>CM061541.1:131122898-141122898 GCA_030864215.1 Capsicum pubescens | reverse complement strand
CTAAGCTTCTCAGAGAGAGACGGAATCACCATCTCTATCATGTAGGGAGTATGGTAGTCCTTTGTATGTTAGTCGAAATGGACATTGGGATGATTTTCCAAATGCCCCTCCCCCTATTATACTAACCAAATTGATAGTCCTTCTTATGAGATCAATAGGTCGTATGATAAGAAGAAGGAAGAGAAACAAACTAAGTCCAATAGTTATGACCTAAGGTTATTCATTATTTTAGATCAGGTAGATAAAACTGGGGAGAATATAGAATACATACATCAAGAATGGATGAGTTTGAATAAAGAGGTAATGGGAAATTAAGAAAATCTTGAAACAATCTCTACCATGTCCATTGCCCAAGAGAAGGTTTGTCAAGAAGAGAAACCAAGCTACGATGAGGATCTTGGTAGCGAAGGCTCCTCGGCGACTTCCCAATCATCCGACTCATATGAGGAAGAATATGTTAAAATAAAAGAAGTGATACCACAGTTAAAAGAAGAATCAATACATTCCTCTTATGATGAATCTAGTTCATTTCTGGTTGAAGATGCTTTGGAGGAAGCAATTCCAAAATTAGGTGTTGTACCTCATTCAATCCACTTTTCAACATTGCGCATCGAGGATGTGATGAGAATCCATTCATCGAGTCAAATGATGGATAGTGGGGAGATGAAGTATGATTTCTACATTTTGGACTTGGATATTCAAAAGAAGCACATGGAACCCAACAAATCATTGACCAAGGAACTCAACTTCTGATGTACGAGGGATGTCCTATTGAGGTGTTCACTCTTACCCAAGGATATAATCCAAAAATTTAATGTGAAATTGGGAAAAATATTCAAATCATCAAAATGACGAGATTGAAGCTTACTCTTTATGTTATCACTTCTTACAAGTTTTACCTTGGAAGATCTGAATCTTCTGGTTCTCTTCCGCTTATTTCATATTGAATGAAAGTTAGGATAGAGGTTAAAATCTTATAAGTGTAAGCACAAAAGGAAGTAGTGGAGGCATTATGATACAACATTAACCTAAGCGCTCGGTGAGAGGCATCCCATCATCCCACGAAAAGTGAATCGTATCCTTTTATTTATGCATGATAGAGTAGATTTTATTTTTGTGTTTTTTCATGTATAATGCATGAAAATATGATTTCTTGGAGAAATTTTAATTAAAATTGAAAAAGGGAGTTGTTAAAGTGGCTAGTTGGATAGAACAGCGAAGTACAGAAGCCTAAATTTTGCCCTCAGGAACCGTGGTGGCGGTCCGTGTCTCTATAAACATAGAGGCTACAAATTTGCAATCGTAGAACTAGAACTGTGTTCGCTGTCATACCAGTTTAAATGACTATCCAACTTCCATTTTTCCTACACGTTCATTATCAAAATTCTCTCAAAATTCTCCTATATGTTGGCTTTGTGTAGAGCATCCAAGATTTCATTTCAAACCTTTTGCAACATTTATCTAGTATGTAGACTCAAATTTTCTTATTTTTATTGTAATTATAGACCTGGGACATGTAGTTTAGAAATAGGCATAAATTCATTTTTATAAGGTAAAATGGTTCGGTGGAACCCTTTACTATGTCGATTTTGTAAGTTGGACACTTTTATTTACATATTTGTTATCTGGACCTTTGAACCCACTAAAAACAATATTTTAAATCCTTTGACCGTTGACTAGGCCTATGTGGCATTAAAGTGGCTGACTGGGATGAGGCGCGTGCAGGCACGCACCTAGAGTGCGAGTGGGGGTAAATTTTTGATCAATTTTAAATTAAAATAATTTTTAAAAAGTAAAAATAATATTAAAATTAAAAAAAAAAAAAAAAAGGTCTTTTTTCTCTCCATCTTTTTTAATTTAAAAATATTTTTAAAAATAATAAATTTTAAAAAGATTAAAAAAACCCTTCCCCAAACCCCTCTCTCCCCCCTCCCCATTCAAACACCCCCACCCTACCCCAGCCCCCATTTAGCCACATCTAAGCCACCGTTCAACCACCCCCACCCACCCCAGTCTTCGTTCAGCCACCCTCACACCAGCCTTGTTCAGCCTCGTCCAGGCCCCCTACTCTACCCCAGCCCCATCAAGCCCCCTACCCACCCCCACCCCATCCCCGTCCAGGCCTCCTCAATTCCTCTCAATTCAAATATTTTCATTTTTTAATTAAAATTCAAATTTGAAATTTTTTCATAGTTTTTTGGGATTAAAATTTAAATTTAATGTAATACCTCAAAATGATAAAATTTAATGTAATACCTCAAAATGATGTGGAAGCTGACGTGTTAGATGTGGAAGCTGACATGGCAGCTGACGTGCCGAGAGTGTGTTACACTAACCAAAAAGGTGTTTAAAATATTGCTTTTACGTGGGTTCTGGGGTCTAGATGACAAACATGTAAGTAGAAGTGTCCAACTTATAAAACTGACATAGTACAGGGGTCCACTAAATTAATTTGCGTTTTTATTAAGCAAAAATTGTGCTTGATTGTGTTTTTTTGTTGTGATTAGCAGCTAAAGGGTGTCTACATGTAACTTGAGGAAGTCTTGAGGACCAAGATTTTAGCATAAAATGGTTGAAACTAACGCGTATATTTTGTGTTCATTCAATGCCCAAATGAGCTCAATATGAATTAGTCAAGTTTGGGACTAAAATATCATAATCTAGGATTAAGTTATCTGATCATGAGGTTTGTGTGACTAGTTTGAAGAAAAACTTGGTATTAATTTTGTGTATCTTGATCTATGGTAGAGCTGTTGACTATGGTCTCATGTATAACGATCACGGTCAATGCAATGCAATTACCATACCTGAGGATAGTTGTCTGCAGAAATCCATATTTCTGCACATCTATTTTTCACCCCAGAATCTCTTATAGCATTGCCACATGCGCTTTTCTTGGTAATCTAGCATAAGTTTTTCTTTAAAAATACTAAAAATGGCCTGAAGTGTGGTCCAGACAGGTACTAAGCTACAAAATGGGAGACTTAGACGATACCAAATTCATGCCTCCGGTATTCCACAACCAGTATTACAATGACATCCCAAGGGACAGGTTACTCCTAGGAAGGAGTATCTCTAAGGACAGAGTCCCAGAAAAGTTCCCAGAATTCTTTGACAGACTTGCTTGTATTTCTGTAATACCCCGTACCTTTTCCTAGCTTTAAATCATCTAAAAAAATATTAGGATCTTTCTTTGAAAGATGAATCCACTTTTGTACACGTGGTATTTTTAAGATTTTCCATAAGCTTTCCATTGATATAAAATTCTCTTAAATCTGATAATCGGGTAAGAAGTAATGACTATTTCAAGTTCCCATCATAAAACAGCGCCATATTGGTCAGTGGCGCGTCGCGCCACAAGCTAAAATGGCAATTGTCCTTTTCTTGTGTGTCGTGTCAGCGCGATTTCCTCCACGTCGCACCAAAGTTATAGGTCGCAAAAGAAGGGGCAACGCGATGGCTCCACGTCGCGCGATCCCTCAGTTTTCCAATTTTCAAATTCCAGTGGCACGGTGCGATAGCGCCGCATCACGCCAGGGGTCCAATTCGGGAAATTTTTACTGAAATTACAAGACACGTTCAAGGTTAAAAGGGTCAATTTCCTACCCCTATTTAAGACCTTTAACATGTGATTCAACCACTTTTCACCCAAAATACACTCTCTTCTCTCAAAAGCCTCTCAAGAAAAAACTAGGGCTTTTCATAGAAGATTCAGAATCAAGAATTTCCTCCGTCAATCTTCATGTATTTATGAACCAAGGTATGCATAGTGTTCATTCATGGACTCCTTTCGTCCATGAAGCCCAAGAATCCCTTTTATAAATTCAAGTTTATGGTTTTTCTTATGAATTTCATGGTTGGTCTGCTCTTGTTCATGTGGATAATGAGAAATTGAATTCTACTCCATGTTGGGTGATAAATTCTATGTGGGTTAAATTATTATCGATATAGATTCATGCAAACCTATGACTAAACCCTTAAATGATAAAATTATAATTGAACCATCATGTTTAATTATTGTACAATGATGTTTACATATACCATGCCTACAATATGTTTGATTAAATGCCTAGATAAAGGAAAAGTGCCTGACTAGCATGATACCATGAAATCCCCATGTATGTACAGTTATTCCTAGAACATATTTTGATGAAATACTTCTATAAATGTATTATGGATTATGATGTTAGTTATATGTTCAAGTAACTTATACTTGGTCAGTTTCTTTCCATCGAGTTCTGAGGGTACTCGTACCCGAAACATTTGTTGTGTGCCTAGAGCCATGTCATGTTTTCACAATGCTCTCAGTCAATCTATGAATCCTTATACTTCAAACAATCTTATGACTCAGGAAATCTCCATGATCTCATGAACTCAGTCAATTGTCAGATATCAGTAGTATTCCGTCTGTCAACGGAATTCAGTAACTCAGCCCATGTTCAGTTTAGTAAATCATGTTTAGAGTCTATTCAGATGGGAGTAGGAATTAGCAACGATTAAACCCAAGGATGGAAACACGCACTATCCGATAAGAGTGTGATTCTTAGAAGTCATCTTTGCATTACAGAACTATTTAGCCAGCTTATGTAAAGATATCAACACTGTCCGATAAGGGTTAATGAGGTGGATAAACACTGTCAGATTAGGGCCCTACCATTCTTTTTTAGGTACACTATCAGATGAGAATCACCCACATCTTATCCTTACCAGTTGAATAGCAATTAGGGTTATAGAATGGACCCCAACTCAGCTATATTAGCATATTAGGGGCATGTTGGTTAGATAACTACTTCTCATAGTTTCATGTTACAGAATTAGAACTGTCAGACATAGCCAATTAGTCTCAGTAATAAAACTCAAATAGTTCTTCAGATTCCAGGACTATCAGATATAGTCACTCATGTTATATGTTCTATCAGTTATCAGTATGTCATGTTATAAGTATTCCGATTCAGTAATCATGTTATCATGGTATCAGTGTTAGTTATTATGTGTCATGCATGTATTCTCATACTTCTGATAGTCAGTCTGATATTGTTATTGTTCATGCATATGAACCCCATGCATTCAGCCTACCTGACATGCATACCAGTACATTCAAAGTACTGATGCATTTGCTCTTTCGTGTCTTATACAATCGGTTCATATACACAAGCTCTAGAGCATCAGTAGATTCAAGTCTCAGCTGTCAGAGTTAGCAATGAGTCCTCATCTTTTGAGGACATGATCCTCATTTTATTATCTCAGTAATTAGTTTATTAGTTGGTGTTAGTTGGGAACATGTCCCATCAACTCCTTATTCAGACAGTCACATTTTAGAAGCTTTCCAGACTACAGTATGTTCAGATATCTTATTTCAGTTGTTTTGGGTATTTCATACCCCTCTCAGATGTTATATTTTTATCAGATACTATGTCTCAGTTTTGAACCTTATGGCCTTTTAGTTCATGTTTCCCTATTATAAAGTATTTTATACAGTATACAGGTACAGATATCAGTCATGGGTTAGCTTGTGTTCCTTCGGGTTCATGAGCACCATGTAGAATTTCGGGTATCAGATTTGGGGTATTATAATTTGGTAACTTGTTCTAGGTTTACCTCAAGGGCTGGGGTCCTCCACTGCTCACCACTAAGATGTATCTCAGTCTAATTATGAAATATATTAGGAGGTGCAGAAAAAGTAGGGTGCCAAGTTTGCCAAATTGGACTGTGTATATTCATCTTTGGCAATATCACACAGGGACCTTAGGTAGTAACAAAAAAGATGGTGAAGAGGGAAAGTAAGAGAGAAAAATTCTTCACCAAGTAGAGATGGGTAAAGGTCATATTTTAGGTGCTTAAACCTATGAAGCATCTACCTTCGTCGAGGGTTGAGAGTGGTGATGAAGCCCCTACTAAGTATTCTGGTACTGATGATGGTGGAGATGATCCAGGGTATAACCAAGAGAGTAGTTCGTAAGGCTAATTCAGGGAGAATCCTTTATTCTTATTTTGTTGACTAGGTAGTGGGGGTACTGCCTGCTTTTCAGTTGTAGGTCCCTGTCCCTATATTGGTACTGCTTGGATATTTTTGGGTAGTGTTTTGATGATATTATGGATGATTTTTTTAATTTTGTTTTGGGATGACATTTAGGATATTTTTTTTGTTGCATTTTTGATATGTTTAATCTAGGCACTCTGATAGTGTCCACGTTTTATGGATTATCATGCTTTTCTTTTATCTCTAGTATTCTTTTAATTTAATTTAATTTTGATTTTGGTGATGCGTGACTAGCTTTACTATGATGGATTGACTAAGGACATTCTTAATGGTAAAGAATCATGTTTGGCTTTTGAGGCATTGGTGCCGGGGAAGTCTTAGTACCCGTAGCATAAATTTCAAAAATGCAAGGGGAATCTGAGTACCTGTTACATTGCATGTTGTAAAAGTTGGGATCGTGTTATATACCATTGGTGAAGTTTGAGTGGCCATATGGGTTGTTTTCCCGTTTTGAGCCTTATTGTTCGACAAAGGCTTTGGTTGTTGCCATATTTTAGCAAATAGTGTGTGGTGCTAATATAAAATTAACGATCCCCTCCATTCAATTTTTTTCATAACAAAATCAAGGGCATGGACGTGAGCAATTTAGTAACTAAACCTTTTCTCTTTTTGTGGCTCCACAAGATTTTGACTTTTAAATAAAAATAGATACTCCCATTTGTGTCTTGCATAAGGGACATGTGAGATCCCTCTGTGAATTTAGCATGCCATGTGTGGTGAGATGTTATTATTTATATCTTGTAAACTTGTGTTATCTAGAACTTTCCCGGTTAGTCTATCAAAGCTAACGTTGATTGTATTTGGTTGGAGAAATGATCATAGGCCACCTTTGTGTTTTTGGAAGCCGAGTCTAGCCTAAAAATCCCTCTCAAACATTAATATAATCCTTAGTTACCCAATCTGAGCCTTTGGACATTTTTTTGCCAATCACATTATAAGTCGTAAAATATTCTTTTTATTCCACTTTTGAACTATACCTTCCTTAAATGTGAGAATGTAATTCGAGGCTAAAAGCCTAAGTTGAAGGTGGTAAAGATTGATGGAAGTAAGTTTAGTGCAACAAAGATGTAGTTATATGCCTAATGTGCCTAGAATTTTAAGAGAACCGAATAGAAGAAGAAAAAGTGAAACAAAGGAAAGAATTGTTCAAAAGTACAAGAGAAAGAGATGAAAGAAGTTGGGTAAAAAAATGAATATATAAGGTAGTCATGATAAAAGAGAAAAAAAAAATAGTGGATCATAGTCAAAGGAAAATTGAAAAAGTGTGATGTAGATGTTAAAGGAAAGGTGTAGACCTGTTATTCCCTAATGATATCCTACCCTAACTCAAACCTATGTTACAAGCTTAGAAAGCCCTTTTAGATCTCCAACTATTTACTTTCTTTGTTGTGGCGATTGAAAATAGGGGCAAGCCTATGGTATGACACTTGTTGCATGGAGATTTCTTTTTTAAGGGAGAGAGTTGACCACTTAAAATTCCATGTTGCATATTTTGTAACATGGTGTGAGGAATTCATTTTCTTGTGAGTTTGGCATGTGAAACATGTTGAGGTGGTTGAATTTTTCACCTTTCAGGAATAAGGCAAATGGAGTATAGCTTAGTTGTGGTAAAAAGGGAGTCACTTCTAGAGTATTGGTTTTTTGTTGCTTGGTCGCTCTTTGAAGTCCTATATAGCCTTTAATATAGAAATTTTATAGTGAGGGGTGTAGTGAAAGTTTCTTAGATCATGTGCAATGGGCTACTGGAGGTAGTGACTAATGTTAAAGTCATTGTGATCTTTTAGGCATGAAGTTTGGGCATAAGCGATTGTGTCTCATGGTAAGAGGTAGTGTTGCTTGAGGACAAGCAATAGCTTTAATTTGGGGGTGTTTATGAGTGGTGATTTTACCACTCACTTGCACTAAACATTCGTATACATTACCTTGTTTTGGATGAATAAATGAGGCTTAGTTGTATTTAATTGCACTAATATCCACTTTGTGCAGGCATAGATTTAATGGGATGGAAATACATGGAATAAATCTCAAAATTATAAAAAAGGGAGTAAGACAGTGTAGTTAAAGACCTGAAATAGATGGTCCTTAGTTACCGCGGTTGCGGTCTGCTGACCGCGATCGCGTCAGTCAAGCAGGGTCAATACATCACGGTTGCGTTTACCTATCGCGGTCACATAACCGCTGTTTCTTCCCGACTCGCGCAATCGTGGCTTAGTGGGATAAATTTATCCCAATGGAAAATCTTGAAATATACGTGGATGATCCCAATTTTGGCCAAGAAGGACCCAAACCCTTGATTGGAAATCATATTCCATTTTCCCTAAATTTTTAGGTTTAGCTTTTGTTTTTGATAAGCCTCAATTTTAAGTGGAAGATTTTCTCACTACCATTGTTCATATTGTGGGAGAGCCATGTTTGAAGTAAAATTCACTTAAATCTTCAACTATTCATTTCAATGGAGATTATGGGTATCTCTATGCTTATTTATCTGGTGTAGCTAAATCTCCCATATAGGGTTATCTGTGAATTAGGGTTAAAGTGTTTGTGGGTTGTTATTGATTAGCTTCTATTTAATAGTTCATGTTTATGGGTTTTATCATTGTTATGCTAACTTGGTTGGAATTTTATGGGTGAAAGCCCCAAATACTCACATGGGTATGATGAGTGAAATCTCCACGCTTTAGAAAACCCGAAGTCATCTTCGAAAGAAGGGTTTTGGGTGAAGCTTAGTAATCCATATCATCCTCGAAAGAGAGATATGGAGATTAAAGAAATCATAGATAGTTGTGTGTGTAGTTTGCTAAATTTTCACTATCTTAGACATAAGGGTGAATGTGAGGTTGACTATACCATGGGTATCATCCTAGAAATAGGGATGCTTAGATTGAGATTGTGGTTACCACTTGTTGAACACATCTATTAGGTATTCGAAATTATCAATAGGTGAAAGTTTGGTGTTTTGCTCAAAGACTAGCATTGAAATCCATAACCATACCTACCCATATTTTACTTGATAAATTTATTTGATTGCAAAGATCCATATATCACTCCCTTAGTAATGCATAATCCCAAGATTAGTGCATAATTGTTAAAACTCCAATTATTCGTAGCCCCAAATTTATACTCGAAAAAAAAAACAAAAAAAAACATTAGAGTAGATACCTATCTCCCCCATTTTACCTTCTTGTAACATTGTTTTGGATTTAACTTGTTTCTATTATTTCGAAGTGGCTTAATTTCCAATCACATTGTTCCTTGTGATTTCGACCCTGACTCGAAAGTTGGGTAAATATATTGACGACGACCACCTTGCACTTAAATTGACGTGTAAGTTGAGTGTTATAACTTACATTTAACAAAGATAGAAAACAAAGATGTTTAGGAAATTGTAATTTCCTTTAACAAAGTATAAAAAACAAAGATGGTAAGATTATTACATACCTTAAGCATGATTATCCAGAACGGGAAATAAGAATGAATATTTGGACTTCCTTTTCTCTTACCCTTCCCAAGTAGCTTCTTCAACTTTATGATTCCTCCAAAGAACTTTTACCGAAACCACATCTTTTCTCCACAGACGATGAAATTGTCGATCAAACATCATAATCGGGGCTTCCTTATATGACAAAGAATCCGAAAACCAAAATTCTCCAAAGGAACTATAAAGAAAGGATCACCCACACGCATTTTTAACATCATAACATGAATGACTTGATGAATGGAACCCAAACTCAAAGGTAAATACAACTCATAAGCTACACTTCCCACTAGCCTCAAAATATGATATGGGCCTATATAACAGGCACTAAGCTTTCCCTTCCTTCTGAACCGTATCACTCCCTTCATGGGAGATACATTAAATAATACTAAATCATCTACATAAAATTCCAAGTACATTCGCATAGGACTTTTACGACATTAGGTTGCCTTAATTCTATCCCTAATACCCTTCATATTTCCCATTGCTTAGGGATCAATGTCGGGACCATACAACCTATTCTGCCAACCTAAAACTACCCAATGGGAGACCTACACCGCCTACAATACAAAGTCTCAAAAGGAATCATTCTAATACTAGAGTGGAAGTTATTATTATATGCAAACTCTATTAGAGGCAAATGGTCATCCCAACTTCAACTAAAATTGATCTCACAATACCTTAGCATAACCTCCAAAATCTATATAGTCCTTTCCACTTGTCCATCCATCTTAAGGTAGAAAATGGTTCTAAGGTTCACCTTAGTTCTTAAACCTCTCTGAAAGGAATGCCAAAAGTGAGATGAGAAATAAGTACCTTGATAATATATGATGGCAACTGGAGCACTATGCAACTTCATGATCTCCCGAATGAAAGTCTTAGCATAATACTCTACAAAATAATTAGTCTTCACTGGAATGATATAAGTTGACTTAGTCATCCTATCTATGATGACCCAAATGGAATTTAATTTCTGGCGAGAATGCGTAAGAATAGTAATGAAATCCATATTAATCACTTCCCATTTCCACTCAAGTAACTAAATTACTTATCACTTCCCATTTCCACTCGAGCAACTAAATTTCTTGAGACAACCTATCTTGGTATCTCAACATACCATATCTACTAATCTCAAAAGCTACCTCCTTGTGGTGACCTACGCCATCCTTGATCTGCATCAAAATAGGGTCCAATAACTATTTCTCCTTCACCTCTAAAAAAAGAGATGACTCCATAACCTCTTGCCTAACCACACCACCTTCTTCAGAGTCCAAGATATGAACTCCAAGATTAGCCAACCGATTAATATCTCTCAATAAATCTCGTTTTTGTTTATCTATATAAGATAAGCTTCTGACAGAAAACCTACTAAGAGCATTAATAACCATATTAGCTTTACCTGGATGAAAATGGAAACTCATATCCTAGTCCTTAAGAAACTCAAGCTATTTCTTTTACCTATGATTCAACTCCTTCTGAGTTAACACATAGTGCAATCTCATATGATCGAAATAAATGTGAACATAAACCCCATACAAAGAGTGATTCCAAAGATCCAAAGTAAAGACCACAACCACCAATTCCAAGTCATGAATCGAGTAATTCTTCTTATGCACCATCAACTGCCTAGAAGAATATGCAACAACATTTCCATGCTGCATAAAAATACAACCCAATCCAACACAAGATGCATCATAATTAATGATAAAGCCACCAGTTCCCTCGAGTAGAGTCAAAATAGAGCATAAGTCAACTTATCCTTCAACTTCTCGAAACTACAATCACAAGCATCAATACATAGTAACTTCACCTTTTTTCAGTCAATATAGTCAATAGGGCAGCAATAGAAGAGAAACTTTCCATAAACCTCCTTTAATATTTGGCTAAATCAAAGAAGCTCCGAATGTCGATTGGAGTCATAGGTCTAGGCCACTTCTTAACCACGTTGATCCACCATAATTCCCTCACTAGAAGAAACATGACCCAAATAGGCCACAATATTCAACTAGTACTCACACTAATAGAATTTAGCATATAACCGCTGATACTTATAACTCTATAACACTGAAGTGGTTGGCATGATCCTCCACACTTATTGAATATACTAGAATATTATCAATAAATACAATCATGAAATAATCAAAGAACTATCTGAATACTTGGTTCATAAGATCGACAATGCCGCTAGGAAATTAGTCAAACCAAAAGAGATGACCAGGAACTCATAATGGCCATTTGGGTATGAAAGGTAGTCTTAGAAACATCCACATCCATAATCTTTAGCTGATGATAACCCGACTGAACATCAATCTTAGAAAAATACTTTGCACCCTAAAGATGGTCAAAGAGATTATCAATCCTAGGAAGTGGATAATCATCCTTCATGGTCACCCTATTTAGTTGGTGGTAATCTATAGACACCTGATGGGACCCATTTCTTTTACGCATGAAGAGCACCGGAGTACCCCACAAAGAAACACTAGGTAAAATGAAACCCTTATCTAGAAGATCTTTCAATTGCTTCTTAAATTCTTTTAATTCAGTAGGAGCCATTCTACAGGGAGTGATAGAGATAGGACATATGTTCGGAAGAAAATCAATCCTAAAATTTATCTCAGGAATACTAGGAAGATCATTAGGCAACACTTCAGGTAACCCACAGACCACAGGGACCGATTTCAATGAAGGGCACTCGATACTAGAATATTTAACATGGTCTAAATAGTATAGACACCCTTTGGAAATCAGCCTCTGAGCTCTAAGATATGAAATAAACCTTTCCTTAGGCATAAAGTAACAACATTCCAACTCAATAATCAACTCATTAGGGAATTGGAAATAGACCCTTCGAATCCAATAATCTAGAGAGGTATAACATGAATAGAGCCAATCCATCCACAGGATAACATCAAAACCAACCATATCAAATTCTATAAATTCTACCAAGGCCTCTTTACCATATATAGATATTACACAACCCTTTTAAACTCTTCTAGCAACCACAGAATCAGGCACTGGGTGGACACAGAAAAGGGGTCAAAAATACTCTCCTAAATAAAACCAAAATGAACACACATTTGGGGTCTCATATGAAAGAGTAGACCCCAGATCAAGAAGAAATTCCACATTACGGGAAAAGAGTTTTAATGTATTGGTGACAATATTCAATGATGTCTTTAATTTCTGGCGATTAACAAGAGCATAAAGGCGATTACGACTAATGTTGGAGCCAGAGGTATCAGTCTTTGGTTCAAGAGCTACAGACGTTGTGACCAGAACCTTACTATCCCCATAGAAACCTTGACTATGGGATAATCCAACTGCATGTAAACCAATTGACCGCACATAAATTACTAATTTCTCCCCTTCTTACAAAATCAATGATGCACCTACCTAGAGAAATAGTAAGGGGGATAGGATGGGGTTGACTGAGCTCTACTAACCTGAGGGAACCCTGTGCTATGGGACCATTATTGTTATTGAAACTAAGGTCACTAAACGCCTTAGGATATGGAGCACTAGCAGTAGAATAAGAACAAAACTTTCCCTAGGTCTTCTTCTTAGACCACTCCTTGCCATCAGCATTACTATTTTCTTGACCTCCGCCTTGTTCTTAATACTAGAACTTCCTACTCTACCTCTCCCCAATTTGTGCCTACTTTTTCAACTCATCCTCCACTTTTTGCATGTACACCATCATCCTAGAAATATCAATGTCCTTGTTCAGCAAGGAGGACTTGCATTCTAACACCATATTGCATTCTAACACCATATCATGGGAAAAACTAAAAGAAAACTTTCTTATCCTCTTTCATACGGAAGATACTAACATAGAAGTATAACGAGACATCTGGAGAAACTTCAAGACATACTACTTAATAGTCATCCTTCACTACTTCTAATTCATAAACTCCTCAGCCTTTGCTTCCCTCAACTCCTGAGGAAAAAAATGGTAAAGGAAGGTACCAGAAAAATCATCCTACAAGGTACTTCTTCATCATTACCTCTCGACAGATCCTCCTCCTCAAACAAATGTTATGCCACATCCTTTAACTAATATATGACAATCGCCATATCTTCTTATTTAGAAGCATGGAATACTCATAAAATCATTTCCATTTCATCAATGAACCCTTGAGGATCCTCCTCAACCCTAAAATAAGTGAAAATCAGAGGCTTAAGTCTAATGAACTGGCTGACTTTAGTGGCCTCAGTAGAAGGAGCAACAACACCCTCATGTTTAGACTGGCAAGACTGAAAGGTCACCAACTGAGTCAGAAGATGAATGGTGTGTCAAATCTCAGCTTTAGAAATGTCTCCCAGGGGAGGTAGGGCATAATCACCATCAGGCCATGGGGCTCGAGATGGACTATTAGGGACCAATAAAACTCCACTTAGGGTAGTAGAAGAAGGAGTTGGAGCCTTAGACTAGGTCTAAACTCCATAAGTAGAATGAGTTGCAACAACATTGTCCTCAAATGGTACAAAAGAGTTTCCATGTTCATCAGTTCTTCGTGGAGGCATGATTTGAAACATGAATAAATGGGTATTTGAGGAGATTAAAGACCTTAGAATCTATAGACCAAAATTAGATCATAAGACAATGGGAACATTCCAAAATGCCTTGTAGCCTCACCCTGATAAGTGTGGTGTGATACGCACGCATAAAAAACTTTAATTGACACGACCTTGTGGACTCCCAACCACCCAAACCATGGCCTGGCCATGACAGGAATCCCAAGTCCATCGAGGATCGGGGACCAGAACTTTTGCCTAGGCAATATAGAACATAACACTAGCCACAACTATATTCTAATCAAATAACAAGATATGAAAGTAATAAACTCAAAGACATCTCAAAATGTCAACATTAATACCCAATAAACAGTAATATCCTCAAAGCCTTTACTAATCAAATAAATTAACGGCGTGACATATCTCCAACTCTGATAATGACAATGACAACAATAATGTTAATGATAGTGTTAATGTTAATTCTTTAATTCTAATTTATTAAAGAAAACTAAAGAAATGATCAATTCTTTCGGATAATGGAATCTTACTACTTCACTATAAACAACCGATGAACCAAACCGATCCACCTAACACTATTTAGGAAAAGTAGGATTGTCTTTAGATCCTACATCGCATGGAGATATAGTGTTCGAAGACGGTTAGTGGGTTGAGCACTAACATTTAACTTAGGGTTAAGGGGTAAATTAATTCCATGATCAACAGTTAATAATTCAACAATAATCCAATGCATATGATCACATGCATATACATACATACTTATATATATAATTCCTGGATAGGGTAAAAGACTTATCATGCACTTTAAAAATATTAACTTAGAATGTGTAAAATAACCGTCATAATAAGGAACCACGAGCTATATGGGTCCAGCTCTTCCCTAGCTAAAAGGGCCCTAATGCGTGTGGCATATTCACTATGAGGGACTCGATCCAAAGAATAATAAGATATACATATTCACTATGGGGGACTCAAACCTCCTGACATAAATCAAGAGTGACTTAGAACTCAGTCATATAACATGGGGGACTCGAACCACCGATCATTTTGACCCCTATGTCGGCAACCACAGTTACCAGTATTGGATACTCGAGACCTCCACTTTAAAGACATAGCTACACATCTCTCATTAAAGTCCAACTAAAATAATTTTTGCATATTCCCAATAATCAAATAAGGAGTCATTTTTAAGGCATTATCAAGTGGGATTATCATACCGACTATAGCTTTCAAGAACATGTCACTTTGCTAAATTAATCAATTTAATATAGGATACTAACTCAACTAGCCTATGAGACTCCAAAGATCCATATAAGAACCTCTCCATGTAGACAAGTGGGATTCTAACCCAACTAGCCAACGGTAATCCAATGTCCCAAGAAGGATCAAATTCATCTAGTCAAGTAGGTCTCTAACCCCTCGGCCAATACATCTTTGAAGGTTTTAATAAAAATTCAATTCACGGCCATCAAGACCTCTTTAAAAGTGAATTAAAGTTCCATTATTCTTTTATATTATGCAGGGTTTAAAAATAGTTTTCTATAAGCAAATTCTAATGTTCAAATCCAATTTCACAAGATTAGGTTGAGGTTATGTAAGCTTCAACTCATTAACTCATCAAACATGGGGAAAACCACATTCCCCATTCAATTCACGCACCCATTCATCCAATTTGTTTCAAAGCCACTCTTTAAAACACAAACAATACATATGTAAACTTGAAACATCACATAAACAACAATCATTCAAAACCCTCAACACATATCAAAAATCCAACAATTTACCCCACATGAGTAACCACTTAAGAACTTGATTTTAACAAAATAAGTTTTGGTGAAAGAGGTACATGCCTGAAAGGATCCCATTTTTTGTTGGAATTTTCCCTTGGAAGCTCTAAACAGTAAACCTTGAGAAAACCCTAATGCTTTTACTTAAGAGAATATATAAGAAGAGAGAAGTTATTTTTATTTATTATGGATGGAAATGGTGTCCAGATAAACTTCTAAATCATGGCTTATGTTTAGGTAAAAAAGAAAAAAGTCAAAAAATCTCATAAGTTAAAAGCTGAAAAAATTATCGCTAGTGACTACTGGTTACTATACGACCCATATGGACTCACTACGACTCGTAGGGTCCAAGTAATAATCAAGACAGAAACTTTTCGGTACATACTAGTCACCTTACTATTGGCTCTTTACAACTAGAATAGAATCATTATGGCTGATTGTGTCTAATAGTAGTTAAGGTAGAGACTTGGGACATCATACTAGTTTGGCTATGGAAGTGAAGTTGTACGACTCGTAGGGAGTCTTTAAGACTCGCTACAACAAGTCCTCACCAGGGAAACAACTCAAGCAAAACTCATTGGGTACCCTACAATTTAGGTCCTATGAACTATCAAGACACCCTAAGACTCATAGGGAGGGTCGTAGCCAGGGCAGTGAGTTCAAAACTCTAATAATTTTATGGGGCCAAAAATCTATGGGGTTACGTTCTCACCCCATAGGATCATTCATCCTTAAATGATGGGTCAACAAGTTCCGCACATGATTTAACACAAAAACATACCCACACATATCTTTAACAAAGACAAAAAACAAAGATGTTGAGGAAATCACAATTTTCGATAACAAAGTCAAAAAACATAGATGTTAAGATTATAACATACCTTAAGCACGATTATACAAAACGGGAAATAATAATGGGAATTTGGACTTCATGTCCTCTTCAGCTTCGCAAGTAGTTTCTTCAATTTTATAATTCCTCGAAAGAACCTTTAACAAAGCCAGATCTATTGTCTACAGCCGACAGACTTGTCAATCACAATCAAGACTTCCTCATATGATAATAAATCTGAATCATCAACACTATCCAAAGGAACTACAAAGGAAGGATCACCAACACACTTTCCTTAACATCGAAAAATGAAAGACTAGATTAATGGATTCCAACATGAAGGAAAATCTAACTCATAAGCGAGAATACCCACTAGCCTCAAAATACGATAAGGACCAACATAACATGGATGAGATTTTCCTTTCATCCAAACCACATCACTTCCTTCATGGGAAAAACCTTCAAGAACACCAAATCATCAACATCAAACACCAAGTCCCTTAGCCTTACAACCGCATAGGACATCTGGCGACTTTGGGTGGCGTTAAGACTATCTCAAATCACCTGCACATTCCCATTACTTGGAGAATCAAGTCAGGACCATACAACCTATTCACATAAACCTTAACCCACCCAATGGGAGACCTATATCTCCTACCATACAAAATTTCAAAAAAAAGCCATCAGAATAACTAAAGTGGAAGCTATTATTATATGCAATATCTATTAGAGGAAAATGGTCATCCTAACAACCACCAAAATCGATCATAGAATACCTTATCATATCCTCTAGAGTATGTATAGTCCTCTCCGCTTGTCCAATCATCTATGGGTGGAAAGCGATACTAAGGTTCACCTTAGTTCCCAAACCTCTCTAAAACGAATGCCAAGAGAAAGATGAGAACTAAGTACCTTGATCATATATGATGGAAAGTGGAGCACCATGAAGCTTCATGATCTCCTGAATGAAAATCTTAGCATAATCCTTTGCCGAATGATTAGTCTTCACTAGCAATAAATGAGCAGACTTAGTCATCCTATCCACGTGACCCAAATAGAATTAAATTATTAGCGAGACAGAAGATGACCAGTCAAGAAATCCATATTAATCACTTTTCATTTCCACAAGGGCAACTCAATCTCTAGAGACAAACCACTAATCCTCAAGTTCTTAAAATTTAATTATTGACACAACATGCACTTTGACACAAAATTAGCCACATCACTTTTTAGGTTCATCCACCAATAGATATCTTCCAAATCATGGTACATCGTTGTCCAACCATGATAAATAGTGTAACTTAACTCATGAGCCTCAACCAAGATCCTTTCTCACAGCCCATCAACATTGGAAACACACAACCTACCTTTGTATCTGAAGACACCATTACCACTAACCTTAAAAGCTATGACTTTTTGGTTGCCCACGATATCCTTGATCTATATCAGAGTAGGGTCAAGACCTATTTCTCAGTCACCTCAGCACCAAAAGTGGACTTCACCATTTCTTGCAGAATCATACCACTATAAGTCCAAGAGATGAACTCATGATTATCCAACTAGTGAATATATTTCACCAAATATCGCTTTTCCTCATCCATATAAGATAAAATTCAAATTAACAACCTGCTAAGAGCAACAACAATCATATTAGCTTTACTTCAATGATAATGCAGACTCATATCATTTTCCTTAAGCAACTCAAGTCATTTTCTTTGCCTGAGATTTAACTTCCTTGAGTAAATATGTAGTTCAAACTCTTATGATTGGAATAGATGTAAGCATGAATCCCATACAAATAGTAATGCCAAATCTTAAAAGAAAAGTCCTTAACTAATAATTCCAAGTAATACGTCGTGTAATTCTTCTAATGCACTTTTAACTGCCTAAAAAGATATGCAACCACCTTGCCATACATCATCTAAACACAACATAGTCCCACATGATATGTATCACAATTAATGGAAAAACCATCAATACCCTTGAGTAGAGTCCAAATCAAAGCCAAAGTCAACTTATCCTTGAACTTCTCTAAACTACCATCACAAGCATTAGACCATAGGAGCTTCACCTTTTTCTTAGTCAACGTAGTCAATGAGGCTGCAGTAGCAGAGAAACATTCCATCAACCTCCTACAATATCTAGTTAAACCCAAGAATTTCAAAATATCGGTTGTATCATAGGTCTAGACCACTTCATAAATGCCTCAGATTTTTGTTGATCCTCTATGTTCCCCTCACTAGAAATAACATGATCCAAATCGGCCACAACATTTAACAAGAACTCACACTTAGAGAATTTTTCATATAACTGTTAATCCTTAAGAGTCTGCAACACTAAAGGGAGGTTGTTGGCATGATCCTCTTTAATCTTTGAATATACAAAAATATCATCAAAAAATACAACCACGAGAAAATCCAAGAACTATCTAAATACCCTATTTATAAGATCTATAAAAACAGTTGGGGCATTCGTCAAACCAAAAGACTTGATCAGGAACTCATAATGGTCATACCATGTACAAAAAGCATTCTTTGAGACATCCACCTCCCTAATCTTTAGATGATGATAACTTGACAAAAAATAAATCTTAGAAAAATACTTAGCACCTTAAAGCTGGTAAAAGATATTATTAATCATAAAAAGTGGATATTTATTCTTCACGATCACCCTATCCATTTGGCGGTAATCTACATATATCAGAAGGGACCTATCCTTCTTACCAATGAAGAGTACTAGAGCGTCCCACGAAAAAACTCTAGGGCGAATAAAACCCTTATCTAGCAGATCTTTCAAATTCTCCTTAAGTTCTTTCAACTCAATTTGAGCAATTATATAGAGAGGTATAGAGATAGGATGAGTTTCCATAAGAAGACCAATCACAAAATTAATTTTTGTATTGGGAGGAACACTAGGAAGATCATTAGGGAACTCTTTGGGAACGTCACAGACCATAGGGATAGATTTCAATGAAGGACCATTGAAACTAGAATCTTTAACATGAACTAAATGGTATAGACACACATGATCAACCTCAAGGCTCTAAGATATAAAATAAATCATCCCTTAGGCACCAAGGAACTACCTTCCCACTCAATCACTGGAACATTCAGGAATTATAAACTAAACTTTTAGGTCCAGCAATCTAGAGAGGCATAACACGAATGGAGCCAATCCATCCCTAAGTTAACGTCAAAATAAAGAATATCTAATTCTATGTATTCTACAAAGGACTCCATACAATTGGTAGATATTAGAAAACACCTATAATCTCTTTTAGTAACCACAAAATCACTCACCAGGGTCAAAACAGAAAAGGGGTCAAAAATACACTCAGGACTAAAACTGAAATAAATAAACACATGTGGTGTCACATAAGAAAGAGTAGGACCCGAATCTAGTAAAGAATATATATTATGGGAAATCATTTTAACATATTGGTGATAAAAATGAGAGATAACTTGGATACCAAGTAAGTGGAAAGAGTATAAAGGCAATTTTGACAAGTTCCTGAGCCAGAGGTATCACCCTTTGGTGCAGAAGCTAAAGACGTGGCAATCAAAACCTTATTTTCTGCAATAGCAACCATAACTGGGGGACAATCCCACTGTATGTGGCCCAATTAACAAAACTTAAAGAACTTATTTCTCCCCTACACAAAAAATCTATGATGCACCTGCCCATAGAAATGGGAAGGAGTATAAGATGGGGCTGACTGCGCTCCACTAGCCTAAGAATGGGTACCCTGTGTCCTGGGACCATTACTATTCTTGAAATTACAATAACCAGATGTCTTAGGATATTGAGAACTAGCCGTAGAATAAGCCCAAAAAATTCCCTAGGTCTTCTTCTCAAATTACTGCCTGCCATTACCACCACTATTTTTCTGACCTATACCCTATTCATAATTCCAAAGCTTCTTGATCTACCTCTCCACAATTTCTTCCTACTTTTTTCTAATCCTCCACATGTCTCATATAGACCATCAACCTTGAAATATTAATGTGTTTATTCAACAATAGAGCCTTGCATTCTAACACCATGTCACTTTTAAATGTTGAGAAAGCGTCAATTATTCCTATGATAGGAAATTCACCAAAAATATGTGCAACTAGGTCAGTTATGCTTAATATATAGTTTACGGATGGCCTAAATGGTCCAACTAATCCAAGCATTGAAATTTATTACACCAACACCTAAAATTCATTCCAGATATAACAATATCATAAACATACTATGAATTAGCTCAATATAACAAGGGGTAAAACCTACCCTTGCTCGACGTTGAAGAAAGGTCAAAAGAACCTCAAAATCACTTCTACCAAAACCACATTCTACATATCAATAGGTGAATAATGATACCCATATTGCACCATTGTGCTTCGGATCCAAAAATACCTAAAATACAATATCGGTCCTATTTATGGAAAAATCACATTTCTGAAGCCAACTCAACGTTCTCATATGGTCAAATAAATCATTACCCTAAATAATAGATGTAAATTGAGCTAATTTTTGGACAAAATCAAGCCACCAATTTTTTGGGACTTTTGAACAAGAAATGGGAAATTTTACTATGAATAGGGTGTAGTATTACCAAAAATGGAAGGGAAATTATGAAAATAGATGTTAGCCAAGCTCCTAGATAACACAAGCCTTGGTTCCAAGTTATCTCCCATTTTTAGGTTTTAATCTCAAGAAAATAGGTGGAGAATAAGAAAAATAAGGCTGAAATGGGTTAGTTATACCCTTTTTAGGTTCTCGGGTGTCGCAATCGTGACCCAATAATTGTGATCACAGTACACTATGTTAGGGTTAGAAGTCTCTATTGCAACATCCCCTTATCAAGATCGCAGTCTAGTGGGATTTTATGGTGAGTTTCAATCACCACATAATCTCCGTCATCGCAGATTCTTAGTGACTTCCAAGAAAATCTCGATCGCAACCCTTGGCATCGTAATCGAAATGCACCATAAACAATTGATACAATTGAGACTTGGGGAGTTTTTCAAGTCTCTACCAAGCCTTTGGGAATCATCTGGAATCCCGTATACATAAATGAACTATGTAACCACACCAAATTCTACGTTCCAAACACAACGGTGCCATAAAAAATTCTATCCAAGGTTGTTTCAATAAAATATGAGTCCCATACCAATTTTCAAATTTCATAAATTTCTGACCAGTAGGTCAAAATAAGCTTGGGTGCCTCAAGACCCGAACCAAGGGTAAATCTAGCATAAAATAGGCATTACTGGAGAAGCTAGAATTTGTATTTGAAGTCATTTGTCTAAATTTTTCCCTCGATGGCTATTTGGAACTAGGAAAACTTTAAAATAGAAATTTTTTTCTTAAAATCAAACGAATTGTCCGGTAACCAAATTGTCAGCTCCAGAAAGTCATAAATGACTTAGGCTAGCTATAGAAAAGCTCTAACAGTTAAAATAAACAAAAATATGGAAATGACCTAAAGGGTCATTACAGTATATACTACTAAAGGAACTTTCATCCACAAAAGCTAAGGATTAGGATGTACGTAAAGTCTCAAACAAGTTAGGATACAGGATCACATCTCACTTTTGATCACCCAGGAGACTTCTCTATTGGGCAGTGCCTCTATTGAACCTTAGCTACAGGAATATTCCTAGTGCACAACTGGCTAACCTCACTAGCCAAAATAAGCATCGGCTCTTTCACAATGGTCAACCATTCATCTAGCTAAACTTAGTCCCAACTAAGCATATGAGATGGCTTAGGAATGTATCACTACAATATGGAAACATGAATAAACTAGATGGATACCAGAAAAATATAGAAGTAGAGCTAATTCATAAGCCACCTCACCAACTATAAAAAGAATCTCAAAAGTTCCAATATATCTAGGTCTGAGCTTGCCCTTTATTCCAAACCTTATCACATACTTCATGGGTGATACACCAAGAAATACTTGATCACCAACTCCAAATCTTAAGGAATGAAGCCTATGGTCTGCATAGGCCTTCTGACAACTCGAAGCTGCTATTAATCTATACTTAATCACCCTAACTTAATCCTACGAATCCTGAAGCAAATTAGTACGATGAGGTCAAATCTCAAAAGTCTCAAAACATCCAATGGAGAACGAAATTTCCTACCATACAAAGCCTCAAATGGCACCATCTCAATACTCAATTGATAACTGTTGTTATAAGAAAACTCGGCTAACACTGGCCTAAAAAGTACATTACACGGGCTCAAAGCATATCCTCAAGCACCTAAATCAATCTAAGGATGAAAGGTTGTACTCAGATCTACTTAAGTACCCAACACCTCCTAAAAATCTCTCCAAAAGTTATAAGTAAACATGGAACCTCATTCTAAAATGATACATATGGGAACACAATTTGAATAGACTACCCCATGCACATAAATATGGGCTAACCTCTCTGCAATGAAGGACATCTAAATAGGAAGGAAATGCACTGACTTGGCCAACCAAGCCACGATTACCCAAATACCATCAGTACCATAGGATGTACAAGGAAAATCATTAACAACATCCATGGTAACTCGTTCCTATTTCCCCTTAGGAATAGACAATCTCTGAATCAAAACACATAGATATTGATGCACAACCTTTACCTACTGACAATAAAGACAACGAGCCAAAAAATCTGTCATATCTCTATTCAATCCACTCCACCAATAATGCTATGTCAAATCTCTATACATCTTACATATTCCTATTTGAATAGAATATATAGAGTTATGAGCCTCATGTAGAATCAACTGAATCCAGTCATCAAGCCCCAGAACATAAATGGGCCATGAAATAACAAAACACCCATGGAATCTATGGTGTTCCTCTCGAACTCACCACTCAACACCTAATCATGAAGAAAGCAATGCTTACTATCCTTCAATAGACGATCCTAAATCTACTCAAAAAGTGAAGACGCTAAAAAGAATCCTCCCAGGGTCTAAAATATCAAGAAAACAATCAAGTTGGATAAGGACTAGATGTACCATGCAAATGGCCTCTAAGAAACCAAAATACAAGCCAAGCTACCCATACTCACTATCTTCCAACTCAAGGCATCTACTATCACATTCACCTTACCTAGATGATACAAGATGAAATATCATAATCCTTAAGAAATTCCATCCATCTATGTAGTCTAGAATTAAGCTCGCTCTGGGTTATAAGATGCTGAAGTCTATGATGATTTAAAAAAATCTCACAATGCATGCCATAAGGATAATGCCTCCAAATCTAAAGTGTGAAAACTACCACGTCCAACTCTAAACATGAATGTGGTGGGTGAGCTCGTGCACCTTATTTTGTCTAAATGCATTTCAATAACACAACCCTACTACATCAAAACACAATGTAGACCAGCACTGAAAGCATCATAATACATGGTGAATACCTAACCCTCAACATAAAAATCTATATTAGATGATAGAGTAAGAAAATCCTTGATCTTTCCTAGGCTCGACTCACTTATTTTGGATAATCTAAAAGGAACCTCCTTCTAAGTCAATCTTGTCATAGTCATTGAAATTGTAGAAAAACCTTCGATGAATCATCTATAATAACTGGCCAACCTAATAAATCTATGAACCTCAACCGAAGAAGTAGGTCTAGCCCAATAATGAATTTCCTCAATCTTAGTTGCATCAACCATAATACTATACTTAGACACCACATTCCCAAGGAATGTCAATGACTAAGGCCAAAACTAACAATTAGAGAACTTGGAAATGTTGTGCACACTCCTCATTGATCATCAATTAGACAAGGCTATAGTCAATGAACAAAATAAAAAAAGAATCCAAAAAGTTCCTGAACACTCTATTTCATCAAATCCATAAATGTGATTGGGGAATTGTTCAAGCCAAATAACATCAACATGAACTCATAATAACCATGGATATCCTCAGACTAAATCCTTAACTTATGGTACCCAAATCTCAAATCAATCTTAGAAAACACTGTTGTACCCTGAAGCAAGTCAACAAAATTATCAAATAGAGGCATAGAAAAAAAATTCTTCATCATCGCCTCTTTAAGCTGCCTATAATCAATACACATATGATGGAGCCATCTTTCTTATTCACAAACAACACAGGGGCTCTAAAATGTGACATACTAGATCTCATAAAAACCTTAACAAGAAGATGCTAAAGCTAAGAATTCAGCTTCTTATGCTCGATCGGATCCATACAATAAAGTGAAATAGAAATAGGTTGGGTATTAGGCTCAAGATCAATTACAAACTCAATCTTATGGACAGGGGGAATACCAGGCAGGTCGATAAGGAAAACATCAGGAAACTCATAAAGAATAAAAACAAAGTCAAGCAATAGACTCTCTATAGAAGTATATTAAATATAAGTGAGATAAGACTTACATCTCCTAAAACAAGACTCCTAGCATGAATATATGAAATATTCCCTGTCTTCTCAAGTCTAAATGCTCTCTAAGATACTACTTAGGGTATACCGAGCATAACTAAGGTAACTATTTTAGTAAAATAACCGTATGATAGTGAGATAACTAGTCCTTACCAAAAATCACATCAAAATCCACCATATCTATAATAATAAGGTGAGCATGAGTATTAATATCTCTAATAGTCCAAACAAATGATTTGAAAACTCGACTCACTACTAAAGAATAACCAATGGGAGTAGATACATGCAAGAGAGCTAATAATTGATCCCAAGATAACTCTAACTATGGAGAATAATAAGAAAAAACATAAGAATAAGTGGATGTTAGATCAAATAAAGGAACGACCAACTGGTGGCACACAAAAATGGTACTTGTACTAATAGCATCTGAAGACTCAACCTCGGGTCTAGCAGGTACTACATACAATTGAATACGCCTGCTACCTAGCTATGCTCCTAATCTACCTTCTATCCTACTGACTTGAGAACCTCCTCGATCATCTAGGAAGCCACTCCTATGAACTTAAGAATAGCCTTTAGCTGAGGGATGAACTACGCTAATAGGAGAAACACTTTAGGCTAAAGCAATAATCGCCCCAATACTAGGTCACTCTCGAGAATAATGACCAAAAGATCAACAATGATAACATGCTCTCTAAGATAAAACAGAACCAACAAATACAACTAACCAGTAGTAACCACCACAATAGAATAGTTGAAAGGAAAACCCCTTAAAGAGTGACCTCCAACCTAAACATAGTGGTCGTAAGCACTAAACTGACCTCTGCCAATAATTGGAAGAGCTTCCTAAATTGCTCAACTGGGTTGACTCTGAGGTTGATAAGATAGATGCAAAGAATATCCAATATGAGAACTAATCCTTCAAAATTGGTAACTACTACATCTCCCAGTGAAATTTCCTTGTTATTTAGGCCTCTTATCATTTCCCTGTTGGGACTTGTAATCCATCTCCTCCATTACTAAAGCATGATACAAAACCTCAGCAAATGACCTACTTAGAGAAACCAAACTCTTAGTTGACATGTAAAGGGGAAGTCTTAATCCTTGAGCAAATCAATAAACTCTCTCTTACTCAGTTTCTGGAATAGAAGTAGCACACCTAGCAAACTCATGAAAATAAGATACATACTCTTCGACTATCATGAAGCATTACTCTAATCTAGAGAACAGATCCCTTAACTGATCTCCAAGAATACAAGGCATGTACTTTTCAAAGAATATCTTAGAGAACTATGTCCATGATAAGTAAGAGGATCGAGTTTGTATAGAATCCATATAACCTCTCCACCAATGTTGAGTAGCCAAATCTATATGTAATATGTTTTAATCTACAACAAGATTCTCAATAAGCCCAAAATTATAGATCTTATCCTTACAAGCAATCAAAAAATCATACACATCTTTGCTCGAAGCACCAGAAAACCAAGATGTAGCCAATCTGAAGAATCTACCCAATATCTTCTACTTCTCAACCAACATAGCTAGCTAGGAAACCAGTAGTTGAGAATCTACAAACTGAGCAACCATTAGTGTAGGAGGAACCTCAACTTATGGTACCATAACTATAAGTTACACCCCCGCCTTTGCACTACTCTAATCTGTAGACTGTACAACATCAAATAGTGCAGTACCAACTATCCCTGAAAGATGAATGAAGGTATCTCTAAGCATTAAATAAGAAATATAACCTGGAGGATGGGTTAGTCCCTAGCCCACCACTGGTTAGGGTAAAAAAATCTTTGGCTAAAGAGTGGTAATAGGGTCAGGTAAAGGACCCCTGTCCAGTCGCCTAGGTGGGGACATATCTCAAGGCTTTATATGATCTCTGGATTATCTACGAATAGGATTAAGTTCCCTAGGATCGGTCTTAGAACCCTCGTCTTGAGTAGCTTAAGCACTAGTCCTAGTTATCTGCAAAAGAGTAAAATCAAAGGATATTCTATAAACCAGCTCAGACTCTTAGCATTATATAAGTAGAAAAATTAAAGAAATCCTATGAATAGCCCATAGCCTCTCAAAGATAAGAAATGAACATCATCATTTTCTTTCTCAGGACTATACTAGATGTTTTCTCTTGTACCGATAATACCGGTGTATCTTAGGCATCGATACAAATTTGTCATGACTTAATTTATGAGTCAGGATGACACCTATAATATCCTACTAATAAGTAAGCCAAACCGTAACCCAGAGCTAGACAAAGTGGGTTAACTTTGTGGAAATGATACCAAATAGGGCCCAATAGGAAATTCAACAAAAGAAATAACCAAGAAAATATAAATAGTTTAAGGGTATAACTACATAAATACCATCCCATGACGTGGTTGAGCTTGTATAAGTGAAAATATAAATAAAATCTACGTATCTAGAATAGTCAATATAGTAAATGTTGAAACTAAAAACTAGACATAAGTAAACTACATTGAAATAGGCGACTTCAAATCAAAAAGCTCACCTATCTCTTGATATCAACATAGCATAAACTTTGATCAAGGACGTCAACTAATCTAAAGAGTTGCATTAAAAAGGTATAGAAGTGTAGTATGAGTACCAAAATTATGGGTACTCAGTAGGCATCATCAACCGACAGAGCTAAATCATGATATAAATATGATAAAATGCAAGATAATATAATTAAGTCAAGGTATAAAGAAAACCTTAAGTAACTCCAACATCGTTGTCCTTAAATAAGTTAGTAGATAGGAATAACAGCATAACATAACATAAAGTATCAAAATAAGCAATTATAACCTTAAGTAACTCCAACATTGTTGTCCTTAAATAAGTAAGTAGATAGGAATAACAACATAACGTAACATAAAGCATCAAAACAAAAAATTATAACTATAAAATTGGCATCCATACACCAATTAGAGTAGAAAAGTAAATTACCTGTTCTAATCCCCCATAAGACTAGAAAGCACAAACAAGATAGCATATCCCACCGCTGTCATTTATCAACTCTCATAATAACATTGGAATTCATCAATGTCATGGAAGACTATAAACATTGATTGTCCATATTCATCACTTAATAATTAATCAACATTTATCAACTAATCATTATTTGACAAGAATCCATTATTACCATACCATATTGTAATCATTTCCTCATAATTGACTTAACTAGATTATCATTCTCACATCCTAATGTTATCATATAATGATAAGTGTATCATCATAGAATAATATGCATATCTGAATTGAATCCATATATATAAAAAATATTAGCCGAACTTGAACCGATAAATATAATTAACAACCGAACTTAAATAGATAAATATATAATCAATAGATGGACTTGAATGATAAATATAATCAATAGCTAGATTTTAAGAAGCAAATATATCATCAATATCATACTCTACTTCCTAACTCAAAGTAAATATAATGATTTTAGCATAAACAATAATATAATCAATAGCATAAGTAATATAATAATCAATAGACATCAACCCTCACATAAACCAATTAATCCATCAAGTGTCTAGGTTTCTCATTATTACCCCATAATTATTTTAGAGATTCTAACAAGTGTATAAATATATATAAAAGCTAACATGCATCTTAGCCAGCGATAGGTCAAGGTCCCACTGCTAATCCCCAAAGTTTTATTTTAGGTAAATTCAACCCGAACTAGGCTTAAGGTATATAATTTAACTTATAGATGTTTAGAAATCCTCAATTATTTCTAAGATAAAATTCACCTAAAATTTGTACAACTAGGTCAATTATGCCTAATTTACAATTTGCGGATGGCCTAAACGGTTCGTAACTCAGGCATTTCAATTAATAATACCAATACATAAAATCCATTCCAAATCTAACACAAAATCATATATATACTATAAATTAGATCAATCAATCAAAGGGTAAAATCTAGCATACCTAAATAAGGAAGAAAGCCCAAAAGATTCATCAAATCACTACTTTTCCCTTCTAAAATGCTTTTGGAAAATGCCATGCTATAAAGAACACATTTTACTAATCAATACAAGAATGATGATGCCCATATTTCACCATTGTGCTTTGGGTCAAAAAATGACCCAAAATTCTATGTGGGTATCATTTATGGAAAAATTTGATATTTGAAGACAACCCAACATTCTCAGGTGCTTAAGGAATCATTACCCTTAAAAATAGGTGTAATCTGAGCTAATTTGGGGCTAAAATAAAGCCCTGAGATTTTAAAATTTTATAACAAGAAATGGGAAATTTTATCATTAAAAAAGTGTAAAATCTTACGACAAATCAAAGGGAAATAAAGAAAATAGATGTTAGCCAAGATCCTATATCACTAACAAGCCTCATTTCGAAGATATCTCCCTTTTTAGGGTTTTAGTCTCAAAAGACTGGGAGAAGAATGAGAAAAAACTGGCTAAAATCGGGTTTTTATATCCTTTTCAGGCTCTTGAGTCATGCGATTGTGACCCAACATCCGCAATAATTATAAATTATGACATGGTTAAAAGTTGATATAAGGACATCGCCTTATCATGATTGCATTCTGTGGAGTTGTTATGGTGAGCCAGAATCAGGACATAATCTCTACGGTCGAGTTTCTTGGTGACTGCCAAGGATATTACCATCGGTACCCTTGGCATCGCGATAGCAATGCACTAGTTATAACTTAGACAGATGAGACTTGGAAAATTTTCCTAGCCTTTACCAAGCCCTCGAGATTTATCTAGAATCCTGTATATGCAAATGAACTATGTAACAATACAAAATTTGATGATTCGAACTCAATGGTGCACTTAAAATTTCTATCCGGGGTCATTTAAATAAAATATGGATCCCAAACCTAATTTCTAATTTCTTAACTCTCCAACCAATAGGTTAAAATAATACCAGGTACCTTGGTTTTAGAAAATCAAGGTCCACCAAGCCTAAAATCGACATTCTAGAGCTGCTAGAATAGTTAAAATATTCATTTGAGGTTGTTTGACTGAAATTTTCACCCATGGCCATTTTGAACTAGCGAGGACTTCAGAATATGAAATTTTCTCTAAAAAACAAATGAACTACCCAGTAATCAAACTGTCAGCTCTAGTAACTCATAAATGTTGTAAGGCAGCTATAGAAAATGTCTAACAACAAAAATAAGCAGAAAAATGGAAAATGACCTGAAAGGTCATTACAATGAGACTGCCTTTGTAATAGTATATTCTTTGTATTGGTTTGGAGACATATGAAACAATAACCCTTTAAGTATAAATCAAGCTGAATCTATCAATTATTGTAATTACCGACTTGAGAAATATATGGTGTAACATACGGACCCTATAGGTAAAAATAAGGTAGCTCTTTGTTGTACTAGAGAAATGTGGAGAGAACTTATGAAATATGATTTTTTGCCAAGTAGAAATGAAGGAAATGACAAACAACTTGCCCTTATAAAGGCCCTATTTTTGCTCCCTCTTTTGTGCATTTTAGACAAAAATTGATCAAATTAGTCATAGTAGGTGATGCACCTACATAAGTAGTTTGAGCTTACTAGAAGGTCAAATAAGGTGGTCTACTTTCTTTCTTGATTCGTTGTTTGACTTGATTAAGTTGGTCTTTTGAAAATTTGAGTAATTGGCCCATTCTCCATTTAGTTTTCTTTTATTGAGCTTGGTCCACAATTATATGCATTAATATAGGGCATAACTTGATCTATTGCATTGGCCCCATTTACTTGGTCCAAATATATAAAGTAGGTAACTCACCTTCTAGCTTAATTAAGTAAACCAATCACATTAATATTTTATTCAATTTATGGATCTTAACCCTATCCTTTTAACATAATAATTACATACACTCGACCTTCTTAAAGAAAATTTTTACTTATGACAATACATTTATCGACTTTAACTTGATCATGCCACATGTTTGATATATTGACCATTATGGATCTTTGTATGAAATTATATACTGTGACAATTATGCATAATCTAGTTCATTAAATTGATTGTTGGTACTTAATAGTGTTACTTTTTTCAAAGTGTGCATGAGAAATATTCATATCATTCTTACTCTATGTATGTAATATAAAATTTGTCCAATTTATCTTTCTTGGTTCATAGGATAGTTTATAGAAAAGGACCATAGTGATAACGCTCAACTTACTCCCATAATTAGGGGTGAGGTGGTCAATGTCAAGTAACCCAATTTGAATTGGGGTCGAATCTCAAGGAGTGAAATTATAGACTTCAAACTTTATGGATGCTCAAATTTCTAAGAGATTACCCAAAATGCTAACAAAAATGACATATAAAATGAAATGGGGGGATTTGTTTTGAAGCTTTTCGCAACACACTTAAACAAGTACTTGATAAATAAAACTATTACATAGAATGAAAGGTTTGGGAGGAAATCTTTGGATTATAGGTAATGTATGTGGGTTGGTGTTGGTTCATCATGAAATTTAGTTGTTAACCAAAGGATAGGATAGGTCGAAGTTCATTGGGGTTAATCTTTCAACAAAACCACAACGATTTCACCCGTTGGCTCTTTCGAGCACCTAACAAGTGTACACATTTTTATAATCACCCAAGACCTCAATCAAGCATCCCTATTTTTTGGATGATGCTCTTTACATGATTTACAGTCCTAATACACTTATTTTTATGATTGGAAAAGGTAGTAAACCATAGGATCTATTGTCCACCATTACTTTGTCGCCCTATAACACTCTTTTGAAGATGTTATGGGTTACCTGATATTCACCTTCATCCCTATTTCGAGGATGAAAAAGGGTTTCTAGAGTTTGGAGCTTTCACCCATCAAACCCATTTAGATATTTGGGGCTTTCACCCATCAAATTCCAACCCGTAAGCTCAAGCAATTGTGGAATCAATACTCAACAACTAAAATCCATGATAACACAACAATACCCATACACAATTACACCCTAGTTTAACATAATCCCAAGACTAAATTATTTAGCTACTCATGAAGAAGGTAAAGATAGATATACCATAAGGATTATCTAAGGCATTCATTCTTCACAAAAAGTCTAAGAAATTTAGCCTTCAAATTAATTACACACTTTCCCAAGATTAGGGTTTTAAGTTTTGAATTCCAAAATATCTTATGAGATAGCTATCCTAAACATGAATTGGTTTTAGCTTAAATATGTCTTGGGATGTATCCAAGTGCTTTTACAGATCTTTCCCTGGGCATAATTTGTGCTTAACCGCGATTGAGCATGGCTGTTCGCAATCGCGACCATGCGATCGCAGTTATGTGTTGTGACCACATTCTTCTAATCATCTTGACTGACCGTGATCGTGGATATAGGACCACGGTTGTGGTAACCGAGGCTGATGTAGTCCAGGTCTTCAATTGCACTCTTTCTTGCTCCCTTTTAATCATTTTCAGCTCTAATCCACATATTTTGGTCTCCCTAACTTAATTCCTTCAAAGAGTGGATATTAGTACATCTATCCATAGATTTTGTCTTATTTATCCATTCAAAATAGGGTAATGTGCACGAAAAAATGAGTGCGAATGAGTGGTAAACTCACTTCTCATCACATAGCCATGTATGATTTCAATCCACTTAACCTAAACAAGAATTCAAATAATGTTTATCTTTTCTTGATCCATGATTTTCTTGGAACTTTTGTTTTGGTCCTAGTATCTTCTTGGGTATTGTAAATGTCAACACAAGTCAATTGACTAAGTTTAGGATGGATACAATAGAGGTGTATGAAAGGAAGAATATGTTATGAAAATAAAAAACTAGTGATGAAAGTGGGAAACAGAAAATGAAAAAAAAAGTTAAATCTAAAACAAAGGTACACTTGTAGTAGAAGAAAAAAAATAAATGAAAGGAGAATATGGAGGAAAAGGATTAGTTAGAAGTAGAATACAGGTAGTGTAGATTCATGGACGACTTAGTCACTATGTCCAAATACACCATATCCATCCCCAAGCCTACATTTTAGCCAAGTAAAGTCCTATCGTAATCAATCTAACAATCAAAAAACTAAAGCATAGATAATAAAGGTAAGCCATGGTATTGTGCATGCATTAAACACTATTTTGAGAGTATTATTCTCGCTCTTGTCTAAATTTTAATGGACATTGTATATATAGTACTTCATTATGGTAAGGGAACAAGGTTAGCACTGTTAATTGCTAATTTTTTAAGTTACTATCATCTATGTAAGAAAAATTATTCGTTGATATCGTAATGTCAACCATAGATCCTCTGGTATAAATTTGATAAATACTTTTATGCACACTAGTTTGGTAATTAGATAAGATGGGGGATTAAATTTGTCAAATGTATTGACAAGACCTTTGTGACTACCACAATTTTTCCTAAGTTTGTTTTACTTAAGAATCATGTTTTAGTAAAGTCGTGTATTGTTTCTTGAGGACAATAAAATATTCTTTGTTGAGGGTGTTGATTAACACATATTTATGAAACATTTGATGTTCTTGACCATCAATAATTTTATGTTCTAAAGTAACTTTTGTTGGATTTTATTGTTTTTATGTTTTATGTTCAGGTGAACATACCAAGGTAAGAAAGAAAATTATGATTAAAAGAGGTACTTAATTGCCAAATTGATGAGTCATTGACCCTGCAACACATCATCATCCAAACCATGGTACTAAAGCAATGTGTAATACTAAGTGTCAGCAAGTTATTATTCAAGTTGGCATACTGCCAACCTATCATTTAACCATCACCCAAACCTTAGCACCTAACTAGTATTAATACTGAAAAACATTAAGTGATGAAGCATATTTTGGTTTATTACTTCCTTGATGAACTATCGACTAGACTGTAAGACATAAGAATATTCCTAGTAATCTTTATTAGATGAGGCGGCGATTAGGGCACCAAACCATCAACTTTACCATGCGAGGAAACATTGTGTGTTTTTGAGTTTAATTAGATTTTAAGCATTCCTAAACTATCAATAACTACTATTAGGATTTATTTTATTCATCTTTCATTTTAGAGTAAAAAGTCAAGTATTCTTACAATCTTTTATGGAGTTTTAGCAATTCACCTAAGTTATTGAGTACAATTGAGTTCCTACGATTTTGTTTTTGTAGGTTTATTCTTATCTTATTATTTATATGGGATTGTTTGTTCCAAAATTAATATGTGACTAAACCCCCGAACTAGGGTTGTGGGAGCCATGGAAAATTGACATCATTAGAGTCAATAATGGTGTAGATTTGCATAATGCTATTGCATGTATCTTTAATTGTTGTCATATATTACTTCTAATGGTTGCAACCATTAGGACCCACTTGAGTTTTAAATTCCTTGATAAAAGAATTTATGGCCAGGAGAAAGTGTTAACAATACGGATTCAAGGTTTCAAACCTTCATTTAATGGATAATGTTGTAATAATGTAGGCATATTTGGGGTTATTATCATGTTTACCTTGTAATCACTCTTAGTTTGAGAGGTTTAGAGTGGAAATTACCTTAGTGGAATGAGAAATAATTATATTAATTAAAGTATTGATAGCTTTGTAAACATAGCCATAGAGGAGTCTACAATTGTTCGTGATCTATTTATGCTATGAAATCATAGTGAACACAATCATAGTTCTCGCTCTTTAAAGAATTTATTTTGCTATAACATTATTATTATTACTTATTCACAATTGACATTGAAATAATATCAATTTGCAAACCCTCTTTTTATTGAAATAATTTGCTAATAGAGAAATAACCACATAAAGCATTGTTTTAACCTTATTTCTTGTGGAATTTGATACCAACCTCATTTGATTTTATATTTGACAACGACTACTTTATATTTCAATTTTGAGGTGTAATATGGGAATACTAATGCTAAGTCAACATAAGGAATTAAATATATTTGGATAAATTCAATAGTTTGGAGGCTTGGAAGGAGCTTGAAATGAAGGTTTTAAGCTTAGAAGCATACTAAAGTTGAAACATTAGGTCCAATGTTGAACACTAGTCAGATTAAAGAGGAAGACACTATGAACTTAAAAGTAGTTATTCCAGAAATAGGAAACTTTGTCCAAGAAGAACTTTAATTCCTTATGTTTATTATTGTAATAGTGAGATTAGGCTATAAATAATAGAGAATAGCTCATTTAGATTAAGACTATTTTGATTATAGATATTTTAAGGAATGTAACTGTTGTGATAGTTAAAGGTAAGTCCTTTATTGTTATTAAATGTTGATGGGATTACTTGCTAGATGAAATTATTCATCTTGAAGGTATGTATATATTATAGGTGGTTTTTGGTGTTCTCAATAAGAGGTCATGGTTTTAATATTGTAATGGTTGGATATTAGTTTCATTCTTGAATCGTTCTTACAAAAGTGTAGGTATTGTGCTCATGGTATTATTTGAACCATTTTTTTATAAAAATCAAAACCAAACCAAACCAAATATGGTAAAAAAACAATACGATTTGTTTGGTTTTTAATTTTAACTCCGTAATGATAAATTGATAATGGTAAAATAATAGTGACATGAGACAAATATTTCCAATGAATATTAGGAATTAATAAATTTCTATTTTCTATCACAAGATTAATGTAAATGAATCTTCTATTATTGTTCAATACTATTTCGATATTTTAGTATCTTAACCTACATAACTATTGAGGTTATTTCAAATCACATGGCTAACATCCACAAATTTAAGATGCTACTATAAAGAGAAAGGTAAATCCTACAAAAATCAGATGGACAAGGCATTGAAGTGTAGATGAAAATTAACAATATATCACACCACATACAGACAATTACAATTAGAAGTTTTGGACTGGGAATAATTTATAGAAATAAAACTTAAAGTTGTTGCAATTCAGGTGAAATAAGTAGAATAAAATAAAATTAAAGATCAAAGATATAAAATATTTATAATTATTTATGAAAAAATAATATCATATATTCAAATATTTAAAAATTTATGTATATAATTTATCAGTTTAGTTTCGATATTTTTTTGTTAGTTTTTGGTAAAATCAAAATCAAACCAAATACTCATTTTTAAAATATAAAACTGTAACGTGCCGAGACTACACCTTGGGCGTCACACGGTGCTTATGACCCCAAAGGACAACAAGCTAACCCATGACTAGTACTTGCTATGATCACTGAATAATAATCATGAAGTATATATGGAACAAAACCTGAAAATGCTTTAAGATTCTCAAAATACTGAAATAATAAATGAATATAATTGATAATAACAACTAAAAACTGAATAACTGACAATGCTAGTCTGAAAGACTCTAACTGTTTGAATATGTAGTTGATGGGACAAACCCTCAATTAACTCCGACTGAAATAACTACTGAACTGCTGAAATACTGAAATAGATAAACTCTGTCCTCATAATATAAGGACTCACCACTATAACTGTTTCTGATAGACTGAGCTGCTAAGTACGGTCAAAAAGCTGAACGTCCGAACCTATGATAAGAGAAATCATAGCATAAGATAGGGTATGTGATCATGATGAGGAATGTATTGGTATGCTAAGTGAGGTTAGGCTGATATACATGGGTTTATATGTATGAGATGATAACTAACTGAATGAACATCATGAAGTAACTAAATGAGAGTACATGCAAAACTGTCTCTACTGAACATACTGAACATGCAATACTGTGCATATAGGTATACATTATGGATCTGAGATTATACCAGAATTAAGTACTAAAATCTGATGGTTGAGTAACTGATAAATGATAGCTATGATTCTGAGAACTAGTTGAGTTCTTTACTAAATACTAAGACTGAAACTGTAACTGTGGGAGTGTTCTTCTAACCGACATACCCCGATATAGATTGATTTGGCGTCTAACTAGTGACCTTAGTTGGAAGGGTGTTAGCACCTTGCCACGGGATACTAACAATGTTATGTCAACCCTAATCTGGCAGGATGACTCATGAAATATACATATTATTGTGTCAACCCTAGTATGGCGAAGGACGACTTACCCTATGCTGGCTAAAAGTTCTGTAACTCAGGGATTGCTACTAAGGGTCAAACCCTAATTGGCTAGAATGCCCCCATCCCTAGGTTTGCTCGGTTCTGAATCCTACTCTCAATTGAAAAACACTGATCACTAGACTGTACTAAGCCTAACTGAACTGACCCTAATCATGTTGAATGACTGAACTGGACTAAGTTCATTGAGTTCTGTTAACTGACTTAGTACTACTATTCTTGACCTTTATTGGGATGATTCTATAACTACAGTAACTGAGTAAACAACTAGATTTCGGCTAATAAATATCCCCAGTAGTAGATAGCATAATTGATAAACTCATATCACAACTTTATCAACACAACAATAGGTTACTATGCATAATTTACTCATATAGACATTTTATCAAACACTTGGGGAGCATGATTGCTATACATGAGAACTAACCATATAGGGCATCATAACTACAACATGAAACTTGCAAATTCAAGGGTTATGACATGAGAGATTCATAATTCAACACACATGCTAAGTTAATTCAATGGAACTCATAAAAGATCTTAGCTTGAAACCCATACAACAACACAAACATGAGCATAATTCAATTAATAACCTGGGAATCATCATTTCATGTTTAAAAAAGGGTTCTTGAACTCCAACGGTGGAAGGAAACCCAAGGATAAACAACTAACATACCTTGATTGTTGAATTCGTTAAGATTGTTCGGGAATTTCTTGGAACGTGATCTTGAGCTTAATGAATTAGGGTTTATTTCTAGAGAGGATTTTGTGAATTAGTGAATGTATTTTTCCTATTGAGGGGCTGAATGTTGTGATATGGCGGCTTAATGTGGGAGGAAAGTGACTTAATTACCCCCACAAACTCGTAACTTTAAATATAATTTGTGCCCAATGACATGATGACAAATACCAATTGATGACGCGTCGCATCGATGTTGTCGATGTGATAGCTAACGTGACGTGTCAAGATCGTGTTGGCTTGCTATTTTAGTTATCCAAATGTGACTCTAAAGATGTCCAAAAAATCCAAAACTCACACATGATTACTTATTGACATCCCTGATCATGAATCAACTTATAAATTGACATTCTAAGGTCATAAGGATCGAAAATAAGATCATCCAATTATGAAGGATAAAAATGCATCTAAGTCTTAACACTAAGCTGAAATTTTCTATGTCTAGGACCTCTTTTTGCATGCTATGAAGGACTGAAATGGGATAGGACTTTACGACGTCTTACAATATCTCCCCCTTAGGAACATTCGTCCTCGTATGAGACTTACTGAACTGAGAGAAACTGAGAAAATGTACATACACTGACATGCATAACTGAAGCATGAACGAATCTGGAGACATGACATATGACTGAACTATTTCATTAATGCATGAATGATATGAGAATGCTATGCAGCTGTAACTGAGCATGGAGTAGACTAAATCTAATTAAGGTTGTTACATTAGGCTGAGTCTGAGTTTTTAGAAAAAAGGTGAGGATACTTAGTTCGTATAGCTTCCTATGGTTCCCAAGTAGCTCCCTCAATAGACTGATTCCACCAAACAACTTTCACTAAAAGAACTTTATTGTTCCTTAGTCTGCGAATCTGACGATCAAGGATTTTGACTGGTACTTTATCATAAGAGAGACTAGTCTGAACATCTACACTCTCTATAGGGACTAAAACTGCTAGGTCACCAATGCACTTCCTTTGCAAGGAAACATGAAACACTGGGTGCACTGATTCTAGGTTTGCAAGTAACTCAAGCTCATAAGCAACCTTACTGAATCGACTCAGGATTCTGTAAGGACCAATATATCGGGGACTTAGTTTACCCTACTTTCCAAATCTCTTCACTCCCTTCATGGGAGAGATTTTCAAATACACATAATCACCAATATCAAATTCAAGATCTTTCCTTTTCACATCTGCATAAGATTTCGGTCAGCTTTGGGCTGCCTTAAGCCTCTCCCTGATCAACTGTACTTTCTATAAAGCATCAAACACAAAGTCAGGCCTAACTACTGCGGCCTCACCTACTTCAAACCAACCAATGGGAGATCTATATCTTCTTCTATAAAGAACCTCAAATGGAGACATCTGAATAATGGAATGATAGTTGTTATTATACGTGAACTGAAACAAAGGTAAGTGGCCATCGTAACTGGACTTAAGTCAATGACACACTCTCTCAACATATCATCTAAAGTCTAAATGGCCCTTTCTACTTTCTCATCTCTTTGAGGGTGGAAGGTTATACTGAGGTGGACATGGGTACCAAGACACTTTTCCAAAGCTTTTAAAAAGTGAGAGGTGAACTGCATACCTTTATCTGAAATGATAGACAATGGGACACCGTGTAACCTAACCAACTCTCTGATATAGAGCCTGGAATAGTCCATGGCTAAGTAAAAGGTATGGACTGGAAAAAAATGAGCAGATTTTGTCATCCGGTCTATAATGAGCCAAATCGAATCATACTAATAATAAGTACGAGGCAAACCGTCCATGAAATCTGTTTTCACTTTCTCTTACTTCTATGTGGGAATACTGAAATCCTACATAGACCCACTAGGCTTCTGATGTTCAATCATAATTTTTGGACACATTGAGCACTTAACTACAAACTCTGTAATGTCTCTCTTCATCCTACTCCACCAATAGACTTCTCGCTGATTGTGGTACATATTTGTGGCCCGAGGATGAAAAGAGTAGCATGCACCATGCACTTCATCAAGAATTTTCTATCTCACTCCATCCACACATAGCACACATAGCCTACCCTGGCAATATAACAAACCATCTCCCCTTGGGAGAAAATATCAATTTTTTGTTCTTTGACTGACTCTTTTAGCTTAACTAAACTGGGATCTCTATCCTGCATTTCTTTTACATTGGAAACTAAGGAAGACTCTGAACTAGTTTGCACCTAAACATTTCCCTCAGCGGAATCAACCAAATAGACACCTAGTCTACCAAGCTGATGAACTTCCTAAACTAACTTATTCTTACCATCCTAAACGTGATCAATACTACCCATGTATAACCTACTAAGGGCATCTGCCATTACGTTGGCCTTGCCCAAATGATACATAACACTCATGTCATAATCTTTCAACAATTGTAACCACCTTATCTGATGCAAGTTTTGGTATTTCTGCAAAAATATATAATACAGGCTTTTGTGGTCTGTGAATATATCAACATGCTCCCCATACAAAAAGTGCCTCCGAATCTTTCAGGCAAACACAATAACTGCTAATTAAAGATCATGGGTGGAATAATTCTTTTCATGGGGCTTAAGTTGTCAAGAGGCATAGGCCACAACCTTACCTTTGTGCATCAATACACACCCCAAGCAACCTCTACAAGCATCACATTATACAATAAATCCATCTTAGCCATCGGGCAAAGTAAAAAATGAGACTGTAGTGAGTCGAGTCTTTAACTTCTGGAAACTCTTCTCACAATTATATGACCACTGAAACTTAACTTTCTCTTGAGTCAATCTGTACATGGGGGATTCAATAGATGAAAATCCTTCAACAAACTATCTGTAATAGCCACCCAAACCCAAGAAACTCCTGATATCTGATGGAGATATGGGTCTGAGCTAGTTTCTAACTGCTTTGGTCTTTTGAGAATCAACTCTAATGCCATCACTGGAAGTTGTGTGACCAAGGAAAGCTACTGAGCATAGCTAAAATTTTCATTTACTGAATTTGATGAACAACTGATTGGCTATGAGAGTCTGTAATACTATTCTGAGATGGTCTGTATGGTCATTTTTACTGTAGGAGTAGACTAGAATATCATCAATAAAGATTAAAACGAACATGTCCAAGTACTTCTTGAACACACGGTTCATCAGACCAAATGATATGAAAAAAAATTCAAAGTGACCATACCAAATGTTGAAAGTTGTTTTCAAATTGTCACATTCTCTGACTCTGAGATGATAATATCCTGATATGAGGTCTATCTTAGAATAGTAATTGGAACCCTAAAGTTGGTCGAATAAGTCATCAATTCTAGAAAGTGGGTATTTATTCTTAATGCAAACATTGTTTAAATAACGGTAGTCTATATAGATTCTAAGAGAACCATCTTTCTTTCGCACAAATAAAACTGGTGCACCCCAAGGAGATATGATAGGCCTGATAAATTTTTTGTCTAAGAGGTCTTTTAACTATTCTTTGAACTCTTTAAGTTTAGCTGGATCCATTGTGTATGGCATAATAAAAATGGGTTGAGTATCAGGATGAAGGTCTATTCCGATATCAATTTCACTTTTGGGAGAAACTCAGGGATTTCTTTGGGAAACACATTTGGAAATTTACTTGTGACTGGAACTGTCTAAAGATTAGGATTTTCGAAACTAGAGTCTTTAACTCGAACAAGATGATAAAAACACCCCTTGGATATCATTTTTATTGCTCTATGGTATGAAACAAGTTGACCCTTAAGTGCAGTGGTACTGCCTCTCCATTCAAGGACTGGTTTATTCGAGAACTGAAAATAGACAATTCTGCTCCTACAATCAACTAAAGCATAGCATGAATGGACCCAATCCATGCCAAGAATGACATCAAAATCAATCATCTCTATCTCTACAAGGTCTACTAAAATAACTTCCTAAGATACCATAACCAAACAGTTCCTATATACCTGCTGGGATATGATAGACTTACCAACTAGGGTAGAGACTGAGAAAGGCTCTGTTAGGATTTTAGACTAAATCCAAAGTTGATGGCTATGTAAGGAGTTACAAAAGACAGAGAATCTCTAGGATCTAACAAAGCATAAATATGTAAGTGAAAGACCTGCAACGAACTAGTAACTACATCAGGAGAACTCTCCTGATCCTGTCGAAACTGAAGTTCATAGAGCTTGTTTGGGAACTGCCTAATAGTGGCACTAGAAGTGGCACCCTACTGAGATGGGCAACCGGTTTGATCTAGGGGATGATTATGTTGACCCTGCAAACCCACCTAAGGACATTATCTGAACCTATGGACTGGCTTACCATACCCAAAACACACATCGTTGCCAGCCCTTCAAATACCCTGATGATTTTTTTCACACTTATGACAAAGAAGATTTTTTCAGGAACTTCTAACACTACCCTAAGATTTAGAGCCTGGTTACCTATCCCTATTAACATTATCGAATTTAGGCACTAGAGTATTGGCTGAGGACGGAGCTAGGACTGATGATTTTGGGTGAAACTAAAAATGATTACCACCCTCTAACTTAGGGTGAGCAAAACTAAAGCTACCTGTTCTAGTCCTCTTATTTTCCCTCTCTTTCTCTTTACTATTTTGCTCCTCAATATGTTGAGCATGGACCATCAACCTAGCCAAGTTCATGTCCTTAATCAGCATTGTGGTCCTACATTTCTTAACCACACTATCAGACACACGAGACACAAACTTGCTCATCTTAGACCTGCTATTAGCTACCATATGAGGAGTATACCAGGCCAACTGAGTAAACTTCTGGGAATACTCTTTCACACTCATGTTTTCCTGCTTCATATTCATGAACCCTAAAACCATAGATTCCCTCAACTCCAATGGGAAGAACCTATCTAGAAAGACAGTAGCAAACTCTTCTCATTCTATAGGCCCTGTATATGTGCCCCTATCTACCTTTCACTGCTTAATCCATGTATGAGACATATCCTACAACTGTTAGGCAGTTAACTCAGTATTGTAACTAGTTCTTACGTCCATAATGTTTGTTAGATTCTACACCATGTCAAGGAATTCCTGTGGGTCCTTTTCAAACTTAGACCCTAAAAATGAAGGAGGGTTCATTTGGGTGAAGTCCCAAATTCTAGCTGAAGCAGTATTAGCCACTGGGTTGGCCTTAATAATAGTTGATCATTCATTCATGGCCTCTACAAAATAAGCTATAGTGGTGAATGCAGCTCTGAATTCTACATGGGAGACATTCTCATTAAGGGGATCTTCCTAAATGGGAGGAGGTGTTGGCTGGTTTCCAGTTCTTATTTTGCTGGTATTTGTAGGAGGCATGTTCTATAAATGAAAGGAAATATCATATTAGATAGATAGTTTAACTTGAGCTCATGCTCACAAGAAAGATATAAATACTGAAAGAAGGGAACTTTTCCTAAAAATACCTCAAAGCCTCTCATTCATATGTCTGGCGCTCTACTCACCCATGCACAAGACTCTATTGGACCCAAATTTCAGAATCCCTAGGACTCTTTAGAACCTCATTCTCTGATACAAAGTTTATAATGACTTGAGACTAAACCCTGGAAGTCATATATTACTAACGACCCCAGAGGACCACAAGCTAACCCATGACTTGTACCTGCTCTGAGCACTGATTAATAATCATGAAGTATATGCAGAAGAAAAACTAAAAATGCCATAAGGTTATCAATTTACATAAATAATAACTGATTATAAAAAATAATGACATACGAAAACATAATAATGGACTATGCTAGTCTTAAAGCCTCTAACTGTCTGAATATTGAGTGGATCGCATAAACCCCCAACTACTCCAATTGAAATAACTACTGAACTTCTGAAATACTAAAATAGATGAACTCTGTCCTCAAAATATGAGGACTCGCCACTATAACTATTGTTGATAGCCTGAGCTGCTAAGTACAGTCAGGAACCTGAGCGTCCGAACCTATTATATTGGACATCATAGTGCAAAAGAGATTATGTAGTCAGTATGTGAAATGTACTGGTATGCTAAGTGAGGTAAGGATAATATACAAGGTTTCATATGTATGAGATGATAACTGACTGAATTAACATCATGAAGTAACTGGATAAGAGTACATGCAAAACTGTAACTACTGAACATACTAAACATACAATACTGCACATATAGGTATACATCCTGCATCTGAAATTATACTAAAATTGAGTACTGAATTCTGATGGTATAATAACTGATAACTGATAGCTATTGTTCTTTAGAACTGGCTGAGTTCTTTACTAAATACTGATACTGAAACTGTAACTTTGGGAGTGTTAATCTAACTAACATACCCTGATATAGACTGATTTAGGGTCCTACTTGTGACCCCATTTGGAAGGGTGTTAGCACCTTTCCATGGATACTAACAATGTTGTGTCAACCCTAATCTAGCTGGAAGACTCATGAAATATATATATGATTGTGTCAACCCTAGTCTTGAAGGAAGAGGACTTACCCTACACTAGCGACGTAGTTCTGTTACTCAGGAATTTCTACTAAGGTTTAAACCCTAACTGGTAGGAATGGCCCTATCCCTAGGTTTTCTCGGTGTTGAATCCTACTCCCAACTGAAAGACACTGATCACTAGACTGTACTAAGCTTGATTGAACTAACACTGATCATGTTGACTGATTGGACTAGATTAAGTTCACTAAGTTCTGTTAACTGACTGAGTACTACTGTTCTTGACCTTTATTGGGATGATTTTATAACTATTACAACTAAGTAAACAGCTAGATTTCAGGTAATAAATACCCCCAAGACTCGATAGCATAATTGATAAACTCATATCACAACTTTAGCAACACAACAACAGTTTACCATGCATAATTTACACATATGGACATTTTATCAAATATTTGGGAAGCGTGATTGCTATACATGAGAACGAACCACATAGGGAATCATAACTACAACATTCAACTTGCAAATTTAAGGGTTATGATATTATAGATTCATAATTCAACACACATGCTAACTTAATTACATAGAACTCATAAAAGATCTTAACTTAAAACCCATACAACAACACAAAAATAAGCATAATTTAATTCATAACATGGGAATCATAATTTCAAGTTTTAAAAATGGTTCTTGAGCTCCATAGGTGGAAGGAAACCCAAGGATGAACACCTAACATACCTTAATTATTTAATTTGTGAAGATTGTTAAGGATTTCTAGGAACTTGATCTTAGGCTTGCTGAATTAGAGTTTATTTTTTAAGAGGATTTTGTGAATGAGATAATGTATTTTACCTATTGAGGGGTTGTATTTCATTTTATGAGGGATTAATGTGGGAAGAAAATATCTTAATTACCATCATAAAACCGCAATGTAATACGCAATCTATGCCAGTAACGCAATGACTGACGCACTGTGTCGATGCTCTCGATGTTATTGCCAACGCGTTGGGTCAATTCTACCAATGTGAAAGAGTAATACCCCCGAAATTTTCCTTAAGTTTAATTTTGTCTCTAGAAGGCTAAGGAATGACTTCCTAAGTGAGTAATATTTAAACCATATAAAATTTCCCTAATTTTGACTTTTTATCATATGGTAAATTTATTAGCTATCCAACAATATATGATCCACCCAAATTCGATAACCAGGAAAGAAGTTAAGGCAAATTTTAGTCCTATTCGTTAAACAGCGTCATTTTAGTGCTTCGCGTATCGCGAAGAGGGTCTATTTTACAATTGTCAAATTCTAGTAGCCTAGCGCAATTGTGGCACATCGCGTTGAAGTTCCAGGTCCTAACCAGTGGGACAACACGATGGTTCCGCGTCGTGGTGACCCCAAGAATCCCATTTCTCAATGTCCAGTGAGCCAAAGCGATAGTGGTGCGTCGCGGTGGCCCATAAACTTAGGTTTTCCAATTTAATTTTTCCAGCTTCGTTCAGGAGTTACAAGGGCACTGTGGACTTTTTCCAAGCCTCCTAAACAGTACAAACACCAAATTGAAGTAATTTACAAGCATTCTATTAGTTTTTTCTCAAGTTTTCTCTCAACAAAAACCCTAAGTACCCAGAACCTCTTTCAAGAATCTCAAGAATCCACCGTAGCTTTAACAAATTGAGTTAGGATTCAAGGTTCCCAAGTCAAGGGCTTCAAGAACCCTTATCCAAAAGTATGAGAAAGAGTCTCAAGCAATCTTATTCATCAAAGTTCCTAATTCGAGGTATGTGGGGTTTGAACAAGAACACTTCTTCCATTTTTGTGCCCAAAGTTTTGGTTTTTCTTAAAAGATTTTTATGTTTCAAGATGAATTATGCCTAAATTTCTATATTTCAAGTATATGAGATTATGAATTTGTTCAAGTCTTGAATTATATGATACTAAACCTATTTTACGATTTGAATTGAGAATTAATGTTATAAATTGCATATTCCTTCCATCATTGATGTTTGGAATACTCTTAAGGTTGAAGTCATGATTTACCCTCTATTTTGAATTGAGATTTCTTTAATATGTATACATGTTTTAAGGTCCAAGAATGATTTTTTATATATTCTATAGTATTTCAAGAATGGTATCGATATCTCAATATCATTGAAGTTACAAAGCTTGTTAAAGATAGTCTACCAAAGTTTAACGAAAAGAGTTGATTTTGATCCTATATTAAGAAAGGAATCCACATCTTGTGATTTAAGTGAAAGGGAAGCATGTTGGCTCCCTTTTTATAATGTTGAATTGTATAAGGTGGATTTTCCTAAAAGTTCTGAGCCTAGTATGGGAGTAGTACTTAGCATCGAGTTGGGCTTGATTCCGAGGTCTCATGCCCCAGAACTACAAGCCACCGTAGGACTTTATTTACCCCAAGTGGGTTAAGCTAGTGATCACTAAAAGTAAAGGTTCTACTTCGATGGCAAGGATAGAATAGCTCTCCCCGATGTGGGCAAGACGTTGGACTCCAGGTAGCTCACATGGTTTATGTCGGTGATAAGAAACTCCCAAGTTTTCTAGAGTCTCAAGTCTTAAAGTTCTTAAGGTTTTAAGTTCTTGAGTTTCAAAGAAGTTTCTTGTTTTCAAAAGACTAAAGTGTATGTTCTAAAAGTTGTTGTTTTAAGAGTTCAACTAGTTTACAAGCTTGAGATCAAATAAAGAATACATATTTAGAAAAAAGTGTAATGACTCACGTGATTTATACTACATGTTTCATTACTCATGATTTATGAGAGTTTTATTCAAGCTATGTGAGTCATCTACAATACCATGTATGTTTTCTATAAAGATTTATTGTATTGATATTTAGCTGCATATACCCTCATATACTCTATACATTCCCAAGTGCTGATCCACATATACGTTTGTGTGCTACATTGTCTCATAATGTAGGTTCAGGTGGTCAGTCCCAGCAGCGTCAGTGATTCCGAGTACCTTTATCTACATCTTCACTGTGGTGAGTCCTCATGGTTCGAGAACCTATCTCCAGACACTACAGTATTTTTAGTAGTTGTTCTTCTGCTTTCAATTCAGTTCGAGTCAGTTAGGGATCTGTCCCAATGGCTCTCTATTTTGTTGAGTAGTATAGGCTTTGTCAGACCAAATGGTCAGTATGTTTAGACTTGTAGTATTTGGTTACTTTTACAGTACTCATTCGGATTTCATTTAGATATGATGTGACATGATTCCTTATTTTTTCCTCATTATCTTTAAGTAAGCTTTATACTAAGTAGCAGGCTCAAAGAGTTAGTTTGGTGCTACTTGTAGCCTTAATCACCGTGTGACGCTCCGGGACAGGATTTTGGGGCATTACATATAGCCGATGCGAAGCGTCAAGATCACGTTAGGTTGCTGTTTTGGTCATCCTACGTGACTCTAACAATGTCCGAAAAATCTGAACCTCGCCCAAGTTGACCTATTGACATCCCTAATCATGAATCAACTTAAAAATTGACATTCTAAGGTTGTAAGGATCAAAAATAAGATAATCCAATTATGAAGGCTAAAATGCTTCTAAGTCTTAACACTTGGCTGAAATTTTCTAATTCTGGGACCTCTTTTGGCATGCTATAAAGGACTGAAATGGGTTAGGACTTTACGGTTCTTACAAAAATCCAACCAAAGAAAATGTAGGTTTTTTAATTGGTTTGTTTTGGTTCGTATTTTGGGTTTCTTTCTAACCAAATTAACACCCCATTGTTTACGTACTAATTTTTATATTCAAGGTCTTAAAATTAATATAGTATTGGTTGCTTTTGTAAGCAAAATTTCCCTACTTTCAATGATTTTATCCTTATTACTTAGTTTCTTTGTCTTCTACATTTTTTATTTTATATCAACCGTTGTCGAGATTGAATTATGATCATTCCCATTGGGTGTTATTTCAATGTTTTTGCCATCGATGGGAATGATAAGATTTTTTATCTTTGAGTATATAAAGGTCATCTGCTATTTATGATGGAGGACATTATGAAACAATTATTAGCAAGGTCTATAAAATTAGAAGGCCAAGTAACAAAGGCCACTATTGAGGTTAATACCAACAAAAAAAGACTTTCGGGATATAAAATCAAAAATAGAAAAATTTTCACGTCTTCTCTGATAGGCTACGTAGTTCATAAAAGACATTCTACGTATGTACAATATGTTGAATCATCAATGTCACTAAGCAAGTTTGTTATAAGGGACATACCCTCATTTTCAAATACTTCACCAATTATTGAGACTTGTTAAGCAAAAATCCTCGCAACTCAAGAATTCTTCTGCTGATGTTTCTTGGCTTCTTTTGTCTCATTAGCTCATGACAATGATCGTTATGCAAAAGTTATAATTGAGGAATATGGGGAGGGACAACCATTGAAATTGGCCAAAATGGATGAATATAGGTTCCGGAAAATGTATCAAGTTCTATTGGCCAACTTGGATGTGACTTTGAAAGTGTCGACAAATTGTTAATGCTAGTGTGCTTGGTGTTTGTAAATATCCTCAAAGATCAAAACATAAATATTTAGGTTGTGTTGGTTTGAGATATCTCAAAATTAGTCGTAAATTATCCCAAATGCCAAGATCTCTTACTTAGGCTAAAACTATTTAGGCTCTAGGTCAGTTATCTTTCCTTTGAAACCATTCAAGAACAGAGTAAGTATATATGCTATTACTAATAATTATGGTGTGTCTATTCACAATATTTTAATGGACAACACCAATTCTACATATATTGTGATATAAATATTAGTTAAATTTAACACCCAATGGATAATTCCAAAGCAATCAGCCTATTATAATTTTGTGGTGAATATGTTGATGAATTATGGAGAAAATGCGATAATGAGAAACAATATACCCAAGCCTAATCAACAACAAAAATATACTCATCTCCAACAGGTGTCGTTGTCAGAATTAGCATTAAGCGGAAATAAAGTCACTAGTTGCTAGAGCACCTAGGCAAATTGACTAGGAAATGCTTTTATTTGAAGTATTATCAGGGTATCTATATAACTTTTATGCTTAAATATTTTACTGGATAAGGGAACTAACGAAGTATCATATCATTTGGCCTTGACACTAATGGATTTCACGATAGCAGATGAGAAAAATTCCAACATGTTACATTTTGCTTTAAAACACAGTGCATCTACTGCCAATGTTGTGTTAGACATGTAATGTAGAATAATCAATAAGGAAGAATACTTTATCCCATTAATTGATATCTATGGACTTCTATAGAAAGTAAGACAACCATTAACTAATTGGTAAAATTGTTAGATGACAGGGAAGCAGAAGTAACAAGAGAATTTATAATATCACTAAACAAGTTTTATTACACTTGGAATTTCCTTAGATCCAATCATTGTAAGGATATAAGAGTTTTAGGAGGAACCTAAGCACCTAGTTACACTAATTTAATTTATAAATCCAATGGTTTTGAAATTTAGATTCATTATTAAATTCTCCCGAGCTACACAACAGTGCATGTTCCTGACAATGAGGCACTAAGTGATGATAATGTGTACATAGTCTTTGTGTGGTCTATGAAGCAGGGCCACCAAATATAAATTATTGATGATATAGCACATCGAGGCTAAGAATGCATGGAACTTTATCAATATTGACATTAATCCTATAAATTTTTTTTACTCAATATGTGATGTTACCTAAATTATACCTCCAAAAGAAGAGGAATGCAATCACTGTCAAATTTTAAACCGTACCAAGGTTGTGGTCAATACCATAAGTAATATGATTAATTCATAGGTAAAAGTAAGTATTGGTACCATTTAATCTACTATTTCTAAGTTTGGGGTTTTAAAGTACTACCTAAATAGTTAAATACTAACAATTATCAAATTTGTTAAGTTATGATCAATAAGAGTGAAACTCTAGGACTGTGTTCCACATGATTTCATAACTCTATGGAATCTAAATAATAGTGATCTATACCAGTGCTTATAATGTAAAATTTATAAGTTATGTTCACCTAAATGGCAATTCCAAATCACCTAAATAGGTTAAATTTTGTCACAAGTGTCGAGGAATATGTCTTTGGATAAGATTGTTATAACCATTTCACTATTAATCCTTATTTCCTAATTTTACTTCTATTATTATTTTTGTTTTATTCTTAGGGTGCATACACAAAACCCAAATTCAAGGCAATTCCTTAATTCCACGTGATCTCAAAATAGATATAATATTGATAAATTTAAGAAGAATGGACCATCAAGATTTTCAAGAAACTCTGGAATAAGACACAACCCCAATGATAACTGATGAATAGACTAGATAAGATGAACTAGCCCACTATGCTGCATTGGATAAACAACCTAGACAAAATTAAGATACTTGTTGAGCTGCAGTAGATGAACAAAACAGTCAATGAAGAAATTGGGGACATGATCAACAATTCCATCGATATGTCCCTTGGTCTTATGATATTAACCTGGATGATGCGGGTACGATAGGCGTTATTGTTCCACCTCCTCTTTCTATTGGGGTAAAGTTCAACATTAACAATATGATGATATAATTGTAGAAAATGAAAGAAATATTTACTGGTCATGCCACAGATAATGCAAATATGCATTTTATGAAATTTATAAGGATCTACAAGGCTTAAAAATAACCAGCATAATCCAAGATTCTATTTTACATGGTTATTTTCCTTTTCTTGACATGTGAAACAATTTTATAGGTGGAAGAATTAACACCTGAATCAATAACTAAATGGCAAGATTTAAAGAAAAACATTATAAAAATTTTCTCAATATCCAGAATTATAGAACTGAAGTACATCATGTACAACTTCTTGAAACTACACTTATAATCATTGTATAAAGTATTACAGAATTCAAGAAAAAGCTATAACATGTCCCTAATCATAGTACCTGTGAATAGTTTGTTTGATATATTCTATGGGTCTTTGAATGCAAATAACAAGGCTATAACTGACTTTGTAGGCAGAGTATTTTAGTGTCAAACATAGGTAGTTGAATTTTTTATACTTGATAGAGTTATAAAAATAAGTAGGTCTTGACACGCACAAGAAATTTATGTTCTTGCTATCACTTATTCACTAGGTGTATCCCCTAAACATAGTAATATCAATGATGAATTCACTAAATAAGTCATTGGGATAAGCGTAGAATTGAGTATAATTGCAAAGCATATATTAGAGCGGGATCTAAAAAGGTTAACGAAGATGGTCCACAAGGAAATGTTCCATGACATGATGATTATTATTTTAATAAGGAGGTAAATTACTTAGATAATAAGGTCTTGGGTTTCTATAACAAATTCCAAGGGCCTAACCAAGACACTTGGCACCCAGGTTAAGGTAATTAAGGTTAGAATTACTACATCGACAATAACTACAGTGGATCAGGTTACACAGATAGGAAATAAAACTATGGGGGTAATTAGAAAAGAAAAAATTGGCATAATAATGATAGAAGTGGTTTGCACATTCCCTTAAGGAATGACAAAACCGTTTCATGAAATGTTAGGATGGTTAATTGTTGTCCAAAGTGCTGAAAAATTAGAATCTAGTTATTATAACCTTATAAAATATTAGGTGAATAGTTTAAGGATGAGTCTAAAGGTAAAGTCATATGCTACCTTAATTAAACAACTTGAGAAGCAATTTAATACAAATTCTATGGCTTCAACCAACAATAGATAGGGAAACTTCAAAGAAACACAATCTTTAATCCAAAGAATCATCGTACTGAATGGCTATCATTACTAGAAGTTGTTAGATAGTTTTCCACCCTCTTATGCCATTATCTGTTGATGATGCAACTAAGCTTGAGATAATTAATAAAGAAAAAGTAGCCTAATAAGAAGATCAAGTTGTTGCTAAAAATTTAACCAAAGTTTTGTAGCCAATTGATGATTATAGACTTGTCTAAAAGGTGGAATAAAAAAGAGGCCACGTAGATTTTAAATCATTTACCATGCCTCCCCACTTTTCATGTAAATATTATAGAAGAGGGTTGAAGAAGGGAAGTATCTCAAGTTTCTCTCAATAATGTAGCAATTGTCTGCGAACATACATCTAATTTAGGCACTTGAATGAATATCTCTACACCAATGGAGGACACTATCGAGGTATTCGTGGTTGATTTTTCTGTGGTAGGTGACTTTCTGAAGATTGTTTGTCATATTTTCTTGTATTTTGATGAGATGTAAACACTATAGTTTCGTGCTTGATTGGGAAAAGTTCCACATTATGGTAAAAGGAAGGATAGTGCTCAGCCATATGTTTTCAAGGTAAAGGATCCAGGTTTATAAGTCAACGATTAAGGTAATTGAATTTTTTTCTCCTCTAGTCTTTATGAAGTGTATTAAAAACATTTTGGGCATGCTGAAATATATCGTTGGTTAAATAAGGACTTCTCTTAAATTTTACACCCTTTGTTTAAATTGTTGGATAAAAAGGTAAAGTTTTTGTTTGATGATTCACAACTAAAGACATTTAAGTTCCTTAATGAAAACATGATACCAACCCTTATTATTGTCGCACCTGATTGTCCATCACTTTTAAGGTTATGTGTGATGCTAGTGGAGTGACGCTTGAGAATTCCTAGGGAAAAGGTGTTAAAAAATACTTTATTCTATCTATTATGCTATCAAGGAATTTAATCTAGATCAAAAAAACTATGCTATGATAGAACAATATTTGCTTATTGTGATTTTTGCTTTTGAGAAGTTTGGATCCTATTTTCCTGGTATGAAGGTGCTTATTAACAATAAGTATACAAATATATGTATCATATAACAATAAAAGATGCAAAATAATATTGACTTGATGATAGAATTTAATCTTTGGGGTTATGGAATTAAAAGGGACTAAAAATCAAGTGGCTCGCCACTTTTCATAACTTGAAGAAGACGTAATGCTAAAACATAATTATGCGGTCACCATTATTGACAACTTTCTACATGATCCAGTATTGGTTTCATCATAAGATATGATTCTATGGTTCGTAGATTATACTATTTACTTGGTCAGTGATGTGGTGCCTTTAGACTTATCTTTTTAGCAGCAAAAAAAGTTTATATTCAATGTAAGGAAATTATTTTGGGACAAGCCATACATGTTTTACATATGTGTTGATGGTTTTATTCATAGATGTTTCCCAGTGGTTGAGATGATGAGTATTCTTGAGGCATGCCACTCCTCTCTATTTAAGGGTCATCATAGTAGTATGTGTATAGCACACAAAATATTCCAATGTGGATATTGTTTCCCCATAATTCATAAGGATTCTCTTGACTATGTAAAGTCATTTGACTAGTGCTACAGACAAGGAAACATGACACGAAAGCATGAGCTATAATTTCCTAATTTATGAGATTTAGTTGTGTGATATTTGAGGTGTTGACTTCATAGGTCTATTTGTTAACTCATATAATATAAAGTAAATCTTTCTTTATATTGACTATGTATTAAAGTAGGTGGAGGTAACTGGGATTCTAGATAATGAGGGAAAAGTAGTTATAATATTCATTAGAAGAAAAACATTTCTAGATTTTGTATGCCGACTGCCATCATTGCTGATGGTGGTGCTCACTTCTGTAATTGACTATTTAAGGCCATAATTTAGAAATATGATGCATAAGGTGACACCATCTTACTATCCTTTGTCAAACAGGCATATAGAGGTCACTAAGAGAGAGATCAAGACCAACCTTGTAAAGATTGTGAATACAAATAGAATAGATGGGTGTAGAATGTTTAAAAATACATTATGGGCTTATCGAACAACATTCAACACTCCAATTCCTATTCTCTGTATCAGATCATGTTTGATAAAGCTTTCCACTTGCTTGTCAAACTAAAAAACACGACATTATAGGCACTCAAAACGTAAAATCTAGAATGGTGTGATGTTTCGAAGACTATACTTGATCAATTGAATGAGATAGAAAGGGTCATGCTTAGATCATCGAAGTTTGTAACTTTGTGCAAGGTAAAATATAAGGAGGTATTATGACCAAAAAATTGAAACAAAAAGTTTACAACTGGTAATAAGGTTCAGTTGCTTAATTTTAAACTTCACATGTACATTAGAAAGATAAAGTAATGATGGATAATACTATATTGTGTTGTAAAGGAGTTACCATATGTGCCATTTAACATGAAAATAATAATGATATAAAATTTAAAAGTGGATGACCAAAGTGTGAAATAATACATCAGAATTACTGAAGAGCTCAAGGTAGTTTATAAGGTATATCTTGATAAGGTTTGGGTAATCAAGATATTCAAGTCGTGTATTGATGTTAAATTAGGTGTTGCATACGAGGCAATCCATGGGTTATTTGGGTGATGTTTGAGTATCTAAATGATCTACGTTGTTCAATGACATTAAATCAAGAATTGCCTAAGAGGAAACCCAATGTTTGGTATCTTTGTTTTTTATTGATATTTAGTTTTGAGTATAGAACTGACTAGTGTTGAAGTATGTAGTTGATTATGGACGAAAACTATGAATAGTAAGAAAAATTAGAAAACAGGCCACATAGATCTCATAATGAGTAGTTGGAAATGAGTTGTGAGGTCAGTTGTCACCACCAAAAACAAAAAAAAATTAAAATTACAAGATTGTAGGAACTCTACCTCGTGACTCTCAGAATTTGTTAAAAAAATTTGTTGGGCCATATGATGGCTTGTATTGACAACGTCGGACTGAAGATGGGTAAGTTAGTTTGCATTACTTCACTCTAGAACACATGTGATCCCTTATGAGTTTTCATATATTTTGTGGGAACTGAGGTGAGAAGATAGGTAAGTGATCTTAAAAATCTACCAAACAAGGAAGGTGATGAGTCTGTACCCATTATGTTGGGTTGTCACGGTAGTCATGGTCACTGGGTTAGTTTCAGTCAATAATTTTAAAATATCTAATCCGTCCAAATTAATTAGATTGGTTTTAATCCTAAAATACACCTGATTCCCCATATTTGCCCATGATTTGATGTGCTACAACTCCCTCTACACATGATATGAAGTGCTACAACTCCCTCCACACCAAATGACACAACCTTATCACTGTCTCTATTGATTTGTCCTCCATCCTAGTCCAGTGTTTGATTACCTATTAACTCTACTTATGTGATTCAAGTCAGAAATCAAGTAATTTTTTCACGTGCTTTTCTTCATCATTAAATTAAACAAAAAAATTAAGTTAACCTATTTAAATTGTATTGCTTAATTATGTTGATATTCATCTTTATGTGTTATATCATTGTCATAAATTGATGTAACCCTAGATGAACTTGTTTGAAAAAAAATATGTTTGTGTGAATATGGCACCCTGTTAGTTGAAAACTATGTGAATTTAGGTGTATTATGAGTTATGATGTGATTTTATGTGTTATGTTATTTTATGATTTTAGGTGTTTAGTGATTGAGTGAGAGGAACTGATATTTTATAGCATTCTAGTGATTGTAATAAATGGTCTAGTTATTAATTATTAAAAATAATGGGATGCAAGAAAATGATGAATAATTTATCTCAATACAACCCTCAAGATCAACACAATCCCCAATGAAACAGACCTATCATGAGACTTATATGCACTGGTTCTAAGGAATGAAAATGAAAATGTTGCAGAAGTTTGGGCAACCCTCTTAGGATGGGTTGCATCATGTGTTTTAACCCTAGAATTGATATCCATCCAAGATTTCCACAACCTTAGTTGTAAGGTTTTTAACTTCTCATGGTAAAGAAGAAGATTAAAGAAAATAATTTCATAGTGTAAAAATAAAATCTTAGAAAGAGTAAATTCGATCTTCCAATTCTTATTAAATAACACAAGACAACATTTTTCGAACCCAACATATTGTGTCTCCTGAGAAAATCCATTGTGAAAATATTCTAAGTGTTAAAAGATACCCAATCTCAACACTAGACTGGGTATCAATAGGTTAAAAAAGTAAGGGATTCAAACTTTAAATTTCAAAAGTTGTTTCATTCTTGATGCCTTGACTGAAAATTCGTCAACAAGGTTTTCTCACACAAATCATCACTAGACTCAAGATAATCATATGATCTATTTTTCCTTGTAGGGAGAGCTGATAGTTAGTTAGAATCATGGTAGTCCATCAATAGATCCATCATACTTAAATCAATATTGAGTAATATTGTTTTTCACTAACAATTTGGGTGACGGTTCATCAAAAAACTTGTGGATCTTAGATCAATATATCAAAAAAAAATTACATGTCACACAAAATGTTGAGAGGTCTCCATTTCTTTTGAAATAGGTTATTGTTAAAGACTGTGTTATGTTCTCCAATTTTTCTTTTTAAAAAATACAACCATAAAAGAACATCATTTACACACAAATTATTCAAACATCTTGAATATAACACGTCTACTATATATCACACTCGAGGGAAACCAAACAGGTATTAGACCCCCATTAAAAAAGAATACATTGTCTCCTATAAATCATAGAAAAAACTAAAGTGTTAAACAAAGGACATACCTATGCAATCATAGGCAGTTGTGTCTGTTGAAATAGTTAGGCTATAGATACAACAACATATAATCAATTGTGCCACTACTGGTGACTGGTGAACTTAGAGTAATATTAGGAGTAACACTTGGTGCAGTGGATGAAACCACACTAATATTTGCACTATTGTACTAGATGGTGACCTTGAGTATCATGTTAGATGAGGCTCTAACTGTCATGACTTGAATAATAAGTCATGATAGCACCTATTTTATTTCACTGTAGGTAAGACAAGCCACAGTACAGAGCTAAAAACAATGGGCTAAATTGGTTGAAATGGCATAAAAGGAAGAAATATGTAAGTAAACGCTTACAACAATAAATCATAGAGTTATAATAAGTTGAAATATAGGTATGATAAATCCCATGGCCTAGTAGTATCGGTAAAGAGAGTTTAATCCAAAATAATACAAGTACAAACAAGTCATACACACCAGTCTCAAATATAGGAAAAAGTAAGCAAAATAAAAGTAGGAAAAAAGGTCAACTCTAATTGAAAAAGCTCACCTTATCTCTGAACTCTCATCAACACAATAGCAGCATCAATGATAGATATTCGTACTTGAATTTGTACAAATAAGGTACAAAAATGAAGAATAAGTACCAAATCCAACGGTACTCAGTAGGCATCATCGACCGAATTAGCTAAATCATAATATAAATATAATAAAAATGAAGTATAAATATCTAAGTTAAGGTAATAGGGTAAACGTAGAATAATGCTCCAACTACTATTATTAAATAACCAAAACAACAATAATGTGAAAGAAAGAATAACTATTATTGAAAAAATGGCCCCCATACATTTGTAAAAGAAATAAAGTAAGTAATCAAATGTGTCCCCCATAATCCCGAGGGATGCAATCAAAGAGAAGAGATAATCAAAATTATGATAATTATTCATAATTCTAATTCATTACCGTGAATCCTTCCATACTATAATCACCTGACTTAAATCGGTTCCATGAGCTTTATAAATAACCTCTAAATATTGAACTTGAACCGTAACTCATATCATCATTTGCAGACTTGAACCAAAACTCAATATAATCATTTGTTAGACTTGAACCAAAACGCAATACCATAAATTGTCTGACACGAACATGAACGAATATCATTACCTAAGTATTTATATGGAATAAAGGATCAGATATCTAAACTACTTATTGTCAGACTCAAGCGGGAATGAATATCACCCAAGTATTAATATGGAATAAATCATCATATAGCTAAACTATTCAAGCTCTAGAATATACATCTAGAAGACGTAATGCGCCTATATAGTCTACAAGTATCTAATATTAGTCTAGGCCTATGGTGGGTGAGAGGAGCCCACTTCTAATCCCTGAAATCATTTCGAGGAAAATTCTACCCTAGATAGACTAAGGTATCTAAATTCTCTTCTAGATATTAAATAAACCACTTTGTAGTTCACCGATAACAATTCTACCCAAAGAATGATTAATTAAGTAAATTACTCCTAAATAACGATTTCTTAATTGGCTAGGAGATCCAAACTACCCAATATATACTTCAAAGACTTAATACCAAACCAATATCTAGCATATTATGATAAATATACTACAAATTTGCCCAATCTAAGTGTAAGGAAAACCTAACCTACCTAGACGCTAAAGAAAGCCTGGTGAAATCTGCTAAATTAGTGATTCTCCTTTCTATGAAGCTGCCATGAGATGCCATACTATAAAAATGAACATGATCAATGGTACCTATATTTTATTTTTATACTTAGGGTCCAATATTTCATGAAAATCCCATTTTTATCCCACGTGTGAAATCACACTTTCAAAACCGTTAACACATCCCTGTATGCTTAAGGAAGTTTTACCCATAATAATGGGTAGATTCCGAACTCAAATGATGCATCAATAAACTCAAAAATATCTTTTCCCATTTTGGGAAGAAAGATAGATATTAATCATGAAATTAATGGAAACTTACCGTGATTTTGATGAAGAAACGAGAAATCTCAGCTCGAAAACACCCCAAAATCTCCTAATAATGTTTCTCCAAATTTTCTACACTTCCTAGTTTTTTCACTGTTGATTGTGATGAGAAAAATTGGAGAAAATGGGATAATTGGAGAATTTAATGCCTTCCAAGTGCATCTTAAGTAGACAATAGACTTCTTAAGCGGTACCCGCTATCTTTACACACATTGCTTAAGCAGTATAATAGATTCTTAAGTGGCATTTGCTTTAGCAGACTACCAGTTGGAAACCTTTTCCAAAAGAAATTGGTTATCCTATAAAGCAACTTCCGCTTAAGTGGACCAAGTGGTACTTAAGCAAATGCAATAACTAAGTAGTGCACTAGCTGGGGACTTCGAAAATACCAAGTCTCTATCAACCCCTCGAGATTCATCCAGAATTGCATAAACACAAATGAACTATGTAAACCTATTAAATTTGATGTTTCAGGCTTAATGACATAGTCAAAATTTCAATCAGAGGACTTTTCAATGAATAGTGGTCCCCACATCCATGGACAATTTTCATTAATTTTCAGTCAAGAGCCCAAAATTAGTCCGAACGCCTTGGGACCCAAACCAAAGGTCTCCCTAGCCTAAATATGACATTTCGTTGCTATTGGAACTATCAGGATTGGCATATGAGGTCATTTGTCTAAAAAAAATTCCTGGTAGCTAATCTTTTCCATTGAAGACTTTAAAACATAAAATTGGCTTTAAAAAACAAATAAACTACCTGTTAACTAAATTGTCGGCACAAGCAAGTCATAAATGACTTGGGGTAGCTATAGAAAATATCAAAACAATGAAAATGAGCTCAAATGCAGAAAAAAAATTAGAGGGTCATTGTAATATCCACTAGTATAAGTACTTTCATTTTCGAAAGTAAAAGGTTAGGATGTACTAGAATGATAAGAAAGTTGAGGATATTGGGTTTGCATCTTGGTCTCGTCTCCTAATTAGCCTCCTCTACTGGGAAATTTCTCCTTTGAATCTTAACTACTGCAATCTCTCTAGAGATAAACCATGTGACATCCCTTCACAATATAATCGTCATCTCTTCTATGAAGGTGAATCTCTAATCTAACCAAATCGAGTACTATCAAAGAACTTGAGACTCATTAGGAATATAAATCCATGTCATAGAAGCATGGAAAAGCATATGAAAAGTGTCACACCTGAAAGCTTAATAGAAAGGACTTGCACCTGAAGCTTTAAAGGTTCGAGAGCACCAATCCATAACCTTGTACTTCTCATGCACGTAACTTTTACAACAAAAGGTGTTGCAATGTATGGATGCCGCATCGATTAAAATAAACCATGTAGGCAAGTACAAAACTAAATGTGTAAGACTTGGCTATTAGGGCCACAACGACAAAAATAAAAACATGGCACAACCCTGATTTACATTACATTAGTCTACAAAAACTCTAACGCTACATGGACTTAGTTAAGCTTATGAAAAACCCTTGCCTTACTCTTAACTACAAGCTCAAAAAGACCCTAATTAACTTGGATCTTACCAACAACCACTGGATGTCCTGTGTTCCTACTTAGGTGGTCCACTTGCTGGAGTACCTTTAACTTCGACATAAAACATAATGTCTTCCCTGAGGGATGTCAATACAAAGAATATACTGAGTATCTAAGGCATAAAGTGACTATAGGTAAGATAAGAACTTAACAAAATTATATTTTAATATATACCTATATCGATGAGTATAAATAACCACCTATTCTTGTACTTGTTGAATCATGTACATTACATCCTTTCCATTTTTTTATTCATCTTTACTTTATAAAATTATAAGGCATGATAAAAATGACCAGTTGATCAGTTGTAGTAGAAGATAACCCATGATAGACATTTGAACTCCGGGGATACAATTCTCATAAATACACAAATTGGATCTACTGAAGCTAGGATTTTCTTTCACCCTTGGGTTACCACCCAAATATAAGGATCGACCCATGCTAGGTGTTCCTACTACCCTTCGGATAACACCCAATAATATATAGGTTCTCTTCAGATAATTCTTGGAACTTTTAATAGTATTGTTTTGGTGGACAAGACATTATTAAATTCAGAACATTGGACCAGGAATAAAAGATATAGAAATATGAACTAAAGGGAATAACAATGAGATGGGACTCAATAATAATAACAAAATAACACTTATAAGCTTAACTAACAACATGGACCATGTTGATTAAAAGAAGAACTCATATAGCTTATTGTTGAAAACTCGATATCATAATAGTTCTTAAAAGAGAAAATGTGCAACTCTAGTTATAAACACATTTTCAGTTACTCTAACACCATAAGAAGTTGGAATAAGGTTGTTAGTCACATTGGAGGTTGAATGCTGCCTTTATGTGTAATTTGAAAGGAAGGACACTTAGGAAGCATACTTTGTGACATAATAGTTAGATTCATGCCAAAGAGTAGAGGATCAATGAACCATACATACCTTGCTATACAACTGATAGTACTCTAACTTGACATCCAATATTTTGGATTATTATTCTACAATAGAGTAAATAGTAAAACTAGTATTAGTATGTAATTAACACATTCATCCCATTTAATCACACCACAATAGTAGATGAGTAGTAACAATAGTTAATTAATTCAAAGGTACTTTCTTAATCCCATCCCCCAATTACATTCACATACAATACAAACTCTTATAAGGTTCCCCTAAAAATTTTTGGCTTTATTGTATCCTCAAAATAATATATCGAGTGGAACGGGAACTAATCTTACACAACGTCCAATTTGGTGATGTAGCACTATACTCTCCTTAAATATTTTAGTACAAATTATTCACACCTTTATGAAATATCATCTAAGTATCCCAGAACATATCCACAAAATATAGTTCCAAAACATCTGCAAATATCCTTTATTATAGCAACAAACTATTGAACTCACCACCCTTTGAGTTGTTAACAACAAATATACAAAATCAACTACCAAAATATGTATATGGGAAGAGGGCAAAAATTGGTAGTTAACGTACCTTAAATTGTTAATAAAGTGTATTATCTTAATATATATCTCTTCAATATCTTGATTCATTCAAACACAAACCAAAGGATATGGAAAAATCCTCTTAATGATCCTCAATAATGGGACTACCAAACTTATAGAGGAGTTGTCCTGTAATTTAATCATGAAGAACATAATTCTCTTAGTTTCCTTAATTTAAGCAGATGATTTGTTCACTAAAAATTTTCTTTAAAGGAAATTAAATCCTAAGAACCCTAATAGAATTATAGGGATGTTTCATATCTAAGAGAGAGAAAGATAGAAAACCCTACAAAGATGATTTTTGTCTATGTTTTAATGAGTCAAATGAGAGCTTGATTCAATCCCTCTAAATGTAGCTGCTCCTGACCGACTTTTTGAGCCATTTTTGGGACATAATGATACGGTTGGGACAGCCTCCACACATACACGACCTTTCACACGAAGCCAAGCTCGGGAATTACAAAAACTCCAAGCTTTGTTCATGCAAATGGCCGTGTGTGAGTTGGTGATTGAACCAACCAAGGACCAAAACGTTTTTATGTGTGAAGAGGGGTCCTAATGTGTAATAAACTACTCTTCAAGGATGGCACATGAAGCAAGGGCGGATGGGTCATTTTGCCCTTTTGTTTGTAGTATAAATAGAACATGTTAGAGAGTTAGACTTCACTTTTTGAAATCTGATTTTGTAACCTAAACACTAAACATTTCTCTCTCTCTTTTCCTCTCTTGGAGCCGCCACCAATCTCTCACAAGTAGAGGGATACTTGTGTTGTCTCTTTGGCTAGAAACAAGGGTTTTGAGGTCTTTGAGTGCCTCTTGGTCCTCGTAAGAACTTGGTGTTTACATTCATTAGACTTAGGGTCCTCTCTTGATGTTAGGGTTCTTAGTATCTTGAATGTTATATGTCAAGTTATCTATCTTTTCTTTATCTTGTGGTTGTTGTTGATTTTGTTATCTTAAAGTCTAGTGAAGCCGTGTGGGGCTATTTTCGATTCACTAGCATTGTTGTTCATCTTGTTGTTCTTGTGTTGTTGAGCTGAAAACTGAAATTTAAGCTTGTTGTTCTTGTGTTGTTGGACTGAAATTCGAACCAACTTGTAGTTCTTGGTGTTGTTGGTTTGATCTTGTATCATTTGGTATCAAAGCTTGACCGGTTGTGTTCCAACATAACCCATCTTGGGCTAGTACACGGCTTAAACAAACAACACCAAAAGTGGAATCCGAAAATGATGTTGCATGTCTAGATATAAGTGTTAATTTTTCTTGTTTAGTGAGTTCCTAGTGTTGGTTTCTTTCTCACCAACACTAAGGTGTCTAGATCCGAAAGTTGAGCTTGAAAACTTGAACATTGTGTAGTGACTTGAAGTGGCCGAAAGTTGTATGTTGTTGATGCCCAAAAGAAAATAAAATCGGTGGATGTTGTGTTTATGTGCTAAAGAAGTTGAAGAAGATTGTTGAGGTGTTCATCTTTTGAACTTGTTTATCTTGTCCATCTTGTGTGTGCTCAATTTGTAAGACAAGCTATAAAGTTGTTGTGAAAGACTTGCACCCATCACCTTGTAGTCTTGTCAATCACTTTTCCCTAATTCAAGGAGCCTTGTTTTGTGGGATTAGTCTTCCAAACATCCCTTTCTTGAGTTTGAAAAGGGTGAAATATTACAAGATTTTATTTTCCCACCAAAAAAACACTTTGAAAACTATAACAAGTTGTGTGAATATTGACAAAAAAAAAGGAGTAAAGAAAACGTGTGGAACCATTGCATGCTGCCACGTCACTATAAGCTCAACTTAGGATATTCTTTGGTTGCTAATTGTTGATCCTTGGTTTCCTTTACTTGATCCTAGAACTAATTAACAAACTAGTACATTCCTACTAAGTTGTCAATTAGATCCTTGCACCGTTTGTTCGTGTCAACGTTTATTTGAGTGCTTTTATTCGTTTGAATGAGTTGCTGATTTTTGACTCTAGTCCGACAAGAATTCTTTGAGTCTTCAAACAAGAATCCATTCCGGATAAGAGTTTTACTCATACCTTAAAATTTTCACGGTTACTAGCCAATTATACAACACTTGTGGAACACGAACTTGTGGTGAACTAAGGCGGATAATATCTTGACAATGGAAGGAACTACGTCTCATAGTGTGGATACTAATGCCCTTGATTCTATGAGGGTCACTCTTGAGGCCGTTACCCGGACACTTGAAAGGTTGAATTCGGAATTTGGGGCCGTGAGAGGGGACTTGGCAGCAATAAAGGGGGAAGTATCGACTATTAGTGGGAGATTAGAACAAGTGGAGAGTCAAAGGAACTCTCGTCCTTCTACTCCTCTACATGTATCTACCAATGGTCATGATAGAACCTCCTCCGCAACCATCACCCCCGAAACAGTCCACCAAATGCTAAATGCACCCCAAGCTCCACTAAATACCGCAAGCCAAACTACCTATTTTCCTCCAAACCGAGACTCCACTAGACCACTACATTTCCAAGGCCCTCCAATTCCACAAGGGGGATTTGGACGCCAAGTACCTCCACTAAATCCGAACCCTCCATTCCAAGCTCCATTAAACCAAAGACCACAAATTCCAAATCCTCCGAATCAAAACGGCCAAGGCCGACCAGCCCACTTTGAAGGATACGGTAGAGAGGAGTATGAAGGAGATGGGGTCTTTGATGATGCTTATATGAGGGAGGAGGAGTTAAGAGGGGGTCGAGGAGAACCTAGGAGATACCGGGGGTATGGATATAGGGGAAACCGACACCAAGAGATAGACGTAGGCATCAACACCATCAAGTTGAGCCTACCCATCTTTAAGGGTGAAAGTGATCCCGAGGCCTACTTGACTTGGGAATCGGCTTGTGACAAAGTTTTCCAAGTTAATGACATCTCGGACGAAAAGAAGAGTTGCTACGCTATAGCTCACCTCGAGGGCTATGCTAACACTTGGTGGGAGTATGTTAAACGATTTGGTAATGAATTAGTCGATGGACAGCCACCACCTTGGTTTCGGTTGAGGTATTTGATGAGACAACGATACCTTCCCGAGAGATATCGTCATGAGTTGCTTGCTAGGTTATATGGCTTGCGGCAAGGAGGCAAGAGTGTAATGGCCTACTTTGACGAGTTCCAACAACTCATGTTGAAACTTGATCATCGTGGGGAGCAAATCAGCCACGACATCATCCGGTTCAAGTGCGGATTGAACAAAGAGATCTCCACTCATTTGACCCTTCACCGGTTTGAAACCATTGACGGTATATTCCAAGCGGCCCTTGAGATTGAAAGGGAACTTAAGGAGAGATCATCCTTCAAGGCAAGGGTACCAACTCCCTCGGGTTGGACCAAAAACAAGGACCAACCCGCACCTACGAAGCTGCCCGAGTCCAAAACAGTCCCTAAATTTCCCCCGAAACCGGAGGCTCACAAATATCCCAACCCAAAGGGGTTCCAATGCTTCAAGTGCCAAGGTTGGGGGCATAAGGCCAATGAATGTCCGAACCGGCGCAATGTGATCCTACGAGAAGGAAAGGTATACTACCTTGGTGAGGAGGTGGATTCCGAAAGGGGGGAGGATGAGGCCGAGCCTCAAGATGGAGAGGGAGCTGAAAATGGGCCGAATGATGATGAAGTAGACGGTAGTGAAGATGTTTATCCGCAAGAAGGGGAGTGTGTGGTTCCTAACTTTGTGGTTAGACGTGTCATGATTAGTAAGGCGATAGGTGACCCGAGTCAAAGGGAAAATCTATTCCATACTAAGTGTCTCATAAAGGAGAATGTGTGCACCTTGGTGATTGATAGTGGTAGTTGTACAAATGTTGCGAGCCATGCTATGGTAAATTTCTTGAAGCTACCAACTACCCCACACACGAGTCCTTACAAGCTACAATGGTTGAATGATTGTGGTGAATTAAGGGTCACACGGCAATGTGTGATTCGGTTTAAGGTGGGAAACTACCACGATGAGGTACTTTGTGACGTAATCCCAATGCAAGCATGTCACCTATTGTTAGGAAGACCATGGCAATATGATAGGTCTACTAAACACGATGGGAGGACCAACCGGTATACGCTTGAGAAGGATGGCCGAAAGGTCACACTTCATCCTCTTTCACCCTCCCAAGTAAACGAGTGGCATCAAAAGATGAGAGAGTTGAAGGGAAAGGGGAAGGAATCCGGGAAGGGAGAAAAGGGGGGGGGTGCCGTAGGTGAGGAAGTCGGGACATCCGAGGCTGTCCCAAAGACAAAGGAGATGGAAAATGTGGTGATGTTGGCTAGGAGGAAAGAACTCTTCGTGGATCATGATGAAAACAAGCCGATGCTACTCTTGGCCCATTGTTTTAATACTAACCCCACTAACTCTTCCATTTCCCCTTTGATTTCTTATGTGTTGCAGGAGTATGAAGACGTATTTCCTCAAGAACTTCCGCAAGGATTGCCCCCACTTCGGGGAATTGAGCACCAAATTGATTTGGTGCCGGGTTCACAACTTCCAAACAAACCGGCCTATAGGAGCAATCCCATGGACACTAAGGAGCTTGAAAGCCAAGTTGAGGAGCTGCTCAACAAGGGATACATCAAGGAAAGCATGAGTCCGTGTGCTGTTCCGGTGCTATTGGTACCAAAGAAGGACGGAACGTGGCGTATGTGCGTCGATTGTAGAGCCATCAACAAAATCACTATAAGGTATCGTCATCCAATCCCTAGACTAGATGATATGTTAGATGAGCTCCACGGATCTTGTTTGTTTTCTAAAGTGGACCTTAGGAGTGGCTATCACCAAATTCGCATGCAACCCGGTGATGAGTGGAAGACCGCATTCAAGACCAAATTTGGTCTATATGAGTGGCTGGTCATGCCCTTCGGCCTTACCAATGCTCCTAGCACCTTTATGAGGCTAATGAATCATGTAATGAAGCCTTATATTGGAAAATTTGTGGTGGTTTACTTTGATGATGTGTTGGTATATAGTAAATCTATTGATGATCATGTAATGCATTTGAGATGTGTGTTTGATGTGCTCCGAAAGGAGAAGCTGTATGCCAACATGGAGAAGTGTTCTTTTGGTGTTGATAAGATTATCTTCTTGGGTTTTGTCGTGAGCTCAAGGGGTGTGGAAGTGGACGATTCCAAGATAGACTCTATTCGAAGTTGGCCTACCCCTAAAACTATTGGAGAAATCCGAAGTTTCCACGGGTTGGCAAGCTTCTATAGGAGGTTTGTCAAAGGATTTAGTTCCATAGAAGCCCCCTTAACCGAGGTAATTAGAAAAGACGGACCCTTTAAATGGGGTGATGAGCAAGCTAGGGCTTTTGAGGCCTTGAAAGCTACGCTCATCTCGGCGCCTTTATTGCAATTGCCCGATTTTGATAAGATGTTTGAAGTAGAGTGTGATGCTAGTAAGGTTGGCATCGGGGCTGTTTTGATGCAAGAAGGTAAGCCCGTTGCTTATTTCAGTGAAAAGATCAAAGGGGCAACTCTTAATTACTCAACTTATGATTTGGAGTTGTACGCCCTTGTTAGAGCTTTGGGAAATTGGCAACATTATTTGTGGCCTAAGGAGTTTGTGATACGAACGGATCATGAGTCGTTGAAACACCTTAAGAGCCAAGACAAGTTGAATAGGCGTCATGCCAAGTGGATTGAGTTCATCGAGACTTTCCCTTATGTAATTCATTATAAAAGGGGAAAGGAAAATGTTGTTGCCGATGCCTTGTCTAGGAAGCATGTGCTTGTTGCTACCTTGTCTTCGAAATTGATGGGTTTTGAGAGTTTGCGGTTGTTGTATCCCGAGGATCCTACCTTTGCTCCTATCTTTAGGGAATGCGAAGAGTGGGGAAGGGACCGTTGGCTTAAGGAGAGTGACCATTCCTCCTACTCTCGGTTCGATGGGTATTTGTTCAAAGGGAGGCGGTTGTGTGTTCCTTCTAGTTCTTGGAGGGAATTATTTGTGAGGGAGGCCCATGACGGAGGCCTCATGGGGCACTTTGGGGTAGACAAGACCCTCGGAATCTTAGAGGAGAACTTCTATTGGCCAAAAATGCGCAAAGACGTCACTAAAATTTGTAGTCAATGCGTGGCCTGCCGGAGTGCGAAATCTCGTCTCCTACCTCAAGGATTGTACACCCCACTCCCTACTCCCCTTAGACCTTGGTTGGACATTTCGATGGATTTTGTTTTGGGGCTGCCAAGGACTAGAAGGGGCCGAGATAGCATTTTTGTTATTGTTGATAGATTCTCTAAAATGGCTCATTTTATTCCATGTGCTAAAACCGAGGATGCTCGTAGTGTAGCTTCATTATTTGTTGAACATGTTGTAAAGCTTCACGGGGTACCGAGGACTATTGTGAGCGATAGGGACTCCAAGTTCCTAAGTCTCTTTTGGAAGTCCATGTGGGGTAGGCTTGGAACGAAGTTACTTTTCTCCACGTCTTGCCACCCACAAACCGATGGCCAAACGGAGGTAGTAAATAGAACCTTAGGGTCTATGATACGTTCTATGGTTAAAGGTAAACTGACTTCATGGGAAGATCACCTACCCTTGGTGGAGTTTGCATACAACCGGGTAATACATTCGAGCACGGGAATGACTCCCTTTGAATGTGTTTACGGCCTAAATCCCCTTACCCCTTTAGATCTCACTCCTTTGTCTAGTGATCTCATGACCAGCTTAGATGGAAATAAAAGAGCCGAAGCAATGAAGAAAATGCATGAGACGGTGCGGCTCAAGCTTGAAAAGAAGAACCAAGAGGTTGCAAAAAGGGTAAACAAAGGGAGAAGAAGGCTTGTGCTTGAACCCGGAGATTGGGTGTGGGTGCATCTTTGAAAGGATCGGTTTCCAGCTCAAAGGAAGTCCAAGTTGCTTCCAAGGGGTGATGGTCCTTTCCAAGTACTTGAGAGAATCAATGACAACGCCTACAAGATTGACCTTCCACCGGAATATCAAGTGCACAACACTTTCAACGTTGGTGATCTCTCCCTCGTTGATGCGGTTGAAGATGACCAAATGCTGAATTTGAGGTCAAATTCCTCTCAAGATGGAGAGGATGATACGGTTGGGACAGCCTCCACACATACACGACCTTTCACACGAAGCCAAGCTCGGGAATTACAAAAACTCCAAGCTTTGTTCATGCAAATGGCCGTGTGTGAGTTGGTGATTGAACCAACCAAGGACCAAAACGTTTTTATGTGTGAAGAGGGGTCCTAATGTGTAATAAACTACTCTTCAAGTATGGCACATGAAGCAAGGGCGGATGGGTCATTTTGCCCTTTTGTTTGTAGTATAAATAGAACATGTTAGAGAGTTAGACTTCACTTTTTGAAATCTGATTTTGTAACCTAAACACTAAACATTTCTCTCTCTCTTTTCCTCTCTTGGAGCAGCCACCAATCTCTCACAAGTAGAGGGATACTTGTGTTGTCTCTTTGGCTAGAAACAAGGGTTTTGAGGTCTTTGAGTGCCTCTTGGTCCTCGTAAGAACTTGGTGTTTACATTCATTAGACTTAGGGTCCTCTCTTGATGTTAGGGTTCTTAGTATCTTGAATGTTATATGTCAAGTTATCTATCTTTTCTTTATCTTGTGGTTGTTGTTGATTTTGTTATCTTAAAGTCTAGTGAAGCCGTGTGGGGCTATTTTCGATTCACTAGCATTGTTGTTCATCTTGTTGTTCTTGTGTTGTTGAGCTGAAAACTGAAATTTAAGCTTGTTGTTCTTGTGTTGTTGGACTGAAATTCGAACCAACTTGTAGTTCTTGGTGTTGTTGGTTTGATCTTGTATCACATAATTTTTCAAGTTGGTGATGAACATACTTGACCATTTTTTAGGGACTTTGTGGATCTAAAACTACTGGTCCTTGGCAGTCCATTACCATTCCTTTATCTATTTTAATTTGGGCAAGAATTAATTCAAGTAGATGGTACTATACTTGGCCCAATAATCCGTTCAAGGGAGTCTTAGTAGGTGATGCACCTACCTCTTTCTTAGGAAGGTCAAAAGGTCAAAACGAGGTGATACACTTGCTTGCTTCATTCATGTATAAAGAGGGCCTTTAACTTATTGGGCTTTTGGGATAGATTTTATTGTTGGACTGTCTATTCTCTTCTCCATTTATTTTACTTATTTTAGGTCTTAAATTAGCCAGTTATTATAGGCCCTAAATATGATGCATTGGCCATGCCCCTATTAACTTGGTCCATACTGCTCAAGTAGGAGACTCACCTACTTGCTTAAATATGTCAAGAAAGCACCTTAATTTTTTATTCCATTTTAAGATCAAAATTCCAAACCTATGAACACTTGGTGTTTTCAAACATTAGACTCAAATATCTACTTACGATGCCATGTTTAAATACCCTCATCAACGGTAACGTGATCGTGCTATGGTTAAATGTATTGAAAATTCATTCAAACCTATCCTAACGCCACTAATCACATATGATACCAAGTCCATTACTTATACAATAAGTGTATATCAAGTGACATATAAGTAGAACTAGTATACGTAGATTATAGGGCGTTACATCCTCCCCTTAGAAATATTCGTCCTCGAATTCTAACATAAGTAGGTAGCCTAAACAAGTATGAGCCTACATTTAATCCCTCTTTATCCACATGACACTTATATGTTTATACATGATTGTTAATACTCAAAATAAGAATCTTGGACTTTCTCTTTGTATTTGAATATAAATAAGGGTACATAGAATTCATCACTTCCTCGGCTTCCTATGTGATTTCTTCTACTTGTTTTCTCTTCCAAAGTACTAATACAGAATCTACTTCTTTATTTTTTTACTTCTTAACATGTCTATCTTGAATAACATTAGGCACTTCATCATACGTAAGATCTTCTATAACTTGTAGAACTATAGTAGGAGTAATAAAAGATAGATCTCTTATACACTTTTGAATTATTGAGACATAAAACACTGGATGTATAGTTGAATGTTCATGGGGTAGGTCTAACTCACATGCAGACTTGGAAAAATCTTTGAATAATATTATATGGCCTAATATAGTGGGGATTTAATTTTCCTATTTTTTTAATAAACATCATAACCCCTTTCATTGATGATACATTCAAGAATACCCAATATCTTATAGCAAACTCTAACCCTCTTCTCCTAGTATTGGCATATGACTTCTGCTGACTTTGAGTTATTTCTAGCCGTTGTTGTATAACTTCAACCTTTTCTACAGCTTAATGAGTATGATTTAGCCTAAATAAGTAAGTTTCACCCACTTCAAAACACCCAATTGGTGATCTACACTTTTAGACATATAAAGCTTCATAAGGTGCCATTTTGATTCTTAAGTAATACCTATTTTTTTATGCAAAATCAACAAGTGGAAATGATCATCCCAACTACCTTTGAAGTCCAATACACAAGATCACAAAATATCTAAAGTATTTTGATTATACGTTCTGCCTGGTCATCCATTTGAGGGTGAAAATTTATGCTTAAACTGACTTGCGTTCCCAAATTCTTCTAGAATGGCCTTTATGAATTTGTAGTAAATTAAGCTCATCTACTGGATATGATAGATTTGGGAATATATGTATTAGAACTCTCTCTTTAATATATTATTTCAGATACTCTTCAATAGTATATCTGGTCTTAACTAGTAGGAAGTATGTTGATTTGGTAAGTCTATCAACTATTACCTATAGAGAATAAAATTTTTGAGCGGAGTGAGGTAAACAAGTGAAAAAATCCATCTTGACCATGTCCCACTTCCATGTTGGGAGCTCCATAAGCTATATATAACCTCTAGGATTTTTGTCCTCTACTAGTTGATAATTTGGACATTTAGATACAAATTTTGTGGTGTCCTTCTTCATGTCATCCCACAAGTCCACCTCTTTAAGAATGTGATACATTTTAGTTGAGCCAAGATTTATAAAATATCTAGAATTATGTAACTCTATCATATTCCACTTTCTTAGCCTATCTAAATAAGGTACACACAATCTATTTTGGCACTAAAGTATTGCCTCTTGGCTAAGCGTAAATGCCTTAGAAATACCTTGTTGTACACTCTCCTTAAGTTGTAAAAGAATAGGATTTACATATTACTTTTCTTTAACTTTGTATGCTAATAATATTACTACTGTATTTTGTACAATAAATCTTTTATCTGCAGATTCAAGGAGGTGAACCCCCAAGCAAGCTAATTGGTGTAGATATAAAGTTATCCCTTGCATTTATATGGACTACTCATAAGTGTTTGTAATTTTATTACAACTAAATACATGAGCTACTATATTTGATTTCCTTGGGTGATATAATATATCAACATCATAGACTTTTAATAGCTCAAGTCAGCTTCGCTACCTCAAATTTAGGACTTTCTGGTTAAATATATACTGCAAACTCATGTGGTCAGTATATATATCAACATAATCCCCAAAAAAAAGTGGTGTAACATTTGTAAAGAAAATATAATTTTTGCTAGCTCAAGATCTTATATGGGGTAATTTTTCTTTATATGTCAACAAATGTCTTGAGTTGTAAGATATTACTTTACCATGCTGTATCAAAACACATCCTAAGCTAACTCTTGAAGCATATATACTTAATAGCCTTCTGTACCGTCTAGAAGTAACAATATTGGTGTAGAAGTCAACTTATTTTTCACATTTTGAAAACATATTTCATATGTTTCATTCAACTAAATATTAGATGTATTGTGTATTAGCTTTGTTAAAGGTGCAGAAATTGAAGAAAGCCCATCAACAAACCTTTAGTAATATACCACCTAACCTATGAAACTACGAACCTCAATAGGCATTGTATGTCTCAACAAGTTCTTCACTAATCTTATCTTCTATGCATCAACTCATATTCCCTCAGATACAATATGACTAATAAATGACAACAATTTTAACCAAATTCATATTTGGAGAACTTCACGTACAGCTTATGATCATGAAGAATTTGAAGCACCTGCCACAGATAATTAACATGGTCTTCATTAACAAACACATCCATCAATGGCTTAAACACTCTATTCATGAATTCCATGAAAGTATCAGGTGCTTTAGTTAGCCAAATAACACAACTAAAAACTCAAAATGACCATATTGTATTTGAAAAGATATTTTAGGTAAATCTTTCTCCTTCACTCTTACCTGGTGATAACCTGACCACAAGTCAATCTTTGAGAAACACTTAGAACCTTTTAATTGATCAAACAAATCATCAATTCTAGGAAGGGAATATTTGGTCTTAATTGTCACCTTATTCAATTGTTGGTAAATAATAGACATTCTCAACTTCCCATCTTTCTTACATACAAATAATATGGGTTTGCCCCAAGGGGACATATTAGGCTTTATGAAACTTTTTTCTAGAAAATATTTTAATTGTTCCTTCAAATAATGTAATTATGTCGTGGCCATTCTATATGGTGGAATGAAAAAAGGTTGAGTACCTGGGATCACATCAATAACATACGTTACTTCTTGTTCTAGAGGCAAGCCCAAAAGATCTTCAGTAAATACATCAAGAAATTCATTTACCACTGAAATGGATTGAAGAGTTTGTGACTCTACCTCTATATCTATCTCCCTCAATATATGGCATATGTTCCTTTTGGACATTATTTTTCTTCCCTTAATATAATAAATAAACTTAGCCCTTGGTGCCCCATTATTAACCTCCCATTCAAGGACACCCTCCTTCAGAAAATGAAAATACACCCTCTTTGCTCGATAATCCATTGTGGTATAACAAAAAGACAACTAATCCATACACATTATAACATCAAAATATAATATTTGGACATTATCTTTCTTCCCTTAACATATGAAATAAATTTAGCCCATGGTGCCCCAATATTACCCACTTATTAAAGTACTACCTCCTTCAGAAAATAGAAATACACCTTATTTGCTCGATAATCCATTATGGCATAACAAAAAGAAAACAAATCCAAACCCATTATAACATCAAAATCTACAATTTATATATCAATAAGTTCATCCAATATATCACGATGACAAACAGTTTTAATATAATTAAGATAAACGTTTTTGGCTATAATAGACTTGCCAACTAGTGTAGACACTTCAAATGGCTTAAATAATAATTCTAGTATTTTTTGTACTTTTCAGCAACTAATAGAGTGATATATGATAGTGGTGATCCTTTATCAATTAATTCATATACATTATGTGAAAAATGGGTAATGTACACGTAACCACATCATGATAAACCTCAAAATATTATCGACCTACTAGAGCATATGTGCCATTCTGAACACCAGCAGAACTATTTTCCCCCTTAACACCTATACCACGACCAGTAGGCATCTATTAACCCCTACTAAAATGAGGAACTAAGGATGATTATGAAATAGTCGACCTTGTAGGTCTTGCCATTTCACCATGCCCCTTTTTGGGAAATCTTTCACTATCTATCACACTGTCCCACATAAATAACAAGAATATTCACCAAGACAACAAGAAAAAAAAATTGTTCCTTCTACATATTTACAAAGTTTTCTAAGAGGTCTTGATTGTCTTGTACTTCCCTGCTCTCGATATGCTGCTACTTGCAAACCTTGACTCTCACTTCTTTGTACGAATTGACATAACCTAAAGTCCTTTTATCAGGGTGGAGAACTTGATATGGAGTATAAAGGTGGTATAGGTGTTCTATTGAAAAAATAAATCTTTAGTTGACTTTGAAATGGTTAAAATTGTTCGATATATTTGGCCCTTTTGGAGTGCCCCTTTCTTACTCTTGTATCCTTCTTTGCCTTTGATCCTTTTTTTGTACAAAAGATTGTATTCTTTCTATATCCATGTCTTTATTCAAGGCAACAACAGTACAATATTTAACAAAATATTGGTCAAATCTATCCACATATCGATGAACTCTATCATCCATAGTAGCCAATACATTAGGGACATACTTGGCTAAAGAATTAAATTGGAAACTAAACTACCTCACACTTATATTCCCTTGGCAAAGATTTCAAAACTGATCTACAAGCGTTCCTTGGATATCAAATAGAAGATAATAATCGTGAAATTTGATCTCTTCCTAAATAGTTAAAGTTGCATCTACACCATTTGATTTTTTCCAAGTATCATACCATAATATAGACACTCCCTTTAATTAATATGATTCAAGCTCAACTATCCCTTTACTAGATATATGTATAACATCCAAAGAGCTTTGAATTTTATTAATAAATTCTTATAGATCTTCAATAGGATCTGACCCGGTGAATAAGAAAGGGTCAAATTTAAGGATATCCTTTATCTATAGACTAGCTACCCTATCCACATTACTCGTGCCCATAGTTTGACCAACTTCACCCTGACTTTTTCTCACCACTATATGTGTAAATAGTTGCACTACATTCCTTAAATTTGTATTAGTACTATTATTAAGTGATTCTAGGGGTACTTCTCTCATTATTATCTCTTTTAGAGATGGAGGAGTAGAAGAAGTCTATGATAAAAACTCATACTAATCTTTACTTTGATCAGTATGTATATGTGGTGATTTGTTGGTCCCTTCTCCAGAAGCCACATCTACTTCCTTACTTTTATTCTTAATCCTTGTAACTGGTATCTTTACGGTATTGACTGAGAAAAATATGTTTAAGGTTAAATACAAATAATCCTATATCATTGTCTCTATTGCATGTAAAATAAATAAGGAAAAACAACAACTCTTAAATGTCCCATAGCCTCCTACGTAGAGATGTGGTGAACAACACACCCATAAGTAAGAATCTATATTTACACGGCTTTGTAGACAACTCCCTAGGATAACCTGCTCTGATTACACTTTTGTTATGCCTCAAATCCCGTTAGAGTTAACCGACCCCTTTAGTCGTAAAGGGCTCAGAGAAATAATCCATAACCTTGTACTTATCATGTATATAACTATGAAAATTAAAATTTCTACCAAGTATAGATACGATGCATCGATGATAATAAACTATATAAGAAAGTATAAAACTATATGTGCAAGACTTGACTGTTGGGGCCACAACATCAAAAAGAAAAACAAGGCCCTAACATGGTTAACTTTAAATTGGTCTACAAAGCCTCTAAGAGTTAAATGGACTTATTTAAGATTGTCACAAACCCCCATATTACTCTTAACTACTATAAAATACTAAGACACATATAATAGGCTCAAAAAGCCTGAATAGACCTAGAGCTCACCAATAGCCATTGGATGTCATGTGTTCCTACTCGGTCGTCTACTAGATGGATTACCTGTACCTATGACATAAGACATAGTATCCCTCCTTACGGATGTCAACAAAAATAATGTATTATGTATGTAAGGCTTTAAGTGACTCTAGATAAGATTAGAACCCAACGAAATCAAATTTTAATATATAAATATATAGATGAGTATAAAAGACCATCTTTGCTTGTACTTATAGAATCATATACATTACATCCTTTACTTTACCTTGTTCTTCATTACTTTATAAAATTATAAGGCACGATACAAATGACCAGCTGATGAGTAGTAAAAGATTATAACCCACGATTGGTATTTTAACCCTTGATATACGGTCCTTATAAATACATAAATATAGATCAACCTATCCATAGTTTTCCTTTCACCACTGGGATACCACTCGTAATATTAGGACTAACCTATTCTAGGTGTTCCTTCAACCCCTAGTATTCCATTCAAGAATATTACGTTAACTTCAAATCATTCTTTTAATCTTCAAAGTTGTTTTTTTGGTGGTCGTGGCATTATTAAATTCTGAACATTGGAACATTAGCAAAAGATATAAAAATATACACTAGATGTAGTAACAATAAGGTAGAATGCAAAAGTATCAGAAATATAAAACTTACGATCTTAACTAAAACACGAAGCTTGTTGTCATAAAGAAGAACTCATAAATCTTTTTGTTGACACCTATGCCATACTAGTACTTAGAAGAGCAATTGTGCAGATCTAGTCACAAACACATTTTTAGGTACTTTATCATCCTATGGAGTTTGAATAAGTTTGTTAGTCACATTAAATGTTCTACACTACCTTTATGTATAATTCGAAAGGAAGAGAACTTAGGAAGATTAATTTGTGACACAAAAGTTAGATTCACGCCAATATGTATAGGATCAATGAACCGTACAAACCCTGTTGTAAACTGATAACACACTAACTTAACGTCCTTCCTTTTAAAATTTTAATCTACATAGAGTAAATAGTAAAACAAGTAGTAGTATTTAATTAAAGCATTCACTCCATTTATGCTCACAAAAATAGTATCCGAGTAGTAACCCATAATTAATTAATTCAAGGGTGTTTTCTCAATCCCTTCACCCATTATTACATTCACATGCAATACCAATTCTTATAAGGTTCCCCTTAATAATTTTGTCTTTATTGTATCCTTAAAATAATATATTGATTGGATTGGGTAGTATGCTTGCACAACATCTAATTTGGTGATGTAGCACTATACTCTCTTTCTACATTTTAATACAAATTATTCACACCTTTACCTAACATCAACCAAGGATACACCAACATATAAACATAAAATAGTTCTAAAAAAACCCCAAATTTCCTTTTATATAGAAACAAAATATTAGACTCAACACCCCCTAAGTTTTTAACAACAAATATATACAGTCCATACAAAAATATGTATATAGTAAGAGGGCAAAAATAGGCAGTAGTCGGACCTTAAACTTTTTGTGATAGTTTATTATCTTAATATGCACCTATTAATATCTTTATTCCTCATAATAAAAAACAAAGGATAAGGGAAAATCTCTTAATAAAATAAAACAATATGACTGGAAAACTTATAGAGGGTTGTCCGATAATTTAATCATGAGGAGCATAATTCTCATAATTTTCTTATGATAAGATCATGATTTGTTCACTTACCTTTATATTGGAAGAAAGGTAAGTCCCACGAACCCTAGTGGAATTATTAGTCTATTGTATAGCTAAGAAAGAGCAAGATAGAAAACCCTAGAAAGCCAATTTTTTTCTAAGTTTAAATTAGTCAAATGAGCTGGTCTCAACCCCTTTAAAAAGAGATTCTCTTTGCCAACTTTATCTGCCATTTTTGTCCATAATTTTTCAAGTAGGTGATGCACTTACTTTTTCATTATATTGGTCCTTTATGGATCTTAAACAATTGGTCCTAAGTTGTCTATCCTCCTCCCTTTCTCTTTTCTAATTTGGGCCAAAATTAATTCAAGTAGGTGGTAATGTACTTAGCCCAATAAGTTGGTCAAGGGAGTATTAGTAATTGATGCACCAACTTAGTTCATAGGTTTGTCAAAAGGTCAATGTAGGTGACATACCTTTTTGCTCCATTCACGTATAAAATGGGACTTTAACTTATTGTGGTTTTGGGGAATATTTAGGTGTTGAACTGCCCTTTCTCTTCTCCATTTATTTTACTTAGTTTGGGCCTTAAATTAACCCATTAATATAGGTCCTAAATATTATCAATTTACCTTGGCCACATTAACTTTGTCCATAGATCTCAAGTAAGTGAATCACCTACTTACTTTGATAATTCAAGCAAGCACCTTAATATTTTATTACATTTTTAGATAAAAATTCCATTATTTGAACTTAAAAACTAATTACACTTGGTCACTTCAAATATAAGACTCAAATAACAACGTACAATCCCATTTTTAAATAACTTCATAAATTCTAACTTGATCGTGCCACATTTAACTATATGGAAAATTCCTACAAACCTATCTTAGCATAACTAATCATATAGGATACTAAATCCATTACACATTCCATAAGTCTATATTAAGTGCCATAAATGTAGAAATAGTATATGTAGACTATGGTGTGATACACCAAGTAGCAAAATCAAAGGGTAAGGTTATCTCATTAGCCACCTCTCCGACTGTGCCAAGGATCTAAAAATGATCATCATATCTAGGGCTGAGCTTTTTTTCCCATTGAACCTCATCAGACCCTTAATGGGTGATACTAAGGGAAATACCCGATAACCAACTCCAAATCTAAAGGCATAAATTCTGTGATCCGCATAATCCTTTTGTCTACTTTGAGCTTCCCTAAACATATAATCATTCACTCCAACTTTATCCATTGACCCCTAAAGAAAGTCATTACGATGGGATCTAATCTTGGAGGTCTCAAACCAACTAATCAAAGAACGACAATGCCTACTATATAAATCCTCAAATAGTGCAATCTCAATACTCAAATGTTAGCTATTATCAAATGCAAACCAACCAAAGATAAATGTTACTCCCGCTCATCTCAAAAATCCATAACATAGTCTTGGAGTATATCCACAAGAATATTAATAGTACACTCTAAATACCCATCATTATAAGGGTAGAAGGCTATTCTATGATCTACCCAAATCCCTGAATCCTCTTTAATATCTTTCCAAAAGATAGAAGAGAATATCTAACCCAGTCTAAAATGATAGGAGTCTAAAATAATAGATATAGGCACTCTATGTAAATGGACTATCTCACGAACATTGATACATACAAATATCTTGGCACTGAATATCATCTAAATATAGATGAAATATGTATACTTGGTCAATATATCCTGAATGACACAAATACCATTAGAAATAAGGAAAGTAAGAGGTAGACCACTAACAAAGTCAATAGTGATCCACTCCCACGTTCACTCGAGAGTGGGAAATCACTGAATCAAACACAAGTTCTTTGATACTTGGCCATCAACTGCTGTCAACATAGGCAACAAGCTACACAGTCCGCCACATCTCTCTTAATGACACTCTACCAATAATTTTTTCTCAAATCTCTATTCATTATATTTGTACCAGTGTAATAATTCTCCTAGTAATATTCTGCATTTCCATATTATTTTTTCTTAGAGCTTTACTAGTGCTTCCCTAAGTAAATTATGACTATTGAAGCTGACAGTTTGGTTACCGGGTAGTTTATTTGGTTTTTATAGACAATTCTTTATTTTTAAGACTTTACTAGTAGGAATTAGTTACTAAACAAAAATGTTAGTCAAGTGAGTTCATATGCCAACTCCTTTAGTTCCAATAGCTTTGTAACATCAATTTTAGGCTAGAGAGACAATTGGTTTTGGTCCTTACTGTTTTGGACTCATTTATGGATATTGGCCTAAAATTGATAAAAATGGAACTTTGGCATGCGACCCAAATTGTATCGAAACAACCTCAAAATGACATTTTGACAATGCCATTAAGTCTGGAATGTTGAATTATGAAAGGTAGGCTAGTTTGTTTGCATTTATTGGATTTTTGGTGAATCTAAAGGGGTCAATAAAGACTTGAAAAAATTCTAAGTGTTCAGCTAGTGCACTCAGTTGGTGAATCCGCTTAAGTGCCCCTTGGGTCACGTAAGCGAAGGTCGCTTAAGCGGTGAGCGAGACATATAAGAGACCAGACTGCCAGATGGTGGGCCTCTTAAGCAAGGCCCTTCAGCTAAAGCGAAGGCTACTTAAGTAGTTGTTGGTCTGGTTAAGTAAATGCATAGGCATAGGCGGGTACCGCATAAGTATTACTTTATTACCTTAGCGTTGACTGCTTATGTGGTATGGTGTTCAGTCAAGCGGAACCTTAATGGAATTAAATACCCCCTTTGCATAATTTTTCTCTCATTTTCACATAATTTGAAGAGTGAAAAATCCTAGCAAGTGTTGAAACTTTGGAGAAACATTAATTGGTGATTTTGGGGTGTTTGAGATCTTGGATTTCACGTTTCTTCTCTGAATTCTTAGTAAGTATCAATTAAATTCATGGTTAAATTCTTTATTATTTCCCAAAGTCCCTAAATTATAGTTGAGTTGATTTTAGAACTATTTGTGCTCAGAACTTACCCATTCTTGAGGGTAAATATCCATTGTGCACAGAGTGACGTGCTAATGATTTTAAAAGTGTCATTCTTCAAGTAGGTCACGTATGTGATTTTAAGAAATTTTGGGCCCATTGAAAAAATGCAATATGGGTACCATTTTTCTCTTTTTGATGAGTAGGTTATCTTTTTCATAGCATGGCATCATACAAAATCTTTTTGGAATGGATATCGATAATTTAGCATATTTTACCCTTCTTTCTTTGCAATCTGCATAGGCTAGGTTTACCTTTCCTTTTGATTGTGCTTAATTGTAGTATATTTATGAAATTATTCTATATATGGGTTAGAAATTAAAACTTGGTTCAATAATTAGTATAATTTTGATTATTTAGCCTATTGAGGAACCGTAAATTAGTCATAATTGACTTAGTTACTCATGCTTCAGGCAGAATAGCTATGTTAGGATTAAATATGGCTTATTAAATATTTTACAATAAAATTAAATACCTTAGCCTAGTAGGGGGTAGAAATTTCCTTATAAAGGATCTTGAAGATTAAAAGTGGGGCTCTTTGGCCACCTTAGGCCAACCTTAGGTGAAGACTTTCATTTTCTCCTTGTAGTTACTAGAAGCGTGTTATACCCTTTAATTTGTAAAGTTTAGTGATTTTATGATTTTTAGTTTCAGTTAATGTCAGGAAAATGATGATTTGAGTTTTGGTTCAAGTCTGGAAAGTGATGATAAAAATTATGGTTCAAGTCTAACATTGATGGGTTACTTATGATACATTTTTGTATTGAAGGATTCACTATTATGGTTCTGAAACATGGTTAAGTGTTATAATTTTGGTTACCTCTCCTCTTTAATTTCACCATTTGGGCTTATGCGGCCCGTGTTGGTTTATTTAGTTTTTTGCATTTACTGGATTTTGATGACCTATTTTGTAGTGATAGTTATGTGTTCTTTTATGTTAATATTTTGGATTTTTTATACTTAATGTAATTTGAGAATTATTCCAGGTTTTCCCTTTTACCATGACTTAGCTTATTTATCTAACATTTTTGTTTGACTTATATTATGATTTAGCTCAGTCGACCAATGATACCTATGGTGTACCCATGGCTTTGGTGCTCATAGTAAACTTTTAGACCTTTTTGGTGTAGATCTGAGTACTAGGTTCCACTGTTGACATTGTGATCTTGTTGACTTGATTTTATAGATAGGGTGAGCTCTTAGGGACAGAGTTAACCTTTTCTTCTTCTTCTTCTAGTTTTTCCTAGTCTTTCCATTTTGATAATGATGTAGATTTGACTAGTATAGTACTTATATTTCATTTGTTAGTGGTTCTTGTACCCACACTACTAGGTTGTGTGATGTTATCATTACCTTGTTTATATTTTGTGTTATTATTACTCCTTAATTTATTATTGTAAATCTGTTCTTTCATAATTCTAACATTTATGCTTTTTCCCATTAAATTACACCATACATATAGCTCTAGGCTACGGTTTGGCTTACCTGCTAGATGGGTAAAGTAAATGACATCATTACTCAAAAATCGAGCCATGATAAACTAGTATCAGAGCACTAGGTTCGCCAGTATTGTTGGTACAAGAGCAAGTCTCTAGTAGAGACCCATGGATTAAAATAATGGCATCTATTTCTTATCATTGAGAGTCTATATGGCATTCTTAGCATATATTCTATTTTTTAACACATTTAGTGCTAAAAGTCTGAGTTGGTTTCTAAAGATTTCTTTGGTTTAACTCTTTTGCAGATGGCTAGGACACGTGTTATCTCTAGAAGAGTCAAGGACCTTGAGTCACTTCAAGATATCTTCTTACACTTTAAGAGGTATCCTTAATTAATTTTAAGTATCATTTACGTGAACTATATGTTTATTTTTGTTTTCTATATTATATGCAAGTGATCGTATCTACTTGTTTCTGTTGCTTGTAACTATTTTCTTATAATTGGTGGGCTAAGGAAAATCATGCTCTCAATTGGGGTTTATTTCATATTCAGCGCTCAGGTATGCATTGGTTTATCTATTGGGATTAGTTGTTGGTGCATCATCTGATGGTGCACAGTCTGCGGATAAGAATGGTACTAAAGCGGGGGCACCGCCTGTGACTGCGGCTCTCAGAGTTAAGGTTATCGTGCACTGGTGGTTGATCCTTTGATAGTTGCCCAACCTGATATATATGTTGAGTAGAAGAAGATCTTAGGTAGATTCTTCTGATTGACATCGTCTAGGGTTTTTAGTACTCCGAATAGAATGCTTATGAGTTCTTTATTGCTCGCAATGATGGGGTCCATAATTTGGGCGTAATTGAGACTCATGGTATGGATTACACTACTTTTTAATTTGATTTTTCATATTGACATTATTCTAAAGGTAATCTTGATTCCAGGATAGATAGTTTCCCTCTATTGAAATGGACTCAGTTATCCAAGGTGTTCTTGGAGAAGTATATGCATCACAATCTTAGAAATATTCTAAGAGATTAGTTCTCGATGTTGGATCAGGGATCCATGACTGTTGTGGAGTATGAGGCTTGATTTTATAAGTTGGTTACATTGGCTATATCTATTTTATTAATTGAGTATGAGCGAGTTAGGTGTTTTGTCTAGGATTAAGACTTCCTGAGCGCATGGAAATGCACAGTTTGGTTTTTGTTGATAAATATTTTGCTGAGGTTTCTAATCTTACATAGGTTATGAAGGAGATGCATCACAAGGCCCAAAGGGACTATGTTAAGAGGTTGCAATACTAGGGAAGTTGTAGTGGGAGCTATAGTGGATCATAATTTTGAGGTAGTGTTTCTCAATACAAGTACCCTCCATATCAGCCTTATCAGCATCAAGGTTAGTCTAGTAGGCACATTTATGTAGTACTTCATATTAGTGATAGAGGCTAGACTAGTTTTAGTATTCATTTTGGCCAGAGTAATGGCCACCCTCTAAGGGGTTCATCTTCTGGTTATTCTAGATATGGTGGTTATTTTGGATCAGCAGGATCTTACTATTTAGTATAGTACTAGGGGAGTGTTATGGTTGTGGTGACTTTAGTTGTTTCTTGGAAGAGTGCCCCAGTCATTGAGTGGTGGCTACGTTAGCCTAGAGTGTTCCACCAATTAGTCCAATTCTGCCACCAGCTAAAGGTGTTATGCATGGTTATCGGGGTGGTCGTAAAATTTCACACACAGACAGGTACAATAGAAGAAGGATTAGGATCCTAGCTAGTTGGTGAGCATGGTAGGTTGTATGTTATACCTTCTAGACCCGAGGTAGAATCTGTAGTTTTTGGTATTATACGTTAAATTTTACTATTCCCTCAGCCGACTTTTGATTTATTTAATCCTAGATCCATTTCTCTTGTGTATCTTGTTATTATTCACCGTAGTTAGAGTTATCTTGTGATTTTTTATTTGTGTCACTATGTGTATCTATTCCAGTGTGTGATTCTTTAATTGTGGATTGGTTTTAAATATTCAATAGTTCTATAAACAAGTTGATCATACTGTATTAGACATGGTTTATTTTGATGTGATTTTGGCATGGACTTGTTATCCCCTAGTGTAACACCCCGATTTACTAAACCGGAATGCTACACGGTGCTTCTGACCCCAAGGGACCACAAGCTTACCCATGACTGATATCTATACCTATATACTGCAAATCATAATATAATAATGCGGAATACATGGAACTGTAAGGCCATAAGGTTCAACTGAATACAATCATCTGGGCGAAAATACCCAAAACAACTAAATTTGAACGCAAATCTGAAAGTAAATCTGGAAGCCTCTAAACTGTCTGAATAAGGAGTTGAAGGAACATGTCTCCAACTAAATCCATAAAACTGAATTGAAGAAATAGATAAATGGATCAAATCATATTGTCCTCGAATCAATGAGGACTCACTGTGTCTCTGCGACTGGAATGCTGCCACTACTATTGGGAAGGAGCTCATGTCTCGGAACCTATGGTGTAACATGAAAAGAAAGCACCATAGCGCAAATGCATCAGTACAACTGGAGTACTGAGTATACGAGGAAGGTAGGCTGAACATAAAGGGTTTCATGCATGAACAACACTGACTGACTAATATGAACGTGGGAGTGCAAACACACATTTATAGAAACTGGGACCGTGAATACGTGATAGCATAACTTGTAAGCTAATACATGGTTTACTGATAACTGTCATGACTGATACTGAAACTGATAACAAGGGCGACTGTATCTGACAATCCTGTATATACTGAAATCTGAAGAACGCCCTGAGTTGTTTTACTGAGACTGATACTGAAACTGATAACATGGATGACTGTATCTGAAAGTCCTGTATATACTGAAATTTGAAGAACTATCTGAATTCTTTTACTGAGACTATTACAGAAACTGTGGGAGGTAGTGTTTAACCGACATGCCCCATATATGCCGTTATGGCTAATCTAGGGTCCAATCTCTTCCCCGACTGGAGGGGTGTCAATACCGCGCCACTGGTAAGGACAGCTGTGAGTGACCCTTATCTTGCGGGTACTCAATGAGAACGGTGGGAACCCTAAACTGACGGGTTAAGCCACCTCATCAACCCTAAGCTGACGGGTCAAGATGTCTCCTCCTACGCTGGCTACGTAGTTCTAGAACACAAGGATTGCTACTAAGAATCACACCCTGAACTGGCGGGTGAGTTCCCATCCTTGGGTTCGCTCGGTGCTATCCTCTACTCCTATCTGGAGGGACTAGACATGAATAACTAACTATACATGACTTGATCTTACTGAATTCCGTTGACTGGCGGAATTTTACCGATATCTGACAACTGACTAAGATCATGAGGTTTTCCTGAGTCACATAACTGATTGAAGTCTATGGATTCATATCTTGAGTTAGGATATCGTGAAACAGGACATGGATCTAGGCACACAACTATAGTTTTTGGGTACAAGTACCCCCAGGACTCGATGGAAGGAAACTGACACATATGATTGACTTGATCATAAGAGTAGAGTCCATAATATATAATATCATAAGTAGGGATCTCACACTATGAATGGAAGTTCATGTGGATTGCATGGTTATCATACATCTTGTTCATAAGTAGGATTTGTAAGTAAACATAGAATAATCTCATATGAATAGTTCATGAGTATTCCAACAACATTTACAAGGCACATTATCAATCATGGAAGTCATTGGAACGTAAGGGCATATCATGAATCCTTCACCTAGTCACAATTTATCTATATTGCATGATTTCTAGTTCCTTAGGCATTTTATCAAACACCTTACATGCACATCTTAAGAATAGGTGAATTCATCAAATTATACATCATGAACAACAAAATTTACATGTTTCCAACTCATATGATATCATGAATTCACAAAAACATATAAAGATTCCATCTTGGGAACCACCCAATATCAACAACATGATCATCAACACCCAACAATATAGAAATCATACTTTATAATGAAAAAGAGGAAAACAATCAAGCATCAACATGAGTATGATCATATCACCACAATCAACCAAGCTTTTGTATTTTAAAGATTGATTCTTGAACTCTATGAACGAATTGAATCCATAGATGAACACTATGCATACCTTAGAAGGAAGATTCTTGATGATTGACGGAGGAATTTCCTTGAAATCGGATCTTCATGCTTAATTATGCAACCCTAGTTGTTTTCTCCTTTAGTGTTATTGGATGATGAGCTTTAAGATGAAAATAGGGTTGCAATAGGTTTAGAAGATATATATTTCGTTGGGTTAAGTTTAGTGACGTGTAAGGAGTATTTAAAGACTTAATTACCTTTGAAATAACTCAAGACGGAGTGTTTTTGACACCTGGAATTGACTTAGGCGGTACCCAAGTGATCTCCTATGCCTAGGTTGGGCGGCGCCTAACCAATAGCCTATGATTGGGTTAGGCGGCGCCTAACCAATCGCCTATGCTTACTGTCTCTCACGAAAATAGGCATAACTTTTCGCTCGGGTATTGGATTAAGGTGAAATTTGTATCGTTCGAAAGCTAATTAGATTCTCTACAATATGGTGGGTATAAATCATCCAAAATTACACATTAATATCGAGTTATACTCATTAAAATATGACCCTTGAATAATCAAACACTAAAACTTGATGGATTCAAAAACTCTTAGCTTGCATTACCTTAAGTGAATCATATGAACATGCTTAATGCATCATAAGCTATCCTATCACTAGGATATTCATTGTAAGTCATGTGCTCAAGTATGAATCACAGGATTAGAAACATGCGGGGTATTACAATATCTCCCCCTTAGGAACATTCGTCCTCGAATGAGAATTTACTGAGAAGGGATGTAAGACAATAGAACCTGAACTGAACATGAAGAACTGAAACTTGATCTCATGACTGACATACTAAACATACTGAACTCGTGCATATCTGATTCACGGACAACTGATACATGAATGCATGACTGAGTATGAAATGGTTAATAGGTACCAAGTTTATACTGGAAACATGAACATGAAACTTAATAAGCTTAAGGAGAACTGTTACCTTGAGCTTGATCTGAATTGGCGGGGAAGAGGTGAGAATACTGGGTACGCATATCTGCTTCTTCTTCCCAAGTATCTCCCTCATGAGACTGATTTCGCCAAAGAACCTTGACTAGAGGGACTTCTTTGTTCCTCAATCTACGAGTCTGATAATCTAAGATTTTGACTGGAATCTCTTCATAAGAGAGGTTGTTCTGAATGTCGATGCTCTGAATAGGGAAAACAACTATTGGGTCACCTATGCACTTCTTTAGCAAAGAGACATGGAAGACTGAATAGACTGAGGCTAGATCTGAAGGCAACTTAATCTCATAAGCTACCTTGCCGAAGCGACAAAGAATTCTGAAGGGACCGATATACCGGGGACTGAGTTTTCTTTTCTTGCCGAACCTCTTCACTCCCTTCATCGGAGAGATCTTAAGATAGACATAGTCATTGAACTCGACCTCGAGATCCTTTCTACGAACATCTGCATAGGACTTCTGTCTGCTCAGAGCAGCCCAGAGTCTCTCTCTGATCAACTAAACTTTCTCTAAGGCGTCGAATACTAAGTCAGGACCTATGACTGAGGCCTCACTAACTTCGAACCAACCAATCGGAGATCTACATCTCCTACCATAGAGAGCTTCGAATGGAGCTATCTGAATACTAGAATGATAGCTATTGTTGTATGCAAACTTAATCAAAGTCAAGTGGTCGTCCCAACTTTCCTTGAAATAAATTGCACACACCCTTATCATATCTTCAAGAGTCTGAATGGTCCTTTCTGCTTGACCATCTGACTGAGGATGAAATGTTATGGTGAGATGGACTTGGGTACCGAGACCTTTTTGGAATGCTTTCCAAAAATGAGAATTGAACTGGGTACCTCTGTCTGAGGTGATAGATAGTGGAACACCATGTAATCTGACTAACTCCCTGATATAGAGTTTGGCATAATCCTCAGTGGAATAAGAAGTACGAACAAGAAGGAAATGAGTTGACTTAGTCATTCTATCTATAATGACCCAGACTGAATCATGCTGATGATGAGTTTTAGGAAACCTCGTCAGGAAGTCCATGTTAACTTCTTCCCACTTCCAAGTAGGAATGTTGAACTCTTGCATGGAACCACTAGGTTTCTGATGCTCTATCTTAACCTGCCGACATGTAGAGCACTTTGCCACAAACTCTGCAACATCTCTCTTTATCCCCCTCCATCAATAGATCTCCTGCATGTCGCGGTACATCTTAGTGGCCCCTGGATGAATAGAGTATCGCGCACCATGCGCTTCTGCAAGAATTCGCTGCCTCAATTCATCTACACCTAGAACACATAGACGACCCTGACAACAAAGGACACCATCTCCCCTTGGGAGAAAACCTCGACTTTGTGATTCTGAACTGACTCTTTGAGCTTGACAAGGCTAGGATCCCTGTCTTATTTCTCTTTCAACTCAGAAACTAGAGATGACTCTGAACTACTATGAACACATACACCACTCTCTGAATAATCGACTAAGCGAACGTCTAGTCTTGCAAGCTGATGGATCTCCTGAGCCATCTTTTTCTTACTATCCTCAATGTGAGAAATACTACCCATGGAGAGTCGACTGAGAGTGTAGGCCACAACATTGGCCTTGCCCGGATGATAAAGAACACTCATGTCGTAATCTTTCAAGAGCTCTAACCACCTTCTCTGGCGAAGATTGAGATCTTTATGGGAAAAGATATACTGGAGGCTTTTATGGTCTATGAAGATGATAACGCTCAATCTACAGCTCTCGTAGGAGTGTAAAACGGTCGTTAGCAAATATATAACCCAACAGGGTTGGGTGTCGATCCCACAGGGAATAGCTTGGCCAACAAGTAAGCAAAATTACTAAACTTTTGGTGCAAGTCTCGTAAAAAGGGGGGATTTGTAATGTGTCACCAAAATAATTAAATAAAAGCTGAAAATAGAAAAGTAAAAGAGAAAGATTGTTACGTAAGTTGTAAACAATGAGAATTGAGGCGTTGGGGTTATGTCCACCTTCTGAGGTATACGTCTCTATTGGCTATGAGTGTGTAGAATTCTGACATGCAACTGCTTATAGAGAATTGTATTCGATGGTAAATCCAGGCGTCTTTTGACCTATTCGAGGATTATTTCACTTTAACTCTTTCGAGCTTAAAGCGTGTCTAACGGTACGAATTCTCCAAGAGGTTAGTTCAGTTACGACACTAGCTTTTTAGTAGGGAATTTTAGAGGGTGACCCTACTACCTTTACATTATCTCTTTTCCAGACAGATAACCTTTCTTTCGAACAAGTTAAATGTTATACTGGCGTATTCTTGCGTTTGCAACCACAAAGAATGTAGACTAAGATGAAGAGAATAATGATATAAGCAGTATACGTGTCGCGAACTCACAAACTCACAGCAATAGATAGTATCTTATACGGCTTCCATAACCCCAACAGAGAAGTTTAGTTACCCATGAATGCGAAGGAGATCATGATTGACATTGTTGTTATACCACAAGATTGAGTAATTTCGTGTAGCTTAGGTGGTAGGCGTGAGGCGTGAATTCCTAGGCAAAGTAACGATTCTCTTGTTGTGGAATTTAAAAATAGAAGAGTAGAAGAAGAAAAATAGAATTAATGGAAAGATTAGAAGAGTTGTAGAATTGTTTGTAGTGGAAGATGAGAGGGATGGAAAGAAGTGTTGTGGTCTCCCCCGCTTCTCCAAAATCTCTAGCATGATAGGGTATTTATAATACCCATATCCTAATCCTACTAGATAAATAAAATATCTAACCAAATCCTACTAGGCTAATGTAATACTTAACCCAATTATACTAGGTTAATGTAACATTATCATAATCCAAATAAACTAATGAAATACATAACCCAATTGTACTAGGTTAATGTATCATTGTCCAAATCCAACTAAGTTACTGCAAATCCCTAAAGTTTTCAGAAATGTTGTTTTAGCCCGGGACAGATTTTCCATGCAGCAGTTTTGGTCCTTACGCGTGTAAACTCCCTTCCCTTCCTTCGTGAGCTTTATTTTGCGTCAAGTAAGCCATAAAATTCTGAATTCTGCATCATTTATACCTGAAACTTTACTAATCATGTTCGTTAGCTCATTTACAGGAAAAAGGACTAAAAGTGCATGAAATATATACTTTGTTCTCAAAACTAGGCTAAAATATGGGCAAAATATATTGATATAGGCGTGTAAATTCGCCTATCATCAGAAGACATCTACATGAACTTCATAGAGATAATGCCTCTAAATCTTCAAGGCAAAAACTACCGCTGCTAACTCAAGATCATGAGTAGGATAATTCTTCTCATGTGGCTTTAACTGTCTGGAGGCGTTGGCTATGACCTTACCATGTTGCATGAGGACATAACCTAAACCCACTATGGATGCATCACAATAGAGTACAAAACTATCTGAACCATCTGGAATAACTAGAACTGGAGCGGAGGTGAATCGAGTCTTCAACTCTTGAAAGCTCCTTTTGCATGAATCTGACCACTGAAACATAATCTTATTCTGAGTCAATATGGACATGGGAGATGCAATAGAAGAAAATCCCTCAAAAAACCATCTATAATAGCCATCCAAACCCAAGAAACTCCTAATAGTTGATGAAGATACGGGTCTGGGCCAGTTCCTTACTGCCTCGGTTTTCTAAGGATCTTCTCTAATGCCATCACCAGAAAAAATATGGATAAAGAATGCTACTGATCTTATCCAAAATTTGCACTTGCTGAACTTAGCGAATAACTGGTGATCCCTGAGAGTCTGAAGAACAATCCTGAGATGGTTTGCATGATCACGCTCTGTGTGAGAATAGACCAAAATATCATCTATAAAGACTATGAAAAACATGTCGAAGTACTGCTTGAACACACGGTACATTAAATCCATAAAATCTGTTGGGGCATTGGTAAGACCAAATGACATGACTAAAAATTTGAAGTGACCATACCGAGTACGGAAAGCTGTCTTCGGAATGTCACATTCTCTAATTCTGAGCTAATGATAGCTTGATCTAAAGTCTATCTTGGAGAAGTAACTGGCACCATGAAGTTGGTCGAATAGATCATCAATCCTAGGAAGAGGATATCTGTTCTTGACTGTGACCTTGTTGAGTTGACGATAATCAATACACATCCTGAGAGAACCGTCTTTCTTGCGAATGAATAATACTGGCACACCCCATGGGGAAACACTGGGTCTGATAAATCGCTTATCTAAGAGATCCTTCAATTGATCTTTCAGTTCTTTGAGTTCTGTTGGTGCCATTCTGTATGGCCGAATAGAATAGGTTGAGTATTCGGAAAAAGGTCTATGCTAAAGTTTATTTCCCTTTTGGGAGGAATGCCTGGAAGATCTTCGGGAAAGACATCTGAGTATTCATTAACAACAGGGACTGTTTCGAGGCTGGGAGATTCAGAACTAAAATCTTTAACATGCACGAGATGATACACACACCTCTTAGAAATCATTTTCCTTACCCGAAAGTAGGAAACAAGTTGACCCCTGAACGCTGAAATGCTACCCTTCCACTCTAGGATGGGTTCATTTGGGAACTGAAACTGAACTATTCTATTTCTGCAGTCGACTGTGGCATAGCAGGAATGAAGCCAATCTATGCCGAGAATGACATCAAAATCAGTCATCTCTAACTGCACTAAATCTGCTGATGTGGATTTCTGAGATATCATAACCGGGCAGTTCCTGTATACCCGTCGGGCTATTATGGTTTTACCCACTGGGGTAGAGACTAAGAAGGGCTCTGCTAGGACTTCGAGACTGATTCCAAAATTGCCTGCTATGTATGGAGTAACAAAAGACAAAGATGTACCTGGGTCTAGCAAAGCATAAACATGAACATGGAAAATATATAACGTACCAGTAACGCCATCAGGAGAATTTTCCTGATCCTGTCGGGACTGAAGAGCATAGAGTCTGTTTGGGCATTGCCCACTGGTAGCACTAGAAATGGCACCCTGCTGGTTCGAGCGACTGGACTGAGCTATAGAAATATTTCACTGACCCTGAAGACTTGACTGCAGACACTCCCTAATCCTGTGTCCTGGCTTACCACAACCAAAACAGACATCACTATCGGCTCTACAAAGGCCCTTGTGGTTCTTACCACAAGTCTGACAAAGGGGATTCGTTCGGGCACTGCTAACACTGCCCTGAGATTTAGAGCCTAGCGCTTTGTCTCTATTGTCTTCTCTGAACTTAGGCACTAGAGCGCTGGAAGAGGAAGGAGCTGGAACGGCTGACTTGGAGCGAAACTGTGAACGGTTTCCTCCATCTGACTTGGGGTGAGCAAAGTTGAAATTACCTGACCTTACTCTCTTGTTCTGCCTCTCTCTGGTCTTAAACTTCTGCTCTTCTATTTGCTGGGCATGGGTCATGAGACTTTCTAAGGTCATATCACCGATCAGCATCGCAGACCTACACTCATTTACCACGTTATCGTTGACCCCTAACACGAACTTGCTCATCTTAGCTCTATTGTCTACAACCACATGAGGAGCATACCTGGCTAGCTGAGTAAATCTGAGAGAATACTCCCTAACCATCATATTCCCCTGCCTGAGGTTGATAAACTCAAGAACTTTGGCTTCCCTCTGCTCTTGGGGAAAGAATCTGTTTAACAAGGCTGTGACAAATTCCTCCCACTCGATAGGGAATGTATCATCTAACCTCTCAGACTTCTACTATTTGTACCAATCATGAGCAACATCCTATAACTGGTAGGCGGCAAACTCAGCACTGTCAATAGAAGTAGCACCCATGATGTCAATGACCTTCTGGACTTGGTCAATGAACTCCTGAGGGTCCTCATCAGACTTAGACCCATGGAAAGATGGAGGGTTCATCCGGGTAAAGTCCCAAATCCTAGCTGCTTTGGGAGTGGCCACTGGATTGGCTGAAATGACTGGTGGTCATTCATTCTGTGCAGCCATGGACTGAGCAAGGGTGGTAAATGTAGCTCTAAACTCCATATGGGAAACATGTTCGTCCAAAGGATCTTCGGGCTGAGGAGCTGGCTGGTTTCTTCTCTTTGGGGCCATGGTCTAGAATAAGAGAAGAATGGATTAGACTGAGAGTTTAACTTGTGATTATGCTCACTAGCATGACATGAATAATGAAGAAAGGGGACTGTTTCTAAAACATCCTATAGCCTCCTGCACATAAATGTGGCGCGCAACTCACCCATATACAAGACCCTACTAGATGCGGCTTTCAGACTTCCTAGGACTCTATTGAACCTTAGGCTCTGATACCAAGTTTGTAACACCCCGATTTGCTGAACCGGAATGCTACACGGTGCTCATGAACCCAAGGGACCACAAGCTAACCCATGGATGATATCTATACCTGTATACTGCAAATGATAATATAATAATGTTGAATACATGGAATTGTAAGGCCATAAGGTTCAACTGAATACAATCATAAGGGAAAAAATACCCAAAACAACTAAATCTTAATGCAAATCTGAAAGTAAATATGGAAGCCTCTAAACTGTCTGAATAAAGAGTTGAAGGAACATGTCTCCAACTAACTCCATAAAACTGAACTGAAGAAATAGATAAATGAATCAAATCATATTGTCCTCGAATCAATGAGGACTCACTGTGTCTCTGCGACTGGAATGTTGCCACTACTGCTGGGCTGGAGATCATGTCTCGGAACCTATGGTGTAACATGAAAAGAAAGCACCATAGCGCAAATGCGTCAGTACAACTGGAGTACTGAGTATACGAGGAAGTTATGCAGAACATAAAGGGTTTCATGCATGAACAACACTGACTGACTAATATAAACGTGGGAGTGCAAACACACATATATAGAAACTGGGACCGTGAATACGTGATAGCATAACTTTTAAGCTAATAAATGGTTTACTGATATCTATCATGACTGATACTGAAACTGATAACATGGGCGACTGTATCTGACACTCCTGTATATACTGAAATCTAAAGAACACCCTGAGTTCTTTTACTAAGACTGATACTGAAACTGATAACATGGATGACTGTATCTGACAGTCCTGTATATACTGAAATCTGAAGAACTATCTGAGTTATTTTACTGAGATTGTTACTGAAACTATGAGAGGTAGTGTTTAACCGACATGCCCCATGTACGTCGTTATGGCTAAGCTGGGGTCCAATCTCTGCCCCGACTGGAGGGGTGTCAATATCGCGCCACTAGTAAGGACAGTTGTGAGTGACCCTTATCTGGCGGGTACTCAATGAGAACGATGGGAACCCTGAACTGACGGGTTAATCCACCTCATTAACACTAAGCTAACGGGTTAAGATGTCTCAACCTACGCTGGCTACATAGTTCTGGAACACAAGTATTGCTACTAAGAATCACACCCTGAACTGGCGGGTGAGTTCCCATCCTTGGGTTCGCTTGGTGCTAACCTCTACTCCCATCTAGAGGGACTGGACATGAATAACTGACTGTACATGACTTGATCTTACTAAATTCCGTTTACTGGTGGAATGTTACTAATATCTGACAACTGACTAAGATCATGAGGTTTTCCTGAGTCACATGACTGACTGAAGTCTATGGAATCATAGCTTGAGTTTGGATATCGTGAAATATGACATGGATCTAGGCACACAGCTATAGTTTTCGGGTACAAGTACCCCCAGGACTCGATTGAAGGAAACTGACACACATGACTGACTTGATCATAAGAGTAGAGTCCATAATATATAATATCATAAGTAGGGATCTCATATTATGCATGGAAGTTCATGTGGATTTCATGGTTATCATACATCTTGTTCATAAGTAGGATTTGTAAGTAAACATAGCATAATCTCATAAGAATAGTTCATGAGTATTCCAACAACATTTACAAGGCACATTATCAATCATGGAAGTCATTGGAACATAAGGGCATATCATAATCCTTCACTTAGTCACAATTTAGCTATATTGCATGATTTCTAGTTCCTTAGGCATTTTATCAAACACCTTACATGCACATCTTAAGCATAGGTGAATTCATCAAATTATACATCATGAACAACCAAATTTACATGTTTCCAACTCATATGATATCATGAATTCATAAAAACATATAAAGATTCCATCTTGGGAATCACCCAATATCAACAACATGATCATCAACACCCAACAATATAGAAATCATACTTTATAATGAAAAAAAGGAAAACAATCAAGCATCAACATGGGTATTATCATAGCACCACAATCAACCAATCTTTTGTATTTTAAAGATTGATTCTTGAACTCTATGAATGAATTGAATCCATAGATGAACACTACGCATACCTTAGAAGGAAGATTCTTGATGATTGATGGAGGAATTTCCTTGAAATCAGATCTTCAAGCTTAATTATGCAACCCTAGTTGTTTTCCTCCTTTAGTGCTCTTGGATGATGAGCTTTGAGATGAAAATAGGGTTACAATAGGTTTAGAAGCTATATATTTCGTAGGGTTAAGTTTAGGGACGTGTAAGGAGTATTTAAAGACTTAATTACCTTTGAAATAACTCAATACGGAGTGTTTTTGACACCTGGAATTGACTTAGGTGGCTCCCAAGTGATCGCCTATGCCTAGGTTGGGTGGCGCCTAACCAATCGCCTATGCTTACTGTCTCTTACGAAAATGGGCATAATTTTTCGTTCGGGTATTGGATTAAGGTGAAATTGGTATCGTTGGAAAGATAATTCGATTATCTACAATTTTGTTGGTCTAAATAAGCCAAAATAGCCTATTAACATCGAGTTATACTCGTTCAAAGATGATCCTTGCAAAATCGAACACTAAAACTTGATGGATTCAAAAACTCTTAGCTTGCATTACCTTAAGTGACTCATATGAACATGCTTAATTAATCATAAGCTATCCTATCACTAGAATATTCATTGTAAGTCATGTACTGATGTATGAATCACAGGATTAGAAACATGCGGGGTATTACACCTAGCATACGATCTTGTATTATTGTGCTAAGACTATTTCTTTAGCCATGTTCAACATACCCCTAGTTGTGTGGCAAAGATTTATTAGCCACAAGCCAGTGGGTATTATTTCATATGTTCAGGATAGGATTCATATTTTTAGGAGGTGTAAGTCTTATCTCTCTTATATTTATGATGTTCGTGTAGGGAGTCCCTTGCTTAACTCTATTCCTATAGTCTACGAGTTTCCAATTGTTTTTCTACCAATTTACCTAGTCTTTCTCTTTATAAATATATTGAGGTTGTTATTAATCTTGAGACGGTCACCCAACCTATTTCTATGACACCTTACCATATGAATCCTACCGAGCTTAAGGATCTAAATTTTCTACTTTACTTGTTAAGGGTTTCATTAAACCAATTGTGTCTCCTTGGGTTTATACTATATTTTTCATAAAGAAGAAGGATCACTTATTGCATATGTGTATTTACTACAAGCAACTTAATATGGTGAAGAAATGTATCCTATGCCTCACATTGATAATTTATTCGACAAAATTCAGGGAGCAGCAGTGTTCTCTAAGATTGACTTGAGGTGCGGTTACCATCAATTAAGGATTCATGCTGAGGACATCCAAAGAATAGACTTAAAGATTCATTATGGTCATTATAAGTTCCTGGTGATGTCTTTTGGGTTGACCAATGCCCCAACAATATTTATGGATTTGATGAACCACATGTATAGGCCTTATTTGAATTCCTTAGTGATTTTGTCCATCAATGATATTCTTTTATATTCGAGAAGTAGAGAGGAGCATATGCAATATTTAAGGATTGTTCTCTAAACCTTGAGAGATCATAGGTTGAATGCTAAATTCTATATGTGAGAGTTCTTTCTTGAGTCGGTGATATTCCTAGGAAATATGGTGTCTAGGGGTGGCAATTTCAGCCCATATTTTTGAAAAGAGTCCATTTAACTCATATTTAGTGAATTGGATTACTCATATTTCAAATGGGTAATATGGACTTTAACTTATTTTAAAAGCTCATACAAATATGGAAAAAATGGGTAAAATATGGGTACCCATTTAAACACAGAGATCACCCACCTATGCTTAAAGTTTCAGTTTTTTTTCTTTTCTAGTTTCTATGCTTAAAGTTTCAGTTTTTTTTCTTTTCTAGTTTCTTTTCTTCTTCTTTTTTTCTTTCTTTTTTTCTTTAATTTACTTTGTTTCTTTTTCATTTTTTTTACTCATTCCTTATAATTTCTATTTTTCTTTCTCATTTTTTCATCTATTTTTTTATTTTTATTTCTTTTTTCTTTGTATTCTTTTTTTTTCACTTTTTTCTTTCTCATTCTTATTTCATCATTCGTATTCGCTTGAGACCTACATGGGTTAATAAATATAATCTTCTAATTATCCCATTTAGCCTATATAATTCAAAACATCTCTTATCAATTAAATATAATCCATAGTCTCACTCCTTTATTATTATTATTTTCTATCTTTTATTTCTCTTTCTTTTTTTATTTTTTTATTTTTATTTCTTTTTTCCTTTAATTTACTATTTTTTCTTTATTTTTTCCTTTAATTTACTTTTTTTTCTTTTTCATTTTTTCCACTTATTTTTTACTCGTTCTTACACTTTTTTTATTTCTTCTTTTTCTATAGTTTTTTCTTTTTCAATTTTATTTGTTTGCATTCTTTTTTTTGGTATTTTCATTTCCCCCTTTTTCATTCTTGGTTCGTCATTTTTTTCATTTTTCTTATTTTCTTATATTCTTTCCTCATTTTTTTTATCATTGCATTTTATATTTTTTTACTTTAAATTTATTTTTATCATACTATATATTTCAAATAAATTTATTATTTATATTTGAATAGTTTAGTTGTCAATATGTGCAATTTATCATTTGTATTTATATAAAAATAAGTATATGAATTAAATCAACATGGGTTGTGGTGCAGTGGATGGGGCTGCTCCACCCTTAACCAGAGGTCGAGGGTACGACCCTAATTATGGAGAAAACTCTGTTAGGAGAGCTGCCACCTTAATGGGCCCTGCAACGCCCGATCCAAATTAGTCGGGGCTCCAATGCAGGCACCGAACACCAGATGAAACAAAAAGTATCTAAATTAATTGTATTTTCTTGAGACTAAAATATATATGGCTGAGGGTCCACATAGCCCTCGAATTATAAATGTTGGGCGAATATAAATCAATATGCGCTTATGGTATTTTTGTTATCATAAAAAAAAAACAAAAATTAATAAAAAAGAAGTAGAAAGAGAGATAGAAGTTAGAGATAGAAGAGAAAAAAAAGCGTAAAGAAAGAATTGATGAAAAAATGCAAAAAAAATCAAAAGAAAAAAGATGATGGTGAAAACAAATATACTGAGTGGTTACGATATTTTAGTCATCATTCATAATTTGTACTGGACTTAACCATGTTCTTCGAAAATAAAAAAAATATAAAAGATAAAATACAACCAAAAATGAAAAAAATGAGAAAGAAGTAAAAACAAAAAAATAAAAAATAGAAAAAAAGGAGGCTAAAAAGTAAAAGGAAAAAAAAAGAGAAACAAAGGGTAGAGGGTAGATATAGAAGAGAGAAAAAAATGACAAAAAAATGAAAAAAGAAAAAAAAAGAAAACTAGAGGCTACATATAGAAGAGAGACAAAAAAAAACTAAAAAGAAAAACTAAAAAAAAGAAATGGAAAAAAAGTCAAGTTGATATGATATAGAATTTTTAAGTTTTTGACTTAGGAGTTAAAGTTGGTTGAAACCATTTTTACCCAATCCATATTTGACCAAATCCATATTTACCCATATTTATATGGGCGGATTGCAATCCAAACCATTTTTCCTCGATCCATATTTAACCCGTCCAAATACAATCCAATCCGCCCGTTTGCCACCCTTAATGGTGTCTAAGGACGGGATTATTGTAGATCCAGCAAGTATTGAGGCCATTCGTGATTGTGCCATGCCTACATTTCCATCTGAGGTTCGTAGCTTCATCGGTTTAGCTAACTACTAAGGGTGGTTCACTGTGGTTTTTGCTACCATTGCAACATCAATAAATAGATTGACCCAAATGGAGTTTCATTTATAATATTACGAGGAGTGTGATTCAAACTTTTGAAATATCAAGGGATTTCTCACTTCCGCTCTTATATTGGCTCTTCCTATTTATTGGGAGTGATTCACTGTATATTTTGATGTTTCTGGTGTTTGTTTGGGTTGTGTGTTGATGTAGTACGGTCGAGTTATTAATTTAATTCCAGGGCAGTTAGAGGTATATCAGTGCAACTACGCTACTCATGACTTGGAGCTGGCGGCGGTAGTTTTTGTGCTTATGATTAGGAGGCATTATCTTTATGGGATACATTATGATATATCACAATTCATCGTTGTCATTAACAATTTATGATCCAAAGAGAGCTTCTTCGAGAACCTCTCTAATTAAGTGAATGATACAAAAGCAGCATTTGGGCTTATTATGCAAAGTGCGCGGACATGGGAGGTTACCATTTAAGCAGTCTAGTGTTCGCTTAAGCGGAACCTCAGCGACACTAAATGTCCACTTTGCTCTATTTTTCTTCTATGATCACACTAGTTCATGACTGAAAATGCTAGAGAGTGTGGTAACTTTTTAGAAACATTAATAGGTGATTTTGTGGTGTTTGTGAGCTTGGGTTTCTCTTTTCTTCTTTGGATTCTTGGTACTTTTCTATAATATTTATGGATAAATTGTTTATAATTTTGCAATATCCCAAGATTATTGGTAGGTTTATTTTAGCATCATTGGGCTTGGTATTTGCCAATTCATGAGGGTGAGTGTTCCTTGAGCATAGAGGAACATGCTAACAGTTTTGAAGTTGGAATTTTAGAAGCGGGCCCCACATAGGTTTTTTATGTATTTTTGAACCTGTAGCATAAAAATGCACTATAGGTACTGTTGTTCTCATTTTTATGAGTAGATTATTATTTTAATAGTGTGGCATATGCAAAAGTTACTTAGAAGGGTAAATTAATGATTTAGCAGGTTTCACTGGGCTTTATTCGGCGTCTAGGTACGCTGTGTTTAGCTTTCTCATAGATTGGCTTAAATTATAGTATATTAATTATAATGTGCTAGATATAGGTCAAAAATTAGTCTTTGGGAGTGCATTTTGTTTAATTTGGATCTTTTAGCCAGTTAAAGAATGGTAAGTAGGAATAATTGAACTAACTTCTCAATCTTCAGGTAGAATTGCTATTTTATGACTTAAATGTGGTTTGTTTAAAATCAAGTAGTGAATTTAGATACCTTATCCTAGTTTGGGGTAGAATCTGGGTTAGAATAAATTTTTGGGGTTAGAAGTGGGCCCCTTTAACTGGCCTTAGGCAAAGACTAATAGTTGCTCCTTCTGGAATTTTTGCCACGTTACACTTTATAATTACATATTTCAGAACTTGAGGAGATGAGATAAATGTATCTTAAATATAGATTGGTATTTAGAAAATAATACTAGTTTTGATTTGAGACCGTCGATTTATGATTATGAAATCTGATTCAAGTTCGACAACTGGTGATATGAGTTCTCTTTTAAGTTTGACAAATGATAAATGAATTTAGATTTAATTCTAATTCAAGAGGTTATTTATGATATGATTTTGGTATTGAATAATTCACGGTTGTGGTTTTGACATATGGTTAATTAGCATAATTTTGATTATTACTTTTCTTGATTGCACCCTTCGGGCTTCTAGGGGTAAATGCTAGGTTCTTTATTTTTCTGTACTTATGGGTTTATGGAGGCCGTTTTTGTACTTATAATTATGCTTTCTATCATAATATTATTATTTTGGTTATTTATTTATAGTTTCTAGAGCATTGTTCAAGGTTTACCCTCTTACCATGACTTAACATGTTTATCATTCATTGTTATTATACTTATATTACGATTTATCATAGTTCAACGATGATGCCTACTGGGTACCAGAGGCTTTAGTGCTCATACTATACTTCTATATCTTTTTGGTGTAGATTCGAGTACTATTAGCCATCGTTGATGTTGTGATCATGCTTATTAGAGTTTGGAGATAGGATATCCTCTTACAGCCAGAGTTGACCTTTCCTCCTACTTTAATTTTTGATTTTTCTTTCATTATTCGAGACTAATATATATTTTACTATGATAGTACTCATACACTTTTTTTAGTGTCTCTTGTGACAACACTGTAGGTCTTGGGATATTATAATTATCTTACTTACCTTCTGAATTATTATTACTCTGTGATCTATATTTGTAAGCTACATGCAAAATTCTGGTTGTTATTCCATATTCCCAAAAATTAGCCCAGTGCTTATAACTCTGAGCTATGGTTGAGCATACCTACTGGTGGGATAAAGTAGGTACAACAATTACTCATTAATCAGGTCATGAAAGTTGTTCACATGGATCACTCAGCACTACACTATGTAATAGTAATGAAAGATGCCAAAACTCAGTAAATCTTTTAGGTTTTTATGCTACAGGAATTTGATTTTGAAGTAAGGACAGAAAAGCTTGTGAGAATCAAGTAGCAGAACACTTGTCTAGATTTGAGAATTAAGGGAGAAAGTTAGATGAGTTGAAGATTGATGATTCATTTTTTAATAAATAGGTACTTGCAAATACTCTTAACCTTGTTCCATGGAATGCAAATTTCACCAAGTATTTGGTGAGTGACATTATTTAGAAAGATCCAAATTTTTAGCAACGGGAGAAGTTTCTCCATGATTTGAAAATGTATTCTGAGATGAGCATTATCCCATTTGACTATGTGCGGATAATATTATTTGAAGATACTTACTAGAAATTAAAATTGTGAATATATTTTAAGCTTACCATTCTTCACCTATGGTAGGACATCATACATGTGATCACACAGATAGAAAGATTCAGTAAATTGGGTATTGTTTCTCTACCATTCACAAAGATTAATTTTAATTTGTAAGAATCAATGCCAGCAACAAGGATCAATTTCTCAGCTTTAAGATATGCCTATGACCACTATTCTAGAGGTTAGACTATTTGATGTGTAGGGCATTAATTTTAGGGTACACTTTGTGAGATCTTATGGACATAAGTATATCTTTGTTGGTGTGGAAGATATGACCAAATAGGTAGAAGTTGTGGCATTGGCAGATAATAAAGGAAAGTGTATAGTGTCATTCTTAAAGAAGAATATATTTTTGTAGTTTGGTACTCCATGCACAGTTATAAGTAATGGGGATTCACATTTCTATAATAAGGTGTTTTGGGATGCCATAGAAAAATATGGTGTGAAACAACACAATATGGCTACTCCCTTCAAGTCCAAACATGTGGGCAATTTGAAATGTCAAACAAGGAAATTAAGAAGATCTTGGCAAAGCCTGTGAATACAAACTTATATGATTGGTCAAGGAAGTTAGATGATGTTTTTGGGCCTACCGTACCGCCTTGAAAACTCCAATAGGTGTGTACATACCAAATAGTTTTTAAAAAGGTCTGTCATCTACCAATGAAGCTTGATCATAAATCATTGTGGGTGCTCAAAAGGTTTAAGTTAAGTTGGAAAGATAAGTCTAATTTGATATTGGACCAATAAATGAGGTGGATAAATTTTTTCTTCTTGCATATGAAATGTCTAACCTTTATAAGGAGAGGATAAAGTTGTACCATGATTAGAAGATCAAAAAGTGAGAGTTTCTAGCAAGGGATTTAGCATTTTTGCTTAACTTAAGCTTTAAATTATTCCTGGTGAAATTGAAGTCAAAGTGGTTCGGTCCTTCCAAAGTCACTCGAGTCTTTAAATCTGGTGTGGTATAGCTAGAAAAAAGGATTGGAAGTTATTCAAAGTAAATGGACAACATATCAAGCATTATGTTGGCCATCAAGTATAGATAAATCTAGTAACATCATTGTATCATAATCAAGTTTGAGTATTCAAGATATTTGAGTCATTTCGTGATGTTAAGTCAGTTAATAGTGGGAGGCAAACCACAATGTATTGTAAAATCACGTACTTTAGATTTTTGGTTTTCAAATCTTCAAAATCTGTGTGCTAAGTATGTAGGGCTGAGGATAAAAAAAGACATAGACATTGATCATCCTTGATAGTTGAATTTATGAACCATCTCAAGGCTGGTGGGTCATCAATCCAAAATTATTAGAGAAAAGCTGAAGTCCCTGCATTCTAGACAAGGGGAAATGACCACTATAACGGTCCATGTAGTGGTTGACATGTCATCAACAAAACTATCTGAAATATGTTCATTCTGGATAAGTGATGATAAAGATCATAATGGACCATCGAGTAGCTGATGGACCATCAACCAAACTGTCACAATGAGCAATTGAAAGTACTAATTTGGAATGATGTGATGGGCTAAGCTACAAACCTTCAGCACACAAATGGACCATCACTCAAACTTTCATATGTAATTTAGTTCTAAATTACAAATTGACCCAGCCCATGTGTTATACTTATCAAAAATTACCTTAAATTGGGAACAAATATGCAATTCAAAGCATACCCATTTGTTAATAGAAGTAATACCCATATTTACCATTACCCTTCCACTTCGTATTCACAAATAATTAAAACTCCAATATTTATAACTCTTAAATTACATCCATCCCCCATTACCTACTCTTTTCATCTTCCATTCCTATTTAAACCATCCAATACATCAACATAATCCATCACCTAAACCAAATCATTGTGCCTTTGTTTGTTCTAAACCTTGTTATTTTGTTACATTTAGTTTACACACAAAGATATTTTGATAATTTTATTTTCATTAAGGTATGTTCTTTTCTTAATAAATGTCTAGTGTAGGTTGTTAATGCTTTTAGGTTCGTATATACAAGTGTTTTTCATATCTTGTTTTTACTTTTATGTTCTTTGTTAGTGTTGAAAAGTTATGTTTGATACACTATGGTAGAATAAACTTAGGTGTTAAGTATGAGAAACCTTAATATTTAGTCATACTTTATGGAATTTAAGTACATTATATCCTTTGTTCAAGTACGTAAACGTTTACCTACCTCATGTTCGAGAAAATGCCATAAGGAAAATTTTGCAAACTAGTTTTTTTGAGGGATTGGATGACGAACCATCACTTTTATGATGGACCGATGCCTCAACCGTTTCATAACTTATCCACTCATTTGATATAGGTTAAGGTTTGATGGATCATCGCGTAGGTGATGGCCAGTTATGTCAATCATTACCTATCTCAGAAATCTCATAGTTTATTTTCATTTGGGTTGACAAATAACTTCATGAACCATCATACTTTCGATGAACAATTGAGGGAACTATCATATGAACCCCAAAGTTGACAATAAATTTTCTATGTTCTGATGATTGGGATGACAACCCATAGCTCAAGTGACGAATCATCACCAAACCCATCGCCCTTTAAACAATGTTTGATTCTTAATCTAGTTTTTAATTCCTAACATTTAAACTGTGTTGAACTATTTCCTACCTCAGGTATAATTATTCAAAAGATACCTTTGTGTAGAGGTGGGGATAGAAAAAGGAAACTTGGAAAGCCACAACATTAAGACTCCAGGATAAACCTAAAGGTGATACTGTGGCTCCATTGTTTTAAACCAGGCAAAGTTATAAGAAACCTAGACCATCCTCCCAGTCTAAAGAGTAGGATTATTCAATGAATATTAAGGTTTGTAGTAATAGGAAGAGCACCTAGAGTTCTAGATCTTATGCAAACATGGGAAGTTAAAAGGGAGACACTACAAGTCTTGAAAAAAGGAACCATACAAGGGGAAAGTTATGTGATTCATTGTAAAGATCAAAAATATTTAGAGTCAATTAGATTGAAGGTTGAGGGAGTAAAGAAGCACTATTTTTATTGTCTACAACCTACACAGAACAAGAGCATAAAACGTCCTTTTGGAAAAAGTATAGAAGATTATGGCAATTGAGTTATGGGAATACCAAAAAATCAAGAGGTAGTTCAATGAATATGGTCAAGGTTTCTTGCGAACACCATTAAGATCTTACTACCCCTCCGTTACAAGGGAGTTTTTTTTTGCTACTTGGCGGTGCTAGAAAATGATTATCCAAAGGAGAAAAATGAAACACCCTGGGTTTTGGTCCTTGGAAATTTCCTGAGTTTTTAGACTTCTTTGGATCATACGACTCACCCTACAAGTTATATGCGGAGGGTACGAGTCAGGAGACCCATCCAGTAGGATGTCCAATAGTTGGTGTTCAATTTTTTATTATGGTTATAATTTGGTGGTACGGGTCATATGGTTAGTGATGGGACACTGGGTTGATCATTCCCTTAATTTTGCACTTAGTGACTTGACTTGGCTATAATTATGAGTGGCTCACTATAAGGTGTAAGGATAAGGTACGAGTGGTGTAGTGGAGTCGTATGTTTTCCAGCGTCCAAAACCTTTGATTCTATCTTAGATATGACTTATAGGTAATCGTCATATGATGTGGGTACGAGTGGAGGGGTCCAACCATTCCTACCTACGGGAGTTCTTACAGGTTAAGTTGGGGGTATTCTAGATATTTTTCCTCTTAACTTCTTTTGATCCCACAACTTAAAACAATTTTGGGACTACATTTACCCCAGTATTCTCAATCAAATACACTTTAAACACTATCAAATCTCTTTGAAGGCACATGGTTCATGAAAGACTAGAGATTCTTTAATATAGTTTATTTGGGGCAGACAAAGGTAGATTATCTCTGTCTTCCTCGATGTCTAAAGTCATTTACTCCTCCCTCATTATTAGTTTAACTAAAATAATGTTTTACTTAATGGTTTATGACATAATTATGGGTTTGTATTGGTTTTGAAATATATTTGGGGGTTTAGTTACTAATGGTTGGATAATGTTTTCCTACGTTTTATTTATGGTTTTTTATTTTATTATGTTTCTTTGAACATGTGGTTTCATGGGAATTGTTAATGTATTCTTGATTTTGGTTTTGGAAACTATATGCCCTCAATATATTTGTTAAAATTCCTATGAGAATGGTTTTGTCACATAGTTTGACTACTCTTGAAATCTTTGTATTGCATAAATGGTAATGGAACCTAAATTGGTTTAATTGAATTAAATTATTTTAAAAGTCCATGTTATCCAAGGTTTTGATTGATTGGAAAATCCTATGTGGTACATGGGAATCCCCTAAGTATTAGCTAATGACATTTCTTGCAAGCTATAGTCGATATGATGATACCACTTCATAATGCCTTGGTAATTGTTTCTTTGAATTGTTGGTTTGGTTATGTTCTAAAGGTTTTAATTGGACAATAATGGCAGGGTGTGATATCTTATCGTGAAGGTATGAGTCCGATGGACGAACACTGGAAACTCATGTTTGCTGACATGAGGGTTGGTCAAGGTAACCATATACTTTTGTGGTACACGAAAATCCCCTAAGTTATACTTGTATATATGTATCACGGAGGGATAAGGGTAATGGGAATCACCGACCCAAATTAATATATCTGATTCATGTGGAAACACGCACTGGGGCCTATTCAAGGGGTAACACTGGCCCTATATAGCTTATAACGCTCAACTTACACGCCAATTTAGTGCAAGGCGGTCGTTGTCAATATATTTACCCAACTTTGGAGTCGGGTTCAAATCCACAGGGAACAATATGAGTAGCGATTAAACTAATTTGAAACTAAAGCTACAAGTTAAATTCAAACAACTGACACGAAAAGACAAAAGGGGGGATTTTAATGATTGAACAAATGTTAAAGTTGTAACTTTCTTTAGAACTCAAAGCCAAAATTTCAATAGTTCAAATCAATGATAAAGAATAAACTAGGATTGTGATCACTATGATTACTAAACCCCCTTTAAATAATAACTATGGCATTGGGTTCTCATGACTTGCAGGAAACACCAGATTATCAGTTTCTACGGTCAATCGAGGTGTTTCTCAACCTACCTTGATGTTGAACTTCCTAATTCTCTCGAACTTAAGAAGTCATTCTATTCATACTGATTTTATCTCAAGTTGATCAATCTTGTTACAGCATTAATCATTAGATGATAGCTTAACCTCCCCAAATCCTTATTGATAATTCACTTCTTACTAGAGTTGATTTCTTATCTCAAGCAAATCAACAGTAAGCAACGCCTATTATTTGCAACCAATAGAAAATAATTAATACAAAAGAATTATCAAGATGTTTCTATAATCACTCGAACCCTAACCAACTATTAAATCAATCAAAGAATAGTCATAGATCCCACAACCCTAGTTGTGGGTTTTAGTTGCTCATAAGATAGAAAGAGATATCAATGATTGGATTCATAATTTAAAGCAATTAAACTTACAAAAGATGAAATCCAAGTTGATTCTCCTCCAAATACAATAAAAATTTTCCATAACTAAATCAAAGGATTGAAAATTGAATTACATGCTCAGAGCCCAAAAAGAAGTAAACTAGTCTATGGAATAAGTTCAAGATGTTCCAGGACAATGAATGAACCCTAAAAGCTACTATTTATACCCACAACTTAATAAATATTCGAAATAAAAAAATTCAAAATATTCCTTTTAGATGATGACATTTGTGATAACTTATCACAAATCTGATAAGTTATTAGGAATGTCGTCAGACCTTTTGCCTCACTGTGACAACTTCTGTGATAACTTATCAGATTTGTGATAAGTTATCACAAATGTCGCCAGACATGCTTTCAATTTTTTGTGTTCTGCCTTAGTGTGACGACATTTTTGATAACTTATCACAAATCTGATAAGTTATCATACAAGTCGTCAGAAGTTCTTCCAGGTGGATTCTTCAAAAATCAATTATTTACACCAAAAATCATCCTTATTGACATAGCTTTCATGTATTTCTATGCATCTTGAATTTCCTACAAAATCACATAAAATATAATAAACAACAACAGTAGTTACTTAAGAACTTACAATTATTATGAGTTAAAAGTCTTAACTAGGCTAACAGAATGCTAGCACATCAACACCCTATACTTAAAACAATTGCTTGTCCTCAAGCAACTACATAACACAACACTACAATGCTTAACCAAAAGAACCACAAGATACCTATGGCAGTCAATCATCAATTTTAGCTCAAAATACATTACCTTCTCCAAGTTCAATCACTTTAACCTCAACTGGGCATATTAGTGAAGATCAACAATGTGACACATAGGAATCAAGATATGGCATCAAATTAGCAACAGTAACCATGCATATATACAAGTTACACTACCCAAACAAGTATGCAACTGACAATGCAACCCATGTTCCCTTACGAAAAAGAATTCCCTCTTTATTCTTATATGAAATCAAGCATGCCAATGCAGGGACGATCAAGAGACACTCACTCTTAAAAAGAAATTCCAATCAATGCATGTCAAATACCATATACTTGCCCTTATTTTAATTTCCTAAACTTTCAAACAGTTAAGTTAGGATTACTATAGGTCTTTTCTTCAGCTTTGTAACTAGTCTTGGGGCTTGTATGATACGCAAGGATATATAGAGTGACTAAGCCTCCTTGGCACTTCGCGACTGTTGGGGTCTCACTTATTAAACCTTACCTTATTTCTCCTTTTCTATATCAAAACATACTCAAGATGGGTGTGGTCTTGTAGTCATTCATTTCTTCTTTTTCTCAGCTTTGTTTTCCTTGCTCTTTTTCTACCACACACAACTTTTACTCTCTTTTCTCTTATTTTACCTTTCTTCATACTTATTCTACATCACGCACCCCTATGATGGCCACCCTTAACTTAGGCTATTTGCCTAGGTCAAAGTGCACAATGCCCAAGGAGGACCAGTGCCAAAATAGGTTTATTATATGACACAAATGAGAAAGTTATAGGTATGATAAAAAAAATATAGGCATTCAGGATCAAGCTTGGATCAAGGGATATTATTCACACATGGAAGGTCATTTGGGATAAAAGTGGACTAATATCAACAACGGTCTATGATCCTTTCCTAACCACTATCCTACAACTAAGGCAAGACTAAACGGTCAAGCTCTAGATTTAACACACAACGGGAACTAGGTAGTGTCTCACAGACACATAGAACAAAGGTACATCACAAGCTGCTACCCATTCAGTTAATGCAATTGTTAGCAGTGATTATCATGTCCCTAATACCAATGCCATAGAAGATTCATAGCAGTCACATATAGATGAGCATCACACAGTTACAAAATAGACAATTGAAGAGGTATTTATCATTTCCAAAAATCAACAAAAATATGTCAACTGTCGTAGATACTTATTTTTCTCCCAGTTAACCCTAACACATAAAAAAACAAACACAATACGCCTAAGTATGAAGGCTCTACTAGGAACAAGACCCTAGGGAAAAGAGGACGACAACAAAAATCCCAAGAGGACAACAACACCCACAAGTAGCCCCACCCTCAACTTAAGATCATGCAATGTCCCCAATGCATCAAACCAAAACAAGAGAGTCAGAAAAATACTTGTGGCACCATGAGTGCAAAGATTTGATGTCAATCACATAATACGAATACAAACAACAAAATACCTTGGGTTGCCTCCCAAGGCGCTTCTTGGGAGGCAACCCAAGGTATTTTGTTGTTTGTATTCGTATTATGTGATTGACATCAAATCTTTGCACCTATGGTTCCACAGGTATTTTTCTGACTCTCTTGTTTTGGTTTGACCCAACTCAGTTTTTTTCTCCACCTTGAGGATATGAATTTCACCCCCAACTTAGAGTCCACCTTCTTGCCTCAATCATAGGGGGTGGTACAAAGATTAAAAAGCCGAGAAATGGATGATGCATGGCAAACAACTCAGTCTTAAAGTGGGTTATGTTTTTATGTTGCTTATCAAGTGTAAAATAAAGAATATAGGATTCTTGTTCCTCATCTTCACACTCTTACACTATTTTAGATGATTCCACAGACAAGATATCATCTAAACATAATGTGGAAAAATGCTTTGAGTGTGGTCCAACTAATTCTACTTCCAAATTTACACTATCTACTACACACTCACTTTTATTCACTTTCTTAATGTCAATCTCAAGATCAAGATGACAATCGAGTGGTTATGATTCTTGATTTTTCTCCTCAACTTGGCTAATGTCCTCCTTGAATTCTTCTTTGTTTAGCCACTGTAAACATGGTGGGAGTGGTAACTCCTTTAGCTCTGCCCACAACTATTCTTGATTCTCTAAAATTCGTTTCATCAATTTGTTTACGTGAATCGTGACATCACACATATCTTCAGTATGATCACTTTGACCACAAACCAAACACCAAGTTACAGTAAGTAGGACAGTATCCACATCATATTTTGAAGGTCCAGTCCATGCACTTCCAGGTAAATCTGGAAAGCAAACCTCAAAATATGGTTCCCCACAATAATAACAAGAATCGTCACAACAATCTTCATCACTCAAAAAACCATCTATCCAGGCTGACATCTCAAGAAAGGTGTGAGAAAAATAATTATAAAAGAAAAGAAAAAAAATAAACTAAACAAATATTTACATGTTTGAATTCAAGCAAGTAAACTAAAAGTCCAAACCAACTCAAAACGCCAAATTATTCCCCGACAACGGCACAATTTTTTATAATGCTCAACTTACACATCAATTTAGTGCAAGGCGGTCATCATCAATTTATTTACCCAACATTGGAGTCAGGGTCAAATCCATAGGGAACAATGTGAGTGGCGATTAAACTAATTTGAAACTTAAGTTACAAGTTAAATTCAAACAACTGACATGAAAAGACAAAATGGGGATTTTTAATAATTGAACAGATGTTAAAGTTGTAACTTGGTTTAGAACTCAAAGCAAAAATTTTAATAGTTCAAATCAATGATAAATAATAAACTAGGGTTGTGATCACTATGATTACTAAACCCCATTAAATAATAGTTATGGCATTGGGTTCTCATGACTTGCAGGAAACACCAGATTATCAGTTTCGACGGTCCATCTAAGTGTTTCTCAACATACCTAGATGTTGAAATTCCTAATTCTATCAAACTTAAGAAGTCATTCTATTCATATTGATTTTATCTCAAGTTGATCAATCTTGTTACAACATTAATCATTATATGAGAGCTTAAACTTCCCAAATCCTCATTGATAATTCAATTTTTATTAGAGTTGATTTCTTATCTCAAGAAAATCAACAGTAAGCAAAGCCTATTATTTGCAACGAACAGAATATAATTAATACAAAAGAATTATCAAGATGTTCCCATAATCACTCGAACCCTAACCAACTAGTAAATCAATGAAAGAATAGTCATAGATCCCATAACCCTAGTTGTGTGTTTTAGTTGCTCATAAGATAGAAAGAGATAACAATGATTGGATTCATAATTTAAAGCAATTAAACTTACTAAAGATGAAATCTAAGTTGATTCTCCTCCAAATACAATAAGTAATTCCCACAACTAAATCAAAGGATTGAAAATTGAATTACAAGCTCAGAGCCCAAAAAGAAGTAAACTAGTCTATGGAATAAATTCAAGATGTTCCTGGACAATGAATGAACCCTAAAAGTTGATATTTATACCTACAACTTAATAAAAATTCAAAATAAAAAATTCAGAATATTTCTTTTAGGTGACGACATTTGTGATAACTTATCACAAATTTGATAATTTATCAAGAATATCGTCAAACCTTCTTCCTCACTATGATGACTTCTGTGATAACTTATCATATTTTTGATAAGTTATCACAAATGTCGTCAGACATGCTTTCAATTTTTGGTGTTTTTCCTCAGTGTGAAGACATTTTTGATAACTTATCAGAAATCTGATAAGTTATCACACAAGTCGTCAGAAGTGCTTCTAGGTGGATTCTTCAAAAATTAATTATTTTTACCAAAAATTTTCCTTCTTGACGTAGCTTTCATGTATTTCCATGCATCTTGACTTTCCTATTAAATCACATGAAATATAATAAAAAACAATAGTAGTTACTTAAGAACTTACAATTATTCCGAGTTAAAAGTCTTAAATGTGCTAACAAAATGCTAGCACATCAATAGCCCATGGATGGTTTTAGGACGGTCAACTACACAATCCAAGTTAAGATTCTAAATGCATGCTAAACCCAGTTCCCTTTCCAACATAATATATATATATATATATGAATGTGATTTCACTTGGTTACTTACTTGGTTTTAAATATTAGCATTATTTTATCCTTATTCCTAAGTACATGTTACTGTTCAGCCGCAAACCCATCTTCTGGTGCTATATCCCCATGCAATGCATGAATCAGCCATAATATTCCTCCTTATCATTGATTGGACTTGGGGACAACTTTGTGTCAGACTTAATTTGTGAGCTAACATACTCCTAAAGGCTTTATTTCATGAGATGGACTTTTTTATGTTATTCTTGTTTCTTAAACTTTTTTTTTGCCTATGGTCGGGGGTATTTCCCGAATTAATGTTATTTGTTTTTGTATAGAGGCATTGTGTGACTACTTTGGGCAAGGGCGGTGATAGTATTGGTGTCACCCTTGGCATTGGTATTGGTATTGGTATTAGGGTTGACACCAATTGGATATTTGATTAGATTATTGGTTGATTATGGTTACGGTTATGGATTCTGTTATTGTCTTTGAGTATTTATTATTTTATCTTGTTATATGTTCATCCAATATAGTTTTTAGGGAGGTTATGGTTGGGTATTAGCGGTGGTCTCTGGTCTTGGATGGACACGAGGCACCCAAGACAGATAGGATTGATTTGGGTTATGTCATATTGTTATCAGAGCCTTAGGTTCATGATCAATTAGGAGTCCACAAAGCCATGTTGAGTAAAGTCTTTTTTAAGTGTATGTAGAGTGCTATACTTATAAGGGAGAGACTACCAGGAATTTAGGAATATCTCTCCTTTTTGTGTTTCGTACTCAAATCATAGAGTCTGAGTCCTAAATTCTTCTCTAATTCACATTTATTCGCTTTTAAGATCATACCTCAATGATCTGAAGTTCACAAAAACTCCTCTATCCCAATTGGGGACAATGTTTATAGGACACACTCTATACATGGGATCCATAACTAGTATATGGTTCTTGGTCCAGATTGTCTTCATAGACTTCCAGTGGCTCTCTCTAGTTTATCAAAAACTCCTCAGGCAAAAATGACGAATTTAGATTTTCGTCAATCTATTCATATGTTGGCACACTTTGTAGCTACTCAGTCTTAGAGTGGTGTTCCTGTTACTCTATATTCTGAGGCCACAAGGGTTGGCCAGTTAATGAGGTTGAACCCTATGACCTTTATGGGTGTTAAGGTGAAGAGGGATCCTTATGGCTTTTTGGATTAAATGGAGAAAAAATTTTGAGTTATGCATGTCAAAAATATGGATGGTGCGGAGATTGCCGCCTACTAATTGAAGTATATGGCATACCAATGGCACGAGGAATGGGAAAATTTAAGGGGTGATGGTTATGAGTCATCTCAGTGGGAGGATTTTTCTAATACTTTTCAGGACTGCTTCTTTCCTCGGGAGTTGAGGAAAGCAAAAGTGGATGAGTTTGTTAATTTGAAAAAGGGTTACTTATCAGTCTAGGAGTATGCCTTGAAATTTCAATAGTATTTTGCGGTATGTTCCAGAATTGGTTTCTTGTATGATGGAAAGGATAAGGAAGTTAACTTCGAGATTGTCTCATGATTTGATCCTTGAATGTAAAGTATCCTTGTTGATAAAGAACATAGATATCAGCATAATGGTAGTATACATACAGAATGTACAAAAAGAAAAGAAAAAATAGACTGAGATAAGGGAGAGGTAGGGTAAAAAGTTTACGTTCTCTGAGTAGGATGGTGGAAAATAGCATAGTGGCAGGGATAGTGGTAAGTTTCCCAAGATGAATTGGGGCAATTCAGGGTCTTATTCGATGGGTATTTCAACCTAACCAAAGCCGTTAAGTGATAGGAGTCTCCATGGTGGCAATAATTTCAAGGCACAGGGTGCCCAATCTCAAGGTAGTGGTGCTAAGTCATCTCCATCATATATTTCTTGAGGATTTTATAGTCGATTTTATTAGGGTTTCTATAAAGAGAAAATGTACAAGTGCTTCAATTACGGTCAGCCAGGGCACATGCTTCAAAACTATCCTATTGGTAAGGTTGCCTCTGCGAAAACAAGGTTCCTGTTGTCTCATTTTCAGCTCTAGTACCAAAATGTCCGCCATTTTTCCCCTACACTGGTCGAAACCATCTTTATGCTATTACTACTCACCAAGAGTTTGATTCATTGCCTACTATCATGACTTAAATGTTGAAAGTATATTCCCATGTTGTGTATTTTTTACTTGATCAAGGGTCCACTATCTATTATGTGAACCCATTTGTGGCTGTGCATTTTGGTTTTGGTCCTGAGGTTTTTTAGGACCTTTTTTCAGTTTCTAACCCAGTAGGTAACTCTGTGATTGCTAGAAGAGTCTATAGTGGTGTGTGGTATCTATTTGTGGTAAAGAAATTGAAGTGGACCTATTTGAATTACATATGGTGGATTTGTATGTCATACTGGGATGAATTGGTTGCACTCGTGCTATGCGTCTCTGACTATCGGACATGTAAGATTGACTTTAATTTCCCTAATGAGTAGGTTATTCAGTGAGAGGTTGGTTACCTATCAACTAAGGGGAAGTTCATATTATATCTTATAGCTTAGAAGTAGATCTCTAAGGGGTGTCTCTATCATCTAGTTCAGATTAAAGATTCTAACTCAGAGGGTCCTTCTTTGCATTCAATCCTTGTGGTAAATGAATTTGATGATGTCTTACCTGATCACCTTTCCAGTGTTCCTCCCGATAAAGAGATTGAGTTTGGGATTGATCTTATTTTTTATAGTCATCCTATTTCTATTCCTCAAAATATAATGGCTCTAGATAAGTTGAAGGATCTTAAGGAGTGATTAAAGGATCTTTTAAATAAGGGTTTCATCCATCCTAGTATGTTCCCACGGGGTGCACAAGTGTTGTTGTACATAAGAAGGATAGTTCCCTTCATATGTGCATTGATTAACGATATTTAAATAAGGTAATGGTATAGAATATGTATCTCCTACCCAGGAGAGATGATTTAGTTAATCAGTTATTAGGTGCTACGTATTTCTCTAATATTTATCTTTGATCTAGGTATTATCAATTAAAGATTAAGGAGGAGGATATCCCTATGACTTGTTTCATAGCCGGTATGGGCATTATGAGTTTCTGGTTATGTCTTTTGGGTTGAACAATCCCCAGCAGCATTCATGGATTTGATGAATAGGGTTTCTATCAGTTTCTGGACTTATTCGTTATTATGTTCATGGATGATATTCTGATTACTCTAAGAGTAAGGTGGATCATGCCAATCGCCTCTATTTTATGTTGCAGACATTTATAGAGCAGCAGTTGTCTGCCATGTTTGGGAAATTTAATTTCTAGTTGAATGTTGTAACTTTTTGGGGTTATATTATTTCTAGTGAGGGGATCATGGTAGATCCGTAGAAGGTTCCGGTTGTTAAGAAGTGGCCTAGACCTACTACTGTAACCAACATTCGTAGTGTCTTGGTTTTAGCTGGTTGCTATAGGAAGTTCATAGAGAGTTTTTCTTCTATAGCTGCCATGTTGACTAAGTTGACTCAGAAGAAGGTAATGTTTTTGTTATCTGGCGCTTGTGAGGGTAGTTTTGATGACCTGAAGGACAAGCTAACTTTGGCTCTGATTTTGACTTTGCCCGAAGGCACGAATGGGTTTGTGGTCTATATTTATTTTTCTTATGTAGGGATTTGTTGTGTCTTGATGCAATATGGAAAGGTAATATCTTTTTCTTCAAAACAATTGAAGGTGCATGAGAGGAATTATCAAAGTCATGACTTTGAATTATTATCTGAGGTGTTTTCTTTGAAAATCTGGCATAATTATTTTTATGGAGTGCATGTGGATATCTTTTCTAATAATAAGAGCCTGTAGTATGTGTTTACTCAGAATGAGCTTAACCTCAGGCAAATGAGATTGTTTGAGCTACTCAAGGATTGTGACATGAGTCTTCACTACCATCCAGGTATAGCTAATGCGGTTGCTTATGTGCTTAACAGGTTGTCCCATGGTGCAACCGCCCATAAAATCGGGAAGGAGGATATAAGGGAGCTGACTAAGCCCCACTAGCCTAAGATTTGAAACCCTATTCCCTTGAGCCATAGCCACTCAGAAAACGACAAACCTCGGATAGCTTTAGATAAGGAGCACTATTTATTGAATAAGAACTAGAGTTGTGCCTCTTCTTCTTAAACCACTTACCATCATTCCTACCACTCTATTGTTAACCTACACGATGATCTGCATATAAAAACTTCTTACACTGTAATTCCCCCATACCCTCTTTCTTCCTCTTCTCCTCCTCAGCCGCTGCATATACAATATAAGTTTAGAGATGACCATATCCTTATTAAACAAGGCATCCTTGCTTTCCAAAATCAAATCATGGGACAATCCACAAGGAAATTTTCTTATCCTAGCCCTCATACTAGACACTAGATCAGGTGCATATCGTGACAATTAGCGGACTTTAAAGGCTTACTCTTTCACTGTCATCCTACCTTACTTCAAGTTCACAAAATCCTCCATTTTTTTCTCCATAAACTCCATAGGAATAAAGCGGTCAGGAAAAGTCCTAAACAAAACATCCTATAAACAAGGCTATATACCATCTCCCTTTAGCTTATCCTTCTCCCCATACCATTGGTGCGCTACATCCTTCAACTAATAAGCAGTGAACTCCACACCCTCTACCTCAGTATAATGCATAAATCGAAAGATATTCTCCATCTCATCGATAAAGCTTTGAGGATGCTCTACCACTTTAGTACCAGTGAATGTGGGAGGACTCAACCTCATAAATTGGCCAACTCTAGTAGCCTCAGATAAACTCTAAAACATACTAGCAGAACCCGTCTAATATGATTGAGATATCACCAACTATGTTAACAAATGAATGGACTGGAGAAAATCAACATTGGTAATATCTCCCTGAGTTGGCCGAGTCTGAGTACCACTGCCTGGAGAAGGATCAGTGGGAACAGGTGGAACCCTATGAAAGCAATTTAAAGCAACGACCCTAGACCGATTCTATACCCCAAGAGTAGGACGGGCTCTATCCACATTTTCCCAAGATGGGACATAAGAGTATCCACGAATATCATATTATTTAAGAGGCGTAATCTGAAAGGCAAATAAATAGATATTAGAAGGAATCCAGGACCTCAGACTCTACTGCTCAAAAATAAAAAACTAGAAAGGAAAACATTCCTAAATACTTCGTAGCCTCTCATTTACAAGTATGGCGCACTCCCATAAAAGAGACTCTACTCAACATGGATTGGTGGATACCTCATGACAATAAAACCTAGGCTCGAATATCAACTTTGTTATGACCTAAACCAGGGTGTGACCGTTAATGAGTGGTGAATTTACTACTCATTTGCAGTCAACATTCATGTACATTACAATGTTTTAAACGTATCAATGAGACAAATTTGTGATTAAATGCACTAATTTCCATATTGTGCATCCATACAGGTTATGAGATTGAATGATTTAGGTTTATGTTGAAAAGGATCAAAAATAGACATGAAGTGCAGTTGGAAGACCTAAAGTAGAAAATCAGCCTTAGTTATCATGATCAAGGTCTGTAGGATGCGATTCTGACCAGTCAAGCCAAGTCAAAGTACAATGATCATGGTGTACTTACCGCGATCTCTGTAGCCACAATTGTGGACAAACTTTAGTGATAGCATCTATGTGGGAATGTGCCCAGGGGAAGTTTTGTAATTTTATTCATCCAACACGAATACTTTAAGAGGCTCCAACCCTTTCTATTTTTTGCATTCTACACTTTGGAGAATAATTGAATTTGATGTTTCAATCACTAATTTGGGCAATAATTGTAATTTAAATTTCATAGTTTTAATTTAGTAAAACTTGAAGGGTGGATGTTTTGTATGAACCCTACGGTATATTTCTTTTTCTTTACTTCACGAGTAGCAAGACTTTCATTGTCTTGGGATTATGTTGAACTAAGGTACAATTATGTGTGGGTTGTAATGTATTTGTGTATATACTAGATTGTTGATGATGGGTTTCACTATTGCTTGGTTTAATTAGTTGGAATTTGTGTGTGAAAGCCCCAAATACCCAAAATGTATTTATCGGTGAAAACCCCAAATTCTTGAAAGATCAAACCATCATTAAAAGAGGGATTTGGGTAAACCATTGGATCTCATATCATCCTTGAAAGAGGAATGTGGGTGTCAAGGCAATAGTGGACAATTAATGTATGTAATTTGCTAATTTTCAATATCTTGTACATAAGAGTGATTAGGAAGTTGACTATATCTTGGGCATCTTCCTAGTAATAGGGATGTCCAATTGATGTATTAGGTTATTGTATTTGACACACTGGTCAGGTACTCGAAAGGGTCAATGAGTAATATTCTTGAGGCCTTGTCGACAAACTAACCTCAAGGACCATCGACCAAGCCTGTCACATCTTTAATGACTAAAACTTACACTAAATCTTCATGCACCCATGCATAACTTTCAATTAGGTAGACATTATCCCAAGATCCTTCTCATATTGAATTTTAATCACAATTTTTTCTTTGATCTATTGATTTGAGAAGACGTTGATAAACACTTTCCACAATAGACCCCCATATTTTTTAATGTGTTTTGTCTTATTCATACTACAGGTAACATACAAGTAGCTTTTAACACCCACCAGATAAGAAATATAATTTTTCTACTCGTGAATTTGACAATTTAAGCAATTTACAACAACCATCCTCTACCAATTTAAATTATATAGGTGATAATTATAAAAATAGTTTTATTCATGGTCAGAGAAATTTGTTTTCACTTTTGCAGTGTTGAGTGTTACTTTGGGTATACCCGTAGTGGTTTGTATTTACTTTTATTGTTGTTTCTGTTTTCATTTATGTGATCTTCATAGTGTACATGAAGCCATAAGTGACAATGCAGTTCATACCAGGTCTTTTGACGGTCCTCTTGTCTATAAGAAGCAACTCAATGACATTGGACTTTCAAGGGCCATCTGTCTCCCCCTACTTATGGGAACAGTTTCATTCATGTCACAAGAGTCATGTAGCATATGCTACAAATGAAGAGACTTTTTGAGGGGCAGGCTTATGAGGACCCCAACTTGCATCTGAAGAATTTCGTAGAGGTTTGTGCAACCTTTGATATTTCACACATCACCCAAGAGTCCATCTAACTACGCTTCTTCCCATTCTATCTAATAGGGGAAGAGGTATTATGGCTTCTATCTCTTCTGACTGGATCAATTGCTTCAAGGGATTAACTCACTGTTGCCTTTCTTGACCGGTATTTCCCACCATCCAAGATGTTATAATTAGGTGATGAAATCACTAAATTTAGATGATTGAATAGTGAACCCTTGTACGAGGTTCTTGAAAGATTCAATGGAAAGATTACTCAATGTCCCAACCATGAGGTACCAGAGAAGATGCTTCTCCAAATCTACTATCCGGCCTTATATCAACTCCAAAGGTGGTGGTTGATAATTCGGTGGAGGATCTTTTTTTAGGATATCATATGACACGGCTATAAATTTTCTTGAGGAATTTACCTAAAAAAATTGAGGATGGCATACCCAAGACACCAAGGTCGCTAAAATTTCTCCTACCACTTCATATGTTCATAAGGACCAAAGAAAAAGAGATGAGGAGCAGAAAGAGAAATTTGAAAAAATGATGACACAATTGGAGTTTCTAATGAAGCAAGGTGATGGGTGTAACCATAAAGGTTGTTAATGTCATGGAATCCAAGATATATGATGAAGAAGAAGAAAAAAATCTTGACAAAGAGAGCAAATAAGGGTAATGATTACAACTCCATTGCCCAGCCTATCTAAGAAAGGTGGGAACAAAGGTTGCAATAAGTGATATAGGGACCGTGACCATGATTGAAGGGATAATGATTGTGAGTATGATCGTTATGTGCCCCCTCATGACCGAGCAAAGGGTAATGATTACAACTCCATTGACCCCGAAAAGTACAAAAGGGAAAATATGTTTTCAAGGATTCTAATGAAAGTGGAGGAAAAGGACAAAATGGTCTATAAATTTAATGTCAATTTTTCATAAATAAACCAAATGGTTGTGTCCCACTCACGTTCAATTAATAAATTGGAGACTCATATCAGCCAAATCTCCACCTAACTCATTGTTATTCAAAAGGGAGGCCTTCCTAGTGACACCATTGTGAACCCAAGAAATGAGTCCCAATTGTTAGGTATTGCCACTGTGTGTGGTAAAACACTCGATTAAGTGACTCCGAAGTCTCATGAAAGGAAAGAAAAAAAGTTAGTGTTAAATTAAGAAGTTGATAGTGAAGAGGGTAACCTAAATATAATTAAGACTGATGAAGTGAGAAGCGATCCAATGCCTACCATGATGGTCTCCCCTCCATTCCCTCAAATGCTCAAAAATAAGGAAGAAAATGCTAAATTTAAAACATACATGGCTATGCTTAGCCACCTCTCTATCAATATACTGTTACTCGTGGGTATCAAAGAGATTTTGGGGTATACTATGTTTATGAAAAAATAAATGTCAAAGAAGAGGATTTTTGAGGATGACACCAGTGAAGTCAATCAAGGGTGTAGCACTATATGGCTAGTGCTATAGAAGAAATAAGGAAGACCCGAGGGCCTATACATTTCCCTGACATTGGTTCAAGTATTATTCTCATGCCCATTGCAATTTATCAAAGTCTAGGCTTTAGCACCCCTACTCCAACATTGATAAAGCTTTTAATGGCAGACTGGTCAATAAAGAAACTAGTTGGTGTTTTGTTTGACGTGTTAGTTAAAGTGGATATATGCATCCTTATGGTGGATTTTGTGGTGCTAGAATATGAAATAGACCAAGATGTGCCTATCATCATTGGTTGACCTTTTTACTACCACTGGGATATCCATTGTTGATATAGTGGTTGGGGAAATAAGGTTTAGAGTTCATAATGGTAATGTGTCCTTTCGGGTGTGTAAGATGAAGAAACAACCCATGAAGCTTCAAGTGGTGTGGATCATAGATGTTAAGGATGGGAAGTGATGGATGGGTCCCTTGAGGATCCAACTTGATAAAGGTGAAAGATTCCATGCCATAATAATAACTAAGGCGCTATGTGGGAGTCAACCTACAAATGCCATGAAAGTAGCTCATAACCTTTGTTTAATTTCACAGGGTAATTTTAATTGTGTCATTGAATTAATCCATGCTTTTGTGGCACTATAGACTATTTGAATGAGTTTGAGAAAGGGAAATTTTTAATTTTTTACATGTTATACTAAACAAGGGAAAGTGTACAAATATTGAGTAATAAGTAGAACAAGGGAAAACAGTTGTGCAAAAATGCTCTCTGTTACCGCGATCGCAGACCTTGAAACATGATTGCGGTCTCCCATGTCCCTGCGATCGCAGACTATGGAACGCGATCGCGATTGGAACATTTCTAAAAGTCCATCGGACTCCCATTTCCCTTACACTTCTTCTTAATTTTTCTCTCAAATTTCACAAACTCTTGGGCACACTTTAGGCATTCAAAAGCATTAGAGAATCCCTCTTGCATCTTTCCCTACAATATGTGTCTCGAATCCATTCTTTAATTGTTGAAAATTGTCCATAGAATTCATGTTATAGGGGAGTCCTAAATATCTAATTTTCAATGTTAAATCTACGTTGAAATGAACTTTTGTGGGGGTTAGCTACTAGAATATGGTGTGCAAAAGCATAGGGAAGCGTAGATTATGCATGTAAATGCCAATGATTAATGTTGTTGTGTTGTTCTCATGTTTTTTAGGATCACATCATGGAATACTACGACCATGTCTGATTCATGGCCCCCGAGTGGCATACTCTATACTATGGAGATCTTCTAATAATAAATCTACTCCCGAAAAAAGGGATATGCTTGGAGAAAGTGATAGAAAAGCATTTGATATTTCATAGTAGACTTCTAGACACTGGGTGCCAGTGCTTTGCCTTAGATCCTTGCAAGGAAAATAAGCAGTGTGTCTAGGAGTTCTACGCAAACCATTGTGTTGTATTTTTCTTAGACTCGACCAGGATTATTAACAAAATATTGGGGACGAAGGTGGACTTTGGGGTGAATAAAACTAATGACATCTATGGGATATCAAATTTAAACATGGATGAGTTAGGAATAAAAAGTTGTAAGCTGAGAAGCTGAGAAGCTGGTTGGTAGATAAGTTTTGTTCTCAAACGGATATCTCTTTAGAGGCAACCAAAAGAAACATATCCCTAAATGACTTCACTGTTGAGGATCGGATTTGTTTTAAGATCACAATTAGCTGAGTCAAGCCTTGCACCCACATTGACAACAGTTCTAGATTTGCGGGCTCAGATGATTTCTATCATTCTAGACAATATTCTTTTGAATGTTGGTTCGTTTGTGATTTCAGACATGAAATTCTTCAAGAACTATGGTGGTACATATCTCTCCTTTCCCACATTGATTACTGAGATTTGTGGGAGATCTGGGGTTGAGATATATGGGTACACCCTAGCACCCCCATCTATTCTCTAAGAATTTGAGGTAAGGACACACCGAGCAAAAGAGAGAAGAGGGAGATCGACATGGGAAAGTCAACATATGAGGATTTTGAGTCTGGTAGGCCATCCATCGTTGGTTCGCTTGAGGATCTTTGTGTTAATATTGCAACCATTAGGTACCTCGTGTCGGGTTTGAACCATTGTCCAGGAGAGCCCTCGATCCCCGCCACTCATTTATGCCCTGCCCTAAATATGAGATGTATTGGGAGGAACATAAAAATCAAGGAGCTATAATTTCTTGGATTGAGAGAGCCTACTCATCCTTGGTGAAGTCGCATTGAGAGCTCCGAGTTTAACATAAGAAGATGGTATATAGGGAGAAGAAGAGAGATAAATTCTTTAAGACGGTGTGGAAGGGGTGAAGGGCCTGTGTAAGGTCCTAAAACCATAAGATAGAATATCTTCCTCCTGAGTGGAGAGAAATGATGAGGCCCTAGCCAAGTGGTCCAGTCCTAAGGATACAAATGATGATGTAGAGATCGAGTTTGATAGAAGCTCTTGATGTAGTTTTAGGGAGCACTTTTATCTCTCTTTATGTTATAAGGACACTTCTAGCTTTTTAGTTGGGGGTGCCTGTCTCCATATTCAATTTATTTAGGCCTATATTATTGATATTTCTCAATGTTTTTATGTTCTTTTGGATTATTTCTTTTGGATCATTTTATTTGGGCCTATATTATTGATATTTCTAGATGTTTTTATGTTCTTTTGGATAATTTCCTTTGGATGATTTTTTTCCTTGGGTTGTTACATTAGGGCACTCTCATGGTGCCCACATTTTCATCCATTAGTCATTTTTGTTTTTAGATTATTACTTTATCTTTATTTATCTTATGGAGATAGTGGACGAGTTTTTTCTTGTGATAGATTGAGCAACATCATTCTTAAGAAAAATTGATCGTGATTGGGTTTGAGCCATGGATGAAAGGGAAGTTTAAGTACCCTTAGCATTTTGGATTTGGGATCACACTTGTACAGATGGCAAAGTTTGAGTAGCCATATGGTTTGCCCATATGAAATTATAACGACCCGAGATCCCATCTCAAGACGTCACACGGTGCTTATGGACCCAAAGGACCACAAGCTAACCCTTTACTGAGATTTGTACCTGTACACTGCATAATATCTTAAATAAATGCGGAAACTAACCATAAGGTTCAACACATCTATGAATACTCAAAATACAGAAAATTGAATACTAATACATCTGATATCTGTCTGAAAAGCCCTAAATTGTCTGAACTGTGGAGTTGATGGGACATATCCCCAACTAACTCGGTCAACTGAAAATATAAACAAAGTCTGATGCAATAATAGTAAATTGAGATTAGTCCTTGAAAGAAGAGGACTAACGGCTATGGCTAATACTGTTGGTTTGGACTGAACTGCTGAGGAAACTATGGATCCTGTGCCTCTGAACCTATGGTGTCAAATAAAACACCATAGCGCAAATGCGTCAGTACAGGGATGTACTAAGTATATAGATGGGGTAAGGCTAAATGCAAGGGCTCATGTATGCACAATATCTAAACTGAATGATCATGAAAATATCGCATGAGAACACATACATGAATGCACAGACCATAATCACAATCATCACAACTCTAAATACTGAAACTCGGATACCACTTTACTGCAGACTGAACTTATTAAGGACACTGAGATAATGAATCACTGACTCATCTGATACTGGTAACTGAGGATCTAGATACACTTACATCAAGGACTAAATTCTAAGCTTTATTGCTTTCGACTGACAGGATTAGAGATCAACCTCTCTAACGGATGATTTCAAAAACTATTATCAATGATATGAAATATGAATATATCTGATTCTGATAACAAGGATACTCAATAGAATCTGAGACTGTGAATCAATCTTGTCTGGCGGCATATCTCTGAATATGATATCAAATAACTGTATATGAGACCAAGCCTATATGACAGGATAGTCCATGAATTAATGGAACTATCTGAGTTCCTCATAATGATAGATGACTGTATCTGACAGTCCTGATTTTTGAAGATTGATACTGAAACTGAAACCGTAACTGAAACTGTGGGAAGTAGTTACTTAACCGACATTCCCCAACCTACCATAGGTGTTTTCCAACCTGTAACCCCAGCTGGAAGGGTGTCAATACCGTTCCATGGGTAAATACCTCTCTCAGGTCATTCCACTCTGACGAATGACACTTACCAAGAAGTCGACCTAAGGCAATATCATAGTCAAATACTCTCTCTCTGGAGGTGACAGCTTTTTTCCTGACGGTGACTCCTGTATCCTGCACTGGATATGCAGTTCTGGAGGTCAGGTACTGCTACTAATGACTCCAGCCTCTCTCTCTCGCTGATGGGAGGAGCTTCCATCCCTTCCCTCGCTCGGTGCTAGTTTCTACTCCCAACTGAAAGACTCTGACTGAATTCTTAATTGAACACAACTGAACTGAATCTAATACTGATTATGTTTATCAAAAGATCTGACTGTGCTATGCTGAGATCACTTAGTTCCGTATCTAATGGAAATGGCATTGAATCACGGTATCTGACTGACAATACAGATCTTGAACAGCTTATGATTTCTCGAATCATTTCTAAGATTAGAATCGAACACTTGAATACTTTTAGATCTGAGTTGATTACAGGACTGAGGCTAGATTACTAGAGATACGGAGATTACAGAGATAATTAAGATTTCTTAAGTTTTGTAACTGTCTGAGGATATAGCGTTCTATAATTCAATGAGTTCTGAGAGTCATAGCTCGACTAGAATTATCGTGAAACTGACACGAGCTCTAGATAGCAGCTAAAATTGTCGGGTATAAATACCCCCAGAACTTGATAACATAAAATAAAGCATAATTATTCCTCCATCATCACAACCATTCATTCATCATCATTATCATTAAATCATCTCTTCAAGTATTTAGGAAACATAACATACCTTCACCTTTGCAATCATTAAGGCATCGCGTCAAGCATTTAGGAAACATCAACATATACTAGTGTAAGCAAACATGCTACTAGATTATACTTCCTTCAACAAGGTATTACCTCAAGTACTTCACATCTAAATCAGTCTAGACATGTATTTAGACATCACATGATTTGGGGAAAACTTCATACTATCATGTCTCATCTTACTTGCTAATCACTTGGCATGTATTAAAAGCTTAGCATATATCAAAGAGCACATAATTGGGGAATTTACTATTATCACATCTCCACTTATTTACTAAAGTCCTTCAACAAACACTAGACATGCATGGGTTTACACTTATTTGGGGATTTCCTACCATCATGGAATAATTCATTCACTAAGGCATTTTATCAAACACTAGGCATGCATAAACTAACTCACAATTTGGGGTTTCATCTTCAACATACTACAATGGCCCTTTTTTGCTTCACCTAATCTTTTTTTTATCCAACCTATAGGATACATGCTTCACTTATTCCACCATTTCTACACACAAAGGACACGAACACATCACATAGAAAGCAACTTCAAGAGGGTTTATCATAAACATCACATGAATTCCACATACTAGGGTCAAATCTCATAAATCTTGTAAACAAACATAAATTGAAAATCAATAACACAAGTAACATCAATTTCAACTAATACAAATCATGGAATCTCACAAACATAAAATCTTTAAGTTTTTAAAAAGGGTTCTTGAGTATCTTAGATGAAAGGGACCTAAGAACCAACTTCTACATACCTTGGAAAAACTCTTTTCTTGAAAGCCTTCGGAAGATTTTTTTGATTTCTCTAGATCTTTCTTGATTTTTGTTGAAGAAGAAAGAGAGGGTTTGATTTTGGAAACCCTAGTTTTTTTTTGTGGAAGAAGAGAATAAATGAGGCTGAGATCCCTCGGCCGGGTATTTATAGAGGATAAGGGGGAAGGGGAAAATACCAAAAAGCCCTTGGAATTAAGCTAAAAAATTTCCGATTTTACATGCTGGCGCGACGCGCCATAATTGCGCCAGTTCACTGGAATTTGGACAATTGGGAAACTGCATAACGGCGCGACGCTGTGGAAATCGCGTTGCTATCTTGATTGTGAACTGAAACTATACCGCGATGTGGTGGAATCGTAGAGTTTCACTGGAATTTGGCAATTACCATTTTGGCTGGCTCCGCGACGTGCTAAAGTGCCAGGTGGCACACTGTCACACTAAAATAACTCTAACTCTTCACTCGAGTGTCCGATTTGGGAGAATTTGGTATCGATGGAAAGCTTATTTGATGATCTACATGGAAAAAGTAGAAATTAGGGAAATTCCACATGATTCAAAGTTTTCCATACTTGGAAAGATATTTCTGAAACTTTTAGACTCGGATTTCCACTTTACTGAATACTCTCTAAGGCTCAGACTGGAAGAGGATTTTGTAGGGTATTATAGAAATCCAAAACTTAAGCCGAAGGCTTGAGTTGATACCATAATTTGAAAAATGTCTGTGGTGCAAATGCAAAGAAAACACCCCCTCCATCAAAAAAATTTCAAAAATTGAGGGCACAGATGTGAGCGACCTTGTAAAAATACTTTTTCTCTTATTTTGAGTCCTAAATTTTGGCTTATAAAAATTGGTAAATGTTCCATAGTTGTATCTAGCGGGAGGGGCAATTAAGTTCCCTTTGCGAATTTTCATGCTTTGTGTGGTGAGCTTATTTATCTAAATCTTATGTATACTTATACCATCTAGAAGATTCCTCATTCTCTCAAGGCTAATTTTTATTATACATGGTTGGTGAGATGATCCTAGACCATCTTTGTGAACATTGAAGTCAATTCTAGCCTAAAAAAGTCTACCGTTGCATAGATATTATCCCTAGTTACCCACTTTGAGCCTTTGCACCTTTCTTTGGAAAACACATTGCAAATCGTGAGATATTTTTTTTTATTACTATTTTTAACCCTACCCTCCTTGAACATAAAAATACAACTTGAGGCTAAAAGTGTATGTTTATGGTGTTGAAGATTGGAAGATATAACTTTGCTCCTCATTGATTTGACCTGAACTTATGTTGAGCTACTGAAAATGACTGTCCTCTATTAATTTCAATGGTATAGGTGAGCATTATCAGCCGTGAAGGGTATCTCGAGTCCACCGAGGATTGGAGACCACCCCCTTAGCCTATCTAATCCAAAGATAACATATATATATATAAATAGGAGAGACAAACCCAACAGTCTAAGTGATATCAATATCCAAAAATACCCTTGATACCCATTTCCATAGTATCCATAAAGCCTCTACCACAAACCGACTACCAATAATGTATCGGGACATGCCCCCAACCATATCAAAGAAAAGACCAAAATAATGTATAAGACATAAGGACTAATACATGAAATAAAGTTTTCTAAATGGATGGATGGTCATGACTTTAAGTCAACTCTCGAGTTAACCACGAACACATGATCACTATAAAGGAAAGGTAGACTTGACTTTGGACACTGCATCGCATATGGATACAACATCTAAAGATGGTTAGTAGGTTGAACACTAGCATGTAACACAGGGTTAAGGGAACAAATAATGCCATGGATGAGAATTCAAAACTAGTCAAATCCTATATGTACCATCTAATGCAAATACATATATATATCATATGCCGGGAAAGGTAACAAGGCTTATCATGAACATAATAAGGCTTAGCATGAACATTTAAATTTTTAACCTGGACTATGTATCTCATTCATTATAAACTTCTACCCATGGGCTATATGGGTTTAGCTACCCCTTTCTAAAAGAGCTTCAATATTTGTTAGCTGCATAAGCCAGAGGTACTAAGAAATACCAGGGAATACCCTGACCCCATGTCAATAAAAGATACAATGCATAGATAGTGTGAACCATGCACACAGGTCATCACTACCAACCATTATGCCGATAAACATGAGTTTCCATTCCATATCACCCAAGACCCACACCTTCATAATTTTGCTACATAACTCTCATTAAACCTAAATTAAACAAGTTTCACATAACTTATTTTTTAATCAATGAACCTACCATTAAGGTTCACATATGGGTATCATCATACCCTTACACTCGCAAGCTTATCTCTATTCCATACCCATTATGTTTAACTCGGGGGAATGCCTCGACCCTATTTTAGTTCATTAAATTAAGTATGGAGGAATGCCTCGACCCTTTTCTTGTTAATTGAGTGAAACCATAGCCACCAAGGCCTTTAGAATCCATGTTAATTATTTACCATTTTTAAACCATACAATTACATAAGTGGGTAAGTAAAAAACCCTAGGTCTTGGTCCTTGATAATTTCTTGAGTTTTTAGCCTTTAGTTGATCATACGACTAACCATACTAGTCGTATGGTGTGCGGTACAGGTTAGGTAACCCAATCATAAGGTATCAAGTGGTTCATGGATAGTTTTTAAATTGTGGGTGTGAATTGGTAGGTACGGGTCATATGGTTTGCTGATGGGTTGTTGGGTTCATCCTTTACTTAATCTAAAACTTAGTGAGTTGACTTGGCTCTTAGTATGATTAGCTTACTAAGATTCATGAGTATAGGGTAGGAGTGTTAGTCTAGCCTCATGTTGTCTAGAGTCTATCCCCATTATATTATATCATTTATATGACTGAACCATATGAGTCGTATGGGTTGGTCTGGAGTTGGTAAAGTGAGTAGTATGTTGGACAGAACATAGTGTCCAACTTTCTATATTACATATGATTAAGGGGTACCACTCGTATGATAAGGGTACTAGTTGGGGGTCCAATCGTACCCACCTGCGGGAATTTTTACAATTTAAGTTGGGGGAATTCTGGACATTTCTCCTCTTAACCTATTTAGACCCCATGGTATAAAACACCTTTGGAGGCTCTCTTAACCTACTATTCTCAATCAAACACTCTCTGAATACTGTAAAATCTCTCTCAAGATCTTGGTTAAAGATAAGACTAGGGTTTCTTCAAGATGACCAATTAAGGTTCTCAAGGATGGTTTCTCTCTGTCTTCCTTGGTGTCAAAGGCATGTTACTCCTCCCTCATTTTTAGTTCAACTAAAAGCATGTTTTAATAAATGGTTTTCGTGGTAATATTATGGTATTGATTTTGTTTTGAAATATATGTTAGGGGTCTTGGTTGTTTTTTGTTGGGTAATGTTTTTCCAAGTTGTTCCTATGGTTATCATGTTATAATGGTGATTTTAACATGTGTATGAATGGGAATGGTCAATTAATGCTTGGTTTTGGTTTTGGAAACTATATGCCCTCAACATGTTTGTTAAAATGTCAATGCAAATGATTTTGTCACATAGTTTGACTTTTATTGAAATCTTTGCATTGAATAATATGGTAATTGAAAAATTATTTTGTTTGGAAAGATCTTGGTTGAATGTCTTTGGTTTAATTAGAAATCATGTGGGGTACATGGAAATCCCCTATGTGTTGGCTAATGACATTGCTTATAAGCTATAGTCATTATGACGATACCACTTCATAAAGCCTTAATAATTAACTCTTAGAATTGGTGGTTTGGTTATGTGCTAAATGTATTAATTATGCAATAATAGTGGGTTGTGATATCTTACCGTGAAGGTTAGATTCCAATGGACGAACACTGGAAACTCATGTTTGCCGACATAAAAGTTGGTCATGGAGACCATATACTTGTTGGGTATACGGGAATCCATAAACTTATTATTTTATATATGTATCATGGAGGGAGAAGGGTAAACCAGAATCACCGACCCCTATTATATCTTTGGTTTGTGAGATACATGCACCGACTCCCGTTCAGGGCATAACACTAAAGACATATAGCCCGTTGGTTGTTTTAGTACGGTCAAGCTACACAACCTAGGTTAAGGCTTTAAATGCATGCTAAACAAAATTCCATTTCTTGGCATAGTATGTATGTATATGTGTATGTAATTACAAATGGTTATTTACTTTAGTTTTGAATAATTGCATTATTTTATCCTTTTTTTCTGAGTACATGCTTTATTCGTCACACTAACTGTCTTCGGGCGCTATATCCTCACGCGATGAAAGAATAGTCCATAAAAGGTTTTGGTCCTTTGAAATTTCCTAATATTTGAGCCTTTTGTTGATTATATGACTCTATATACTAGTCATATGGTGTGGGTACGGGTTAGGTTACCTAACTCATAAGGTGTGCAGTGGGTGATGGTTAGTTTTTTATTGGGGGTACGACTTGGTGGGTACGAGTCATATTTTTTTGTGACGGGTCATTTGGTTGACCCTTCACATATTAAGAAACTTGGTGACTTGACATGGCTATGAGTACGAGTTACTCACTAAGAGTCGTGAGGATAGGGTATGAGTGGTATAGTCTTGTCATATGTTTTCTAGTGTCCAACCACCTTTTATTCTATCTTTGGTATGGATAGAGCATACGAGTCATTTGGTCTGGTCATGAATTGGGCAAGTGAGTCTTACGTTGGACAGAACGTGGTGTATAACATTTTCTCTTGGATATGATTATAGGGTAAAAATCTTAATTTTTGGGAACGAGTTGAGGAGTCTAATCGTACCTATTTGCGAGAATTTTACAGTTTATGTTGGGGTATTTTAGACATTTCCCCTCTTAACCACTTTTGACCCCACAACATAAAACACCTTTGGAGGCTCCCTTAACCTACAATTCTTAATCAAACACTCTCTAAAAACTCTTAAATCTCCCTCAAGCTCTTAGTTTAAGAAAAGACTAGGGTTTCTTTAAGGTGACCAATTAAGGCTCTCAAGGGTGGTTTATCTCAATATTCCTTGATGTCTAAGGCATGTTACTCCTCTCAGTTAACTAAAAGAATGTTTTAATGAATGGTTTTCATGGTAATTTTATGGTATAGATTTGGTTTTGACATATATATATTGGGGGTCTTGGTTGTTTTATGTTGGATAATATTTTTCCATGTTTTCCCTATGGTTTTCATGTTATAATGGTAGTTTGAACAAGTGGTTGCATGGAAATGGTCAATTGATGCTTGGTTTTTGTTTGGGAAACTATATGCCCTCAACATGTTTGTTAAAATGTCAATGCAAATGATTTTGTGTCATAGTTTGACTTTTATTGAAATCTTTGCATTGCATAATATGGTAATGGAACTTAAATTTTTTTGGTTTATTTTAAAAGGATTGGAAAGGGCTTGGTGGCCATGGATTTGGTTTAATTGGAAATTATGCGGGGTACATGGGAATCCCCTAAGTGGTGGCAAATGACATTGCTTGCAAGCTATAGTCAGTATGACGATACCACTTCATAAAGCCTTAATAATTAACCTATGGAATTGGTGGTTTGTCTATGTAATAAATGTTTTAATTGGGCAGTAATTGCGGGTTGTGATAGCTAACCATGAAGATATGACTCCGATGTACGGACACTGGAAACTTATGTTTACCGACATGAAGGTTGGTCATGGTGGCCATATACTTATGGGGTTCATGGTAATCACCTATGTTAATACTTGTATATATGTATCATGAAGGGCGAAGGGTACGCGGTAATCCCCGACCCTATGATATCTATGGTTTGTATGGCTACACACACTGGGGCACGTTCATGGAGTAACACTTGACCCATATAGACCGTGGGTGGCTTTAGGACATTCAAGATACACAACCTAAGTTAAGGTTTTAAATACATGTGAAACTCGATTCCCTTTCCCGTCCTGGTATATATGTATATATGTATGTGATTGCATATGGTTATTTACTTTGATTTTGAATAATAGAATTATTTTATCCTTTTTCCTAATACTTGCTAGCATTCGTCACGCTAAACATCAATGGGCATTATATCCCCACGTGATGTAGGAACTGGCAATACTAGTCTTTCTGCTCAGTGAATTGGATTTGGGGACAGCTTAGAGTCAGACTGGAGTGGTGAGCTTCCATTCTTCGAAAGACTCTATTTTATGACATGGACTTTCTTACCTGGCTTTTGTTTCTTTCACATCGATTTTTGCTATGGTTGTGGGTAGTCCCAATCGGATATTCCTTGTTTTCAGTTAAAGGCTTTGTGTAACTACTATGGGCATAGGTGGTTTTGCTATTACTGTCAGCCTTGGTATTGGTATTGGCATTGGGGTTTACACCAGTTAGATGTTTGGTAGGTTATGATTATGGATTTTATTAATGGTTTTTATTTATTATTGTTCAATCTTGTTATATGTTTGAAATTCATCCGACATAGCATGCAGTATGTTATGGTTGGGTATTGGGGGTGGCCTCATGCTCCCGTTTGGACTTGAGTATCCCAACATGACTAGGCCCTAGTTCGGGTCATGTTAGTAAGTAAAAACAAGTGACAAAATCATATTCATTAACAATTTTATGAATAGGTTGAGGGTACATAATTTCAAAAGCCATAAATAAGTTAAAATCATCAAATTGGGGACCAACCATGACCCCTAAATATGATACAATTCCCATGCATCCCAGATAGTTCAAAATCATATGTAAGACATGAATGTCTCATAAATAAACATGAAAACAAATCAATCAATAACCAACCAAGTCAAAAACCCTTAACAATTTCAAAACGCACATCAAAAGCATACATTTATAATCAATAAATGTCACTACAAAAATATAATTTCAAGGTAAAGAGCTACATGACTTAATTACCAAAAAACTTGAAGAAGAGAACACCCTTAGGATCCTAGATGACCACCTCCTTAAACCCTAGTCTTGACTTAAAAAGGACAATTTTAGAGAGAGGATTTTTTAAAGTGATGTAATTTATTTTATATCATGAAAACTAATGGAAATAGATTAATTTAGTATTTAGAGGTCGTTTATAAGTGAATGGACTTCAATGCCCCTCTTCCCAAGTAAATAAATCTTAAAATTGCCAAATTTAAAGCATTAGCGCATCGGGGAGGGTAATCCCTGTGAAATGCCCCATGCTATGCTGTTATCATAGACCCTTACTACCTCTTCACGAAAATACTCATAATTTTTTTTGGGTTATCGGATTAAGGCAAAATCAGATACATTGGAAAGAGGACACATTTTTCTATAACTTGGTGCGTCTTGAACCCCAAAATTACATATATTCAAGAATTTATAAATGTTCAAAGTTAACCCTTGTAGGGGGGTGCGGATAGTGCAGGTAATTTGTGTGGATAACTTGTAGTAGAGAAGTAGATAACTAGTACTTACTAGTTCTATCATGTTAATTGAAATGCTATGTCATAGCATTCTTTAGTTATTTGTTTAACCTTATTAATTCTTCTATATTATTTTTAAGGTATTCTATATGTTCCATATTTCTAGTTTTTATGTAGTCAATTAGATTCTTTTTCATAAGTGTTTCTATTAATCTTATTTGCTACATATCTTGTCTCCAATATTCTAAGTATTTGTAGTTTATCATTTTATCCTAAAGTAGTTGTAATACTGCAAATTTCTTTGTAATAATTTATTCTAATTTTACTATATCTGATATTAACTTCTAGTTTATCAAGTTCGTTAATTATTCTGTCTTTTTCTTCTATGAATAATTCTATGTCTAAATCATAATCAAAACTATCTTTTAATTCTAGTTGTTCCAAGGTTTTAACTATCCAAATTAATCTTTCTTTTAATTGTCTTCTTCCTCTTCTAAGCTAGTTTCTACAATTAATTTCTTCGTATAAACAACTTTGTTTTTATCTAATTCTTCTTATATATTCTAACATTTTTAATCTGTATAATATCCATCTGAATAATAACTATCTAAATATGAGCAATAGCTTTCATTATATAAGTGTAGGTTTTCTATAGAACTTAATAACTATTCATCTTCATCCTCAAAATTCCATATCATTTACCATATTATTTTCTTTACATCTATGATTCTAGATCTTCAAGTATATATAAAATAAGTATTTTAAGATTATCTTTCATTTAGGCTTGATTAAATGCTTTTTCATAATATTCTTCTATATTTTCATTAAGGTATTCTATGTATTTTATATTTTTAGTTCTCATATATTCTTCTAAAGTTGTTTTCATTAGTTTTTCCATTAATTGTTTATTTTTCATATTCGTAGTTAATCATGGTTGATGTGTTGGTTTGGCATGTAGATATATGTAGGAGTAGGTAGGTAGGTGTGATATGTAATTTATTCTGGTCATAATATATTTATCAAATATTTTTTCCCATATGATCTTTATTATATCTACTATTTCTATATCCTTAAGTACATACAAAACAAGTATCTTAAATTTATCTATCATTTCATCGGATAAGTAGGTAGTCATTCTTTTTCATATGATGCTATTTCAAAATATTCCTTTCAACAATATACATAACAAAATATGATCATCTTAGATCACTATATACTAGATTATTCTTAAATAACATGTTCTTCGGTAACTATTAGCATGGTAATCTGGATACTTTTTCCCTAAACAGCGCCTCGACTCTGGTTACTCCCCTATCACGGCTTTTTTGCCTCACTGGTTTCACCTTTAGGATGGAATAGTTCTTGGGAATTTTTCTCCTTTTCCACTTTGCTTATAAACTTCTTAACATGCTATTCTTCGAATAATTCTACTATAAAGTAACTAACATGAGCTTATTTTATTATATCATGATTGTCAGGAATTTATGAATTTAGTTATTCATAATTATAACTACAAATACCTGTTCTGGTAGATTTGATAAATCTGTGCTTTGCTCATCCATAGCTTTTCCTTAGAAATATATCTATTTTTATTAAATATTCAAACTTTTTTGTGTACAAGAGAGGAGGCTTGCTTCTAACACATGAAAGTCTTTCCTTTAGTTTGTCATATGTCTTACATATTTATAATACTAAAAGATGGAAAACACTATTCCTAACTTTACATCTGTCAAAAAAGTAAAAGACTAATAATGATCCTATCTTTACATTTGTCAGAAAAGTAAAAAGCAAATAATGGCAAGTGCCAAAAAACTAATAAATGATTCAAGAAAAGTCAAAAAGGCTAGTCTAGAAATAGTAAATGCTATTAAATGTTTACATAATTTACGTATTTCATATTCCACAAAGTTATCTTTTTTCTCCATATGTCATTTTCATATTTCAATGCTTTGTCTTCTTTCTTTTATTATTTCTTCATCGGTCAGTGCTGCTTTATATCTTTTTTCATTCATCTCCTAGCTGGCGTTCTTATCTTCTTGGTTGATTTTTTCTTTTATTCTAGATGGACTTCTGGAATCACGTTACTTTCTCCATTGCATTTGGAGCATAGGTTGTCTAGATATTTGTGTCCTATCATTTTGCAACATCTTGTTAATAATTCTACTGAAATAAATCCCTTCTTAATTGCTCTTGCAGTTGGTTGTTTTTCAGGATTGAGTAGTGTTAAAATCCACTGTCTAGCTTCTTCCATATCTGACTGCCGTAGCTCCCTTGAATTTGAGTAAATCATTTGATGGTCTCTTGACTAATAACTCCATATTGGGTTCCTATTTAGGTAGTTATTTGCTAATTCTTGAACAATTAAAGATATTCCAATAATTCGTTTATTTGCATAAAAATCAGGTATCTCAACTTTAGGTATCTCTGACTGTTGAACAATATCTTCTTGTATAATCATATCTTTGGTTAATCCTATTTTTACAACTGGTATAACTGGTTTAATTTCGTCATATAATATCTCTGCTGATGCGGTATAAAACTTTATAAAAAATAGATTTCCTTTGGTTATTTTCTTATAGGTGGAGAATTCTCTATATAATTCTGGCATAGTTGTTTGTTCATCTCCTTCTCGGGTATATACGGTATTTAATAATCCATAACTAAAACAAGTTTTAACTAAGATTGGGTTGGTTTTCGGTAGTGCGATTAACTTGTTGTAACCTTGTAATTTTTGGGTTATATAGTTTGTGTTTGGTTCATGGATATTTGTAGCTCAGGGGTTAAGGTTTAGATAAGTCTGTATTTTATGGATATTTTCTATGTATGCTCAAGTTATATGGTTATAGGTTTTTCTGTCTTGGTTTAAACTTTCTCGATATGTGGTAGTTTGTGGGGGTATAAACAAAGGGTATTTTTGTGTTTTTGGTATAAATGGTTTTTCAAATATCTTGTTCATGTTCATGTTCTGATATCTTTGTCCACTAACTCCTTTGTTTGTACCTGTAGTTGTAGATTGATAAACGTTATGCATTTTATGGAGTGTACCAACGTCTCCTTTTAGCTGTGGAATTTTATTATCTTCCAATCGACATAGCTCTGCAAACTGCTGAGTTATCTGAGTCATAGCTGCAGATTTTAGTATAACTTCATTAGTCTTTAGCTTTTCTATTTCATTACCCATACTGTCCACTTTCACTGAAAGTGTAGTTAGGGTTTTGACTATCTTTTCTAAAGCATCATCTTCTATTATATCAGTGTGTATAGTTTTGTCTTGATATGTAATCAGCAATAACATTCTTGTTAGTTTTGATTACTTCAATTGTAAATGTAAAATTTAATATATTTAATACTAGTCTCCAAATTTCCTTTGTTGTAACTGAATTTTGTATTTTCTTTGTTAGACACCAACGTATCTATGTATTATATGTTCGTACAATAAACTTGTTATATACAATATATGGCTCAAATGCTAATAAACATTTATATAATGAGCATAATTCTTTTCTATTTATCTCCCATTTTATTTCTGTTTCATTAAACGTTTCTGAGTAGTATCTACAATGATGTTCTAATTTTTCTTCTTCATATCTATATTTAAGTACTCCTCCGTAACTATATTCACTTGCGTCTGCTTCTACTATATATGTAAAAAAATTATTTTCATCTGGAAATTGTAATTTTGGTAATTCCGTACAAAGTATTTTTATTTTCTGAATTTATTTTTTATCTTCTTCGTTGTAATTACATTCTACATCCTTTTTAAATTTTTTCTGTAATGGGTTTAGGTTTTCTACTAATTTTGGTATAAATTCTCTTACTTGGTTTACTAATCCGAAAAATGATTGTAATTTTTTTTGTATCTAATTCTTCTTTTGAATTTATTATTTTTTGTACTATATGTTGTTGCATTTTTACTCCACTTTTATCTATTTGTATTCCTAAAAACTCTATCTGATTTTTCATAATTTCGGCTTTCTTTTTACTTAAACTTATTCCTGAATTTTCTATTATACCTGTAAATTCTTCTAGTAATTTTAAATGTTCCTCTTTAGTTTTTGTATATAATAGTATATCATCTATGTATACTATACAATTAGGTAGTTGTTTAAAATAACTATCCATAAAGTGTTGATATCTACCTGGTGCATTTTTATATCCAAATGGTAACACATTCCATTCATAAAATCCTTGTGGTACTGTAAATGCAGTAAATTTTTTAGATTCTTCTTCTAGCTTTAAATGGTAAAATCCTGATTTACAATCGAACTTACTAAAATAATTATATCCTTGTATCTGTCTTATTTTTAATATCTTATTGGGTATTGTATAATTATATTTCATAGTTTTTGCATCTAGGTTTCTATAATCAATAATCATTCTTCTTTTTCCTTTTTTTGTTCACTATGTTTATTTACTATAAATGCTGGACTATTGTGTTTACTATTACTTTTGTGTATGTATTTTTTTTCTAATAATTCATCTATATGCATTTTAAATTCTTTTAAATCTTCAACGTTATATGCTAATGGTTTTTGGGTTATTATACTATTTTTATCTATTAGCTTAATTTTTACAATAGTCTAATATTTTTCCCATCCTTTTAATGGATCTTTACAATATAGTTGTCTTAACTTTTTCTTTATCGTTTCTACCTTATCTATTGAAAATATAGTTATTTCTTCTTTATTTATTGTAAATATAACTAGTTCTATTGTGTCTTCAGTATTTTTTATATTTTCTATTTTTTGTCTGATTTTTTCACATCCTTTTATCCAATTAGTTTTCTTTCTTATTTTATTAATAACTCTTTTTGCTCTTACCTTTTTTTTACATAGGGTTGTAAACCACCAGTGTGTTCTAGTTATTATATGTGGGTATAGTTTATCTAAAAATGACATTCCTAAAAGCATATCTTTTGGTGTTAGTTCAGAATTATAGATCTCTTCTATTGTTAATATCTTATCCCATACTTGTATTTTTACATCTCTAGCTTTATAGGAAATTAAGCTTCCTTCATTATTAAATCCTTTGACTACTATTGGTGTTTTTAGCTTATCTTATTTGTCTTCTGGTAAACAATTATATCTACATAAGTTGGCTTCTTCTCCTATATCTATCATTGGTGTATAATATCTATTATAATATTCTTCTACTATTATTTTTATAAGTACATATATTTTCATAACATGTCAAAGTTCTTTTTATCAATATTTTTTCTCTATTATAGGTTATGGTTATTTGTGTATGTTCTATATTGTAGAGTTTTACTTGTTCTAACCATTTTATTCCTAATATTATGTCTGATTTTTGCATATCTTCTTTTATTTCAAATTCTATTTTTTATTTTTCTAACTCCTATTATTATTTCTTTTTCTGTTGTATCTTTAGTAGTTATTAAACTTGTTGGTAGATCTAGGAATATATTACTATTAGATTTTATTTTTTCATTTTTCACTAGGTATTTTGCTATATGGTTTTCTTCTTGTCCTGTATTTAGAAGTATTAAATATTTTTTTATTTATTTTTCCCGTTATATAATATTGAGTTAAATAAACTATTGAAGTTATTTCATAATTTGTTCATTTCGATGATCCTGATGATTCTGGTTTTTCGAAAGCAATTCTTTTTGTTGTACTTATTCTATCATTTATTATTTCTAAATCTTCTTCTATATCCATGTCTTTGTAATTATAATCATTGTTATCAATTGTTTTGACAAATTGTTCAAAAGGACTTTCTATTTGTATTTTATTAATTTTATTTTTTCCCGTTATTTTATGTTTTGTTGTTAATACATATAGATTTTTACATCTTGCTGTATATATTTTACTTCCTGGGGTTAGTTCTATTCATGATATTTTTCAATATAATACTAATGATTTATCTATGTTTTTATCTGTTATTGCCACTGAATAATTCACACTTATTATGAATTCAAATTTTTGGTATATTAAATTTCCTCTTAAGGAAGTTATTATACTTTTTTCTATTGGTTTTATAATTTTATTATCTGCTAAATATAATTCTATTGGTGTATCTATTCCTTCTCTAAAACATATTTTTATTAATATCTCTGTTCCTCCGATGTGTACATATTTTATTGGATCTTTACTTTTTATATCATTTATTTCTTTATTAATTATTCTTTTTGTTACTAGTGGTATACTAGCTCTACCTTATGCATAGCTACAATCTAGTACATGTTCTTTTTGGCTTACTAACTAGTATTCTTCTTTTCGTTTACTAAATATGTTTTTTATTGTTGGTATTTTAAATATTTTTTCTACACTTAAATCTAATTTTTTTCCTTTTATCTCGTCAAATATATTATTATCAAATATTATTTTTGGATATGTTCCTTCTTCATTTAAATATTCTTCCTTTGTTATTATTTTTATATCTTCTTCAGTCATTTGATTCATCTAATTCACTATCTATTTCATTATTTGTTTCATTTTCCAAAATTTCATATATACTATCTTCACTTTCTAATTCGTAATCTATAAAATCTATTTGCATATATTCTGCATTTTCTATCTTTATTTCTGATATTTGTTTCTTTTTTGGGTCTTTAGGCATTTTACAATCTCTAGCTAAATGTCCTAGTTTGCCACAATTGTAACAAGTACATTCTTTTATAGATTTCTTTCTCCTATATGGACTTTTATATTTATAATTTTTTACATAATATCTTTTTGTGGGTTTCTTATACTTATATTTTGATTTTTTGTATTTCTTATGCCTTTTTCTTTTCTTATAATACCTTTCTTCACATCCAAATTGAGGTACTATTTTATCTTTGCAACATGCTAAATTTTTTATTAATGTTTTTTCCATTTTCATTTCTTCTCTGTATTTTTCACATAAATTTCTATACCATTGTTGTAGAAATTTTATTCTTGCTCCTAGAGTATCTACTATGTTTTCTTCATCCCAACTCTTTATTATTTTTAAACTAAATGATTCAGGTAATTTACTAAAATATAATCTTCTAACTTCTTTACTTTCTTCTGTATTATATGCTCCCTTATAGTAGTATTCTTTAAATGCGCACGTATATTCATCTATATAGCACATATTACACATTGCTAGTTTTAACATTAAATTCCTATTTGTATCTTTTTTTTGTTTTGTTCTTCTTTTTCTGTTGCCATTCTGCTAAATTCATCTCTTATAGTCATTTCATATTTTTTCAATATGTCTATAGGTGTTAGTTTAGTTATTGTTGTTCCTTCTTTTTTTTTATCATTCCTTAATACCTTTTTACTATCTTCCGTTAAATTTAAAAACCATAATTTGATGTTCCTATTAGTGTTCTTTCTATATATTCTGGTGTATCTATTGCATTTATACCATTGTCTAATAATCGTTTTGTTATATATTCTATCCATAATTGTATCGTTTTATCTATATCTATTACACAATCTAAGTCTAAGAAGTTATAATTTTTATTAATTATTTGTTTTGGTGTCCATTTGTTATATTCATCCCTTAGGTTATATTTTTTAAACTTATTTTTATAGTAATATGTAGGTTTTCTTATTTCTGATGTACTAGGTATTATTTTTTCATCGTGTTTTTTATCAAGAGTGTTTATTTCTGTTTTCGTATTTTCTAAGTTTTCTTTATTAATTACTTCTTGTTTTTCATATATTTGTTAAGATTTCTGTATATGTTTCACTATCTTCCAAATCATAATTATTTGTTTTTTCATCATCTATTGTATTTATTTCTATTTCATTAGTTTCTAATTCTTTATTTTCTAATTTTTTTTAAATTGATTTAATCAATTAATAATTTTTGTTCTTTATCATTTTCTTTTTTTCTTTCTGTCTTTTTTCATACAGCTCTTTTAGCATTTGTAGTTCTTTTTCTAATTCAGCAATCCTATCTATTATTTTTAGTTTCTTCTATTTTTCGTATTTTTTCTGTTGTCTATTGTTTTATTTTTTCTATCTATTTCTTCATTTTCTTTTGCTATTCTTACCATAGCTGTTAATTTATCTTCTAATTTTAATTCTTTTTTTTCTAACATTAAATATAAATGTTCGCCTATTTTCTAATATCTTCTTCCTAAATTAGAAAATACTATTCTTATTTTTAATCCTTCGTGATTTTCATATATTTTTTCATCTATTATAAATTCTTCTTTGATCATTTTATCTGCTTGATAGTGTATAGATCATGTTGATATAAGTATTCTAGAGTATCTATTTGTGATTCTAAATATGATATTTCTCCTTTTGTGGTTTTATTGATTTTTGGCATACTCTAACAATCATGTTATATTGTAGTCTTTCTTTTCTTATTTTTAATTCTTTTCGTTTTTCAGATATTATTTGTTTTAGTTCTTTATATTTTTGGGATTTTGTTATGTTATTCATCTGTACAATATTTATAATATTTTAGTGGATACCGAAATCTGATTTTCTTATAATTAGGTGGTATGTATCACATTCTTCTAGATTTTAAATGGATTGTTAATTTTGCCTCATTGCTAGATATTAAGGTAATTAAGTAAGCAAATTTGTGGGGGTTTTCTTTTGTTTTATTTAACTTCTTATATTCTGGGTAGTAACTAGTTAAAATTCTTTTAATTTTTCTAAAAGCTTATATATTTTTAAATGGTCTTCTCATATTAAATAATAAATAACAACAAGATAAAGTAATTAATAATAGCTTATAATTAATAATTAAATTAACATCTCTAACATTTCTCATAATTAACACATATCTACTTGTACATTTTTTAAATAACATAGCCCTGATACCAATTGTAGGGGGTGCGGATAACTTGGATAATTTGTGTGGATAACTAGTAGATAACTAGTACTAACTAGTTCTATCATGTTAATTGAAATGCTATGTCATAGCATATCTTAGTTATTTGTTTTAACCTTATTAATTCTTCTATATTATTTTTAAGGTAGACTATATGTTCCATATTTCTAGTTTTTATGTAGTCAAGTAGATTCGTTTTTATAAGTGTTTCTATTAATCTTATTTGCTCCATATCTTGTCTCCAATATTCTAAGTATTCGTAGATTATCATTTTATCATATAGTAGTTGTAATACTACAAATTTCTTTGTAATAATTTATTCTAATTGTACTATATCTGATATTAAATTCTAGGTTATTTATTTTGTTAATTATCCTATCTTTTTCTTCTATGAATAATTCTATATCTAAATCATAATCTAAACTATCTTTTAATTCTAGTTGTTCCAACGTTTTATCTATCCAAATAAATCTTTCTTTTAATTGTTTTCTTCCTCTTCTAAGCTGGTTTCTATAATTAACCTCTTCGTATAGACAACTTTATTTTTCTCTAATTCTTCTTATATATTCTAACATTTTTAATCTGTATAATATCCATCTGAATAATAACTATCTAAATATGAGCAACAACTATCATTGTATAAGTGTAGGTTTTCTGTAGAACTTAATAACTCTTCATCTTCATCCTAAAAATTCCATATCTTTTCCCATATTATCTTTTTACGTCTATGATTTCTATATCTCTAAGTATATATAAAACAAGTATTTTAAGATTATCTGTCATTTAGGCTTGATTAAATGCTTTTTCATAATATTCTTCTATATTTTCATTAAGGTATTCTATGTATTTTATATTTTTAGTTCTCATATTTTCTTCTAAATTTGTTTTCATTAGTTTTTCCGTTAATTGTATATTTTTTAATATTCGTAGTTTATCATGGTTGATGCATAGGTTTGGCATGTAGGTATATGTAGGAGGAGGTAGGTAGGTGTGGTATGTAATTTATTCTATTTATCAAATATTTTTTCCCATATGTTCTTTCTTATATCTACTATTTCTATATCCTTAAGTACATACAAAACAAGTATCTTAAATTTATCTATCATTTCATCGGATAAGTAGGTAGTCATTCTTTTTCATATGATGCTATTTCAAAATATTCCTTTCAACTATATACATAAGAAAATATGATAGTCTTAGATCACTATATACTAGATTATTCTTAAATAACATGTTCTTCGGTCACTATTAGCATGGTAATCTGGATACTTTTTCCCTAAACAACACCTCTACTCTGGTTACTCCCTTACCACGGCTTCTTTGCCTCACCGGTTTCACCTTTAGGATGGCAAGTTCTTGGTAATTTTTCTCCTTTTCCATTTTGCTAATAAACTTCTTAACATGTTATTCTTCGAATAATTCTACTTTAAAGTAACTAACATGAGCTTATTTTATTATATCATGATTGTTAGGAATTTATGAATTTAGCTATTCATAATTATAAATGAAAATACCTGTTCTGGTAGATTTGATAAATATGTGCTTTGCTCATCCATAGCTTTTCCTTAGAAATATATCTATTTTTATTAAATATTCAAACTTTTTTTTGTACAACAGAGAAGACTTGCTTTCAACACAAGAAAGTCTTGCCTTTAGATCGCCTCATGGCTTATATATTTATAATCCTAAAACATGTAAACTATTTAAACTATTCACTTTACATTTGTCAAGAAAATAAAAGACTAATAATGGCCTAACTTTACATTTGTCCCAAAAGGAATGAAAGTAAGAAATCCTATCCTATAAAAGACAAAAATAATAAAGACTAGGCTATACAATAATAGTACTCCTTACAAAAAAGACAAAAAGGCTATAATGTTATATTTATGCATGTTAAAACCTTAGCTTGTTAAGTCATATGTCACTTTCTTAACTTTAATGCTTTTGTCTTTTTGTCTTTATTTTTTCATCAGTCCGTGTTGTTTTATATCTTTTGTCGTGTATCTTCCAGCTGGCATCCTTATCTTCGTTTATTCTAGTTGAACTTCTGGGATAACATTATCTTCTACATTACATCTCGAACATAGATAGTCTGGATATTTGTATCCAATTAACTTGCAATATCTGGTCAATAACTTTTCTGAAATAAATTTCATTTTAATTGCCCTTGTAGATGGTTGTTTTTCTGGATTGAGTAGTATTAAAATCGATTGTCTAGCTTCTTCCGTATCTGACTGTCGTAGCTTCCTTGAATTTGAATAAATCATTTGATGATCTCTTGATTAATAACTCCATATTGGGTTCCCATTTAGGTAGTTATTTGCTAATTCTTGAACAATTGAAGATATTCCAATAATTCATTTATTTTCATAAAAATCAGGTATCTCAACTTTAGGTATCTCTGGCTGTTGAACAATATCTTTTGGTATAATCATATCTCTGGTTAATCCTATTCTTACAACTTGTATAACTGATTTAATTTCGTCATATAATATCTCTGCTGGTGCGGTATACAAATTAATAAAAAATATATTTCCTTTGGTTATTTTCTTATAGGTGGTGAATGCTCTATATAATTCTGGTATAGTTGTTAGATCATCTCCTTCTTGGGTATATACGGTATTTAATAATCCATAACTGAAACAAGTTTTAACTAAGCTTGGGTTGGTTTTCGGTAGTGCGATTAACTTGTTCTAACCTTGTAATTTTGGGGTTATATAGTTTGTGTTTGGTTCTTGGATACTTGTAGCTCTAGGGTTAAGGTTTAGATAAGTCTGTATTTTGTTGATGTTTTCTATGTATGCTCGACTTAAATGGTTATAGTCTTTTCTATGTGTGTTTAAACTTTCTAGATATGTGGTAGTTTGTGGGGGTATGAACAAGGGGTCATTTTGTGTTTTTGGTATAAATGATTTTTCAAATGTCGTGTTCATGTTCATGTTTTGATATCTTTGTCCACTAACTCTTTCGCTTGTACCTGGAATTGTAGATTGATGAACGTTATAGGTTTTATGGAGTGTCCCAACCAATTGTAGGAGGCTGCGATAACTTGGGTAATTTGCATGGATACTAGTAGATAACTAGTACTCAATAGTTCTATCATGTTAATTGATATGCTATGTCATAGCATTCCTTAGTTTTTTATTTTAACCCTACTAATTCTTCTATATTATTTTTAAGGTACACTATATGTTCCATATTTCTAGTTTTTATGTAGTCAAGTAGATTCTTTTTCATAAGTGTTTCTATTAATCTTATTTGCTCCATATCTTGTCTCTAATATTCTAAGTATTCGTAGTTTATCATTTTATCCTATAGTAGTTGTAATACTGCAAATTTTTTTGTAATAATTTATTCTAATTGTACTATATTTGATATTAAATTCTAGGTCATTTATTTCGTTAATTATCCTGTCTTTTTCTTCTATGAATAATTCTATGTCTAAATCATAATCTAAACTATCTTTTAATTCTAGTTGTTCTAAGATTTTATCTATCTAAATTAATATTTATTTTAATTGTTTTCTTCCTCATCTAAGATGGTTTCTATAATTAATTTCTTCGTATAGCCAACTTTGTTTTTCTCTAATTCTTCTTATATATTCTAACATTTTTAATCTGTAAAATATCCATCTGAATAATAACTATCTAAATATGAGCAGTAGCTATCATTATATAAGTGTAAGTTTTCTGTAGAACTTAATAACTCTTCATCTTCATCCTCAAAATTGCATATCTTTCCCATATTATTTTCTTTACGTCTACGATTTTTATATCTCTAAGTATATATAAAACAAGTATTTTAAGATTATCTGTCATTTAGGCTTGATTAAATGCTTTTTCATAATATTCCTCTATATTTTCATTAAGGTATTCTATGTATTTTATATTTTTAGTTCTCATATTTTCTTCTAAATTTGTTTTCATTAGTTTTCCATTAATTGTACAGTTTTCAATATTCGTAGTTTATCATGGTTGATGCGTAGGTTTGGCATGTAGGTATATGTAGGAGTAGGTAGGTAGGTGTGGTATGTAATTTATTCTAGTCATAATATATTTATCAAATATTTTTTCCCATATGATCTTTCTTATATCTACTATTTCTATATCCTTAAGTACATACAAAACCAGTATCTTAAATTTGTCTATCATTTCATCGGATAAGTAGGTAGTCATTCTTTTTCATATGATGCTATTTCAAAATATTTTTTTTCAACCATATACATAACAAAATATGATAATCTTAGATCACTATATACTAGATTATTATTAAATAACATGTTCTTCGGTCTCTATTAGCATGGTAATATGGATGCATTTTCCCTAAACAACGCCTTTACTCTGGTTACTTCTCTATCACAGCTTCTTTGCCTCACCGGTTTCACCTTTAGGATGGCATAGTTCTTGAGAATTTTTCTCCTTTTCCACTTTGCTAATAAACTTCTTAACATGCTATTCTTCGAATAATTCTACTATAAAGTAACTAACATGAGCTTATTTTACTATATCATGATTGTTAGGAATTTATGAATTTAGCTATTCATAATTATAAATGAAAATACCTGTTCTGATAGATTTGATAAATATGTGCTTTGCTCATCCATAGCTTTTCCTTAGAAATATATATGTTTTTATTAAATATTCAAACTTTTCTGTGTACGTGAGAGAAGACTTGCTTTCAGCACATGAAAGTCTTACCTTTAAATTGTCGTATGACTTACATATTTATAATCCTAAAAGATGGAAAACACTATTCCTAACTTTACATCTGACAAAAAAGTAAAAGACTAATAATTGTCCTATCTTTACATTTGTCAAAATAGGAAAAAGCAAATAATGGCAAGTGCCAAAAAACTAATAAATGATACAAGAAAAGTCAAAAAGGCTAGTCTAGAAATAGTAAATGCTATTAAATGTTTACATAATTTTCGTATTTCATATTCCACAAAGTTATTTTTTTCCTCCATATGTCATTTTTATATTTCAATGCTTTGTCTTCTTTCTTTAATTATTTCTTTATCGGTCAGTGTTGCTTTATATCTTTTGTCATGTATCTTCTTGATGGCGTCCTTATTTTCTTTTATTCTAGTTGAACTTCCGGAATAATATTATCTTGTCCATTACATCTCGAACATAGATGGTCTGGATATTTGTGTTCAATTAACTTGCAATATCAGGTCAATAACTCTTCTGAAATAAATTCCTTTTTAATTTTCGTTGTAGATGGTATTTTTTCTGGATTGAGTAGTGTCAAAATCCATTGTCTAGCTTCTTCCATATCTGACTGTCGTAGCTTCCTTGAATTTGAATAAATCATTTGATGATCTCTTGAATAATAACTCCATATTGGGTTCCCATTTAGGTAGTTATTTGCTAATTCTTGAACAATTGAAGATATTCCAATAATTCATTTATTTTCATAAAAATCAGGTATCTCAACTTGAGGTATCTCTGGATGTTGAATAATATCTTCCAGTATAATCATATCTCTGGTTAATTCTATTTTTACAACTTGTATACTGGTTTAATTTCGTCATATAATATCTCTGTTGGTGCGGTATAAAAAATTATAAAAAAATAGATTTCCTTTGGTTATTTTCTTATAGGTGGCAAATGTTTTATATAATTATGGTATAGCTGTTAGTTCATCTCTTTCTTGGGTATATACGGTATTTAATAATCTATAACTGAAACAAGTTTTAACTAAGCTTGTGTTGGTTTTAGGTAGTGCTATTACCTTGTTGTAATCTTGTAATTTTGGGGTTATATAGTTTGTGTTTGGTTCTTGGATATTTGTAGCACTGGGGTTAAGGTTTAGATAAGTCTGTATTTTATGGATATTTTCTATGTATGCTCGAGTTATATGGTTATAGGCTTTTCTATGTTTGTTTAAACTTTCTCGATATGTGGTAGTTTTTGGGGGTATGAACAAGGGGTCTTTTGTGTTTTTGGTATAAATGGTTTTTCAGATATCTTATTCATGTTCATGTTATGATATCTTTGTCCACTAACTCCTTTGCTTGTACCTGGACTTGTATATTGATGAATGTTAAGGGTTTTATGGAGTGTCCCAACGTCTCCTTTTAGCTCTAAAATTTTATTGTCTTCCGATCGACATAGCTCTGCACACTACTGAGTTATCTGAGTCATAGCTGCAGACTTCAGTTTAACTTCATTAGTCTTTAGCTTTTCTATTTCATTACCCATACTGTCCACTTTCACTGAAAGTGTAGTTAGGGTTTTGAGTATCTTTTCTAAAGCATCATCTTTTATTATATCAGTCTGTGTAGCTTTGTCTTGAAATGTAATTTGCAATAACATTCTTGTTAGTTCTGATTACTTCAATTGTAAATGTAAAATTTAATATGTTTAATACTAGTCTCTGAATTTCCTTTGTTGTAACTGAATTTTTATTTTCTTTGTTAACCACCAACGTACCTGTGTATTATCTGTTCGTACAATAAACTTGTTATATACAATATATGGCTCAAATGCTAATAAACATTTATATATGAGCATAATTTTTTTCTATTTATCTCCCATTTTATTTCTGTTTCATTAAACGTTCCTGAGTAGTATCTACAATGATGTTCTAATTTTTCTTCTTCATATCTATATTTAAGTACTCCTCCATAATTATATTCACTTGCGTCTGCTTCTACTATATATGTAAAAATTTTATTTACATCTGGAAATTGTAATTTTGGTAATTCCTTACAAAGTATTTTTATTTTCAGAACTTATTTTTTATCTTCTTCATTGTAATTATCTTCTACATCCTTTTAAATTTTTTCTATAATGGCTTTAGATTTTCTGTTAATTTTGGTGTAAATTCGCTTACTTGGTTTACTAATCCTAAATATGATTGTAAATTTTTTTTGTATCTAATTCTTCTTTTGAATTTATTATTTTTTGTACTATAAGTTGTTGCATTTTTACTCCACTTTTATCTATTTGTATTCCTGAAAACTCTATCTGATTTTTCATAATTTCGGCTTTCTTTTCACTTAAACTTATTCCTGAATTTTCTATTATACCTGCAAATTGTTCTAGTAATTTTAAATGTTCCTCTTTAGTTTTTGTATATAATAGTCTATCATCTATGTATACTATACAATTAGGTAGTTGTTTAAAATAACTATCCATAAAGTGTTGATATCTACCTAGTGCATTTTTATATCCAAATGGTAACACATTCCATTCATAAAATCCTTGTGGTACTGTAAATGCAGTTAATTTTTTAGATTCTTCTTCTAGCTTTAAGTGGAAAAATCCTGATTTACAATCGAGCTTACTAAAATAATTATATCCTTGTATTTGTCTTATTTTTAATATCTTATTTGGTATTGGATAATTATATGTCGTAGTTTTTGCATTTAGGTTTCTATAATTAAGAACCATTCTTCTTTTTCCTCTTTTTTGTTCACTATGTTTATTTACTATAAATGCTGGACTATTGTGTTTACTATTACTTTTTTGTATGTATTGTTTTTCTAATAAATCATCTATATGCATTTTAAATTCTTTTAAATCATCAAAGTTATATGTTAATGATTTTTGGGTTATTATACTATTTTTATCTATTAGCTCAATTTTTACAATAGTCTTATGTTTTTCCCATCCTTTTAATGGATCTTCACTGTATAGTTGTCTTAATTTTTTTCTTTATCATTTCTACCTTATCTATTGAAAATATAGTCATTTCTTCTTTATTTATTGAAAATATAACTAGTTCTATTGTGTCTTTTGTATTTTTTATATTTTCTAATTTTTGTGTGATTTTTTCACTTCTTTTTATCCTATCAGTTTTCTTTTTTATTTTATTAATAACTCTTTTAGCTCTTATTTTTTGTTTACATGGGGTTGTAAACCACCAGTGTGTTCTAGTTATTATATGTGGGTATAGTTTATCTAAAAATGGCATTCCTAAAAACATATCTTTTGATGTTAGTTCATAATTATAGATCTTTTCTATTGTTAATATCTTATCCCATACTTGTATTTTTGCATATCTGGCTTTATAGGTAATTAAGCTTCCTTCATTATTAAATTCTTTGACAACTATTGGTGTTTTAAGCTTATCCCATTTGTCTTCTAGTAAACAATTATATCTACATAGGTTGGCTTCTACTCCTGTATCTATCATTGGTGTATAATATCTATTATAATATCCTTCTACTATTATTTTCATAAGTACATATATTTTCATATCATGTCAAAACTCTTTTTATCAATAATTTTTCTCTATTATAGGTTATAGTTATTTGTGTATGTTCTATATTGTAGGGTTTTACTTGTTCTAACCATTTTATTCCTAATATTATGTCTGTTTTTTGCATATCTTTCTTTATTTCAAATTCTATTTTTATTTTTCTAACTCCTATTATTATTTTCTTTTCTGTTGTATCTTTAGTAGTTATTAAACTTCTTGGTAGATCTGGGCATATATTACTATTAGATTTTATTTCTTTATTTTTTATTAGATATTTTGCTATATAATTTTCTTCTTGTCCTGTAGTTAGAAGTATTAAATATTCTTTTTCATTTATTGTTCCAGTTATATAATATTGAGTTAAATTAACTGTTGAGGTTATTTCATAATTTTTTCTTTTCGATGATCCTGATGATTCTGGTTTTTCAAAAGTTATTCTTTTTGTTATACTTATTCTATCATTTATTGTTTCTAAATCTTCTTCTATATCCATGTCTTTGTAACTATAACATTGTTATCAAGTGTTTTTACAAATTGTTCAAAAGGACTTTCTATTTGTATTATATTAATTTTATTTTCTCCTGTTATTTTATGTTTTGTTGTTAATACATATATATATTTTTACATCTTGATGTAAATATTTTACTTCCTGGGGTTAGTTCTATTCCTGATATTTTCTAATATAATACTAATGATTTATCTATATTTTTATCTGTTATTGGCACTGAATAATTCGTACTTATTATGAATTTAAATTTTTGGTATATTAAATTTCGTCTTATGGCAGTTATTATACTTTTTCTATTGGTTTTATAATTCTATCATCTGCTAAATATAATTCTATTAGTGTATCTATTCTTTCTCTAAAACTTGCTTTTATTAATATCTCTGTTCCTCCAAGGTGTACATATTTTATTGGATCTTTACTTTTTATATTGTTTATTTCTTTATTAATTATTCTTTTTATTACTAGTGGTATACTAGCTCTACCTTTTGCATATCTACAGTCTATTACATGTTCTTTTTGTCTTGCTACGTAGTATTCTTCTTTTCGTTTACTAAATATGTTTTTTATTGTTGGTATTTTAAATATTTTTTCTACACTTAAATCTAATTCTTTTCCTTTTATCTCGTCAAATATATTATTATCAAATATTATTTTTTGATTTATTCTTTCTTCATTTAAATATTCTTCCTTTGTTATTATTTTTATATCTTCTTCAGCCATTTGATTCATCTAATTCACTATCTATTTCATTTTCTGTTTCATTTTCTGAAATTTCATACATACTACCTTCACTTTTGAATTCGTAATCTATATAATCTATTTGCGTATATTCTGCATTTTCTATCTTTATTTCTGATATTTGTGTTTTCTTTTGGGTCTTTAGACATTTTACAATCTCTAGCTAAATGTCCTAGTTTGCCACTATTGTAACAAGTACATTCTTTTATAGAATTCTTTCTCCTATATGGTCTTTTATATTTATAATTTTTTACATAATATTTTTTTTTTGGTTTCTTATAATTATATTTTGATTTTTTATATTTCTTATATTTCTTATGTCTTTTTCTTTTATTATAATATCTTTCTTAACATCCAAATAGAGGTACTATTTTATCTTTGCAAAATGCTAAATTTTTTATTAATGTTTTTTCCATTTTCATTTCTTCTCTGTATTTTTCACATAAATTTCTATACCATTGTTGTAGAAATTTTATTCTTGCTCCTAAAGTATCTACTATGTTTGCTTCATCCCAACTCTTGATTATTTTTAAACTAAATTGTAATACCCCATATTTTCGTGCTGGAATTCTAACCGTCGCTTCTACGCGTCTAAGCTCTAATCCAAGTGATTCATACGTGAATATAAGTTGCATGATCATGATCCTAGTCTATGGAGTAGTTTAGAAGTGAAAAATGTTCTTAGCAATGACCTAGAACAAAGTTGAGCTAAGATCAATTGATTCGTCCAAAGTTTGACATTCGATTCTACAAGGATCTACTTCAAACGTGTAGATTTCTTAATATACATGGAATTTTTCATCCCAAGACCTATCAAATTGTAGATAATTGAATTAGCTTTCCAACGATACCAATTTCTCATAAATCAGATACCCGAACGAAAAGTTATGGCTATTTTAGTGGATGAGGCAGTAGCACCATGCGATAAGCGTGCGACACACTCTCTATCGCACGCTAATAATTTTCAGGTTCTGTTTCCGCATTTTTAAGGGAAAAAGTGGTATTTTCCAACCCATATCCAGCTATAACACGGGATTAAACTCCCATAACACCAAAATAAGTTTACTTTCTCTCAAAATCACCAAGAACATTCATTAGGGTTTCAACCTAAAAATCCAAATATCTCAAGATTCAACCGTAGGTTTTCGATAATTTTTCAATATTCGGATTCCCCATTTCGAGGACTATGAAAAGCACCCATTAATATCAAGAATAGCAATCCGAAGTTAAGAGTTCATCCAAAGCTTAAATTTCAAGGTGTGTGGGGTTTGAACAAGAGCACCCTTTCGTTCTTGTGCCCAAAATTTATTTTAGATTATAAATTACTGAATTTTTTATATTTTCCATAAAATTCTTATTGGGGTTTATACCCATGGTTGTTAATTACAAGCTTATAAGGTTCCCAATGATTTAGAAGTGTAATTGTATGACTAATTTCACATATTTATGCAAGTAATGTGATTTTCCAGATTTTTTCAAGTGAGTTTAAGCATTATATTGTGATTCTTGATTTCTATATTTTGACATTGTTGAAGTATTTTCAAGAAGTATATTGAGTATGATGTTTTGCTATGATATTACATGAGTATGTTTATATTTTCATGCTTATTGCTGAAATTTTCAGATTTTGAGTTGATTCATCAATATTTACATTATCAAGCATGAATCTTTTGGTGTTTTAATACGAGTTTGATCTATGGGTCATTAACCCTTATTTAAAGATTGTTATTTTGAGAATGAGTTATTGAGGACTTTTAAAGAATTGCAAGTATGTTTATATTTCCATTATTATGAGATCTTTAAAGCTTTGATGATGTGTCTATCAAAATTTTAGGAAAGAGTTGGTTTTTGAACCCAAGTAAGAAAAGAAATCCACATTTGATTGATTTATGATAAAGGGGTAGCATATTGGCTCCCGATGCAAATTGTTGAATTATTTATTGTGGATTTTCTTTAAAGTTCTGAGCTAAGTCCGAGAGTAGTATTTAGCACCGAGCGGGAAGTGTGGTACTTCCATAGAACTACGTGCCCCCATAAGATGTGAGCCTGAGGATGATGTAGTGATCACTAATGAACTAATAAGTTAAGGTTCTATCCGATGGAAAGGATAGAACAACTCTCCCCAACATGGGTAAGACGTTGGACTCCATGTATCTCACATGGTTTGTCGGTTAAGAGAAACTCCCAAAGTAGTCCCCCACTCTATCTAAGATAAAGGTATATGTTTTTCGCAAGCTATAATTCCAAGATTTCTAAGTTTTTCAAGTGTAAAAATCTGTAAGTTTTCATGAGGTTAAAGTGTATGTTCGGAAAGATGTTGTTTTAAGACATTATCTATACCACAAGTTTGAGAACAAATAAACAATGCAGATTTAGAATGAAGTGAAATAACTCACGAGATTTATACTAAATGTTTCTTTTTTCATAATTTATAAGATCTATATTTCAGGTATTATTCAAGCTATGTGAGTCATTTATGTCAGCATGCATAATTTTATAAACTGTGATGATATTTAGATATTATTTTATATATGCATTGCACCCCTATATACTCAGTACATCCTCAGAGTACTGATCCACATATACGTCTATGTGCTACATTGTCTCATAATGTAGGTATAAGTTTTAGTATGCACATCAGACTCAAACAGTTGCAGATTTCAGCCAACAGATAATATGTCCTCCTACTTTGGGGATTTAAGTTAGATGTCATTTAGACGTTTTCTTTCTTTATTATTCTTATATATTGATTAATGATAGTTGGGGTCGCGTCCTAGCTATTTATAGTCAGTATTAATAGAGGCTTCATAGACAGTCAGTAGAGATATTGTATTTATCTTAGTTTCTTTGTAAAAGTAGAGTTGTAATCATGTGAATTCACTTTTGTATTGATCAGATTAAGAAAAGATGTATCTTCCGCTTACTTTGTTCAGATTTATCTATCTTATTCAGTTGCTTATGAGTTATGCTAGTAGAAGGGTTATCTTGAGGTCACTTGTGACCCTAGGCATCGTGTGATGTCTCGAGACCCAATTTCAGGCAGTTACAAACTTGGTATCAGAGCACAGAGTTTAAGTATCCTAGGGTGTCTGTGAAGCCGTGTCTAGTAAAGTCTTGTGGAAAGGTACGGAGACATCTGTACTTTTGTTTTAGAGGCTATAAGGAATTTAGGAAATGTTTCTATTCTTTTAAGTCTCATATTGTGCTATAGAAAGGGTCTCTAAGAAACTCATACAAATTCTCAACTTGCTCTATTCGAGCCATTTTTTATCTTATTCCCAAGGTATTAGAAATAGTCAAGCTCAAATCCTTACTGCTAGAGCTTTCTCAAACTGTCTCAACAAATAGTTATGGGATTATAAGAGAGCTAGAAAGTATCCCATCAGTGTTTTTGAGTTCCAAAGATTGAAGTGCTTTATCATGTTTGTAAAAATCGTGCACTAAGCCCAAGTCAGATGTGCTTTCAGATTCCTCCTCAGAATCCATAATGATAATCTATACTTCTCTATCTATGTACTATTCTTGAGGAAGCATGATAGGTAAGTTCTAATTTCCTCCACTGATAATGCTCTCAGACTTACTAGCAAGAAGTTTCAAAATTTTCACAAAGCGGCTTGAGAGGAGCCTTCTAGTGTGTTATAAGTCCCTCAAATTTAAAGTTATACCCTCATTCTTATGAGTCATTTAGTTAAGACAGAGCAAGATGTGTATTCTTAGATCATTAAATATTGTGTGTTAAGTTTTTATATCTTGTAATATTTAATCTTGTTATCATGGTGTTTTTGAAACTCAAAGTCTAGTGAAGCCGTGTGAGGCTCTTTCGATTCACTAGCATAGTTGCTTTGTTATTCATCTAATTTTCTTGTTCGAAACACAAAATCAAAGTCTAGTGAAGCCGTGTGGGGCTCTTTCGATTCACTAGCATAGTTGCTTTGTTATTTATCTCATTTTCTTATTCAAAACACAAAACCAAAGTCTAGTGAAGACGTGTGAGGCCTATTTTGATTCACTAGAAACTTGTTGATTATCTTTTTGTTCTTATGTTAGTTGAAAGTGTGGGTTTAGAAGTGTAGTGACAAGAAAGGTGGTAAGGGCTATTTATTGAATATGTATAGCTTAATTTTCGCTTATGATTGAATTAGTAATGAAGTGATATACCCTTGTTTATCAGTTTAGTGAAAGTTAGAGAAAAAGATTATTAGTTAATGTGGATTGTTGTTTGCTTGAGGTAAGAAAAGAGTTACTGTGCTAGAAAAGTATAGGTTTTGATGGAAGGACTTGGTGGATAACTGTTGTTAATTTAGGCTTTCCTGAGATTGCAAGAGAAGGTTTAGTTGAAACTTATAAAGCTATGAAGGAGTTTAGATATATAATAAGGGTAAATAGTAATAAGGTGTAGAAGAAAGAGGTTCTAATGAATCATAATAAGATAGACCATAGGATTGTGATTGATCATTATTGTTATGAGGTTTTAGCGGACTAGAATTTTTGAATGTTTGGCAGGTAAGAATAGTTATTAAGATTGTGGTTAATCATAGCTAGAACGAGATACTAAGTTCAAATAGTAGATGATGAGCAAGGTGGGGATAACGATTTCTTGGTTAGTGATGCTAGTTATATGGAGGTGAACCAATAGGCTTGAAACAGTGAATGCAAGAATTTAAGTTAATTGATTTGAGATTAAGTATGATGTTATAAGTATGAGGTAAAGGCGTGCCCAAGGTGATATAAGGTTGCATTATTTTCTAAGTTTATTAAGTATTGTGTGTGGTTAGTAGTACCCTTGAGTTTTAAGTGGAAGAAGCGTATTGTCTATACATGGTACTCTGGATAGCCAAGTTAAGGATGATATATAAAAGGGGGTTTCTCAAGAATGAAGTCAATAAGTTTGAAATATAACTTATGCGTGTGAGTGTATCATTTAAGTGTGGACCGTTAGAGCAAAGATATTCCAACTCACTCCTAGGAATGTGAGATAGATCCATAAGTTTAGAAGGAGGAGATAGTATAAGACCCTTTAATATTCTAGCTCTTTTTAGTTCCTTGTTGCATAACAAAATAGTTCCCAAAACTTAGAAATTTTCAGGTAAGTGCCAAGACTTAGTCTTTTCCAAATCCTTCTAACTTTGAGGATTTTGTTCATGACCATACTGACCCTCCGAAAGTTGATTTTCAAGTTGATTCATGATCGGGGGAGTCAATAGTATATCTTGGGTGAGTTTCAAAATTTTTGGAATCCATTTAGGGTATGTTTGGAATTCAAAACAGTGACATCGTGCGATTAGCGTGCGACGCACGCTCTAGTCCACCCCTAGTAGCATGCGATAGAGCATGCGGCACACGCTCTATTCTGGTGCTCCATAGCATGCCATGCACGCTCTATAGAATGCTCCCTTATTTTTCCAGCTCTTGTTTCAGCGTATTTAAGGGCCAATGCTTATATACTTCATGCATATTCAAGCTCATTCTCAACTTTTAGTAAGTAAGTAACCGCTTTACTCATGTTTCAGAGTGTGACCAATTTTTAGAACTCACGATACTAGTGAGGTTTTCATTATATCATGTATGTCCTCAGCTTAGATTTCTTTAATGAATCCATGCCTTTGATATTTTATTCCTCAGGCCTAGGATAAGTGTTAAAGTTATGTATTGTAGCCTTTCGTGCTTCAGTTTCTTATGTGTTTTCCCTTCGGTGACCTCTTCTTACGTTAAGATAGTGACGATAATATTGGATAAGCAATGGTTTAGATGAGAAAGAGTTGATGACCCTCATTAAGAAAGATTATTTATTCTTTTCTATCTAAGGCTAAAGTGTGAATTAAGATTGAGGCCAAGTATTTGATACATGTCATGGTTAGTTAGAGATTGTGTGTATGTTCTTAAGAATAGTGCAAGAAAATTGTTGTTGATAAAGGTTTAGAGAATATGCGAAGTATGCCTTTATGCAGTTTTGCCTTGAAATTCATACGTTTTTTTTATGATAGGCTTGAATGTCATGTTGGTTGTAAGTGGACGGATGAAATATGCGCTAGTGAATCAATAATAAATGTTTCGAGTTAGTCATTGAAGTGGTAAGGCATGTTATTCTTAGGATGTGAACTCTAAAAAGATATGGAATAATGAACCTTGTAGTTTAGACTAGTATTGTGGTTTGGCATATTGTATCTTGTGATTTAGAGTTAGGCTTGACCTTGGTGAGAGGACTTAGTTTAGTTTAGACCTTGTAGAAAGATTTATCAGTGGCCATGTGAGAATTATAAGTTAAATCAAGCGAGTGTGATATTTGAGAGGAATAGCATAGTCAAGGAAGCATTTGATAAATGTTGCTAAACTTGAAAGTAAGAATTAGCATTTCTTAAGGCCTAGAAATTCTACCCTAGCTTATGATTTATGGGTCTATGTTCCAGGCCACAGAGGGGTAGCAATGTTGTAATTCCTTATTCAAATGTTTTATTCAGATCATGCCCAAAGTTCTTTACTCCCTAATTGCATTAGAAATTTCTTAGAAAGGCATTGAAGAAATAATTTATTTGGGTGTAAGAATCCACTATGATTCAGTCTGTAAGTATCATGGGTATCATCTTAGTCTTTTCCTGATTTTTAAATCAAATCATTATCATTCAGGGATGAATAATCCCAAGAGGGGGATGTTGTAATACCCCGAGTTTTGATGTCATAAACCTCTCATATTTTTCTCATGAGATCAGATCCAGCGCAAAGTAATGGTTACTCATAAGTTGACACTCTCGTCTCTATCTTAGCCATATAGCTATTTTCATGAGAATTCAGGCACTTACAAATCAGTTCAGTGGCGCATTATGTTTGAGATTCAGTGATTCAGTTTATATCAGTTGTACATGATAGCTTAAAGACTGAGATTCCCCCGTGTTTCAGCTTAATTATCCACATTCGAGGACAAATGTTCCTAAGGGGGAGATAATGTAATACCCCGTATTTTCTTGCTGAAATTCTAACCGTCGTTTCTACATGTCTAAGCTCTAATCCAAGTGATTCTCATGTGAATATAAGTTGCATGATCATTATCCTAGTCTATGGAGTAGTTTAGAGGTGAAAAATGTTCATAGTAATGACCTAGAACAAAGTTGAGCTAAGATCAATTGATTCGTCCAAAGTTTGACATTCGATTCTACAAGAGTCTACTTCAAACGTGTATAACTATTAATATACATGGAATTTTTTATCCCAAGATGTATCAAATTGTATATAATTGAATTATCTTTCCAACGATACCAATTTTTCAAAAATCCGATACCCGAGCGAAAAGTTATGACCGTTTTAGTGGATGAGGCAGTAGCACCATGCGATAAGCGTGCGACGCATGCTCTATCGCACACTAATAATTTTCAGGTTCTGTTTCCGCGTTTTTAAGGGAAAAAGTGGTATTTTCCAACCCCTATCCAACTATAACACGGGATTAAACTCCCATAACACCAAAACAAGTTTACTTTCTCTCAAAATCACCAAGAACATTCATTAGGGTTTCAACCTAAAAATCCAAATATCTCAAGATTCAACCGTAGGTTTTCAATAATTTTTCAAGTTTCGGACTCCCCATTCCGAGGACTATGATAAGAACCCATTAATCTCAAGAATATCAATCCGAAGTTAAGAGTTCATCCAAAGCTTAAATTTCAAGGTATGTGGGGTTTGAACAAGAACACCCTTTCGTTCTTGTGCCCAAAACTTATTTTAGATTATAAATAACTGAATTTTTGATTATTTTCCATAAAGTTCTTGTTGGGGTTTATACCCATGATTGTTAATTACAAGCTTATAAGGTTCCCAATGATTTAGAAGGTGTAATTGTATGACTAATTTCACATATTTATGCAAGTAATGTGATTTTCCAGATTTTTCCAAGTGAGTTTAAGCATTATACTGTGATTTTTTATTTCTATATTTTGACATTGTTGAAGTATTTTGAAGAAGTATATTGAGTATGATATTTTTCTATGATATTACATGAGTATGTTTATATTTTCTTGCTTATTGCTGAAATTTTCAGATTTTGAGTTGATTCATCAATATTTACATTATCAAGCATGAATCTTTTGGTGTTTTAATATGAATTTGATATATGGGTCATTAACCCTTATTTAAAGATTGTTATTTTGAGATTGAGGACTTTTAAAGAATTGCAAGAAGTATGTTGATATTTCCATTATTATGAGATCTTTAAAGCTTTGATGATGAGTTTATGAAGATTTCAGGAAAGAGTTGGTTTTTGAACACAAGTAAGAAAAGAAATCCACATTTGATTGATTTATGATAAAGGGGTAGAATATTGGCTCCCGATGTAAATTGTTGAATTATTTATTGTGGATTTTCTTTAAAGTTCTGAGCTAAGTCCGGGAGTAGTATTTAGCACCGAGCGGAAAGTGTGGTACTTCCCTAGAACTACGTTCCCCCATAGGATAGCCTGAGGCTGATATAGTGATCACTAATGAACTGAAAATTTAAGGTATTATCCGATAGAAAGGATAGAACAACTCTCCCTAACGTGGGTAAGACGTTGGACTTTATGTAGATTACATGACTTATGTCGGTTTAGAGAAACTCCCAAAGTAGTCCCCCACTCTATCTAAGATAAAGGTATATGTTTTTCGAAAGCTATGATTCCAAGATTTCTAAGGTTCTCAAGTGTCAAAATCTTTAAGTTTTCAAAGAAGTTCTTAGTTTTCATGAGGTTAAAGTGTATGTTCGAAAAGATGTTGTTTTAAGACATTATCTATACCACAAGTTTAAGAACAAAGAAAGAATGCAAATTCAGAATGAAGTGAAATGACTCACGAGATTTATACTAAATGTTTCATTATTCATGATTTATGAGATCTATATTTCAGGTATTATTCAAGCTATGTGAGTCATTTATGTCAGCATGCATAGTTTTATAAACTGTGATGATATTGAGATATTATTTTATATATGCATTGCACCCCCATATACTCAGTACATCCTCAAAGTACTGATCCACATATACGTCTATGTGCTACATTGTCTCATAATGTAGGTATAAGTTTTAGTATGCACATCAGACTCAGACAGTTGCAGATTTCAGCCAGCAGATGATATGTCCTCCTACTTCGGGGATTTAAGTTAGATGTCATTTAGATGTTTTCTTTCATTATTATTCTTATATATTGATTAGTGATAGTTGGGGTCGCGTCCTAGCTATCTATAGTTAGTATTAGTAGAGGCTTCATAGATAGTCAGTAGAGTCATTGCATTTATCTTAGTTTCTTTGTAAAACCAGAGTTGTAATCATTTTAATTCACTTTTGTATTGATCAGATTCAGAAAAGATGTATCTTCCACTTACTTTGTTCAAATTTATCTATCTTATTTAGTTGCTTATGAGTTATGCTAATAGAAGGGTTAGCTTGGGGTCACTTGTGACCCTAGGCACCGTGTGACGTCTCGGGACTAAATTTCGGGGCGTTACATAAATGATTCAGGTAATTTACTAAAATATAATCTTCTAACTTCTTTACTTTCTTATGTATTATATGCTCTCTTATAGTAGTATTCTTTAAATGCGCACGTATATTCATCTCTCTAGCACATATTACATATTGCTAGTTTTAACATTAAATTCCTATTTGTATCTTTTTTTTTTGTTTTGTTCTTCTTCTTCTGTTGCCATACTACTAAATTCATCTCTTATAGCCATTTCATATTTTTTCAATATGTCTATAAATGTTAGTTTAGTTACTATTGTTCCTTCTATTTTTTTATCATTCCTTAATAACTTTTTACTATCTTCCGTTAAATTTAAAAACCATAATTTTTTTGTTTCTATTAGTGTTCTTTCTATATATTCTGGTGTATCTATTGCATTTATATCATTGTCTAATAATTATTTTGTTATATATCCTATCCATAATTGTATTGTTTTATCTATATCTATTACACAGTCTAAGTCTAAGAAGTTATAATTTTTATTAATTATTTGTTTTGATGTCCATTTGTTATATTCATCCCTTAGGTTATATTTTTTAAACTTATTTTTATAGTAATATGTAGGTTTTCTTATTTCTGATATACTAGGTATTATTTTTTCATCGTCTTTTTTATCAAGAGTGTTTATTTCTGTATTCGTATTTTCTAAGTTTTCTTTATTAATTACTCCTTATTTTCATTAATTTCTAATTTTTCTATATTTGGTAAGATTTCTGTATATGTTTCACTATCTTTCGAATCATAATTATCTGTTTCTTCAGCATCTATTGTATTTATTTCTATTTCATTATTTTCTAATTTTTCTTTAAATTGATTTATCTCAATTAATAATTTTTGTTCTTTATCTTTTTCTTCTTTTTCTTTCTGTCTTTTTTCATACAACTCTTTTAGCATTTGTAGTTCTTTTTCTAATTCAGCAATCCTATTATTTTTAGTTTCTTCTATTTTGCTTATTTCTTCTGTAGTTTGTTGTTTTATTTTATCTATTTCTATTTTCCTATCTATTTCTTCATTTTCTTTTGCTATTCCTACCATAACTGTTAATTTATCTTCTAATTTTAATTATTTTTTTTCTAACATTAAATATAAATGTTCACCTATTTTCTTATATCTTCCTCCTAAATTAGATAATACTATTCTTATTTTTTAATCTTTCGTGATTTTCATATGTTTTTTCATCTATTATAAATGCTTCTTTGTTAATTTTATCTATTTGATAGTGTATAGATCATGTTGATATATGTATTCTAGACTATCTATTTGTGATTCTAATTAAGATATTTCTTCATTTTGTGCTTTTATTGATTTTTGGCATACTCCAACAATCATGTTATATTGTAGTCTTTCTTTTCTTATTTTTAATTCTTTTCGTATTTCAGATATTATTTGTTTTAGTTCTTTATATTTTTGGCATTTTGTTATGTTATTTATCTGTACAATATTTATAATATTTTGGTGGATACCGAAATCTGATTTTATTATAATTAGGTGGTATATATCTCATTCTTCTAGATTTTAAATGGATTATTAATTTTGTCTCATTGCTAGATATTAAGGTAATTAAGTAAGCTAATTTGTGGGGGTTTTCTTTTGTTTTATTTAAATTCTTATATTCTGGGTAGTAACTAGTTAAAATTGTTTTTATTTTTCTAAAAGCTTGTATATTTTTAAATGTTCTTCTCATATTAAATAAATAAATAACAACAAGATAAGGTAATTAATAATAGCTTATAATTAACAATTAAATTAACATCTCTAACATTTATCATAATTAACACATATCTACTTGTACATTTTTTAAATAACATCGCTCTGAAACCAATTGTAGGTGGTGCAGATAGTGTGGGTAATTTGCGTGGATAACTCTACTTCCATAAGAGGAAATTTAATATACCAAAAATTTAAATTGATAATTAGTGCGAATTATTCAGTGGCAATAACAGATAAAAACATAGATAAATCATTAGTATTATATTGGAAAATATCAGGAATAAAACTAACCCTAGGAAGTAAAATACTTACAGCAAGATGTAAAAATCTATATGTATTAACAACAAAACATAAAATAACGGGAAAAAATAAAATTAATAAAATACAAATAGAAAGTCCTTTTGAATAATTTGTAAAAACAATTGATAGCAATGATTATAATTACAAAGACATGGATATAGAAAAAGATTTAGTAATAATAAATGATAGAATAAGTACAACAAAAAGAATAGCTTTCGAAAAACCAGAATCATCAGGATCATCGAAAAGAACAAATTTTGAAATAACTTCAACAATTAATTTAACTCAATATTATATAACGGGAACAATAAATGAAAAAGAATATTTAATACTTCTAAATACAAGATAAGAAGAAAATTATATAGCAAAATATCTAGTGAAAAATGAAGAAATAAAATCTAATAGTAATATATGCCCAGATCTACCAACATTTAAAATTACTAGAACAATTTGCAGGTATAATAGAAAATTCAGGAATAAGTTTAAGTGAAAAGAAAGCCGAAATTATGAAAAATCAGATAGAGTTTTTAGGAATACAAATAGATAAAAGTGGAGTAAAAATGCAACAACATATAGTACAAAAAATAATAAATTCAAAAGAAGAATTAGATACAAAAAAAAAATTACAATCATTTTTAGGATTAGTAAACCAAGTAAGAGAATATATATCAAAATTAGCAGAAAACCTAAAGCCATTATAGAAAAAATTTAAAAAAGATGTAGAATATAATTACACCGAAGAAGATAAAAAACAAGTTCAGAAAATAAAACTACTTTGTAAGGAATTACCAAAATTACAATTTCCAGATGAAAATAAATTTTTTACATATATAGTAGAAGCAAACGCAAGCGAATATAGTTATGGAGGAGTACTTAAATATAGATATGAAGAATAAAAATTAGAACATCATTGTAGATACTACTCAGGAACGTTTAATGAAACAAAAATAAAATATGAGATAAATAGAAAAGAATTATGCTCATTATATAAATGTTTATTAGCATTTGAGCCATATATTGTATTTAACAAGTTTATTGTATGAATAGATAATACACAAGTACGTGGGTGGTTAACAAAGAAAATACAAAATTCAGTTACAACAAAGGAAATTCGGAGACTAGTATTAAACATATCAAATTTTACATTTACAATTGAAGTAATCAAAACTAACAAGAATGTTATTGCAGATTACATATCAAGACAAAGCTACACAGACTGATATAATAGAAGATGATGCTTTAGAAAAGATACTCAAAACCCTAACTACACTTTCAGTGAAAGTGCACAGTATGGGTAATGAAATAGAAAAGCTGTAGACTAATGAAGTTAAACTGAAGTCTGCAGCTATGACTTAGATAACTCAGCAGTGTGCAGAGCTATGTCTATCGGAAGACAATAAAATTTCAGAGCTAAAAAGAGACGTTGGGACACTCCATAAAACCCATAACGTTCATCAATCTACAATTGTAGGTACAAGCAAATGAGTTAGTGGACAAAGATATCAGAACATGAACATGAATAAGATAATTGAAAAACCATTTATACCAAAAACACAAAAAGACCCCTTGTTCATTCCCCCACAAACTACCACATATCTAGAAAGTTTAAACCAAGACAGAAAAGCCTATAACCATATAACTCGAGCATACATAGAAAATATCCACAAAATACAGACTTATCTAAACCTTAATCCCAGTGCTACAAATATCCAAGAACCAAACACAAACTATATAACCCAAAAATTACAAGGTTACAACAAGTTAATCGCACTACCGAAAACCAACCCAAGCTTAGTTAAATTTTTTTCCAGTTATGGATTATTAAATACCGTATATACCCAAGAAGGAGATGAACTAACAACTATACTAGAATTATATAGAGCATTCACCACCTATAAGAAAATAACCAAAGGAAATCTATTTTTTATAAAGTTTTATACCGCACCAACAGAGATATTATATGACGAAATTAAACCAGTTATACAAGTTGTAAAAATAGGATTAACCAGAGATATGATTATACCAGAAAATATTGTTCAACAGCCAGAGATACCTAAAGTTGAGATACCAAATTTTTATGCAAATAAATGAATTATAGGAATATCTTCAATTGTTTAAGAATTAGCAAATAACTACCTAAATGGGAACCCAATATGGAGTTATTATTCAAGAGATCATCAAATGATTTATTCAAATTCAAGGGAGCTACGACATTCAAATATAGAAGAAGCTAGACAATGGATTTTGACACTACTCAGTCCAGAAAAACAACCATCTACAAGGGCAATTAAAAAGGAATTTATTTTAGAAAAGTTATTGACCAGATATTGCAAGTTAATTGGACACAAATATCCAGACCATCTATGTTCGAGATGTAATGGAGAAGATAATATTATCCCAGAAGTTCAACTAGAATAAAAGAAGATAAGGAAGCCAGCTGGAAGATACACGATAAAAGATATAAAGCAACACGGGCTGGTGGAAAAATATAGAAAAAAGGACAAAAGCAATAAAGTTAATAAAGCGACATATGACTTAACAAGCTAAGTTTTTAAAATACGTAAATATAACATTATAGCCTTTTTGACTTCTTTGTAAGGAGTACCATTATTATATAGCCTAGTCTTTATTATTTTTGTATTTTATAGGATAGGATTTCTTACTTTCATTCCTTTTAGGACAAATGTAAAGTTAGGACATTATTAGTCTTTTATTTTCTTGATAGATGTAAAGTGAATAGTGTAAATAGTTTACATGTTTTAGGATTATAAATATGTAAGCCATGAGGCGATCTAAAGGAAAAACTTTCATGTGTTGAAAGCAAGCCTTCTTTCTTGTACACAGAAAAGTTTGAATATTTAATAAAAAAAGATATATTTCTAAGGAAAAGCTATGGATGAGCAAAGCACAAATTTATCAAATCTACCAGAACATGTATTTTCATTTATAATTATGAATAGCTAAATTCATAAATTCCTGACAATCATGATATAATAAAAAAAGCTCATGTTAGTTACTTTATAGTAGAATTATTCAAAGAATAGCATGTTAAGAATTTTATTAGCAAAGTGGAAAAGGAGAAAAATTCCCAAGAACTATGACATCTTAAAGGTGAAACCAGTGAGGCAAAGAAGCCGTGATAGGGGAGTAACCAGAGTAGAGGCGTTGTTTAGGGAAAAAAGTATCCAGATTACCATACTAATAGTGACCGAAAAACATGTTATTTAAGAATAATCTAGTATATAGTGATCTAAGATGATCATATTTTGTTATGTATATGGTTGAAAGGAATATTTTGAAATAGCATCATCTGAAAAAGAATGACTACCTACTTATCCGATGAAATGATAGATAAATTTAAGATACTTGTTTTGTATGTACTTAAGGATATAGAAATAGTAGATATAAGAAAGATCATATGGGAAAAATATTTGATAAATATATTATGACTAGAATAAATTGCATACCACACCTACCTACCTACTCCTACATATACCTAAATGCCAAACCTACGCATCAACCATTATAAACTACTAATATTGAAAAATATACAATTAATGGAAAAACTAATGAAAACAAATTTAGAAGAAAATATGAGAACTAAAAATATAAAATACATAGAATACCTTAATGAAAATATAGAAGAATACTATGAAAAAGCATTTAATAAAGCCTAAATGACAGATAATCTTAAAATACTTGTTTTATATATACTTAGAGATATCGAAATCATAAACGTAAAAAAAATAATATGGGAAAAGATCTGGACTTTTGAGGATGAAGATGAAGAGTTATTAAGTTCTATAGAAAACCTACACTTATATAATGATAACTACTACTCATATTTAGATAGTTATTATTCAGATTGATATTATACAGATTAAAAATGTTAGAATATATAAGAAGAATTAGAGAAAAACAAAGTTGGCAATACAAAGAAATTAATTATAGAAACCAGCTTGGAAGAGGAAGAAAACAATTAAAAGAAAGATTAATTTGGATAGATAAAACCTTGGAACCACTAGAATTAAAAGATAGTTTAGATTATGATTTAGATATAGAATTATTCAAAGAAGAAAAAGATAGGATAATTAACAAAATAAATAACCTAGAATTTAATATCAGATATAGTACAATTAGAATAAATTATTACAAAGAAATTTGCAGTATTACAACTACTATAGGATAAATTGATAAACTACGAATACTTATAATATTGGAGACAAGATATGGAGCAAATAAGATTAATAGAAACACTTATGAAAAAGAATCTACCTAACTACATAAAAACTAGAAATATAGAACATATAGTATACCTTAAAAACAATACAGAAGAATTAATAAGGTTAAAACAAATAACTAAGGAATGCTATGACATAACATTTCAATTAACATGATAGAACTAGTAAGTACTAGCTATCTACTAGTTATCCATGCAAATTACCAGAGTTATCTGCACCCTCTACAACTTTCCCAAAAACATGGGTTGTTACAATTCCTAGGGGATGTATATTGATTATAGGCAATTTAAAAATTTGACAGGTTAGATTAGATATCGTATGCATCATGTTTATGGCTTATTTTACTATCTTAGGGAGCTTCAGTGTAGTTTAATATTAACTTGAGGTTCAGTTACCACTAGTCAAGGATTTGGGTTGAGACATCCCAAAGAAAACATTCAAGACTTGTTACGACAATTATGAGTTCTTTTTGATGTGTTTTTTGTTGACCAATGCCCTAACTACTTTCATGGATTTGATGGACCACTTGTTCAAACCTAATTTGGATTCCTTCGTGATTGTGTTTATCGATAATAGTCTTGTGTATTTGATGAGTAGGGAGAAACATATGTAGCATTTGACGATTATTAGCTAGAATTTGAGACATCATAGGATTCTTGCTAAATTATCAATATGCGAGTTCTTGCTCAAGTCAATTACATTCCTATGACATGTTGTATCAAAGGATGTGATTATGGTGGACCCAACAAATATTGAGGCTATTCGTGATTTGACCAAGCCTACATCCCAAAATAAGGTTTGTAGCTTTATTAGTTTGGTTGGTTACTATAAGTGGTTCATTGAGGGTTTTTCTACTATTATTGTATTGATGGACTGATTGACATAGAAGGAGGCTCTTTTTCATTGGTCTATGGATTTTGATTGGAGTATTTGGAGGCTCAAGGATTTTCTCACCTCAACTTTTATATTGGTTCTTTCCTCTGAAGGCAAGGGGTTAATCATTTATTGTTGTAACACCCCAAGATCCCATCCCAACACGTCACATGGTGATTAAGGCCACACGTGACCTCAAGCTAACCCTATGAGCCTGTTATCTCCTCTATAACTTTTTATGACAATAATCAAGCTGTAATAAAGAAGAAGAATCATGTCATGAACACAATGGAATGCAAAGAAATACTATCCTGTACAATCAAAATACTGAAGTTCTGTACATATTGGTACTCTAGTCTGACAAAGCCTCTACTACATAACACTGAGGAGCCATTGGGACAGATTCCCGACTGATCCGTACTGAACTGGAAATAAATAATCATCTACTATCAAGACAAAATTGGGAACATAGGTCCTCAAACCATGAGGACTCACCAACTGTATGAATGTAGATAGAGGTACTCGAAGATCACTGTCACTACTGAGACTCAGCACCTGAACCTACATCATGAGAATTATAGAACACAGAAGAGTATGGGAATCAGTACTTGGGAATGTACTGAGTATGTGGGGGTGCAGGCAACATTTAAATAATATCATAAATTTCTAAGAAAATCATGCATGCTGATAATAATGACTCTCTTCGCTTGAGTTACCTTAAATATATTTTCCATAAATCATCAATAATAACACATGCTTCATAAATCTCACAAACCGTTGGACTCAACTCAAACTCTTTGACTCATGAATTAGAGTGACTTGGTAACTCATGAAACTTAGAGTATTATGGACTTGGGAGTTTCTTATAACCATCATAAACCATGTGAGCTTACATAGAGTCCACGTTAGGGAAAGTTGTTCTATCCTTGCCATCGGAGTAGAACCTTAACTTTAGTGATAACTTTCTTGGCCTTTGGCCCTTAATCTTAATACTACGTTGGCACGTAGTTCTAGGGAAGTAGGATGCGCTGAACCCATACTTTCCGCTCGGTGCTAAATACTACTCCCAGACTTAAGCTCAGAACGTGTCAGGAAATCCACATTAATCAACTCAAGGGTCTATCATTAAGACCACAATATAAATATATATCTCACTTGTAAATCATTATCAACTTGTGGATTCCTAAATCGAATAAATCTCAAAATAATCTTTCTCATCATCAAGTACACTGGCTTATCAAATCATATCAAGTATCAAATCTTCCAGAAAACATCATAGAACTCGTTCTTGACTCTCAAGCTCAATATCAATATATATTCAATAGACAAACTTCTCATGGAAAAACATAAATCATGACACTTATCATAAATCACTTGGAAATTATCATTTCATGATAACAATATACAACTCATGACATAAATTCTTAATTTAAGAAATAAAACAATAAAGTAGTCATATGTGTCAATCTTGTATAGCTCAAATCTCATAAATCCTTGATAAAGTAATTTGGGTGTAAACCCACTTTGCAAAATTCATGAAATTCAATAGAAATTAAATCTTTGGGCACAAGAACGAAAGAAGTGTTCTTGTTCAAAACTCCACATACCTTAATCTTTGAAATTGGATGAACTTTAGTTCTTGAGAATTTATCCACACTTGAAATAAATAATTCTTGAAGCCCACACTATGAGGAACTTGGTTCTTGAAGAAATTTTGAAGATTTATGGATGATTCTTGGAAGATTTATGTTCTTGATATAACCCTAGATATATTATCTCAAGAAAATTGGAAGATAAAATGATGGAATTAGGGTTTGGATGGGATTCTCATATTTATAGAGGCCTCCAAAAGATGAGAAAAGACCAAAATACCCTTGCAAAAACATCTCTAAATAGCTGGAAAAAAATAGTTGACGACATCCGTGACAGGCCGTCAGACCCGTGATAGGCCTTCACGAAATGTCATCACAAAAGGGTCAAATTTTATGATTTTCTGCCTAAGGCTGACGACATCATCAGAAATGTCGTCAGAAACGTGACAATGTCATCAGAAATGTCATCAGAAACGTGACAGGCCGTCAGAAACGTTGTCACCCTTTTCCAGATTGATATGCTGGAGTAAAATGGGTATAACTCTTTGCTCCGGTATTGGATTTTGGAAAAATTGGTATCGTTGGAAAGATAATTCAATTATCTATCTGTTGATAGGTCATGAGCTCAAAAATTCCAAGTATAGTGATAGATATGCTCGTTTGAAGTTGACTATACCAATATCCTTCCCAAGAATTCAATTGGTAAGGAATGTTTTGATTCACCCAATCGTTAGGACATCTTTAAGGTCTTAATAAACACCATCCTTGATCAGAAAACAACCCATAACATTATAATTTATTTCTCATGAGCTTGATTCATGGTTGCACTTCTGGTTAGAGTCTCGGGGTATTACAATTGTGATACTTCTAGTTTTAATTTTGGTTTTCTATTAATAAAGCAGGGTCGAGTTATTGCTTATGCAATAAGGTAGATCAAGGTGAATGAGTTTAACTACCCTACTTATGATTTTGAATTGGCAATGATAGTTTTTTTTGTTTTAAGATTTGGAGAAATAATTTAAATTGTCTGCATTGTGAGATCTATATGGATCATCATAGCCTTGAACAACTTATGATAGAGAGAGTCCTTAATTCAAGAAAGCATTGATGGATGGAGCTATTGAATAATTATTATATCTCTATTTTATACCATTCAAATAAGGCAAAATATGGTAGCAGATGCCTTGAGACAAAAGTCGGTGAGTACGGGTAACTTGGATTTTATCCCAATTTTTTAGAGCCCAATGGCATGGAACATCAAGTACTTAGTAAACTTCGTGGTGCAATTGGATATTTCATAATCTTGAAGGATCCTAGCTATTGTTGAGCTAAGTTCTACATTATTTGACTAAATTTGAAGTTGTTAATTTGAGTATAGGGGACTTTGTGTCATTTTTATCAGGTTATTAGGTATTAGTAGGAGCACCATTATATATTCTGTGTGTTTTTTGAGATATGATTGTTGTATTTGTGTTTTGAGGGTTGGAGACTTGATTTGGTTGATATTGTATGAACTCAAAGCTCCAGATACTCCATTAACCCTGGAACAACTAATATGTATAGGGATTTAATAGAACACTACTAGTAGAGAGGCATAAAAAAAGTGTAAGACTTTATAGCTCATTATATATATGGTCAGAAGGTGTAGGCCAAAAGTCCTTCTCCAAGTGGCTTGATTAAGAGATTTCCCATTCATGAGTGTTATTTAGAGCGGATAACTATGCTTATTGTTCGTGGTTTGTCTCATACCTTTCGTGGTTCTAAGGTCATTTGGTATATATTGGTTGAACAAATCGAAATATTTACTTTGTATTTAGATGTCCTTTAGTATGGAGAGGTTAGACCATATCTATGTCCGCTAGATAGTTCTCCTATATAGAGTGCCCATATCTATTTTTTGGAACTGAGTATCATTATTCACTTCTAGTTTTTGGAGAGATTTTTAAGAGGAGTTGGGTGCTCAGGTCGATCTTAGTGTAACATTTAGTCCTCAGATCAGCTAGAAGTCATAGTGGACTATTTGATTCTTGAGAATATATTATGAGCGTGTATTATGGATTTTTGAGGTTAGTTGGAGAAAAACGTAGAATTGGTGGTGGTGTTCGCATAAAATAATATCTAACATTCAACTATTGATATGACATTTTTTGAGGAACTATATGGTAGGCGTTGTCAATTTGCCAAAAGATAGGTTGAGACCTATTAGGTTAGGCCCAGTGGTACTAACTTATTTTTGTAGTTTCTGGTTAGAGTTAGGATGATTCAGGATAGTATAGGGGGAGCTCAAAGTATGAAAAAGGCTTATGCAGATCATAGAATTAATGCCTTGAGGTTGGTAGTTAGAGACTGGGTATTCCCTGAAGTATTTCCCATGAAGGGTGTGGTGAGGTTTGGGATGAAAGAAAAGTTCAGAAATAGATATATGAGTTATCCTTGATCCCATATTTTGTTGTTGTTTACCAACGTGTCCATGTTTTTACATTGCAACATTATATTCCCAATGAGTCACATGTTCTTTGGTGCGACTAGGTTAAGTTAAATGATGGATTGACCTTCGTGGAGGAGTCAATTCTCTTATTAGCTAGGGATGTGAAGGGGCTGCGCTCTTGGGAGATCTAATAGTTATGGTCTAGTGGAATCACCTTCTTTTAGATGAGGCTATATAGGAGATCGAGAGTAAGGCGCAGGCCTAGTCTCATTACTTGTTCAAGCCTTCAAGTATATCCTAGCCCATTATTTTCACAAATGGAATTCATTTTAGTAATGGATATTGTAATGACCCTCCAAGTCAATTTTCTTATTGCCAAACTTTTTCTCCATCTAGAGCTTCCCTATTGCTGAACCAAGTCATTTGTAACTTGTTGGAGTTGACAGTTCAGTTATCGGTTAGATCATTTGGTTTTTAGAGAAAATCCCCTATTTTGAAGTCTTCACTGGTAAATATTATCTATCTGGTGTAAAGATCAAGTTTATGACTTTGTATGCCAACTGTGGAAATTCCATCAACTCTAAAATGTTGATTTAGAATAAAGGGGTAGAAATTAGTAAAATTGGCCCTTAGGTGTGGGGACCACATTTCACTGAAACAATCTATCAGGTAGCATAGATCATTTGCATTCACGAGATTCTGAGTGAGTCTTAAGTGTTAGATGGAAACATGGCAACATCCAAATTCAATTGTGTATCTGCTAAAGTGGACATTTGGTCTCTTTAGTACTCACGAGGTCAATTTAGCAATGAAGGCTGGTACAGCCAGGCTGCTTAAGTGGGAACCTATACTCTTAAGTGGATATTTCTTAAGCGTAATTCCTTTAGCAGAAGTCCATCCCAATCTAGGTACCACTTTATTAGTGAACACTAGTGGCCTATTAAATGGAACCTCAAAGGGAATTACATTTAGCCTTTTAACAAAATTTTTCCTATCTCCTTCAAGTCTCAAGAGCTGAAAATCCATAGAGTGTGTTGAAAGTTGGGAGAGTGATTTTTTTAGTGATCGTGGGGTGTTGGTGAGCACGAAATAATCATTCCATCATCATAATCATTGGATGTTTTTGTGTAGTTCTTTGATTAATTTTTTTTTTTTCATAAATTCGTACTTCTTTGATGATTTTATTTTGGTATCTTATGAGCTCAAAAGTTACACATTGTTGTGGGTAAATTATCCTTGATCATAGATGGACCTGCTGACAATTTAGAATGTGGGATTTTGCTAGTGGTCCCCACGTTAAATTTTGACTAGTTTATGGACCCAAAGAAAAAAATTCAATATGTGTATCATTTTTTCTTGTATTAATGCATCAATTACTATTTTTATAGCATTGCGTCATGCAGAGTCTCATCGAAAGGGGAAATTATCAATTCAGTAGACTTTATTTGGCTTTGTTTTGTGTTCCGGTAGGCTAGGCTTACCCTTCTATTGAGCTCTACTATATTATCATAAAATAAGATGCTAGTTTTGGGATGGGAACCTATGACTTGATGGTATATTAACTATTATGGATTGGCTAACTGACTAACAAACTATAATTAGGTGTATTTGTTATAATAAATTATTCCTTAGGTTGAATAGCTATCTTAGGATTTAATGAGACTTATTTAGCACCATGTAGTAGAATTTTGACACTATGGTGTAGCATGGGGTAGAATTTTCCTAAGAATGGACTTTTGAGGTAAGAAGTAGGCCCCTTCATCCTATCATAGGCTAACATTACTTTTTACTCCTTGTATACTCAATAAGACTTTATATATTATCAAATTTACATTCTTGATCCCTAGGAGGATTTAGATATATTATGCCTTTTCTTGTCACGTACTTGGGAGATGTTATGACTAGTTTGAGTCAGGTAAATTATGATGTTATGATCGGTTCAAGTCTTGCACCTACTATGAAACTACTTCTGGTTCAAGTCTGGTATTCATGATATCATTTTCGAGTTAAGTCTTATATATAAGAAACTATTTCTAGTCTGAGTCCGCCATTGAAAGGTTATTTCTTATTATGATGGAATGTGTTCGAGTATGGTATTTATGGTACGAAAGTTCCACGGTTAGATTTTGAGATTTGGAGGGATGGAATATTTATTGTTAATAGGTATTTTTAATTGCATCCACCACTCTTATGGGGTATTACATTGAGTTATTTAGTTATTTTTATGTCTTCCTTGCTTATGGGGGCCTAGTTATGCTAAAAATAGCTATGATCTCTTTAATATTATTATTTCGATTGTTTACTTTAAATATTTGGAGCATTACTCAAGGTTTGCCTCTTTTTCTTGACATAACATATTGTCTCACATTTTATTGTATTTATATTATGATTTAGCTTAGTCGGTCAATGATGCCTACTGATTATCTATTGCTTTGGTTCTCATAGTACACATTTGTTCCCTTGTCTTGTGCAGATCAGAGTACTAGATACCGTCTCTAATGCAATGCTAGTGCTTCCATTGATGCTATACTAGTGTAGTTCAGAGTTTGGATATAGGGTGATCTCTTGGAGCAGGATTTGACTTTCTCTCTTTCTTCTGTAGTTTTTGATCTTTTCGTTTCAACATTACTGTATATTTGACATTGATAGTACTCTTATTCTTTTTCTAGTGGCTCTTGTACAAACCATACTAGGTCATGGGATGTTGCTATTATTCTCCTAATTTCTCATTATTTATGCTATTATACTTGTGTTTTATGGCTTGTAATCGAATTACTTGTATAATTCTGGCATTTATGTCATTTTCCACCAACTAGCTCATTACTTGTCATTTTGGGATATGAATTATCTTAAATACTTGTGGGATAAAGTTGATGCCATTATGACTCGTATATGTAGGGTCGTGACAAAGGACTACTCAATATAATCAACATTCTATTACACTAGTTTAATATAATAGAAATGTAGCAGCAATGAGAGTTTAGAACTTTACCGGATAAAACCTCTTGAGTTCCATAATTCTAAGGTAGATGATCATCTATAAGATTTATTAGATGAAATTTAGAAGATCCCCAGATTATGGACATCACTCAAGTTGAGAGTATAGATTTTGCCACTTATAAGTTAAAGGGAGTGACTCCAACTTGGTTGAAATAGTGGAAGTAGGATATAGGTGTTGATGCAAACTAGAGAATTGGGATAAGTTCTTGACTAATTTTTTTTAAAAATTCTTTCCCCTTGATTAGAAAGAAGATATGGTTTAGGATTTCATCAATCTGAAATAGGGAAACTTTTCAATGAAAGAGTATTCATTGATGTTTCTTAAGTTCTTTATGTATGCCCCTACGATAGTGGCTGATTTAAGATATTGGATGAATAAATTTGTTTTAGTTGGATTGAGTTACTAGTCAAAGAATGTAGGACCGCTATGTTGGTTAATAAAATAGACATCTCCCGGTTTATGACTCATGCTCTATAGATCAAGGAAAATAGAATAAATAAGAAAAAAAAGGATACATAGAGAGTGAGAATGGTAAATTTTCACTACCCTCGAAAGAGTTGGGGTAGCTGTAATTGATCATAATATCAGTAGAGTTTTTTAGATCTAGCACTATCATAAGGTAGTGCACCATCCGCTAGGCCTTGTCATCATTAGAAGAATAAAGAACTAGTCTCTAAGTTATAAGGCAATGTTCTAAGCTAGTCATACTTTTCTAGCATGTACTAAGTACGGTAACCATTATGGCATGTGTCCTCTAAGAAATAAGGGCTATGATCAATCTGGTCATAGAGGCCATTGGTAAAGAGAGTGTCTTCTATCAATAAAAAAATAGGGTAATAGGGATCAGTCTAAAAATTGAGCAGCTTCAACAGTTTTCTCAATCAAAAGGGTGCCTCATCTAGTAGAAGTGGTGGTCAACACAAGAACATGTTCTATACTAAGTAAACTTGACTTGATCCGAAGGGTTCCTTTTGATATAGTCATTGGTATATTATGAATCTTCTATGTAGATGTATATGCCTTTCTAGATCCCAAAGACAGACTTTCTTTTGTGACCCTTATATAAAAGTAGACTTCACACTCAGTCCCAAAATCATTTCAGAAACCTTTTCAGTACTTCTTTTAGTGACTTAATTTTAGCTAAATAGATTTAAAGAAAAAGCCCAGTCTTAGTTTACTAGAAAACCTCCTCATTTTATTAAGTAGAGTTTGGTGTGACTGACTTTGACGTTATTCCTAGAATGAAGTAGCTGCATTTGTGTTATACCTTAGTCTATTACAGAAACAAAGTCGTTCAGTTTCAGTTTCCTAATTAGCCCATCTTTGAATGGAAGGGTAATACTTTAGTTCGCATAGGTTCGTTTGTCTCTTACCTAAAATCAAGAAAATAATCTTGAAAGGCAACATTTACATTATAGTTTGGGTTAAGGATTCTTATTTGAAACCCCAACTCTTCAGTCAATCCCAATTCTTAATGATTTTTTAAAAGTATGTCTAGAAGATTTGCCTAGAGTTCCTCTCAATAAGGAGATAGACTTTTTAAACACCTTCTTATAGATTCCCAACCTATCTCAATTCCTTCTTATAGAATGGATCTATCAAAGCTTAAGGAACTAAAGATACTATTAAAAGACTTCTTAGATACAGTTTTCATTAGACCCAACATGACTTCATGGGGTTTTCCAGTTTTTTTCATGAATAATAATGTAGTTCCTTAAGGATGTGCATCAATAACCGTTAGCTAAAAAAATTCACAATAAAAAATAAGTATCCTATTGCAAGGATTTATGACTTGATCAGCCAATTTCAAGGTGCTAGTAGTTTCTCAAATATAGACCATAGATTTGGCTATCATTATCTTAGAGTAGAGAATATGACATTTTGAATATAGTATTCAGCACTTGGTATAGTCACTTTGAATTTATTTCTATGTCTTTTGGACTAATAAATTCTCCTACAAATTTTAAGGAGTTGATGAATAGGGTGTTCAAACAGTATTTAGACATGATTTTTGTTGTCTTTGTAGATGACATCTTTATTTATTCTCACACAAAAGATGAACATGTAGACCATTTAAGTATTTTGTTTAGACACTTAAAGAACACTAGTTAATTGCTAAGCTCAACAATTGTTATTTCTGGTTGAAATCATTAGTGTTTCTATTTGACATCATATTTGGTGATGGAATATAGGTTGATCCTCAAAATACCAAAGTAGTTAGGAATTGTCCCATATCCATCTCTCATACAATATTTGGAGTTTTCTGGGTGGGTTTGGCCAATTACTACATATGATTTATGGAAGGAGTTTCAACTATAGATTATCTTATGTTCTGAATGACTCATAAGAAAGTTAAATTATAATGGTTCGATGCTTTTGAAAAGAGTTTTCAAGAATTGAACACTAAAATCACATTTTCTGTAGTTTCTACTCTACCAAAAGGTCCAAACAAGTTTGTGGTTTGCAATGATGCTTTAGGAGTTGGACTTTGTTATGTTCTAATGCAATATGGAAAGGTCATAGCCTATGTATCTGGATAGCTTAAATCCAATGAGAAAATTTACCCGACTAAGATTTTGAGTTTGCAATAGTTGTTTTTACCTTAATTATTTTGAGGCACTACTTTAATGGGGTTAATGTGGATGTGTTAATGGATCACAGAATCCTTCAATATGTTTTCATTCAGAAAGATTAAATCATTGTCAAAGGAGATGGCTAGAGTTGTTGAAGGATTATTAGACCAATGTGTTATACCATCATATAAATGGTAATGTAGTGGTTGTTACTTTTAGGGGATTATCTATGGGTAGTGTAGCTCATGTTGAGGCTGAAGAGAAAGAATTAGTTCGCGATATTTACAAACTTGTTAGATTGGAAGTTAGGTTGGTTTATTCAATAAAAGGTAGTATTAAGGTTTAGAATGGATCAAAATCTTCATTAGTAGAAGAGGTGAAGGCAAACCAGGAAAGTAATCCTATGTTGCTTAAGTTGAAGGACGAAATCCAAAGTATGAAATTTGTGAATTTCTCCCAAGGAGTTATGGTGTTCATATATTTCTAGGAAAATTATGTGTTCCAGATATTCATGACTTGACATAGTGGATGTTGACAGAAGCTCATAGTTCTCGATATTCTATTCACCAATGTGCCACCAAGATGTAGCATTATCTCTGAGAAGTCTGCCAGTAGAATGGCATGATAAAGGAAAGCACAAAATATATTTCTAAGTGTCTGAATCCAAGAAGGTTAAGGTTGAGCAATAAATACAAGGTGATATGACTTGGAATATTACTATTCCTAGTTGTAAGTAGGAAATATTGAATTTTGACTTCATTAAAGTGTTAGAACGTACTCATTTAAAACATGATTTGATTTGGATTACTTTTTATGGATTTTAGTAAAGTGTTAGCTCAAATGCATTGATAGTATGATTTGATTTTGATTATTACTGATTAGATGCCTAATCCTACATATTTCCTATATGTTAAGACTATAGATTCAATTGAGGATTACGCTAGACTCCAACATAGAGAGTTCGTTAAGTTGAATTAAGCCCCATTAACTTGTAATACACTGCAAGATCCTAGACATTTTACAATCTATTCGTCACATGTTTAGAGGTGACAAAGCAATTATTTTACACTCAGTACAAGGGACATGGCCATTTTAACACCTCATGAATTTCAATATTTTATTTTTGGATTTCCTGAGTTCCAAATATTTATTTATGAGTTGGAATATGTTTTGAAATGTAAAAAGGGTCATCTGGAAGAGTTTTGGAATATTCAAAAGAGGTTTGGAGTGATTTTGAACCACAGAGGAAGTAAGACTTCGTGATTGCATCATGTCACAGAGGTTACTCTCTGTGATGGCATGTAAAGAAGGTTAGTCACAATAATAAGAAACATGGATGGGATGTTGTCTTCGATGATAGCCACTGTGCCACATTTTATTATAAAATTGTGTAGTATTCTTTGTGGGATAAGGGGTATTTTAGTTATTTTCCACTCCCTAAACATCCAATCCACGACTTAAAGACAAAGAGGGGAATTATTTTCCCTATTCTTCAGTAGTTAATAACACTTTATCTCCTCTCATTCACAAGAACATAAAGAATCAAAATCTTTTCCTAAAAATCACTTATCCAAGGTCTCAATTCCAACTTTTCTTCGTGAACTCAAGAAAACTCAGGTATGTCGGATATTCATCAATGGGTTCCTTCCACCCATTGGGTTCCAAGAATCCCTTATTTTACAAGTATAGACCGTTTTCTCTATTTTTATAAAATCTCAATGTCAAATATGAATTTACACAATTTTATCTTAATAGTTTTGAATAAAAATCATTTCAATGTATTTCCCCTCGTGAATTATGATCCCAAGGGCTTTATAATCTTATTCACCCATATCATGTTTAATTGACACCATGTTAATTATTAATTTAGGAATTAAACAATGTGAACATGTTGTCCGCATAAGTTTAACATTTTCCCATACTCATAACCATGAATTTCATAAGTTTAGTAAAATATACTAAGTTTTTTGTCTATGAGTCATGAATTTCCTTATAGTATTATGATGATTTTATTGTATTTAATGTATTATTCAGTGGTGGCGTGTTATGAACTTCCGATCCCTATATGTTTATTCATGTTCGTAATCAAGCAACAAGCCAGTCACATCATGATTCTATAATCATATTCAAATTATAAATGCAATGATATTTTCAGCATATCCTACTTGAGTAAATCAATTTTCAATGCATGTTCTAGTTCATATTTTCGTGTCGGTTTAGTGGGGAGTATAACTTAGCACTAGGAAAATTTAGGATGAAGGATTTCCTGCCAGTCGAGGCTGAGGCCTTTAGTAGCCATCCCTAAGTTCTAGAAGTACCTAGCCTGCATAGGTATGAGAGGTTTTACTTCTAGTAGAGGGTTGATATGTTTTTAGGGGAACCTACCGGTCGAGGGTAACACCCCATTCATTCGGGACACAATTTTAGTGGATCAACACAACAACTATCAGTTCTTATTGCAAGGTACCGACTCTCTTCAAACTTGTGTTATAGATAGGACCCCGATTAGCTCAGATTGATGCATGCCATAATATGTTAGCTCCCATGGTCTCATTTAAGTATTCAGACCATATCAGCTTAGGTATGTATGAACAAGTTCCTAGTTAATCAATTTTTCAGTTATACAACTTATTTCAACATATGTTTTACTTATTCTTACATTCATTTTACATGTTCATGCATTCATTCTCAACACTTATATGTATTTTAGGTGTCCGTATCTCAGGTACCAGTAAATTAAAAGTACTGATCACATACTCTCTTTTGTGATATATTGTTTTATAACTTTGGTTTGGACACTTAGTCTCTCAATCACCCTTAGTTAGTTCAGTGCCACTTAGCAGCAGTTATGGTGAGTCAGCATCCACTGAGGATAAGTTATTTATAGTTATTTTTAGTACTTTCTTTATTTTAGTCAGTTGGAGTTAGTTGGGGCTTTGTCCTATCAACTCCTCATGTTTCAAAGGCTTTCTGATTGTCAGACAAGTTTTTAGTTTTTATTAGTAGTTCAGACATGTTGGGTAATGTTTTAAGTATTACATCTTAATAAAAATTCTGATTAGTTTAGCTTTTTCATATGATGTTTTATCATTATCTTATTTATTTCTCATAGCAGATAATAGATTCATTGGTTAGTTTGGGTCACATGTGGCCTTAAGCATCGTGTTATGACTACGGGGTAGTCTTGGGTCGTGACAAAATTTTGTATTAAAGACTAAGGTTTTAACGTGTCCTATTGTGTTTGAAAGATGAATTGAGTAGAGTCTTATGCATGGGTCTGGAGAACGCCATAATTATGGGCAAGAGGCTATGAGACATTTTTGGAAAGTTACCCTTTTTTTGTATTTATGTAAGGATCCGCATTGTTTTTTGATCCTCTATTATTTTTTGGATCCAAGACTGAGGAAGATTCGCAAGAGATTCTCGATGGTGTGCAGAAGGTGGCAGATATCATGGGTGTTACTTCTAGTGAGAGTGCTAATTTAGGTGATTACCAATTGTAAGGTGTGGGTCGTACTTGATTTAAGTAGTGGAAGGAGGATAAAGGTACTGTGGAAGGGCTTATAGAGTTGAATGAGTTTTCTATGCCTTCTCAGGGAGATTCTTTCCCCTTGAGTTGAGTGATTCCAAGGTGTAGGAGTTAATTAATATGAAGCGGGGTAACATGTGTGTGAAGGAGTACTAACTTAAGTTTACCCAGTTAGTGAGGTACGCTTTGAGTAGGTGGCTGATTCTAGGGCCGGAATGCATAGGTTTGTGGCTGCTGTGTCATATGGTGTAGTTAAGGAATATAGAATATCTATGTTGATTAAGGAGATGGATATTTCTAGGTTGATGGTTCATGCTTAGAAGTTTGAGGAGGAGAAGCTCAAAGTGAATGAAAGAGAGAATAATATGCCTAGAACTGACAGCTTCAACTTCTCACAACAAAGGTCAGATAATGGGAATTATTCCCAGGTGATTAACGCAAACTTATACCATATTTTAGATATAGGGCGATCATTCTCAATAAATCTCAACTCACATTGAGGTCTAATCCTCGAGGAGTGAGTCTAGTCCTCAAAACCAATAGGTGTTGGTAGTTACTAAGTGCATGCCCGTAGTGCAAATAAAGTAAAATGCATGAATTAAAATTGTTGGAATTTGTTTGGGATGTTCTTCAATAAAAATCAAATTAAACTACAAACTTACAATGACTATTTTTGTTGAGATTTCAATATTGGATAAGTCTTGGAATTATGTTTTCTTAGGGGAAAATAATGCATAGGTTATGATATTTGAATACCAATTGAATTCATCAACTACGTGGGAAGGCTAGGTTGAGAGTTCTTGAGGCTAATCTTTCAATCCAGCAACAAAATTATCATCCATAGATTATTTTGGATATCTAATAGATGTGGCAAGCATAACCACCTATTACCTCAATCGAGCATCCCTATTTCTAGGAATATTCCCAAGAATATAGCTAGTACTTTGTCCACCCTTATCTCTAAGATAGTGAAATAAGAACCAACTAAATCTATTATTGTTCACTATCGGCTTGTAACCCATATCCCTCTTTCAAGGATGATGTGAGCTTTTGAGAATTTGGAGTTTTCATGTAGAAACCCATTTTAGGAATTTTTGGTTTTCATCGACAATCCCAACTACATTAAACAAGCAATAGTGAAACCCACAATCAATGTTTAATAATCTACACTAAAAAATCACAACCCACACATATTTGCACCCTAGTTCAACATAATCCCAAGATAAATTACTTAGCTACTCATGAAGTTAGGAAAGGGGAATATACCAAAATGGTTGTTCAATGCTTCTATTAAAACTTGCAGTAAATAGTAATCAAATACTAAACTTCAATTGCAACCAAAACTAATTGAAAAATTAACCACACATAACTTCCCCAATTTGGTATGGTTTACAAAGTATCCAATATAAATTTCAATGTTCAAAAATCTAAAATAGGAAAGGTTTGTTCCGTATAAAGGAATTAGGGTTGGTTATGTCAATTTTGTTGAATTGCCCCTAGGCATAATCCCGCATTTCCATGATCGCGGTAGTTTACGCACGATTGCAGGCATCGTGATAACCTTCAGATCAACATAATCATGAACTTTAACCTAGATTTAATGGTTGTGATTGAGGCCTTCGAACCTCGATCGTAGTACCTAAGACCGTGTCATGTTCTAGGTCCACTAGCTACACTTCTCATCTCTTTTTGATAACTTTATAGCTTAGTTCCACATCTTTTCTTTTCATCACTTGTGCACCAGTAAAATGTGCAAATTAGTCCATTCAACTAACAAAGTTATCTTAGTCATACCTTTAAATCATAGTAGTATGCAGAACTTTTGGATGTAAATAAGTGGTAAATTCACCACTAATCACTAGGGTAGTGTTAATAGTGTTTGCACCAACCCACTTTGCAGGATGTTTGGTAAGAACTATCAAGGTTAGTGTAAGGCTAATGGTGGTGTGTGTTTTGGACGTGGAATGGCAGGCCACATAATCAAGGATTTCCCAGTAGTGGGCGAGAAGAGTAGAAATTTTCATCAATTAGGCCAGTTAAATTTCACCTCAGCTCCAGCAGGTCGCCAGACTCAGCAGGACGCCACCTCAAGTTCCACTTGTGGGGATATTCAGAATTGATCTTATGCTCTCCAGACTTATCCGGATCAACAAAGTTCCCATAATATTGTTATGGGAATGTTACTAGTCTTCTACCTTCACGTTTATGCAATGTTAGGACCTCAAATCTTCACTTTCTTTTATTACTCCTTATATATCTATAAACTTTAGTTTCAGTCCCGATATATTAGCAGAGCCCTTCTACATGTCTACCCAGTGGGTACTTTTATTGTAGCTAGATGGGTATACAGAAACTTCCCAATTATAATGTCTCAAAAAGTCACTTCAATTGACCTTTTAGAGTTAGGTGATTGATTTTGATATCATTCTTGGCATTGATGGACTCCACTCATTCTATGCCTTAGTTGACTGTAGAAATAGAATAGTCAAGTTCTAATTTTCTAAAGAGCCTGTTACTGTATAGAGGGGTAGTACTTTAGTGCCAATATGTTGGGTTGTCTCCTGCTTAAAGAAAGAACAATGATATCCAAGAGATGTATTTACCATCTCATTTTAGTAAAGGACTCAAACTCTCAAACTCTAAGTCTTGAGTAAGTTCTAGTAGTGAATGAGTTTCAACAAGTGTTCCTAAAAGATCTTCCCAAAATTCATCCCTAGAGGGAAATTGACTTCAAAATAGATAACTAGCCAATCTCAATTCCACCTTATAGAATGGCTCCAGCTGAGCTTAAGGAATTGGAGGAATAGCTGAAAGAACTCTTAGATAAGTGTTTTATAAGGCATAGTGTCTCTCTTTAGGGTGCTCCAGTACAATACATATGTAAGAAAGATGGTTCCCTTCTCATATGCATAGACTACCAACAGTTGAACAAAGTCATAATCAAGAATAAAAATCCTGTCCCTAGGATTGATGACTTGTTCGACAATGTTAAGGGTGCAAACTAATTCTACAAGATTGACCTCAGATATAGCTATCATCATCTTAGAGTCCAAGAATGTGGCATCCCGAAGACAACCTTTAGAACTTGGTATGGTCACTTTGAATTTCTAGTTATGTCTTTTGGACTAACGAATACTACTGCAGATTTTTATGGACTTGATGAAGAAGGTGTTCAAGTAGTACTTTGACATGTTAGTCCTAGTCTTCATAGATGACATCTTCATCTATTCTATTAATGAAGGGTATCATGCAGACCACTTGAGAATTGTATTGCAGGCCTTTAAGGATCACCAGTTATTTGCTAAGTTTAACAAGTGTGAATTCTAGTAGAGATCATTATATTTCCTTGTTATATCATTTCTAGTAATGGAATTCAAGTTAATCCTCAAAAGACCAAAGCAGTGAGAAACTGGCCTAGTCCCATCTCTCCATCAGATATCAGGAGTTTCATGGGTTTAACTGGTTACTACAGATAGTTTGCTGAAAGATTTTCTTTTATTACTTCCCCTATTTCTCGACTAACCTAAATGAATGCTTTATTTCAATTGTTAGATTCCTAGAAGAAGAGTTTTCATGAGTTGAAGACTCGACTTACTTCCACCCGCGTATTGACTCTACCAAAGGGTTCACATAGGTTTGTTGTTTATTGTGATACTTCTAGAGTTGGTCTTGGTTATGTATTAATGTCGAGAGGTAAGGTCATAGCCTATGCCTATAGATATATTAAACCCCGTGAGAAGAATTACATTACCCATGATCTTGAATTGCTAGAAGTTGTCTTTTCCTTAAAGATTTTGAGGCATGTGGTTTATATTGACGTGTTCACGGATCCTAAGAGTTTATAGTATGTGTTCATTCAGAAAGATATATGTCTTCATCATAGAAGATGTCTTGAATTATTAAAAGACTATGATATGAGTATGTTGTATCACCCGAGTAAAGCCAATGTAGTGGACGATACCCTTAGTAGATTGTCTATGGGAACTATTATGCATATTAAGGAGGACAAGAAGTAGTTATCTTGTGAGGTTCATCAGCTGGATAGATTATGTATTTGGTAGGTTGATTCGAATGACGGTAGTATATGGGTTTAGAATGGTTCAGAATCACCACTGGTGGCTGAAGTGAAAGAAAAGCAAGACAGATATCCTATTTTGGTCAAGTTGAAGGAGACAGTTCAGGATCAGAAGTATGAGATCATTCCTGGGGAGAGATGGTGTACTTCACTGTCAGGGTAGGTTATGTGTTCTGAATATGGATTATTTATGGTAGAGAATATAATGGAATAACATGGTGCCATTATTATATTCACCTACGAGCTACTAAGATGTACTGTGATTTGTGGGAAATCTATTTGTGGAATAGTATGAAAAAAGATATTGCAGAATTCGTGACTAAGTGTTTAAATTGTTCAAATGTTAAGGTTTAACATCAAAGGCCTAGTGGTATACTTATGGAGTTCAAAATCATCACATGGAAGTGGGAAGTGGTGAACATAGATATTGTCACAAGGTTACCTTGTACGCGTAGTTAGCATGATTCAATTTGGTTCATTATAGATAGAATGACTAAGTTATCCCATTTCTTGCCCGACATAGTTCATATTTAGCCAAGGATTGCGCTAGAATCTATCTCAGGGTGTTTTTATGGTTACATGGGGTACTATTGACAATCATTTCAGATAGAGGTCCTCAGTTTACCTCTAACTTTTAAAAGGCTTATTAGAAGGGCCTTGGTATCCAAGTGCATCACAGTACAACTTTTTATTCTCAGAAAGATAGTCAGTCAGAGTAAACTATTTATACCTTAGAGGATGTGTTAAGAGCCTATTTTATCATCTTAACGGGTAGCTGGAATAACCAATAACCTTTGATTGAGTTGCCTACAACATCTATCCCTTCAGTATTCAGATGGATCCATTTGATTCTCTCTATGGAAGTAGATGTAGATCTATTCTTTGTGGGTTTGAAGTATGTGAAGGCTTCCTTGATAAGGCCAGATTCAGTGTATGAGATGATGGAGAAAGTTTAGTTGATTTAAGTGAGGCTTAAGACAACCCAAAGTCAACAAAAATCGTATGCTGATGTGAGGAGAAGAGATTTTGAGTTTGATATTCATGACATAGTTTATTACTTAAATTCACCCATGAAAGGGGTAGAGAGATTTGGTTAGAAAGGGAAGATTAGTCCCTTCTATATTGGCCCATATAGGATTTTAAACTATTTTGTAAAGGTAGCATATGCATTAATATTGCCTGTAGTATTGAATTGGTGCATTTGGTGTTTCAAGTCTCTTTGCAAAAGTAATGCATTGGTGACCTAGGCTGTGTTGTTCCTTCACAGAGTGTAGATATGAAAGATAGCCTATCGTAAGAAGAATTCCCAGTTGAAATCCTTGACTGTCAGATTCATAGGTCGAGAAATAAGGGAGTTGCCTTGGGAAAGGTATTATGTAGAATCAGTCCATTGATGGAGATACTTTGGAAGAAAAAGTCGACATGCGAGATAAATATTACCATCTTTTCTCTATGAATTTAGATTCAACTTGAGGTAATGATTTCCCTTAAATTGATTTTGTCATTTTCTATCTCAGCTATCCAACCATCCTCATGTCATAACGTGAATTCATAAAATTAGTCTAGTCCATGCATCATGTCTTAGATGAAGTTATTATATAATGAATCAACTCATAAATATTTAGTACATTATGTCAGTCTTCCTAGTATCTCAGCACACACAGATTCATTCCGTGGCGAATGATCCCAGGGAGAGATATTGTAATATCCTGCAAGATCCTTGACAAGTTTCAAGCTATTCATCACATGTTTAGAGGTCACAAAGAAATTATTTCACACTAAGTACAAGTGACATGGACAATTTAATACCCTAAGATTTCAAACATTTCATTTTTAGCTTTCCTGAGTTCCAAACGAATGATTTATAAGTTGAAATATGTTTAAGAATGTTAAAAGTGTCATCAGGAGAATATAAGAATTTTGAGAAATGGTTCAATGTGATTTTGAACAATAGAGGCAGTACACCACCACAATTCTAGCATTTCATAGAGGTTACTCTCCAAAATATGCAGGATGTCACGGAGGCTAGTCTCAGCAATAAGCAGCGTGTCAGGGAGAATGATAACCACCATACCACACTACATTGTAAAATTGTACTATCTTTTATAAGGGGTGGGGGGTATTTTGTTATTTTTCATCTTCATAAATAGCTAATACAGGACTTAAAACCAAGATGGGCATTATTTCCCGCCTTCATTATGAGTTAATGACACTTAATCTCATCCCATTCTTAATATCATAAAGAATCAAAAGTGTCACCCAAGAATTCACTAATCCAAGGTCTCAATTACAACTTCTTTTCAAAGAATTAAAGAAAACTAATGTATTTCAGATATTCATCAATGGGCTTCTTTCACTCATTGAGTCCCAAGAATCCCTTATTTTACAAGTATAAATCATTTTCTCTCTTTTTATGAAATCTTAGTGTCAAATACAAATTCACTCAATTTTTTTATTAATAGCTTTGAATAGGAACCATGAAATTGTGTTTCCCTGTGTGACTTATTATCCCACATGCTTTATAATTTCATTCACCCATATCATGTTCAGTTTACTCCATGTTAATTATTAATTTTGTATTAGAACCATGTGAACATGTTTTCCTCGTAAGTTTAACATTTTCCCATACTCATAACAAAGGATTTCATCAGTTTATTTAAATATACTATATTTTGGGTCTATGAATCATGAATTTCCTCACAGTATTGGTATGATGTAATTGTATTTAATGTATTATTCAGTGCTAGCTGGTTATGAACCCCTAATACCTGTATGTTGATGCATGTTTCCAATTTTAAGCAATGAGTTAGTCAGATCATGATTCTATCATCTTATTAAGAGTATAAATGCACTATTATTTTCAGCATATCCTACTTGAAAAACATAATTATCAGTGTATGTTCTAGTTCATATTTTTGTGTCAGTTAAGATTGGAGTAGAACTTAGCACCGAGCAAATTTAGGGATGAAGGTTTTTATGCCAGTCGAGGGTGAGACATTTTATAGCAATCACTAAGATTCAAAATAGCATAGCCAGCATGGGTATGAAAGGTATTCTAGCCAGTATAGTATTTATACCTTTTTAGGGGAATCTAACCGTCGAGGGTGTCTCCCTAGTCCTTCAGGATGCCATTTTAGTGGATCTATATAGCCAATATTAGTACTCGTGAAGATATACAAATACCTTTCCAACTGGTGTTATAGGTTGGACCCTAATTAGCTCATATTGGGGCATGTCGGTAAAATTTTAGCTCCCGTAGTCTAAGTTCAGTCTTCAAGTTCCCGATTTAATAGTTAATCAGTTGTTCAATTTTATAGATTATTTAAGCATATGTTTTACTTGGACTTGTATTCATCTTTCATGTTCATGCATTAATGCTCAGCTATCTCACGTACCAGTACATTAAAGTACTTATAACATGTTCTATTTCTGTCTATGTTGTTTTATAACATAGGTTCGAACGCTCAGTTCTTAGATCACCCATAATATGTTCAGTGTCACGCAGTAATAGTTGTGGTGAGTCCTTATTAATCGAGGGCAAGTTATTTACAGTTATTTTTAGTACTTCTTTATTTTAGTCATTCAGAGTTAGTTGGGGGCTTGTCCCGTCCACTCCTAATGATTTATAGGCTTTCAGATAGTCAAACTTGTTTTTTGTTTTTATCAGTATTTTAGATATGTTCGTTATTGTTTTTGTATTACATCTTAATAGAATTTCTCATCAGTTTATCTTTCACATATGATGTTTTATTATTATTTTATTTAGTTCTCATAATATATACTATATTAATGGGTTAGCTTTGGGTTACTTATGGCCTTATGTACCGTGTTATGACTAGGGGTAGTCTCTGGTTGTGACATTACTATCCTATTTTATTGTTCATACTTTTGGATGTATTTTTAGATAGGTTCAATACCCAAGTTCATCTTACATCAACTTTTAACTTTTAGAAAGATGGTCAGGTATAGTAGACTATTCAGACTTTAGAGGATATATGGAGATATTATTTGATCGACTTCAAGGGTAGTTGGGATGACCACTTTCCTTTGATTGAGTTTTCCTATGATAAAAATTATAACTTTAGTATTCAAATGTCCCCATTTGAAGTAATTTATAGTAGAAGGTGTAGATATTATATTGGTTGGTTTGCAGCTGATAATGCTGCCTTTATAGGACCTAATTTAGTTTTATAGATCTATAGAGAAATTTTAGTTGATTAGTTAAAGGACCTAGTTTAATTTTATAGAGCTATAGAGAAATTCTAGTTAATTAGTTAAATGTTGAAAAAAAACTCAAATTCATTAGAAATCCAATGGAGAAGTGAGGCAGAAGAGATCTAAAATTCACTATGAAAGATTTGATGTACTTGAAAATTTTATCGATGAATATGGTGAAGAAGTTTTTCAAGAAAAGGACTCAATCCCTGATGTCTTGGCATTTATATGATCTTAAAGTTTAATACTTGCCTAAAAATTTATCATTAGTGTATCTAGTTTTTCATATGTGTTTGTTGTAAAAATGCATTGGTGATCAAACTTTAGTTATGGCTTTAGTGAGTATGGACATGAAAGATAATCGCTCTTAACATGAGGTTCCAATTGTGATTCTTAATTGAGGGAGTCATAAGTTGAGTAAAATGAAAGTCACTTCAGTGAATGTTTTTTGGAGGAATTACCAAGTTGAGAAAGCTACTTCAGAATCAATGTATTTTTTTAGGTATATTTTCCCTTTAAATTTAGTTCCAGCTTAAGGTATTGTTTCCTACTTTGTACCTCTCTCATTTTATTGTCCCACAATTTCTCTTATGTCTTAGTTTTCATGGATATTTGATGAATTTAGTTCAGTTCATGTTTTAGTGAAAAATTCAGTTATCATGTTAGTATTTAGCTTTTCAAACTTATTTTGGGATTGTAGCTCATTCCCATTAATTCTAACCTAGTTAGTGTTCATCTAAGGATACATTCTCCCAAGGGAGAGATGTTGTAACAACCTAAAATTTTCTAAGACTTTATTTAAAATATATAATAGAAAAAAGTTGGAAACAAAAATTTTTCCCAATGTATGTCTCCGACAAGAAGTCATCGTAGTGCCAACTACTCATTCGGTGAGCCATTATGAGGAATTAATCAAAAGTCCAGAGGTATGAAAAATTATGATAGTGGAAATAACTCATGGTGATGAGTTACAGTCAGTCCGCAAGAGTCATTGTATTCATATATTTTTAGAATATATTGGAACTTGACATTTATGTCACATGGATAAAAGTGGACACAACATAAGTAGAAAACAGGAGGTCAGTGACAATCAAGATGAGGATATATAAGAGGGTACCAACGCCTTCAAAAATGAGTAAGAGATTAAAAGTCACCCCATAACACGTGATGATGAGTTGTCATGTCCAGTCATCCCCTAACCTCAACATATTTTTAATTCTCAATGAGTTTGGCGATGAGTCATTAAAAGATTTGATGAATTATCCTGATGACCCTTGATGAATGGTGCAACAAAGTTATTTATATTTTAAGTAGAAAACAGGAGGTCAGTGACAATCAAGATGAGGATATATAAGAGGGTACCAACGCCTTCAAAAATGAGTAAGAGATTAAAAGTCACCCCATAACACGTGATGATGAGTTGTCATGTCCAGTCATCCCCTAACCTCAACATATTTTTAATTCTCAATGAGTTTGGCGATGAGTCATTAAAAGATTTGATGAATTATCCTGATGACCCTTGATGAATGGTGCAACAAAGTTATTTATATTTTAATAGGGGTAATTTCACACTTTACCTATTCCCTAGGCAAATACAATGTCATTTTAGGGGTATTTTCAAAGTGGTTCAAAGGGACTAGTTGATTCCTTATTCCCATTCTAACCCAAAACAATCATAGAAACTAAAAAAGAGTGTTTCGTCTTCTCAAATTAGAGTAAGGATAGGGTTTCTCTTCAACTTGAGATTCCACCAAGTTCTTGGAAAGAAGTTACTTCTGAGTTTGTCGGTTTGCATCAATGTGTAACCCTTCACCCATAAAGTCAAAGATAACTCAGAATTCCTCAGTTTTTTAAGAAATTAAAGTTAGGGTTTTCATACATTATGATCCCTTAATGATTTTAATCCCCAAAAGATTCCCATATCTTAATTATGTAGTTTCCATGATGTTGGTATCTTGCATAATTAAATATTTTACAAATAGGTACTTAGCTTGACTTCATGATATTTATATATAAACAACCTTTTCATCGTAAAGCTTGGTGTGTTTTGAACAAATGCTATCATTGAACAATTAATGTTAGCATGAAGAAAGTAATTATCCTCCGTTTATAACATAACCTCAATAAATTAGATTTTGTGAGAAGTTTCAAATAATGTAACTTCTGACTCAATTTTAGTTTACCAGTTTTAAAAAGCTGATATTATAAATTCCATGGGTGTAGTACAAAACTCTAAGATTAATTCAATTTTGGTGCACCCAAGTCCGAAAACTACATTTATTACTAAACCAGTTAGGTTTCATATCTTGTATGTTTAGTTTTATTTAAGCATTTTTAGTGTCATGCTAGACCATTAGTTGTCTTGGGTTCTTTGTGTCTCTAAGAACCTTGTTGCAACTAGGGTGTAAAACCTCAAACATTCTTAGCATAAATTCGTCCCTAGAACATTAAGAGATAGATTCAAAAATGAATAATATTTATTCAATGTGGAATTTTCCAGATTTAGACTTCCCATTATGTGGAAAATTGAATAAGCTTTCCATCAATATAAGATTCTCCCAAATACGACACTCGGTGAAAGAGTTATAGCATTTTTATGTTACAGTGTGCCATCTGGGCACTTGGCTCATCGCGGGAAAGGAAAGATTCATAATTGTCAAATTCTAGTTGACCTCCGCGATATTTGTGCATCGCAGAGAGGGACATTTTCCCATTTGTCAATTTCCAGTGAGCCTTCGCAATATTGACGCATCGCGCCAATGGCATAAATGTCAAACTAAAGGGCACCGCGATTCTGGCGTGTCGCGGTGAAAGCCCAGTTCCCATTCGTCCACTTTCTAGCGAGCCACCATGATAGTGGAGCGTAGCAGTGGCCACCCAGTTCAGAAAATGTTGTATTTTTCAGTCCGTTTAAAATCTTAAAGAGCGCATTTTGGTCAATTCCTAAGCCTCCAGTTCGTCCAAAATACAAGATTTAACACAGTCCAATGCACTTTATGCTTATTTCATCCATTTTCTATCAAAATAAAACCCTAGATCATCAAAACTCCTTCTCCAAGAAATCCAATTTCTTCATTAATTCTCCAAGGTAATTCATGATTTAGAATCCCCAACTCAAGAACTCTAATAATTCATCTCCAAAGCATCAACAGAGATCCAGGATTCAAGTTTTAGCATCTAAGATCATCAATTGAGGTATGTGTGATTTTTCAACAAGGATAATTCTTTCATCCTTGTTCCCAAAACATATTTTAATTACAAACGTACTAAATTTTATGTGATTTCCCATTAAATTAAAGTTTGGGTTTATACCCAATAGTGCTATTTACGAGATTATGAGATTTCAAGGGATTTAGAAGTTGAGTTGCAAGTCTATGTTCATATTTTCATGCGTATTGCAGAAATTTCCAGATTTTAAGTTGAATTGTAAATGTTTACATTACCAAGCATGAATATTATGATGTTTTAACATGAAATTGATGCATGGGTCACTAAGCCCTAATTAAAGATTACTATTTTAAGATTGTTTATGCTATGAGCACCCCATGATAAGATTATTCTATAAAATTTCGATAAAGATTTGACCTTTTGGTCCTAAGATAAGATAAATAATCCACATTGTTATATGACTTGAGATTTAAAGAAAAGAAAGGGTATAATTGATTTTCTTGTAGACCCTTATGCTATTTTGAAGTGATTTTCCTAAGATCCTAAGCATAAGAATGGGAGTAGTATTTAGCACCGAGATGGATATGATACTAAGGTTTCATGCCCTACAACTACGTGCCCCCATAGGATTAAGATTATTTCCACTTCTACGTGGATGACTAAGATTGTGATCACTTAAGATAAGAAGTTATATTCCAATGGTAAAGGTAGAATAGCTCTCCCCAATGTGGGTAACACGTTGGAATCTATGAATGCTCACAAGGTTTATGTCTGTTAGAAGAACCTCCCAAAAGAAGTCCCCTACTCTTAAAACAGTTTATTGGTTGAAATCCTTAAGACAAAAGTATATGTTTTGAAAGCTATGGATTTTATAATTTCTTAATGTCTTGAGATAAAGTATTTCCCTACAGATGACAAGATAATGTGGTGGTATTCAGTACAAAACAAATTTTAGAACTGAATGTAATAGCTCAAAAGATTCATATTATATTCTTTACTGTTCATGAGTTATGATCTTAAGATTTCAGATTACTCAAGCCTATGTTAGTCATTTACATTTAGCATGCATGATTTTATAAATTGTGATGTTATTGTTTACTTATTGAATTCACCACCATATACTCAGTACATCATCGAAGTACTGATCTACATATATGTTTATATGCTACATTATCTCTTAATATAGTTTAGGTGCTCAGTCTCAGCAGCGTGAGTTATTTTCGAGCATCTCATCTACATATCTACAGTTGGTAAGCCCTCATAGTTCAAGGACATAGATATTCAGATTTCCTTTTTATCTAATAGATAATTTAGTATTCATTTCAGAAAATTTGAGTCAACTGGGGTCTGTCCTAGTGACTCTCTAAATTCAGTCAGTAGAGGCTTATCGGACTACTAGATTTAGTTTAGACTTTTGATTCCGTATCCAGATTTTTCAGTGTTGTTTTACCAAGATTTGTGATATTAGTATGCTTCAAATAAGATTTCTGCATTTAATATGTTTTCATGTTCGTTTTCCCCTATTTTGAGATTCAGATTTAGTAAAAAGCAGCGAGGGGTAGCTTAAGACTACTTGTAGTTCGGAGCACCGTATGGCATCTCGAGAATTAGATTTCAGGACGTTACAAACTTGGTATCAGATCCTATGGTTTAGAGAGTCCTAGTGAGTCAGACAATCTGCGTTACTTAGAGTCTTGATCATCGGTGTGAAGTGCGCCACATCTCTGAGAAAGAGGCTATGGAGCATTTTAGGAAATTACCTCTTCTTTCATGATCTATCATGTATTCTGTGTCTCTATATGCTTCTAAATCATGCTTTCACGTGATAGAAAATGCCTCCTAATTGAGCTAACGTACACAGAAACAATAAGTAGCAACCTCAGCCTGCAAATCCTTTGAATGAGAATATGTCACATACAGAGTTTTCGGCTGCCTTCCAGGCACTAGACTAAGCTGTGAAGGCTAATGTTCAAGGAAACTGTTAGGCTGTAGTCCCACCCCAGTAAGTTGGGGATATAACCGCAGCCAGATTTTGATATTTTATGAGAATGAAACCGCTAGAGTTCTTTGGGTCGAAGGAAGGTGAGGACCTGTAGTTTTATCTAGATGAGGTAAAGAAGATCACCCGAATTATGTATGTTTTTGAAGAGGAGAGTGTTGAATTGGCATCCTATAGGATGAAGGATGTTTCTTTAGCTCCCATGACTAGGCAGATATTTCAGGATGTGTTCTTAGATAAGTTCTTCCCATGTGAGATGAGGAAAGCTAAGATAGAAGAGTTCATGAACCTGAGGCAGGGCTTAATAAAAGTGAAATATTATTGTCTAAAGTTCAACCAGTTGTCTAAGTATGCCCCTGATCAGATGGCTGACCCTAGGTCAAGCATGAGTAAGCTTATGACCGATGTGTCTGGGTTGGTAGTTAACGAGTCTAGGACTGCTATGCTCATTGGAGATATGGATTTTTCTAGATTGATGATGCATGCAAAACATATTGAGGCAAAAAAGTTAAAAGAAAGAGAGAGTAAATAAGAAGTCTAGAAAAGGGTAGTTTGATTATGGTCAGAATAGGTCCGAAGGAGGAAATTGTTCATAGTTTCAGAATCGTTCGTCAATGCCAGCACCTTCTTCATCCAGTGTTTCTACACCCAGAAATAGGTAGGAATAGTGAGGTAAGTCTTGTATGTCCAGATCTCAGAATAGTGTGAGTGGTAGGCCTAATTATCCTCAGTGTGCTATATGTAGTAAGTCCTATTCGGGCGAGTGTTTGTGGGGTTTGAAAGGTTTCTATGGATGTGTCCAGTTAGGTCATTGAATCAGAGAGTGCCTGTATACTACAAAGGGAAATAGGGATGTTCGACCCCAAACTCAGGCTAATAGTGCACCAACTCCTCTAGGTCGCCCAACTCCTCCTCAGGGCGCATCATCCAGTACTGGTGCCAGTCAGTGCCAGAATCAATTTTATGCTTTACCATCCTATTAGGAGAAGGAGTTTCATTAGAATCATTAATGGTATTCTTTGTGTCTTTCATTTTGATGTTTATGTGTTGTTAGACCCTGGGTCGAATTTCTCTTATGTGACCCCATTAGTTGCAGTAAATTTTGAGATAAATTCTGAAAAGTTCCCTGAGCTCTTTTTGGTTTCTACTCCAGTAGGTGAGTCAGTTGTTGCTAAACAAATCTATAAAATAATGTCCAATCACTATCTTTCATAAAGTCATGTTAGTAGACTTGATAGAGTTAGATATGGTTGATTTTGATCTTATCCTTGGTATGGATTGGATCCATTCCTGTTATACTTCTATAGATTGTTGTACCCGAGTGGTGAAGTTTTAGTTCCCAGATGAGCCAGTCTTTGAGTGGTCGAGAAATTCAGTGTCTCCCAAGGGTAATTTCATATCTTATCTTAAACTCAGAAAGTTAATTTCCAAAGGTTGCATTTATCATCTAGTTCGAGTCAACGAAATTAAGTCTGAGACTCTAATAATTCAGTCCGTCCGAGTGGTCAATGAATTTCCTGATGTTTTTCTAGAAGATCTCCCAGGGGTATCTCCCGATAGGGAAATAGAATTTAGTATTGACCTTCTCCCAGATACTAAGCCTATTTCTATCCCTCCTTATCATATGGCTCCCACCGAGCCTAAAGAGTTGAAAGAGCAACTCAAAGATCTTTTAGATAAAGGTTTTATAAGGCTTAGTGTTTCTCAATGTGGCACTCCCGTCCTATTCGTGCAAAATAAAGATCATTCTTTGCGAATGTGCATTGACTATCATCAGCTGAATAAGGTCACAGTCAGGAACAAATACCCTCTTCCTAGAATTGATGACTTAGTTGATCAATTACAATGTGTAATTTATTTATCAAAGATAGACCATAGATCCATCTATCATCAGCTTAAGGTAACGGTATGTGATATTCCAAAGACATATTTCAGTACCCGTTATGATAATTTTGAGTTTCTTGTCATGTTTTTCGTGCTGACCAATGCTCCTGCAGCTTTCATGGACCTCATGAATCAAGTTTTAAAATAGTATCTAGACATGTTTGTCATAGTATTCATAAATTATATCCTTGTGTACTCCCATAGTGAGGATGACCATGTAGATCATCTTAAAATTGTCTTGTAAACCTTAGAGATCATCAATTATTCACCAAATTCTGCAAGTGTGAATTTTGGCTAAGATCAGTAGCCTTTCTCGATCATATTTTTTCCGCCGATGATATTAGAGTCGATCCCCAATATATAGAATCCGTAAGAAATTGGCCTAGATGATAACACTCAACTTACATATCAATCTAGTGCAAGACGGTCACCGTCAATATATTTACCCAACTTTTAGAGTCGGGGTCGAATCCACAGGGAACAATGTGGGTGGCGATTAAACTAATTTGAAACTATATCTACAAGTTGAATTCAAACAGATGATATGAAAGATAAAATGAGGGTTTTGGAGATTAACAAATAATTGTTGCTCACTTTAGATTCGGTGTTTGTAATCAATAGTTTATCGAAAACCAAGAAATATGTTCACTAGGGGTTTTGGTACTTGACAGATGCTAACAGGTTCAAGATTCTCACAGTAGGTAGGACAACAAGTTATCTTTATCAAAGTTATGCCTAAATGTCTCTCGACCTACTTAAGAATTTAACTTCCTAATCCTCTCGGACTTAGGGAATTTATATTTATTAACCAGACTTCACCTCAAGTTAATCAACCTTGTTACAACATTGATAATTAAACGGAAGTTTAGTGTTTCCAAGTCCCTGTTGATAATTCACTTCCCACTATATTTGATTTCTTTCTAAAGCAAATCAAAGCAATTGTTATCTATCGTTTGCAGCAAATAGACGATAATTAAAACCTCAAAATTATCAAAGAGTACTATTACCTTTTGAATTTTGAACACTTAGCACCTTATCAAGACTTAACCCTAGATCCCATAATTTAGGTTAAAGGGGTTTAGCCACCCCTGATGTAATGATCGAAATAATTAGATGAATTCATAATTTTAAAGATAAACTTACCACAAGATGAATAATAACTAGTGATTCTTAGATTAGATCACAATAGGAATCCTAAAGTAATGATTAAAATCTCATCAAGGTAATTGTTTTTTCAAGCCAAGAAACTAGAGAAAGAAAATAACAAAAACATCTCTCTCAAAACCCAGGTTCGGACCCTTAAGAAAATCCTAAAAAATGCTTTAAATAGTTCACCCTAATTATAGAAATAAAATAATAAAGTTCAGCAATTCCTCGGACAGGTGACGCCATCCGTGACACCCTATCAGGAGGCTGATGACTTATCACAAATATCGTCATCTTTTCTTTGCTTTAGGTATTCGCTGCCTTAGGCTGATGATGGTTTTGATGACCTATCAGCTCCTTGATGACTTATCACGAATGTCGTCACGTCTCTACCTCAACACTCATGTTCTTCCTTAGGCTAATGCTAATTTTGAAGACCTATCAGCTCCTTGATGGCTTATCATAAAATGTCATCACAACTCTCAACTCAGGTCCATTATCTGTCTAAGGCTGGCGATGAAGCTGATAACTTATCACAGGGATGGCAACTTAGCAGGAATGTCGTCAGCCAAACTTCTCTTCTTTTTGCTTCAGATTTCAACTCTTTTGCTTCCATCCTTGTTGGTTCTCTAGAATCTTAGCTTCTACTGCAAAATAAAAGATAAAACAATCAAAAATGATAAAAGTGGCTTAAGACTTTGCAATTATTCTCAGTTAAAAGCCTCAATTATGTTAGCATCAACTCATACATCAACACCCTCAACTTAAAACAATTGCTTGTCCTCAAGCAACTTAAACACAACTAAGAGAATACAAAGTACATTTAGTAGTCAAATATCTATATCATCTCAAACATCTTCACCATATCCAAGTTCAATCAATTTACAAACAACTATGTATGTTATTGAAGAGCAACAACGTGACACACAGGAATCAAGATATGGTATCAATTCAGCAACAACAACCATGCATGTACCAAGATTACACTATCCAAACAAGTTAGAAACTAGCAACGTAACTAGTGTGCCCTTAATATAAAGAAGTCCCACTTCACTTATATCAGACATTACATATGTAACCATAGGGTCAATCACCAGACAGTCACTCTCAGAATAGAGTTCCAATCAATATATGCCGAATACCATAGGTTTGACCTTATTTTCATTACCAATAGTTTCAGACAGGTCAACTATGATCACTATAGGTATTCTCTTAGGCTTGTAATATAGGCTAGGGGATGGTATGATACTCGATAATATTTAAAGTGACTAAGCATCCTTGACACTACACTAGCTTTTGGGGTCTTACTTGTTAACCTTTTTCTATTCTTCTCTTTTCTTGATCACACTTATTCAGGATGGGTGAGGTTCTTTTCTACAATCACATTTTTTTTTTCACAACTTTTCTTTTCTTTCTCTTTTCCACCACACCCAGCTTTTTATTTTTTTCTTTTACTCTACCTTTCTTCATACTCATTTTACATCATGCAACCCTATGATAGCCACCCTCAACTTAGTCCATTTGCCTAAGTCAAGGTGCACAGTATCCAAGGAGGACTAGGGACAAAATAGGTTCATTGTGATACAAATGGGAAGGTGGTAGGTATAGTGAAAAGAATAGTCATCCAGGCTCAAAATCAGCATCAAGGTATATTATTTACACATGGAAGATTATTTAGGCTAAAAGTGGACTAATATCAACAACGACCTATGATCCTTTCCAAACTGCTATCCTTCAACTAAGGCAAGACCAATCGGGCAAGTTCTGGATTTAACACACAATGGGAATTAGGTAGTATCTCACATACATATGGCACAAAGGTACATCACAAGCTACTACCCATTCGATTCATGCAATTGGTTAATAATGGTTATCATGTTACTAGAACTAATACCATACAAATATAAACATTGGTCACAATTAGATGTAAATCACACAGTTAAAGAATTAGACCACTTGAGAGGTGTTCATAAAATACCAAAACCATGTTAACTGCCTCAAGTACTTGTATTTCTCCTAGTCAACTATAAAATATTACAAGAAATCACAATACACCTAAACATGCCAGCTCTACTATGAACAAGACTCCGGGGAAAAGAGGCACGACAACAAAAACTCCAAGAGGACATCAACACCCACAAATAGCCCCACCCTCAACTTAAAATCATGCAATGTCCCCTATGCGTCAAACTAAAACAAGAGAGTTAGAAATATACCTGTGGCACCATAGGCGCGAAGATCCGATGTCAATCACATAATACGAATAAAAACAAAAAAATACCTTGGGTTACCTCCCAAGAAGCTCCTAATTTAGTGTCACAACACGATCCAACTCAGATTTTTCCTCCACCTTGAGGATATGAATTTTAGCCCCAACTTAGTGTCTATATTCTTGCCTCGATCATAGGAGAGTGGTACAAAAATTAAGAAGTCGAGTAATGGATTGAGCATGGTAAACCACTCAGCCTTAAAGTGATGTGTGTTTTTATGTTGCTTATCAAGTGTAAAATAAAGAATATAAGATTCTTGTTCTTCATCTTCACACTCTTCCACTATTTTAGATGATTCCACAGACAAGATATCATCTAAACATAATGTGGAAAAATGCTTCGAGTGAGGTCCAACTAATTCTACTTCAAAATTTACACTATCTACTACACACTCACTTTTATTCACCTTCTCAATGTCAGTCTCAAGATCAAGATGACAATCGAGTGGTTGCGATTCTTAATTTTTCTCCTCAAATTGGCTAACGTCCTCCTCATATTCTTCTTTGTTTAGCCACTGTAAACATGGTGGGAGTGGTAACTCCTTTATCTGTTCCCACAACTGTTCTTGATTCTCTAAAAAATGTTTTATCAATTTGTTCGCTTGAATTGTGACAGCACATATATCTTCTGTATGATCACTTTAACCACAAGTCAAACACTAAGTTACAGTAAGTAGGACAGTATCCGCATCATATTGTGAAGGTCTAGTCCAAGCACTTCCAGGTAAATCTAGATAACAAGCCTCAAAATATGGTCCCCCACAATAATAACAAGAATCTTTATCACTCAAAAAACCATCTATCCAGGCTGACATCTCAAGAAAGGTGTGATAAAAATAAAAGAAAATAAAAAAAAATAAACTAAACAAATATTTACAAGTTTGAATTCAAGAAAGTAAACTAAAATTCTAAACCAATTACATACGCCAAATTGTTCCCCGGCAACGACACCATTTTTGATAAAGCTCAACTTACACATCAATCTAGTGCAAGGCAGTCGTCATCAATATATTTACCCAACTTTTGGAGTCGGGGTCGAATCCACAGGGAATAATGTGAGTGGCGATTAAACTAACTTTAAACTATAGCTACAAGTTGAATTCAAACAGATTATACGAAAAGATAAATGGGGGTTTTGGAGATTAAAAACTAATTGTCGGTCACTTAATATTCGGTGTTTGTAATCAAGAGTTTATGGAAAACCAAGAATTATGTTCGCTAGGGGTTTTGGTACTTGAAAGATGCTAATAGTGGTTCAAGATTCTCACAGTAGGTAGGACAATAGGTTATCTTTATTGAAGTTATGCCTAAATGTCTCTTGACCTACTTAAGCATTTAATTTCCTAATCCTCTCGGACTTAGGGAATTTATATTTACTAACCAAAATTCACCTCAGGTTAATCAACCTTGTTACAACATTGATTATTAAACTAAAGTTTAGTGTTTCCAAGTCCCTATTAATAATTCACTTCCCACTATATTTTAATTCTTTTTCAAGAAAATCAAAGTAGGTGTTATCTATCATTTGGAACCAATAGACGATAATTAAAACCTCAAAATTATCAAGGAGTCCTATTACCTTTCGAATCTTAAACACTTAGCACCTTATCAAGACTTAGCCCTAGATCCCATAATTCAGGTTAAAGGGGTTTAGCCGCTCATGATGTAATGATCGAAACAACTAGATGAATTCATAATTTGAAAGATAAACTTACCACAAGATGAGTAATAACTAGTTATTCTCAGATTAGATCACAATAGGAATCCTAAAGTAATGATTAAAATCTCATCAAAGTAATTGCTTTTTCAAGCCAAGAAACTAGAGAGAGAAAATAAGAAAAATATGTCTCTCAAAACTCAGGTTTAGAACCCTTAAGAAAAGCCTAAACAATGCTTTAAATAGTTTACACTAATTATGGAAACAAAATAATAAAGTTCAGCAATTCCTCGGACAGGTGACGCCATTCGTGATGCCCTATCAGGAGGCTAATGACTTATCACAAATGTCGTCAGCTCCTCTTTTCTTTTGGTATTCGCTGCCTTAGGTTGAAGATAATTTTGATTAAGTATCATCTCCTTGACGACTCTATCATGAATGTTGTCACGTCTCTACCTCAGCCCTTATGTTGTGCCTTAGGCTGAAGCTAATTTTGACGACCTATCATCTCCTTGATGGCTTATCACAAAATGTCGTCACAACTCTCAACTCAAGTTCATTCTTTGTCTAAATATGATGATGAATTTGATAACTTATCACAGGGCTGACGATTTATCAGGAATGTCATCAGCCACACTTCTCTTCTTTTCGCTTAAGATTACAACTCTTTTGCTTCCATCCTTGTTGGTTCTCTAGCATCTTAGCTTCTACTACAAAATCAAATATAAAACTATCAAAAATGTCTAAAGTTGCTTAAGACTTTGGAATTATTCTCAGTTAAAAGCCTTAAATGTGTTAGCATCATCTCACACATCACTAGAACCATTTCTCCATCAGACATTAGGAGATTCTTGGGTTTAGCTGGCTATTACCACTATTTTGTAGAAGGTTTCTCATCTATTGCATCTCCTATGTCTAGACTGACCCAAAAGAAATTTAAGTTCCAGTGGTTAGATTCCTACGAGAAGAATTTTTAGGAATTGAAGACGCAACTCACTACAACCCCAGTCTTAGCAGTACCAGATGGTACAAGTAGTTTTGTGGTGTATTGTGATACCTCCAGAGTTGGTTTGGGTTGTGTGTTGATGCATAGAGGTAAGGTCATAGCCTATTCCTCTAGATATCTTAAGCCTTATGGGATAAATTACCCAACCCATAAACTTGAGTTAGCTGTTGTAGTGTTTTCTTTGAAAATCTAGAGATATTATTTATATGGTGTGCATGTGGATGTGTTTATGTATTATTTTCAGTATGTATTTACCTAGAGAGAGTTGAATATCCATCATAGAAAGTGGTTGTATTTGTTGAAAGATTATGACATGAGTGTGTTGTATCATCTGGGCAAGGACAATGTTAGGGCAGATGCCCTTAGTAGATTATCCATGGGAAGTGTTGCTCATGTGGAGAACGAAAATAAAGAGTTAGGTCAAGAAGTTCATATTTTAGCTAGATTGGGTGTTAGGTTAGTTGATTCAGTTGAAGGGAATGTTTGGGTTCAGAGTAGTGCCGAATCTTCCCTAGTTTAGGAAGTAAAGGAGAAGCAAGATATGGATTCTAGTTTGGTCAAAATGAAGGAGTCGGTTAAAGACCAAAAGGTAGAGGTTTTCTCCCAAGTGTGACATAGCGTGTTGAGATACCAGAGTAGATTGTGTGTGGCATGTTTGATGATTTAAGAGAATGGATTATGGTAGAAGAGCATGGTGCACGTTATTCCATTCATCTAGGTGCTACCAAGATGTACTGTGACTTGCAGGAAATCTATTGGTGGAGTGGTATGAAGAGAGACATAGCCGAGTTTGTAGCGAAGTATACAACTTGTCAACAGGTTAATGTAGAGAACAAAAGACCTGATGGTTCATTGCAAGAGTTTGGTATTCCCACCTAGAAGTGGGACGAGGTGAATATGGATTTTGTGATTTACCCCATTCGCGCCGTCATCATGATTCAATTTGGGTTATTGTAGATAGATTGACGAAGTCAACGCATTTCTTGCCAGTTCACACATCTTATACCACTGAGGATTATGCTATGTTGTATATCCCAAAGTTAGTCAGATTGCATGGAGTTCCTTTGTCTATTATTTCAGATAGGGGTACTTAGTTTACTTCCTAGTTTTGGAGAGCCTTTCAGATGGGTCTTGGTACCCAAGTCCATCTTAGTTCAGCTTTCCACACTCAGACAGATGGTCACGCAGAGAGGACTATTCATACTCCAGAAGATATGTTTAGGGCATGTGATCTTGATTTCAAAGGTAGTTGGGATGAGCATTTGCCATTCATTGAGTTCGCTTATAATAACAGTTACCATTCCAGCATTCAAATGGCCCCATTTGATGCTCTTTATGGGAGGAGATATAGATCACCCATAGGTTGGTTTGAAGTGGGTGAGGCTACTTTGCTTGGGCCCGATGCAATATTTGAAGTTGTGGAGGAAGTTAAGTTTATTAGAGAAAGATTAAAACCAACCCAATATCATCAAAAATCATATGCAGATGTGAGAAGAAGGTACCTCGAGTTTGATGTTGGTGATTTAGTGTATTGAAGATTTAACCTATTAAACGGGTGAAGAGATTTGGCCAAAAAGGGAAGCTTAGTCCCCTGTTTTTTGGACCTTTAAGAATTATGAGTCGTGTTGGGAAAGTATCTTATGAGCTTGAGTTTCTAGCTGACTTGTCACCCGTTCATCCTGTATTCCACGTTTTTATTCTTAAGAGGTGCATCGGTGACTCCACTATTGTAGTTCCTTTTGAAAGCTTAGATATTCAGAACAACCTTTCATACGAAGAGATTCCAGTTGAGATTTTAGATCATCAGATCCATAGACAAAGGAACAAAGAAGTTCCCTTGGTCAAAGTTCTTTGGCGGAATCATTCTGTTGAAGGTGCCACATGGGAAGCCAAAGCAGATATGTGAGCCAAGTACCCTCACCTCTTCTCCGCAAACTCAGATTTAGCCAAAGGTAATACTCTTCCTTGATTCAGTCTTTTTTTATCATGTATTCATCTATATAGTTGTCCTCATGTAAGTTCATGCACTCACAGAATTACTCAGAAGCTCAAAATAATTTAGATTTAGTTATTCAGTTTACTTCTATTGTACATGCTATCATATAGCCTCAGATTCCTCAGAATTCTTAGTCTAACTAGTAACATTCAAGGATGAATGTTTCCAAGGGAATATATTGCAATGCTCTGAACTTTCTTAGCTTAAATTTGTCCCTAAAGCGTTAAGAGATAGCTTCAAAAATGAATAATATTTATTCTATGTGGAATTTTCCATATCTAGACTTTCCATTGTTTAGGAAATTGAATAAGATTTCCATCAATATAAGATTCGCCAAAATTCGACACTCAGTGAAGGAGTTATGCGATTTTTAAGTTGACAGTGTGCCACTTGGGCACTTGGCACGTCGCAGGAAAGGAAAAATTTGTAATTGTCAAATGTAAGTGGACCTCCATGATATTGGCACATTCTAGAGAGGGCGATTTGCCCATTTGTCAATTTCTAGTGAGCCATTACGATACTAGCGTGTTGCGCCAGTGGACAAAATGGCAAACTTAAGGGCACTGCGATTGTGGCACGTCACGGTGAAATGCCAGTTCCCATTCATCCACTTTCCAGTGAGCCACGCGATATGGCGTGTTGCGGTGGCCACCCAGTTTGGAAAATTTTGCATTTTTCAGTTCTGTTTAATAGCTTAAATGGGGCATTTTGGTTAATTTCCAAGCCCCCAATCTGTCCAAAATACGAGATTTAACATATTCCAAAGCACTTTTTTCTTATTTCATACACTTTATCTCAAAAGAAAACCCTAGATCATCAAAGCTCCTTCTCCCTGAAACCCAATTTGTCCAATAATTCTCCCAGGTAATTCAAGATTTAAAACCCCCAACTTAAGAACTCTAAGAATTTATCTCCAAAGCATCAATAGAGATCAAAGATTCAAGTTTTAGCATCTAAGATCATCAATTAAGGTATGTGGGATTTTTCAACACGGATAATTCTAGCATCCTTGTGCCCAAAACTTATTTTAGTTACAAACTTACTGAATTTTGTGTGATTTCCCATGAAATTAAAGTTAGGGTTTATATCCAATATTGCTATTTATGAGATTATGAGATTTCAAGGGATTTAGAAGTTGAGTTGCATGTCTATGTTCGTATTTTCATACGTATTGTAGAAATTTCCAGATTTTAAGTTGAATTGTAAATGTTTACATTACCAAGCATGAATATTATGGTGTTTTAACATGAAATAGATGCATAAGTCACTAAGCCCTAATTAAAGATTACTATTTCAAGATTGTTTGTGCTATGAGCACCCTATGATAAGATTATTCTCAGATTTTTTATAAAGATTTGACCTTTTGGTCCTAAGATAAGATAAAAAGCCACATTGTTCATATGACTTGAGATTTAAAGAAAAAAAGTGTATAATTTGTTTTCTTGTAGACCCTTGTGCTATTTTGAAGCGGATTTCCAAAGATCCTGAGCAAAAGAATGGGAGTAGTGTTTAGCACCGAGATGGGTGTGTTACCAAGATTTTATGCCCCAGAACTACCTGCCACTGTAGGATTAAAATTATTCCCACTTCTACGTGAATGACTAAAATTATGATCACTTAAGATAAAATGGTATATTCTATTGGCAAGGGTAGAATAGCTCTCCCCAATGCGGGTAATACATTGGACTCCATGAATGCTCACATGGTTTATGTTGGTTAGAAAAACCTCCCCAAAGAAGTCCCCTACTCTTAAAATAGTATATTGGTTGAAAGACTTAAGATAAAAGTATATGTTTTGAAAGATATGAATTTTAAGATTTCTTAAAGTCTTGAGATGAAGTATTTTCTTTACAGTTGACAAGATAATGTGGTGGTTTTAAAAAAAAGATTTTACAACATAATGCAATGTCTCGCAAGATTCAAATTATATGCTTTATTTTTCATGATTTATGATCTTTAGATTTCAGATTACTCAAGCCTATGTGAGTCATTTACATTTATCATACATTATTTTATAAATTTTGATGATATTGTTTACTTATTGCATTCACCCCCATATACTCAATACATCATCAAATTACTTGTCCACATATATGTCTAGGTGCTACATTGTCTCATAATGTAGGTTCATGTGCTCAGTCTAAGCAGCATGAGAGATTTTAGAGCATCTCATCTACATCTCTGCAGTTGGTGAGCCCTCATAGTTTGAGGACTTAGATGTTCAGATTTCTTTTTTATCTAGTAGATGATTTAGTATTCATTTTAGATAGTTTGGGTCAGCTAGGGCCTATCCCAGTGACTCTCTAGATTCAGTCAGTAGATGGTTGTCGGACTACTAGATTCAGTTTAGACTTTTTATTCCGTATCCAAATTTTTTTGTATTATTTTACCATGACTTGTGAGATTAGTATGCTTCAGATAAGATTTCCATATTTATTATGTTTTCATGTTCATTTTTACCTATTTTGAGATTCAGATTTAGTAGAAAGCAGCCAGGGTTAGCTCAAGACTACTTGTATTTCGGAGCACTGTATGGCATCCCGCAAACTAAATTTTAGGGCGTTACATAGGGTGTAGACTCAGGTCATTACTAACTTGGTATTGGAGAATCAGGTTTATAATGTCCTAGGGTTTCTAAAAATCATATTAAGAATTATTTTGTTCATAGGAGTGAAGCACACTACAAAAATGAGAGTGAGGCTATAAGGTATCTTAGAAAAGTTTCCTTTCGCCATATTCATATCATGCTAGAATGTGAACTCTAGTTGCTCTTGTTCTAATTTGTGCACAATGCATTAGTATAAAATGTCACTTAAAAAAGCCAACAAAAAATGGAATGGAAATTAAAATAGTTACTAGAAAGCTCCACCAACTCCAATAGATCCCCTAAATGAGCAAGTCTCACACAATAATTTTCCAGATACTTTTCATGTGCTTTCTTAGGTGATGACAACTAAGGTAAATCAATAGGTTGTTGCACCATTCAATCTAAATAGTAATAGGACACCATCGACTGTCTGGGACATCACTCAAATGTATTCTCCTAAGCTTTATGGTTCTAAGATGGATGAGAATATACATAATTTCATTAATGAGTTTTAGATGATCACCTAGATTATGGGAATCACTCTAGTTAGGAGTGCATATTTAGCACCTTATAAATAAAAGAAATGACTAAGACTTGGTGAAAATAGTGGAAGGATGGTAAAGACATGTATATAGGCCTAAAGGATTAGGATATATTTGTGACTACTTTTCAAGATAGTTTCTTTCCCACTTTGTTACAAGAATCCAGGGTCGAGGAGTTCATTAATATAAAGAAGGGTAATACGTTAGTGAAAGAGTATTCTCTAAAATTTACTATAATTTCTAAGTATACTTTAGCAATGGTGGTTAATTCAAAGACATGTATGAGACAATTTAACTGAATGGAAATGGACATCTCTAAGGTTATGACTCATGTTAAACAGATCGAAGAAGATAGGATAAAAAAGAAGAAAAAGGAGACTAAGATTGTGAGAATAGGAAATTTTAACTACTGTAAGTAGAGGTTTTGTGTTGTTAATCACTCTTAGTATCAGCAAAATTCTTCAGCTCAGGTACCATATTCAACTATTGTACCATCCCCTAGACTTGATCATGACTGTAAAAAATAGAGCATGGGTACTAAATCACATATAGGTGTTATAGGTAGTTGCATTTTTCTAACATGTACTAAGTATGGTAAAAACAATCTATCTGAGTGTCATATCTATAAGAGGGTTAGGTAGGCCATAGTTTAAGAGAGTGTCCTTCTACCAAACAATGAAATGGGGTTAATAAGGCTCAGTCTACAAATTTATTTACTTTAGTAGGTCTCCAACCAAGTATTGTGCCTCATATACTGTAGGTGTTGGTCAGTGCTAGAAAAAATTCAATGCATTACAGACTCGACAAGATTATGAGGGTTCCACATATGTAGTCCGTAGTAAATTATTAGTCTTCCATATTGATGTATATGCCTTGTTAGATCCAAGACCTATAATTTCTTTCGTGATTACTTATGTTGCAGAAAAATTTTATGCTCATCCTTAAATCCTTGTTAAACCCTTCTCAGTACTCACTGTTGTTGGTGACTCAATTACAACTAAATTGGTTTATAGAAATGATCTAATCTCTGATTTCCAAAAAATTACATTAGTTAATCTTGTAGAGTTAGTGATGAATAACTTTGACAACTTTATTTTCATGGATTGGAGAGATTTGTTGTAACGCCTCGAAAACGGGTCTCGGAGCATCACACGGTGCTTGAGGCTACGAGTAGCCCCAAACTAACCCTTTTAGCCATTTTCATTCAATTCAACACAAATCAACGGAGTTTCCATAAATAACCCTCAAATATCATCAGAGTAATCATAATCCAAGAATAAAAAATATTTCAGAAAGATAACAAAATACGACTTATTAGTCAACTCCCAACATCTATACTAGTCTGACAAGCCTCTAAGAAAATGGTAAAACTAGCGAGCCATTGGGACGTGCACCAACTGACTCCTACTAAGTATAAAAATGTAAACAGTTCCATGAAACCAACATCAGACATCACGTCCTCGGAACATGAGGACTCACCACGACAGAGGGTGTAGAACAGTGTGCCCAAAGAATCACTGTCGAACCTGGGACTGAGCACCTGAACCTACATTCCAAGAAAATGCAGCCCACATCCGAAGATTTGGGTCAGTACCATGGAAAGGAACTGAGTATATGGGGGTGTATGCAGTTTTATAAACATCATCATCATAAATATTTATAAGAAATATACATGATATATAAAAGACTCACATAGACCGAAGAAAATCATCATAATCATGAGAGGATGAAATAAGTATAATAACACATATGAGTCATCATATAATTTTTCAATCACCTTTAGTTTATCAAGAATATCAATTCTCATAATGTAAATATCATTTAAATCTTTCGAAAGAATAACTTTCACAATTCCACTTTCAAATCACTTCACCGTTCACCATAGACACAAGGAAACACACACACACTGGGAGATCCTATAACCGACATAAACCATGTGAGCTACATGGAGTCCAACATACAACCCACGTTGGGGAGATCCGTCTTATCCTTGCCATCGGAGTAGGACTATCGATATCAAATCCACACAAACTAGTGATCACTACATAAATCAGCCTCAGACTCACTCCTATGGGGGCACGTAGTTCTAGGGAAATAAGGTCACTTTATACCTCCCACTAAGTGCTAAAGATTTTTCCCGAACTTAGCTCAGATCATTTCAAAGACAATCCACAACAAAACAATTTCAGTAATATATAAATATACATCGGGAGCCATCATGCTTCCCATTTATCAAAATCAACCACGTTGTGGATTTCTTTCACACTCGAGTTCAAAACAACTCAATTAAGACCAAAAGTTCAAATCATTCAAAACATCTCAACTATTCAACATCAACGTGCTTATAACACACATTTTCTCAAAAACACAATTTCAAATGGGGTTCACGACCCAAATATCAAAATCATGATAAATATCGTTCAAGATTCATGCTTTATATCACCACACATGTAAATTCATCTTTCAAAATCATAAACATCAAGATTCCATAATAATCATCATAAGATATGGGTTCATGCTTCAAATTCATAAAAATCAAATAAAAATCATGCCTTTGTAAAGAAAATTACTTTTGGGCACAAGAACGAAAGAGAGTTCTTAGTGAAAACCCCCACATACCTCAAATATGACCCTTGGAATGACTTTCCAAACAACCTTGTGATTTTTGCGAATTTTTGGGTTCCCCACGTATCCCTTGCGATGAGGATTTCGAATATATAAAAATATCTACATTCCCACGGTTGAGTTTCTAGGTATAATGGTTTTTATATGGAAACCCTTATATGTGTTCTAGAGGATTTTTGATGTTTGGGTGGATATTTTGGAGTATTGGGGGGGTTGAATCCCGTGTTAAGAATGATAAGGGAATTGAAATTTACCACTTTGCCATTAATGAGGCAAAAAAAGTTAAAAATTTACCCGGGTGTGATAGACCATGAGTCGCATGCTTCATCCCACCGCAGAGAAGCATGCATCGCACGCTCTATTGCACCGTAGAGAAGCGTGCGTTGCATGCATATCTCATGATGCTACTGGTTTGAAAACCAAATACACCCTAAATGACATCCAAAAATTCTAAAAATCACATGGAACACCCTACGACATTGCCCCATCGCAACGCTACAAAACTCTCAGAAAATGAAGGTCGGGAAGGTCACGAATTAATTCATCGAAGATTCAAGACTAAAAATAAAATTAAGTGTAGAAGCAAGGCCAAACACTTAGTCAAATTTTGTTGTTTTAACACACTTAGCTCATTCCAAAGGCTTTAAAAATGCAGAAAATTTCTGGGGTCTTACATTTGTGTTATTCCTTAATAGACTATAGAAATTGGGTAATTTAGTATTAGTTTTCTAGTAAGCTAGTCTTAGAATAAAAGACTAATACTCCAAAGCGTGTACTTACCATATAGATTGGATCAGGGATTGTAAATCTTAAGTCCCAACTCATCATTTAGTCCAAACAATGAATAATTTCTAGAAGTATTTTCTAAAGATCTGCTCAGTGTTCATCCTTAATGGGAGATAGACTTTTGAATTAACCTTCTTATAGATACCTAACCTATTATAGTTCCTCTTTATAGAATGGATTTTCTTGAGCATAAGGAATCGAAGGAGCATTTCAAGGTTCTCTCAGATAAAGGTTTCATCAGACCTAACATATATCTATGGATCACTCCTATTCTTTTAAGGAATAAGAAAGGTGATTCTCTTAAAATATTCATTGATTATCATTAGTTGAACCAAATTATAGTAAAAAATAAGTATCCCATATTTAGTATTGATGACTTACTTTACCAACTTTAGAGTACCATTTGTCTCTCAATATATACCTTTGATTTAGCCATTATTAGCTAAGAGTCAGAGAAAATGATATTACAAAGTCAACCTTCATAACTCAATATGCTAATTTTGAATTTGTTGTTATGGATTTTGGACCAACAAATACTCATACAACATTTATGGACTCAATGAATAGGGAATTTAGACAATTTTTAAACATGTTCATCATTGTCTTTATAGATGACATCCTTATTTATTCTCAATGTGAGGATGAATATGAAGACTACTTCTGAATTGGCTTTTAGACACTCAAAGATAGACTTATTCACTAAATTCATCAAGTGTGATTTTTTTTATATTTATAATGTTCCTTAGTCATATGATCTCCATTAAGGGTCTTCAGGTTGATCCGCAATTGACCAAAGTAGTTATGAACTTCCCTAGACCCTTCTCTACATCATCCATTAAGAGTTTTCTAGGTTTATTTAGTTACAAAAGATGGTTTTTTAAAATATTTTCATCTATTTCTCCTCTTATGTATAGATTGATTAGATTGTAGTCAAATTTCATTGATACAATGCTAGTAAAAAAAGTTTTCAAGAATTATAGACTCGACACACTTCTACTTTATTTTGACTCTGTTGAAGGGTCCAAATGGGTTTATGTTTTATAATGATGCTTTAGGATTTTGTCTTATTATGTGTTGATCAAGAATGGTAATCTTATAACTATGCCTCTAGACATCTCAAACCCTATCAAAATAATTTTTTGACTCACGATCTTGAGTTGGCAGTAGTCATTTTTGTCTTAAATATTTGGAGGCACTATATTTATAGAGTTGGTGTGGATGTGTTAACAAATGATAAGAGCCTTTCATATGTTTTCAATCAGAAAGGTCTAAATCATTATTAGAGTATATGGATATAGTTGTTAAAGGATTATAATATGAGTGCCACGTATAATCTTGGTAAATACAATGCAGTGGCTTATGATCTCAGTAGACTATCTATGGGTAGTGTAGCTCATGTAGTAGATGAGAAGAAATAATTGGTTTGCAATTTTCACAAAAATGCCTGATTGGTAAGTTGGTTGGTTGATTCAGTGGAAGATTGTATTATCATTCATAATGGTTAAATATTTTTCTTATTAATAATGGTGATGGAAAGAAGGATGTGATCCTCTTTTTCTTAGTTGAAAAAAACAGTCCAAAGTCAGAAGGCTAAAATTTTGTCCAAAGGGAAAGATGGTTTTCTTTATTTTTAGGACAATATATATGTTCCAAATATTAAAGAATTAATAAAATAGATGATGATAGAAACTCAAGGTTATCGATATTCTATTCATCCAAATTCTAATTAAATGTACTGTGACCTATGCGAAGTCTATGGGTAGAATGGCATGATGAAGGATATCATAAAAGTTGATGCAAAGTGTCCAAATTGTTAGCTTGTTAAGGTGAACACTAAAACTAGGTTGCATGACTTAGAATATTATTATTCGTACTAGGAAGTGCCAAGTGGTGAATATGGACTTCATTATACAGTCAAATCAAACATTTCCTTATTCTTTAACCTATCACATGATATTTTGATGACCAAAATCTATATATGTATATTTGTGATTCTAAAGCTTGTTATTACCTTAAATTATAAAGAATAAGTCCATAATAAGTCTAAGATTAGATTAAGCAAGCTAAGTTCTTAATCAAGAAAGTTCTTCAAGTGTTTGTCTTTGTTTAGGTGAGCCAAATATTAGTAATTGATTCTTTTCATCCTAACACCTAACTTTCAAGATATATGATATTATGATTAAATCCTAGGGTCTATTCCCAATCTACTAAAGATTGATTCATTATATTTTTTACTTTATTTCTACAAGTATGGTTTTCTCATGATCTTATGATTTCCATAAAATTCTCTTATTTATGCATCAAATGGAATTAGTTAAGATTACCTTGTGAAATATGAACTTCATATTAAGAGACACATTTTAATATGCATGATATTCTACATATAATTAATCACATGATATAGAATTAGTCTCATAATAGTAATATTTACTAATAGTATGACATCTATATATATTCATTATGCTCTACAAATAGTTTTGGCATCTAGATATGTTACATGATATGAAATGAGACTAGTATTACTAGAATGTTATTTATCACTGAGATAATGAGGGTTTAAATAACTCATGTTTAATAACTATGTTGCCACTGTAGGTTTTGTCTAAGAATAATGATTTCAAGAACCTTATGTTATGGTTCTGGACCTTAATTGGTTAGAACATCTCTTCCAATATGGGTGTAAAATATTGGGAATCATAAGGCTACATTGTTTATAATAGTTATGAGAAAATCCCATATGTATAATCGTTATGAAACTCATTATTTACATACTCATGAACTACTTATATGCATACATATTTATCATGATTTCACTTTTCAGATTTTAAACCGCCCTAAGCTATTCTTTACATGCATCTATGATGAGTTATAATTTATATTAAATATAGGTATATACTTGCGTACCAATATATTCCATTATATTGATTATTTATGGAACTACATATTTCTTATGAGGTAGGTATAGGTACTCGAATTTATGATTTGCTACTACGCAGCTGGTAGCACCAAAAATATAAAAGATTCATGAGAGTTACTATTATTTAGAAATCTTGGAGAGTCTTTAGTTTTCTATATTATCTTTAGTTTAGATTTTAAATAAATGAAGGTTATGGGTACTAGACCTCAGTAGCTTTGATGTTTACACTGGACAAACAGTATTTAGAATTGACTCTCTCAATGATTCTAGTTATGTATTAGTAAAAGGTTATTCTTTTCATATTTATCCCACTATAATTGTCAATCATTCCACATTCGTTTAATTATTGTCAATAATTATCCCACTATGAAAAAGGTCCTACTGAACCACTAGTGACTAACTAGATATGCATAACAACTAGGGTGTTCATTCGAGTCGTAATAAACTTTGAGTTAGAGTAATAGGTTCTAATGTCTTAGGGTGTCTGTGAAGTCATGCCTAGTCTGATCCTATATATAGGTATGAAGATTGACATATTTAAAATTTGACATCTACAAGGCATCAAGGAATATTTCCCTTATTTTATGATTTATTTCATGTGATAGAGTTTAACTGTATGTTTCACTTTTAAATCAAGTTTTACACAAGTTATTGATTATGAATCCAAAGTGATCTACTAGATGGATGGTCAATAATAATGATAGATATGATTTTACTCCTTCACATCTTGTTCGTATATTTCATTGCAGGAATGAAGCCAATTTTTGGTGAAAATGCTAATGTAAGACTCTTCCTATGCCCTTATTACACAAAAGGGTTTTGGTTTAGCTATCGCTTAGTCGCCGAAGGTTGATTCAGAAGTTAATTTGAGGAGTTCTATCAATATGTTGACTCATATAGTGTGTATTCACACTAACCATCTAAATCCTACCTATAACAGTCCTCATATTGCTTCTAAGGTATGATACTTTCTCAGAATGAATTCTCTAGATTTCTCATGATCAAATCTCGATGAGGATCCATAAATTTTTAATGATGTGGTTTAAAAGATTCTCTATGTTATGCATATTACATATGAAAAAAATGTTGTTCTTGTTTATCATAAATTTAAAGATAATGTGGGCATGTGGTATAAATAATGGGAAAATTCAAAAGAGACAATGTATTACCACTAGAGTGGATCAAGTTCTAGGATGTGTTTTTATATGTTTCTTATCGGGGAGTTGAGGGAAGATAAGGTTAGAGAGCTCTTGAATTTGTATGAAGATTCCATGAGTGCAAAGGATTACGACCTTAAATTCACCTACATTTCTCTCTATGTTGCAGATAAAGTGTATTATATAAAGAATAAAAGGAACCTATTTATTTAAAACATATCCACACTCTTGAGTAAGGAGGGTAAGGGGATGATTTTTATTGTACAAATGGACATACCTCAACATATTTTTCATTTTCAATTGGTTGAAGGGGTTAAATTTAAGTAGAGGAAAGAGTTTTAGAATAAGAGAAGCAATATTTCAAACAATGATCACCATTAGTAGAGAGTAAAAGATTAAAATTTGTCTGACTTCTATATTAATTCTTTTAGATTCTCTATATTTAGGTAATGCAGTATCTTGAAGATTTAAAACATAAGGTTCGTAGTGTTAGGGAAATTTTGTAAAGGGACCTTCATACACTTTTTGCAATAAGTATGGGAATCACCATCTAGGTGAGTTCTAGTTTGGTCGGTATGTGTGTTTTGATGTAGATAGAAGGGTCATATATTGAAAGATATCCTATAAAAACTAGAGTCTACATCCTAGACGATACAGGATCAATCCAACAATAAGACAGACCAGATAATAACAACAATATGGAATCAAAATGACCATCACGACTTCACTATATCAAGAGACAATAAATAAGATTACAAGACAGATGGATAGATAACTTGACATATAATATCCTAGAATCTAAGAACCCTAAATATATCAATGAAAGGACCCTAAGACTAGAAGATATCAACACCAAGTACTTACTTAGATCAAGACAAACTCAATGACCTCAAGACCCTACATTTATAGCCGAGGAACAACACAAGTGTCACTACATTTTGTTGTGCAAGTTTTGGGTTTCCACTCTCAAGAACAAGAGAGAGAGAATTTTCCAATATTACAAGACTTTTTTTTGTGAAATATCAATAATGAACTAAGCTCCCATAATAACCCTAATGTGCTCTATGTATAGAACATCACAAAATAAGTTGAAAATGACCATCTTGTCCCTATTCAAGGGGCATCTTTGGAGTGTAAGTTTATTACACTTCAAATTACCTCTTCATACTTCAAAATATGTAATCCCTAAGATGGATTTATAACAAACTCACACACAACCATATTCATGAACATGCCTTGGATTTTTTGTAACTCCCGAGCTTGACTATATGTGAATGATCTTGAGCTTGGTGTGACCTATCATCCTCTCCATCTTCAATAAAGGGTAGGTGATCCTCCTAATAAGTGATTTTACCTTTAACCAATGAACGAAGCATGGAACCCAAGGTTCTATTCACTACTTCCATTTGGCCATCGGTTGTGGGTGGAGAGAGATGGAAAATTAACAACTTCATAACAAGCCTACCCCACAACGACCTCCAAAAGTGACTAAGTAATTTAGAGTCCTTATCACTCACAACGGTCCTCGGAACACCTTTCAATTTGACAATATTTTAAATTAATAAAGAGGCCACACTACATGAATCTTCACTTTTAGAGCATGGAATGAAATGTGCCATCTTAGAAAACCGGTCAACCACAACAAAAATACTATGCCTTCCTCTTCTATTCCTTGGGAATCCTAACACAAAATCCATAGATATATCAATACAAGGACGTAAAAGAGTGGGAAGCGGGGTGTACAACCCTTGAGGGAGAAGCAGAGACTTTGTACTCCTACAATCCATAAATTGGACATAGATTTTAGCAATATCTTTGTGTATCTTAGGCTAATAGAATTTTTCCTCCTAGATTCTGAGGGTCTTTCCAATGCCAAAGTGTCCCATTAGACAACCATCATGTGCTTCTCTTACAAACAACTCTCTCCAATAACTCAATGGCACACTCAACTGTCTTCCTTTGAACAAGTCACCATCTAACTTGGAATAAGGTTTTGAACCCCCATTCGTGAGTAACTCCTCACTACCCAATTCTTTTCATTCCCTAAAAATATGTGCAAATTAAGGGTCCTAGGGGTACGACTATTTTAGGCTCTTAAATCCCATTAATTTAGAGGACAAGGTTGAAACAAGTACATGTTTCCTAGATAATGCATCAGCAAACATATTTTCCTCACCATTTTTTGGTATTGAATAAGGTAAGGAAATATTTTTAAGAATTCAATACACTTAACATGCCATTTGTTGAGCTTGTCTTGGGCCTAAAGGTGCTTCAAGGATTCATGGTCCATTCAGATCAGGAATTTTTTGGGCCACAAGTTGTGTTGCCAATTACCCAAAGCACTAATCAAAGCATATAACTCTAGATCATAAGTAGAATTATTTAGAGTTGTGCTCTTGAGCTTCTCACTAAAGTAAGAAATGGATTTGAGATCTTTCATGAAAAAAATAGCCCCTATACCTACCTTACTATCATCACATTCAACTTCAAACATTTTGTCAAAGTTGAGTAATTGCAACAAAGGTTCAGAGATGAGCGTAGCTTTCAAGGCTTCAAAGGTGTTAGATCGATCATCACCCCACTTGAAAGGTTGGTCCTTTCTAATGAACTTGGTCAAGGGGTGGAAATGGTGCTAAACCCTTTGACAAACCGCCTATAAAAACTAGCTAATCCATGGAAACTTTGGACTTCACTAATGGATTGTGGAGTTGACTAATTTTATTAGTGTCTATCTTGGATTCATCCACTTTGACCCCTATTGAACGCATAACAAAACCAAGAAAACAACTCCATCAACACCAAAGGAGTACTTATCAAGAAAAGTATACAATTTTATCTTTCTAAGAACATCAAAGACACATTGTAAATGCAATACATACTCATCAAGGGACTTTCTATAGACCAACACATCATAAAAATTAACAACAACAAACTTTCCAATGAACACTTTTGTCAAATGATTCATTAATCTCATACAAGTGCTTGGAGCATTTGTTAGGCCAAATGGCATAACCATCTATTCATAGAGACCAAATTTTATCTTAAAGGAAGTTTTGCATTCATCACATTGCATTCTAATTTGGTGATAGTCACTCCTAAGATCAATCTTTGAAAACATACTAGAACATTCAACTCATCAAGCATATCATCCAATCTAGGAATGGTATGGCGATACTTTATCATAATTTTGTTGATGGCTCGGCAGTCAACACACATGTGCCATGTTCCATCTTTCTTTGGCACTAACAACATCGGAACAAAACATGGACTCATGATATCTTCTATGTACCCTTTTTTGAGAAGCTTCTCAACTTGATGTTGAAGCTCCTTAGTGTCCATAGGGTTACTTCTATAAGCCGTCTTATTTGGAAATTGTGATGTCATCACAAGGTCAATTTGATGTTCAATTCCTCGAAGTAGGGGTAGCCCTAGCGGAAGTTCTTTAGGAAGGAAATCCTTATAGTACCGCAATATAAGAGAAATAGAAGGAGACATAAAAGAATTAGAGAGGTTAGTGTTTAAACAATGAGCCAAGAGAACAATAGGTGTGTTCTCATCATGTTCCACAGAGACTTTTTTCCTCCTATTCAACATCACCATATTAACCTTGCCCTTTAAGTTTATGCACCCTTGGTTTCCTTTACTTCTCCACTCCCGGGGTCTCTATCATTTTTCTCACTCTCGGGTTTCTTTCACTTTTCTTTCAACTCTCTTATCTCTTGATGCAATTCATTCCCTTGTGATGGAAAGAAAGGGTGAAGTATGATCTTTCAGCCATCCTTCTCAAAGAAGTACTGGTTGGTCCTCCCATCAAGTTTGGTACACCTATTATATTTCCAAGGTTTACCAAACAACAAGTGACATGCTTGCATTGTAATAACATTACAAAGCACTTCGTCATGGTAGTTTCCCACATTAAACTGAATTACACATTGCCTTGTGACTTTCAATTCACCATAGTCATTCAACCATTGCAACTTGTAAGGACTAGCATGTGGAATAGTAGGTAGTTTCAAGAATTTCACCATAGTGACACTAGCAACATTTGCATAACTCCCACTATCTATAACCATGGTACACACACTACCATTGAAAAGACACTTAGTATGGAATAGATTCTCCCTTTGGCTAGGATCATCTATTTCATTACTAATCATGGCTCATCTTACAATAAAATTTGGAACTAGACACACTCCCTTTTATGGGTAAGCATCTTCCCCATCATCTTCCTCATGTAGCTCGCTGTCGGTTTTGTCTCCTTATTGAGGCTCGACCTTATTCTCCTCAGTTTTAGTACCCACCTTGTTTCCAAGGTAGTATAATGTTCCTTTCCTTAGGATCACATTTCATCGCTTTAGACATTCATTGGCTTTATATCCCCGACCTTGACACTTGACACATTGGAACCCTTTAGGATTAGAGTACTTGTGAGCTTCTTGCCTTGGAGGATATTTGTGGACTATTTTGGGCTTGGGCAGTCTTTAATTGGCGGGTTGGTCCTTTTTCATGGACCAAACTGAGGAGGATTGAGCCAGATATTTATTTCTAGGCCAACCCAAGGGTGATTGTCCCTTTGCCATGTATGTCGATCTCTCTTTAAGTTCTCTTTCAATCTCAAGTGCGCTTGAAAAATACCATCAAAGGTATCAAACTTTTGGAGAGCTAAGTGAGTGGAGATGTCTCTGTTCAACCCAAGATTGAACCTAATAATGTCATGAACAACTTGTTCTCCCCAATGATCAAGCTTCAACATGAGTTGTTGTAACTCATCATAGTAGGCCATAACACTTTTTATCCCTTGCCTGAAAGTATACAACTTGGCAAGGAGCTTTTGTCTATAGCTCTCGGGTAGGTATCTTTACCTCATGAGATATCTCAATATAAACCAAGGTGGTATCTTCCTATAAACCAATTCATTACTAAACCACTTGACAAATTCCCACCAAGTGTTAGCATAACCCCCTAAAAGAGCCACGGTATAACAACTTTTCTTCTCCTCGAAAAGATCATTGTCTAGAAGATTTTTTCATAAGATGATTACCAAGATAGATAATCCTCGGGGTAACTTTCTCCATTGAATATGGTAATACTCAATTTGATGGTATTGATTCCTATATCTCTCTATTGATGTCGGTTCACTTGTTAGTTCCATGGACCAACTCTTGCCCCATGCCCTTATATCCCCTTTGATCTATACGACCTTCTCTCATATCCATATCCCTCACATAAGCATCATCAAAGGCTCCATAACCTTCATATTCCTCTCTACTATATTCCTTAAAGTGGATGGGATGGATTTGGTTACGTGGGACTTGATTTAGAGGAATTGAATTTGGTGGAGGTTGTGTTCTTTGGTTTTGTGGATTTTAAAATTTATGGTTCAGATTTAGTGGAGGTAATTGATGACTAAGTCCTTGTTGGACTTGAGAAGTTTGTGAATGGAATGGTCTATTGGAGTCTTGGTTTTGAGGGAAAGGAGTGGTTTGGCTTATGGCATTTAGTGGAGCTTGTGGTGGACTTAGCATTTGATGCAAGGTTTCGGGAGTAATGGCAGCGGAGGAAGTTTGATTATTTAAACTAGAAGAAACATGTTGAGGCATAAAAGGCCAAGAGTTCCTTTGACTTTACAATTGATCCAACCATCGACTCATTATGGCCACACCCCCCTTAGCCGATGCCAAATCCAAGCCAAATCGTTCAAGTGTTTGTGTAATAGCCTCAAGGGATACTTTCATAGTCTCAAGAGTATTGTTATCCACGTTTTAAGATGTGGTTCCTTGTATTATCAAGGTACCTAAATGAACTTCCTACAAAATAACAAATAATTAGTTCAAATAGCCTCACCTTTACTCACACTCTTTGATCACCTTACACTTAGATCCGCGGGTGTTGTAAGTTGGCTAGTAACCCGCGAGTATTCAAGGGATGAGTATGCTCTTGTCTGGAGTATATTTTTGTTTGAAGACTCAATGAATTCTCATCGGACTAGAACCAAGATGTTACAAATAATTCAAAGGATAAAAGCACTCAACAAAACGTAGACACGAACAACAGATTCAAGGACTAATTGACAACCTAGTAGAAGTTTACTAATTTGTTAATTAGTTCTAGGATCAATTAATATAGAAAATAATCAATAATTAGAAACCTTGAATCGAAATTTGAGCTTAAAATTGATGGTGAATAGAAACAATGATGATGTGGAAGTATGCAATAGGTCATGGTCCCACTCAAATTTTAGTCACCAACTTGAAGTTTTAGTCATTACACAATTTGAAATGGAAGAAACTGGTATTGGAGGGAAAGAACAAGTCTTAGAACCTTTTTTTCAAATTCAAACATAAAAAGTGAGACTTTACTTGTACTACCTCCTAAAAACAAGGTCCTTGATATGTGGAAAAGTTGTTGAAAAGTGGTTGTCAAGTTTATGAAGTGATGTGCTCAAGTCCCTTCACCAACAAGCTTTACAACTTTATCTTTCACCCTTTTAAATCTATTTTGCACATTATTTTGGTTTAGATATGAGAATAGATAAAGAACAATAACAACACCACAACAAACTTTTAATAACAACAACAACAACAAAACCAATATCCACTCCAACCTTCAAAAACAAGTCACAACACACGACCAACTTCAAGTTCAAAACAACAATGTCAATATTATAAGCTCAGCTTTAGATTAAGACACTATTAGTGTTAGTGAGAAAGAAAACAAATATAGAAATACTCTAGAAAAAAAAAGACTACTAGATCTAGTAACGCGCTTGTGGCCAAGTCAACAACAATAAGAACAACACATTTCGGCCAAGGTTCAACAACACAATGTTACTTCTTTGGAAAGATCTTCCCAACATTGATTTTGTTAGAAAAAAATTAAGACTTGATATGTGATACCAAATGATACAAGATAAATCCAAAAGTAAGAGAGACTATATAACAACAATAATATGGAATCAAAATTCCCCACACGGCTACACTCTATCAAGAGACAAATAAAAAGATTACAAGATACTTGGATATATAACTTTACTTATAATATCCTAGAATCTAAGAACCCTAACGTGTATCAATTAAAGTACCTTAATACTAGAATATATCAACACCAAGATCTTACTTAGATCAAGAGGAACTCAATGACCTCTAGACCCTAAGTTTTTAGCCAAGGAACAACATTAGTGTCACTACATTTTACTGTGCAAGTTTTGGGTTTCCACTCCCAAGAACAAGAGAGAAAGAAGTTTCCAATATTACAAGACTTATGTTTGTGAAATATAAATAAGGAACTAAGCTCCCAAAACTTTATTCAAAGTTAGTTTATCCTTCAGCTTCTCAAAATTATCCTCACAAGCATAGGACCAAGAGAACTTTAACTTCTTCTACATTAATTTAGTCAATGGGGAAGCTATAGAAGAAAAACCCTCCATAAACCTCCAATAATAGCTAGTCAAACCCAGGAAGCTCAAAAGATTAATTAGAGTCATGGGTTTGGCTATTTCCTAACCACTGCAACATTTTTTGGATCCACCATGATCCCCTCACTAGAGATAATATGACCAAGAAAAGAGATAGTGTTCAACCCGAATTCACATTTTGAGAATTTGGAATACAACTGGTTCTCTTTAAAGGTATGCAACATAATTGGAGGTGATTAGCATCATCCACCTCACTCTTAGAATATACTAGGATGTCATCTATGAACATAAAGACAAAGAGATCGATAAATTGATGGAATACCCTATTCATCAAATCCATAAATATTGTTGGAGCATTGATCAACCCGAATTACATAACAAGGATCTCAAAGTGCCCATACCGAGTATAGAAAGTTGTCTTAGGGATATCCATCTCCCTAATCTTAATCTAATGATACCAAGACCCAAGATCTATCTTGAAGAAGAATGTAGTACCTTGCAACTGATCAAACAAGTCATCTATCCATTGTAGAGGATACTTGTTCTTGACTATTACCTTATTCAACTATCTATAGTCAATGCACATTCATAGGGAATCATCCTTCTTACGCACGAATAATATTGGTGCACCCAACCGAGATGCACTATGATAGATGAAACACCCTTATCCAAAACATACTTAAGTTGCTCCTTGAGTTCCTTAAACTCAGTTGAAGCCAATATATAAGGAGGAATAAATATTGGATCAGTGTTCGAAACCAAATCAATCCCAAGCTCAATCTCTCTATCTAGAGGAACACCAGAAAGGTCATCTGCAAGACCTCAAGAAACTTATTTACCACCAAAACTAAATATAAAGGACCTTCTATATTAGATTCTTTAACCAGAACTAGATGATAGAGATACCTCTTGGAGATTAATCTCCGATCTTTAAGATACGATAAAAACATCCCCTTAGAAGATAAGGAATCACCCTCCCATCTAATAACTAATTCACCAGGGAACCTAAAGAAAACCCTATGGGTTCGACAATCGAGGATGCGTAGGATGAATGTAACAAATCCAAACCCAGAATAACATTAAAATCCACCATGTTTAATAGGAACAAGTCAACCAAATTCTCTTAAATACCAACAGATACCACACACCCCATAGACTTTTTTAGCAACCACAGAGTCACCTACTATGGTAGAAACAAAAATAGGATTGAAAATAACCTCACGATCAAAACAAAAATACACAACAACAAATAAGGTATCAAAAGAAAGAGTGGACCTCAAATTTTGTAAACAATATACGTCACGGGAAAAGAGTTGTAAAGTATTAGTTACATCATTAGAGGATGCCTCAAGATTTTTATCGGGTAGCAAGAGCATATAACATATTTTGGCCTATGCCGGTACTGGATGAGGAAACATCTACAAAAGCAACACACTTTGGTGCAGAAGCAGATGATTTATCCTAGTAGCAAATGGTGGAATTAAAGAAATATCAAGGACTGGACCCCTAAACCGAGGATGGATTGCCTGTGTAGTACATGTCCCTTCAACATTGTCCTTGCATCTCAGATCATCAAGGCATGATTTGAAAAGTGAACAAACCTGGATTAGAGAAGTTTCTAGGACTTAGACTCCAATCTTTAAAATAGAATACCAAGAAAGTAAAACATTCCTAAATGTCTTCTAGCCTCTCCTTTATAAGTATAGTGCGCTACACACCCTTTAAAGAGACTCTACTCAATATATCTTGTGAACTCCTGATTAATCATGAACCTAAATCTATGATACCAACTCGAAATGACCCAAACCAAGGCCTTGTCCTAATTTGTATGCCAAATCCAACTAGGACCAGAGACACCCCCAATACCCAATCTAACCATCTAACACTTATACCTTGAGTTATGAATTCCAAACATATAACTAGATAGCATAATTTATTTATTTTTTAGGCTCTGGGATAGGACTATGACCGTAACTGGCCCAAATGATTCCACCATCCAAACACAATCTATAATAAAATTACCAAACCAAAACCATAATCCTAGAATCAAAACAATAACAAAGTTCCTATCCATAATATAATATAACAGTATGGAACAATAATAAATCATATTCAATGGTATCAACCCCGATATCAATGCCAATACTAAGGCTGATACCAATACCAATCCCACTCATTCAAACCTATAGAAGTCACAAAATCCTCTAACCAAAAGAAAAACAATATCTGGTTGGGACATACCCCCAACCGTGGCAAAAACCAATATCCATAAAATATCTAAAGTCTATAAAGACATCCATGATATGATATGGATCCTTTTGAAATACGGAAGCTCACCACGTCAATCCAACCGAGCCCCACATGTCCTCCATCATTAAGTTTTCTTGGGGGAATCCCATGGAACTCCACAAGATGTTCTTTACAATGTTTACTTAGGGAATTCCCTTGTACCCTACAAAAAACCTTAATTAATCATAACCATGTCTACTAAACCTTACCATTTAACCATTCCAAACCATTTAAACCATTTATACCACTTAAGGTTCCATTATCAAACCATGTCATGCAATAGTTTTACTAAAAGTCCAATAAGATAGTAAAAGCCTTATCAAAGGTATTTTATCAAACATGTTGGGGGCATAGTGTTTCCAAAACACAATTCAATTACCAATTAACCATTCCCATGCAAGCAATTTTCCAAAAAACAAAGAATGTCCAAAAACATAATTAAAACATAGGAAACTATAACCAAGCATGTAATACTAAAACCTTAACATATATTTAAAAATCCCATAATGATACAATAATCAAGCCATGAAAATATTTTATAAAACAATAATTTAGTTGGAACTATAAATGAGGGAGGATTAAATGCCTTAGATTATGAAGATGATGGAGAGAAATCACCCAAGCAAGCCCCAAATTGCTCCTCTAGATGAAACCCTAGCCTTTCTTTACATAAGAGCCATAGAGGGAATTAGAGAGAGTTAATAAGTGTTTAATATTAGAATAATAAGGTATATAATATCAAAAAAGAGTTATATGTCGTGGGTCCTTAAGTGGTTAAGCAGGGAAATGTCCAGATTACCCTTACTAAAACTTCTTAAAATCCCCACCATAGGGTATAACCATCCCATATCGGTCTTATCCACCAATACTAGTGAAAGCCACCACTCATACCCTAGTCCTTCCCCTAGGACCTAACACTATCAAACATACGACTTACCTAAACTAAGTTGTACCAAAAAAATATAATTAGTACCCCCAAACTATATCCCTGGCCGAATAGAACCTAAGAAAGTTGAACACTGTCTACCATACGAGTCAGTGGAATGACTCGTACACTAGACTACGGACCAAGGTGAGACACTCATATGCATATAAAACTTAAGTTAGTAAGTCTCAAATTAAGTGAAGGAAAAACCCAAACCATATGACCCATATCCAACCATATGACTCATACCCTTCAAGAAGTACCCATTTTATTACCCAATCAAACTAACCAACCAACACTGGTTAGTGTATGACCAATCATTACCAACCCTACCCTAACATATGGCCTGTACCTCTTAGTTGTATCTTGATAATAAATAATAAATCCAGGAAATTATGTAATGGTCCTAAACTAGAGTGATTTACCTTGGTATATTAGTCCATACTTGGTTTTAAGAAAGGTTGGAAATGTGGTGTATGAGTTGGAGTTGCATTCTAGTTTGATACCCATTTATACGGTGTACCATGTTTCAATATTGAGGAAGAGTGTGGGTGATCCCTCCAAAATTATGCCTATATAAGATATTGGTATTTCAGATTCCCTCTCTTATGAAGAGGTCCCTATTGAGACTGTGAACCGATAGGTTCATCGGTTATAGAACAAGGATCTAGCTTTATTAAAGGTTATATGGAGGAACCACAAGGCGGAAGAGGCTATATCAGAAGTTGTAGAGGACATGAAATCAAAGTATCCATTTTTATTTCCCATTCGAGAAAATCATGCCTAAGGTATGTGTTGATCTTAAAATCTTTGTATTCTTTCTAAAAAGTAAGCGTAGAGATGTTTAGGGGTTTAATCTTTCTAGTTACTTCCTTGTATATTTGTTCAAGGACGAATGATCCAAGTGCGAGAGAATTGAGAAACCCCAAGCTTTAGCCCTTTGAAATTTCCTGAGCTTTAAGATAATTATCCTAGTAATGACTCACCATATGAGTCATTTGGTATTGGTAAGGGTCAGGTGGTCCTAGTCATTAGAAGACCTGTACATGGTGGTTAGATTTCAGTTTTTGTAACAACTTGGCGGTATGGGTCTTTAGGGGTAGTGACGGGGCATTTGGTCAATCCTTCATCAAATTAGAATCTTAGTTACTTGACTTTTATATGAATATGAGTTTCTCACTAAAAGCTATTGGGATAGGTTATGAGGGGTAAGGTCGAGTTTTATGTTGTCCTGAGTCCAATCCCTTGGGTTTTGTCTTAGATATGACTAGACCGTACGAGTGGTATGGTCAGGTCACGAGTGGGGCCGTGGAGTCATAAGAAAGACAGTGTATGGGTGTCCAACTCACTCTCTTGGTCATGACTCAACGGTATGAGTCATACGTTGTGGTAACGAGTTAAAGCGTTGACTTATAGCCACTTGCGATCTTTTTACCATTTTAAGATGGTGGAATTTAAGCATTTCCCACTCAAAAACCTTAAGAACCCACGTCCCTATAACACTTTTTTGTCATTCACTCCATAATTTACAAGATTAAACATCCTCTTAAGTCTTTGAAAATCCTCCAAAATTAGCTAGGGTTTCATCCAAGTGGTCATCTAGAGGTGTAAGGATCAATTTCTCTACATAAATCATTTTAATTCGGGCATGTGACTCTTCCCACATGGTTAGTTTAGTAAAAGCACATAAATAAATCATTGTTAATGATTCATTAATTGTGCTTTTGAAATCAAGGTTGAGGGGTTTGAATGTATATTATTATAGATTATTTCTATAGTTTAAATTATGATAATACATGTTTTAATTATGGGTTTGCACATATGGGTGCATGTGAATGATGATATAATTAAGGGGTCATGGTTGAACCTCCACAATTTGTTGAGTTTGGCTTTCATAATGGCATGCCCTCAATTTTTTTTGTGAAATTATTAATGCGAATGATTTTGGCCACATAGTTTGACTATTCTTAAATTCTTGAATTGCACAAATTGTTAAAGGAACATGAATTGTTTTCATATGGTTTTGGAAAGGACTTTGTGTCCTTGGTTTTATTATTAATGGGTATAGATAATTGGAAATTACGGAGTCTAATTTGGTTAAATAATTTATATGGCATAAGGTAATAGACTTGCATTATCTTATTTTAGTATGACGATACCAATAGTTAATTCCTAATTAATGACACCTTGGTAAATGGTTGGGATTGTGTAAATGATTTAATATGTGCTTAAAGGGGCTTTAGTAGAAAAAATATGGAAGGTGGGGGTCTCGAGGGGACTGATACTTGAAACTCACACTTGCCTATGTGAGGTTAGTCTTGGTGACCGTGTCCATGATGTCACACACTATATTATTGGAGATGTTCTAGTTATCTAAGGCTCTATTCTTCGGTCGTGCAGCTAAAACACACCGGTGCCCTTTCTGCATGGGGGCTAAAATCATTTAGCTCGTAGGTGGTTTTAGGACGACTATACTACACAACCCATGTTATAGATTTAAATGCATGCCAAACCTTGTTCCCCACCCCGGCACGATACATATATGTATTACATGTGATTGCATCTGGTTATTTGATTTGGTTTTTAATCATGGCATTATTTTTTATTTTTCCCTGAGTAACAATCTAGTGTTCACTCCGGTAACAATCTTCACGTGATGTATCCCCACGTGAAGGAGGAACTAACCATACAACCATACCTCATTCTCAACCACTTGTATTTAGAGACAGCTCAAGTAATATTGATGTGTTGAGCTTCCATACTCTGAAAGGCTCCATTTAATTCTATGGACTTCTTGTCTTTATTGTTAATTCTTTGTTTTTATTTTTTCCAATGGTCGGGGGCGTGTACCCACCAGATGTTCTATGATTTTGGTTAGAGGCTTTGTCAGACTACTATAGGCATGGGCGGTGTCTATAGTAGTGTTAGACTTGGGGTTATTATTGGCATTAGGATTGGAAATAGATGGTTGATTAGTTGTTGTTTTTTACTTTGGTTTTAAGCTTTCTTTATTGTTGTTAAATTATTATTGTTTTATCTTGTTATAATCTCGGCATTCTACCGACAGAGAGAGTAGGGTAGTTATGATTAGGTATTGGGGGTGATCTCCAGTCCTGGTTAGACTTGAGATACCCTACAAAACTAGGCCTTGGTTTGTCTTATGTCAATTAACCATGGAATAACATTAACACTAAAACATTGAAAATGTGATATTCTAAGAGGAAGCTAAAATTATTTTTTTTATAATAAAGGTTGAACCAATACTATTATCAAAATAAAAATCTTAATTTCTAACCCAAACCATAAAGATAAAATGTCTAACTGTCTGTCTAAAAAAATTTACAAAATGGTAAACTACTTGGATAAAACCCTAACTAACTTTAAACTTTCTGAAAAATAGAAAAGCACTGTTGAAATAACTAAGGACTCTCGTACTTTGATGATGAGGACTCACCTTTATTAGCAATGGAAAGTCCATTAAAATATATTAATTGTGGGAATAATGCTAACTGTCTAACATACATCATGATGTAATATAGTGCAAGAAATGGTATGTCATCAATACATTGATTGTACATAGCATGCGATATATTATGTAGATATTAACATGTTAAAAATGATGGAAAAATCTTGAATACTATACTTAGATATAATCTGAATAGAAGTACAATGAACCGATATGATATGCATATACATATATCTATATTGATATAAATGTGATATCTAAAAAATCATGGATCAAGCAACTACAAGATAACATAAGTGTTATGTACAATATTGGGTCTAATATTGTGGGAGGTTCTCGTAACAGACATAGACCATGTGAGGATCATGGAATCCAATATGTAAACCAAGTTGGGAGCATATGTTGTATACAAGGGTAATAACCATGACAAGCATGAAATCACTAATAAGCTTAGTGGGTTATGTATAAACTCTTAAGGACCCTTATAATCCATGATGGCATGTAGTTTGGGACTTGCATAACAGTCACGTGTCTTCATATTTCTTTGTACTAAAAACTTATCATATCCATGTGCTCATAATTATAGTTAAGTATTAGTAAATACATAAGCTATTTAAATTTACTATTATTTAATAAAAATTATGAAACTAGGTATATGTAATTTACTATCAATGAATTTCATGATAGAATAGTATACTAAATAATTATCTACAAATATTTTTCAATTGAATGTTTCATGCTAATTTTATAAGAATCTAGGATCGCGTATTCATAACATGCCATCATATATAAAATCACTAGTTAAAATCATGAATAAATTGATATTCATGGTCATAAGATGTTAAAAACACTAATATTTAAAGAAATCATAAAATTGGGAAACACAAGAACTTGACCTAATTCATGAATTTCATAAAATCTGAAAACTGAAAACATCTTTAGTCAAGAGGGTGAATGAAGGCCCTCATTGAAAACACACATAACTAGAATTTTGAGAATTATTATTAGGAACTTGAACCTTGAAACTTTTTATTAAGAACCCTATTTTTCTTCTATTGGAGAGAAAAAGAGAACTTTGTGACAATTTTGTAAGTGTTTTGGGTGACACTGAGGTTAAGGGTTGACTTATACGTCTTAATCCCTCTTAAAATGCAATAAAATAATGTAGTATATGTCTAGGAAATAGTGAAGGTATTAAAATACCCAAAGGGAAATGTATATGAAAATTTCTTAGTTTTGACAGATGAATTATCACTCATCGTCTAAGTCATTATGAGGGGAATGTTATTGCATAACCTAATGATGGGTATTCATAATGACTTATCATGAAAAACAACAACCCATTGATGGAGCTTATTATTAATGGGAATGATTTTAACTTTACAAAATAACTATTTGATTTATTCAGGATAGTGTGGATGATGATTCATCAAGATAGTCAATGTCTCATTTTCATGTGTTGCTACCACTAGGATGTGTTTTCCATTCTTCAGGACTTTGAGGATTTTCATTCTGAATGAGTGTTAAGATGGCCAGTGGTCATTGTAAATAACTCATCACTATTGAGTTGTTGGAATGGATGAAAGCATAAACTATTAGGAATTAAATCTTGATTTACAGGATATATCACACAACTGGACATTGGTTCTAACCATGGCTCGTTGAGAGAGTCATTTTTTGGGAATTTTTTTTAGGCTATATTTGAGACATGATATTACAAATATTTGAGTATTTATAGTTTCTCTATGATACCTCAATTTTTTCAAGCTTAGCTTTACAATGCTTCAAGTCCTATCTAAACCTGACGCCATGGCAACGAGTTGTTGAATGTTTACCCTAAGGATCTTGTACATTGCCATGGTATGACTCCAGAAACTAGTCGTAATGACTCATGATGAGTCATCATAAATGAGTCATAATCACTGCAGTGAAGGCCCTAAGTTTCAGCCTAGTGCCCATAACTCAACTCCATGATTCATAATTTGGCATTACGACTCATTGGGTTAGACTCGTAGTCGCATTAGTATTGCACCAAAAATTCCTTTTAATGGTTACGAGTCTATAAAATGACTCGTATGCATACCTTGCGAGTCTTTGTATAGACCCGTGGTCTGACCAGTAAAGGACCCAAGAATCAAGCCTCAAACTATGACATTACCCAATGACTAGTAGTTTGTCGTAAACACTCCTTAGGTGGTAAGTCCTAGTCATACCAAAATGTATCTAGAATCCCATGATATCAAGTTGTAACTCAAACCATGATTCGTAACTAGTGGTAATGAGTCGTGAGGTGAGTCATAATGACTGGGAATGTATTTTACTACATGATTTTCCAGGGGCATTTATGTCCTTTTCCAATCCCTTAAAAGCCAAACCCATGTCATTTTGGCTTCCCAAGGGGTGTTATAAAGGATCCAAAATCTCCAAATTAATCAAATAACCGTATTGCACCCATAAATAGATTAGGGTTTCTCAAGAGCAAGATCAATTCAAAGGAATTTCCTAAGGCTTGCACAACCAGGTATGTGGGATATTCATCAATGGGTCCCTTTCACCCACTGAGTCCCAAGAACTTCCTATTTTTACAAGTATAAACCCTTTTCCCTAATTGGTGAAATTTTATAAAGACTATGATTTTATAAATTTTCTCTCAATTGCTTTGATTCTAAACCAAGAAAATACATTCCCACATGATAAGGGTGTTTCCATATGTTTGATAATGCAAATTTATAATCCATGCATTTTTATTTAATTAATGAGTGTTAAATATTATTTTCCTCTACCATGGATTGTTAAATTTTATATTAGATAGTGTTGGTGGGTTATGAACAATGATACCTAGGAAAATCATGCATTATACTATTTTTATGTTACAAGTAATTTATATTTATGCATGTATCCTTACTTTTAGAGTGTTTTTTTTTCACAATGAGCACTATCAGTACCAAATAATGTTAATTGTATAATAATACTTGTGTCATTTATTTAGTGGTAACACTTAGCACCGATAAAATTCAAGGATGGTGAATCCCCTATCAGTTAGACATAAGTCATTAGTAACAGTCCAAAAGTTCTAGACCTACGAAACCACCGTAGATTATAAGGGGTCCCCCATCAGTAAAGTATGGAACCCTCGTCCTTTGGGATATCAGATTAAAAAATCCACGCTAGACAATATTGATACCCCTGGAATGGTATCAACACCCTTCTAGATAGTTTCAAGTTAGACCTTGATTAACTCCGATTGGTGCATGTTGGTTGTAGGTAGTGCCCATAGTCTCAGTTTAGTAATTAGGCTATACGAGTTAAGGTTCATGTGTCCAAGTGTTTAGTTTATCAGTTATTCAGTTCCTGAGATTTTATAAATTATTTTAGTACACACTTATGGTTGATCTTGCCTTCGTTTTACATGTTCATGTATTCATGCTTAGTACTTATATGTATTTTAGTTGTTCTTATCTCATATGCTAGTACATTAAAAGTACATATAGCATACTCTCATTTGCGCTATGCCCAGTTTTTAGACCATAGAGACAGAAGCCTCCATGATTTTCTGGTGTCATGAAGGATAGTTAAATGCCTCTGACTTTGGCCTATGCAAATTTTCTAAGATTTTTGCTCTCTACCTTTTTTACAACTAATATCATGAGTTGTATGGTGTGGTTATAGGTCAGGTGACCCTACTCATAAGTTAACTAGTGTGTTATAGGTCAATTTTTGTGTTGGTTATGAGAGACATCTCATGAGTCATAATATCATATGATGAGTGGTTAGGGTCAATTCATATGTGGTCTAGTGTCAATGTCGGCTGTGTTTTGTAATGCTCATGACATAGAAAATAATAGTCATAGGGTCTAGTGATGAGTGGGACTAGGATGTTGTACGTTGGACAGTGTGTATTCTCTAATTCTCTATCTTAGTGATGACCCAAGAGTATAATTCATAAGTTGAGGTGACGAGTCAACGACTTGACTCATAACCAAAGGTTGTATTTTACAGCTTTAAGTTGGGGGTACTTTGGACATTTCCCACACCAACCCTTTAAGACCCTATATCTTATAACACCTATTGGTCAATCATTATACCCTTTACAAGATTAAAACACTGTCCAAACTCTCTCTAAAACCTTTCAGCAAGATTAGGATAGGGTTTCTTTAAATTGATCATCTAAAGGCTTAAGGATCAAATTCTCTTCATGAATCTTCATAACTTAGGCATGTGACTTTTCCCACATTATTAGTTCACTAAAAGTATTTATTTAAAATATTGTTCATTAGTCATTAATGGTGGTCTTGAAAACCAAGGTTAAAGGTTAGCACTTGTGGGTACATGGGAATTTTGATTGGACTAAGGGGCCATGTTTAACCCTAAATTTGATGGTTTTTGGTTTTGATAATGGTATGGCCTAAACCTATTTGTGAAATTATGTTTTGAACTAAGGCATTGACCTAAGAATGTTAATGAATGGTAAATGGTTTTCTGAAAGACATTTTGTCCATAAATTGATTTGAAATACTAAAGGGGTTTGAGTCCCTAAAAGTTGAATTGAATTGATGTCTTTGTTTAGACAATGGATTCAAGTCTCAAGTTGATTAATAATGGTTATGGTATGTTTTATGCTTGCAAGTAGGGTTGGTATGACGATACCAATGGAATTTCTTTGTAAGTAATTGGATAGATTGTTTTATATGTGTATGAATGTTTTAATTAGGCTTTAAAGAGAGATATGTAATCGATTCGTGAAAGTAGAGTCCGAAGGACTAACACCGGAATCACGCTATATTGTGTGGCTATCTATATAAATGGGATGTTTGAGTCACCCAAATGAATATATAAATAGGAGGTTCAAGACCCCATACAGTACATATTGGTGCTTAATTCACCTCAACTATGCTGGGAGGTTCGAGTCCACTATAACGATATATATAGATATGGATATTCTCTGGTTTATGTAGATACACATAGTGGGTCCTATCCAATTAGGGTAGAGCTGGGCCCATATAGCCCATGGGTGACTTATTTTATAATGGTTATGCTACCTAGAACAAGCTAAGGTTTTAATTCAAGTTAAGCAATGTTCCCTACCCCAGTATGTGGTATTATATATGCATATATATTTCACATAATATTATGCATCAAATGTTATATTGGTTTTCAACTATTATCATGGCATTATTTTGTTACTCTATCCATGAGTTACATGCTAGCGCTCCAACTGCTAACCATCTCCAGACGTTGTATCCCCATGTGATGCTACTACAATAACTTTATCTACTTTTCTATGTAGTGATCAGGTGCTTGAGTTAGCTCATGAGTTGACATTGAATTGGTGAGCTTCCATAATTTAGAAGGCTTCATGTCATGGTCCTTATTTTCTATATCTTAGACCTTGTTTAGTCTTTATTTTTCCTACTGTTAGGGGCATGTCCCAATATTTTATTTATTTTGGCTTTGTAGAGGCTTTGTTGGACTACTGTGGACTTGGCTGGGTTGGTTGATTGTTTAGGTGATGGATGGTTGTCCGGTTACAAGCGATTCGTATATACATATTATAAATTGTTAGTAGATTTATTATATGTTATCTTATTAGATATTAGAAATACATCTGACACATAAGGTATTTGGGTTAGTTAGGCTAGATGAAGGGGTAATCTATGGTCTATGTGGGACTTAAGATACCCATCACGGCAAGGCCCTAATTTGGGTTGTGACAAAGTGGGTATCAGAGACTAGGTTCATGGTTAATTAGGTGTCCAGAAAGTTGTGTCAAGTAGAGTCTCTTTTCTGGGTGTGTTGTGCACCACACTAATAAGAAAGGCTACGAGAATTTAGAAATGCTTCCTTTTATTTTTGTCTTACTTTGAGCTATTTCCTTTTTTTTTCAGATCATGCCACCCAGACTATCTGAAGCTCATGGAAACTCCTTTGTCAAACATAGGGATACTGTTCATAGGACACACCTAGCTTATGGGGTTCATAATCGACTTAAGGGTCAAGTTCCTGATTATTCCTGATTAACCTCCTCAAGTTCCATCAGTTCCCTTTATCTCTCCCCATGCTCCTTAGGCTGATGTGACTAATGCTTAGTTTTATTAGTCTATTCATATGTTGGATCAGATGGTAGCTTCTCATTTTAAGCGTAGTACTCCATCTTCTGAGGACACAACGGTTGTCCAATTCATGAGGTTGAGTCCTTTAACTTTTATTGGTGTTAAGGTTAAGGAGGATCCTTAATCTTTTATTGATGAGATGGAGAATGTCCTTCAAATTATGCATGCTTCAGAAGTTAAAAGTATGGAGTTTACTACCTACCAATTGAAGGTTGTGGCATACTACTGGTACGAATAGTGGTAAAGTCTAAGGGAGGTTATGCTTACTCTGCATTATGGGATAACTTTTATAGTGCCTTTTTAGATCGCTTCTTTTCTATGGAGTTTAGGAAGGAAAAAGCGAAAGAGTTTATTAATCTTAAGTAAGGTAGGATGACGGTCCAGGAGTATGCCTTGAAATTCCATCAGTTACCTAGGTATGCTCTTGAGTTAGTGTCTAGCATGACAGCAAGAATGCATAAGTTTGTAGTGGAGGCCAGCAACAAAGTAGTAGAGATGGGGAAATTACTTAAGAAGAAGTGGGAGAATTTTGATTCTTTCTCTAAGGCTACAACTCCTTACCCAAAGATGTCGAGTGATTTTTTTTCTCAGCATTATAGAGGGTACTGTGCGTAGGGTGCCCATTCTCAAGCAGGTAGGGCTTAATCCGCTCCAGTATTTCCTTCTTGAAGATTTTGTTGTTAGTCGCACGATGGACAATGTTAGATGGGAAGAAATTTATGTTTTAATTGTGGTTAGTTTAACTATATGCAACGTGATTGTCCTTCTAGGGTTTCTATTGGGTCCAATAAGGTTCCTATTTCCTTTTCACCAGCTCCTTCACCTAAGGGTGCTTCTTCTTCTTCTACTATCGGCACTGGGCATAATTTCTAATATGTTCTTGATTCTCTTTAGTTCTTTGAGGGATCTTTGAAAGTCATAACTAGTATGTTGAATATCTTTTCCAATTATATGTACCATTTACTTGATTCGGGGTCCACACTCTCTAATGTGACCCTATGTATTTTTCTTTTTGTCCTAAATATATACCAACCTTTTTTCTGTTTCTTCCTAAGTGGAAGAATCAGTGGTTATCAGAAGAGTCTATAAGAAGTGTGTTGTATCTGTTGATAATAAAGAGACTCCGGTAGACTTGACAGAGTTAGAAATGGTTGACTTTGATGTTATTTTGGGAATGGACTGGTAGCACTTGTACTATGCTTCTTTAAACTATCGGACCCGTAAGGTCATATTTAAATTCACTAATGAGCCGATTGTTGAAAGGGAGGGAAGTTCTCTAGTGCCTAAGGGGAGGTTTATATCATATCTTAGAGCTAGAAAGTTAATTTCCAAAGCTTGTCTTTATCATCTGGTTAAAGATTCTAACTCAGAAGGTCCTTCATTTACATCCACTCCGGTGGTTAGTCAATTTTTGGATGTTTTTCTTGATGATCTTCCTAGTGTCCCTCCCAATATGGAGATTGATTCTTGTATTGATCTTGTACCTGGCATTGATCCAATCTCTATTTCCCTGTATAGAATGGCTCCAACTGTGTTAAAGGAACTCATAGAGAATTGAAAGATCTCTTAGATAAGGGTTTTATCTATCCTAGTGTGTTCTCGTACGGTGCACCTATCTTGTTCATTCATAAGAAGAATTGTTCCTATTCGGATGTGTATTTATTATCGGCAACTCAACAAGGTAACTTTAAATGATAAGTACCCAATTTCAAGAATTAATGATCTCTTTGATCAACTTTTGGGTGACAAATTCTTCTCTAAGATTCATCTTACATTCGAGTATTATTAGTTAATAATCAGGGAGGTGGATATCCCTAAGATAGTTTTTTGCACCAGGTGTGGACATTTTGAGTTCTTGATGATGTCGTTTTTCTCCATTAATGCCCCAACGACATTTATAGACTTGATGAATTGTTTTTTTATTTGTTTCTTTATTTGTTCGTGATTGACATCATTGATGATATTTTAGTATACTCTACAACGAAGAAGGATGTAAGACCCCATAAGATCCTACCTCATTTCAGACACTCTTGCATGCTAAAGGGGTCCAAGACAAAGAAAATTATACTAAGTGTTAAGACTTAGTCATTTCCAAAGCCTCTTAAACTTTGATGATTTTAATTCCCACCTTCCCAGCCTTTGAACATTGATTTTTTAGTTGATTCATAATCGAGGTGGTCAATAGCATGTCTCGAGTAAGTTTTAAATTTTTCAAATGAGGTTTGAGGGTTGTATGGATATTCAAACCAGCTAGTCAGCGTGATATGGTTGCGGCGAGCCGCTTATTATGTTGGTGGAATGTAACAAGGCATATCACCTAACACATCGACTGAGAGACGTGATGCATCGCTTAGCCCATCACTGGCAGCGTTCAGTTTAATTAATTACGCGTATGTGGGGGTATTTAAGTCAGTTACCCCCTACGTTTCCTCAACCATAACATAAGATTAAGGTCCCAAAAGGGAAAATCAATCATCTTTTCACAAACTCTCTCAAGTGCAAAACCCTAGCTTCTTCAAATCTAAGTTCATACTTCAAGAAATCACAAGGAACTCACAAAAATTCAGCAGTTAAGGTATGTTAAATGTTCATCCATGAGTCCTTTTCACCCATGGAGTCGAATAATATATTTTAAAGTTTAAAATCATGACCTTTACCTGTTTTTTTGAATTTTCTACATGAACTTCCATGAATTTTAATTTTTATATCATGTTGACATGTGTTTTTGTTGGAATTAGCCTTTGACGTATTTGAAGGATGATATTTGCATGTTAAATCCTTAACCCATGATTTTTGTATTGATATTATATTATTATTCCATGATTTAACTATTCCCATGCTTTAACTTTATGACCTCCATGTGTTTGATGAAATATCTAATAGATAAATTTTGAACAATGATTACTTATTATGCTTTTGAAGCTTTAGTATGTTTCTACAGGTAATGTTATCGAGTACTGGGGGTTATCAATACCAGAAACTTAGTTGGTTACTTAGTCTCAGTATTTATAGAATGGTTTCAGATATATTAGAGTATTATTAGTTTAGTCTATTATCATATCAATAAGCTCAGTTTAGTCCAAAAATCAAAGTCATTCCAATTGGGAGTAGGATTTAGCACCAAGCGAACCGAGGGATGGAGGCTCACCTACAAGTTTAGGGTTTGACCTTTAGTAGCAGTCCCCACATTCTAGAACTATGTAGCCAATGTAGGTTGTGTTGTTATCCTTCCAGTTTAGGGTTGATATATATCTCACTAGAGCATTTGCTAGTAGAGGGTGACTCTTTAGTCCTTCGGGACATCACTTTAGTGGATCCACACATAAAGTGTTAGTACCTATGGAAAGGTACTGACACCCTTCCAACTGGGGTCACAGGTTGGTCCCCAATTATCTCATATTGGGACATGTCATTTAGATGACATCTCCCATAATTTAAGTCCAATCTCAATTTGAAAGTCAGTTCAGGGTTTCTTGATTATAGCATATAATTTATCAATTAAATCATTACTCAGATTTTAGTATTTCAGTTTACAGAATATTCAAGTATCATGGTCTATGCTTGGTAATGCATTCTCAAATATTACAAGCTTCACGCATACTATACATCAGTTATCTCATGTTATTCATGCAATCAGTTATCAGTCATACACAAAAGCCCATGCACATCATTCTAACCTCATTTAGCATACCAGTACATTCAAAGTATTGATTATATACTCATTTCTTTCTCTATGAGGTATCATATCATAGGTTTGGACGCTCAGGTTCCCAATCGTACCTAGACCCCCAACGCATCATCAACAGTAGCAGTGGTGTGTCCTTATATTCCAATGATAGATTATGTTATTTTAGTATTTAAAATTAGTAGTTAGTTGGATTTAGTTCGGTCCTGTCCCATCAACTCTCATTTAGTCAGTTTTAGAAGCTTTCGGACATTTCAGACAATCAATTAGTTGTTAGTTTTATCAGTCAGCTTTTAATATTTTTCTTATGTTTCAGACTTGTGAATTTCAGCTGTATTGTTTTCCATATTTAAATATTATGGGATATTTAGTTGTTTCCACACATGTTAGTTATAAATATATTATTCAGTGCTCATAACAGGTACCAGCTCATGTTTTAGCTTGTGGTCTCTCGAGACTGTAAGCATCGTGTGGCTTCCATGGTGTACTCCTGTGGCGTTACAAACTTGGTATTAGAGCCTAAGGTTTCAAAGTATTCTAGGGAGTCTTAAATCTCTGTTGAGTAGAGTTTGGTTTATGTGTGTAAAGTGTGCCACTCTTATGGATAAGAGGCTACAAGATGTTTTAGGAAAAGTTCCCCTTCTTTCAGTATACATATTGTGTGAATGAGCATGAAATAAATGTAAACTCTCTTTCTAATTTAATCTTCTTTTGATTTACAGAACATGCCTACCAGAATGAATAAAGAAAGGAGAAATGGAAATCAGCCTGCACCTCCACCTGTTCAGGAAGATCCACAGAACTAGCATTTCGCTCATACTGAATTCAGAGTTGCATTCACTACTTTAGCTCACTCAATAGAAACTTAGAATAATTAGCAGGATGCTTTTCCAGCCATTCCAATGTCTAATACTGCTACAACTAGGATTTGGTACTTCACCCGAATGAACCCTCTTTTATTTTTGGGGTCTAAGTTTGATGAGGATTCATAGGAGTTCCTTGACATGGTTCAGAAGGTAACTGACATTATGGGTGTGACATCTAGTAAGAGAGAGGAGTTGGGAGCTTACTAGTTGTAAGATGATGGTCACACCTAGTATAAGAAGTGGAAGGGAGATAGAGGAACAGATGCAGGGCCTGTTGAATGGAAGGAGTTTGCTATAGCCTTCTTATATAGGTTATTTCCCTTGGAGTTATGGGAAGCTAAGGTGTAGGAGTTTATAAATTTGAAGAAGAGTAACATAAGTGTGAAAGAGTATTCTCTTAAGTTTACTCGACTACCCAGGTATGCTCCAATGTGGTGTCTGATGACAGGTCTAGGATGAGTAAGTTTATTTTTATAGTAGCTGATAGCGTGGTCAAGGAGTGTAGGACCACAATGTTGATTAAAGAGATGGACTTGTCTAGGTTGATGGTCTATGCTTAATAGATTGATGAGCAGAAATTTAAGGAAAAGAGAGGAAGAATAAGAGAGAGAGAACAGGTAGCTTTAGTTTTTCTTAGCCGAGGTCAAAGGGTGGTAACCTTCCTCAACCCCATTAGAAATCTTCTTCCCCGGCTCTGTGTTCAGCTAGTGCACCAGCGCCGATGTTCAGAAATGATAATTAGGATAGGGTGCAAGGTGATGTGTGAGATATTGCTAACACATTTAAGGCCTTTAACCGAGAATAATTGTGAAGTCTTAAGCAACTTTTGTCATTTTTGATTTATTTATGTTTGATTTTGTAGTTTAAGCCTATGGGATACAAAACCAACAAGAATGGAAGCAAAGAAGTTGAACTTTGGAAAAATTGAAGCGAAGGGTGGCTGACGACATTTGTGATAAGTCGTCAGCCCCGTGATAAGCTATCACGGTTGCCGTCAGCCTTAACCAGAGATTTGTCATGAGTTGAAACCTGTGATGACATCCATGACATGTCGTCATCCTGGTGATAAGTTGTCAATGATGCCATCATCCTTAAATAGAAGATGAAAGTTGGAGAAAGTTTTGTGAAGACATCCATGACACCGTGTCAAGATAGTGATAGGCTATCATAGTCATCGTCATCCCTAAACAACAGAATCCAAAAATGTAGAGGAGTTGATGACATCCATGATAAGCCGTCAGAATCCTGATAGGCCATCATTTATTCTGAGAAAAAATTGAAGTTTATATTTTGTTTCCTTATTTAGGGTTAACTATTTAAAAGCCTTGTTTTAGGGTTTTCTAAAAAAGAATTGACTTATTATTGACTTAGAAATTTTTGGGGAAACAGACCATACTTTTCTCTCCCTCTCTCTATAGACCAATATTTTGGGGAGTTTGCCTTGTGAATCTATTCAAGTTATACCTTTTCATCATTATTATCATTGTAAGTTGATCTTATCAATTATGAATTCAATTAGTGTACTTATTTCTTGCAGCATGAGTGGTTAAACACCTTTAACCTGAATATGAGATCTAGGGTTAGGTCATGACAAAGTTTTAAATACTCAAGATTCAGTAGGTGTTAGGATTTCTTGGTAATTGTGAGATTATAATTATTGTCTGTTGGTTGCAAACAATAGGCGTACCCACTTTGATTTACTTGAGAAAGAAATCATAAATAGTGGGAACTGAATTATCAATAGGGACTCAAAAATACTTCGTTTAATTATCAGCGCTGTAACAAGGTTGATTAACTTGAGGTAAAATCTGGACAGTAAGTAGCAATTCCCTAAGTTCGAGAGGATTAGGAAATTAGACGCTTGAATAGGTTGAGAGATATTTGAGCATATCATCAATAAAGATAGCTTGTTATCCTAACCACTGTAAGAATCTTGAGTTAACTTTAGAATCTGTCATGTACCTTAAGCCCTAGTGAACATAATTCTAGTTATTTCATAAAATCTTGGTTACAAACATTAAATTCAAAGTGACAAATAATTATTTGTGAGACTTAAACTCCCATTTCAAGAAACGTTACACTATCAGTGACTTAAACTGCAAACGACATAAGTTCAATACCTTATTCCCTGTGGCATTCTACACCAACCTAGTTGGGTTTTATATTGACGACGATTGCTTACACCCATTCAATAGTGTAATTGAAGTGTTATCAAAAATGGCACCGTTGCTGGGGAATACGGTTGTACACTAAAAGTTTGTGTGCGCTAATTTGTTGTTAGTTAAGTTTTCTAGATTTATGCTTGTTTATTGTTTTTGCTTATTTGCAGGATCTTTATAGTGTATGCATTAGCTAGATCTCAGGGGAATGTGTAAAATATCGGGTAGAAGGCACGACGTCTAAACCCTGAGGATGAAGATTTGGGGGATGAGGAGTTGCTGAATCTTGGTAACCCAAGGCGTGCACAACAGATAGCTACAAAAGTTCCACGTAATGTTAACCAGAACTATCCAGTGCAAAGAAGACAAGAGCACCAGCCAGTGCAATATGATCTTGATAATGATGATGACGGTATGGATGGAGCAGGTACGACGGGTGAAATTATTCCTCCACCGTTAGAGCCTGGATCAAAGTTCAACATTACTAGCACGATGATCCAACTCCTAAATTTTAAAGGTTTGTTTGGAGACCTTCCTAGGGATGACTCCAACCTGCACCTGGTGAATTTGTTCACCATTTATAAATCTTTTGATAACCCAGGAGTGAGCCAGAATGCTATCCGGTTAAGGTTGTTCCCGTTGTCTGTGTCTGGGGAGGCAACATTGTGGCTGAATAAATTGACACTCGATTATATAACTAACTGGAGGCATTTGAAAGAAGCTTTCTTAGAAAGGTTCTTTTCGCATTCCAGGAGGGTATAGTTGAGGGACGAGATCAGCAACTTAATATAGCTCCCGATTGAAGCCTTGCATGAAACATGGGAGAGGTTCAAGAAGAAGCTAACACAGTGTCTGAACCACAACATGATAGAAATACATTTGATAGAGACATTATACAAGGCTCTCAACACTGTAACAAAGCCGATTGTAGATAACGCTGCTGGTGGCTCCTTTGTGGATCTGTATTTTCAAGATGCCTTAGATATGCTAAATAGGATGACCAAACAGAGTTGGGGTTGGTACACCAGGGATTCTTTGATGGCAAGCCCCACTATTTCTGTTGGAATATCTGCTGAACAATGCAGGAGAGATAAGGAGCGAGATGAAGAGATGGCCCATCTAAAGACTCAGATGGACCTGCTCACCATGCACTTATTATCAGGGAAGACTAAAAAAGTAAAGGCGGTGACTTCTCAAGACCGAGTTGATGTGGAACCTGAAGAAAATAATCAGGGGGATTTCTGAGGAAATATCCAAGGGAATTAAGGCCAGAACATTTATGAAAAGTCTTGTTACAAAGAAAGAGAGCAAGGAAACTAGATAAGCAACAATGACAGGAATAGGTTATATGTTCCTCCAGAAAATTGGGAAGCTTCTGCAACAAGCTCAGGAAAGACGTCCATGGAGGACATGATAGAAAGGCTATTGAAGGGAGTTGAAGATACCAACTCAGGGGTAACTACTATGAATAGCGAATTTTTTAATCTAAGTCAGTTGGTTCGTTCACACACAACTTTTATCAAGAAGTTGGAGCACCAGATGAGCCAACTTTTTGCAACACTGAACCAGAGAAGAAGTGGTACTTTACCTAGTGATATGGCTCAGAATCCGCAGACTCATGGATCATGTCTGGAAATTACCACTAGGTGTGGTAAGATCTTACTTGGACTTTCTGTGGGCAAGTGTGTGAATAATGAGGTAGTTGTGGAGGAACCAGAAGAAAGCAATCTAGCAGAGCCTGAGAAGCTAAATAGCTCTATTCATGATTCAGAGAAGGTGAAATAGAAGGAAGAGGAAGTGGTGTTGAAAACTATCCCAAGACCACCACCTCCATTTTTTCAACGATTAAGGAAGAAGACTGATGATGCCAAATTTAGAAAATTCATGACAATGCTCAAGTAATTGACAATAAATGTGCCTTTAGTTGGGGCACTTGAGCAAATGCCAGGAGATGCGAAATTCATGGAGGACCTTGTGACTAAGAAATGAGTGTTGAGCTACGAATTGGAGGCAAATCTCCTTCTTTGTAGAGCTATTTATACAAGGACCTTAATGCAGAAGAAGCCAGACCCAGGTGCAGTCACTATTCCCTACACAATTGGGACTATGGAATTCACCAAGGCACTGTATGATCTGGAATCAAGCGTTAATTTTATGCCATTGACTTTTTATAGAATATTGGGTCTGGGGAATCCCACACCCACCAACATAAGACTTGTGATGGAGGATAGGTCAGTGAAGTGACCTGTTGGCATTTTGTGTGATGTGTTAGTGAAGGTTTTTAATTTTGTATTCCCTACAGACTTCGTCATTCTGGATTACAAGGTGGACTTCGAGGTGCCCATAATATTGGGTCGACCTTTCCTCGCGACTGGAAGTGTGTTGATCAATTTGAGAGGGAATGAGCTCTGATTCAGGATGAATGATGAAGTGGTACAGTTTGATATGGGAAAATCAATGAAGCATCATGAGGAAATAAGTGTGTTCTCAGTAGTTGATGTGTATTTTGAGGACGAACAGGATGTGCCCATAGCTGAGCAACTTATTTTCGAACCTTTGGTTGCTGTCATGATTAATTAAACTAGTGAAGGCATTGGGGAGTATGAAGAGATAGTTTGTTCCTTCACAGGCATGGGTTCATATCCTTATGCTCCTAAAAAATTGTACCTTGACCTGGCTAATCGACCAACGCCACCAGCCAAGCCATCTATTGAAGAACCTCCTGTGTTGGAATTGAAGAAACTGTCGGGGCACTTATGGTATGTGTTTCTGGGCAATGGGAATACACTACCTATCATTATTGCATCTGATTTGGGTGAACAACAGGTGAATGCACTAGTTTCAGTACTTCAAAGGCACAAGAGAGCTATAGGGTGGACCATCGTAAATATTATTGGCATTCCCCCGGGCATCTGCACACATAAAATTCAACTTGAGAAAGATTGTACTCCAACCATCAAGCATCAGCTCCATCTTAATCCACCAATACAAGAGGTGGTTAAGAAGGAAATTATTAAGTGGTTGGATATAGGAATGGTTCACCCTATTTCTGACAGCAGATGGGTGAACCCAGTCCAATGCGTACCCAAAAAAAAGGGTATGACGGTGGTTTCTAATGAAAAGAATGAGTTGATTCCACTCATGCCTGTAACTAGGTGGAGAGTTTGCATGGACTACCGCAAGATGAATTCGTGGACTCTAAAGGACCACTTCCCGATGCCCTTTATGGACCAAATTCTTGATCGATTAGCTGGCAGGGGGTGGTATTGCTTTTTGGATAGTTATTCTGGATACAACAAAATCTGTATTGCTCCTGATGATTAGGAAAAGAAGACATTCACATGCCCATATCGAACCTTTGCATTTAAAAGGATGCCATTTGGACTATGAAATGCACCCGCCACTTTTCAATGGTGTATGATGTCTATCTTCTCTGACATGGTGGAGGACACCATAGAGGTATTCATAGATGATTTCTCTATGGTGGGTGATTCATTTGAGAAGTGTTTGGAAAATCTAAATGTAGCCTTGTAAAGATGTGTTGAATTTAATTTGGTGCTTAATCGGGAAAAATGCCATTTCATAGAAAAGGAGGGCATCGTTCTCAGCCACAAAATTTCTAAAAAGGGGATAGAAGTTGATCGAGCAAAGGTGAAAGTTATCGAGAAATTACCACCTCCAATTTTAATGAAGGGAGTGCACAGTTTTCTTGGACATGCTGGCTTTTGTCAGTGATTCATAAAATACTTCTCAAATATTGCAAATCCACTTTGCAAACTTTTGGATAAGGAGGTGAAATATTCCTACAAGTGCTTGAAGGCATTTGAATGCCTTAAAAAGAAGCTGATTGTGGCCCCTATTGTTGTTGCACGTGATTGGGAAAAACCATTTGAGATCATGTGTGATGCAAGTGGTGTTACCCTTGCAGCTATATTGGGATAGAAAAGGGACAAACTATTTCATCCGATATATAATGCCAGCAAAGCATTGAATGGAGCGCAAAAGAATTACACCATCACTAAATAGGAACTTCTGGCCGTAGTGTATGCTTTCGAGAAGTTAAGATCTTATTTTCTTAGGACTAAAGTAGTGGTCCACTCCGACCATGCTGCCTTGAGGTACTTGATGGCTAAGAAGGATGCTAAACCAAGGCCTATTAGATGGGTATTGCTGCTGCAAGAATTTAACTTTGAGGTAAAAGATAGGAAAGGTTGTGAAAACCAGGTTACAGATTATCTGTATAGAATGGAAGGTGAACAGGAAATTAGTGATGAAGTGAAGATAAATAATATATTCCCTGATGAGGAGATCCTGGAGGCCACCATGGAAAATTTTCCTTCGTATGCAGATTATGCAAATTATGTTGTGAGTGAGATCATCCCAGATAATCTTTCTTTCCATCAAAGGAAGAAATTCTTGCATGATGTGACTCATTACTTCTGGGATGAGCCGTATCTTTTTCAATGATGTGCAGACAATATTATAAGAAGATGCGTATCGGAGGTCGATGTATTATGCATACTGGAAGCATGTCATGCTTCCCCAGTTGGGGATCACCATGAAGATGACCAAACGTCTAAGAAGGTATTGTAGAATGGATATTATTGGCCAACATTGTTCAAGGATGCCCACGAGTTTGTGCTGAAACGTGACCAATTTCAGAGGCAGGGGTCAATCTCTCAAAGACATGAGATGTCTTTGACTAAGATGCTTGAAGTGGAATTATTTGATGTTTGGGGCATTGATTTCATGGGTCCTTTTGTAAGCTCGTACAGAATGAAGTATATCTTAGTTGTTGTTGACTACGTCTCAAAATAGGTCGAAGTTGTGGCCTTGTCTAATAATAAAGGGAAGCGAGTTGTTGCTTTTCTCAAGAAGAACATCTTCTCTCACTTTGGAGTACCACGTACTATCATAAGCGATGGAGGATCTCATTTTTGCAAAAAAAATGTTTCAAGCATCTTTGGCAAAATATGGAGTGAAACAGCACAGAGTGGCTACTCCATACCACCCACAAACAAGTGGGCAAGTGGAGGTATCAAATTGTAAGATTAAAGCCATCCTAGCCAAAACCGTGAATGCTAGACGGAAAGATTGGTCTCAGAAGCTCGATGATTCCTTGTGGGCATATTGGACTGCTTTCAAGACACCCATTGGCATGTCACCATTTCAGCTATTCTATGGAAAAGTTTTCCACCTACCAATAGAGCTAGAGCACAAGGCCCTATGGGCACTCAAAAGGTTGAATTTGAATTAGAAGGAAGTAGCAAAGCTGAGACTGGGGCAATTGAATAAGATTGATGAATTCCATCTCAGGGAAAATAAATGAGCAGATCCATATAAATAAAATATAAAAAATTACCATGATTGGAGAATTGAGAAACGAGAATTCCAAAAGGGTGACTTGGTGTTTTTGTTCAATTCTAGAATCAAATTGTTCCCAGGTAAGATAAAATTTAAGTGTTCAGGCCCTTTTAAAGTTAATCAAGTCCACTCATCTAGAGTAGTGGAACTCAAAAATGAAGATGGCAGTACCTTCAAGGTAAATGTGTAACATCTCAATCGTTACATTCGCCCGAAAGAATCAGTGAAAAGTATCACCATTACATGTCTTGATGAAGTCTAAAGTAATCGAGACACCTGAGTTGTGCCGCGACATTAAATCAGGCACTGCATGGGAGGCAACCCATGACCCCCGATATTGGTCCATTTCAGGTATACTCTAACCCTTAGTTTAGTTTTGTTGTAATTTTAAGTTGAGGGTGTGGGGTAGGCTATTGTTCTAACATATTTTGTAACAACTAGTAGAAATACAAGTACAGAAAGCAACTGACATATTTTTGATTAATTTTTAAACACCTCTCCAATGTTTATTTGTAGAACTGTATGAATTACATTTACTTGTGACCATTGTGAATCTTGTTGTGGCATTAGTTTTAGCTGCTTGGTGATCATTGTTGAACAATTACATTAACTAGATAAGTGGTAGCCTGCGATATACTAGTGTACCATGTGCGTGTGAGCAACTACTAAATTCTCTCTATATGCCAATGCCAGAACTTGCCTGGTTAGTCTTGCCATGGTCATAAGATAGGAGTTAGGACAGGATCATAGGCCGTTTGTTGAATAACCCACTTTTAGCCTAAATAGCCTTCCCTGCATGCACAATACCCCTTGATCCATGTTTTAAGACTAAATTGACCATTTATTTCTTATGACACCTTTTACCTTCCCATTTATACCACAACGAATCTGTTTTGGCCCTAATCCTCCTTGGACACTGAGCACCTTGACCTAGGAAAACAACCTAAGTTGAGGGTGGATATCATAGGGGTTCATAGTATAAGTTGAGTATGAAGAAGGGTAGAATAAAGAAAAAGGGATAAAATTTGAATGCTAAAAAAAAACAACAGCACCCAACTTAAATATGTGTGATCAAGAAAAAAAAAAAGAGAAAGAGGTTAATAAGTGAACCCCAAGAGAAAAGTGTAGTGTCAAGGAGGCATAGTCACTCTAAATGACCTTGGATATCAAACCAGCCCAACCTACATTATAAGCTGAAAAGAAGTCCTATAGTGATCTTAGCTGGCCTATTTGATGGTCTTGGTAATCAAAATAAGGGCAAGCCTATGGTATTTGGCATAAACTAATTGGAACTTCATTTTAAGAGTGAGAGTCTTTTTGATGACCCCCATGTTTACATTTTTAGTTATTTACATGAAAGGAGGAGAATTTCTTTGTTATAAGGGCACACTGGTATCGTTGCAAGCTATTCGCTTTTTTAGAGAGTCTAGCATTGGTATATAAATAGTTGTCATGTCTAGGATTGATGTCATCGCTTGAGTCCTTCGTGTTGCATTATTATGTTTCAATGGAATACATAGTTGGTTTTAATTCGATTGACCTTGGAGTTGGTAACTATGTTTTGAGCTAAAAAGGAAAATTGGCTGCCGAATGTGCTATGTATTCTCTTAGTTGGGTTGAGTTTCTTGAGGACAAACAATTGTTTTAAGTTGAGGGTGTTGATATGTGATCTATTTCTAACATATTTAAGTCCTTTAACCCAGAATAATTGTGAAGTCTTAAGCAACTTTTGTCATTTTTGATTTGTTTATGTTTGATTTTGAAGTTTAAGCCTATGGGATAGAAAACCAAGAAGAATGAAAGCAAAGAAGTTGAACTTTGGAAAATTAAAGAGAAGGGTAGCTGAAGACATTCATTATAAGTCGTCATCCCCATGATAGGCTATCATGATTGACATCAGGTTTGACCAGAGATTTGGTATGGTTGAAACCTGTGACGACATCCATGATGCATCGTCATCCTGGTGATAAGCTGTCAAGGATATCGTCAGCCTTAAATAGAAGATCAAAGTTGGAGAAAGTTTTATGAAGACATCCGTGACACATCGTCAAGATGGTGATAGGCCATTATAGTCATTGTCATCCCTAAACAGCAGAAGCCATAAATGCCGAGTAGCAGACGACATCCATGATAAGCTGTCAGAATCCTGATAGGCCATCACAGACGCCATCATTTATTCCTACAAAAAGCTAAAGTTTCTATTTTGTTTCCTTATTTAGGGTTAACTATTTAAAAGCCTTGTTTTAGGGTTTTCTAAAAACTAATTGACTTATTATTGACTTAGAAATTTTTGGGGAAACAGATGATACTTTTCCCTCCCTCTCTCTCTAGACCAATATTTTGGTGAGTTTGCCTTGTGAATCAATTTAATTTATACTCTTTGATCTTCATTATCATTGTAAGTTGATCTTATTAATTATGAATTCAGTTGGTGTACTTGTTTCTTGCCGCATGAGTGGCTAAACACCTTTAACCTGAATTATGGGATCTAGGATTAGGTCATGACATGGTTTTAAATACTCAAGATTTAGTAGTTGTTAGGATTTCTTAGTAATTCTGAGATTATAATTAACGTCTATTGGTTACAAAGAGTAGGCATACCCATTTTGATTTTCTTAAGAAAGAAATCAAAAAATAGTGTGAAGTGAATTATCTATAGGGACTCAGAAATACTTTGTTTAATAATCAACGCTGTAACAAGGTTGATTAACCTGAGGTAAAATCTGGACAGTAAGTAGCGATTCCCTAAATTTGAGAGGATTAGGAAATTAGACGCTTGAATAGGTCGAGAGACATTTGAGCATATCATTGACAAAGATAGCTTGTTATCCTAACCGCTGTGAGAAACATGAGTTTACTTTAGAATCTGTCATGTACGGTAAGCCCTAGTGAACATAATTCTAGTTATTTCATAAAGTCTTGGTTACAAACATTAAATTCAAAGTGATAAAAAATTATTTGTGAGACTTAAATCCCCATTTCAGGAAATGTTACACTATCAGTGAATTAAACTACCAATGACTTGAGTTCACACCTTATTCCCTGTAGGATTCGACCCTAACCTTGTTAGGTTTTATAGTGACGACGATTTCTTACACCCATTCAAGAGTGTAATTTGAGCGTTATCATTAGGCTCTAAGTCCCAGGGTAGTATGACCAATTGTCATATAAATTCTCTTTGCTAGAAATGCGGTAGAAACCATCAGGGTGTGTGTAGAGATGGTAGTGATGTATTCTTTGGGATGTGTCAAGCCAGGCCACAAAGTCAGGTATTGCCCAAATAGTGGTCAGTAGGGTTAGTCTAGTCATCCCCTTATTTCATCCGGTCACCCAACTTAATAGGGTGTTTCTCCCAGTGCAACTAGTTATCAGCGTCCAAACAAATTGTCTGCACTTAAGTCCCTATAGGATCAGAAAAGTTCTTCTTATGTTGTTACTGGTACATTACAGGTACTTTATTTACATGGTTATGCCTTGTTAGATCTCAGAGCTTCTCTTTATTATGTAACTCCATATATAGCTATTAATTTTGGTGTCAGTCCTGAGACTTTAGCAGAACCCTTCTCAGTGTCCACCCCAGTAGGTGTCTCTATTATAGCCAGACAGCTATACAGGAACTGTCTGGTCACAATATCCTAGAAAGTCACCTCAGTTGATCTTGTAAAGTTAGAGATTACTGATTTTGATGTCATTCTCAGAATAGATTGGCTCTACTCAGGCTATGCTTCAGTGGATTGTACAAACAGAGTTGTTCATTTTCATTTTTTGAATGCACCCGTCCTTGAATTGAGGGGTAGTACTTTAGCACTTAGGGGTCAACTTGTTTCGTACTTTAGAGCGATAAAAATGATATCCAAGGGGTGTGTTTCCATCTTGTTTGAGTCAAAGACTCTAGTTCAGAGATTTACCATCTCGAGTTAGTTTGAGTAGTGAGGGAATTTGCTGATGTAATTCTTGAAGATCATCTCAAAGTTTCTCCTAAAAGGGAAATTAACTTTGGAATAGACTATCTTCAAGATACCCAGCCTATCTCTATTTTTCCCTATAGAATGGCTCCAGATGAGCTTAGAGAGTTAAAAGAGCAGTTGAAAGATCTCTTAAATAAGGCATTCCTCAGGCCCAATGTTTCCCTATAGGGCGCTCTAGTCCTTTTTGTGCATACAAAAGATGGTTCTCTTAGAATGTGCATCGATTAGAGTTAGTTGAACAAAGTCACAATAAAGAGTAAGTATTCACTCCCAAGGATTGATGAATTTTTCAATCAACCTTGGGGTGCCAGTTGTTTCTCTAAGATAGATACGGCTATCAATAACTCAAAGTGAGAGAAGGTGACATTTTGAAAATAGCTTTCAGAACTCGGTATGGTCACTTTGAATATCTAGTCATGTTCTTTGGTCTAAAAAATTCCCCATCAAATTTTATAGACTTGATGAACAGAGTGTTCAAGCAGTAATCAGATATGTTCGTCATGGTCTTCATAGATGACATCCTAGTCTATTCCCGTAATGAAAATGATCATGCCGACCACCTAAGAATAGTATTACAGGCACATAGAGCCCATTAGTTGTTTGCTAAATTTGAAAGTGCAAAATTTAGGTAAGGTCAGTAGCTTTCCTTGTCTATATTTTTTTGGTGATGGCATTAGAGTTGATCCTCAAAATACCAAAGAACTGAGAAACTGACCAGACTCATTTCTTCATCAGGTATAAGGAGTTTCTTAGGTTTGGCTGGCTATAATCAATGATTTATTAAAGGATTTTCGTCCATGCACCCCCATGCACAGATTGACTCAGTAGAAAGTCAAGTTTCACAAGTCAGATACTTGTGTGAAGACTTTTCAGGAGTTGATGGCTCGACTCAACTCAGCCCCAGTTTTGACCTTGACAGATGGTTCAGATGGGTTTGTTTTTTACTGTGATACTTACAAAGTTGGTTTGTGTTATGTTTTGATGTAGAGAGATAAAGTCATATACTATGCCTCTAGATAACTTAAACCTAATTTGATGAATTATCCTACCCATGATCATAAGTTAACAACTATTGTGTTTGCCTTAAAAATGGGCAGGCATTATCTGTATGGGGTGCATGTTGATGTATTCATGGACCATAAAAGTTTGCAGTAAGTATTTTTGCTAAGAGGTTTAAATCTTCTTTTGAGGAGGTGGTTAGAATTGTTGAAGGACTATGATACGAGTATTTTGTATCACCTAGTCAAGGCAAATATTATGGTAGATATCCTTAGTAGATTGTCTATGGGTAGTGTGGCTCATGTTGAAAATGATAAGAAGAAGAGGATTTATGAGGTTCATCAGTTGGCTAGGTTAGGCTTTTATTTGGTTGACTCAACTTAGGGTAGTGTTTAGGTTCAAAATAGTTTAAAATCTTCTTTGGTTGCCGAAGTGAAAGAAAAGCAAGATATGGACCACAGTTTAGTTATGTTAACGAACTCAGTCAGAGATTAGAAAGTAGAGGTTTTCTCCCAATAAGGAGATGGTTTATTTCATTGCCAGGGTAGACTATGTTCCATGTGTCATCAATTTGAGACAGCGAATTCTTGCAGAAGCACATGGTGCGCGTTACTCTATTCATCAAGGATCCTCTAAGATGTACCATGATTTATAGGAAACTTATTGGTGGAGTGGTATGAAAAGAGAAATTGCAGAATTTATAGCCAAGTGTTTTAATTATCAGTAGGTTAATATTGAACACGAAATACCTAGTGGCACTATGCAGGAGTTCAGCATCCCTACTTAGAAGTGGGAAGAGGTGAACATTGACTTTATGATAGAGTTGCCTCGTTCACATCATCAGCATGGCTCAATTTGGGTTATTGTAGATAGAAAGACAAAATCAAACTATTTCTTGCCAGTTCATACTTTTTATTCAGCCGAGGATTATGCCACGATCTATATTAGAGAGTTAGTTAGGTTGCATGGAGTCATGTTGTCCATCCTTCCAAATAGAGGTACTAAGTTTACCTCTTATTTTTGGAAGGCTTTGCAGAAGGGTCTTGGTACTCAAGTTTGTCTCAGTACAACCTTTCACCATCAAATAGATGGCCAGACAGAGAGGACTGTTAAGACCCTAGATGAAATATTGAGAGCTTTTTTTATTGACCTTAAGGGTAGTTGGGATGATAACTTGCCATTGATTGAGTTTGCCTACAACAACAATTATCATTCCAGTATTCAGAACTACATAGCTAGCATAGGTAGAGATGTTAACCTGCCAGTTTAGGGTTGATATATATCACACTAGAGCACCTACTAGTAGAGGGTGATTATTTAGTCCTTCGGGACTTCACTTTAGTAAATCCACACAACCAGTGTTATTACCCATGGCATGATACTGACACCTATCCAACTGGGGTCATAGGTTGGTCCCCAATTAGCTCATATTAGGGCATGTCTGTCAAATGATAGCTCCCACAGTTTAACTCCAGTTTTAGTTCAAAAGTCAGTTCAAGTTTACTTGATCATAGCATACAGTTTATCCATTAAATAAGTAATAAAATTTCAATAAACTAGTTTACAGACTATTCCTGTAACATGTTATATACTTGGTCATGCATTCTCAAATTTTTCAACCTTCATGTATACTATGCATCAGTTATCTTATGTTATTCATTCAGTTAGTTATTAATCATACACATGATCCCATGCACATTAGGCTAACCTCATTTAGCATACCATTACCTTCAAAGTATTGACCGTATACTCATTTCTTGCGCTTTGATGTATCATATCATATGTTTGGATGCTTAGGTTTCCGATCGCACTTAGACCCCCAACCAATCAACAGCAGTAGCAGTGGTAAGTCCTTATATTACAAAGACCGATAATGTTATTTTAGTATTTCTGTTGAGTATTCAGTTTGAGTTAGTTGGGCCCTATCCCATCAACTCTCATTCAATCAGATTTAGAGGCTTTCGGACTTTCCAGATAATCAATTAGTTTTCAGCATTTTCGCTTATGTTTCAGACTTGTGAATTTCAGTTGTATTATTTTCAGAATTGCAACCTTATGGCATATTTATTTGTTTCCACACATGTTAGTTATCAGTATATTATTCACTGCTCACAGCAAGTACTAACTTATGTGTTAGCTTGTGGTCTCTTGAGACTGTAACTATCGTGTGGATTGCAGGGTGTACTCCCGGGGCATTACAAACTTGGTATCAGAGCCTAAAGTTTCAAAGTGTCCTAGGGAGTATGAAAGTCAGGTTGAGTAGAGTCTTGTTCATGGGTGTGAAGTGCACCACTCCTATGGATAAGAGGTTACAAGACGTTTTAGGAAAAGTTCCCCTTCTTTCAATATGCATGTCATGTGAATGAACATGAGCCCAATTTAAACTCTCTTTCTAATTTAATATTATTTTCATTTACAAAACATGCCTACTAAAAAGAATAATGGATGGAGAAATGGAAATCAGCCTGTACCTCTACCTATTCAGGAAGATCCCCTGAATGAGCATGTCGCTCATGCTGAATTCAGAGCTGCATTTACTTCTTTATCTCACTCTATATTAGCTCAAAATACTTAGCAAGCTACTTTTTTATCCATTCCAGTGGATAATACTTTCGTAGCTAGGATTTGGGATTTCATCAAAATGAACCCTTCTCTATTATTGGGGTCCAAGTCTGATGAGGATCCACAGGAGTTCCTTGACATGGTTCAGAAGGTAACTTACATTATGGAAGTAACTTCTACTGAGAGTGTAGAGTTGGGTGATAAGGATCCGTAGGAGTTCCTTTTCATGGTTCAGAAGTTAATTTACATTATGGAAGTGACTTCTATAGAAGTTAATTTACATTATAGAGTTGGGTGATAAGGATCTGTAGGAGTTCATTATCATGGTTGAGGTTTCTCTGTATTGTGGTCATATGGAATGAGTATCTTTCTCGTATTTCCTTTCATTTGATATGACTATGAGAGTGTTAAGTCTATTTCATCGAGAATTGAGTGTTATTGGTAGAAACTGTCTCTAAGGGTTATCTTGGGGCTACTTGTAGCCTTAAGAACCGTGTGACGTCCCGGGAGACGATTTTGGGTCGTTACAATAGTGGTCATACAAATTCTCTTTTCAAGAAATATGGTAGAAACCATCAAGTTGTCTGTAGAGCTGGTAGAGATGTATGCTATGGGTGTGGAATGATAGGCCATAGAGTGAGTTATTGCCCAAATAGTGGTCAGTAGGGTCAATCCAGTCATCCCTTAATTTTATCAAGTCACCAAACTCTGTAAGGTGCTGCTTCCAACCCAACTAGTTGTCAGCGTCCAAACAAATTGTATGCACTTAAGTCCCTATAGGATCATGAAATTTCTCCTGATTTTTTTACTGGTACGTTACAGGTCTTTCAATTACCTGTTTATGCTTTGTTAGATCCTGAATCTTATCTTTATTTTGTAAATCCATACATAGCTATTAATTTCTATGACAGTCCTGATACTTTAGCGGAACTCTTCTTAGTATCAACCCAAGTAGGTGTCACTATTGTATTTAGGCAGGTATACAGGAATTTTTCGGTCACAATATCCCAGAAAGTCACCACAGTTGATCTTGTGGATTTAGAGATGATTATTTTTTATGTCATTCTTGGAAAATATAGGCTCCACTCATGCTATGCTTCAGTGATTGTACAAACTGAGTTATTCATTTTTTTTTTTCGAATGCACCCATCCTTGAATGGAGGGGTAGTACTTCAGCACTTAGGGTTCAGCTTGTTTCGTACCTTAGAGTGAGAAAAATAATATCTAAGAGGTGTGTTTACCATCTTTTTTAGTCAGAGACTCAAGTTCAGAGATTCCCAACCTCGAGTCAGTTTGAGTTGTGAGGGAATTTCCAGATGTGTTTCTTGAAGATATTCCCGAAGTTTCTCCTGAAAGGGAAATAGACTTTGGAATAGACATTTTTCCAGATACCCAACCTATCTTTATTCCACCCTATAAAATGGCTTTATATGATCTTAGAGAGTTAAAAGAAGAGTTGAAAGATATCTTATATAAGGGATTCGTTAGGCCCAGGGTTTCCCCATAGGGCGCTACAATTTTTTTTATGTGTAAGGAAGATGGTTCTCTTAAAATGTGCTTCGAATACCGTCAGTTGTCCAATGTCACAATAAAGAATAAGTATCCACTCCCCAAGATTGATGACTTATTCAATCAACTTTAGGGTTCCAGTTGTTTCTTAAATATAGACCTCAGATCCAACTATCATTAGCTCAGAGTCAAAGAAGGTGACATTTCAAAAATAGCTTTCAGAACTCGATATGGTCACTTTGAATTTTTAGACGTTTCCTTTGGTCTAACAAATTCACCATATGCTTTCATGGACTTCATAAATAGAGTGTTCAAGCAGTACTAAGAAATGTTCATAATAGTCTTCATAGATGACATCCTTTCTTATTCCCATAGTGAAAATGTTTATGCCGACCACCTCAAAATAGTATTGCAGACTCTTAGAGCCCATCAGTTTTTCACCAAATTTAGTAAGTAAAAATTTTTCTAAGGTCAATTGCTATCATTATCCATATTTTTTCTAGTGATGTTATTAGAGTTGACCCTCAAAAGACCAAAGCAGTGAGAAACTGACCAAACCCATTTCTCCATCAGATATAAGGAGTTTCTTGGATTTGGATAGCTATTATCAATGGTTTGTTGAAGGATTTCCATCTATTGCATCACCCATGTACTGATTGACTCAGAATAAAGTCAATATTAAGTGGTCAAATACTTTTTAGAAGAGTTTTCAAGAGTTGATGACTCAACTCACCTCAGCCCCAGTTTTGACCTTGACAGATGGTTCAGATGGGTTTGTTTTATACTGTGATGCTTAAAGAGTTGATATGTGTTGTATTTTGATGAAGATAGGTAAATTAATAGATTATTCCTCTAGACAGCTTAAACCTAATGAGAAGAATTATCCTACCCAAGATCTTAAGTTAGCAGCAATTGTGTTTTCCTTACAAATTTGGAGGCATTATTTGTATGGGGTGCATATTGATGTATTCATGAACCATAAAAGTTTTTAGTATGTGTTTTTTCTAAGAGATTTAATCTATATCAGAGGAGGTGGTTAGAATTGTTAAAGGACTATGATATGAGTTTTTTGTATCATCCGAGAAAGGAAAATATTGTGGTAGATGCCCTTAGTGGATAGTCTTTGGGTAGTGTGGCTCAAGTTGAAAATGATAAGAAGAAGATAATTTAGGAAGTTAATCAGTTGGCTAGGTTAGGCATTCATTTGTTTGACTCAGCTTAGGGTAGTGTTTGGGTTCAGAATAGTTTGGAATCTTCTTTGGTTGCCAAAGTGAAAGAAAAGCAAGATAGGGACCCCGGTCTAGTTAAGTTGAAGAAGCCAGTAAGAGATCAGAAAGTAGAGGTTTTCTCCTAAGAGGGAGATGGTGTATTTCATTTCTAGGGTAGAATGTGTGTTCTGTGTGTCGACGATTTGAGATAGAGAATTCTTGCAGAAGTGCATGGCACACGTTACTCTATTCACCCAGGAGCCACTAAGATATACCGTGATTTGCAGGAACTTTATTGGTGGAGTAGTATGAAAAGGGATATTGTAGAGTTTGTAGTCAAGTATGTTAATTTTTAGTTGGTTAAGGTTGATCACAAAGACCTAGTGGTGCGATGCTGGAGTTCAGCATCCCCACTTTGATGTGGGAAGAGGTGAACATAGACTTTGTGTTAGGTTTGCCTCATTCATTTCGTCATCTTAATTCAATTTGGGTTATTATAGATTGAATAAGAAAATCAGCCGATTTCATGCTAGTCCATAATTCTTATTCAGCTGAGGATTATGCCAAGCTCTATATTAGAGAGTTAGTCAGGTTGCATGGAGTCTCGTTGTCCATCATTTCTAATAGAGGTACTAAGTTTACCTCTCACTTTTGGAAGGCTTTTCAAAAGGGTCTTAGTATTCAAGTTTGTCTCACTACAACCTTTCACCCTAAGATAGATGGTCAGGCAGATAGGACCATTAAGACCCTATAGTACATGTTGAGAGCTTGTGTTATTGACCTTAAGGGAAGTTGGGATGATAACTTGCTATTGATTGAGTTTTGTCTACAATAACGGTTATCATTCAAGTATTCAAATGTCTCCATTTTAGTCTCTATATGGGAGGAGATGTAGATCCTCTATTGGTTAGTTTGAGATAGGTGAGACTGTGTTGATAGAGCCAAATTTAGTATTTGATGTATTGGATAAATTTCAAGTAATAAAACAAAGTCATAGGAAAGCCCAAAGCCGTGAGAAATACTATGTGAATATGTGTAGGACGGATCTCGAGTAGCAGTTGGAGACTTGGTTTATTTGAAAATATCTCCCATGAAGGGATTGGCGGGGTTTTTCAAGTAGGGGAGTCTTAGTCCCCAATATGTTGGCCCTTTCACGATCTTTATCCGCTATGGAAAAATAGCCTACGAGCTTAGGTTGCCTACAAATTTGGCATAAGTTCACCCAGTGTTTTATGTTTCTTTGCTGAAAAAGTTTATTGGTGATCTAGATATCTTTGTTCCTTTAGAAAGCTTAGATGTTTAGGATAGCCCTTCTTACGAAGAAGTCCCAATCGAAATCTTAAATCGCCAGATTCACAGACTAAGGAACAAAGAAGTTCCCTTGGTTAAAGTTCTTTGGCAGAAACTGTCCGTTGAGGGAGCCACTTGGGAAGCAGAAGAAAATATGAGAACCAAGTACCCTCACCTTTTCTCTGCAAACTCAGATTCAGTTCAATGTAGAAGTTTTCCCATAAATTATGTCTTTTCCATTCTCAATCCTGGCCTTATGATCATATTTATTTCATTGCATTCATTCACGAATCAGTTCAGTCATTCACCATGTTCAGACTCAGTCATGTAATCATGTTTCAGTTGTGCATATTCAGCATGAAATCTTAGTACCTCAATAATTCTCAACATAACGAGTCTCTTCCCAAGATTAATGTTCCCAAGGGGGAGATATTGTAAGACCCCATAAGATCCTAGCTCGTTTCAGCTCACTCTTGCATGCTAAAGGTGTCCAAGACTTAGAAAATTTCACTAAGTGTAAAGACTTAGTAATTTCCAAAGCCTCTTAAACATCAATGATTTTAATTCCGACCTTACCGACCTTAAAACGTTAATTTTTAAGTTGATTCATGATCGAGGTGGTTGATAGCATGTCTTGGGTAAGTTACTAATTTTTCGGACAAGGTTTACGGCTTGTATGGATGTTAAACTAGCGAGTAAGTGAAATATGGCTGCGGCGCGCTACTTATTGCATTGGTGGGGTGCAACATGGCACGTCGCCTAACGCATCGGCTGAGCGATGAGACGCGTTGCTTATTGCTTCACTGGCCACATTCAGTTTAATTAATTCTGGGTATATGGGTGTCATGACCCATATTCTATGTCATAATGGCACCTACCATATCCCACCAGTAGGCAAGCCAATAACGTAACCCAGATCTAATTAAATGGGTTACCTCAGTATAAATATCCAACACGGACCCTACATATGAATACAATATTAACAATAGCATTTCACAACTAAATACAACCGATATTCAATACCAATCCCATGACCTGATAGTATTAGTACAAGAACGTCTAGACTTAGCAATAGAATTTACAACTCCAAGTCTCAAATGTCTTAAATAATCTCATACATTTGACTTAGAAATAAAAGACAATTAAAGATAGAGAGGAAAGAGTATCAGGCAAATTCAGTTGTGCATATTCAGCATGAAAGAGTCTCAAACTCCAAGAGCTCATCCTGTCTCCAGATAGTCAATACGGCATGAACTAGTTCAACGATGGAAGCTAGAACCTAGGTCTACACCAAAAAGGTACAAAAGTGTAGTACAGGTACCAAAACACGGGTAGTTAGTAGGCATCATCGGCTGACTAAGCTAAATTGTAATATAAATACGATATAAAATAAGACCATAACTTTGAGTCAAGGTATAGGATCAAATCTGAATCTTCCCCAATAACAATGTAACAATATCTATACTACTAAGGCAATAGAACCATATACTATATCAATAGACTTCATAATTGTCATATCTAATGAGTATCATTTTGGAAATGTAAAGTCACATAACCAATATCAATCATATCATTTTATGATAAACACATACACATTACCAAAGTATAAAACACTAGACATACCATAACGTCCCATACCGCAGGGAAGTACACACAAAAGGACACAACCAAGAACTTGTCATGGTGTCCCATAACACCGTAGAGTACACCAAAAGATCAACCAACAATACAATAAATCACGACTACTCCACACTTTTTGAAGCCACAAGTAGCAAAGCCCCGCCATGACATTATCAAGAACCACATCCAATATTCGTAATGAAACAAATATTGTTATAGCATAGCTATATAGTTTCTAAATCTCTAATTCTTTGATAGACTCCATGTTTTAGCCCATTGAAGTTAACCTCCACTTCCACAATCTACTAGACTACGAGTCTTATAGTTACTAGTAATCAATTAAGGAAAGGTTACAAGTTACCTATACTATTCGTTACTCATCTATCCCTAGGCCATTCATTAACTTACATTTCCATGGTATAAGTCACCAATTAAACCACCCCAACATAACATATTAGAAGTCAGACTAATGATTCATCATGCAATACTAAGTCTATTATCATTAAGCATGTTACAACTTTAAGGACAAGTTCCTATATTTTAAGCAAGTAAGGTCCACCAACTAGTTCACTAGACTTCTAGCCTACAAGTCATAATCATTTATTAGAAATAACTAGCTATAAAACAATCCACTTTATTAGGCGAAATTCCATTATATAGCCATTATTCTATGTCGAATAGATTTTCTAGGTAAGCCTTTGATTCTACACAAGATTACACATACCAATTAGCCGTAACCCATTAATAGGCATAAGTTACTTCTAATTACCAATTAGGTTCAACAAGTATCACACCTTTAATTTAGTGAAAGGATAAGGAATTAATAACCATTTAATAAAGAAGACATCAGGACACAAGTACATTAGCGGATTTTCCCCACACGGCCCAACCTCACAAGTATCGGTGCATTATGTAAACTTTCCCCTCACGGCATAATAACATATTTACCTCTTCTAGATTCATTGAATATCAAAATAACATCAACATATCATCCGAATTCACCAGGTATCAATCATATCAACAATATATCCTTTGGATTCACCGGGTATCAACATAACTTCAATATATCCTCTGAATTCACCAGGTATCATTATAACATCATCACCCTCTTATGAGTTTATTGAGTATCAACATCTCATTTCATATTTCTCATGGTCATAACCATACGTACATGTACATAGCCAAAACAATATGAAAATACAAGCTCACAATCAAAGATTAATAAGAAGGTAAGGGAACATGTATCATCCTACTTAGTTAATAAGCATTACCACATAACATGAGCATGAGTATCCATATGATATATATATAATCATCACTTTCCCAAGGCTATCCATATTATGAACACTAGATAATCTATCAAATATACATATTAACCAACCATTATCTACATGTATAACCCAACAACCAAGGTTTAACAATTAATAATCCCAACAACGTAATTTAGACATAATGTAATATATAGGTCTCTAAGGGATTTCATAGTTCAAGATTAAGATCGGTCAAGTCCCACTCCTAAATTCCAAGAATGCTAAATTCCACCATTATAAGTCTAATATCTACCTGGATTAGGCTAGGTAATCTATATCATCTCATATGGGCTTATAAATCCTTGCTAAATGTATCGGGAAACCTTTTTCAAGTATTTCTCCTAAGTCAATCCAACACCAAGGTAATGTCCTAACTAAGAACTAGAAAGGTCAACATAATCTTGAGGTTAGGGAGAAACATCATTCTTATCTATTAGATCAACTAGAGTAGTATCATAGTATTCATGAAACTACAAGTAGACTATCAAAGATTTTAGGCTAAAGGTCAAGCATATCACCATGCAAATTCAATAACCTATAATAACCAACTAATCCCAATTATCACTATTCAATAATTTATTATCTAAACCCTGCCCAATTTCATAACATATCAACAATTATACTACAATCAAGATCAATCTAACTAAAAGTAAGCCTAACCTACCTTGAGTCCAAGTAACTCACGAACCAAAAAGATTTTTCTTTTATTTTGTTGAAGCTCCTTCCTCCATGAGAAAAGCTATCAACAATACTATCTAAGCATTAAAAAAAGATTAAGAATACCCATTAAGTCACCATTGTGCCATGGGTTCAAGATAACACCAAAACCCCAAAAGGGTTTCACCTTTGGAAAATGAGTTTCCAAAACCAACCCATTGATCAACTACCTTTAGGGAGTCATAAACCTCAAGGAATTTGAGTCATTCAATAAGATTTGGGGAAACACTTGAGCTTTAATACTTTAGTGTTTTTTATTCAAGAATTCATGTAATCAATAACAAACTTGAAGAGATTTTACCTTAGATAAATTTCACAAGTTTTTTAAGATCCAATTCAACCCATAAGAGTTGATTAGAATATTTCACACTCCATTAGGATTTTATGGTTCAAGACGGAGGCACAAATAGGAAATTTTTTGGATAAAGCAGCCTTTAAATAGGTTCCACCCATCCTCGGGTAGCACGATCATGCCCTTCGCCTAGCCGTGGTCACGACACCATGATCGCGGCGCTATGGTCGCACCCTAGCCTATGTGGTCACAGCTTCTTGGTCTACATAAGCCATCGCTGAAGCTTTAAACTTCATTCTAAGCTTGGTTCAATGCCTCGAGATACATCTACGGGCTATTTCAAACAAATAAGATATGTAGTAACATAGTTTTCCATCTTCCGAACACATTGGCAAATTTAGATTTAGCATTTAAGGTAAATTTCTAAGGTTTTCACTTAGTGGTCAATTAGGACCAATGAAGACTTTAATTTGAGAAAGTTGTCAAGGAACCAAACAAACACCCTAGTAACCGACTCATCGGTCCTCGCAAGCCACTAATGACTAAGGAGGGGTATAGAGAAGCTCTATGAGGTTAAATAGGTAAGAATACGGATAATGATAATTATAGTGGGGGTATTTGAGTCTTTTTTCCTTTTCTTTTCCCCACCAATAACACTAGATTAAGGTCCCAAAAGGGCAAAATCACTCATCTTTTCACAAACTCTCTCAAGAACAAAATCATAGCATCTTCAAATCCAAGTTCAAGCATCAATAACTCATAAAATTCATCAGTTAAGGTATGTTTGATGTTCATTCACGGGTTCTTTTCACCCATAGAGTCCAAGAATCCATTTTAAAGTTTAAAATCATGACCTTTACCTATTTTCATGAATTTTATCCATGAACTTCCATGAATTTTGATTTTTATATCGTGTTTACATGTGTTTTTGTTGGAATTAGCCTTTGACCCATTTGAAGGATGATATTTGCATGTTAAATCCTTAACCAATGATTTTTGTATTAAAATTATGTTATTATTCCATGATTTAACTATTCCCATGCTTTAACTTTTTTACCGTCATGTGTTTGATGAAATGCCTAAGATATGAATTTTGAACAATGACTACTTATCATGCTTTTGAAGCTTTAGTATGTTTTTACTAGTAATGTTATTAAGTCTTGGGAGTTATGAATACCTAAAAACTTAATTGTTTACTTAGTCTCGATGTTTTTAGAATAGTTTTGGATATATTAGAGTATTATTAGTTCAGTCAGTTATCATATCAGTAATCTCAGTTCAGTCCAGTTGAAAGTAGGATTTAGCACCAAGAAAACCTAGGGATGGGGGCTCACCTACTAGTTGAGGGTGTGACCTTTAGTAGCATTCCCCGAGTTTAAAACTACATAGCCATCATAGGTTGAGATGTTAACCTTCAGGTTGAGGGTTGACAAATATCTCACTAGAGCACCTTCCAGAAGAGGGTGACTCTTTAGTCCATTAGGACTTCACTTTAGTGGATCCATACAACTAATGTTAGTACCCATGGCACGATACTAACACCCTGCCAACTGGAGTCACAGTTGGACCCTAATTAGCTCTTATTAGGGCATGTAAGTTAAATGATGACTCACACAATTTTAGTCCAGTCTCAATTTGAAAATCATTTCAGATTTTCTTGATCATAGCATATAGTTTATAACTTATATCATTACTCAAATTTTAGTATTTTAGTTTACAGACTATTCCAGTATCATGTTATATTCTTATTCATGTATTCTCTGATTTTACAAGCTTCATGCATACTATGCATCAGTTATCTCATGCTATTCATTCATACATTCAGTTATTATTCATGTACATGAGCCCATGCATAGATTTCTAACTTCAGTTAGCATATCAATACATTTAAAGTACTGACCGCATACTCCTTTCTTATGCTATAATGTATCATATTGTAGGTTTGGATGCTTAGGTTTATGACCACACCTAGACCTCCCAGCGCATCAGCAGCAGTAGCAGTGGCAAGTCCTCATATTTTGAGAATCGATTATGTTATTTTGAAATTTTAGTTCAGTAGTCAGTTGGATTTAGTTGGGGCTAGTTCTATCAACTCTCATTTAGTTAGTTTTAGAGGCTTTTGGACATTCCATACAATCAGTTAGTTGTTAGTATTATCAGCCTGTTTTTAGCATTTTTCCTTATGTTTTAGACATGTGGATTTAAGTTGTATTGTTTTCAGTATTGAAACCTTATGGATTATTTGGTTGTTTTCTCACATGTTCGTTATCATTATATTATTCAGTGCTCATAGAAAGTAACTTTTCATAGGTTAGCTTGTGGTCTCTCGAGACTGTAAGCACCGTATGGCATACAGGGTGAACTCCCAGGGTGTTACAAAGGATCATATCGATCACCTTTGCATTGTGCTGCATAACTTGAAAGATCATCAATTGTATGCTAAGTTCTCTAAACACAAATTCTGGTTGAATATTTTTATATTTCTAGGTCATGTTGTGTTTAGCGAAGGGATCATGGTGCATCCTCAAAAAGTTTTTATGGTGAAAAAGTGGCCTAGACCCATGAATCCAACCAATATTCAGAGCTTCTTAGGTTTACTAAGATATTATAGGAGATTCATGGAAATTTTTCTACTATAGATGCTCTATTTACCAAGTTGACTCAAAAGAAGGTGAATTTCTTATAGTCTAATGCTTACGAAAGTAGTTTTGAGAAGCTGAAAGATAAGCTAACTTCAGCTCCAGTCTTGACTCTTCCAGAATGCATGAAGGGTTTTTTCGTCTATAGTGATACGACTCGAGTTAGTTTGGGTTGTGTTTTGATGCAGCATGTCAAGGTGGTTGCTTATGCCTCTAGACATCTGAAGGTTTATGAGAATAACTATCCAACTCATGATTTGGAGTTGTTAGACATGGTGTTCGTATTTAAAATTTAGTGTAATTATCTATATGGTGTCCATATCGATATCTTTTAATATCATAATATCCTACAGTATGTGTTCACTCAGAGAGAACTTAATATCTTGCAAAGGAGGTGGCTTGAAATACTGAAGGACTATGTCTTTAGTAGGTTATCCATAAGGAGTCTATCTCATATGGATAAGGATAAGCTGAAATTAGTGAAGGATATTTACTGTTAATCTAGCCTTGGAGTTTGTCTCTTGGTCTTTGAGGATGGGAGTGTATTTCTGCAACAGCTTGTAAAATCATCTCTTTGTTCTGAAATAAATAAGAAATAGGTATTATACCCTCTCTTGATGAAAATTAGGGATGATGTGGGTAAGAAAAATGTGATGGCCTTCGAGATCGGTGGTGATGGTATCTCTAGGTATTAAAAGAGGTTGTGTGTTCCTAATAGTGATGGGTTGTGTGGCATGATTTTTGCTGAGGCCTACAAATCATGGTATATGGTTCATCCAAGTTTAAAAAAGATGTATCATGATCTCAAGGATGTGTATTTATGGAATAATATAAAGCGGGATGTAGTCAACTTTGTGGCTAAGTGTATGGTATGTCAGCATTTAAAAGTAAAGCACATAAAGTCTTGTGGGCTAATAAGTAATTAAATTACCATTTTGGAAATGGTATATAATTAATATGGATTTTTTATCAGTCTTCAATGATCGAGGAATCAATGTGACTTTATTTGGGTCATAATGGATAGGATGACTAAGTCTGCTCACTTCTTTCTAGTGAGGACTACTTATTCTATCGAGGAATATGCAAAGTTGTTCCTTCAAGAGGTCATAAAGTTTCATGGTATGCCTGTCTCAATTTTTTATCATGGCACACATTTCTAGTTTCAATTCTTGTGCTTATTTAAATATGGTTTAGGGACTAAAGTGATTCTTACTACCACGTTTGACCTGCAATCGAATAGGCAAGCAGAAAGAACTATTCAGATTCTTGAAGATAAGCTGGGATCCTCTGTAATTGACTTTGGTGGTAGTTGGTTCGACCATTTACCTCTTATTGAATTTTCCTCTAACATTAGTTACCATTCTAGAATTAGTATATCCACATTTAAAGCTTTGTATAATAGGAGTTATAGATCTCCTATGAGGTTGTTCGATGTTAGTGAAGTGGAGATGTTAAGCCCTGATTTAATCCACCAAGTGATGGAGAAGGTTAAGGTTATTTAGGATACGATTAAGACCTCAAAATGTCGCCAAAAGTACTATGCAAATGTAAGACAAAGAGACTTAGAATTCTAGGTTGGAGATTGGGTGTTCTTAATGGTGTCTCCCATGAAGGGAGTAATGTGGTTTAGGAAAAGATAATCATGATTACGGTATGTGTGTATTTCTAACGTCATTGTTTTTATATCTTTGTTTAAGGAAATATTGATTTCCAATGCATCTTTATTTTCTAACTTAGTTTAAGGTAAGAGTAGAGATATTTTGGGTTTAATCATTCTTATGTTGCCTTGACCCATCAATCGAGGATGAATGATCCTAATTCGGGGGAGAGTGAAACACCCCAGACACTGGCCTTTGCTAATTTTGTAAGATTTAGGCTCTCTCCCCTTCTTATAACTCACACCATGAGTCGTATGGTGTGGTTATATGTCAGGCGACCCTAGTTGTAAGTTAACCAGTGTGTTACTGGCCCAGTTATTTTATGGTTACGAAAGACTCCACGAGTCGTATGATCGTGTTATGAGTGGTTATAATCATGTTGTATATTGTCCAATGTCCAAGAACGTGGTGTTCTATGATGATCATGATGTAGACCATACGAGTTTTATGGTCTAGTGACAAGTGGGACTAAGAAGTCAAAATTTGGACAATGTGTAGTGTCTAATTCTCTGTATTGGTGACGACTCAATGGTATGAGTGGTATGTTGTGGTGATAAGTGAATGGCTTGACTCTTAACGAAAGGAAGGATTTTACATCTTTAAGTTGGGGGTACTATGGATATTTCCCACCCCAAGCCCTTAAAACCCCATGTCTTATAACATATTTTTGTCTTTTATTATATCCTTTACAGGATCAAAACACTCTCTAGACTCTCTCTCTAAATCATCTCAAGAAAAATTAGGCTAGGGTTTCATTAAAGTGGTCATCTAAGGGCTTAAGGATTAATTTATCTCCGTGAATCATCATAACTCAGGCACGTAAATCTTCCCTTGTTGTTAGTTCACTAAAATAATATGTTTAAAACATTGTTCATGAGTCATTAATGGTGGATTTCAAAACCAAGGTTAAGGGTTTGAATGAATATTGTTGGTTATTGCTTCTTATAATTTAAATTATCATTATACATGTTTTAATAATGATTTTGCACATGTGGGTGCCTGGGAATTGTGGTTTACCTAAGTGGGCATGTTTAACCCTAAATTTGATGGATTTTTGTTTTGATAATGGTATGCCCTTAAACTTACTATATGTAGTTTAGATGATGAGCAACTAAACTATGAGGGACCACATCCCTGGACATGCAAAGTACAATACAGATGGCACACACCTTCTCCATAATATTGTCATCTTATGTAACAAACATACATGTTCTATTTTGTACTAAGTTAGACAACTGGTCCAATGATCTTTCAATCCCTAATTATCACGCAAAAATAAAAGGAAAGAGAGTTTTCTTCAACAATTGTTTTTTTCAAAAATCCAATAAGTGAAGAGAGGCAACAAAAACCCCATTTCAACACTGCTCAAGTTCTTATCTTTATGAGTGCTTCAATGGTAAATGTTCTTGAGTGTGTAATGAATTCTAACTAAACTACTCATCTTACAAGAGTTGTGTTTTCTTGTTGACAGAGAGATGCTTAGGTAGAGTTTCCAAAGCAATAGACTTATTAGAGCTAATCAGTGAAGAGGGATTCCTTGGTAGAGTTACCAAGATAAGCTTATAGTATAGTAGCTACTAGCACAAGGAGCCTAGAGTTAGGCTGAAATCTACACTATAATAAAGTGATTAGTTATAGTGGATTTCATTTGTGCTTGTGAGGGAAAGCCATGGATTTTCCCATTCTGGGTTTCCACGTAAAAATCCTTGTGTATTTTACTTCTTCTACACTGTGTTTCGTTTTTCTACACTCTATTGTTCAATTGCCTCTGATTGATTCTGACATACTTGCTCCCTAGCTTTACGGAGCAACCCCACACAGGTTCAATAATTGATATCGAAGCATGATCACTCTAAAAGGTTCACACATAGAGTGTCTTGTTTATAATGGCTTCTCCATGCAACCTAGAAGTAGAGCAATATACAACTAGACCACCAGGATTCAATGGACAGTACTATGGGTGGTGAAAAACTATGAGTTTGACTTCATCGTGGCTTAGGATAGTGAACTAATGGACATTATTCTTAATGGTCCTCATGTACCAGTAAGAGAAGTCAAAGAAAGAGATGTGAAGAAAATGATTGTAAAAAGAAAGAGGGAATTCAATGATGAAGATTGAAAAGAATTACAAATACTATGTGGCATAGGTCCTGATGAATACAACAAGATCTCAGCTTGTGAAAATGCTAACAAGATCTGGGAATGTTTATGGATTGCTCATAAGTGAACAACAGATACGAAGGACTCTTAAGTTGACATGCTGACAGCTCAATAAAAAACCTTCACCATGAAATAAAGAGAGTCAATACAAGAAATGCATATAAGATTCACCTTCATCACAAATGAGCTACACTACTTAGGAGAGGTGATTCCATTGTATTAACAAGTGAGAAAGATCCTTATTGTTATACCCAAGTCATGGGAATATAAAGTAGATACTATAATCGGTAAAGAAATCTGAAAACCCTCTCCATGGATTAGTTGATTGGAAATCTAAAAACTCATGAGCTCAATAAGTAACAAGAGCTAGAGAAGAAACATTCCAAAAGGGAAAAATCTCTTGCGTTGAAAACATCAAAGAATTACTCAAGTGAAGTAGAGAATGATGTTGCATATTTAGCTAGAAGAATGGTCAAAGAAATAAAAATGAGTGATCAATTCTAAAGAAGAAGAAACAACAACAGCAAAGGAAGCAATGTGGAGGTGTGTCACAAATGTAGAAGTCATGACCATTTTATCAAGGATTGTCCAATGAACAAGATAGTTCATAAGGATTACCTTAAGTCTTAGGATGAACAAGGAAAGATTAGGGACCCGGTAGTTGATAACTCAAGTAAGAAGGAAGCAGTTGAATATGTTGTAAAGCAAGCTCTAGAAGTATGTGGAGACTCTTAAGTGATTCAGGTAAAGATGAAAGGACTGGAGGTGTATCTTTTCTAGTAGTGGAGGATATGAAAGTGACCTTTGACACTTCATTTACATTAATGTCAAATTCTGAGGATTAAGAAGAAGATGAGGTAACACTCTTAGACATTAAAGATAACATAGAAAATTACTCTGCTAGAACGGTAAGAAAGCTTGCTAATATGTTGATTGATTCTATGTATGAAATGACTAATGAAAAATGATCTATAAGAAAAGGTGGAGAGTCAAGAGATTGAGATAATTTATCTAACTCTTCAAATATCTGAAATAAAAGAGCACTTTACTAAGTTGAAATCTGAAAATTCAAGATTAGTCAATAAACTGGAAAAATCTAATAGTGCCTATGACAAAGAAAAGATGAATACTCTAGAAGAAAATAATAAAGATAAGGAGCTTGAGATGATAGATTTGAATCTCTAGATATCAAAACCTAAGCAACACGTTTCTAACCTAAAACTTGAAAATTTGAGTTAGGTAAGTCAACTACAGAAAGAAGATGGTTCCAATTATAAAGGGAAGAAGGAAGTCTTAAAATTTAAGGTTAAGTTTGAAGAAAAGTTGAAGGATTATAAAAGTATTCTCATGATTGCACTTCAGGATAATGAGGAGTTAGAAAAGGGCTTGGTCCATCTATGGGAAGAACATAATAAATTCCTCCAAAAGGCTGCATCTTCTTAGATCCTTTCTAACTTGAGTAAAAAAAGTGCTAACATTGATAAATGGCTTGGTTATTAAGAAAGAACCCAACCTAGTGGGTCTCACAGGACAATTTCTCATAATTTTAAGAAGAAGGTTCAAAAGCCTATATGCACTCACTGTGGAAGAGATGGGAACACAAGGGGGAATTGTCAGGAATGGATTAGAGCTAGGATGAATGTTTTCGAATATATTCGGCAAGGAAATGTTCATTCTGAGGGTCTCAAGACTTATAGAATTGTGCAAAAGAACTCTCTACCAAGATGGGATAAAAGGGATTTGATCACACCATTGTCCAATTAGTAGGAACTCAAGATCATATGGGTTCCAAATCTAGAAATGATCATGATTCAATGCATGATAAGGGGATTGAAATCAGGAATAGCTCGTTGATTGAAAGATTTGAAAGCTCAATGATTGAAGGTATGGCAGTGATCTCTCCCAAGATACTTCTGGTGGAGGCATATTTTTGTGAAAAAATGATTTCAAGGACATAATCCTTGCCTGTGAATGCTAATATCCAACAAAAGAATCTATAGAGCTTGTCTTATAAAGGAAGACCTAGAATGACCTTTATAGATAATGAACGAAAATACTCTGATCTTACCATTGAGATCTAATTCTCAAGAACCCAGTCAATAGGAAATTTATCTAAGAAGGAGAAGCTTCAGAAGACTGAATTATGTCATATTGGGGACTTGGTCCCAGACATACATTGGGAACAAGTATTTATGTAAAAAGAGTGTGCAAGAATTGGAGCATGATGCTGACATAGCCTAATATGTGAATCAACTTTTCATCAAAAAATAGCTATGATCAAGAGACAGGTACCCTCAATAAAGTGGGTGTATTTTAGTCTAACTCTGCACTATACCCTTATAGGTATGCACCCATAGGAATATCTTAGGAATTTGACAAAAGTGATAAGCACAAGCTATTAGATTCACTAAAAAAGGGATATGATCTCATCTCTCAAGTTAGTGTCACTAAAGAACATTTTGTTCATACACCAATGAGGCCAATGAAAACCTCAGGCCTTGATACCAATTATTCACGATGCAAAATCCAAGGGTTCGGATGGCACTCATCGCGACATACCTTGATGAGTAAGCCTATCATAAAACTAATACACAAATGGGAAAAGATAAAAATACCCTTAACATAAGGTTTCTCGTATAAAGACGACCATTTAAGTATAATAAATACTGAAAAATATAATCAAAAATAAATACATAATATATCAAAACCTAGTGTCAACAGTATATGAATGTACGTCATACAACTTGAGTCAAAATGAAATACGTAAGATGTCCGAAATACATAAGGAACTCTATCTTGGATATAATTGTAAAGACATAGTCTATAGGAAAGTAGAATACATTCGGATGCTTGAATGTCAAACACTACCTTTAAGGCACAAAATGTCACCCAAATCAACAAAGCTAGGATCCACTTGAACAAAGACTTGCATCGAAAGGGCGCAGTAGGAATGAGTACGGTCCACTTATACTCAATAGATATCATAGGCTAATTGAGCAATGTATAAAATGAAGAATACAAAATATATACTAAGGTCGCGTCACCTAAAATCATAGAATGTCCCATAATGGTAGCCAACACTGCTTGCACTAATAGTTCTAGTATACATATCACATATAATGCAACAACACTGTCACGCCCCAAAATCCCATCGGGCCAGACTGGCACCAGAAGCCGAGAAGGCCCGGGAGAACCCGTTCAAATACCCGTACTTTCACTTACATGTCACCAAAAATTTGGGCAGCACTTCGTTACATATAGAAGGGTCTAATTCCCTATATCAGCACAACACGCACAAATATATATATATATATAATACTTGGCCGTCGGGGCCACCACATATACAAATATAACATCACTATATAAACTTCCATGACTTTACCCTTCCTTATGTCTACAAAGCCTCTAGGATATACATGACATAACTAGGGTCGGGACAAACCCCCGCCCACACATGACTCCTGTACAATAACAAAACATAAAGAACCGACTCGGAAAGCTCTGAAGCAAACTGGAGCTCACCAACAATAGTTGTATGACCTGTCTCCTACTTGTGCGGTGTATGAGCTGAGGTACCTGTGCCTGCAGCATGAAATGCAGGTCCCCGTGGGGGACGTCAGTACGAAATATGTACTGAGTATGTAAAGCTGTAGATAATCACATATGATATAGGAGCTCAATAGAAATCAGAAACAAGTGAATAAAGCGTAATAGGAGTGGAACACATTTACTAGAACTTGTGACAACCTGTACATTGCATTTATTCAATCACTTTACCTTCTTTCTTATCGTCTTTGTAATCATTACTGTACTGTACTGTGACCATTAGGCTGCCTCCAGTACATATCAACTGGGATCGACCCATGCTAGGATTATGCCCCTGGGATACCACCCATAAACACATAAATAGGGATCGACCCATGCTCGGCTTATGCCCCTGGGATACCACCCAATAAGAGAGAACTTTCATCACTTAGTTCAATTAATCTTTGAGATTGTTATTTCGGTCGCCACCACATTTTTGATACTTTGAAACAATGATACATCAATAGGAGACATATAAATACACCATCAATGCAATAACAATGAAGTAAGAACTCATTGGCACATCAATGAAGTGTTTTGGAGTCATCATGCCATAACAATAAAGTAGGAACTTATTGGTATATCAACAATGTGTTTCAGAATCATCAACATCACAACAATGAAATAGGAGCCTTTTGGTATATCAGTGAAATATTTTGACACTTTATAGGATGGAAACAACTTCGTTGGTAACGTAGAACAATACATGTTTTTGGACAACCTAGGAATCTTACTTGATGGAACAGTGGTGTTTTCATGCCAAAGAACATTGTTAGAGTATGCTTTACATACCTCGTCGTAGATTCGGATACCAATTCAACACAACTTCCCGCCTTTACGAATCACTTATCTACAATGAAATGTTTGGCATCTAGTATTAGCAACCCAACACCACAATTCTCTTCCATAATTCCATACAACCAATATTTGCAAAGCATTCCAAAAACCAACTTGAATAATAGGTTTATGTGTATATATATATAATCATCATTTCAATACCACATCATCACACCAAATCCCTTCACAATTCAACATAATCCAACCATGCACAAGAATAATCCAACATCATTTCCAATCATCATTCAACAACAATCAAATAACATACTTCTTATGCTCACATGCATATATATACATATCCATATAAATAACACCAACATAATTTACATCCTTACCATAAAATGGCCCTTTTAATTTCGAAGTCGTGTTGGCAGAAATAAGGGGTGCTTCTCGAAGCCCTCGAGATGGTGAACACAACTACGGAATCAATTTGGACTTTCTACGGTTGAATCGCAAGATAATTGGAGTTGAAATTAGGCTAGGGTTCCTTATTCTTCAATAATTGGATGATGAATGATGGATACTAGGATAATTATATGTATATAATGACCAATTTTCGTCCATTAGGTGATGGAAAATGACCATATTGCCCTTAAAAATTTAAGTAAATCCGAATCTGTCCATGGTGGACTGTTTTGATAGGCTAAAGTAAATCGACCATAACTCTTTGCTCCGATATCAGATTTTGTTGAAATTGGTATCTTTGGATAGATAATTCAAAGATATTTCATTTAATATAAAGTAGGTCACCCAGTTCGTCCTGTACAAGGAGTTATGATCGTTTGAAGTTTAACCAAAAAAACAATTTTGATGGGCTGAAGTAAAACAAGTATAACTCCTTACTCAGATGTTGGATTTGGATGAAAGCAATTGCATTGGAAAGAAGACTCAAAGATATTTCTTTTGATAGGTCGTAGCTCTCCCAGTTCATTATATTAATGGAGTTATGATCGTTAAAAGTTGACCCAAAAAACTGGCAGGCCTCAGTAGTTTGTGTGCAGGAAATTTTCCTGCACATTTACTATTCACCATATCCCGGCCACCGTTTTATAGTTTCGAATGTGCTCGATTATATCCAAAACTTATCCTTTTTTTAAAATCTTTATATCCTTGGAAATCTTATTCAATAAACTTCGTATGGAACCATCGACGGGCAAATTCCGGTATAAATAAAATAAAATAAAAATTAATTCCATATAAATAAGACCAGTACACGTACTTGAATACGCCAATACATGTAATTGAATACGGGGTGTTACATCCTTCCCCCCTTTAGGACATTCGTCCTTGAATGTTAGCGTAGTTATTCAACCAAAACAAGTTCAAGTCCACCATTAACATTCACATCATCACATAAATACTATGCATATATAAACAAAAACTTACTTGTTAATGTTCTAACTCCGTTTCTTGAACTTCCTCTTCATCTTTGAACAAATGAGGGTACTTAGATTTCATTGCTTCCTTAGCTTCCCATGTAATCTCTTCCCTTTGTTGATTTCTCCAAAATACTTTCACCGATGCTACTTCTTTATTTCTCATCTTCTTAACTTGACGATTTAATATAGCAATAGGCATCTCCTCATAGGTAAGATCTTCTGTTACTTGCACATCTTCAGTAGAAGTAATAAGGGACGGATCTCCGATGCACTTTCGAAGCATCGATACATGAAATACTGGATGCACTGATGAGAGTTCCTGGGGTAGCTCTAATTCATAAGCAACTTGCCCACATCTTCGAATAATCTTATACGGGCCTATATATCGTGGACTCAACTTTCCTTTCTTGCCAAATATCATTACCCCTTTCATTGGAGATACCTTCAAAAATACCCAATCGCCTAACGAAAACTCTAGCCCTTTTCTTCTACTATCCGCATATGACTTGTGTCGACTTTGGGCTGTTTTCAACCGTTGCTGAATCACCTTGACTTTTTCTATGGCTTGATACACAAGATCCGGTCCGAACATAAGAGTTTCACCCGCTTCGAACCATCCTATTGGTGATCTACACTTCCTCCCATATAAAGCTTCATATGGTGCCATTTTGATACTTGAATGATAGATATTATTGTAGGCAAACTCAATAAGAGGTAAATGATCATCCCAGTTGCCTTTAAAATCTATAACACATGCTCGTAGCATATCTTCAAGTGTTTGAATGGTGCGCTCTGCTTGTCCACCCGTCTGAGGGTGAAAAGCTATACTCAGATTCACTTGTGTTCCCAAACTCCGTTGGAAAGACTTCCAAAAGTTTACGGTAAATTGAGTTCCCCGATCCGATATAATAGAAGTTGGCACTCCATGTAATCAGACTATTTCCTTAACATAAAGCTTCGAATATTCTTCAACTGTGTAAGTGGCCTTAACGGGTAAGAAATGTGCGGATTTAGTAAGCCTATCCACAATCACCCATATAGAATCAAATTTCCGAGCTGTACGAGGCAAACCTATAACAAAATCCATGTTGATCATGTCCCACTTCCAAATTGGAAGATCTATACATTGCATATAGCCTCCGGGCTTTTGATGTTCCACTTTAACTCGTTGGCAATTTGGACATTCAGCTACAAATTCTGCGATGTTCCTTTTCATGTCATTCCACCAATACATATCTTTCAAATCTTGATACATTTTGCTTGATCCTGGATGAATGGAATACCTTGAAAAATGTGCCTCTGTCATAATCTTCTTTCTTAGCCCGTCTACATCCGGCACACACAATCGGTTTTGGCACTGAAGTACTCCTTCTCGCGTAAGCTCAAATGCCTTGGTCTCACCACTCTGAACGTTCTCCTTAAGCTGTAATAAAATAGGATCTGCATCTTGCTTCTCTTTCACCTCAGCTACTAATGAGGATTCCGCGGCATTATGCACAATAAGCTCTTCGTCCGGAGTTTCGAGAAGACGAACTCCTAGACTAGCTAATTGATGACAATCTTTAATTATCCCTTGCCTTTCTATAGGTTCCATCATAGCCTTACGACTCAACACATCAGCTACTATATTCGCTTTCCCTGGGTGATACAAAATATCAACATCATAATCTTTTAATAGTTCCATCCACCTTCGCTGCCTCAGATTTAGATCCTTCTGACTGAAAATATATTGTAAGCTCTTGTGATCAGTATATATATCAACATGAACCCTATATAAATAGTGGCGCCATATTTTTAAAGCAAAGATAACCGCTGCCAGCTCAAGATCATGTGTGGGGTAATTTTTCTCATATGGCCTCAATTGCCTTGAGGCATATGCTATCACCTTACCATGCTGCATTAATACACATCCTAAACCAATTCTCGAAGCATCACAATACACTGTATACCCTTCTGTACCTTCTGGAAGTACCAACACAGGTGTAGAAGTCAACTTATTCTTCAATTCTTGGAAACTCTCCTCACACGCATCATTCCATTGGAACTTGGATGCTTTATGCGTTAGCTTGGTTAAGGGTGCTGAAATAGAAGAAAAGTCTTTAACAAACCTTCTATAATAACCGGCCAACCCGAGAAAACTACGAATCTCCGTAGGCGTTGTGGGCCTTGGCCAGTTCTTCACAACTTCTATCTTTTGAGCAGCATCAACCTTTATCCCTTCACTAGATACAATATAACCCAAAAATACCACCGACTTTAACCAAAACTCACATTTAGAGAACTTTGCATAAAGCTTACAATCACGAAGAGTTTGTAATGCCTGTCGTAAGTGATTGGCATGGTCCTCTTCTGATCTAGAATAAACTAGAATATCATCTATAAAAACTATCACAAATACATCCAGGAATGGCTTAAACACCCTATTCATCAAATCCGTAAAAGCTGCAGGTGCATTAGTTAGCCCAAATGACATAACTAGAAACTCATAATGACCATACCGTGATCAGAAAGCTGTCTTGGGTATATCCTTCTCTTTGACCCTCACTTGGTGGTAACCTGACCTCAAATCAATCTTAGAAAAACACTTGGCGCCCTGTAACTGATCAAATAAATCATCAATTCTTGGGAGAGGATTTTTATTCTTAATAGTCACCTTATTCAATTGCTGATAATCAATACACATCCTCAGCGAGCCATCCTTTTTGCGCACAAATAACACTGGTGCTCCCCAAGGGGAAATACTAGGCCTAATGAACCTCTTTTCTAGCAAATCTTTCAATTGCTCTTTCAATTCTCGTAATTCTGCTGGGGCCATTCTATACGGAGGAATAGAGATTGGTTAGGTGCCTGGTATTACATCAATACGAAACTCTACTTCTCGTTCAGGAGGCAAACTTGGAAGATCTTCAGGAAATACATCAGGAAATTCATTTACCACCGGAACAGCGTGAAGAGTTGGTGGCTCCGCTTCTGTATCCCTTACTCTAACTAAATGATATATGTATCCCTTGGAAATCATTCTTCTTGCCTTAAAATAAGAAATAAATCTACCTCTTGGCGCGCTAATTTCACCTTTCCATTCAAGGACTGATTCATTTGGAAAATGGAAATATACCTTTTTCGTGCAGCAATCAATTGTGGCATAACAAGACGCCAACCAGTCCATACCCATTATAACATCAAAATCTACCATTTCTAACTCCACAAGATCAGACATCGTATCACGACCACAAACAGTTACTATGCAGTTTTGATAAACCCTTCTAGCTATAATAGATTCCCCGACCGGTGTGGACACTTCAAATGGCTTAACAAACAGTTTGGGTATTCTTTCGAACTTTCCAGCAACCAATGGAGTAACATAAGATAATGTAGAACCGGGATCAATTAAGGCATATAAATCGAATGAAAATATAGAAAACGTACCCGTAACCAGATCTGGGGAAACCTCTAAATTCTGTCGATCCGCTAGAGCATACGTACGATTTTGAGCCCCGCTAGAACTCGTGGATCCTCTATCACCTCCAACACGACCCATTGGTTGTGCACCCCTTCTTGAATGATGCATCGATGATGATGATGCAACAAATGAACCTGTAGGTCATGCCATACCCCCTATGTCCCTTCGTGGGCATTCCCTCATCATATGCCCCGACATACTGCACCAAAAGCAAACATTGGTCCCCAGTCGACATGTGCCCAAATGATACCTTCCACATTTATTGAATGGCTCTCGAGGAGGTCTCGATTGGCTCCTATTCCGTTGCCCTTGGTAACCCACTGATCGCGAACTATGACCCTCACTTCTTTGCCCAAATTGACTGTCTCTGAACCCCTGATGTTGTGGTGGAGCACTAGCTGTAGAATAAGAAAATAATGTCCTAGGTGGTCTAGTAGAAAATTGAGGTCTAAAACCTCCCTGTGGCGCCATAAACTGCCCTGTAGATCTGGCCCTCATAGAAGATCCGCTTTCAAATTCCTGTGTTCTTCTTCTTTGCCTCTGATCTTCCATTTTCTGTGCAAATGCTTGTATCCTAGCTATATCCATGTCTTTATTCAGTGCAACAATAGTACAATCCCTAACCAAATATGGATCCAATCCGTCCATATACCGATGAACTCTGTCATCCATAGTAGCTATAACATTAGGAGCATATCTGGACAAAGAATTAAATCGAAGACTATACTCCCTCACACTTGTATTACCCTGTCAAAGATTTACGAATTGATCCACACGGGCCTAACGTGTCTCATATGGAAGATAATGATCAATAAATGCCTCTTTGAACTCTTTCCAAGTAGATGGGGGTGCATCAATGCCCCTTGATCATTTCCAGTCTTCATACCAATATATAGCCTCACCTTTGAATCTATACACGGCTAACTCCACTGTCTCTCTGCCCGATACATGCATCACCTCTAGGGCCCTTTGGATCTGATCAATAAAGTCCTGCGGATCTTTATTAAGATCTGATCCGGTAAAAGTGGGAGGATCCATCGTAAGAAAATCCTGTGTTCGAAGGCTAGCCGCCCTATCTATACCACTAGGACCTGCAGTAGGAATGGCTTTCCCTTGAGCTTGCCCAGCAACTATACGAGTCAAAAGTTGCAATGCATTTCTAAGATCTTGATCAACAACATTAATAGGTGGCTCTGGGGATATAGTTCTCCTCCCCCTTATTTCTTCCGGACTGGGGGAAGTTTCAGATGCATGCTCAGCTGGAGCCTCACTTTGATTAGCTGGTATAGTGGGTGACTTACTAGTCCCCTCTCCGGCAGCCACATCTACTTGCTTACCGGTATTCTTGCTTCTGGTAACCGGCATCATTACTATAATAAGAGAAACAAACTGATTCAGTGGTCAACTATGACTTCATATACAATATAAGCTCTATCGCACGATCTAAGACATGAAGAAAAGAAACAATTCCTAAATGTCCATAGCCTCCTGTTTATAGATGTGGTGCACAACACACCAATAAACAAGACTCTACGTAGACACGGCTTTGTAGACTCACTAGGACGAACCTCTCTGATACCACTTTTGTCATGCCCCAAAATCCCATCGGGCCGGACTGGAACCCGAAGCCGAGAAGGCCCGGGAGAACCCGTTCAAATACCCGTACTTTCAATTATATGTCACCAAAAATTTAGGCAACAGTTCGTTACATATAGAAGGGTCTAATTCCCTGTATCAGCACAACACGCACAAATATATATATATATAAATAATACTTGGCCGTCGGGGCCACCAAATATACAAATATAACATCACTATATAAACTTCCATGACTTTACCCTTCCTTATGTCTACAAAGCCTCTAGGATATACATGACATAACTAGGGTCGGGACAAACCCCCGCCCACACATGATTCCTGTACAATAACAAAACACAAAGAACCGACTCAGAAAGCTCCGAATCAAACTGGAGCTCACCAACAATAGCTGTATGACCTGGCTCCTACTTGTGCGGTGTATGAGCTGAGGTACCTGTGCCTGCAGCATGAAATGCAGGTCCCCATGGGGGACGTCAGTACGAAATATGTACTGAGTATGTAAAGCTGTAGATAATCACATATGATATAGGAGCTCAATAGAAATCAGAAACAAGTGAATAAAGCGTAATAGGAGTGGACCACATTTACTAGAACTTGTGACAACCTGTACATTGCATTTATTCAATCACTTTACCTTCGTTCTTATCGTCTTTGTAATCATTACTGTACTGTACTGTGACCATTAGGCTGCCTCCAGTACATATCAACTGGGATCGACCCATGCTAGGCTTATGCCCCTGGGATACCACCCATAAACACATAAATAGGGATCGATCCATGCTAGGCTTATGCCCCTGGGATACCACCCGATAAGAGAGAACTTTCATCACTTAGTTCAATTAATTTTTGAGATTGTTATTTCGGTCGGCACCACATTTTTGATACTTTGAAAAAATGATACATAAATAGGAGACATATAAATACACCATCAATGCAATAACAATGAAGTAAGAACTCATTGGCACATCAATGAAGTGTTTTGGAGTCATCAATGCCATAACAATAAAGTAGGAACTTATTGGTATATCAACAATGTGTTTCAGAATCAACAATATCACAACAATGAAATACGAGCCTTTTGGTACATCAATGAAACATTTTGACACTTTATAGGATGGAAACAACTTCGTTGGTAACATAGAACAATACATGTTTTTGGACAACCTCGGAATCTTACTTGATGGAACATTGGTGTTTTCATGCCAAAGAACATTGTTAGAGTATGATTTACATACCTCGTCGTAGATTCGGATACCAATTCAACACAACTTCCCGCCTTTACAAATCACTTATCTACAATGAAATGTTTGGCATCTAGTATTAGCAACTCAACACCACAATTCTCTTCCATAATTCCATACAACCAATATTTGCAAAGCATTCCAAAAACCAACTTGAATAATAGGTTTATGTGTATATATATATATAATCATCATTTCAATACCACATCATCACACCAAATCCCTTCACAATTCAACATAATCCAACCATGCACAAGAATAATCCAACATCATTTCCAATCATCTTTCAACAACAATCAAATAACATACTTCTTATGCTCACATGCATATATATACATATCCATATAAATAACACCAACATAATTTACATCCTTACCATAAAATGGCCCTTTTGATTTCGAAGTTCTGTTGGTACAAATAAGGGGTGCTTCTCGAAGCCCTCGAGACGGTGAACACAACTACGGAATCAATTTGGACTTTCTACGGTTGAATCACAAGATAATTGGAGTTGAAATTAGGCTAGGGTTCCTTATTCTTCAATAATTGGATGATGAATGATGGATACTAGGATAATTATATGTATATAATGACTAATTTTCTTCCATGAGGTGATGGAAAATGACCATATTGCCCTTAAAAATTTAAGTAAATCCGAATCTGTCCATGGTGGACTGTTTTGATAGGCTAAAGTAAATCGACCATAACTCTTTGCTCCGATATCGGATTTGAGTGAAATTGGTATCGTTGGATAGATAATTCAAAGATATTTCATTTAATATAAATTAGGCCACCCAGTTTGTCGTGTAAAAGGAGTTATGATCGTTTGAAGTTGACCCAAAAAAACTGTTTTGATAGGCTGAAGTAAAACGAGTATAACTCCTTACTCAGATGTTGGATTTGGATGAAACCAATTGCATTGGAAAGAAGACTCAAAGATATTTCTTTTGATAGGTCGTAGCTCTCCCAGTTCATTATATTAATGGAGTTATGATCGTTCACAGTTTACCCAAAAAACTGGCAGGCCTCAGTAGTTTGTGTGCAGGAAATTTTCCTTCACATTTACTATTCACCATATCCCGGCCACCGTTTTATAGTTTCGAATGTGCTCGATTATATCCAAAACTTATCCATTTTTGGTAATCTTTATATCGTTGGAAATATTAGTCAATAACCTTCGTATGGAATCATCGACGGGCAAATTCCGGTATAAATAAAATAAAAAAAAATTAATTCCATATAAATAAGACCAATACACGTACTTGAATATGCCAATACATGTACTTGAATACGGGGTGTTACAAACACAACCAGATAGAACAAAAATATACATCATATCATATATGCTTAGAAACAAGGAAAAATAGGTATATACAAGATAGTCACGTATAATTAGTAGAAGATAGCACATAGAAAGGTATGATAAGTCAATATGGCAATTCAATCACAATATGTACACAATAAAGTAAGTGCAATGTATAATAAGATAATGATAATGATGATGATGATAATAATGATAATGATGATGATAATGATACACGAGGTCATCACACAACCTTTGTATACATACACGGAGGCAAGACTCTCCACATGGGACCCATTGGGGGTTCATCAACCCATATACAATATATATATCCATGTCTCCTCCCTGTACATGCCTTCAGGACAGTTTTATAAGGTTTTATATTCTGTCCTTCCTGGCACATCCTTCGAGAATGGTTTTATAAAAGATATTGTCAGTATTTCTCAAATGTTGCCACGATTATACCATTTCTTCCATGAATGAATATGATATTAGGATTTAATTCTCATAACCAGTCACAATGAGTATTTTCAGAACCAACCACAATGATATATTTCCACGACCAATCACAATGTTATATTTCTACAACCACATGAGCCAATATCCACTTATTATTTTTTTTCACCCATGAATTTCCACATGTTTTATATGCCAAAAAGTATGAATATATCACAATACGCCAATGATACAACAAAAAGGTATTTTCAACAACACAATAGAAATACTCACATGTATTTTAGGCTATCAAAATCACATAGGACCCCACACGAACAATATCTCAATTTCAACAATTACATCACATATAGGACCCCACACAAGCATAAGACATAGATATTCATTTATCATAATTAGTTCACACCCTTAACATGCATTTTTCTCCAATATTTTTTACTCAGCCCACTCTGAAAGAGTTAAGCTGCAACTTACGATAAAGGTCAAAATCAGTCTGCAAAACTTTAACTATAAAGCCCTAATTCTCACAAATGATTCCAAAATCAACTATAACTAAGGAATATAGAATCTACGTGTCAAAATAAGACTAACGATACCCATATTACCCGTTTTGGGTCTAGGGTCAAAATGAACCTGAAATGGGTTCATAAGAAAGAAGGGGAAAATCACAACTTTACTTCAAAAAGGCATTCCCCATACCTTAAGAAATCTACAGCTAAAAAACCAAGTCAAATCAAGTCAAAAACAAGGTTCAAATTCAATAAAAACCATTTTTGAGCTTTACCTGGTAAAACCTTTGAAATCCATTTTAAAATCAATAATCGGAGTTATTTTAAAGATTAAATTTGGGAAAAACTTGTAGTTATATGATTAAGAATATTATTCAAGTGAAAAGGTTCATATTTTGGGGCTAAATCAAGTACTAAGTTTTTGGGGGTTTTGAACAATTAATAAAAAATTTGGTAAGAAAAAGTTGAATTCTCACATTAAATCCATAAGAGAATAGAAAAATAATTGTTAATCTAGTTTCCCAAGAACCCACTAGCTTCACTTTTAATATCTTACACTATTTTAGGGTTTAGCTTTTAAGAGGCAAGATGAAAAATGATAAAAATTTTTGGAAAAAGGGGGCTATTTATACTCATACAAGATAACCGGGTACATAAGGCGTAAAACGCATTCCTCAAATGAGTTTTACCCTTTGTCATCCAGGTTGCACCAACAACCTAATGCATAAGATTTTCTAAGTCCAAAACAAACTTCAACGGGGTACTCGAGATTCGTTCAGAATTCGATATACACAAATGAACAATGTAACTACACAAAATTCGATGCTCCGAAATCAATGGCAATATAAAAAATTCAACATAAGGTTCCCCAGGTGTTCAGTCCCTGACCACGAGTAATGATGAGTGACCCCTTATAATAAAATTAAAGAACTAGATTATTGACCCTTAAGTAATGACTCTTAGCCACAACTCATGTTAAGACATCACGAGTTATGACAACTGTTCCCTAATTTTCCTACATGTTTTAATTAGGGTCTTTTTTGTATTTTCTTCCCTTCACACTTTTTCCCACTACTTAAAACACTCAAAGGACATTTTTTCCTTTAGTTATTAAAAATTAAACTTACTTTAGTTATTAAAAATTAAACTTACTCTTTTCCTCTTTAACTCTCAGGTAAGAGATACAAGGGTTTTACAAGGAAATCTTTAATTCAAGATTCAAACTTGTAATCCCTTTCAATTTCTTGTATATTTACAGCATGCTTCTCATCCCTAAATTGTCATTTCACATTGTGGCAGTTATTTAATTATTATTCATGCGATTTTAATTGATGTGTTTGAAATTGTGCTGCAGTAGTTTCATTGTGATTGTTTGGATTGCTTTTCTCATATATTAAATAAGTTATTTATGTTTTACTTAATGGTTTTGGGGTTGATTGGGTTCATGATTATAATGATTGGAATGGGGAACATGGTTTTCCCCAAATTAATGAAAATTTTTCTTCATAATGGCATTAAGCTCAACCCATAATTATAACTTTGGTTTTGAATATGAAATTTTCATGATTTAACTTACTCCTGGGACATTGAATTGCATTTAAGGATAATGAATGATAAATTTATTTTTGGAATGCCCTTGGTGACAATGTTTTTTGTTTTTAAATGGAACTTGGGAGTCTAATAGTTAATTATACTGTTTTTGCATAATTGAATTAGCTTGCAAGCATATTGGTATGATGATACCATATTGGAAAATGCTTTAATAAAGACTACTTGGTTAATAGTTTGGTTTATGTGTAAACTTTTTTAACTTGGGATTGAAGAGAATTAAGTATCTCACCATGAAGTTTTAGTCCCGGGGAGGCCAAAACTAGAAACCAGTTTTGCTGATGTGGGGTCTATGTGACTGTGTTCTTGGTTCACACTTTATATTTTTTATTGATATCACCTTGGTGTCTTTAGAATTTCCTCAATTTCCTTGGTACGTGCGTCTAACATGCACTTAGGCCCTTTCGGTAAGGGGAGTCAGACCCATATTGCCCATGGGTGGATTTTGGTTGGAGCGAGCTACACAGTTTAGGTTAATATTTTAGTTCTCATGTCATGTCCCTTGTCGCTGTCCCGGAATCCTATATATGTACATATGAATGTTGCGTATATGGTTTTGACTGGGTTTTGGTAATGGATTTATTTTATCCTCTTCCCTTGAGTTGCATACCAATGTATGACCCACTAAACTCTCTTGGACACTGCATCATTTCATGATGTAAGGTCGGAGGGCCTTTATATTTCTCTTGTTCAGCATTATGTGGTGTGGTACGTCGGTTGAGTTGTTTTGATTTGGTAATCCTCCATTTTTCGTAAAGCCCTGCCATTTTATTAGGATTTCTTTCAAATTTTGGGAATTATGAGATTTCTGTTGTCATGGTCGGGGGCATGTCCCGACCTAGTTTGGTACTTTTTGTTTAGAAGCTTTCATGGATATGTTGGGATGTTTTATTCATTGTGTTTTGACTTTTAAAAACTGAAAAAACTTATCAATCTTTATTATATATTTTTATTGGCTACCATTATTTACTTTTATTGTGCTTTAGGGTTAGGCTTAGGGGGTGGTCTCCGGCCCAAGGTGGATTTGAGATACTCATCATGACTAGGGCCTGGTTTGGGTTGTAACAAGCTTGGTATTAGAGCCCGGTTCAGGATCATTGGGTGTTCACAAAGTCATGTCGAGTTGAGTCCTTTTTATAGGTGTGTATCACACTACACTTATACGAAGGAGGCGACAAGGCATTTAGGAATTTTTCCATTTATTGTTTTCTATTTTGGTCTATAGATTCTAGTTATCTAGAACTTCTCTAACTCCTGTCTTACTCCCATTTCAAATCATGCATCCCCGAAGAACTGAAGGTCAGAAAAACTCTACTGGAACCACTGTCCCACCAGGACAAGATGTGGAAGGAACTCGCCCTGTTTATGAAGTGCAGACCGGATCTAGGGTTCTTGCTCCTGACTGTACCACAACACATAGTCTTCCATTTGTCCCTATTAGTCCTCTTAAAGATTCTCAGGCTAGTGATACTTATGTTTAGCCACCTTAGGGAGACATATTAAATATGAAGTTTTGTCAGTCTATTCATATAACTTCTTAACTGGTGGAATCTCAGTCTCGTCAACCTTATTATGTTGGTTCTATTTCTAATTAATCTAACATGACTCGGTTTGACAAGTTTATGAGGTTGAATCCCTGTCACGACTAGAACTAGGACCTGGCCCTGATGGGTATCTCAAGTCCCATGTGGACCGAAGATCACCCCTCTATCTAGCCTAACCAACACAAAAACCTCAAGTATCGGATGAATTCCGAACATATAAGAAGATAACATATAATAAACCTAATAATAATTCATAATATGTCATACCAACAACCGGTAACTGGACAACTTCCCGTCACCCAAACCATCAGCCAAACCACCAAAGTCCACAATAATACAACAAAGCCTCTATAAAACTGGAATGAACAAAATATCGGAACATGCCTTCGATAGTAGCCAAATCAATGTCTAAACAAGGTCTAAGACATATAAAATAAGGACCATGAAATAAAGCCTTCCTAAGTATGGAAGCTCACCACTTCAACATCAACACATGAACTAATTGGAGCACCTGATCACTGCATAGGAAAAGTAGAAGAAATTCTTATACCTGTATCACGTGGGGATACAACATCCAGAGATGATTACCTATTGGTGTGCTACCATGTAACTTAGGGTTAGAGGAACAAAATAATTACACGATAGCAGTTCAAAACCAATACAACATTCAATGAATAATATGATGTAAAATACATAGACATATATAATACCTAATGCTGGAGTAGGGAACAAGGCTTAGCATGAACTTTGAAAACCTTAACCAGGGTTGTGTAGCATAACCGACATAAAACTAGGCACCCACACGCTATATGGGCCAAGCTCTCCCCTAGCTAGAAGGGCCCAAGTACGTGTAGCTGTACAAACCAACGAATATCCATATCTATACATGCATTTATGGGGGACACAAACCTCCCTCCATAGTCAAAGGAACTTAAGCACCAATCTATAAAATATGGGGAACTCGAACTTCCTAGTCATATATTCATTTAGCAGACTCAAAAAACCCAATCATATAGACACCCGCTTCGGCTAGTACGGTTTCTAGTGTTAGACCTCTGAACTTCACTTTCATGGCCAAGCTACACATCAAACTTTAAAACCGAATTAATACATTCATTACACATATACAACCATTTATCCAATTAATTACCAAAGGCAGTTCATTGGTATTGTCAATCAAACACCACTTGCAAGTGCACAACATACCATAACTACTATTAATTATCTTGGGACTCGAACCCATTGTATAACAAAGACATCAATTCTACTCAAAATTTAGGGAATCAAACCCTTTTAGTATTACAAATAAAATTATGGCCAACAAGGACTTCATAAAACTATTTACCAATAAGTAACATTCCTAGGAAAATGCCTTTATTCAAAATACAATTCAACATGTGATAAGATATTTATCATTTACAATTTTAATAACAGGTTGAGGGTATACCATTATCAAAACCAAAAACCATCAAATTTAGGGTTAAACATGACCCCTTAGTTAAACCACAATTCCCATGCACCCAAATGTGCAAAACCATTATTAAAACATGCATAATCATATATTAAAACATGAGAAGCAATACCAAACAATATTCATTTAAATCTTCAACTTTTGCTTTCGAAACCACCATTAATGACTCATGAACAATGTTTTAAACATATGATTTTAGTTAAGTAACAATGAGGAAAGATTCACATGCCCGAGTTACGAAGATTCAAGGAGAGAATTTGATCCTTAAGCCCTTAAATGACCACTTTGAAGAAACCTTTGCCCAATCTTGCTTAAGATGTTTTAAAGAGAGTTTAGAGAGTGTTTTGATCTTGTAAAGGGTATAATGAAAGACCAAAAGGTGTTATAAAATATGGGGTCTTAAGATCTTTGGGCGGGAAATGTCCAAAGTACCCCTAACTTAATGTTTTCAAATCCCACCTTTGGTTACGAGTCAAGACAATGACTTGTCACCAGAACTTATGACTCACATTATTGAGTCGACACCAAGACAGAGAATTGGACACTATACACTATTCAACTTACGACTTCCTATTCCCATTCGTCACTAGACCATAAGTCTCATATGGTCTAAGTAGTGACCATTATAGAATATCAAGGGTTTGGACACTAGACAACATACGATTGGACCCTAACCACTTGTCACATGATCATACGACTCGTGAGGAGTCTCTCATAACCAAGATAGAACTTAGCCAATAAAACACTGGTATCTTATGACTAGGGTCACCTAACTTGTATCCACATCATAAGACTCATAGTGTGAGTCGTAAGAAGTGTAGAGATCCCACATAGGATCATTTGTCCTCCAATGATGGGTCAAGGAAACACAAGCATGATTAAAGCCCAAACATCTCTACTAATACCTTTAACAAAGTTAGAAACCAAAGATACCAATAAAATCAATCTTTCTTTTAACAAAGATAGAAAAAAAACACGTTAGGAATACGTACATACCTCAAGCACGAATTTCCAAAATATGGAATCGGAATAGATACTTGACTTTATTTCCTCTTCAGTTTCCTAAGTAGCTTTCTTGAACTTTTGGTTCTACCATAGAACCTTTACCGAAGCCACGTCTTTCATTCACCACCGGAAAACTTGTCGATCCAAGATCCTCATCGGGACCAACTCAGAGGACAGAGAATCTGAAATACCAATGTTCAAAAAGGGAACAACCAATAAAGGATCACTCATGCATTTCTACAACACGGACACGTGGAATACCAGATGAATGGAACTCATGCTAGAGGTCAAATCCAACTCATACACAATATTACCAACCCTTCTTAAAACCAACTACGGTCCAACATACCAGGGACTTTGCTTTTCCTTATTCCCAAACCGCATTAATCCCTTCATGGTAAATACCATTAATAATTCCCAATCTCCAACCATGAATTCTGAGTTTCTTCAATGTATGTTTGCATAGGACTTTTGGCAACTTGGGTCTGTCTTATGCCTATCTCGAATCACTTTTACCTTCTCCATAGCTTGGTGAACTAAATCCAGGAAAAATATCTCCGTTTCACCAACCTTGAACAACCTAGTAGGAGTTCTATACCTCCTACTATGCAATGCCTCAAATAGGGAAATACTAATGCTAAAGGGTAACTAGTGTTATAGGTAAATTCAATGAGATGGAAATAGTCAAACCAACTATCACAAAGTTAATTACACAGGCTCACGGCATATCTTCTAGTGTATGAATAGTTCTTTCTGCTTGCCCATCTATCTGTGGGTGAAAGGAGATACTAAGGCTCACTTTAGTCCATAAACCACATTGAAATAAGCTCCAAACATGCAATGATTATTGATTACCACGATCTAAAATGATCGAGATAGGATTACCATGCAACTTAGTGACCTTCTAAAGGAACAACTTTGCATAGTCCTCGACAGAATAAGTAGTCCTCACCGGCAAGAAGTGAGAACACTTAGTCATTCTATCCTCGATGACCCAAACGTAGTCATACTGATTTCGTAACGGCAGAATATTGGTAACAAAATCCATATTAGTTATCTCCCATTTACATACCGATAATTAAATTTCTTGAGTTAGCCCATTGTGCCTTTTCTTTTCTACCTTTACTTGTTGACACACCATACACTTAGCCACAAAGTTGGTTACATCCTGCTTTATATTATTCCACCAATACACATCCTTGAGATCATGATACATTTTGTTGAACTGGGATAAGCCGTATATTGCGATTCATGAGCATTGACCAAAATTTTGCCTCATAACCCATCAACATTGAGAACACATAAGCTCTATTGGTAACACAAGATGCCATCACCACCGATTTCAAAGGCCATCACCTTCTACTTTTCTACATCATCCCTGATTTTCATCAAGAGAGGGTCTAATACTTGTTTCTCTTTTATTTCCAAATCGAGAGACAATTGAGCCACCTGTTGCACAAATACCCCACTATTATCAGAGTCCACGAGATAAATTCCAAGGTTAGCCAAATGGTGAATATTCTTCACCAATTCCTGCTTATCCTTATCCACATGAGCTAGACTCTCTATGGATAACCTGCAAAGAGTATCAGCAACTACATTAGCTTTACCTGGATAGTGCTGAAGACTCATGTCATAGTTCTTCAGTAACTCAAGTTATCTTCTCTACCTGAGATTCAACTCTTTCTGGGTGAACACATACTGCAAGCTCTTTTGATTAGAAAAGATATCTACATGGACCCCATAAAGATAGTGACGCCAAATTTTCAACACGAATACTATGGCTAAAAACTCCAAGTCATGAATCAGATAATTTTTTCTCATAAACCTTCAACAATCTAGAGGCATAAGAAACCACCTTTCCATGCTACATCTAAAAAAACAAAAAAACCCAAAATGCATCATAATAGATGACAAAACCCTCTGTCCCTTATGGTAGAGTCAAGACCGGAGTTGAAGTGAACTTATCTTTCAACTTCTCAAAACTCCCCAATCAAGCATTAGACCATAACAACTTCACTTTTTTCTAAGTTAACTTGGTCAATAGGGAAGCAAAGAGGAGAAACTTTCCACAAATTTTCTATAGTAGCCGCTAATTCCATAAAGCTCAGAATATCGGTTGGAGTCATTGGTCTAAGCCACTTCTTAACTACCACAACCTTTTGTGGAACCACTACGATCCCCTCACTAGATATAACATGACTCAAAAAATCTAATAATGTTTAACCAGAATTTATAATTAGAAAATTTTTCATATAATTGCTAATTTTTCAAGATCTGCAGCATAATGGGGAGGTGATCGGCATGATCCTCCTTACACTTAGAGTATACAAAAATATCATCAATGAAGACAATCACAAACAAATCCATAATATAATAGAAAATCTTATTCATCTAGTCCATAAATGGTGTTAGGGTATTAGTCATGCAAAATGACATCACCAAGAACTCAAAATTCCCATTTCGAGTGTGAAAAGTTATCTTAGGCATATGCACCTCCCTAATCTTTAAGTGATGATACCCGGACAAAATATCATCTTAGAAAAGAATTTGGCATCATGATAATGATTAAAGTGATCATCAATTCTTGGAAATGGGTATTTATTCTTTACCGTTACCTTGTTTAGTTTCTAATAATCAATACACATCTGAAGGGAACAATCCCTCTTATGCGCAAACAAGATAGGTGCACCCTACGGGGACACACTAGGATGGATGGAACCCTTTTCTAAGTGATCCTTTAACTTCTCCTTGAGTTTCTTAAACTCAAATTGAGACATTCTATATGGGGGAATAGAGATGGATAAGTGTCCAGAACAAGATCAATATGAAATTCAATCTCCCTATCAGGAAGGACACTAGGAATATGATCAGGAAAAACCTTTAGAAATTCACTAACCACATAAATAGATATCAATGAAGGAACCTCCATGTTAGAATCTTTAACAAGGACCAAATGATAAAAAAAGCCTTTGGAAATTAATTTTGATCTCAGAGATATGATATGAACCTCCCCTTAGATACTAGAGAACTTCCCTGCCATCCAACAATCGGCTTATTTTGGAATTTAAACATGGCCTTATGGGTCCGATAGTCTAATAAAGCATAGCATGAGTGCAACCTGTCCATTCCAAAAATAACTTCATAGTTAACCATATCTAACTTTATAAAGTCTACTGGAGTATCTTTATTACCAACAGATACAACACAACCCTTGTAGACTCTTCTGATAACCATAGAGTCTCACATTGGGGTAGAAACAAAAAAGGGTTTGATATATACTCAAGACCAAAACGAAATTGTACAACCACAAATGAGTTAACATAAGAGAGAGTGGACCCCGGATCAAGTTTATAGTACACATTACAATAAAAGAGTTTCAACATACCCATAATGACATTCGGAGATGCCTCAAAGTCTTGATGAGAAGAAAGAGCATATAAATGATTCTGGCCTATGCCGGTAATAGAAGTAGAAGAAGCACCCTTTGGTATAGAAGTTGATGAAGAAAAAACAAGAACCTTATAAGCCCCAAAAGAAACCCTAGAAGGACAATCATACAGAATATGGCCAATCTGACCAAAATTAAAACATTGATTTCTCGTGTTCTGACATTGACCACAGTGCGGGTAACCATAAAATCTACAAGAAGGATATGATGAAGCGAATTAAGCTCCACCAATTTGAGAATTGGCACCCTATGCCCTGCACCCTCCACTATGTTAAGAAAAATAATCACCCGACATCTTTGGGTAAGAAGTACTAGCCATAGAGAAAGAACCTAAAATTCCCAACTTCTTCTAAAGGCACTTTCCCCTATCTCTACCACTTTACTGATGGCTTCTATGTTGTTAAGAAAATTTAAATTTCTTACTCTTCCTCTTACTAATCTCACCATGCTTCTTATTTTCTTCCTCAACCTACTATAAATAAGCCATAAATCGAGAAATATCCATATCCTTGCTCAACACGGAAGCCATACTCTCCAGAATTACCTTACTATACAACCCCAAAGAAAACTTATGCATTATATCTCTCATGCTAGAAACTAACTCTGGAGCATACCTGGACAACAAATGGAATTTTAAGGCATACTCCTTGACCATCATCCTACCTTGATTATGATTAACAAACTCTTCCATTTTCACCTCCCTCAACTCCTGAGGAAAGAAGCGATCCAAAAAGGTACTAGAAAAGTTATACCATAGTATAGATTCAACTTCACCTCCCTTAGACTATTCCCATTCTTCGTACCACTAGTACACTATATCCTTCAATTGGTAGGTAGAAAACTCCACAGCTTCAACATCCAAAGCATGCATAATTAGGAGGATCTTCTCTATCTTAGAAATAAAATCTTAAGGATCCTCCTCAATCTTTAAAGTAGTAAAAGTTGGAGGACTCAACCTCATGAATTGGCCAACCTTTTTAGCCTTAGAAAATAGAGTACTATGCTTGAACTGAGAAACTACCACCTCAGCCAACATGTGAATAGACTGATGAAACTCAATGTTTGTCACATCAGCCCAGGTAGATCAAGGAGTTCTAGGGGGAATCATGGGAACTCGAGGAGAAAAATTAGGAATTGGACTCCCTTGATCATATCTGTATGCCATAAGTAGGGCGTGTCCATCCGCATTGTCAGCAAGTTGGATAAAGGAGCTTCTAGAGAATTAGGTCATCTAAGAGGCATGATCTGAAAAACCGAGAAAACAAAATTAGAGGAATCCAAGACATTAGATTTTATATCTCAAAGTAAGACAAAAAAAGGAAACATTCCTCAATGTATCATAGCCACTCTTTTATAAGTCTGACGTACTACACACCCATAAAAGAGCCTGTACTTCACACAGCTTTGTGGACACACAATGGACCGTGAACCTAGGCTCTGATACCACCTTTTTCATAACCTGAACCAGGTCCTAGCCTTGAGAGGTATCTCAAATTCTACATGGATTGGAGATCACCTCTACATCTAGCCTAACTAGCACAAGAACTTCAAGTTTCTGATGAATTCTGAACATATTAGAAGATAACATATAATAAATCTGATAATAATACATAATATGTCTATACCAACCATTGGAGACCAGACAACCGCCCGTCACCCAAACCATCAACCAAAAAACCCAAGTCCATATAATCCATCAAAGTCTCTTCAAAATTAAAATCAATAAAATGTTAGGACATTTCCCCGATAGTAGGCAAAACAAAGTCTAAGAAATTGGAAATAAGAACCATGAAAAGAAGCCTTCTGAAGTATGAAAGCTCGACACTTTAATATCAACTCACGAACTAACTCGAGAACCTGATAACTAGGTAAAAAATATAGAAGAAGTTCTAGTACCTACATTTCATATGGATACATCATCCGAAGACGTTTAGCGGTTGGAGCATTAGCATGTAACTCAGGAATAGTGTAACAAGATAATGGCATAATAATAGTTCAAAATCAAAGCAACAATTGATACATAATATCATGTTCAATACATATAGATATAAAATGCCACATGTTAGGGTAGGTAACAAGGCTTAGCATAAACTTTAAAAACCTTAACCTAGGTTGTGTATTATAACCATCATAAAATAAGGAACACAAAAATAATATGTGCCCAACTTTCATCAATCTGGAAATGCCCCAATGCACGTAGCCGCACAAACTAGAGATAATCATATTTGTATATGCCTTTATGGGGGACTCAAACCTTCCAGCATAGTCAAAGTGACTTAAGCACTAATGTATACAATATGGGGGTCTTGAACCCCTATTTATATATTCAATTAGGGGACTCGAACCTCCCAGTCATATAGATACCGCACCAGCTGGCATAATTTCCAGTATTACTCCTTTAGAATCAACTTTCACGGCTTAGCTACATATCCCGCTTTAAATCCCAATTAAAACATTTATTCCACATACACAACCATTTATCCAATTACATACCAATGGAATTCCATTAGTATCCTAATAAAAACCCCACTTTTAAGCACACAACATGCAATAACTATTATTAATTATCTTGGGACTCGAACCCATTATCTAATAAAGGTGTCAATTTAATTCAACATTTAGGGACTCAAACCCACTCAAATTTAAAATAAAAGTATGGCCAACAAGGCCTTCATAAAATAATATACCAATCATTAACATTCATAGGTGAATGAATTAATTTAGAATGCAATTCAATATGTGACAAGATCATTCTCATTGCTAATTTCATGAATAGGTTTAGGTCATACCATTATTGAAACCAAAAACCATCAAATTTAAGGTTAAACATGACCCTTTAGTTAAACTACATTACCCATGCACCCATATATGCAAAAACCATTATTAAAACATGCATAATAATAAATTAAATCATGAGAAATAATACCTAACAATATTCATTCAAACCCTTAACCTTTATTTTCAAAACCACCATTAACGAATCATGAAAAATGTTTTAATCATATGATTTTAGTAAACTTACAATGAGGAAAGAGTTATAGTCCTTAGTTATGAAGATTCATAGAGAGAATTTAATTCTTAAGCCCTTGATAACCACTTTTAAGAAACCCTAGCTCAATCTTGCTTGAGAGGTTATAGAGACAGTTTAAAGAGTGTTTTAATCTTTCAAAGGGTATGATGAATGAGAAAAATATGTTATAAGATATGGTATCTTAAGGTCTTGGGGAAAAATGTCCAAATACCCCCAACTTAAAGTTGTAAAATTTTGGCTTTGGTTATAAGTCAAGCTATTGACTCAGCACCACAACTTTTGATTTGTTCCATTGAGTTATCACCAAGGTAGATAATTGGACACTACACACTATCTAACTCATGACTTCCTAGTCCTACTCATCACTAGACCATAAAACTCATATTGTCTTAGTTGTGACCATCATAGAACACCAAGGGCTTGGACACTGGACAATATATGACTAGACCCTAACCACTCATTATATGATTATACACCTCATGAGGAGTATCTTATAACCAAGGAAGAACATGGATAATAACTTGCTACTTAACTTTTAACTAGGGTCACTGACATGTAACCACACTGTATGACTCATGGTGTGAGTCATACATTGATAAAATAGAAAATAGATTAGGAAATTTGCAAAGGCCAAAGTCCGGGGAATTTTAATCCCCCAACCGTAATATGTTATAAGTTTTATGAGGATCCTTAGGGTTTATTGATGAGGTGGAGATGATTTTCAGGGTTATGCATACTACATATTTAGAGGGTGTGAATTTTGCTTCTCATTAGCTAACATATATGAAATACCATTGGTATGAAGAGTGGGAGGCCATAAGGGGTTATGAAGAAAAACCATAAATGTGGGATGACTTTTTAGGTGCATTCCTTGATCAATTATTTCCTAAGGAGTTGAGGGAGGCTAAGTCCAATGATTTTGTGAACTTAAAGTAGGGTAAGATGAGTGCAAAGGAGTATGCCATGAAATTTCAGCAGCTATCCCATTAAGATCTTGAGTTGGTATCTAATATGATGTCCCAGATGAGAAAGTTTTATTCTACTTAATCTCAGGAGTTTGTGTTGGAATGCAAGGCTGCAATGTTGAATAAGGAGACAAACATCTCTTGGCTTATGGTTTATAACAGTAGCTAGGGAATGAGAAAAAAAAGTAGGTAAATATGGGAGAAAGGCAGAACAAAATCTTAAATAGGTAGAGCATGGTGCAAATTAATAGAATAGTAGGGAAGATGGTAGACAGTGAACTAAAAAAAATTGGGAAATTGTTATTCAACATTTATTGCTCCTTATCCTAAGCCTTGTGGCGACTATCAATTTTTGGCTAGTAGTGATCCTAAGACATAAGGGGCTAACTCTACATCTAGTGGAGTCCAGTCAGCCCACCTTATCCTTCTTTCCACTCTTGTGGTTAGTTTCAACATCATTATTTATAGGAGAGGAGGAATTTATACTTTAATTATGGTCAACCTGGTCATATATAGTGAAATATCCTATAGATAAAGTTTCCACTGGGGCCAATAAGATTCTGGTCGCTACTTCTTTAGCTCCAGCACCTAATGGAACTACTTCAGGTACCAATACAAGCTGAAATCATCTCTATGCACTTGCTACCGTATTGAATCTAAGGCATCCCCCAATGTTTTCACTGGTATGTTAGAGCTCTTAACTCATGATATTTACTGTTTTCTTGATTTGGGTTCTACCATAACTAATGTGACCCCTTATGTAGATGTACACTTTGGTTTTTTGCTTAAAAATATTTTTGACCTCTTTAGCGAGTCTACACTTGTGGGTGATTCTATTGTTGCTAGAAAAATCTATAGGTGTTGTGTGGTGTCCATCTTTCATGGGTAGACATTGGTTGATTTAGTATAACTTGATATCATGGATTTTGATATAATTTTAAGGATGGATTTGCTTTATTTATGCTATGCTTCTCTAGACTGTAGGACCCAAAAGGTTTGTTTCCACTTTCCTAATATTTTTGTGATTGTATGGAAGGGGAGTTTTTTAGTTCCAAAAGAAAGGTTTATTTCTTATATTAGAGCTTAAAAAATAATATCCAAAGGGTGTCTGTATTATGTAGTTTGTGTAAAGGATACTAACTCTGAGGGTCCCTCTTTGCAATCTATCCCTGTCGTTAATAAATTTCCTAAAGTTTTTCTCAATAATCTTTAAAGAATTCCTCCTGATAGGGAGATAGATTTTGGTATTGATATTCTACAAGATACCCATCTTATTTCATTCCTCCTTATAATATAGCTCTGGTAGAACTAAAAGAACAAAAGGAACTAAATGAGCAATGGAAGGATATCCTAGATAAGGGTTTCATTTATCTTAGTGCTTCTTTGTGGGGTTCTATGTTTTTTATGTGAAGGAAAGATAGGTCTCTTCAAATGTGCATAGACTATCGTCAGTTGAACAAGGTTACAGTGAAAAAATAGTATTCTTTTCGTAAGATTGATACTTTTTGATAAGCTTCAGGGTAGTAGGTGTTTCTCTAATACTGGTCTTCGTTTGGTCTACCATTAGATGAAAATTAAGGAGGTTTTTATTCCCAAGATAGATTATTAGACCTAGTATGGCCATTTTGAGTTTTTGGTTATGTATTTTGGGTTGACTGATGCTCTGGTAGCTTTCATGGATCTGGTGAATCGGGTGTTCAGAAAATTTCTAGATTTTTTTATATAGCATTTAATAATGACATCTTGATGTTCTTTAAAAGTAAGGAGGATCATGCTAATCACCTCTGAATTATGTTGCAGACTCTTAAGGACCAATAATTATATGCAAAAATTTCCAAGTGTGAATTTTGGCTAAGTGTTTTGACCTTTATTAGGCATGTCTTTTCTAGTAAAGGGATCAAGATAGATCCCTAGAAAGTTGAGGTACTCAATAAATGGCCTAGACCTATGACTAAACCTGACATTTGAAGCTTCTTGGGCTTGGCTGGGTATTATAAGAGGTTTGTAGAGTATTTCTTTTCTATTACTTCTCTGCTAACAAGGTTAACATAGGAAAAGATTGAGTTTTTTGTGTTTGATGCTTGTGACAGTAGTTTTTGACAAATTAAAGGATAAGTTGACTTCTTCTCTTATTTTTACCCTACCTAAGGGTACTGATAGGTTTGTTGTGTATTGTGATGCATCCTGTGTGGGACTGGGTTGTGTTTTAATGCATCATGGTTGGGTTGTTTCCTATGCTTCTATAGCAACTTAAGTTTCATGAGAGAATTACCTAATTCAAAATCTAAAGTTGGAGGCTATGGTATTTGCTTTGGTAATTTACACCATTATCTGTATGGGATGCATGTTGATATTTATTATGACCATAAGAGCTAACAATATGTATTTATATAGAATAAATTGAATCTCGGGTAGAGGCAGTGGCTCAAGTTTCTTAAGAATTATGACATGATCCTTTATTACCATCCAAGTAAAGCTAATGTAGTTGTTGATTCTCTTAATAGGTTGTCTATGAGGATCTTATCTCATATTGATAAGGATAGAAGAGGGTTACTAAAAGATATTCATAGGCTAGCTAACTTGGGAGTTCATCTCTTAAAATCTAAGGATAAAAGAGTGATTGTTTCGTAAATTGTTAAATCATCTCTAATGGTAGAGGTTAAGGATAAATAGTGTTTGGATCCAATAATTAAGTAGATTAAGGATGATGTGCGTCAGGAAAAGGCTATGGATTTCGAGATTGGGAGAGATGGTATCTTGAGGTATTAAAGAAGATTTTGTGTTCCTGATGTTGATGAATTTAAGGAATTAATTTTGACTGAAGATCATGAGTCTAGATATATAGTTCATGCGGGTTCCACTAAAATGTACCATGACTTAAAGAAAATCTATTGATGGAATAATATTAAAAGAGATAGGGGGAACTTTATGGCTAGCTGTATAGTTAGTCAGCAAGTTAAGGTAGAGAATTTGAGGCTTGGGGTATATCTCAAGAGATATAATTTCCCATATGAAAGTGGGAGATGATCAATATGGATTTTATTAAGGGTCATCTACGAACTCGCAATCTGTGTGATTCTATTTAGGTCATTGTCGATGGAATGACCAAGTCTGCTGTAATACCCCGAAAAATCCAAACCAATATTATATCCATGTACTGGGCTCATGCATAGTACATCATGGTTCTTTTATAGTTTTATGAGAAGTTTATATGTATATTAAGGCTTCAAATAACTCCCAGCTATCAGACGAATCAAAACATTCCTCACCGATCGAATTCTTGAGAAAGATATTGCCATAGTTTGATTCAAATGAACATATCTCTTATTATACTTGTAATTTTTGAGCTCATGACCTATCAAAATATAAATAATTGAATTATCTTTCCAACAATAACAATTTTTCCTAAATCCGATATCGGAGCAAAGATTTATTCCAATTTTGCTCAATCATATCAGGCTAGAAATAGTATGATGGCATTAGTGGTAGCTTACCACATTTGTGACGCCCTACCACGAAGGTCGTCAGCCTTAGGAAGAAACCAGATCCTAAGTTATGACATTCGTGGTATCTTACCACATTTGTGATGCCCTACCACGAAGGTCATCAGACTTAGGCAGAAACCATCTCCTAAGTGACGACATTCGTGGTAGCTTACCACATTTGTGAAGCCCTATCACGAAGGTCGTCATCCTTAGGAAGAATCCATCTCCTGTGTGATGACCTTCGTGGTAGCTTACCACATTTATGATGCCCTACCACGAAATTCGTCAGACTTAGGCAGAAACCATCAATTCCAGCTTCTGTATGACGACATTTTTGATGGCTTACCACATTTTTGACGCCTTGTCACAAATGTCGTCAGCTATTATTTTTCAGCAACTGGGAATTTATTTCATAAGGATATTTTGGTCATTTCCCTTCACTTCCCACTACTTATAACCCTCAAGGAACGTATTATCTTCCATTATCCTTAGTTGAAACATCTTAAAAACCCTCTCTTACACGTTCAACCATAAGATTAGGGTTTTCTCTCAAGATCATCTCCTCAGGAACAAGAGCTTTCTTTCCCAAAGGGGATAAACCCTAGTCAATAAAAATCAAGGGCAAGCCTAAGGAATTCTTCAAGAACCTTCAGAAAACATTAGATCTCTTTCAAGATTCAATCACTAAGGTATGTGTAGTGTTCAGCTATGGATCCAATCCATTCATAGACCTCAAGAACCATGTTTTAAATATTATTTTGTAATCTTTTTGTGGTGATATGAGTATGTACATGTTGAAGATTGTTGTTTAAGTTTCAATGTGATGTCTAAAGGTGTTTTCATGGAATATATATGTTTGTTAATTGAAAACCATGATCTTTAGGTGGTTTAATATTTTGCAAGTATGAAACCCACCTATGCCTTAAAGAATGCATGCAAGGTGTTTGATAAAATGCTTAGGATGCTAGAAGTTAATGTTTGTATGGTTCTATGATGTCTAAATGACAAGTTAATGTTAGCTAAATACTTTAATATGAATTCCATGCTTTTTATGTGTTGCTATTGTGGTGGTATGAAGCATGCAAGATAATGGAGATATACAATATGCACATGAAATATATCCATTCATTTCCTACAATTTTTAAGATGTTTAATAACTATATGGAATATGATATCCCTTACTTATGATATTATGAATTGTGGACTCAAATCTTGTGATCAAGTCATGTCATGTGTGTCAGTTTCCTTCTATCTAGTCCTGGGGGTATTCGTACCCGAAAAACATAGCTGTGTGCCTAAAGCCATGTTATGTTGTCACGATAATCTCAGTCAAGCTACAATCTATAGAACTCAGTCAGTCATGAGACTCAGGAAACCTCAGAAATCTCATGATCTCAGTTAACTCTCAGATAATAGTAAAACTTCATCAGTCAACGGAAGTCAGTTAATCTATCCATGTACAGTAAGTTGAATCATGTTTAGTCTCTTCAAATGGGAGTAGAATTTAGCACCGAGTGAACCCAAGGATGGGGACTCACCTACCAGTTTTAGGGTGTGATTCTTAGCAGTCATCCTTGTGTTCCAGAACTACGTAGTCAGCGTAGGCTGAGACATCTTAGCTTGTCAGATTATGGTTGATGAGGTAGTTTAACCTGTCAGTTTAGGGTCCCACTGTTCTCACTTTGAGTACCTGCCAGATAAGGGTCACTCACAACTATCCTTACCAGTGGCGCGGTATTGACACCATTCCAGTTAGGGAAGAGATTGGACCCCAGCTTAGCCATAATGGAATACATGGGGAATGTCGGTTAAACAACTACCTCCTACAGTTTCAGTATCAGTCTCGGTAAAAGAACTCAGACAGTTCTTCAGATATCAGTATACCAGGACTGTTAGATATGGTAAAATTCAGTTATACCACGAAACTCAGAGAGTTCAATCAGATTTAGGGCTTTCAGATACAGTCATCCATATTATCAGAACTACGGTTCTAGCCATGTATTAGCGTACATATTTATCCATTACGTACTCACGATCTTAGTTACTATGTATGTATGTTTGTACTCTTACATTCATATTAGTTAGTCCGTAGTATTATTCATGCATACAAACCCTTCGCATTAGCCTACCTCACTCGTATACTCAGTACTCCAGTTGTACTGACGCATTTGCACTATGGTGCATTTTTTCATGTTACACCATTGGTTCAGTGGCACGAGTCCCAGACCAGCAGTAGTAGTCGCATTCAGCATACAGAGTTTTAGTGAGTCCTCTTCATTCGAGGAAAATATGATTTGATATATTCATTATTATTTTAGCTAGTTATCAATTTACGAAGTTAGTTGGAGACATGTTCCTTCCACTTCCTATTCAGACAGTACGTAGAGGATTTCAGATTCAGTATTCAGACTTATGTTCAGATTTAGCTTTCAGGTTCAGTTTTTAGTTGTTTTGGGTATTTTTTGCTCATATGGATGTTATATTATTTCATTTGAACCTTATGGCCTATTATGCATATTTTTTACATTATTATGTCATGAATTGCAGTATACAGGCAGAGATAATAGTCATGGGTTAGCTTGTGGTCCCTCGGGGTCATAAGCACCGTGTAGCATTCTGATTCAGAAAAATCAGGGCGTTACAAACTTGGTATCAGAGCCTAAGGTTCAATAGAGTCCTAGGAAGTCTAAAATCCATATCTAGTAGAGTCTTGTACATGGGTGTATTGTGTGCCACATTTATGTACAAGAGGCTATGAGATGTTTTAGGAACAGTTCCCTTTCTTTAGTATTCATGTCGTGCTAGTAAGCATAATTTTAAGTCAGTCTCTCAGTGTAATCCGCTCTTCTCTTATTTCATAAACATGACTCCAAAGAGAAGAAATCAGCCAGCTCCTCAGCCCAAAGATCCTTTGGGCGAACATGTTTATCATGCGGAGTTTAGGACCATATTTACCGCTCTTGCTCAGTCTGTAGCTGCCTAGAATGAACGACCAATAGTCATTTCGACCAACCCAGTGGCCAATTTAGTAGCAGCTAGGATTCGGGACTTTACCTAAATGAACCCTCCTTCCTTCTTTGGGTCTAAGCCAGATGAGGATCCTCAGTAATTCATTGACCAAGTCCAGAAGTTCTTTGATATCATGGGAGTCACTTCTTCTTAGAGTATCGAGTTAGCCGCATACCAATTAGAGCATATCGCTCACACTTGGTTCAAGCAGTGGTTAGTAGAAAGGTTAGGGGATGCAGGTCCTGTTGAGTGGGAATAATTTGTCACGGATTTCTTAGACAGATTCTTTCCCCAAGAGATGAGAGAGGACAAAGTTCTTGAGTTCATCAATCTCAGGAAGGGAAATATGAAAGTTAGAGAGTATTCTCATAGATTTACTCAGATAGCCAGACATGCCCCTCATGTGGTTGCAGACAACAGGGCTAAGATGAGCAAGTTCGTGTCAGGGGTGAATAATAAAGTGGTAAATGAGTGTAGGTCTGTGATACTAAACAACGATATGACTTTATCTAGGATCATGACCCACACTCAACAGATAGAGGAGCAGAAAATTAAGACTAGGGAGAGGCAAAACAAGAGAGCAAGAGCAGGAAGTTTCAGTTTTGCTCAACCCAAATCAGAGGGAGGAAATCATTCGCAGTTTCATCCTAAGTCAGCAGTTCCAGCCCCTTTCTTCACTAGTTCCCCAGTATTGAAGTTTAGGGACGTCAACAGAGACAGAACACTAGGCTCTAAATCTAAGGGTAGTGTTAGCAGTACCCGAAGAAACTCCCTTTGTCAGACTTGTGGTAAGAACCACAAAGGTATTTCCAAAGACGATAGTGATGTATGTTTTGGTTGTGGTAAGATAGGCCACAGGATTAGGAAGTGTCCTCAGCCAGGCTCTCAGGGTCAGCAGAATCGTTCCACAGCCCAGTCCGGTCACCCAAACCAGCAGGGTGCTACTTCCAGTGCTACTAGTGGGAAATGCCCAAATAGACTCTATGCTCTTCAGAACCGACATGATTGGGAAAATTCTCCTGATGTCATTACTGGTACGTTACAAATTTTCCATGTTCATGTTTATGCTTTACTAGACCCAGGAGCATCCTTGTCTTTTGTCACTCCATACATAGAAGGAGATTTTAGAATCAGTCCTGAAATTTTAGCAGAGCCCTTTTCAGTCTCTATCCTATTGGGTAAAAACATCATAGCTCGACGGGTATATAGGAACTACTCGATTATAATATTTCAAAAATCCACATCTGCAGATTTAGTCGAGTTAGAGATGACTGATTTTGATGTCATTTTTGGCATGGATTGGCTTCATTCCTGCTATGCCATAGTCGACTGCAGAAATATGATAGTTCAGTTTCAGTTCCCGAATGAGCCTATCCTAGAGTCGAAGGGTAGCACTTCGTCTTTCAGGGGTCATCTTGGTTCCTACCTTCGGTCAAGGAAAATGATTTCTAAGGGTGTGTGTATTATCTCGTAAATGTTATGGATTCCAGTTCCAAATCTCCTAGTCTCGAATTAGTCCCAGTGGTTAATGAATATTCATACGTCTTTCCCGACGATCTTCCAGGAATTCCTCCCAAAAGGGAAATAGACTTTGGCATAGACCTTCTCCCAGATACTCAACCTATTTCTATTTCTCCATACAGAATGGCACCAGCAGAACTCAAGGAACTGAAAGATCACTTGAAGGATCTCTTAGATAAGGGATTCATCAGGCCCAGTGTATCCCCATGGGGTGCGCCAGTCTTATTTGTGCGCAAGAAAGACGGTTCTCTCAGAATGTGTATTGATTACCGTCAGCTCAACAAAGTCACGGTCAAGAACAGGTATCCACAACCTAGGATAGATGACTTGTTTGACCAACTTCAGGGTGCTAGTTATTTCTCAAAGATAGACCTCAGATCAGGTTATTATCGGCTCAGAGTTAGAGAATGTGACATTCCAAAGACAGTTTTTCATACTCGGTATGGTCACTTTGAATTTCTAGTCATGTCCTTTGGTATTACCAATTTCCCTGAAGCTTTCATAGACTTGATGAACCGGGTGTTCAAGCAGTACTTGGACACATTCGTCATAGTCTTCATAGATGATATTCTGGTCTATTCTCGCACAGAGCATGAACATTTAGACCATCTCATAATTGTTATTCAGACTCTCAGGGATCACCAGTTGTTTGCCAAGTTCAGTAAGTATGAATTTTTGCTAAGATCAATAGCATTCCTTGGACACATTGTTTTCGGTGATGGCATTAAAGTAGATCCTCAAAAAACCGAAGCGGTAAGAAACTAGCCTCGCTCTCTCTCCATCAGATATTAGGAGTTTCTTGGGTTTGGCTGGCTATTATCGATGGTTTGTTAAGAGATTTTCTTTTATTGCATCTCCTATGTCCAGATTGACTCAGAAGAAGGTCAAGTTTCAGTGGTCAGAACCTTGCGAGAAGAGTTTTCAGGAGTTGAAGACTCGACTCACCTAAGCTCTAGTTTTAGCACTTCCCGACGATTTTGATGGATTCGTAGTATATTCTGATGCATCAAGAGTAATTTTAGGTTGTGTCCTCATGCAGCATGGTAGATTCATAGCCTACGCCTCCAGACAGTAAAGCCCCGTGAGAAAAATTATTCTACTCATAACCTTGAGTTAGCAGCAGTTGTCTTTGCCTTAAAGATATGGAGGAATTATCTATACGATGTTCATGTAGACTTCTTCACAGATTATAAGAGCCTTCAGTATGTCTTTTCCCTGAAAGATCTCAATCTTCGTTAGAGAAGGTGGTTAGAGATTTTGAAGGATTATGACATGAGTGTCCTTTATCATCCTGGCAAGGCCAATGTAGTGGCCGACACCCTCAATAGACTATCCATGGGTATTGTTTCCCATGTTGAGGATAGTAACAAGAAATTAGCTCAGGAGATTCATCATCTTTCCAGACTAGGCGTTCGCTTAGTCGACTCTTCAGAGGGTGGTGTATGTGTTCAGAGTAGTTTAGAGTCATCTTTAGTTTCCGAGGTGAAAGAGAAGCAAGACAGGGATCCTAGCCTTGTCAAGCTAAAAGAGTCAGTTTAGATTTAGAAAGTAGAGGTTTTCTCCCAAGGGGGAGATGGTGTTCTTCGTTGTCAGGGTCGTTTGTGTGTTGATAACGCCCAAACTACAGCTCTCATTAGAAAGTGTAAGCGGTCGCTGTCAAATATAGAACCCAACTGGGTTGGGTGTCGAATCCCACAGGGAATACTATGGTCACTAAGAGTTGCAATTATTAGTAGACTGTTGGTCAAAAATTCCAAGAACAAAAGGGGGGTTTAGATTTAGGCGTGAATCAATAATATCAAAGTAATGAATGAATGACTTGTTTAGTAAAGGTTAATCACAGAAAATAATAAGTTAGGGTTATGTCCACCTTGTAGTTTATACTTCTCTATTAACTATGAGTAACGCAGAATTTAGACATGCATGCACTTATAGAGAATCGTATTCTAATTCTAAATCCAAGTGTTTCCCAACCATCAAGGATTTATTTCACTTTAGCTCTCCCGAGACTAAAGTGTTTAACAAATGGTACAAATTCTCCAAGAAGTTAATCCGGTTAAGGCATTAACGTGTAAATAGAGGTTAGAAGCCCTATTTCCTTGTCACACTCTCTTTTCCAAACATGTAACTTTTCTCCCAAACAAGTTAATGCTATAATGGCATGTTCTCTATGTTTGCAACCATGAGAATTTAATTAAAATGAAGAGAGTAATGATATAAGTAGCATACACATCAAGAATTCATAAACTCATAGCAACAAATAGTATCTTACAAGGTTTCCATAACCCTAACAGAGAAGTTTATCTACTCATGAGTACAACGGAAATCAAAGAAGACATCATCATCATACCAAAGTTAGAATAATCTCACGATGGGGATGGGTTTGGCGTCAAACAAAAGGTTGACGTTTTTCTTCCCTTTAGTCATTCGTGTAGCCTTAGCATTTTTTCTCTCTCTGTCTTAAACTTAAAGAATCTGTAAACTAAATAATGATCCAAAGAATGTAGAAAAATTCAGCAAATAGGGTTTTTATAACATCCTTGTCCTACTAAGTTACTGTTGCATCCCTAAGTATTTAGAAATACTGATTTTGCCCGGGACAAGTTCTCCATGCATCACATTCAGTCCACAAGCTTCCAAAAGCTTCCTTCCCTCTTATGTGAAGTTTCCCTTTGCTGCCCAAAGGTCTACAAAGTGATGAAATCTTCATCATTAATACCTGAAAAACATGCTAATCAAATAGGTTAGCTCACTTAAAGGAAAATGGACTAAAAGTGCAGGAATTATATATTTTATCCTCCAAACTTAGCTAAAATATGGGTAAATTATGGTTCTTAGGGGTATAAATACGCCCAACATCACCACCCCACACTTAAAGCTTTGTTCGTCCTCGAACAAAATATTACGTCCATGCAAACACCTAACTAGAATTTCACAATAGCAACACAAAATGTTCAACAAGACATTCACGACAATTATTAACAGAGAGTAGGTTTCTTGATCACTACTAGAAACAATTCAACCTCCAACATAGACTCGTGAGGATGGTTAATTCGTATCCACAAGTTAAGCCACAAAGAATCATATAACACTACCCAAAAATCATCAACCATGTGTGTCTCACACAAGATATCACCCATAATCACTCAAAAGTTTTGCATTATTCGAAACATGGGTATAAGACTCTCCTTTCTCTCACTCTCACAAAGAATTATTATATTGCAACTGATGACCATATGCTTGCCCTTAGTGTAATGCTCTACTAATATCAGAATGCTAAGCTTAAAATCAAATAGGTCTTTACAGGTTGTAATGTAGGCTAAGGGACAGGTAGGACTATTTTGGCCAAAAATAGTGACTATGTTCCCTAAGCGCTTTAATACACTACGTTATGTCATTAACACTCTCTTTTAAACAACCCCTCTACTTTCCTTTCATCTACCACCCCTTTTCACCTATTTTGTTATTCAATTATAAACACAACTATCTTTTTATTGTTCTATTTCTTTTTTTTTCTCTTTTTTTTTTATAAAACACCTCTATGATAGCCACTCTTTTTCACAACAATTTCAAGTACCAATACACTCTGAGGCATCACTCTCACCCATTTTCCTCCTATTTTGTCACATGACTCTACAATTTAAAGCGCTTAGGAATTTGGATCAAATTATGATCTTGAAAAAAAAATGGATTAGGCTACATATGAGGTTGTCAAAGAAAGTAGCTAAAGGCTCAAAGGGGGTTAACTAAGATAATGTACAAAGGTAGGTAAAAAGAAGGTAAACAATTACAGGCTGCCAAAGAAATGCCTAAATCATCTCCTAAACTCACACTCTTTATTTCGCTTTACACACACACCAGGCAAGTTCTAGCATCAGTCACAACACAGAATATACTATAACCTCACACACACAAGGCACATGGTCAACTTTATTGGGAGTAGTATAGACTCTTGACCCAACAGATGAATGAATTAAACCACATAATTATCACACAGTGAGTCATACTTAGAGCCTAAATGTCTCAATAGTAATGAATTAGCACAAACTCTTGTTATAATACCATGCCGTCTATCAGAACAATTTCATGCAAAATGTAAAAAAAAAAAATCAAAAATTTAACTAACTAATTACGACTAATTAGAAAAACAAGAATAAATGTAGGCAAAGAAGTACCATACAACATACAAATACCAGCACCGCACACTTAGACTGGACACACTGCCCTCAGTGGAAAATAAATAAGAAGAACTTGATTATTCAGACCCTTCCTCTATGTCTGGGGTCATACCCCCTGCGTCGGAATCATCATCAGAGTCGTCGTCATCAGAGTTTTCCTCCATGTCTAAGTCTGGCAGTCAGCGATTATCGTCAGTCGGCACGTCATCATCGAGAGGTTCCTCAAAATGTACCCCTACTCCTCACATAGCCCGCGCATGCTCATTCATCGTGTAGTCATAATCCAACTGCTGAAGCTCTGCATCAGTCGGAACCCGACCCCCACTCATCATGGTAAACCGAGTCATGCCATATAGATGGCGAAAGAAACTTTCATCCCGAGCATATCTTTCTGCAGTGATAAGGTTGATGCCATGACCAGTTTCAGGCTCTTTAACTTTCGTAAGATCAACCTTCTTTGGGTTGCGTGGAAGCTTATGATCTGCAGGTTCCTCTTCAATGTGCTCATTCCTTAAGATCGCAGTAAACAAATTGCCAAAGCTGAAATGGGACCTTTTGTGCAGCCTAGCCTTATGCATTGACGATCGTATAACCGCACCAATGTTGATGGGAATATTAGTCATCAGAGCGTACACCAAGCATACTCTATCACGTGTGATCTTTGTGTACTGTGTCCCAAGAATCAGGCAAGAGTTGACTATCCTCAACCATATACGAGCTTCTTTGTTCAACGAAGCATACGGGAAGGTATTGTGCCAACCGTTATCCTTGTGACGAATCCACCGGGCCATGGAACTTGTTCCGCACAGTGTGTGTCTGAGTGTCCTGTAGGGAGGTCTGTGATAAAGCTCCTTGAGAGGTGATGGATCCATAGATGGAAGACCCAGAAAAGAGTTGAAAAACTCCGCATTCAGTTGCAAGACTTGGCCCCGAATCTTTACTTCACTTCCAGTAGTCTTTGGGGACCAATTGGCATAGAACTCTCGCGTTAGATCAAGATTGCATCCCCCCATATCTCGGAAAATGAAATCAAGATTTAATGCCATGATTTTCGCCAAAATACGGGTCTCTCTCTTCGCTATATTCTCCTTCTGCATCAAATCCACGTGAACATATTTTTTCACTTTGTTGTTCTTGTACCACTCCTTTCCTTCCTCCTCTAGGACCCACTTTATCCCGAAAGTGCATCGAGGTATTTGTAGAGAGGAGGACGTATCTTGATCTTTTCTTCCCCTTTTCTGACCTTTCTGCGAGGTGGACACTTTTTCTTTTCCTTGTCGTCCTTTTGGGGCCATTCTACCTGAGATTAAAATAAAGTCATGTTATCTTCATCTCGGAAGATTCAATCGATAAACAAACAGTAATGGCACCACCCCACACTTAATTTGTTAGCACAGACTAATTAAGTTAGTGATGTTGATTACTCAGACTTCATCGACATACATTTAGGCGATATGTTCCAACAACATGTTTAGCACATTCATACTTTCATGTAATCTTTGAATATCCTTTCCAACTTTGTTTCATGAAATCTTAACTATACTTTCATGTTTGGATTAATGCACTTCTTGAATAAGACTACCACATAGAGATCGTATCAAGTTATTGTAGAGAAATAATCACAACATCATATGCTCGTGGTCAATCATGATCGTTATCTCGATGAACGAGTTATTCAAACATTCAAGCTTTCAACTTTCACGATTACGCATTAACTTCACAATTTCGACTCCATAAAAATATGATAGTGTATAACAATCAAGTACAAGTCGGAACAAAGTCAAGAACACCCACACGTATTCTTTTACTCAATCTATATGTATCATAACAAACCAATCATATTCTTATCACCAAACACAACTTCAAAATCTAAAATACCATTATAAACGTAGTATTGCAACAACTACGGAATATAAAAGAATAACTTACTTGGTGATGGTTCGGGAAGATGATCTTGCAAGATTAGATGAGCAAAAAGTAAAATTTTGAGAGATTTGGGAAGCTTAGGCGGCGCCTAGGTTAAGCAAACAAGTGCATTTTGTTCTAAGGTTGAAGATCTATTTATAGACTAAGCCATGGGTCGGGTTTGATCCATGTAAAATCAGGTTAGGAGACAAAAATGCATAAGTAGGCGGCGCCTAATGCTTTGCCTATGCTTAGAATAGGCGGCGCCTTTGTCAATGCCTAGTTGGGCATAGGCGGAACCTTTGCCAATGCCTTGTTGAAACTGTGAGCATAGGCAATGGCATAGGTGGCGCTTATGGTATTGCCTAGATTTGCATAGGCCTTGCCTTGTCCATTTCCTAGATTAGCATAGGCCTTGCCTTGTCCATTGCATAGATTAGCATAAGCAATGCCTAACCAATAGCATTTGCTACATCATTCCTAGCTTACCACCCTTAGCATGGATCACATTGAAATCAAAATTTTAGGACCAATCTCCTCCTTTATACATCATTCACCTACACTTAATCAAAAACAACAAGAAAATGATTAGACGGATGGGTTGCCTCCCACCAAGCGCCTTAGTTTTGGTCGTGGCTCGACTCTTCTTTTTGGATTTTTATTTAACAAAAACAAACTCCTAGTAAAACAAAACTATTAAAAACGATGGGTTGCCTCCCATGTAGCGCTTGATTTATTGTCGCAGCACAACATAGTTATCTCGATTACTTTAGACTTCATCTAGATAGACGGTGGCTATACATTTTATCGAGTCAAGTGGACCGATGTATGGCTTCACTCGTTGTCCATTCACCTTAAAGACACCACCATCATTGTTTTCTAATTCTACTACTCCAGACGAGTAGACTTGGCTAATTTTAAATAGACCAGACCATCTAGACTTCAACTTACCTGGAAATAGCTTCAGTCTGGAGTTGAAAAGAAGTACCAAATCACCCTTCTGTAAGTTTCGTTAGATAATCCTCCGATCATGGTTCTTTTTCATCCGTTCCTTGTAGAGGCCTGCTCTTTCATACGCGTGTAGACGGAATTCATCCATCTCATTCAGCTGTTCCAATCTCAGATTAATAGCACCATCCCAATTCAGGTTAAGCCGCTTCAACGCCCACAACGCTTTATGTTCGAGCTCGATTGGAAAGTGACAAGCCTTCCCATAAACTAATTGGTAAGGTGACATACCAATTGGTGTCTTGAACGCAGTCCTATAAGCTCATAAGGCATCTTCCAGCTTTCGGGACCAATCCTTCCTACTAGCATTTACAGTCTTAGCAAGGATCAGCTTGATCTCCCGATTAGAAACCTCTACCTGCCCACTAGTTTGTGGGTGGTAAGGTGTAGCTACCTTATGTTGCTTGACCCCATATTTCACCAACACGGCTCTGAACAACTTGTTGCAAAAGTGTGATCCTCCATCGCTTATGATGGTACGTGGTACCCCAAAACGAGAGAAGATATTTCTCTTTAAGAATGATACAACACGCTTACCTTCATTATCAGCCAGCGCTACCACTTCGACCCATTTGGATACATAATCCACAACAACTAGGATATATTTCATTCCAAACGAATTCACAAATGGGCCCATGAAATCAATACCCCATACATCAAATAGCTCTACTTCAAGAATTTTAGACATTGGCATCTCATGGTGCTTTGAAATCACGCCTTGCCTCGGAAACTGATCACATCTTCTCAAAAAATTGTAGGCATCCTTGAATAATGAAGGCCAATAATAGCCGCTTTGCAATACCTTCCTGGCTGTCTGATCACCTACATGGTGACCCCCAACTTGGGAAGCATGACTTGCTTCCAAGATGCTAGGCACCTCCACATCAGAGATGCATCGCCTAATAACACCATTAGCACATCGTCGAAAAAGATACGGTTCATCCCAGAAGTAGTGTTTCACATCATCCATGAACTTTCTCTTTTGATGAAAGGAGAGATTCTCAGGCATCACTTTACTTACCACGTAGTTCGCAAAGTCTGCATACCACGGTAAGTCTTCCACCATAGCGGCTAGGATCTCTTCGTCGGGAAATACATCATCAATCTCAAGGTTGGGGTGCGCTATGTGCGCACTCTCAAGTCTAGATAGATGATCAGCTACTTGGTTTTCGCAACCTTTTCTATCCTTTACCTCGAATAAATTCTTGAAGCAATAACACCCACCGAATTAGACTTGGCTTAGCATCCTTCTTTGCCATTAAATATCTCAGAGCCGCATGATCTGTATGAACCACCACTTTGGTTCCCAACAAGTAAGCACAGAACTTTTCAAAAGCATAAACAACTGCTAAAAGCTCTTGTTCCGTGATGGTATAGTTATTCTGGGCTCCATTCAAGGCCTTGCTCGCATAGTATATTGAATGAAATAGACTTTCTTTTTTCTAACCAAGTACAACACCCAAAGCTACCCCACTTGCATCACACATCACTTCAAACGGTAGAGACCAATCGGGTGCTACAATAATAAGAACTTCAACTAGCTTCCCTTTGAGGCATTCAAATGCCTTCAAGCAATCTTCACCGAAGTCGAACTTTGCATCCTTCTCCAAAAGTTTGCATAATGGACTAGCAATCTTGGAGAAGTCTTTAATAAACCTCTGATAAAAACCTGCATGACCGAGGAAACTACGAACTCCCTTTACAGAAATTGGAGGTTGTAGTTTCTCGATGACTTCAATCTTGGCTCGATACACCTCAATTCCTCTTTCAGAGACTTTATGCCCAAGAACAATGCCTTCCTTCACCATAAAATGGCACTTCTCCCAGTTTAGCACCAAGTTGAATTCAACACATCTCTGCAATGCCATACTCAGATTTGCCAAGTATGATTCAAACGACTCACCTACTACTGAAAAATCATCCATGAACACCTCCAAGGTGTATTCAACCATATCAGAAAAAATGGACATCATACAACGCTGAAAAGTGGCAGGTGCTTTACATAGCCCAAATGACAAACGTTTGAAAGAAAACGTACCATATGGGCATGTAAAAGTTGTCTTCTCTTGATCTTCAGGAGAAATACAGATCTGATTATAGCTGGAATAACCATCTAAGAAACAAAACCATCCCTTCCCTGCCAATCGATCAAGTATTTGGTCCATGAATGTCATTGGGAAGTGATCCTTTAGCGTCCACGAATTAAGCTTTCGGTAGTCCATGCACAGTCTCCACCCTGTGACAGGTCTGAGTGGAATTATCTCATTCTTTTTATTTGTGACTACCGTCATACCCCCTTTCTTGGGCACACATTGTACCGGACTCACCCATTTACTGTCGGAGATTGGATACACCACCCCAGCATCTAACCACTTAATAATTTCTTTTTTCACCACTTGCATAGGTGGATTCAAACTACGTTGATGCTCAATTGTGGACATGCAATCTTCTTCGAGCTGAATCTTGTGCATACATATCCCAGGAGGGATACCAATTATATCAGCAATAGTCCAACCGATGGCTCTCTTTTATTTTTTTAGAACAAAGATGAGAGCCGCTACTTGCTGTTCACCTAAATCAGCCGCAACAATAACCGGAAGTGTATCACCACTTCCCAAAAATGCATACTTCAGGTGGCTGGGCAGCTTTTTCAATTCTAGCACTGGTGGTTCTTCAATGGATGGCTTTGCTGGTGGTGAAGGTCGATTCTTAAGATCAAGGTCCAGCTTCTTAGGAGCATGAGAATATGACCCTATTCCTGTTAGAGCACAAATAGTTTCTTCATACTCTTCAACATCATCACGCTCAAAATTTATAAGCACAGCAGCCAATGGATCAATAATAAGCTGCTTCTCTACAGATAATTCTTTCTCATCATCATAATAAACATCAGCTACAGAGAACACATTCATATCATTGGGATGCTTCATTGATTTGCATACATCAAAACGGACCACTTCATTATTCATCCGAAATAAAAGCTCATTAGCTCTTAAATCAATAAGCACACTTCTTGTTGCAGGGAAAGGACGCCCCAAGATTATGGGAACTTCAGAATCCACCTCACAATCCAAAATAACAAAGTCTGCAGGAAAAATAAAGGTGTAAACCTTCACCAATACATCATATAAGATACCAACAGGTCATTTTACCGACCTATCCACCATCATGAGCCGCATATTGGTTGGTGTAGGATTACCCAACCCCAACTTTCTGTAAATAGATAGCGGCATCAAATTGATGCTAGCTCCCAAATCACACAATGCCTTAACAAAATCCAAAGATCCAACCGTGCAAGGAATAGTGAAAGCACCATGATCTGCCTTCTTCTGAACTAATGATCTTGTAGCGATTGCACTGCAATGATAAACATTATCTTCCAGCTCATAGCTTGATTCCCGCTTCTTTGTCAAAAGGTCCTTCATGAATTTAGCGTACCCAGGCATCTGTTCCAGCGCCTCCACCAAAGGAACATTAATAGTCAGCTGCTTCAACATAGTCATGAATTTACTGAATCTGGTGTCATCAACTTTCTTCTTCAGTATCTGAGGAAAAGGTGGTGGTGGAAGGAGAATAGTTTTCTCCACCACTTCCTTTTTATCTTGCTTCAGATTATCAATCTTTTCAGGCTGGTGACGTCTAAGTGTAGTGTCATGAACGTTCTGACTTTCAGCTTCTACAGAATCATCACAATCTGCTTCAATCATATTCTCTTTTGTATTATCAACCACCTGCTTGCCTTTGGATGGATTTTCCAACACCTTACCACTCCTGGTAGTAATAGCCATACATGATCCATCATTCCTTGGATTTTGCATGGTGTCGCTAGGTAGGGTGCAAGCTTTTCATTGATTTAGTGCCGCTGATAGTTGACTCAATTGTTGTTCCAACTGTTTTATTGAAGTGGAATGTGAATCAACCAATTGATTTATTGAGGACAAATAATTTTTTACCTCTGTTACTCCCGTGTTGGTTGCCTCCACTCCTTTCAACAGCTTAGCCATCATATCTTCCATGGACATCTTCCCATAGCCAGATGTCGTGGCCTCACGATTTCCAGGAGGAACATACAAACCACTCCTGCCAGTCTTATTCTTGTATCCGTATTTATAATAATAGTTCCGACCTTGTTTTCCTTGGGCATTGCCTCGGAAACCCCCCTAATTATTCAAATAATTTGCTTCCTCCTCAGAATTGGATTCATCTCTTCCGTGTGATACAACGGCCTTAACCTTTTCGGTCTTCCCTGATAATAAATGCTTGGTAAGAAGATCCATCTGTGTTTTCATATGAGCCATATCCTGGTCACGTTCCTCTTCTCTTCGCCTCTGTTTTTCCGTCAAGCCAATGGATACAGTAGAGCTTGCTACCTCAGAATCCCTGGTATGCCAAGCTCTACTCTGCTTTGTCATACGATCTAGCATATCACTTTCCTCAATAAAAGTAAGGTCCATGAATGACCCACCTGCATCATTATCAACCACTGGCTTAGTCACCGAATTCAAAGACCTGTATAATATCTCTATCAAGTGGATATTGGTCATCTGATGGTTTGGGCACCGCATAAGCTTCTTCTTGAACCTCTCCCATGTTTTGTGGAGAGCTTCAGTTGGAAGCTGTCGAAAATTGCTGATCTCATCTCTTAATTGTGCTCTTTTGGATGGCGGAAAGAATCTTTCTAGGAAAGCGTCTTTCCGTTGCCTCCAATTAGTAATAGAATCAGGAGTTAGCCCGTTCAACCATAGAGTTGCCTCTCCAGATAGAGACCATAGGAATAAGCGTAGTCAAATTACATTTTTTCCAACTCCTGGATTGTCAAACGACTTGCATGTTGAGATAAAGTAGATTAGATGCATATTCGGATCATCGCCTGCAAGTCCACCAAAGAACCCCTTAAGTTGCAATAGCTGAATCATGGTGCTAGTGATATTAAACTTGGCTCCGGGTGCCAAGGGCGGAGGAATAATAGCCCCTGTGGCACCAGCACCATCCAGATCGTCGTCATCATCATCAAAAGGAGCCTGCACAGCTCGACATTCAGGTCTCATTCTAGCTTGATGATCTTTCCTGATCACAGGTGTTGCCACCTCATCTGCACGCCGTGGATTAAGTAACTCATCATCACCCAGGTCCTCATCATCAGGATTTGTTGCCCGACCTGGGTTATTAATATTCTGTTGATGCACTTGAGCAGCTGCCAATGCAGCTAACCTAGCCTGCTCCTATTGAGCAACCCTTATTTCAAAGTCACGTTGTGCATCCATTCTACCAATAAGTTGTGGTTCAGGATTTATGGGTAATAATGGCTGACCAGATCTTCGTGTATTTGGCATGCACTCTACCAAACCTAAACAAAACAAAAACAACAAACAAAAAGTAAAATTCGAGAATCTTTGACCAAAGGGTCTAGTAACTATCACAAACTTAGTTGACAACCGTATTCCCCGGCAACGGCGCCAAAATTTGATAACGCCCAAACTACAACTCTCGTTAGAAAGTGTAAGCGGTCGCTATCAAATATAGAACCCAACTGGGTTGGGTGTCGAATCCCACAGGGAATACTCTGGTCACTATGTGTTGCAATTATTAGTAGACTGTTGGTCGAAAATCCCAAGAACAAAAGGGGGGTTTTGATTTAGGAGTTAATCAATAATATCAAAGTAACGAATGAATGACTTGGTTAGTAAAGGTTAATCACAGAGAATAATAAGTTAGGGTTATGTCCACCTTGTAGTTTCTACTTCTCTATTAACTATGAGTAACGCGGAATTTAGACATGCATGCACTTATAGAGAATCGTATGCTAATTCTAAATCCAAGTGTTTCCCAACCATCAAGGATTTATTTCACTTTAGCTCTCCCGAGCCTAAAGTGTATAACAAATGGTACAAATTCTCCAAGAAGTTAATCCGGTTAAGGCATTAACGTGTAAATAGAGGTTAGAAGCCCTATTTCCTTGTCACACTCTCTTTTCCAAACATGTAACTTTTCTCCCGAACAAGTTAATGCTATAATGGCATGTTCTCTATGTTTGCAACCATGAGAATTTAATTAAAACGAAGAGAGTAATGATATAAGTAGCATACACATCAAGAATTCACAAACTCATAGAAACAAGTAGTATCTTACAAGGTTTCCATAACCCTAACAGAGAAGTTTAGCTACTCATGAGTACAACGGAAATCAAAGAAGACATCATCATCATACCAAAGTTAGAATAATCTCATGATGGGGATGGGTTTGGCGTCAAACAAGAGGTTGACGTTTTTCTTCCCTTTAGCCGTTCGTGTAGCCTTAGCGTTTTTTCTCTCTCTGTCTTAAACTTACAGAATCTGTAAACTAAATAATGACTAGTGATCGAATGAATAATGATCCAAAGAATGCTGAAAAATTCAGCAAATAGGGTTTTTATAAAATCCTTGTCCTACTAAGTTACTGTTGCATCCCTAAGTATTTAGAAATACTGATTTTGCCCGAGAGAAGTTCTCCATGCATCACATTCAGTCCACAAGCTTCCAAAAGTTGCCTTCCCTCTTATGTGAAGTTTCCCTTTGCTGCCCAAAGGTCCACAAAGTGCTGAAATCTTCATCATTAATACCTGAAAAACATGCTAATCACATAGGTTAGCTCACTTAAAGGAAAATGGACTAAAAGTGCAGGAATAATATATTTTATCCTCCAAACTTAGCTAAAATATGGGTAAATTATGGTTCTTAGGGGTATAAATACGCCCAACATCATGTATTCCCGGTGTAGATGACTTGAGGTAGCGAATTCTTGCAGAAGCGCATGGTGCGCGATACTCTATTCATCCAGGGGGAACTAAGATGTACCGTGACTTGCGGGAGATCTATTGGTGGAGTGGGATGAAGAGGGACGTTGCAAAGTTTGTGGCTAAGTACTCTACATGTCAGCAGGTTAAGACAAAGCATCAGAAACCTAGTGGTTCCATACAGGAGTTCACTATTCCTACTTGGAAGTGGGAAGAAGTGAACATGGACTTCATTATGGGTTTACCTAAAACACGTTATCAGCATGATTCAGTTTGGGTCATTGTAGACAAAATGACCAATTCAGCTTATTTCCTTCAAGTTTGTACCTCTTACTTAGCCGAAGATTATGCCAAACTCTATATTAGGGAGTTGGTCATATTACATGGTGTTCCACTATCTATCATCTCAGACAGAGGTACCCAGTTCACCTATCACTTATGGAAAGCATTCTAAAAGGGTCTTGGTACCCAAGTTCATCTAAGTACAACGTTTCATCCTTAGACAGATGGTCAAGAAGAAAGGACCATTCAAAATCTAGAAGATATGCTAAGGGTGTGTGCAATTCATTTCAAGGGAAGTTGGGATGACCATTTTTCTTTGATTGTGTTTGTATACAACAACAGCTATCACTCCAGTATTCATATGGCTCCATTCGAAGCTCTCTATGGTAGGAGATGTAGGTCTCCGATCGGTTGGTTCAAAGTTAGTGAGACCGTAGTCATAGGGCCTGACTTAGTAGTCGATGCCTTAGAGAAAGTTCAGTTGATCAGAGAAAGACTCTGGGCTGCTCAGAGCCGACAGAAGTTTTATGTGGATGTTCATAGAAAGGATCTTGAATTCGAGGTCGATGACTATGTCTATCTCAAGATCTCTCCCATGAAGGGAGTGAAGAGATTCTTCAAGAAGGGAAAGCTCAGTCCGTGATATGTTGGTCCCTTCAGGATTCTCAGTCGCTTTAGCAAGGTAGCCTATGAGCTCGAATTGCCTTCAGATCTAGCCTCAGTTCATCCAAACTTCCATGTCTCTTTGCTCAAGAAGTGCATAGGTGAACCAGCAGTTGTAGTCCCTATTCAGAGCATTGAAATTTATAATAGCCTCTCTTATTAAGAGATTCTAGTTGAAATCCTCGACTATCAGACTCGTAGGCTTAGGTAAAAAGAAGTCCCTCTAGTCAAGGTTCTTTGGCAGAATCAGTCCATGAAGGGAGCTTCTTGGGAAGCAAAAGCAGATATCAGAACCAAGTACCATCATCTTTTCTCCTCCAATTCAGACTTAGCTCGAGGTAACCATTTTCCTTAAGCATATTCATTTACATGTTCAAAATTCTAGTATAAAATTGGTATCAAGTATCAGTGAATAGCTTATCATGCATTCATGAGTTCAGCTTATCAGTCATGCATCATATATGCATGTTCAGTTGGGCTATATTTAGTTTAGAATTCAATTCAGTCCTAAAATAATGTGCTAGTTGAGCATGATCAGTGTATGCATCATTTATCTTTTATCCCCACTCAAGCAGTCATCATTCGAGGACGAATGTTTCCAAGGGGGAGATATTGTAATACCCCAAAAAATCCAAAACAATATTAGAGCCTTGTACAAAGATCATGCATAGTACATCATGGTTCTTTTATAGTTTTATGAGTAGGTTAGATGTATATTAAGGCTTCAAATAACTCCCAGCTATCAGACGAATCAAAAAATTCCTCACTGATTGAATTCTTGAGAAAGATATTGCCATAGTCAGATTAAAACGAACATATCTCTTATTATACTTGGAATTTTTGAGCTCATAACCTATCAACAGATATATAATTTAATTATCTTTCGAACGATACCAATTTTGCCTAAATCCGATATTGTAGCAAAGATTTATTCATATTTTACTCCAGCATGTCAGGCTAGAAACAGTGTGATGACATTCATAGTAGCTTACCACATTTGTGATGCCCTACCACGAAGGTCGTCAGCCTTAGGAAGAAACCAGCTCCTAAGTGACGACATTCGTGGTAGCTTACCAAATTTTTGACTCCCTACCACGAAGGTCGTTAGCCTTAGGCAGAAACCAGCTCCTAAGTGACGACATTCATGGTAGCTTACCACATTTGTGAAGCCCTATCACGAAGGTCGTCATCCTTAGGAAGAATCCAGCTCCTGTGTGATGACATTTGTGGTATCTTACAACATTTTTGATGCCCTACCACAAAGGTCATCAGACTTAGGCAGAAACCGTCAATTCCAGCTTTTGTATGACGACATTTTTATGGCTTACCACATTTTTGACGCCTTGTCACAAATGTCATCAGCTATTATTTTCAGCAACTTGGAATTTATTTCATAAGGGTATTTGGGTAATTAACCTTCACTTCCCACGACTTATAACCCTCAAGGAATGTATTATCTTCCATTCTCTTTAGTTGAAACATCTTAAAAACCCTCTCTTACACTTTTAACCATAAGATTAGGATTGCCTATCAAGATCATCTCCTCAGGAACAAGAGCATTCTTTCCCAAAGGGGTTAAACCCTAGTCCAGAAAAATCAAGGGTAAGCCTAAGGAATTCTTCAAGAACCTTCAGAAAAAAATAGATCTCTTTCAAGATTCAATGACTAAGGTATGCGTAGTGTTCATCTATGAATCCAATCCATTCATAGAGCTCAACAACCATGTTTTAAATATTATTTTGTAAGCTTTTTGTGGTGATATGAGTATGTACATGTTAAAGATTGTTGTTTAAGTTTCAATGTGATGTCTAAAGGTATTTTCATAGAATATATATGTTTGATAATTGAAAATCATGATCTTTAGGTGGTTTAATATGGTGCAAGTATGAAATCCACCTATTCCTTAAAGAATGCATGCAGGGTGTTTGATAAAATACTTAGGATGCTAGAAGTTCATGTTTGTATTGTTCTATGATGTCTAAATGACAAGTTCATGTTAGCTATATACTTCAATATGAATTCTATGTTTTTCATGTGTTACTATTGTGGTGGTATTAAACATTCAAGATAATGGAAATATGCACATGAAATATATCCATGAATTCCCTACAATGTTTATGATGTTGAATAACTATATGGAATATGATATCCCCTACTTATGAGATTGTGTATTGTGGACTCAAATCTTGTGATCAAGTCATGTCATGTGTGTTAGTTTCCTTCTATCGAGTCCTGGGGGTATTCGTACCCAAAAAACATAGTTGTGTGCCTAAATCCATGTCATGTTGTCACTATAATCTCAGTCAAGCTATAATGTATAGAACTTAGTCAGTCATGTGACTCAGGAAACCTCAGAAATCTGATGATCTCAGTTAACTCTTAGATAATAGTACTACTCTGTCAGTCAACGAAAGTCAGTTAATCTGTCCATGTACAGTCAGTTAAATCATGTTTAGTCTCTTCAGATGGGAGTAGAAGTTAGCACTAAGTGAACCTAAGGATGGGGACTCACTTACTAGTTTTAGGATGAGATTCTTAGCAGTTATCCTTGTGTTCCAGAACTACGTAGCCAACGTAGGTTGAGACATCTTAGCCTGTCAGATTAGGGTTGATGAAGTGTATTAACCTGTTAGCTTAGGTTCCCACCATTCTCACTTTGAGTACCTTCCAGATAAGGGTCACTAACAACTATCCTTACCAGTGGTGCGGTATTGACACCCCTCCAGTCGGGGTAGAGATTGGACCCCAGCTTAGCCATAATGGCATACATGGGGCATGTCGGTTAAACAACTACCTCCCACAGTTTCAGTATCAGTCTTAGTAAAATAACTTAGACAGTTCTTCAGATATCAGTATACCAGGACTATTAGATACGGTCAAGTTCAGTTATAAAATGAAACTCAGAGAGTTCAATCAGATTCAGAGCTATCAGATACAGTCATCCATGTTATCAGAACTACTATTCCAGCCATGTATTAGCGTACAGATTTAGCCATTACATACTCACAATCCTAGTTACTATGTATGTATATTTGCACTCTTACGTTCATATCAGTCAGTCAGTAGTATTATTCATGCATGCAAACCCTTCGCATTATCCTACCTCACTCGTATACTCAGTACTCCAGTTGTACTAACATATTTTCTCTATGGTTCTTTCTTTTCATGTTACACCATAGGTTCAGAGGCACGAGTCCCAAACCAGCAGTAGCAATCGCGTTCAACATACAGAGTTTTAGTGAGTCCTCTTCATTCGAGGAAAATATAATTTGATTTATTCATTATTATTTTATCCAGTTATTAATTTACGGAGTTAGTTGGACACATGTTTCTTCAACTCCCTATTCAGATAGTACTTAGAGGCTTTTAGATTCAGTATTCAGACTTATGTTTAGATTTAGCTTTCAGGTTCAGTTTTCAGTTATTTTGGGTATTATTTACCTATGTGGATGTTATATTATTTCAGTTGAACCTTATGGCCTGTTATGCATTTTTTCCACATTATTATGTCATGAATTATAGTATATAGGTATATATATCAGTCATGGGTTAGCTTGTGGTCCCTTGGGGTCATAAGCACCGTGTAGCATTCCGGTTCAGAAAATCGGGGCGTTACATCTACTCACTTTTTGACAGTGAAGACTAACTACTCAGGAGAGGATTATGTTAAGTTGTTCATTTAGGAGATAGTTAAATTGCATAGAGTGCCAGTGTCCATCATTTCATACTAAGGTACACATTTTTCTTCTTACTTCTAGAATTTATTTTAGATAGGTTTGGATACTTAGGTGAACCTTAGCACCACTTTCCACCCCAAGCGTGTGGATTTAGAATTTTAAGGATATTCTATGGGCTTGTGTGATTGATTTTAAGGTAAGTTGGTTGATTAGTTGCCTATTATTGAGTTTTCTTATAATAATAGTTATCATACTTTCATTTAGATAGATCCATTTGAGGCTCTTTATGAAGGAGATGTAGGCCTACTCCTATTGGGTGGTTTGAGATGGGTGAGACTAGATTGTTTAGTGGATCACCAATCCATGGAGAAGGTGGAGGTGATTATAAAACGACTTAAGACTGCTCAAAGATGCATAAAGTCTTCTACAGATGTGAGGCAAAGGGAGTTTGAGTTTGAGGTTATTGATTGGGTGTTCTTAAAGGTTTCTCCTATGAAAGGAGTTATGATATTCGGGAAGCAGGGGAAGCTAAGTCCCTATTATATTTGTCCATATCATATTGTTAAGAGACTTAGCAATGTCTCTTATAAGTTGGATTCACCAGCAAGTCTAGCCTCTATTCATCCTATCTTCCATGTGTCTATGCTGAAAAAGTGTCTGGGTGATCCTTCTTTGATAGTGCTAGTTGAGGATATTGGTATTTCAGATGCTTTGTCTTATCAGGAAATCTATTTGGAGATATTAGATAGATAAGTTCATAGATTAAGGACTAAGTATATAGCTTAAGTAAAGGTGCTTTAGACAAATCAAAAGATGGTAAAAGTTATGTGGGGAGGTAAGGATGATATGAGAGATAATTGCATGTCCTTGTTTACAATGATGGATGAAAGTTCTTAAGGTATGAGTTTTGTTTCCCTCTTATCGAATTTTGAATTTATCCTCGAATTTTGATTGTGTTCTTTCTTTTATCATGCTAAGGATTCCCTATATTCTCATTTAGGGATGAATGATCTGAAGGAGGTGGGGGTGGAATATGACAACCCAAGTTCTTGATCTTTAGACCCTCAAAATTTGAGTAATTAAATAGTCCAAGTTTCTAAAATGATGTCAAAAATACATGTGACATCGGTCCAGGGTATGACTCTTCATGAGATGTCACGAGTCATTTGGAGGGACTCGTTATCATAACAAATAGTTCTCTAAGAGTACAGTCCCTAACCGCGAGTTTTCATCATGACTTATGATATCAGATAATGAGTCGTGATGAGAGACTCATCGTTATAATAGTGAAGGACTAGATTGTTGACCCTCAGGTAATGACTCTAGGCCACAACTCGTGGTCAGACCTCACGAGTTGTTACCCAAGTCGTGACGTCTGTTCCTTGATTTTCCTATAAATTTTAATTAGGTTCTTTTTGGTCTTATCCTCCATTCACACTTTTTCCCACGACTTATAAACACTCAACAAACCTTTTTTCCTTTAGTTATTAAATATTAAACTTACTTTTTTCCTCTTTAACTCCCAAGGTATGAGATACTTGGGATTTATAGGAAAATCTTGCATGAAAGCTCAAAACATAAAATGACATTCAATTTCTTATATATTTCAGGCATATTTTTCATCCTTAACTTGTCATTTCACATTGTGGCATATATTTAATCATCATTCACGTGATTTTCATTGATGGATTTGAAATTGAGTTAACGAATTTTGATTGTGATTACTTGAATTACTTTTCCGATGTATTAAATAAGTTTCTCATGCTTTACTTGATAGTTTTGGGGTTGATTGGGTGCATGAATATAATGATTGGAATGGGGAACATGGGTTTCCCCAAATTGATGAAAATTTTTCTTAATAATGGCATAAACCTCAACACACCTTTATAACTTTGGTTTTAAATATGGAATCTGCATGATTTAACTTTCTTTTTGTAAACTAAATTGAATTAAAGAATAATGGATAGTAAAAATTGTTTGGAAATGCCTTTGGTGGCAATGCTTTTGGTTTTTAATTGGAGCTAAGGAGTCTAACGGTCAAATGGACTGGTTTGAGATAATTGAATTAGTTTTCAAGCATATTGGTATGATGATACAAGATTGGAAAACTTATTAATAAAGACTCATTTGAGAATGGTGGGTTTATGTGTAAAATATTTTAATTTTTGCTTAAAGGGAATTATGTAGTTCACCATGATGATGTAGTCTCAGAGGGACCAACAATGGAAAAAATGTTTTCCAATATAGTTGTCTCTAAGAAAGCATCACATAACTCCGATGGTATTTTCAGGATTGGGGGTCGAGTTTGTGCATCGAGAGTGAGTGATCGAGTTAGACTGAATAATGAAGAGACTCATTGTTCTAAGTATTCCATTCATCCTGGAATGACTAAGATGATTCGTGATTTGAGAGAACACTAATGGTGGGTTAGGATGAGGAAGGATGTAGCATACTTTATAGTTCGTTGCCTATGTTACCAGCAAGTAAAGGCTGAGCATCTGAGGCCCGGTGGTTTGCTTCAGAGGTTACACATTTCATTATAAAAATGGGAATTGATCACTATGGACTTCATGAATGGGATTACATCATACTTCTTGTAGTTTTTATAGTTTTTGGATCATCTTGGATCGATTGACAAATTAGCTCATTTCATCTCTATTTAGGTTTTATTCAGTGTTGAGAGGTTAACAAGTATCTTTGTTTGTGAGATAGTTCATCTCCTAGGGTACTCATGTTTATTATATTGTAAAGAAGTTCAGTCTTTACTTCTCACTTCTAGAAGTCATTCCAGGAGGAGTTGAGTACCTGAGTTGATCTTAGCATAACCTTTTACCTCTAAACTGATGGTCAAGCAGAGCATACTATTAAGGTTTTGTAGAACATGCAACATATATGTGTTATGGATTTTGGAGGACGGTGGGAGCAACATTTAGTTTTGATAGATTTATCATTGAATAGTAACTATTATTCCAATATTCGGATGAAAGCCTTCAAAGCCTTATATTATAGGTGTTGTCGCTCTTCACTTGGTTAGTTTGAGGTTGAAAAGATTAGACCTCGAAGAATGGACTAGCTTCAGGAGTCTTTGGATAAGGTTAGGTTCATTCACGACAGACTCCGAACATCTTAGGCTAGGCAGAAGTGCTATGTGAATCATAGAGTTCATGCCTTGATATTAAGTGTGGTTGATCGGCTCTTCCTTCATGTTTCTTCCATGAAGAGCATATGAGGTTTGGGAAAAGGGGAAAACTTAGCCCAATCTATATTGGGAGATTTGAGACTCTTCAACCTATTGGGGATGTCTCTTATGAATTAGCATTGCCCCCAAATTATTAGTTGTTCATCCAGTTTTTCATGTTTTCATGCTAGAACGTTACATTTTAGATGAGTCTCATGTTATTATTGGGACACAGTGCAATTAGATTAGAGGTTGTCCGTAGTTGAAGAGCTAGTCTCAATTTTTGCCATAAATGTTAGACGGTTTTGATCAAGACATACCAGTGGTTAAGGTTCGATAGAGACATCGACCTGTAGATGAGGCTACATGGTTGGTCAAGTCTGATATGTGTGATAGTAACTAAATTCCTAGTGATGGATATTATAATGACTTGATTCTGTGACCTTTTCATATAATGTTTTTGACCATTTTGCCTCTCCTCATTCTTACTATGTGATGTTTCTGGGGTGTAGGGATGATTGACACAGTTCATGATGCAATCCAAAATTATTTATGAGAGTTTTTGGATTTTAGGAGTTAAAAGGGTCTTATAGTTAACTTCGGTCATCACTTATTTTTTTTTGTCTGTAAGACCCCGCAAAAGTTCCCTCGTATTCTGAGCCTTAGAGCATGTCAAGTGAAGTGTAATCTCGGACCTAAAAGATTAAGAAGTGAATTCCTAAGTAGTTAGTGTTTTAACCTTGATTTAATTTTCCTAAAAATGACTTTCTATCATATGGAAAATTGAATTAGCTTTCCAACGATACAAATTTCGTCCAAATCCGGCATCGGGGTGAGAAGTTATGGTCGTTTTACTAAGAGCTGTTGGAACTTCCCAGGTGCGACAGACAGGTTGATGGACCATCGATCTTGCGATGGACGGTCGCCCAGACCGTCGCACCCAAGGCAGTGACTCTCTCTCCTGGCCTAAGTGCGACGGCCAATACGACAGACCATCAAATTAGCAATGGACCATCGCTAAGACTGATACAACTATTTCCAGTATTGTGGTCTACTTGTAGCCTTAAGCACCGTGTGATGTCCTGGGAGGAGATTTCGGGTCGTTACAAACTTCGTATCAGAGCCTAAGGTTTAAGGAGTCCTAGGGAGTCTGAAAAGCCGCGTTGAGTAGAGTAATCATCATCGGTCTGTAGCGCGCCACTTCTATGAGCAAGAGGATATGAGATGTTTTAGGAAAAAGTTGTTTCTTTCTTTCAGATTCTATCGTACCTAGAGTTATCCCTCTCATCTAATAATTCATGATCTTCTATTTCAAAAAATGCCTCCCCGAAGACCGAACGCCTGCAGAAACGATAATGAGCAACCCCAGCCTGTTGATCCCTTGAATGAGACAGTGTCTCATGCTGAATTTCGAGTGGCCTTTCAGGCGTTAGACTAAGCATTCACCGCTAATGTTCAGGCGAATAACCAGGACGCAGTTGCAAATTAACAGGGAGGTGATTTAGCTACTGCTAGGATTCGTGATTTCATGTGGATGAATCCACCCGAGTTTTATGGGTCTAAGGCAGGTGAGGACCCACAGTTATACCTTGAGGAGGTGAGAAAGATCACACAGGTGATGCATGTTTCTGAAGAAAAAAGTGTTAAGATGGCATCATACAGGTTGAAAGACATTTCTTATGATTGGTTTGTAGCGTGGAAGAAGGGTAGAGATGAGGGTGTTGCTCCTATGACTTGGAAGGTGTTCCAAGATACATTCTTGGACAAGTTCTTTCCGCTTGAGATGAGGGAAGCGAAGATTGAGGAGTTTATGAACTTAAGGAAGGGCTCCATGACTGTTAAGGAGTACTGCTTGAAGTTCAACCAGTTGGTCAAGTATGCTCCTAATTTGATTTCTAACACCCGAGCGACTATGAGAAAGTTTGTGATAGGTGTTTCTGGTTTGGTATTGAAGGAGTGTAGTACTGCGATGCTGAATAGGGTTATGGATCTGTATAAGTTGATGATACATACACAGCAGATAAAGGCAGACAAGATAAGAGAGAGAGATAAAGTGAGGGCTAACAAGATGGCTAGATCTGAGCAGTATGAGTCTCGTCAGGCTAGGTCCCATGGAGGGAACCTCCTACAGTTCTAGAGCCATTCGTCTATGCCAATGTAATGACCCAAAATCACCTCCCAGGATGTCACACTGTGTTTAGGGCTACAAGTAGCCAAAAGATAACCCTTTGAGCCTATCACTTCTCATAATAACCCATTCAAGAAGGAATATACAAAACATTGGCACTGTCATATAAAATGATAGGAAATACGAAGGTAATACTCGGTCCAAACGATCACAATACTGGGAAATCTCAATACAACCACAGTCTGATAACTAGTATAACAATGCCTTTATTACTCCATGAACTCGAGAGTTGTTGGGACAGGTCCCCAACTGACTCAAACTGAACTGAAAGTAATGACATAAACACTCGAATACTGAAATGTCTGAAGATAAGTCTTCGAACCATGAGGACTCACCACTGTAGAAATGTAGGCGAAGGTACTCAGGAATCACTGACGAGACTGGGACTGAGTACCTGAACCTACATTATAAGACAATGTAGCATATATGGGGGTGTATGTGGATCAATACTTGGGAATGTACTGAGTATATGGGGGTGTATGCATTTATATAAAACAATATCAATACTCTTTAATCAAATCAAGCATGCAAATAGGAATGAATCACATGTCTTGAATAATTCTAAAATGTAAAGATCATAAATCATGTAGAATGAAACACGTAACACAAATCTCGTGAGTCGTTATACTTTGGCTTTAAAATCTAATGATCAACTCTTAGTAGTAGAGAAAACTACTTCCTTCTTTTGAAAATACTAAGAAGCAATTCGTTCACTTTAGAAAATATCTCATCTCAAATCTTTAGGGAAAATATTCTATCTCAATGGAAAATACTTTAGTTTAGGGAGGTTCTCTTAACAGACATAAACCATGCGAGCTACATGGAGTCCAACGTCTTATCCTCCTAAGAAAGAAACCTCACGTTGGGGAGAGGTGTCATACTCTTTCCAAGGAGTATAACCTAAACTAAGTGATCACTTATCTCGGCCTCAGGCCCAATTATCTAAGCCTCAAGCCCAAAATCACAAACCTACGGTGGAACGTAGTTCTGGGGTAAGAAACCGTGGTAAATTACCCAACTCGGTGCTAAATACTACTCCCTTTAGTTTATCTCGCTCATCTCATGGAAATCTTCTTTCAAAATAATCTCATGGTTCATAAGAACCCAATAATCAAATCTGTAATCTCATGTGGTAGAGTGGATTTCAAAACTCTATGACCATTAGGTCAAAACATTTCTCAATAATCTCAAAATACTCAAATCATGGGTGCTTATAGCACAAGAGTTCATAAAATTGAAAGTCTCAAGTTAAAACTCATCAAAATGCATATTAGATAGCATATAGATTCATAAATCATATAGAAATCTACAATTTACAGCAATTTAGCTCATAATCTCAACATACCCATATACTTCAATATCTCAAACATTTCAACTATTAACTTCTCAAGGATTAAAATCATAGGGTATAGACCCAGCTGCAATTTCTCAAGAAACCATGTAAAAATCATTCCATTAGACTCTCAATTCATTTGAAACATCAAAAGCTTGCAACCAATAATAATGGTTGTGAAAGACCCCAATCCAATTTCATGTAACATCTCATAAATTGCAGAAAATTTTAGTTTAAATAAGACTTTTGGCACAAGGGTGAAAGGATTACCCTTGTTCAAAACCCCACATACCTTAGATTATGAAATAGGATGAACAAGCTTGCTTTAAACTCTTTTTTTTACTATTGAGAGAAGGTTCTAGCAACCCTTGAACTTGGGGAACTTAAATCTCAACTCAATTTGTATAATCTATTATGAGTTCTTAGATTTCTTAGAGAAGGGTTTTAGATTTGATCTTGAGGGAGAAACCATAGATCTCTTGTGTTTTGGATGATAAATGAAGTCATTTGCTTCGTTTGGAATATATCTGGTTGATAAAAGAGTGGAAAGACCAAAAAGCCCTTTTATAAATGAGTTAAAAATACTGAACGGGGGATACGATGGTCGAAGCGACGGTCCGTTGCTAGCCTGACGGTCCGCCAGATCATCCGTTGCACGTCGGTATGAAAAAAGAACACACTGCCTCAATGTGATGGTCTCATTGATGGTCTGTCACAATCTTGATGGTCCATCAGATCGCCCGTCATACATTTGCTAGGATAAGGCCACACTGCCTCAGCGACGACGGTCTCAGCGAGGGTTCGTCGCAGTCTTGACGGTCCGTCGTCCTGGCCATCGCACTTGGGCTAGAAAAGGGAGTTAATGCCTTGGTTGCGATAGTTCGGGCAATGGTCCATCGTACACTCGACGGTCCGTTAACATGTCTGTCGCACCTGGGAGGTTCTGACAACTCTCGATAAAATGGCCATAACTTCCCACCCCGATGCCGGATTTGGAGGAAATTGGTATCTTTTGAAACCTAATTCAATTCTCTACACTATATAAAGTCATTTTAAGGAAAAAATCAATAAGTTTAAAACACTAATCACTTGGGAAATCCCTTCTTAAAATTTTAGGGTCGGAATTACACTTCACTTGACATGCTCAAGGCTCAAACTAAAAGGGAACTTTATGGGGTCTTACAATATCCCCCCCTTGGAAACATTCATCCTCGAATGTCACTAGTTAGACTAGTAACATAGGAAAATAGAGTACACATAGCTGAAGCAATTTGGTAAACGGGCTCAAAATCTTTCTAAACTCTTGAATACCTCGAAAATTGCAAGAAATCATGCAAGAATAGATATATAGCTGAACTTTAGATTAGAAGGGCTGAATTAAGGAAGAATAATACCTTCGGATCGATTTGAACTCACAGAAAATAGGTGCGGGTACTTGGCTCACATGTCTGCTTCTGCCTCATAATTAGCGCCCTCAACTGACTGGTTCCATCACAACACTTTGACCAAGGGAACCTCTCTGTTCCTCAATCCGCAGATCTTAAAATCTAGGATCTCAATGGGAATCTCATCAAATGAAAGATTGTTCTTAATATAATCACTCTCCAAAGGATCTACCACAATGAAATCACCAATATGATTCTTAAGCATGGAGACATGAAAAATAGGATGATCGGCTAATAACTCTGCGGGCAACTCAAACTCATAGGCTACTTTACCAACACGGCTCAAGACTCTATATGGGCAAACATAACGGGGACTAAGCTTTCCCTTTTTACCAAACCTCTTCACCCCTTTCATGGGTGAAATCTTAAAGTACACCAAATCACCTTCTTCAAAGTCAAGATTTCTTCTCCTTAAAACGACATATAACTTTTGACGACTCTGAACTGTCTTTAACTTCTCTCTGATCAACTTAACTTTCTCCATTAATTTAAATACTGCATCTGGCCCAATCACGACAGCTTTACCTACTTCAAACCAACCTATGGATGATCAAAAGAATCTACCATACAAGGCTTTAAATGATGCTACCCCGATGCTAGCATGGTAACACTTGTTATAGGCGAACACTATCAATAGCAAATGCTCATCCCAACTACCTTTGAAATCAAGAGCACAAACCCTCATCATATCTTCTAGGGTCTGAATGGTCCTCTCATCCTGACCATCTATTTGCAGATGAAAAGAGGAACTCAAATGAACTTGGGTACCAAGACCCTACAAAAACACCCTCCAAAATGGAGAAGTAAACTGAGTACCCCTATCTGAAATAATAGATGAGGGAACTCTGTGCAGCCTGACTAACTCTCGAATAAACAATCTAGCATAATCCTCAGTTGCATAATATGTATGCATGGGCAAAAAGTGAATAGACATAGTCAGCCTGTCTCTAATAACCCAAATAAAATCATGATAATGACGCGAAAGAGGTAACCCGGTCACGAAGTCCATATTCACCACCTCCTACTTCCAAGTGGGTATACCAAACTCTTGCATCACACCACTAGGTCTTTGGTTCTCTGCCATAACCTATTGGTACGTTGCACACTTTTCTACAAACTAAGCTATATCCTTCTTCATACCATTCTACCAATAGATTTCCTGCAAGTCGCAGTACAATGCTAGTGTTTTGCTTATTTCTTCTCGAAATAAGTTATTTTATGTATTGACAGGCTCAAAGGGTTAGCTTAGGGCTACTTATAGCCTTAAGCACCGTGTGAAATACCAGGAGGAGATTTCGGGTCGTTACAGTGTGAGTGATCGAAAAATTTATAGTTCTAGTATATTCGAAAGGTTGATTTTTGGTTGGTAGCGTGATTGGTATGATTTTATGGCTTTTGGTTCTCATTTTGACCCATATTTGGAAAAGTGAAAATTTGGGTCTAAGGGGTTAATTTCATTAAAACAACCTATTTTTGAAAATCTAATGTTGTCGTTGAGTCCGAAACATGGAATTTAGTCTAGTAATATATTTTATTTACCTTCAGGGGATTCCATATGAATCTCGAGGGCTTCATCCACAACTTTGTATTTTTAGCAAAGTTGTTGGTGCACTAGTTATCTGGGGTATCCGCTTTAGTAGTCATGGTACCGCTAAAGCTGACACGAACTGAACCAGGGCCATGTCGTAAGGGGCATCTCTAGACCACCCATGTCCCAAACCGAGCAACCAAGCACATAACATGAGTCAGATGAATTCCAAACATATAACAAGATAGAGTATTTGAAATTGAAAGACTTTGGATAGGTTCACAACCGTGACCAACCCGAACAAGTCTAGCCATCCAATGCCAAACCAACAACCAATACCAACCCAAAATAATAACCAAGTCTATATCTATAATATAATAGCTAGGAACAATCATAAATACAATCAAATGGTATCAGGCATAATACCAATACCAATGACAAGGTTGAAACAAATACCAACACCGCCCATACCAACCCATAGTAGTTCCACAAAGCCTTTATCCAAAAGTAAAACAATATCCGGCTGGAACACGCCCCCAACTGTAGCCAAAACCAGAGTCCAAGACTAGACAAAATGATAATATGAGAAACCAAAATGAGAAATGGAGCCGTCAAAAGTATGGAAGCTCACAAGCTCAAGTCAACACAAGTTGATCCTGAGTCCAATGAATGAGTAGGAGGTGTAGTATGACTTTTGTACAATTTAAAATTTAGGGACTCGAACCCATTGTATAACAAAGACATAAACTAATTTTATAATTTGGGACTCAAACCCTTTTAACAAATTAAACAACCAAGTCTACCATTTAGATCATGACATGGCCCACAAGTCCTTCACAGAATCATTTATTAACCATTTATATTCATAAGGCCAATGCCTTAGTTCAAAAAATTATTGTCATGCGACTATTTCATTCTCTAAGACATTTTCACAAACACTTTGAGGGCATGTTATTATCAAGATTAAAATCAAGGTAAAAATCATCATGTTTAGGGTAACCCATGACCCAATTGTTAAGTCACAATTACCAAGCACCCACATATGCAAACCTTTACCCAAAAATATGTATAAACACAAGTTAAATCAAGAGTAAACAATACTCATTCATATCCAACAAAAACCCTCAATTTTGATTTTCAAAACAACCATTTGAAAATTATGATCTGACTTTAATACACATGATATTCTTGAACTAACAAAGAGGGAAGAGTCACCTGCCTTATTCAAGAAGATTTAGGGAAGAAATTTGACTCTTAATCCTCAAGATGACCACCTTTGAACAACCCTAGCCCCAATCTTCAAGAGAGAGTTTAGAGAATATTTTGGAAATGTTAAATATTCCAAAGGTTTGTTATAAGAGGTCACAATATGCATTAAGAACGTGGTGACTTCAGGGTTTTAGGGTGGGAAATGTCTAGTATACCCACAGCTTAAAAGTTGAAAACTAATTTGCAGTAGGGTACAACCATACCCACTAAATCATACTCTAAGGTACGAGTGGTACCCTTGTCGCATACCTTAGACTCCTATACTATCCAACATATGACCACCAAGGTTCAACTCGCATTCTAGCATATGATAAGTATCCTATAACACGTACCCCAAGTAGAATCCTCTAGACTAACTTAAGGGCATCATACGACTTAGCCACATACAATTTGTACCTGAAAATACATCTAGTAAGGAGTCCTTTCATACCTTGGACAGATAGTGACATAGAACATAGTGATTTACATAGGAGTTGAAGATCCCCAATCCATATCATATAATACGACTTATACCCTAAATTTTATGTTGTCCAAAACTCAAATTTCTTGAAATTTTTCTATGAGTAAAAAGACAAGGTGCTTTATTTTCCCCCCACTTGGATCATTCATCCTCAAATGACAGCAAGGCAAGCAAAAGTATGATTTAAACCCCAACACATCGACTCTAACCTTTAACTAAGTTAGCAAACAAAGATGCAGATAAATCAACCTTTCCTTTAAAAAATGTTTGAAAAGAAAAGTATGATGAAGAACACATACCATTTGCACGAATTTTTGAGGAAGGAAACTAGAATGAATACTAGAACTTCATGTCCTCTTTTTAATCTTAAGTATATTCTTAAACATTATAGTTCTTTCAAAGAACCTTTACCGAAGCCACATCCTTTGTCCTCAACCGACGATCTTGACTATCAAAAATCTCCACCAGGACTACCTCAGAAGATAAGGAATCAAAAATACCCAACCCTTCCAAAGAAACAACTGAAGAATGATCACCCTTACAATTTCTTAATATAGAGATATGGAAAACTGGATGAATGGAGCTTAAACTAGGAGGTAACTCCAATTCATAGGAAACATTACCAACCCACTTCGAAACCAAGTAAGGACTAACATACCGACTATTTAACTTCCACTCTTACCAAACCGCATCACTCCCTTTATGGTAGATAACTTTAAGAATACCCAATTACCAATATTGAACTCTAAATCTCTATGCTTTACATCTGTGTAGGTCTTTTTGCGACTTTGAGCAACTTTCAATCTTTCTCGAGTCACCTTCACCTTCTCCAAGGCTTGGTAAACCAAATCAGGGTCAAACAACTTACCCTCACCAACTTTATACCGCACAATAGAAGAACGACATTTCGTACCATATAGTGCCTCAAAAGAAGCCATACCAATGGTAGAGAGATAACCATTATTATAAGCATACTCAATCAAAGAAAAATACTCAATCAAAGCCACATCTCGTTTCATATTGTTGCACAACTAGAACTCTTTAAGACCATGGTATATCTTAGTAGAACCAGGATGAATACCATAACGAGATTTATGAGATTCAACAAAAATATTTTCCTTCAATCACTCAATGTTGGGAATACATAACCTACCATGGTACCTCAGGATACCATCAACAAAAATTGCAAAGTAAAAAACCTTTTTTTGACCCTTATTACTCTTAATCTTAATCAATTTGAAATCCAACAACCATTTTTTCCTTTATCTCCACAACAAGAGATAACTATGATACCTAATGTACAAACACTCCACCATCTTCGGAGTTCATGATATGAACTCCAAGACTATTCAAACAGTGAATATCCTTAACCAACTCCCGCTTATCCTCATCCACATGAGCCAGACTACCCATGGATAACCTTTTAAGAGGATCAGCAACTACATTATCTTTACCTGGATAGTAATAAAGACTCATATCATAGTCCTTTAGCAACTCAAGCCACCACCTTTGCTTGAGATTTAACTCTTTTTTAGTGAATACATACTACAGGCTCTTATGGTCATAAAAGATATCAAAATGAACACCAAGAGATAGCAACACCAAATCTTCAGCGCAAATACCAGTGCTAACAACTCTAAGTCATGAATGGGGTAGTTCTTCTCATGAACTTTCAATTGGATTATATAGTTGTAAAAAAAGCAACTGAGGATGCAGGTACCTAGAAACATAAGCCAACAACTTACCATGTTGTATCAATATGCAACCTAGCCAAACTTGAGAAATATCATAATACACTATGAATCCATCATTACCCTCGGAAAGGGTCAAACTACAGCTGAAGACAACTTATCTTTTAACTTCTCAAAGCTACATTCATACGCAACTAACTAGATGAACTATACCTTCTTCAGGGTAAACTTAGTCAATGGGGCAGCTATTGTCAGCAAATATTCTACAAATATCCTATAGAAACACGCTAAACCCAAGAAACTCTGAATATTGGTTGGAGTCGTAGGTCTAGGAAACTTCTTAACCACCATAACCTTTTATGGATCCACCATGATACCTTCACTAGAGATAACTTGACTAAGAAAAGTTACATCCTTTAACCAAAACTCAGACTTGGAGAACTTGGCATACAAACATTGATCATTCAAGGTCTGCAATATAGCATGGAGGTGATCGACATAATTCACCTCATTCTTAGAGTAGACCAAACTTTCATCAAAGAAGACAATAAAAAACAAAACCAGAAATTGATGAAAAACCATATTCATCAAATCTATGAATGTTGTTGGGGAATTTGTCAAACCAAATGACATAACTAGGAAATCATAGTGACTATATTAGATTCTAAAATTAGTCTTAAGGAATATCCACCTCCCTAATCATAAGTTGATGATAACCCAACCTAAGATCAATCTTAGAGAAAAACTTTGAACCTTGAAGATGATCAAACAAATCGTTGATCCAAGGAAAAAGATACTTATTCTTTATGGTCACCTTATTCAACTGATGATAGTTAATGCACATCCAAAGGGAACCATCCTTCTTGTGCAAAAACAACACTTGATCACCCTAAGGAAACACAGGAGGATAGATAAAGCCTTTATCTAAGAGATCCTTTAATTTCTTTTTAAGCTAATTCAACTCAGTGAGAGCCAATCTGTAAGAAGGGATAGAAATTAGACGAGTGTCCAAAATAGGATCAATCCAAAAATCATTTTCCCTATCGAGAGGAATACCAGGAAGATAATCAAGGAAAACCTCAGGATACTCACTAACCACAAGGATGGATTCAAGTAAAGGACCTTCTGAGTTAGAATCTTTAACTCGGACCAAATGATACAAATGCTTTGGAAATCATCTTACGAGCTCTAAGGTATGAGATGAACCTCTCCTTAGGTACTAAGGAACCCCCTTCCCATATAATGACTAGCTCATTAGGGAATTTAAACATGACTTTGCGGGTTCAACAATCTAAGAAAGCATAACACGAATTTAACCAATCTATTCCCCATATGACATCAAAGTCAACCATATATAACTCTATTATATTCGTAAGAGTTTCTCAATTACTAAAGGATACCACACACTCCCTATATACTCCTTTAGAAAAGACAGAGTCACCAATCGTGGTAGATATAACAAAAGGATAAAAAATAAATTCAGGTCCAAAAGTATAATGTACAGCCACAAACGGGGTTACATAATTAAGAGTGGACCTTAGATCAAGTAAACAATACACATCACGGGAGAAAAGTTTCAACATACCAGGCACTACATCGATAGATGCCTCAGAATCCTGGTGAGACACAAAAGCATATAACTAATTTTGACAAGTGTCGGTACCAGATGCAAAAATAGAAGCAGAAATAGCACCCTTTGGTACAGGGGTAGATGAAGAAGAAATAAGATCTTTACTAGCACCACCAGCCATCCAAACATGATAGTCACACTGCATGTGACCAATCTGACCATAATAAAAGCACATGGTATTCCCTTTCTTACAAAACCCATGGTGCCAATGCCTGCAAAATCTACAAGGAGGGTAGGACGGAGCCTACTGTGCCCCACCAGCCTGTGATTGGGCACACTATCCCTGGGACTCACCATCATGCTGAGAATGATGATCACCTAATAACTTTAGGTAAGAAGCACTAGCTGTGGAGAAAGAATAAGAACTCCCCAAATTCTTATTCTTACTCTTACCCCTATCTCTACTACTTTGCTCAAAAGGCCTATATTTCCTCCCTTACTTCTCAATAAACTCAAATTGCTTCCATTTTTCCTCCTCCTCTTATTGCATGTAGACAACCAACCTAGAGATATCCTTGTCTTTGATTAGAAAGGCAAACTTACTTTCAAGGATCAATACTCGAGATGTCCCAACACAAACTTGCTCATTCGGGCTCTAATAGCAGATACCATATTTGGAGCATACCGATACAAAAAGTTAAACTTCAAGGCATACGCCGTGACCGACATTTTCCCTTGCTTCATATCAACAAACTCCTTTATTTTTTCTTCCTTCAACTCCTTAGAAAAGAAGTAGTCCAAAACTATATTAGTAAAATCCTCCCATAGCAATGACTTATCAGTGTCACCCTTTGTTCGATCTGATTACTCGTACCATTGGTACGTTACATCCTTAAGATCATATACTACAAAGTCCACACTTTCCATATTCGGGGAATGCATAAATCTAAATATGTTTCCCATCTCATCGAGGAAATCTTAAGGATCCTCCTCCACCTTAACACCCATAAAAGTTAGAGGATTCAACCACATAAACTTGACAATCCTCGTGGACTCAAAAGATGGAGTAGAAGACTTACGACGCTCAACCTAAGAAGCCAAAAATTAAGCAATCATAAAAATTAATTGACGAAACTCTGCATACGCCACATTATCCTAAGGAGGACTAGAGAGAATCGGTGGAACTCTAAGATAATAAGGGAATGGACCCCCAGACCGAGTATAGATTCCATGATTAGAGCGTGTTCTATCAACATTATCCTAAATTGGGGTAGAGGAGTTTCCATGAGGTTAAGATCATTGAGGCATGATATGAAATACAAACAAACTGAAATCAGTTGAATCTAAAACATTAGACTCTATTACTCAAAATAATACATCAAGAAAGTGAATCATTCCTATATGTCTTATAGCCTCTCCCTTATAATTTTGGCATTCCACACACCATTAAAAGAGACTCAAATCAACACGGCTTTGTGGACTACCATTTGATCATGAACCTAAAGATCTACTACCAACTTGAAATGACCCAAATAAGGGCCTTGTTGTAATGGGCATATCAGGCCCAAATATGACCAGAGACTACCCCATTTTACAAATTGACCAACCAAGCATATAACATGAGAGGTAAATTCCAAACATACAACAAGATAGAGTATTTGAAACTCCAACACTTTGGAATAGGTTCACAACCATGACCAACCCGAACAAGTCTAGCCATCTAATGCCAAACCAACCAAACATAATAACAAAGTCCATGTCCATAACATAATAGGATGGAACAACCATAAATACAGTTAAACAATATCATCCATAACACCAATACCAATGTCAAGGCTAATACCAATACCAACACCACTCATACCATCCTATAGTAGTTTCATAAAGCCTCTATTTGAAAGTAAAATAGTATTCGGCAGGGACATACCCCGACCATAGAAAAAACTAGTGCCAAGATTAACAAAATGAAAATAAGAGAAACCAAATTAAGAAATGGAGCCTTTCAAAATATGAAAGCTCACCACTACAAGTTGGCAAAAGCTAATCCTAAATCCAATCACTGAGTAGGAGGTGTAGTATGACCAACACATGTATCGCATATGGAAATAACATCAAAGATGGTTAGTGGTTGGAGAAATAGTATGTAACTCAAGAATAAGGATAAAATAGTGTAACAGGTCAAAACCAATCAACCAATGCAAAACATAAATATAGACATATTATGCTGGGATAGGGAACAAGATTAGTATGAAATTTGAAATTATTAACCTAGGTTGTGTAGAATGGTCGTCATAATACAAGGCACCCATAGGCTTTGTGGGCCCAACTCTCCCTTAGTTGGAAGGGCCTTAGTATGTATAGCAGCATAAATCAAAGAATATTTATAGCCATATATTCCTTTATAGGTCACTTAGCACTAATACATTTGGTAAGGGGACTCGAATCTCCCTTCATATGTTCATTCAGGGGACTCAAACAACCTGGTCAAAAGAAACCCACATCGGCTAGTGAAGTTTCAAATTTTAGTCCTTTGGATTCCACTTTCACAACCTGGCTACACATTCCACTTTAAATCCCAATTTAAAACCACCATTTTACATACACAGTTATTGAGTCAATTACTTACCAAAGGCACTTCGTTGGTATCGTCATACCAACACTACTTGTAAGTATACTACATGCAATTACAATTATCAATCAACCATTTATTCAATTAACTTTGGGACTCAAACCCATTGTCTAACAAAAATACATGTTCAATTTAAAGCTTAGGAGCTCAAACCCATTATCTAAAAGAGACATAAATCAAGTTAATATTTAAGGACTCAAACCCATTTATCAACTTATACCACCAAGGTTAGTATTTAGATTATTACATGGCCAACAAGGCCTTCATAGAATCATTTATCAACCATTCATATTCATGAGGACAATGCCTTAGTTCAAAACACCATTTTCATGTGACTATTTCATTCTCTTAGATATTTTCACACACTTTGAGGGCATATTATTATAAAGAACAAAATCAAGGTAAAAACCATCAAGTTTAGGGTAATCAATGACCCAATTGTTAAGCCACAATTACCAAGCACCCATATGTCAAAACCATCACCAAAAATATGTATAAATACAAGTTAAATTAAGAGAAAATAATACTCATTTATATGCAACAAAACCCCTCAATTTTGGTTTTCAAAACCACTATTTAAGAATCATAATCACACTTTAAAACACATGATATTTTTTAACTAACAATCAAGAAAGAGTCACATGCCTTTTTAAAGAAGATTCATGAAATAAATTTGACCCTTAAGCCTCAAAATCACTACCTTTGAAAAACCCTAGCCCCAATCTTCAAGAGAGTGTTTTATGTGTGTTAAATCTTCAAAAGTGTATTATGAAAGTCCATAACATATTTTAAGATGTGGGTAATTAAGGTTTTTGGGGTGGGAATTATCTATAATACCCTCAGCTTAAAAGATAAAACTAACTCGTAAGAGGGTACGACCATACACCCTACACCGTACCTTAAGGTATGAGTGGTACCCTTTTCTTGTACCCTAGACCTCACTTTGTATCCCTATACTGACTAACATATGACAACCAAGGTTTAACTTATATCCTAGAATACGATAAGTACCCTATAACCCATACCCAAAGCAGAATCCTCTAGACTAACTTAGGGGCATCATATGACTCAGCCACATATGATGGTACCTTAACATACTTCTAGTAAGTATTCCATTCATAAATTTGATACAAAGTGACATAGAACACACTTATTTACATACGTGTTAAAGATGCCCAACATATATCCTATTATATGATTTGTCCCTTAAGTCATATGTTGTCTAGAACTCAAATTTCCAAAAAAAATTCAAATATTAAAGATACAAGGTGTGTCAAAAGTGGTGACCAATTTATCATCCAAGAAGCCACTAAAGCAGAGCCTAACTTGTTGCCACGTTCCACTAAATCAGGACTTGGCCACTTTAACATCCTACGGTTTAGTGGTATGGGGACAACTTTAGCATTTAACCTGTGTAGGGTCGGACTTCTTTAGTAGTCGACCCATTCTAAAGCGGTGACCACTTTAGCAGACATCCCTCTATTATTATAAGAACCTGTTTTTCATTTTTCTTCTCTTTTTTAGGTTTTGAGCTATGGGTTAAGAGGTTTTTTAATTTTTTCTTTCATTTTCAAGCTTGGGTAAGATCCAAACTACTATTTAAATTATTTTACTTTAATTCTTGTCATACAAAACCTATTAATTTGTGATTTCAAAAGTGGAATTTTTGTATTTTGACCCGAAAGGCCTAAAACTATGTTTTTTTGTATTTAAACCCCATATTTAGGCCCTTTTACTTGGGTTTTCTTCTATGGATTTCTTAAATCTTAGGTAATGTATTTACAAACTTAAATTCTAGTTTTAACCTTTTTTCCAAAAACCTATTTCGGGAGTCCATTTTGGCACCTATTTAGAAATAGGTAAAATAGGTATCGTTGGTTTCCTTTTGACACAAAGATTCTATATTTGTGTGTTTTAGTTGATTACAGAGTCATTTAATAGGGGAAATCCTTGGGTGAAGGTCCTTTATCTTGGATTTCACCATCACGAGATAGGTTATGGCTTAACCTCCTTCTGACTAGGCTGGGTAATTAATATCATATATAAAAGCATGTTATGGTTATAGGTAATGAACATGGAAATAATCTTATTACAATTATGTGCCCTTGTGGGGGCTTATGTTCTTATTATTAATGATTTTGAGATTTGATAAGAACTATGTGTGACCTATTAAGGGTTTTATCTGATATTATTGGTTTTGCATATTCGTTTTGTGGGGATTTTTAGTTAGGTAGTTGGCATGGAAAATTCTATGTTATAACTTCCAAACAAGAGGAACACGCTTCTAATGTTATTATCACAAGTATTGTCCCTATTTATTTTAGATCGGCATTTGTGTTATTTGATCTAAGATCAAGTTTCTCCTATGTGTTTAAATATTTAGCTTTGGGTTCTGATTTTACTGGTAAGCCTTTTTCTATTCCTCTCTATATATCTACCCCCATAGGAGACTCTTAGTGGTAGATCGGGTGCACAGATCTTATGTTGTGACTTTTGTAGGCCATGAGACTTGGGTATATTTGATTTTCCTAGATATAGTAGATTTTGATGTCATCTTAGGTATAGATTGGTTATCTCCCAATAATGTTGTTCAATATTGTTATGTTAAGACTATGACTCTAGCTTTACTAGGTTTCCAAGTATAGCTTCAAAGTATACACTTCATTTAGGTCCTAATAGAGTTATATCCTTTATTTAAGCTTGTCGCTTGGTAGAGAGGGGATGTTGGTCTTACTTGTCTTATATTTTCTATACTATTATTGATTCACCATCTCCATTCAATTCTATTCGTATTGTCCATAATTTTATATTTCTCTTTTAAATAGATTTTCTTAGTATGCCTCTGAATCATAATATTGATTTTTCTATTGATATTAAGTTGGGCCCAAACTTATTTATACTCATCCTTATAGGATGACCTCAGTGGAGTTGATTGAGTAGAAGGATCAGTTGCATGAGTTGTTGGATAAGGGATTTATCATGCCTAGTATATCATCTTATATTATGCCTTTCCGATTTGTGAAGAAAATGGATGGGTCCATACATATACGTATTGGTTATCAATAGATAACAAGGTGAAAATGAAGAATAAGTGTCCTCTTCCCCGTATTGATGATTTTCTTATTCAGCTTCTTGGGGCTTTAGTGTTTTTGAAGAGTGATTTGAGTTCTAGGTATCACTAGTTGAGGATTAGGACTTCAGATATTTTAAAGATAGCTTTTCATACTTTATACGGTCATTATGAGTGCTTGTCCATGATATTCATGGATTTGATGAATCAGGTGCTTCGACTATATCTCAACTCCTTTGTAATTGTATTAATATAAGATATATTGGTGTACTCTAAAAGTGAGGCTTACCATAAGGATGATTTGTGGATTGTACTTCATAGGTTGAGAGATGAGAAGTTGTATGCAAAGTTCTCCAAGTGTGAGTTTTTGTTAGAGTCTATCTCTTTCTTTGGTCATGTTATGACCAATAATGGTATCATGGTTGCTATGGCCAAGATTACAACAATTTGTGATTGGGATAAGTCGACTTCTTCTATCAATATTTAGAGTTTTATTGGTTTACCAGGATACTGTTGGTGTTTTCTTAACGGTTTTTCATCTATTACACTTCATTGACCAACTTGATTTAGAAGAAGATTTCCTTTTAGTAGTTTGATGCTTGTGAGGCAAGCTTATAAAAGTTCAAGGATTTATTGACATCAACTATTTTCTTTACTTTGATTAAGGAGGGTATGGGCTATACCTCTTCTGTGATGCTTCTAGTGTTGGGTTAGATGTTTTGTTAATACAAGTGTTAAGATAATTACATATTCTACACGCAAGTTAAAGCTCTATGAAAAGAATTACCCTACCCAAGATTTAAAATTATGTGTGGCTGTTTTTTTCCAAGTTGTATAGGCACTATTTATATGGAGCCTATTATGAGATCTTCTCTAATCAACTGCACTTTAGTATTTCTTCACCCTGTATGATTTTAATATGTGATGGCATTGTTGGCTTGAGTTTCTTAAGTATTATGACCTTACTATTCTCTATCAATCGAATAAGGCTAATGTGGTTGTAGAATCCTTGACCCAAAAGTTGACTAGTATGGGTATCCTAACACATCTTTTAACCCAGGAGAGGCCTTTCGCCATAGAGGTTTAGTCTTTGGCCAATCATATGGTTAGACTTCATATCTCAACATGTGGGTTTGTTTTGCCATTTATGGGCTAGATAGTCTTTGATGGAGAAGATTTGGGCTCATCAATTTGATGATGCTGGTGTAAGAGTAATTTGAGATAGGTGTTGAGTGGCAAGGCTAAGGAGGCATCACTTGACTCTGATGGTGTTTTAATGATTGGAAGTCAAGTTTGTGTACTGAGAGTGGGTGATTGGGTGAGATTAATTTTAGGGGAGGTTCTCATTTTTCTAGTGCATCTAATCGCAATTATGCCTCATTTATTCATCCATAACAAGGTAATGTTCACGAAAAATGAGTGCAATTTAGTGGTAAATTCACCACTTATCAACACACCCCCAACTTTAAGAATTTACTTATCCTAAAGAAATACTACCTCTTATCATGAGACACAATCATTTAAGACCAACCTTTATGCCCTAAAGATCACAATGACCTCAACTTTTATCGCAACCACAAATAACTCATTACACATGGAATAAGCTAACTTAGCTACAGCCCACCTTATAAAATAATAAAACCAAGGATACGTAGGACTTCAAAGAGCAACCAAGCAACAAAAACCAATACTCTAGAATTAACTCCCTTTCGACAACAACTAAGCTATACTTAATTTGCTTTATTGCCGGAAGGCGACAAGATCACCTACCTCAATTGGTTTCATATACGTACTCACAATAAAAATAATTCCTTATATCACGCTACAAAATATGCAACAAGTAATTTGAAGTGAACAAACTCTCTCTCTCACAACAGAAATCTCAATGCAACAAGTGTTTTACCATAGGATGGCTCCTATTTTCTATTGCTACTACAAAAAAAGTAAATGGCTGGAGATATAAAAGGGATTTTTAATCTTGTAATGTAGTTTGGGTAAGGGTAGGATATTTTATAGGGACAACATGGCTACTCCATTCATTGAATATCTACATCACACTTATGAATCTTCCTTTTTGACTATTGGCCACTCTTCTTTGTTTTTTTTTTGTTTTTTTGAAAGTCTATCTTTTGTTTCCTTTGGTCACCACTATTCTTTTACTTACATTTCCTTACACTTTTGTGCAATTCATCCTTTAATGGGATCCTTTATTTTTCTAAACATTAATTTTCAACACTTAGGCACATTTGGCATTTCACTAATACTTTGTGGCTTCATACATCCTTTCATCACTTTTACCACCCCTAACATAGGCTTTTAGCCTTAAGTTGCATTTCTAAGTTCAAGAAGGGTATGGTTCAAAAGACAGATAAAAAGAATGGTTCACAACTTGTGATGCATTTTCTAAAGAAAGGTCCACAGTCTCAAAGTAGGTAACTAGGGATTGCAACTATGTGTAGGAAGGCTTTTTAGGCTAGAGTGGGTTCCAAAATCACAAGGATTGCCTAAGATTATTTCTCCAACCAAATACAATCAACATTAGCTTATGGCATCCAAAATTCACCAAAGGGGCTCAACTATCCCACCCATTAGAGATAAAATTGGAGTATTTCACATTATTTACAAGTCAATGATATATGGAGACACAAAAAGAGAAAAGGATTTGTTACAAAGTCACTCACGTCCACGCTCTTTATTTTTTGAAATATTTTGGACGGAGGGGGTTGTTTGTTTTACACTAGCACCACATTCCACTTGTTAAATTTTGGCTACAAACAATGCCTTAGTCTCACATATAGGCTCACTCATGGGCAAGCTAACCATATGGCTACTCAAACTTTGCCAAATGGTGTATAAATTGACCCCAGTTTTAACAATATAAAATGCTACAGGTACTCAAACTTCCCTTGCATTCTTTATATTTGTGCTATGTGTACTCAGAATTCCCCTATATCCATGCCTTAAACCCAAACACGATTCATTACCCATAAGAATATTGTCACTCAATTAATCATAGGGAAAATCTAGTCATGCATCAACAAGATCAAAATAAAATTAAATCAAAAGAATACTAAAATTAGAAGAAAAGCATGATAATCCATAAAATATGGGCACCATCAGAGTGCCTCAACAATGTAGCATCTCAAAACATAAAATTAAAATATCATCCCAAAATATCATCCTAAAACAAGCAAAGTAAATGCCTGGGGGCACCCTCAACTATAAGAATGCAGTGTCCTCACTGCAAGTGCAATAAAGTGAAAGTTAAAAAAAAAGTCTCCCTGGATATGCATCGCGAGTAGCTCTTCTCTGTTGACTCCGAATCTTCACCACTATCCTCAGCATTTGACCACTCAGCAGGTGCCTCATCATTATTGTTTAGCTTGGAAGAAGGGAGTTTGGCATCAAGATTCAAGCCTTTCCACAGGCCCTTAACCCCTTTCCATAATTTGTTGAAAAATTTATACCTTTTATTCTCTCGCTTCAGCATCTTCTCATGTAAGGCCTTGAGATCCATTTTAGACGAGGCTGGGGATGAATAATCTCTCTCGAGGATGTCTATCATAGCAATCTGTGTTTTTAATTCCTTTTTGTAATTCTTATAATCTACAACCGACACATATGAATGAAGCCTAGTGGATGGATCCCCTGTTCCTTGAGGCAAACCTACTAATAGCTCTATGATGACTCTAGCATCAACACTCAAATCACAAAAATCCCAGTGGTGGATGGCCTACAAGATTCAAGCTCTTCAGTTTCTGACCTGGTTGAGTCAACTTTTTGTTTCTTATTGTGCCTAGATACACCTACCCCCTTTATTTTGAGTGGAGTGATTTGGGTATTTGGTTTTACCTAGGTATCTATAGGATACTCTTCTACCCCTACTTTTTTGCATAATTCAGTAATAAGAAAAGTGTAAGGAAGAAGGGTACAACCATGAAACTTGTATTGCCTCCATTCCTCAAGTATAATCTGGCCCACATTTAGATTAATCCAAGTCATCAGGCAGGACGCCATGTGAGCTCATAACTCAGTGATATATGTCATATAGGGTTATGGTGAGACTCTACAATAAATAATATGCAACCAGATCTTAGCCTTTGAAGAGAATTTGTTTGTGGTGATCCCTCTTTTGGTAGCGGTCCAGGAAACCTATCTGTATAGGCAAAGAATGTTAGCCATCCAGGTGCCTTTCTTGTGACCCTTTGCTTAGAAATTTCCATATAAGTATATTAAAGCACATGTACCTGATTAACCTATTGCACAGTAAAATGCACTTGCCTTCCCCAAATTTTTATCACTAGGTTTGTAAGAGAGATAGCTCTCATATTCTTGTAAAACTCTAGAACCTATTCCTCATTTGCCTCCTAAGAATCTGGGATAAAACATACCTATCCAGAAGTAACAAGCCTTTAGAAAAATCCTAGATACTATTCTGGTACCCCCTCGATGCGGATGCCTCTCTCCAATAATAATTTGTCTCTTCGAAGGTCATCCTCGTATTCTTATTGACTTTCCAAGGCCATGAATTGGACATTGTTGTAATCTCACATTATTGCGTAGCTCAGAACCTGCAAACAATGCAAATCAGGCCATTATTAGGATTATTTCACCTAAAACATGCTAAAACCACCATATAAACTCATATGGTAGTGTTATAGGAGGTTTCAGGGGAAGTAGGGGATGAGAAAATTTTGACTCCTATTAAAGTGTTCTCTCAATATGGTGATCGCGGATCATTGACCATTACTGCGGTGATGCGATCACGGTCATCAGGACCGCGATCGTGGTACCCAAGATCAGGTTTGATAGTTTCTGCACATTTGATTGAATTTCTATTTTAATCCCTTTTTATAACTAGGCAAACTAGTCAGTATAAACAGTGAATTGAAGCCTACAGTGTGTGATCATAGGCCCAAACGCAACATAATTTATCAAGGAATTCATAGGGGAATTTAATCGAACACATGGTGAGCGCTTCAATTTAAGTGGCTTACGACTCTATTATGGGTACTCAAGACTTCCCTAATTTAGTGCACACCAATGCAACACCTAACAACAACAATAATCAACAAAAATCATGCATTGTGCATTAAAAATGTTGTTTCATACCTTTTTCTACACTATGAGTTTGAAATATTCCTTATTTATCAAAAACCAATAAAATTTCGATATGATACAAAAGAGAGAACTTGACACTCACATATGCAATGGAATGCCAACAAGTAAAGAGAAATTTGAGAGAAATTTGAGAGAAGATTATGGGGGAATTTAGAAGTCGAACAGTTTTTAAAACTTACTTGACCATGGTCTTGGTCCTAGTAATGCAATAGCGGTTACGCGGGTTCCATAGTTGCAAAGGTATAGACCGCGGTCGCTGTAACTTAGACCACACAACTGGGCTACTGCATTTCCTGCTTGGTCTAATTTGCCAATTCCACACATTCTTTTTTCAAATTCAACCAAAATTTCTCTAAGCACCACTATTTTATGGATTATGCATACTCAAATAAAGAGTAAAAATTAATTCTACTCTAACATGCATAAAGAAAAAGGATATGTGCCACTATTTATGGCGTGATGGGCTACCTCCCATCGAGAGCTTAGTTTAACATTGTCGTCTGACGCCTCCGCCTTTTCTTTTGTGTCACCACTTAGAAGACCTGAATCTCCATCCCAACATTCGTTCAATATACAATGAAAGGAAGAGGGACCAAATATCTAGATCTTTATAGATGAGGCTTGGAAGAGGAGAGGACATGGCAAGCAAGTTTCGTTCTCTCCATTTGGAAAATTTGAACCTTTTACCCAACTTCAAATCAAACTTTTGATTAGGCTCCTTGGGTAAAGGTTGGAATAATCCACTTATTGATCATCGGACATTGCGCTTATTAGCCTTTAAGTGTGGGCCTCTGTATGCTCTTCTGGATATTCAACTTCCAAAATATAGGGATTGAGTTCCTTCTCCCCAACTTTCATCATTTTGAGTAAACAGACTTACAACAAATCCAACAAGCATAATGTTGAAGAATGGTTAGAATGGAGTCCTTCGCTTAATTCCAAAATTACATCTATCTTAGCACCCTTACCCAGAAATGGACTATAGACTTCATAAGAGGTTTGCTCTGATTCTTCTTTTGAATCTAGTGCCATTTCTTTTATTTGGTTTTCTTCTCCCTCATATGATTCAGATAATTTAGATTTCATTGAGGAATATTTACTACAAATCTTATCATCATAGCTTTGTTTATCTTCTTGAGAAAACTCATCTTCGGCAATGGGCATGGTATGGATTGTTTCAATATTTTCTTCTTTGCCCGTTGCCTCCTCCATGATGCTTTTCCATTTGTTATGCATATATTCTAGGTTCTCACCCGTCGCATCTAACCGATCCAAAATGGCTACTAACCTTGAGTCATAGCTATTGGAGTTGGTACCTTGCTCTTCCTTCATCTAATCAAAAAATCTATTAACCTCATAAGAAGAACTAGCAATTTGATTAGTATAATAGGAGGTAAGGAGCATCTGGACACTCATCCCAATGTCTTTGTTGATATCCACACATATAAGAACAATACTCGTGATGGGATTGGCATGGTGATTCCATCCCTCTCTGAGGAGCATAGTTACAATCTCTCCTGAAGTGTGGTCCGTCACAATACAAACATAGGGGTCATGATATGACTTCCAACTATCCACCCATACTTATTAAATATGCCATACAGAAAAGTAAAAATAAAACAAAATCTACCTACAAATGAAAAATCACAAACAAATATTTACAAGCTTAAATTCAAGAATGTAACTAAAACTCCAAACAAACTTAATATGGAAAAATGTTCCCCTGCAATGGCACTTATTTTTATAACACTCAACTTACACGTCAATTTGAATGCAAGGCGGTCGTTGTCAATATATTTACCCAGCTTTGGAGTTGGGGTCAAATCCACAAGGAAAAATGTAAATGGATATCAAATTAATTCAAAATGATAGATACAAGTTGAATTCAAACAAATGGTACAAAAAGATAAAATGGAGGAGATAGGTTCCTACACTAATATTTCTTTTTGGGATTTTCTAGAATAAATTTGGGGCTATGAATAATTAGAGTTTTTAACAATTATGCACGGATCTTGGGATTATGTATTACTAAGGAAGTGGCATGTGGGATTTTGTCATGAACATCAATTTAGTAAGTTAAATATGGGTAGGCTTGGTTATAGATTTTGGTGATGGTATTTCGACAAAACATCAAACTTTCACCCATTGATTCTTTTGAATACCTAATAGTTGTGTTCAATAATTGGTAACCACAACCTCAATCTAGGGATCCCTATTTCGAGTATGATACCTATGGCATAATCAACCTTACATTTACCCTTATTTCTAAGTGATAACGCTCAATCTACAGCTCTCGTAGGAGTGTAAAGCGGTCGTTAGCAAATATAGAACCCAACTGGGTTGGGTATCGATCCCACAGGGAATAGCTTGGTCAACAAGTAAGTAAAGATTACTAAACTTTTAGTGCAAGTCTCGTAAAAAGGGGGGATTGTAATGTGTCACCAAAACAATTAAATAAAAGCTGAAAATAACAAAGTAAAAGAGAAAGATTGTTACGTAAGTTGTAAACAATGAGAATTGAAGCGTTGGGGTTATGTCCACCTTCTGAGGTATACGTCTCTATTGGCTATGAGTGTGTAGAATTTTGACATGCAACTGCTTATAGAGAATTGTATTCGATGGTAAATCCAAGCGTCTTTCGACCTAAACAAGGACTATTTCACTTTAACTCTCTCGAGCTTAAAGCGTATCTAACGGTACGAATTCTCCAAGAGGTTAGTCCAGTTACGGCACTAGCTTTTTAATAGGAAAGGGTGTCCTACTACCTTGACATTATCTCTTTTCCAGACAAATAACTTTTCTCTCGAACAAGTTAAATGTTAGACTGGCGTATTCTTGCATTTGCAACCGCAAAGAATGTAGATTAAGATGAAGAGAATAATGATATACGCAATATACGTGCCTCGAACTCACAAACTCACAGCAATAGATAGTAACTCATTCGGCTTCCATAACCCCAACAGAGAAGTTTAGTTACCCATGAATGCGAAGAAAACCACAATTGACATTGTTATTATACCACAATAGTGATCAATTTCGTGTAGCACAAGAGTGGTAGGCGTTAGGTGTGATTTCTTGCAGAGTAACGTTTCTCTTGTTGCAGAATTTAAGAATATAAGAATAGACGAAAATAGAATTGATGGAAAGATTAGAAGAGTTGTAGAATTGTTTGTAGTGTAGAATAATAGAGGAGTAGAAGATGTAAAAAGATGATAGAAGATGAGAGGGATGGAAGGAAGTATTGTGTTCTCCCTCCTTCCTCCCTCCTTCTTCTCCAAAATCTCTAGCATGATAGGGTATTTATAATACCCATATCCTAATCCTACTAAGCTAATGAAATAAATAACCAAATCCTATTAGACTAATGAAATCCTTAACCCAAATGTACTAGGTTAAGGTTACATTATCATAATCCACTTAAAATAATGAAATACATAACCTAATTGTACTAGGTTAATGTATCATTGTCAAAATCCAGCTTTGTGTCTGTAAGTCCCCAAAGTCTTCAGAATTGTTGTTTTAGCCCGGGACAGATTTTCCATGCATCACTTTTGGTCCTTTAGGCGTCCAAACTCCCTTTCCTTCCTTCGTGAGCTTTCTTTAGCGTCAAGTAAGCCATAAAATGCTGAATTATGCATCATTTATACCTGAAACTTTACTAATCATGTTCGTTAGCTCATTTACAGGAAAAAGGACTAAAAGTGCATGAAATATATAATTTGTTCTCAAAACTAGGCTAAAATATGGGCAAAATATATTGATATAGGCGCGTAAATTCGCCTATCATCAACACCCCACACTTAGAGCTTTGTTCGTCCTCGAACAAACTATCATGTCCTTCTAAACATCAACTTAGGGTTTTACAGCAACAACACAAAATATTCGTCAAGACAAGCACAACAATTATCAACAAAGAGTAGTTTTCCGATCATTAGTAGAAACAGTTTAACCTCTAGCATAGACTTGTGATGGTGGTCAACTCATATTCGAAGGTTAAGGCACAAAGAATCATACACGACTACCTAAAACTCATCAACCATGTGTGTCTCACAATATATTACCCATAATCACTCACAAGTATAGCATATTTTTCAAACATTGGTATCAAAATATCCTTGCTCTCGCTCTCACAAAGAATTCATATGAAGCAACTGATGACCATAGGCTTGCCCTTAGTGTAATGCTCCACTAAATGTTGGAATGTTAAGATTAAGATCAAGTAGGTCTTTTGACGGTTGTAATGTAGGCTAAGGGACGGGTAGGACTATTTTGGCCAAGAATAGTGACTAAGTTCCTAAGCGCTTTAATACATCACTTTGTATCATTGACACTTTTTTCTTTCAACCTTTCTTCTTTCTTTTGTTATACCACCCTTGTTCTCCTCTTTTGTTTTTCAATTTTAAGCACAACTCGCTTTTCAGCTTTCTTTTCCTTTTTCTTTTCACAACATACCTCTTATGATAGCACTTTTTTTTTTTTTTTTTTTATAACACATTCAAGCACCATTACAATTTATAGCATCATACTCACCCAATTTCCTCTTATGTTGTCACATGACTTTTTCACTTTAAAGCACTTAGGAATTTGGATCAAATTATGGTCTTGAAAAAAATGGATTAGGCTTACATACAAGGTTGTCAAAGAAATAGGCTAAAGGCTCAAAAGGGTTTAACTAGGATGATGTCCATGGGTAGGTAAAACTGAAGGTAAACAAATATAGGTTGCCAAAGAAATGCCTAAATCATATCCTAAACTTACACTCCTTATTTTTGCTTTGCATACATACCAGGCAAGTTCTAGCATCAGCTACACACATAGAATATACGATTATCTCACACACACAAGGCACATGGTCGACTTGCTTGGAAGTAATATAGACTCTCGACCCAACAAGTGAAGGAATTGAACCACACAATATCACATAATGAGTCACAACTAGAGCCTAAACGTCTCAATAGTCACAATTGAAGCACATACTCTTGTTCTAATCTCATGCTGCCTATCAAAATAATTTCATGCGAAGCTAGAAAAAATTTACTACTAAAAAAATCTTAACTAAAAAATGAAACAAAAAGCAAACAAACATAGATGCGAGTGGAGAAGTATAGCATGCAATACCACCACCCCACACTTAGTCGGTACACTGTCCTCAGTGGAAAATAAATAAGAAGAACCTGGTTAGTCGGACTCATCCTCTATGTCTGGGGTCATACCCCTTGCATTGGAATCATCATCAGAGTCGTCATCCTTAGAAGTTCCTCATAAGTATCCCACTTAATTCCAAGCGTGAGTCGAGGTATTTGCAGCGAGGAGGGTTCTCCTTGCTCCTTGCGGCCTCTTTTCTTGCTCTTTTGGGAAGTGGTAGCCTTTTCTTTGCCTTGTCTTGCTTTGGGTGCCATTGTACCTGAGACTTGAAATAGTGTTAATGGTAGCACAATCCCAATGGATACAATCTATACACAAGCAGTAGGGGTACCACCCCACACTTAGTTTGTTGCTATAAATTAGTGAAGTGAAAGTGGTCGATTACTTAGACTTCATCGACATGCGTTTTAGGAGCTATATTCCAACGAGAAAATCAGAGATATATCACTTCTTGCAACCTTTGCAATACTTTCATGTTAGGTATAACAAGAATACTACATAGGGATTACATCATGGTATCGTTTCTATCAATAAACTCAACCTCCTATGTCGGTAGGCAGTTATAAGTCTTATTCCGATGAACGGGATATTCTAACATGTAAGTATTCAAGTGAAAAGATTATGCAATGTTCATTACTATAGCAATTCTACAAGTAGTATAACAATGCATCAAAATCAAATTCAAGTCGGACATAAGTTAAGGGCATCCTAACGTACATGTTCACTCACTTGGTTTTGTATCAACAATTCAAACACGTTCACATCACCAATACTTTTTCAAGATTTAGAAATTCATAATAGGTGTAGTAAAGTAGTACTTACAAAATATAAATGAAGAACAAAGTAGTACTTACTTGGTTGAAGCCTTTGGATGATGTTCTTGTGATGAAAAAGAGCAAAAGGAAACTTTTTGATAGGTTTCGGAGACTATAGGTGGTGCATAAGCTAGGTTTCCAATGTGTTTTTGGTTCAAGACTAAGTCTCATATTTATAAGAAAAGGTTGGGTCGAGTTTTGGCCCATTAAAATCGGATTTGGAGACCAAAAGTGACCATAGGTGGTGCCTAATGCTTTGCCTAGTTGAGCAGAATGCCATAGCATATGCCAAGCATTTATTTAAGAATGCCATAGCATATGCCATGCATTTATTTAAGAATGCCATACACTATGTGGCGCATTGTCTATGGCATAATGGGACATATGCGCCTCATAGTCTATGGCATTTGTAGACATATGCGGCGCATTGTCTATCGCATAATGAGACATATGCGCCGCATAGTCTATGGCATATGAGATACTGAGACCAAATGCCATAGCATAGGCGGCGCATAGTCAAAAGAATACCTAGGAATAGGCGGTGCATAGTGTATAACACACTAGATTACGAGACTTTAGGCTATAGAATAGGTTGTGCATCGTTCTTGGCCTAGTTTTACCAAGGCCTAGCCTTCCTCGAAGCCTATTTTGGCGTGAGAAAGGCTCAATCCATAGCCTTATGCATCACCCTTCCTAACTTACCAACTTTACCATACAATGCGTCCAAATCGTCAATTGAAATCAATCTCCTCGTTGACTACTTCTTGCACCTATATTCACTCAAACAAATGAAAACGATTAGTACGATGGGTTGCCTCCCACCAAGCGCCTTAGTTTTGGTCGTGGCACGACTCTTATTTATGGATTTTTCATTTATCAAAATCAAATCAAGTACTAGAATGAAAGAAAACGATAAACTATAAATGAAAAATGATAAACGATGGGTTGCCTCCCATCTAGCGCCTTATTTATTGTCGTGGCTCGACATAGTTACCTCGAGTACTCAGACTTCGTCGAGGTAAATGGTGGATCGTTTTCTGAAAGGATTTAGACGACAATGAGGCTTACCTGTGGGCATGCGATCTTCTTCACCAATTATATCATCAATAGTCCAACCCATAGCTCTCTTGTCAATATATTTACCCAGCTTTGGAGTTGGGGTCAAATCCACAAGGAAAAATGTAAATGGATATCAAATTAATTCAAAATGATAGATACAAGTTGAATTCAAACAAATGGTACAAAAAGATAAAATGGGGGAGATAGGTTCCTACACTAATATTTCTTTTTGGGATTTTCTAGAATAAATTTGGGGCTATGAATAATTAGAGTTTTTAACAATTATGCACGGATCTTGGGATTATGTATTACTAAGGAAGTGGCATGTGGGATTTTGTCATGAACATCAATTTAGTAAGTTAAATATGGGTAGGCTTGGTTATAGATTTTGGTGATGGTATTTCGACAAAACATCAAACTTTCACCCATTGATTCTTTTGAATACCTAATAGTTGTGTTCAATAATTGGTAACCACAACCTCAATCTAGGGATCCCTATTTCGAGTATGATACCTATGGCATAATCAACCTTACATTTACCCTTATTTCTAAGTGATAACGCTCAATCTACAGCTCTCGTAGGAGTGTAAAGCGGTCGTTAGCAAATATAGAACCCAACTGGGTTGGGTATCGATCCCACAGGGAATAGCTTGGTCAACAAGTAAGTAAAGATTACTAGACTTTTAGTGCAAGTCTCGTAAAAAGGGGGGATTGTAATGTGTCACCAAAACAATTAAATAAAAGCTGAAAATAGCAAAGTAAAAGAGAAAGATTGTTACGTAAGTTGTAAACAATGAGAATTGAAGTGTTGGGGTTATGTCCACCTTCTGAGGTATACGTCTCTATTGTCTATGAGTGTGTAGAATTCTGACATGCAACTGCTTATAGAGAATTGTATTCGATGGTAAATCCAAGCGTCTTTCGACCTAAACAAGGACTATTTCACTTTAACTCTCTCGAGCTTAAAGCGTATCTAACGGTACGAATTCTCCAAGAGGTTAGTCCAGTTACGGCACTAGCTTTTTAATAGGAAAGGGTGTCCTACTACCTTGACATTATCTCTTTTCCAGACAAATAACTTTTCTCTCGAACAAGTTAAATGTTAGACTGGCGTATTCTTGCGTTTGCAACCGCAAAGAATGTAGATTAAGATGAAGAGAATAATGATATAAGCAATATACGTGCCTCGAACTCACAAACTCACAGCAATAGATAGTAACTCATTCAGCTTCCATAACCCCAACAGAGAAGTTTAGTTACCCATGAATGCGAAGAAAACCACAATTGACATTGTTATTATACCACTATAGTGATCAATTTCGTGTAGCACAAGAGTGGTAGGCGTTAGGTGTGATTTATTGCAGAGTAACGTTTCTCTTGTTGCAGAATTTAAGAATATAAGAATAGACGAAAATAGAATTGATGGAAAGATTATAAGAGTTGTAGAATTGTTTGTAGTGTAGAATAATAGAGGAGTAGAAGATGTAAAAAGATGATAGAAGATGAGAGGGATGGAAGGAAGTATTGTGTTCTCCCTCCTTCCTCCCTCCTTCTTCTCCAAAATCTCTAGCATGATAGGGTATTTATAATACCCATATCCTAATCCTACTAAGCTAATGAAATAAATAACCAAATCCTATTAGACTAATGAAATCCTTAACCCAAATGTACTAGGTTAAGGTTACATTATCATAATCCACTTAAAATAATGAAATACATAACCTAATTGTACTAGGTTAATGTATCATTGTCAAAATCCAGCTTTGTGTCTGTAAGTCCCCAAAGTCTTCGGAATTGCTGTTTTAGCCCGGGACAGATTTTCCATGCATCACTTTTGGTCCTTTAGGCGTCCAAACTCCCTTTCCTTCCTTCGTGAGCTTTCTTTAGCGTCAAGTAAGCCATAAAATGCTGAATTATGCATCATTTATACCTGAAACTTTACTAATCATGTTCATTAGCTCATTTACAGGAAAAAGGACTAAAAGTGCATGAAATATATAATTTGTTCTCAAAACTAGGCTAAAATATGGGCAAAATATATTGATATAGGCGCGTAAATTCGCCTATCATCACTAAGATAGTGAAAATTAAGCAAACTACACACATAATTACCTATCATTGCTTTTGTCTCCAGATCTCTCTTTCGAGGATGATATGGATTCTTAAACTTCACCCAAAACCATTCTTTTAAAGATGGCCTTAACCTTTCTAGATCTTGGAGCATTCACTCATCAAACCCATGTGGGTATTTGGAGCTTTCACCCGTCAAATCCAAACCAAGTTAGCATAGCAATGATAGGACCCATAAACATGAACTACCAAATAGATGCTAACAATAAGAAACCATACACACTCTAACCCATATTCACACATAACCCCAAGAGGAAGATTTAGCTACACATAAAATAAATAAGCATAGATATACCCATAATCTCCATTGAAATGGCATGTGTAAGATTTAAGTGAATGTTACTTCAAATTTGGCCCTCCCACAATCCTTAATAATGGAAGTGAGCAAATTCTCCACTTTGAAAGTCTCCAATATATTCTACACCCAAAATTTACATAATATTTTCTTCGACAAAAATGGAGGCTACAAAGTTTAGAGATAAAACCTAGAAAATTGGGGAACAAGGAATGTGATAGAATGAATTCCTCATAAAACTAGGGTTTGATTTTTTTCTTCAAATTTTGATCAGCACGTGCATTTATAGTTTTTACCTTGGGCTGAACATTTCCACCAAGACGCAATTGCGTAAGTCTGACTGCAACCATGACTACGCGACCACGATTTACATTTGCGGTTGTGGTTGATTTACCATCTTGACTAGCCACGACCGTGACCAATGGTCCTCGACTACGGTATCTGAGGCCTTTCTGTTTCAGGTCTTCAGCTGCACTTTCTTGTTCCACTTTTGATCATTTTGAGCTCCAATCCATATCCATCCAACACTTTAGCTTTATGCCTGCAAGAAGTGGACATTAGTGCATCTATTCACAATTATGTCTCATTTATTAATCCACAACAAGGTAATATGCACAAATAATGAGTGAGATTGAGTGTTAAAATCACCACTCATCACCTCCCTCAACTCTCGAGGAAAAAAGCAGTACTGAAATGCACTAGAGAAAGCCACCCATAAGGCAGAACTAGCATCCTCTCACCTCTACTATTCCTACTCTTTGTACAGTTGGTATGCCACATCTTTGAATTGGTAGAAAATTAACTAATTATCATGAAACTCTAAAGCATGCATAACCCAAAAGATATTCTCCATTTCATCAATGAACTTTGAGGATCCTCCTCAACCCTAGTACCAATAAACATATGAGGATGCAACCTCATGAATTGGACAACTTTTTTTTGTTCAAATGAACCCATAGCAATACCATCATTAGTATTAGTAGCCTGTCCTTGAAGACACTCAGATGCAGCGACCCTTGACCGATATAGATTCCAGAACTTGGATAAGCTCCGTCCATATCGTCCTCAGTTGGGACAAAAGAGTTTGAATGAACATCAGATCTTCTTAGAGGAATGATTTGAAATATGAGCAAACAAAAATCAGTAAGATCCAATACCTTATACTCTATATCTCAAAGTTAAGACAACAAGAAAGTGAAACATTCCTAAATGCCTTATAGCCTTTTCCTTATGAGTGTGGTGCACTATAGACCGATAAAAAATACTCTCCTTAACACGAATTTGGGGACACCAAATTGACCATGATCCTAGGGCTCTAATACCAAGTTAACATAACCTGAACCAGGTTTTCATAATGGGCATCCCAAGTCCATCCAGGATTGGAGATCACCAGGCTACCTAATCCAACCAACCAACATATGCCCTGAGTTGGGTGAGTTTCGACTATTTAACAAGATAGAGTAATTTACAACTCAAAGACTTAGGGATAGGTCCAAGACCATGACCGAACTAAACAATTCAAACCATCCAAACCAAACAAACAACCAAAACCTAATCATTCCATTTCATAACATACCCAAGTCCACAGTTTGTCCAAACAAAACCACTAAAACAAAACAAGAATATCCTGTTGGGACATTCCCCTCGACCATAAACAAAACCAATATCCCAGTCTAAACCAATAAAGATATAATAAAACTAAAAAAATAAATGGGACCTTCTAATGTATGGAAGCTCACTACTTTAAGTCAACACAAGATGTCCCCAAATCCAAGTCATTGTGTAGGAGGTGTGATAGTATGACCAGTCCCTGCATTGCAAGGGGATACAGTGTATGAAGATGGTTAGAGGTTGGAGTGATATTATGTAACTCAAGGATAAGGATAAAATAATGCTAACAGTTCATAACCAATCAATAAATACACATAACCAATGCAATACAAATATATACATATCATGCTGGGATAAGGAATAATATTAGAATGAACTTTGAAAGCATTAACCTGGGTTGTGCATCATAACCATAATATTCCAAGGCACCCACGGGCTGTATGGGCCTAACTCTCCCATAGCTTAATGGGCCCAGCTCTCCCATAGCTGGATGGGCCCAAGTATGTGTAGCCACATGAACTGGAAAATATCTATAATCGTATATGCCTATATGAGGGACTCGACCCTCCCTGAATAATCTAGGTGACTTAACCACCAACACATATATTATAGGGGACTCGAACCTCCCATTCATATATTTATTCAGGGGACTCAAACCACCTGGTCACACAAACACCCGCACCAGCTCGCGTGGTTTCCAGTGTTAGTCCTTCAGACTTTTACCTTAGTGATCCGGCTACATATCCCACTTGAAACCCTAATTAAAACATCCATTAACTTACAAAACCATTAAATATATTAATTACCAAGGCATAAAATTAGTATCATCATACAAACCCCATTTGTAAGTGTACAACATGACATACCCATTAATAATCAATTGTTCATTTGGGACTAGATCCCATTGTCTAATAAAGACATTAATTCAATTCATTGTGTTAAGACTCGAACCCATTTAGCTAATTAAACCACCAAGGTTACAATTCAAATAAATGTATGGATAACAAGACTTTCACAAAATCAATTACCAATGATTCACAATCTTTTAGCTAATGCCTTAATTCAAACACACTTCAACATGTGACTAGTTTTTTTCTCTTAGGCATTTTCATAAATACTTTGAGGGCATACCGTTACCAAGACCAACATCAAAGTAAGAACCATTAGGTTAGGGTTAACCATAACCCAATTATTAAACAAAAATTACTAAGCACCCACATGTGCAAAATAATCATTAAAACATGTATAAAAATAACTTAAACCACAAGTAAACCATACACAAAAATTTGCAAAAAAACCCTCAACATTGGTTTGCAAAACCACTATAAACAAATCATAAACAGAGCTTTAAATGCATGATTTTAATGAACTAACAATGAGGGAAGAGTCATATTTCTTATTAATGAAGATAAATGAAAAAAACTTGACTTTTGAGCCTGTAGATGAAAACTTGAAGAAAACCCTAGCACAATCTTCTTAGGAGAGTTTAGAAGTGTTTTAAGAGTGTTTTGATCTTTCAAAGTGTGTTATGAGAGGCTACAATGTGTTTTAATATCTGGGGTCTTAAAGGTTTTTGGATGGGAAATGTATAAAGTAACCTTAGCATAAAAGCTATAAAATGAATACAAGTAGGTACAATTTGGGTACCTCATTCATACTCAATCATACGAGTGGTACCCCTAACTCATACCCTAGATAGTACCTCATTAGCTTGACACTGTTAATCATATGATTGCCCTACTTTTCTCATACCATCTCCATACAACTCGTATAGAGTCTAATCGTACCTTACACAGTAAGTGACAAAGAACTCAGTGTTTACCATATGACTTGGGCTCCTAGGTCGTACCTACATCATACAACTAGTAAGATCAAGTCGTATGATGGCTAGAGAGTTCAAAAACCTAAGAAATTTTTAAGGGTCAAACTAATGATGTTTCATCATATCGACACCCGCACTGGCTAGCGTGATTTCCAATGTTAGTTCTTTAGAATCCACTTTCAGGGTCTGGCTACACATCCCGCTTTAAACCCTATTTAAAAATTTTGTTACATATATACACAACCATTTACCCATTACTTACCAAAAGTATCCCATTGGTATCATCATTCCAACCCCACATGCAAACGTACAACATGCCATAACCATTATTAATCAACATAGAGACTAGAACCCATTATTTAAAAAAAGACATTAATTCAATTATACATTTAGGTACTCAAACCTATTTAGACAATTAAACCACCAAGGTTACCATTCAAATCAATTTATCGCCAACAAGGCCTTCAAAAAAACATTTACCAATCATCAACAGTCATAGGGTAATTCCTTAGTTCAAACACAATTTATATATGACAAGATTCATCTCATTGACATTTACACAATCATGTTAAGGGCATACTACTATCAAACCATTATTCAAAGCCTAAACCATCAATTCTAGGGTTAAACATAACCTATTCATTAAACCACAATCCCCATGAACCCACATGTGTAAAACCATTATAAAAACATGTATAATCATAATTTAAAACATGATAAAACAATACTCAACATTATACATTTAAAACCTAAACTATGGTTTCAAAACCACCATTAATGACTCATTAACAATGTTTAAGACACATGTTTTTTGTGAATTAACAATGAAGAAAGAGTTACCTACCTGGGTTACGAATTTTCACGGAGAGATTTTGTTCTTTTAGCCTCTAAATGATCACCTTGAAGATACCCTAGACCAATCCTCTTAAAAAGCTTTTAGAGAGTGTTCAACCTTCTAATGTGTAGAATAAATGACCAATAAGTGTTATAAGATATGGTGTATTATATGCTTATTGTGGGAAATGTCCAAATTACCCTCAGTTGAAAAGCTATAGAAAATTAATAGGTGGGTACGAATTAACCCTCCAACTCGTCACCACATCATATGAGTGTAAGACTCTACTAAATCCTAAGCTTAATTCAGTCCTTTAAAACTTGTTAAGGGGTCCCAGACTTAGAATATTTTAGCTAAGTATTCATACTTAGAGTTATTTTAGCTTTCATAGTTGTCGATCATATTTTGATTTCCTTATGTCATATTCTTTTCATTGGTTTTATTTTGGCTATCGTTGGGGGTATGTCCAAACTTTTATTGATTTTGATTCTTTTTAGAGGCTTTATGGATTACTGTGGACTTGGGGTTTGTTGTTGAATTCTTGGACTCTCTTTTGAGTCATACTTATTTATCTTGTGATATGTTTGAAATTCTTCTTCCACACGTGAATTGTGTTCCATTTTACATGGCATGGGGGTGGTCTACAGTCCTTGTTAGACTTAGATACCCATCACGATCAGGCCCTGGTATGGGTCGTGATAGTTTATAATATATGAATAAACATAGTTATGATATATGACCTGTAGATATGAGATGCCTTATAGGTGTGATATGCCTCGTAGATATGATTTATAACCCATTGATATATTATGCCTCCGAAATATGGGATGCCTCATACAGATGATTTATGGCCTATAGATATAATATGCCTCATAGTTGTGAGATGCCACTTAAAGATGATTTATGGCTTATATATATGATATGCCTCATAGATGTGAGACGTTTTTTGATATCTTATGCCTCCTAGATGTGATGTGCCTCATAGATATGGTATGGCTTATTGATATGATATGTCTTACAAATATAATTATTGATATGGGTTCTGGATATATATAGAGACCTAAGGTCATGATTATGATATTGTAATTATTTCAGACACATTCTTGGGCCCAATGTTGTGTTATGATATCGGTTGGACATTTGAGAAGTATTTAACCTTGTAAAGTATGTGGTTGTAGTTTATAAATATATTGATGTTTATGGTTCATTGTTTGAATACTTGTGATGGCATGCATAGACTCGGTACATTTATGAGCATTAAATCGATAAATGGTATGATTCTAACTAAAATATGATTTCTTTACTATTTTCCTAAATATGGGTTAAAGTCGACTCTTCACCTTAAAAAAAGGATTTCTTCTAATTGTCTTCTTAATGAATAACCTATGTGTAAACAGATGAAAAATATTATTCTAAAGATTTGATCGAGACTAATTTCGGTCAACGATTTGATACCACTAATTACTCGGATCGTCAGAAATTTTGACCCTTTCTACACTTTCATAATTATTTAGTCCTGAAGTTAACCCAAGAAATGAATTCATGGATTTACACTATTTTTAGACATGACTTAAGTCCATACACCTATGAACATCTATATACATATCTCTATGGTATGGGATAAAAAGGATGATTATATTAATGATATAAATTCTGGGTAGAATCGGATGATAGATTATAGGATTATGTTATACATAGTGATGATATGCTTTTATTACCAACAAGGCTAGGGGATAATTATTATGATATGCTTATATACCTAGAAAAGTCAGAGGATAATTATGATGATATGCTTATATACCTGGCTAGGTTAGAAGATGATTCTGATGATATGCTTATATACCCATCAAGACCAAATGATGGCTATGATGATATTCTTATAGACTCAATAAGGTCAAAGGATGATTATAAAGATGATGGTTATGATGGTGGTGGTTATGATGACGATGATTATATTGACTATACTTACTAGTTTGAGTAAAGATATATATTATAATACTTGGATATGTTATGGTATTGTGGATTCTATTGCATTTATTTTTGTATGCGAATTGCCTATCACCAGTGTGCACCTATATCTATCAACCTTATGAGGGTTGCATAGGTATGGGTGATGAGTATGACTTATGATGTGTTGTGTCTTGATTAAAACTTGTAATCCTGGGTGGTAGGGGTGTGTGAAAGGCTCGATTAGGTACTTTTTGTCTTGTCTATCCAGTACTTGTGTTGTCATTGTTATATTAATTATTATTGTTATGATTATTGTTATGGCTAAATTTTGCCAACTTTGTTAATGATTTGGTATTGAGACTTGAGGTACAATTCTGGCTCTTTTATCTTATGATTTCATTATCATACATGATAACCTCATGATTAGACGTATGAGTTAGAAACCCTGAGTATACTAGCACTAGTTCCTGCTATGACTATAAAGTCTTAAAATGCTAGTCTGATGATTACATTTTACTTCAGGTTGACCTTTTTTATGTATATATATATATATATATATATATATATATATCTAGATATATTTAGCTATAGTATTACCGTATATCCCTTTCTTCCTTTATTTATTTAGATTTTATATTCATTCTTTGGCCTTGTATACTGTTATATATCCTTCTTTCACCCTTTAATTATATATTGGCTGGTGATATACGATATAGTATTAAGATTTCTGAGTATGGAAAGAATAGTATAGTTCATCCTTAATACTTCCTTAGCCTTATTATGTTAGTTTTTTTATATGAGTAGGATAGTTTACCCTTACTATCTCATTAGCTTTATTAAGTGGTTGTTTTATATTTAGGCTTAGACTCTATTTCTATTTATATGTTGTATATATTTTCATTATCTTTGGAGCTTAGTCGGTAGTTACCTACTGAATACCATATTTTTGGTATTCATACTACCCTTCTGCAGCCTGCAGATTATAGTACGAGTTATCACTGATGTTATGTGGATCGTGCAGAGCAACCATGGTTTGGAGACATAGAGTGAGCTCCTGATGTTTGGATTATTACTTTCCTCCCTCATATGTACTAGACTAATCTCTATGTTGTATTCGGAGATAAGTTATATCAGTGTAATTTCCTTGGTACTTCATTTTGTATTCTTATTATACTAAAAGCTCTTGTACTAATTTCACCATGTTTTGGGATTATCTTATGTATGTCAGCCTTTTATTACACTTATTCCACTTTCTTTCATTTATCTCTCTTTGTAGTCTGTTACTTATAGTTCTGGACTATGGGTTGGCTTGCCTAATGGTGGGTTATAGTAGGTGTCATCATGACCTAAGCAATTAGGTTATCAAAAATTGCTATCATATCCCAGTTTCACTAGTGTGTTGGTACAAGAGCTAAGTTTTTAGTAGAGTTTCGCAGATCTATGCGGTGATATTCGTAACCTATCTTCGGGAGGCTATACAGAATTCTTAGGAAATTTATTTCTTGACCCTTTATCATGTATCTATATTATTATGAGCCTCAAGCATGTTCTTTGACTCTATTCTATCCCAGACAAATGATTTGAGGTTGTCGATAGATGCAAAAGGGACTTCAACACGTGTTCTTAGAGATTTGGCATAGAGTCAAACTAAAGAGTCAGAGATGGATATTGAAGATCTTCATCATCAGCCAAAGGATTTAGGGTCATCTCAGGCTCTAGTAGAGCATGCAACTACTTCAGCCCTTTAAGGTTCAACATTAGGGATCATTGGTCTAATTGAGGATACCTCATAGCTAGGGATTACTTTTGATTTATCAAGCAGTTTTCAAACCAAAGTTGGATTTATTTGTGTTATTTAAGGTTCCTTATCAGTTTTTGAGTATGAGACTGGGTTTCTAGAGTGGTCCAAAAATATTCTATGCTATATTCTTCTGAGCTGGACGTGTTGCATGGATTTATTAGAGGTTTTGAATTACCATTCAGCTTGGTATCGGAGCACCTAGTAGCAGATGGGTCTTCTTTCTCATAGATTATTGATTATGCATGAACCATAGAGAGCACATACATTGAGACTTGTGAAGGTGGAGATAAAAGACTATGCCATTAGTATGATGTAGTTGGTACTTTATTTGGGAGTAAGGATCCTTCTATTAGAGTTCATCTTCACTTGCAGCCTATCATCCCTATATGGGTAGTATTTCATATTATGGGTGACTCTCAGGTTAGAAGTGGTGATCATTTTGGATCAGAGTGTGTAATACCTTAAAGTATTCCATGAGCTTGTTTTGGCTGTGGTAAAATGGGACATTGGTCAAGAGAGTGTCCCTGCATGGTATTATTAGTCATTTAGCTTATGTAAATTAGTACCATAGTATTGTGGAACCCTCAATTAGAGATAGTGTGCATAATGCCTCAATTGGTGATTCAGTCAGCCAGTCTGAATTTAGACCTATTTAGGTTTATTCTCCCATTGTTTTTCTTTTTTGTTGAGTGTGCTAGACTGATTGTGGAATGGATTATGGTATTGAAGGTAATTTGACCTTTTGTGATTCTATTATGGTTCGTGAGTTGGCAATTTAGCTATATTGCTCGTTCTTGAGTTTGGGATTCTTAGACTTGCCTCTTGAGTTGTAAAGGTTTTTGTATTGGTTATCCCTCTCCATAAAGCCCATTTTTTAGATCAGCCAGTTTGGGGTCTGTTTATTGCTTATCGCTATTTCATTGCCTTATAGTGGTTTGATATTGATGTTGAGATATCCTGGATTCATCTCTCAGATTTGTTTGGTTCTTCTCCTAGTAATGGTTTACCCTTGTTATTAGTGTGGAGTTGGATGCTCTATTCTTATTGTGTTGTGATTATTGTCTAAAGTGGATTAGAGAGTTAGAGGTAGATGGTATTTCCTATGATCACTTCTTAAGTTGGCAAATTGGAAATTTTTTATTTTGAGTTGCTTGGTTCATTTTTGGATTGTGGCATTGGTGTTGAGATTTTCATATGATGTACTCAGTGTGAGTAGTATGCTTGAGTGTGATTCAGCATGATTTCATTATCAGTTGATTGGAGATCTTGGAGCGAATCGTCCAATAGTGAGTAGTTGTGCTTCAGAACCCTTGATATTTATTTTAAAAGATTATTCGGGCTTGTTATAGCTTTGGAAAATTGTTGATCCTTGTTACCTCCAGTTGTGTGCTCAGATAGCACCTTATGACTTTATTCTCATATTTATTGTATCGACTTTTAGTATATCAGCCTTAGTTCTTTGAGTTTTTTTGTAATAAGATGCGCAGATAAGACTCAGGTAGTTTTCTTCTTGGTTTGGAATAGATAACAGGTTTGGAATGGTCAAAGAAGGTTATATTTGGATTTGGAGTCAGTTGTATGACTCGTGCCTTGGTTTTCTTATGGCTTGGATAAGCCTGTATTGGGTTGTACTTGTATCACTATGTTACCAATTTATTGTGGTTTGGATTTGTGCGCATCAGCCTTATTTAGTTCAGATGGAGGCCAGTTAGTGGTTGAGGTTGAATTTTGGCTAGTTGGAAGTGAAATAGGAGAGCTAGTTGAAAAAGGGATACCTGTGGTGAAATTCCTTGGAAGTGTTCCCTTTTCATGGAGGTTATCTGGGAAATCATGCTCAGAGCATGCGGGCCCAATACCTCATCCTTTTGAGATTTTATGATCTTTCTATCCATTGACTTTCGCAAATGAAAGTCCTTTTAGTAGTGGATATTGTAATGACCCTCAAGGTTATTTCCTTGATTTGAATGCGCTTCTGGCATTATGAGCCTTCCTAGAGCTGCTACAGGTCATTTATGACTTTCCAGAGCTATCAGTTCAGGGATCAGACAGTTCATTTGGATTTTAGGCATATTTCCCTATTTTGGAGTTTTCACTAAGTAGGATTTGTTCTCGGATACGCCTATTAGATAACCTCAAATAAGAATTTTGACTCATTCATCATCCCAGGAATGTCGATTTTAGGCTAGGTAGACCTTTGGTTTGGGTCCTGAGGCACCTAGGTTCATTTCGACCTATTGGTTAGAAATTTGAGAATTGGACATTTAGGTGTGGGACCCACATTTGTTTGAAACGACATCGCATGGAAATTTTGAGTATGCCATCGCATCCGAACCTTCAAATTTGGTATGGTTACAAAGTTTGTTTGCATATACAGGGTTCCAAATGAATCTCAAACCCCCAATCGAAGTCCATTCAAGATTTAAAAAAATCTGGTGCTACAAATTGCTGGTGCAACCTGGATCACAAAGGTTAAAATACATTTCGCCCATGCATTTTATGCTTTTTTTATAGAAACCCGATATCAAACCATAAATCACGATTTTAATATGTGATTTACGTGTCCAGATCACAATCGTGATAGTGACATTCGGATACCTGTTATAAGTATAAATAGACCCCTTTTACCTGAATCTACTCATTTTTCATCCATTTCTTGCGAAAAACCCCTAAAGAGTGAGATATCTTAAAATTTAGGCTTGTAGGTGACTTGAGGAGCTTAGATAATAATTATTCCATGATTTCCCTTCAAATTCATGGTAAGATTACTTTGATCTCTTAATAAATTTTTAGAAATAGGGCTTTGAATTCATTAACTTTAAGGGTTGATTTGAGACCTAATGTGTGTTCTATTTGTGCTTAACTTTTGAGCACAACTTTCTTGTCCTTTGAGGGACCTTATGAGGGTTTCAATTTTTGGAATTCGTTAGCAGGCCCCGCAAGCCCAATCTTAAGAAAAAATTTGACCAAACCCATTATATTTCAATATGGGTCTTATTTGACACCTAATGCATGTATATTAAGATTTTTATAGCGTAGCAGCATTTTGAGGTCGTATAGTAGAGATGGACATTTTGTGGATGATTAAGGATTTGCAATTCGTCTTCGAGGTAGGCTTCTATCTACTCATCTTTGCAAGATAATGTGGTTTATATATTTCATGTGAATGTGAATTCTAAGATTAATTATGGGTATGACACCGTGCCTTTGTCTTTATCATTAAAGTTTGGGGAGTAAACGGGTGAATTGAATCGTAAGGTTAAATATTTATTACACTTATAGAATCTTATTGTTTTCTTCATAGATTTGAAAAATTCATAGAATAGTTATGATATTATGCTAGATTTGGTATGTTGTTTAAGCATTGGAATGATTAGCATGATTAACCTTATTTTGGTTACTTTAGTGATCTTAAAATCATAATTTAGGTGGAGTTCTCTTAATTGCTCATGTTCTTGGTAGAATTCCTATCTTAGGGATAATTATGTCTTATAAACCACCTTGAAAACAATTTAGATACCTTACCTAGTTTGGGGTAGATATTGCTTAAATATGGAACTTACGGATTAGGAGTGGGTTCGCTCGGTCCACAGTAGGCCAAGACTTGTGTTAGCCCTTGTGAACTTATTTATGCATGTTACACAGAGTTGAGACTATTGAACCTTTAGTATAAGGCTACTTCGTGACTTGGTGAATTATAATGTTTTTTCTCGAATTGTGATTAATTACTTGTAGCTATGACATGACTTTCTGATTTGATTTATGATAGGGTTCATCGACAATCTTAATAATATAGTCATAAAGAAAGTTATGATATATGACCTATAGATATGCGATGTCTTATAGGTATGATATGTCTCATAGATATGATTTATGGCCTATTGATAGATTATGCCTCATTCTGTGAGATGCCTTATAGAGATGATTTATGGCCTATTGATATCATATGCCTCATAGATGTGAGATGCCTCATAGAGATGATTTATGTCCTAAAGATATGATATGCCTCATAGATGTGAGATGTCTTATTGATATATTGTTCCACAAAGATATGCTCTAGCTTATAGATACAAGATGACTTACGAATATGATTATTGATATGGTTTCTGGATATGTATGTGGGCCTATGGCCGTGATTATGATGTTGTAATGATTTCGGACACGCTATTGGTCCCAAGGTTTTGTTATGATATTAGTTGGACATTTGGGAAGTGTTTATCCTTGTAATGGATACGATTCTAGTTTATAGATATATTGATGTTTATGGCTTCATGATTTGAATACTAGTGATGACATGCATAGACTCGGTACTATTATGTGCATTAAATTGGTAAATGATACGATTCCAACTAAAATATGATTTTATTACTATTTTCCTAAATAGGGGTTAAAGCCCACTTTTCACCCTAAAAAAAGATTTCTTCATAACAATAATTGTTGTCTTAATAAATAACCTATGCATAAAGAGATGAAAATGATGTTTTAAATAGTTAAACGAGAAAAATTCTGATCTATGATTTAATACCAATAATTACTCCTGTCGTGAGAGATTCCAACCCTTTCTACTCTTTCAAATAATTTATTCCCGAAGTTTACCCCGAGCAATAAATTTATGGATTCACACTCTTTTTAGCACGGCTTAAGTCCGTGCACTTATTGTATATCAATATACACATCTCTTCGGTATGGGACGGAGGAGGATGGTTGTATTAATGATATGTATTCTGGGTAGAACCCGACGATAGATTATAGAAATGATGTGTTATATATATATGTATTGATGATATGCGTATAACCCAACAAGGACAGAGGATAATTATGATGATATGCTTATATACCTAGCAAGGCTATTGGATAATTATGATGATATGCTTATAAACCAGGCAAGGCCAGAGGATGACTATGATGATAAGCTTATATAACTATTAAGGTCGGAGGATGAATATAATGATAATGGTTATGATGGTGATAGTTACGATGACAATGATTAGGATATTAATTATACTTATTGGTTCAAGTATGGATATATTTTATGATACTTGAATTTGTTATGGTATTATGGATTCTGTTGCATTCATTCTTGCATGCACATTTTCTATCACTAGTATGCGCCTATATCTATCAGCCTTACGAGAGGTTTCATAGGTATGGGTGATGAGTATGACTTGTTGTCTGTTGTATGTTGATTGAACCTTAGCCTGGGGCAGTGGAGGTTTGTTAAAGGCTCGGTTAGGTATTAGTTATCTGAGCTAGCTAGTTACTTGTGTGTCATTACTATTGTTATTATTAATGTTATGATCATTGTTAACTCTAATTTTCAGCAACTTTGTTAATGATCCGATATTGATACAGAGGTACGATTTTGGACCTTTTATTTGTCGATTACATTATCATGCATGATTACCTTAAGATTATACGTATGAGTTAGAAACCCTGAGTATACTAGCACTAGTTCTTACTATGATTATGTGGACTTAAAATGATAGTCAAATAATTTAGGTTGTACTTCAAGTTGACCTTGTTGATATATATATATATATAGATGTATATCTAGGTTTATGTAGCTATGGTATAACCGTATATCCCTTTCTTCTTTCATTTATTCAGATTGTATATTCATTTTTTGTCCTTGTATACTATTATATATCCTTCTTTTTCCCTTTATTCAAATATTGGTCGGTGATATATTGTATAGTGTTGAGATCCCTAAGTATGGCTGGAATAGGATAGTTCATCCTTAATACGTCCTCAGCCTTATTATGTTAGTTCTTGGATATAAGTAGGATTGTTTACCCTTACTATCTCATTGGCTTTATGATATGGTTGTTGGATATTTAGGCTTAGACTCTATTTCTTTTTCTATATTGTGTGTATCTGCATTATCTTTGGAGCTCAGTCGGCAGTTGCCTACTGAGTACCATGTATTTGATACTTATACTACACTTCTACGGCCTCTAGATCATAGTACGGGTTATTGTCGGTGTTTTGTGCATCGTGCGGAGCAGCCATGGTTTGAAGTCATAGGTGAGCTCCCAATGTTTGGGAGTATTACTTTCCTCCTTCTTATGTGCTAGACTAGTCTCTATGTTGTATTTGAAGATGAGTTGTATCAATATTATTAAACTAGAAGCTCTTGTACTAATTTCTCATGTATGTCATCCTTAAATTACACACATTCCGCATTATTTCCTATATTTCTCTTGGTAGTTCATTTCTAGTAGTTTCGGACTACGAGTTAGCTTGCCTACTTGTGGGTTATAGTAGGTTCCATCATGACCTGAAAAATTGGGTTGTTTGTCATAATTTGCCTATGGGTATAAATACCAAATCCTTGCCTAATTTATCTTAGTTTTTGTGGTAATATTGATGAATAAATCACTTTGAGAAATTTAGGCATAGATTTTGTTAGCGGATTTCTTATACATGGTGGTTTTGAGGGAATTCAATTCCTCTCGGTCACTGTAGGAGTTAGGTGTTTGATGATGAATGTAATTAGGGGTTCTAAGGTTTGAAACACCCTCTTGTTCTTAATTCATTACCTTCTTGTGTCAAATTTTCATTCTATCAATTATATCTTTTCTTTCATAGTTAATTCTCATTGTCAGAGTTTTCCTCTCATCATTTGGTATCATAATTTTATTTAGTTTCATTCTTATAATTCTAAAATCTTGGGTTGTGATATTGAATAAAAAAATAAAGCAAATTTTGTTTTTCAAAAAAACCCCAAAAAATATATTGTGTTTGGGCCCTTTTTTGTAGTTTATATTCTAGATTTATTCCATCTAGTAAACCTTAGGTAGGATCTTGAGTTTGGGAATGTTTGGAATAGATTTAAAGAAACTCCATTGATGAGTTCTTGAGCTTTAAGGAATGGTGAAATAGGTTTCTAGATATAGTCATTTTGGTATGGATTTAAAGGATAAAATGTGTTGGAAAGTGCTGTCAATGTCAAAGGAAACTTAGATCTGAAGTTTCGTGCCATTCCGAACAAGAAAGAGTTAGTTGGAAAAATTTGTGTTATTTAAGTTCTTGGAGAAATTAAAACCTTCAAAGAGTAAGATTCAACAAAAAATTATTGTTAGATCCAAAAAGGTTCCAAAGTAAATAATGAAATGTGTTAGTCTCAAGTTGTATTTGAAAAGGAAGGAATATTCTTGAAAATAGAGTGAAAGAGAGCCCACGGAAAGATAAAACTCAAAAGCTTCAACTGTACTATCCTAAAGCACCTGCACCCACACCTTCCAACATAGGTACAGACCTATGGACGCAGTTCACCGATGTAGATGACAACCCGTAGAATTGGAAGTGACCTTCGAGGGCAAGTCCCATCCGTTCTTTCACCAAAACCAAGCGCACCTCAACCACTCCAAATTTGACCATGCTCAGGTTAAAACTTCCCAATTCTTTTTTTGATTCCTAATCTAATTTCTTGATTCGTTAACTAACTAATAACTAGTAATTAATCTACTAAGTTAGTAGATTAGTCCTAGATACTTTTCTCTCTTCGCCCTATTTTATTTTTTGGTTTTCTAGTTTATACTTCATCATAATTTCATGGCTCAAGTCCATAAGAATTTATATGAGTCCTTTCAGGAAAAAAATCTATTCTTACCAACAGTAGTAATCAATACCTCGTCTACCATTGAAGTATAAGTAAGCCTTTAATAAATGCTGATCCAGGTGTGAGGTGATATAAAGGTGTGTAGATATTGTGAGTTTGATTTCTTACACTAACTTGTTTGTCATTTTTTCCTTAATGTCTCTTTAATAAGTACTATGGAACCAGCACCAGCAGGTGAGACACCACCCATTATGGATGTCAATGCTTTGAAGGCAATCTTAGTAGTGATTGAATCCTTGATTCAGAGGATAGAATACATGGAAGGTCATATGACCACGCTCCAAGGAAGTATGTCTAACATGGATGGGAAGATATTTAACTTGTAAGGTCATATAATCTCTACCCAAGCCACTCCCCAAAACTCCCATGTCTTATCTAGCGGACATGTTCAAAACACATTTGCTACTATCTCTCCAGAATCACTCCACCTAAGTTAATATCCACCAAGGTAAATGTAATATCCCATTAACCAAGCCCTTACTTCCCCAAATAACTAAAATTTCATTTAAACAATAGGACATCCACTTCAAAAAAAGTCACCCATGAAGCTCCACAAAAACAAATACCCTAAGACCAAGGCCAACCCCAAGCACTGTTATAATAAAAACCCATTACTTAAATACCATGTAACTATATCCAACCTATATATGTTGAGTGAGTAGGTTATGAGGATCTGTGAGGTAGTTTAAGGAATATCATGAGGTGTCTATGTTTGCGGATTACATGAGTAATATACTAACGGGTCAAAGAGGGCATCGAGGACGAGGTGAAAGATTTAGTTTGGTACCACGTGGCAGAGGAATCTTGGGAATTCATCCTCAAGGTTAGGATCTATGGAACTATAATGATAAGAAAGGTGGCAGTAGAGGTTGAGACATCGGAATTCACTTTATTAAGACTAATCTTCAAACTTTCAAATGAAAGAGTGATCCCAGGGCTTATCTCACAGAGGAGTCTATATGTGAGAGAATCTTTCAAGTCAATGATCTCACCAATGTCAATAAGATTATACATACTATATCCCAATTCAAAGGGTTTTCTATTATATAGTGTTAATTTGCCCAAATGTATCAAAAACTCCTTACTGAGGGATAACCTCCATTATGGATTGTATTGAAGGGCCTTATGAGACAAAAGTATATGCAAAAAGATATAGATATGAGTTTCTTTCCAAGTTATAAACTTAAGGAAAAAAATCAAGAGTGTTTTGGCTTACTATGATGAATTCCATCAATTGTTTGAAGTCTGAGTATCAAGAGAATGCACGTCATTATATGTCTTAAGGTTTGGTTGAGAAAGAAAATCTCCTCCTTAGTGACTTATCATAAGTTTGCTACTGTGGAAAAGTTCTTTCAAGAAGAATTTAAATTTGAGAGAGACCTTAAGTAGAAGACATACTTTAAACCCAAGTGATACTCAACAACCAACTCTATGGGAAGAACAAAGCAGCATCCCAATCGTTATCAGGTTGGAGTAAGACTAACGAATTCAACAAGACCATTGACAAGAAGCTCGTTGAGAAGAGTGTTCCAAAGTATCCACAAACAAATAAAGGTGACAACTATATAACCTCTAATTCTTAAGGTTTAAAATGTTTTAAATGTCAATAATAGGCACACCAAGAAAGTAAATGTCTAAATAAAAAAAAATATAGTGCTTAGAAAAGAAGGATATATTACCTTGGATAGGAGGTGGGACACTAAGATGATAATGAAGGTGAGTCCAAATCAGTAGAGATGTTTGAAGAAGATAAGCATGCAAGGGAAGAAAAAGAGAATGCTTGGCCTCAAGATGGAGAGTTTGAGGTCCCAAACTTTGTTGTGAGGAGAGTGATGATTAGTAAGGAATTTTATGAATTGAGTCAAAGGAAAAAAATATTCCATTCAAAGTGCCTTATTAATGAAAATGTTTTTTCATTGGTCATTGATAGTTTGAATTGTTCTATGTATCTAGTGCCACCATGGCTGACTTCTTAAAGTTTTCCACAACCAAGCATGTCATAGCATACAAGCTTTAATGGTTAAGTGATTGTGGAAAGTTTTAGGTGAGTCGGCAAGTTGTAATTCAATTCAAGATAAGGAATTATGATGATGAGGTACTATGTGATGTGATTCCCATGGAAGCTTGTAATATTTTTCTTGGCAGACCATGGAAATATGATTGATTGACCAAGCATGATGGAAAAACTAATCAATATTATCTTAAGTTGAATGGTTAGAAGTTTACCCTTTACCCTCTCTCATTATCATAAGTGAATGAGGTACATCAAAAGATGTGGGAATTAAAGGAGAAAGGTAATAAGGATACGGAGGAGGAAACCCAGGAAGAAGATTTTAATAATAAATATGAAATAAGGATATTAAAAGGAAAGGGTCAAATGGTGATGTTGGCTAAAAACAAGGATATTTTAATGGAATGTGATGGCGAGGATCCCGTGATCATTCTAGCCTATGTTTTTACATGCTAACCACTTTAATTCTCCTATTCCTATGTAACGACCCAGGAATACCCCCTGGACATCACACGGTGCCTAAGAATACAAATAGCCCCAAGTTTACCCTTGACATCTATATAATTTGAACTCTTTGAAAAGTGAACGAAATCATATATATGAATACGGGAGGAAATAACTTAAAACCTTATTCTGAACTTGAAGTCTTGAAGTCACAAACAAACTTGTTAAACTAAAAGGTACGTAGTCTGAGAAGCCTCTACTACTAACTAGAGAGCCACTAGGATACACTCCAGCTGACCCGGATGAAATCTGAAATCAAGTTACAAAAGTAACTTTCATCAACGACTAAGAATCTGATGAGCAGGGTCCTCGGACTATGAGGACTCACAAAATTTGAGATGTAGTATGTGATTCTTGTGATCAATTATGTTGTTGGGAATGATCACCATAACCTACATTATAAGACAATTTAGCACATAGAAAAATGCGTGTGGGTCAATACTTTGGAATATAATGAGTATATGGGGGTGAATGCATAAGTAAAAAAAAACTGAATATATAGATATTCTTTTAAACCATGCATGCTATGTATAGAAGACTCTCCTTGGACATTATTAAATCAAAAAAGTATATAATCATAAAACATGAGTAATAAAGCATACTAAATAAACTTAGTGAATCATTAAACTTAGTTTCTAAAATTATTGCTTTTAGTCTTTCTTGTGGGAGATTCGTCTAACTGATATAAACCATGTGGGCTATCATGGAGTCCAACATCTTACTCATATTAGAAAGAGTTGTCCTACCATTGCAATTGGAATAGGACCTTAACTTAGTGATCACTTAACTTAACCCGTATTGGGACTTAAACCTACGGTGGCTCGTAGTTTCAAGGAACTTAGGATAGGCTCATCCATATTCCCTTCTCGGTGCTAAATACTATTCCCAAAATTATATATATGCTCATACTTAAGAAATCTACCTTAAAATAGCATAAAGGTTTACAGACTAAAAACAAATTATGATTCTCTTAACCTAAATCATAATCAGAAAGAACACTTGCAGATTTCAATCTTATCTTATATCAAATGATCAAGCTAAACTTTCATCATGTTGTAGTACATGTAACTGAAGCTTAAAAACATAGGTTTCTTATAGACTCAGTAATTATGCTTAATCTTTGCCTTGCATACTTTATTTAAAAGAACTTATAGCAAAATATCTTGATCAATACTTACATAGAAAACTTTCATCAGAATTATGGTCAAATTGATGAAATTCAAATAATAAATAAATCTTGCAATTCAAAACATGAATATATAAAAACTCTTATGCAGTTAAATCCTTCAATAACATAATAATGTTATACTTTAAAAGATGAGAACTTAGGTATGAATCCTAATTAAATCATGTAAATTAAACTTTAAAGATTAAATTTTTGGGGCACGAGAATGAAAGAGTACACTTGGTGAAAACTCCACATACCTGGATCTACTTGACTTGTAAGGAGAATCTGAACTTAGAGAAATAAGAGATGTCCTTGTTGAAGAAACCCTAGCCTTGTTATTCTTGAGAATGGGAGGAGGAGAAGTGTTGTTAATTGCCTTAGAATAAAGGAAAATAACACCTCTCTTTAGTTATAAGTCATTGGTTGTGAGTTTTAAGAGGGGAAAAAAACAAAAGGCCCCATAACTGAACTTATAGAAACTCAACCATCATTTATCATAACTCATAACATCTGGTTACAAGTGGACCTAGCAATTTATAGACTTAGCAGAAATAAATAAAGTATGCACCAGTATGGATATGAGTTTTATCTTATGACTCATAACATGTCACCACGACTTGTATCAACCACTCATAACTTGGACAAAAACTTAGAGAACCAACACTGTTGACCTTACCACCCTCACTATATGACTCGTAATATCTAGTAACGACTCCAAGAGTAAAGTCGTCAAGTGACCAGAAACTTCCATCATTTCACACTATCTTGATTATGACTGCATCATATGACTCGTGATGAGTCTTGACGACTTAAAGTATTAGTCGTAAGTTCTACAGTGACTTTGAAAGCACGGGGTATAACAATCCTCCCCCTTGGAAACATCTGTCCTCAAATAAGACTCAACTCGAATACGAATTTTGGAACAGAATCAAATCCTCCACATTGATCTTACAATCAAGATTATTACTTATCACTAGGATTTCAAGACCCATGAACACATGATTCTATAAAAGAATACTTAAACGGACTTAAAGAGAAAGAATTTACTAGAAATAATAATTTACTTCTATGGGAAATGAATTTGAGCAAAAGAGATGAGGCTACTTTATCATCATGTCTGCTTCAGTTTCCCAAGTAGCCCCTTTGACGAACTATTTTCTCTAACAAACCTTTTGTCATACCCCGTATGTTTCTAAGCAAGAAAATGAACCATTGTTCTTATGCATGAAACCTCCTATCCTGTGATTCATATTTGAGTACATGAATTAGGATTTTGAGTACATGAATTAGGATGAGTATCGTAGTGATAATAGAGCTTATGATGTGTTAATCATGTTCATAAGAGTCACTTAGAGTAAGCCAACCGAAGAACTTTTGAATCCACTAAATTTTCATGTTTTATTTCACATAGGTCATCCTTGAATGAGAATAAATTGTTTTATAGGTGGTATTTTGGAAGATTTATGCCCTCCAAATTTTATATAATTGAATAAGCTTTCCGTCGATACCAAATTCGCCTAAAACGGACACCCGGTGAAGATGTTATGGCAATTTAAAGTTTCGGCAGTGTCATTTCAGTTAGTGGCGCGTCGTGTAATTAGCCAAAATAACGATTGTCAATTTCCAGTGTCTCTCCGCTATTCCAGCACATCGCGGTGAGTTTCCAGGTCATAAAAAAGTGGAAACGCGATGTCTCTGCGTCGCACCGGGGGCCCAAATCGAAATATTTTCACAGAAATTAAAAGAGGCATCTAGAGGGGTATTTGGGTCATCTTCCCACACCTATATAAGCTCCCAAAAATGGAATTAATCTATTTTTCACCAAAATATACTTTTTCTCTCAAAATCCTCTCAAGAACACATTAGGGTTTTTAATTCGGGATTCAAGTTCAAGAAAATCTATCCGTCAATCATCAAGAATCTTCCGTCTTAGGTATGCGTAGTGTTCATCCACGGATTCCTTTCATCCATGGAGTTCAAGAATCAATATTTAAATACTAAATCATGAATGTTTTGTGGTGATATGATTGTATACATGTTGATGGTTGTGGTTATGCTATAGAGCAGTGATTTGATAAATTTTCATGAAGGTTTTGATTGTGTAGTTGGAACCCATTTGGGTGGTTTAATGTGATGTAAATTTATGAACACACCTATGCTTTAAAGAGTGCATGCAAGGTTTTTGATAAAATACTTAGGATGCTAGGAATTTTATGTTTACATGGTCCCATATTAGCTACATGAAAAGTCCATGTTAACTATACAATTCAATATGAGTTCCATGCCATTGTTTTGTTGCTATTATTGTGGTATGAAGCATTTATGATAATTGAGTGATATAATATGTACATGATATATATATTTCATGCACTCCTTACTATGCACAAGATGTTGAGAACTATATGTGGTATAATATCCCCTACTTATGATATTATGAATTGGGGACTCCAATCTTGTGATCAAGTCATGTCATGCATGTCAGTTTTCTTCTATCGAGTCCTGGGGGTATTTGTTCCTAAAAAATATAGTTGTATTCCAAGATCCATGTCATGTTGTCATGATAATCTCAGTCAAGCCATGATCTATAGAACTCGGTCAGTCATGTGAGTCAGGAAACCTCAGAAATAGCATGATCTTAGTAAATTCTCAGATAGTAGTATTATTCCGTCAGTCAACAAAAGTCAGTTACTCAGTTCATGAATAGTCAGTAAATTATGATCAGTCTCTTCATATGGGAGTAGGAGTTAGCACCGAGTGAACCCAAGGATGGGAACTCACCTGTTATATGGGGGTGTGATTCTTAGAAGTCATCATTGCATTCCTGAACTATGTAGCCAGCATAGGTTGAGACATCATAGCCTACTATATAAGGGTGGATGAGGTGGTTTAACCTATTATATGAGGGTTCCCACCATTTTCACAAGAGTTACCTATCATATGAGGGTTGCTCACACGTTGTCCTTACCAGTGGCGCGGTATTGACACCCTTCCAGTCAGGGCAGAGATTGGACCCCAGCTTAGCCATAATGGCACATATGAGGCATATCGGTTAAACAACTATCTCCCACAGTTTCAGACTCAGTCTCAGTAAATAAACTCAGATAGTTCTTCAGATATCAGTATACCAGGACTGTTAGATACAGTCAAATTTAGTTATAGTACGGAACTCAGATAGTTCCACCAGATTCAAGACTGTCAGACACAGTCGCCCATGTTATCAGAACTACAGTTTTAGTCATGTCAGTTATTAGTAAACCATGTATTAACGTAATGATCTAGATATCACGTACTCACGATCTCAGTTACAGTTACGTATGTATGTATGTATTATCCATTCATATCAGTCAGCATTTTTCATGTATATAACCCTTTGAATTTAGCCTACCTCACTCGTATACTCAGTAAATTCAGACGTACTGACGCATTTGTGCTATGGTACTTTTTATTATGTTACACCATAGGTTCAGAGGAACGAGCTCCAGGTCAGTAGTAGATTCCAGTATCAGCAGTCAGAGTTAGAAGTAAGTCCTCATATTTCGAGGACACGATGATTTCATTACTATTTTAGTTTTCATTTTGTTTTAGTAGTTGGAGTTAGTTGGGTACATGTCCCATCAACTCCTTATTCAGACAGTTTATAGGCTTTCCAAACTATAGTAAGTCAGACACTTATTTCAGATTTGTTTTGGTATTATTATACCATTTTCAGACATTGTCTTATCAGATGAATATTCATATTTGAACCTTATAGTCATTCAGTACATATTTCCATATTTTTATGTTATATTATGCAGTGTATAGGTACAGATATCAGTCATGGGTTAGCTTGTGGTCCTTCGGGATTATGAGCACCGTGTAGCATTCCGACTCAGAAAATTGAGGTGTTACAAACTTTGTATCAGAGCATAAGGTTCAATAGAGTCCTAGGAAGTCTGAAAGCCGCATCTAGTAGAGTCTTGTACATGCGTGTTTTGTGCACCACACTTATGTGCAGGAGGCTATGAGATGTTTTAGGAACATTTTCCGTTCTTTTATGTCTCAGATCGTGCTATAGCAAGGTGCTTTAAGGAACCCATGCCGATTCACCTTATGCTCCCCTAATGTAAAACTTTACCTTACTTTCAAGGTAACAGAAATAGTGAAGCTTAAAGTTCTAGAGATAGAGTTTCCTCAATGTAATACCCCGATCATTCTTTAAGCCTAAATCTATATTTTAAGTGGATAGGGGTGGCTTCCAAAATGATTGATGTTTATATCAGGAAGCTTTTCAGACACTAGCCCAGGCAGTTACCGCCAATACTCAAGCTAACACCCAGGCTACTATTTTGCCTCCGCAAGAGAATAATTCTGCTGCATCTCGGGTTCGTGACTTTATGCGGATGAATCCACCTGAGTTCTATGGGTCAAAAGTAGGTGAAGACCCACAGATGTACTTAGAAGAACTGAGAAAGATCACCCTGATTATGCACGTGACTGAGAAGGAGAGTATTGAATTGGCTGCCTATCGAATGAAAGATATTGCATATGATTGGGTGGAAATATGGAGGAAAAGTAAAGGGGAGGATACTACTCCCATGACTTGGTAGTTATTCCAGGATGCATTCTTGGACAGATTCTTTCCTCTTGAGATGAGGGAAGCAAAGATAGAGGAATTCATGAATTTGAGACAAGGATCCATAACTATTAAAGAGTGTTGCCTTAGATTCAATTAGTTATCCAAATATGCACCTAGTATGATGGCTAACTCCAGGACCATCATGAGTAAGTTCGTGACTGGTTTGTCAAGTTACATTATGAAAGAGTGTAGATCTATTATGCTTAATAGGGAGATGGACTTTCTCGGTTAATGATATATGCCTAATAGATTGAAGCTGATAAGGTGAAAGAGAGGGAGAGAGTAAGAGGGAATAAAGAGCTAGATCAGAGCAGCAGGGATTTGGTTAGTCCATATTCTGTAGAGGGGACCGCCCTTAATTCGAGAGACATCCATTTAGGCCTGTGCCTTCCTCAGTTAGTGCTCCCATACCTAGAATCAGGCAGGAGCAGGGGAACCGTCCTATCCCGTCCAGGTCTCAGGAAAGTGTAAGTAACAGACCTCGTCCTCCTTCATGTGCCAAGTATGGTAGAGATTATTTTGGTGAGTGTTTTGTTGATCAGAGAGGTTGCTTTTATTGTGGCAATTTGAGCTACCAATTTAGAGATTGTCCATATGCTAGATAGGGGAGTCGAGATGCTCATCCCCCGAGTCAGGCTACCAGTGCCCTCTCTCCCGTAGCCTACCCAGTTCCTCCTCGGGGGCCTCTTCTAGTATGGTTTGTGGTTCGTTCCAGAAATGCTTTTATGCTATACCACCTCTCTAGGAGCAGAAGGATTCTCCAGATGTTGTTACTGGTATGCTTCGTGTCTTTCATTTTGATGTGTATGTATTGATGGACCCCAGTTTAAGTTTCTCTTATGTGACACCTCTGGTTGCTATAAATTTTAAGATGGACCCTGAACGGATTCTTGAGCCTATTTTTGTTTCTACCTCGGTAGGAGAGTCTGTTATTGCTAAGCGAGTGTATAAGAAGTGTCCTGTTACTGTCCTTCATCGGGTCATACATGCTGGTTTAATTGAGCTAGTTATTGTTGATTTTGACGTCATTCTGGGTATAGATTGGTTTCACTCATGCTATGCATCTATAGATTGTCGTACCCGAGTGTTAAAGTTTTAGTTTCCTAACGAGTCCATGTTTGAGTGGTCCGGGAGTTCTGTAACTCCGAAGAGCCATTTTATATCCTACCTCAAAGATAGGAAGTTAGTTTCCAAGGGTTGCATCTATCATTTGGTTCGAGTTAAAGACACCAAGTCTGAGACTCTGACTATTAAGTCAGTTAGCATTGTTAATGAGTTTCCCGATGTTTTCCCAGAAGATCTTCCAGGGGTACCACCTAATAGAGAAATAAAATTCGAGATTGATCTCCTTCCCGGCATCAGCCTATTTCCATCCTCCATACCGTATGGCTCCCACAAAACTAAAAGAGTTGAAGGAACAACTCAAAGATCTCTTAGAAAAAGGCTTTATCAGACCCAGTATTTTCTGTAGGGTACACCTGTTCTATTTGTGCAAAAAAAAGATGGTACATTACGTATGTGCATTGACTACCGTTAACTCAATAAGGTGACTATTAAGAACAAGTACCCTCTTCCTAGAATCAATGATTTATTTGATCAGCTACAGAGTCCAAGTTATTTCTCAAAGATAGACCTTAGATCCGGCTATCATCAGCTTAATGTGAGAGAGTGTGATATTCCAAAGTCAGATTTTCAAACCCGCTATGGTCATTTTGAGTTTCTTGTTATGACCTTAGGGTTAATTAATGCTCCAGCGACTTACATGGATCTTATGAACTGAGTATTCAAGTGGTATCTAGATTTATTTGTTATTGTATTCATAAATGATATTCTTGTATACTCCCGAAGTGAGGATGACCATGCAGATCATCTTTGAATCGTCTTGGAAACCCTTAAAGCTCATCAATTATTCGCTAAATTTAGCAAGTGTGAATTTTGGTTAAGGTCAGTTGCTTTTCTGGGTCACATTATTTCTTTCGAAGGTATTAGAGTTGATCCTCAAAAGAAAGAAGATGTGAAGAATTAGCCTTGACCTACCTCCCCATCTGATATTAGGAGTTTATTGGGTATAGATGGTTACTACCATAATTTTGTTGAGGACTGCTCTCCTATCGCCTCTCCCATGACCCGGTTGACCCAAAAGAAAGTTAAGTTCCAGTGGACAGATGCCTGTGAAAAGATTTTTCAAGAGTTGAAGACTCGAATCACTTTAGCCCAAGTGTTAGCTTTAACTGATGGTATTGATAGTCTTGTGGTGTACTACGATGCTTCTAGAGTTGGTCTGGGGTATATGTTGATACATAAGGGTAAAGTTATAGCTTATTCCTCTAGACAGTTGAAGCCTCATGAGAAAAATTACCCAACCCATGATCTTGAAATAGCAGTTGTAGTTTTTTCTTTGAAAAATCTGAAGACATTATTTGTATGGTGTTCATGTTGATATGTTTACTGATTACAAAACCCTGCAGTATGTGTTTACTTAGAGGGATTTGAACCTTAGACAACGAAGATGGTTAGAGTTGCTAAAATACTACGATATGAGTGTGATATATCACCCAGGCAAGGCTAATGATGTTGCAGATTCTCTTAGCAGGTTGTCTATGGGTAGTATAGCTCATATAGATAATGATAAGAAAGAATTGGCTCGTTATGTACATAGTTTGGCTAGGTTGGGTGTCAAATTTCTTGATTCCGCTGAAGGGAGTATGTTAGTTCAGAGTAGTTCCGAGTCCTCTTTGGTCTCGGAGGTAAAATAGAAGTAGGACAGGGATCCTAGTTTGGTCCGACTGAAGGAGTCAGTTAAGGACCAGAAGGTAGAGGTTTTCTCCCAAGGGGATGATTGTGTGTTGATATTGCAAGGTAGACTTTGTGTTCCGAATGTTGATGATTTGAGGTAGAGAATTTTGGGTGAAGCGCATGGTGTGCGATATTCTATTCATCTCGGTGCTACCAAGATGTACCGCGATTTGCGGGAAATTTATTGGTGGAATGGTATGAAAAAGGATATAGCGAAGTTCATAGAGAAGTGTTCAACTTGCCAACAGGTTAAGATAGAACACCAAAGACCCGGTGTAATGATGTAAGAATTTAGTATCCTACTTGGAAGTGAGAGGAAGTGAATATGGATTTTGTGACTGGTTTACCTCCTTCTCGACATCGTCATAATTCGATTTGGGCCATTGTAGGGTTGACTAAGTCAGCATATTTTCTACCAGTACATACATCTTTCACCGCTAAGAACTATGCTAAGCTATACCTTCGAGAGTTAGTCAGAGTTCCATTGTCTATCATCTCCGATAGAGGTACTCAATTTACTTCTCAGTTTTGGAGAGCCTTCCATATGGGTCTTGGCTTACAGACAGACGGTCTGGCTGAGAGGACTATCCATACATTAGAGGATATATTGAGGGCATATCTTCTTTATTTCAAAGGAAGTTGGGATGAACAGTTGTCGTTGATTGAATTTACTTACCACAACAGTTTTCATAGTAGTATTGGAATGGCTCTGTTTGAATCTTTGTATGGGACAAGATGTAGATCGTCCATAGGTTGGTTCGAAGTGGGTGAAGCTTTTGTGATTGGACGTGATGTTGTGTTCGAGGCTATGGATAAAGTTAAGTTGATTCAGGAGAGGTTGAAGACAGCCCAGAGTCATCAGAAGTTGTATGCAGATGTAAGAAGACAAGCCCTTAAGTTTGAAGTTGGTGATATGGTGTATTTAAAAATTTCACCCATGAAAAGGGTGAAAAGATTTGGAAAGAAAGGGAAGCTTAGTCCCCGATATGTAGGCCCTTATAGAGTTTTTAATCATGTTAGGAAAATAGCTTATGAGATTGAGTTGCCTGTAGAGTTGTCAGTTGTCCATCCTGTATTTCATGTTTCTATGCTCAAAAAACACATTGGTTATTCTGTTGTTGTTGATCCATCAGAGATCTTCGATGTTCGAGATAGTCTTTCTTATGATGAAGTTCCAGTCGAGATCCTAGATTATCAAGTCCGAAGACTAAGGAACAAGGAAGTTCCCTTGGTTAAAGTTTTGTGGTGAAATCAATCAGTTGAGGGTGCTACTTAGGAAGTAGAAGCAGATATGCGATCCAGTTACCCTCATCTCTTCTCCACAAGTTTAAATCAAGCCAAAGGTACTATTCTTCTTCAATTCAGTAGTGCATTCAGCTATATGGTTACTCTCTCTATGATTCGTGCATTCTGTGCAGTACTCAAAAGTTTAGAGTAAAGTAAGCCCTTCGAGTGGGTCATTCCAACTGTGCATCCTTAATTTTCTCTTGTTCTTAACCTATCTGGAAACATTCGAGGATGAATGTTTCCAAGGGGGAGATATTGTAATACCCCAATCGTTCCTTAAGCCTAAATCTATCTTTTGAGTGGATAGGGGTGGCTTCTAAGTTATTGATGTTTATATTGTGTTGTATTTCTCTAATTTCTACTTTTTTGTCATGTAGTGCATTGAATAAGCTTTCTATTAATACCAATTTCATCGAAATCCGACATTGGGCGAGGAAGTTATGTCCGTTTTACTAGGCGATGTCGGAATCGCCCAGGCCTGACGGTAGACCTGAAAGACCACTAAGTCCTTGGTGGACCGTTAATTTTCCCGTCAATCCAAGGAAGTAACCCCTTTTTCTGGCCATCGTGCGATGGCCAAAATGGTAGGCCACCAAAAATTTGATGGACCATCAAGAGGACCGTCAAGTCAAGGCAGAATGTACCATTTCTAGCCCCGAGTGATGGACGATCTGGTGGACCATCAGTTTCCTGACGGATCTTCACTTCGACCGTCATGTTGATGAAAAATGTCCCAGTTTTGACACTCGAGTGACGGATGATCTGGTGGACCATCTGTTCCTCTGACCGACCGTCAGTTCGACCGTCACAGACCTCGATCAGAAATTTTCAACTCTTTTTAAAAGGGCATTTTGGTCTTTTTTGCCCATTGTGGTTTTAAATATATATCCAAGTGGAGGAGAGAAGATCATTTTTCTCTCATTTCTCCTCCAAAATTCTCTAGAAACTAGGGTTTCTTCTAAAATCTTAAACCAAATCATCTCCAAGAAATTCAAGAAACTTCCAAAGATTTCACCAAGTTGTTCAAGAATTAAGTTCTCCAAGCCAAAGGCATCATGAAACTTAGCTCAAAAGTGTAAAGAAGAGTTTCCAATCAAGCTTGTTCATCTTAAAAATCATAATCCAAGGTATGTGGGGTTTTGAACAAGAGCAATTCTTTCGTTCTTGTGCTCAAAGTTTTGATTTTATTAAGGATTTATAAGATTTTGCAAGTGGGTTTATACCCAAATTACTTCATCATAATATTATGAGAATATAAATCGTCAAGCTTTGTTATACATGATTATTTTACAATTTCCAAGTTATGACTTGATATTTAATATTGTGAATTTCAAGTTTCTACTGTGAGTTGGTATTTCAAGTGCTTTTAAGATATGTGTCAAGCTTTAAGCTTCCTTATGACAAATTGGATTATTGAGTATATTGATTCATGAGAATTGAGTTGTTACAATGAGTCTTGATATTTCCTTAAAGTTATTGATGTTTCCATGACTTAATGAATTGATGCATTTTGATATTGAGAAAGATTGATTTGATTTGAGTCGAGTTAGGAATCTACAAATTTATTATGATTTGATAAATGAGAAAGAGATTTGATTCGGTCTTCATGATAGACCCTTGTGATGTTTGTGGTGGATTTCCTAACATATTTTGAGCTTGTGTCTGGGAGTAGTATTTAGCACCGAGCGGGAAATATGGTATTTCCGCTGAAACTACGTGCCACCGTAGGATTGATGTTGATAATTGTGGGCTGGAGGCCGAGTATGAGATTGTGATCACTAAATTTAGGTTGTACTCCCTGGCAAGAGTACGACGCTCCAGCCAATGTGGGGTTCTCTCCTTAGGAAGGAAAAATATTGGACTTCATGTAGCTCACATGCTTTATGTTAGTTATAAGAACCTCACATGTCCATAAGAGTTGAGTTTCTTGAATTACAGAGTCACTCCGAGTCTTGAGTTGAAGAGTTGAGTTGTTTATGATTATTTATTAGGTTTTATCAAATGATTTATTTATGATGAGATCTTGAAAAGTATGTTTGAATCTAACTCAAGCCAAGTGATCCATCATTGTACATATGCATATTTTCATGAAATTGATGATGATATTTACATTGTTACATGCACCCCCACATACTCAGTATATTCCAAAGTGTTGACCCATATATTTTCCTATGAGCTACATTTTCTTATAATGTAGGTTCAGGTACTCAGCCGCATTAGCAATATTTAGGTGCCTCTTTTCGTCTGCTCAGTGGTGAGTCCTCATGTTTGGAGGACTGTGTTTATATTTTGTGATACCATTTTGTTGTTATGGCTTTCAATACTGTTTGAGTCAGTTGGGGGTTTGTCCCAATGTCTCCTTGATTTTGATGTATAGAAGCTTTGTCAGACTAAAGGGTTGGTATGTACAGAATTTCAGTATTTTGGATTGTACAAGCTAGTTTCTTATCTTATTCCAGTATGTTTATGATATGTCATTCTCTCTTATATTAGTACGACTATTGTTAAAGTGAGTTCTAGAAGTGATGGCAGGTTTAGAGGGTTAGCTTGAGGCTGCGTCTGGCCTTAAGCACCGTGTGACATCTCGGGAAGGGATCTTGGGGCGTTACACTCAACAAGTCCCAGCATACAGTTATGGGATTGCCCACAGACTCAGAAATACCCCATCAATCCCGTTATGTTCCAAGTCGTACAAATTTCATTCATGACCATGAGAGCTCGTTCACGAACCCAATTTTATATATGCCATCAGATTTTTCTCAGAATCCTATAACAGCGTAGACCTAGAATTTTTAAGCATGAACTCAGGAGTTAATAGTGGTAGAGTTGGGATAGTATTATCCAGTTTGATCAGATTATGTATTTATGGGGATAGTTGTACCAGAGTAAATCAGTAGGCTTGAACAGTGTAAGCTAGAATTTAAGTTTATTGATTTAAATTAAGTATGAAGGTGTGGATATGATATTAGTAGTAAATGAAGCAACAGAAACAGATAATGGGCTTAGTAAGGCAAACATGTGTTTGACAGAGTGTAAGTATGTGATTAAGATTACAGTTCAGTTCAGAGATTAGTTTAGTGTTCATAGGCTTATGATGATGGCTTTAAGCTAAGGGCAAGATGATAGATCAAGTAACCCAGTCAGGCTCTCAGATTCTAGTAGTAGTGTCAGTATGTACAGAAAAGCAGTTAGGAAAGACGATTCCCGACCAATCCTTATCTTAGCATAAATCTTCGTACTTCAGTCAGCATAATGCATAAGCATGCTTCATGTCTCAGATTCCATGAATACAGCTTATGTTCACACGCCATCTATAGAATCGGGTGTACTTTCAGTTCCCAGCATAGGGAGTTCAGTTCTAGCTCACTCAGTGTTGCGAATCATGTTCCACGAACTCAAAAATTCTAGACTCAGGTCATGCAGCTCATGACTCATGTAAACGTATCATGCTCCCCAGTATACTCAGCTTCCATGACTCATGCTACTCCCTCACTGATTAGATAAGTCTAGACTATGTCATGTATATCCTCAGTCAAGACCTTTTTGGTAAATTTATTCCACAGACATTCCATTCCTCAAGTTTCAGTCATGTGTCAAATTCAGTCAGTATCCATTCATACTTCAGGTCCTCCTGATTTAATCCTTCAGTGAGCTCTCCTTGTGAAAATAGTGTAGTGTAGCGATGAGTAGTTGCTTAAATAAGATAGTGAATGAGTCATGTTAAGAGAAGGTTGTTACATGATTTATTTACACGAGGGTGTAGTTATGAAGATAGGCTTGAATGTTATGATAAGTGTGAAAATAAATGGCTAGCAAGAGGTAGTACTTAGAAATTGGGAAATTTCAGGGTGTGAGTGTACATTCAGAGCCTTGACTTATGTCAGCCTTCATTGTGCAACTATCATAACTCAGCTGTCATCTCAGTTATATTTCAGTACTCAGTAATTAGTGTTCAGTATCAGAATTAAGTACTTCAGTATCAGTCTAAACCTCAGTTTTAGTATTCAGCTATCAGGACCCAGCATTTAGTTCCCGTATGGATCCTAGTTACGGTCTCAAGTTATAGTGTCAGCTTCAGATCAGTATTCAGCTCAAAAATTCAGTTCTATTTTAGACTTTCTTGACCATATCGTACAATTATCAATTGCTCAGTTATAGGTATTTCAATACCTCAGTCTATGGAATGTTTCTAAATCATGCAATATGCTTGGTCCTGCATTTTTTTAAACAGTATAGCTTTCATAAAATCCGTGATCAGTTACCTTGTGTTACTCAGTTAGTCCCTTCTTATATGCATAATACTTTATGGCCTCATCCCAGCTATTCAGATTAAGTACAATTCAGTCTTACATACCCAACATTCAGTTACCAGTTACTCAGTTAATTAGATAAGTTAGTATGTATATGTATTCGTGCATCACGCTTCAGTTTCAAATCTCAAATAATCAGTCACAATTTCGTTCCTAGGTGCCTTGAGCGTCACCTCAACTTCCTCAATATATCACAAGGTCAGACTATCATCCTTTAAGGGACATAGTGTCCCAAGGGGGAGATACACTACAGCCCCCAAACTTTTATGATTTAAACATGCCATTTTCTTTGATGAATCTATCTTGGAGGAAGTGTTACTTACAAGTCGACCCTCTAACTTCAAAACTCAGTAGTAATCTATGCACTCAATGTCTCAGTTTAGTTCATGTATCACGTTCCAGACTCGATTATGTCCTTATGTTCCCACTCATGTATATTGAGTAATTAATCTCAGACTCATCAGTATTTTTGGTTCAAGGTAACGATCTTATTTGAGCTTACTCTTTCTCATGTTCAAATTTCAGTACAAAACTTGGTATCCTATTCCATGCTCAGTTTTCAATTCAAACTTGGTACCTTTAGCATTGCATATTCAGTTCATGTTCGTGAGTCAGTTCCGTCATATATTCACGCATCAGATATGCGTGATCATCTTATTAGTACTTCCTGTCATGCATTCATGTATCATGTAAGTCATATAATCATACATTAGATATGCATAGATTCATCTTATAAATTTTTGTATCACATATGCATTCTCATTCTGAGAAACTTAGTTCATCAGAACACTCAGTCCTTCATTCATGAATCAGTTACCCATGCATCAGATATGCATGTTCAGTACGATATGTTCAGTTTTCAGTCATGTCAGTCATCAACCCAGGTTCCAATAGTGTATGTCTTGTACGTACTCTAGTTTATTTTTTCTCCCCTCTCAGTCAATCTCATTCGAGGACGAATGTTCCCAAGGGGGAGATATTATAATACCCCGTATATTTCTAAGCAAGAAAATGAACTATTATTCCTACGCATGAAACCTCTTATCCTATGATTCATATTTGAGTAAGTGAATTAGCATGAGTATCCTAGTGATAATAGAGCTTATGATGTGTTAAGCATGTTCATAAGAGTCACTTAGAGTAATCCAAGCTAAGAACTTTTGAATCCACCAAATTTTCATGTGTAATTACACATAGGTCATCTTTTAACGAGAATAACTTGCTTTATAGGTGGTATTTTGGAAGATTTAAACCCTCCAAATTGTATATAATTGGATAATCTTTCCTTCGATACCAAATTCGCCTAAAAAGGACTCTGGGTGAAGAAGTTATGGCGATTTAAAGTTTCAGCAGTGTCATTTCAGTCAGTGGTACGTCGCGCCATAAGACAAAATGACGATTGTTAATTTTCAGTTTCTCTCTGCGATTCCAGCATATCGCGGTGAGTTTCCAGGTAATAAACAAGTGGTAACGCGATGTCTCTGCGTCGTGCCGGGGGCCCAAATCGGGATATTTTCACATAAATTAAAAGACGCATCTACAGGGGTATTTGGGTCATCTTCACATACCTATATAAGCTCCCTAACATGTAATTAAGCCATTTTTCACCAAAATATACTCTCTCTCAAAAACCTCTCGAGAACACATTAGGGTTTTCAATTGGGGATTCAAGTTCAAGCAAATTTCTCCGTCAATCATCAAGAATTTTCAGTCTAAGGTTTGCATAGTGTTCATCCACGGATTCCTTTCATCCGTGGAGTTCAAGAATCAATGTTTAAATACTAAATCATGAATGTTTTGTGGTGATATGATTGTATTCATGTTGGTGGTTATGGTTATGCTATAGAATAGTGATTTGATGAATTTGCATGAAGGTTTTGATCATGTAGTTGGAACCCATGCATTTGGGTGGTTTAATATGATGAAAATTTAAGAACACACCTATTCTTTAAAGAGTGCATGCAAGTTTTTTGATAAAATACTTAGAATTCTAGGAATTTCAAGTTTACATGGTCCCATATTATCTACATGACAAGTCCATGTTAACTCTACAATTCAATATGAGTTCCATGCCATTGTTTTGTTGCTATTGTTATGGTATGAAGCATTTATGATAATTGAGTGATAAAATATGTACATGATATATATATTCCATGCACTCCCTACTATGCACAAGATGTTGAAAACTACATATGGTATATTATCCCCTACTTATGATATTATGAATTGTGGACTCCAATCTTGTGATCAAGTGATGTCATGCGTGTCAGTTTTCTTCTATCGAGTCCTGGGGGTATTCGTACCGAAAAATATAGTTGTGTGCCTAGATCAATGTCATGTTGTCATGATAATCGCAGTCAATCCATGATCTATAGAACTTAGTCAGTCATTTGACTCAGGAAACCTCAGAAATCTTATGATCTCAGTAAATTCTCAGATAGTAGTACTATTCCGTCTGTCAAAGGAAGTCAGTTACTCAGTCCATGCACAGTCAGTAAATTATGATTAGTCTCTTTAGATGGGATTAGGATTTAGCACCTAGTAAACCTAAGGATGGGAACTCACCTGTTATATGAGGGTGTGATTCTTAGCAGTCATCCTTGCATTCCGTAACTACGTATCTAGCAGAAGTTGAGACATCGTAGCCTGCTATATGAGGGTGGATAAGGTGCCTTAACCTGTTATATGAGGGTTCCCACCATTCTCACTAGAGTTACCATTTATATGAGGGTTGTTCACACTTTGTCCTTACCGCTGGCGCGGTATTGATACCCTTTCAGTCAGGGCAGAGTTTGGACCCCAGCTTAGCCATAATGGAACATATAGGGTATGTCGGTTAAACAAATACCTCCCATAGTTTCAAAATCAGTCTCAGTAAAAGAACCTCCCATAGTTTCAGACTCATTCTCAGTAAAAGAACTCAGATAGTTCTTCAAATATCAGTATACCAGGATAGTCAGATACAATCAAATTCAGTTATAGTACGGAACACATATAGTTCCACCAGATTCAAGACTGTCAGACACAGTCGCCCATGTTATCAGAACTATAGTTTTAGTCATGCCAGTTATCAGTAAACTATGTATTAGCGTACAGATATAGATATCACATACTCACGATCTCAGTTACAGTTACGTATGCATGTATGTATTCTCGCGTTCATATCAGTCAACATTGTTCATGCATATAACCCTTTGCATTTGGACTACCTCACTCATATACTAAGTATATTTAGACGTACTAACGTATTTGCGCTATGGTGCTTTCTCTTTTGTTATAACATAGGTTCAGAGGCACGAGCTCTAGATCAGTAGTAGATTCCAGTATCAGCAGTCAGAGTTAGAAGTAAGTCCTCATATTTCTAAGACACGATGATTTCATTACTATTTCAGTATTTGGAGTTAGTTGGGGACATATCCCATCAACTTCTTATTCAAATAGTTTAAAGGCTTTCCAGACCATAGCATGTCAGACAGTTATTTCAGATTTGTTTTGGTATTGTTATACCATTTTCAGGCATTGTCTTATCAGATGTTTATTCAGATTTGAACCTTATGTCCATTCAGTACATGTTTCTGCATTTTCTTGTTATATTATGCAGTGTACAGGTACAGATATCAGTCATGGTTTAACTTGTGGTCCTTCGGGGTCATGAGCACCATGTAGCATTCCGGTTCAGAAAATCAGGGTGTTACACCTTTACTGATGCTACATCCTTATTCCTTAGTCTTTGTACATGCCTATCAAGTATCTCGACAGGAACTTTTTCATACGACAAGTTTTCCTTGACCCTAATACTCTCTAGGGGAACTACTAAGGATGGATCTATAATGCATTTCTTAAGCATCAAAACATGGAAAACTGGGTGAATCGCAGCTTACTCTGGCGGAAGGGCCAATTCATAAACAACCTCTCTTATATTTATTACTAACTCATATGGACCAAGAAATTAGGGACTCGGCTTTTCTTTATTTCTAAATATTAGTATTACCTTCATAGGTACCACCTTTAAAAATACCCAATCACCCACTTCAAACTTGAGCTCTCTCCTCCTTACATCTACATACGATTTTTGATGGCTCTAAGAAGTATTTAGTCTTTCATGAATCAACTGAACCTTTTCCATATCTTTAAGAATATAGTCTTGCCCAATAAATGTCGTTTCACCAACCTTGAACCATCATATGGGTGATGGAACCTATGCTCGTACAATGTTTTGAATGAAGCCATCTGAATGTCGGTACGGTAACTATTATGATAAGCAAACTCGATTAAAGGTAGATGATCATCACAATTTCCTTTAAACTCTAAGACACATGTTTTCAGCATGTCATCCAATGTTTAATTATGCATTCTACCTGACCATCGGTTTGCGGACGGAAAGCAATACTACGCTTAACCTTTGTGTCAAGGCCTTTCTAAAATGATTGCCGAAATTGGGAAGTAAATTGTTTTCCTCTATATGAAATAATGGACAAGGGTATCTCCTGAATCCTTACTAACTCACAAATATACACTTTTTCATAATATTCTGCCATGTATAAAGTCTTAATAGGTAGAAAATGAGTTGATTTGATCATTTGGTTGACTATGACCCAAATTAAATCATGTTGACGTCTTGTACGAGGAAACCCCATGATGAAATCCATAGTCACTATTTCCCACTTCCAAGTAGGGATATTGATATCCTATAGCGTACCACTCGACCTCTGGTGTTCAACCTTAACTTGCTGACAATTGGGGCACCTTGCTAATAACTCGGATATGTCCCTCTTAATACCATTCCACTAATAAATTTCTCACAAATCATGGTACATCTTAGTAGCATCAGGATGAATTAAATACTTTGAACCATGAGCCTCAGCTAGTGTCCTTTCCCTTAAACCGTCTACCTTGGGAACACAAATCCTACCTTGATAGCAAAGTACATTATCTCCCCCTTGGGAGAAAACCTCGACCCTCTGCTGCTGGAATGATTCTAATATTTTGGTAAGTATGGGATCCTTACATTGCTTCTCCTTTACTTCAACTACTAGAGATGATTTTGAACTGTTATGAACCACTACTCCCCCATCATTCGTGTCAAGAAAACATACTCCCAAACGGGGAAACTAATGCACTTCTTTAGCAAAAACTCGTTCTTTCTTTTTCACATGAGACACACTACCTATAAATAGCCTACTCAGTGCATCTACCACAATGTTAGCCTTGCCCAATGATAAAGCACATTCATTTCATAATCTTTCAATAACTCCAACCACTTTCTTTGATAATGATTTAGCTTCCTTTGAGAAAATATATACTGAAGACTTCTGTGGACAGTGAAATCATCAAAATACACACCATAAAGGTAGTGCCTCCAAATCATCATAGAAAACACCACAGCATTTAACTCCAAATCATGGGTTAGGTAGTTATTTTCATGATCCTTAAGTTGCCTGGAGGCAAAAGATATTACTCTCTCATTTTTCATCAACATACTACCTAACCCAACTCTAGAAGCATCATAATTCACAACGAATCCATCTAACCCCTTTGATAGAGCTAACATAGGTGCCAAAGTCAATCTATTCTTTAATTCTTTGAAACTTTTCTCATATTAATATGACCATACAAACTTCACCTTTTTTTGTGTTAACTTAGTCAGTGGTGTGTCTATAGAGGAAAACCCTTCAACAAATATACTATAATACCCATCCAAACCCAAAAATCTCCTATTGTTAGATTTAGTAATAGGTCTAAGCTAGTGCTTTACTACATTAGTCTTCTGAGGATCCACATGAATACCATCCCCTAAAATGACGTGTCCCATAAAGGTAACAGACTCTAACCAAAATTCACACTTACTAACCTTCGCATATAATGATGGTCCTTGAGGGTTTGCAGCACTATACTCAAATGATCTGCATGTTCCTCCTCACTCTGACAATAAACCAGTATGTCATCTATTAAGACGATGATGAACACGTCCAAGTACGGCTTGAAGACCCTATTCATCAAGTCCATAAAGGTTGCAGGAGCATTTGTTAGTCCAAATGACATAACTACCATGTTCAAAAATCCATATTTGGAATGTCACTCTCTGAATTTCAACTGGTGGTACCCTGACCTAAGGTTAATCTTGGAAAACCACCGGGCACCATAAAGCTGATCGAACAGATCATTGATTTGAGGAATGAGGTACTTGTTCTTGATGGTAATATTTTTTAGTTGTCTATAGTCTATGGACATTTTAAGAGACCCATCTTACTTACGCACGAATAAAACTAGATCACCCCATGGAGAAACACTAGGTCTTATTAAACCTTTATCTAAGAGATTTTTAAGTTTCTCCTTTAACTCTTAAAGTTTGGCCTAACCCATAAGATATAGAGGGATAGAGATGGCCTGAGTATCAGGTAATAGATTAATACCAAACTTTAGTACTCTGTTTGGAGGTACCCCTGGCAGATCTTTGGGAATGACCTCTGGGAACTTATTGAATACACTGATTGATTAAACTATTGGGGTTTTGGACATAATATCTTTGAATCTAACTAAATGGTAAATACACCATTTTGAATCGTACTTCAGAAATCCACCTTAAAATTGCATAAGGTTTTATAGTCTAAAACCAACTATGTTTCTCCTTACTGAAATCATAATCAGGAAGAACACTTGTGGATTTCAAGTGTTATTTTATATCAAATGATTAAGCTGGACTTTAATCATGTTGTAGTATAAGTAACTAAAGCTTACAAACTTAAGTTTCTTGTAGACTCAGTTCTTATACTTAAGCCTTGTATTTCATACTTTCTTTCATAAAACATATAACAAAATATCATGATCAATAATTACATAGAAATCTTTCATCAAAATTCATGTCAAACTGATGAAATTCAAATCTTAATAGAAATCTTGCAATTCAAAACATGAATTTATGAAAACTCTTATGCACTTAAATCCTTCAATCACATTATAATGTTATACTTCAAAAGATGAGAACTTAGGTATGAATTCTAATTAAATCATGTAAATTCAACTTTAAAAATTAAATTTTTTTGGGCACAAGAATGAAAGAGTACCCTTGTTCAAACCCCACATACCTGGATTTACTTGACTTGTAAAGAGAATTTGAACTTAGAGACTTGAGAGATGTATTATGGAAGAGGCCTTAGCCTTGTTATTCTTGAGAATTAGAGGAGAAGAAGTGTTATTAATTTACTTAAAATAGAGGAAATTAATCCATCTCTCGAGTTATAAGTCATGGGTTTGGAGTTCTAAGAGCGGAAAAGACCAAAAGGCCCCTCAATTAAACTTATAGAAACTCGGTCATCATTCCTCATGAGTGATCTCACAACTCATAACATCTGGTTATGAGTGGACCTAGCAACTCATAACCTTAGAGAAATAAAGAAAATATGTATTGGCCTGGATATAAGTCGTATCTCGAATCATAACATGTCATCGTGACTTGTACCAACCACTCGTAACTTGGATAGAAATATAGAGAACCAACCCTACTGACCTTACGACCCTCACTATAGGACTTATAATATCTAGAAACAACTCTTACGGTCAAGTCATCAAGTGACCAGAAACATTAATCACTTCACGTTGTCTTGGTTACGACTACATCATATGACTCATGATGAGTCTTTAAGACTTGAGGGATGAGTCATAAGTTATATAGTGACTTTGAAAGCACGGGCTATGACATCCTAAGTTTACCTCCCTTGTTTTGCAGGATTATGAAGATGTGTTCACAAAGAAGCTTCCCAAGGTGTTAACCCCACTTTGGAGAATTGAGCATCAAATAGTATATGTTCCAAGATCTAAATTACAAAATAAATTAACTTATCAAAGTAACCAAATAGAAACCAATGAACTCTAAAGACATGTTGAGAAATTTCTCAACAAAGGATATATCAAGGAGAGCATGATTCTTTGTGTAGTCCTGATATTGTTGTTGCCAAAGAAAGATAGAACTTGGATTATGTATATTGATTGTCAGGCGACCTATAGGATAAAGGTAAAGTATTACCACTCTATCCCTTGATTAGATAAGATGATGGATGAATTAAATAGTTTTTGCGTGTTTTCAAAAGATGATCTTAGGATTAAGTACCATTAAATTCGGATGAATCCCAGTGATGAATTAAAAATTGCATTCAAGATAAAGTTTGCTCTATACGAATAGATGGTGAGGTATTTTGGTCTCACTAATGCTCCAAGTACCTTTATACAGTTAATAAACCATGTGATTAAACTGTTCATAGGGAAATTTATTATGGTGTACTTTGGTGATATTTTTATTTATAGAAAATCCATAAATGAACATGCTATGTATTTAAGGTGTGTTTTCAATGTTCTTATAAAGGAAAAGTTATTACTAATATTTGAAAATTCTCATTTTTTGTTGATGAGGTTGCCTTCTTGGGCTTTGTTGTAAGTTCTCAGGGTGTTGAAGTGGATAAGTCCAAGATAGACGCTATAAGAATTTGGCCAACTCCACAATACATTAGTGAGAAGTTTTCACAAATTGGATAGTTTCTATAGAATGTTTATCAAAATATTTAGCACCATTTTCATCCGTTGACCGAGGTAATCCAAATGGATAAGCCTTTCAAATTGGGGTGATGAGCAAGCAAAAGCATTTGAAACTCTGAAAACAATGCTTCGCTCCGCTACACTGTATCAATGACCCAATTTTGATATAATATTCAAAGCTGAACGTGATGATAGTAAGGTAATCTTTGGAGTCATCTTAATACAAGACAAAATCCCATTACTTTATAAGTGAAAAGCTCAAAATAGTAACCTTGAACTACTCCACTTATCATATTGAATAGTATACCTTAGTTTAAGATTTGGGTAATTGGCAAAAGTATTTATGGACCAAGGAGTTTGAAATTCAAACAGACCATGAATATTATAAGCACCCCCTAGCCTAAGATAGACTGAATAGACAACATGCCTAGTGGATTGAATTCTTAGAAATTTTTCCCTATAAAATCAAATACAAAAAGGGCAAAGAGAATGTTGTGGACAATTTCTTGTCTAGAAAACTTGTATTGATCAATACCTTATCTTCAAAATTAATTGTGAATAAATGTTTGATGACTTTGTATACCCAGGAACCCAAATTTGCTCGAATATTAAAAGAATATGAGGAATGGTAAAAATAACAATGGAATAGGGATAGGTCATCTATACACCATTCTATGTTTGATAGATTTTTGTTCAAGGAAAAGAGGTTATGTGTACCCTCAAGTTCATGGAGGGAATTGTTTGTCAGAGAGGCACATGATGGGGATATGATGGGTCACTTTGGAATCAAAGACACTTAGAATCCTAGAGGTACAATTTTATTGGCCCAAAGTGTGACATGATGTTGCCATAATTTTGTAATAATATGTAGATTGTAGGAGTGCCAAGTCGCGACTCCTCCCTCATTGATTGTATACCCCACTCACTACTCTTTACTCCTCAATGCCTTTGGGTTGACATCTATATGGACTTTGTTTTTGGCTTTCCAAGGACAACAAGGGGAAAATGTAGCATTCTTGTTGTTGTGGATAGGTTCTCAAAAATGTCTCACATTATTCCTTGCCACAAGTATGATGATGCTCTCTGTATTTCATTTTTGCTCATTGATAATTTTTTCAAGTTGAATGGGATTCCCTAAACTATCATAAGTGATAGGGTCTCTAGGTTCCTTATTCAATTTAGCAAGGAATGGTGGGGTAGTCTTGGCACCAAGGTTCTACTCTATACTTCTTCCCACCCAAAATTTTATTGGAAAATTGAGGTCATGAATAAAAACTTGGGCTCTATGCTACACATCATGGTTAAAAGGAAAATGGCTTCATAGGAAGATCACCTAACTTGGTTGAGTTTTCTTATAATATTGTTATTCATTTGACTATTGGCATGATGCCTTTTTAAAGGTGTTTATGGTTTTAACCCCTAACCCCTTTGGTTTTCACCCCTTTCTCTAGTGATGTTATGTTAAGCATAGATAGGAGAAAAAGGGCAGAGTCCATGAAGAATCTACATGAGAAATTGAAACTTTTCCTTTAAAAAATGAATCAAGAGGTGTCCAAAAGGGTGAACAAAGGGAATAATTAAATTGTTCTCAAACCACGTGATTAGGTGTGGGTACACCTCCTAAAGGATCAATTCCTAAATCATAGAACACCAAGTTGATGCCACGAAGGGAAGAACATTTTAAAGTCCGTGAGAGGAAATACTATAATGCTTACAAGATCAATCTTCCACTGGAATATCAAGTCCACAACACCTTCAATGTGTGTGATTTTTCCTTATTTTACATATATGTGAATGATGATCCCACAAAATAAAGGTCAAATTCTTTTCAAGAGGGAGAGAATGGTGTGACCCAAGTTTCCTCCAAGACTAGACCCTTCACGAGAATTAGAGAATGAAAGCTCCAAGGAATGTTGATGAAGCAAGAGGTACTTGACGATATCCTACTAGCATAAAAAGTTTTTTAGGTATTGGTGATTGTGTCTAAAAAGAATCAAGGGTCTTTAAAGTGATCAAGGTAAAGTTAAAAGGAACTAAATTATTCAGTGAGAGAACCTGTGAGCTTACCTTTACCTGTAGGTAAGGAGATGCACCAGTAGGTGACCAAAATGACCCAGTTAGAGACATTGCGCCGTAACTTGTGTGGGCAGATGGTCATTTATATGGGTAGGTCAGTCTAGGCATCCACATGTGTTTTTTTTTTATGAAAATTTTTCACTTTTGGTCCCAGGGGTATAAATATTCTAACTTTAACTTATTTTCCTTATTTTTTTCTTAAATATTGTTGAACAAATCTCTTTGAGAGTTTTAGGGTTAGCTTTTATTCATGGTTTGCTTAGAAGTAGTGGTTTTGAGTGAATTCAATTCCTTCTTGTTCACCATGGGAATTAGATGTTTGATGGTCAATGTGATTAGCAGTTCTACTGTTTGAAATACCCTCGTGTTCTTAATTCATTACCTTCTTATGTCTAATTTTCATTATATCTATCAATTATCTCTTTGCTTTTATAGTTATTTATCGTTCTCGTAGTTTTCCTCCCATCACTAAAATTTCTTTAGCATTTTGAATCATATTACTAATTTGAGTTACAATCATTAAGGACTAAGTTCATTTATTTTCCCTTTCAAGCTTATACTTAGTCCTAGCTAGTGGATGCTTCATTCTTCTCGATTTTTTCCTTTCTAGGCATAATTGAGTATTGAGTTTTCCATCATTTTTTCCATCTGATTTTATTATCATCTATTTTGGTATTCTGTTTCCCAATGATAGTCAATTTAAATATTTCTGATTTTAGAGATTGAGTGGTTGAATCAAGTTGTTGGACTTGTTTCTACAAGTCTTTTTTTTTGCATTGATTTTGATTTTTCAAGATCAATGTACTCATACTTCAGATTATTTAAGGATTCCAGCAAAATTTCTTTATTTTTCGTCAAATCATGAAGATTATTTATGAGATTAATCAAAAGAGATGATAAATTTTTCTTAGAAAAATTCCTAGCTTATTTTTTAAATTAATATGACTTACCTCCTTCTGTTAGTGTCTGATTTTGATTCTGCCTCTTAATCCTCCATGGAAATCAAACCAGTGTCTTCTGTAACTTCTTATTTTGAGTCGTTAGAACATTTTCACCAAGCTAACATAGTCTTAACTATCTCTTTTTTCTTTCTTTTATCAGATAATTCCCTTTTCTTTTGTTGTTTTCAGCCTCTTCATTTTTCCAGTCTAATTCCCACAAGGGATAGTCTTTGAATTGGTGGTCAGTTTTCTAACACTTGAAGCAGTCACCAGTTTGTCCTATCATCATGCTCCTTCTCATGCCTAAGGATTACTTTTTCTCAAAGCTTCCTTCTTTTATTGAAGAACTTCTTGATGTTTTTTATGATAAAGGATAAATCTTTATCATTGACTCATCACTCTTAATTGCCTTGAGGGCTAGTGTTTTGTCCCTATTTCCCTTAATATTTTTTAATGCATCTACGTTCAACTCATAGGTCTTCTCATTTCATTCTAACTCATCTAAGGTCATGTTTTTAGATTCTTAGATTCTCGAATATCAGTGACCTTCATTTCCCTTGCCTTAGGAATAAGCACTTTGTCAACAAGTTCCTTAGCAGTGCGTACCTTTCCTAAGGATACCAACTCATATACAATGTTTGTTAATCCAGAAATCATCTCCTAAAGTTTCTAGCATTTTTCATCTTAAAAGTTTCATATTCAGTGAAAGCATGGCAATTCTTAATTTTTTTTACTTGAGTAGTTCCTTCATGATCATTTACAAATCTCAAATCTATTTAGATATAGTACAATATGAGATACAGTTGAATCATCTGGTCCAAATCCACATAAAAGAATGCACTTTGCCTTATCATTCTTTCTAAGCATCTTGTAGTCAGCTTCATATACTCAACTTTGGGTTTGGGAATATCTTTATTCTCAACATCCTTTAACATAGGATACCTTAGGCCTTTAGTGATCCTAGTACAAAGCTTATAGTCTTCAGCTTGAAGAAAATCTTCCACCCTTGCCTTCCATCATGAGTAGTATTATATGTTGAAAATGGTGGCCTATTGATGTGTTGACCTTCTCTATGTGCTATAGGAGGTCATAGTTTATTTTGATATTTTCTTGAGTTATTAGACTCTATTAAGTCTAACTGCTCTAATACCAATTGTTAGTTTCTAACCCCCCCAACTTGCCTAAGGAATAAGTTTAATTATTTGTTTCAAATGATAACTTAACCTGAAATAGAATAAAGAAAGTAAAGTAAATGACACAATATTTATTGTGGAAAACCCCAGCTTACAAAGGGTAATAAACCATAATTTGCATTCTTGCAAGATTTAACCCAACTTAACTAAAACAATGAACCTTTAATAAAATTTAGATTACAACACTTGTAATCCTAGGAACTAAACTAAAGATTTATGTAGCATCAACAATCACCCTTGAATATTGACAACCCAACTTTGAGTTGTGCTCAAATTTAGTATACACTAGACTATAAAAGTAGTAGATTACAAATGAATAAAAACAATACCTAAAGCTAGACTCGAGAACTGTAAATCATATTCCTATGGATCAGGTTTCTATGATCTGTTTCTTTGTGTTGTCTACTTTTGGATCTTCAACCAGAACATTCTTAAATATGAACTGCCTCTATTTGATTGGTTTCTACCTTTTATCTTAATATAAGTAAGTTATCATCTCTTACGGAGATATTTGTGAATTTATAGCTTTGACTCATCTCCATCTCCAAACAAGATTCTTTCCTTCCAAGGAATCCCATTCCTTATTGGACTTCATTCACCAACCTTACTGGAGATTCTTTTCCATATAGAATTCCTCTATGTAAGGCAAGATTTTACAAGTTGGACTTTGGTCTCGAACAAGGTCCATGCACACACTTCAAAGCCTTCTCTATTTGGGACTTCTTGTTTGACCTACTCCTGTCTAAGTTGGTCTTTGCTAGAGTGGAACATGTAGCAAAAATCGTGTTTCTTTTATTTGGACCATAGTGTTGCTAATCATCAAAATCTTCCTCAAAACCAATAATTACTATCACAAAAGAACTAGGATACAACTAAAGCACTCCATTCATCAATTCCATAAATGTTGTCGGGACATTGGTCAAATAAAGAACATAATCAACAACTCGTAATGGCTATTACAGACCCTAAAGGTTTTTATAAGAATTTATGAAGCTCTAATCTTAAAATAATGATGCCTCAGTCTCAAATCAATCTTCAAAGACACTGAAGTACCCTAAATATGATCGGATAAATAATCTATATGCGGTAGAGGATACTTATTCTTTATAGTCATTTTGTTTAACTTATGGTAGTCGATACGCATGCGCTTAGATCAATCATTCTTCTTCACAAAAATACTGGAGAACCCCAAGGTGAAATTCTAGGATTGATGAACCACTTACTCAACAAATCCTAAAATTGGTCCTTCAATACCTTCAATGTTGTTATGCCATCTTATATGTAGGGATAGAAATTATTTTATTGTTTTCCTCCAAATCAGTGCCAAAGTTGATATCACGATTACGAGAAACACCTGAAAGATCAGTATAAAACATATCAACAAACTATTTAACCACCCTCACCGATCCAAAGGAGGTGTCTCGGCACTAGTATCTCTTACATTCCCAAATAATAAAAGACATATTTTGTACCAGTTTCTAAGCCTAGAGAAAGTAAATCTCTCTTATGACATGAACCCTAGGCACCTCTCTACTCCAATCTTGGGATATCTAGCATGATCAAGGTAATTATATTAGGATATCAATCCAAGAAAACAAGATATATGGAGAGTGAATCCAGAACTAAAACATGTCAAAATTAACCATGCTAAGAATAATATGATCTACATAGGTATCAAATCCCAACGTCAAAGTACAGGATCAATACATCAAATCTCATACTAAAGAATTACTTCTGGGTAGAAACATGAATAGGCACACCAAAAGACTCACATAACATATCAAAACCCAATTTAAAGTAAAATGACACATAGGAGAAGGTAGTATCAGGACCGAACGACACTGATGCAAGTTGATGACATAGTAAGACGATACCTATGATAACTCTATTTGTAGACACTACCTCTAGCCTACCCGACAAACCATAATACTATGAGCTCTCATTAAACCACTCCACTACTACCTCATTGACTAGTTAGTGGTACACTTTTACCTCTTTGATGTCCACCCTGACCCCTAGCTTGTGGTCCTGGAATTCTTGTTGGAGCCTCATGACCCTGTTATGGACCACTTTGACTAAACTATAGGTAATCTCACTTATAGTGTCCTAGATAACCATCTTTAAACAACTAAAATAGATGGGGTCCTACAATGATAAACTCTAATGACACTAATACCAAAATGATCGAGACAACCTCTATAGCTAGAAAACCTCTAATACAAATCTTTAGAAAACTATCCTAAATCATAAGAACCCCATCCAAAATGTCCACCCTTAGACTCTTACATAGCCTCATGTTGTGGGAAAAAGTCTCGCCTGAAAGAACCCTTGCCTCTAGATAAGGTACCATTAAATAGTCCTAAAGTACAAAACCTTTGGTCCCTCAAATTCCGATACTCCTTTTGATGCATATGCTCAAATTCCTTCACTACCTCAACCACCTTATGGAATATAACCCAGATCGAACTACAAAAAACATTTCCTCCCTAATCCTAAGGTTCAAACCTCTCATAACTCTAGTTTCTCCCTGTATCATTTGTTAAGATCACTATGGCATGACTTTATAGTGTATAAAATTGAGTCTCATGCTCAGTTACTGAAATACCCTCCAGTCATACGTGCTCCACATAATGTTTGTACACCACCATCAAATTTTGAGGAACAAATCTATTAAGGAAAGCCTTTGCAAACATAGCCTAATTCATCATTGGAGAACATGTTGGTTCTGAATCAATTTATGAGGGCCACTAGTGCTTGGAAAGGCCATATATCTACAACACTATATGGTAAACTATGTGGGACTCAACTAACCCCATGCTTTAAAGTCTCTCATGGCAGCTAACCATAAACATGTATGCATTCTTACTCTAGCCACTCAAAAACTAAGGTCGGTCTATTTTTCTAAACCTCTCAAACCTATGTTTTTCTTGTTTTACATAAAAGCTCTAACCCTATATATGAATCCCACTCTCGGTAATGTCATACTATTATACATAGGCACTACTGAACTATTGGACCCTAGTAAAGTAGAAATGGTTGTTGATCTATGGTTTAGGCCTCTACTTTTGTCTAAAAACCATAAGTAGTACTACCAATTCACAACCCTAGGCCAAATCCTCTAAAATACCCAACACCCAACCAAAGTGTCCTAAAGCCTTTGGTAGTAAGAAATCAAGGTAGATCTTGCTCTAGCCCACCTCCTCGGGTGGATTCTAAACATCACTTACTTCATACTCAAACTTAAGTACTCTACACTAACACGACTTTTAGCGGTCACTTATGTTATACCCGTATCATGGCCTCTGTCATAAACTCTACCATGGCCTCCATTATGTCCTCTACCCCATTCACATGCCATAGCATAGACAACCCATACAGGGGACAGTCCCATGATGCTATTCTTACCATATGTGAGTGAATAAGATTAAAATCTCAATAATCAAACTAAAAGGAATATCATGATAAAAAGGAAGAAAAGAATTTTCCTAAAGTCCCATAGACTCTCAAACATAGATAATAAATTTCTCCACACCAATCTATGGTACTATACTAGACATGGCTTGTACTTCTGAGACCAAGGAATCTGGCTTCAAATACTAACTTGTCATGACCCGAAATTAGGATTGTGATGAAACCTATAACACCCATCGAGAGATAAGCATAGGACGCAGCCCGAACAGGGGCCTTATCGTAATGGGCATCCCAAGTCCAACCAGGACCAAGGACCACCACCTTAACCCAACCCAACTACCTTATACAGCCTTGGATAAGCTGAATTTCGAGCATATAACAAGATTACATAATGCTCTCATGAAGACTCTCAGATAGGGTCACAACCATGACTGACCTAACTGAATCTAACCATATCAAACCAACCATCCATACCATACCAAACCATTTAGAAAAATATCAAACATAATATGATACTCAAACCCAAAATGTAGCATGATGGAACAGTGAAAATTTATGTTTGATGATGCCAGCCTCCTTGCTTATTCCAATGCAAGGACAGCACCAATTTTGATCCTACCCACACCAACTCCTAAAAGTACCATAAAGCCTCTATCCAAAAAAATACAAATATCCAGTTGGGAAATGCCCACAACCATGGCCAAAACCAATATCCGAAAAGAAAGTAAAAGGTCTAAGAATGTCCAACATAAAATGATGCATTCTGAAAGCATGGAAGCTCACCACTTCAGTCCAATAAGTTTCCCCTAAATCAAGTACTATGAAGGAGGAGTTGAACGGATGGTTCCTGCATAGCGTGGGTAATAGCGCCAGTAAACGGGTTAGTGGGTGAACACTAGCATGAAACTCGAGATAACAATAAAGTAATGCTAGCTATCAAAAACAAGTGAAAACCATCCAATGCAAACAACCATACATATCTATATAAGTGCTGGGAAAAGGGACCAGGTATAACATGCCATTAAAACCTTTACTTGGGTTGTGTAGCTTAGCTGTTCTACCACCCAAAGGCCATATGGGTTCAGTTCCCTCTGCTAAAAAGGTCTCAATGTGTGTAGCCGTATGGCTAGACAATATCCCTAGGATGACTAGTACATCCCTCTAATATAAAAATGACACTCATACATAGCCATCGAAGACCGTCATATCGGCAAATATGAGTTTTAGTTTTGATCCCCCAGAGACCGCTACATTCCATGGCTCAGCTTACACTTCCCTCCATTAATGCCCAAATTAAAACCAAGTCCAAACAATCCAATTATCTTTTTATTAACCAAGTCTATTCAATAAATCAGTGGTATCATCATACCACCATACTTGTAAGCATTATCCAAAGCCAAACTATTTAGATTAAGGGGACATTTAAGTGCCCTATAATTAGCCATATTAAACCTCTTGGGAGACTACCATGTTCTCCACAAGCATAACCAATTATCCATTAACCTTTGTAAACTATTTAAAAACATTTACAGTTTCATATATAAGCCAAAAACAACCAAGAATTCCATTAACATAAATCAATGCAATGAACGTATCTTTATAAGCTATTTATCAAACACCTTGAGGGCATAATATAACCAAAACCAAATTCCATTACCATTAACCATTACCATGCGATTCAATTGTCCAAAACCACCGTTAATGCATAGAAAACACTATTAAAACTATAGGAAATCATAACCAAGCATTTAACATCAAAATTCCCAAATCAATAGTTAAAAGCCATAATCATGAAAGAGAAAAAACATGAAATCAACCATGTAACCATTCCTTTAATTGAAACTACAATTAGGGAAGAGAATCATTCCTTAGACCAAGAATATTGGTGGAAAGAATCCACCAAGACAATCCCCAAAGTAATCCCACAGTTGAAACTCTAGCGCTTTGTCCCAAAAGCTCTTGAGTGAATTGTGATATGTTTAGGAAGAGTTTCTAGGTGCTTAAGAGTAAAATAATTGGGTAAATAACCTCCTAAGTATATTAGAAGTCATGAGTCCTTATTAGGGTAAGTAGGGAAATATCAAGAATACCCCCACTTAAATCCCATAAAAACCCGACACAGGGTCACGATTAACCTCCTTACGAGTCGTATCCTCTCTTATGATTGATACCTACCCAATCATAACCAAGCCTTAACCATGGATCAGACACTGTCCAGTATACGAATCATCCACCCAAGTCGTAACCTTAGCATACGATTCATACCTATGATCCGTATCCCTTGCAGAATGTAAACTAGGATGATCAAACACTTTTCACCTTACGAGTCACCTATACGGCTCGTACCCAACCATACGACACTCACCCCTAAGTCGTATCCATTCCAGTAATAAAAACCATCCCACCAACTAACACAGGTCAGCTTACAATAGGACTTCACCACTAATACCCCAGCATATAGCTCATACCATGAGTCGTATTGGGTCTGAAAAACGGGATTGCAGGAAATTTTCTAAGGATCTAAATCTGGGATGTTTCAGTCTCCCCACTAGGAACATTTGTCCCCAAATGACGGATAAGTTAGGGGTCACCACACACAGAGTCATTTGCATTATCAAACATCTTTTTAACAAATTTTGAAAATAAAGAGGCAAAGATATTAATCTTTTCCTTAACAAACTCAGAAAATAAAGATGTGTTCAAGAACACATACCTTCCGCACGAATAATAAAAGCAGAAAACAAGAGTAGGTACTTGGACTTCATGTCCTCTTCCACCTTGTCGTTTTGCCATAGAACTTTAACCAAAGACACATCCTTGGTCCATAACCAACGAACTTGCCTATCCAATATCTCAATCGAGACCTCTTCAAAAGAAAGAGAATCTGAGATATCCAACCTCTCTAAAGGAACAATTGAAGATGGATCACCAACGTACTTCTACAACATAGAAACATAGAATATCGAATGAACTAAACTCAAGCTAGATGGCAACTCCAACTCATACGCAACGTTGCCCGCTCTCTAAAAAATCTCATAGGGACCAATGTACCAAGTACTAAGCTCTTCTTTTTTGCAAAACTGCACTACTCCCTTCATAGAAGACGCCTTAAGAAAAAACTTATCCCCAACTGCAAACTCCAAGTTTCTACGCCTAACATTTGCATAGGACTTTTGACGACTCTGGACAGCCTTGAGCCTATCTCAAATCACCACCTTTTCCATAGCTTGACAAATCAAATTCGTACCAAACAAATCAACCTCACCGAGCCCAAACCAACCAATAGGAGATTTATACCTCTACCATACAATGCCTCAAAAGGAGCCATACCAACACTCTTATGATAGCTATTGTTGGAAGCAAACTCTACCAAAGGTAGATGCTTCACCCAACTGCCACCATAATCAATCACACAGACTCAAAGCATATCTTCCAATGTCTAAATAGTTCTTTCTGCATGCCCATCGGACTGCGAACGGGAAGCAATACTCAGACTCACCTTAGTCCCCAACCCTTTCTGGAAAGACCACCCGAAGTGGGATGTAAACTACGTACCGTAATCAAAAATAATTGAAATAGGAACCCATGCAATTTCACCATATCTTAAAGATACAGCTTCACATAATCCTCCACCGAAAATTTAGACTGCATAGGCAAGAAATGTGCAGACTTTTTTATCCTATCCACGATGACCCAAATCAAATCAAATTAGTTTTGAGACCGAGGAAGACTGGTAATGAAATCCATATTGATCTCCTCCCACTTCTATTTAGGCAACTCAATTTCTTGATACAACCTACCAGGCCTTATGTGCTCAACCTTAACTTGTTGACACACCATGAACTTTGACATAAAATCAACTATGTCCCACTTTATGCCAGTCCACCAATAGATATCCTTGAGATCATGGTACATCTTAGTAGAACTGGATGAACAACATAGCGCGACTCATGTGCCTCAGTTAAAATATTTTGCCAAAAACTATCTATATCAGGAACACACAACCTTCCTTGGTATAGAAAGGTACCATCGCCGTTAATCTCAAAATCTGACACCTTTTTCCCACCAATGCTACCCTTGATTTCATCAAGGCAGAATCCAACACTTGTTTCTCCTTAATCTTCATACCAAGAGATGATCTAACCACTTCTTTCACTATGACACCATCATTTGTTGGGGTCTAAGAGATGAACCCCAAGATTTGCCAAACCGTGAATGACCTTCACTAATTTCTGCTTCCCATCTACCACATGAGCCAAACTACCCTTGGAAATCCTGCTAAGATCATCAGCAACCACATTAGTTTTACCTGGGTGGTAGTGAAGACTTATATCATAGTCCTTTAGAAGCTCAAGACATTTCTTCTGCCTCAAATTATACTCTTTCTGCGAGAGCACATACTGCAAGCTCTTGTGATCAGAAAAGATATCCACGTGAACACCATACAAATAATGTCACCATATTTTCAAAGCAAACATAACGGCCAACAGCTCCAAATCATGAGTAGGATAGTTCCTATCATGTACCTTTAACTTCTTGAAATCATAGGCCATCACCTTCCCATGCTGTGTCAACACACAACCAAGATCAACCAGAGATGCATCACAATAAACCATAAACCCATCATTTCCCTTCCGCAAAGTCAGGAATGGAGCCAAAGTCAACTTATCCTTTAACTTTTCAAAACTCCCATCACATGCATCCGACCAAGAAAACTAAACCTTCCTCTGAGTTAACTTAGTCAAGGGAGCAGCAATCGACTAAAAACTCCCCACAAATTGCCTATAATACCCAGCTAAACCCAAAAAGCTCTGAATATCAGATAGAGTCATGGTCTAGGCCACTTCTTCACCATAGCCACCTTCTGTGGATCCACCATGATCCCTTTGTTAGAAATGATATGACCTAAGAAAGTCACAACATTCAATAAAAAATTGCACTTAGAGAACTTAGCATATAACCATTGTTCCTTTAAGGTCTGCAACACCACACAGAGGTGATTAGCATGATCTACCTTACTTTTGGAATACACCAGAATATCATCAATAAACACAATGATGAAGAGATCTAAATACTATCGAAACACCCTATTCATCAAATCCATAAATCTTTACGGGGCATTTGTCAATCCAAATGACATCACCAAAAACTCATAATGCCCATACTGAGTGCGAAAACCTTCTTAAGTATATCCACTTCCCTAATCTTCAAATGATGGTACCCAAACCGAAGATCTATCTTATAGAAGAACTTGGTATCTTGCAACTAGTCAAATAGATCATCTATCTAAGGTAAAGGATATTCGTTCTTGACTGTTACCTTATACAACTGCCTGTAATTGATGCACATACAAAGTGAACCATCCTTCTTGCGCACGAACAACACTGGTGCACCCCATGGAGAAACGCTAGGACAAATAAACAATTTGTCCAAAAGATCCTTAATTTGCTCCTTGAGTTCTCTTAACTTAGATGGAGCCATTCTATATGTAGGAATAGAAATTAGATGAGTGTCCGAAAATAAATCAATACCAAACTGTATTTCCCTATTCATAGGAACACCTAGAAGATCATCTAAAAAGACCTCTAGAAACTCATTAACCACAAGGACTAAAGACAAAGAAGGACCTTCCAAATTCGAATCTTTAACTCGGACCAAGCGATAAAGACAACCCTTAGAGATTAACCTTCGAGGACTAAGATTAGAAATAAAATTCCCCGTTGGTGATAAGGAACAACTTTCCAATTCTATTTTTGTCTCACCAAGGAACCTAAAGATGACCCTACGGGTTCGACAATCCAAGTTTGCATATCAAGAATGCAACCAATTCATGCCCAAGATTACATCAAAATCTACCATAACCCAACTCAAATAGATTCTCCAAAGCATGTCTACCACTCACAGATACCACACACCCTCTATAAACCCGTTCAGGAATGACCAAATCTCCTATCGGGGTAGAATCAAAAAATAGATCCGAAATAATCTTTAGATCAAAACCAAAAGTCATAGTTATATAAGAAGTAACATAAGAAATGATAGAACCCAGATCAAGCAAAAAATATACGTCACAAGAGAAAAGTTGTAACGTACCAGTAATAACATCAGGCAATGCCTTGGATTCCTGATGGGATGCTAAAGCATACAACCTGTTTTGACTAGTACTAGAACCAGAAGCAGTAACAAAAACAGATGCCATACTGCTAGGTGTAGGAATAGAAGATGAATCCATCGGAACCTTATTAACCCTCATAGCAACTTTATTAGACAGATAATCCCAGGGCCGATGGCCTACTTGGCTATGCTTGAAGCATTATCCCCTCTCTTCTCACAAAATCCCCGATGAGGATGACCACAAAACTAACTAGGAAGACATGAAGAAATAGACAGACCTCCACTTGCCTAAAATTGGTCTCCCTATGCCCGAGATGACAACCATGATGATGTCTATCGCCCGACTGTGGGGTTAAGAAGAATTGGAAGTAGAGAAGGAACCAGAACTCCCCCACTTCTTTTTCTGCCACTTCCCACCATCTTGACCACCCTGAGACTGGGGACTTCCCTATCGACCGACTGTGGGTTAAGGAGCACTGGAAGTAGAGAAGGAACCATAACTCCCCCACTTCTTTTTTTGCCACTTCCCACCATCTTGACCACCCTGATACTGGGTACTTCCCTGATGAGAAAACCTGTCCTGCTTACCTTGCCTATCTCCATATTCTACCTTTCTTCTCTTCTCATCCTCAGCCTACTGCATATGAATAGTCAGCCTCAACATGTCCATATCCTTCATAAGCAAAATAGTCTTTCTGTCCAGAATCAGATCTCTTTTCAGTCCAGAAGCAAACTTCCTCATTCTTGACCTCATATCAACCACCAAATCAGGAGCATACCTCAAAAACTGATGGAACTTCAAAGTATACTTCTTCAAAGACATTCTACCATGCCTAAGGTTCACAAACTCCTCCATTTTAGCTTCCATAAACTCTTAAGGAAAGAACCGATCCATGAAGGCATTAGAAAAGGCCTTCCACAAACCATCCTCTTTACATCACCCTTATCTGTATCCTACTCCTTATACCATAAATAAGAAACCTCTTTGAGATAATAAGATGCAAAGTTTACTCCTTCCACATTAGTATCCCTTATTACCTAAAAGATATTCTCTATCTCATCAAGAAATCCTTATGGGTTTTCCTTCACTATCACTCCCATAAATGTCAGAGGAGCTATCTTTATAAACTTTCCAAGCCTAGCGACCTCAGCAGACATAATGCTAGCAGTACCTCTCTCGGCCTAAGCAGCAACCAGTTGGGCAATAGCATGGATAGACTGATAAAACTTTGCATCCATCATATTTCCCTAATGGACTTAAAGAGCAATAGGAGGAATAGGAAAAACTCTGATACAGTAAGGAATAAGACCATGAGATTGAAAATGAACCCTAGGAGTAGAATGTGCTTTCTCAATATCACTTCCATATAGGGAAAAAGAATTTTCTTGTGTTCCAAATCTAGGAGGCATGATCTAAAAGATGAACAATCAAGGATTAGGGAAGATTCCAGGACTGCAAAGTCAAGCTTAAAGAAAGAATACCAAGAAAGTAAGACATTTCTAAATTTCCTGGAGCCTCTCCCTTATTAGTGTGGCGCGCTACATACACCTAAAAGAGACTGTACTCGAAACGGCTTTGTGGACTCCTAACTGATCATAAACCTAGGCTCTGATACCAACTTGACACAGTCCGAATAGGGGACTTATCTTAATGGGCATCCCATGTCCAACCAGGATTGAGGATTTCCCCCTTAACCCAACCCAACCACCTTATACAGCTTTAGATAAACTAAATTTTGAGCATATAACAAGATTGCACAATGTTGTCATGAAGACTTTGAGATAGGGTCACAACCATGACCGACCCAATCGAGTCTAACCATACCAAACCAACCATCCATACCATACCAAACCATTTAGAAAAATATTAAACATAATATGATAATCAAACCCAAAATATAGTATGATGGAACAGTGAGAAATTATGTCCGACGATACTAGCCTCCCAGCTTATTCCAATGCCAAGATTGACACCAATGTCAATCCCACCCATACCAACCCCTAGAAGTACCACAAAAACTCTATCCAAAAGAATACAAATATCTGGTTGGGACATGCCCCCAACCATGGCAAAAACTAACATCTGTAACTAAAGTAAAAAGTCTAAGAATGTCCAACATAAAATTATGTCTTCCAAAAGGATGGAAGCTTAACACATTAATCCAATAAGCTATCCCCAAATCAAGTACTATAAAGGAGGAGTCAAATTGACAGTTCCTACATAGCCTGGGTATACAGTCGACAGTAGACAGGTTAGTGGATGAACACTAGCATGAAACTTGAGATAAGGATAAGGTAATGCTAGTTATCAAAACCAAGTTAAAACTATTCAATGCAAAAAACTATACATATATATTTAAGTGCAGGGAAAAAGGATCCGATTTAGCATGCCATCAAAACCATTACCTGGGTTTTGTAGCTTAGCCGTCCTACCACTCCTGGGCCATATAGGTTCAGCTCCCCCTGCTAAAAGGGTCCCAGTGCGTGTAGATACATGACTTGGAAATATTTTGAGGATGACTACTACATCCCTCCAATATAAACGTGAAACTCGCCTATGGCTATCAAAGACCCATCATATCGACAAATATGAGTTTTTAGTTTTGATCCCCCAGGACTGCCACCTTCCACAACTTAGCTTACACTTTTCTCCATTAATTCATTAATTAAAACCTAGTCCAAACATCCAATTATCCATTTATTAACTAAGGCTATTCAATAAACCAGTGGTATTATCATACCACCATACTTGAAAGCATTATCCATAGCCAAACAATTTAGATTAAGGGGACATTCAAGTGCCCTATCATTAGTTATATTAAACCTCTTGGGAGACTACCATGTTCTCCACAAGCATGACCAATTAGCCATGAACCTTTTTAAACCATTGAAAAATATTTAAGGTTTCATATATAATATGAAAACAAGTAAGAGTTCCATTAACATAAGACAATGTAGTAAACATACCTTTAGAAGTATTTTATCAAACACCTTGGGGGTATAATATAACTAAAAATAAATTCCATTACCAATAAACCATTACCATGCGATTCAATTTTCTAAAACCACCGTTAATGCACAGAAAACATAGTTAAAACAAAGAAAAAATCATAACCAAATATTTAACATTAAAAACCCCAAATCAATAGTTGGAAGCCATAATCATGCAAGAGAAACACCATGCAATCAACCATGTAACCATGCCTTTAGCTAAAATTACAATTAGGGAAGAGAATCATGCCTTAAACCAAGAAGATTTATGGAAATAATTCACCAAGACAAGCCCCAAAGTAATCCCTTAGTTGAAACCCTATCTCTTTGTCCTAAAAGCTCTTAAAAGAATTATGATATGTTTAGGAAGAGTTTCTATATGTGTAAGAGTAAAATGATAGGGTAAATAACCTCCTAAATATATTATTAGTCGTGGGACCTTATTAGGGTAAGTAGGGAAATATCCAGAATACCCCCACTTAAATCTCATAAAAACCTGACATAGGATCACGACTGACCTCCCTACAAGTCATAACCTCCCTTACGGTTCATACCCATATGATCATAACCAAGCCTCAACCATTGATCAAATACTGTATAGTATACAACTCATCCACCCAATCCATAACCTCACCATACGATCCATACCCATGATGCATATCCTTAGAAAAATATAACACCTGGAGGATCAAACACTGTCTACCTTACGAGTCACCTATACGACTTGTACCCAACCATACAACATTCACCCCTAAGTCGTATCCATTCTAGTGAAAAAAATAATCCCACCAACTAACACTGGTCAGCTTACAATAGGACTTCACCACTCTTGCACCCGAATACGGCTTCTACCATAAGTTGTATTGGGTTCGAAAAATAAGATTCCAGGATATTTTCTAAGGGTCCAAACCTGGGATGCTTTAGCATCAAACCCAACTCGAGATGTTACATAATAATAATAAGTAGGAAAAAGTAAAATTAAAGTAAAACCTAAAAAAAGCTCAGCATAGAAAGATAGAGTGAGACAATCAAAACAAGATAACTTAAGTTTGGTAGTCACAAGTACTCCCATCTAAATACAGAGTAAAATTGAAAGTCTCAAGTATATCAAAATATTTTAAAAGGATAAAGATAAGATAAAGGATATTTTAGAAGTCTATGAGATCAAAAATAGCTACCTTAATTCTCAAAAATGCTCACACAAAATAATCACAATCAATGGCTAAGGGTCCGCTGACTTGGTACCAGCATGTAAGGTGTAGAAAATAGCAACTGTGAGTATTTAACCACTTGAACTCAATAGTATCATCGACTAACTCTGATTCAAGATGACAAAAAAATAAACAAACCAACCATCTGAGATAACCAGTTATTATACATTAAAGAAAGCCACCCTAGTCTAATAATATTTATATATAATAATAACCAGAGTCCTGCTCATCAAAACTAAATTATTCAAGAATAGGTATCAAGTCAGTATGAGTGAAGATTTACATCAAAGTAGAATAATCATTACCGTAGTCCAATATGTACTCACCACACCAAAATAATTAACAAAATAGATGTGATGAATATAATGTGTGTCATGTAAACCAATGGGGTAGGATAATGATAAGTATAGCGTATGTCTGTCCTACCTATATAGACCCACTATAATCATTGTAGCCATCTAGGGCCCATAAGGAACGTACTAAGTCATATACACCCTTTGAATCTGCCTTTAGGGCAAAGGAGTAAATAATCAATATTAGCTTAATTTGAATTTACCCTAGGACCATCGATATAATTTTCAAATGTCTTGGTGCCTTAATAAATCTCAACCCCTAGATCTCTTTGAAGTCAAGAATATATATCAAGTAAAATGTTGATCATATCAAGTAAAATAGAATATAACATAATCACTATCAGCAATAATTCCTCATATCATTGTACATCCCCCAATAACTTATAATCTAAAACCTAGATACATACAAGTGAAACAAGGCCCCAATAACTCAGTTACTAGGCAAATATAGTATAACAATCACAGATACCTAAAACCTAGACCAAAAAAATAATTAGTTGATTTTATACCCTTAATAAATATTATAAATTTTGTATTGATGTTTTTCATGTCATTTATATGGGACCCCCAATATCCCTTTTACTTTATTTTACATAGAAATTCGACATACACATAAAAAAGAGTCAAACCAAAGCCTTAACTTGCATTAAAAAATCTCTAAGAATTGAATTAAAGATTTTCCATTTCAAATAGCCTCTGAACTAACTACAATGACCCTTCAGGTTATTTTCTATATTTTTGATTATTTTTTCTATTAGAGCTTTTCTATAGCTATCGCAATTTATTTATGACTTGATAGAACTAATAGTTTGGTTACCAAGTAGTTCATTTGGTTTTTATAGGCAATTCCCTATATGAATGGATGATGATGCATTTTGGACCCAACAAAGTTCCAAGTACCTTTATGCAATTAATTAACCATGTGATTAAACTGTTCATAAGGAAATTAAATATGGTGTACTTTGATGATATTTTTAGTTATAGAAAATCCATAGATGACCATGCTAAGCATTTAAGGTGTGTTTTCAATGTTCTTAGAAGGGAGTGGTTATTACTAATCTTGAAAAATTCTTATTTTATGTTGATGAGATTGCCTTCTTAGGCTTTGTTGTAAGTTCTCAGGGTGTTGAAGTGGATAAGTCCAAGATAGACGCTATAAGAATTTGGCCAACTCCACAATACATTGGTGAGAAGTTTTCACAAATTGGATAGTTTCTATAGAAGGTTTATCAAAAAATTTAGCACCATTGTCGCTCCATTGACAAAGGTAATCCAAATGGATAAGCCTTTAAAATTGGGGTGATGAGTAAGCAAAGGCGTTTGAAACTTTGAAAACAATGCTTAGCTCCACAACACTGTATCAATGACCCAATTTTGATAAAATATTCAAAGTTGAATGTCATGCTAGTAAGGTAGGCATTGGAGTGTCTTCATACAATACCAAAAGCCCATTTCTTAATAAGTGAAAAGCGCAAAATAGAAACCTTGAAATACTCCACTTATCATATTGAATAATATACCTTAGTTTGAGTTTTGGGTAATTTGCAACAATATTTATGACACAAGGAGTTTGTGATTCAAACCAACCATGAATATTATAAAAATGCCCAAGCCCATGATAAATTGAATGGATGACATACCAAGTGGATTGAATTCTTAGAAACTTTTCCCAATAAAATCAAATACAAAAAGGGGAAAGAAAAGGTTGTGGCCGATTTCTTTTCCAGAAAACATGTTTTGATCAATACCTTATCTTCAAAATTAATTGTGTTTAAATGTTTGATGACTTTGTATACCCAAGAAACCAAATTTTCTCAAATATTACAAGAATATGAGAATTAGAAAAATGAACAATGGGTTACGGATAGGTCATCTATACACTCTTCTAAGTTTGATGGATCTTTGTTCAAGGAAAAGAGGTTGTGTATACCTGCAAGTTCATAGAGGCAATTTTTTGTTAGAGAGGCACACCATAGGGGTATGATGGGTCACTTTAAAATCAAAGACGCTTATAATCCTAGAGAAACAATTTTATTGGCCCAAAATATGACATGATATTACCATAATTTATGACCAATGTGTAGATTATAGGAGTGACAAGTTACGACTCCTCTCTCATAGATTGTATAACCCACTCCCCGCTCCCTACTCCCTAACGCCCTTGGCTTGACATCTATATGGACTTTGTTTTTGGCTTGCCAAGGAAAATAAAGGGAAAATGTAGAATTTTAGTTGTTGTGGATAGGTTCTCAAAAATGGATCATTTTATTCCTTACCACAAGTATGATGATGCTCTCTGTATTGCATTTTTGTTCATTGATAATTTTGTCATGTTGAACGGGATTCCATTAACCATCATAAGTGTTAGGGACTCTAAGTTCCTTATTTAATTTTGGAAGAATGGTGTGGTAGTCTTGGCACCAAGTTGCTCCTCTATACTTTTTCCCAACCAAAACTTTATTGGAAAAATTGAGGTCGTGAATAGAAACTTGGGTTCTATGCTACGCGTCGTGGTTAAAAGGAAAATAGATTCTTAGAAAGATCACCGAACATAGTTGAGTTTTCATATAATATTGTTATTTTATGGTTTTAACCCCTAAACCCCCTTGGTTTTCACTCCTTTATCTAGTGATGTTGTGTTAAGCATAGATGGGAGAAAGAGGGTACAGTCCATGAAGAAGCTACATGAGAAAGTAAAATGTTTCTTTTAAAAGAAGAATCAAGAGGTGTCCAAAAGGGTGAACAAAGGGCATAAGCAAGTTGTGCTCAAATGGGTTGATTAGGTGTGAGTACACCTCTGAAAGGATGATACACCCAAATTAAACCTCTCTTATGAGAGAGTAAGTCATCGTAATCAAATATAGAACCCAAATGGGTTGGGTGTTTAATCCCACAGGGAATAACGTGTTCACTAAGTATTGTGACTGTTATTAGACTGTTGATCTAAGGTTCCAAAAAAAGGGGTTTGGAAATGTTAACAGTGTTCTTTTGTATTTGTGTTACACAAAAGTCTAGCTACTGAGAGTAAATATAGATGTAATTTCAATGAGAATGAATTAACTAGTGTTATGCTCACTAAGATGTTCAAATAATTAGGGTTGTGAGTTTGTGTTCTAATTCTAACTTATGTTTCCACTATTGAGAATTATTAATTTCTAAGGATTACCCACGTGTTTCTCACCTAATGAGTATTTCACCCTTTACTTCTCTCGAACTTAAAGGATTCATGCATTATTCAATAACACTCTTATGAGAGTTGATCTTGTTAAGGCATCAACCCGTTAACCCAAAGGGTAAACCTATGGAGTTCATGTGAATCGCTTCTTTTCCCAACATCCGCTTTTTTATTAGACAAGTGGAGTTCATGGGCTCACTTCTCAAGTTTGCAACCAAGAGATGTTATTAAAATGAAGAAAGATTCATGCAATTTTGATAGATGTTAGAAATCAAACCCATTAACAACCCTAAAATAGTTATTTACATCAAGGCTCCTATAACCCTAGTTATGGGAGTTTAGCTACTCACCTCCATATAAGAAATCAGAGATACATTGATGTTCATAAATGCCTTCAAGAGGGAACTTACAAAATTCACAATATTGTTCTTCTCAATCTTTAATGGAAAATATAAAAACCAATAATCAGATCTCAATCTCTAGATTCAAATCTCAATGAAAAGTGTTACACAACTCTCAATAGAGAAGAAAGTACAAAAATAATGATAATAAAAAATTTGGAATAAACCCTAATACTTGGTATTTATATGATTATAGAACCGGAGTTTTAAAATTCAAACTTAGATTCTCTTCTTTATGGTCGACGGGTCAAGCAACGATTCATCGCAGGTTTGATGGTCCGTCACCTGCTCTATCACTGTGTATCCAGTGACTTCATTATCTACTTTTAGTTGACGAGTAGTACGATGGCCCATTGCAGGATCAACGGTCCGTCGCCTGGATTATCGCAGGACTTCCAGTGATGATGCATCCTGTATCTTGGTGATGGTTCAAATCGATAGCTCATTGCAGAGCTGACAGTCCATCGCTTGGACCGTTGCAGGATTTCCAGAGTCTATGACTTTTGCTTTTGGTTAACGTCTTAAACTGATGGATTGTCGCAAGGTTGACGGTTCGTCAACTAAGCCGTCACTGCTCATTTTACCTTTGTTTTGCTCAAATTATCCAAGTTATCGTTCACACTTAGTCCTTATCCTGAAAGCACTAAAATACCATATTAAATACAACAATGGTTTCTTGAAAACACACAATTATCTTAAGAAAAAGGTCTAAAATGTTTCGTCAAGAGCCAGAACATCAACACCCTCAACTTAAGGCAATTGCTTATTCTCAAGAAACTCAACACTATGATATATATATGAACAACTTTGTAATGGCCATTTCACAGTAAAACCAACACAATCATACAATCATTCCACTACCCAATTGGTTATGCTATCTCAACACATATGGATCTACTCCTGGCATTAACTAATAATCAACATATTCACAGCTACAGATACAACACCCCAAAGGACTAAATAGAATAGATATAACTCAACATACCCTCACATCCAAAGAATTCCACCTCAGATCACATAGTAAAATCATGGACAAAACTAAGCACTCGATATCAGAAAAGAAGATACCAACACAGTGTACACCTATAAGCTTGCCCTTATCATCTAATGCTCTCTCATGATTAAATCACTAAGATCAAATAGGACTTTCTAAGGTTTGTAATGAGGTTTTAGGTTCGGTGAAGGCTATTTATTTAGGAAGGTGACTTAAAGTACAAGAATTCACTCTTTTTTACCCTTTTTGGTAGCTACTTACCAGAATTAAAGACCCTTTTATTCATTTTACAGTTATCCATCAGTGCTCTTATCATAACCCTCCCCCCTTTTTAATAAGAATACAACATCAGCCACTCTCAACTTATGCTGATGCTGAAGGTTGAGGTGCACAATAACTATTTAGATTGCTAACTAGACTAGGGCCGGAGCTTCCAACAATCAGCAGTAGCCACCCTCAACTTAGGCGATCTGCCTAAGTTAAAGTATACAATGTCCACAATTGGACCAGGGCCAAAGCTAAGTGCTTAACACCTTCTAGAGAGTGAATCAAACTTATTAGGATAGAAAAACACTAACACATCTCAACAGGGTTACCAAAGGAAATAGGATGTTTTCGGTGGGTCAAGGAGGCCTACTATCCGCTCTTATTGGGTAGAAACATATGACAACATCTGATGAATCGGGCAAGTTCTATGTATAACACTTATGTCAGAACTACACAAATACTCACTAATGTGTGAGCAGATGCTAACATATTTGAGGCTTTTAACACTAAATAATTGTGAAGTCTTAAGAAACTTTTGGTTATTTATGATCATTTTCTTGTGATATTGTAGTTGTAGAAAGGATGGCAGGAAAACATAGGAAAGATGAACAAACTAAGTAAAATTTGGTACAAGTGAGCTGATATGAGTCTGATGGCATTTCTTACAAGCCATCAGAGATGTGGTAAGCTACCAGAAAAATGCATCAGGAAGAACAGTGAAGAAAAGTTGCTGGATGAAGGTGACGACATTCTCAATATGTCATCACAAGTGTGGTAAGCCATTAGAAGATTCCATCAAGTAGGACAGAACATGGTGAAATAAGATGAAGGTCTGATGACATTTGCTACACGCCGTCACTCCTATGGTAATCCACCAGAGGACATCATCAGAGTGAGGCAGAATAGGTTAATAAGGCACGACTTTTGACGACATATCTGAGACACCGTCAGAAGCCTAACGATCAACACCAATATGCTGTCACCTAAATTCGAGCCCATCTGTGATTTTGTTATTTTATTACCTTAATTAGGCTTTAGTATAAATAGCATATTTTAGGTTTTTTGATCAATAATTCATCTATTAGACATCAATCTAGCTCTAAGAGGAGAGACACGTATTTTTGCTCTCTTTCATAAAATATTCTTGTGTTTTTGTATCAACTATTTTTGGGGTTTCTACCTTGTGATTAAATCGGAGGAACTACTTGTTGTTTTCTACCCATTCATAATTTTATCATTATAATCATGAATTCAACTTGTTATTTCGTTCATCAAATCATGAGCGACTAATTTCATTAGCCGGAGTTATGGGATCCATGGATTAGGGTTTGATACGATACTAGGTGTTTAACGGATTCAAAGAGTAGTAAAACATCTTAAAATTCTGTTGTTTTAATTAAAATCTAGTGGTTGCAAACATTAGGTTATGCCTTAGGTTTTATTTGCTTCTAATGGAGAAATAGACTAGAGGACGTGAATTATCAATAGGGATTCAGAAGCTATCAACCTTCTATTTAATGATTAATATCGTAACTGGATTAATCTACCTAAGATAACATCCTATTAGAAATAGATAAGTTATCTAAGTTTGAGAGAATTAGATAATAAATTGTCTGGTGAGTTCGAGAGATAAGTCAGATAGTATAATCGTCAGGGATATTCTGTTGTTCTATTCATTTCGAGAATCTCTAGCATTACCTAGTATCTGTCAATTCTTGAAACCCTTAGTGAACATAGCTCTGGTTTCTCATTTAGGCTAATTTCACACTCTAAAATATTGAAAGGGAGAATTAACTCTCTGTAAACCTTAAACCCCCATTTTATATTTTTATATTAATTGTTTGAATTTAACTTATAGCTATAATTTCAAACTAGTTTAATCGCCACTCACATTGTTCCCTGTGGATTCAACCCCGACTCCAAAGATGGGTAAATATATTGACGACGACTGCCTTACACTAAATTGAGGTGTAAATTGAGGTGTAAATTGAGTGTTATCAAAAATGGCGCCATTGCTGGGGAATAATTTGGCGTACTGAGTTGATTTGGAATTTTACCTTACTTTTTTGAATTCGAACTTGTAAATATTTGTTTGTGATTTCCTTTGTTTCATGTGTTAGGTAGATTTTCTTTATTTTTTCTTATTTCTTACTATGGCATGTTGGAATGAATGTGAGTTTAATGGTTGGAAATCTTATCTGGATGATCCATGTCCATATTGTGATGGACCCCACTTTTGGCATGACTGTAGATATACTCCCCAGAGAGAGATGTGTGCACTATCTCCATCCTATCAGGATTATAATTGTTCTTTATGTGGTGGTCAAGATGGACATTGGAGTGATTGCTCAAATTCTTCCTCCCCCTATTGCGCTAACCTAAGTTCTAGTTCTTCTTATGAGTATGACAGGTCTTATGGTCAAGAAAAGGAAGAACGAAGCACTGGAAAGACTAACATTGAAGTTATGCTTCAACTAATGTTGGATCTTATAGACATAACGAATGATACCCTATGTGACATACGTCAAGACATTAGGGCATTTAATAAGGGAAGAGAAAGGATAAAAGAGATAGATATTGAGGTCAATCATCCAAAACACTTTTCTACATTATGTTTAGATGATATCTTGTCTGTGGAATCATTTAAAATTATGGAAGAGTGTGACAATGAAGAGCAAGATTCCTATATTAATGATGAGTTTGATTTTGATCAACCCTTGGAGATTTCCCAACCAACTGAGCCAACCATAAGGGATGATGCCAATATTGAGGGAATGGTGCTAGAGGCAAAAAAAAAAGCCAAGTCAGTCTCTTATGAAGACTCTAGCTCAATTCAAAGTAAAAATGTTGAGAAGATAAATAAAAGTGAGTGTGTGGAGGATAGTGTAAATTTTGAAGTAGGATTTCTTGGGCCACACTCGAAGCATTTTTCCACATTATGTTTAGATGATATCTTGTCTGTGGAATCATCTAAACTAGTGGAAGACTGTGAAGATGAGGAACAAGTATCTTATATTCTTTATTTTACACTAGATAAACAACATAAAAACACACCTCACTTTAAGGTCGAGTTGTTTTCCATGCATCATTCATTACTCAGCTTCTTAATCTTTGTACCACCTCCCTATGAGCGAGGCAAAAAGATGAACTCTAAGTTGGGAGTGAAATTCATATCCTCAAGGTAGAGGAAAAAGCTGAGTTGGGTCGTGCCACGATGTTAAACTAAGCACTTCTTGGGAGGCAACCCAAGGTAATTTGTTGTTTGTATTTGTATTATGTGATTGACATCAGATCTTCGCACCCATGGTGCCACAGGAATGTTTCTAACTCTCTTGTTTTGATTTGACGTGTTGGGAACAATGCATGATATTAAGTTGAGGGTGGGGCTACTTGTGGGTGTTGATGTCCTCCTGGGGTTTTTGTTGACGTGCCTCTTTTCCCAGGAGTCTTGTTCCTAGTAGAGCTGGCATGTTTAGGCGTACTGTGTTTGTTTTGTGATGTGTTATGGTTAACTGGATAAAAATAAGTATCTAGAGAAGTTGACATATTTTTGTTGATTTTTGAGACTGATAAACACCTCTCCGTTGGTCTGTTTTATAACTGTGTGATATACATTTATGTGTGACCACTGTGCATCTTGCTATGGCATTAGTACTAGTGACATGATATCCACTACTAAACAATTGCATGAACTGGATAAGTAGTAGCTTGTGATGCACCTTTGTGCCATGTGTGTGTGAGATACTACTTAGTTCCCTTTGTGTGTGAAATGCAGAACTTGTCCGGTTAGTCTTACCATGGTTGAAAGATAGGGGTTAGGAAAGGATTATAGGCCATTTTGATTTTTAAGTCACTTTTTGCCTAAATGACCTTCCTTGTATGCATGATATCTCTTGATCCCTATTTTAAGACTGAATTGACCATTTCTTTCTATGACACCTATCACCTTCCCGTTTAGATCATAATGAACCTATTTTGGCCCTCGTCCTCCTTGGACACTGTGCACCTAGACTTAGGTAAACAACCTAAGTTGAGGGTGGCTATCATAGGGGTGTGTGATGTAAACTGAGTATGAAGAAAGGTAGAATAAAAGGAAAAAAATAAGTAAAAAAGAATAAAAATCTGGGTGGTGTGGACGAAGAATAAGAAAAGAAAAAGAATGAAAAAGAAAAGCCACATCCATCCTGAATAATGTGTGATCAAGAAAAGGAGAAAAAGAAGAAAAAGGTTAATAAGTGAACCCCAAAAGTTAAGGTAGTGTCAAGGAGGCTTAGTCACTCTAAAAGCCATTGAATATCATACCAGCCCTTAGCCTACATTACAAGCCGAAGAAAAGACCTATAGTAATCCTAACTTACCTGTTTGGACACCTTGGTAATGAAAATAAGGGCAAGCATATGGTATTTGACATGCATTGATTGGAATTTCTTTCTGAGAGTGAGTATCTCTTGACCGTCCCCGCATTGACATGCCTGAGTTCATATATGAGTGAGGAGGGACTTTTTTGTTGTAAGGGCACATCGGTTGCATTGCTAGCTGTTAACTTATTTGGATAGTGTAATATTGTTACATGCATGGTTGTTGCTAAATTGATGTCATATCTTGATTCCTTTGGGTCACATTGTTAATCTTCATGGATATGCACAATTGGATTGAACATGGAGAGTTGCATGAGTTTTGAGCTAAACTTGAAAATCAACTGTGATAGCTATCTTATGTGTCTCTTGGTTTAGCATCGTAGTATGGTTTTATGTAGTTACTTGAGGACAAGCAATTGTTTTAAGTTGAGGGTGTTGATGTGTGAGCAGATGCTAACACATTTCAGGATTTTAACTCTAAATAATTATGAAGTCATAAGCAACTTTTGGTTGTTTTTGATCGTTTTCTTGTGATATTGTAGTTGTAGCAAGGATGGGAGGAAAACATAGGAAAGATGAACAAAATAAGTAAAATCTGGTACAAGTGAGTTGATATGAGTCTGACGACATTTCTTGAAAGCCATCAGAGATGTGGTAAGCTACCAGAAAAAGGCATCAGGAAGAACAGTGAAGAAGAGTTGTTGAATGAAGGTGACGACATTCTCAATATGTCGTCACAAATGTGGTAAGCCATCAGAAGATGTCGTCAAGTGGGACAGAACATGGTGAAATAAGCTAAAGGTCTGACGACATTTTCTACATGCCGTCACTCCTCTGGTAAGCCGTCGGAGGACATCATCAGAGTGAGGCAGAACAGGTTAAGAAGGCATGACTTCTAACGACATATCTGAGACGTCGTCAGAATCCTGACGATCAACACCAATATGCCGTCACCTAAATCCGAGCCCAGCTTTGATTTTGTTATTTTATTACCTTAATTAGGCTTTAGTATAAATAGCATCTTTTAGGGTTTTTGATCAATAATTCATCTATCAGACATCAAATCTAACTCTAAGTGGAGAGACACGTATTTTTGCTCTCTTTCATAAAATATTCTTGTGTTTTCGTATAATCTATTTTTGGGGTTTCTACCTTGTGACTAAATCGGAGGAACTACTTGTTGTTTTCTACCCATTCGCAAGTTTATCATTATAATCATGAATTCAACTTGTTATTTTGTTCATCAAATCATGAGTAGGTAATTTCATTAGCCGGAGTTATGGGATCCATGGATTAGGGTTTGATATGATACTAGGTGTTTAACTGATTCAAAGAGTAGTAAAACATCTTGAAATTCTGTTGTTTTAATTAAAATCTAGTGGTTGCAAACATTAGGTTATGCCTTAGGTTTTATTTTCTTCTAACGGAGAAATAGACTAGAGGACGTGAATTATCAACAGGGATTCGGAAGCTATCAACCTTCTGTTTAATGATTAATGTCGTAACTGGATTAATATACCTAAGATAACATCCTATTAGAAATAGATAAGTTATCTATGTTTGAGAGAATTAGATAATAAATTGTCTGGTGAGGTCGAGAGATAAGTCAGATAGTATAATCGTCAGGGATATTCTGTTGTTCTATTCATTCCAAGAATCTCTAGCATTACCTAGTATCTGTCAATTCCCGAAACCCTTGGTGAACATAGCTCTGGTTTCCCATTTAGGCTAATTTCAAACTCTAAAATATTGAAAGTGAGAATTAACTCTCTATAAACCTTAAACCCCCATTTTATCTTTTTATATTAATTGTTTGAATTTAACTTGTAGCTATAATTTCAAACTAGTTTAATCGCCACTCACATTATTCCCTGTGGATTCGACTCCGACTCTAAAGTTGGGCAAATATATTAACGACGAACGTCTTACACTAAATTAAGGTGTAAGTTGAGTGTTATCACTCACCCACACAGGCACTGAGTTAATTTCTATCCCACTAATTCTCGGGATCCAGATCACATAGCTATGCTTTGCTTCATTACTAACTTCTAATGCCACTAACTGAGTCACACAAGGTTGCACAACACTTTACCACTTGGTAAAAGGAAATAATTATACCAAAAAAAAAAATCATCATTTGTCATCCATATATAAACAATAGGGTGCTAATAGGAATGGAACTTTTATGTCATGCAACAGTATTACCAACAGAACATGAAAATAAAAATAATGAATATGAAAATGCAACAACTTTGACATGCCGATAATATTGGCAACACAACCCCCCATGGTACAAGCATAACTTAGACATGCTTATAATATCGGCAACACAACCCCCCATGGTACAAGCATAACTTAGACATGCTTATAATATCGGCAACACAACCCCCCATGGTACAAGAACATCCCACCCCCACAAAAATAATATTTTGTCCTAAATCCATAAAATTTTAAGTACAAAGGAGGGAAAATACTTGTTATGCCTCTTATTCAATCTGAGGCATCAGTGAAGTGAGGGGAGGCACCAACGTCCTCACCAGGTGCAATGTTAACTCCCATGGTGGTGGGAGTAATCAAAATCTCTCCCTCTAGAATCAGAGGTATTACATCTCTGATAAGGTCTGAAATTTACCCCCTGACTGGGGGCGAACTAGTGGATACTCCTGTTGCTTCATCTTGAATCCTTTTCTGTTGCTTCTCTGCCTCTCTCTTTTACTTCTTTATTACCCACTATATCTGGTAATCTTTGAATTGTTCAGGTGACATGATTGTAAGTCTTAATTTCTTCTCTTCTTTCTTAGCATCTTTCTCAGTCTTCTTGTCTGTTTCTGCTACTTTCTTACCTTTGTCGTTGATCAGACACCCAAATAAGTCAATAAGGCCCTATTCCTCTTCACTAGAAATCTGGACTGGATCAAAGATGGTCTGTTGTGACTACTGATTTATCTTGTCTGCATCTGCTCGAAGCCATCCAACCTCTTCTATCACTTTAGCAAAATTTGGAATGGACATTGTATCAAGATTATTGTTGATTCACTCTTCCATGTTTTCCATTCACAGTTAGATGTTTCTAAAAGGGTGCAATGCTTCCTCTACGATTCTCTTAACAAAGGGTTTGAAATCTTTCCCCCATATGGCCATCTTCTTTTCAACCTTTTTGACAGCTCGTATAGTCTTTGTAAAGTTTTCATGGTTCATCCTGTACTCCTAATATTTTGGTGGGATAGACGCAGAGTCTGGATTCCCACCCATAGGCATCGAATATGAACCTATAGAAGTAGGAGGAGGCACGTATGTAGTAAGTGACAATGGCTTACCTGCAAGACCCTCTGATGACTCAAGAACTGGCGCTGACTAAGTCTGCTGAGCTGGAGGTCTGCTGACTCTCATATCAAACCTCGATTCATCCCTTGTCTTTTCAATGTCCTATTTGTGCAGTGCTGGGACCTCATTATCAATCCCACTAATCAAAGGGACATTTGCTTGATTGCACAAGTCAGTGATAAGGTAAGGAAATAGCAGTACTGCATGAGTCTTTTGAGCATGGAAAAACAACTCATCAGAGATAATATAACCAAAATCTATGGTCAACCCTTCATTCAAAGAAGCAACAATCACAGCTCTAGTAATTTCTAAGCGATCAATGCCTCCAATAGGCATGAGCCTCAGTCGCACAATCGCCTACCAGAACTTTTCTCTGAAAATGAGAGATTTCTTCGATATTTACTTATGGGATCCATGTAACCATGTAGGCTTTCCCCCGTCTGTCAGGATCCTCACTAACCAGGGCTTTTGTGTAGCTCGTGTGAATAATCGATGCTCCAACTCAGGAATTGCCCCTATTTTCTGGTAGTCGGGCCCAAATAAGAACCTGTTCAAAGTCCGTTCTGAAATGTCAATATCAACTCCATGGAAAGGAACTATCTACAGCTTGTTCATGTTAGTAACTGATGCACCCGCGGGCCAATCTTTTTTCAGCAATGCCAAATAGTTGGCAAAAAACTCGCGAACAAAGTTACGTTGGTAGGATCCAAGTGTCTTACTCATTCAAGACAACTCATACTCATTGAACCGCCGCTCGAGTTCGGGATACTCGTGCAGGGTTTTTGTGATGATCTGATACTCCTCAGAAATTGCTCTTTTGATTGGCAACCTATTCGTTGGTTCCATCCCTTTGTAGAAGATGTTATGAGCACCCACCACTTGCCATTTTATGGCTTCCAATACTTGGGAATCCGTGCATCGGATTAAGTTAGGATCCTCCTATTGGGGAGCCTCCTCTTGAACGGGGTTAGAAGTTTCAAATCCCATCTTAACTGGAATCGAACTGGATCTATTTCTGCTACTATTTTCAACCTCCTCTTCAGACGAGAAGAATGAACAAACCACGTGATGACTTCACCGAGTGTTATGGGCTGGTTCATCAGACCTGGCTGCTTGTCCTCTACCCCGGCCTCTGGTTTGTGGTAATTTAGGAGCCATGGTACCTAAAAATGTAGCATTTATTAATATATAGTTTTAAACCAGAGAAAAGAATTTTTTCTGACTAGGTACGGTCCATCGGGTATGAAACGGTCCATCGACCCCAACCATCGGAGTCATTCTAGTAGCTTTATTTCTATAAGATATGCGACGGTCCAAGGTGAAGGTCCGTCGAGTATACGATGGTCCATCGCGCATACAATCTATTGTAAATAGCAGATGCAACCCTCATCTCGGCATTTTGTCAAACACCTTGTGCGCATCTCATCTAAGGGCGATTTTTACAATATTTTGATCGATAATACATCACCCTAACCTTCCATTACTTGTTCATAGGTTACCCAGAATTCCCCCAGGACAGTATATGCTAGGCTTTGACTAAAATCAGCAACATACCATTACCAAGCAAAATAGAAAAAGAAATGACTTTGATGCACTGGGTTAATTTCACCTATTTGATCTCTCATCTTGTTGAAGAAAAGAAAAGGAGAATTCATACCTAATTGCTGCAGTATTGAATCACTACTTGGAATTGTACAATGCACTTCGACCAATCAAATGAAGATTTGATTTAGTGAAAGGAACTTATGACTTGTGATGAGAAAATGATAAGTGAGAAGTAACATTTAAATAGAAGGGGAGAAGTTATAAGGGAGAATGAAAAGGCACAAGTGCATTGAATAGGTGGGAGTTACTTAACCGCTTCAAATTGTCAGTTTAAAACCATTTGGATTAGATAAGAATTAAAATTTGGCTATTTAAATTGATCCGACCTGACCCATTAAACTAGGGTTAAGTATGACGATTAAAGCGACGGTCCATTGCGGGTACGATGGTCCATTGCGGATGCGATGGTCCATCGGACATCCCGTCATGACTATCTAATGAACTAACCTTGCGGCCAATCTACAATGGTTCACACTAAGATACATCGAGGGTTCGACGGTCCATCAGATAGTACCATCATGACTTTTCCAGATTCTTGGTTTCTGGGCATGGTTACGACGATTGACTACAACGGTCCATCAAGCTCGCGATGGTCCATTGGGTGATCCGTCAGCCACCTGAAATTCCTTCAGCTTTTATTTTCCATTCATTATTGTACCTGCACACATCCACAAACCCTTCATCTTTCACAAATCAATAAAACAAACAATAAAATAACGTAAGTTAATACTATACAACACAACGTGGGTTGCCTCCTACTAGCTCCTGATTTATCATCGCGGCACGACTTAGTTATCTTGATTACTCAGATTTCATCGAGATAGAAAGTAGCAATACTTTTTATAAAGTCTTTTGGACCGATATAAAGTTTGACTCATTGCTCGTTGACTTTGAAAACATTTCCATCTTCAATTTCAATTTCAACTACTCCAGATGAGTAGACTTGACTAACTTTAAACGGGCCTGACCACTTGGACTTAAGTTTACTTGGGAACAGTTTGAGTCTGGAGTTGAATAGAAGCACCAAGTCACCTTTCTAAAATTCCCTCTTTTTAATTCTGCAATCATGGTATTTCTTCATTCGTTCCTTGTACAGGTCATCTCTATCTTAAGCTCCGACATAGAACTCATCCATCTCATTAAGCTGACCCAGTCTCATGTTTGCTGCCTCATTCCAGTTCAGATTAAGATGCTTCATCACCCATAGCGCTTTATGCTCTAGCTCAATCGAAAAATGGCATGCCTTGCCATAAACCAATTGGTATGATGACATGCCAACAGGTGTCTTGAAAGATGTTCGATATCACCATAATGCATTGTCCAGCTTCCTAGACCAATCCTTCCTACTAGCATTCACAGTCTTGGCAAGGATAGTCTTGATTTCCCAATTAGTGATTATCACTTTCCCACTTATTTACAGGTGATATGGCGTATCTACCTTATGCTACTTAACTCCATATTTTTCCAATGCGGCTCGGAACATCTTGTTGTAAAAGTGAGATCCTACATCGCTTATGATGGTATGTGATACCCCAAAGCGATAGAAGATGTTTCTCCTCAAGAATTCAATGACTCGCTTTCTTTCATTATCTGCTAGAGCCACAGCCTCTACCCATTTTGTCATGTAGTCAATAGCAACTAGTATGTACTTCATCCCAAATGAACTCACGAAGGGCCCCATAAAGTCAATACCCTAGACATCAAATAGTTCAACCTCTAACATCTTGGACATTGTCATCTCATGGAACTTTGAGATAGACCCTTGCCTTTGACATTGGTCACATCTCTTTACGAACTCGTAAGAATCCTTAAACAAAGTCGGACAATAACTGCTTTGAAGCACTTTTCTGGCAGTACGATCACCAGCATGATGATCTCCAATCGGGGAAGCATGAGTCGCTTCTAGTACACTCAACATCTCCACTTCTAGAATGCATCTTCTAATAATGCTATCTGCACACCATTGAAAAAGATACGGCTTATCTCAGAAATAGTTTTTCACATCATGGAGAAACTTTTTCCTTTAATGAAAGGAAAGATTCTCTTGTATTACCTCACTTACCACATAGTTTTCAAAGTCAGCATACCAAGGTACTTTTTCAAACATTGCATCCAATACTTTCTCATCCAAAAAGGAATCATCAATTTCAAGATCATCTTTCACTTCCTTCTCACCTTCAAATATGGATAGGTGATCAGCACCTGATTCTCACATCCCTTGCGATCCTTGACCTCGAAGTCAAATTCCTGAAGTAGCAAAACCCACCAAATCAACCTTGGTTTAGCGTTCTTTTTCGCCATGAGGTACCTCAAGGCAGCGTGGTCAGTGTGTACCACTACCTTGTTATCTATCAAATATGCCCGAAACTTCTCAAAAGCATACACCACTGCTAGAAGTTCCTGCTCTGTTACAGTATAATTTTTCTGAGCCCCATTTAGGACCTTGCTTGCATAATATATCAGATGAAACAACTTCTCTTTCTTTTGTCCGAGAACATCTCCAAGTGTTACTCCACTAGCATCACACATAATTTTGAATGGCTTCGTCCAATCAGGAGCAATAATAATTGGATCTTCCACTAGTTTCAACTTAAGGCATTCAAACGCCTTTCTGCAATCATCATCAAAAACAAATTTGGCTTCCTTCACTAAGAGTTTGCAAAGTAGGTTTGCAATCTTGGGGAAATCATTTATGAATATGCGGTAAAACCCTGCATGGCCAAGAAAATTATGTACCCCTTTGACTGATATAGGAGGTGGTAGTTTCTAAATCACCTCGACCTTTGCCTTGTCTACCTCAATGCCTTTAGCTAAAATTTAGTAAAATAGCACAATGCCTTCCTTCACCATAAAGTGGCATTTTTCCCAGTTAAGAACAAGGTTGAACTCTTCATGTCATTGTAATTCCTGACTCAGATTTAGCAAGCATAGTTCAAAGGAATCACCAACAACCAAGAAATCATCCATAAACACTCCAAGGTGTCTTCAACCATATTAGAAAAGATTGACATCATGCACCGCTGAAAAGTTGCGGGTGCATTACATAATCCAAAAGGAATTCTTTTAAAACCAAACGTACCATATGGGCATGTGAATGTCATATTCTCCTGATCTTCAAGAGCAATGGAAATCTGGTTGTAACCAGAATACCCATCTAAGAAGCAGTACCACCCCCTCTTTGCCAACCAATCAAGTATTTAATCCATGAAGAGCATTGGGAAGTGGTCTTTTAAGGTCCATGAGTTTAGTTTGTGATAGTCCATGCAGAATCTCCACCCAGTCACAGTCTTGAGAGGGATTAACTGGTTCTTTTCATTTTCAACAATAGTCTTGCCCCCTTTCTTGGGCACACATTGAACTGGACTTACCCACTTACTGTCGAAAATAGGATAAACCACTCATGCGTCCAGCCAATTGATAATCTCCTACTTAACCACCTCTTGCATCGATGGGTTTAATCGGCATTGATTCTCAATGGTTGGAGTACAGTTATCCTCAAGTTGTATCTCATGAATATAGATGCCAGGGGGAATGCCAATAATATCAGTAATAGTCCAGCCTATTTCTCTTTTGTGCCTCTGAAGCACCAAAATAAGTGCTTCTACCTTCTTCTCACCTAAATCAGCTGCAATAATCACGGGTAGCATATTTCCATCTCCCAAAAAAACATACCTTAAATGCCCAAGCAGCTCCTTTAGTTCCAACATCGGCGGTTCTTCAATGGATGGCTTAGCTGGTGGTGTTGATCGATTCTTTAAGTCAAGATCTAGATTTTTAGGGTCATAAGAGTATGACCCCATTCCTATCAAAGAACAAATAGTCTCTTCATACTCCTCAATGCCTTCCTAATTAAAATTCATCAGCACTACAGCTAAGGTCTAAACAGCAAATTTCTCCTCTATCGGTACCTCCTGCTCACCCTAATAATATACATCAACAACTGAGAAAACACTTATTTTTTTCTGTTGCTTCATTGATTGGCATATATCAAATTGCACCACTTTATCATTCACCCTAAATACAAGTTCATTAGCTCACAAATCAATTAGCATACTTTCAGTTGTGAGGAACGATCGACCCAAGATTATGGGCACCTTAAAGTCCACCTCGCAATCCAGAATAACAAAATCCATAGGAAATATGAAGGTAGCAACCTTCACCAGCACATTATACAAAATACCAACAGGTAATTTTACTGACATATCCACCATCACAAGTCACATGTTGGTGGGTATGGGGTTTCCCAAATCCAACTTTTTATAAATAGCTAGTGGCATCAGATTGATGCTAGCCCCTAAGTCACATAAAGATTTTGCAAAGTCAAGAGGCCCAATAGTGCATGGGATAGTGAATGCTCCTGAATCTGTCTTTTTCTACACTAGAGACCTTGTGGAAATAGCACCACAATGATAAAGATTGTCCATCGACTCAAAACTAACTGACCACTTCTTCGTGACAAGATCTTTCATGAATTTTGCATACCTGGGCATTTTCCCCAATCCCTCCACTAATGGAAGATTAATAGTCAACTACTTAAGCATGGTCATGAATTTGCTAAACTTTGTGTCATCGGCCTTCTTCTTCAACCAATGGGGAAATAGAGATGGTGGTTTTGGAAGAGTGATAACTACCATTTCTACCTCTTTTCCCTTATTCTTCTCTAACTCGTCAACCTACTGACTATTGGATGGTACATCATCAATAAACTCATTCAATTTCCCAGACTCCACCAGATGATCAATCTCTACTTTTCCAATTTCATCTGCTACTATATCAACTGCAGGCTTGCCCACAGTAGGGCTTACCTGTACTTTACCATTTCTAGTGGTGACTGCCATACATGACCCATCCTTCTTTGGGTTCTTCACTATGTCACTTGGGAGGGTGCCAGCTTTCCTGTGATTTAATACAGCAGAAAGCTGGTTCATCTGTTGCTCCAACTGTTTTATAGAAGTAGAGTAAGAGTCAACTAGCTAGTTTATTGAGGATAACTTATTTTTCATCTCATTCACCCCGATACTTGTTGCTTCTACTCCCTTCAATAGCTTGCCCATTATGTCTTCCATAGACATTATCCCTACTAGGGACATACAACCCACTCTTGTCACCCTTACTCTTCTAATTTCCTTACTCACGGTCCTTATATCAAGATTTATCATAATAGTTCTGACCTTGGTTTCCTTGGACACTTCCTTGAAAATCCCCTGATTGTTTAAGTAATTTGCCTCCTCCTCATAATCGGAGTCAGCCCTTCCCTGTGATTCTATAGCTTTAACCTTCTTTGTCTTTCCTAATAACAAATGTTTGGTGAGGAGATCCATCTGTGTCTTTATGTGAGCCATGTCTTGGTCATTTTCTTCTTTCTTTTACCTCTTCTCTACAGTCATACCTATAGATACAATTGAGCTAGCTACCTTAGAATCCCTGGTATGCCAAGCTCTACTTTATTTTGCCATATGGTCAAGCATGTTAGCTACTTCAGGTGAGGTCCATGAATGACCCACTTATTGCGTTGTCAACCACTGGTTTAGTTACAGAGTTCAAGGTTCGATATAATATCTCCATCAAGTGGACATTGGTCATCTAATGATTTGGACACCGCATAAGCTTCTTCTTGAATCTCTGTCAAGTCTCATGGAGAGCTTCAGTTGGAAACTATTTGAAATTTCTTATTTCATCTCTCAACTGTGCTCTCTTGGATGGCAGAAAGAATCTTTCTAGGAAAGCGTCTTTCAATTGCCTTCAATTAGTAATAGAGTCATAAGTTAGCTCATTCAACCATAGAGTTGCCTCTCTAGATAGAGACAACGGAAATAGCCGCAACTGAATAGCATTTTGTCCTGCCCCTGGGTTGTCAAATGACTTGTATGTTGAGATAAAATTAACCAAATGCATATTCGGGTCGTCACCATGAGTCCACCAAATAATCCTTTGAGATGAAATAGCTGGATTACAGTGCTTGGAATATTAAACTTGGCTCCGGGTGCTAAGGGCGGAGGAATAATAGCTCTTGTTGCACCAGTTCAATCCAAGTCATCATTATCCTCCTGCATATTAAATGAGGCAGCTTGGAATTCTGGTATCGCCCTCACAAGGAGATTTCTATTCACATTCCTATTTGTTGGTGCAGGCAAATTATCTACACGCCTCGGGTTGACTGGAGCTATTAAATCATCATCACCCAGATCCTCATCATCTAGGTTTTGTCGTCAGCCTACATTATCTCCATTCTGCTGGTTTACTTATGCAGCTGCCAAGACGTCCCATCTAGCTGCTTCCTGCTGAGCAACTACTCTCTCTTGGTCTTGTTGACCATCAATTCTGCCAATAAGTTGAGGTTCTGAATAAATAGGTAATAAAGGTTCACCTGATCTCTGAGAACTTGGCATACAAGATGATCACCCAGCACAAAACAAAAACAACAAATAAAACATAAAATTTTTGGGAACCTTTGACCAAAGGTCAAGCAACAAACATAAACTTAATTGACAACCGTATTCCCCGGCAACGGCGCCAAAATTTGATACGCCTAAATTACACCTCTCCTACGAGAGAGTAAGTGGACCCAACTGGGTTGGGTGTCGAATCCCACAGGGAATACCATGTTCACTATGTATTATGACTATTATTAGACAGTTGATCTAAGGTTTCAAAATAAAGGGGCTTTGGAAATACTAACAGTGTTCTTTTGTATCTCTGATACACAAAAGTCCAGCTACTGAGAGTAAATGTAGATGTAATTTCAGTGAGAATGAATTAACTAGAGTTATGCTCACCAAGATATTCAAACAATTAGGGTTGTGAGTTTTCGTTCGAATTCTAACATATGTATCAAATTTCAAGAATTATTGAATTCTAAGGATTACCCATGTGTTTCTCAACCTAATGAGTATTTCACCCTTTACTTCTCTCGAACTTAAAGGATTCATGCATTATTCAATAACAATCTCATGAGGGTTGATCCTGTTAAGGAATCAACTCATTAACCCAAAGGGTAAACCTATGGAGTTCAAGTGAATCACATTTTTTCCCAATATCCACTTTCTTGTTAGACAAGTGGAGTTGATGGGCTCACTTCTCATGTTTGGAACCAAGAGATGTTATTAAAATGAAGAAAGATTCGTGCAATTTCGATAGATATTAGAAATCAAACCCATTCACAACCCCAAAATAGTTCTCTACATTAAGGCTCCCATAACCCTAGTTATGGAAGTTTAGATACTCATCTCCATATAAGAAATCAGAGATATATTGATGTTCATAAATGGCTTCAAGAGGGCACTTACAAATGTCACAATATTGTTCTTCTTAATCTTAAATGGAAAATATAAAAATCAATAATCAGATCTCAATCTCTAGATTCAAATCTTAATGAAAAGTGTTACACAGCTCTCAATAGAGGAGAAAGTATGAAAATAATGATAAAAAGATCTGGAATAAACCCTAATACGTGGTATTTTTATGATTCCAGAACTAGGGTTTTAAAATTCAAACTCAGATTCTTCATTTTATGGTCGACGGGTCAAGCAATGGTTCATCACAGGTCCGACGGTCCATTGCTTGTACCATCGCTGGGTGTCTAGTGACTTCATTCTCTGCTTCTGGTTGACGGGTAGTGCGACGGACCATTGATCATCGCAGGACTTCTAGTGATGATGAGTTCTATATCTTGGCGATGATTCAAACCTACGGTTTAGCGTAGAGCCAACGATCTGTCACCTGGACTATCGCAGGATGTCTAGAATCTATGATTTCTGCTTGTGGTCGATGGTTTAGACTTACGGATCATCGCAAGGTCGACGGTCCATCGACTAAGCCGTCACTGCTCATTTTACCTCTGTTTTGCTCAGATTGTCCAAGTTATCCTTCACACTCAGTACTAATCCTTAAAGCACTAAAATACTATGTTAAATACAACAATGGTTGCTTTAAGACACACAATTATCTTAATAAAAAGGCCTAAAATGTTCCGCCAAGAGCCGGAACATCAAAGGATCAATTCCCAAATCATAGATACACCAAGCTGATGCCATGAGGGGAAGAACCTTTTCAATTCCTTGAGAGGAAATATGATAATTCTAACAAGATCAATCTTCCACCATAATATCAACTACACAACACCTTTAATGTCTGTGATCTTTCCTAATTTGACATATAGATGGATGATGATCCCAAAAAATTAAGGTCAAACTTTTTTCAAGGAGGAGAGGATAATGTGACCCAAGTTGCCTCCAAGACTATACCATTCACGAGAAGTCATGATTAAGAGATCCAAGTTCTCCAAGGAATGTTGATGAATCAAGAGGTACTTGACATCCTACAAACATCAAAAGGATTTTAAGTGTTGGTGATTGTGTCTAAAAAGAATCAAGGGTCTTTAAAGGGATCAAGGTAAAGTTAAAAGGAACTAAATTATTCAGTGAGAGAAACTGTGAGCTTACCTCCACTAGTAGGTAAGGAGATGCACCAGCAGGTGACCAAAATAAACCAATTAGAGACATCTGCACCCTCACTTGTGTGGACAGATGGTCATTTACGTAGGTAGGTCAGCCTAGGTAGACACACATGTTTTTTGATGAAAAATTGTCACTTTTGGGCCCATGGGTATAAATACCCTAACTTTGCCTTATTTTTCTTAGTTTTTTCTTAAATATTGATGAACAAATCTCTTTGAGAGATTTAGGGTTAGCATTTAGTGATGGTTTGCTTAGATGTTGTGGTTTTGAGGGAATTCAATTCCCTCTTAGTCACCATGGGAATTAGATTTTTGATGGTCAATGTGACAAGGTGTTCTAGGGTTTGAAATACCCTCGTGTTCTTAATTCATCACCTTCTTGTGTCTAATTTTCATTATATCTATGAATTATCTCTTTTTTTTTGTAGTTATTCTCATTCTCGTAGTTTTCCTCCCATCACTAAAATTGCTTTAGCATTTTGAATCATATTACTAAGCTGAGTTACAATCATTAAGGACTAAGTTCATCTATTTTCCCTTTCAAGCTCATACTTAGTCCTAGCTAGTGGATGATTCATTCTTCTAGATTTTTTCCATTCTATGTACAATTCATTATTGAGTTTTCTATAATTTTTTCCATCTGATTTGATTATCATCTACTTTGGTATTTCGCTTCCCAGTGATAGTCAATTTTAAAATTTCTAATTTTAGATATTGAGTGGTTGAATCAAGTTGTTGGATTGTTTCTATAAGTCTTTTTTTCCTTTTTTGCATTGATTTTGAATTTTTCAAGATCAATGTACGCATACTTTAGACTAGTTAAGAATTCCAACAAATTTTTTTCTTCTTCGTCGAATCATGAAGATTATTTATCAGATTAATCAAAAGATATGTTAAATTTTTCTTAGAAAAATTCCCAGCTTATTTTTCAAATTAATATGTTTAACCTCCTTCTGTTAGTGTCTGATTCTGATTCTGACTCTTAATCCTCCATGGAAATCAAACCAATGTCTTTTGTAGCTTCTTATTCCGAGTCATCAGAATATTTTCACCAATCTAACATAGTCTTAACTATATCCTTTTTCTTTCTTTTATCACATAATTCCCTTTTCTTTTGTTCTTTTCGGTCTTTCCATTCTTTCGGTCTAATTCCCATAAGGGATAGTCTTTGAATAGGTGGTCAGTTTTCTAACACTTGAAGCCGACACCTGTTTGTCGTATCATCATGATCCTTCTCATGACTAAGGATTACTTTTTCACAAAGCTTCCTTCTTTTATCAAAGGATTACTTTTACTTTAGGTCTAGTGTTTTGTCACTATTTCCCTCTATGTTTCTAAATGCAGCTACGTTCATCTCATAGGTCTTCAAATTTTATTCCAACTCATCTAAGGTCTTGTTTTTAGATTCTTAGCTTCCCGAATATCAGTTACCTTGATTTCCCTAGACTTAGTAATAAGCACTTTGTCAACAAGTTCATTAGCAGTGTGTAGCTTTCCTAAGGATACCAACGCATATATAGTGTTTGTTAATCCATCGATCATCTCCTAAAGTTTCTAACATTTTTCATCTTAAAAGTTTCTTATTCAGTGAAAGCATGGCAATTCTTAATTTTTTTTACTTGAGTAGATCTTTCATGAGAATTTACAAATCCCAAATCTATTTAGATATAGTACGATATGAGATACGGTTTAATCATCTGGTCTGAATCCACATAAAAGAATGCATTTAGCCTTATCATTCTTTCTAAGCATCTTGTAGTAAGCTTCATATACTCAACTTTGGGTTTGGGAATATCCTTATTCTTAACATCCTTCAACATAGGATACCTAAGGCCATTAGTGATCCTAGTATAGAGCTCATAGTCTTCAGCTTGAAGAAAATCTTCCACCCTTGCCTTCCATCATGAGTATTATTATCTGTTGAACAATGGTAGCCTATTGATGTGTTGACCTTCACCATGTGCCAGAGGAGGTCATAGTTTATTTTGATATTTTCTTGAGTAATTAGACTCTATTAAGACAAACTGCTCTAATACCAATTGTTAGTTTCTAACCCCCTAACTTGCCTATGTAACAAGTTTAATTATTTGTTTCTTATGATAACTTGAGATAGAGTAAAGAAAGTAAAGTAAATGACACAATATTTATTGTGGAAAACCCCAGCTTACAAAGGGTAATAAACCATAATCTGCATCCTTTCAAGATTTAACCCAACTTTACTAAAACAATGAACCTTTAATAAAATTTAGATTACAATACTTGCAATTCTAGGAACTAAACTAAAAATTTCTGTAACATCAACAATCACCCTTGAATATGGACAACCCAACTATGAGTTGTGCTCAAATTGAGTATGCACTAGACTATAAAAGTAGTAGATTACAACTCAATAAAAACAATACCTAAAACTAGACTCGAGAACTGTAAATCATATTTCTATGGATCAGGTTTCTATGATCTGTTGCTTTGTGTTGTCTACTCTTGTATCTTCAATCAAAACATTCTTAAATATGAACTCCCTCTATTTTATTCGTTTGTACCTTTTCACTTAATGTAAGTATGTTATCATCTCTTAGGGAGATGTTTGTGTATTTATAGCTTTGACTCATCTCCATCTCCAAACAAGATTCTTTCCTTCCAAGGAATCCCATTCGTTATTGGACTTCATTCACCAACCTTACTGGTGATTCTTTTCCATTAGAATTCCTCTATTTAAGGCAAGATTTTACAAGTTGAACTTTATTTGGTCTATTAGAAATCGTGTTTATTTTATTTGGTCCATACTGTTGCTAATCATCAAAATCTTCCTGAAATCTAATAATTACTATCACAAAAAAACTAGGATATAGCTAAAGCACTCCATTCATCAATACCATAAATGTTGTCGGGACATTGGTCAAACAAAGAACATAATCAACAACTCCTAATGGCTATCACGGATCCTAAAGTTTTTCATAAGAATGCCTGAAGCTCTAATCTTAAACTAATGATGCCTCAGTCTCAAATCAATCTTCAAAAACACTGAAGCACCCTAAAGATGATCGGATAAATTATCTATATGCAGTAGAGGATACTTATTCTTTATAGTCATTTTGTTTAACTTATGGTAGTCGATACGCATGCACTTACATCAATCTTTCTTCTTCACAAAATATACTGGAGAGCCCTAAGGTTAAATTCTAGGATTGATGAACCCCTTACTCAACAAATCCTAAAAATGGTCCTTCAATTCCTTCAACTCTATTAAGCCATCATATATGTAGGGATAGAAATTATTTTATTGATTCTCTCCAAATCAGTGCCAAAGTTTATATCATGATTATTAGGAATACCTATAAGATTAGTATAAAACATATCTACAAACTCTTTAACCACCCTCACCAATCCAAAGAAAGTGTTTCGGCAATAGTAACTCTAACATTCCCAAATAATAAAAGACATATTTGTACCAATTTCTAACCCTAGCGAAAGTAAATCTCTCTTACGACACGAACCCTAGACACCTCTTTACTCCAATGTTTTGATATCTGGCATGATCAAGGTAATTATATTAGGATATCAATCCAAGAAAACATGATATATGGAGAGTGAATCCATACCTAAAACATGTCAAAATTAACCATGCTAAGAATAATAGAATGTACATAGATATCGAATCCTAATGTCATAGTACAGGATCAATACATCAAATCTCATACTAAAGAATCACTTTCTGGGTAGAAACACAAATAGGCACACCAAAAGACTCACAGATTATATAAAAACCCAATTTAAAGAAAAAAGACACATAGGAGAAGGTAGTATCAGAACCGAATGACGCTGATGCAGGTTGATGACATACTAAGACGATACCTATGATAACTCCATTTATAGACACTAAATCTAGCCTACCCGACAAAGCATAACTCTATGAGCTCTCACACTATACATAAACTACTCCACTACTACCTCATCGACTAGTTGGTGGTACACTTTTACCTCTTTGATGTCCACCCTGACCCCTAGCTTGTGGTCCTAGAATTCTTGTTGGAGCCTCATGACCCTATTATGGACCACTGTGACTAAACTATAGGTAATCTCTCTTATAGTATCCTTGATAACCATCTTTAAAACAACCAAAATAAATGGGGTCCTACCAAGATTAACCCTAATGACACTAATACAAAAATGATCGAGACAACATCTATGGCTAGAAAACCTCCAATGCAAAGATTTAGAAAACTATCTTAAACCATAAGAACCTAATCCAAAATGTCCACCGTTAGACTCTTACATATCCGCAAGAACTGACCTACCATGTTGTGGGGAAAAGTCCCGCCTAAAGGAACCCTTGCCTCTAGATAAGGTACCATTGAATTGGTCTAAAGTACAAGACCTTTGGTCCCTCAAATTCCTATAGTTCTTTTGATGCTTGGCAGGGCCTCATATATACAACACTATATGGTAAACTATGTGGGACTCAACTAATCCTATGCTTTAAAGTCTCTCATTACAGCTAACCATAAATACGTATGAATTCTTACTCTAGTCACTCTAAAACTAAAGTTGATCAGTTTTTTGAACCTCTCGAACCTCTATTTCTTCTTGTTTGACATAAAAGCTCTAACCCTATATATGAATCCCACTCTCGGTAATGGCATACTATTATACATAGGTACTACTGAACTGTTGGACCCAAGTAGAGTAGAAATAGTAGTTGATCTATGGTTTAGGCCTCTACTTTTGTCTAAAAACCATGAGTAGTACTACCAATTCACTACCCTAGAACAAACCCTATAAAATACCCAACACCCGACCAAAGTGTCCTAAATCCTTAGGTTAGTAACAAATCAAGGTGGAGTTTAATCTAGTCCACCTCCTCAGGTGGAATCTAAACATCACTTACTTCATGCTCAAACTTAAGTGCTCTACCCTAACAGGACTTTTAGCAGTCACTTATGTTATACCCCTACCATTTCTATCACAAACTCTACCATGGCCTCCACTATGTCCTCTACCCTATTTACATGCCATAGCAAGGACAACCAATACTGGGGATTCATCAGGCCCATGACGTTATTCTTATCATGTGTGAGTGAGTAAGATAAAAATCTCAATAATCAAACTAAAAGGACTATTATGATAAGAAAGAAGAAAAGAAATTTCCTAAAGTCCCATAGACTCTCAAACATAGTTGATAAATTTCTCCACACCAATCTATGATACTCTACTAGACATGGTTTGTACTTATGAGACCAAGGAATCTAGGCTCTAATACTAACTTGTCAAGACCCAAAATTGGGACTATGATGAAACCTATCACACCCATCCAGAGGTAAACATGTGCCATAGCCCAAACTGGGGCCTTGTCGTAATGGGCATCCCAAGTTTAACCAGGACCAGGGACCACCCCCTTAACCCAACCCAACCACCTAATACAGTCTTAGATGAGCTGAATTTTGAGCATATAACAAGATTGCATAATGCTCTCATGAAGACTCTGGGATAGGGTCACAACCATGACCGACCCAACTGAGTCTAACCATACCAAACCAACCATCCATACCAAACCAAACCATTTAGAAAAATATCAAACATAATATGATACTCAACCCAAAATGTAGTATAATAGAACAGTGAGAAATTTTGTCCGATGATGCCAGCCTCCCAGCTTATTCCAATGAAAGGCGAGCACCAATATCGATCCCACCCATACTAACCCTTAGAAGTACCATAAAGCCTCTATCCAAAAGAATCCAAATATCCGGTTGGGACATGCCAGCAACCATGGCCAAAACTAATATCCGAAAAGAAAGTAAAAAGTCTAAGAATGTCCAACATGAAATGATGCCTTTCAAAATAATGGAAACTCACCACTTCAGTCTAATAAACTGTCCCCAAATTAAGTATTATGAAAGAGGAGTCGAACGGTCGGTTCCTGCATAGCTTGGGTATATAGTGCAGTAGACGGGTTAGTAGGTGAACACTAGCATACAACTCGGAATAAGGATAATGTAATGCTAGTTATAAAATCTAAATGAAAACAATCCAATGCAAACAACCATACATATATATATGTATATATATAAGTGTTGGGAAAAGGGACCAAGTTTAGCATGCCATTAAAACCTTTACCTGGGTTGTGTAGCTTAGTCATTCTACCACCCACGGGTCATATGGGTTCAGCTCCCCCTACTGAAAGGGTTCCAGTATGTGTAGCCGCACGACAAGACAATGTCCCTAGGATGACATCACTCTAATATAAAAATGACACTCGTACATGGCCATCAAAGACCCCTCATATCATCAAATATGAGTTTTTGGTTTTCATCCCCCCGGGACCGCCACTTACCACGTCTTAGCTTACACTTTTCGCTATTAATGCCCAAGTTAAAACCAAGTCCAAATAATTCAATTATCCTTTTATTAACCTATTCTATTCAATAAACCACGGGTATCATCATACCACCATACTTGTAAGCATTATCCATAGCCAAACCATTTAGATTAAGGGGACATTTAAGTGGCCTATCATTAGCCATATTAAACATCTTGGGAGACTACCATGTTCTCCACAAGCATAACCAATTATCCATTAACCTTTGTAAACCATTGAAAAATATTTACAGTTTTATATATAAGCCGAAAACAAGAAAGAATTCCATTAACATAAGTCAATGCAATTAACATATCTTTATAAGCATTTTATCAAAAACCTTGGGGGTATAATATAACCAAAACCAAATTCCATTACCATGCGATTCAATTGTCCAAAACCACCGTTAATGCATAGAAAATGTAGTTAAAAACATAGGAAATCATAACCAGGCATTTAATATTAAAATCCCCAAAACAATAGTTGAAAGCCATAATTATATGAGAGAAAAAACATGAAATCAACCATGTAACCAAGCCTTTAATTGAAATTACAATTAGGGAAGAGAATCATGTCTTAAACCAAAAAGATTGGTAGAAAGAATTCACCAAGACATGCCCCAAACTAATCCCTTAGTTGAAACCTTAGCTCTTTGTCCCAAAAGCTCTTGAGTGAATTATGATATGTTTAGGAAGTTTCTAGGTGTTTAAGAGTAAAATAATAGGGTAAATAACCTCCTAAGTGTATTAGAAGTCATGAGTACTTATTAGGGTAAGTAGGGAAATGTCCAGAATACCCCCACTTAAATCCGATAAAAACCCGACGCAGGGTCACGACTAACCTCCTTATGAGTCGTAACCTCCATTACGATTGATACCCATCCAATCATAACCAAGTCTCAACCATGGATCAGACACTGTCCAGTATACGAATCATCCGCCCATGTTATAACCTCAGCATACTATCTGTACCCATGATCCTTATTCCTTGCAGAATGTATCACCAGGATGATCAAACACTTTCCACCTTATGAATTACCTATACGACTCGTACCCAACCATACGACATTCACCTCTAAGTCATATCCATTCCAGTGACAAAAACTATCCCACCAACTAACACTGGTCAGCTTATGATTGGACTTCGCCACTCGTATCCCAACATACAGCTCATACCATTAGTTATATTGGGTCCAAAAAATGGGATTCTAGGAAATTTTCTAAGGATCCGAACCTGGGATACTTTAGTCTTCCCCACTAGGAACATTCATCCCTGAATAATGGATAAGGTAGGGGTCACCACACACAGAGTTATTTGCATTATCAAACATCCCTTTAACAAAGTTTGAAAACAAAGAGGCAGAGATGTTAATCTTTTCTTTAACAAACTCAGAAAATAAAGATGTGTTCAAGAACGCATACCTTTCGCGCGAATAACAAGAGTAGAAAACAAGAATAGATACTTCGAATTCATGTCCTCCTATGCTTCCCACGTGGCATCTTCCATCTTGTGGTTCTTCCATTGAACCTTAACTAAAGCAACATCTTTGGTCCGCAACCGACGAACTTGCCTATCCAATATGTCAACCAGACCTCTTCATAAGAAAGAGAATCCGATCTATCCAACACCTCCAAAGAAATAATCGAAGAAGGATCACCAATGCACTTCCTTAACATAGAAACATAGAATAGCAGATGAACAAAACTCAGGCTAGATGGCAACTCCAACTTATACGCAACATTGCTCACTCTCCGAAAAATCTCATAAGGACCAATGTACCGAGGACTGAGCTTTTCTTTTTTTCCAAATTGCACTACTCCCTACATAGAATACACCTTAAGAAAAACCTTATCCCTAACTGTAAACTCCAAGTCTCTACGTCTAATATTTGCATAGGCCTTTTGACGACTCTGGGCAGCCTTGAGCCTATCCCAACTAACCTTCACCTTTTCCATAGCTTGACAAATTAAATCTGAACCAAACAAATCAACCTCACCGAGATCAAACCAACCAAAAGAAGATTTAAGCCTCCACCATACAACACCTCAAAAGGAGCCATACCAATACTCATATGATAGCTATTGTTGGAAGAAAACTCTACCAAAGGTAGATGCTCCACCCAACTGCCACCATAATCAATCACAGAGACTTAAAGCATGTCTTCCAATGTCTAAATAGGTCTTTCTGTCTTCCCATCTGACTGTAAATCTAAAGAAGTACTCAGACTTACCTTAGTCCCCAACTCTATCTAGAAAAACCGCTCGAAGTGGGATGTAAACTATGTACCGCAATCAAAAATAATCGAAATAGGCACCCCATGCAGTTTCACAATCTCTTAAAAATTAAGCTTCACATAATCCTCCACCAATAAGTTAGTCCGCACAGGCAAGAAATGTTCAGACATTGTCATCCTATCCACGATGACCTAAATTGAACCAAATTGGTATCGAGACCGAGGAATACTGGTAACAAAATCCATATTAATCTCCTCCCACTTCCGTTTAGGTAACTTAATTTCTTGATATAACCCACCAGGCCTCATTTTCTCAACCTTAACTTGTTGAAACACCATGTGCTTGGACACAAAATCAACTACATCAAACTTCATGCCACTCCAAAAAAATAGATCTTCTTAAGATCATGGTACATCTTAGTAGAACCAGGTTGAACAACATAGCGCGACTCATGTGCCTCAGTCAAAATTCTTTGCCACAAATCATCTACATCAGAAACACACAACCTCCCTTGGTATCGTAAGGTACCATCGCCGCAAATATCAAAATTCGACACTTTTTGCCCACTAATGTTGGCTTTGATTTTAATCAAGGAAGAATCCAACACTTGTTTCTCCTTAATATCCACACCAAGAGATGATCTAACCACTTCTTTAACCCTCGCACCACCATCCTTGAAATCTAAGAGATGAACCCTAAGATTTGGCAAACAGTGAATGTCCTTCACCAATTTCTGCTGCCCTTCTTCTATATTAGAAAAATTACCCATGGACAACCTTCTAAGAGCATCATCAACCACGTTAGTTTTACCTGGTTGGTATTGAAGACTCATATCATAGTCCTTGAGAACCTCAAGCCATCTCCTTTGCCTGAGATTAAACTTTTTCTACATAACACATATTGTAAACTCTTGTGATCAGAAAAGATATCCACGTGAACACCATACAAATAATATCACCATATTTTCAAAACAAACATAATGGCCAATAGCTTTAAATCATGAGTAGTATAGTTTCTCTCATGTACCTTCAACTGCTTGTTAGGCTATTACCTTCCCAAGCTGCATCAACACAAAACTAAGACCAATTCGAGATGCATCACAATAAACCACAAACCCATCATTGCCCTATCGCAAAGTTAAGACTAGAGCCAAAGTCAACTTATCCTTTAAGTTTTCAAAACTCCTTTCACACGCATCCGACCAAGAAAACTTAACCTTCTTCAGAGTTAACTTAGTAAAAAGAGCAGTTATCGATGAAAAACACTCTGCAAACTACCTATAATACTCGGGTAAACCCAAGAAGCTCTGAATATTAGATGGAGTTGTAGGTCTAGGACACTTCTTCACCACTGCCACCTTCTGCGGATCCACCATGATCCCTTCAGTATAAATGATATGACCCAAGAAAGTCACAGCATTCAACCAACACTCGCACTTAGAGAACTTAGCTTATAATTATTGTTCTTTTAAGGTCTGAAACACCACTTGGAGGTGATTAGAATGATCCACCTTAGTCTGTGAATACACCAAAATATCATCGATAAACACAATGACGAAGAGATCCAAATACTATTGAAACACCCTTTTCATGAAATCCATAGATGTTGTCGGGGCATTTGTCAATCCAAATGACATCACCCAAAAATCATAATGCCCATACCTAGTGTGAAAAGCCATCTTAGGGATAACCACCTCCCTAATCTTCAACTAATGGTACCCAGACCAAAGATCTATCTTAGAGAAGAACTTAGCATATTGTAACTGGTCAAACAGATCATCTATTCGAGGAAAAGGATATGTGTTCTTGACCGTTACCTTATTAGACTGCCTATAGTCGATGCACATACAAAGAGAACCATCCTTCTTGTGCACGAACAACACCGGTGCACCCCATGGAGAAATGCTAGGATGAATAACCCTTTGTCCAAAAGATCCTTAATTTGCTTCTTCAGTTCCCTTAACTTAGCCGGAGCTAATCTATACGGAGGAATAGAAATTAGATTAGTGTCCGAAAGCAAATCAATACCAAACTTTATTTCACTATCCGTAGGAACACCTGGAAGATCATCCAAAAAGACCTTTGGAAACTCATTAACCATAGGGACCGAAGACAAAGAAGGACCTTCCGAATTTGAATCTTTAACTCAGACAAAGTGATAAACACAACCTTTAGAGATTAACCTTCGAGCATTAAGATAAGAAATAAACTTCCCCGTTGGTGATAAGGAACAACTTTCCCATTCTATTTTTGGCTCACCAGGGAATCTAAAGATAACCTACAGGTTCGACAATCCAAGTTTTCATAGCAAGAATGCAACCAATCCATGCCTAAGATTATATCAAAGTCTACCATACCCAAATCAAACAGATCCGCCAAAGTATGTCTACCACTCACAGATACCACACACCCCCTATAGACCCATTCAGTAATAACCAGATCTTCTACGAGGGTAGAAATAGAAAATGGATCTAAAATAATCTTTGGATCAAATTCAAATGTCACAGCTATATAAGGAGTCACATAAGAAAGGGTAGAACCCGGATCAAGTAAATAATATACATCACAAGAGAAAATTTGTAACGTACCAATAACAATATCTGGAGATACCTCTGATTCCTGATAGTATGCCAAAGCATACTACCTGTTCCGACCAACACTAGAACCAGGACAAATAACAGAGGTAGATGTCACACCGTCGGGTGTAAAAATAGAAGATGAATCCATCGGAACCTTATTCATCCCCATAGCAACCTTGTTAGACAGACAATCCCTGAGTTGATGGCCTACTTGACGACACTTGAAGCATTATCCCCTCCCTCCTCATAGAATACCCAATAAGGATCATCGCAAAACAAATAAGAAAGATATAAAGAAATAGACTGACCTTCACTTGCCTGAGATTGGGCTTCCTGTGCTCGATAATTGTCACTACCATGATGATGCCTATCACCCGACTATTGGGGAAAAGGAGAACTGGCAGTAGAAAAGGAACCAAAACTCCCCTACTTCTTTTTCTTCCACTTCCCACCATCTCGGCCACCCTGACACTGGGCACTTCCCTGATCAGAAAACCTGTCTCGCTTACCCTGCCTGTCTCCATATTCTGCCTATCTTCTCATCTCATCCTCAACCTGCTGCATATGAAAAGTCAGCCTCGATATGTCCATATCCTTCATGAGAAAATAGTCTTACTCTCCATAATTAGATCTATGTTTTGTCTAGAAGTAAACTCCTCACTCTCGACCTCATATCAGCCACGAAATCAGAAGCATACCTTGACAACTGATTGAACTTCGCAGCATACTCCTTCACAGATATTCTACCTTTCCTAAGGTTCACAAACTCCTCCATCTTATCTTCCCTCAACTCATAAATAAAGAACCGATCCATGAAGGCATTAGAAAAGGCCTCCCACAAACCATCCTCTAATACATCACCCTTATCTCTATCCCACTCCTCATACCATAGATAAGCAACCATTTTTAGATGATAAGCTACAAAGTTTACTCTTTCACATTAGTATCCCTCATTACCTAAAAGATCCTCTCCACCTCATCAAGAAAGCTTTGCGGGTATTTCTCCACCTTCACTCCCATAAATGTCAGAGGACCTATCTTTATAAACTGTCCAAGCCTAGTAGCCTCAGCAGACACAACACTAGTTGTACCTCGCTCGGCCTAAGCAGCAACCAGTTAGGCAATAGCATGGATAAACTGATGAAACTTTGTATTCATCACATTGCCCTGAGGGACTTGAGGAGCAATAGGAGGAATAGGTAGAACTCTGATTAAATCAGGAATAAGACTATGAGATCAAAGATGAACCCCGAGAGTAGATCGTGCTCCCTCAATATCACTTCCAAATGAGGCAAAAGAATTTCCATGTGTTCCGAATCTAGGAGGCATGATCTGAAAGATGAACAATCAAGGATTAGAGGAGATTTCAGGACTGAGAAGTCAAGTTTGAAGAAAGAATACCTAGAAAGTGAAAGATTCCAAAATGTCTAGCATCATCTCCCTTATGAGTGTGGTGCGCTACACACCCCTAAAAGAGACTCTACTCGACACAGCTTTATGGAACACCAACTAACCATGAACCTAGGCTCTAATACAAAATTGACGCAGTCCGAATAGGGGTCTTATCATAATGGGCATCCCAAGTCCAACTAGAATCGGGAACTGCCCCCTTAACACAACCCAACGACCTTATACAGTTTTGGACGAGCTAAATTTTGAGCACATAACAAGATTGAATAATGCTCTTATGAAGACTTAGGGATAGGGTCACAACCATGATGGATCCAGCCGAGTCTAACCATACCAAACCAACCATCCATACCATACTAAACCATTTAAAAAAATATCAAACATAATATTATAATCAAACCTAAAATATAGAATGATGGAACAGTGAAAAATTATGTCCAATGATGCCAGCCTCCCAGATTATTCCAATGCCAATGTTGACACCAATGCCGATCCCACCCATACCAAACCCCAGAAGTACCACAAAACCTCTATCCAAAAGAATACAAATATCTGGTTGGGACATGCCCCAACCATGGAAAAAAACAATATCAACAAAGAAGGTAAAAATTCTAAGAATTTTCGACATTAAATGATGTCTTCCAAAAGTATAAAAGCTTACCACTTTAGTCCAATAAGTTGTCCCCAAATCAAGTACTATAAAGGAGGAATCAAATGGCCAGTTCCTACATAGCGTGGGTATACAGTCACCAGTAGATGGGTTAGTAGGTGAACACTAGCATGAAACTCAGGATAACGATAAGTTATGCCAGTTATCAAAAATAAGTGAAAACCATCCAATGTAAACAACAATACATATATATAAGTGTTGGGAAAATGGATCGGGTTTAGCATGTCATTAAAACCTTTACATGGGTTGTGTAACTTAGTCGTCCTACCACCCATAGGCCATAAAGGTTCAACTCTCCCTGCTAAAAGGGTACCGGTGTGAGTAGCCACACGACTAGGCAATATTCCTGGGATGACTAGTACATCCCTCCAATGTAAACGTGAAACTCGTGCGTGGCTATCAAAGAACCCTCATATCGGCAAATATGAGCTTTCGGTTTTGATACCCCTAGGACTGCCACCTTCAACATCTTAGCTTACACTTTCCACCATTAATGCCTAAATTAAAACCAAGTCTAAACAATATAATTATCCTTTTATTCACCAAGGCTATTCAATAAACCAGTGGTATTATCATACCACCCTACTTGAAAGCATTATCCATAGCCAAACCATTTAGATTAAGGGGATATTCAAGTACCCTATCATTAGCCATATTAAACCTCTTGGGAGACAACAATGTTCTCCACAAGAATAATAAATTAGCCATTAACCTTTGTAAACCATTGAAAAACATTTAAGGTTTCATATATAAGATGAAAATAAGTAAGAGTTCCATTAACATAAGTCTATGTAATGAACATATCCTTAGAAGCATTTTATCAAACACCTTGGGCATAATATAACCGAAACCAAATTCTATTACCATTAAACCATTATCATGCGTTTCAAATTTCCAAAACCACAGTTAATGAATAGAAAACATAATTAAAACAATAGGAAATCATAACTAAGCATTTAACATCAAAAAAACCAAATCAATAGTTGAAAGCTATAATCATGCAAGAGAAAAAACATGAAATCAACCATGTAACCATGCCATTAATTGAAATTACAATTAGGGGAGAGAATCATGCCTTAAACCAAGAAGATTGATGGAAAGAATTCACCAAGACAAGCCCTAAATTAATCACTTAGTTCAAACCCAACTCTTTATTTCAAAAGCTCTTGAAAGAATTATGATATGTTTCGGAAGAGTTTCTAAGTGTTTAAGAGTAAAATAATAGGGTAAATAACCTCCTAAATGTATTATAAGTCGTGGGTCCTTATTAGGATAAGTAGAGAAATATCCATAATACCCCCACTTAAATCCTATAAAACCCGACACAAGGTCACGACTGACCTCCCTACGAGTTGTAACCTCCATTATGGTTCATACCCACCCGATCGTAACCAAGCCTCAACCATGGATCAAACACTGTCCAGTAAAGACTCATCCACCCAAGTCGTAACCTCAGCATACGATCCGTACCCATGATCCATATCCCTATAAAAATGTAACCCCAGGAGGATCAAACACTGTCCACCTTACAAGTCACCTATACAACTTGTACCCAACCATACGACACTTACCCCAAAGTCTTTTCCATTAAAGTGACAAAAACTATCCCATCAACTAACACTAGTCAGGTTACAACAGGACTTCACCACTCATACCCCAGCATATGGCTTGTACCATGAGTCATATTGTGTCCGAAGAACTAGATTCCAAGAAATTTTCTAAGGGTCCAAACCTGGGATGCTTTAGTATCAAACCCATCTCGAGATGTTTACATAATAGTAATAAGTATAAGAAAGTAAAATTAAAGTCAAACCCAAAAACGCTCAGCATAGAAAAATTGAGTGAGATAATCAAAATAAGATAACTCAAGTTTGGTAGTCACAAGTACACCCATCTAAATACAGAGTAAAATAGAAAGTCTTAAGTGTATCATAATATTATAAAAGGATAATATCACTAACTAACTCTGATTCAAGATGATAAAAAATAAATAGACCAACTATCTGAGATAGCCAGATATTATACATTAAAGAAAGCCACCCTAGTCTAATAATATTTATATTTAATAATAACTAGAGTCCAGTTCATCACAACTAAATTATTCAAGCATAGGGATCAAGTCAGTACGAGTTAAAATTTACATCAAAGTAGAATAATCATTATCGAAGTCCAGTATGTATTCACAACACCAAAACAATTGATCAAAATAGATGCGATGAATATGTTGTGTGTCATGTAAACTAATAAGGTAGGATAATGATATATATAATGCATGTTTATCCTACCTGTGTAAACCCACCATAATCATTTTAGCCATCTAGGACCCATAAAGAACCCACTAAGTCATATACACCCTTTGAATCTGCCTTTAAGGCAAAGGAGTAAATAATCAATATTAGCTTAATTCGAATCGACTCTAGGGCAACCGATATAATTTTCAAATATCTTGGGACCTTAATAAATCTCAACCTCCGGATCTCTTTAAAGTCCAAGAATATATATCAAGTAAAATATTGATCATATTCATATGAAGGGGGAAAGGATAATACATTATAACACAATCACTATCAGTAATAATTCCTAATATCACTATACATCCCCCCAACAACATGCAATCTAAAACCCATGAGACCTGGATACATATAAGTGAAACAAGGCCGCAATAACTCAGTTACTAGGCAAATATAGTATAACAATCATAGATACCTAAAACCTAGACCAAAAAACTAATTAGTTGATTTTATTCCTTTAATAAATATTCTAAATTTTGTATAGATATTTGTCATGTCATTTATATGGGACCCCAATATCCCCATTACTTTATTTTACACAGAACTTTGACAAACAAATAAAAAAGTGTCAAAGAAAAGACTTAACTTTCCTTAAAACAACTCTAAGAATTGAATTAAAGATTTTCCATTTTGAATAGCTTCCGAACTATAATGACCCTTTAGGTTATTTTCTATATTTTTGCTTATTTTTGCTATTAGAGCCTTTCTATAGCTATCGTAAGTTATTTATGACTTGTTAGAACTAACAGTTTGGTTACCAAGCAGTTTGTTTGCTTTTTAGAGGCAATTCCCTATATGAATAGATGATGATGAATTTTGGACCCAACAATGCTCCAAGTACCTTTATGCAGTTAATAAACCATGTTATGAAACTATTCATATGGAAATTTATTATGTACTTTGATGATATTTTTATTTATAGCAAATCCATAGATGACCAATACAAACCAAAACAAACCAATACCAGTATCAATGCGAATACCAATACCAAACCATCCATACCAACAGTAGTCCAACAAAGCATCTAATCAAAATCAAAGAATATCTAGTTAGGACATGCCCTCGACGATAGACAATAAAAATAAATCCAAAAGAATAGTGAAGTTATAAAGAAATCCATATGATGAAATGGATCCCTTCGAAGTATGGAAGATCACCACTTCAGTCTGACTCGCTTGTTGATCCCGAATCCAAGTCACTGAGCAAGAGGAGTGAAAGTATGACCAATTTTTGCATTGCTTGAGGGATACAACATTTAAAGACTGTTAGCAATAATGCTCAACTTACATGTCAATTTAAGTGCAAGGCGGTCGTCGTCAATATATTTGCCCAACTTTGGAGTCGGGCTCAAATCCATGAAGAACAATGTGAGTGGCGATCAAATTCATTCAAAATGATAGATACAAGTTAAATTTAAATAAATGGTACAAAAAGATAAAATAGGGGATAGGTTCCTACACTAACGTTTCTTTTTGGGTTTTTCTAGTATAATTTTGGGGCTATGAATAATTAGAGTTTTAACAATTAAACATGGATCTTGGGATTATGCACTACTAATGGAGTGACATGTGGGAGTTAGTAAATTAAATATGGGTAGGCTTGGTTATAGATTTTGATGCTAGTCTTTCAACAAAATACCAAACTTTCACCCATTGATTCTTTCAAATACCTAATAGGTGTGTTCAACAATTTGTAACCATAACCTCAATCTAGGCATCCCTATTTCTAGAATGACAACCATGGCATAGTTAACCTTATATTCACCCTTATGTATAAGATAGTGAAAATTTAGCAATCTACACACATAATTATCTATCATTGATTTGGTCTACACATCCCTCTTTCAAGGATGACATGGATTCCTAAAGTTCACCCAAAACCCTTCTTTTGAAGATGGCCTTGAACTTCCTAGAGTTTTGAACTTTCACCCATCAAACCCTTGTGTGTATTTGAGGATTTCACCCATCAAATCCAAACCAAACTAGCATAGCAATGACAAACCCCATAAACATGAACTACCAAATGGATGCTAACAATAATAACCCACACACACTTAAACCCCTATTCACATATAACCCCAAGTGGGAGATTTAGCTACACATAAGATAAATAAGCACAGATATACCCAAAATCTCTATTGAAATTATTTGTTGAAGATTTAAGAGAATGTTACTTCAAACTTGGCTCTCCCACAATATCAACAATGGAAGTGAGAAAATCTTCCACTTAAAAAGTCTCCAATGTATTCTTCACCCAAAATTTATATAATATTTTCTTCTCCAAAAATAAAGGTTATGAACTACACAAAACTAAACCTAAAAATTAGGGAAGATGAAATTCTCTAAATAATCCATTGTTTAGAGTTTTAGCCCTCTTTTGTCAAATTTTTGGGATTCGCAATGTGCATTTCCAGTTTTTTCCTTGCCTACAGTCTTTTGGTAGGCTGCGATCACTCGTGTGTGGCCACGACCGCGGCTACGTGATGTACTTATCTTTAGCGGCTGCGGTTCCTTGACTTTTCTTTGACTGCCACAACCGCGGTCACCAGGCCGGGATCGCGGTAATTGGGGTCAATTCCTACAAAAGGTATACAACTGCACATTCTTTCTCCCTTTTGATCATTTCATGCTCCAATCCACATCTTCCTATATTTTAAATTTTATACCTGCAAAGAGTGGATATTAGTGCATTTAATCACAAATATGTCTCATTTATTCATTTAAAACAAGGTAATTTCACGAATGTTTAGTGGGATTGAGTGGTAAAATAACAACTCATCAACACCCCCAACTTAAAGTATTTACTTGTCCTCAAGCAACACTACCTCTTACCATGAGACACACTCATTTATACCCAACCTTTATGCCTTAAAGATCACAATTCCCTCGACTTTAATCACAACCACATATAACTCATTGCAAATGGATTAAACTAACTTCACTACACCCCTCCTTATAAAATACTAAAATCATGGATACATAGGACTTCAAAGAGCGACCAAGCAATCAAAAACCAATACTCTAGAAATGACTACCCTTTTTACCACAACTATGTTATACTTCATTTTCCTTATTGTCGGAAGGTGACAAAATCATCCACCTCAACTTGTTTCACTTGTTGTCCTCATAAGAAAGACAATTCCTCACATCAAGCTACAAAATATGCAATAAGGAATTTTATGTGCACAAACTCTCTCTCGCAGAAAAGAAATATCAATACAATAAGTGTTATACTATAGGTTTGCCCCTATTTTCAATCACCACTATAATGAAAGTAAATGGTTGGAGATCTAAAAGGACGTTCTAAGATTGTAATATAGGTTTGGGTTAGGGTAGGATATTGTTTGGGAACAACAGGGCTACTCCCTTCCCTGAACATCAACATTACACTTTTCAATATTCCTTTTTGACTATTTGGCCACTCTTCTTTGTTTTCTCTCTTTTCTCATGCCTATAATTCGCTTTCTTTGTTCACCATTTTTATTTTATATCTTTTTCTTGAACCATTCATTCAGTTCTATCCTTTATTGGATCCTTTATTTTTCTAAACATTTGTTTACATCACTTAGGCACCTTGGCATTCTATCAATACTTCGTGGCCTCCAACTTCTTTCCATTAACTTTACCACTCCTAACTTAGGCTTTTATCCTCAAGTTGTATTTTTAAGTTCAAGAAGGGTATGGTACAAAAGAGGGATAAAAAAAATGGTTCACAGCTTGTAATATTTTTTTTAAAGAAAGGTCCAAAGGCTCAAACTGGGTAACTAGGGGTTACATTCATATTTGGGTAGTACTTTTAGGATAAAGTGGCTTCCAAAATCACAAAGATGGCCTAAGATCATTTCTCTAACCACATATAATCAAAACTAGCCTTAAGAGACCAACAGGGCAAGTTTTAGATAACACAACTTTACGAAAGATGAATGCAAAAAGCTCACCACTCATGGCATGCAAACACTCACCAAAGAGGATCAATTGTCCCTTTCGTGAGATAAAATTGCAGTATTTAACATTATTTAAAAGTCAACAATATGTGGAGCCACAAAAATAGAAAAATATTTATTACAAAATCGCTCACATCCATGCTCTTAATTTTTGAAAAATTTTAGATGGAGGGGGTTGTTTGTTTTACATTAGCACCACACTCAATTTGCTAAACTATGGCTACAACCAAAGCCGTAGTCTCAATTTAGGCTCAACATGGGCAAGCTAACCATATGGCTATTCAGACTTTGCCAATGGTGTATAAAGTGACCCCGGTTTTAACAAACTAAAATTCCATAAGTACTCATACTTCCCTTGCATTCTTTACATTTATGCTATGGATACTCAGAATTCCCCTACATCCATGCCTCAAACCCAAACACGATGCTTTACCCTTAAGAATGTCATCACTCACTCCATTATAGGGAAAAGTTAGTCATGCATCAACAAGATTAAATTAAAATTAAATTACAAGAACACTAAAAATAATAGAAAAACATGATAATCCATAAAACGTGGGCACCATTAGAGTACCCAAAAATGTATTATCTCAAAACACAATAAAAATAGTATCCAGAGTGTCATCCTAACACAATTATAAAAATATATATCTAGCAATGCATTACCCAAATAATACAGATCTGGGCGCACTCTGTTTAAAAGGAATGTAGTGTCCTCACTGCATATGTAAGAAAGCAAGATTAAGAGTATCTCCATGTATCTGCATTAAGAGCTATCTTCCTCTATTGACTAGGAATCACCACCACCCACATCATCAGCTAATCACTCTACAGGTGCCTAATCCTCACTATCTAATCTCAGTGAAGGTATTAGATGGTTGGGTTTGAGCACCTTGAAGATGCCTTTCACCCCTTTTCATAGCTTTCTGAAAAATTTATCTCTCTTCTTTTCTCTCTTTACTATCTTCTTATATGAGTCTTTGAGGACTCTATGTGAAGAAGCCATGGCTGAATAAGTTCTTTCCAACTGGGCGACAGTGACTCTCTGCTTCTCTTACTCCTTCTTGTATCTCTTATAGTCTGACTAGATATGTATAAGTGATAAGCGATGGAGGAATCTCCTGGTCTCTGAGGCAGTCTAGACAATATTTCCCTCACCCCCTATATCTGAACAGATATATCACTGGAGTTAGTGGATGATGAGGTTTTACAAGAGTCTGTGACCTCTTGGACTGATTTTCCCGATTCCATCTTCCTCTGTTTACTCCGACCTAGTGTGCCTTCGCCTCTAAATTTTAGTGGGTATATGAGGGATCTAAGGCGCACCCAAATGTTCGTGTCATACTCTTCCACTTTTGCTCTCCTACATAATTCAGTGATAAGGGGAGAAAGGATAAGATGAGTACCTCCCTAATTCTTGAAGTACTTTCACTCAGAGAGAGCAATCTCACCCAAATTCTGAGTAATGCTAGATAAGATGTAGGCTACCATCTGAGCTCTTATGTCTGTAACAATTGTCATGTGAGTGCATGGTGAGACTCTGCTATAGATGATGTTCAGTCACAGCCTGGCTTCAGCCTTGATTTCCTTCATCAAAATATCTCGCTTGGTGGTGGCCCATGGGACTTCTTTTCCAGGACATAAGATATCATCCATCCAAGTCCTTTTCTTGAAATCCTTGTTATGAAACTCCCTCATGTCAGCATTTGGAAGCTCGTACACTGCATTAATTTTCTTCGCTCTGAAATACACCTGTTTACCTCAAATTTTCATAACTGGATTTGCGAGGGAGACTATGCATAGGTTTGTGTAGAACTTACGCACCCATTGCTCATTATCAAGGCATGGTTCAGGGGAAAAACATATCCACCTGGTTGCAATAAGCCTAGCATGGAATTCTAGGAACTTCTCTTCCACTTCGTCTAGGTTGATACCCCTTTCAGGGAGTAGCTTTGTTTTGTTGAAGTCGGCAGCGTACTGGCATTGACATTTTATGGACATGAATTGGGTGTCATCAAAGTCTTCCATTTTAGAGTAACTCAGAACCTGTAAGCAATGCACTTCGGGCCAATATTAGAATTATCAAACCAAATCTATTCTAGCGCAAATAGATAAGCTCATGAGGTAGTGCTATAGAAGGTTTTGGGAGCAGCTAAGAGTCTATAGAAATTTTGATGTCTGCAAGAACTAGCCCTCAGGTATGGAGATCGCGGGGCTTTTAACCGTAATCTCGATGACGCGACCGTGGTCATCAGGTTCACAATTGCAGTACCTGAGACCGAGTTTACAGTTCTGAACATTACCTTAAGACGCAATTTTAACCCCAATCCTTTGTTATAACTAGGAATAACAACATTATAACTAGAGAATTTCATGCCTAGAGTATGTCAGCATAGCCCCGGGCTTAAAGAAATTGAACTTTGATTTCGTTGGGGATTTTTAGTCATACACATGGTGTACACGTCAATTTAAGTAGTTTAATGCTTAATTTTGGGTATTTAATACTTCCCCAATAGTGTGTACACCAAATACAACTTCTAACCACAGCACAATGACAACTAAGCATGCATTTGGTAACACAAAATTATTTTAGGCCCTTTTTATGCGGTAGAAGTTCATAGCATGCAATTATATCAAAATTATGGGAGTTGAGACAACTTACCAAGTTAAATAATGTTATTCAAATGATATACCACTTGGATATGGAATGCAATGCCAAAAATTAAAGAGGATTTTGAGAGAATTTGAGAGAGAGATAATGGTAAGAATGGGTATCATATGGTCTTTTGAACATAATAGACCGCGATCACAATAATAGTTCTGCGATCATAATTATGCGGCCTCTACGATCATGGGAGAAAGGACCACAGTTGCGATAACTGAGACCCAACAGTTGGGTTTTCTGCATTTGCTGCTCAGTCTAAACTTGCCAATTTCACACATTTCTTTCTCAACTTTGATCAAAATGCCTCGTGGAACCACATTGTAGGGATTATGCATGCACAAAAATAAAAGCCAAAATCTATCCTAGCATGTGTAAATATAAGGATATGTGAGACTTTTTGTGGCATGATGGGTTGTCTCCTATCGAGCGCTTAGTTTAACATCGTAGCAAGACGGCTTCACTACTTTCCTTGGTCTCTCTACTTAGAAAGTTTGAATCTTCGTCCCAAATTTTGTTCAATTTGGAATGAACGGCAGAGGGACAGAACATTCAAATCATACAAGATGAAACTTTGTAGAGGTGGTAAAATGGCAAGCAAGCTTTGATCTGGCCATTTTGAAGACTTAAACCTTTTACCCAACTTCATATCAAACTTCCAAATTTTCTCCTTGGGTGAAAGTAAGCACATAAATAGGTCATTCCTTGTGCATCAAAAATTGAGCATCTTGGTCTTTGATGGATAGGGTTCCATGTGCTCTTTCGAAATGACCAATTCAAAAATATAAGAGTTGGACTCCACCTTCCCATAATCCTCTATTTGATCAAAGGGGTGGATCCTCATCACATTCTCTATGCCTAATGGTGAAAAGTGGGTTGAATGAGGTCCAACACCTAACTCTGGGTTAGCTTCCTCTAAAGCATTGTCACCCCCAAATAAACTAGAGACGTTATAATAGTTGTGTGTTGATTCTTCTTTTGACTCTGGTATCATTTATTTTATTTTGGCCTTTCCTTCCACATATGATTCGGATGTTGGGAAGCCTCCAAGGATTCTTTGCTACCAAGCTCATCATCATAGCTTGGTTTCTCTTCTTGACATATTTCCTCTTGGGTAATGGGCACGGTGATGATAGTTTTAAGTTTTTGTTCTTCGCCCATTACCGCCTTCTTGACACTTGTCCATTCTTGAAAGATGTGTTCCAGACCCTCCTTCATTGCATTTAACCGATCCAAAATGGCTTTTAACCTTGGGTAACAGCTATTTAACTTGGTATCTTACTTTTCCATCTTCTCTTCATCATACCTATCAATCTCATAAGAAGAACTAGCAACTCGGTTAGTATAATAGGGGGAAGGGTCACGTGGATAATCACTCCAATGTCCATATCGACCGCTACATAAAGAGCATCTATACTCTCTATAGGATTGGGATAGTGAATCCATATCTCTCTGGGCTTCATAGTGACAATCTCTCATAAAATATGGTACAACGTGATATGGATGTGGATCATCAAGATCAGACTTCCAACTACCAACATTATATTTTTCAGAAGATGCCATAGAAAAATAAAAATAAAATAAACTCTACCTACAAAAGAAAATCACAAACAAATATATACAAGCTTGAATTCAAGCAAGTAACCAAAATTCCAAACTAACTTAACGCGCCAAATTATTCCCCAGCAACGGTGCCATTTTTTATAATGCACAACTTACACATCAATTTAAGTGCAAGGTGGTCGTCATTAATATATTGACCCAACTTTGGAGTCAGGGTCGAATCCATGAGGAATAATGTGAGTGGTGATCAAATTAATTTAAAATGATAGATACAAGTTAAATTCAAACAAATTGTACAAAAATATAAAATTGGGGATAGGTTCTATCACTAATGCTTCTTTTTGGGTTTTTCTAGTATAAATTTGGGGCTACGAATAATTAGAGTTTTAACAATTAAACACGGATCTTGGGATTATGCACTACTAAGGGATTGGCAAGTGGGATTTAGTCATCAACATCGATTTAGTAAATCAAATATGGGTAGGCATGGTTATAAATTTTGATGCTAGTCTTTCAACAAAATACCAAACTTTCACCCATTGATTCTTTCGAATACCTAATAGGTGTATTCAATAATTGGTAGCCACATCCTCAATCTTAGCATCCCTATTTATAGGAAGACGCCCGTGGAATAACTTATATTCACCCTTATGTCTAAGATAGTGAAAATTTATCAAACTACACAAATAATTGTCTATCATTGCTTTAGTCTCCACATCTCTCTTTTGAGGATGACATGGATTCCTAAAGTTCACACAAAACCCTTCTTTTGAAGATGGCGTTAAACTTTTTAGATCTTGGAGCTTTCATCCATCAAAACCTTATGGGTATTTTGGGCTTTCACCCATCAAATCCCAACCCAAATAGAATAGAAATGACAAAACCCATAAACATGAACTACTAAATAGATGCTAACAATAACAACCCACACACACTTAAACCCCTATTCATTCATAACCTCAATAGGGAGATTTAGCTACCATAAGATAAATAAGCCTAGATATACCCATAATCTCCATTGAAATGTTTTTTTGAAGATTTAAGTAAATGTTACTTCAAACTTGGCTCTCCCACAATATCAACAATGGAAGTAAGAAAATATTCCACTTAGAAAGTCTCCAATGTATTCTTTACCCAAAATTTATACAATATTTTCTTCTCCAAAAATGGAGGCTATGAACTACCCAAAACTAAACCTAAAAATTGAGGAAGATAGAATTCTTAAAATAATCCATTGTTTAGGGTCTTAGACCTCTCTTGTTAAATTTTTGGGATCCTCCACGTGCATTTCCAGTTTTGCCCTTAGGTTGCAGTCTTCCGCTAGGCCACGATTGCGCATGTGTGGCCACAATCATGGCTACGCCACCACACTTATATTCAGCAACCGCAGTTCCCTAACTTTTATTTGACTGTCGCAATCGTGGTCACTAGGTCATGATCACTGTAACTGAGGCTAGTTACTACTCAAAGTTTGCAAGTGCACATTCTTTCTCCCTTTTGATCATTTCACGCTCCAATCCACGTCTTCCTTTCTTTTTAACTCTATACCTACAATGAGTGGATATTAGTGCATTTAATTAGGAATATGTTTCATTTACTCATTTAAAACAAGGTAATGTTCATGAATGTTTAGTGAAATTGAGTGGTAAAATCACCACTCATCAGTTAGAAGGGTGAACGCTAGCCTGAAACTCAGGGATACGGATAACATAATGATATGATCAACAGCCTAAAATCATTCAAAATCCAATGCACATAATAAAATGTATATACATAAATATATATATCGCATGCCAAGATAGGCAACAAGGATTAACACTTTTTTCAAAACTTTAGCCTGGATTATGTAGCTCAACAACCATGTAATAGTACCCATGGGCTATATGGTCCTAATCTCTCATCCCCTGGTTGATCCCCAGTACGTGTGGTTGTACAAACTAGAGAATAATCTCATATATATGCACATGGAGGACTTAAACCCTCCAACATATACCAAGGTGATTTAAGCACCCAACCATATAATGATTTATGGGGGACTCGGATTTATGGGGGACTCGAACCTCTATAATCATGAAATAATAATCATAATAATAATAATAATAAGGGAGACTCAAACTTACCTGGTCACTTTGACCCCTGCGTTGGCAAACGTGATTTCCAATATCGGTCACTTGGACCTTTACTTTCATGACTCAGCTACTCAACCCTTATTATAGCCCAATTAAAACAAGTATCACACCTTCCCATTCAATGAACCATAATACGCTTTTAGGAATACATTGTCGGTATCTTCATACCAAATACACTTGCAAGGTAACATATTATGCCAAAATAATTTCCATTATCTTGGGGAGAACAACTCATTTGTTTATTAATACACATTGGGGAACACCGACTTTATTTGTTCATTAACTCATACCATTGTATTTTAAATACTTCTTTTTATATCATGCAAAAGTTTAAGACTAGTTCAATTTTACAAATTCCCACAGTTCTCATTACTAAAACTAATTCACATTATAGGGTTGGGGTCATAACCACTTCAAAAGTCACAAGTTTGGGAAAATCATAATTCCCTAGTTAATTCATCATACCCATGCTCCCACAAGTTTAAAACCATATTAAAAGCATGAAAATTATATATGTAAGTTATAAGAAACATTGTTCAATTCATAACATTCAAAACCACCAACCTTTGCTTTCAAAACAAAAAAATAATCTTATGAACACTACTTTAAATCACATGCTTTTGAAAAATTTACAATGAGGAAAGATTAACATGCCTAAAATTTTAAGATGTACGGAGGGAAACTACCCTTGAGAGCGTTAATTATACAACCTTTTAAAACCCTTGCATTAACTTGAACAAAGAGTTTGAGAGAGAATTTAAGAGTGTTTTATTAGGAATGATTTGATAATAAATTCCCAAGTAAGGCTATAAGTCGTGGGATCAAAGGTTTTAAAGTGTGAAATGTCCAGAGTTTCCTCAACTTTAAAGCTGAAAAAGTGTCTTCTTTGATTACAAGTAAACCCCTTGACTCGTAACATCTCCTAATGACTCATCACCACGAGTTGTAACCAATATAGTACCACCAAGTCACCCTACACTATTATATTTATGGCTCAACGGCACCAACCATAATTGAACCCTATGACTCATAGGGTTCAATCATAGATTACACAGAATAAAATTTAGGACTTACACTGGACACCCTGCGATTTCACCTAATAACTCATGACATATCCTTATAGCTCTTAGTGAGCCACTCATACTCAGAGAAGAATCATGACTCAAACTTATTGGTTTGGTTATGACTCATCACAATGAGTCATCAAGATATCCTATGGCTCCAGGGGTCCAGTCGTAACTAAGGTAGTGAGCCTAAAGCTCAAGAAATTTTCAAGGGCCAAAATCTGAGGTATTTTAAATAGGTCGTAGGATGGTATCTTTTATTGACTACTTTATCCATTTATAACTCACTTCTTATTTATACGTGTGTTGTTTATTTTCGCCTATGATTTGATATTTTTCTCCAAGTTAACCTATTATGTTCAACTCCAGGTGTAAGATCATCGAGTTTGGACCTTGTAAATTTCTAAATCTTTGAGTTCACTGTCTTGGTTATTACTAGACCCCACGATTCATAGGGTGTCTTGATGGGTCAAGTGACCCTAGTCGTGAGGTGGACAGTATGTGATATTACATTTCTATTATGGGTATGAGTTAAAGGTACGAGTTGTAAGGACTCATGATGAGTCATTAGGAGAAGTCGTAACCAAGTCATATAAGTTTGTGGCTTGATTTTGCTCTGTCTATGAGTGGATCACTAAGATCCATAGTGATATATTATGGGTTATGGGATGAAATCATAGAAATTCCAGTATTTAAACTATTTGAGTTCTATGTTGACTACGACTGGACCTTATGATTCGTAGGGACTTATTATGGGTTGGTTGGGTGAGTCATAAGTATAGTAGCTTGTGTTCTTGGTAAGACTATCCTGCTTATGACTCATGGTGACAAGTCGTAAGGAGTACTTATGAGTCAATGGCTAACTCGTAGTCAAAGGCGACCTTTTTCCAACTTTTAAGTTAAGGGCATTCTAGACATTTCCCTTTTTACCCAAATTGATTCCCACATCCTATAACCTCTTTAGGTTATCCTTAGCCCTCATAAACACATCAAATATACTCTCAAACACTCTCATATCTTCAATTTCAAGGACACATAGGGTTCACAAGAGATTAATCAATTAAAGCTTCAAGGGTGACTTCTCTCCGTACTTCTTATTGATTAAGGCATGTTACTCTTCCCTCATTTTCAATTTTGTAAAATCATGTGATTTAAAGTGTTGTGCATGGAATATTTATGTTGAGTCTAGAACTATGGGTTGAGGTTTTCTAATATAAATTATTTAAATGCTTCTTCCATGATATTTATTAAACAATTGTGTTTAGATTGATGGTTGGTAAATGCATTTTTCAATTCTTGTGAAAAAATCCCAAAATGTTGGAGGTTTGATTTTAGCACCAAATTATCTTTAATTTCACTTATTTTTAGGGTAATGACTCTGTGAGCGTGAGGGAACGTTGGGTTGGTTTTGGAAAAGTGATTTTTCGTAAATAGGACCAATATGGGATTTTGGATGATTTTTGGACCCAAAGCACAATAGTGCAATATGGGTATCATTATTCTTGTATTGATGAGTAGAATATGATTTTTCAAGCTTGGAATCTCGTGAAAACTTCTCGGAAGGGAAAAGTAGTGATTTAGCGGTTCTTTAAGCTTTCTTTGACATCGAGGTAGGCTAGGTTTTACCTTTCTTAGATTGAGCTAATTCGTAGTATGTTTATGATATTGTGTTAGATTTGGGATGGATTTTAGGTGTTGGTTTGATGAATTGGAATGATTGGCTTAGTTGGTCCGCTTATGCTAATCAAAAATTATAAAATTAGGCATAATTGACCTAGTTACTAATGTTTTAGGTAAATTTCCTATCTTAGGGATAGTTGAGGCTTGTTTAGAATGATAAAGTGAATTTAGATACCTTAAGCCTAGTTCGGGTAGAAATTTCCTAAAATGGAACTTTGGGTATTAGAAATGGGCTCTTGACCTACCTTAGGCTAAGACGCATATTAGCTTTTGTAGACCTTTATATGCTTATTAGAATCTTGGAAATGCTTATTGAGGTAATATTGAGAAACTTGGACACTTGACGGTTATGTTGGTTGATGTGATGGTTGACACATATTGATTATGCTATTACTTATGCTATTGATGATACTATTGTTTATAGTGACATTTATGTATGTCAGTTCAAGTCTGACTATTGATCATATTTACCAATTCGAGTTCGGCTATTGATTGTATTTATCGGTTCGAATTTGGCTATTGATTATATATATTGATTCAAGTATGACTATTGATTATATTTACCTATTTGAGTCTAACTATTGATTATATTTACCAATTCAAGTCCGACTATTGATTATATTTTCCCATTCAAGTCCGACTATTGATTATATTTACCAGTTTGAGTTTGGCTATTGATTATATATATCGGTTCGAGCCCGAATATGAATATTATTCTACGATGATATACTTGTTATGTTATATTGATATCGGGGTGTGAGATTGAAAATAGCAATTTGGCTAAGTATGAAAATGAGGAAATAGTTATAATGTGGCATAATTTAAATAGATCCTAGAGATATTACAATAAGTCGATAAATAAATAATTAGTCAATGTGTAATGATTTGTTGGCAAATGATGGTTGGCCTATATATGAGGATTAGTTTCTATATGATGGATTAGTTCGATAAGTGTTAGTTAATTGACAAATGATTAATTTGGATAGTCAATGGTTATACCGTGACATGATTTGGAGGAATTCCAATTGTATTATGGGAGTTGATAAATGATGGTGGTGGATTACTCTATCTTGTTTGTACCTTCCAGGCTTATGGGGCCTTACGATGGGTTGTTTACTTTTCCGCACCAATTAACATATGGGAGACGATGTTATATTTGTGATTGCATTAGATTGATACTTTATGTTATGTTATGCTATTATTTTAGTTCATTTACCTATTTATGCACAACGATGTTAGAGATGATTCAAATCCATTTCTACCTTGACTTAGTTATGTTATCTTGCATTTTATCATATTTATATTATGATTTAGCTCAGTCGTCCATTGAAGCCTACTGGGTACCCATGATTTTGGTACTCATACTACACTTCTATACCTTTTTGGTGCATATCCAATTACTAATTGTCGTCGTTGATCGATGTTTATGAGGTATTGATATCTAGAAATAGGATGAGCTCTTGGAGTCGGAGTCACCTATTTACTTATATCCTTTATATTCAATCTTTTATTTCAATACAGATATTATTGATTCTTTTAGAACTTGAGTTATATTATTATTAGATGCTCTTATGCTGGCTATAACAGGTCATGGGATGGTATCTATGTTGGCTATTTTTATCTATATCAAATACTATGCTTATTTATAAGTTGTGTTGTTGATTTTCACCTTTGTTGGGAATTTTCACCAAGATAACCCATTGTGTTTGGCTCTGGGTTACAGGTTGGCTTACCTACTGGCGGGATAGAGTAGGTGCCATCATAACTTGTAAATCAGGTTGTGACATGAACAAGCCCAAGTATATTCAACTATTAAATATACATATGAATATAGAATTAAGAACTCTCATATCGCTATACTTAGAATCTAAATCCAAAAGGTCAATTCAAAAGTCAGCCCTGAGCATCCAAGGGTAAACAAGAATTTTAAAAAAAAAATCACGTTACTCATAATTTAAGAAGAACAAATCTAAAAGTTCATTGAAAATGGAGTTGAAATTGACCTTGAAATGACAAATGTGTCAAATTTTAACTTTACCAGAAAACCCCAAAAATTTCAAGTTGAAGAACTATGATTTGAAGGTGAAATCATGAAATAATTAGTGTGGAATGCAAAAATTATGGTTAGAAACTTACCCATGATTTAGATCTTGAAAATCTCCAATGAAATCTCCCCAAATTAGCTCTCAAACTTAAAAAAATGATGTAAATAGTGTTTTAAAATGAAGGGGCATTTTTAGTTTGTCCAATCAAGTACTCAGCGCGATCACAGGTCCCATCATCGTGATCATAATAGTGAACTTTTACTTGACCATAAATCCTCTTTGCGGTTGTGAGAGGTACCATACGATTATCAATTATTGACCTATCCACTATCGTGATCACGGTCCCTCATCATACAATCATGATGCCTACTTAGACCACCCTTCGTGATCACAACATGGTGCCTCATGATCGCTAAGAAGAGTTAATGCACCAGATAATAGCAGGCACCAACAACTAAAATGGTCCAAAATTTCCCAAGGGAGGCCTTGAAATGTGTTTAAAACCCTATGAACACAACTGAACTATGTTACTAGCCTAAATTTGATATTTCAAAATCAACGAAACAGTCAAAATTTTCAACAAAAGCTGTTATCATCAAATATATATCGAAGTCAACTCTAGGCAAATATTTTCAATATTTTGTCTACTCTTAAAATACAACAAAATATCCAGGACATGAACCAATAATTTTACTAACCTAAAATTGAAGTTCCACAGCTGATGAAACTGATGGAATGCTCATACAATGCTTGAATCTCCAAATATTGACCAAAATCAAGCATTCTAACTATAAAGATTTACGAACAACAAACTCACTTAAATTGCAACCAAATTCCTTGACAATTATGTCTCCCATTTTCACAACCCATAAAGACCATGCAACTACTGAGAGGAGTAAAATGATCAAAATGAGCTGAAAGCTAAAAATCACAACTAGGATTGTTAAATTTTCACCTACAACTTTATATAGTTATGTCCTCAAAATATTTTTCCTTTTTATCAAACTTTAGGGTCATATCTTGTTCGTTCTCTAAAAAGGACATATTTACCTCTACGATGTTAAATCCTCACATCTCACCTCAATTTATCTATGTGACACCAACATGAAAATTTTTTATCTAATTAAATTTAAAATATTTTAGTTTTATTCACTAAAAAATAGAATTCAAAAGATTCATTGCATATCCACGGTAGATATGATCCCACTCAACTCTTGTCTAAACTAATACTCAACCTGTTATTGTGATAGGTTAGTTGTTGGATTAAGTCATCGATAGGACCAAAAGATTATTTTGAGATTTCACTTGAACCCCTAAACTCAAACTTATACCTATCAAACCCCTAACCCACCCAAAATTTGATTCACCTAAGCTTTTTTACCCACAGGGCAATAATCACTAAAGGTGGGCACATGAACATGGAAAATCATCTAATGTGGCAAAAAGATAATGTTAAAAAAATATTAAAATTCTCTCCCTTACCCCCAAATTAAACCCTGGTTTCTCTCATTTTCACTTTTATATTTCTCTCATTCTCTAATTTCTCTAGCTCGCATATCCTCATCCTCTTATAATTTCTCTAATTTCTCTCATGTCACTCTCATATTTTTCTCATAATTTCTCTAATATTTCTCTTAAATCAATTTTTTTCTTATTTTAATCAAGAATGTTACAAAATTCAGTTAATCTTGAGGTACCAGATTTATGTTACTGTTACAAATTTTGTCATCTGAGAACTTTAAGGACTCCGTCAAATCAAGGTCGTAGATTGTTTGAATGTAAGTTTTCAAAGGTTTGTAACATTTTCAAAGATTTAATTTTATTTTTTTGGTGAATTTTTTATAATGTTACTATTTTTGCAGTTTAGGAAACTGTGGATGCGTGATCTGAGGTGGATTTATGCACCTCGGAGTGGTAATTAAGGCTTATTTAGCTTTATTTTGAGGACTTCTTGTGTGCTTAATGTGTTAATAATTACATAAATGAGCATCTAAGTTTTAAAGTACTTTATTTCCATGTTTAAGGTGTTTTGTAAGCAAATTTAGAATAAAATTGGTCACTTATAGTCTAAACGAGAAAAGTAGTGTTATTAGCTTGAGCTAGGTGTCGTACTAGTTGATCTCGATGGATTCAAATGTGTATAATGAGTTCATAATGGTTTTATTGTGTAATTATATTTGTAAAAACTTGATTATAGTGTTCAAGGTTCAATTGAATAAATCCAAGAGACAAAACACTAAGCTAAAGATTAAAAGGGCGAAAACTAGTTCTTAGCTTAAGTTTCTAGTTTATCGTCTTAAATTGTATGTTGTTTTAAGATCTAATTTGTAGTGTGTAATGATATAAAATTCTTGGTGATTTTTTTATTATGATATATGTATGATTCAAAAGATGTAAATCAAGTGGAAACAACATCACAAGGCTTGAAATGGATCAACAAAAGCATAGGACAAGACTTGACGTAAACCGGACACTTGGAGTCCATAGGCGCGTCGCGGAGCTTAGACACTAATATAGGGAGAGTGAAACACATAGGGAGATTATTAAGGGACCCAAAAAAGTTTGTATATACTAAAATGGAGCGTCTCATACCATAGGTAATGAGATAGAGGGCGCGACGCGAACTCTAGTCCAATTTTGGCATATTTGACCTCCTCCTATAAATAGGACACTTAAAAATGAGGCTATAGACCTTGGACGACTTGTAAACATTGAGGGAGGCTGTAAAACACTTATATTAGGGTTTTTATATCTTTAATTTAGTTTGTTTATGGATTTTAACATGGTTTCTATCTTTTCAATTACGGTAATGTCCATGAGCGGCTAAAATCCCTTTTCCGGGGTTAAGGCCAAGAACATGATTACGATTGCTTTGAATTAATTTATTTTTTATTATTTATCAATATTGGTTGTTTATTTATCCTTTATATCACTATTTAATAATTAGGTATCCTTAGAATACATCCATTGGCATCTTGTGAGCCCGGGAGGAGGAACAAGAGGATGGAACGTGGGGTAAATAGAGTAGGATTATAATCCTCTATAAAATGAAGTTATAATTTGCATGTAGGATAGTGATATACACCTATGTCACCTATTTGGTTCACTTACGGGATGAAATATAAATACATTTAGAGTAGTAACCACATCCACGCTCAATGATGTGGTTGTGGATCTAAGTTAGATAGGTGATTAGAGGCTCGAGAGACCATGATCATAATATCAACCCCGTGAATCAACGACCAAGATAAATAACTTAATCAATGAAATTCAATAGCATAGTATAATTTTTCCAATGTTTTAACCCCAGGTTGCATTATCATAGATTTTCCAAGGCATTTACCTTTCCACATTGTCTACTTAACTTTTAGTTTACAACTCTAAAACTCTTTCGGCTACTTTACACTACTTTAATCTCAATAGTGAACTAGAACTGGATAGTTTCTTAACACAAGTACCTGTGAGATCAATATTCGACTTTATTTAAGGACACTGTGTTACTTGGTGAGACCACGTAAACTTGTGTGAGCGCTTGGGCACAACAATGTGGCTACTTTAGATGGATTGATTCAAAACCTTTAATTATTGAGCATCAATCTCCTGGGGTGAAATCGAGTTTAATGAATAGGTTCAGAGATAGTGAAAATCCATGTGATCGACTGAAGGAAAATCTTACAGAGTTTGAAGAAGAGAGGGAAACGTTGTGTGAAAAATTGAAAAGATAGTGAAGAGAAGGTGATTGCATTGAAGAAAAAACTCAAAAAAGTTAAACTTGAGAGAGAATGTGAAAAGCCCAAATTTAATAGACTAGTTATGTTTCTTCTTTGTGTTCTGCTGTAAAATGATTCTTTATTATGGTGTAATCTAGTACTTAAGCTTAAGTATTGAATCGACAATTAGGTATTGAATAGCTTATCATAGTTAGTATGTAATGGAGTAGTTTGTGAAATCTTTTTTATATCATTATGAGATGTTTAATGTGAATGAAATGTCATGTTTTGTATCATAATCACATTGTCCATTACTTTGTGTCCAGTTGTGCAACAAAATATTTCCACTCAAGTAGGTATAACCACATATTTGTAACTACTAAAAGTATTTCTAAAAAATGAACTAAAACATAAATATTTGTAACTACTAAAACACTTTAGAAGCACATCATATTAACTATTTAAAGTTGAGATAAAAAGTGCATCACATCACTAAATAAGGTGTTCAACATAAAATTGCATAACAAAGGCTCAACATTGAGCATAATAGTACTACTGTAGCATATCACAAAATCATAACTGCTGCCAAAGAAAAAGTTTTTCAAAAAACAATAATACAATTTGTTAAAAATGAGAGTATAACCCTCATTATAGTATCATGAATACAGGTCATTTCTAAATGAACTAATTCTTGGAATACCCAATAATGTGAAGACTTGGCTGTATCCAATTTATTTCTCTTATTTTCTTTCATTTGTTTCTAAAATGTATTGGTAACTACATCTTTCCATTCCATTTTAGTCCACGGGGTTTAAAACAATATCTATATTGATTTGTGATAACGCTCAACTTACAAGTCAATTTAAGTGCAAGGCGGTCATCGTCAATATATTTTTCCAACTTTTGAGTTGGGATCAAATCCGCCAGGAACAATGTTAGTGGAAATCAATTTAGCTCAAAATAATGAACACTTACTAAATTCAAACCTAGAATACAAATATGTAAAAATTGGGGGGGTTTGAATAATATCACAACTAATATTTCTTTTTGGGCTTCTAAACAACTAATTCAAGACTAAGAATAATTAGAGTATAATCAATTAGTCATGGATATTGGGATTATTCTTTCCTAGGGGAAAGTTATGTATGGGAACATAATGATTCAGTGCAAATTCTAATTGTTAATGATGTTGTAGGCTAGGTTTAAAATCCTTGTGGATAGTTCTTCAACAAAACCTCAAAGAAGTCACTCATTGACTCTTTTGAGTACCAAATGAGTGAGTCAATTAAAGCCATCCTATTTATCAATTAGGCATCCCTATTTCTAGGATGGTACCCAAGGGATAGTCAACCTCATAATCACCCTTATGTCTAAGATAATGAAAATTAGCAAACTAAACCGAATAATTTTCTACTATTAACCTGGTTCCCACATCCATCTTTCAAGGATGATGAGGGTTCCTAAAGTTCACCCGAACCCCTCTTTCAAGGATGGTTTGAGATTTCAAGAGTTTGGGATTTTCACCCATCAAACCCATTTGGGTATTTGGGACTTTCACCCACAAATCCTAACCAATTTAATCAAGCAATAGTAGAACCCATCATCAACAAACTAGAATCTACACAAATACATTACAACCCATACATAATTGCACCCTAATCAAGCATAACCCCAAGAGGTAGATCTAGCACATCATAAGGATAAAGAAAACAAATATACCAAGATATCCATCAAAGTTATTCATAAGAAAAATAAAGAGAGGAAAAACCACACTTTAGACGCAAATGAATCTTCAATAGACAAAGCCAAAGCTACACTTTAAAGTTACTGTCCAAATAATTCTTGCCTCAAATTAGTCTAAATTTAAGCTCCAAGCTCGAAGAAATTACTAAAACCTAAACTAAGGATAGGATAATATATAAGATAAAAGATGGATTGAAAAATGAACGAAAAACCCCTATTTAAGTCCCAATTCCACATTTACTAGATATTAAAAAAATTCCCTTCAAACTTTTTCGCTCTACCGCGATCGTTATTTGTTGACTACGATTGCGGTACTGCTATCGCAGTAGTCATATCACGATTTCCCTTTGGTTGACTTGTTGACTGATCGTGATCACGACCCTCCGTTCATGATCGTGGTAACTTAGAGTTGACTCCTGGGCTTGCAATTTAACTTTTGTTCTTTTTGCTCACATTTCTTCACTTTTACCTTCTCCTTAGCTTATTTTTAACAAGTTTCCTTGCTCATCTTCTCATTTGACTTTTACTTACATAAATAAGAATTAATTAAGAAAGTAACAACAAATCAATGAAAAAGCATGATAGTTTAGGCTTAAAAATGCTAGTAAGTTATCAAATTGATGACTTATCAACACCCCCAAACTTAAACTATTGCTTGTCCTCAAGAAACCAAGAACAATTCAACAAGATAGGGTATTTAACTCAATTCAACCCAAAAGAAAACTATACTAAAGGACTAAGCTAACAATGCTCTACAAAGACATTCCAAACATGTCATACAAACAATTGAACCAAAATCTTTCGATAAGCACATATTATGAAGAAAAGATGTATGTTTGTATCAAATAAATCTTCCAAATCAACAAAGCATCTTAAGATGAAACATAAAATCTTCAAAAAAAATTCAATCTTCACAATGCAACTTACTTCACCCATTTACCCAAATCGATAGTAAGATTTTTCCCTCTACTCCAAAGTATCGATGCCTCTCACAAGCAAGAGTTAGCTCCACCCACACAAAAGACATTGAAATTTCTAAAGAAGATCAAATAATGAAGAATTCACACTCACTCTCACAAAGAAATTCAAGTACAATGAGTAAAACCCTAGGCTTTTCCTTTGTATTTTTCGCCATAAATATAGACTTACCTAGTTTGGAATCACCAAGGTGTTGTGGATCAAGATAAAGGTTTAAAGTACGAGAAGGAATATCTATGAATCAACTGACTAAAATACCTCCTTCAATGCAATTTCTCGACCTCTTTTACCAAATATTTTTCAAACAATCCACCTTATCCTCCTTCAAATCATTTCTCATATTTCCCTTTTTTTATTAGCATTTACAAAATAATTCAAAGCCACCATTTTCTTTCTTTCATTTCTTTGGCTTTTCAATAGTTTTTCTTACTTTAAGCGCTTTTTACCCCCTGATTTGTCTCATTTCTCATCACATTTTTTGGGCTAGGCTAAACAACTTTACCATAAAGTTTGTCTCTTGTCCCCTAAGCACAAGATTTGACCACCTTACATACACCTTTCTTGGCTCATCTTAGCATATCACATTAATCCCCCCCCCCCAAACCAAACTTAGGTTTTTGCCTACATTCTCTTACTTTGAATCATTCAATGCATCAAAAGAGGTTTAAGTGCCAAAAAAATATTTTAAAAGGGCTTGGGTGTTTAAGCAAGGTTATTATTTCAAAAATAAAGAAAAATGGGAAAAAAGTCTCAAAGGGGTTAACTAGGGAAAAATGTTAAGGTAAAATTTTGGATATGTAAAGGGTCAAAAATGGCCTCGGGTCATTCTCCAAACCAAGCTTGTCTAGGATTTTGCTTTGAACACACTCGGGGAAAGTTTTAGACTACACATATGTACAAGAATTATTTAAAAATCTCACCACACATGGCATTGTACTCATAGAGCAAAAAGTTAATCTCCCAGTCAATTTGAGAAATTTGAGCATAGTAAGTTACTCCGTGTCATGACTCATCCTTGTAAAGAGAGAGCCAAAAATTAAATTTAATGGTCACACTCAAAAGAAATCTTAAAAACATCCTTGATCTCTCTTATTTTTTCAAAAAGAAAACTATCATTTCAATTCTTTCCAATGATATTTTGAAAGAATTTTTTAGCCTTTGCCTCTTCCTAAATAATTAAAGAAAAACTTTAGGTGAATGCAAGGCAACATTATCATTACACTTCATGGTATTCTTTCCTCACATCACATGTCATCCATTTAGTTCATAAAACATTCATGGCATCAATAGAAACACAAACGGCCATTTACCCTTAAGAATGGAGTCACCCAATCTATCATAGGGTAAGGCAAGCATTCATGTCCCTCGGGTTACTTAGACTTCACCCGTAGATGCTGTGATAAGCACACTAATCGATCACACCATGGGCATAATATTCATCCACAATTTCAACTAAAAACACCGGTTATACCACGTTTAAGACCAATGGGACTCAAATCTATACTCCAAAAATGATCAAAAAATGCCCCAAGAAAGTTTAAGTTAACCTTTACAGGCATATAAGACAATTCTCTCTTATTGACATTTTAACAAACATACGGTGTGTATGTAAAGTAAGATCTTTAATAGGAAAAATAACAATACATGTGAACAAGCCCAATGCACCAATTCATCATCAAACATACCACTTGTAAACATACTAACCCAATAAAATCACCCACCACTTAATTAAGCAAACAAACCTAAAGTGGGTGTTTCATCAAACACATGGTGTGCACTAGTGTATGAAAGAAAGAATTTTGCAATTTAGCATTTGAGACAAGGTACACATTCCAAAAATATTCATCCCAACAACCATATTCTACCAAATTAAGCTCAAATAAATTAAATTCAAAACAAAAGAAACCATAGAATGTGGTCATTATTCGGATTTTAAAGATCATACCTTGTAAGCTTACTAAAGAGAGGAAAATAATAAAAAAAAGTCCAATATACTTATCCGGGGTTTCATTCTTGAGGTACCAATTCCAACTTGTGCTATAACCTGGAAACACCCAAAAACAAGCTAAAAGAGTAAAATAAAAACATTAGAAAACATAAAGTAAAATTCCTTTGGTTGCCTCCCAAGAAGCGCCTTAGATAAAGTTGCGGCACGATATCTTTTCCCTATCGAATTTATGTCTTCATTTGGAAGACTTAAAACAGTGGCCCAACTTTAGATCAATACATCTTTGAGGCATTTTCGGCAAAGGTGAGGACACAATGAAATATTTTCGATCTCGCCAATTTAAATATTTAAATCTTTTACCCAACTTCACATCAAACTTTCTAATAGGCTCGTTGGGTAGTGGTGAGAGCATCAAAAGTTCACTTGTTACATATCGAATTTTGTATTTATTGTCTATCAAGTGAGGGGAATCATTTTGCCCTTTTGGAATGACAAACTCCAAAATGTAGGAATTTCCCTCCTCATTTCCAAAATTCATCATTTGCTTGGGTGGTTCGAATTTCATCACATCCACCAAGCATAATTTTGAAAAGTGGTTCGAGTGAGGTCTTCTCCCTAATTTTGAAGTTGCATCCGTTTTGACATTCTCGCCTCAAAATTGACTAGAGCCTTCACAAAGGATTTGCTTGGCTTTTTATTTTGACTCTAGTAACATTTCCTCAATCTTGGCATCATCTCTCATGGTTGGTTTGATTGATTGGAAAATTACCTAGGATTTATCAACATTTAACTCATTTAGAAGAGTGGGCATACCTATGGTATTTGAAAAATTAACCACCATACCACTTCCTCTATCCTTTCAATTTTATCTTTATATGCCACCATGTCTTGATGCATGAGTTGTATGTTATCCCCGTTGTTTCTACCCGATCCAAGACAAGTTGAAGCATTGCTTCAATCCCATTGTCTTTGGCATATTGTTCTTCTTTTTTCTCATCATAATACCTATCAAAATCATAAGAAGAACAAGCAATTGGGTTAGTATAACGGGGGGAAGAGGCATTTGGTCAATCGCTCCAATGTCCATCACGACCATCACATAAGGAACAACCATACTCCCAAGAGGATCGAGATGGTGCACAAATATTTTTTCGGGGAGCATAACTACAATTTTGACAAAAGCGGGGTCCACCACAATATGGACATAGATTATTAAGATAAGATTTCCAACCACCAAACTTATATTCATTCTAAGATGTCATAGTAACAAATAAGCAAATCTAAATTCTACCTAACACAAGAAACAAAAGAAAACAACAAACAAATATTTACAAGTTTGAACCAAAGCAAGAAAACTAAATTTCAAACTAACTCAACACGCTAAATTATTCCCCAGCAACAGCGCCACTTTTTATAACAATCAACTTACACGACAATTTAAGTGCAAGGCGGTCGTCATCAATATATTTACCTAACTTTTGAGTCGGGGTTGAATCCACCAGGAACAATGTGGGTGGAAATCAAGTTAGCTCGAAATAATGAACACTTTCTAAATTCAAACCTAGAATACAAGTATGTAAAAATTTGGTGTTTGAAAAATATCAGAACTAATATCTTTTTTTGGGCTTCTAAAAGACTAATTCAAGACTAAGAATAATTAGAGTATAATCAATTAAGCACAGATCTTAGGGTTATTCTTTCCTAGGGCAAGTTATGTATGGGAACATAATGATTCGATGCAAATTCTAATTGTCAATGATGTGGTAGCTAGGTTTAAAGTCCTTGCGGCTGGTTCTTTAATAAAACCTCAGAGATGTCACGCATTGACTCTTTCGAGTAACTAATGAGTGTGTCAATTAAAGCAATCCAATACCTCAATTAGGCACCCCTTTTTCTAGGATGGTGCCCAAGGGATAGTCAACCTCAATATCGACCTTATGTCTAAGATAGTGAAAATTAGCAAAATAAACCCAATAATTGTCTACTATTGACTAGGTTCCCACATCCCTCTTTCAAGGATAATGAGGGTTCCTAAATTTCACCCAAACCCCACTTTAAAGGATGGTTTAAGCTTTCAAGAGTTTGGGATTTTCACCCATCAAACCCATTTAGGTATTTAGGGATTTCACCCACAAATCCCAACCACTTTAATTAAGAAATAGTAGAACCCATCATCAACATACTAAAATCTACAGAAATACATTACAACCCATACATAATTGCACCCTAATCAAGCATAACCCTAAGAGATAGATCTAGCTTATCATAAGGATAAAGAAAACAAATATATCAAGATGTCCATCAAAGTTATCCATAAGAAAAATAAATAGAGGACAAACCACACTTTATACTCAAATGAATATTCTATAGACAAAACCAAATCTACACTTTAAGGTTTCTCTCCAATTAATTCTTGCCTCAAATTAGTCTAAACTTAAGCTCCAAGCTCCAAGAAATTACAAAACCCCAAACTAAAGATAGGATAATATGTAAGATAAAAGATGGATTGAAAAATAAACTAAAACCCCTATTTAAGCCCCAATTCCACATTTGCTAAATATTACAAAAATGCCCTTCCAACTTTTCTTCTCTACCGTGATCGTCATCCCTTGATTGCGATCGTGGTAGCCATATCGTGATTTCCCTTTGGTTGACTTGTTGACTGATCGTGATCGCGACCCTCCGTCCGCAAGCGTGGTTACTGAGGGTCGACTTCTTGGTTTGCAATTTTAGCTTTTGTTCTTTTTTCTCACGTTTCTTCTATTTCACCGTCTCCTTAGCTCATTTCTATCAAGTTTCCTTGCTCATCTTCTCATTTCACTTTTACCTACACAATTAAGCTTAAAGTAATAAAGTAACAACAAATCAATGAAAAAACATGATAATTTAGGCTTAAAAAATTCTAGTAAGTTGTCAAATACACGACTTATCAACACCCCCAAACTTAAACTTTTGTTTGTCCTCATACAACCAAGAACAATTCAACAAGATAGGGTATTTAACTAAATTCAACCCAAAAGAAAACTATACTAAAGGACTAATCTAACAAAGCTCTACAAAGACTTTCCAAACATGTCATGGCAAAAAGTGAACCAAAATTTTTCAATAAGCACATATTATAAAGCAAGGATGTAAGTTTGTATCAAATGAATCTTCCAAATCAACAAATCATGTTAAGAGGAAACATAAAATCTTTAAAAAATTTCTCAATCTTCACAATGCAACTTACTTCACCCATTTTCCCAAATCAAGAGTAAGATTTTGCCCTCTACTCCAAAGTATCAATGCCGCTCACAAGCAATAGTTAGTTCCACACATACAAAAGACATTGAAATTTCTAAAGGAGCTCAAATAATGAAAGAATTCACACCCACTCTCACATAGAAATTCAAGTACAATGAGTAGAACCAGAGGCTTGTCCTTTGTGTCTTTCATCTCTAATGTAGACTTACCTAGTTTGGAATCACCAAGGTCTTGCGGGTCAAGATAAAGATTTAAAGTGTGGGAAGGAATATCTATGGATCAACTGACTAAAATACCTCCTTCAATGCAATTTCTCGACCCCTTTTAACCCAACCAATTTAATCAAGCCATAGTAGAACCATCATCAGCAAACTAGAATCTACACAAATACATTACAACCCACACATAATTGCACCCTAATCAAGCATAACCCCGAGAGGTAGATCTAGAAAATCATAAGGATAAAGAAAACAAATATACCAAGATGTCCATCAAAGTTATTCATAAGAAAAATAAATAGAGGACAAACCACACTTTCGACTCAAATGAATCTTCAATAGACAAAGCCAAATCCATACTTTAAAGTTTCTCTCCAATTAATTCTTGCCTCAAATTAGTGTAAATTTAAGATCCAAGCTCCAAGAAATTACAAAACCCTAAACTAAGGATAGGATAATATGTAAGATAAAAGATGGATTGAAAAATGAACTAAAAACCCCTATTTAAGCCCTAATTCCACATTTACCAATTATTATAAAAATGCCCTTCAAACTTGTTTGCTCTACCGCAATCGACATCATTTCACTGTGATCGCGGTACCCCTATCATGGTAGTCATATCATGATCTCCCTTTGGTTGACTTATTGACTGACCGCGATCGCGACCCTCTATCCCCGATCGCGGTAACTGAGGGTCGACTCATGGGCCTGTAATTTCAGCCTTTGTTCTTTTTGCTCACATTTCTTCTCTTTCACCTTCTCCTTAGCTCATTTTTATCAAGTCTCCTTGTTCATCTTCTCATTTTACTTTTACTTACACAAATAAGCATTAAGTAAGAAAGTAACAACAAATCAATGAAAAGGCATGATAGTTTAGGCTTTAAAATGCTAGTAAGCTATCAAATTGATGACTTATCACTTGGTGAAGCACTCTTTAAATTTGTACCTCCATAAAAAACCCTCTCACGTGATGTATCGGGCTACAAAATCGGACAAAATTCAAAGACAATTAACATTGAAAAGTTGAATTAAATCATTGTTATAGATAAAGAATGAGACATGGAGAAATACATTATACACATGGGTTCCAGTTGTTGGATCAGAGTAAATACTAAAACCAGATGTAGGATTTTTTTATCATGTAACAGTAGCAAATGAGGTAGCACTGTATGGCCTCTTATTTGTTGGCAAAGGTTGAACTAGACTAGAAGAGGCCTTTCTCGCACTTTCAAATGGGATTGCTCTTGCATTGGCTATTTTTCTCCCTAATCCTCTACCAGTCCTTACTTGATCTCTACTAGTTCCTCTTTCACCATTCATATCAGCACCACATTAACCTCTAACCGTTCCTCTTTTGGCTTCTCTACCAGAACCACATTGACTTTTACCAGACCCACCTTTACCTCTACCGGCACCACCACCTTGACCTCTACCAGCCCCACTTGACACCTTTCTTTGAGGAATTATTGGCACAACAGCTATGTCAGCACAAATAGATCCTATTAGCTGGATTATGTAGTTGCATATGTATGAAAAGTAGAGCTTGACTGTGAATGATACCTCATCCTAGACTATAATTCCATGATGATTGAACGAACAATAAATGCAACACAATATTTTTAGCAGTTTCAATTATAATAATAATAATATAAACACGGAACATAGTTCACTTACTCTTGCTTTCTGACTTTCGGTGTGGGTATCTCTTGGTATTGGTGTCACCACAAATAAAACTTGGTTATGGTGGTTGTAGTGGATTCCATGAGGATGCAAGCTGAGGCTGAATGCTAGGTTGAGTACTTCTACCGCTCCCCATCCTATTCTAGCAGAAATACAGAAACATCAAAAGATCAAAAATATGATAACTTTACACCAATTGTTAACTATTATGTAATTGATTTAAGGCTTACTCTTTTTGCACACACAAACTTGTTATGGATAACTTGATTACATTTTGAACAGGTCATCTTGATACCTTTTTTTGACAGTTTGCCCCACTTTTTTGGCTTATCCTTCATCTTCCTTCTATTTTTGCTAGGTCTGTTTTGTATCTTTCTTGTTTTTTATCATGACCCGACCCTGATCCTAATCGTAACAGGCATCTGAAGTCCGTCGAGAACCGGATACCTCCCCCATAGCCTATTCAATCGAGCAAAATCCAAATAATTACAATCGGAAGAAAATTAGAAAATAAAGATAAAACGGTTAATGTAACTCAAGAATAATCTCTAAGAGTCAACAACACCATCCAACCCACATATGTCCACAAAAGACTCTAAACCAATTCAAACATCAAACAAGGTCAAGACATGCCCCCAACCATGAAGAGACAATGACAAGGATAATGTTAATGTGAACTCTTCAATTCAAAAATAGGAAGAAAACTGATGGAATGACCAAGCTTTTCAAAAGATGAAAGCTCACCACTTCACCGCAAACTCGATAGACGACTGTACCACCTAACACTGCACCAACTAATAGAAGAAACCATAGGACCCTACATCTTGAAAGGATGTAGCGTCGGAGGACGATTAGCGGGCTGAGCACTAGCATGTATCTTAGGAAAGTGATAAAATAATGCCATTTCAAAATCAAATCCATACTTAATGTACATGTTCACATACATGCAAATATACCTATATATTTAATGTTGGGATAGGGAACAAGGTTTATCATGAGATTTAAAACCATTAACCTGGACTGTGTAACATCAAACCGTCCTAAGGGAACCCACGGGCTATATGGATCTAGCTCTCTCTACTAGAAAGGCTCCAGTGTGTATTAGCCGTATGAACCGGAGAAATCCAAGGAAGAGCCAGGGAGTGATCGACCCCATCCAATCTAACGAACGTATTAAGTGTGAGTTATGCACACAGTCATAAAGACCCCCACACCGGCAAACGTGATTTCCAGTATCGGCCCCCACAGGACCTCCACCTTTTACAATGATCTACCCAACACCTTTTAAGTCCAATTAAAATATTTACACATAATCCATTTTATTTAACCAAGGACCCTTCCATTAAGGCATCAACAAATGGTATCATCATACCAATATGCTTGCAAACTTATAGAATTATGCCATTCCAGTTATCCATCAACCTAGGGGAATCCACAACCCCAAGTTCTAATTTAAAAACCATGCCATGGCTTCCAAGGCCTTATAAGAGCATTTAAAATCAATCAATGGACACCAAGGCCCTTTCAAAACCATTTATGTTTCATTAACCTTTTAGGCTATGCAATAGTTCAAAAATGGGTTAAATCATGCATATTTCCATGTTCCAAAACCAATTAACAAAGTTGGTTGAGGTTAATGCCAATTCCAAACCAATTTATAGACATTCATAGGAGAATGCCATGACCCCCTTCCCATTCACCATACTCATGCACAAATTTAGTTCCAAGACCATGAGATAAAGTATGAATAACAGTTCCAAAACCATGGGAAAACCAAACAAGTAATAACATTCAACCATCATTCAAAACCCAATAATTAAACTCACATAAACCACGATTAAACACATGATTTTGTATAAAACCAAGTTAGGGAATAGATACATGCCAGAAACACCAAGGAATTTAGAAGAGAAACCATAATTCGAGCCCTAGATGATCACACCCTAGAAACCCTAGCCTTGTCTTGATTGGGGAATTTAAGAGAAAAGATAGTGTATATGTTATGTCAAAATGGGTGGAAATAAGGCTAAAGGAATATTTTATGTCGTGGATTAGTAGTGGGGTAAGAGGGAAAAACAACCATTCCCTTAATGAAATCATGCATAACTCTCAGTTGTTGTGGGTCTCATAACGAATTGTGATCGCTGGTCACGAGTCGTCGCCGCAACTCATAGTTTGGGTAGTGACTCAGGCCCACCTCACCGGTTTGGTCATGAGTAGTCGCCACGACTCATAGTTTGGGTAGTGACTCAGGCCCACCTCACCGGTTTGGTCACGAGTCCCACCCTATGACTCATGATCAGACCTTACAATTCGTGGGGTCCTATCATACTCAAGATAAAAACATAGGTAATCCTCACTAGTTTTACTCCGACAGGCACTACACAACTCAGATCGAGTGACTATAACTCGTAGGGTCTTAGTCATTTCCTAGACAGTGAGCTCGACACACATGGAAATTTTTAGAGTCCAAAATGTAAGGTATTAAATTACCCCACCCCCCTCGGGATCATTCATCCCTGAATGAGGAGTTAAGGCACCTATTAGCATGAATACAAGTTATAATGCAACCACAAAACCATGCACAAATGCTAGAAGTGATAAAATGAAAGGGAACCCATACCTTAAACACTTCTATTAACTGCAGAGAACAATAATGGATATTTGTACTTTATGTCCTCTTCGGCTTTCCAAGTAGTTTTCTCTACTTGTTGATTCCTCCAAAGGACTTGTACCAAAACTACATCCTTAGTCTTCAATCTACAAACTTATCTAACCAAAATCTCAATCGGGACTTCCTCATAAGATAAGAAATCCAAAATACCAACATCCTCTATGGAAATAACCAAAGAATGATCACCTACACACTTCTTCAACATTGACACATGGAAAATGGGTGAATAGAGCCCAAACTCGCAGGCAAATCAAACCCATAGGCAATATTCCCAACTTTTCTCAAAATCCGATATAGACTAACATTATGGGGACTGAGCTTCCCCTTCTTCCCAAACTGCGTCACTTTCTTTATAGGAGAAAATTTTAAAAATACACAATTATCTACATCAAACTCCAACTCTCTTCACCTTACATCCACATTAGACTTTTAGTGACTCTGAGTAGTCTTAAGTCTTTCTCCAATCACCTTCACCTTCTCTATGTCTTGGTGAACCAAGTCTGGACAAAACAATCGAGCCTCACCAACCTTAAACCATCCAATAGGAGACCTACATCTCCTACCATAAAGAGCCTCAAAAGGAGTCATTTGAATACTCAAATGATAACTATTGATATAGGAAAATTCAATGAGAGGCAAATGATCCACCAACATACCTCCAAAATAAATCACACAATCACTTAGCATATCCTCCAAGGTCTAAATAGGTTGCTCTATTTGTCCATCCGTTTAAGGGTGAAAGGCGATACTAAGGTTCACCTTTGTGTCCAAACTGTTCTAAAATGAACCCCAAAAGTGAGAGGAGAATTGCACACCTCGATCTGAAATAATAGAAATAGGAACACCATGCAATCTAATTGTCTCTTCAATAAACAATTTGGTATAATCCGCTCTGAATTAAGTAGTCCTCACAGGCAAGAAATGAGCAGACTTAGTCAGCCTATCTATAATGACCCAAATCGAATCATACTGATTACGAGATCGTAGAAGACCCATAACAAAATCTATATTGATCATCTCCCACTTCCACATGGGCAACTCAATCTCTTGAGACATGCGACCAGGTCTCAAGTGCTAAACATTTACTTACTGACAAACTATACACTTAGCCACGAAGTTAGCCACATCGCTCTTCATATTGTTCCATCAATGAATCTCCTTCAAATCATGGTACATCTCGGTCGAACTTGGATGAACAGTATACCTCGACTCATGAGCTTCAGTCAAAATCATCTCTCGCAGCCCATAAATATCAGGAACACATAACCTACCTTGGCACCTCAAGATAATATCTCCATAGATCTCAAAGGCCATAACCTTTTGCCGTCCTATCTCATCCTTAATATGTTTAAAAATAGGACCCAAAGCCTATTTGTCCTTCACCTCAGCAGCAAGAGATAATTTAATCACTTCTTACACAATTACCCCTCCATCCTTAGAGTCCAAAAAATAAACTCCCAAGTTAGCCGCCGGTGAATGTCCTTCACTAATCTTCTTTTCTCCTCATTCACGTGGGATAAACTCCACATAGACAACCTACTAAGAGCATCAACAACCACATTTGTTTTACCTAGAAGGTAGTAAAGACTCGTATCATAATCCTTTAGCAATTTAAGCCACCACCTCTGCTAAAGATTTAACTCTTTCTGAGTGAACACATACGATAAGTTTTATGATCGGAATAAATGTCTACATGCACCCTATATAAATAATGATGCCAAATCTTCAAAGTAAAAAACCACAGTCACCAACTCTAAATCATAAGTCGAATAATTCCTTTCATGAACCTTAAGATGCCTAGAAGCATAGGCCACAACCTTACCATGTTGCATCAAAACACAACACAGTCCCACTCGAGATGCATCACAATACACCATAAATGTATCAGTACCCTTAGGCAGGGTCAATATTGGCACAGAAGTCAACTTATCCTTCAACTTCTCAAACCTACCCTCATAAGCATACGACCTCAAGAACTTTACCTTTTTCTGAGTTAATTTCATCAATGGAGCAGCAATAGAAGAGAAACTCTCCACAAACCTCCTATAATACCCTGCCAAACCCAAGACGCTTCAAATGTTGCCTGGAGTCGTGGGTCTACGCCACCTCTTAACCACCTCAACTTTTTGTAGATCCACTTTGATCCCCTCGCTAAAAACTACATGCCCAAGGAAAGTCAAAGCATTCAACCAAAACTTACACTTGGCAAATTTAGCGTAAACCTTATGAGTCTGTAACACAATTCAGAGGTAATTGGCATGATCCTTCTCACTCTTAGAATACACCAAAATAATGTCAATGAAGACAATAACAAACAAGTCCAAAAACTACTTGAAGGCGTAATTTATAAGATCAATGAAAGCAACCAGAGCATTAGTAAATCCAAATGACATAACCAAGAACTCATAGAAACTATATCGGGTTTGGAAAAGCAGTCTTAGGAATATCATCCTCCCTAATTTTCAACTGATGATAACCCGAGCGAAGGTCAATCTTAAAAAAACATTTATCATCCTAGAGCTGGTCAAAGGGATCATTAATTCTAGAAAGAGGATGGTAACCTTATTCAACTGCCGACAATCTATACAAATTCTAAGAGACCCATCTTTCTTATGCACGAAAAGTAGGGGAACACCCCGCGGAGAAATACTAGGATGAATGAAGTCCGTATCCAGAAGATCATTTAGCTACTCATTTATATTTTTTAATTCAGTCGAAGACATTCTAAAAGAAGAAATAGAGATAGGACGAGTATCTAGTAGAAGATCAGTCCCAAAATCTATTTCCCTATCGGGAAGGATGCTATAAGATCCTCGAGAAATACTTCAGAAAACTCATTGACACCAAGGATGGTTTGCAAAGAGGGCCCCTCAAAATTAGAATCTTTAACCCGAACCAAATAATTCTAGGCTCTAAGATAAGAAATAAATCTCCCTTTAGGAACTAAGGAACTGCCCTCCCATTCTAATACCGGTTCATTAGGAAATTGGAAATTGACCTTACAGATCCTACAATCCAGAGAAGCATAGCACGAATAAATCCAATCCACCCCCAAAATTACATCAAAATCTACCATATAAAGCTCTACCAAATCTACTAACATCTCTCTATGAAAGATAGACTCCACACAATCCCTATAGATCTTCCTAGCCACAACAGAATCACCCACTGAAGTAGAAACAAAAAGGGATAAAAAATATTTTCAGGACCAAAACTAAAATGTACAGTCACATAAGAAAGAGTAGATCCCAAATCAAGCAAGCAATACACATCATGAGAGAAAAGTTGTAATGTAACGATAACAACACAGGAAGATACCTCAGATTCCTGATAGGTGGCAAGAGCATAAAGATAATTGTGGCCAATACCGATACCAGTAGTATCACCCTTTGGTGCTGGAGCCAAAGATGTGGCAACCAGAACCTTATTAGCTTTACTAACCACCTTAGTTGAAGTCCAGTTCTTCTGAATATGACCAGGCTGGCCATATTTATAACACAAGTTCCTCCCCTCATCATAATAACAACGGTGAAGCTGACCGCAGAATTATGCCATTCCAATTATCCATCAACCTGGGGGAATCCTCGACCCCCAAGTTTAAATTTATAAACCATGCCATGGACACCAAGGCCTTATAAGACTATTTAAAATCAATCAATGACCACTAAGTCCTTTTCAAAACCATTTATGTTTCATTAACCTTTTAGGCAATGCAATACTTTAAAAGTGAGTTAAATCATGCATATTTCCATGTTCCAAGACCAATTTATAGAGTTGGTTAAGGTAAATGCCAATTCAAAACCAATTTTAATAAATTTTTTGGGGAATTCCATGACCCCTTTCCTATTCACCATACCCATGCACAAATTTAGTTCAAAAACCATGAGATAAAGCATGAATAATAGTTCTAAAATCATAGGAAAACCAAATAAATAATAAACATTCAAAACCCTTAACCCATTATTCAAAACCCAATAATTAAACTCACATAAACCATGATTAAACACATGATTTTATATAAACCAATTTAGGAAATAGATGCATGCCTGAAACACCAAGGAATTTGGAAGAGAAACCACAATCTGAGACCTAGATATTCAATCCCTAGAAACCCTGGCCTTGTTCTTAATTGGAGAATTTGAGAGAGAAAAGAGTGTTTATGTTATGTTAAATTGGTGGAAATAGGGCTAAGGGAATGTTTTATGTCGTGGATTAGTAGTAGGGTAAGAGAAAAAGACCACCATGCCCTTAATGAAATCGCACAGGAATTTTAACTCCCAGCCGCTACATGTCTTGTAGAGACTCGTAATCACTAGCCACGACCCATAGTTTGGGCAGTGACTTAGGGTCACCTCACTGGTCTGGTCACGAGTCCTACCCTATGACTCATGAAGAGACTTTACAACTCATAGGGTCCTAGTCGTACTCAAGAAAAAAACATAGGTAATCCTCACTGGTTTGACTCTGACAGGCACTGCACGACTCGTATAGAGTGACTATGACTCATAGGGTCTTAGTCGTTGTCTAGACTATGAGCTCGACACACATGAAAATTTTCAGAGTCCAAAACATAAGGTATTACAGTTTTAGAGGCCTAATTGATGGGTTTGTGGTTTCAAGCCATATTCTCATATTGGGAATTGGTTGAATGAAATGGTTATAAGATATAAGAAAGGTTTTTTTCCTATATCGGTGCTCTATATTCTGATCGGGATCTTTATTCAAGTAATAATATTCACAAATAGCATGAGGACAAGGAGTACCTCTTAACATCCATAACCTACAGTCAAAATACTTCTTGTCCAAGAGAACAACAAATGTGTACCCCCATCCCCAATTTTAAAACCATTAACTCCATTCCATTATACTTTACGCCTATTTAAATATTCCTTATAATCTTCTAAAATAGTTTTAGCCATAGGTATAATGTTTGAAATCCACATTTCAGCAAATCTGATCATATCTACATATTCATTAATCATTTTATACCTGATATCCTCTAACATTGTGATTATGGACTTATGTCTTACAGCTAAGATCCAAGAATTGAAAGTATTACACATGTTATTTTCTATAATATCACAATGGAATGTGTTTTGAAATATGCCCTATACAAAGAAGAAGGAGTATTATCCAACATGTCCTCAGTTATTTCCTTTTTACCTAGTCTTGACATTGCTTGCATCTCCTATCTAAACTTGACTTCAAAGCTTGCTTTTGCACATCTCTAAAATTGCTTTCTTTTTTTTTTCTCCTTTTCAGTGCACATGCCAATTACTCCAAATTGTCTAGCACACATTCTTCTCTCAGCATTTGGTAACAACTCCATCAAAATAGGAACAAGTCTCTGTAATAAGTATAAGTATGATTAGAACAGGAATTTTAATGGAAACTAAAGTCAAATAATAAGAAAAATAAGTAAATAGTGGTACCTTTTGTTGGTCTGACATTATAATCAAGACTTCACCAGTTCAAAAATTTAGATCAACAATCAAATACCTTATAAACCAATCCCAGTTATGTTTTGTTTCATATCAGCAACTGCCCATGTAGTAGGATACATTTGGTTGTTCCTATTTTTCCCACATCAACCAACAACTCACCCTTAGAAAAGCTCCTTTGAGAAAGCATCCATCAAAACCAAGAAAATTTCTACACCCATCTAATAATCCTTGCTTGAAGGCATGAAAACACACATAGAAATAAACAAGGAGGTTCTTCCCTTGTTCAGTTTCTTTGTCAATTTTTACCCAACAAGAGCTTCCAGGATTTGTTTTCTTGATCATATCTGCATAGTCGCATAATCTGGAAAATTCCAGATTCAAACCAGCCATATTCTCTCTCATAACAATTAGTTTAGCCCTATAACAAACCGTTCTACCTACATAAAGATCCAACACCTCTCTTACCAAATCCTAGATTTCCCAGATCCTTATGTATGGTTGAGAAACAATCCTGTCCTTAAACTTTCTAGCAATCAACTTTGAATCACACATCTTGTTCTTGTTTAGAGGAATACAATTGTGAATAGAGGTATAGTTCTTAACAGTAAAATCACCTGAGTCCCTTCAGTAGAAGAAAACAACAACCACTTGCAATCAAGTACAATGCACTTCACCCTTATTCCATGTTTTTCATTAGGTTTTAACTTCAACTGCCTCCTATACTCTACAACATAATCTGTAATAGCTTTTCAAAACTATTTTGCATCCTCAAAAATTATTCCAAGATCAAACATAACAACTTCACAATTTTCATCATACCTAACTTTCATGATTATCCTTCTTCTAGGTAGATCTACTCCTCTAACAACATCTACATCTAGCTCTTCTACACTATCTTCACTCCATTATTTAAAACTATCAAGACATTCCTCATCTCCACCTAACTTTCCAGCATATTTGTCAGCCTTATGTTTTTTAATATCCTCAAAGTCTTTATCTCCACAATCAACAACTCCAACAGGTACTTCTTTAGTTTCAACAACCTTTTTTTTGTTTCTTTGTTTGTTGTTTCTTCTTTCTTGTCTCAAAGACCTCAACTCCTCATCAACATCTGAGCTATCTTTTGAAGGAATGTATAAAAGATCTTAATCACTACTCAAGTAATCCGATACCTCTCATTCTATAATAACATCTTCGAGATGGATATCCTCTACATCTTCTATATTTGCGTCAACACCTTCTATAATAACATCTTCTACATCAGTCTCATCTACACTATTAGAAATTTCTCTATCTCTCTCTCTCTCTCCATTTATGTTAATATCCACTTTTTTATCACCTAAGTTGACAAACTCTCTCTATGTTAACACTCTCATCAACACCAACAGATTCTCTCTCTGTGTTAACACTCTCATCAATACTAGTAATTTATCTCTCTAAGTTAACACCCTCACCAACCTCATCCACTGACACTCTCTCGCTATCTATAACCTCAGGTCCATGTAAAAGACCTACAGGTCCATCAGGGTCAAGTATCGGTTCATCTAAAGCATGACTGACATAAAATTCATTAGATTCCTCATGTTTCAATTCTTTAACTAGTTCTAAGAGATGTCGGTCATTTGTAACCAAGTTGAACTTTTTAGTTACTTTATATTGGTAATAAAACTTCCTAATAATTTCATACCCTAATTTTCTAGTATAATATAACAATTCCAATAATGAAAAATGGTCCTTATCAATATACCATAGTGCTTACACATAGTTTCCAGCTTATGTCGGGACATAAATATCGAAAAAGCCCCCCCCCCCCCTCCTATAGTGAAATTTTGTAAAAATAATCTTCATTTGTTAGGTCACCTGCAACAAATGGTAAAAAATCTAAATGGAATATACCCAAAGAACACACCAACAAGCTAAAAGATACAACTTGTAATGCATATGAAGAAAGTGACAGAATATTTCTAAAAACACATCTCCTACAGTGATATTTTAAATCCTAAAAACTAAATTATGCTAAAATTTAACAAATACGAATCATAAAACACTTACACGAGGAAGATGAAACCTTAAATTTCTTCTTCGATTTGACAAAAATTTTGGTTAAATTAGGGCTAAAAATCGAAGAGAGAGAGAGAGAGTGAAGGTTGGGGAGAGAGAAAATTGATGTTAAAGTTTTCGTCGAATTAAATTTTTTGACCTTTCAATTCTCAAGCCTTTTTTACGTGGATATATTTAATTCACATGGAGTAATTTACGAAATCTCGAAACAATTAATCCTTAGTTATTCTAACAATTTTTTTAACTGCATTCAGTTTTGAAGTCAGCAAATTACAACTATTACAAATAAAAGATAATTGCCTCACATTAGAAAATCAATGCAATAAATAAGAGTTATTGAAACAACTCCCTATCCCAATAACAAAAGTTGAATTTTAATTTGGACGATGTTTAAGCGGTGAAATTACATTCATCATGAACAATAATATTTCTGAATTTTAGTTTTTTGGTGTTTCCTGTAAGTCGGATTAAAAGAATTTAAATGAGTTAGTAGATTTAATTGGAAGATGTAAGAATATATTTAGCGTTATTATTGTTATCCATTAAAAAAATTTGTGGCCATTGAGGAATTCTCACACATATCCACACCACGGACGTTACTCTCTCTATTACCCCATAAGCCATAAGCAATGGCCATCCTATCCGCTAAGCTAGCGACCAGCAGTTTCCATATCCCATCTCACACCCACCACCGTAAACCGTCTTCTCTCGTCCCCACCAACTTCAATTCCCCCAACAATTATAGTTGTAATGGATGTAGCAATATTAAGCTGAACAAAATAAAATGTAAGGCTACCGAAATTTCGGTGGCGGAGGGATCATCCGCCTCCAGCGGAGGGGATGGGAAGTTGAATTGGGTGCCTGTGGTTCCGCTTTCAGCACTACCAAAAGGAGAGAGGCGTGTTATCATACAAGATGGGGAAACTATACTCTTGCTTTGGTATAAAGATGATGTTTTTGCTATTGAAAATCGTTCCCCTGCTGAAGGTGCTTATAGTGAAGGACTTCTTAATGCTAAGCTCACTCAGGTTTTTTCTATTCATTTCCTTTATGGCTTTACTTCGTTGCTTTCTTGCTCTTCTTTTGTTTTATTTTCATTGCTGATATGCCATAATTTAAGTCACCTTTTTTTGCCCTTTTTGGGTTATAGTTCCATGTGGATTGATCACATTGAGTTGCTATTTCTATTTTAATCACAGAAACAAAAAGAAACATTGTGTTTAGACAAACTCCACTTCCTAAATGCTCCTCTTTTACTGACCTCTTTGTGAAATACTAAAGTGAGTAAAGTTTTCTTCCTCTGCTATATCTTGTTATTATAGCCAATTCAAACACAATACTGCAAATATTGCTAAATATATAGGTGTAGGGGATTCTTTTTTTGCTACATTCTAATGATGGTGCATGAATGCAAAAGCACATGAGTCTGTACTAAGGAACTCAAGTTAGTGCGCTGCAAAGATTAGCCAATGGCTCTTGCCATTTAGATAGGTTGAGCAGCTGTTGATGTTGGTTTCTGAATGTGATGCTTCTGGGGCAGTGGTGATTTCCTAAATGCCAATGAGGGTAGCTTTCTTAGAAAAATAACTATTGCAAACCAATGTGTAAAAATCACTAAAATTTGGGCCCATCTGAACAATTGTGTGGGAAATACTGTGGAAGATTTTAGTGTAGGCTGTAGTCAAGTTTGACAATTTTTAAGTGTCTACTATCCACTTTTCTTGCCCTCTCGACTATTGCAAGGTAGAAATTCATTAGTGATTGACAAACTCAAAACTCTAATCCAACATGTTAAGAAAATGTACTTGCCTAACTCAACCTCAAAAGCCAGCTTATAAGTCGAGATTTGTCGTAGACCAGAATACAACCCATACCTTTAACCAATGTGAGTCTCTTAACACCTCATACACGCTAGGATGGACACCTGGTACATGAATAATATAACATAGGAATGGTCTAGGTCAAATATCACGCCAATTAAAATTGACCTTGGACCTAGTTCAACCTCAAGTCATGCCCATGACATGAAAATTTTCCAGAACCATATAAAGAGACTACAAGACCATACCTTCAATCAATGTGAGACACTAAGAGAATGCTAATTGAGGGGCTACTATATTACTTGTGGAAGTTATTGATCTTCTCTTCACAAGGTTGGGTGGGCGGCCAAGTATGAGGAGCTGGAAATATTGTTTACTTTTAGGACTTGTTTTTATTTTTATCATTAGAACCTTCTTCCAGATAAATTCAGTCACTCAATTACATCTGCACAGCGACGGGTTTGTGTATTGCATGTTCATTTGTGTGTCTGCAAGGCAAGCTGTATTAGAGTACCTTTTAACATCTAATGTCCTTTCTATCTCTCTAATATGAACTGCAAAAGAAGCCCAGAGTGAATTTATATTTTTATTAGGCATGTCAGCAGCACATGGGAGTCAGTTAAGTGATATGTACATAGGGAATGTATGAGGCACCTCAGAGCCTGTTAATTTATTTGTAAATAATGCCTTTAGGGGGAACATTGGAATCTGTTAACTGATATGTAAACGATCACATGACTAGTGTAAAGAAATGGATCTTGGTTCTAACTCGAACTCAAAAGCTAGCTCATGAGGGAAAGATTGCCCAAGCACATATAAGGAGACCAATTGCCCATCCCTTTTCCGATGTGTGACTCTTAACACTTGCCCGCACGCCCAGACCTAGTATTCTGGATCATGAACAATATAATATAGGGGCCCATCATCGATGAACAGAATCTACTATGGAGCTTTGATTGGACTGTGGAATAAGAAGACAATTTCTCTGTTCTCCCTCAATGCTATTCTCACTGTCAATTCAAGTAGGTCCTCAAGCAGTAAAGATTTAGTTCCCTTTCCTTAGGAGCACCATATCCGTAAAATTTTGTTTGAGTTTGAATGACTCACTTAGGACATTGCTTAAAATTACAATTGATGCATGAGGGGATAATTTTTGCCTTTTAGACAGTTAAAAAGGTTAAACTCTAAGGTCTGCTGGTGAAGGAAATAACTTCGGCACTGTGTAAATGTCATGACATGACTAGCATTCTGTTCCGATTGAGCTTTTCAGCCTAAATATATATAATGTTCTGAGTCTAGTAGAGGTTTCAGATAGTGAATCGTAATAGAAATATAAAATAAAGTTCAGGTTCGAATTCCATAGAATAGATAATATGGATGGGATTGTCTATAATGATAGACAAATGAAAGACTTTCTCAAGATTCTGATTCATCCACTTGAGATTTTTAAATTAAAATAGGTTGGGTGAGCTTGCAAATTAACTCAATCTCATTGAATAAGTAAACAATTGAATTGGTTCAATTGCATGGTGCCAACGAAATCGAGTGCTAATTCCCATTTTATTGAATTAACCGATCGACGTGCTAGCGGACATTTACTTTGAATTCGATAATTTTTGAAAAAACATTTCGACATATTTATTTATTTTATTATTATGAGAATCAATCCTACTACTTCTGGTTCTGGGGTTTCCACGCTTGAAAAAAAAAACCTGGGGCGTGTCGTCCAAATCATCGGTCCAGTACTAGATGTAGCCTTTCCCCCATACACATGTTACTGAAAGTTACAAGAACAAATTGATTAGACTACAGATGAAATAATGTGTGGTGTAAAGATGGCAAACCATTAATTCATTTCATTTACGTAGAGCTAGCTTCTTCTTGAATGGTGAAATTCTACATTTTTGCAATATTTTATAACTAGCCAGTAGCCGGGATGTAGCCTTACCAATTTTTGTTGTTGACTTGACACATGCTACTAAATTAAGGGGCTATTGTAAAACAAAGAAAGGTTTTCTTGTTAGAGGGACTTGCTGCTGCAGCAGCATAAAACTTCCTTTTCATGTTATATTAGAATCTTGTTATTCAATTATTTGATGTTATTCTTGATGGCTTTATTACTGACTGCTAGCTATTACTATGATAATGATGTTTCATGCTTCACATACATTATGCATTTTTCATGCCTCATGAACTTGCTCAGAATATGCATATTCTTTCTGGATTCGATAATGTGGAAGCCCATATACCTCAATTTCCTACAGGATGGATGTATTGTGTGTCCTACAACGGATAGCACATTTTATCTGCAAAATGGAGCCATCAAAGAATGGTACCCGAATAATCCTGTGCTGAGAGTCCTTACTCCTGCCTTGAGAAATTTGTTTGTTTACCCTGTTAAAACCGACAATGAGAATATCTACATCAGCATGAGAGGTGGAAAAGTTGATGCATCTGCAGAGATTGTTTTCAGTGGAAAGGCTCAACCTGGTGTAACAGCAACTGACGTCAATGTAGATGAGGTAATTGAACTAACTAAATGTTGCTTAGTTACAAACTCGTCCTACCGAGTAAATAGGACATTAGGATCTGATTCTCCTTATATGTATTTAGGTAAGAATGGTTATCGACGAGGGTCAGGAGGCCTTTGGGTTCACTGGAAGGAATGAGCTGATAAATGGAAAAGCAGCAGTAATTGGTTTCCTGTTGCTGTTGGATTTTGAACTCTTGACCGGTAAAGGTCTTCTCAGTGGAACAGGGTTCTTGGACTTCATTTACTCAATTTCAGATGCTTTCAAATGAGACCATTTTGCTACAGGAAAATTTCCTACTGAGTATACATAAATTCTTCTTTCCCTTCCCTCTTCTCCCCCCTCCCCCCTCTTTTTTTCTTGTTTTTCTGACAAATTTTCTTTTGTTTCCAAAAAAAACAAAAACAAAGAATGTTGATCTTTGGATATGTTGTCCAACTTTATAGATTAGTGAATTGTATAAAGTTTTGAACAGGATACTCATTATTCCAGCTGATCAATGCGGAAATCCGTCTGTTTCTTCTGTAGTACTGATAGCAGAGTTTAACCTCTGTACAATGACAATGAGAGGAGATTTTTTTACACTATGAGGTAATCAGAAAGGCAACTACAGGCAGAGGCGAACTCAGGATTTGAAGATAGCGGGTGCACCATTATCTTTAATGATCATGTCAATTATCAACTACATAATTTGGCATACAACTTCAAACTTAAGAATTGCAAAACATTTATCAGCAAAGTATAAATTTCCAAATTATCAAATATCATTAATTTAATAGTAATATGATAAAAGTAGACCATTCTTTCATATTAGATATTGACGCGTTTTCATATTTTGAAAACTATCAATGATTGCATTATTGCTTATTTACAAATAAATTCTTCTCAATGTGATAAATTTACCGTATATTTTTGTCAATAACCACAAAATTACGTAGGAAAAAAGATAAATTGTAGGAATGGAAGAAAGAAAAATTTATTTGGAGGGACTTTTGGATTTGAGGAAAATATTTAGGGATTTTGGGGGGAACGTGGGGGGTGGGGGAGGGGGGTACGATATTAAATACGGTTTGGGACTAGCAGCTTGGGGATTGGGGAATGCTATATTAATATATTTTAAATTAAGGTGGAGCCAGATGAGGTGGAACATGTAAAGGCTAAAGGCTAAAAATATACAATACCCGCAAAGTCGGGTTCTAAAGGCATTTTAAATCTTAGTGTCGAACCAGTGAACCCAAACAAGTTTTATTATTAAGGGTGCACAATTTAATATATTAATATTATTAGGGTATCTATACATATATATATATATATATAATTTTTTTAAAAAGCTACTGGGTGCACATGCACCCTCACGATGCCACGTGAGTCCGCCTCTAACTACAGGTAACCGTTCATAAAAAGTGAGATCTGTTACTTGTAAACTAACAATGGTTTATTTGCAACAACTGATCAACAATGCGCTAATAATGTAAAAAGGTCTACTTTCTAAGTGTTATATATGTACAATCCATCATTGAGTTGGAGCATTCGTTGTTTCTTTATGTGTAATTAGGAGGGGTAGTTACACTCAGCAGGTTGAGAATTCAGGAAATTACATGCTATAGCCTCAATAGTGGGTAATTTTTTTACCCAAATAAGAAAAGTCTTTAAAGATTAGTCTTTCTTTCCTTTTTAGTATATTATAAGTATAATTTTATCCTCTACACCTCAAATATTTTTAAACTTTTCATACTTATTTGTCTCTCAAATTCTATTTTTATTTTTATTATTTTCACTTTTTTTATTTTTTTCTTTAATTTTATTTTTATGTTTTAATTCATTTGTCTCAAACCTTTTTTTTCTTTTTTCTCAAACATTATTTATTTCTTCATTTTTTTTAATTCATTTGTCTCAACCTTTATTTTTCTTTTTATTTTTGATTTTTATCATTTCTCTTTTTTTTCCTCAATTTTCTCAAACTTCATTTTTATTTTTTCCTCTCATTTTTATTTTTCTCAATTTTTTTAATTCATTGTTTTTTTCTTAATCTTTTTTTTCTTATCTTTTTTTTATTTCTCTATTTTGTTTGATCATTTTTTTCTTTTTCCTCAACTTCTATTATATTTTGTTAATAAATAAAAAATTGGATAATCCGCAAAGGTATCTTCTTTTTTTGACATCAAAGCAAGTTTAAGGGCATGAAAACATAAGGTGGTAGAGTCAACTCTTGCCCGTAAGGCATAATTTGTTGTATGAAAGTCCTTGAGCTATGTTTTCTCTAAGGCAAGAGTTGTAGAACATCTCATAAATCAAAACATAACGTGGTAGAGTCAACTCTTGCCCGTGGGGCATAATTTGTAGTTTGAAAGTCCTTGAGTTAAGTCTTGCCTTTAAGACAATAGTTGTAGAACATCTCATAAATGAAAACATAACGTGGTAGAGTCAACTCTTGCCCGTGGGACATAATCTGTAGTTTGAAAGTCCTTGAGTTAAGTCTTGCCTCTAACGCAATAGTTGTAGAACATCTCATAAATGAAAACATAACGTGGTAGAGTCAATTCTTGCACGTGGGGCATAATTTGTAGTTTGAAAGTCATTGAGCTAAGTCTTGGCTCTAAGGCAATAGTTGTAGAACATCTCATAAATGAAAACATAACGTGGTAGAGTCAACTCTTGCCCGTGGGGCATAATTTGTAGTTTGAAAGTCATTGAGCTAAGTCTTGGCTCTAAGGCAATAGTTGTAGAACATCTCATAAATGAAAACATAACGTGGTAGAGTCAACTCTTGCCCGTGGGGCATAATTTGTTGTTTGAAAGTCCTTGAGCAAAGTCTTGCCACTAAGGTAAGAGTTATAAAACATCTCATAAATCAAAATACAATGTGGTAGTGTCAACTCTTACCCATGAAACATAACTTGATTTTTGAAAGTCATAAGTCCTGCATCGACAATGTGGTAGTGTCAATTCTTACCCATGAAACGTAGCTAGTTGTTTGAAAGTCATAAGTCTTGCCTTTATAATGTGATAGTGTCAACTCTTGCTCATGAGATGTAACTTGAATGGAAAAATTAAAGAAAAGAACAAAAGTAATAAAAATTGCAGAAAAAGAAGAAAAATATTAAAAAAAAATAAAAATCAAAGAAAATGTAGAAGTTGAGAGAGAATGGAAAAAAAATAAAGGTTGATAAAAAAATAAAAATAAAGGTTGAGAAAAATTTATAAAGAAAAAATAAAATCAAAGAATTTTTTTTTATAAACATAGACGTTGAGAGGTGTAAAGAAAAAAAAGTAAGGGTTGAGAAAAACTAAAAAGAACAAAAAAAAAAAAAGAGGAAAGAAAAAATAAAAAATCAAAGTAAAAAAAAGTTTAGAGGAAAAAAGGAAAAAAATAAGGGTTGATATAAATAAAATAAAAAATAAAAAAAATCAAAGTAAAATTAAAAGGAGAAAAAAAATAAAAGTTGAGAGATATAAATATAAAGTTGTTATCCATTATGAGCATCATTTATGTAATTTACTCCATTGTTCAGGGGCAATTTCATCCAAAAAAATATCAATTAATAGGTAAAGGCTATTTTAAGGAAGCTTTTTTATTTGGGGCTAAAATTTGAAAGTCACCCCTATTTGGGTCTATTCCTGAGATTTACCCAAGAGAATTGGGTGTAATTGCATAGTTACGTTTATTTTCTTTCCTTTTTTTCATTTTCATTTCTTTTTATTTTATTTTACATATATTATTTAAATATTTTTTATTTTTACTCTTTGATTTATTTTTATTTTTAAAATATATTTTTCTTTTTATATTATTTATATTTCATTTCTTTTCTTGAAAGACGGATGTGTGGAAATACTAGAAGTGATAAGATTAGAAATGTGGGTATTCTGGACAAAGTGGGAGTATCCTCTATGGTGGACAAGATGAGAGAAGGAAGATTAGGATAGTTTGGATATGTGAAGAGGAAATGTACAGATGCCTAAGTAAGAGGTGTGAGAGATGGATATAGTGGGGATGAGGAGAGGGTCGAGAGGTAGGGGTAGACCAAGAAAGTATTGGGGAGAGAAATGATTAGACAGGATATGTGATGACGCTCAAACGACACCCTTGAGGTGTAAGTGATTGTCATCAGTATAGTAACCCAACAGAGGTTGGGGTCGAATCCATAGGGAATGAAGACAGGATTTCAATACTCGAGAGTGTTAGAAGTCAATTAGGAGTTGACACGTAATGTACGAAAACATGAAAGTAAAAATTGGAAATTTGGTTGAATGATTTCGAATTTAACTATTTTGTGGTTTGAGAAAAATATTTTGAATCTAGAAATAATTAGAGATTAATTAAGTGTTGATGAGACTTGGGGTTATGCCTTCTTAGGTGTGGATTCATGCATAGGTATTTGATTATTTTTTCAAATTTAGCTAGAAGTCATGGGTAGTCTAGATCTAGAAGTTTTGGTGTTAATTTGTCAATCAAACACTAAATACCACAAATGGGTTCTATCGAACACCTCATAAGTGTAACAATTTCTCCAATCTATGGCCTCAGTTAACATTTTTATATCTAAGAGATGTTATTAAATGAACTAATTTAAGTTATTGTTTGCATCTATTCCTCACCCATGGATTCCAAGGTAATTGGAGTTTGCAACCCCCAATTCTTCGTTAAAACATGAAATGAATGCAAAACCCATATCAAATAGCTAATTAGGAAAACAAATAAACAAAATCCATTCACTAATCAAAACCTATTCAAGCATAACCCCAATATGAAGAATTAGCTACTCATAGAGAGAGAAAGTAGAGATATAACCAAATTTTCTTTAGATTGATCCATAGAAAGTGAAGAGAACACAATATCCAAGATTTAATTTCAATAAATTTTCAATAAAACTATTAATTCTTCACTTAAAGGCCACTCTAATGTTTCTTAGCTCAAGAAAAGTACAATAATAGTTCAATCCTAGTGGAAATGAGCTGAAAACCCTCTTTTTGACCCTAATTTCCCGTTTGTCTTATATTATAAAATTGTCACTGCACTATTGATCTGCTTGAGAAGATTCAAAGCAGATTGGGTGCACCTTAGGCACAAATGACACTATTTTGGCCATTCGTGTGGCATCCATCCATGTGAACTTTAGTGCTTTTTTCTTTCATATTTGACCTCGACTTGAATGGTTTGGTCATCTTCATTTTCAGCCTTTACCTACACAAATGAGCATTACATATGAGATTAGCACCAAATCAATGAAAAACATGATAATTTAAGCTTAAAAGGTGCTAACAAGTCGTCAAATTTACGACTTATCAATCCCCTAAACTTGAACTATTGCTTGTCCTCAAGAAACCAAAAATAATCCAATGAGATAGGGTATTTACGACTCAAAACCACCCAAAAAGAAGCCATACTACGGATCTAGGCTAACAAAGCTCAACCAAAGATTTCTCAAACATGTCATGGCAGCAAGTAAATCAAGATTTTTCAATAAGCACATACCTATGAAGCAAGGGTGCAAGTTTGTATCAACTGAGCATTTCAAATCAAGAAAGCATCTCAAGAGATGACACAAAATTTTCAAAGATCATCTCAATCTTCACAATGCAACTTACTTACTCATTTACCCAAATCGGGAGTAAGACATCACCCTCTGCCCCAAATATCAATGCTTCTAACATGAAAGAGTTAGCTTCACACACAAAAGACATTTCAACTCTTAAAGAAGCTCAAATAATGAAAGAATGCACACTCACTCTCACAATGAAATTCAAGTACAATGAATAGAACCATAGGCTTTCCTTCATATTTTTTCCCCTAATGTAGACTTACCTAGTTTGGAATCACTAAGGTCTTGTGGGCCTAGATAAAGGTTTAAGGTGCGGGAAGGAATATATGGATCAAGTGACTAAAAGATCTCCTTCAACCCAATCGTTTATACCTTTCTACCCCCAAATTTTCAAATTATCCACCTTATTCACCTTCAAATCATATTATTTGCCTTCTTTAACCTTTAGCTTAGCATTTACAAAACAAATCCAATCCACCATTTTCTTTTTTCATTTCTTTGGCTTTCTTAAGAGATTTTCTAACTTTAAGCTCTTTTTTGCCTCTCATTTGTCTAATTTCTCTTCAAGTTCTATGGTCTAGCTATTCAACTTTATCATCAAATATATCTCGTCTCTTAAGCACATAATTTGACAACCTTACATACACCTTTCTTGGTTTATCTTAGCATATCACATTTTTCCCCAAACTAGGAGTTTGAACACCACTTACATTAATCTCACAATTACACAACCCCTAAACTTAGGCTTTCAGCTATATTTCATTGTTTAGAATCATGCAATGCATCAAAGAAGGTTAAGTGCCTAAAGAAAGATTTTCAAAATGAGTTTAGGTGTTATAACATGGTTATCATTACAAGAATAAAGAAAATTAGGAAAAAGGCTCAAAGAGGTTAACTAAGGAACAATGTTAAGGTGGAAATTTGGTTATGTGACGGGTCAAAAATGACCTTGGATCTTCCTCCAAGCCAAGTTTGCATAGTATTTCGCTTTAAATACACTCGGGGAAAGTTCTAGACTATATGTATGCATAAGAATTATTCAAAAAAATCTCACCACACATGGCATCATACTCATAGAGCAAAAAAGTTAGTCTCCCAACTATCACTATCCGAGACTACCCCCGTCGTAATATGGTGTTTAAGGCCACAAGTGACCCTAAGCTAACCTATGAACTGGCACAAGCTGTTAATACTGAAAGGAAGATAATAAAATACTGTGCGGAAGTCATTTAAGAAAATGTTTGAATAATCAAATCCATAATAAAAGGGGTCTAAATGCATTATTGAAAACATAACTAACTATCTGACTTTCTGAAAACCTCGAAACATGATGAGTTGTTGGTCCAGGTCCCCAACTAACTCTGACTACTGAAATAACCTAAATTAAAATACTAGAAAACATGATAAATAGTAAAAATAGTCCTCAATTGATGAGGACTCACCAATGCTGTAGCTGAGTGATACTAGAACGGACTACGTGTGATCTGGGAACTGAGCGTCCGAAACTATGTTATAAGACTACATAGCTCAAAAGAGAGTATGCGGTCAACACTTTGAATGTACTGGTATGAAAGATAAGGACTAGCTAATATATACATATATATAATGGTACTGATCATGTAAATCGAATGTAAGACCAAGTAAAACATGTGCTGAAATAATTTGTAAAACTGAATAACTGATAGACTGACTCTTGATCATGCAATCCTGAACTGGTATAATCTGAATTCTAAACTAAGACTGCGGGAGCTAACTATAACCGACATACCCCAATCTGAGAAAAAACAAGGTCCAACTAGTAATCTCAGTTGGATGAGTGTTAGTACCTTGTCAAGGGCACCAACACTTGCTAGCGTGGATCTACTAATCTAATGTCTCAAAGAACGAGGGTGTCATACCTCTACTGATGGTGGACCCCTTAAAATCTATGGTGGCATCATAGGTTTAGAACTTAGGGACTACTACTATCGACTCATGCCTAACTGACGGGAGAGCTGCCATTCTTGTGATCCCTCGGTACTAAGTATTACTCCCAACTAAATGACACTGGTATTATTATTCATTTAATATGATCTGGTACTGATAAGTGTTTATTATGATAATATTTTGAATTTAATAATATAAGCATGATCTGAATAACTTGTATCCTAAAAACTGTAACATGCATGATTTTTCTAAGTATCGGGTGTTCATAACCCGCCAACATAGACTAATGCAAACTAATCTTGGAAAATATTGAACAATTCATGGTATGGGAGAATAATGAATAATGTCCCATATTTTGAAAACTAATCATGACGTAGAAATTTTCATTATCAAATATTTGGAAACACAATCATCGTGAGAGAATATTTTTTCACAATTTAGGATCAAACAATTGAGAGGAGATTCATAAAATTCATGGTTAACTTGGAACCCTATAAAAGGGAAAAAAGTTTTACACTTGAAAGTTTAGAGAGTTCTTGGGTTGGGACTCAATGGGTGGAAGACACCCACCGATGAATATCCTACATACCTGAAGTAGAAGCCTTGAAGAAATCTTCTTAAAGATTAGACTTGCTTGAAGAACCTTAGTTTTCTCTTGAGAAAGAGAGGAATTGCCTCTTTGATTTCTCTTAGCTGGAATTAATGATTATGTTATGAATTAGGGCTTTGGTTCTTTTATATCACCTCTTAGGAAGCCAAAACGACATGGATTTGGCTTTTAAGAGAGTGGGAAAAAACATAAAAGTCTCTGGAAAAACATGCTGAAAACTGGGTTCTCGATCATTATGACCCACCCTATGACTTTCTGGGACTGACTACGAGTTGTAATCTAAGTCGTAAGCTGAAATCTAGGGTCTGAGGTCCCTTTATAGTCTGACTACAACTTCCCCCTTGTGATTCATCATGAGTGACTATGAGTCGTAAGATGGAGTCGTAGTTTGAAGCTTGAATCTTGGGTCTTTTACTGGTTGAGCTACGAGTCTCTCCCTATGACTCGTAGTCACTAATTACAGGTCGTGAGGTCTGGTCGTAGCCACTGGGCTCAAAACTTGGGGGCCTTCGATGGAGTAAGTACGAATCACTTGTAACGACTTGTCACAAGTAGTAACGACTCATTACCTGAGTCATCATCGCGACAGTGTGTCGGGCCCTTAAGGGAAATTTTCCATAACTTTTTGCCACAAAATCGGATTGAGGCAAGACTTGAAGCATTGTAAAGCTAACTTAGGGAGTCTAGAGCTTGGAGAAAAATTTGGGGTATTACAATATCTTTCTCTTGGGATCATTCATCCTCGAATGAAACTATCTGAGCTGGAGTTCTAGGAAGACTGATATCATGCATTGAATACTTACAAGTTGAATCATGATTAAATATCTGTATCTGAAAATATAATACATGGACTGAACTGAATTCATGGATGCATATAATGACATGAGGATGGTTAGATAGCTGAGATAGAAAATGAGAGAATTAATCTAAAGAACCATTACCTCAAGTTGAATCTGAATTTGTAGAGAAGAGATAGGGATAATTGGCTCGCATATCGCCTTCTGCTTCCCAAGTTGCTCCCTCCAAGGACTAATTTCTCCATAGAACCTTAACCAAGGAAACTTCTTTATTCCTCAACGTATGAATTTGAAGGTCAAGTATTTCAATTGATACTTCCTCATAGGATAGGCTATCTTCTACACCCACACTTTCTAAAGGAATGACAAAATCTAGATCACCTATGAATTTCTTTAACAGAGATACATGAAATACTGGGTGTACTGATGCTAACTCTTAGGCTACTTTCCCAAAATATCTCAAAATTCTATAGGGGATAACATAGTTAGGACTGAGCGTCCCCTTCTTACCAAATCTCTTCACCTCTTTTATGGGAGAAATTTTTAGATACATAAAATCACTAACATTAAATTCAAGTTCCCTTCTCCTTACATATGCATAGGATTTCTAGCGGCTTTGGGCTATCTTCAGCCTTTCTGAAATCAACTAAACTTTCTCCATTGCCTCATATATTGAATCTAGACCTATCAAGGCAGTTTTGCCAACCTCAAACTAACTAATAGGAGATCTACACCTCCTATCTTAGAAAGCCTCAAAAAGATCCATCTGGATACTTGAGTGATAACTATTATTGTAGGCAAACTCAATCAACGACAAGTGATCATCCCAATTAACCTTAAAATCGATAACATAATCCCTCAATATGTTCTCTAAGGTCTGGATGGTCCTCTCAGCTTGACCATCCATATGTAAGTGAAGATTTATACTAAGATAAACTTGGGTACCAAGAACTTTCTAAAAAGCCTTCCAAAAATGAGAGGCAAATTGAGTACCTCTATCTAAAATAATGTTCGACAAAACTTTATGGAACTTTACCAGCTCCCTGAGATAGAATCTAGCATAATCCTAGGCTGAATACAAATTATGAACTGGCAAGAAATAGGCTGACTTGGTCATTCTGTCCACGATGACCCAGATTGAATCATGCTGACGATGCATGTCATGCCCAATTTTTGCCAAGGTTAAAAAAAGCATGACTCGTGGACTCTAAAAGAATTGAAATTCATACAGAGTCGCCACCTAATTTTTAAGAAAAATAAGGAAACCTATTTATTTATCAACATGTGTGAATAACGTTTTAGCCTACAAAAAAACAAGTGAGATTCTAGGTAAGAGTTCAAATTATTCCGAAGGAAAGGGGTTAGGCACCCTTCAGAATCCATAAATGTGATACCCGATTAGACTAAATTTATCAAAGAAGGAGGAGGTATATTTAAAATAATGTAAAAAGTGTATGTATTAAGTATAAATAATTCTTTAAAAAAATATAAATGTTTAAAATTATGTAAAGATATATGTATATTAAATATATAAATAAAACCTATTTTTTAAAAAACATGTAAAAGATATGTATAAAAATGTATAAATTACATGTGAAAAGAAAAAGTATTTTATGATGTACGAAAAGAAATGTATTTTGATGTGCCATGAAAAGAAAAGGTATTTACAAGTAATATTATATGATTAAAATTATGAAAAAGTAAAATTTATTTGAGAAGAAAAGACTACATAATATGTGAATCACTTGATTAACTTGATTCTTTTATGTAAATATTAACGGCCTAAGTTTTGCCCAAAAGCGATGAAATTATGTGAATAAAGAATATCCCCGTCCGGCACCCAAAAAGTAAAGTTTCCACTATCTTTTATGTACAATTATACAAACGCGAAATAAACTACAAACATAAAGTTTGAGAAATATGTATAAGTGCTTGATAAAGTAATAAAATGAACAAATAATCATTAAAGTAAGTGAAATTATGTGCACACACATGTACATATAGATGTATATATAAAAATAGAGTTTTGTTATAAAGTGGGCTCGCATTAAGTTTTAGATTCGCCATGGCTATGAAGTGATTTCTTGACTAATTGGACGTCCTAAATCGCCTTGCCAAGATAAAAATCATAAAACCTTTTGTGTTGTTGTGATGTTATAAAAGTTTTTTCACTTCCCAAATTTATTTTGTTTTATTACATATTTGTATACGTAATACAAAAACAACATACCCAGTGTATTCCCACCTAGTGGGGTATTTGTATACGTAATGTCCGTCTTTTATTAAGGAAGACCTTGAAAACCGACAGGAGTTTCTTCATTGGCCATGTGTTTAATTTGATATGAAATAAGTACATTTGAAAAATAAATATCCATCTTTTGTAATGGGATGGCCTCAAATATCTGACAGAGAGATAATATCATCGGCTAAGTGTCGGCCCTTGATAAAAAATAATAAATTTACAAAAATAAAGTCCATATTTTGTAATGGGAGGGGGGAGGGGTGGCATCATATATATGATGGAGAGATAATGTCATTGGTCATGTATTACAGTCCCAAAATTAGTCAAGGCTGATGCATGCCAAATGGCCATCCTAGATTTTGAAGGTATCATTCGAGGCCAACACGTGAAGAACCCAATTGTGGTCACAATGAGGGGAAGAGAGAATGCATGGAAAGACCATTTTTAGCACTCCATAAGTAAAAACTGTGTGTGAAAGGTGGCTTGTGGGCTTACATTGATGCCTACCCGAGAGTCTAAGGGATTTAATGATTTTGAAGCTTGAAGAGCCATGATTTTAGAGCTTGGATGAGGCGTCCCTCATTAAGGTTATTTTAGGTGTTTCTCATGCTCATGTTACACTCTATAGGAGCCCACCCTTCATTAAGGGTGTTTTTGTCTTTTATCCTTCAATTGTAATAAGACTATATATAGTCCCTTAATAGGCCTTTCATCCTTAGTTGATTATTGATGATGAAAAGATAATATTGAAATATTTCTCTCAAGTGTGAGAGTAGTATCCCACCATAACTAGGGTTTCCCAAGTGTAGAATCACTTGTATTGCATTTTAGGTTTGAGACGTTGGTGCTTGAGAAGGTAACGTCCCTCTTATTACCGTAAGAGTTTGGTGATTGTTTATGTAGGTGTTAGGGGTCCTTGAATTTTACATATTCTAGGGTTCTTAGGACTTATACTTTTTTTTTTCAAACTATCTATCCCTTTCATTTTATTGCAAAATTGTTTGTATTGTTCTTGTGTTCGGTTTATGTTGTTTGTTTCATAGTGTTATGTCCATCTTGTTATTCATGAGTGTTGGCTGTTTTTTTGTCTTTGTTGGTTGATTTTGTATCATTTGGTATCATAAAAAAGGTTGATTTTGTTCCGACAAAATCAATCTTGGGCTTGTAAACTTGAAAATAAAAAAAAAGGTGTCAGAAAATTGAAAATCACAAAAAAAGGTAAACTGTCCCAATTTTTGTTAAGGCCAAAATTTGAAGCCTAATTTTCTTGTGTTTTTTGTGTGTGTTTGTTGTTTCTAGTGTTAGTCCCTTCTTCACTAACACTAATGGAGTCAAAATCTAAAATTTAAGCTATTTTTGAGTTGTGTTTGGATTTTTAGCAGATTGTTGTTGTTGTGGATGAAACTATGTGTATTGTTGTTTTGGTGTTGTTTTTGATGTTTGGTTGTTGAAAATTTAAGCTTAGACATATGTTGTTGATGATTGGGGGTCCAATGCACACCTAGAACTCTAAAAATAATAATTCAAATGAGGTGTTCTTGGTGTTCATCACCATCTTCATGTTGTGTTGATGAAGATTCTTCAATGAGGGGTTGTTTGATCTGAAATTCAAGAGAAATAAAGAGTGGTCTTTTTTTCTGTTCGAAATATTTCCAAGACAACACAAAAGAGGAAAATAGACAAAGGGCTTCCAAAAAACATGTTACCAAAAAGGAGTAAGAGCACTTTTCAAGATTGGCTAAAAAAGAAACGGAAAGAAGACTTGTCTTGCCAAAAGAGTGCAAGTGGGCCAACCTCTTTGAATCTTGAAAAGGCATCCTAAGACCTTGTTTGTCTACCTATCCTAGCCGAAATTTCTCTCATTCTTGTGAAGATTGAACAACTAAATTTAGGGACAAGAAAAAATTCCAACTTCAACGACATTTCGCGGCTAATAGTGGACTGCCATATTATCATAGGCTCAAATTTTGGAATTCCTAGTTTCTTTTCCTTGTTTCAATTGGTTTCAATTTTGTTGATTCTAGTACTAATTGGTAAACTAGTAATTACCTACTAGGTTTTAAATTAGTTTTGAGTACGTGCATTCGTGTTTACGTTTGTTGTGTGCTTTTATCTTTTTTGAATCGTTGTTAGTTCTTGTCTCAAGTTTGCCAAGATTTGTTTGAGTTTCAATCTGAAATCTATTTCAGATAAGAGTAGACTCACCTCTCAACTCCTCGTGAACTACAAGTTGACTTGCAACACTTGTGAGACCAAGTGTGAGGTGATCAAAAGAGTGAGAGTGTGGTGAGGATAATGTTGAGCTAATTATTTATTATCTTTATTTGTTGTTGTCTTTTACTAGGTACCATGGATAATAATGCCTTCAAGGACCCTTTTGAAGAATTCAACTGGAACCTTGAAAAGCTGCACCAAATTTTTAGTTCCCCGAATCTAATCCCTTCACTTACTCCTAATGAATTAATCCATCTTGAAGCTATCAAATGTGATTGTAAAAGACGAGAAAGACAATAGGTTCCATACGTTCCACTTAATCAAGTGGGCTTCCATGATGTACACTAAGGTGAAGGCTTCTCATGTGAGCTTCAAGGTAACAATACTATCTCCTACACTCATATAAATGTAGAATGTTGTGATGTGGCAGTAGTAGCCAAGTGGGTGTAGTTGCTGGTTTGCCTAGAGAAGGAGTGCATAAGTCTTCCCTTTTTTATACTCATGGTATTTCTAGGTTTGATGGCGATCAAAATTTTGTTGTAAGTGCATAAGTACTAGCTGATCCTATAAATGACCGAGTTGATTCTTCTCATGAGATTAACTTGTGTCCACCTTGTGCTAACATTTTTCACATGAATAAGGTTTCATTGCCAAGTAATGAGAGTATTTACACACTAGTTGACCCTTGTGAAAACCAAGGTGAGTCTATGTTAGCATGTAAGTTGCCAACAAATAGTGAGGGTGTGTACAATGATCATCTTACTTATGAATGTGGACCACTACTTGAGCATGTGTGTGATGTGTTTGATGAATCTCAAGTTAGTGATGATGTTAATAGAGTTGGTCATGAGGATGAAATTAATTCTTTGAGCATATTGTGTGATGAAAGCATTATTACTAGTTGTGCTCATAAAATTCATAAAAATGAAAATATTGGTCAAAAGAAAAGAAGTAAACCTGTGAGCCTAATTTTTAGTATGGATTATAATGTTTGTTTGGCTCATAGGGATAACCATGTGTTTGAAACATCTTTGAAACTTGATAATGATCCTTTAGAGAGTGAAGTTTCCAAATCTGTTCGTGGGATAAAACACTCTCTCTTTAGGTATAATAGCTTATTTGAAGATGGTCTAATCACTCTAATAAACCTAGTGGTGATAATGATGTTGAAGGTATAGCTTGTATTGAAGGCTATAGCCTATATACCAACCCGTTATGGTGTGACAACATTCCTCCTAAAGATGGAAATCTCTTCTTGAAGTAAGTGAGTACTCTTAAGGGTAAGAAATGTGTAGTCATTCTTGAATACCTGAGGGAAAAGGTGTCATTGATTCCTTGGGGTAATGTTTCTAAATGTGCATCCTTGCTTGACACACTTATTCTTAAATTGCATGAATCCCAACTTGTGGCTGCCAAGTTGTTTATTTACTTGAAAGGAAGAATGTGTGTGTGCTTAAATGCTTTGTCTTCGGCCGTGCATGCCTTTACACTTGATTCATTTCTATACTACCTCTTTGCTTATGACGATGTCCATGCTAGTCTTGGAATTACCTTATTAAGAGGTAGGATATTTGTTGGTTGGTCCACTTGTTTGAGTGATATTGCTATATGTTTTCCATAGACTTCAACTTCAATTGAAACACCATTCTTGGTGTGGACTACTAAAGAGAAGAAGGAACACTTGTGTCTTATGGCTCCTAGAATGAAGGTATTCTTATTTTTGGAAATTGATGCTGCTGCTAAGACCTTGGTAGTTTCATTATCTCTTGGTGATTGTCATAGCCACTCCCTTTGTGACATTGTTACTAAGTTTTTTATGTTAAAAAAAAAGATTCATAGTTATATTTCAAGTGTGTACCACCTTGGCATGTTGATGTTATTTGTTGCACTAATACTAACCCTCATACCATGAGGATTTTATGATTGTTCGTCCTTTCTTTGATTTTGCAAGGTATAGATTCGAGGTCGAATCCTTTTCAAGCAGGGGAGGGTGATACGAGTCAAATGGCCATCCAAGCTTTTGAAGTCATCATTCGAGGCTAACACGCAAAGAACCAAATTATGGCCACAATAAGGGGAAAAGAGCATGCATGAAGAGGCCATTTTGAGCATTCCATAAGGCAAAGCCGTGTGTGGAAGGTGGCTTTAGGTCTTGCCTTGATGCCTACCAGAGAGTCTAAGGGAGTTCACGATCTTGAAATTTGAAGAGCCACGGTTTTAGAGCTTGGAAGAGGTGTCCCTCATTAAGGGTGTTATAGGGATTTCACATGCTCAAGCTACACTCCATAGGCTCCCACCTTTCATTAAGGGTGTATTGGTCTTTTGTCCTTCAATTGTAATAAGACTATATATGGTCCCTTAATAGGTCTTTCTTCCTTAGTTGATTATTGATGATGAAAAGATAATATTGAAATATTCCTCTCAATTGTGAGAGTAGTATCCCACCGAAACAAGTGTTTCCCAAGTATGAAATCACTTGTGTTGCATTTTTGGCTTGAGATATTGGTGCTTGAGGAGGTAACGTCCCTCTTGTGTCACTGTAAGAGTTTGGTGATTGTTTGTGTAAGTGTTAGGGGTCTTTGAATTTGACATATTCTAGGGTTCTTAGGACTTGTACTCTCTTTTTTAAACTATCTATCCCTTTCATTTTATTGCAAAATCGTTTGTATTGTTCTTGTGTTCGGTTTGTGTTGTTTTTTTCATAGTGTAATGTCCATCTTGTTATTGTTGAGTGTTGGCTGTTTTGTGTCTTTGTTGGTTGATTTTTTATCAAAGGCGAAACAAATCTATCTATACATTAAATTTTTTGGGTGCAAACCGACCCAAGATTAACATTAACAGTAACAAAATATAGCAGCACCATATCAGTGATAAAATGGCAAAAACAAAGAGCAAAATCATAACAATAATAATAAAATATCAGTGAGCAAGAATCAACAATGAAGAAAATATTAACAATAAACAATTATAGTAATTAAAGACGAAGGGAAAATCCAAAACAGTGTTGGTGTTGGTGTTGGTGTTGCTTCAACGATGGATGCCGGAGCAACACCGAAAAATTAGAAAATGGCCAGATCTGGCCAAATTTTGGGTGAATAGTGGCGGAAAGGTTTTTTGCTTGTCATCCAATGATCAAATACGGCGACGATAGTGAAGATCGGGAGAGAGATCTGGCGGCATCTATTTTGCTGTTGTTGGTGTCGTTCGCTGGTTGTCTGGTGGCTAAATCTAGTGACGACATCGGGAAGAAGGGAAAGAAAAATGAGGAGGCCGGTTGGCTTATCGATGGATCTTGTCGGATCTGGTTTGGAAGTCGCGATTTGTGGTCACCGACCGTCCAACGATTAAACTTGGCGATCGGCAGTGAGGCATCGGAGAGAGAAAAAGAAGGGGGTGTCAGCGGTAGTGTCTTGGTGGTGGTGGCTGGAGCTCTAACAATGATGACAGTGAAGGGAAAAGGAGAAGAAAAAGTTGATTTATTTTGTGTGAATGTGTGAATCATTTGTGGTGTGTGTTTTTTGTGTTTATTGTGTGTATGTGTGTTGGGTATTTAAAAAGGAAAAAAGACAATAATTTTTTCCAATAAATTCCTTAAATTTTGGGTAGTAGGTAAAATAAAGTCAAAAGTGATAAAAAGTGATGAGAATTTAATTTGATCGATTTGTTGCTCTGTGTATTAAAATAAGTCGGCTACTAGTCAATCCCGAATTTAATCCAATTAAGCAAAAAATGCGAAAACTCAAGCCGGACTTAAGTTTGAAGATCAAGGAAGAAGTGACAGGGCAAATTCAATAGAAGGTTGTGGAGGCCACAAGATATCCAATATAGCTAGCCAATATTGTCCAAGTGGACTGTATTAAATTAGGTACAAAATAAAAATATCGATATATATAACTACAGAAAAATGTAAACATATATAATTATCTTTAAAAAAATGTAGTATGCTATAAACAATTAAAATTATAATATGTAAAAAGAATTATAGTGTTATGTTATGTATGTATGTAGATGACTGTGCAAAAATATTAAAATGATAATAAACTGATAAAAACCCTAAAATTTACAAAATTAAGAATAATTATGTAAAATTAAAATATGACATAAAATTGGTAAAAATTCTAAAATAATAACAATTATCAATAACTTGTCGGATGTGACACAATATTATTGTGCGATCCTTGTCAGATGGAACAAGACATCAAATTATTATACTGTACAAAAATAATTGATCTGACTTAACATTTGCGGACTGTAAAAAATATAAAAATTGATTTGTAATTATGGAAAAATGTAAAGAATAGTGAAAATATTGAAAAAATGTAATTAATTTGAAAATGTTATAAAAATGTAATGTCATGTCGTGTATATGTACAGATGAATGAAAAAAGTGTTAAAGATGATAATAAATTGATAAAAAATCCCAAGAGAACTTATAAATATTAAAAATGTGAAAGTAAATTGATAAAATCCTAAAGTAAGAATGAATATCAATAATTTATTAATAATTGTAAAAAAATGTGAAAATTATATTTTGTGCCTCTTTAACGATCAGGAAGCCCGAAGACATTAATTTTAAGCCTGCAGAGCCAAAATTGGGTGTCAACAGTTGCCCCTTTTCGTTTGAAGGCGATGTAGAAGTTTTCAAACGAAAACGTTGATGTGTAGCCAATCCCAAGAAGATTCGTTATTCTGTTATGCCCTATTTTGGCCAAGGTTAAACAAAACATGACTTATGGACTCTAAATGAATTGAAAATTTATACAGAGTTGCCACCTAATTTTTAAGGAAAATAAGGAAACCTATTTATTTATTAACACGTGTGAATAATGTTTTAGTCTGCGAAAAAATAATTGAGATTCCGGGTAAGGGTTCAAATTATTTTGAAGGAAAGGAGTTAGACACCCTTCAGGATCCACAAATGTGGTACCCAACTAGACTAAATTTATCAAAAAGGGAGGAGATATATTTTAAATAATGTAAAAGGTATTGGTATATTAAGTATAATTAATTCTTTTGAAAAATATAAATACTTAAACTATGTAAAGGTGTATCTATATTAAGTATATAAATAAAACCTATTGTTATGAAAAAATGTAAGAGATATGAATAAAATGTACAAATCACATGTGAAAAAAGAAAAGTATTTTGTGATGTATGAAAAGAAAAATATCTTTGATGTGCCGTGAAAAGGAAAAGTACTTACGAATGATTTTTACTTGATTGAAATTATAGAGAAAACAAAGAATCCTTTGAGAAGAAAGCTGCACAAAATTTATAATGTAAATGCGTGAACTAATTGATTAACTTAATTCTTTTATAAAGTATTAACGGCCTAAGATTTCCTAAACACATATTAATGTATATATAAATAAAGAATGTTCCTATCCGACACCCCAAAAAGTAATGTCTTCACTATGTTTAGTGTATACAATTATAAGAAAAGACAAGTATAAAATTCTCCCTTGAATGCCATTTTTCGGCAAGTAATTTCGAGAACCTGTACAAATACGTTAGTGACAAAGAAAAATAAATTAAAAGGCTAGGTGTACATATATACATAAAAATAGATTTTTTTTATTAAAATGTGGGCTCAAATTAAGTTTTAGATACACCATGGCTACAAAGTGGTTGCTCAATTAATGGACCGTCCTAAATCGTCTTGCCAAGATACAAATTGTAAAATATTTTATGTTGTCGTGATATTATAAAGGTTTCATCATTAACCAAATTTATTCTATTTTTATTACGTATTTGTATACGTAATGTCCATTTTTTATTTGGAAAGGCCTTGAAAATTGACGAGGCTCTTGACTGGCGGAGCGACTGGAAGGTAATAGCCTCTCAACCGATAGGGCTCTCAAAAAGGTAGCAGCCTCTCGACTGGCGAGGCTACTTGAAAGGTGATAGCCTCTCGACTCCCGGGGCTATGAAAATGTAAAAACCTCTCGACTGGCGGGGCTTTGAAAAGGAAATAGCCTCTCGACTGGCGAGGCTATGAAAATATAAAATCCTCTCAACTGGTGGGGCTGCTTGAATGGTAATAGCCTCTCGACTGGCGGGGCTGTGAAAATGTAGAATCCTCTCGACTGGCAGGGCTTTGAAAGGTAATATCCTCTCGAATGGTGGGGTTTTGAAAGGTAATAGTCTCTCGACTGGTGGGGCTATGGAAATGTAAAAGCCTCTCGACTGGCGGGGCTATAAAAATTGTAAAAGCCTCTCTATTAGCGGGGCTTTGAAAGGTAATAGCCTCTCGACTGGCGGGGCTTTGAAAGGTAATAGCATCTCAACTGGCGGGGCTATAAAAATATAAAATCCTCTCGACTGGCGGTGCTTTAAAAGGTAATAGTCTCTCGACTGGAGGGGCTATGGAAATATAAAAGCCTCTCGACTGGAAGGGCTACTTGAAAGGTGATAGCCACTCGACTGGAGGGTTTATAGAAATAAAGAGCTCTCGAATGATGGAGCTCCTTGAAAGGTAATAGCCTCTCGACTGGCGAGGCTATGGAAAAATAACAACCTCTCGATTGGTGAGGCTATCTGAAAGGTGATAGCCTCTCGATTGGCGGGGCTATAGAAATGTAAGATCCCTGAGAACACCTGATAGAAATCAAAATATTTGTGTTCGAAGGCGGTAGCTTGAAAAAAAAGGTCAATTGTCTGTATTTGGAGATGGGCGTCTTGCATGTAAAGCGTAATGCATGTATATGGGCAAATGTGTTTGAAAGGAAAAGTCAACTGCCAGCATTTGGAGATGGACGCCTTGAATGAAAAGCATAATGCATGTATAAATGTGAATGTCATGAGAAAGAAAGAAAATTATTTTGTATTTTCTTTGTAAAAAAAATGCAGAAAGTTGCTTTGTATTTTCTTTGTAAAAAATATGGAAAGATGAAAATGCAAAAGATTGTTTTATGTTTTCACTGTATGAAACACTGAAAGGTGAAAATACAGAAGATTTTTTTGTATTAATTTTTTGTGAGGAATGCTGAAAGGTAAAAATGCAGAAGATTTTTTTTGTATTTTCTTTGCAAAAATGTTGAACAGTGAAAATGTAGAAGATTGTTTTGTATTTTATTTGTATGAAATGTGGAAAAGGTAAAAATGAAGAAAATTATTTTGTATTTTCTTTGTAAGAAATGTAAAAAAATGTTATAGATTATTTTCTTTGTAAGAATGTAGACAAGTGAAAATGTAGAAAATTATTTTGTATTTTCTTTGTAAGAAATATGAAAAAGTGAAAATGTAGAAAATTATTTTTTATTTTCTCTGTGAGAAATGTGAAAATTTGAAAATGAAAAAACTATTTTGTATTTAATAAAGAATGTTGAAAGGTGAAAAATGTGTAGGATTGTTTTGTATTTTTTGCAAGAAATGTGAAATAATGTAGAAAATTATTTTGTGTTTTATTTGTAAGAAATGTTGAAAGGTGAAAGATGCAGAATCACGTATTGACTGTAGTTGGTACCAATAGTTAGTAGTGTGTCTAAGAATTCCCCTATCTCTTTTCCAGCTAACCGAGATCGACTTGAGGGTAACTTCTATAGTTTTAAGTGATACCTCAGATATACCTAAGTATCGATAAAATTTGTTCGTCTTGCTTCAAAAAAAGGTTTTGAACTGTGTCTATTCTCATGTTTCAAGTATCCTTACCAGTAAGAGTGTCTCATTCTCACACTTATTTGAGTATTTTTCTTTCAAATATAAAGACGTCCATCGATATGTACTCACACTCTGAAAGAAGTTCAATGAATACAATTGTGATACCATAGGCTTGGCCTTCATGTAAGTATCCACTAATGTGAGAAAACTTAGAATAAGGTCTTGTAGGACTTATTATTGGCTTGTAATGTAGGCTTGGGGACGGGTAGGATGATATTTGGGATAAAAGTGACTAATTCCTCAATTAGTGTTGCACTGTATTTGTGCTTTTGAACATTTGTTGCATTTTGAGTTTTGATCTTCTTTGTTGTGCTTCTCTGCCCCTTATTTGATATTTACTTCGAATTCATTTGAATTTTGTACTGGAGTTTTCCCCTTTTTTGATAAATGTATTTTTTTTCTTTTTTTTTTATGATTCTCAATCTTTATCGGAGTTATCTCTTTTTTTTTGTGCAGGGGGTTTTGCTTCTTCTTTTTGAAGTCGTCTTTTGTTTTTGTTATTTTAGGGATATATGTCCTTTGCCTTTGGCAGCTTTGATCTTGAATCTTTGTCCACAATTTGCACGTATTTTGTGCGCTCAATGAGGTGGGCCAAGAGGGGGATAGTGCATGTAAGCACTCAAAAGGTATAGGCTCAGATGTGGTTATCCAAAGAAAGGTTTCAAGATCAAAGGAAGGAAATGCTAGGGGTTGATGTCATTTGGTGGGTTGTGGAAGGAACAATCGGATCAAAGAAGGCCTACAATCCTTTCCTAAACCAAGTGTAACTCAGAATTTTACCTTAACAGACATTCGGGTCAAGTTCTGGATCAACAATGCAATGCATTAAACTAGTATACCACTAGTAACAAAAAAAGTAATTAATAAAGAAATAAATGACATAAAAAGCAAAGACCCAATAAAATACGTATACCTTGGAGGAACAGAGATATTAATAAAAGCATGTTTTAGAGAAAGAATAGATACACTAATAGAATTATATGTAGCAGATGATAGAATTATAAATCCTATAGCAAAAGTATAATAACTGTCATAAAAGGAAATTTAGTATACCAAAAATTTAAATTTATAATTAGTACGAATTATTCAGTAGCAATAACAAATAAAAATATAGATAAATCATTAGTATTATATTGGAAAATATCAGGAATAAAACTAACCCCAGGAAGTAAAATATTTATAGCAAGATGTAAAAATCTATATGTATTAACAAAACATAAAATAACAGGAAAAAATTAAATTAATAAAATACAAATAAAAAGTCCTTTTGAATAATTTGTAAAAAAATTTGATAATAATGATTATAGTTACAAAAATATAGACATAGAAGAAGATTTAGAAATAATAAATGATAGAATAAGTACAACAAAAAGAATAGCTCATGAAAAACCAGAATTATCAAGATCATAAAAAAGAACAAGTTATGAAACAACTTCAACAGTTAATTTAAACCAATATTACATAACAGGAACAATAAATGAAAAAGAATATTTAATAATCTTAAACACAGGACAAAAAGAAAATTATATAGCAAAATATCTAGTAAAAAGTGAAGAAATAAAATCCTTGTATTTGTCTTATTTTTAATATCTTATTTGGTATTGGATAATTGTATGTCATAGTTTTTGCATTTAAATTTCTATAGTCAATAACCATTCTACTTTTTTCTCTTTTTTGTTCACTATGTTTATTTACTATAAATGCTGGACTATTGTGTTTACTATTACCTTTTTGTATATATTATTTTTCTAATAATTCATCTATATGCATTTTAAATTCTTTTAAATCATCAAAATTATATGTTAATGGTTTTTGAGTTATTATGCTATTTTTATCTATTAATTCAATTTTTATAGTAGTTTTATATTTTTTCCATCCTTTTAATGGATCTTCACTATATAATTTTCTTAATCTTTTATTTATTATTTCAACCTTATCTATTAAAAATATAGTTATTTCTTTTTTATTTGTCGAAAATATAATTAGTTCTACTGTGTCTTCTGTATTTTTTATATTTTCTAACTTTTGTGTAATTTTTTTGCTTCCTTTTTTCCAATCAGTTTTCTTTCTTATTTTATTAATAACTCTTTTTGCTCTTACTTTTTGTTTACATGGTGTTGTAAACCACCAATCTATTTTAGTTATTATATGTGAGTATAATTTATCTAAAAATGACATTCCTAAAAGCATATCTTTTGATGTTAGTTCATACTTATTGATTTCTTCTATCGTTATTATTTTATCCCATATCTATATTTTTACATTTTTAGCTTTATATGTAATTAAACTTCCTTCATTATTAAATCCTTTGACTACTATTGATGTTTTTAATTTATCCCATTTATTTTTCGGTAAACAGTTGTATCTACATAAGTTTGCTTCTGCTCCTGTAACTATCATAGGTGTATAATACCTATTATAATATCTTTCTACTATTATTTTTACAAGTACATATATTTTCATGTCATGTCAAAGTTCTTTTTATGAATAATTTCTCTTTATTATAAGTTATAGATAATTGTGTATGTTCTATATTGTATGATTTTACTTGTTCTAACCATTTTATTCCTAATATTATATTTGCTTTTTGCATTTCTTCTTTTATTTCAAATTCTATTTTTATTTTTCTAACTCCTATTATTATTTTTTTTCTTTCGTATCCTTAATGTCTTTTAGACTCCTTGGTAGATCTGGGCATATATTACTATTAGATTTTATTTCTTCACTTTTTACTAGATATTTTGCTATATAATTTTTTTCTTTTCTTGTGTTTAAGAGTATTAAATATTCTTTTTCATTTATTGTTCCTGTTATGTAGTATTGATTTAAATTAACTGTTGAAGTTGTTTCATAACTTGTTCTTTTTTATGAGCTTGATGATTCTGTTTTTTCATGAGCTATTCTTTTTGATGTACTTATTCTATCATTTATTATTTCTAAATCTTCTTCTATGTATATATTTTTGTAACTATAATCATTATTATCAATTGTTTTTACGAATTGTTCAAAAGGACATTCTATTTGTATTTTATTAATTTTATTTTTTCCTGTTATTTTATGTTTTGTTGTTAATATATATAGATTTTTACATCTTGCTGTAAATATTTTACTTCCTCGGTTAGTTCTATTCCTGATATTTTCCAATATAATACTAATGATTTATCTATATTTTTATCTGTTATTGCTACTGAATAATTCACACTTATTATAAATTAATTTTTTTGGTATATTAAATTTCCTTTTATGGAAGTTATTATACTTTTTTCTATAGGTTTTATAATTCTATCATATGCTAAATATAATTCTATTGGTGTATCTATTCCTTCTCTAAAACATGCTTTTATTAATATCTCTGTTCCTCCAAGGTGTACGTCTTTTATTGGGTTTTGCTTTTTATGTCGTTTATTTCTTTATTAATTATTCTTTTTGTTACTAGTGGTATACTAGCTCTTCCTTTTGCATATCTACAGTTTATTACATGTTCTTTTTGGCTTACTACGTAGTATTCTTCCTTTTTTCTACTGAATATATTTTTTATTGTTGGTATTTTAAATATTTTTTCTACACTTAAGTCTAACTCTTTTCCTTTTATTTCATCAAATATATTATTATCAAATATTATATTTTGATCAGTTCCTTCTTCATTTAAATATTCTTCCTTTGTTATTATTTTTATATCTTTTTCAGTCATTTGGTTCTTTTTTATCTTCTTCAGTCATTTGATTCATCTAATTCACTATCTATTTCATTATCTGTTTCATTCTCCTAAATTTCATATATACTATCTTCACTTTCTAATTCATAATCTATATAATCTATCTGCATATGTTCTATATTTTCTATTTTTATTTCTGATATTTGTTTCTTTTTTGTTTTTTTTGGTAATTTACAATCTCTAGCTAAATGTCCTAGTTTTCAACAATTATAACAAGTACATTCTTTTATAGATTTCTTTTTCCTATATGGTCTTTTATGTTTATAATTTTTTACATAATATTTTTTTCTTGGTTTCTTATACTTATATTTTGATTTCTTGTATTTCTTATATTTCTTATATTTCTTATGTCTTTTTTCTTTTCTTATAATATCTTTCTTCACATCCAAATTGAGGTGCTATTTTATCTTTGCAACATGCTAAATTTCTTATTAATGTTTTTTCTATTTTTATTTCTTCTCTATACTTTTCACATAGATTTCTATACCATTGTTGTAAAAAATTTATTCTTGCTCCTGGGGTATCTACTATTTTTGCTTCATCCCAATTCTTTATTATTTTTGAACTAAATAGTTCAGGTAATTTACTAAAATATAATCTTCTTATTTCTTTACTTTCTTCTGTATTATATGTTCCTTTATAATAATATTCTTTAAATACGCATGTATACTCATCTATATAGTACATATTACATATTGCTAGTTTTAACATTAAATTCCTATTCGTATCTTTTTCTTTATTTTGATCTTCTTCTTTTGTTGTTACACTGCTAAATTCATCTCTTATAGCTATTTCATATTTTTTTTAATATTTTTGTTGGTAGTATTTTAGTAGTTATTGATGTTCCTTCTGTTTTATTATCAGATCTTAATACTTTTTTACTTGCTTCGGCTAGGTTTAAAAATCATAATTTTACTGTTCCTATTAATGTCTTTTCTATATATTCTGGTGTGTTTGTTGTATCTATTTTATTATCACATAATTGTTTTGATGTGTATTCTACCCATAGTTGTATTGTTTTATTTGTGTCTATTACATAGTCTAAATCTAAAAAGTTGTAATTAATTATTTCTTTTGGTGTCCATTTATTATATTCATCCTTTGGATTATATCTTTTAAACTTACTTTTGTAATTATATGTTGGTTTTCTTATTTCTGATGTACTAGGTATTATATTTTTATCTAGAGTATTTACTTCTGTATTTATTAGTTCTAGATTTTCTTTATTAATTACTTCTTGTTCTTCATTAATTTCTAGTTTTCCTATGTTTTCTAGAATTTCTGTATATATTTCACTATCTTCCGAATCATAATTATCCGTTTCTTTAGCGTCTATTGTATTTATTTCTAATTCACAGGTTTCTGATTCTTTATTTTTTATTTCTAATATTTCTTTAAATTGATTTATCTCGTTTAATAATTTTTATTCTTTATCTTTTTCTTCTTTTTCTTTCTGTCGTTTTTCATACAAATCTTTTAGCATTTGTAGTTCTTCTTCTAATTCAGCAATCCTACTATTTTTAGTTTCTTCTATTTTTCGTATTTCTTCTGTGGTTTGTTGTTTTATTTTATCTATTTCCTTTTTTCTATCTATTTCTTCGTTTTCTCTTTCTATTCTTACCATGGCTGCCAACTTATCTTCTAATTTTAATTCTTCTTTTTCTAACATTAAATATAAATGTTCACCTATTTTCTTATATCTTCTTCCTAAATTAGAGAATACTATTTTTATTTTTGATCTGTCGTGATTTTCGTATGTTTTTTCGTCTATTATAAATTCTTCTTTATTCATTTTATTTAAACGTATATAGGTTATGTTGATATATATATATATATATATATATATATATATATATATATATATATATATTCTAGACTATCTATTGTTGATTCTAAATTTTATATTTCTTTTTTTTGTGCATTTATTGAGTTTTTACTAACCCCGACAACTATGTTATACTGTAGTCTTTCTATCCTTATTTTTAATTCTTTACGTTTTTCAGATATTATTTGTTTTAATTCTTTATATTTTTGTGGTTTTTGTACGTTATTCATCTAAACAATATTTATAATATTTTGGTGGATATCTAAATCTGATTTTATCATAATTAATAAATTAATTAAATAAATCCAAATATATACTACTTCTGTAACTTTAAACAACATAGGCTCTGATACTAATTGTATATTATTTTGGAGGTATTCTAAATATTCTATATCTTTTGTTCTAAGATATTCAATTAAATTCTCTTTCATAAGTATTTCTATTAATCTTATTTCTTCCATATCTTGTCTCCAATATTTTAAATACTCATAGTCTATCATTTTATCCTAAAGTAGTTGTGATACTGCAAATTTCTTTGTAATAATCTATTCTAATTGTACTATATCTGATATTAAATTCTAGGTTATCTATTTCATTAATTATCCTGTCTTTTTCGTCTATGAATAATTCTATGTCTAAATCATATTTTAAACTGTCTTTTAATTCTAGTTGTTTTATGATTTTATTTATCCAAATTAATCTTTCTTTTAATTGTCCTTTTCCTTTTCTAAGCTGGTTTCTATAATTAATTTCTTCGTATAGCCAACTTTGTTTTTCTCTAACTCTTTGAATATATTCTAGCATTTTTAATCTGTATAATATCCATCTGAATAATAACTATCTGAATTATTTCTACCATAGAAATCTATATTTTCTAATTCATCTTCTATCCAATTAGTACTTAGTATCTCATCTTCAAAATCAAATATTTTTTCCCATATTATTTTCTTTATGTCTTCTAATTCTAAGTCTTTTATGATATATAAAACAAGTATCTTAGTTTCATCAGATATATAACTTGTCATATTATTCATATTATACTTAGGTTTCTACGAATAACTTGGATAACTTGGAATTGGATTCTAGTAATTAAATGCTTTATCATAGTATTTATTAGTTGTTTATTTTAATCTTAATAACTCTTGTATATTTTCATTAAGGAATTCTATATATTTTATATCCTTAGTTCTCATATATTTTTCTAGATTTATTTTCATTAGTTTTTCTATTAATTTTCTATTTTTCATATCCATTTTCCAATATTCTGAATATACGTAATTTATCATGATTGTTGTGTAGGTTTGGTATGTAAGTATTTGTAAGAATAAGTAGGTAGGTGAGGTATGTAATTTATTCTAGTCATAAAATATTTATCAAATATTTTTTCCAATATGATTTTTCTTATATCTACAATTTCTATATCCTTAAGTATTACAAAACAAGTATTTTAAATTTATCTACCATTTCGTCAGATAAATAAGTATTCATTTTTCATATGATGCTTTTTTCAAAATATTCCCTTCAATCATACACATAACAAAATATGATCATTTTAGATTACTATATACTAGATTATCCTTAAATAATCTGTTCTTCGGTCACTATTAGCATGGTAATCTAGATACTTTTCCCTTAACAACGCCTCTACTCTGGCTACTCCCCTATCACGACTTTCTTGCCTCACCGGTTTCACCTTTAGGATGACATAGTTCTCTAGGGATTTTTCTCCTTTTCCACTTTGCTAATAAACTTCTTAATATGCTATTTTTCGAATAATTCTACTATAAAGTAACTAACATGAACTTATTTTATCATATCATGATTGTCAAAAATTTATGAGTTTAGCTATTCATAATCACAAATATAAATACCTGTTCTGGTAAATCTGATAATTCTAGATTTTCCATATCTGTTTGATGATTCATAGATTTTCCTTGGAAATATACCTGTTTTTATTAAATAATTCAAAAGTTTTTTGTATACAAGAAGGGTTTTGCTTCAACTCATAAAGACTTGCTCTTTATCTGAGCGGATGCTCGTCTATTTATAACCTAAAAATGAAAACGCGTATACTAGTTTACTTTACACCTGTCCTAATATAATTCTACAACAACTACTTTACAAAAAGTAGAAATCAAAAAGTCTTAAAGGCTATTAAAACTAGTAATGATAGGTGCCAAAAAGTCAAGAGCAAAAATGGCACTCTAATAATGCTATACATTTTACGTAAAAATAAGTTAAGAAAAACTAACTATTCTTCCATATGTCGCTTTCTAACTTGTCTCCTTTGTATTTTATTTCTCTATTATTGATCCGTTGTTATTTTCTTCTTGTCGTATCTGCTGCTTTTTTTATCTTCTTGCTATTGTAGCATCACATCTGGAATAAAGTTGTGTCTTCCACTACATCTGCTGCATATGTGGTCATCGTATCTTTGGCCAAACTGTTTACAGAATTGATCCATAACTTCTTCTGAATAATTTCTTTCGTAATAGATCTTGTAACTGGTAATTCTTCTAGCTTTAGGATCATTATAACCCATTTTCTTATCTCTTCTCTGTCATTTTCTCTAATATTTTTACAAGTAGAGTAAACTAATAATTGATTTCTATTATAGTAAATCCAAACAGGGTTTTGATTTATATAATTATTTGCTAAATCAGTCAATATACTGCTAAGTCCAATAACCCTCTTGTTTTGGTAGAAGTCCGGTATCTTATTTTTGGTTATCTCTTCTTGTTCGCATATTTCTTCAGGGATAATATAATCTCGTGTCATTGCTATCTTGACAACAGTAATTGTCTGTTTTATTTCATCAAACAATATTTCTGCTGGTGTTGAGTAGAAACGGACATAGAATAACTGTCCTTCGTAATCCTTTTATAACCCATAAATCTTTTGTGAATATCTGGAATTCCTGTTAACTCTTCTCCAGTAATTGTGTAAACTGTAAATAATAGTCCATAATAGTAATATGAAGCAGTTAAGTTTGCACTGGTGCCAGGCAAAGCAATAAGTTTGTTATAGTTCTGACATTTTTGTGTAATATATCCTTGGTGTTGTTTTGCTAAATCTTTACTTTGGATAGGTTTTGTATTTAACAATTTTTGTAAAGTATAAATATTATCAATATATGTACGAGTAATATGGTTATATGTCTGCTTTTGTGGATTGAGTGACTGGGAATATGTGTGTATCTGGGGAGGTATAAATGACTTTGATTTTTGTATATTTGGTGTATATGGTTTTGCGAATATCTGGTCGAGGTTATAATTCTTTTTCTTTGGTGGTTCAGGTTTATTTTGAGTGACTATATTCTTTCCCTTGGATACATCACCTGCGCCTACAGCTGTAACTGTAAATTCGTTAGTAATTTGAGTTTTTAGGTGTTTCTCATTGTCACCTTCTAGGTCTAGTTTTTTAATGTGCTCTTCCTGCACAGTATCTTTGCTAATAGCTTTTTCTTGTTTTTTATAGTGCTCAACCTGCACTTTTACATCTGTAACTTCAGTAGTTAATATGATAACTCATTCTTGTAATAACTTCATTTGTTCAAACACTTGTAATATTAAGTCTGTTTGGGCATCTTTGACATCAACTTCTTCCATTGGTAAATCTGTTTGAGTAGCTTTGTCTTGATATAAAATCTGCAATAACATTCTTGTCAGTCTTGATTAATTCAATCGTAAATGTAAAATTTAATATATTCAATACTAATCTCTGAATTTTCTTCGTCGTAACTGAGTTTTGTATTTTTTTTATTAACCACCATCAAACCTGGGTATTATCTGTCGTTACAATAAATTTGTTATATACAATATATGGTTCAAATGCTAATAAACATTTATATAATGAACTTAATTATTTTCTATTTATTTCCCATTTTATTTCTGTTTCATTAAATGTACCTGATTAGTATCTACAATGGTGTTCTAATTTTTCTTCTTCATATCTATATTTAAGTACTCCTCTATAACTATACAATGCACTTGAAACGATGAGGTTGACTTCATTCTTGTCTTAGTTGTATGCAAGAGAATTTTCTAGTGTTACTCAAGTTTGATTAAAAGGTACCAAAATAATCTACGGTTTACCATGAAGTCGGTCCTTTCCATCATACCAATGTATTCTTTCTCATTCACACTTCTAATTGTGTTGGTACTAACCAAGTCAAAATTATTTTTTTATTTATTTGAAAAAAAAAGAGACCGAACCCGAATGAGGATTGCCTAAGTATTTTGTGAAAACAAGAATCAGGTCAACATAGTTCAGGAAAAATTACAAATTTGTATGAAGCATGTATAAATGTACAAGAGTGGTGATCATCCTTGAATATGATGTAAAAGATGATTAGAAAGAAATTTCTTATAGTATCAAAATTATTTCGATCAAACGATCGAGAGAAAGGATGTCAAGCATGAAGAGAGTTTTGAAATTACTTCAATATGTCACCCGAGATTGAAAAGGTCAGACATTGAAGAAGTTATTGCATTATTTCACCGTAGTTGGAAAGGATTATTATGAATAAAAAAATATTGAACCATTGCTTTGAAAGTTGTAACGCCTCGAAATCGGGTCCTGAGATGTCACACAGTGCTTAGGATCACAAGTGACCCCAAGCTAACCCTTCTACTGGCATAACTCATAAGAAACTGAACAAAAAGTATAAATCTATACAAATCTGTGGAAAATAACTCTTTTCTGAATATGATAGATACAAAGCTAAATTTATAAGATTACAACTCTGCTTTTACAACCAAAACTGAAACGGAATACATCAACTTCTACTGACTATCTATGAAGCCTCTACTAGTATTGACTATAGGTAGCTGGGTCATGACTCCCGACTATCCTAACTCAATACGGCTGGATAAAGAAAATACATCACTTCTCGAACTGTATAACTAACTCAATCCCTTGAATCAAAAGGACTCATCACCTGCTGACTGGATGCCGCAAACTAACTGGATTTGAAGATGTACACTATACCTTGTACCTACATTCTGAGAAAAAGTAGCCCACATACAAATATGTGGGTCAGTACCATGGAAATGTACCAAGCATATGGGGTCCAATGCCTATATAAAATAATATCTTAATATCATCACAGTTTATAAGATTATGCATGCTGATATAAATGACTCACTTAGCTCAAATTAAAATCATCATAATCATAAGAGATTAAAATATATCGGTTGAAACATGTGAGTCATCATAATAAATCTCAATTCACTTTCATCTCAATTCCAATTCATCAAAGCAATCAAATATCATGACAAATCTCTTTAGAATATATAGTCTTTAAATCTTTCGAAAACAATGACTTTCTCAAACTCAATATTTTAAGCAATTGTATTTTCATCTTAGATAGAAGAATACACACACACACAATGGGAGTCTCTTATAATCGACATAAACCATGTGGGCTACATGGAGTCCAACGTCCAACCCACGTTTGGGGAGAGCTGTCCTATCTTTGCCATCGGAGTAGGACCTTAATCTTTTGTTCACTAGTGATCACTATATTAAACAACCTTAGGCTCACATCCTATGGGGAACGTAGTTCTAGGAAAGTACCAATCACAGCTATACCTCCCACTCGGTGCTAAAGACTACTCCTGGACTTAGCTCAGATCATTTCAAAAGAAAATCCGCAACAACACAATTCAACAATTCATATCAGGAGCCATCATGCTACCCCCTTTTCATAATAAATCAACATGTGGATTTCTTTTCTCATTCGAGTTCAAAAATAACTCTTTCAAGACCAAAAGGTCAAATCATTCAAATATCAAGGTGTGTATAACACATTACTTCACCAAAGATCATAATCTCAAAGAGGGTTTAAATCCCATATATCAACACTTGAGCAAAACATTTCAAGATTCATATCTTGTATAGCAAACAAGTATAATTCATATGAAAATATGGAAATTCAACTTTAAACATGATAGTAACATCAAAACTCAAGGAATTTATCTTTAAGACATCACAAAAATATCATAGTTTCTTGAACAAGAATATAAGATAATAGTTTCCATCTCAAATTCATAATTAAACAAGTAAAATCATGTATCTTCGTAAAATAATACAATTTTTTTGGGCACAAGAACAAAAGGATGTTCTTGTTGAAAACCCCACATACCTTAAACTTGAAGCTTTGAATGACTTTCCGAATGACGTAATGTTATTCATGAACTTTTGGGTGTCACTCGTAGCCTTCGTAACGGTGATTCCGAATAAGTAAAAATTATAGGATTCCCATGGTTAAATCTCTAGCTATTGGGGTTTTTATGTTGAAACCCTAAAGGTTGTTCTTGGTGAATTTTGGTGAAAGTAAACTTGTTTTGATGTTATGTGAGTTAAATCCCGTGTTATAGACATATATAGGGGTGTTTTTGGCACTTGGAAGTGACGTATGTGGTGCATTTCTTATCGCATACATTTACATATGCGCCGCATTGCCTATCGCATACATTTAAGTATGCACCGTATTGCCTATCGCACACCCTTACTGCCTCTCACGAAAATGGGTATAACTCTTCGTTCGGCTATCGGATTTTTGCGAAATTGGTATCGTTGGAAAGATAATTCAATTATCTAAAATTTGATAGGTATTGGGATGAAAAATTCCATGTATATTAATATATATACACATTTGAAGTTGACCCTTGTAGAATCGAATGTCAAATTTTGGATGAATCAATTGGTCTTAGCTCAACTTTGTTCTAGGTCATTGCTATGAACAGTTTTCACCTCTAAACCACTCCATAGACTAGGATAATGATCATGAAACTTGTATTCACACTCAAATTATTTGGATTAGAGCTTAGACACGTAGGATCGACGGTTAGAATTTTAGCACAAAAATACGGGGTATTACATTATCTCACCCTTGGGAACATTCGTCCTCGAATGTGGATAATTAACCTGGAGCACAGAGGGGTATTAGTCTTCAAGCTATCATGTGTAGCTGATAGAACTGAACCACTGGATCTCAAGAATACTGAGCTACTGAACTGGTCTGCAAGTGCATGAATCCTTAAGAAAAATAACTATATGGCTTAGATAAAAACGAGAGTGTCAACTTATGAGTAACCATTACTTTGCACTGGATCTGATCTCATGAGAAAGGATGAGAGGTTTATGACATGAAAACTCGGGGTATTACAACATCCCCCTCTTGGGATCGTTCGTCCCCGAATGATAATAATTTGATGAAAATACTAGGAAGAGACCGTGTACTACACAGGATACTTATGAACTGAATCATGACTTAATATCTGAAACTGAAACTGATGCATGAACTGAGCTGAATTCATAATTTAATTAGACACAAACACATTGCCTCTTGGAATGTACATACGTATAAGACTGCGGATAGTAAGACTAGCTGGAAAATTAAGAATCTATAGGAGCTTATCTCCTTGCTTGCTAAACTAGATTACAGACTATTTGGACTGGATCATATTGACTGCCCATACTCAAATGGAGTATTTCTTCAGCATTTTTCTACGAAATTTTATTAACATTATGGAGCAACGAATTTGGGCCTGATCTGAACAAAACATCTGACTAAGGAATCACAACATTGATATAACTCCATAGAATGGAATATAAATATATAACCCATAAACTAAGATATGATTGCTAGGCCGCAGGTAACACAACTTATTACTTTCAAGCTAAGCATCACTTCTCAAATGCTCTCTCAACTATACTATTCCCCTTAAATACCATACTCATTTGATTCAACTCATAATTCTCACATGGGCACTGATAAATCTTTCTGCAAGGTCTAAAGTAAACTAAGTCCTCTTGCCAATGTCAGGACTAACTCAAAAATCATAAGATACAACATGCCACTCCAAAATACCAGTCTAAACCACACGATTCAATATTCTATATCTACTTAGAGCTCACACCCTAAGCATAACATACCTTACCACTTCAATGACTAATTCAAAACTCTTGATATGGATTCACTAGCGCATATTGCATACATCACCTTACAACCTACATGGCATTCAAGCCTATCATTAAAACCATATATAACTGTAAGACAAATACCCCTAAAGGCATACTCCACATATTCTCTAAACCTTTATCGACAACAATTATCTTGCTCTCTTCTTAAAAACATACACACAATTTCTAACTAACCATGATATGTATCAAAGACTTAGCCTCAATCTTACTCCACACTTTAGTCTTAGATAGAAAAACATAAATAATCTTCCTTAATGAGGGTCATCAACTCTCTCACATCTAAACCATTGCTTATCCACTATCATCGCCACAATCTTAACATAGGAAGAGGTCTCCAAAGGGCTAACAAATATGAACCTGAAGCACGAAAACTACAATACATAAGATTAACACTTATCTTTGTCCTAAGGAATAAAATATCAAAGGCATAGATTCATTAAAGAAATCTAAGATGAGGACATGCATTATATAATGCGAACTTCACTAGTATCATAAGTTTAAAAACTAGTCATACTCTGAAACATGAGTTTATACTTATCATGATCTATTCAACATAAGACTGGAGTTCATAGATTCATGAGAGATAATTCAAATCACAGAGTGGAGCTGTTACATACTTGTTAGAAGCTGAGAATGGGCTTGAACATACATGATGGGTATAAGCATAGGCATGTGGCATGGATATATCCCGCAAGTGATGGATTTGGTGTTATAATGACTGAAATCCAAGGAATATTCTAGAGTAAGAAGGGATTAAGTGATGGATTCTTTTAAGCAATTATATTTTCATCTCAGATAGAAGAATACACACACACACTTGGAGTCTCTTACAACCGACATAAACTATGTGAGCTACATAGAGTCCAACGTCCAACCCACATTGGGGAGAGCTGTCCTATCTTTGCCATCAGAGTAGGACCTTAATCTTTTGTTCACTAGTGATCATTATATCAAACAACATTAGGCTCACATCCTACGGGGGCACGTAGTTCTAGAGAAGTACCAATCACAGCTATACCTCTCACTCAGTGCAAAAGACTACTCTCGGACTTAGTTCAAATCATTTCAAAAGAAAATCCACAACTACACAATTCAACAATTTATATCGGGAGCCATCATGCTACCCCTTTTTCATAATAAATCAACATGTGGATTTCTTTCCTCATTCGAGTTCAAAAATAACTCTTTCAAGACCAAAAGGTCAATTCATTCAAATATCAAGGTGTGTATAACATATTACTTCACCAAAGATCATAATCTCAAAGAGGGTTTAAATCCCATATATCAACACTTGAGCAAAGCATTTCAAGATTCATATCTTGTATAGCAAACAAGTATAACTCATATAAAAGTCTGGAAATTCAACTTTAAACATGATAGTAACATCAAAACTCAAGGAATTTATCTTTAAGACATCACAAAAATATCATAGTTTCTTGAACAAGAATATAGGATAATAGTTTCCATCTCAAATTCATAATTAAACAAGTAAAATCATGTATCTTCGTAAAATAATACAAATTTTTTGGGCACAAGAACAAAAGGATGTTCTTGTTGAAAACCCCACATACCTTAAACTTGAAGCTTTGAATGACTTTTCGAATGACGTAATTCTATTCACGAACTTTTGGGTGTCACTCGTAGCCTTCGTAACAGGGATTCCGAATATGTAAAAATTATAGAATTCCCATGGTTGAATCTCTAGCTATTGGGGTTTTATGTTGAAACCCTAAAGGTTGTTCTTGGTGAATTTTGGTGAAATTAAACTTGTTTTGGTGTTATGTGAGTTAAATCCCGTGTTATAGACATATATAGGGGTGTTTTTGGCACTTGGAAGTGACGTATGCGGCACATTTCTTATCTTATACATTTACATATGCGCCGCATTGCCTATCGTATACATTTAAGTATGTGCCGCATTGCCTATCACACACCCTTACTGCCTCTCACAAAAATGGGCATAACTCTTCGCTCGGGTATCAGATTTTTATGAAATTGGTATTGTTGGAAAGATAATTCAATTATATAAAATTTGATAGGTCTTGGGATGAAAAATTCCATGTATATTAATAGATATACACGTTTGAAGTTGACCCTTGTAGAATCGAATGTCAAACTTTGGATGAATCAATTGGTCTTAGCTCAACTTTGTTCTAGGTCAATGCTATGAACATTTTTCACCTATAAACCACTCCATAGACTAGGATTATGATCATGAAACTTGTATTCACACTCAAATTATTTGGATTAGAGCTTAGACGCGTAGGATCGACGGTTAGAATTTTAGCATGAAAATACGGGGTATTACAAAAGTGGGGATCGATACACTATAAATTTAATGGTTTACGACGTTCAAAAGAAGAAGCTAGGTGTTCTCGAACCAAAATCGAGTGAGAATTTAGAGGTAGGACGGCTAGGCATTAATGTATTGAGATTTGGATTTGAAATTATTTATTTATGCTCTTTGAAGACCTTTGGAGAACGTCTTTGAACTGTTATAGAAAAATTGCCCCAGTTTGAATACCAAAGGAATTATTCTCAAACAGTGAAGAGACCGAACCCTAATACAGGGCAGCCTATGTATCTTGTCAGGATAAGAATCAGTTCAAAACGTAGTTCAAATTTTTTTCTATGAGTTTGTACATGGCATGATCTATTTGCAGACTAGGAACTTTACTAAATGGTTGAGTAGAACTGAATGATTGCAGAAGGTGCACTAACCTAAATGCACCAACTTTGAAACTATGGAATTCAAAGAAAGTTTGGGAGAGTGTAAGACACCCCCGCGTGAACCCCTGTGTATGAAGTGTACGACCAAAGACTCGATGAAATTTTAATTTATGATCAAATGAAGTAAAGAATAATGTGTAATGATTTTTACAATATTCAGATACAATGTATTAAACAAATAATGAGTAAAAGAATTGATAAGGCAACAAAATTAATTTGCACAAATAATGTAAAGAATTCATGAGAAAGTCTAAACAATTTGCAATGTGAAACAGATAAAGAATCAAAGAATTAATATATACAAAAAATGAAAAAATACCTCCCTCAATTGAAAAATTGAGTCTATCATAGTTAGAACCTGCTGTTAATCCCCAACGGAGTTGCCATTCGGTCATGCCCTATTTTTGCCAAGGTTAAACAAGAATGACTCAAGGACTCTAAAAGAGTTAAAATTGATAAAGAGTCGCCACCTAATTTGTAAGGAAAATAAGGAAAACTATTTATTTATCAACACGTATGAGTAATGTTTTAGCATGCGAAAAACTAATTGAGATTCTAGGTAAGGGTTCAAATTATCCCGAAGAAAAGGGGTTAGACACCCTTTAGGATCCACAAATGTGGTACCTGACTAGACTAAATTTATCAAAGAAGGAGAAGGTATTTTTAAAATAATGTAAAAAGTATATGTATTAAGTATAAAATAATTCTTTCAAAAATATAAATGTTTAAAATTTAGTAAAGATATATGTGTATTAAATATATTAATAAAATCTATTGTTATAAAAACATGTAAAAAGATATGTATAAAAATGTATAAATTACATGTGAAAAGGAAAATTATTTTATGATGTACGAAATGAAATGTATTTTGATGTGCCATGAAAAGAAACGGTATTTACAAGTAATATTTTTTATTTGATTAAAATTACGAAAAAGTAAAATTTATTTGAGAAGAAAAGACTACATAATATGTGAATCACTTGATTAACTTGATTCTTTTGTGTAAATATTAACGGCCTAAGTTTTGCCGAAAAGCGATGAAATTATGTAAATCAAGGATATCCCCACCCGGCACCGAAAAATTAAAGTTTCCACTATCTTTTATCTTTATGTACAATTATACAAACAAGAAATAAACTACAAACATAAAGATCGAGAAATATGTATAAGTGCTTGATAAAGTGATAAAATGAACAAATAATCATTAAAGTAAGTGAAATTATGTGCACACGCATGTACATATAGATGTATATATAAAAATAGAGTTTTGTTATAAAGTGGGCTCAGATTAAATTTTAGACTCGCCATGGCTATGAAGTGGTTGCTCGACTAATCAGCCGTCCTAAATCGTCTTGCCAAAATACGAATCGTAAAACCTTTTGTGTTGTCATGATGTTATAAAAGTTTCATCACTACCTGAATTTATTTTATTTTATTACGTATTTATATACATAATATTCATCTTTTATTTGGGAATGCCTTGAAAACCGTCGGGACTTTCTTCATCGGCCATGTGTTAATTTTGATATGAAATAAGTAGATTTGAAAAATAAATATCCATCTTTTGTAATAGGGTGGCCTAAAATATCCGACGGAGAGATAATATCATCGGTCAAGTGTCGGCCTTTGATATAAAATAATAAATTTGAGAAAATAATGTCCATCTTTTATAATAGGGTGGCTTAAAATATCCAACAGAGAGATAATGTCATTGGCCATGTATTAAGTCCTAAAATGAGTCAAGGCAAAGAAAATTCATCAATAGGGTGAATTTTTCGGGTGCAAATCGACCCAAGATTAACATTAACAGTAATAAAATGTAGCAGCACCATATCAATAATAACAATGGCATAAACAAATAGGAAAATCATAACAATAATAATAGAATATAAGTGAGCAAGAATCAACAAAGAAGAAAACAATAACAATAAACAATAAACAATTATAGTAATTAAAGATGAAGAGAAAATCTAAATTAGTGTTAGTGTTGGCGTTGCTTCAACAGCGGATGCTAGATCAACACCATAAAATTAGAGCTCGGCCAGATCAAGCCAAAATTTCGGGTGAACAGTGGTGGAAAGGTTGTTTGCCGGTCGTCCAATGATCAAATTCGGCGATGTCAGTGAAGAGAGGGAGAGAGATCTGGCGGCAACTTGTTTGCCGATGTTGGTGTCGTTTGCTGGTTGTCCGGTGGCTAAATCCAACGACTACAACGAGAAGAAGGAAAATGGGAAAAAGAGGTGGCCGGTTGTCTTATCGCGATTTATGGTCGCCAACTGTTCAGCGATTATACCCAGTGTCGACAGTGAGGATTTGAAGAGAAATAAAGGAGGGGAGACAGCGGCAACATCTTGGTGGTGGTGTCCAGAGCTCCGGCAATGATGACAGTGAAGGGAAAAGAGAAGATAAAGCTGATTTGTTTTGTGTATGTGTGAATTGTTTGTGGTGTATGTTTTTTGTGTTTATTATGTGTATGTGTGTTTGGTATTTAAAAAGGAAAAAACAATTATTTTTTTTCAATAAATTCCTTAAATTTTGGGTAGTAGGTAAAATAAAGTCAAAAGTGATTAAAAGTGATGAGACTTTGGTATGACCGATTTGTTGCCCTGTGTATTAAAATAAGCCAATATTATTTCTTTAGACTGTATTAAATAAGGTACAAAATAAAATTATCGATATATATAACTACAAAAAATGTAAACAAATATAATTATCTTTAAAAAAATGCAGTATGCTATAAACAATTAAAATTATAATATGTAAAAAGAATTGTAGTGTTATGTTATGTACGTATGTAGATGACTATGCAAAAGTATTAAAATGATAATAAACTAATAAAAATTCTAAAATTTACAAAATTAAGGATAATAATGTAAAATTATAATATGACAATAAATTGATAAAAGTTCTAAAATAATAACAATCATCAATAACTTTTCGGATGTGACAAGACATTATTGTGCAGTCCTTGTTAGATGTGATAAGACATCGAATTATTATACTGTACAAATATAATTGATCTGAATCCATATTTGCGGACTGTAAAAGATGTAGAAATTGATTTGTAATTATGGAAAAACGTAAAGAATATTGAAAATATTGAAAAAAATATAATTAATTTGAAAATGTTATAAAAATGTGATGTCATGTCGTGTATGTGTACAAATGATTGAAAAAAATGTTAAAGACGATAATAAATTGATAAAAAAATCCCAATATACAGAGAACTTATAAAAAGTAAAAATATGAAAGTAAATTGATAAAATTCTAAAGTAAGGATGAATATCAATAATTGCAAAAAAAATGTGAAAATTGTAGTTTGTTCCCCTTTATCGATCAGGAAGTTCGAAGACGTTAATTTGAAGCACGGAGAGCCAAAATTGGGTGTCAACAACGCGTATAGGGAAACCCTATAACAAAATCCACATTAACAACTTCCCACTTCAAAGTGGGGATGCTAAACATCTGAAGGGTACCACTAGGCCTTTGATCCTCAACCTTAACCTGCTGATAATTTAGGCATTTAGTCACAAACTCTGCAATATCCTTTTTCATACGATACCACTAATAGACTTCCCATAAAATCGCGATACATCTTAGTACCTTTTGGATAAATAGAATATCACGAACCATGTGCCTCTACTAACATTCGCTGACTCAAACCATCAACATTCAGAATGCACAACCTGCCTTGACAACGAAGCACACTAGCTCCCCCTTGGGATAAAACCTCCACCTTCTGATCTCAAACTATTTCTTTCAACTTAACTAGGATAGGATCTTTATCTTGCTTTTTCTTTACCAAAAAAACCTAGGAAGATTTTGAATCATTCTAAACCCAAATACTAGCTTTGGCTGAATCAAGCAAGAGAACTCCCAATCTAGCAAGCTAATGAAATTCACGAATTAACTCCTTCTTATCCTCCTTAACATGGGCGGCACTTTCCATAGACAACCTGCTAAGGGAATCGGCAACAACCTTGCCCTTACTTGGGTGATACAATACACTCATATCATAGTATTTCAATAATTCGAGCCACCTTCTCTGATGAAGATTTAGGTATTTATGTATGAACACATATTGTAAACTCTTATGGTCGATATCATATAAACATGAATCTCATAAAGGTAATGTCTCCAAATCTTTAAGGCAAAGACAATTGCTACCAACATAAGATCACGAGTCAGCTAATTTTTCTTATGAGGTTTGAGCTGCTGGAAGCATAGACTATGACCTTACCCCGCTGCATCACAACAAAACCAAAACCAACTCTAGAATTATCACAATAAACTACAAACCCATCTGAACACTCAGGAAGGTCAATACCAGAGCAAAAGTGAGTCGAGTCTTCAACTATTGCAAACTCTTCTCACAGGAATCTGACTATTGAAATTTGACTTTCTTCTGAGTCAGTTTGGACATAGGAGAAGAAACAGAAGAAAATCCCTCAACAAACCGTCTGTAGTAACCATCTAAGCCCAAGAAACTCCCGATATCTGATGGAGAGTTTATTCTAGGCCAGTTTTTTATTGCTTCAATCTTTTGAGGATCAAATCTAATCCCATCATCATAAATGATGTGACCGAGGAAAGCTACTGATTTCAACCAGAATTCACACTTGCTGAACTTGGTGAATAACTGGTGATCTTTAAGGGTCTGCAAAATAATCCTCAAATAGTCTGTGTGATCACCTTCACTACAGGACTAGACAAGGAGTCATGTAGGAAGACTATGACGAACATGTCCAAGTACTTCTTGAACACCCTGTTCATCAAGTCCATGAAAGGTGTAGGGGCATTTGTTAGTCCAAAAGACTTAACTACAAATTCGAAGTGACTATATCGAGTTCTAAAGGTTGTCTTTGAAATGTTACATTCTCCGACTTTGAGCTGATAATAGTCAGATCTAAGGTCTATCTTAGAGAAATAATTTGCACCGTGAAGTTGGTCGACTAAGTCATCAATACTAGGGAGAGGATACTTATTCTTGATTGTGACTTTGTTCAACTGATGGTAGTCGATGCACATTCTGAGATAACCATCTTTCTTGTACATGAAGAGAACTGGAGCACCTTACGGGGAAATACTAGGCCTCATGAAGCCCTAATCGAAGAGGTTTTTCAGCTGTTCTTTCAACTCCTAAGCTCAGTTGGATCCATTCTATACGTTGAAATTGAAATAGGCTGGTATCTGGAATGAGATCTATTTCAAAATCAATTTTTCTCTAGGGAGGAACTCCAGGAAGATCTTCACAAAACACTTCTGGAAACTTATTTACCACTAGAACTGACTCAAGTCTTAAATTTTCAGAAATTGAGTCCTTGACTCGAACAAGATGATAAATACAATCCTGGGAGATCATCTTCCTTTCCTTAAGGTAAGAGAAAAATCGACCTATAGGCACTGAGGTACTATCCCTCCATTCTATGACTGGCTCATTAAGAAATCAAAGATGGATGATTCTATTTCTATAATCAACTAAGGCATAGTACGAGCGAAGCCAATCTATGTTTAAAATGACATTAAAGTCGGTCATCTCTAATTCTTAAAGGTCTACTGAGGTAACTTTATGGGACATTGTGACTAGACAATGTTTGTATACCCTTCTGTCTATAATAGAACTACCCACTGGAGTAGCCACTGAGAAATAATCTGCTAGGATTTCAAGAATAACACCAAAGTCAATAGCTATATAAGGGGCCATGAAGGAAAGTGAAGCTCTGGGGTCTAATAATATATAAACATAAAGGTGGAAGGCTTGTAACGTACCAGTAACCACGTCTGGAGAACTTTCTTGATCTTGCAGAGTTTGGAGGGCATAAAGTCAGTTCTGATGCCGCTCACTGGTGGAACTGAAGGTGGTACCCTACTGAGTAGGGCGACCTGCTGGTGCTAATGAAGAATTTATCTGGCCCTGCTGACGATCATTCCTACCCTTCTACACACCTGCAAGGTAATCCCTTATTTTGTGGCCTATATTACCACATCCAAAACAAGCATCGCTGTCAGCCATACACTCACCCTTTTAGTTCTTACCATACCTCTTGCATAATCTATTAGTGCAACCACTATTCACACTACCCTGAGACTTAGTGTCGGGTTCTCTATCACGACTATCTGGCCGGGCCTTTGGCACTGGAGAACTGGCAGAAGATAGGGTTAGGGATGGGGATGAAAGCTTCTGGTAAAACTGAGAACGACTTCCACTATCATACCTTTGTTGTGAGAAGTTGAAGCTACTAATTTTGGCTCTCTTATTTTCCCTTTTCTTTTACTTGAGCTTTTCCTTCTCAATATGTTGAGTATGAACCATCAGCCTGGAAAGGTCCATCTCCTTATTGACCACATCCTCTAAAACTCCAGACACAAACTTACATATTTTGGCCCTAAAATCAACCACCATGGTCGGAGCATACCTCACTAACTGAGTAAATTTGAGTGAGTACTCCTTCACTCTCATGATGCACTGCTTTATATCATTAAACTCTGGCACCTTGGCTTCCCTAAACTCAAGTGGGAAAAACCTATATAGAAAAGCAGTAGCAAATTCATCCCACTCTACAGGCCCTACGTCGACACCTCTATTCTTTTTCCACTGCTTAAAGTAGGTGTGAGCCACCCCTAATAACTGGTACGCATATAATTCAATCCTTTTACTAGAAATCACGCACATGATATCAATCATTTTCTGCACACAATCAAGAAACTCTTATGGATCCTCTGTATACTTGGATCCGGAGAATACTAGAGGATTCATCCGAGTAAAGTCTTGAATCCTAACTTCTGACGTATTCATTACTGGGTTGGCTGGGGCAATAGTCAGCTGGTTATTTTGGGTAGCCATATATTGGGTTAGTACTGTGAAGGCATCCCTAAATTCGGCATAAGAGACCTACTCATTTAGAGGGTCCTCGGGGACAGGTGGTGCGAGCTGGTCCCTATTTCTCCTTTCATTTGACCTTTTTGGAGGCATTTTTTGTAAATGATAGAGAATGAGTTAGAAAGAGAAGTTTAATGGAGCTTGCAATCCATCACATGACATAAAAACTGAAAGAAAAGAAACTTTCATATAACATCTCGTAGTCTCTCACGCATAAGTATGGCACGCTTCACACCCATGAAAAAGACTCTACATAACGCGGCTCTCAGACACCCTAGGTCACTTTAAACCTTGTGCTCTGACATCCTATGCATACCATCAAATACAAATACATATATATATATATATATATCTCATGCTAGGAAAGGGAACAAAGCTTATCATGAATATTTAAAACTTATCCTGGAATAAGTAGCTCAACTGTCATAAGTATTCACCCATGGGTTATATGGGTTCAGCTCCCCCTACTAAAAGGGATTCGGTGCGTGTTAGCTGCATGAACCAGAGGTATTAGGAAAGACCAAGGAATACCTTGACACCACGTCAATCCAAGATACAATATATATTTATATATTGATATATATATATATATATATATATATATATATATATATATATATATATCTCAAAAGTATGAACCATGACCAAGGTCATTAAAACCAAATCTCATGTCGGCAACACGTGTTTTCAGTACAAGTCATCCAAGACCCATACCTTCACAACTTTGCTACAGAACCCACATTAAGCCCAATTTAAAACAAGTTTCACATAACCCATTTTACAAACCAATGAACCAACCGTTAAGGAACATTTGGGTGCCATCATATCCTTACACTTGCAAGCTTACCTCTATTCCATAACCATCATGTTTAACTTGGGGTAATGCCTCAACCAACCTTTTGTTCATTAAATCACGTATGGGGGAATGCCTCGACCCCCTTTGTTCATTAAATCAAAACATAGCCAACAATGCCTTTAAAATCTGTGTTCATTGTTTAATCTTTTTAAGCCATTCAATTATATAGGTGGATAAGTCAAACTAAGTGACAAAATCATATTCATTGATAATTTCACAAACTGGTTGATGGCACATAATTTCCATAGCCAAAATTATCAAATTGGGGATTAACCACGACCCTCAGTTTAATAGCATTCCCATGCATCCCACAAAGTTCAAAATTGTAAGTAAAACATGAATGTTCCATAAATTACCATGGAAAAATCAATTAAGCAACCAACCAAGTCAAAAGCCCTCTATAATGTCAGAACCTACATAAAAACCATGCATTTATAATCAATCCATGCCATTACGAAAATATAAATTCAAGGGGAAAGAGATACATGCCTTATTTACCAAGAAAATTAAAGAAGATAATACCCTTTGGATCCTAGATGACCACCTCCTTGAACCTTAGTCTTGACTTGAAAAAGGGAATTTGAGAGAGCATTTTTGAGAGTGAAGTAATTGGTATTATGTCATTAAAACTGATGAAAATAGGTTAATATAGTGTTTAGAGGTCGTTTATAAGTGAAAGGACTTCAATACCCCTCCTCCCAAGTAAAAATAAAAAATTGCTGAATTTAATGGATCAATGCGTCACGGAGGGTAATCTCTGAGGTAAGCTCTGCGCCGCACAGCTATCGTGGACCCTTACTATTTTTTCACGAAAATGCTCATAACTTTTCACACGGGTATGGAATTAAGGCGAAATCGAATGCATTGGAAGAAGGACACATTTATATATAATTTGGTGGGTCTCGAGCCCCAAAATGCCCCATATTCCAGAAGTTATACACGTTCAAAGTTGACCTTTGTAGAATCAAATTCCAAAATTTTGTCGATAATGAAAGTTCTTAACTCCATTTCACTCTAAGTGTTTACTATGGACATTCTTCCCTTCAAAGGCACTTTTCACACTAGGATAATGATCATGACACTTGTATTTATATTGAAATAATTGGATTCAAGTTTATACACATAGAAACAACGGTTCGAATTCTAGTCCAAAAACACGGGCTGTTATATTATCTTTCTCTTGGAATCATTCGTCCTCGAATGATTGTTAGGAATCTTTTAAAGCTTTACAAGTATGTAACAAAGTATGTAACTTCACATTAAGAATTTTCCCTAAATAAGACATGTATTGGAATCAAAAGGAAAAATCACCAAGTAAATTATGTAAGCATGAATCGTAAGACAATGAGGCTAAGGTCGTACAGAGGGTAAAAAACCCAAAGCTCCTCACCCCAAGTGGGAAAATAAAAAAATTGAAATTTTACCTAGGTCCACGTCAAAGACCATATTGCGGAATATAGCCTCTACGTCGCGGGGCTATCGGGAGGCTTATTGCCTCTGTAACCCAAAACTACCCCGAAGCCCTTCAAAAATTTTAAAACTCTCTCGGGTTACCCTTTTTAAATTCCCAAACATGATTTGAGTCAAAAATCAATATTTCAAGAATGGGAAGGCCAAAATTAAAATACCCAAAATTTAAGGGTGTTATATTATCCGCTTCTTAGGATCATTCGTCCTCGACTGAATATCTTGGACATATTTTGTATGAGAATAATAACAATGCCCCAGAATCAAAGGATAAATCCGGATAGTAACAATAAAGAACGGAATTCATACCTCAAGCTTCTTCCTCCTTCACATTGAATAGAAATGGATACTTAGCCTTCATATACTCTTCTGTCTCCCAAGTGGATTCTTCCACCTTATGCTTCCTCCAAAGGACCTTTACCAATGCTACACCTTTAGTCCGTAACCTATGAACTTGTCTATCCAAGATTTCTATCGGGACCTCTTCGTAAGATAGGGAATTCAAGACACCAACATTCTCAATAGGCACCACTAAGGAAGGATCACCTACACATTTCCTTAACATGAATAGATGTAACACAGGTTGTAAAGAACCTAAACTCGCAGGAAACTCTAACTCATATGCAATATTTCCCACTCTCTTTAAAATCAAATAAAGACCAATGTAATAGGGGATGAGCTTTACCTTCTTCCCAAAAAAATCACTCCCTTCATGGGAGACACCTTCAAGAAAACCCAATCACCCACTTTGAACTCCAACTCACTGTACTTCATGTCTATATAGGACTTTTGGAGACTTTGGGTATTCTTAATCATATCTCAAATTACCTTCACTTTTTTCATAGCCCGATGAACTAAATAGGGATCGAACAACCTTGCCTCACCAACTTTGAACCACCAAATGGGGGATCTAGACCTCCTATTATACAACGCCTCAAACGGGGCTATGCCAATGCTAGAGTGATAGATATTATAGTAAGCGAACTCAATGAGAGGCAAATGGTCAACCCAACTACCCCTAAAGTCAATTACACAAGCTGGAAGAATATCCTCTAAAGTCTGAATGGTTTTTTCTATTTGTCTATCCATCTGCGGGTGGAAAAAGGTACTAAGGATCACCTTAGTCCCCAAACCTCCTTGAAATGACCTCTAAAAATGAGACGTGAACTGAGTACCCCACTCCAAAATGATAGAAACCTGAACATCATGCAATTTCACAATCTACTGAATAAACAACCTTGCATAATCCTCAGCCAAATAATTAGTCCTCACTGATAAGAATTGAGCAGACTTAGTCACCCTATCCATGATGACCCAAATAAAATCAAATTAGTTCTGAGACCGTGGAAGAACGATATCAAAATCCATATTTATCACTTCCCAATTCCACACAGGAAACTCAATCTTTTGAGATAACCCTTTGAGCCTCAACTATTCCACTTTTACTTGTTGATAACCAAACACTTATCTACAAAATTAGCTACATCCCCCTTCATGTTATTCCACCAATAGATCTTCTTAAGATCATGATACATGTTCGTCGCACCAGGATGAATTGAATAACGTGACTCATGAGCTTCGATCAAAATTCTACCTCGCAGCCCATCCACATCGGGAATACACAACCTACCTCGCTACCTTAAGATACCATCACCACCAATATCAAAAGCCATCACATTCTGACTACCCACACCATCCTTGATTTGCATCAAGATAACATCCAAACCTTCTTCTATTTTACCTCAGTGCCAAGAGATGACTTTGCTCCCTCTTGTACGAACACACCACCATCCTCAAAATCTAGGAGACGAACTCCAAGATTAGCTAATTTGTGAATGTCCTTCACCAAATCCCATTTCTTATCATCCATATGAGACAAAATCCCTATAGATAACCTGCTAAGAGCATCAATAACCACATTTACCTGCTATGATAGTGAAGACTCATGTTGTAGTCCTTGAGCAACTCAAGCCATCTTCTTTGCCTGAGATTCAACTTTTTCTTGGTGAAAACATACTGCAGGCTCTTATTATTTTAAAAGATGTCAACATGGACCTTGTACAGATTGTGCCTCAAAATCTTTAACGCAAACACCACTTCCAACAACTCCAAATAATGAGTTGGATAATTCTTCTCACAAACTTTCAACTTTCTAGAAGCATACGCTACCACCACCTTGTCATGCACATCAATACAAGACCAAGTCCCACACGGAATGCATCACAATATACCAAAGAACCATCACTACCCTCAGGAAGGGTCAAGACTAGAGTAGAAGTCAATTTGTTTTTCAGCTTCTTAAAACATCCCTCACTAGCATCGGACCATAGAGACTTCACCTTCTTTTGATTCAACCTAGTCAAAGGTGCTACAATAGATGAAAAACATTCCAAACACCTTCTATAATAACTCGCTAAACCTAATACCATGACCTAAACTAAGGCCTATTTGTGAAGGGTATCTCAAGTCCCACGTTGATTGGAGATTACCCCCAGTACCTAACCAAACTAAACACACCACACCCCAAGGTAGGATGACTTTCAAACATATGAGAAGATAAGAGAATATTAACTTAAAGACATTAAAATAAGTCTACAACCAAAACCAACCGATACTGGTATTATTGCCAATATCAATACTGGTACCGACATTGGCTATGACAACAGTAATCCAACAAAGCCTTTAATCAAAATAAAAGAATATGCACTCGGGACATGCTCCCGACCATAGCCAAAATAAAGTCCAAAGGAATAGTCTAAATGTAAAGAAAACCATAATCATGAAATGGGGTCTTTCAAAGCATGGAAGCTCAGCACTTCAATCTGACTCACTAGCAGATCCGGAATCCAAGTCACTGAGCAGTAGGAGTAGAAGTATGACCAATACCTACATTGGGGTACAATGTCCAAAGAAGATTAACGAACTGAACGCTGACATATAACTCAGGGATAAGGATAACATAATGATATGATCAAGAGTTTAAAATTGTTCAAAGCCAGTACACATAATCATATGTATAAACATATACACATATATCACATGCTGGGATAGGGAATAAGGCTTAACATGCATTTTAAAACTTTAGACTATAATGTGTTTCTCAACTGTCATATAATAGTAGCCATGGGCTATAACTGCCCCAACTTTCACCCCCTGGTTAGGCCTCAGTGGGTGTAGCCGCACGAATCGGAGAATAATCTCATAATATGCACATAGAGGACTCGAACCTCCCAACATATACTAAGGGACTTAAGAACCCAATCATATTATGATTTATGGGGGACTCAAACTGCCATAATCATGAAATAATAATAAGGGGGTCTCGAACCTTCCTGGTAACTTTGACCCCTCGTCAGCAAATGCGGTTTTTAGTATTGGTCACTTGGACCTTCACTTTTACAACTCAACTACACAACCTATATTAAAGCCTAATTAAAACCATTATCACATAATCCCATTCAATGAACCACATTACACTTTTAGGCATATATTTTTGGTATCATCATTCCAACTACACTTGCAAGGTAACACATCATGCCAAAAAAATTTGCATTAACTTGGGGAGAACAACTGCCTTTGTTCATTAATAAACATTGGGATAAACCTACTCTCTTTGTTCATTAAATCATACCCTTGTATTTCAATTACTACTTTATATCATGCAATAGTTCAAGACTAGTTCAATTTTATAAATCCCCACAGTTCTCACAACTAAAACCAATTCACATTATGGGGTTAAGGTTATAACTACTTCAAAGCCACAAGTTTAGCAAGATTACAATTCCCTAGTTCATTCACCATACCCATGTACCCACAAGTTCAAAACCATATTAAGAGCATGAAAATCATATATGAAAACCGTGAGACACATTGTTCAATTCATAATATTCAAAACCTCCAACTTTTATTTTCAAAATAAAAACAATAATCTTATGAACAATACATTAAATCACACGCTTTTGCCAAATTAACAATGAGGGAAGAGTAACATTCCTAAAATAGTAAGATGTAAAGAGAGAAACCACACTTGAGAGATCTAGTTGATCAATCTTTTGGAAACCCTAAGTGTTCTTGACCTTGAGGATTTGGGAGTATTTGAGGAGTCACTTAGATATTTTTGAGAGAAAATAACACCCTAAAAGAGGTTATATGTTGTGGGTTTCCATTTGGTCCATAGGGGACATATCCAAAATGACCTCAACTTAAAAGCTGAAAAGTGCCACCTTTGCTTACGAGTCAACACATTGACTCCTAACCATACCATACGACTCGTCACCACCAGTCGTGCCCAAGGCAGTACCACTAAGGATCCCTACACTTTTATTCTTATAACTCAGTGGCACCAATCGTAATAGGACCTTATGACTCATAGGGTCTAATCGCAGCCAACACAGAATAGAAACTAGGACTTACACTGGACACCCTGCGATTACACCTAACGACTCATAACATCTCATAATGGATTTTACTGAGCCACTCGTAGTCAGAGCAGAACCAAGCCTCAAATTTACTGGTTTGGGTATGACTCACCCCAACAAATCTTCAAGACACCCTATGTCTCCGAGAGTCCAATCGTAACCAAGGTAGTGAGCGCAAAGCTCACAAAGTTTTCAAGGGCTAAAATTCAGGGGTGTTTCATTTCTCCCCCACTTGGATCATTCGTTATCGAATGATGGGACAAGGCAATTTCTAGCACGATTTAACTCTTTATTCCCTTACTCTTACCTTTAACAAACTTAGAAAATAAAGATGCTAAGGAACCCATACTTTCCCTTAACAAAGTAAAAAACAAAGATGTTAAGAATAACATATACCTTACGCACAATTATTTGGAACAAAAAACAAGAATGGATACTTGGGCTTCATGTCCTCTTCGGCTTCCCTACTAGCCTCTTCAACCTTGTGGTTCCTTTATAGAACCTTTACCAAAGCTATGTCCTTCGTCCATAACCGACTAACTTGATAATCCAAAATTTCAAAAGGGATTTTCTTATAAGATAAGGAATCAAATACCAATATCCTTTATAAGTACAATCCGCGACATGTCACCCACACACTTCCTAAACATTGACATATTGAACACCGAATGAACAAAGCTCAAACTAGGAGGAAACTCCAACTCATATGCAACATTACCAACCCTCTTCAAGACCAAGTATGGGCCAACATATCCGGGATTGATCTTCCTCTTTTACCCAAACTGCATTACTCCATTCATGGGAGATACCTTCAAGAACACCCAATCGCCAACCTAAAACTCTAACTCCTTACGCCTAACATATGTATAGGACTTTTGGTGACTTTAGGTAGCTTTAAGTCTATCCTGAATCATTGTCACCTTCTACATATCTTGGTAAATCAAAGCTGAGCCAAATATCTCTGCCTCACCAACCTCGAACGACCCAATAGGAGACCGACACCTCCTACCATACAAAGCCTCAAAAGGAGCCATACCAATGCTAGAGTGGTAGCTATTATTATACGCATACTCTATAGGAGCCAAATAATCAACCCAACTCCCACCATAGTTAATCACACAAGCTCAAAGCATATTTTTCAATGTCTGAATAGTCCTTTCTGCTTGCCCATCCAACTGTGGGTGGAAATCAGTAGTAAGGCTCACCTTAGATCCCAAACCTCTCCGAAACAAACATAAAAAATACAATGAGAACTGAGTACCACAATCTTACATAATAGAAAAAAATGATCTATAAAACTTCACACTATCTTGTTGGAACAACTTCTCATAATTTTCTACCGAATACTTAGTCCTCACTGGCAAGAAGTAAGCAAACTTAGTCATCCTATCCACAATGAACGGAATCGAATCAAACTGATTTCAAGAATGAGGATGATCGATAACAAAATCCATATTAATCAGTTCCCACTCCCACAAAGGCAACTCAATCTCTTGAGTAAACCCATCGGGCCTCATGTGCTCAATCTTCACTTGTTGACACACCATGTATTTAGCCACAAAATAGGCCAATCTTACTTCATATTATTCCACCGATATATTTCATAAGATCATGATACATCTTCATCGAACAAGGATGAATGACATAACGCGACTCATGAGCCTCAACCAAGATCTTTTCTCTCAACCCATTAATATCGGGAACACATAATTAACTTTGGTACCTCAAGATACCATCACCACCAATCTTAAAAGAAATAAGCTTTTGACGAGACACATCTCCCTTAATATTTATTAAGACATAATCCAGTACCTGCTTCTCTTTTATTTCAGCAACGAGGGATGACTTCGCCACCTCTTGCACAAACATATCACCATCCTCAGAGTCTAAGAGATGAACTCTAACGGTGAATTTCTTTCACCAACACTCGCTTATCCTCATCCACACGAGCTAGAATCCTTATGGATAACCTTTTAAGAGCATCAACAACCATATTATCTTTACCTGGGTGATAGTGGAGACTTATGTCGTAGTCTTTCAGCAACTCGAGCTACCTCCTCTGCCTGAGATAAAACTCCTTCTAAGTGAATACATATTGCAGAATATTATGATAAAAAAAATATCTACATGGACACCATATGAATAGTGATGCCAGATCTTTAATACAAATACCACAGCCTACAACTGCAAGTTATAAGTCGGGTAATTCTTCTCATGAACTTTCAACTGCCTAAAAGCTAGGCCACAACCCTACCATACTGCATCAACACATAACCAAATCCCATACGATATGCATCACAATAGATAACAAAACCATTAGTGCCTTCCGAAAGAGTCAAAACTAGAGCTGAAGTCAACTTATCTTTCAGCTTCTTGAAACTACCCTCACAAGCGTCAGACCATAAAAACTTCACCTTTTTCTGGGTCATCTTAGTCAAGAAACACTCCAAAAATCTCCTATAGTACTTGGCTAAACCCAAGAAGCTCCAAATATAAGGTAGAGTCGTGGGCCTAGGCCACTTCTTAACCACTGTAACTTTCTGCGGATCCACCATGATCTATTTATTAGAAATGACATGACCCAAATAAGTAAAGCTTGCAACCAGAACTAACACTTCAAAAACGTAGCATACAAATGCTGATCTTTCAAGGTTTGCAACACGATGCAAAAGTGATTGGCATAATTCACCTCATTCTTAAAATACACTAGAATATCATCTATAAACACATGGAAGAACCTATTCATCAAATCCATGAATTTTATCAGGGCGTTAGTCAAATCATAAGACATAACTAAGAACTCATAATGACCATACCGCATTTGGAATGCAGTCTTAGGGATATCCACTTCCCTAATTTTTAGCTGATGGTAACCAGACCTAAGATCAATATTAGAGAAAAACCTAGCACCTTAAATATGGATAAACAAATCATCAATCTGAGGAAGTGGATACTTATTCTTTACCGTAAACTTATTCAACTTATGGTAATTCATGCACATTCAATGGGAACTATCCTTCTTACACACAAATAAAACAGAAGAACCGCATAGAGACATACTAGGAAGGATAAAACTCTTGTAAAGGAGGTCTTTCAACAGATCCTTAACCTCCTTTAACTTAGCTGAAGCCATTTTATAAGAAAGGATATAGAAAGGACGAGTATCCAAAATAAGGTTAATCCTAAAATCAATCTTCTTATCGGGAGGGAAACCAGGAAGATGATCAAGAAAAACCTTGGGAGATTCATTAACCATGGGAACGGATGTCAATGAAGGACTCTCAGAGTTTGATTCTTTAACCCGTACCAAATTATAGAGACATCCCTTGCAAATCAACTTTTGGGCTCTATGATATGATATGAACCTTCTCTTAGGAGCTAGAGAACCCCTTCCCACTCAATGGATGACTCATTAGTTAATTTAAACATAACCTTACGGGTCCAACAATTTAAGGAGGCATAACATAAATGTAACCAATCCACCCCCAATATGACATCATAATTGACCATGTCTAGCATTATCAGATCTACAAGAGTTTTCTACCACAAACAAATACCACACAAACCCTATAGACTTTTCAGCAACCACAAAGTCACTCAACGGGGTAGAAATAGAAAAGGAATTATGTATATACTCGAGACCAAAACCAAAATATACAGCCAAAAATGGGGTCACATAAGTAAGAGTGGACCCTGAATCAAACAGCAATAAACATCATGAGAAAAGAGTTATAACATACCAGTAACAATATCTAGGATGCCTCTGAGTCTTGGCGGGTAGCAATAGCATACAAGCGATTTTAAATAATGCTAGTACTAGAAGTAGAAGCACCCTTTGGTGCAGGGGCTGATGACGTGGCAACAGGAATCTTATTTTCCCCCAAAGCAACCTTAGAAGGACAATCCCTCTACAAGTTACCATTCTGACTGCATTTAAAATATTTGTTCCTCTCTTCTTCACAAAACCCATGGTACACCTTCCCGCAAAATCTACAAGAAGGATATAATGGAGTGGACTGAACCCTACCAGCCTGAGATTAGTTACCCTGTGCCCGAAACTTACTATCATGCTGAGAAAGACGATCACCCAATGAATTCAAATAAGGAGCACTAGCCGTAGAGTAGGAACCAGAACTCCCCCACTTCTTCTTAGACCACTTTCCACAATCTCTACCACTCTGCTGTTGACCTCCGCCCTGGTAAAAAAATCTAAACTTCTTATTCTGTATTTTCCCTATCTCTGCCGGCTTCTTCTTCTCTTCCTCAACTGCGGCATATATATAACCAACCTAGAGATATCCATATCCTTGATCAATAAGGCAACCTTACTCTCTAGAACCAAATCATAGGATAATCCAAAAGCAAACTTTCTCATTCTATCCCTCATCCTATACACTAACTCAGGAGCATATCATGACAACTAATGGAATTTTAATGCATACTTCTTGACTATTATCCTACCTTGCTTCAGATTTACAAACACTTCCACTTTCGCCACCCTCAACTCCTAAGGAAAGAAGTTGTCCGAAAAATCACTAGAGAAATTATCCATAACGTGGATTCGAAATCATCTTCCCTAGACTATTCCTATTCCTTGTACCATTGGTATTCTATATCCTTCAGCTGATAGGAGGTAAATTCTACAACCTCCACATTAGTAGCATACATAACACAGAAGATCTTCTCCATTTCATCAATAAAACCTTGAGGATCCTCCTCAACTTTAACACTAATGAACACAAGAGGGATCAATCTCATAAAATGGCCAACCCTTATGACCTCAGAAGATAAAGTAACTGAAGCTACACGCTAAGACTGAGAAGCTACGATCTAACTAACATATGGATGGACTGATGAAATTCTGCATTCGACATATCAGTTTGAGGTTCTCGAGGAGGACTTGAGGGGACCGGTGGAACTCTAGGAGGAAAATTAGGAACTAGACCCCTAGACCGGGTCTATACCCTATAAGCAGGACGTGTTCCATCAACATTATCCTTAAGTGGGATAGAGGAGTTTCCATGAGCTTCAGATCGTCTGGGAGGCATAATTTAAGAAGCGAACAAATGGAAATTAGAGAGACTCAAGACCTTAGACTCTATGGCTTGAAACAAAACAACTACAAAGGGAAATATTCCTAAATATCTCGTAGCCTCTCCCATATAAGTATGGTGCGCTACCCACCCATGAAAAAAACTCTACTTAACATGGCTTTGTCGGAAACCCAATGAAACCAAACCAATGCTTTGATACCACCTTTGTCACGACCCGAACTAGGGCCTGGACATGACAGGTATCTCAAGTCCCATATGGACTGGAGATTACCTCCTGTACCTAACCAAACAAACCACACCATACCCTAAGGCAAGCTAAATTTCAAATACATAACAAGATAAGTGAATATTAATTTAAAGACATTAAAATAAGTCTACAACCAAAACTAACCAATATCGGTATCAATGCCAATACTAATACCGATACCGACACCGTCCATGCCACCAGTAATCCCACAAAGCCTCTAATCAAAACCATAGCCAAAATCAAGTCCAAAGGAATATTTAAAATGTAAAGGAAACCATAATCATGAAATGGGGTCTTCCAAAGCATGAAAGCTCACTACTTCAATCTGACTCACTAGCTGATCCCAAATCAAAGTCACTGAGAAGGAGGACTAGAAGTATGACCGGTTCCTACATTGCATGGAGATAGGGGTGGGCATATTTTGTTTTAAACCCAAAAAACTGAAAAATCAAACCAAAATTTAATTTTGATTTTGGTTTTTCGGTTTTTCTGATCGGATTCGATTTGTAATTTTAAAAATTTGTTTTTTTGGTTCGATTTTTGATTTAATTTTTTTTTTTGGTTAAATTGAAAAACTAAAATTTTATAAATAAATAATATATATATTATATATATATATATATAATATTTAGTAATTCACATTCATAATTAATATTTAACAACAAATTGGCATATGCCGTAGGCTGTTTATGGATTGTTTTAGTGACTCAAATATTTTATGGACTAATTTGGTGACTTTGGACTGTTTTATGGACTATTTATGCAAAGTTATATTATATGTAATGATTAATGATGTTATGTATTATGTTAAGCTTATGATTATTTCATTTTGTTTTATCCATGTTGAGTTATTTATAGTTATTTATATTTGGGAATGAAAAACAGGTTTTTAAAAAATAATTTTTCTAAAAAAACCCATAAATTTTAAATGCTCAGTTATGAAAAAGAGAGGCTAACTACTTTAATATTTCAAATCAAAATAAAAATTTGAAATAACTGAACCGAATTTGTAAAAACTGAACCAAACCGAATTTATTTTGGTTTGATATGAATGTCAATTGTGTCAATCCAAAAATTGATAAACCGAACCGATATTAAACAATCAAACCGAACTGACCGAATGCCCACCCCTACGTGGGGATACCATGTCTGAGGACGATTAATAGGGTGAATTCTAGCATGTAACTCGGGGATAAGGATAACATAATGATATGATCAATAGTTTAAAAACGTTTAAAGCCAGTACACATAATCAAATGAATAAACATATACATACATACATATATATATATCACATACTGGGATAGGGAAAAAATCTTAACATGCATTTAAAAAACTTTAGCCTGGATTGTGTAGCTCAACCGTCTTATAATAGCACCCACGGGCTATATGGGCCCCAGCTGTCACCCTCTGGTCGGTCCCCAATACGTGTAGCAGCATGAACCGGAGAATAATCTTATATATATATGCACGTAGGGGACTTAAACCTCCCAACATATACTAAGTTGACTTAAGTACACAACCATATAATGATTTACAGGGGATTTGAACCTCCCTAATCATGAAATAATAATAAGGAGGACTAAAACCTCCCTGGTCATATTGATCCTCGTGTCGGCAAATAAGGTTTCTAGTATTGGTTACACAAACCTCCACTTTCATGACTCAGCTACACAACCCTTATTAAAAAGCCCAATTAAAACCATTGTCACACATTCCCATTCAATGAACCACATTACACTTTTAGGCATACATTGTTGGTATCGTTATACCAACTACACATGCAAGGTAACACAATATGCCAAAATAATTTTCATTAACTTGGGGAGAAACCCTCCATTTGTTCATTAATACACATTAAAAACACTGACTCCCTTTTTTCATTAAATCATACCATTGTATTTCAAATACTTTTTTATATTATGCAATAGTTTAAGACTAGTTAAATTTTACAAATTCCTACAGTTCTCATAACTAAAACCAATTTCACATTATGGTGTTGGGGTATAATCACTTCAAAGTCACAAGTTGGGAAGATCACAGTTCCTTTGTTCATTCACCATACCCTTGCACCCATAAGTTCAAAACCATATTAAATGAATGAAAATCATATATGTAAGACATGAGACACATTGTTCAATTCATAACATTCAAAACCCCCAACCATTGTTTTTAAAACCAAAACAATAATCTTATCAACAATATATTAAATCACATGCTTTTGCAAAATTAACAATGAGATAGAGTAACATACCTAAAATGGTAAGATGTACGGAGAGAATCTGCCCTTGAGAGCCCTAGTTGATCAACCGTTGGAAAACCCTAAGTGTTCTTAACCTTGAGGATTTGGGAGTATTTGAGGAGTTACTTAGATATTTTTGAGATATAATGACACCCTAAAAGAGGTTATAAGTCTTGGGTTTCTATTTGGTATAGAGGGAAAATGTTAAATGCCCTCAACTTAAAAGCTGAAAAGTGCCATCTTGCTTACGAGTCAACCCCTTAACTCATAACCACACCATACGACTCATCACCACGAGTCATAACCAAGGATGTACAACCAAGGCACCCTATACTGTTATCCTTACGACTCAATGGCACCAATCATAATAGAATCATACGACTCGTAGGGTCTAGTTGTAGTCAACACAGAACAGAAATTAGGACATACACTAGATACCCTACGATTACACCTAACGACTCATAACATCTCATTATGGCTCTTAGTGAGCCACTCATACTCAGAGAAGAACCAAGCCTCAAACTTACTGGTTTGGATATGACTCACTCCAACGAGTCATCAAGACAACCTACGACTCTAGGTGTCTATTTTTAACCAAGGCAGTAAGCCCAAAGCTCAAGAAGTTTTCAAGGGATAAAAATCTGGGGTGTTTCACCCAAGAAGATTCGAATATTTGTTGGAGTCATGGGTCTAGGACACTTCTTAACCAATGTAACATTCTGAGGATCCACCATGATCTCTTCACTATAAGAAACATGACCCAGAAAGGTAACGACTTTCAACAAGAATTCACACTTAGAAAATTTAGCATATAATTATTGATCCTTTAGTGTTTGCAACACAATACAGAGGTGATTGGCATGATCCACCTCACTCTTTGAATACACCAAAATATCATCTATGAACACAATCACAAATAAGTCTAGAAACTGACGGAACACCCGGTTCATGAGATCGATAAATATTGTTAGGGCATTGGTCAAACTAAAAGACATAACCAAGAATTCAAAATGTTCATACCGAGTATGAAAAGTTGTCTTAGGGATATCCTCCTCCCTAATCTTTAACTAATGATAGCCCGAATAGAGATCAATCTTAGAAAAGTACTTATCTCCCTGAAGTTGGTCGAAAAAGTCATCAATCCTAGAAAGAGGGTAATTATTTTTCACACTCACCTTGTTCAACTGACGATAATTAATGCACATCTGAAGAGAACCATCCTTCTTATGCACGAAAAGAGTAGGATCACCCAGGAAGACACACTAAGGCAGACAAAACCCTTGTCAGGAAGATCTTTCAATTGCTCGTTAAGATCCTTCAACTTAGCTAGAGCCATCTTTTAAGGAGGGATAGATATAGAATGGGCGTCCTAAATGAAATCAATCCCAAAATCCATTTCTTCATCGGGAGGAATAGTAGAAAGATCATCTGGGAAAACCTCAAAAAACTCACTCACCATTGCAACAGACTGTAAAGAGTAGTTAGAATCTTTAAACCAGACCAAATGATAAATACATCCCTTCAAAATCAATTTATGAGCCTAAAGATATGATACGAAGCTCCCCTTAGGCACCAAGGAACTCCCTTCTCACTCAATAACCAGCTCATTATGGAAATTAAGAATGTCAATACAGGTTCAATAGTCCAAAGAGGCATAGCATGAATGAAACTAATCCATCCCCAAAATTTCATAAAATCTAACATATCTAATTCAAAAAAATCCACTAAAGTCTCTTACCACCAACAAATACCACACAACCCCTATGGACCCTTCTAGAAATCACAGAGTCACCCACTGGGGTAGAAATAGAAAAGAGGCCTGAAATACATTCAGGTCCAAGACCAAAATATATAGCCACAAATGGGGTCACATAAGAAAGAATGGACCCCAGATCAAGCAAGAAATATAAATCATGAGAAAAAAGTTTCAACATACCAGTGATGACATTAGGTAATGCCTTAAACTCCTAATGGGTTATGAGAGTAGAGAGATAGTTCCTACCAGTGAAAGTGCCAGAAGAGGTAGGAGCCAATGAAGAGGCAATAGGAACCTTAATTGCCCCTATAGCAACTCGCCTTAAGGACAGTTCCTCTGAATATTTCCAGGATGGCCACTTCTAAAACACTTATTCCTCCCTTCTTCCCAAAAACTATGGTACAACCACAGACAATATCAGCAAGGATGATATGAGGGAGCTGACTAAGCCCCACTACCCTAAGATTGGGCACACTGTTCCCGTGAGCCATCGCCATTCCAAAAATAACAACCCATTGACGACTTTGGATAAGGAGCATTAGCCGTTGAATAAGATCCAGAGTTTTCCCATATCTTCTTAGAGCATATACCACTATCCCTACTACTCTGCTGCTGATCGCTACCCTAATTTGCAAACCTATATCCTCTAGCTTTCTCTTCTCCTCCTCAACCTACTTCATATACACCACTAGTCAAGAGTTGTCCATACCTTATTCAATAAGGCAACCTTGATCTATAAAATCAAATCACGAGATAACCTAGAAGCAAATTTTTGAATCCTAGCCCTCATGCTAGACACTAGCATAGGCGTATACCATGACAACTAGAGGAATTTCAAGGAATACTCCTTCATTGTTATCCTTCCATGCTTCAAGTGCACAAACTCCTACATTCTTACCTCCCTCAACTCTTGAGTAAAGAATCGGTAAAGATATGCACTAGATAAATCATCCTACAAAGTAGGCTCAACACCATCTCCCCTAAGCTGCTCCCACTCCTTATATCATTGGTATGCTACATCCTTCAACTGATAAGGAATGAACTTCACCCCATCTATCTCAGTAGCATGCATAACCCGAAAGATCTTCTCCATCTTATTCATAAAGCTCTGAGGATCCTCCTCCACTTTAGTGCTAATAAAAGTGAGAGGACACATCCTCATAAACTGGCCAACTCTAGTGGCCTCAGATGAACTCCCAATAATACTAGCAAAACCCATCAGACGTGACCGATATGTCACCAACTGAGTCAACAGAAGAATAGACTGGTCAAACTTAACATTGGTAATATCTCCTTAACGTGATTGAGTTTGAGTACCACTGGCTAGAGAAAGATCAGTAGGAATAGGTGGAACCCCACATAAGCAATCTAAAGCAGCGACCCTAGACCAGGTTTGTACTCCAAGAGTAGGACGTGCTCATCCATATTGTCCTAGATGGGACATAAAAGTCTTCACGAATATCAGATTATCTAGGAGGTATGATCTGAAAAGAGAATAAATAGATATTTGATGGAATTCAAGACATCAGACTTACAACCCAAAAATAAACAACAAGAAAGGAAAACATTCCAAAATGTTTCGTAGCCTCTCCCTTATAAGTGTGTCACGCTACACACCCATAAAAGAGACTTTACTTGACACAACTTTATGGACATCCTATGACACCAAAACCTAGGCTCTGATACCAACTTTGTCATGACCCAAACTAAGACCTAGTCGTGATGGTTATCTCGAGTCTACTGAGGACTGGAGACCACCCCCTTAGCCTACCCAATCGGGACATAACATATATATATATATATATATATATATATAAATAGAAGAGACAAACCTAACAGTTTAAGTGATATCAATATCCAAAAACATCCACGATACCCATGTCCATAGTATCCATAAAGCCTCTAGCACAAATCGAGTATCAATAAAGTATCGAGATATGGCCCCGACTATAGCCAAAACAAGACCTAAATAAAGTCTAAGACATAAGGATAAATACATAAAATAAAGTCTTCCAAATGGATGTAAGATCACCACTTCAAGTTAACTCTTGATCTAACCACGAACACCTGATCACTAGAAAGAAAGTTAGACTTGCCTTTGGATCCTTCATCGCATGGGGATACAATGTCTGAAGGTGGTTAGTGGGTTGAACACTAGTAGGTAATTCAGGGATAAGGGAACAAATAATGACATGTATGATAATTTAAAACCAGTCAAATCCTATGTATACCATCTAATACCAATATATATATATATATATATCATATGTCAAAAAGGAAAAAAGGCTTAGCATGAACATTTTAAACATATCCTGCACTATGTAGCTTAACTATAATAAACATCCACCCGTGGTATTTATGGGTTTAGCTACCCCCACTGAAAGGGCTTCAGTGTGTATTAGCTGCATGAATCAAAGGTATCAAGGAAGACCAGGGAGTGACCAAACCCCATATCAATCCAAGATTCAATTATACATATATTAATAGTGTGAACCATGCACACAATTCATCAAGACAAAACCTCAAATCGGCAAACATGACTTTCTAGTACAAGTCATCCAAGACCCACACCTTCACGGCTTTGCTATATAACCCCCATTAAGCCTAATTTAAAATAAGTTTCACATAACCCATTTTACAAACCAATGAACTACCCATTAAGGCATATTTAGGTATCGTCACACCCTTACACTTGCAAGCTTACCTCTATGCCATAACAATCATTTTTAAGTTGGGGGAATGCTTTGAACCCTTTTTTGTTCATTAAATTAAGTATCGGGGAATGCCTCGACCCTCTTTGTTCATTAAATCAAAACATAGTCAACAAGGCCGTTAAAATACATGTTCATTGTTTAACCTTTTTAAGCCATGCAATTACATAGGTGGGTAAGTCAAACCAAGTGACAAAATTATATTCATTGATAATTTCACAAACAGGTTGAGGGCACATAATTTCCAAAGCCATAAATGAAGCCAAAATCATCAAATTAGGGATTAACCATGACCCCTTGGTTTAATACCATTCCCATGCATCCCATAAAGTTCAAAATCATTAGTAAAACATGAATGTTGCATAAATAACAATGGAAAAACCAATTAAGAAACCAACCAAGACAAAATCCCCAACAATGTTAAAACCCACATAAAAACATGCATTTATAATCAATCAATGCCATTACAAATATATAAATTCACTGGCAAAGAGCTACATGCCTTAATTACCTAAAAACTAGAATAAAGAAACACCATTAGGATCCTAGCTGACCACCTCCTTGAACCCTAGTCATGACTTAAAAAGGGGAATTTGAGAGAGAGGATTTTTGAGACTAAAGTAATTGATGTTATGTTGTGAAAACTGGAGAAAATAGGTTAATATAGTGTTTAGAGGTCATTTATATGTGAAAGGACTTCAATACCCCTCCTTCTAAGTGAACAAAACATAAAAATTGCCGAATTTAAAGCATCAATGCATCAAGGAGGGTAGTTTCTACGATAAGCTCTACGCCGTACTGCTATTGAAGACCCTTACTGCCTCTCCATGAAAATGCTCATAACTTTTCTCCCGAGTATCAAATTTAGGCAAAATAAGATGCATTGGAAAGATTACACATTTATCTATAATTTTGTGGATATTGAGCCCTAAAATTCCACATATTCCATAACTTATACACGTTCAAAGTTGACCCTTATAGAATTGAATTCCAAAATATGGTCGATAATGAAAGTTCATAACTCCACTTCACTTTAAGTTTTTATTATGAACATTCTTCCCTAAAAGGAACTTTTAAAACTAGGATAATGATCATGACACTTATATTTATATAGAAATAATTGGATTCAGGTTTATACACTTATATTTATATAGAAATAATTGGATTCAGGTTTATACACGTAGAAATAATAGTTTGAATTCTAACCCGAAAATGGGGGGTGTTATAACTCAATGGGTGGAAGGGACCCACTTATGAAAATCCAACATACCTAAAGTAGAGGCCTTGAAGAAATCTTCTTGAAAATTGGACTTGCTTGAAGAAACTTAGTTTTCTCTTGAGTAAGAAAGGAATCACCTCTTTGATTTTCTTGGGAGGAATTAATGATTATGTTATGAATTGGGGCTTTGGGTCTTTTATATCACCTATTAGGAAGCCAAAACAACATGGATTTGGATTTTATGAGATAGGGAAAAAACAAAAAACTCCCTAGAAAAATGTGTTGCAAATTGGGTTCCTAGTTATTTCGACTCACCCAATGACTCATTGGGAATGACTACAAGTTGCAGTCTGAGTTATAAGCTGAAATCTTAGGTCTAAGGTCCCTTTATGGTATGACTATGACTTCCCCTTTATGACTCATCATGACTGATTATGAGTCATAAGATGGAATCGTAGTCTGAAGCTTGAATCTTGGGTCCTTTATAGGTAGGGCTACGAGTTCCTCCCTACGACTCCTAGTCATTAATTATGCGTCGTGAGGTCTGGTCATAGCCAGCGGGCTCAAAACTTGGGGGCCCTTACTAGAGTGACTATGACTCACTAGTGATGACTCTTCATAAGTGGTAATGACTCATTACCTCAGTAGTCATCACAACAATGTATCGGGACCTTAAGGGAAATTTTCCACAACTTCTTCCCACGACATCTGATTGAGGCGAGACTTGAAACATTGGAAAGCTAACTTAGTGGTTTATCTTTTGAGGGGGACTAGAGCTTAGAAAAATTGGGGTATTACACCAACCTATTTGAGAAATTTAAGCTTAATATGTTACTCCAAGCTAAAGACTCATCCTTGTAAAAAGAGAGCCAAAAATTTAATTTAGTGGTCTCACTCAAGAGAAAGCTCAAAGATATCCTTACTTTTTTTCTCGAAAAGAAAATGATATTTTTGGGTTTATTCAAAATTATTTCATTTCTTGACAATGACATTTTGAAAGTATTTTCGACCATTTGCCTATTCCAAATAAACTCAAAAGACTAGATACTTCATCGAATGATGCCACCTTATCATCCATCATGGGTAAATTATTACTCGGTAAAACAAAGAAACTAAACTAAAATAAAGACATAAGATTAAAAGAAAGAGAAAACAAAATTTTGCTCCTTAAGAAAGAACTAAGTTTCAAAGAAAATCCTTGGAGTTAATTGGACACCTATATACAAAAGGCGACGAGAACAATGCACATTAATCTTGTAAACATCATCTGAAATACATCATCAACACCATACAATCACAATTGGGTAACACAGTAATATTAAGTGCATGAAACAAGCCTGGAAAGGTTAATATTTGACACTATCATTAATATGTCCAACAAGGGCCACATCCAAAGCAATGTTGATAATGGAGAAAAGCCCCACACAGGCTAAATAATCATCAAAATATAAAAATAAGTAAATTAAATATCAATAATTCCTCCAACCAATGCCATCAAGTGAAATCAATAGTTATAGACCATAAAATGTATAATAAGATGCCTCACCCCCACTAAAAGTTATTGGATTGTTCCCAATGCAAAAATAAAAAGAAAGTAGAGGAGGGTAAAGACTCCCTGTGGTGCACTAGGCGCTTGGATCCATGTCAATAGATCATTGTATTGCCTTACTAGGAGCCTTATCAGTTTAGGCTCCTCTAATCAGGCCCACTATAAAAGGCAAGTCATCATCACGTCGGGAGTTTGAACTAGCCCCAGCCATCCATGTATTTCAACTTGTAGTTTGCATTTTCGATCCTTGTTGGACTATTTTAAAGGTGGATTTTTTTGCCCTTTTTGGTTGTTAATTTTGTCTTGCCCTTATTTAGAGTGGTGCCCTTCTTAGCATTCTACAGTAAAGTCATCCTTGGAGACATCCCTATGAAAAAGAAAAGAACAAAAACAAGGAAAAAGAAAAAGTATAATACATGTTTTCGGGATTTTCATACATTAAGAGAGAAAATATGGCTAAAGAACAATGAAGGAGATTCCAAGGTAGCATGGTCAATACAATTCATGTGTTTAGGATTTTCATATATTAAGAGAGAAAATAAGGATAAGGAAAAATGAAGAGAAATGCAAGGTAGCATGGTCAATACAATTCATGGGTATATTTCACCACAATAATCCACCACTGAGACTCTACATTACCACACTATCTTCACATTTTGCCAATTTAGCCCATAGAACATCCATTAAACAAATAGAAACAAAATTGACCCTATTCTTTCAAGAATAGTGTCATACAATCTATCATAGGGAAAGGAAAGAATTCATGTCTCTCGGGTTACTCAGTCTTCACTCCTGAATTCTATGATAAGCACATTATCGAACCAAAGCCATGGAAGCAACATTTATCTAAAAATCAACAAAAAACCATCGGTTTTGTACCATTAAGGAGAAATTGGACTCATATTAGTGACTTAAGAATGAATTCATGATCCATTAGTAACATTCAAGACATCTCTCTCTCATTGACATTTTAACAAACACATGGTGCAGATGAAAGGTAAGAGATTCAAAAAAATATAATAAAAGCACATGTGAGCAAACCCAATTCACCAATTCATCACAAAACACACCATTGGTACTCAAAATCACCCAATTAGAGCACCCACTACACAATTTAACAATCAAACTTCAAGTAGGTATTTTATCAAATACAAGGTGTGCACTAGTTTAAGTAAGCAAGAATTAACAATTATCTAAATACAAGAGATCCATTCAATAATCTTCACTCTAACAATCAAAATTTACCAAAATAAGCTCAACTAAATCAAACTCAAAGCAAAGAGTACCATGAAAGTGTAATACCATTTACAATTTAAAGGGAATTCAAAGAGAATATTGCAAAAGAACATATCTTTTTAGTTTACTTAAGAGAGGAAAAAAATGAAAGAAAAGCCCAATTTGATTATTCGAAGTTGAGTTCTTGAGTTGGGAATTGAGAGTTTTGAATTGGGATTGAAGGAATTTAAGACTGTGATGAAAGATAAAATTTTGCATTATAGAGTTTAATAATTTTTTGGCACACTCAACGGCTCATCTACGTGCAAGCTGCGGGTTATTTGTGGTTGGACTACTCAAGCAGGTCTAGTGCAGGTCAAAATAATATGCTCTCGGGATTTGGCTCAAAATCATGCCTATTTACATGTGGCCTGCGCCTGGAATGCTTAAGTAGGTCTAATGCAGTTTGAAATAGAATACCTATTAATTTTTGGCTCACTCGATAGCTCATCTTCATGAAAGCTATGCCTAGACTACTCAAGCATGTCCAGGCAGTGTATGCTCTTCTATCTGCATTAAGGCAGTGCCTGACCTATGCTTGGGATGCTCAAGAAGATCTAACACAGGTCAAGTATGGAACAACTAGATTTTAGGCTCAATTTTGAATAAAAAATTGGCTTGGGCATAGTTTTGAGCCCCCAAACCTTTCTTTATGCATCCCAAATTATGATATTACCTAAAAACACAAAAAAAAAGTTAAAATTACTATCTATAACAATTCAAAACAATAAGAATAAATCTTGGGTTTCCTTAATTATAGTCGTGGCATGACATCACTTGTTCAACCTTAGCTGCTTTAGATCCACCCTTATAGTTATGCTTAAATCTTTGCTTATTTAAAATAATCCTCCACTTCTCATGGTTTTCTAATTTAATTTGTACATCTGGATAGACATTCGCGACCATGAATGGGCCCAACCACTTGGTTTTATGTTTTTTCCTAAAAATTTTTAACCTAGAGTTGAAGACGAGCACATATTCACTAATATGAAACTCTCAGTTCAAGGTATTAGCATCATGCCACCTTTTCCTTTTAAATTTATGTGAGAAAATTCTGAGAACAATGTCTTTGATGTCTCTATTGTCTACCCAATAGCACGAATGAACTTTTTCACCATAGATTTTGAGGGTTTCACTTGTTGAGGTAATAGATCATCCACACCAATGATTGGCGAAGTGTTGTTCTTACCTAATAAGACATATCAAAGATGTGAAGTTAACAACTTAAGCTTAATTGAGGCTGTTCAATAATAGATGATTTGATGAGTGGACTTTCGCAATTCTTCACATGAAGATCTACTTGCAAGGGGTTTTAGGATAAGAGATTTGACCCATCAATGAAACAACCACTTCATCATATTCTTCAATCACCTAACTCCCTAGGTTACCCAATACACCCACCAAAGGGTCATCCATAAGATTTTCTTCCATGTTTCTATACAGCTCATCATCAATCACATAAATTATTAAAAGAACTTGCAAGTCCTTTGGTTACTTTATTGACTGACATACATTGAAGGAAACTTCATTATTATTGACTCAAAACCTTATTTCCTTACATTCAACATCAACCAAGCCCCGTTCGGTAGCCAACATGGCATACTAAGGATAATAGGGGTCTTATGGTCCATCTCATAATATACGACAACAAAATCAGCTAGGAAGATGAACCGATCCACTTTCTCAAGAGCATCACATCGCACTCCTACAGGCTTCTTGAGAGAATGATTTGCCATTAAAAGCCTCATTGTGATTGGTTTAGGAACAACTAATCCTAATATTTGGATAAGGGTAAATGACATCAAATTAATGTTCATGCCAAGATCAAACAATGTTTTTCAAAACTTGTGCACCCTATTAGTGCATGAAATAATGAATGCACCCAGGTATTTTTTATTTGCCACCATTGTATAAGATATTATGTCACTATAATGGTGGGTTACCTCTATAGTTTTAACATCCATGACTCCTTTTTTGTGGTCCATTCCTTCATGAATTCATCATACCCGAGCTTCTCTGGTAAAGCTTCTAAAAAGGGAATATTCACCAATAAGTTGCTAAATTTTACAACAAGTTACTTGAACATGGTATCATCTCTTTCTTCTTGAGCCTTCATAAGAATGCTTGAGACTTTCTGAGAATGGGGGAGGAATTTTAATTTGTGATAAAGGAACAACAAAAGTTTCATCCAATTTTGGTGCATTACCATCAACCACATTCGGAGTTTCCTTACTTTCACCCCTTTATTCAACTACTTTTGGCTTTTTAACAATTTGCTCTTTGTTTTTTGGAACCACATCCCTTGGCTTCTCCAGTGGCTTTTTTTTCATTGGATTGTTTATCACTTCTATTTTTATTGGGGACTTCATCAAAATCAACAATATTTTTACCAAGAGTCTTACCAGTCTTAGTGACAATGGACATAATGTGAGCATCATTCTTAGGATTAGTAACCATGTCACTAGGCAATCCACCCTTTGACTTTGCATTGAGATGATCTAAGATCTGGCACACTTGAGTTTCAAGTTGCTTGATTGAGGCCGAATGAGATATCACCATTTGATTGAGTTGAGATAAATCACTTCTCATCTCTCTCACCATTTTATTAGTTCCGTCAACACCCATTAAGATACGAGCAAGGACATCTTCACTTTTGAATTTCTCTGGGTCAATGGATATTGACTCTTTACCCTTGTCCCTATCATGTTTAATTATGTACCGATCATAATCCCTATCCTTATCTCTAAAATCCCGGTCTCTATCACGATCCCTTTTCTTCCAACCTTGATTCCCACCTTGCCTTTGATAGGTAGGGCGGGACCCCCCCGATTGGTTTGATAAAAATTGAATTTTTTCATCAAGAGACTACACTCCTCATTATCATAATATTTAACACTTGTAGAAGTAATGAAATTAATCGCCTTTAAAGGAGCGCCCATTACATGCTTGGTGAGAAGGTCTAGTTAAGTCTTAGTTAAGCAATTTATCATCTCTTTTCTTATCCTTTTTCCTTTAATCTTGGCTTATAAAAGATGCAAAGGGAACCCCACGGCCACCTCGGTATATCTTATGTGCCAACCTCTACTTTCTTGGCCATTGATGTAATAAAGTCACCGCAAAACCATCATATTATTTGATAATAGATCATTTGGCTGCATTATTAGATATTATTTTGATCAATTGATCTAATGCCCTATAGAATATTTGAAAAAGAAAATTATCTGAGACCTCATGATTTGGGCATTACATTATCTTATTATTAAATAATTGTTAAGCTTCATAAAATGGTTTACCATTAAGTTGGCAAATGTTGATGATTTCATACTATTTACAACATCTGAGAAGAAGGAAAGTACATATCTAAGAATGCTTCTGTAAGCTCAACCCTTCAAGTGATAGATCCCACGGGCAAAGAATGCAACCATAAGACCATTCCTCCCATCAATCAGAATGGAAATAGACGTAAATGAATTGATTATTGAGATATATGGGTGATGTAAAATAGAAAACCTATATTAATGAAATTCTTTAAGTGTAGATTGGAATTCTTATGTTCTTGACCTCCAAACAACCCTTTCGTTAAGAAAATGAAGCATCACGCTAGTAATGTGAAACACTCCATTAGAATCCTCACGAACTTCTTATAGTATAGATTGGCATCCTCATGTTCTTGACCTCCAAACAACCCTTTCATTTAAAGAATATAAAACATTACTCTAGTAGTGTGAAACACTCCAATTTTTACTGTCGGTGGAATAAGAATAGCATTGGCTTGGCCTGCATCTATGAGGTGATCATCATCTTTGAGATACCTATTAAATGTATTAGTATTACTATCGTGATGTCTCATAGTATTATGTTTACTATTATTCTTAATTTCTAAAGAAAAAAATATCGAACAATGTAAGCTAAACACTACGACTAACCCAAGGTGACTAAAAATACTACAAGAATGAAAATTATGTTTCACTCCCCAGCAACAATGCCATAACTTGATGAAGCTAAAAATACACCCTTGAGGATCAAGCAATCATCATAAGTATAGTAATATAATAGAGGTTGGGTATGAATCCACAGAGAGTGAAGACAAGGATTTCAATACTTGAGAGTGTTAGAAATCAACTAGGAGTTGACTTGTAATGGTAAAAAATAAATATGAAACTAAAAAGTGGGGGTTTGGTTGAATGATTTTGAATTTAACAGTTTAGTTGTATGAGAATACTATTTCTAAGCAACAAATAATTAGAGATTAATCAAGTGTTGATTAGACTTATTTTTATTCATTCCTAGATGTGGGTTCAAGTAATACCCTGTACTTTTCTTAGAATAATTTAGCTCCTAGTATGTCAAGGGTTATCTTTGAAAATGAATAACTCTTGATACATGTGAAATTTTCTAGATTTCAACTCACAAATGTGTAGATAATTGAATTAGCTTTCCAACAATACCAATTTCACCTCAATCCGATACTCGATTAAGAAGTTATGACGATTTTAGTAAAAGCAGTAAATCACTGCGATTAGCACCGCGTCGCGGTGAAGGACAAATTCGCAATTGTCTGATTCTAGTAAAGCACCAAGATTAGCTCAGATCATGGTGAAGTTCTAGTTTTCTTTCTTCCCTTTCCAGTAACTCACCATGATTTTCCTGGATCGCGTCAAAATCCTTAATTGGACAGGCACCGCGTCATGATGAAGTGTAAAATGCAACTCATTCTTTTTCTAGTGATGCAATGTGATTTCACCGCATTGTGCCAAAGGCCAACATGATAATCGTCCATTTTCCAATAATCCACCGCAATAGCAGCACATCACGGTGGTGTGCCAAATCGGGATTTTTTAGTTTCGAGTTAAATGTAAAGGGTAATCTGGTCTTTTCCCCAAGCCCCAAATCTTGCAAAACATGGAATAGAGCCTATTCTAAGAATATTATGTATGCTTTTAACATAATTTCTCTCCAAGAAATTCTAGAACATTTAAATCTTAACCCCCAAGAAATTCAAATTCAATAATTCTTTTTCCAAGATAACTCAAGATTAAGGATTGCCAATTCAAGAACTTCAAGAAGTCATCTTCAAATGCACAAATAGGAATTCAAGTTCAAGATTCTTTATCAATTTCATCAATTAAGGTATGTAGGGTTATGAACAAGGATAATTCTTTCATCCTTATGCCCAAAACTAGTTTTAATCACAAAGTTACATGAATTTACATGAGTTTCAAATTAGGGTTTATACCCAATATTATTATTTGCAAGATTATGAGATTTCAAGTGATTTAGATGTTGAATTGCATGTATGCTATTGAATTTTCATACGTATTGCAGTAATTTCCAGATATGGACTTAAATTATCAATATTTTCATTACTTAGCATAAGTTTTATAATGACTTGACATGAAATAGATACATGGGTTATTAGCCCTATTTTGAATGTTGTTATTTCAAGAAGATTATGCTTTTAAGCATCCCATGATTGGTTATATTAAGATTTTGAACCAAGATTTGATCTTTTGATCTCAGCTTAGATATGGAATCCACTTTACAGACTTAGCTACAATTTACAGTAAACAAATTTACAAGAGGTTTTCACTGTAAACCCTTATACTTATTTTTAAAAGTGGATTTCCACCAGAATGAGCATACGGATTAAAGGGAGTAGTATTTATCACCGAGTTGGGTATGTTCGCATGCCCCAGAACTATGAGCTAACATAGGTACAAATTATCAGATTGTTCCCATTTCAATATGTACATAGATACATCTATGATCACTTAGATTAGGTTATACTTCTTGCCAAGAGTATGACACCTCTCCCCAATGTGAGGTTTTCCCACAAGGGAACTAGATATTGGACACTATGATAACTTACGTAGTGTATGTCTGTTAGAAGAACCTCCCTAAAAACTACAAACTATAGATTTCAGAACAAAATAATCCTAATAGAAAATCTCTTAGAAACTAGGTGTAAAGGCTCAAAACTTTATTCAAATATTGTTTTACAAAAGATATTAGATATCAGATTTCAGATTTTAGCTTACAGATACAGAAGTAAGTCCTTCTATACTTAGACAACATGATTTAAAGTCAGAATACCAGTACAACTTTTAGAAACTAAATGTTATGACTCACTAGATTTATGCAACATGTTTTGCTATTCACGATTATGATTTTCAGTTTTTAGATATTCCAGCTTATGTAGTCATCTTCATTTAGCATGCATTCTTTTACATATTTATAATAATATTGAGATATTGATTTACTTGTACATTTACCCCCATATACTCAGTATATTCCAAAAGTATTGATCCACATATATTTCTATGTGCTACATTGTCTTATAATATAGGTACCAGTTCAGTTGTAGTCCATATATCATAATTAGACAGTTGCAGATTCCAGCCAACAGATGATGAGCCCTTCTACTTTGAGAACTTTAGTTAGATGTTATTTATGTAATTTACTTTCTTACTCATATGTATTGATTAGTGGTAGTTGAAGTAGCGACCCAACTATCTATAGTTAGTATAGTAGAGGCTTCACAGATGTCAGTCTGAGTCAGTCATGTAATTTAGTTCTGCTCTTTAGTTTTATCATAATGTTAAATTGTACCAGTATCGTATTTTTCTTAGATTTCCTCATGATTATTTTTTTGTACAGTAAACTTGGTCATTTTATATTGATTTAGATCAGTTACTTAATAGTATGCCAGTACAAGGGTTAGCTTGGGACCACTTGTGGTCATAAGCACCGTGTGATGTCTCGGGACCCATTTTTAGGGCATTATAAACTTGGTATCATAGAACAAGGTTCAAGTGTCCTAGGTGTGTATGAAGCCATGTATAGTAGAGTCTTGGGAAATGGTACGAAAATGTCTGTATTTTTCTTCAAGAGGCTACAAGGCATATAAGATAAGTTTTCTTTGTTTAATACTTTTGGTCCTGCAGTAAAGTTGTTCTCTCAGGAACTTCTCTCGGTTTATGCGTAACTCCATAATTCTCCATTTGTGACCTATTCTTGAGATAACATAATTAGCAAGTTCCAATTCCTCCTAAGATAATGCTCTCAGATTTACTATTAGTAACTACATAAGTCAATATGGGGCATGAGAGGAGCTCCCTAGTGTGTTAAGTTTCTTAAGTTTAAAGTTTATGTCCTCATCCATATGAGTTGTTCAGTTAAGACAGAGAAAGATATATATTCAAATTCCTCGTTAACCCTTCAATATGGATAGTGCTCATGAGAGAAAATAGTGTTAACCTAGATTGTTAAATCAAGTTTCCATTTGAGGAATATTGTAACCTAGAGTGTTATGATTTATAAGTAGTAGAATATTTTATAGTTATAAGTATGGGTATAGAAGTGTAGTGGCAATAAAGGTAGGAATGACGATTGATCGAAAGTATATAGATGAGCTTATGCGTGTTATAGAGTTCTTGTTAAGGTGATATGTCCTTGTGAGTTAGTTTAGAGGTAATGAATGTGGTACAAGTTCCTTGGTAGAAGGTAGAGAAAAAGCAATTAGTTAAGGTGAATTATTGTTTGCTTGAAGTATGAGCGGAGTTATTGATGATACTTATTTTGTTAGAAAAGTATTAGTTATTAATGAAAGTATTTGGTGGTTTAGTATTATTAATTTAGGATTCCCTTGAGGTTGTAAAAAGGAGTTTAGTTGAAACTTATAGAGCTATGAAAGTTACTTAGGTGTATAGATGGGTAAATAGTTGCAATGTGTATAAGGATAAGGTGCTAATGTATTATGATAAGATAGACCATGCAATCATATGATCAATTATTACTATTATGGGGTTCTAGCGGACTAGTGTTTCTTGATATCTTATTTTATAGATTACAAGTGAGAATAGTATGTGAGGTTAGGTTATTAATCATGCCTATTCCTAGGCACTAAGTTTGGGATAGTGGATGATCATCAAGGTGGATGTAATGGTTTCTTGGTTAGTGATGCTAATTAAATATAGGTGAACCAATAGGCCTGAAACAGTGAATGCAAGAATTTAAGTTTATTGATTTGAGATTAAGTATGATGTTTTAGGTATGATATAGAGGTTTACCCAAGGTGATATGGGGTTGCATTATTTTCTAAAGTTATTAAGTGTCGTGTGTGGTTAGTAGTACCCTTGAGTTTCTAAGTGGAAGAAGGATAAATATATAGTACATGGTGTTCTTAATAGCTTAGTTAAGGAGACATGATTGATGATGTTGAGCCTTTTAATATGATCTTGATCCTCATGGTTTAGAAATATAAGTTGAGAGGCATAATATTGGTAGGCAATGACAGAAGTAGTATGGTCATTAAAGGTTTGGGGATGTCTATGTGCAATGTTAGAATCTAAGTTTGAATCCTTGAAGATTGAGCAAATAGAAATAAGAGTTGAAGCTCTAAATGGTGTGAACTTAGGATATGGTGATACTCATGAAGATTCTAAGTAAGTGTTCAAGTTACTATATGATTACTATTAGGCTATAGAAAGATAGAGTTGTATCTCAGAAGGAACTATTAGTAGTGGGTTTTATAATTTTGGGTGTAGTCTTTCAGAGTAAGTTTATTAGTTACGCGTATTATCGTATTCCAGACTCTAGAGTGCAGCGGGTGTAGTTCAGCTTAGAGTTCAGTAAAGGATTCCACAAACTTAGAATGATAGCTTAAAGCAAAGGGGGAGATGATAAAACAAGTAACCAAGTCAGACTCTCAGATTCTAGTAGTGATGCTAGTATGTTATAGAATATCAGAATTGGAGGATAATGCCCAACCCATTCTTATTTTAGAATTTGTAATTCAGTTATACCAGTATCTACTCATGCCTTACATATTATCTCCATGAGCATAGTTCATATTTATACACCTTATAGGAAAATCATGTACTCTTCCAATTCCCAATATAAGGAATTCCAGTTCCTTCAGTAGTCAGAATCACATTCCATAAGCTATGAACTCCAAATTCAGGTCATGCAACTTATGACTCATGTACTTATGCTTTACAGTATGTGCAGTTTTAGTACTCATGCAACACTTTTAACGATCAGGGAATACAGATTTATATCATGTATGTCCTCAGATTAGATCTCTTTAATGAATCTATGTCATGAATACTCTATTCCTCAGGCCTCAATAAAGTGTCAAGTTATGGTTAGTATCCCTTTATGTTTCAGGTCCTGATATTCCAACCTTTCAACGACCTCCCCTTAGGTCAAGATAGTGATGATGAACAATTATGTTAAATGGAGAGAGTGAATATGTTATATTAGGAAAGATGGTTGTATGCTTGTTTTATGTAAATCTATAAGTGAAGGAATATTGAGGTGAAGCTTTTGTGTATGACTTGGTTAGTTGAGAATATTTTTATATGTGTCTTCATAAGAATAGTGCATGGAAGTTGTTACTGGTAGAGGTATTAAAGAATATGAGGAAGATGCTTTTATGGGTGTTTGTTTAGAAGCGCATTTATGGTTATGGAGATAGGTCTGAAAGTCATGTTGGTGTATAAATGGATGAATGCATTATGCATTTGTAAATTCCTAGTAAGAGGTTGAATTTAGTTGTTAAAGTGATAAGAAGAATTATCCTAGAGGTGTGCAGTTATGACAATGCTTGGGGTACTGAATTCATGGTTCTGACTAGTATTATGGTGTTATGTGCAGTATCTTGTTATTTTGAGTTAGGCTTACCATGATTAGAGAATTTAGTTCAGTTTAGACTTTAGTAGATGGATTTATTAATGCACCTGTGAGAATTATAAGTTGAATCAAGTGAATATGGTATTTAAGGGGAATAGTATAGTTGAGGGAGTTTTTGAGAAATATTGCTAAGCTTGAAAGTAAGAAGTTGCACTATTTAAGGCCTAGTAATTCTATCTTAGCTTCTGATTTATAGGTCTATGTTCCATTATATAGAGTTGTAGCAATGTTGTAATTTCTTATTCAGATCTCTTGTTTAGATCATGCCCAGAGTTCTTTGCTCCCTAATATCGTTAGAACTTCCTAGAAGAGTGTTGAAGAGATACCCCATTTGGGTGTGGACATTTAGTATGACCCAGTCCATATAGCTTGCAATCTAGTTATGCAATCAAATAGATAAACTCTTATAGATTTCCACCTTTCCATTTAGTCGTACTACCTACAGTTTCGCGAGTAAGGCCATTCCATGAGATAAAATGTTCGTATTTGTGCAAATTACAAATTCAGCTCTGTCCAGGCATCAGACATCAGTTTCAGATTTAGATATTTAGTCATGATTCAGTTAATAAGTATTCAGTGAATGATCTTAGTTTTCCAAGTATTCCTACTCAGACAGTGTAATACCCATTTTATGATCTTAGCCTTGTTACCCCATGATCCGTGCTTGCTTCATTTATCAATTCACAGTTCTATGTGTATGATTGCATCATGAACACTTCAAGCGAATTCTAAAATTTCTGCATGAATCAACTCCTTATAGTAAGTAAAGGCATGTCTACTAAAAAATTAGTTTTGTGATAGAAGTTTGTAATGTTTCATACTTTAGCCATGTAATTATGTTCCCGAATGTGCATGTTAAGTATATGATCTTATTTACCGTAGTTCAGGACTGTCAGTCTAATCAGTCGCTCTGTATGATTTAGATTTAGACATACAGTTTTGTTTCAGTTGTGCATGCCAGCATATAGCCTTAGTTCCCTAGTATCTTCAGTTTAATTAGTTTCATTCATGGACGAATGTTCCCAAAGGGGAGATATTGTAATACTCCATACTTTTCTTAGCATAATTTAGCTCCTAGTGTGGTAAAGGTTAGGTTTGAAAATGAATAACTCTTGATACGTGTGAAATTTTCTAGATTTAAAATCACTATTAGATTTAAAATCACAAATATATAGATAATTTAATTAGCTTTCCAACAATACCAATTTCGCCTCAATCTGATACTCAATTAAGAAGTTATGGCGATTTTAGTAAAAACAGTAAATCACTGCGATAAGCACCACATCATGGTGAAGGACAAATTCGCAATTGTTCGATTCCAGGGAAGCACCACGATTATCTCGCATCATGGTGAAGTTCTAGTTCTCTTTTGTACCTTTCCAGTAACTCACCGTGATTTGCCCGTATCACGTCAAAATCCTTACTTGGACAGACACCACGTCGTGATGGAGTGTACAATGGAACTCATCTTTTTTCTAGTGATGCAATGTAATTTAACCACATCGCGCCAGAGGCCAAAATGACAATCGTCCATTTTCCAATAAGCCACCGCAATAGTGGTGCATCACGGTGGTGTGCCAAACCGGGATTTTCTAGTTCCGAGTTAAATTTAAAGGGTAATCTAGTCTTTTACCCAAGCCCTAAATCTTGTAAAACACGGAATCTAGCCTATTCTAAGTATATTATGCATACTTTTCACATAATTTCTCTCCAAGAAACTTTAGAACATTAAATTTTTAACCCCCAAGAAATTATAAATACCACAATTCTTTTTCCAAGATAACTCAAGATTAAGATTCCCAATTCAAGAACTTCAAGAAGTTATCTTCAAATGCACAAATAGGAATTCAAGTTCAAGCTTCTTTATCAATTTCATCAATTAAGGTATGTGGGGTTATGAACGAGGATAATTCTTTCATCCTTGTTCCCAAAACTAGTTTTAATCACAAAGTTACATGAATTTCCATGAGTTTCAAATTAGGGTTCATACCTAATATTGTTATTTGCAAGATTATGAGATTTCAAGTGATTTGGATGTTGAATTGCATATCTGCTATTGAATTTTTATGCGTATTGCAGTAATTTCTAGATATAGACTTAAATTATCAATATTTTCATCACTTAGCATAAGTTTTATGATGACTTGACATGAAATAGATACATGGGTTACTAGCCCTATTTTGAATGTTGTTATTTCAAGAAATTATGATTTTAAGAATCCCATGATTGGTTAAAATAAAATTTTGAACAAAGATTTAATCTTTTGATCTCAGCTTAGATATGAAATCCACTTTACATACTTAGCTACAATATACAGTAAACACATTTACAAGAGGTTTTCATTGTAAAGCCTTATACTAATTTTTAAAAGTGGATTTCCACCAGAATTAGCATACAGATAAAAAGGAGTAGTATTTAGCACCGAGTTGGGTATATTCTCATGCCCCAGAATTATGAGCCAACATAGGTACAAATTATCAAATTGTTTCCATTTTTATATAGATTATAGATATAGATGTGATCACTTAGATTAGGTTATATTCCTTGGCAAGAGTATGACACCTCTCTCCAACATGAGGTTTTTCCACATTGGAGCTAGACGTTGGACACTATGATAGTTTACATAGTGTATGTCGGTTAGAAAAACCTCCCTACAGACTACAAACTACAGATTTTAGAAAAAAATTATCCTAACAGTAAAGCTCTTAGAAACTAGGTGTAAAGGCTCACAACTTAATTCAGATATTGTTTTTCAAAAGATATTAGCTATGAGATTTCATATTTCAATTTACAGATACAGAAGTGAGTCCTTCTACACTTAGACAGAATACCTATACAACTTTTAGAAACTAAGTGTTATGACTTAAATTATCAATATTTAAGTAGATCCAGGGCAGATCCAGAGTAGATTGGGTGTACCCTAGGCACAGATAACATTGTTTTGGCCATTTTGACTGCCCGCTTGAGCGAGTAGCCTTCCAACACGTCCATGTGAACTTTAGGGCTCTTTTTATTTTATATTTGACATCCCATTGACGTGAATGGCTTACTCATCTTCATTATCAACTTTCACCAGCACAAATGACCATTACACATGAAATTAACACCAAATCAATGGAAAAAATGATAATTTAAGCTTAAAAGGTGCTAATAAGTAATCAAATTGACTACTTATAAATATGGCATAACTTTATCTTATCGAGGGAATTACCTTAGATTAGAGGGTATGAAGTCACAGATTATGGTAGAAGATTAGTAGGTAGTCAAGCATTATTTTAGTATTAACCAATTCTTGTAGCTTTAGTTTTGTGGTAGTAATGATCCTCAGGTCATTTTAGGTATTTCCACTTATTTTTTCCATTTAGAGCTTTTCTACTACTTCCCCAAGTCATTTAAGACTTGTTGGTACTAACAGTTTGGTTACCAGCCAATTTAATTCCTTATTTCAAAGCCTTTTGTGGTTCAAATTTGCTATCGGGAGAAAACATCAATCAAACAACCTTATATGTTAGTTTTAACCATTCAAATAGCTTTAGAACATTGATTTTAGGTTAGAAGGACCCTTGGTTTGGGTCTAGAGGCTCTCAGACTTATTTCGAGCTTTTGGTCAGAAATTAAGAAACATAGTTAGTGGGTCTGGGACCCATTGTTCATTTAAACAACCTCAGATGAAAACTTTAAATGTGTCATTTAGTCCAAACATCAAATTTGATAGGGTAGCATAGTTCATTTATGCATACGGGATTTTGGGTAAATCTTGAGGGCTTGGCGGAGACTTAGAAAATTCCATGTCAGAGTTGTTGCTGGTGCATCGCTTATGCATTCCATGGGTCGCTTAAGTGAATTCTATATAAGAAGTATTCCATTTGCTTAAGCGACTAGGCTATGCCTAACAGGTATCTCTTAAGCGATGTCTTTGGCGCTTCAGCGATGGTCGCTTAAGCAGCCAAAGGTCTCTTAAGCAATAGTTGTCTTTAGTGACTAATATTGCATAAACGACACTAAGTAGCTTAAGTGATAGTCACTTAAGCGACCTAGTGTCTGCTTAAATGATACCTGTGGGCCTTGGAAAGGTATAAACACCAACTTCGACCAATCTTTACCATTTTTCATATATTCCATAGAATATTAAACCCTAAAAATTGAAAAAACCCTGGGACTCATTTGCGGTTGATTTTGGATCTTGGATAAAGTTAATTTATGCATTTGTTCTTCAAATTAAGCTTCCATTAATTTCTTGGTTTAATTCTCCATCTTTTTTTAAAATCCCTGAAAGCTTGGTAGCTTGATTTTTGCACTATTAGATCTCAGAATTCACCCTGTTTTAGGGTAAATTTTCCTTGTGTATAGAGGGACGTTGTGTTTCTTTTGAAAGTGCGATTCCAAAAATTCCCCTATATGGGATTTTTATGTAATTTTGAACCTGAAGCACAATAGTATAATATGGGTATCATTGTTCTCATTTTGATAAGTAAACTGTGATTTTTATAGTGTGGCACCTTTAGGAAGCTTCTCAAAAAGGAAATGGTGGTTTAGCAGATTCCTCGAGTTTTTCTTCGGTGTCCAGGTAGGCTAGGCTTACCCTCTCTATAGATTGAGCTATTTCATAGTATGATAATGTTAATATGCTAAATAGGGGCTGAAATTTAGGTGTTAGAGGTATGTTTGATAGTAGTTTGGTTAGTTGGACTATTTAGGCTATCTTAGAACCGTAATTTTAGGCATAATTGTCTTAGTTGCTTATGGTTTAAGATAAATTTCTATCTTAGGGATAATTAAGGCTTATTTAATAAGTAGAAATAAATTTATATACCTTAGCCTAGACCGAAGTAGAATTTTCTAAGAATGGATTTTAGAGATTTAAAGTGGGCACCTCTGGTCCACCTTAGGCCAAGACTTGTGTTAGATTTTGTAGACATAATTATGAATGATATACACTTATTAATTCTTAGTTTTTCGACTTTGAAGAATTAGATGCTTTTTGATTATGCTAGTTTGGTAGTTGAGAGTTAGTGCTAATTCAGGGTAAGTTGCGATGGATAATTATTGTGATTTAGTAATATGGCTTATGATTATGGTTCATTTACATAGTTTATTGATATGATCTAAGAACATATGAGTTTTGGTTTGAGTCTAACAATTGGTGATGATAATGATATATATGTCTCAGTTCAAGTCCAATATTTGATGATGTTGATAATATGAGTTTCGATTCATATATGATAAATAATGATAATGATAATGATACTATTGATTTTTGATTCAAGTCTGAAATTTTGGGAGTCATATATGATATGGTATGATTTAGATGGATTCTAGGTTATGGCATGATAATTAGTTATTTGTTGTTATTGGTTATTTACTTTACTTGATTGTACTCTCTAGGCTTAAGGGGGCCTACATTAGGTTATTTATTTTATGCACTTATTGGCTTATGGGGCGCAATTTTGTAGTTATAACAGTACGATCTTTACATTACTATTCTAGATTTATTAGTTATTCATGTACAATAGTGTTGGAGAGTATTTCTAGTTTTTCCCCTTTTACCTTGACTTAGCTTACTTTATCTTGTATCTTACTGTACATATATCATGATTTAGCTTAGATTGTTGGTGTTGCTACCGAGTACCAATGGTTCTGGTACTTATACAACACTTTTGTACCTTTTTGGTGTAGATCAGAGTACTAGTTACTGCCATTGATGTGATGTTTGTGCAGAGTTGATTTTAGAGATTGGGTGAGCTCTAAGAGTCAGAGTTACCCTTTTTCCTTCTACTTATCTTTGTTTAGTCTTTTATTATCGAAACAAATTTTATTTGACTATTCATTACCTTTGCTTCATTTGTAGTAACTCTTGTGTTGACATTATTGAGTCTTGGGATAGTTGTTATCTTTTATCTATCTATTCTATTGTTATATTTGTTTATTGTTGTTTTAACTCTTTAATCAGTAATTTTTAGCTTTTAGGCCATTTTCCACCATGTTATCCCATTACGTGTAGCTTCAGGATATGGTTTGGTTACCTTCTATTGGGATAAAGAAAGTGCCATCATGATGCGTAAATTGAGTTGTGACAGATTGGTATTAGAGCCTAGGTTTCACCGGTATTGTTAGTACAAAAGCAATTGTCTAGTTGAGTCTCACAAATCAGAAAGATGACGTCTATTTCTTAATTTTAGGAGGCTATAGGACATTCTTAGGAGTTCTTCATTTCTTTTTCTCATTTTGTTATCATAATTTGAGTTGGTTTCTAAAGCATTTCTTTGGTTTTACTGTTTTATAGATGGCTAGGATGCATGCTATCTCTACACGAGATGAGGGTTTTGAGGTTGAACCTATGGGTTCTGTCACCATTTTTGGATAATCTAGAGGTCATGATAGCCTAGGGATGTGTCCCTAGCTAGCGGACATGATAGGGCACCTTCATCATACCTTATCCTTTCCGTCGAGCAAAAGATTCTTTCGCCCCAGCCAACATTAGGTCAGCGATCAGTACAGACTCTACTAGGGTTTATTTCTTCTTTAGTTCTTAGGGTTGCTCCAATTCAGCTGTTGGAATTAGATGGTGGTGCACTGTATGATGCTGTACAATCTACCAATCAGACTGGTACTGAGGTGGGGGAACAATCCTTAGTTGTGACTCTAAGAGTTGAAGTCCTTTCTATGCCGTCGGTTGTCCAGTCAGTAGTTTCCCAGCTGGTAGTTGCTGAACCGGTGGTTGCCCAATATTCTTTGTCTCTCGAGGAGCATAAGATATTGCATAAGTTCTTTATATTGGCTCCACCTTGGTATTCTGGTGCACCGAGTGAAGATGCATATGAGTTCTTGATAGCTTGTAAGGATAGGCTCCATAATTTGGGCCTAGTTAAGACCGATGGTGTGGATTATACTTACTTTTTAGTTGGACTTGGCAACTAAAAATTAGTGGAGAGGTCATCTTTATTCCAGATCAGCTGGATCTTTCCTATTGACTAAACTCAATTCTCCGAGATCTTATTAGAGAAGTATATGTCTCGTAGACTGAGGGATTGTTTGAGGGATCAATTATCAAGGTTGGAGCAGGGCTCCATGACTTTTGTGGAGTATAAGGCTTGATTTCATGAGTTGTCTATGCATGCTACTTCTATTTTGAGTACCAAGTATAAGAGGGTTCACTGCTTTATTTGGGGATTAAGACTTCCTTTTCCTATGTATACATAGAGTTTGGTTGTTGCAAATAGATCTTTTGCTAAGGTTTTTGATCATGCTCAATTTATGGAGGAGATAAATCATGAGGTCTAAGAGGAAATAATAAGATTCCATATTATTAGGGTAGTTTTCATAGGAGCCATAGTGGCTCATGATTCGAAGGAAGTGGTTCTCAGAATAGGTACCGTCCGCACTATCCATATCAATATTAGGGTCAATCTATTAGTCCATTTTAGGTTGCATTTCAGATTACCGATGGAGGCCCGTCTAGTTTCAGTGATCATCCTGGTGAAGGTAGTGGTCAGTTTTCAAGTGGTTGTCATCTAGTTATTCTAGTCATGGTGGTTCTTCCGGCCTAACCGAATCTTCTGGTTTTTGTATAGCACTTGGGCATGTTATGATTGTAGAGTTTTTGTTCATTTCTTGAGAAACTGCCCTAGTCATTGAGCGATGGTTCCTCCAATTTAGAGTGTTCCACTAATTTGGGCAGTTCCACCCCAGTTAAAGATGGTATGCATGGTCATAGGGGTGGTCCCTATGATTCTTGTAGAATTTCTCAGGTAGGTAGGATAGGAGATTAGTCAGAAGCCCATCTAGGTGGCGAGTTTGGTTAGTTATATGTTGTACCTGCTAGACCCGAGGCTGAGTCTTCAGATGTTTTTATTATGGGTGCGATCTTGGTGTGTTGTCAGTCGACTTTTTCTTTATTTGATTCAGGATCCACTTATTCTTATGTGTCTGCTTATTATCTTTTGCAGTTATACTTATCTTGGGATTCATTATCCATGCCATTTTGTGTATCTTCTTCCATGGGTGATTCTATAATGGTTTGGATTTTTAGATCATGTGTTGCGACTATCCGAGAGGTTGATACTAACATTGATTTTATAATAATAGACATGGTGAATTTTGATGTGATTCTAGGAATGGACTATTTATCCCACTATCATGTGGTCTTGGATAGTTTAGCTAAGACCATTACCTTTTTCAAGCCTGGCGTACCCCAATTGTATGGCAGGGAGTGGTTAGCCATGAGTCGACAGGGAATAATTCTTATATTTGTGCAAGGAGGTTAATTTTGAGCAGTTCTGAGTCTTATCTCGCAAATATTTGTGATATTAGTTCGGAGAGTCCATCGCTTTACTCTATTTCTGTAGTTCGTGAGTTTCCTGATGTTTTCACAACCTATCTACCTAGTCTTCCTCCTAAGCATGATATTGAGCGTGTTATTAATATAGAGTTGGGTACTCAACCTTTTTCTATGGCACCTTACCACGTGTCTTCTGTCGAGCTTAAAGAGCTAAATTGTTAGCTTCACCATTTTTTTGGTAAGGGTTTTATTAGATCCAGTGTGTCTTCTTGGTGAGATCCTATGTTGTTTATGAATAATAAGAATGGTTCCATGCCTATTTTTACTAATTATAGGCATCTTAATAAAGTGACAGTGAAGAACTAGTATCCTATGTCTCCTATTGATGATTTATTTGACCAACTTCAGGGAGCAGTTGTGTTCTCTAAGATTGATTTGAGGCTCGATTCCCATTAGTTGAGGATTCAGATTGAGGATATCTCAAAGAAAACCTTTAGGACCCATTATGGTCATTATGAGTTCCCAGTGATGTCTTTTGGGGTTAACTAATGCCCCAACCATATTTATGGATTTGATGAATCGTGTTTCAAACCTTATTTGAATTATTTTGTGATTGTGTTCATCAATGACATCTTTGTATATTTGAGGAGTAGAGAGGAGCATATGCAATATTTGAGGATTATGCTCCAGAATTTGAGAGATCATATGCTTTTTTCTAAATTATCTAAGTGTGAGTCATGGCTTGAGTCAATGCATTCTTTGGGCATGTTGTGTCTAAGTATAGAATTCTGAAAGACCCGACGATGGTTGAGGCTATTTGTTATTAGGCCAAAACTACATCTATGTGTGAAGTTCGTAGCTTCATTGATTTGGTCAGTTACTATAGGTGGTTCATTGAGAGTTTTGATTTTATTATAGCGCCAATGACCAGATTAAACCAAAAGGAGGTTTCTTTTCGATGGTCCGAGGATCGTGAATCGAGCTTTGGAAAGCTCAAGATATTTCTCACTTTATCTCTTATTTTGGCTCTTTTTGTTAAGGATAAGGTATTCAATGTGTATTGTGATGTTTCTGGTGTTGGTTTGGGTTGCGTGTTGATGTTTCATGATCGAGTTATTGCTTATGCATTGAGGCAGCTGAAGGTGCACGAGCAGAACTACCCTCTCATGATTTGGAGTTGGCGGTGTAGTTTTTATGCTTACAATTTGGAGGCATTATGTTTCTGGTGTGCATTATGGGATCTTGATGGGTCATCGTAGTCTTCAACATCTTATGACCCAGAGAGCTAAATTCTAGATAGTGTAGATGGATAAACTTGCTTAAGGATTATGGCATCTCTATCTTGTATCATCTGAGCAAGGAGAACGTGGTAACGAATGTCATGAGTCGGAAGGCAATGAGTATGGGTAGATTTTCTTGCATTTTAGTTTCTACAAGGCCGTTGGCACGGGACATTAAATCCATAGCCAACTTGATGTTGCGACTAGATATTTCAGACTCTTGGAGGATTCTTTCTAGTGTTGAGGTGAGATCTTTACTATTTGAGAAGATTCAGAGTCGTCAATTTGAGGATAAGAGGTTTTGCATCATCCTTGATCAGGTGTTAATGGTGAGTCTAATAGGGCTACCATAGATGCTAAGGGTGTTTTTAGATTTTATAGCCACATTAGTGTTTCGAGAGTTGATGACTTGATTCAATCAATTTTGTATGAGGTTCACAGCTTCAGCATTCTATTCACCTGGTACAACTAAGATGCTTAGAGATTTGAGGTAGCATTATTAGTGGAGTGGTATGAGAGAGATGTGGCAGACTTTGTTAGTGTTATTGTTGTCAGCACGTGAAGGTCGAGCATCAGAGACCTAGTAAGATCTTGAATATATAAATAATTCATTTTTATGTGATTTTTCCATTTACCCTTCCCTGTTGTTGCTATGTGATTTTTCTGGGGTGTGAGGATGATTGGCACCATTCATAATGCATTATGGTGCATTTTGTGCGAGTTTGTGGTTTTTGAAGATTAAAAAGGATTTATAGTTAACTTGAGTCAACATTTATTGTTCTATGCATTGGATGGCAAAACAGACTGTGCCAACCAAATCGAACGCCAATTTTGGGTTAGTAGCGAGGTTGGTATGATTTTATGGCTTCTCATTTTAACCCTTGGTTTAGAAGATTATGAAATTAGGTCTTGAGGGTTAATTTTGTGTAAATAATTTTTTCTCAAAAATTTGATATCGTTATTAAGTCCAAAGCATCGAATTTGATAGGGTAGGATAGTTTGCTTGTATTCTTGAGATTCTAGAAAAATATCGAGGGGTTGGTGTAGACTTGGAAGATTTCCAAGTACCGTTGGTACACCACCCAGCTAGTACAACCACTAAAGTTCTATTTTGGCTGCTATTGTAACACTCCACATTTTCAGGCTAGACTTTGAGCCATCGTTCCTACGAGTGTAAACTCTAATATCATGATTTACATTTGAATACATGAGTCATGACCTTTATCCTAGTGTATGAAGTGCTTATGAGTTGAAAAATGTTCGTAGAAATCATTTAGAGCAAAGTTGAGCTAAGAGCCTTTGATACGGCCAATCTTTGGTGTTTGATTCAAAAAGGGTTGACTTTAAATGTGTATAACCTCTTATATATGTTAAATTTTTCAGTGAAAGATCCACCAAATGATAGATAATTGAATTATCTTTCCAATTATACAAATTTTTCCTTAATCTAATACCCGAGCGAAATGTTATGGCTTTTTTTGTGAGAGGCAGTAAGGGTCCGCGATTTGGCCACGACATTTTGCTTTCTCCACGTGATATGGGGCATGACGCGTTACTCTCTCCACGCAATATGGGACACAATGAGGAGAATATTTTCTCTTTGTTTTTGCTTTGTAAGTGTCAAGGGGAACTTTAGTCCTTTCCACTCAGCTTATTCATGTCAGTTGTGCGTTGTTTTCAAGGTAACAAAAACATTCAAGCTCAAATTATTATAGATAGAGTGTTCTCAAAAAGTCCCTGAAGATAGTTATGGACTCACATGTTGGCTCAAAAGTATCCTATCAGTACCCTTATGTTCTAAACCTTGAAAGTGTTCATTCTTATTCATGAAAACCATGCATTGAGCCGAAGTTAGATGTGCTCTCAGATCCTTTCTCAAAATCCTATGATAGCATGTGATGTAGAGTTAGAACCATGGACCTAGAAGTTTAGCTGTAGTAAAGTGGGGATAGTTTTATTTGAATTTAGTATATTTGTATCCATGGAGCTAGTTGTATGAAAGGTGAACCAGTAGTCTTAAAATAGTGCATGCAAGAATTTAAGTTTGTTGATTCAAAATTTAGTGATAATGAGAAAACATATACATGCACACTATAGTTGTAGGGGTCCCAAAGATTCGAGCTCAAGGAGTTTGGCAAAACTTTAAGGATGAGACGGATTATTGTGACCCACCATGAGGAGGATGAACAAAGGAAGGGTGTCTCATCTTGAGTTTTTGGCTTTTGGGTCACTTTTGGGTGAAAATAGCATTATGTTTGGCATTTGGATCACTTTCTGTCCAATTAGGATTGAGGGTCACTTTTGGGCCCAATTAAAATAAATGGCCATAAACTACAAATAGGTAGGACTCTCCTCATTATAGGGTTTGATAATTTTGAATGGAGTTTACACTTGAGAGTGTTTATTAAAGCTTGTTAGGAGCTTTATTGACTTGTTAGAAATATTGGTTGTGTGAGGGTCTAATTTCTTTCTCAGCCTTCATAAGAGGTTTGCACTAGTGGTAATTGAAAGAAAGGTCTTCGGGCTTAATATACCCTTTGGTTGTGTCTTCTTTATCATTTTGTGTCAATCTATCTATCTTTGTTTCTTTTTCTAATATTTCCTTGTTTTTGCGTTTCTGTAGTTGTGTTTTCATTTTCGTATTTACCTAGTGTATCATGTATGAACTCAAACCTTGGCTATAAAAGTATGTCTATGAATCTATTGATTGAGATCAACTCCGAGACTAAATTAGTATCAAAGAGTAGAAAGGGTCAAAATCTCCCTCAACCGAAGTAAATTGCAATACTAAAACCATGAACCGGGATCTATTTGGGTCAAATATCTAAAATATCATTTTTAGTCTCAAACCTCATAAATCATCCATTGAGGTGGTATGACTCTCATTATGAAAAAATATTTTAAATGTGAAAAATAGGAATAAATCCCTTTTTAGGAAAATAGTTGTAAAACCATATTTTTTGTTAGAACCACACCATTAAGTGAGAATGAATGTACCAATTCTATGCATGCCATCACTAGTATCCATACAACACAATTATAAACATCTAAACATCTATAGACTGAACGTTCTTTATAAGGATAAATCACTAACTTGGAGGACAACTATATCGTATCATGACCTTGCACTTGAGGCTCATAAAAATACGAACACGCGACAAAGAGTCAAGAATAGAATTTCCTAGTAATTCCATGTAACCTACCGAAGATAGGTTATATACATCTCCAGACCGATCCGTTGGACTCTACTAGATATCAAGATCTTTTGCTAACACACAAGTAAACCTAATCTCTAATACCAATTTATCACGATCTAATTTCTCAAGTCATGATGAAACCTACTATAACCTGCCAGTAGGTAAGCCAACTCGTAGTCTGGAACTGCTAGTAATGTACTATCAAAAGTAATGAATGAAGATTGAAAAAAAGTATGATAAATGACTAATACATATAAGATAGCCCCAAAACCTATTGGAATCAGTACAAGATCTTCTAAAATAATAAGAATACAAAATGAAGTACTATTGAATACACAACTACAACCCATCTCTAAGTAAAACATAGAGATCAGTCAATCCATAAGAGGGAGAATAGTAATACTCCGAATGCTAGGAGCTCACCCTAAACATCTGATCCATAGCCGGTCCACACCGATGCACAAAATAATAGTGAGAATCCGTACTATGATCTGCAGGTTGCAGAAGTGTAGCATAAGTACCAAACACTAGTACTCAGTAGGCAGTGTTGACTAAGCTTCCAAGAGAATGCTAATATGCATAACATGGAAGCAGTATTATAAACTAAATCCAAATATCTAGGAAGCTAACATTATAAAACTAGGGAGAAAATACCCTATTTAGCTGTACTCAGGAAGTAAAGCACTATACCATATATCATTGACCAATATACAAATAAATAGTAGATGAAGGATATATAGTAGTATACATGACCAAGGAATATTTATACAACATGGATAATGAAGAAAGAGAGGGATATATGATAATATTATAGTAGGAAGTAGTACTAGCATAATTAGTTTCCCTAATAAAAATGTATAAACATACGATAAATGTTCATAACAAAATAACCCTAAGAAAAGGGAATCAGAATCATACCTTGAATTCCAATATCATTCCATAATCAACCTACTACAAACTAACCATAATAATAATAATAAAGTAACCGCTGGTTTAGATAATTAATACCTTAATTGGGACTCATAACCAAGAAGGTTCAAAATCAACACATAACGCATATTATAAATAACTCATAACCTTATACCTCTGAAACCTCTCATCAGGATGATAAATATAGGGACCAAAAAATGTACTGGTGATAGGCAATCTGCATGCATGATTAAAGGCAATATGAATCCATAATACTATGACCAACTTACGTGCCATAATATAACCTAGTGTATAAAGCTCTTCCATTTCGATAGCTTATAAAGGCAGGACCTACGATGACCTCTCTTCTTTGGTATGATGGCTTATAGACGAACATGCCTTTAGGGGGTTTGAGAGTACCTATATACATCTACCTAGTCCCGATTAAGTTTTTCCAATCATCACCATCATCCTCTTCAATCTACTCTATCCAATATTAGAGATATGTATACATAATAAATGCACAGACTTGAGTTATGTCTAAAAGAGTATAAGTTTGTGAATCTGTTGCCCTTGATCAACTTTGGGACTAAATCAGTATCAAAGAGTTGAAACGATAAGAAATTCCCTTGACCGATGTAAATAGTATTAGTAAAATAATAGATCAGAATCTATCTCAATTAAATCTCTAAAATATCATTTTAGTCTCAAAGATCATAAATCATCCATTGAAGTGGTACGACTCCTGTTATGAAAGAATTTATTTTAAAAGTGAAAAGTGGAAATGAAACTCTTGTTAGGAAAACTGTAGTAAAACCATGTTTGTGTTGGAATTGTACCATAAAGTTAGTATGAAAGTAATGAATCTATGAATATCATCACCAGTATCCAAACAATGAAATTATAAAAATGTAAACATCCATATACTAAGTCTACATTCATTACAAGGATAAATCACTCACTCGGAGTCCAACTAATATTGTATCACGACCTTGGACCCCATAATATATGTACAACATAGCAATAATATCATAATTTAGTAAACCATAATAATCCACCAAGTCAAGTAGTAAACTTTATACTAAAGTGATCCTTAGCGGCAACTATGTCTAACATACTAGTAGCCTAGGGTAATAGGATCCTATAAGTATAACAAGTATTTCATCTTAAGAGTCTACTCACCCTTCTATCACCCAAACTCATGAATTAGGCTAATTCACGGTGTTCTACTAACAATAATATCCTAAAATCCCTAGCTAATATGCAATATATATAACACCCTATCATGTGAAAAAGAATAGACAGAAGCCGACCTCGATGCCAAATCACAAGCTCTTTCATTACCCAAAAATCATCTGTATTTTTCTCGTGATACGAATGTTTCCATGCTTTCAAAATAATAATCTACACAACATAAGGAGTAAAATAATACGTATATTAATATATAAGGGGTTGATTTAGAATTTTAGTCAAGAAAGGGCATGCAAGACCCTAAAATGGAATCCAAAATTGAATCCATCACGAGGCTCCTAGTAAGAGCTTGAATATATAGATTATTCATTTTTATGTGATTTGTTTATTTACCCTTCCCTGTTATTGCTATGTGATGTTTCTGGGGTGTGGGGATTATTGGCACAGTTCATAATGCATTATGGTGAATTTTGAGCGATTTTGTGGTTTTTGAAGACTAAAATGGATTTATAGTTGACTTTAGTCAACATTTATTATTTTATGAATCGGATGGCAAAACAGACTATGCTAACCAATCTGAACGTCGATTTTGGGTTAGCATGGTTGGTATAATTTTATGTCTTGTCTCATTAACCTCGATTTAGAAGATTGTGAAATTAGGTCTCAGGGGTCAATTTTGTGTAAATAATTTTTTCTCAAAAATTTGATACCGCTATTGAGTCCAGGGCATCAAATTTGATAGGGTAGCATAGTTTTCTTGCATTCTCGAGATTTTGGATAAATCTCGAGGGGTTGATGGAGACTTAGAAAATTTCCAAGTATCGTTGGTGCACCACCCAGCTAGTGCAGCCACTAAAGCGCTATTTTGGCCGCTATTGTAACGACCAACATTATCGGGATAGACTTTGAACCGTCGATCCTACGTGTGTAAACTTTAATACCATTATTTACATTAGAATACATGAGTCATGACCTTTATCCTAGTGTGTGAAGTGCTTATGAGTTGAAAAATGTTCATAGAGAACATTTAGATCAAAGTTGAGCTAATAGCCTTTGATTCGGACAATTTTTGGTGTTTGATTCCAGAAGTGTCGACTTTAAATGTGTATAACTTCTTATATATGTTGAATTTCCAGATAAATACCCACCAAATGATAGATAATTTAATTATATTTCCAAAAATACCAATTTTACCTTAATAAATTACCAAATGAAAAGTTATGGCTTTTTTCGTAAGAGGCAGTAAGGGTTCGCGATTTGGACATGACGCGTTGATCCTTCCAAGCGATATAGGGTGTGATGCATTCATATTTCTAAGTTATATGGGATGCAATGCAGAGGTTATCCCCCCTCTATTTCGCATGACATGAATACTAAAAGAAAGGAAACTTTTCCTAAAACATCTCGTAGCCTCCTGTCCATAAGTGTGACGCGCTACACACCCATGCACAAGACTTTACCAGATGCGACTTCAACACTTCCTAGGACTCTGTTGAACCTTAAGATCTGATACCAAATTTTTAACGCCCCGAGTCTGTACCCCGGATGTTACACGGTGCTTAGAATCCAGAAGGACCATAGATAACCCACGACTAGTACATGCTGCAGTAACTGAATAATAATACTGTAAAAATGCAAAAATTAGACAGAAATTGGACATAAGGTTCAATAATGTAAATAATTACTGAATACGGTATACAAATACAAAAAATGAATATCTATCTGAAAAATACTCTAGTCTGAATAAGCCTCTAACTGTCTAAATAAGGAGTTGATGGGACAAGTCCCCAACTAACTCTGAACTACTAAAATGAACTGAAATACTCAAATAATAACCATTTTCTCTGACTATGAGGAATAACCACTAACTCTGGATACTAAATATCTGAACTTCTAAATATAATCGGGATCCCATGCATCTGAACCTATGATATAAGACATCATAGCGCAAAAGAAAAGTATGCATCAGTACTTTGAATGTACTGGTATGCAAAGTGAGGTAGAATGACAGGGATGGGTTCGTATGTATGAACAATACTGACTGAATAACATGAGTATAATTGAATAAGAGTACATGCATGAATGCATAAATTATTACTGAGATCGTGATAGCACTGGATACACAGTTCTGAGTACTGATTAACTAATGTCTGAGTTTACTGATACTGTATTAATAATAACTGAATGACTATATCCAACAATCCTAATTCTATGGAACTGTGCTGAGTTTTGTACTGAACTGAGTGTAACGCCCCAAAATCTCATCTTGGAACGTCCCACGGTGCATAAGGCTACAAGTCGCCCCAAGCTAACCCTTTGAGCCTATTACTATTTCTACCACTTACTTAAGGATGAATAACAAAACAATAAATGTTATATTATATCAAAATAGAACTAAAATCATTGAAAACAAATGTCTATAGATCAAATACTAGAAATCTGGAACAAAATTTCAACTGTCAGTCTGACAAGCCTCTAGTTACTAAGAACTAGAGAGTCATTAGAACAAAACCCCCAACTGAGTCAACTGGACTGAAAATAAATAATCAACTACTATAAATACTGAAAACAAGGGATTAGGTCCTCGAACCATAAGGACTCACCAACAGCTGAAGTGTAGATAAAGGTACTCGAAGATCACTGTCACTGCTGAGACTGAGCACCTGAACCTACATTATGAGACAATGTAGCACACAGACGTATACGTGGATTATTACTTTGAGGATGTACTGAGTATATGGGGGTGTATCCAATACTTAAAACAACAATATCATCAATCTTTATGAAAAATCATGCATGCTGATATAACTGACTCACATAGATTGAACAATCTAAAAAAATGTATAACTCGTAAATTATGAATAATGGAATTCATAGTATAAATCTCATGAGTCAATATACTATTTATGAAATCTGTACTTCTATTCTGTTCTCAAAACATATAGACTAAGTGGTAAAGTGCTCACCTCTGTATTTGAGAGCTAAGATTGTAATTTTAAAATTGAAATCTAAAGTAAAACATTAATTGAATAAGTTTGTGAGCCTTTACACTCAGTATCTAAAAATCTTTACTGATCAGGATATATTTCAAAGCTTTAGGGAAAATAACTCATCTCAAGAAACATACTTTACTTTATAAACTGATTATTTACTCTTACTAGCAGGGAAAAATACTTTCTTCAAGGGAAAATATACTTTAAGAAACAAAATATACTTTAAGAAACTACTCTGAAAATATTACTATTAGGGAGGTTCTGTTAACCTACATACACCATGCGAGCTACATGGAGTCCATCGTTTTATCCTCCTAAGAAATAAATCTCACATTGGGGAGAGGCATCATACTCTTTCCAGGGAGTATAACCTCAACTTAGTGATCACTATCTCGGCCTCGGGCCCATAAATCTAAATCCTATGGTGGCACGTAGTTCTGGGGTATGAAACCGTAGTAACTTACCCAACTCAGTGCTAAATACTACTCCCTTTTTAATTAGCTACGCTCATCTCATGGAAATCCACATTTAATAATCTCATGGGTTATAATGAAACCAACTACAAAATCTATAATCTCATTCAGTGAAGTGGATTTCAAAGCTACTATGACCATCAATGTCAAAACTTTCTCAATAATATAAAAATACTTAAATCATAGGTGCTTATAGCACCAAAGTTCTTAAAAATTACAATCTCAAGTAGGGTTTAATAACCCATATTTCAATCTCTGGTTAAGACGTATCAAAATTCATACTCGATATCATAAAGATTCATAAATCATATAGAAATCTGGAAATTTTCAGCAATATGCATTATAATCTCAACATACTCATGTACTTCAATTTCTAAAACATTGAAACCATCATAATCTCAAGAAATAATAACATAGTGTATAAGCCCATACTTCAATTTCATAAGAAAAAATGTAAAACCATATATCTTTGTAATTAAAACAACTTTTGGACACAAGGACAAAAAGAGTGTCCTTGTTCAAACCCCACATACCTTAGATTATGAATTTAGATGAACAAGCTTCATTGAGATTCTTTTTTGTACTCTTGAGTGAGAGTTCTTGAAGCTTTTGACTTGGGAACCTTGATTCTTAAATCAATTTGCAAAAACTATGGTGAAATCTTGGAGAAAGAATTGGGTCTTGCTCTTGAGGGTTAATCTTAAGAGAAAACCCTAGTTTTTGATGCTTTGGATGAATTTGAAGTTCTATGCTTCATTTTTATATATCTTGGGGTTAAAAAGGGTGGGAAAAAACCAAAAAGCCCTTTTAAAAACAACTTTAAATGCTGAACGGGATCTGCGATGGCTCGGGCGATGGTCCGTCACTGGCTCGATGGTCCGTCGGTCTGACCAGCGCACCTAGGCTACAACAGGGACTTACTTCCTTAGTTATGATGGTTTGGGCAATGGTCCGTCACTAGCTCAATGTCCGTCGACCTGACCATTGCACTTGAAAAGTTAATGGGTTGACTGCCTCAACTGCGATGGATGGAGTGACGGTCTATTGCTTGTGCGATGTTCTGTCAGCCTTCTCGTCGCTCCTGGGAAGTTCGGACATTTCTCTATAAAACGTCCATAACTTTTTACTCCGATACTAGATTTGGGCGAAATTAGTATCGTTGGAAATCTAATTCAATTTTGTCCATGATAAAAAGTCAAAATTATGAAAACAATATATGATTTAAACCCTACTCACTTTGGAAGTTATTTCTTAATCTTATAGAGATAGAATTTAGGCTAAAGGAAAGATTGGGGTATTAGACTGAGTGACTGTATCTGACAGTCCAGATTCCATAGACCTTAACTGAGTTGATTCTGAAGACTGAAACTGAGACTATGGGAGGTAATCATCTAACAAACATAACCCTCTCTCAACTAATTGGGGTCCAACCTGTAACCCCATTTGCAAGGGAGTCAGTACCGTACCATGGGTAAAGACAAACTGAGTCATCCTCATCTGGCAGGTGCTTTGAGTGAGAATGGTGGTACCCTCAACTGGCAGGTTAAAACACCTCATCAACCCTCAACGAGCAGGTTGATGTCTCAACCTATGATGGATATGTAGTTCTGGAAGGCAAGGATTGCTTCTAAGGATCACACCACCCTCAACTGGAAGGTGAGTCCCCATCATTGGGTTCACTCGGTGCTGAATCCTACTCCCAATTGAATAGACACTGGACTGAATTCTAAATAATTCTAGGTTGGATTAACTGTTACTGATCGTACTGTATAACTGAACAAAATTGAGTTCACTGGGTTCCATGGACTGACGGAATACTATTGAATTCTGTTAACTGACTGAGTACTACTGATCATGACATGACTGATACTATTCCATGACTAACCATGGATCTAGGTAAACAACTAAATTGTCGGGTATTGAATACCCCCAGGACTCGATAGCATAAATTATAAGACAGCACAATCTTGAAATATGATAGCTAATTACTTGATCATCATTCCTTCATTGGGACATTCTAGAAAACACTTGCATGACATGAAATTGAATACATGCTAACATGATATAGTTTCACTATTCCACTCACATGAGTAATTCAACAAACACTTGGAGGACATAGTACGTGCACATAATACTAAACAACATCCGAGCATCATAATTTCAAATACAAAATTCAAAATTTGGAGGGTTTTAGCATGAATTAACATAGTACAACACATATAACAAATAATTTCGTATGTATCTTGCAATTGAATCATGAACTAGAAACCTCATTAACATGGTAGTCATGAAAACATTCAAATTCAACCATGAAATTCATCAAACTCATTAACTTATAGTTAAAAAAAGGTTCTTGAACTCCAAGGGTGGAAGGAAGCCCTTGGATGAACACTTGACATACCTTGGTTGCTAAATTCTTGAAGAATGAAGGTGAAATATTATGACTTGAGTTTGAAATTTAATCTCCTAGGATTTTTGATCTTGAGTAATTTCTGAATAAAGAATGAATTTTTCCTCTAAAGGGGCTTAATTTCGTGTTTTGGGGCTGATAACCATGGGTAAAAGACCCAAATACCCCTGAGGAAAACGGCTTTTAATTACTGAAAACTGAATTAATGATGCACACACCGACGCATCGCATTGATTGGGTCGATGCTATGGCCAACACACCGTGTCAAGTATGCATTGGTTCACTGAAATTTTCATTGGCGAGCTGGAGGAAAATATTCATCGACGTGATAGACGACACGACGCATTGAAATAACATCGATACGCTGGTTTGGACTTCCAAACGTGCCTCAAACAAAGTTCAAAAAATCTAAAATTTGTCCGAGGAATTTATATGAGGACACCTACTGACACTCCTGATCATGATTCAATCTAAAGATTGATATTTTAAGGTCATGAAATAGAGTTGCCAACTTATGAAGGCTAGAATGATAGTAAGTCTGAGTACTTAGATAAAATTTTTTGTCTAGGACCCCTTAACAAGCTTTAAAAGACTGAGTTAAGCTTAGAATTTTGTGGGGTTTTACAATATCTCCACCCTAGGAACATTCGTCCTCGAATAAGACTGACTAAGATAAGAATACTGATAGACTGAATTTAGATACGAGACATCTATAACTGAAGCATGATTTCATGACTGAAATTACTGATAAACTAAAATTTTATACTGAACAAGCATATCTGATGCATGAGTACATTGTTGAACTTGATTCATGAATGCATGACTGGGATTGCAAATAAGCTGAGTTTATCATGCTGAACATGTATATCCGATGCATGAAGTCATAATTGAATATGCAATAGTAACTAGTACTAAATCTAATAAGGAAAATCTGAGCATGGAACTGAGTAAGTTCAAGGAAAAACTGTTACCTTGGGTTGAGTCTGAGTTTGCAAAGAAGAGGTGAGGATACTTGGTTCGCATGTCTGATTCTGCTTCCCAAGTAGCTCCCTCAATGGACTGATTCTGCAAAAGAACTTTGACTAGAGGCACTTCTTTGTTCCTCAATCTGCGGATCTAAAAATCAAGAATTTTGGCTGGAATCTCTTTATTGGAGACGTATTTCTGAATATCTATGCCTCCTATAGGGACTACGGCTGCTAGGTCACCCATGCATTTCTTAAGCAAGGAGACATGGATCACTGGATGCACTGAGCCTATGTTTGAAGGCAACTCAAGCTCGTAAGATACATTTAAAAAATGACTAAGAATTCGGTAAGGACCGATATATCGGGGACTGAGATTCCTATTCTTTCAAAACCTCCTCTCTCCTTTTATAGAAGAGATTTTTAAATACACATAATCACCAATCTAGAAATTGAGATCCTTTCTCCGCACATCCGCATACGATTTCTGTCGACACTGAGCTGTCTTAAGACTTTCCCTGATCAACTGAACCTTCTCTAAGGTGTCAAACACTAAGTCAGGCCCTACCACTATGGCCTCACCCACTTCAAACTAGACAAAGGGAGATCTACATCTCCTCCTATAGAGCGCCTAAAATGGAGCCATCTGAATGCTGGAATAATAGCTGTTGTTATATGCAAACTCAATCAAATGCAAGTGGTTATCCCAAATACCTTTAAAGTTTATCGCACATGCTTGTAGTATATCCTTAAAAGTTTGAATGTCCTTTCTGGTTGACCATCCATTTAAGGGTGAAAAGCTGTGCTGAGGTGGACTTGGGTACCAAGACCCTTTTGGAAGGCTTTCCAGAAATGAGAGGTAAACTGGGTACCTCTATCTGAGATTATGGACAATGGAACATTGTGCAATCAAAATAACTCTCTGACATAGATATTGGCATAGTCCTCGGCTGAATAACATGTATGGACTGGTAGAAAATGAGCTGATTTGGTCATCCTGCCTATAATGAACCTAACTGAATCATGTTGATGATAAGTGTGAGGCAAACCCATCACAAAATCTATGTTCACCTCTTCCTACTTCCAAGTGGGAATAATGAACTCCTGCATAGACCCACTGGGCTTTTGATGCTCAATTTTAACCTGCTGACATATTGAGCACTTAGCCACAAATTCTACAATATCTCTCTTCATCCCACTCCACCAATAGTTCTCCCACAAATCATAGTACATCTTGGTGGCCCCTGGATGAATAGAGTAGCGCGAACCATAAGCTTCTTCTAGAATTTACTTTCTCAAGTCATCTACACCTGACACACATAGCCGACCATGGCAATGTAATATACCATCTCCTCCTTGGGAGAAAACCTCTATCTTCTGATCTCTAATTGATTATTTGAACTTGAATAGACTAGGACCCCTATCCTGCTTTTCCTTTACCTCAGAAATTAAGAATGATTCTAAACTACTTTGCACCCATACATTACCTTCTGATGAATCGAATAAGAGGACACCTAGTCGGGTGAGCTGATGAACCTCCTGAGCTAACTTTTTTTGACCATCATTAACATGAGCAACACTCCCCATAGATATCCTACTAAGAGCATCAACCACTACATTGGCTTTACCTAGATGATACAGTACACTCATATCGTAGTGCTTTAACAACTCCAACCACCTTTTCTGATGGAGGTTTAGATCTTTCTGAGAGAATAAATACTACAGGATCTAATGGTCTGTGAACACATCAACGTGAACTCCATACAAATAGTGCCTCCAAATATTTAAGGCAAATACTACTGCTTCTAACTCAAGACACAACCCAAACCAACTCTGGATGTATCATAATACACAACAAAGCCGTCTGAACCATCTGGAAAGGTAAGAATTGGGCATAAGGTGAGTCGAGTCTTCAACTCTTGAAAACTCTTCTCACAAGAATCTGACCACTGAAACTTGACTTTCTTTTGAGTCAATCTGGACATAGGGGATGCAATAAATGAAAATCTTTCAAAAAACCATTGGTAATAGCCGGCCAAGCCTAAGAAACTCTAGATATTTGATGGAGAGATGGGTCTGGGCCAGTTTCTCACTACTTTGATCTTTTGGGGATCAACTCTGATGCCATCACTGAAAATGATATGGCTAAGGAAAGCTACTGACCTTAGATAAAATTTGCACTTATTAAATTTAACGAATAACTGATGGTTTCTGAGAGTCTGTAATACCATTCTCAGATGGTCTGCATGATCATGCTCACTGCGGGAGTAAATAAAGATATCATTTATGAAGACTATAACGAACAATTCCAAGTACTACTTGAACATGCGTTCATTAAGTCCATGAAAATTGCTGGGTCATTGGTAATACCAAAAGACATGACTAAGAATTCAAAGTGACCATACTGAGTTCTGAAAGCTGTGTTCGGAAAGTCACATTCTCTAACTCTGAGCTAGTGATAGCCTGATCTGAGGTCTATCGTATAAAAGTAACTAGCACCTTAAAGTTGGTCAAACAATTTATCGATTCTAGGTAGTGGATACTTGTTCTTGACCGTCACTTTATTTAACTAGTGATAGTCAATATATCTTCTGAGGGAACCATCTATCTTATGCATGAATAGAACTGGTGCACTCCACGGGGACACACTGGGTCTAATGAATCCCTTATATAGGAGATCCTTCAATTGTTCTTTTAATTCTTTGAGTGCTGCTGGAGTCATTCTATATGGAAAAATAGAGATAGGCTAAGTGTCTAGAAGAAGGTCTATTTTGAAGTCGATTTCCCTTTTGGGAGGAATTCTAAGAAAATCTTTGGGAAACAAGTCTAGGAATTCACATGCCACTAATACTGAATTAAGAGTAGGGATTTCTGATCTATAGTCCTGGACCCGAACGAGATGATAGACACATCCCTTTGATATCATTTTCCTTTCCCTAAGGTAGGAAATAAGCTGACCCCTAAGTGCTGAAGTACTACCCCTCCACTCTAGGAAGGGCTCATTCAGGAACTTAAACTAGACAATTCTATTTCTGTAGTTGACTGAGGCATTGCAGGAATGAAGCCAATCTATACCAAGAATGACATCAAAATTAGTAATCTCTAATTTGACTAAGTCTGCTGAAGTGACTTTCTTAGATATCATTATCGGATAAGTTCTTATATACCCAATGGGCTATGACTAATTTACTCACTAGGGTAGAGACTGAGAAAGGCTCTGCTAAAATTTCGGGACTGACTCAGAAGTCAACAACTATATAGGGAGTAACAAAGGACCAAGAATCTCCTGGATCTAGCAAAGCATAAACAAATAAATGATAAACCTTTAACGTACCCGTTACCACATTAGGAGAACTTTCCTTATTTTGTCAGGACTAAAAAGCATAGAGTATATTTGGGCGTTCCCTACTGGTGGAACTGGATGTGGCACACCCTGCTGATACAGGCAATCAGACTGAGCTGGAGGATGATTATGCTGATCCTGGGAACCTAACTGGGGACAATCCCTGACTCTATGACCTAGATTGCCATACCCGAAACACACATCACTGCCAGCCCTGCTTGATACCCTGGGGTTTTTGCCATATTTCTGGCAAAGGGGATTGGTTTAGGCGCTGCTGACACTACCCTGAGGCTTTGGGCATGGCGCCCTGTCTCTGTTGCTGTCTCTAAATTTTAGCATTAGAGCACTGGATGAGGATGGACCTGGAACTGAGGATTTCGGGCAAAACTGGGAACGATTCTCATTCTCTGACTTAGGCTGAGCGAAGTTAAAACTACATATTCTCGCTCTCTTTTTCTCCCTCTCCTTCTCCCTATTGTTAGCCTCCTTTATCTGCTGAGCATGGACCATGAGTTTGGATATGTCCATCTCCTTAATCAGCATTATTGTTCTAAGATCCTTGACCACACTTCTAGAAACCCCAGACACATACTTACTCATCCTGGACCTGCTATCTGTCACCACATGAGGAGCGTATCTAGCTAATTATGTGAACTTGAGAGAATACTCTTTCACCATAATGTTTCCTTGCTTTAGGTTAATAAATTCTAGAACCTTTGCTTTCTTTAACTCCAGTGGGAAGAACCTATCCAGAAAAGTAGTGGCAAACTCCTCCAACTCTATGGGCCCTATATCTGCGGTCTTTTTTGCTTTCCACTATTTAAACCATGAGTGAGCCATATCTTGCCACTAATATGCAGCTAACTCAGCACTCTTACTAGCTGTCACCCCCATAATATCTGTAACTTTCTGCACCTGATCAAGAAATTCCTGGGGTTCTCATTTGACTTAGACCCGGTAAAAGATAGAGGGTTCATTCGGGTGAAGTCCCAAATCCTGGCTGCAGTAGTATTGGCCATTTGTTTGGTCAGAAAAAAAGCTGGGCATTTATTCTGGGATACCACCGAATGAGCTAGGGTGGTTAAAGCTGCTCTGAATTCAGCGTGAGAGACATGTCGTCCAGGGGATTAGGCTGGATGGGCTGGGGTGCTGGCTGGTCTCTTGTTCCTCTTACCTTAGTCCTCTTTGGAGGCATATTCTGTAAATGGAAGAGAAACTTGGATTAGAAGGTATTTTAACTGGAGCTCATGCTCACTCACATGACATGAATATTAAAAGAAGGAAAACTTTTCCTAAAACATCTCGTAGCCTCCTGTCCATAATTATGGCGCACTATACACCCATGCACAAGACTCTACTAGATGTAGCTTTCAGACTTCATAGGACTCTGTTATACCTTAGGATCTGATACCAAGTTTGTTATGCCCCAATATGTACACCGGATGCTATACGGTGCTCATAATCTTGAAGGACCACAAGCTAACCCATGACTGGTACTTGCTATAGTAACTAAATAATAATTTAATAAAAATACAAAAATCAGGTAGAAACTACCCATAAGGTTCAATACTATAAATAAATACTGAATACGGTATATCAATACCAAAATTGAATATCTGTCTTAAAAATACTCTAGTCTGAATAAGCCTGTAACTTTCTGAAAAAGGAGTTGATGGGACAAGTCCCCAACTAACTCCAAACTACTAAAATACTGAAGTAAAAACCACTTCCTCAGAATATGAGGACTCACCAGTAACTCTAATAACTGAATATTTAAACTGCTCAATGTGATCAGGAGCCCGCGTGTCTGAGCCTATGATATAATACATCATAGTGCAAAAGAGAAGTATACGTCAGTACTTTAAATGTACTAGTATGCAAAGTATGGTAGGATGAAATGCAAAGGTTCATATGCATAAACAATACTAACTGTATGACATGAGTATAACTAAATGAGAGTACATGCATAAACGCATAAATTATGACTGCGATCATGATAGTACTGGATATAGAGTTCTGAGTACTAATTAACTGATATTTGAGTTTGCTGATACTGTATTACTGATAACTAAATGACTGTATCTGACAGTCTTGATTCTGTGGAACTATGCTGAGTTCTGTATTAAATTGAGTGACTGTATCTGACAGTCCAAATTCCGTAGAACTGAACTGAGTTCTATTCTAAAGACTGAAACTGAGACTTTTTGAGGTAATCATCTAACCAAAACACCTCTCTCTAAACTAATTGGGGTACTACCTGTAACCCCAGCTGGAAGTGTGTCATTACCGTGCCATGGGTAAAGAAAAATTGAGTCACCCTCATCTGACAGGTGCTCTGAGTAAGACCGATAGTACCCTTAACTAGTAGGTTAAAACACCTCATCAACCCTCAAATGGCAGGTTGATGTATCAACCTATGCTGGCTACGTAGTTCTGGAATGCATGGACTACTTCTAAAGATCACAACCTCTACTAGTAGGTGAGTCCCCATCCTCGGGTTCACTCGGTGATGAATCCTACTCTCAACTGAATAGACTCTAGACTGAATTCTAAACCGTTATAGTCTGGACTGAACTATTATTGATCGTACTATATAACTAAATTTAACTAATTTCACTGGGTTTCATGGACTGATGGAATACTACTGAATTCTGTTAACTGATTGAGTATTACTGAGCTTTCCTGAGTTCTATAACTGACTGAATTCTACTGATCGTAACATAAAAGATACTATTCCATGACTAACCATGGATCTAGGTAAATAACTTAATTATCAGGTATTTAATACCCCCAGGACTCGATAGCATAAATTATAAGACATAGCATAATCTTGAAACATGATAGCTAATTAATTGATCACCATTCCTTCATTGGGACATTCTAGCAAACACTTGCATGACATGAACTTGAATACATGATAACATGATATAATTTTACTATTCAACTCACATGAGCAATTTAACAAACACTTGGAGGACATAGTATGTGCATATAATATTAAACAACATCCGAGCATCATAATTTCAAATACCAAATTCACAATTTGGAGGGTTTTAGCATGAATTAACATAGTACGATACATATAACAAATAATTTTGTATGCGTCTCGCAATCGAATAATGAACTAGAAACCCCATTAAGATGGTATTCATGAACACATACAAATTCAACTATGAAATTCATCAGACTCATTAACTTGTAGTTAAAAAAAAGGTGCTTAAACTCCAAGGGTGGAAGGAAACCTTTGGATGAACACTTGACATACCTTGGTTGCTAAATTCTTGAAGAATGATGGTGAAATATTAAGCCTTGAGTTTCAAATTTGATCTCCTAGAGTTTTTGTTCTTGAGTAATTTCCTAATAGAGAATGAATTTTGCCTCTAAACGGGCTTAATATTGTGTTTTGGGGTTGATAATCATGGATAAAAGACCTAATAACCCATAATGAAAGCAACTTTTAATTACTAAAAACTAAATTAGCGACACGCAGACCAACACAGAGCGTCAATGGTGTTGACTCTATGGCCAACGCAGCGTATCGAGTCTACATCAATTCATTGGAATTTGAACTGGAGAGCTGGTGAAAAATATTCATCAATGCTATAGATGATGTGATGCGTCAAGATCACATTTATCCAATGGTTTGAACTTCCAAACATGCCTTAAATGAAGTTCGAAAATTCTAAAACTTGTTCGAGGACACCTACTGACACTCCTGATCATGATTTAACCTAAAGATTAACATTTTAAGGTCATAGAGGTCGTGAAATAGAGTTTCCAACTTATAAAGGCTAAAATGACACTAAGTATGAGTACTTAGATAAAATTTCCTAAGTCTGGGACCCCTTAACAAGCTTTAAAGAATTGAGTTAAGCTTTGGATTTTGAGGGGTCTTACAAATTCGTCCCAAAATCCTTGTATGAAAATATAGCCTTATTAAGTGATTTAGGGACTAAAGAACATAAGAATTGTATTTATTCATGTTTCCAACTACAAGTTTTGTGTATTATCTTGAATTTCATTACTTTGATGAGAAATTGCTAGTCCCTTAAGTTTAATATTCTTTTATTCTCAAATTCACATATATGCTTATGTACAGAAATATCCAAGTATGATTCCATGGATAGTTATGTTATCTCATGCTTTAAGATTCAATTTTCCATGTCACGTCCAAGTGAATTTTATGTTAAATCCCCAATTTTTGAATTTAGCCATGTAATCATGTTGATTTCCCATGTTTAACACATTCCTATGTTCGCGTTCATGATTCTCACTCATTTGGTGGAATGTTCATATTTTGGGTCTTTGAACCATTATTCTCATACTATAATATTAAGTGTTGATATCGTGCTTTATGGTTATTCTGTGCTAGTGGGTTATGAACACCTGATACCTATATGTTTTTACATATTTCCATTTTTAAGTAACAAGTCATTCATAACTATGGTTTTATCCCCATACTCAGATTATAGTTTTTATAGAAAACACGCCAATATTATTTTATGTTAAATACCACAGTTTACAAGTTTATGGTTAATTTAGATTATACATGCACTGTCAGTTTTCAGAACACCATATTTGAGTATATCAGTCTTTAGTGTATGCACTAGTTCATGATTTTAGTGTAAATACAATTAAGAGTAGGATTTAGCATCGAGCGAACCCAAGGATGGGGGGCTTACCTTCCAGTAGAGGGTATGACCTTTAGTAGCAGTCCCTAATTTCTAAAACTACATATCCAACATAGGTTTGAGAAGTCTTCCTGCTAGTTGAGGGTTAAAACATATCTCATGAGAGAACCTACCAATAGAGGGCGGCTCTAAAGTACTTTGGGACACTATTTTAGTGGATCCACATAGCCAGTGTTAGTACCCGTGGCACGGTACTGACACCCTTTCACCTAGGGTTATACGTTTGACCATAATTATCTCAAATTGGGGCATGTCGGTTACATGATACCTTCTCGAGTTTCATTCAGTATTCAGTTTATGTTAGTTTAGGTTTGCATGACCAAGTAATCAATTTTAGTAATTAATTAGTAAGTTTTATCAGATTATTCAATTGTATAGATTTTAGTCTTTCAGATTATAGATTATCTCAAAAACTTATTTTTTCTTGGTCATGCATTCTCAATTTTTCATGTTCATGTTTTTCATGCTTAGTATCCATACATGACCCTCAGTTAAGTTCCATAACATGTTCAGCTTTCCATAAGACTTATATACAATATTCATGATTTACCGCTTCCTATCTTTAATTCTACTTACTCTACAAAAGTAAATGTTTTAAGAAACTATGTGTAGTGATTCACCAGCTTATCAGATTATGTTTGTTACTCATGTTGTAAGATACTTCAGCTTTAAGTTTATTTCAGTCTCTTGGTGAGTCCATCTGCAGTTAGCATGCATGATTTAAGATTATTTATGAAATTAGTTTTACTTATTGCATTTGGCCCCGCTTAATCAGTACATACCAAAGTACTGATCCACATATATGTCTATGTGCTACATTGTCTCATAATGTAAGTACTATTTGTAGCCTACACACCATAATCAGATAGTTGTAGCTTCCATCCAGCAAGTGATAAGTTTCACCTATTTGGGGGACTCCAGTCAGTTATAGTTCATGTACTGTATAGTATTTATTTATATATATTAATTAGTAGTAGTTGGAGGCGTGTCCCAGCTATCTAGAATCAGTAGAATAGAGGCTTCATAAATAGTTAGTTAGAGTCATGAAATGTAAATTCCAGTTCTCTAATTAGTTTTTGTCAGATTTTAAACTTTTTCAGTATAATGTTTATCCATATTATGCCATGATCATGCTTCCACTCAACAAATTATGTTTTTTCATATACATATTAAATCAGTTGCTCAACAATATGCTAGTTCATGGGTTAGCTTAGGATAACTTGTGGTTCCAAGCACCGTATTTTAACTAAGGATAGTCTCCGATCATGACAAAACTTGGTATCATAGCATAAATTTCAAGAGTTCTAGGGTGTAAACAAGGTCGTGTCTATTAGATTCTTGCAGAATGGTACGAAGATGTCTATGCTTTTCTTTGAGAGGCTATATGGCATTTAAGAAATGTTTTCCTTTTTCATGTCTCAGATCATGTAGTAGAAGTGTTCTCTAAGAAACTTATGCAGATTCCTACATTGCTCCATTCATGTCAGTTCTGCCTTATTTTCAAGGGAACAAAAACATTCAATCTCAAATTCCTATAGTTAGAGCCTTCTCAAAAAGTCCCTGCAGATAGTTATGGAATCACATGTTAGCTCAAAAGTATCCTATGAGTACCCTTATTTTCTAAACCTTAAAAGTGTTCATTCTTATTCATAAAAATTGTGTATTGAGCCGAAGTTAGATATGCCCTCAGATCCTTTCTCATAATCCTATGATAGCATGTGATTTAGAGTTAGAAGTATGGACCTAGAAGTTTAGCAGTAGTAAAGTAGGGATAGTTCTATCTAAATTTAGTAGATTTGTATACATGGAGCTAGTTGTATAAAAGGTGAACCAGTATGCTTTAAATAGTGCATGCAAATATTTAAGTTTGTTGATTTAAAATTTAGTATGATGATGTTGGGTATGTTAGTGTAGTGGGAATTCTCATGGTTTAGGGAAAAAATAAGTTTAGAGGTGTGATATTAGTAGGCTATAAATGAAAAAAAAAATAGGTTATGTGTTTAGTGAGGCAAGTATATTACTGATAAGGGTGTATGTGTGTGATGATTATTTATGAAGTTAAGGGTATTATATATTAAGAGAGTGTTCAAGAATGAAGTTAGTATAGTTCATTAAAAGTGTTGGAATATCCATGTTAAGTGTTATAATCTATGATTGAAATTTTAGATGGTGTGAACTCAGGGTATGATGATACTCCTGAATATACTAAATTAGTTAATGTTTAAGTTGTTATATAATGATTTTTGGGGCTATAGAATTTTAAAAGTCGTATCTCAGAAGGAAGTATTAATAGTGGGTTTTATACTTTCAGGTGCAGTCTTTAAGGGTGAGTTTAGTATTGATGTGTATTATTATATCAAGGCTCTAGAGTAAAGTAATTGAAGTTGAGTTTAGAGTTTATAATAGGGGTCCAAAGACTTAGAGTGGTGGATTCAAGTTAAGGGGAGATGATAGAAAAATTAACCAAGCCAGGCTCTTAAATTCTAGTAGTGATGCCAGTGTGTTGTGTAACAATAGTAAGGAAGGATGCAGCCCAACCCATTCTTATCCTAATGCAAAGTTTTGTACTTTAGTTTTCACAATATCTACTCATGCCTTACAAGTCAGCTCCATGACCATAGCTCATATTCATGCACTTCCCATAGAACCATATATGCTTTTAGATCCTTGTATGAGGAGTTTCAATTTACTCAGTAGTACGAATCATATTCCATGAATTTATGAACTCCAATCTCAGTTAATTCAACTCATGAACTCATGTTTTACAGTATCTTTAGTTCTAGGTACTTATGTTACACTCTTAATAATCAGTGAGATTCAGATCATGTCTAGTATGTCCTTAGTTTTGATGTATCTAATGAATTTATGCTTTTAATACTCTATTTCTCAAGCCTCAGTAAATTGTCCAAGTTACGCATAATATTCTTCCATTCTTCAGGATCTCATGTTTTAACCTATTAGTGACCTCTTCTTCTGAAATAATACTGGTGATCAACAGTTTTCTAGATGGGAGAGAGTAAATATTTCTTGTTGGGGAAAGATTGTTGTATGTATGTTCTAGCTAAGGCTATAAATTTAAAGGAATATTGAGGTAAAGCTTTTGTTATATGTCATGGGTAGCTGAAATTTTATGTGTGTTTCTTTGGTATAGTGCATGAAAGTTGATTTTTAATGAGGTGTAGTTAATATGAGGGATATGATTTTATGGGTGTTTGTTTAGAAGTTCATATGTGGTTATAATGATATCCTTGAATGTCATATTGGTATATAAATGGATGGGTGCATTGTGTGCTAGTGAATTCCTAGCAAGAGGTTAAATTTGGTTATTGAAATAGTAGTAAGAATTATCCTTGAGATGAGAGTTGTTAAAAGCACGGGGTGTTGAATTCATGGTTTAGACTAGTATTATGGTGTTATGTGTTGCATATGCTAATTTTGATTTAGGGTTGAACATAGTGAGGGTATACAGTTCAACTCAGACTTGGGGCTAAACATGAGTGTTAGAAGTTGCATTGGCTAAGGCCTAATAAGTTTTATAGCCCTACATTCCATGTTATAGTGTTATAGACATTAAGATTCCTTACTCAAATATCTAATTCAGAATATTCCAGTTGAGTGTAATCTTCCAGTTTAATTTAGTTCATGTATCCAGTAGCTTAGTTTAGCAGTCAGACAAATAAGTTCTTCTGGTTTTCCATCTCTCCATCTAGTCATACTATCCAAAGTCTCATGAATATGGCTATTCCATGAGGTAATTCATTCACTTCTATGCAAGTTATGAATTTAGTTCAGTTCATGCATCATGCTTCAGATTCAGCTATGTAGTCATGATTCAGTTCATAAGTTTTTAGTGAATGACCTCAGTTTTCCATGTATTTTAGCTCAAGTAATGTAGTATCTCTTGTATGATCTTAGTCTCATTATCTCATTATTCGTTCTTGCATAAGTTATAACCTCGCCGTTCTATGTGCATGATTGTATCATGAACCCTTATATCTAAATTCTTAGCATGAATCAGTTTCTTACAGTAAGTAAAGTCAAGTCAGCCTAGAAATTAGCTTCATAATAAAGTTATAATGATTTAGCTCAGCTATATCCTTCATTTCCGGACATGTCATGTGTACATCATTCCATACTTCTAAGGATTCAAGAATATCATATCCATTATTCGAGAATGAATGATTCCAAGGAAAAGATAATGTAACACCCCGTATTTTCGGGCTAGACTTTAAACCGTCATTCCTACATATGTAAACTCTAATACCATGATGTATATTTGAATACATGAGTCATGACATTTATCATACTATGTGAAGTTCTTATGAGGTGAAAAATGTTCATAGAAATTATTTAGACTAAAGTTGAGCTAAGAGCCTTTGATTCAATCAAATTTTGATGTTTTATTCTACAAGGGTCAACTTTAAATGTGTATAACTTTTTATATATGTGTATTTTTTCTTCTTAAGACCTAATAAATGATAGATAATTGGATTAGATTTCCAATGATACTAATTTCTCTTTAATCCGAAACTCGAGCGAAAGGTTATGGCTTTTTTCGTTAGAGGCAGTAAGGGTCCACAATTTGGGCACGACACGTTGCTCTCTCCATGTGATATGGGGTTCGACGTGTTCTCTCTCCATGAGATATGAGACATAACGTGGAGCTTATTCCTTCTCTGTTTCAGCTTCTTAAGGGTCAAGGGGCACTCTTTACCTTTTTCCTCAGTTCTAAACGTCCAAGGAATGAATTAAAGCACCCAAAAGGGCATTATTACCCATCTTCTTCAAATCAACTCACGTAAAAACCCTCCCTTTCCCAATAATAATAATCCAAGATTTTCCTCTTAAGAACATAAGGATTCAAGCTTTAATTTTAAGAATTTCTTGAAGAATTCTTCAATTAAGGTATGTGGGGTTTGAACAAGGTTAACCTTTCAAACATGTGTTAAAGTTCATGACTTTTCAATTTAAATTTACATGTTTTAAGATAGAATTCATCCCCAAATCCTTATGTGTGAAAATATAGCCTTATCATGTTATTAAGGGACTAAAGAGCATAAGAGTTGTATTTATTCATGTTTCCAACTGCAAGTTTGGTCTCTTATCACGAGTTCCATTTCTTTGATGAGAAATTGGTAGTCTATTATGTTTAATATGCTTTCATTCTCAAATTGATGTATTATACTTATTTACTGAAATCTCCAAGTATGATTCCATGGATAGTTATTTTATCTCATGCTTCAAGATTCAATTTTCCATGTCATGTCCAAGTGAATTTCATATTAATTCCCCAATTTATGAATTTATCCATGTAATCATGTTGATTTCCCATGTTTAACACATTCTTATGTTAAAGTTCATGATTCTCACACGTTTGATGGAATTTTCATGTTTTGGGTATTTGAACCATGATTCCCATACTACAATTTTAAGTGTTGATATTGTGCTTTAAGGTCATTCAGTGCTGGAGGGTTAGGAACACTCGATTCCTATGTCATTTTACATATTTCCATTTTCAAGTAACAAGTCAGTCAGAACCATGGTTTTATCCCCATACTAAGATTATTGTTTTTATAAAGAACCCACCAGTATTATTTCAAGTTAAATATCTCAGTTTAAAAGTTCATGGTTATTTCAGATTATACATGCACTGTCAGTTTTCAGAACACCATGTTTAAGCATATCAATCTTCAGTGCAAGCACAAGTTTATGATTTTAGAGTAAGTTCAGTTGGGAGTAGTATTTAGCATCGAGCGTACCCAGGGATGGGGGTTCACCTGCCATTAGAAGGTGTGACCTTTAGTAGAAGTCCCTGAGTTCTAGAACTACATAGCCAGCGTATGTTTGAGATATCTTCCTGCTAGTTAAGGGTTGACACATATCTCATGAGAGAACCTACCAGTAGAGGGTGACTCTTTAGTCCTTTGGGACACCAATTTAGTGGATCCACACAGCCAGTGTTAGTACCCATGGCATGGTACTAACACCCTTCTAACTGGGGTTACTTGGACCTCGATTAGCTCATATTGGGGTATGTCGGTTACATAATACCTCTCACAGTTTCAATCAGTATTCAATTTATCTTAGTTCAGGTTTGCATGACCAAGTAGTTAGATTTCAGTAATTAATTAGTAAGTTTATTATACCATTCAGTTATACAGATTTTAGTCTTTAAAATTACAGATTATCTTGAAAACATATTTTTTCTTGGTCTTGAATTCTCGATTTTACAGGTTCATATTTTTCATGCTTAGTATCCATACATGACCCTCAGTTCAGTTCCATAACATATTCAACTTTCCATAAGACTTACATACTGTATTCATGATTTACCACTTCCTAGCTTCAGTTCTACTTACTCTACAAAAGTAAAGATTTTATGAAACTAAGTGTAGTGATTCTCCAGCTTATCAGATTATGTTTGTTACTCATGTTTTAAGATACTTCAACTTTAAGTTTATTTCAGTTTCTTGGTGAGTCCATCTGCACTTAGCATGCATGTCTTAAGATTATGTCTGAAATCTATTTTACTTTTTGCATTCACCCCCTCTTACTCAATACATACCAAAGTGCTGATCCATTTATGTGAATATGTTCTACATTTTCTCATAATGTAGGTACCAGTTGTAGCCTACAAACCATAATCAGACAGTTGCAACTTCCAGCCAGCAGGTGATTAGTTTCTCCTATTTCGGGAACTCCAGTTAGTTGTAATTCATGTACTGTATTGTATTTGATCATTTGTATTGATTACTGGTAGTTTTTTTCATATCCCAACTATCTATAGTTAGTATAGTAGAGTCTTTATAGATAGTCAGTCAGAGTCATAAAATGTAAATTCCAGTACTCTCTTCAGTTTTTGTCAGATTTTAAACTTTTTCAGTATAATGTGTATCCAATTTATGCCATGATTATGCTTCCACTCAGAAAATTATGTTTTGTTATTTACCTATTAAATCAATTACTCAATAATATGTCAGTTCATGGGTTAGCTTGGGATTACTTATTTTTCTAAGCATCGTGTTTTAACTGAGGGGTAGCTCGGGTCATGACAACTATAGAAACCTGGATTCCAGTTGGGAGATGTTTTGGTAGATCTTTGTCCACTAAAGAAGACTGGGCTGGCATGCGAGTGCCAACTAAAGATGAACTTGATCACTTTTGTAGTGACTGCCTAAGCAATTAGACGTGACTGCCAGAAGTGTCAATTTGGTTATCAGACAATTTATTTGGATTGTAGGCTTATTTCCTAGTTTTGGAACTTTTGCTATTTAGGATTTGGTCTCAGACCAAAACTCCTAGTTGTTGACCTCTATGAGCACTTTGATTGTGCAATCAGCTATGAAATATTAATTTTAGGCTAGAGGGATCCATAGTTCAGGTCATGAGGCTTTCAGACTTATTTTGAGCTATTGGACGGATTATGTGCAAAATGGAACTATTGGTGTTGCCTCACATTTAGTCTAATTTATCTCAGATGAATGTTTCAATAGATCCAATGAGTTTGGAACATCAAATTTAGTATGGTAGAATAGTTCATTTATTTGTATGGGATTCACAATGAATCTCGAGCACCCGATCAAAATCCATTTTTGACTTTGTCAAAATCTGGTGCATGGTATATGATATGAATGCGTTAGCAACTATTGGGTCTCTTGAGAATCCCTGGACTAATAGTTGGGGTCCCCATAAGTGATTAATTTCCATAAAAGCGGTGGTCACTTTTGTGCCATTTTGGCTGCTTTAGTGGCAGCTTCGACAGTTGCTAGACTGCTAAGAGGTTAAGATACCACTTTAGTGGTAGGAGCTTTAGCACCCATGTGTCTTCATTAGCGAAACTTGTGGAAATTTTAATCCTCTTATCCACCCGACTTTCCACTATTTTGTCCATCATTTTCATACCATATTAAGATCTTAAAGATAACAAAAAGCATGAAATCATCCATAGAGGCTAAGGTAAGCTAGCGTAGCTGTCCTTTGTCATTTCCCATTAGTTTCCACCATAATTCATGGTAAATCGTTAGAAATTAGGTATTGAATTCCTAACCTTTAAGACTTGATTTGAGACTCGATTTATGCTTTGTTTGTGCTCAACTTTTTACCATACATTTTTTTTCCTTCGAGGGACCTCGCGATGGATTCAATTTTTGAATTTGTTTGTAGGTATTATGGGCATTTTATTGACCTTAATATCAACTTGAACCTTAATATAGAAATATGAGTCCATTTTTACTCCTAACGACATGTGTATTACAATTTATATAGAGTGATGACATTTCGAGATCGTGGAGAAAAGGTGAGTGATTTGCGGGTAATTCAAGAATTGTGGTTTGGCATTGAGGAAGGCATCTATCTACTCTTTTTCATGAGATGATGTATTATATATATAATGTATTAGATAGGGATATTAGGGTGTGATAATGTGTAGAACATCATGATTTAGCCTAATTTATGAGTTCAACGATAGAAGGGTGAATTGACCTTTAAGGTAAAATACATATTAAGAATCTATGACCTTATTATCTTAAGGTTGAAAGCATGTTAGGCATAGTTGAGACTAATGAACCTTTAATATAATATTTACTATGATACTCTATGGATTGTGATGGTTTTATCTGAAATATGATTCTATGGTCATAGAAGATATATGAAACACCTTGGCTTTGAAACCTTATAAAAATTTCCTAGGTTAAAGTTTCTGGACAACATATGACTAGTGGGTACCAGTTATATGTTTGAGTATGGGTTAGAGACCCTCTTTCATATGTTGGACAATTTGTGTGGGTTGGTTTCAGCCCTATCTAGGTATGATTGAGCATCATACTAATCTCATGATAGTGTATGAGTCATAAGTTACCTAGTTATATTATGGTAGAAGTCTTGGCCAAAGTATTCTATCTTGGGTATGGGTTATAGTGTATGATTCGTACCTTAGGGTATGAGTTATGCATGTATAGTCATATGTAGGATAGTTTAGAGTTCCATGGTGATGCCTAGGGTATGAGTTAGGTTAACACTCGTACCCTAGGGTACAGATCAAGTGGTGTGTCGTACCCTTCTGGGGTTCACTTTTCATCTCTTAAACTGAGGACATTTTAGACTTTTTCCACCCCTAAACCTTTATAACCCATGACTTATAACCTTTTTGGCCCTTCATTCTTCCATTAGACATGACAAAAACATTCCAAAACAATCTCAAAACTTTTTCAACAATATTGGGGCAAGGGTTCATCATGGAGGCCATCTAAGGGCTTGAAGACCAAAAATCTCTTCGTGAATCATCTTGCATAAGGCATGCGACTCATACCTTATTGTTATTTATCAAATATTATGTGTTTTAACCTTGATTATGATTTGTTAATGGTAATTTTTCAATCAAATATTGAGGGTTTTGATGAATAGTGATGAGTATTGTTTACTCTTATTTAAGATTGTGTTTGTACATGTTTTTGGTGATTATTTGCACATGTGGGTGCTTGTTGATTGTGGTGTAACAAATGGGTTATGAGTAATCCTAATATTGATGGCTTTCACTTGGGTTTTGGTTATGGTAAAGGTATTGTAAGACCCCACAAAATCCTAGTCATTTTAGTCCTATATAGCATGCCAAAAGAGGTCCCAAACTTAGAAAATTTCAGCTAAGTGTTAAGACATAGAATCCTTTTTAGCCTTCAAAATTGGATGATCTTGTTTTCGATCTTCCCGACCTTAGAATGTCGATTTTTAAGTTGATTCATGATCAGGGATATCAATAGGTTATATTGGGTGAGTTTTGAAATATTTGGACTTCCTTTGAGTCACGTTTGGATGACTAAAACAACAAGAAAACATGATCTTGACGCTTTGCATTGGCCATCGTGTTGCACCCATCGATGCTATGTGTCGGTGATCGCGTCGACAACATCAAAGTGGCGGGTTAGTCATCGCGTCACTAGTCACAAATTTTATATTATGTTACAGGTTTGTGGGTGTAATTAAGTCACTTTCCTCCCATATTAAACCCCCATAACACGAAATTCATCCCCTCAATATACAAAATTCACTCACTACTTCACAAAATCCTCTCAAGAAAGAAACCCTAAGTGATCAAGCTCAATATTAAGTTCCAAGAAATCCCTAACAATTTTCACGAAATCAACAATCAAGGTATGTTAGGTGTTCATCCTTGGGTTTCCTTCCACCTTGGAGTTCAAGAAACCTTTTTAAAAACTTGAATTATGATTTCTATGTTATGAGTTGAATTATGCCCATGTTTGAGTTGTTGTATGAATTTCAAGTTGAGATCTTTTATGAATTCCATGAAATTATGCTAGCATGTGTGTTTAATTATGAATCTTTCATGTCAAAACCTTTGAATTTGCAAGTTTAAGTTGTAGTCATGATGCTTGTATTTTTCAATATCATGTGCATTAATTATGCTCCCAAAGTGTTTGATAGAGTGTCCATGTAAATTGAATACTGAAATCATGACATGTTAGCATGTGTTCCCAATTATGTACAAGTCCATGAACTCCAAGTGTTAGACTAAATGCCTCAATGAATGAATTATGAGAAATTGACTATTACTTGTTTTAAAGATTTGTCATGCTTTATTATTGAAGTTATCGAGTCCTGGGGGTATTTATTACCCAAATCTTGTTGTTTTCTCAGTTGCAGTAGTTATAAAATAGTACCAGTATAGGTCAAGAAAATACTCCTTCCGTCCCAAATTATGTGTCGTTATTTGACCAGACACGATATTTAAGAAATAAGCATTAAATCTATTAAAGTTACAAAATTACCCTTCTTAAAAAAAGAGTAATAGTATTTAAAATCAAGTGGGACCACTTTTAATTGAAAAGACAAATAAAAAAAAGGAGTAATAATAATTAAAATCAAGTGGGACCACTAAGGGTAAAATTGTAATTGTCTTTAAAAACTTACCAAATAAGGAAATAGCGTCACATAATTTGGGATGGAGGGAGTAGTACTCAGTCATTAACAAAACTCAGTGAACTAAGTCCAGTTCAATATGTCAACACGATCATTGTCAATTTAGTCAAGCCTAGTACATTCTATTGATCAGTTTAATATCGATTCAGTTGGGAGTAGAATTAAGCACCGAGCGAACCTAGGGATAGGGGCATTCATGCAAGCAGAGGGTTTTACCCTTAGTAGAAGTCCCTAAGTTACAAAACTACGTATCCAGCGTAGATTGAGATATATTTCTAATAGAAAAGCTTATACATATCTCATATTAGTTTCCTGCCAGTGAGGGTTGACAAAATGTCATCCTGCTAGTTAGTGTGACTCACAACCTGTGTTAGTAACTCGTGGCACGGTGCTAACACCCATCCAACTTGGGTAATAGGTTGGACCCCAATCTATCCATATTGGGGCATGTCAGTTAAATGATATCTTCCACAGTTACAGTTTCAGTCTCAGTATTCAGTAATAAACTCAGATAGTTCTAAGCAACTAGGGCTATCAGTTATCAGTTACTTAGCCACCAGAATTCAGTACTTCAGTATCAGTCTAAACTTTTAGTTATCAGTATTCAGTTATAAAAAATTAGTACTTCAGTTTCAGACTAATTCAAAAAGACGTTATATGCACAATATTGCATATTCAGCCTATTCAGTAGTTACAGTTTTACATGTGTTCTTATCTAGTAACTTCATGATGTTCATTCATTCAATTATAATCTCATGGATATGAAACCATGTATATTATCCTACCTCACTTATCATACCATTATATTCCATGTACTAATGCAAACTCTTTCTTTGCGCTATGATGTCTCATGTCATAGGTTCAGACGCATGAGTTCCTGATCATACTTAGCCGCTCAGGACATCAGTAGCAGATTCAGTAGTGAGTCCTCATCAATCGAGGATATTATGTTATTTTAGTATTTCATTTAGTTCAATAGTTATTACAATTGGAGTTAGTTGGGGGTTTGTCCCATCTACTCCATATTCAGACAGTTATAGGCTTTCAGACTGGCACAATCTGTTTTTTATTTTTCAGATGTTGTTATGAATACACTCAATTATTATTTCAATATTTTGAAAGCCATATGTCATTTTAAATTATACTTCTACATATATTTTTAGTATTATTATTCAACGCTCATAGCAGGTACTAGTCAACTTATGATCATTCGGAGTCGTAAGCACCGTATGACATCTAGGGTGTAGGATTTGGGCATTACAAATCTTGGTATCAAATACTAAGGTTCTAAATAGTCCTAGGGAGTCTAAAAGCCATGTCAAGAAGAGTCTTGTGCATGTGTGAAAAAGTTCCCTTCTTTCAGTGTTCATATTGTGCGAGTGAAAATGATCTCAAGTTAAAATCTCTATCTAATCCAAATTTTCCTTCTGTTTATAGACCATGCCTCCCAGATAGACTAACAAAAGGAGAACAAGAAACTAGTTAGAACCTCTACCCATTCAGGAAGATCCCCTGAATAAGCACGTATCTCACACAAAATTTGGAGCAGGTTTGACCATTCAGATAGGGATGAACTCCCAGCTGCTGTTCAGGCTAACCCAGTGATAATATTACTACAACTATAATTCGTGACTTTACCTGAATGAACCTTTCTTTATTTTCAGGGTCTAAATCTGAAGAGGACCTATAAAAATTCCTTAACATGGTGTAGATGGTGACATACATTATGGGGGTAACCACTAGTGAGAGTGCTAAGTTAGCTGCCTATCAGTTGTAGTATATGGTTCATACATGATTTAAGAAGTGGAAGGAAGATAGGGCCGAAGATGCGGGGCCTATAGAATAGGAGGAGTATGCTAATACCTACCTAGATAGGTTTATTTCATTGGAATTGAGAGAGGCTAAGGTCTCAGAGTTTATCAACCTAATGTAGGCCAGCATAATAGTAAAGGAGTATTCCCTTAAGTTTACTCAGTTAGCCAGATATACTCTTTATGTGGTAGTTGATAGTAGATCTACGATAAGTAAGTTCATGTCTGGTGTGCCCGACCATGTGGTCAAGGAGTGTAGGACCTCAATGTTTATAAAAGAGATGGACTTGGCTAGGTTGATGGTCCATGATCAACCGATAGAGGAGTAGAAAACTAAGGAGAAAGAGAGGGAGAACAAGAAGGCTAGGATAGGTAGTTTCAATTTTGCTTAGTTAGAGAGTGGTAAACATTCTCAGTTCAGCCCTAGTTTCATCTTTAGCTAGTATTCCAGTACAAAAGTTTAGGAGTGATGGTCGGGATGGGGAACCAGGTTCCAAAACCCAGGTTAATATGAGCAATGGTCGAAACTATCCGCTTTGTGGAGAGTGTGGTAAGAATCATAAGGGAGTGTATAGAGTGGGATATGATATGTGTTTTGAATATGGAGAGTCAGGACACAGAGTTAGACAATGTCCTAAGTCTGGTCTGCAGAGTTAGCACAATCATCCTGTAGTTCCATCTGGTCGCCCGACTCAGCAGGGCACCACTTCCAGCATAACCAGTAACCAGTGTCAGAATAAGATTTATGCACTTTTGTCCCAACATGATCAGGATAGTTCTCCTGATGTAGTTATGGGTACGTTATTGGACTTTTATATTCTTGTGTATGTTTTACTAGACCATAGAGATTTGCTTTCTTTTGTAACCATAGAGCTTTCCTTTCTTTTGTAACCCCTTACATAACTATCAACTTCAGAGTCAGTCCTAAAATTCTAACAGAGCCTTTCTTAGTCTCTACCCCAGTGGGTAAGTCTATCATTACTCAACGAATATACAAAATTTTCCCAGTTACAGTATCCCAGTAAATCACTTCAGTTGATTTAAGAAATAAACTAATTTAGTTTTAGCTTCATAGTGAACCAGTAAGTGAATGAAGAGGTAGTACCTCAGTTCTTAGGATTCATACCTGATTTTAGCTTTCTTCTTAGAATCCTATGATAGAATATGATCTAAACTTTGAAGCATGAAACCAGGAGTTTAACAACAGTAGTTAAGTTGGGATGGTGTTTTCTGAAGTTGAGAAGATTATGTATTTCATACATATGAAAGGTGAATTAATAGGCTTGAAGCAGTGTATACAAAAATTTAAGTTGTTGATTAGAAACATGTGTTGTGGATGTGATATTAGTAGGCTATAATGAAAGTAGTATAGTTTATTAAATAATTGGGGATATCCGTGTATTGTATCAGGACCTAAGTTTGAATCTTTGAATATTGAGCTATAAGAAAAAGGAGTTGAAAATTTTAAGTTAGTCAGTTCTTAAGTTGTTACATGATATATTTGAGGCAATAGAAAGGTAAGAGTTCTATCTCAGAAGAAAGTATCAATAGTAGGGTTTTACACTTTCAGGTGCAGTCTATCAGGGTGAGTTTAGTGTTTATGAGTATTGTTATATCTTAGACTCTGGAGTAAAGAGGTTTCAGTAAAGTTTATAGATGTTTTCTAAGTGGTCCACTGACTTAGAATGATGGCTTTAATATTAGGGGAAGATGGTAGAACAAGTGACCAAGTCAGGCTCTCGGATTATAGTAGTGATGCCAGTGTGTTGTAGAACAACACTAGAGAGGGAGATGCCCGACCCATGCTTATCTTAGTATTTTCACTTCAGTTATTATGATATCTACTCATGACTTAAACATCAGCTCTATGCTCATAGCTCATATATATGCACTTTCCATAGAATCATCTACAATTCCAGTTCCTCATATGAGGAGTCCCAGTTTTCTCAATAGTAGAATCATGTTCCATGAATTCAGAAATTCCAAACTCAAGTCATGCAACTCATGACATATGTACTCATGCTCTACAGTATGTTGAGTTCTAGTACTAATGCTACGCTCCTAATGATCAGCGAATTTCATATTTTTATGTATACCCTCAAATTTGGTTTCTTTGATGAATTCATGTCGTGGATACTCTATTCCTCAGTTTTAGATCTTAAATATTCAGTCAACATTTGATTTATAAGTGTCTCGTGTATCAACTCGGTTATTCCTTAGTAATTTAGTAATGTCAGTGTCATTCGAGGGGCAAACTATCCCCAGCGGGAGATGTCATGGTACCCCAAATTTTTACCATCTTTTCTTCAAAAAACCAGATCTAGAAGGAGGTAATGGCTACTCATGGGTTGACTCTCTTATTTCTATCTCATCCATATTACCATTCTTATGACATTGCATGTATTCTAGAAATCAGTTTAGTTTATGATATTCGGTTCATGTATCATGTTTCAGACTCAGTTATGATCTCATGTTCCAATTCACATATGTTCATTAAATTATCTCAGGTTCCTCGGTATTCTCAGTGTAAGGTAATAATTTTCCTTAGAATTCCTCATTTCCATGCTTAGTTCAACAACATAACATTTTCATATCATTCATGAAATAGTTCAGTCATGTGTCATGTCACCAGAATTCAGTCATGCTTCAGTTATGCATGTCAATGTAAGTACAGTTCCTCAGTTCCTTTCAGTTCAATCATCCTCTTTCGAGGATAAATGTTTCCAAGGGGGAGATATTGTAAGACCCCGCAAAATCCTAGTCATTTCAGTCCTATATAGTATGCCAAAAAAGGTACCAGACTTAGAAAATTTCAGCTAAGTGTTAAGACTTAGAATTATTTTCTGCCTTCAAAATTGGATGATCTTATTTTTGATCTTTGCGACTGTAGAATGTTGATTTTCAAGTTTATTCATGATCAAGGATGTCAATAGGTCATATTGGGTGAGTTTTGGAATTTTCAAACCTTGTTTGAGTTATGTTTGGATGACCAAAATAGCAAACCAACACGATCTTGATGCATCGCGTTGCACCCATCGACATGATGCGTCGGTGATAGCATCAATTGTATCAATGTGATGAATCAGTCATCAAGTAACTAGGCATAAATTTGGTATTAAGTTACGGGTTTGTGGGGATAATTAAGTCAGTTTCCTCCCACGTTAAACCCCCATAACATGAAATTCATCCCCTCAATAGGCAAAATTCACTTACTACTTCACAAAATCCTCTCAAGAAAGAAACCCTAGGTCATTAAGCTCAGGATCAAGTTCAGAGAAATACCCAAAAATATTCACTAAATCAACAATCAAGGTATGTTAGGTGTTCATCCTTGGGTTTCCTTTGAACCTTGGAGTTTTAGAAACCTTTTCAAAAACTTGAATTATGATTTCCATATTATGAATTGAATTATGTCCATGTTGAGTTGTTGTATGGATTTGAAGCCGAGATCTTTTATGAGTTCCATGAAATTATGTTAGCATGTGTGTTGAATTATGAATCTTTCATGTCAAAACCCTTGAATTTGCAAGTTTAAGTTATAGTGATGATGCTTAGGTGTTGTTCATTATTATGTGCATTAGTTATGTTCCCCATGTGTTTGAAAAGTGTCTATGTCTTTGAATAGTGAAATCATGACATGTTAGCATGTTTTCCTAATCATGTACAAGTACATGACCTCCAAGTGTTTGACTAAATGCCTCAGTGAATGAATTGTGAACAATTGACTATTGCTATATTTTCAAGATTTGTCATGCTTTATTATTGATGCTATCGAGTTCTGGGGGTATTTATTTCTCGAAATCTAGCTATTTACTTAGTTGTAGTAGTTATAGAATAGTCCCATTAAAGGTCAAGAAGAGTAGTACTCAGTTAGTAACAAAACTCAATGAACTCAGTCCACTTCAATTAGTCAACACAATCAGTGTCAGTTCAGTCAAGCCTTGTAAAGTATAGTGATCAGTTTAGTGTTGATACAGTTGGGAGTAGGATTCACCACCGAGAGAACCCAGGGATAGGGGCATTCTTGCAAGCAGAGGGTTTGACCCTTAGTAGCAGTCCCTGAGTTACAAAACTATGTAGCTAGCATAGGTTGAGATATTCTCCTGACAGATAAGGGTATACATATCTCATATGAGTTTTCTGTTAGTGAGGGTTGACAAAATGTCTTCCTTCTAGTTAGGGTAACTCACAACCAATATTAGTAACTCGTGGCACGGTGCTAATACCCTTCCAACTGAGGTTACAGGTTGGACCCCCATCTTTCTATAATGGGGCATGTGGGTTAGATGATACCTCCCACAGTTACAGTTTTAGTCTCAGTATTTAGTAAAGAACTCAGACAGTTCTACTGAACTATGGCTATTAGTTATCAGTTACTTAGAAATCAGAATTCAGTACTTCAGTATTAGTCTAAACTTTTAGTTATCAACATTTAGTTATCAGAACTCAGTACTTTAGCTTCAGACTAATTTAGACAGATGTTATATGTGCAGTATTACATATTCAGCTGGTTCAGTAGTTACAGTTTTACATGTGTTCTCATCCAGTAATTTCATGATGTTTATTTAGTCAGATATCATCTTATGCATATGAACCAATGTAGATCATCCTACCTCACTTAGAATACCAGTATATTCCATGTACTGATGCATACTCTTTCTTTTCACTGTGATGTCTCATATCATAGGTTCAAACGCATGAGTTCCTGATCATACTTAGTATCTTAGGACTTTAGTAACAGATTCAGTAGTGAGTCCTCATACATCAGGGATATTATGTTATTTTAGTATTTTAGTTAGTTCAGTAGTTATTACAATCGAAGTTAGTTAGGGTTTTTACCTATCAACTTCATATTCAGACAGTTTGAGGCTTTCAGACTAGCACAGTCAGTTTTCAATTTTTTTAGATATTGTTATCGGTTCATTCAGTTATTATTTCAGTATTTTAAGAACCTTATGGTGTTTACAGTTATACTTCTACATATATTTTCAGTATTATTATTCAGTTCTCATAGCAGGTACTAGTCATGGGTTAGCTTAGGATCCTTCGAGGCCGTAAGCACTGTATGATGTCCAGGGTGTAGACTCAGTGCATTACAGGTATGAACTCCATAGAGATAATGCCTCCAAATCTTCAAGGCAAAGACTACGACGGTTAACTTAAGATCATGAGTAGGATAATTCCTCTCATGAGGTTTAAGCTGTCTAGAGGAATAGGCTATGACCTTACCATACTATATGAGGACATAACCCAAACCTACTCTGGATGAATCACAATACACCACAAACCCATCTGAACCATCTGGAAGAGCTAAGACTGGGGCTGAGGTAAGTCGAGTCTTCAACTCCAAAAAATTCTTCTCGCAAGGGTCTTACTAGTAAAACTTGACTTTCTTTTGAGTCAATATAGACATATGGGATGAAATAGATGAAAATACTTCAACAAACCGTCTATAATATCCAGCCAAACCCAAAAAAATCCTGATATCTTATGGAGAGACAAATCTTTGCCAGTTTCTTATTGCTTTGGTATTTTGAGGATCAACTCTAATGCCATCACCGGAAAAGATGTGACTAAGGAATTCTACAGACCTTACCTAAAATACGCACTTACTTAATTTGGCGAATAGTTGATGATCTCTGAGATTTTGAAGTACTGTTCTGAGATGGTCTGCATGATCACGCTTAGTGCGGGAATAGACTAGAATATCATCTATGAAGACTATGATGAACATGTCCAAGTAATTCTTAAACACGCGGTTCATCAAGTCCATGAAAGCTTTTGGGGAATTGGTAAGACAAAATGACATGACTAAGAATTCAAAGTAACCATACCGAGTCCAAAAAACTATTTTTGGAATGTCACTTTCTTTAACTCTGAGCTGATGATAGCCGATCTAAGGTCTATCTTAGAGAAATATCTAGCACCCAAAAGTTGGTCAAATAAGTCATTGATTCTGGTAAGAGGATACTTTTTCTTGACCATGACCTTATTGAGTTGACGGTAATCAATGCACATTATAAGAGAACCATCTTTTTTGCGCACGAATAAGAATGGTTTGCCCCATGGGGAAATGTTGGGTATAATGAATCCCTTATCTAAGATATCCTTCAACTATTCTTTCAATTCTCTGAGTTCTGCTGGTGCCATTCTTTATGGAGGAATAGAGATAGACTGAGTATCTGGAAGAAGGTCAATGCCGAAGTCTATTTCCCTTTTGGGAGAAATTCCTAGAAGATCTTTGGAAAAGACATCAGAATATTCATTCTCTACTGGGACTGATTCAAGGCTGGGAGTTTTGGAACTAGTTTCCTTAAATCGAATAAGATGATGGACACATCCTTTATATATTATTTTCCTTTCCCGAAGGTAGGAAATAAGTTGACCCCTGAAAGCGGATACACTACCCTTCCACTCAAGGATGGGTTTATTTGAAAACTGAAATTGGACTATTCTGTTTCTGCAGTCGACTATGGCATAGTAGGAATAAAGCCAATCCATGACGAGAATGACATCAAAATCAGTCATCTCTAATTTGACAAAGTCTACTAAAGTGACTTTCTGAAATATCCTAATCGGGCAGTTCCTGTATACCAGCCGAGCTATGATAGTTTTTCCTACAGGGGTAGAGACTGAGAAGGGATCTGCTAGAATTTCAAGACTGATTCTAAAATCAACTGTTATATAGGGAGCAACAAAAAATAAAGAAGATCCTGGATCGAGCAAAGCATACAAATGCACATAAAAGATCTGTAACGTACCAGTAACTATATCAGTAGAATTTTCCTGATCTTATCAGGACTTAAGAGCATAGAGATGATTTGGGCACTGCCCAATAGTAGCACTGGAGGTGGCACCCTGCTAATTTGGGTGACTGGACTGAGCTGAGGAGCGATCCTGTTGGCCCTGAAGACCTGGCTGAGGAAAGTCTCTGACTCTATGGCCTGGATTGCCACATCCAAAACAAATACCACTACCAGCTCTACAAATACCCTGATGGTGCTTGCTATAAGTTTGGCAAAAAGGATAGGTGCGGGCACGGCTAACACTGCCCTGGGACTTAGTGCCTGACATTCTATCTTTGTTACCTTCTCTGAACTTAGGAACTGGAGCACTGGCTGAAGAAGGAGTTGGAACTGATGACTTAGGAAAAAACTAAGAATGATTTATTCCTTTTGACTTAGGCTGAGCGAAGTTGAAACTACCTGTCTTCGGATTCTTATTCTGTATCTCCCTCATCCTAATCTTTGCTCCTCAATCTACTGAGCATGAGTTATAAGCCTGGCTAGAGTCATATTACTATTTAGCATGGTGGATTTGTACTCATTAACCATACTATTATTCACCCCTGAAATGAACTTACTCATCCTTGCCCTGCTATCTGGAACCAAATGAGGGGTATATCTGGCTAATTGAGTAAACTTAAAAGAATACTCTTTCACTATCATATTGACCTGCCTGAGGTTGATGAATTCTAGAACCTTAACTTCTCTAAGCTCTAGGAGAAAGAATCTGTCTAAAATGCATTGACAAACTCCTCCCACTCTATAAGACATGCATCATATGGCCTTTCTAACTTCCACAGTTTGAACTAAGTATGAGCCATATCCTGTAACTGGTATACGGATAACTCACCACTCTCAATAGTAGTCACCTCCATGATATCTGTCACTTTCTAAACTTATTCAATGAATTCCTAAGGGTCTTTATCAGCTTTAAACCCGTGGAAGGACGGAGGATTCATTCGGGTGAAGTCCAGAATCCTAGATGCAGCTGAGTTGGCCACTGGGCTGGTTGGAACAACAGTGGATGCTTATTATGGGCCGCTACTAATTGAGCAAGGGTGGAAAATATGGTCCTGAACTCCGTATGATAAACATGATCTCCCAAAGGTTCTTCGGGCTGAGGGGCTGACTGATTTCTTCTCTTAGGAGGCATATGCTGAAATAAAGAAAATAAGAAGATTAGACTGAGAAATTGACTTGTGATTATGCTCACTGGCATGACATGAATACTGAAAGATGGGAAACTATTCCTAAACATCTCATAGCCTTTTGGACATAAATGTGGCGCGTAACACACCCATGTACAAGAATCTACTAGATGCGGATTTCAGACTTCCTAGGACTCTATTGAACCTTAGGCTATGATACTAAGTTTTCAACGGCTCAAATCTGGTACTCTGAATGCTACACGATGTCCATGACCTCGAAGGACCACAACCTAACCAATGACTGATATTTTTACTTGCATACTATATACAATACTGAATAATGTGGAAACATGAACTAAAAGGCCATAAGGTTCACATAACTGAAGTAAAATATAACATCTAAACGGGGTATGAAATACCAAAAACAAAACTGAAAATACTGAAGTTTGAAACATGATAGTCTAGAAAGCCTCAAACTGACTGAACTATCTAAGTAAGGAGCTGATGGGACATGTCCCCAACTAACTCCAACTAATAAACTAATTAATGAGATAATATAGAAATAATCATGTCCTTGAATGATGAGGACTCACTTCTAACTCTGACTGCTAAAACTGGAATCTACTGCTGATCTGGAGCTCGTGCCTCTAAACCTATGGTATAAGACACCATAACACAAATGCGTCAGTACTTTGAATATACTAGTATGCATGTGGGGTAGGCTGAATGCATGGGGTTCATATGCATGAATAATACTGGCTAACTGACTAATATGAACGTGAGATTACATGCATACATACATAGTAAGTATATCTGAAATTGTGATACCATGAGTATTGAATATGAATACTGATCACATGACATATGGATAACTTATATAACAGATAACATGAGTGACTGTATGATAGTCCTAAATCTGATGGAACTATCTGAGTTTAGTTCTGTAGCTGAGTTGACTGTATCTGACAGTCCTGGATTCTGAAGAACTATCTGAGTTCTTTTACTGAGACTGATACTGAGATTGTGGGAGGTAGTCATCTAACCGACATGCCCCAAATGATGCATTATAGCTAAATTGGGGTCCAATCTATGCCCTAATTGGAAGGGTGTCAATACCGCACCAATGGTAAGGAAAATATATGAGTGAACCTAATATAATAGGTAACTCTATTGGGAATGGTCGAAACCTTCATTTAGAAGGTTAAGACACCTCATCTACCCTCATATAGTAGGCTATGATGTCTTAACCTATGCTGGCTACATAGTACTTGAATGCAAGGATTGCTCTTAAGAATCACACCCTCATATAACTGGTGAGTTCCCACCCTGGGGTTCGCTCGGTGCTAATTTCTACTCCCATATGAATAGACACTGAACATAATTTACTAAACAGAACATGGACTGAGTTACTGACTTTCATTGACTGATGGATTACTACTGATATCTGACAACTGACTTAGTCAAGAGATTATGGATATTTTTCCAGAGTCATAAGACTATGTGAAGTCTAAGGATTCATAGCTTGACTAAGAGTATCGTGAGAACATGACATAGATCTAGGTACACAACTAATGTTTCGGGTACAAGTACCCCCACGACTCGATAGAAGGAAACTTACAAAGCATGACTTACTTGAATACATAATAATAATCATAATATATTTACTAAAGCATTTCATCAAACATGTAATAGGCATAAGCTTGTACGTACATGGGGATTTCATGATATCATGCTAATCAGATACTTTCCCTTAATCTAGGCATTCAACCAAACACATAGTAGGCATTGAATGTATAAACAACTTCATACAACAATAACTGTCGTGATTCAATTCCAATTTAATCATTCAAGGGTTTAGTCCTAGGGTTTCATGAATCTATACCGATACAAATCAACACATATGGAATTTAACACTCATTCATGGAATACAATTCAATTAATCATTATCAACATGAACAAAAGTAGCCCAATCATGAAATTCATAAGAAAATCCATAACTTGAATTTAGAAAAAGGATTCTTGGTCTTCATGGACGAAAGGAGTCCATGAATGAACACTATGCATACCTTAGTTCGTGATTTAGTGAAGTTTTATGGTGAAACCTTCTTGAATTTGAATCCATAATAGAAACCCTAGCTTGTTCTTGTGAGAAACTTGAGAGAAAATAGTATATGTTGGGTGAAGAACAGCTAAATCACGTGTTATTAGGTTTAAATAGGGGTGGGAAATTGACACTTTTAACCCTGGATGCGTCATTTAATTTCAGTAAAAAATTCTCAAAATTGGTCCCTGGCGCGATGCGGCGTTATCACGCCGTGTCACTGGAAATTGACAATTGAGAAATTGAGGGATGGCGCGACGCGGAGCCATCGCGTTGCCTCTTTCTTCGTGACCTGGAACTTTGGCGCGACGCATGGGAAATAACACTGAGACACTGGAAAAAGAACAATGCTGAATTTGAATGCTGGCGCGATGCGCCATAATCGCAGACACCTACTAGAAATTGCCAAATTCCATAATCCGTGATAGCCTGTTGTTTCCCAACTTGATTCACCGCGATCGCGGTCCTCAGACTGCGACCATGGTAACTGTGGCCATTTCTGCTCCAGGTCTTTATCTGCACTTTCTTTCTTCTTTTTGATCATTTTCAGCTCTAATCCATATCTTTATATCTTATCAATAATGTGTCTACAAAATGCGGATATTAGTACGTTCAATAACAATTATGTCTCATTTATTCGTTCAAGACATGGTAATGTGCAATAGAGTTGAGTAAAAATAAGTGCTAAAATCACCACTCATCAGAGGTTTATTACATTATGATTCTTCATGAGTTGGATTAGTTTTGTGCCGACGCTGCGGGGCAAGGTTCTACCATATGCCTTTGAATAGTTTAAGCCTTATGAAAAAACTACCCAGTTCATGATCTTGAGTTAGAAGTAGTTGTTTTTGACTTAGATATTTTGAGTTATTATTTCTATGGTGTTCATGTTGATATGCTTATAGATTATAAAAGTCTTAAGTACGTGTTTATTCAAAAATAGCTAAATCTTAGTTAGACGAGATGGCTAGAGTTGTTGGAAGATTATAATATGAGTGTCTTGTACCATCCTAGTTAATCTAATATGGTGGTATAGTACCATATCTGATCCAAGTTCCATAATGTACCATGTTTATACACCTCCTCCAGCTCAATATCTATCAAAATCATGATCTACGATGACTTCTCTTCTCCATCACAATTGCTCACAAATGACGGGCCCTCTAGGGGATTCAAGAATATTTTATTCTCTACCTAGTCCCTTTCCAAGATTTCCAATAATTATCATTATCAATCTAATTTGTCCTGTACCATAGAGATGTATATATAATAAATGCACGGACTCAAACTATGGCTAAAAAGTATAAGTCTGTAAATCCATGGCTTGATATCAACTAGGAGACTAAATCAACATAAAATATGTTTTAAAGGGTTGGAATCTCTCCCGACTGAAGTAAATAATAGTGGTAAAAAAAAGGATAAACCATGGACCAGAATCAATCTCGAACTAATTTTCAAAGCAACATCTTTTGTTTCGAAAGTTCATAAATTAATAAAAAAGGGTGGTACAATCCCTATTATAAAAGAATTCATTTTAAAAGTGAAGAATGGGAATATATTCCTTTTTATTAAATAGTAGTAAAATCATTGGTGTACTTAAATATTACCACTAAATAAGCATGAATGCACTGAAAGTATGAATGCCATTACTAGTAGCCAAACAATACAACAATAAGCCCCTAAGCATCCATATACTAGAATCACACTCTTTTCTAAGGGAAGAATACTTTTATGGAGTCAAATTGGTATCATAACCAGGGCCTTAGGGCCAATAGTTATAACAGAAAAATAGTAATTCTATCATCCAAGACACTATAATCCAAGACATTAAGTCAAGTAGTAAACCTTAGATTAAAGTATACATAGCATTAACAATGGTGGACATGCTTATAATCTAGGGTATTGGATCCTATATCCATAATAAGTTTTTCATTGTAAGGGTTGATTCACCCTTCAATCCCCAAACATATAAATTAGGATTATGTCAGTATATTCTAGTTATAAAAAGTCCTATCATATCCACGTGGCATGTAATCTAATCTTCACACCATCTCATAATGAAAAGTAGCCCAAAACCTACCTAAATTTTGAGCCATAATCATTGAATCATCCATATATCGCTCGTCTTTTCTCAAAGATCCCGAAATCCTCCCATTCTATTAAAATAATACTCTAAATATTAATAGGAGTAAAATCAGACCGATATTGCAATGTAAAAGGTTTGGTCATAATTTGGGTCAAGTACGAGGCTGAGGCACTCGCAAACAAAATCTAAAATGGAATTCGTCACGTGGTCACTCAATGAACAAGGAATGTGTGCTCAAGAGTCGAGCACTAACGGGACACAAATTGGGATCCTAATTGGACCCTAAATTCTATGTTTTAAGGACCAAATTTCTAAGAATTAATAATAAAATGGAATGGAATTTTATGTGGAAACTAATGGGAAATGAGAAAGGAATGTTGGATAACTTAACTTAGCTTCAATTGATTATTCTCTATGTTTCCCACACCCAAACACTTAAAAATAGTGTAAAATGGTTGAGAAAATAATGATGAAATTATGTAAAGAAAGGGGATTTAACAATCTCTAGGAGCCGCTAAAGTGGTCACTTGATCACTTAAACGATGACTGCTTAAGTGGCATAAGTCTGCTAAAGTTGTTGGGTAAAAACTGTGGGCATAACTAAAACAACATCTTGGCTTCTAAAGCAACGTTCACTAAAGCAGACAGGGATCTCCTAAGCAGTCCTTGGCCAAACCAAAAAGGCCGATAAAGTGACCTTAAAGCGACTACCCCTTAAAGAGGCCATTAGGCTACTTAAGCGGCTACACCAACAACTTGAGGCATCAAATTTTATATCCAAAATAGACACTGACTAAGTACTTGAGATTTATTTGGAATACCGTACATGAAAAAATATGCTAACATACTAAATTCAATATTCTAGTCTAAATAAAACCACAAAAACATCCTATTAAGATCATTTTGACTAAATATGGGGCCTGCACCTATAATACCATTTTTCATAGAATACACATTATAGCAAAAAATGAGTTTGAAAGCCTTGGTACTATACAAAGGCCCCCCACCTAAAATCTATATTTTGGAGTTAATACCACTGTTAGAATTCTCATTTGAGGTCATCTGCTAGGAGTTTTAGTCCAAGACCAATTCCTTATTAGTGATATCTCCAAAATAAGGAAATGTGCCTAAAACCCAAATGAATTGTTCTATATCAAAATGATATTTTAATATGTCCTTAATGACTTATAGCTATCATGGGAAGGCTTGAAATTTGAGAAATATGTGAGAATTAAACAAATAACCTGGAGGGTTATAACACTCAACTTATATGTCAATTTAAGTGCAAGGCGGTCGTCATTAATTTATTTATCCAACTTTGGAGTTGTGGTCGAATCTGCGAGGAATAATGTGAGTGATAATCGAGTTAATTTGAAATAATGGATACTCGTTAAATTCAAATCAATAGTACAAAATGATAAAAATGGGAGGTAAGAATGGTATTAACACTAACGTTTCTTTTTGTGATTTTTTAGTATTAATTCAGCGCTATGAATAATTAGAGTCTAGGTAATGAGGAATGAATCATGGTATTGTGCGTTCCTAAGGGCACCATATGCATGAGTGTGTGATATTTTGATGCAAATTCTAAGTGTTGGTGATGTAGTAGGATAGGTTAGAAATCCTTAAGGCTACTTTATCATCAAAACCCCAAGGGTGTCATTCATTGACCCTTTCGAGTACGTAATGAGTGCTTCAATCGAAAATACCAAATACCTCAATTAAACACCCGTATTTATAGGATGGTGCCTTATGTATAGTCAACTTCACAGTCACCCTTATGTCTAAGATATTGAAGATTAGTCAACTATGCTTATATATTGTCTATTATTGCCTTGGTTCTTACATCCCTCTTTCAAGGATGATGTGGGTCTCTAAAGTTCATCCAAACCCCACTTTCAAGGATGTTTTGAGCTTTCAAGAGCTTGGGATTTCATCTATCAAACCTATTTGGGTATTTGGGGCTTTCAACCACAAATCCCTATAAATTTACTCAAGCAATAGTAGAATTCTACAACACTAACTAGCAATTGCACAAACAAATCATGTCTCACACATATTTACATCCTATTTTAGCATAATCCAAGAGGAAAAACTACCTACTCATAAGATAAATAAGTAAAGACGTTACCCAAAATCTCTATTGATTTGATTTTAGTAAATCTAAGTGAATGTTACTTCAAACTATGACACCCAATAAATTTTCAATGGGCGTTCACTAATTCTTCACTTGAAAGTGACTCTAAAATATTCTTCACATAAAATTTATACAATATTTTCTCCTCCAAGAATGGAGGCTACAAACCCTAGAACAATGTTTCAAAATTGGGGAAGATGGAATATGATGGATTAGGGTTTGAGTCTTCTTTTTGTTAAATTTGGGATCAGCCACATGCATTTTCTCTTCTGCCCTTGGCCTGAAATCTTCATCTATGCCGCAATCGCTTTTTGTTGACCTAATTGACTGACCGTAATCGTAGTTATCACACCGCGGCCATGGTAATTGAGGTCATTTCTTCTCCAGGTCTTTATCTGCACTTTCTCGCTTCCTTTTGATCATTTTAAGCTCTAATCCACATATTTCTATCTTATCAACAACATGTCTGCAAAATGTGAATATTAGTGCATTCAATCACAATTATGTATCATTTATTCATTCAAAACAAGGTAATTTTCAAGAATGTTGAGTGAAAATGAGTGATAAAATCACCACTCTTCAACACCCCCAACATAAATCTTTGGTTGTCCTTACACAACACTACCCCATATCATGAGATATTACACTTTTATGCCCAATTTTCATTCCTCAAAGAGCAGAATGATTTCAAGCTTAGTCACTACCACAAATAGGTCATACAAATGGGCTAAGCTATTCTTACTACACACCTCATCATAAAATGCAATATCTAAGGGTGCACAAAAATTTCAAGAAAAAATAAGCAACAATAACCAATAATCTTAAAGTGACTTGTGACCAAAACTAAGCTATACTCTATTTGCTTCATTGCTTGGGAGATGAAAAAATCACCTACCTCAACTTGTTTACATTACTCCTCACAAAAAAGAAAATTCCACACACCAAGCTACAAAATATGCAACAAGGAATTTAAGTGCAAAAAATCTCTCCCTCACAAAAAAAATCTTTATGTCAACAAGTGTCATACCATAGGCTTGCCCCTATTTTCCATCGCCACTACAAATAGAGTAAATAATTGAAGATCTAAAAGGACTTTTTCAGCTTGTAATGTAGGTTCAGGTTAAGGTAGGATATCATTTGGGAACAACATGGCTACACCCTTCCTTTAACATCTACATCACACTATTTAATCAGCCTTTTTGAATTTGGGCCACTCCTCTTTGATCTATTCTCTTTTCATATGCCTACATTTTGCTTTATTTGTACACCCATTTGCTTATATTTCTTTTTCTTTTTAATTTTAATGCAATTCTTTCCACTGTTTGACCCTTTCTTTTTTTATTCATTTGTTTCAATGCTTAAGAACTAAGGTATTTCACTTACAACTTTGTGGCCCCATAATTACTTACATCAATCTTCACCACTGCCAACTTAAGATTTCGACTGGAATCTCTTCATAAGAGAGAGTGTTCTGAACATCAATGCTCTTAATAGGGACTACGACTAGTGGGTCACCTATACACTTCTTGAGCAAAGAGACATGGAAGACTGGATGAACTGAGGCTCGATCTGAAGGCAATTTGAACTTATAAGCTACCTTGCCGAAACGACTGAGAATCTTGAAGGGACCAACATATCGGGGACTGATCTTTCCCTTCTTGCCGAATCTCTTAACTCCCTTCAAGGGAGAGATCTTTAGATAGACATGATCACCAGCCTTAAACTCGTGATCTTTTATACGAACATCTACCTAAGACTTCTGTCGGCTCTGAGTAGCCCAGAGTCTTTCTCTAATTAACTGGACTTTTTCTAAGGCATTGAATACTAAGTCAGAACCTATGACTGAGGCCTCACTAACTTCGAACCAACCAATTTGAGATCTACATCTCCTACCATAAAGAGATTCGAATGGGCCATCCAAACACTGGAATGATAGATGTTGTTGTATGAAAACTCAATTAAAGATAAGTGGTCATCCTAAATTCCCTTGAAATCGATTGTACACGCCCTTAGCATATCTTCTAATATCTGAATGGTTCTTTCTTCTTGACCATCTGTGTGAGGATGAAAGGATGTACTGAGATGAACTAGGGTACCAAGACCTTTTTGGAATGCTTTCCTGAAATGAGAGGTTAACTGGGTACTTCTGTCTGAGATAATAGGTAGCGAAAAGCCATGCAATCTGACCAACCCCTTGATGTAGAGTTTAAAGTAATCCTCGGCTGAATAAGAGGTATGAACTGGAAGAAAATGAGCTGATTTGGACATTCTATCTACAATTACCCAGATTTAATCATGCTGATGACGAGTTCAAGGCAAACCCATCACGAAGTCCATCTTCACAACTTCCCACTTCTAAGTAGGAATACTAAACTCCTGCATGGATCCACTAGGCTTCTGATGTTGTATTTTAACTTTCTAACATATAGAGCACTTAGCCACAAACTTTGCAATGTGTCTCTTCATCCCACTCCACTAATAGATTTCCCACTAGTTGCGATACATCTTTGTGTCCCCAGGATGAATAGAGTAGCGCACACCATGCGCTTCTGCAAGAATTCGTTGCCTTAAGTCGTCTACACCTAGAACAAAAAGACAACTCTAACAACGTAAAACATCATCTCACTTTTGGGAGAATACCTCTACTTTCTGATCCTAAACTGACTATTTCAATTTGACAAGGCTGGGATCTATATCTTGCTTTTCTTTAACCTCGAAAACTAGAGATGATTCTGAACAACTATGAAAGCATATATCACCCTCATCTATATCGACTAAGCGAACGCCTAGTCTAGGAAGCTGATGGACTTCCTGAGCTAACTTCTTCTTACTGTCCTCAACATGAGAAACACTACCCATGGATAGCCTACTAAGAGTGTCGGCCACTACGTTGGCCTTTCCCGGATAATAAAGGACACCCATGTTGTAGTCTTTCAAGAGCTTTAACCACCTTCTCTTATGAAGATTGAAATATTTTTAATAAAAGACATACTGAAGACTCTTGTGATCTGTGAAGAAATCTACATGAACTCCATAGAGATAATGTCTCCAAATCTTCAAGGCAAAGACTGCCACTGCTATCTCAAGATCATGAGTAGGATAATTCCTCTTATGAGGTTTAAGTTGTTTGGAGGCATAGGCTATGACCTTACCATGCTGCATGAGGACACAACCCAAACCTACTTTGGATGCATCACAATACACCACGAACCCATCTGAACTATATGGAAGAGTTAAGACTGGGGATGAGGTAAGTCGAGTCTTCAACTCCTGAAAACTCTTCTCGCAAGGGTCTGACCAATGAAACTTGACTTTCTTTTGAGTCAATCTGGACATAGGGGATGGAATAGATGAAAATCCTTCAACAAACCATCTTTAATAGCCAGCCAAACCCAAGAAACTCTTGATATTTGATGGAGAGACAGGTCTTGACGAGTTTTTTACTGCTTTAGTCTTTTAAGGATCAACTCTAATGCCATCACCGAAAACGATGTGACCAACGAATTCTACTAACCTTAGACAAAATTCGTACTTACTGAATTTGGCGAATAACTGATGATCTCTGAGAGTTTGAAGTACTATTCTGATATGGTATGCATGATCGCGCTTAGTGTAGGAATAGACAAGAATGTCATCTATGAATACTATGATGAATATGTCCAAGTAATGCTTGAACACGCGGTTCATCAAGTCCATGAAAGCTGCTGGGGAATTGGTAAGACAAAATGACATGACTAAGAATTCAAAGTTACCATACCGAGTACAAAAAGCTATTTTCGGAATATCACTTTCTCTAACTCTAAGTTGATGATAGATGGATCTGAGGTCTATCTTAGAGAAATAGTTGGCACCTTGAAGTTGGTCAAAAAAGTCATCGATTCTGGGAAGAGGTTACTTATGCTTGACCATGACCTTATTGAGTTTATGGTAATAAATGCACATTCAGAGAGAATCATTTTTTTTTCACAAAAATAAGACTGGTTTGCCCCATGGGGAAATGCTGGGTCTGATGAATCCCTTATCTAAGAGATCCTTCAACTGTTCTTTCAATTCTCTGAGTTCTGCTGGTACAATTTTGTATGTCGAAATAAAGATAGGCTGAGTATCTAGAAGAAGGTCAATGCCGAAGTCTATTTCTCTTTTGGAAGGAATTCCTGGAAGATCTTCGAGAAAGATATCTAAATATTCATAACTACTGGGACTGATTCAAGGAAGGGAGTTTTGGAACTAGTGTCCTTAATTTGAACAAGATGATAGATACATCCTTTAGATATTATTTTCCTTTCCCGAAGGTAGGAAATAAGCTGACCCCTGAAAGCGTATACACTACCCTTTCACTCAAGAACGGGTTCATTTGAAAATTAAAACTGGACTATTCTATTTCTACAGTCGACTATGGCATAGCAGGAACGAAGACAATCCATGCCGAGAATGACATCAAAATTAGTCATCTCTAATTAGACTAAGTCTGCTTAAGTGACTTTCTGAAATATCCTAACCGGGCAGTTCCTGTATACCAGCCGGGCTATGATAGTTTTTTCTACAGGGGTAGAGACTGAGAAAGACTCTGCTAGAATTTTGGGACAAATTCCAAAATCAACTGTTATATAGGGAGCAACAAAAGATAAAGAAACTCCTGGATCGAGCAAAGCATAAACATGCACATGAAAGATTTGTAACATACCTGTAACTATATCAGTGGAATTTTCCTAATCTTGTTGGGATGGAAGAGAATAGAGATGATTTGGGCATTGCCCACTAGTAGCACCAGAGGTAGCACCCTGCTGATTTGGGTGACCGGACTGAGCTGAGGAGCGATTCTGTTGACCTTGAGGACCTGACTGAAGAATGTATGTCTCTATGGCCTGGCTTGCCACATCCAAAACAAATACCACTGCCATCTCTACAAATACCCTGATGGTGCTTGCAATAAGTCTGGCAAGAGCATAGGTGCGGGCACTGCTAACACTGCCCTGGGACTTAGTGCCTGGCGCTCTATCTTTGTTACACTCTCTGAACTTAGGAATTGAAGCACTGGATGAAGAAAGAGATGGAAATGATGGCTTAGGATAAAACTAAGAACGCTTTCCTCCTTTTGACTTAGGCTGAGCGAAATTGAAACTACCTGTCATCGCACTGTTATTTTACTTCTCCCTTATCTTAATCTTTTGCTCCTCAATCTTCTGAGCATGATTCATAAGCTTGGCTAGTTTCATGTCACTAATTAGCATGGTAGATCTACAGTCATTAACCACACTATCATTCACCCCAAGAAATGAACTTACTCATCCTTGCCCTGCTATCTGCAACCACATGAGGGGCATATCATGCTAATTGAGTAAACTTAAAAAAATACTCTTTCACTATCATATTGCCCTGCCTGAGGTTGATAAATTCTAGCACCTTAGCTTCTCTAAGCTCTAGGGGAAAGAATCTATCTAAGAATGCAGTGACAAACTCCTCCCACTCTATAGGACCTGCATCAACTGACCTTTCTGACTTCCACTGTTTGAACCAAGTATGAGCCACATCCTGCAACTGGTATGTGGCTAACTCAGCACTCTCAATAGTAGTCACTCCCATGATGTCTGTCACTTTCTAAACTTGATCAATAAATTACTGAGGGTCTTCATCTACTTTAGACCCATGGAAGGACGGAGGATTCATTCGGGTGAAGTCGCGAATCCTAGCTGCAGCTGAGATGGACACTGGGTTGGCCGGAATGACAGCTGGTTTCTCATTATGGGTAGCTACTGACTGAGCAAGAGTGGTAAATGTGGTCCTAAACTTCGCAGTAGAAATATGATCTCCCAAAGGTTCTTCAGGCTGAAGGGCTGACTGATTTCTTCTCTTAGGAGGCATATTCTGAAATAAAGAGAAGAAGAAGATTAGACTAAGAAATTGACTTGTGATTATGCTCTCTGGCACGACATGAATACTGAAATAAGGGAAACTATTCCTAAACATCTCATAGCCTCTTGTACATAAATTTGGCGCGCATCACACCTATGTACAAGACTCTACTGGATGCAGATTTCAGACTTCCTAGGACTCTATTGAACCTTAGGCTCTAACACCAAGTTTGCAACGCCCCAAATCTGGTACTCGGAATGCTACACGGTGCCCATGACCCCGAAGGACCACAAGCTAGCCCAAGACTGATATCTGTACTTGTATACTGCATAAAATACTGAATAATGCGAAAACATGAAATGAAAGTCCATAAGGTTTCACATAACTAAAGTAAAATATAACATCTAAACGGGTTATGACATACCCAAAACAAAACTGAAAATACTGAAGTCTAAAACATGATAGTCTAGAAAGCCTCTAACTGAATGAACTATCCTAGTAAGGAGCTGGTGGGACATATCCCCAACTAACTCCAACTAATAAACTAATTAATGAGATAATAGATAAATAATTATGTCCTCAAATGATAAGGACTCACTTCTAACTCTGACTACTGAAACTGGAATCTACTACTGATCTGGAGCTCGTGTCTCTAAACCTATGGTATAAGAAACCATAGTGCAAATACGTCAGTACTTTGAATGTACTGGTATGCATGTGGGGTAGGATGAATTCATGGGGTTCATATGCATGAACAATACTGGCTAACTGACTAATATGACATGAGATTACATGCATGCATACATAGTAACTATATCTGAAATCGTGATAACATGAGTACTGAATCTAAATATTGATAACATGACATACTGATAACTGATATAACTGGTAAAATAAGTGATCATATCTGATAGTCCTGAATCTGGTAGAACTATTTGAGTTTCATTCTGTATCTGAGTTGACTGTATCTGACAGTCCTGGATTCAGAAGAACTATCTGAGTTCTTTTACTGAGACTGATACTGAGAATATGGGTGGTAGTTATTTAATCAGCATGCCCCAAATAATGAATTATAGCTGAATTGGGGTCCAATCTATGCCCTGATTGGACGGGTGTCAATACCGCACCACTGGTAAGGACAACATGTGAGTGACCCTAATATAACAAGTAACTCTAATGAGAACGGTGGGAACCCTGATTTAGCACGTTAATCCACCTCATCTACCCTCATATAGTAGGCTATGATGTCTGAACCTATGCTGGGTACATAGTTCTGGAATGCAAGGATTGCTTATAAGAATCACACCCTCATATAACAGGTGAGTTCCCACCCTTGGGTTCACTCGATGCTAATTTCTACTCCCATCTGAATAGACACTGAACATGATTTACTAAACTAAACATGGACTGAGTTACTGACTTTTGTTGACTGACGAAATACTACTGATATCTGACAACTGACTGAGTCATGAGATCATGGAGATTTTTCCTGAGTCATAAGACTATCTGAAGTCGAAGGATTCATAGCTTGACTGAGAGTATCGTGAGAACTTGTCATGGCTCTAGGTACACAACTAATGTTTCCGGTAAAAGTACCCCCAGGAATCAATGGAAGGAAACTGACAAAGCATGACTTACTTGAATACATAATAATCATTATAATACATTTACTAAAGCATTTCATCAAACATTTGATAGGCATAAGCTTGTATGTACATGGGGATTTCATAATATCATGCTAATTAGACACTTTCCCTTCATCTAGGAATTCAACCAAACACATAGTAGGCATAGAATGTGTAAACAACATCATACAACAATTAATTATCGTGATTCAATTCCAATTTAATCATTCAAGGGTTTAGATCTAGGGTTTCATGAATCTATACCGGTACAAATCAACCCATATTGAATTTAACACTCATTCATGGAATACAATTCAATTACTCATTATCAACATGAACAAATGCAGCCCAATCATGAAATTCATAAAAAAATCCATAACTTGAATTTAGAAAAGGGATTCTTGGGCTTCATGGACGAAAGGAGTCCATGAATGAACACTATGAATACCTTTGTTCGTGATTTCGTGAAGATTGATGGTAAAACCTTCTTGAATTAAAATCCCCAATAGAAACCCTAGCTTTTTCTTAAGAGAAACTTGTGAGAAAATAGTATATGTTGGGTGAAGAATAGCTATATTACGTGTTATTGGGTTTAAATAGGGGTAGGAAATTGACCCTTTTAACCCTAGACGCATCATTTAATTTCAGTAAAAATTTCCCAAACTGGGACCCTGGCACGACGCGTCATTATCACGCCGTGTCATAGGAAATTTACAATTGGGAAATTGAGGGATGGTGCGATTCGGAGCCATCGCGTTGCCCCTTCCTTCGTGACCTAGAACTTTGGCGCAACGCGGGGGAAATCGCGCTGAGAAACTGGAAAAAGGACAATTCTGAATTTAAGTGCTGGCATGACGCGCCATAATCGCGGAAACATATTAGAAATTGCCAAATGCCATTTCCTCTTGTGGTGTGGCGCGCCACTGACTAATATGGCACTGTTTTACAATGGAAACTTAAAATAGTCATAACTTCTTACCCGATTATCAAAATTAAGCGAATCATATATCGATGGAAGGCTTATTTAATTATCCACATGAAAAAAAGTTAAAATATTAAAAATTCCTCATGGAATATTTATCATTCACTTTAGAATCTAATACTAGGCATTCTTGGGACGAACTTTTCTAGAAATCTTTGGGGTATTACAATGTGGCTCCCTAAAGCTCACCTAAAACCCTTTTTTAAGGATGGTTTTAGCTTTCAAGAGCTTAGGATTTCCATCCATCAAGCTCATTTGGGTATTTGGGGATTTCACCCACAAATCTCAATCAATTTACTCAAGCAATAGTAGAATACAACACCACAACCTAGTAAATGCACAAACAAATCACATCTCACATTTATTTACACCCTATTCTTGCATAATACAAGAGGAAAAACTAGTTACTCATATGATAACTAATTAAGGACTTTACCAAAAATCTCCATTAAATTGATTTGAGAAAATCTAAGTGAATGTTACTTCAAACTCTGAGATCCAACAAATCTTCAATGGGACTAATTCTTCACTTGGAATTGACTCAAAAATATTCTTCACCCAAAATTCATACAATTTATTCTTTTCCAAGAATGGTGGCTACAAATCCTAGAATAATGTCTCAAATTTGGGGATGATAGAATATGATGGATTAGGGTTTGAGTCTTTATTTTGGAAAATTTATCTTCAGCTATATATATTTCCTTTTCTGCCATTGGGTTATACTTTTCCCTATGCTACGATTGCGATCGGCTTCAGCGATCGTATGTTGTTACCCAACTTGATTCACCGCAATCGCGGTCCTCAGACTGTGACCATGGTAACTGTGGCTATTATTTCTCTAGGTGTTTATCTGCACTTTCTTGCTCCTTTTTGATCATTTTCATCTCTAATCCATATCTTTCTATCTTATCAATAATGTGTCTACAAAATGCGGATATTAGTACCTTCAATAACAATTATGTCTCATTTATTCATTCAAGACATGGTAATGTGCAATAGAGTTGAGTGCAAATGAATGGTAAAATCACCACTCATCAGAGGGTTATTAAATTATGATTCTTCATGAGTTGGATTAGTTGTGTTCCGACGCTGCGGGTCAAGGTTCTACCATATGCCTTTAAATAGTTCAAGCCTTATGAAAAAAACTACCCAGTTCATGATCTTGAGTTAGAAGTAGTTGTTTTTTTCTTAGATATTTTGAGTTATTACTTCTATGGTGTTCATGTTGATGTACTTATAGATTATAAGAGTCGTAAGTACGTGTTTATTTAAAAATATTTAAATCTTAGTTAGACGAGATGGCTAGAGTTGTTGGAAGATTATAATATGAGTGTCTTGTACCATACTAGTTAATCTAATATGGTGGTTGACACTCTTAGTAGATTATCTAAGGAATGTTTTGCTTAGGTAGAGGTTGAAAATAAAGAATTTGATCGTGAGGTGAAAAATGGAGATTGTTTACAATAACAATCCTATATTTAATGTCGATTCATCCACACTTCCACTCATTATAGAGGAAGTCTAACTACTTGCGAGGTTCATTTTGATCATGGTACTAGGAAATGGAATCCTAAAATGGCACCTTATATCTCTGATAGGGAAAATATTCATATTAAATAAATATGAAGTACAAGAACCCAGAATCCAAATGAACAAATTCAAACTATAAAAAAATCTTCCATGTTCTACGTGAATATGCCTTTTATTTGGTAGGTAATATCGATTGTTGACACCTAATTTTTGCCCTCAATAACTAAGTTTAGTTCGGAATTTCTTCGATTTTCAAATAAAATTACAACATTTATTTTATCTGAATAAAGGAGTTTCAAAGTATTTATTTGGGTAAATTAGTCAGATTAAGTAGCGATTATATATTATCGTGTTCAATTATACGAAATTTTATAATTTTGTTACTTAAAAATTTATTTTACAAAATATCAGATTTTAGTCAAGGCTTATCTTGAAAATAAATTCAAATGATTAAAATCTTGATTCAAATATATTTTTCCTCAAAAATAATTTATTTCGATAAATATTTGTTTAATTTAATCGAATCAAGAAGCTCAAGATTAGACAAGGCGTTAATTCATATAGAATTTTGATTCAATTTAGTCGATTCGTTAAATTTGGACCTTAATTGAAATCGATTCGGCCATAATTGCAATGCAATTGGTCAATTGAGTTTTAATTAGGCTAAATTTTAAATGCAATTGTCTAAATTTTCCTTCCTTGGCTATTCGATAAATAGATAAAACAACCCAACCTATCCATACCCTAATTTAATTGGGAGTTATTTTTAATAACTCCCAATTCCAACTCAATTTCAGCCGACCTAGGCCCAAAGAGCAGCCCAACACAAAACAATATCTCACCCCACCAAGCCCAAAGCTTTCCGACCTGGCCCATTTCCATATCCCTTTTTTTTCTTCACAAACAGTGTATAAACACAGAAAAACTAACATCAATCTACAATCAAACACCAACGACCCAAACCCTACATCACAAAATCTCCAAATCCCATACAAACCGAACCTGACCCAACAATAATCACCTTAACCCGATCGTTCTCCCTTTTTTTCATACCCATCACATGTCTCTCACGTGGGTTTGTATGAACGGGACGCGAATCTTCTAGAAAAACATCAAGGTGGCAGCTAGGGCGTGTTTCAAGGGATTATTTCACAAAAATTTTCTTTAATCCGTTGGAATTGGTTGGATTTGGTACGACGAAGGTACATATGTGCTAATTTTTGATTAGAGAAAAGGAATTTTGTTTCTTCTCAAGGTTGTCAAATTCAAAATTGCTTCTAGAATTCCAATTTGAAGTCATGAATATAGGAGAATCGCTACTATCAGAAAATTTTGAAAAAAATCTCTAGGGAGATTTCCGAATATACCCCTCAATTTTCTACATTTATTGAGGAGTTGAGATTCAAGGGATCTATTCTTGGATCCTCTATAAATAGATCTCTTGAGATAAAAAATTGGGGTCATCTTTTCTTTTTTTGCTTTCGGGTCTCTTTGGAAAATTCGATAGAAGGGAAAAATTGAGGGTTAGAAGTTCTAGGGTTCTTGGAAAAACTGAATAAGAAATTTTATTGAGGGGCTGGTTTGAAAAGTGGGTTCAAAACTATAGGAGAAAAGAGGATAGAGGAAGAGGGTTCGGCAGGCAAAATAGTTTATTTTTGCAAAAAATTTCTCTTTCATTCTTCTTTTCGAGAAGCTGGTCGATTAATCAGAAATTCCTGAGTCGATAGCCTCAACTCCCAGCGGTAACGGTTCTGCTGATAGATCATTGTCCTACTTGATTCCCTCAAGGAGGCAAATACACTCCACTCTTCTTTAGTTTTTCGTCTTCTACTTTCATTTCTTTCTTAGTAGCCATAGTCGTTAGTCGTAACCACGAATGAGGCTGGTATTTTTACTGTAGATGGATATAATGGCCTTAGGATTTATTTGTGATATTGTTTCCTTAACTGTTTTCCCACCTACCTCAAAATTGATTCTATATTTATTTCTAAGAAGAAGAAAAGCAAAAGCTTTATGTTTGAATGTTACTTTGCCTGAGTGAACCTTCACCCAAATTGTTTTATTTTTCCCTTTTGTGTGTTGGGATTTACTTGTTGTAGGGGCTTCAGAGGTTATAGGTTGGTTGTGATTATATTCATGTCGCATGGGTCTCAGAATCTCACTTTATGTTGTTTGTAAGCTGCTGAAAATGTTCTTCTCGTGTGTTTAGATTATACTTTATTCCATTGATGAAACTGGTACGATTGGGTTAAAAAAATGGTAATATGTTTGATTACTCATGGTAAAATTGCGCCTTGATGAATCTTATACTAAGTTTGCGTGGGTTTTGCTCCATGTTAAGAGAAATTATTTTGGTATGTCCTGTCAATTCTCTTTTCTAGACTGATTTTTTTTTTGGGGTATCAAGACCTGAAAGTTTGTTTTCCATTTTCCTTTAAGTTCATTTTCAGTAACGAAATCATATTAGAAGGATAGGTCTAGTTGTGTTTTTTGGATGCTGGATACTTGATTGTTCATTTGAAGAAAATCATACTTACTCATTTGCTTTCGTCTTGTCGAAGAATGTTCCATTTACAAATCGTTTCGTCAATGGTTTGTTTTCACTGTCTCACCTGTAAAATTTAGATTCTCATTTGAAAAGCCTGCTCTCTTGAGATTGTATGATTACTCTGCTTTGCTGGAGTATAGAAGAAGGACATAATTTTTAATATCCATTGGCATCTCGGAGAGGAATTTGTTAATTTGTTTTGGGCAACCTTGTTCAAATTCAAAACAATTTTGGGTAATCCCTTTTTAGTTTATTACTATTCCGTGATTGTACTTTTGATTTTCGCGTTATCGCTCAAGATTGCATTTTTATTCTCTGTAGATATTGGGTTGTCCTTTAGTTAATCATGTGATAGTTCCATTAGTATTTTTTTCTTTAATTAATTATGCGCTAATTGTTGATAATTCACCCATTTCGATTGAACTTGTTTGAAATAACATGAATAAGTTCCTACTATTTTCAACCGACTTTTGATTATGTAAAACCATTCCATTGTCGCTAGGTTTTAGTTAAATTAGCATTTGTCTCCTTTTGTTTTCCCTATCTCTGATTGACCATGTGTTAGTTCCCTTCACTTTATTTTCCTCCCCCTTCCTTTGTTTGATCATGTACTAATGTGATTTATTTCTTTTTCTCTCTGCATGGAAATCTGTTAAGTCCTCCACGGACTCCTTCCCTCATGCACATTCATTGTCCCGTGAGTCTTACCTTGTTGGATCAATCCTATAGGAAAGTTTGAAGTCAATCTTATGGCATACCGTATACAAGGAGTCGAAAGAAGAAGAACGGGTTAAAGTCCCATTCTTGAAGCAATGACGAGCCCCGAGCTTCATTTCTATTTCTTTATTTGTTGTCATTATTTATTTATTTTTTTCATAAATAAATACAGGTGAAGTTGAAACTCGAAGCCAAAATTGTATTTAATACAAGTGGAGTTGAAACTCGAGCCAAAAAGGGCTCGAAAACATAAAATTAGGACAGGTGGAAATGGGTTGAAAACCCAACTAGATTAGGACAGGGTCGATGGTTTGGGCTTAAAAGCCTAAATCACTACTTCCCCACTTTTTCCTCTTTTCTTTTCGTTTACTTGTTTACGTGCTTCTTTGCAAACCTAGTTAAATACCTAACCAAAGTCGCTAAAAAATTGATTTTGCAAAAACTTTTTTCTAATCTACTACTTTTCAACAAATTAATTTTTTTGAAGTTAGTCAAAAGACGATTTTCAAACAGGCCGGATAACCGCAAGTTAGCGGACGTTTTAGGTGCCTAACACCTTCCTAAAATGTTAATAGGAACTTCTTACTCAAAATCTCTAACTTAAATGATTTTTTTGTTTTAATCGTCTAAGTATTTTATAAAGGTTTCTTAATTCCTTTTCAAAATTAAGTGGCGACTCTCAAAAAGTCAAAATTTCCGCAAAACAGAAATGGCGACTCTGCTGGGGATTTTGTAACTAGGTTCTAACCAAATGTTTGATTTCGTGTTTTGACTAACTAATTATGTGTTTATATGTTTTGATTCTGTAAAGTTTAACTATCGCATCTCATTGGCATATTCCTGTATTATTTAACCTGTTTTGGGGTTACGTGGATGTCCCGACCCCTATTGTTCAATTCCAATAATGTGTTGGAAATACGAATGGCTTATTAGCACGTGACTCGTCTGATGGTTGTTCGTATTTTGAAACTCAAGTTGTCCGCTTGAGAACCGGTGTTCAAACCCACTCTAGACACCTAGGATAGAATGAAACCAAAACCCTATTTTAGACATGAGCCTAGGACGACCCAATACCTGAGCGGGGTATTGGGCCCATTAGAAAACCTGCCCTGCGTCTATTAATCCTGATGCAATTATAGATGAACCATATTTATGTGTTGAAGAAAATGTATGCCTGTCTAATTCAATCCATTATCCTTTGGGGGTCGGGAAAAAGCTTGATTTGCTTACTTTCATAAGAAGAACTGAAGCAAGTTAAGCAAGAAATTGATCGATTTGGAAGGTTACATCTAAGGCACAGTTTGAATGTCAACGAATGTCGCCAATATAAGGAATAGAAGAAGCTGAGAGCGCGAAGGCCGATAGAAGAATTATTCAGTAATTAGTATCCCTTGTGAGTTTATGTACGAACTACGTTTGACCTGAATTCTCAAGAATGAGATACGTAGGCGGCCTATGTCAGCTTTGGTCAACCCCTTAGGAAAATTTGTCATTTCCCTTTATGTACAAACTACGTTTGACCTGAATTCCCAAGAAAGGGATACGTAGGCGACCTATATCGGCTTTGATCAACCCCTTAGGAAAATTTATCCTTTCTTTTATGTATGAACTACGTGATAACCTGAATTCCGAACAAAAGGGATACATAGGCGGCCTATGTCGGCCTCGGTCAACCCAATAGATTTTTCTAGATATCCTTAGCGTAGTCCTGAACTACATTTGACCTGATTCCTGCTTCAACGGGATACGTAGGCGCCCCAATGGCTCAGTCATATAACCCCAAGAAATTGAAATTAGGGAAGAATTTTCAAGAAGGAATCTCGAAAATTCACAAGAGAAGATCAACATCCAACAAAGAGAATGAATATCAACAAAGACTTCAGATCCACTCGAGATGATATCATCTCAGACTACTCTAAACTGGGGCAGAAATTTTGAGGGAGGCATCAAAATTTTCACCAAATATTGGAATATATTCCAAATTCCCCAGCACCAGAGGTTAAAGCCAAGCTTTTGAAGCCACCAATTGTGACAAAGTCTAGGTAGACTCAGTTTCTGGCTATGACAAAACTATTTGAAGAACCCTCCAACAATGATGATGAGTTTTGGAAATCCTCCGTCAGATATAGTCAAAATCAAGAGACAGATATTCGTTGAGTTATTACATCACATGATTGGCAGAGATCTTCTAAAGTTTTATATAAGCTTTCGAAACTATCTTCTAAAAATTAAGTGTACTTTCAAAAAACTATATAAATCTTTTACTTAGTGATCGCCTAGACATCAATTAGGATGGGGAGTCAGGGGTGGAAGTCCTAACATGACGAAATACCTGAAAGATGGCGAGGGGAAAATCAAGGATCGAAGGAGGTCAACACAGAGTAGTTTCATTCAAACTAATCATTTTTGTGAATGCAGGGATCGATACACAAAAATGAGCGTTTCTTTTGAAAAATCCCCAACCAAGTCGGGATCCATGACAGAGCACTAATGCTCAAGAACGGTATTTTTGGGTAGCCCTAAAAATGGGTTTAGTACCCATATATTCAAGACCTTTTGAAGTGTCCATCTCATTTCTTGAGATCATGGAGGACAAACAAAAGTGTCTTATCTTCTTTATAAATGTTGTATTTAGAATTTTTCTAAAAAATAGTCGCTAGCAAAAGAAACTTTGGGTCTACTAATCGTCTACCTTGAGTACAGGTACATGCAGAAAGAAAGTCCCTGACAAATGATTTTAGGTAAACTATTTTTAATTTACCGGAAGAACCATTGCATGTCATTGCCAAGAGGGTCATTGCATATCATTGCCAAGAGGGCCATTACATATCATTTCCAAGAGGGCCATTGCATATCATTGCTGAGAGGGCCATTTCATACTATTTCCCAAGAAGGCTATTCAATATCTGTTGACGTGCTAGACACAACACTGGAGTTGAGGACATCATAAACATTAAATATATCTATTGACACGCTAGACACAATGCTGGAGTTGAGGATAACATCAACATTCAATAAATCTGTTGACACGTAAGACACAATGTTGGCGTCGAGGATATCATCATCATTCAATATTTGTTGACGCGCTAGACACAACACTGGCGTCGAGGATATCATCAGTATTCAATATATCTGTTGACATGCAAGACACAACGCTGGCATCGAGGATATCATCATTATTCAATATATGTTGATGTGCTAGACACAATGCTGGCGTCGAGGATATCATCAGCATTCAATATATCTATTGACACGCAAGACACAATGCTGGCATCGAGGATATCATCATCATTTTATATCTGTTGACACACAAGACATAAATGCTAGCGTCGAGGATATCTCATCATTTTATGAATCAACATCTGAATGCATTGAAAGGACATGATTTGAAGGGACGCCTTTAAGTCGCTATCTAAGGATGAATAATATATAAGATTTCCTAGAAATTGACAATTTGAGGGTCATCTATAAGTTATATTATTTAAAATATGATAGTGTTCAAGATTACCTATGAGTTGATAGCCTGTAGGTCATCTGTAAGCCACAATAACATCCTAACCGAATAGTTTGCAAGATCACCCAAAAATCAATAGTTCAAAGGTTATCCATAAGTCGAAACTAAATCCTTACCGGAGAATATGCAAGATTATCAAATTGACACATCCAAGGGTTCTGTATAAGCCGCGTCATATCCAAGATCGATTATGTGCAGGATTACCCAAAGACTAACAATTTGAGAGATTATCTATAAGTCATATTGTATCCAAGGTCGGATAATGTGCAGGAATCCCTGAATGCTAGCGATTGGATGAATATCTATAATCCATCTCTTATCCAAAGTCGGATAATGTGTAGGATTACCTAAAATCTAGAAATTCAAAGGATATTTATAAGTCGCCTCATATCCAATATCAAATAATGCACAAGATTATCCAAAGATTGACAATTTAAGGAAAATTTATAAATTGATCATCGGCTATAAACAGAGAGGTTATCATTCCACATATAACAAGTGATATAGGTAACCAAAAAGGTTGCCACACTAGCACAGGATTACACGATTGTAGGGACCGTTCTGTATAAAGTATCGTCGGTGTCTAAAAGGGCCACCCCACTTTGAAGACATATTCAATCAACAAATATCATAATTATACAACAACCAAGAGGTTTGTTGTGTTTGTTGTTGCCAGTTATTTTATTCCAAACAGGTACATGAAGAGATGATTCTTCTTTTCAGGCCATAACTCATGTGGAGATATAGTAAAAGACTACATACCTCTTTTGTTAATTATGTTTAACACTAACACTTTTTGCTTGAAGCATTATCGAGAGCATTCGAGAGGATAAAAATCTCAAATAAAAACTACAAGTGCGGACGACTTTAGATAGGACGCAACACAATGTGGAACTCTTTCTTAGCAGCAAAATAAGACATAGTCTAAAGAGGGACATCAAACTCTTTGGACGCGAGCTAAAGGATGATCACCACCACCATCCAACCATACCTCTGTTAGAAGGCATGTGGTTATTTTTAGGATATTCTGGTTTCAGCTATACCTTTGGGATATTTGTAAACTCATGCCGAGGGTAACCTTCTCTTTCTTTCAAATTCGGGTGGAGAGTTTTGGAAATTATGTCCAGGTAAGTTCTTGCCTATGGATGTGAAGGATCCAACATTCATGGTTAAGAGTTTACAAGCCTCTTTTCCGCAACTCGATCAATTTGTCACTCATCTTGAGCCAAAGATCCTCTAAAATAAAAGACTATCTTTTCTACCGTTTGAGTTGAACTACAAGCAGTCTGATTCCCTGAGTCCTGGGGATATGTAGGCTGGGATATATGTAGAAAACTTGACTTCATTCCAACCTTCCCCCCAAATCCCTTTATTCTCTGGCTTTTTGGTTTTATCAAAAACTCTAAAACCGAGATAGCTGGTGAATTTTCTAAAAAATCGTGCTTTAAATCAAGATTTATGAACTACAAGTGGCCTAAATTCTCATAAAACCTGAGATATGTAGGAAACCTGATACAGAGGTTTGGCTATAACTCCAAAACTCATGCGAAAATCAAGTTCTTTCATAAATGAATTTATGGTCGGACAAAAATTAGGAACGTCAGCCTCCCTTTGTCCAGGGTTACTTGCATCCACCCTACCTAAAGGGAGGGGACAGTTGTTGACACCTAATTTTTTCCCTACATAACTAAGTTTAGTTCGGAGTTTCTTCGATTGTCAAATAAAATTACAACATTTATTTTATCTTAATAAAGGATTTTCAAAGTATTTATTTGGATAAATTGGTCAGTTTAAGTAGCGATTATATATTATCGTGTTCAATTATATGAAATTTTATAATTTTCTTACTTCAAAATTTATTTTACAAAATATCAGATTTTAGTCAAGGCTTATCTTGAAAATAAATTCAAATGATTAAAATCCTGATTTAAATATATTTTTTCTCAAAAATAATTTATTTGGATAAATATTTGTTTAATTTTATCGAATCAAGAACCTCAAGATTAAACAAGGCGTTAATTCATATCGAATTTTGATTCAATTTAGTCGATTCATTAAATTTGGACCTTAATTGAAATCGATTCAGCCATAATTGCAATGCAATTGGTCAATTGAGTTTTAATTAGGCTAAATTTTAAATGCAATTGTCTAAATTTTCCCTCCTTGGCTATTCGATAAATAGATAAAACAACCCAACTTATCCATACCCTAATTTAATTGGGAGTTATTTTTAATAACTCCCAATTCAACTTAATTTTAGTCAACCCAGGCCCAAAAGGGAACCCAACACAAAACAACATCTCACCCCACCAGGCCCAAAGCTATCCGACCTGGCCCATTCTTATATCCCCTATTCTTCTTTACAAAAAGCATACAAATACAGAAAAACAACATTAATCAGCAATTAAACACCAACGAACCGAACCCTACTTCGTGAAATATCCAAATCCCATACAAACCGAACCTGACTCGATAATAATCACCTCAACCCGATCGTTCTCCCTCTTTTTTGTACCAATCACATGTTTCTCACGCGGGTTTATATGAAAGGGATGCAAATCTTCTAAAAAACGTCAAGGTGGCAGCTAGGGCATGTTTCAAGGGATTATATCACAAAAATTTGCATGAATCCATTGGGAATTAGTTGGATTTGGTACTATGAAGGTACATATGTGCTAATTTCTAATTGGAGAAAAGGAATTTTGTTTCTTCTCAAGGTTCTCAAATTCAAAATTGCTTCTAGAATTCTAATTTGAAGGCATGAATAGAGAAGAATCGCTACTATCAGAAAATTTTGAAAAAATCTCTAGGGAGATTTCCGAATATACCCCTCTATTTTCAACATTTACTGAGGAGTTGAGCTTCAAGGGATCTATTCTTGGATCCCCTATTAATAGCTCTCTTGAGAGCAGAAATGGGGGTCAACTTTTCTTTTTTTGCTTTCGGGTCTCTTTGGAAAATTTGATAGAAGGGAAAAATTGAGGGTTAAAAGTTCTAGGGTTCTTGGAAAAACTGAATAAGAAATTTTATTGAGGGGCTGGTTCGAAAAGTGGGTTCAAAACTATAGGAGAAAATAGGAGAGAGGAAGAGGGTTCGGCAGGCAAAATAATTTATTTTTATGAAAAATTTCTATTTCGTTCTTCTTTTTGGGAAGCTGGTCGATTAATTGGAAATTCCCGAGTCGATAGCCTTAACTCCCAGCGGTAACAGTTCTGCTGATAGCTCGTCGTCCCATTTGCTTCCCTCAAGGAGGTAAATACACTCCACTCTCCTTTAGTTTATCGTCTTCTACCTTCATCTTTTTCTTAGTATCCATAGTCGTTAGTCGTAACCATGAATGAGGCTGGTATTTTTATTTTAGATGGATATACTGTCCTTAGGATTTATTTGTGATATTGTTTCCTTAACTGTTTGCCCAGCTACCTCAAAATTGATTCTATATTTATTTCTAAGAAGAAGAAAAGCAAAATCTTTTTGTTTGAATGTTACTTTGCCTGAGTGCACCTTCACCCAAATTGTTTTATTTTTCCCTTTTGTATGTTAGGATTTACTTGCTATAGGGGATTGGGAGGTTGTGGGTTGGTTGCAATTATATTCTTGTCGCATGGGTCTCAGAATCTCACTTTATGTTGTTTGTAAGATGTTGAAAATGTTCTTCTCGTGTGTTTAGATTATGCTTTATTCCATTGATGAAACTGGTACGACTAGGTTAAAAAATGGTAATATGATTGATTATTCATGGTAAAATTGCGCCTTGGTGAATCTTATACTAAATTCGCGCGGGTTTTGTTCCATGTTAAGAGAAATTATTTTGGTATGTCCTGTCAATTCTCTTTTGTAGACTAATTTTTTTTGGGGGGTATGAAGACCTGAAAGTTTGTTTTTCATTTTCCTTTAAGTTCATTTTCAGTAAAGATATCATATTAGAAGGATAGGTCTAGTTGTTTTTTGTGGATGTTGTATACTTGATTGATCATTTGAAGAAAATCATACTTATTCATTTGCTTTTGTCTTGTTGAAGAACGTTCCATTTACTGATCGTTTCGTCAATGGTTTGTTTTCACTGTCTCACCTATAAAATTTAGATTCTTATTTGAAAAGCCTGCTCTCTTGAGATTGTATGATTACTCTGCTTTGCTGGAGTATAGAAGAAGGACATAATTGTTAATATCCATTGGCATCCCGGAGAGGAATTTGTTAATTTGTTTTGGGCAACCTTGTTCAAATTCAAAACAATTTTGTGTAATCCCTTTTTAGTTTATTACTATTCTGTGATTGTATTTCTGATTTTCGCGTTATTGCTCAAGATTGCATTTTTATTCTCTATAGATATTGGGTTGTCCTTTAGTTAATCATGTGCTAGTTCCATTAGTATTTTCTTCCTTAATTAATTATACACTAATTGTTGCTAATTCGCCCATTTCGATTGAACTTGTTTGAAATAACATGAATAAGTTCCTACTATTTTCAACCGGCTTTTGATTATGTAAAATCCATTCCATTGTCGCTAGGTTTTAGTTAAATTTGCATTTGTCTCCTTTAGTTTTCCGTATCTCTGATTGACCATATGTTAGCTCACTTCACTTTATTTTCCTCCTCCTTCCTTTGTTCGATCATGTACTGATGTGCTTTATTTATTTTTCTCTCTGCATGAAAATCTCTTGAGTCCTCCACATACTCCTTCCCTCTTCCACATTCATTGGCCCGTGAATCTTACCTTGTTGGATCAAGCCCAAAGGAATGTTTGAAGTCAATCTTATGGCATACCGTATACAAGGAGTCGAAAAAAGAAGAACGGGTTAAAGTCCCATTCTTGAAGCGACGATGAGCCCCGAGCCTTATTTCTATTTCTTTATTTGTTGTTGTTATTTATTTATTGTTGTCGTATTTATTTCCTTTTTTTTAGTTATTCATTTGGTCCTCGAAGCCAAAATTGTATTTAATACAGGTGAAGTGGAAACTCGAGCCAAAACGGGCTCAAAAAAATAGAATTAGGACAGGTGGAAAAGGGTTGAAAACCCAACTAGATTAGGACAGGGTCGATGGTTTGGGCTTAAAAGCGTAAATCACTACTTTCCCGCTTTTTCCTCTTTTCTTTTCATTGACTTGTTTACGTGATTCTTTGCGAACCTAGTTAAATACGTAACCAAAGTCGTTAAAAAACTGATTTTGCAAAAAAAATTTTCTAATCAACTACTTTTCAACAAATTAATCTTTTTGAAGCTAGTCAAAAGATGATTTTCAAATAGTCTGGATAACCGCAAGTTAGCAGACGTTTTAGGTGCCTAACACCTTCCTAAAACATTAATAGGAACCGCTTACTCAGAATCTCTGACTTAAATGATTTTCTTATTTTAATCGTCTAAGTATTTTATAAAGGTTTCTTAATTCCTTTTCAAAATTAAGTGGCGACTCTCAAAATTTCAAAATTTTGCAAAACATCGATGAAGTTACGGCGAATACTATGAACATAGAAATTGAGAGGCAGGGACGAAAATCGGTCTTAGTGATCTCACGATGACGAATGGAAGGGTTGTTTCTCAATGTATAAAATTTTCTCTTGGCATAAAAGGATGATCTCCCCAAAGAGCTTACATCAATTGGAAGGTTTGGCACCTCGATGTCACAAACTGGATAGACTAGGAGTTTAGTTGGTCGACTTAGGCTAAAGCAATATTTTGGTTCAAAATCTTCTTTGATAGCCAAGGTGAAATAAAAGAAAGATATTCATTCTATCTTTCTTAGATTGAAAAAACCGATCCTGATTTAAAAGGTTGAGGTTTTCTCTTAAAAGTGATATGGTATTCTTCGCTATCAGGGAAATTATGTATCCCAAATATTGATGACTTCAGGCAATAGATGTTCGTAAGATATCACAATTCTCAGTATTCTAGTCACCTAAGAGACAATAATATGTACCGTGATTTATGGTCTATTGGTGGAATGACATGAAAAGGGATATTTTAGATTTTGTGGTTGTGTCCAAATATCCAGCAGGTTAAAGTTGAGCATCAGATACCTGGTGGTACAATCCAGGACATTAGTATTTCTACTTGGAATTGGTAAATGTGGAATATGGAATTCATTACAAGGTTACCTCACTATCATTGATAACATTACTTTATTTGGGTTATCATGGAACAATGATTATGTCTGCCCATTTTCTACCAGTTAATGCTTCAGATTTTGCCAAGGACAATGCTAGTTTCTACCTTTAGGAGTTAGTGAAATTGCATGGAGTCTCTTTGACCATTATTTGAGGTAGTGGTACTCAGTTCACCTCTCAGTTTGGAGGACATTTCAGAAGGGTCTTGGTACCCATGTTCATCTTAGTATAACTTTTCACCCGCAGACATATAATAAGGAAGAGATGACCAATAGGGCCAAATTTGGTTCATGAGGTTATGGATAAAACAGATTATAGAAAGGCTAAAAATAGCTCCCAGTCATCAGAAGTTCTATGTAGATGTGAGAAGAAGGGAACTAAGTTTCCTATTAATGATTTTATCTACTTGAATGTTTCACCCATGAAGAAGATAGAGAGATTTTTTATGAAGGAAAAAATCAGGCTTCGCTATATTGGTTAGCATGGGATTGTAGGTCATTTCAATAGTGTATCCTATGATTTACATCTGTGCATCTAGTCTTCCATGTTTCCCTACTAAAGATTCCTTTGTGATCCCACATTCGTTGTACCTTTAGAGTGTTTGGGTAAGAAAGATAGTCTCTCTTACAAAGAGGTTCTGGTTGAGATCCTTGACCATCAAGTTGGTAAGTTGAGAATAAGGAGACCTCTTTGGTAAAGATTCTTTGGTAAAACTAATCAATTAAGGGAGCTATTTAGGAAGAATAGGTAGATATAATTACCAAATTACCCTACCTCTTCCCTTCAACCTCAGTCCCAACATGAAGTAATAGTTTTAATTTAATTAATAAACTCTTTCTATTTCATGTCACCTAGTTATTCTTAAATCATGACCTGCATTCGTTAGTCAATTTAGTCCACATTTTAGTTACCGTCTTAATTATCATGTCAGTATTCATCTTATAGAAATTGAGGGTTAGAATTTCAGGTATATATATTGTTAAAGGATTCCTATAAAATTAGTAGAAGTAATGAAGATAATGAGGGAATTACAACACTTACCCTAAGAGGGATCTATTAAAACACCCTAAAAATTCAAGGTAAGATTAGAACAATGCTTTAAGTACATGTAAGATTAAATATCATGTTTTGATAGTATGGGAATTGATTTTGATGTGTATTAAGGCCATAATTTACCCCTGGCTTTTAGACAAGCCAAAACATCCTAACGAATTGATTCCTTGAGAAATATCTTGCTATGGTCATCATCAAATGAGTCTATCCTTTAAGATCCTCAAGTTTTTTTGAGCTTACAACCCATCAAATTAAAAATAATGGAATTTTCATACCAATTTATCATGTTTCACCTAAGTCAGATATTGGAGTGAAAAATTATGATTGTTTTAATGAAGCATTGTCCTATAGTGAGGTGTGACAAGCTAAAAAACAAACATGGTTATAATATATGATGGTATGAGGGTCTCATCTGATTGAAAAAACTCCAAACATTCAAAAGTTGTGAAGTACACATTCCCACCACAAGAGGGAACCACAACTATGTATAGAAACCAAGATAGTAGGTATGATCTTGACTTTTAAATTTCACTGAGTTAGAACCTTCATCCTATATACCAAGGTATGATCATAGGTAGGTTCCATAATAATATTTTCATGATCGGAACTAGGGCCTGGCTATGATGGACACCCCAAGTTTGTCGTAGATCAGAGACCACATCCTTTTCCTAGTCACGGAGAACAAAATACACTAATAGTGGCTGAATTCCAAACATATAACCAGATAGAATAATAAAAATTCAAGAAGTCAAAGATACATCAACGACCAATACCCAGTCCACAGTAATCTACAAAGCATTTATGACAAAACCGAGTCAAACTAATGTCAGGACATGCCCGAGAAAATAGACACAACAAGTCCCAAGAAAATTCTATGATAGATGATAAACCAAAAAGTAACGGCCTTCCAGAAGAAATGATCACCACTTCAAGATGACTGCTGATAATCCAGATATCCTATTTTTGCACAAAAAAAGCATAAGTATTTTTGTTTCTTGCATCGCATGGGGATACAACATTTAGATACGGTTAGTGGGTTGAGCGCTAATATGTAACTCAGGGATAAGGATAAAGTAATAATAATTCAAAATCTAGTTTAACTCAGTGTAAATGTTCAGATACATGCATGCATATGTATATACTTATGTAAAATGCTGGGATAGGGAAGATGGGTTTGTATGAATCTTAAAACATTAGCTTGGACTGTGTATCTCAACCATCATGAGAAGGCACCCACGAGATATATGGGTCCAGCTCTCCCTAGCTAAAAGGACCTTAGGGCATCTAGTCGCATGAACCATAGAATAATCATATGTACATATGTACCATAGGGGACACGAACCTCCTGATCATACCTCAAGGGTGACTTAAGCACCCAGTCATTTAACTTGGAGGGACTCGAATGACCAAATTATTTAAAAGGGGACTCAAACTACCTAGTCATTTCGACCAGCCGCATCGGCTAACGTGGTTTCCATTATTGGTCCCTTGGGACCTGTACTTTCACAACCCAGCTACACAACCCTCTTTAATCCCAGTTAAAGCATTTTTCACATATTCTGATTAATTGAACCACAATATTCCTTAAGCATTACACTGCTGGTATCGTCATACCAACTATACTTGCAAGGTAACATCATCATTCCAATACAATTCCATTCACTTACGGAAAGAAATTCCCATTTTTCATTAATTCAAGTGAGTGGAGACACCGACCTCCTTTGTTCATTAAATCTAACCATGATATTTTAATAACCTCTTTATATTATGCAATTGTTTCAAAAATTGTTCAATGCAATTATATTCAAACTCAAAACCAATTGCACAAGATTGGGTTGGGGTTATTTCCAATACAATTGTCAATATTTGCAAATTTGGGAGAAATGAAAATCCACTAATTTATTCACCATGCCCATGCACCCCATAAGTTCAAAACCATAAATAAAGCATGAAAAATCATATGTACGCTATGAGAAGCATTATTGAGATAACAAATATTTAAAACCCTCGACTTGTGTTCCAAAATCAACACAAAAATCATATGAATAATACTTTAAAATGAATTATTTAAGAAAACAATATTCGGGAAAGAGTAACATGCCTAAAAGTACAAAATATTGTGGAGAGAAATCAACCCATGAGACCTTAGATGTAAATTGCTTGAAAACTTTAATATTTATTCTTGAGAGAATTTGAGAAAGTTTGAGAGAGTGTTTTTGAATTTATAAAGGATGAAAATAATGCCCCAAAGGTGTTTTATGGTTGTGGTTATTAAGTGGGTAAAGAGGGAAATGTCCAGAGTGCCTTTCATTAAATGCTGAAAAATTATCGCCATGGACTACAGGTCACTATATGACTCATAAGGATTCACTATAACACATAACCATCAGTCATAGTGAAAGAATAAACATCAAGGTCCTACACTAGTTACCTTGTGAAAGACACATTATTACTTGTAATGAGTCTATATGACTCGCAACACCTGCCTTAATTAGGAAAGAACACTTGGGACATAACAATTGTTAGCCTACATTTAAACTATACGGCTCTTATAGAATATTTACGACTCATGGCCAACCAATCGTAACCAAGGAAGTAACATCGGGAATCTTGATTGGGCACCCTAAGATTGGGGTCCTATAACCCATCAAGCTACCTTACGACTCTATGGTGAGTCATAGTTGGACAGTGAACTTAAGGCTTAGGGATTTTTCAAGGACCAAAAATTCAAGGTGTTTCACGTATCAGTTATTGTATGATCATGTTAAGAGATATCACGTCCAGATCCCAACCGGATACACCTCTATGATCACAGGTTGGTACCACGACCGTGGGAAGGTTCCGTACGTCCCTTCCAGCAACTTATCGTTATGAATTTAAAAGGGGAATATCAGTCTTTTACCACTCTTATGACATCAAAACTATGTCCTTTAGGTTGTTTCAAAGCTGATTATTAACATTAATGTTACCCTAAGCCCTCAATACTTAGAAAAAAATACTTTACACTTAGTTTCTATGCTGAGATTAGAGGTGATTTCTTCGCCCAAGGTAGTACTAGGGTTCATCTTCATCAAGCTTCCAGTTTTGTAGGTATGTGGGATTTCATCAACGGGTTTCCTTTCACCTATTGAGTTCTAAAGTTAACCAAATTCTTCAGTTTAACTCATTCTTCATAATTTAGGGTTCATCAACGTCATCAAATTCATTAGTATCTTAGTCCCTTGGTATTATTCAATTGTATATCTTAGTCCCTTCGTGTTATTCAGTTATAGACCATGTTTTACCATGAATTTTAGTGTCATTACTTGTTAATGAGCATAATCCCTAATTATATGTGAAATCCATGATTTTAGACTTGAGATCCACTAGCTTATATATTTTTGAATGCTTTTAGATAGTGCATTTATTTTCAACCTTCAACTCATTATTATTATTATTGAGTTTTATGTTATTAGTTTTATTCAGTTGGGAGTAGTACTTAGAACTAAGAAGTCATAAGGATGAAGGCTCACCCATCAGTGAGCCTGAGACTTTTAGTAGTAGTCCCAAAGTCCTAAAATTGTAACACTGCTTATATTCTAAAGGATCACCTATTATTCCAGGCTTCATACCTTAGTCCTTTTGGCCATAAGTTTAGTAGATACACGTTAGTCAATGTTCATATCCTTGGCAAGGTATGGAATACCCTTCTAGCTAGGGTTTAGATGTTGGACCCAATTAGCTATAATTAGGGTATGTCAGTTTTTAGTTTTTCCCATGTTGAAAACCACTGTTCATATTCAGATACTTGTTTGACCTTATAATTAGTTAATTAATTTATCATATAGTACATGTTAACTACTTGGTCTTCCATTAGTTTGCCATGTTACATACATCATGTTCAACTTTTATCAATTATTTCCTATCTTACATACATCGTACATTCAAAGCACTGATCACATACTTTCTTTTGAGCTTTATTGTCTCATAATATAGGTTTTGATGTTTAGTATATGGATTTCACTTAGTATGATCTCCTACCATATCAACAAGAGTATGATTGGTGAGTCCTCATCATTCAAGGACTAGTATTGGTATTTCATTTTTTTGTTTATTTTAGTTTTAGATAGTAAGAGTTGGCTAGGGGCTTGTCCTAGCAACTAATTTATTTATAGGCTTTCAGATAGTCAGATAGATTACGATTTTAGCTTAATGGGTTTTTTTAGATATTATCATTTGGGTCATATTTGCCAAACATATTATTCAGATTTATTATTTCAACATCAATCAATTATATTTATTTTCAGTATTCATAGTGTCATGCCAGGCAATGAGTTAGCTAAGGGTTATTTCTGACTCTAAGCACCCTCTTATGAATAGGGGTAGTCTCAGGTCATGATACTCATGATGCATAACATCTTACAAACAAAGTGGACAAGTTGTTCTGATGGTCTATGATATAGAACTATGTAAGATAACTATCCTATAATCATTCTTGAAAGGTTAAACCTACATGGCCAGATAATTATAGAACATGTGCTATCAAACCTTTGACCAATTACATCTTAATAATCCTTCCATAATATAATTGTACTCTGTATAATATCATGTGGAATACCTTGTAATACTCCATAAGATCCTAAGCTCGGTTCAGTCACAATTGCTTATTTAAGGGGTCCAAGCCTTGAAATTTTCACTAAGTGTTAAGGACTTAGTCATTTTCAAGACCCCTAAGCATCAATAATTTTTATTTTAGTCTTTTCAACCTCGATATGACAATTTTTGTGTTGATTTATGTTCGGAGTTGTTAAAGGTACATCTTGGGGAAGTTTTAAAATTCTTTGATAGGCGTAGCAGCGTGTTTGGGAAATGGAGGCCGTGAGCCCTCGAGATAGGCCTGTGCCGTGAGGGCTAGTCTTCCAAGATAGGGCCTACGCTGCGAGGGCTTTTCTATCGGGATAGGCCCATGTCGTATCGTCTACTCTACTGGGACTGGGTCCCTACAGCGGGGGTGTGTTTTTTTAGCTTTATTATTTTAGGGGCTAAGGGTTAATTTGGTCCTTTTCCTTTGATCCAACTCGTCATTAGCACGATTTGGGTATTCCAAAAGGGCATTATTTGCCCCTTCCACTCAAAATTTACTCTCAATAACCCCTCCTCTCCTACCAAGATCAAAATCGATGCTCTTCCTTCAAGAAACAATAGTTTAAGTTTCCATGTTCAAGAAACCCTCAACAAATCTTCAATAAATTATTTATTAAGGTATGTTTATCCATGGGTACCTTTCACCCATGAAGCCCAAAAATCTATTCTTTAATTAAAATATGGGTTTTCCTTCATTATAAAGTTGCATATGTACAAGATGAGTTTAAATCATGTTTTTACTTAGTAGTTTGATTCAATTCATGTCCTAGTATGATTTCATGGAAAGTTAGGTTATCTCATTTTTCAAGTTTTGATTTTTCATGTCGTATTTAATTAAATATCATGTCATAATATCGAATTGTGAATTTATCCATGAAATAATGTTTTTTCCTTATGATTTAAGACAACCCCATGTTCAAGTCCAAGTTTTTCACTTAATTGGTGGGGTGTTTACATTTTGGGTCTTTGAACCATGATCCCATACTAATGTTTTAAGATTTAATATTTTATTTTATGATTATTCAGTGATGGCAGGTTATGAACAGTGGATACCTACGTGTTTACTTACATTTAAGAATTTTCAAGTAATGATTTCAATTAAATCAGGCATCATATTAGTATACTATATGCAAAAATTTATGATCATGATGAGAACTATCATAAATAATATTCAGTTGAATTTAGTTCAATTCAGTACCGCTGTTCGTTTAGTTGTGAGTAGGATTTAGCATCGAGCGAACATCGGGATGGGGGATCACCTGCAGTAGTGGGTGTGACCTTTAGTATAAGACCCTAAGTTACAGAACTACATAGACATCATAGGTTTGAGATGTCTTCCTCCCAGTTGAGTGTTAACATATATCTCATGAGGTGACCTACCTGTAGAGGGTGACTTCTTAGTCCTCTGGGACACTAGTTTAGCGAGTCTACACAGCTAGTGTTAGTACCCATGGCACGGTACTGACACCCTTCCAATTAGGGTTACAGGTTACACCCCGATTAGCTTAGATAGGGGCATGCTAGTTATATGACACCTCCCACAGTTTTAGTCAATAATCAGTATGCCTTAGCTTAAGTTTTTTTGACCAAAGCATATACATTTTCAATTATTCAGTTTCACGGAATTCTATCTTTCAGATTACAGATTATCTCTAAAATATGCTTATTCTTGGTCTTGCATTCTCAGATATTATATGTTCATGTATTCATGATCAGTTATCTCACGCATTATAGCCAGTCCTCATCTCATATACCAGTACATTCAAATTACTGACTACATACTCTTATTTTTACTATGTTGTCTTTTAAAATAGATTAAGATGCTCAATTTCCCGACCATTCTTATACGGCTAAGCATTACCCAACAACAGTAATGGTGAGTCCTTATCTTTCGAGGGCATGATATGTTTTCTCAGTTATTTTTGTATTTTATTATCTTTAGTCAAACGGTTTTGGTTAGGGGTTTGTCCCATCAACTTCTCATGATGTTTAAAGGTTTTCAGACAATCAGGTAGGCAATCAGCCAGTTCTTTCAATATTCATCAGTTGCTTTCAGACAAATAATTTAGTTTCTAGTATTTTATTCGATAGTTTAGATATGTCATGTCTACGTATATCATATTCACATTTGTATTATCTTATTAGTTTATCTTCTGTACATATGTTGTATTGCTATTTTACTTAGTGCTCACAGTAGGTACCAATTCAAGGGTTAGCTTATGGCCACTTGTGGGCATATGCACCATTGTCTTGACTGGCGGGTAGGTAGCCTTGGGTCATGGCAAAAATTTGTATCAGATGCTAAGTTAAAGTGTCTTAGGGTATGTGAAATCTACATTTAACAGAGTCTTCAGTGTAGGTGTGAAGTGCGCCACACTTATGGGAAAGAGGATATGAGTCATTTTTAGGAATTTTTCCCTTCTTTTAGTGTTCAAGTAATGTGAAAGAACATGAGCTCTATTTAATTCCTCTTCTAACTCATCCTTTATTCTGCTTACAGACAATGCCTCTCGAAAAAACAACGGAAGAAGGAATGGGGATTAGCATACTCGACCACCAATTCAAGAATATCCCCTGAATAAGAATGTATCTCATGCTAAATTCAAGGTAGCTTTCATGGCCTTAGACCATTCTATATCTACTTAGAACAACTAGCAGGTTATTTCCCCAGCCAATCCAATGGCAAATACAGCTATAGTTAGGATTCAAGATTTCACTCAAACAATTCCCCCTCTTTTTTTTGGATCTATGTTTGAGGAGGATCCATATGAATTTTTTGTCATGGTGTAGAAAGTGATAGATATCCTGGGCTTCACTTTGAGTGAGAGTGATGAGTCGGTCATATATTAATTACAGGATGTGGTTCACACCTAATTTATGTAGTGGAAGGAGTACCAAGGTGTTGAAGTAGGACCATTATAGTGAAAAGAGTTTTCAATAACTTTCTTAGAAAAATTCTTTCCCTTGGAGTTGAGGTAAACTGAGGTTCAGGAGTTCACTAATTTGAAGTAGTGAAATATGAGAGTGAAGGAGTACTCGCTTAAGTTCACTTAGTTGGTGAGGTATGCTCCAAGGGGGAGATGTTGTAATAGCCCATAGGTCTAAAGCTCGATTCAGTCGTAGTTGCCTGTTTAAGGGGTCCAAGGCTGGAAATTTTTACTAAGTATTAAGGACTTTGTCATATTCCAGATTCATAAACTTCAATGATTTTTATTTTGGTCTTCCCGACCATGAGACATCGATTTTTTAGTTGATTCATGTTCGGAGTTACTAAAGGTACTCGGGGAGGTTTTTGGATTTTTAGTTAGCTGTAGGGGCGTTCTTGGGAAATAGAGTTAATGAGACTCCCAGGATAGGCTCGCGCTGCGAGGTCCAGTCCATTGAGATAGGGCTCATATTGTGAGTTCTTATTCGTTGGTATAGGGCCCACATTGCATTGTCTATTTCGTCAGGATAGGGTCCACGCTGCGGGGGTGTGTATTTTCAAATTCATTATTTAAGGGGCCAAGTGGTAATTTGGTCCTTTTCCCTTGACCCAACTCATCCTTAACATGATTTGGGACTTCTAGAAGGGCATTATTTTCCCCTTTCACTAAAAATTTACTCTCAAGAAACCCTCCACTTCTCCCATGATCAAAACCTAAGCTCTTCCTTAAATAAATCAAAAGTTCAAGGTTCCAAGTTCAAGAAAACCTCAAGAAATCTTCAATAAACTATCTATTAAGGTATGTGGGCTATTCATCCATGGGCCCCTTTCACCCATGAATCCCAAACACCTTTTCTTTGATTAAAATATGAGTTTTCCTTCATTATGAAGTTGCATTTGTTCAAGATGAGTTCAATTCGTGGTTTTCCTTTGTAGTTTGATTCAATTCATGTCCGAGTATGATTCCATGGAAATTTAGGTTATCTCATGTTTCAAGTTTCTATTTCCCATGTCATATTCAATTGAATCTCATGTTATAATATCGAATCATGAATATAGCCATGAAATTATGTTTTTTTCTCATGATTTAAGACATCACATTTTCAAGTCCATGCTTTTCACTTAATTGGTGGGGTGTGTATGTTTGGGTCATTGAACCATGATCCCATACTAAACTTTTAAGCTTAATATTGTATTTTACTATCATTCAGTGCTGGCGGGTTATGAACACCGATACCTACGTGTTTACTTACATTACAGACTTTTCAAGTAAAGATTTCAGTTAAATCATATATCTTATCAGTATACTATACTCAAATATTTAAGATCATGATGAGAACTATTAGAAATAAGGTTCAGTTGAATTTAGTTCAATTCAGTACAAGTGTCTGTTTAGTTGGGAGTAGGATTTAGCCTCGAGCAAACCCTGGGATGGGGGCTTACCTGCCAGTAGAGAGAGTGACCTTTAGTAGCTTTCCCTAAGTTATAGAACTATGTAACCATCATAGGTTGGAGATGTCTTCCTACCAGTTGAGGGTTGACACATATCTCATGAGGGCATCTGCCAGTAGATGGTGACTCTTTAGTCCTTTGGGACACCATTTTAGCGTATCCACATAGATAGTGTTATAAACCATGACAAGGTACTAGCACTCTTTCAACTGGGGTTATAGGTTATACCCTGATTAGGTCAGATTAGGGCATATCGATTACATGATACCTCCCACATTTTTGGTCAATATTTACTATGCCTTAGGTTTGATTGACCAAAGCATATTGACTTTTAGATATTTAGTTAACTAGAATTCAGTATTTTAAATTGTAAATTATCTCATAAATATGTTTATGCTTGGGATTTCATTCATAGATATTACATGTTCATTTATTCATGCTCAGTTATCTCACGCACTTCAGCCAGTCCTCAAATCATATGCCAGTACATTCAAAGTACTGACTGCATACTGTTCTTTGTGCTATGTTGTCTTATAACATAGGTTCGGGTGCTCATTTTCTCACCGTTCTTAGATAACTCAGAATTACCCAACAATAGTGGTTGTGAGTTCTCATCTATCGAGGGAATGATATGTTTTCTCAGTTGTTTCTGTCTTTCTTTATGTTCAGTCAATCGGAGTTGGTTAGGGGTTTGTCCCATCAACTTCTCTTGATGTTTAGAGGATTTCTGATGATCTGTTAGGCAGTCAGTCAGTTCTTTCAGTATTCATTAGTTTCTTTAAGACAGATGATTTTGTTTCTAATATTTTTTCAGGTAGTTCAGACAAATCATTGCTACGTATTTTAATATTCAGATTTGCAGTATCTTATTAGTTTATCTTCTGCACATGTGTTGTATTGCTATTTTACTCAGTTCTCACAGTAGTTACACTTTCATGGGTTAGATTGTGTTCACATGTAGCCGTAGGCACTGTTGACATGACTGGGGGGTATCCTCGGGTCTTGACATACCCAGATGTCAAAATTATTAATAAATCATACTCAACATATCTAGACATCATACTGTTAGTAAATCTTATTGTTGTGAGACTAAGTTCTATATAATGGCATAAATTTATAACTTGTATGTTTTTCTGTATTGTCCAACCTTGAAAGTGATACAAACTAGCCAACAAACATAAGAAACAAGATCAAAATAATAACACAAAGGAAGCAAACACAAGCCGATTACAAGACAACAGGAACAACACTAACATTTTGCAATGATGAAAATGATAGATAGTGAGACATAACCTATTACAAAATTTAGGAACTAAAGTGTGTATCAAACACAAGAACCCCTAAGAACCACAATAACAACACCACACTCTTATGAAGACCTGAATGGAACCGGAATCCTCAAGGAACCCTCTTTTCTAAACGGGTAACCAACATAATGATTCTATGTTTCCACAAGTGAATCCACACTTGCACAAGTGATTTCACACTTGTAAGACACTCTAAAAGAGTATTCTATAAATATTCATCAAATTTGCTGAAATATGAACTAAGAGGAGATACTTAAAGACTTGTCCTAAACTTATTACATAATAAGAGACCAAAAGTCCCTTAATGAGTCTTTACAAAAGGGGCGACATTAGAATGTCTACATGGGGAGGCTTTGGAGTGTTTGAAATATTTAATCATACTTCAATGCTTGTTCTCTTGGTTAGTCATCTAAGGTAAGCCCCAAGATTGAGTCTTTATGCATTGGCCTCCCACGGTGTCATCGAAATCTATGATGCTCCCTTGACTCATATCATCCTACCTTCATGAAAAGGATTCGACCTCAAATCCGAACATTGAAAAACCAAAGGAAGGATAAAGATACAAAAACTCCTCATGGAATAAGAGTTAGGGTTAGTATAAACAATCATAGAATCATTCCAAGGTTGCGAACAATTCACAAATTACTAAACATCCTTCAAGACATTGGAAAAAAGTCAACATCTAGAGTGCATAGGATTCGGCTATGAAAATCATCAAGATTTTCCCTTAAGTGAGTTCCATTAATGATATAACCAAGAAAATCATAACATGTTGGAAAAACTATAGGTTGAATCAAGGAGTCTTTAAGGAGTAGATTACCCTTCCAATAACAAGAAACCATGCTTGAGTACCGCACCTCCCCTTTACCCGAACAACCTTTAAATAAAGAATCAACCAGTTTATTGACATAAGTGTGACAAGAATCAATGAAAAAGAGTTGTTTATAAGGTTGAAACCATAGACTCTTCTTGGAACAACAAATGGATTTGACATCCGGAATAGGGAAGCCACACATTTTATGCATATTCAAGATATTCCAAGAGATATAAATACCATCTAGGTAGGACTTCAAAGTAAATGTATTAATAGAATTGTAAACTCTAGGGTAAATGTCATCATGATACCAAGAAACTGGAAAAATTATGTAACCACCATACTTCGAATGATCACCGGGGTCAAATGGGTAGAGTGTCTATCGACATGGGTTTAGGAAACACTTTCTTTCCCCAAGATTATCACCAATACAATCATTTGTACCCTCTATTCTATCATGATAAAAAACAAAGTCAATTAGAGGGTTATTCCCATTCAATCGACAAATATTTTCAACATCAGCATTTTCACACACAAGTTGGTTGTCATGACTTCCACAAGATAAAGTACTATCGCTTGTCAGAATGGATTCAACACTAGGTGGAAACAAATTTATCTTGCAATAAGAATCAATTTTGTCATCATTTGGATCAACTAGTGTATCCACAATCTCAAGTTGTACATTATCATCATAAAGTGAAAACATATTAGGCAAACTTAAAGATAAACCATCTTTTACACTTAGTTGGCTACTAGCCTCATTTAATAGAGTGCAAGAGTTAGTTTGATTACCTTGCAGTTTATTTGGAGCATATCCACTCAAGAGAGGTTGAGAATTTGGTGGATTGGAAAATGTGGATTTGGGAAAACTTGGATGCTCTATCATGTCATCCAACCTCTTTGAAAGAAAGTTTTCCATTCCTTCCATTCTTTCCATTCTTCCTTCCATTCAGCTAATCATAGCATCATATTTTTTAATGAGGGACCTAGACCAACTAGGCATCCCACCTTTATTTGCTATTGTACCTATCAAAATAAATACTAAACAAACAAGAAAAACAACAATCAAGTTAAGGTTAGAAAAGAAAACATCCTCACAAGATCTCAGGTCACACCTTTGAAATGTCACTCAATTGGCATCGCAAGTGTTGGCATCTCATTTATAATCCAATGAGGTTACTCGGTACCAATTATGGCATGAGATCGGATTAGATTTTTTTTTTAAATGACTGAAAGAAAATATGTACGTATTTGAACCAAGAAACTACAATGAATTAAAAAAAGATAAAAGCAAATAAGGAAAGGTAATATGAAAAAAATGTACTCAAATAACAAATTTTAATCCTAGTAAATGATTGCTATATGCTAATTAGTATTAAAATCAAGCAACAAAACTAAAGAAAGAAACAGAAGAGACTTACAATCTAAAATTTGCGCTTAAACAATTTTGGGTAGGCTGATAACATGACAGCCTCTCACTGGTTATTGAAACTTATTGAAAGTTCAAAAAAAATTTCTTGTCTTCAATTTTTGTTGATCAATATTATATTGAAAGGGTGGATTTTGGATTTTGGGATGGAAACACAAGACTTGGATGATTTTCAATGGTAAAAAAAACATGACTTTTCTTTACACCTTTTGAAAGTCTTTGTCCCCTTTTCCTCCTTGGTAAGTCTTGGGAAGACCCCTTTTCTCCTTTTTTGTAATAAGACTATTTAAAAGTCTTTTACCATCCTTTATTCTTTTGTAATAGTCTTGGAATATATTTCAAGATTAACAAGACCACACCTTCTTTCTTCTTTGATTTTAAATCAAACAAACCACATTCAGTTCAACAAGATATGAAGACGGTGAAGAACGCCAAGAATACAACTTTTGAATCTTGGAGTTCTAAGTTCCCATTGGAACCCTAAATATCAACAACACAAGTTCAAGCTCAAATCTTCAATAACAAACATCAACAACACGTTTTTCTATCCACCAACCCTCAACAACAACAAACAATGATACATTTTTTAACATCAAGATTTAGATCTAGACTCAAATAGTATTAGTGAGGAAGGGCCTAACACTAGAAACAATAAAAAAAAATACACCTAGATAAAAGTTCAAACTTTTGTCCAAGGAACAGAAAAAAGAACAAAAATTTCGGTCAAGATACCAAACAAGAGCAATTAGTTTTTTGGTGATATTTTCTAAGTAACTATCCCAAGAGTGATTTTGTTAGAACAAAATCAAGCCCTGCTCTGATACCAAATGATACAAACCATCCAAAAAACACAAGAAACAATATGAAGAAAACAACAAAAAGGAAGAAAACACAAGCCGATTATAAGTCAACAAGAATAACACCAACGATATGCAATAAAGAAAAGGATGGATAGTGAGACATAAACTGTTACATGCTTTAGAACTAAAGTGTGAATCAAACACTAGAACCCCTAAGACCCATAGTAACAACATCACACTCTTACGAAAACCACAAGGGAACCGGAATCAGCAAGCAACCCTCATTTCTAAATGGGTAATCAACACAATGATTGCACATTACCACAAGTGAATCCACACTTGCACAAGTGATTCCATACTTGTAAGAAACTCTAAAAGAGTATTCTATGAATATTCATCAAAGTTACAAAAAAATGGACTAAGAGGATCTATTTAAACTCTTGTCCTAAACTTATTACATAATAAAAGACCAAAAGGCCCTTACTGAGGCTTTACAAAAGGGGAGGCCTTAGAGTGTATACATTGGGCGGCTTTGGAGGGTTTGAAGTCTTTCTTAACCTTTCAATGCTTGTTTTCTTGGTTAGGCATCGAAGGCAATCCCAAATCTTGAGTCCTTATGCGTTAGCCTCCCACGGTGTCATCGAAAGCTATGATGCCCCTTTGACTCGTATCAAAAAGTAGGACCCATACTCAGACTAGTTGTTTCAAAAAAGTTTTTTTAGTCTTTTTAACCCATTCCATGAGCCAAGGTATAAGTTGTACCTTGTCCTCGAATTACTTTAAGAGATGTATAGTCTAGTATTTCAAGTCTCAGACTTTTGAGTTTTCATGTAGAATGTTGAGTATTTGTGGGTCTTGAATTTGAGGATTTACATTATTGGCCAATTCCATTGGAGTAAAAAGAAAATGTGTATTAAGGATATATATATCTCTTTTAAAGATGAGTCTTAAACATTTTTTGTTATTTTTTTTTTTGGAAAATAATCAACAATCGTAGAGATAGAACCAATGTTTGCTACTAACATGGATATTTGAGAAAGTAAGAATCAATTAATTAGTTTGTGGCTAAAGAACTCGAAGATCCTTGTTGAACAACCACAAAATTTCAAACCATTTGCTTTATTTCATGAAATCTCAATAACTCTTAAATAGGGATTTTCAATGATACTTTTCAAAGGTAGGTTTGTAACTTAATATGGAACTATTGTTTAAAAATGATTATATGGAAAGTGATTTGGTATTGAAAGCATGGATTAATTTAGGTATAGGTGGAAACCTAGAAGTTGGCCTTTTTAAAAAATAATGAATAGCGATTAGAGTTAATGAATAATTTGGGTAACTATTCTAATGATACCTATTAGTTTAAAGTGTGATGTATAAGTTATAATTGGACTTTAAAGTTAGGTAAGGTTGCTTAGACCTTGAATTAAGGTAAGGTCTCTTATCACTCTCTATCTATGTGCTTGTACGAACATTCTAAACATATACTAGTAAATAACTCATAGGACGATAATCAGAAGCCACGAGTTCAAAGTTATATGTATTTATTAGGTATTTAAATGTTTTCTATTTTTAAATTAGGTAGGGTGAGTAAACTTGAATGTGTGAGAGGTTTGTGTATTCCTTTAGGAGGTGGAAAACAAAGGTTTTTAAATAAAGAACTTGTTTATTATACTTTCCAAGATGGATTGATTGTGAAGTATTATAATGTTCTTGGTAAGCCACTATTCTTTGTTAGCTACTCATATGTGCCCCATTTTGTTATCCAATAAAGATCTTTACCATACTAGGAGAGGTGAAATTGGTAGACCATGGAAATGGAGTAAAACTCGAGATATGTAAAGCTGACACCTCCTTTCCTATCAAGGCACAACCTATATTCATGTCTTTCTCTTGAAAGGGTCAATAATATCTACATGATATATGATAACAAATCTTTCACTTTCTATATGTCTGATACATGACTACATTCCCTAATATGCCTACAATATTCCTATTATTCTTGTCGAGTCAAGAATTTATAGAGTTCTATATTACTGTGTTAGTATTTATTAGAAATTCTTATAAGTCACATGAAATATCTATTATATTCATTAAACTATAATACATGTCTATAATAAAGTCATACAAGTAGATTTTATCGCATTGTGACATAGTATAAGATTATACAAGGAATGAGAACATAAATAGCTACATACTAGTAAAGAAGTAATTAGTAAATGAAAATTACTACTTAAATGGCTAAATTATCTTAATCATAACCTACTTGTATAAGCCTATAAGGAATTATATAATAAATGATAACCATTAGAAAAAAGATGGTATTCATTAGTTTTACTTGACACAACCATGTGATGTGATTATATGCATATGATTGAGTCTAAAACATTAAAGTGAGCCAAAAAATTATGGCATACCCAGACTTATGGCATTATTTAAATTTGGAGTAAGATAGAATATTACAAACTAGTTCCCTAACATGAGATAATATATGGCATATACGACGTGTGGGCAGACCCTCATAGTGAGCCCAAAGAGGTCCTGCACTATATCATACAAAAATTACAAGCATACTTATAAAATCATATAACTGAGTATTTTGCTTCATATACTATATATTTGACATAAACAGTCTTTAATAGTCCATCTTAAGATCATTTGTACTTCATATAGCCATATGATATCACCTAAGTAAGGTTATAGGTATCTTATAATAAGGAAAAACTTGTAGGGCATATGAAAGCTAATAAAATTATCCCTAATGTATGATTCAAATGGAGTTTATAATAATATTCATTTGTAGTTGCTCATATTTAATACTTAAAGGTATGATACACAATAAGATGTTAAAACCCAATTTCTTAGGTCATGATGACGCCTATCATAACCCTTCAATTGGTAAGAAAACATGTAGTCTAGAATAGCTAGTAATGGATTACCAAGTGAAAAGGAGGAAGAATGCAAAATAAATGAAATAAAAGGCTAAAATACATAAGATAGTCCCAAAAACTGGTGGAATCAATACAAGAGCTTCTAATGTAATAACGATGCAAAATGAAATACTAAATAAATATATAGATATAACCCATCTCTGGATATAATAGAGAGATTATTCTAGTAGATAAGATAGAGGAAAGTAATACTCCAAATGCCAGGGGATCACCCTATGTCTCCAAACCACAACTTTTCCGCACGATGTACACAATATAGGTAATAACCCGTACTATTCTCTACAGACTATAGAAGTGTATTATGAGTACCAAAGACATGGTACATAGTAGGCAACTATCGACTGACATTAATGGAAAATGCAAATATACATAACATGTTACCCGAAATGTAAACTATAAACATCCACCAGCTAATAATAACTCTGATGTGTTAATAAGCATAAACTATCCTATTCATATCTGAGAAATAATATAATAAGGCTAAGGAGGTATTAACGATGAACTTTTCTATTATATCCATACACAGGAACCTCAACACTATACCGTATATCACTATCCAATACACGAACAAAAAAGTATAAGGGAAGATATATAATAGTATACAAGGCTAAGGAATGAATATACAACTGAAATAAATGAAGGAAGGGAGGAGCCTATATATATATATAATAAAGGTCAACTCAAGGTACAACCTAAGCCATTACACTAGCATCTCCAGGCCTTCCAATATTGTAGGAACTAGTGCCAGTATAATCAAGAACTATAATCTATACATCTAAACATAAGATAATTACCATAATAAAGCACCCGCCAAGAGAGAGATTAGGCTATTAGGGTCTAATTCCATTATGTCTAACCATGTGATAATCATGCATAATAATGTAATCGTAAGATGAAGAATTACAGTCATACCTCAAACTTCAATACCAATCCAACAATCAACCTGTCACAATTAACCATTATAACAATAACAATTGAAGGTAACTGGCTAGTCCGGACAAAGAATACCAAACCAGGACTTTCATAAACCACCATTGTACAGGCTCAGAAGGTTCAATCAATACTCAACAAACAATAGTCGGAGCCTACACCTATACAACCCCCCATAAGGCTGAAAGATACAAGTTTCATGCAATATACTATAAGCAACATTTATACCTATAACTATGAGACCCCCAATAAGGCTAATTGATATAGGTGCACACTGGTGATAGGCAATGCGCACGCAAGAATGAATTCCAAGATATAATCCATAATAACATAACAAATCTGAAAGCCATAAAGTAACCCAGTGCATAAACTTATATTATTAGTATCATCATTAATCGCCAGACTTGAACTAGAACTAATATCATCATTAATCGCTGGACATGAATCGAAACTCATATCATCAATATCACTATCAATCACTCAATGTGATATAGAACTCATACCATCAGTACCATCACCAGTTGCATATTCATTTATTACAAGAGATATATTTATTTATATTTATGTATATAAGTGAACGACTAGAACCATGGATAAAAGATTGTAAATCCATAAATCCATTTCCAAGGAAAAATTTGGGAATAAATCAACATAGGAATATTCAAAGGGTCTGAATCTCTCTCGACCATGGAAGATAGTAGTAGTAAAACTATGGATCAAAATCTATCTCAGTCAAATCTCTAAGATCACTATTATTAGTCTAGATGGCTCATAAGTTATCATTAAAATAGTATGATTCCCATTATAATAAAATCCACTATAACAATGAAAAGTGGGAATAAATCCCATTTTAGTAAAAGACTAATCAAACCATATTTTATTTGGGATCATACTATTTACCATCTAAGTGATCATGATTGTACTGAATCATGCATTCCGTCAATAGTATTCAAATAATACGATTATAAGCACCAATATATTTATAGACTATGACCATTTTCTTTATAATGATGGAATATTTCTCAGAACCTAACCAATATCATAATCATTGCCTTGGGCCCAATAATATATCCGAAACAACTACAACATCATAATCACGACCTTAGGCTCAAATATATATCCGGCATAACCATAACATCATGATCTTAGGAGAAAACCATCATAATCTATTGAGTAATATAATAAACATTATACTAAAGGTTCATTAGTCTCAACTATAATTAACACTTTAACATGAGTATATAAGTATATAAGATCCAACAGAAGTATTGTCCTAAGTGAGCTGGAGGGGCCTATTTATAATCCCCAAAATCCATATTGAGGAAATTTCCACCTCGAACAAGGATAAGGAATCCATATTCACTTCGAGATGTTAAATAAGTCAAGATTATGCCTAAGAGAGAAATTCCTCCTAGAACAAGAGCAACTAAGGTAATTACACCTAAATTATGATTCAAAGATAGCCTAAATCATTAAAATAAGACTAATCATACTAATCATGCTTTGAATCCTAAATCACATTCCATATCTAGAATAACATAATATTCAAAATATGAATCAACTCTATCTATAAAGAAGGTAATAGAATTATAGAAGAACAATAAGTATTTCAACTTAAAGGTCAAATACTCTTCTATCCCTCAAACTCCCTAGTTAAGATAGGTTACGGTATTCTACCTACAATCATATCCTAACACCCTTATCTTACATGCAACATATAAAAACTCCATCTCCAGAAGAAGATTAAATAGAAGCCTATCTAATATCTGAACCGCAACCATTGAATGATCCACAAATCATTTGTTTTCACTCCACGATCCCAAAATGTCATCCCGCTATCAAAATCATAATATACAGGTCATTACTAGTTTAATGAAATTGAAATTTCCATATTAATGGTTAGGTTGAATTTTGGGTCAATAAAGGGCCCATGGATCCCTTAAGAGAAATCCAAAATAGAACTCATCACGAGATCGCTCGAAAGGAAAGGAAGTTGTCCTCAATTGGGGTCTCAAATCAGCCCGCAACTTAGGAATTCAAGCCCTAATTTCTAAAAATTTTACGAGGAATTAGAAAGTAAATTAAATTGAAATTAATGGAAAATGAACAAGAAGAGTTAGGTTAGCTTATCTTAACCTAGGTGGATGATTTCCTACTTTTTCCTCTCTTTGAGCTCTCAATTTGGTGTAAAAATGGTGGAAAAAGTGATAGAAAATCAGGTGTGAAATATGACATTTAAAGGCTACTGGTGCTGCTAAAGAAGACACTTGGGCGCTAAGGCAACAATACAACTGCTAAAGTGGTTTCAAAAACATACATGGATGTCGCTAAAGTGGTCACAGTGGTGCTAAAGGAGGCACCAATTTAGCTGCCATTATGTGCTAAATCACACCTTTGCTAATGGGCCAGGGATGCTAAAGCGGCCTATGGTCACTAAAGCGACCCAATAAGTTATTAAGTGGACATATCAGGTGCCACAAACTAGATTTTTACTAAGTGCAAAATGAACGTCGACCGGGTGTTTAGGACTTATGCGTAACCTATTAAGTGCAAACAAAATATGCTACCATACAAAATTCAATGTTACAGTATAAATGGAACCATCAAAACTTTCATCCTAGTTGGTTTTGACTAAATATGGGGACCAAACCTATAGTTCTGCTTTTACATAATCCACTCAATAGCCCAAAATGAGTTCGAAAGCCTCGGGGCCTGATCCATGGCTCACCCTAGCCTAAATCAATGTTTTGGAGCTGATGGTGTTGTCAAAATTATCATTCGTGGTCATCTACGAAGAGTTTTGGTCAAAACCAAATCCTAAATAACAAAATCTCCTAAAGAAAAAAATGAGACTAAAATACCAATAAGCTATCCGATAACAAAACTGATAGTTCTGGCAAGTCAAAACTGAAGTATAACCACTGTTGGAAGGTTCAAAACACCAAAAATTCATACAAATTGAGGAAATGACCTGGAGCATAATTATGAAAGCTTGAATGGATTAGTTACTGGGCCTTCATACTCCGAGCATACACTTGTTATATAACATCGTAGAAGTAATGATACTTCTAAGGGATTTTGCCATATGTATCCCTTATCCTACCAACTTTCGCACATCACTCTCAAACAGATGAAACTTAACCTCAACCACCAACTGGACTCCAATTGAATCGAGAGAGACTTACACATGGAAATTCGAACCAAGAAACAATGATACAACACTAATACCAGCACAACCAAATGAAGACTCATCTGAGCCAAAGGAAAACCAAGGGTTGTGTCATACAACAAACTCCAAATCCAATTATAACCTTTGTATGCCTTTCCAAGGCTGTTATGCACTATAAACTAAGCAGAAACTCACCCGATTCCTATATGTGCAATCTCATCATATTGTCCTAGAAGAACTAAAGTTGATCTATCGAAAATAAAAAATGGTAATCAGGAGAATTAGCCTATAAAAAGCTACCTGGGCATACAAATATAGATGACCAAGGTCCGCAATCAAAGTTGGTCTTACAAATTGTTAGAGTAATCTTAAAAACTGCTAGCCAGGAGTCTTAGTGCAACTATTCACCACAGAACAATCCGCTATAGGATTCCTACCAGCAAAGACTAAAACCAAGATGAATCTAACTCAAGCATACTACTCCTGCCAGTAGATCATCCAAAAATCCATGCGATAACTGAAAATTATGGTAGATACGAAAAGAACCATCATCGTGCCAACACGAAACCATCTGAATACCTATCTACCATAATACATCTGAACTATAGAAAACCAAACAGGTAGACATGGAGTAGTCTTCTTAGCCAGTCTATAGATGAAATCCTAAGAGGGACAAATTCTAAAATAAAGGTCGCACCCAACCTTTACAACTTCTGGTTGAATCTCAACACTAAGGCTTTACTGCCCTATTTTAACTATCCAAAACAATCCAAAAAATGGGTAAGTATTCATACTCCAATTCTATCTTATCTTCTAAATCTCCATTCCACGCGTCATTTCCAAAATTAAGCCAACAAGCTTGAACTAAGACTAAATACTCAAAATGACATTTGTATCCAAATCAGATATATCCTTATAGAATCAGGCCAAAATAGAAACTAAAATATTGCTAAAGGGAAAAATCACCGTGGAGGATAAATCCCCTACCGAAAACACAAGCAATCAAATCCATATTTATTGGAGAGGCATGAAACACCAAAATATACTCAACAACTCACCAAGTCTACAAACTAAACTAGTAATAAAAAAACTCTAAAAACTCAGAGAAATGCCACTTTAGTCAGAAACTAAACGATTCAATACTCGATCTCAATGATGAATGCCCAATGGCGCATATTACTAAGGAGAAACACTCCACCCAGTCTAATAAGGCCGAAGATAGTCTAAAATAAGAATTTCTTGAATAAACTAAAGTAGTACAATCTTTACTCAATCAACTCGTGAACCATATTACTGTAAAGGAAATCACCAAATCTCGACATCAAAGCCAAGGTTAAGACCACTACCAGAAGATAAATCCAGCAACTTAAAATAACAAATTTCCAAATTGCAACCTTAAGAAGAGTCACCAAAAATATCACCTATCTCTAAATCTTTAACTCCACTAGAATAAGAACGATATCATGGTAAGAACATAGTATCCAACTCCACAAAAATACTAATAGCAATCCATCACTAGGAGATAAACCCTACAATCATGAAAGATGAATCCAAAACCTCTAGACATTAACACCAAAACTACTATAAGTCGATGAACTAATCCAATAGGAAGGACGAACCCCAAATTAGTCCACTTCATAAATGGGCTACAAACCCACTAGCCAACTCTAAAACCATAATAGGACCATGGAAGTACAACTTAACTTAGACACCATAATCAACTCCAAATCTAATCTACCATAGCCGACAAAAGAGGAAACAATCAGCCTCAACTTGCTACATGAGAGAAATCATCCAACAAAACTAGCCGTCAAAGCCAACAACTAAAAACTCACGAGGAAGGGAATTCTAACTAGATCATGCTAGTCTAGCCACCTATCAAGTGAGGATCAATTACATCAAACCATGAAAATAATAGCAAATACAAACATTAATATAAAGGAATATGCAATACCGAAAATAAAAATTAATAGCAAGAACTACTCTAGGGCCACAATAAGGCCCATATTCCAAGGTAAATGGGAATCGAACCCAAATGCTACACCCCTAGAAAAAAAAATAGTGATTCGCTCCATCCACTAGTAAAAAATAATCTATGGGGGTGGGGGTGTAGTCATATAATCATGAACTCCATATAAAGCCACACAAAAATTAATATAACCCTAACAAGACATACAATCATTTATGGGTACGAGAACCTCAATACATAAAAATGAGAAGGTAAAGAAGGAAATAAAAAGGTGAACCTAACACGGTGAAATTTTACGTCACATGGCTAATATGCCTGAAAGAGAACAAATCTGAATGATTTCATACTCAAACTAAGCATTTGAATCGTCAACTGAGAGGATAAGCACTTTCTCCAATTGAAGGTGCCACAAATATGAGACTAATATGAATAAGCTCAGTGACTAATAATCTATGTCGGGGATACTCTCTAGACTAATATCCGATCTCTCTATAGTTATAGAAAACCCATAAAGCCCTAACCTGGTGAGAAACACAAGTTGACCCTAACTGGATGACCAACTAACGCTAAGGGAACTCCCTACTGAAATGACTATTCTCCCCACAATCATAACATACCTCATGGATGTTAGGATGGTGGGGAATATATGCTAACTCTGTCTGAACAACAAAATCATATCCAAGACACTCTATAGACTAATGTCCAATATTGCCACAACCAAAATAAGCTACTAGAATACTCTGAGATACTACCTCTCCTAATCCAGAATATCCGCATGGCCTGAAGACCCATACTAACAACTTTGCAAGGTTCGACGAGAAATCTATCCATTATGATTACCATGTCTAATTTGAGATCCACCCATATCCTAAGACACTACCTGCATGGAACTGATAAGATACAAGTAAAGTTGACTCCCTCAGAGAGGATCCTCACTCCTTGATTTAACACTAATATCACTATATTGATGACATGGCCAATTATTGCTACCTCTATAAGTATCAATACATGCTCTCTCTTTCGCTTTTGCATGATTAATAACCTGAGAGAAAGAAGACCCAAGTGCTATCAAGTGCTCCAATGCTAAATGAAGTAGCAATGTTATCCCTCTAATAAATCAATACACAATGTCATGATCTAAAAGATATAATATATAATTATGCCTGTCTCACTCAAAAAATGCAATCTCGTAGTCTGCACCAAAAAGAAACTCTGATGAACACCAACAAACCCAACTCCGACTTGAGAACAACTTGATGAACCAAATGTCATCCCTTGTTATGAGGTATCCATAAGTAGACTCAGGATCCTCAATGTTGTCTCTCAAAAAGCTAAAGTAGTTATAAACTCTATATAATATTGGGTTGGCCCCAAATCCTTTGACTAAGGCTAAATATCTTTGACATTCATCCTTGACTCCCTGAACTAAGACTGAATTAATAATCTAGTGATATATGCCGAAGTATCATTCTTATCTATCAACAACCTCACATCATCCATCTTGATAGAATAGAGTAAAGAAACTTACTTGAGGATCATAGAAATATGTGCACATGATAAGAAGTCAAGAATAGAATTTCCTAAGATTTCCCTATCAGCCTCCCAAAGCAAGGTTACAGATTCTTCCCTAATGATCCACAGGACTCTACAAGACATTTAGATCTTAAACTAATATATAGGTAAACCTAGGCTCTGATACAAGTTCATCATGACCTAATTTCTCATGTCATAATGGATACTATGATACTCCTTCTATAGGGAAGCCAACCCATAATCTAGAACTACTAGTAATGGACTACCTAGAGAAATGGAGGAAGAATATAAAATAAATAAATTGAAAGGGTAACATACATAACATAGTCCTAAAACCTGGTGTAATTACTACAAGAGCTTTTAATGTTATAAGGATGCAAAATAAAGTACTACATTAATATACAGATACAAACCATCTCTTAATACAACATAGAGATTAGTCTAGTACATAAGAGGGAGAAAAGTAATACTTTGAGCGCCAAAAGCTCACCCTATATCTCGAAACCATAGCTGATTTTAACGACGCACATAACAAAAATGATAACTCGTACGATTATCTACATGTTGTACAAGTGAAGTATGAGTACAAAATATGTGGTAATAAGTAGGCAATTCCCGATTGAGCTCCAAAGATCATGCAAATAAATATAGCATATAAACCGAAATATAAAGTACACAAAAATACCTAATAGTAGCATGATAAATTAATTAGATAATAATGATAAACTTTCTTATTCATAGCTAAGAACTAACATAATAAGTGTAAGAGGGGTACTAAGGATGAACTATAACATTCAAGCCATACTTAGGAACATCAACACTATACCGAATATTACTAGCCAATACATGAATAAAAAGGGCAAAGTGAAGATATATGGTATACAAGGCCAAGGAATGGATATACCACTTGAATAAATAACAGAAGGGGGGGATATACTTTAATACCATAGCTACACATATGTAGATATGTATATACATATATATATGCGTGTATGTATATATATATATTTATATATGTATAAACAAGGTCAAATAAAGGTAGAACATAAGTCATCACACTAACATCTCAAAGCCTCCTAATCGTGGGATAATTACCCTAGAAAGAAACCGCTAAGAAAAGATCAACATATCATGGTCTAAATCCATAATGTCTAACCATGGAATAGTCATGCATAATAATGCAATCATAAGATAAAGAATTGAATTCATAACTCAAATATCAATACCAATCCAATAATCAACCTGTCATAATTAACAATCATAACAATAATAATACGAGGTAACCGACTAGTCTGAATTAACAATACCTTACTACGACATTCATAATCAACCACTGTTAATGGCTTAAAAGTCTTAATAAAAACTCAACAAATAATTGTCTAAGCCTATACCTATGCAACCCTCTATAAGGCCGATAGTTAGAAGCTCCATACAATATACTGCAAGAAGAACTCATACCTATACCTCTGCAACCCCCATAAGGCTGATAGATATAGGTGCATACTAGTTATATGCAATGCATTTTTTAAGAATGAATGCCAAGATATAATCCATAATACCATGACCGATTTGAATGCCATAATGAAAACCATTGTATAAACTAATTTAATCAATATAATCATCAACTATCAGGCTTGAACCAAAACTCATATCATCAATATCATCATCAATCATTGGGTTTTAATCGAAACTCATATCATCACTATCACCATAGATCACTAGACTTGATCTGGAACTCATATCATAAATAACATAAAAAATGCCTATTCATTCAGTTTGGAAGATATATGTGTATATATATAAGTGCATAGCTAGAACCATCGCTAAAATGTTATAAATCTATAAATCATTATCTAAGGTAAACTCCAAGACTAAATCACTAAAGAAATGTGAAAGGGTGAAAATCTCTCTCGACCGAGGTAGATTGTAGTAGTAAAACTGTGAACCAAAATCTATCTCAGTCATATGTCCAAGATCATCTTTATTATTCTCCTAGGATAATTCATTCATTAAGATGATATGATTGACATTATGATGAAATTTACTTTAATAGTGAAAAGTGGCAATGAATCCCATTTTAGCAAAAGTGTAATAAAATAATATTTTAGTTGGGATCGTACCATTTACCTTTCAAGTGATCATGATTGTACCGAATCTACGCATGCCATCACCAGTATTCAAACAATACAACAATAAGTATCAATATGTCTATAAATAATTACCATTTCCTTTACAAGGGTAGAATACGTTGCAAATCCTAAATAATACCTTAATCATAACGTTGGACCCAATAATATGTTCAAAATAACTACAAGACCATAATCAATGCCTTAGGCCTAAATATATATTCGACATAACCATAACATCAATATTTGTGGAAAAGCCACCATAATTCACCAAATAATATACTAAACATTGTACTAAAGGTTCATTAGTCTCAACTTCCCTTACACACTAATATGTGCATATAAGTCTATAAGAGCCAACACAAGTCTTGTCCTAAGCTAAGCCAAAGGGCCCACTTCTAATTAACAAAATCCATATATAGGCAATTTCTAACTCAAACTAGGCTAAAAGATTCACATCCACTTCAAGATGGTTAATCATTCATTATTATCCCTAAAAGAGCAATTTCTCCTAAAACATGAGAAACTAAGGCAATTTCATCTAAATATAATTCAAATATAGCCTAAACTGTCCAAATAAGAAAAATCACAGTTTCATGCTTCCAATGCCTAAAATCCATTCCATATCAAGAATAATATCACAATCATACTACAAATTAGCTTTATCTATAAAGAAGGTAATAGCATTATAAAAGTATAGTAAGTATTTCAACTTAAGGATCAAATACCCTTCTAGCCTCGAAACTCACAAGTTAGGTTAGGTCATGATATTCTGCCCACAATCATATCCAAAAATTCCTATGTAACATTCAACACATATAAACACCATCAAGAAGAAGAGTAGACAAAAGCCTACCTTAAAGTTGAACTACAACCATTGAATCATCCATAAATCATTCGCCTTCACGACATGACCCCAAAATGCCATCATGCTTATGAAATCATAATCTACACATCATTAGGATTCAAATGAGACCCACATCACTATAGTAATAGTCAGGTCAAATTTTGAGTTAAGGATGGTACTGTGGGGCCCAAAAAATAGAATCCAAAATTGAACCCATCACAAGGTTCCTTGAAGGACAAGGAGGTTGTTCTCAAAATTTTAGTATAGACAGAGCATAGTTCGAGACTTAAATCAATACTAAGATTTAGGAATTCAAGCCCTAATTTATAAGAATTTTAAAAAGAATTATAATTGAAATTGAAGGGAATATTAATGGGAAATAACCAAGAAGAGTTAGGTGGTCTTACCTTAACCTAGGTGGATGACTTCCAACTTTTTCCTCGATTTAAGATCTCAATTTTGTGAAAAAATAGTGGAAGAAGTGATCAAAAATTTTGTTTGAAAAAGGGAATTTAAAGGTTAAAGTTTCCACTAAAGTGGACATTTAGACGCTAAAGTTCTTAGTGCTAAAGCGGCAATACAACTGCTAAAGTAGTCTGGCATAAGATGCGGGTGCCACTAAAGCATCCCTAATAGAGCTAATGTTGGCACTACTTTAGTAGTCATTGGAAGATAAGGTGCACCACTACCAATGGACCCAGACCACTAAAGCGGTCCATGGATGGTAAAGCGCTGAGTGCTAAAGTGACTTAATAGGTGCTTATGCAGGAAGATCAGGTGCCACCAAATTTTTACTAAGTCTAAAATAGATATCGATCAGGTATTTATGATTCATTTGTGTAACACTTCGAATTTTACAACAACTATAATATATCTAGTGTATTCCCACCTAGTGGGATCTGGGGAGGGTAAAGTGTATGCAGAACATACCACTACCTCGGGAGAAGTAGAGAGGTCATTTTCATAGACCCTCAGCTTAGGATTGATAACAATATAACAAACAGAAAAGATAAGTTCATATAAATTAGTATGGTACGCACAAAAAACTAACAGTATGACAAACATAAGAAATAAATACATATAAACTAGTACGGTATGGAATAAAAACTAACACTGCTAGCCATAAGCTAATACTACAACCACAACACCACAAACAAGAAACTCCAGACACAAACGAGTGCTCCCCTACTAATACCGATGGACTCCCACCCCCTAACCCTCTACCCTAATATGCATCCTTCACACCTTTCTATTAAGGGTTATGTCCTCCATAAGATGTAATTTCTCTATATCATGCCTAATCACCTCCCTCTAATATTTCTTAAATCTACCTCTACCCCGTCTAAACCTATCCATAACTAGTGTCTCATACCTTCCACTGGAGCATCAACTCCCCTCCTCATCTTGTGCTTGAACCAACATAACCTTACTTTTCACATCTTATCCTCTACCGAGGCAACTCCCACCTTCTCCCAAATAATCTCATTTCTTACCCTATCTTTCCTGGTATGTCCACACATATATCATAACATTCTAATCTCTGTCACCTTCAACTTTTGGATGTAGGAGTTTTTAACTGGCCAGTACTCCACTTTATACAACATAGCTGGTCATACTATCACTCTATAAAACTTTCCTTTAAGCTTTGGGGGCACCTTATTATCACATAGAACTCCCAAAGTGAGCCTCCATTTCAACACCTCCAATTTTAGTCCATGAAAATCCCTTACTTTAAGCTCATTACCCTGACCATGATTTGTCTATATGAGTCGTAATGTGTCTATACGATTCATATAGTGTTAATCATAGTGTGAATATGATTCATAATGTTTCTTATTTGATCACGACTAGACTTAATGAGTCGTAATGACTCTATATGAGTCATAAGGTACCAAATCGTAGGGTTACCAATGTAATTACCTAACTATTATTTCTTAAGTACAACTAGGACTTTATGAGTTATAGAGTAGCTTGATGATCTATGTGACATGAGTCGTATGGTCAATAGTGTGGGTGCCCAATGACCCTGAGTTTTCTACGACTTGTGGTGATGAGTCATAATGTGTCTTAACGACTCGTCATGAGACCCGTAGAAATGATAACGCTCAAATTACACTCTTGAATAGGTGTAAGAGTTCGTTGTCAATATAAAACCCAACTAGGTAGGGGCCGAATCCCACCGGGAATAGGGTGTGAACTGAAGTTGTTTATGATTTAATTCACTGGTAGTTTACTATTTCTTGAAATCGGGGTTTTAGTTTTGCAGAAAATTGTTTATCACGTAGAACTTGATGTTTGTAACCAAGATTTTATGATTTAACCAGGATTATGTTCACTAGGGCTTACGTAACATGACAGATGCTACCATTAACTCAAGGTTCTTACGGTGGTTAGGATGACAAGATATCTTTATCGATGATATTCTCAAACGTCTCTCAACCTATTCGAGCATCTAATTTCCTAATCCTCTCGTACTTAGGAAATCGCAACTCACTATCCAGATTTTACCTCAGGTTAATCAACCTTGTTACAACGCTGATTATTATACGAAGCCTTTTCGAGTCCCTGTTGATAATTCACTTCCTACTGTTTATGATTTCTTTCTCAAGCAAACCAAAGTAGGTACGCCTATTGTTTGAAACCAACAGACAAAAATTCTAATCTCAGAATTACCAAGAAATCCTAACACTTAATAAACCTTGAGTAATTAATTAAAACCTTATCATGACCTAACCCTAGATTTCATAATCCAGGTTAATAGTGTTTAGTTACTCATAATGCAAGAAATAAGCACACAATTTGAATTCATAACTGGAAAGATTAACTTACAAGAATGACGGAAATCAAAAGTGTTCTTGTGATTGAATCACAAGGCAAAACTCTAAAATATTGTTCTTAGAGAAAGAGAGAGAAAAAATCGTATATTATCAATATATCAATGGATAGCTGGATAGCTCGATAATTTCATATTCATAAAAACCCTAAAACAAGAATTTAAAATAGTAAATTCTAAATAAGGAAATAAAATTAAAAGTTTCAAACTTTCTTCAGAATAGATGACGGTGCCCATGACAGCCTATAATGATCTTGACAGCCTATCATGGACGTCGTCAGCGTCTTTAAAATTTTAGCTCCTGCTGCGTAAGGTTGACGATGACGGTGATGTCCTATCAAGATCTTGACGGCGTGTCTTGAAGGTTATCACAAAGCTTCCAGCAGCTCCCATCTTCTATTTAGGGTTGAAGGCACCCATGACAGCCTATCACCGGGCTGACGATGTGTCATGGATATCATCAACCACACTTAGCACTCTATCTACTTCTGATTTTTGTATTTTTTCTTCCTTTATTAGTGTTTACCCCTCTTATCTACTTTTGCTGCAAAATCAAAGTAAACTGATCAAAAACGACTAAAGTTGCTCAAAACTATGCAATTATTTAGAGTTAAAACCTATAAATGTGTTAGCATGTGCTCACACATCAACACCCTTAACTTAAACAATTGCTTGTCCTCAAGCAACCATAACATAACTAAGAGCATACAAAGTATAATTCGGTAGCTAACTACTCATATCAGTTCAGAATACATGCACCATCTCCAAGGTCAGTCAAAATAAGAGAAACAGTGTCTATTATAAAAAACACCCATCCAACTCACAAGGATCAAAATATGGCAAACATTTTAGAAATAACAACCCAGCACATACCCAAATTACACTATCCGATCAAGAAAGTTATTAGCAACATACCTAGTGTGCCCTCGCAACAAAGAAATCCCTTTTTCACTTATATCAAAATTTATAAACACAGGGATAAACACAAGACTCACTCTCAGAACGAAGTTCTAACATTGCGCATCAAATGCCATAGGCTTGCCCTTATAGTCAGTACCCAAGTCTTCAGACAGGTCAGTTAGGATCACTCTAGGTCTTTTCTTAAACTTGTAACGTAGGATAGGGGTTGGTATGATATTCATGGATATTTCGTAGTGACTAAGCCTACTTGACACTACATTAGACTCTTGGGGTTTCAACTCTTAACCTTATTTTATTCCCTCTTTTATTTATCATGCATGCTAAAGATGGATGCAGTCTTTTCAATTAACTAATTATCTTTTTATCATTTTTCACACAGTTTTCTCTTTTCTTATTTCTTTTTCACCGAACCCAGCTTTTTATTCATCCTTCTTATTCTACCTCCCTTCATACACAGATTACATCACACACCTTTATAATTGCCACCCTTAACTTAGTTTATTTGCCTAAGTTAAGGTGCACAATCTCCAAGGAGGACCAGGGCCAAGATAGGTTCATTATGATATAAATGGGAAGGTGAAAGGTGTACAAAAAATAAATAGGCTATTGAGGCTCAAACAGGGATCAAGGGATATTATTCACATTGGAAAGGTCATTTAGGCTAAAATGGGCTAACATGCAAAAACGACCTATGATCCTTTCCTAACGCCTATCCTATGACTATGGTATGACTCACAGGGCAAGTTCTAGATTTAACGCACAATAGGAACTGAGTAATACCACACACATGGCACACAAGTATCTTGCATATCACTACTTATCCGGTTCATGCACTTGTTTAACACAGGTCATTCATTTACCATACTAATGCCACAAAAAGATACGCAGTGGTCATAATAGATGCAATTCACATAGTACACAATAGATCAGACCACTGGATAGGTACTCAAAAATCACAGAATAAGCTAATTGCCTCAAGTACTTGTACTACTCCTAATTATCTACAGAATATGTTACAATAACAATTTACCCTACACCCTCAACTTAAAATAAAAAATAAGATGCACTAAGGGTTAGGGTATACCTAAAGACAGTCAAGCACGTGGATCCTGGGTCTTCGACCCTTCTACTGCATCATCTGCTATCTTCTCCCCATCAGGAGCATCTGGCTTTATGGTTGTTGGAGCTTGGCAAGATGAAGCACCTACAGCCCTAGCTCTGATGGTTGCCTCCCATTTCTCAGTATCAGCCAAGGACTCCAATCTTTCTTTCTTCACCTCCTCCTTCTATGCCTTCTTTTTGCCTTCTTTTTTGATTTTCTATCTTCCTCACTGTCTGACTCTTCTCTCTTATTCTTGCTTTTCTTTTCCCCTTTTTCTTCTTTTTCATTGAGGAGTCTGCAGTGAGATCAAGTATAGGAATTTCTTCCTCCAATTCTTCCACAGCCATACCTATTGGCATCATAATTTGGTGTTGCTGTAACACCCTAACATTTGCCTTTACTTTAATCAACGCAGGTCTGAATGCACCAAGATCAGTACCTGTCATCTCCTTTGCCTGGGAATCGAATCTGTTCTCTAAATCTGTAACTCTCGCAGGCAATGTCATAAAGGGCTCTAGTGCAACCTTGATTCTTTTATCCCCAGCAGCAATGAACTGTTTGGCGAAGGCATGTAGTTGTTCCTCATACCACTTGGCTTGCTTAGCAACCTTCCTGATATCAATCGGCTGAAATGCAGAACCTGTTGCTGCTGGAGGAATTGAGGGGATGGCTTCACTCTCAGGAACTAAAGATGCTTGGGCTAAAGAATCCTGTACATCTACATGATGTGCTGCTCCTGCATCTGTAATCGGAGGGTCTGATGCTACCTCTACACCTCTGTCAAGACTAAGTCTTGGCTGCTCCTCATCAAACCGAATGGGTTATGAGTCTTCCGGGCATGAACATTTTTATCACCTCCTATAATTTTTGACACCTCAGCAAATCAGCATAATTTTGTAACAAGAAAAAGAAAAGGATTAGCAGTGTCGGTCCTTGACATCCTTATCTTCATCTAATCCATAATGATTTCCCTGAAGTTCAAGAAAAGCTGCTGCACCAAGATTGCTACCAAAATATCCCGGTCATTGCCCAGAATATTATCTCCCTCAGTAGGCATTAGCCAGGCTCATACTATGACCCACCAAAATTTTTCCTTCTGAGTCAATGCGGACTTACAAATTCTCTTATTTGGGTTTGTCACCCAAGTCGATTCTCCATCAGCTATGATGTTGGCCAACCAAGGACGTTGTTTGTTCTTATTCTTTATCCGAGCATAAAATGATGGTGTGGTGGCCTGAGGAATGAAGTGGGGCCGTGCAAGAATCTGTTGATGGTCTTGACCGAAACATCAACCATTATGCCCCTCACCCAAAATCTATCAAGAAGAGGCTGATCTGCTATTTTCTCACCTGGTTTGTATATGTTCTCCAACCTAGCTTGGTAGTTCACATAGAACTCTGGAACTAATGCGGGATAAAATGAACCTCCCCCTTCTGTAGTTTGTCGTAAGCCATATTCCTTGAATTTCTTCTCTACTTCTGGGTATATTTTCAACCCTTTTGTGATAATCATCTTTTCTTCTTGGATTGGCCTCTTCACATTTCTTCTATTATTTCTTTGCAACCCAGCAATGTAGATATCCTCAGCTCTAGGGATTTTCCATCTAGCATTATTCCTCACTTCTGAGTTCTTACAGATGATAAGAGTCCTTCGAGGTGGAGAATATTCATCATTTGTTGCTCAGTGGATGGGGACCCAGAAGTTGTTCCCTCGGACTCAGATTCTTCAGACTTTTCTTGATCCCCTTCATCAGAGTCAGTATGTTCAAACTTATACTGTTTAGAATCACTCTTTTCAGACCCCTCTTGCTCACAAGCTGTGGTCAACTCAATATCATCAGTGTCCTCCACCTCAATTAGTGGAGGTGGTAGAGTTTTCTTTGGACTTTGCTTCTTTCGCTTCCTAAGAAAGAGTTCCTCCTCCTAATAGTTAGATTCCTCGTTGAGGAGCTTACAGCATACATCATTTTTGGCCGCTTACTTTGGTTCTGTGGGACTCTTTCTTTTTTGGTGCAATTCTAAAGTACCTGGAAATATTAGAAGAACATTAGTCAACCCTAAAGATCACAAACATAAGTACATTAATCATTTAAGCTCATTTATGTTTCAGGCTCCAGGTATGACGATAATTCGTGATAAGCCGTCACGACCGTGATAGCTTATCACGATTGTCGTCAACCTTAGATAGAACCCAACAATTTTTTTCAACTTTTTGATGACATTCATGATAGGCCGTCACAACCGTGATAACCTATCATGAATGCTGTCAGCTCTGAACAGAACCAACTTCAATTTTTTTTCTTGTTTTTTCTTTTAGAGCTTGACGACATTCCTGATAGGCCGTCATGATTGTGATAGCCTATCACGAATGTCATCATACTTTTTAGACCCTATTTTAACTTTAACTAAATTTTTAGTCCCTATTTTTGCTCAAGATTCACTTAAATTTGAATTGTGAGCTAATTTTTCAAACCTAGGGTTTGCACTCTCCTTTTCACATTGATCTTGGTTCAAGCATCTTAGGGACTTGGGTTGAATTTCATTAGTGTATACCTGATGGCGCTCTTAAACTAAAGTCACGCACCAAAGAAAGAGTGAAGGAGGAAGATTTTCTTGATTTTTTAGTTTAACCCACACACAAAGGAATATTGTTTTCTTGTAGTGTCTTTGCAAAGGATGGGAAATATTTTAACTAAGTAAAGAAATAACTAAAGAAAAAGAAGTTAAAAACGGTGGAAATTTGAAAAGGTTCACGATTTGGGACGGGTCGGATCTGCTTAAAGTTAGGCCCACTTTTTAGATTTTATGCTTTGGGCTGACGACGATTTGTCACGCGTGTGATAGTCCATCAAGATCATCGTCACCCTTAAGCAGATAATTTCTCCACCCTGATCTAACTGATGACCATCGTGATAGCTCATCACAGTCGTGACGGCTTGTTACGGATGTCGTCATGACCTTCCAGCTGACCTTTTCATTTTTCCACCTTCTCTATACTAAATCCTAATTTTAAAAATAAAAACACTTGCTTAAATATAAAAACTTTGGGTTGCCTCCCAATAGCGCCTGATTTACTGTTGCGGCACGATTGGGTAATCTTGACTACTCAGACATCGCCAAGACAACCTGTTTATCCCCCTTTTCCATCATCATAGAAGATGTCAACGATCGAAAAGACATTCATATCATTTTGTTGCGACATAGGTTGATGCATTTTGAATTTTGCCTCTTTCTTACTGAGCCTAAATTTAAGCTCGTTCAACTCTATGTCCACTATTACTCTTCCTGTTGCTAAGAATGGCCTACCCTAAATAATGGGTACCTAAAAGTCCACATCACAATCCAATACTACAAAATTAATAAAAAGAATATAGTCTGCCACTTGCACCAACACATCATGCAAAATTCCAATCGACCGCTTTATCGACCTATCTGCCATTACGAGTCGCATATTAGTGGGTGTAGGAGCTTTTAAACTGAGCTTCTTATATACATCCAGTGGCATCATATTCACACTGGCACCCAAATCATATAATGCCTTTGTAACATCCAGAGACCCAATTTTACATGGAATAGCGAACGCTCCTGGGTCAGCTTTCTTTGCACTAAAAATCATGTGGAAACTGCACTGCAATGGTGGAGATTGTCCACCTGCTCAATACTGGACTTTCTCTTATTCGTGACGAGGCCTTTCATGAACCTTGCATAGCCTGACATTTGGTAAAGTGCTTCAATCAAAGGAACATTAATTGTCAGTTGATTGAGCATTGCCATGAACTTCCCAAATTTTGCATCCTCAACCTTTTTCTTCAATCGTTAAGGAAAGGGAGGTGGTGGTCTAGGGATAGTATTTAACACCACTTTCTCTTCCTTCTCCAAATCATCATTAGAACTATCCATCTTCTCAGACTCCACTGGATTACTTTCTTTGGGTTTATCAACTCTTACCTCTTCTTCTACAGATTTGCCCACAGAAGGGCCAAGTAATAGCTTACCACTCCGAGTGGTAATCGCCATACATGAGCATCATTCCACGGATTTTGAACTATATCACTAGGTAAAGTACCACTTTTTATCTGGTTCAGTATAGCAGAAAGTTGACTTATCTGCTGCTCTTACTGCTTAATAAAAGAAGAGTGTGAGCTAACCAACTGACTGAGGGCAGAGAATTCACTCTTCATAGTAGTTACCCCCGAGTTGGTAGCTTCCACTCCTTTCAACAACTTTTTCATCATGTCCTCCATAGATATCTTGCTCGAGATAGTTGTTGAAGCATCCTGACTTCCAGGAGTAACATACAAACCACTCTTGTCATTATTTCTTCTCTATTGTCCCTCCTCTCTATCTTTATAATTAGGTTTGTCATAAAAGTTCCGACCTTGGTTACCTTGGATATTGCCTCAAAAAACCCCTGATTACTCACATAGTTTTCCTCTATATCAGCACTCTTAGCCTTTGTACCCTGAGATTCCACAGCCTTAACCATTTCGGTCTTGTCTAACAGAAAGTGCTTGGTCAACAAGTCCATCTGTGTCTTTAAGTAGGCCATGTCCTGGTCTCGCTCCTCATCCTTTCTGCGCTACTCTGAAGTCATACCACCAAAAATGGTCAGACTAGACACCAAAAAATTTGTGGTGTTCCAAACCCGACTCTGCTTGGTCATTCTATTCAGCATGACTGAAGCATCCATAAAAGAGAGGCCAATGAATGAACCACCAGTAGCATTGTCTACAATTGTCTTTTTCACAGAGTTGAAATCTCTGTACAAAGTCTCCATCAATTTCAAGTCCGTTATGTTATGATTTGGACATTAATACAACTTCTTCTTAAATCTCTCCCAGGTTTAGTGCAATGCTTCAGTTGGAAGATTTCTGAAGTTACTAATTTCGTCACTCAGCTGTACCCTTCTGAAGGGTGGAAATAACCATTCTCGGAATGCCTCTTTCAACTGTCTCTAGTTGTTTATTGAATCGGGATCTAGCTTGTTTAACCACATTGTTGCCTCTCCAGACAGGGACAATGGAAGTAATCTCTACCTGATCGCATTTTGGCTCACTCCCAAATTGTCAAAATATTTGTAAATGGTGATGAAGTTCACCAAATGCATGTTCAGATCATCACCAGGAAAGCCACCAAACAACCCCTTCATATTCAGGAGTTGGATCATGGTGCTTGTTATGCTGAATTTTGCACCCGGTGCCAACGGTGGAGGAATGATAGCACCCGTTACACCTGCTCCATCCATTCCTTCATCATCTTCATCAGCCTTATATTGAATAGGCTGTTGACCATACCTTCCCTAGACTGGATGATTTCTATTGGTATTTCACTGCACTGGTGTAGAAATTTGCTTATCTCGCCTTGGGTTTTCAGGATTCTGCAATTCCTCATCACCCAAGCCTTCGTCATCAGGGTTCAACTGACATACTTGTTGACCCAAATTCTATACGTTCACCTGAGCCCTGGCCAAAGCGGCTAGTCTGTCCGCCTCCTGTTGTTCAACCATTCTCTCTATCAGCTAAGCTTTTGAATTAATTTGTAATAACTATTCTCTGGAGCTTCTTTTTTTTTGTCATAGAAAACACAGTTCCTACAATAGACAAAAACAACAAATAAACGTAAATCAAGAAAACTTAACTAATAGCAAATTAGCGCACATAAACTTTCAGTTTCCAACCGTATTCCCCGGTAACGACGCCATTTTTTATAACGCTCAAATTACACTCTTCAATAGGTGTAAGTAATTATTATCAATATAAAACCCAACTAGGTTAGGGTGGAATCCCATAGGGAATAGGGTATGAACTCAAGTTGTTTACGATTTAATTCACTGGTAGTTTACTGTTTCCTGAAATGGGGGTTTTAGTTTTGCAGAAAATTGTTTATCACGTTAAACTTATTATTTGTAACTAAGATTTTATGAGATAACCAGGATAATGTTCACTAGGGCTTATGGAGCATGACAAATGCTACCATTAACTCAAGGTTATCACGGTGGTTAGGATGACATGCTATCTTTATCGATGATATGCTCAAATGTCTCTCGACCTACTCAAGCATCTAATTTCCTAATCATCTCAGACTTAGGGAATCACACAACTCACTGCCCAGATTTTACCTCAGGTTAACCAACCTTGTTACAACGCTAATTATTAAACGAAGCCTTTCCGAGTCCCTGTTGATAATTCACTTCCTACTGTTTATGCTTTCTTTCTCAAGAAAACTAAAGTAGGTACGCCTATTGTTTACAACCAACAGACATAATATCTAATCTAAAAATTACCAAGAAATAATAACACTTATTAAACCTTGAGTAATTAATTAACACCATAATCCAGGTTAAAAGTGTTTAGATACTCATGATTCAAGAAATAAGCACACAATTTGAATTCATAACTGGAAAGATTAACTTACAAGAATGAAGGAAATCAAAAGTGTTCTTGTAATTGAATCACAAGGCAAAACTCTAAAATATTGTTCTTAGAGAGAGAGAGAGAAAAAATCATATATGACAAAACCATCTCGAGATGCATTAGAATAGATGACAAAACCCTCCGTGCCTTCAGGCAGAGTCAAGAATGGTGATAAAGTCAACTTATCTTTCAACTTCTCAAAACTACCCTCACAAGCATTAGACCATAAGAACTTCACATTCTTCTGAGTCAACTTGGTCAATAGGGAAGCAATAGAAGAAAAATTTTCTACGAACCTCCTATAATAACAAGCTAAACCTAAGAAGTTCTGAATATCGATTGGAGTTGTGGGTCTAGACCACTTCTTAACCACAACAACTTTTGAAGTATCCACCATGATCCCCTCATTAGACATAAAATGATACAAAAATGTGACAATGTTTATCTAGAATAAACATTTAGAGAACTTAGCATACAACACAATGCACAGGTAATCGGTATGATCCTCCTTACACTTGGAGTATACCAAAATATCATCAATGAAGACAACCATTCACAAATCTAGAAATTGGTGGAAGACCCTATTCATCAAGTCTATGAAAGCCTTAGGGGCATTAGTCAAACTAAAAGACATGACCAAGACCTCAAAATACCTATATTGGGTACAAAAAGCTGTCAGAGGGATATCCAACTCCCTAATCTTTAACTAATGATACCCAAACCAAATATTGATCTAGTAGAAAAGATTAGCGCTTAGAAGTTGACCAAACAAATGATCCATCCTCGAAAGAAGGTACTTATTCCTTACCGACACCTTATTTAGTTGACGGTAATCAATGCACATACAAAGGGAACTATCCTTTTTATGCACAAACAAGATAGTTGCACCCCATGGAGACACTCTAGGAAGAATAAAACCCTTGTCTAAAAGATCCTTTAATTTCACCTTAAGATCCTTTAATTAATACAAAGCCATTTTATCTAGGGGAATAAAAATAGGATGAGTGTCTAGGAAAAGATCGTTCCCAAAATCAATCTCCCTATCGGAGGAATACCAAGAAGGTCGTCAGGGAAGACCTTAGGAAATTCACTCACTATGAGAGAGAATGCAAAAAAGGTCCCTCCAAGTTAGAATCTTTAACCCGAACCAGATGATAGAGAAACCCCTTAGAGATCAATCTCCAAGCTCTAAGATGTTATATGAACCTTCTCTTAGGAGATAGAGATCCACCCTCTCACTCAATAATCGACTCATTTGGGAATTTAAAGATGACCTTATGTGTCCAACAGTCAAAGAACCATAGAATGAGTGTATCTAATCCATCCCCAATATGACACCAAAATCAACCATGTCTAATTCAAACAGATCCACCAAAGTCTCCCGACCACCAACAAATACTACACAACCCCTATGGACTCTTCTAGTAACCATAGAGTCTCCAACTAGGGTAGACACAGAAAAAGTATCTGAAATACACTCTGTACAAAAACCTAAATGCATAGCCGAAATAGGGTCACATAAGAGAGAGTTAACCCCAAATTAAACAAATAATACAAATCATGGGAAAAAAGTTTCAACTTACAAGTAAAGACAATAAGAGATGCCTCAGAGTCCTAACGAGAAGAAAAAACATTTAAGCAATTCCATCCAATACTGATACTAGAAACAGAAGTAACACCCTTTGGTGTAGGAGCTGGAGAAGAGGAAAAAAGAACTTTATTTTCCACAGAAGCAACCCTAGAAGAAAAATCATACTTTCTATGGCCAATTTGGCCTTAATTAAAACAATGGTTTCTCTCTTTCTTATATTATCCACAGTACGATTGACCATAAATTTTCTAGGAGGATACGATGGAGCAGACGGAGCCCTACCAGCCTGAGATTGGACACCCTCTTCCCGGTACCCTCCACCATGCTGAGAAAAATAATCACTCGATGGTCTTGAGTAAGGAGTACTAGCCGTAGTGAAAGAACCAAAACTCCCCCACATCTTCTTAGGCCACTTTCCCCTATCTTTACCACTCTGTTGCTAGCCTCCACCCTAACCAGAAAACCTAAATATCTTACTCTGCCTCTCACCCATCTCAACCTTTTTCTTTTTCTCTTTCTTAACCTACTACATAAATACCACAAGTTGAGAAATATCCATATCTTTGTTCAATATGACATCTTTACTCTCCAGAATCAACTTACAGATTAACACAAATATTAACTTATGCATTCTAGCTCTCAATGTAGACACCAACTCAGGAACATACCTGGACAACTGATGGAATTTCAAGGCATACTTCTTAACCGACGTCCTACTTTGTCTCAGATTACAAAATTCCATCGCTTTTGCCTCCCTCATCTTTTAAGAAAAGAAGCAGTCAAAAAACATACTATAAAAGTCATCCGACAATGCAGAGTCAACATTGTCTACTTTAGACTATTCCATTCCTCATAACTTTGGCTTTCCACATCCTTCAATTGTTAGGTATCAAACTCCACCCCTCAACATACGAAGCATATAAAATTTGAAAAATCATCTCCATCTCATCAATAAAAGATTGAGTATTTTACTTAACCTTAACACCTATAAAAGATAAAGGACTCAACCTCATAAATTGGACAACTATTGTAGCCACAGAAGATGGAGTACTACACTCAGACAGAGAAGCTACCAGTTGAGCTAACATATGAATATACTATAGAGACTCAACATTCATCACATTATCCGAAGGAGCTCAATGAGGGATAGACGAAAATAGTGGAACTTTAGGAGGGCAATCAGGACCTGGACCCCTTGACCGAGCCTGCACCCTATAAGTAGGGCATGTCCCATCAACAGTGTTCGTAACTAAAATAGAGGAGTTTCCATGAGCATCATATCATCTGGGATGCTTGAACTAAAAAAGAAAGCAAATGAGAACTAGAGAAATCCAAGATCATAGACTCTACAGCCTAAAACAAAACAACAAGAAAGGGAAACATTGTTAAATGTTATGTAGCCTCTCTCTTAGAAGTGTGGCGCACTACATGCCCATAAAAACGACTCTACTTGACACTACTTTATGGAAACCAAAATGACCATGCACCTAGGCTCAGATACCAACTTTTTAACGACATAAACTAGGGTCATGCCATGATGGTTATCTCAAGTTTTGCATGGACCAAATATCACCCATTTATCTAACCTAAGTAGCACAACAACAAGTGAAAAATGAATTCCAAACATAAAATAAGATAGTTTAGAATAAAACTAATAACAATTTAAGATATGTCTATATGAACAATCAATAATCGAACAATTTTCCTTTACCAAAATAATAAACCAAACCACCCAACTCTACAGTATTCCAATAAAGCCTCCACAAAACCAAAATCAATATAATATCGGGAAATGCACCTGACATTAGCAAAAAACAAAGTCTAAATAAGGTCTAAGACATAGGTAATAAAAACCATGAATTAAAGCCTTCTGGAGTATGGTAGATCACCACTTTAGTGATAACTCATGAACTATCTTGAGAACCTAATCACTATGTAAGGAAAGTAAAAGATATTTTGGTACCTGCATTGATGGGGATACAACGTTTAAAGATGGTTAGTGTTTAGAGTGATAGCTTGTAACTCAGGGATAGAGGACTAAAGTAATGCTATAATAACAGTTTAAAACCCATACAACATTCAATGCATAATATCATGCTAAATACATATATGTATATAATACCATATATTGGGGTAGAGAATAAGGCAGAGCATGAACTTTAAAATCCTTATCATGGTATCTGTATCTTAACCATCATAAAATAAGACACCCATAAGTTATAAGGGTCCAGGTGTCCTCTAGCAATAAGGGCCCCAACATGTGTAGCCATACGGACCATAGAATAACTATATCTTTATATGCCTTTATGGGTGACTCAAACCACCCAGCATAATCAAGATGACTTGAGCACCAATTTATACAATATGAGCGACTCAAACCTCTCTTTTATTAATTTATTTGGGGAACTCAAACCTCCTGGTCATATAGACACCCACACCAGCAAGCACAATTTCTAGTGTTAGTCCTTTTGACTAATTTTTCACTGCCCGGCTACACATCTCGATTTAAAGCACACGTTAAAACATTCATTAAACATACACAACCATTTATCCAATTACATACAAAAGGAATCCTGTTGGTATTGTCATAACAACCCAATTTGCAAGCATACAATATGCCATAACTATTATTAATCAACTTAGGACTCGAACCCATTGTCTAAACAAAGACATCAATTAAAATAAATTTGAGACACAAACCCATTTAGTTTTTCAAATCAATTTATGGCCAACAAGTCCTTGATAAAATCATTGAACAACCATAAACATTCTTTGACAATGCCTTAGTTCAAAACACAATTCAACATATGACAAGATCATTCTCACTAGCAATTTCACAAATAGGTTGAGGGCATACCATTATTATAAGAAAAAATAATGTAATTTAGGTTAACCATGACCCCTTAGTTAAACCACAATTCCCACGCACCCACATTTGCAAAACCATTATTAAAATATCCAGTCATAAGTTAAATCATAAGAAAATAATACCTAATAATTTCATTCTATCATACAACCATGGTTTTCAAAACCACCATTAATGACTCATGAACAATTCTCTAAATATATTATTTTAGTGAATTAACAATGAGGGAAGAGGCATATGCCTAATTTATGAGGATCCATGGTGAGAATTAAATCATTAAGCCCTTAGATGACCATATTGAAGAAACCCTAGCCCAATCTTTATTGAGAAGTTTTAGAGAGAGTTTAGAGAGTGTTTGATCTTGTAAAATATGTAATATATGACCAAAAGGTGTTATAATATGTGGGGTCTTAGGGCCTTAGAGTGGGAAATATCCAAAATACCCTCAGCTTAAAAGATATGAAAAGTTCATAGGTGGCAACGAGTTAAGCTATTTTGTCATCACTACATCTTATCGCTCATACCATTGTGTCCTCACCAAGACAAAAAATTAGACACCACACACTATCCAACTTATGACTTCTTAGTCCCTCTTGTCACTAGACCATATGACTCATATGGTCTAGTTGTGATCAACACAGAACACCAAGGCTCGGATACTAGAAAATATACGATTAGACCCTAACCACTCGTTACATGATCATATGACTCATGAGGAGTATCTCATAACCATGACAAAACATGGCCAATAACATACTGGTTAACATACGACTAGGGTCACCTAACTCGTAACCATACCATACAACTTGTATAGTGATTCATTAGAATGGTAGAGAGCCTAAAGCTCATAAAATTTCCAAAGAGTAGAGTTCAGGAAATTTTAGTTGTATGGCATCTATTTGTGGTAGGGAGACATTGGTGAATCTAATAGAAATGGATATGTTAGACTTTGGTATTATTTTGGAAGTAGATTGGCTCTATTCGTGCTATGTATCTCTTAATTGTAGGACCCAAAGGGTTAGTTTCCAATTTTGGAATGAACTAGTGATTGAGTAGGAAGGTAGTTCCTTAATACTTAAGGGTTTGTTTATTTCAGATCTTAGATCCCAAAAATTAATTTCCAAGGAGTTTATATGTCATCTAGTTCGGGTTAAGGATTTAAATTCTGAGATCCCCTCTTTTGAATTTGTCCTTGTGGTCAATGAGTTTCCCAAAGTATTTCCTTATGATATTCCTGGTATCACTCCCAATAAGGACATAGTATTTGGGAATGATCTTCAACCAGATACCCGTCCTATCTTTATCCCTCCTTATAAAATGACTTTGGCTGAGTTGGATGAACTTAAGAATTAGTTAAAAGATCTTTTTAATAAGGGTTTTATTCATCCTAGTATCTCTCTGTGGGGTGCTCTTATGATATTCGTGCATAATTCACCAACAATATTTATGGATCTTATGAGTTCCATACCCGGTATGTCCTCTATGAGTTCTTGGTCATATCTATTTGATTCACTAATTCCCCAACAACATTTATGGATCTTATGAACTGGGATTCTTTTAGTTTTTGGACTTATTCATAATTGTGATTATTGATGAAATTTTTGTGTACCCTAAGAGTAAGAAGTATTATGCCTATATTTTCTTGTGGAAGACATAAGTTTGATTCCCGTAAGGAATATTTACTCAATCTCGGCCTCTTTCTATTAGTATTCATTGTTGAGTGATCTCTTACTATCTAGCTAGAAAAGATAGTTCAGAATCTTTCTCTCTCCCAACAAACAAGAGAGATCACTAGTTTTGGATTTTTGAGTAACCCCCCTCTGCCCGCATTCCTGGAACTTGCTTTTCTTTTTTGCTTTATTTGATTGATTTTATCCGATTGATTTTTCTGATTTATAATTTAAAAAATTGGAGGGAGAGTGAAGATGGCGGGATCCCAAACTAAAAATCAGTAACTGCTCGGAAAGGTCAGTGAGTTTCCTGCTATGGTGAAAGATCATTCATAAGGATTAGTGTTTGTATGCTAAGTTCTCAAAGTGTAAGTTCTTGTTTAATACTATTACTTTTCTAGGTCATGTAGTTTCTAGTGAGGGGATCTTGGTGGATCTACATAAAGTTGAGGTGATTAGGAAGTGGCCTAGACCCACAACTCCAATTGATATTCAAAGCTTCTTGGATTTAGTTGGTATTATAAGAGGTTTGTGGAGAGTTTCTCTTTAATTGCTGAATTATTGACTAAGTTGACTAAAAAGAAGGTGAAGTTCCAGTGGTCCAATGATTTTGAGGTTAGATTTTAGAAGTAAGAATATACGTTGACTTCATCTCTGGTTCGACCCTATCAGAGGGTACTTATGGTTTCATTATTTATTATGATATGTCCCGTATGGAATGAGGTATGTTTTAATGTAGCATGACAGGGTTGTGGCATATGCTTCTAGGAAGCTTAAGGTGCATGAGAAGAACTATTTGTCTCATGATTTTGAAATATTGGTTGTGGTTTTTTCTTTGAAGATTTGGTGCCATTACTTTAAAGATTTAGCACCACATGAGTCTTCATTATCACCCAGGTAAAGTAACATAGTAGCTAATAAAATTAGTAGATTGTCTATGTGTAGCTTATCACATGTGGAGGAATAAAAGTGAGGGATAGTGAAGGACATTCATTACTAATCTTTGGGTTCATCTTTTGGATACCAAGGATGGAGGTGTGATCGTTCAAGAGGTGGTGATGTCATCTCTTGGTACTTAGGTGAAGGAGAAAATGGTTTGGATCCTCTCTTCATGCATATTAAGGATGATGTGGGTAACCAAAAAGTCATGGCTTTTGATATTGGTGGTGACGGTATCTTGAGGTACCAAGGTAGATTGTGTGTTACCGATGTAGATGGGATGCAAGAGAAAATCTTTGATGAGGATTATGAGTCGAGGTACACGGTTAATCCTGGTTCAATGAAGATGTACCATGATTTGAAAGAGATCTATAAGTGGAATAACATAAAGTGGGATATTGCCAATTTTGTGGCAAAGTATATGGTTTTCCAGCAAGTGAAAGTGGAACACTTGAGGCGTAGTAGTCTATTTTAAGAGATTGAGTTGCTTGTGTGGTAGTGGGAAGTGATTAATATGGACTTTGTTATTAGTCTTTTGCTATCTTAAAGTTAGTTTGATTTAAATTGTGTCATCATTGATAGGATGACTATGTCAACTCAATTCTAGCCAGTGATGACTATTATTCCGCAGAGGAATATGCTAACCTGTCTCAAACTTCTTGATCCTAAAGTATATTTGATCTGAATACCTACCAAATCATAGATATTTTAATTTTCATAGATATTTGAATTTTTGTTACAATGCATGTAGCTTAGATTTAATATGATGCTAGAGTGAAAAGTTATGGCCATTTTAGTGAAGCACTATCCTGCAATGAGATGTCACGAGCCAAACCATGATCGTGGTTACATTGTATGATCGTAAAATAGTCTCGTATAAATTAAAAAAAACCAAACATCTTAAAGTTGTCATGTATACCTTTGTATCTCGAGAACAATGTTGACTCTTAAAGTTGATCCAGTTGGAACCTTCAACCTAAGAACAATGATATGATCGTAGGCAGGTACTACGACTGTACCAAAGTTTATTTTATTATGTTCATAGAGCGCACATCTACTTACCAACCACAAATAACACCCACGACCATCGGTTAGTCCCATGACCATGGAAAGGTCCTCTATATCTCTTCCAGCACCTTTAAGTTACAAATTTAAAAATGGCATATAAGTCTTTCCCCACACCTTTTACATAATAACTACATCATTTACGTTATTTAAATGATAATTTTTGAGTTTAATATTTCTGTAAGCCCTTATTACTCTTAAAAATAGTCAATATTTAGTTTTATCATAGAGAAAAAGGAGATTTCTTTCCCTAGGGTAGATCTAGGGTTCATCTTCTTCAAGCTTCAAATTTCAAAGAATTCTTTAGGGCTATCTTCTGTAGGTATGTGGGATTTTATCAAAAGGTTTTATTTCACAAAGATAGTCACTTTTTAGTTTAGTTTTTCTATAATTTAGGGCGTATGGATGTTGTCAAATTCATTGGTATCTAAGTCCCTTGGAATTATGGAGTAGAACACATGTTTTACCATGAATTTTAGAGTTATTACCTATTTATGATCATAAAAACCTAACTATATTGTGAAATCCATGATTTTGGACATTATTTTAGTTGATATACATAGTCAATTTATTTTAGTTGATCTACATAGTCAATATCGTACCCTTGGCTATATATAAAACACCCTTATAGCTGGGGTTAGAAGTTTGACCTCAGTTAGCTCAAATTAGTGTATGTTGATTATTAGTATCTCCCAAAATCCATATCCAACAGTTTTGATTCAGATTCTTTCTTGACCTTGTATTTAGTTATTTAGTTTATCATATAGTATATGTTCATTACATGGTCCTACATCAATTTACTAGGTTACATGCATTCAGCAACAACAACAACAACAAACCCAGTGTATTCTCACATAGTAGGGTATGTGGAGGGTAAGATGTACGTAGTCTATACCACTACTTCCAGAGAAGTAGCAAGGCTGTTTCCGATAGACCCCCCGGCTTAAGACGAACAATAGTAAACAAGTTTGTAAGAAAGCATGTAATAAGAGGCATAATAAGAACAAAGAATAGTAGTAAATCCGTAATAAAGTATAAAACAAGATGGCATAACAGAAATAAGACAAATTCATTGTTCCCCTATACTATCCTAATTGCACCTCCAACCTATAGGCATAGACCTAGGACTACCAACCCGGCTACCCCAAAGATCTCATAATTACTTACAATGACCCACCTATATGCCCTAGATTTCTATCTTAATTTGCATCCTCCAGACATTCCTATCTAGGGTCATATCCTTAGTAAGCTGGAACTGCTCCATACCACATATAATCACCTCTCTCCAGTATTTCTTTGGCCTACCCCTATCCCTCTTGAAACCATCCAAAGCTATCCTCTAACACCTACAAACTCCAGCATCCATTCCCCTCCTCATCACTTGACTGAACCATCTCAACATTCTTTCCCAAAACTGTCCTCCACCGAAGACACTCCAACATTTTTTGCATATTATCATTCCTAACCCTATCACTCCTAGTGAGAACACACATCAAATGCAACATCCGTATTTCCGCCACCTTCAACTTTTGAATATGGGAATTCTTGACTGGCCAACACTTCAATCCATATAGAATAGACGGACGGACTGCCACCCTATAGAATTTGCCTTTAAGATTGCGTGGCACTTTTTTATCGTACAACACACCCGAGTCAAGCTTCTAACTCATCCATCCTTACCCAATACTATGGGAGACATCCTCATCAATCTTACCATTCCCCTAAATTATGGACCCGAGATACTTAAAACTATCCCTTTTACAAACAAAATAGGACCCCAACATTACTACTACCTCGTTATCCTACAACAAGTCATTAAACATGCATTCCATATACTCTGTATTGCTCCTACTAAACCTGAAACATTTAAACTCAAGGGTCTATCTCCAAAACACCAACTTATCATTCACGCCCCCTCGTGTCTCATAAATCAAAACTATATCATCTACAAAAAGCATACACTAAGGCACCTCTCATTGAATATGCCGCGTTAATACATCAATCACTAATGCAAATAAAAATGGGTGAAGAGTAGATCCCGGATGCAACCCTGTCAGGAAAGGGAAATGCTCTAAATCTCTCCATGTCGTTCGCAGCTAAGTCCTTGCTCCATCATACATGTACTTAATTTCTTTGATGTACGCTATCGAGACCCCAATCATCTCCAAGAATCCCCAAAGAACCTACCTATGGACTTTGTCGTACGCCTTCTCCCAGTCAATAAACACCATATGCATATACATCTTTCTTTCCCTATACAGCTCGACCAGTCTCCGCACCAGGTGAATTTCTTCCATCGTCGAGTAACTGGGCATAAACCTAAATTGATTCTCTGAGATAGACACTATCCTCCTCAACCTCTGCTCGACCACTCTCTCCTAAATCTCCATACTGTGACTCAATAACTTAATACCCCTGTAGTTGTTGAAACTCTAGATTTCACCCTTGTTCTTATACAAAGGAATCATAGTACTCCTTCTCCAAGCCTCAAACATTTTTGTAATCTTGAAAATGTCATTAAATAATTCAGTCAACCACCTTACCCCATCCTTCCCTATAAACTTCCAAAAATCCACCGGAATCTCATCAGTCCTCATAACCCTATATCTTGTGAATAGCCTCTTTGACCTCCTCCACCTCAAAACGTCTAAAATAACAAAAATCATGGCACTCCTCTGCGTGTTCCATCTCTCCTAACATAATGTCTTTGTCCCCCTCATCGTTCAAGAATGTATAAAAATACGATTGCCATTTTCTCTTAAATTGATCATCCTCGACCAATAATTTACAATCCTCCCCCTTAATTCACTCCACTTGATAAAGATCACGGACCTTTGTCTCCCTATACTTAGCAAGACGATACAACCTCTTTTCCCTATCTCTCTCCTCCAGCCTCGCATATAGGCTCTCAAATGCTGCTGTCTTAGCAGCCATAACTGCTAACTTAGCCTCCTTCCTATCTAACTTGTAGTCCTACCTATTTACCCACTTCTCCTCGTCATTCTTACTTTCAACCAACGTAACTTACACCATCTTATTTGTCTCCACTTTCTTCTTAACTTCTTCACTCCACCACCAATCCCCCTGACACTGTCCATCTCGGCCCCTAGAGACACCCAATACCTCTCTAGCAGTCTTATTAATGCACCTACTGGCCATTTCCCACAAACCATATATGTCTCCCCTACACTCCTACACCCTCATTCCTACCACTTACTCCTCTATCTCCAGTGCATTTACCGACATCAAGCCACCCCACTTTATTCTTGGTCGACCCTCCCCACCCTATCTCTTTTTGTCCTTCTTTATACATAATTCTATCACCAGAAGCCTGTATTAGTTTGATAGATTCTCACTTAGATTGACCTTACAATCCTTACACAACACCTTATCCCCCTTTTGAAGCAAGAAAAAGTAAATCTGAGTTATTGCTAACGCACTTCGGAAGGTAATTAAGTGATCCTCCTTCTTCAGAAAGCTCTAATTCACTACCACCATCTCAAAGGCCCTCGCAAAATACAATAGAGAAACTCCCTTTTCATTCCTTTCCCCAAAACCAAAACCTCCATGGAAATCGCCATAGCCATTCGGTAACACCTCAATGTACCCATTTAAATCCCCTGCAATAACAATCTTCTCATAACTAGGCATATCTCTCACCACTTTATCTAAAGCCTCCCAAAACCACTTCTTCTCTTCCCCGTCCAGGCTCGCATGTGATGCATACGCATGACACACATTTAGAGTAAACCCCCCAATGACCAAGTTAATAGTCATCAACATATTGCTGATCCTCTTAACCTCCACTACTTGCTTTTTAAGTTCTTCATCAACTATGATGCCTACTCTATTCTTATGTCGCATAATCCCTATGTACCACAGCATGTAACCATCCATACCCCTATCCTTAGAACTTACCCACTTATTCTCCTGGACATACGCAATATTGATCTTCCTCTTTTTATGAATTTTCACAAACTCTACGGACTTACACTGAAGGGTCCCTATGTTCTAAGACCATACCCTCAAACTATCAACTCTTGCATAATGTCTTTCTCTACCACCTCTCCCACCATACTTAAAACCAGACCTAGGACCAGACTATGCCCCCACTCCCAAACCAGCCCTCCCCTCCTTCCCCACCCTTAAACCAGCCCTTCCCTCATCCTATCTTAAAATAACCCCCATCCCCAAACCCCTGATACATGACCCTATCATACCATCAACACCTAAAACCACTACTCAAAAAATACAGAGAAAGAAAGAAACAAAATAACAGAAAAAAATATATGGCTGGCATAAAATAAAACAAATACAAGTCACCAATATTAGAAAGTAGTCAATACCATAAATTAAAACAAGTCAAGAGACATAAAATAATAAATAAACTAAATATCAAAGGTTAGAATTCACTGGATTATTCTTGTAGACCAAGTACTCTTCTCGTATGTGGTATGTTGAATTTGGGCTAATTGATGTAGAAATTGGTCACCGGAATTTTATTTCTGAAGCTTCACCAAAATATCGCCAGAATCTGGATCATGTTAAGTAGAATTTGGTAATCTGGAAAAGCCGGCTTTAGATTTGATTGCCTGCGTCCGATGCTACCCACTACTACTTTGCAAGAGTCGAGCTGATGGAACCTTTTTCTGCTGATGATAGTAGTGAATATTACGGTAGGGTAAGAGAGAATAAAAAGGGTACGAGAAAGATAAAAAAATGAGGGAAATAGAAAGAAAGAAAGCTCACTTACCAATCACCGACGATTCTAAAATGGCGTTAGAGTATGTCAAGTCACATCAAAGCGATATTGCTGGTCAATGATTTTTTCTGTCATTGGGTCTGTCTGAAATTACCAAATATACACTAATGGTTGGGAAGAAAAGATCTCGGTGATCTAAATTTCACCTCATCGATGGAGTTATTGTCCATCCATCAGCGACGTCGTTGCATCGGTGGCTTGAATGACTTTTCAAGGTCAAGAACTCGATGTAGACTGGATCTTTGCACCACAAGTGTGTAATCCCTTAATCAAACAAGCACTATGTTACATGCACTATGTTAAATTCATATTAGTTATTTTCTATACCACATGTTAAGAAAATTAAACGTACCAGTCACAACTTTTTTGTGTTATATTGTCTCATAATATAGGTTTTGTTTCTTAATATCTGGATCACACTTAATACTATCTCCTTAAACAACAAAATTAGTACAATTGGTGAGTCCTAACTATTTGAGGACCATTATTAGTATATTTAATTCTTTTTGTTTATTTTAGTTTCAAATAGTTAGTGTTAGTTGAGGGCTTATTCCAGCAGCTTATCTTATTAATAGGCTTTTAGACAGTTAAATAGACTATGTTTTCAGCTTAATGGGTTGTTCAGATGTTGTTATTTAGGGCTTATTTACCTAACTTATTTTTAGATTATTATTTTAGTGTCTGAGAGTTAATATTAAATTTCAATATTCTTTGTACCATGCCAAGAAATACGTTAACTTGGGGTCACTTGTGACTATAATCACTATGTTACAATTATAGGGTAGTCTCAGATCATGAAAAACTTTATATCAGAGCATTAGGTTTAAACTGTCATAGGGTGACTAAAAGCCACGTTAAATAGAGTTTTATTAATGGGTGTGAAGTGTGTCACACTTATGAGTTAGAGGCTATGAAATAATTTAGGAAATGTTTCACTTCATTCATTTTGATACCATGTGGTGGAGTCTTAACTTTATTGAGCCTTTTCTCTAACTCATTGCCTATAGGTTCACAAAAATTCCTCCCTAGACAACTAATAAATTAGGGAGTTAGATGATAACAATATTTGGAATCAGCAAGCACCACCACCAACTCCAGTAAACCCCTGTGAATGAATAATTCTATTATTCCAAATTCATGGGTACTTTTAATCTCTTAGCCTAATCTATAACCACTGAAAATAACTGGAAAACTATTAAACTGGCCCACCCAATAGTGAATACAATAGATTCCAGTGTCCAGGACTTCACTCGAATAAATCCTTTGGTACTCTTACAGTCTAAGTCTAAAGAAGATCCATATGAGTTCTCAGATAGTATTCAAAATGTTACTAATATAATGGATGCCACTCCAACTAAACGTGCTGACTGTGTTTCTTATTAGTTTCCAGGAGTGGGTCATACCTAGTACAAGCAATAGAAGGAGGATAGAGGTACAGATGCAGGATAGGTAGAGTGGGATGGGTTTGTTGTTGTATTTCCAGACAAGTTCTCCCAACTTCAGCTAAGGGAGGCAAAGGTGTAGAAATTTTTAAATCTAAAGCAGGGTAACATGAGCATGAAGGAATATTTTCTTATGTTTACTCACTTAGTAAAGTATGCTCTGGCTATGGTTTCTGAATGCAAGGACCATATGGGAAAGTTTGTGGTTGGTGTTTCTATGGATAATGTCAAAGAGTGTAGGACTACTATATTTTTTAAGGATATAGATATCAACAGGCTAATGGTTCATGTTCAACATACTAAAAATTATAATATCAATTATTAGGAAAATGAGAGTAAGAGGTCTAGAAAAGGATAGTAGAGAAAAGGAGAATTTCTCTAAACAGAGGTCAGATGGTGGAAATTCCCAATTCCACCAGAAAACCTCAACTCTAACCCCATATTCTCCTAGTTATTTAGTTCCTAAGTTTAGGAAATATAATCAAGATAGATAACTAGGCTCTAAGTCCTAAGGTAGTATGAGTAATGTTTGTACAAACCTGGTATGCAAGAAAAGTTGTAAAAACCACAAGGGTGATTGTGTGGGTGCTGGAGATATTTGCTTTGGGTGAGTCTATCCAGGATACAGACTGAGGAAATGTCTAGTGGCTTCACATAGAGGTAGGGATTCTTGTATGCAAAGTTAGTATAACTCTTCAACAGCTCTAGCATGCTACTGAACTCTATAGGATTTTTTATCTATTGAAATTTGTAGACAATATCAGAATATGTTTTATGCCCTTCAAACTTGATAGGACTATGAGGTTTCTCTTGATGTATTCATTGGTATGTTATGGGTCTTCCATATTTATGTTTATGAATTTTTAGATCCTGGAGATACAATTTCTTTATCAACTCCCTATATATCAATAGACTATGGTGTCAGTCTGAAAATTCTTTCAAAAACCTTATCATTCTCTACTCCAGTTTGTTATTAAATCATAGCTCGATGGGTATACAAAAAACTCCCAATAACAGTTTCCCATATACTCACCCCATTTGACCTTATAGTGTTAGACATGTTAGATTTTGATATCATTCTTGGCATAGATTGAATATACTTTTGTTATGCCTCTATTGACTGTAGAAATAGAGTAGTCTGATGAGTGGTAATTTTACCACTAATTCACGCTTAATAGTCATGCACATTACCTTCTTTTGAATGAATAAATGAGACACATTTGTGAGTAAATTCACTAATATCCACTCATTGTAAGCATAGAGTTTAAAAGATAGAAAGGTGTGGATTGGATCTTAAAATGGTCAAAAGGGAGCAAGAAATTACAACTGAAGACATAGAGGAAGAACTAGCCTCAATTACCACTATCGCGTCCTGGCGACCCCGATCGTGGCCTGGAATCCGCATCGCAGCAGTCAAGAAAAAGTCAATCAACTGTGGTCGTATAGTTGTAGTCAAGGATGAACCTGCGCGATCGCGGCCTAGCAGAAAAATTGATCCCATGGGAAAATCTTGAAATACACGTGGCTGATCACTATTTTGACAATAAGACTCAATCCCTAGAGTTATTGAATCATATTTCCATCTTCCCCAATTTTTAGGTTTAGCTCTTGAGTCCATAGCCTTCATACTTAGAGAAGAAAATATTGTATATATTTTTAGTGAAGAATACATTCGAGACTTTCTAAGTGGAGGATTAGCCCACTTCCATTGTTGATTTGTGAGAGTGACAAGTGTGAAGTAACATTCACTTAATCTTCAACAAGTCATTTAAATGGAGATTTTGGGTATATCTATGCTTATTTTTCTTATGTGTTTCTAGATCTCCCTCTTGGGATAATATATGAATAGCGGTTAATAGTGTGTGTGGGTTGTTATTTTTAACTTTTACATGGTAGTTCATACTTATGGGTTTTATCATTTCTATGCTAACTTGGTTGGGATTTGTGGGTGAATGCCCCAAATACCCATATGGTTTCGATGAGTGAAAGCTCCAAATTCTAGAAAGCTCAAGGCCATCTTTGAAAGAAGGGTTATGGGTGAACTTTAGGAATCCACATCATCATTGAAAGTGGGATGTGGAGACCAAAGAAATTATAGACAATTATGTGTGTAGTTTGCTAAATTTTCACTATCATAGAGATAAGGGTGATTGTGAAGTTAACTATACCATGGGAATTATCCTAGAAATAGGGATGCCTATATTGAGGTTGTGGTTACCTATTATTGAACATAACCATTAGGTATTATAAAGAATCAATGGCTGAAAGTTTTGTGTTTTGTTGAAAAACTAGCATCAAAATCTATAACCTAGCCTACCAATGTTTGATCTACTAAATTGATGTTGATTAATAACACTCACATGTAATTCCCTTAGTATTGCATAATCCAAAGATCCCTGCCAAATTGTTAAAACTCTAATTATTCATAGCTCCAAATTTGTACTAGAAAAAAACAAAAAGAAGCATCAGTGTAGATACCTATCTCCCCCATTTTTATGTTCTTATATCATTAGTTTGAATTTAACTTGTTTCTATTATTTCTAATTAACTTGATTGCCATTCACATTGTTCCTCATAGATTCGACCCCGACTCTAAAGTTAGGTAAATATATTGACGATGACCGCCATGCACTTAAATTAACGTGTAGGTTGAATGTTATAAAAAATGGCGCCGTTGCCGGGAAACAATTTGGCATATTAAGTTAGTTCGGAATTTATCTTACTTTCTTGAATTCAAACTTGTAGATATTTGTTTGTGATTTTCATTGTAGATAGATTATTTTATTTTTACTTTTCTCTATGTCATTTTTTGATGAGTATGATGTCGGTAGTTGGGAATCCTATCATGATGACCCATGTCCATTTTATGATGGACCGTACTTAAGGAGAGATTATAACTATGCAACCTGGAGAGAGATGGTCCCACCACCTCAATCCTATAGGGAGTATAGGTTTCTTTGTGTAGTGGTTGATAAGGACATTAGGATGACTGTCAAAATGACCCTCCCCCTATTATGCTAATTAAGTTTCTAGTTCATCTTATGAGCTTGATAGGTCCTATGATGAAGACAAGGAAGATCAACATACCAAGTCCAATATCATTGACCCAAGGCTACTAGCTATTTTGGATCGATTGGATTCTATGGGGGAGAATCTTGAAGACATGCATCAAAAGGAATTGGGATGGAAAAGTGTCAAGATAGGGGATATGAGAAAAGAAGAAAATTTTAAAACTATCACTACCTTGCCCATTTCCCAGGAGGAGGTTCATCAAGAAGAGAAACCATACTATGATGATGAGCTTAGTAGTGAAGAATCCTTTGTGACTTCCCAATCAACCGATTCATATGAGGAAGAAGAATCCAAAATAAAAGAAATAATAATAGAGTCAAAAAAAGAATCAAGTCAAATCTCTTATGACGTTACTAGCTTATTTCGGGGTGAAGATGCTTTAGAGGAGGCTATTCCCAAATTAGGTGTTGGACCTTATTCAAACCACTTCTCAACATTTACGTAAAAGATGTGATGAGAATACATCTACCTAGGAATATGATGGATGATGGGGAGAAGAATGACTATCCTTATAGTTTGGAATTTGATATTCAAAAGGAGCATATTGAACCCCATCCATCAAAGGCTAAAAAACACATTTTCCGATGAACAAAAATTGGTTTGTTGTTGTCCTTACCTTTGCCCAAACAACTAATTCGGAAATTTGACATTAAATTGGGTAAAAGGTTCAAGTATTCGTAATGGCAAGATCGAATCTTGCTTTCCATTACCTCACATATTCTATGTTTCATCTTGGAAGATTTGCATTTTCTGTCCCTCGGCCACTCATTGCATATTTAATGAAAGCTGGGACGAAGATTCAAATATTCTAAGTGGAAGCACAAAAAGAAGTGGTTAAGGAATCATGATACAATGTTAAACAAAGTGCTCGATCGGAGGCACCCCATCATGCCACGAAAAGTGGCACGTACGCTTTTTAATTCATGCTTAGTAGAGTAGATTTTTGTTTTGTTTATGCATGCATAGTCTATGAAATATCGGTGCTAAGAGGAATTATGATCGAATTTGAAAAAGAAATGTATGAAATTGGCAAGTTTGGACTGAACAAGATGTGTAGGAAAATTTTCTAATCTCAGTTATCGCGACCGCGGCCGATGCCACCGCAGTGGCCCATGACCACGAATGTGAAACTAAGACGACAATTACAAAGGCTGCATGACCAAAATTTTGGAATTAAGACTGCGATCATGGTCAACACAGATTAAAAAGACCATCCGAATGCCTTTTTCCCACATGCCTCTTTTTAAAATTTACTCAAATTCTCTCCAAATTTTTTTATTAGTGTGGAGTATTAGAGATTCTATTCATTCCTGGCATCATCTAACTTGGTATGTTGTCTCAATTTCCTTGGTTTTGATATAATTTCATGCATAGAACTCTTAGTAAAGAGAATTTCCTGTAATAGTGTTTTCAATGCTAAATACATGCTTAGTAGTGATTATTGTTGTGGTTAGCTATTGTAGTTTATGTACATGCTAATGGGGAAGTCTTGAGTACCCAAATTATGCTTTAAATGGTCAAAATGATTGTGTACACCATGTGTTTGATTTAATGCCCCAAGGAGTTTAATTTGAATTCATTCAAGTTTGGGGGCTATAATCACACATTCTAGGCTTCAATTCATTGTTTATAATATTTTCATGCCTAGTTGAAACAAAAGTTGGGGTTAAAATTGTGCTTGGACTGAAGTGCAGAAACTAGGATGTCTAGTCTCAGGTACCACGATTGAGGATCTTGATGATCACGATTGCGACACCGAGGTTGCAGTTAATGCTCCGCGATCGCCATAACAGAGGATAATTTTTTGCAGACATCAAAATTTTTGCACAACTTTTGATGACCTAAAACTTTTCATAACATTACCACTTGAGCTTATTTGTGTAATTTAGTCTATTTTTTGTTTGAAAATAATAATATTGGTCTGAGTTGCATTGCTTATAGGTTCTCAGCCTCAAATATGGGAGGTTTTATAGACACCAAATTCATGGACGCATAATGCCAACATCTCTACTATGATGATTTCCACAGGACAAAGCTACTTCCTAAAAGGGGTATTAGCTTAGACGAGTTGGGTGAGAAGATCCTAGAATTCCACTCTAGATTCACTACGACCCAGTGGATGTGATTTGCCCCGAAAACTTACTCTGCTAATGAGCAGTGGGTACGTGAGTTCTATACAAACCTTAGTGTAGTTTCTCGCACAAACCCAGTGATGAAAATTTGGGTAAGAAAGTGAACTCCGGAGTAAAGCAGATTAATACGGTGTATGAGCTCCCAGATGCTTACATGGGTTAGTGCCAGGAAAGACTATGTGAGCCAGGTACCTTGATGGAAAATATTTTATGTCCTAGAAAAGTAGTTCTGTGGTCCATCACCAAGAGAGATATTTTGGTATAGGACATCACAGGAGAATGCAGACTTTGGCTGAATATCATATGCAACCGAGTATTTCCATACACCCATGTGACCATTGTCAAGGATTTGTGGGACCGGATGGTGTCTTGCATATTATCTGGCATCCCGCTCAATGTGGCTGCGATTATTCTTTCGGAGTGGAGTTATTTCAAAAATCATGGAGGTACGCATCTTTTTTTCCCTTCCCTTATCACTGAGCTTTGTAAGAGGAAAACAGTGGAGTAGTATGTTGCAGAAACTTGGGTGTACCCAGGCCCTCATATCTTCCTACTTAAATTTAGGGGTGAGGGTGCTCCATGGCATAGCAATAAAAGAAATATGGACTCCCACAAATCAGATCAATAGGACATAGATTCTTGTAGACCTTCGTCAGCCAACCTTATCGATGATATCTTAGGTGAGATGAGGGAGGTCAGGGAGCTAGTGTACAGATTTTCTCAGGGACCAATAAAGCCTTCCTACACCCATCATACATATGTAGCATAATTAGATTATGAGAAGTACATAGCGAAGCAGCAGAAGTAGGATGCCATAGTAGCTAGTCTTGAGAGAGAGACTATTTAGCCTTATCTGCTTCTCACAGGGACCTCAAGGACTTGCATGAGAAGATGGTGAAGAGAGAAAAGAAGAGATACAAGTTTTTTAGAAATCAATGGAAGGGGGTCAAAGGCATCTTCAAGGTTCCCAAACCTAACCATCGACTACCTTCACCAAGGTTGGATAGTAAGGATGAGTCCCCTACTGATTGGTTTGCCAATGATGCTGATGGTAATTGTGCAGAGTCAGCAGGAAAGAGCAGATCTTTATGCAGATTCAGGAAGATCCCTTTTGCTCTTTCTTTATTACACATATAGTGAGGACACTACATTCCTTTTTAGTTGGGGGTGCCCCCATATTTGTATTATTTTTGTGATGTGTTGCTGGATATTTTTTTTTATGTTGTTTTGGGATGACACCTTTGATATTATTCTATTTTGTTTTTGGGATGCTATATTTATGGGCACTCTGATGGTGCCCATGTTTTATGATTATCATGTGGTTGTAGTTTTAGTTTTTTCTTCTTACGTTAGTTCTATTTTAATTTTGATGATACATGACTAGCTTTTCCCTATGATAGATTGAGTGATGACATTCTTAATATTACTATCATTTATCAACCCTATCCTCATTAATCACTAGTCCTCATTTAATAGCTAACCATATCTTATTAACTAATTCATTTGATTGTTAGTCATTAAATAACCTCTGGTAAACATTTAACAACTATTAACCATGTATCCATTAATCACCATTCATTAGCAAACAATCATTTATCATCTAACATCATTTATTAACAAATCATCCCTTACCAGCTAATCCTTGTTTATCAACTATTCATTATTAGACACTTAGACAATATCCACCACTAATCCTTATTTATCCCTAGTCATCAACTATACCACCTTATAATCCTTTATCACTTTCGGGATATAAACGACATCCCTAATATCAACATCATACCCAACTTGAATATATATATATATAATCATGTCATAATAAATAGCCGAACTCAAATAAGTAAATGTACACATAGGTACATTGGCATAATCATTCTCCAACCTTGCTGGGTATCAATGAATCTTTATAATTATCCTTCGGCCTTGCCGGGTATTAATGTACCATAAAAATCATCCTCTTGAATTGATCCGAGTATAATCAACATCATCATTTTATTGAAATTTAACTGGCTATAATAATTAACTTTATCATTTTTCAAATTTAAACTGGTATCATCATCATCATCATCGCCTTTCAAAATTGAACTAGGTATATATAGTTGTAAAGCCCCGTACTTCTACCTAGCTTAAATTCATTTCGAAGATGTCAAAGACATTAATTAAAGATGAATACACTTTTATATATGTGTAATTTTCAAGATTTTTACTTTTTGCTGTGTGGGAAATTGAATAAGCTTTCCATCGATACCAAATACGCCTAAATCTGATAACCGGGTAAGAAGTTATGGCGATTTAAAGTTTTAGTCATAAAATACCGTCATTTCAGCCAATGTCGCATTGCGCCATAAGCCAAAATGACGTTTGTCAGTTTCCAGTAAGACTTCGCAATTACACCACATCGCGGGAGGTTCCTAAATTCCAATTGTCCTTTTTCCAGTGAATCTTGGCGATGCCTCCGCATTGCACCAAAATTCCTAGTCACAAACAAAGTGGAAACGTAATAGCTCCGTGTCGTGCCATCTCCCAATTTACCAGTTGTCAAAATACAGTGATACGGCGTGATAGCTCCGCGTCGCGCCAGGTGCCTAATTTAGAAAATTTCAACAAAAATTAAATATATGCATCGAGGGTTAAATGGGTCTTTTTAATGATTTTATTCTACCCAGATGTGGGATTTAAGACCTAAAAACGTACTTAGCTACATATTATTCACTTTTTCCCCAATATCAAGAACATTTTCTCTCAAGAACAAAATCCTAGCCCTTGAGAATCAAGGTCAATCTCAAGAAATCCATCCAAGAACCTTCAAGGTTTCCTTTCTCAGGTATGCATAGTGTTCATTCATGGATTCCTTTCATCCATGAAGACCAAGAATCAAGTTTCAAACTATGAATTATGATATTCATTCTATATGTCAATTATGCTCATGTGTTTTTTGTTGTTGTATGATTCCCAAGTGGGAATCTTTATGTATTTTTATGAAAATATGTTAGCATGTGAGTTGAAAACCATAAAGTTTAGTTGGTTATGATATGTTAATTTGATGATTATGCCATGCCCTAAGTCATGAACCCTAAGTGTTTGAAAAAATGCCTAAGAGACTAGAAATTATGTAATATGACTCAATTGTGACTTAAGTGAAAGATTCATGTTTTACCCTTATCTTCAAATGACTCCAATGCTATTGATGTGCAATGTAGATATTTTTTGGAATGCTCATGATGTTAGAGTATGAAATTATGAAATGGAGTATATGCATTCCTAGCATGTACAATATTATGATAAAAATGTACTTCATGAAATCCCCAACTTTTTGTATTATGGATTGTTGATGTTGGTCGTGTATTCAAGAATGTCATGCCTTGCTAGTTTCCTTCTATCGAGTCTTATGAAATTATGAAATGGAGTATATGCATTCCTAGCATGTACAATATTATGATAAAAATGTACTTCATGAAATCCCCAACTTTTTGTATTATGGATTGTTGATGTTGGTCGTGTATTCAAGAATGTCATGCCTTGCTAGTTTCCTTCTATCGAGTCTTGGAGGTACTTGTACCCAATAATTTAACTATGTGCCTATATCCAGTGTCATGTTTTCATGATATCCTTAGTCAAGTCATGTTTAGTAGAATTCAGTCAGTCATGTGACTCAGGAAAACTCAGTAAACTTAGTAATCTCAGTAATCTCAGAAAGCTCAGTACTTCAGTAATCTCAGTAGTATTCCATCAGTAAATGGAACTCAATGAAATCAGTACAGTTCAATTTAGTTAATCATGTTCAGTGTCTATTCATATGGGAGTAAGATTTAGCACCGAGTGAACAAAAGGATGAGGACACACACTGACAGTTGAAGGTGTGATCCTTAGAAGCAATCCTTGCGTTCTAGAACTATATAGCCAGCATAGGTTGAGACATCAACACTGACATATGAGGGTTGATGAGGTGAATAAACACTGTCAGATGAGGATCCTACCATTCTCTTTTAGGGGAACTGTCAGATAGGGTCACCCACATCTTGTCTTTACTAGTGGCGCGGTATTGACACCCTTCCAATTGGGGTTACAAATTGGACCCTAACCTAGATATATTGCTTTATTTGGGGCATGTTGGTTAGATGACTACTTCCCACAGTTAAATTTTCAGACTCAGTCTCAGTAATAGAACTCAGATAGTTCTTCAAAATTTTAGGGCGGTCAGATACAAAAAATTCAAAACAGTATGGAACTCAGTTAGTTCCATCAGAACCTAGAATGTTAGATATAGTCGCTTAGTATCAGTTATATCAGTTATCAGTGACTCATGTTATCAGTAATCAGACCTAGTAGTCAGTACCACCATGAATTTAGTCACCGCTACTTATTCATGCATGCATTCTCACATTCCTGTTATACAGTCAGTTAGCAGGGTTCATGCATTTGAACCCTTGGCATTCAGCCTAATTCACAGGCATACCAGTACATTCAATCATACTGATGCATTTGCGCTATAGTGTTTTATTCTATACCATAGGTTCAGAAGCACGAGCTCCAAAGTATCAGTATCATTCCAGTTTTAGCAGTCAGAGTTAGCAGTGAGTCCTCATCCTTCGAGGACATAATCATTACTTTATTTGTTCATTACTTAGTTTATTTCAGTAGTTGGAGTTAGTTGGGGACATGTCCCATCAACTTCTTATTCAGATAGTTTAGAGGCTTTCAGACTACAGTGTTTTAAGACTAGATGTTTTCAAACATTGTTTCAGTTTTGGTATTGTCGTACCATATTATTCAGATATGGTTTTATCAGATGTTTATTAGTTTTGAACCTTATGGCGTGTTTCAGCCTACTATTTCTGCATTTATACAGTATAATATGCAGTGTTCAGGTATAGATATCAGTCATGGGTTAGCTTGTGGTCCTTTGGGTTCATAAACATCGTGAAACATTTCGGGTACTAGATTCGGGGCGTTACAATAGTAAATATCCACACTCGAACCTGTAGCCATATCATTAGAGTCGGTGGCATAATGAATAGAATAAGTGCTAATATTATCAAGAATCACAAATTTTAGTGCAACTACAACATAACTTCCCATAAAATAAATAGGCATGACTTCTAACGTAATTAATAACACAATTTCTAACATCATTAATAAGAATGTTTTCTAGCATGATTACTAGCATAATGGTTTTGCATGATTATAATTATAACTAATAGCATTGGCAATAGCTTATTAATAGCATAGTCAAAGGATTATCATTAGCATAATGTATAGCTTATACATATCATAACCAATAGTTTGTCGCAACGTGATCCATATCAGATCATAAAATAAGTTACAATCTAATCCATTATTCACTGAACATTACTTCTCACATCATCATTACCATAGCCATCAAGTACCAAGGATCCATAATATTGCCTCAAAAGGGCATTCTCTAGGCATTTAATAAGTGTTTCAAGTGAACTATCTATCAATCTTGACTTAAGGTGGATCAAAGAGCCCACTTCTAAATCCCCAACATATACTCTAAGGCAAATTCTACCCTTGATTTGGCTAAGGCATCTAAATGCACTCTTTGATGAATAGAAATCCACAATTATCCCTATGGTATAGGTTCTTCCCAAACTCAATAGTTAAGCCAATATAGCAACAAAGGAAACCTCATTTACTATAAGAAACTAAAGACAATCTTTCCCTAAACATGGGTGTCTAAAGCATTTTTATCCTACTTGAGTGATCTAAGGTATTCTCATTCTAAACATAAGACATGAAGCCTAATTCACCTAAATCATAAGAAAATAAGTCAAATGTTTCAACTCTATGTTTTAAAAAAAGCCTAAGTGATTCAACTAACCCAACTCTTGCACTTCTTCAGTCCAAAACCTAAAACCCATTCCAAATCTAACCCAATATCATAAGAGTACTATGAAATCTCTCAATCTAACAATGGATAATCCTAGCCTACCTGGATGCCAAAGAAAACTAACAAAAATTTGCTAAAGCAATTCTTTTACCTTTTGAGAAGATTTTACAATATGCCATGCTATCAAAATCACATTTTACTCGCATTTGATACCTATATTGCACCATTGTGCTTTAGGTCCAAAAATCACACAGACCCCATATTGGTCCCACCTGCGAAAATCACATTTTCGAAACCAATCCAATATTCTTACATGCTTAAGGAATCATTCCCTAAAAAAATGGTGAAAACCAAGCTATATGGGGGGTTAAAATCAAGCCCTCCAAGTTTGGGGGTTTTGAGAAAGAAAATGGAAAAATTTACATGAGCCGACTGAGGGCCTTATCATAATAGGCATCCCAAGACCAATCAGTATTGTGGACTACCCCTTATTATCCAACCCAACAACAATTAGCATACCTTGAGTTGGTTGAATACCGGCATATAACAAGATAGCATCACTAGACAAGGATCTAACATTTGTATAGGTCTATTCCTAGACCAACCATATCAAGTCATCTAGTCACAGTCAACTGTACCAACCAAACAACCATTCCAAACCAATAGCTAAACGAGAGCCATAAACCAGGCCCAAACCAAATGATATAAAAAACATAATATGATTAATCCCAAAATGAAATATGATGGAACAATGGGAAATTATGTCCACTGATGTCAGCCCCAACTGCAATGCCAATATTAAGGCTGACACCAATATCGATCCCGCCCATTCCAACACATAGCAGTACCATAAAACCTCTAACCAAAAGAGTAAGAATATCTGGTTGCGGCATGCCCCCAACCATAGCCAAAACCAATATCTAGAAATAAATCAGACATTCTAAAAATATCCAAAATATGAAATAGAGCCTTCTGAAAAGATGAAAGCTCACCACTTCAATCCAACGGATGTCCCCGAGTCAATCACTATGAAAGAGGAGTGGAATGGTCGGTTCCTTCATAGCATGGGTTTGTAGCCGCCCGAAGACTGGTTAGCGAGTGATTGCTAGCATTAACTCAGGATAAGAATAAAATACTGCCATTTATTAAACCAAGTAAAACCATCCATACGCACACAACCATACAAATATATATAACCATGTCGGGAAAGAGGACTGGGTTTAGCATTCCATTAGAACCTTTACCTAGGCTATGTAGCTTTGTCGTCCTAAACCACTCACTAGCTATATTGGTTCAGCTTCCCCTACTGAAAGGGTCCAAGTGCGTTAAGCCGCACAACTAGGGATGAAAACCTAGGATGACTAGTGCATCCTCCAATATATAGTGTGACATCATGCACATGGTTACCAATACCAACCTCACATCGAAAAATATGATTTTCTAGTTTTGTTCCCGGGACCTCCACCTTCCATGGCTTTCCTACACACCTTGACATTATTTCCTAATTTAAACCATTACCAAGCAACCAAACAATATATTTATCATTTATTAATCAATGCCATTAATAGTGGTATCGTCTTACCAACTATAACTTACATGTTTTGTCCATAGCCATCCATATATAGGTTTAAGGGATTCCATGTACCCTTCATGATTTCCATTTACCAAAACCATGGCCCCCAAGGCCTTTCCAATCCATTTAAACCATTTATATAATTTATGGTTCCATTACCAAATTTAAACCATGCATAAGTACCATTGAAAACCAACCTTATGCTGAAAACATTGTTAAAGGCATTTTATCAAACACATTGGGGCATAGTATTTCCAAAACCAAATTTCATTACCAAAGAACCATTCACATGCAACCAATGCTCCAAAACCACCATTAATGAATAAAAAAGCATAATTAAAATATGGGAAACCATAACCAAGAATTTATAACCAAAACTGCCAAATCATAGTTAAAAACCCAACATCATACAATAATGAAATCATGAAAACATTTTATAAAACAATTCCTTTAGTTGGGAATAACAATAAGGGAAGATAACATGCCTTAATTTACAAAGTAGACAGACAGAAACCACTAACAAGATACCCAAATTAGTCCTCTAGTTGAAACTCTAGCTTTCTTGCCCAGAATCTTTTGAGAGAATTATAAAGTGTTTAGGAAGAGTTTTTAAGTGTTAATGAATAGTATAATAGGGTAAATAGCCTTCTAAGAGAGTTAGAAGTCATGGTAACTTATTAGGGTAAGTGGGGAAATATCCAGAATACCCCCACTTAATTTGCACAGAATCCAATCACAAAGGCATGACTGACTCTCATGAGTTTTACCCTACGATACGAGTGGTACCCACCACTCATATCCTAAGACTTCACCCATGGACCCAACACTATCCAGTGTATGACTCATCCTATCCAAGTCATATTGACAAAATATAATCCGTACCATTCACCTGTATCCTAGGAAGATAGAATAGCAGAAGGTTTGAACATTATCCACCATACGAGTCTTGCGTATGACTTGTCTCCTAGCTTACAGCTCATGGTGAGCCACTTGTACTGAGATCAAACTTAAGTCACCAAGCATAATGTTATGTGAAGGAACCAAACAAACCGTATCCAACCATACAATTTGTACCACTAAGTCATACCCATTCCAATGAGCAAAATCTATCCCATCAACAACACTAGTCAGCATATGACTGGACCATACCGTTCGTACCCCAACATAGGGATAGTACCCATGAGTCGTATTGAGTACATGAAAAGACTTCCAGGAAATTTTCTAAGGTCCAGAAACTAGGGTGTTACAGTCTCCCCCACCAGGAACATTTATCGTCAAATGATGGTCAAGTTAGGGGTAACCACACACACAAGTCATTTACATTATCAAATATATTCTTAATCTTTAACAAAGTTTGAAAACAAAGAGGCACATATAATAATATTTCCTTTAACAAACTCAAAAAATAAAGATTTGTTGAAGACACATACCTTTCGTACGAATACCAAAAGAAGAAGATAGATGCAGATACATAGACATCATGTCCTCCTTAGTTTCCCATGAAGCTTTTTCCACCTTATGGTTCTTCCCCAGAGCCTTAACCAAAGCCACATCCTTTGTCCATAACTGACGAACCTACCTATCTAAGATCTTAACCGAGACCTTTTCATAAGGTAGAGAGGTCGAGATACCCAACCTCTCCAAAGGAATAATCGAAGAAGGATCACCAATACACTTCCTCAACATGGAGACATGAAATACCGGATGAACCAAACTCAAGCTAGAAGGTAACTCCAACTTATAAGCAATATTACCAACCCTTCGCAGAATCTTATAACGACCAATATATCGGGGATTGAGCTTTTCCTTTTTACCAAACAACACTACTCCCTTTGTGGGAGGTACCTTGAGGAAAACGTTATCCCCAACCTCAAACTCCAAGTCTCTATGCATAACATCCGCATAGGACATTAAGTGACTTTGGGCAGCCTTAAGCCTATCCCAAATCACCTTCACCTTCTTCATATCCTGGTAGATCAAATCTAGATTGAGCATATCTACCTCCCCAAACTAAAACCAACCAATAGGAGATCTACACATCCTACCATACAATGCCTCAAAAGAAGCCATAAAAATACTAGAATGATAGCTATTGTTGTAAGTAAACTCTAACAAAAGTAGATGCTCAACCCAATCGTCACCATAATCAATCACACATGCCTGATGTATAGCCTCCAATATCTGAATAGTTCTCTTTGCTTGTCCATTTGTCTATGGATGAATAACAGAACTCAGACTCACCTTATTCCCCAACCCTTTCTGAAAAGATTTCTAGCAAGTGAGATGTAAACTACGTGCCACGATTAGAATAATTAAAATAGGTACCCTATGCAGCTTCACAATCTCCTGAAGATATAGCTTTGCATAATCCTCAACCAAAAAAGAAGTCCTCGCTGGGAAGAAGTTAGCAGTCTTTATCATCCTGTCAATGATGACCCAAATCAAATCATATTGATTCCGACATCAAGGAAGACTAGTAAAAAAATCCATATCGATTATCTCCAATTTTTATTTTGGAAAAATAATCTCTTGATACAACCCACTAGGTCTCATGTGCTCAACCTTAACTTGTTTACAAACTAAGCACTTGGCCACAAAAAAACTATATCCCTCTTTATACCTTTCCACCAATACATTTCTTTAAGATCATGATACATCTTAAAAAAATTGGGATTAACAAGCTTCCTTTAACCGTAAAGTGCCATCACCACTGATCTCAAACACCATCACATATTTCTCACCAACATTAACCTTCACCTTTATTAAGATAGGATCCAGCACTAGCTTCTTTTTTAACTCTGCACCAAGAGACGATCAAAGCACTTCTTATACCATTACACTAAAATACTTGAAGTCCAAGAGGCAAACTCCAAGATTATCCAAGCGGTGAATATCCTTCACTAATTCCTATTTTCCCTTCTCTACATGAGCCAAACCTCCCATAAACAACCTACTAAGAGCATTAACTACCACGTTAGCCTTACCTGAGGTATAGTGAAGACTCATATCATAGTCCTTGAGAAGCTCTAACCATCACCTCTGCCTGAGATTAAGCTCCTTCTAAGTGAAAACATACTGTAGACTCTTATGATCAGAAAAGGTGTCCATGTGTACACCTTACAAATAATGTTTCTATATTTTCAAGGAAAAAACCACTACCACTAGCTCCAAATCATGAGTAGGATAATTCCTCTCATGTACCTTCAACTACCTGTAAGTATATCAATCACCTTCCTATGTTGTATCAACACACAACCAAGACCTACCCGAGATGCAATGAAATGACCACAAACCCATCAATGGCTTCCAGGAAAGTAAGAATTGGAGTCAAAGTTAGCTTATCTTTCAACTTCTCTAAGCTCGCCGCACAAGCATCCAACTAAGAAAACTTAACCTTCTTCTGAATAAATTTATTCAAAAGAACCGCTATCAATGAAAAGCCATCTGAAAACCACCCATAATACCCAACCAAGACAAAGAATCTCCAGATATTGGTTGGAACCGTGGGTCTAGGACACCCTTTAACCACAACCACCGTTTGCGGATCCACCATCATCCTCTCGCTAGAAATAATATGACCAAGAAAGTCACAATGTTCAACCAAAACTCACACTTGGAGAACTTAACATACAAATTTTGTTTCTTCAAGGTCTGCAATACCACACGAAGGTGATTAGCATGATCCACCTCATATTTGGAATAAACCAAAATGTCATCAATAAACACAATGACGAAGAGATCCATGAACTGCCTGAAAACCCAATTCATCAAATCCATAAATGTCATTAGGGCATTAGTTAATTTAAATGACATATCTAAAAATTCAAAGTGCCCATACCGACAACAAAAATCTATTTTCGGGATATGCACCTCCTTAATCTTTAGCTGTTGATACCTAGACCAAAGATCTATCTTGGAGAAGATCTTCGCACCTTACAACTAATCAAATAGAACATTTATCCTCAGAAGAGGATATTTTTTCCTGACTATCACCTTATTCAACTGCTTGTAGTAAATGTACATCCGAAGGGAACCAACCTTCCTGTGCACAAATAACACTGATGCACCCCACAGGGATACAATAGGACAAATAAACCCCTTAACCAAAAAGATCTTTAGGTTACTCCTTGAGTTCCCTCAACTCAGCCAGAGCCATTCTATAAGGAGGAATAGATATTGTTTGAGTATCTGGAAATAAATCAATACCAAACACAATTTCCCTATCCCGAGGAGCACTAGGAAGATCATCCAAAAAGACCTCAGAAAACTCATTTACCATCGTAAATGACTTTAACAAAGGACATTTTGAGTTAGAATCTTTAACCCGAACAAAGTGATTGTGACAACCTTTAGATATTAACCCTCTATCTCTAAAATAAGAAATAACCCCCCTAGAAGCTAGAGAACCACCTTCGCCCTCTATAATCGGTTCATCAGGGAGCGTAAAGACAACCTTATGAGTCCGACAATCCAAGGACTCATAACAAGAGTGTAACTAATCCATCCCCAGAATAACGTCAAAATTCACCATATCAAGTTCAAACAAATCTACAAAAGTCTGCCCACCACCAACAGATACCACACACCCCTATAAGCTCTCTTAGCAATAACTGAGTCTCCTACTGGGGTAAAATATAAAAAGTATTAGAAATAACCTTAGGACCAAAACCAATACATGCAGTCACATAAGAAAAAGGAAACCTAGAATCAAGCAGACAATACATGTCATGATAAAAGAGCTATAACGTATTAGTAATGACATCATGCAATGACATAGATTCCTATCGGGACACCAAAGCATACAAATTATTTTGGCCAACACTAGAACTAGAAGTAGTAATAGAAGTACATATGGCACCACTAGGTGCAAAAGCTGAAGATAAAGCCATCGGTACCTTATTTGCACTTGTAGCAACCTTATTAATCGGATAATCCATGAGTAGATGGAATACATACCACACTTGATGAATTTTTTGAATCTTCATTGCAATAATATGATGACGACGAACACAAAACCAGTAAAGAGGGCATGAAGAAACCAACTGACTCCCACTCGCCTGAGATTGGACACCTTATGTCTAGAAATTATCACCTACTTATTGACGCCTATCATCCGACTGCCACGAGTAGGAAATACCATCAGTGGAGAAAGAACTAAACCTCCCCCACTTTATTTTTGGCTATTTACCTCCATCCCAAATACCGTGCGACTGAGCACCTCCCTGATAGGAAAACCTACTTTTCTTACTTGTCGATCTATGAACTCTGCATAGTTTCTTTTCTCATCTTCTATGTGCTGCATATGAAAAATCAACCTAGAAATGTCCATATCTTTAATCAGCAAAGCATTCTTTCTTTACAAGATAAAATCCTGATTCAACCCAGAAGCTAACTTTCTCATTCTCACTCTTATGTCATCCACCAAATCAGGAGCATACCTTGACATCTTGTGAAAATTCAAGGAATATTCCTTGATAGATATTCTCTCATTCTTAAGATTCAAAAACTGCTCCACCTTTGCTTCTCTCAACTCTTGAGGAAAGAAACGATCCATAAAAGCTCTAGAAAAAGACATCCTATAAGGATGACTCCTCCATATCTCTTCTATCCCTATCCCACTCTTTGTACCATTGGTACACAACATCCTTGAGCTGATAAGCTACAAAGTTAACATATTCCACTTTAATGGCCTAAAACACCCTGAATATTTTCTCCACCTCATCCAAGAAACACGAGGATCCTCCTCAACCTTAATACCAGTAAAAGTAGAAGGATTCAATTTCAAAAACTGAGCAACCCTTATGTACTTATTAGATAACCCACCAGATGCATCCCTCTTTTCCTGAGAGAAACTAATTTAGCAATAGTATGAATAAACTAGTGAAATTCCACATTAGTTACCAAACCTTGAGGATGACTAGTAGCAATCGGAGGAACTCTAGAACTATAAGAGATAGGACCCTATTATTAAAGATGAACTCCAGACGTAGGACATACCCCATCAACATTGTCCCCAGATAGGATTAAAGGGTTTCTCTGTGTTCTAGATCGTCGATGCATGATCTGAAAAGTAAACAACGAAAGATTAAAGAAGACTTCCAGGACTTAGACACTAAGCTTTAAGATAGAATACCAAGGAAGTGAAACATTCCAAAATTCCTTGTAGCCTCTCTCTTATGAGTATGGTGCAATACATACCACTAAAATAGACTCTACTTAAAAAAGCTTTATGGACTCTCAATTGACCAGGAACCTAAAGCTATGATACCAACTTGACACGACCTGACCATGGGCCTTATCATAATGGGCATCACAAGTCTAATCAAGATCGAGGACCACCCCCAATTACCAAACCTAACCACAATTAGCATACCTTGAGTCGGCTGAATACTGGCATATAATAAGATAGCATCACTGGATAAGGACTGACTTTGGGATAGGTCTATTCATATACCAACCCTATTAATTCATCCCCTCAAATCAAATAGTACAAACTAAACCACTATTACAAACAAATACTGAAACAAGGGCCATGAACCAGGCCAAAACAAAGTGAGATCCAAAACATAATATGATAAATCCCAAAATAAAATACAATGGAACAGTGAGAAATTATGTTCAATGATGTCAGCCCCAATTCCAATATCAATATTAAGGCTGACACCAAAATCGATCCTGTCCATTCCAACATATATAAGTACTACAAAGCCTCTAACAAAAGAGTAAGAATATCTAATTAGGACATTCTCCCAACCATAGGCAAAAACCATTATCCTGAAATAAATTAGAATGTTTAAAAATATCCATAACATTAAATGGACCCTTCCAAGAAGATGGAAGCTCACCACTTTAATCCAACAGTTGTCCCTGAGTCAATCACTATGTAGGAGGAGTAGAATGGTCAATTCGTACATAGCATGGGTATACAGCCGCCTGAACACAGGTTAGCGAGCTATCGATAGCATAAACTCATGGTAAGGATAAAATAATGTCATTTATAGAACTATGTACAACCATCCATATCCATATAACCATACCTATATATATAACCATGCTGGGAAAGGCGACCGGGTTTAGTGTGCCATTAAACCCTTTTACCTGGGCTATATAGCTTTTCCATCCTAAATGACCCACGAGTTCTATGGGTATAGCTCCCCCTGTTAAAAGGTCCCTAGTGCGTGAAACCACACGATCAAAGATGAAAACCTGGGATGACTAGTACATCCCCTAAAATATAGTGTGACATCATGCACATGGTAACAAAGACTAACCTCACATCGACAAATATGAGTTTCCAATTTTTGTTCCCCCGAGACCTCCACCTTCTACAACTTTGCTACACACCCCACAATTATTTCCTAATTAAAACCATTACCAAGAAACCAACCAATCCATTAACCAATTATTAACCAAGTCCATTAATAGTGGTATTATCATACCAATAATAACTTGTAAGTTTTATACATAGCCCACCATATATTAGTTTATGGGATTCCATTTACCCTTTATGATTTCCAATTAACCAAAACTATGGCCACCAAGGCATTTACAATCAATTTAATACCATTTAAACAATTCATACCATTTAGGGTTCCATTACCAAGTTTAAACCATGCAAAAGTTCCATTGAAAAAACAAAATTATATTGAAAACATTGTTAAAGGCATTTTATCAAACACATTAGGGTCTTAGAATTTCCAAAATAAAATTTCATTACCAAAGTACCATTCCCATATAAAAAATTATTCAAAACCACCATTAATGCATATAAAAGTATAATTAATACATTGAAAACCATAACCAAGCATTTATAACCAAAATCCAAAATCATAAAACAATGAAATCATAAAAACATTGTATAAAACCATGAATTTAGTTGGAATAAATAATAAGGGAAAATTACATGCCCCAACTTTTGACTTGTACTTTTTAGTCGTATTGAGTCAAAAGACCAAAATTCCAAGAAAATGTCTAAGATCCAGAAACTAGTGTGTTTCAAAAATCTACCATGAATTTAGAGGAATTTTTCCTCAAATTTGAATTAAATTGTGAAAACTAGTATTAATCAAGATTCCCTATCACCCAAAACCATTAATCTTACTCTATCTCACTATTTAGGGTTTCAACTCTCAATAAATGGATCAAGAATTAGCATAATCTTGACATAAGGGTATATTTATGCCCATACTAGCTCCTCGTGTCCTTTTATCATCCCAAGGGACCTACGATAGCCCCATTCTTCAACTAGATAACTACTATCGCTGGGGAAAATGCAGCGCGATCATAGTATTGTCTTCTACCACATGAGTCCCAATTGTGACATCCTCTTCCGCAATCACACCAATTTTCCAGCCATGGTTAGCATAGTCACAACCTTTTCCTTGCGATAATAATTGCACTAATTGACAACTAAATCATGAAAAATCTTCTAAGTCTTCGCCAAGACCTTGGGATTCATCTGAAATCTCATATACTCAAAAAAAATATGTAACCATACAGTGTTTGGCATTCAAGACTTAATATAAAAATTGGGTTTTCCTTCTTAGGTCCTTTCAAACAAATATGGGTCCCACACCTATATTTCATTTTCTTAACTTTCCGACCAATATGTCAAAATGAGCCTGGGTGCCTCGAGATCTAAACAAAGAACACACTTAGCCTAAAATAGATATTTTGGAGCTGTTTTAACAGTAAAAATTTACATACGAGATTGATTTATTATAATTTTTTTCTGGTAGCTATTTGGAACTAATGAAGGCTTAAAAATTGAGAATTGCCTCTAAAAACTAAACTAACTACTCGATAACCAAACTGTTAGTTCAAGCAAGTCATAAATGACTTGTGGTAGCCATAGAAAAGGTCTAATAAGTTGAAATATGGAAAATGACCTCAAGGATCATTACAATATCCACTACTAAAGGAACTTTCATATGTGGAAGCTAAGGATTAGGATATACCTAAAGTCTTGAACAGGTAAGAAATACTATGTCCACATCTCACTCTTGATATCTTAAGGGTCCTTTTCTACTGGGCGGTGCCTCGACTAAACATTAATTATAGGAATATCTCTACTGTGCAACCACTTGACATCACTAGCTTAATTAAGAATTAGCTCCTCCATAAAAGTATAATGCATGTCCAACTGGATAGAGTCCTATATAAGAACTTAAGAGGGATAAGGAAGTTATCACCATACAATAGGAACATGGAAAACTCAATGAACAACAGCAAAATCTAGAATGCATATGGATCAGGAAGTTATCACCATAGCATTACACTTTTTCTTTGATACTTTAGATTGTAAGACCTGTAAGGTCATATTTAATTTCCCTAGTGAGCCAATTATTTAATGGGAGGGTGGTTCCATATATCTTTAGGAAAGGATTACATAGTGTCTTAGAGATCAGAGGTTAATCTCTAAAGGGTGTCTCTATTATCTGGTTTATGTTAAAGATTCTATCCTAGAAGGTCCTTTCTTTCAATTGGTTTCAGTGGTAAATAAGTTTCCAGAGGTCTTCTGTGATAACCTTCCCGATATCCCTCCCGATAGAGAGATTGGTTTTTGTATTAATCTCATTCTTGACATGCATCAAATTTATAATCCCTCATATAGAATGTCTCTAGATGAGTGATTAAACTTAATGAGCAACTAAAGGTTCTCTTAGACAAAGATTTTATCCGTCCTAGTGTTTCCACATTAGGTGAACTGGTGTTTTTCGTGTATAATAAGGATTGTTCCCTTCATATGTGTATTGATTAATGATAATTTAACAAGGTGATAGTAAATAACAAATATCCCCTTTCAAGAATTGATTATCGTATCTATCAACTTCAGCGTGCCAAATTTTTTCTAAGATCGATCATCGGCCTACGTATCAGTAGTTAAATATTAGGGATATGGTTATCCCTAAGATAACTTTTGCTACCCGGTATGGAAATTTTAAGTTTCTTCTTATGTCTTTAGTGTTTACCAATTCCCCAATGACATTTATTAATTTGGTGAATAGGGCATTCCATCAATTTCTATATTTCTTCATCATTGTCTTCATTGATGACATCTTGGTGTACTATAAGAATGAGGACTATCATTCCAATCACCTCTATTTTTTGTTGTAGACCTTGAAAGAATTGTAGTTGTATGCTAAGTTCTCCAATTGTGAGTTCTGGTTGAATATCGTAACTTTTTTGGGTTTTGTTTTGTCTAGTGAGGGTATTATGCTATATCCTCAAAATGTTGTTATGGTTATGAAGTGTCCTAGAACAACAAAACCAAATGACATTCGAAGCTTCTTGGGTTTAACCTAGTATTATAGGATGTTCGAGGATAGTTTATCTTTTATTGCTGCTCAATTGACTAAATTGACTCAGAAGAATGTAAAGTTCTTTAGGTGTGATGCTTGCAAGGGTAGCTTTGACAAGCTAAAAGATAAGTTGACTCCATCTCAATTCTTGACACTACTCGATATTACAGATAGATTTGTAGTTTGTTATGATGCATCCCAGATTGGTTTGTGTTATGTGTTGATGCTGCCTAGTAAGGTGGTTGGTTACCTATTCCTCTAGGTAGTTAAAGCTTCATGATAGGAACTATCCAACTCATGACTTTGAGTTGTTAGTAGTGGTGTTCACATTGAAAATTTGGTGTAAGTATTTATATGGGGTACATGCCTACTTCTTTTCTAATCATAAGAGCCTTTAGTATGTGTTTACTTAGAAAGAGCTTAATCTCAAGTAAAGGAGATGGCTTGAGTTTTTTAAGGACTATGATATGAATCTTTAATACCATCCATATAAAGCTAACATGGTTTTTGATGCTCATAGAGGCTTCTCAGTGGGTAGATTGTCACATATGGAGAATGATAAGCGGGAGTTGTTGAAGGATATTCACCATTAGGCTAATAGTTGAGTTCGTCTCTTGATCTTTAAGTATGGTGGTATTTTAGTGCAGTGGGTAGCACAGTAATCTCTTTGTTTGGAAATAAAGAAGAAGTAGGTGTTAGATTCTCTTTTGATGAAAATCAAGGATGATGTGGGTAGGCAAAAGGTTATGGTTTTAGACATCGGTGAAGATGATATCATAAGGTACCAAGGGAGGTTGTGTGTTCTGGATATGGATGAATTGCAAGGCAGTATTTTGTCCGAGTACCATGAATCACGGTATATTGTTCATCCTGGTTCAACAAAGATATATTATAATCTGAAGGAGATGTATTGGTGAAATAACATGAAATGGGATGTGGCCGACTTTGTGGGTAAGTGCATGGTATGTCAACAGGTAAAGGTGGAGCAGTTGAGGACCCATGGGTTGCTTCAGGAGATTGAATTATTAGTGTACAAATGGGAGGTAATTAATATGGATTTTGTTATCATTCTTTCGTAGTCACGAAATAAGTGTTACTCCATTTGGAACATCATGGATAGGATCATTAAGTCTGCTCACTTCTTACCCCTAAGGACTACTTTTTCTTCCATGGATTATAAGAAGAAATATCTTTAATAGGTTGTAAAGTTACATGGTGCACCTGTCTCGATTATCTTTGATCTCGGTACCCAATTATCATCGCTTTTCTAGCATTCTTACCTACATGGTTTTGGCTACTATGGTGAGTATTAGTATGGATTTTAACCCACAGTCGGATGGGTAAGATAAAAGGACCATTCAGACATTGGAAGATATGTTACGAGCTTGTATAATTGATTATGGTGGCAGTTTATTCGACCATTTGACTTTGATGAAATTTGCTTATACAATAGTTACTATTCTAATATTGGTAAAGCCCAATTTGAGGGGTTAAATGATAGGAGGTATAGGTCTCCTATTTGGTGGATTGAGGTTAGTGAAGCAGAAATGTTTGGCCCAGATTTTGTTCTCCAAGCTATGAAAAGTTGAAAGTATTTGGGATTGTCTTAAGAAATCCTATAGTCATCAAAAGTCATATGCGAACATCGTCAAAGAGATTTGGAGGTCGATGTTGGTGATTAGGTGTTCTTGAAGGTTTCTCCTATGAAAGAAGTGTTGCAGTTTGTGATGAAGGGGAAACATAGTCCTCCGTATGTTTGCCCATATGTGTTTTTAATATGGATTGGTAGTGTTTCATATGAGTTTGATTTTCCCTATGGCATGAGATCCATTCATCCGGTATTCCATGTGTCCATATTGCATAAATGTGTGGGTTATCCTTCATTGATTGTTGATTTAGAGGACATTGGTATCTCGGATTCTTGTCTTATAATGAGGTTTCAGTGAGGATCTTTTATAAGCAAGTTCAGAGGTTGCGAACAAAAGAAGTGTCTTTGGTAAAGGTTCTATGAAAGAACCAAAATTCTGAGGAAGATACTTGGGAGGCTGAAGAGGACATAAAGTCCAAATATCCATTCCAATTCCTGATTCTAGAAAATTTTGCTTGGGGTATGTGTTGTTCTTAACACTTTTGTTTTATTTCTTTGTTGATGATATATTTGTTAATCTCTTGGTCTTTGATGTAGGTCTAAAGGGTAAGAATAGAGGTTTTTGAAGTTTGATCGTGTTTGTAGTGCCTCATCCATCGTTCAAGGATGAATGATTTTAGGGGGTGGGAGAATGGAACACCTCAAACATTGGCCCTTGAAAAATATTCTAAGCCTTAAACGTTTTGTGCACATATATATATCATACCACTCATTTGGAGTGTATATGGTTTGAAGTCCTTCGTTTTATGTTGGTCAATGTCACACTGGCCAAGTTCTGTTCTTGGTACAAGAAGGCATCAAATGAGTCGTATGTTAGGGTATGAGTAGTAAGGTCAAAATCATATGTTAATCAGTGTGTTATTAGTCACATTCGTCCTAGGATACAACATAAGTGGGTACAAATTGTATGGTAGGGTACGACTCATGATAAGGATTCATATATTGGACAGAATATGGTGTCCAAGATTCTCATCAACATATGAGTGGAGGGTACCACTCATATCATGTAGGTACGAGTGGAAGGGGCAAACCATACCCCTGTGCACATTTTCCAGCTTTTAAGTTGAGGCGATTTAGGAGATTTCCCACCCAAAACCATTAAGAACCCATGTTTTATAAAATATTGTAGACTCTTATAAAACACTTTAAAGGATCATAATACTCTAAAAATCATTTCTAAACTCTCTCTTGAAGATTGGATTAGGGTATCTACAAGGTGTTCATCTAGAGGCACAAGAGTAGTTCCTTCTATGAATCTACATTAATAAGACATGCGAATCTTCCCATAATGTTAGTTCTCAAATATCATGTGTTTTAAACATTGATTATGATTCATTAATGGTTATTTTGAAAATCAATGTTGAGGGTTTAGTTGCATCTGGTCAAGTATTGTTTACTCTTTGATTAAATTTTGTTTGTACATGTTTTTGGGGATGGATTGAAAATGTAGGTTCTTGGTAATTGTGGCTTAACAAATGTGTCATGGATAACCCTAAACTTGATGGTTTTTACCTTGGGTTTGGTCTTGGGAATTGTGCCCTCAATGTATTTGTACAAATGTCTAAGACTAAAAACAAGTCACATGATGAATTGGGTTTTTAACTAATGCTTGGTATAAGAATGTTAATAAAGGATTAATGATTTTGTAATGGTCATGATAAAAATAAATTGAATTGAAATGTGTTTTGCACTAAGGCATTAGCCAAATAATGTAAATGGTTGGTAAAAGGTTTCATGATACTAGTACAGGAGGAACCTTAACTCCGTGAGCCGCAGCTCTAGGCCACACCCCCGCCTCAGTACAACTCAAATTAGTTGACTAAGCACCATCGGACGACACACCACCAACTATCCCTAAAATCTAACCCAACGAATCTCTAAAAACTAAAAAAGAAATAATCCCTAGTGGAGCTTGGTCTGGTCCCTGTCCCTTTCGATGGCTAAGGTGGAAAAATCTTAGGCTCGGGCGTAGGAATAAGACCTATGGAAGGCAGCCTATCCTGTTCCCTAAATAGAGACACATATTGCAAATATCCATGACATCTGGTTCATCCACGAATAAGATCAGGACCTCTAGTCTTGACCTTAGGACCCACACCTTTTGTAGCAGTAGCTCATGTCCTGGCTATCTACAAACGAGCGAAGTCAAAAGAACATTCTATAAACCTACTCAGACTCTTAAAACAATAAAGAACTCTTAAGAATGTTACATAGCCTAAAAAAGATAGGAAACCGACGTCATCATTCCTATCAGCAGGACAATGCTACACAGATGATTTTGGACCAACAATGTCGATGAAATCCAAGCTCTGATATAAATTTATAACAGCCTGATTTATGATTCATGATGGCACCTACGCTATTCTTCCAGTATGTAAGCAAAACCATAACTCAAATCTAAACACAACAGTTTAACTTGGTGAAAAATGCTCAATCATAGGCTAAAAGGAACAACACACTTATAAATAAGCAAAGTGTTCAAAATCTATAATAATTGTGAATACTAGATACCATTCGATAGCTTGGTAGAGCCTATACAAGAGCATTTAATACTAATACAACAGAAATGTCTAGAATAGTCAATAACATCTATCTTGATAACGAAAGACTGAATATCAAAAGATGGAATGAAATAGGTGACTCTGACTCTATGAGCTTACCCTATCTCCAAAAAATTAACACAACATGATCAATGATCAGCTGCGATAGCTAGTACTTAGATATACACTAAAAAGGTACATAAATGTAGTATGAGTACCAAAAAATGGGTACTCAGTAGATATCATCAACGAACTGATATTAATAATAATATAAGTATGATAAAATGCAAGTATGATAAAATGCAAGACATCATAACTAAGTCAAGGTACATAAATGAACTTGAATTTAATCCAATTTCACTGTGCATAATGAGTAATTAACTAAGGATAACAATATAACATAAGGCATCATGCCAACCTCATCGTGCATAATAAGTAAATAAATTAGAATAATAATTCATTACAAGTTATCACACATGCAATCACAAACTACAAAATTGGCTCCCACACACAATTGGTGCAGAAAGTAAATACCTAATTACAGACTCCCATACGCCTAGAGAGTGTACTCAATGATAAAATAAAGCAACCATTAATTGCTTATAAATAACCATCTCCTTATTTAACCATCATTCCATAATTTACCAACATTTAATATTATTACCATCATTTAAAAACCTTAACATTGATACTCACTAGACATCATTTATTATCTAACAATCTCTTATTAACTAATTCATTTGATTACTAGAACTCATATAACATCTAGTAATCATTTAACAACTATTAACTATATATCCACTAATCACCATTAATTAGATAACAATGAATTATCATCTAAATTTGTTTATTAACAAATCATTCTTTACCAACTAATCCTAAATTATCAACTAGTCTTTATTAGACACTTAGACAATCTCCACCACTAATCCTTATTTATCCCTAGTCATCAAATATACCACCTTATAATCATTTATAACTTTCGATATATAACCGACATCCCTAATACCAACATCATATCCAATTTATATATGCATATATATATATATATATATATATTTATCATATAAGAATAAATAGATGGACTCAAACAGGTAGATATACATATTGGTACATAATCATCCTCTACCCTTTAAAGGTATTAATTAATAATCATAATCATCCTCCGGCCTTGTCGGGTATGAATGTATCACATATTACCCTTTGGTATCGAATCAAGTATAATCAACATCATCATCATCGTCTTTTGAAATTGAATGGGGTATAATCATCATCTTCATCTTATGGAAATAAATAGAGTATAATCAACATCATTATCCTTTTACGGAATTAAATCAGGTATATAAAATATATATAATAAATATCAGAACTCAAAATGACAACCACATTATCATAGTCGGTGGCATAATTAATAGCATAAGTTCTATATAGTAATATCTTATGAATTTTAGCATAATTATAGCATAACTCCCTATAAATCAATAATCATTACTCCTAGCATAATTAATAACACAATTTCTAACATCATCAATAAAAATATTTTCTAGCATAATTAGTAGCAAAAATTATTTTGTATGATCATGATCATAAGTAATAGTATAGGCAATAGCTTATCAATATCATGGTAAAAGGCTTATCATTAGCATAATAGAGAGTTTATACATGGCCTAACCAATATCCTATCATAACATGATCCAAATCTCATCATTGCATAAGTGACAATCTAATCCATTAGTCTAAGAACATTACTTCTAATGTTATCATTACCATAACATCAAGTGCCAAGGTTCTTCAATATTGCCTTAAAAGTATATTCTATAGGAACTTAATAAGCGTATAATGGTTTTAAGAGAACTATTCATCAATCTTGACTTAAGGTGGGTCGAAAAGTGCATTTCTAAAGCCCCTAAATATACTCATAGGCAAATTCTACCTTGGACTAGGATAAGATATCCAAACACACTATTATATGTATAGTAAGCTATAATTAACCCTATGTTAAAGGTTCTTCCCAAACACAATAGTTAAGCAAAAATAGTAACTAAGGTGTAACACCCAAGGAATACACCTTGGATGCCACATGGTGCTTATGGTCTCAAAAGACCACAAGCTAACCCATGAGTTGATAGCTGTTGTGGATACTGAAAATAAATGATAATAAAGAAACATGTGCAGAATTTATTATAGAATGCCATAAGGATTTATATGCGAAAACATATGATTTAACTCATAGTTCTGGAAACCTCTAAAAACAATACTTAAAAGGATATAAATAACAACTGATAAACTGAACTGACTAACTGTCTGAAAGTATCTAAAAGCCTCTAAATAACTAAGGAGTTGATGGGATAAGCCCTTAACTAACTCCGACTGACTACTAAACTGAAATGCTGAAATATACAAAAAATAGTCCTTGGTATATGAAGACTCACCATTGCTGTTGATACTAATGTGCTGGAATTTCTAACTATGGTCGGGAAACTGAGCAGCTGAACCTATGATATAAGACATCATAGCTCAAAAAATGAGTATGTAATTAGTACTTTGAGTGTACTGCTCTGTTATATGAGGTTAGGCTAATATGAATGGGTTATGTGCATGAGTAATAACTGACTGAAGCATAAGGTAACTGAATTATTGATATCAATGCGTGAATGCTGTAAAATTTGAGGATGCATGACCAATCATATAATATAATTCTAAAATAGTATGTAAACTGAAAAACTCAACCTGATAACTAAATAACTAATAACTACATGGTATGGTCAATCCAAACCAGAAATGAATCATACTGAATACTGGACTGATCCTGTGGGAGGTATAATCTAACTAACATGCCCCAATCTGAGCTAATCAGGGTCCAATGTGTAACCCCAGTTGGAAGGGTGCCTGTGTAGTGCCACGGGTACTGACAATGGCTGTGTTAGTCACGCTATACTGGCTGGAGTACTCACGAATTTAGTGTCCACCCTAAACTGGCATGAAGACATCCCAACCTACGTTTTCTACATAGTTCTATAACTTAAGGATTGCTATTAAAAGTCAGACCCAAAACTAGTAAGAATGCCGCCATCTCTGGGTTTAGGCAATGCTAAATCCTACCCCCAACAAAACTGTCATTGATTAGGGTATTGAACTAAGTTTAACTGAATAAGGAACTGACTCGGAATACTGAAATGATCTAGGTTTGACTGCCATGATAACTGACTGAACTGATAATGCTCATACGTGTATGAAACCATTCTAAAAATATTGAGACTAAGTAAACAGCTAAATTATGTGTATTCATAACCCCCAGGAATGATAGAAATAACAATAGTACCACATGAAAACTTTGAAACCATAGAGGAGGAATCCTTGTTCAATATTCATCCCTTAGATATTTCATCAAACACATGGGGTCATAAGTTAAAGCATGGGAATAGTTAAATCTTATGATAATAACAAACTCACAATACAAAAATCATGGATTTAGAATTTAACATGTAAACCTCAGCATTCAAATATGCAAGGATAATTTCCAATGAAACCACTTGGTAAACATAGCTAGTAATCAAGATTCATAATAACTTCATGAAGATAACTCATAATAACATATAAAAAATATATCTTAAAACATGAAAATGGATTCTTGGACTACATAGGCGAAAAGGACCCATGAATGGACATCACACATAACTTAAAAGCTTAAATCCTTTAAAAGAAACACAATTACTTAAGCTTCCTTAGAGATTATTGAATTTGGGAACTTGTTTTCTTGTTTTTTCTTAAAAGGGAAGAAGCTTAATTTGATGAACTAGCCAAGATCTTAGGATTTATTTGAGAGTAAAATTGGGCATACTGGGAACAATATGCCTTAACTGAAGAGAAATACCATGTTAATACGGATTGGGGCGAGAGGAAAAGACAAGACTGCCCTTTTAAAATTTAAATTCATAACTAGGATATTTATTAAGCCATCATTGTGATGTTCCAATGATGCCATTGCTATTCCAGCACAACGCGGTCCAGACATGTTGAGATGCTAGAATTTAAATCTAAACACGGCCCAAACCTCAACTGAAAAATCCAAAACTTCCCCGAGGCATGCTCCTTACATCCCTAAACATGAATTAACTTAAAACCTAACATCTCATGGTCGAGAAGGTCACTTTAAAAATATTAAAAGTTAATAGGACAAAAATAAAACTAAGTCTCTAACACTTAGCTAAATTTTCAGGTTCTAATCCTCTTATGCATGCACAATGAGAAGAACTTAACTAATGAACATACATTGTATTATAATATCTCCCTCTTCAGAACATTTATTCTCAAATAAGTTATTAAGATGAGAATACTAGGAAATTTAAGATTACATATTGAACATGCATAACTAAAAATATTGTTACAAGATTGTGTCTGAAACGTGATACATGAACTAAACTGATTTAATGAATATATGCATTGACATGAGAATGGTTATAAGGCTGAGATAGAAACAAGATAGTAACTTATGAGTAACCAGTGCCTCAAGCTGTATCTGGTTTCATGAAAGAAAGTTGAGAGGTTTAAGAAATGGGGGAAACTGGGGTATTACAACATTCCTCGAGTTTATACTGACTTGGCTGAGATACTAGGAGAGACTAAGATAACGTACGAGACATTACGAACAATATCGTGACTGAATATCTTAATCTAAAACATGATGCATGGATGGATCTAGATCTACAAATTTACATGGATGCAAACTAACTATCTCTTAGAATGGCCATATTTATGAGACTTCATATACTAAGATGAGATCGAAAGACGTAAAACCATAAAAAATTGTCTGTTTAACTGCTAGACAGATTGGATGGCTTTACAGACTGACTCATACTGAAATCTTATAGTTAACAATACATTCTTCTTCAATATTGTATTTTACTTGAGGCTACATAAAACCTTCACATGGGCACTGATAAGTCTATCTACTAAAGTATGAGCTTAACTGAATGTTTTTCTCACTATGTTCAAGCCTACACAAATCTACAAAGTGCACACATAACACTATAATACTAGCTTGAATCATGAATTCAACACACCCTACATTTTCATAACTCCTCATCTCATGAATAAGTCTTATTATCACTTAAGCAACTACATTCAACCTTTTCTTAGACATTCTCTAACGGGAAATATTTTCATCCACATATATGCAAACATGACATTCAAGCCTATATTTATAACCACATATGCCCTTCTATACAAACACCTATAAAATCATCTTACTCATATCATCCAAATATCTATCATTAAGAAATTTCATGCACTACCCAAAGTGAACACAAAAAATATCTCAACTAACTATGACATATCTCAAAACCTTGTCCTCAATATTACTTCACACTTAGAGTGTTAGATAAATCAAGCATACAAAATTCTTTAACAAGAAACATTTACTCACTCCCATCTATGCCATTGCTCATCACTACTATTATTTTATAAGAAGATGCCACTTAAAGGTTAAAACGTGAGACCTGAAGCATAAATAAACACTAAACATAACTTGAAAGTTAACTTAGGACTGAGGAATAAAATATCAAAATAATGAATTAATCAAGAGATCTAAACGTAGGATATTAATGACATAATACAAATTTTGTTGATCATTAAGAGCGTAGCATGAGTACCTGGAATTGAACATACTGTAAAGCATGAGTACATGAGTCATGAGCTGCATGGGCTGAGTTTGGAGTTCCTGAATTCATAGAACATGACCCATACTACTGTGTAAACTGAAACTCCTCATACTAGGAACTGGGAGATTACATGATTTTCTATAAGTTGCACGAATATGATCTATGATCATAAAGTTGACATGTAAGGTCTTAGTAGAAATCATGCTGACTGAAGTAGAAAAACTTAAATAAAAGTGGGTTGGGTATCATCCTCCTATAATGCTATTCTAAAACATATTGGCATCATTTCTGGAATTTATATAAGCCTAAAGAGAATAAGAATTAAAAGGTATTATAGAAGGTTCAAGTTTTAGATTTTTGTAAATGATTAAAGATCTTTTGGACCCTTTTCAGTGCCTTGTCCAAGTGAAGATAGGAAGAGGGTTCTTGCACTCAAGAGGCACCTCTTATTAAGGGCATTAGGACTATTTACACTAAAAAATAACACTTAAGAGGTACCCCAACTTGAGCTCTCATTAAGGGACAACTAGTCATTGATTATGCAATAGTATAAATAGACACTTTAGCTTCTAATTTCATTAGACTTTGATTAATTATTGGGATGTACTCTTATTGTGTCTATTTTTATTCCTCCTTAAGAGATGAACCCAAAACTAGGACCAGCAACAGAGTGAATTTCACTATTGTTGACTCTTTGGCAAGAAAAGTTGGTGCTTGGGGAAGTTGACTCCCTTTGTGTCTACCTAAGAGTGAGGGGTTGCCTTTATTAGTGGTGTTTGTCTAGGTGTTTGATAAACAACTTGGTGCTATATATTTTTTAATACCTATATATCATTAAATATCCTTCATCTTAATGCAATTTCTCTTATGTTCTTGCTGAATCCGTGTGTAGTTCGTTTCTTTTAAGTGTTGTTCTATTCTTCATCTATTCTCCTTTGTGTTTTATTTTTGGTTTTCAAAGGTTTTGTTCAAGTTTTAAGTATTGTCTCTAATCATTTGGTATCAAGATCGATGTATTAGAGTTTTTCCTGCAACTCTAAGTCTTGAATCTAAGAAAATCTCCACAAAAAAATAGTCTAGAGTAAAAAAGAAATACAAAAAAAGTGTTGAGTCTTGTCTGTTTGATAGTAGATACGAATTTCACAACTTAGATCTACTAATTTTTAATTTGTTTAGATATTTTTAGTGTTAGATCCTTATTATCTATAACTTAAAGAGTCTAGATCTATTTTTAGAATAATATTTGGTTAATTTTTAGCTAGATCCACCATGGTTATGACTTGTTTGAAATTTTTTGGAGGTGGTAACGTGTGGTTTTTGTGTTGGTTGGAAGATTTGTGCTTGATTTGTTGTTGGTTGAGCTTTCCTTTGCAAAGGGAACCTAGATCTAAAAGAAAATTTACATTTAGGATTCATTTGCCTAGTGGTCAAACCTTGGTCAACTCTTACATATTCATCTTGTTCATCCATCATCTCCAAATCTTGTTGAAGAAGAATATTCAAGTAGCTTGTTTGATCCAAAAAGGTAAAAGAAAGAGATTGTACTAAGTGTTTGTACAAGAATATTTCCTAGCATATTCTAAGTCTTCCAAAAAGGAAAGTAGACAAGGGGACAAGCATGTACAATTGAAATTAACCTTGAGGGGACTAATCTATTTTGAATTCATTTGAAGCTCCAAAAGTGATCTAAACCTGCATTCTCCCCCCTCAGATCCGAAAATGTTCTTCTCCTAGGGTGTGTTTGCCAGAGACATGAATTTTGAGGTTTGAAAAATTTGAAAAGTGACCTCCAATCACAAATTGCCATGTCATCACTTATATAAAGAATCAAATTGAGGCCTAAATTAGATTTCTAAGTTTCTATTTGTTGTTTCTAGTTGCTTTTGAGTTGATTGTACCCCTAATTAGAAAACTAGTAACTTCTTACTAGGTTGATAATTAGTGTAGAGTCCTTTTGTTTCATGTCATAGTTGTTTGTGTTCTTTAATCATTTCGTAATTAGTTGTAACATGTTGGTTCAAGTAAATATAAGAAATTTTATTTTAGTCATATCAAACGAAAATCCATTTTTGGCCAAAGTAGAATCATCCCTCATTCACTTGCCCAGTATGTGCCAAAGAATCAATATTAATGAAAGCAAGTGTAAGGTGAGAATCAAGTGAGAGAGTTGGTGAGGCTTTTTGAACTAACTTGTTTGTTAATTTTGTAGGATTTTCTTTATTGTGTTTGATAGGTACATTGATCATGGAACCCGACAGTTCAAGTGCTCAACCATTTGGTAATGATGTTAGTAGGGTCATGATGGATCGACTTGAGGCCATATCTCGTGATTTGTCAACGATGGGTATGGACTTGGGTGAGTTGAAAGGTGATGTGGGATCTTTGAAGGGTGAGGTGTCCACAATTAGTTGAAGGCTTGATTGTGTTTAAAGTAGGAGGAACTCTCGACCTTCTACTCCTAATACCTACCAATGTCTTTAAGTGTTCAAGCCAACAACTTCTCCATGGCCATGACATCCGAAACCCTGCACTAAATGGTATATCCTCCACAACCTCCACAAAAACCATCCCAAATTCCCCCAAACCGAAACTTACCCAGACCCCTACATCCCCAAATGAGTCAAGTCCAACAAGAAGGACTTAGAACCCAAACTCTACTACCGAATCCGATTCTTCAAATGAAAAAACCCTTGGACCAAAGTCCATTGCCTCCATAAAACAAAATACCTCCACAACAAGTCTAGGTACCAAATAACCAAAGACCTTACCCTCCCCCCAAAAGACAACAAAACCAAAACCATCCCATTTCTATTGAAGACTATGGTAGAGAGGAGCAAGAATGTTATGATGTTCCTAATGATGACTATTTATTTGAGAAATAAATGTGGGAAAAACATGATCAAAGAGGGTGTTATGGAATAAACTAAAGGGTAAGAAGGAAGGCAAGGAAATTGAGAGATGGGCATCAATTCAATAAAGTTTGGCATTTCAATTTTAGAAGGCGAGAGTGATTTGGAAGTGTACTTAGCTTGGGAGTCTTCGTGCGAAAAGATTTTTCAAGTGAATGACCTTTCTGAAGATAAGAAAAGTTGCTATGCTATTGCTCACTTTGAAGTATATGCAAACACTTAGTGGGATTACACCAATCGATTTGGTGATGTGTTGATTTTTGGCCAACTACCTCCTTAGGAGATTTTGAAGAGACTAATGAGAGAGAGATATGTACCGGAGCATTATATACATGAGCTCCTTGCCAAGATTTACAATCTAAGAGAAGGAATAAAGAGTGACAAGGCATATTATGATGAATTCCAACAACTTTTTTTGTAGCTTGACCATAGAGGTGAACAAGTGAATAATGATGTTATTCATTTCAAGGTTGGATTGAACAAGGACATATCTTCCCGTTTGACTCTTCATAAGTTTGAGACCACTGATGGTATCTTCTAAGCGGCCATGGAGATTGAAAAATAAAACAAAGAGAAGTCGACCTACAAGCTCAAAATCCAACAAACTTCCAGTTTTTCAAAGAACAAAGAGGTAATTCAATATTATTCTAGTTGGAACAAGGACAAATTATCTTCATCTCAAGCTCAACAAACCATGACCAAAGCTGCCCAACTGAACCCTCCAAGAAATAAAGGTAAACCTACTCCTACTTTTCAATATAAACGTTTACAATTCTTCAAGTTTCAAGGGTGGGGTCATAGGGAAAGTGAGTACATTAACAGATATTATTTAATTCTAAGGGGGGGGTAAGTTATGCTATCTTGGGGTATGAAGTGGAGTTGGAAACCGAGGGGAATGATGAAAACTCTCAAGATGGAGAGCATGTAGAACCTGAATAGGGTAGTGAAGAAGAAGTGTTTCCATGTGAAGGTATATGTGACATACCTAACTATGTGGTTAGAAGAACCATGTTTTATTAGAACTTGGTTGATTCAAGCCAAAGAGAATTTCTCTTTCAAACCAAGTGCCTTATTAAATGTGGAGTATGTTCAATTATTACATATAGTGGGAGTTGTGTTAACATTTCTAGTGTCACCATGGTTGACTACTTGATATTACACACTACCCCTTACCCAAATCCGTATAAGCTACAATGGTTGAATTCTTATGGTGAATTGAAGGTGACTCGACAATGCTTGATCCGGTTCCATATAGGAAATTACTAGGATGAAGTTATATGTGATTTACTCCCCATGCAAGCATGTCATTTATTGTTGGGTAGGCCTTAGCAATTTGATAAATCAACTAAGCATGATGGATGGTCTAATAGATACACACTTGAATATAGTGGCCGAAAGTTTACTTTTGTTCCTCTTCCACCATCTAGTATGAATAAAATCCATGATAAATCCAAGGAGATAATAAGAATGTAAAAAAGGAAAGGGAAAGGGAGATCTCGGATAGTGAAGATGAAAATAGGAAAAGACATTTGCTAGTGGGTCTTGCCCACAAAGGGCCCTTGTTAAACACTAAGACAAATATTAGAATTTTTCCTAGTATTTGCTATTCTTATGTGTAGGTTCAAGACCCTAGAAGTCCCAAGGATAATCCCAAGAAAGTTCTCTCCAAACCCTTGAACGAAAATCCTAATATTGGTATAAGTGATGAAAAAGTAAGACCAAAGGGAAAACTTGACATATTCCCTTGTAATGAGGAGCATGAAGGCTTCCATAATGCAAAACAAGATGAAAAACACACTTCCTATGATCTACAAGGTGACATTACTATACTCTTCACTTCCTTGAACTTAAAATATTATGATGTGACCTCGTATGAAGTGATCTCAGATTTGCTTAAGGTAGAAGCACATGCTTCTTTCTTAGTAGTTCTATTGTTGTACATAATGAACAATGTGATACTCAAAATGTCTAAGTGAAGAGAGAAAGATATTTTTGGGACTCAAGAAGTTCCTCTCATTAAGGGCATTTATGACTTTTTACATTCCAAATTAACATTCAAGAGGCGCCACAACTTGAGCTCTCATTAAGGGAAATTTAGTCATGTAATAGTATAAATAGACATTTTAGCTTTTATTTTTGTTAGACTTTGATGAATTATTGAGAGATACTCTAATTTTAGATATTGTTCTTCCTCCTTAAGAGGTGAACCCAAAACTAGGACCAATATTTTTATGGATTTCACTTTTGTTGACTCTTTCGTAAGAAAGGTTGGTGCTTGGGGAAGTTGATTCACTTTGTGTCTACCTAAGAGTGAGTTGTTGTCTTCATTGGTGGTGTATGTCTAGGTGTTTGATACACACCTTGGTTCTATCTATTGTTGAAGATCTATGTCTTATTAACAATCCTTCATCTTAATACAATTTCTCTTATGTTCTTGTTGTATCCGTAAGTAGTTTGTTTCCTTTAATGTTGTTCTCTTCTTCATCTATTCTTCTTTGTGTGGTATTTTCAATTTTCAAGTGTTTTGTTCAAGTTCTTAGTGTTTTCTCTTATCAGAATCTGAGATACTGGCTTGATTACATGTTCTATTATTACCCCCTTAGCTTAGAGCAAACATTCTATGGCTGGGAACCACTTAATCAATAACTCTAAACTGAATTGCCACATCTTTACTCTAGAATCTGGGGTATAATAATACGCGTAATTGATAAACTCACCCTGAATGACTATGCTTGATAATTTAACACCTGCTTCTAATATTTTCTTCTGAGATACTACTCTTAACTTTTCTGTAGCCCCAATAATCATCATATAACAACCTAAACACTGATTAACTTAGAATTCTCAAATCTTCTTTTTATTAGCTCAACCTACAAAGATTCAAACATAGATTCTAACACTCAACATGGATATCCCCAAACCTTTTATGAACCATACTACTTTCATAACATCCTAAAATATCACATAAACAACATACAACTTTGGATCAACAAACATAATTTCTCACATACACCAGTTTAAAGACTACTTATTCACCTTTCTTACAACTAGACCCACAACTACATAACCTACTAATTCGGATAACACTATCCCAACACTACTACTGCTTCTAAACTCCTGAATTCATACTTCTACCTCTAGGTCATACACGTTCAATGTATTCTAAGAAAAGATTAAAAAACACACCTAACTCCCATACATTGGAATACTACCCATCCATACAATGACTGGTTCATCGAGAAACTAAAACTGAACGACTCTATTTCTTAAATCAACTGAAGTTATTTTCTAGGGTACTGTAACCTGTCGATTTCTGTATACCCATCCGGCTATTTTAGATTTACCCACTAGGATAGACAATTACAAGGTCTCTACTAAAGTTTTAGGACTGACATCAAAATTGACAGCTATATAAGGGGTTACAAATGAAATTGAAGCTCCAGGGTCTAATAAAACTTACACAATGATATGGAAGACTTATAAAGTACCCATAACCACATTAAGAGAGCTTTCCTAATCATGAAGGTACATGAGTGCACAAAGTCTTCCCTGACATGGGCCACTGGTGGCACTGGAAGAGGCGCCCTACTGAGTCAGGCGACCTGGCGGAGCTGATGATATATTGGACTAGCCCTGTTAGAGAAAATCCATTCCCTTTTGAGCAATTACTCAACACTCTTAAAGGCTATGGCATGGCTTACGACACCCAAAACATACATTTCTACCATCCTTACACACACCCTATTGATTCCTACCATATTCTACGTAATGTTGATTAGTACGAACACCCTTCCCACTAACTTGTGACTTAGAGCATGGTGCTCTATCTCAACTGGAATTCCTAAACTTAAGCACTTGCGTACTGGCTAAAGGCGAAGCTAGGTCTAAGATTTTTTTTATGGAATTGAGAATGATTGCCACCCTCTGACCTTGGCATATAACTACCTATTTTGGCCTTTTTACTCTCTCTCTGTCTTCTCCCTATGCTCTCCCCTTAAAATACTATAAAAAATGACAAGTATAGATAAGACAGTAGCCTGCTGGTAGTTCTGACAATCTACTGAATGTTCTAAGTTAATAAAAGTATCTCTTAATTAGGTATGAGAGACATGCTTGTTCAGGGGATCTTCCTTAATAGGCGGAGGTTCAAGATGATTTCCGCTTCTTCATTCGTTGTTCTTTCAGGGATGTATTCTCTATAAATGGAAGGAAGAATGAATGAGACAGAGATTTTAAATAGATCTTATGCTCTTTTGCATGATATGAACGCTAAAAGAAGGGAAACATTTACAAAAATGCCATATATCCTCCTATACATAAGTGTGGTACGCTTCACACCCATGTACAAGACTCTACTCAACGTGACCATTAAACTCCCTAGAAAACTATAAAACTGTCGTATCTGATATAAATTTTTTATTGCCTCGAGAATGCGCTCTGGATTCCACATGGTGATTATGTTCTCAAGAGACCACATGCTAACCAATGAGCTGGTCCCTGCTATGAACACTGAATAAAACTGATAATAAAGGAACATGTGCATAATATAACTTAAGAACACCCTAAGAGTTTATATTCCTAAACATGAAATTTAAATCATAGTTTTGGAAATGTCTGAAAACAATACTGAAAAGACTGTCAATAACAACATAAACTAAACTGACTAATTTTTTGAAAGTACCTGAATGCTTCTAACTGACTGAGGATTTGATGGGACAAGACCTTATCTAAGTCCGACTACTACTTAAATGAAATAGTGAAATAGACAGAAACGGTCCTTGGTATATGAGGACTCACCACTACTGTTGCCGCTAATGCTTTGGAATGTCTAAGCATAGGAAGGAACATGAGCATCAAACCATTATATAAGACATCATAGGACAAAAAAGAAATATGGGATCAGTACTTTGAATGTACTAGTATCTAGATGAGGTTAGGCTAATATGCATGGATTATGTGCATAAGTAATAACTGAATGAATGAATAGCATGAGGTAACTAAATTACTCATATGAATACCTGAATGCTGTAAAATCTATGAATGTAAGACCAAGAATATAACATGATTCTGAAATAGACTATAAACTGAAATACTGGAACATTATAACTGAATAATTGATAACTATATGTTATGGTCAATGCAAACCTACACTTAATCATACTGAATACTGGACTGAGCCTGCGGGAGGTATCATCTAACCGATATGCCCCAATATGAGCTAAGCGGGGTCCAACATGTAACTCCTGTTAAAAGGGTGTCAATACCATACCACGAATACTGACAATGGCTGGGTGAGTCACCCTATATTGGTATCCGTACTCACAAAGTGAGTGCCCACTCTAAACTGGAAGGAAGACATCCCAACCAAGGGTGGCTACGTAGTTCTGTAACTCAAGAATTATTATTAAGGGTCAAACCCTAAACTAGTAGGATTGCCCCCTTCCTTCGGATTGCTCGGTGTTGAATGCTACTCCCAACTGAACTGTCACTATTTGCGGGATTGAACTAAGTTTAACTAAAAAAGGAACTTACTCGAATTACTGAACTAATCTAGGTTTTAATACATGATAACTGACCGAACTAATGATGCTGACGTGTCTGAAACCATTTTGAAAATACTGAGACTAAGTAAACAGCTAAATATCAGGTTTAAATAACCCCCAAGACTCGATAGAAATAACTATAGGACCATATGAAAACTATGAAACCATAGAGGGGGGATCCTTGTTCAGCATTCATCACTAAGGCATTTCATCAAACACATGAGGGCCATAAGTTAAAGCATGCAAATAGTTAAGTCATGCAATAATAACATAATTGCAATACTAAAAATCATAGATTTAGGATTTAACATGCGAACATCTACATTCAAATGTGTCAAGGACAATTTCCAATGAAAACACTTTGTAAACATAACTTGTAACAAGTTTCATAATAACTTTATGAAGATAACTCATAATAACATGTAAAAATCATAGCTTGAAACTTGTAAAAGGATTCTTGGACTCCATGGATGAAAAAGACCCATGAATGAACATCACAAATACCTTAAAATCTTAAATCCTATAAAATAAACACAATTCCTTAAGCTTCCTTAGAGATTATTGAATTTAGGAACTTGTTTTTTTGTTTTTCTTGAATGGGAAGTAGTTTAATTTGATGAACTAGGGAAGTTCTTAGGGTTTATTTGAGAGTAAAATTGGGGATTTTGGGCATAATAGGCATTAATTAAAGACAAATCCCGTGTTAATATGGATTGGGACAGTGGGAAAAGATAAGACTGCTTTTTTGAAATTCAAATTTGTAATTGGAATGCCGATTAAGCCATCACTGCGACATGCCAGAGATGCCATCTCAATTCCACCGCAATGCATTGCAATCACGTTGAGCTGTTGGAATTGAAATCCAAACAAAGCCCAAACAACATTCGAATAATGCGAAACATCCCCGACACATGCTCCTTACACCTTTGATCATGAAGTAACTCAAAAACTTACATCTCGAGGTCAGGAAGGTCACTTTAAAAATCATAGCAGTTACCAGGAAAAAAATAAAACTAAGTACCTAACACTTAGGAAAGTATTCAGGTTCTAAGCCTCTTATGCATGCACTATAAGTTGAACTAAACAAAGGAACGTACGGGGTATTACATAAGCCAATATCCTTTACTGTAAGAAACTAGATCCAATCTTACCCTAAGCATTGGTGTCTAAAGAATTTTTATCTATTTTTAGTGTTCTGAGGAATTCTCATGCTAAAGAAAAGACATAAAGCCTAACTCACCTAAGCATAAGGAAACAAGTCAAGTGTTTCAACTCTAGGTTTTAAAATAGCCTAAAAGTTTTAACCATATCAAGTCTTGAATTTCAATAACCCAACACCTAAAAAACATCCCAAATATAAAACAAAATAATAAGAATACTATGAAATAACTTAATCTAAAAAGGGATATACCTACCCTACCTAGAGGCAAATAAAAGCTCACAAGATCTGCTAAAGCACTGCTTTTCCTTTTTGAGAAGCTTCTGCAATATGCCAAGCTATCAAAATCACATTTTACTCATCAATACAAGAGTAACGATACCCATGTTGCACCATTTTCTAAACTAACCCAAAATTTTTACATGCTCAAGGGATCATTACCCTAAAAAGGGGATAAAAAACAAGATAAATTTGGGGCTAAAATCAAGTACTCAAGGTTTATAGGGTTTTGGGAAAGAAATTGGAAAAATCTACAAAGAATTTAGAGGAATGTTACTTCAAATCAAAAAAATTGTACAAACAAAGATTAATCAAGCTTTCCAATCACCCACAAGCTTTAATCTCACTCTCTCACTATTTAGGGTTTTTTCTCTCAAGAATGGGTGAAGAATGAGCAAAATAGAGGTATAAGGGTATATTAATACCATACCAGTTCCTCGGGTACTGCTACTATAGCTCGGGACCTGAGATCACACTATTCTTTAACTAGATGGACTATTTGCGATTACACAAATGCACTGCGATCACACTAGTTGCCTTCTACCACACTTTTCATAATTGCAACATCCTCTTCCGCAACCACACTAATTTTCCTGCAAAGTTTACTGTAATCATGACCATTGTCTTGCAATAGCAGCTGCACCGGATGATAACTCAAACTTGGAAAATCTTTCAAGTCACCGCCAAGCCCTCAAGATTCATCTAGAATCCTGTGTACGCAAACAAACTATGTAACCATAAAAAGTTCAACGTTCAAGACTCAATGGCCTGATAAGATTTCCATCCGAGGTTGTTTCAACAAAATGTGGGTCACACATTCATACTTCATTTTCTTAACTTTTTGACTAATAAGTCAAAATAAGCCTGCGTGCCTCGCGACTCAAAACAAGAGTCCACGTAGCCTAAATCGATATTTTGTAGCTGCTAGCACAGTCAAAATTTTCATGTGAGTCTGTTATACTGATATTTTTGCCCAGTGGCCATTTTGAACCAATGAATAGTTCAAAACATAAAATTGGCTCTAAAAACCAAACAAATTGCCCGATAATCAAACTGTAAGTTCTAGCAAGTCATGAATGACTTGGCAAAGATATAAAAATGCTCTAACCGCAAAAATTAGTAAGAATGTGGAAAATGACCAGAAGGTTCATTATAGGTCTTGACGTTCATTAGCAAGTGTCTGGCGTAGGTGTCCTTACCTAGCTTAAATTGTAACACCAAATTTTTCCTGTTTGTATGCCCTTGTGCATTGCTTTTCACAGAATATTCCCTTTTTAATAGATATTCCTATATACAAACAACATTTTCCTTCTTTTGGTTTTTTTCTAGATCAAACAACACTTTCTGAATGAATAATTCTGTTGAAGATATGAATTTCTTCAAGAACACAAAGAAAAGCAAAATGTTTCAACCAACTTATTTTACTTGAAATACGAGGAAATTTGAAACCCAAACTCCTTTCAACCTCACAAACACATTCCAAATGACCTTAAGCCTCAAATTTTAACCAATTTTAAACATTTTTTAACCCACTTTCTAATTTCTTCAAGTTTTTAAAACCCAGAAATGGTCAATTTTTGATACTTCTCAAAATAGAAACAAAACATAGATCTAGGTTCTTTTGATGTGGGAAATATCTTTCAACCTACAAATAAACATCAAGTAATAATGATTTGAAGACCAACTTCTCCATTTCTTCCAAATCAAGTTCAACAATGGAAGGTTTCTTTAAATCTTGTTCAAACACACCTAATAGTTCAAATCTGACCTAGATAATACTAGATGGATCAAATCTGGAATGGAGGCACAAAAAAAAATATCTTTAAGGTTTTCTTCCAAAAAATTTTTGAACACTTTCTTTTTTTATTATTGAAGGTAGCTATCTTAAGTCTTGAATAGTAAAAATGGATCTAAGTGTTGCTTTGATACCAAATGAAAAAGATCAATCCATAGAATTAGAAAACTAACTATGGTATGAGAAATGAAAGATAAGTATAGACGAAAGCAAGTAAAGATAGAAACAAAGAATGGAACTGAAAATAAGCAAAGGGCATATTATAACCTTAATCCTTTATTTAATAATCCAATACAAGAACTTAAAATCCTATGTAAACCACTAGAAAATCAATCCCCAAGCAAACAATGTTTCCGAACGAGAAATCAATGCAAGCTAATCCATGCTTACATACACTCACAAGAATATAATTGTTTATTAGCATTAAAGTTACCTAAAAATGAAAGGGAAACTCCTATTTATGGACAAGGGATAATTATTACAACCATTGGCACAAAACCGACCTATTTCAGCAAAAAATCACATGCCTATGAAACAAAGCACATGCTCACATGTGTGGCCAATGCATGTGACACATGTTGGCCAATATTGGCATATGCTGCCTTATCTCACCACCTGCGAATGTAGGTAACCTTAGCAGGTGATTCCAATGCATATTCGGGCTCGTCCTTACTTTTTTTACCTTGCCAAAATCCTTTGACCTTTCGTTAAGATAATCACAAATATTTGGCACCCTTTATATAGAATTAAGGGGTCCTCAAACATCCTTTACTTCATGACCATATCATCAAAAGGTCCAAAAGAAATTTAGATCGTATCAAGTTACCTATGGCCACATATGTCTCAGCTACGTGCGCAGGTGAGGCCGTAGGTGGCCGGAGAAAACACTCGGAGCTTCAAATATTCCTCCTTAGATGAGCTATTTTGGATTCTCTCTCCTAGAATATTCCTTAATATCTTGGGTATTCTTTTGCACTAAAAACAACTCAATTTATCTTTATTCGTTATTTGGATCAAACACACTCTTTTTAATGATTCTATTTCTTGAAGATTTGAAGATCCCCAAGAACACCAAGAACTTCAAATTTTCCAACTAGCTCATTTTTGCCCCAAATATATGAAACATTAGATTTATGGTCCTTTAAACTTAAAATACACTTTTCTACAAAACTTAACCCTAAAATCCACACTGAAACAGGTAGATTTAAGAACCAAATTCAATTTTTTCTTCAAGCTAAAGAACAACAATGGCTTATAAATGTAGCCTTTATTTAGCTTTCAAAGTCATTAGAACTATTTATTATCGAAACCTACTTTATATTTTTCAGTTGCTTTATACTTCTATGAACATTGGATCTGATTTGCTTATTATTATACTAAAACTTCATCTCATCCCTTCCTATATCCACCAATGCTTTATCAGTGGCTAAAAATAGTTTCTCCAATATTATGGGCATCTTAAAACTATCTTTACAATAAAAGATAACAAAGTCAATAGGAAAGATAAAATTGTCTACATTGACCAAAACATCAAACATATGCGCACATGATTCTTGACCATATGATCTACTATTCATAATCCCATTGTTATTAGTTTAGGAGGTCTCAAGACCAATTATTTGAACACTATAAGCCACATCAAGTTAATTCTTACACCTAGGCCACACAATGACTTGGTAAATCTAGATAGCCCATTAATCTAAGGAATTATGAAGGCATCATTGTCACTTTTCTTTTACATAAGAGAATTAAGTGTATATGCATTAAAATGGTTCAAACCACCAATAACCTCAGTACTGACATGTCTATTCTTTATCACTAAATATTTCATACACTTTTATTGCCAAGCATCTACTGTTAATACTAAACATGAGAGATGTTCACAATAAACACTTTCAGTATAGAAATAAATTACTAGTACTTACCTTCTTTGGCTTTCTGCTTCATCTTTGGTAAAAAAAGTGGGGTCATTCAGGGAATTGGCTTTTTATTGGTATGACCTCCTTACCCTTACCATTTGAAGTCTTAGCTTCTTTCTCAACAACTAGAGTCATCTGAGAAGCTTCATCATGCATCACTAATTTTTTTATTTCGTCATCAATACTCATGGAGTCATTGCTCATATCATAAACCACAGGCATATGTGGATCAATAGTATCCTTACCATTTCGAGTAGTGATAGTTAGACAATGACCATTGATTTTAGCATTTTGTATAATGTTTCTAGGAAGTATGTCTGGCAGATGTTGGTATAATGCAGCGAACATCATACCAAATTATTGTTCAAGCTACTTGGTAGTGGTTTTATGTGACTCTACCTTTTGTCTCAACCTTAAAATATATGCATTAATTTCTATAAGGAAACATTTTGAGATCTTAGGTCATTTTTACAAGCAAATTAGTCATCACAAAATAGACACTAGTTTGTAAGATGTCAAGATGAAAAGAATCATGCACATGATTACCACCATTATATCAACAAGCATTTTACTACCCATATTACATGACAACATATTTACACTCAAGTCAAAAGTACAAACACTAGGTGGACTCAAATTGATCTTACTAGAAGACTAATTTTGATAACCTAAAAGATCCACTAATGTTTTTTCATACCTCAAATCTAATTAAGATAGACATGAACTAGATTTCCTAAATCTTGAAAAAATAAACTTATAAATTATACTTACAATTCATGTAACTATTTGGTTATATGGTTGTTATAAGTACAAGATATATGAACAAATAAAACACCAACAAAAGTACGCCAAAAATGGGTATGCATGACTTGGCCATTTAATCCCCAATTCATAAAAGATAAGACACCATTGTACTTTACTTTAACATTAGTATGCAGAGCCTCTAAAATATAAATAACTTAGGTTGGGTCAGGATAGTACCCCATCGTACCTGCTTACTATAATAAAATATCAAAATATATACTAAAGAATTGACTAAGTGAATCAACCTAGAGCCCACTGAAAGCTACTAACTACACGTGTTTTTATTGGGTAGATCTATTTGCGAAGTACTTGTACTTGAAGAATGGAACACAGTGTCCCTCATCAAGGATGCAATTACAAAAGAATTTAATGAAATATGTAATGCATAAAGTAACCGTATATGATACATGACATCAAATAAAATAATGTTCTAACGTATAGATAATGATAGAAGACCGCCTTTTCTTATACACGTGGAATCATGTACTTTACATTATTTTTTTATTTTTTTCTTTGATTTATCAAAGTTTGTAAGGCATGTGATAAAAATTATAAGATGATTAGTGGTAGAAAAAGATAACCCATGTTAGGTATTTTAAGTCCTAGAATATGGTCCCCATAAATATATGAATTGATATTTTCCCATGCTAGGTAGCATAACCCTTAAGCTTATACCTATGAATACATCAATTGGGATAAGACTAATATGTCATAGTGTTATCAAACTTTGATGCTTTAAATAATAAAATTATATAGGAACTTAGGTCTTCTTGTTTGATATGATGTGTTTTTAAGTTGATTTGGCAGAAAAATAGGTTTTGGACAAAGGTATATAAAAAGTATGAACAATGCTTAGTTGGTTAACCATGACTCATGGTTGATACCTATGGCCTATGAGTGTACTTATGAATTAATGTTCGAAAGCTGAAAGTTAAGTCTTAGTTCTATGAGACCACCGACGATTTAAAAAATGATACCTACGACTCATGGGTGCTAGGAATAATTTGATGTTTTAAAAGTTAAGGACCATCTTTGATTCCCATGATTTAAGACATTAGTCATGGGTCTTATATATAACCCAACCTAAGAGTCATAGTTGCTGTCAAACTAGTATTGCTATACAACATAGGATTGGATATATTTTGTATCTATAAATACTCCCTTGATATTTTATTATGATGTTATTCACAATATATGCACTCTATACACTTTTTGGAATTTTTTATGTTCTGAGATACATTATTGGTCATGGAATCATTGATATTAGTTTTTTAGGTTAATAATCAATTTGGTATTTTGGTTTTCATCTTATTATTTGTAAGTTTAATATTATGGTTTCATCTACAAAATCTTTGTATGTTCATACGATAATGAGTAGATAAACCACATATCTCGGGTTATAGGAACCCTGATGAATTAATGAAGAAGGTTAAGTGCAAAAATATTCTAGACCATTGTTCTTTTATGTATTGGTATTTCCTTTAGTTTAAGTTCTTCAATTATGGTGGCCAACCATAGGAACTTACCTATATTTTAGAATTTCTTGGGAGAGAGGTAGAGATTGGAAAAAGAAAATAATAATAGTAATTTAAAGTTGCTCACCCTCATCAAATTAACATAAGCCAAAACTATGATAGTTAATTAGAGATCACAAAATAAGTGACATCAATATGATGCTCTATGTGTGAGAGGAGATGAGTGAAATTCATCTAAAACAAAGTCGAGAGATGGTTGGGTGATACAAATCTTGTTAGATTTAGCATGCAAAGTAATTAGGATAGTCAGATAAACATGAATAGTCTATGGAGTTATGAAGTTATGGGAACATAATCCTAGTGCTTGTCACATACAAATTATAATTCAATTAACTAGCAACTATTACTATTGATCTTACTATTACAACCCTACCCTTTTAATTTACAAAGATAAAAGTTACATCAGCAAACTACTGACAAATTTTTAGCCTATTCCTTATGGGATACACTCCAACCTAGTTGGGTTTTATATTTGATTGAGATCTCAATTTATGCTTTCTTTGAGGTATAATTTGGGAGATATCAAATTTTTGCACCATTGTCATAGAAAATGGTAACTATTCGTCTATTAAACTATTTCTAGGGCATACACCAGTGTATTCCTAATACTCCAACTCAAGGAAATCCCTGATTCTAATTGATCCTAAACATGAGAGAATACTAAGATAGAATTATAAGATGGAGAGAAATAGAGTTTTTAAGAAAAACACCCTGCTCGATGGGGTTCATAATGACCAATCTGCATTAAGTTTTTAAGCAAAACACCCTGCTCGATGGGGTTCATGATGAACAATCTTCATTGAATCGGCCACTTCATAATGATGTTTAAGAAATTATAGAGTGGATTTACTACTCATTGATGGCTAAGGAAACTACTAGGCAAACAACTTCCCATAGAGCATATAGGGTATAAAGGTGTAGATAAGAGTAGGAAGAGCATCAAGCTACACTTCATAGTGGTTGAATGAGAAGAAAAATATGTCAACTACCAATCCAAATAATACCTCTAGTGTATAATAATCTAGATGAGGATATGGGGTATATTGAACCAGTTAAAAAAGGTGTAACAATTCCTCCATATTTCCCCAAGGGACTAAATTCTATTTATGAGTATGGTGATCCAGATACTAAGCTTGAATTGGGTGTTTACTAGTCTGCTATTGATGATGCAAACATGTTCCTTATGATCTTTGTGAGGATTTTCACTTTGTACTATCTATTTAGGGTGAGTCAGAAAGCTATAGAATTGAGGTTTTTCCCACTCTCTTTGATAGGAGAGATGACTTTATTGTTTGGAGATCTACTGCATGGATCAATTACCACTTGGAATAAGTTAAGGAAATTATTCTTGGATTGATTTTCCCAATGTCTAAAATGTTGCAATTGAAGGATGAGATCGAAACTTTACGGTAGTTTCATTAAATGGCATTATATGAGACATGGTTGAGGTTTAAAAATATATACAAAATATTCCAAATCATCCAATCATGGTTAAAACCTTGCTTGAGATATTTTACATAACCTTTAATTCTAATACCAAGGTTGTGGATAGTACTATTATGGAAGAAACATTTATGAGTCTTCATTGGCAGCATGTTTTGCTTATCTTAGACAAAAAACCTAAATAAATTGAGGGTGGAATACTTGGGAAATAAATAGATAAGCCAGTACTTATTCTATTGGTGCTTCCAGATAACAGAGAGCATTCTATGAGTCACTAGCTCAAGAGGAAACACAATTGAGAATTTATAATGGCCTGCTTATGAAGCAATTTATAGTGATTGGAGAAAAAAATATAAATGTAATGGGTTTATGAGGTAAGGACTTTAAATATAAAGAATCAAATTTTTAGGAAGAAGTTAAGTATTTTAATAGAGAGTTAGTGGATTTCTGATCCAAGGGTCACAAGTATAATAAAGACAATTAACACTCAAGGCAAGGGAATTAAGGTCAAATAATATAGAGGCTGGTGCAGGGAAAGGAGTAAAGAGAGCAATGGTAACTGGAGAAAGAATGATGACCACAAGGATAATGGTGGCCTTTATGTTCCTCCAAGGAAAAAAGATGCTAAGTCAAGAAGTTTGGGAATAGAAAAGTTGATTGGAAAACTTATACTTCTGATGGAATAAATTAACATTAATTTAGTGATGGTAATGATGTAGTTGGTCATGTAATTAATCATATAGTATATTTTATTAGAGATAAGGGGTGTTTAGTTACTGATTACATTTCCTATTCTGGTCATAAGGATCTTATGGTGGAGTATAAACATAGTGATATTCTCTTAATCAATGTTGATATGACTAATGAGACTTATAAATATAGTTTTGTGCCTTATAATGTTTGAACTATATACACTGTAGAAGACTACCAATTATTTAAAAATCTACGATGTTGTGATGGCATAATTTTAGATAGAAAAAATCTTTTCTTGGAATATTATAGTACGTTTATTTGAAAGGATGGTGTTTAAAAGGAAGGTAAGGTATTTAAAATTATTATACCTTCATCTTTATGTGTTCTCATTCTTTGTCAAGGACTTAATTCTCTTGAAATATTGAGTGAACCTTCTTATGAGAAAACATTAGATGAAATTAACTTGTGTGACAACTTTTTATATTATTTTTTTTCATGTGATAATATTCTTTGAGTCTTTCTTTTGGAAAATTTATCTTCAGCCATATATATTTCCTTTTCTGCCTTTGGGTTGTACTTTTCCCTATGCTACAACTGCGATCGGCTTCAGCGATCACATGTTATTGCCCAACTTGATTCACCGCGATCGCGGTCCTCAGACTGTGACCATGGTAACTGTGGCTATTTTTTCTCTAGGTGTTTATCTGCACTTTCTTTCTTCTTTTTGATCATTTTCAGCTATAATCCATATCTTTCTATCTTATCAATAATGTGTCTACAAAATGCAAATATTAGTACGTTCAATAACAGTTATGTCTCATTTATTCATTCAAGACATGGTAAAGTTCAATAGATTTGAGTGCAAATGAAATGTAAAATCACCACACATCAGAGGGTTATTAAATTATGATTCTTCATGAGTTGGATTAGTTGTGTTCTGACGCTGCGGGGCAAGGTTCTACCATATGCCTTTAAATAGTTCAAGCCTCATGAAAAAAACTACCTAGTTCATGATCTTGAGTTAGAAGTAGTTGTTTTTTTCGTAGATATTTTGAGTTATTACTTCTATGGTGTTCACGTTGATGTACTTATAGATTATAAGAGTCTTAAGTACGTGTTTATTTAAAAATATCTAAATCTTAGTTAGACGAGATGGCTAGAGTTGTTGGAAGATTATAATATGAGTGTCTTGTACCATACTAGTTAATCTAATATGGTGGTTGACACTCTTAGTAGATTGTCTAAGGAATGTTTTGCTTATGTAGAGGTTGAAAAGAAAAAATTTGATCGTGAGGTGAAAAATGGAGATTGTGTACAATAACAATCCTATATTTAATGTCGATTCATCCACACTTCCATTCATTATAGAGGAAGTCTAACTACTTGTGAGGTTCATTTTGGTCATGGTACTAGGAAATGGAATCCTAAAATGACACCTTATATCTCTGATAGGGAAAATATTCATATTAAATAAATATGAAGTACAAGAACCCAGAATCCAAATGAACAAATTCAACCTAGAAAAAAATCTTCCATGCTCTACGTGAATAGGCCTTTTATTTGGTAGGTAATATCGATTGTTGACACCTAATTTTTTCCCTCCATAACTAAGTTTAGTTCGAAATTTCTTCGATTTTCAAATAAAATTACAACATTTATTTTATCTGAATAAAGGATTTTCAAAGTATTTATTTGGGTAAATTGGTCAGATTAAGTAGCGATTATATATTATCGTGTTCAATTATACGAAATTTTATAATTTTGTTACTTAAAAATTTATTTTAAAAAATATCGGATTTTAGTCAAAGCTTATCTTGAAAATAAATTCAAATGATTAAAATCTTGATTTAAATATATTTTTCCTCAAAAATAATTTTTTTGGATAAATATTTGTTTAATTTAATCGAATCAAGAAGCTCAAGATTAGACAAGGCATTAATTCATATCGAATTTTGATTCAATTTAGTCGATTCATTAAATTTGGACCTTAATTGAAATCGATTTGGCCATAATTGTAATGCAATTGGTCAATTGAGTTTTAGTTAGGCTAAATTTTAAATGCAATTGTCTACATTTTCCCTCCTTGGCTATTCGATAAATAGATAAAACAGCCCAACTTATCCATACCCTAATTTAATTGGGAGTTATTAAAAATAACTCCCAATTCCAACTCAATTTCAGCCGACCTAGGCCCAAAGAGCAGCCCAACACAAAATAATATCTCACCCCACCAGGCCCAAAGCTTTCCGACCCGGCCCATTCCCATATCTCTTTTTTTCTTCACAAACAATGTATAAACACTGAAAAATAACATCAATCAACAATCAAACACCAACGACCCAAACCCTACATTACGAAATCTCCAAATCCCATACAAACAGAACCTGACCCTACAATAATCACCTCAACCCGATCGTTCTCCCTTTTTTCCGTACCCATCACATGTCTTTCACGCGGGTTTGTATAAACGGGACATGAATCTTCTAGAAAAACATCAAGGTGAAAGCGAGGGCGTGTTTCAAGGGATTATTACACAAAAATTTGCTTGAATCCGTTGGGAATTAGTTGGATTTGGTACTATGAAGGTACATATGTGCTAATTTCTGATTGGGGAAAAGGAATTTTGTTTCTTCTCAAGGTTCTCAAATTCAAAATTGCTTCTAGAATTCCAATCTGAAGTCATGAATATAGGAGAATCGCAACTATCAAAAAAAATTTGAAAAAATCTATAGGGAGATTTCCGAATATACCCCTCTATTTTCAACATTTACTGAGGATTTGAGCTTCAAGGGATCTATTCTTGGATCCTCTATAAATAGCTCTCTTAAGATAAAAAATGGGGGTCGACTTTTCTTTATTGCTTTCGAGTCTCTTTGGAAAATTTGATAGAAGGGAAATATTGAGGGTTAGAAGTTCTAGGGTTCTTGGAAAAACTGAATAGGAAATTTTATTAAGGGGATGGTTTTAAAAGTGGGTTCAAAACTGTAGGAGAAAAGAGGAGAGAGGAAGAGGGTTCGGCAGGCAAAATAGTTTATTTTTGCAAAAAAAATTTGTTTCGTTCTTCTTTTCGGGAAGCTGGTCGATTAATAGAAAATTCCTGAGTAGATAGCCTTAACTTTCGGCGGTAACGGTTCTGCTGATAGATCATTGTCCTGTTTGCTTCCCTCAAGGAGGCAAATACACTGCACTCTCTTTTAGTTTATCGTCTTTTACCTTCATTTCTTTCTTAGTAGCCATAGTCGTTAGTCGTAACCACGAATGAGGCTGGTATTTTTATCATAGATGGCTATATTGGCCTAAGGATTTATTTGTGATATTGTTGCCTTAACTATTTTCCCACCTACCTTAAAATTGATTCTATATTTATTTCTAAGAAGAAGAAAAGCAAAAGCTTTATGTTTGAGTGTTTCTTTTCCTGAGTGCACCTTCATCCAAATTGTTTTATTTTTCCCTTTTGTGTGTTGGGATTTACTTGTTGTAGGGGCTTCGGAGGTTGTAGGTTGGTTGTGATAATATTCATGTTGTATGGGTCTCAGCATCTTACTTTATGTTGTTTGGAAGCTGCTGAAAATGTTCTTCTCGTGTGTTTAGATTATGCTTTATTCCATTGATGACACTGGTATGACTACATTCAAAAAATGGCAATCTGATTGATTACTCATGGTAAAATTGCGCCTTGATGAATCTTATACTAAGTTTGCGTGGGTTTTGTTCCATGTTAAGAGAAATTATTTTGGTATGTCCTGTCAATTCTCTTTTGTAGACTAATTTTTTTTTTTTTGGGTATCAAGACCTGAAAGTTTGTTTTCCATTTTCCCTTAAGTTCATTTTTAGTAACAAAATCATATTAGATATTATGATTACTCTACTTTGCTGGAGTATAGAAGAAGGACATAATTTTTAATATCCATTGGCATCCCGGAGAGGAATTTGTTAATTTCTTTTGGGCAGCCTTGTTCAAATTCAAAACAATTTTGTGTAATCCTTTTTAGTTTATTACTATTCTGTGATTGTATTTCTGATTTTCATGTTATCGCTCAATATTGCATTTTTATTCTCTGTAGATATTAGGTTGTCCTTTAGTTAATCATGTGCTAGTTCCATTAGTATTTACTTCTTTAATTAATTATGCGCTAATTGTTGCTAATTCAACCATTTCGATTGAACTTGTATGAAATAACATGAATAAGTTCCTACTATTTTCAACCGACTTTTGATTATGTAAAACCCGTTCCATTGTCGCTAGGTTTTAGATAAGTTAGAATTTGTCTCCTTTAGTTTTCCCTATCTCTGATTGACCATGTGTTAGCTCCCTTCACTTTATTTTTCTCCCCCTTTATTTGTTCGATCATGTACTAATGTGATTTATTTCTTTTTCTCTCTGCATGGAAATCTCTTGAGTCCTCCACGGACTCCTTCCCTCATGCAGATTTATTGTCCTGTGAGGCTTACCTTGTTGGATCAATCCCATAGGAAAGTTTGAAGTAAATCTTATGGCATACCGTATACAAGGAGTCGAAAGAAGAATAATGGGTTAATGTCCCATTCTTGAAGCAACAACGACCCCCGAGCTTCATTTCTATTTCTTTATTTGTTGTCGCTATTTATTTATTATTGTCATAAATAAATACAGGTGAAGTTGAAACTCGAAGCCAAAATTGTATTTAATACAGGTGAAGTTGAAACTCGAGCCAAAAAGGGCTCGAAAACATAGAATTAGGACAGGTGGAAATGGGTTGAAAACCCAACTAGATTAGGACAGGGTCGATGGTTTGGGCTTAAAAGCCTAAATCACTACTTCCCTGCTTTTTCCTCTTTTCTGTTCGTTTACTTGTTTACGTGCTTCTTTGCAAACCTAGTTAAATACCTAACCAAAGTCGCTAAAAAAATTATTTTGCAAAAACTTTTTTCTAATCTACTACTTTTCAACAAATTAATTTTTTTGAAGTTAGTCAAAAGACGATTTTCAAACTGTTCGGATAACCGCAAGTTAGCGGACGTTTTAGGTGCCTAACACCTTCCTAAAATGTTAATAGGAACCGCTTACTCAAAATCTCTAACTTAAATGATTTTTTTGTTTTAATTGTCTAAGTATTTTATAAAGGTTTCTTAATTCCTTTTCAAAATTAAGTGGCGACTCTCAAAAAGTCAAAATTTTCGCAAAATAGAAATGACGACTTTGCTGGGGATTTTGTAACTAGGTTCTAACCAAATGTTTGATTTTGTCTTTTGACTAACTGTTTATGTGTTTATATGTTTCAATTCTGTAAAGTTTAACTATCGCATCTCATTGGCATATTCCTGCATTATTTAACCTTTTTTGGGGTTTCGTGGATGTCCCGACCCCTATTGTTCAATTCCAATAATGTGTTGGAAATACAAATGGCTTATTAGCACGTGAGTCGTCTGATGGTTGTTCGTATTTTCAAACTCAAGTTGTCCTCTTGAGAACCGGTGTTCAAACCCACTCTAGACACCTAGGATAGAATGAAACCAAAACCCTATTTTAGGCATGAGCCTAGGAAGACCCAATACCTGAGCGGGGTATTGGGCCCATTAGAAAATATGCCCTGCGTCTATTGAACCCGAGTCGATTATAGACAAACTATATTTATGTGTTGAAGAAAATGTATGCCTATCTAATTCAATCCATTATCCTTTGGGGGTCGGAAAAAAGCTTGATTTGCTTACTTTCGTAAGAAGAACTGAAGCAAGTTAAGCAAGAAATTGATCGATTTAGGAGGTTACATCTAAGGCATAGTTTGAACGTCAACGGATGTCTCCAATATAAGAAATAGACAAAGCTGAGAGCGCAAAGTGCGATAGAAGAAACATTCAATAATTAGTATTCCTTGCGTGGGACATACAAAAGATTGTATCCCTTTTATAGACATTTACGTCATTTATGTATACCTATGAAGGATTTTTGGGGATAATGGACTGTCTTTAAAAAGGCGTATATTTTCTTCAAAATTTGTTAGGCCTAAACCCTTGGCTCAAACGGGTCATCTAATTAGGATGCACGTTTATTACAATATGTTTGTGTAATATAACTGTTTATGTGCTTGTACATGTTATGTTGATTTGAATCAAATGTGAACTAATCCAATCCCATTTTCCATAGAATATCTCTAGGTAGAAATATACCCCGTTATACAAAAGTCCGACCAAAAGTACTCCAAGTCTCCCAAGTTTCTCAGAAAAGTCCGTAGTCATTCTTAAAACTTCCAAAATGATCGCTACCATTTTAGGAAAGTTGACTTTAGAATCAAAAAATGCAATTATAGTGTTGAACTACGTAGGGCCTGATTTCTTTCCCCGTGAGATACGTAGGCAGCCTTTTGGCCCGGCCCCTATCATCAAAAACTCAATTATCCTTTACTTTCTTGAAAGAATAAGAAGAGTTGAACCTTCCCGATTAATTCCACCTATCCATATCATTGAGAAAAACCTTGTTCATTGAAATTCTCGAGTCATCATTACTTCATGGATCAATTGGCATAAGATGAGAAACAACTCTATGTTTTTACTTCCTACCTTATCATCTTGTCTTACTTATTACTAAAGAAATCTAACATGTCAGCGTTTGAGTAGTTTTTGCTTTGCAGGTAATAGAAACTACTCTGTGTTGGCACAAAATGACCCTACTTCACCAGATCAAAATGAATAAGAGATCCCCTTCTTTACTATAGCTTTGTTATAGGAAAAGAAAAATGACTAGTAGTAAAACTGTACTCTACCAATCATTTTTCAACCCTGTAAGCGATAGTCTCGAGGATGGAATTAGGTAAAATGTGAGGGAAGAATTTTCCAAGACAAACGGAATCATGGAAGATTAATTGGAGGAAAAATTATTAAATTGGACCTCTACTATACTCATGACTCATCTCCCGTCGTATAACAGTAACTTAAAACCTACCATTGTCATGTTATGTCATGAAGCTAGATAATGATATCCCTAGAACAGTCAACAAAAGGGTGAAAGAGTTCAACAGTCAAAGAAGCCTAATCTAGAGGAAAACGAGGTGGTTAACAAGGAAGGCGGTGACAAGGGGAATTGGACATCTGGTCCTTTGTTCTATCAAGACAAAAGCAATGTAAACGTCATGTCATCCATATAAGTACTTATTTATATCCTAGTAAGATGGATAAGATTATTTTTAGGGCCATTATGAGTTTATGTACGAACTACATTTGACCTAAATTCTCAAGAATGAGATACGTAGGCGGCCTATGTCGGCTTCGGTCAACCCTTTAAGAAAATTTATCATTTCCCTTTATGTACGAACTACGTTTGACCTAAATTCCCAAGAAAGGGATACGTAGGCGGCCTATATCGGCTTTGGTCAACCTCTTAGGAAAATTTATCCTTTCCAAACAAAAGGGATACGTAGGCGGCCTATGTCGGCCTCGGTCAACCCAATAGATTTTTCTAGATATCCTTAGCGTAGTACAGAACTATGTTTGACTTGATTCCTTCTTCAACGGGATACATAGGCGCCCCAATGGCTTGGTCATATAACCCCAGGAAATGGAAATTAGGGCAAAATTTTTGAGAAGGAATCTCAAAAATTCACAAGAGAAGATCAACATCCAACAAAAAGAATGAATATCAGCAAAGACTTCAGATCCACTCGAGATGATATCATCTCAGACTACTCTAAAATGGTGTAGAAATTTTGAGGGAGGCCTCAAAATTTTCACCAAATATTGGAATATATTCCGAATTCCCCAGCACCAGAGGTTAAAGCCAAGCTTTTAAAGCCACCATTTGTGACAAAGTCTAGGTAGACTCAGTTTCTGGCTATGACAGAACTATTTGAAGAACCCTCCAACAATGATGATGAGTTTTGGAAATCCTCCATCAGATATAGTCAAAATCAAGAGGCAGATATTCGTTGACCTATTACATGACATGACTGGCAGAGATCTTCTAAAGTTTTATATAAGCTTTCGAAACTATCTTCTAAAAATTAAGTGTACTTTCAAAACACTATATAAATCTTTTACTTAGTGATCGCCTAGACATCAATTAGGACGGGGAGTCAGGGGTGGAAGTCCTAACATGATGAAATACCTGAAAGATGGCGAGGGGAAAATAAAGGATCGAAGGAGGTCAACACGGAGTAGTTTCATTCAAACTAATCATTTTTGTGAATGCAGGGATCGATACACAAAAATGAGCATTTCTTTTGAAAGTCCCCAACCAAGTCAGGAGCCATGAAAGAGCACTAATGCTCAAGAACGGTATTCTTTGGTAGCCCTACAATTATGTTTAGTACCCATATATTAAAGGCCTTTTGAAGTGTCCATCTCATTTCTTGAGATCATGGAGGACAAACAAAAGTGTCTTATTTTCTTTATAAATGTTGTATTTAGAATTTTTCTAAAAAATAGTCGCTAGCAAAAGCAACTTTGGGTCTACTAATCGTCTTCCTTGAGTACAGGTACATGCAGAAAGAAAGTCCCTGACAAATGATTTCAGGTGAACTGTTTTTAATTTACCGGAAGAACCATTACATGTCATTGCCAAGAGGGCCATTACATATCATTGCCAAGAGGGCCATTACATATCATTTCCAAGAGGGCCATTGCATATCATTGCCGAGAGGGCTATTTTATACCATTTCCCAAGAAGGCTATTCAATATCTGTTGAGTGCTAGACACAACACTGGCATCGACGAAATCATCAATATTCAATATATCTATTGACACGCTAGAAACAATGCTAGAGTTGAGGATAACATCACCATTCAATAAATCTGTTGACACGTAAGACATAACGCTGGCGTCGAGGATATCATCATCATTCAATATTTGTTGAGGCGCTAGACACAACACTGACGTCGAGGATATCATCATCATTCAATATATCCGTTGACATACAAGACACAATTCTGGCGTCGAGGATATCATCATCATTCAATATATGTTGATGCGCTAACCACAATGCTAACATCGAGGATATCATCAACATTCAATATATCTATTGACACGTAAGACACAATGCTGGCATCGAGGATATCATCATCATTTTATATCTGTTGACATGTAATACATAAAAGCTAGCGTCGAGGATATCTCATCATTTTATGAATCAGCATCTGAATGCATCGAAAGCACATGATTTGAAGGGACGCCTTTAAGTTGTTATCTAAGGATGAATGATATATAAGATTTCCTAGAAATTGACAATTTGAGGGTCATATATAAGTTATATTATTTAAAATAGGATAGTGTGCAAGATCACCTATGAGTTGATAGCCTATAGGTTGTCCGTAATCCACAATAACATCCTAACCAAATAGTGTGCAGGATCGCCCAAAAATTAATAGTTCAAAGGTTATCCATAAGTCGAAACTAAATCCTTACCAGAGAATATGCAAGATTATCAAATTGACACATCCAAGGGTTCTCTATAAGACGCGTCATATCCAAGATAGATTATGTGCAGGATTACCCAAAGACTAACAATTTGAGAGATTATCTATAAGTCATATTGTATCCAAGGTCGGATGATGTGCAGGAATCCCTGAAAGCTAGCGATTGGAGGGATATCTGTAAGTCATCTCTTATCCAAAGTTGAATAATGTGTAGGATTACCTAAAAGCTAGAAATTCAAAGGATATTTTTAAGTCGCCTCATATCCAACATCAAATAATGCACAAGATTATCCAAAGATTGACAATTTAAGGAAAATTTATAAATTGATCATCGTCTATAAATGGAGAGGTTATCATTCCACATACAACAAGTGATATAGGTAACCAAAAAGGTTGCCACACCAGCACAGAATTACACGGTTGTAGGGACCGTTCTGCATAAAGTATTGTCGGTGTCCAAAAGGGCCACCCTACTTTGAAGACATATTCAATCAACAAATGTCAAAATTATACAACAACCAAGAGGTTTGTAGTATTTATTGTTGCCAGTTATTTTATTCCAAACAGGTACATGAAGAGATGATTTCGCTTTTTAGGCCACAACTCATGTGGAGATATGGTAAAAAACTACATACCTCTTTTGTGAATTATGTTTAACACTAACACTTTTTTCTTGAAGCATTGTTGAGAGCATTCGAGTGGATGAAAATCTCAAATCAAAACCACAAGTGCGGATGACTTTAGATATGACGCAACACAATGTGGAACTCTTTCTTAGCAGCAAAATGGGACATAGTCTAAAGAGGGACATCAAACTCTTTGGACGCGAGCTAAAGGATGATTACCACCACCATCCAACCACACCTCTGTTAGAAGGCATGTGGGTATTTTAGGATATTCTGGTTTTAGCTATACCTTTGGGATATTTGTAAACTCATGCCGAGGGTAACCTTCTTTTTTCTTTCAAATTCTGGTGGAGAGTTTTGGAAATTATGTCTAGGTAAATTCTTGCCAATGGATGTGAATGATACAACATTCATGTTTATGAGGTTACAAGCCTCTTTTCTGCAACTCGATCAACTTGTCACTCATCTTGAGCCAAAGATCGTCTGAAATAAAAGACTATCTTTTCTACCGATTTAGTTGAACTACAAGCAGTCTGATTCCCTATGTCCTGGGGATATGTAGGTTGGGCTCTATGTAGAAAACTCAACTGCATTCCAACCTTCCCCCCCAAATCCCTTTATTCTCTGGCTTTTTAATTTCATCAAAAACTCCAAAACCGAGATAGCTGGTGAATTTTCTAAAAAATCATGCTTTAAATCAAGCTTTATGAACTACAAGTGGCCTAAATTCTCATAAAACCTGAGATATGTAGGAAACCTAATACATAGGTTCGGCCATAACTCTAAAACTCGTGCGAAAATCAAGTTCTTTCAGAAATAAATTTATGGTAGGACAAAAATTAGGAACGTCAGCCTCCCTTTGTCCAGGTTTACTTGCATCCACCCTACCCAAAGGGAGGGGGAAGTTGTTGACACCTAATTTTTTCCCTCCATAACTAAGTTTAGTTCGGAGTTTCTTCGATTGTCAAATAAAATTACAACATTTATTTTATCTGAATAAAGGATTTTCAAAGTATTTATTTGGGTAAATTGGTCAGTTTAAGTAGCGATTATATATTATCGTGTTCAATTATATAATATTTTATAATTTTCTTACTTCAAAATTTATTTTACAAAATATCGGATTTTAGTCAAGGCTTGTCTTGAAAATAAATTCAAATGATTAAAATACTGATTTAAATATATTTTTCCTCAAAAATAATTTATTTGGATAAATATTTTTTTAATTTTATCGAATTAAGAAGCTCAAGATTAAACAAGGCGTTAATTCATATCAAATTTTGATTCAATTTAGTCGATTCATTAAATTTGGACCTTAATTTAAATCGATTCGGCCATAATTGCAAGCAATTGGTCAATGGAGTTTTAATTAGGCTAAATTTTAAATGCAATTGTCTAAATTTTCCCTCCTTGGCTATTCGATAAATAGATAAAATAGTCCAACCTATCCATACCCTAATTTAATTGGAAGTTATTTTTAATAACTCCCAATTCAAACTTAATTTTAGTCGACCTAGGCCCAAAAGGGAACCCAAAACAAAATAACATCTCACCCCACCAGGCGCAAAGCTGTTTGACCCGGCCCATTCCTATATCCCCTTTTCTTCCTTACCAAAAGCATATAAATACAAAAAAACAACATTAATCAGCAATTAAACACCAACGACCCGAACCCTATATCGCAAAATCTCCAAATCCCATATAAACCAAACCTGACCCGACAATATTCACCTCAACACGATCGTTCTCCCTCTTTTTTGTACCAATCACATGTTTCTCACGCGGGTTTGTACGAAAGGGACGCGAATCTTCTTGAAAAACATCAAGGTGGTAGCTAGGGCATGTTTCAAGGGATTATTTCACAAAAAATTGCTTGAATCCATTGGGAATTAGTTGGATTTGGTACTATGAAGGTACATATGTGCTAATTTCTAATTGGGGAAAAGGAATTTTGTTTCTTCTCAAGGTTCTCAAATTCAAAATTGCTTCTAGAATTCTAATTTGAAGGCATGAATAAAGGAGAATCGCTACTATCAGAAAATTTTGAAAAAATCTCTAGGGATATTTCCGAATATACCCCTCTATTTTCAACATTTACTGAGGAGTTGAGCTTCAAGGGATCTATTCTTGGATCCTCTATTAATATCTCTCTTGAGAGCAGAAACGGGGGTTGGTTTTTCTTTTTTGCTTTCGGGTCTCTTTGGAAAATTTGATAGAAGGGAAACATTGAGGGTTAAAAGTTCTAGGGTTCTTGGAAAAACTGAATAAGAAAATTTATTGAGGGGCTGGTTTGAAAAGTGGGTTCAAAACTATAGGAGAAAAGAGGAGAGATGAAGAGGGTTCGGCAGGCAAAATAGTTTATTTTTGTGAAAAAATTCTATTTCGTTCTTCTTTTTGGGAAGCTGGTCGATTAATCGGAAATTTCCGAGTCGATAGCCTCAACTCCCGACGGTAACAGTTCTGCTGATAGCTCGTCGTCCCATTTGCTGCCCTCAAGGAGGTAAAAACACTCCACTCTCCTTTAGTTTATCTTCTTCTACATTCATCTCTTTCTTAGTAGCCATAGTCATTAGTCGTAACCACTAATGAGGCTGGTATTTTTACTGTAGATGGCTATACTGGCCTTAGGATTTATTTGTGATATTGTTGCCTTAACTGTTTGCCCACCTACCTCAAAATTGATTCTATATTTATTTATAAGAAGAAGAAAAGAAAAAGCTTTATGTTTGAATGTTACTTTGCCTGAGTGCACCTTCACCCAAATTGTTTTATTTTTCCCTTTTGTATGATAGGATTTACTTGTTGTAAGGACTTTGGAGGTTGTAGGTTGGTTGCGATTATATTCTTGTCGCATGGGTCTCAGAAGCTCACTTTATTTTGTTTGTAAGCTGCTGAAAATGTTCTTCTCGTGTGTTTAGATTATGCTTTATTACATTGATGAAACTGGTACAACTAGTTTAAAAAATGGTAATTTGATTGATTATTCATGGTAAAATTGCACCTTGATGAATCTTATACTAAGTTCGCGCGGGTTTTGTTCCATGTTAAGAGAAATTATTTTGGTATGTCTTGTCAATTCTCTCTTGTAGACTATTTTTTTGGGGGGGTATCAAGACCTGAAAGTTTATTTTCCATTTTCCTTTAAGTTCATTTTCAGTAACGAAATCATATTAGAAGGATAGGTCTAGTTGTGTTTTGTGGATGCTGTATACTTGATTGATCATTTGAAGAAAATCATACTTATTCATTTTCTTTCGTCTTGTTGAAGAACGTTCCATTTACTGATCGTTTCATCAATGGTTTGTTTTCACTATCTTACCTATAAAATTTAGATTCTTATTTGAAAAGCTTGCTCTCTTGAGATTGTATGATTACTCTGCTTTGCTGGAGTATAGAAGAAGGACATAATTGTTAATATCCATTGGCATCCCAGAGAGGAATTTGTTAATTTGTTTTGGGCAACCTTGTTCAAATTCAAAACAATTCTGTGTAATCCCTTTTTAGTTTATTACTATTTTGTGATTGTACTTCTGATTTTCGCGTTATCGCTCAAGCTTGCATTTTCATTCTCTATAGATATTGGGTTGTCCTTTAGTTAATCATGTTCTAGTTCCATTAGTATTTTCTTCCTTGATTAATTATACGCTAATTGTTGCTAATTCGCCCATTTCGATTGAACTTGTTTGAAATAACATTAATAAGATCCTACTACTTTCAACCGGCTTTTGATTATGAAAAACCCATTCCATTGTCTCTAGGTTTTAGTTAAATTTGCATTTGTCTCCTTTAGTTTTCCCTATCTCTGATTGACCATATGTTATCTCACTTCACTTTATTTTACTCCCCCTTCCTTTATTCGATCGTGTACTAATGTGCTTTATTTCTCTTTCTCTCTGCATGAAAATCTCTTGAGTCCTCCACATATCCTTCCCTCTTGAACATTCATTGGCCCGTGAGGCTTACCTTGTTGGATCAAGGCCAAAGGAATGTTTGAAGTCAATCTTATGGCATACCGTATACAAGGAGTCGAAAGAAGAAGAACGGTTTAAAGTCCCATTCTTGAAGCGAAGACGATCCCCGAGCCTCATTTCTATTTCTTTATTTGTTGTTGTTTTTTATTTATTTCCTTTTTTTTAGTTATTCATTTGGTTCTCGAAGCCAAAATTGTATTTAATACAGGTGAAGTGAAAACTCAAGCCAAAAAGGGCTCGAATAAATAGAATTAGGACAGGTGGAAATGGGTTGAAAACCCAACTAGACTAGGACAGGGTCGATGGTTTAGGCATAAAAGCATAAATCACTACTTCCCCAATTTTTCCTCTTTTCTTTTCATTGACTTGTTTATGTGCTTCTTTGCGAACCTAGTTAAATACGTAACCATAGTCGTTAAAAAACTGATTTTGCAAAAACTTTTTTCTAATCAATTACTTTTCAACAAATTAATCATTTGAAGCAAGTCAAAAGACGATTTTCAAATAGTCCGGATAACCGCAAGTTAGTGGACGTTTTAGGTGCCTAACACCTTCCTAAAACGTTAATAGGAACAGCTTACTTAGAATCTCTGACTTAAATGATTTTCTTGTTTTAATCGTCTAAGTATTTTATAAAGGTTTATTAATTTCTTTTCAAAAATAAGTGGTGACTCTCAAAATTTCAAAATTTTGCAAAACATCGATGAAGTTACGGCAAAGACTATGAACAAAGAAATGGAGAGGCAGGGACAAAAATCAGTCTTAGTGATCTCACGATGACGAATGGATGGGTTGTTTCTCAATGGATTAAATTTTCTCTTGGCATAGCAGGATGATCTTCCCAAAGAGCTTACATCAATTGGAAGGTTTGGCACCTCGATGTCACAAACTGGATAGACTAGGAGTTTAGATGGTCGACTTAGGCTAAAGCAATATTTTGGTTCAAAATCCTCTTTGATAGACAAGGTGAAATAAAAGCAAGATATTCATTTTATCTTTCTTAGATTGAAAAAAATGATCCTGATTTAAAAGGTTGAGGTTTTCCTTTAAAAGTGATATGGTATTCTTCGCTATTAGGGAAACTATGTATCCCAAATGTTGATGACTTCAGGCAATAGATGTTAGTAAGATATCACAATTCTTAGTGTTCTATTCACCTAGGAGCCAATAATATGTACCGTGATTTATGATCTATTGGTGGAATGGCATGAAAAGGGATATTTTAGATTTTGTGGTTGTGTCTAAATATCCAGCAGGTTAAAGTTGAGCACCAGGTACCTGGTGGTACAATCCAGGACATTAGTATTTCTACTTGGAATTGGTAAATGCGGAATATGGAATTCATTACAAGGTTACCTCATTATCATTTATAACATTATTTTATTTGGGTTATCATGGAACAAAGACTATGTATGCCCATTTTCTACCAGTTAATGCTTCAGATTTTGCCAAGGACAATGCTAGTTTCTACCTTTAGGAGTTAGTGAAATTGCATGGAGTCTCTTTGACCATTATTTGAGGTAGTGGTACTCAGTTCACCTCTCAGTTTGGAGGACATTTCAGAAAGGTCTTGGTACCCATGTTCATCTTAGTATAACTTTTCACCCGCAGACATATAATAAGGAAGAGATGACCAATAGGTCTAAATTTGTTTCATGAGATTATGGATAAAGCGGATTATAGAAAGGCTGAAAATAGTTCCCAGTCGTCAGAAGTTTTATGTAGATGTGAGAAGAAGGGAACTAAGTTTCCTATTAATGATTTTATCTACTTGAGTGTTTCACCCATGAAGAAGATAGAGAAATTTTTATGAAGGAAAAAATTAGGCTTCGCTATATTGGTTTGCATGGGATTGTAGGTCATTTCAATAGTGTATCCTATGATTTACATGTGTGCATCTAGTCTTCCATGTTTCCCTACTAAAGATTCCTTTGTGATCCCACATTCATTGTACCTATAGAGTGTTTGGGTAAGAAAGATAGTATTTTTTACAAAGAGGTTCTGGTTGAGATCCTTGACCATCAAGTTGGTAAGTTAAGAATAAGGAGACCTCTTTGGTAAAGATTCTTTGGTAAAACTAATCAATCAAGGGAGTTGTTTAGGAGCATAGGTAGATATAATTACCAAATTACCCCACCTCTTCCCTTCAACCTCATTCCCAACATGAGGTAATATTTTTAATTTAATTAATAAATTCTTTCTATTTCATGTCACCTAGTTAATCTCAAATCATGACCTGCATTCGTTAGTCAATTTAGTCCACATTTTAGTTACCGTCTTAATTATTATGTCAGTGTTCATCTTATAGAAATTGAGGGTCAGAATTTCGGGTATAGATATTGTTAAAGGGTTCCTATAAAATTAGTAGAAGTAATGAAGATAATGAGGGAATTACAACACTTACCCTAAGGGGGAGCTATTAAAACACCCTAAAAATTCAATCTAAGATTAGAACAATGCTTCAAGTACATGTAGGATTAAATATCATGTTTTGATAGTATGGGAATTGATTTTGATGTGTATTAAGGACATAATTTACCCCTGGCTTTTGGACAAGCCAAAACATCCATATGAATTGATTCCTTGAGATTAATCTTGCTATGGTCATCATCAAATGAGTCTATCCTTTAAGATCCTCAAGTTTTTTTGAGCTTACGACCCACCAAATTACAAATAATGGAATTTTCTTACCAATTTATCATGTTTCACCCAAGTCAGATATTGGAGTGAAAAATTATGATTTTTTTAATGAAGCATTGTCCTATAGTGAGGTGTGACAAGCCAAAAAACAAACATGGTTATAATATATGATGGTATGAGGGTCTCATCTGATTGAAAAAAATCCAAACATTTAAAAGTTGTAAAGTACACATTCCCACCACAAGAGGGAACCACAACTATGTATAGAAACCAAGATCGTAGGTATGATCTTGACTTTTAAATTTCACTGAGTTAGAACCTTCATCCTATATACAAAGGTATGATCATAGGTAGGTTCCATAATATTATTTTCATGATCGGAACTAGGGCCCGGCTATGATGGACACCCCAAGTTTGTCATAGATCAGATACCATATCCTTTTCCTAGTCACGGAGAACAAAATACACTAATAGTGGCTGAATTCCAATCATATAACCAGATACAATAATAAAAATTCAAGAAGTCAAAGATACATCAATGACCAATACCCAGTCCACAATAATCTACAAAGCATTGATGACAAAACCGAGTCAAACTAATGTCAGGACATGCCCGAGAAAATAAACACAACAAGTCCTAATAAAATTCTAAGATAGATGATAAACCAAGAAGTAATGGCCTTCCAGAAGAAAGGATCACCACTTCAAGATGACTGCTGATAATTCAGATATCCTATTTCTGCACAAGAAAAGCGTAAGTATTTTTTTTTCTTGCATCGCATGGGGATACAACATTCAGAGACGGTTAGTGGGTTGAGAGCTAACATGTAACTCAGGGATAAGGATAAAGTAATAATAATTCAAAATCTAGTTTAACTCAGTGTAAATGTTCAGATACATGCATGCATATGTATATACTTATATAAAATGTTGGGATAGGGAAGATGGGTTAGTATGAAACTTAAAACATTATCTTGGATTGTGTATCTCAACCATCATGAGAAGGAACCCAAGGGATATATGGGTCCAGCTCTCCCCAGCTAAAAGGACCTTAGGGAATCTAGCTGCATGAACCCTAGAATAATCATATGTACATATGTACCATAGGGGACACGAACCTCCTGATCATACTTCAAGGGTGACTTAAGCACTAAGTCATTTAACTTGGAGGGACTCGAATGACCAAATTATTTAAAAGGGGACTCAAACTACCTAGTCATTTTGACCAGCCGCATTAGCCAACGTGGTTTCCATTATTGGTCCCTCGGGACCTCTACTTTTACGAACCAACTACACAACCCTTTTTAATCCCAGTTAAAACATTTTTCACATATTCCCATTAATTGAACCACAATATTCCTTAAGCATTACACTGCTGGTATCGTCATACCAACTACACTTACAAGGTAACATCATCATTCCAATACAATTCCATTCACTTACGGAAAGAAATTCCCATTTTTCATTAATTCAAGTGAGTGGAGACACCGACCTCCTTTGTTCATTAAATCAAACCATGATATTTAATAACCTCTTTATATCATGCAATTGTTTCAAAAATAGTTCAATGCAATTATATTCAAACTCAAAACGAATTGCACAAGATTGGGTTGGGGTTATTTCCAATACAATTGTCAATATTTGCAAATTTGGGAGAAATGACAATCCACTAATTTATTCACCATTCCCATGCACCCCACAAGTTCAAAACCATAAATAAAGCATGAAAAATCATATGTAGGCTATGAGAAGCATTATTCAGATAACAAACATTTAAAACCCTCGACCTGTGTTCAAACATCAACACAAAAACCATATGAATAACACTTTAAAATGAATTATTTAAGAATACAATATTTGGGAAAAAGTAAGATGCCTAAAAGTAAAGAATATTGTGGAGATAAATCAACCCTTGAGACCTTAGATGTAAATTGCTTGAAAACTTTAATATTTATTCTTGAGAGAATTTAAGAGAGTTTGAGAGAGTGTTTTTGAATTGATAAAGGATGAAAATAATGCCCCAAAGGTGTTTTATGGCTGTGGTTATTAAGTGGGTAAAGAGGTAAATGTCCAGAGTGCCTTTCATTAAATGCTGAAAAATTATCGCCATTGACTACGGGTCACTATATGACTCATGAGGATTCACTACGACACGTCACCATCAGTCGTAGTGAAATAATAAACATCAAGGTCCTACACTAGTTACCTTATGAAAGACACATCATTACTTGTAATGAGTTTATATGACTAGCAACACCTGCCTTAATTAGGAAAGAACACTTGGGACATAACAATTGTTAGCCTACATTTAAACTATACGGCTCTTATAGAATCTTTACGACTCATGGACAACCAATCGTAACCAAGGCAGTAACATCGGGTATCTTCATTGGGTACCCTAAGATTGGGGTCCTATAACCCATCAAGATACCTTACGACTCTTTGGTGAGTCATAGGTTGGACAGTGAACTTAAGGCTTAGGGATTTTTCAAGGACCAAAAATTCGAGGTGTTTCACATATCAGTTATTGTATGATCATGTTAAGAGAGATCACATCCAGATCCCAACCGGATACACCACCATGATCATAGGTTGGTACCACAATCATGGGAAGGTTCCGTACGTCCCTTCCAGCAACTTATTGTTATGAATTTAAAAGGGGAATATCAGTCTTTTACCACTCTTATGACATAAAAACTATGTCCTTTAGGTTGTTTCAAAGATGATTATTAACATTAATATTACCCTAAGCCCTCAATACTTAGAAAATGATACTTTACACTTAGTTTCTATGCTGAGATTAGAGGTGATTTCTTCGCCTAAGGTAGCACTAGGGTTCATCTTCATCAAGCTTCCAGTTTTGTAGGTATGTGGGATTTCATCAACGGGTTTCCTTTCACCTATTGAGTTCTAAAGTTAACCCGATTCTCCAATTTAACTCATTCTTCATAATTTAGGGTTCATCAACGTCATTAAATTCATTAGTATCTTAGTCCCTTGGTATTATTCAATTGTATATCTTAGTCCCTTCGTGTTATTCAGTTACAGACCATGTTTTACCATGAATTTTAGTGTCATTACTTGTTAATGAGCATAATCCCTAATTATATGTGAAATCCATGACTTTAGACTTGAGATTCACTAGCTTATATATTTTTGAATGCTTTTAGATAGTGCATTTATTTTCAACCTTCAAATTATTATTATTATTATTGAGTTTTCTGCTATTAGTTTTCTTCATTTGGGAGTAGTACTTAGAACTAAGAAGTCATAAGGATGAAGGCTCACCCATCAGTGAGCCTGAGACTTTTAGTAGTAGTCCCAAAGTCCTCGAATCATAACACTGCTTATATTCTAAAGGATCACCTATTATTCCAGGCTTTATACCTTAGTCCTTTTGGTCATAATTTTAGTAGATACACTTCAGTCAATGTTCATATGCTTGGAAAGGTATGGAATACCCTTCTAGCTAGGGTTTAGATGTTGGACCCAATTAGCTATAATTAGGGTATGTCAGTTTTTAGTTTTTCCCATGTTGACAACCACGATTCATAATCAGATACTTGTTTGACCTTATAATTAGTTAATTAATTTATCATATAGTATATGTTAACTACTTGGTCTTCCACTAGTTTTCCATGTTACATACATCATGTTCAACCTTTATAAATTATTTCCTATCTTACATACATCGTACTTTCAAAGCACTGATCACATACATTCTTTTGAGCTTTATTGTCTCATAATATAGGTTTTGATGTTTGGTATAAGGATTTCACTTAGTATGATCTCCTACCATATCAACAAGAGTATGATTGGTGAGTCCTCATCATTCAAGGACTAGTACTGGTATTTTATTTTTTTCTTTATTTTGGTTTTAGATAGTAAGAGTTGGCTAGGGGCTTGTCCTAGCAACTAATTTATTTATAGGCTTTCAGATAGTCAGATAGATTATGATTTTAGCTTAATGGGTTTTTTAGATATTGTCATTTGGGGCATATTTGCCAAACATATTATTCATATTTATTATTTCAACATCAATCAATTATATTTATTTTCAGTATTCATAGTGTCATGCCAGGAAATAAGTTAGCTAAGGGTCATTTCTGACTCTAAGCACCCTCTTATGAATAGGGGTAGTCTCAGGTCATGAGTGTGTAACATCTTACAAACAAAGTGGACAAGTTGTTCTGATGGTCCATGATATAGAACTATGTAAGATAACTATCCTATAATCATGCTTGAAAGGTTAAACCTACATGGCCAAATAATTATAGAACATGTGCTATCAAACCTTTGACCAATTACATCTTAATAATCCTTCCATAATATAATTTTACTCTATATAATATCATGTGGAATACCTTGTAATACTCCATAAGATCCTAAGCTCGGTTCAGCCATAATTTCTTATTTACGGGGTCCAAGCCTTGAAATTTTCACTAAGTGTTAAGGACTTAGTCATTTTCAAGACCCCTAAGCATCGATAATTTTTATTTTAGTCTTTTCAACCTCTATATGACAATTTTTGTGTTGATTTATGTTCGGAGTTGTTAAAGGTACATCTCGGGGATGTTTTAAAATTCTTTGATAAGCGTAGCAGCATGTTTGGGAAATGGAGGTCGTGAGCCCTCGGGATAGGCCTGTGCCGTGAGGGCTAGTCTTCCAAGATAGGGCCTACGCCGCGAGGGCTTGTCCATCAGATAGGCCCACGTCGTGTTGTCTACTCTACTGGGACTGGGTCCCTACAACAGGGGTGTTTTTTTTTAAGTTTATTATTTAAGGGGATAAGGGTTAATTTGGTCCTTTTCCCTTGATCCAACTCGTCATTAGCACGATTTGGGTATTCCAAAAGGGCATTATTTGCCCCTTCCACTCAAAATTTACTCTCAATAACCCCTCATCTTCTACCAAGATCAAAATCGATGCTTTTCCTTCAAGAAACAATAGTTAAGTTTCCATGTTCAAGAAACCCTCAACAAATCTTCAATAAATTATTTATTAAGGTATGTTTATCCATGGGTACCTTTCACCCATGAAGCCCAAAAATCTATTCTTTGATTAAAATATGGGTTTTCCTTCATTATAAAGTTGCATATGTACAAGATGAGTTTAAATCATGTTTTTCCTTAGTAGTTTGATTCAATTCATGCCCTAGTATGATTTCATGGAAAGTTAGGTTATCTCATTTTTCAAGTTTTGATTTCCCATGTCGTATTTAATTGAATATCATGTCATAATATCAAATTGTGAATTTATCCATGAAATTATGTTTTTTCCTTATGATTTAAGACAACCCCATGTTCAAGTCCAAGCTTTTCACTTAATTGGTGGGGTGTTTACATTTTAGGTCTTTGAACCATGATACCATACTAATGTTTTAAGATTTAATATTGAACTTTATGATCATTCAGTGATGGCAGGTTATGAACACTCGATACCTACGTGTTTACTTACATTTCAGAATTTTCAAGTAATGATTTCAGTTAAATCAGGCATCATATTAGAATACTATACGCAAAAATTTATGATCATGATGAGAACTATCATAAATAATGTTTAGTTGAATTTAGTTCAATTCAGTACCACAGTTCATTTAGTTGTGAGTAGGATTTAGCATCGAGCAAACACCGGGATAGGGGATCACCTGCAGTAGTGGGTGTGACCTTTAGTATAAGACCCTAAGTTACAGAACTACATAGTCAACATAGGTTTGAGATGTCTTCCTCCCAGTTGAGTGTTGACATATATCTCACGAGGTGACCTTCCTGTAGAGGGAGACTCTTTAGTCCTCTGGGACACTAGTTTAGCGTGTCCACACAGCTAGTGTTAGTACCCATGGCACGGTACTGACACCCTTCCAATTAAGGTTACAGGTTACACTTTGATTAGCTTAGATAGGGGCATTCTAGTTACATGAAACCTCCCTCAGTTTCAGTCAATATTCAGTATGCCTTAACTAAAGTTTTCTTGACCAAAGCATATAGATTTTCAGTTATTCAGTTTCATGGAATTTTGTCTTTCAAATTATAGATTATCTCTAAAATATGCTTATTCTTGGTCTTGTATTCTCATATATTATATTTTCATGTATTCATGATCAGTTATCTCATGCATTATAGCCAATCCTCATCTCATATACCAGTACATTCAAATTACTGACTGCATACTCTTATTTTTACTATGTTGTCTTTTAAAATAGATTAGGATGCTCAATTTCCCGACCATTCTTATACGGATAAGCTTTACCCATCAATAGTAATGGTGAGTCCTTATCTATCAAGGGAATGATATATTTTCTCAGTTATTTTTGTATTTTATTATCTTAAGTCAAATGGTGTTGGTTAGGGGTTTGTCCCATCAACTTCTCATGATGTTTAAAGGTTTTCAGACAACCAGTTAGGCAATCAGTCAGTTCTTTCAATATTCATCAGTTGCTTTCAAACAAATAATTTAGTTTCTAGTATTTTATTCGATAGTTTAGATATGTCATGTCTACATATATCATATTCACATTTATATTATCTTATCAGTTTATCTTCTGTACATATGTTGTATTGCCATTTTACTTAGTGCTCACAGTAGGTACCAATTCAAGGGTTAGCTTATGGCCATTTGTGGGCGTATGCACCATTGTCTTGACTGGTGGGTAGGTAGCCTTGGGTCGTGGAAAAAATTTGTATCAGATGCTAAGTTAAAGTATCTTAGGTTATGTGAAATCTACATTTAGCAGAGTCTTCTGTATAGGTGTGAGGCGCGCCACACTTATGGGAAAGAGGCTATGAGTTATTTTTAGGAATTTTTCCCTTCTTTTAGTGTTCAAGTAATGCGAAAGAGCATGAGCTCTATTTAATTCCTCTTCTAACTCATCCTTCATTCTGCTTACAGACAATGCATCTCAAAAAAACAACGGAAGAAGAAATGGGGATCAGCATACTCGACCACTAATTCAAGAATATCCCCTAAATAAGAATGTATCTTATGCTAAATTCAAGGCAGATTTCATGACCTTAGACCATTCTATATCTACTTAGAACAACTAGCAGGCTATTTACCCAGCCAATCCAATGGCAAATACGACTATAGTTAGGATTTAAGATTTCACTCAAACAAATCCCCCTCCTTTTTTGGGATCTATGTTTGAGGAGGATCCATATGATTTTTTGGACATGGTATAGAAAGTGATAGATATCCTGGGCTTCACTTTGAGTGAGAGTGATGAGTCGGTCATATATTAATTACAGGATGTGGTTTACACCTAATTTATATAGTAGAAGGAGTACCAAGGTGTTGAAGTAGGACTGGTATAGTGAAAACAGTTTTCCATAACTTTCTTAGACAGATTCTTTCCCTTGGAGTTGAGGGAAGCTGAGGTTCAGGAGTTCACTAATTTGAAGTAGTGAAATATGAGAGTGAAGGAGTGCTCACTCAAGTTCACTTAGTTGGCGAGGTATGCTCCAAGGGGGAGATGTTGTAATAGCCCATAGATCTAAAGCTCGATTCAGTCGTAGTTGCCTGTTTAAGGGGTCCAAGGCTGGAAATTTTTACTAAGTATTAAGGACTTTGTCATATTCTAGATTCATAAACTTCAATGATTTTTATTTTGGTCTTCTCGACCTTGAGACATCGATTTTTGAGTTGATTCATGTTCGGAGTTACTGAAGGTACTCGGGGAGGTTTTTGGATTTTTTGTTAGCTGTAGGGGCATACTTGGGAAACATAGTAATGAGACTCCCGGGATAGTATCACGCTGCGAGGGTCAGTCCATTGAGATAGGGATCACATTATGAGTTCTTGTCCGCTGGGATAGGGCCCACATTGCATTGTCTATTTTGTCAGGATAGGGTCCACGCCGCGGGGGTGTGCATTTTCAAATTCATTATTTAAGGGGCCAAGTGGTAATTTGGTCCTTTTCCCTTGACCCAACTCATCCTTAACATGATTTGGGACTTCTAGAAGGGCATTATTTTCCCATTTCACTAAAAATTTACTCTCAAGAAACCCTCCACTTCTCCCATGATCAAAACCTAAGATCTTCCTTAAATAAATCAAAAGTTCAAGGTTCCAAGTTCAAGAAACCCTCAAGAAATCTTCAATAAACTATCTATTAAGGTATCTGGTTTGTTCATCCATGGGCCTCTTTCACCCATGAATCCCAAAAGCCTCTTCTTTGATTAAAATATGAGTTTCCCTTCATTATGAAGTTGCATTTGTTCAAGATGAGTTCAATTCATGGTTTTCCATATTAGTTTGATTCAATTCATGTACGAGTATGATTCCATGGAAATTTAGGTTATCTCATGTTTCAAGTTTCTATTTCCCATGTCGTATTCAATTGAATCTCATGTTATAATATTGAATCATGAATATAGCTATGAAATCATGTTTTTTTCTCATGATTTAAGACATCACATTTTCAAGTCCATGTTTTTCACTTAATTGGTGGGGTGTGTATGTTTGGGTCTTTGAACCATGATCCTATACTAAACTTTTAAGCTTAATATTGTATTTTACTATCATTCAGTGCTGGCGGGTTATGAACACCGATACCTACGTGTTTACTTATATTACATACTTTTCAAGTAAAGATTTCAGTTAAATCATGTATCTTATCAGTATACTATACTTAGATATTTAAGATCATGATGAAAACTATTAGAAATAAGGTTCAGTTGAATTTAGTTCAATTCAGTACAAGTGTCTGTTTAGTTGGGAGTAGGATTTAACCTCGAACGAACCCAGGGATGGGGGCTTACCTGCCAGTAGAGGGAGTGACCTTTAGTAGCTTTCCCTAAGTTCCAGAACTATGTAACCATCATAGGTTGGAGATGTCTTCCTACCAGCTGAGGGTTGACACATATCTCATGAGGGCATCTACCAGTAGATGGTAACTCTTTACTCCTTTGGGACACCATTTTAGCGGATCCACATAGCTAGTGTTATAACCCATGTCAAGGTACTAGCACTCTTTCAACTATGGTTATAGGTTATACCCTGATTAGGTCATATCGATTACATGATATCTCCCACATTTTCAGTCAATATTTACTATGCCTTAGGTTTTATTGACCAAACCATATTGACTTTTAGATATTTAGTTAACTAGAATTCAGTCTTTTAAATTGTAGATTATCTCATAATTATGTTTATGCTTGGGATTGAATTCATAGATATTACATGTTCATTTATTCATGCTCAGTTATCTCACGCACTTCAGCCAGCCCTCATATCATATGCCTGTACATTCAAAGTACTGACTGCATACTCTTCTTTGTGCTATGTTGTCTTATAACATAGGTTCAGGCGCTCATTTTCTCGACCGTTCTTAGATAACTCAGAATTACCCAACAATTATGGTTGTGAGTTCTCATCTATCGAGGGCATGATATGTTTTCTCAGTTTTTTCAGTCTTTCTTTATGTTCAGTCAGTCGGAGTTGGTTAGGGGTTTGTCCCATTAACTTCTTTTGATGTTTAGAGGATTTCTGATGATCTGTTAGGCAGTCAGTCAGTTCTTTCAGTATTCATTAGTTTCTTAAAGACAGATGATTTTTCTAATATTTTTTTAGGTATTTCAGACAAATCATTGCTACGTATTTTAGTATTCAGATTTGCAGTATCTTATTAGTTTATCTTCTGCACATGTGTTGTATTTCTATTTTACTCAGTTCTCACAGTAGTTACACTTTCAGAGGTTAGATTGTGTTCACATGTAGCCGTAGGAACTGTTGACATGACTGCGGGGGTATCCTCGTGTCTTGACATACCCAGATGTCAAAAGTAGTAATAAATCATACTCAACATATCTACACATCATACTGTTTGTAAATCTTATTGTTGTGAGACTAAGTTCTATATAATTTCATAAATTTATAACTTGTATGTTTTTCTGTATTGTCCAACCTTGAAAGTGATACAAACTAGCCAACAAACACAAGAAACAAGATGAAAATAACAACACAAAGGAAGCAAACACAAGCCGATTACAAGACAACAGGAACAACACTAACGATTTGCAATGATGAAAAGGATAGATAGTGAGACATAAGCTATTACAAAATTTAGGAACTAAAGTGTGTATCAAACACAAGAACCCCTAAGAACCACAATAACAACACCACACTCTTATGAAGACCTAAAGGGAACCGGAATCCCCAAGGAACCCTATTTTCTAAACGGGTAACCAACATAATGATTCCATGTTGCAATAAGTGAATCCACACTTGCACAACTGATTTCACACTTGTAAGACACTCTAAAAGAGTATTCTATCAATATTCATCAAAGTTGCTGAAATATGAACTAAGAGGAGATACTTAAATACTTGTCCTAAACTTATTACATAATAAGAGACCAAAAGTCCCTTAATGAGTCTTTACAAAAGGGGCGGCCTTAGAATGTCTACTTGGGGAGGCTTTAGAGTGTTTGAAGTCTTTAATCATACTTCAATTCTTGTTGTCTTGGTTATGCATCTAAGGTAAGCCCCAATATTGAGTCTTTATGCATTGGCCTGCCACGGTGTCATCGAAATCTATGATGCTCCCTTGACTCATATCATCCTCCTTTCATGAAAAGGATTCGACCTCAAATCCGAACATTGAAAAAATAAAGAAAGGATAAAGATACAAAAACTCCTTATGGAATGAGAGTTAGGGTTAGTATAAACAACCATAGAATCATTCCAAAGTTGCGAACAATTCACAAATTACTAAACATCCTTCAAGACATTGGAAAAAAGTCAACATCTAGAGTGCATAGGATTCGGCTATGAAAATTATCAAGATTTCCCCTTAAGTGAGTTCCATTAATTATATAACTAGGAAAATCATAACATGTTGGAAAAACTAATGGTTGAATCAAGGAGTCTTTAAAGAGTAGATTACCCTTCCAATCACAAGAAACCATGCTTGAGTACCGCACCTCCCCTTTACCCGAACAACCTTTCAATAAAGAATCAACCAGTCTATCGACATAAGTATGACAAGAATCAATGAAAAAGAGTTTTTTATAAGGTTGAAACCATAGATTCTTCTTAGAACAACAAATGGATTTGACATCCGGAATAGGGAAGCCACACATTTTATGCACATTCAAGATATTCCAAGAGATATAAATACCATCTAGGTAGGACTTCAAAGTAAATGTCTTAATAGAATAGTAAACTTTAGGGTAAATGTCATCTTGATACCAAGACACGGGACAAATTATGTAACCACCATACTTCGAATGATCACCGGGGTCAAATGGGTAGAGTGTCTATTGACATGGGTTTAGGAAACACTTTCTTTCCCCAAGATTATCACCAATACAATCATTTGTACCCTCTATTCTAGCATGATAAAAATCAAAGTCAATTAGAGGGTTATTCCCATTCAATCGACAAATATTTTCAACATTAGCATTTTCACACACAAGTTGGTCGTCATGACTTCCACAAGATAATGTACTATCGCTTGTCAGAATGGCTTCAACACTAGGTAGAAACAAATTTATCTTGCAATAAGAATCAATTTTATCATTATTTGGATCAACTAGTGTATCCACAATCTCAAGTTGTACATTATCATCATAAAGTGAAAAGACATTAGGCAAACTTAAAGATAAACCATCTTTCACACTGAGTTGGCTACTAGCCTTATTTACTAGAGTGCAAGAGTTAGTTTGATTACCTTGAAGTTTATTTGGAGCATATCCACTCAAGAGAGGTTGAGAATTTGGTGGATTGGAAAATGTGGATTTGGGAAAACTTGGATGCTCTATCATGTCATCCAACCTCTTTGAAAGAAAGTTTTCCATTCCTTCCATTCTTTCCGTTCTTCCTTCCATTCAGCTAATCATAGCATCATATTTTTTAATGAGGGACCTAGCCCAACTAGGCATCCCACCTTTATTCGCTATTGTACCTATCAAAAGTAATACTAAACAAACAAGAAAAACATCAATCAAGTTAAAGTTAGAAAAGAAAACATCCTCACAAGCTCTCAGGTCACACCTTTGAAATGTCACTCAATTGGCATTGCAAGTGTTGGCATCTCATTTATAATCCAACGAGGTTACTCGGTACCAATTATGACTTGAGGTCGGAATAGATTTTTGTTTTAAATGACTGAATGAAAATATGTACGTATTTGAACCAAGAAACTGCAATGAATTACAAAAAGATAAAAGCAAATAAGGAAAGGTAATACGAAAAAAATGTACTCAAATAACAAATTTTAATCCCAATAGATGATTTCTATATGCTAATTAGTATTAAAATCAAGCAACAAAACCAAAGAAAGAAACAGAAGAGACTTACAATCTAAAATTTACGCTTAAGCAATTTTGGGTAGGCTAATAACATGGAAGCCTCTCATTGGTTATTGAAAATTATTGAAAGTTGAAATTTTTTTTCTTGTCTTCAATTTTTTTTGATCAATTTTATATTGAAAGGGTGGATTTTGTATTTTGGGATGGAAACACAAGACTTGGACGATTTTCAATGTTCAAAAAAACTTGACTTTTCTTTACACCTTTTGGCAAAACACCTTTTGAAAGTCTTTGTCCCCTTTTTCTCCTTGGTAAGTCTTGGGAAGACCCCTTTTCTCCTTTTTGGTAATAAGACTATTTAAAAGTCTTTTTCCATCCTTTATTCTTTTGTAATAGTCTTGGAATATATTTCAAGACTAACAAAACCACACCTTCTTTCTTCTTTGATTTTAAATCAAACAAACCACATTCAGTTCAACAAGATATGAAGACGGTGAAGAACGCCAAGAATAAAACTTTTGAATCTTGGAGTTATAAGTTCCCGTTGGAACCCTAAATATCAACAACACATTTTTCTATCCACCAACCCTCAATAACAACAAACAATGATACATTTTTTAAGATCAAGATTTAGATCTAGACTCAAATAGTATTAGTGAGGAAGGGCCTAACACTAGAAACAATAAAAACAAAAAAATACTCCTATATCAAAGTTCAAACTTTTGTCCAAGGAACAGAAAAAACAACAAAAATTTCGGCCAAGATACCAAACAAGAGCAACTAGTTTTTTTGTGATATTTTCTAAGTAACTATCCCAAGAGTGATTTTGTTAGAACAAAATCAAGCCCTGCTCTGATACCAAATGATACAAACCAGCCAACAAATACAAGAAACAATATGAAAAAAAAACACAAAGGAAGCAAACACAAGCCGATTATAAGATAACAAGAACAACACCAACGATATGCAATAAAGAAAAGGATGGATAGTGAGACATAAACTGTTACAAGCTTTAGAACTAAAGTGTGAATCAAACACTAGAACCCCTAACACCCATAGTAACAACATAACACTCTTAATAAAACCACAAGGGAATCGGAATCAGCAAACAACCCTGATTTCTAAATGGGTAACCAACGCGATGATTGCACATTTCCACAAGTGAATCCACACTTGTACAAGTGATTCCATACTTGTAAGACACTCTAAAAGAGTATTCTATGAATTTTCATCAAAGTTACTAAAAAATGAACTAAGAGGAGATATTTAAAGTATTTTCCTAAACTTATTACATAATAAAAGACCAAAAGGCCCTTACTGAGGCTTTACAAAATGGGAGGCCTTAGAATGTATACATTGGGCGGCTTTGGAGTGTTTGAAGTCTTTCTTCACATTTCAATGCTTGTTTTATTGGTCAGGCATCAAAGGCAATCCCAAATCATGAGTCCTTATGTGTTAGCCTCCCACGGTGTCATCGAAAGCTTTGATGCCCCCTTGACTCATATCAGAAAGTAGGACCCATACTCAGACTAGTTATTTCAAAAAAGTTTTTTCAGGATTTTTAACCCATTCCATGAGCCAAGGTATAAGTTGTACCTTGTCCTCAAATTACTTTAAAAGATGTATAGTCTAGTATTTCAAGTCTCAGACTTTTGAGTTTTCATGTAGAACGTTGAGTATTTGTGGCTCTTGAATTTGAGGATTTACATTATGGTCCAATACCATTAGAGTAAAAATAAAATGTGTATTAACGATATATATATCTCTTTTAAAGATGAGTCTTAAATATTTTTTGTTATTTTTTTTTTGGAAAACAATCTACAATCGTAGAGATAAAACCAATGTTTTCTACTAACATGGATATTTGAGAAAGTAAAAATCAATTAATTAGTTTGTGGAAAAAGAACTGGAAGATACTTTTTGAACAACCACAAAAGTTCAAACCATTTGCTTTATTTCTTGAAATCTCAAGAACTCTTAAATAGGGATTTTCAATGATACTTTTCAAAGGTAAGTTTGTAACTTAATATGGAAGTGTTGTTTAAAAATGATTATATGGAAAGAGATTTGGTATTGAAAGCATGGATTAATTTAGGTATAGGTGGAAACCTAGAAGTTGGCCTTTTTAAAAAATAATGAATAGCGATTAGAGTTAATGAATAATTTGGGTAACTATTCTAATGATACTTATTAGTTTAAAGTGTGATGTATAAGTTATAATTGGACTTTAAATTTAGGTAAGGTTTCTTGGACCTTGAATTATGGTAAGGTATCTTATCACTCTCTATCTATGTGCTTGTACAAACATTCTAAACATATACTAGTAAATAACTCGTAGGACGATAATCAGAAGCCACGAGTTCAAAGTTATATGTCTTTATTAGGTATTTAAAGGTTTTCTATTTTTAAAATAGGTAGGGTGAGTAAACTTTAATATGTGAGAGGTTTGTGTATTCCGTTAGGAGGTGGAAAACAAAGGTTTTTTAAATAAAGCACTCGTTTATTATACTTTCCAAGATGGATTGATTGTGAAGTATTATAATGTTCTTGGTAAGCCACTATTCTTTGATAGCTACACATATGTGCCCCATTTTGTTATCCAATAAAGATCTTTACCATATTAGAAGAGGTGAAATTGGTAGACCATGGAAATGGAGTAAAACTCGAGATATGTAAAGATGACACCTCCTTTCCTATCAAGGCACAACCTATATTCATGCCTTTCTCTTGAAAGGGTCAACAATATCTACATGATATATGATAACAAAACTTTCACTTTCTATATGTCTGATACATGACTACATGCCCTAATATGCCTACAATATTCCTATTATTCTTGTCGAGTCAAGAATTTATAGAGTTCTATATTATTGTGTTAGTATTTATTAGAAATTCTTACAAGTCACATTAAATATCTATTATATTCATTAAACTATAATACATGTCTATAATAAAGTCATACAAGTAGATTTTATCGCATTGTGACATAGTATAAGATTATACAAGGAAAGAGAACATAAATAGCTACATACTAGTAAAGAAGTAATTAGTAAATGAAAATTACTACTTAAATGGCTAAATTATCTTAATCATAACCTACTTGTATAAGCCTATAAGGAATTATATAATAAATGATAACCATTAGAAAAAGGATGGAATTCATTAGTTTTACTTGACACAACCATGTGATGTGATTATATGCATATGATTGAGTCTAAAACATTAAAGTGAGCCAGAAAATTATGCCATACCCAGACTTATGGCATTATTTAAATTTGGAGTAAGATAGAATATTACATGCTAGTTCCCTAACATGAGATAATATATGACATATACGATGTGTGGGCAGACCCTCATAGTGAGCCCAAAGAGGTCCTGCACTATATCATACAAAAATATAGTCTCAGACTTTTTAGTATTAAATATGACCCGCACGATGTACACAATATAGGTAATAACCCGTACTATTCTCTACAAACTATAAAAGTGTATTATTAGTACCAAAGACATGGTACATAGTAGGAAACTACCGACTGACATTAAAGGAAAATGCAAATATACATAACATGTTAGCAGAAATGTAAACTATAAACATCCACCAGCTAATAATAACTCTGATGTGTTAATAAGGATAAACTATCCTATTCATATCTGAGAAATAATATAAAAAGGCTAAGGAGGTATTAAGGATGAACTTTCCTATTCTATCCATACATAGGAACCTCAACACTATACCGTATATCACTATCCAATACACGAACAAAAAAGTAGAAGGAAAGATATATAATAGTATACAAGGCTAAGGAATGAATATACAACTGAAATAAATGAAGGAAGGGAGGGGCCTATATATATATATAATGAAGGTCAACTCAAAGTACAACCTAATCCATTACACTAGCATCTCCAGGCCTTCCAACATAGTAGGAACTAGTGCCAGTAAAATCAAGAACTATAATCCATATATCTAAACATAAGATAATTACCATAATAAAGCACCCGCCAAGAGAGAGATTAGGATATTAGGGTCTAATGCCATTATGTCTAACCATGTGATAATCGTGCATAATAATGTCATCGTAAGATGAAGAATTACAGTCATACCTCAAACTTCAATACCAATCCAACAATCAACCTATCACAATTAACCATTATAACAATAACAATTGAAGGTAACTGGCTAGTCTGGACAAATAATACCAAACCAGGACTTTCATAAACCACCATTGTAAAGGCTCAAAAGGTTCAATCAATACTCAACAAACAATAGTCGGAGCCTATACCTATACAACCCCCATAAGGCTGAAAGATACAAGTTTCATGCAATATACTATAAGCAATACTTATACCTATAACTATGAGACCCCCAATAAGGCTAATTGATATAGGTGCACACTGGTGATAGAAAATGCGCACGCAAGAATGAATTCTAAGATATAATCCATAATAACATAAAAAATCTGAAAGCCATAAAGTAACCCTGTGCATAAACTTATATTATTAGTATCATCATTAATCTCCATACTTGAACCAGAACTAATATCATCATCAATCGCTGGACATGAATAGAAACTCATATCATCAATATCACTATCAATCACTCAACGTGATATAGAACTCATATCATCAATACCATCACCAATTGCCTATTTATTTATTACAAGAGATATATTTATTTATATTTATGTATATAAGTGAACGACTAGAACCATGGATAAAAGATTGTAAATCCATTTCCAAGGAAAACTTTGGGAATAAATCAACATAGGAATATGCAAAGGGTATGAATCTCTCTCGACCATGGAAGATAGTAGTAGTAAAACTATGGATCAAAATCTATCTCAGTCAAATCTCTAAGATCACTATTATTAGTCTAGATGGCTAATAATTTATCATTAAAATAGTATGATTCCCATTATAATAAAATCCACTATAACAGTGAAAAGTGGCAATAAATCCTATTTTAGTAAAAGAGTAATAAAACCATATTTTATTTGGGATCATACTATTTACCATCTAAGTGATCATGATTGTACTGAATCATGCATTCCGTCAACAATATTCAAATAATACGATTATAAGCATCAATTTATTTATAGACTATGACCATTTTCTTTATAGTGATGGAATATTTCTCCGAACCTAACCAATATCATAATCAATGCCTTGGGCCCAATAATATATCCGAAATAACTACTACATCATAATCACGACCTTAGGCTCAAATATATACCCAGCATAACCATAACATCATGATCTTGGGAAAAAACCATCATAATCCATTGAGTAATATAATAAACATTATACTAAAGTTTCATTAGTCTCAACTATGCTTAACACTCTAACATGAGTATATAAGTTTATAAGATCCAACAGAAGTCTTGTCCTAAGTGAGCTGGAAGGGCCTATTTATAATCCCCAAAATCCATATTGAGGAAATTTCCACCTCGAACAAGGATAAGGAATCCATATTCACTTCGAGATGTTAAATAAGTCAAGATTATGCCTAAGAGTGAAATTCCTCCTAGAACAAGAGAAACTAAGGTAATTACACCTAAATTATGATTCAAAGATAGCCTAAACAGTAAAAATAAGACTAATCATACTAATCATGCTTTGAATCCTAAATCACATTCCATATCTAGAATAATATAATATTCAAAATATGAATCAACTTTATCTATAAAGAAGGTAATAGAATTATAGAAGAATAATAAGTATTTCAACTTAAAGGTCAAACACTCTTCTAGCCCTCAAACTCCCTAGTTAAGATAGGTTACGGTATTCTACCTACAATCATATCCTAATACCATTATCTTATATTCAACATATAAAAACTCTATCTCTAAAAGAAGATTAAATAGAAGCCTATCTAATATCTGAACCGCAACCATTGAATGATCCACAAATCATTTGTTTTCACTCCACGATCCAAAAATGTCATCCAGCTATCAAAATAATAATATACAGGTCATTAGTAGTTTAATGAAATTAAAATTTCCATATTAATGGTTAGGTTGAATTTTGGGTCAATAAAGGGCCCATGGATCCCTTAAAAGCAATCCAAAATAGAACTCATCACGAGATCGCTCGAAAGGAAAGAAAGTTGTCCTCAATTGGGGTCTCAAATCAACCGGCAACTTAGGAATTCAAGCCCTAATTTGTAAAAAAATTACTAGGAATTAGAAAGTAAATTAAAGTGAAATTAATGGAAAATGACCAAGAAAAGTTAGGTTAGCTTATCTTAACCTAGGTGGATGACTTCCCACTTTTTCCTCTCTTTGAGCTCTCAATTTGGTGTAAAAATGGTGGAAAAAGTGATAGAAAATTAGGTGTGAAATATGACATTTAAAGGCTACTGGTGCTGCTAAAGAAGACACTTAGGAGCTAAGGTAGAAACACAACTGCTAAAGTGGTTTCAAAAACATACATGGATGCCGCTATAGTGGTCAGAATGGTGCTAAAGCAAGCACCAATTTAGCTGCCATTATGTGCTAAATCACACCTTTGCTAATGGGCCAGGGATGCTAAAGCGGCCCATAGTTACTAAAGCGACCCAATAAGTTATTAAGTGGACATATCAGGTGCCACAAACTATATTTTTACTAAGTCCAAAATGAACGTCGACCGGGTGTATAGGACTTATCCGTAACCTACTAAGTGCAGACAAAATATTCTACCATACAAAATTCAATGTTTCAGACTAAATGGAACCATCAAAACTTTCATCCTAGTTGGTTTTGACTAAATATGGAGACCAAACCTATAGTTCTACTTTTACATAATCCACTCAATAGCCCAAAATGAGTTCGAAAGCCTCGGGACCTTATCCAAGGCTCACCATAGCCTAAATCAATGTTTCAGAGCTGATGGTGCTGTCAAAATTATCATTCGTGGTCATCTACGAAGAGTTTTGGTCAAAACCAAATCCTAAATAACAAAATCTCCAAAAGAAAAAAATGAGACTAAAATACCAATAAGCTGTTCGATAACAAAACTGATAGTTCTGGCAAGTCAAAACTGAAGTATAACCACTGTTGGAAGGTTCAAAACACCAAAAATGCATACAAATTAAGGAAATGACCTGGAGCATCATTATGAAAGCTTGAATGGATGAGTTACTGGGCCTTCATACTTCGAGCATACAATTGTTAGATAACATCGTAGAAGTAATGATACTTCTAAGGGATTTTTCCATATGTATCCCTTATCCTACCAACTTCCGCACATCACTCTCAAACAAATGAAACTTAACCTCAACCACCAACTGGAATCCAATTGAATTGAGAGAGACTTACACATGGAAATTCGAACCAAGAAACAATGATACAACACTAATACCAGCACAACCAAATGAAGACTCATCTGAGCCAGAAGGGATATGTCATACAACAAACTTCAAATCCAATTATAACCTTTGTATGCCTTTCCAAGGCCGTTATGCACTATAAACTAAGCAAAAACTCACCCGATTCCTATACATGCAATCTCATCATATTGTCCTAGAAGAACTAAAGTTGATCTATCGAAAATGAAAAATGGTAACCAGGATAATAAGCCTATAAAAAGCTACCTGGGCATCCAAATATAGATAACCAAGGTCCGCAATCAAAGTTGGTCCTACAAATTGTTAAAGTAGTCTTCAAAACTGCTAGCCAGGAGTCTGAGTGCAACTATTCACCACTGAACAATCCGCTCTAGGATTCCTACCAGCAAAGACTAAAACCAAGATGAATCTAACTCAAGCATACTACTCCTGCCAGTAGATCATCCAAAAATCCATGCGATAACTGAAAATTGTGGTAGAGATGGAAAGAACCATCATTGTGCCAACACGAAACCATCTGAATACCTATCTACCATAATAAATCTGAACTATAGAAAACCAAACAGGTAGACATAGAGTAGTCTTCTTAGCCAGTCTATAGATGAAATCCTAAGTGGGACAAATTCTAAAATAAAGGTCGCACCCAACCTTTACAACATCTGGTTGAATCTCAACACTAAGGCTTTACTGCCCAATTTTAACTATCCAAAACAATCCTAAAAATGGGTAAGTATTCATACTCCAATTCTATCTTATCTTCCAAATCTCCATTCCACGCGTCATTTCCAAAATTAAGCCAACAAGCTTGAACTAAGACTAAATACTCAAATTGAATTTTGTATCCAAGTCAGATATATCCTTATAGAATCAGACCAAAATAGAAACTAAAATATTGCTAAAGGGAAAAATCACCGTGGAGGATAAATCCCCTACCGAAAACATAAGAAATCAAATCCATATTTATTGGAGATGCATGAAACACCAAAATATACTCAACAACTCACCAAGTCTACAAACTATACTAGTAATAACAAAACTCTAAAAACTCATAGAAATGCCACTTTAGTCAAAAACTAAATGATTCAATACTCAATCTCAACGATGAATACCTAATGGCGCATATTACTAAGGAGAAACACTCCACCCAGTCTTATAAGGCCGAAGAAAGTCTGAAATAAGGATTTCTTGAATAAACTAAAGTAGTAAAATCTTTACTCAATCAACTCGTGAACCATATTGCTGTAGAAGAAATCACCAAATCTCGACACCAAAGCAAAGGTTAAAACCTTTACCAGAAGATAAATCCAGCAACTTAAAATAACAAATTTCCAAATTGCAACCTTAAGAAGAGCCACCAAAAATATCACCTATCTCTAAATCTTTAACTCCACTAGAATAAGAACCATATCATGGTAAGAACATAGTATCCAACTCCACACAAATACTAATAGCAATCCATCACTAGGAGATAAACCCTACAATCATGAAAGATGAATCCAAAACCTCTAGACATTAACACCAAAACTACTATTAGTCGATGAACTAATCCAATAGGAAGGACGAACCCCAAATTAATCCACTTCGTAAATGGGCTACAAACCCACTAGCCAAATCTAAAACCATAATAGGACCATGGAAGTACAACTTAACTTAGACACCATAATCAACTCCAAAACTAATCTACCATAGCCGACAAAAGAGAAAACAATCAGCCTCAACTTGCTACATGAGAGAAATCATCCAACAAAACTAGCCATCAAAGCCAACAACTAAAAAATCACGAGGAAGGGAATTCTAACTAGATCATGCTAGTCTAGCCACCTATCAAGTGAGGATCAATTACATCAAACTATGAAAATAATAGCAAATACAAACATCAATATAAAGGAATATGCGATACCAAAAATAAAAATTAATTACAAGAACCACTCTAGGGCCACAATAAGGCCCATATTCCAAGGTAAATAGGAATCGAACCCAAATGCTACACCCCTAGAAAAAAACAATACTAATCCGCTCCATCCACTAGTAAAAAATAATCTATAAGGGTGGGGGGTATTCATATAATCATGAACTCCATATAAAGCCACACAAAATTAATATAACCCTAACAAGACATACAATCATTTATGGGTATGAGAACCTCAATACATAAAAATGAGAAGGTAAAGGAGAAAATAAAAAGGTGAACCTAACACGGTGAAATTTTAAGTCATATGCCTAATGTGCCCGAAAGAGAACAAATCTGAATGATTTCATACTCAAACTGAGCATTTGAATTGTCAACTGAGAGGATAAGCACATCCTCCAATTGAAGGTGCCACAAATATGAGACTAATATGAATAAGCTCAGTGACTAATAATCTATGTCGGGGATACTCTCTAGAATAATATCCGATATCTCTATAGTTATAGAAAACCCATAAAGCCCTAACCTGGTGAGAAACACGAGTTGACCCTAACTGGCTGACCAACTAACGCTAAGGGAACTCCCTACTGAAATGACTATTCTCCCCACAATCATAACATACCTCATGGATGTTAGGATGGTGGGGAATATATGCTAACTCTGTATGAATAACAAAATCATATCCAAGACACTCTATAGACTAATGTCCAATATTGCCACAACTAAAATAAGCTACTAGAATACTCTGAGATACTACCTCTCCTAATCCAGAATATCCGCATGGAATGAAGACCCATACTAATAACTTTGCAAGGTTCGACGAGAAATCTATCCATTGTGACTACCATGTCTAATTTGAGATCCACTCATAGCCTAAGACACTACCTGCATGGAATCGATAAGATGCAAGTGAAGTTGACTCCCTCAGAGAGGATCCTCACTCTTTGATTTAACACCAATATCACTATATTGATGACATGGCAAATTATTTCTACCTCTATAAGTATCAATACATGCTCTCTCTTTCGCTTTTGTATGATTAATAACCTGAGAGAAAAAAGACCCAACTGCTATCAACTGCTCCAATGCTAAATGAAGTGGTAATGTTATCCCTCTAATAAATCAATACACAATGTCATGATATAAAGGATATAATATATGATTATGTCTGTCTCACTCAAAAATGCAATCTCATAGTCTACACCAGAAAGAAACTCCGATGAACACCAACAAACCCAACTACGACTTGAGAACAACTTAATGAACCAAATGTCATCCCTTGTTATGAGGTATCCATAAGTAGACTCAGGATCCTCAATGTTGTCTCTTAAAAGGCTAAAGTAGTTGCGAACTCTATATAATATTGGGTTGGCCCAAAATCCTTTGACTAAGGCTAAATACCTTTGACATTCATCCTTGACTCCCCGGACTAAGACTGAATTAATACTCTAGTGATATATGCTGAAGTATCATTCGTATCTATCAACAACCTCACATCATCCATCTTGATAGAATAGAGTAAAGAAACTTACTTGAGGATCATAGAAATATGTGCACATGATAAGGAGTCAAGCATAAAATTTCCTAAGATTTCCCTATCAGCCTCCCAAAGCAAGGTTACAGATGCTTCCCTAATGATCCACAAGACTCTACAAGACATTTAGCTCTTAAACCAATATATAGGTAAACCTAGGCTCTGATACAAATTCATCATGACCTAATTTCTTATGTCATAATGGATACTATGATACTCTTTCTATAGGGACGCCAACCCATAATCTAGAACTACTAGTAATGGACTACCCAGAGAAATGGAGGAAGAATGCAAAATAAATAAATTGAAAGGGTAACATACATAACATAGTCCTAAAACCTGGTGTAATTACTACAAGAGCTTCTAATGTTATAAGGATGCAAAATAAAGTACTACATTAATATACAGATACAAACCATCTCTTAATACAACATAGAGATTAGTCTAGTGCATAAGAGGGAGAAAAGTAATACTTTGAACGCCAAAAGCTCACCCTATATCTCGAAACCATAGCTGATTTTGACGACGCACACAACAAAAATGATAACTCGTACGATTATCTACATGTTGTACAAGTGAAGTATGAGTACAAAATATGTGGTAATAAGTAGGAAATTGCCGACTGAGCTCCAAAGATCATGCAGATAAATATAACATATAAACCGAAATATAAAGTACATACAAATACCTAATAGTAGTATGATAAATTAATTAGATAATAATGATAAAATTTCTTATTCATAACTAAGAACTAACATAATAAGTGTAAGGGGGATACTAAGGATGAACTATAACATTCAAGCCATACTTAGGAACATCAACACTATACCGAATATTACTAGCCAATAGATGAATAAAAAGGGCAAAGTGAAGATATATGGTATACAATGCCAAGGAATGGATATACAACTTGAATAAATAACAGAAGGGGGGATATACTTTAATACCATAGCTACAAATATGTAGATATGTATATACATATATATATGCGTGTATGTATATATATATATTTATATATGTATAAACAAGGTCAAATAAAGGTAGAACATAAGTCATCACACTAACATCTCAAAGCCTCCTAATCGTAGTAGGAACTAAGGCTAGTATAATCAGGAATCCTAATCCATATGTCTAAACATTGGATAATTACCCTAGAAAGAAACCGCTAAGAAAAGATCAACATATCATGGTCTAAATCCTTACTGTCTAACCATGGAATAGTCATGCATAAGAATGCAATCATAAGATAAAGAATTGAATTCATAACTCAAATATCAATACCAATCCAATAATAAACTTGTCACAATTAACAATCATAACAATAATAATACGAGGTAACCGACTAGTCTGAATTAACAATACCTAACTAGGACATTCATAATCAACCACTGTTAATGGCTTAAAAGTCTTAATCAACACTCAAAAAATAACTGTCTAAGCCTATACCTATGCAACCCTCTATAAGGCCGATAGTTAGAAGCTCCAGACAATATACTGCAAGAGGAACTCATACCTATACCTATGCAATCCCCATAAGGATGATAGATATAGGTGCATACTAGTTATATGCAATGCATTTTTTAAGAATGAATGCCAAGATATAATCCATAATACCATGACCGATTTGAATGCCATAATGAAAACCATTGTATAAACTAATTTAATCAATATAATCATCAACTGTCAGGCTTAAACCAAAACTCATATCATCAATATCATCATAAATCATTGGGTTTTAATCAAAACTCATATCATCATTATCACCATAGATCACTAGACTTGATCTGGAACTCATATCATCAATAACATAAAAAATGCCTATTCATTCAGTTTGGAAGATGTATGTGTATATATATATATAAGTGCATAGCTAGAACCATCGCTAAAATGTTATAAATCTATAAATCATTATCTAAGGTAAACTCCAAGACTAAATCGCTAAAGAAATATAGAAAGGGTGAAAGTCTCTCTCGACCGAGGTAGATAGTGGTAGTAAAACTGTGAACCAAAATCTATCTCAGTCATATCTCCAAGATCATCTTTATTATTCTCCTAGGATAATTCATTCATTAAGATGATATGATTGACATTATGATGAAATTTACTTTAATAGTGAAAAATGGATATAAATCCCATTTTAGCAAAGGTGTAATAAAATAATATTTTAGTTGGGATCGTACCATTTACCTTTTAAGTGATCATGATTGTACCAAATCTATGCATGCCATCACTAGTATTCAAACAATAGAACAATAAGTATCAATATGTCTATAAATAATTACCATTTCCTTTACAAGGGTAGAATACGTTGCAAATCCTAACTAATACCATAATCACAACCTTGGACCCAATAATATGTTCAAAATAACTACAAGACCATAATCAGTGCCTTAGGCCTAAATATACATCCAACATAACCATAACATCAATATTTGTGGAAAAGCCACCATAATTTACCAAGTGATATACTAAACATTGTACTAAAGGTTCATTAGTCTCAACTTCCCTTACACACTAATATGTGTATATAAGTCTATAAGAGCCAACACAAGTCTTGTCCAAAGCTAAGCTGAAAGGGCCCACTTCTAATCAACAAAATCCATATATAGGCAATTTCCAACTCAAACTAGGCTAAGAGATTCACATCCACTTCAAGATGGTAAATAATTCATAATTATCCCTAAAAGAGAAATTTCTCCTAAAACATGAGAAACTAAGGCAATTTCATCTAAATATAATTGAAATATAGCCTAAACTGTCCAAATAAGAAAAATCATAGTTTCATACTTCCAATGCCTAAAATCCATTACATATCAAGAATAATATCACAATCATACTACAAATTAGCTTTATCTATAAAGAAGGTAATAGGATTATAAAAGTATAGTAAGTATTTCAACTTAAGGATCAAATACCATTCTAGCCTCGAAAATCACAAGTTAGGTTAGGTTATGATACTCTGCCCACAATCATATCCAAAAATTCCTATGTAACATTCAACACATATAAACACCATCAAGAAGAAGAGTAGACAAAAGCCTACCTTAAAGTTGAACTACAACCATTGAATCATCCACAAATCATTCGCCTTTACTCCATGACCCCAAAATGACATCATGCTTATGAAATCATAATCTACATATCATTAGGATTCAAATGAGACCCACATCACTATAGTAATAGTCAGGTCAAATTTTGAGTTAAGGATGGTACTGTGGGGCCTAAAAAATAGAATCCAAAATTGAACCCATCACAAGGTTCCTTGAAAGACAAGGATGTTGTTCTCTAAATTTTAGTACAGACAGAGCACAATTCGAGACTTAAATCAATACTATGATTTAGGAATTCAAGCCCAAATTTCTAAGAATTATAATAGAAATTGAAGGGAATATTAATAGGAAATAACCAAGAAGAGTTAGGTGGTCTTACCTTAACCTAGGTGGATGACTTCAAACTTTTTCCTCTATTTAAGCTCTCAATTTTGTGTAAAAATAGTGGAAAAAGTGATCAAAAATTATGTTTGAAAGAGGGAATTTAAAGGCTAAAGGTTCCACTAAAGTGGACATTTTGACGCTAAAGTTCTTAGTGCTAAAGCGGCAATACAACTGCTAAAGCAGTCTGGCATAAGATGCGGGTGCCACTAAAGTATCCCTAATAGAGCTAATGTTGGCACTGCTTTAGAAGTCATTGGAAGCTAAAGTGAACCACTACCAATGGATCCAGACCACTAAAGCGGTCCATGGATGGTAAAACACTGAGTGCTAAAGTGACCTAATAGGTGCTTATGTAGGCAGATCAGGTGCCGCCAAATTTTTACTAAGTCTAAAATAGATATCGCTCAGGTATTTATGATCCATTTGTGTAAAAATTCGAATTTTACAACAACTATAATATATCCAGTGTATTCCCACCTAGTGGGGTATGGGGAGGGTAAAGTGTACGCAGAGCATACCACTACCTCGGGAGAAGTAGAGAGGCCATTTTCATTGACCCTCAGCTTAGGATTGATAACAATATAACAAACAAAAAAGATAAGTTCATATAAATTATTATGGTACGCACAACAAACTAACAGTATGACAAACACAAGAAATAAATACATATAAACTAGTACGGTATGGAATAAAAACTAACACCGCTAGCCATAAGCTAATACTACAACCAAAACACCACAAACAAGGAACTCCAGACACAAACGAGTGCTCCCCTACTAATACTGATGGACTCCCACCCCCTAACCCTCTACCCTAATCTGCATCCTTCACACCTTTTTATTAAGGGTTATGTCCTCCATAAGCTATAATTTCTCTATATTATGCCTGATCACCTCCCTCTAATATTTCTTTAATCTACCTCTACCCATCTAAAACCATCCATAACCAGTGTCTCATACCTTTCACTGGAGCATCAACTCCCCTCCTCATCTTATACTTGAACCAACATAACCTTACTTCTTGTATCTTATCCTCTACCGAGGCAACTCCCACCTTCTCCCAAATAATCTCATTCCTTACCCTATCTTTCATGGTATGTCCACACATACATCATAACATTCTAATCTTCGTCACCTTCAACTTTTGGATGTGGGAGTTCTTAACTAGCCAGTACTCCGCTTCATACAACATAGCTGGTTATACTACCACTCTATAAAACTTCCCTTTAAGCTTTGGGGGCACCTTATTATCACATAGAACTCCCGAAGTGAGCCTCCATTTCAACACCTCAAATTTTAGTCCATGAAAATCCCTTACTTTAAGATCATTACCCTGACCATGATTTGTCTATATGAGTCGTAATGTGTCTATACGAGTCATATAGTGTTAATATGATTCATAATGTTTCTTATTTGATCACGGCTAGACTCAATGAGTCGTAATGACTCTATATGAGTCATAAGGTACCAAATCGTAGTGTTACCAATGTAATTACCTAACTATTCTATCTTAAGTACAACTAGGACTTTATGAGTTATAGAGTAGCTTGATGATTCATGTGACATGAGTCGTAGGGTCAATAGTGTGGGTGCCCAATGACACTGAGTTTTCTACGACTTGTGGTGATGAGTCATAATGTGTCTTAACGACTCATCATGAGACCCGTAAAAATGATAACGCTCAAATTACACTCTTGAATAGGTGTAAGCGTTCGTTGTCAATATAAAACCCAACTAGGTAGGGGCCGAATCCCACAGGGAATAGGGTGTAAACTCAAGTTGTTTACTATTTAATTCACTGGTAGTTTACTATTTCTTGAAATGGGGGTTTTAGTTTTGCAGAAAATTCTTTATCACGTAGAACTTAATGTTTGTAACCAATATTTTATGATATAACCAGGATTATGTTCACTAGGGCTTACGGAACATGACAGATGCTACCATTAACTCAAGGTTTTTATGGTGGTTAGAATGATAAGCAATCTTTATCGATGATATTCTCAAATGACTCTCAACCTATTCGAGCATCTAATTTCCTAATCCTCTCGGACTTAGGAAATTGTAACTCACTGCCCAGATTTTACCTCAGGTTAATCAGCCTTGTTTGAACGTTGATTATTATACGAAGCCTTTTTGAGTCCCTGTTGATAATTCACTTCCTACTGTTTATGATTTCTTTCTCAAGAAAACCAAAGTAGGTACGCCTATTGTTTGCAACCAACATACATAAATTCTAATCTCAGAATTACCAAGAAATCCTAACACTTAATAAACCTTGAGTAATTAATTAACACCTTATCATGACCTAACCCTAGATTCCATAATCCAGGTTAAGAGTGTTTAGTTACTCATAATGCAAGAAATAAGCACACAATTTTAATTCATAGCTGGAAAGATTAACTTACAGGAATGAAGTAAATCAAAAGTGTTCTTGTAATTGAATCACAAGGCAAAACTCTAAAATATTGTTCTTAGAGAAAGAGAGAGAAAAAATCGTATATTATAAATATGTTAATGGATAACTGGATAGCTCGATAATTTCATATTCATAAAAACCCTAAAACAAGTATTTAAAATAGTAAATCCTAAATAAGGAAATAAAATTAAAAGTTTCTGACTTTCTTCCGAATAGATGACGGCGCCCATGATAGCCTATAATGATCTTGACTGCCTATCATAGACGTCGTCAGCGTCTTTACAATTTTATCTTCTGCTGCCTAAGGTTGACGATGATGGTGACGTCCTATCAAGATTTTGACGGCGTGTCTTGAAGGTTATCATAAAGCTTCCAGCAGCTCCCATCTTCTGTTTAGGGTTGACGGCACCCATGACAGCCTATCACCAGGCTGACAACGTGTCATGGATGTCATCAGCCACACTTAGCTCTCTATCTTCTTCCGATTTTTGTCTTTTTTCTTCCTTTATTCGTGCTTACCCCTCTTATCTACTTTTGCTGCAAAATCAATGAAAACTAATCAAAAATGACTAAAGTTGCTCAAGACTGTGCAATTATTTAGAGTTAAAACCTGCAAATATGTTAGCATGTGCTCACACATCAACACCCTCAACTTAAACAATTGGTTATCCTCAAGCAACCATAACATAACTAACAGCATACAAAGTATAATTCGGCAGCTAACTACTCATATCAGTTCAGAATACATACACCATCTCCAAGGTCAGTCAAAATAAGAGAAACAATGTCTATTATTGAAAACACCCATGCAACTCACAAGGATCAAAATATGGAAAGAATTTCAGAAATAACAACCCAGCATATACCCAAATTACACTATCCAATCAAGAAAGTGATTAGCAACATACCTAGTGTGCCCTCGCAATAAAGAAATCCCTTTTTCACTTATATCAGAATTTATAAACACAGGGATAAACACAAGACTCACTCTCAGAACGAAGTTCTAACATTGCACATCAAATGCCATAGGCTTTCCCTTATAGTCCATACCCAAGTCTTTAGATAGGTCAGTTAGGATCACTATAGGGCTTTTCATAAGCTTGTAACTTAGGCTAGGAGTTGTTATGATATTCATGGATATTTTGTAGTGACTAAGCTTCCTTGATACTACATTAGAATCTTGGGGTTTCAACTCTTAACCTTCTTTTATTCCCTCTTTTATTTATCATACATGATAAAGATGGATGCGGTCTTTTGATTAACTAATTATCTTTTTATCATTTTACACATAGTTTTCTCTTTTCTTATTTATTTTTCACTGTACCCAGCTTTTTATTCATCCTTCTTATTCTACCTCTCTTCATACACAGATTGCATCACACACCCTTATAATTACCACCCTTAACTTAGGTTATTTGCCTAAGTTAAGGTGCACAGTGTCCAAGGAGGACCAGGGCCAATACAGGTTCATTGTGATATAAATGGGAAGGTGAAAGGTGTCTAAAAAGAAATAGGCTAGTGAGGCTCAAACAAGGATCAAAGGATATTATTCACATTGGAAAGGTCATTTAGGCTAAAATGGGCTAACATGCAAAAATGACCTATGATCCTTTCCTAACGCCTATCCTATGACTATGGTATGACTCACAGGGCATGTTCTAGATTTAACGCACAATGGGAACTGAGTAATACCACACACATGGCACACAAGTATCTTGCATATCACTACTTATCTGGTTCATGCACTTGTTTAACACAAGTAATTCATTTACCATACTAACTCCACAAAAAGATACACAGTGGTCACAATGGATGCAATTCATACAATACAAAATAGATCAGAACACTGGATAGGTACTCAAAATCATATAATGCCTTTGTAACATCCAGAGACCCAATTTTACATGGAATAGTGAACGCTGATGGGTCAGTTTTCTTTTGCACTAAAAATCATATGGAAACCGTGTTGAAATGGTGGATATTGTCCACTTGCTCAATACTGTCCTTTCTCTTAGTCGTGATGAGGTCTTTCATGAACCTTACATAGACTAACATTTGGTAAAGTTCTTCAATCAAAGGAACATTAATTGTCAGTTGCTTGAGCATTGCCATGAACTTCCCAAATTTTGTATCCTCGACCTTTTTCTTCAATCGTTGAGGAAAGGGAGGTGGTGATCTAGGGATAGTATTTAACACCACTTTCTCTTCCTTCTCCAAATCATCAGCAGAACTATCCAACTTCTCAGACTCCAATGGATTACTTTCTTTGGGTTTATCAACTCTTATCTCATCTTCTACAGATTTTCCCACAGAAGGGCCAAGTAATAGCTTACCACTCCGAGTGGTAATCGCTATACATAAGCCATCATTCCATGGATTTTGAACCATATCACTAGGTAAAGTACCATTTTTTCTCTGGTTCAGTATAGAAGAAAGTTGACTCATCTGCTGCTCTTACTGCTTAATAAAAGCAGAGTGTGAGATAACCAACTGACTGAGGGTAGAGAATTCACTCTTCATAGTAGTTACCCCCGAGTTGGTAGCTTCCACTCCTTTCAACAACTTTTCCATCATGTCCTCCATAGATATCTTACCCGAGCTAGTTGTTGAAGCATCCCGACTTCCAGGAGTAACATACAAACCACTCCTGTCATTATTGCCTCTCTATTGTCCCTCCTTCCTATCTTTATAATCAGGCTTGTCATAAAAGTTCCGACCTTGGTTCCCTTGGCTATTTCCTCAGAAACCCCCTGATTACTCACATAGTTTGCCTCTGTATCAGCACTCGTAGCCACTGTACCCTGAGATTCCACAGCCTTATGTATTTCGGTCTTGTCTAATAGCAAGTACTTGGTCAGCAAGTCCATTTGTGTCTTTAAGTAGGCCATGTCCTGGTCTCGCTCCTCATTCTTTCTACGCTACTCTAAAGTCATACCACCAGAAATAGTCAGACTAGCCACCACAAAATCTGTGGTGTGCCAAACTCGACTCTGCTTGGTCATTCTATTCAGCATGTCTGAAGCATCCAGAAAAGAGAGTCCAATGAATGAACCACCAGTAACATTTTCTACAATTGGATTTGTCACAGAGTTAAAAGCTCTGTACAAAGTCTTCATCACGTTCTGGACATTAAGCTAGCTTCGTCTTAAATCTCTCCCAGGTTTAGTGCAATGCTTCAGTTGGAAGCTGTCTGAAGTTACTGATTTCGTCCCTCAGCTGTACCCTCCTGGAGGGTGGAAATAACAATTCTAGGAATGACTCTTTCAACTGTCTCTAGTTGTTTATTGAATCAGATCTAGCTCGTTTAACCACATTGTTGCCTCTCCAGACAGAGATAATGGAAGTAATCTCTACCTGATCGCACCCGCCAAGAGAGAGATTAGGATATTAGGGTCTAATGCCATTATGTCTAACCATGTGATAATCGTGCATAATAATGTCATCGTAAGATGAAGAATTACAGTCATACCTCAAACTTCAATACCAATCCAACAATCAACCTATCACAATTAACCATTATAACAATAACAATTGAAGGTAACTGGCTAGTCTGGACAAATAATACCAAACCAGGACTTTCATAAACCACCATTGTACAGGCTCAAAAGGTTCAATCAATAATCAACAAACAATAGTCGGAGCCTATACCTATACAACCCCCATAAGGCTGAAAGATACAAGTTTCATGCAATATACTATAAGCAATACTTATACCTATAACTATGAGACCCCCAATAAGGCTAATTGATATAGGTGCACACTGGTGATAGAAAATGCGCACGCAAGAATGAATTCTAAGATATAATCCATAATAACATAAAAAATCTGAAAGCCATAAAGTAACCCTGTGCATAAACTTATATTATTAGTATCATCATTAATCTCCATACTTGAACCAGAACTAATATCATCATCAATCGCTGGACATGAATAGAAACTCATATCATCAATATCACTATCAATCACTCAACGTGATATAGAACTCATATCATCAATACCATCACCAATTGCCTATTTATTTATTACAAGAGATATATTTATTTATATTTATGTATATAAGTGAACGACTAGAACCATGGATAAAAGATTGTAAATCCATTTCCAAGGAAAACTTTGGGAATAAATCAACATAGGAATATGCAAAGGGTATGAATCTCTCTCGACCATGGAAGATAGTAGTAGTAAAACTATGGATCAAAATCTATCTCAGTCAAATCTCTAAGATCACTATTATTAGTCTAGATGGCTAATAATTTATCATTAAAATAGTATGATTCCCATTATAATAAAATCCACTATAACAGTGAAAAGTGGGAATAAATCCTATTTTAGTAAAAGAGTAATAAAACCATATTTTATTTGGGATCATACTATTTACCATCTAAGTGATCATGATTGTACTGAATCATGCATTCCGTCAACAATATTCAAATAATACGATTATAAGCATCAATTTATTTATAGACTATGACCATTTTCTTTATAGTGATGGAATATTTCTCCGAACCTAACCAATATCATAATCAATGCCTTGGGCCCAATAATATATCCGAAATAACTACTACATCATAATCACGACCTTAGGCTCAAATATATACCCAGCATAACCATAACATCATGATCTTGGGAAAAAACCACCATAATCCATTGAGTAATATAATAAACATTATACTAAAGTTTCATTAGTCTCAACTATGCTTAACACTCTAACATGAGTATATAAGTTTATAAGATCCAACAGAAGTCTTGTCCTAAGTGAGCTGGAAGGGCCTATTTATAATCCCCAAAATCCATATTGAGGAAATTTCCACCTCGAACAAGGATAAGGAATCCATATTCACTTCGAGATGTTAAATAAGTCAAGATTATGCCTAAGAGTGAAATTCCTCCTAGAACAAGAGAAACTAAGGTAATTACACCTAAATTATGATTCAAAGATAGCCTAAACAGTAAAAATAAGACTAATCATACTAATCATGCTTTGAATCCTAAATCACATTCCATATCTAGAATAATATAATATTCAAAATATGAATCAACTTTATCTATAAAGAAGGTAATAGAATTATAGAAGAATAATAAGTATTTCAACTTAAAGGTCAAACACTCTTCTAGCCCTCAAACTCCCTAGTTAAGATAGGTTACGGTATTCTACCTACAATCATATCCTAATACCATTATCTTATATTCAACATATAAAAACTCTATCTCTAAAAGAAGATTAAATAGAAGCCTATCTAATATCTGAACCGCAACCATTGAATGATCCACAAATCATTTGTTTTCACTCCACGATCCAAAAATGTCATCCAGCTATCAAAATAATAATATACAGGTCATTAGTAGTTTAATGAAATTAAAATTTCCATATTAATGGTTAGGTTGAATTTTGGGTCAATAAAGGGCCCATGGATCCCTTAAAAGCAATCCAAAATAGAACTCATCACGAGATCGCTCGAAAGGAAAGAAAGTTGTCCTCAATTGGGGTCTCAAATCAGCCGGCAACTTAGGAATTCAAGCCCTAATTTGTAAAAAAATTACTAGGAATTAGAAAGTAAATTAAAGTGAAATTAATGGAAAATGACCAAGAAAAGTTAGGTTAGCTTATCTTAACCTAGGTGGATGACTTCCCACTTTTTCCTCTCTTTGAGCTCTCAATTTGGTGTAAAAATGGTGGAAAAAGTGATAGAAAATTAGGTGTGAAATATGACATTTAAAGGCTACTGGTGCTGCTAAAGAAGACACTTAGGAGCTAAGGTAGAAACACAACTGCTAAAGTGGTTTCAAAAACATACATGGATGCCGCTATAGTGGTCAGAATGGTGCTAAAGCAAGCACCAATTTAGCTGCCATTATGTGCTAAATCACACCTTTGCTAATGGGCCAGGGATGCTAAAGCGGCCCATAGTTACTAAAGCGACCCAATAAGTTATTAAGTGGACATATCAGGTGCCACAAACTATATTTTTACTAAGTCCAAAATGAACGTCGACCGGGTGTATAGGACTTATCCGTAACCTACTAAGTGCAGACAAAATATTCTACCATACAAAATTCAATGTTTCAGACTAAATGGAACCATCAAAACTTTCATCCTAGTTGGTTTTGACTAAATATGGAGACCAAACCTATAGTTCTACTTTTACATAATCCACTCAATAGCCCAAAATGAGTTCGAAAGCCTCGGGACCTTATCCAAGGCTCACCATAGCCTAAATCAATGTTTCAGAGCTGATGGTGCTGTCAAAATTATCATTCGTGGTCATCTACGAAGAGTTTTGGTCAAAACCAAATCCTAAATAACAAAATCTCCAAAAGAAAAAAATGAGACTAAAATACCAATAAGCTGTTCGATAACAAAACTGATAGTTCTGGCAAGTCAAAACTGAAGTATAACCACTGTTGGAAGGTTCAAAACACCAAAAATGCATACAAATTAAGGAAATGACCTGGAGCATCATTATGAAAGCTTGAATGGATGAGTTACTGGGCCTTCATACTTCGAGCATACAATTGTTAGATAACATCGTAGAAGTAATGATACTTCTAAGGGATTTTTCCATATGTATCCCTTATCCTACCAACTTCCGCACATCACTCTCAAACAAATGAAACTTAACCTCAACCACCAACTGGAATCCAATTGAATTGAGAGAGACTTACACATGGAAATTCGAACCAAGAAACAATGATACAACACTAATACCAGCACAACCAAATGAAGACTCATCTGAGCCAGAAGGGATATGTCATACAACAAACTTCAAATCCAATTATAACCTTTGTATGCCTTTCCAAGGCCGTTATGCACTATAAACTAAGCAAAAACTCACCCGATTCCTATACATGCAATCTCATCATATTGTCCTAGAAGAACTAAAGTTGATCTATCGAAAATGAAAAATGGTAACCAGGATAATAAGCCTATAAAAAGCTACCTGGGCATCCAAATATAGATAACCAAGGTCCGCAATCAAAGTTGGTCCTACAAATTGTTAAAGTAGTCTTCAAAACTGCTAGCCAGGAGTCTGAGTGCAACTATTCACCACTGAACAATCCGCTCTAGGATTCCTACCAGCAAAGACTAAAACCAAGATGAATCTAACTCAAGCATACTACTCCTGCCAGTAGATCATCCAAAAATCCATGCGATAACTGAAAATTGTGGTAGAGATGGAAAGAACCATCATTGTGCCAACACGAAACCATCTGAATACCTATCTACCATAATAAATCTGAACTATAGAAAACCAAACAGGTAGACATAGAGTAGTCTTCTTAGCCAGTCTATAGATGAAATCCTAAGTGGGACAAATTCTAAAATAAAGGTCGCACCCAACCTTTACAACATCTGGTTGAATCTCAACACTAAGGCTTTACTGCCCAATTTTAACTATCCAAAACAATCCTAAAAATGGGTAAGTATTCATACTCCAATTCTATCTTATCTTCCAAATCTCCATTCCACGCGTCATTTCCAAAATTAAGCCAACAAGCTTGAATTAAGACTAAATACTCAAATTGACTTTTGTATCCAAGTCAGATATATCCTTATAGAATCAGACCAAAATAGAAACTAAAATATTGCTAAAGGGAAAAATCACCGTGGAGGATAAATCCCCTACCGAAAACATAAGAAATCAAATCCATATTTATTGGAGATGCATGAAACACCAAAATATACTCAACAACTCACCAAGTCTACAAACTATACTAGTAATAACAAAACTCTAAAAACTCATAGAAATGCCACTTTAGTCAAAAACTAAATGATTCAATACTCAATCTCAACGATGAATACCTAATGGCGCATATTACTAAGGAGAAACACTCCACCCAGTCTTATAAGGCCGAAGAAAGTCTGAAATAAGGATTTCTTGAATAAACTAAAGTAGTAAAATCTTTACTCAATCAACTCGTGAACCATATTGCTGTAGAAGAAATCACCAAATCTCGACACCAAAGCAAAGGTTAAAACCTTTACCAGAAGATAAATCCAGCAACTTAAAATAACAAATTTCCAAATTGCAACCTTAAGAAGAGCCACCAAAAATATCACCTATCTCTAAATCTTTAACTCCACTAGAATAAGAACCATATCATGGTAAGAACATAGTATCCAACTCCACACAAATACTAATAGCAATCCATCACTAGGAGATAAACCCTACAATCATGAAAGATGAATCCAAAACCTCTAGACATTAACACCAAAACTACTATTAGTCGATGAACTAATCCAATAGGAAGGACGAACCCCAAATTAATCCACTTCGTAAATGGGCTACAAACCCACTAGCCAAATCTAAAACCATAATAGGACCATGGAAGTACAACTTAACTTAGACACCATAATCAACTCCAAAACTAATCTACCATAGCCGACAAAAGAGAAAACAATCAGCCTCAACTTGCTACATGAGAGAAATCATCCAACAAAACTAGCCATCAAAGCCAACAACTAAAAAATCACGAGGAAGGGAATTCTAACTAGATCATGCTAGTCTAGCCACCTATCAAGTGAGGATCAATTACATCAAACTATGAAAATAATAGCAAATACAAACATCAATATAAAGGAATATGCGATACCAAAAATAAAAATTAATTACAAGAACCACTCTAGGGCCACAATAAGGCCCATATTCCAAGGTAAATAGGAATCGAACCCAAATGCTACACCCCTAGAAAAAAACAATACTAATCCGCTCCATCCACTAGTAAAAAATAATCTATAAGGGTGGGGGGTATTCATATAATCATGAACTCCATATAAAGCCACACAAAATTAATATAACCCTAACAAGACATACAATCATTTATGGGTATGAGAACCTCAATACATAAAAATGAGAAGGTAAAGGAGAAAATAAAAAGGTGAACCTAACACGGTGAAATTTTAAGTCATATGCCTAATGTGCCCGAAAGAGAACAAATCTGAATGATTTCATACTCAAACTGAGCATTTGAATTGTCAACTGAGAGGATAAGCACATCCTCCAATTGAAGGTGCCACAAATATGAGACTAATATGAATAAGCTCAGTGACTAATAATCTATGTCGGGGATACTCTCTAGAATAATATCCGATATCTCTATAGTTATAGAAAACCCATAAAGCCCTAACCTGGTGAGAAACACGAGTTGACCCTAACTGGCTGACCAACTAACGCTAAGGGAACTCCCTACTGAAATGACTATTCTCCCCACAATCATAACATACCTCATGGATGTTAGGATGGTGGGGAATATATGCTAACTCTGTATGAATAACAAAATCATATCCAAGACACTCTATAGACTAATGTCCAATATTGCCACAACTAAAATAAGCTACTAGAATACTCTGAGATACTACCTCTCCTAATCCAGAATATCCGCATGGAATGAAGACCCATACTAATAACTTTGCAAGGTTCGACGAGAAATCTATCCATTGTGACTACCATGTCTAATTTGAGATCCACTCATAGCCTAAGACACTACCTGCATGGAATCGATAAGATGCAAGTGAAGTTGACTCCCTCAGAGAGGATCCTCACTCTTTGATTTAACACCAATATCACTATATTGATGACATGGCAAATTATTTCTACCTCTATAAGTATCAATACATGCTCTCTCTTTCGCTTTTGTATGATTAATAACCTGAGAGAAAAAAGACCCAACTGCTATCAACTGCTCCAATGCTAAATGAAGTGGTAATGTTATCCCTCTAATAAATCAATACACAATGTCATGATATAAAGGATATAATATATGATTATGTCTGTCTCACTCAAAAATGCAATCTCATAGTCTACACCAGAAAGAAACTCCGATGAACACCAACAAACCCAACTACGACTTGAGAACAACTTAATGAACCAAATGTCATCCCTTGTTATGAGGTATCCATAAGTAGACTCAGGATCCTCAATGTTGTCTCTTAAAAGGCTAAAGTAGTTGCGAACTCTATATAATATTGGGTTGGCCCAAAATCCTTTGACTAAGGCTAAATACCTTTGACATTCATCCTTGACTCCCCGGACTAAGACTGAATTAATACTCTAGTGATATATGCTGAAGTATCATTCGTATCTATCAACAACCTCACATCATCCATCTTGATAGAATAGAGTAAAGAAACTTACTTGAGGATCATAGAAATATGTGCACATGATAAGGAGTCAAGCATAAAATTTCCTAAGATTTCCCTATCAGCCTCCCAAAGCAAGGTTACAGATGCTTCCCTAATGATCCACAAGACTCTACAAGACATTTAGCTCTTAAACCAATATATAGGTAAACCTAGGCTCTGATACAAATTCATCATGACCTAATTTCTTATGTCATAATGGATACTATGATACTCTTTCTATAGGGACGCCAACCCATAATCTAGAACTACTAGTAATGGACTACCCAGAGAAATGGAGGAAGAATGCAAAATAAATAAATTGAAAGGGTAACATACATAACATAGTCCTAAAACCTGGTGTAATTACTACAAGAGCTTCTAATGTTATAAGGATGCAAAATAAAGTACTACATTAATATACAGATACAAACCATCTCTTAATACAACATAGAGATTAGTCTAGTGCATAAGAGGGAGAAAAGTAATACTTTGAACGCCAAAAGCTCACCCTATATCTCGAAACCATAGCTGATTTTGACGACGCACACAACAAAAATGATAACTCGTACGATTATCTACATGTTGTACAAGTGAAGTATGAGTACAAAATATGTGGTAATAAGTAGGAAATTGCCGACTGAGCTCCAAAGATCATGCAGATAAATATAACATATAAACCGAAATATAAAGTACATACAAATACCTAATAGTAGTATGATAAATTAATTAGATAATAATGATAAAATTTCTTATTCATAACTAAGAACTAACATAATAAGTGTAAGGGGGATACTAAGGATGAACTATAACATTCAAGCCATACTTAGGAACATCAACACTATACCGAATATTACTAGCCAATAGATGAATAAAAAGGGCAAAGTGAAGATATATGGTATACAATGCCAAGGAATGGATATACAACTTGAATAAATAACAGAAGGGGGGATATACTTTAATACCATAGCTACAAATATGTAGATATGTATATACATATATATATGCGTGTATGTATATATATATATTTATATATGTATAAACAAGGTCAAATAAAGGTAGAACATAAGTCATCACACTAACATCTCAAAGCCTCCTAATCGTAGTAGGAACTAAGGCTAGTATAATCAGGAATCCTAATCCATATGTCTAAACATTGGATAATTACCCTAGAAAGAAACCGCTAAGAAAAGATCAACATATCATGGTCTAAATCCTTACTGTCTAACCATGGAATAGTCATGCATAAGAATGCAATCATAAGATAAAGAATTGAATTCATAACTCAAATATCAATACCAATCCAATAATAAACTTGTCACAATTAACAATCATAACAATAATAATACGAGGTAACCGACTAGTCTGAATTAACAATACCTAACTAGGACATTCATAATCAACCACTGTTAATGGCTTAAAAGTCTTAATCAACACTCAAAAAATAACTGTCTAAGCCTATACCTATGCAACCCTCTATAAGGCCGATAGTTAGAAGCTCCAGACAATATACTGCAAGAGGAACTCATACCTATACCTATGCAATCCCCATAAGGATGATAGATATAGGTGCATACTAGTTATATGCAATGCATTTTTTAAGAATGAATGCCAAGATATAATCCATAATACCATGACCGATTTGAATGCCATAATGAAAACCATTGTATAAACTAATTTAATCAATATAATCATCAACTGTCAGGCTTAAACCAAAACTCATATCATCAATATCATCATAAATCATTGGGTTTTAATCAAAACTCATATCATCATTATCACCATAGATCACTAGACTTGATCTGGAACTCATATCATCAATAACATAAAAAATGCCTATTCATTCAGTTTGGAAGATGTATGTGTATATATATATATAAGTGCATAGCTAGAACCATCGCTAAAATGTTATAAATCTATAAATCATTATCTAAGGTAAACTCCAAGACTAAATCGCTAAAGAAATATAGAAAGGGTGAAAGTCTCTCTCGACCGAGGTAGATAGTGGTAGTAAAACTGTGAACCAAAATCTATCTCAGTCATATCTCCAAGATCATCTTTATTATTCTCCTAGGATAATTCATTCATTAAGATGATATGATTGACATTATGATGAAATTTACTTTAATAGTGAAAAATGGATATAAATCCCATTTTAGCAAAGGTGTAATAAAATAATATTTTAGTTGGGATCGTACCATTTACCTTTTAAGTGATCATGATTGTACCAAATCTATGCATGCCATCACTAGTATTCAAACAATAGAACAATAAGTATCAATATGTCTATAAATAATTACCATTTCCTTTACAAGGGTAGAATACGTTGCAAATCCTAACTAATACCATAATCACAACCTTGGACCCAATAATATGTTCAAAATAACTACAAGACCATAATCAGTGCCTTAGGCCTAAATATACATCCAACATAACCATAACATCAATATTTGTGGAAAAGCCACCATAATTTACCAAGTGATATACTAAACATTGTACTAAAGGTTCATTAGTCTCAACTTCCCTTACACACTAATATGTGTATATAAGTCTATAAGAGCCAACACAAGTCTTGTCCAAAGCTAAGCTGAAAGGGCCCACTTCTAATCAACAAAATCCATATATAGGCAATTTCCAACTCAAACTAGGCTAAGAGATTCACATCCACTTCAAGATGGTAAATAATTCATAATTATCCCTAAAAGAGAAATTTCTCCTAAAACATGAGAAACTAAGGCAATTTCATCTAAATATAATTGAAATATAGCCTAAACTGTCCAAATAAGAAAAATCACAGTTTCATACTTCCAATGCCTAAAATCCATTACATATCAAGAATAATATCACAATCATACTACAAATTAGCTTTATCTATAAAGAAGGTAATAGGATTATAAAAGTATAGTAAGTATTTCAACTTAAGGATCAAATACCATTCTAGCCTCGAAAATCACAAGTTAGGTTAGGTTATGATACTCTGCCCACAATCATATCCAAAAATTCCTATGTAACATTCAACACATATAAACACCATCAAGAAGAAGAGTAGACAAAAGCCTACCTTAAAGTTGAACTACAACCATTGAATCATCCACAAATCATTCGCCTTTACTCCATGACCCCAAAATGACATCATGCTTATGAAATCATAATCTACATATCATTAGGATTCAAATGAGACCCACATCACTATAGTAATAGTCAGGTCAAATTTTGAGTTAAGGATGGTACTGTGGGGCCTAAAAAATAGAATCCAAAATTGAACCCATCACAAGGTTCCTTGAAAGACAAGGATGTTGTTCTCTAAATTTTAGTACAGACAGAGCACAATTCGAGACTTAAATCAATACTATGATTTAGGAATTCAAGCCCAAATTTCTAAGAATTATAATAGAAATTGAAGGGAATATTAATAGGAAATAACCAAGAAGAGTTAGGTGGTCTTACCTTAACCTAGGTGGATGACTTCAAACTTTTTCCTCTATTTAAGCTCTCAATTTTGTGTAAAAATAGTGGAAAAAGTGATCAAAAATTATGTTTGAAAGAGGGAATTTAAAGGCTAAAGGTTCCACTAAAGTGGACATTTTGACGCTAAAGTTCTTAGTGCTAAAGCGGCAATACAACTGCTAAAGCAGTCTGGCATAAGATGCGGGTGCCACTAAAGTATCCCTAATAGAGCTAATGTTGGCACTGCTTTAGAAGTCATTGGAAGCTAAAGTGAACCACTACCAATGGATCCAGACCACTAAAGCGGTCCATGGATGGTAAAACACTGAGTGCTAAAGTGACCTAATAGGTGCTTATGTAGGCAGATCAGGTGCCGCCAAATTTTTACTAAGTCTAAAATAGATATCGCTCAGGTATTTATGATCCATTTGTGTAAAAATTCGAATTTTACAACAACTATAATATATCCAGTGTATTCCCACCTAGTGGGGTATGGGGAGGGTAAAGTGTACGCAGAGCATACCACTACCTCGGGAGAAGTAGAGAGGCCATTTTCATTGACCCTCAGCTTAGGATTGATAACAATATAACAAACAGAAAAGATAAGTTCATATAAATTATTATGGTACGCACAACAAACTAACAGTATGACAAACACAAGAAATAAATACATATAAACTAGTACGGTATGGAATAAAAACTAACACCGCTAGCCATAAGCTAATACTACAACCAAAACACCACAAACAAGGAACTCCAGACACAAACGAGTGCTCCCCTACTAATACTGATGGACTCCCACCCCCTAACCCTCTACCCTAATCTGCATCCTTCACACCTTTTTATTAAGGGTTATGTCCTCCATAAGCTATAATTTCTCTATATTATGCCTGATCACCTCCCTCTAATATTTCTTTAATCTACCTCTACCCATCTAAAACCATCCATAACCAGTGTCTCATACCTTTCACTGGAGCATCAACTCCCCTCCTCATCTTATACTTGAACCAACATAACCTTACTTCTTGTATCTTATCCTCTACCGAGGCAACTCCCACCTTCTCCCAAATAATCTCATTCCTTACCCTATCTTTCATGGTATGTCCACACATACATCATAACATTCTAATCTTCGTCACCTTCAACTTTTGGATGTGGGAGTTCTTAACTAGCCAGTACTCCGCTTCATACAACATAGCTGGTTATACTACCACTCTATAAAACTTCCCTTTAAGCTTTGGGGGCACCTTATTATCACATAGAACTCCCGAAGTGAGCCTCCATTTCAACACCTCAAATTTTAGTCCATGAAAATCCCTTACTTTAAGATCATTACCCTGACCATGATTTGTCTATATGAGTCGTAATGTGTCTATACGAGTCATATAGTGTTAATATGATTCATAATGTTTCTTATTTGATCACGGCTAGACTCAATGAGTCGTAATGACTCTATATGAGTCATAAGGTACCAAATCGTAGTGTTACCAATGTAATTACCTAACTATTCTATCTTAAGTACAACTAGGACTTTATGAGTTATAGAGTAGCTTGATGATTCATGTGACATGAGTCGTAGGGTCAATAGTGTGGGTGCCCAATGACACTGAGTTTTCTACGACTTGTGGTGATGAGTCATAATGTGTCTTAACGACTCATCATGAGACCCGTAAAAATGATAACGCTCAAATTACACTCTTGAATAGGTGTAAGCGTTCGTTGTCAATATAAAACCCAACTAGGTAGGGGCCGAATCCCACAGGGAATAGGGTGTAAACTCAAGTTGTTTACTATTTAATTCACTGGTAGTTTACTATTTCTTGAAATGGGGGTTTTAGTTTTGCAGAAAATTCTTTATCACGTAGAACTTAATGTTTGTAACCAATATTTTATGATATAACCAGGATTATGTTCACTAGGGCTTACGGAACATGACAGATGCTACCATTAACTCAAGGTTTTTATGGTGGTTAGAATGATAAGCAATCTTTATCGATGATATTCTCAAATGACTCTCAACCTATTCGAGCATCTAATTTCCTAATCCTCTCGGACTTAGGAAATTGTAACTCACTGCCCAGATTTTACCTCAGGTTAATCAGCCTTGTTTGAACGTTGATTATTATACGAAGCCTTTTTGAGTCCCTGTTGATAATTCACTTCCTACTGTTTATGATTTCTTTCTCAAGAAAACCAAAGTAGGTACGCCTATTGTTTGCAACCAACATACATAAATTCTAATCTCAGAATTACCAAGAAATCCTAACACTTAATAAACCTTGAGTAATTAATTAACACCTTATCATGACCTAACCCTAGATTCCATAATCCAGGTTAAGAGTGTTTAGTTACTCATAATGCAAGAAATAAGCACACAATTTTAATTCATAGCTGGAAAGATTAACTTACAGGAATGAAGTAAATCAAAAGTGTTCTTGTAATTGAATCACAAGGCAAAACTCTAAAATATTGTTCTTAGAGAAAGAGAGAGAAAAAATCGTATATTATAAATATGTTAATGGATAACTGGATAGCTCGATAATTTCATATTCATAAAAACCCTAAAACAAGTATTTAAAATAGTAAATCCTAAATAAGGAAATAAAATTAAAAGTTTCTGACTTTCTTCCGAATAGATGACGGCGCCCATGATAGCCTATAATGATCTTGACTGCCTATCATAGACGTCGTCAGCGTCTTTACAATTTTATCTTCTGCTGCCTAAGGTTGACGATGATGGTGACGTCCTATCAAGATTTTGACGGCGTGTCTTGAAGGTTATCATAAAGCTTCCAGCAGCTCCCATCTTCTGTTTAGGGTTGACGGCACCCATGACAGCCTATCACCAGGCTGACAACGTGTCATGGATGTCATCAGCCACACTTAGCTCTCTATCTTCTTCCGATTTTTGTCTTTTTTCTTCCTTTATTCGTGCTTACCCCTCTTATCTACTTTTGCTGCAAAATCAATGAAAACTAATCAAAAATGACTAAAGTTGCTCAAGACTGTGCAATTATTTAGAGTTAAAACCTGCAAATATGTTAGCATGTGCTCACACATCAACACCCTCAACTTAAACAATTGGTTATCCTCAAGCAACCATAACATAACTAACAGCATACAAAGTATAATTCGGCAGCTAACTACTCATATCAGTTCAGAATACATACACCATCTCCAAGGTCAGTCAAAATAAGAGAAACAATGTCTATTATTGAAAACACCCATGCAACTCACAAGGATCAAAATATGGAAAGAATTTCAGAAATAACAACCCAGCATATACCCAAATTACACTATCCAATCAAGAAAGTGATTAGCAACATACCTAGTGTGCCCTCGCAATAAAGAAATCCCTTTTTCACTTATATCAGAATTTATAAACACAGGGATAAACACAAGACTCACTCTCAGAACGAAGTTCTAACATTGCACATCAAATGCCATAGGCTTTCCCTTATAGTCCATACCCAAGTCTTTAGATAGGTCAGTTAGGATCACTATAGGGCTTTTCATAAGCTTGTAACTTAGGCTAGGAGTTGTTATGATATTCATGGATATTTTGTAGTGACTAAGCTTCCTTGATACTACATTAGAATCTTGGGGTTTCAACTCTTAACCTTCTTTTATTCCCTCTTTTATTTATCATACATGATAAAGATGGATGCGGTCTTTTGATTAACTAATTATCTTTTTATCATTTTACACATAGTTTTCTCTTTTCTTATTTATTTTTCACTGTACCCAGCTTTTTATTCATCCTTCTTATTCTACCTCTCTTCATACACAGATTGCATCACACACCCTTATAATTACCACCCTTAACTTAGGTTATTTGCCTAAGTTAAGGTGCACAGTGTCCAAGGAGGACCAGGGCCAATACAGGTTCATTGTGATATAAATGGGAAGGTAAAAGGTGTCTAAAAAGAAATAGGCTAGTGAGGCTCAAACAAGGATCAAAGGATATTATTCACATTGGAAAGGTCATTTAGGCTAAAATGGGCTAACATGCAAAAATGACCTATGATCCTTTCCTAACGCCTATCCTATGACTATGGTATGACTCACAGGGCATGTTCTAGATTTAACGCACAATGGGAACTGAGTAATACCACACACATGGCACACAAGTATCTTGCATATCACTACTTATCTGGTTCATGCACTTGTTTAACACAAGTAATTCATTTACCATACTAACTCCACAAAAAGATACACAGTGGTCACAATGGATGCAATTCATACAATACAAAATAGATCAGAACACTGGATAGGTACTCAAAAATCACAGAATAAGCTAACTGCCTCAAGTACTTGTACTACTCCTAATTATCTATAGAATATGTTACAATAACAATTTACCCTACACCCTCAACTTAAAATAAAAAATAAGATGCACTAAGGGTTAGGGTATACCTGAAGGCAGTTAAGCACGTGGATCCTGGGTTTTTGACCCTGTTACTGCATCATCTGCTATCTTCTCCCCATCGGGAGAATCTGGCTTTGTGGTGGTTGGAGCCTGGCTAGATGAAGCACCTGCATCCCTATCTCTGATGGTTGCCTCCTATTTCTCAGTATCAGCCAGGGACTCCAATCTTTCTTTCTTCACCTCCTCCTTCTATGCCTTCTTTTTTTGATTTTTTTTCTTCCTCACTGTCCGACTCTTCTCTCTTATTCTTGCTTTTCTTTTCCCTTTTTTCTTTTTTCATTGAGGAGTCTGCAGTGAGATCAAGTATAAGAATTTCTTCCTCCAATTCTTCCACAACCATACCTATTGGCATCATAATTTGGTGTTGCTGTAGCACCCCAACATCTGCCTTTACTTTATTCAACGCAGGCCTGAATGCACCAAGATCAGCACCTGTCATCTCCTTTGCCCGGGAATCAAATATGTTCTTTAAATCTGCAACTCTCGCAGGCAATGTCATAAAGGGCTCTAGTGCAGCCTTGATTCTTTTGTCCCTAGAAGCAACAAACTATTTGGCAAAGGCATGTAGTTGTTCCTCGTACCACTTGGTTTGCTTAGCCACCTTCCTGATATCAATCGGCTGAAATGCAGAACCTGTTGCTGCTGGAGGAACTGAGGAGTTGGCTTCACTCTCTAGAACTAAAGCTGCTTGTGCTAAAGAATCCTATACATCTACATGACGTGCTACTCCTATATCTATAATCGTAGGGTCCGATGCTACCTCTACACCTCTGTCAAGCCTAAGTCTTGGTTGTACCTCATCAAACCGAATGGGTTGTGAGTCTTCCGGGCATGAATATTTTTATCACCTCTTATAATCTTTGACACCTCAACAACTCTGTACAATTTTGTAACAAGAAAAGGAAAAGGATTAGCAGTGCCGGTACTTGACATCCTTATGATCATCTAATCCATAATGATTTCCACAAAGTTTAAGGGAAGCTGCTGCACCAAGATTGCTACCAAAATATCCCGGTCATCACCAGAATATTATCTCCCCCAGTAGGCATTAGCCAGACTCATACAATGCCCCACCAAAATTTTTTCTCCTGAGTCAACTAGGACTTACAGATTCTCTTATTTGGGTTTGTCACCCAAGTCGGTTCTCCATCAGCTATGATGTTGGCCAACCAAGGACGTTGTTTGTTCTTTTTCTTTATCCGAGCATAAAATAATGGTGTGGTGGCCTGAGGAATGAAGTCGGTCCATGCAAGAATCTGTTGACGGTCTTGATCGAAACATCAACTATTATGCCCCTTTCCCGAACTCTATCAAGAAAAGGCTGATCTGCTACTTTCTCACTTGGTTTGTATATGTTGTTTAACCTATCTTGGTAGTTCGCATAGAACTTCGGAACTAGTGTGGGACAAAATAAACCTCCCCCTTCTGTAGTCTGTCGTAAGCTATATTCCTTGAATTTCTTCTCTACTTCAGGGTATATCCTCAACCCTTTTGTGATGATCTTCTTTTCTTCTTGGATTGTCCTCTTCACATTCCTTCTATTATTTCTTTACAACCAAGCAATGTAGATATCCTCAGCTCTAGGGATTTGCCATCTAGAATTATTCCTCACTTCCGAGTTCTTACACTTGATAGGAGTCCTTTGAGGTGGAGACTCTTCATCATTTGTTGCTCAGTGGATGGGGACCCAGATGTTGTTCCCTCGTACTTAGATTCTTCAGAATTTTCTTGATCCCCTTCGTCAGAGTCAGCATATTCAGACTCATGCTGTTCAGAATCACCCTTTTCATACCCCTCTTGCTCACAAGCTGTGGTCGACTCAATATCATCAGTGTCCTCTACCTCATGTAGTGGAGGTGGTAGAGTTTTCTTTGGACTTTGCTTCTTTCTCTTACTAAGCAAGGGTTCCTCCTCCTAATAGTTAGATTCCTCGTTGAGGAGCTTACAACGTACATCATTTTTGGTCGCTTACTTTAGTTCTGTGGGACTCTTTCTTTTTTGGTGCAATTCTAAAGTACCTGGAAATATTAGAAGAACATTAGTCAACCCTAAAGATCACAAACACAAGTACATTAATCATTTAAGCTCATTTATGTTTCAGGGTCCAGGTATGACTACAATTCGTGATAAGCCATCACGACCGTGATAGCTTATCACAGTTGTCGTCAACCTTAGACCGAACCCAATAATTTCTTTCAACTTTTTGATTACATTCATGATAGGTCGTCACAACCATGATAACGTATCATAAATGCCGTCAGCTCTGAATAGAACCAACTTAAATTTTTTTTTATTTTTTTTTTATTTTAGAGCTTGACGACATTCCTCATAGGCCGTCATGATTGTGATAGCCTGTCATGAATGTCGTCATAAATTTTAGACCCTATTTTAACTTTAACTAAATTTTTAGTCCCCATTTTTGCTCAAGATTCACTTAAATTTGAATTCTGAGCTAATTTTTCAAACCTAGGGTTTGCACTCTCCTTTTCACGTTGAGCTTGGTTCAAGCATGTTGGGGACTTGGATTGAATTTCATTAATCATACATTAGAAGCAAAGAGAAGTTAGAGTAGTGTATACCTGATGGAGCTCTTAAACTAAAGTCACACCCAAAGAAAGAGTGAAGGAGGAAGATTTTCTTGATTTTTTAGTTTAACCCACACACAAAGGAATATTGTTTTCTTGTAGTGTTATTGCAAAGGATGGGAAATATTTTAACTAAGTAAAGAAATAACTAAATAAAAAGAAGTTAAAAGCGGTGAAAATTTGAAAAGGTTCACGATTTGGGACGGGTCGGATCTGCTTAAAGTTAGGCCCAGTTTTCAGATTTTATGCTTTAGGCTAACGATGACTTGTCACGGGTGTGATAGTCCATCAAGATAGTCGTCACCCTTAAGCAGATAATTTCTCCACCCTGATCTAACTGATGGCAATCGTGATAGCTCGTCATAGTTGTGACGGCTTGTCACGGATGTCGTCATGACCTTCCAGCTGACCTTTTCATTTTTCCACCTTCTCTATACTAAATCCTAATTTTTAAAATAAAAACACTTTCTTAAGTATAAAAACTTTGGGTTGCCTCCCAATAGCGCCTGATTTACTGTTGCGGCATGACTGGGTCATCTTAACTACTCAGACATCTCTAAGACAACCTGTTTATCACCCTTTTCCATCATCATAGAAGATGTCAAATATCGAAAAGACATTCATATCATTTTGTTGAGACATGGGTTGATGCATTTTGAATTTTGCCTCTTTCTTACTGAGCCTAAATTTAAGCTCGTTCAACTCTATGCCCACTATTACTCTTCCTGTTGCTAAGAATGGCCTACCCAAAATAATGGGTACCTCAAAGTACACATCACAATCCAATACCACAAAATCAATAGAGAGAATAAAGTCTGCCACTTGCACCAACACATCATGCAAAATTCCAACCGTCCGCTTTATCAACCTATCTGCCAGTACGAGTCATATGTTAGTGGGTGTAGGAGCTTCTAAACTGAGCTTCATATATACATCCAGTGGAATTATATTCACACTGGCACCAAAATCATATAATGCCTTTGTAACATCCAGAGACCCAATTTTACATGGAATAGTGAACGCTGATGGGTCAGTTTTCTTTTGCACTAAAAATCATATGGAAACCGTGTTGAAATGGTGGATATTGTCCACTTGCTCAATACTGTCCTTTCTCTTATTCGTGATGAGGTCTTTCATGAACCTTACATAGACTAACATTTGGTAAAGTTCTTCAATCAAAGGAACATTAATTGTCAGTTGCTTGAGCATTGCCATGAACTTCCCAAATTTTGTATCCTCGACCTTTTTCTTCAATCGTTGAGGAAAGGGAGGTGGTGATCTAGGGATAGTATTTAACACCACTTTCTCTTCCTTCTCCAAATCATCAGCAGAACTATCCAACTTCTCAGACTCCAATGGATTACTTTCTTTGGGTTTATCAACTCTTATCTCATCTTCTACAGATTTTCCCACAGAAGGGCCAAGTAATAGCTTACCACTCCGAGTGGTAATCGCTATACATAAGCCATCATTCCATGGATTTTGAACCATATCACTAGGTAAAGTACCATTTTTTCTCTGGTTCAGTATAGAAGAAAGTTGACTCATCTGCTGCTCTTACTGCTTAATAAAAGCAGAGTGTGAGATAACCAACTGACTGAGGGTAGAGAATTCACTCTTCATAGTAGTTACCCCCGAGTTGGTAGCTTCCACTCCTTTCAACAACTTTTCCATCATGTCCTCCATAGATATCTTACCCGAGCTAGTTGTTGAAGCATCCCGACTTCCAGGAGTAACATACAAACCACTCCTGTCATTATTGCCTCTCTATTGTCCCTCCTTCCTATCTTTATAATCAGGCTTGTCATAAAAGTTCCGACCTTGGTTCCCTTGGCTATTTCCTCAGAAACCCCCTGATTACTCACATAGTTTGCCTCTGTATCAGCACTCGTAGCCACTGTACCCTGAGATTCCACAGCCTTATGTATTTCGGTCTTGTCTAATAGCAAGTACTTGGTCAGCAAGTCCATTTGTGTCTTTAAGTAGGCCATGTCCTGGTCTCGCTCCTCATTCTTTCTACGCTACTCTAAAGTCATACCACCAGAAATAGTCAGACTAGCCACCACAAAATCTGTGGTGTGCCAAACTCGACTCTGCTTGGTCATTCTATTCAGCATGTCTGAAGCATCCAGAAAAGAGAGTCCAATGAATGAACCACCAGTAACATTTTCTACAATTGGATTTGTCACAGAGTTAAAAGCTCTGTACAAAGTCTTCATCACGTTCTGGACATTAAGCTAGCTTCGTCTTAAATCTCTCCCAGGTTTAGTGCAATGCTTCAGTTGGAAGCTGTCTGAAGTTACTGATTTCGTCCCTCAGCTGTACCCTCCTGGAGGGTGGAAATAAAAATTCTAGGAATGACTCTTTCAACTGTCTCTAGTTGTTTATTGAATCAGGATCTAGCTCGTTTAACCACATTGTTGCCTCTCCAGACAGAGATAATGGAAGTAATCTCTACCTGATCGCATTCTGGCTCACTCCCAAATCATCAAAAGATTTGGAAATGGTGATGAAGTTCACCAAATGCATGTACAGATCATCACCAGGCAAGCCTCCAAACAACCCCTTCAAATTCAGGAGTTGGATCATGGTACTTATTATGCTGAATTTTGCACCCGGTGCCAACAGTGGAGGAATGATAGTACCCGTTGCACCAGCTCCATCCATTCCTTCATCATCTTCATCAGCCTCATATTGAATAGGTTGTTGACCATACCTTCCCCAGAATGGATGATTTCTATTGATATTTCACTGCACTGGTGCAGCAATTTGCTCTGCTCTCCTTGGGTTTTGAGGATTCAGCAATTCCTCATCACCCAAGACTTCGTCATCAGGGTTTATCCGACATACTTGTTGACCCACATTCTATACGTTCACCTGAGCCTTGGCCAAAACGGCTAGTCTGTCCGCCTCCTGTTGTTCCGCTATTCTCTCTATCAGCTAAGCTTTCGAATTGATTGGTAGTAACTATTCTCTAGAGCTTCTTGTTTTTGTCATAGACAACACAGTACCTATAATAGACAAAAACAACAAATAAACGTAAATCAAGGAAACTTAACTAACAACAAATTAGTGAACATAAACTTTCAGTTTCTAACCGTATTCCCCGGCAACGTCGCCATTTTCGATAACGCTCAAATTACACTCTTCAATGGGTGTAAGTATTTGTTGTCAATATAAAACCCAACTAGGTTGGGGTGGAATCCCACATGGAATAGGGTGTGAACTCAAGTTGTTTACATTTTAAGTCACTGGTAGTTTACTGTTTCCTGAAATGAGGGTTTTAGTTTTGCAGAAAATTGTTTATCAGATTAAACTTAATATTTGTAACCAAGATTTTATGAGATAACAAAGATTATGTTCACTAGGGATTATGGAACATGAAAGATGCTACCATTAACTCAAGGTTATCACGGTGGTTAGGATGACATGCTATCTTTATCGATGATATTCTCAAATGTCTCTCGACCTATTCAAGCATCTAATTTACTAATCATCTCAGACTTAGGGAATCACAACTCACTGCCCAGATTTTACCTCAGGTTAATCAACCTTGTTACAGCGCTAATTATTAAACGAAGCCTTTCCGAGTCCCTGTTGATAATTCACTTCCTACTGTTTATGATTTCTTTCTCAAGCAAACAAAATTAGGTACGCCTATTGTTTACAACCAACAGACATAAATTCTAATCTCAGAATTACCAAGAAATACTAACACTTATTAAACCTTGGGTAATTAAGTAACACCTTATCATGACCTAACCCTAGATTCCATAATCTGGTTAAAAGTGTTTAGATACTCATGATGCAAGAAATAAGCACACAATTTGAATTCATAACTGGAAAGATTAACTTACAAGAATGAAGGAAATCAAAAGTGTTCTTGTAATTGAATCATAAGGGAAAACTCTAAAATATTGTTCTTAGAGAGAGAGAGAAAAAATCATATATTGTCAATATGTCAATGGATAGCTGGATAGCTCGATAATTTCATATTCATAAAAACCCTAAAACAAAGCATTAAAATAGTAAATCCTAAATAAGGAAATAAAATTAAAAGTTTCAAACTCTCTTTGGAATAGATGATGGGGCCCATGACGGCCTATCATGATCTTGAAGTCCTATCACAGATGTCTTCAGCATCACTACAATTTTAGCTTTTGCTGCCTAAGGTTGACGATGACGGTGACGTCCTATAAGGATCTTGACGGCGTGTCATGAAGGTCGTCACAAATCATCCTACAACTCCCATCTTCTTTTTAGGGTTGATGGTACCCGGACAGACTATCACCAAGATGATGACATGCCATAGATGTCGTCAACCACACTTAGCTCTCTATCTGCTTTCGATTTTACTCTTTTTGCTTTTTTTTATTAGTGTTTCCCCCTCTTCTCTACTTGTGCTGCAAAATCAAAATAAACTAATAAAAAATGACTACAGTTGCTTAAGACTTTGCAATTATTTAGAGTTAAAAGCTTCAAATGTGTTAGTATGGGCTCACACATCAAGAAATTGGACCGCCAAATTTCAATATCCTAAGTAAGGCTATTCTTGTAAATTCCCTCATTCCCTACTTAGACCCACAACCATAAAACACCTCTGGTGAATTATTTTCATTTTATAACATATCAACACACTCTGTTTACTCTCTTAAATCCCTAAGTCAAAGAACTCCTAGGGTTTCTCAAGGTTGATTGTCTAAAGAATCCAAGGGCTAATTCTTTCAATAATTGTGATACTTTCAGTCATGTGACTCTACCCTTAAACTTGTCTTACTTAAAGCACGAAAATTATCTAATTTTTTATGTGGATTTAAATATAGGTGTTGATATGCGTTGAGGGTTTTGGATTGAATGTTTCTTAAAATAAATTCCCATGATTTTATATGCATTGTTCATACCTAATTTATGGTTTTGAACTCGCGAGGTGCATTGCGAATAAACTAGGGGGTCGTGGTTTTCCCTAATTTTGTTAATCTTGATAGTTGCATTGCTATAGAATCAACCCAATATTGTGAAATTGACTTTTAATATAAGTATATACAGATTAAAAATACCTTTTAAACCATTGTATGGCATAAAAGGCATTTAAAATAACAATTTATTTTATTAAACCTTGGGGATTATGGATTCCCCGTATGAATGAGTAACTAAACCTAGAGGGGTCATGAATTCCCCCATGTGAATGGTTAATTGATAAGGAATGACAATGTTAGCTTGGAACTAAAGTTTGTATGATGATAAACTAAACCTAGAGGGGTCATGAATTCCCCTATATTAATGGTTAATTGATAAGGAATGACAATGTTAGCTTGCAACTAAAGTTTGTATGATGATACCAATGGGGTTCCTTAGTAAATTAGTTTAATGAATGGGAATGTATGAAAGTTGTTTAATTGGGTATAAATGGTATTGTGTAGCTGGGTCGGGATAGTTGAGGTTTGGAGGGACAAATACTGGAAATATCATTTTCTAATGTAGTGGTCAAAATGATTAGGTGGTTTGAGACCCCTTATTAATTGGCTGGGTGGTTCGAGTCCCCCATGTTAAATGAGTGGGTTCTTAAGTCACCCTTGATTTATTATCGGGAGGTTCAAGTCCCCCATGGTACATATGTACATATAATTATTCTCTAGTTCATGTGCCTATATTCACTAAGGCCCTTTCAGTGAGGGAGAGTTGAGCTCATATAGCCTGTGGGTGCCTTTTTATGATGGTTGAGCTACACAGTCCAGGCCAATGTTATAAACTTTATGCTAAACCTTATTTCCTATCCCATCATGTTATATATATATATGCATATGATAATTTGGATAGTTATTGAATTATTTTGAGTTGTCAAACATGGAACTATATTATTCCCTTATCCCTAGGTTACATACTAGCGCTCAACCTATTAATCGTCTTCGGGCTTTGTAACCCCATGCTATGTTGGGAAAAAAGACACTTCTACTTTTCTTGCATAGTGATATGTGGTCTTGTATTGTTCACGAGTCATCTTGATGTGGTGAGCCTCCTTTCTCTGGATGACCTATTATATCACGGTCTAGTTTTTATCATATACTATTTCTTTGGTTACCATTTTGGCTATTATCTGGGGCATGTCCGAACTTTCATTGGTTTTTGTCTGTCGAGAGTCTTTATGGATTACTGTGTATTGGGAGTTGATATTATGGATTTTTAGCACATTCGTATTATAGCTTATCCTATCTTTTTATATGTTTGGAATTTATCCACTATAAGTTATTTCGTATTCTATATGACTAGGCAAAGCAGTTTCTCTCCAATCTATGATGGACTTGGGATACCCAACATGGCCAAGCCCAGGTTTGAGTCATGACAAATTAGTATCAGAGCATAGGTTCATGGTTAATTGGGTGTCTACAAATCTATTTATAGTAAAGTATCTTTTAAGGGTAAGTAGCATGCCACACTTATAACGGAAAGGCTACGAGGTACTTATGAATGTTTGCCTTTCTTGTTATCTAATTTTGGGCTGTAGATTAAAATGTCTTAGAACTCCTCTAATATCATTTGTTCGTAGTTCAAATCATGCCTCCCAAAGTATCTATTGCTCTTGGAATATCTTTTGTTCCACTTGAGAATAATGTGGATGTAACTCATTCAATTTATAGTGTATCGACTCGGTCAAGGGTCCCAGCTCCTAGTTGTACTGCCCCTCATGGAGTTCCACTAGTCCTTCCCGAGCTTCTAAGGCTGATGATAATTATTTCCCATAACCCTAAGGAGACATTTCCAATGCTGAGTTTCGATAGTCTATTCATCTACTGACTTAGTTAGTGAATTCTCAATCTCATTAGCCTGATTGTGTTGGTTTTATTACTTCATCGTTTGAGAACACTAGGGTTGGCTAGTTCATAAGGATGAAACCCCCGACCCTTATTAGCTCAAGAGTTGAGGAGGATTAGATATTCAGGTGACACATGCTTCTGACTCTGATGGTGTTGATTTTGCTGCATATCAATTGAAAGATGTGGCATATTATTTGTATGAGGAGTGGCAACAAATGATAGGAGATGATGCTGAGCCAACTATATGGGATGACTTCTCTTGTGCTTTTCTAGAACACTTCTTTTCTCAAGAGTTGAGGGAGGCAAAAGTGAAGGGTTTTTTGAAACTGAAATAGGGCAAGATAAGTGTGAAGGATTACACCCTAAAAGTTTATCGGTTGTCTCGCTATGCTCCTAAGATGGAGTATAGCATGATGGCTAGGATGAGGAAGTTTTTTTTAATCTTGTCTCGAGACATAGTGGTGGAGTGCAAGGATACAATTCTTGATAATGACATGGATATCTCTAGGCTGGTGGTGTATATGAAAAAAGTGGAGGATGAAAAGAAGAAACAAGATAAAATAGGGGAAAGAATGAGTAAGAAATTGAGGTACTCTAAGCATCGTGGAGGCCAGCATAATTGAGGTAGAGATGGAAGACAGTGGTCTAAGAAGAAGTAGGGAAAATCTGCTTCTTATTATACGACGAATGATGTATATCTAAAGCCATGTGGTGATTGTCTCTTTCAAACGGACAGTGGGTTCAAGGCACAAGGTTCCTAATCTCAGGCAAGTGGAGCTTAGTCAGCTTCACCATATCCCCCTTTAAGATTTTGTGTACAATTGCATCATTGAGTGTGTGATGAGGGGAGGAATTAGTGTTTTAGTTGTGGTCATCTTGGTCGCATACAATAGAATTGTACTTCAAAGGTTGTTTCTGGAGCTAATAATGTTACAGTTCCTACTTTTTCATCTCCTGTGCAAAAGGCCCTACTTCTAGTACCGGCTTAGGTAAAATTCATCTTTATGATCTTACTACTCTTCGTTATGCTCTTACCACTCATCAGGAATATGAGGCATATCCTAATATTTTTATTAGTACGTTGCAGATCTTTACTTGTGACGTGTATTGCTTAATTGATCCGAGCTCTACTCTTTCTTAGGTAAACCCTTATATGTCTATTCATTTTGATTTTTGTCCTGAATGTGTTCCTAATCACCTTTCCATTTCTACCCCAACGAGTGACTCTATTATGGCTACAAAAGTCTATAAGGGTTGTTATCACTACCCAAACAGGGAATTGTCCGTGACGGGTATCTCATGTCACGAGTGAACTGGAGATCACCACTTTATCTAGTCTAACTAGCACAACAACCAGAAGTGTCTGATGAATTCAAAATGTATAATAAGATAGCATAGAATAAGATTAATAAAAATTCAAGATATTTCTATATGAACCACCAATAACCGAACTACTATCCATCACCAAAACAATCAACCAAACCACCCATCTCCATAGTAATCCAACAAAGCCTCTTTAAAACAAAAATCAATAGAATATTGCGTCAAGCCCCCAACAATAGCCAAAAATGAAGTCTAAACAAGGACTAAGACCTATGTAATATAGACAATGAAATAAAGCCTTTCAAAGTATGGAAGATCATCATTTTAATGTCAACTCACGAACTAACTTGAGCACCTAATCACTACGTTGGGAAAGTAGAATAAGTTTCAGTACCTACATCGCATAGGGATACAATGTCTTGACACGGTTAGTGGTTAGAGTGCTAGCATGTAACTCAGGGATGGAGGAAGAAAGTAATGCCAAGATCACAGTTCAAGACCAATACAATATTCAATGCATGATATCATGTAAAATACATATACTTATATAATACCACACGTTGGGGTAGGGAACAAGGCTTAACATGAACTTCAAAAACCTTAACGTGGGTTGTTTATCTTAACCTCATAAAATAAGGAACCCATGGCCTATATGGGACCAACTCTCCCCTAGCTGGAAGGGCCCTTGTGCGTGTAGTCATACAAAATGGAGAATAACCATATCCGTATAGGACTTTATGGGGAACTCGAATCACCCGACATAATACAGGTGACTTAAGCACCACTGTATACAATATGGGGGACTCGAACTTCCCATTCATATATTCATTCAGTGAACTGGAACCTCCCAGTCATATAGAAACCCGCACTGGCTAGTGCGGTTTCCAGTGTTAGTCCTTTAGACTCAACTTTCACGGCCCAACTACATACCCGCTTGAAAGCCCAGTTTAAAGCATTTATTAAACATACACAACCATTTATCCAATTACATACCAAAGGAATCCCGTTGGTATCATCATCCCAACCTCACTTGAAAGCGTACAGCATGCCATAATCATTATAAATCAATTTGGGTCTCGAACCCATTGTTTAAACAAAGACATCAATTCAATTCAACATTTTAGGACTCTAACCCATTTAGTATTCTAAATAAATTTATGGCCAACAAGGCCTTCCTAAAATCATTTACCAACCATTAACATTCTTAGGCCAACGCCTTAGTTTGAAACACAATTCAACATATGACAAGATCCTTCTCATTGGTAATTTCGTAAACAGGTTGAGAGTATACTATTGTGAAAACCAAAAACCATCAAATTTGCGGTTAAACATTACCCCTTAATTAAAACACGGTTCACTTGCATCCATATGTGCAAAAGAATTATTAAAACATGAATAATCATAAATTAAATCATGAGAAAATAATAACCAACAATATTCATTCAAACCATCAACCATGGTTTTCAAAACCACCATTAATGACTCATGAACAATGCTCAAAACATATGATTTTAGTAAACTAACAATGAGGGGAGAGTTACATGCTTTAATTACAAAGATCCAGAGAGAGAGTTTGATCTTTAATCCCTTAGATGACCACTTTGAAGGAACCGTAGCCCAATCTTTCTTGAGAAGCTTTAGAGAGTGTTTAGAGAGTGTTTGATCTTGTAAAGTATGTAATGGATTACCAAAAAGTGTTATAAGATGTGGGGTCTAAAGGGATTGGGGTGGGAAATGTTCAGAATACTCCAAACTTAAAAGCTTTAAAAAGTCCGCAGGTGGCAATGAATCAAGCAGTTTACTCATCACCACATCTTATGACTAGTACCATTGCATCATTACCAAGATAGAAAAATGGAAACCCCACACTATCCAACTTACGACTTCCTAGCCCCTTTTATTATTAGACCATACGACTTGTATGGTCTAGTCGTGGCGAACACAAAACAACAAAGCTTGGACACTAGTCCACATATGACTGGGCCCTAACCACTCGTCATGTGATCATATGACTTATGAGGAATCTTTTATAACCAGGATAGAATTTTACCAGTAACACACTGGTTAACTTACGACTAGGGTCACCTGACCAATAACCAAACCATACGACTCGTATAGTGAGTCATAAGAAGGGTGAGAGCCTAAAGCTCAGGAAATTTACAAAGGCCAAAATTTAGGGATTTTCAGTCTTCCCCACTTAGGATCAATTCTCCTTGAATAATGGGTTAAGGAAAAAGAAGCACGATTAAACCCCCAAACATCTCTACTCTTACCCTTTAGATAGAAAAAAAATAACAAGGAAATTTTTCAATTTACCTTTATCAAAGACAGAAAACAATGTTGTTAATAACAACTCATACCTCAAGCACAAATTTGTAGAATCCAAAATAGGAATGGAAACTTGGACTTCATGTTCTCCTCGGCTTCCCATGTAGCATCCTCAAACTTTTGGTTCCACCATAGAACCTTTACCAAAGCCACGTCCGTTGTTCACAACTGACGAACATGGCAATCCAAGATCCTCATCAGGACCTACTCATAGGACAAGGAATCCAAAATACCAATGTTCTTCAAGGGAACAAACAACGAAGGATCACCCAAGCATTTCAACAACATGGATACATAGAATATTGGATGAATGTAATTCATGCTAGAGGGAAAATCCAACTCATATGCAACACTTCCAACCATTCTTAAAACCATGCACGGGAAAACATAGCAAGGAATGAGATTCCCCTTCTTCTCAAACCGTATTACTCCCTCTGTGTGAGATACCTATAAGAACACTCAATCTCTAACATCAAATTCCAAGTCCATTAACCTTATGTTTGTATAGGACTTTTAGTGAGTTTGGGAAGTCTGGAGCCTAACACGAATCACCATTACCTTCTCCAAATATTGGTGTACCAAATCTGGTCAAAATATCTCCATTTCACCAACCTCAAACCACCCAATTGGAGATCGACACCTCCTACCATATAATGCCTCAAACAGAGCCATACAAATGCGAGAATGGAAACTATTCTTATACACAAATTCAGTGAGTGGCAAGTGGTCATACCAACTACCACCAAAATTAATTAACCAAGCTCACAACCTATCTTCCAAAGTATGAATTGTTTTTTTTGCTTGCCCATTCGACTGTGGGTGAAAGACTGGACTAATGTTCACTTTGGTCCCTAAACCACGATGAAATTAGTACTAGAAATGGGATGAAAACTGAGTACCATGATCCGAAATAATCGAGACAGGAACACCATGAAACTTTACAACTACTTGAAGGAACAACTTAACATAGTCCTCAATGGATAGAAGTTTGTGGACTTAGTCATCCTATCCATGATGATCCAAATGGAGTCACAGTGATTCCATGACCACAGAAGTCCTATAATGAAATCCATATTAATTACCTTCCACTTCACACTTGTAGTTCAATCTCTTGGAGTATCCCACTGGGCCTCATATGCTCTACCTTCACTTAATGACACACCATGCACTTAGAGACAAAGTTTGATACATCCCGCTTCATATTATTCATGGGCCTTAATATCATGATATATCTTTGTTTAACCGAGATGAACCGTATACCATGATTCATGGTCCTTGCCCAAAGTTCTGCCGCTCAATCCATCCACGCCAGGAACACATAACCTCCCTTGGTGCCTCAAGATACCATCAGCACTGATCTCGAAGAATATAACCTTCTGTTTACCAACATCATCCTTGATTTTTATTAAGAGAGGGTCTAATATCTATTTCTGTTTTATTTCCAAACCAAGATTTAATAGCGCCTTAAATTGCACAAACACAACACAATCTTTAGAATCCAAGAGACGAACTCTAAGGTTATCCAAATGGTGAATATCCTTAACTAATTCCCACTTATCCTTATCCATATACGACAAATTATTCATTGACAACCTACTATGAGCATCATCAACTACATTAGCTTTACCTGGATAGTAGTAAGGACTCATATCATAGTTCTTTAGTAACTCAAGCCACCTCCTGAGATTAATCTCTTTCTGAGTGAACACATACTAAAGGAACTTATAATAAAAAATAATTCAACATGCACCCCATGCTGATAATGATGCCAATTTTCAACATGAATACCACAACTAATAACTCTAAATCATGAGTCGAATAATTCTTCTCATGAACCTTTAACTATCTAGAGGAATAAGTAACCACCTTGCTATGTTGCATCAACACAGAGCCCAAACCATCTCGAGATGCATTAGAATAGATGACAAAACCCACCGTTCCTTCAGGAAGAGTCAAGAATGGTGATAAAGTCAACTTATCTTTCAATTTCTAAAAACTACCCTCACAAGCATTAGACCACAAGAACATCACATTCTTCTGAGTGAACTTGGTCAATAGAGAAGCAATAGAAGAAAAACTTTCTACGAACCTCCTATAATAACAAGCTAAACCTAAGAAGCTCTGAATATCGATTGGAGTGGTGGGTCTAGGCCACTTCTTAACCACAACCACTTTTGAAGTATCCACCATGATCCCCTCATTAGACATAAAATGATCCAAAAATGTGACAACATTTATCTAGAATAAACATTTAGAGAACTTAGCATAGAACTATTGATCTTTAAAGGTATGCAACACAATGCAGAGGTAATCGGCATGATCCTCCTTACACTTGGAGTACACCAAAATATCATCAATGAAGACAACCATGCACAAATCTAAAAATTGATGAAAGACCCTATTCATCAAGTCTATGAAAGCCTTAGGGGCATTAGTCAAACCAAAAGACATAACCAAGACCTCAAAATACCTATATTGGGTACAAAAAGCTTTCAGAGGGATATCCAACTCCTTAATCTTTAACTAATGATACCCAAACCAAATATTAATCTAGTAGAAAAGATTAGCACCTAGAATCTGACCAAACAAATGATTTATCCTCGAAAGAAGGTACTTATTCCTTACCGACAACTTATTTAGTTGACGGTAATCAATGCACATACAAAGGGAACTATCCTTTTTATGCACAAACAAGATAGTTGCACCCCACGGAGACACACTAGGAAGAATAAAACCCTTGTCTAAAAGATCCTTTAATTTCACCTTAAGATCCTTTAATTAATACAAAGCCATTTTATACGGGGGAATAAAAATAAGATGAGTGTCTAGGAAAAGACCGTTCCCAAAATCAATCTTCCTATTGGAGGAATACCAAGAAGGTCGTCAGGGAAGACCGTAGGAAATTCACTCACTATGAGAGAGAATGCAAAAAAGGTCCCTCCAAGTTAGAATCTTTAACCCAAACCATATGATAGAGACACCCCTTAGAGATCAATCTCCAACCTCTAAGATGTTATATGAATCTCCCCTTAGGAGATAGAGAACCACCCTTTCACTCAATAATCAACTCATTTGGGAATTTAAAGATGACCTTATGTGTCCAACAGTCAAAAAACCACAGAATGAGTGTATCCAATCCATCCCCAATATGACACCAAAATCAACCATGTTTAATTCAAACAGATCCACCAAAGTCTCCCGACCACGAACAAATACTACACAACCCCTATGGACTCTTCTAGTAACCATAGAGTCTCCAACTAGGGTAGACACAGAAAAAGTGTCTGAAATATACTCTGTACAAAAACCTAAATGCATAGCCTAAATAGGGTCACATAAGAGAGAGTTGACCCCGGATTAAACAAATAATACAAATCATGGGAAAAAAGTTTCAACTTACAAGTAAAGACAATGGGAGATGCCTTGGAGTCCTAACGAGAATAAAAAACATTTAAGCAATTCCAGCCAGTACCGATTCTAGAAACAGAAGCAACACCCTTTGGTGCAGGAGCTGGTGAAGAGGAAAAAAGAACTTTATTAGCCACAGAAGCAACCCTAGAAGGAAAATCATACTTCCTATGGCCAATTTGACCAAAATTAAAACAATGGTTTCTCCCTTTCTTATATTATCCACAGTACGATTGACCATAAATTTTCTAGGAGGATACAATAGAGCAGACGGAGCTCTACCAGCCTGAGATTGGACACCTTCTTCCCGGTACCCTCCACCATGCTGAGAAAAATAATCACTCGATGGTTTTGAGTAAGGAGTACAAGCCGTAGTGAAAGAACCAAAACTCCCCCACATCTTCTTAGGCCACTTTACCCTATCTTTACCACTATATTTCTAGCCTCCACCCTAACCAGAAAACCTAAATTGCTTACTCTGCCTCTTACCTATCTTAACCTCTTTCTTCTTCTCTTTATTAACCTACTACATAAATACCACAAGTCAAGAAATATCCATATCTTTGTTCAATATGAAATCCTTACTCTACAGAATCAACTTACGAATTAACACAAATATTAACTTATGCACTCTCATGCTAGACACCAACTCAGGAGTATACCTGGACAACTGATGGAATTTTAAGGTATACTTCTTGACCGACGTCTTACTTTGTCTCAGATTCCAAAATTCCACCGCTTTTGCCTCCCTCATCTTTTAAGGAAAGAAGCAGTCCAAAAACATACTATAAAAGTCATCCCACAATGAAGAGTCAACATTGTCTACTTTGGACTATTCCATTCCTCATAACTTTGGTTTTCCACATCCTTCAATTGTTAGGTATTAAACTCCACCCCTCAATATACGAAGCATACATAATTTGAAAAATTATCTCCATCTCATCAATAAAAGATTGAGTATCTTACTTAACCTTAACACCTATAAAAGCTAAAGGACTCAACCTTATGAATTGGACAACTGTTATAGCCTCAGAAGATGGAGTACTACACTCGGACAGAGAAGCTACCAGTTGAGCTAACATATGAATATACTAAAGAAACTCAACATTTGTCACATCATCCTGAGGAGATCGAAGAGGGTTAGATGAAAACGGTGGAACTCTAGGAAGACAATCAGGACCTGGAACCCTTGACCGATCCTGCACCCTATAAGTAGGGCATGCCCCATCAACATTGTTCGTAACTAAAATAGAGGAGTTTCCATGAGCATCATATCATCTGGGAGGCTTGAACTAAAAATGAAAGAAAATGGGAACTAGAGAAATCCAAGATCATAGACTCTACACCCTAAAACAAAACAACAAGAAAGGGAAACATTGCTAAATGTTATGTAGCCTCTCTTTTATAAGTGCGGCGCGATACATGCCCATAAAAATGACTCTACTTGACACTACTTTATGGAAACCAAAATGACCATGCAGCTAGGCTCAGATACCAACTTTGTAACAACCAAAATTAGGGTCATGCCATGACAAATATCTCAAGTCTCGCATGGACCAAAGATCACCCATTTATCTAACCTATGTAGCACAACAACAAGTGAAAAATGAATTCCAAACATAAAATAAGATAGCTTAGAATAAAACTAATAACAATTTAAGATATGTCTATATGAACAATCAATAATCGAAAAATTTTCCTTTACTCTACAGTATTCCAATAAAGCCTCCACAAAACCAAAATTAATATAATATCGGGAAATGCACCTGTCATTAGCAAAAACTAAAGTCTAAACAAGGTCTAAGACATAGGTAATAAAAACCATAAATTAAATCCTTCTGGAGTATGGTAGATCACCACTTCAGTGATAACTCATGAACTAACTTGAGAACCTAATCACTATGTAAGGAAAGTAAAAGATATTTTGGTACCTGCATCGATGGGGATACAACGTTTGAAGGTTGTTAGTGGTTAGAGTGATATCTTGTAACTCAGGGATAGAGGACTAAAGTAATGCTATAATTATAGTTTAAAACCCATACAACATTCAATTCATAATATCATGTTAAATAGATATATGTATATAATACCATATATTGGGGTAGAGAATAAGTCATAGCATGAACTTGAAAATCCTTATCACGGTATCTGTATCTTAACTATCATAAAATAAGGCACCCACAAGTTATAAGGGACCAGCTCCCCTCTAGCAATAAGGACCCCAATGTGTGTAGCCATACGAACTATAAAATAACTATATCTTTATATGCCTTTATGGGTGACTCAAACCTCCCGGCATAATCAAGATGACTTGAACACCAATTTATACAATATGAGTGACTCAAACCTCTCTTTTATTAATTCATTTGGGGGACTCAAACCTCCTGGTCATATAGACACCCGCACCAGCAAGAATAATTTCTAGTGTTAGTCCTTTTGACTAATTTTTCACTGCCTGATTACACATCTTGATTTAAAGAACACGTTAAAACATTCATTAAACATACAAAACTATTTATCCAATTACATACAAAAGGAATCTTATTGGTATCGTCATAATAAACCAATTTTCAAGCATACAACATGCCATAACTATTATTAATCAACTTAGGACTCGAACCCATTGTCTAAACAAAGACATCAATTAAAATAAATTTGGGACACAAACCCATTTAGTTTTTTCAAATCAATTTATGGCCAACAAGGCCTTCATAAAATCATTGAACAACCATAAACATTCTTCGACAATGCCTTAGTTCAAAACACAATTCAACATATGACAAGATCATTCTCACTAGCAATTTCACAAATAGGTTGAGGGCATACCATTATTATAAGCAAAAATAATTTAATTTGGGTTAACCATGACCCCTTAGTTAAACCACAATTCCAATGCACCCACATTTGCAAAACTATTATTAAAATATCCAGTCATAAATTAAATCATAAGAAAATAATACCTAATAATTTCACTCTATCATACAACCATGGTTTTCAAAACCACCATTAATGACACATGAACAATTCTCTAAATTTATTATTTTAGTGAATTAACAATGAGGGAAGAGGCATATGCCTAATTTATGAGGATCCATGGTGAGAATTAAATCATTAAGCCCGTAGATGACCACATTGAAGAAACCCTAGCCCAATCTTTATTGAGAAGTTTAAGAGAGAGTTTAGAGAGTGTTTGATCTTGTAAAATATGTAATAGATGACCAAAAGGTGTTATAATATGTGGGGTCTTAGGGCCTTGGAGTGGGAAATATTCAAAATACCCTCAGCTTAAAAGATATGAAAAGTTCGTAGGTGGCAACGAGTTAAGCTATTTTGTCATCACTACATATTATGACTCATACCATTGGGTCCTCACCAAGACAAAAATTTAGACACCACGCACTATCCAACTTATGACTTCCTAGTCCCTCTTGTCACCAGACCATATGACTCATATGGTCTAGTTGTGATCATCACAGAACACCAAGGCTCGGATACTAGAAAATATATGATTAGACCCTAACCACTCATTACATGATCATATGAATCATGAGGAGTATCTCATAACCATGACAAAACATGGCCAGTAACATACTGGTTAACATACAACTAGGGTCACCTAACCCGTAAACACACCATACAACTTGTATGGTGATTCATTAAAATGGTAGAGAGCCTAAAGCTCATGAAATTTCCAAAGGGCTCTGTTCAAGAAATTTCTGTTGTGTGGCATCTATTTGTGGTAGGGAGACATTGGTGAATCTAATAGAAATGGATATGTTAGACTTTGGTATTATTTTGGGAATAGATTGGCTCTATTCGTGCTATGTATCTCTTGATTGTAGGACCCAAAGGGTCAGTTTCCAATTTTGGAATGAACCAGTGATTGAATAGGAAGGTAGTTCCTTAATACTTAAGGGTTTGTTTACTTCGGATCTTAGATCCCAAAAATTAATTTCCAAGGAGTTTATATGTCATATAGTTTGGGTTAAGGATTTAAATTCTGAGATCCCCTCTTATAAACTGGGATTCTTTCAGTTTTTGGACTTATTCATAATTGTGATTATTGATGAAATTTTTGTGTACCCTAAGAGTAAGAAGGATTATGCCTATATTTTCTTATGGAAGACATGAGTTTGATTCCTGTAAGGAATAGTTACTCAATCTTGGCCACTTTCTGTTAGTATTCATTGTTGAGTGATCGCTTACTATCTAGCTAGAAAATATTATCCGGAATCTTCCTCTCTCCCAACAAATAAGACGAGATCACTAGTTTTGGATTTTTAAGTAACCCCCCTTCTGCCCACATTCCTGGAACTTTCTTTGCTTTTTTACTTTATTTGATTGATTTTTATGATTTATAATTTTAAAAAATTAGGGAGAGTAAAGCTGGCGGGATGCCAAACTAAAAATTAGTAACTTCTCGGGAAGGTCAGTGAGTTTCCTGCTATGGTGAAAGATCATTCATAAGGATTAGTGTTTGTATGTTATGTTCTCGAAGTGTAAGTTCTTGTTGAATACTATTACTTTTCTAGGTCATGTAGTTTCTAGTGAGGGGATCTTGGTGGATCTACATAAAGTTGAGGTGATTAGGATGTGGCCTAGGCCCACAACTCCAACTGATATTCAGAGCTTCTTGGATTTAGCTGGTATTAAAAGAGGTTTGTGGAGAGTTTCTCTTTAATTGCTGAATTATTGACTAAGTTGACTAAAAAGAAGGTGAAGTTCCAGTGGTCCAATGATTTTGAGGTTAGATTTTAGAAGTAAGAATATACGTTGACTTCATCCCTGGTTCGACCCTTTCCGAGGGTACTTATGGTTTCATTATTTATTATGCTATGTCCCGTATGGAATTAGGTATGTTTTAATGTAGCACGACAGGGTTGTGGCACATGCTTCTAGGAAGCTTAAGGTGCATGAGAAGAACTATATGTCTCATGATTTTGAAATATTGGTTGTGGTTTTTTCTTTGAAGATTTGGCGCCATTACTTTAAAGATTTAGTGCCACATGAGTCTTCATTATCACCCAGGTAAAGTAACATGGTAGATAATGAGTTTAGAAAATTGTCTATGGTTAGCTTATCACATGTGGAGGAATAAAAGTGAGGGATAGTGAAGGACATTCATTACTAATCTTGGGGTTCATCTTTTGGACACCAAGGATGGAGGTGTGATCGTTCAAGAGGTGGTGATGTCATCTCTTGGTACTTAGGTGAAGGAGAAAATGGTTTGGATCCTCACTTAATGCATATTAAGGATGATGTGGGTAACCAAAAAGTCATGTCTTTTGATAGTGGTGGTGACAGTATCTTGAGGTACCAAGTTAGATTGTGTGTTACCGATGTTGATAGGATGTGAGAGAAAATATTTGATGAGGATCATAAGTCGAGGTACACGGTTAATCCTGGTTCAATGAAGATGTAACATTATTTGAAAGAGATCTATAAGTGTAATAACATAAAGTGGGATATTGCCAATTTTATGCCAAAGTATATGGTTTTCCAGCAAGTGAAAGTGCAACACTTGAGGCGTAGTAGTCTATTTTAAGAGATTGAGTTGCTTGTGTGGTAGTGGGAAGTGATTAATATGGACTTTGTTATTAGTCTTTTGCTATCTTAAAGTTAGTTTGATTCGAATTGTGTCATCGTTGATAGGATGACTATGTCAACTCAATTCTGGTCAGTGATGACTATTATTCAGCAGAGGAATATGCTAAGCTGTCGCAAACTTCTTGATCCTAAAGTATATTTGATCTGAATACATACCAAATGATAGATATTTTAATTTTCATAGATATTTGAATTTTTGTTACAATGCATGTCGCTTAGATTTAATATGATGCTAGAGTGAAAAGTTATGGCCATTTTAGTGAAGCACTATCCTGCAGTGAGATGTCACGGGCCAAACCATGATCGTGGTTACATTGTATGATCGTAAAATAGTCTCGTCTAAATTAAAAAAACCCAAAAATCTTAAAGTTGTCATGTATACCTTCGTATCTCGAGAACAATGTTGACTCCTAAAGTTGATCCAGTTGGAACCTTCAACCTAAGAACAATGATATGATCGTAGGCAGGTACTACGATTGTACCAAAGTTTATTTTACTATGATCATAGAGCGCACATCTACTTACCAACCACAAATAACACCCACGACCATCGGTTAGTCCCATGACCATGGAAAGGTCCTCTACAACTCTTCCAGCACCTTTCAGTTACAAATTTAAAAAGGGAATATATGTCTTTCCCCACACCTTTTACATAATAACTACATCATTTAGGTTATTTCAATGATAATTTTTGAGTTTAATATTGTTGTATGCCCTTATTACTCTTAAAAATAGTCAATATTTAGTTTTATCAGAGAGAAAAAAGAGATTTCTTTCCCTAGGGTAGAGCTAGGGTTCATCTTCTTCAAGCTTCAAATTTCAAAGAATTCTTTAGGTCTATCTTCTGTAGGTATGTGGGATTTTATCAAAAGGTTTTATTTCACAAAGATAGTCACTTTTTAGTTTATTTTTTCTATAATTTAGGGCGTATGGATGTTGTCAAATTCCTTGGTATCTAAGTCCCTTGGAATTATGGAGTAGAACGCATGTTTTACCATGAATTTTAGAGTTATTAACTATTTATGATCATAAAAACCTAATTATATTGTGAAATCCATGATTTTGGACATTATTTTAGTTTATCTACATAGTCAATTTATTTTAGTTGATCTACACAGTCAATATTGTACCCTTGGCTATATATAAAACACCCTTATAGCTGGGGTTAGAAGTTTGACCTCGGTTAGCTCAAATTAGTGTATGTTGATTATTAGTATCTCCCAAAATCCATAGCCAACAGTTTTGATTCAGATTCTTTCTTGACCTTGTATTTAGTTATTTAGTTTATCATATAGAATATGTTTATTACATGGTCCTACATCAATTTACTAGGTTACATGCATTCAACAACAACAACAACAACAAACCCAGTGTATTCTCACATAGTGGGGTATGTGGAGGGTAAGATGTACGTAGTCTATACCACTACTTCGAGAGAAGTAGCAAGGCTATTTCCGATAGACCCCCCCCCCCCCCCCCCCGTCTTAAGGCAAAGAATAGTAAACAAGTTTGTAAGAAAGTATGTAATAAGAGGCATAATAAGAACAAAGAATAGTAGTAAATCCATAATAAAGTATGAAACAAGATGGTATAATAAAAATAAGACGAACTCGTTGTGCCCCTATACTATCCTACTTGCACCTCCAACCTATGGGCATATCCCTAGGACTACCAACCCGGCTACCCCAAAGATCTCATAATTACTTACAATGACCCACTTATATGCCCTAGCCTTCTATCTTAATTTGTGTCCTCCAGACATTCCTATCTAGGGTCATATCCTTAGTAACCTGTAACTGCTCCATACCACATATAATCACCTCTCTCCAATATTTCTTTGGCCTACCCCTATCCCCCTTGAAACCATCCAAAGCTATCCTCTAACACCTACAAACTCGAGCATCCGTGCCCATCCTCATCACTTGACCGGACCATCTCATCCTTCTTTCCCAAAACTGTCCTCCACCGAAGACACTCCAACATTTTTTTGCATATTATCATTCCTAACCCTATCACTCCTAGTGATCCCATACATCAAATCCATCATTCGTATTTCTGCCACCTTCAACTTTCGAATATGGGAATTCTTGACTGGCCAACACTTCAATCCATATAGAATGGCCGGACGAACTGCCACCCTATAGAATTTTCCTTTAAGATTACATGGCACTTTTTTATCATACAACACACCCGAGTCAAGCTTCTAACTCATCCATCCTTCCCCAATACTATGGGAGACATCATCATCAATCTTACCATTCCTCTAAATTATAGACCCGAGATACTTAAAACTATCCCTTTTACAAACAAAATAGGACCCCAACATTACTACTACCTCGTTCTCCTACCACAAGTCATTAAAATTGTAGTCCATATACTCTATATTGCTCCTACTAAACCTGAAACCTTTAAACTCAAGGGTCTATCTCCAAACCACCAACTTATTATTCACGCCCCCTCGTGTCTCATAAATCAGAACTATATCATCTACAAAAAGCATACACCAAGGCACCTCTCATTGAATATGCCGCGTTAATACATCAATCACTAATGCAAATAAAAATGGGCGAAGAGTAGATCCCTGATGCAACCCTGTCAGGACAGGGAAATGTTCTAAATCTCTCCATGTCGTCCTCAGCTAAGTCCTTGCTCCATCATACATGTACTTAATTTCTTTGAAGTACTCCATCGAGAACCCAGTCATCTCAAAGCATCCCCAAAGAACCTACCTAGGGACTTTGTCATACACCTTCTCCCAGTCAATAAACACCATATGACTATACATCTTTCTTTCCCTATACAGCTCTACCAGTCTCCGCACCAGGTGAATTTCTTCCATCGTCGAGTGACTGGGCATAAACCTAAATTGATTCTCCGAGATAGAAACTATCCTCCTCAACCTCCGCTCGACCGCTCTCTCCCAAATCTTAATACTGTGACTCAATAACTTAATACCCCTGTAGTTGTTGAAACTCTAGATGTCACCCTTGTTCTTATACAAAGGAATCATAGTACTCCTTCTCCAAGCCTCAAACATTTTTGTAATCTTGAAAATTTCATTAAATAATTCAGTCAACCACCTTATCCCAGCCTTCCCTATAAACTTCCAAAAATCCACCGGAATCTTGTCAGTCCTCATAGCCCTATGTCTTGTGAATAGCCTCTTTGACCTCCTTCACCTCAAAACGTCTAAAATAACAAAAATCATGGCACTCCTCTGCGTGTTCCATCTCCCCTAACATAATGTCTTTGTTCCCCTCATCATTCAAGAATGTATGAAAATACGATTACCATCTTCTCTTAATTTGATCGTCCTCGACCAATACTTTAAAATCCTCCCCCTTAATTCACTTTACTTTATAAAGATCATGGCCATTTCTCTCTCTATACTTAGCAAGCCTATACAACCTCTTTTCTCCATCTCTCTCCTCCAACCTCGCATATAGGCTCTCAAATACTGCTGTCTTAGTAGCCGTAACTGCTAACTTAGCCTCCTTCCTAGCTAAATTGTACTCCTACCTATTTACCCGCTTCTCCTCATCATCCTTAATTTTAACCAACGTAACTTACACCCTCTTATTTGTCTCCACTTTTTTCTTAACTTCTTCATTCCACCACCAATCCCCCTGACACTGTCCATCTCGTCCCCTAGAGACACCCAATACCACTCTAGTAGTCTTATTAATGTACCTACTGGCGCTATCCCACAAACCATCTATGTCTCCCCTACACCCTCATTCCTGCCACTTACTCATTTATCTCCAGTGCATTCATCGGCGTCAAGCCACCCTACTTTATTCTTGGTCGACCCTCCCCACCCTATCTCTTCTTGTCCTTCTTTATACATAATTACATCACCATAAGCCTGTATTAGTTTGATAGATTCTCACTTAGATTGACCTTAAAATCCTTACACAACACCTTATCCCCCTTTTGAAGCAAGGAAAAGTAAATTTGAGTTATTGTTAACGCACTTCGGAAGGTAATTAAGTGATCCTCCTTCTTCAGAAAGCTCTAATTCACTACCACTATCTCAAAGGCCCTCAGAAAATACAATATAAAAACTCCTTCTTCATTCCTTTCCCCAAAACCAAAACCTCCATGGAAATCGCCATAGCCATTTGGTAACACCTCGATGTGAACATTTAAATCCCCTGCGATAACAATCTTCTCATAGCTAGGCACATCTCTCACCACCTCATCTAAAGCCTACCAAAACCACTTCTTCTCTTTCTCTTCCTAGCTCACATGCGATGCATACGCATGACACACGTTCAGAGTAAACCCCCCAATGACTAAGTTAATAGTCATCAACTTATCGCTGATCCTCTTAACCTACACTACTTGCCTTTTAAGTTCTTCATCAAAAATGATGCCTACTCTATTCTTATGCCGCACAATCCCTATGTACCAAAGCATGTAACCATCCATACCCCTAGACTTAGAACTTACCCACTTAGTCTCCTGGACATATAAAATATTGATCTTCCTCTTTCTATGAATTTTCACAAACTCTACGGACTTACACTGAAGGGTACCTATGTTCTAAGACCCTACCCTTAACCTATCAACTCTAGCATAATGTGTATCTCTACCATCCCTCCCACCATACTCAAAACCAGACCTAGGTCTAGACCTTGCCCCCACTCTCAAACCAGCCCTCCCCTCCTTCCCTGCCCTTAAACCAGCCCTTCCCTCATCCTCTCTTAAAATAAACCCCATCCCCAAACCCCTCAGACATGAACCTATCATACCATAAACACCTAAAACCACTACTCAAAAAATACAGAGAAAGAAAGAAACAAAATAACTGTAGGAAATATATGGCTGGCACAAAATAAAATAAATACAAGTCACCAATATTAGAAAGCAGTCAATACCACAAATTAAAACAGGTCAAGAGACATAAAATAATAAAGAAACTAAATATCAAAGGTTAGAATTCACCGGATTATTCTTGTAGACCAAGTACTCTTCTCGTATGTGGTATGTTGAATTTCGGCAAATTGATGTAGAAATTGGTCGCTGAAATTTTATTGCTGAAGCTTCACCAAAATATTTCCAGAATCTGGATCATGTTAAGTAGCATTTGGTAATCTTGAAATAGCCGGCTTTAGATTTGATTTCCAGCGTCCGATGCTACCCACTACTACTTTGCCAGAGTCGAGCCGATGGAACCTTTTTCCACTAATGATAGTAGTGAATATTACGGCAGGGGAGGAGAGAATAAAAGGGGCATGATAAAGATAAAAATATGAGGGAAATAAAAAGAGAGAAAGCTCACTTACCAATCACCGGCGATTCTAAAATGGTGTTAAAGTATCTCAAGTCACATCAAAGCGATATTGTTGGTCAATGATTTTTTCTCTGTCATTGTGTCTGTCTAAAATTACCACATATACGCTACTGTTCGGGAATACAAGATCTCGGTGATCTAAAGTTCACCTCATCGAAGGAGTTACTGTCCATCAATCAGCGACGTCATTGCGTCGGTGGCTTGAATGACTTTTCAAGGTCAAGAACTCGATGTAGACTGGATCTTTGCACCACAAGTGTGTAATCCCTTAATCAAGCAAGCACTATGTTACATGCACTATGTTAAATTAATATCAGTTATTTTCTATACCACATGTTATGAAAATTAAACGTACCAGTCACAACTTTTTTGTGTTATATTGTCTCATAATATAGGTTTTGTTGCTTAGTATCTGGATCACACTTAATATTATCTCCTTAAACAACAAAAAAAGTACAATTGGTGAGTCCTAATTATTTGAGGACCATTATTAGTATATTTAATTCTTTTTGTTTATTTTAGTTTCAAATAGTTAGTGTTAGTTGAGGGCTTATTCCAGCAGCTTGTCTTATTAATAGGCTTTCAGAGAGTTAAACATACTATGTTTTCAGCTTTATGGGTTGTTCAGATGTTGTTATTTAGGGCTTATTTATCTAACTTATTTTTAGATTATTATTTTAGTGTCTGAGAGTTAATATTAAATTTCAATATTCTTTGTACCATGCCAAGCAATAGGTTAACTTGGGGTCACTTGTGACTATAATCACTGTATTACAATTATAGGGTAGTCTCAGGTCATGACAAACTTTATATCAGAGCAGTAGGTTTAAATTTTCATAGGGTGACTAAAAGCCACGTTAAATGGAGTTTTATTAATGGGTGTGAAGTGTGTCACACTTATGAGTTAGAGGCTATGAAATAATTTAGGAAATGTTTCACTTCATTCATTTTGATACCATGTGGTGGAGTCTTAACTTTATTGAGCATTTTCTCTAACTCATTGCCTATAGGTTCACAAAAATTCCTCCCTAGACAACTAATAAATTAGATAGTTAGATGATAATGATATTTAAAATCAACAAGCACCACCACCAGCTCCAGTAAACCCCTATGAATGAATAATTCTATTATTCCAAATTCATAGGTACTTTTAATCTCTTAGCCTAATCCATAACCATTGAAAATAACAGGCCAACTATTAAACTAGACCACCCAATAGTGAATATAATAGCTTCCATTGTCCAGGACTTCACTCGAATAAATCCTTTGGTATTCTTACAGTCTATGTATAAAGAAGATCCATATGAGTTCTCAGATAGTATTCAAAATGTTACTAATATAATGGGTGTCACTCCAACTAAAAGTTCTGAATTGGTTTATTATTAGTTGACATAAGTGGGTCATACCTAGTATAAGCAATAGAAAGAGGATAGAGGTACAGATGCAAGATAGGTAGAGTGGGATGGGTTTGTTGTTTTATTTCCATACAAGTTCTCCCAACTTCAGCTAAGGGAGGCAAAGGTGTAGAAATTTCTAAATATAAAGCAGGGTAACATGAGCATGAAGGAATATTTTCTTATGTTTACTCACTTAGTAAAGTATGGTCTGGCTATGGTTTCTGAATCCAAGGACTATATGAGAAAGTTTGTGGTTGGTGTTTCTGTGGATAATGTAAAAGAGTGTAGGACTACTATATTTTTTAAGGATATAGATATCTCCAGGCTAATGGTTCATGTTCAACATACTAAAAATGATAATATCAATTATTAGGAAAAGGGGAGTAAGAGGGCTAGAAAAGGAGAGTAGAGAAAAGGAGAATTTCTCTAAACAAAGGTCAGATGGTGGAAATTCCCAGTTCCACGAGAAAACCTCAACTCTAACCCCATATTCTCCTAGTTATTTAGTGCCTATGTTTAGGAAAGATAATCAAGATAGAGAACTAGGCTCTAAGTCCTAAGGTAGTATGAGTAATGTTTGTACAAACCTGGTATGCAAGAAAAGTTGTAAAAACCACAAGGGTGATTGTATGGGTGCTGGAGATATTTTCTTCGGGTGAGGCAATACAGGCTACAGACTGAGGAAATTTCTAGTGGCTTCACGTAGAGGTAGGGATGCTTGTATGCAAAGTTAGTATAACTCTTCAACAGCTCTAGCATGCCACTGAACTCTATAGGATTTTTTATCTATTGAAATTTGTAGACAACATCAAAATATGTTTTATGCCCTTCAAACTCGATAGGACTATGAGGGTTCTCTTGATGTATTCATTGGTATGTTATGGGTCTTCCATTTTTATGTTTATGAATTTTTAGATCCTTGAGATACACTTTATTTTTCAACTCCCTATATATCAATAGACTATGGTGTCAGTCTGAAAATTCTTTCAAAGCCTTTATCATTCTCTACTCCAGTTTGTTATTCAATCATAGCTAGATAGGTATACAAAAAACTCCCAATCACAGTTTCCCATATACTCACCCCATTAGACCTTATAGTGTTAGATATGTTAGATTTTGATATCATTCTTGGCATAGATTGAATATACTTTTGTTATGTCTCTATTGACTATAGAAATAGAGTAGTTTGATGAGTGGTAATTTTACCACTCATTCACGCTTAATAGTCATGCACATTACCTTCTTTTGAATGAATAAATGAGACACATTTGTGAGTAAATGCACTAATATCCACTCTTTGTAAGCATAGCGTTTAAAAGATAGAAAGGTGTGGATTAGAGCTTAAAATGGTCAAAAGGGAGCAATAAATTACAACTGAAGACTTAGAGGAAAAACTAGCCTCAATTACCACGATCGCATCCTGGTGACCCCGATCGTGGCCTGGAATCCGTATCGCAGCAGTCAAGTAAAAGTCAATCAACCATGGTCGTATAGCAGTAGTCAAGGACGGACCTGCGCTATCGCGGCCTAGCGGAAAAATTGATCCCATGGGAAAATCTTCAAATACACGTGGATGATCACTATTTTGACAATAAGACTCAATCCCTAGAGTTATTGAATCATATTTCCATCTTCCACAATTTTTAGGTTTATCTCTTGAGTCCATATCCTTCATACTTGGAGAAGAAAATATTATATATATTTTTGGTGAAGAATACATTCGAGACTTTCTAAGTGGAGGATTAGCCCACTTCTATTGTTGATTTGTGAGAGTGACAAGTTTGAAGTAACATTCACTTAATCTTCAACAAGTCATTTAAATAGAGATTTTGGGTATATCTATGCTTATTTTTCTTGTGTTGCTAGATCTCCCTCTTGGGATAATATGTGAATAGGGGTTAATAGTGTGGGTGGGTTGTTATTGTTAAATTTTACTTGGTAGTTAATACTTATGGGTTTTATCATTGCTATGCTAACTTGGTTGGGATTTGTGGGTGAAAGCCCCAAATACCCATATGGGTTTGATGAGTGAAAGCTCCAAATTCTAGAAAGCTCAAGGCCATCTTTGAAAGAAGGGTTATGGGTGAACTTTAGGAATTCACATCATCATTGAAAGTGGGATGTGGAGACCAAAGAAATTATAGACAATTATGTGTGTAGTTTGCTAAATTTTCACTATCGTAGAGATAAGGGTGATTGTGAAGTTAACTATACCATGGGCATTATCCTAGAAATAGGGATGCCTATATTGAGGTTGTGGTTACCTATTATTGAACATAACCATTAGGTATTCGAAAGAATCAATGGGTGAAAGTTTTGTGTTTTGTTGAAAAACTAGCATCAAAATCTATAACCTAGCCTACCAATGTTTGATCTACTAAATTGATGTTGATTAATAACACCCACATGTAATTCCCTTAGTAATGCATAATCCAAAGATCCCTGCCGAATTGTTAAAACTCTAATTATTCTTAGCTCCAAATTTGTACTAGAAAAACCCAAAAAGAATCATTAGTGTAGATACCTATCTCCCCCATTTTTAAGTTCTTATATCATTGGTTTGAATTTAACTTGTTTCTATTATTTCTAATTAACTTGATTGCCACTCACATTGTTCCTCATAGATTCGACCCCGACTCTAAAGTTGGGTAAATATATTGACGATGACCGCCATGTACTTAAATTAATGTGTAGGTTGAATGTTATAAAAAATGGTGTCGTTGCCGGGAAATAATTTGGCATATTAAGTTAGTTCGGAATTTAGCTTACTTTGTTGAATTCAAACTTGTAGATATTTGTTTGTGATTTTCATTGTAGATAGATTATTTTATTTTTATTTTTCTCTATGGCATCTTTCGATGAGTATGATGTCGGTAGTTGGGAATCCTATCATGATGACCCATGTCCATTTTATGATGGACCGTACTTAAGGAGAGATTATAACTATGCAACCTGGAGAGAGATGGTCCCACCACCTCAATCCCATAAGGAGTATAGGTTTCTTTATGTAGTGATTGAGAAGGACATTAGGATGACTGTCAAAATGACCCTCCCCCTATTATGCTAATTAAGTCTCTAGTTCATCTTATGAGCTTGATAGGTCCTATGATGAAGAGAAAGAAGATCAACATACAAAGTCCAATATCATTGACCCAAGGATACTAGCTATTTTAGATCGGTTGGATACAATGGGGGAGAATCTTAAAGACATGCATCAAAAGGAATTAGGATGGAAAAGTGTCAAAATAGGGGAAATGAGAGAAGAAGAAAATTTTGAAACTATCACTACTTTGCCCATTTCTCAAGAGGAGGTTCATCAAGAAGAGAAACCATACTATGATGATGATCTTAGTAGTGAAGACTCCTTGGTGACTTCCCAATCAACCGATTCATATGAGGAAGAAGAATCCAAAATAAAAGAAATGATAATAGAGTCAAAAAAAGAATCAAGTCAAATCTCTTATGACGCTACTAGCTTATTTCGGGGTGAAGATGCTTTAGAGGAGGCTATTCCCAAATTAGGTGTTGGACCTCATTCAAACCACTTCTCAACATTGTGCGTAGAAGATATTATGAGAATACATCTACCTAGGAATATGATGTATTGTGGGGAGAAGAAGGACTATCCTTATAGTTTGGAATTTGATATTCAAAAGGAGCATATTGAACCCCATCCATCAAAGGCTAAAAAACACATTTTTCGATGAACAAAAATTGGTTTGTTGTTGTCCTTACCTTTGCCCAAACAACTAATTCGGAAATTTGACATTAAATTTGGTAAAAGGTTCAAGTATTCAAAATGGCAAGATCGAATCTTGATTTCCATTACCTCAGATCTTCTATGTTTTATCTTGGAAGATTTGCATTTTCTGTCCCTCTGCCACTCATTGCATATTTAATGAAAACTGGGACGAAGATTCAAATTTTCTAAGTGGAAGCACAAAAAGAAGTGGTTAAGGAATCATGATACAATGTTAAACAAAGTGCTCGATGGGAGGCACCCCATCATTTCACGAAAAGTGGCACGTACCCTTTTTAATTCATGCTCAGTAGAATAGATTTTTGTTTTATTTATGCATGCATAGTCTATGAAATGTCGGTGCTAAGAGGAATTATGATCGAATTTGAAAAAGAAATGTGTGAAATTGGCAAGTTTGGACTGAACAAGATGTGTAGGAATATTTCTTAATCTCAGTTACCGAGACCGCGGCCTATGCCACCGCAGTGGCCGCATGACCACGACTGTGAAACTAAGACCAAAATTACGAAGGCCGCATGACCAAAATTTTGTAATTAAGACTGCGATCGTGGTCAACACAGATTAAAAAGACCATCCGAATGCCTTTTTCCCACATGCCTCTTTTTAAAATTTACTCAAATTCTCTCTAAATTTTTTTATTAGTGTGGAGTATCAGAGATTCTATTCATTCCTCGCATCATCTAACTTGGTAAGTTGTCTCAATTTCCTTGGTTTTGATATAATTGCATGCATAGAACTCTTAGTATAGAGAAGTTCCTGTAATAGTGTTTTCATTGCTAAATATATGCTTAGTAGTGATTATTCTTGTGGTTAGCTGTTGTAGTTTATGTACATGCTAATGGGGAAGTCTTGAGTACCCAAATTATGCTTTAAATGGTCAAAATGATTGTGTACACCATGTGTTTGATTTAATGCCCCAAGGAGTTTAATTTGAATTCTTTCAAGTTTGGGGTCTATAATCACACATTCTAGGCTTCAATTCATTGTTTATAATATTTTCATGCCTAGTTGAAACAAAAGTTGGGGTTAAAATTGTGCTTGGACTGAAGTGCAAAAACTAGGATGTCTAGTCTCAGGTACCACGATTGTGGATCTTGATGATCATGATTGCGACACCGAAGTTGTAGTCAATGCTCCGCGATCGCCATACCTGAGGATAATTATTTGCAGACATCAAAATTTCTGCACAACTTTTGATGACCTAAAACTTTTCATAACATTACCACTTGAGCTTATTTGTGTAATTTAATCTATTTTTTGTATAAAAATAATAATATTGGTCTGAGTTGCATTGCTTATAGGTTCTCAGCCTCAAATATGGGAGGTTTTATAGACACCGAATTCATGGCCGCATAATGCCAACATCTCTACTATGATGATTTCCACAGGACAAAGCTACTTCCTAAAAGGGGTATTAGCTTAGATGAGCTGGGGGAGAAGCTCCCAGAATTCCACTCTAGATTCACTACGACCCAGTGGATGTGCTTTTCCCCGAAACCTTACTATGCTAATGAGCAGTGGGTACGTGAGTTCTATACAAACCTTAGTGTAGTTTCTCGCACAAACCCAGTGATGAAAATTTGGGTAAGAAAGTGAACTCCGGAGTAGAGCAGATTAATACGGTGTATGAGCTCCCAGATGCTTACATGGGGTAGTGCCAGGAAAGACTGTGAGCTAGGTACCTTGATGGAAAATATTTTATGTCCTGGAAAAGTAGTTATGTGGTCCATCACCAAGAGAGATATTTTGGTGTAGGACATCACAGGAGAATCCAGGCTTTGGCTGAATATCATATGCAACCGAGTATTTCCATACACCTATGTGACCATTGTCAAGGATTTGTGAGATCGGATGGTGTCTTCCATATTATCTGGCATCCCTCTCAATGTGGCTGTGATTATTCTTTCGGAGTGGAGTTATTTCAAAAATCATGGAGGTACACATTTTTTTCCCTTCCCTTATCACTGAGCTTTGCAAGAGGAAAAAAATGGAGTAGTATGTTGCAAAAACTTGGGTGTACCCAGGCCCTCACATCTTCCCACTCAAATTTAGGGGTGAGGGTGCTCCATGTCATAGCAAGAAAAAAAGATGGACTCCCACAAATCAGCTCAATAGGACATAGATTCTTGTAGACCTTCGTCAGCCAACCCTATCGATGATATCTCAGGTGAGGTGAGGGAGGTCAGGGAGCTAGTGTACAGATTTTCTTAGGGACCTATAGATCCTTCCTACACCCATCATACATATGTAGCATAATCAGATTATGAGAAGTACATAGCGAAGCAGCAAAAGCAGGATGCCACGGTAGCTAGTCTTGAGAGAGAGCCTATTCAGCCTTATCTGCTTCTCACAGGGAACTCAAGGACTTGCATGAGAATATGGTGAAGAGAGCAAAGAAGAGAGATGGACTTTTTATAAATCAATGGAAGGGGGTCAAAGGAATCTTCAAGGTGCCCAAACCTAACCATCGAATACCTTCACCAAGGTTGGATAGTAAGGATGAGGCCCCTACTGATTGGTCTGCCAATGATGTTGATGGTAATGGTGCAGAGTCAGCAGGAAAGAGCAGATCTTTATGCAGATTCAGGAAGATCCCTCTTGCTCTTTCTTTATTACACATATAGTGAGGACACTGCATTCCTTTTTAGTTGGGGGTGCCCCTAGATTTGTATTATTTTGGTGATGTGTTGTTGGATATTTCTTTTTATGTTGTTTTGGGATGACACCTTTGATATTATTCAATTTTGTTTTTGGGATGCTATATTTATGGGCACTCTGATGGTGCCCACTTTTTATGGATTATCATGTGGTCGTAGTTTTAGTTATTTCTTCTAACGTTAGTTCTATTTTAATTTTCATGATACATGACTAGCTTTTCCCTATGATAGATTGAGTGATGACATTCTTAATATTACTATCCTTTATCAACCCTATCCTCATTACTCACTAGTCCTCATTAAATAGCTAACCAAATCTTATTAACTAATTCATTTGATTGTTAGTCATTAAATAACCTCTAGTAAACATTTAACAACTATTCACCACGTATCCATTAATCACCATTCATTAGCTAACCATCATTTATCATCTAACATCATTTATTAACAAATCATCCCATACCAGCTAATCCTTGTTTATCAACTAGTCATTATTAGACACTTAGACAATATCCACCACTAATCCTTATTTATCCCTAGTCATCAACTATACCACCTTATAATCCTTTATCACTTTCAGAATATAAATGACATCCCTAATAACAATATCATACCCAACTTGAATATATATATATATATAATCATGTCATAATAAATAGCTGAACTCAAATAAGTAAATGTACACATAGGTACATTGGCATAATCATTCTCCAGCCTTGCTGGGTATCAATGAATCTTTATAATTATCCTTCGTCCTTGCCAGGTATTAATGTACCATAAAAATCATCCTCTGGAATTGATCCAAGTACAATCAACATCATCATTTTATTGAAATTTAACTGGCTATAATAATTAACTTTATCATTTTTCAAAATTAAACTGGTATCATCATCATCATCATCATCATCATCATCATCATCACCTTTCAAAATTGAACAAGGTATATATAGTTGTAAAGCTCCATACTTCTACCTAGGTTAAATTCATCCTGAAGATGTCAAATACATTAATTAAAGATGAATACACTTTTATATATGTGTAATTTTCGAGATTTTTACTTTTTGTTGTTTGGGAAATTGAATAAGCTTTCCATCGATACCAAATACGCCTAAATCTGATAACCGGGTAAGAAGTTATGGCAATTTAAAGTTTTAGTCATAAAATACCGTCATTTCAGCCAGTGTCGCATTGCTCCATAAGCCAAAATGATGTTTGTCAGTTTCCAGTAAGACTTTGCGATTACACCGCATCGCGGGAGGTTCCTAAATCCCAATTGTCCTTTCTCCAGTGAATCTTCGCGATGCCTCCGCGTCGCGCCAAACTTCCTAGTCACAAACAGAGCGGCAATGCGATAGCTCTGCATCGTGCCATCTCCCAATTTACCAGTTGTCAAAATATAGTGATACGGCGTGATAGCTTCGCGTCGCGCCAGGTGCCCAATTCGTAAAATTTCAACATAAATTAAATATATGCATCGAGGGTTAAATGGGTCTTTTTAATGATTTTATTCTACCCAGATGTGGGATTTAAGCCCTAAAAACATCCTTAGCTACATATTATTCACTTTTTCCCCAATATGAAGAACATTCTCTCTCAAAAACAAAATCCTAGCCCTTGAGAATCAAGGTCAATCTCAAGAAATCCATCCAAGAACCTTCAAGGTTTCCTTTCTCAGGTATGCATAGTGTTCATTCATGGTTTCATTTCATCCATGAAGACCAAGAATCAAGTTTCAAACTATGAATTATGATATTCATGCTATATGTCAATTATGTTCATGTGGTTGTTGTTGTTGTATGATTCCCAAGTGGGAATCTTTATGTATTTTTATGAAAATAAGTTAGCATGTGAGTTGAAAACCATAAATTTTAGTTGGTTATGATATGTTAATTTGATGATTATGCCATTCCCTAAGTCATGAACCCTAAGTGTTTGACAAAATGCCTAAGAGGCTAGAAATTAAATGACTCAATTGTGACTTAAGTGAAGGATTCATGTTTTACCCTTATGTTCAAATGACACCCATGCTATTGATGTGCAATGTAGATATTTTTTGGAATGCTCATGATGTTAGAGTATGAAATTATGAAATGGAGTATATGCATTCCTAGCATGTACAAGATTATGATAACAATGTACTTCATGAAATCCCCAAATTTTTGTATTATGGATTGTTGATGTTAGTCGTGTATTCAAGAATGTCATGCCTTGCTAGTTTCCTTATATCGAGTCCTGGAGGTACTTGTATCCAATAATTTAACTATGTGCCTATATCCAGTGTCATGTTTTCATGATATCCTCAGTCAAGTCATGTTCAGTAGAATTCAGTCAGTCATGTGACTCAGGAAAACTCAGTAAACTTAGTAATCTCAGTAATCTCAGAAAGCTCAATACTTCAGTAATCTTAGTAGTATTCCATCAGTAAATGGAACTCAATGAAATCAGTATAGTTCAATTTAGTTAATCATGTTCAGTGTCTATTCAGATGGGAGTAGGATTTAGCACCGAGTGAACAAAAGGATGAGGACACACACTGACAGTTGAGGGTGTGATCCTTAGAAGCAATCCTTGTGTTCCAGAACTATGTAGCCAGCATAGGTTGAGACATCAACATTGACATATGAGGGTAGATGAGGTGAATAAACACTGTCAGATGAGGATCCTACCATTCTCTTTTAGGGACACTATCAGATGAAGGTCACCCACATCTTGTCTTTACTAGTGGCGCGGTATTGACACCCTTCCAATTGGGGTTACAGATTGGACCCTAACCTAGCTATATTGCTTTATTTGGGGCATGTTCGTTAGATGACTACTTCCCACAGTTAAGTTTCAGACTCAGTCTCAGTAATATAACTCAGATAGTTCTTCAGAATTTTAAGGGCTGTCAGATACAAAAAACTCAGAACAGTATGGAACTCAGTTAGTTCCATCAGAACCTAGAATGTCAGATATAGTCACTTAGTATCAGTTATATCAGTTATCAGTGACTCATGTTATCAGTAATCAGACCTAGTAGTCAGTACTACCATGAATTCAGTCATAGTTACTTATTCATGCATGTATTCTCACATTCCTGTTATATAGTCAGTTAGCAGAGTTCATGCATTTGAACCCTTGGCATTCATCCTACTTCACATGCATACCAGTACATTCAATCATACTGATGTATTTACGCTATAGTGCTTTATTCTATACCATAGGTTCAGAAGCACAAGCTCCAAAGCATCAATATCATTCCAGTTTTAGCAGTCAGAGTTAGCAGTGAGTCCTCATCCTTCGAGGACATAATCATTACTTTATTTGTTCATTACTTAGTTTATTTTAGTAGTTGGAGTTAGTTGGGGACATGTTCCATCATTCCTTATTCAGACAGTTTAGAGGTTTTCAGACTACAGTGCTTTAAGACTAGATGTTTTCAAACATTGTTTCAGTTTTGGTATTGTCGTACCACATTATTCAGATATGGTTTTATCAGATGTTTATCAGTTTTGAACCTTATGGTACGTTTCAGCCTACTATTTACGCATTTATACAGTATAATATGCAGTGTTCAGGTAAAGATATCAGTCATGGGTTAGCTTGTGGTCCTTTGGGTTCATAAACACCGTGTAGCGTTTTGGGTACCAGATTTAGCGCGTTACAATAGTAAATATCCACACTTGAACCTGTAGCCATATAATTAGATTCGGTGGCATAATGAATAGAATAAGTGCTAATAGTATCAAGAATCACAAATTTTAGTGCAACTACAACATAACTTCCCATAAAATTAATAGGCATGACTTCTAGCGTAATTAATAACACAATTTCTAACATCATTAATAAGAATGTTTTCTAGCATGATTACTAGCATAATTGTTTTGCATGATTATAATTATAACTAATAGCATTGGCAATAGCTTATTAATAGCATGGTCAAAGGCTTATCATTAGCATAATGTATGGCTCATACATAGCATAAACCATAGTTTGTTGCAACGTGATCCATATCAGATCATAAAATAAGTGACAATCTAATGCATTATTCAATGAACATTACTTCTCACATCATCATTACCATAGCCATCAAATACATAGGATCCACAATATTGCCTCAAAAGGGCATTCTCTAGGCATTTAATAAGTGAATAAGTGTTTCAAGTGAACTATCTATCAATCTTGAGTTAAGGTGGATCAAAGATCCCACTTCTAAATCCCCAACATATACTCTAAGGCAAATTCTACCCTTGATTTGGCTAAGGCATCTAAATGCACTCTTTGATGAATAGAAAGCCACAATTATCCCTATGGTATAGGTTATTCCCAAATTCATTAGTTAAGCCAAAATAGCAACTAAGGCAACCTCATCTACTATAAGAAACTAAAGACAATCTTTCCCTAAACATGGGTGTCTAACACATTTTTATCTTACTTGAGTGATCTAAGTCATTCTCATTCTAAACATAAGACATGAAGCCTAATTCACCTAAATCATAAGAAAATAAGTCAAGTGTTTCAACTCTATGTTTTAAAAAAAGCCTAAGCAGTTCAACTAACCCAACTCTTGCACTTCTTCAGTCCAACACCTAAAACCCATTCCAAATCTAACCAAATATCATAAGAATACTATGAAATCGCTCAATCTAACAATGGATAAGCCTAGCCTACCTGGATGCCAAAGAAAACTAACAAAAATTTGCTAAAGCAATTGTTTTACCTTTCGAGAAGATTTTACAATATGCCATGCTATCAAAATCACATTCTACTCGCATTTGATACCTATATTGCACCATTGTGCTTCAGGTCCAAAAATCACACAAACCCCATATTGGTCCCACCTATGAAAATCGCATTTTTGAAACCAATCCAATATTCTTACATGCTTAAGGAATCATTCCGTAAAAAAATGGTGAAAACCAAGCTATATGGGGTTAAAATCAAGCCCTCCAAGTTTTGGGGTTTTGAGAAAGAAAATGGAAAAATTTACATGAGCCGACTGAGGGCCTTATCATAATAGGCATCCCAAGACCAACCAGTATTGTGGACTACCCCTTATTATCCAACCCAACAACAATTAGCATACCTTGAGTTGGTTGAATACCGACATATAACAAGATATCATCACTGGAAAAGGATCTAACATTTGGATAGGTCTATTCGTAGACTAACCATAACAAGTCATCCCGTCACAGCAAACCGTACCAACCAAACAACCATTCCAAACCAATATCTAAAAAAGAGCCATGAACCAGGCCCAAACCAAATGATATAAAAAACATAATATGATTAATCCCAAAATGAAATATGATGGAACAATGAGAAATTATGTCCACTGATGTCAGCCCCAACTACAATGCCAATATTAAGGCTGACGCCAATATCGATCCCGCCCATTCAAACACATAGCAGTACCATAAAGACTCTTACCAAAAGAGTAAGAATATCTGGTTGGGGCATGCCCCCAACCATAGACAAAACCAATATCTAGAATAAATCAGACATTCTAAAAATATCCAAAATATGAAATGGAGCCTTCTGAAAAGATGAAAGCTCACCACTTCAATCCAACGGCTGTCCCTGAGTCAATCACTATGAAAGAGTAGTGGAATGGTCAGTTCCTTCATAGCATCGGTATGCAGCCGCCCGAAGACTTGTTAGCGAGTGATTGCTAGCATTAACTCAGGATAAGAATAAAATACTGCCATTTCTTAAACCAAGTAAAACTATCCATACGCACACAACCATACATATATATAACCATGTCGGGAAAGGGGACTGGGTTTAGCATTCCATTAGAACCTTTACCTGGGCTATGTAGCTTTGTTTTCCTAAACCACTCACTAGCTATATTGGTTCAGCTTCCCCTACTGAAAGGGTCCAAGTGTGTTAAGCCGCACAACTAGGGAAGAAAACCTAGGATGACTAGTGTATTTTCCAATATATAGTGTGACATCATGCACATGGTCACCAATACAAACCTCACATCGAAAATATGAGTTTCTAGTTTTGTTCCCGGGACCTCCACCTTCCATGGCTTTTTTACACACCCTGATATTATTTCCTAATTAAAACCATTACCAAGCAACCAACCAATCTATTTATCATTTATTAACCAATGCCATTAATAGTGGTATCGTCACACCAACCATAACTTGCATGTTTTGTCCATAGCCATCCATATATAGGTTTAAGGGATTCCATGTACCCTTCATGATTTCCATTTACCAAAACCATAGCCCCCAAGGACTTTCCAATCCATTTAAACCATTCATATAATTTATGGTTCCATTACCAAGTTTAAACCATGCATAAGTACCATTGAAAACCAACATTATGCTGAAAACATTATTTAAGGCATTTTATCAAACACATCGGGGCATAGTATTTCCAAAACCAAATTTCATTGCCAAAGAAACATTCAGATGCAACCAATGCTCCAAAACCACCATTAATGAATAAAAAAGCATAATTAAAACATGGGAAACCATAACCAAGAATTTATAACCAAAACTCCCAAATCATAGTTAAGAACCCAACATCATACAACAATGAAATCATGAAAACATTTTATAAAACTATTCCTTTAGTTGGAAATAACAATAAGGGAAGATAACATGCCTTAATTTACAAAGTAGACAGAGAGAAACCACCAACAAGATACCCAAATTAGTCCTCTAGTTGAAACTCTAGCTTTCTTGCCCAGAATCTTTTGAGAGAATTGTAAAGTGTTTAGGAAGAGTTTTTAAGTGTTAATGAATAGGATAATAGGGTAAATAGCCTCCTACGAGAGTTAGAAGTCATGGTAACTTATTAGGGTAAGTGGGGAAATGTCCAGAATACCCCCACTTAATTTGCACAGAATCCAATCACAAAGGTATGACTGACTCCCATGAGTTGTACCCTACGATACGAGTGGTACCCACCACTCGTATCCTAAGCCTTCACCCATGGACCCAACACTATCTAGTGTATGACTTATCCTATCCAAGTCATATTGACAAAATATGATCCGTACCATTCACCTGTATCCTAGGAAGATAGAATAGCAGAAGGTTTGAACATTATCCACCATACAAGTCTTGCGTATGACTTGTCTCCTAGCTTACAGCTCATGGTGAGCCACTTGTATTGAGATCAAACTTAAGTCACCAAGCTTAATGTTATGTGAAGGAACCAAACAACCCGTATCCAACCATACAATTTGTACTACTAAGTCATACCCATTCTAATGAGCAAAATCTATCCCATCAACCAACACTAGTCAGCATATGACTGGACCATACCGTTCGTACCCCAACATAGGGCTAGTACCCATGAGTCGTATTGAGTCCATAGAAAATACTTCTAAGAAATTTTCTAAGGTCCATAAACTAGGGTGTTTCAGTCTCCCCCACCAGGAACATTTGTCATCAAATGATGGTCAAGTTAGGGGTAAGCACACACACAAGTCATTAACATTATCAAATATATTCTTAATCTTTAACAAAGTTTGAAAACAAAGAGGCACATATAATAATATTTCCTTTAACAAACGCAGAAAATAAAGATTTGTTGAACACACATACCTTTCGTACGAATACCAAAAGAAGAAGATAGATGCGGATACATAGACATCATATCCTCCTTCGCTTCCCATGAAGATTTTTCCACCTTATGGTTCTTCTCCAGAGCCTTAACCAAAGACACATCCTTTGTCCATAACTGACGAACCTACCTATCTAAGATCTTAACCGAGACCTTTCCATAAGGTAGAGAGGCTGAGATACCTAACCCCTCCAAAGGAATAATCAAAGAAGGATCACCAACACACTTCCTCAATATGGAGACATGAAATAGCGGATGAACCAAACCCAATCTAGAAGGTAACTCCACCTTAGAAGTAATATTACCAACCCTTCACAGAATCTTATAACGACCAATATATCGGGGATTGATATTTTCCTTTTTACCAAACCACACTACTCCCTTTATGGGAGGTACCTTGAGAAAAATGTTATCCCTAACCTCACACTCCAAGTCTCTATGCATAACATCTACATAGGACTTAAAGTGACTTTGGACATCCTTAAGCCTATCCTAAATAACCTTCACCTTCTCTATATCCTGGTAGATCAAATCTAGATCGAGCATATCTACCTCCCCAAGCTAAAACCAACCAATAGGAGATCTACACCTCCTACCAAACAATGCCTAAAAAAAAGCCATAACAATACTAGAATGATAGCTATTGTTGTAAGCAAACTCTAACAAAAGTAGATGCTCAACCCAATCGTCACCATAATCAATCACACATGCCTGATGTATATCCTCCAATGTCTGAATAGTTCTCTTTGCTTGTCCATTCGTCTATGGATGAATAACAGAACTCAGACTCACCTTATTCCCCAACCCTTTCTGAAAAGATTTCTAGCAGTGAGATGTAAACTACGTTCCACGATTAGAATAATTAAAATAGGTACCCTATGCAGCTTTACAATCTCTTGAAGATATATCTTTGCATAATCCTTAACCAAAAAAGAAGTCCTCGCTGGGAAGAAGTTAGAAGTCTTTGTCATCCGGTCAATGATGACCCAAATCAAATCATATTGATTCTGACATCAAGGAAGACTAGTAAAACAATCCATATTGATTATCTCCAATTTTTATTTTGGAAAAATAATCTCTTGATACAACCCACTAGGTCTCATGTTCTCAACCTTAACTTGTTCACAAACTAAGCACTTGGCCACAAAAAAACTATATCCCTCTTTATACTATTCCACCAATACATTCTTTAAGATCATGATACATCTTAAAAAAATTGGGATGAATAAGCTTCCTTTAACAGTAAAGTGCCGTCACCACTGATCTCGAACACCATCACCTATTTCTCACCAACATTACCCTTGACCTTTATTAAGATAGGATCCAACACTAGCTTCTTTTTTAACTCTGCACCAGGAGACGATCAAAGCACTTCTTATACCATTACACTAAAATACTTGAAGTCAAAGAGTCAAACTCCAAGATTAGCCAAGCGGTGAATATCCTTCACCAATTCCTATTTTCCCTTCTCTACATGAGCCAAACTTCCCATAAACAACCTAATAAGAGCATTAACTACCACGTTAGCCTTACCTGAGGTATAGTGAAGACTCATATCATAGTCCTTGAGAAGATCTAACCATCACCTTTGCCTGAGATTGAGCTCCATTTGAGTGAAAACATACTGTAGACTCTTATGATCAGAAAAGGTATCCATGTGTACACCTTATAAATAATGCTGCCATATTTTCAAGGCAAAAACCACTACCACTAGCTCCAAATCATGAGTAGGATAATTTCTCTCATGTACCTTCAACTACCTATAAGTATATCAATCACCTTCCTATAATGCATCAAAACACAACCAAGACCTACCCGAGATATAATGAAATGACCACAAACCCATCAAATCCTTCCATGAAAGTTAGAATTGGAGTTGAAGTTAGCTTATCTTTCAACTTCTCTAAACTCGCCGCACAAGCATCCAACTAAGAAAACTTAACCTTATTCTGAATAAATTTATTCAAAAGAACCGATATCAATGAAAAGCCATCTGAAAACCACACATAATACCCAACCAAGCCAAAGAATCTCTAGATGTTGGTTGGAGTCGTGGGTCTAGGACACCCTTTAACCACAACCACCTTTTGCTGATCCACCATCATCCTCTCGCTAGAAATAATATGACCAAGAAAGTCACAATATTCAACCAAAACTCACACTTGGAGAACTTAACATACAAATTTTGTTCCTTCAAGGTCTGCAATACCACACGGAGGTGATTAGCATGATCCACCTCATATTTGGAATAAACCAAAATGTCATCAATAAACACAATAACAAAGATATCCATGAACTGCCTGAAAACCCAATTCATCAAATCCATAAATGTCATTAGATAATTAGTTAATTTAAATGACATCTCTAAGAATTCAAAGTGCCCATACTGACAACTGAAATCCATCTTTGGGATATGCACCTCGTTAATCTTTAGCTGATGATACCTAGACCAAAGATCTATCTTGGAGAAGAACTTCGCACCTTACAACTAATCAAATAGAACATTTATCCTCAGAAGAGGATATTTTTTCCTGACTATCACCTTATTTAACTGCTTGTAGTAAATGTACATCTGAAGGGAACCAACCTTCCTGTGCACAAATAACACCGATGCACCCCACAGGGATACACTAGGACAAATAAACCCCTTAACCAAAAAGATTCTTAGGTTACTCCTTCAGTTTCCTCAACTCAGCCAGATCCATTCTATAAGGAGGAATAGATATTGTTTGAGTATCTGGAAATAAATCAATACCAAACTCAATTTCCCAATCCCGAGGAGCACTAGGAAGATCATCCAAAAAGACCTCAGAAAACTCATTTACCATCGTAAATGACTTTAACAAAGGACATTTTGAGTTAGAATCTTTAACCCGAACAAAGTGATTGTGAAAACCTTTAGATATTAACCCCTGATCTCTAAAATAAGAAATAAACCTCCCCCTAGAAGCTAGAGAACCACCCTCCCCCTCTATAATCGGTTCATCAGGGAGCGTAAAGACAACCTTATGAGTCCGACAATCCAAGGACTCATAACAAGAGTGTAACTAATCCATCCCTTGAATAACATCAAAATCCATCATATCAAGTTCAAACAAATCTACAAAAGGTTGCCCACCACCAACAGATACCACACAGCCCCTATAAGCTCTCTTAGCAATAACTGAGTCTCCTACTAGGGTAAAATATAAAAAGAATTAGAAAAACCTCAGGACCAAAACTGATACATGCAGTCACAAATAGGGTCACATAAGAAAAAGGGAACCTAGAATCAAGCAGACAATACAAGTCATGAGAAAAGATCTATAACGTATTATAATGACATCATGCGATGCCTTAGATTCCTATCGGGACACCAAAGCATACAAATTGTTTTAGCCAACACTAGAACTAGAAGTAGTAATAGAAGTACATATGGCACCACTAGGTGCAAAAGCTAAAGATGAAGCCATCGGTACCTTATTTGCACTTGTAGCAACCTTATTAACCGGATAATCCATGAGTCGATGGAATACATACCACACTTGAAGAATTTGTTCAAATCTTCATTGCAATAATATAATGACGACGACTACAAAACCAGAAAAGAAGGCATGAAGAAACCAACTGACTCCCACTCGCCTGAGATTGGACACCTTATGTCCAGAAATTATCACCTACTTATTGACGCCTATCATCCGACTGCCACGAGTAACAAATACTAGCAGTGGAGAAAGAACTAAACCTTCCCCACTTTATTTTTGGCTATTTACCTCCATCCTAAATATCGTGCGACTTAGCACCTCCCTGATAAGAAAACCTGCTTCTCTTACTTGTCGATTTCTGAACTCTGCATAGTTTTTCTTCTCATCTTCTACCTGCTGCATATGAAAAATCAACCTAGAAATGTCCATATCTTTAATCAGCAAAGCATTCTTGCTTTACAAGATAAAATCCTAATTCAACCAAGATGCTAACTTTCTCATTCTCACTCTTATGTCATCCACCAAATCAGGAGCATACCTTGACATCTTGTGAAACTTCAAGGCATATTCCTTGATAGATATTGTCTCATTCTTAAGATTCCAAAACTGCTCCACCTTTGCTTCTCTCAACTCTTGTGGAAAGAAACGATCCATAAAAGCTCTAAAAAAAGACATCCTATAAGGATGACACCTCCATATCTCCTTTATCCCTATCCCACTCTTTGTACCATTAGTACACAAAAACCTTGAGCTGATAAGCTACAAAGTTAACACCTTCCACCTTAATGGCCTACAACACCCTGAATATTTTCTCCATCTCATCCAAGAAACCCAAGGATCCTCCTACACCTTAATACCAGCAAAAGTAGAAGGATTCTGTTTCAAAAACTGACCAACCCTTATGTACTTATTAGACAACCCACCAGATGCATCCCTCTTAGCCTGAGAGAAACTAATTTAGCAATAGTATGAATAAACTAGTGAAATTCCACATTAGTCACCAAACCCTGAGGATTACTAGTAGCAATCGGAGGAACTCTAGAACTATCAATGATAGGACCCTATTATTAAAGATGAACTCCAGACGTAGGATATACCCCATCAACATTGTCCCCAGATCGAATTAAAGAGTTTCTCTGTGTTTTAGATCGTCGACGCATGATCTGAAAAGTAAACAACGAAAGATTAGAGAAGACTTCCAGGACTTAGACACTAAGCTTTAAGATAGAATACCAAGGAAGTGAAACATTCCAAAATTCCTTGTAGCCTCTCTCTTATGAGTGTGGTGCACTACATACCACTAAAATAGACTCTACTTAAAAAAGCTTTGTGGAATCTCAATTGACCAGGAATTTAAAGCTATGATACCAACTTGACACGACCTGACCGTGGGCCTTATCATAATGGGCATCACAAGTCTAATCAAGATCGGGGACCACCCCCGGTTACCAAACCTAACCACAATTAGCATACCTTGAGTCGGCTGAATACTGGCATATAATAAGATAGCATCACTGGATAAGGACTGACTTTGGGATAGGTCTATTCATAGACCAACCCTATTAATTCATCCCCCACACCAAATAGTACAAACTAAACCACTATTACAAATAAATACTGAAACAAGGGCCATGAACCAGGCCAAAAACCAAGTGAGATCCAAAACATAATATCATAAACCCAAAATGAAATACAATGGAACAGTGAGAAATTATGTTCCATGATGTCAGCCCCAATTCCAGTATCAATATTAAGGCTGACACCAAAATCGATCCTGTCTATTCCAACATATATAAGTACTACAAAGCCTCTAACAAAAGCGTAAGAATATCTAATTAGGACATACCCCCAACCATAGGCAAAAACCATTATCCTAAAATAAATTAGAATGTTTAAAAATATCCATAACATTAAATGGACCCTTCCAAGAAGATGGAAGCTCACCACTTTAATCCAACAGTTGTCCCTGAGTCAATCACTATGTAAGAGGAGTAGAATGGTTGATTCATTCATAGCATGGGTATACAGCCGCCCGAACACAGGTTAGCGATCTATCGATAGCATGAACTCATGGTAAGGATAAAATAATGTCATTTATAGAACCATGTACAACCATCCATATCCATATAACCATACTTATATATATAACCATGCTGGGAAAGGCGACTGGTTTAGCGTGCCATTAAAACTTTTTACCTGGGCTATATAGCTTTGCCATCCTAAACGACCCACAGGCTCTATTGGTATAGCTCCCCTGTTAAAAGGACCCTAGTACATGAAACCGCACGACCAAAGAAGAGAACCTGGGATGACTAGTACATCCCCTAAAATATAGTGTGACATCATGCACATGGTAACAAAGACTAACCTCACATCGGCAAATATGAGTTTCCAATTTTTGTTCCCCCGAGACCTTCACCTTCTATGGCTTTGCTACACACCCCACCATTATTGCCTAATTAAAACCATTACCAAGAAACCAACCAATCCATTAACCATTTATTAACCAAGTCCATTAATAGTGGTATCATCATACCAATAATAACTTGAACGTTTTGTACATAGCCCACCATATATTAGTTTATGGGATTTCATTTACCCTTAATGATTTCCAATTATCCAAAACTATGGCCACCAAGGAATTTACAATCAATTTAATACCATTTAAAAAATTCATACCCTTTAGGGTTCCATTACCAAGTTTAAACCATGCAAAAGTTCCAGTGAAAAAACAAAATTATATTGAAAACATTGTTAAAGGCATTTTATCAAACACATTAGGGTCTTAGAATTTCCAAAACAAAATTTCATCACCAAAGTACCATTCCCATATAACAAATTATTCAAAACCACCATTAATGCATATAAAAGTATAATTAATACATTGAAAACCATAACCAAGCATTTATAACCAAAACCCAAAATCATAAAACAATGAAATCATAAAAACATTGTATAAAACCATGAATTTAGTTGGAACTAATAATAAGGGAAAATTACATGCCCCAATTTTTGACTCATACTTTTTAGTTGTATTGAGTTAAAAGATCGATATTCCAAGAAAATGTCTAAGATCCAGAAACTAGTGTGTTTCAAAAATCTACCATGAACTTAGAGGAATTTCCCCTCAAATTTGAATTAAATTGTCAAAACCAGTATTAATCAAGATTCCCTATCACCCAGAACCATTAATCTTACTCTATCTCACTATTTAGGGTTTTAACTCTTAATAAATGGGTCAAGAATTAGCATAATCTTGACATAAGGGTATATTTATGCCCATACTATCTCCTCGTGTCCTTTTATCATCGCCTAGGACCTACGATAGCCCCATTCTTTAACTAGATAACTACTATCGATGGGGAAAATGCAGCGCGATCACAGTGTTATCTTCTACCACATGAGTCCCAATTGTGACATCCTCTTCCGCAATCACACCAATTTTCCAGCCATGGTTAGCATAGTCACAACCATTTCCTTATGATAATAGTTCCACTAATTGACAACTAAAACATGGAAAATCTTCTAAGTCTTCGCCAAGACCTTGGGATTCATTTGAAATCTCATATACTCAAACAAAATATGTAACCATACAGTGTTTAGCATTCAAGACTTAATAGAAAAATTGGGTTTTCCTTCTTAGGTCCTTCAAAAAAATATGGGTTCCACACCTATATATCATTTTCTTAACTTTCTGACCAATATGTCAAAATGAGCCTGGGTTCCTTGAGATCCAAACAAAGAGCTCACTTAGGCTAAAATAGATATTTTGGAGTTGTTTTAACAGTAAAAATTTGCATATGAGATTGATATATTATAATTTTTTTCTGGTAGCTATTTGGAACTAATGAAGGCTTAAAAATTGAGAATTGCCTAAAAAAACTAAACTAACTACTCGATAACCAAACTGTTAGTTCAAGCAAGTCATAAATGACTTGTGGTAGCCATAGAAAAGGTCTAATAAGTTGAAATATGGAAAATGACCTCAAGGGTCATTACAATATCCACTACTAAAGGAACTTTCATCTGTGAAAGCTAAGGATTAGGATGTACCTAAAGTCTTGAACAGGTAAGAAATACTATGTCCATATCTAACTCTTGATATCCTACGTGTCCTTTTCTACTAGGCAGTGCCTTCACTAAATATTAATTATAGGAATATCTCTACTGTGCAACCACTTGACATCACTAGCCTAATTAAGAATTAGCTCCTCCATAAAAGTATAATGCATGTCCAACTGGACAGAGTCCTATATAAGAACTTAAGAGGGATCAAGAAGTTATCACCACACAATAGGAACATGGAAAACTCAATGAAAAACAACAAAATCTAGAATGCATATGGATCAGGAAGTTATCACCATAACATTACACTTATGCTATGATACTTTAGATTGTAAGACGTGTAAGGTCATATTTAATTTTCCTAGTGAGACAATTGTTTAATGGGAGGGTGGTTCCATATATCTTTAGGGAAGGATTACATAGTGTCTTAGAGATCGGAGGTTAATCTCTAAAGGGTATCTCTATTATCTGGTCTATGTTAAAGATTCTATCCTAGAAGGTCCTTCCTTTCAATTGGTTTCAGTGGTATATAAGTTTCCTGAGGTCTTCCATGATAACCTTCCCGATATCCTTCCCGATAGAGAGATTGATTTTTGTATTGATCTTATTCTTGACTCGCATCAAATTTATAATCCCTCATATAGAATGTCTCTAGCTGAGTGATTAAACTTAATGAGCAACTAAAGGTTCTCTTAGACAAAGATTTTATCCGTCCTTGTGTTTCCACATTAGGTGAATTGGTGTTGTTCGTGTATAAAAAGGATTGTTCCCTTCATATGTGTATTGATTAATGATAATTTAACAAGGTGATAGTAAATAACAAATATCCCCTTTCAAGAATTGATTATCATATCTATCAGCTTCAGCGTGCCAAATTTTTTCTAAGATTGATCATCGTCCTAGGTATCAGTAGTTAAAGATTAGGGATATGGTTATCCCTAAGATAAGTTTTCATACCCAGTATGGACATTTCAAGTTTCTGCTTATGTCTTTAGTGTTCAGCAATACCCCAACAACATTCATTGATTTGGTGAATAGGGTGTTCCATTAATTTCTAGATTTCTTCATCATTGTCTTCATTGATGACATCTTAGTGTACTCTAAGAATGAGGACTATCATTCCAATCATCTATATTTTTTGTTGTAGACCTTGAAAGATTTGTAGTTGGATGCTAAGTTCTCCAATTGTGAGTTTTGGTTGAATATCATAACTTTTTTGGGTTGTGTTTTTCTAGTGAGGGTATTATGCTATATCCTCAAAATGTTGTTATGGTTATGAAGTTTCCTAGAACAACGGAACCAAATGACATTCGAAGCTTCTTGGGTTTAACCTAGTATTATAAGAGGTTCGTGGATAGTTTATCTTTTATTGCTGCTTAATTGACTAAATTGACTCAGAAGAATGTAATGTTCTTTAGGTGTGATGCTTTCGAGGGTAGTTTTGAGAAGCTAAAAGATAAGTTGACTCCAACTCTATTCTTGACAGTACTCGATGTTACAGAGAGATTTGTAGTTTATTATGATGCATCCCAGATTGGTTTGGGTTGTGTCTTGATGCTGCATAGTAAGGTGGTTACCTATGCCTCTAGGTAGTTGAAACTTCATGATAGGAACTATCCAACTCATGACTTTGAGTTTTTAGTAGTGGTGTACACATTGAAAAATTGGTGTAAGTATTTATATGGGGTACATGCCTACTTCTTTTCTAATCATAAGAGCCTTCAGTATGTGTTTACTTAGAAAGAGCTTAATATCAAGTAAAGGAGATGGCTTGAGTTTTTTAAGGACTATGATATGAATCTTGAATACCATCCATGTAAAGCTAACATGGTTTTTAATGCTCATAGCGGGTTGTTAGTGGGTAGCTTGTCGCATATGGAGAATGATAAGCGGGAGTTGTTGCAGGATATTCACCATTAGGCTAATAGTTGAGTTCGTCTCTTGGTCTTTAAGTATGGTGGTATTTTAGTGCAGTGGGTAGCACAGTAATCTCTTTGTTTGGAAATAAAGAAGAAGTAGGTGTTAGATTCTCTTTTGATGAAAATCAAGGATGATGTGGGTAGGCAAAAGGTTATGGTTTTAGACATCGGTGAAGATGATATTTTAAGGTACCAAGAGAGGTTGTGTTCTGGATATGGATGAATTGCAAGGTAGTATTTTAGCTGAGTACCATGAATCACGGTATATTGTTTATCCTGGTTCAACAAAGATATATTATAATCTGAAGGAGATGTATTGGTGGAATAACATGAAATGGGATGTGGCCGACTATGTGGCTAAGTTCATGGTATGTCAATAGGTGAAGGTTGAGCAATTGAGGACCGATGGGTTTCTTCAAGAGATTGAATTATTAGTGTACAAATGGGAGGTAATTAATATGGATTTTGTTATCATTCTTCCGTAGTCACGAAATAAGTGTTACTCTATTTGGAAAATCATGGATAGGATCATTAAGTCTGCTCACTTCTTACCCCTAAGGACTACTTTTTTTGCCATGGATTATAAGAAGAAATATCTTTAATAGGTTGTAAAATTACATGGTGCACCTGTTTCGATTATCTTTAATCTCGGTACCCAATTATCATCACTTTTCTAGCATTCTTACCAGCATGGTTTTGGTGACTATCGTGAGTATTAGTATGGATTTTAACCCACAGTCGGATGGGTAAGATGAAAGGACCATTCAGACTTTGGAAGATATGTTACGAGCTTGTATAATTGATTATGGTGGAAGATTATTTGACCATTTGCCTTTGATAAAATTTGCTTATACAATAGTTACTATTCTAATATTGGTAAAGCCCAATTTAAGGGGTTGAATGATAGGAGGTATAGGTCTCCTATTTGGTGGATTGAGGTTGGTGAAGCAGAAATGTTTGGCCTAGATTTTGTTCTCCAATCTATGAAAAGTTGAAAGTATTTGGGATTGTCTTAAGACAGCCTATAGTCATTAAAAGTCATATGCGAACATCGGCAAAGAGATTTGGAGGTCGAGGTTGGTGATTGGGTGTTCTTGAAGGTTTCTCCTATGAAACAAGTGTTGTAGTTTGGGAAGAAGGGGAAACATAGTCCCCCGTATGTTAGCCCATATGTGGTTTTAATATGGATTGGTAGTGTTGCATACGATTTTGATTTTCCCTATGGCATAAGATCCATTCATCCGGTATTCCATGTGTCCATATTGCGTAAATGTATGGGTTATCCTTCATTGATTGTTGATTTAGAGGACATTGGTATCTCGGATTCTTGTCTTATAATGAGGTTTCAGTGAGGATCTTTTATAATAAAGTTCATAGGTTGCGAACAAACAAGTGTCTTTGTTAAAGGTTCTATGACATAACCAAAATTCTGAGGAATATACTTGGGAGGCTGAAGAGGACATAAAGTCCAAATATCCATTCAAATTCATGATTCCAGAAAATTTTGCTTGAGGTATATGTTGTTCTTAACACTTTTGTTTTATTTCTTTGTTGATGATAGATTTATTAATCTCTTGGTGTTTGATGTATGTCTAAAGGGTAAGAATAAAGGTTTTTGAAGTTTGATTGTGTTTGTAGTGCCTCATCCATCATTCAAGGACGAATGATTTTAGGGGGTAGGAGAATGAAACACCTCAAACATTGGCCCTTGAAAAATATTCTAAGCCTTGAACATTTTGTGCACATATATATATATCATACCAGAAGTTTGGAGTGTATATGGTTTGAAGTCCTTCGTTTTATGTTGGTCAGTGTCACACTGGCCAAGTTCTGTTCTTGGTACAAGAAGGCATCATATGAGTCATATGTTAGGGTATGAGTATTAAGGTCAAAATCATATGTTAATCAGTGTGTTATTATTCACATTCGTCCTAGGATACAACATAAGTGGGTACAAATCATATGGTAGGGTACAACTCATGATAAGGATTTGTATATTGGACAGAATATGGTGTCCAAGATTCTCATCAACATATGAGTCGAGGGTACCACTTATATCATGTAGGTACGAGTGGAAGGGGCAAACCATACCCATGTTAACATTTTCCATCTTTTAAGTTGAGGCGATTTAGGAGATTTCCCACCCAAAACCATTAAGAACCCATGTTTTATAAAATATTGTAGACTCTTATAAAACACTTTAAAGGATCAAAACACTCTAAAAATCATCTCTAAACTCTCTCTTGAAAATTGGGCTAGGGTATCTACAAGGTGTCCATCTAGAGGCGCAAGAGTAGTTCCTTCTATAAATCTACATTAATAAGACATGTGAATCTTCCCATATTGTTAGTTCTCAAATATCATGTGTTTTAAACATTGATTATGATTCATTAATGGTTATTTTGAAAACCAATGTTGAGGGTTTAGTTGCATCTGGTCAAGTATTGTTTACTCTTTGATTAAATTTTGTTTGTACATGTTTTTGGGGATTGATTGCAAATGTAGGTGCTTGGTAATTGTGGATTAACAAATGTTTCATGGATAACCTTAAACTTGATGGTTTTTACCTTGGGTTTGGTCTTGGGAATTGTGTCCTCAATGTATTTGTACAAATGTCAAAGACAAAAAACAAGTCACATGATGAATTGGGTTTTTAACTAATGCTTGGTATAAGAATGTTAATAAAGGATTAATGATATTGTAATGGTCATGATAAAAATAAATTGAATTGAAATGTGTTTTGAACTAAGGCATTGGCCATATAATGTAAAAGGTTGGTAAAAGGTTTCATGATACTATCGGCTGAGCAACTACTAGTACAAGAGGAACCTTAACTCCGTGAGCCGCAGCTCTAGGCCACACCCCCGCCTCAGTACAACTCTAATCAGCTGACTAAGCACCATCGGATGACACACCACCAACTATCACTAAAATCTAAACCAACACATCTCTAAAAACTAAAAAAGAAATAATCCCTAGTGGAGCTTGGTCTGGTCCCTGTCCCTTCGATGGCTAAGGTGGAAAAATCTTAGGCTCGGGCGTAGGAATAAGACCTATGGAAGGTAGCCTATCCTTCATGTTAATGCAATTTCTCTTATGTTCTTGTTGAATCCGTGTGTAGTTTGTTTCCTTTAAGTTTTGTTCTATTCTTCATCTATTTTCCTTTGTGTTTTATTTTTTGTTTTCAAAGGTTTTGTTCAAGTTCTAAGTATTGTCTCTAATCATTTGGTATCAATATCGATGTATTAGAGTTTTTCCCGCAACTCTAAGTCTTGGATCTAAGAAAATCTCCACAAAAAAAGAGTCTTGAGTAAAAAAGAAATACCAAAAAAGTGTTGAGTCTTGTCTGTTTGATAGTATATACGAATTTCACAACTTAGATCTACTAATTTTTAATTTGTTTTGATAGTTTTTAGTGTTAGATCCTTATTATTTATCACTTAAAGAGTCTAGATCTATTTTTAGAATAAGATTTGGTTATTTTTTAGCTAGATCCACCATGGTTGTGACTTGTTTGAAATTTTTTGGAGGTGGTAACGTGTGGTTTTTGTGTTGGTTGGACGATTTGTGCTTGATTTGTTGTTGGTTGAACTTGCCTTGGCAAAGGGAACCTGGATCTAAAAGAAAATTTACATTTAGGGTTCATTTGCCTAGTGGTCAAACCTTGGTCAACTCTTAAATATTCATCTTGTTCATCCATCATCTCCAAATCTTGTTGAAGAAGAATATTCAAGTAGCTTGTTTTATCCAAAAAGGTAAAAGAAAGTGATTGTACTAAGTGTTTGTATAAGAATATTTCCTAGCATATTCTAAGTCTTCCAAAAAGGAAAGTGGACAAGGGGACAAGCATGTACAATTGAAATTAACCTTGAGGGGACTAATCTATTTTGAATTCATTTGAAGCTCCAAAAGTGCTCCAAACCTGTATTTTCCCCCCTAAGAACCGAAAATGTTCTTCTCCTAGGGTGTGTTTGCCAGAGACATAAATTTTGAGAATTGAAAAATTTGAAAAGTGACCTCCAATCACAAACTGCCATGTCATCACTTATATAATGAACCAAATTGATTCCTAAATTAGATTTCTAAGTTTCTATTTGTTGTTTCTAGTTGCTTTTGAGTTGATTGTACCCCTAATTAGAAAACTAGTAACTTCTTACTAGGTTGATAATTAGTTTAGAGTCCTTTTGTTTCATGTCATAGTTGTTTGTGTGCTTTAATCATTTCGTAATTAGTTGTAACATGTTGGTTCAAGTAAATATAAGAAATTTTCTTTTAGTCATATCAAACGAAAATCCATTTTTGGCCAAAGTAGAATCATCCCTCATTCACTTGACCAGTAAGTAACAAAGAATCAACACTTATGAAAGCAAGTGTAAGGTGAGAATCAAGTGAGAGAGTTGGTGAGGCTTTTTGAACTAACTTGTTTGTTAATTTTTTAGGTCTTTCTTTATTGTGTTTGATAGGTACATTGATCAGGGAACCCAACAGTTCAAGTGCTCAACCATTTGGTAATGATGTTAGTAGGATCATGATGGCTCGACTTAAGGCCATTTCTCATGATTTGGAAATGATGGGTATGGACTTGGGTGAGTTGAAAGGTGATGTGGGATCTTTGAAGGGTGAGGTGTCCACAATTAGTTGAAGGCTTGATTGTGTATAAAGTAGGAGGAACTCCCGACCTTCTACTCCTAATTCCTACCAATATCTTCAAGTGCTCAAGCCAATAACTTCTCCATGGCCATGACACCCGAAACCCTGCACTAAATGCTATATCCTCTACAACCTCCACAAAAACGATCCCAAATTCCCCCAAACCGAAACTTACCCAGACCCCTACATCCCCAAATGAGCCAAGTCCAACAAGAAAGACTTAGAAACCAAACTCTACCACCGAATCCGATTCTTCAAATGCCAAAACCCTTGGCCAAAGACCATTTCCTCCATAAAACCAAATACCTCCACAATAAGTCTAGGTAACAAATAACCAAAGATCTTACCCTCCTCCCAAAGGACAACAAAACCAAAACCATCCCATTTCTATTGAAGACTATGGTAGAGGGGAGCAAGAATGTTATGATGTTCCTAATGATAACTATTTTTTTGAGAAATAAATTAGGGAAAGACATGATCAAAGAGGGTGTTATGGAATAAACCAAAGGGTAAAAAGGAAGGCAAGGAAATTGAATGATGGGCATCAATTCAATAAAGTTTGGCATTCCAATTTTAGAAGGCGAGAGTGATTTGGAAGTGTACTTAGCTTGGGAGTCTTCTTGCGAAAAGATTTTTCAAGTGAATGACCTTTCTGAAGAGAAGAAAAGTTTATATGCTATTGCTCACTTTGAAGTATATGCAAACACTTAGTGGGATTACACCAAGAGATTTGGTGATGTGTTGATTTTTGGCCAACAACCTCCTTGGGAGATTTTGAAGAGACTAATGAGAGAGAGATATGTACCGTAGCATTATATACATGAGATCCTTGCCAAGATTTACAATCTAAGAGAAGGAAGAAAGAGTGCCAAGGCATATTATGATGAATTCCAACAACTTTTTTGAAGCTTGACCATAGAGGTGAACAAGTGAATAATGATGTTATTCATTTCAAGGTTGGATTGAACAAGGACATATCTTCTCGTTTGACTCTTCATAAGTTTGAGACCACTGATGGTATCTTCTAAGCGGCCATGGATATTGAATAAGAAAACAAGAGAAGTCGACCTACAAGCTCAAAATCCAACAAGCTTCCAGTTTTTCAAAGAACAAAGAGGTAATTCAATATTATTTTAGTTGGAACAAGGAAAAATTCTCTTCATCTCAAGCTCAACAAACCATGACCAAAGCTTCCCAACTGAACCCTCCAAGAAATAAAGGTAAACCTACTCCTACTTTTCAATCTAAACATTTACAATGCTTCAAGTTACAAGGGTGGGGTCATAGGGAAAGTGAGTGCATTAACCGATATTATGTAATTCTAAGGGGGTAAGTTATGAAATCTTGGGGTATGAAGTGGAGTTGGAAACCGAGGGGAATCATGAAAACACTCAAGATGGAGAGCATGTAGAACCTGAAGAGGGTAGTGAAGAAGAAGTGTTCCCATGTGAAGGTATATGTGACATACCTAACTATGTGGTTAGAAGAACCATGTTTTATTAAAACTTGGTTGATTCAAGCCAAAGAGAATTTCTCTTTCAAACCAAGTGCCTTATTAAATGTGGAGTATGTTCAATGATTTTATATAGTGGGAGTTGTGTTAACATTGCTAGTGTCACCATGGTTTACTAGTTGATATTACATACTACCCCTTACCCAAATCCGTATAAGCTACAATGGTTGAATGCTTATGGTTAATTGAAGGTGACTCGACAATGATTGATCCGGTTCCATATAGGAAATTACCATGATGAATTTATATGTGATGTACTCCCCATGCAAGCATGTCATGTATTATTGGGTAGGCCTTAGCAATTTGATAAATCCACTAAGCCTGATGGAAGGTCTAATAGATACACACTTGAGCATAGTGGCCAAAAGTTTACTTTTGTTCCTCTTCCACCATCTAGTGTGAATAAAATCCATGATAAATCCAAGTATATAAATAAGAATGGAAAAAGGGAAAGGGAAATGGAGATCTCGGATAGTCAAGATGAAAATAGGTAAAGACATTTGCTAGTGGGTCTTGCCCACAAAGGGACCTTGTTAAACACTAAGACAAATATTAGCATTTTCCTAGTATTTGCTATTCTTATGTGTAGGTTCAAGACCATAGAAGTCCCAAGGATAATCCCAAGAATGTTCTCTCCAAACCCTTGAATGAAAATCCTAATATTGGGATAAGTGATGAAAAAGTAAGCCCAAAGGGAAAACTTGACATATTCCCTTGTAATAAGGAGAATGAAGGATTACCTAATGCAAAACAAGATGAAAAACACACTTCCTATGATCTACAAGGTGACATTACTATACTCTTCACTTCCTTGAACTTAGAATATTATGATGTGATCTCTTATGAAGTGATCTCAGATTTACTTAATGTAGAAGTACATGCTTCTTTCTTAGTAGTTTTATTGTTGTACATAATGAACTATGTGATACTCAAAATGACTCACTACTTTAACATATGAATGAAGTGATTGAAATATATTAAGTAGTTTTTGATGTTTGTAATGTTGGTCTAGAGATTAAGTATGGTTGTTTAAACTTGTGTGATAAAAGCCATGATATTAGTCTTGTTCATAGTGACCATGTGTATGTCAAAGTTGTGATAAATTATTTGGAATATTTCAGGTTGCACTCTTTGTTATTTTATTTCTATCTTATTCATGCCCTCGGTAATACTTGTGGAAAGTGTTTCAGGATTATTACAAAGGATTATTGGCTATATTCCACGAGTGTACACCCTTGGTGTGTTTATGTAATTGTGGTACTAATGCTAAACCTCCTATCATGAGGATTTTGTGCTCGTTGTCCCTCTATTTGTTTTTTCAAGGTGTGCAGAATTTGAGGTCAAATTACTTTCAAGATGGAGAGGATGATACAAGCCAAAAGAGCACAAGAATTACAAGGTCTTGTAGAAGGTTCAAGTTTCAAATTTTTCAAGTTATTGAAAATCTTTTGTAGCCTTTTCAAAGCCTTGTCTAAGTGAAGAGAGAAAGAGAGTTTTAGGACTTAAGAAGTTCCTCTCATTAAGGGCATTTATGACTTTTTACATTCAAAATTAACATTCAAGAGGCGCCACAACTTGAGCTCTCATTAAGGGAAATTTAGTCATGTAATAGTATAAATAGACATTTTAGCTTTTATTTTTGTTAGACTTTGATGAATTATTGAGAGATACTCTAATTTTAGCTATTTTTTTTCCTCCTTAAGAGGTGAACCCAAAACTAGGACCAATATTAGTATGGATTTTACTTTTGTTGACTCGTTCGTAAGAAAAGTTGGTGCTTGGGGAAGTTGATTCACTTTGTATCTACCTAAGAGTGGGTTGTTGTCTTCATTGGTGGTGTATGTCTAGCTGTTTGATACACACCTTGGTGCTATCTATTGTGGAAGATATATGTCTTATTAACAATCCTTCATCTTAATACAATTTCTCTTAAGTTCTTGTTGTATCCGTAAGTAGTTTGTTTCCATTAATGTTGTTCACTTCTTCATCTATTATTCTTTGTGTGTTATTTTCAATTTTCCAGTGTTTTGTTCAAGTTCTTAGTGTTTTCTCTTATCAGAATATGAGATACTGGCTTTATTACTTATTGTATTATCACCCCCTTAGCTTAGAGCAAACATTCTATGGCTGGGAACCACTTAATCAACAACTCTAAACTGAATTGCCACAACTTTACTCTAGAATCTGGGGTATAATAATATGCGTAATTGATAAACTCACCCTGAATGACTATGCTTGATAATTTAACACCTGCTACTAATATTTTCTTCTTAGATACTACTCTTAACTTTTCTGTAGCCCCAACAATCATCATATAACAACCTAAACACTGATTAACTTAGAATTCTCAACTCTTCTTTTTATTAGCTCAACCTTCAAAGATTCAAAGTTAGATTCTAACACTCAACATGGATATCCCCAAACCTTTTATGAACCTTAATACTTTCATAACATCCTAAAATATCACATCAACAACATACAACTTTGGATCAACAAACATAATTTCTCACATACACTAGTTTAAAGACTACTTATTCACCTTTCTTACAACTAGACCCATGGCTACATAACCTACTAATTCGGATAACACTATACCAACACTACTACTGCTTCTAAACTCCTGAATTCATACTACTACCTTTAGGTCATACACTGTCAATGTATTCTAAGAAAAGATCAAAAAACACATCTAATTCCCATACATTGGAATACTACCCATCCATACAATGAATGGTTCATTGGGAAACTAAAATTGAACGACTCTATTTCTTAAATCAACTGAAGTTATTTTTAGGGTACTGTAACCTGTCAATTTCTGTATACCCATCTGGCTATTTTAGATTTACCCACTGGGATAGACAATGAAAAGGTCTCTACTAAAGTTTTAGGACTGACATCAAAATTGACAGCTATATAAGGGGTTACAAATGAAATTGAAGCTCCAGGGTCTAATAAAACTTACACAATGCTATGGAAGACTTATAAAGTACCCATAACCACATTAAGAGAGCTTTCCTGATCATGACAGTACATGAGTGCATTAAGTCTTCCCTGACTTGGGCCACTGGTGGGACTAGAAGAGGCGCCCTACTGAGTCGGGCGACCTGGTGGAGCTGATGATATATTGGACTAGCCCTGTTAGAGAAAATCCTTTCCCATTTGAGCAATTACTCAACACTCTTAAAGCCTATGGTATGGCTTACGACACCCAAAACATACATTTCTACCATCCTTACACACACTCTATTGATTTCTACCATATTCTACGTAATGTCAATTAGTACGAACACCATTCCCACTAACTTGTGACTTAGATCCTGGTGCTCTATCTCAACTGGAATTCCTAAACTTAAGCACTTGCGTACTGGCTGAAGGCGAAGCTAGGTCTAAGATTTTTTTTATGGATTTGAGAATGGTTGCCACCCCCTGACTTTGGCATATAACTACCTATTTTGGCCTTCTTACTCTCTCTCTCTCTCCTCCCTATGCTCTCCCCTTAAACTACTAAGCAAAAATGACAAGTATAGATAAGACAGTAGCCTGCTGGTAGTTCTGAGTATCTACTGAAAGTTCTAACTTAATAAAAGTATCTCTTAATTAGGCATGAGAGACATGCTTGTTCAGGGGATTTTTCATGAATAGGCGGAGGTGCAAGCTGATTTCCGCTTCTTCATTCGTTGTTCTTTCAGGGATGTATTCTCTATAAATGGAAGGAAGAATGAATGATAAAGAGACTTTTAATAGAGCTTATGCTCTTTTACATGATATGAACACTGAAAGAAGGGAAACATTTACAAAAATATCATATATCCTCCTATTCATAAGTGTGCTACGCTTCACACTCATGTACAAGACTCTACTCAACGTGACCTTTAAACTCCCTAGAAAACTATAAAACTGTCGTCTCTGATATAAAGTTTTTAATGCCTCGAGAATACACCCTGGATGCCACATGGTGCTTATGTTCTCAAGAGACCGCATGCTAGCCCATGAGCTGGTCCCTGCTATGAACACTGAATACAACCGATAATAAAGGAACATGTGCATAATATAACTTAAGAACACCCTAAGAGTTTATATGCCTAAACATGAGATTTAAATCATAGTTTTGGAAATTTCTGAAAACAATATTGAAAAGACTGTCAATAACAACATAAACTAAACTGACTAATTTTTTGAAAGTACCTGAATGCCTCTAACTGACTGGGGAGTTGATGGGACAAGCCCTTATCTAAGTCCAACTACTACTTAAATGAAATAGTGAAATAGACAGAAACGGTCCTTGGTATATGAGGACTCACCATTACTGTTGCCGCTGATGCTTTGGAATGTCTAAGCATAGGAAGGAACTTGAGCATCGAACCATTATATAAGACATCATAGCACAAAAAAGAAGTATGCGATCAGTACTTTGAATGTACTAATATCTAGATGAGGTTAGGCTAATATGCATGGATTATGTGCATAAGTAATAACTGAATGAATGAATAGCATGAGGTAACTAAATTACTCGTATAAATGCTTGAATGCTGTAAAATCTGTGAATACAAGACCAAGAATATAACATGATTCTGAAATAGATTATAAACTAAAATACTGGAACATTATAACTGAATAATTGATAACTATATGTTATGGTCAATTCAAACCTAAACTTAATCATACTGAATACTGGACTGAGCCTGCGGGAGGTATCATCTAACCGACATGCCCCAATCTGAGCTAAGCGGGGTCCAACATGTAACTCCTGTTAAAAGGGTGTCAATACAATACCACGAATACTGACAATGGCTGGGTGAGTCACCCTATACTGGTATCCGTACTCACAAAGTGAGTGCCCACTCTAAACTGGAAGGAAGACATCCCAACCAAGGGTGGCTACGTAGTTCTGTAACTCAAGAATTATTAATAAGGGTCAAACCTTAAACTAGCAGGATTGTCCCCTTCCTTCGGATCGCTCGGTGCTGAATGCTACTCCCAACTGAACTGTCACTATTTGCGGGACTGAACTAAGTTTAACTAAAAAAGAAACTTACTCAAATTACTGAACTGATCTAGGTTTTAATACATGATAACTGACCGAACTGATGATGCTGACGTGTCTGAAACCATTCTAAAAATACTGAGACTAAGTAAACAGCTAAATATAAGGTTTAAATAAACCCTAGGACTCGATAGAAATAACTATAGGACCATATGAAAACTTTGAAACCATAGAGGGGGAATCCTTGTTCAGCATTCATCACTAAGGCATTTCATCAAACGCATGAGGGTCATAAGTTAAAGCATGCGAATAGTTAAATCATGCGATAATAACATAATTGCAATACTAAAAATCATGGACTTAGGATTTAACATGCGAACATCTACATTCAAATGTGTCAAGGAAAATTTCCAATGAAAACACTTTGTAAACATAACTTGTAACAAGTTTCATAATAACTTCATGAAGATAACTCATAATAACGTGTAAAAATCATAGCTTTAAACTTGTAAAAGGATTCTTTGACTCCATGGGTGAAAAAGACCCATGAATTAACATCACAAATACCATAAAATCTTAAATCCTATAAAATAAACACAATTCCTTAAGCTTCCTTAGAGATTATTAAATTTAGGAACTTGTTTTTTTGTTTTTCTTGAATCGGAAGGAGTTTAATTTGATGAACTAGGGAAGTTCTTAGGGTTTATTTGAGAGTAAAATTGGGGATTTTGGGCATAATATGCCTTAATTGAAGACAAATCCCGTGTTAATACGGATTGGGACAATGGGAAAAGACAAGACTGCTTTTATAAAATTTAAATTCGTAATTGGAACGCCGATTAAGCCATCACTGTGACATGCCAGAGATGCCATCTCAATTCCACCGCAATGCATTGGAATCACGTTGAGCTGTTGGAATTGAAATCCAAACAAAGCCCAAACCATATTCGAATAATGTGAAACAGCCCCGACACATGCTCCTTACACCTTTGATCATGAAGTAACTCAAAAACTTACATCTCGAGGTCGAGAAGGTCACTTTAAAAATCAATCAAGTTAACATGAAAAAAATAAAACTAAGTCCCCAACACTTAGGAAAATATTCAGGTTCTAAGCCTCTTATGCATGGACTATAAACTGAACTAAACAAAGGAACGTACGGGGTATTACATAAGCCAATATCCTTTAATGTAAGAAACTAGATCCAATCTTACCCTAAGCATTGGTGTCTAAAGAATTTTTATCTATTTTTAGTGTTCTGCGGCATTCTTATGCTAAAGAAAAGACATTAATCCTAATTCACCTAAGCATAAGGAAACAAGTCAAGTGTCTCAACTCTACGGTTTTAAAATAGCCTAAAATTTTTAACCGTATCAAGTCTTGAATTTCAATAACCCAACACCTAAAAATAATCCCAAATATAAAACAAAATCATAAGAATACTATGAAATAACTTAATCTAAAAAGGGATATACCTACCCTACCTAGAGGCAAATAAAAGCTCATAAGATCTGCTAAAGCACTGCTTTTCCTTTTTGAGAAGCTTCCACAATATTTCAAGCTATCAAAATCATATTTTACTCATCAATACAAGAGTAACGATACCCATGTTGCACCATTTTCTAAACTAACCCAAAATTTTTACATGCTCAAGGGATCATTACCCTAAAAAGGGGATAAAAACCAAGCTAAATTTGGGGCTAAAATCAAGCACTCAAGTTTTATAGGGTTTTGAGCAAGAAATTGGAAAAATCTACAAAGAATTTAGAGGAATGTTACTTCAAATCAAAAAAATTGTACAAACAAAGATTAATCAATCTTCCCAATCACCCACAAGATTTAATCTCACTCTCTTACTATTTAGGGTTTTTTCTCTCAAGAATGGGTGAAGAATAAGCAAAGTAGAGGTATAAAGGTATATTAATACCCATACCAGTTTCTCGGGTCCTGCTATTATAGCTCGGGACCTGAGATCACACTATTCTTTAACTAGATGGACTATTTGTGATTACACAAATGCACCACGATCACACTAGTTGCCTTCTACCACACTTTTCACAATTGCAACATCCTCTTCCGCAACCACACAAATTTTCCTGCAAAATTTACTGTAATCATGACTATTGTCTTGCTATAGAAGCTGCACCAGATGATAGCTCAAACTTGGAAAATCTTTTAAGTCACCGCCAAGCCCTCAAGATTCATCTAGAATCCTGTGTACGCAAACAAACTATGTAACCATAAAAAGTTCAACGTTCAAGACTCAATGGCCTGATAAGATTTCCATTCGAGGTTGTTTCAAAAAAATGTGGGTCCCACATTCGTACTTCATTTTCTTAACTTTTTGACTAATAAGTCAAAATAAGCCTGCGTCCCTCGCAACTCAAAACAAGAGTCCACGTAGCCTAAATCGATATTTTGTAGCTGCTAGCAAAGTCAAAATTTTCATATGAGTCTGTTATACTGATATTTTTGCCTAGTGGCCATTTAGAACCAATGAATACTTCAAAACATAAAATTGGCTCTAAAAAACAAACAAACTGCCCGATAATCAAACTGTAAGTTCTAGCAAGTCATGAATGACTTGGCAAAGCTATAAAAATGCTCTAACCGCAAAAATTAGTAGTAATGTGGAAAATGACCAGAAGGTTCATTATAGGTCTTGACGTTCGTTAGCAAGTGTCTGGCGTAGGTGGCCTTACCTAGGTCAAATTGTAACTCCAAATTTTTCCTTTTTGTAGGCCCTTGTGCATTGCTTTTCACAGAATATTCCCTTTTTAATAGATATTCCTATATACAAACAACATTTTCCTTCTTTTGGTTTTTTTCTAGATCAAACAACACTTTCTGGATGAATATTTTTGTTGAAGATATGAATTTATTCAAGAACACAAAGAAAAGAAAATTTTTCAACCAACTCATTTTACTCGAAATACGAGGAAATTTGAAACCCAAACTCCTTTCAACCTCACAAACACATTCCAAATGACTTTAAGCCTCAAATTTTAACCGATTTTAAACATTTTTTAACCCACTTTCTAATTTTCTTCAAGTTTCAAAAACCCAGAAATGGTCAATTTTTGATACTTCTCAAAATAGAAACAAAACATAGATCTAGGTTCTTTTGATGTGGGAAATATCTTTCAACCTACAAATAAACATCAAGTAATAATGATTTGAAGACCCACTTCTCCATTTCTTCCAGATCAAGCTCAACAATGGAAGGTTTCTTTAAATCTTGTTCAAACACACCCAATAGTTCAAATCTGAACTAGATAATACTAGATGGATCAAATCTAGAATGGAGGCACCAAAAAAATATCTTTAAGGTTTTCTTCCAAAAAAAATTTGAACACTTTATTTTTTATTTTTGAAGGTAGCTATCTTAAGTCTTGAATAGTAAAAATGGATCTAAGTGTTGCTTTGATACCAAATGAAAAAGATCAATCCAAAGAATTAGAAAACTAACTATGGTATGAGAAATGAAAGATAAGTATAGACGAAAGCAAGTAAAGATAGAAACAAAGAATGGAACTGAAAATATGCAAAGGGCATATTATAACCTTAATCCTTTATTCAATAATCCAATAAAAGAACCTAATATCCTATGTAAACCACTAGAAAATCAATCCCCAAGCAACCAATGTTTCAGAACGAGAAATCAATGCAAGCTAATCCATGCTTACACACACTCACAAGAATATAATTATTCATTAGCATTAAAGTTACCTAACAATGAAAGGGAAACTCCTATTTATGGAAAAGGGCTAATTATTAGAAAAATTGGCACAAAACTAACCTATTTCAGCAAAAAATCACATGCCCATGCAACAAAGCACATGCTCACATGTGTGGCCAATGCATTTGACACATGTTGTCCAATATAGGCATATGCTGCCTCATCTCACCACCTGCGAACGCATGTAACCTTAGCAGGTGATTCCAATGCATATTCGGGCTCGTCCTTTCTTTTTTTACCTTGCCAAAGTCCTTTGACCTTTCTTTAAGATAATCACCAATATTTGGCACCCTTTATATAGAATTAAGGGGTCTTCAAACATCCTTTACTTCATGGTCATATCATCAAAAGGTTAAAAAGAAATTTAGATCGTATCAAGTTACCTATGGCCACATATGTCTCAGCTACGTGCGCAGGTGAGGCCGTAGGTGGCTGGAGAAAACACTCGGAGCTTCAAATATTCCTACTTAGATGGGCTATTTTGGATTCTCTCTCCTAGAATATTCCTTAATATCTTGGGTATTCTTTTGCACTAAAAACAACACAATTTATCTTTATTCGTTATTTGGATCAAACACACTCTTTTTAATTATTCTATTTCTTAAAGATTTGAAGATCCCCAAGAACTTCAAATTTTCCAACTAGCTCATTTTTGCCCAAAATATAATGAAACATTAGATTTATGGTCCTTTAAACTTAAAATACACTTTTATACCAAACTTAACCATAAAATCCACACTAAAAAAGGTAGATTTAAGAACCAAATTCAATTTTTTCTTCAAGCTAAAGAACAACAATGGCTTATAAATGTAGCCTTTCTTTAGCTTTCAAAGTCATTAGAACTATTTATTATTGAAACCTACTTTATATTTGTCAGTTGCTTCATACTTCTATGAAAATTGGATCTAATTTGCTTATTATTATACTAAAACTTCATCTCACCCCTTCCTATATCCACCAATGCTCTATCAGTGGCTAAAAATAGTTTCTCCAATATGGGCATCTTAAAACTATCTTTACAATCAAAGATAACAAAGTCAATAGGAAAGATAAAATTGTCTACGTTGACCAAAACATCAAACAATATGCGCACATGATTCTTGACCATATGATCTGCTATCAATAATCCCATTGTTATTAGTTTAGGAGGTCTCAAGACCAATTGTTTGAACACTGTAATCCACATCACGTTAATTCTTACACCTAGGACACACAATGACTTGGTAAATCTAGATAGCCCATTAATCTAAGGAATTATCAAGGCATTATTGTCACCTTTCTTTTACATAAAAGAATTAAGTGTATATGCATTAAAATGGTGCGAACCACCAATAACCTCAGTACTGACATATTTATTCTTTATCACCAAATATTTCATAAACTTTTATTGCCAATCATCTACTCTTGATATTAAACATGAGAGATGTTCACAATCAACACTTTCAGTATAGAATTAAATTACTAGTACTTACCTTCTTTGGCTTTCTGCTTCATCTTTGGTAAAAAAGTGGGGTCATTCAGGGAATTGGCTTTATTATTGGTATGACCTCCTTACCCTTACCTTTTGAAGGTCTTAGCTTCTTTCTCAACAACTAGAGGCATCTAAGGGGCTTCATCATGCATGACCATTTTTTTTATTTCATCCTCAATACTCATGGAATCATTGCTCATAGCATAAACCACAGGCATATGTGGATTAATAGTATCCTTACCATTTTGAGTAGTGATAGTTAGACAATGACCATTGATTTTAGCATTTTGTATAATGTTTCTAGGAAGTGTGTCTGGAATATGTTGGTATAATGCGGCGGACATCATACCAAATTATTGTTCAAGCTACTTGGTAGTGGTTTTATGTGACTCTACCTTTTGTCTCAACCTCAAAATATATGCATTAATTTCTTTAAGGAAACATTTTGTGCTCTTAGGTCATTTTTACAAGCAAATTAGTCATCACAAAATAGACACTATTTTGTAGGATGTCAAGCTGAAAAAAATCATGCACATGATTACCACCATTATATCAACTAGTATTTGACTACCCCTATTACATGACAACATATTTACACTCAAGTCACAAGTACTAACACTAGGTGGACTCAAATTGATCTTACTAGAAGAATAATTTTGATTACCTAAGAGATCCACTAATGTTTTTTCATCCCTCAAATCTAATTAAGATAGACATTAACTAGATTTCCTAAATCTTGAAAAAATAAACTTATAAATTATACTCACAATTCATGTAACTATTAGGTTATATGGTTGTTATAAGTACAAGATATATGACCAAATAAAACACCAACATAAGTACGCCAAAAATGTGTATGCATGACTTGGCCATTTAATCCCCAATTCATAAAAGATAAGACACCATTGTACTTTACTTTAACATTAGTCTGTAGAGCCTCTAAAATATAAATAACTTAGGTTGGGTCAGGATAGTACCCCATCGTACCTGCTTACTATAATAAAATATCAAAATATATACTAAAGAATTGACTAAGTGAATCAACCTAGAGCCCACTGAAAGCTGCTAACTACACGTGCTTTTATTGGGTAGATCTATTTGTGAAGTACTTGTACTTGAAGAATGGAACACAGTGTCCCTTATCAAGGATGCAATTACAAAAGAATGTAATGAAATATGTAAGGCATAAAGTAACTGTATATGATACATGACATCAAATAAAATATTTTCTAACGTATGGATAATGATAGAAGACCGTCTTCTCTTATATATGTGGAATCATGTACTTTACATTATTTTTTTATTTCTATTCTTTGATTTATCAAAGTTTGTAAGGCATGTGATAAAAATTATAAGATGATTAGTGGTAGAAAAAGATAACCCATGTTAGGTATTTTAAGTCCTAGAATATGGTCCCCATAAATATATGAATGGATATTGGCCCATGCTAGGTAGCATAACCCTTAAGATTATACCTATAAATACATCAATTGGGATAAGACTAATATGTCATAGTGTTATCAAACTTTGATGCTTTAAATAATAAAATTATATAGGAACTTAGGTCTTCTTGTTAGATATGATATGTTTTTAAGTTGATTTGGTAGAAAAATAGGTTTTGGACAAAGGTATATAAAAAGCATGAACAATTCTTAGTTGGTTAACCATGACTCATGGTTGATACCTATGGCCTATGAGTGTACTTGTGAATTAATGTTCGAAAGTTGAAAGTTAAGTCTTAGTTCTTGAGCCCACCGACGACTCAAAAAATGAAACCTATGACTCATGGGTGGTAGGAATAATTTGATGTTTTAAAAGTTAAGGACCATCTTTGATTCCCATGATTTAAGCCATTACTCATGGGTCTTATATATAACCCAACCTAAGAGTCATAGTTGTTGTCAAACTAGTATTGCTATACAACATAGGATAGGATATATTTTGTATCTATAAATACTCCCTTGGTATTTTATTATGATGTTATTCACAATATATGCACTCTATACACTTTTTGGAATGTTTTATGTTCTTAGATGCATTATTGGTCATGGAATCATTGATATTAGTTTTTTAGGTTAAATAATCAATTTGGTATTTTGGTTTTCATCTTATTATTTGTAAGTTCAATATTATGGTTTCATCTATGAAATATTTGTATGTTCATACGATCATGAGTAGATAAACCACATATCTCGGGTTATGGGAACCCTGATGAATTAATGAAGAAGGTTAAGTGGAAAAATATTCTAGACCATTGTTCTTTTATGTATTGGTATTTCCTTTAGTTTAAGTTCTTTAATTATGGTGGCCAACCATAGGAACATACCTATATTTTAGAATTTCTTGGGAGAGAGGTAGAGATTGGAAAAAGGAAATATCAATAGTAATTTAAAGTTTCTCACCCTTATCAAATTGACATAATCCAAAACTATGATAGTTAATTAGAGATCACAAAATAAGTGACAGCAATATGATGCTCTATGTCTGAGAGGAGATGAGTGAAATTCATCTAAACCAAAGTCGAGAGATGGTTGGGTGATACAAATCTTGTTAGATTTAACATGAAAGTAGTTAGGATAGTCTGATAAACATGAATATTCTATGGAGTTATGAAGTCATGGGAACATAATTCAATTAACTAGAAACTATTACTACTGATCTTACTATTACAACCCTCCTCTTTTAATTTACAAAGTTAAAAGTTACATCAGCAAACTACTGATAAATTTTTAGCCTATTCCTTGTGGGATAGACTCCAACCTAGTTGGATTTTATATTTGATTGATATCTCAATTTATGCTTTCTTAGAGGTATAATTTGGGAGATATCAAATTTTTGCACCATTGTCACAGAAAATGGTAACTAATTGATAGATCAAGTTTGATGGGGTTTTTGGTTTTATTTGTTGATTTTGTCTATTAAACTATTTCTAGGGCACACACCGGTGTATGCCTAATACTCCAAATTAAGGAAATCCCTGATTCCAATTGATCCTAAACATGAGAGAATACTAAGAAAGAATTATAAGATGGAGAGAAATAGAGTTTTGAAAAAAAACACCCTGCTCGATGGGGTTCATAATGACCAATCTGCATTAAGTTTTTAAGCAAAACACCCTGCTTGATGGGGTTCATGATGAACAATCTGCATTGAATCGGCCACTTCATCATGATGTTTAAGAAATTATAGAGTGGGTTTACTACTCATTGATGGCTAAGGAAACTACTAGGCAAACAACTTCCCATAGAGCATATAGGGTATAAAGGTGTAGATAGGAGTAGGAAGAGCATCAAGCTACACTTCATAGTTTTTGAATGATAAGAAAAAGATGTCAACAACCCATCCAAATAATACCTCTAGTGTATAATAATCTCGATGAGGATATGGGGTATATTGAACTAGTTTAAATAGGTGTAATAATTCCTCCATATTTCCCCAAGGAACTAAATTCTATTTATGAGTACGGTGATCCAGATACTAAGCTTGAATTGGGTGTTTACTGGTCTGCTTATTGATGATGCAAACATGTTCCTTATGAACTTTGTGAGGATTTTCACTTTGTACTATCTATTTAGGGTGAGTTAGAAAGCTATAGAATTGAGGTTTTTCCAATTCTCTTTGACAGGAGAGATGACTTTTTGGTTTAGAGATCTACTGCATGGATCAATTACCACTTGGAATAAGTTAAGGAAATTTTTCTTGGATTGATTTTCCCATTGTCTAAAATGTTGCAATTGGAGGATGAGATCTAAAATTTATGGTAGTTGCATTAAATGGCATTATATGAGACATGGTTGAGGTTTAAAAGGATATACAAAATATTCTAAATCATCCAATCATGGTTAAAAACTTGCTTGAGATATTTTACATAACCTTTAATTCTAATACCAAGGTTGTGGATAATACTATTATGGAAGAAACATTTATGAGTCTTCATTGGCAGTATGGTTTGCATATCTTAGAGAAAAAAGCCTAAATCAATTGAGGGTGGAATACTTGGGAAATAAATAGATCAGCCAGTACTTATGCTATTGGTGCTTCCAAAAAATAGAGAGCATTCTATGAGTCAGTAGCTCAAGAGGAAACACAATTGAGAATTTATAATGGCCTACTTATGAAGAAATTTATAGTGATTGGAGAAAAAAATATAAATGTAATGGGTTTATGAGGTAAGGACTTTAAATATAAAGAATCAGATTTCTAGGAAGAAGTTAAGTATTTTAATAGAGAGTTAGTGGATTTCTGATCCAAGGGTCACAAGTATAATAAAGATAATTAACACCCAAGGCAAGGAAATTAAGGTTAAATAATATAGAGGCTAGTGAAGGGAAAGGAGTAAAGAGAGCAATGGTGACTGGAGAAAGAAAGATGACCACAAGGATAATGGTGGCCTTTATGTTTCTCCAAGGAAAAAAGTTGCTAAGTCAAGAAGTTTGGGAATAGAAAAGTTGATTGGAAAACTTATATTTCTGATGGAATAAATTAACCTTAATTTAGTGATGGTAATGATGTAGTTGGTCATGTAATTAATCATGTTGGATATTTTATTATAGATAAGGGGTGTTTAGTTGCTGATTCCATTTCCTATTCTAGTCATAAGGATCTTATGGTGGAGTATAAACATAGTAATAATCTCTTAATCAATGTTGATATGACTAATGAGACTTATAAATATAGTTGTGTGCCTTATAATGTTTGAACTATAGACACTGTACAAGACTATCAATTATTTAAAAATCTATGATGTTGTGATGGCATACTTTTAGATAGAAAAAATCTTTTCTTGGAATATTATAGTATGTTTATTTGAAAGGATGGTGTTTAAAAGGAAGGTAAGGTATTTAAAACTATTATACCTTCATCTTTATGTGTTCTTATTCTTTGTCAAGGACTTTATGCTCTTTAAATATTGAGTGAACCTCCTTATGAGAAAACATTAGATGAAATTAACTTGTGTGACAACTTTTTATATTATTTTTTTGCATGTGATGATACTCATGACTTTGAGTAGAGTATCTTATGTGAAGGTAAGAGTCAAATACGGCATGTTGGAGTTTTTTAACCTATTTTCATATAATATTTCATTTGAACCCTGAAATAAAATGAATATAGCACAAATCATATGTTGTTTGTTCAAGATGACAAGCGATCTGGGACTTGGAAGAGTCTATGGAGGTTGAACACTTCTTGTTACCTTCATAGGGTTTGACAATTTAAAGTATCAAATAGGACTATCAAAATCATGATTAATATCGTGAATAGAGGGAACACAACTTGTTGGGAGGACTATTAGTTTCTGATGCAATTAGTTTCTAATCTATTCCTCAGTACCTCCAGTGTCATGACTCCATTCTAAACTCACTTTCCATGAAAATTTGTCTTGAAAAGAAAGTTAATGTGTACCTACATGTCATTATTCTATCACTGGATCTTCAAACTTGTAGTGATTTGACTGCTAACTATCTTGAGCATGTTGGTACTCTTGTATATGGTGACGTCTTGGATGGGGATCATATTTTTGTTTTCTTTCCCTACCACCTCTTTTCATATGATAATATTTAAAATTATATTGGATTTTTTTATATATAGGTAGGGGTTTCTTGGAATGGTCTATTTACTTTTATGACCAAACTATGAGGGTCTTTCATAGTTTTGACCCCCGTAAACTCTTATGGTTACTTAAACCTGTGGTGACACTACTTTTCGTATGGTTTTATGGTAGAATAAGGTATTAATTATGTTTTAGAACCTTTTTGGTTTATTTATTTCATGATATTTCTCATAGCTAGATCCTTTGTATGTTGTGCACTTTATATCTCTTACTAATCAGAAAGTAATAAAGATTGTATTTCAAATTTCTTCCTCATTGTTATGATGATATTTATCTTAATCTTAGTTTTAACCCTTATACTATTAGGATTTCTTGGTTGTTTGTCCTTCATATATTTTTCAAGGTATATATTTGAGGACAAATCCATTAGAAAAAGGGGAGGATTATATGAGCATAGTGAGAATGAGGTACATTAGAAGAGGCTTCTACATATGAATGATAACTTTGTGCCCGAATGATGCTATGGACGACTAATACATATGGACATGAATGATATAGATCTATTTGAGAAATCTAGAAGGACCCTTGTCTATAATTTCGTAGACAACAACCTTTAGGTTGTTTTTGTAATTGGCTATTTATGTAAAGGCAATAAGTAGAAATAGTCTCCTTATCAATTTTCATCCTATGACTTACAGTTTTCTTGGTGGAAAACCCTTTTTTTGCATAAAACTAGTTAATGTTTAGATTGGATTAATAATCTTGGTGGAATTCTATTGTCGATCATAAACTACTTGTCCTAATATTTCTTATCGAGTCACTCATTTGTGGATTCAAATTGAGTTTCTCTTTTCTATAATTTTTTTCTATTCTCCCTTTATTTAATTGTTGTTCAATGGAGCTTTTCTTTCTTCACTTCTCATCACTTATTTCTCAACTATCCTTTAATTTTGTTTTTTAATTCTGTATTTTAAATATTTATTCTAGTTATCTAATTAGAATTAATATAACTTTATGGCATATTAGATAGATTGTGTGGCTTAGGTGTCATCTCAAATAAGGACCTTTGAAGTAGGTACCAACAATTTCTATAAAACCAGGTGATGAGTGGAAAATAGCTTTCAATACAAAGTTTGGGTTGTATAAGTGGCATGTAATTCAATTTTGGTTGACCAATGATTGAAGACTTTCATGAGATTAATGAACCATGTTTTCAATACTTTATTCAAAAAATTTGTGGTGTTTTTTTTTTGAAGACATACTTGTATATTGTTAGACCATTAAACAAAATGTGATCCATTTGAAATAATTGTTGGATGTATTCTTACAAGAGAGGCTCTTTGCTAATCATAAGACATGCTCATTGTATGTTGAGGAAGTTCTCTTCTTTTGTTTTATTGTTATTTCAAATGGTATATTGGTTGATGAAGAGATGGTGAAATCCATCAAATCTTGGCTGACTCCAACCAATGCAACTGAGGTAATGAGTTTTCATGGTTTAACAAGATTTTATTAGCAGTTTCTGAAAGGTTTGAGTGAAGTTGCTTCTCCTTTAACAAAATTGATCAAAAAGGATAATCCTTTTGTATGGGGTTATCAACAAGAGAAGTAATTACTTGGCTTAAATCCATGTTTAGTTCCTCGCCTTTACTCCAAATACCAAATACTGATAAAGCTTTGGCGATTAAATATGATTGTTCAGATGTTGGTATAGGTTGTGTATTGGTGCAACGAGGGAAGCCATTAGCTTACTAAGTGAACATTTAAAGGGATCTACTCTTTGATGCTCATATTATGACAAGGAGTTGTATGCATTATTGTTGGTATTCGCTCATTGGTAACATTAATTGTGGCACAAGCAGTTCATAATAATGACCGATCATACATCCTTTCAACACCTTAAGGTAAAATCCAAGATAAAAAGGGAGTATTCTAAATGTATTGAGTTTATTGAGACCTTTCGATATGTGATAAATTACAAGAAAGGATAGAGAATGTGGTAATGGGTGGTCTATCTAGAAGTTATGTGTTGATCAATGCTTTCACTTCTACGATGATGGGATTTGAAAGATTGAAGGGATTCTATTTTATATATCCCCATTTCAAATATGCTTTTGAAATTCTAAATCAAGGGAAGTGGTTTGTAGGTTTCATTTGGTTGACGGTTTCTTCTTCAAGGGTGGTTGGGTTTGTGTACCCATGAGTTCATGGAGGGAGTTATTTATCAAAGAGGTTCATAATGGTAGTTTGATGGGGCATGTTGGGGTGCGAAAACACTTGACATTCTCACGGAGAAATTCTATTGGCCTATTATGAAGCATTATGTGTAGAGGATTAGGACAATTGCTAGATTATAAGAAAACCAAATACACAACTTGGACTTAAGGAAATAATACTCCTTTTCCTACTCCCAGTTGTCCATGGATGGACATTTTTATGTATTTTATTTATGGCCTTCCTTGGAATAAAAGAGGACATGATAATATATTTGTTGTGGTGGATAGATTTTAAAAAATGACTCATTTTATTCCATGGCATATGTTTAGTGACATATCCCATGTCGCATCATTGTTTGTCATTAATGTGCTTAAGTTGAATGAAGTCCCTCAAACTGTTGTGAGTGATAGGGATTCAAAATTACTTCAGTCAATTTTTAAAATTACTTATTCATTTTTTGAAGAATCTATGAGTTACACTTTGTACCAAACTCGTGTTGTCTACCTCTTTCCACTCACAAATTGATGGGCAAACCAAAGAAGTCAATTGGACTCTCTGAAGAATTCTTAGATGTATCATTCAGGGAATCCAAACTTCTTGAGAGGACGGTTTTCCCTTGATTGAGTTTGCATATATCTTTTCACTCTTATATTAGAATTTCACCATTTGAAACATGATATGGATTTAAGTCCTTGTTTTAATAAACTATCACACTTTTATCTAGACATGTTGCGGGTTTGGATGCCAAGCAAAGGGAATGGGAGATGATTAACATTCATTCCAAGGTTATAAAGGCCATTGATAGGAACAATTCAATGGTGGTCAAACAAAAGATTTTTGGGAGAACGGAAGTGATTTTCAATCTGGATGATTAGGTTTCGATCGACTTCAACAAGAAAATGTTCCCATAAGTCTTAATAGGAAAAAATAGTCTGAGGGGAGATAGTCCTTTCAAAGTGTTCAATTTAATTAATAATAATGCCTATCTGATTGACTTTCCAAGTGATTATAATGTTGATAATGTTTTTAATGACTGCTATCAATCTCCTTTATTCATCAGAAGACTACAAAATGAAGAATTTAACTACGATACAAAAGAACATTTGAATAAGAGAAAGAGGATATATAGATTAACACAATAAGATAAGAAGATATAGGAACTATTGAATATATTAAATTTAAAACCTAAATCCTTTATCAACTAGCACCTAATCTCTACATGGACAAAAGGACATTAAGACCCTCAAATCCCCTATTTCTTTCAACACAAGATCACTAATCACACCCTCTAGAGTTAGGTTAATTCAATATCCAAAATAACTTAGAAAATGAATCCCTAATAATATTACTTTTTGTCTATTAAAAGGCCCATAAGTTACCCATAAACTTATATAAAAGATAACCCTAACTAGTAGGTTGTGTCCCCTTGACTATTTCCTAAACTGTCAAGCAAGTGTGTGACTGCACTTTACACCGGATGCCACTATAGGGAAATGTTGTCTCCTTTTTGGTTCATCTTTATTATTCAAGGGATTCTCAATTAGGTTTTTTACTAACCTCCAAAAAATCTATCCACCCAAAGTAGTGAGGGGTCCTCTTAGCCTTCACTTGGTAGATTCTTTGGCATTTAGTCAAGACCTTAAATGATATTTATGGTATACGTCACTTATTTTAAGCCTAACATTCCTCAAGTTTGAGTTATTCATTCCAAATTTAACATAAAATCACTAGGAGATGGTCAACATTTTCTCTAACACTTCTTTTTTCAAGAACATCACATGATTGCTTTGTAATTACTGAGTATGGCTCCTAGTAAAAGGTCTTGAGGGACTTTGAATCATATCATCCTCTCCATCTTGAAAAGAATTTGATCTCAAATTCATGGACAAATCATTTTTAGCTTATCAAAAGTTGAGAGATCACACACATTAAAAGTGTTATGCAATTGGTATTTTATTGGGAGATCAATATTGTATGCATCATCGTTTACCTTATAAAGCACTTGAAATTGTCCATCTCCTCAATGAATCAACTTCAATTTTCTTTGGGTAGCGAATCGGTCCTTCTAAAGATGTACCCATACCCAATGGTCTTTTTAAGTACAAGCCTTCTTCGCTATTTGTTCACTATTTTTTCTACACTACGATTCATCTTCTCAAGGTAATATCTCACCTTCTAATGTACCTTCTTAATTTCTTCCATTCTTTTTTTTAATCTAAGATTACCCCAACATCATTAGATAATGGAGTGAGATATAAATGGGTTAGGGGCTTAAATTTATAAACACATTCAAAGGGAGTCATAACAATTATCGAGTGGATAACATGATTATAGATAAATTTGAATAAGGTTATGTAATCCACCCAAGAGGCCACTTTACCTTTAACCACGATGAATAGCATAGAATCCAAGGTCCTATTTACCACTTTTATTTGGACATTGGTTAATGGGTGGAAAGACATTGACAAAAGAAATTTGGTCTAAGCCTACTTGAAATACCCTGAGTTTTATCCCTTGGAAATTTCCTGAGATTTGAGATATTTGTTCTTCTAAAAATTTATTATACGAGTCATATGATATGGATAAAGGTTAGGTGACCCAACTCGTAAGGTGTTCAATGATGGTGGTTGGGTTTTTGTTGTTATTATGGTTTGGAGGTAAAGGTCATTAGGTTTGGTGATGTGTTTTTAGGGTAATCCTTCACTTAATTAGAAACATAGTAACTTGACTTAGTTATTAGTATGAGTGGCTCACTAAGTTCCATGAAGATAGATTGCGAGTTATTATGTAAAGTCATATGTTGTCCAATGTCAATTTCTATGGTTTTTATCTTGGGTACATTTGTACCATATGAGTTATATGGTCTGGTCATGAATGGGGGGTCAGGGAGTTATATGGAGGACAATGTATGGGTTTCCAATATTCTATCTTGGTGATAACTTAATGGTACGAGTCTTGTGTTTTGGTCGCGAGTCATGGGGTAGACTCGTAACAGCTTTCGGTAATTTTACAGTTTTACATTTTGTGTATTCTGGACATTTTTTCATTTATCTCCTTTGGATACCACGACATAAAACACCTTCTAGGGCTTCATTAACCTATTATTCTTAATCAAATACTCTTAAAATCTCTCCCAAGAAAATGGCTAAGGTTTCATCAAGATAATCAATATGGGGCTTTTAAGAGTAATTCTCGTCATCTTCCTTGGTGTCTAAGTTATTTAACTCCTCCCTCATTGTTATTTTACAAAGAACATGTATTTTTATGTTTGTTTTCATGATATTGTTATGGTTTTGACATAATGGTTGGGGTTTTTTGATGTTTATGGTTGAATAATATTTCTCAAGGTTTAGTTATGTTTTCTTTCATGCTTTTAGTATGATTTTGAAATTGTGGGATGCATGTTAATGGTAAATGGATTTTGGGATATTATGGATTTCCCGAATTACTTGGTTAATGTTTTGAAACGTATGTTCCCTAAACTTCTTTTTTAAAATGCCAATTAGAATGATTTTGTCACATAGTTTGACTATTCTTGAAATTCTTGCATTGCATAAAAGGTAATGGAATTTCAAATGGTTTGGTTGGTTTTAAATGGTTTTGAAAGGCCTTGGTGCCTTTGGTATTGGTTTAATTGGAAACTTTTGAGTCATCTTGGTTTAATGGATTTTGTATGGCATAAATAGATAGACTTGCAAGCTCTAGTTTTGGTATGATGATACTAATGGATAATGCCTAATAAAAGTATCCTTAATAAATTATGGGAATTGTTAAATGGTTTTAATATGGGATTAAAAGGGAGAAGGGATAGCAAAGTCATAAAAGGTGGAGTGCCCAGGGGTACCATTACTGGAAACTCATATTTGCTTATTTGAGGTTTCATAATGAAGACCGTGTAACTCATGTCATATTTTATATTTTGGGAGATGTACTAGTTTGTTTTCTCCAATCACGTGGCTAACACGCACTGGGGCCCTTTCAACATGGGGAGTTGATCCTATATAGCCTGTAGGTGGCTTTTGATAGAAAACCTCTACAACTAGGGTAAAGGTTTTAAATATATGCTAAACTCGATTCCCTATCCTGGCATGGTTTATTTGTATATATGTGATCGCATATGGGTATTTATTTTGGTTTTGAATTATTGGAATTATTTTATCTTATCCCTGAGTATATGCTAAAGTTTACTTTATTCACCGTGTTCAGATATTGTATCTCCACTCAAGGTAGGAACCGGCCAGACTATCATTCTCCTACTCAAAGACTTGGATTCGTGGATATCTTTTAGTCATACTAAAGTAGTGAGCTTCCATACTCCAAAAGCCTCCATTTCATTCTATGGACTTCTTTTATTTTTGTTATTTCCTTTGTTAGGTTTGGGCTATGCTCAAGGTCATGTCCCAATCGGATGTTATTGATTCTGGTTAAAGTATTTGTTAGACTACTATGGGCATGGGCAATGTCGGTATTGGTATCATTCTTGGTATTGTTAATGGCATAGTGGTTGGTATCGGTTTTATAATTCGTTGAGGTTGGTGGATTTTAGATTATAGACATTATTTATTATCATTAACTACTATTATTTTATCTTATTATATGTTAGGAATTCATCCTACATAAGGTGCAGGGCAGTTATGGTTAGGTATTGGGGTGGTCCCCAAACCTGATTGGACTTGGGATGTTAGGCCCTAGTTTGGGTTGTGTCATATTAATATTAGAGGCCTAGGTTCATGGTCAATTGGGTTTCCGACAAAGCTGTGCCGAGTAAAGTCTGTTTTAAGGCTGTGTAGTGTGCCACACTCATAAAGGAGAGGCTACAAGTCAATTAGGAATATTTCTCCTGCTTGTGATTCTATTTTCAAGCTATAGAGTATGAGGTCTAGAAAACTTCTCTAATTCCCATTTGTTTGCGTTACATATAATGCCTCCTCAAAAATCTAAACCTTAAAGAAACTACTCTGTCCTACCCAAGATTAGTGTTTATGTGACCCATTCTACTTATAGGTTTCAGACTCGGTTTTATGGTCCAATTCCTGATTACCCTCCTGGAGTCCAACATTTTCCCTCCAGTCTTTCTTAAGCCCCTCAAACTGATGCGATGAATGTTGAGTTTCATCGGTCAATCCATATGTCGGCACTTTGGTAGCTTTTTATGATGAGCATGGTACTTCTGCTACCCAATATTTTGAGACAACAAGGGTTGGCCAATTCATAATGCTAAATCCTCAAACCTTTATTGGTGTTAAGATAGGGGAGGATCCTCAAAGGTTTGTTAAATGAGCTGGAAAATATCTTTTATGTTTTGCATGCCAAAAATATGGAGGCCGTTGAGTTTGTAGCGTACCATCTTAAAGATATGACATATTAGTGGTTTGAGAAATGTAAGGGCGGAGCTACATGTATGATGGGTGTTCATTCGAATCCCCTTCGAAGGAAAATTATACTATATATACATGGTTAAAATTATTTTTATGAATATATTTAGATGTCAAACCTCCTTTGGTTAGTTCGTATCTTCACTTGTGAACCCCCTTGGTGAAAATTCTGGCTCTACTACTAGTGGAATGAGATCAGTCAAGGAGAGAAGATATTGAGTCAGCTTTGTAAAAGGATTTTCTAATGCTTTCTTGGACCACTTCTCTCTTTAAGAGTAGAGAGAAGCGAAGACAGAAAAGCTTGATAATTTGAAGCAAGGAAAGATATCAGTCAAAGAGTATGCCATGTAGTGTCACCAGTTATCTAAGTATGCTTACGAGTTAGATTCTAGCATGAGGGAAAAAATAAGAAAGTTTACTTTTGGGTTGTCTCGATACTCCATTTTAGAGTGTAAGGCTACCTTGTTGAAGAAGAAAATAAATTTCTCTAGGTTTGTTATGTATATGAAGCAGGTAAAGGAAAAGAAGAAGAAGCAGGTTGAGGTAGTAGAAAGGCAGAGTAAGAAGTTCAAATTTCCTCAGAAAGGGTGATGGCCAACAATAGATTAACAAAGATAGTAGGAAGTGTCCCAATAAGAAGTTCGGCAATTTTAGGTCTTACTGAATTTCTAGTGCTCCCCACCCAAAGTCATTACGTAATATGCATTTCAAAGGGGCAATAATTTTAGGGCATAGGGTGTCAAATCGCATGCTAGTGAGGCATAGTTAGCTCCATCATATCCTTCTTACATATTGTATGGTTAATTGCAATGGGGTAACTGTGATGATGGAAAGGACAAGGGCTTCCACTCTAGTGAGCCAAGGCACATGGTCAGAAGTTGTCCAATGGCCAGTGTTACTTCGGGGGGAAACAAGGTCCTTATTGCCTCTTCTTCAGCTTCGTCACCAAAGGGTAAAGCATATGGCTCCAACACTGGTCAAAATTTACTTTATGTTATCACACCCGTCAGGAGTTTGAGGCATCGCCTAATGTCGTGAATGATATATTGGAAATATTTTATCGTGATGTGTACGGTTTACTTGATCATGGGTCTACTCTCACTTATATGATCGTATTTGTAGCCGTGTATTTTGGTTTCTATCCCGAGTGTATTTTAGTCCCTTTTTCTATTTCTACTAGTTGGTGACTTTATGGTTTCTTTGATAGTCTACAGGGGTTGTGTGGTATCTGTGGGTAGTCGAGAGACTTTGGTGGATCTTTTTTACTTAGATATGGTCTTTTTCGATGTCATATTGGGTATAAATTGGTTGCACTTATGCTATATTTCTCTAGATTATTGAACCTATAAGGTTGTTTTTAAATTCCCTAGCAATCTAGTTATCGAGTGGGAAGGTGGTTCCCTATATCCTAAGGGGAATTTCATATCATATCTTAGAGTCTAGAGATTATTCTCCAAGGGGTGTCTCTATCATCTGGTCTGGGTTTAATATTCTAACTTTGAGGATCCTTCTTTATATTCTATCCCGATGGTGTATGAATTTCCTAAGGTCTTCCCTGATGACCTTCCTTGTGTGCCTCCTGATAGGGAGATAGAGTTTGGGATTGATCATGCTCAGAACACTCAATTTCTATTTCTCCATATAGAATGGCTCAAGATGAGTTGAAGGATTTTAAGGAGTAACTAAAGGATTTTTTAGACAAGGATTTCATCTGTCCTAGTGTGTCCCTATCAAGTGCACCTATTTTGTTTGTGTGCAAAAATGATGGTCCCCTTCGAATTTGTATTATTTACTGGCAGTTGAATAAGGTTACTGTATAAAATAAGTATCCTCTTCCAAGGACAAATGATTTTCTTGATTCTCTATAGAGTGCTAAATTTTTCTCTAAATTGATCTTCTATTCGGGTACCATCAGTTTAATATTTCCATAATCGGTATGGGAAATTTTAGTTTTTTGTTTTGTCTTTTGGGTTAACCAATGCCCCGACGATATTCATGAATTTAATGAATCGGGTCTTCAGGCAGTTTCTGGATTTGTTCATCATTGTGTTTATAGATGATATTTTGGTGTATTCTAAGAGCAAGGGGGATCATCTCGATCACATCCACATTGTATTGAAGACCCTAAATGAGTAGCTGTTGTATGCAAAATTATTGAAATGTGAATTCTGATTTAACACTGTAATTTTTCTTAGTCATATCATTTCTTGTGAAGGGATCATGGTAGATTCGCAGAAAGTCGTACTGGTTAAGAAGTGTCCTAGACCCACGACTCAAACATATATTCAGAGCTTCTTGGGTTTAGTTGGTTACTACAGACGGTTTATGGAAAGTTTTTCATCTATAGCTTCCTCATTGACTAAGTTAATTTAAAATAAGGTGAAGTTTTTGTGGTCAGATACTTGTGAAGGTAGTTTTGAGAAGCTAAGGGTTAAGAAAACAATGGCTACGGTCTTAACTTTTCCTAACGGCACTGATTGATATACGGTATATTTTGATGCATCAGAGTGGGGCTTGGTTGCATCTTGATGCAGCATGTCAAGGTGATAGCTTATGCCTCTAGATACTTAAAGGTGCATCAGAAGAATTATTTCACTCATTCCTTGGAAATTTTGGTTGTGGTGTTTGTGTTGGAAATATGGCATCACTATTTGTATGGATTACATATGGATATCTTTTCATATTATTAGATCCAAAAATATGTTCTTAGTTAGAAAAAACTTAACCTAAGGCAAAAGATATGGATTGAGCCGATGATGGATTATGACATTAGTTTTCACGACCATCTATGTAAAGCTAACATGGTTACTGATGCTCTTACAAGGTTATCAATGGGAAGTCTCGCTCATGTGAAAAGGGAGATGCAGTTGTTCGTGAAGGTGTCTCCCATGAAACGAGTGATGCAGTTTTTGAAGATGATGAAGATTAGTCCCCGTTATGTTGGTCCGTACTTGGTTTTTAGAAGGGATGGTAATGTTGGGTATGAGTTGGAGTTGTCTTCTAGTTTGTGCTCCATTCACTCGGTATACTATATTTCTATGTCAAGGATGTGTATGGGTTTTCCATCGAAAATTATGACTTTCAAGGATATTGATATTTTAGATTCCTGAACTTTTGAGGAGATCCCAATTGATATCTTCATTCAATAATTTCATTGGTTTCGGACCAAGGACATGGCCACGATAATGGTTCTATGGAGGAACCATATAGTGGAAGAGGCTACATGAGAAGCTGAAGAGGACATGGTGCCCAAGTATCCCGACCTATTTTCCGCTATGGAAATTTTTGTGTAAGATATGTGTTGTCTTGGTATCTTTGTTTTCTAACATAGTTAGAGGAAACAAAAAAGGCGTCTGGAGTACAAATAGTGCTGGTACTGACTTGTCCCATCATTCGAGGATGAATGATCCAAGTGGGGGAGAATTGAAATACCCTGGGTTTTGGCCGTTGGAAATTTCCTGAGCTTTGAGCTCACTATTCTTTTAATGACTTATCTTATGAATCTTATGATATGGCTATGGGTCAGGTTACCTAAATCATAAGGTGTCCGATGATGGTGGTTGGGTTTCTATTGTTGTTATGGTTTGGTGGTACAGGTCGTTTAGTGTGGTGATGGGTCATTACGGTGATCCTTCACTTAATTAGAAACTTAGTAAGTTGACTTGGATCTGAGTATGAGTGGCTTACTAAGAGACGTAAAGATACATCATAAGTCGTTGTGTGAAGTCGTATATTGTCCAGTGTTAGTTCTTATGGTTTCTATCTTGGGTACGAATGGACCATACGAGTCATATGGTATAATCACGAGTGGGGGTCATGGATTTATATGGTGGACAGTTTGTGAGTCCAGCACACTGTCATGGTGAAGACTCGATAGTACAAGTCGTATATTATGGCCACGAGTCACGGGGTTGACTCGTAACAACCTGCTGCAATTTTGTAGTTTTATGTTGGGGGAATTCTTGACATTTCTCCTTTTAACTCATTTGGATACCAAGACATAAAATAACTTTAGGGGATTCATTAACCAATTATTCTTAATCAAACACTCTTAAAATCTCTCTCAAACTCTCTCTCTCTCAAGCAAAGGGCTAGGGTTTTATCAAGATAATCAATTGGGGCTTTCAAGTTTGATTCTCTTTGTCTTTCTTAGTGTCTAAGGAATGTTATTACTCCCTCATTGTTATTTTACAAGTAGAATATGTTTTAATGTATGGTTTCCATGATATTGTGATGGTTTTAACATAATGGTTGTGGATTTTAGATGGTCATGGTTGAATATTGTTTCTTATGGTTTAATTATGTTTCCTTTTGATACTTATAGTTTGATTTTTACATTGTGGGATGCATATTAATGGTAAATGGATTTCGGGGTATTATGGATTCCCCAAATTACTTGGTTATGCGTTTTCAACATATATGCCCTCAACTTATTTGTTAAAATGCCAATGAGAGTGATTTTTTCATAGAGTTTGACTATACTTGAAATCCTTGAACTACATAAATGGTAATGGAACTTAAATTGGTTTGATCAGGTTTAAATGGTTTTGAATGGCCTTGGTGGCCGTGGTCATGGCTTAATTGGAAAGTTTGGAGTCAACATGGTTTAATGTGTTTGGTATGACATAAATGGATGGACTTGCAAGCTCTAGTTTTGGTATGACTATACCAATGGATAATACCTACTAAAAGACTCCTTGGTAAATGGTTGGAATGTGTAAGTTGTTTTAATATAGTCTTAAAGGGGGTGTTTAGCAATGTCTTGGAAGGTCGAGGTCCCGGTGGGACCAATACTACAAACTCTATTTACATTATGGGAGATGTACTAGACATATCAGTTTCTTTCTCCAATCCTGTGGCTAACACACACTAAGGCCCTTTCAACAGGAGAGTTTAGCCCACTAGCCCATGGGTGGTTTTAGGATGGCAAATCTACATAGCCCAGGTAAAGGTTTTAATGCATGCTAAACCCGATTCCCTGTCGCGACAAGGTATATATGTATATATGTGATTGCATATGGTTATTTACATTGGTTTTTAATTACTAGCATTATTTTATCTTATCCCTGAGTAAATACGAGAGTTCACTCCGCTAACGGTCTTCAGGAGCTGTATCCCTACACGATGCAGGAACTGGCCATACTACCATTCCTTCTGCTTATTGACTTGGATTCGGGGAAAACTTTGAGTCAGACTCAAGTGGTGAGCTTCCAAACTTTCGAAGGCTCTATTTCATGCTATGGACTTCTTTTATTTTTGTTATTTCTTTTGTTTGGTTTTGGCTATGGTTTGGGACATGTCCCAACTGGATGTGATAGATTCTAGTTAGAGGCTTTTTAAGACTACTATGGGCATGGGTGGTGTCGGTATTGGTGTGAGCCTTGGTATTGGTATAGGTAGTAGGGTTGACATTGGTTGGATAATTTGTTAAGGTTGTTGGATTTTGGATTTTAGACTTTATTTATTGTCTTTGTTATATGTTCAGAATTCATCTGACATAGGGTGCAAGGCAATTATGGTTGGGTTTATGTGTTGTTCGGTCCTAGTTGGACTTGAGATGCCCGACACGACTAGGCTCTGGTTTGGGTCGTGTCATCACCCCACAATAACCTCCAAATATGACTATGGAACTTTTATTCCCTATTACTAATATTGGTCAAAGGAACTCCATGCAATATGACAACTTGTTCTAAAAATAAATAAGCCACATTGGGAGCATCCTCACTCTTGTTACATGGAATGAAGTGGACCATTTCTTAAAATAAATCAACTTCTACATAGATATTATCCCTATCCCTCTATATTGTAGAAAAGCCCAAAATAAAATCCATAGAGATATTAAGCCATGGTTTTAGGGGAGTGCGTAATGGGGTCTATAATCATTAAGGGAGAAGGTGGATTTTTTCACTTCTATAATTTACACATTGGACACAAATTTTAGCAGCATCATGATGTATTTTAGGACAATAGAATTGTTCCTATAGGATAACACATTCCCCCAATCTTTGAAGATTTGAGCAAACTTGGCGTCCTTATGATACAATGTCTTCAAGCACTCAAAAACTATTAGAAGACAATGTAGAGATTAACATGAAGAGATTAACACATATTTTCCATACAATGCATCGGATACCACATTCTCTTATCCATTTTTTTTATTTAAATATGGTTGCGTATGATACACCCTTGTGGTGGGGCCCTTCCCCGAACACCGCGCATAACGGTAGCTTTAGTGCATCGGACTGCCCTTTTTTTTAAAGGGAAAGTCTCAAAGAAAGCAATCCATTTTTCATGGCATTCGTTCAATTTGTCTTTGGCGCAAAGATATTTCAATGGTTCATGGTTGGTTTGAATAACATATTCCTTGGGCCATAAATAGTGTTGCTAATTACCCAATGTTGTAATCAAGGAATACAACTCGAGTTCGTATGCGGAGTTGTTTAAAGTTGTGCCTCCAAGATTTGGGCTAAAGTAAGTAATGGACTTATGCTCTTGCATTAAGACGGCACCAATGCCTACCTATCTAGAATCACATTACATTTCAAAGATCTTACTAAAGTTGGGTAATTACAACAAGGTAGCGGATCTAAGAATTATCTTTAGATTTTTAAACTCCTTGGCTTGTTCATCATCCCATTTTAAAGGCTTTTTCTTTACGATTACCTCTATTAAGGAAGCGAGGATGGTGCTAAACCCTTTGACAAACTGATTATACATACTAGCAAACCCATGGAAGATTTATTATTAACAGATTGATTTTGGAGTTGTACAATTCTTGATAGCTTTGATAATGTATTCATCCGCCTTAAAATCTCTTTAGTTTAAAACAAATCCATAAAACACTACTTCATTCACACCAAAAGAGCATTTCTCAAGATTAGCATACAACTTTGCTTTTCTAAGTACTTTAAAAACACTTTACAATATAAAATATGTTTTTTAGGAGTTTTTCTATAAACTAAAACTTCATCAAAGTATATTGTAACAAATTTTCCTAGGAACCATATCATCACCTGGTTCATCAACCGCATAAATATCTAGGAGAGTTGGTATAATACCATGTTTTTATGTTCTAGACTAACCAATATATTTATAGTTAAATTAGCTATCCAATGCCACTTGTCTCGCTTTAATCTAATAATGGAGCAAAATGTTATGGACTAATACTGCTACACTGTCAAACTACTAGTGACAATGACTCTAACAACTACTCATTGTCAGGATACAACGAGTCTTGGTGAAGACTCATTGTCACGACAGTGAGGGACTAAAGATTTCAACCAAGTGAAGATGACCCCAACATATGATTCTTTTTAGTTTAGATGAGTAATTATATGGACTCGTTAGTACAACAGTAAGGAACATCTCATTGTTCTTCAGGTCACGACTCAAGGCCACGACTCGTGGACAGACCCTATGAGTCATAGCTTGAGCCATTGCAATTATTTCCAAAAATTTGTTGGACATTTTTTAAATTTGGTTTTATGTATTTTCACACTTTTTTAACACAAAAACTACAACATTTTATTTATTCTAAGGTTGGAATATAAAAGTAAATTTTTCCAAATCCCTTATAAACTAAAAATTCAACCAAATATATAGAGGAAGAATAGAGAGAGAGTTTTTTGTCTCAAAAATCAAACTTAGGGTTTTTCAATCCAACTCCAATTTCCAAGGGTAATTTAAGGCTTCCTTCTCCAAGCATGTTGGATTACATCAATCGGTCCCCTCCACCCCCTCCCTCATTAATTCCAAAAAATTTCTCCAATAATCAAGTTAAATTAACCATTCAAGTTTAGGTTACCATAAAAGAATGAGTTTTGTATTATTTAGTTTATTTATTAAACTAAAGAATTATTATATATTTTCATATAAGATAGCCATCTTCCCATACTTATAATTTTGAATTCCATTTATTTTTATAAATTGATGAGTTTTGTACTTGAATTATTAAATTCCTGCTAGTGTTAACTTCAATAGTGTCATGTTAAGAGATTTTGTGTTATGAACACCCAATAAATAGGAATTCATGCATACATCAACTTACATATTCTTGAGTACTTCAGATTATCCATTATTGATATTTTTAAAATGTAATTATATTTAGCATATATCAAGTATTAGTAGCATTCAATCGGGAGTAGTACTTAGCATCGAGTAAACGCAGGATAAAGGCTTATCTTAGTTAAGACTTAGACTTTAGTAGAAGTCCCTAAGTTCCAGAACTATGATTCCATCGTAGGTTATAAATGGTCACTCGCTAGCTGTGGAGTGGCACCCTAGTCATTTGCAACATTAGTTTGGTGGATTCATGCCAGTTAGTGTTCGTACCCTCGGCAATATACTGAACACCTATCCAACTTGAGTTATAGGTTGGACCCTAATTTGTTCAGATTGGGGTATGTTGGTTATTTTTATCTCCCATATTCCTCTCTTTATATTTAAGTTTTAGATTTTCCATGACGTTATATTCAGTAATTTAGTTTATCATACAACACATATTCATTCTTTGTTTTGCATCAAATCATAATGTTTCGTGTATCATGTTTAAGTTATATTAGTTATTTTCCCATCTCACGTACTTAGTACATTCAATGTATTATATTGCATACCTTTCCTACATTATATTGTCTTATAATATAGGTTTTAATTTTTAGCATCCATATTGTGTTTAGCAGGCTTCTATACCATACTAGCTTCAACATCTTGTGAGTCCTTACCATTTGAGGACTATTTGTTATCATTTCTTTTAGTATTTCATTTCATGTAGCTTTCTACCAGTGTGGGTTAGTTAGGGGCATGTCCCATCAACTCATATGAGTAGAGGCTTTCAGAAAAACAGTTAGTTATATTGTAATATGTTGGTATTTGTTAGCATTTCTTTTAGTATTTTATTTTATGTAGCTTTCTACCAGTATGAGTTAGTTTGGGGAACGTCCCATCAACTCATATGAGTAAAGGCTTTCAGACAGACAGTTAGTTATAGTGCAACATGTTGGTATTTGTCAGATAGTTTTAGTTTTAATATACTTTTTCATTATTGATTCTCTAATCGTTAATACTAGATTATTTCGGTTTAGCATCTACTGAGTATTTTGTACTTATGTCATATTCTTAGTGTTATGCTAGGACATGGTCTAGTTTGGGGTCATTTGTGACTCTAAACATCAGGTTACAACTAGGAGTAGTCTTAGGTCGTGAAAAACCTACCCTCAGAACAACAAGTTTAATGTATCCTAGGGTGTCTGAAAGTTGATTTAAGTAGAGTCATATTCATGGGGTGTGTAGTACTCCACACTTACGAGTGACAGGCTACAAAATATTTTAGGAATTTCCCACATTTTGCATGATTCATTTCATATGACAGAGTGTGAACTCTATTAAAATTCTCCTTTTAAATCATCCTCTACCCTTTTATAGAAAATGCCTCCAAGGGGAACTAACGAAAGGAGAAATAGAAATCATCAAGCACCACTGACAGTTCCTGAAGTCCCTCTGAATGAGAAAGTCTCCCATGCTTAGTTTAGATCTCCTTTTATGGCATCAACCCAGTGAATGTTAGCTCAGAATAACTAGTAAGTTATTTTACAAACCAATCCTACTATAAATACAACAACAAATAAATTCTTGGACTTCACTCAGACGAATACTCCGATATTCTTTGGGTCTAATCCTAAAAAGGACCTTAAGGAGCTTCTAGACAGTATCCAAAAGGTGACTGAGATCATGGGTGTCACTTTAACTAAGAGTGCTTATTTGGATGCTTATTAATTTGAAGTAGTGGATCATACATGGTTCAAGTAGTAAAGGGAGGAATGAGGTGCAGATATAAGGTCGGTATAACAGAAAGTATTTATTACTGCATTTTTTGATAGGTTCTTTCCACATGGGTTGAGGGAAGCCAAGGTACTGGAATTGTTAAACATAAAGCATGCAAACATTAGTGTGGAGTAGTATTCAGTCACTTTTACTAAGTTGGCAAGGTATGCTCCGACATTGGTTTCTTGAGTCTAGGGCCCAAATGATTAAGTTTTGGTTATGTGTTTCTGAAGATATGGTCAAGGAGTGTAGTACGACAATGTTGGTTAAGGAGATAAAATTCTCTATATCGATGGTCCATGCTTATTAGATTGAGAAGGTGATGATCAAGGAGAAGGAAAGGTAGTGTAAGAGAGCCACATTTGGTAGTTTTAATTTTCTCCCAGAAGAAATCTGATGTGGAAATCATTCTTAGTTCCACCAGAAATCTTTATCTCTATCACCATCATCTAAAAGAGATCTAGTACCCAACTTTAGACAAAATACAAATGATAAAGCACTAGGCTGTGAGTCCTAGGGTATCATGAATAGTGTTTGCACCAACTTAGTTGGCAAACTTTTTGTAGGAGCCATAAGAGTAAGTGCATGAATAGTAGTGACCCTTGTTTTAGGTGTGGAAATTCATAACATAGAGTGAGGTATTGCCCAGTGGTTGTATAGAGAGTTAAAGACGTTTGTTAGCCAAGTCAACCTAACTTTCCATCCGCTCAATCAGGTCACCCATCTAAGTAAGGTACCATATCTAGTAAAACTGGTGGGCAATGTCAAAATTGTTAATACACCTTTCAAAATCAACAAGTTTTGGAGGGTTCTCCTAATATGGTTACTGGTATAGTACATGTTTTTCATATTCATGTTTATGTATTACAAGATATCAGAGCCATACTTTCCTTCACGACTACTTATATAGCAATAGATTTTGGTGTCAAACCTAAAATCCTATAGAACCTTTGTCAGTCTCTACTCTAGTTGATAGTTCTATCATAGACAAAAGAGTATATAAAAATTTCCTAGTATCCCAGAAATTCACCTCAGTCGATGTTGTAGCGTTAGTCATGATCGATTTTTATGTTCCTCTCTGAATGGATTGACTTAAATCTTTCTTTTCCTCAATTGATTGTAGAAATAGAGTAGTCTAGTTTTAATTTCCAAATAAGCCAGACTTTGAGTGGAAGGATAGTACCTCAGTGCCTATAGGTTGATTTGTCTCTTTTCTTAAGGGAAGGAAAATGATTTCCAAAAGGTGCATCAATATCAATCCTAGTGTCTCTCTATGGGGTGCTCCAGTTTTCTCATACATAAGAAAGACAATACTCTATGAATGTTTATTGACTATTGTCAGCTGAAAAAAGTCACAATCAAGAATAAGTATCCCATCCCTACGGTTAATGACTTATTCGACAAACTTTGCGGTGCCAATTGTTTTTCTAAGATAGACCTCAGATCTTACTATGATCAGCTCAAAGACAGGGATTGTAACATTTTTAAAATAGCCTTCAGAACTAGGTATGGCCACTATGAATTTGTTCTTATGTCTTTTTCACTAATGAATATCGTACCACTTTTATAGACTTGATGAACAGTCTGTTAAAGCAGTATTTTTGACATATTTATTATAGTCTTCATAGATAACATCCACATTTATTCACATAGTGAGGGTGAACACGCAGATAATTAGGGAATTATCTTGTAGATTCTTAAGGATCACCATATATTCTATAAGTTCAGAAAGTGTGAAATTTGATGGAAATAAAAAAAAAACTCCTTTATCATATTATTTGGGTTGAAGGCATTTAAGTTGATCCTCAAAAGACCGAACAGTCAGAAACTAGCCTAGACCTATCTTTCCATAAGATATCAGGACTTTCCTAGGTTTAGTTGGTTACTATAAATAGTTTGCTGAACGGTTTTCTTCTATTTATTCTCACATGTCCAGACTTTCAGAGAAGAAGGTCAAATTCCCATGGTCCAATTCTAGTGAGAAATATTTTTAGGAGTTGAAGACTCAACTACCTCCGCATTATTTTTGACTCTACCAAAGGGTTCTAATGGTTTTGTGGTTTATTATAATGATTCAAGAGTTTTTTCTTGGATGTGTGTTGATGCAACGGGGTAAAGTTATAGTGTATGACTCTACACAACTTAATCCTTATTAGGAAAACTACCCAACTCATGATTTTGAGTTGGCAGTAGTGGTGTTTGCCTTTAATATTTTGAGGCATTATCTTTATGGGGTTCATATTTATGTGTCCTCTAATCATAAGAGTCTTTATTATGTTTTTAACCAGAATCATCTAAATCTTTTTAAAAAAAAGTGGTTAGAATATCAACTGATTATGATATAAGTGTCTTGTACCAACCGAATAAGGCTAATATTGTGGCCAATGCCCTAGGCAGACTGTCTAAGAGGAGTGTTATGCACGTTAAAATGATAAGAAAGTGTTATTTCATGAGGTTAATCAACTTTCTAGGTTAGGAGCCTAGTTGGTTAACTTAATTGGAGGTAAAGTCTTTTTTCAGAATTGTTCATAATCTTCTTTGGTTGTTGAGGTAAAGAAAAGCAATATAGTTACCTTATTTTTCTTAAGTTGAAAAACACAGTTAGGATTTAAAAATTAAGGTTTTCTCCCAATGGGTAGATTGTATTCCTAGTTGCTAAGACATATTATGTCTTCTATATGTGGATGACATAAGACTTTGGATGTTAGCAGACGCTCACGAATCTTAGTATTCTATTCACCAAGGAGCCACTAAGATGTACTGTGATTTGCGAGAAGCCTATTGGTGGAATGATATGAAAAAAATATTATAGATTTCGTTGCTAAGTATCTGAATTGCCAACAGTTTAAGGTAGATCATTAGAGACCAAGTGGTACACTTCAGGAATTCATTATTCCCACTTGGAAGTGGTAAGTGTAGAATATGGACTTCATACAGGGCTTCTCGTACTCATTGAGAACATGGTTCTATATAGGTTATCATGGATCAAATGAATAATTCAGCCCACTTCTTGTCAGTTAACACTTTAGATAGAACCAAAGATTATGCTAAGATCTATCTTAGGGAGTTGATGAAATTGCATAGAGTCCATATTACAATTATCTTAGATAAAGGTACCCATTTTACCTCTCAATTTTGGATGACTTTTCAGAAGGGTTTTTGTCCAAAAGTTAATCTTAGTACGACTTTTCACCCACATATAGGTGGTTATGAAGAGAGGACCATTCATACCTTAGGGAGATTTTGAGAGCGTGCTTTCTAGATTTTAAGTATAGTTGGGATGATCACTTGCCTTTTATTGATTTTACTTATAATGAAAACTACCACTCCATCTTTCATATGGCACCATTTGAGGAACTTTATAGTAGGAGGTGTAGATCTCCTATTAGCTGGTTTGAGGTTGGTGAAACTTCTTTGATAGGGACAAATTTGGTAGACTAGGGAATGGAAAAAGTAAAACTAATTAGAGAAAGACTGAAAATGGCTTAGAGTCATCAAAAATCTAATGCAGATGTGAAGAGGTTTGGTAAGAAGGGAAAGCTCAGTCCCTCCTATGTTAGTCCTTGTAATGTATCAAGCCTTTATAGTAGGGTAGACTATGAGTTTGAATTGCATACATAATTAGCATCAGTACATCCAATTATCTTTGTCTCCTTACCGGAGAAATGCATATGGGACCCATCATTAGTAGTTCCTTTAGAAAGTGTGGGCATAAAAAATAGTCTCTCTTATAAAGAGGTCCACGTTAAAGTCCTTGATCGTTATATTTATCAGTTGCGGAAGAAAGAGGTTACATTATTAAAGGTTCTGTGGAGAAATCAGTTAGTTGAGAGAGCTACTTAGGATGCAAAGGTAGATATGATGGCCAAGTACCCCATCTTTTCTTTTTGAACTCACTTCGAACTTGAGGTAATATTTTCTTTAAATAATTAATCCATTCTATTCTATATTATACCACCCAACTATTTTTATGTCATAGCATACATTTATGAGTTTGGTTTAGTCCATGCTCTAGTTATAGGTTCAAATATCAATTCATTATTCTTCTTGTTAAAGTTCAATACAAATTACAACTTTTTCCCTTGTATTTCTGTGTAGTATGTTTTATTCGGGGAAGAATGACCCCAAGGGGGAGATATTGTAATGCCTTAAATGTTTTATTCTCTAGACTCACCAATATATAGATAATTAAATTATCTATACAATGCCTCTATTTTTAATAGAATATGATATTAGAGCGAAAACTCTGACAATGACTCATCGTAAGGACACAACAAGTCATGGTGAAGACTCGTTGTCGCGACAGTAAGGAAACAAAGATTTTAGTTTAGTGATGTTGACACTAGAATATGACTCGTCATCAGTCCAAATGAGTTGTTAGGTTGGTTCATTGTCACAATAGTAAGGAACCAATACTTAGGTCCTCAGGTCATGACTCCAGGCAACAACTTATAGTCAGACACTACAACTAATAGCCTGAACCAATCTGATTTTTTCTTGAAATTTGTTGGACATGTTAAAAGTGGATTTTTGGTCTTTTCCAACACTTTCAAACTCTAAAATATGTTGTTTTATCTATCGTAGTGATGTAATATAAGGCTAAATTTCCCCAAATCGCTTATAAACTAAAAATTTAATCAAACACATAGAGGAAGAACATAGAAAGAACAATTTTCTTCTCAAAAATCCAGCGTAGGGTTCTTAGGTCTCCAAATCCAATTACCAAGGGTTTTTTGAGGTTTACTTCTCAAGTTATGTGGGATTTAATCAGTGGTTCCTTCCCCCTATTGAGTCCAAAAAACTTCTCCAATACACAAGTTCAATTCACCCTTCAAGATTTTGGTTCCATGAAAAACATATGTGTAACACCCCATACATTTTCTAGATAAAATCCATCCTACAGATTAAAGAAAAACTTCCAAAATAGATGATAATTATTTCGTGAGTGAAATTTATTAATCTTTCCATCAATACCAAATTCGCCCAATTTCGACACTTAGTGAAGGAGTTATGGCACTTTTAAGTTGACAGTGTGCCACATGGGCCTTTAGCGCACCGCAAAGATGAGAAAATCCATATTTTTTAATTTCCATTGGCCCTCTACGATATTGGCGCATCATGGAGAGGGCCAATGTAATACCCCCGAACTTTTGCTTATGCTTAATTTCGTCTCTAGAAGGCTAAGGAATGACTTTCTAAGTGTGTAACATTTAAACCATATAGAATTTCCCTAATTTTGACTTTTTATCATATGGTAAATTTAATTATCTTTCCAATGATATAATATCCTCCCAAATCCAATAACCGGGCAAGAAATGGAAAATGTAAGTCCTAGTCGTAAAACAACATAATTTTAGTGCTTGGCGTGTCACGGAGAGGGTCTATTTGAAAATTGTCAATTTTCAGTGGAACTCCGTGATAGTGGCGTATCGCACTGAAGTTCCAGGTCCCAACCAGTGGGACAACATGATAGCATCGCATCGCGGTGACCCCCACAATCCCATTTGTCAAATTCCAGTGAGCCACCGCGATAGTGGTATGTCGCGGTGGCCCATAAAATTGGGTTTTCCAGTTTAATTTTTCTAGATTCGTACGTTAAAAAGGGAACTTTGAAATTTTTCCACACCTCTTAAATCATCCAAATACCATATCTAAGGTCATTACAAGCACCTTATACGACTTTTCTCAAGATTTCTCTCAACAAAAATCCTAAGTACCCAAAACCTATTTCAAGGATCTGAAGAATTCACCATAGCTTTTCCAAATTGAGTCAAGATTCAAGGTTCCCAAGTCAAGTGCTTCAATAACCCTCATCTAAAAGTATGAGAAAGTGTCTCAAGCAAGTTTATCCACCCAAGTTCATAACCTGAGGTATGCGGGGTTTGGAAAAGAACACTATTTTCGTTCTTGTGCCCAAATTATTGATTTTTATTAAAGAAATTCATATTTTTGCAAGTGGGTTTATACCCAAATTACTTTATTTTTACATTATGAGATTACAAGTTGTTCAAGTCTTGATTTGCATGATCATTTTACTATTTTATGACATTAGTTGAGAAATTATGCTATGAGTTGCACATCCTTGTATCAATTTGATGTTTCCAAGATTGATGTCATGATTTAATCTTTATTATGAAAAAGAGATTACTTGATCATGAGTATAAGTTTTATATCAAGTATGAGTTTGGATGTTTCTTGAAGATTATGTTCTTTAGTATGATTCGATCAACAAGTACTTTGATTTTAAAGAAAGATTACTTTTGAACCAGAGTTAAGACAGGAATCCACATTTTTCAGTATTTATGATTTAGAGCTAAGAGAATTATAATTTGGTCTTCAATATAGACCCTTGAGTTGTTCTGAGGTGGATTTCCTAAGAGTTCTGAGCTGAGTATGGGAGTAGTATTTAGCACCGAGTTGGGTATGATTCTGAGGTCTAACACCTCAGAACTACGTGCCACTGTAGGACTGAGATTTATGGGCCTAAGGCAAAGATAGTGATCACTGATTTGAGGTTATACTCTCTGGCAAACGTATGACACCTCTCCCCAATGTGAGGTTTCTTCCTTTGGAGTACAAAACATTGGACTGCATGTATCTCATCTGGTTTATGTCGGTTAGAAGAAACTCTTGAGTGTCCAAAGTTATATAATCCTGAGTTCTAAGTGTCCCGAGTCTAAAAGAGTTCTAGAGTTCCCAAGATTTGAAAGTTCTTAAAAGTTCTGAGTCCTTGAGTTTTACAGAAGTTTTACTCTCCATGAGATAAAAGTATGAGTTTAAAAGTATTTTTTAAAGTTCCTTTAGCCTTCAAGTATTGAGAATAAGAGGAGAGTAGAGATTTTAAAGTTAAGTAAAATGACTCGCAAGATTTAAATTTCATGTTTCACTGTTCATGATTCATGAGAATTTTATTTTAGATTTATTCAAGACATGTGAGTCATTCATAAATGCATGCATGATTTTATAAAGAGTAATGATAATGTTTATTTAAATGCATGCACTCCTATATACTCATTACATTCCCAAGTATTGATTCTATGTACGTCTATGTGTTACATTATCTTATAATGTAGGTTCAGGTGCTCAATTCCATCCTCGTTAGTCATTTTCGAGTACCTTTGTCTATATCTCCACCGTGGTGTGTCCTCATGCTTCGAGGACCTTTCTTCAGACATTTTAGTATTTTAGTAGCTATATTATTTCTTCCAGTTCAGTCTGAGTTAGTTAGGGACCTGTCCCAATGGTTCTCTAGTCATGGATTAGTAGAGGCTTTGTCAGACTAGTTATCAGATTGTAAGTATGTTGAGATTTCCAGTATTGTAGTCATTTGGACCGAGTATTTTCTTTGTATTTCCTATTATTTGATATGACAGTACCAATTTTTTGTATATTTCATTTTGAAATAAGTTATTATATGTAGTAATAGGTTCAAAAGGTTAGTTTGGGGCTACTTGTAGCCTTAAGAACCATGTGATGCTTAGGGATAAGATTTTGGGGCATTACAGCCAAATCCCAAATTGTTCGATTTAAGTGAAAGCCTGCGATATTGGTGCATCGCGGAGAGGGACAAATCCCATATTGTCTGATTCCAGTGAAGGTCTGTAATATTAACATGTTGCGCCAAGTTTCCAGGTCCCATCCAAGGTGGCAACGCGATACCACCGCGTTGCGCCACCATGCATATTCCCAGTTGGAATTTTCAAGTGGCTTGGCGCAATAATGGCGCGTCGCGCCAAGAGAAAAAATAGGGATGTTGGTCATTTTTTAGTTCCATTTATGAGTTTAAAAGGGGTATTTTGGTAAAGTAACTAGTCCCAAATCCATCCAAAAACATAGGATTGTTCAAATTTCAAAGCACTTTATGCTATATTCGTCATTCTCTCTCAATCAAAACCCTAAGGCTCATACTTTCTCTCCAAGAAAACTAAAATTCCTCCATTAATTCTCTAAGATAGTTAAAGATTAAGGATTCTCAATACAATAGAATTTAGAATTCATTTCCAAAGCATCAACAGATATCCAAGATTCAAGTCTTAGGATCTAGTTCATCAATTAAGGTATTGAGACTTGAACAGGGGTAAATCTTTCATCCTTGTTCCCCAAACATTATTTTTATTACAAATTTACTGACATTTATATGATTTCCCATGAACTTCAAGTTAGGGTTTATACCTATTATCATTATTTTCAAGTTTATGAGATTTCCCATGATTTAAAAGTTTAATCACATGATTATGTTTATATTTCCATGCATATTGTTGAGATTTCAAGATTTTAAGATGATTTATGAATGTTTACATTACCAAGTATGAATTTTGAGATTGTTTAACATAAGATTGATGCTTGTGTCACCAGACCACATTTAAAGATTGTTTTTTCAAGATTGTTTGTGCTATAAGCACCCCATGGCTAGATTATTTTCAAATATTAGATAACAAACCTACTTTATTTCAGAAGACTTGACATTTAATGAAAAACAAAGCATTGTTGTCTTTCTGTAAACCATTGTGCTATTATGGAAGTAAATTTCTTAAGATTTTGAGCTTAAGAATGGGAGTAGTATTTAGCACCGAGATGGGTAAGTTACTACGGGTTCATACCCCAGAATTACGTGCCACCGTAGGTATAGATTATCATATTATTCCCACTTCATCGTAGAAGACTCAAATTGTGATTACTCAGATTAGATTGCTCCATTCCGATGGCAAGGGTAGAATAGTCCGACCTAATGGGGCCAGTTGTAGGAATCCATGGATCCTCATATGGTGTATGTCTGTTAGAAGAACCTCCCAAACAGATGTCCCCTACTCATAAAATAGTTTAATTGATTTGAATCCTTAACACATGTAGAATGAGTTTCAAAATTTATTTAGCCTATATGATTTGAGAATATGCACAAAATACAGATTTCAGAACTAAGTGTAATGGCTCATAAGATTTAGATTGCATGATTTATTATTCATGATTTGACTTTTAGATTTCAGATTACTCAAGCTTAAGTGAGTCATTTATATTTAGCATGCATAATGTTTTCTATAAACTGTGATGATATCATTTACTTATTGCATGCACCCCATATACTCAGTCTATCACCAGAGTACTAATCCATATATACGTATGTGTGATACATTGTTTCATAATGTAGGTTCAGGTGCTCAGTCTCATCAGCGAGAGTAATTTTCGAGCATCTCATCTACATCCCTGCAGTTGGTGAGTCCTCTTAGTTTTGGGACTTAGCTATTCAGATTTCCAGTTGTCAGTAGATGTTTTCATTACTCTTTTTAGACAGTCTGAGTCGGCTAGGGACTGTCTTAGTGACTCTCTAGATTCAGTTAGTAGAGGCTTGTCGGACTACTAGATTCAGTCTTAGCTTTTAGATGTCGTATTTAGACCATTCAATATTTGTTTTATCAAATTGATGTGATCAGTATTTTTAGATATACTCATACTTTTCAGATAGTTTTCCACATTGTCAGTATCGTATATTCATATTTCCCTATTTTGATATTTAGAGCTAATAGAAAGTAGCCAGGGTTAGCTCAGGACTACTTATAGTTTGGGGCAATGTATGGCATTCCGATAATCAAAATTTGGGCCATTATAATCTTTGTATCAGATCCTAAGGTTTAGGGATTCCTAGCGACTCAGACAAGCCACATTACATAGAGTCTTGATCATAGGTATGAAGCATGCCACATCTATGAGCAAGAGGCTATGTAACATTTTAGGAAAATCTTCTTTTTCCTTCTTAATCCATCACGATTACAACTATCTCTATCTGTTATTAACTCATGCTCTTTGATGACAAAATATGCCTTCTTATAGAGCTAACTCTTATAGAAATGATAAACAGACACCTCAGCCCGCATATCCTTTGAATGAGAATGTGTCACATTCAATGTTCCGGGATGCCTTTTAGGCACTAGCCCAAGTAATGACAACAAATGCTCAGGGTATCCATTAGGATATAGCCCTAACTCAGTAATATGGGGACTTATACGTAGCTAGAATCATAGATTTTATGAGAATTAAGTTGCTTGAATTCTTTGGGTCAATGACAGGTAAGGCCCCACAACTTTTCTTGATGGGGTGAAGAAGATCAGCCAAATTATGTATGTTTCTAAAGAGGAAAGTGTAGAATTGGCATCCTATATGCTGAAGCATGTTTCTTATGATTTGGTGGTGATGTGGAAGAAAATTAGAGGAGAGAATGCAACTCCCATGACATGGCAGATTTTTTAGGATGCATTCTTAGACAAATTCTTCCTACTTGAGATGAGGGAATATAAGATAGAAGAATTCATGAACCTGAGGCAGGGCTCTATGATAGTGAAGGAGTATTTCCTCATGTTCAACCAGTTGTCTAATTATACCCCTAATTAGATGGCTGACCCTACGTCAAGCATGAGTAAGTTTGTGACCGGTGTGTTTGGATTGGTAGTTAAAGAGTGTAAGAATGCTATGCTCAATAGAGATATGGATCTTTCTAGATTGATGATGCATGCTCAGCAAATTGAGAGAGAGAAGATAAAGAAAAGAGAGAGTAAATAAGAAGGCTAGAACTGGACAATTTGATTATCGTCAGAATAGGTCTGGAGGAGGAAATCGTTCGCAGTTTCAGAATTGTTCACCTATACCCACACCTTTTTTAGCAAGTGCTTCTAGACCCTGAAATAGACCAGAGCAGTGGGGTAAGTCTTCTATGTCCAGATCTCAGAATAATGTGAGTGGGAATCTAAATCATCCCCTATGTCTAAATTGTTTTAAGAATCATGGATGTAAATGTTTGTGACGTCTGAAAGGTTGTTATGGTTGTGGCTAGGAGGGTCATGAAATCAAGGAATTCTTGCATGCTAGATGTGGAAATAGAGATGCATGTCCCTAGACTCAGTCTAATAGTGCAGCAGCTCCTCTTGGTCGCCCAGCCCTTCCTCAGGGAGCTTCATCCAGTAGCGATGACGATCAGTGCCATAATTGGTTCTATGCTTTACCATCTCGCCAATTACTAGAGGATTCTCCAAATGTTGTTAACGGTATACTTCATATCTTTTATTTCGATGTTTATATGTGGTTAGACCCTCGGTCGAGTTTCTCTTATGTGACCTCATTAGTTTCTGTGAATTTTAAGATAAAATCTAAAAAGATCCCTGTGCCTTACTTGGTTTTTACTCTAGTAGGTGAGTCAGTTGTTTCTAAGCAAATCTATAAGAAGTGTCCTATCACTATCCTTCATTGAGTCATGTTAGCAGACTTGATAGAGTTAGACATGGTCGATTTTGATTTTATTCTTGGCATGGATTGGCTCCATTCCTCTTATGCTTCTATAGATTGTCGCACCCAAGTAGTGAAGTTTCAGTTTCTAGATGAGCTAGTCTTTGAGTGGGAAAGTAATTCACTGTCTCCCAAGAGTTATTTCATATATTATCTCATGGCTAGAAGGTTGATTTCCAAAGGTTTCATTTACTATCTAGTTCGAGCTAAAGACACAAAGTTGGAGACTCCAATAGTTCAGTCCGTCAATGTAGTAAGTGAGTTTCCTGATGTCTTTCCAAAAGATGTCCCAAGGGTACCTCCCGATAGAGAGATAGAATTTAGTATTGACCTTCTTCTAGAGACTCAGCCTATTTCTATCCCTGCATATCGTATGGATCCCACAGAGCTTAAAGAGTTGAAAGAGCAACTCAAAGATCTTTTAGATAAAGGTTTCATAAGGCCTAGTGTTTCCCCATGGGGCGCTCCCGTCCTATTCATACTAAAGAAAGATGGTTCTTTGCTTATATGTATTGACAATCGTCAACTAAATAAGGTCACAGTTAGAACAAATATCCTCTTCCTAGTATTGATGACATGTTTGATCGATTACAAGATGCCAATTATTTCTCAAAGATATACCTTAGATCCGGTGATCATCAGCTTAAAGTAACGGAGTGTGATACTCCAAAGACAGCTTTTAGAACCCTCTATGGTCATTTTGAGTTTCTAGTCATGTCTTTCGGGCTAACCAATGCTCCAGTAGCTTTCATGGATCTTATGAATCAAATGTTCAAACAGTATCTAGACATGTTTGTCATAGTATTCATAGATGATATTCTAGTATACTCCCGCAGTGAGGATGACCATGCAGATCATCTTAGAACTGTCTTGGAAATTCTTAGAGATCATTAATTGTTCACCAAATTCAGGAAGTGTGAATTTTGGCTAAGATCAGTCGCCTTTCTCGATCATATTGTTTCCATCGATGGAATTAGAGTCTATTACCAAAAGACAAAAACCGTAAAAAATTGGCCTGAACCTATCTCTCCATCAGACATTAGGAGTTTCTTGGGTTAAGATAGTTACTACTGGTTTGTTGATGGTTTCTCATCTGTTGCAGCCTCAATGTCTAGATTTAACCAAAAGAAAGTTAAGTTCCTGGGGTTAGATTCCTACGAGATGAGTTTTCAAGAGTTGAGGACTCAACTCACTTCCGCCCTAGTTCTACCATTACCTGATGTTATATATGGATTTGTTGTTTATTATGATGCCTATAGAGAGGTAAGGTCATATCCTATGACTCTAGACAGTTGAATCCTCATGAAAAGAATTACCCAACCCATGACCTGGAATTAGCTGATGTGGTGTTTTCTTTTAAAATATGGAGACACTATCTGTATGGTGTGTATGTTGATGTGTTCACGGACCATAAAAGTTTGCAGTATATGTTTACTTTGAGGGAGTTGAATCTCCATCAGAGAAGATGGTTGGAGTTGTTGAAAGATTATGATATGAGTGTGTTGTATCATCCAAGAAAGGCAAATATAGTGGCAGATGCCCTTAGTAGGTTGTCTATGGGCAGTGTTGCTCATGTAAAGAATGATAAGAAAGAGTTAGCTCAAGATGTTCGTCGTTTGACTAGATTGGGTTTTAGGTTGGTTTATTTAGCTGAAGGGAATGTTTAGGTTCTTAGTAGTTCTGAATCTTCCCTAGTTTCAGAAGTGAAAGAGAAACAAGATATGGATTCTAGTTTGGTCAAACTAAAGGAGTTGGTTAAAGACCAAAAGGTAGAGGTTTTCTCCCAAGGAGGAGATGGTGTGCTAAGATACCAAAATAGATTGTGTGTTCCTTGTGTTGATTATTTGAGATGGAGAATTATGGTTGAAGTGCATGGTGTACGTTATTCTATTCATCCAGGTGCTACCAAGATGTACCACAACTTGCGGGTAATCTATTGGTGAAATGGTATGAAGAAAGATATAGAAATTTTTTTAGCTAAGTGTGCAACTTGCCATCAAGTTAAGGTAGAACACCAAAGACATAGTGGTACGTTGCAAGAGTTTGGAATAGAATGAATATGTTAATTAGCTACTAAACTAGTCTTATGCTATTGTAGATTAGTAATCTAAAAGGGAAGATGTTAAGTGAAAGTGTGATCAGTTGTGCAGAAAGGTATGTATGGTTCATCGATCCTGTACTTTTTGGCATGAATCTAACTCCTTTCTTACAAAGTCAGCTTTCTAAGTGTTCTTCCTTTTAAGTTATACATAACTACAGCGTACAACCCCCAAGGTGGTTAACAACCTTATTCTAACTTGTTAGTTGTTAATGCACCTAAAAATATGTTTGTTACTAGATCTGTCCATTTTTCTTTCTAAATACTAGTATGATATGGGTGCTTTCAGAAACAAGCCTTACAAGTTGTTCTCTTAGTCAACATGAACCATGGTGTTAATTAAGCTCCTATGTGTTATATTTCAATTATTTATGTATTCTACCTCATTTCTACTACATCTTGTGCATATTTGCATACCCTTTTCTACTTTTCCAAAGTTCCAAATCTAATTCATGACCACCAAAATAACAACTTTAAAGATAAAAAGAATGATCTGAAATGATTCAAAATATATTTTGGGTAGTATCCCAGGGATGGAAGAAATACCTAGCATGGATCGATCCCAACAATACTGGTGGTATCCCAGGGGAGAAAGGAAAGCCTAGCATGGGTCAATCCTTATTTGTGTACTTATGAGGAACGTATCCCAGGGGTTATAATGCCTAGCATAGGTCATTCTCTTTTACCACTAATCTGCTAGTCATTTGTATTATGCATTATAATCTTATAAAGTAAAGAAGATTAAAGCAAAGTAAATGATGTAATGTACATGATCCCATAAGCACAGACAAAGTTGGTATTCTATCCTTATCTTTATATTTATTTATTGATAACTAATTTTGTTGAGATCTTGACTTATTTATAGTCACTTCATGTCGTACATACTCAGTACACTCTTTTTATTGACACCCTTCATGGGGGACACTATGTTTCATGCCGCAGGTACAGGTACTCCAGCTATTAGACCACCCAAGTAGGAGCAAAGGACATCCAACTGCTATTGGTGAGCTCCAAGTTTATTCGGAGATTTCTGAGTCCATTATACATATTTTGGTATTGTATAGTAGTTATAAGCAAGGTGGGGTTTTGTCCCGACCTTAACTAAGTCCATGTGTCTTTTAGAGGCTTCTAAGACTAAGGTGAATTTAAGTGTGGTAGTATTATGTTCTCTTAACAATGTGGCCCCAATGGCCAAGTCTTGTATTTATAGGTTTGGACTTACTTACATGGTTTGTTTTATCAATGCATCATATCCATACTAGCAGAATCTTTGAATGTCATAGTTATATGCATGAAAAGTATAGGGTTACAAGTTGGTTCTCCCAAAATGGGTGTCTGTTCACCCCAACAGAATTTAGGGAATGACAAAATTGGTATCATAGCATGTCATCCTAGTTAGTCGTCTGCAAAGTTGTGTCTATGTAGAGTCTTTCTTATGTGTGTGTTATGCACCACATATCTAAGTAGGAGGCTACAAGGTATTTAGGAGTTGTTTCTTTTTCTACATTCCTTAGATCGTATGATAGAGCTAATAATGTAGGTTGACTTGTATTTAACCTTAAATATGTTTTTTTTTCAATATAGTAATGATGTCGATTACAAGGAGTAAGAGTAAGAAGAGTACGCAAGTAGATGTGGATGCCGGAGAAAGGATAAACAAATCACCACCTAGATATGTCAATCAAAGTAAGGCCTAAGCTGATTTTGCATCACGAACTTCTTCAACTCCTCCATCTCCAAAAGATCTAAGGAGGAGGGGACAACCCCCAGAGTCACCAATTAATGCTACTGAGCAACATTTGAGGAATGCGGTGTAATTATTAACGCGTATAGTTACTGGACAAGTTCAAGGACAAGTTCGTCCAACTATGAGTTCTATTGGTGTGGATAGGGTAGCCAGTCTACGGACCCAGGATTTCCTTAAATTGGACACTCCTCAATTTACTGGGTTAGATCCTAATGAAGATCCACAAGACTTTATTGATCTGATCCAAAGGGCTTTAGATTTTATTCATATATCTGGTAAAGAGACAATGGAGTTAGCAGCATATCGATTAAAGGGGGTAGTTGTATTGTGGTATGAATCTTGGAAAAAATCAAGGGCTATAGGTGCATCTTTAGCTGTTTGGGAAGAATTCAAAACAACATTTATTGATCATTATCTTCCATTCGAGATTTGGGAGACCCATGCAGATCAGTTTTTATATCTTATCCAAGGGAATATGAGCGTGAGGAAGTACAATCTTCAATTTAATTCTTTGGCAAGGTATGCTCCTAATGTAGTGGCTATTATGGAGGATAGAGTTCATAGATAAGTGGATAGATTAGACCCATATTTAGTTAGAGATTGTACTATTTCTACCTTGAATAAATACATGGATATAGCAAGAATACAAGCTTTTTCTCAAAAAATGGAGGATCAAAGGCAAAGAAGGGCACTAGAGCTGGAAAGAGGGCACTCCAAGAGGGCTAGATCTAAGGGACAATTTTATCCATCTCAAAGTGAATTTAGGTCTCAATTTTTTGATAGATCCCCTAGAAAATAACTTTCTTACGCCACAACAGGTGTTTCTCTTCAATTCTAGGGGTTTAAAGGAAATAAATTCGCGCAGAAAGTGAGAGTCAAGGTTCACAAGTAGTGGGGTATCGAGAGTAAGGAGGTGCAAACTAATCAACACCTCCTAGACAGCATTGTAAGAATTATAGGAGAAATCGTCTAGGTTCATGTCATTTTGGGACAAGTTCTTTTTATTGGTGTGGCAAACCAGGACACATAATGAGAGATTGCCCAAAAAGGGGCATGGCTGATATGGCACAACCTACTGGATCTACTGTTGCATCATCATCCTTGGTTCCATATTTTGGTAGGGGTAATAATATACCTACTGGTCATTGTAGGGGTGTTAAGGGAGCTAGTTCTAGTGTTGTTCAGAATTATGCATATGCTTTAGCAGGTCGACCAAATTTGGAGGCTTCTCCTTACGTGGTTATAGGTACATTGTCCATATTTTCACATAAGGTTTATTCATTAATTTATACAGGCTCTACATTATCATATATAACTCCATTAATTGCTAGAAAGTTCAAAAGAACACCAGAATCGCTAGTTAAGACATTTAAAGTGTCTACACCAATTGATGAATCTAATATAGCTAGAAGAGTTTACCATAATTGTATAGTAAATTTTTATAATCGTGATACATTGGCTGACCTTATGGAGTTTGAAATGGTGGATTTTGATGTTATAATAGGTATGGATTGGTTGTCTTCTTTTTATGCCATAGTGGATTTCCGAGCTAAGAGGGTCCATTTCCATTTACTAAAGGAAACAGTCCTTGAGTGGAGGGGTAATATTGGGGAACCAACGGGTATGTTTATTTCTTATATTAAGGCAAGGAATATGATGTCCAAAGGATACATATGCCTTCTAGTAAGGGTGAAAGATATAGAGGTGGAGTCACAAACTCTTCAATCCATCTTAGTGGCAAATGAATTTCTTGACGTATTTCCTGAAGAGCTTTCGGGTTTACCTTCGGAAAGAGTAGTAGAGTTTGGTATTGATGTGATCCCAGGTACACAACCAATTTCTATTCCTCCTTATAGAATGGCCCCTGCAGAATTACGTGAATTGAAGGAACAATTAAAATATTTGTTGGAAAAGGGTTTCATAAGGCTTAGTATATCTCCTTGGAGCACACCCGTGTTATTTGTACATAAGAAAGATGGCACGTTGAGAATGTGTAATGATTATCGACAATTGAATAAGGTGACAATTAAGAACAAATATCCCCTTCCTACAATTGATGATTTGTTTGATCAGTTACAAGGTGCTAAGTGTTTCCAAAAGATCAACTTGAGGTCAGGTTATCACCAACTGAGAGTGACGGAGAAATATATACCTACAACGGCTTTTCAAACATGTTATGGTCATTTTGAGTTTTAGTTATGTCATTTGGGCTAACTAATGCACCGAAAGCTTTCATGGATTTGATGAATAGAATGTTTAATGCATTCTTGGATGTATTTGTTATCGTATTTATAGATGATATTATGGTTTATTCAAGATCATAAGAAGACCATGCTAATCATTTACGACAGGTGTTACAAATCCTTCGCGATCGTAAGTTGTCTCCAAATGTGAGTTTTGGTTAAAATCGATAGCATTCTTGGGTCATATTGTATCCGATGAAGGAATAAGAGTTGATTCTCAAAATATAGAGGCAGTGAAGAATTGGCCAAGACCCACGACACCTATGGAGGTTCGTAGTTTCCTAGGCTTGGCAGGTTATTATAGAAGGTTCGTTGAGGGGTTTTATTCTATTTCTGCACTTTTAACAAAGTTAACACATAAAAAAGTTAAGTTTCAATGGGATGAAATATGTGAAAGAAGTTTTCATGATTTGAACAATAAGTTGACTTCTAAACCCATATTGGTACTTTCGGATGGAACAGAAGGCTATGCGGTATATTATGATGCCTCAGGAGTTGGATTAGGATGTGTTTTGATGCAACATGGTAAAGTAATAGCTTACACCTCAAGATAATTGCGGCCACATGAGAAGAATTATCCAACACATGATCTTGAGGTAGTAGAAGTTATATTTTCTTTAAAAATATGGTGCCACTATTTGTATAGTGTATATGTTGATATATATACCAAACACAAGATTTTACAGTACCTATTTAACCAGAGGGACCTAAATTTGAGGCAACGACGCTGGCTTGAGTTGGTAAAAGACTATGATATTGATATCTTCTATCATCCGGGCAAAGCAAATGTGGTAGTCGATGCACTAGGTTGTAAGGCGATGGAAAATAATTATAGGCATCCCAAGGAAAGGCAAGGGATAGCTAGGGATCTACACTAATTAGTTAGCTTCGGGGTTCTCCTTATTGAATCTTCAGACAAAGGCGTTATAGTGAAAAATACAATAGAATCCTCATTAGTAGCCAAAGTTAAAGAGAAACAATACATAGATCCTATTGTTTTATAGCTTAAGGAAAATGTACAACAAGGTGTGACAAAGATATTTGACCTTACAGAAGAGGGAATACTTCAATGCCAACAAAGATTATGTGTACCTAATATAGATGGGCTAAGAAAGAGGATTATCATGGAGGCACATCATTTAAGATATTCTATCCATCCTGGTTCAGCTAAAATGTATGATGACTTGAAAGAGGCGTATTGGTCGGGCGACATGAAGAAGAACATTGCAGAATTTGTAGTTGAATATCCAAATTGTTCATAAGTCAAAGTAGAGCACCAAAAGCCAGGAGGTTATATGCAGCTTATAGAGCTCCCATCTTTGAAGTGGGATATGATCAACATGGATTTCATTACTGGTCTACTTTGCTCGTCTCAACAGTTTTATTCTATATGGATAATAGTTGATAGACTCACAAAATCAGCACACATTCTACCGGTTAAGACTACGTACGCAGATGAAGTGTATGCAAAATTATATATTAAAGATATAGTACGGTTACATGGAGTCCCAATCTCTATTATATTTGATAGGGAAGCTTAATTTACCGCATATTTTTGGAGGTCATTCCATAAGAGTTTGTGAATATAGGTGAGTTGAAGCATAACTTTTCACCCTCAAATGGATGGCCAGGCGGAACATACAATCCAAACATTAGAGGATATGTTGTGTTCTTGTGTATTAGACTTTAAAGGTTGTTGGGATGATCATTTTCCACTAATTGAATTTGTATACAATAATAGTTATCACTCGAGTATCAAAATGGCACATTATGAAACTTTATATTGCAGAAAGTGTAGATCACTAATTGGGTGGTTTGAAGTGGCTGAAAATACCTTATTTGGGCTAGATATTGTTCATCAAGATATAGAAAAATTTAAGGTGATACAAAAATTACTATAAATAGCTCAACACAGACATAAATGATATGTGGATATTAAAAGAAAAGGGTTAGAGTTTTCTATAGGAGATTGAGTGTTCTTGAAGGTGTCTCTAATGAAAAGGGGTAATGAGGTTTGGTAAAAAGGGAAAACTAAGTCCCCGCAACATAGGGCCAAATAAAATTATTCAAAGATTTGGCCAAGTGGCATATGAGTTAGACCTACCACAAGAGATTTCAATGGTGCATCCGGTGTTTCATGTCTCAATGCTCCGCAAGTTCATAGGAGATCTATCTCATATTACTCCTACTAAAGATGTGCAGGTTATGGAAGAACTCACCTATGAAGAAGTGCCTACTGCTATACTAGTTCGGCAAGTTAAGAAGTTAAGAAATAAAGAAGTAGCTTCAATAAAAGTTCTTTAGAGGAGCCCACAAGTAGAAGAAATCACATTGGAAGCCAAAGAAGCAATTAAATCTAAGTACCCTTATTTATTTCAATCTAAAGACTTGGTCCAAGGATGCTGATTTGGGGCATAAGCAAGTAAGTATAAATACACAAATGTTATGTGGATAACAATGAGTTTAAACATAGTTTTATATTCGTTTAAGCTAGCTAGTTATGCTAGCATTTGATGATGAATGTTTCTAAGGGGGGTAGGATGTAACACCTTATATTTTGTGTGTACTAGTTCTATTTATGTAGCACGTGTGGACTTATGGGGTAGGTAATGGGCTCAGATATCCTATGTGATTAGTGACGGTAAGATATGTTTGGAGGAATTCCCACATGTACTGACACGTGGTATGATTAAGTTAGCATATATAAGAGCATTTAAACTTGGGCCCTTAAGTAGGTATTTTAATCTAAAGGAAGAAGTGACCAAGTTTTAAGTTTAACTATAAACATTTTGATCTTAAAATGGAATTAAATATTGAGGTGCTTGCTTGACATATTTTAAGCTAGTAGGTGAATCACCTACTTTGACCTTTTCACCAACCTAAAAACTAAGTAGGTGCATCACCTATTAAGTCTCCCTTGACCAGCTTATTGGGCCAAATACACTACCACTTACTTAAGTTAATTTTATCCCAAATTAAAGAAGAGAAAAGGAGGAGAATGGGCAGCCAAGGCCCAATAGTTTTTAATCCACAAAGGCCCAATATAATGGGAAAGTAGGTGAATCACCTACTTGATAAATTATGGCCCAAAAATGACCAAGAAAGTCGGCAAAGAGAATCTCTTTTTAAAGGGATTAAAACCATCCCTTATAGCTCATTTTAACTAGCCAAAAAAGCAATTTTCAAGATTTTCTCTCTTGTTCCCTCTTAGCTATGTAGCAGCCCTAAAATTCGACTAGGGTTCTTTGGAAACCTTCCTTCCAAGTTAAAGGAAAGTGAAAAAATCATTAGAACATGTTTAGAATACTATAAGGATTATGTTCTCTAAATTAAAATATAAGATATCCCTTTTTAAGTTTGGAAGTCCCTTTATCCGTGATTATTAAGAGATTTTCCTCTTCACTTTTGGTTTGCGAGTAAATGTATCAAACTATTGAAGAGATATACATTAAGGGAATAAACTACCACCAAAATTAATCTATGGCTACTGTCCATTTTTGCCCTTTTCGTATATACATGTGCTGGTTGAGGATTATGTATATATTGTTGTTAAGAACTCAAATGATGGTGATTTTAATTTTTGGTTGCCATATTAAGGGATATTTGGGGGTTTTTTAGATTTGTTTTATGTATGTATGTTGGGGGCTGCTTGGTTGATATTGGGGGAAAGGTGTGAATAATTTTCATTGAAAGGTAGAAGAAGGGTATAATGGTACTCCACCGAATTGAATGTCAAATAAGTTTTCTTCCCACATCACTTGATACACTATTTTGAGAGTACAATAAAGACAAAAATTTAAAGGGGATGTTATAAGAAATTACATCGCATATGAATGTAATTGGAGAAAAACGAGGTTGAGAGAACACCCTTGGATTAGTTGATTGTAAGTTACTACCCGATTACTGTTTTAGTATGTTCAAATGGTGTGAATATGTTAATTAGCTACTAATACTAGTCTTATGCTATTGTAGATCAGTAATCTAAAAGGGAAGACGTTAAGTGAAAGTGTGATTAGTTGTGCAACAAGGTATGTATGGTTCATCGATCCTGTACTCTTTGGCATGAATATAACTCTTTTGTTACAAAGTACTCTTCATAAGCGTTCTTCCTTTTAATTTATACATAACTACAGCGTACAACCCCCAAGGTGGTTAACAACCTTATTCTAACTTGTTAGGTTATTAAAGTACCTAAAGATGTATTTGTTACTAGATCTGTCCATTTTCCATTCTAAATACTAGTATGATATGGGTGCTTTCAGAAATAAGCCTTACGAGTTATTCTCTTAGTCAACATGGCCCATGGTGTTAGTTAATCTCCTATGTGTTATATTTCTATTATTGTTTTATTCTACCTTATTGCTACTGCATCTAGTGCATATTTGCATACCCTTTGATACTGGTCCAAATTTCCAAATCTAATACATGACCACCAAAACAACAACTTTAAATATGAAAAGAATGATCTAAAGTTATTCTATATATATTTTGGGTGATATCATAGGGGTGGAAGAAACACCTAGCATGGGTCAATCCCAACATTACGGGTAGTATCCCAAGGTCTAAAGGAAAGCCTAGCATGGGTCGATCCCGATTTGTGTACTTATGAGGAACGTATCCCAGGGGTTAAAATGCCTATTATGGGTCATCCTCTTTTACCACTGATCAACTGGTCATTTGTATTATGCCTTATAATTTTATAAAGTAAAGAAGAATAAAGCAAAGTAACGGATGTAATGTACATGATCCCATAAGCATAAGCAAAGTTAGTATTCTATCCTTATCTTTATAGTTATATATTGATAACTAATTTTGTTGAGATCTTGTCTTATTTATATTCACTTTATGCCGTACATACTCAGTACACTCTTTGTATTGACACCCTTCATAGGGGACACTATGTTTCATGTCGTAGGTACAAGTACTCCAGCTATTAGACCACCCAAGTAGGAGCACAGGACATCCAGCTGCTATTAGTGAGCTCCAAGTTGATTCAAAGCTTTCCAAGTCTATTATACATGTTTTGGTATTATATTGTAGTTATGATCAAGGCGGGGTTTTTTTCCATACCTTAACTAAGTCCATCTTTCTTTTAAAGGCTTTGCAGAGTAATGTGAAGTTAAGTGTGGTAGTATGTTTTCTCTTAATGTTGCGGACCCAAAGGCCATGTCTTGTATATATAGGTTTGGACTTACTTACGTGTTTTATTTTATCAATGCATCATATCCATAGTAGCAGAACCTTTGAATGTCATAGTTACATGCATGAAAAGTACATGGTTATGAGTTGATTCTCCCAAAATGGGTGCCTATCCGCCCCAACAAAATTTGGGGTGTGACAGAGTACCCCTTATATTTTATAGATCCCTCTAATCTTCCAAGGCTTCTTGGAAGATTTCTTCTATTGTAGAAAACCTACGACAAGTCATGGATGAGAAAATATCCTTGTTCAATGAAACCTTGAAGTAGATATTAACTTACTCCATGATCTCATGATACTCATGTTTATTCCTTTCCAGCATATACCTTTGACCGATGAGACTTTTCAAAGCATCCCATGGTTGTGGTTGTCCCTCATTTAAAAAATTTCCAAATCTTTTTGAATAATCCTACTGTGTAATGGTAAACCCCTACTATTGCAATATGGTGTATCCACTCTTCTTGACTTTGGTGAGATCATTGACTTGGAATATCCTATCATAAATGAACTCCAATGTTAGATAGGCCTCAGGGTCATTCTCTGATTTAAATGTTGGAAGATTAGTCTTGATTAAATTGATCCCTACATCTCAACTGTTATTGCCACCTTTACTCTTATTGTAGTTCCAATGGTCATCTCCTAGGAGATGATTTCCCAAGTTTTCTCTCCCATAAGGTACAATACCAAACCTTTCTACTCAGCCTTTATGACCCCTTTGACCCATTGGTCTATTACTTTTGTTCTTTACCCATATGTCTACCTAAGCATATGCTTCAAAATCTACTTGAGGTTCCTTTTTTCTTACTTTCTCAAATTTGATAGGTCGGTATTGGTTAAGGGGGCGTGGAGTGGGGGATTTTTTTTAGTTGGGGCCTAGGCACACCTTTCTTTTGTGGTATTTAGTCTTGAGGTTCTCCTTCATATATTTTGTAGAACTTGGTTGAAGTGGACAAACGGGATTTTGGTTTTATTGATAAGTAGTGCTTTGGGTAGTGGGATCTTGTGTTTATGTAGGTGGATTAAACATTTGGTTGAGTTTTTCTTAGGATAAGGTAGCGGATGTGATTTGACGATGTCCATTAGATGAGGCATTATAGTTTTAGGGCATGGACAAGGTGGAGTATAGTCGGCCTTCAATGTTCACTATCTTTTCACCCATGGTTGACACACTTTGTTTGAGCGATCCTACCTTTGCATCCTAGGATTCTAGTCTATGGTTGACAGATTCAATTGTCACTAACAATGTATTTGAGGTATTGTTATCCATTGCTTGCGATGCTTCATATTTTGGAGCCATTGTACCTTCTAATCAAGACACTAAAAAAAATAACAAACAAGTTAGACTTAGGAAAATAACCTCACAACTCTACAATTTGGTATACCTCACACTTGGATATGCAAATTATGAATGATGGATTATACACCGTGATAGTTGAGATGTCGATTTCTACTCTTGTCTTAAATAGATTCTTGTTTGATGAGAGAATATAAATTCCATACGTACTTGAGACAAGAACTTATGATAAAATAAAAAATATAAGAACACACAATGAAATAAGAAGAAAAAAGAAAAAGAACTCAAGAACTAATTCACAACTAGTAGGTTTATTACTAGTTGTTAATAAGTGTTAGAATAAAGTAAAAGCTGATTAAGAATCAAAGGAGTTAAACTAGAAATTTAAAATGAGCTTACGGAAACCTTTTCAAGGTGAATAATTGAGTTATTGACCATCACAGGAGTCATTACTGCTTATCAAAAATGTGTCATGAACTTTAATTTAGCTACTGATGGGGTGACCAACCGTCAGGGTTGTGGCCGACCATCAGGGGAGACGTCAGGCCCATCCATAATGTCCACTAAGGTTTCCTTTAGTGATTGATAGGGTGACTAAACATCACAGGAATCGTCAACCACCTTTAGGAAAGGATTCTTTTCGGTCCCTTGCCCTTCTTATGGAATATTCCTTTGTTTAAATAAGGAAACATTTTTTTCCATAATTATTTTGAATCAAACCCAACTTTGGAGAGTTCTTTATCAACAAGACACGTAGAGCAAGTAGAACATTCATAATTTGGAAATTAAGCAAATAATCTCGAAGATCGATGAAATTCGAAAGCCAATCTCCATTCATGCTCCTAAACAAACCCCATACACTTTTAAACTTAAAAACTCAAGAACTATTTAATATTTTACAACCCATGTCAAATTTAAATTCCTATTTGTGGGAAACTATCCATTGAAGCTAAGGTATGAAATTTCAATACCGATTGATCCTTTAACATTGATTTTCCCCATTAAACTCCCCTCTTTTCCTTGTAATTTTCTAGAAATTGGTTTTTGAATTTCCTAACTTTGTGGGATGATTTTTCCCTTATCCTAGGTCTATATGTGCTCAAATGTTGGGCATGCACTCCTTTGTAGGACCTCACGATGGATAAATTATGGATTATATCAGTGGGACCCACGAGCACTTTAGTTACCCGATTCTAGGCCTAAAGTTTTATATAGACATATGGGTATCTCTTACTCCTATTAATGTGTATATTATCATTGAGATTAAGTGAATTTATGCACCTAAGTATGGTCATCCAACCTTAATTTGCTTAGTTATGAGGATTTATCTTCTTTATAATGATTAACTTTTTGTACGGATGGTAATTTAGGTGTTTAGTATTTAATTCTGATGTTTAAGGTGTGTTTATATCGAGTTTGGAGTCAATACACAAAGTTCAAGTTCAAACATGAAAACTATTACACTTAGGAATGCTATGCTCCTTTCTAGTTCGTAGTGTTAGATTACACAGTGTTTTAAGGCCTAATATGTGGTGTTTGATGTCATATGATGATTTTTGAGTTTGTAAAGGTTATAAATAGATCTTACACAAGATTTAAATCAAGTAGAAACCACACTAAAAAACTTGGGATTAGAGCATAAACACATGTAGTTTACATGATGCAAACCAGGAGTTTTCGAACTCATTGGCGTGATAGAGCCGTAGAACTTACTTAGTTGCCTTATTGATGGCATGTTACAATATATTAGTGTGAAATATGAATGATACGGACCCTAGTACACACGATAATTGTGTGTAGTGCCCCTAAGTATAAATCTAGAAGCTTTGTCCTTCTATAAATAGGACACTTAAACTCAATTGTAAATACCTTGGATGACTTTAGGGATTTGAAATACGATTAAAGAGGAAAAATGTAGGGTTTTACTCTTTTAATTTAATAATTTTTAATTTTATCATGGATTATACTCCTGTGATTCTTCTTACGTCCATTAGAGGCTAACCACCATTTTTCTAGGGTTAAGGCTAAGAACATGATTACTATTATTATGAATTGATTTGGTTTTTATTATTTATCATTGTTAGTAGTTTATTTATCCTTGTTATAACTATCTTAATCATTCAAAACCCTTAGAATATATGCTTAACTCTGTTATGAAACTGAAAGGATTAATTATATTATAAAATATAGTATGAATAAAATCGGATCATAATCTCAATTGAATAGAGTTAAGATTTGCACTTAGGATGGAAATATTATTAAGTGACCTCTTTGGTTTGATTAAGGTATGAAATATGAATGCCTTTAACTTAGTTATCACATCCCCTCCCAATGATGTGGTTGTGGAGCTAAGTTAGATAGTTGATTAGAGGCTTAGAAGACCGTAATCATAATATCAACCCCGTGAACCAACTACAAAGATACTTAAGATATTCAATGAAGTTACATAGCTTAGTATGACTTTTTGTACTTCCTTAACCCTGGGTATCTCCCTATTGGTTTTTCAAGAACATTACATTACCATATTTTTTAAGTTTACGTTTAGTTATAACTCTCAACATATTTTGGATGCATTTGCACTTGTCTAATCTTAATGGTTGAGCTAGAATTGGATAGATTCTTCACACCAGTCCCTGTGGGATTGATATTTGTCTTTATTTAAGTCCATTATATTAATTTGGTAGACCATGTACACATGCATTTGATCTTGGGAACAATAAGTTTTTTGCATCGTTACCATGAACATATAAATTGGAAACTGCTTTAGTTTTAGTTTTACTTTTTTATTTCTTTGGTTCTATTCACTTGATCTTGGCTTCTGAAATTATAGGCGTAGGATATGAAGACTATTAAGCTTGCAAGAGATAAGGAATTTATTGAACCAGACCCTATGACTAACTAATGTTTACTCTAAAGAAGGAGAGAAGTAGTACTTCTCTATAGAATACCACATATTCATGAAGAGGAATATACTCCTGCACCATAACACAAATTTTGCTAGATTCATCTACAAGTGGTCAAGCACTAGCGAAAACTTATGATTAGTTGTATACCTTGTTTCACCGTATCGCATGAGGTAATCTTGAAAGGTATGGATAAAAGTTATCTAGAGGTGCTGTGAAAAAATTATGCAACGATGATAGTAGTTAATAGTGTCACAACCTTAGTCACCCAACTATCTTCTCTCCAAGATCAAATAATGACAGTTTAGTAAGTTGGGTGTGAATTAGTCTCCTTCTTAGGTGAATATAGTTTAGCAGACCCCATCATAGTGCGATATTTATAGCAATAGTGGTCACTGTATAGACTTGTATGAAGCCAATCCTAAATCCTTGAACTTAGTGGGCAAGGAACCAAAGCCTAATTATTACAATTCCCACAACCAAAACTGGTAGACTTTTCCCATTTATGCATGGGGAAGTAAGCAACATCAGCATTTTCAGCAGCAGTAACACAACATGTAGGACAATAACATTAAGAAGACTTTATGGAAGTTTTTGGCCAAGCAAGAGAAAATGGAAGCTAAAATAAAAAATCATCAAGTGGCTCAGAATAAGTTAGAGCAATAGTTTGGGTAACTATCTAAGTCACAAAATACCAGGCCCCAAGGTACTTTACAAAGTGACATCACAGAAAATCCAAAGCAAGTAATGATAATAACCTTGAGGAGTGGTAAAGATATTATTGATAGGCCTCCAAATAAAAATCTGGAGGTAAAATTAGAGTTGGTTCCATAATAGGTTGAAAAAATGGCATTGATAATTCAATAAAGTTAGAATATGTAGAAGCAAAGTCTACTAAGCAACTGAATAATATACCATCACCATATTTTCTATAAAGCAAAGGAGGATACATGCTTCAATAAGTTCTTTGACACGTTCATAGAGATCCATATTGACCTTCTTATAGATATTTTGTAAGGTATGCCTATATATGCTAAGTACTTAAAGGATATGGTAACTAATAAGATAAAAATGTAGGATATTAAGACCATGGCACATATTAAAGAGTGTATCTCTATTGTAATGAGAAAAATGCTCGAGAAGCTTAAGGACCCAAGAAGTTTATTTCTCCCCATACAAATTGGTAACAGAAATGTGGTCTATGTTTAAAGTAATTTGGGGTTAAATATCAACTTAATGCCTTTATTAATGTTTAAAACTTTAGATTTGGGGTAGCTGATACCATGATCAGTGGTACTTCATATTACAGACTAAACAAAAGTTCATCATGAAAGAATCATTGAGGATCTACTCATCAAGGTAGGTTAGTTTATTATCCCTACCAACTTTATTGTTTTGGATTATGAAGCAAGTAATAGGGTGTTGATTATTTTGCGAAGTCTATTCTTAGCAACAAGATGAGCATTGATAGATGTAAGAGAGGGCACACTTAAGATTAGATTAGATGATGAAAATGTGGTATTCATATGTATAAAACACTTAACACACCTTCAAATATAAATATTTTTCTATGATTACTATGTTGGAAGTGGATGAGCATGGGCTGGTAGAGCCACCACCAATGACCTCTTCAAACTCTCTCATAGAGTTGCACAAAAAATCACCTTAGCTTGAATTGATAATGATTGTTGATCTTGAAAATGATAATTCCTCCAAAACTATTTACCTTGAGAGTACAAATTCAAGAGGTTAGAAACTAGTGAGAATATGGCCATCAAGTATAAGGAAAAAAATAAAAGAAATGTAGCTGAGTTGTAGTAATGTGGGTCATGTCGCGACACTAAATAAGGCATTTCTTGGGAGGCAACCCAACTTATGTTAGGTATTTGTTTATTTATTTTTAGTTTTTACTTCATGAAGTGTTTATTTTAGTTGTGTCACAAATTGATGGCAAGTTTGAGTATTGGAGTCTTATGATAAGGAGCATGGCAAGACTAAGTGTACGGTCCTCGAACAGTTATGATGTATATAGATTCTGCTATCTAATCCTAGAAGCCTTAGGACATAATTCTATCCTTGATTTAAATTTTACTTTGGGGGGAAATTATGTTTTAAAGGTGGGGTGGGGAAATTTCCATGGTTTTTAGTGAAGTGATGTTGCAGGGTCTTAATTTTTAGTTGTTTTCTTAGTTTGTTTGGGGTAAAATTTGAAAAATTTGAAAAATTACAAAATATTTTGGTTTTTAGTTTTTTAGTTGTGCGTGTTAATTTAGTAAGAGCACACTAAAAAAAACCATGGTTGTTCTTTTTAAATCTTTTCTACGGGGGTTCCCTTAGAACCAATAAGCTTTTTATTTTGAGGAGCAAATTTTAAAATTTATATGATTAGGTTAGTGAGATATTCTTGTTGGTGCTATGTATGATTCCATGATGCAAGTTTTTTTTTGTTAAATAATGTGGATTGTGTTGAATAACTACTTTTGAGACACCTAAGCTCTTGTTTATGACTCTTGAACGTTGTTTGCTTAATGTTGAAATCATGTGATTTCTTGGTTGAGAGTCTTTGGTGATCCTACTTGGTTTGAGAATATGCCATGTGTCATGTCATATTGTTGTATATTCCATGTTGCATTTGATGTCTAGAACTTACTTGGTGTATGTGCAAAAAAAATAAAGAGTGTGAGTTTAGGAGATGATATAGGAAATTCTTTGATATCTTGGTTACATACCCTCTTTTACCTACCCTTATGCATAATCCTAGTTAGCTCCATTGAGCCTTTAGTATGTGTTCTTTCGTAGCCTTAGCTTGTTCCTATTCTTTGATTAACCTTAATTTTAAAAATTCTCCTAAGTGCTTAAGTGTAAAATTAATGTTCTTAAGGAGTAATAAAAATAAGATGGAAAGAGGTGAAAGTGAATCCACAAGATATTGGTTATTGGTGTTAAAATAGTGATAAGTTATGGCGGGGAGTTATGTAAGGAAAAAAATAAAAGTGTGTAAAAATATATGCATGCATGCATAGCACACTCCCTACTATGTTTTTTGTGAATGAGCTTAATGATATGAGATAAAATAAGATATGTGTGATGAGGAATATGGTGGAAATTTGTTATTAATAGAGAGATCTTAATATTCATGTGATGTATTAAAGATCTTACAAAAGACAGTAATTATTTTTGGCTAGAATAGTTACTACCCATCCCTTAAACTACATTAAAACCTTTAGAAACATATTTTGTCCTAATTTTTAACATTCTGATTTGAGTGGAGTACTGCACTAAGAGATAGCCCATGGTTCATCTTTTCTAACTTATGAATTCTTTGTGAGAGTGAATGTAATTTGATTCTTTAACCCATTCTACTGATAAATAGAATCTATGTGAGTGAATATGGGTAACCCTCTTGTTGTGAGGGAACTTGTTAAAAAATATTTATGTGATTTGTATAGGTCTTTTGATTGAGTAATAAGCATGAGTTTTCAAACTAGGTGAGTCAAATCTCGAGGATTGGATGTTTAGGAGTAGTGTTCATAAGAGTTTAATTGTGTATAACATGCTTAGTGTAAGAACTTTCATTCTGTATAGCCGTGATAGTACTAGTTTGAGTGTATTTTGTACATTGTTGTAACAATGTTGAAGCCTTCCGTGAATTGATTCTTAATTATGCACTAATGTAAGGTTATCCATCCTTAATTAGCTTTGTTTTGATGAGTTTTCTTTTATTTAATGCATCACTTCTTGTAAAAATAATCATTAAATTTATTAGTATGTAATGCTGATGTTTAAGGCATGTTTATAGTGAGTTTGTAGTCAAAACACAAAGTTCAGGTTCAAACATAAACACTATTACACTTCGCTTGAGCAATGCTCTATTCTAGTTTGTCGTGTTACATTGTATGGTGTTTTGAGCTCTAATATATGTCATTTGATGTTATATGATGCTTGGTGAGTTGATAAAGATGATAAATAGATGTTATATAAGCATTAAATGAAGTTAAAACTGCACCACAAAGCTAGGGGTGAGAGGATAAACTCATGGAGTTTACAGGATGCAAATTTGGAATTTTTGGACTAATTGATGTGGCTGTGGAATGGCCTTGGATGCATTTTTGATGGCTCATTCTAGTGTTTTAGCTTGATTGTGGCGTGTCAGAGATCGAAGACCATGCGATACGAGTGTGGAACACCCCTATGCTAAATAGGATACTTAAACTCAATTATAGACATCTTGGATGACTTTAGGGCTTGGAAACATGATTAAGGATGCAATAAATTTGGTTTTTACTCTTTTACTTAAGTATTTTCCTGGATTGTATCATGAATTATACTCTTGTGATTCTTGTTACGTCCATAAGTGGTTAAACGCCATTTTTTGTTTTTTTGCAAAGACATGATTACTATTGTTATGAAATTATTTGTTTTGGATTTTTTTAATTTTATTTTTGGTTATTTATTTATCCTTTTTATTACTATTTTAAGGATCCGCAACCATTATAACACATGCTTAACTTTATTATGAACCTGAAAGGATTATTTATAGGGTAGATCGTTGGATGAATAGAATAGGATTGTAATCTCAATTGATTAAAGTTATGATTTGAACTTAGGATAGGAGTATACTTAAGTTCCCTATTTGGTTAAATTACGAGATGAAATATGGATTAATTTAACTTATGTATCGCATCCCCAACTAACGATGTAGTTGTCTGGCTAAGTTAGATAGTTGTTTAGAGGCTGGAAAGACCATAATCATAATATCTACCACGTGAACCAACAACCAAGATACTTAACCTAACCAACAGAGTTATATAGATTAGTATGAATGTTCGTAGTGCCTTAACCCTGAATTTCTCCCTATTGATTGTTCAAGAATAATACTTTACTGAACTTTTTAAGTTTACATTTAGTTATAAGTTTCAAACTACTATGGTTGTATTTAAACTTGACTAATCTAAATAGTTGAGCTGGAACTGGATAATTCCTTTAACTAGTCCCCTTGGGATCGATACTTGGCTTTCGTTAAGTCCACTATATTACCTTGGTTGACCATGTAAACTTGTGTGTGCGCTTGGACGCAACAATCATTGTGATAGTGGGATGCCATTTTGGGGATTACGAAGAAAAGTTGTATCACTTATGGATTGTTCAAGACTATCGACTTGGCATCAAGGTATGCATAGATCTACATTTCTTTGTACGATAATGTGTAGTTTAGATTGCATGTTAGGTTGGTATGATAGGATATGTTTATGATTAAAATATGATTATTTTTTCTATTTTGGGAATTTGGGGTAAAAGTGTGACCCTGCGCTTGAGACAAAATAATAGTTATGCCTATAGAATGTTATCACCTTAGATTATAGGAAGGTGATCTTAATTAATGTTAAGGACTCTTTAGCATGAGCTTTACTGTTTGAATTAGTGAATTGGATCATAGTTTCTTGAATTATAGTAATACAAACATGCTAGTTATATGTTATTAGGCCTGAGGTTGTGGTTACGATACCAGTTGGACTCCAAGCGAGTATTTCATCCTTATAAAGGATTTGGTTTTAGTTTGGATAAACTTAAATGCTTCTAATTGTATTATTTTGATACTGGTGATGACATGCATAGATTATGGTACATTCATGCTCACTTAGTGGTGCAATTCCAACCCATCATGATTTTAGTATTGTTTTCTTAAAAAGATATATTCTTACTTCTTACTTCTTAAACAGATTCTTTTGTAATAGGAATAATATCACTTTAATTGATGATTTATGAGTTTTTGAAAATAAAGATGAGGTTTTGAAAATTAGATCAAGATTGATTATGTTCCATTAGTTACCCATTCTTTTACCATAACTATTTACTTTGGTCGGGAGAGATTCTTACCCTTTATACTTTATGTTACTTATTTTTGCTTCGAGATGATCTTGAGAAATAGAATTACAAACTTAAACTCTTTAGACATGGTTTGAGTCTATGTACATATTATATAGATACACCTCTCTGATACTAGACAGAGTAGATGGATTACGATGACTATTGAACAATCCTTGATCATGACCAGGAAAATGTATAAAAATATTGCCGAATCCACTTAGGCTCCTTTACCTATAAGGCATAGTGTCAGGGAAGAGATGTCATCGTAGATCTTACCGTTACATAATATTGAGATGGAGGAGTATACTTGGTACATTATGGCACTTGGATCATTTATGGTACTATGTATTTACCTTGAATTTATTCATTCATATGTATTGCCTATAACTAATATATTTTTAGTTCTTAAATCTATCATCCTTATGAGGGTTCGCATAGGTATAGGGTATGATTGTTGTTTAATGAGTGATGATTGAACCTTCTATGTTTATTGGTCCCCAGTTAGGCATTGTTTTATAGTACTAGTTGATTACCTTATTATTGTTATTATGGTTAGCTCAGGGCAGGCTGATTGGATTTATACTGAGGTAGGAGTTATGATTATCAGACCTTGACTTTTTATGATAAATTATAATATGGATAATTATCTTATGCTTAGACATTATGAATATGGACCCTGATCATGCTACTATTAGCTTTCCTACTTGGATAGGATTCTCCAAGTATTTTAGGTTGGCTATCTAAGGTTTTTACCTTTGAGTTATTCATGTAAATTTATATGTATATACATATATCAAGCTATGGTATAACCATATATTTCTTTCTTTCCTTATTTATTCATATTGTATATGTATTCCTTGGCCTTGTATCCTTTTTTTATCATTCATTTACTTTTTATTTGTTTATTGGCTAGTGATATCGGTATAGTACTTTACTTCCAGCATTCTACTACAATTGTGTACTTTATCTTTATTGCCTCTCTTGCTTTGTTATGTTAGCTTTTTAGATAGTTTCCTGTAGTTTATATTCATGCTTTGCATGTTATTTATACTTGAATTATCTTTGAAGCTCAGTCAGCAGTTTCCTACTGAGCACCACATATTAAATACAATTACTATACTTCTATATCCTCATGATCATAGTGTAAGTTCCTATTGTTATTATCTGTATCATGCAATACAACTATGGTTCAAAGAATTAGGGTGATCTACTTATGTTCAAAGCATTACAACTCTCCCTCTTATGGATTAAATTATTATTTATAATCTATACAAAAATAGGTTGTACATGTACATTTATTCTGTATTTGACTTTGTACTCTTATTGTATTAGAAGCTCTTGAACTAGCTTCACCAGGTCTTGGGTTTACTATATATATACATATATATCTTTTAACCCCTTTATTGAATTCATTTTACTATTTTTATCAGTTTCTCTTCATAGTTCATTACTAATAGTTCTGAACTATGGGTTGGCCTTCCTATTGGTCAGTTATAGTGGGTTCCATTATGAACTAACACAATGGGTCATAATAAATTGGTGTCACAGCCTATGTTTATCGGTGTGTTGGTACAAGAGCTAGGCTTCAAATAGAGTCCTGAGTATCGATGTAGAGATGTTTGTATCCTATCTTTAGTAGGCTATAGGGTATACTTATCGAATTTAATTCTTGAATCCTTGTTGTGTGTCCATATTTTGGTAAACCTCTAGTACATTCTTTGACTCTATTCTATTCTAGAGGTTATAATAGAAACAAAAGAGACTATCACACGTATCTCAATATTTTCAACACAATATCAAACTACGGAGTCAGATACTAATATCAAAGATCTTCAACATTATCTAGAGGATTTGGGGCAAGTCTAGGATCTAATATAGTTTGTGACCACTTCAACCTTTCAAGATTCAACATTTGGGTTTCCAAGACTTTATACAAATACCTTATATCCACAAATAAAATTTGATTCATCAAGCTATTCTTAGGCAAGATTTGGGTATATTAGTGTTCAGTAGGGTTCCTTATTGGTTTTAGAGTATGAGATTGGGTTTCTTGATTGCACTAAACATACTTCTATAATGTATCCTTTGGAGCAAGAATTAGTGTGTGGATTTATTGTAGAATTAGCTTTGCCACTCCATTTAGGTTAGAGAATTTGATAGTAGTTGTGCCTTCCTACCCTTTGGTTATTGATCATACAAGGTCCATAGAGAGAGAATGTATGAGACTTATAGAGGTGGCACTAAAAGGCCATTTCATTAGTACAGTGTTATTAGAATTTTATCTTGAATAGGGATCCTCCCGATGAGGATCATCTTCACTAGTAGCCTGTTAGTTTCAGACAAGTAGTATCTCAAGCTACAGATTACTCTCAATTAAATCTTGGTAGTCATAGCAGGTGGAGTTCTCGTCAGGCTTTGTGGAGTATCCAATGTAGACTTTAGTCCATGCAAGCCATTTTGGATCAGTGGGTGCAGTACATCAAAGTATTCTATGAGTTTGTCGTAGTTATGGAGAGATTGGTCATTTGTATAGAGAGTACCCTAGGCACGAGTTGATTGTTAGAAAAAGTTAGCATATATTTCCCACAAGCCTAGAATTGAAGAGGTATGTTATGATTGTAAGGATAAAGGTCATTTCAGTAGGGAGTATCTTTAACTTCAATTAGTCAGCTAGTAGGGATTAATTTGTATTTCTTGCTAGGTTATGGCTTTGATGTTTATTTTGATTGTTGAGTGATTGGTCACTAGTAAAGAGAGTGTTGGCGATGTGGGGTTATTACTCATTAACCTTACCTAGATCAATCATTGTTGCACCTTCAGTTAGAGGCACCACACTTAGTACCTTAATTTGTCATTTAAACACTTAGTTTATGTTTGGACCAACTTAGATTCATACTACCTTGGGCACATCAAATATATGACTTCGAATTTCAACTTAATAGGTGCGCCTTTTATATCATGCCCTTATCATTTTAATTGAGTGTATTGGGTTTTTTATTCCTATTAATGATTATGTGACTTGATAGGTTATATTGATTGTTATATGCTTTGGTATAGATTTTATAATTATTTGACTACCCTTATATATGATTTCTTTTAATAGACGATAGAGTGGATCAGTATTAAAATATCCCTATGGGTGTAGTATTTGAGTTTGAGTCGTATTTACACTGACTAATTGTTTTAACGCCTTATAGTGGTACTTGTTATTGATTTCAATTTGGTACAACGTACTCCTTCCTTATACTAGTGTTTCTATTGTTTTTGTTTCTATTGTCATTGTTTTGATGTTGAATAATTCTTATGTAATTGATACCAAAGTAGCATTAACTAGTTAGAATTCCCTTTCTCGAGATTCTTATTTGTTGCCTTGTACGCCTAGCTCAGTTGGATGATTTCACACTTGTAGCGAGGTGAGTTTGGTCATTTTCCTCTTCTTTTAGTGAGGTATGATTGGTTGTTGAGTGGGGTATAAAGGTTGAGGTAGGTTAGCCTACAATGTTTTTGTTATCATTCTAGAGTGGGAAAATTGGTTACATTGCCATTATTGAGTTGGAGAAATTAGGACTTACCTTCTAGTTTGTTGAGACTTTAGCATTGGATATCCCTCTTTGTAGCCTATTTTTACATTGACATATTTTTTATTCGTTCACTTATTTGGAAAGGTCAGCTCCTGATAGTGGTTTTCATGTTAATGTTGAGATGTCTTGAGCTTGACTTCTAGGATTGCTACATTTGTCTCCTAGTAATAGTTTAATTTTGGTATTAGTATGTAGTTGGATAATTCATTGGTGTCATGATGTGGCTCTGGTTCTAATGGATTTATAGGAGGTGGAGGAAGGTTATTTTTTCCTTTGAGCACTTTATGAGTTAGCAAATTGGGAATTCCTTCTCCAGATTTGCTTGATTAATTTTTTGATAGTGTCCTTGATCTTGGCATTGATTTTGAGATTTGTACTCTATTCTACTGCAGTATGATTCATAGTTTAATTGGGTAAAAGTTTGAATAATATGGGGAAATTCAGAAAATCCTTATTTTAGAAATTGTTCAAAATAATAAGACTTTCTGGAGTGATTTACCTTTGTGTGTCTATGGGTATTCATTGCATTAAATGGTGCACTGAATTGATCAATTTCTCTCTTAAGGTTAAATGTCACTGAGTTGCTAGAGTTTGGTTCACACTAATACTGTTTACAGCGTTGATGAGTTCTTTTGCATGCTTTGATGATTCATGCCCTCCGACAGATATGGATATGATTTTTTATTCTTTTGATCAGTGGTTTATCCTCAATGGTGATTTTGTTCTTCAGCTACATTTTTTTACTCTAATAGGATCCGGTGGGGATATGCTTAATCTATAGAGTGTGAGGGTGAGTTGGTGTTTACCCTGTGTTTAGACTTGTTGTCTAAGGTTGTGAATGATAACTCTTTTGAATGGCGACTTGATAGTTATGATAGATTTAGAGTATGGATGCTTATACATCTAAAAGATTGGTTTGGATAGTTCTGATCAAGTGGTTTAGCCTGGATGTTGAGATTTTAGTTAGTATTTATAGAGCTTGGGTGCAGCCTTATCTTTTAGATTTATCTTAGTTGGAGTTTCACTTATAGGGTGACTAAGCCCACACTTTGTCTACCTATTTGGTATTCTGTAGATCAGATTGATTGTGGTTGGTAGATACTCGTGTGATAGCCTATTGTCACTTTATAATGGTTTCTTCTGCTCTTGACCTTAATTTTTAGTTTTTATAAAAAATTTGGATTATCTACTCAGTAGAGGTAATGTACTCGAGTTGGGCTTAGCATGGTTTCATCCTCAGTTGGTGAGACATCCTAGAGCAAATTGTTCAGTTGTGAGTGGTTTTGCTACGGACTTCTGACCGTCGATTTGGAGACGCATCCAAATTTTTAGCTACTTTGGCATCAATTTTAACTTTGATCATCACCATTTGTGTGTCCAGGTAGCACCTTATGGGGTTATCCTTATGCTTGGCATTATTAACCATGTACTATAAATAGGAGTTTTCCTTTAATTTTCAGGTGAACTTTGAAGATAAATGACATATTACTCTATTGTGTATGAGTGTGTAAGCTTGGATTAGCTTGCGTTGAAACATTTTTTAGAAACATTGGTTTCTTAGGAATCAATTCCCTTGTAGTCATGATAGATTTTGGTGTTTGTTTGTTTATTGAATTGAGGATTAAGGATTTGATATACCCTTGGTTTTCTATCCATTTCATTCTTGGTACTACCTCATTCCTATCCTTTATCATTCATTTCTCATATCTTAGTTTTCTATTCTGTAGTTTGTTTTGGTATTACTAACCGGCTCGTACAAAGGCATTTTAAAGGAACTCCATCACTCCATTTATGAACACAAAGGAGTTTCTTTTTAAACTCACCAACTTCTACTTAAATTATTCATCATAATCTATGTAACGAAATTAATAAAAATATTTATGATTTATGATAAACTATAAATTATAGAAGGCAACAATCTTCAGCAATCACTTCGCAGTACTACATTATTAACTCAAAGAGAAGACAAATTAACAACTAGGAAATCAGTAACTTAAATCTTTAGAAATGACACACTAGCAAACCAACAGTTCAACAAATGTTTGGCACTTCAAGCAAATACCTTTTCAGACTTATGTTTTTTTGAATGAACAGTGGAGATCATTTTCATAGTATGAAACTATTACATGTTGATCTAATTTTTTAAATATTACATGACTAGAATGTTATATTTTGTTATAATGGATATGTACATTTCTAAGAGGGGGGCCGGTATTCCAGTAGCCAACACTACAAGCTCTTAGTCCCAACAGCTTCAAAGTAGATTAATGGAAACAATTTAAAGAAAATTCTTATGGTAATAACTAATTATATTAAAATAGGCCTATCTTTCTTACTATAACATTAACGAATTAATCATGCTTCAAAAATTTATGTTTTCAATGACTTATGGACATTCAAGAAATGTTACATAGTTAGAAAAACTATTATTAGAATATAAAACACCAGGTTTTATGCAAACTACCTAACTCAATAACTCATGCATCAGAAAATCCAAAATCAATGGCATGGGAGATACGGTACATAGTAAAGAATTTCACCATATCTACCATCAAAATTTAGTAACAAAAATAAATTATTACAAAACAAAAACAAATAAAGATAAGCCACAACTACTAGATTTATTAATAGCTAATGCAATAGCAAATCCCACATCAATGAGAAGTGAAATATGGTGTAGGGTAAATAATTTCACCTCAGCTACCAGAAAACTAATTAAAAAAATTAAGACCCACAGAAGAAATATTTTTAACCAACTTAGATTACTATATATTGAGAATGCAAATATTTCAAGAGGGAACAACAGAGGGTTCAACTAACTAGATAAAAAATTCATTGGATCGTTGAACAAAAGTTACTTGTAAGTCACCTAAATGAATGTTCTTCAACAATCAATCTACAAATGATGAACTTTAGGAAATGTGAGTTCTTTTGTTATAACAATCAAATAGCTAAGGAAAGTGTGTAAAATTAACTTGTCCATGTATTATTAAAATTTTAGTTACTTGATTTTTGTGAATTATTTATTTATATTTTATTTGACCATTTTACCTCTTCTCATGGTTCCTTTGTGATGTTTCTAGGGTATGGCAATGATTGGTATCGTTACAAATGCTCTGTGGTGTGCTTTGTGCTAACTTGTAATTTTTGGAGGTTAAAAAGGCTTTTTAGTTACCTTTGGTCAACATTTATCATTATATGTGTCGGATGGCAAAGAGAATTGCCCAATAGATTTTAAACACCAAATTTAGGTTGGCAACATGTTTGGTGTGATTTTACAACTTTGGTATCTAATTTCTACCCCGGGTTTGAAGACTTATGAAATTATGTCTCTAGGGTTAAATTTTTGAATATAATGTTTTCTCAAATATTTGATATCACCATTGCATTCAGAGTGTAAAATATTATATAGTAGCATAGTTTGTTTACATTTTTGGGATTCTAGATGATTCCCGAGGGGTTGTTTGAGACTTGGAATTCTTCAAGTCTCTAGCTGATGCATCACTCAACTATTGCATCCACTTAAGTGAAACTTGGGTCGCTTTACCAAAGGTTGTTTGTCAGCCACTTAAAAGACCTGGTTTAGAAGCCGAGTGTCAGTTAAGCTAGATGCCTTTCGCATTAGATATCACCTCTTATCTGGTATTTAGTTCACTTTAAGAGAAATGTGTAGAGTTTGTTGGTAGTGCTTATAAGCTACTTCCTTAATCAATGGAATGTCCTCTTAACTGGTCAGATGTACGTTAAGGGGCAACTAGGTAATATAAATATCCTTTTCTCAATTTGTGTACCCGTTTTTAGACTTGGAGTTTTGAGTTTTAGAATTTTTGGAAGACTTCCTTTATAAAGTCGGGTAAGCTCAAAATCCGTATTTTAATTATTTTTCATCAAATCTTGTCATCTTGAGCTTGAAACACAATTTCAAAAGTAGATTTTGGGGAATTTGGCCTGGAAGGCATCGATTATTATTTCTTTGATTAATATTGTAATTTCAGACATTTTAACTTGGGGTTTCCTATATTAGTTCCATTAAATGGGAATATAAAATTTCAATTTCACCCATCATTTTTTGAAAATTGACAATAGAAAAATATTGGATTCCTTTGGATTCATAGAATATGTACTCGAATATGTTAGTCTATTTGAAGTTTGTTCTTGAAGGGAAGGCTCCGAGTTGAACACTTATAGATTGGTTTTTCTTCATTTAAGGTATATTATGGCTTAACTTTCTTCAGACTGTGTTGGGTAGTTAATTATGATATAAAAACATGTTATGGGTGTGGGAACTAATTATGGAAATGGCCTTATTACTCTTTTGTCCCTATGTGGGGTCCTATGTTGTTGTTATTTGATGGTTTAGAGAAATTATTTGCTATGTTTGACTTTGTGGGGTCTTATATTATGTCATTGTCCTGGTATTTATGGAACTAGTTATTTTGTTCTTGGTGAAAATTGTCTAAGTTGAGATTTATGTTGTATTAAATGAAATATTATTGTATATCTTACTCAATTGGTACATGTATTATATTGTATCATGGATGGTTCGATTATTGAGTGAATTTTTGGCTAACGTACTTGGTATATTGGTTGGATTTTGAAATTCTCATTCTGGTTGATTATGAGTATTACATCAGTATATCATATACTTTCATGATACATTGGTACCGTAATAGAAATACTAGATTTTCTAACAAAAAATATGACATCTTTAAAAAGCCTCTGCTAATGTATGTAATAGACAGGAGCTACAAATATTGGCTGGTTATTGGTTATTGTATTGTATATGGGTTGTAACCCCCATGGGTCCTACCTCAGGAGCACAACTTGGTAGGTGTATATGGAGGTTGTGTAACAACCTCAGAAATATTACCCCATCAAGTGTACATGGTCAACCAAGTAGTAAAGTAGCCATTGAAATCCAAGTAACAATCCCATGGGGACTTTGTTTTAAAGCAATCAAATTCTACCTTCTATAGTAAGACTAAACAAGTGTGAAATGTAACCAATAGCGTTTGATATTTTGGAATTAAAAGTAACCATAAGAAATGCAATATTGTAAAGTTTTAGAAACAATAATTGGGAGAAATCCAGGGTTTAGGCACTACAAACAATCCTATTTAGCCATAAAATCTCATTACTTTAGTTAATTATCTGGGTTTTTGATTTAAGGGGTTGATAGCATCACTATGATCGTCAAAGCCTCTAATCATCTATCTGACTTAGCCCGACAACTACATAATTAAGTGGAAATGTGAGAAATAAGTTAAAAACATTTATATTCCACCCCGTATATGAATGAAATGGGCGAATTAGGTATATCCCTATCCTATTTTCAATTCTTAACATCAACCCCTTGAACGTACAAGATCCCACTCTATGTATCTTAAAATCTAGTCTATTATTCCTCTTTCCACTTTACTAAGTTTATTATAAGGGTCGTGAAACCATAGAATAGTATGAATAAGGATATATGCATAGCTAAAAAATGTTAATAAACTTAAACAAACTCAATAAGCATAAACAATCATTTTCTTGGCCTCAACCCTAGATGAAGGTGTTTAACCTCTAATAGATTTACAACCAATCACAATTAATAAATATATGTATAAAACCAAAAGTAAACTTTAGGAAAGAGTAAAAACACTAAGAGAGGCCTCTTCATGTGTATTCCAATCTCTAAGAGGTCTTCCAAGGTATGTACAATAAAATTGGAGTGTCCTATTTATTGTTTGAACTACAAGGACGTTTTAATGTAATGGGAGTGCCACGCTAGTGAATTGGCATCATGAGGGTGTGGAATACAATTATCATAGATGATTACTGGATTATGTAGTTTTGGTTTGTGTCCAAGGGTGTGGCATTCCCTTATCTCAGAGGCTAGAGGGTGTGGCAAGACTACTGCTCAAATTTTTCTAGATTTTTTAACTGTTGTCTCCATCGATTTGACTTTGAGTTTTTCACTTCATGGTTTATTTTCCATCATATATAGAACTTTTTTTCTCATGGATATCAACCTTAACATATTACATGGCTTCCAATAATATAAAACACAACGAAATAGTTCTAAAACATGACATAATTCATCAAGATAAACTAGAATAACACCTAACTCAAGCTAGTAACACTAGTTGTCTCGTCTAAAATATAAGAGATCATTTTCATTCCAAACTTTTTTTAACACACTTTAAGAATTATAAACTAGTAAGAAAATAATTATATACTCAATTATAAGAATATCACCTCATTATGACCTCAAGAAGTCTTAAAAACTAGGCTAATTACATAGAGATTATGACACATAGGAGCACAAATCCACCTAAGATCATAATCCAACACTTATAGCATTCTTAACTCAACAAAAAGAAAGACACTCAATCTATCACTACTATGAATACTTAAATAGCAACTTCTGTATCAAGCATGTCACATACACTTAAAAACTTACGAACACGACTTCAAAACATCCTAACCTCAGGAATTGAATCCATCAAGTTGGTAAACTCATTCATATCACTCAATGAATGAGATCATATAATTAACGTCATTATCATCAACCATGTTCCCTCATATAAGAGAGATATTCATATTTACTCATAGAGATGGAATTTATGACATAATGGTATAAGAATTAAATTACACTAACTCTCACAAAGAATACTCATGTCACATTAGATGAACCATTGGCTTGCCCTTAGTGTAGTTATCCATTAATATAAGAATGTCGAGGATCAAGATCAAATAGGACTTTTCTAGTTATAATGTAAGCTAAGGGATGGGTAGGGATTATTCTGGCTAGTAATAGTGACTACCTTCTCTAAGAGCTTTAATACATCATATTATAAATTGAAATTCTCTCTCAAAAACAATATTTTCATCCCTACCTCTACCTCAACACTTCTCCTTTACTTACTTCATCTATTTAAGCTAGTTCATTCATATTAAGGAGAGAGTATTTCTATTTACACAACATTTAATTTTGCACAATTTTCTTTCTTTTCAATACATATCTCCCAACAACAACACATCCACTTTATCAACACCTGTTGATTCTACTTTGGGTCTTAATTTTCACCACTTTCCTTCCTAAATTTTATAGTACTCAACAATATTAATTTTTAAACTAAAGCACTTAGGAGATTTGGATAAAATTATATTCAATTAAATAAGGGGATAGGCTTTATCTGGTCTACCAAAGAATAGGCTAAGGTTGAACGAGGATAACTAAGATTATGCACAAAGGTAGATAATAGGAGGTATGGAATATTTTTATCAAAGAAATGCCTATAACATCTCCTAAACCCAACACTTTTTATTTGACTTTGCATACACACCAAGTAAGTTCTAGACATCAATATGTAAATAAGAAAAACAAGAACCTCCCAACACACATGCCACATGATCAAATCAAGTAGTATTATTATGAATGCTAAACCAAAAAATAACACTAATTAAGTATTAATCCAACATTGCATCAGAGTCATATAAATGATCCTAGGAGTCTTAAAAGTAATCATTCAACACAATCAACATGCTTTCATATCCAAAACTACTTGTATCATGTAGTCACATGTAGAACTGGAAAGAACATCTCACTTATCCCTATTACAAAATTTAAAAATTTACGCCTAAAATCAAAAAAAGATAGTAGATTCAACTAAAATCATCTCAAAAAAGAAAAACAAAGGAGTGGGTGATGTGTGCCCCTACTAGACTTACACCAACTAATACTAAGAAATAAAGGGAACATCTTTTTGTAATTTTTTAAAAATATAGTCAAAATCTAGGAAAATGAATAAAAATAAATCCATTAATAGTTCTTCACCCTAAACAATGGGAAAATTCCCCACCCCATACTTAAAAATACACTTTGTCCCTAAAGTATAATTCAAAAACAAGGATTGAAATACTACATGAGGCCTCTAAGCCTAGTTAATAGAATCTTTATCATCAATGAGGTCTGGTGAACCCAACACCCAGTCTTTTCCTTGCTCCTTAGCTTAGATTTCTGGCACTCAAACTTCTTATCTACCTGTGACTCAACAAAAATAAAAAAAGTGAAATAAAACCTAAAATACCTACCTAAACTTGGGTTGCTTCCCAAGAAACGCTTAATTTAGTGTCACAACATGACCCATATCACTACGGTCAACCTTATTCCTTAATTAATTTCCTCCTACTTAGAGTCCATTTTCTACCTCTTCTCCAAACTCTTTAGTGTCTAATCTAAAAGTTTATATCTTTTTCAACATTATCTTTTTCAAGACCTTCTTTTATCTTCATAACTTTGTGCTTAAGTGGTGGCTTACACAAATCCATGAGATTCTATAAAGACTTTATTAGTGGTTTTCACTCCACCAGCCCACACTCATCTACTTCCATAATCATGATCATGCCTAAATCCTTATTAAGTAAAGGTGGATTAAGTGGTTTGTATACTTTGAAGACTACATCTTCATCATCTAGTCTCATCTTTAGAGATCCCTCTCTAACATCAATTAGGGATAACCCCATCATAATAAATGAATATCCAAATATGATCGATACCCTATGATTAGAATCATAATGAAGAAAAATGTAGTCAGTAAGAATAATGAACTTACCAACCTTAAGAGCGCATCTTTAGTGATTCCTTCACGTTGTACTGTCTTTCTATCCACCATATACAACACCATAAAACATTTCCTCAGATTATCTAAATATTGAAAATATAAAATAGATAGAGGCATCCAGTTTATAGTGTCCTCCAAATCACTCAAGGAATGCACCACATCATCATCACCAATTTGTATTAGTAGGGTGAAAATCTTGGTTTCTTCAACTTCTTTGGCATCTTTGTCATAACAACTGAATTGCACACCTCAGTAAGTGCCACATCTAAATATGCCTCATCTCTGTCGAATTGGTCACTGCATACTTTAAGTACTTGGCCCACTTAGGCATATCCTGCAAAATATGTGACAATAAGAGGTTAATGTAAAGTTCTCTAAATTTGTTAAAGACATTATTTAAACAAGCAACTTCGTTAGTCTTTTGAAATTTTGCAAAAATAGTGGTGTAGGTCTTTTTTAAACTCGCTTATATTTATAGTTTTTGAGTTCTCAAACTTCCCAAAAATTTCAGCATCATTGGCTGTAACTAGCATCTTCTCTTCCTACTTTGGTACTAACTCTGCATGTACCTCATGATTTTCCATTGGAGGCTAGTCAATGATATCTCTACAACTCGTTAGGGTGATTTCCATTACCTATTTTGGATTCTCTATGTCACTTGTCAAGGCCCTTGAGGTTTGGCATTTTGGGCATGAGCTAGCTGTCCCAACCATGCCTATAAATTATTCTAGGCAAGTTGCTGATTTTTTGATTTCTTCAGCCTTTTGTTTTTATTGGCCAGGATCTTTTTCAATGTATTTTCAATATTGATGGCATGCATGTTTGGCTGCTGCTGATATTGCTAAGTCTGACATTTATTGTTGCCCTATGAATAGTTGGTCTAACTCTTCCACTTGTGATTGTAGTCATTACTATAATTTCACTTCTATGCATTACCCACAAAATTTGTCAACTATGAATTTGCTTTACATAAGTCTCTAAGTTGCCAATAATACTATTAATCTAACTTAAAGATGGGGTTTGTTGGACTATATTTAGCAGAGATTAAAGTTGATTTACATAACTTACTAAATCGTATCATTATTTGATTTTGAAAGGCTAACAGATGAGATGCCAAAGCTTTGATGCTATCCACCTCAATCATACTTGTGGGATTTTTTAATGCACTTTTAGAGATATCACCATGCCAATCAAGATAACCTTATGCAATTCAGTTCAACAAGGTAAATAACCCATCATATGTTTTCTCCAATGCATGACTTCCTGTAGCTGAACCTAACAAATTTTTGTTTTATAGTTAAGAGCTTCAACAAAAATGTGAGCTAAAATCGCATTCCTCTATTGATGATGTAGGAAATCCTTGAGAACATATTTGAACCATTCTTAAGCTTGATATATGTTCCCACCTAAATTATGCTTAAAAATCTTGCTATATATCCTTATAGTCTTGCCTAATGGGAAGAATCGGATGAGTAACTTATTCTCCAGATCATCCCATGTAGTGATGAAATTTGAAGGTTATGAATTCAATAATTTACTTGCTTTCCCCAAAGTGAGAAAGGAAAAAAAGTGAGTCTCACATAGTCTATGGAAACTTTTATGGGTATGAAAGCATCAGTAATCTTTAAGAAATTCTGTAGATGAACTTGAGGATCCTCATATGATAGGCCTATAAATCTCAAGCTAATGTTTAATAGCTACACCATGTTATATTTGAGCTCAAATCTGCCTCTAGGTTCTAGTCTGCATATAGCGGAGGAAACATTGGTTGTGATTGAGATTTCTACTTTGTGTACTGTCCTATAGGCCCTTTAGATCTTTAGCCATTGGTGTAGGAATAGATTTTTCCTATGGAATATAAGGTATCCTATAGAAATATACATCTTGTGTCCTCAACCGATGTAAGCATCGCTCAGGTTTAGGATATGGATCAACCAAATCCCTTTTTTTTGCCAACTTACTTCAATTTCAAGACTGTACCTACAAATTCAAAAGCTAAGATCAAGTTGTTAGCACTGATAAAGCAATATAGAAAAATTAAAAGTAAGAAAATTGCCAATTTTTAATTCCCAGGAAACAGCGCCAAAAATTTGTTCCATCCTAGTAAAAATGGAAGCATACGTGGTCACCAAAGGAGTAAAGTGTCCTTTAAGAGACAAGTATCGATCCCACTGGGACTTGAGCTTAGTAATAATGTAATTCTAGTATTACTAAAATTATTAAACAAGTGAAAAATTAACCAATAATATTTGCAATCTTAAAACGTAAAATAACCATAAAAATATGATAATATAAATGCTCTAAAAATATTGGGGAGAAATCTTTGATTAAGAACTATGAATAATACAACTTATCCATAAAAACTCATTGGTTTATTTAATTATCTTGGTTGTTGATTCACGGGGTTGATAACATAATTAGGGAATGGTCATCCTCTAATCGTCTATCTAACTTATACACAAAACTACATCTTGAGGTGGGTGTAAGAACTAAGTTAAATGCATTTATATTTCATCTCATATAAGATCAAAATAGGGTGAATTACCTATATTAAAAAACTAAAAAAAAAATTTAACTTTGATCCTTTGCATGTATAAGATCCCACTCTATATATATCCAATGATCTAGTCTATTCTTCCTTCTTTTTGGCTCACAATAGAAACATAAGTTTATACTAAAGGTTACAAATTAAAATAATATAGAGAATAAGGATATGTGAACAACCAAACAATGATAATAAACTTAAACAAACTCAACTAAAAGTATAAGAAATTATGTTTATGGGCTCAACCCTAGATTAGGGTGTAGCCACTCATGAAGTTACAATGAATAACAATTAAGAAATTCATGTATAAACACCAAAAGTAAATTACAAAAAAGATTTAAAACCCGAACAAAAGCCTTCTCAAGTGTATTAAAATCCCTAAATGCCGTCTAAGGTATGTACAATACCATAGGGAAGTCCTATTTATAGTTGGGGACCAATAGCCTCGTTTTAAACCACGGGGGTGACATGCTAGTGATTGGCATGATAAGGGTGTAGAACTCCCTTATCATGGATTCCCATTGGAATTTCAATATTAGTTTGAGTCCAAGAGCGTGTAACGCCCTTATCTCAGAGTCTAGAGGGTGTGGCATGCCCTAGTGCTAAGATTTTCTAGCTTTTGAAATGCTACATCGATTCAGCCTTGAGTTCCTTATTTTGTAGTTATTTTTTGATAAATATTAAACCTTTTTTTTCTCCAACATATCATATGTCCTCCTATCACATCAAACACCATGAATTAATGTTTAATGACCACAAAATTCATCAAGATAAATTGCAACAACCCCTAGCTCAAGTTAGTAACAATAGTATTCTAATCTAAACTTTAAGATATCATTTTCATTACAAATATATTATGTACACAGTTTAAGAATCATATCTTATTTAACACTTAGTTGCACAATTATATTAATATAACTTCATCACGGAAACAAAAAGTCCTCAAAATAAGCTAAATACATAGAGATTATGATACTTAGATTCATAAATCCACATAATATAAATATGTTGTTATTAACTCTCATATCATATACATTCATGAAATATATGTACCATTACGGAAATACTAACCTTTCTGACAAAAAATATGACATCTTTAAAAACCATCTACTAAGGTATATGCCGGAGATAAGTTATGGATATTGGATATGTATTGGTTATTGGATTGTATATGGGTTGCAGACCCCTCATCGGTCCTACCTTGGTAGAAAAACTCGGTACATGCATACGATATTTGTAGGACAACCTCAAACATATTACATCATCGTCATCATCGTTATCATCATTATTTTCATTATATTTCATACATTATTGTACATTTTGTGTTGTACTTATGTGTTTGATTTTATGTCTATTTATTTATATTTATTTCTCATACATGTTTATGGTATTTATGTATATTTTAGATTATTGGTGGAGATGGTGTGTGATACCACATGGGATATTTTTTTATTGCAGGTGACATGCCCATATTGTGTATTTTATATACTTTATTTTCTACATTACTCAGTCAGCCTATGATACCTACTTAGTACAAGTGCACCTTATTCATCCCTACTTTGCCCTTTCAGTGTAGATCCATGAATGAGTATGTCGCATAATAGTTGATTATTGGTGGTTCTTGGATTATTTTAATGGTAGTGGTCAATTTATGCTTCAAGAGTTGATCCACTACCTCCTCTTGTTTAGTTTATGTCTTTTTTGTATTCTAAAATGGATTGTTTTTCCTTTAGAACTATCATTTGTTTATTTTGACCTCTAGATGAACTTAGTTAGTTCTTACACTATAACACGACATTTTTGGGTGATTAAAGGCATTGATTGAGGAGTATTTTTCTGTAATCATTGTATATATATGGTTCAGTTTCATTCTAGAAGCCTTACCTTAGTTTTTGATGTTGTTTTCTCATTTCGTATAAATTTTTGTAATAGGCTTACTTATGTGTCATGGATTCATAGCAATTTCAATGCTTAAAACTATAAAATATGCAATTACTTAGGAACATTTTGGTAGATGTTATGTATTTTTGTGACTATTTTGCAGGAAACTCAGTAATGGAGCTTGAAAGAAGAAAAATAGTTGAAGGCTACAAAAAACCCACCTATGTACCACCAACATGGAATAGCTACTACATACAACCACCATTAGTTGCATCTTGAGTCTCTAATATGGCAAGTCCAGACACCCTAAAATTTGAGTTTTAATCCAATTTTTAGGAAGGATTACTTACATGGCATAAGTACTACTTATGCCATCGTAAGTACCATCGTGGGTGTCAGAGGTTAAATATTAGAGACTCTAAAGTCTTGAAGATGTTTTTATAGTAATGAAGAGGCTCCTTACAGGCCATAAGTCCTACTTATGCCTTGTAAGTGCCAGTGTCGGTACGAGTTCTAAAGCATGATGAAACTCTGAAGAAGTCTATCACTTAAGACACCCACTTAATTGGTGTATGTGCCACTTATGGCTCGTAAGTGGGTCCGTAAATAGCCACCGACCCAATTTTCCCTTTTCATTTTTGTTAGCATTTTAGGGTTTTGATGTAGACTATAGATACTATTTTTATGTTTTTGTAATAGTTTACACACTTTTTACATTTACAAACATATATTGATTTCAAGATCCGAGTTCTGAGCTTGGGATCCTTTGTTCTTGATTATTTGGTTTATTATTACTTTGAGAATTTTTTTTCTTCATCAATTATTGTGATATTATTTCTATGCTTTCTTTTTTAAATTCCATCGATCTTCTTCCAAGCATGAGAGGGTAAACTACCTAACTAGCATCACGGGAACCCCGATGGAATAACAAAGTAGAAAAAGTGTGAGATTCTTCTAAATTAGTGTGTATGCATGTATTGTGATCTTCTTAAATTTGTAAGAATTCTTAACTATTCCAGAAGTGTAAAACATGTTTGTATTCAAGATCATCATTACATGAGAGGTCAAGATTAGGAAAAGAAGATTACATGAGTAATTTGAGGTTACCAACCCTTGTCTAATTAGATTGACACCCAAAATGAGATAATTGAACTGGGATAAAATACGAGGGTTAGTAAGGCTATACTTTGATAACCACAAGGCAAAGAGTGAAATTTACTAAGGCATTGGCAAAACTGTTGGTGATACCTATCTTGTTAGATTTTGTATGTAGTGCATTGAGATATTCAGATTGAGCATGATACGTCTATGGAGTTAGGGAGCTAGGGGGAACACATGCCTAGTATTCATCTCAAATTGATTTTAACTAATACGATCAATAATTGTTACTACTTTACTATTTTCACTACTTTTCTGACTTTTTTTGGCTACTTTAACATATTTGTGAGCGATATTAAACCTATTCCCTGTGGTATCGACCCCAACATCTTTTGAATTATTATATTTGACTTCCAACGAATTATACCTCTTGTAAGTATAGTTTTAGGTAACATTAAAATTTGGTGCCGTTGTTGGGGAATATGATTATGGATTGACTGGGAGAGTTTATTGAGGTTGTTGGGTATTAGTTTTTTGTACCTCTTAGGGTATATAACAGTGTATTCCTTGTAAAAGGAGTCAAGTTAATTGCTTGATCCCACTTGATCTAGCATTTTAAGGAACCCTATGATAGAATCATAGGTTATCAGAACATGGTGATCTAATTAACTTGCCTCCCCCACCTCTGTATGGTGTTCAAGTGACAATTGCCCAAAAAACAATACAGTTATTCTCAGAGGGAAATGCTAGAAGGGATAATAAGGATGGTTGTCGTGCAACTCAAGAGAAGAGATAGAGATAGGAAGTCAATCATTAAGTAGAACTCAATATAGGTAGAAGAGATAGAGCTTATGTGCTCCTAGCTTATAAATAATTGGCAAGCATATGATGATCTGAGGATGACCTAGGGTATGTTGTGATAATACACATAGGAGATATAATTCCTCTCAATTCACCATAGGTGACAAAGTTTTATATCATAAGTGTTACGATTCATCTGCGAATTCTTAAGAGTGTGCTTAATGGTTTGCCAAATAATGACACAAACATGCACCTCATAAATTTTGTTGGAATTTGCATTTCATATAATATAAATAGGGTGAGTAAAGAAGCTTTGAAACTTAGTTTGTTCCCATTATGTATAGTTTTTTAAGCTACATTATGGTTAGGGGAAATACCTCGTGTGTCCATTAATCTTTGAATGAATTGTGGAAGATGTTCTTAGACCGATTCTTTCCTCTAGCCAGAATATTGTAGTTGAAGTATGGGATCTATAATTTTAGGCAATTACATTCTAAATCATTGTATGAGGCATGGTTTAGGTTTAAGAAGAAGTTGATAATAGTGCCTAATTGTAATACCGTGTATTAAACAGAGATTTGAGGTTGAAGATGTAGCAACAACTATTATGAACATCGAGAGTGATGTATCGCTGACTATGATGAGATCATGAGCATACTAAATTATAGAGGTTCTTATTTTTATGCTCCAACGATGTTAGATCTGGACTTGAAGAATAGAGCCACTCCACCAGCTTGATTATCTATTAAGAAGCCAAACAGTCTTAGAATTAAAGGTCCTCCCATCTTACTTGTAATATTCATTTTTAGAGCCTAGCAATACATTTCTAGTCATTATTGTTGTTGTTTTACTAGGTTCACAGTTTGATGCACTGATTTTAGTCCTACAAGGATTTATAAGGGCCACCGAATTAACTATTGCTGACATTATGGGAAGTCCACTCAGGATTTGAAAACATACTAGTTATCTTCAATCGGATTGCATTCCTAGCATCGAGCACTATTGTCATTTGAATCCACCTATGTAAGAGGTGGTGAACAAAGAGATCATAAAGTTGCTAGATAGGGGCATGGTTTACCCCATTACATATAACAAGTGTGTTAGCTTGGTTTAAGGTGTACCAAAGACGGGTGGGAGCAGTAAGGTCATGAAGACCATATATCCATAGCTTATGAAGACCAAGAGAAGACTAATTTTACTTGCCCATATGTTACTTTTGCATTAAAAAGGATAGCCCATGAAGACCAAGAGAAGACTAATTTTACTTGCCCATATGTTACTTTTGCATTAAAGAGGATACCAGACTGTGCAATACTCCTGCCACCTTTTAGTGTTGTATGACGTCGATATTTTTTTTATGGTGGAGGACACTATAAATGTCTTCATGGATGACTTTTCAATTGTCGAGGACTTTTTTGATGATTGTTTGGCGCATTTGGCTAATGCACTTCAAAGATATGAGGAGTGCGATCTAGTTTTGAATTAGGAAAACTGCCACTTTATGATGAAATAAGGGATCATTCCTGAACACAAGATTTAAAAAGAGAGAATTGACATTAATAGGGCAACGATAGGAGTGATTAAAAAATTACCTCCTCCGATATCATTTCAAGGTATTAGAAGATTATTAGGTCATGCTGGGTTTTATAGGATATTCATCTAGGATTTGTCTAAAATTGCTAAGCCATTATGCATGATTATAGATAAGGAGGTGAAATTTGTGTTTTATGATGCATGTCTCAAGGCATTTGAGTGCCTTAAGGAGTTATTGATTTCAGCTCCTATTATTATGTCTCCTGATTGGTGTTTACATTTTGAGGTGATGTACGATGCTAGTGTGTATCCTTGGGTGTTGTCCTACACCAATGACAAGAGATGATCCATCACCCTATCTGCTATGCAAAAATGCATTAAACCTCATGTAGAAAAATTATACAGTCATTGAACAAGAGTTACTCACGGTGGTATTTGCCTTTGAAAAATTCAAGTCCTATTTGGTAGAAACTAAAGTCATAGTTAACACTGATAATGTAGCATTGAGATATCTTAGGTCAAAGTAAGATACAAAATAGAGGCTGATACATTGGGTCCTCTTGTTGCTAGAATTTATCTTTGAAGTAAAAGATCAAAAAGGCACAGAGAACTAAGTTATGGATCATTTATCTCTCCCTGAGGAGAAGGCAATAAAGAAGTTAAGAGGTGCAGATGATACTTTTCCAGATGAGTGGTCTTGGCAACATCTAAGGACATAATCCCCTAGTTCGATGAATTTTGCAACTTCTTGGCAAGTGATCTTGTTTTAAAATATTTATCAATTTTTTAGCGTAAGTGGATCATGCATGAGGTGAGGAAGTTTTTCAGGGATGAACCTTATCCCTTTCAGATTTATATGGATGGAGTTATTTGGAGATGTATTTTTATGGTGTAGATGATGAGTATTCTTAAGGACTGTCATTTGTCACCAGATGGAGGTCATTATGGTGGTACCCACACAGCTAAAAAATTCTAAAGTGAAGGTATTATTTGCCAAATATCTCTACAAGGATGCTCATGATTTTGCTTAATCCTTTGATCAGTGTCAACGTAAAGATAATATTTTGTGGAAACATGAACTCCACATGACAACTATCTTAGAATTAGAGTTCTTTGATTTGTCGAGAATTGACTTCATGGGTCCATTTGTGAGCACTAATGTGATATGGTATATTCTGGTAGTGGTTGACTATGTTTTTAAATAGGTAGAGGCAGTTTCACTTCACAACTATTAGGGAAAAAGTGTCATGGCATTCATTAAAAATGAATATCTTTTCTTAATTTGGCACTACGCATGCTATTATTAATGATGATGGATCTCACTTATGTAATCATCTGTTTAAGTCCCTACACTAAAAATATGGTGCTAATCTTAAGAGTGACACACCTTACCATCCTTAAATAAGTTGGGAGGTTGAGGCCTCCAATCGTGATATCAAGTTTATATTAGCGAAGACTATGAATGCCAACAGGACTGATTGATCAAGAAAGCTAGTGATGTTTTGTAGGCCTACCAGATAGATTTTAAAACTACTTTCGGAACATCTCCATATCTACTTATGTATCGTAAGGCGTGCTACTTGTCGATCAAAGTTGAGCATAGGTACTATGGGTGTTAAAAAACTTAAATTTTAGTGGGATGATACGGCCAATTTGATGATGAGCAAGGTGAATTAGATGGATGAATTTTGGCTTTGAGCTTATGAGAGTTTATCTCTATACAAAGAAAAGATAAAGTTATATCATGACAAGCAGAATGAAAAAAAAAATGTTTGGGCCCAGAGTTTTGGGCTTGTTAAATAATTCAAGACATTGCTTGTTTACTCCAAAGCTGATGTTTAGGTGGGATGGACCATTCACCATGCTTAGAGAGTTCCCTCATGGTTCTATTGAGTCCAAATATGATGGTTAAGCCCCATTCAAGGGTAATGAGCAGCGTGTCAAGTATTATATGGGGAATATTGATGAGGTGAAAGTGTGAGTTGATGTAAGTCTTGAAAAAATCTAATTAGCCAATGAAACTGAGTCATACCGAAATGTTAAGTCAGGCACATCATAGGATGCAAACCATGGGCTTGTTTGTGAAGTCAGAGTATCCAACATAGCCAAGTCGTTCCATAACATTAAATCAATTACTAGGGTAAGGCAACCCACTATTTTAGTTGTGACGTTATGTTATTTTTTTGTAGGTGTAAAGTATGAGGAAATAGCTAGAACATAGTAAGAAATTGCAAAAATTCAAAAAATTCAAGGTATGGAGACTTATTGACCCACTTATGGGGGCATATGTCCCACCCAAGTCAGGTATCTGATGTCGTAGATGTCAAAGGGAAATTCTAAGAATTTTGGTTCTTTGGACTTTTACTTACAAACCCACTTACAAGGGTTGTAAGTTAAGTACCACTTACAACCTTGTAAGTAGTGTCGTGGAGCTTAAATCAGAACCAATTTTTAGAGTGGGGAAAATTTTTCTTCCACTTATGATGGACCACTTACAGATCGTATGTGGACCTGTAAGTGGCAAAAAATATTGATTCCAAAGAATTCAAATATGGGTCAGACACAAGTGGATCCGACCTGGTTTGGCCTACCAACTCCCTTAAGATCCCCAAACCAGATATTATTCCCCACTACTCTCAGATTTTGTAACTTCATCTTAATTTTAAACTCTCCAACTCCCTATAGACTCTATAAAATTTAAAAATTCTTCACAATCTCACTACCAAAAGTCCATTTTCATGCACATAGAACTTAAGAGTTAGGCTTTCATTAGACTTCTAAACTTCAATCTTCAATCATCTGTGAATAAGGTAATAATTATTTGGTCCTACAACGATAATTATTTTATTAAGCAAAGAAAGTGAGTTGGTACTTCAAAAAATTGATAATTGAATGAAATTCATAAATCTTATTAGTAGGAGCCTAGAATGACAAAAATAAGAAATTATGCTATGTTCTTGGCTGAGAAATCTATGATTAATCCTTAAATGGAAATATATGTTTAATAGGTAGATAGAAAACCCAAAATTTTTTGTCCAAACCTTTGAACTTGAATTTGACACATGTTGTGAATGAAATTAGACTCAAGAATGCAATATTCACTTTGTAGATGTAAATTCCTTTTAAAAAATTGAAGTAATGTCATAAGTGTACCTATAAAGATACTTACAAGCCATGTAAGTTGCAATTATGGGCCGTAAGTTCCATCATAGTTGTCAGACATAAAAGCCCTGAGGTTTCAGGGCTTTTTCTGACACTTATAAGGGCACCTACAACCCCTATAAGTGAAACCTTGAATGAAATTGAAAAAAAGAGTTGTGAACTTGGCATGATTGGGACAAAGTAGAGAAGTGCAAGAGACCTTCTTATTTGTTTCAGTTACCATGATCGTGGCCTATGCCACCGCAATTATGAAGGCCGCGTGGCCGCTATCGCGGAACTTGGATCGCGATTGCGGTCAAATGTGTTTAACTGACAATCAAAATGTCATTCTGTCACACACACCTCTTACAAAATTCTCTCTAAATTTTTACCAAATTTTTTCTTTGTGTTTCATATCTAAGTGTCTTCTCAATCCCTCGCATCGTCTAACTTGGTAAGTTGTTCAAACTTTTTTGATTTTGATATAATCGCATGTTTAGAATGTGAAGTTTAGGTAAAGGCCTAAAATAATGTTATTGTTACTAAATGCATGCTTATTTGTGATTATTTTTGTGGCTAGATGTTATACGTTGTGTACTCACTATTGGGGAAGTATTGAATACCCAGATTTTTCCTTAAGAAGTTGAAACGATCGCGTACACCATGTGTTCAATTTAATTCCTCAATGAGAACAATTTAAATACTTTCAACTTCGGGGTTATATCACGCATTCTATGCTTAAATTCTTTGCTTATAATGTTGATATGCCTATTTGAAACAAAGAATTGGGTTTAAAATTGTGTTTTGAGCATTGTACAAAATCTGTCGACTAAGATCTCAGGTATCACGATCGCGGTCACAATGGAAGCGATAGCCATGCTTGAGGTCAGTGTCTGCAGGGACCCAAAATTCTATACACTCATTGTTGTCCCCAAAACCTTTTATAACACTTCTACATGAGCTTATATGTTTGATCTAGCATGTTTTTGGTATGCTAATGCTAATATTTGTCTAAGTTGCAGTGAATATAGGACCTAAGCCTCAAATGGAAGATTTTAAAGACACCAGATTTATGGAAGCATACTACCAACACCTCTACCATGCGTATTTCTATAAGAATAAGTTACTCCTTTAACAGTGTATCAACTTAGACAAGGTAGAAGAGAAGCTCCCACGATTCCATCCTAAACTCACCAAATTTGGGTAGAGGTACTTTTCCCTGGACCCCTACAATACAAATAAGGAATGGGTACATGAATTCTACTCTAACCTAAGCATAACTTCTTTCACAAATCTGGGGATGACTATTAGGGGAAAGCAAGTGAACATTAGGATAGACCAGATTACCAAGGTGTATGGACTCTAAAATACTGACATAGAGACGCTCCATGAAAAATCATAAGACCCAGGGACCTGGATGAAAAATAGTTTTTTTCCTTGCAAAGTGGTTCCTTGGGCCACCACCAAGAGAGATATTTTGATGAATGACTTCATAGATGAGGCCACACTTTGGCTGAATATCATCTATAGTCGAGTATCATCATGCACTCAGATGACCATTTTCATAGAGATTTGAGCTTGGATGGTGACCTGTCTTCTCTTTTTTATCTCCATGAATGTGGGTGAGATTGTGCACTCAGAGTGAAGGTACTTGAAAAACCATGGAGGTACACATCTTCGCTTCCCTTCTATTATCATAAAGTTATGCAGAAGGGCATTGGTAGAGGAATATACTATAGATACCTGCGTACTCCTAGGCCCCCACATCTTCCCACTCAAGTTCAGGGGTAAGGGTGCCCCAGGTCAGTGCAAAAAGAGTAAGGTGGAATCCGGTAAGTCAACCTAAGAGGGCACAGATTCTTGTAGACCTTCATCAACCAGCCCCTTTGATGACATCTCAGGTCAGATACGGAAGGTTAGGGAGCTATTGTTCAAATTTCCTCAGGGGCCAAGAGATCTATCGACCGATCACCACTCATATGTGACTTGGTCAGATTATGATATTTACCAAGAGGAGCTGAAGAAGTAGCAAGCCACTATAGACAAGTTGGAGTGACCCTACTCTACGTTGTAGGAGCACACTAAGACCTCAAGTAATCCTATGAGAAGATGAATAAGAGGTAGAATAAGAGGGACAAAATTGTTAGCAAAATGTGAAAAGGAGTAAATATCCTGTGGATAGTCTTGAAACCCCATGATAGAATACCTTCTCCTAGGGTGGAGAGTGATAATGAGGACCATAATGATTGGTCAACTAATGATGTTAGTGGTGATGTTACAAAGTCCGCGGGAGAGGATAGCTCTTGATGCATATTGAGGAAGACTTCTTTTACTCTTTCTTTATTGCACATGTAGTAAGGACACTATATTCCTATTAGTTGGGGTGCCCTCGGATTTGTATTATTTTGGTGATGTTTTGCTGGATATTTCTTATGATGTTTTTTCGTGATGACATTCAGGGTACTATTCTATTTTGGTTTTGGGGATGCTACAGTTTTTTGGCAATCAAACGAGGCCCTATGATAGATTGAGTGATGGCATTCTTAAGGGTAAAGCGTAGTGTTTGGGTTTTGATACATAAATGCAGGGGAAATCTGAATACCCATAGCATAAATTTCATGAATACAAGGGATGTATGAGTACCTGTAGATTTGTAAATTGTATATTTGGGATCATATTTTACACTATTGGTGAAGTCTTAGTAGCCATATGGTTGGTTTGCCCAACTCGAGCAAAAAAGTGAAACTAAGGCCCTGGTTGTAGCCAATACCTAGGAAATTAAGCATGGTGCAAATGCCAAATAACCAGACCCCTCCATCAAAATACTTTCAAAAATCAAGGGCATGGGCGTGAGCAACTTTGTAACAAAACTTCTTCTCTTTTTGTGACTCCATAAGTTTTTGACTTGTATAATGATAGATACTCCAATTTTATCTCTTACGGGAGGGGAAATTGATCTTTCTTGGTGAGTTTTTACATGGTATGTGTGTTGAGATTTTTGCATTAATCTTTTGTAAACTTGTGTTATCTAGAACTTGCCCCGTTAGTCTTTTAAGGCTAATTTTTATTGTGTGAGGCAGGAGAAATGATATTAGTCCATCCTTGTGATTTTGAAATCCACCTTAGCCTAAGATAACTACCCAAGCATAGTTGTAATACATAGTTACCCAATTTGAGCCTTTGTACTTTTATTTGGTAAACACATTACAATTCGTGAACCATTTTTTGTATCCCTCTTTTGAATCATACCCTCCTTGAACTTGAAAATGCATATTGAGGCTAAAATCCTAAGTTGGGGGTTGTGATGATCAATGGAAGTATGTTTGGGGCCACGAAGTTGTAAGTGAAATGCCTAATTGCCTAAGTATTGAAAAAAAATAATAAAAAAATAAAGAGTTCAATAAAGGAGATAATTGCATGAAAATTTCTAGTAATAGAAATAAAAGAAAATGTATGAACAAAGGAAGAAAAAATAAAGGCATATGAAAAGTGAGAAAACAAAGAGGAGTGGCCCATTGTCTAAAAGGTGAATTAAATAGTGTGATGTATATGTTCTTGGAAGGGTGTAGCCATGTTGTTCCCAAATCATATGCTACCCTAACCCGAACCTACGTTACAAGGTCAAAAAGTCCTTTGAGATCTTCAATCATTTACTTTCTTTATAGTGGCGATTGAAAATAGGGGCAAGACTATGGTATGACCCTTTTTAAAATAGAGACCTCCATCGTGAGGGAGAGAGTTTTTGCACTTAAATTCTTTGTTTCATCTTTGGTAGCTTGTGTGTGAAATTTTCTTTCTTCTGATAAGGCATGTGAACCAGTTAAGGTGGGTGATTGTGTCACCTTCTGAGTAATGAGGCAAATGGAATATAGCTTAGTTATGGTCAAAAGGGAGTCATTTCTAGAGTATTGGTTTTTGTTGCTTAGTTTCTCTTTGAAGTACCATTTATCCTTGAATATTGCATCTTATGATGAAGGGTGTAGTGGAAAAAAGCTTAGTCCATGTGCAATGAGCTACTTGTGGTAGTTATTAAGATTAAAGTCATTGTGATCTTTAAAGTATGAAGTTTGGGCATAGATAATTGTGTCTTATAGTAAGATGTAGTGTGCTTGAGGACAAGAAAAAGCCTTAAGTTTGGGGTTTTGATGAGTGGTGTTTTTACCACTCATTTTCACTCAACATTTGTACATGTTACCTTGTTTTGAATTAATAAATGAGACATAATTGTAAGTAAATGCACTAATATCCATATTTTGAAGGCATAAAGTCGATGAGATAGAAAAATGTGGATTTGAGTCTAATATGATCAAAAGGAAGCACGAGAAGTGCAACTGACCGTACTCGCATACGTCAACCGCGTTTGCGTCCAAGCTGGTGCAATTGCGGCTTAGTAGAAGATTGCAGCCCAAGGGAAAAATTTGAAATACACATTACTAATCCCAATTTTTACAAAAAGTGGACTCAAACCTTAAGCATCTCATTCATTGAATAGAATCCACCTTCCCCAATAGTTAGGTTTTGTTCTTGAGTTAATATCCTCCATTTTTGGAGAAGACAATATTGTATAACATTTTGGGTGAACAATTCATTGGAGTAGCCTCTAAGTGGAGGAGTTGCTCACTTCTATTAGAGATTTATGAGAGTCCAAAGTTTTAAGTAACAATTACTTAGCCTTTAATAAATAATTTCAATGGAAATTATGGATTGAAATTATGGGTATATCTTTAATTATTTATCTCATATGTAGCTAGATCTCCCTTTTGGGGGTATGTATGAATAGGTATTAAAGTGTGTGTGGTTTTTTTTTGATATATTATACTTAGTTGTTCGTATTGATGGGTTTTATCATTACTTGACCAATTTGATTAGGATTTATGGGTGAAAGCCCCAAATACCCATATGGGATTGATGGGTGAAAGCACCAAACTCCTGAAAACTTAAGAATATCTTTGAAATAAGTGTTTTGGGTTAACTTTAAGAATCCATGTCATCCTTCAAAGAGGTATGTGGATACAAAAACAATGGTAGACAATTAAGTGTGTAGTGTGCCAATCTATCACTATCTTAGACATAGGGGTGATTTGTGAAGTTGACTATACCATGGGTGTAGTCCTAGAAATAGGGATGCCTAAATTGAGGTTTTGTTACCAATTGTTGAACACACCCATTAGGTATTCAAAAGAATCAATGGGTGAAAGTTTTGTGTTTTGTTGAAAGACTAGCATCAAAACCTATAACCAAACCTACCTTCACATGATCTACTAAAATAATGTTGACTATTATCATCCACAGGTCACTCCCCTTAGAAATACATAATCTCAAGATCCGTGCCTAATTGATAAAATTCTAATTATTCGCAGCCCCAAATTTATGCTATAAAAAAACAAAAAAGAAATAGTAGTCTAGATACCTATATCTTCCATTTTTATCTTATTGTAATATTGTTTTGAATTTAACAAGTATCTATTATTTTGAATTAACTTAATTGCCACTCATATAATTCCCTGTGGATTTGAACCCGACTCCAAAGTTGAGTAAATATATTGACGACGACCATCATGCACTTAAATTGATGTGTAAGTTGGGAATTATCACCTAAGTTGTAGGATAGTTAGCTATGAAAGGATCATAGTTCATTCTTGATTTAATCCAATCTTTGCATAAATGTCTTTCAAATAAGGAGAAATATCCCTTGATCCCATTCTTGAGCCTGCATAAATTATTTTCTCATTTTTCCTTTCACCTGTCAAGTTTATTTATAATGAACCTGTTTTGGCCTTAGACACTCCTTGGACATTACGCACTTCTATTGAGGTAAATCACTTAAGTTGAGGGTGGCTATCATAAGGTAGATAATTAGAATTCAAAATGAAATTGGATTTGATTAAGAGAAAAGAAAGTATGTTTGGGTGTGGTAAAAAGAAAAAAAATAGAAAAATAAAATTAAAGAAAAAGTGAAAAAGTAAAAAGAAAGAGTAAAAGAAACTGCACCCAACCAAAATGAGCAATAAAAAAGGGAGACATTAGGGCATAATAAAGGAAAATTTGGTTGAGAAATTGACCTTAAATATAATTATAGTGTCAATGAGGGTTAGTAACTAAAGTCCTAAAAAAACCATACTATCCTCTAAGCCTACATTATAAGTTGAATAAAGTCCTATAATGATCCTAGTACGATTGTGTGAAAAACTAAGGTACAAAAATAAGGCTAAACATATGATATTCTTTGAATATTAATTGGAGATTTATTTGGGAGTGTGAGTGTCTTGTTATCATTCCTCTTCTTATATGATTACTTATACTGTCAGAGTGGGACTTTCTTGTTATGAGGGTACATGGGTAATGTTGCTAGATATTTATCTTTCAAGGTTGTGCAATCATACATATGCTGGATTGTTTATTGCTAATGTAATTCCATAGCTTTATTCCTTTGTGTTGCATTGTTGGGCTTCAAAGATCCATACAATCAGTCTTGAAAAGTTAAAAATTAGAGTAGGCAAGTAGTTTTGAGCTGAAACTATGTTGACTGCCATATGTTCCTTAGGTTTCTCTTGGCTATGAATTGTCATGTTTTTTTGTTATGTTTTTGTTCCCTTAGGACATGCAAACATTCTAAGTTGAGGGAGCTGATGTCCCATGGTTTCGTGGAACTTTCAATGCTTAAGACAAGAAATTATGCAAGTATTTAGGTAAATTTTGGTAGATATCACGAGTTTTTTTTTCTATTTTGTAGAAAAGTAGGTTTTGGAGCTTGAAAGAATAAAAAGAGTTGAAGGTTGCAGAAAAACCCACTTATGAGACCCCACCTTTGAGCTCGTAGGTCTCAGAGATGGCAAGTTAGAGATCTTAAAAGTTGATTTTATATCTAATTTGATGGAGGATAACTTACAAGGAGTTAGTACAACTTACACCATCAGAAGTACCATAGTAGGTGTCAAAGTTTTAAGATCAAAGGCTCTGAAGTTTTAAAGATTTTTTATGAAATTGCTGAGGAGACTACTTAGGTTCCGTAAGTCCCACTTATGACCCTAAGTACCATCATGGTTACAAGTAAAAAATCCATTGGAAACACTAAAGATGTTTGTAACTTATGATACCCACTTACTGGGTGTAAGTTCAACTTACGACCCGTAAATGGGTCCATAAGTGGCCACTGACCCAGTTTTCCTTATTTGTTTTGGTTATGATTTTTTGAGTTTTGATGTATGTTATAAATACCATTTTTATGTTTTTGTATTATCTTACACACTCTTTACATTCACAAACACATATTTATTTCAAGATTCGACTTTTCATGTTAGGGTCCTTTGTTATGATTATTTGGTTGATTATTAATTTGAGAATTTTATTGTTTTTCTCCAATTACTATGAGATTGTTTCTATGCTTTATTTTATGAATTCCATGGATATTCTTGCAAGCATGATAAGCTTAAATACATAACTAGGGTTGTGGGAACCTTGATGGAATAAAGAACAGAGGAAGTGTGAAGTCTTTCTAAATCAATATGTATATATGTATTGTGATCTTCTTCGATTTGTATGCTTTCTTAACTACTATGGGAATTAATAAACATGTATTTGAGATCATCTTCACAAGAGTGGTCAAGATTAAGAAAATAAGATTACGATAGTATTTCTAGGTTACCAACCATCGTCTAATAAACTTTACACTAAAAAAAATAATGTCGATCTGGGATCAAAGTTAAGGGTTAGTAAGGCGATACTCTAAGACTCACAAGATGAAGAGTGAAATTTACTAAGGCATTCACAAGATAGATGGTGATACCTATCTTACCATATTCTATATGTAGTTCATTGATATAGTATGAAGTAATAATAAGTTTACGAAGTTAGAAAGCTACAGGGAACATAGTTCTAGAATTCATCTAAGATTGATTTCTACTAAAGCGATCTAGACTTATTGTTGATTTGTTGTTTTCAAAACAACCCCCACCCCCCACACACAACATTTAATTTTGCTATATTTTTCCATCTACTTCAACAGATTTGCACGATATATTTGACCTATTCTATGTGGAATCGACCCCAATGTCTTCTGGGTTACTATATTTGACTACAACCACATTATACTTCTTAGTGGTGTATTTTTTAGAAACATCACTACTTGTCAAGGATTTCAACGACAAGTGCCATCATTACCCGAAGATATTTGGTTATGAAAAATTAGTATCATAGAAGCTAGGTTCATTAGTCTCTTTAGTATAAGAACAGGATGTCTAGTAGAGTCTCTAGATTGGGGACATAGACATTTTTATCAAATTTGAGAGGCTATAAGATATCTTTAGAAAATTTTCCTTATTTTGTTCCTTATCATTTGAATTATTCCATACCTTGTATTCAAAAATTAAATTTCACTTTTTTCTGTGCAGATAGTGAGGACTATATCCTGTGAGGCTAGAGTTGCAGAGCCATTATCTGAAGAAAAAGCCCAGTCTGTAAGGTGAGTTATGGGTAGTGGATAGGATCAAGGTAGAGGACGGACATGAAGATCTGTCCCATCCAGATGTAGTATAGGGGGCTCTCCTCAGAACCTTGGGTCGAGCATGCTAGAGATATGTGGCTTACTCAGTTCCCATAAAGTTCTTCTACCTTGATCATAGAGGGGTTATTGATTAACTTCCTGACTTTTTTGGAGGCTGTTCCTTTGAGTTTACATGGTGTTCCTCAAGCGTTGAGTATTCAACACCCATCTTTTCCTTAGTCTGCCTAGGCATTCGTCTAATTTTGAGTGTAGATCCTCTAGTGGTACTGATATTTTCTTATGGTACTCAACAGAATCTGAGTGTTGTTTCTCCTTCTATATCGATATCTGAGTATAGTATTCTGAGACAAGGGGATCATCCATTATCTATGCTACCCCTCAGGTGGTATCTCAACAAATCAAATTTACCATGTCTTTTATTATTATGGGTAAATTTATTTCTTTTTAGGATAAATTTTTTTTGACAAATTTACTTAGTTGTATCAATCTAGGACCAGTGGTGCAATATGTGAGGCTTCCTAAGAGTTCCTAAATTACTATGGTGAGAAGTTGCATAATCTTTGATCAGGTGAGGTTCATGGGGTTGCTTACACTACCTACCAGTTAAGAGTTACCATCAGGGATTATTGGAGGTTAGTTGTTAGTTGCAGACATCTGTGTTCCCTAGGGATGTCTTGGGATCAATTTGCTGTGGCCTTTTTGGAATGGTTTTTGCTTTCAGTTTGAGGGATCAGATGAAAGATGGGTTTGATCACCTGTAGTAGGTCTCCATGATTGTAGCATAGTATGAGGAATATTTCCATGCCTTGTCTTAATATTCTTATATCATTAATACCAGTGAGTCTAAAAAGATTTAAAAGTTCGTGAATAGGGTGGATGTTTTACTTCAACTATATACTACCCAGATGGTAGTGTTAGGGGCATCATTTTAGAGTATAGTTGATCTTGCAATGATGATTGACTCCATTCTTCGAGCATCTTAGGGAGGCGCTAAGAGGGTGTGTCAACAAGTCAAGTTCAAAGGTCATACTCATTGTGGTTGAGTTTTTAGTAGTATCTACAGGTATCATGGTAGACCAATGCGGGTAGCTTTGGAAGGTTCAGGTAGTGGGTCTTCATGTTCAAAAACATTGGGTGGTCGTTCTAGCTCAGTTGTACCTACCGCTATTAAGTCGGGGCATATGGTTTGATTTCTACGTAATGAGGATGACCATTTGGTTAAGGACTGGTCCCTCCATATTTTTAGTCCTACTGCTATATTAGTTGTGAGAGGTAGAGGTTCTACTAGAGGTGCATGAGTCAGAGGTAGTGGTGCCCGTAGTGGTTGTCATGGCGTTACACAGTCAGTTGGTGGACATATACAGTGTTATGCAATACTCTCCAGACTAAAGGTAGAGGGTTTCAATGTTGTTATCATATCTATCATCCTTATTTTTTTAGATATTTATCTATGTTATTTTTTTGGGGTCGACTTTCTTGTATGTGTCTAGATATTTTTATTTAGTTTTTGGTTCTACTAGTAAGCCTCTAAACATGCATATCCATGTATCTTCCGACATAAGAGACTCTTTAGTGGTGGATCGGGTGCATCGATTCTGTGTTGTGACTTTTACGTGCTGTGAGACTTGAGTAATTTTGATATTCTAGATAGGGTAGATATTAACGTCATCTTTGGTATGGATTGTTAGATCCTTATCATGATGTTCTAGACTTTTATGCTAAGACTGTGACTTTAGCTCTGCCGTGTGCGCCAAGGATAACTTTGAAGGGTGTACTTTAGTTAGGTCCCAAGAGAGTTATATCCTTTCTTTAGGCTCATAATCTGGCATAGAGGGGGTGTTTATCTTATTTGGTCCATATTTGTGATACTATTAGTTCCCTACATCCTTTTTTTGATTTAGTATGTATTGTCCATGAATTCATGGATGTTTTTCCCATATATTTTCCTGATATACCTCTATATCGTGATATTTATATCGCCATTTATGTTGATTTTGGACCAAAGCCAATCTCTATTCCTCCTTACTGAGTGGCCCTAGCATAGTTAAAGGAATTAAAGAGTCAACTGTAATAGTTGTTGTATAATAGATTTATTTGACCTTGTGTATCACCTTAAGGTGCTCCTATATTGTTTATAAAACAAAAATAATGGTCTATATTTATGTGTATTAATTATCTATAGTTGAATAAGGTGATGGTTCAGAATAAGTATACTCTTCCTCGTATTTATGATTTGTTTTATCAGCTTTAGAATGCTTTAGTCTTTTCTAAGATTGATTTGAGTTCTGATTATCACCAGTTAAGGATCAAAGCTTTAAATATTCTAAGGGCAGCTTTTTAAACATGATTATGGCCATTATGAGTTGTTGGTCAGATTCTTCAGGTAGATAAATTCCCTAGTCTCATTTATGGGGTTAATGAATCAGGTGTTTCGACCATATATCTACTATTTTATATTTATATTTATACATGCTATCTTTATTTATTCTAAGAGTTAGGACGATCATAAAGTGGCATGTTTGCATTGTACTTTATAGATTATGGGATTAAAATTTGTGTCCTATGTTCTCCAAGTATGAGTTTTTGTTGGAGTCTACTTCTGTCTCGGGTCATGTGGTTACCAAGGATGGTATTATGGTTGATCTGGCTAAGATTGCAGGCGTTTGTTCTTGGACTAAGCCTACTTATCCTATCGAGAGTCAATTTTTTATTGGTTTGGTAGGTTACTATCGGCCTTATTGAGGGTTTTGGCCAATTTTAGCCCTATTGACTATAATACCCCGTACTTCTACCTATCTTAAAAAAAATCATCCCAAAAATTTTAAAAACTTTTTTTAAAGATTACTCCACTTTTATACATGTGGTATTTTCAAGATTTTCACTTTTCATTATATGGGAAATTGAATAAGCTTTCCATCGATACCAAATTTGCCCGAATCCGACACCCGGGCGAAGAGTTAGATCCATTTTAGTAAGATAGTTTGCCAGTTAAGCCATCAACGCGTTGCGGAGCCAACCAAAATGGAAATCCTCAAACTCCAGTGAGCCTCAGCGATTATGGAGCATCGTGCCAAGGCTCAAATTCATAAATGTCAAATTCCAGTGACACGGGGCAATAGCGCCGCGTCGAGCCAGGGGTCTAGGTCAGGAAATTTTCACAGAATTAAAATACGCGTCCAAGAGTTAAAAGTGTCATTTTCTCACCCCTATATAAACCCAATAACCCATGATTCAGCCATATTTCACCAAAAATATATTGTTTCTCTCAAGTTTCTCTCAAGAACAAGCTAGCGTTTTCAATTGGTGGTTCAAATCCAAGACTCAAATTCAAGAATCTCTCCGTTAGTCTTCATAGAATCAAGAACTAAGGTATGTACATTGTTCATTCATGGATTCCTTTCATCGATGAAGCCTAAGAATCAAGTTTTAAATCCTGTATTGTGAATATTTTGTTGTGGTTGATTATGTTCATGTGATTATGGTTGTATGATTCCCAATTTGAAATCCTTATGTATTGTTCATGAACCTATGCTAGTATGTGGTGTGAAGCATGTGAAATTGAGTTGAAATATGGAGTTTTGTTGTATTAATTTAATGGTCATGCCTATGCCCTAATCATGCACCCTACGTGTTTGTTAAAATGCCTAAGATAATAAAAATTATGCATTATAGCTTAATTATGACCCAAGTGATAACTGTATGCTCTACCCTATGACTAAGAATGTATTCAGGCATGTATGTTCACACTCATGTTATTCAGTTAGTTAGTATTGTTCATGCATATGAACCATTGCATTTGGCCTACCTCACTTGCAGACCAGTACATTTAATATACTGACACATTTGTGCTATGGTGTTTTATATCATAGGTTTAGAAGGATGAGTTCTCGAGCATCCTTAGTAGATTTGACGTTCAGCAGCCAAATAAGTAGTGAGTCCTCATCATTCGAGAATAGAATAATTATTTTATTACTTTATTATTTCAGTAGTTTGGAGTTAGTTGGGGACATGTCTTATCAACTCCACAATTTTCAGATAGTTTAGAGGTTTTCAGACTACAACATGTTTCAGAAAGTTTATTTTAGTTTTTGGTATTGTTATACCCCATTACAAATATTTTTTATATTCAGTATTAGTTCAGTTTTGAACCTTATGTCCTTACAACTTATATTCTGCATAATTACAGTATATTATTCAGTGCTCAGTTACAGATATCAGTCATGGGTTAGCTTGTGGTCCTTCGGGGTTATGAGTACCGTGTAGCATTCCAGGTACCAGATTCGGGGTGTTACATTGACCAAGTTAACTCAGAAGAAGATTTCTTTTTAGTGGTCCAATGTTTATGATATAAGCTTTCAAAAGTTTAAGGATTTGTTGAAAAATTTGCTCCTATCAGAACTTTATCCAAGAAAGGTGTAGGTTTTACCACCTACTGTGATGCTTCAGGTGTTGGATTAGTTGATGTATTAATGCAGGATAATAAGGTCATTGCGTATGCTTCACAACAATCGAAGCCGTATGAGATAAATTATTCTACCCAAGATTTGGAGTTGTATGTGGTTATTTTTTCCTTGAAGTTATGGAGGAATTACATATTCTGAATCCTTTATGATATTATCTCAAATCACCATAGCTTTTAGTATTTTATCAAAAAGTGAGATCCCAATATGTGGCACCATCTTTTTCTTGAGTTGCTCAAGGACTATGACCTTACTATTTCCTATCATCCGTACAAGAGTAATACGGTTATGGATTCCTTAAGCCATAAGTCAACTAGCATGGGTAACTTGGTGCATCTTTTTACCTAGGATAGTCCCTTGGCCTTAAAGGTCCAGCCATTGACTAACCAGATAGTTAGGATTATTATTTCGATATATAGGAAAATTTTTATATTTTTGTTGCTAGATCTTACCTGATGGAGAAGATTTGGGTTCATTGATTTGATGATATTAGTGTAGAGCAATTTAGGATAAATTTTTGAGTAGTAATGCTACGAAAGCGTTGCTTAATTTAGATGGTGTTTTGAGGATTGGAGGCTGAATTTGTCAGCTAACAGGTGGTGATTAGGGGAGGGTGATATTGGAGGAGGCTCATTCTTTAGTGTATTACATTCATCCAGGAGAGATTAAGATAAATTATTTTAGATAGAACTACTGGTGGGTAGGTATGAGAAAAGCTATAGAAGACTTCGTAGCTTGTTGCCGATGTTACCAGTAGATGAAGGACAAGCATTTGAGGCTTGTTAGTTTGCCTCAGAGGTTACCCATTACTAAGTTAAAATGGAAATAGATCACTATATATTTTATGACTGGGTTGCCTCATACTTCTCATGGTTTTGATATTATTTGGGTCATTGTGGATTGATTGATAAAATTTTCTCGTTTAACTCATGTTCAAGTTTTTTTCAGTGCTGAGAGGTTTGCCCATATCTGTATTACTGAGTTAATTCATCTTAGTGGTGTACATGTGTCTATCATCTTAGATTTGATTTAGCATTCACATCTTATTTTTGGAAGACTTTGCAAGAAGAGTTAGGTACCAGAATTAATCTTGCACACATTTTTACCCCTGACCGATGGTCAATTAGAGTAGACTATTTATATTTTGAAGGATATGCTTTGTCCTTGTCTTATCAACTTTGGAGATCAGTTGGAGCAATATCTAGCTTTGACAGAGTTTTCGTATAATAATAGCTACCATTCTAGTTTTTAGATGGCTCCCATTGCGGCTTTGTATGAAAGGCATTGTCTCTTTCTATTTTCTTAGATTGAGGTTTCAAATATCAGACCTAGATGTACAGATTTTCTTTGCAATTCTTTGAATAGAGTTTGGGTCATTCAACATAGACTTTGAGCAGCTCAGAGTAGGCAGAAGTGCTATACGGATCGTAGACTTTGTGCCTTGAGATTTGGTGTTAGTGATCGAGTCTTCCTTCTTTTATCACCCATAAAGGGGATGATGAAGTTTAGGAATAGGTTCAATCTTAGACCTTAATTTTTGGACAACCTAAAATTCTATGACATATTGGAAATATGTCTTATGAGTAAGCATTGTCCCTAGATTTATCTGGTGCTGATCCAATTTTCCATGTTTTCATGCTTCGGCGTTATATTTTGGATTAGTCACATGTCATTCCTTTGGATTTAGTGCTGTTAGATGAGAGGTTGTCTTTATTGATGAGCCCATCTCCATTCTAGCCAAGGATCTTAGATGATTAAGTTCTAGATATATTACGGTAGTTAAGGTCCGGTAAATATCTAAGACTATAGATGAGGCTACTTGGCAGGCCAAGTCTTATATGTGTGGTAGTTATCTCTATATTTTCATTGATTCAGGTACTTCCCTTATGCATAGTTCTAGAACAAACTAGTTTCTTAACAGTGATGATGTAACACTTGATTTTTTTTAATTAATCATTACTATGTGACTCTATCATTTTACCCATTCCCATAGTTTCTTAGTGATGTTTTTGGGTTGTGGGGATAATTGGCATGGTTTCCAACGCATTTTCGTATGATTTGTGCAAGTAAATGATTTTTAGAGGTTAAATGGGGTATATAGTAGACTTAATGCAACATTTATTATTCTATGCCATTAGATAGCAAAATGGACTGCACCAGTAGATCTAAAATATTGATCTTAGGTTGGAAGCATAGTTTGTTTGATTTTATGGATATGGTATCTCAATTCGATCCTCAATTAGGAATGTTTTAAAATTAGGTCTCAAGGGTCAAATTTGTGAAAATCACATATTTTTAAAAAATCTAATCTCGTCATTGAGTTCACAACATTATATTTGATAGGGTGTCATAGTTCGTGTGTGTTCTAAGGATTTTGGATGAATCCTAAGGGGTCGGTGGAGACTTGGAATTCTCCAAGTATTCAACTAATGCACCACTCAATTGTTGCATCCCCTTTAGAAACACTTGGGTCGCTTAATCGAAGATAGCTTAAGTATTCAACCGGTCGCTTAAGTGACTTACCTTTATAGTTGAGTGTCGACTAAGCTAAAACCCTGTGCACTTAACAGACCACTACTTAAGCAGCATTTGGTCAGCTTAAGATATGTGCGCATAGTTGTCGGGTACCATTTAAGCTATCCAATTACCACTTAAGCGACACCTGGTTTACATAAATATTTTTTTCTCAATTTGTGTGCCATTTTTAAACTTTGAGCTCAAAGTTTTTGAGTTTTCGGGTGATTTTGTTCATTTGTAAGCTTTGGTAAGCTCCAAATCCCTATTTTAATTACCTTACTTCAAATCTTGTCAACTAAAGTTTGTTTAAACTAGATTTCAAATTTGAATTTCAGGAATCATGGCCAGGAAGGCCTAAACTAGTATTTATTCATGTTAAACCCCAATTCCAAACTATTTTCTCATGAAATCTCTTTATTGAGTTTCGTTAGGTATGTGGAATATATTTATAAATTAATATTTTTGTTTTACCATTCTTTATTTACAACCCATTTCGGGGATCCATTTTGACCCCAACTCAAAAATAGGCAGTATTGGTATCATTGGCTTTTTTTGACATGTAGATTTTTTATTTATATGTTTTAGTTGATTTCGAGTAAATTAATGAGGGGAAGGATCTATGTTGTGAGTATTTTGGACTGGGTCTTTTTCTTTCGAGATAGTTATCACTTTTCTTTCTTTAGAACGTGTTGGGTAGTTAATATTGATATAAAACATATATTTTTGGTGTGGTAACTAATTATGGAAATGTCCTTATTATCATTTTGTGCCTGTGTGGGGGCTATGTTGTTATTTTGTGTGTTTGACACATTATTTGCTATGAATAATCGTATGGGAACTCATATGATGTTATTGACCTTGAATTTATGTAATTGGTTGTTTTCTTCTTGGTAGAAATTCGCTAAGTTGGGATTTTTGTGGTATCAAATAGCGTATTATTGGATATCTCACTCTATTGGAATGTGGATTTTATTGGATCATGGATGGTTGGCTGATTGAGTGGATTTTGGATCACATGGTTTGTATATTAATTGGATTAAGAAATTCTCATTCTGGTTTGTTACGAGAATTATATCCTTATATAATATTCATTCAAAAAACATTGGTACAACCATGGTAATATGGCTTTTCTGATAGAAAATGTGACATCCTTAAAAACCCCTTGTCGAAGTATTTGCTAGAGAAGAGTTATGTATATTGTATTTGTATTGATTGTTAGAATATATATATGTTTGGGAATTCCTCATGGGTCCTACTTCGGGAGCACAGCTCGATAGGTGTATACGGAGGTTGCGTCATAACCTCAGAAATATCACATAGTTATCATCATCATCATCATCATCTCTTCATTGCATTTCATACATTGTGTACATTTTGTGTTGTATTTTCGTGTTTGATTTGATGACTATTGGTTTTTGTTTCTTACTCGTACATGTATTTGGTATACATATATATTTTAGAACTATTAGTGGAAACCATGTGGGCTACCGTTACGGACATTTTATGATTGTAGGTGATGTATCCATAGTATGTATTTTATATACTTTATTTTCTACTTTGCTTAGTCGGCCTATGATACCTACAGAGTAGAAGTGGACCATACTAATACCTACTGTGCATTTTAGTGTAGATCTAGGTATTGATGCACTGCACGATATCTGATTTTGGATGGTGCTTGGAGTATTTTCAAGGTAGCAGTGAGTCAATGCTTCCAGAGTTGATCTACTAACTCCTTTTGTTAAGTTTATGTGTTGTTTTCATATTTAGAGATAGATTATTGATAACGCCCAAACTACAGCTTTAGTAAGAGTGTAAGCGGTCGCTGTCAAATATAGAACCCAACTGGGTTGGGTGTCGAATCCCACAGGGAATACTTGGTCACTAAGTGTTGCAATTATTAGTAGACTGTTGATCGAAAATTCCATGGAAAAGGGGGGATTGGATTGTAACGTGAATTAATGCTATCAAAGTAACAACAGAATGCTTTGTTTAGTAAGATTTAATCACAGAGAAAAATAAGTTAGGGTTATGTCCACCTTATGAGTTCTACGTATCGATTAACTATGAGTAATGCGGAATTCAGACATGCATGCACTTATAGAGATTCGTATTCTAATGGTAAATCCTAGTGTTTCTCAACCATCAAGGATTATTTCACTTTAACTCTCTCGAGCTTAAAGCGTATAACTAATGGTACGAACTCTCCAAGAGATTAATCCGGTTAAGGCATTAATGTGTAAATAGGGGTTGGTAGCCCTATTTCCTTGTCACACTCTCTTTTCCAAACATGTAACTTTTATCTCGAACAAGTTAATGCTATAATGGCGTATTCTATATGTTTGCAACCACAAGAATTTAATTAAAACGAAGAGAGTAATGATATAAGTAGCATACGCATCAAGAATTCACAAACTCATAGTAATAGATAGTATATCAAAAGGCTTTCACAACCCTAACAGAGAAGTTTAGCTACTCATGATTACAACGGAGATCACAATAGATATAATAATCATACCACAACCTAGAATAAACTTGGCGATGGATATGGTTTAGGCGTCAACTAGGGTTTGACGTTTTCCCTTCTCCGTTGCTCATAAGAGCCGTGCTTTCTCTGTCAGAAAGTAACGTGAATAATCCAAAAGTGGCATCTCAATTATGAAAAACAATAATGAATGAATGAATGAATGAATGCTGAAAAATTCAGCAAATAAGGTTTTTGCAACATCCTTGTCCTAGTCCTATTAAGTTACTGCTGCACCCCTAAGTATTTAAAAATACTGCTTTTGCCCGGGACAATTTCTCCATGCGTCACATTCAGTCCATAAGCTTCCAAAAGCTGCCTTCCCTCTTCTGTAAAGTTTTCCTTTGCTTCCCAAAGGTCCACAAAGTGATGAAATCTTCATCATTAATACCTGAAAACATGCTAATCACGTAGGTTAGCTCACTTACAGGAAAATGGACTAAAAGTGCAGGAATTGTATATTTTATCCTCAAAAGTTAGCTATAACATGGGTAAATTATGGTGTTTTAGGCGTGTAAATACACCCAACATCAACACCCCACACTTAAAGCTTTGTTCATCCTCGAACAAAATATTATGTCCATGCAAACATCTAATTAGGATTTCACAGCAGTAACACAAAATGTTCAACAAGACATGCACGACAATTATTAACAAAGAGTAGTTTTCTGGATCAGTACTTGAAACCATTCAACCTCCAACATAGACTCGTGATGATGGCTAATTTGTATCCACAAGTTAAGGCATCAAGAATCATACAAAACTACCCAAAACTCATCAACCATGTGTGTCTCACACAAGATATCACCCATAATCACTCACAAGTTTTGCATTTTTTGGAACATAGGCATAAGATTCTTCTTACTCTCACTCTCACAAAGAATTCATATGTTGCAACTGATGACCATAGGCTTGCCATTAGTGCAATGCTCCACTAATATCAGAATGTTAAGCTTAGGATCAAATAGGTCTTTACAGGTTGTAATGTAGGCTAAGGGATAGGTAGGACTATTTTTGTCAGAAATAGTGACTATGTTCCCTAAGCGCTTTAATACACTACGTTATGTCATTAACACTCTCTTTTAAAAAACCCCTCTACTTTCCTTTCATCTACCACCCCTTCTCACCTATTTTGTTATTCAATTATAAACACAACTATTTTTTTATTTTTCTATTTCTTTTTCTTTTTTTTTCTTTTTTTTTCTTTTTTTTTTCTTTTTTTTTATAAAACACCTCTATGATAGCCACTCCTTTTCACAACAATTTCAAGTACCAATACACTCTGAGGCATCACTCTCACCCAATTTCCTCTTATTTTGTCATATGACTATACAATTTAAAGCGCTTAGGAATTTGGATCAAATTATGGTCTTGAAAAAAAAATGGATTAGGCTACATATGAGGTTGTCAAAGAAAATAGCTAAAGGCTCAAAGGGGGTTAACTAGGATAATGTCCACGGGTAGGTAAAAAGAAGGTGAAGGTAAACAATCACAGGCTGCCAAAGAAATGCCTAAATCATCTCCTAAACTCACACTCTTTATTTCGTTTTACACAGACACCAGGCAAGTTCTAGCATCAGTCACAACACAGAATATACTATAACCTCACACACACAAGGCACATGGTCAACTTAATTGGGAGCAGTATAGACTCTTGACCCAATAGGTGAATGAATTAAACCACACAATTATCACACAGTGAGTCACACTTAGAGCCTAAATGTCTCAATAGTAATGATTTTGGCACAAACTCTTATCATAATACTATGCTGCCTATTAGAACAATTTCATGCAAAATCTAAAAAAAAAAAAAATCTAAAAATTTAACTACAAATCTAAAAATTTAACTACAAACGAGAATAAATGCAGGAAAAAAAGTACAATACAGCATACAAATACCAGCACCCCACACTTAGATGGGACACACTGTCCTCAATGGAAAATAAATAAGGAAAACCTGATTAGTCGGACTCTTCCTCTATGTCTGGGGTCATACCCCCTGTATCGGAATCATCATCAGAGTCGTCGTCATTAGAGTTATCCTTCATGTCTTAGTCTGGCTGTCGGTGATCATCGTCAGTCGGTACGTCATCATCGAGAGGTTCCTCAAAATGTACACCTACTCCACACATAGCCCGCGCATGCTCATTCATCGGGTAGTCATAATCCAACTGCTGGAGCTCTGCATCAGTTGGAACACGTCCCCCACTCATCATGGTAAACCTCGTCATGCCATATAAATAGCGGAAGAAGCTTTCGTCGCGAGCATGTCTTTCTGCAGTGGTCAGGTTGACGCCATGCATAGTTTCAGGATCTTTAACCTTCGTAAGATCAACCTTCTTCGGGTTGTGTGGAAGCTTATGATCTGAAGGTTCCTCTTTAATGTCCTCCTTCCTCAATATCACAGTCAACAAATTGCCAAAGCTGAAGTGGGACCTCTTGTGCAGCATAGCCTTACGCATTGACGACCGTATAACCGCACCATTGTGGATGGGAATATTAGTCATTAGAGCGTTCACCAAGAATACTCTATAACGTGTGATCTTTGTGTACTTTGTCCCTGGAATTAGGCAAGAGTTGACTATCCGCAACCATATCCGAGCTTCTCTGTTCAAGGAAGCATACAGGAAGGTATTGGGCTGACCGGTATCCTTGTGACGACTCCAACGTGCCATTGATCTTGTTCCGCACAGTGTGTGTCTGATTTCCCTGTACGGAGGTCTGTGATAAAGATCCTTGAGCGGTGATGGATCTACAGATGGAAAACCCAGAAAAGAGTTGAAGAACTCTGCATTCAGTTGCAAGACTTGGCCCCGAATCTTCACTTCACTTACGGTAGTCTTTGGGGACCAATTAGCATAGAATTCTCGCGTTAGATCAAGATTGCATTCTCCTATATCTTGGAAAATGAAATCAAGATGTAGCGCCTTGATTTTAGCCAAAATGCGAGGTTCTCTCTTCGCTAGACTCTCCTTTTGTGTCAACTCCACGTGAACATATTTTTTCACTTTGTTGTTCTTGTACCACTCCTTTCCTTCCTCCTCTAGGACCCATTTATCCTGAACATGCGGTGAGGTATTTGCAGCGAGGAGGATTCAGCTTGCTCTTTTCTTCCCCTTTTCTGACCTTTCTGTGAGGTGAATGCTTTTTCTTCTCCTGGTCAACCTTTTGGTGCCATTTTACCTGAGATTAAAATAAAGTCATGTTAGCTTATCTCGGAAGATTTGATCGACAAACAAACAATAATGGAACCACCCCACACTTAATTTGTTGGCACCAACTAATTAAGTGAATGATATCGATTACTCAGACTTCATCGACATACAGGTAGGCGATATGTTCCAACAATATGTTCAGAACAGTCATACTTTCATGGAACCTTAACTATTCTTTACAACTCTATTTCATGTAATCTTAACTACACATTCATGTTTGGATTAATGCACCTTTTGAATAAGACTACTACATAGAGATCGTATCAAGTTATGGCATAGAAATAATCACAACATCTCATGCTTGTATTCAATCATGATCTTTATCTCGATGAATGAGTCATTCAAACATTCAAGATTTCATCTTACAAGATTATGTAATTAACTTTACCATTTCGATTATGCAAAAAGATGACAGTGTATAACAATCAAATACAAATCGGAACAAAGTCAAGAACACCCACACGTATTCTTTCACTCAACTAGATGTATTCTAACAAACCACCCACATTCTAATCACCAACACCACTTCAAATTCTAATAAATCATTATAATCATAGCATTCCAACAACTACGAAATATAAAAGAATAACTTACTTGGTGATGGATTCGGAAGATAAGCTTGCAAGATTAGATGAGCAAAAAGAAAGATTTTGAAAGAATGGGGAAGCTTGGGCGGCGCCTATATGGAGCAAACAATTTGATTTTGTCTTAAGGTAGAATTTCTATTTATAGAACAAGGCTTGGGTCGGGTTTGACCCATGAAAAATCGGGTAAGGAGACCACAAAGCATAAGTAGGAGGCGCCTAATGCTTTGCCTATGCTTAGCATAGGCGGCACCTTTAGCAAAGCCTAATTGAACATAGGAGGCGCCTATGCTATGGCATTGTAGATTCAGAGAGCAAAGGAAATGGCATAGGCGGCGTCTTTAGCAAAGCCTAGTTGAACATAGGCGGCGCCTATGCTATGGCCTAGTTGGGCATAGGCGGCGCCTATGCTATGGCATTGTAGATTCAGAGAGCGAAGGCAATGGAATAGGTGGTGCCTTTAGCTTTTCCTAGATTTATATAGGCCTTGCCTTGTCCATTGCCTAGATTTATATAGGCCTTGCCTTGTCCATTGCCTAGTTGAGGCAGTGAACATAGGCAATGACATAGGCCTTGACTTGTCCATTGCCTAAATTTGTATAGGCCTTGCCTTGTCCATTTCCTAGATTTTTATAGGCCTTGCCTTGTCCATTGCCTAGTTGAGGCAGTGAGCATAGGCAATGACATAGGCCTTGCCTTGTTCGTTGCCTAGATTCGCATAGGCAATGCCTAACCGATAGCCTTTGCTCCTTCATTCCTAACTTACCACCTTTAACATGGCTCACTTTCAAATCAAAATTTTGGGATTAATCCTCTCCTTTGTACATCATGCACCTACACTTAATCAAAAACAACAAAAACAATTAGAAGGATGGGTTGCCTCCCATCAAGCGCCTTAGTTTTGGTCGTGGCTCGACTCTTCTTTTTGGATTTTATTTAACAAAAAAGACTCCTAGGAAAACAAAACGACTAAAAACGATGGGTTGACTCCCATGTAGCGCTTGATTTATTGTCGTGGCACGACATAGTTACCTCGATTACTTAGACTTCGTCGAGATAAATGGTGCATTGTTTTCTGAATGGATTCAGACGACACTGATGCTTACTTGTAGGCATGCAATCTTCTTCGAGATGACTCTTGTGCATACATATCCCAGGAGGGATACCAATTATATCATCAATAGTCTAACCCATAGCTCTATTGTACCTCTTCAGAGCAGAGATGAGAGCCTCTACGTGCTGTTCACCTAAATCAGCCGTAACACTCACCGGAAGTGTATTTCCACTTCCCAAGAACCCATACCTTAGGTGACTGGGGAGCTCTTTCGATTCTAGCACTGGTGGCTCTTCAATGGAAGTCTTCGCTGTTGGTGAAGGTCGATTCCTAAGATCAAGGTCCAGCTTCTTAGTAGCATGAAAATAGGACTTTATTCCTATTAGAGCACAAACAGTTTCTTCATATTCTTCAACATCCTCATGCTCAAAATTCAACAGCACAGCAGACAATGGCTCAACAGTAAGCTGCTTCTCTACAGATAATCCTTTCTCATCCTTATAGTAAACATCAGCTATAGAGAACACATCCATATCTCTAGGCTGCTTCATCGATTTACATACATAAAAATGGACCACTTCATCATTCAGCCAAAATAAAAGCTCATTAGCTCTTAAATCAATCAGCACACTTCCAGTTGCGAGGAAAAGACGCCCCAAGATTATGGAAACTTCAGAATCCACCTCACAATCTAAAATAACAAAGTCTGCATGAAATATGAAGGTGGAAACCTTCACCAACACATCATATAAGATACCAACAGGCCGTTTTACCGACCTATCTGCCATCACGAGCCACATATTGGTTAGTGTAGGATCGCCCAACCCCAACTTTCTGTAAACGGATAACGGCATCAAATTGATGCTAGCCACCAGATCGCATAATGCCTTAGAAAAATTCATAGATCCAACAGTGCAAGGAATAGTGAAAGCACCAGGATCTTTCTTCTTCTGTACTAAAGATCTTGTAGCGATTGCACTGCAATGATTAACATTATCTGCCAGCTCATAACTTTCTGCCCGCTTATTTGTCAACAGGTCCTTCATGAATTTAGTATACCCAGGCATCTGTTCCAGCGCCTCCACCAGCGGAACATTAATCGTCAGCTGCTTCAACATGGTCATGAATTTACTGAACCTGGTGTCATCAGCTTTCTTCTTCAGTCTCTGCGGAAAAGGTGGTGGTGGAAGGAGAATCATTTTCTCCACCACTTTCTCTTTATGTTGCTTCCGATTATCAACCTTTTCAGGAGTGTCATCAGCCTTCTTCTTCAGTCTCTGAGGAAAAGGTGGTGGTGGAAGAGGAGTCATTTTCTCCACCACTTCCTTTTTATCTTGCTTCCGATTATCACTCTTTTCAGGCTGGTGACGTCTAGGTGTAACATCATGAGCACTCACTTCAGCTTCTACGACATCTTCAAACTCTACTTCATCAACATTCTCTGCTATATCATCAACCACCTGCTTGTCTTTGGATGGCTTTTCCAACACTTTACTACTCCGGGTAGTAATAGCCATACACGATCCGTCATTCCTTGGGTTTTACACAGTGTCACTGGGTAGCGTGCCAGCCTTTCTTTGGTTGAATGCCGCTGATAATTGACTCAATTGTTGCTCCAGCTATTTTATTGCAGTAGAATGCGAGTCAACCAATTGATTTATTGATGACAAATCATTCTTTACCTCAGTAATGCCCATATTGGTTGCCTCCACCCCTTTCAACAGCTTAGCCATCATATCATCCATGGACATCTTTCCAGAGCCAGACGCCACAGCCTCATGGTTTCCAGGAGCAATATACAAACCACTCCTGTCAGTCTTATTCTTCCAACCACCTTGATCGCGGTCCTTGTATCCAGATTTATCATAATAGTTCCGACCTTGGTTTCCTTAGGCATTGCCTCGGAAACCCCCCTGATTATTCAAGTAATTTGCTTCCCCCTCAAAATCGGAATCATATCTTCCCTATGATACAACGACTTTAACCTTTTCACTCTTCCCTGATAATAAATGCTTAGTAAGAAGATCCATCTGCGTTTTCATGTGAGCCATATTTTGGTCACGTTCCTCTTGTCTACGCCTCTGCTCTGCAGTCATGCCAACTGATAAAGTAGAGCTTGCTACCTCAGCATCCCTGGTATGCCAGGATCTACTCTGCTTTGTCATACAGTCCAGCATATCACTTGCCTCAATGAAAGTAAGGTCCATGAATGACCCACCTGCAGCATTATCAACCACTGGCTTTGTCACTGAGTTCACAGCCCTGTATAATATCTCCATCAAGTGGATGTTGGTCATCTGATTATTAGTAGACTGTTGATCGAAAATTCCACGGAAAAGTGGGGATTGGATTGTGGCGTGATTAATGCTATCAAAGTAACAACAGAATGCTTTGTTTAGTAAGTTTTAATCACAGAGAAAAATAAGTTAGGGTTATGTCCACCTTATGAGTTCTACGTATCGATTAACTATGAGTAATGCGGAATTCAGACATGCATGCACTTATAGAGATTCGTATTCTAATGGTAAATCCTAGTGTTTCTCAACCATCAAGGATTATTTCACTTTAACTCTCTCGAGCTTAAAGAATATAACTAATGGTACGAACTCTCCAAGAGATTAATCCGGTTAAGGCATTAATGTGTAAATAGGGGTTGGTAGCCCTATTTCCTTGTCACACTCTCTTTTCCAAACATGTAACTTTTCTCTCGAACAAGTTAATGCTATGATGGAGTATTCTATATGTTTTCAACCACAAGAATTTAATTAAAATGAATAGAGTAATGATATAAGTAGCATACGCATCAAGAATTCACAAACTCATAGTAATAGATAGTATATCAAAAGGCTTCCATAACCCTAACAGAGAAGTTTAGATACTCATGATTACAACGGAGATCACAATAGATATAATCATCATACCACAACCTAGAATAAACTTGGCGATGGAGATGGTTTAGGCGTCAACTAGTGTTTGACGTTTTCCCTTCTCCGTTGCTCACAAGAGCCGTGCTTTCTCTGTCAGAAAGTAACGTGAATAATCCAAAAGTGGCATCTCAATTATGTAAAACAATAATGAATGAATGAATGAATGAATGCTGAAAAATTCAGCAAATAAGGTTTTTATAACATCCTTTTCCTAGTCCTATTAAGTTACTGTTGCACCCCTAAGTATTTAAAAATACTGCTTTTTCCCGGGACAATTTCTCCATGCGTCACATTCAGTCCATAAGCTTCCAAAAGCTTCCTTCCCTCTTCTGTGAAGTTTTCCTTTGCTACCCAAAGGTCCACAAAGTGCTGAAATCTTCATCATTAATACCTGAAAACATGCTAATCACGTAGGTTAGCTCACTTACAGGAAAATGGACTAAAAGTGCAGGAATTATATATTTTATCCTCAAAACTTAGCTATAACATGGGTAAATTATGGTGTTTTAGGCGTGTAAATACACCCAACATCAATTATGTACCTTTTTGAACTAACAGATCAATATTTCGATTTAGAGATGAACTTAGTTTGTTCTTACACCGTGAAACCAAATTTTGGGGGTGATTTATGTTATTCATTATTGTGTATTTCTCCTCTATGATTGTTTATGTGTAGTTCAATTTCCTTCTAGAAGCCTTACCTTAGGTGTTGGTGTTGTTTACTCATTTCATATCAGTTTGGGTGATAGGCTGACTTTACAAGGCTTGACGTGACAAGTGCAATCATGATCCTTATTTTTTGGGTCGTCAAAAAAATACTTGTGGCATGCTAATAGTAAGAGGAAGATTTTTACAATTTAAATAACAGTAAACTCTATATTGCTTAGACTCTTCTAAAAGTTAATAGTGTGTTAGTGTATGATCCTTTGCAAGTAGAGCTTGTTTAAAGTATCGAAAAAAAATACAGTATTATTATTGGACAATTCGAGCAATATAGAACATAATACTTGCCATGTATTGCATTCAATAATAAGAAGAGTGAAAATTAAATTCAACTAACAATAATAAGCTTTGCATCCATGCCAATCCACAAATATATTACATATAAACTTTTGCAAAGGACAAACTAGATTGACATTTTTTTTTAATATGATCTTGGTCACAGACAAAAATATTGGACCAAACAATTCCTATTTTTATCAATAGCACCATCTTTCAATCAATTCTTGAGAGAAACATAGCCATAACCATTAGACAACACTTCAACAAAATACATTCAACAGTTAAGTAGACAATAAATAAAACAACCTAGCCAAAACAATTAACATAAATAAAAGAGATGTCATACAAAGTAAAAAAATAGCTTAGCCAATATTTGAACACTATTAAATATCATACTAAGAAAATAGATTCCACAATTAACTATTTTTAACAAGCAATGGTTGTTACTTACAAAGAAGCTGATACATTTTTATATAATTTGTCGAACATTAAAGAAGGGTAACCCTAAAATTCTATCAACAAACAAAAATAAACAATTTTGATCCACACTGCACTAACTTAGTAAATCATGCATAAAAATTCACGATAAAAAATAATAGAAATCTTCTTTACAATAACCAATATCACCATTGCTGCTTGTGAAAAAATCATTCACACAAATCTATTATCAAATAATAAAAAGAAACGGAGTAAAAAACACCACCAGATTCATTAATATCTTCTACATAAGGAAATCCAACATACATTTCCACATTGAACAATATACCAAAATGATTCCATTAACAACTAATTAGGACCAACGCAGTAAGTATTTAATAACACATGAAATAAGAAAATCCCATAATTATACCATACCTAACAATGACCAATTAAGATGACAAATAATACCTAATTTAATATCAAATGTAACAACAAACTTTCACATTTTTATCCTACCTAACAATGACAAATTATTACCAACACACAACACCAACTAAATTGTAGATGGAATAAGGAAATTCAATAATTTTACCAAGCCTAATAACAACAAATTAATACCAACATACAACAACAACTAAATTCCAATAATAAAATCTAATAATGTGACTAAACCCAAGCAAACAAAGTGGGATTAACTCTCAGTGACAACCCAACAACAAATGCAATAAAAAAATCTGACAATTTTGCTAACCCCATAGCTCATAACTTAATGAGAAAGTAAGATATTAAAGAAAAATATCTTAAAATATTAACACTATTGAAGGAATCCAAGATTTATCACGTTTATCTTCATTCACAGGTAGAATTTGATAAAATTTAAGAGATTTAGATAAAAATAGCTCCAACAACAACTATAATAACTAAAATAACAACTAAAATCACACAAACCCTTAAAGACATAAGAGAGATTCACAGATTTTATGTTGTAATAGTCAAATAAGAGTATAGATTAGGAAAAATTTGAGAACACTGGCTCAGATTTGCAGTGAAGCTTGAGCTACAGAAGGGAGAAATTTGGTTCTACCTAGAGAGATAGTAGTGAGATGAAGGATTAAGCATTATCTGATGAGTGTAAAATGATGTTTCTTTTTATATATAATGTGTTCAAAAATATGTATTAAGAAATAAAGGAAAATTAAAACAAAAATTATTAATGGTGGGTGATGAAAATTATTGATGGAAAATATGAAGGGAAATGTGATGGATTAATTAATTGTTCCAAAAAATAAAAACTTTCAAACAACTATTACAATTGATGGGTATACTGTAATAGTTATCTAAACTGTTGTTATAGTTAAACTAACAAATTTAAACTAATTTCCACCCATACAAATTAGATTTATGTTACATAGTTTGTTTAGCCTTTAAGATTGTTAGTTTGGTGGTTATAACATTTTTGTACCTTGGAACAATAATCTACAAGTAAGAGACAGGTAAATAAATACTTAATGTAATGATAATTAGGTAGGGAGCTATTTTTACACGAATCAAATATGTAGGAGTTGAAAACAACACATGGGTCTTACTTGACTTAAACGAGAGATCCTGAAACATTATAGTGAAAGTAGACATACAGACTTGATAATATGCATATATTAGGGTATTCTAACATATTAGAGAGTGGGGATAAGGTCGTTATATACATAGTAGATCATGAACTTCTACTATGTATAAATTTTTAAAGGAGAACTGAAGAAACTTACTTTGTAACACATGTGTTGGATTTCATGCCAAAGAATATAAAATCGAGTATGTCGTACATACCTTGTTGTACAACTCCGATATTAAGCCAATATAATGTCTAACCTTTTTGATTACTTATCTACAATAATGTATATGGTAAAACTAGTATTAGTATCTAACCAACACATTTTGGCTACTTACCCTCACAAAATAGTAGCCGGGCAGTATGTCCATAAATTATCAATTCAAGGGTGATATTATAACCATTTACTCTTCATATTATACCCATATAGTTTACAAATTCTTTAAACATTACCTAAAAAAACTTTGGCTTCAATACAGACTTAAATAATTGTAACACCCCGAATCTGGTGCCCGGAATGCTACACGGTGCTCATGACCCCAAAGGACCACAAGATAACTCATGGCTAATATTCGTACCTGAACACTGCATAATATACTGTATAAATGCAGAAATTAGGGCTATAAGGCCTTAATGTTCAATACTAAGACATAATATCTGTTAAAATATAACATATGAGATACTGATAGCTGTATAACTGAACTAACTGATACTGAGTGACTGTACCTGACAGTCTAGTTTCTGATGAAACTATCTAAGTTCTGTACTATTCAGAGTTGATTATATCTGACAGTCCTAATATCTAAAGAACTATTTGAGTTCTTTTACTAAGATTGAATGACTGTATCTGACAGTCTTGATCTGTAACTAAAATTATGGGAAGTATTCATCTAATCGACATACCCCAAAAAAGCAATACAGCTGAGTTATGGTCCAAACTATAACCCCAATTGGAAGGGTGTCAATACTGCGCCACTGGTAAGGACAAGATGTGGATGACCCTCATCTGACAGTGTCCCCAAAAAAGAATGGTGGGTCCCTTATCTGACAGTTCTTATCCACCTCATCAACCCTTATCTGACAGTATTAATTCTCTTTCTATGCTGGCTACATAGTTTTGGAATGCAAGGATTATTTGTAAGAATCACACCCTCACCTGATGGTGTGTGTTCTCATCCTTAGGTTCACTCGATTCTAAATCTTACTCTAATTTGAATAGACACTAAACATGATTAACAGAATTGAACTGGGCCGAGTTAACTGAGTTCTGTAGACTAACGAAATACTACTGAGATTACTGAATTTTTGAGATCTCTGAGATTACTGAGTTTACTGAGTTTTCCTGAGTCACATGTCTGACTGAATTTCTATGAACATGGCTAAACTGAGAGTATCTTGAAAATATGACATTGGTTCTAAGAACACAAATAATTGTAGGGTACAAGTACCCCCAGGACTCGATAGCATGAAACTGACAAAGCATAAATTTCTTGAATACATGACCAACATCACAATCTATAATACAATAAGTTGGAGATTTCATGAGGTAAAAGTTCTAAAGAACCACAAGGGTTACACATATATCCATAATTCATTGACTAAGATATTTTATCAAATACTAGACATGCATAAACTTGCACATAAATGGGGATTTCATATTATAATACTAGTATGGAACTTTTCCTTCATATAGGCATTGAATTGAACACATGGGGAGCATGCTTTGGTTATACAATCATCAACACATCTAATAATCATGGATACATCAATCAATTTATAAATTTAAGCGTTTATCATGATTATTATGCAAATCACCACATCCTAGGGTCAATCATTGGAATATGTAATTTTAAACATGAATCAAAACCCCACAACATCATGAACATGAATTTCAATTCAATTTAAATCCTGAACATTCTTAAATACACAAATCTTGGATTTTTGAAAAGAGATTCTTGAGCTTCACAGGTGAAAGGGACCCATGAATCAACACATGACATACCTAGGTTCTGAGCCCCTTGAAGTCCTTGGACTTGAAGAACCTGAATCTCTTAATTTCTCGAAGAAATATTTGGATCTTGTTCTTGGGGATTATCTTTGAGATAAAACCCTAATTTGATGTTGTAGATAGATAATGAACTTATAAGCCTTGTTCTGATATAACTAGGTATTAGGAAGGGTGGTAAAAGAAAAAATTGCCTCTTTTAAAAATGACTTAAGATAACTTAACAAAATATGCGACGGTTTATCGCTGGTTCGACGGTCCGTCGGTCCTGGCCGTCGTACCTAGGTAGAATAGGGGTATACTTCCTCTCCATTAACGGCTTGGGAGATGGTCTATCGCTAGATCGATGGTCAGTCGTCCCTCTCCCTCACCCTTAGGCATAATGTCATCTTACTACCTATATTGCTATGTCTTGGGTGTCGGTATATCGCTAGCTCGACGGTCCGTCGGCCTTCACCGTCGCACCTAGGCAGATTTGACTCCTTTGTGTATTTTGGCCATAACTTTCTCTTTCGAATTCGGATTTTTATGGAATAGGCATAAATGGAAAGCTTATCCAATTTCCCACTCAACAAAAAGTGAAAATCTTGAAAATTCCATGTGTATAGAAGTGGATTCATCTTTCAAAGTAAGTTTCTAACATTCTTGGGATAATTTCAAGCTAGGTAGAAATGTGGGGTATTACAATAATATATGAAAATATAATAGGCGATAAACATATACAAAATTCAGTTCGGAAGCATACTACTACACCCTTTTTGTATATTTTAATATAATCTAGTCACACCTTTCTCTAATATCAACCTAATAGTCTCCAATGTATATACATAAAACAACTAAAAAAATAGCCCTAAATTTCTTTTTTGTAGCAACAAAATATTTAACATATTATCCTTGAGTTATTAATAACAACACATCCATAATTCTTTACCCAAACTGATACATAAGGAGGACAAAATGGAGCAATCACTATTCCTCAATTACTGAAACTTATCCTTTTAACTTTAACCCTACAAGAACTTAAACTTTACTTAACACTTTAAATTAAAGAAGAAAAAAGAAATCTCTTAATAACAAAGAGAGTGGGCAGTTAGCTGGTTTTATACTCTTCCTTGGGTTTATAATTAATCATGAATAGTATGTTTTCCTAATCATCCATTGAATAATTATGCAAAACCATTAATCTGATACCAAATAGACAAGGGAAAATTTGGCACGGAGGTTCAACATATGTAATATTAACTAGGCAACAATAGTAGAGCTCCAAACTTTCTAATATGAAATACAATTTCACGACCATGTAGGCGGCATACCATATGAAATCAAATATCTTATCGATACCACAAACCAAAGAAACTAACCTTTATAACATAAAAGGTTGTTTCTCATCCATATTGGCGGTACTTCATATGAAATCAAAGCTTTTATCAACAAACAATAACTTTTTTATGACTGGACTACACATCCACTAACTCGTAAATGATGGTTTGCCATGAAAAAAGTCTTTGCAACCCACAATGGGTTGGCTTGACTTTGGCCATCTTAAAACATAGAAAATCATTGGTAACCTATAACATATAGAATAGTTTAGTATATGACATATATGGGCTTTTTCTACAGCTCGTATAGCCTTTTTATTCCCTCAAGAGTCCACCAAATAAAAGTGTACACTGCCACATCTCAGAATTTTGTGTTAAAGAAAATAAAATAAAGAAAATGGAAAAACTATTCTACAGACCATGCCAATTTTATATTAACATGGAAAGGACTTAGAAATCTATGTTGTGTGGAAAAGGCAAATTTTGTTTGATAATCTATGGAAAATACTTTTGAGTTTCAATGTTGCAATCAAAACAAGTATACTTGACTAAGTGTTTATTTACCTCACTATTTTGACCTAAAAGATCAAAGCACCCATCCATTTTGAAAGAGCGGAGGAAGACAGAGAACATACCCAATAAATATTTTTATTCATATAGAGAATACTTACAAGAGAAGTTTCTTGCACTTATTATCTGGAGTCACTTTCCAGGCAGAGTTGATATTGTCAGTAATGATCTCTCGTATCCTTCTTCGATCCACCAATAGACACCGTGCATCTTTTTAGGCACTCTTGGTCTTCTAATCTCCTTTTGCTGAGATAGATGCCTTTGTGGTCTACTAGTTGTGGTCTACTAGTTAGAGTGAGGTGTCTGGTGGACATATATCATACAACATGGATTTAAGCCTAAGGTTTAGCTGCCACATATGTCCATTAGGCATAGTAGATGTTTGTTCTAACTTATTTTTCATTGCTTCAACTTTATTCACCATATTAACATGTATATGAACAACACTCTTGAGGGATTGGCTGATTCTGGAAAACATACTTTGTTGGCACATGGCTTTTTCAAATTTCCAATTGTGAGTTGCTTCTGTGTTGCTTAGTGGCATATTCTATCTCATTGACAGGATACAATTTCATACTTGAATATTTAGAGATTGTCTTAGGTTATTCTTTATGATGGGTTTATTTCATATAAGTCATTTATGTGGTTGGACCCATTGGGGGATATCATAAACATACTAGTTGTAGGTTTATGTCAATATGGAGTGGGCGAGGTATCCTCTCGGCATATGCTACAATTGCAATAATTTTTACAGGGGCAGTGTCTGGATATTGGACATTTTCCCCCAATGTTGTTGCGGTCTGTATGATTGATATATTTAGTCTAATCATGATTTTTCATAAAGCTGATGAAGAACGAGAATATAATTTATAGGTTTTCTACATCTGGGAGGTCTTTATTAGGTTAGTACATATTGATAAAGATTGTCATTTTTGTAGGTTTTTTGACATCTGAGTGGTCAAAACTAATAGTGACGATGTTGTCACTTATTTTAGTGAAGGTCGGTTCAGTGGACTAGAGAGGATGGGGATGGTCTCTCAACTTTCCATAATTAGTTACTTATGAGTCTGGGAGTACTTTGACGAGTTCATCTCTAGGGATTTGTCTCAAAAATTAGGTACACTAGTGGTTCCATTAGTACCATCTATGTTCATGAATAAAGAATTTCTGCTACCTTTAAGAGATAGATATATAGCATAGTTCGGGACCTGCCAAGCTATTTTTTAGTGAAGAGTTTCATGTATGGCATCTCTAGCTTGTTTAGATCCATGAATTTTGACCTATATATTCAATGCCTCAGTTTGATACAGATCATAGAGGGATATATTAATGTTGGGGAATATAGGGACGAAGACTATCTCAATGTTCAATGTGATTTTTGAGGTACTTAAATTTGTATGCAAGTATTTCTTGTATCAGGTAGAAAGGAAAAGAGGCGCCACTACTGGTTGACCATTACTTCTGTGATATATCAACACGACCCTACCAACATCAAACTAGATATGGGTAAAGCCTTGGGTTTTCCTATATTTCATATGATGGGGGATACACATCCACTAACTCCTAAAGGACGGTTTTCCATGAATAAAGACTTTACAACCCTCAATGGAATGGATTGACTTTTAAAATCTTAAAATAATACAAATCATTTTTAACTTAGCACAAATACATTTTTTTGGTATATGAAATACATGGTCTTTTTCTAATGCACCCATAGAGTTTTACTGCCCTCAACAGTCCACCGAACAAAGATGTACTATGCCATAAATAAGTTTTCAAGTTGTAGAAAATAAAATAAAGCAAATCGAAACACTATTTTTTAGACCTAGCCAATTTTATTTTATAATCATGGAAAAAAATTAGAAATCTATGTAGTGTGGACAAGGCTGATTAATTTCATAATCTATGAAAAGTTCTTTGGAGTTTCCAAGTTGCAATCACAAGAAGTATACTTTACTAAGTGTTTCCTTACCCCACTACTCCGACCAAAAGGATCAAACTACCCATCCCTTTGGAATAAGAGGAGCAAGAGATAGAAATTAGCCAATAAACATTTTTATTGATAGAGAGAAATTTTACAAGAGAGGTTTTTTGGTGGAGATGTTTGTCTAAGTAGAGGCTAATCTCTAAATTTAGAAGTTGATGATCTCAAACTAAAGGCATATGCTTCCTTTTATAAGAGAAGGAAGATCTAGATAAACTTGAAATAAAGATAAATTTCATATAAAAAATGACATGTGGCAAACTATTCTAAAAATAGTAAAGCCCTATCCTATATTCTCAAAATAGATAAGACCTATCATGGGCACATACTTCTATGAGATATATACAACCTACTTTATTTAGGTCGGGCCCCACTAACTTGTGACGAGCCGAATAAAACTATGACATAAACATGTTATTAGAATGTGATAGCTTGTGCAAGTAGTTGACTGAGCAACATGTTTGTAGGTTTCAAGAAGGTGAAAAAGAAGCTTGTAAGATTTATGATGGCTGGTGCATAATCTCTTTGTAGGCATCTAGCAAGTGACTGGATAAGAAGCTTGTAGAAAAACCCTTAAGAGAGGGTAATCCATATGATAGGGTTTCATGGTAAACTTGGGAAGGTAATTTTGTGGATCTTGTTGTGAATTGTAATTTCTTGCACATGTCATCTGGCGTTATCTTTCAAACATTGTTAGATGGTTCCAGTTATGATTTCTTGATGGCATGCTTCTGCTTGAGGCGCCCTTGGCCTTCCAAGCTCCTTTTTAGCAATCTGGTGAAGTGGTGCTTCCTTTTATGAATCTTCGTATTTTTTATAGGGAGCATACAGTTGCATTCTTTTGATGAGAATGGTGACTACATCTCTCATGATTTCATATGGTGGTTAATATTTTTTTGTTTTTCATCGAACATCATCCCAATGGGGATGATCATTTGTGTAGTTCCACTTTTTCTATTATTTTGTCCAAATATATTTTTGAATACGTCTATTCTGCTAAAAGATAAAGATATATGATTCATTGTATAATTCATCAAAGGAGAGTATTAATACGAGAAATGTCCACATGAGTGAAATTTCTGGCTGAGCAGTCATTTTGGTCAATGATTCCTATTGAATGATGTATAATGAAAATTAGGCAGCATAGGAATTCTTGAAGCATCGAAGCCAATATTAATGTGTCTTGAACCACAACATGAACATTGTAAGAGTTTATTTGACTCAATCAAAATGCCTAAAGGAATCCAGCTTGAACTCCATGAGAATGTAGTACTGGTGAAACATGTACCAGAATAACCATAGTAGTTCTTGCAAGTAGTCAATGGCTAAATATTTTGGATATTTATCAGATATAATATTATTGGATGAAATTTCCTTATGCTCCCCAACAGAATTTGGATTATGGGTGCCTGTATGAAAAGTTGACTCTTTTGACATTGGCTCATTGTCTTTGAGATAGCAGGATATAGTTCAACTTGATTAATTTTTCCATGATCCTTGAGAAGGCATTGTATAGTGAGGCCCATTCTTGAATGTTGTATTCTTTGTCAATGATCTTTAAGGGATCATCTAAAGTGGTGTGATCTGGATTTGTGTGAAATGAATTAAATTTTATTACACAAAACACGAGATCATCATGTTTGCTAGATACTCTGGCTCGGTATTCATGTCATGTTGTAGTTCTTTTGTAGAATAATTTTGGGTTATTATTTGAATAAAGGGAATATCTGTCATTTCCTATAAGAGTTTCATGACATCATGCCTAAGCCTTTAGCTGTCATCGGTACTTGGGTTTTGGTGGTCTGATAAGGTTGTGGCTCTTATATTTGATTTTTTATGGTAAGTATTATTGGATGTTGCCTGAAGTTTTAAGTCAATTGTGGTTCAAGTATACCATACTTCAGGTGTTGTTCTGGGCTTTAGGGAAAATGGTATCTTTTTTATTTGGTTCAAGAAGTGAGATAATAAGGTGTCTGCAGAACATATATCATATTGTAAGGTTTTGAGTCTATGTTCTAAGACTCCGATAAGTCCATAGTTTTATGTTGATAGGATAACATTCGTATTTGCAATTTTTCAGTGTAGCTCAGTTTTTCTTAGCAAGATTGTGGTTTTGTGGTAAAGCATTTAGGTGAATGGGTCTAGAAGGGGATATCATGAGCATCTGAGGGATTGGATCCTTTCTAGTGTATGGAGAAATGAATTTCAACTGTGTATGTTATAAATCAGCCCTTTCAGAAGTTTTACAGTCACAGTTAGTCCTCCATAGGTAATGTCCTAAAACGGGGGAATCTGTGTCGCATTAAGCTTCGACACTCATGATTGAAGTGTTTTATCTTTTCATGTTCCTTCATGAAGCTAGTGAGCAACAAATAAATGGCTATAAAGTTCTTTACATTAAGAAGGTAATCACTTTGTTTGTACATAGGGGTGTAGAAAATTATTTTATATTACTTTTTAAGATGGGCATGAGCAGAATCACTAATTGACCAGAAAGGTTGAGTATAGTCTCTCAACCTCTAGTAACTTGTAACCCTTGATTCTTAATGTATGATGACTATTTTATCCCTTAGATATGTTTTTAGAGAACTTGGTGCACATTGTGGTTCCATCGGTTGCATCTATATTTATGAATGGAGAGTATTCAACACTCGGAGAATACAGATTCATATCATAGTTTTGAACTCGCCAGGCTATTTGGCAGTTAAGAGTTACCTAGATGGCATCTCTTTCTCGTGAAGCTCCAATGATTTGAACATTGATCCCCAGTGCCTTCATTTGATATAAATCTGGTAGGGGCATGCTGAAGTTGGGGAATACGTTGAGAAAGAATTCACTGACATCAAATATAATCTCTGATCTACCAAAATTTTAATATTGGTACTTGTTGAATCTTCTCTCAAAAAGATAAAGATGCACCAATATTAGCTGGTATTTCCTTCTGTGACACTTCAACACAATTCGTACACCACCAATATGGAGATGAGTAAACGCAAGGCCTTTTAATTTTTGTGGAAAGTCCTTTTATATTTGCTGAGATAAAGTGTTCCTCTTGAGTGGTACGAATAGGGTGATGGACATGTTTTGTTGCAGCAACTTATTATTTAAATTCTTTTGGCTTTTCTTGAACAATATAGTGTATTTTCATCCATAAATTACATATTTTTTTACCAACAGTTGAGTAGGGGTTTTGTAGAGGTTGATTTTTTGTAGATAGTTGATGTTCTAGTGACAATATATCTACTTTATATAGGTAGTCATATGACAATGTAGCATGTAGAATGGTTGACACATTTTTATCGGCAAAAGAGTTGCATGGACTAGATGAGGAAGATGGTGAAGAATCTAAAATAGACATATTTTTATTGTTTTTTGGACTACAAAGAATTGATATATTTCCGCTAAAGTTTTAAGAAGACACTATACAAGGTAATTGTTCTAAAATCTATGGAAAAGAGTTAACAAATATGAACAGGTCACTATGTACTATAGTAAATGTTATATGACTCAAATATTTATAGGACTTTAGTATTAACAATGAAAAAGTAAAGACAATCAATGTAAAGTTGACTCTCGTTACAAACGGCTGCAGTAGATCGTATGAGAATACTTGTTTCCTCCCCCCATCTCCAAGAGTAAGGATGGCTCTTATATAAAATAGATAGGGGATAGTGGGTCATGGAGTGAAATCATAGGAATTATTATCTTGGCAACCACAACAGAGCTTCGTACTTTCCAATATGCAAGGTGGTTTAACGACCATGTAGGCATAATTCCATATGAAATCAAAGCTCTCATTAACCCAACAGACAACAAAATATAACCTTAAAACATGATATGCAGTTTCATGTCCATATAGATAGCACACTAAATAAATCAAATCCTTCATCAACATACAATATCATTCTTACAACTGGGTCTATGCATCTACTAACTCCTTAAGGATGGTTTACTATAAATAGAATTCACAACCCTTAATGAGATGACTTGACTTTGTCAGTGTTAAGGCACAATAATCATTAGTAACTTAGTATAAATATAATTCTTTGGTGTATGACATACACTAGCTTTTCTACCGCTCTTATAGCCTTTTACTGCCATAAACTATCCAGTGAACAAAAGAGTTCTACGCCATACCTCAGATTTTTATGTTATAGAAAAATTAACTAAAGAAAATTAGAAAGTTATTATGCAGACCAAGACAAATTTATTTCATAAACATGGTAAGGACTTATAAATATATGATGTGTAGAAAAGGACGATTTCATTTCACAATCTATAGAATGCACTTTCGTGTTACCATATTGCAATCACAAAAAGTATACTTTCCTGAGTGTTTCCTTACCCACTACTCCGATCTAATGGATAGATGTACCCATCCCTTCAGAAAGAAAAAAGCAAGAGAGAAAACTTACCCAAAAAATATTTTTATTGAAAGAAAGAATCTTTACAAGAGTGTTTTTTAGGTGAAGAAGCTGATGGTATCATGATCAAGGCTTATTATTCCTTTTATAGGATAAGAAAGCTTTATATAAGTTTAATACCCCACAAAATCCTAAGCTTAACTCAGTTCGTTAAAGCTTAAAAAGAGGTCCTAGACTTAGAAATTTCAGCTAAGTGTTTACACTTAGAATTATTTTTGCCTTCATAAGTCGATGATCTTATTTCACAATCCTTATGACCTTAAAATGTTGATATTTGGATTTAATCATGTTCAAGAGTGTCAATAGGTCACTTCGGGTGAGTTTTAGATTTTTTGGACTTCGTTTGAATCAAGTTTGGATGACCAAAATAGTGGGTAGATGCGATCTCGATGCACTACATCGCCCATCGTGTCGACAAATATTTTTCCACAGCTTCAGAGTGCAATTCCAGTGAATCAATGTGGACTCATTGCGATACGACGTCCATCACATCGATCCTATAAATGTGGTACTTCGAGCAGCGCCTCATTAGGCGCGATATCAATCATTAAAACTCTACATCTAGAGGGGTAAATGGGTCTTTTCCTATCTTATATTAGCACCCAAATACGAGATTATGCCTCTCATAAGGAAAAATCCCTCATTCTTTCTCAAAGATTACTCAAGCACAAATCCTAGGGTATCTAAATTCAAATTCAAGCTTCAAGAATGAACCATCACTCTTCACTAAGTCAAGAACCAAGGTATGTGAAGTGTTCATCCAGAGGTTTCTTTCCACCGTTGTAGTTCAAAAAACTCTTTTAAACTACAAGTTAATTGATTTCATGAATTCTATGTTGGATTTGAGTGTATTCATGATTATGATGTAAATTGTGTTCTAATCCATGATTTATTTAAAGTTTCATGTGAAATTATTTATCATGTGTGTAGTATCATGTGAATTCATGTTAAAAGCCCTAGATTTACAAATTGGAATTTGAAAGTATGATGCCTACATGTTATTTAGTATCATGTGTATAGACTATGATCCCCAAGTGCTTGATAAATTGCTCATGTGAATTAAAGGTGAAAATCATAACATGCCTGTATATGTGCATGCTTATATCTTACAAGTGTTTGATAAAATACCTCTGTGAATGAGTTGTGAGAAAGTGAATATTGTTATTCTTTTCAAGTTTATGTTATTCATTACTTCTCATGCTATCGAGTCCTGAGGGTATTCAATACCAAAAAAATCTAGTTGTTTACCTAGAGCTATAGTAGTTACAGAACAGTCTCAATAGTGTCACGGATATTAGAACTCAGTAATAAGTCATGGTCTCAGTTTAGTAATCAGTTCAGAAATCAATTAACTCAGTCCAGTTCAGTACGTTAACATAATCAGTAATAGTTCAATCCAGCCTAGTATGGTTTAGAATTCAGTTTAGTGTCTATTTCAGTTTGAAGTAGCATTCAGCACCGAGTGAACCAAAAGATAGGGACTCACTTGCCAGCAGAGGGTCTGATCCTTATAAGCAGTTCGAGTGTACCAGAACTACGTAGCTAGTATAGGTTAAGACATTAACCTACTAGATTGAGGGTTGATGAGGTGTCTGACCTACCAGTTGAGGGTACCAGCATTCTCAATCAGAGCACCTGCCAGATTGAGGGTGACTCTTCAGTTTGTCTTTACCCGTGGGAAAGTACTGACACCATTCCATCTTGGGTTACAGGTTAGACCTCAATTAGTTCAGAAAGGGGAATGTCGGTTCGATGATTACCTCCCATAACTTCAGTTACAGTCCCAGTATAGAACTCATTTCAGTTCTACAGAATCGGGACTATCAAACACAGTCACTTATCTAAGTATGGAACTCAACACAGTTTCTCAGAATCAGGACTATCATAAACAGTCTCTTTGTTATCTATATTACGGTATCAGTAAACTCAGATATCAGTCTTTCAGTTATCAGAACTCAGTATCTCATGTTACAAAAAACTCATACAAACTATATGTTGATATGTGCATAGTATTTCATAATCATTATTTCATCAGTTTCAGTTATACATGTACTCTTATTCAGTGATATTCATATTACTCAGTCAGTTATTTGTTCATGCATATGAACCTATGCATATCAACCTACCTTACTTAGAATACCAATACGTTCAAAGTATAGACGCATACCTTTTTTCTGCACTATGATATCTTATATCATAATTTCAGATGCACGGGCTCCTGACTGCTCTTAGAAGACCAATCTATCAGCAGCAGACTTAGTGGTGAGTCCCTATAGTTCAAGGAAAAAGTTATTATATCATTTCATTATTTTAGTGTTCAGTTTCTTTTAATAGTTAGAGTTAGTTGGGGACTTGTCCCACCAACTCCATATTTAGACAGTTAGAGGCTTTCAGACTAGAGTATTTCAGATAGATGTTCAGTTTTCAGTATTCATTTATCAGTATGTAGTGTTTTTTTTAGTTGTGAAACTTATGGCGATTTCAACCTAATTTCTGCATTTATTTCAGTAATAATATTATTTTTTATGGTGTTATTATTTAGTGCTCATAGCAAATATCAATCATGGGTTAGCTTGTGGTCCTTCAGGGTAGTAAGCTGGAATGATGTGTAGTGCACCATACTTATAGACAAGAGGCTATGAGGCATTTTTAGGAAAAGTTTCCCTTCTTTCACTATTCATATCGTGTGAGTGAGTATGAGCTCAAGTTATACTCTTAGTATAATCCTTTCCTTCTTTTCTTTTACATAACATGCCTCCCAAGGAGAACATAAGAAGAACGGGAAATCAGCCAGCACCTCAGCCCATTCAGGAAGATTCTGTAGACGACCATATTTCCCATGCAAAATTTAGGGCTATATTCACTACTCTAGAAAATTTAGTAGTATCCCAGAATGAACGCCCAACTGCCGTTTCGGCTAACCCAGTGGCCAATACTGCTATAGCTAGAATTTAGGAGTTCACCCTAATGAACCCTTCATCATTTACCGGGTCTAAGTTAGATGAGGACCCACAGGAGTTCCTGGATTAGTTGCAAAAAGTTATAGATATTATGGGGGTGACTACAAGTGAGAGTGTTGAGCTGGAAACATATTAGTTATAGGATGTGGCTCACTCATGGTTCAAGAAGTGGAAGGAAGAAAGGGTCGTGGATGAAGGGTCCATGGAATTGGGGGAGTTTTCCACCATTTTTCTTGATAGGTTCTTCCCACTTGAGTTTAGGGAAGCAAAGATTTTGGAGTTTATTAATCTAAAGCAGGGCAACATGACAGTGAAAGAGTATTCTCTCAAGTTTACTCATCTATCCAGATACTCTCCTCTCGTGGTAGCATATAGTAGATCTAAGACGAGTAAGTTTGTGTCTTGTGTATATAACAGTGTGGTCAAAAAGTGTAGGATTGTTATGCTGATTAAGGAAATAGACATATCGAGGCTCATGGTCCATGCCCAGCAATTAGAGGAGGCTAAGAATAGAGAGAAAGAGAGGGAGAATAATAGAGCTAGAAAAGGTAGTTTAAACTTTACCCAACCTAAGTTAGTGGGTGGTAATTGTTATCAGTTCTGCCTGAAATCCTTAATTCCAGCTCCTGTCCTCAGCCAGAGCTCCAGTGCCCAAATTCTGAGATAGAAACTAAGATAGGGATCCAGGACCTAAACCCCAGGGTAGTGTTAGCAGTGCCTGAACGAATCCTCTTTGCTAAAAGTATGGCAAAAACCATTAGGGTGTCTGCAGATCTGGCAGTGATATATTTTTTAGATGTGGCAAACCAGGAAATAAGGTAAGATATTGTCCTCAGTCAGGTTCCCAGGGTCAGTATAATCGTCCCCCAACTCAGTTTGGTCGCCCGAATAAGCAGGGTGCTACTTCCAGTACCACTATTGGACAACACCCAAACAGACTCTATGCACTTCAGTCCCGATAGGATCAGGAAACTTCTCCTGATGTGGTCACTGGTACATTACCAGTTTATCATTTACATGTTTATGCTTTGCTAGATCTAGGAGCTTCTTTGTCCTTTGTAACTCTTTATTTAGCCATTGATTTCAGAGTCAATCTCAAAACTCTAGCAGAGCCTTTCTCAGTTTCTACCCTAGTGGGTGAATATATCATATCCCAACAGGTATACAAAAACTTTCCGGTTATGGTTTCTCAAGAAGTTAGTTTAGCAGACTTAGTTGAATTAGAGATGATAGACTTTGATATCATTCTCGGCATGGATTGGCTTCATTCATGCTATGCTTCATTTGACTGCAGAAAATGAATTGTTCATTTTTAGTTTCCGAATGAACCTATCCTAGAGTGGAGAGTAGTACTTCAACATTTAGAGGTCAACTTGTTTCTTACCTTAGGTTGAGAAAAATTATATCTAAGGGATGTGTCCATCATCTCATTTATGTTCAAGACTCTAGTTCAGAGGCCCCCAATCTTGAATCAGTGTCAGTGGCATATGAATTTCCAAATGTGTTTCCCGAAGATCTTCTCAGAGTTCTTCCCAAAAAGGAAATTGACTTCAGAATAGACCTTCTTCCAGTTACTCAGCCTATTTCTACTCCGCTATACAGAATGTCTCCAGTATAACTTAAGGAATTAAAAAAATAATTGTAGGATCTCCTAGATAAGGGATTTATAAGACCCAACATATCCTTTTGGGGTGTACCAGTTCTATTCTTTCGTAAGAAAGATGGTTCTCTTTGAATGTGTATAGACTCTCATTAGTTGAACAATGTCATTGTCAAGAACAAATATCCAATTCCCAAAATCGATGAATTGCTTGACCAACTTCAGGGTGCCAGTTACTTTTCTAAGATAGACCTCAGATCATTCTATCATCAGCTCAGAGTCAGAAAATGTGACATTTTGAAAATAACTTTCAGAACATGGTATGGTCACTTCGAATTCCTAGTCATGTCTTTTGGTCGTACCAACGCTCTTACAACCTTTATGGACTTGATGAACCACGTGTTCAAGCAGTTCTTTGACATTTTTGTCATAGTCTTTGTTGATGACATACTTATCTACTCCCGCAGTGAATATGATAATACAAACCATCTCAGAATAGTGTTATAGTCCCTTAGAGACCATCAGTTATTCGCTGATGTTGGGCGTATTTACACGCTTAAGAACCATAATTTAACCATATTTTAGCTAAGTTTTGAGGATAAAATATATAATTCCTGGACTTTTAGTCTATTTTCCTTTAAATGAGCTGACCTACGTGATTAGCATGTTTTTCAGGTATTAATGATGAAGATTTCAGCACTTTATGGACTTATGAGCAGCAAAGGAAAACTTCACATTAGAGGGAAGGCAGCTTTTGGACTGAAAGTGATGCATGGGAACTTTTTCCCGGGCAAACCCAGTATTTTTAAAGACTTAAGGATGCAGTAGCAACTTAGCTAGAGAAGGATACTATAAAAACCTTATTGCTGAATTTTTCAGGAGCATTATCATTCACTCATTATTCAATTTCGTTTTTTGTAAGAGGTTTTAGAACAGAAAACACGGCTCTTGTGAGCAACGGATAGGAAGAGAACGACATTCTTTTATTGACGCCAATCCATCCCCATCGCCAAGTTTATTCTAGGTTGTGGTATGATGATGATTTCTTCGTTGTTTTCCTTTGCACTCATGAGTAGCTAAACTTCTCTGTTAGGGTTATGGAAGTCTTGTGAGATACTATCTATTGCTATGAGTTTGAGAATTCTTGATGCGTATGCTACTTATATCATTACTCTCTTCGTTTTAATTAAATTCTTGTGGTTGCAAACATATAGAATCTGCCATTATAGCATTAACTTTTTCGAGAGAAAAGTCACATGTTTGGAAAAGAGAGTGTGACAAGGAAATAGGGCTACCAACCCCTATTTACACATTAATGCCTTAACCGGATTAATCTCTTGGAGAGTTCGTACCATTAGTTATACGCTTTAAGCTCGAGAGAGTTAAAGTGAAATAATCCTTGATGGTTGAGAAACACTAGGATTTACCATTAGAATACGAATCTCTATAAGTGCATGCATGTCTGAATTCCGCATTACTCATAGTTAATAGATACGTAGAACTCATAAGGTGGACATAACCCTAACTTATTTTTCTCTGTGATTAAATCTTACTAAACAAAGCATTCTGTTGTTACTTTGATAGAATTAATTCAAGCCACAATCCAATCCCCCCTTTTCCGTGGAATTTTCGATCAACAGTCTACTAATAATTGCAACACTTAGTGACCAAGTATTCCGTGTGGGATTCGACACCCAACCCAGTTGGGTTCTATATTTGACAGCGACGGCTTACACTCTTACGAGAGCTGTAGTTTGGGCATTATCAAATTTTGGCACCGTTGCCGGGGAATACAGTTGTCAACTATGTTTGTGATAGTTACTAGACCCTTTGGTCAAAGATTCTCGAATATTACTTTTTGTTTGTTGTTTTTGTTTTGTTCAGGTTTGGTAGAGTGCATGCCAAATACACGAAGTTCTGGTCAGCCATTATTACCCATAAATCCTGAACCACAACTTATTGGCAGAATGGATGCACAACGTGACATTGAAAGAAGGGCTGCTCAACAGGAGCAGGCTAGATTAGCTACGTTGGCAGCTGCTCAAGTGCATCAACAGAATATTGATAACCCAGGTCAGGCAACAAATCCTGATGATGAGGACCTGGGTGATGATGAGTTACTGAATCCCAGGTGTACTGATAAGGTAACGGCACCTATGCACAGGAGAGATCATCAAGATAGAATGAGACCTGACCGCCGAGCTGTGCAGGCTCCTTTTGATGATGATGATGACGATCTGGATGGGGCTGGTGCCACAGGGGCTATTATTCCTCCGCCTTTGGAACCCGGAGCCAAGTTCAATATCACTAGCACCATGATTCAGCTATTGCAGCTCAAGGGGTTATTTGGTGGACTTACAGGTGATGATCCGAATATGCATCTGATCAATTTTATCTCAACATGTAAGTCATTTGACAACCCAGGAGTTGGGCAGAATGCAATTCGGCTGCACTTATTTCCATTGTCTCTGTCTGGGGAGGCAACTCTATGGTTGAACGGGCTAACTCCAATTCTATTACTAATTGGAGGCAACTGAAAGACGCTTTCCTAGAAAGATTCTTTCCGCCATCCAAGAGAGCCCAATTACGAGATGAGATCAGCAATTTTTGACAGCTTCCAACTGAAGCTCTCCACGAAACATGGGAGAGGTTCAAGAAGAAGCTTATGCGGTTCCCAAACCATCAGATGACGAATATCCACTTGATGGAAATATTATACAGGGCTTTGAATTCGGTGACTAAGCCAGTGGTTGATAATGCTGCGGGTGGGTCATTCATGGACCTCACTTTTACTGAGGCAAGTGATATGCTGGATCGTATGACAAAGCAGAGTAGAGCGTGGCATACCAGGGATTCTGAGGTAGCAAGCTCTACTGTATCTATTGGCATGACAGCAGAACAGAGGCGAAGACAGGAGAAACGTGACCAAGATATGGGTCACATGAAAACGCAGATGGATCTTCTTACCAAGCACTTATTATCAGGGAAGATCAAAAAAGTTAAGGACGTTGTATCACATGGAAAAGATGAATCTGATTCTGAGGAAGAAGCTAACTATTTGAATAATCAGGGGGGGTTTCGAGGCAATGCCCAAGGAAACCAAGGTCGGAACTATTATGATAAATCCGGATACAGGGACCGTGATCAAGGAAGTTGGAAGAATAAGACTGACAGGAGTGGTTTATATATTCCCCCTGGAAATCGTGAGGCTGTGGCGTCTAGCTCTGGGAAGATGTCCATGGAAGATATGATGGCTAAGCTGTTGAGAGGAGTGGAGGCAACCAACATGGGAGTAACTGAGGTGAAGAATGATTTATCCTCATTAAATCAATTGGTTGACTTGCATTCTAATGAAATAAAACAGATGGAGCAACAATTGAGTCAACTATCAGCAACATTCAATCAAAGAAAAGCTGGCACCTTACCTAGCGACACTGTGCAAAATCCAATGAATGATGGATCATGTATGGCTATCACTACCAGGAGTGGTAAGATGTTGGAAAGTCCATCCAAAGGCGAGCAGGTAGTTGATAATACAGAGAAGAATGTTATTGATTCAGATTGTGATGAGTCTGTAGAAGCTGAAAATCAGAATGAGAGTGTTCATGAGAAAACTATTCCCCTTCCACCACCACTTTTTCCTCAGAGACTTAAGAAGAAGGCTGATGACACTCCTGAAAAGGTTGATAATCGGAAGCAAGATAAAAAGGAAGTGGTGGAGAAAACTATTCCCCTTCCACCACCACCTTTTCCTCAGAGACTGAAGAAGAAAGATGATGACACTAGGTTCAGTAAATTCATGACTATGTTGAAGCAGCTGACTATTAATGTTCCTTTGGTGGAGGCGCTGGAACAGATGCCTGGGTACGTTAAATTCATGAAGGACCTTTTGACAAAGAAGCGGGCAGTAAGCTATGAGCTGGCAGATAATGTTCATCATTGCATTGCAATTACCACGAGGTCTTTAGTACAGAAGAAGGAAGATCCTGGTGCTTTCACTATTCCTTGCACGGTTGGATCTGTGAATTTTGCTAAGGCATTATGCGATCTGGGGGCTAGCATCAATTTGATGTCGCTATCCATTTACAAAAAGTTGGGGTTAGGCGATCCTACACCAACCAATATGCGACTTGTGATGGCAGATAGGTCGGTAAAATGACCTGTTGGTATATTATATGATGTACTGGTGAAGGTTTCTACATTCATTTTTCCTGCAGACTTTGTTATTTTGGATTGCGAGGTGGATTCTGAAGTTCCCATAATCTTGGGACGCCCTTTCCTCGCAACTGGAAGTGTGCTTATCGATTTAAGAGCTAATGAACTTTTATTTCGGCTGAATGACGAAGTAGTACGTTTTGATGTATGCAAATCGATGAAGCAGCCTAGAGATATGGATGTGTTCTTCGTAACTGATGTTTATTATGAGGATGAGAAAGAATTATTTGTAGAGAAGCAGCTTACTTTTGAGCCATTGTCTGGGGTGCTGTTGAATTTTGAGCGTGAGGAGGTGGAAGAATATGAAGAAACTATTTGTGCTCTAACAGGAATAAGGTCCTATTCTCATGTTCCTAAGAAGCTGGACATTGATCTTAAGAATCGACCGTCACCAACAGCGAAGACTTCTATTGCAGAGCCACCAGTGCTAGAATTGAAAGAGCTCCCCAGTCATCTAAAGTATGCGTTCTTGGAAGGTGAAACTACACTTCCGGTGATTGTTGTGGTGATTTAGGTGAACAACAAGTAGAGGCTCTCATCTCTGTTCTGAAGAGGTATAAGAGAGACATTGGTTGGACTATTGATGATATAATTGGTATCCCTCCTGGGATATGTATGCACAAGATTCATCTCGAAGAAGATTGCGTACCTACAATTAAGCATCAGCGTCGTTTGAATCCATTCAAAAAATGATGCACCATATATCTCGATGAAGTCTAAGTAATCCAGATAGCTATGTCGTGCCGCGACAATAAATCAAACACTACATGGGAGGCAACCCATCATTTTTAATTGTTTTGTTTTACTAGGAGTTTGTTTTTGTTAAATAAAAATCCAAAAAGAAGAGTCGAGCCACGACCAAAACTAAGGCGCTTGGTGGGAGGCAACCCATCTTTCTAATCATTTTTGTTGTTTTTGATTAAGTGTAGGTGCAAGCCGTACAAAGGAGGGGATTAATCCCAAAAATTTTGATTTGAAAGTGAGCCATGTTAAAGGTGGTAAGTTAGGAATGAAGGAGCAAAGGCTATCGGTTAGGCAAGGCCTATGCTAATCTAGACAATGGACAAGGTAAGGCCTATGCTAAACTAGGAAATGGACAAGGCAAGGCCTATACCATTGCCTATGATCACTGCCTCAACTAGGCAACAGAAAAGGCATTGCCTATGCAAATCTAGGCAATACCATAGGCGCCGTCTATGCAAATCTAGGCAAAGTAAAAGGCGCCGCCTATGCCATTGCCTATGCTCACTGTTTCAACTAAGAAATAGCATAGGCGTCGCCTATGCTCAACTAGGCTATAGCATAGGCACCGCCTATGCCTAAGTAGGCAAAGCAAAAGGCACCGCCTATGCTAAGTATAGGCAAAGCATTAGGTGTCGCCTACTTATTATTTTTTACTCCTAACCTAATTTTTCATGGATCAAACCCGACCTTAGCCTTGGTCTATAAATAGACCATCCATCTTCGAACAAAATCTCATTGTTTACTCAAGATAGGCGCCGCCCAAGCTTCCAAATCCTCTCAAAAATTTTTCTTTTTGCTCATCTAGTCTTGTGAGTTCATCTTCCGGATCCATCACCAAGTAAGTCATTCTTTTATATTCCGTATTTGTTGAAATGCTACGTTTATAATGATTTTTTAGATCTTGAAGTGGTGTTGGTGGTTTGAATGTGGTTGGTTTGTTATGATACATCTAGTTGAGTGAAATAATACGTGTGGGTGTTCTTGACTTTGTTCCGACTTGTATTTGATTATTATACACTGTCATCTTTTTGCGGAATTGAAATGATAAAGTTAATGCATAATCTTGAAATTTGAAAGCTTGAATATTTGAATGACTCGTTCATCGAGATACCGATCATGATTGACCACAAGCGTAAAATGGTGTGATTATTCCTATGCAATAACATGATATGGTCTCTATGTGGTAGTCTTGTTCAAAAAGTGCATTAATTCAAACATGAAAGTATACGCCCAATGGAATAACGTTGGAAAGGATAGTAAAGATTACATGAGAATATAATTGTGCTAAACATGTTGTTGGAACATATCGCCTAAATGTATGTCGATGAAGTCTGAGTAATCGACATCACTCACTTAATTAGTTTGTGCCAACAAATTAAGTGTGGGGTGGAGCCACTACTATTTGTTTTTTGATTGAATCTTCCGAGATGATGCTAACACGACTCTATTTTAATCTCAGGTAGAATGGCCCTAAAAGGACGACAAGGAAAAGAAAAAGCGTCCACCTCACAGAAAGGAAAGAAAAGGTCAAGAAAGGAGCAAGATGAGTCCTCCTCTCTACAAATACCTCGACGCACTTTTGGGATCAAGTGGGGTACATTTTGAGGAAACTCTGAGGATGACGACTCTGATGATGATTCCAACGCAGGGGGTATGACCCCAGACATAGAAGAGGAGTCCGACTAATTAGGTTTTCCTTATTTATTTTCCACTGAGGGCAGTGTGGCCCATCTAAGTGTGGGGTGCTGGTATTTGTATGCTTCTTGTACTTCTTTGCCTACATTTATTCTAGTTCTTGTTTGTTTTAATTAGTCGTAATTAGTTAGTTTAATTTTAGATTTTTTAGATTTTGCATGAAATTGTTCTGATAGGCGGCATGGTATTATGACAAAAGTTTGTGCCAAAATCATTACTATTGAGACGTTTAGGCTCTAGGTGTGACTCACTGTGTGATAAGTGTGAGGTTTAATTCATTCATCTGTTGGGTCAAGAGTCTATACTGCTCCCAATAAAGTTGACCATGTGCCTTGTGTGTGTGAGGTTATAGTATATTCTGTGTTGTGACTGATGCTAGAACTTGCCTGCTGTGTGTGTAAAGCAAAATAAAGAGTGTGAGTTTAGGAGATGATTTAGGCATTTCTTTTGCAGCCTGTGATGTTTTACCTTCCTTTTACCTACCCGTGTACATTATCCTAGTTAACCCCCTTTGAGCCTTTAGCTATTTTCTTTGACAGCCTCATATGTAGCCTAAACCATTTATTTTTTCAAAGACCATAATTTGATCCAAATTCCTAAGCGCTTTAAATTGTAGAGTCATGTGACAAAATAAGAGGAAAGTGGGTGAGAGTGATGCCTTAGAGTGTATTGGTACTTGAAATTGTTGTGAATAAGAGTGGCTATCATAGAGGTGTTTTATATAAAAAAACAGAAATAGAAAAATAAAAAATAAGTTGTATATTCTCATCTTTGTGTTTATAATTGAATAACAAAATAGGTGAAAATGGGTGTTAGATGAAAAGAAAGGTAGAAGGGTTGTTTAAAAGAGAGTGTTAATGGCATAATGTGATGTATTAAAGCTCTTAGGGAAAATAGTCACTATTTCTGGCCAAAATAGTCCTACCTGTCCCTTAGCCTACATTACAACCTGTAAAGACCTATCTGATCCTAAGCTTAGCATTCTGATATTAGTAGAGCATTATACTAAGGGCAAGCCTATGGTCATCAGTTGCAACATAAGAATTCTTTGTGAGAGTGAGAGCAAGGAGAATCTTGTACCCATGTTTCGAAAAATGCAAAACTTGTGAGTGATTATGGGTGATATCTTGTGTGAGACACATATGGTTGATGATTGTTGGGTAGTGTTATATGATTCTTTGTGACTTAACTTGTGGATACGAATTAACCATCCTCACGAGTCTAGGTTGGAGGTTGAATTGTTTCTAGTAGTGATCAAGAAACCTACTCTTTGAGAATAATTGTCGTGCATGTCTTGAGGATAAATTTTGTGTTGTTATTGTGAAATTCTAGTTAGGTGTTGCTATTGTGAAATTCTAGTTAGGTGTTTGCATGGATGCTATATTTTTTTCGAGGACGAACAAACCTTTAAGTGTGGGGTGGTGATGTTGGGCGTATTTTCACGCTTAAGAACCATAATTTAACCATATTTTAGCTAAGTTTTGAGGACAAAATATATAATTCCTGCACTTTTAGTCTATTTTCCTTTAAATGAGCTGACCTACGTGATTAGCATGTTTTTCAGGTATTAATGATGAAGATTTCAGCACATTATGGACTTATGAACAGCAAAGGAAAACTTCACATTAGAGGGAAGGCAGCTTTTGGACTGAAAGTGATGCATGGGAACTTTTTCCCAGGCAAACCCAGTATTTTTAAAGACTTAAGGATGCAGTAGCAACTTAGTTAGAGAAGGATACTATAAAAACCTTATTGCTGAATTTTTCAGGAGCATTATCATTCACTCATTATTCAATTTCTTTTTTTGTAAGAGGTTTTAGAACAGAAAACACGGCTCTTGTGAGCAACGGATAGGAAGAGAACGACATTCTTTTATTGACGCCAATCCATCCCTATCGCCAAGTTTATTCTAGGTTGTGGTATGATGATGATGTCTTCGTTGTTTTCCTTTGCACTCATGAGTAGCTAAACTTCTCTGTTAGGGTTATGGAAGTCTTGTGAGATACTATCTATTGCTATGAGTTTGTGAATTCTTGATGCGTATGCTACTTATATCATTACTCTCTTCGTTTTAATTAAATTCTTGTGGTTGCAAACATATAGAATACGCCATTATAGCATTAACTTGTTCGATAGAAAAGTTACATGTTTGGAAAAGAGAGTGTGACAAGGAAATAGGGCTACCAACCCCTATTTACACATTAATGCCTTAACCGGATTAATCTCTTGGAGAGTTCGTACCATTAGTTATACGCTTTAAGCTCGAGAGAGTTAAAGTGAAATAATCCTTGATGGTTGAGAAACACTAGGATTTACCATTAGAATACGAATCTCTATAAGTGCATGCATGTCTGAATTCCGCATTACTCATAGTTAATAGATACGTAGAACTCATAAGGTGGACATAACCCTAACTTATTTTTCTCTGTGATTAAATCTTACTAAACAAAGCATTCTGTTGTTACTTTGATAGCATTAATTCAAGCCACAATCCAATCCCCCCCCCTTTTCCGTGGAATTTTCGATCAACAGTCTACTAATAATTGCAACACTTAGTGACCAAGTATTCCCTGTGGGATTCGACACCCAACCCAGTTGGGTTCTATATTTGACAGCGACCGCTTACACTCTTACGAGAGTTGTAGTTTGGGCGTTATCATTCTCCAAATTCAGTTAGTGCCAATTTTGGCTAAGATTAGTATCCTTCCTTGGCCATATAGTCTCCGGTGTTGGCATTAGAGTTGATCCTCAAAAGACCAAAGTAGTGAGAAACTTACCCAGACCCATCTCTCTGTCAATTATTAGGAGTTTCTAGGGTTTGGCTGGCTATTACCAATCATTTGTGGAGAGATTTTCATCTATTGCATCCCATATGTACAGATTGGTTGAGAAGAAAGTCAAATTCATGTGAGAAGAGTTTTTAGGAGTTGAAGAGTCAACTCACTACAACCCTAATTTTGACTTTACCATATAATTCAGACAGATTTGTGGTATATTATGATGCTTCCAGAGTTGGTTTGGGGTGTGTTTTGATGTAAAAAGGTAAGGTCATAGCCTATACCTCTAGACAACTTAAACCCCATGAAAAGAACTACCCACTCATGATCTTGAGTTACCAGCTGTAGTGTTTGCCTTAAAGATTTGGAGGCAGTATTTACTTGGGGTGCATGTTGATGTGTTCATAGACTATAAAAGCCTACAATATATGTTTTCTTAAAAAGACCTGAGCCTGCGCCCGAGGAGGTGGTTAGAGTTTTTGAAAGACTAAAACATAAGTGTTCTTTATCAGAATAATCTCTCTTATGAAGAGATCCCCAGTCAAAATTTGTGTTCATTAGGTTCGCATATTGAGGAACAAAGAAGTCCCTCTAGTCAAAGTTCTTTGGTGGAATCAATCCATTGAGGGAGATACTTGCGAAGCAGAAGCAGATATGCGGACCAAGTATCCTCACCTCTTCTCCGCAAATTCAGATTCATCTCAAGGTAACAATTATCCTTGAATTTACTCAGTTCCATATTCAGCCTTGCTTTATAAGTTAGATATCAGTTCAGATGCATAACATTCTCATATCATTCATAACCTCATGAAATAGCTCAGTCATGTATAATGTCCTCAGAACTAAGTCATGCTTCAGTTATGCATATTTAGTATGAAAACTCAGTATATCACTAGGTTCAGTCATGAAAATATGCTTTAGTTGTGCATGTCCAGTATGTAAGTTCAGTTGATCAATATTTTTAGCTTAGTCAGTCTCATTCGAGGACGAATCTTCCCAAGGGGGAGATATTGTAATAACCTGCAAAATCCAAAGCTTAACTAAGTCCGTTAAAGCTTAAAAAGTGGTCCTAGACTTGGAAATTTCAGCTAAGTCTTTACAGTTAGAATTATTTTAGCCTTCATGAGTCGGCGATCATAATTCATGATCCTTACGAAATTAAAATGTCTATATTTGGATTGAATAATTATCAGGGGTGTCAATAGATCACTTCAGTTGAGTTTCAAATTTTTCAGACCTCGTTTGAATCAAGTTTGGATGACCAAAATAGTGGGTCAATACGATCTCGATGCAACGCATCGCCCATTGCGTCGACAAATATTTTTTCCCAACTTAAGAGTATAATTCCAGTAAATCAACACAGACTCTCCGCGATATGTCATCCATCATATCGATCTAACGATGCGGCGTGTCAGGCTGCAAATTACAGCACGTGATATAAGTCATAAAAACTCTGCGTCCAATGGGGTTATGGGTCTTTTCCCACCTTATATCAGCCCCCAAAACATGAGATTAAGCTTGTCATAAGGAAAAATCCCTTATTATTTCTCAAAGTTTACTCAAGAAAAAACCATAGGGGATCTAAATTCAAATTCAATTTTCAAGAATGCACCATCACTCTTCACTAATTCAAGCACCAAGTTTTGTGAAGTGTTCATCCAAGGGTTTCTTTCCACCGTTGGAATTCAAGAAACTCTTTTAAACTACAAGTTAATTGGTTTAATGAATTCCATATTGGATTTTATTGTATTCATGATTATGATATAAATTATGTTCTAATCCAAGGTTTATTTCATGTTTTAGGTGAAATTATTTATCATGTGTATAGTATCATGTTAATTCATATTAAAAGCCCTTGATTTACAAATTGGGATTTGAAAGTATGATGCCTACATGTTGTTTATTATCATGTGTATAGATTATGATCCCCAAGTGCTTGATAAATTTCTCATGTGAATTAAAGGTGAAAATCATGACATTCTAGCATATATGTAAGCTTATATCTTATAAGTGTTTGATAAAATGCCTCTATGAATGAGTTGTGAACATGTGAATATTGTTATGCTTTTCAAGTTTATGTTATGCTTTACTTCTCATTCTATTGAGTCCTAGGGGTATTCAATACCCAAAAAATCAAGTTGTTTACCTAGAGCTACTGTAGTTTCAGAATAGTCTTAGTAGTGTCACAAACTGTAGGACTCAGTAATCAGTCACGATCTTAGTTCAGTGATCAGTTCAGAATTCAGTGAAATCAGTCCAGTTTAGTTCATTAACATGATTAGTAACAGTTCAGTCCAACCTAGTATGGTTTAGAAACTAGTTTAGTGACTATTTCAGTTGGAAGTAGGATTCAGCATCGAGTGAACCCAAGGATGGGGACTCACCTGCCAACAGAGGGTCTAATCCTTAGAAGTATTCCTGGTGTTCCAAAACTACGTAGCCAACATAGGTTGAGACATCAACCTACTAGATTGAGGGTTAGTGAGGCGTCTTACATGCCAGTTAAAGGTGCTAGCAGAGTGTTATTCTCATTCAGAGCAACTGGCAGATTGCTCTTCAGTTTGTCTTTACTCGTGGCATGGTATTGACACTCTTCCAACTGGGGTTACAAGTTAGACCCTAATCTATTCAGAGAGGGGCATACCGATTAGATGATTACCTCCCAGAATTTTAGTTTCAGTCCAAATATAGAACTCAGTTCAGTTCTACAGAATCAGGATTGTCGGACACAGTCATTCAGCTCAGTATGGAACTCAACATAGTTTCTTAGAATCAAGTCTGTCTGAAATAGTCCTTCAGTTATCAGTAATACAGTATCAGTAAACTCAGATATCAGTCTTTCAGTTATCAAAAGTTAGTATCTAGTGTTACCACGATCTCAGACACAGTATGTAGATATGTGCACAGTATTGCATAATCAATATTTCATCAGTATTAGTTATACATGTACTCTCATTCAGTTATATTCATATTACTCAGTCAGTAATTTTTTCATTCATATGAACCTATGCATATCAGCCTACCTCACTTAGCATACTAGTATATTAAAAGTACTGATACATATCTTTCTTTTCCATTACGATGTCTTATATCATAGGTTCAAATGTACGGGCTCCTGACCGCACTTAGTAGACCAATCTAATAGAAGAAGACTTAGTGGTGAGTCCTCAAAGTTTGAGGACAAAGTTATTATCTCGTTTCATTATATTAGTGTTCAGTTTCGTTTAGTAGTCAGAGTTAGTTGGGGACTTTTCCCATCAACTCCATATTCATAAAGTTAGAGGCTTTTAGACTAGAGTATTTCAAATAGATGTTTAGTTTTTAGTATTCATTTATCAGTATGCAGTATTTGTTTTTAGTTGTGAACCTTATGGCAATTTCAGCCTAATTTCCACATTTATTTTAGTAATATTATTTTCTTTACGGTGTTATTATTCAGTTCTCACAGCAAATATCAGTCATGGGTTGGCTTGTGGTCCTTCGGGGTTGTAAGCACTATGTAGCATCTGGGGTACAGATCTGGGGCTCTATACTAAGCTTTAAAAATAAATAAACATTATTGAAAAATAGTAAATCCTTGTCCCTTCTTCTAATAATATATAAGCCCTATTTGGGCATAAACTTCTATGAAATATTTATAATGTCTTTTATTCAAGCCAACCCCTCCTAATATGTAATGGTGCTAATAAAACAAAACACATATATGTTGTTGGCATGTGACAACATATGAAAGAATGTGACAGAGAAACTTGTAAGCTCCTTTCAAGTAAGTGCATTGGCTCATTGTAGGCGTATGCTAATGTTACCCAAAATTAACCTCCAAAAAAGTATGTTGTGATCGATGCCAAATATCGTCACCCAACATATGTTGGGATCTAAAGCATAGGAAATACGTTGAATAGTATCTCAAACTTGATAAAATTCATTACCAGCAGCGGAAAAGTAAATGGGGGAATTTGAAGTCAATAGTAAGTAACCAAACATGAATGCTTGGGTTTATAAATAGTAGAAGATGAAAACTAGGATTGTATTCCATCTGGATTCATAACTATGTAAGATTCTCATGTTAAATTCACCTAACCTCCTACTCTACATGCAACATTAACAAGCTTTGTACTATCAACCATCTTGGGAACGCGTTGATAGATTTCACCCTTTATCTTAAGAGTCTCATGGTGTCTCCTTGTTGTCCCTTGTCTATAACATCAGTACAATTCTCACATTTTGAGTCTCAAGTTGCTTGGATGTGGTTTGATAGCCTTGAATCACTGTCGTAACCTCTTATTAGTAATCTTATACTCCCTTGTAAGTACGTTCTCAAATACAGGCAATTCCCAAGCATCTGTAGTAGCTTTGGTTCTATTAATACGAAGAAGGTTGTAATACGCACAACTATAGTAGATTAGCTAAGTCTCTCACTTCCTTTACGTAGGTAATCCACTAGGGCTCCCACAACCCTATTTAAGGAATTTATCTACTTATGTTCAAGAAACAATATATGATAATCAATGAATAACAGATGTAATTAATTGCATAATAATAAAATAATAAATATCCAAAGTCTCTAATTGAATACAAAACCAAAACTTAAAGAACAAAATCTCAATGATCAAAATATGATAAAAGTATAAAAAGTAAAATAAAAGTGCATTAAAAGTTCATAACAATAAATAAATAAATAACCCTAAGGTATTTATATTATCTCAAAATTATAAAGAAATCCTAATAAAAATGGAATACTAAAAGTTAAGAAAAAACTATTGTGACTCGTAAGGACTCCTTACGAGTTGTATGGCTCTAGTTATTGGTCATCCATTGACTCTTATCTTCAGGGCCATGCTTTTGTTATCATTACAATTAATAACCAAAAGTCGTCTTCAGTCTTTACGACTTGTGGTCTTCACTCATTATCACTTAAGCCTCAAAATTTAGGACCTTGCACACTAATCTCATGACGATTTCTCACTATGAGTCATAGTCAGATCTTACAGCTCATAATATTTTATAATTTAATATCAAGACTTTAGCTATGTTCATTATACTCTTGATGGCTATTCTAAGTAACTTTTGCTTCTGGTATCTAGACGAGTCAAGCTATGAGTAATAAAAAGACTTTATGACTTGTAGCATTAACAGTAGTTTAGTTAAAACTTTTCTTACTTCTTTTCAGTCCAACACCAATGTTAACCTATTTAACCTGCAACAAACCCTAGAACTACGTCATATCCAACAAGATAACCTAAGTCCAAGCATAAATTCCTATTTTAAGCATTCAATGTATCATTAAATCCAGTACCTCGACACCCTCAAATTATAATGTTTATGTGTCCTCAGGCAAAACAAAAAATCAAACCCTTAAAAATCGTGATGCTTAACTTTAAAGAGTTTGTGATACATTTGGCAGTTGATTTATCAATAAGCTCAAGAACACTTTTAACCCCTCCTATTTCACTATTTAAAATATTACTGAGTATAATAATCCAGGAGCACAAAGTGACCCAAAGGAATCCAATGATGGCGTTAAATTAGTAACGAATAACTAGGCCTAAGCAACATACACTACTCGAACAGATACAAAACTTGACATTGCAACCCATGTACCCTTACAGTCCAAGAAGTCCCCATCGCTCATTTTAAATAAAATAATTATTTCATGGATGGTCTAGAGACTTTCACACTAACTAAGAAGTTCAAATTAGTGCAAACAGAGTGCCACAAGCTTGCCCTTACGGTTTTTTTGTAAATTTTTAGATGATTTGGTTAGGATTACTATAGGACTTCATTAGGCTTGTAGCATAGGTTTAGGGATTGTGATGGTATATTTTAGAAGTTTTTAGTGACATAGCCTCCTTTTCACTTCATTTTCTAAGGGGTCCACTTTTTTCTACCATTTTTCTTATTCAATCCTCCCTTATCTCTCCGTTTTAATTATTTTTCATGCCTATTTTGGGCAGAGTGTGGTTATTTTTACTCATTTATTTTTCTTTTTATTCATTTTTTTCTTTTATTTTTACCACACCCACCCTTATTTATTTTTCTATCGACACTTCTTTCCTCATATTTACTTTTCACTATGCACCCCGATGATAACCACCATCAACTTAGGTATTTTGCCTTATTGGAGGTGCAAATTTTCCATGGAGTACTAGGGTAAAAAGAGGTTCATTATAGTTAAGCGAGAGCGTGAAATCGGTGCATAGAGCAAAAGTCGATCTATTAGGCTTAAATTTGGGATCAAGGGATTCATATATCATTTTTTTTGGTATTTTAGTCTCGAGTGGACTAATAAAAGAATGGTCGATGATGATCTCCTAACAGATGATCCTATACTTTAGGCAACAACAACCGGGCATGTTCTTGTAACATCCCACATTTTTGGGCTAGACTTTGAATCATCGTTCCTATGTGTGTAAACTTTAATCCCATGATTTGTATTTTAATACATGTGTCATGATCATTATTCTAGTGTGTGAAGTGATTTTGAGGTGAAAAATGTTCATAAGAATCACTTAAAACAAAGTTGAGCTAAGAGCCTTTGATTCGGCCTTATCTTTGTATCCAATTCTACAAGGGTTTACTTTGAAGGTGAATAACTTTTTATATAGGTTTAATTTTTCCACTTAAGACCCAACAAATGGAAGATAATTGAACTATACCAATTTTTTGTTAATTCAATACCCGAGCGAAAAGTTATGGTTTTTTTTGTGAGAGGCAATAAGGGTTTACGATTTTGTTGCGACACGTTTCTCTCTCCACGTGATATGGGGTGTGATGCATTGCTCTCTCTTTGTAATATTTGACATGACACAAAGTTTATTCCCACTCTTTTTCAGCTTCTTAAAGGTCAAGGGGAACTTTGGTCCTTTCCCCTAGCCCTAAACATCCAAGGAATGAATTAAAGCTCCTAAAAGTGCATTATTTGGCCATTTTCCTTAAAATTTCTCACGTAGAAACCCTTCTCTTCCCAACAATAAAATATTCAACTTTCTATCAAAGAATTCAAGTGTCCAAGATCCTAATTCAAGTTTTTCTTCAAGGATTTAAGCTTAAATTGCAAGAATTCATCTAATTAAGATATGTGGGAGTTCATTCATGGGTCCCTTTAACCCATGGAGCCCAAAATCCTTTTTTTGATTTAAAAAGATGAGTTTTCATTTATATTAATGATGCATATGTTAAAGACGGGTTTATTTTTTATTTTCCTTAGTGATTGGAACTATATTCTTGTCCATGTATTACTCCATGGATAGTTATGTTATCTCATGCTTCAAGTTTAAATTTTCTATATCATATTTAAGTGAATATCATGTTAAACTTCCAATTTATGAATATATCCATGTAATCATGTTTATTTCTCATGTTTGACACTTTCCTATGTTTAAGTTCATGATTCTCACATGCTTGGTAAATGTTCATATTTTGGGTCTTTGAACCATTATTCCCATCCAATAGTTTTAAGTGTTGATATCTTGCTTTATGGTCATTCAATGCTAGCCGATTATGAATAACCAGTACCTATGTGTTTACATACACTTTAGATCTTTCAAGTAATAATTTATTAAAACATTGAGTCTTATTAATTACTCAGATATTTATGATCATGATGAGCATTATCAGTTATCATAAATAATGTTCAGTTAAACTTTGTTAACTTCTGATTGATTTAGGATCTAGCCCGAGAAAACCCAGGGATGGGGATTCACCTGCCAGTAGAGGATGTAAACTTTAGTAGCAATCCCTGAGTTACAGAACTACATAGACATTTTTGGTTTGAGGTGTGTACCTACCAGTAAAGGGTTAACACAGATCTCATAAGGGCACCTGCCAGTAGAGGGTGACTCTTTAGTTCTATGGGACACCAGTTTATTGGATTCACACATCCAGTGTTAGTACCCATGGCATAGTACTGATAACCTTCCAACTGGTGTTATTGGTCGAACCCTAATTAGTTTAGATTATGACATGTCGGTTAGATGATACCTCCTATAGTTTCAGTCCAGCTATTCAGACTAAGTACAATTCAGATTACATGTTCAATATTCAAATATTAGTTTATCAGTATACATATATAAGTTAATCAATATTCAGATGTCAATTGATTAGTATTCAGATGCTAGTTATTCAATAATTAATCATTTACTATTAAGTGTTTGTAAATCAGTTAGCCTGTATTTAGCTATCAGTTACTCAGTATATTGACATTAGTGATCCTTTTAATTAGATTTTAATCATTCAGTCACACAAACATCAGTTATTGAGTTAATCAGATTAGCTAAGTACATGTTATGTTTGGTTTTTTATGTCCATGCATTCATTCTTAGTATATCTCTATATTCAGATCCTAGATGTTTTTTCAGTTTCCATCCCATAGTTTCAGACCAATAATTTAGGCATGATCCTCAGTATAGTTTTACAATATGTCTAGCTTTACATTAGATGTACCTACAATATTCATGATTTACCACTTCCCAGTTTCAGTTCTACTTATTCCATAAAAGTAAAGATTTAAGAAACTAAGTACAGTGACTCACCATCTTATAAAATTATGTTTGTCATTCATGTTTTAAGACACTTCAGATTTCAGTTTATCTTAGTATCTTAGTGAGTCTACTAGCACTTAGCATGCATGTTTTAAGAATTTTTTATGTAATAAGTATTACTTATTGCATTCACCACCACTTACTTAGTACATTCTAAAGTATTGATCCACAAGTATGTCTATGTGCTACATTATCTCATAATGTAGGGACTAGTTGTGGCCTACGTGTCATAATAAGATAGTTTGCAGCTTCCAACCAGCAGGTAATGAGTTCTCCTATTTAGGCAACTCAGTAAGTTGTAGTTTATGCAATGTATTTTATTTATTCATATGTATTGATTAGTGGTAGCTGGAGGCGTGCCTCAGTTATCTATCATCATTATTGTAGAGGCTTAAAAAATAGTCAGTCGTAGTCATGAAAATGTAAATTCCAATTATCTCTTTAGTTTTATCAGGTTGTAAACTTTATCAGAATTATATTATCAAGATTATATCATGAATATGTTTCCACTCCACAAACTTAGCTATTTTATATATTTTAATTTGGATGCTCAAGTATCATGCCAATCCATGGGTTAGCTTGGGATAACATGTGTTTCTAAGCACCGTGTTACGACTAGGCGGTAGTCTCGAGTCATGACAAACTTTGTACTAGAGCACAGTGTTCAAGTTTCCTAGGGTGTCTATGAAGTGTGTGGTAGAGTCTTGTGGAACAATACAGAGATGTTTGTACTTTTCTTTGACAGGCTACGGGGCATGTAAGAAATGTTTCCCTTCCTTCATGTCTCACATCGTGATATAGAAAGTTTCTCTAAGAAACTTATACTACCTTACATTCAAAGTAACAAAAATAGTGAAACCCAAATTCCTACAAATAGAGCTTAGTCAGATAGTCTGCACAGACAGTTATGGTATTACATGCATGTTTGAAAGTATTCCATCAGTTCTCATAAGTTCCAAAGTTTGAAACATTTAGTTCATGTTCATGAAAATCGTTCACTTAGCCAAATTTAGATGTGCTCTCAGATCCTTTCTCAGAATCATGTGATAGCATACGCTCCAGAGTTAGAAGCATGAACCCAGAAGTTTGTTGTAGTAAAATGGGGATAGTTTTATGTTGATTTAGTAGATTATGTATTCATATGGATAGTTGTATGAAAGGTGGACCAGTAGGCGTGAAACAGTGCATGCAGGAATTTAATTTTATTAATTCAAAATTTAGTATGATGATGTTTGGTATGTTAGTGTAATGATAACTCTTATGATTTAGGGAAAAAAATATAAGTTTAGAGATGTGATATTAGTATGCCATGAAGGAAGTTAGTAGGGTTCATTAAAGGTTTGGGGATATCCATGTTAAGTGTTATAATCTAAGTTCTAATTGTGGATTATTGAGCTAATAGAAAGAAGAATTAAAATTCTTGATGGTGTGAACACAGGATATGGTCATACTCACAAAGATTATAAGTTAGTTAGTGTTTAACTTATATGATGACTATTAGAGCTATATAAAGTTAAGAGTTGTATCTCAGAAGAAAGTATTAGCAGTGGGTTTTACACTATAAGATATAGTATTTCAGGGTGAGTTTATTATTAATATGTCCTATTATATCTCGGGATCTAGGGTAGAGAAAATATAGTTAAGTTGGACTTTATTAAGGGGTCCATAATCTTAAAGTGATAGCTTAAAGCTAAGGGAGAGATGAGAGAACAAGAAACCAAGTTAGACTCTTAGATTCTAGCAGTGATTCTAGTGTATTGTAGAACACCAGTAGGGAAGAAAGATGCCCTACTCATTCTTATCTCAGTGCAAAATGTTATATTTTAGTCATCACGACATCTACTCATGCCTTACAGGTCAGTTGTATGATCATAGTTCAGGTTCATGCATATTATAAAGAATTACGTGCACTTCCAGTTCCAAGTATAAGGAGTTCCATTCACTCAGCAGTCGAATCATATTCCATGAATTTATTAACTCGAAACTCAGGTCATGAAGCTTATAAATCATTTACTCACGTTTTATAGTATGTTTAGTTCCAGGTACTTATGTTACACTCTTATTAATCAGTAAAATTCAGATCATGTCGTGTATGTCCTCAGTTTTTATATCTTTAATCAATTCATTATTTTTATACTATATTTCTTAGGACTTATTTAAGGGTCCAATTTATGCATATTATTCTTTTATGTTTCAAATCCTCATGTTCTAACCTTTCAGTGACCTCTCCCTATGAAATAATAGTGGTGATAAGTAATTTTTTAGATGGGAAAGAGTATATGTCTCATGTTGGGGAAAGATTGTAGCATACTTATTGTATCTCAGGCTATAAGTGTGAAGGATGATTGAGGTAGAAATTTTATTATATGTCATGGTTAGTTGGGAATTCTATATATGTCTTCTTAAGAATAGTGCAAGAAAATTTTTTTGACAAGGGTTTAGAGAATATGAAAAAGTTGTTTTTATGGTTGTTCGCCTAGAAGTTCATATTTAGTTATAATGATAGGATTTAATGTCATGTTGGTATATAAGTGGATGGGTGCATTGTGCGTTAGTGAATTCCTAGTAAGAGGTTGAATTTAGTTATTGAAGGGGTAGGAAGTATTATTCTTTAGATGAGTAGTTGTGAAAACGCATAAAGTATTGCATTCAAAGTTTAGACTAGCATTATGGTGTTATGTGCAGTACCTGGTGATTTTGAGTTAGGCTTGAACATAGTGAGGGTACATAGTTCAACTCAGACTTGGGGATAAGCTTGAGGGTTAGAAGTTTCCTTAATGAAGGCATAGTGGTGGTATCCCAACTTATGTTTCATAGCCCTATGTTCCATGTTATAGAGTTTTAACCATATGAAGATTCCTTACTGAGATATCATGTTCAAAATATTCAAGTTGAGTATAAGCATCCAGTATAACTCAGTTCGTATAGCCAGCAACTCAGTTTAGCAGTCAGGCAGTCAAGTTCCTATAGTTTTCTATCTTTCCGTCTAGTCATACTATCCGAAGTATCATGAATATGGTTATTCCATGAGGTAATTCATTCATGTCCATGCAAGTTGCAAATTGAGTTCAGTCCAAGCATCATATTTCATATTTGTCTATTTAGTCATGACTCAGTTCATAAGTTTTCAGTGCGTAATCTAAGTTTACCAAATATTCCAGCTCAGATAGTGTAATACCCCTCGTACAAGTCAACTCAAAAATCACTTTCATGATAAAAGTTATAATGGTTTAGCTCATCTATATCCTTCATTACCAAACATGCCATGTGTACATTATTCCATAATTATACGTCTTTAACAAGTTCCTATCCATCATTCGAGGATGAATGATTACAAGGAGGAGATAATGTAACATCACACATTTTCCAGCTGGACTTTGAATCATCTTTCCTATGTCTGTAAGAATTAATACCATGATTTTTATGTGAATACATATGTAATGTTCATTATCCTAGTGTTTGAAGTGATTTCGGGGTTAAAAATGATCATAGGAATAACTTAGAGCAAAGTTGAGCTAAACACCTTTGATTCTGCCAAATCTTTGAATCCGATTCTACAAGGGTATACATTGAAAGTTTATAACTTTTATATATGTTGATTTTTTCATATCAAGACCCACTAAACGATAAATAATTGAGTTATATTTCCAATGATACAAATTTTGCCTTAATCCGATACTCGAGAAAAAGTTATGGCTTTTTTCGTGAGAGGAGGTAAGGGTCAACGATTTAGCCGCGGTGAGTTTCTCTAACCACACAAAATAGGGAATGATGCATTTATATCTCTACATGATGTATGATGTGTTGTGGATCTATTTCACCCTCTATTTCAGCTTCTTAAGTTTCAAGGGTTGGTCTTTTCCCCTATGCCCTAAATGTCAAAGGAACGAATTAAATCACCAAAAAAAGAATTATCTGGTAATCTTTCTAAAAACTTCTCATGTAGAAACCCTCCACTTACCAAGAATAAAATATTCAACTTTATCTCCAAGAATTCAAGTATCCAAGCTCAAAATTCATGTTTTTATTCAAGGATTCAAGCTTCAATTGAAAGAATTCATCTAGTTAAGGTATGTCGGAGTTCATTCATGGGTCCCCTTCACCCATGGTGCCTAAAAATCTTTCCTTGATTTAAAAAGATGAGTTTTTTTATATTGAAGATTCATATGTTCTAGATGGGCTTATTTTATGTTTTCCTTAGTGATTTGAACTCAAGTTATGTTTAAGTATGACTCCATGGATAGTTGTGTTATCTCATGCTTAAAGTTTAAATTTTGTATGTCATGTTCAAGTGAATTTCATGTTAAACCCCAAATTTATGAATTTAGGCATGTAATCATGTTGAATTATCATGTTTAACACATTGTCATGTTCAATTTCATGATTCTCACATGTTTTGTGCAAGGTTAATGTTTTGGGTTTCTGAACCATAATTCCTATCCTACAGTTTTAAGTGTTGATATCGTACTTTATGGTCATTCAGTGCTGAAGGTTTATGAACATCCGATACCTATTTGTTTACTTATGCTTCAGATCTTTCAAGTAATAATTCAGTGCAACCATGAATCTTATTACTTACTCAGATATTTATGATCATGATAAGTACTATCAATTATTTAAAATAATGTTCAGTTAAATTTAGTTCAGTTAAGAACCAGTGTCAGTTCAGTTGGGAGTAGGATTTAGCACTAAAAGAACCCAAAGGTGGGGGATCACCTGCCAGTAGAGGGTGTGACCCTTAGTAGAAATCCTTGAGTTACAGAACTATGTATCCATCGTAGGTTTGAGATGTCTACCTTCTCATGAGGGCACCTTCCCGTTGATGGGGACTCTTTAGTCCTTCGGGACACCACTTTAGTGGATCCTCATAGACATTGTTAGTACCCGTGGCATGGTACTAACACCTTTCAAACTGTGGTTACAGGTTGGACCATAATTAGCTCAGATTGGGGCATATTAGTTAGGTGATATTTCCCACAATTTCAGTCCAGTTATATATTAAATTAAGTACAGTTCAGATTACATAATTAGCATTCAGATATCAGTTAATCAGTTATAGATACCAGTTAATCAACATTCAGATGTTAGTTTATTAGTATTCTGAAGACAGTTATTTAGTATTCAATCATTATCTATTTAGTGTTCGTAAATCAGTTAGTCCGTATTCAAATATCAACTACTCAATATATAGACATTAGTTATCCCTTTACATAGATTTCTATCATTCAGTGACATAGGCATCAGATATTCTGTTAATCAGATCAGTCCAGTACATGTTATGTTGGGTTTTTTATGTTCATGCATTTATTCTCAGTATATCGGTATATTGAGATCCTTGAGTTATGTCAGTTTCCATCCCATAGTTTTATACCCATAATTCATCGATGATCCTCAGTATAGTTTTATAACATGTTCAGCTTTATATGAGATGGGCATAAAGTATTCATGTTTTACAACTTCCCAGCTTTGGTTCTACTTATTCCACATAAATAAAGCTTGAAAAAACCAAGTGTAGTGGTTCAAAAGCTTGTCAAATTATGTTTTCTATTCATGTTTTAAGATACTTTAGATTTCAGTTTATCTCAGTCTCTTGGTGAGTCTACTAGCACATAGCATGCAAGTTTTAAGATTTTAAATGTAATCAATTTTACTTATTGCATTCACCCCACTTACTCAGTACATTCGAAAATACTGATCCACATGTATATCTATGTGCTACATTTTTTCATAATGTAGGTACCAATTGTGGCCTACACATCATAATTAGACACTTTGCATCTTCTAGCCAGTAGGTGATGAGTTCTCCTATTGCGGGGACTCCAGTCAATTGTAGTTCATGTACTGTATTATATTTATTCATATGTATTGATTAGTGGTAGTTGGAGGTTTTCCCCAGCTATCTATAGTCAGTATAGTAGAGGCTTTATATATAGTCAGTCAGAGTAATGAAAATGTAAATTCTAGGTTCTCTCTTCAGTTTTATCAGGTTGTAAACTTTATTAGAATTATATTATCCAAAATATATCAAGAATATATTTCCGCACCACAAACATAGATATTTTATACATTTTAATTTAGATGCTTAAGTATCATGCCAGTTCATGTGTTAGATTGGAATCCCCTGTGGTTCTAAGCACCATGTTACGACTAGGGGGCAGTCTCGGGTCATTACAGTTCTGTACTCCATACATACTGGGAACTAAGTAGCGCCTTACACTCACTTTGTATAGGGTCAGTTCGTTAGTCACAACCTATCCAGTTTATGCAACTACATGACATAGTTATCTCATTCCTAATTCGAATGCCATTAAGGGTTTCTCAGAAGTTGCACATGCACGCAGATCACACAGTTTATCACAATTTTTTTTAGAAAGGGTATGAATTTTTCACACAGAATAGACTACCTATGCACACCATTCTTCTTACATAAGCATCTCAAAATAACACATACACATATATTCTAGTTCATCATTCAGAATGTGGACTACGGGTTTTGAAAAACGACAACCATAACCCGTAGCAATTGTGGTACAGCCCCACCCCCACCCCAAACTAAAATATATACACTATCCCTAGTGCATTTTGCAATGTGAAATATGGATTAATGATATACCTGGGCTCTCTAGATGCCAACTCATATAGGATCAGCATGGGGACCCTCAGATTTGTCCCTATACCTCTCAACAGTGGTCCTGTCCATTGTTGAGACATCTTTAACAATAGTGGCACCAGCTGTGGCCGGTGCACCTAGTGGTATATTCGGCGTCGGGGCTGTATCACTGCCCCTCTACATATCTATGGCCGCTCTCAAACTACTGGCTCCTGCAACTTAGTCCCTCATTTCCCAGTCCTTCTCACTATGCACACTTGCTCTTTTGCTGCTTTAATGTTTTTTTCTTCGGTGCTTCATCTTTTTTTTTTGTTTTGATTTTTCTTTCTTCTTTCTTCTTTAATTTTGGCACACCAAATATTTTGGACCTCTTTTTTTTACTAGGTATACGTAATAATCGACATGGAAAAACTGGCCTCCCATGAAACTCATTCACCAACTTCCGCAACTCAGCTATCTCAGCCTTAACTCCTGCTAAGTCAGGATCTTGAACACCTTCAAACTCACAAGTAATCCTTAGCTTAAAACCATCAAACTTCCTTTGTATCTTTGTGATTTGGTCTTCCAATCAATTATTGACCCAGGGTTTTACTCTTATTTCCATAAAATGCAGGGAATATTGATCCCCTGCCTGAAATAATGGATATAAGAACTCATGTAGCCGAGCTATCTTACAAACATAGATATGTGTAACCTCTTATCTCTTACCGACATCTGAATAAGATGGGAATATACCTATTTGGTCAACCATTCTACTATTACACAAATGTCATCAGAACCAGGGGAGGTGTGAGACAATCCACTAACAAAGTCAATGATGATCCACTCCTACTCCCACTCAAGACTACGCACGCAATCACTGAAGTAGGCCACCAGGCCTCTGATGCTCGACCTTTACCTTCTAAAAACATAGGCAAACATCCCTAAAGTTGGTTGTATCTCTCTTCATACTACTACACTAGTAGTGTTGCCTCAAATCCCTATACATCTTAGCTATCCTAGGGTAAATAGAGTATATGGAGTTGTTAGCCTCATATAATATCAACTGAATAGAGTCTACATCCCTCCTTACACAAATGCAACCATTATATCTAAAAATATGCTTATAATCTATGGTAGACCTCCTAGACTCAACCCTCATAACTTGATCATGAGTGACACAAAGTCCCCAGTCCTCAAACTTGCGACTCTGAATCTTCTCAAATAAGGTATAACTGGCCTCGGCACTAGTAAGGATCCTCCTGGAGTCTGAAATATCATGTCACAAAATTAAATTGGATAAGGATTTGATGTCCCATGCCAATGGCCTCTAAAAAATAGAATTATAATCTAAGCTACCCATTCACATCACATTCTGGCTTATGGAATTCGCTATTGCAATTGCCTTGCCTAGATGGTATATAGTAGAGATGTCATAATCCTTTAGAAACTCTATCCATCTATGCTGCCTATAATTTTTCTCTATTTGAGTCATAAGATACTGAAGATTACTATGATCCATATCGATCTCACAACACATGCCTGTCACGACACAATATACAATACATGATGGCACCTACTGTATCTTGCCATTAGGTAAACCAAACCAAAACCCATAGCCAGATGCAATGGGCTACCATGGTGGAAAATGTCCTAAAAGCTAGAAATTAACAATTAAATATTTAGAAGCAATAATACATTCATAATAGTCTAACAGATAGATAGAAAACCAACGACTATCCCAAGACATTGTAATATCAGCACAATAGCTACTCCAAATGAACTGTGAGTACTAAATAGTCAAATTCAATCCATCTCAAAGATGAAAGACTAGACATATTTGAATATAAAGAAAAATGGTAAATACGACGAGCTCACCTTATCTCCGAAATCAACCCTACACTATCTTTGAATTAGCAACAACAACTATTACCCAAATCTATATAAAAAAGGTACATTAGTGTAGTATGGGTATTAAACCATGGGTACTCAATTGGCATAATTGGCCTATTTAGCTAAATCATGACATAAATATGATAAGAGATAAGATAAAATAAGCTAAGTCGAGGCAAAAGAGGAAAACCTTGGAATAAACTCAGACACTGTTATACATAAAAAAAATTAATGCATACAAAAGAGTAACATAAAGATCACATAACAATGTCTACAAGATTGGACCCCATAAGCCAATAAGTGTAGAAAAGTAAATAACCCAACATAGGACCCTATAATCCTAGAGGGTACAATCAAGGAAACTAAGTGATCAAATAGCCATAAATTACAAAATTATCATTCCATAAAGAAAATCCATCCAAACTGTATCACCTCATTCATCACTCCTAATGCCAGACTTAAATTATAACTTAATAGTATCATCATCATTATCATCATTTCCAAAAAATGAAACGGAACTCATTTTAACAAAATCAACATCAACTTTTAGACTTTAACTGAAACTCAATAGAGTATACCAATGAACTATAACTAGAGACCATCCTTTTCCCCATGTCTATCCAATGAACCATGAATCACAATAATAATTCATATCGAGACCAATACCCATAAACCATACCAATACTATTTTTATTAAGTCATGCCTATAACCATGCCCATAGGCCATGTCAATGGTTGTATCCATAAGTTATATCAATAATCATATACTGTAACACACCGAATCTGGTACCCGAAATGCTACATAGTGCTCCTGACCCCGAAGGACCACAAGCTAACCCATGACTGATATCTGTACCTGTATGCTGCATAAAATACTAAATAATCTAGAAACATGAACTGAAAGGCAATAAAGTTCAAAACTGAATATAATCTGAAAAATATAACATCTGTGTGGGGTAATAGAATAACCAGAAAAAACTAAAAATACTAAAATCTGAAACATGATAGTCTAAAAAGCCTTTAACTGACTGAACTGTCTGATTAAGGAGTTTATAGGACGTGTCCCCAACTAAATCCAACTAATAAACTAATTAATGAGATAATACAGAAATAGTCATGTCCTCGAAGGATGAGGACTCATTACTAACTTAGGAAAACTACTATATATAATTTAATGATGCTCTGGAGCTCGTGTCTCTGAACCTATGGTATAGGACTCCATAGTGCAAATGCGTCAGTCTTTTGAATATACTGGTATGCATGTGAGGTAGGTTGAATGCTTGGGGTTCATATGGATAAATAATATTGTATAATTGAGTAATATGAACGTGAGAATACATGCATGCATATATAGTAACTATATCTGAAATCTTGATAACATTAGTATGCTGATAACTAACATGACTAATGACTGAATTCTGATAACTGATAACATGAGTGACTATATCTAACAGTCCTAGATCTGATGGAACTAGCTGAGTTCCATACTGTATCTGAGTTTACTATATCTAAAAATCCTAAATTCTGAAGAACTATCTGAGTTCTTTTATTTAGGCTGATACTGAGACTATGGGAAATAGTCATCTAACCGACATACCCCAAATGATGCATTATAGCTAAATTGGGGTCCAATCTATGACCTGATTGGAAGTGTGTTAATACCGTGCCACTGGTAAGGACAATATGTGAGGGACCTTAATATAATAGGTAACTCATGGGAGAATGGTGGGAACTCTCATATAGTAGGCTAAGCCACCTTATCTACCCTCGTATAGTAGTCTATGATGTATCAACCTATGCTAGCTACAGAGTTCTGGAACGAAAGGATTGCTTCTAAGAATCACACCTTCATATAACAGGTGAGTTCCCACCCTTGGGTTTGCTCGGTGCTTATTTCTACTCCCATCTAAATGGACACTGAACATGATCTACTGAAATGAACATGAACAGAGTTGTTGAATTCCATTGACTGGTGGAATACTACTAACATCAGACAACTAATTGAGTTCTTGGGATCATGGAGATTTCCTGAGTCATAAGACTGTCTGAAGTCTAAGGATCATAGCTTGACTGAGAGTATCGTGAAAACATGACATAGCTCTAGGCACACAACTAATATTTCGGGTATGAGTACCCCCAGGACTCGATGGAAGTAAACTGGCCAAGCATAACTTACTTGAACATATAACTAACATCATAATCCATAATACATTTATAGAAGCATTTCATCAAAACATGTGATAGGTATAACTTGTACATACATGGGGATTTCATGGTATCATGCTAGTTAGGAACTTTTCCTTCATCTAGGCTTTTAATCAAACATATTGTAGGCATGCTACATGTAAACATCATTGTACAATAAGTAAACATCATGGTTCAATTCTAATATCATCATTCAAGGGATTAGTCATAGGTTTGCATGAATCTATATCTATAATAATTTAACCCACATAGAATTTATCACCCAACAGGGAGTAGAATTCAATAGCTCATTGTCCACATGAACAAGAGTAGCCCGGTCATGAAATTCACAAGAAAATCCATAAACTTGAATTTATAAAAGGGATTATTGGTCTTCATAGATGAAAAGAGTCCATGAATGAATACTATGCATACCTTAGTTCATGATTTCGTGAAGATTGACGGTGAAACTTTCTTGAAATTGGATCATCTATGAAAACCCTAGCTCTTTCTTGAGAAAAACTTGAGAGAAACTAGTATATTTTGGGTGAAAAGTGGATGAATCACGTGTTAAAGGGCTTAAATAGGGGTGGGAAGTTTACCCTTTTAACCCTGGATGCGTCATTGAAAATTGCAAAAATTTCCCAAACTGGACCTTTGGCACGACACGGCGCTGTCCCTAGATTTTGACAATGGGGAAATTGATGGATGACGCGACGTGGAGCCATCACATTTCCCCTTCTTTTGTGACCAGGAACTTTGGCGCGACGCGGAGAAAATCGAGCTAAGACACTGGAAAATGAAAATTCATAATTTGGGCCCTGGCGCGACACGTCATAATCACGAACCCCTACAAGAATTTGACAAATGTCATTTCCTCTTGTGGCGCGGCATGCCACTGATGAAGATGGCTCTATTTTATGATGGCAACTTGAAATAGTCGTAACTTCTGACCCGGTTATCGCATTTGGATGAATCTTATATCGATGGAAAGCTTATTGAATTTCCCACATGACAAAAAGTGATAATCTTGAAAATTCCTCATGGAATAACCATAATTCAATTTAGTAGCTAGTTCTATACATTCTTAAGATAAATTATCATGGAAAAAGTACTAAGTATTACAATATCTCCCCCTTGAGAACATTCATCCTCGAATGAGACTGACTAAGAGGTGAGAAAAGACAACCGACGTACATACTAAACATGAATAACTGGAATATGATCTCATGACTGACATGACTGACAATCTTAACATATATTACTGAACATGCATATCTGATGCATGTGTAACTGATTCATGAATGCATGACTGAGTGTTCTGAAGAACTAAGTTTCTCACAATAAGAATGCATATCTGATGGATAATTACATAACTAAACTGATATATGAGTGCATGACTGAATATGCAATGGTACTTGATACCAAGTTTCTAATGGGAATATGAGCATGAAACTGCATACCAAGTTTGTGATGAACACTAAACATGAAGCTGAGTAAGCTTTATAAGAATTGTTACCTTGATCTTGATCTGAGTTGGTGAAGAAGAGGTGAGGATACTTGGTACACATGTCTGCCTCTTCTTCCCAAGTAACTTTCTCGATGAACTAATTTCACAAAGAACCTTAACTAGAGGTCCTTCTTTGTTTCTCAATCTGCGAGTCTGATAGTTTAAGATTTTGACTAGAATCTCTTTATAAGAGAGAGTGTTATGAACATCATTGCTATGAATAGAGACTACAACTGATGGTTCACCTATGCACTTTTTGAGCAACGAGACATGAAAGACTGAATGAAATGAGGCTAGGTCTGAAGGGAAATTAAGCTTATAAGATACCTTGCCAAAGCGACAGAGTATCATGAAGAGACCGACATATCGGGGACAGAGATTTCCTTTCTTGCCTAATTGCTTCACTCTCTTCATGGGAGAGATCTTTAAGTAGATAAAATCACCAATCTCAAACTTGAGATCCATTCTATGAACATCTGCATAAAACTTCTGTCGGCTATGACCAGCCCGAAGTCTTTTTCTGATCAACTGACCCTTCTCTAAGGCATCAAATACTAAGTCAGGCCCTATTACTGAGGCCTCACTAACTTTGAACCAACCAATTGGAGATCTATATCTCCTACCGTAGAGAGCTTCAAATGGACCCATATGAATATTGGAATGATAGTTGTTGTTGTATGCAAATTCAATCAAAAGAAAGTGGTCATCCCAACTTCCATTGAAAGAAATAGCACAAACACGCAACATATCTTGTAAGCTCTGAATGGTCCTTTCTTCTTGACCATCTTTCTAAGGATGAAAGGCTATACTGAGATGAACTTGGGTACCAAGACCCTTTTGGAGCGCTTTCCAGAAATAAGAGGTGAACTAGGCACCTTTGTCTGAGATAATAGATAATAGAACACCATGTAACTTGACCAACCCCCTAATGTAGAGTTTGACATAATCCTCGGCTGAATAAAAGGTATGAACTGGAAGTAAATAGGATGATTTGGTCATCCTATCTACAATGACCCAAACTGAATCATGCTGATGATGAGTCCGAGGCAAACCTGTCCCAAAGTCCATGTTCACTTCTTCCCCTTTCCAAGTAGGAATACTAAACTCCTGTATAGACTTACTAGGCTTCTGATGCTCTATCTTAACTTGCTGACATGAAGAGAACTTATCCACAAAATTTGCAATATCTCTCTTCATCCCACTCCATCAATAGATCTCTCGCAAGTCGTGGTACATCTTTGTGGCCCCTGGAAAAATATAGTAGAATGCACCATGCTCTTCTGTAAGAATTTTCTACCTTAAATCATCTACACCTAGAACACAGAGACGACCCTAACAGCGTAGAACACCATATCCCCCTTGGGAGAAAACCTCTATTTTCTGATCCTCAACTGACTCTTTCAACTTGACAAGGCTGGGATCTCTATCTTGCTTTTCTTTCACCTCAGAAACTAGAGATGATTTTGAACTACTCTGAACCCATATATCATCCTCATCTGTATCAACTAAGCGAACACCTAGTCTGGCTAGCTGATGTACTTCCTGAGCTAACTTCTTCTTACTGTCATCCACATTAGCAACGCTACTCAAAGACAGTCTACTGAGAGTGTCGACCACTATATTGGCCTTTCTCGGATGATAAAGGACCCTCATGTCATAATCTTTGAAGATCTCTAACCACCTTCTCTGATGAAAATTGAGATCTTTCTGAGAAAAGACATACTGAAGACTTTTATGATCTGTGAAGACATCTACATGAACTCCGCAGAGATAATGTCTCCAAATCTTCAAGGCAAAGACTACGGAGGCTAACTTAAGATCATGAGTAAGATAATTCTTCTCAAGGGGTTTAAGTTGTCTGGAGGCGTAGGCTGTGACCTTACCATGTTGCATGAGGACACAACCCAAACCTACTCTGGATGCATCACAATACACTATGAACCCATCTGAACCATCTAGAAGAGCTAAAACTAGATTTGAGGTAAGTCGAGTCTTCAACTCCTGAAAACTCATCTCACAAGGATATGACCACTGAAACTTGACTTTCTTCTAAGTCTTATTGGATATAGGGGATGCAATAGAACAAAATACCTCAAAAAATAGTTTGTAATAGCCATCCAAAACCAAGAAACTCATGATATCTAATGGAGAGACAGGGCGAGGCCAGTTTCTTACTACTTTGGTCTTTTGTGGATCCACTCTAATGCCATCATCGGAAATGATATGACTAAGGAATGCTACTGACCTTAGCCAAAATTTCCACTTACTGAATTTGGAGAATAGCTTATGATCTCTAAGAGTCTGAAGTACTGTTCTGAGATGGTCTGCATTATCATGCTCACTATGGGAATAGACCAGAATATCATTTATGAAAACTATGATGAACATGTCCAAGTACTGCGTGAACACATGGTTCATAAAGTCCATAAAAGTTGTCAGGGCATAGGTAAGATCAACGGACAAAACTAAGAATTCGAAATGACCATACCGAGTATGGAAAGCTATTTTTGGAATGTCGCATTCTCTAACTCTAAGCTGATGATAGATGGATCTGAAGTCTATCTTAGACAAATAACTGGCACCCTAAAGTTAGTCAAATAAGACATCGATTCTGGGAAGAGGATACTTGTTCTTTACTGTAACTTTATTGAGTTGATGGTAATCAATACACATTCTAAGAGAACCATCTTTCTTGAGCAGGAATAAGACAGGTGCGCCCCATTGGGAAATGGTGGGCCTTATGAATCCCATATCTAGGAGATCCTTCAACTATTCTTTCAGTTCTCTAAGTTCTACTGGTGCCATTTTGTATGGCGGAATAGATATAGGCTGAGTATCTGGAAGAAGTTCAATGCCAAAGTCTATTTCCAATTCAGGAGGAATTCCTTAAAGATCTTTGGGAAAGACATCTAAATATTTACCTACAACTGAAATGAATTTAAGGCTGGGAGTTTCCGAACTAGTGTTCTTAACATGAACAAGATGATAGACACATCCTTTAGATATCATTTTCCTTGCCTGAAGGTAGGAAAAAAGCTGACCTCTTAATGCTAAAGTACTACCCTTCCACTCAAGGACGGGTTCATTCGGAAACTAAAAATAGACTATTCTATTTATGCAGTGTACTATGTCATAGCAGGAATGAAGCCAATCCATGTCGAGAATGACATCAAAATCAGTCATCTTTAATTCGACTAAGTCTACTGAAGTGACTTTCTGAGATATCATAATCGGGCCGTTCCTGTATACCCACCGGGCTATGATGGTTTTCCCACTGGGGTAGAGACTAAAAAGGGCTCTACTAAAATTTTGATACTAACTCCGAAATCAACTGCTATTAAAGAGTGACAAAAGACAAAAAAGCTCCTGGATCTAGCAAAGCGTAGGCATACATATGAAAGATCTGTATCATACCGGTAACCACTTTAGGATAATTTTATTGATCTTGTCGGTACTGAAGAGCATAGAGACGATTTAGGTGTTGCCCACTAGTAGCACTAGAGGTGGCACCCTACTGATTTAGGCGATCGGACTATGCTTATGAGCGATTCTATTGACCCTGAGGACCTGGATAAGAACAATCTCTAACTCTGTGGCCTGGCTTGCCACATCTGAAGAAAATACCACTAACAGTCCTACAAATACCTTAATGTTGCTTGCAATAACTCTGGCAAAGAGGATAGGTGCAGAAACTGCTAACATTGCCCTGGGACTTAGAGCCTGGCGCTCTGTCTTTGTTACCCTCTCTGAACTTAGAAACTGGAGAACTGGCTATTGAAGGAGCTGGAACTGATGACATAGGATGAAACTAAGAATGGTTTCCTCCTTCTAACTTAGGCTGAGCAAAGTTGAAACTTCTTTCTTCCCCCTCTTATTCTGCTTATCCCTCATCATAATCTTGTGCTCTTCAATCTGCTGAGCATGAGTCATAATCCTGGCTAAAGTTATGTCACTATTTAGCATGGCGGATCTGCACTCATTAACCACAATATTATTCATGCCTAAAACGTACTTACTCATCCTTGCCCTGCTATCTGCAACCACATGAGGGGTATATTTGGCTAATTAAGTAAACTTAAAAGAATACTCTTTCACTGTCATATTACCCTGCCTGAGGTTGCTGAATTCTAACACCTTAACTACCTTAAGCTTTAGGGGAAAGAATCTATCGAGGAAAGCAGACACAAACTCCTCCTATTCAACTGGCCCTGCATCATCTGCCCTCTCTGACTTCCACTACTTGAACCATATGTGAGCATTATCTTGTAACTGATATACAGCTAGCTCAGCACTCTCAATAATAGTCACCCCCATGATATTTTTCACCTTCTGCACCTAATCTAGGAATTTCTGAGGGTCCTCATCTGTCTTAGACCCGAGAAAGGATGGAGGATTCATTTGGGTAAAATATATAATCTTGGATACAGCTGAATTGGCCACTAGATTTGCCGGAGAGACAGCTGGTCATTCGTTCTAAGCAGCAACTGAGTTAGAAAGAGTAGTGAATGCAACTCAGAACTCTGCATAATAAACATGTTCACCCAAATATTCTTTGGGCTAAGGGGTTGGCTGATTCTCGTTTCTTATTTTATAAGGTATGATCTATAAAAAAAGGGAGAAATAGATTAGACTGAGAGATTGACTTGACATTATGCTCACTGGCAGGACATGAATACTGAAAGAAGGGAAACTGTTCCTAAAACATCTTATAGCTTCTTGTACATAAATGTGGTACACAACACACATATGTACAAGACTCTACTAGATGATGCTTTCAGACTTCCTAGGACTCTATTGAGCCTTAGGCTCTGATACCAAGTTTGTAAAGCACTGGATCTGGTACTCAGAACGCTACATGGTGCTCATGACCCCGAAGGACCATAAGTGAACCCATGAATGATATTTGTATGCTGCATAAAATACTGAATAATCCAAAAACATGAACAAAAAGGTCGTAATGTTCAAAACTAAACTTAATCTGAATAATATAACATTTGTGAGAGGTAATAAAATACCCAACATAAAACTGAACATACTGAAGTCTGAATCATGATAGTCTAGAAAACCACTAACTGACTGAACTGTCTGAGTATGGAGTTAATGGGACATGTCCCCAACTAACTCAAACTAATAAACTAATTAATGAGATAATAGAGAAATAGTCATGTCCTCGAAGGATGAGGACTCACTGCTAACTTTGACTACTGATATTTGGAATCTACTGATGCTTTGGAGCTTGTGTCTCTGAACCTATGGTATAAGACACTATAGCGCAAATACGATAGTACTTTAAATGTACTTGTATGTATGTGAGGTACGCTGAATGAATGGGGTTCATATGCATGAACAATACTGGCTAACTGACTAATATGAACATGAGAATACACGCATGCATACATAGTTACTATATCTGAAATCGTGATAACATGAGTATGCTGAAGACGAACATGACTAATAATTGAATTCTGATTATTGATAACATTAGTGACTATATCTGACGGTCCTAGATCTGATGGAACTAGTTGATTTCCCTATTGTATTTGAGTTGAATGTATCTGAAAGTCCTGAATTCTAAAGAACTATCTGAGTTCTTTTACTGAAACTGATACTAAGACTATAGGAGGTAGTCATCTAACCGACATGCCCTAAATAATGAATTATAGTTGAATTGAGGTCCAATCTATGCCCTGATTGTAATGGCATAAATACTGCGCCACTAGTAAGGAAAACATATGAGTGACCCTAATATAATAGGTATCTCTAGGGATAATGGTGGGCACCCTCATATAGCAGGCTAAGACACCTCATCTACCCTCATATGGCGGGATATGATGTCTCAACCTATGCTGGCTACATAGTTCTAGAACACAAGGATTGCTTCTAAGAATCACACCCTCATATAACAGGTGAGTTCCCACCCTTGGGTTCGCTCAGTGTTAATTTATACTCCAATCTTAATAGACACTAAACATGATTAACTGAACTGAAATGAACTGAGTTACAGAATTACGTTTGCTGATGGAATACTACTAATATCTGATAATTGACTGAGTTCATGAGATAATGGAAATTTCCCGAGTCATAAGATTGTCAGAAGTCTAAGGATCATAGCTTGACTGAGAGTATCGTGAAAACATGACATAGCTCTAGGCACGTAGATAATGTTTTGGGTACGAGTAGCCCTAGGACTCAATGGAAGGAGACTGACCAAGCATAATTTACTCGAACATATAACTAACATCATAAACCATAATACATTTATAGAATCATTTTCATCAAAACATTTGATAGGCATAACTTGTACATATATGGGGATTTCATGGTATCAAGCTAGTTAGGAACTTTTCCTTCATCTACGCATTTAATCAACATATTGCAGGCATGGTACATGTAAACATCATTGTACAATAATTAAACATCATGGGTCAATTCTAATTTCCCTAATCAAGGGTTTAGCCATAGGTTTGCAGGAATCTATATCTATAATAATTTAACCCACATAGAATTTATCACCAAACAGGGAGTAGAATTCAATTTCTTATTATCCACACTAACAAGAGAAGCCCAATTATGAAATTCATAAGAAAATCTATAAACTTGAATTTAGAAAAGGGATTCTTGGGCTTGATGGACGAAAGGAGTCCATGAATGAACACTATGCATACCTTAGTTCATGATTTCATGAAGATCGATGATACGCCCAAATTACAACTCTCGTTAGAAAGTGCAAGCGGTCGCTGTTAAATATAGAACCTAACTGTGTTGGGTGTCGAATCCCACAAGGAATACTATGATCACTAAGTATTGCGATTATTATTAGACTATTGATCGAAGGTTCCAAAGTAAATGGGGGGTTTCGGTTTAAGTACGCAGTAATATTAGCAGTGTAACAACAAGATGATATTGGTAATAGTATTTGTTTACATAGAAAGACAAGTTAGGGTTATTTCCACCTTGTAGTTTTCAATATTATCTAACAATGGGTATTTAGAACTCATACATGCATGCACTTATAGAGAAACACATTTAAATTCATAATCCAAGTGTTTCTCAACCAACAAGGATTAATCCACTCTAGTTCTCTCAAATCAAAAGTGTTGTTTATACTTTTGTGAAATCTCCAAGTTGTTAATCCTATTAAGGCATTAACGGATAAAATAGAGGTTAGAAACCCTATTCTCTTATCACTACTCTCATTTCCTAACATAAACTTTTCTATCGAACAAGTTATGTTTTAATGGCACATTCCCTATGTTTGCAGCCATGAGAATTCAATCATAACGAAGAGAGTATATTATAAGTGCATCTACACATAATGAACTCAAAACCCAAAGAAATAAATAGTATACTACCAGGTTTCCATAACCCTAACAATTAAACTTAGCTACTTATGAATAAAACGGACTTAGGTTGAGTGAAGTTGAAACTACCTGTCTTCGCCCTCTTATTTTGTTTCTCCCTCATCTTAATCTTTTGATCCTCAATATACTGAGAATAATTCATAAGCCTAGCTAAAGTCAAGTCACTATCTAGCATGGCGGATCTGCACTCATTAACCACGCGATCATTCACCCATGAAATGTACTTACTAATCATTTCCCTGCTATCTACAACCATGTAAGGGGCATATCTGGCTAATTGAGTTAACTTAAAAGAATAGTCTTTCACTTTTATATTGACCTGCCTGAGGTTGATGAATTCTAACACCTTAGCGTCCCTAAGATCTAGGGGAAAGAATCTATCAAGGAAAGCAGACGCAAAATCCTCCTACTCAACTGGCCCTGCATCATCTGCCCTCTCTGACTTCCACTACTTGATCCAAGTGTGAGCAACATCCTACAAGTGAGATGTAACTAGCTCAGCACTCTCAACAATAGTTACCCCTATGATGTCTGTCACCTTCTACACCTGATCTAGGAATTCTTGAGGGTCCTAATATGTCTTACACCCGAGAAAGGATGGATGATTCATTCGGGTGAAATCCCGAATCCTTACTGTAGTTAAATTAGCCTATAGATTAGCTAAAACAACAGCTGGTTGTTCAGTCTGAGAAGTAACTGAGTTAGAAAGAGTAGTGAATGCAGCTCGAAACTCTGCATAAGAAACATGTTCGCCCAAAGGTTCTTTGAGCTGAGGGGCTGGCTGATTTCCATTTCTTCTTTTAGGAGGCATGTTCTGAAGTAGAAAGGAAGAAATAGGTTAGACTTAGATATTGACTTTATATTATGATCACTGGCATGATATCAATACTGAAAGAGGGGAAACTATTCCTAAAACTTCTTATAGTCTTCTATACATAAATGTGGCGCGCAACACACCCATGTACGAGACTCTACTAGATGCGGCTTTTAGACTTCCTAGGATTCTATTGAACCTTAGGATCTGATACCAAGTTTGTAACGCCCCGGATCTAGTACCTGGAATGATACACTGATCTCATGACCCCAAAGTCCCACAAGCTAACCCATGACTGATATCTATACCTGTATGATGTGTAAAATACTGAATAATGCAAAAACATTAACTAAAGGGCCATAAGCTTCAAAACTGAACATAATTTGAATAATATAACATCTTTGTGTGGTAACAGAATACCCAAAACAAAACTGAACATACTGTTGTCTGAAATATGATAGTCCAGAATGCGTCTAACTGTCTTAGTTGTCTGAGTAAGGAGTTGATGGGACAGGTCCACGACTAACTCCAACTACTAAACAAATTAATGAGATAATAGATAAATAGTCATGTCCTCAAAATATGAGGACTAACTGCTTACTCTGGCTACTGATATCTAGAATCTACTGATGCTCTAGAACTCGTATCTCTGAACCTATGGTATAAGACACCATAGTGCAAATGCGTCAGTACTTTGAATGTACTGGTATGCATGTGAGATTGGATGAATGCAAGGGGTTCATATGCATGAACAATACTGGCTAACTAACTAATATGAATGTGAGAATATATGGATACATATATAGTAACTATATCTGAAATCGTGATAACATGAGTATATTGATGACTAACATGACTAATAACTGAATTCTGATAACTGATAACATGAGTGACTATATCTGACAGTCCTGGATCATATGGAACTAGCTGAGCTCTATACTGTATCTGAGTTGACTGTATCTGACAGTCCTGAATTCTGAAGAACTATCTGAGTTCTTTTACTGAGACTAATACTGAGACTGTGGGAGGTAGTCATCTAACCAACATGCCCCAAATGATGCATTATTGCTGAATTGGTGTCCAATCTAGGCCCTTATTGGAAAGTTGTCAATATCACGCCACAAGTAAGGACAACATATGAGTGACCCTAATATAACAGGTAACTCTAGGGAAAACGGTGGGAACCCTCATAGAGCAGGCTAAGCCACCTCATCTACCCTCATATAGTAAGCTATGATGTCTCAACCTATGCTAGCTACATAGTTCTAGAACGTAAGGATTGCTTCTAAGAATCACACCCTCATAAAATAGGTTAATTCTCACTATTGGGTTCGCTCAGTGCTAATTTCTACTACTATCTAAATATACACTGAACATGATTTACTGAACTGAACATGAACTGAGTTATTGAATTCCGTTGACTGACAGAATACTACTGATATCCAACAACTGACTGAGTTCATGAGATAATGGAGATTTCCTAAGTCATAAGACTGTCTGAAGTCCAAGGATCATATCTTGACTAAGAGTATCGTGAAAACTTGACATGTCTCTAGGCACACAGCTAATGTTTCGGGTACGATTAGCCCTAGGACTCGATGAAAAGAAACTGACCAAGCATAACTTACTTGAATATATAACTAACATCATAATCCATAATACATTTCATCAAAACATGTGATAGGCATAACTCGTACATACATGGGGATTTCATGGTATCATGCTAGTTAGACATTTTTCCTTTATCTACGCATTTAATCAAATATATTGTAGGCATGGTACATGTAAACATCATTTTACAATAATTAAATATCATGGTTCAATTCTACTTTCATCATTCAAGGGTTTAGTCATAGGTTTTCTTGAATCTATATCTATAATAATCTAACCCACATAGAATTTATAGCCCAACAGGGAGTAGAATTCAATTTCTCATTATCCATATTAACAAGAGCAGCCCAATCATGAAATTAATAGGAAAATCCATAAAATTGAGTTTAGAAAAGAGATTCTTGGGCTTCATGGACGAAAGGGGTCCATGAATGAACATTATGCATACCTTAGTTCGTGATTTTGTGAAGATTGATGGTGAAAATTTCTTGAAATTAGATCTTCTATGAACACCCTATCTTGTTCTTGAGAGAAACTTAAGAGAAACTAGTATATTTTGGGTGAAAAGTGGTTGAATCATGTGTTAAAGGGCTTTAATAGGGTTTTGAAGTTGACCCTTTTAACCCTGGACGTGTAATTTAAAATTATAAAATTTTCCCGAATTGGACCTTTAGCGCGACGCGGCGCAATAGCACCATGTCACTGGATTTTGACAATTGGGAAATTGAGGGATAGCGCGATGCGGAGCCATCGCGTTGCCCCTTCTTTTGTGACCTAGAACTTTGGCGCGACACAGAGGAAATCGCCCCAAGGCACTGGAAAAGGACAATTCTGAATTTGGACCCTGGTGCTATGCGCCATAATTACGGACCACTACTAAAATTTTCTAAATGCCATTTACTCTTGTGGCATGGTGCTCCACTGACTAATATAGCGTTGCTTAGCGACAGGAACTTGAAATTATCGTAACTTTTGACTTGGTTATCGAATTTGGATGAATCTTATACCGATGGAAAGCTTATTAAAAATCTTGAAAATTACTCATGGAATAACCATCATTCAACTTAAAAGACAATTCTAGACATTCTTGAGATGAAATTAGCAAGGAAAAAGTATGGGGTATTACAATATCTCCCCCTTGAGAACATTCATCCTCGAATGAGACTGACTGAGATGGGAAAAAAGACAGCTGACGTACATACTGAACATAAATAATTGGAACATGATCTCATGCTGGACATGACTGACAAAATGAATATATAATACTGAACATGCATATCTGATGCATGTGTAACTGATTAATGAATGAATAACTGAGTGATATGAAGAACTAAGTTTCTCATAATGAGAATGCATATCTGATGTATAATTACATAACTGAACTGATACATGAGTGCATGAATTTATATACAATGGTCCTTGATACCAAGTTTCTAATGGGAACATGAGCATGAAACTGCATACCAAGTTTGTGATGAACACTGAACATGAAGCTGAGTAAGCTAAAGGAGAATTGTTACTTTGAGCTTGATTTGAGTTGGCAAAGAAGAGGTGAGGATACTTGGTATGCATGTCTGCCTCTCTTCCGAAGAAGATCCCTCGACGTACTGATTTCGCCAAAGAACCTTAACTAGAGGGACTGCTTTGTTTCTCAATCTACTATTCTGATAATCTATGATTTCGACTGGAATCTCTTCATAAGAGAGAGTGTTTTGAACATCAATGCTATGAATAGAACTAAAACTGATGGGTCACATATGAACTTCTTGGGCAAAGAGACATGAAAGACTGGATGAACTGAGGCTAGGTCTGAAGGAAAATCGATCTCATAAGCTACCTTGACAAAGGGACTGAGAATCTTGAAGGGACCAACATATCGGAGACTGAGCTTTCCCTTCTTGACAAATTGCGTCACTCCCTTCATGGGAGAAATCTTTATTTAGACAAAATCACCAATCTTCAACTCGATATCCTTTCTATGAACATTTGTAGAAAACTTCTGTCTGCTCAGAACAGCCCAAAGTCTTTCTCTTATCAACAGAACCTTCTCTAAGGCATCGAATACTAAGTCAGGCCCTATGACTGAGGATTCACTATATTTAAACCAACCAATTGGAGATCTACATATCCTACCGTAGAGAACTTCGAATGAAGACATATGAATACTTGAATGATAGTTGTTGTTGCATCAAAATTCAATCAAAGCCAAGGGGTCATCCCAACTTCCCTTGAAAGTGATTGCACACACACACAATATATTTTCTAAAGTCTAAATGGTCCTTTCTACTTGACCATCTGTCTGATACATGGGTACCAAGACCCTTTTGGAATACTTTCCAAAAATAAGAGGTGAAATATACCTCTATTTGAGATAATAGATAACAGAACGCCGTATAACCTATCCATCTCCCTAATGTAGAGTTTGGCATAATCCTCGGCTGAATAAGAGGTTTGAACAAGAAGGAAATGGGCTGATTTAGTCATCCTATTTATAATGACCCAAACTGAATCATGATGATGACGAGTTAGAGACAAACCCGTCATGAATTCCATGTTCACTTCTTTCCACTTCCAACTAGGAATACTGAACTCTTGCATGGACCCACTAGGCTTTTGATGCTCTATCTTAACCTACTGACATAAAGAGCACAAAGCCACAAACTTAACAACATCTCTCTTCATCACACTCCACCGATAGATCTCCTGCAAGTCATAGTACATCTTTGTGGCACCTAGATGAATAGAGTAGCATGTACCATGCACTTCTGCAAGAATTCTTGCCTTAAGTCATCTACACCTGGAACATAAAGCCGACCCTGACAGCACAGAACTCCATCTCCCCCTTGGGAGAAAACCTCTATTTTATGATCCTGAACTGACTCTTTCAACTCGACAAGTCTGGGATCTCAATCTTTCTTTTCTTTTACCTTAAAAATTAGAGATAATTCTGAACTACTCTGAACCCATATATCACCCTCATCTGTATTGACTAAGAGAATGCCTAGTCTGGACAGCTGATGTACTTCCTGAGCAAACTTCTTCTTACTTTCATCCACATGAGCAACACTACTCATAGAAAGTCTACTAAGAGAATCCACCATTACATTGGCCTTGCCCGGATGATAGAGGACACTCATGACATAATCTTTCAAGTGCTCTAACCACCTTCTCTAATGAATATTAAGATATTTCTGAGAAAATACATACTGAAGAATTTTAGGATCTGTGAAGATATATACATGAACTCCATAGAGATAGTACCTCCAAATCTTCAAGGAAAAGACTACGACGGCTAACTCAAGATCATGAGTTGGATAATTCTTCTCATGGGGTTAAAGCTATCGGGAGGCATAGGCTATGACCTTACCATGATGTATGAGGACACAACCCAAAGCTACTATGGATGCATCACAATACACTACGAACCAATTTGAACCATCTGGAAGAGCTAAAACTAGAGTTGAGGCTAGTCGAGTCTTCAACCTCTGAAATCTCTTCTCACAAAGTTCTAACCACTGAAACTTGACTTTCTTCTGAGTCAATTTGGACATAGGGGATGTAATACAAGAAAATCGCTCAACAAACCATCTGTAATAGATAGCCTAACCCAAGAAACTCCTGATATCTGATGGAGAGACAGGGCGAGGACAGTTTCTTACTGCTTTGGTCTTTTGAGGATCCACTCTAATGTAATAATTGGAAACGATTTGACTAAGGAATGCTACTGACCTTATCCAAAATTTGTACTTGCTGAATTTTGCGAATAGCTGATGATCTCTAAGAGTCTGAAGTACTGTTCTGAGATGGTCTGCCTAATCACGCTCACTACGGGAATAAACCAGAATATCATCTATGAAGACTATGATGAACATGTCCAAGTACTGCTTGAACAAATGTTTCATCAAGTCCATAAAAGCTGTTGGGGCATTGGTAAGACCAAAGGACATAACTAAGTATTCAAAATGACCATACCGAGTATGGAAAGCTTTTTTCAGAATGTCATATTCTCTAACTCTGAGTTGATGATAGACAGATCTGATGTCTATCTTAGAGAAATAACTGGCACCCTAAAGTTGGTCAAACAAGTCAATGATTCTCGAAAGAGTATACTTGTTCTTGATCGTATTTTTATTGAGTTGATGGTAATCAATAAACATTCTGAGAGAATCATCTTTCTTGCACATGAATAAGACTGATGCGCCCCACGGGAAAATTTTGGGCCTGATCAATCCCTGGTTTAGGAGATCTTTCAACTGTTCTTTTAGTTCTCTGAGTTCTGCTGGTGTAATTCTATATGGCAAAATAGATACAGGTTGAGTATTCGGAAGAAGATCAATGGCGAAATTATTTCCCTTTAGGGAGGAATTCCTAGAAGATCTTCGAGAAAGACATCTGAATATTTACCTATAACTGGAACTGATTTAAGGTTGGGAGTTTCGGAACTAGTGTCCTTAACATGAACAATATAATAGACACATCCTTTAGATATTATTTTTTGTGCCCGAAGGTAGGAAACAAGCTGACCTATAAATGCTGAAGTACTACACTTCCACTCAAGGACTGGTTCATTCAGAAACTGAAACTAGACTATTTTGTTTTTGCAGTCGACTGTGGCATAGCAGGAATAAAGCTAATCCATGCCGAGAATGACATAAAAATCAGTCATCTCTGATTCTACTAAGTCTGCTGAAATAACTTTCTGAGATATCATAATAGGGCAGTTCTTGTATACCTTTTGGGCTATGATGGTTTTATGTACTAGGGTAGAGACTAAAAAGGGCTCTACTAGAATATCGATACTGACTCTGAAATCTACTGCTATATAAGGAGTGACAAAAGAAAAGAAGCTCCTGGATCTAGAAAAGCATAAACATGCACATAAAAGAACCGTAATGTATTGGTAACCACATCAGGAGAATTTTCCTGATCTTGTCGGGACTAAAGAGCATAGAGACGATTTGGTTGTTTCCCACTAGTAGAACTGGAGGTGGCACCCTGCTTATTTGGGTGATCGAACTGAGCTGAGCATTGATTCTGTTGACCCTGAGGACCTGGATGAGGAGAGTCTCAGAATTTGTGGCTTGGCTTTCCATATTCGAAGCAATTACCATTGCCAACTCTGCAAATACCTTGATGGTGCTTTCCATAAGTCTTCTAAAGAGGATAGGTGCATGCACTGCTAACACTGCCATAGGAATTAGAGCCTCGCGCTCTATCTTTGTTACCCTCTGTGAACTTAGGAACTTGAGCACTGGCTGTAGAAGGAGCTGGAATTAATGACTTAGGACAAAACTAAGAATGGTTTCCTCCTTTTGACTTAGGCTGAGCGAAGTTAAAACTACCTGTCTTCGCCCTCTTATTCTATTTCTCTCTCATCTTAATCTTTTATGGCTCAATCTGCTGAGCATGAGTCATAAGCCTAGCAAAAGTCATGTCACTATTTAGCATGGCGGATCTGTAATCATTACCACGTTATCATTCACCCCTAAAACATACTTACTCATCCTTGCCCTGCTATCTGCAACCACATGAGGGGCATATCTGGCTAATTGAGTAAACTTAAGAGAATGCTCTTTCACTGTCATATTTCCCTGCCTGAGGTTGATGAATTCTAACACCTTATCTTCCCTAAGATCTAGGGGATAGAATCTATCAAGGAAAGCATATGCAAAATCCTTCCACTCAACTTGCCCTGCATCATCTGCCCCTTCTGACTTCCACTGCTTGAACCAAGTGTTAGCAACATCCTGCAACTGATATGCAGATAGCTCAGCACTCTCAACAGTAGTCACCATCATGATGTTTGTCACCTTCTACACCTGTTCAAGGAATTCGCGAAATAGCGTATATATAGAAGTTCCACCTCTTAATCCAATAAATTAGCTTATTTTAGTTTCAATTCCTTGGCTACCCTCACTTCTGTATTTTGTATACTGTGGGGGAGCCTTCCAAAGTAAGTGTCATCCCAAGGGTAGGATAGGCAAGCCGTTGGATGATCATGATGCACTTACGGGGGTCCTTATCTATCTTAGTCCCGAAAAAGGATGGATTATTTATTCGGGTGAAATCCCAAATCCTGACTGCAGCTGAATTGGCCACTGGATTAGTCGGAATAACAACTGGTTGTTCATTCTGAGTAGAAACTGAGTTTAAAAGAATAATGAATGCTACTCGAAACTCTATATGAGAAACATGTTCCCCCGAAGGTTCTTCGAGCTGAGGGGCTGGTTGATTCCCATTTCTTTTTTTAGGAGGCACGTTCTGTATAAGAAAGGGAGAAACAAATTAGACTGAGAGATTGACTTGAGATTATCCTCACTGGCACAACATTAATACTGAAAGAGGGGAAACTATTCCTAAAACATCTTATAGTCTCTTGTACATAAATGTGGCGAGCAACACACCCATGTACAAGACTCTACTAGATGCGTCTTTTAGACTTCCTAAGACTCTATTGAATCTTAGGCTCTGATACCAAGTTTGTAACCGCCTAGATCTGGTACTTGAAATACTAGACGGTGCTCATGACCTCGAAGGACCACAAGCTAACCCATGACTGATATATGTACCTGTATGCTGCATAAAATACTGAATAATGCAGAAAAATGAACTGAAACGCCGTAAGGTTCAAAACTAAACATAATCTAAATAATATACCATCAATGTTGGGTAATAAAATACCCAAAACAAAACTGAACATACTGAAGTCTAAAATATGATAGTCTAGAAAGCCTCTAATGGACTGAATTGTCTGAGTAAGGAGTTGATGGGACATGTCCCCAACAAACTCCAACTAATAAACTAATTAATGAGATAATAGAGAAATAGTCATTTTCTCGAAGGATAAGGACTCACTGTTAACTCCGACTGCTGATATCTAGAATCTACTGATGCTCTGGGGTTCATACGCATGAACGATACTGGTTAAATGACTAATATGAATATAAGAATACATGCATGCATACATAGTAACTATATCTGAAATAGTGATAACATTACTATACTGATGACTAACATAATTAATAACTGAATTCTGATAACTGATAACCTGAGTGACGGTGTCTAACAGTCCTAGATCGGATGGAACTAGCTGAGTTCCATACTGTATCTGAGTTGACTTTATCTGACAGTCCTAAATTATGAAGAACTATCTGAGTTCTTTTATTGATAATGATACTGAGACTATAGGAGGTAGTAATCTAACCGACATGCCCTAAATGATGCATTATAGATGAATTGGGGTACAATCTATGCCCTGATTGGAAGGGTGTCAATACCGCGCCACTGGTAAGGACAACATATGAGTGACCCTAATAAAATAGGTAACTCTAGGGAGAACGGTGGGAACCCTCATATAGAAGGCTATGCCACCTCATTTACCCTCATATAGCAGGCTATGATGTCTCAACCTATGCTGGCTACATAGTTCTAGAATGTAAGGATTGCTTCTAAGAATCACACCCTCATATAACAGGTGAGTTCCCACCCTTGGGTTCGCTCGGCACTAATTTCTACTCCCATTTGAATAGAAACTAAACATGATTTACTGAACTGAACATGAACTGAGTTACTGAATTCCGTTGACTGACGGAATACTATTGATATCTTACAACTAACTGAGTTCATGAGATAATGGAGATTTCCTGAGTCATAAGACTTTCTTAAGTCTTAGGATCATATCTTGAATGAGAGTATCGTGAAAACATGACATGGCTCTAGGCACACATCTAATGTTTCGGGTACGAGTTCCCCCAGGACTCGATGGAAGGAAACTGACCAAGCATAACCTACTTAAACATATAACTAACATCATAATCCATAATATATTTATTGAAGCATTTCATCAAAACATGTGATTGGCATAACTTGTACATACATGGGGATTTCATGGTATCATGCTAGTTAGGCACTTTTCCTTCATATAGGCATTTAATCAAACATATATTAGGCATGGTACATGTAAACATCATTGTATAATAATTAAACATCATGGTTCAATTCTAATTTCATCATTCAAGGGTTTAGTCATAGGTTTGCATTAATCTATATCTATAATAATTTAACCCACATAGTATTTATCACCCAACAGGGAGTAGAATTCAATTTCTCATTATCCACAGTAACAAGAGCAGCCCAATAATTAAATCCATAAGAAAATCCATAAATTTGAATTTAGAAAAGGTATTCTTGGGCTTCATGGACAAAAGGAGTCCATGAATGTCCACTATGCATACCTTAGTTTGTGATTTCACGAAGATTGACGGTTAAACATTCTTGAAATTGGATCTTCTATGAAAACCCTAGCCTGTTCTTGAGAGAAACTTAAGAAAAGCTAATATATTTTGGGTAAAAAGTTGCTGAGTCACGTGTTAAAGGGCTTAAACAGGGGTGGGAACTTGACCCTTTTAACCCTGGACGCGTCATTTAAAATTGTAAAAATTTCCCGAATTGGACCTTTAGTGCGACACGTTGCTATAGCATCGTGTCACTTGATTTTGACAATTGGGAAATTGAGGGATGGCGCGATGCAGAGCCATCACGTTGCCCCTTCTTTTTTGACCTGGAACTTTGACGCGATGCGGAGGAAATCGCGCCAAGGCACTGGAAAGGGACAATTCTGAATTTGGGCCCTGGCGTGACGCGCCATAATCGCGGACCACTACTAGAATTTGCCAAATGCCATTTCCTCTTGTGGCGTTGCGCGGCACTGTCTAATATGGCGCTGTTTGACGATGGGAACTTAAAATAGTCGTAACTTCTGACCCTGTTATCGGATTCAGAAAAATCTTATATCAATGAAAATCTTGAAAATTTCTCATGGAATAACCATCATTCAATTTATAAGCTAATTCTAGACATTCTTGAGATGAAATTAGCTAGGAAAAAGTACGTGGTATTATATATACAATATCCAGTAATCATATTTATAAGCCATTAATTATATCCATAAGCCATATAATTAATCACATCATTAAGTATGTCGATAGGCCATATCACTAATCGCATTCAAAAGCCAAATCAATAATCATATATATATAAGCCATACATTAGTCATATCTATAGGTCATATCATTAATCATATCTGGAATCCATATATATAACCATATATATACATATAAGCCATATTATTAGTCATATCTATAGGTCAAATAATTAATGATATTTGGAAGCCATGTCAATGATTATATATATATTAGAAATACTTTAAATTAGCATCACTTTCAATATGCAACTAAAATACTCATTAAATATATTCTATATCCCCGAGTCTTAAACCTAACATTAATAAAGGTATATCATGTGTAAATAAGTCTACAAGGATAACACAAATCTTTGCATATAGTGTGTCGGAGGGGCCCACTTCTCATCCCTAAAATCCAATTTCGGGTAACATCTACTTGGACAAGGCTAAGGTATCCAAGTTGATTTCTAGGATTTGAAAAAGCTATAAATTGCCCTAAGATTGCTATTCTTTCAAAACATGAACAACTAAGTCAATCCCTCCTAAAATAATAGCAACTAAGGCAATTTTCCTTAACATAAGTATCTAAGGCTAATTCTACCCTTAACATGAATGACTAATGCAATATACTTAGCTTAATTAACAAAGTCATTTTAATTCTAAACATGAATAACAAAGCCAAATTCCCCTAAGATATGAGTAGCTAATCTAATTTCTCCCGAGGCTACGATTTCAAGATAGCCTAGATGGTGCAACTAGTCCAAAAATTCTCATTCATACATCCAACACCTAAATCCTATCCCATATCTATCATAATATCATAATCGTAATACGAAATATGTCAATCTATGATGATGGTAAACCTAGCCTACCTAGATGACGAATAAAAGCTTAAAGAATCTGCAAAACCGTTGATTTTCCTTTTCAAGCAGCTTTCGCAAGGTGCCATACTGTAAAAATCACAATCTACTCATCAATACAAGTACAATGATACCCATATAGCATTATTATTATTTAAGCCCAAAAATTACATAAAAAACCTAAGTGGGGCCTATTTACAGAATAACACTTTTGAAACCAACACAACGTCCCTCTATACTCAAGGAACATTTACCCTACAAAATGGGTGAATTTCAAGCTTTAATAGAGCTATAATCAAGCCACAGAGATTCTAGATATTTTAGAAAAATGTAAAGGATTAAATCCTAAAATAGATGGAAGATTACCATAAATTCCAAAGAGAAACACGTAAATAAACTATACTAATGCTCCAAAAGCACCTATATTTTTTCCTCCTAAGTGTTCTCACTTTTTAGGGTTCAAAATTCTAGAGATAGGAAGAAAAATGGTGAAAATAAGCTAATTGGGGTATTTATAACCTTCCCAGGTATGTGGATGTTGATAAAGAAGGCATTGAGTGGCTTTAGTTGTCGGTGTTAAAGCAATCAGCTGACCACTAAAGTGGTCCTCCATTGACATAGCAGACCAGTAAAGGGGAAATTGGTGCTAAAGTGACAAGTGCTTTAGCTGATCATTAGCCTCTCAAATGGCACCTGTCGACCTGGTCTGGGCCGTTAAAGCAACTAAATGGGCTGCTAAAGCACCATTCACCAAACCACTCAAAATGTCATTTTAGCGATTCCACCAGATTTTCTTACAATATCTAGAGAATTGGAATTTCCTGACTCTTCACCTAGCCCTTAGCTTAAAAATTTCCATATACACCAACGAACTATACTACCCTATCAAATTTGATGTTCTAGACTCAATGGTATAGTTGAAATTTGCATCCGAGGTTGTTTCAATAAACATGGGTACCACACACATGTGCCTTTTTCTTAATTTCTAGCCAATAGCCCAAAATGAGTCCAAATGCCTCAAGACCCAAACTAAGGGACCACCTAACCCAAAATCAATGTTCAAGAGCTATTAGAACTGTATGAAATTGAATATGAGGTTTTTTAATTGAAGTCTTCACCGGGTAGACAGTTTGAACTAGTGAAGGCTTCAAAATAGAGAATTGGCTCTAAAAACAAATGAACTACCTTGTAACCAAACTATCAGTTCCAGCAATACATAGATGCCTTGGGGAAGCTATAGGAAATTTTTAAATGTCAAAAATAAGTGGGAATACAAAAAATGACCTAGAGAATCATAACAATATCCACTACTAAAAAAATTTATCCACGAAAGTAAAGGATAAGGATGTACATGATGCCTCAACATGCGAGGATACTGGGTCTGCATCTTACTTGCGACCTCCCAAGAAGCCTCTTCTACTTATGGTGATCCACTAAACCTTAACTACTGGAATTTCCATAGTGCGCGACCACCTTCCGTCACTATAAAAAATTAGGACAAGCTCCGCCACAAAGGTCAACCATTCATCCAACTGAACTGAGTCCCATCTAAGCACTTGAGATGGGTCATAAATGTATCGCCGCAACATAAAAATGTTGAAAACCAGAATGCAACAAAATATGGGGGTAAGGCTAACTTATAAGCCATCTCACCAATGAAGCAAAGAATTTCAACAAGTCTAATATATTTGGGCCTAAGATTACCTTCCCCCCAAACCTTATCAGCTCCTTTATGGGCGATATGAAGAAGAAAACACGATCACTAACTCAAAATCTCAAGGCACAAAGTTGACAATAAGCATAAGCCTTCGTCCTACAAAGAGCTATCCTCAACCTGTCCTAAATCACCCTAACTCAATGCAATGACTCCTGAAGAAAGTCAGTACCATGGGGCATAATTCATAAGTCTCAAACCATCCAATTTGGGAACAACATCTCATACAATGTAAAGCCTCAGAAGGAGCTATTTCAACACTTGAATGATAATTATTATTATATGCGAACTCTGCCAAGCTTAAATGTTGCTCCCTCTAACCTCAAAAATCTACAACATAGGCTCAGAGCATATCCTTAAGAACCTGAATAGTCTGCTCCGACTATCCATCGGTCTAGGATAGAAAGATTTACTAAGATCCACCTGAGTACCCAACACCTACTGAAAAGCTCCTGAGAAGCTAGAAGTGAACACTAAACCCTAGTCTTAAATGATAGATACAGGCATACCATGCAAAGGGACTATCTCACAAAAATAGATACGGTCTAACCTCTCAGCACTGAAGGACATCTGAATCGAAATAAAGTGTGCTAACTTGGTCAATTGATCCAAAATGACCCAATTAACATCTGAACGACAGGAAGTAAGAGGCAACTCACTAATAAATTCCATGATAATCTTCTCCCACTTCTACTCGAGAATGGGAAATCTATGAATCAAGCCACGAGGTCTCTAATTCTTGCCCTTCACTTACTGACAACATAGGCAAAGAGCTACAAAGTATTCCACATCTCTCTTTAGACCACTCCACCATTAATGTTTTGTCAAATCTCTATACATCTTTGTTGTACCCGAGAGAACAAAATATCTGGAACTGTAAGCCTCACATAAAATTGACTGAATGATGTCATCAACACTCAAAATAGAAATCTGTCTATCAAATCTCAAAACATCCTCAAAATCTATGTTATGACTCTTAGACTAACCACTCAACACCTAATAATAGATGATGCAAAGTTTCTTATCCTCAAATTGGTGATCCTGAATCTGCTTAAATAGTGAGGACCTCTCCTCAACACTAGAAATAATCCTACTAGTTTCTAAAATATCAAGTCATATAATCAAGTTGGATAAGGACTAAATGTCCCATGCCAATAGCCTCCGAGAAACTAAAATACAAGCAAGGCTACTCATACTCATTGCCTTATGGCTTATAGTATCTGCTATCACATTCTCCTTGCCTGGATAATAAAAGATAGAGATGTCAGAATCCTTCAGTAACTCCATCCATCTACATTACGTAGAAATAATCTATCTTTGGGTCATCAGATGCTGAAAACTACACTAATCCTTGATGATCTCACAATGCACACCATAAAGATAATTTCACTAAATCTTAAGCGTGAAAACTACCGCCAAAAACTCCAAATCATGTGTAGGGTAGTTGTACTCGTGCACCTTTATCTGCCACAATTCATAAGAAATAACACAACTCTATTGCATGAATGCATAACCCACATCAACACCAAAAGAATTGCAATACAAAGTGAATCTAACACCCTCAATATGAAAAGCTAAAATAGGATCTAAAGTGAGAAATCCATTAAGCTTTCCAAATCTTGACTAACACTTCTCAGGCCATAAAAAAGGAACCTCCTTCCAAGTTGATCTAGTCACCTACACTACAATAGTAGAAAAACTCTCATTGAACCATCTATAGTAGCCAAACAAACTAATAAAGCTATGAAGTTCTGTCAGAGATATAGGTATGTCCCGATAAAGAATAGGCTCAATCTTTTTTGGATCTACCATAATCCTATCAGTAGACACCATATGTCCTAGGAATGTCACCGACTAAAGACAAAACTCACAATAAGAGAAGTTCAAAAAAATCATATTATATCTCAATATCTGGAGCATATTCCTCAAATGATTCTTATGCCTTTCTATACTCCTCAAATACACATATTTCATCGATGAACACAATCATAAAAATTTCAAATAAAGGGCTAAACACACAGTTTATAAAATCTATAAATGTTATTGGGGTGTTAATCAACCTAAAATACATCACTAGGAACTCATAATGATCGTAATGGGCTTTAAAAGCTATCTATGAGATATCCTCGGCCTCAATCCTATAGTGATGGTAACCAGACAATAAGTCAAGATTTAAGAACACTACCACTCCCTGAAGCTGGTAAAAAACACATCAATGTGAGGCATAGGATAACGTTTCATCACCATAACTTTGTTAAGCTACCTATATTTAATACATATCTGTGTGGAGTAATCTTTCTACCCAAAAAACATAAGATCTCCCCAAGAAGAGACACACAGTCTAATGAAACCCATTCCAAAAGGATATTAAAGCTGAGAATTCAACTTCTTAAGCTTGGAAGAAGCCATACGGGAAGGTTCCATAGAAATAGGTTGAGTACTTGGCTCAACATAAATAATAAACTCAATGCTACACTCAGGAGGAAGGCCAGGTAGATCGGTAGGGAAAATATAAAAAAAAACACAAATTATAAAAAAGTGTCAAAAAACAGACTCTACATACTATCATCATATTTATAAGTAAGATAAGACTTGTAACACCTCAAAATAATTCCCATAGAATGAATATAAAAAATAATCCCCATCATCTCATGGCTAACAACTTCCTGCCATACGATCGGGGGTATGCGGGGCATGCTAAGATAACGGTCTTGACCAAACAATCTAGGACGGTATGATAGTCGAATAACCAGTCCCTTCCCAGATTAACATCAAAATTCACCATATCTATAACAAAATAAGGTCAATTGAGTATCAAACACTAAAAAAATCACAACTCATGATCTATAAGCTTTATCCATTACTAAAGAATCAACCACATGACTATATACATGTAATGGAACATAAAATGAATCCCAAGAAAACTATAATTATGGGTCATAATAAGTAGACACATAAGAATAACTGTGTCCTTGACCAAATATATAAAAAATTGACTAACGAAAAACAAAGATCATACTTGTGATATTAGCATCCATAGACTCAGCCTAGGGTCTAGCAGTTAAGACATACAATTGAACACACTCGCAACCTGGTTGGGCTCCTGAGAGACCTCCAATACTACTTTCTTGAGAAAATCGACAAGCACCCTTAGGACAACCTCTGTGACCATGAATAACACTTATAACTAGGGGCAAAACAACCCGAATTAGTGGAACACTCTGAACTGAAGGAAACATTGCTCCACGAATAGGGTACCCTCTAATATAATGACCAAAGGTTCTATAATTATTGCATGCCTAGGCGCTGGACTAAATACAAAAGTTCTAGCTTACCCATAATAACCACCACAACTAGAATAGCAGTAAAACAAACACGTTAAGGACTGGCCATGCCCCTGTACAAGATAATCACGGGAGCCAGACTGACTTTTATCGGTTATCTGAAGCTCTGCTTGAAAGGGACTACCACACTAACACTGATACTGATACGGTTGATGTGGAGGATACCTACCTTGAGAACCACTTGATAACGCTCAACTTACACATCAATTTAAGTGAAAGGCGGTCTTCATCAATATATTTACCCAACTTCTGAGTCGGGGTAGAATACACGAGGAACAATGTAAGTTACTTTGAAATAACAGAAACATGTTAAATCTAAACCAATGTTACAAGAAGGTAAAAATGGGTGAGATAGGTATCTATAATAATGTTTTAATTTGGGTTATTTTAGTATTAATTTGGGGCTATGAATAATTAGAGTTTTAACAGGTATGCAGAATCTTTGGATTATGCACTACTAAGGGAGTGAAATGTGGGTGTTAGCAATCAATATCAATTTAGTAAGTCAAATATGGGTAGGTTTGGTTATAGATTTTGATGTTTGTCTTTCAATATAACACAAAACTTTCACCCATTGATTCTTTCAAATACTGAATAGGCGTGTTCAACAATTGGTAACCTCAACCTCAATATAGGCATCCATATTTCTAGTATGATACCCATGGCATAGTCAACCTAACATTCACCCGTATGTCTAAGATAGTGAAAAATTAGCACACTACATACGCGAATGTCTATCATTACTTTGGTCTCCACATCCCTCTTAAAGGATGATATGGATTCATAACTTCACCCAAAACCCTTCTTTTAAAGATGGCTTCAGGTTTTCTAGAGCATGAAGCTATCACTCATAATACCCATGTGGGTATTTAGGGCTTTTACCCATCAGACCCCAATCAAGTTAGTATAGCAATGATAAACCCGTAAACATAAACTACTAAATAGAAGTTAATCAGTAGCAACCCACTCACACTTTAACCCCGATTCACGCATAACCCCAAGAAGGAGATCTAGCTACACACAAGATAAATAAGTTTAGATATACCCATAATCGCCATTGAAATAATTTGTTGAAGGTTAAGTGAATGTTAATTCAAACTTGGAACTCCCACAAATCAACAATGGAAGTGAGCTAATCTTCAACTTAGAAAGTCTCCAATGTATTCTTCACCCAAAAATTATACAATATTTTTTTCTCCAAAGATGGAGGCTATGAACTCAAGAACTAAACCTATAAATTGGGGAAGATGGAATATGATATATGATTCTAGGGTTTGAGTCTTTTTGTAAAAATTAGGATCAACCACATGCATATCCAGTTTTTTCCTTGCGTTGATATCTTTTGCTAAGATGTGATTGTGAGGGATTGTCTACGATCGTTGTTACGCAACAATGGGTAACTTCCGCAATCGCGGTTGAATGAATTTTTCTTAACAGCCTTGATCGCGGTCAACAGACCGCGACCACGGTACCTAAGGCCTTTCTTCTCCATGTTTTCAGCTACACTTTTCTTGCTCCTTTTTGATAATTTTCAGCTTCAATCCACATCCTTTATTCTCCTCAACTCTATCCCAACAAAGAGTGGATATTAGTGCATTTTATCACCAATATGTCGTATTCATTCTTTCAAAACAAGGTAATGTGCACAAATGTTAAGTGAGAATGAGTGGTAAAATTATCACTCATCAACACCCCAAACTTAAATTATTTGATTTTCCTAAAGCAGCACTACCTCTTACCATGAGAAAACAATTCTCTATGCCCAAACTTTATACCTTAAAGCTCACAATGACTTCAACTTTAGTTGCAACCACAAGTATCTCATTACATACAAGCTAAGCTAATTTCAACTACCCCTCTCTTCCTAATATTAAACATTAAAGGATACATAGGACTTTAAAGAGCAACCACGCAACAATAACCAATACTCTAGAGGTGGCTTTAACTTGACCACAACTGAACTATAATCTATTTTCCTCATTCTCCAAAAGGTAAAAAAATCAGCCACCCCAACTTATTTCACAGGCCAATCCACCAAGAAAAATAATTCGACACACCAAGCTACAAAAAATGCAATAAGGAGTTTTAAGTGCAAGAACTCTCTCACACAAAAGAAATCTCTATGCAACAAGTGTCATACCATAAGCTTGCCCCTATTTTCAATCGTCACTATGAAGAAAATACATGGTTAGAGATCTCAAAGGACATTCTAAGATTGAAATGTAGGTTCAGGTTAGGGTAGGATATCATATGGGAATAACATGGCTACAACCTTTCTTGAACACATATATCACACTTTTTCAATCATCATTTATTACTAAGGGCCATTCTTCTTTATTTTCTTTCTTGTCTTATGCATACTTTTAGCTTTCTTTGTTCACAACTATTTTTTATTTTCTTTTTCTTGCAACTTATGTCAAATTAATTCCTTTTATAGACTCATTCATTTTCTATTTATTTATTTTTATGATTTATGTTCATAAGAAATTTCACTAACAATTTTGTGGCCTCACACTTTCTTCCATCAACCTTTACCATCCCTAACTTAGGATTTTATCCTCAAGTAACATTTTCAAGTTCAAGGAGGTTTGGTTAATAAGAGGGATAAAAATAATGGATCACGGGTTGTAATGAGTTTGCCAAAGAAAGGTCCAAAGGATCAAAGTGGGTACTAGGAATTATAATTATGCATTAGTAGGCTTTTTAGGCTAAAGTGGGTTCCAAAATCACAAAGGTGGCCTAAGATCATTTCTCCAAACACATATAATCAAAATTAGTTTTGAAAGACTAACGGGGCAAGTTATAGATAAGACAAGTGTACAAGAGATGAATACCATAATATCAGCCCACATGGCATGCAAAATTCACCAAGACAGCTCAAATATCCCTCATGTGAGAGTCTAAATAGCAATATCTATTTCTATTCATAAGTCGAAATTTATGAATCCACAAAAAGTGAAAAAGTTTTGTTACAACAATACCCACGTCCATGCGCTTGATTTTTCAAAAATTTTGGACAAAAAGGTTTGTTTATTTTGTATTAACCTCTCACACAATTTGATAAACTATGGCTACAACCAAAGCCTTAGTCTCATATTTAGGATCAAAATGGGCAAACTACCTATATGGCTACTCGAACTTTGCCAATGGTGTACATAGTGATCCCTACTTTACACCATACAATGCCATAGGTACTCAGACTTTCCTTGTATTTTTGACATTTCTACTACAGGCACTCAGACTTCCCCTGCACCTGCGCCTCCAAACCAAAATAGAAGCTTTACCCTAAAGAATGTCATCACTCAATCTATCATAGGGAAAAGCTATTCATGTATTATAAAAATTAAAATAAAAGTAAAATAAAAAAATAAAACTTAAAACCATATGACAATCCATAAAACACGGTAAAAATTAGAGTACCTAAAGATGTAGCTTCCCAAAACCAGATAAAAATAGTATCTAGAGTATCATGCCAAAACAACAACAAAAGAAATATAGAGAAGTGTATCACCAAAATAATATAGATTTAGGGGCACCCCAACTAAAATAAATACAGTGTCCTCATTGCATGTGCAAGAAGGCAAGAGTAAAAGGGTCTCCCTGTATCTACATCAAGAGTTATCTTCTCCAGCTGAATCGGCATCACCACTACCAGTATCATCAGTGGATCAATCTACAGGGGCCTTATCCTCACTATCCATCCTTGGTAAAGGTAGTTGGTGGTTGGGTTTGAGAACTTTGTAGATTTTTTTCACCCCATTCCACAAAGTTTTGAACAATTTATCTCTCTTCATCTCTCTCTTCACTATTTCCTTATGCAAATTATTAAGGTACCTCTAAGAGGCAGCTAAGGTCAAAAAGGGTTTCTCCTGACTGGCTATTGTGGTACCATAATTTTGATGCTCCACCTTGTACTTCTCGTGATCTAATTCTGCTACATATAAATGAGGAGTAGTGGAGGGCTTTCCCGGTACCTGTGGTAGTATGGAAAATAGTTCTCTCCCCCTGAATCTAAATAGAGATGTCCTTCAAAGTAGTTTCAGATGAGGGTCTGCAAGAGTCTGTTTCCTGTTGGACTTATTTGCCCGTGTCCATCTTTCTCCTTTTACTCAAACCTACGGCACCCTTACCTTTGACTTTGAGTGGGCATATAAGGGATCTTGGACACACTGAAGAATCTACAACATAAACTTCCACTTCTTCCCTCTTGCAAAGCTCAGTGATAAGAAAAGATAAAAGAATATGTGTACCTCAATGATTTTGAAATTCCTCCACTCCAATAGAAAAATCTCGCCCACACATTAAGGGAGATTCCAGATAGGATGATAGCCGCCACCATTTGAGCTTGCAAATCGGGGATAATGTTCATATGGATGCATGGCGATACTTGGCTACTTATGATGTTTAGCCAAAGCCTAGCTTTTACTGTGAAGTCCTTTATCAAAATTACTGTCTTGGTGATGGACTAGGGAAATGCTTTTCCAGGACATAAAATATTTGCTAGCTAGGTCCCTGGCTCATATGATCTTGCATGGAACTACCCCATGTCAGAATATGGTAGCCAATACATCATATTTATCTACTCTGCTTTGAAGTTCACTTGCTTACCCCAAATTATTATTAATGGGTTTGTGAGAGAAAATATACTGAGGTTTGTATAGAACTCACATACCCATTTCTCATTTGCATAGCAGGGTTCTGAGGAAAATCACATCCACTGGGTCGTAGCGAGTCTGGCTTTGGCATTCCCATGAATCTGGTGTCTTCAAAATCTCCCATCGTTGCATCTAACAACCTATAATTAATGTAACTAGTCCAATATTAGTATTATCGTACCAAAAACATACTATATCAAACAAATAAATGCATGCGGCAGTGTTCTAGAATGTTTTAGGGGCAGAAATAGATGTACAATTTTTTTTCCAACAGACACTACCCTCAGTTTTGGTGATCACGAAGTAGTGATCGTGACTGCGTATACGCGATCGCGATCTTTGGGACCATGATTGCGGTACCTGAGACCATAGTCTGTTGTTCTACACTTCTGTCAGAACATACAATTTTATCCCCACATTCATATTGTATTAGGCACGTAAGCATTAAGACTAAGGGACCTAAGCATTGTTATCATGATTATAAACCCAAACTCAAAGAATTTAGCATGGAGTTCATAGGGATGTTGAATTGAACACATAGTGTACACAATCATTTCAACTATTTAAACCTTAAATTTGGGTAATCAAGACATCCCTATTAGTGTGTACACCAACAAAAATAGCTAACCACAATAATAGTCTCAAATAAGCATGCATTTAGTGATGAAAATATCATTTCGGGCCTCTCCTTAACTATAAGTTCTAAGCATATACTTATCCAAATGAAGAGAGTTGAGATATCTTACCAAATTAGATGATACAATTAGGATGAAATGACACTTAGATATGCAATGTAAATCCGCAAACTTGAGAGAAAATTTGAGAAAATTTTGACAATAAGGCACACTAGAAATTGGCATTCGAATGGTCTTTTCAATGTGGACATGCGGCCTCCGCAATTGCAGTGGCACGGGCCGCAGTCACAGCAACTGAGACTAAACAATTGGGTTTCTTGCACTTCTTATTCATTCCAACTTGCCAATTTCACACATTCCTTTTTCAAAGTCTATCAAAATTTCTTTTAGCACCACATTTCATGGATTATGCATGCAACAAAACAAAAAAAATGAAATCTACTCTAACATGCATAAATCTACAAGATATGTGCCACTTTTCATGGAATGATGGGATGCCTCCAATCGATAGCTTAGTTTAACGTCAGGGCACGATTCCTTCATTAATTCATTTTATTTTTTCCACTTAGAAGATTTGAATCTCCATCCCAGATTTTGTTCAATATACGATAAGCAGCAGAGGGACAAAATATTCAATTCTTCCCAGATGAAACATGGAAGATGTGAGGACATGGAGAGCATGCTTCAATATCGCCATTTTGAAGACTTAAACCTTTTACCCAATTTGATATCGAATTTCCATGTTGGCTCTTTAGCCAAAAGTGGGCAAATCAATAGTTCATTCCTTGTACATCGGAAGGTGTGATCCTTAGCCATTGATGGATGGGGTTCCATATGCTCTTTTGGAATGCCAAATTCCAAAATATAAGAATCAGAATCCATCCCCCCACAATGCACCATTTGCTCAGAGGGATAGATCCTCATCACATCCACTAAGCATAATATTGAAAAGTGGTTTGAATGAGGTCCAACTCCCTATTCCGGGTTAGCCTCCTCAAAAGAATTTTCACCCTAAAATAAACTAGTGTCATCATAAGAGGTTTGCATTGATTCTTATTTAAACTCTAGAACTATTTTTTTTTTATTTTGGCTCCTTCTACCTCGTATGATTTAGATCGTTGAGAATTCCCAAGGAGTCTTTGCTACCATGCCCATCATCATAGCTTGGTTTCTCTTCTTGACAAACCTTCTCTTGGGAAATAGGTATGGTTGTGAGGTTTGCAAGAATTATATCCTTGCCTAATTCATTTTCCTTGTCACTTTCTCTTTCGAACACCCCGTAGGATTGATGCAAGTCTTGCCCATTTTCACCGGTTATAGTTACCCGATCCAAAATGGTTTGAAGCATTGCTCAAAGACCAATGGATCTATTTTAGTTCTTCTCTTTCTTCCCATCATAAGACCTATCAATCTCACAAGAAGAACTAGTAATTTAGTTAGTATAATAGGGGGAGGGGGCATTTGGACAAACATCTCAATGTCTATCTCGACCACTATATAACGAGCACCTGTACTTCATATAGGATTTAGATAGTGGGTCCATATCTTTTTGGAGAGTATAGTTACAATCTCTCTTAAAGTGTGGTCCTTCATAGATTGGACATGGGGATCACGATGGGATTCCCAACTACCAAAATCATATTTGTTAAGAGATACCATAGAGAAAAATAAAAATAAAATGAAATCTACCTATAAAGAAAAAGTACAAACAAATTGTACATGCTTGAATTCAATCAAGTAACTAAAATTTTAGACTAACTTAATACGCCTAATTGTTCCACGGCAACGGCGCCCTTTTTTGATAAAGCTAAACTTACACGTCCAGTTAAGTGCAAGGCGATCATCATCAATATATTTACCCAACATTATAGTCGAGGTCGAATCAACAAGGAACAATGTGTGTGACAATCAAGTTACTTCAAAATAATAGATTCAAGTTAAATCAAAATCAATGTTAAAAGAAGGTAAAAATATGGGAGATGTGTATCTACACTAATGTTTCTTATAGGGATTCCTAGTATAAATTTAGGGCTATCAATAATTAGAGTTTTAATAGGTATGCACGGATCTTGGGATTATGCACTACAAAGGGAGTGATATGTGGTTTTTAGCAATCAACATCAATTTAGTAAATCAAATATGTATAAGTTTTGTTATAGATTTTGATGCTAGACTATCTACAAAATACCAAACTTTCACCCATTTATTTATTCGATTACCTAATAGGTGTGTTCAACAATTGGTAACCACAACCTCAATCTAGGCATCCCTATTTCTTGAATGATACCCATGGTATAGTCAACCTCACATTCACCCTTATGTCTATGATAGTGAAAATTTAGCAAACTACATACACAATTGTCTATCATTGCTTTAGTCACCACATACCTCTTTCAAGGATGATATGGATTCCAAAACATCACCTAAAACTCTTTTTAGAAGATGGATACATGTTTTCTAGAGCATGGTATTTTAAATCATCATACCCAAAAGGGTATTTCGGTCTTTAACACATCAAAACCCAACCAAGATAGCATAGTAACGATAAAACCCATAAACATGAAATACTAAATAGAAGCTAAGAAATAACAACCCACACAAACTTTAACCCCTATTCACACATAACCCCTAGAGAGAGATCTAGCTACACATATGATAAATAAGCTTAGATATACCTATAATATCCATTTATGTGATTTATTGAAGCTTAATTTAATGTTACATCAAACTTGGCACTGCCACAAATCAACAATGGAAGTGAGCTAATCTTCCACTTAGAAAGTCTCCAATGTATTTTTCACCCAAAAATTATACAATATTTTCTTCCCCAAAGATGGAGGCTATGGAGTCAAGAGCTTAACCAAAAAATTAGGGAAGATGGAATATGATATATGATGATAAGGCTTGAGTCTTTTTTCAAAATTTGGATTAGCGATGTGAATTTCTAGTTTTTCCTTTGGGATGATTTTTTCCGCTAAGCCGCGATCGTGCGGGTCTGGCTACGACAGCAACTCCTTAAGATGATCAAAGGATTTGAAGCCTTCCTTATCAAATTTTAATTTTTTGTCCATCTCTAGGAGTTTACACATTGGATGATTTATTTTGGAGAAATCCTTAATAAAACAACATTAAGACCCGATATGTCCAAGAAAACTCTAAACACCCTTTACAAACACGGGAAGTGGTAACTTGGAAATCAACTCTACCTTATCTTTATCCTCTTGTATGCCTTTCCCCAATATATTGTGGCATAAGAAAATACCCTCTTTGATCATGCAATGATATTTTTCCCAATTTAGGACAAGGTTTGTTTCCAAACACCTCCCAATCACCTTGGTTAGATGCTTAAGACATGATTCTAATAAGTTCCCCACCACCGATAAACCATCCATAAAGACCTCCATTGAATCTTCGATCATAGCTGAAAAGATTGATGCCATGCAACATTAAAAGGTTTCTGAGGCATTGCGTAACTCAGAGGGCATTTGCTTGAGTGTGAATATTCTATATGGGCAAGTAAAAGTAGTCTTCTTTTGGTCTTCTAAGACAATAAAAATTTTAATGTAACAGGATCAACCGTCTAAGAAGATATACCGTCCTCGCCAAGCTAACTTGTCCAACTTTTGGTCCATAAAAGGCATCGAAAAATGGTCTTTTTCGATCCATGAGTTTAACTTGCGGTAATCCATGCATACCCACCACCCGATGATTGGTAGGACAAGGGTAAGATAGTCTTTTTCATTCTCAACTACCATTATGCCACCTTTTTTTAACATATTGCACCAGACTAAACCAAGTGCTATTTGATATTGGATATATTACTCCCACGTCAATCCATTTTATGATTTCTTTCTTTACCACCTTTTTCATGGGTTGATTTAACCTTCGTTGATGTCCCACACATAATACATGATCTTTATCTAGTTTAATTTTGTCGGAAAAAATGTCTGGGTCTATTCCTATAATGTCCTCAGTTGTCCATCCAATGGCTCGGATGAACCTTTTTACCACTAACTTTAAAGCTTCTACTTTAGTGGAAATAAAGTCACTTGCAATGATAATAGATAACGTGTCACCATCCCCTAAGAACATATATTTAAGATGGGTGGAAAAGTCTTCAATTTAATTTTGGTGGCTCAAGAATGGATGGTTTGAAGGGTGGGCAGTCACAATTTTAAGATCAAGGTCCAACTTTACTCGGTTCTTGGAATTATATCCAAGTCCCACTAAGAATGCAACCCCCTCAGCAAATTCTTCCACTTCTTCCCCTTTAAAATTCCATAACACTCCTACCAAAGGATCCTCCAACATGCTCACATCAATATGATTTTGTAGTTCCACATTAATAACATCAGTTATCGATATGACTTGTAAGTCGATAGGTCATTTCATGGACTTAGATACTAATATGACCCACCCTGAAGCTTTGTTGTAATAGATATCCCAAGTCCGACAAGGACTGAAGACCACCCCCGCTACCCAACCCAACCTCTAGCCACGTGCCCTAAGTTTGCTGAATTTCAAGCATGTAACAACATAGTGTAACAGCTCACATAAAGAATCTGGGATAAAATAACAACTATGACTAATCCAACAGAGTCCAACCATCCCATGCCAAAATTCCAACCATACCAAACCATACCAAAACAAGGGCCATACACTAGGCCATAACAAAGGATGTTCCAAAATATAATATAATTAGTCTAGAAATAAAATAGGATGGAACAACCGACAATCTCATCCAATAATGCCAGCCTTTCAGCCTATTCCAATTCCAAGGCCGACACAAATATCAATCCCTCCCATTCCAACTAACTGAAGTACCACAAGCCTCTAACCAAAAGAGTAATGAAATTCGGCTTGGGACATGCCCCAACCATAGCCAAAACCAATATCAAAAATAAAATCCAAGTGTCTAGAAATATCCACAACATGAATTGGAGACTTTTTAAAGGATGGAATCTTACCACTTCAGTCTAAATACTAATCCCTGAGTCAATCACTATGTAGGAGCAGTAGAACGGTTGATTCCTGCATTGCATAGGTATACAACTACAAGTAGATGGGGTTAGAGAGTCTCCTCTAGCATGATCTCAGGATAAGGATAAAATAATGCCATTTATAAAACCAAGTAAAATCATCCATATGCACACAACCGTACATACATATGTATATATAACTATGCTGGGAAAAGGGACCGAGTTTAGCATGACTTTAAAAACTTTACTTGTATGTGTAGCTTTGTCGTCCTAAACCACCCACGAGCTATATGGGTTCAGCTTCCCTGCTGAAAAGGCCTACTGAATGTAGCCGCACGACAAGGGAAGAAAACTTGGGCTGACTAGTACATCCCCAAAAATAAAGTGTGACATCATGAACACAATTACCAGGACCAACATCAGATCGGCAAATATGAGTTTCCAATTTTGGTCCCTCCGGGACCTCCACCTTACATAGGTTAGATACACTCATACAATTATTGCCTAATTAAAAATACATTTCCAAATAGCCAAACCATTATCCAGTTATTAACCAAGGCCATTAATATTGGTATCGCTATACCAATCCTTACATGCAAGTATTATCTATAGCCAACCATATAGAGGTTTAAGGGGACTTTCAAGTTCCCTTCCATTTACCATATTAAACAACTTGGGGATTCCATGTGCCCTCAAGCATAAACATTAGACACTTACCATTCAAAGCCATTTAAACCATGCATAATAACTTTACCAAGTATTCAATCAAGCAAGAGTTCCATAAAAAGTAGTCAATGCAATGAACATATCTTTATAAGCATTATGCAAATACGTTGGGGCCATAATATGACCAAAACCGATTGCAAATACCATATAACCATTCCCATGGAATCTAATTATTCAAAACCACCATTAATGCATATAAAATCATTATTAAAACCATGGGAAACCATAACCAACCATTTATATCAAAACCCCTAAATCATATTTGAAAACCAAAATCATACAACCAATGAAATCATGAAAACATTGATACAAAACCGGCCATTAGTTAGAATTAATAATTAGGGAAGAGAACATTCCTTAAACCAATATGATGATGAAAAGAAATAAATAAGAGAATCCCAAAATTGATCCTTTAGTTGAAACCCTATCTTCCCTTCCCCAAAAGCTCGTGAGAGAATTATGTAGTGTCTTAGAAAAGTTTCTAAGTGTTAATAATTGGAATAATAGGGTAAATAACCTCCCAAGTAGGTTAGAATTCATGGGACATTATTAGGATAACTGGGGAAATGTCTAATGTACTTCCACTTAAGTTGCACCAAAATCCCAACACAGGGGTAAAATAGACCCACACGAGTCGTAACCTCCAATACGATTGTTATCCTCAACTCGTATCCTGGATAAAACCCTCGGATCCAATACTATCCAGCATACAACTCATCCAACCAAGAAGTATTTACAAAATATGATTCGTACCCTTCATCTGTACCCTTGGCAGATTTAAGCTCAAGGAATATTCAGACACTATCCACCGTACAAGTCCATGGTACAACTCTTACCCTAGCTTATGACTCATAATGAGCCACTCATACTCACAACCAACCTAACTAACCTACTCTAAGATTAAGTTAAGGAACCAAATGATCCATATCCAAAAATACTACTCGTACCCCTAAGTCATACCCATTCTAGTAACAAAAATCCATCCTACCAACCAACATTGGTCAGTATACGATTGGACCTTACCATCCATAACCCAATATATGGATCATACCATCTGGTCGTGTTGGTTCCAGAGATAAGAATTCTAGGAAATTTTCTAAGGGTCCAAACCCAAGGTGTTATAGTCTCCCCACTAAGAACATTCATCCTCAAATGACTGACAAACAAGAGGTGACCACACGCACGAGTCATTTACATTATCAAATATATGTTCCCAATCTCTAACAAAGTTTGAAAATTAAGACCCAAAGATATTAATCTTTCCTTTAAAAAACTCAGAAAATAAAGATGTATTAAAGGCACATACCTTCCGTACAAATCCCAGGAGTAGAAAACAAATGCAGATATTTGGACTTCATGGCCTACACTGCTTCCTATGTTCTTTTTCAACCTTAAGGTTCCACTAAAGAACCGTAAACAAAGCCAAATCCTTGCTTCATAACCGACAAACCTACCTATCCAAGATCTCAATCGTGACCTATTAATAAGATAAGGAATCCCTGAGACCCAATCCTTCTAAAGAAATAACCAAAGAAGGATCACCAATGCATTTCCTCATCATAGAAACATAAAAGACCAAAAAGACTTAGGTGATAATATTGACAATGTAGCACTTGGGGGGTATTTGTCACCAAAGCAAGTGGATTCCACTAAAGCTAAACAAAGAAGACATAAGAAGAAAGAAAGAATCATAAATACTATAGCAGTGGTAAATCCAATAAGGATAAGAAGCACCATTTAAAGATTTATTTCTAAATGAATGCATTAATTTGGAACATTGTATCTGTGAACACACAAAAAGCATTTACAAAATTAATAAATATGCATAGGATATATCACTTTAGTTTATTAGTCTTATGGAACCATTTCAAGAGAGCCATAGTATAGAAGATTATAAAAGGAGACTTAGGATGCCGCATGCAATAGCAAACATTTCAGGAAAAATTAGGCATTCATGGATGCAAATTTGACTTATAATATAGTGTCTGGTGAAGGACAACAAATTACTATCAAGGTAGAAAGTCATCAAGCTGGAATAACAGTGATGGTGACTTTAATGTATGCAAAATGCAATCAAAAGGGTAGAATAAGGTTGTGGGAAGCTCTAGAAGAGACAACAAATAATATGCAGGAACCTTGGATGGTAGGAGGTGAATTTAATATCATAAGAAGAAATAAGGAGAAATTAGAGGGTTTACCAGTAACTTTTGAGGAAACAGAAGATTTTAATCAGTGTATAAGCATTTGTAGTTTAGAGAAAGATGAGTTCAAGGGAAGCAAATTCACTTGGTGGAATAGAAGAATAGATGTTGATTGAATTTTTAAAAGGTTGGATAGAGTTCTTGTCAATGATAAATGGAAAGGATTATTTCTAGTTACTAAGGTGGAGAATTTGGTGAGAAGTGGATTAGATCATGCACATCTATTATTACAATGCTTCACAATTTAGGAGCAGGTGGTTAAGCAATTTATATTTCTCAACTTTTGGCTGAAGAAGGAATCATTCTCTGAGGTTATAAGAAATAATTGGAATATGGAGATAGCAGGGACTTCTTTCAACATATTTCAACAAAAGTTGAAGAAGATTGAAGCATCTTTGACCCGGTGGAGTAAGAAAACTTTTGGAAATATATTTCAAGAGATTACTACTCTTGAAGAGGTAATTAACGTGAGAGTAAAGAAATTTTTGGAAGATCCTACTGGAGTAAACAGATGTAATCTGTTTAAAGCACAAGTTGAATTAGCTTTATAATTTAAGAGGAAAGAGGAATTTCAGAGACAGAAGGTTGTCTTTGACTGGTTTAAAGATGGTAAAAGAAACACAATTTTTTTCATATTATGGTATGAGGAAAAAGAGCAAGACATAAGATCGAAAGAATTCAAAATGATGAAGGAGATTGGATGGACAATCAAGATGTATTGATGAGGCTGCAATCAATTTTATCAAAGGCAATTTCAAAAATAGGAAGATGCTGAGGATTTCACTATGTTGGATGGATTGCCAAAAGTAATATCACAATTTCAAAATATGACTCTGAAAAGCAGTCCAACAATTAAGGAAGTGAAATAGGTAGCCATGGGTATAAACAGAGATAGTTTAGTTGGTCCTGATGGTATGACAGATGCTTTCTTCTAGGATGCTTTGACCATAGAATCAAATGATCTTCATCAGATGGTAATAGATTTTTTTATGGGTATGAACTTCCTAGATTTATCACACATACTAATTGGGTATTGTTACCAAAAAAGTTAGTGCTAAATACTTTCTCAGATCTAAGGCCTATATCTCTTAGCAACTTTATGAATTAGATTTTTTCAAGAGTCATTCATAATAGGTTAAAGAGTATGTTACCAGATATAGTATCTGAGAAATAGGCATGTTTTGTTCTAGGGAGAAGCATTGCTGAGAATATCATAGTGGTTCAAGAGATAGTATCTGAAATTAGGAAGAGAGGTAAAGTCTTTAATATGATATTAAGGTTGGCTATGATGAAGGATTATGATAGAGTTGAGTGCTTATTTCTGACTAAGGTGCTAAGAAGAATAGGTTTTTGTGAATAAATCATAGACATGATTTTTAGGTTATTATCTAATAATTAGTATTCTATTCTAATAAATAGACAACCTAGAGGATTTTTTAAGTCCTCCAGGGGTCTGAAACAAGGATATCCTTTGTCACCTACCCTATTTATTATTGTAGCTGAAGTGTTATCTAGAAGTCTGAAGAATTTCATGGTGAAAAAAATTCAAGTTGTTTGGTATGCCTAGAAGGAGTCCAAAAATTAATCATTTGGCCTTTGCAGATGATATGATCATTATGTGTAAAGATGAACTCCACACATTTCAGTTAGTGACATCAACATTGGACAATTATGAAAGGGTCTTAGGTCAGAAGATCAACAAGTAAAAAAGTGCTTTGTGTATGCATGGAAGTTTCTCTAATGGAGTAGTAGTCATGGCTGAAGTTACAATAGGAATAATAAGGAAAGAATTTCCATTCATATATCTAGGATGTCTTATTTTCTATATGAGGAAGAATAAGGTCTATTACCAGCAACTAATGAGTAGAATAAGCAACAAATTGCAGGATTGGAAAGGTAAACGTTTATCTTTTGGGGGAAGAGCTTTTTTAATCAATCATGTGTTGCAGTGTATACCAATACATTGTTTATCAGTGATGAATCCACCTAAAAATATACTAGATGCTATTCAGAAAACCCTTGCAAGGTTCTTTTTGAGTAGTACGGTAGGAGGTAAAGGCAGACATTGGGTATCTTGGTCTAAATTATGTTTACCAGTAGAGGAAAGGGGTCTGAATTTTAGACAATTACAAGATGTATCCATGTCTTTTTTTTGTAAACTATGGTGGAATTTAAGGACTAGGAACACTATTTGGAGTGACTATATGAAGAACAAGTATTGTAGAAATACCATCCAAAAGAAATTGAGTGGAAAACTAGAGGAGGATCTAAGGTTTAGAAAAAGATGTTACAAGAGAGGGAACTTATAAATCACCTCATTAATTGGAGGCTTAGAGGAGGGGATGCTCACATATGGTATGATAACTGGAGTGGTATTAGTTATTTGTACTCAGTAATGCAGGACAGTAAAGAATGGGATGATAGGTACAACTAAGTCAAGGATTTGGTAATTAATGGCTAATGGAATAGGGATGTTTTAACAGAATTGTTCACAGATGATATTGTGGATCACATAAAACAAAAAGTAAAACCTCCTCAGCAACCAGGACAGGATGATATAGCAATATGGAGCATTGATACAAAAGGAAATTTTACTGTCAAATCGGCTTGGCAGTATGTGAGGCATTAGGAAAACATTATAGAGTTTTATAAGCAGTTGCGGATAAAGCGATTACCTTTCAAAAAATATTTTTTCATGAGGAGAATGTGGTGAGGTAAAATTGTTTTGGATTCTACAAACAGAAGATGAGGAGTAGAGGGACCATCAAGATGTTGCTGCTTCCAAAATCTAACACAAGAGACGATGTCTCATGTGTTGTAGAGATCACAAATTGCTAACAAGACCTGGTCCTACTTTTTGTTCTTTTATAGGTATCAACATACAAGGAATAAGCCTGAGGAATACCATTTTTTCTTGGTGGGAAGCACCAATCAAGGCAAGGGAAAAAGCATACTATAGAGCAATTCCAGGAATCATAATATGGGAGTTGTGGAGGAGAAGAAATTCTCGAAAACATAATGGAAAAAGAATAGCAGAGCAAAGGTTAATATTTAATGTTACCTGGCATCTAAGGATGTTGCTTAAAGTTAGAAAACCAGTATTAGAGTTCCTATATGAATGTCCTGATATCTTAAAGTAGTTCAATCAATTGAAGCCAAAAATTGCAGCTATACCATTTATATGGGAGGTACCAGCACAGGACTGGGTAAAATATAATACCGATGGAGTATCAAAAGGAAATCCTGGAAGAATTTCATAGGCATTTTGTTTAAGAAACATAAATGGAGATCTAATACATGCAGCAAGAGCATCTATAGAGGACACCAATTCTATGGAAGCAGAGGCATGGGCCATTCTACAAGCAGCAATACATTGCAATAGCACACAGTAGAATAAGGTAATCATTCAAATTGATTCTTTACTAATGCAAAAGCTATTGACAAAGGAGTGGGAAATGCCATGGCAAATAGAAAACAAGATTATACATATATGGCAGCCACTAGCAACAAAAACAAGTGCAGTTACAACTAATTTACAGATAGGGAAATTAATTAGCAGATTGTTTAGATAATATTACTTTGGAGCAGTAGTTCACATAAACAGGTTTTAGTCAATTACCAACTACAGATAAAAGGATTCTAAATAGTGTTAAACAGCAATGTCCATACATTAGGATATCAGTATTAAAGAAGACAGGTAAGGCTAATGACAAGGATTGCATATTCTTCTTATTTACAAGCTGAACACCTACTCAAAAAAAAGAAAAGTATATTTAGCCTATTTATACCAGCCAACAAAAAAGCTTTCTCGGTAGGTTTGGGGGTCACTTTGTCAGATCTTCAATGTATACGGTTGAAGAAATTGCCGACATCCAATCACCCATGGGTCCGAGCATCTCTCAATCTCCATCCTTTCTATAACTGCAAAGCCAAATGGATACAATTAGTGGTATGGTCAGGTCAAAGAGATGAACACAGTAGCAAAAAGAGGATACCTGGATGCAAAATCAATTCTCAGATGACAAGACCTAGATATTTAGCACAAAAAATCATTGTGTACTCCCTTACTCCGAGGACCACAACTGAAATAAAGGAAAAGACATCAGTTGTAAGCACTAAAATAGGATTTAAGGTTAAATCAGCTAAGAAACAAGACCTCTTGCAAGCTGGACAAGAAGATGAGTTTAACCATCGAAGGTGTAGTGTTTATTACCCACAGAAGAATTAGCTTGAAAGTTTGGTTCTCAAAGGCAAACATGGTGAAAGTAGTAGAGGAGGTGGAAGCTTTCTGAGTGTAGAGCTTCACTTAGCTCTTTTTAGAAACCCTACTGCCCCTTTTGATAGATTTTTTGAAAGGTCGGTTGATTTAGTTGGGCCGGCCCTTTTCAAATATGTGTTGCTAATTTTGTAATTTATTGGATGGGTTGGTCCATCCATTGTGGACTGAGTTAAATTATTTATAAAATTACAAATTAAACTAAAAATAAGAAAAAAAAAATCTCAAGCTAGAAGGCAACTCTAGCTCATTAGCAATATTACCAACTCTCCATAAAATCTCATAAGGACCCACATACCAGGGACTGAGCTTCCCCTTCTTTCCATACTTTATTACTACCTTCATTGGAGATACCTTAAGGAAAACCTTATCCCTAACCTCAAATTCCAAGTCTCTATGCCTAACATCCATATAGGTATTTTGGGGACTTTGGGCAACCTTAAGCCTATCCCAAATCACCTTTACCTTTTTCATATCCTGGCAGACCAAATCGGGACCAAACATGTCCGCCTCACCAAACTCAAACCAACCAATATGAGATCTACACCTTCTACCATACACTTCCCCAAAAGGGGCTATAACAATACTAGAATTATACCTATTGTGGTAAGCAATCTCCACAAAAGGTAGATACTCAACCTAATTGCCAACACAATAAATCACATAGGCCCGACGCATATCCTCCAATGTCTGAATAGTTCTCTTCACTTTCCCATCCATCTATGGATGGAAAGTAGTACTCAGACTCACCTTAATCCCTAACCCTCTCTAAAAAGGATGCCAGAAGCGAGATGTAAATTGTGTGCCACGAAAAAAAATAATTAAAACATACACCCTATGCAGCTTCACAATCTCATGAAGATACAACTTAGTATAATCCTCCGCTGAGAAGGTAGTCCACACTGGGAAAAAGTGCCCAGACTTAGTCATCAAATCCATGATTACCCAAATCTAATCATAATGATTCTGAGACCAAGGAAGACCAGTAATGAAGTCCATATTGATCAGTTCACACTTCCATTCATGTAAATCAATTTATTTATATAACCCTCCTGGCCTCATGTGCTCAACCTTAACATGTTGACACACCATGCACTTGGCCACGATATCAGCCACATCCCTCTTCATGCCATTCCATCAATAAATCTCCTTGAGATCATGATATATCTTAGTCGAGTCGGGATGAACAACATAGCATAAATCATGTGCCTCAGCCAAAATCATTTGTCATAACCCGTCGACATCAGGAACACATAATCTCCTATGGTACGGTAAAGTACCATCACCACTGATCTTAAATACCACTACCCTTTTCCCACCAACGTCACTCTTGATTTCCATCAAGATAGGATCTAGCAATAGATTCTCCTTAATCTCTGCACCAAAATATTATCGAACCACTTCTTGCACCATCATACCACCATCTTTGGAGTCCAATAGAGGAACTCCAAGGTTAGCCAAATAGTGAATATCCCTTACCAATTCCCTCTTTCATTCCTCCATATAAGCCAAACTTTCCATGGATAACCTACTATGAGCATCAACAACCATATTAGCCTTACCTGGGTGATAGTGAAGACTCATATCATAATACTTGAGAAGCTCAAGACATCTTCTCTACATGAAATTAAGCTATTTCTGTGTGAACACATACTGTAGACTCTTATGATTAGAAGATATAGCCAAGTGAACACAATACAAATAATGTCCCCGTATTTTCAAAGCAAACACAACTTCCAACAGCTCCAAATCCTGAGTAGGATAATTCCTCTCACGTACCTGTAACTTCTTAGAAGCATAGGCAATCGTCTCCCCATGCTTCATCAACACACAACCAAGACCTACTCGAGAAACATCGCAATAAACCACGAACCCATTATTGCCTTTCGACAAAGTCAAAATTGGAGCTGAAGTTAACTTGTCATGTAACTTCTTAAAACTCCCTTCACAAGTAGTTGAACAAGAAAACTTGACCTTCTTCTGAGTTAACTTAGTAAAAAGAGAAGCTATCGACCAAAAGAAGATCTCAATGTAGAATGGAGTCATGGGTTTACGGAACCTCTTAACCATAACAACCTTCAGCGGATCCACCATGATCCCCTTACTAAAAATAATGTGACCCAAGAAAGTCTCAACGTTTAACAAAAAATTCACACTTGGAGAACTTGGCATACACCTATTGTTCCCTTAAGGTCTCCAAAGCACATGAAGGTAATTAGTATAATCCACCTCTCTCTACGAATTAACCAGAATGTCATCAATGAATACAATAATGTAGAGATCTAAATACTAACAAAAATCTCAATTCATCAGATCTATACACGTCGATGGAGCATTAGTCAACCCAAATAACATTACCAAAAACTCAAGGTGCCCATATCGAGTTCAAAAAGTCATCTTAGGGATATTCACCTCCTTAATCTTTAGCTTATGGTACCCAGACCGAAGATCTATCTTAAAAATAACTTGGCACCTTGGAACTGGTAAAACTGATCATCTGTCCTTAGAAGAGTATACTTATTCTTACCATTACCTTGTTCAACTGCCCATAGTTAATGCTCATCTGAAGGGAACCATCCTTCTTTCATACAAACAACACTGGTGCACCTAAAGGAGATAAAATAAGATGAATAAAACTTTTATCAAAAAGATCCTTAAGTTTCTCCTTGAGTTCCCTCAACTCATATGGAGCAATTCTATATGGAGGAATAAAAATTGGATGAGTGTCCGAAATTAGATAATATCAAACTCTATTTCCCTATCCAGAGGAACACTAGGAAGATCATCTGAAAAGACCTCTAGAAACTGATTAACCACTGGAACTGACTAAAAAGAAGGACCTTCCATGTTAGAATCCTTAACCCAGACCATATGATAAAGATAACCTTTAGAGATTAACCTCTGAGCTCTAAGATAAAAAATAAACCTCCTTTAAGGAGCTAAAAAAACACCCTCTCACTCTATAATAGGTTAAATAGGGAACCCAAAAATAACCTTATAGGTATGGCAATCCAAGGTCACGTACAGAAGTGCAACCAATCCAGACTCTGAATGACATTGAAATCCACTATATCAAATTTAAAAAGATCCACCAAGGTCTGCTTGCAACCAACACATACCACATACCCCCTATAGACTTTTTTAGCAATAACCGAGTAATCTACTAGGGTAGAATGAAAACAATAATCCAAAATAACTTTTGGATCGAAACCAAAAGATACAGCCACATAAGAAGTCATATAGGAGAGAGTGGACCCCGAATCAAGAAAATAATATAAGTCACGAGGGAAAAGATTTAATTTACCACTAACAACATTAGGTGATGTCTTGGATTTACGTTGAGACGCCAAAGCATACAACCTATTTTGACCAATACTAGACCAAGAGTAGTAAATGTAGTAGATGGAACACCTCCATATGTAGGTGTAGAATATGAAGCCACAGGAATCTTATTCACCCTCATATAAACCTTATTAACTAGACAATCCATGAGCCAATGGCCTGCCTGGCTAGACTTAAAGCATTTGTCCTTTCCTTTATCACAATAACCTCGATAAGGACGACCATAGAACCGACATGAAGGGCATGAAGAAACTGACTAACCTCTACTTACTTAAGATTGGGCACCCTGTGCTTAGAAATTGTCACCCCCATAATAATGTATGTCGCCCGACTAGTAAGGAGAACTAGTAGAAGAGTAGGAACCAAAACTCCCCCACTTTTTTTTCTGCCATTTTCAACCATCTCGACCACTCTAAGACTAAGCACCTTCTTGGTCAAAAAACCCACACCTCTTACCCTGCCTATCACCAAACTTCACCTATTTCCTCTTCTCATTCTCTACTTGTTGCATATAAATAGTCAACCTAGAGATGTCCATATCTTTAATCAGCAAGGTAGTCTTTCTCTCCAAAATAAAATCTTAATTCAACTCAGAGGCAAACTTCCTTATCCTTACCCGTATGTCAGCCACCAAATTAGGAGCATACCTTGATAATTGATTAAACTTCAAGGTATATTCCTTGACAAACATTATCCCCTACTTGAGGTAAAAAAACTTCTCCATCTTTGCTTTTCTCTACTCTTGAGGAAAGAAATGATCTAAGAAGGTCTTACAAAAAGTATCCCATAAGACTGATTCTTCCATAACACCCCTAACCCTATCCACCTGTTGATACATTTGATGTGTAATATCTTTTAGCTGATAAGCTACAAACCTTACTCCCTCCACATTAGTATCTTGCATCACTTGAAATATCTTTTCCATTTTATCCAAGAAGCCTTATGGATCATCCTCTACCTCCACTCCAAAAAAATGGGAGGACTCATCTTCATAAATTGTCCAACACTTATGGCCTCAGCTAACAAAGCACCAATCGCACCTCACTCAGCCTGAGCTGCAGCCATCTGAGCAATAACATGAATTGAAGGATGTAATTTCACATTAGTCACCTCACCTTGAGGAGGACTAGTAGCAATCGGTGGAATCCAAAACTATCAAGGATGGGACTGTGAGATCGAAGATAAACCCCTGAAATAGGATGCACCTCTTCAGTATTACCCCTAAATGGGATAGAAGAATTTTCTTGTGTTCTAGATTTATGAGGCATGATCTGAAAGATGAACAAACAAGTATTAGAGAAGATTCCAAGACTGGGACTCTAAGCTTGAAAATAGAATACCAAGAAAGTGAAATATTCCAAAATGCCTTGTAGCCTCTCCCTTATGAGTGTGGTGCGATACATACCGCTAAAAAAGATTCTGCTCAACATAGCTTTGTGGACTCCATATTTACCATGAACCTAGTCTATGATACCAACTAGAGATGACCCACCCTAGGGCATTGTTATAATTGGCATCATATGTTCGACCAGGACAAGAGACCACCCCCATTACCCTAAGTTTGTTGAATTTCAAGCATATAACAAAATAGTGTAATGGATCACATAAAGACTTTGGGATAAGATCAAAACTGTGATCGACTTAACTGAGTCTAATCATCCCATACAATTAATCAAACTATACCTAACCATAAAAAAATAAGGGTTATACCAAGGCCATAACCAAGGATGTTCCAAGACATAATATAATAGTTGCTAAACAAAATAGGGCAAAACAACCAATAATCTAGTCTAATAATGTCATCCCTTCAACTTATTCCAATGTTAAGGCCGACACCAATACCGATACGGCCCATTCTAACCTATAGAAGTACCACAAAGCCTCAAATCAAAAGAGTAATGAAATAAAGTTGGGATATGCCCCCAACCATAGTTAAAACAAATATCCAAAATAAAATCAAATTGTCTAGAAATATCCACAACATGAAATATAGCCTTCCGAAAGGATGGAAGGTCGCCACTTCAGTCTAAATATCGATCCATGAGTCAATCACTATGTAGGAGGAGTAGAACGGTTGGTTCCTGCATAACATGTGTATACAACCACCAGTAGACGGGGTTAGAAAGTGACTGGTAGCATGATCTCAAGGTAAGGATAAAATAATGCCATTTATAAAACTAAGTAAAATAATCCATATACACATAACCATATATATATATATAACCATGCCGGGAAAAGGGACCAGGTTTATCATGCCTTAAAAACCATTACCTGGGTTGTGTATTATTTTCATTCTAAGCTACCCACGGGCTATATTGGCATAGCTCTCCCTGCTGAAAGGGCCCTAGTACGTGTAGACGCATAACTAGGGCAGAAAACCTGGGATGACTAGTTCATCCCCAAAAATATAGTGTGACATCATGAACATGGTCACCAAAACCAACGCATATCGGCAAATATGAGTTTCCAGTTTTGGTCCCCCCAGGACTTCCACCTTCAACGGCATAGCTACAACTTCTGCCATTATTTCCCAATTAAAAAATAATTCCCAAATAGCCAAACAATTATCCATTTATTAACCAAGGACATTAATAATTATATTGGCATTCCAATCCTTATTTGCAAGTATTATCCATAGCCAACTATATAGAGGCTTAAGGGGACTTTCAACGACCCTTCTATTTATAATATTTAATCACTCAGGTGATTACATCTGCCCCTCAAGCATAACCATTAGCCAATTACCACTGCAAGTCAATTGAAGCATGCGTAATTCCTTTGCTAACTTTTAAAACAAGAAAGATTTCTATTAAAAGTAGTCAATGCAATTAACATATCTTTATAAGCTTTTTGTCAAACATATTAGGGGCATAATATGACCAAAAATAATTCTAATTAACATTAAACCATTTACATGCAATCCAATTATTCAAAACCACATATAATGCATATACAATCATAATTATAACCATGGGAAACCATAACCAACCATTTAATATCATAACCCTTAAATCATATTTGTAAACCAAAATCATACAATTAATGAAATTATGAAAACATTCATAAAAATGATGCCTTTAGTTAGAATTAATAATGAGGGAGTAGAACATGCCTTAAATCAATATGATGAAGCAAAATAAAACACCAAGACAAGCGCCAAATTGATCCTTTAGTTGAAACCCTAGCTTTCTTTGCCCAAATCTCTTTAGAGAATTATGGAGGGTTTTAAAAAAGTTCCTAATTATTAATATGTGGAATAATCGGGAAAAATAACCTCCCAAGTAGGTTAGAAGTCATGGGACCTTATTGGGATAGGTGGGGAAATGTCCAAAATACCCCTACTTAAGTTGTACCTAAATCCTGACACAGGGGTATAACTGACCTATACGAGTCATACCCTCTAATAGGATTGGTATCCTACACACGTATCCTGACCTTAACCCTTTGATCAAACACTATATAGGATATGACTCTTCCAACCAAGTTATTTTGGCAGCATACAATCTATACCCTTTATTCATAACCCTTGAAGATTTAAGCTTCAGGAAGATTCAGACACTGTCTGTCATATAAGTCTATGGTACAACTCGTACCCAGGGTTATGGCTTATATTAAGCCACTAGTACTCAGACCTAACCTAAGTAAATAGGCCTAAGATTAATTTAAGGATCAAAACAATCTTTATCCATCAATATTACTCGTACCCCTAAGTCTTACCCATTCCAGTAACAAAAATCCATCTCACCAACAAACACTGGTCAGTATACAATTAGACCTTACCATTTGTACCCTAATATCTGACTCTTACCCTAATGTTGAATACGGTCCAGAGATCAGAATCCCAGGTAATTTTTTAAGGGTCAAAACCCATTATTTTATACATATGTTGAAGGATACTTCCTCTTTATTCAATAAAAACTTAATCTCGCCAGACTCCATATCCACCAAGGCCTTCCTAATAGGTATGAATGGCCTACCAAGAAATATAGGAACTTTAATATCCAATACATAATCCAAGATCACAAAATTGGTCAGGAATATAAACCGGTCAAGTTTGACTATAACATCATAAAGAACTCTTTATCGAATTAGTGAATGTTAATGATGTAATCCCATAATTGTAGCTTCTTTGGAGGTGGGAAATATTAAATTAATAGCCTCCATAAGATTTACCCATGATGTGATTTAACCGGTGGGAAATGATCTTTGCCATAACACCGTCTTTCCCATTAGAGAGAACGACAAAAGGCCCGATTGGATATAATCTTGGTATATGTGTGAAATATCAAAGGGGGCACAAACTTCTACCAAATTTATCAAATGCAAATTCGGGTGCTCATGGGCTTGACACCCAAAAAGTAGTTGTAGCATTACATTTGTGACATAAAATACTTTGTTTCCCTCAGTGGGGAAGGGGGAATACCGATAGAACTTTCATGCTCTTCGGTAATAAGATAATCCAAGCCTACTTGACTCATGATTATTCGGAAGAAATAGTGATTACATAATCAAAATAAAAAATAACAAGGAAAGTAAATCATAATCAACACGGGTATACACAAACTAACACTCAACAATGCATAAGTGAAAACTAAATTTCACTCCACAGCAATATAGCAATTTTTATAACGCTCACCTATACTATTGAAATTGGTAGAGGATGTTGTTGTCAATATCTCAACTTATGTTGTTGTCGAATTCACGAGGAGAAAAATTAGAATTATATTCCTATGGGTGTTAAATGCTACAAATAAGCTACCCACAAAGTAAATAAAACAAAATACATAAATAAAAATAGTAGGGTTTTGTTTGGCGTGTGTTTTTTCAATATCAAGCCAAGCAACACACTATGGTAACACTTTTGTTTAAGAATTCAATTTTGGAGGAATCTTGAGATTGTGTATATTGGGTATGTTGTTATTATAAGTGCAAGTTGTGCATGGGATCAGGATCGTTTGGTGTAAGTTCTAATCATTTATGACATGGTAGGCGAGGTCAAGAGTCCTTGAGGTTAGTTTTCAACAAAGCCTCAAGGATATCACTCATTGACTCTTTCCAGTACCTAACGAGTGTGTCAATAACAGCCACTTAAAACCTCTATTGGGCATCCCTATCTCAAGGAAGATGCCCATGACATAACCTACTCTCCATCTACTCTTATTTCTAAGATAGCAAAAGATAGTAAACTACGCTCTCAGTTGTCCACTATTGCTTTGTCCCCCTATAACCCTCTTTCAAGGAAGTTATGGGTTCCCAAGAGGTCACCCATATCTCTTTTTCAAGGATGATAAGAGCTTTCAAGAGTTTGGGGTTTTCACCTAACTAACCCATTTTGGATACTATGGGTTTTCAGCCACATATCCCAACCATTTACACCAAGCAATAGTGGAATCCCTAATCAACAACTAAGATTTACAAAAACACATCATCACCCAAACACAAATGCACCTTAGTTCAACATAATCTCAAGACTAAAAGGTTTAGCTATTCACGAAGAAAAGAGAGAAAAATATACCATAAGATTCATTCATGACATCCATGACAATGAAGAATAAGAATAATCTTCCTCTTTCACAATTTAATTTCACCAAACTCCACTTGAAATTTCAAATACAAAAAATGTTTGCCAAATTATAGGTTTCACCAAGTTTCTGGTTTTTCAATTCCTCCAATCCAATCATGCCCCAAATGAAAAAAAGATTTGAGCCTTATATAGGAAGTGGAATCAGTTACTCCATTTTACTGAATTGCCCTTGGTCATTAAATCCACTAGGCAAGGTTTGCATAGATCTTTCCATGATCACGGTGACTGCGATCGCCCTCCATTGACCGCGATCGCGGTCATTTGACTAAGCTTCACAAATGCAATCTAGGTTTTCCATATTTTTCTCCTCTATTTCTCTTTTTGATCCTTTTAAACTCGATTCCATATCTTTCCTTTTGATCTTCTGTATGCATGCACGATATAGAGATTATTGCATTAAATCAAATATTTGTCTCATTTATATGTTTAAATTATTGTACTGTGCAAAGATGTTGAGTGCAAATCACTAGTAAATTCACCCCTTATCAAGGTAGCAAAAATATATAATGTTTTTTATGTTTTCATATTCACATATAATAGAAATTCTAACATATATTAGGCCTTTCTTAATGCTTGGTTTTCAAAGAAAAACACACAATTTATATTAGTTGGAGAGATGTCCATATCCCATTGGGATTTACATAAAATTGAAGGCCTACAAATTAGAGGTTTTCCCTATGAAGTAGTTCCCAAATTTAAGGAGCCCAAATTTAAGGATCTAACATATGTTGATGAAAAGACTAAGTGATTCATCTCATGCACTAGTAAATACATATTTGTAGCCTTCCGATATCTTCAAGAATGAGAGTCTCATAATCCAAGAGTTACTCTAAGAAAGTGGACAATATTTTGATAAAGCCTCTTTTTTGGTATTTTTAAATCTTTCTTCAATACCACACCAATGACTAGAATCATGGGAATGATTCAAATCTTGGCTCTGATGACCAATATTACTAGAAGGAATACAAAATAAAATACAAGTACAAAAAAACAAATATAATAAGTTAAATAAATAAAGATGGACACAAGAAGAGGAATCTTATAAAAACAAACATTTAGTATTAAACTAAAGGTCCTTAAATGCTTAAACTAAACTAGAACCTAACTCCTATGAAGAAAAAAAAGGGCATAAAACCCCTCACAACCAACATATCTAAGTAGTAAAAAAGTTCCCAACATGGTATTTTAAGCATTCGAAAGTGTATAACCATAAAATATTATCTAATTTATAGGAAAGAAAAAACCTAACAATTTATAGCCATGGTCTATTTATGACAAAATAGGCCAAAAAGTGACACTAGATTAAATATGGGCCTAAATTTAACCAAAAGTTCCAAATAATCAAGGAAACAGACTCCACAATTGCCATCATCATCATGGTGGATGAAAAAACTCCCTTTATCTTTAAAGCATCGCCAATTACTATGAGTTAGATTTTTTATGTTAATTTAACTTGTATTAACCTCTCCTTATTGAAGAGAATTTGTCCTCAAATTTAAGAAAACATCATTTTGATGATTAAGATACTCGGGGGAGTTCTTTTAATTAGAAGGGATCATAACTTTCTTAACAAAGTAAAAGAGAATGCGAATCTCTCCTTCTTGAGGACAAACCTCTTCGAATGTCAGTTTTTTGGTAAGCATATTTGGGATGGTGATATCCCAATTATATGGGTCTTCTACAACCTCCGTATTCTCATAAAAATTATCAACCCCTTCTACATGATTCTCCTTTATCTCCATTTAATCCTTGTATTATGGGTTACCTTCACAAATTATAATTGCCATTTTATTTGGATACTCACTCATACGGCCTCATCATTGACATTTAAAATATTAGGTATCCTTAAGATCAGGATTACCTCTATCTCTTAGGGAATATCTTGGAGCACTCTAATTAAAAAACCTCTTGAATTATCACCTTGAGCCCATGTAATGACTCTTGATTTCTCATCTTGGGATTGATGAATTTCTCCACCTTGATATATCGATTAACATTAATAGCCACTTCTAATAGTTCATCAATATGGGCAAACTTTTGTACTAATATTGTAGAGAAATTTCTTGATTCAAACCCACCTTGAATCAGATCTTGGTGTGCTCTTCATCCTCGTTATAATAGATCTTCAAGAATACATTTTTTAATTCATTATTATATTCTTTGACACTCTTGACTTCTTGCCTAAAATTGTATGGCTTAGAAAGAAAACTTTTCCTATACCTCTTTGTCACGTACTTGGATATTATAATAGACTTCATTACTTCTAATGGTAGATTATGACCTACATGAAGAACACCTTGAATTCCCTTAGTTGATTCCCTCCAAGTCAATGAATATCATTCATATTGAGCAAGGGCATAGCATCTCATCTTAACATTGGTAAAATCATTAGCTTAGAAAATCCTATCACATTGAGACTCCTATTTTAAGTACAATTTGGGATCACTACCTTCTCAAAAACTAGGAAGGATAACTTTGATAGAATTGAGGTCCATGTTATAAGCTCCTTATCCAACTTGGTCACTTTTATAATTTCCTTGAGAACCATACCCATTACCTCATTTTATATGTACCTCAAACTCTTTATGAAAACCTATTACTTAGTTGGGTGGAATTTAGTTAAGTAAAGCTTGGTAAGTTGGGTATTGATTTTATGATATTTGGTAGTGTGATTCTTGACTTATGGAACTTGATAGGGTAGGTTTTATGTTGGGTCAATACGTTGTGGTTTCAATCCTTATGGCATCTGATAGTTTGGAACTTGGTTTTATTGTGTTTGGTAAGGTGGTTGTAGAATTCATGTAGTTTGAGGTAGTGGTAAGTTTTTAGGCATTGATTGGGGTGGGTTAAATTATAGTAGTTGGGCTAAATTTTGTAGATTTAGAATAGGTAGTAATAGTATTAGTTGAGGTACCATTACCTTGTTAGGAATGGTAAAATATATGGTGAAGTGTTCTAGAAGAAATAATAGTGGAAGTCTCTTGGACTTTCCACTTGAGGAAGCATGGAGATTATTTTGCGGAGTAGCATTTGCAGATTTAAGATTCCCCTCCACACTCACCATCCTTCCATCTATTTTCATCACTCTTTCTTTAACATTTGATATCTTCTCATTCATGATTGACATTTCTCTTCTCATATTTGACATTTCTCCCCTAATCATATTTATATCTTATCATAAACCGATGATGGCTTTGACCAAGGTGTGTAAGTTCACCATACTCATGGTATATTGGATCTCATCTCCTAATTCTATGCAACCTATCAACATAACTAATGACCATGGTTAAGATTAGTGAAATCAAATCTCACAATAACGATTGTTTCACATATAGATTGTCTCACAATTAGTGCATCTTGTTTATCTTGTTTGTTCACATTGTTATATGAGGTGTAAATTTTCTACTCTCAGTTAGAATGGATTAATGTTGAGAGAAGAACATATCACACTGAAAACAAAAGGACTTGAATCTTTGAAGTTAACTAAGAAATAAATGATAAAGCAAACAAATAATAAAGGTCAAGAAAAAATTGAGACGAACTAAAGAACTAACGAAAAACTAAGTTGGGTTCTTACTAATTTAAAAGTTGTTTTAAGAACAAAATGAAGTGACTAGGTTTCATGATAATGAAATTTGAATATTAGAACCTGAGAAAAAATTGATTTGAAGTTGATTACGTGCATAAGGTGAGGTGCAACCATCGTTGATTAGTTTCCCTCACAAGTGACACTTTATAGGTCACTTCCAGTGAATCTGGAGTCACCTATATTGGTTACCCACATCGACAGGTACTGACCAGCATGGACAGGTGCGGGCGCAGATGCCCCAAGTCAGTACAGATGAAGTTTTGAAATTTGTTGTTTTGTGGGCACTTTTACACTTTCTCTCAAGGAATATTCCTTCTTTTTTGGATACTCCTTAGTACTAACACCGTTTCATGCTTATCTTGGCTTATTTTTAGATCTAACAATTTTTTTTTATAAATCCTCCTCTTGAAGATATGAATTTTTTCAATAACACCAAGAATAACTATGAAGATCCAAAATTCACAACTCCTTATTTTACCTCGGATTCACTTTAAATTCGAGATCTGATCTCATTTTTGTAAGGGTAATAAACCCCAATGCTTCTAACCTTCAATTTCACTCAAAAAAATTTAGATTTAAACACCAATTCTCAAATTTTTTCAAGCTCAAACTCATCAATGGTAGAGCCTTCAAATCAACTCAGGTTAATCTAAAATCTAAGATTTAGCCACAAATAGTACAAAGGAACCAGAATCTAGTCCTAAAAGCACAAGAAATCCTAAAAGACAAAACCTAAAAATTTGGAGAAGACCAAAAATGTAAAATCCTTTTTGGGGATTTTTAGTTTTTTCTTCAATACCACACCCAATACTAAAACTATCAGAATGATCCTATGCTCAGCTCAAATACCAAATGATACTTGAAAAAATATAAAGGAAAACACAAATACAGAAATTAAAAAAAAAATATGGTAAAAGGATAAAAGATAGACACAAGAAATGGAATTGTAAACAATCCAATGGTATATTAAACAAAAGGTCATTAAATAATTAACCTAATCAAGCACCTAACTCCTACATAGACTGAGAGAAAAATTAAACCCCTTATAACCAAAGTGCCTAAGCAACAAGAAAGCTCTCAATAAGCTATTATAAGCACTTGCAAGTGTAAATGTATCAAAAATCATCTAAGTTAAAGGAAAGAGGAAACCTAGCTATTTATAGCCATGGGCTGTCATTTAATAAATCGGAACCAAAAGTTACATTAAATACCAAATGGACCTAAAAATTACCTAAAATACCAAATACTCTAAAAAAGACTCCTCCATCGCTCATCCTGATCATGGTGGATCTAAAACCTCTTATTCAACTACCAAATATCATCAATTACCTCAAGTCAGAATCTTTAGATTAATTCAACTTGTATTAGAAGAGTAAAAAATATATTTTATTAAAGGAAACACATAACCCAACTTAGGCTATTCCTAATGCAGCAAAGTGGTTAAGTACATATGATGTGACAATTTTAACACTCAGAGTGGGGGTACTAAAAAGGGATTAATACAAATTTTGAAGCCTTTTTACCATGTTTGTTGTGCACATTGTATTTCCTTCTAAGGATGGTGATTTCATTTTTTCAAGAACTTTAAGGATTCCAGTTATGATAGAAAATGAACAAACATTCAGTCTTGTCAAGAATTTATAATAGTTTAAGCTAGATTACCAAATCATCCTAACATGAGCACTTCAAAGTATCCTTTCCAATTCTTTATGTGTATGGTCAGCTTGTTTACTTCTTGAAGCCACATTTTTTCCCTTCTAATGGGTCATCCACATTGTTAATGGTAGAATATTTCAATTACGACGCTGCAAGGTAGTTTGATAAAGAGCATGCCAAAAAGTGTATCTATCGAGGTGATAGTATTTTTTTAGACTTCTAACATGAAAAACAAGTCCACACATTGTTATTTTATGGACAATAGTAAGGGATAAGTATAATAGATATTTCACTTCATGAACCTTTATTTTCACTTTATACCTTTGAGATATGGAATCTTATTCATCCTTGAGTCATATATTACATATTAATTTAGCCATCGATTTGGATTTAATCAAAACATTCATAGTAGATTTTAATGTAATATATGTAGTGCATCATTTCATTAAGTCATCAGATGTTAACAAATTTTCATATCTCATGGATCAATCGAGAAAGAAACTTTCCCTATTATAGCACCTAATATGTGGAATTACTTCTCCGCTGCATATAACTCTTTGTGGGAGAAAGTTCATGGAAGCTTTCTTGAAGTTAATTTGAAATATTTGGTGAATGTCTTAAGTCATATTCATAATATTCCTCAAAAATATAGGGAAGAGATATCAGTTGTTGATAGGTCTCTTAAGTTAAAATATAAACTAGTCATTCCAAATAAGACCTACTAAAAGCATAAGCTTGGAGGGAGAATATGCCCATTCAGACTCAGCAAGTTTCTAATAAATGACTATCCCAAGATAAGAACAATAGTATTCCTAGTGATTGTTGTTAGAAGAAGGTGAAATCAACTTCATACAAACCAAAAAATACTAACACATATGTGGTAGAGATTTTTGACAATGATGGGAGCTCTGTGAGGAATCCGCCATCTATTAAGGAAGTAATGATTTAACATCCCCTACTATTCCATAACATAATAATTGATTTATATCTCTATTATCATGTTTTTATGCAGACAAACAACATTGAAATCCTAGAAAGTCCACACCGATGTAAACCATAAGATTGTAGTGAGTCTGTAACAAAGTTAGACATAAAATAATTTCCTCCATCATCCAATGAGGTTACTTCAAATACACATGGTAAAGACAATGCAGAGTAAAACTCCTATTAGCTATCAATGGTATATGTTTCTATTTTTTAAAATATTGTTTTGATGCTTTGAAGAAAATTAATCATACATGTTTGGGATCAAATCCATACAAAACTGTCCTAACTACAGATCTTGCTTATTCTTTTGAAAATAATATCCACATTATGCTTAAGGTCATGATCAATATGGGTGTAGATTTTCATGCCTCAAATCCCATTGAGGCGAATAGGCACCCAAAGCCATGAAGGACCGAGAACACCAACCCATGACCTTGTACTTCTTATGCATTTAACTATAAAAATTAAAGGTTTTACCAATTATGGATATAATTTCATCATGAAAATCAACCACGTAGGGAAGCCCAAAACTATATGTACAAGACATGGCCATTGGGACCATACCATCAAAAAGCAAGATGCTACAATGCTTAACTTTACATTGGTCCACATAGCATCTAAAATATACATGGACTTTTTATGGTAGGGACAAACCACTATCTTACTCTTAACTACTATAAACCACCAGAATATATATATATATAACAGACTTGGAAAGACCCAAATTAACTTGGATCTCACCAACAACCACTAGATATCTTGTACTTTAGCTAAGGAGGTCTATTAGCTGAGGTACCCATACCTATGGAATGAAACACATTTTCCCCTAGAGGGATTTCAGTACAAAATTATGTACTTATAATGTAAGTCATAAAGTGACGATAAGTAAGAAAAGAGCTTAATGAAATAAAAAATCAATATATAACCATATATAGAAGGTTAAAAGACAAAAGTCAATGATATGTCAGGACATACCCCTAACAATAGTAAAGTACCAAATCTATACAAGTCTATGACATAGAGTAGTGTGACTACGAGAGGTAGGTCTTCCGAAGTATGGAAGATCACCAGTTAAAGGTCAATGCACGAATTTGCTCGAACACATATTTACTGTGTAGAAGAAGAAGATGATGCTCTGGCCTCTATATTGTGTAGGGACATAGCATCTGAATACGGTTAGCAGTTGGAGCGCTAGCATGTAACTCAAGGATAAGGATAAAATAACATTGCCATTCAACAAAAGTTAATATATCATATCCAATCATATTCATACATTTATCCTTACACATAGATATATCACATGCCAACAAGTTGTCAAAACTTAATAACATCCTCAAATACTTCAATCATAAGACACCAAATGGAGGACTTTAAACATTCCACACTTAGGTTCATGCCATCCTTACTAGGAATAGGACCTTCGTCGCATTCACATATTATTAGACAAGGTATTTCAACCATGGGTACACTCATAAAGCAAAAGGACTATAACCACATAGTTATTTATTGAAATAAGGGCTTTACCCATATACCACAATCAATTAGGCAGGAAATCTAATCACATAATCACATATTCACTTAGGCATGGAACTCTAATAACATGATCACATATTCAACTAGGCATGGAACTTTAATCACATGGTTGCACATTCAAGTGGGCATGAATTTTAATCACATGCTTAAATGTTCACTACATGATATTGCATTATATTCTCTAGTGTTTGGATGGTGCGTTCTACCTAATCGTCTATTTGAGGATAAAAAGTTGCACTCTAACTCACTTGCGTTCCTAAACTCTTTGGAAATAACCTCCAAATATTTTTTGAAATTGAGCTCCCATATCAGATATAATAGATATTGGGATACCATGTTGCCAAACTATCTCTTTAATATATAATTTTTCGTACTTTTTAGCTATGTAATGGTCTTAACTGGTTGAAAATATGCTTACCTAGTGATTTTATCAACTATTACCCAAATGGAATAAAGCCTTCGAGATGAGCAAGGTAAACTAAAAACAAAATCCATATTGATCATGTCCCACTTCCAAATTGGGATCTCTATGATCTGCATATAATCTCGTGGCAATTGGTGCTCTACTCAAACTTATTGAAAATTTTGACATTCAACAATAAATTCTACAATGCACTTCTCTATGTCACCATAGCAATACATCCCTTTTAAATTATGATGCATTTTAGTTTAACTAGGATGGATAGAATATACTAAATAATTTGCCTCTGTCATAATCCTTTTTCTTAGCCTAGTTACATCAGGTAGACACAATCTGTTTTGGCACTATAGTACTCCTCTTGTGTAAGCTCAAATGCCTTTGTAATACATTGTTGTACACTCCCCTTAAGTTGTAAAAGAATACGATCTACATATTACTTATCTTTAACTTCAGCGACTAATGAGGATTCTGCTGTATTTTTCACCATAACTCCTTCGTCTAGTGATTCAAGAAGGTGAACACCCAAGCTAGCTAATTTGTGTAGATCCTTAGTTATCCCTTTCCTTTATATGGTCTGCCTATATGTGATTATCATTGGCTTATGAATTAATGCATCAGGTACTACATTTGATTATCCTCGATGAAACAAAATATCAATGACTTAATATTTTAATAGCTCAAGCCACCTCCGCTGCCTCAGATAGATCCTTCTTCTTAAAGATGTACTTTAAAATCTTATGGTCAATATATATAACAACATGAGCCCCATACAAGTAGTGACGCCATATATTTAAAGCAAGTATAACTAACGCTAGTTGAATATCATGTGTTGGATAATTTTTCTCATGTGGCCACAACTGTCTTTAGGATCAAGCTATTACTTTACCTTTTGCGTCAATGATAACGCTCAAACTACAGCTCTCGTAAGAGTGTAAGCGGTGGTTGTCAAATATAGAACCCAACTGTGTTGGGTGTCGAATCCCACAGGGAATACTTGGTCACTAAGTATGCAACGATTAGTAGACTGTTGATCAAAAATTCTACGAAAAAGGGGGGATTTTATGCGTGAAGTAAAATTATCAAAAAAGCAAAGTAAAAACAGAATGTTTAGTAAGATTTTAATCAATGAGAATTGTAATTTAGGGTTATGTCCACCTTATGAGTTTTACGTATCTATTGGGTATGAGTTATGCGGAATTCAGACATGCATGCGCTTATAGAGATTCGTATTCTATGGTAAATCCTAGTGTCTTTCGACCATCAAGGATTATATCACTTTAACTCTTTCGAGCTTAAAGCGTATACTAATGGTACGAATTCTCCAAGAGGTTAATCCAGTTACGGCACAAACTTTTAAACAGAGGTTGGTAGCCCTATTTCCTTGTCATTCTCTCTTTTCCAGACATGTAACTTTTCTTTCGAACAAATTAATGCTATACTGGCGTATTCTATATGTTTGCAACCACAAGAATTCAATTAAGATGAAGAGAGTAATGATATAAGCAGCATACGTATCAAGAATTCACAAACTCATAGCAATAGATAGTATCTCATAAGGCTTCCATAACCCTAACAGAGAAGTTTAGCTACTCATGAGTGCAACTGAGATCACAATAGACATCATCATCATACCAAAATCTAGAACAAGCTTGACGATTTGGATGATTTTTGGCTTCTAAAAGGTTTGACGTTTTTCTTTCTCTATCCATGCCTCAAGTGAGTCGTGTTTCTCTGTTAGTAGTAATGTAATCGGAATGAATTAATAAGAATGGGGAGGAATGAATGAATAATAAAAAGCTTCCAATGAAAATTAAGTGAATGCTGAAAAATTCAGCATTATAGGGTTTTTATAACATCCTTGTCCTAGTCCTACTGAAATAGGGTTTTTATCCTTGTCCTAGTCCTACTGGGTTACTGCATACTTGTCCTAATCCTACTAAGTTACTCTTGATCCACCAAGTCTTTAGAAATGCTGTTTTTGCCAGGGACAAGTTCTCCATGCATCACTTTCAGTCCATAAGTTCCCAGAAGCTGCCTTCCTTTTTACGTGAAGTTTCCTTTGGCGTCCAATAGTCCATAAAATGCTGAAATCTTCATCATAAATACTTGAAATCTTGCTAATCACGTTGGTTAGCTCACTTATAGGAAAAAGGACTAAAAGTGTAGGAATTATATATTTTGTCCTCAAAACTTAGCTAAAATATGGGTACATTAAGGTGATTTAGGCGTGTAAATACGCCTAACATCAACACCCCACACTTAAAGCTTTGTTTGTCCTCGAACAAAATATTACGTCCATGCAATTATCTAACTAGAAATCACAGTAGTAACACAAAATATTCATCAAGACAGGCACGACAATTATCAGCAAAGAGTAGTTTTCTGATCACTACTAGAAACAAGTCAACCTCCAACATAGACTCGTGATGATGGTTAATTCGTATCCACAAGTTAAGGCATAAAGAATCATACAAGACTACCCAAAACTCATCAACCATGTGTGTCTCGCAATATATCACCCATAATTACTCACAAGTATTTCATTTTTCCAAACATGGGTATAAGATTATCCTTGCTCTCACAAAGAATTCATATGTTGCAACTGATGACCATAGGATTTCCCTTAGTGTAATGCTCTACTAATATCAGAATGTTAAGCTTAGGATCAATTAGGTCTTTTACAGTTTGTAATGTAGGCTAAGGGACGGGTAGGACTATTTTGGCCAAAAATAGTGACTATGTTCCTAAGCGCTTTAATACAGCACATTATGCCATTAACACTCTCTTTTAATCAACTCTGCTACCTTTCTTTCATCTATCACCCCTTTTCACCTATTTTGCCATTCAAGCATAACTATCTTTTTATTTAATCATAACCACAATTTATCTTTTTGTTTTTCTATTTCTTTTTTTTTATAACACACCTCTATGATAGCTACTCTTTTTTTTCATAACAAATTCAAGTACCAATTCACTTTAAGGAATCACTCTCACCCAATTTCCTCTTATTTTGTCACATGACTTCACAATTTAAAGCACTTAGGAATTTGGATCAAATTATGGTCTTGAAAAAAATGGATTAGGCTTACATATAAGGCTGTCAAAGAAAATAGCTAAAGGCTCAAAGGGGGTTAACTAGGATAATGTCCACGGGTAGGTAAAAAGAAGTAAACAATCACAGGCTGCCAAAGAAATGCCCAAATCATCTCCTAAACTCACATTCTTTATTTCGCTTTACACACACACCAGGCAAGTTCTAGCATCAGTCACAACACAGAATATACTATAACCTCACACACATAAGGCACATGGTCAACTTTATTGGGAGCAGTATAGACTCTTGACCCAACAGATGAATGAATTAAACCACACAAATATCACACAGTGAGTCACACTTGGAGCCTAAACGTCTCAATAGCAATGATTTAGCACAAACTCTTGTTATACTACCATGCCGTCTATCAGAACAATTTCATGCAAAATCTAAAAAATTTAAAATTTAAACAAACTAATTACGACTAATTAAAAAAAACAAGAACTAGAATAAATGCAAATGCAGACAAAGAAGTATAGCATACAAATACCAGCACCTCACACTTAGACGGGACACACTGCCCTTAGTGGAAAATAAATAAGAAGAACCTGATTAGTCGGACTCATCCTCTATGTCTGGGGTCATACCCCATGCATCGGAATCATCATCAGAGTCGTCGTCATTAGAGTTCTCCTCCACGTCAGAGTCTGGCATTTGTCGATTATCATCGGTTGGCATGTCGTCATCAAGAGGTTCCTCAAAATATACACCTACTCCACACATCTCCCTCGCATGCTCATTCATTGGGTAGTCATAATCCAACTGTTGGAGCTCTGCAGAAGTTGGAACATGACCCCCACTCATAATGGTAAACTTCATCATGCCATATAAATTGTGGGAGAAGCTTTCGTCGCGAGCATGTCTTTCTGCAGTGGTTAGGTTGACGCCATGCATGGATTCAGCATCTTTAACCTTTGTGAGGTCAACCTTCTTCGGGTTATGTGGAAGCTTATGATCTGTAGGTTCCTCTTCGATGTCCTCCTTCCTCAATATCGCATCAACAGATTGCCAAAGCTGAAGTGGGACCTCTTGTGCAGCCTGGCCTTACGCATTGAACATCAAATAATTGCCCCAATGTTGATGGGGATGTTCGTCATAAAAGAGTACACCAAGCACACTCTATCACGTGTGATCTTTGTGTACTGTGACCCTGGAATCAGGAAATAATTGACTATCCGCAACCATATCTGAGCTTCTCTGTTCAAGGAGGCATACTGGAAGGTATTGTGCCGACCGGTATCCTTGTGACGACTCCACCGTTCCATTGATCTTGTTCCGCATAGTGTGTGTCTGATTGCCCTGTATGGAGGTTTGCAATAAATATCCTTGAGTGGTGATGGATCCACAGATGGAAGACCCAGAAAAGAGTTGAAGAACTCCGCATTCAGTTGCAAGACTTGGCCTCAAATCTTCACTTCACTTCCGGTAGTCTTTGGGGACCAATTGGCATAGAATTCTCGCGTGAGATCAAGATTGCATTCTCCCATATCTTGGAAAATGAAATCAAGATGTAGCGCCATGATTTTAGCCAAAATGCGGGGTTCTTTCTTTACTAGGCTCTCCTTTTGTATCAACTCCACATGAACATATTTTTTTACTTTATTGTTCTTGTACCACTCCTTTCCTTCCTCCTCTAGGACCCATTTTATCCCGTACATGCGTCGAGGTATTTGCAGCGAGGAGGATTTACCTTGCTCTTTTTGTCCCCTTTTCTGGCCTTTTTGTGAAGTGGTTGTTTTTTCTTTTCCTTGTCTTGCTTTTGGTGCCATTGTACCTGAGATTAAAATAATAGTCATGTTAGCTTCATCTCAGTAGATACAATTGACAAACAAACAGTAGTGGTACCACCCCACACTTAATTTGTTGTGACAAACTAATTAAGTGAAAGATGTCGATTACTCAGGCTTCATCGATATACATTTAGGTGTTATGTTCCAACAATATAATCAGTGCATTCATACTTTTCTTGTCATCTTAACTATCCTTTTTTTATTCTATTTCATGAAATCTTGGCAATACTTTTATGTTTGGATTGATGTACCTTTTGAGCAAGACTACTACATAGAGATTGAATCAAGTTATGGCATTAGAAATAATCACAACATAGTATGTTTGTAGTCAATCATGATTTTCATCTTGATGAACAAGTCATTTGAACATGTAAGCTTTCTAGTTACAAGATTATACAATTTTCTTGACCATATCAATTCCGCAAAAGTATGACAGTGTATCAAAATTAAATTCAGGTTGGATCCAAGTCTAGAACACCCATACGTATTCTTTCACTCACTTAGTTGTACAAAAAATCAACCACATTCAAATCACCAACACTACTTCAAGATTTAACAACTTATTATAGGCGTAGTATTATAATACTTACGGAATATAGAAGAAGAGAAATGAAGTACTTACTTGGTTGATGGCCTTGGAAGATGTTCTTGCAAAGTTAAAAGAGAAAAAATAAAATTTTTGAGAGATTTTGGAGAGGTGGGCGGCGCTTAGGTTGAACTTGCAATGCATTTTTGTTCTAAGAATAAGGTTTTATTTATAGGGCAAGCTTGGGTCGGGTTTTGACCCATTTGGAATCGGATTAGGAGACCAAAAAGTGAGCATAGGCTGCGCCTAATGCTTTGCCTATGCTTGGCATAGGCGGCACCTTTTGCAAAGCCTAGTTGAGCATAGGCGGCGCCTATGCTATGGAATTGTTAGGCATAGGCGGCGCCTATGCTATGGCACTCTAGATTCAGAGACAAAGGGATTTTGCATAGGCGGCACCTATGCTATGGCATTGTTAGGCATAGGTGGCGTCTATGCCATGGCACTCTTGATTCAGAGAGCTTAGGCCATAGCATAGGCCTTGCCTTGTTCGTTCCCTAGATTTTCATAGGCAATGCCTAACTCATAGCCTTTTGCTTCTTCATTCCCAACTTACCACCTTCAACATGAAATACTTCCAAATCAAAATTTGAAACCAATCTCCTCCTTTACACCTCTTGCACCTACACTTATTTAAAAATAACAAAAACGATTAGAAAGATGGGTTGCCTCCCATCAAGCGCCTTAGTTTTGGTCGTGGCTCGACTCTTCTTTTTGGATATTTATTTTTTTATTTAACAAAAACAAACTCTTAGTAAAATAATGAAGAATGATCTCATTATCTTCTATATCATCAACCACCTGCTTGCCTTTAGATGGATTTTCCAACACTTTACCACTTCGGGTAGTAATAGCCATACACGATCCATCATTCCTCAGATTTTGCACTGTGTCGCTAGGTAGTGTTCTAGCTTTTCTTTGATTGAATGCCACTAAAAATTGACTCAATTGCTGCTCCAGCTGTTTTATCGCCGTAGAATGCAAATCAACCAATTGATTTATTGATGACAAATCGTTCTTCACCTCATTCACTCTCGTATTAGTTGCCTCCACTCCTTTCAGCATCTTTGCCATCATATCTTCCATAGACATCTTCCCTGAACCAGATGTCGCAGCCTCACGATTTCTAGGAGGAATATACAAACCACTCCTGTCAGTCTTATTCTTCCAACTACCTTGATCACAGTCCTTGTTTCCAAATTTATCATAATTGTTCCGACCTGGGTTTCCTTGGGCATTGTCTCGGAAACCCCCCTGATTATTCAAGTAATTTTCATCCCCCTCAAAATCGAAATCATATCTTCCCTGTGATACAACGGCTTTAACCTTTTCGGTCTTCCCTGATAATAAATGCTTGGTAAGAAGATCCATCTGCATTTTCATGTGAGCCATATCTTGGTGACGTTCCTCTTGTCTACGCCTCTTCTCTGCAGTCAAGCCAATAGATGCGGTAGATCTTGCTACCTCAGAATCCCTGGTATGCCAAGCTCTACTCTGCTTTGTCATAAGATCTAGCATATCACTTGCCTCAAGAAAAGTAAGGTCCATGAATGACCCACCTGCAACATTATCAACACTGGTTTAGTCACTGAGTTCAAAGCCCTGTATAATATCTCCATCAAGTGGATGTTGGTCATCTGATAATTTGGGCACCGCATAAGCTTCTTCTTGAACCTCTTCCATGTTTCGTGGAGAGCTTCAGTTGGAAGCTGTCGAAAATTGCTGATCTCATCCCATAGTTGGGCTCTCTTGGATGGCGGAAAGAATCTTTCTAGGAAAGCGTCTTTCAGTTGCCTCCAATTAGTAGTATAATCAGGAGTTAGCCCGTTCAGCCATAGAGTTGCCTCTCCAGATAGAGACAATAGAAATAAGCGCAGCCGAATTGCATTCTACCCAACTCCTGGATTGACAAACGACTTACATGTTGAAATAAAATTGACCAGATGCATATTCGGATCATCTCCTGCAAGTCCACCAAATAAACCTTTGAGCTGCAATAGCTAAATCATGGTGCTAGTGATATTGAACTTGGATCCAGGTGCCAAGGGCGGAGGAATAATAGCCCCTATGGCACCAGCTCCATCAAGATCGTCATCATCATCATCAAAAGGAGCCTTCACAGCTCGGCCGTCAGGTCTCATACTAGCTTGACGATCTCTCCTGTGTATAGGTGCCGCCACTTCATCAGTACGCATGGGATTCAGTAACTCATCATTACCCAGGTCCTCATCATCAGGATTTGTTGCTCGCCCTGGGTTATCAATATTCTGTTGATGTACTTGAGCAACTGCCAGTGCAACTAATCTAGCCTGCTCCTGTTGAGCCGCCCTTCTGTCAATGTCACGCTGTGCATCCATTCTGCCAATAAGTTGAGGTTCAGGATTTATGGGTAATAACGTTTGGCCAGAACTACGAGTATTTGGCATGCACTCAACAGAACCTGAATAAAACAAAAACAACAACTAAAAGTAAAATTCAAGAGTCTTTGACCAAAGGGTCTAGTAACTATCACAAACTTAGTTGACAACCGTACTCCCCGGCAACGGCGCCAAAATTTGATAACGCTAAAACTACAGCTCTCGTAAGAGTGTAAGCGGTCGTTGTCAACTATAGAACCCAACTGGGTTGGGTGTCGAATCCTACAGGGAATACTTGGTCACTAAGTATGCAACGATTAGTAGACTGTTGATCAAAAACTCTACGAAAAAGGGGAGGATTTAATTGTAGCGTGAATTAAGAGTATCAAAGTAACAAAGAAGAACGGAATGTTTAGTAGGTTTTAATCAATGAGAATTGTAAGTTAGGGTTATGTCCACCTTATGAGTTTTACGTATCTATTAGCTATGAGTTATGCGGAATTCAGACATGCATGCGCTTATAGAGATTCGTATTCTATGGTAAATCCTAGTGTCTTTCGACCATCAAGGATTATATCACTTTAACTCTTTCGAGCTTAAAGCGTATACTAATGGTACGAATTCTCCAAGAGGTTAATCCAGTTACCGCACTAACTTTTAAACAGGGGTTGGTAGACCTATTTCCTTGCCATTCTCTCTTTTCCAGACATGTAACTTTTCTTTCGAACAAGTTAATGCTATACTGGCGTATTCTATATGTTTGCAACCACAAGAATTTAATTAAGATGAAGAGAGTAATGATATAAGTAGCATGCGTATCAAGAATTCACAAACTCATAGCAATAGATAGTATCTCATAAGGCTTCCATAACCCTAACAGAGAAGTTTAGCTACTCATAATTGTGAAGGAAAACCACGAGGATATCATCATACCAAAGCAATAACAATATCACGATAAGGAAGTATTGGCGTCACTTGTGGCGTGAATTCCTTGCTAGTAGCATTTCTCTTGTCGTGAAAATTAAAAGTCGAATAGATGAAGAATAATGTCAAAAACGAATTTAAGAATAGAAGAGAGTAATAATGAATTGAAAGAGAATGAGTGAATAATAATAGCTTGCTGAAAAATTCAGCAAATAGGGTTTTTATAACATCCTTGTCCTAGTCCTACTGAATTAGGGTTTTTATCCTTGTCCCTGTCCTACTGGGTTACTGCGTACTTGTCCTAATCCTACTAAGTTACTGCTGATCCCCCAAGTCTTTAGAAATGCTGTTTTTGCCCGGGACAAGTTCTCCATGCATCACTTTCAGTCCACAAGCTTCCAGAAGCTGCCTTCCTTCTTACGTGAAGTTTCCTTTGGCGTCCAACAGTCCATAAAATGCTGAAATCTTCATCATTTATTCCTGAAAACATGCTAATCACGTTGGTTAGCTCACTTACAGGAAAAAGGACTAAAAGTGTAGGAATTATATACTTTGTCCTTTAAAACATAGCTAAAATATGGGTAAATTAAGGTGCTTTAGGTGTGTAAATACGCCTAACATCAACACCCCACACTTAAAGCTTTGTTCGTCCTCGGACAATATATCATGTCCATATAAACATCTACTTAGGGTTTCACTGTAACAGCACAAAATATTCATCAAGACAGGCACAACAATTATTAACAGAGAGTAGTTTTCTAATCACTTCTAGAAACAAGTCAACCTCCAACATAGACTCGTGATGATGGTTAATTCGTATTCAAAAGTTAAGGAACAAAGAATCATACAAGACTACCCAAAACTCATCAACCATGTGTGTCTCACAATATATCACCCATAATTACTCACAAGTATTTCATTTTTCAAAACATGGGTATAAGATTATCCTTGCTCTCACTCTCACAAAGAATTCATATGTTGCAACTGATGACCATAGGCTTTCCCTTAGTGTAATGCTCTACTAATATCAGAATGTTAAGCTTAGGATCAAATAGGTCTTTACAGGTTGTAATGTAGGCTAAGGGTCGGGTAGGACTATTTTGGCCAGAAATAGTGATTAAGTTCCCTAAGCGCTTTAATACTTCACATTATGCCATTTACACTTTCTTTCAAACGACCTTTCTACTTTCTTTTAATCTACCACCCCTTCTCACCTCTTTTGTTATTCAATTTTAAATAGAATCAACTTTGTATTTTTCTTTTTCATTTCATTTTTCATTTTTTTTATAACACACCTCTATAATAGCCATTCTTTTTCATAACAAATTCAAGTACCAATTCACTTTAAGGCATCACTCTCACCCAATTTCCTTTTATTTTGTCACATGACTTTACAATATAAAGCGCTTAGGAATTTGGATCAAATTCTGGTCTTAAAAAATGGATTAGGCTACATATGAGGCTGTCAAAGAAAATAGCTAAAGGCTCAAAGGGGGTTCACTAGGATAATGTACACAGGCAGGTAAAAGGAACGTAAACAATTATAGGCTGCCAAAGAAATGCCTAAATCATCTCCTAAACTCACACTCTTTATTTCGCTTTACACACACACCAGGCAAGTTCTAGCATCAGTCACAACACAGAATATACTATATCCTCACACACACAAGGCACATGGTCAACTTTATTGGGAGCAGTATAGACTCTTGACCCAACAGATGAATGAATTAAACCACACAATTATCACACAGTAAGTCACATGTAGAGCCTAAATATCTCAATAGTAATGATTTAGCACAAACTTTTGTTATACTACCATGCCGTCTATCAGAACAATTTCATGCAAAATCTAAAATATTAAAAATTAAACTAACTAATTACGACTAATTAAAACAAACAAGAACTAGAATAAATGCAAATGTAGACAAAGAAGTGTAGCATACAAATACCAGCACCCCACACTTAGACGGGACACACTGCCCTCAGTGAAAAATAAATAAGAAGAACCTGGTTAGTCGGACTCCTCCTCTATGTCTGGGGTCATACCCCCTGCATCGGAATCATCATCAGAGTCATCGTCATCAGAGTTCTCCTCCACATTGAAGTCTGGCATTCGTCGATCATCATCGGTTGGCATGTCGTCATCAAGAGGTTCCTCAAAATATACACCTACTCCACACATAGACCTCGCATGCTCATTCATAGAGTAGTCATAATCCAACTGTTGGAGCTCTGCAGCAGTTGGAACACGACCCCCGCTCATCATGGTAAACCTCGTCATGCCATATAAATGGCGGAAGAAGCTTTCATCCCTAGCATGTCGTTCTGCAGTGGTCAGGTTGATGCCATGCATGGATTCAGCATCTTTAACCTTTGTGAGGTCAACCTTCTTCGGGTTGTGTGGAAGCTTATGATCTGCAGGTTCCTCTTTGATGTCTTCCTTCCTCAATATCGCAGTCAATAGATTGCCAAAGCTGTAGTGGGACCTCTTGTGCAGCCTAGCCTTATGCATTGAAGATCGAATAATTGCCCCAATGTTGATAGGGACGTTCATCATCAATGTGTACACCAAGCACACTCTATCTCGTGTGATCTTTATGTACTGTGTCCCTGGAATCAGGCAAGAGTTGACCATCCGGAACCATATCCGAGCTTCTCCATTCAAAGAAGCATATGGGAAGGTATTGTGCCAACCGGTATCCTTGTGATGACTCCAACATGCCATTGATATTGTTCCGCACAGTGTGTGTCTGATTTCCCTGTACGGAGGTCTGTTATAAATCTCCTTGAGTGGTGATGGATCAACAGATGGAAAACCCAGAAAAGAGTTGAAGAACTCCGCATTTAGCTGCAATACTTGGCCTCGAATTTTTTCTTCACTCCCTGTGGTCTTCGGAGACCAGTTGGCATAGAATTCTCTCGTTAGATCGAGATTGTAGTCTCCCATATCTCGGAAGATGAAATCAATATGTAACACCATTATCTTAGCCAAAATGCGGGGTTCTTTCTTTGCTAGGCTCTCCTTTTGTATCAACTCCACATGAACATATTTTTTTACTTTATTGTTCTTGTACCACTCCTTTCCTTCCTCCTCTAGGACCCATTTTATCCCGTACATGCGTTGAGGTATTTGCAGCGAGGAGGATTCAGCTTGCTCTTTTCTTCCCTTTTTTTGGCTTTTCTGTGAAGTGGTTGTTTTTTCTTTTCCTTGTCTTGCATTTGGTGCCATTGTACCTGAGATTAAAATAATAGTCATGTTAGCTTCATCTCGGTGGATAAAATCAACAAACAAGCAGTAGAGGCACCACCCCACACTTAATTTGTTGGCACAAACTAGTGAAGTAAACGATGTCGATCACTCAGACTTCATTGATATACGTTTAGGTGTTATGTTCCAACAATATAATCAGTGCAGTCACACTTTTCTTGTCATCTTAACTATCTTTTTTGATTCTATTTCATGAAATCTTGGCAACACTTTCATGTTTGGATTGATATACCTTTTGAGCAAGACTACTACATAGAGATTGAATCAAGTTATGGCATTAGAAATAATCACAAAATCGTATGTTTGTAGTCAACCATGATTTTCATCTCGATGAACAAGTCATTCCAACATGTAAGATTTATAGTTACAATATTATGCAATTTTCTTGACCATGTCAATTCTGCAAAAGTATGACAGTGTATCAAAATCAAATACAAGTTGGAAACAAGTCAAGAGCATCCTTACGTATTCTTTCACTCACTTAGTTGTATCACAACAAATCAACCATATTCAAATCACCAACACTACTTCAAGATTTAACAATTTATTATAGGCGTAGTAATGTAGTACTTTACGGAATATAGAAGAAGAGAAAAGAAGTACTTACTTGGTTGATGGCCTCAGAAGATGTTCTTGCAAAGTTAAAAGAGCAAAAGGAAAATTTTTGAGATATTTTGGAGAGGTAGGCGGCGCTTAGGTTGAATTTGCAATGCATTTTTGTTCTAAGACTAAGGTTCTATTTATAGGACAAGCTTGGGTCGGGTTTTGACCCATTTGGAATCGGATTAGGTGACCAAAAAGTGAGCATAGGCGGCGCCTAATGCTTTGCCTATGCTTGGCATAGGCGGCGCCTTTTGCAAAGCCTAGTTGAGCATAGGCGGCAACTATGCTATGGCATTGTTAGGCATAGGCGGCGCCTATGCCATGGCATTCTAGATTCAGAGACAAAAGGCATTTTCATAGGCGGCGCCTATGCTATGGCATTGTTAGGCATAGGCGGCGCCTATGCCATGGCATTCTAGATTCAGTGACAAAAGGCTTTTGCATAGACGGCGCCTATGCTATGGCATTGTTAGGCATAGGCGGATCCTATGCTATGGCATTCTAGATTCAGAGACAAAAGTCTTTTACATAGGCGGCGCCTATGCTATGGCATTGTTAGGCATAGGTGGCGCCTATGCTATGGCATTCTAGATTCAGAGAGCTTAGGCCATAGCATAGGCCTTGCCTTGTTCGTTGCCTAGATTTTCATAGGCAATGCCTAACTCATAGCCTTTTTCTTCTTAATTCCCAACTTACCACCTTCAACATGCAATACTTCCAAATCAAAATTTGAAACCAATCTCGTCCTTTACACCTCTTGCACCTACACTTATTCAAAAACAACAAAAACGATTAGAACGATGGGTTACCTCCCACCAAGCGCCTTAGTTTTGGTCGTGGCTCGACTCTTCTTTTTGAATTTTTTTATTTAACAAAAACAAACTCTTAGTAAAACAATAAAAAATGAAAATCAATGGGTTGCCTCCCATCTAGCGCTTGATTTATTGTCGCGGCACGACATAGTTACCTCGAGTACTTAGATTTCGTTGAGATAGATGGTGGCCATGTATTTTATCGAGTCAAGAGGACCGATATATGGTTTTACTCGTTGGACATTAACCTTAAAGACAACACCATTATTGGCTTCTAGCTCAACTACTCCAGACGAGTAGACTTGGCTAATTTTGTACGGACCAGACCATTTGGACCTTAACTTACCTGGGAATATCTTCAGTCTGGAATTGAAAAGAAGTACCATATCACCCTTTTGAAAGTTTCGTTGAACAATCTGTTGATCATGATACGTTTTCATCCGCTCCTTGTAGAAGTCTGATCTTTCATACGCATGTAGACGGAATTCATCCATCTTATTCAGCTGCTCCAATCTCATATTCATGGCATCATCCCAATTCAAATTCAGTCGCTTCAACGCCCATAATGCTTTATGCTCGAGATCAATGGGCAAGTGATAAGACTTCCCATAAACTAGTTGGTACGGGGACATGCCAATTGGTGTTTTGAATGCAGTCCTATAAGCCCATAGTGCATCGTCCAGCTTCCGAGACCAATCCTTCCTATTAGCGTTTACAGTCTTAGCAAGGATCTGCTTGATCTCTCGATTAGAAACCTCTACCTGTCCACTAGTTTGTGGGGGATAAGGCGTGGCTACCTTATGTTACTTGAACCCATATTTCACCAACACGGATTTGAACAGCTTGTTGCAAAAGTATGATTCTCCATCGCTTATGATGGTACGTGGTACCCCAAAATGAGAGAAGATATTTCTCTTCAAGAATGCTAAAACATGCTTTCCTTCATTATCGTCCAGCGCTACTGCTTCGACCCATTTGGATACATAGTCAACAACAACTAGGATATATTTCATCCCAAACGAATTTATGAATGGGCCCATGAAATCAATACCCCACACATCAAACAGTTCTACTTCAAGAATTTTTGACATGGGCATCTCATGGTGCTTCGAAATCGTGCCTTGTCTCTGACATTGGTCACATCTTCTCACAAATTCGTAGGCATCTCTAACTATCGAAGGCCAATAATAGCCGCTTTGCAATACCTTCCTTGCTGTTCGACCACCTGCATGGTGTCCCCCAACTTGGGAAGCATGACTTGCTTCCAATATACTAGGCACCTCCATATGAGTTATACATCGCCTAATAACACCATCCGCACATCGTCAAAACAGATATGGTTCATCCTAGAAGTAGTGTCTTACATCATGCATGAACTTCCTTTTTTGATGAAAAGATAGATTCGCAGGCATCACATTACTTACCACGAAGTTCGCAAAGTTTGCATACCATGGTAACTCTTCCATCATCGTGGCTAGGATCTCTTCATCGGGGAATGCATCATCAATCTCAAGATCAGGCTGCGCTATATGCTCATTCTCAAGTCTAGATAGATTATCAGCTACTTGGTTTTCGCAACCTTTTCTATCTTTCACCTCGAAATCAAATTCTTGCAGCAATAATACCCATCGAATTAGCCTTGGTTTTGCGTCCTTCTTTGCCATTAAATATCTCAGAGCTGCGTGGTCTGTATGAACTACCACCTTGGTTCCTAACAAGTAAGCACGGAACTTTTCTAAAGCATAAACAACCGCTAGAAGCTCTTGTTCCGTGACAGTATAGTTCTTCTGGGCCCCGTTTAAGGCCTTGCTCCATAGTAGATTGAATGAAATAACCTTTCTCTTCTCTGACCAAGTACAACACCCAAAGCTACCCCGTTTGCATCACACATAACTTCAAACGGTAGGGACCAATCAGGTGCTACAATGATAGGAGCTTCAATTAGCTTTCCTTTGAGGCATTCGAATGCCTTCAAGCAATCTTCACCGAAGTCGAACTTTGCATCCTTCTCCAAAAGCTTGCATAACGGACTAGCAATCTTGGAAAAGTCTTTAATGAACCTTCGATAAAAACCTGCATGCCCGAGGAAACTACGAACTCCCTTTACAGAGATTGGAGGTGGTAGTTTCTCGATGACTTCAATTTTAGCTCGATCCACCTCAATTCCTCTTTCGGAAATTTTATGCCCAAGAACAATACCTTCTTTAACCATAAAGTGGCACTTCTCCCAGTTTAGCACCAAGTTGAATTCAACACATCTCTGTAACGCCATACTTAGATTCGCCAAGCACGATTCAAATGACTCACCCACAACTGAAAAATCGTCCATGAATACCTCCAAGGTATCTTCAACCATATCAGAAAAAATGGACATCATACAACGCTGAAAAGTGGCGGGTGCGTTACATAGCCCAAATGACATATGTTTGAAGGCAAACGTACCATATGGGCATGTAAACGTTGTCTTCTCTTGGTCTTCGGGAGCAATACAGATCTGATTATAGCCGGAATAACCATCTAAGAAGATAAACCATCCTTTCCCTACCAATCGATGAAGCATTTAGTCCATGAATGGCATTGGGAAGTGATCCTTAAGCGTCCATGAATTTAGCTTCCGGTAGTCCATGCATACTCTCCACCCTGTGACAGGTCTGAATAGAATTAGCTCATTCCTTTCATTTGCAACTACCGTCATGCCCCCTTTCTTGGGCACACACTGTACCGGACTCACCCATTTATTGTCAGAGATTGGATACACTACCCCTGCATCTAACCACTTAATAATTTCTTTCTTCACCACCTCTTGCATAGGTGGATTCAAACGTCTTTGATGCTCAATAGTGGGTATGCAATTTGCTTCAAGCTGAATCTTATGCATACATATCCCAGGCGGAATACCCATAATATCAGCGATGGTCCAACCGATGGCTCCCATGTATTTCCTTAGAACAGCGATGAGAGCTACAACTTTCTGCTCACCTAAGTCAGCCGCGACAATAACTAGGAGTGTGTTTCCGTTTCCCAGGAACGCATAATTTAGATGACTAGGCAGCTCCTTCAATTCTAACGTTGGTCGCTCTTCAATGGATGGTTTAGCTGGTGGTTTCGGTCGATTTTTGAGATCAAGGTCCAACTTCTTGGGAGCATGAGAATATGACCCTATTCCTCTTAGAGCACAAATAGTTTCATCATAATCTTCAGCATCCTCCCGCTCAACATTCATAAGTACAGCTGCCAATGGATCAACAAAAAGTTGTGTCTCTATAGATACTTCTTTCTCATCATCAAAATTAACATCAGCTACAGAGAACACATTTATATCTTTGGGCTGCTTCATTGATTTGCACACATCAAAGCGGACCACTTCATTATTCATCCGAAATAAAAGCTCATTAGCTCTTAGATCAATAAGCACACTTCTTGTTGCAAAGAAGGGATGCCCCAAGATTATGGGAACTTCAGAGTCTACCTCACAGTCCAGAATAACAAAATCTGCAGGAAAGATAAAGGAGGAAACCTTCACCAATACATCATATAGGATACCAACAAGTCGTTTTACCGACCTATCTGCCATTACGAGCTTCATATTGGTTGGTGTAGGATCGCCTAAACCCAACTTTCTGTAAATAGATAGTGGCATCAAATTTATGCTAGCTCCCAAATCGCATAATGCCTTGGCAAAATTCAAAGATCCAACGGTGCAAGGAATCGTTAAAGCACCGGGGTCAGCCTTATTTTGAACTAGTGATCTGGTAGCGATTGCACTGAAATGATGAACAGTATCCGTCAACTCATAACTTGCTGACCGCTTCTTTGTCAAAAGATCCTTCATAAATTTTGCGTACCCAGGCATTTGTACCAGTGCCTCGACCAAAGGAACATTAATAGATAGTTGCTTCAACATAGTCATAAACTTATTGAACCTGGTATCATCATCTTTCTTCTTCAATCTCTGAGGAAAAGGTGGTGGTGGAAGGGGAATAGTTTTCTCCACCGCTTCCTTTTCATCTTGCTTCAGTTCGGTGTTCTTTTCAGGCTGTGGACATTGAGAGGTGACGTCACGAACAACCTCATCAGCTGCTTAGGCATCTTTTGGTTCTGCAATGATCTCATTATCTTCTATATCATCAACCATCTGCTTGCCTTTAGATGGATTTTCCAACACTTTACCACTTCGGGTAGTAATAGCCATACACGATCCATCATTCCTCGGATTTTGCACTGTGTCGCTAGGTAGTGTTCTAGCTTTTCTTTGATTGAATGCCACTGAAAGTTGACTTAATTACTGCTCCAGCTATTTTATCGTCGTAGAATGCGAATCAACGAATTGATTTATTGATGACAAATCGTTCTTCACCTCATTCACTCTCGTATTAGTTGCCTCCACTCCTTTCAGCAGCTTTGCCATCATATCTTCCATAGACATCTTTCCTGAACCAGATGTCGCAGCCTTACGATTTCTAGGAGGAATATACAAACCACACCTATCAGTCTTATTCTTCCAACTACCTTGATCACAGTCCTTGTTTCCAAATTTATCATAATAGTTCCGACCTTGGTTTCCTTGGGAATTGCCTCGGAAACCCCCCTGATTATTCAAGTAATTTGCTTCCCCCTCAGAATCGGAATCATATCTTCCCTATGATACAACGGCTTTAACTTTTTTGGTCTTCCCTGATAATAAATGCTTGGTAAGAAGATCCATCTGCATTTTCATGTGAGCCATATCTTGGTCACGTTCCTCTTGTCTACGCCTCTGCTCTGCAGTCAAGCCAATAGATGCGGTAGATCTTGCTACCTCAGAATCCCTGGTATGCCAAGCTCTACTCTGCTTTTTCATACGATCTAGCATATCACTTGCCTCAAGAAAAGTAAGGTCCATGAATGACCCACCTGCAGCATTATCAACCACTAGCTTATTCACTGAGTTCAAAGCCCTGTATAATATCTCCATCAAGTGAATATTGATCATCTGATGATTTGGGCACCGCATAAGCTTCTTCTTGAACCTCTCTCATGTTTTGTGGAGAGCTTCAGTTGGAAGCTGTCGAAAATTGTTGATCTCATCCCGTAGTTGGGCTCTCTTGGATGGCGAAAAGAATCTTTCTAGGAAAGCGTCTTTCAGTTGCCTCCAATTAGTAATATAATCAGGAGTTAGCCCGTTCAGCCATAGAGTTGCCTCCCCAGACAGAGAAAATAGAAATAAGCGTAGCCGAATTGTATTCTGCCCAACTCCTGGATTGTCAAACGACTTGCATATTGAAATAAAATTGACCAGATGCATATTCGGATCATCTCCTGCAAGTCCACCAAATAAACCTTTGAGCTGCAATAGCTGAATCATGGTGCTAGTGATATTGAACTTGGATCCAGGTGCCAAGGGCGGAGGAATAATAGCCCCTGTGGCACCAGCTCCATCAAGATCGTCATCATCATCATCAAAAGGAGCCTGCACAGCTCGGCGGTCAGGTCTCATACTAGCTTGACGATCTCTCCTATGCATAGGTGCCGCCACTTCATCAGTACGCATGGGATTTAGTAACTCATCATCACCCAGGTCCTCATCATCAGGATTTGTTGCTCGCCCTGGGTTATCAATATTCTGTTGATGTACTTGAGCAGCTGCCAGTGCAACTAATCTAGCCTGCTCCTGTTGAGCCGCCCTTCTGTCAATGTCACGCTGTGCATCCATTCTGCCAATAAGTTGAGGTTCAGGATTTATGGATAATAACGGTTGGCCAGAACTACGAGTATTTGGCTTGCACTCAACAGAACCTGAATAAAACAAAAACAACAACTAAAAGTAAAATTCGAGAATCTTTGACCAAAGGTCTAGTAACTATGACAAACTTAGTTGACAACCATACTCCCCGGCAATGGTGCCAAAATTTGATAACGCTAAAACTACAGCTCACGTAAGAGTGTAAGCGGTCGTTGTCAAATATAGAACCCAACTGGGTTGGGTGTCGAATCCCACAGGGAATACTTGGTCACTAAGTATGCAACGATTAGTAGACTGTTGATCAAAAATTCTACGAAAAAGGGGGGGATTTAATTGTAGCGTGAATTAAGAGTATCAAAGTAACAAAGAAGAACGGAATGTTTAGTAGGTTTTAATCAATGAGAATTGTAAGTTAGGGTTATGTCCACCTTATGAGTTTTACGTATCTATTAGCTATGAGTTATGCGGAATTCAGGCATGCATGCGCTTATAGAGATTCGTATTCTATGGTAAATCCTAGTGTCTTTCGACCATCAAGGATTATATCACTTTAACTCTTTCGAGCTTAAAGCGTATACTAATGGTATGAATTCTCCAAGAGGTTAATCCAGTTACCGCACTAACTTTTAAACAGGGGTTGGTAGCCCTATTTCCTTGTCATTCTCTCTTTTCCAGACATGTAACTTTTCTTTCGAACAAGTTAATGCTATATTGGCGTATTCTATATGTTTGCAACCACAAGAATTTAATTAAGATGAAGAGAGTAATGATATAAGTAGCATGCGTATCAAGAATTCACAAACTCATAGCAATAGATAGTATCTCATAAGGCTTCCATAACCCTAACAGAGAAGTTTAGCTACTCATAATTGTGAAGGAAAACCACGAGGATATCATCATACCAAAGCAATAACAATATCACGATAAGGAAGTATTGGCGTCACTTGTGGCGTGAATTCCTTTCTAGTAGCATTTCTCTTGTCGTGAAAATTAAAAGTCGAATAGATGAAGAATAATGTCAACAACAAATTTAAGAATAGAAGAGAGTAAGAATGAATTGAAAGAGAACGAGTGAATAATAATAGCTTGCTGAAAAATTCAGCAAATAGGCTTTTTATAACATCCTTGTCCTAGTCCTACTGAAATAGGGTTTTTATCCTTGTCCTAGTCCTACTGGGTTACTGCATACTTGTCCTAATCCTACTAAGTTATTGCTGATCCCCCAAGTCTTTTGAAATGCTGTTTTTGCCTGGGACAAGTTCTCCATGCATCACTTTCAGTCCACAAGCCTCCAGAAGCTGCCTTCCTTCTTACGTGAAGTTTCCTTTGGCGTCCAACAGTCCATAAAATGCTGAAATCTTCATCATTTATTCCTGAAAACTTGCTAATCATGTTGGTTAGCTCACTTACAGGAAAAAGGACTTAAAGTGCAGGAATTATATACTTTGTCCTTTAAAACTTAGCTAAAATATGGGTAAATTAAGGTGCTTTAGGCGTGTAAATACGCCTAACATCATTCAACACACATCCTAATACAACTCCTAAAGCATCACAATATACTGCATAGCCTTTTGTGACTTTCGAAAATAACAATACTAGTGTAAAATTTGACTTATTCTTTAGATTTTGGAAACTCCATTAATATTTGTCATTCCATTAAAACTTTACTGCTTTGTGCTAGTTTTTTTAAAGGTATAGATATGTATGATAACCAATAAACCAACCTTTTAATAACCGGCATGATAACCCCTCAACCAACTTTTTAATAACCTGCCAAGACAAGGAAACTATGAACCTCCATAGGCATTGTGGATCTTGGCCAATTCTTCATTTCTTTTATCTTCTAAGGATCAACTCTTATTCATTCATTAGACACAATATTACCCAAGAATTCCACTGATTTCAACCAAAGGTCACATTTTGAAAACGTTGTATTCAACATATGGTCATGTCGAATTCATAACACCTGCCTCAAATAATTATCATGATCTTCTTTCAACCTTGAATTCACTAGAATATCATCTATAAATATTATAAAAAGCACATCAAAGAATGGATTAAACACTTTATTAGTCAAATCAATGAAAGATATTTGTGCATTAATTATCCCAAATGACTTAAGTAAAAACTAAAAGTGACCATATTGCATTTGAAAGTTTGTATTGGTTATATCTTTCTCCATCATTCTCACTTGTTGATAACCTGACCTCAAATTGGTCTTTGAGATACACTTAGTAACTTGTAACTGATGAAACAAATCATCAATTCTAAGAAAGGGATATTTGTTCTTAATTATCACATTATTCAGATGTCAGTAATCAATACACATTATCAACGTGCCATATTTATTACGTATAAATAAGACAGGTGCACCCCAAGGGGACATACTAGGGCTTATGAAACCCTTTTCCAACAAATATCTTAATTGATCTTTAAATTTATGTAATTCTAACATGGACATTATATATAGAGGAATATAAATAGGTTGATCAACTGGATCTCATCAATGCCAATCTCTACTTCAGTTTTTGGAGTCAAATCTAGAAGATTTTTCAAAAATAGGTTGAGAAATTCATTTACCACTGAAACGGATTCACGAGTTGGTGACTCCACATCTATATCTGTCACCCTCACTAAATGGCATATGTACCCTCTGGACATCATCTTTTTTGCATTATCATAAGAAATAAACTCACCCTTTTGTACCCTAATATTACCCTTTTATTCAAAGACTACCTCCTTTGGAAAATAAAGTGCACCCTCTTAGCTCGTCAATCCATTATGGCATAACAAGATTATAACCAATACATACCCATTATAACATCACAATCTACTATTTCTATCCCAACAATGTCAGCCAATGTATCATAATTACAAACAATTACTATATACTAATGATATACTTTTCTAGCTACAATAGACTCGCCAACTGATGTAGACACTTCAAATAGCTTACCGAGTGATTCTATTATTTTTATGAACTTTCCAGCAACTAATAGAGTTACATATGATTGTGTAAAGCCTGGCTCAAATGATACATATACATTATGTGAAGGGATAGATAATGTATCTGTAACAAAATCAGGAGAAGCCTCCAAATTTTGTCAACCCGCTATAGTGTATGTATGATTCTAGACACCACTAGAACTAGTTGCACCCTTAATACCTTTACCATGAAAAGTAGACACCTGTTGACCCCTATCAAAGGGAGAAATCAAGGATGATGTGCAAACTATCGACCCACTGAGTCGTGCCTTATTTCCTAACCCTATTTTTAGGTAATCTCTCATTATGTGTCCAAGTGTGATGCACTAATAACAAGATTATTTCTCAAGCTGATATGCTGCATAATGATTGGCTTTTACTTTCCTCCTCTCGATGCCCTATGACACACCCGAAAACCAGGTCATTTTGTACAGGCAACTTAAGCACACATATACCAGAGGTCTCCCTGTAACCCAAGATAATTATCTATAATCATCCATAAGGGTCAGATGGATCCCAACCTAATAATAAGAATAGCAAAAAATGTAAGGCTAATAGTCAAGACTTAGAAAATAATGGACATTTCACTTGTATCAACAATCTAGCCAATATGACCAAGTCCACAGTCATCCACAAAACCACTATCAAGCAAAAGTCAATGATATGTCGGGACATGCCCCCGATAATAGCCAAGTACCAAATCTATACAAGTCTATCACATAGAGTAGTGTGACTATGAGAGGTAGTTCTTCTAGAGTATGAAAGCTCACCAGTTAAAGGTTAATGCACGAATCTGCTCGAATACCTGTTCACTGTGTAAAAGAAGATGAAGATGCTCCGACCCCTATATTGTGTAGGGACATAGCGTCCAGAGACAGTTAGTAGTTAGAGCGCTAGCATGTAACTCAAGGATAAGGATAAAATAACATTTCCATTCAAGACAAGTGAATATATCCTATCCAATCATATTCATACATTTATCCTTACACATAGATGTATCACATGCCAACAAGTAGTCAAGACGTAATAACATCCTCAAAAACTTCAATCATAAGACACAAAATGTAGGACTTTCAACATTTCGTACTTAGGTTCATACCATCATTACTAGGAAAAGGACCTTCGCCGTATTCAAATATTATTAGACAAGGTATTTCAACCATGGGTACACTCATAAAGCAAAGGGACTATAACCACATAGTTATTTATTAAAACAAGGGCTCTACCCATATACCACAATCAATTAGGAAGGAACTCTAATCACATGATCACACATTCACTTAGGCATGGAACTCTAATCATATGATCACATATTCAACTAGGCATAGAACTTCAATCGCATTGTTGCATATTTAATTGGGCTGGAAATTTTAATCACATCCAATCCTCTAGTGATTGGATTGTACGTTATACCTAATCATCTATTTAAGGATGAAAAGTTGTACTCTAACTCACTTTCTTTCCTAAACTCTTTTGAAATTACCTCCAAAATTTTATGGTACATTGAGCTCCCATATCAATGATACGTCGGAATATGCCCCCGATAATAGCCAAGTACCAAATCTATACAAGTCAATGGCATAAAGTAGTGTGACTATGAGATGTAGGTCTTCCGGAGTATGGAAGCTCACTAATAAAGGTCAATGTACGAATCTGCTCGAATACCTATTCATTGTGTAGATGAAGAGGTATATGATCCAGACCCTATATTGCATAGGAACATAGCGTCCGGAGATGGTTAGCAGTTAGAGAGCTAGTATGTAACTCAAGGATAAGGATAAAATAACATTGCCATTCAACACTAGTGAATATATCATATCCAATCATATTCATACTTTATTCTTACACATAGATATATCACATGCCAACAAATTGTCAAGAATTAATAACATCCTCAAATACTTCAATCATAAGACATAAAATGGAGGACTTTCAACATTCCACACTTAGGTTCATACCATTCTTATTAGGCATAGGCCCTTCGCCGTATTCACATATTGTTAGACAAGGTATTTCAACCATGGGTACACTCATAAAGCAAAGGAACTATAACCATATAGTTATTTATTGAAACCAGGGCTCTACCCATATACCACAATCAATTAGGCAGGAACTCTAGTCACATGATCACACATTCACTAAGGCATGGAACTTTAATCACATGATCGCATATTCAACTAGGCATGGAACTTTAATCACATGGTTGCATATTCAAGTGGGCAGGAATTTTAATCATATGCTTGCACATTAAAGTGGGCAAGGAACTTTAATCACATGCTTGCACATTCAAGTGGACATAGAACTTTAATCGTACGCTTGATCATTCAAGTGGTAATGGAACTTTAATCATATGCTTGAACATTCAAGTGGTCCTAGAACTTTAATCACATGCTTGCACATTCAAGTGGGCATGGAACTTTAATCACATTCTTGCAAATTCTAGTGGGCATGGATCATTAATCAGATGCTTGCATATTCAAGTGGGCAAGGAACTTTAATAACATGTTTGCACATTCAAGTGGGAATGTAACTATAATCACATGCTTGCATATTAGGCGATCTATTTGAACATCGAGGGCTCTTTTTAAGTGAAGGACGTTAGCCATAAGCTATTGCATAAGTTAAGGGACTTTAGCCACAAGCTATTTCATAAAGACAGGACCTTACCCACAAGCCATCACACTACCATCATTAGTCGACATTTGAGTTCTTAATGGTTAGTTCATGTATTGACATCAATACAATTCATTTCATAGATAAGGGCTTCAGCTCAGTTAGCCTAATCGACTCTATACATAACCACATGGTCCTCATGGGAGCCTTAATTTCTCAACCATTACAATTATAATAGGACAATACGTCAACTCATTTCATCATACAATTAAATTTATGGACACCAGGACTCTTACTAGCCTATTTATTTTTCATTATCATTCATATACCACAATTTAGTACCACATATAATTTAAAGTTCAAACTTGGGGAAAAGAACCCCCTTCTTAGTCATCAACCAACATGGTTATAGATTAATAAATTAAATGGATAACTACTCCAACACAATACCAATTAACAAATTTTCATACAAAAAATCCACAAGCTATCCCATTACATGCCTAACAAGGTTCTTATCAACTATTTCCAAGAATTTACAATACTTATAACTCAATATATGGACAAAAAATCCTTAACAAACCATCTACAAGTATTCACATCCATTTATGTGTTATCATAACTCCTTCATGTTCACTAGACCATTTCCCTTGACACACATTTGCCCTTCACAAGAACATCTAACCACTCATCATGTTAATAGGACAAATGACTTGATTCAATTCCTCATTAATTATATTTAATGTAATAAAGACCTACATAACCATTTATATTACATTATCAAGCTTACACTACTTTCTCACCATATTTGGACTCAACACACACATCAAGTTCATTTTCATGTTTAAGGTTTCAACCCCTTATTAGACATTATCCCAATATATTATCAAATACATAATACATGGCTCAGAATAACTTTAACATACCATTTACCAATCATTTATGCTAATTAGGACATGCCCTACTCAGAACATCTTAATCATGTAACTAGGCATTTCACGTAGACATTTTCACAAACTCCTTGGGTGCATACCATTAACAAGGTCATTCTCATGGTAGAAATCATCAAGATTAGGGTTACTCAAAAGACTCAAGTTGAAAAACATACAATAAGAACCACATATACAATCTACCATCAATAACATGTATCAACACTAGCATAAGGAAGAATCATAATTATTCATTGCTAGGTAACAAAATCCTTTTCATTTTATTCAAAACCACCATGTATACTTACTAATTCAAGTGTGAAATACATATGTTTAGAGTTGTTTAGAAAGGGTAAGATGTACATTCTTTAAACAAGATAACACACCAATAATCTTGACTCCCCTTTGCCTTTTAAAGATCACTCTTGAAACCCTAGCTTTCAATCTTTCAACGATGATCTTGAGAGAGTGTTTAGAGTGTTTGAGTCAAGTAAATTAAAGAATTGTGAGGCTACAATGCCTTATATATTTAGGGTTTTTAGGGTTTTATCCATGGGAAATGAAAAAAAGGTCTTTGGTTAAAAGATGGAAAGTCCACTCGTGCAGGGGTACTACTCTCCCCCACAGTTCCTATGGAAACCGTGACCTAGGGTACGAGTGGTGCCCTACATCATACCATAGGCTTCACCTATGTCAACCACACTGTAGTGGGTATTATAGGGCACCTTTTAGTTATAACCAAAGGGTAAAATCATACCACAATAGTGATCTTCACCCATAAAAAAAATATTCTACTATAGATTAGGTTTTCACTCCATATGACCTAATAATATACAACTTGTATGCATGCTTATGACAAAGGGATAGCCTTGTCATATAACAGACAGTATACTACCTTAACATACTATGAAATGGGAGGTGGATAAGGGTACGAGTCCTGACCAAGGGTACAATTGAAGCCCTTCAATCGTATCCACCTCAGAGACGTCAAAAGGAGTTGTCTTTTAAAGCGCTCAAGTCTAGGTGTGTCAACTCTCCCCCACATAGACCATGCATCCTCAAATGAGTGGTGAGAAGAGCATAATAACAAGTTAACAAATCAACATACATCAAGTAAATCTTTACACAAGTTAGAAATAACACATAACAAGGATACCACACAATATATATCATGATCATAACCAATCACCCAATAAAAAATTGCAAAGACACATTCTTGGGTGTTTCACCCTTCAACTTGTAAGACTTGACTCTCACTTCTTTACCCTTACTAATTTCCCCTAAACCCTTTGAAATATGGAGGATAAAAAGTTATCGATAAGAATATGATAGTCTAGACGGTCTATTGGAAAACCAAGGCCAGAACCTACTTTGAGATGGAAAAATAGACTTATTGATCTGGCCCTCTTGGAGTGCCTTATTTCTTGCTCTTGCATCCTTCTTTGATAGTGATACTCAATGTTTTGAGCAAAAACATATGTTTTTTCTATATCCATGTCTTTATTCAAAGAAGAAATAGTACAATATATATCAAAATATTGGTCCAATCCATCCATATATCAATGAACTTTATCATCCATAGTATCCTTTACTTTAGGAGTATACCTACCTAAAGAATTAAATTGAATTTTTTCTCCCTCACACTTATTCCCTTGGCAAAGATTTAAGAACTAATTTGCACAAGCCTCGAATTTCTTAAATTGAAGATAACAATCAAGAAATGTTTTTTCAAACTCTTCCCAACTAGTTGAATGTTCACTTGTATCCCTTGATTTTTCCCTAGCATCATGCCATAATATAGCCACTCTCTTTAATCAATATATTGATTGCTCAACTATCTCTTTACCAGATACGTGCATAACATCCAAAGCCCTATGAATTTGAATTATAATGTCTTATGTATCTTTAGAATGCTATGAACCAATCAATGAGGGAGGGTCCAATTTAAGGATATCTTTTATCCATAGAATACATGCCCTATCCACACCACTAGTACCCATAGTCGGACCATTTTGTCCTTGACCTTGTCTAGCAACTATACGAGTAAACATTGCACTGCATTTCTTAAATCTTGCTCAGTAGCATTAATAGGTTATTTTAAGGGTAATCCTTTCCTTATCTCTTCTGAAGATGGAGCAGTAGAAGTCTAAGATGAAAATTTACCTTGAGCCATACTTTGAACAGTTTGTCTAGGTAGTGATTTGCTGGTCCCTTCTACTATAGTGACATCTACTTATTGACTTTTAATCAAACTCCTTCTTGCAACTAAAATCTTAACTATATTAATAAAAAAATATTCAAGGATAAATACAAATCAACCTACATTATTGGTTATATCACACTATATAAGAAATAAAGAAAATAACTCCTAAATGTCTCGTAGCCTTTTACTTAGAGATGTAGAACCCAACATACCCGTAAGAAAGACTCTACAAAGACACAACTTTGTAGACTTCATAGGATGACCTACTCTTATACCACTTTGGTCATGTCTCAAATCATATTGGGGCGGACGGGCACTCATAGCCATAAAGGCTTGAGAAAACCAACCCATAACCTTGTACTTCTTATGCATGTACCAATGATAATCAATGGTTTTACCTAGAATGGATATGATGCATCACTAAAAATAAAGCAGTCAGCAAGCCCAAAATATGTGTAAGACTTAGTCGTTGGGGCCATAATATTAGAAAAATAAGATTCTACCATGCTTAACTTTATATTGGTCTACTATGACTTTAAAATATACATGGCCTAAGTTAAGGTTGAGACAAATCCCCACATTACTCTTAACTACTATTCAATACCAAAATATATGTAACAAACTCGAAAAGCCCCAAATCATCCTGGATCTTTCCAACAACCACTACATGTCCTGTACTTCTACTAGGGAGGTATACTATCTTGGGTACATCTACTTGTGGTATAAAACATAGTGTCCCCGATGAGGGATGTCAGTGCAAAAACATGTACTAAGTATGTATGTCATAAATTGACTATCGATAAGACAAGAGTATAATGAAATAAAAAATCAATATATAACCATATAGATAGGAATAAAAAAACACTACTATTTTTTTTATTTATGGAATCATGTACATTAAATTCTTTACTTTACTGTATTCTTATTTGTTTTAAAAAGTTTGAAGACATGATACAAATAACCAGTTCATTAGTGGAAAAAAAGTATGACCGATGCTATGCATTTTAACTGTTGAGATACAGTCCTCATAAATACACAAATTATGATCGACCAATGCAAGATCTTCCTTCAACCCTTGAGATACAACCTAGAATATTTCGATCAACCATTCTACATGTTCCTTCCACCCCTCGGATACCACCCAAGAATATCTAGATTAACTTCTAATCATTTTTTGTTGTTATTTTGGTGGTCATGACATTATTGTATTTGAAACTTTTGAGTATCAAAAGATAAAAAAATATGTACTTAATATAGTAACAATGAGGAAGGAATCTACAACAATGGAAATATAAAACTTATGAGCTTAAATAACATAATGGACAACATTTGACTAAGATAAGAATTCAGAAAACTTTTAGTTGACACTACCTTTATCATACTAGTTCTTAGAAAGTATATGTACAAATCTAATGAAAAACATATTTTGAGGTACTTAAACACCCTAAGGATTTAGGATAATGTTGTGACTCATGTTGGAGATTGTTTGTTGTCGTTATGTATCATTTGAAAGGAGAAACACTTAGGAAGCTGAGGAGTGATGATTTTTCCACTCATTCGCACTTATCATTTTTGCACCTTACCTTGTTTTGAATAAATAAGTGTGACATAATTATGATTGAATTCACTAATATCCACACTTTGCAGGCACAAAGGTTATGAAATAAAGAGATATGGATTGGAGCTACAAAAGGAACAAAAGAAAGCAAAGAAGTGCAGTTGAAGACCTGGAACAAAATATGGCCTCAGTTATGGCAATCATGGGCGTCATCCCACAATCGCGTTGAGTCAAGATGATCAAAGTGTCGTGATCTTGTGGAATTTCCTACGGTCGCTCTACCGCAGTTGTGTTAAAGATACCACAATCGCATCCTTGCAGGATTTCAGCCTTAGGGGAAACCTGTAAAGGCACAAAGTTGCCCGAAATTTTCCAACTAAAAGATGACTGAAACCATAATCCAAGGGATTATTCAATTACTCCACAACCTTGCATCCCATCCTTAGTTTAGGGTTTTTTTAATTTCTTGAAGCTTTGAGCTTAAATTTGTACTAATTTGAGCTAAGAATACATTATAGTAACTTCCAAGTGTATATTTGGCTTTGTCTATTAAAGATTCACTTGAGTCTAAAGTGTGGTTTTCCCTGCCTTTATTTTTCATATGAATAACTTTAATAGACATCTTGGTTTATTTTTTTTTATTATTATTATGATTTGCTAGATCTACCTCTTAAGATAATGATTGAATAGGAAGCAATTATTCATGGGTTGTTATATATTTGTGTGGAAGTTAGTTTGTTGATGATGGTTTCTATTATTTCTTGATTAAATTGGTAGGAATTTATGGGTGAAATCCCCAAATGCCTAAATGGGTTTGATGGATGAAAATCCCAAGCTCTTGAAAACCCTAACCATCCTTGAAAGAGGGGTTGTGGGTGAACTTTAGTAACCCACATAATTATTTAAATAGGGATGTGGGAATCAAAGTAACAGTATACAATTCATGGGTGTGTCTTGCTAATTTTTCGCTATCTAATACATAAGGGTAATTAGGAGGTTGACTATCCCTCGGGTTTCTCTTATAAATAGGGGTACCTAATTGAGGTATTGGGTGGCTTTAATTGCACACTCGTTAGGTACTCAAAAGGTTCAACGAGTGACATCTTAGTGGATTCATTAAAAAACTAGCCTTAAGGACTTTAAACCTAGCCTACCATATCATAAACAACTAGAATTTGCATCGAATAATTACATACCCATGAATATCTTGCCCCTAGGATAGCATAGTCCCAAGATCCATTTTTAATTGATCACACTATAATTATTCTTAGTCTCAAATTAGTCCCTTAGAAACCCAATAATTACTTTCATGAATGAAAACATCAAAACAAACCAAACCATTTTGTACCATAAGTTTGAATCTAGATAGTATATCTTGTTCCGAACCAACTCAATTGCCACTCACATTGTTCCCCGTGGATTCGACCACAACTTTTAGTTAGTTAAATATATTGACAATGACCTCCTCGAACTTAATTGGACATGTAAGTTAAGCGTTATAAAAAATGGTGTCATTGCCGGGTATCGATTTGGCATATTGAGTTTGTTTGGAATTTTAGCTTACTTGCTTAGATTCAAATTTGTAAGTATTAGTTTGTTGTTTTCTTTCATTTCTTTTGTTAGGTAGATTTTTACTTTTTTCTAATTGATACTACGACATCTTGGAATGAATATGATTTTGGTAGTTTGAAATCCTATTTGGATGATCCATGTCCATATTGTGATGGACCCTACTTTTAGCGACATTGTAGATATGCTCCCCTAGAAGAGATGTGTGTACCATCTTGACCCTATTTAGACTATGATTGTTCCTTATGTAGTGGTTGATATGGAAATTAGATCCATTGTCCAAATGCTCCTTCCCCCATTATGTTTACTCGGTTTCTAGTTCTTCTTATGATTTTAATTGGTCTTATGAGAAAGAAAAGGAATAATAAAGAAAGGGAAAGAGTGACGTTGAAGAAATGATTCAATGTATCTTGGAGTTGACAACAAAATTAAAGGAGGAAGCAATTCTTATACTACAATCCACTAAGGCTTTTGGAAAGAAAATCAATAATATAAAAGATATGGGCATAAAAGTTAATCATTCAAATACCATAACCATGCCCACTCTTCTAAATGAGCTTGATATTAAAGAATCCTCAATGATGTACCAACTAACCAAACCAAACATAAGAGATAATACCAAAAAGGACGATATGGTACTAGAATTGGAAGAAAAAGTCAAGAAAATCCCGTATGAAGGCTCTAGTCCAATTCAGGGTGAGGGTGATAAGATGGATGCAATTTAAGAATTAAGGGAAGGACCACATTATAACCATTGTTAAATATTATGCTGGGTGGATTTGATGAAAATCTATTTACCTAAGCAAATGATAAATTTTAGGGTGATGGAACTCCATCCCTATATTTTGGAGTTTGTTATTCCAAAAAAGCATGCTAAGAGCTGAATCATAAAGGACAAGAAGCTTAAAGAAAGATGCCCAATTAGTCACCTCCTAAGATTCTCGTTGTTTCCCAATGAGCCCCCACTAAAGTTCACTGTAAAATTGGGAAAAAGGTTTAAGTCTGTAAAGTTGCATGATAGAACATATGTCATCTTCTACTTACATTTTCCCAACACACCTCAAAGATGTTATGATAAAAAATTGGGTAGGAAATTCAAATCCTCTATGTGGATACATAGATGAGGATTGAAGAAGAATCATGTCGTAATGTTAAACCAAGTGCTTGATGGGAGGCAACCCATTGTTTTCATAGTTGCGTCTTTACTTTTGAATAAATCAAAAAACTTTAATGTTTTATAGGTGCTTGAGGCAGGTTGGAAGCCAAAAACAAGGGAAAACCAAGTTTAGAAGTGTAGAATCCTGGCAGAAAAATAAGGCAATATGGAGGAGCACATGACCTTAGGTACCGCGATTGTGGTCCACCGGCCATGATCGCGACACCACGATCGCACCAATCAGGTCGTGATTGTGCGTCTCTGTCCATCTTTCAACATAGTTATGAATGCAGTTTCAGAGAGCCTTTTAACCTTTCTTGTGCTATTAAATTATGTAGTGAGGTCACTACAATTCTTATAGTAGGGGGTATGATCCTGCCCTTATGTGTACATATTGACTTGCAATATATGAACTTAGTTAATGCAAAGCATGGAAATTTTGTGAAATCAATTTATTTTATTATTAGATTTTTATTTCTTTCAATAATAATGTTGGATAGGTTTCCCTATGACGAATTGAGTAATTTTATTCTTAAGGGAAAAGTGTTGTATTTGTGTTTTGATCCATAGATGCAGGAGAATTTTGAGCACCCATGGCTTCAAGGTTATAAATGCAAGGAAAGTCTGAGTACTTATGGCATTGTAAAATTAGGGTCATATTTTATACCTATGGAGAAATTTTAGTAGCCATATGGTGGCCCATATGAAAGCTAAATGTGAGACTAAAGCTCATGTTGTTTCCATGTTTAGTGAATTATGCATGGTGCTAAAGAAACACAAACAACCCTACCAATCAAAAAAATTTCAAAAATTAAGGGCATGAACGTGCGCAATTTCGTAACAAAAATTTTTCTATTTTTGTGACTCCACAAGTTTTTTACTTTTAAATAATGATATATACTCCAATTATGTCTCCCACGGGAGGGGCAATTGAGCCTCCTTTGAATGTTTTTGCATGCTATGTGTGGCGAGCATTTGTATTAATCTCTTGTATTCTTGTGCTATCTAGAATTTTCCCCGTTAGTTTATCAAAGATAATTTTTATCGTAGTTGGTTGGAGAAATGATCTTAAGCCATTCTTATGACTTTGGAACCCACTCTAGCCTAAAAGCCTACCCGTGTATAAAGTTAATCCCTAGTTACCCACTTTGGGCCTTTGGAACCTTCTTTGACAAACTTATTATAAATAGTGAACCATTATTTTTATCCCTCTTTTTAACCATACCCTCCTTGAACTTGAAAATATAACTTAAGGCCAAAAGACTAAATTGGGGGTGGTAAAGATTGATGAAAATAAGTGTGGGGCCACAAAGTGTTAGTGAAATGGCTAAGTGATTAACTATTGAAAACAAATTTCTAGAAAAAGCAAGGATTGAAGAAAGGAAAGAATTGTATGAAAATTTCATGAAAATGATATAGAAGAAAATGGGAGAACAATGGAAGAAAAATTAGGCATATAAAAAGAGATAAAACAAAGAAGAGTGGCCCATAGTCAAAAAGGAGGATTGAAAAGTGTGATGAATATGATCAAGGAAGGGTTTAGCCATGTTGTTCCCAAATGATATTATACCCTAAGCCTAACCTAAATTACAATCTTAGAGAATCCTTCGAGGTCTCCAGCCTTGTACGTTCTTCGTAGTGGCGATTAAAAATAGGGGCAAGCCTATGGTCTGACACTTCTTTCATAGAGATTTCTTTTAAGAGGGAGAGACTTTTTGCATTTTAAATTCCTTGTTCCATATTTGGTAGTTTATTTTATGGAATTCTCATTCTTATGTGAACAAGTTTAGGGTGATTTTGTCACCTCCTGAGTAATGAGGCAAGTGGAGTATAGCTTAGTTGTGGTTAAAAGGGAGTCACTTCTAGAGTGTTAATTTTTGTTTCTTGGTTTCTCTTTAAATTCTTGTGTGTCCTTGGATATTACATCTTATGATGAGAGATGTAGAGGAAAATAGCTTAGCCCATGTGCAATTGTAATACCCCGTATATTTCTAAGCTAGAAAATAAACCATTATTCCTACACATAAAACCTCCTATCCTGTGATTCATATTGGAGTACATGAATTAGGATGAGTATCCTAGTTATAATAGAGGTTATAATTTTTTAATCATGTTCATAAGAGTCACTTAGAGTAAGCCAAGGTAAGAACTTTTGAATCCACCAAGTTTTTGTGTGTGATTTCACATAGGTCATCTTTGAATGAGAATAACATCCTTTATAGGTGGTATTTTGGAAGATTTATACCATCCAAATTGTAGAGAATTGAATAAGCTTTCCTTCTATACCAAATTCTCCTAAAACGGACACCCGGTGAAGAAGTTATGGTGATTTAAAGTTTCAGCAGCGTCATTTCAGTCAGTGGCGCGTCGCGCCGTAAGCCAAAATGACGTTTTTCAATTTCCAATGTCTCACTGTGATTCCACAGCATTGCGGTGAGTTTTCAGGTCATAAACGGGGAGCAACGCGATATCTCCGCATCGCGCCGGGGGCCCAAATCAGGTAATTTTCACAGAAATTAAATGACGCATTTAGAGGGGTATTTGGGTCATCTTTCTACCCCTATATATATACCATAAACACAAAATTAAGCCCTTATTTCACCAAAACATACTCTTTCTCTCAAAATCCTCTCAAGAACACATTAGGGTTTTCAATTGGGGATTCAAGTTCAAGCAAATTTCTCCATCAATCAACAAGAATCTTCCATCTAAGGTATGCATAGTGCTCATCTATGGATCCATTTCATTTATAGAGCTCAAGAACCATGTTTTAAATATTATATTGTGATTGTATTGTTGTGATATTACAATGTACATTTTGATGATTGTTGTTTAATTTTCAAGATGATATCTAAAGGTCTTTTCATGAAGTAGTAGTGTTCGTTAGTTGAAATCCATGAACTTTATGTGGTTTAAAATAGAGAAATTTATGAAAACACACCCAAGATAAAAGAATGCATGCAAAGTGTTTGATAAAAGGCCTAGGATGATAAAATTCATGTCCCATGATTTAATAGTGCTTAAATGACAAGTCCATGCTCTATGCTTTATGATTTCACATGAATTCCACGTGATTGATATGTGTAATTTTTGTGATATGGATTGAGCATGATATGAAGCTATGAAAGTATACACATGTTGTATTAATTTCTCTTATATACATAAGATGTTGAGAACTATGCTTAGTGTGAAATCCCCTACTTATGATATGGTGAATTGTGGACTCTATTTTATGATCAAGTCAGTTATGTGTGTCAGTTTCCTTCCATCGAGTCCTTGGGGTACTAGTACCCGATAAATATAATTGTGTGCCTAGGTCCATGTCACATTATCATGATAATCTCAGTCAAGCTATGATCTATAGAACTCAGTCAGTCATATGACTCAGGAAATATCAGAAATCTCATGATCTCAATAAATTGTCTGATAGTAGTACTATTCTGTCAGTCAATGAAAGTCAGTTACTCAGTCCATGTACAGCCAGTTAAATCATGTTCAGTCTCTTCAGATAGGAGTAGAAGTTTGCACCGAGTGAACCCAAGGATGGGAACTCACCTGCCAGTTTAGGGTGTGATTCTTAGTAGTCATCCTTGTGTTCCAGAACTACGTAGCCAGCGTAGGATGAGACATCTTAACCTGCCAGACTAGGGTTGATGAGGTGGATTAACTTGTCAGTTTAGGGTTCCCACCATTCTCATTCGAGTACCATCCAGGTAAAGGTCACTCACAGCTGTCCTTACCAGTGGTGCAGTATTGACACCCTTCCAGTCAGGGCAGAGATTGAACCCCAACTTAGCTATATGCATTATCGGGGTATTTCGGTTAACCAACTACCTCCCATAGTTTTAGTCCCAGTATCAGTAAAAGAACTCAGATAGTTCTTCAATATTTCAGTATACCAGGACTGTCAGTTACAGTCAATTCAGTTACAGTACGGAACTCGGCTAGTTCCATCAGATTTAGGAATGTCAGACACAGTCATCCATGTTATCAAAATTTTAGTATCAGTCATGTTAGATAACAGTAAACCATGTATTAGCGTACAAATCCAGATATCATGTATTCATAATTTTTAGTTACTATGTATGCATGTTTGTACTCTTACGTTCATATCAGTCAGTCAGTTAGCATTGTTCATGCATGTAAACCCTTTGTCATTTAGCCTACCTTACTCGTATACTCAGTATTCCCAGTCGTACTGAAGCATTTGCGCTATGGTTCTTGCTTTTATGTTAAACCATGTTTCAGAGACACGAGTTCCAGATCAGTAGTAGCATTCTAGTCGCAGAGTCGCAATGAGTCCTCTTTTATTCGAGGACGATATAATTTTATTTCATTTATTATTTCAATTCAGTTTTCCTAGACGAAGTTAGTTGGAGACATGTTACTTCAACTCCTTATTTCAGACAGTATTTAGAGGCTTTCAAATTTAGTTCAGATTTGATTCAGACTTCAGTTGTTTTGGGTATTTGTCACCCATATGGATGTTATGTTTTATTAGACACTTTATTCAGTTGAACCTTATTTCCTATTGTTCATGTTTTCCATTTTTTATGTGTATATTATGCAGTGTACAGGTACAGATATAAGTAATGGGTTTTCTTCTGGTCCTTTGGGGTCATAATCACCATGTAGCATTCTAGTTCAGAAAATTGGGGTGTTACAAACTTGGTATCAAAGCCTAAGGTTCAATAGAGTCCTAGGAAGTCTGAAAGCCGCACCTAGTAGAGTCTTGTGCATGGATGTGTTACGCGGTACATTTATGTTCAAGAGGCTATGAGATGATTTAGGAACAGTTTCCCCTCTTTCAGTATTCATGTCATGCTAGTGAGCATAATCTCAAGTTAAACTCTCAGAATGTGCCTCCAAAGAGAAGAACCCAGCCCGCTCCTTATCCCGAAGATCCTTTGGGAAATTATGTTTCTTATGTGAAGTTTAGGTCCGCATTCACCACACTTGCTCAGTCTATGGCTACCCATAATGAATGGCCACCAGTTATTCCAGCCAATCTAGTTGCCAACTCAGCCGCAGCTAGGATTCAGGACGTCACCCGAATGAACCCTCCATCTTTCTTTGGGTCTAAGTCTGATGAAGACCCTCAAGAATTCATTGACCATGTCCATAAGGTCATGGACATCTTGGGAGTTACTTCTTGTCAGAGTGCTGATTTAGCCACATACCTATTATAGGATGTTTCTCACACTTGGTACAAACAGTGGAAGTCCGAGAGCGTAGATGGTACAGGTCCTATAGAGTGGGAGGAATTTATCATGACTTTCTAGACAGATTCTTTCCCCAAGAGCTGAGGGAGGCAAAAGTTCTGGAGTTCATCAACCTCAGGCAGGGAAATATGATAGTTAAAGAGTATTCTCTTAGATTTACTCAGTTAACCAGATATGCCGCTCATGTGGTTGCAGACAACAGGGATAAGATGAGCAAGTTTGTGTCAGGAGTGAATGATAGCATGGTAAATGAGTGTTGGTATGCGATACTGAACAGTAATATGACTTTAGCTAGGCTCATGACCCATGCTCAACAAATAGAGGAGCAGAAGATTAGGACTAGGGAGAGGAAAAACACGACAGAAAGATCAGGCAGTTTCAGTTTTGCTCAACCCAAAGAAGAAGGAGGAAACCATTCGTAGTTCCATCCTAATCCAGCAGTTCCAGCTCCTTTCTCCGCCAGTGCCCCAGTACTGAAATTCAGATATGGCAATAGAGATCGAGCACCAGACTCTAAGTCTCAGGGCAGTGTCAGCAGTGCCCGAACTAATCCCCTGTGGCAGACTTGTGGTAAGAACCACAAGGGTACCTGTAGAGCTAGTAGCGAAGTTTGATTCGATTGTGGAAATCTAGGCCACAGGATTAGAGAGTGTCCATAGTCAGGTCTAGAGGGTCAGCAGAATCGTTCCACAATCTTATCCAGTCGCCCAAATCAGCAGGGTGCCACTTGTAGTGCTACTAATGGGCAATGCCCAAATAGACTCTATGCTCTTCAGAACGGACAGGATCAGGAAAATACTCCTGATGTCGTTACTGGTATGTTATAGATTTTCCATGTTCATGTTTACGCTTTGCAAGATCCAGGTGCATCCTTGTTTTTTGTTACTCCTTATATAGCAGGCGATTTTTGAATCAGTCCAAAAATTTTAGCAGAGCCCTTTTCAGTCTCTACCCCAATGGGTAAAACCATCATAGCTCAGCGGGTATATAGGAACTGCGTTATGATTGTTCAGAAAGTCACGTCAGCAGATTTAGTCGAGTTAGAGATGACTGATTTTGATGTCATTCTCGACATAGATTGGCTTCATTCCTGCTATGCCACAGTCGACTGCAGCAATAGGATAGTTTAATTTTAGTTCCCAAATGATCCCGTCCTAGAGTAGAAGGGTAGTACTTCATCTTTCAGGGGTCAGCTTATTTCCTGCCTTCGGGCAAGGAAAATAATTTCAAAGGAATATATTTATCATCTCGTTCATGTTAAAGACTCTGGTTCTGAATCTCCTAGATTTGAATCAATCCCAGTGGTTAAATAATATTTAGATGTCTTTCCCAAAGATCTTCCAGGCATTCCTCCCGAGAGGGAAATTGACTTCGGCATTGACCTTATTCCAGATACTCAGCCTATTTCTATTTTTCCATATAGAATGGCACAAGCAAAACTCGAAGAACCGAAGGATCAGTTGAAAGATCTCTTAGATATGGGATTCAAGAAAGATGGTTCTCTAAGGATGTGTATTGATTACCGTCAGCTCAACAAAGTTATGGTCAAGAACAAGTATCCTCTTCCTAGAATAGATGACTTGTTTAACCAACTTTAGGGTGCCAGTTGTTTCTCCAACATAGACCTCATATCATGCTATTATCATCTTAGAGTTAGAGAATGTGACATCTCGAAGATAGCTTTCCGTACTCGGTATGGTCACTTTGAATTTCTAGTTATCTCCTTTGGTCTTACCAATGCCCCAGCCGCTTTCATGGACTGGATAAACCATGTGTTCAAGTAGTACATGGACATGTTCGTCATAGTCTTCATAGATGATATCCTGTTCTATTCCCGCGCAGTGCGTGATCATTCAGATTATCTCAGAATTGTTATTCAGACTCTCAGAGATCACCAGCTATTCACCAAATTCTGTAAGTGCAAGTTTTGGCTAAGGTCGGTAACATTTCTTGGCCATATTATTTCTGATAATGGCATTAGAGTAGATCCTCAGAAGGACAAAGCGGTAAGAAACTGGCCTCGCCCTGTCTCTCCATTAGATATCAGGTGTTTCTTAGGTTTGGCTGGCTATTACAGGCAGTTTGTTGAGGTATTTTCTTCTATTACATCCCCCATGTCCAGATTGACTCAGAAGAAGGTCAAGTTTCAGTGGTCAGATCCTTGCGAGAATAGTTTTCAGGAGTTGAAGACTCGACTCACCTCAGCTCCTGTCTTAGCTCTTCTAGATGGTTTAGATGGGTTCGTAGTATACTGTGATGCATCCAGAGTAGGTTTGGGTTGTGTCGTCATGCAGCTTGGTAAGGTCATAGCCTACGTTTCCGGGCAGTTAAAGCCCCATGAGAAGAATTATCCTACTCATGATCTTGAGTTAGCAGCCGTAGTACTTGCCTTGAAGATTTGTAGGCATTATCTATACGGAGTTCATGTAGATGTCTTCACAGATCATAAGAGTCTCCAATATATCTTTTCTCAGAAAGATCTCAATCTTCATCAGAGAAGGTGGTTAGAGCTCTTGAAAGATTATGACATAAGTGTCCTTTATCATCCGGGCAAGGCCAACGTTGTGGACGACGCTCTCAGTAGACTCTCCATGGGTAGTTTTTCTCACCTTGAGGATAGAAAGAAGAAAATATCTTAGGAAATCCATCAGCTTGCCACACTAGGTGTTCGGTTAGTCGATTCTTCAGAGGGTAGTGTATGTGTTCAGGATAGTTCAAAGTCATCTCTAGTTTCTGAGGTGAAAGAAAAGTAAGACAGGGATCCTAGCCTTGTCAAGCTAAAAGAGTCAGTTCAGAATTAGAAAGTAGAGGTTTTCTCCCAAGGGGGAAATAGTGTTATTCTTTGTCAGGGTCATCTCTGTGTTGCGGGTGTAGATGATTTAAAAAAGCGAATTCTTGTAGAAGCGCATGGTACATGATACTCTATTGATCCAGGGGCCACTAAGATGTACCGTGACCTACAGGAGATCTATTGGTGGTGTAGGATGAAGAGAGATATTGCAGAATTTGTGGCTAAGTGCCCTACATGTCAGCAGGTTAAGATAGAGCATCAGAAATCTAGTAGTTCCATGCAGGAGTTCACCATTCCTACTTAGAAGTGGGAAGAAGTGAACATAGACTTCGTGACGGGTTTTCCTCGAACTCGTCATCAGCATGATTCAGTTTGGGTCATTATAGATAGAATGACCAAGTTAGCCCATTTCCTTCCTGTCCATACCTCTTATTTTGCCGAGGATTACGCCAAACTCTATATCAGGGAGTTGGTCAGATTACACGATGTCCCATTATCTATCATCTCAGATAGAGGTACGCAGTTCACCTCTCACTTTTGGAAAGCATTCCAAAAGGGTCTTGGTACACAAGTTCATCTCAGTACAACTTTTCATCCTCAGACAGATGGTCAAGTAGAAAGGACCATTCAGACTCTTGAAGATATTCTAAGGGCGTGTGCAATTGATTTCAAGGGAAGTTGGGATGAATACATGCCTTTGATTGATTTTGCACTTTAACCAAAGGAACTTTCTTGTTTCTTAGCCTACGAACTTTAAAGTCAAAAACCTCAACCGGAATCTCTTCATATGAAAGACTATCTTGAATACCCGAGCTTTCGGAAGGATCAATCACAACAGAATCACCAGTAGACTTCTTAAACATAGAAATATGGGAAATCGGATGGACGTTAGATAACTCCGCGGGCAATTCAACCTTATACGCTACCTTCCCAAAGTGATCCACAATCTTATAGGGACCAATGTAACGGGGACTTATTTTCCCTATCTTCTCAAATATCTTCACCCCTTTCATGGGTGAAACTTTCAAGTACACTAAACCACCAACATCAAATTCAAGGTCTTTCCTCCTTACATCTGCGTATGATTTTTGACGACTTTGGGCGGTTTTCAACCTTTCCCAAATTAACTTAACCTTCTCCATGGCCTCGAACACGACATCCGGTCCAGTCACGGAAGCCTCACCAACTTCAAACCAACTAATAGGTGATCTATATCTTCTACCATACAAAGCTTCAAACGGGGCCATTCCAATAGTAGCATGAAAACTGTTATGGTAAGCAAACTCGATTAATGCTAAGTGCTCATCCCAACTACCTTTAAAATCAAGAAAACAAGCCCTCAACATATCTTCTAAAGTCTGAATGGTCCGCTCGGCCTGACCATCTATTTGCGGATGCAAAGAAGAACTTAAACAAATTTGGGTACCGAGACCCTTCTGGAAAGATTTCCAAAACTGAGAGGTAAAATGAGTACCTCGGTCAGAAATAATAGCCAAAGGGATTCCATGAAGTCTAACGAGTTCCCAAATATATATTCTAGCATAATCTTCAGTTGTATACGATGAATGCACAGGCAAGAAATAAGCTAATTTCGTCATCCGATCTACGACAACCCAAATCGAATCATGATGGCGACGAGAAGGAGGCAAACCAACTATGAAGTCCATATTCACTTCTTCCCACTTCCAAGTAGGAATGCTAAACTCTTGCATCACGCCACTGGGCTTTTGATGCTCTATTTTAACCTGTTGACACGTGGAACACTTCGCCATAAATTCTGCTATGTTTCTCTTCATACCGTTCCACCAATAGATTTCCCGTAAATCATGGTACATCTTGGTAGTACCAGGATGGATAGAGTATCGCGTACCATGCGCTTCCGCCATAATCCATTGCTTCAAGCTATCAAAATCAAGAACACATAATCTTTCTCAGAGTATCAAAACGCCATCTCCCTCTTGAGAGAAAACCTTCACCTTTTGGTCTTCAACTGACTCTTTTAACCTGACCAAGGTAGGATCCCTGTCTTGCTTCTCCTTCACTTCCGAAACTAAAGAGTATTTGGAAATGCTTTGCACTCCTATACTACCCTCAGTATCACCAAAAAACCTAACCCCCAATATATCCAAACGATGTACCTCATGGGCCAACTCTTTCTTACCTATTTCCACATGTGCTATGCTACCCATAGACTTCCGACTAAGGGAATCTGCTACTACATTGTCCTTGCCTGGATGATATAGCACGCTCATATCATAATCTTTCAACAGTTCTAACCATCGTCTCTGCCTAAGATTCAACTCCTTTTGGGTGAATACATACTGCAAGCTCTTTTGGTCCGTGAAGACGTCCACATGGACACCATACAAATAATGTCTCCAGATTTGCAAAGCAAAAACCACGGCAGCTAATTCAAGGTCATGGGTAGGATAATTCTTCTCATGAGGCTTTAGCTGCCTAGAAGCATAAGCTATAACCTTGCCCTTTTGCATCAATACATAACCTATACCGACTCTGGAAGCATCGCAATACACCACAAAACCATCAACACCGTCAAGAAAAGTCAACACAGGGGCTGAAGTGAGTCGAGTCTTCAACTCCTGAAAACTCTTCTCGCAAGATTCGGACCACAGGAACTTCACTTTCTTTTGGGTCAAACGGGTCATAGGAGATGTAATAGATGAAAACCCTTCAACAAAACGACGATAATAACCATCTAGAACCAAGAAACTTCGGATATCAGAAGGAGAAATAGGTCTAGGCTAACTCTTTATAGCCTCTATCTTTTGAGGATCAACTCTAATACCTTCGGAAGAAAGAACATGACCCAAGAAGTCTATAGAGTTCAGCCAGAACTCACACTTACTGAACTTAGTATACAACCGATGAGTTCGAAAAGTTTCCAACATGATTTGGAGATGATCCGCATGATCACCCTCACTTCGGGAGTAAATAAGAATATCATCAAGGAACACTATTGCAAATAAATCTAGATATGGCCGGAATACATGGTTCATAAGATCCATGAAAGACGTTGGAGCATTAGTTAACCCAAAATACATCACTAGAAATTCAAAATAACCATAACGGGTTCGGAAGGCTATCTTGGGGATATCACATTCCCTAACCTTAAGTTGGTGATAACCGTATCTGAGGTCTATCTTCAAAGAGTAGCTCGCACCTTGCAATTGATCAAATAAATTATCAATTCGAGGAAGCGGATATTTATTCTTGATAGTAACCCTATTAAGCTGTCGATAATCAATACACATCCGCAAAGAACCATCTTTCTTATGCATAAACAGGATAGGTACACCCCACGGGGACACACTAGGTCTGATAAAGCTTTTTTCTAAAAGATCTTTCAATTGATCCTTCAACTCTTTATGTTCCGCGGGAGCCATGCGATACGGATGAATAGAAATAGGTTGAGCATCGGGAAGAAGGTCAATACCGAACTCTATCTTTTTATCAAGAGGTACTCCAGGGAGATCTTCTGGAAAGATATCAAGAAACTCATTAACAACATTAATTGAATGAATGGTCGGGGTTTCAAACTTAGTGTCTTTAACCTGAACCAAATGGTAGATGCAACCCTTGGAAATCAACTTCCTAGCTTTGAGATAGGATATGAAACGACCCTTAGGAATCACAGAACTCCCGGACCATTCGAGGATAGGTTCATTAGGAAACTGAAACTTGATCACACGGGCACGACAATCAATAGACGCATAGCATGAGTGAAGCCAATCCATACCTAGAATGATATCAAAGTCAACCATATCTAGCTCAATCAAATCAGCATATATAACCCGATGAAAGATAGTAATGGGACATTTCTTATACACCCTCTTATCAATGACAGACTCTCCTACCAGAGTCAAAACCAAAATAGGCTCAGAAATTAGTTTAGGATCCATTTCAAAATTTACAGCAACCAGAGGTGTCATATAAGAAAAATTCAAACCGGGGTCCATCAACACATAGACATCAAAATAGAAAACACGGAGCATACCAGTGACAACATTGGGAGAGTTAACCTGCTCCTGACGAGGTGGTATAGCATAGAAACGATTCTGGCATTGACCGCCAGTAGTACTAGATGAAGCACCTTGAGGAGAAACTGGCCGGGATGCGGGAGGCGGGGCACTGGCAGCCTAACTCTGGGGAAGGGCATCATGACTCTGCTGTCTAGCATACGGGAAGTCTCTAAGTATGTGGCCTAACTTTCCACAACCAAAACAGCCCCGCTGCCCCATATAACACTCCCCAAAATGGTCTTTACCACACTTAGCACACGAAAGAGGATGAGGCTGGTTGCTTACACTGTCCTGAGACCTGGAAGGTACCGACCAATTCCCGAGCTCCTGTCTGCCCCGTTATACGGGAGCACTAGCTGAGAAAGGCACAGGTATAAAGGGACATCTCTAAAGCTGAGGGCAACTCCCTTCGGAAAATCTAGTCTGACCAGACCCCTGTTGCTCCGATCTGACTCTCTTAATCCCTCTTACTCTTTCTCTTTCCTTTATCTTCTCTAACTCAATTTGTTGGGAGTGAATCATTAACCTAGGAAGATCAATCTCCTTATTGATCATAGCAGATCTACATTCTTTCACCATATAACTCGATACCCCAGTTAGAAACTTTCTCATACTAGTCCTCGAGTCAGCCATCATATTGGGAGTGTACTTCGATAGTTGATTAAAATTAAGACAATACTCCTTAACCGACATGGAGCCTTGTCTCAAATTCATAAACTCCTCTATCTTAGCTTCTTGTAATTCAAGAGGAAATAATCTATCCAAGAAAGCATCTTGGAACAATTGCCTAGTCACCGAAGCGGTATCTTTCTCTCTACCCTTATTCCACATCTGCACCCAGTCATAGGCAACATCCTTCAACCGATAAGAAGCCAACTCCACACTTTTTTCCTTGGTCATGTTCATAATCTGTGAAATTTTCTTTATTTCATCAACATACATTTGCGGGTCCTCACCTGCTCTCGACCCATGAAACTCTAGCGGATTCATCCGCATAAAGTCACGAATTTGTGCTGCTGCCGAATTATTTTCCTTCGGAGGAAGAGCGTTGGCCTGAGTATTGGCGGTAACTGTTTGGGCTAGCATCTGAAAAGCTGCCCAAAATTCGGCATGGGATACCGTCTCATGTAATGGATCAACGGGTTAAGGTTGGTTGTTGTTTCCGCGAGCTCAACGTGGAGGCATTTTCTATCATAAGAACGCACAAATTAACAGTAGAAGGAAATAGTTGTAAGTATGATAGACTCATGTAGAAAGAAAGAAATAAATTTTCCTAGAATGCCCCGCAGCCTCTTGATCATAGGTATGGTGCGCTACACACCGATGCTCAATACTCTACGTAACGCAGCTTGTCAGAATCCCTAGGACTCTTCACAACTTTAGGCTCTGATACCAAGTTTGTAACTCTCCAAAATATCATCCCGAGATGCCACACGATGCCCAAGGCTACACGTAGCCTCAAGCTAACCCTTTAAGCCAAAACACTACCCTTGGGTTCCAACACAACAACATACACGCTACGCTAAGGATATATATATAAGTACATATCATATCATCTCGCACATGGCATGGAATATCGTTAGACTATATATATATGGAATGTCTATACACAAACTAACCCAATAATACACTATTCTGACATAGCCTCCATACAGCAAAATCAACGAGCCATTGGGACAAACCCCCAACTGACTCAACAGACCAAAGGGATCACAAAATAACAGCACCAAAACTAGAAAATTGGTCCTCGAACCATGAGGACTCACCACTGAAGGAACGTAGATGCGGCACTCGGATATCACTATCGCGGCTGCGGCTGCAGCTGAGTACTTGAACCTACATCATGGTAAGAATATAGCCCATAGAGAAATATGTGGGTCAACATAAGATACATACTGAGTATGTGGGGGCGCATGCAAAATATAAATAATATCATAAATTTCGTAAAAACATACATACAGACCATAATGACACACCTGGCTTGAGTGACATTGAATCATGCAACTCATAACATCTTAGATATGAAATGTAGGAGAAAAAACTCATAAATCATTATAGATCATCATAGGCAACTTGACTTACCACATCAAAACTCGGAGTGACTCGGTATTTCAATAAACATGACTCTTATGGACAGGGGAGTTTCCTATAACCGACAACCCCACATGAGCTACGTGGAATACCAACGTTTGAAATCCCTATTGTCAAGAGCATCATACTCTTTGCCAGGGAGTACGACCTTAAAACTGCAATAATCACAATCGGGCTCTCTGGCCAATAATATCATCATCAAACAACCCTACGGTAGCACATAGGTTTGGGGAAATATCAAATTTCCCTCTCGGTGCTAAGTACTACTCCCCGACAAGCTCACAAATCGTTAAGAAATCCAACACAACATAACAAGGGTCTATCATAAAGACAAAATCAAATATTTTTCTCATTTATCAAATCATATCAATTTGTGGATTCCTAACTCAACACATTTTAGCTGAAAACATTTTAATCTTCCTTAACATCAACAAGGTATCAATGTATTGAACCATAACCGACTCGACATTTGGACAAGGATATAAAGACTCAATACATAATATTTTCAATAATTTAACTCATCAAAACCATCCAGAAAATACCAAGACTAATTGCAACTTCAATATCAATATTTCTCAATTTGCCATCCAACTCTCATTTAAAGGTACTTGAGACATCAACCCATAGTAGGGATATAGAATTTCCAATATCAATTATAAATTCATAATAATAAAATAGTGGAATGATAGTATAAATCAAGGCTTAACAAATTAAATCATCATACTCTCATAATCAAATACTTTTTGGACATAATTCCATCTCAACATCATACACATATTGAATGACATAATCCCATAGCTCATGGACAATAATATAAGATATAAAACCATATTTCCAATTCATGGTAAAACATGTAAAATCTCATGTCAATGTAATTCAACAAAAATACCGGGCACAAGATCGAAAGGATAATCTTGTTCAAAGCCCCACATACCTAAAAATGGAAGATGAATATGAACCTCCGAATCCGGAACTTTATTCACAAAAACAAAGGGTGCTTCTCGAATCCCTTAACATGATAAACTTGAATCCCAAATCAATTTGAAATTTCTACGGTTCAATCAAGAGACATAGAAGGATGAAATTTGGAGTAGTAGGGTTGGGGTTTGAGCCTTAGGAAATTTTGGAGAAAAATGAGCTATTGAATGCTCTTAATGGACTTAAATCCATGGTTTACCCAGATGGATTGGAGTGGGAATGACCAAAATACCCTTAAAAATCAAAAAATGTCAAATATGTCCTTTGGTGGACTGCTTTGATAGGCTGAAGTAGATCGACCATAACTTTTTGCTCCGATGGCCAAATTGGATGAAACCAATTTCATTGAAAAGAGGACTTTCATAGATTTATATTTATATATAGTATATCATCCAGATCATTATGTACAAGGACTCATGATCTTTTGAAGTTGACCCTAAAATTCGCCTGGCCTCATTATTTTTTCCTGCGCATTTACTGTTCACCACTATTCACGATTAGATCGGAATGATCATAACTCATCGCTCGAGTGTCCGTTTTGTATGATCCACATATCTTTCGAAATATTATTCGATACTCTACGTGATGACGGGTTGCCTATCCAAAAATTCCACACAGAAAAATTATTAATCATGATAAAGAACAAAATTCAACACATTTTCATCCGAGATCTTATCAAAAAAAAATTTTCCGGGGCATCAAATTCATATTGGAGTACAAGAATTAGGAAGAGTATCCTAGTTATAATAGATCTTATGATGTGTCAAGCATGTTCATAAGAGTCACTTAGAGTAAGCCAAGCTAAGAACTTTTGAATCCACCAAGTTTTTGTTTGTTATTTCATATAGGTCATATTTGAATGAGAATAACTTTAATTATAGGTGGTATTTTGAAAGATTTATACCATCAAAATTTTAGATAATTGAAAAAGCATTCCATCGATACAAAATTCGCCTAAAATGGACACCCGGTGAAGATGTTATGGCAATTTAAAGTTTCAGCAGTGTTATTTCAGTTAGTGGCGCATCGCGCCATAAGCCAAAATGACGTTTGTCAATTTCCAGTGTCTCACTACGATTCCACCACGTCACGGTGAGTTTCCAGGTCATAAATGGGGGGCAACTCAATATCTCCGCATCGCGCTGGGGGCCCAAATTAGGTAATTTTTATAGAAATTAAATGACGCATTTAGAGGGGTATTTGGGTCAACTTTCCACCCCTATATATATACCATAAACACAAAATTAAGCCCTTATTTCACCAAAACATACTCTTTCTCTCAAAATCCTCTCAAGAACACATTAGGGTTTTCAATTGGGGATTTAAGTTCAAGCAAATTTCTCCATCAATCAACAAGAATCTTCCATCTAAGGTATGTGCAGTGTTCATCTATGGATCCATTTCATTCGTAGAGCTCAAGAACCATGTTTTAAATATTATATTGTGATTGTCTTATTGTGATATGACAATGTACATGTTGATGATTGTTGTTTAAGTTTCAAGATGATATCTAAAGGTCTTTTCATGAAGTAGTAGTGTTCGTTAGTTGAAATCCATGAACATTATGTGGTTTAAAATGGAGAAATTCATGAAAACACAACTAAGCTAAAAGAATGCATGCAAAGTGTTTGATAAAAGGCCTAGGATGACAAAATTCATGTCCCATGATTTAATAGTGCTTAAATGACAAGTACATGCTCTATGCTTTATGATTTCACATGAATTCCAGGTGATTGATATGTGTAATTTTTGTGATATGGATTGAGCATGATATAGAAGCTATGCAAGTATATACATGTTTTATGAATTTTCCTTCTATACGTAAGATGTCGAGAACTATGCTTAGGGTGAAATCCCCTACTTATGATATGGTGAATTATGGAGTTCATTTTATGATCATGTCAGTTATGTGTGTCAGTTTCCTTCCATCGAGTACTGGGGGTACTAGTACCCAAAAAATATAGATGTATGCCTAGGGACATGTCACATTATCACGATAATCTCAGTCAAGCCATGATCTATAGAACTCAGTCAGTCATATGATTCAGGAAATCTCAAAAAATCTTATAATCTTAATAAATTCTCAGATACTAGTACTATTTCATCAGTCAACGGAAGTTAGTTACTCAGTCTATGTACAGCCAGTTAAATCATGTTCAGTCTCTTCAGATGGGAGTTGAAGTTTGCATCGAGTGAACCCTAGGATGGGAACTCACCTGCCAGTTTAGGGTTTGATTATTAGTAGTCATCCTTGTTTTCCAGAACTTCGGAGCCAGCGTAGGTTGAGACATCTTAACCTGCCAGATTAGGGTTAATGAGGTGGCTTAACATGTCAGTTTAGGGTTCCCACCATTCTTATTCGAGTACCTTCCAGCTAAGGGTCACTCACATTTGTCCTTACCAGTGGCACGGTATTGACACCCTTCCAGTCTGGGCAAAGATTAGACCCCAACCTAGCTATATGAGTTATTGGGGTATGTCGGTTAAGCAACTACCTCCCACAGTTTTAGTCCCACTCTCAGTAAAAGAACTCAGATAGTTCTTTAGATTTCAGTATATCCGGACTATTAGTTACAGTCAATTCAGTTATAGTATGGAACTTAGGTAGTTCCATCAGATTCAGGACTGTCAGACACAGTCATCCATGTTATCAAAATTTCAGTATCATTCATGTTAAGTAACAGTTAACCATGTATTAGTGTACAGATCCAGATATCATGTATTCACGATTTTTAGTTACTATGTATGCATGTTTGTACTCTTACGTTCATATCAGTCAATCAGTTAGCATTGTTCATGCATATAAACCCTTTTGCATTTAGCCTACCTCACTCATATACTCAGTACTCCCAGTCATACTGACGCATTTGCACTATGGTGCTTTCTTTTATGTTACACCATAGGTTCAGATACATGAGTCCCAGATCAGCAGTAGCATTCCAGTCGCAGAGTCGTAATGAGTCCTCATCTATTCGAGGATGATATAATCTTATTTCATTTATTATTTCAGTTCAGTTTTGCTAGACAGAGTTAGTTGGAGACATGTTCTTTCAACTTCTTATTTCAGACAATATTTAGAGGCTTTTAGATTTAGTTCAGATTTGATTCAGACTTCAGTTGTTTTGGGTATTTGTCACCCATATGGATGCTATGTTTTGTCAAACATTTTATTCAGTTAAACCTTTTGTCCTATTGTTCATGTTTTCTATTTTATACATGTATATTTTGCAGTGTACATGTACAGATATCAGTCATAGCTTATCTTGCAGTTTTTCTGGGTCATAAGCACCATGTAGCATTCCGGTTTAGAAAATTAGGGTGTTACAGCATTGACCTACTTGAGGTAGTCACTAAGGTTGAAGTCATTGTGATCTTTATTGATTGAAGTTCTGGCATAGATGATTTGTCTTGTAGTAAGAGGTAGTGTTGCTTGAGGTTAAGTAAAAGCTTTAAGTTGAGGGTGTTGTGGAGTTGTGATTTTACCACTCATTCACACTCATCATTTGTGCACCTTAACTTGTTTTGAATGAATAAGTGAGACAAAATTGTGATTGAATGCACTAATATCCACACTTTGCAGGAACAAAGGTGATGAGATTAAAAGATATGGATAAGAGCTACAAAAGGAACAAAGGGATACAAAGAAGTAAAGTTGAAGATCTAGAGCAGAACATGGCCTTAGTTATCACGATTGCGGAAATCAGCCCGTGATCACGGTGCTGAGTCAATCAAGTCATAGTGTCGCGACCGCATGGAATTTCCCATGGTCGCTCTACCACGATCGCAGTAAAGACACCGCAATTGGAGCCTTGCGGGATTTCAAATCGAGGGCAAAAATGTATATGCATGAAGTTGTCTAGGTTTTTTGTTATTTATTGGAAGACACAAACCCTAATCCAAGGGATTATTCAATCATTCCACAACCCTACCTCCAATCCTTAGTCTAGGTTTTTTGTAATTTCTTGGAGCTTGGAGCTCAAATTTGTACTAATTTGAGCTAAGAAGACATTATAGTAACTTCCAAGTGTAGATTTGGCTTTGTCTATTGAATATTCATTTCAGTCTAAAGTGTGTTTTTCCCTCTCTTTATTTTTCCTAGGAATAATTTTAATAGATATCTTAGTTTATTTTCTTTGATTATTATTATGATTTTCTAGATCTATCTCTTGGGATTATATTTGAATAGGAATCAATTATGCATGGGTTGTGATATATTTGTGTGGAATTTTGTTTGTTGATGATGGGTTTTATTGTTGCTTGATGACATATGTAGGAATTTGTGGGTTAAAGCCCCAAATGCCTAAAAGGGTTTGATGGATGAATGTCCCAAGCTCTTGAAAGCCCTAGCCATCCTTGAAAGAGGGGTTTTGGGTGAACTTTAGTAACCCAAATCATCCTAGAAAGAGGGATGTGGGTGGCTTTTATTGCAAACTCGTTAGGTACTCGAAAGGGTCAACAAGTGACATATTTTTGGCTTTGTTGAATAACTAGCCTCATGGACTTTAAACCTAGCCTACGATATCATCAACAACTAGAATTTGCATCGAATCATTACATGTCCATGCACATCTTATCCCTAGGATAGCATTGTCCCAAGATCCATTCTTAATTGCTTACACTAATTGTTCTTAGTCTCAAATTAGTCCCTTAGAAGCCCCAGAATTACCTTCATGTTTGAAAACATCGAAAACCCCCAAACCATTTTGTACCATAGGTTTGAATATAGGTAGTACCTCTCATTCTGAACCTAAATAATTGACACTCAAATTGTTCCCCGAGGATTCGACCCCGACTATTAGTTGGGTAAATATATTTACAGGGACCATCTTGCACTTAATTGGATGTGTAAGTTGAGTGTTATAAGAAGCTTACTTTATAACACAAGAGTTAGATTAATTCCAAAGAGTTTATGATCAAGTAACCTTACATACCTTGCTTCACAACTCTGATGGCACTCTAAATTAACTTCATTCTTTTTATATTATTAATCTACAATAAAGTAAATAGTTAAATTAGTATTAGTAGCTAATTGATACATTCATGCCATTTAATCTCACCAAAATAGTAGTTGGGTAGTAACCCACAATTAATAAATTCAAGGGTATTGTTTCAACCCTTTCTACTTTAATTACATTCATATACAATAAAAATTACAATAAGGCCCCTTAAAATTTTATGGCTTAATTGTATTATATAAATAATATATCTAATGGAGTGGGTAATAATCTTACATGACGTCCAATTCGGTGGTACATCATTATACCCTTCTTTTATATTTCAATAGTAGTTATTCACACCTTTCCCCATCATCAACCAAGAAACCCCCAACTTATACACATGAAATAGTTCCAAAACAATGCCAAATATCCTTTACTATAGCAACCAAATTACTGAACTCACCTTCTTTTGAGTTCTTAACAACAATATATACGCAATCCTCTACCAACATATGTATATATGAAGAGGGCAAAAATGGGCAGTAATCGTACCTTAGTTTTGTGATGGTTTATTTTGTTAATGTACATTTCTTTAATATCTTGATTTCTTCACACACATACCAAAGAAAAAGAGAAAATCTCTCAATAATCAAGAACAACGGGAGTGCCAAACTTACAGAGGGATGTCTTATAGTTTAATTATGAAAAATGTAATTCTCATAGTATTCTTAAGATAAACTCATGATTTGTTCACTTATCATTATCTTGGAAGTGATATAAAACCCAAGATTCTATTGGAATTATAAGTCTATTGTATAGATAAGAGAGAGCAAGATAGAAAACTCTAGAAAGGTGGTTTGTGTTTAATTTAAAATGGGTCAAATGAGTTGGTTTTAATCCTGTAAATGGTATATGCTTTTTGCCGACTTTCTTGGCAATTTTTGGGCCATAATATTTCAAGTAGGTGATTGTAGTACCCAGTGTTTTGAATTCACTGGGCAACATACGACTCATGCCCTTGAGTTGTATGTACATCATATGAGTCGAATGTTCAACTCGTACCCATGATAGTGTGTTATGGGTTATATTTGAATTAAGGTACGACTTAAACCTTGGAATTGTTAATGTGATCATACGATTCATACATGGTAAGTCAAAACCAAGTCAGTGTGACGCGAGATGAGTTATGTCCAAGTTGCGAGAAGATGAGTGCTAGTCGTATGAATTGTTACGAGTCATAATATATGACTCATATCCTGATCAGTCAAGGATCCAAGAATAAACCTCATATCCTGATCAGTCAAGGATCCAAGAATAAACCTCATGCTTTGATAGTTTTATAAGTTACTTAGACATATATTAAGTCCTCAAATAGCTCTTAGCTCTTGAACAAGTTAAAACATCCCATAGTGATTAAGTTCTTATGAAGAATATAACTACAATATTATTCAAAAGATGATAACTTCTGTTCAACTAAGAATTTCTGAGCTCAAAACCCACTAATAGATAGATATACCAATTTTTTCTTAATATGATATTGGGGTTAAAAGTTATGTCCAAATTACCAAATCACTGTCAAAGCTACTAGTAGGGTACGACTCACTGATACGACTCATAAGCAAACCATACGAGTCATCTGGAGGAGTCGCACCGACAATAGTAGAGTTTTAAATTTTGGTACCTGGTGAATACTAAAGGTACGAGCCATACCCAAAACTTACGAGTCTTACCCAAGCTCATTGGGAAAACCTCCATACATTTTCCAAATAATTTCTAATAGGTTTTTTTGATTTTTTTCCTTCGTATAACTTCTGCCCACAACTTATAACCCTCAAATAAACCTATTTTCTCTCTAAAATTAAATACATAACACGTTAATCTCCTTTTTCATACTCAAGAACAAAAATAGGGTATGTTAGAGGCAAGAACAATTACAAAGATTCTTCCGTAAAACTTCTACTACAAGTATGTAAGCTATTCATCAATGGGTTCATTCCACCCATTGGGTTGCAAAAATTCCCCTTTTGTTCAAGTATGTATTTTAACCTTCTTTTGGGAATTTATCCAAGTAAAACATGAATTTAATCCATGTTTTCTTAGAAATTTGAGTTCAAGAAGGGTCACCATGCCTTTCTATGTAAATTACGTCACTTTATGTTTTAAACTTCAATTACCCATATCATGTTCAATTGATTTCTTACAAAATCATCAAGTTATGAATTAAACCATGAAAATATATTGTCCTTTCAAGTTTTACACATTCTCATGATCAAATTCATGTTTCTTACTCATTTATTGAAATGTCTAATGTTTTGGGTCTTTGAACTATGACTTTATATCACTATTTTAAATATTGTTCTTGTATTTTTTTTGCAATCATTTTGTGTTGTAGGGTTATAAACCCTCGATACCTATTCGTTTATAAGTGTCTTTATTTTCAAGTTAAAAGTCAGTCAGACCATAATTTTATTACTATATTTAGAACATTATGTTCATGCTGAGCACTCAACAATATTGTACTCCATTATTTTAGACCTATAATTATAATACCAGTGTCATTAAGTTATGTGTAGGATTTAGTATGGATTTAACCTAGGTATGGGGGCTCACCCGTCAGTTTGGACTGAGTCCAGAATAGCAGTCCCTATGTTCTAGAACTACATATCCAGTGTAGGATTATGAGATATCACCCACCAATTTAGGATTGACACTCTCTTAGGAGTCACCTGTTAGTTCAAGGTTGAATCCCTAGTCCTTTGGGACATCAGTCTTGCGGATCCACATCGGCAGCCATATGTTAGTACTCATGGAAAGGTACTAAGACCCTTAAAATTGGGGTTACAGGTTGGTCCCTGATTTGCTCAGATTGGCACATGTCGATTACATGATAGCTCCCCAATTTTAGACTATACTCAGTCTATATCATTTAAGGTTTGTTTGACCAAGAAATAAGATTTTCAGTTATTTAATCTGTCACTTTTATAGATTATTTCAGTACATTGTTACTTGGTCCTACATTCTCAGTTTTACATGTCCATGCAATAATGTTCATTTTCCATATGTATTTTAGTTAGTATTTACCTCATGTACCGGTACATTCAAAGTACTGATCGCATACTTTTCTCTTGCACTATGTTTTCTTATAAAATAGGTTCGGATGTGTAGTTCCCAACCATCCCTAAATAGCTCAATTGTTCCTCATAATAGTAGTGATGAGTCCTCATCCATCGAGGATATGACATGTTATTTCATTTATTTTAGTATTTCTTTATGTTCAGTCAGTTGAGTTAGTTGGGGGCTTATCCCATCAACTCTTTATGTTTTAGAGGCTTTCAAACTGACAGTCCACTTTTCAGTGTCTACCAGATATTCCAGACATGTCATTTTATGTATTTTAGTATTTCAAATTAACAGTACCTCATAAGTTTATCTTCCATACATGTTATTTACTATCATTTTATTCAGTGCTCATAGCAGGTACTAGATCATGGGTTAGCTTGGGGTCGCAAGCAACCTTAAGCATCGTGTCGTGACTAGGGGTAACTTCGGCTCATGAAAAAACCTGGTATCAGTGGATAAGGTCTTATATTGTCTTAGGGTATCTAAAATCCATATTGATTTAAGCCTTTATCATGAGTGTGAAGCACACCATACATACGGAGAAGAAGATATAAGGCATTTTTAGGAAAGTTCCATTCTTTCAGTATTCATGTCGTGTGAAAGAGCATGAACTCCATTAAACTCCCTTTTATAAATCATCCTTCATTCTATTTAAAGATAATGCCTCCCAGAATAAATAATGAAAAAAGGAATAGGGGTCAACTAGAGCCGCTACTTGTTAAGGAAAATCCCCTGAACAATTATGTTTCTCACGCTAAGGTCAGGGTTGCTTTCACCATTTTGGCCCACTCTATAGCTGCTTAGAACAACCAGCAGGTTATTGCTCCAGCAAATCCAGTGTTGAATACATCTTCATCCAGGGTTCAAGAATTCACCCAAATAAATCCCCTTTTATTTTTGGGATCCAAGTTTGAGGAGGATTCGTATGAATTCCTGGATGGGGAGAAGAAAGTGACTGACCATATCAGTGTCACTTTGAGTGAGAGTGTAGACTTAGTTGCTTAACTTTTGTAGGGAGTAGATCACACCATTTTCAAGCAGTGAAAGGAGGACATGGGTGTTGATGTAGGGCCTATAGAGTGGGAGGAGTTTTCCATAGCTTTCTTAGACATGTTCTTCCCACTATAATTGAAGGAATCTAAGGTTCAGGAGTTCATAAAATTGAAGCGAGTTAATATGAGTGTGAAGGAGTACTCGTTCAAGTTCGCACAGTTGGCAAGGTATGCTCCAACTATGGTGGTTGACTCTAGGTCCAGGATGAGTATGTTCATATCTGGTATGTATGATAGTGTAGTCAAGGAGTGGACTGTCATAATTAGTAAGGATATGGACCTTTATAGACTAATGGCTCATGATCAGCAAATTGATGGTCAAAAGCTCAAAGAGAAGAAAATAGAGAATAAGAGGACCAGAATAGGTAGTTTCAACTTTTCTCAGCCAAGGTCGGAAGGTGATAACTGATCTCAGTTCTACCAAAAATTTTCATCCCTATGTCCATGTTTATCCAGTGCGCCATTGACTAAGTTCTATTAGGACAATTGGGATAGAGCGCCAGGATCTAAGTTGAGTAGTGGTCGTACAAATCTACTCTGCAAAAAGTATGGTAAGAGTCATCAAGGTAAGTGTAGAGATGGTAGTGATAGGTGTTTTGGGTGTGGAAAGTCAGGCCACAGGATCTTGGAGTGTCTAGTGGTTGCTCAGAGGGTAAAGGATTTGCACCAATAAGGCCAGTCCAATTTTTCATCAACTCTAGAAGGTCGCCCGACTTGATAGGGTACCACTTCCTGTTCAACCAATAGGAAGTGCCAAAATAGGTTCAACGCTATCTAAAATCGACATAATTAGGATGGTTCCCCAAATGTGGTTAAGGGTATGTTACAAGTATTTCGTCATCATGTTTTTTCACTGCTAGACCCCGGAGCTTTACTTTCCAATGTGAATCCTTATATAGCTATAGACTTTGGTGTCAGTTCTAAAACATTGGTAGAGCCTTTCCTAGTGTCTACCCTAGTGGGTAAGTCTATTATAGCTAGACGGGTATATAAAAATCTCCTAGTCACAGTGTCTCAGAAAGTTACTTTAGTTAACCACCTAGAGTTAGAGATGATGGATTTTTATGCCATTCTCAGCATGGATTTGCTTAACTCATGGTATGCCTCAATTAATTGTATAAATGGAATTATTCATTTCCAGTTTTCTAATGAACTAGTTATTGAATGGGGGGATAGTACTTCAGTGCTTAAGGGTCAGTTTGTTTCATATCATAAGGCAAGAAAGACGATATACAAAGGGTGTATTTACCATCTTATTTGAGTCAAGGACTCACATATTGAAACTTCGAGTCTTGAGTCAGTTCTGGTAGTAAATGAATTTCAAGATGTGTTTCCTAAAAACCCTCCCGGAGTTCCCCCCAAAAAGGAAATTGACTTAGAAATAGACCTCCTTCCAGACACCCATCCTATCTCTATTCCACCTTACAGAATTGCTCTAGCTGAGCTTAAAGAATTAAATGACTAGTTGAAAGATCTCTTAGATAATTATATCATCAGGCTTAGCATATTCTTATGGGGTGCTACAATTCTTTTCGTGCATAAGAAAGATGGTTCCCTCAGAAAGTCCATCGACTATCGTCAGTTAAACAAAGATACAATCAAGATTAAATATCCTTTACCCATGATTGATGACTTATTTGACCATTTTTAAGGTGTAAGTTATTTCTCTAAGATAGACCTTATATCTAGCAATCATCATCTTAGAGTTAGAGCATGTGAAATTTCAAAGACAGACTTCAGAACTTGGTATGGTCACTTCAAATTCATAGTTATGTCTTTTGGACTAACGAATGCCCTTACAACTTTCATGTACTTAATTAATAGGGTGTTTAAGCAGTACTTGGACATGTTCGTCGTTGTCTTCATTTATGATATCCTTTTCTATTCCCATAGTGAGTGTGATCAAGCAGAGCATTTGAGGGTTATATTACAGACCCTTAAGGATCACCAGCTATTCGCTAAGTTTAGCGATTTTGAATTTTAGAAGAAATGAATATCTTTCTTTGGTCATATTGTGTCTGGTGATAGCATTTGAGTTGATTCTCAAAAGACCAAAGCAGTGATAAATTAGCCTAGACCTATCTCTCCATCAGACATAAGGAGTTTTTTATTCTTATATGGCTATTATATATGGTTTATCAAAGGTTTTTCTTGTATTGATTCTCCCATATATAGATAAACCCAAAAGAAATAAAAATTCTAGTGGTCAGATTCCTACGAGAAGAGTTTTTGAGAGATGAAAACTTGACTCACTTCTGCTCCAGTCTTTACATATCCAGATTGCATAGTTGGGTTTGTAGTGTATTGTGATGCTTCTTGTGTTTGCCTTTGTTGTGTATTAATGCAGAGAGGTACGGTCATAAACTATGCCTCCCGACAACTTAAACCCTGTGAAAGAATTATCCAACCCATGATCCTGAGTTAGAAGTTGTTGTCTTCGCCTTAAAGATTTAGAGGCATTACCTTTATGGGGTTCATTTTGATATGTTCACGGATCACAAAATTTTACAGCATGTGTTCACGTAGAAATACCTGATCTTCATCAGAGAAGAAGGCTTGAATTGTTGAAAGACTATGATATGAGTGTGTTGTATTATCTAGACAAGGACAATGTAGTAGAAGATACCCTTAGTAGATTGTCTATAGGTATTCTTGCCCATTTTGAGGATGATAAGAAGTAGTTAGCCCATGAGGTTCATCAACTTACTAGGCTAGGAGTTTGGTTAGTTGATTCAACCAAAGGTAGTATATGGTTTAAGAATGGTTCTAAATAATTATTGGTTGTCGATGTAAAATAAAAGCAAGACAAGGATCCTAATTTGATTAAGATGAAAGAGGCATTTAGAGGTAAGGAGATGGAGTTTTTCACCCTAGGAAGAGATGGTATGCTTCATTATAAAGGCAAACTATGTGTTCCATGTGTTGATAGTCTGAGACATCGAATATTAGTTGGGTAACATGGTGCGCGATACTCTATCCACCCAGGAGCCACTAAGATGTACCATGATTTGCGAGAAATCTATTGTAGAGTGGTATGAAGAAGGATATTGCACAGTTTGTGGCTATGTGTTTAAATTTCTAGTAGGTTAAGGTGGAACACCAAAGTCCTAGTGGTACAAAGCAGGAGTTTAACATCCCCACTTTGAAGTGGGAGATGGTGAACATGGATTTTGTGTTAGGTTTGCCTCATATGTGTCATCAGTATGATTTGATATGGGTCATTGTAGATAGAATGACCAAGTCAGCTTATTTCTTGCCAGTTTATATTTCATTTTCAGCTGAGGATTATGCTAGACTCTATCTTAGGGAGTTGGGTATGTTGCATGGGGTTATGTTTCCTATCATTTCATATAGAGATACCCAGTTCACCTATAACTTTTGGAATGCTTTTAGAAGGGTCTTGCTACCTAAGTTCATCTCAGTACAGCTTTTCATCCTCAAACACAAGGTCAGGCAAAATGGACCATTCAGTTATCACTTACTTTTACTTGAGTGGTCTATCATTTCATATAGAGATACCCATGTTATTGACTTTAATAGTAGGTGGTATGACCACTTACCTTTGCTTGAGTTTTCCTACAACAACGATTATCACTTTAGTATTCAGATGGATTTGTTTGAGGATCTCTATGGAATGAGATGTAGGTCTCCAATTATTTGGTTTGAAGAAGGAGAGGCTTTTTTGATAGGGTCATATTAAGTTTATGAGGCAATGGAGAAAGTTCGGTTGATTTTGGAAAGGCTGAAGACAACCCAAAGTCGTCAGTAATCTTATGGAGATATGAGGAGGAGATCTTAAGTTTGATGTTGCAGACCTGGTTTATTTGATGATTTCACACATGAAAGGGGTAAAGAGATTTGTCAAGAAGGGGAATCTAAATCCCTTCTATGTTGGCCCATATAAAAATTTTAGTTGTTTTGGTAAGGTAGCTTATGAGTTTGAGTTACCTACAAATGGCATCTGTGCATTCGGTATTTCATATCTCTTTGTTAAAGAAATGTGTTGGAAACCCAACTTCAGTTGTACCCTTAGAGAGTACGGATGTAAAAGATAGTCTCTTCTACTAAGAAATCCCATTTGAGATCCTTGACCGTTTGACTCGTAGGTTGAGGAACAAATAGGTTCCATTGGTGAAAGTTCCATGAAAAAATCATTCTGTTAAGGGAGCTACTTGGGAAGTAGAAGCAGATATGCGAGCCAAGTACCCTCACCTTTACTCTAAAAATTTAGACCCAGCTTAAGGTAATGATTTTCCTCAAAATGACTCTTTTCGATATCTGTTTTAGCTATGTAACCATTCTCATTTCATTGCATGTATTCACATTAATAGTTCAGTTCATGTATCATGTCTCAAACTCAGTTGTTTAATCATGTTTGACTTCATGAACTTTTAATATATAATCTTGTGTTGCCTTAGTATTATTAGTCTAACCATTCTTATTTAAGGATGAATGTTCCTAAGAAGGAGATATTGTAATACCCTATATTTTGAAGTCACTGTGCAACTACGACTAATTCCTTTGAGTCGTATTCACATTATATGAGTCATATGTTCAAATCATACCATGACAGTGTATGATGGGTAAAATTATATCCAAGGTATGACTTAAACCTTAGAAGTCATAAGGTGATCATACGAATTTACATGGTATGTCGTAACCAAGTTAGTGTGAGGCAAGATGAATTCTATCCAGGTTACGAGAGGATGAGTGCTAGTTGTATAACTTGTTAAGAGTCGTAAGATGTGTATCATATCCTGATTAGTCAAGGATACAATAATCAAGCCTCATGTTTTGATATCTTTAAAAGTTACTTAGACAAATATTAGTTCCTCAAATAGCTCCTAGCTCATGTACAAGTCGAAAAACCCCTTAGCGATTAAGTTCTTATGAAGAACATAAATTTAGTATTATCCAAAAGAGTATAACTTCTGTTATACTACAAATTTATGAGAACAAGACCCACCAATAGATAGATAGTTGAAATAGATTTCCAATGATACAAATTTTTCCTTAATCTGATATTGGGGTGAAAAGTTATGGACCAATAACTGAAGCATTATCAACGCTGCCAATAGGGTACAACTTCCTAATACGATTCATAAGCAGACCATACGAGTCACCGGGAGGAGTCGTACCCATAAGAGTAGGGGTTCCAATTTGGGTTCCTGGTGATAACTCATAGTATGAACCATACCCATAACTTACGAGTCGTACCAAAACTCATTGGGACAACTTCCATACATTTTCCAGATGATTTCTAAGGGGTTTTCTGGTACTTTTCCTTCTTATAACTTATACCCATGACTTATAACCCTCAAAAAGCCTATTTTCTCAAAAAAAATAAAACACTTAACATGTTAATATCCTCTCCCATACTCAAGAACAACAACTAGGGTTTCTTAAAGGCAAGAACAATTACAAGGATTCTTCCCTAAAGCTTCTACCTCAGACATGTAAGGTATTGATCGATGGGTTCCTTCAACTCATTGAGTCCCAAAAATCCCTTTTTTGTTCAAGTATGTATTTTAACCTTCTTTTGGGAATTTATACATGTAATTCATGAATTTAATCCATATCTTCTTAGACATTTGAATTCAAACCATGTCAACATGCCTTCCCATGTAAATTAGGTTACTTTATGTTTTAAATTTCAATTACACATGTCATGTTCAATTGATTTCATACTAAACAATTACGTTATGAATTAAACCATAAAAATATGGTGTTCTCTCAAGTTTGACACATTAGCATGATCAAATTTTTTTTTCTCACTCATTCATTGAAATGTCTTATGTTTTGGGTCTTTGAACTATGACTTTATACCATTGTTTTAAAAATTGTTATCATATTTGTTTTGTAATCATTTTGTGTTGTAGGTTTATGAACACCTAATACCTTTCTGTGTATGCATGTCATTATTTTCATGTTACAAGTTAGTCAAACCATGATTTTATTACTACATTTAGAAAATTTTGTTCATGCTAAGCATTTATCAATACAGTAAACCATCACGTTAGACCTATAATCATAATAGGAGTGTCATTAAGTTGGGAGTTGAATTTAGCACTAAGTTAACCTTGGTATGGGGGCTCACCCACCAGTTAGGACTGAGTTCTTAGTAACAATTCCTAAGCTCCAAAACTATGTAGCCAGCGTAGGATTATGAGATGTCACCCGCTAGTTTAGGATGAACACTCTCTAAGGGGTCACCCACCATTTTAGAACTGACACCCCAGTCCTTCAGGATATTAGCCTGGGGGATCCACATCGCCATCCATGTGTTAGTACCAGTGGTACGGTACTGACCCCCTTCAAACTTGGGTTACAAGTTGGACCCTGATTTGCTCAGATTGGGGCATATCGATTACATGATAGCTTCCCAAAAACTTAGTCAGTATTCAATCTATATAAGTTCAGGTTTGTTTGACCAAGTAATTGATTTTTAGCTATTTAATTAGTTAGTTTTATAGATTATTTTAGTACATGCTTACTTGGTCTTGAATTATCAATTTTACATGTTCATGTAATGGCGTTCAGTTTCCACATATATTTTAGTTAGTCTTTACCTCACGTACCAGTATATTCAGTGTACTAATCGCATATTTTTCCCTTGCGCTATGTTGTCTTATAACATAGGTTCGGACATACAATTTTCTGAACATCCCAATAGAGCTCAGCAGTTCCCTACAGTAGTAGTGGTGAGTTTTCATCCATCGAGGACATGACATATTCTTTCAGTTATCTAAGTATTTCTTTATGTTCAATCAGTTGAGTTAGTAGGGGGTTTGCCCTATCAACTATTTATGTTTTAGAAGCTTTCAGATAGACAGTCTAGTTTCAGTGTTTATCTAATATTCCAGACATGTTTTATGTATTTCAGTATTGCAAATTATAGTACTGTAATGCCCCGAGTCTGTACCTTGGATGCTACACGTTGCTCATAATCCCAAAGGACCTCATTCTAACCCATGACTGGTACCTTCTATAATAACTAAACTATAATACTGATAATATGTGGAATTAGGCAGAAACATATGCCATATGGTTCAAATTTATAAATAAATTTGAATGCAGTATCAAAATACCAAAGCTAAATATAAGTACTGAAAAACTAAACAACTGTTTAAAATACTCTAATCTGAAAAAACCTCTAACTGTCTGAGCTGTAGAGTTGATGGGACAAGCCCCCAACTAACTCCATATATTGAAATAAAACTAAAGTACTATAAATAATAAGCATGTCCCCGAACTGTGAGGACTCACCATTACTCTAAAAGATGAGAATTTGAACTGCTAAGGGTGCTCTAGGGCCCGTACGTCTGAACCTATGATATAAGACATCATAGCACAAAGAAAAGAATACGTCAGTACTTTAAATGTACTGGTATGATCGGTGAGGTAGGATGATATTCATGGGTTCATATGTATTAGCAATAATAACTGAATAACATGAGAATGACTGAGTAAGAGGACATGCATGAACACATAGACTATAACTAAGATCGTACTAATACTGAGTACTGAATTATGAATATTGTATTACTGATTATCTGACTAACTATATCTGACAATTTTGAGTACTATGGAACCATACTGAGTTCCTTACTGAGCTGAGTGACTATGTCTAATAGTCCTGAATCTGTAGAGCTGAGTTGAGTTCTATTTTGAGACTGAGACTAGAACTGAGATTGTGGGAGGTAATCATATAACCGACATGCCCCTTCTCTAATTGATTTAGGGTCCAACCTGTAACCCCAGTTAGATGGGTGTTAATACTAGTCCACGGGTAAGTACAAGCTGTGAGTTAACCCTCTTTGATAGGAAGCTCTTTCATCAACACTCGCTGGCAGGATAACTTGGATGAGAAGTATCAACCCTTATAATGTCTGGTAGGATGATACCTCAACCAATGCTAGATACGTAGTTCTGTAACATAGGGATTGTTACTAAGGGTCAAACCCTCTACTGATAGGAATGCCCCCATCCCTGGGTTAACTCGGTGTTGAATCCTACTCCTAACTGAATAAACACTGAACATATTTCTAATCTATACTAGGTTGGAATGAATAGTTAGATTACTGTTTAGCTGATCTGAACTGAGTTCACTGAGTTTCGTTGACTGATGAAATACTACTGGATTTTATTAATTGATAGAGTTTACTGGGGTCTGAACTGAATACTGAGTTAGATTGAACTACTACTGAATCTACTTAGTTTTCTTGAGTTTTGTAAATGACTGAAAGTACTACTGATCTTGTCATGACAGATACCGTTCTATGACTGACCATGGCTCTAGGTAATCTAGCTAAATTGTTGGGTACAAGTACCCCGAGGAATCGATAGCCTAAATTAAAAGACATGGCTTAACACAAAACATGTAAACTATGAACTTGATCATCATTCATTCATTGGGCATTTTGAGAAACACTTGCATGATATAACCTGCACATAAGCTATCTTGACATGATTTCATTCTCTTAATAGTTCACATGGACAATTTATCAAGCACTGGGTGAGCATAGTATATTCACAGAGTATTGAACAACAAATGAACATTATAATTCATCTCTAATTTCAAAAGTCAAGGGTTTATCATGGATTCACATGAATCTACACACATAATGTTCAATTTCACATGAGATATATCGATATAATCATGAATTAGAAACTTAATCCAAATAGCAATCATGGAAACACTTTAATTCCAACCATGGAAATCATGAAATCAATTACTTAAAGTTCAAAAGAGATTCTTGAACTTCAAGGGTGGAAGGAAACCTTGGATGAACACTTCACATACCTATGTTGAAGAATTTCTAAAAGTTTATGGTCGTATCTTCAGTTCTTGATTTTAAATTTAAGCACCTAGGGTTTTTTTCTTGAGATAATTGGAAAATAAGTGACTATATTTGCTCTATAGGGAGTTTAATTTCGTGTTTTGGAGGTTGAGGGTCGAGGGAAAAATACCTAAATACCCCTAAGAATGCGGTCTTTTAATGACTGAAAACTGGGTTACCGACGTACAGGTCGATGTGGTGCATCGATGGCATCGTCGTAATAGCCAACACATTGCACCATATTCATGTAGATTCACTGGAATTAAATGCTGGTGTCTAGGGAAAATAGTAATCAACGCGATAGTCAATGCGGCGCACCAAGATTGCGTTGATCCACTATTTTGGGATTCCAACGAAGATTCAAACGAAGTCTGAAAAATCTGAAACTTGTCTGGAAACACCTATGGAGATTCCTAATCATGAATTAACCTAAACATCAACATTTAATGGACGTAAAAGTTGCTAAATAATATTTTGAACCTTCGTTGGCTAAAATGACACTAAGTCTGAGTACTTATCTAAAATATTCTAAGTTTGGGACCCCTTGAGTGGGTTCTTACATTATCTCCCCTTGGGAACATTTGTCATCGAATGAGACAGTTGAGACTGAGAACACTGAGAGGCGACTTACTTACTGGACATGAACATCTGGAACATAACTATATGACTGATATTAATGGTATTCTTAATTATCATACTGAACATTCATATTTGATGCATGGATACATGACTGAACTGGCTCATGAACGTATAACTGAATATGCAATGGGAACTGATACCACGTTTGTAATTGAAATCTAAACATGAAACTGATTAAGCATAAGAAAACTATTACCATAAGATGAGTCAGGATTAGTAGAAAATAGATGAGGATACTTGCTTCGCATGTATACTTATTCTTCCCAAGTAGCTCCCTCAATGGAATGATTCCGCCAAAGAAATTTGACTAGAGGAACTTCTTTGTTCCTTAGTCTGTGAATCTGATAGTCAAGGATTTCGATTGGGATCTCTTCATAATAGAGGTTGTTCTGAATATCTATGCTCTTAATAGGGACTATGAATGATGGGTTACCTATGCATTTCTTTATCAATGAGAAATGAAAAACGGGATGAACTAAAGATAAATCTGAAGGAAACTCAAGCTCATAAACTACGTTTCCAAAATGGCTGAAAATTTGGTACGGGCCAACATATCAGGGACTGAGTTTCCCTTTCTTTCCAAAACACTTCACTTATTTCATAGAAGATATCTTTAAGTACACATAGTCACCAATCTCAAACTCAAAATCCTTCCTGCGCATATCTCCATACCATTTATGTCGGTTCTGAGCTGTCTTAAGCCTTTCCCTGATTAACTGGACCTTCTCTAAGGTATCAAACACCAATTTAGGCCCTACTACAATGACCTTACCCAATTCTAACCAACCAATAGGAGATCTACACCTTCTCTCATAAAGCTCCTCAAACAGAGCAATCTGAATACTGGAGTGATAGCTGTTGTTATATACGAACTCAATCAAAGGCAAGTGGTCATCCCAAATACCTTTAAAGTCTATCACACATGCTCACAGTATATCTTCTAAGGTCTGAATGGTCCTTTCTTCTTGACCATCTATTTAAGGATAAAAGGCTATAATGAGAAAAAATTGGGTACCAAGACCCTTTTGGAATGCTTTCCAGAAATAAGAGGTGAACTGGGTACCTCTATCTGAGATAATGGATAACAAAACACCATGCAATATGACCATCTCCCTGATATAGAGTTTGACATAATCCATGGATGAATAAGAGGTATGAACTAGAAGGAAATGAGCTGATTTGGTCATCCTATCTATAATGATAAAAACTAATCATGTTGATGACGAGTACGAGACAAGCCATTATGAAGTCCATGTTTACTTCTTCCCATTTCCAGGTGGGAATAGTGGACTCCTGCATGGACCCACTAGGCTTGTGATGCTCAATCTTAACCTTCTGACATATTGAACACTTAGCCACAAACTCTACAATGTCTTTTTTCATCCCACTCTACCAATAGATCTCTCGCAAATCACGGTACATTTTCGTGGCCCCTAGATGAATAGAGTAACGTGCACCATGCACTTCTGCAAGAATTTTCTTCCTTAATTCATCTACACCTTGCACACACAGAAGACCTTCACAACGCAAAACATCATCTCCCCCTTGGGAGAAAACCCCCCACCTTCTTATTTCTAACGGATTCCTTTAATTGGACTAGACTGGGATCCCTATCCTTTTTTTTTCTTTACTTTAGAAATTAGGGATAATTCTAAGCTACACTGCACGCACACACTACCTTCTGCTGAATCGACTAAGCGAACACCTAGTTGGGCTAGCTGATGAACTTTCTGGGCTAACTTTTTCTTAATCTTCTCAACATGGGCAACACTACCCATAGACATTATACTGAGAGTGTTAGCCACTATATTGGCCTTGCCCGAATGATACAGAACACTCATGTCATAGTCTTTCAACAATTCCAACCACCTTCTTGGATGGAGGTTGAGGTCTTTCTGAGAGAACACATACTACAAGATCTTATGATTAATGAACACATCAACGTACACACCATACAAGTAATGCCTCCAAATCTTTAAGGCAAAACTACTACTGCTAACTCAAGATCATGAGTAGGATAGTTCTTCTTATGAGGCTTAAGTTTTCTAGAGTCATAGGCTATGACCTTACCTCTCTGCATCAAAACATAACCCAATTTGACTCTGGATGTGTCACAGTACATTACAAAATTGTCTGAACTATCTAGTAGGGTCAAACTGGAGCTGTGGTGAGTCGAGTCTTCAACTTCTGAAAACTTTTCTCACAAGAATCTGACCACTGGAACTTAACTTTCTTCTGAGTCAATCTGGACATAGGGGATGCAATAGACAAAAATCCCTCAACAAACCATCGATAATAGCCAGCCAAATCCAAGAAACTCCTGATATCTGACGGAGAGATAGGCTTGGGCCAGTTTCTGACTGCTTTGGTCTATTGGGGATCAACCCAAATGCCATCACCAGAAATTATATGGCCAAGAAATGCTACTGACCACAATCAAAATCCGAACTTACTGAATTTGGCGAATAACTGATGGTTTTTTAGAGTCTACAATAATATTCTGAGATGGTCTGCATGATTGTGTTCACTACGAGAGTAAACTAGAATGTCATCTGTGAAGAGTATGACAAACATATCCAAGTACTTATTGAGCACACAATTCATCAAGTCCATGAAGGCTGCTCGAGAATTGGTAAGTCCAAAGGAAATGACTAAAAATTCAAAGTGACCATAACGATTTTAGAATGCTACTTTTTAGATATCACTATCCCTAACTCTGAGTTGATGATAGCCTGATCTGAGGTCTATCTTAGAGAAATAATTGGCACCCTTAAGTTGGTCAAACAAGTCATCGATTCTGGGGAGTGGATACTTGTTCTTTACCATAACTTGGTTTAACTGGCAGTAATCTATGCACATTTTAAGGGAACCATCTTTCTTATGCACGAATAACATAGGTGTTCCTAACAAGTACAAACTGGGTCTGATGAATCCCTTATCTAAGAGTTCCTTTAACTATTTCTTTAATTCTCTGAGTTCTTCTGGAGACATTCTGTATGGACGGATAGAGATGGGTTGAGTATCTTGGAGAAAATCAATTTTGAAATCAATTTTCCTTTTGAGAGGAACTCCGGGAAGATCTTTGGGAAACACATCTAGGAATTCATATACTGCTAATACTGATTCAAGAGTAGGGGTTTCTGAACTAGAGTCACTTGAACGAGATGATAGACACATCTCTTAGATATCATATTTCTATCCCAAAAGAAAGAAATAAGTTGACCCCTGAGTGCTGAAGTACTACCCTTCCACTCTAACATGGGTTCATTCAAAATCTAAACCTGGAATGAATCCAACTGCGGCATAGTAGGAATGAAGAGAATCCATGTTGAGAATGACATCGAAATTAGTCATCTCTAATTTGACTAAATCTGCTGAAGAGACTTTCTGTTATATCATAATCGGACAATTCTTATATAACAGTAGGGCTATGATAGATTTACCCACTGGGTTAGAAACTTAGAAAGACTCTGCTAGAATTTCAGGACTAACTCCAAAATAAATTGCTATATATGGAGTAACAAAAGTCAAGAAAGCTCATGGATCTAGCAAAGCATAAATATGTAAATGGAAAACTTGTAACATACCAGTGACCACATCAGTAGACCTCTCTTAATCCTATCGAGACTGAAGAGCATAGAGTCTATTTGGGCGCTGCCTACTGGTTGCACTGGAAGAGGCACCCAGATGATTTGGGTGACCGAACTAAGCTAGAGGACGATTATGCTGACTCTGCACACCCACCTGAGGACAGTGTCTGACTCTCTGGCATGTCTTGCCATATTCGACACACACATCGCTTCTAGGTTTGCAGATCCCTTGGTGGTTTCTGCCGCACATCTGGCAAAGGGGATTGGTTTGGGAACTACTAACACTTTCCTGGTGTTTAGGTCCTGATGCCCTATCTCGGTTTCTATCTCTGAAATTTGGCACTGGTCACTGGCTGAGGAAGGAGCTGGAACTGAGGATTTCAAGCAAAACTGAGAACGATTCCCACCCTCTGACTTAGGCCGAGCGAAATTGAAACTACCTATTCTCGCTCTCTTATTCTCTCTCTTCTTCTCTTTATTCTTGGCCTCTTCTATCTACTGAGCATGGAACATGAGCCTAGAAATGTCCATCTCCTTAATAAGTATTGTGGTCCTACACTCCTTGACCACACTGCTAGACACTACTGACACGAACTTATTCATCTTCACTCTTTTATCTGCTACAACATGCGGGGCATATCTGGCTAACTGAGTAAACTAGAGATAATACTCCTACACTATCATATTTCCCTGATTCAAGTTTATAAACTCCAAAACCTTCGCTTCCATCAACTCTAGCGGGAAGAACCTATTCAGAAAAGCAACTGCAAATTCCTTCTATTCTATGGACCCTGCATCTGCAGCCCTCTTTGCCTTCCACTGTTTTAACCATGAATGAACCACATCTTGTAACTCATATGCATCCAACTCAGCGCTCTTAACAGCAGTCACCCCCATGATATTGGTAACATTCTCATAATACCCCAGATTTTCTTTAAGTCGAGTTTCATCTTTAAGAAGAGTAAGGGCTGACTTACCCAGTGAGAAATATTTTAAACCATGTATAATTTTTGTTTTAGGTGGTCCGATAGTTTGGTATCTTCTAAGAGCTATTTTATCTCCTACCTCAAAGCTAAAAAGCTAAAATCCAAAGGTTGCATTTATCACCTAGTTAGAGTCAAAGACACTAAGTCTGAGGCTCCAGCTATTTATCAGTTAGTATTGTTCATGAGTTTCCTGATGTTTTTCCGAAAGATCTCCTAAGGGTACCTCTCGATAGAGATATATAATTCGGGATTGACCTTCTTCCAGACACTCAACCTATTTCTATCCTGCCTTATCGTATGGCATCTGCAGAGCTTAAGGAGTTGAAAGAGAAACTCAAATATCTTTTAAACAAAGGTTCCATATGGCTGAGTATTTCTCCTTGGGGTGCACCTGTTCTATTAATGTGAAAGAAAGATGGTTCATTGCGTATGTGTATTGACTATTGTCAGCTTAACAAGGTCACGGTCAAAAATAAGTATCCTCTTTTACAAATTGATGACTTGTTTAATCAGTTGCAAGGTGCAAGTTATTTCTCCAAGATAGATCTTAGATCATGCTATGATCAGCTTAAAGTGAGGGAATGTGATATTCCAAAGACAGCCTTCCAAACCCGCTATGGTCACTTTGAGTTTCTAGTCATGTATTTTCGGCTAACCAATGCCTCAGCATCATTTATGGACCTCATGAATCAAGTTTTCAAGAAAAATCTTGATATGTTTGTCATTCTTTTAATAGATGACATCCTTGTGTACTCTCATACCGAGAACTACTATGCAGATCACCTTAGAATTATCTTGCAAACTCTTAGAGATCACCAGTTGTTCTCCAAATTTAGTAAGTGTGAATTTTGGCTAAGATCAGTAGATTTTCTAGGTCATGTTATTTTAGTCGAAGGCAATAGAGTTGATCCCAAAAATACAAAAGTTGTAAGAAAAATTTGCCTAGACCTATTTCCCCATCTAACATTAGAAATTTCTTGGGTCTAGCTGGCTACTACCATTGTTTTGTTGAAGGTTTGTCTTCTATTATGTCTCCCATGACCTTGTTGACCCAAAAGAAAGTTATGTTCCAGTGGTCAGATTCCTGTGAGAAGAGTTTTCAGGAGTTGAAGACTCGACTTACTTCATCCCTTGTGTTGACTTTGCCTGATAGTACAGATGGTTTTATGGTGTATTGGGATGTCTCTAGAGTTTTTTTGGGTTGTGTGTTTATGCAAAAAGGTATGGTTATAGTCTATGCTTCTAAACAGTTGAAGCCGCATGAAAAGAACTACCCAACCCATGATCTTGAATTAGCTGTTGTGGTCTTTGCTTTGAAAATATGGAGACACTATCTTTATAGTGTTCATGTTGATGTGTTTAATAATCATAAGAGCCTGCAGTATGTGTTTACCCTGAGGGATTTGAATCTTAGGCAGGGAAGGTGGTTAGAGTTGTTAAAAGACTATGATATGAGTGTATTGTATCACCCGGGAAAGGCCAATGTAGTGGCAGATGCCCTTAACAGGTTGTCTATAGGTAGTGTTGCTCATGTAGAGGAAGGTAAGAAAGAGTTAGCTCATAATGTGAATTATCTGGCTAGATTGGGTGTTAGGTTGCTTGATTCAGTTGAGGGAAGTACTTCGGTGTAGAGTAGTTCTGAATCTTCTTTAGTTTCAGAAGTGAAGGAGAAGCAAGACCGAGATCCTAGTTTGGTCAGACTGACGGAGCCAGTTAAGGACTAAAAGGTAGAGGTTTTTTTCCAAGGGGTAGATGGTGTGTTGAGATTGTAGGGTAGGTTGTGTGTTCCATGTATTGATGATTTAAGGTAGAGAATTATGGGTAAAACGCATGGCGCGTGGTATTCTATCAATCCCGGTGCTACCAAGATGTACCACGACTTATGTGAAATCTATTGGTGGAGTGGTATGAAGAAAAATATAGTTGAGTTTGTAGAAAAGTGTGCAACGTGCCAATAGGTTAAGGTAGAATACCAAAGACCTGGTGGTGTGATGCAAGAGTTTGGTATACCCACTTAGAAGTGGGAAGAGGTGAATATGGAATTTGTGAATGGTTTACCTCTTTTGCTTCGTCATCATGATTCTATTTAGGTTATTGTAGATAGGCTGACTAAGTTCGTCATTTCTTGCCCATTAATACATCTTATACAATTGAGGATTATGCTAGATTGTATATCCGGGAGCTAGTCAAGTTGCATGGAGTTCCCTTGTCTATCATTTTGGATAAGGGTACTCAATTCACTTCTCAGTTTTGGAGAGCATTTCAGCAGGGTCTTGGTACCCACGTTCATCTGAGTTTCGCTTTTCATCTGTAAACAGATGGTCAGGATGAGAGGACCATTCAGACTCTAGAAGATATGTTGAGGGCATGTGCTCTTGATTTCAAAGGTAATTAGGATGAGCATTTTCCATTGATAGAGTTTGATTATAAAAATAGTTATCATGCTAGCATCGAGATGGCACCACTTGAGGCTTTGTATGGTAGAAGATGTAATTCACCCATAGGTTGGTTTGAAGTGGGTGAAGCTACAGTGATTGGACCTGGCGCAGTATTTGAGGCTATGGAAAAGGTGAAATTGATTAGAGAAAGGTTAAAGATAGCTCAGAGTCATTAAAAGTCATATACCGATGTGAGCGGAAGGGATCTTGACTTTGAGGTGGGTGATTTGGTGTACTTAAATATTTTACCCATGAAAGGGGTGAAGAGGTTTGGTAAAAAGGGGAAGTTTAGTCCCCGTTATATGGGCCCCTATAGAGTCTTTAGTCATGTTGGTAAAGTAGCCTATGAAGTTGAGTTGCGCATAGAGCTATCATCCATTCATCCTATTTTTCATGTCTCCATGCTTAAGAAGCGTATTGGTGATTCTGTTGTAGTGGATCCTTCGGAGAGTGCTGATATTCAGAACAGTCTTTCATTCAATGAGATTTCTGTTGAGATCCTAAATTTTTAGATCCGTAGATTGAGGAACAACGAGGTCCCCTTGGTCAAAGTTTTCTGGCGGAACCAGTCAGTTGAGGGTGCTACTTGGGAGGTAAAAGTAGACATGCGAGCCAAGTACCCGCTCCTCTTTTTCGTGAGTTCAGATCATGCCGAAGGTATTATTCTTCCTTACTTCAGCCCTTCTAAATCTAAAGTACTGCTATATATCTATTCTTGCATGAGTTCTTCCAATTTCCAAAGTATTCAAGAGTTTAAGAAGATTTTGAGCCGTTTAGCAAATTGCTTCAGCTATGTGTACTCAGTTTTTCCTATGTTCTTGGTCTAAAAAATGATATTCGAGGATGAATATTCCCAAGGGGGAGATATTGTAATACCCCGGATTTTCTTTAAGTCGAGTTTCATATTTATGAAGATTAAGGGCTGACATACCAATTATTTTTGTCATGTAGATAATTGAATTAACTTTCCAACGATACAAATTTCATCGAAATTTTGTAACGGGGTGAGAAGTTAAGGGCATTTTACTGAGAGGTGTCGGAACCGCCCAGGTGCGATGGACAGATTGACAAACCATTGAGTTTACGACGAACCATCGCTCGGACCATCGAAACCAAGGTAGTGACTCCCTCTTTTGGCCCAAGTGTGACGGCCAAGACGACGGACCGTCAAGCGAGTGATGAACCGTTGCTAGAACCGTCATAACTAAGGCATTGTGGCCTTTTTCTGACCAACGTGCAATGGACAATCCGACGGACCATCAGACTAGAGACGGACCGTCATTCCGACCGTCACAAATCCCATTAATTATTTTTAAGTGGTTTTAAAAGGACTTTTTACCTTTTTCCTCTTTTAACACCTAGATATATTCAAAACAAAGCATATGACTTCATTATCTCTCAAAACATCCAAAGGCTAGGGTTTCTTCCTCAAGAACAAACCCAAAACTCTTCTCCAAGAAATTCAAGAACTCACCATAGATTCTACAAATTGAGTTGAGATTCGAGTTCCCCAAGTCCAAGGCTTCAAGAACCCTCTCTCAAAGAGTAAGAAGAAGAGTTTCAAGCAAGCTTGTTCATCTATTTTCACAATCTAAGATATGGGGGGTTTGAACAAGGATAATTCTTTCATCCTTGTGCACAAGACTTACTTTAAATTACAAAGATATATGACTTTATGAGTTCTCCTATGAATTTGAAGTGTGGGTTCATAACCAATCTTACTATGCATGAGATTTTGAGATTTTCCAATGTTCTAGATATTGAAGTACATGAGTATGTTTATATTTTAAGACAAATTGCTGAACATTCCAGATTTATGTATGATTTTTTTATCCTTATGACATCTAGTATGCATTTTGATGAGTCTTAACTTGATTTTTGATTATGGGTCATTAAACCCTACTTGAGATTTCAGTTTTTATGAACTTTTATACTATAAGCACCCATGATTTGAGTATTTTAAGATCATTGAGAATGTTTTGACCTTAATGGTCATAGTATCTTTGAAATCCACTTTACCAAATGAGACTACAGATTTTATAGTTGGGTTCTTATGAACCATGAGATTATTTTAAAGTGGATTTCCCTGAGATGAGCGTAGCTAACTAAAGGGAGTAGTATTTAGCACCGAGTTGGGTAAGTTACTATGGTTTCATACCATAGAACTACGTGCTACCATAGGATTGAGATTTATGGGCCCGAGGCCAAGATAAGTGATCACTAAGTTGAGGTTATACTCCATGACAAAAGTAAGAAGCCTCTCCCCAATGTGAGGTTTCTTTCTTAGGAGGACAAGATGTTGGGCTCCATGTAGAATATTTTCCCTAATGCTTTGAGATAAGTGATTTTGCCTAATAGTAAGATTTTCAAAATAGTTTTTTGAAGTAAAATTTTCCCAAAAAGAAAGTAGTTTTCTCTACTCGTAAGAGTTATAGAATTCCGAGTTCCGAGTGTCTCGAGTTTAAAAGAGTTCTAAGTTCTTGAGCATTAAAGAAGTTTTACTCTCCATGAGATATATGAATGAGTTGGAAAGTATTATTTAAAGCTTTCTTTAGTATTCGAGTAATGAGAATAAAGAAGATTTCAGATTTTAAATCTAAAGTATAATGACACACCATATTTGTGTTACATGCTTCATTCTACATGATTTATTAGCTTGTTATATTAGACTTATTCAAGCTATGTGAGTCATTCATATTTACATGCATGATTTGATTAAAGAGCATGGATATTATATTATTTACATGCATACACCCCCATATACTAGGTACATTCCCAAGTGTTGATCCATATATACGTCTATGTGCTATATTGTCTTATAATGTAGGTTCAGGTGCTTTGTCCTAGACTCGTCAGTGATTTCTGAGTACCTTTGTCTACATTTCTATAGTGATGAGTCCTCATGGTTCGAGGACCTATCTTTAGACATTTCAGTATTGTTAGTAGACATTATTGCTTTAAGTTCAGTTTGATTTAGTTGGGGACCTATCCCAATGGCTCTCTAGTAGACTTGAGTAGTAGAGGCTTTGTCAGACTAGTTATCAGATTGTTAGTATGTTGAGATTTCCAGTTTTGTGGTCATTTAGACCAAGTATTTTCTTCGTATTTCCTATCATATTATATACAGTACCAATGTTTTGTTTATTTCATCTCGAATTGAGTTATTATATGTAGTAATAGGCTCAAAGGGTTAGCTTGGGGCTACTTGTATCCTTAAGCACCGTGTGACATTCCGGGAGGAGATTTTAGGGCGTTACACTTTTGTACCTGATCAAGAATTTCCTGAGGGTCCCTATCTAACTTAGACCAGGTAAATGATGGAGAGTCCATTTGGGTGAAGTCCCAAATCTTGGTAGCAGCAGTATTGGCCACTGGGTTAACCAGAACCGCAGCTAGACATTCATTCTGGGCTGCCAAAAAATGAGCTAGGGGGGTGAAGGCTACTTTGAACTCCGCATGGAAGACATGCTCGCACAAAGGATCTAGATGGACGGGCTGAGGGGTTGACTGATCTCCTATTCCTCTTCCCTGAGTCCTCTTTGGAGGCATAATCTGTAAATGAAAGAGAAGCTAGGATTATAAAGAAAGTGTAACTGGAGCTCATGCTCACTCGCACGACATGAACATTGAAAGAAGGGAAACCTTTCCTAAGACATCTCGTAGCCTCTTGTCCATAAGTATGGCGCGTAATATTCCCATGCACAAGACTCTACTAGATGCGGCTTTCAGACTTCCTAGGACTCTTTCTAACCTTAGACTCCGATACCAAGTTTGTAACACCTCGAGTCTGTACCCTGGATGCTACACGGTGCTCATAATCCCAAAGGGCTAAAAGCTAACCTATGAATGTTATCTGCTGTAATAACTGAACAATAATACTGAATAATATGTGGAATTAGGCGGAAACATATGCCATAAGGTTCAAATCTGTAAATAAATCAGAATGAGGTATCAAAATACCAAAACTAAATATAAGTACTAAAAAACTGAACAAATGTCTGAAAATACTCTAGTCTGAAAAGCCTCTAACTGTCTGAACTGTGGATTTGATGGGGAAAGCCCCTAACTAACTCCATCTATTAAAATAAAACTAAATTACTATATATAATAAGCATGTCCTCGAACTATGAGGACTCACCATTACTCTGAAAGCTAAGAATCTGAACAGCTAAGGGTGCTCTGGAGCCCGTGCATCTGAACCGATGATATAAGACATCATAGCGCAAAGAAAAAAATTTATCAGTACTTTGAATGTACTGGTACGCTCAGTGAGGTAGGCTGATATGCATGAGTTCATATGCATGAACAATAATAACTGAATAACATGAGTATGACAAAGTAAGAGTATATACATAAATACATAGATTGTAACTGAGATATTGCTAATACTGAGTACTGAATTGGAATACTAATAACTGATATCTGAGTTTACGAATACTATATTACTAATTAGTTGAATGAATCTGATAGGTTTGAGTACTATGGAACCATATTGAGTTTTGTAATGAGCTGAGTGAATTTTTCTAATAGTCCTGAATCTGAATAACTGAACTAAGTTCTATTTTGAGACTGAGACTGGAATTGATACTGTGGGAGGTAATCATCTAACCAACATGCCTCTTTTCTAACTAATTTGGGGTCCAACCTATTACCCCAGTTGGAAAGGTGGCAATACCGTTCCATGGGTAAGATCTAGCTGTGATTTAACCCTCTCTAACAGGAAGCTCTTTTGTCAAACCTCGCTGGCAGGAAAACTCAGATGAGAAGTATCAACCCTCATAATTTTTGGCAGAAAGATACCTCAACCTACGCTGTCTATGTTGTTCTATAATGCAGGGATTGCTGCTAAGGTTCAAACCTTTGACAGATAGGAAAGCCCCCATCCATGGGTTAACTCGGTGTTGAATCCTACTCGTAACTAAATAGACACTGAACTAATTTCTAATTTGTACTAGGCTAGACTGAATAGTTACTGAGATTACTGTTTAGCTGATCTGAACTGAGTTCACTGAGTTCCATTGACTGACGAAATACTACTGGATTTTGTTAACTGATAGAGTTTACTGAGGTCTAAACTGAATACTTAGTTTGACTGAACTATTACTGAATCTACTGAGTTTTCCAGAGTTTTGTAACTAATTGAGAGTACTACTGATCGTGTCGTGACTGATACCGTTCTATGACTGGCTATGGGTCTAAGTACCCCCAGGACTCGATAGCGTAAATTAAGAGACATGGCATAACATGAAACATATAAACTATGAAGTCCATCATCATTCATTCCTTGGGGCATTTTGAAAAATACTTGCATGATATAACTTGCACATAAGCTATCTTGACATGATTTCATTCTCTTAATAGTTCACATGGACTATTTATCAAGCACTTGGCGAGCATAGTATATGCACATAGTATTGAACAACAAGTGAGCATCATAATTCATCTCTAATTTCACAAGTCAAGGGTTTGTCATGGAATCACATGAATCTACACACATAATGATCAATTTCACATGAGATATATATATATTATCATGAATTAGGAACTTAATCCAAATAGCAATCATGGATACACTTTAATTCCAACCATGGAAATCATAAAATCAATTACTTGAAGTTCAAAAGAGATTCTTGAACTTCAAGGGTGGAAGGAACCCTTGGATGAACACCTCACATACCTATGTTGAAGAATTTCTTAAAGTTTATGGTCGAATCCTGAGTTCTTGATTTTAAATTTGAGCAACTAGGGTTTTGTTCTTGACATAATTGGAGAATGAGTGACTATATTTGCTTTATAAGGAGTTTAATTTCATGTTTTGGGGTTGAGTTTCAAGGGAAAAAGATGTAAATATCCCCAAAAATGCAGTATTTTAATGACTGAAAATTAGGATACCGACGCATAGGTCGACGCGGCGCGTCAATGCCATCGATGCGATAGCCAACGCGTCGCGCCATGTTTTTGTCGATTCACTAGAATTGGATGTTGGTAGCTGGGGAAAATAGTAATCAACGTGATAGTCTATGTGGCGTGCTAAGATTGCATTGATCCACTATTTTGGAATTTCAACGGAGCTTCAAACGAAGTTCGAAAAATCTGAAACTTGTTCGGAAACACCTACGGACATTCCTGATCATGAATTAACCTAAACATCAACATTTAATGGATGTAAAGGTTGCAAAATAAGATTACCAACCTTTTTAGGCTAAAATAACACTAAGACTAAGTACTTAGCTAAAATATTCTAAGTCTGCGACCCCTTGACAAGCCTAATGGACTGAATAAAGCTTAGGATTTTGCGGGGTCTTACAAGTACCTTAATAGTTTAGCATCCACAAATGTTATATTACTATCATTTAATGCAGTGCTCATAGCAGGTACTAGATCATGGGTTATCTTAGTGTTGCATGCGACATTAAACACTGTGTTGCTACTAGGGGTTAGCCTCGGGTCCTGACGGTGATGCATATACTTTCCCATTATACTTTTTCCATTGAAAATTTGAAACTATTGGGTCCTGACTCCCCATTCTTCTTATTTTTTTTTCAATTTGGCCCAGAATTAATTAAAGTAGGAGGTAGAGTACTTGCCCAATATGTTGGTCAAATAAGTCTCAGTAGAATATACACCTACTTAGTTCTTATGTTGGTCAAAATTTCAAAGTAGTTGATGCACCTACTTACTTTATTCTTGTCTAAAATAGGCCTTTAACTTATTATTTTTTTGGGCAGATTTTGGTGTTGGGCAGCCCATTTTCTTCTTTATTTATTTTACTTAGTTTGGTCCTTAAATTATCTCTCTAATGTAGAACTAAATCTGATCCATCAGCCTTGGCCCCATTAACATGGTCCATAAAGCTCAAGCAGGTGACTCACCTACTAGCTTAAATAAGTCAATCGATCACCTTAATATTTTATTCTATTTTAAGATCTAAATCTCTTTAATTAGGCCTAAAACTTATGTATACTTGGTCACTTCAAACTTTATCCTCAAATACTTAGTTAAGATCCCATGTTTAAATACTCTCATATATGGTTACTTGATTGTACCACATTTAAATGTATGAGAAATTCCTTCAAACCATCTTACCGTCACTAATCACATAGTATACCAAGTACATTACCTATACCATAAGGCTATATCATGTTTCATAAAAGTATAACTAGTACAAATAGAATATGAGGTGGTACATAGATATTTCTCCACTGCACAATTTTGTAGATATTTCTTAAAACTTTCAACTTTCTATTTTAAGAACAATCCACCCTTGTAGATTATGCCACATAAATTTTAAATTTAGATCTATATTTTAAAGCCAAGGAGAATCTTGACCTTATGTTGAGTGAAAGGAATGAATAATTTAGAGAGCTATCTGTTGCCTACAAATCTATTTAAAATTAAAGAAAGAAGGTGAAGATGTTAAAATCTCACTGAGATGATGCCATGAAAGACGTTGAAGAGGTTGAATCTGATGTTTCACTGCTGAAGAAGAGTTAATCAAGTGCGTTGATGTTTCCTTTTCAATAAGAAATGCCTTTAATGATGAAGAATAGAAGAAACAAGGCTTATAGGCTACGCTCCATGAATTAGTTAATTATAAGCTATTTTTAGATTATCATTAGGTGATACTTTCTTTTATATTAAATTTCTGCTCTTTTTTCGTAAAATTTAAGTCATTAGTGGAATTATTAGTACCAAATAAAACTCATATTCCTTTATAATTTCACATTCCTTTTAATATTCCTCTTATGTTTCATCTTTAAGAAATGTTAAATTATTTTGATGTTGTAGTACAAAGACTTAAAGTTCTCCAAACTTTATTTCTCATTAACTTTGTTTCTTCTTCTCGAAATCATGGTGTATTTGAAAATTTAATTTGAAGGCCTTACTAATGAAAGCCTTTAACTTGTATCCTTGATAGATGTTTGACTTCAAATTGTATCCTTGGTAGATTTACACCCTCAATAGTAGACTTGGAGAAATTGAGAATTCCAAATGCTACTAAAGGAGCTCATTATTTTAAGGTCTGAACCTATTGAGCCTTGAATATTTGGCATAAGTCAAAAATTTTATTAGAATACTTAAGGACATAAATTTCATGTGGCATATTAAGTTGGAACATTTTTCTTAAAACTCATACAACTTAACTTAGAATAAAACTCGAAACGCCTACATACCTCGGTGAAGAAAATCAAGTCATTTTTGTCCTAATATTTTCCTAGGCAGCCCATTTTTTTAACCTAAGAGATATTATTTTTTTAGAATGGGGGAGGGGGAGGGTCGTACATAGTTTATACTTATATTGGCAAGGATTGACATGTAGTTTCATCTCATGCCTGGGGTATCCTCTTTCTTCAAGGATTATATTTCTTCAAGAATATTACATTGATAGGACTAATTATTATGCCATCCACATCAACCAACTTTTAAACTGTATTTTAAGATGTATCTTTATGATGTATGGCCCATCCCACTTTTAGGTGAATTCACCTCCAAACTTATGAGTAGTGATAATGGGTTTTCTTATCGAAAGGACAAACCTAGAATCACCTCAAACGACCCCTTTATTGAAAGTACAAGATCTACAAGATTGATAATATTAAGGATTTTATAGAGCTTCTAGACTTTTCTCATCAAACTCTTCCAATTATTGTAGACGTAGTTGAGCATTTTCTTCTTTGGTTTACCTTTTTTTAATAAAAAGCCTTAAATAAGGTATTTGGCTCTAAAATGGTAGGACTGCTTAAACTCTAAAATCAAGTGACTATGGGTTTTCTTGTGTTAGTGAGCGATAAGTCAACCTATATGCCTACGAAACTTCTTTCATTTGTTTATTCCAAACTTATTTAGATTTGGAGACAACTTTCTTCAATAAGGTGCTCATAGTCTTATTGAGTGGTTCAGCTATATCATTGTCTACATCATGGTACATAGAATATTTACGCTGCTAAAAACTAAGGAGTTCACAAATATTGTTCATCAACTTCTTGTCAAATGGATTGGCATATGAGGAATTTTAATGTGGTAGATGATATTTACTCACATGAAGTTCACAATATATTCCTTTTTCACCTCTTTCATAGTGACAAATTTCACCTATTTTGAGAGGTAATCTATTGCAACCAAGATGTGAAAGTGTCCATCAAAAGATTTTAGTAGTGATCCAATAATATCCCGATGTTTTAAAGGGCCAAGATGCAATAGTTAGATGTATCACTTTAGGAGAATGATGTTCGAAATTTTCATAAAACTTACCAGACGTGCATCTTCAAGCATAGTCCAAGAAATTTTTCACCATTGTTGGCCAATAATATCCCATCCTTTTTATATGAAAGTGGAGCTTTGGTACAAACCAATGAGATCCATATACTCATGTGTGTGCTTCTTGCAAAGCATAAACTTCTTTTTACTTCCCTAAACATCGCAAGAGTACCCCCCTCAAATGTTATTCCCTATAACCTATCCTTATAGTAAAGGAAGTGAGGTTCACAATAATAGATGTATGTCCTTTTATTTTGACCTTCTATAAAAATTCCATAACACAAGAATTCAATAACAAGTTGTCTGCAATCTTTCTCCACGACTTCAAAAATATCGATAAGTTTCTCAAGCTTAATTTTTGTAGATTATTTCTAATTCAGTGGTGGTACTATCCATTCTTGGCGGATAGTAACTTGTTTTTTATTTTTGAATATTTATGGTTGAAGATAAATTAGTCAAGGCATTGGCTTGCTAATTTTGTTCCTTGGCACATGTTTGAGGGTTACTCCTCTAAGCCATTCTATAAACTTTTGAGTATAATTATGATATGGGCATATCTTTGGATTTTGATTCTATAGTCTTCAAAGATTTGTTTTATCACCAATTGAAAATCACCAAAGATATATAATTGTTGTTGCTTCATTTTAACCATGTTAAGTTTGAATATTAATGCTTGATACTCAGCAACATTGCTGGAGAAATTTTATGTCAAGGTAAAAGAGTAAAGGATGACATCTCCTTGTGGAGTGACAAACATGACACAACCACCAGCTCCACCTCGATGTGTGACACTATCAAAGTACATCTTTCATGAGAGTGAAACTTCTATGAATTTTATCGATTAGTTCCCAATCATTATGTATTGGGTGGTCTATTAAGAAATTAGCTAATGATTGTCCCATTATGGACTTTTTGAGGGATGAACACAATATCAAACTATTGAAACTAAGGGTACCACCTCATAAGTCAGTCGTTGATGACTGGTTTTGACATCACAAACTTAATGGGACTTGCTCTAGACCCACGAAAAACAACATGATCTTGAAAGTAATGATTATAAATTGAGAAGACCAACACCATACACAACTTTTTAATTGGATAGTAATTCATATCATTTGGTATCATCATCCTGCTCAGGTAGTAAAAGGAGTTCTCTTTTCCTTTTTTATTTTCTTCAGCCAATAGTGCGCTAACTGACCCTTCATGTGTTGTGATATAAAGTATCTATAATTTTCTGAGTATAGATGATGTAAGAAGTTTAGGGTTTATCAAGTATGATTTAATACTTTCAAATGCCTTAGTACAAGATTTGTCCCAATAAAAAAAGGGCACCTTTTTTCCATGAGAAGGCTTAATAGTTGACATTTTCTAGCTTGATTTATGATGAACCTCCTTACATATTCTAGCTTTCCTTAATGATTTTTAACTCATAAATGTTTCGAGGATCATGCATCATAGAAATAACATCAAACTTATCTTGATCAATTTCAATTCATTAATGTCATTTAATAATGCCAAGGAGCTTTCCCGAAGTAATTGCAAAGGCATATTTCAGTCGATTAATTCTAAGTTAATATCTTTGGAGAAACTCAAATACCATTCTCAAATATTTAAAGTAGTCTCTCTATTTTCTTGACTTTGCCACTAAGTAATCCATATAGCATTCAACAATTTTATGGAGTAGGTTATCAAATATATAATGCATAGCCCTTTGATAAGTTGAACTAACATTCTTCAAATGAAAAGGCATTACGATGTAGCAATAATTATCTTTGGCTGTACAAAATACAGTAATCTCTTTATCCTTTGATGCCATTAAAATTTGTTTATAGCTGGATGAACAATCCATGAAAAACATTGCCACAAAACCAATAGTCGCATCAATCTTCAACTCAGGGATGGGGATAGGATACTCATCCTTATACATGCATTGTTGAGATCTCTAAAGTCGGCACAAACTCAAATTTGTCATTTATTTATCCTCACATGGACAATACTTTAAATCCATGTGAGGTATTTAACTTCACAAATAAAGCCAACTTTCATAAGTTTATTAACCTCATATTTAAATAATGGAACCAAGTTTTGTCTAAAGCACCTTTACTCCTTATTAATAGGATAAGCGTTATTCTTAAGTGCCAATAAATGTATTACTAAATTTACATCTAAGCTAGCAATCTTCTTATAACTCCAAGTCAAGACATCTCTATATTCTTTGAGCCTTATTTTGTACGCCTTATAAGGGTGTGATATCTTGTAGTGGGTTTCAAGCCACAAATTCTCCTTATTGGTCTGAGTAAAAATTATCACATCAATCCTCTTAATATGAAGAGTAAATCCCCTTAAGACACTATATTTGACATTGGATAAGTGACTTTCCTCTTTTCTAACCTTGGGCATATAGCAGAGTACAACAGTTACCATGTTTCTAAAGGATGCAATGTTCCCTTTATTCAAAGTGAAATGTGGTTTCTTAATGGAGGCTTTTTTCAACAACCACCTCAACCTTATTCTCTATAAGATCATCACACTTTTTTCTTATCATTTCATCAATCATTTTCTCCCTCATAACATAATTCTTCAAGTAGTATTTTGTTTCATCTAAGAGTGATTCAGCTTCAATGAATGACTTATGATTGAAAGATACTTCAACCAGGATTAACATCGAAAGATACTTTGATCATTGGTATTAGGTGGATGAAACAATTTCATTCTCGTGTCCCAAAGGCCTACGAAGCAATATGTTCTATAATGTCTTGGCATCGATAATGTACAACAATACATTTCATTATAAATCATCCATATTGATCTTTAACTTAATGGTTTCTATGGCTCTCTAACCCCCTTAATTGAACCCTTGACTTATCAAATGTCTTTTAATAAGTTCATCAGTTGTGATGTCAAGTTCCTTCATTATGAGAATATACAAGATGTTGAATCTTGACCCCTCATCTAAAAATATTTTATTTATCTTCTTCTAAGGAATATGACCCACCACGTTACACTGAGAAGATGATCATCATCTTTAAATGTTATATTTGTATCACTTACATTTTATTCTTAGAGAAGAGATTTGGTAAACTTTAAAAATATGAAGTAGGTTCCATGGATAGGCTTTAACCTTTAATTTCTCCTCTTCTAATGTTTAAAAAAGATGCCTTAATGTTGACTTGAGCTATCTTTCTGTAGAACTAACTTGGAAAAATATTTCCAAAGTCACAAGACACCATGGTGTTTGGTTGTGATACTCTGCTATATTAACCCACTTTGGAAGCTTAACTAATCTCTGTTTTCTCAGTTTTCTCACCATCTTTCTTTTTGTTGGCCACTCACATAACTTTTTTGTATATTTGTTTGTTTTGACTCTTCCTCGTCACTGAAATCAACCTTCATCATCATATTTATCAAATTGAGACTTATGATGTTCCAATGGATCCTCTTTATACTCTTTGAAATTGCATATTTAGACTAGAATGAGCAAGCCAAAAGTGATGGATATTTGATAAAACATTTCCTTCTCAACTCCAAGCATGATCTTCTTTTTATTGTCCAGTTATATGATATTGTCCATGAAGTCAAAACATTTTTCCAGAGGGTAACCCACAATCCTATGATACTTGTAATAGTTTTGGTTATTAGTTATTCCAACTTTATTGAAATGCTTCATTTGTTGTTGATCAATGAGCTTTAGCTTAATAAGTTCATCAAATATTTTGATAACATCGTATCAAGATTTTGCTAACGTCATATCAATGAAGGGGAATTATTTTTCATGCATCTTCTTCAAAGTCAACTTCTAATTTTGATATGCTTGAGAAGTTGTCTTCACACTTTGATGCTTTCTCAATTTTGTGGTGACCTTCAATGGAGATACATTGACATTCATGTATTCTTTGATATTTCTATTGGGGAAAAACTTGTTCCACCTCTTGGGGTCCTACTTATTTGCCCCTTTCAAAGGTCATGGATAGGCGCTACCCCTTTTTTGGCAGAAGACATGCTCAACTCTTTGTGGTGAACACATCAAGCCAAATCATCAAAAGATTTTATCTTGATTCCTTTTAATAAGTAAAGAAGCTCCAAGTTCATCCCTTGGATACACATCTCTCTTTTAAAAGCTTCACTATGTTTGTCTTTGTAATTTAGACTCGCGTGTTTTTGTCGATTGATGAAACCGATAACTGGATCATCCTTGCTTTGATTAGTATTCATAAGTTCTACCCTGGTCACCATACACATCGTGCTATAGAAAAAATTTAGGAACTCATGCTCAGGTTCTCCCAACTATTAATTAATTTAGGCTATATGTCCATGTACCAATAGAAGGTGTTTCTCTTTAGGGTGTAAACAAATTCTTTTACAAAATTGTCACTTTTTGTCTCATGATTATTACATGTCTCAACATGTGTGCAACATGTTTCTTTGGATTCACTTTGCCATTAAATTGTTAAAATTTTAGGGGTTGATAGCTAGTAGGCATTATGAATCTATCAATACTCGTAGTATAGGGCTCTGCATACGTCAGGGAAGACTTGGTGTCAACTTTGTACTAGTCTATGAGGTTCCTTTTAAAGATTTTAATTGATCAATTGGGATCATTTCATGGGAAGAGACTTTCACCTCCTTATTAAGTAGTGTCTATTTCCTTGGTTGTTTTCTCTCATGACCTTATAGAGCCTTTTAAGATAATTTCTAGAATCTCTATCTATTTTGCCTTTAATTCTATCAAAAAACTTATAAATATGAGTATCTTGATTTAGCACATATTTGGTCAAATCTTCATTTGTGTTTGCCAGATTAGCAAGCTGCTCATCTATAGTTGAGGCATCAATTATCATTGTTTGCATTATCATAAAGAAATTGGAAATTTTCTTGGATTATAACATAAGATGATCTTTGAAATGCACAACTCATGCGGTATTAGTGGATATGATACATTGGTTGAATGATGATCTTAGGGATATTTACAAACCTAAGTGTAGCTATCAACACATATTTATCTTAGTTTTGAGGATAACATGGATTCTTATTAAATTTAAAATTATATTTTTGTATTTGGGTTCTAATTCACATGTTTAGAGTCCATAAGGTGCATTTTATACAATTTAAGATTCAAAATAATCAATAGAGTTTGGACAAGAAAACTAGTTAGGCTAGCCTATACTATGCTTGTTCTAGTGTACTTTGATGAGATTTATTGTGTTGTGTGGCCTAATGTATTTTATTATTTGTTGTAGGAGACCATTTAAGTAGATATTTAATCTAAATGAGGCCTACACAAAAGCCACAAGAATTGGGGGAAAAGAGAATAAGTTGACTGAAGTATAGAGTAGTTTCCAGGCAAAAACAATGTAGAGAACTGCAAAAACGCATGCACCAAAGGCCTAAACTTCAGCAAGATCTGTTAGACGGATGGAGAGGTTAATGGAACCATGATACAAAATCCTGTCAGCCACTAAAATATCTATAGGATGTGCCCACGTCCAAGATAAACTATACACAAGTCCTATTCTATAAGGGAAACGTGAGTTCTAGTCCAAAAATGAGTTGGAAAACATGTGGATACATAGACCTAATTCTTTTTGGAATTATTTAACATGATTTTTAGTCTATAAATACACATTATGCACACTGGAAAGAGGCATCCATCACGCCACACAAAATCAAAACACATAAACTCCAAAACCTATTAAAACTTGGTTTTATAATTAGTTAAAATTGAGGGAAAAGTTGTTAATACATATATCTTGTATGGGAAATATTGTGGAAAAACTAAAGGGATATATGATATGATCCAAATGGCCAACTTAGTCTTTGAAGATATCATTGGAAGCCAACACATATAGACTCAAGACTTGGTCCCCTCGAGAACACAAGAACATGCATGGAGGACCCGTATTGAGAATGCCATTAAAAAACCCATGTGTGGAAGATTAAGTGAGGGCTTACATTTGATGCCAATTCGAGACTACAAGATTTTGAAGTGTGACCCCACGGTTTTTTAAGCAGGAAGAAAGCATCTTTGGATTGTTAAGATCCATTACGGGATTTTTAGGTATTTCAATGTGTGAACTCCAAACACACCAAGGACTCACCTCACTAAGGGTGTTTTAGCCATTTCATATTGTCTTCCAACATACCAAGGCCGCCCCTTAGTCATTAAGGGTGTCTTGGCCATTTTGCCATTTAATAAGCTAGGCAATATATAGTCTCTTTTAGGTCATTTCTCTTTAGTTTATGAATGATGAACATTTGACATATTGAAATTCCTCTCTATTTAGAGTGTAACACTTAGTGTAGTTGTTTTTTAGGGCTTGGAAAAGCCATCCTTAGTATAGGGCTTGGAAAATCCATTATTGACCTTTGCTTCGAAATAGTGGTTCTTGAGGTGAGTTGATTCCATTGGTGGTAACCGTAAGATTATGGTGTTGTTATTACATTCATTAGGGATTTGGTTCCTAATTTTGGTAATTATCTATGTGTCACTATCTATCTTTTTTTTTCATTCTTGTAATCTTGTATGTGTTTGTGTTCTTGTTCTAGTGAAGCTAAAAGTAGTGTTCTTTGTGTTCATCTTATTCATCTTGTTTTTATTTTGTTGTTTTCTGATTTGGTATTGAATAACACCTTTTTATCTTGTCATTGTTGTTGGATTCACAGCTTGGAACTTGTCTTCTTCAATCTCTCAGTTTTGTGTGTTGTTCTTCTTGTTTTGTTGACTGTTTTAGTGCATTTTGTAGACGAATTTGTATCATTTGGTATCAGATCATGGCTGATTTTGTTCCCACAAGATCAACCTTAGTCTTCCTTTCTTGAAAATTCAAAAATAGTGTTAGAAAACTGAAAAACAAAAAAGAAACAAATTTGTCCCATTTTTGTTTTGCCTTGACCGAAACTTTGGTCTTGGATTTCATGTTTTCTTATGTGTTTTGATTGTTTCTAGTGTTAGGTTCTTTTTCCCTAACACTTGAAGAGTCTAGATCTAAATTTTGAGCTAAATCTAAGCTGTTCTTGAATTTTTGAAGATTGTTGTTGTTGTGGATATAAACTTAGTCGTGTGTTATTGGCATTGGTGCTATGGATTTGAGTTGGACATGTGTTGTTATTGTAGATTAGTGGCCTAAAAATATACTGTTGATGTTGTGGTTGAAAAATTAAAGCTTGAAAATGTGTTGTTGATGTGTGGGAACCAACGTGAACCTTAGACCTCCAATATTCAAAAGGTTGTGTTCATGGTGTTCTTGGTGTTCTTCACCATCTTCATCTTTTGTTGAAGTGAAAGTGGATGTTATATCTAAATAGTTGAAGAAAGAGAGTCTATTTTGTTGTTAGTCTTGAAAGACTTTCCAACCACTTTCCAAGTTTTAAGGTCTCTCAATGTCTTTTACAACCGTTTTCCAACAACTTTACATGTTTTAAGGAAGAAGTACAAGGGAAAGTCAATATTAGGGACCATTACAAGACTTTCTTGATAAGCCCTCTTTTGAAATTTGAAAAAGGGCTCCAAGTCTTGTGTTTCCTTCCCTTAGATGATTTTTCACTTTCAAATTAAAATTTGACCAATCTAAATTGCAAGTTGTCACATCAATAAATTTCCACGTCACCAAAACCTCCATGACATCAAAGTGCCATGTCATCAACATCCCAAAATACTTTGAAGCTCAAATTTAGATTCTAAGTTTCCTTTCTTTGTTTCTTTAGTTTCATTTCTTTATTCTAGAACTAATAAGTAACTAGTAATTACCTAGTTAGTTGTAGATTAGTTGTTGAGTCCATTTTTCTTTTGTCTTTGTTGTTTGTGTGCTTTTCTCATTTTGATTTTTTGAATTTTGTTGTTTCAAGTTCGTAAGTAGATTTTTCTGTTTTATGTCTTGAGTCGATCAAACAAGAATCTATTCTGGCCACTAAGTAGGATTGACATCTTATTGACAATCGGAGTATATGAAACTTTCAATATTGACCGCTCCAATTGTGAGAATCACATAGGTGAGTGTATACGAGTGTTGGTGGGGAGCTTTTACTACTAATCTTGTGTGTTCATTTTGTAGGTATAAGGAGGTATAAGGGGAATATGTCTTTGATTGCCATGAATTATTGTGAGTACAACATGGGAGACTATGATTGTAGTGAAGGATTTTATGGATACAAAGTTGTTAGAGATTATGGGGTCTATGAAAACAGCTAAGATCAAGGCACGAGCAGATTTAAAAATTACTATTTTGAGGGAGAAAATTAGGTGAATGAAGTGCCTAGTGCTTATAGTGAGTATATAGATGATGTAGGCCTTGTGATAGTTCCTATGATGATGTTGAGGCATGTGAGGAGTTTTACACTTCCCACTCCAAACCTAAAATTGGTGTTAGGTATAACCCTTTCCTTTGTAAAACTTATGAGAGCTATGGTGAGAGTGCACATGTGGAGTATGAAAATTCATATTCGTCACCTTTTAGTACTTCTTATCAAGGTCGACATGGTGTGAATGGTTATACTAACTATAGTGGAGGTTTTCCCATGAGAAGAAGAGTGCATGCATCTCCAAAGCCAAAGGGTACTCGTGTTCCTTACAATGTTGATCCAAGGAGTGTTCACACCAAAAAGGTGATCATTTTTGGATACTGGGCTGCCTCATTGTGCTAAATTATAGGTTTTATAGAAACTATATCTTTCCATTCATGGTTGACTATTTGTGGTTGTTTCAAGAACCTTTACTTGTTCCATATTCCTTGGACGGGTTTAAGGTTTTTGAGGTGGTGAAGGTTGTCTTCTCCTAATTTGAATACCATGATAAGTTATGGTGCGATATTTTTCCCTTGACATACACTCATGTAAACTTGGTTGCCGATTGGTTTGCACAACATAAAGTTCCAAATGTCAAAAATTGGACAAATGTGATAAGAGACCGATGTGGAAATTGTCTTGTTACGTCCATACTGCCCAAGTCTCAAAGAAAAGTGCTCACTTACTCTAATCTAAATAAAAATGAGAGAAAAATGACAGAGAGGAGTAAGGGTGTGTAAGGTGTAATCCGAGAGTAGAAAAAGGAGTGGTTATGTGAAGCGAAGTAAGGGGATTGCCACAAAATCGTCCTAACATTGTTTGTCCTTCTATTTCTAAGGACATTTGTGTAGGAACCAACATTGCAAGCAAAGGAAAGCAATGCTGAAGAGAAGTTTCTGCCCAAGCTCATGGAGGACCTTCACACCATGGAAAAGAAGAATCTACTCAAGAACTACAAGGTAAAATATCTAACTCTTACACTTTTGTGCATGTGAATGAGAACTATATGGGTAGTAGCCCATTGAGTGTGAGAAGTAGCTTACTTACTTGTGAGTCTAATGATTATTTTCCTCTTGTTGATGATGTACATATTATGAGTGTGTATACACTAGTTTATCCTATTGATGACCAAAAATTACTCTTCTTGTAACATCAATTTATGTCCACCTAGTGTTGAAGACAATATGTTGAATGGGAGTACATCGTCTTGTGTAAATGGTGTTGATCAACTTATGTGTGAAAATTATTCACCACTTGAGTATGTATGTGCTGTGATTAATAGAACTTAGGTGAGTGAAGAATGTGAAAATGTCAGTCAACAAGATAGGAGTGAACCCGTGAGGTTGCCCTTTGATTCTAATGTTTGCTTAGCTCATAGGGATAATCTTGTAATTGAAACACCTTTGAAACTTGATATTGATCTTATAGATATTGAAGAACTTGCTTGTTCCAAATCATCCTGCGGGATAGATCATGCTCTCTTTAGGTATAATTTCTTATTTGAAGTTGATATAAACACTAGTAATGAACCTAGTGGTGAAAATGATAATATAGCATGCCTTGAAGGCTATAGCTTATATGCTAACCCACTATGGTATGACAACATTCCTCCTAAATATGGAAATCTCTCTTTTAAAAATGTGAGTACTCTTAAGGGTAAGGAATGTGTAGCCTTTATTAAAAACCTGAGGGCAAAGGTGTCATTGACTCCTTGGGATAATGTTTCTAAATATGCATCCTTGATTGACACACTTGTGCTTACCTTACATGATTACAAACTTGAGGATGCCAAGTTGCCTATTTGTTTGAAGGAAAAAATGTATATGTGCTTAAATGCTTTGACTTCACCCGTGTATTCCTTTACACTTGGTTCTTTCATATATATACTACCTCTTTACTTATGATGAAATCCATGCTAGTTTTGGATTTATATTATGTAGAAGTAAGGAATTTGTTGGTTAGTCCACTTATTTTAATGACAATGCTATGTGGGCTTTGTGGACTTTAAGAACAATAGTGGCACCATGTTTGATGAGGTAACTTGAAGAGGTAATGAATCAATTGTGCTTTATAGTTCTAAAGTTACGAGTAGCCTTACATTTTGGACTTAAGGATACCATTGACACCTTAGTAGTTTCTTTATCTCATGTTACTTTTCATAGATATTTCCTTTGTGACATTTTTACTAAGCTTTTCATAAATAACAAAACGGATTCATGGCTATATTTCAAGTATGTTCCTCCTTGTCATGATGATGTTATTTATTGTTCTAACTCTAACCCTCATACCCTGAAGATGTTGTGCTTGTTTGTTCATTCTTTAGTTTTGCAAGACATGGATTTTAGGTCGAATCTTTTTCAAGAAAGGGAGGATGATATGAGCCAAATATCTATCTTATTCCTTGAAGACATCATTGGAGTCCAACACATCTCGAGAACACAAGAACATGCATGAAGGACCCGTTTTGATCATGCCATTGAACAAACCCGTGTGTGGAAGATTGCGTGGGAGATTACATTTGATGCAAATCCAAGAAAATAAGCTTTTGAAGTGTGACCCCACAGTTTTTGGATCTTGAAGAAGGCACCTTTGGATTGTTAGGACCCATTAAGGGTGTTTTAGGCATTTCAATGTGTGAAGTCCAAACAAACCAAGGTCGTGCCCCATTAAGGGTTTTTTGTCCATTTCATCTTGTCTTCCAATACACCAAGTCCACCGCTTGGTCATTAAGGGTGTCTTGGTCATTTTTCCATGTAATAAGATAGGATTTATATAGTCTCTTTCAGGTCTTTTCTCTATAGTTTATGAATGATGAACATTTGACATATTGAAAGTCCTCTCTCTTGAGAGTGTAACACTTAGTGTTGTTCTTAGTTGGGGCTTGGAAAAGTCATCCTTAGTATAGGGCTTAGAAAAGCAATTATTGACCTTTTCTTTGAAATGGTTGTTCTTGAGGTGAGTTGATTCCCTTGGTAGTCACCGTAAGTGCGTGGTGTTTTTATTACATTCATTATGGGTTTAGTTTTGTCACACACTTGGTTCCTAATTCTTTTAATAATCTATGTCTCACTATCTATCCTTTTTATCATTCTTGTAATCTTGTATGTATTTGTGTTCTTATTCTAGTGAAGCCGAAAGTTGTGTTCTTTGTGTTCATCTTTTTCATCTCATTTTTATTGTGTTGTTGGTTGTTTTGGTGTTGAATAACACCTTTTTATCTTATCATTGTTGTTGGATTCATGTCTTGGAACTTGTCTTCTTAAAGCTCTTGGTTTTGTGTGTTGTTCTTCTTGTTTTGTGGACTGTTTTGGTGCATTTTGTAGATTGACTTTTATCAATATATAAGGAGAACTTAGCCACAATTACATTATATCTTGGGAACAATAGGTATTTTGAGAGAGAATAAGGTATCAAGGGCTCTATCTTAGGGCTTTTCTTCTTTTAACCTCTAGTTTTCTAGTAGTTTCGCTTATGAATTCATTAATGGTGATTCTTTATTTTACTATGCATGTATAAACACTCTCTTTACAGGGTTGAGGCTAACAACATTATTGCTTTGAATATATTTATGTTGGATAATGTTAAATACCACATTTGGTTGTTCTTATTTTCTTGCACTTAATATTCTAATAATTCGTAGCTTTAGAACACATCTATATTTTTTTGTGAGCCCAGAAGGAGTAACATTAGATTAGAACCTAGAACATAAGGAATGGGTTCTTGTTTTTTAGATGAATGGAAGATAAGATTCGATATTTGGATAGGAATATACCTGATTTGCCCTATTTGGCTCAAATATGGGATTAAATATAAATATGTTTGAATTAATTTTTACATCCCTTCTCAATGATTTAGTTGTGAGGGTAATTTAAATAGACAATTAGAGGCTCAGAAGACCACAATCATGATATTAACCTCCTGAATCAACAACCAAGATAGATAACTTAACCAACAACATTGTTAATCTTTGTATGAATGTTCAAGATACCTTGACCCTTAATCCTTTGAATTATAGTTTCCAACACATTTAATTTCCATTATAATTCATTTTTAATTTAAGATTAACAAAACTTAAAATCTATTGGGATACAAACCCTACACGTTTAACATCAATAGTGATACTTGAATCGGATTATTTGCCGAGTGCCAAGTCCCCGTGGGATCGATATTTGGTTCGCAAGAACTACTAATTACTATTGCTACCATGTTATCTAGTATGTTCGGTTGGATGCAGTCAAGTTTTTGGTTCCATTATTGGGGTCTTGAAAAATAGCAATATTCTCATTTTTAGTTTTACTATTTTTTTATAACAACTGACAACTTGGTCTTAGATACTGAATTTATAGGTATAAGTTTAAATCTTATATATGCTGGCAAGGTAAAGGGATTTGGTTGAACAATATCAAAAACCTGAGCAATGCTAGCAGCAATTATGGAGAGAAATAGAACTTTTTGATCTAATCTTACAAGTTCAACAAGGCAATACCAGACCTGCAGCAATGGGTGATGAACAATCAACATATAGAAGAGTACAGGATGTGGCAATCCTACTTGTAACCAGTGTGACCTCCAATATCAAAAAAATAGAAGTTGGAGGCTATTTGAGTTTAAATAGAACATATTGTAGATGTTGCATCCAACTGGGAAGTTCACAGGCCTTCCGTATGAGGATTCATAGGTTGATGATTGTATGGAGATCAAGGACATGTTTATTCTTGCAGGTGTCTCTATAGTTTACGTGAGGTTAACTTTTTTCCCATTTTCACTATTAGGAGAAGCAAAGGACTGGTTGAAGACAAAACCTTAAAATTCATTCACAACTTAGGATTACTTATCAAAGAAGTTCCTCATTCTACTCTTTCCATCCGACAAAACTGTGAGGTTTACGAGTGAGATCTTAAGTTTCAAGCATAATCCAGAAGAAAATCTCTATCATGCATAGGATTCAGAACTATATTTAAGCCACCAATGTAAAAGACTTTGGAATGATTCTGGACAACCAAGAACAAATGGCTATAGATATCAAATATTAGAAATTGGCTTTAAATAATATAGCGACGCAGATAGTTTAGTTATCTCAAGTTAAAATAGAAGACTATAGAGGGTTTTTCCTAGTAAGATAGAAAGACCAAAGAAAGTGATGACAATCATGTCATGGTATGGTAGATACCTAAATAGAGTCAATCATACCTAAGAAGATAGAAAGGATGTTGAACATAAAGAAGCTTATAAAAAAGGGAAGTTTGAGTTCCCAAATGAAAAGTCAGTTGAGAAATCTCAATCTAGACCACCACCACTATTCCTTAAATATTTTTTGAAATCCAAATATTGTGCTAGCTTTAAAAACTTCATTGACACATTCAGAGAACTTTGCATGAACATTCCTTTGTTAGATATTTTGCAGGTAATCCCCAAATACTATAAATACTTAAAGGATTTGGTAGCGAACAAATGGAGGCTTGGTGATGTTGAGACTGTGGCACATACTAAAGTGTTAAATTTGATGGCTATGAGAAATATGCGCAAAAATCTAAAACTCTGGGAGTTTCACCCTCCATATACAAATTAGTGAATGTGATGTAGTTCAAGCTTTGAGTGATTTGGGGGCAAGTAATAACTTGATTCCCATTTCTATGTTTAAAATATTGGGTTTGGGAAAGCCAAGGACTTGTTTAGCTGTACTATAGATAGAAGACAAAATCAGAGTGGTCCATGAAGGAATCATTGATTATTTTCTATTTAAAGTTGGTAAGTTTATTATTAATATTGATTTTTATTATTTTTTACTATGATACAGATGAAAGGGTACCAATCAGATTAGGGTGCCCATTTTTGGATACTAGAGGAGCATTTTTAGATGTTAGAGAGGGCATGACCCAGATGAGATTGACTTATGCAGATGTGGACTTTAGAGCGTTCAAAGCACTCAACACACCATTACACTATAGAGATCGATGCATCATCTGAGTGATGGAAGTAGATGAGTATGGGTGGAGGAGATAAAACCTTACATTGCCTCTTTGAACTCTCTCACAGAGTTGCCAAAATTGATAAAAAATCCTAAGCTTGAAAAACATGAAAGGAATACTAAAAAAGTGAGTGTTGGAATAGCTATAGACCTTAATTATTAGCACTCAAGAGGTCAAAAAACAAGGAGGAGATGGCCTCCGGATGGAGGAAAAGCATGAGAGAAAGTGAACGATAGTTATGATGTGAGTCGTGCCATGACAATAAATTAGGCACTGCTTTGAAGGCAACCTAAGTTAAAATTGTTATTTTTATTTTTTTGCTTAGTATCACCATTGGTTTTGGTTTTGATTTCTTTTGATAGTTTGAAGGGACGTCTAAGTACCTGAGATCATAGCTACGGAGTCAGACAAAAACTAAGTCTAAGGTCCTCTAGATCTCCTTGATATATATGATGTTACTAGCTAGGCCTAAAGGCCTAAGAGAGTATTTCTATTCTTTATTCTTTGATTTATACTTTAGGAACAAAGCATGATCTTAGGTGCAAGTTGGAGAATATTTAGATTTTTTAGGATGAAGTATGCCTTCGGATTTTCATTTTTGTTTATTTGCATTCTTTTGAATAACTTTTGAAAAAATACAAAAAGATTTTATTTTTGTGTATTTTTGTTTTTGATGGTTTATCTATTTAACAGAAACACACATCACTCACCCTTCATTTTTTTAGTTATTTTTTAGGGGGAGCCCTTTGAACACATCTTCATTTTTTATCGTTATGAGTTCCTTGTAGAATTCTTTTATTTGGATTAAATAAAGATTCTTTATCTAGGGATACATATAATTACTTATTTCAAGAGGTGTTGAATTCTAAGGAACGATATGAAAAAATGATTGAACAACTTCTTTGAGAAACCTAGGCTATTTATCTGACTCTTGTGTGATATTGGATTAAATTTGAATTCTTGCAATTTCTTGGATAAGATTCTATAGGTATTGATGTTGATTCGAAAGTATGACATGTGTGTCGAGATTTTTATTATATTACATGTTTTCATATTAATGTCGAGAACTTGCCCAGTGTGTATGCAATGTGAAACAAAGAATGTTGAGTTTAGGATATGTTATAGGAATTCTTGTAATAGCCATGTTTTCTACCTACTTTACCTACCCTTTCTGCTTAACCCTGGTTAGCCTTATTGGGTCTTTAGCCTACTCTTTAGAAGCCTTATATGTATCTTATACCTTTTCTTATAATTGACTAGAATTTAATCCAAAACTCTTAAGCGCTTTGCTTAAAAAATTAAGGTTGGTAAAGGGTGAGAAGTTAAGAAGAAGGAAACAGTGAAAGTAAAGCCCTAAAATTATTGATATGAGTATGTTTAAAAGCTTATGTTTTTTATGGGGATAGTGTAATGAACAGTAAAATTAATTAAAATAAGTGAATCATGTGTTGATACAAAATACTCCCTATTAATGATGTGCAAACTAGCATAAAGAGATGGGGAGAAACAAAATAGAGATGGGAAGATCAATGTGGTAAAGAATTGGTAAGTTACAGATGAGTTTAATTTAATGTGTGATGTATTAAAATACTTAGGGAAGATAGTCACTATTACTTCCAAGAATTGTTCCTACTCATCCCTTAGCCTACATTACAACCCGTAAAGTCCTAATAAATCTTGAGCTTGGGCATTCTGATATTAGTGGACTACTACACTAAGGGCAAGCGTAAGGTTCATCTTACGTGACATGTGAATTGTTTGTCACCGTGAGAGGAATTTGATTCGTACACCTATTCTTGAATTAATGTACATATTTGTGAGTTAATATGGGTGACTCTCTTGTGTTAAATGGTGCATGTTTAGTAATGGATAGTTGACTTATATGATCTATTAGTTAAGGAATGTGCATGATTTTTCCAACTTAGTAGAGTCATTTCTTGAGTCTCGGAAGTCTTGAAGTAGTATTTATGTGTTTCAATTGCAAGATGACCTGCCTAATATAGAACTTTAAATTCAGGTAATCATTCTAGTTATAGCTTGATTGTCTTAGTTCAAGTAGTAATCTCAGTACTTTATTTGGTTGTTCCTAGTGCAAGTAGTTGCATGAGGACAAATAAGGCTTTAAATGAGGGATGGTAATTTTAGGCATATTAAATGCCTAAGTGTCATTATCTATGCCGGTTTAGCTTTCTTTTGAGGATAACTTGGTATGCTTATTGACATATAAAGTGTTCTTTGTGTATATTTATGCTAATTTACATTTTTAGAGTGTTTAAGGTACACTTGAAACAATTTAAGTCAAAAGAATCAAATAGAGTTTAGTCAAGAAAACTAGTAAGGCTAGCTTATGCTATGTTTGCTCTAGTGTACTTTGATTAGCTTTATTATATTGTGTGGCCTAATTTTTGTAATGATTTCCTATAGGAGAAATAGGAAATAGCGAACAAGCTGATGTGAAGCATAGAATAATTTCCTGGAAAGAACGATGTAGGGGACTGTAGAGACGCATGACTCTAAGGAATAAAGTTATGAAAGTAGTCTTAGATGCCTAGAGATGAACATAAAACCAATATAAATACTCCAGGAAGTCTCTAGAGTTTCTTCAGGAGGTACCCAGCATCCAGGACAAACCCCGATGCAAAGTCTTATTCTACATGGAAAAAGTAAGCTTTAGTCCTAAATATGTTGGAAAACATGTAGGTACCTATACCTAATAATTTTGGGACTTATTTTCATTATTTGAAGAATATATATACATATAATATATGGAGAAAAAGGGAAGCCATCGTATCACACAAAATCAAAACACACACACATAAAAACTAACTAAAACTTGGAGTTTTACGTGGGTTATACTGAGGGCAAAGCGGTCAATGCAAATATTTAGTATGGGATATATTTTATGTGACCTAAAGGTCTTTATAAAGAGAACTTGGACACAATTACAAGACATGTTAGGACCAACACATATTTGGAGAGAGGATAAGGCATTAAGGGTTGTATGTTTGGGTTTCTCTTTCTTTAACTTCTGGTTTTCTTATAATTCTACCGATTAATTCATTAATGGTGATTATTTGTATGACTATGATTATGTAAACACCTTTTTTCTAGGGTTGAGTCAACGATCATCATTGATTAGCATATACTCAAGTTGTATAATGTTAAATATCATATTTGGTTATTCTTATGTTCTTGCACTTACTATTAAATTTATTTGTGACCATTTGAATACATCTACATTACTTTTTTGATCCAAGAAGGAGTAACATTTGATTTGAAATTTGAACATTAGGAATGGGTTCTTGTCTTTCAGATGAATTAAATATAAAATTCGTGGTTAGGATAGGTATATACAAAATTTTAGTCATTTAGCTTAAATATGGGATGACATATAAATGCATTTGAATTAGTTCCCAAATCTCAACTCAATAATGGAGTTCTGAGGCTAACTTAAATAGACTATTAGAGGCTCAAAATATCAGAATCATGATATTAACCCGGTGAATCAACAACTAAGATAGTTAACTTAAATAAATAGTTTGTTTATCTTTACATGAATGTTCAAGATGACTTGACCCTTGAATCCTCCAAATTATTATTTGTAACACTTTTAATTTTTGTTAGTTTTCATCGTTACTTTTAGTTTAACAAAACTTAAACTCTCTTTCATTACAAATCGCACTCGTCTAACTTCAATAGTAGTAGTTAAACTGGATTGTCTGTTAAAAGCCAAGTCTATGTGGGATTTATATTAGGCTTACTAGAGAAATTTTTTTACTTGCATGACCACACACACTTCCATGTCATTGGACATAGTCAAATAACCATCTAACATTGTGCCAGAGTTTTTTGAATCAAAAAGCTCAAGAAGGGAAAGATTTTTCATGATTTTCTCTACCACGCTCCTTTCTTATTCTAAAATACTTGTATGGTACCTTGATGTATTCACTACTTTTGGGGTTGAAAATCCAAAAGCTTGAGTTGGTGTGGATGACAATTAGTGTATTTAATGCCATAACATTCTAGCCTTTCTTCTTGTGATTGCTCCAAAGCATCCAAAAGTAACAATAAGAATGCTAAAAGTAACAGTCGATTGAGACTTGAAACATTTTTTTAGCATTTTTGAACTGTAATATTGGAAATTTTAAGCAAAGAGGTAGAGATTGTCCCACTTGGCGTGATAGAATTTATAAAAAAAATCTAATCGAGGAAATAATAACCAGGACAACAAAATATCACAAAAAATTATGTTATTTGATTTCAAATATTCGAGTGTTACAATATTTATGAATGATATGTTTCGCCTTTTCAAATAGAAATTCAAGGGACTTCCTATTTTATCTTGAATTTGATCTTGACTTGAGAACTTGATAGATTATATCTTAACTTGTGAAGTTGGATTCAAGGTCCTTTGAGCTTGATCTCATATCTTCATTTTGATCTTGAGTTGTGTATGAACTTGAATGCTTGAACTTGTAGTCTATTATGAAATTTATGGTGTTAGATCCATGAGCTCTCTCTTGCTTATTTATAGAATTGTTGGTCCCTTTTCTGAATTATGAGATCCCTATTTATAGTTGTAGAAGGAAAGAGTTATGGTAAATACAAACTCTTTTTGACCAATCAAATTAAAATAACATGGTCATTTTTCATTGGTCGGAACATGTCAACTTATACACATGGCGTATTTTAATGGACCTTTGGTTTCATTAGGCATGCTGCATCATTTTGACATGTAGCATGATTTTATTGATTCCTTTACTTGACTTGTCATGCCACATCATTTGACATATGAAACTAAATTAGGCTTCTAAATAAGATGATATCTTAGGCTTAGCAAAGTGAATCATTATTTGTACCAGAAATTTATGCAGTGGCACGATAAAAATTTCTCTTTAATTAAAGGATAATTATGGTAAATTGCCACTCGGCCAAATTAATAACCAAAAAAAACTCCCTCCCTTTCAAAAAGAATGACCTACTTTTTTTAGTCTGTTTAAAAAAGAATGACCCCTTTTCTTTTTTTACAATACTTTAATTCGAACTTTCTATGTGGCATATTTGAGACCACGTGAATAAAGAGACTTTTGGTACATTTGATATAACTTTAATTTAATACCACAAGATTCAAAAGTCTTCTTTATTTTCTTATACTCCGTACCAAGTCAAAATAGGTCATTCTTTTTATAATAGGGAGTAATAGACAATGCAAATGGCCTGCTCGGCCAACTTAATCATCAAAAATTTATCATACCTTCTTATTCTTCATTATTTTCCCTATTTCAAATTAATATAATGTACGACAAATGTGAATCATTTGAGTGAATTATATACCAAAAGACTTTAAAAATTGAGATGATCTCATATCTAAAATTTGAAACTATTTAGATGAGATTTTTAGTTGATTGAGATTGATAGAAGATTTTTGGGAAGGTTAGGGTGTTTAGGAAGGCCATCATGTGATAAACTTATTTGTTGTTGGAATTTTGATTTTTCTGTTTTGTGTAAGGTTGAACTATTACTTTCTTGAAAATCACATTTTGATTCTTTTGCATTTAATGAAATTTTACTTCTTAGTATGCTCTGTTTCTTTGACTTCAAGTTTCACTACTAATATATCTAATGTTGTCATGATTTTTTTTTTAAAATTATGTTCTTGTGTAAATTTGAAACTTTTTGTTTTGTTGGTGATTGACATTTTATTATATTTGGGCAGGCATTTGACTTTTTCTTTCTTGGTTATGTTTTTACTGTTTGAAATTGTTGGCCTTCTCTGGAGAAAAACAAGAGAGAATTTGAACATTTTTATTGTTTGAACCTCTATTATTTTTACAGCAATTCATAATATAAATTGAAGATAAAACTTTGATGTATCTGATTTGGAACCTTTACGTAATATCGATATATTATACGATAAACACTTAAACATTATTTATATAATATCAATACATATTAATATATCATTTATACAACACCAACATATGTTTATATACCATTTATACAATATCGACACATATTTATATACCATTCATACAATATCAACCAAGAAATTTGGATAAGAAATCACCTTTTGAACCCTAGATGACCTATCCTTAGAAAACCCTAGGTGTTCTTGCATAGAGATTTTGACATAAGAGAAAAGTGTGTTTGATGTGTGTATGGATGATATTAATACCCTACAGGTTTTTTATGGACATGGGTCTTATCTGGGGAAAGAGGGTAATGACCGAAGTGTCCTTAAATAAAGCACAGGAAAAATTGTTGCCAGTCGTTATGGATCACATCACGACTCGCGACGACTAGGTATGAGTCATTTCCTGGACTCATAGTCTAGGCAATAACTCAGGGCATGCTTATTGGTATGGTCATGAGTTACACCATATGACTCGTGACCTGACCTTACAACTTGTGGAGTTTAGTCGTTACCAAGACAACAACCTTGGCCCATCTTATTGGTTTGGTCAAAAGTATCACCCTACGAGTCGTGATGTCTCCTTATGACTTATAAGGTCCAAATCATGACCTCAGCAGAAACTTGGATATTCCTCACTGGTTTACTTATGACTCGATCTTTACGACTCGTAATGAGTCTTCACAACTAATTAGGTGAGTCATTATTTGGGCAGTAAGCTCAAAAACTCAAAATTTTTAGAGGCCAAAAATTTGGGGTGTTACAAGTGCCAACCATATGTAAATTATCAAATATGTCATGACTTGCGTTTATATACTAGTTGAACACAGTGCTTAGAGACACATATGACTCAAAGCTAAACCATGGCCTGACATGATACTAAGAATGCTAAAGTTATATGAAATACTAAATGCAAAAGTTGTTTAATTTAAAAGTAATTATTCATGTTAGACGAAACTAAAACTAAGTTCGTAGATAAACAATAAGGTGAAATAAGTATTGTTCAAAAAGCCTCTAATAAAAAATAAAGTATTAGGAAAAGTCCCGACCTAACTCTAACTGTCTGAAATTTAAGTAATAACAAATTAAAAGAATACTAAATTCTATCCTCAATTAATGAGAACTTACCAATAATTTGGTGTTTCGGGGTACTAGATTGTGCTAATCATGAGTTTGTTGTTGAGCATCAAACCTATGTCATAAAATAATATAGTAAAAAAAAGTATGTGGTCAGTACTTTGAATTCACCTACATATGAAGTATGCAACTATAAATAACTAAACAAGCTGGAAGCATTGATAGCTAAATTAAAATGCAAGTATCAAAAATCCTCCAAAAATACTTGTATCAATTGTTTGAATTCAAATGAGTGGATTTGATTCATTTTTTTCTCAATTACCACTTATATTTTTCCCTGTGGGATCGACTCCAACTCTTTAGTTGGGGTTAAATGTGTGATCTTAGTAAGAACTATGACTAACTTTGAGCAACCATTGTAATTATTTCCCTATTTGATTTAGAAAGAGGGATTTTTGGTTATTTAGAACTATTGAAGTAGTCTTGAATTATGAAATGTTGGATTTAGCATACTCTTTCAAAAATGTTATGAAAATAAGTTGTATGGAAGTGGAATCATGTTAGTGAAAGCTCTTTGACTATTTTGATGACTCTAAAAACATTAGGTGGTGATATTGTGAATTATACTTATGACTATTTTTTTTCTTGTTTAGGAAGTAAAATTGGTCCATATTGAATAGTTTACATGCCATGTGTTGTGAGTCTGTGTTAATTAGTTGTTGTTCTTATTTGTTTCTTCTAAAACATATTTGGTTACTCTTTAATATTAGTCTTTTAATGTATTTTGTTAGATAAATAATATTAGTCCTTCTTTGTGACTTTTGGAAATCTCTTTGAACTTAAAAGACTACCCCTGCACAAATTCAATCATCAGTTACCCCATTTGAGTTTAATACCCTTAATTTGGCAACCATATTACAATCTATGAAATTTTTTGACATATTCTGTCTTTTAAACCCTACCTTCCAAGAACATGAAAAACACAACTTAAGGCTAAAATCCTAAGTTAGGTAGGTGGAAAGACACCTAGAGTAGGTGATAATCATTATATTTTTTTAAGTGAATGTGAAAGGTACAATTCAATGGTTCAATAAAAAGAAAGGAAAGAAAAGTAGACCAAAAAAAAGAAAAGAAAAATATAGAGTTTTCAATAAGTGGGTAATTAACAAGGAAAGGAAAGATGGTTTGTGTTGTATGGTTGTGAAGATGAAAATGATCAAAGTTGAATTGTAATGTGTTTGGTCAGTTCAAGGAGGGTGCAGTGACTTTTACCCTAAATTCTTATATTATCCTTTACTAAGCCTACATTAGAAGCTAGAAAAAGTCATACAAGATCCCAAACCAAGTGTTTTTCATTAGTGGTGATTTAAAATAAGGGCAAGTTTATGGACTTTACTTGTTTTGATTGGAAATTCTTTGTTGTGTTTGAGTATTTGATTCATTTCCCCTTGTCTTATTATTGTAAATACTGTGATTTTGGATCTTTTTTTATGAGGGAATGTGAACTTGGATAGATTGGTGAAGTTGATAAATTCTCAAAATAATTAAAAGGAGCATATTTGATTGACTAATATTTTTGAGTCACTTCTTGAGTATTGGTTGTTGTCACTTGATAATTCTTGAAAATGTTTTTTAAATTCAGGGAGTTGCTTGGGAAAGACTAACATGGTGTTGACTAGTTATGCTACCAATCAAAGTCATAGTCCTTGTTACTAATTGGAACATGTGAAGTGAAAATGATGGTGTTGGTATTTGACCATGAATTGATAGACTTCTTCAAGCCTTTGATTTTGTTTTGCTTGAGGAAAAGCAAGGTTTGTAAGTTGGGGGTATTGATAAGTGGTGATTTTACCACTTATTGTTGTCTCTTTTCTCATTATTTAATGTTGTTAATCTATATTATGTGGCTCATTTCCATTTGAATTGTGTTTATTTCAAATATCTTGAGATTTAGAAGGAGATTTGAGTGGTTGAATGGAATCAAAAGGAAATAGAGTGAAAAAGGATTTGAAATAAAGCTGGACAAAAATTAGTGTTTGTAATAATGAGGCTAAGGATCACAATTTGGGTCAATGTGTCACGACCCAAAAACTAAGGTTCATGATGGCACTTGTTGCAGCAAGCCTTGACAAGTAATACTATTACACAAACTGGTATAACAAGGAAATTACTACAAAAATCCAAGGCAAGGCTTCTAGAGCGAAGACGAGCCACACAAACATGATAATGGCGATAATATAATCAAAGACATCAAACCAAATCCTAAAACCTGGTGTCATAGTGTAAGAACCACTAACACAACTCAATGTCATAATGTACATAGGATATCCATAAAGGAACAAACTCTATTACCGAATACAATAAGACATAGTCTACATAAGAAAAGGAAGTGGCCATCTCTGGATGCACAGATCAACCGCTACCTCAAAAAAACTCCAAAAGTTGTCTGAATCAGCTATTCGTGCATGGAAATTGTTCCTGAATCTTTACCCAAAGGGCACAGTAGGGATGAGTACGATCAACATGTGCTCAGTAGGTATCATAGTACATCTGAATAAAGTATAAAATAAAGTATATAAGAACAAGTTATGGGCACATAACCTGTAATGAAAAATGGTTCCAAACTGTACCCCACAACATTTCCACTAAAAGTTCTACTATGAGCACATAATACAAATGGGTAGTGGATATAAGTGCAAATATATACATATAACAAATATAGGTATAAGAAAATAGAGAAAATGGACATATATCAAGTCAATAGCAACAATACAATCATAGAATAAGCGCAATATATGGTATGCAATGAAGATGATGATGATGCATGAGGTCGTACAAACTTCGTATACACCAACCGAGCTCTGCTCCCAGGTAAGACCCATGGGAGGTTAATCAACCCACATCTACCGAGCTCTTCTCCTAGGTAGGACCCATGGAGGGTTCATCAAGCCCTATACAAAGAATATCCATACTCCTCTTTGGCACATACATCAGTAGAGGGTTTTTAAAGATATCATATTTTCTATTAGAAAAAAAAAAGTCTTTCTAGTATATCCATGGTAGTACCAATGTTTAATGAATGAGTATGATATGAGCATGTAATGCTCACAACCAAACAAAATAAGAGTTTCCAATATCTAACCAATATATCAACCATATGGGCCAAAATCCACTCAAGTCAACCAACCATCAATGATTTAATATAGTCTAGAAAGCATCAAAAGAATACTCAAGGAACAAGGCCATTAATACCACATAAATTCAAAAATATAGGCTTTTCCACCATAAATAGGTAAACCAAACATATGTATGTCAATATCAGGCCAACAAATCATACAAAACCCCACACGGTCGCACATAGCTAATAATATCTCAAAACCACCAAATATTATCCACATAGGCCCTTCCACGGGAAAATGAATCTCATAAACACATTTTCCGTGATACAACCCCATACTCATAGAATGGTTGTACATTATTATTAATTAGCTAACCTAGTTGGAAGAAAGTTAATCCATAACCTACCTTCAATGCTGAAACTGGAATAAATAATCCTTTATTACCGAGCTTTCACCTCACACATGGATCCAAAATTAACTAAAATACACAAATATTAGAATCTATGCATTAAAAGAAAGCCAACAATACACATATTGCCCACTTCCAAATCGACGGGAAAATGGACCCCCAAAATAGGTTTTTGAAAATGAAAGGTAAAAACATAATTTTTGACCAATAATATTTTTCCTAAGATTAAAGGAACTCATTGGACAAAACCTAAGTAAAATGGTGCAAAATAGGGGTTTGAATCAAAGAAATTCTAATTTGGGCCTTTCAGGCAAAAATCTCAAAATTCTACCTTTAAATTCTAGTTTAAACAAGATTTTAATGATATAATCGAAGAAAAGTAGTTGAATTAGGTGTTTGGAGCTTACCCAAGATTGGGAATGGAAGAAAATGCCCAAAATCTCAATTCCCAAAATCCAAATCTTGAGAATGGTGAAGAAAATTAAGAAAGAATTATTTATATACCTAGGTGCTAGGTGCCGCTAAAGTAGTCAAGTAGTTATTGTAGCGTCCACAGCTAAAGCAATCAAGTACCACCTAGGCGGTGCCTGCTAGCGTACCAGTCTATGAAAGGGTACAAGGGCAATTTTAGTGCCCTCCACTAAAGCGTACCAGGGCCGCTAATGCACCCTTGCAAAGCCGGTAGTCAGCAGCTAAAGTGACCATATGAAGCTTTAGCTCTTGCCGCTAAATAGTCCAATGTGGCACTTTGGAGATTACACCAGCTGAGTGGTGCACCAGCTGTGGAGACTTGAAAAGTTCCAAGTCTCTGCGAACCGCTTGAGATTCATTCAGAATCTCGACAATGCAAACAAACTATGCTACCCTATCTAATTTAATGCTTCAAACTCTATGGCGATATAGGAATTTCAAGAAAAACATTGTTTTCATAGAATTGACCCCTGATACCTACTTTCATACTTTTCGAATGGAGGGTCAAAATGAGATATAAAATCCAAAAAACCATACCAACGATGTTACCAACCTAAAATTTATGTTTTGGATCTGCTACTACAGTCTGATTTTTCATCTGATGCACAAATCAAAAGATGTTGATCGAAGTCAACTAGTAAGCCTTTACGACCAACAAAAACCATAATCTCACACAAACCACACTAAAAATTTTAAGAACTATGCAAAATATCCCATGACCTAAAAACACTACAATGTAATCATAGGAGGGGTAAAATGGTTTATTCATATAGAATTAAAGATTCAACATAAATCACCAAAAATCAGGTCGTTACATCATCCACCACTAAGAAACTAGTTCATCCTCGAACTAAGGCTAATAGAAGTACCTGAATCAACAAAAAGCTCAGGATGACAACTATGCATATCAGACTCGACCTCCTAAGTAGACGCATCTATAGGTCGATGCCTCCATTAAACCTCAACAAGAATTACTCTATAAAGCAACCATCTAGCATCCCTAGCAACAATGGAGAAGGGCTCTTCATCAAAAGATAATTGCTTATCTAACTAGACTGAATGACATGAGACATGTCTAAAATATAATGCCAAAGCATAAGAACATGAAACACAAGATGAACAACTGATAAATCTAGGGGTAATGGAAACTCATAAGCCACATCCCCAATAGACCAAAGAATTTTAAATGGACCAATCTATCTGGAGCTATGTTTGACCCTCTTTCTAAATCACGCCCTTCATAGGCAACGTATAAAGAAACACTTGATCACAAATACTAAATCATAAGGCATGAAGTCTATGATCTGACACACCCCAAAGTCAATCTATGTTGTAGGGGCACCTCAAGCCCACATGAACCAGAGGTCGCCATGATAAACCAACCTAATCATCATTACAACAACAACAAGGGTCAGGGAATCCCAACCTTATTATAAGATAGCGGAAGCATAAGGCTAATAATTTGTAACGCCCAAAGACTACACCCTGGACATCACATGTTACTTATGACCATAAGTGATTCCAAGCTAACCCTTGTACTGGCATATTATTTGAGCTACTAATTTAATTACATAAAAATAGGAGTAATGTGCGGAAAAGATATCTTTAGTTGAACATATTCAAAACAAAACTATTTAAAATGATTATAACTCTGGTTATACAAAATAAAACTGGAAAAAATACATCAACTCTACTAACTATCAATGAAGCCTCTAGTAATATTGACTATAGGAAGTCCAGACATGACCTCCAGCTATCCTTATTCAATATGACTGAATAATGGAACCAAGATACTACTAAAACTATGATTAGATCGATCCCTTAAATCAAATGGACCCATCACCTACTGACTAAAAGCTTCACAATGTCTGATTATAATGTGTGGGAAATAACTGGAACCTACATTATGAAATGATGTAGCACATTGGCATATATATGTATCAGTACTTTTCAAATATACTAAGCATATGGGGGTAAATGCATAAGTAAAACAATAACTGAATGTACATATACACTTTAAAATAATACATGCTAAGTGTAGATGACTCACCTTGAGATTGAATAAACCAAAATCTATAAAATCATTAACATAAGTAATGAAGCATAAGGATAAACTTTGGGATCCATAACACTTAGTTTCTAAAAGTTTTACTATACGTTCTATCTACTTGGAGGTTCATCCATCCAACATAAACCATGAGAGATATCATGGAGTCCAAGGTCTTACCCACATTGAGGTGAGGTGTTCTACCCTTTCCATCGGAATAGAACCTTGAATTAAGTGATCACTATAATTAACCCATAATGGGACTTAAACCTATATTGGAACATAGTTCTAGGGTATGTGACCTGGGACTCATACCCAAATCGGTGCTAAATACTACTCCCATAATACTTATATGCTCATACTTTAGGAAATCCACCTTAAAATCCTACAAGGGTTTATAATGAAAACCAGTTATGCTTCTCTTTTCTTTATATTATAATAAAAACTAGCCTTCTTTTTGTTTAGCAACTCAAGGGTACTACTAACCACACACACTCTTTAATAATCTTAGAAAATAAGGCAACCGCCATATCACCTTGGGAACACATATAAATCATACCTACAACATCATACTCAATTACAAATAAATGAACTTAAACCCTTGCATACACTATTTAAGCATACTAGATCACTTCCATATAACTAGAATCTCTAACCAAACAATCATTATTTCCACCTTAATGATCATACACTATTCAAACCTAGTGTGTAGTGTTAAACATAATTAACAACCCAACCTTATATACCATTCTCAATTGAAAGCTATAAATTAAAACATCAAGAAACACTAGTACACTAGAACCTCATAATAACAATAATTAATCATGTTCGTTTGGCTTATATTATTATAATCCATTAGCACATCCTCTCTTCATACATCACTACCCTTAACCCATCTATACACCTAAATTTCTTTCATACATCTTTAAGTTTCAACTAATCTCCTTGTAACCTCTAGAGAAGCCTAAATTCAGAATACTCAACCACCTAATACTTTCATTAATAACCTATATGTTTTTAAAACAATAACTACCATTAATAACTCCTTCTCTAACTTCAACCAAGGAACTTATACCACATTCATTACCACTAAACTAACACACAAGGGACTATCATATAACTATTAACTTAATCGTATGCAAAAAATCATCTATATACATTCGATCAATCGCCATACTAGCTTTCTTATCACTACACTTCTGAACCCATACTTAAAACTATAAAAATGATCTACTACTTATGAACCATAACACTTAATGTCATAATATCCCTCGAATGCAAACTCTATTTAACAACCTAGACTTATACTATCTCCTCTCATGAGCATTATCTGGATAAAAGGGTTTAATGTGGAAACTGTATACATAACATATTTTATCTTAACTACACAACTCCTATGGATGAGAACATAATATTTCAACTTAAGGGACTTATAACACAATAGCAAGCTCCTCTCAACCCCATTGTGTGACTTATGAAGTTACTGATAGTAAATTTGAGAGCATCATCTTGGGTGAAATCATGTTATCTTAGAAAGTCATATATTAAGAATTATGGAGTAACACACGAATCGACATAAGTTTCTAAAAAAACAACTTTACTTCATGATCTAGAGTATGAAAGACATAAAACTTTTCTTAAATGCCATGTAGCCTCTCGAAGAAAAGTATAGATGACTCAGTACCATTCTGGAAGACTATACTAGACATGGCTTCATAGAAATCCTAGGACACTTGAACTTTGGGCTCTGACACCAAGTTTATAACACCCCAAAACTACACCCTGGATGTCACATAGTGCTTAAGACTACAAGTAATCCCAAGCTAACCCTCTCACTAGCATATTACTTGACCTACTGATTTTAATTATATAAAATTAGTAGTAATGTGTGGAAGAGATATCTTTAGTTGAACATATTCAAAACAAAACAAATTAAAATGATTATAACTCTGGTTATACAAAACAAAACTGGAATCAAATATATCAACTCTACTAACTATCTATGAAGCCTCTACTAATATTGACTATAGGTAGTCAAGACATGACCTCAAGCTATCCCTATTCAATACAACTGAATAATGAAAAGAAGATGTTACTCCAACTATGATTGGCTCGAGCCCTCGAATCAAAAGGACCCATCACTTGCTGACTGAAAGCTACACACTGCCTAATTATTGATCTGTGGGCTACAACTGGTACCTAAATTATGAAACAATGTAGCACATAGACATATATTTATGGATCAGTATATTTCAAATGTACTAAGCATGCAGGGGTTAATGCATAAGTAAAACAATAACTGAATATACAAATAGACTTTAAAATAATACATGTTAAGTGTAGATGACTCACCTTAATCTTGAATAAAATGAGAGTTGTAAAATCATAAATATGTGTAATGAAGCATAAATATAAACTTTGTGAGCCATAATACTTGGTTTCTAAAATCTTTACCTTTTGCTCAATCTTTTGGGAGGTTCTTCCAATCGATATAAACCATGTGAGCTATCATGGAGTCTAATGTCTTACCCACGTTGAGGAGAGTTGTTCTACTCTTTCCATCGGAATAGAACATTAACTTGAGTGATCACTATACTTAACCCATGCTAGGACATAAACCTATGGTGGAACATAGTTCTGGGAAATGTGTCCTTGGTCTCATACCCAACTAGGTATTAAATACTACTCTCATATTACTTATAAGCCCATACTTTAGGAAATCCACCTTAAAATTGTACAAGGGTTTATAATGAAAACTAGTTATGCTTTTCTTTGCTTTATATGATAATCAAAATGAACAAATGTGGATTCGATATCTTAGCTTAGGATCAAAGGATCAATTCTTGCTTTAAATCATGGTATAGTCTTGTCAAAGAATACTTAAGAGTCTAATATTCTTTATATCTCAATACTTAACTTAGAGCTTAAAATTTCATGGTAATTTATGAAAAAACTTCATTCTCAATATAAATCTTTAAATACTTCAACAATATCAGTCAAGATAGTGCAATCTCCTTCATAATATTAATCTTATAAGTTGAAACATAAACATAAGCAATTCTTAATATAATTAAAGATTTAAATATCATGATAATCACATGCTTCTATAATATCAAAACTTGGCTATGAACCCTAATTCAAAAAAAGTAAATTGAATCCTAAAATCATGCAATTGGGCACAAGGGTGGAAGGGTACCCTTGTTCATAACCCCACATACCTTAATTTTTCTTAACTTGTGAAGAAAGTGTGAATATTGGGACTTGAATGATGAACATGTGAAGGAAACCCTATTCTTTATGTTTCTTGAATATTTTCTTGAACTTGTAACCTTAAATTCTTAGATTCTTAGGAAAACAAAACTTGAATTTCTTGTTCTTGAGAAGAAACCCTATTCTTATTGTTCTAGAGGATGGAGAGGAGTAATGGAATTCAAAACTAATAAGTAATGGATAGTAGCTCCTAATAACACTTTGAGTAGTGGGGTGGGTAGTGTTTGAGATGAGGAAACAACCAAAATACCCCTACGAAACTAAATCAAAATTGCTGGAATTTCTTTAGTTGATGACTTGGTTGATGGCTTGTCATCTGATTGATAGCCTATTATCCTAGTCGTCAACTCCCTTTCATGTTTTTGTTATGAGTGACATCTTCTCTGATGGCTTATCAACTGGTTGATAGCCTATCAGCCGAATCCAAAACTCTTTCAGAGTTACTGCCTATGGTTGATGACTTTGACTGATGGCTTATCGATTGGTTGATAGACTCTCAGCCTAGTCGTCACCTTCTTCAATATTTCTTCCTAAGTTTGACGACTTGGCTGATGTCTTGTAACTGGTTGATAGCCTATCAACCTAGTCGTCACCTCGATGACAGATGATATGCTGAGGTAAAATGGGCATAACTTTTCACTCCGATGTTAGATTAAGGTGAAACTAGATGCATTGGAAATACAACTCGAAATCCTTTAATTTTATATATATATAAGGATACCTGATTAAATATATTATAGGATATACACTCATCTAATGTGGAACCTAGCTGGAGAATTCATCAAACTCTGTCGATAGAAAAGTCTTCAACTCGTCTTTGAGTTAGGAGGGCATTATGACCTCAATCAATATACAAATATATTACCACACCATATATTTAATAATCAAACATACATATACCTAGAATAATTGGGTTCGAGTTTGAATATTATTTTAATTCTATCCCAAAAATACGGGGTGTTACATTATCTCCCCATTGGAAACATTTGTCCTTGAATGAGATAGGTTACACTGAGAATCCTAAGGCAACTGAGATCATATACTGAACATGCATGACTTGAAACATGATTTCATAATTGATTCTAATCACAATACATGAACTGAACTAATTTCGTAAACATAAGCAATAGTAGGAGAATGGTTATAAAGCTGAGATAAATATGAGAGAGTCAAATTTTAAGTAACTATTAACTTAGGTTGGATCTGGTTTCATGAAGAAAATTTGAGAGGTTTAGGACATGAAAACTCAAGGTATTACAACATCTCCCCCTTGGGACCATTCGTCCCCTGAATGATATTGACTTGGCTGAAATACTAAGGAAAGATTGAGATGAAGCACGGTACACTTACAAATTGAATCATGACTGAATATCTTTAATCTGAAACATATGCATGAACTAAACTAAATTCAAAAATTTCATAGATGTGAATGAGTTACCTTATGGACTAGCCATATTCATGAAACTTTGAATAGTAAGACTAAATGGAGAGATGGAAAATCATAGGAACTTCTTTGTCTGACTACTAAACTGGATCTCTGGCTATACAAAAGGAATCATACTTAACTGGAGTGTTTCTTCAAAACTCTTTCTAAGAAATTGTAATAACATTAGGAAGCAAAAAACATGGGCATGATCTGAAAAATATATATGAGTAAGGACTCTTAATATGTATCTGACTTCTGTAACATGGAACATAGGCCTATTAATCATAGAATAGGATAGAATTACTATACCTTAGGTAATGCAACTCTTCAATTCAAGTTTATCCTCGCTCCTTAAATACTCACATGGGTACGTCTAACTACTCCAGCCAAAGTTTGAGTTGAACTACCTGTTCTTGCCATGTTCAAGGTAGTTCAAGGTACTGCACATAACACCATAACACTAGTCTGTACCATGACAACAAGAAACACCTACTCTCTCATATCTAAAAAATGGTTCATTAGTACTATCTCGACCTAAGGAGAGGTCACTCAAAAGTTTAGAACATGAGATCCCGAAGCATGAAATAATAACTTTGGCACTAATCTGAGGCTTAAGTACTAGAGTATCAATGACATGATTCATGAAAGAGATCTAAACTGAGGACATACATGACATATTTAGAGTTTTGCTGATCATTAAGAGTTTACCGTGAGTACATGGAATTGAACAATTTGTAAAGCATAAGTACGTGAGTCATGAGCTGCATAACCTGAGTTTGGGTTTTGTAAATTCATGGAATATGATTCATACTGCAGAGTGAACTGGAACCCCTCATACAAGGAACTGGAAGCATACAAGATTCTCTATGATGTGCATAAACATGAACTATGATCATGAAGCGGACATGTAAGGCATGAGCAGATATTGTGATAACTAAAGTACAAATACTGAAATAAGTCTGGGTCAGGAATATTCCTCCCTAGTGATGTTATGCAACATACTGACATCACTACTAGAATTTGATAATCTGACTTAGTTCCTTTTCCTACCATCTCTCTCTTAGATTTAATCCATTATTCGAAGACCATAGAACCCTTTAATAGACTCTAAACAGAACTGCAACCATGTTACTCTAAAGTTGTGGAGATAAAAATACATATCAATAAAAAATATATTCTACACGACTATACCTGAAAGTGTAAAACCTATTGCTTATATTTTCTTCTAAGATATAACTCTTATATTTCTATAAACCCAATATTCATCTTATAATAACTTAAATGCTTATTGACTTAGAATATTCATGAGCATTGCCATACACTGAGCTAACACCATCTAGAGCTTCAACTCTTCTTTTTGTTAGCTTAATTGTACCATATTCAGGCTTAGATTCTAATACTTAAAAGGGATATCCCCAAACCTTTAAAGAACTACACTAACTTCATTCTTGGACAATCCCCTTCATATATACCATCCTTAACTTTCTCTATCTTCTATAATCATCGCCATAGACTATATAACTAGCCTTCTTCTCCTTTAGCAACTCAAGGGTACTACTAACCACACACACTCTTTAATAATATTAGAAAATAAGGCAACCCCCATATCACCTTGGGTACATATTTAAATCATACCTATAACATCATTCTCAATTACAAATAAATGAACTTAAACCCTTGAATACACTATTCATGCCTACTTGATCACTTCCATATAACTAGCATCTCAAACCAAGCAAACATTATTTCTACCTTAAAGGTCATCCTTTATTCAAAATTAGTGTCTAGTGATAGACATGATTAAAAACCCAACTTTATATACCATTCTCACACAAAAGCTATAAATTAAAACATCAAGAAACACTAGTACACTCGAACCTCATAATAAAAAAAATTGATCATGATCGTATGGCATATATTATTATAATCCATTAGCATATTCTCCCTCCATACATCACTACTATTCACCTATCTATAACCCTAAATTTCTTTCATACCTCTATAAGTTTCAACTAAACTCCGTGTACCCTCTAGACATATATAAATTAAAAATACTCAACAACCAAATACTTTTATTAATAACCTGTACATTTCTAACACAATAACTACCATCAATAACTCCTTATCTACCTTCAATAAAGGAACCTGTACTGCATTCATTACCCCTAAACTAACACACAAGGACCTATCACATCACTATAAGTTTGATCGTATGCAAAAGTTCATCTATATACATTCAATCAATCGTCATTACCACATTTCTTGTCACTACACTTCTAAACCCATACTTCCAACTATAAGAAGGTTCTACTACTTATGAACTATAACACTCAATATTATAATATCCCTCAAATTCAAACTCTATTTAACAACCTAGATTTATACTATATCCTTTCATGAGCACTATCTGGATAAAAAGGTTTTAATAAGGAATCTATATACATAACTTGTTGATAAGTTATAAATTTGATGACTTTATAGAACCTTTTATACCTAAACTATCATGCTTTTCCATTGATTTTATGTTAATTTCTTACCTAATGCTCATTTGTATAGGAAAAGTTGAAAAGAAAAGATGAGCAAGTCATGCAAGTCAAAAAGAGAATAAATGTGAGTAAAAAGAATAAAAGTTGAACTGTAGGCCCAGAAATCAACCCTTAGTTACCATAATTGTGGCTTGAGGGTTGCAAACATGTCTACTCAACAAGCCAGCATGAAGGCGATCGCGAAATAAAAACCCAAATTATGGCAGTCACGAACACGGTCAAGGAGTGGCAATCGCGATTAAGCGTATAAGCTTTAAGGGAAAAATTGCAATTCATATAAATAGACCAACAACAAGGTGGAATTTTTGTAATATTGGTTAAATGTGGAATTGGGGCTAATTCAAGGGGTTTGGTAGCTCATTCTCAATCATTTATCATTCCATCACCTATCTCCCATCCTTAGTTTAGGGTTTTTGTAATTTCTTGGAGCTCGAAGTAAGACTTGTACTAATTTTTAGCTAACAAGACATTAGAGTGACTTTTAAGTATATATTTGGCTTCACGAATTAAAGATTCATTGGATTCTAAAGTGTGGTTTTCTATTCTCTTATGGATAACTTTGATGGAAATATTAGTTTATTTGTGTTTGTTATCATTATTTATTGCTAGATCTACCTCTTGGGATTAGGCTTGATTAGGGTGTAATTATATGTGGGTTGTTATATTATTGTAGAGATTAGAGTTTGTTAATGATGAATTCTATTATTGTTTGATTAAATTGCTTGGGATTTGATGGGTGAAATCACCAAATACCCAAATGGATTTGATGGGTGAAAGCACCAAACTCTAGAAATCTAAGGCCATCTTCGAAAGAAGGATTTTGGGTGATCTTTAGGAATCCATATCATCCTTGAAAGAGGGATGTGGAGACCAAAAAAACAATAGACAATAATGTGTATAAGTGGTTGTGAAGTTAACTATACCATGAGTATCATCCAAGAAATAGGGATGCCTTGATTGAGGTATTGGGTGGTTTTGATTGACACACTTATTAGGTGCTTGAAAGAGCTAATGGGTGAAATCCTTGCGGTTTTGTTGAAAAACTAGCTTCAAGGACATTTGGCCTAGCCTACCATATCATCAATGATTAGAATTTACATCAAATTATCATGTTCCCATGCACATCTTGCTTCTAGGAAAGTATAATCCAAAGATCCATTCTAATTCATTACACTCTAATTGTTCTTAGTCTCGAATTATTCTCTTAAAAGCCCAAGATTTATAATTGTAATTGACACAATTAGATACCCCCAAACCATTTTGTGCCATATGTTTAAAGTTTAGCAAGCACGTCGATTTCAAATTTACTCAATCGCCACTCATATTGTTCCTCGTGGATTTGACCCCAACTCTTGTTGGGTAAATATATTGACAACGACCACCTTGCACTAAATTAACGTGTAAGTTGAGCATTATTAAAAATGGCGTCGTTGCCGGGGAGAAATTTGGTGTATTGAGCCAGTTTGGAATTTTATCTTACTTGCTTAAATTCGATCTTGTAAATATTTGTTAGTTATTTTCCTTTGTTTCTTGTTTTAGATAGATTCTTAGTTTTGCTTATTTGTTAATATGTCATCATGGAATGAATATGTCTTTGGTGGTTGGATGTCAAACCTTGATGACCCATGTCCATATTTTGGTGGACCTCACTTTTGGCGAGATTATAGATATGCTCCCCGAGAAGAGATGTGTGCACCATATCACCTTCTTGGGAGAATAATTGTTCCTTATGTGGTGGTTGAGATGGACATCAAAACCGTTGTCCAAATGCCCTCTCTCCCCGTTATGCTAACCTGGTTTCTATTTTTTCTTATGATTTTAATTAATCTTATGAGAAAGAAAGTGAGGAACAAAGCACTAAAAGTAGTGGCGTTGAAGCAATGCTTCAATGAATATTGGAATTGAAAACAATGATGGAGGAGGAAGCAACCATTATACACAAGGAATTCGATGAAAAATTCAAGAAGATAGAAGATGTGGGCATGGATTTTAATACTTTATACACCACAACTATGCCATCTCTTCTTAATTAGAATGATATTAAAGAATCCTCGATGATTTCCCAACCAACCAAGCAAAACATGAGAGGTGATGCCAAAAAGAAGAAAATGGTACTAGAGTAAGAAGAAGAAGCTAAGAAAGTCCCTTCTGTTGACTCTAGTCCATTTTGGGATGAGGATACCAAAAGGGAGACAACTCTAAAATTTGGGAAAAGACCTCATTCTAACCATTTCTCAACATTAAGTGTGGTGGAGATGATGACAATCAATCCATTCGAGCAAATATTGACTGATGGTAAGAATGAATTATTTTCTTACATCCCAGAATTTTTCTTTCCAAAAGGGTATACTAAGACTCCAATCTTGAAGGCTAAGAAGCTTAACGATCGATGTCCAATTAGTGGCTTTCCATTATTCTCACCATTGCCCAATGAGCCTATAAAAAAGTTTGATGCTAAATTGGGCAAACGGTTTAAGTCTTTGAAGTGGCGTGATAGAACATTTATCATCATGCCCTTATATTTTCTCAATGTTCCTCAAAGGTGTAATGATAAAAAGATTGGGAAAGAAATTCAAATCCTCTAAGTGGAGACACAAATGAGGATCAAAAAGGTGTCGTGTCGCAATGTTAACTAAGGTGCTTCTTGGGAGGCAACCCAAAGAATTTTTCTTGGTATTTTCTAATGTTTTTAATTCAATTTTATGCTTGTTTTTGGGTTATTACAGGTGATGACATGATTCGGAAGGGGTGATGGAAGGTTTAGGCGCTCAAATCTAAGCACCGAGCCAATAGCGAGGTGAAGTTTTGGCCCAAATCTAATAGTACCAGCTTAGGCCTGCGCTGGACATGCTTGTACAGTCCAGGCGAAGGCCAAGAGCAACTTGGAAACAATTTAAAGTAGCCTTCACAGGAGGGACATGCGCTAGACATGCTGTAGCAATCCAGGCGTATCCCAAGCACGGATTGGATGCAGAAGGCTTGTTGTAAAACTGCCTAGACCTACCTGGACCTACTTTAGTAGACCAGGCATAGTTCAGCCATACCTTGGATGCGGGAAGACCCAACACAGTTGGGAAAAAACCAGTTTGACTTGCGTTGGAGCTGCTTGATAGCCCAAGTGCAGGTCTAGCTATAGGGCATGCAAATGGTCTCTTCTTTGAGCTAAAATTGCTGGACTTTGTGCATAAAACCAAATTCAAATGGGCTATCCTTAGAGTTAATATTGATGAGCATTTTATTTTTTTCATCCACAATTCAAACAATAAGATATGTTATTTCAAGAATGCATCACCGGATAATTACATTGGAGTTTTCTTCCATCACTTTCCTCTCTTAAGTAATCTTACAAGGTATGATTCTTAAAATGCAAATGGTGATCACATTTCATGAATTCTTTTGGTTTAAATTTATTTTATTTGATCTTAAGTTGAAAAAATATGGTTGTTGGGATGAATATTTTTAAATGAATACCTTGTATTACATGCACAATTGCAAATACTTGCTTTCATACACTAGTATACACCATTTGGTTGATGAAACACTCACTTGAGGGTTATTTTCTTAATTGAGTTGTTGGTGATGTAATTGGGTTTGTGTGATTAAAAGTGGTGTAATTGGTGATGAATTGATGCATTGGGGTTGTTCACATGTGATGTTATTTTATCTATTCAAGATCTTAATTTTCATGCACATCAAATGTTTGTTAAAATATCAATAAGAGAGAAATGTCTTATATGTTTGTAAGGGTAAATGCAAAATTTCTTGTGACAGTGTGTGATCATTTTTTGAGTTTAGCTATGAGTCCAATTGGTCTTAAAATTGATATAACTAATGGTGTTTTGTTGAAGTTGTTAATGAATGTTGAGGCCATGGTGTGATTGATTAGTTCCTGGGTGAAGTCTAAGTAACCTGAGACACATGAATGTTTATCTTGCCCTATGATAGATTGGGTGAAGCCATTCTTAAGGGTATAAGGTCGTTTGTATTCCTATTGGTGCCATGAATGTTTTATGAGCTAAATGGACAATATGTGAAATTGTGAGGAAAGGATCCCATGAAGCAAAATGATAATGTTCCCTTGCATTTGCCTGGGTTTTTCTTTAATTGTTTAGGAAGAGGAAAAAGTTCAAATAGGCTTCCCAAAAGTCATTAGCAAGAAATAGCACGATTTTGAGAAAGGCCAAAAATATAGTTTTCTTTGTGAAAAAGATCAAGGATGTTTCCAAGTTTTCTTTTGAGTAAGACCATTAAATTCTATGTTTGTCTCTCTCTTTACAAGGATAAGTCTTCGACTCGGAGTTACTTATAAATCTCAAATTGTTCAAATTGGTTGGGAGATTAACTTTATGCTCTATGAGTACGATGCCATGTGTGGTAAGATTTTTGAATAATTCTTGTACACATGTGTAGTATGGAACTTTCCTCGAGTGTATTCAAAGCAAAATCCTAGACAAGCTTGGTTTGGAGAATGACCCAAGGCCATTTTTGACCCATCACATAGCCAAATTCCCTCCTTAACAATTTCCCTAGTTAACCCTTTGAGCCTTTTTACCCATTTTTCTCTCTTTTTGTAATTTTAACCTTTCTAAAATACTTAAGCCCTTTTAAAACCTTACTTATGGCACTTAACCTCCTTTGATGCATCAAATAATTCAAAGTAATGAAATGTAGGCGAAAGCATAAGTTTGGGGGATTTGTGTAGTTGGAAGAATAATGTAAGGGTAGTTCAAACCCTAAGTTTGGGGGGGATTAGCTAAGATGATCCAAGAAAGGTATATGTAAGGTGTTCAAATTATGTGCTTAAGAGAAGAGAGACATACTCGATGATAAAGTTGTATAGCCTAGCCCATAGAACGTGAAGAAAAATAAGGTAAATAAGGGGGCTATGAAACACTTAAAGTTAGAAATTCTCTTGAGAAAGCCAAAGAAATGAAGAAAGAAAATGGTGGCTGTGAATTATTTTGTAAATACTAATAAAAAAGGTAAGGAAATATGGGAAATACCTTAAAGGAGAATAAGGTGGATAGTTTGAAAATCTTGGGATAGAAGGGGTTGATCAATTTCATTTAATGAGTTATTTTAGTCACTTGATCTATATGTATATCCCTTCCTTCACTTTGAAACTTCATCTTGGCCCGCGAGAGTTTGATTCCAAACTAGGTAATTCTACATTAGCGGCAAAAAACATAAAGGTCAAGATGATGGTTCTACTCATTGTATTTGAATTTCTTTGTGAGAGTGAGTGTGAATTCTTTCATTATTCGAGCTCATTTAGAAATTTAAATGTTTTGTGTGTGTGGAGCTAACTCTTTCATGTGAGCGGCATCGATACTTTTGGGTAAAGAGTGATGTCTTACTATTAATTTGGATAAATGGGTGAGGTAAGTAGAATTGTGAACATTGAGAAAATCTTTGAAGATTTTGAGTCTACTCTTAAGATGCTTTGTTGATTTGGAAAGTTTGTTTGATACAAAATTGCATCCTTGATTTTTCAAATATGAGCTTATTGAAAATTTTTGGTTTACTAGTTGCCATGACATGTTTGAAAAGTCTTTGTAGAGCTTTTTGAGCTTGTTCCTTTAGTATAGCTTTCTTTTGGGTGGATTTAAGTTTAATACCCTATCTAATTGAATTGTTATTGTGTGATTGAGGACAAGAAGTAGTCTAAGTTTGGGGGTGTTGATAAGTTATAAATTTGATGATTTTCTAGCACCTTTTAAGCCTAAACTATTATCCTTTTCCATTAATTTTATGTTAATCTCTTACCTAATGCTCATTTGTGTAGGAAGAGTTTGAAAGGAAAGATGAGCAAGTCATTCAAGTCAAAAAGATAAGAAATGTAAGCAAAAAGAATAAAAGTCGAACTGTAGGACCAGAAATCGACCCTTAGTTTCCGCAATCGCGGCCTAATGGTCATGATCACGTCGAGTCAATAAGCCAGCATAAGGGAGATTGCAAAATGACTACTGAGATTGCAGCAGTCGCGAACGCGGTCAAGGATTATCGATCGCAGTTAAGTGGAAAAGATTCAAGGTTAAAATTATAATTCGTCTAAAGAGACCAAGAGCAAGGTGGCATTTTTATAATATTGGTCAAATATGGAATTGGGGCTAATTTAAGGGAATTGTTAGCTTATTCCCTATCATCCATAATTCCATCACATATCTCCCATCTTTTGTTTAGGGTTTTTGTGATTTCTTGGAGCTTGGAACAAGACTTGTACTAATTTTGAGCTAACAAGACATTGGAGTGACATTTAAGTGTAGATTTGGCTTCACCCATTGAAGATTCATTGGATTCTAAAGTGTGGTTTTCCCTCTGTTTATTCTCTTATGGATAACGTTGATGGAAATATTTGTTTAGTTGTGTTTATTATCATTATGAGTTTCTAGATCTACCTTTTTGGGATTATTCTTGATTAGGGTGCAATTGTGTGCGGGTTGTGATATTTTTTCGTAGATTTGAGTTTGTTAATGATGGATTCTATTATTACTTGATTAAATTGCTTCGAATTTGATGGATGAAAGCCCCAAATACCCAAATGGGTTTGATGGATGACAGCTCCAAACTGTAGAAAGCTTAAGTCCATCTTCGAAATAGGGTTTTGGATGAACTTTAGGAATCTATAACATCCTATAATGAGGGATTTTGAGACTAAAGCAACGATAGACAATTTTGTGTATAGTTTTCTAATCTATCACTATCTTAGACCTAATGGTGGTTGTGAAGTTACCTATACCATGGGTATCATTCAAGAAATAGGGATGTCTTGATTGAGGTATTGGGTGGTTTTGATTGACACACTTGTTAGGTGTTCGAAAGATCCAATGGGTAGAATCCTTGTGGTTTTGTTGAAAAACTAGCTTCAAAGACATTAGACCTAGCCTACCATATTATCAATGATTAGAATTTGCATCGAATTTAGATGTTGCCATGCACACCTTTCCCCTAGGAAAGTATAATCACAAGATCTGTTCTAATTGATTACACTCTAATTATTCTTAGTGTTGAATTAGTCCCATAGAAGCCCAAGATTTTCATTCGCATTTGACACGATTGAAAACCCCCAAACCATTTTGTACCAAAGGTTTGAATTTTAGCAAGCACTTTTATTTCAAATTTACTCAATCCCCACTCATATTGTTCCTTGTGGATTCGACCCCGAGTCCCCTTGGGTAAATATATTGACAACGACTACCTTGCACTAAATTGACATGTAAGTTCATCATTATCACATAGTTTTTCGTAACTAAACAACTCCTACGGATGAGGATATAATATTTCAACATAAGGGACTTATAACACAGTAGCAAGCTCCTGTCAAACCCCTGTGTGACTTCTGAAGTTACTGATTGTAAATTTGAGAGCATTATCTTGGGAGAAATTTGGAATCTAGTACTCATGTTATCTCGGAAAGTCATAGATTGATAATTATGAAGTAACACACAAATCGACAGAAGTTTCTAAAAGAACAACTTTACTGCATGATCTAGAGTATAAAAGAAAGGAAACTTTTCTTAAATGTCTTGTAGCCTCAAGAAGAAAAGTACAGATATCTCTGTACCATTCTACAAGACTTTGCTAGAAATGGCTTCTTAGAGACCCTAGGACACTTGAATTTTGTGCTTGTATACCAAGTTTGTAACTCCCCGAGACTACACCATGGACGTCACACGGTGCTTAAAACCATAAGTAATCCAAAGCTAACCTTTGTACTGGCATATGACTTGAGCTATTGATTTAATTACATAAAACTGGGAGTAATGTATGGAAGATATATCTTTAGTTTAACATATTCAAAACAAAATTATATAAAATGATTACAACTCTAGTTATACAAAATAAAATTGGAATCAAATACATCAACTCTACTGACTATCTATGAAGCCTCTACTAATATTGACTATAGGTACCCTGGACATGGACCCCAGCTATCCCTATTCAATACGACTGAATAAAAAAAAAGATTCTACTCTAACTATGATTGGCTCGAGCCCTTAAATTAAAAGGACCCATCACCTGCTAACTTGAAGTTGCACACTATCTGATTATGATGTCTAGACTACAACTTGTACCAACATTATGAAACAGTGTAGCACATATACATATATGTGGATTAGTACTTTTCGAATATATTAAGCATGTGGGGGTGAATGTATAAGTAAAGAAATAACTTAATGTACACATAGACTTTAAAATAATACATTCTAAGTGTATAAGACTCACCTTGAGTTTGAATAAACCAAAAGCTATAAAATCATAAACATGAGTAATGAAACATAAGGATAAATTTTGTGATCTATGACACTTAGTTTCTAAAAGCTTTATGTTTTGTTCTATGTATTGGGAGGTTTCTCCAACCGATATAAACCGTGTGATCTATCATGGAGTCCAACGTCTTACCCACATTGAGGAGAGGTGTTCTACCCTTGCCATCAGAATAAGACCTTAATTTGAGTAATCATTATACTTAAACCATAGTGGGACATAAACCTTTGGTGGCACATAGTTTTGAGGCATATGACCTGGACTCATACCCAACATAGTGATAAATACTACTCCCATATTACTAATTTTCTCATAATTCAGGAAATCCACCTTAAATTTGCACAAGGGTTTATATTAAAAACCAGTTATATTTCTCTTTGCTTTATATTATAATCAAAATGAACAAATGTGTATTCCATATCTTAGATTCGGATTAAAGGATCTATTCTTGCTTTAAATCATGGATAGGCTTGTCAAAGAATACTTAAGAGCATATTCTTCTTGAAATATCAACACTTAACTTAGGGCTTAAAAATTCTTGCTTTAAATCCATGGTAATTCATAACAAAACTTCATGCTCAATATAAATCTTGAAATACTTCAGCAATATTAGTCAAGATAGTGCAATCTGCTTCATAATATAAATCTTATAAGTTAAAATATAAACATAAGAAATTCTTGATATACTTAAAGCTTTAAATCTCATTATAAACAAATGCTTCAAGAATATCAAAACTTGGGTATAAACACTAATTCAAAGAAAGTAAATTTAATCTGAAAATCATGCAATTTGGGCACTAGGGTGGAAGGTTACCCTTGTTCATAACCCCACATACCTTAATTTTTCTTATCTTTTGAAGAAAGTATGAATCTTGGCACTTGAATTATGAACTTGTGAAGGAAACCCTATTATTAATGTTTCTTGACTATTTTCTTGAACTAGTAAGTTTAAATTCTTGGATTCTTGGGAAAAGGAAACTTGAATTTCTTATTCTTGGGAAAAAATCCTAATCTTATTGTTCTTGAGGGTGAAGGCGATTAATGTCATCTGAAACTAATAACTAATGGATAATAACGCCTAATAATGCTTTAAGTAGTGGGAGGGGTAGGTTTTAAGGTAAGGAAAATAACAAAATACCCCTACGAAATTGTAACGCCCCAACTTTCTGAACCTGAACGCTACACGGTGCTTATGACCCCAAAGGACCACAAGCTAACCCATGATTGATATCTATACCTATACACTGCAATATATGACGTAATAATATAGAAAACATGAATAATAGGCCATAAGGTTCAACTGCATAGAATATCTGACAAATCATAACATCCATATAGGGTAACGAATAGCCAAAACAACTGAAATCTGAATCAAATCTTAACTAAATCAGAAAGCCTCTAAATACTGTCAGAATAAGAAGTTGAAGGAACATGTCTCCAACTAACTCCATCTAGCAAAACTGAACTGAAATAATAAATGAAATAAATAATATCGTCCTCGAATGGATGAGAACTCACTGCAACTCTGCGACTGGAATACTACTTTTACTGCTGATCTGGAACTCGTGTCTGTGAACCTATGGTGTAACATAAAAGAAAGGACCATATCTCATAGGCGTTATTACAACTTGGAGTACTGAGTATACGAGTGAGGTAGGCTAAATGCAAGGGTTTACATGCATGAACGATGTTAACTGACTGACCGATATGAACGTAAGAGTGCAAACATGCATACATAGTAACTGAGATCGTGATTACGTGATATCTAAATATGGACGCTAATACATGATCTACTGATATATAGCATAACAAATACTAAAATTTTGATAACATAGATGACTGTGTCTGATAGTCCTGAATCTAATGGAACTATCTGTGTTCCGTTTTGTAACTGAATTGACTGTATCTGACAGTCCTGATATACTAAAATCTGAAGAACTATCTGAGTTCTTTTACTGAGGCTGGGACTGAAAATATAGGAGGTAGTTGTTTAAATCACATGCCCCAATAAATCATATAGCTAAGTTGGGGTCCAATCTCTTCCCTGACTGGAAGGGTGTCAATATCGCACCACTGGTAAGGACAACTGTGAGTGAACCTTATCTGGCAGGTACTAAAAAATAAGAATGGTGGGAACCCTAAACTGATAGGTTAAGCCACCTTATCAACCCTAATCTGACAATTTAAGATGTCTCAACCTACGCTGGCTATGTAGTTCTAGAACACAAGGATGACTGTTAAGAATCACACCCTAAACTGGAAGGTGAGTTCCCATCCTTGGGTTCACTTGGTGATAACTTCTACTCCCATCTAAATAGACTGAACATGATTTAATTGACTATACATGTACTGAGTAACTGACTTCCGTTGACTGATGGAATAGTACTATTATCTAAGAATTAACTGAGATCATGAGATTTCTGAGATTTCCTGAGTCACATGACTAATTGAGTTCTATAGATAATGGATTTACTTAGATTATCGTGATAACATAACATGGCTCTAGACACACAGCTATATTTTTTGGGTACAAGTACCCCCAGGACTCGATGGAAGGAAACTGACACACATGAATGACTTGATCATAAGAGTAGAGTCCACAATTTACAATATCATAAGTAGGGGATTTCACACTAAGAATAGTTCTCAACATCTTTAACATGGGAGGGAAATTCATACAACATGTATATACTTTCATAGCCTCAATACCATGCTCAATCCATATCACAACAACAACGCATATAAATCACGTGGAATTCATGTGAAATCATAAATCATAGAGCATGGACCTGTCATTAAGAACTATTAAATCATGGGACATGAATTCTATCATCCTAGGCGTATTATCAAACACTTTGCATGCATTCTTTTAGCTTAGGTGTGTTCATGAATTTCACCATATCAAGCCACATAAATATCATGGGTTTCAACTAACAAACATATATACTTCATGAAAACACCTTTAGATATCATCTTGAAACTTACACAACAATCATCAACATGTACGTGCTCATATCACAACAAGACAATCACAAAATAATACTTAAAACATGGTTCTTGATCTCTATGAACGAAATGTATCCATAGATGAACACTACGCATACCTGACTCAATGTTCTTGATGTTTTTGAACTTAAAGGATTTGAAATCCTTTGATTTTTTTTAAGAAGAATGGGTCTTGTTCTTGGAGATAAAATTTAGAGAGAAACCCTAGTTTTTGTTTGTGAAATAATAATGAGAAAAATGGCTGAATTCGGACTCATCTGGGTATATATAGGCAAGTGGTAAGTGACCAAAATACCCCTGTTAAAATGGCCTGGAAATAAACTGAACGTGGCATGTGATAACCCGACTGATGGTCTATCAGAAACTTGATGGTTTGTCATTTGGACTGTCATACGTGGACCAAAAATGGGGTTCACTGGATAAGAGTTGAAGGCCTGGATGATGGTCCGTCAAAAATCTGACGGTCCATCAACTCGTCCGTCAATCCTTATCTAGAACGTGGCCCTACTTCCTTGTCTATGATGGTCAAAGTGGTGGTCCATCACTTTTTTGGCGGTCCATCAACTTGGACGTCGTACCTGGGTGTTTTGGGCAGTTCTAAGTAAAACATCCATAACTTCCTTGTCTGGTGTCGGATTTTGACAAAATTGGTATCGTTAGAAAGCTAACTCAATTTTCCACGTGATAGAAAGTAGAAATTTCAAAAATAACACATGTACAAAAATATATTTGTAATTCAAAGCAAGTACTAGCATCCTTGAGATGATTTCTAGCTATAAATAAGCACGGGTATTACAGAAACTATATCAAAATTGCTGGAATTTCTTTAGTTGATGACTTGGCTGATGGATTGTGAACTAGTTGATATACTATCAGCATAGTCGTCAACTTCCTTTCATATTGTTGTTATGGTTGATGACTTGGCTGATGTCTTATCAACTGGTTGATGGCCTATCAGCCTAATCGTCAACTCCTTCAGAGTTACAGCCTTAGGTTGATGACTTTGGCTGATAGCTTGTAACTGGTAGATAGCCTATCAGCCTAGTCATCACTTTATTCAGTGATTCTACCTAAGGTTGACCACTTGTCTGATAGCTTGTCAACTGGTTGATAGCCTATCAGCCTAGTCATTACCTTGATGACTGATGGATATGCTGAGGAAAAATCGGCATAACTTTCCACTCCGATGTTGAATTAAGGTGAAACTATATGCGTTGGAAAGACAACTTGAACACCTTTAATTTTATAGATAGAGGGATACCTGAATCATTTTATCATATGATATACACTCATCTAAAGTGGAACCTAGCTGGAGCATTCATCAGAACTCTGTCGATAGAAAAGTCCTCTACTCGTCTTTGAGTTAAAAGGGTATTATGACCTCGATAAATATAAAAAGATATTACTACACTATATATTTGATAATGACACATACATATACATACAATAATTTGGTTAAAGAATAAATGCATCGGAACAATGGTTTGAATTCTAGCCCAAAAATAAGGCGTGTTACATTATCTCCCCCTTGGGAACATTTGTCCTCGAATGAGACTGGTTAGACTGAGAACCCTAATGCAACTGAGATCATATACAGAACATGCATGACTTGGAACATGATTGCATAATTAATTTTGAGTACGATAAATGAACTAAGCTAATTTTGTGAACACAAGCAATGGCATGAGAATGGTTATAAATCTGAGATAGAGACGAAAGAGTCAACTTATGAGTAATTATTACCTTAGGTTAGATCTGGTTTCATGAAGAGAAGTTGAGAGGTTTAGGACATGAAAAATTAGGGTATTACAACATCTCCTCCTTGGGACCATTCATCCCCCGAATGATACTGACTTAGCTGAAATTTAAAGAAAGATTGAGATGATGCATGGGACACTTACAACTTGAATCATGACTGAATACCTGAATCTGAAACATGATGCATGAACTGCACTAAATTCATAATTTGCATTGATGTGAATGAGTTACCCTATGGACTAGCCATATTCATGAAACTTCAGATAGTAAGACTAAATGGAAATATGGAAAACCATAGGAACTTCTTTGTCTGACTGTTGAACTAGATTTCTGGCTATACGAACTGAATTATACTGACATCTTATACTTAATTGGAGTGTTTATTTTAAACTCTTTCTAAGAAATTCTAATAACAATAGGGAGAAAAGAAATTGGGCATGATCTGAATAATATATATGAGTAAGGACTCTTAATATGGTTATAACTTCTGAAACATGGAACATAGGCCTATGAATCATAAACTAGGATAGAATTATTAAGACTTAGGAAATGCAACTACCTATTTTAAGTTTATGCTAGATCCTTAAATACTTGTATGGGTACATATAACTACTCCAACTAAAGTCTGAGTTAACTACCTTCTCTCACCATGTTCAAGCCTAACTTAAAATTTCAAGGTACTGCTCATAACACTAGTATATACCATGAAAACAAGAAACACTTACTCTCTCCTATCTAAAAAATTGTTCATCAGCATTATCTCGACCTAAGGATATGTCACTAAAAAGGTTAGAACATGAGATACTGAAGCATGAAAGAATAACTTTGACACTTAACTGAGGCATGAGTACTAAAGTATCAACAACATAAATTCCTGAAAGAGATCTAAACTGAGGACATATATGACATAATAAGAGTTTCGTTGATCATTAATAGTGTACCGTGAGTACCTAGAACTAAACATTTTGTAAAGCATGATGATATGAGTCATGAACTACATGACCTGAGTTTAGAGTTTGTAAATTCATGGAATATGATTCATACTGTAAAGTGAACTGGAACTCCTTATACAAGGAACTGAAAGCGCACAGGATTCTCTATGATGTGCATGAACATGAACTATGTTCATGCAGCTGACATATAAGGCATGAGTAGATATCATGATAACTAAAGTACAAATACTAAAATAAGAATATGTCAGGTATCTTCCTCCCTAGTATTGTTCTGCAACGTACAATTGCATCACTGCTAGAATCTGAGAATCTGACTTGGTTCCTTTTCCTACCATCTCCTTCTTAGCTTTAATCTATCATTCTAAGCTTATGGAACCCTTTAATAGACTCTAAACTGAACTATAACCATGTTACCTTAAAGTTAGGGAGATGATAATACACATCAATAATAAATTTACTCTTAAAGAGTATACCTGAAAGTGTAAAACCCATTGCTTATATTTTTTTCTGAGATACAACTCTTATCTTTCTATAAACCCCAAAGTCATCATATAATAGCTTGAATGATTGCCAAAATAGAATCTTCATGAGCATCACCTTACCATTAGTTCACACCATCTAGAGCTTCAACTTTTCTTTATGTTAGCTCAATTATACCATTTTCAGGCTTAGATTCTAACACTTAACATAGATATACCCAAACCTTTAACGAACTATACTAACTTCATTCTTGGACAATCCCCTTCATATATACCATTCTTAACTTTCTCTATCTTTTGTAATAATCGCCAAAGACTATATAACTATCCTTCTTCCCATTTAGCAACTCAAGGGTACTACTAACCACACACACTCTTTAATTTTCTTAGAAAATAAGGCAACCCCCATATCACCTTGGGTGGATATATAAATCATACCTTCATTATCATACTCAATTGCAAATAAATGAACTTAAAACCTTGCATACACTATTGAAGCCTACTATATCACTTCTATATAACTTGCATCTCTAACCAAATAATTATTATTTTCGACTTCATAATCATCCACTATTCGAACCTAGAGTCTAGTGCTATACATGATTGAAAACCCAACCTTATATACCATTCTCACTCGAAAGCTATAAATTAAAACATCAAGAAACACTAGTACACTAGAACCTTATAATAATAATAATTGACCATGATCGTATGGCTTGTATTATTAAAATCCATTAGCATATACTCCCACTACACATCACTACCATTCACTCATCTATACACCTAAATTTCCTTCATACCTCGATAAGTTTCAACTAAACTCATTGTAACCTCTAGAGAAGCCTAAATTCACAATACTTAACCACCAAATACTTTCATCAATAACTTATATGTTTCTAACACAATAACTATCATAAATAACTCTTTCTCTACCTTCAACCAAAGAACCTGTACCATATTTATTTCCCCTAAACTAATAGACAAGGACCTATCATATCACTACTAAATTGATCATATGCAAAAGTTGAACTATATACATTCGATCTATCGCCAATACCATATTTCTTGTCATTATACTTCTAAACCCATACTTTTAACTTTAAGAAGGTTCTACTAAGTATGAACCATAACACTCAATATCATAATATTCCTCGGATACAAACTCTATTTAACAACCTAAATTCATATGATCTCCTCTCATGATCACTATCTAGATAAAAGGGTTTAATGAGGAATCTATAGATATAATATATTTTATCTTAACTGTACAACTCCTGTGGACAAGGACATAATATTTCAACTTAAGGGACTTATATCACAATAGAAAGCTCCTCTCAAGCCCCTTGTGTGACTTCTAAAGTTACTTATAGTAAATTTGAGAGCATCGTCTAGGGATAAATTTGGAATCTAGTTCTTATGTTATCTCAGAAAGTCATAGATTGAGAATGATGGACTAACACATGAATCGACAAATATTTCTAAAAGAACAACTTTACTGTACAATCTAGAGTATGAAAGAAAGTAAACTTTTCTTAAATGCCATGTAGCCTCTCGAAGAAAAGTACAGATGTCTCCGTACCATTCTAAAAGACTCTACTAGACATGGCTTCATAGACACCCTAGGACACGTGAAATTTATGCTCTAATATGAAGTTTGTAATGCCCAGAGACTATACCCTGGACGTTACCCATTTCTTAAGACCACAAGTGATCCTACGCCAACCGTTGTACTAGAATATTACTTGTGCTACTGATTTAATTACATAAAACTTGGAGTAATGTGCAGAAGAGATATATTTAGTTGGACATATTCAAAATAAAACTATTTGAAATGATTACAACTCTAGTTAAACAAAACAAAACAGGAACCAAATACATCAACTGTACTAACTATCTATGAAGCCTCTACTAATATTGACTATAGGTAGCCGGGACATGACACCTAGCAGTCCTTGTTAAATGTGACCGAATAAAGAATATAAGATGCTATTCGAACTATGATTAGCTCGAGCCCTCAAATCAAAAGGATCCATAACCTACTGACTGGAAGCTGCACACTGTCTGATTAAGATGTATGGGCAATAATTGGTACCTACATTATGAAATAATTTAGCACATAGACAAATATATGGATCAGTACTTTTAGAATGTATTGTGCATGTGGGGGTGAAAGCATAAGTAAAACAATAACTGGATGTAAACATAAAATTTAAAATAATCCATGCTAAGTGTAGATGACTCACCCTGAACTTGTATAAAATTAATTTTATAAAATCATAAACATGAGTAATAAAGCATAAGGATAAACTTTTAGAGCCATAACACTTAGTTTCTAATAGCTTTACTTTTTGTTCTATCTTTTGGGAGGTTCTTCTAACCGATATAAACTATGTGAGCTATCATGGAGTCCAACATCTTACCCACATTAAGGAGATTTGTTCTACCCTTTCCATCTAAATAGAACCTTAACTTGAGTGATCACTATACTTAACCCACGATGGGACATAAACCTATGGTGGCACGTAGTTATGAGGAATGTGACCTTTGACTCATACCAAACTAGTTGTTAAATATTACTTCCATATTACTTATAAGCTCATACTTCAGGAAATCTACCTTAAAATTGCACAAGGTTTTATAATGAAAACCAGATATACTTCTCTTTGCTTTAAATTATAATTAAAATTAACAAATTTTGATTCCATATCTTAGCTTAGGATCAAAGGACCAATTCTTACTTTAAGTCATGCTATAGGCTTGTCAAAGAATACTTAAGAGCATAATCTTCTTGAAATCCTAACACTTAACTTAGTGCTTAGAAATTCATGCTTCAAATTCATGGTAATTCATAACAAAACTTCATGCTCATTATAAATCTTGACATACTTCAACAATATCAGTCAAGATAATGCAATCTCCTTCATAATATAAATATTATAAGATAATACATAAACATAAGCAATTCTTGATATACTTAAAGCTTTAAATATTATGATAATCACATGCTTCAAAAATATTGAAACTTGGGTATGAACCCTAATTCAAAACAAGTAAATTGAATCTTAAAATCATGCAATTTGGGCACAAGGGTGGAAGGGTACCCTTGCTTATAACCCCACATACCTTAATTTTTCCTAACTTCTGAAGAAAATCTGAATCTTGGAACTTGAATGATGAACTTGTGAAGGAAACCCTATTCTTGATGTTTCTCGAAGATTTTCTTGAACTTGTAAGCTAAATTCTTGGATTCTTTGGAAAAGAAGACTTAAATTTTTTGTTCTTGGGAAGAAACCCAAGTCTTATTTTTCTTGAGAGTAGGGAGGATTAATGGCATCTGAAACTGATAAGTAATGGGTAATAACGCCTAATGATGCTTTAAGTCATGGGAGGGGTAGGGTTTGACGTGAGGTAAAGACCAAAATACCCCTACAAAACTAAATAAAAATTGTTGAAATTTCTTTAGTTGATGGCTTGTCAATTGGTTGATAGCCTATCAGCCTAGCCATCAAATCTCTTTCATGTTATGGTTATGGGTGACGACTTGGATAATGGATTATCAACTGGTTGATAGCTTATCAGCCTATGTGTCAACTTCTTTAGAGTTACTGCCTAAGGTTGACGACTATATCTATTGGCTTGTCAACTAGTAGATCATCTAACAGACTAGTCACCATCTTCTTCACTGATTCTGCCTAAGGTTGACGACTTGGCTGATGGCTTGTCAACTGGCTGATAGCCTATCAGCCTAGTCGTAACCTTGATGATAAATGGATATGTTGTGGTAAAATGGGCATAAAATCCTAGTAAAATGTCAGATTATGGTGAAACCAAATGTATTGGAAAGAAAACTCGAAGACCTTTTATTTGATATATAGAAATATACCTGAATCAATATATTCTAGGATATACACTCATATAAAGTGGATCCTAGCTTGAGCATTCATCAAAACTCTATCGATAGAAAGGTCCTTAACTCGTCTTTCAGTAAGGAAGGTATTATGACCTTGATAAATATACAAAGATATTCCCACACCATATATTTGATAATCACACATATATATACATAGAATAATTAAGTTCAAGTCTGAACACAAAGGAACAATAGTTTGAATTCTATCTCCAAAATACGGAGTGTTACATAGTCAAAACTTAAACAATATCTATCATTTTATTAATGTCAATAGTCTGGTCAATATATCCAAGTCCAAAGTGATCCACAAAGCCTCTATCAAACAAGAGTCAATAATATGTTGAGACATGCCCCCAACAATAGCCAAGTACCAAATCTATACAAGTCCTGACAAAGGATAAAGTGACGATGGAATGAATGTCTTCTAAAGTATGGAAGCTCACCACTCGAACCGCTCGAACACCCAATCACTGCATAGCAAAAAAAGAAGAAGATGCTCTAGCCCCTATGTCGCGTGGGGACATAGCGTTCGGAGATGGTTAGTTCTTGGAGCGCTAGCATGTAACTCAAGCATAAGGATAAAATAGTTCATTTATTCAATCCAATTCAAACCATCCTATACAATAATATTTACATTGGGATAAGCATATATGATGACACATATACATATGTTTATAGAGAATGCCAAATTATGGAGGATGTCATAACAATCATTCTTAAAGCATTCATTCATGAGACATAGAGTGAAGAACTTTCAACCATTCACCATACCAATTTTAGAAACCTAAACTTCTCTGTTACATTAGTCAAAGGGATTTGAACCTTAAACCAACTCAATAAATTCAACTAAATCCTTACACAAGGGACTATAACCACATGCTCACACATTCAATTAGGCATGGAACTCCAATCACATGCTCACACATTCAATTAGGCATGGAACTCAAATCACATTCTCACACATTCAATTTGGAATGGAACACTATTCACATGCTCACATATTCAATTGGGCATGGAACTCTAATCACAAGCTCACATATTTAATTGGGCATGGAACTTTAATCATATTATCTCACATTAGGCAAGGGACTACAACCACAAGCTATTTTGTAAGGCGGGGTATTTTAACCTCAAGAGATATCTTTAAGAAATAAACTCCAACCACAAGCCATTGGATGAGGGACTTTAACCACAAGTCACAAAATGAGGGACTTTAACCATAAGTCATTAGACAAGGGATTTTAACCATAATTCGTTAGACGAGGGACTTTAACCACAAGTCGTTAGACAAGGGACTTTAACCACAAGTCAATAGATGAGGGACTTTAACCACGTCATTAGATGAGGGACTTTAACCATAATACATTTTATTACCATCCTTAGTCGACACTTGAACTCTTAACCCATTAGTTCATGCATTAACATCCAGACAATTCATTTCGATATTTAAGGGCTTGAATTTATTTAGGCAATTCTAGCCACCAAGGCTACAAATGAACACCATAGAAAACCACAAGGTCTTTGCCGACCCAAATAGCCATTAATCATAGTGATAGGCCCAAGGCCTTAGTTTACAACATAATACAAGTTCATTTATGGTCATCAAGACCTCTACAAACCAATTATTCCTCATTATTGTCTAACACACACCTTTCATTAAAACACAATTCAAGTTCATGTTTTAGGGACCATGTCCCATTTAACAAACCAACTATCAAGGGCATCCTCTTTCTCCTTGCATGGATAACAAGGTATCTAGTAACCATTTACCAAGCGTTCATATTCATTAACAATATCTTACCTCATTAATTTCCACTAGACCAATACCATAGATACACATTTTGCCTTTGCACAACCAGTTAACCACAAATCACTTTAATGGACTAAATAACTTAATTAAATTCATCATTAAATTCAATCTATGGTCATAAAGATCCACAACTATTCACATTTCATTAGAAAGTTTACTACACATCCTCACCATATTTTAGTTCAACACACTATTCAAATTCAATTTCGTGATAAGGAACTTTAATCCCCTATTAGCCATCTACTAACAAGGTTATCAATTATACAATGCATGGATCATAATACATTTACGATATCATTTATCAATCATTCATGCTTATTGGGCAATTACCCTAATTCAAAATATCACTAACATGTGACTAGACAATTCACTTAGATATTTTCACAAACACCTTATGTACATACCATTAACAAGGCTATTTTTATAGTATAAATCATAAAGATTAGGTTTTCTCAAGACCCCCGTGTTAAAACACATATGCAATTCATCATTAATAAAATGTATAAATAAAAGTCTAAGTAAGAAACAACATTATTCACCATTAGGCAACCCTTTTAATTTTATTTTAAAATCACCATGTACACTAACTAATCCAAGTGTGAAATACATGGGTTTACACTTATTTAACAAGGGGAATGGTTACATGCCTTAAAAAAGATGATCCACCAAGAACTTGACTCCTCTCTATCTTCTAGATGAGCACCCTTCAAACCCTAGCCTCCAATCTTGTTTCAAGAAACTTTGAGAGTGTTTGAGAGAGAGTTTAGGTTTTAGATCCACTCCAAATATGTTTAAAGAGGCCATATACACTTATATAGTGAAGGGACATAGGGTTTAAGGCTTAGTAAATAACCACAAGGCCTTTAGTTGACATCTATAAAATGAACCCATTCAGGCGTCTAACTCACCTTACGAACCATACCCTAGGGTACGAGTGGTACCCTAACTTATACCCTAGGCTTATCCTAGGTCACCCATACTATTAAGGGTATGATCACACACACTTGAGTTGTATCCAAAGGGTAGACTCATCCCCTAACTCATATGCATCGCTCCTACCTAAAATAGTCCACTCAATCTAGGACTTCACTCTATATGGTTACTTGGTACGACTCGTATACTTAGGGTACGATTAGGTGAAGGCCAAGTCATATTAAGGATATATTATTATTCTCCTAGGCTTCTCAAGGTGATACAAGTAAAGTCTAAGAACTTGAACAAAACCTACTACAATCCAAAACTATACTATAAGAAAGTGAGATGAAGAAGAGATGAGACTAGAAACCAAACAACAACACACGGATTCAAACACTAAAAGAAGAAGATTGCATAAAAATAAAAGAATAGATAATGAGACATAAACCTAAACCAATGAATAGAACCAACTTGTGTATCAAACACCAAGACACACAACACCAATGAAGGATAACACCGCACTCTTAGGTGAACACAAAGGGATCGATGTCCTCAAGGACCCATCTTTCTTGCCAAAATGCAAAAACAAGGTTAACCCTAGTTTCAAATATCTTTTCCAAGACCTACACTACTAGTTTTTCCAAGATCTACACTACGGAAAGAAAACACAATGAGAATTCTCTCAATAATTCATCAAAATCTAATGAAAAATAGAAGCCTAATTTTCTATTTATACTTATTACAAACAAAGACTAAAATGCCCTTAATGAAGGGCACTCCTTTGGAGTGTAAAAGAGGATTCTCAAATGAACACAATACCCCATAGTTGAGGCACCTTTGGAGTGTATCGAAGGCTTCCTTGGAGTATATTCAAGGTCCCTCTTCACATTTTAGCAAGTACACTTCCTTGGATGAATATACAATACTCTCACAAGCCCTCATCTTCATAAATAGCGCCATGTGTGTTTGGACATGATGAATGGCGCCTCTTCAATGCTCTTAAAACTGAGGATGTTTCATTCTTCAAGGCTTATGGTTCTCAGGCTAGCATCAAGGCAAGCATCCAAGCAACCATCCATACACGGGATTGCTTTATATCTTACTCAAAACAGTCTTTCCTTGCATATTCTTGTGCCCTTGGGGTGACCAAGTCTTGAGCCTTTAGGTATCTTCCTCCAAAGAAGTCATCAAAATATATAGCAGCCATTTCACTTGAATCATCCTCCCTTTCTTGAAAAGGATTCGACCTCGAATCCAAGCCTTGCGAAACTAAAGAGAGGAAAAACTAATACAAACTTCTCATGACATGAGGGTTAGTATTAGTGCAACAATTTATATGAGCATGAAAAGGGGGTATACATTTGAAATACAACCATGAATCCTTTTTTTGGTCATGAAACACTTAGTATAATCATCACAAAGGACAAGGCTAAGGTAAACATCAAGGAAAAATGAATACAAGCCGAACCAAGCCCTTCCCCACCCCACTAGTGTTTATGGATCAAATGGATGAAGTAGCCAAGGATATAATATGAGGCTACTCTTTCTTTTTATTATAGTTTCATACTCACCATCACCCAAGACATTTTCCTTTAAAAGGATACTAACATTCATGAATAAAATATTGTGGTCTAGAAGTATTCCCTCAAGAATAAATATATCATTATTCGCAAATTGTCCAGGCACATGATCACTATGAACAAGGATAATAGCAAGGTTTTCACCACACAAGAAGTTTAAAGAATCATGTCCATTATCATGATCAACACTATAGACATCAACACTAACTTGAGAAATTTCAATCATACCCTTCACATGCTCAAGTAGTGATCTATATTTAAGAGTGTATTGATTATCATACACACCAAGAGTACTTCCAAGGGAGGATTCATGTACTTCTACACTAGGAAAATGTAACACCCAATATTTTGAGGTAGAATAAAAACCATCATTTCTATGTACAGAAGATCCAAAAGCCATAAATACTATCCAATTTGGTATGTCAATCAATTATGTAGTGTGTGAACCTATTTAAGCATAAATTGAGATCATAGAGGTCCCCTAACTCAATGAAGAGTTGAACGCTTTCCTATCATTCGAATTTGAGTGAGTGTTGAAACTTAGGTCAACTTAAATTGATGATAACTCTTTCTATATAATGAATTAGATCTCCTACTATATATCAACTGAAAGCTCTTCAAATTATCTTTGTAATGATACCAATATTGCCTAAATATGATACCCAAGCAAAAAAGTTATGGCTATTTTAGTGACTGATACAGCAGCATCATGAGATAAGCGTACGACGCATACCGTATCGCACGCACCAAAATTTCAGGTTCTATTTCCATATTTTTAAGGGAAAAATGGGTGTCTTCCATCCCTTATCCAGCTATAACACGGGATTAAACTCCTAAAACACCAAAATATGATTATTTTCTCTCAATTTCATCAAGAACTCACCCTAGGATTTCAAACTAAAAACCCAAATATCTTAAGATTTAACCGTGGGTTTTCCTTAATTCTTCAAGATTCAGACTCCCCATTGTGAGGTCTACAAGAGGCACCCATCAATCGTACGTATAGCATTCCAAAAGCTAGAGTTCATTCAAAAGCTTCTAATTTAAGGTACATGGGGTTTTTCTAAAATCTTATGGGTATGGAAATCTTGATTTTAAGAAAGGGTTTTTCAGATTTATGAATATATTCATGCTTTAGAAGCATTGATGATATTGTTTTGGCCTTTAGGCTTTCCCCCAAATTGATTTAAAATTATATATATATTGTAAGCATGTGTTTTAAGTTTGATGATTGAATTGAGAGCATGATTCATGAAAAATTCCTCTCTTGTGATGATTTTTATTTACTTGTGATATAGTACGAAATCGTTTGAATGCATCTTGAAAAACATGTTATGAAATGTCTTGAATAATGTTATATTTGGATTATGATTTTCATTTTTAAAAAAAGGGTTGTTTATTTTGATGAATCTTGAACATAATTATATAATGATAAGGGTTGCATGGTTTGTTAACTATTACATGAACACCACGTGTTTATTGAAAGGATGGGAATTTTGCATAGTTTTGACTTATGTTTTCGGAACATGAATTGCCTTTGTTAAATTGCATGTTTGGGTGGTCTGAACTATGTTTTAATGAAATAATCATGCATGATGCATTATGGCTCATAAATAGGACTTGCAAGTCTTGGTGTGATGACACCAATCCAGATAATGCCATAGTAATTCAGAACATAGTAGAATGCATGTTTGAAGTCAGAATTTTTAGATGTTGAAACTAGAATAATGCATGATTCAGAACAGGATAAAATTAGGAATAAAGAGACCTTAGGTGGCTCCCCAAAGAAGGCATGAGTTCAGACAACTCATTGCCTAAAATCGTGATTTGTCGATCCGGGTATATTATTATATGCTGGCCAAGTGCCTTGTGGAGTATCAGACTTAGACACTCCAATCCTTGCAGCACACTTGGGTTGGGGGATTCCCTACCGAGTTAATGGTAGATTTCATATAGACCATGGAATATCAGTCTTTTAGGGGAGTGCCACCTAACTCAGAAGTAATACAAAGATCAAAAACTGCTTTTGATAGAAAGGATTTTTTTTTCAAGAATGCCCATGTGTTTTGAAAATTAGATCTTTCATGATGTTTATGACTAGATATCAACTATTTTATTTATATAAAAGCTTTATTTTGGATTGCTCTGAGTACCAGTACATCTGTGTTGATCCCCCTCCCTGTAGGTTTTGAGGCATAGTCTAGGGTCCTGATAAGTAGTAGATTTCATCAGACAGTAGTGAAGAGTACTAGTTGGTGAGCCTTCTAAATTTTAGAAGGCCTAGTTTATTTTATAAAGTTATTATTTATTATAGTTTTGGTCTACTAGGGACCTTGTCTCAGTTTTCAGACAGTTGTTATTTGATCATGTAGTAGAGATTTTGCAGACGGTTTTCAAATGGTGTTTAGTTGATATTAGATTTTATTCCTCATTGTTAAACTAAATTTAGATTATAACCATGTTTTCGTAGTAGATTTTATTTCCGCATTTCCTATTTATATATGAATGGTGTATATGATTACAAGTTAGAAGGAATCTTGGGCCTTCATGGTTCAGGATGTCCGTCACGGCCCAGGCCCTGGTTTGGGTCGTGACAAACTTTGTATCAGATCACGATTCATGGTCCCAGGGTGTCTGCAAAATCGCATTGGGTATAGTCTTGTTTATCGGTGTGTAGCGTGCCACACTTATAAGCAAGAGACTACTAGGCGTTTAGGAATGTTTCCCTTTCTTCATTTTTTAGTTCATTCTATTAAGCCAGAATGTTCCTATTCTATACTCTAATTTGTTCTATGGTGTCGCCCATATGAAAGTAAAGTTATCCCAATTCTTTCTTTACTTTGATATGCCTAGATATATCTCGTTTTTGGGGTTATTTAAGTGCAGAAATTTCGAGTCTAAATGGTATGGTCCTTTCTGATTGAGCCATATAAGAGTTTAAATTTTTTGCAAGGACTTGAGAAGAGTCCATTAGTGCTTTAGAGTGTGTTGATTTATGTGTGAACTTTGATTCTGATGAAATTGTGATTTTTAACCTACGGTATTAAGAGTATTCTATCTCTTTTCAAAAATTTATGTTACAAATGTCATGCTTCAGGGGGAATGATATATGGTAGAATGTTGGAACTGTATTTTGACTTGATTAGTAGTATAAGTTAAAGTGTCGGTGTCATTACCTATTGGTAGTGAGATTATACCAAGAGGTTGGTGATATAAAGTCACAAAGTTAGAAGTTAGAATGAGGGTGACTTTTGGGTAAATAAATATTTTAGTTGAATAACCAATGTTTGAGGATGATTTACCACTTTATAGTGATAGACTAATATGGTAGATAATAGCATGTGTGGATTGTATGGTAGTCTGTGGGGGAAGTATTTGACTCATATTTTTATTTATACAGAGTAAGATGTGTATCCTTAGATCATTGAATATTATGTGTCAATTTTCTATCTCTTGTAATATGTAATCTTGTTATCACAGTGTTTTTGGAAAAAAAACGAAGTCTAGTGAAGCCTTGTGGGGATCTTTCGATTCACTAGCATAGTTGCTTTGTTATTCATTTCATTTTCTTATTTAAAACACAAAAAATCGAAGTCTAGTGAATCCATGGGAGGCCTATTTCGATTCACTAGAAACTTGTTGTTCAACTTGTTGTTCTTGTATTGGTTGAATATATGTATAGTCGAATATTTTCACATGAGATTGAGTTGGTAATGAAGTGATACGTCCTTGTGTGTTAGTTTAGTAGAAGGTAGAGAAGGAGTTATTATTTAAGGTAAATTGTTGTCTGCTTGAAGTATGAAAATAGCTAGATGAGCCAGTAAGTTATAATTATAGACTCATGGTTATTTATGGAATTTGAAGGTAGTCTAAATGTACGCTTGGGTAAGTAAGTGTGATATGATAAATCCGTATAAGTAGATAAGATTGTATGGGGTTATAATATAAGATTAAGGTTGACCATGTCTATTATGTGACTTTACCCCCCTTGACTTTCTTTTCATTGGTAGTTGTAAACTAGTACTACTTGTGAGAAGGTATGTAGTAGATTTTTTAGGTATTTGGATTGAATGTCCCAATTTGATGGACTAGTATATTATGTTGCCTTCTTCATTGGTGTTAGATGATTGATGCTAGACTATTGTCTTGAATTTAATGTAGGATGTCGATGTAAGAGTAGTGGCTTAAGATTAATGATGAATGTTTTATGAGAATTGTGTGCAAGGTTGGATTGAAAATCATGCTTAGCACTAGACATTAAGTTTGACTAGTTGATGTCCATAAAGGTGGGTGTGATGATTTCTTGGTTAATGATACTAGTTATATAGAAGTGATCTAATAGGCTTGAATGGTGTATGCAATAGATTAAGTTTATTTGATTAGTAACAAATTATGATGTTGTATGTATGTGGTAGAAGTATGCCTAAGGTGATATAGAGTTGCGACATTTTCTAAGACTATTACGTATTGCGTGTGGCTAGTAGACATAGTAGTACCGTTGAGTTGCTAGATGGATAAAGACTAGTAGTATGATTCATCAAAGTCTTGGTGATATCCATGATTAAGTGTTATAATTTAACTTCGAATTTTTGAAGATTGAACCGACAGAAAAAAAGTTGAAGTGCTATAGGGTGTGTACTCCGACTATAGGAATACTCATGAGGATTCGAAATTAGTAAGTGTTCCAGTATTATGTGATTGACTATTGGGGATATAGAAAGATAGAGTGTGTCTTAGAATGTAGTATTAGCATTGGGTTTTGCCTTTCCAGGTGTAGCTATTCGGGTTAAGTTCTATTAATTACGTGTATTGTCGTATTCCAGACCCCAGAGTGCAGTGAGTGTAGTTCAGTTTAGAGTCTAGTAAGGTATCTCTCGAACTTAAGATGATGACTTAAAGCTAAGGGAAAGATGATAGAACAAGTAACCAAGTTAGGCTCTCAAATTCTAGTAGTGATGTCAGTATGATATAGAACATCAGAAAGTGAGGGTGAGACTCAACCCATTCTTATCTCAGTATTTTTCAGCGATCCCAATACCTACTCATGCCTTATGTTTCAGTTTCATGATCATAGTTCATGTTCATGTATATGATAGAGAATCACGTGTTTTTCCAGTTCTAAAATAAGGAGTTCCAGTTCATTCAGTAGTCAGAATCACATTCCATATGTTATGAACTTCAAATTGAGGCCATGCAGCTCATGACTCATGTACTTACGCTTTATAGTGTGCTCAATTCCCATAATTCATGCTATACTCTTTATGATTGATGAGATTCAGGTTATAGTCATGTATGCCCCAATTCAGATCACTTCGATGAAAACCTGATGTTGATTTGTTATTCCTTCAACCTCAGTTAAGTATCAAGTCTCGTATAATATACTCACATGCTTCAAGGTCTTATGTTTTAACCTTTTAGTGAATCCTCCTTATGTGATGATAGTGGTGATGAGTAAATATTTCTTGTTATTGGAAAATCATAGTATGCTTGTTTTAGATAAGGCCATAAGTGTGAAGTAAGATCTGGGCCAAGTCTTTGATATATGTGATGGTTAGTGGAAATTTGTATGTGTATGCTCTTGGGGTAGCGCGTGGGAGTTATATTGATAGTGGATTAGATAATATATGAAGTATGTCCTTATAGGTGTTTGCCTTGGAGTTTATATATGGTTATAAAGATAGGCTTGAATGACATGTTAAGATTTAAGTAGAGGAACTCAATATGCGCTAGTGAATCCATAGTAAGTGATCAGAGTTAGTCATTGAAGTGGTAAGGCACGATATGCTTAGGGTGTGATCTCTAACAAAAAAAAATAGAAGATTGAATCTTATGGTTTAGACTAGTATCATGGTGTGGCATGTTGTATTTTGTGATTTGAAGTTAGGCTTGATCATGGTGAGAGGACTTATGTTACTTTAGGCATTAGTAGAAAGATTTATCAATGCCCATATAAGAATTCTAAGTTGAATCAAATGAGAATGGAATTTAAAGGGAATAATATAGTTAAGGGAGTATTCGAGAAGTACGCTAAGCTTGAAAGTAAGAAGTTGCATTGCCTAAGGCCTAGATATTCTATCCTAGTTTATGAGTTATATGTCTATATTCCATGCTATAGAGTAGTGTCACTGTTGTGATTCCTTAATTGGGTGTCTTGTGTAACTCATGCCCAAGATTATTTGCTCCCGAATGCTACTAGAACTTCTTTAGAAAGAGTGTTGAAGAGATACTTTAGTTAAGTATAAGTTTCCAGTATAATTCAGCCAGTATAACCAGTAGTTCAGTTTAATAGTCAGGCAGACAAGTTACTGTGGTTTTCCACCTTTACACCCAGTCCTGCTATCCGAAGTCCCTTGTGTATGACCATCCCAAGAGATAATCTATTCAATCCATGTAAATTGCGAATTCAGTTCAGTCCGAACATCATGTTTCAGATTTAGCTATTTAGTCATGACTCAGTTCATAAGAGTTCAACACATAGTCTTAAATCTCTCTAGGCATTTTAGCTCAGACAGTGTAATACCTTTGTACGATCTAAATCTTGTTGTCTCAAGGACAACAAGATTCGTACTTACACAAGTTACAACTTCTCAATTCGATACGTATGATTGGATCATGAACACCTCAAGGGAATCCTAAATTCTTAGGACAAATCAGCTCCTTAAAGCAAGAAAGGGCAAGTCAGCTCAGAATTCAGTTTCATGATGGAAATTTAAATATTTCAGATCAGTATATTCTTTCTTAGAAAACATATCATGTCCACGTTATTCCATGCCTTTAAGACTTCAACATTCCTACCCATCATTCGGGGATGAATGATCCCAAGGGGGAGATAATGCAACACCCCGCATTTTGGGCTACAATAAAAATCGTTCTATGCATAGATGATCCAAAAGCCATAAATCCTATATAAATTTGGAATATTAATCAATTATGTAGTGTGTGAACCTATTTAATCATGAATTGAGATCATAGAGGTCCCCTAACTCAAGGACGAGTAGAAAGCTTTCCTATAATTCGAGTTTGAGTGAGCATCAAAACTTGGGTCAAATTCAATCGATGATAACTCTTTGTATATAATGAATTAGAGGGCCTAATATATATCAAATTAAATCTCTTCGAATTATATTTCGAACGATACCAATTTCTCCTAAATAGGAAACCCAAGCAAAAATCCATGGCAATTTTAGTAACTAAGACAGTAGCATCATGCGATAAGCTAGCGACGCATGCCCTATCGCACGCACCAAAATTTCAGGTTCTGTTTCCGTATTTTTAAGGGAAAATGGGTATCTTCCATCCCTTATCTAGCTATAACATGGGATTAAACTCCCAAAACACCATAATATGATTCTTTTCTCTCAAATTCATCAATAACTCACCCTAGGGTTTCAAACTAAAAACCCAAATATCAAAATATTTAACCGTGGCTTTTCCTTAATTCTTCAAGATTCAGAATCCCCATTGCGAGGGCTATAAGAGGCACCTATCAATCATATGTATAGAATCCCAAAATATAGAGTTCATTCAAAAGATTCTAATTTAAGGTACGCGGGGTTTTCCTAAAATCTCATGGGTATGGAAATCTTGATTTTAAGAAAGGGTTTTTTAGATTTATGAATATATTCATGCTTTAGAAGCATTGATGAAATTTTTATGGCCTTTAGGCTTTCCCCCAAATTGATTTAAAATTATATATATATTGTAAGCATGTGTTTTAAGTTTGATGATTGGATTGAGAGCATGGTTCATGAAAAATTCCTCTCTTGTGATGATTTTCATTTACTTATGATATAGTATGAAATCGTTTGAATGCATCTTGAAAAACATGTTATGAAATGTCTTGAATAATGTTATATTTGGATTATGATTTTGATTTCAAAAGAGAGAGGGTTGTTTATGTTGATGAATATTGAACATAATTATATAATGACAAGGGTAGCATGGTTTGTTAAAGATTACATGACCATCACTTGTTTATTGAAAGGATGGGAATTTTGTATAGTTTTGACTTACGTTTTTGAAACATAAATTCCCTTTTTTAAATTGGATGTTTGGGTGGTATAGCTATGTTTTAATGAAAGAATCATGCATGATGCATTATGGCTCAGAAATAGGACTTGCAAGTCTTGGTGTGACGACACCAATCCAGATAACGCCATGGTAATTCAAAACAGAATAGAATGCATATTTGAAGTCAGATTTTTCAGATGTTGAAAATAGAATAATGCATGATTCAGAACAGGATAAAATTAGGCATAAAGAAAGCTTAGGTGGTTCTCCGAAGAAGGCATGAGTTCAGACAACTCATTGCCAAAAACCGTGATTTGCCGATCTAGGTATATTATTATACGCTAGCGTAGTTCCCTGTGGCGTATCAGACTCAAACACTCCAACCCTTGCGGCACACTTGGGTTGGGGTCTTTCCCGCGAAGTCAATGGAGGATTCCATATAGCCCGTGGAATATCAAACTTGTAGGGGAGTGCCACCTAACTCAGAAGTAATAAAAAGATCAAAAACTGCTTTTGACATTAATGTTTTTTAAAAATTTTTTTCAAGAATGCCCATGTGTTTTGAAAATTAGATCTTTCATCATGTTTATGACTAGCTCTAAACTATTTTATTTATAGAAAAGCTTTATTTTGGATTTCTCTTCGTACCAGTATATTTGTATTGACCCCTCTCCCTCCAGGTTCTGAGGCACAGTCTAGTGGTCCTGATAAGCAGTAGATTTTATCAGACAGGAGTGAAGAGTACCAGTTGGTGAGCCTTTTATATTTCAGAAGGCCTAGTTTCTTTCAGACAGTTATTATTTATTATAGTTTTGGTCTACTGGGGGCCTTATCCCAGTTTTCATACATTTGTTATTTGATCATGTAGTAGAGATTTCGCAGATGTTTTTCAGACGGTGTTTAGTTGATATTGGATTTTATTTCTCATTCTTTAACTAAATTTAGATTATGACCATATTTCCATAGCAGATTTTATTTCTGCATTTCCTATTTATATATGAATGGTGTATATGATTACAAGTTAGAAAGGCTCTCGGGCCTTCATGGTTTGGGATATCCGTCACGACCAAGTCCCTGGTTCGGTTCGTGACAGCAAATTGGAAATTACACCAATTTGGCCACTACTAGCCACATCACAACAATTCAAGTTTCTAGGAGTGTAGAAGATAGCTTTATTACCTTGTAAATCATGGGAACTGTGTTCTTCGCTATGTTTTGAATCATGGAAGACCTCATACTCCACATCACAATGGAATATTTCAGAGTTCCCCTTAGATTTATTTCTTCATCACTTGTCCCAAGATTGGAACTTTCATCCAAGGACTCTACTAGATCATCAATCATGTGTTTGGGAGGGATATTCTATGGATTCTCCTTTGAATATTGATGACCTTGAACCTATACATAATAGGAAGCAATGCTAGGTAAAATGCTAGAATTTGGGTTAGTGAGTAACAATGGTCCTTTGTGGGCAAATCCCACAAGCACGTGTTTCTTTCCCTTTTCAACTTCACTACCCCCAGCCTCCGTTTCCCTTTCCCTCTTTTCTTCACATTCTTCTTGTACCCCACCATCAGTTTTCTATCCATCTTGAGGCTTGGTATCATTCTCCATGGATTCTAACTTTCTCTCATCTTCTACTTGGATGGGGTGATTTCGGTTTAGTGGAGCTTGGGCAGAAGGCATTGGATTTGGATGATGATGGATTTGGATTTGTGGTATTGGATTTTCCAAAGGTTTTGGTGGACATAGTCTATCAAAACCCGCATTTATTCTAGTCATGACACCCTTTATTGATGCTATACGCTCCCTTAGCCTACCAACACCCATTCTCGCCATCTTGTTCTCATTTCTCAAGTCAAGGTTAAGAGCCACAATTCGAGCCAAGATCACTTTACCAATATTATTTCCCATGGTTTGGGAAGTTGAACTTTTGGTTTCCATAGCTAAGGTACCTAAAAAACAGCAAAGAACAAACCTACAATACGAACAAATAAGTTAGTCCAAATATCCTCACTAACTCTCACTCTCGGATTCTTACCTCACACTTGCTTTCACAAATGTTGACAATTCATCTTGTACTTAGTAAGTGATTGAGGCATGAGTCTACTTTGGCCCGGAATCAATTTTTATTTGAGACGACTCAAAGAAAAATAACTTTCGTACTTGAAACAACAAGATACTACAAATTACAAAATGATAAAAGCACACAAAGAACGATGACATGAAACAAAAGGAATACAACTAATTATCAACCTAGTAGGTAGTTACTAGTTTGCTAATTAGTGAAAGAATTCAACAAAAGTAACTAAGGAATTAAAAACTAGAAACTAAGAAATCCAAGTTTGAGCAAAAATTTGGTTGTCCACAAATTGATGATGTGGCACCTTGTGATTGGATGTCCACTTTTCAAAAACAAATTCAATCTTCAATTTGTTGTTTTTCGGCCAAACATTCACTTAAGAGAGTGTGTACACGAAATTAGGGGGAAAGTGCAAGGTTTGGAGCGCTTTTCCAAGTTCAAATGAACTTGGATTTTTTTTTTGGGGGTGAACACAACATTCTTATTAATATAACAAAAATTTGAACATTACATCACAGTAGCAGAATTTGGACTATATACTATCCTCAATAATGAACCTAACACTGAATACTACAGATTTATAAGCATCTACATTCTTCTAAGGAAAAGTATTCAACTTCTGCAACATCTCATGCCTTTTTAATATCTCCTTTCCCCTGATGTGTACATGGATAACAATCTCTTTCAGTACTTTTGCACTAGTGAACCTCGTCTGCTGGAAGCTAATTCAGTTAATTTCCCTCTATATAATAGCAACAACCATAGAAAACACACAGTAGTATATGTCTTCTAGTGCATTTTTCTTCCTTGCCTTAAGACATGCCAGCCATATCTCATTTTTCCAGTCTTGGATAGCTCTATTCATTCCAAGCCATACACACAATTTGCTCCATATTTCTCTTGTAATAGCACATCCAAAGTATAAGTGATGAAAGGGTTCATCATGTAGCCTACAGAATGCACATTTTGGTGGCACACTGATACCTAGTCTCAGCAGTCTGTCAACATTAGCTAGCCTTTGTTGTAGAGCTAACCAGAGTATAATCTGGGATGAATGGTTTGTTGCAGGACAATACTCTTCCATTCAGCTTTAGGATGTTGAGGTAGCAGAGTTAAGTACATCTTTTGGATTGAGAACTTCCCATTCTTTTAATTTACTCCTAATACTATATGCAGATCTCCAGGTTGCTGGCCTTGAAATATATCATCTTTGGATTCAATGATCTTCATCACTACCCAAGAAGCATTCCTAGGAATTTGGACTACACTCACATCCACATTTTTGATATAGTAACTATGCACCCACCTGATTCATAAACATTTTTTTCTTCTTGCCACATCCCAAAGTTGTTTTAGTATGGCATCCTTGTTCCAAATACACAAATTTATGATGTTCAACCCCCCTGCAGCTGGAGGTGTACACACTTTGTCCCATGAAATCAAAGCCTTTTTAGAGACACAAAGAGCTTCTCCATAAGTTCTACAAATTTTCTAAATGGCTTTCATAACCTTCTTGGGGATCAAGAAAATTTGTGTGCAATATGCTTGAACACCAAACAAGGTTGGTCTGATGAGTTGTAGTCTCCCAACTTAAGAGAGAAGCTTGGCTGACCAATATGTAACTCTGGCTGTGATCTTCTCAATTAAAGGTAGGTACTGGTTTATATGGTGCGTTTTGGAATCCAAAGGCACACCTAAATTCTTTAAGGGCAGGGATCCTTCTACAAAACCTAAACTATTTTTGATGTTCTCCTTCGTTGTATCTTGTACTCCAGCTATATATATAGCACTCTTAGCTTTATTAGCATGTAACCCTGAAACTTGTGAGAATCTCTGAAATGCCTCACAACAGCTTTACATATATCATATCGGCTATGCAATACATCAGTAGGTTATCTACAAAACAAATAAGAGTACTCTGCTTTTTTCTGCATTTAGGGTGATAGTTAAAATCACCATTTGATATTCAATTGTTCCCTCTTCATTTGGAAGCTTAGAATATGCTAGGGAATATTCTTTATACAAACACCCTTTCCTCTCTCTTTCTTCCTTTTTGTGGATCAAACAATTACTTTGGAATACTCTTCTTCAACAATATATGTAGATGAAGAAGAACAATATGAATATTCAAGAGTTGACCAAAGTTTGACCACAAGGCAAATGAACCCCAACTTCAAATTTCCTTTTAGATTTAGGTTCCCTTTGTCAAGCCAAGAACAACCAACAACAAAGCAACAAAACGCCACAAAAACATTAGGCAACACGAGATCCCACCTTCAAAAAGATTCAAACACACCTCAACAATGGTGTAAAGTCTCAAAATCAACTGAATCTTGCTCAAAACTTAGATCTAGACTCTTGTAGTGCTAGTGAGCAAGGATCTAGCACTAGAAACTTTCAAAAGAAAGTAAAACTTTGCAAATCTAGATTTTTAAATTTGGATCTACCACTAACAACACGAGATTCAACCTTTTTTTGTGATTTTTTTTACTCTAGACGTTTTTTTTGTGGAGATTTTCTTAAGATAACAATAAACCAAGACTTAGAGTTGTAGGAACAAACCTAAAACGTGGATCTTGATACAAAACGATACAAAAAAAGACTAATAACTTGAAAAAACCTACTAGAATACAAAACTAAACTATAAGAAAGTGAGATGAAGAAGAGATGACACTAGAAACCAAGTAACAACACATGGTTTCAAACACTAAAATAAGAAGATTGCATAAAAATAAAAGGATAGATAGTAAGACATATACCTACACCAATAAATAACACCAAGGTGTGTATCAAGAACCAAGACACACAACACCAATAAAGGATAACACCATACTCCTAGGTGAACACAAAGGGATCAATGTCCTCAAGCACTCAACTTTCTTGCCAAAATGTCAATACAAGGTTAACCCTAGTTACAATTGTCTTTTCCAAGACCTACACTACTAGCTTTTCCAAGCCCTACACTAAGGAAATAAAATAAAATGAGTGTTCTCTAAATAATTCATCAAAAGCTAATAAAAATAGAAGCTTAATTGTCTTTTTATACTTATTACAAACAAAGATTAAAATACCCTTAATGAAGGGCCCTCCTTTGGAGTGACAAAGAGGAGTCTCAAAACACCACAATAACCCTATGTTAAGGCGCATTTGGATTGTATCAAAGGATGCCTTGGAGTATATTCAAGGTACCTCTTCACATTTTAGCAAGTAAACTCTCTTGGATTGATGCACACTACTCTCACAAGTCCCCATCTTCATAAATGGCGTCTTGTGTGTTTGGACTTGATGAATGGCGCCTCTCCAATGGTCTCAAAACCGAGGATGGTTCATGCTTCAAGGCTTATGGTTCTTGGGTTAGCATCAAGGAAAGTATCCAAGAACTTTCCACACATGGGATTGCTTTATTTCTTGCTCAAAACGGGTCTTTCTTGCATATTCTTGTGCCCTCGAGATGACCAAGTCTTTAGCCTTTATATGTCGGCCTCCAAAGAAGTCATCAAAAGCTAAGGAGGCCATTTGACTTCTATCATAAGGTATGAGAGGGGAGGGAGGAATGGGTACGACTCGTATCCAAAGTGTAGAAGTGTCTTTTCCAATCGTAACTTGAACAATATGCTCAAAAACCAAATATTTTCTTCCAAGGCCAAGATATTAGGTGTTTCACGATCTGCATTGCACTTCTACCTACTCTGAGCCGCTCGAAGTCTATCTTGAATGACCCAAACTCTGTCATAAGACTCACTGAGAAAGTCTATACCTTGAGGTTTAATCTTTGAAACATTAAACCAACAAACTTGAGAACGATAACGCTCTATACAATGACTCAAATGGAGTCATCTCAATACTGGAATGGTAACTATTATTATATGCAGCTATGAAAAACCTAGATTTTGCTCCCACTGACCACCAAAGTCTTCACACAAATGCCAAGCATATCCTCCAAAACTTTAATAATCCTCTCTGACTAACCATCAGTCTAGGGGTAAAATATTGTACAAATATCAACTCGAGTATCCAACACCCCTTAAAAAGTATTCCAAAATTAAGACGGAACACTGAACCTTGGTCCGAGATGATAGACACCGGTACACAATATAGACAAATAATCTAATGAAAATAGATACGGGCCAACCTCTAAACACAGAAGAGACTTGAATTAATATGAAATAGGTTCGAGATGATAGACACCGGTACATAATAAAATGAACTATCTCACGAATATAGATATGAGGTAACCTCTAAAAACTAAATAAGACCTGAATCGAAGTAAAATAAGCAGATTTGGTCAAAAATCCACGATGACCCAAACACTATCAGAACCATTAGAAGTGCGACCGTCACCCACTGGCAACATAGGCAACAAGCTATAAAATTTACAACATCTTTCCTCAGACCACCCCACCAGTAATGTTGTCTCAAATCATGATACATATTACTCGCTCCCAAATGGATGGACTACATTGAACAATGAGCCTCCTCCAAATCAATCTAATCCAATCACCCACTCACAACACGTATACTCAACCACTAATCCTTAGGACACCATCTAGATCAAGAAAGGATTCCTTAGCCTCACCACTAACACCTTATCCATAATCACTCTCAACCCAACATCATCAAACTGATCAGCTCCAATTTTCTCCATCAAGGAAGATCTAGCCCCCACAAATGTCAAAACACACCCAAGTGTTGAAATATCAAGCCTAGCCATTTAGTTAGCCAATTACTAAATGACTAAGGACAAATGCCTCTTTTGAGTCAAAAGATATGCTAAGATACCTATGTTAGTCGACTTTCGGCTCAAGGAATCAACAATTACATTAGCCTTGCTCGAATAGTAGTGAATAGTAATGTAATAATTGTTAAGAAACTTAAGAAAGTGACATTGATCATATTAAGATCTTGCTGGATGAAGAAATACTGAAGGCTATGATAATTCAAGAAAATCTAATAACGAACTCCATACAAGTTGTGTCTCCACAACTTTATTGCTAACACTACCATCCACAATTCCAAATCATGGGTAGGGTCATTCCTCTTATAGGGCTTCAACTGAGGAGAAGTATAAGCAATCACTTTACCCTCCTTCATAAATAAAACACCTAACCCAACACTAGAAGGATCACAAAAGATGGTAAAACCCATGCCCTCCTTAGGAAAAGTCAAGACATGAGATGAAGTCAATAAATCCTTGAGCATTTTCAAGATCGCCTAACAAGTATTAGACCACTAAAAGAAAATTTTCTTCTGAGTCAACTTGGCCAACGGAGCTACAATAGATGAAAAACTGTTAATAAAATATTGATAGTAGCCCATTAAACCAACAAAACTTTGAATTTTGACAGGAGGAGTAGGCTTAGCCCAATCACGATCCATTTTAATCTTTGTCGAATCGACCATAATACCATCATTGGTCAACACATGACACAAGAAAGAGACAAACTCCAGCCAAAACTCACCTTAGAGAACTTAGCATTCATCTTTTCATCCCTCAATCTATAAAGCAAAATCCGCAAACGTTCCTGATGACCAGCCTCACTTTTGGAATAAACCAAGATAAAATCAATAAATACAATGATAAAAGAGTCAACATACGATCGAAATACCCAGTTTGTCTACTCCATGAATACAGTTGGAGCATTGGTCAACCAAAAGGATATGACCAAGAACTCATAATGACTATACTGAGTCCAAAAATCTATCTTCAAAATATTTAAAGCTCTAATCCTTAACTTGTTATACTTGGATCTCAAATCAATATTTAAAAACATTAATCCTGGTGTTGATCGAACAAATCACCAATATGAGTAAGAGAATACTTATTCTTAATTGTTACCTTTTTCAACTATCAATAATCAATACACATGCATAGACCCATCCCTTTTCATTACAGAAAGCATAGGCGCATCCCAAGATAATTCACTAGTTCAGAAAAATCCCTTATCAACCAACTCATGCAAATGCTCTTTTAATTTCATTAACTCTGTTGGGGCCATCCTATAAAGAGGTATAGAAATGATCTTGGTTCCCATCTCAACATCAATAGCAAAGTCAATATCATGATCCATAGGTATACAAGCAAATTTGTAGGGAAAACATCTACAAATAAAGGACCATATGAAAAAATCCAAGGATTGGGGAGAAGCAACACTAGTATCACAAATATTAGCCAAATAAGAAAAATATCCCCTCTCAACCAAACAACAAACCTATAGGAAAGATATAACCCTCTTGGGACAGAAATGAAGCGCACCCTTCCAAGTTGATATACAAACAATCTACGAAAGTAAAAACTTCAACTAAGATACAAATATAAAAGATAATGATAGATAGAAAGCAAGAAATAAATAGACCTAATGGATGAATTAGTAGAAAGCTAAGGTTTTATAAAACCCCTAACCCACTATTAAATGTTAAATAAAGAACCTAAATATTGCGTAGACCTCAAGGGAATTAGTTTTCCAAGCAACCCATGTTTCTAAATGACAAATCAACATAAGAAATTCCTCGCTTGCCACAAGCTAATTGAAATGACCCAAACTAGGGCCTTGTCGCAATGGGCATCCCAAGTCCAACAAGGATTTGAGACCTCCCCAAATACCCAATCCAACCTCCAATCAAATATCCTGAGTTAGTTGAATTCCAAACATATAACAAGATAGAGTAATTATCAATTCAAAGACATTGGGATAGGTCCATAACCATAGCTATCTCGAACAAGTCTAACCATCAAAAGATAACCAACAACCATAACCAAAACCAAAATAATAACCAAGTTCATATCCATGACATAATAGGATAGAACAATTATAAATATAGTCAAACCTATCATCCATAATACAAATACCAATGCCAAGACTGACACCAATACTAACACCACCCAACCAGCCTATAGTAGTTCCACAAAGCCTCTATCCAAAAGTAAAATGATATCCGATCGGGAAATGCCCCCGACCATAGCCAAAATTGGTGTCCAAGACTAAACCAAATAAATACATATGAAACCAAAACAAGAAATAGAGACTTTTGAAGTGTGGAAGCTCACCACTTCAAGTCAACACAAGCTGATCTTAAGTCCAATCACTGAGTAGGAAGAGTAATATGACCAACTCCTGCATCGCATGGGGATACAGCATCAAACATGATTAGCGGTTGGAGATCTAGAATGTAACTAAAGGATAAAGATAAAATAGTGCCAGTGGTTCAATACAAAGCAATCAATGTATATACCAATCCAATGCATACATATACATATACATATATATTTATAACATACCGGGATAGGAAGAAAGATTAACATAAATTTTGAAATCATTAATCTGGGTTGCGTAGCATGATCGTCATATAAAAGAACACTCATGGTCTATATGGGCCCAGTGCGTGTAGTCGCAAGAATCATAAAATATCCAAATCTGCATATGTCTGTATGGGGGACTCGAACCTCCCGACATATTTAAGGTGACTTAAGGACCATTACATATTTTATGGGAGACTCGAACCTCTCATTCTTATATTCATTTTAGGGACTCAAACCACCCGGTTATAAGACACCCACACCGGCTAGCGCGGTTTCCAGTGTTAGTCCAGTTTCATAGCTCGGCTACACATCACACTTTAAACTCCAATTTAAAACCATCATTCCACATACACAATAATTTAGCCAATTACTTACCAAAGGCACTTCGTTGGTTTCGCCATACCAACACTACTTGTAAGTATACCACATGCCATTACCATTATTAATCAACTATTCATTCAATTGACTTTAGGCCTCGAACCTATTATCTAACAAATACAATTGTTCAATTTAATGTTTAGGGACTCGAACCCATTGTCTAACAAAGACACAAATCAAGTTAAAATTTAGGGACACAGACCCATTTAATAATTTAAACCACCAAGGTTACCATTTTGATCATTATATGGCCAACAAGACCTTCACAAAATAATTTATCAAACATTCATATTTATGAGGCCTTTGGCTTAGTTCAAAACACCATTGTCATGTGACTAGTTTATTCTTTTAGGTATTTCACAAACACTTTGAGGGCATAATTTTACCAAGTCCAAAACCAAAGTATAAACCATCAAGTTTAGGGTAAACCATGACCACAAATACCAAATACCAAGCACCCACATATGAAAACCATGTTCAAAAACATGTATAAACACAAGTTAAACCAAGAGTATTCAATACTGAACCACATGCAACAAAACCCTTAATTTTGGTTTTCAAAACAGCCATTTAAGTATCCTAAGCACACTTTAAAATACGTGATATTTGAGAACTAACAATGAGGGAAGAATCACATGCCTTATTAAAGAAGATTCACGTAACAAATTTCACTCTTAAGTCTCAAGATGACAACCTTTGAAGAACCCTAGCCCTATTCTTCAAGAGAGAGTTTAGAGAGTGTTATTAAAGAGTTTAATCTTCCAATAATGTGTTAAGAGAGGCCACAACAAGTTTTAAGATGTGGGGACTTAAGGGTTTTTGGTGGTAAATGTCTAGAATACCCTCAACATAAAAGCTAAAAACTAACTTGTAGAAGGGTACAACCATACCCCCTAAAACCGTACCTTAGGGTATGAGGGGTACCCTTATCTCATAACTTAGACCTCACCTTGACCCCTATACTGACAAACATATGACCACCAAAGTTTATCTCATATCCTTGTATACGAAAAGTACCCTATAACCCGTATCCCAAGCAAAATACTCTAGACTAACTTAAGGGCATCATACGACTTAGCCACGTATGACTCGCACCTTAGCATACTTTTAGTAAGGAGTCCATTCATACCTTGGACAAAAAGTGACATAGAACACACTGATTTACATATGAGTTGAAGACCGCCAACCCGCATCCTATCATTCGACTTATACCTTAAGTCGTATGTTGCCCAGAACTCAAATTTCCAAAAAAATTCTAAGAGTCAAAATCTAAGGTGTTTCAATTCTCCCCCACTTGGATCATTCATCCTTGAATGAAGGGTAAGGCAAGCACAAGCACAAGTTAACACATCATCAACTCAACTCTAACCTTTAACTAAGTTAGAAAACAAAGATGCAAGGAAATCAACCTTTTCTTTAACAAAGTTTTAAAATAAAAGGAGGATGAATAACGCATACCTTTCGTAAAAATTTTGGGAGAAGAAAATAGGAACGGATACTTGGATTTCATATCATCTTCCGCTTCCTAAGTAGCCTCTTCAACCTTATGGTTCCTCCAAAAGACCTTTATCGAAGCCACATCCTTTGTCCGCAATCGACGAACTTGATGATCCAAGATCTCAACCGGGACTACCTCATAAGATAAGGAAGACAAAATACCCAACCCTTCCATAGGAACAACCAAAGAATGATCACCCACACACTTTCTCAACATAGAAACATAGAAAACCAAATGAATGGAGCTCAAATTAGATTGCAACTCTAATTCATAGGAAATATTGCCAAACCTTTTCAAAACCAAGTGAGGACGAACAGACCAAGACTTAACTTTCCCTTCTTACAAAACTGCATCACTTTCTTCATGGGAGATACCTTTAAGTAAACTAAATCACTAGCATTGAACTCCAAATCTCAACGCCTTACATCTACATAGGACTTTTGGTGACTTTTAGCGGCTTTCAATCTATGTAAAATCACCTTTACTTTCTCCAAGGATTGGTGAACCAAATCAGGTCCAAACAACTTCCCCTAATCAACTTCATACCACCCAATAGGAGAAGGATATCTTCTACCATACAGTGCCTCAAAAGGAGACATACAAATGCTAGAGTGAAAATTATTATTATAAGCATACTCAATTAAAGGCAAATGGTCGAACCAATTATCACCATAGTCAATAATTCAATCACGAGGAATCTCTTCTAATGTCTGAATAGTCTTCTCTACTAGTCCATTCGACTAGGCGTGGAAAGCAGTACTAAGACACAGTTTAGTTCCCACACCTTTCTGAAATGACTTCTAAAAATGTGATGAGAATGAAATACCATGATCCAAAATGATAGAAACTCGAGCACCATGGAACTTCACGATCTCTGCAAGATACAACTTATCATAATCCTCAACCGAATAACTATTCCTCATTGGCTTCAAGTGAGCTGACTTAGTCATCCTATCCCCAATGACCCAAATAGAATTATATTTATTCTAAGAATAAGGAAGACCGGTAATGAAATCTATGTTAATCACTTCCCACTTCCATTCGGGCAACTCTATCTCTTAGTACAAACCACCGAGTCTCATGTGCTCAACTTTCACTTGTTGACACGCTATACACTTAGCAATAATGCTAGCCACATCCTGTTTCATATTATGCCACCAATAAAACTCTAAGAGATCATGATATATCTTTGTGGAACCAGGAAGAATAGCATAATAAGATTCATGAGCTTTGGCTAGAATCTTTCCCATCAATCCATCGACGTTGGGAACACATAACCTACCTTGGTACCTCAGGATACCATCGCCACCAACAACAAATTCAACAACCTTTTTGCTTACCCACATTACTCTTAATCTTCATCAAATAAGGATCCAACATCTACTTTTCCTTTATATTAACTACAAGGGATGACTGCAATACCGAATGCACAAATGCACGACCATCTTAAAAGTTTGTAAGACGAACTCCAAGGCTAAACAAATGATGAATGTCCTTCACCAACTCCCACTTATCCTAATCTACATGAGTTAGACTCCCTATGGATAACCTACTAAGAGCATCAACAACTACGTTAGCTTTACCTGGATGGTAGTGAAGACTCATATCATAGTCCTTTAGCCTCCTTTACCTGAGATTTAACTTTTTCTGAGTGAACACATACTGCAAGCTCTTATGATCAGAAAATATATTAGCATAAACACCATAGAGATAGTGATGCCAAATATTCAACATAAATACCACTGCTAATAACTCCAAGTCAAGAGTGGGGTAGTTTTTCTCATGAACTTTCAATTACCTAGAAACATAATCCACCAACCTACCATATTTCATCAACACATAACCTAACCCAACACAAAAAATATCACAATACACTACAAAGACATCATTATGTTCTAGTAGGGTCAAAATAGGAGTTGAAGTCAACTTATCCTTTAACTTCTCAAAGCTACCTTAACACGCATCTGACAATAAGAACTTGACCTTCTTCTGTGTCAACTCAGTCAATGGGGCAGCTATAGTCAAAAAACTTTCCACAAATCTCCTATAGTAACTGGCTAAACCTAAGAAGCTCCAAATATCGATTGGAGTTGCAGGTCTAGGCCATTTCTTAACCACCACAACCTTTTGTTGATCTACCATTATCCCTTTACTAGAGATAACATGACCAACAAAAGTTACACACTTCAACCAAACTCACACTAAGAGAATTTTGCATACAAACACTGATCTTTCAATATTTGCAACACAGCACGAAAGGGATCAAAATAATTCATCTCACTTTTAGAGTAGACCAAGAGGTCATTAATAAAGACAATGACAAACCAATCCAAAAACTGATGGAACACCCTATTGATCAAATCCATGAATGTTGTCGTGGCATTAGTCAACCCAAAAGACATAACTAGGAACTCATAGTGACCATACTAGGTTTTGAAAGAAGTCTTAAGGATATCCACTTCCCTAATCTTAAGCTTGTGATAACCCGACCTAAGATCAATCCTAGAGAAATACTTCATACCTTGAATTTTATCAAACAAATCATCAATCCTAGGAACAGGATACTTATTCTTTATGCTCAGCTTATTCAACTAACAATAGTCAATGCACATCTGAAGGGAACCATTCTTCTTGTGCACAAATAACACCGGAGCACCCCAAGGAGACATACTAGGATAGATTAAGCCTTTATTTAAGAGATCTTTTAATTGATTCTTAATCTCTTTCTACTCATTCGGAGCCATTCTATACTATTGGATGGAAATAGGACGAATATCCAAAACAAGATTAATGCCAAAATAAATTTCCCTATAGGGAGGGATACTAGGAAGATTATTGGGGAAAGGCTCATGATACTCTTTGACAATAGGGATGGATTCTAGAGAAAGACCCACCGAGTTAGAATCTTTAACTCGGACCAAATGATACAAACACCCTTTTGAAATCATCTTTCGGGCTCTAAGGTATAGGATGAACCTCCTCTTAGGAACTAAAGTACCCCCTACCATACAATGACTGGCTCATTAGGGAATTTAAACATTGACTTATGGGTATGACAATCTAAGGAAGCATAACATCAATGCAACTAATGTATCCCTAAAATGACATCAAAGTCAACCATATCTAACTCAATCAAATCCACAAGAGTTTCCCTGCCACTAACAGATACCACACACCCCTTAAAGACTATTTTAGTAAAAATAGAGTCACCAACTGGGTAGATACAGAAAAAGGATCCCAAATTAATTCAGGACCAAAACAAAAGTATACAGCCACAAATGGGGTCACATAAGAAAGAGTGGACCCCGGATCAAGTATACAATACACATCACGGGAGAAAAGTTTCAGCATACCAGTAATTACATTAGGAGATTCCTTAGAATCCTGGTAAGATATAAGAGCATATAACCGATTCCAGAAAGTGTTGATACCAGAAGTAGGAACAAATGCAGAAGTAGCACCCTTTGGTTTAGGAACAGATGAAGAAGCAATAGGAGCCTTACTAGCCCCAGAAGCCATCCTAATACGATATTCACCCAGCATATGACCAATCTAACCATAATATAAGCACGTTTTCTTCCCTTTCTTACAAAACCCATGGTGTGACCACCCATAAAATCTATAAGGATGGTTAGGATGAAACTGACGGATCCCTACTAGCTTGAAATTGGGCACCCTATGCCTGGAATGCACACTGAGACCAATGATCACTCAATGCCTTTGGGTAAGGTGTAGTAGCTGTGGAGAAAGAACCAGAAATCCCTCACTTCTTCCTTTACCACTTACCATCATCTCTCTCACTCTGCTCAGAAGGCCTAAATTTCAACCCCTATTTTCACTAAACTCAGACTACTTTCTTTTCTTTTCCTTTACTTGTTGCATGTAAACAACAATCGTAGAGATATCCATGTCCTTGATTCGCAAGGCAACCTTACTTTCAAGGACCAACTCACGAGACAATCCTAAAGCAAACTTTCTCATCCATTCACTTATATCAAACACCACCGCCGAAGCATACTGAGACAACTAGTGAAATTTCAAATCATACTACATAACCAACATCCTTTCTTGTTTCAAATTATCAAACTTCTCCATTTTTACTTCCCTCAACTCCTGAGGAAAGAAGCGGTATAGAAATGCATTATGGAAATCCTCCCACAGAGATTACTCATTAATGTCACCCTTTACCTGACTCCACTCTTCATATCATTTGTATGCCATATCCTTCAGCTGGTAGGCAACAAACTCCACCCATTCAACATTCATGGCATGCATAACCCTGGAAATCTTTTCCATTTTATCCATGAACCCTAAGAATCGTCCTTTACCTTAACACTCATAAAAGTTAAAGGATTCAACATTATGAACTAGACGACCCTTGTGGCCTCAAAAAATGGAGTAACAGGTGTACCATGCTTAGTCTGAGAAGTTACCAACTGAGCAATCATATGAATCGACTGACGAAACTCAGCGTTTGTCATATTATACTGAGAAGGACTAGAGGGAATCGCTGGAACTCTAAAATACTCTGGAACTGGATCCCTGAAAAGCATATAGATCCCATAAGTAGAGTGCCTCCCATCAACATTGTCCTCACTTGGGACAGAGGAGTTTCTGTGAGTTTCAGATCGTTGAGGTATGATTTGAAATAAAAGGAAACAAAAATCAGAAGAATCCAAGACTTTAGACTCTATCTCTCCAAATAGGATAACAAGAAAGTGAAACATTTCTAAAAGCCTTCTCTCCCTTTTAAGTGTGGCATGCTACAAAACCTTAAAAGAGACTCTACTCGATACGACTTTGTAGACTCCCAACTAACCATGAACCTAAGGCTCTGATACCAACTTGACATGACCCAAACCAGGGCCTTGTCGTAATGGGCATCCCAAGTCCAACAAAGACTGAAGAACTCTCCAGATACCCAATCCAACCTCTAATTATGTACCTTTAGTCGGATGAATTCCAAATATATAAAAAGATAGAGTAATTATCATCTCAAAGATATTGAGATAGGTCTATGACCATGGCCAACCCAAATAAATCTAACCATTCAAAGCTAAGCAACAACCATAACAAAAAACAAAACAATAACCAAGTCCATATCTATGACATAATAGAATGGAAACGATCATAAATATAGTAAAATGGTATAAGCCATAATACCAATACTAATGCCAAGGTGACACCACTAATACAAACCCATAATAGTTCCACAAAGCCTCTATCCAAAAGTAAAATAATATCCAATCGGAACATTCCCCTGACCATAGCCAAAATCGCTATCCAATACTAAACCAAATGAAAACATAAGAAACAAAAACAAGAAATAGAGCCTTACAAAGTATGGAAGCTCACCACTTTAAGTCAACATAAATTGATCCCGAGTCCAATCACTGAGTAGAAGGTGTAGTATGACTAACACGAGCATCACGTAGGGATACAGCATCGAAGACGGTTAGCGGTTGGAGGGTTAGCATGTAACTCAAGTATAAGGCTAAAATAGTGCCAATAATTCAAAACCAATCAATCAACGCATATACCTAGAGGTGTCAAAATGAACCTAAATTGAGCTAACCCGCCCTATATTTAATAGGTTGGGTTCAAGATAATTTACGATTGGGTAAAATATCAACCCATTAAGTTAACCCATTTTTTAAATTGGGTTCAAATGAACCCAATTCAATCTCCACTTCAACCCGTTTAATAAAAAATAATTTCCTTAATGAAATTAGGAAAAACAACAGACTATGTGTCCTCCCACTCTAAAATGACCCACATCACCTAACCCCCACCTCACCATATTCCCACTACACCCCCAACTTACCCCTACCCCACCCCGCCTCCAATAAATATGTTAATTTTATTTCTTAAAAGATTTTTTATAAAAAAGTTTTGCGCCCACCCCACCCCACCTTATTCCTATCCCCCTCTGTACCTCAACCTCTACCCCAAATAATTCTTTTAATTTGTTTTGAAAAAAATTAAAAATCTTTTCTTAACTTACAATAAAAATCCTACCCTCCCTCCTTCACCACATCCCCTACCCCTCCTAAAAAGATATTTTTCTAAAAAAGAATAAAAAAAAATATTTCTTAAAAAAATCTTACCCCAACCCCAATCTCCCCTTACCCCCTGCACCACACTACACGACAATACTCCGTCCTACAAAAAATATAGCTTTTAAAAAAAGTTATTTTTCTTTAGAAAAAAAAAACTCCTCAACCTAAATCCCTTCCCTACCCTTCACCCCATACCCCACACCCCACCCACCCACCCTCCACACCGCTCCTAATCTTTTTTAAAAAAAATTCTTACCCCACATATATCACCCTTAACCCCCCTTCCCACTCCCATTCCCATGATATACCCCTTTTCCAAAAAGTTATTTTTTTAACCCCTACCCCAGACCCTAGATCCCTCCCAAAAAAAAATTTGTAAAAAGATAAATTTTAAAATAAATTCTTATTCCACCCCCACTCTCTATCCACCTATCCAACTTCCCAATCCCGTCTAAATTTGTTTCTTGACTTACGTTTACAAGGGGAAAAGATCAATATGCTAATAGTTTTTAGATTAAGCGGGTCAAATTGGGCATGCGAAGACCCAACCTAATTTTTACCCATTTCAACCCAACCCATTTTTGGGTGGGTTATGACCCAACCCGATATTCAATTTAACCTATTTAATATTTTTAATCTCCACCCAACCCACCCATTTGACACCCCTACATATACCAATGTAATACATACAAATATATATATGTATACCATGTCGGGATAGGGAGCAAGATTAACATGAACTTTGAAATTATTAACCTTGGTTGTATAGCATGACCATCATAGAATAAGGCACGCACGGGTTATATGGGCCAAATACTCTCCTAACTGGAAGGGCCACAGTGCGTGTAGCCATATGAACTAGAGAATATCCAAATCCATATATGCCTATATAGGGAAATCAAACCTCTCAGCATAATCAAGGTGACTTAATCACCATTTATGACACCCTGTTTTTTTGAGCTAGAAATAGAACCATCGTTCTTATGTATATAAACTTAAATCCCATGATTTATATTTCACTACATATGTCATGATCATTATCTAGTGTGAATATTTCTTATGAGGTGAGAAAATATTCATAGGAATCACTTAGAGAAAATTTGAGCTCAGAGCCTTTGATTATGACAAATTTTTGAATTCGATTCTATAAGGGTCAACTTTGAATGTGTATAAGTTTTACATATGTGGAATTATGCATCTCAAGACCCACCAAATTATAGATCATTGAATTAGATTTACATCTATACCAAATTCGCCTTAATCTGATATCCGAGCAAAATATTATGACCATTTTTGTGAGAAACAGTAAGTGTAACACCCCGTGCTTTTAATGATCAAATAATGAATTTAAAATAACCTTTGGGACCCTCATTTTAATGGTATACCATGTTTAGATATTATGGGTTACGTTGGGGTACTTTTAGGCCTTAAAATAGGTGTGTGCTGCATGTTAGATCCTCCACTAAAGGCGTGCATTGCATGACAAACGTCAATAGCCAATGGATGGTCTTGGATTTTAGTGTGAGCCACCCACCCTGGTCTTATCTTTTGGTGTATGTCGCCCACCCTTAGGTGTGTTTTGGTTGTGCGCTGCCCAGCAAAAACCAAGGTTTAAAATTGCTCCATTTTGACTAGTTTAAGGGTGTAAAATTCTTTTCACACCCCTAAACCATTTCAAATCCTTCATAAATGAATTAAGAGGTGTTAAAATACATTATTGACAACTTTTCATGATATTAACTCACGTAAACCCTTCCCCTCCATCCAAGAAAAAGAAATTCAACTTTTCTCTCCAAGAATTCAATTATTCAAGCTCCAAGATGAAGTTTTATTAAAGGATTCAAGTAACTGAGGTATATGGGGTATTCATCAATGTTTTCCTTTCACCCATTGAGCCTAAAAACCCTTTTTTGGGTTCAAGTATGCATTTAGTCTAATTCAAGATCATTTTTCATGTAAATTATGAAATTCATCCATATTTCCTCCTTGTTTTGTATTAAAGTTATGCTAACAGTTTTATCCCATGTTAATCATGTTCCTACACGCTGAAGTGCCAAAACCCTAGGACATGTTCAGTTGGCATCATGTCCAATACTCAAATTATGCTTTAAATAGTATAAACATGATATGTTTCCAAAGTTAACTCATTCTCATGTGTACATTCATGAAATTTAGCAGTCTACTGAAATATCTCATGTTTTGGGACTTTGAATTATGATTTTACATCACTGTTTTAAGTGTTGTTATTAATGTTTTGTTATTATTTAGTGTTGGCAAGTTATGAACACCCGATTCCTACAAGTTTACTTATATTTAAGACCTTTCAACTAATGAGTCAGTCAACTTATGATTTTATTGTTAAACTCAGTTTGTTATGATCATGTTAAGCATTATCAGTTTACATGTTTATAATTACTTCAGAATATGTATGCACTGTTGTTTTCAAAATACCATAACCTGATCTTATCAGTTATCAATGCATACACTAGTTAGTATTTCAGTGTCTTTCAGTTGGGAGTAGGATTTCACATCAAGTGGGAAGTGTTGGTTCAGCGCATCTTACTTCCCCTGAAACTACGTGTCACCATAGATTTTGGGGACTTTCTAGTGAGTGTAACCCCTTTCCCAATAGTGGCTCATTTTAGTGATCACTCTAGTTCACGTTTATAACACCCCGAGTCTGTACTCTGGACGCTACACGGTGCTCATAATCCCGAAGGACCACAAGCTAACCTATGACTGGTACCTACTGCAATAACGGTGTAATAAATACTATAATAATTGTGTAAATAGGCAAAAATATATATGCCATAAGGTTCAAATTTATAAATAAATTTGAATGTGGTATCAAAATACCAAAATTGAATATATGGACTGAACGATTATTGATATTTTTGTTTAGCTAAAATGAACTGAGTTCACTGAGTTTTATTGACTGACGGATTACTACTGAATTCTATTAGCTAACTGAGTTTACCGAGGTATGAACTGGATACTAAATTAGACTAGACTAATATGGATTCTACTAAGTTTTCCTGAGTTTTGTAACTGATTGAGAGTACTACTGATCGTGTCGTGACTGCTACTGTTCTATAACTTACCATGGCTCTATGTAATCAGCTAAATTGTCAGCTAAAAGTACCCCCAGGACTCGATAGCATAAATTAAGATACACGGCATTACATGAAACATGTAAACTATGAACTTGATCATCATTCATTCATTGGGGTATTTTGACAAACACTTGCATGATATAACTTGCACATAAGCTAACTTGGAATGATTTTATTCTCTTAATAGTTCACATGGACAATTTATCAAGTACTTAAGGGTCGTTTGGTAGAGTGTATAATATCAATGAAAAATATAGTGTATTAGTAATGCTTGCATTAGTAATTCTTGTATTACTTATACTTGTGTTAGTTATGCATGTATTATTTCTTATACATTGTTTGGTTTGATGTATAATAAATAATACATCTTACAGAATTTCTATAAAAGAAATGTTTGTTTACAAAAATATCCTTATTTGATTTTGTACACTTTTTTGCAACAAAAGTTTTTTACCATCTCAAATATAATTAGTATTGTGGAACTAGTATATAGAGGTTTCGGATTAATTGCAAGACCTTTATCTTTACGCATGAAATATTATGCCAACGGATTAACATAGTCGAAAAAAAAATAAAATGTAAGACATAAAATTAAGAAATAGTCTCAATTTTTGTAATCTTTTTAAAGACCCTCGAAGCAAAATAAAAATATGTTAAAATTATTTAAATCAATTTTTCATTGTTGTGGCTTAATATGGTGGGAAAAAATTTGTGAAATATTTTAAAAAGATTCACTATTGCAAATTGAAATGGCGGGAAAAGGAATAGTGAAATATTTTGAGAGGGAAATTGAGTGATATTCAGGTCATTTAATAGGTTAATGCATTTTATAAAGACTAGCATTATTAATACATAGAAAATGGGTGGTATTAGTAATACACACCTTAATACATAATAGAGTGTATAACTAATGTTTGCATTAGTTATACATTGACTAAAAATTGTACCAAACAAGGTATTTATAATACACATTAATTAATACATACATTATTTTTGCCAATACACTCTGCCAAACGACCCCTTGGTGAGCATAGTGTATGCACATAGTATTGAACAACAAGTGAGCATCATAATTCATCTCTAATTTCCCAAGTCAAGGGTTTATCATGGATTAACATGAATCTACACATATAATGATCAATTTCACATGAGATATATATATATATATATAATCATGAATTAGGAACTTAATCCAAATAGCAATCATGGATACACTTTAATTCCAACCATGGAAATCATAAAATCAATTACTTAAAGTTCAAAAGAGATTCTTGGACTCCAAGGGTGGAAGGAACCCTTGGATGAACACTTCACATACCTTTGTTGAAGAATTTCTGAAAGCTTATGGTTGAATCTTAAGTTCTTGATTTGAAATTGTATCTTCTAGGGTTTTGTTCTTGAACAAATTTGAGAAAGAATGATTATATTAGCTCTATAGGGAGTTTAATATTGTGTTTTGGGGGTTATAGTCGAGGGAAAAAGACCTAAATACCCACAAGAATATGATCTTTTAATGACTAAAAATTGGATAACTGATGCTCAGGTCAACACAGTGCGTACATGGCATCGACGTGATATCCAATGCATCGTGCCATATTTACATCAATTTACTGGAATCGGATGCTGGTAGCTAGGGAAAATAGTAATCAACACGATAGTCAATGCGGCTAGCCAAGATCGCATTAATTCACTAGTTTGGGATTCCAAATGAGCTTCAAATGAAGTCCAAAAAAATTAAAACTTGTCCGAAAACACCTATGGACACTCCTAATCATGAATCAACCTAAACATCAACATTTAATGGATGTAAAGGTCGGAAAATAAGACTACCAACCTTTATAGGTTAAAATAACACAAAGTCTGAGTACTTAGCTAAAATATTCTAAGTCTGGGACCCCTTGACAAGCCTAAAGGATTGAATTAAGATTAGGATTTTGTGGGGTCTTACAACACTCAACTCTTATAGAAAGGATAGAACATTCCTCCTCAATGTGGTTCAGACATTAGACTCCATGATATCTTACATGGTTTATATTGGTTACATGATAACCCCCACATTTTTAGTCAATATTCAGTTTATCTCAGTTCAGGTTTGCTTGACCAAGTAATCAGATTTCAGTAACTATATAGTTAGTTCTACAGATTATTTATGTTATTCAATCATGTCAGTAGATTCTATACTTGGACTTTTATTCCAAGTTTTACATGTTCATTTTTCCATGCTCAATATCCAAACATGATCCTCAATTCAATTTTATAGAATGTTTAGCTTTATATTATATTTACTTATAGTATTCATGTTTCAACCGCTTCCCAGATTACAGAATTTTTTTTAGCATGAGAACTTATAAATTTTACTATGACTTACCATTTTCATGTACAACCATGTTTGAAATGCTTGTTTCAGTATATAGATTATATCCTGAGTTGTAAAGCATGTTTTAAATATTTTCATGATTTAGTGCATATCTCTATATACTCAGTACATTCCAATGTACTGGTCACATATATGCATTTGTTTCAAAATTTATTTAAAATATAGGTACCAAATGTATTCCACGCATAAGGGCCAGATAGTTCTCAGCATTTAGCCAACAGGTGATGAGCTCCTTTATTTTGGGAACTCCAGTCCATTATAGTTCATGTATTGTATTTTGATTATCCATATGTATTGATTAGTGGTAGTTGGAGGTATGTCCAAGCTATCTATAATTAGTATAGTAGAGGCTTTATAGATAGCCAGTTAGAGAGAGTCATGATATGTAATTCAAGCTCTTTCTTCAGATTTATCATGTTGTAAACTTTATCAGTATTACATTCATTCAGATTTTCTCATAATTATTCTTTCGCTCATCAATTTTAGCTTATATATATATATATTGAATTAGTTTCTCAAGAATCAGGCCAGTACATGGGTTATCTTGGAATAACTTATGGTTTTAAGCATCGTGTTACGACTAGAAGGTAGCATCAGGTCGTGACAAACTTGGTATCAGAGCAAAAGGTTCAAGTATCCTAGGGTATCTATGAAGTCGTGTCTAGTAGAGTCTTGCTGAATGGTAGAGAGGTGTCTGTACTTTTCTTCGAAAAGCTATAAGGCATATTGAAAATGTTTCCCTTCTTTTATTTCTCAAATCGTGATATAGAAATATTCTCTTAGAAACTAATACAAATTTTTCTCTTGCTTCATTCATGTCAATTCTGACTTATTTTTGAGGTAATAGAAATAGACATGCTTAAATTCCTACTGATAGATTTTCTCAAATAGTCCCCACAGACAGTTGTGTGATTTCACGTTGGCTCAAAAGTATCCCACTAGTGCCTTTATGTTCCAAAGTATAAAACATTTTATTCTTGATCATGAAAAATCGTGCATTGAGTCAAAGTCAGATGTGCCTCAGATCCCTTCTTAGAATCTTATGACAGCAAATAATCTAGAGTTAGAAGCATTAATCCATAAGTTTAGAAGCAGTAAAGTTGGGATAGTGTTTATCTTGATTTAGTAGATTATATATCCATGGGGCTAGTTGCATGAAAGGCAAATAAGTAAGATTGAAACAGTGTATATAAGAATTTATGTTTATTGATTCGAAGTTAAGTATGATTTTGTTGTTATGATCTAGAGGTGTACCCAAGGTGATATGGGATTGTATTAACTTAATTTTTTATTATGTATGTGCTTAGATAGTACCCTTTAGCTGCTAAGTACGAATGAGGCTAGTAATGTAGTATATAATATTCTTACCAGCTAAGTTATAGGCTAGGTTATTGATGTCAAGAATATTGGTGTAATGGTAATTCTCATGGTTCAAAAAAATATAATTTTAGATTTGTGATGTTAGTAAGCTATAAAGGAAAAGAGGCAAATTATGTGGTTAGTGAGGCAAGTATTTTGTCAAGAGGGGTGTAAGTATGTGATAATTGTTGAAGCTAAGGAAAGTTAAGAATAGTGTATATTAAGGGAGTGTTCAAGAAGCAAGTTATTATGGTTTATTAAAAGATTGGGGATATCCATGTTAAGTGTTAGAATCTAAGTTTGAATCTTGGATGATTGAGTTAATAAAAAGAAGAGTTGAAATTCTTGATAGTGTGAACTCAAGGTATGGTGATACTCCTAAAGATTCTAAGTAAGTGTTTAAGTTTTTATATTATGAATATTGGGGCTATCAAAAGTTAAGAGTTCTATCTTAGAAGGAAGTATTAGCTGTGCGTTTTACATTTTTAGGTATAGTCTTTCAGGGTTAGTTTAGTAAATATATGTATTTTTATTTCTCAAACTCTAGAGTAAAGTGGTTTTAGTTCAGTTTAGAGTTTATTGAAGGGGTCCACAGACTTGAAATAATGTCTTAAATCTAAACAGGAGATGATAGAACAAGGAACCAAGTCAGGCTCTCAGGTTCTAGTAGTGGTGCTAATGTATTATAGAACATTAGTAAGGGAGGAAGATGCCCGACCTATTTTTATCTTCGTGTAGAGTTTTGTACTTTAGTTATCACGGCATCTACTCATTCCTTACAAGTCAGCACTATGATCATAACTTATCTTCATGAACTTTCCATAGAATCATGTTCATTGTGAGTTCCTAGTACGAGGAGTTCTAGTTCACTCAGTAATACGGATCATCATCCATGAATTTATGAACTCCAAACTTAGGTTATGCAGCTCATGACTCAAGTATTCATGCTTTATAGTATGTGCAGTTCCAAGAACTTATGCTACACTCTTAAAGATCAGTAAAATTCTAATTATGTCATGTATGTCCTCAGTTTTGATCTCTTTAATGAATCCATATAGTGGATACTATATTTCTTAGGCCTTAATTATTTTTCCAAGTTATATATAGTATTATTTCATACTTTAGGTCCTCATGTTCTGACCTTTCAATGACCTCTCCTTATGCCAATATTATGGTGATGAACAATTATTTAGATGGAAAAGAGTAAATATTCCATATTAGGAAAAGATGATTGTATGCTTGTTCTATATAAGGCTATAAGTTTAAAAGAATATTGAGGTAGATCTTTTGATATATGCCATGGTTAGTTGAAATTTTGTGTGTGTTTTCTTAGGGATAATGAGTGGAAATTTTTATTGATAGAGGTATTAGAGAATATGGGAAATATGTTTTGGTGGATTGTTTTCCTAGAAGTTCATATGTGCTTATAATTATAGCCTAGACCGTTATGTTGGTATATAAGTGGATAGGTTCATTGTGTGCTAGTGAATTTTAATTAAGAGGTTAAATTTAGTTATTGAAGTGGTATAAAGAATTATTCTTGAGATAATATCTAGTAAACACGCATCGGGTATCAAATTCATGGTTTAGACTGGTAATATGGTGTTGTGTGTCGCACTTTGTAATTTTGAGGTAGGCTTGAACATGGCAAGAGTATGTAATTTAACTCATACTTGGGAAGAATTAGTTATATGTACCCATAAAGGAATTATAAGATGAATCAAATGATCATGGTATTTAAGGGAAAAGTATAATTGAGGGAGTAATTGATAAGTGTGGCTAAGCTTGAAATATAGCATTTGCATTGTCTAAGGCCTATAAATTCTATCCTATCTTATGTTTTTAGGCTTGTGTTCCATGTTGCAGAGTTAAAGCCATATTTAGATTTCTTATTCAGATATCGTATTAAGAACATGCCAAAGATTTATTTTCTCCCAAGTGTTATTAGAACATTAGCAAGAGTGTTGAAAAAAGACTACAGTTGAGTAAGAACTTTTAGTATGAGTTAGTTTGTATATCCAACAATTCAGTTTAGAAATCAACAATATAAGCTCCTATAGATTTCCATCTTTCCATCTCACCTTACTAGCTGAAGTTTCTTAAATGTGGCTATTTGATGAGGTAATTCATTCACCTCCATACAAGTTGTGAATTAAGTTCAGTCCATGCATTATATCTCTAATTCAGATATTTAGTCATGATTTAATTCATAAGTGTTCAGTGAATGATCTTAGTTTTCCAAGTATTCCAGTTCAAATAGTGTAATACCCATTATACGACCTTAGTCTCGTTATCTCATGATTCGTGCTTATATAATGTACTTGGTGATTCCATCTAGCCTTTTTTCATTTGATTCCTATACATGTTTTGTAGAGAGGAAATTCCTAATGAGAAGTTATGTACTTTATTCCATCCTCAGTAACTCTTGGGATTTTGTCGCACCTGTTATCACTTCACATTTTTATATGTATGATCATATCATGAACATTTTGAGTGGGTTCCAAAGTCAAAGCATGAATCAGCTCCTTATAGTTGATAAAGTCAAGTCAACTCAGAAATTAGTTTCATGATAGGAGTTTTAATGTTTTATCTAGGCAATATCCTTCATTAGTAGACATGTCATGTTTAACTTATTCCATACTTCTAAAGTTTTAATAAGTTCCTACCCATCATTCGATGACGAATGATTCCAAGGGGAAGATAATGTAACACCCCATATTTTTTACCTAGAAAACAAACCACCGTTCATGTATAAACTCAAATCACATGATTTATTTTTGAATACATGCATCATGATCATTAACCTAGTGTGAAGAGTGCTTATGAGGTGTAAAAATGTTCATAGGAAGAACTTAGATCAAAGTTGAGCTAAGAGCCTCTGATTCAGCAAAATTTTGGTAATTGATTCTAAAAAGGTCAACTTTGAACATGTATAACTTTTTACATATGTGGAATTTCGTATCTCAAGACCCATGAAATTATAGATAAGTGAATAAGCTTTCAAGAGATACCAATTTCGCCTTAATCTGATATCCAAGAAAAATGTTATGACCATTTTCATGAGAAATAGAAAGTACAATACCCCCTGCTTTTAATGCTCAAATAATGCATTCAAAATGACCTTTGGGACCCTTATTTCGATGGTATACCATGTTTATATGTTATGGGTTGCGTTGGGGATGCTTTTAGGCCTTAAAAATGGGTGTGTGCTGTATATTAGACCCTCCACTAAGGTCATGGATTTTGGTCTGCAACGCCCACCTTGGGCTTGGCTGCAGCCTACCCTCAAGTGCACTTTGGTTGTACGCCGCCAAGCCAAAGCTCTCTGTTTTGATTTAGTTTAAGGGTGTTGAGGTCTTTTCACACCCCTTAAACCATTTCTAATCCTTCTTAAAATAATTAAGAGGTCTTAAAATACGTTATTGCCACGTTTCATGAGATTAACTCACGTAAACCCTTCCCCTCCTTCATAGAACAAAAATTTCAACCTTTCTATCCAAGAATTCAAGTATCCAATCTCCAAGTTCAAGTTTTCTTCAAGGATTCAAGTAATTGAGGTATGTGTGGTATTCATCAATGGGTTCCTTTCTCCCATTGATCCCAAAAACTCTCTTTTAGTTCAAGTATGGATTTACTCTAATTCATTTGTCATCTTCCAAGTAAATTATGAAATTTATCATAGCTCCTCCTTGTTTTTCATTCAAGTTATGCTAATAGTTTATCCCATGTGAATCATGTTCCTACATTCTGAAGTACAAAAACTCTGGGTCATGTTCAATAGGCATCATGTCAAATTCTCAAATTATGCTTTAAATTGTATAAGCATGATATTTTTCTAAGGTTAAATCATTCCCATGTTTACATTTATAAAATTTACCAGACTATTAAAATATCCCAAGTTTTGGGTCTTTGAATTATGATTTTATGACACTATTTTAAATATTGTTATCTATGTTTTATAATCATTCAGTGCTGGCGGGTTATGAACACCCGTTACCTACATGTTTACTTATGTTTTAGACCTTTCAAGTAATAAGTCAAGAAACTCATGTTTTTATGGTTAAACAAAGTTTGTTTTGATCATGTTGAGCACTATCAGTTTACATGTTTATCATTATTTTAGAATTTGTATGCATTGTTGTTTTTAAAATACCATAACCTGAGAATATCAGTTCTCAGTGCATGTACCAGTTAGTATTTCAGTGACTTTTTCAGTTGGGGGTAGGATTTAGCACCAAGTAGGAAGTGTTGGTTCAGCGCATCCTACTTCCCCAGAAACTACGTGCCACCATAGGTTTAGGGGCCTAGCCAGAAAGTGTTTCTCACTGCCCAATATCAGCTCAGTTTAGTGATCACTCCAGTTCAGGTTCTACTCTGATGGCAAGGATAGAACAGCCCTCCTCAATGTGGTTCAGGCATTGGACTACTCGATAGCTTACATGGTTTATGTCAGTTACATGATAGCTCCCACAGTTTCAGTCAATATTTAGTTTACCTTTGTTCAGGTTTGCCTGACTAAGTAATCAAATTTCCGTAATTATACAGTCAGATCTACAGATTATTCATGTTATTTAGATCATGTGAGTACATGATATACTTGGTATTGCATTCTCAGTCTTATATGTTCATGTTTCCATTCTCAGTATTCATACATCATCCTCATTTTAGTTTTACAGAATGTTCTGTTTTACATTATATTTACTTACAGTATTCATGTTTCTACCACTTCCCAACTTACAAAATTATTTTTATCTTATGAACTTATAAATTTCACTATTACTTACCCCTTTCATGTACAACCATGTTTTAAATGCATGTTTCAGTAAATAGTTTTTATCCTCAATTGTAAAACATGTTTCAAATATTTCCATAATTTAGTGCATGTCTCCATATAATTAGTACATTCCAACGTACTGACTACATATATGAATTTGTGGCAAATTCCTTCATAATGTACTTTACAAGATGTGGTCCACACACCAGGGTCAGACAATTCTCAGGATTTAGCCAGTAAGTTATGAGTTCCTTTATTTTTAAGAACTCCAGTCAATTACAGTTCATGTGTTGTATTTTTATTATACATATGTATTCATTAGTGGTATTTAGAGGCATGTCCCATCTATATATAGTCAATATAGTAGACACTTCATAGATAGTCAGTTAGAGTCATGATATGTAATACAAGTTCTTTCCTTAGATTTATCATGTTGTCAACATTATAAGTATTACATTCATTAATATTTTCTCATGATTATGATTCTGCTTAACAATTTTAGCTTGTATATACATTTTAAATTTGTTGCACAAGAACCATGCCAATACATGGATTTGCTTGGCATCACTTATGGTTCTAAGCACTATTTACGACTAGGGAAACCTTGGGTCGTGACACCATTATATGTGTTATGGTGGACTCAAACCTGCCATTCATATATTCATTCAGAGGACTCAAACCAACTGGTCATAAGACACTCACATCGGCTAGCGTGGTTTCCAGTGTTAGTCATTCAGACTTCAATTTCATGGCCCAGCTAAACATCCAACTATAAAGCCCAATTTAAAATAATCATTCCACATACACAACCATTTTGTCAATTATTTACAAAAGGAACTTTGTTGGTATCGTAAAACCAACACTACTTGCAAGTATACCACATGACATTACCATTATCGATCAACCATTCATTCAATTGACTTTGGGACTCTAACGCCCCGTCTAACAAAGACATTTGTTCAATTTAAAGTGTAGGGACTCAAACCCATTTAACAATCTTACCAACCAAGGTTTCCATTTAGATTATTACATGGCCAACAAGGCCTTCACAAAACCATTTATCAACCATTCATATTCATAAGGCCAATGCATTAGTTCGAAACACCATTGTCAAGTGACTAATTTATTATTTTAGGCATTTTCCCAAACACTTTGAGGGCATGCTTTTACCAAGTCCAAAACCAAAGAATAAACCATCATGTTTAGGGTAACCCATGACCCTTTTGTTAAACCATAATTACCAAGAACCTATATGTGCAAACCATGATCAATAACATGTATAAACACAAGTTAAATCAACAGTAAACAATACTCAACCATATGTTTTGGTTTTTAAAACCACCATTTAAGAATCCTAATCACACTTTAAAACATATGATATTTTATAACTAACAATGAGGGAAGAGTCACATGCCTTATTCAAGAAGATTCACAGAAGAAATTTGACTCTTAAGCCTCAAGATGACCACCTTTAAAAAACCCTATCCCCAATATTCAAGAGAGAGTTTAGAGAGTATTTTTTGAGATTTTAAAATAGTGTTTTATGATAGGCCACAACACATTTTAAGATGTGGGGACTTTTGGGTTTTGGGGTGGGAAATTTATAGAATACCCTCAGCTTAAAAGCTAAAAACTAACTTGCAATAGGGTAGGACCATATCCCCTAAACCATACCCTAGGGTACGAGTGGTACCCTTGTCTCATACCCTAGACTTTACCTTGGACCCTTATACTGACCAACATACGAACACCAAGGTTTAACTTGTATCCTTGCATACAAGAAGTGCGCTATTACTCATACCCCAAGAAGAATACTCTAGACTAACTTGCAGGCATCATACGACTTAGCCGCATATGACTTGTACCTTACATACTTCTCGAAAGGAGTCCATACATACCTTTGACAAAAAGTGACATACAACATACTAATTTACATACGAGTTGAAGAACCCCAACCCAAATACTATCATACGACTTGTACCCTAAGTCATATGTTGTCTAACCCTCAAATTTCCAGAAATTTTTCTAAGAGTCAAAAGCCAAGGTGTTTCACTAATCCAAGCTTGCCTCACACTTTCACAAGTGTTAATATTCATAATTAATCAATAATTACTTACTAAATGAAATAGAAGTCCTATTTATATTCTAGGCTAAGTAATTATATCATATGAGCCAAAAAGTGACCCATTTAGGAAACACTAAACATAGAAGCCCATTAAGCACATGCTTGAGATTTTTTAGAGCATATAGGGTGCACCCCAAGGGTATAGTGGACTGTTTTGACTTGCTCTAGAAGATCTAGAGTGGGTTGGGTGAAACTCCAAAGTGGATAGGGCGCATGTCCTCTTTTGGAGGCTTTCAAAAATTGTTTGCCTTCCCTTGGCCTCTATGACATCCCTAGTAACACCTTGATCATCATAATCATCAAATGGATACCTTTTGATAGCCACAAAAGATTCATCAAGTGACTCTTGACCTATAAGCATCCTCTCTAATGATCCGAAGCCCATTGGATTGTATCATCCTTTTCTTCTTGAAAAAGATTCATCTTGGAATCTATAACCTTTAAACATAAGAGAATAACACACAAACAATATTTCCTCCAGGGCATGAGGGTTATCACAAGGGCTAAAATCAAAACATCCATGCTAAGGAGGTACACATTTGACATACAACCAACAATTCTTTGTTATCAATAAAATGAATTCAGCATACACTATACAAAGGTGTTGGATATAAGAATCCTTATGAAACAAGGAAATTACCAAGGTCGTAAGACACAAGTGTTTCACTATTTCACCATAAGACCATATCCAAGAACTCCCACCTCTATATAAAAAAATCAAATATCAACATTGACGTCATCAAATGCAAAGAGGTAGTAAAGAAAGGTATGAGGAAAATGAGTCCCATCCAAGGTATTTCCATACTTAAGAATAGCAAGGTACTCAATAAATCTAGTAACCAAGTCACTAGTAGTTGGAATAACAAAGGATGGAGTCGAGGTGTTACGATGCTCATCACACTTTCTTTCAAGACAACTCGTGTTCACACAAAATACATTTTTAACACAAACATGGTCATCATCATATGCAAAAATATAGAAAATAAAAGAGTTAATAACATCATTATCATCTAAATTACCCTCAAACATGAGTTTACAATAATATGAGACAAGATATTTGAGGGACATTACATCTTTTTGCTTCAAGCAACTTCCCTCAGGAAGTGCATTCTTTAATGGAATCAAGCTATTGGAGGAATTAGGAAATCTATGATAAACTAATTCACTTCAAACCAAATGGTATACCCAAGAAGTTGGATGACTTTATTTCATGGAACTTAGCATGTTCCTAAGAGTCCTTCCTATTAATTCAAATTTTCCAACCATACGTGTGACAAGGATTAGGAAAGAAAAGTGGTACATCATGTACAAACCAAGGACTCTTCTTAATGCAAAAAAATAGATTAGGCATGAAGATTGTAAGGCCCACACAATTTAAGCACCAAAGGAAAACACCATAAAGGAATAGTGAAGACAGTAATACTCTCATGGTGTGACATGATTTCAATCAATTTCAAGGGTCTATTCAATATAAGAAAAACATCATCATGTCTCTAAGGCACTAGGAACATGAGGAGGTAGGTATATACCTTTGAAGCAATGCCATGAATTTTTTCGCTTGTCCTCCATCGATGCTTTATAAGGAACTCCCCTTCCATGCATCAACTTGGACCAATATTCTTGATCATTTTGCCTATTTTTAGTAATTTTCTTGGTAGGCAACTCCTTTTTTTGATCCATGGGGTTAGATGCTTCACTCCTTTTCATAAGGTATTCATCAACCTATAGACATTTGATTAGGTTCGTCATTTGAGTCAACTCTTCATCAACCTTGGAGTCCTTGAATAAGAACTCATCTAGGCCTTCAAACTTATGTTCATAAGAGGTCTTCTTTGAGTCCTCCTTCAAAAGCCTTAGCTTATGAACCTACAAGAGATAAGAATTGGTACTAATAAAATGCTAGTTCATGGTTAGCATGTACTAAAAGTTTAGGTTTGACAAGTTCTAAAACTTAGTGTTCCTTGTCTCCATCATGAAATTCAACCCCTGTATCAACATTCTCACACAAATCTCCTTCGTGAGCCAAGTTCTTCTCCCTATTCTTAGCTTTTTCTTCCCCTTCATCCTTAACTTGATTAGGTTGACCTCGGTTTAGTGAAGTTTGGGGGAGTTGAGGGAAGGTATTTTGTTTATGTCCACTCAAGGAATCATGAAAGTTTTGTGGTTTGGGAAGGATGGAGTTAGGGATGCCTGGATGATCTATCATGCTATCCATCCTCCTTAAGAGAGAGTTTTCCATGCCTTTCATTCATCGATTTAGGTCTTTTTTATACTCAATATGGCCGCCAATAAATCTTTCATGGTTATATTTTCTAATGCCATAGTACCTTAAAAAGGAAATATTTACAAAAACAAAAACAACAAACAAGTTCAAGTTAAAAAAGTAAACCTCACAAGCTCTCAAAGTTCACACCCTTAGTTTATCTCTCAATTGGTGTCGCAAGCATTGATAAGTCGTTTATAGTCCAATGAGAATGCTTGATACAAATTGTGGCTTGAGGTCGGAATAGATCCTTGTGTGAAATAACTCAAAAAAAATATGTATGGACTTGAGAGAAGAACTAACAATGAATTCAAAAGATAAAAGCTTGAAAGAAATAGGAAAATGAAAGAAATAAAACTCAAGAACTAATCAATCAACTTAGTAGATGAATTACTAATTGATGAGTAGTTTAGGAATCAAAGAAGAGATTAGGTATCAAGAAATTGTAACTAAAGATAAAACCTTGTGCAAAGGAGTTTTTAAAGTGTTGATATGTGTTTTAGAACTTGAATTTGTGTTAGGGAAGTGTTGATATGTGTTTGGGATGTATTTGGCCATTTTGGCATTCAATTGGGTGATTTTTCTTTGAGAGCTATGTTGAGGAGCTGTTGCAGCATGTGGGGAATAGATTCTGGACTTTTCTACTGCGTTGAGGTGTGGCCACATGTGTGCAGTAGACCAGGCACACCTTGGGCGCAGAAGCAAGGCAAGTTAGCCGCCTCTTAGCAATTGTAATGGTCGTTTTGCCATGGACCCCCTTTGTACTCTTAGGACAAACACTTTTTCACTAATTTTATTCCTTCCTTTTGGATCAAACACCCTCCTTTGATTGAATTTCAGCTAGAAGATTTGAATGTCTTCAAGAACACCAAGAACACTAACTTCTTCTCCAAAGCTCAAAATGAGATGAAATTTCATGCATAAGCATTTTTTAACGTTCTAAACTCATTCCAAATGTCAATTTTTCCAAATTCTTAACCAATTTTTCCATATTTTCTAATCCAGTTTACTTTTTTCAAGTTCAAGCTCTTAACAATGGTATCTCACTCAATTTGACTCTGATTTGGCTCAAATTTGAAACCTAGAGTCTTATAGTGTTAGAGAGCACAAATCTAACACTAAAAACACAAGAAAAACACAAAATCAACAAACTCAAAAATTAACCTAGGGTGAAAGCATGAATATTGATTTTTTGGGGGGGATTTTTTATTTTGACACTTTTTTTTTGTTATTTTCAAGATAACAAACCCAAGATTCACTTCGCAGGAATGAAATCAAGCTCATCTCTAATACCAAATGATATATGACCAAAGTATGGAAATGAAAAATACAAGTAAGGTACGAATACGAAAGATAAAGATAGATAGAAAGCCAGAAATAGATAGACACAATGGATGAATGGATAGAAAACTATGGTTGTATCAAACTTCTAACCCACTATTCAATGTAAAACAAAGAACCTAAATCCTACATAGACCTCAAGGGAATTGGATTCTTGAGCAACCCATGTTTCTAAATGATAAATCAACAAAAGAGGTTCCACGCTTACCACAAGCTAATCCAAGCTTGCCTCATAATTTCACAAGTGTTTACATTCATAATTCATCAATAAATACTTACTAAATGAAAAAGAAGTAATAATTATTGTCTAGGCTAAGTTATTACATCATATGAGCCCAAAAGTGACCCATTTAGGAAAGACTAAACATAAAAGCCCATTAAGCACATACTTGAGAATTGGTAGAGCATATGGGGAGCACCCCAAGTGTATAATGGGCTTCTTTGACACGCTATAGTGGATGTAGAGAGGGTTAGGTGCACCTCCAAAGCTGATAGGGCGTATCTCCTCTTTCGGGGGCCTTCTAGCCCCGTTTGCCTTCCCTTGGCCCCTGTGACATCCCTTGAACCTCCTTGATCATAATAATCATCCAATGGAGACCTTTTGATAGCCAATAAGGAGTTATCAAGTGGATCATAACTCATAAGCATCCTTTCTAATGATCAAAATCCCATTTGGATTGTATCATAAGCTATCCTTGGCACACCCAACGAAGCTAAAGTCATGACTTTAGCATAACAATATAGGATAAAATAATACGGATCTAACCAGTCCATACCCAAGATGACATAAAAATATACCATATATAATAAAATTAGATCAACCCAAGTCTCATTCCTAACAAAAGTCGAAACACAAGATTGTTACACTTGATCCACCACGAAAGAGTCTCCTACAGAGGTAGATACACTGAAAGAAAATTGCAAGATGATACAATCCAAATGGCCTTTCGATTATTAAAGAGGATATTATGGGTTATGAGGCACTTTATGACTCCTTAGTGAAAATCAAAAGGTTCCAATTGAATAATTATGATAATCAAGGAGGGTAAAGGGGCATTAAAGAAGCCAAGAGAAGTAATATAGGGCAAGAAGACCCCTGTTAGAGGACAATTACCCCATCCTCTTTGGAGGTTCACCCAACCTTCTCTAGATCTACTAAAGCGGGTCAAAAATCCCACTATACCCTTGGGATACACCCTATGTGTGCCCCATATGATCTAGAAATGCTCAAGCATACACTTAAGGGGCTTCGATATTTTTTTCTTTCCTAAATGGGTCACTTTTTGGCCCATAAGATGTAATAACTACCCTAGACTATAAATAGTACCTTATTTCATTTTTGTAAGTAGTCATTGAAGAATTATGAATGTAAACACTTGTGAGAGTGTGAGGCAAGCATGGAACCACTTGTGTTGATTTTTCTTTTAGAAATGTTGGTTGCTTGGGAATTGATTCTCTTGTGGTATACGAAGGATTTACTTACTTTGTTTGACATTTAATAGAGGATTAGAGGTTTGATATACCTTTAGTTTTCTATTCATTCATCCATTGTGACTATCTATAATTTGTTCATTATCTATCTTTATCTATCATATTAGTATCTTTGTTGTAGTTTTCTCTTCCGTAGATTATTTTGTATCATTTGGTATCAGAGTTTAGCTTGATTTCATTCCTACGGTGTCAATCTTGGGTTTGTTATCTTGAAAATCAACAACTAAAGAAGTGTCAAAATCTAAATACCTAAAATAGTTACTATTCATGATTTTTATTCTTAGGCCAAATTTTGAGTTTTTGATTTTGAGTTTTTCTTGTGTTTCTAGTGTTATATTCGTGTTATCTTACACTATAGGTTTCTAGATTTCAAATTTGTGCAAAAATGGAGTCATATTGAGTTAGCTACCATTATTAATAGCTTTAAATTGAAGAAAAGTGAAGAGAGTTGAAAATCTGGAAAAATAGGTGAAGAATTTGGGCAAAATGACATTTGGAATGAGTTTAGAACGTTGAAAAGTTCTTATGTTCAGAATTTCAACTCATTCCGAGCTTCGGGGTAAAAGTTAGAAATATTGATGTTCTAGGTGTTCATGGAGGAATTCAAATCTTCAAGCTGAATTTTATCAAAAAGTGTGTGTTCGATCAAAAAAAAGGAAGAAAAGTAGTGCAAAAGTGTTTTTACTTGGGCATCTAAGAAGATTCCAAGAGAGAGTACAAGGGGGGACCATTTGGAGGGCAAATCGACTATTTGGATGTGCAGCGGACCTGCTGCAGCATCCCCAACGTAGCTCAAACCAGAAAGAAACACCCCACTTGTGTCCAAGGTGATCTACACCAGCTAGAGCTGGTCCAAATGCAGCCCCAATGCAGATCACCCCCAATTTAACGTAAATCAATCTTCGAAACACATGAAAAGCTTTTCAATCCCATTTTTCTGAAGGTTTGATTCTGTAGTTTCAATTTCTGGATTCCTAATCTCTACTTTTGATTCATAAACTTCTCATCAACTAGTAATTCATCTAATAAGTTGATCGATTAGTTCTTGAGTCCTACTTTTTCCATCGCCCTATTTCATTTAAGCTTTTCTCTTTTAAATTTGTAGTTACTTCTTGACTCAAGTCTGCACATAATTTTGTTTATTTGAGTCATTTAAAAAACGAATCTATCCCAACCTAAAGTCAAAATTGGTACCAAGCATTCTTATTGGAATATAATGATATATCAATGCTTGTGACGCCTATTGAGTAACCAACCAAAGATGTGAACTTTGAGAGCTTGTGAGGTTGATTATCTTAACTTTAACGTGTTTCTTATTTTTGTTTTTTTTAGTATTTCGATTGATAGGTACAATGTCCGAGGAAGGTGAGATGCCTAGTTGGGTTAGTTCTATCATGGAAAATCATAATACTATGGATATTCGATTTTGGATCTCTTGAAGGGAGAATGGAAGGGATGGAAGGTTCTCTCTTGAGAAGGATGGACACTTTGGAAGTTCGTTTAGATTCCAGGGCTCAACTCCTCAAAAATATCATGCTTTCTCCATTGGACATGATCTCAACACCTCCGCTACTATAAGTACGAGAACACTTCGCCAAATGCTCAATCCACCAAGGCAAATTCATGAACTCATCATCCAAGCCACTACTTACCCAAATAGCTGAAGTACCATTCGTCCACTACAATCCCAATTCAATCAAGTCCACCAAGAAGCTCCACTTCCAACGAACTCCAATATTAGCCACGCGGTGAATATCCTTCACTAATTATCGCTTTCCCTCCTCTATATGAGCCAAACTCCCCATGGATAATCTGCTAAGAGCATTAGCAACCACATTAGCTTTACATGAGTGGTAGTGAAGACTCATATCATAATCTTAAGAAGCTCAAGACATCTCCTATACTTGAGATTAATCTCTTTCTGGGTGAACACATACTGTAGACTTTTATGATCAGAAATGGTATTCACGTGGACATCATACAAATAATGCCTCCATATTTTCAAAGCAAACACAACTGCCAACAGCTCCAAATTATAAGTAGGATAATTACTCTCATGTACCTTCAACTTCTAGGAAGCATAGGCAATCACCTTTCCATTTTGCATCAACACACACAAAGACCTACCCGAGATTTATCGAAATAAAACACGAACTCATCATTGCCTTCCGATAAAGTAAGAAATAGAGCCGAAGTTAACTTATCCTTCAACTTCACAAAACTTGCTTCACAAGCATCTAACCATGAAAACATAACCTATTTCTAAGTCAACTAAGTTAAAGGAGCAGCTATCGATGAAAAGCTTTCCACAAACAACCTATAATACCCAGCTAAACCCAAGAAGCTCTGAATATCAGATGGTATCGTAGGTTTAGGACAACTCTTCACCACAACAGCCTTTTACAAATCCACCATGATCCCTTCACTAGATATAATATGACATAAGAAAGTCATAGAGTTCAACCAAAACTCACACTTGGAGAACTTGGCATACAAATTTTGTTCCTTTAAGTTCTGCCACACCATACGGAGGTGATTAGCATGAGCCACCTCACTCTTCGAATAAACCAGAATGTCATCAATAAACACACTGATGAAGAGATCCAAATACTGTCTGAAACAGTGTTCATCAGATCCATAAATTCTGTTGAAGCATTATTCAACTCATATGACATCACAAGAAACTCAAAGTGCCCATATCAAGTATGAAAAGCCGTCTTAGGGATATCCACCTCCCTAATCTTTAGCTGATATACCCTGACCAAAGATCTATCTTAGGTACCTTGCAATTGGACAAACAAAATATCTATCCTTTGAAGAGGATACTTGTTCTTGAGGGTCACCTTATTCAACTGCCTATAGTCAATGCACATATGAAGGGAACCATCTTTTTTGCTCATAAACAACACCGGTGCACCCCAAGGACATACACTAGGATGAATAAACCTCTTATCGCGAAGATCCTTCAGTTGCTCCTTGAGTTCTCTTAACTCAGCCAGAGCCATTATATAGGGAGGAATAGAAATTGGATAAGTGTCCAAAATTACATCAATACCAAACTCTATTTCCCTATCTGGTGGAACACTAGAAAGATCATCTAAAAAGAACTTTGGAAACTCATTAACCACAGAAAATGATTTAAAAGACGGACCTTCCAGGTTAGAATCTTTAACCCGAACTAAGTGATAAAGAAAACCTTTGGATATTAACTTTGAGTTATAAGATAAGAAATAAACCTCCCCTTAGGAGCTAAAGAAACACCCTCTCATTCAATAACCGGCTCACCAAGGAACCTACAGATAACCCTATGGGTCCGATATTCCAGTAACGTGTAAAAAGAGTGTAACCAGTCCATAAACAGAATAACATCAAAATCCACCATATCCATCTCAAATAGATCCACCAAGGTATGCTTGCAACCAACAGATACCAAACCTTCAATAAACTCTCTAAGCAATAACAAAGTCACCTACCGGGGTAGAAATAGAATAAGGATCCAAAATAGCTTCTGGATCAAAACAAAAAGATACAACCATGTAAGGAGTCACATAGGAAAGTATAGACCCTGGATCAAGCAAACAATACATGTTACAAGAGAAAAGCTGTGACGTACCAGTAATGTCATCAGGTGATTCCTTGGATTCCTGATAAGATGCCAAAGCATACAACCTATTCTGACCAAGACTAGAACTAGGAGCAAAAACAAAAGCAGATGACACACCACCAGGTGTAGGAGTAGAAGATAAAGCTACAAGAATTTTATTCTCCCCTATAGCAACCATATTGATCGGATAATCCTTGAGTCGATGGATTTCCTGGCAACACTTGAAGCATTTTTCCTTTCCTTCATTGCAATAAACCTGATGAGGACAACCATAGAACTGAGAAGGAGGACATGAAGAAACTAACTGACCTCTACTCGCCTGATATTGGGCACCTTGTGCCCAAGAAGGGTCACCACCGTAATAATGCCTATCGCTCGACTGATAAAAAGCTCTAGCAGTAGCGTCGGAACCAGAACTTACCTACTTCTTTTTTTTTTCATTCGTCATAATCTCTACCACCATGAGACTGAGCACCTCCCTTATCAGAAAACCTATTCCTCTTACCTTACCTATTACCAAACTCCGCCTGTTTTCTTTTTTTATTTTTTACCTATAGTTTATTAATAGTCAACCTAGAGATGTCCATATCTTTAATCAGCAAGGCAGTCTTACTCTCCAAAATCATATCCCAATTTAACCCAGAAGTAAACTTTCTCATTCTTGCCCACATGTCAGCCACTAAATCAGGAGTGTACTTCAACAGATGGTAAAACTTCAAGGCATATTCATAGACAGACATCCTCCCCTACCTAAGGTTCACAAACTCCTCCATCTTTTTTCCCTCAACTCTTGGGGAACGAATTGATCCAAAAAGGCGTTCGAAAAGGCTTCCCATAACCCTTCCTATTCCACAGCACCTCTATCCCTATCCCACTCTTCATACCACTTATATGCAACATCTTTGAGCTAATAAGCTGTAAAGTTTACCCCCTCCACATTGGTTGCCTACATCACCCAAAATATCTTTTCCATCTCATCTAAGAAGCCTTGTGGATCTTCCTCCACCGTTCATAAATTGGCAAACCTTTATTGCCTCGGCAGATAAAGAACCAAACAAATCTCATTCAGCCTGAGCATCAACAAATTTAGCAATAGCAAGAATAAACTAACAGAATTCTGCATTAGTTACCTCTCCTTGAGAAGGACTAGTAGAAACCATTAGAACTCAAGAACTATTAGTGATAGAACCGTGAGATCAAAGATGAACCCCAAAAGTAGGATACATCCCTTTAGCATTACCCTAAATGGGGTACAAGAATTTTTGTGTTCTAGATCTACGATGCATGATCTGAAAAATGAACAAATAAGGATTAGAGAAGATTCTAGGACTGAGAATTAAAGCTTCAAGATAGAATACAAAGAAAATGAAACATTCCTAGATGCCTTATAGCCTTTCCCTTATGAGTGTAGCGTGCTACACACCCCTAAAACAGACTCTACTCGACATGAATTTATGGGCTATTAATTGACCATGAACCTATGCTCTGATACCAACATGACACGACCTACCCTGGACCTTGTCGTAATAGGCATTCCAAGTCCGGCTAGGACCGGAGACTACTATTGTTACCCAATGCAAACTCCAACCGCCAATCGTGAGTTGGCTGAATTCCAAGAATGAAACTTAATAGTGTAACTACTTACACAACGACCCTAGGAATAGATCACAACCATGACCAACCCAACCGAGTCCAACCTTCCCATACAAAAATCCAACCATACCAAACAATGCCAAACAAGGCCATAAACCAGGAATAACCAAAGACATCCCAAAACATAATATAATTAATCCCAAAATGTAATAGGATTGAATAACTAACAATATTGTCCAATGATGTCAACCCCCCCCCCCCCCGGCTTATTCCAATGCCAAGAATGACACCAATATTGATCTCACTCATACCAATCCATTGAAGTATTACAATACCTCTATCCAAAAGAGTAATGAAATTTAGTTGGGACATGATCCCAACCATAGCCAAAACTAATATCTAGAATAACGTTAAAATGTCTAAAAGTATCCATAACATAAAATAGAGCCTTCCAAAAGGATGCAAGATCACCACTTCAGTTCAAATATTTTCCGTGAGTCAATCACTATATAGGAGGAGTAGAATGGCCAGTTCCTGCATAGTGTGGGTATACAGATGCTAGTAGATAGGGTTTGGGAGTGATTGATAGTATGATCTCAGGATAAGGATAAAATAATGCCATTTATAAAACTAAGTAAAACCATCCATGATGCATATAACTATACACATATATATAACCATGCTGGGAAAAAGGACCAGGTTTAGTAGGCTTTCAAAACCTTTACTTGGGTTGTGTAGCTTTTTTTTCTACACCCACACCTTAAATCTTTCTTGTCCTCAAGAAAAACTACCTTTTATCATGAGACAATGCACATTTATGCCTACTTGGATGATCCAAGTTACTACCACAAGTAGAATATCAAACATGGGCAATGTTATTCTTCTGACACCCCTTATCATATAATAAAATATCCAAGGGTGCAAAAGACTTCAAAGAGAAATAATGCAACAATCACTAATACTCTAGAAATGAATTATCTTTGACCTTAACTACATTATACTCCTTTTGCCTAATTTTTTGGGAGATGATAGAATTACCCACCTTGACTTGTTTACATACCTTCTCACAAGAAAAAAAATTCCACACATGAAGTTATCAAATATACAAAAATGAATTTAAGTCTAAACCTCTCTCTCTCTCTCTCTCTTAAGAACTCTCGATGTTAACAAGTACCATGCCATAGGCTTGCCCCTATGTTCAATCGCCACTATAATGAATACATTTAGTTTGAGATCACGAAGGTGTTTTTGAGCTTATAATGTAGGTTCGAGGTAGGGTAGGATATCATTTAAGAAATCAAGGCTTTAACCTCCTTGAACATCTAAATCACAATCCATCTTTTGATTATGACCCACTTCTTTTGTTATCACTCTTTTTATATGTGCCTACTTTTATTTCCTTGGTGCGCCCATTTTTTTCATTTCTTTTTCATGCATAATTTTTGTTTTTCTTTTATTTGTTGGGTATTTTTTTTCTTCTACACTTGTTTTCAATGCTTAAGCACTTAGGCACTCACTTACAACTTAATATCCTAAGGTTACCTCTTCCAAACTTCACCATCCCAAACTTAAGCTTTTAGCCTCAATTTGCACTATTAAGTTCAAGGAGTATAGGGTTCAAGATAGGGATAAGAGAAAGGATTACGACTTGTAATATGTTTGCCAAAGAAAGCTCCAAAGGCCTAAAGTGGGTAACTAGGGATAACATATATGAAATGGTATGCTTTTTAGGCTGAAGTAGACTTCCAATGTCACAAAGATGGCCTACGATAATATCACTAGGAACTCCAATAAAAAATTGCTTTGAAAGACTAACAGGGCAATTTATAGATGGTATAAGTGACATAAGATTCAAACAAATATGCTCACCACACATGGCATGCAAATTCGCCAAGGAAGCTCAATTTCCTCTCCCGCTAGAGAGAAAAGCGGTGTATCCACCAATTTTCCCAAGTCAAAAATTTGGAGTCATAACAAGAGAAAAAGAATTGTCACAATGTCTCTCACGTCCATGACATTGATTTTTTTTGAAAAATATTGGGGGGGAAGGGTGTTCGCTTTGCATTTGCACCATGCATATGTTGCTAACCATGGCAATAACCCAAGACATGGTCTAACTCATATGGGAAAACCAACTATATGGATACTCAGACTTCACCAATGGTATGTGTGCAATCCTAAATCCACAATGCCACAGGTACTCAGACTTCCCTTGTATTTGTGATCTCGGTGTTACGGGTACTCAGACTTTCCCTATATCCATGGCTCAAAACTCAATCATGATACTTTTCCCTTAAGAATGTCGTCAATAAATCCATCATAGGGAAAAGATCGCCAACTATCATTATGAAAAGAACAAGAAAACTACATATAAAAATAATTAATTCACAAAATTTCCATGCTTCACGTGACTAAGTTAAAGTATTACAAACCAATGAATAAACATAAGGGTAGGGCCACACCCCCAACTAAAGGACTTGTAGTGTCCTCACTACATAACACAATCGCATACGAAGGGTTAAATGGCTCCTTAATACTGCATTGATAACCATGTTGAAAGCTGGACACAGAGACGCAATCGCAGATAGATTGGTGTGATCACGGTATCATAATCGTGGCCCTCAACCTACGATTGAGGTAACCGAGGCCATATTCTACTCTACTTTTCTTTGTTTTTTGCATGGATGCTATACTTCTAATCTAGTTTTTCTATTGATTTTGGCTTCTATCCTGTCCAAAGCACCTACAAAACATCAAAATTATATGACTTATTCAAAAGGATATAAATTCAAATATGAAAAGGATGGGTTACCTCCCATTAAGTGCTTGATTTATAATCATAGCGCAATGTCTTTTTATCCTCATTTGTGTCTCCACTTAGAGAACATGAATTTTTTCCTAAATTTTAATCATTACATCTTTGGGATGCATTGGGTAAATACAAGGGCATGAAGAAATATGTTCAATCACGCCACTTCGAATACTTGAAAATTTTACCCAACTCAACATCAAATTTCCAATTTGGTTCCTTGGGTAAAGATGGGAATAGTACACTTGTTGAACTTTGGAAGTTGTGCTTGTTTTCCTTCATGTGTCGGGCTCTCATATGTTTTTTTGGAATATCAAATTCCAAAACATAGAGGTGGTACTCCTTATCCCCATGATCTTCTATTTTCATAGGTGGATGGAATTTTATCACATCAAGTACAATGTTGAGAAATTGTTTGAATGAGGTTTATCCCTTAATTTTGGAGTTGCAGCCTCATTAGCACCTTCACCTCAAAATAGGTTAGCATCATAATAAGAGATAGGCTTGGTTTCTTCTTTTAACTCTAGCACCATTTCCTTAACTTATTCATATTCACTCATATTTGGTTTGGGTGGTTGGGAATTCACAAAGGATTCTTCAATGCCAAGCTTATTTAGAAGCATAGGCATGGTCGTAGTATTTGCATGATTGACCTCCTTGACCATCTCTTCTATCCTAGCTCTAAGAAATTTACAAAAACCCTAAACTATGAAAAATAGAGGTAGGCTTTAGAATGATGATGATGGTATAAGGGTTTTGATCCTTTTAAATGGAAATTTGGGGTCGTCTATGTGTTTTTACAACTTTGCCCCTGGTTGAAAATCCTGGTGTCCTGCGATCGCGTATGGATTTTCCGCGATCATGGCTCCACAATCACTGAATTCTTCAAGCGGTTATAGCCTACTAACTTCTTAACTTACCGCGATCGCGGCGGATACTCCGCGATTGCGATACCTAAGGCCCATTCTACACAGGTTTTCCAGCTTTTTCACTTCTCTTCCATCTTTGATACTTTTTCAGCTCAAATCAATATCATTCCATCTCATGCCCTGTTAATCTGCAAAATATGGATATTAGTGCACTTAGTTACACATATATATATCTTTAAACATTTAAATCATGGTAATGTGCAAGAATGTTTAATGCAAATGAGTGATAATTTTGTTACTCATCACCATCCTAAACTACCCACAGGCTATATGGGTTCTGCTCCCACTACTGAAAGATCCCTAGTGTGTGTAGCCACACAAACAGGTAAGTATCCTATGGGATGAGTAGTACATCCCCTAAATAAAGTATGGCATCAGGCACACGGTCACTAATACCACCCTCATATCAGCAAATATGAGTTTCTAGTTTTGGTCCCCTCGGGACCTCCACCTTCCATGGCTTTGCTACACATTCCTTCATTATTGCCTAATTAAAACCAGTTTCCAAATAACCAAACTTTTATCCATTTATTAACCAAGTCCATTGATATTTGTATCGTACTACCAACCCTTAATTGTAAGTATCATCCATAGCCAACCATTTATAGGTTTAAGGGTTCTTTCAAGTGCCCTTCCATTAACCATATAAAAATTCTTGGTAGAATTCCATGTTCCCCACAAGAATAACCAATTAGCCTTTAGCCTTTTCAACCCATTTAAGTCATGCATAATTCATTTAACAAGTTTAAAATATGCAAGAGTTCTATTAAAGGATGTTATTACAATGAACATATCTTTATAAGCATTTTATCTACCACATTAGGGGCATAATATAACCAAAACATATTCCAATTATCCAAAACTACCATTAATTCATATAAAAGAATAATTAAAACCACGAGAAACTATAACCAAGCAATTAACATTAAAACCCCCAAATCATATTTAAGAGCCAAAGTCATTCAATAGTAAAAACCATAAAAACATTCATATAAACCATGCGTTTAATTTAATTAACAATGTGGGAAGAGAAATATTCCTTAATCCAAGATGATGACGTAAAGAAATCACCAAGATAAGACGTAAAGAAAAATGCCTTGATCCCTTAGTTAAAACCCTAACTCCCCTTGCCCAATAGCTCTTAAGAGAATTATAGAGTATTTTGGAAGAGTTTCTAAGTATTAATAAATAGAATATTAGGGTAAATAACCTTCCATGTAGGTTATAAGTCATGGGGCCTTATTAGGGTATTTAGGAAATTGTCTAGAATACCCCCACTTAAGTTGCACAAAATCCCATCATAGAAATACGAATGGCCCTCACGAGCCGTACCTTCTAATACGATTGGTATCCACCACTTGTATCCAAGCCTCAATCCATGAATCAAATATTTTCCATTATATGACTCATCTAACCAAGTCGTAACCATAACATACGATCTGTATCCATAATTAGTATCCCTAGTAGAATAAAATACTTGGGGAATTAAACATTGTTTACCATACGAGTCCCTAGTATAATTCGTACCTTGGCTTATGGCACATGGTGATCCACTCGTACTCAGACCCAATCTAAGTAACCAAGTATAATATTAAGTTAAATAACCAAATAACCTATAAATACCAATATGACTCATAGCCCTAAGTTGTATCTTTTCATTAACTGAAATCCATCCCTCCAACCAACACTGGTCAGCATACAATCAGACTATACCATTAATACCCCATCATACGGCTCATACCCATGAGTTATATTGGGTCCAAAGATCATAATTCTAAGAAATTTTCTAAGGTACCAAAACTAGGGTATTTCAAGTAGTCCTTAGTATTGCTTTCTACCCGCAGAAAGATAGGAAAGCAAAAAGACAATTCAAGTTTTGTAAGATATGATTTGGGATTATTTTTTTATTTTTGTAGTAGTTGGGTTGACCACTTTCTTCTCATTGAATTTGCCTACAATAATAGTTATCTCTCTAACATTGATATGGCTTCATTCGAGGCCTTATATGGTAGAAGATGTAGATCTCCTATTTGAGGTTAGTGAGAATAAGTTATTTGGCCCTGATTTGATTAACCAATCCATGGAAAAGGTAAAGTCTACTCGAGATAGACTTAAGGCTTCCCAAAGTCACAAAAAGTCATATGTGGATGTGTGGCGAAGAGAGTTAGAGTTCAGTGTTGGTAATTGGGTATTCTCAAAGGTGTCTCCCATGAAGGAAGTGATGCAGTTTGGCTAGAATGGAATGCACAATCCATTTTATGTCAGTCCTTACTTGGTTTTGAAGAGGGTTGGTAATGTTTCATATGAATTAGAGTTGCATTCTAGCTTGAGCTCTATTAATCCAGTATTACTTATTTTGATATTGAGAAAGTTAGTGGTTGATCCTTTTATGGTTATCCCTTTGAAGGAGGTAGGTATTTCAAATTCCTTGTCCTATAGGGAGATCCCAGTTAAGATTTTGAACCAGTAAGTTTGTTAGTTGTGGACTTAGGTAAAGGTTCTTTGGAAGAACCAAATGGTTTAGGAAGCTACTTGGGAAGCCAAAGAGGACATGAAGTCCAAATATCTATTTTTGTTCCCACTTCTAGATAATCATGGATGTGGTATGGATATTTCTTAACATTGTTGTTTTCTAACTGAGTGGAATTATAAAAGAAGAAGCAAGGATAAATCAGTGAAAGGCAAAGTAAGATGTGTTGCTATTTGAATTAGGGTGGAAGTCATCAGCCAAGTGGTAGAGATGGTGAAAAATAGTCTAAAAAGAAATAGGCCAATTCTTGTTCCTACTCTACGGCTAGTGCTCCTTATCCAAAGTCATCAGGTGATCGTTATTTTTAGTATAGCAGTATGATTAGAGAACCAAGTGCCAAATCACAGGCTAGTGGGGCTCACTCAACTCTATCATATCCTCTTTATAGTATCTGTGGTCAGGTGTACCATGATATCTATGAATAAGGAAGGAACAAGTGCTCTAAATATGGTCGTATTGGTCATATGCATAAGGATTGTCCTTCTAAGGTTTCTTCTAGGGCGAATAAGATTCCTTTTTCTACTTCATCATCTCTCACAATGAAATGAGCTACTTCTACTTCTGGATCTAGCACTTGATAGAATCGTCTAAACCCTCTTCCCACTAGTAAGGATTCTGAGTCATTCTCTAATGTTGTTACCTATATGCTCAAACTCTTCCCTCATGATGTATATTATCTGCTTGATCCTGGGTCTTCTTTCTCTTATGTGACCCTTTATTTGTCCATTTATTTAGGCATTGATCCAGAATGTATTTCAGACCCTTTTTTTTTCAACCTCGATGGGTGACTCCATTGTGGATAGAAGGGTATATAGGTGTTTTGTGATATCAGTCTATGCTATATAGACCTTGGCAGATTTGATAGACTTGGACATGTTAGCTATGATGTGATTTTGGGGATGGATTGGTTGTATTCGTGCTATGCGTCTCTTGATTTTCAAACCCGAAGGGTCAATTTCCATTTCCCTAATAAACCAGTGATAGAGTGGGGAAGTATTTCCCTAGTATCTAAGGGAAGGTTCATCTAGTATTTTAGAGATTATAAATTGGTTTCTAAAGGGTGCCTTTATCGCATAATGCATGTTAAGGATTCTAGATCCGAAGGTCCCTCTTTGAAGACTATCCCTATGGTCTGTGAATTTCCTGAGGTGTTTCCTCATGATCTAACTAGTATTTCTCCCGATAAAAAAAATGATTTTGGATTAATCTTTTTCTAAACACTAATCCTATCCTTATTTCTCCCTGAAAAATGGATCCAGTTGAGCTGAAAGAACTTAAGGAGCAGTTGAAAGATCTTCTTGACAAGGGGTTTTTCCACCCTATTGTGTCTCCGTGGGGTGGTCTTATTATTTTCTTGGATGAGAAGAATGGGTTTCTTTGGATGTTTATTGATTACCGCCAATTGAATAAGGTGACCGTGAAGAATAAGTATCCACTTCCGAGGATTGATGATCTCCTTGATCAGCTTCAGGGAACTAAGTTTTTTTCTAAGATTGATCTTCGATTGAGGTACCATCAGTTGAAGATTAGGGAGGCAGATTTCCCTAAGACTGCCTTGCAAACCCAATATGGTCATTTTGAGTTTTTGGTGATGTCTTTTGGTTTGACCAATGCCCCGACAGCAGTTATAGATCTTATAAATGGGGTTTTTCACCAGTTCTTGGATTGTTTATAATTTTCTTTATCGATGATATTTTGGTATGTTCTAAGAGCAAGGCGAATCATGCCAATCACCTCCACCTTGTGTTGTAGACCCTAAAGGATCAGCATTTGTATGTAAAGTTCTCTAAGTATGAATTCTAATTGAATGTTATGACTTTTCTAGGATATGTTGTTTCTAGTGAAGGGGTCATGATGGATCCACTGAAGGTTATGGTGGTTATGAAGTATCTTATTCCATGACTCCATTAGATATTTTGAGCTTTTTGGGTTTATCCAGTTATTATAGAAGGTTTGTGGAGAGTTCTTTTTCTATCGCTGCCCCATTGAATAAGTTAACTTAAAAGAAGGTAAAGTTATTATGGTTAGTTCTTGTGAGGGTAATTTTAAAAAGCTGAAGGATAAGTTTACTTTGGCTCCATCCTTGAATCTGCCTGAGGGAACTGAGGGTTTTATTATCTATTGTGATGCATCCGCGGTAGGGCTGGGCAGCGTGTTGATATAGCATAGCAAGGTGGTTGCATATTCTTCTAGATAGTTGAAAGATCAAGAGAAGAATTATCCTACTAATGATTTGGAATTTTTAGTTGTGGTGTTTACATTAATGATATGGTGACATTATTTGTATGGGGTCCATATTGATATTTATTATGATCATATGAGCATGCAATATATGTTCAATCAAAAAAAGCTAAATCTCAGGCAAAGTAGGTGGCTTAAGTTTCTCAATGACTATGATATTAGTCTTCACTATTTTCCTGGTAAAGCTAATGTGGTTGTTGATACTCTTAGCAGGTTGTCCATGGGAAGATTATCTCATGTAGATAAGGAGAAGTAGGATTTCGTGAAGGATATTCATCGTTTAGCTAATTTAGGAGTCCATCTCTTTGATTTCGAGGAAGGAGGCATGATTGTTCAAGAGGTGGCAAATTCATCTCTTGGTGCTAAAGTGAAGGACAAGAAAATGTTGGATCCTATTATGCTGCAAATCAAGAATGATGTAGGTAGTCAGAAAGTTATGATTTTCAAGATTGGTGGTGATGGTATATTGAGATACCAAGGTGGATTATGTGTTCCTGATATTTATGGGTTGTGAATAAGAATTTTAGCCAAAGCTTATAAGTCATTTTATACTATTGGGGGAATAACATGAAGCGAGATGTGGCAAAACTTTGTGGTTATATGCATGGTGTGTCAGCAAGTGAAGGTAGAGCACTTAAGACCGGTGGGTTGACTCAGGAGATTGAGGTACTGATGTGGAAATAGGAGCTAATTAATATAAAAAAAATTACCAGCCTTCCACGATCTTTCCAGCAGTTTGATTCGATTATGGTCATCATGGAAAGAATGACCAAATCTGCTAACTTCTTGCCAATAAGGACTAACCTCTATTATAGGACAATACTATATTGTACATTGAGGAGATCATAAAGTTGCATGGTACTCCAATTTCCATCATATCTAATAAAGGTACTCAGTTCTCATCTTACTTTCGGAGGTCGTTCCAGTGAGGTTTGGGGACTAAATAAACCCTTAGTACAGTTTTCCACCCGCAGATAGATAGGAAACTGAAAAGGACAATTCATGTTTTGGAAGATATGTGTTGGGCTTGTGTTTTTTATTTTGGTGGTAGTTGGGTTGACCACTTGTCTTTCATAGAATTTTCCTACTACAACAGTTATCATTCTAGCATTGGTATGGTTCCGTTCGAGGACTTCTATGGTAGGAGGTGTAGATTTTCTACTCGATAGTTTGAGGATAGTGAGAATAAATTGTTTGGCCCTAATTTGGTTCATCAAGCCATGGAAAAGATGAAGGTGATTAAGGATAGACTTAAGGCCGCCCAAAGTAGTACGCGGATGTGAGGTGAAGGGAGTTGGATTTCAGTGTCTGTGATTGGGTATTGTTAAAGGTGTCTCCTAATAAAGGATTGATGTAGTTTGGCAAGAAGGGGAAGCTTAGTCCCTGTTATGTCGGTTTGTACTTTATTTTAAAGAGGGTTGGTAATGTTGCATATGAATTAGAGTTTCCTTCCAGATTGAGCTACATTCACCCGGTGTTTCATGTTTCAATGTTAAGGAATTGTGTGGGTGATCCTTCGACGGTTGTTTCCTTAGAGGAGGTGGATATTTTGGATTCCTTGTCCTACGAGGAGGTTTCGATTGAGATTTTGAATCGGTAAGTCCGTCAATTTTGAACAAAGGATGTGGCATCGGTAAAGATTCTTTGGAGGAACCAAAAGGTTGAGGAACCCACTTGGGAAGCCGAGGAGGACATGAAGTCCATGTATCCGTTCATGTTTCCCATTTCAAATAATCATGCTTTAGGTTTATGTATTTCTTAACGTGTTATTTTTCTGTCTTTGTTAAAGGTAATATTTACTTTGTTTGGAGTCAAATTGTGTTAATAAATGCCTTGTCCTATCATTCAAGGATGAATGATCCTAAGGGAGGTGTATGTAACGCCTCGGGTTTTTGGTCCTTGAAAATTTTCTAAAATTTTATCCTCACTGTCTTGACTATGACTCACTCTATGAGTCGTAAGGTGTCTTGATGGTTCATGTGACCCTAGTCATAAGGTGTCTAATGAGTGGTGCTTGAGTTGTTGTCCTGAGTATGACTTATGGATACGAGGCGCAGTGAGTCTTGATGGGTCCTAGGGACCCAAGTCGTAATGAAATAAGTAATTTAGTGGATAAGTTCTACTTTGAGTACAAGTGGCTCACTAAGAATTTTAAGGACTTGTTATGAGTCGTTGGGTCCAAATCATAGGATGGCCAGTGTTTACCTAGTTGGGTTCTGTGTTGACTACGACTTGACCTTACGAGTTGTAGGTCCCATTACAAGTTGTACCAGTTGAGTTTTACAATCAACAGTGTATGGGTGACCTGGGAATTGTCTTGGCTATGAGTCAGGGTGACAAGTCTTAATGAGACTATACGAGTCATATAGTTACCCGGAGTCATTGATGACTAAAATTCAACTTTTAATTTTAAGGCACATTGGATAATTACCTCCTTGCCTCATTATAACCCCACATCCATAAAGCATTTAAGGGGGAGGTTATATTTCATCCTTAACGTACTCAAATGCTTCAACGACTCTCTCAAATTCTCTCAAGCAACCATACTTAGGGTTTCCAAGAAATAGGTAATTCAAGGGCTCAAAGGTAGAATTCTTTTCGTGAAATTTGGTATTTCAGGAATGTTACTCTTCCCTCATTGCTAATTTATTAAAAGCATATGTTTAAAAGTATTGTTCATGAGATATTGATGTTAGTTTTGAAACAAGGGTCGAGATTTTTGAATGCTTGTTGTTGAAGCATGTTTTCCCATGGTTTACATATGATTATTCATGATTTAAGTAAGGTTTTGAACTTATAGGTGCATGGGTATGGTGAATGAACAAGGAAATTGTGATTTTACCCATACCTGTGACTTTTGAAGTGGTTATGGCCCCAATCCCATATTGTGAAATTGGTTTTTAATTATGAGAAAATTGGAAATTTTAATTATCTTTGAACTATTGCATTGTTATTTTGAATTGAACTTTTTAGGGTTGTGTAATTCCCCAAGCTAATGTAAATTTGAACCAATGGGGTTGTGAATTCCCCCAAGTGATGATAATTGGTTTGGCATGTTGATGTTACCATACAAGTATAGTTGGTATGACGATACCAATAATGTATGCCTTAATGTGTAATGTGGTTCGATGAATGGGAATGTGTGATACTTATTTTATTTGGGATTCAATGAGTGTTGTGTAGCTGAGTGATGAAAGTGGAGGTCCCGAGGAACCAACATTTGAAATTGTGGTTGCCAATGCAGAGATCTATATAACTGGGATGTTTAAGTCCACCTTATTATTATTATCATATGATTGGGAGGTTCGAGTCCCCCATATTATATTACTTGATTTGGGGCTCGTGTCACCTTGATATGTCGGGAGGTTTGAGTCCCCCATAGTTCATATGTATACCATCTAGTTCATGCGACAACACGCCTAGGGCCCTACCATCTTGGGAAGATCTGGGCACATATTGCCCGTGGGTGCCTTTGCATGTCATGACGGTTGAGCTACACAATCCAGGCTGAAGTTTTAAAGTGCATACTATGACTTGTTCCCTATCTCGGTATGTGATATATATGTATATATATATGTATTTGCTTATATGCATTAGTTCTGAATGATTTTGAACTTTTGATAATAGCATTATTTTATCCTTATCCCTAAGTTTTATGCTAGTGTTCACCCCACTCACCATCTCCGGATGTTGTATCCCCATGTGATGTAGGGTCTGAAGGAAAGTGTACTTTTCCTGACCAGAGTTAGGTGGATCAACTAGGTTTGTCAGTTTGTTGCGGTGAAGTGGTGAGCTTCCGCACATCAGAAGACTTAGATATTTCATCAGTTCTTATCATAGACTATAGTTGAGAGTTTCATTATCATTAATATTATCATTTTTATTCTCATTGTCTTCTATCAGGGTTAGGGACATGCTCCAACCAAGACTGGTCTGGTTCTTGTGTTGGAGGCTTTGTTGGATTACTATGGATATTGGGTGATGTTGGTTAGATGTTTTACTGGTCACCGGTCATTGGTTATAGACTATCTTGAATTTTCTTATGCTTGATTCATGCTATCTTGTTATATTTTTGGAATTCATCTGACTGTAGGAGATGTTATGTTTTGTTTGGTCAGATGCATTGGGTGATCTTCTTTCCATGTGGGACTTGATATACCCGTCATGGCCAGGCCTTAGGTCTAGTCATCACAAAGCCCTTATTACATTTTAACCATGGAACTAGCATTTTGCTTAGTACCAATACTTCTCTTTTATGGGTTCATGAACCAGTTCTTCTGAAGGAGGATTCAAACAAAACCTCTCAAAGGCATAAGTTTGAAGGCCTAAATGAGTCCTTATTCAAGGAATCTGAAGTTGATGAATACTTGACTCAAAGGAGGAACCTAGTCAAACTCCTATGTGTTGATAGATACTTTATGACAAGGGGTGAAGCATCTAACCCCATGGATTGAAAGGATTTACCTGCAAGGGAATTTCAACAAATAGGCAAAAGGATCAAGCCTATTGGTCAATATGGACACATGAAAAGGAAAGTCCTTGTAAAGCACCTATGGAATACAGGAGAATAAGTTTAAAATGTTTCTTCCAAGGTATGTACCTTCCCCCTCATATTTCTAGTGATCCTAGGAGGCATGATGATATTTTTCTCATATTTACTACACCTTTGAAGTTAATTGAAAGCATATCATATCATGAGAGTATTACTATATTCAAGATTCTTTGAAGGAATTTGTCTTTGATGCTTGATGTACAACTTTTGTTTACTTGATGTACAACTTTTGTTTCCTAATCCTTGTCACACTTGTGTGGTTGGACAAGTTGAAGTAATAAGAATGACTCTTAGGAGCATGTTAATTTCCATGAAAATAAGTTACCCAACTCCTTGGGTATACCATTTTGCTTGTAGTGAATTGGTTTCTCATAGATCCTCTAATTCCTCTGACATCATGATTCCATTGGTGAATGCTCTTCTTATAGGAAGTTGCTTGAAGGGAAAAGATGTAATGTGCTTAAATTGTCTTGTCTAATCTTCTTGTATACTTATGTTTGAGGGTAATTTAGATGAGAATGGTGTCCTGAACTCTTTTCTTTTTGGTTTTTTCCTATGATGTTTGGCATGTCTGTACTGTTGAAAATATATTTTGTGTGAACATGGGTTGTCTTAAAAGGAAGGGTGATGTGCATCCTAATGGCGACTCCGTGTTTAGTTGTTCCAACTTCTAGTGACTTAATTGCTAGCTTTATTGAGTACCTTTCTACTCTTATGTATGGAAACACTATTGATGGGAATCATCTTCTTCATACCTTTCATACTACCTCTTTGCATTTGATGACATCCATGTTGATATTTTATTTGTTTTAGAGAGAGGTGGGAGTTTTTGGGTATTGTCTTATGGTGAAACACGGAAACACTTCTCTCTTAAAATCTTAGTAGTTTCCTTGTTCCATGATGCTTCTTATAGCTAACACCTTTTTTGTAGTGTATAATGAATTCATTTTGTTGATAACAAAGGATCATTGGTTGTATATCAAATGTGTACCTCTTTGGCACGGATATATTGATATAAACCCTTGTGCTAACCCTTGTTCTTCGAGGTTATATTGGATGTTTGTTCCTCTCTTGTTCTTTAAGGTTGATGATTTAAGGACAAATCTTCTTCAAGAAGGAGAGGATGATACAAACAAAATTGCGTCTAGTCCTTTTGATGGGATGCACATGAGGTTAGAGGTGCTTGATAACTCTTTGGTGCTATCAATTGGTGTCAATTGGATGATAATTACCTTCAAAGAGGATCAAAGAATTTTAAAGAGGTCAAAAAAGTGCTAGACGAGGCTAAAAATCCCCCTGGATGTGACACATGCCCCATCTGCATTAAAGGTGCGCCCAACCTTCTCTTGACTCTCTTGAGAAGGTCAAAACAGTGGCACATGCTCTAGAAGTGTGCTCCACATGCACCCAACATGCTCAAGCGGATTCCAAAGAAGACTTCCATGTTTTCTTGTTCCAAATGAGTCACTTTTAGGCCCATAAGTTGAAATAATTAACCTTAGACTATAAATAGGAGTTTTCTTTCATTTTTTGAATAACTTTGAAAATAAATTACTAATAACTCTCTTATGAGTGAGTGTGCAAGTTTGCATTAGCTTATGTTGAAACATTGTTAAGAAACATTGGTTGCTTGGGAATAGATTCCCTTGTGGTCAACATAAGATTTAGGTTCTTTGTTTGGTTTAGTTGCTTGAGGATTAAGGGTTTGATATACCCTTTGTTTGCTTTCAATTCTTTTCATTGTGTCTATATTATTGATTTTCCAATCTATCTTTATCTTTCATTCTTTATTTCTTAGTTTAGTTTTGATTTCATAGTTTTTTCCGGCATCAGTTTTCCTATTCTATTTTTTTTTATGTTTTTATGTTTGTTATATTGTTATTTATCCTGAGTCGAGGGTATGTGAAAACAACCTCTCTACTTTATCTAAGGTAGTGGTATAGATTGCATACACTTTACCCTTTCCAGATCTCACTTTGCGAGAATACACTGGGTATGTTGTTGTTGATACAACAACTAGGGTGGCACGAAATCCATTTAAAAATCAGTTCTAAAAAAATAGAGAATCTCCTATTTAGAAAAATAGTAGTAAAATCAAGGTTTTAGTTTGAATAGTATCACTCAAGTAAGCATGAGCATGTATAATGTATACATGTCATCACCAATATCCAAATAATAAAAAATTAAGCACCCAAGCATCTATAAATTGCAATCATAACTCTCGAAGTAGCAAAAACTAACTTGATGTCTAAACTGGTCTCATAACTAAGGCCTCGAGCCCAATAATGAACAAAGTAAAAAGATATCAATATTAAACTCGTAGAAGATTTATAGTAATACAACTAGCTATAAATCTGTACTATAAACCCCACCTAGCATGAAATCTATACTATGTGTTATCTCATAAGGTAGAGTAGACCATAGCCTACCTCAAAGCCGAATTACAGTCTTGAACTGTCCACGAACTACTCATCTCTACTTCTTGAACTCTAAATGATGTTGTGCTATAAAAATCATAATCTACACATTAATATGAGTAAAATAAGACCCATATTGTAATAAAAAAATTCTAGGTCAAAATAGGCCAATGAGGCCCGCTAACAAAACTCAGAAATTGAATCCGTCACGAGGTCCCTCAAAGGACAACAAATGAATGCTCAAAAATTGAGCACAAATTGAGACTCTGTTGGGTCTAAAAACAGCCCCACAAGCTATGGAAAAAAGAGTTAAAATCAAGAATTAAATGAAGAATTAGGTCAGAAACATATGAAGAAACTAATGGGAAATGATAATCTCGACGTTTCCAAATCAAAGCTAGCTACCCAAGGTCATTCTACTACTTTTGAGATCCCAAGATAACTAATAGGGTTTTACACTTAGAGGAATAATGCTGGAATGGGGGAAAATAGAATATATAAGACCATAAGCAATGGTTGTTTTAGTGGCTAAATGACCGCTAAAGCGTTAACTACTAAAGTGGTGAGGCATGTGCTAAAGTAACCAAATCTTAATTGGCCAGCCATAGCTAAAGCAGTTCGGAGCCACTTAAACGGTTACCACTAAAGCTTTCTTTAGGATACTAAAGCGGTTGCAATAGCCTCTTAAGCACCAGAAAATATGCAAAAAGTTCCTACGAAATCTAATCGAGTGCTTCGAATTTGTTTGAAATCTCATACACACAAACACACTATGCTACCCTACCAAATTTGACATTTTAAATTCAACAGAACGATCAAAGTTTTTATCTGAAATTGTTTAGAAAAAATGTGGGTCCTACACCCACTATTCAATTTTTATAACATTTCATCTAATAGCCTAAAACGAGCTCGAAAACCTTGGAACCCATACCAAGGGTCTCTTTGGACTAAATTCCATATTTTAGAGCTAGTGGAAATTCCAAAATACTCATTCAAGGCAAGTTACTAGAAGGTATAGTCAAAGACCAATTTCTCAACTTCAAAACCAAAAAAGGGCAATAGGCTTAAAACCAAAATGAACTACCCGACAATGAACCAATGGTCCCGATAAGTCATAAATAACTTATAGACACTATGGGAAAGCATGAAACATAAAAAATATATGGAAATAGAGAAAATGACCTAGAGGTTCATTACAATAACGGAGATTGTTGAACTAACCACCAAGAAAAATATCACAAGTAAAAATTCAAATCACTCGAAAACTAAGTTTATAATCCACAAACTAAATACCCTATTTTACTCATGTGTTTGTTGCAAAATTTAAAAGATCATTAACTCATTAAAAAAGAAAGAAATTACTTTTTCTATATTGCAAGAAGTAGTTACAAGGACAAATGTAAACTATAACACCCCAAAATACAAGCCTTGAATAAAACCATGCTTCAAGTATGTGTAGGGTAAATCATTGAGTTTAAGTAGTATTACAGAGGATTTATCCAAGTAACAGTTCTCCAAGAAACCCCTAGCTCTTGACCAATCCAAAACCTCCCTTACCGATCAATTACTAAAGATATAATCACCTTCAAACAAGAATAACTTCCAAATTCAAATGCCTTTTTGAGTCCCAAATCCATCCAATGATAGATATTTGAATTATCTTTGCAACACATCTATTTTTTCCTTTATTTGACATTGGAGTAGAAAGGTTTGGCCTTTCTAGTAAATAATTACTCTACAATGAGATACAACGAGTCTAACCACGACCATGGTTACATTGTATGACCATACAATAGTCTCATATAATCGAGATATCCCTAACTTTTGAAAGTTGACAAAGTGTTCCCTCATTCCACGACAGAGAACCATAATCATTCTTTAAAACCATAATCCACTGGCACAATCGTGAGTCTAATAGATACACTTAACATAGACAACAAAAATATGAAACAAGGTATGACTGTAGGTAAATTCCACAATCTTACCAAGGCTCATCCGATCATGTTCAGGAGATCTCATCCATCTACTAATCACAAGTGAAACCCACGATTATAGTGTAACGACCCAAAATCATCTCCCGGGATGTCACACGGTGCTTAAGGCTACAAGTAACCCTAAGCTAACCCTTTGAGCCTGTTTCTACTAATAAAACTCATTTCAAGATGAAATAATTCAAACACTAGTATAGTCATATCATATGAAAGGAAATATGGAGAAAATGCTCGGTCCAAATGACCAAGCAATACCGAAAAACCTCAACACAACAACAATCTAATAACTAGTTTGACAAAGCCTCTACTAATCCATGAACTAGAGAGCCATTAGGATAGGTCCCCAACATACTCGAAATGAACTGAAAGTAATAACATAGTCTCTCAAATACAGAAATGTCTGACGATAGGTCCTCAAACCATGAGGACTCACCACTGTAGGGATGTAGACAGAGGTACTCAAAAGTCACTGATGAGGCTGGGACTGAGCACCTGAACCCACATTATAAGACAATGTAGCACATATAAGTATATGTGGATCGGCACTTGGGAATGTACTGAGTATGTGGGTGTGCATGAATTTATATAAAACAACATCAATACTCTTTAATCAAATCATGCATGCAATAAGTAATGACTCATATGGATTGAATAAGTATAAAATATAAAGATCATGAATCATGTAAAATGGAACATGTAACACAATCTCGTTAGTCATTATACTTTTAACTTTGAAATTTGTACTCTTCTCTTATTCTCATTACTCAAGGCTAAAGGAAACTTTAAGCAATACTTTCAACTCATGCATATGTCTCATGGAGAGTAAAACTTCTTCAATGCTCAAGAACTCATAACTCTTTTGAAGTCAAATACTTGGAATTCAAAATCATATAACTTTGGAACATACTTGAAAGCATTTCATTCACGTTAGAAAAATATCTCATTTCAAGCTTTAGGAAAAAATACTCATATCAAGGGAAAGTATTTTAGTTTTAAAGGAAAATATCTTATCTCAATGGAAAAATACTTTAGTTTAGGGAGTTTCTCTTAACCGACATAAACCATGCAAGCTACATGGAGTCCAATGTTTTGTCCTTCTAAGGAAGAGACCTCACGTTGGGGAGAGGCGTCATACTCTTGCTATGGAGTATAACCTAGGTCCAGTGATCACTAAACAAACTTAGCCTCGAGCCCAATATCAACTCGGCCTTAGGCCCAATAATAATCATAAACTCGGCCTCAGGCCCAACCTATTGTGGCACGTAGTTTTGGGGTAAGAAATCATAGTAACTTACCCGCTCGGTGCTAAATACTACTCCCTTTAGTTTATCTCGCTCATCTTATGAAAATCCACTTTAGAATAATCTCATGGTTCAATAAGAACCCAATAATCAAATCTATAATCTCATGTAGTAGAGTGGATTTCAAAACTCAATGACTATTAGGTCAAAATATTTCTCAATAATCTCAAAATACTCAAATCATGGTTGCTTATAGCATAAGAGTTCATAAAATTGCAAATCTCAAGTAGGGCTCAATAACCCATAATTCATTCTCAAGTTAAAACTCATCAAAAGCATAATAGATTGCATATAGTTTCATAATTCATGTAGAAATCTAGAAGTTTCAGCAATTTGTCTCAAAATCTCAACATACTCATATACTTTAATATCTCAAATATTTCAACTATTAACTTCTCAAGGATTAAAATCATGGGGTTTAGACCCAGATGCAATTTCTTAAGAAAACATGTTAAAATCATGCCATTAAACTCTCAATTCAAGGGAAACATCAAAAGCTTGCAACCAATAATAATGGGTGAAAACCCCCAATTCAATTTCATGTAAAATTTCATAAATTGTAGAGAATTGTAGTTTAAATAAGCTTTTGGGCACAAGGGTGAAAGGATTACCCTTGTTCAAAACTCCACATACCTTAGATTATGAAATTGGATGAACAAGCTTGCTCTAAACTCTTCTTCTTACTCTTGAGAGAGGGTTCTTGCAACCCTTGAACTTGGCGAACTCAAATGTCAACTCAATTTGTAGAATCCATGATGAGTTCTTGGATTTCTTGGAGAAGGGTTTTAGATTTGCTCTTGAGGGAGAAACCCTAGCCTTTGGATGTTTTGGGAGATAATGAGGCTATCAAGTTTGTTTGGAATATATATGAGGGTTAAAAGGGAAAATACCCAAAAGTCACTTGTTAAAATGAGTTAAAACACTGAACGGGGGCTGCGAGGATCGAAGCGATGGTCCATCGTAAGTCCGACGGTCCGTCGGGTCATCCGCCGCACGTTGTCCAGGAATGGGACACACTGCCTCAATGCGATGGTTGGAGCGATGGTACGTCACAATTTCGATGGTCTTTTGGATCATCCGTCGCACGATGGCTAGGGTGAGGCCGCACTACCTTAACGCGACGGTCCCAGAGACGGTCCATCGCATCCTTGACGATCCGTTATCTTATTTGTCGCACTTGGAATAGAAAAGGAAGTTACTTCCTTGGTTGATACAGGCTGAACAACGGTCCATCGCAGACTCGACGGTCCATCGGATCGTCCATCACACCTGGGCGGTTCTGACAACTCTCGGTAAAACGGTCATAGATTCTCACCCCGATACCGAATTTGGATAAAATTGGTATTATTGGAAAGCTAATTAAATTCTCTACATGACAAAAGGACAAATTTAAGAAAATTCTATATGGTTTAAACACCAATCACTTAGGAAGTATCTTCTCAATCTTTTAGGGATAGAATCACACTTCGCTTGACACGCTCTAAGGCTCAAACTATGAGAGAATTTTACGGGGTATTACAATATCTCCCCTTTGGAAACATTCATCCTCGAATATCGCTAGTTATACTAGGTACACAGGAAAAATAGAGTACATATAGCTGAATCTCTCTAAATTCTTGAATACCTCAAAAATTGCAAGAACTTGTGCAAAAATAGATACATAGATGAACTTTAGATTATACGGGATGCATTAAGGAAGAATAATACCTTCAGATTGATCTGAACTCATAGAAAAAAGGTGTGGGTACTTGGCTCGCAAGTCTGCTTCTGCCTCCCAAGTAGCGCCCTCAACTGACTGGTTCCGCCATAAAACTTTGACCAAGGGAACATCTTTGTTCCTCAGTCTATGAATCTGAAAGTATAGAATCTCAATAGGAATTTCATTGAATGAAAGTCTGTTCTGAATATCAGCACTCTCTGAAGGATCTACCATAAAGATAATGTCTCCAGATTTTCAAAGGAAAGACCATAGCAGCTAACTCAAGATCATGGGTTGGGTAATTCTTCTCATGCGGCTTCAACTGCCTAGAGGCATAGGCTATAACCTTACCTCATTGCATCAACACACAACCCAAACCAATTCTAGAGGCATCACAATACACCACAAAACTATCTGTACCATCAGGAAAAGTCAACACAGGGGCTGAAGTAAGTCGAGTCATCAACTTCTGAAAACTCTTCTCACAAAAATCTTACCACTGGAACTTAACTTTCTTTTGGGTCAACCGGGTCATGGGAGACGCAATAGAAGAGAAACCTTCAACAAAACGGCGGTAGTAGCCCGCTAAACCCAAGAAATTCTTAATGTCAGACGGGGAGATAGGTCTAAGCCAATTTTTTCATAGATTCTGTCTTTTAGGGATCAACTCTAATACCTTCGAATAAAACGATATAACCCAGAAAGGCTACAGACCTTAGCCGAAATTCACACTTTTTGAATTTGGCGAACAACTGGCAATCTCTGAGGGTTTGTAAGATAATTCTACGATGATTCACATAGTCATTCTTATTACGGGAGTACACAAGGATATCATCTATGAAAACAATAACAAACATATTGAGATATTCCTTGAACACTCGATTTATGAGGTCCATGAAGGTGGTTGGGGCATTGGTTAGCCCGAAGGACATGACTAGAAACTCAAAGTGACCATAGCAGGTTTGGAAAGCTATCTTTGGAATATCACATTCCCTGACTTTAAGCTAGTGATAGCCGGATCTAAGGTCTATCTTGGAGAAATAACTTGCACTTTACAACTGATCAAACAGGTCATCAATTCTCAAAAGAGGATACTTGTTCTTGAGGGTGACCTTGTTAAGTTGACGATAGTCAATGCACATACTAGAATCGAAGGATATCCAGTCGGGACATGCCCCCGACCATAGCCAAAATCAAAACTAAAGAAAAAATGATATAAATAAGTCCATAGTATGAAATGGGGTCTTCTTAAGTATGGAAGTGCACCACCTCAGTTTGAGTCAAAAATTGCCCTCGAATTGCTAAGTCACAAAGTAGAAAGAGTGAAATTATGGCCGATTCCTACATCACGTAGGGATACAGCGCCCGAAGATGGTTAGTAGGGTGAACGTTAGCATGTAACTCAGGGATAAATATAACGTAATTCCATTAATTAAAAACAAAATCAAATAACTATATGTAATGATATCCATACATATATATAAATATATATATACATATATATATACATATATATATATATTTAGATATTTAGATATTTATATATCGCGTCGAGATAGAAAATAAGGTATAGCATGTATTTAAAAGCATAACCTGGATTGTGTAGCTTTTCCATCATAAGTCCACTCATGGGCTATATGTGTCTAGTGTTACCCGCTGAATGGGCCCCAGTGTGTGTACCCACATAAATCGGAGATATCATAGGTGTACAAGGATTACCATGTACCTTTCTCCCTTAATGATACATATATACAAGTATAGACTTGGGGTATTCCCGTGTACCCCACAAGCATATGGTCACCAAAACCAATCCTCATGTCAGCAAATATGAGTTTCTAGTGTTCATCCTTTAGACTCACACCTTCACAGCTAACTATCACAACCCCTATTATGACCTAATTAAAACATTTACCACATAACCAAACAACCAATTCTAGGAGTCAATTATTAAGGCATTGTATAGTGGTACTATCCTACGACTATAGCTTGCAAGCAATGTCATTAGCCAATACTTACCCCGTTGATTCCATTATTAAAATCACTTAGGGAATTTTCGTGTACCCCATAAGATTTTCATTATATAACTACTTGGGGGTATTCCTGTGTACCCCATAAGGTTTTTAAAACCAAAGTGGAAATACTAGAAATACTGGTTTTTTATAATAAAAAATATAATATCTTTATAACTCTCTGTTGATGTATGTTCCAGAGAGGAGATATGGATATTGGTATTTTATATTGGTCGTATATTGGTTGACGATCCCCCCATGAGTCCTATGTCGGGAGGCTTTAGCTCTGTATGGGTATACAGAGTTTGTACAACAACCTCACGCATCACATCATTGTCATCATCATCATTATCATCATCTTTATTTCACTTCATCTATTGTGCTTATGTTGTGATTGTATTTTCTATCTTAAACTTGCTATTTGTCGATTTGTTCTCCCTCCTATGCTAGTATTTAATGTATGTGTATATTTTTACTTCTTTTCTTACCTATATTTGTTTTATGTGTTTATTGTAGAACTGTTAGTAGAGACGGTGCAGGCTACCTTTTCAGACATTTTCTAATTACAGGTGAAGTGACAATAGTTTATGTTTATATGTTTTATTTTCCATTTTACTTAGTCGGCCTTTGATACCTACTTAATACAAGTGGACCGTACCCATCCCTACTGCACCCTTTCAGTGAAGATCTAGGTATGAGTGCATCATATAGATATTTGATTTAGGCGATATTGGGAACCACTCGAGGCAATATTTTATCAATGCATCCGGAGTTGAGTTCTACCTTTTCTTATCTAGACTATGTTCTACCTGTATTCAGAGATAGAGTTCTGTTCTTGTTTGGATATCTTATCTATTTTTGACATCAAGTTGTACTAGTTAGTTCTTACACTATGACACCAGGTTTTTGGATTCGATTGATATCTTGGTTTTATTTACGCTTTACTATATATGTGGTTTGAATCTATTCTAGGATTCTAGTCTTTATTTGGTATTATTTTTTCATTTTATATCAGTTTAGGTGATAAGCTTACTTGTCAAGGCTTTCCGCAACAAGTGCCATTAGAGCCTTGGTTTTTGGGTCGTGACATATAAACCCTACTAATGATCCTTGTAATTGCCTAAAAGATATAGCTTTGATGCTATAATAGTGGGAAAAGACTGAATGCCCCTTAAAATTTTGTAACTTGAAATTGAGGGGAGAGATGTATGAGACCTTCCCACGATCTTAAGAACAACCTATATGTAATACCCCGCAAAGTTTCCTCATAGTCCGAGCCTTAGAGCGTGTCAAGTGAAGTGTAATTCTGTCCCTAAAAGATTGAGAAGATATTCCCAAGTGATTGGTGTTTAAACCATATAGAATTTTATCAAATTTGACCTTTTTTCATGTAGAGAATTCAATTAGCTTTCCAATGATACCAATTTTTTCCAAATACGGTATCGGGGTGAGAAGTTATGGCCGTTTTAACGAGAGTTGTCAGAATAGCACAGGTGCGACGGACGATCCCACGAACCATCAAGTCTGCGACGGACCGTCGCTAGGCGGTCGCAACCAAGGCAGTAACTCCCTTTTCTGGCCCAAGTACGACAGCCTAGATGACAGACCGTCAAGGATGCGATGGACCATCATTGGGACCATCGTGTTGAGGCAGTGTGGCCTCACCCTGGCCATCGTACGACGTACAATCCAACGGACCATCAAACTTACAATGTACCATCTCTCTAACCATCATATTGAGGCAATGTGTCCTATTCCTGGCCAACGTGCGACACACAATCCGACAGACCATCGGACTTGCGATGGACCTTCGATTCGACCGTCGCATCCCCTGTTCAATGTTTTAACTCGTTTTAACAAGGGGCTTTTGGGTATTTTCCCTTTTAACCCTCATATATTTTCCAAACGAACTTGAATGCCTCATTATCTCCCAAAACATCCAAATACTAGGGTTTCTCCCTCAAGAGCAAATCTAAAACCCTTCTCCAAGAAATCCAAGAACTCACCATGGATTCTACAAATTGAGTTGAGATTTGAGTTCCCCAAGTTCAAGGGTTGCAAGAACCCTCTCTCAACAATAAGATGAAGAGTTTAGAGCAATCTTGTTCATCCAATTTCATAATCGAAGGTATGTGGGGTTTTGAACAAGGGATATGGGGTTTTGAACAAGGGTAATCCTTTCACCCTTGTGCCCAAAAGCTTATTTAAACTATAATTCTCTGCAATTTATGTGATTTTACATGAAATTGAATTGGGGGTTTTCACCCATTGTTATTGGTTGCAAGCTTTTGATGTTTTCCTTGAATTGAGAGTCTAATGGCATAATTTTTACATATTTTCTTGAGAAATTACAGCTGAGTCTAAACCCCATCATTTTAATCCTTGAGAAGTTAATAGTTGAAATGTTTGAGATATTAAAGTATATGAGTATGTTGAGATTTTGAGACAAATTGCTGAAACTTTCAGATTTCTACATAAATTATGAATCTATATGCTATCTATTATGCTTTTGATAAGTTTTAACTTGAGAATTAATTATGGGTTATTGAGCCCTACTTGAGATTTGCAATTTTATGGTAGAAAACCCAACCACCATCCACTTGGCATCCTATGACTAGGGTCACCTGACTCATCAAGACACTATATGACTTATATGGTCAGGTCATAATCAAGGTAAGGATCTCAAAGCTCGGAAATTTCAAAGGGTAAAAATTCTAGGATGTTTCAATTCATCCCCATATGGATCATTCGTCCTCGAATTATGGGATAAGGTAGTGACTAGCACGATTAAACCCTAAACGTCTATACTCATACCTTTAAGAAAAAATAAATTACCAAGGAATGGGTACTTTGACTTCATGTCCTCTTCGGCTTCCCAAGTAGCCTTCTTAATCTTGGGGTTCCTCCATAGAACCTTTATCAAGGCTACGTTCTTGGTTCAAAACCGACGAACTTGTCAGTCCACGATTTCAACTAGGACTTCCTCATAAGACAAGAATCTGAAATACCATTATCCTTAATAGGAATAATTAGAAATGGATAACCCACACACTTCCTCAACATAGATACGCGGAACATCGGGTGAACGAAGCTCTAACTAGAGAGAAATTCCACTTTATATGCAATATTACCAACCCTTTTGAAACCCAAACAAGGACTGACATATTGGGGACTAGGCTTACCAATTGTAGGGGGTGCGGATAACTTTAATAGATCTATTGTAATTTCTTAGCTTCTCTAAATATTTTTATTTTTAGTTTATTGTTCATATCTTGGGGGGTGATTAACTGGTATTTGATTAAATGCTTTACTGTAGTATTCTTTAGTTTTTTCTCTTAGTCTTTGTAATTCTTCTATATTATTTTTGAGGTATTCTAAATATTCTATATCTTTTGTTCAAAAATATTCGATTAAATTCTCCTTCATAAGCATTTCTTCTAATCTTATTTCTTCCATATCTTGTGTCCAATATTTTAAATACTCATAGTTTATCATTTTATTCTAAAGTAGTTGCTTGTTTACTAGTTTCTGTGTAATATTTTATTCTAATTGTACTATAATTTATATCTGAATTAAGATTATTAATACTATTAATTATCTCTCTTTCTTCTTCTCTTAATGAGTTTTTTATGTTAAATAAACTTTTATCTGTACTTTTTTCTAAATTTTCTAAGGTTTCTTTTATCCATATTAATTTTTCTTTTAGATTTTCCATTATTTCTTTGAGTCGGTTTCTATAATTAATTTCTTCATATAGGTCACTTTGGTTTTCTCTAATTTTTCTAATATATTCTAACATTTTAGTCTGAATAATATCCATCTTGGTAATTATCTAGGTATAGTTGTTCTATCCAATTTATAATTTCAATTTCATAGTCTAATATTTTTTCTAACATTATTCTCTTAATATCTATAATTTCTATATTTCAATGTATATATAAGATTAATATTTTAAGATTATCTGTCATTTAAAATTGGTTTAATACTTTATTATAATATTTTTTAGTTTTTAATCTCATTAATTCTTCTATATTTTCACTGAGAAATTGTATATATTTTATATCTTTAGTCTTCATATATTCATCTAAATTTGTTTTCATTTATTTTTCTGTTGATTGTATATTTTTCATATTTATTTTCCAAAATTCTAAATATACATAATTTATCATGGTTGATATGTAGGTTTGGAATATAAGCATTTGTAAGAGTAGTTAGGTAAGTGTGGTATATAATTTACTCTAGTCATAAAATATTTATCAAATATTTTTTCTAATATGATTTTTCTTATATCTATAATTTCTATATCCTTAAGTACATATAAAACAAGTATTTTAAATTTATCTATCATTTCGTCAGATAAAATAAGTATTCATTTTTCATATGATGCTTTTTCAAAATATTCCCTTCAATCATACACATAACAAAATATGATCACTTTAGATTACTATATAATAGATTATTCTTAAATAAGATATTCTTCGGTCACTATTAGCATGGTAATCTGGATACTTTTCCCTTAAACAGTGCCTCTACTCTGGCTACTCCCCTAGCACGGCTTTCTTGCCTCACCGGCTTTACCTTTAGGATGGCGTAGTTCTTAGGGATTTTTCTCCTTTTCCACTTTGCTAATAAACTTCTTAACATGCTATTTTTTGAATAATTCTACTATAAAGCAACTAACATGAACTTATTTTATCATATCATGATTGTTAGGAATTTATGAATTTAACTATTCATAGTACTAAATGAATATATCTATTCTGGTAAGTCTGATAATTCTAAGCTTTGTTCCTCCATAGATTTTTCCATTGAAATATACCTGTTTTTTAATATTTAAAAGTTTGTTGTGAAAATAGAGTGTTTGCTTCAACGCATGAAGGCTTGCTTTCTTTCTTCCTTCGATGCCTTTCATTTATAATGAGAATACTCTACAAAAGTTTTACACGTATCCTAACTTTTTTACAAAGTCTTTATCTAACCTAATTATTGTCCTAACTATTCTCTACAAAAAGTCTTTACGTAAAGACTTAGCTAACTATAAAACAAAACTCATAAAGGCTTTTGGATAAAAAGTCAAAAAACCTATTAATATAGCTATCTTAAAGTCTTTACAAACTTTGTATCATAAACCTATACAATAGATTTTACGTAAAGAAAATTGTGAAAGTTTGTTACATGTCACTTTCACAATTTAATAGCTTGTCTTTTATCTCCATTATTTTGCTCCGTAGCTATCTTTTTCCTTATCTCTTTCTTGTCGTATTTGTTGCTTTCTATCTTCTTGTCAATATAGCATCACATCTTGAATAAAGTTGTGTCTGCCACTACATCTGTTGCATATGTGATCATTGTATTTTTGGCCAACTTTTCACAAAATTGTTCCATTGCTTCTTCTGAGATAATTTCTTTTTTGATAGATCTATCAATAGTTGTTCTTCTGGTCTGAGGAGTGTTAATCCCCATTTCCTAAGTTCTTTTATGTCTTGGTCTCTAACTTCTTTAGAAGTTGAATAAACCAATGTTTGATTCCTCGAGCTATATATCCAAATGGGTTTCTGATTTGAATAATTATTAAGTAATTCTGATAATATATTACTAAATCCAATAACTCTTTTGTTGCGGTAAAATCCTGGTATTTGTGTCTTTGGTATCTCATCTTGTTCACATATCTCTTCTGGAATAATACAATCTTTGGTCATACCTGTCTCGATTACTGTAATAGTCTGTTTAACTTCATCAAATAATATTTTGGCTGGGGCGGAATAAAATCAAACATAGAATAATTGTCCGTTAGTAATTCTCTTGTAGATCATAAATCCATTGTAAATATATGAAATTCCTTCTAACTCTTCTCCAGTAGTTGTGTAAACTGTAGATAATAATCCATAATAGTAACATGATTTGATTAAATTTGAACTTGTACCTGGAAAAGCAATAAGTTTATTGTAATTCTGGCATTTCTGGGTAATATATCCTTTTTGTTGTGCGGCTAGTTCTTCACTTTGAATAGGTTTGGTATTTAACATGGTTTGTAAGGTGTATATATTTTCAATGTATTTTTGGGCAACATAGTTGTATGTCTGTTTTTCTTGGTTAAGTGATTCAGAATATGTATGTATTTGGGGAGGTGCAAATGATTCTGATCTTTGTATATTTGGTGTATATGATTTTGAAAATATCTGGTTGAGGTTGTAATTCTTTTTCTTTGGTATTTCAGGTTTATTTTGAATGACTATATTTTTCCCTTTAGATATATCTCCTGCGCCTGCAGCTGTAACTGTAATTTCATTAGTAATTTGAGTTTTTAGGTATTTCTCATCGTCACCTTCTAGGTCTAGTTTTTTAATGTGCTCTTCCTGCACAGTATCTTATTTTTTATAGTGCCCAACCTGCACTTTTACGTTTGTAACTTCAGTAGTTAGTTTAATAACTCTTTCTTGTAATAACTTCATTTGGTCAAACATTTGAAGTAATAAATCGATCTGGGTATCTTTGGCATCAGCCTCTTCCATTGATAAATCAGTTTGAGAAGCTTTGTCTTGATAAGTAATCTGTAATGACATTTTTGTTAGTATTGATCACTTCAATCGTAAATGTAAAATTCAGTATATTTAATACTAGTCTTCGAATTTCCTTCGCCGTAACTGAGTTTTGTATTTTTCTCGTTAGCCACCATCGTACCTGTGTGTTATCTGTTCTTACAATAAATTTGTTATACACAATATATGGTTCAAATGCTAATAGGCATTTATATAATGAACATAATTCTTTTCTATTTATTTCCCATTTTATTTCCGTTTCATTAAATGTTCCTGAATAATATCTACAATGATGTTATATTTTTTTATTTTCGTATTTGTATTTAAGTACTCCTCCATAACTATATTCACTTGCATCTGCTTCTACTATATATGTAAAATTTTAATTTTCATCTGGGAATCGTAATTTTCGTAACTCTTTACAAAGTATTTTTATTTTCTGGACTTGTTTTTATCTTCGTCATTGTAATTATATTCGATATCCTTTTTAATTTTTTTCTGTAATGGTTTTAGATTTTTTGCTAATTTTGGTATATATTCTTTTACTTGATTTACTAATCCTAAGAACGATTGTAATTTCTTTTTTGTATCTAATTCTTCTTTTAAATTTATTATTTTTTGTACTATATGTTGTTGCATTTTTACTCCACTTTTATCTATTTGTATTCCTAAAAATTCTATCTGATTTTTCATAATTTCGGTTTTCTTTTCACTTAAACTTATTCCTGATTTTTCTATTATATCTGTAAATTGTTCTAATAATTTTAAATGTTCATCTTTGGTTTTTGTATATAATAATATATCATCTATGTATACTATACAATTATATAATTGTTTAAAATAACTATCCATAAAGTGTTGATATCTACCTGGTGCATTTTTATATCCAAATGGTAATACGTTTCATTCATAAAATCCTTGTGGTACTGTAAATGCAGTTAATTCCTTAGATTCTTCTTCTAACTTTAAGTGGTAAAATCCTGATTTACAGTCAAATTTACTAAAATAGTTATATCCTTATATTTGTCTTATTTTTAATATCTTATTTGGTATTGGATAATTATATGTCATAGTTTTTGCATTTAAATTTATATAATCAATAACCATTCTACTTTTACCTCTTTTTTGTTCACTATGTTTATTTACTATAAATGCTGGACTATTATGTTTACTGTTACTTTTTTGTATATATTGTTTCTCTAATAATTCATCTATATGTATTTTAAATTCTTTTAAATCGTCAAAATTATATGTTAATGGTTTTTGAGTTATTATGCTATTTTTATCTATTAATTTAATTTTTATAGTAGTTTTATGTTTTTCCCATCCTTTTAATGGATCTTCACTATATAATCTTTCTAATTTGTTCTTAATTATTTCTATCTTATTTACAGAAAATAGAGTTATTTCTTTTTTATTTATCAAAAATACGACTAGTTTTATTGTGTCTTCAGTATTTTTTATATTTTCTAACTTTTGCATAATTTTTTCACTTCCTTCTATCCAATCAGTTTTCTTTCTTATTTTATTAATAACTCTTTTTGCTCTTACTTTTTGATTACATGGTGTTGTAAACCATCAATCTGTTTTAGTTATTATATGTGGGTATAATTTATCTAAAAATGGCATTCCTAAAAGCATATCTTTTGATGTTAGTTCATAATTATAGATTTCTTCTATTGTTATTATTTTATCCCATATTTGTAATTTTACACTTTTAGCTTTATATGTAACTAAACTTCCTTCATTATTAAATTCTTTGACTACTATTGGTATTTTTAATTTATCCCATTTATTTTCTGGTAAACAGTTGTATCTACATAAGTTTGCTTCTGCTCTTGTAGCTATCATAGGTGTATAATATCTATTATAATATCCTTCTACTATTATTTTTACAAGCACATATATTTTCATATCATGTTAAAAGTTCTTTTTATGAATAATCTTTCTTTATTATACATTATAGATAATTGTGTATGTTCTATATTGTATGGTTTTACTTGTTCTAACCATTTTATTCCTAATATTATATCTACTTTTTGCATTTCTTCCTTTATTTTAAATTCTATTTTTATTTTTCTAATTCCTATTATTATTTCTTTTTCTATCGTATCCTTAATGTCTATTAGGCTCCTTGGTAAATCTGGGCATATATTACTATTAGATTTTATTTCTTCGTTTTTACTAGATATTTTGCTATATAATTTTTCTTCTTGTCCAGTGTTTAGGAGTATTAGATATTTTTTTTCATTTATTGTTCCTGTTATATAATATTGATTTAAATTAACTGTTGAAGTTGTTTCATAATTTGTTCTTTTTGATGAACTTGATGATTCTAGTTTTTCGTGAGCTATTCTTTTTTATGTACTTATCCTATCATTTATTATTTCTTAATCTTCTTCTATATCTATATTTTTGTAACTATAGTCATTATTATCAATTGTTTTTACGAATTGTTCAAGAGGAATTTCTATTTGTATTTTATTAATTTTATTAATTTTATTTTTTCCTGTTATTTTATGTTTTGTTGCTAGTACATATAGATTTTTACATCTTGCTGTAAATATTTTACTTCCTGGAGTTAGTTCTATTCCTGATATTTTCCAATATAATACTAATGATTTATCTATATTTTTATCTGTTATTGCTACTGAATAATTCACACTTATTATAAATTTAAATTTTTGGTATATTAATTTTTCTTTTATAGCGGTTATTATACTTTTTTCTATAGGTTTTATAATTCTATCATCTGCTAAATATAATTCTATTGGTGTATCTATTCCTTCTCTGAAATATGTTTTTATTAATATCTCTGTTCCTCCAAGGTGTACATATTTTATTGGGTCTTTACTTTTTATATCGTTTATTTCTTTATTAATTATTCTTTTTGTTACTATTGGTATGCTAGCTCTTCCTTTTGCATATCTACAATCTATTACATGTTCCTTTTGACTTACTACGTAGTATTCTTCCTTTTTTCTACTAAATATATTTTTTATTGTTGGTATTTTAAATATTTTTTCTACACTTAAGTCTAACTCTTTTCCTTTTATTTCGTCAAATATATTACTATCAAATATTATTTTTTGATTTGTTCCTTCTTCATTTAAATATTCTTCTTTTGTTATTATTTTTATATCTTCTTCAGTTATTTGGTTCATTTTTATATCTTCTTCAGTCATTTGATTCATCTAATTTACTATCTATTTGATTATCTGTTTCATCCTCCGAAATTTCATATATACTATCTTCACTTGCTAATTCATAATCTATATAATCTATCTGCATATATTCTATATTTTCTATTTTTATTTCTAATATTTATTTATTTTTTGGATTTTTTGGTAATTTACAATCTCTAGCTAAATGTCCTAGTTTTTCACAATTATAACAAGTACATTCTTTTATAGATTTCTTTTTTCTATATGGTCTTTTATCTTTATAATTTTTTACATAATATCTTTTTCTTGGTTTCTTATATTTATATTTTGATTTTTTGTATTTCTTATGTCTTTTTCTTTTCTTATAATATCTTTCTTCACATCCAAATTGGGGTGCTATTTTATCTTTACAACATGCTAAATTTCTTATTAATGTTTTTTCCATTTTTATTTCTTCTCTATATTTTTCACATAGATTTCTATACCATTGTTGTAAAAATTTTATTCTTGCTCCTAGGGTATCTACTATTTTTGCTTCATCCCAATTCTTTATTATTTTTGAACTAAATGGTTCAGGTAATTTACTAAAATATAATTTTCTTATTTGTTTACTTTCTATTATATTATATGTTCCTTTATAATAATATTCTTTAAATGCACATGTATATTCATCTATATAGCACATATTACATATTGCTAATTTTAACATTAAATTCCTATTCGTATCTTTTTCTTTATTTTGTTTTGCTTCTTCTGTTGTCATACTGCTAAATTCATCACTTATAGCTATTTCATATTTTTTCAATATTTCTGTTGGTAATATTTTTGTAGGTGTTGATGTTCCTTCTATTTTTGTATCAGATCTTAATACTTTTTTACTTGCTTTGGCTAGGTTTAAAAACCATAATTTTATTGCTCCTATTAATGTTTTTTCTATATATTCTGGTGTGTTTGTTGTATCTATTTTATTATCTAATAATTGTTTTGACATGTATCCTACCCATAGTTGTATTATTTTATTTGTGTCTATTACACAGTCTAAATCTAAAAAGTTATAATTAGTTATTTGTCTTGGCGTCCATTTATTATATTCATCCTTTGGATTATATCTTTTAAACTTACTTTTGTAATTATAAGTTGGTTTTCTTATATCTGATGTACTAGGTATTATATTTTTATCTAGAGTATTTACTTATGTATTTATTAGTTCTAGATTTTCTTTATTAATTACTTCTTGTTTTTCATTAATTTCTAGTTTTTCTATATTTTCTAAAATTGTTGTATATGTTTCACTACCTTCCGAGTCATACTTATCTGTTTCTTCAGTATCTATTGTATTTATTTCTAATTCACTAGTTTCTAATTCTTTATTTTCTCCTTCTAATTTTTCTTTAAATTGATTTATCTCAATTAATAATTTTTGTTCTTTATCTTTTTCTTCTTTTTCTTTCTGTCTTTTTTCATACAAATCTTTTAGCATTTGTAGTTCTTTTTCTAATTCAGCAATCCTACTATTTTTAGTTTCTTCTATTTTTAGTATTTCTTCTGTAGTTTGTTGTTTTATTTTATCTATTTTCTTTTTTCTATCTATCTCTTCATTTTCTCTTTCTATTCTTACCATGGCTGTCAACTTATCTTCTAATTTTAATTCTTCTTTTTCTAACATTAAATATAAATGTTCACCTATTTTCTTATACCTTCTTCCTAGATTAGAAAATACTATTTTTATTTTTAATCCTTCATGGTTTTCATATATTTTTTTGTCTATTATAAATTCTTCTTTGTTCGTTTTTATTTAATTGTTAATAGATCATGTTGGTATATATATTCTAGACTATCTATTGTAGATTCTAAATTTGATATTTCTTCTTTTTGTGCATTTATTGAATTTTTACTAACTCCAGCAATTATGTTATACTGTAGTCTTTCTATCCTTATTTTTAATTCTTTACGTTTTTTAGATATTATTTGTTTTAATTCTTTATATTTTTGTAATTTTTGTACGTTATTCATCTAAATAATTAATATTTTGGTGAATATCTAAATCTAATAAATTAATCAAATAACTCCAAATATATACTACTTCATGATACATTTTATCAAACCAGGATGAATAGCAAAATGTGACTCATGCGCCTCAGCCAAGATAATCTCTCGCAATCTATCTATGCTAGGAACGGACAATCTCCAATAGTACCACAAGGTACCATCACCACTAATCTCAAAGGTCATCACTTTCTTCCCAACTATATCACCCTTGATTCACATAAAGATAGGATCTAACACCATCTTCTCCTTTAGTTTTGTACTAAGAGATGACTATGCCACCTTCTGCACAAACACACCACCATCTTCAGAGTCCAAGAGATGAACTCAAAGGTTAGCTAAATAGTGAATATCTTTCACCAATTCTTACTTTCCCTCATCCACATGAGCCAGACTCCCCATAGATAACCTGCTAAGAGCATCAGCAACCACGTTAGCTTTACCTTAATGGTAGTGTCAACTCACATCATAATCCTTGAGCAGCTCAATCCATCTTCTTTGCCTGAGATTTAACTCCTTCTGAGTGAACACAGACTGCAGGCTCTTATGATCTAAAAAGATATCCACATGCACTCCATATTTTCAATACGAACACCACAGCCAATAACCCCAAGTCATGAGTTGGATAATTTTTCTTATGTACCTTCAACTATCTAGAGGCATAAGCTACCAACTTACCATGCTACATCTAAATATATCCAAGCCCCACATAGGACATATCACAATAAACTATAAATTTGTCAGTGTTTTCAAGCAAAGTCAATATAGGAGCCAAACTTCGCTTATCCTTCTGCTTCTCAAAACAACCCTCACAAGCATCAGACCATAAGAACTTTACCTTCTTCTAAGTTAACTTAGTAAATGGGGCAGCTATATGTAGAAACATTCCACAAATCTCTTATAATAATCATATAACCCTACAAACCTTCGAATATCGGTTAGAGTCGTGGGTCTAGGCCACTTCTTAACCACTGTAACCTTCTATAAATCCACCATGATCCCTTTACTAGAAATGACATGACCTAAAAAAGTAACAGCATTCAACCATAATTGACATTTAAAAAATTTGGCATGCAATTGTTTCTCTATTAGGGTCTGCAATACTATGCGGAGATGATCGGCATGATCCATCTCACACTTAGTGTACACGAGAATATCATCTATAAACACAATAATGAACAAATCCAGAAACTGATAAAAAACTCTATTCATCAAGTCTATGAATGTTGCTAGGGAATTAGTCAACCCAAAAGACATAACCAGGAACTCAAAATGCCCATATCAGGTACAAAAGATAGTCTTAGGGATATCCACCTCCCTAATCTTTAACTGATGATACTCGGATCTAAGATAGATTTGGAGAAAAATTGAGCACCCTGAACCTAATCAAACAATTCATTTATCCTAGAAAAAGGGTACTTATTCTTAGTCATCACCTTATTCAATTGTCGATAATCAATACATATACGAAGAGAACCATCATTCTTATGCATGAACAATTCGATGCACCCTATGGAGACATACTAGGATAGATCCTTTGTCTAAAAGATCCTTTATTTTCTCCTTAAGCTCCTTTAACTCAGCAGGAGCCATTCTATATGGGGGAATAGAGATAGGATGGATTTTCAAAACAAGATCAATACTGAAATAAATCTCCCTATTGGGAGGGACACTAGAAAGGTCATTAGGAAAGGCCTCAAGAAATTCATTCTCCACCGAGATAGAATGTAAAGAAGGGCCCTCAAAGTTAGAATCTTTAACCCAGGCCAGATGATAGACACACCCCTTGGAGATTAATCTCTGGGATCTAAGATACAATATGAACCTTCTCTTGGGTGCTAGAGAACCACCCTCCCATTTAATAACTGGCTTATCAGGGAATTTAATGATGACCTTACTGGTTTGTAAGTCTAGAAAAGTATAGCACAATTTCAACCAATCCATCCCCAATACGACGTCGAAATCAACCATGTCTAATTCAAATTGATCTACCAAAGTCTCTTGACAACCCACAAATACCACACAACCCTATAGACTATCCTTGAAAGCACAGAGTCACCACCATGGAAGAAACAGAAAAAGGGTCTGAAATACATTCGAGACCAAAAGCAAAGTGCATAATAACAAATGGGGTTACATAAGAAAGAGTGGACCTTGAGTCAAGTAAACAGTATATATCACGAGAAAAGAATATCAACATACCATTAATGACATCAGGCTATGCCACAGAGTTCTGACGTATAGTGAGAACATAGTCAGTTGTGACTAGTACCACAGCTAGATAGTATATCCTTCTGTGTTGGAGATGATGAAGAGGCAATCCAAACCTTGTTTGCCCCAGAAGTAACCCTAGCCACTGGATAGTTTCTAAGCATATGTCTTGGCTAACCACAGTTGAAGGACTTATCCCTTCCCTCATCACAAAATATGCATCCAAATAGGACTAATGAAAGAAGGAGTGGAAATAAGAGCGGGGTAGAGAATCAGCAAGCCCTACCGTCTATTGAAAACCCTTTTGATGAACAAGTCTCTCATTAAAAAATCAAAGCTACCTTTATAGACTTAGCTTAATCTATAATCTCCCAGAATAACTAACCTGCCATGGCAATAACCAACTCAGTAGTAAAAGCAGTAGCGGCCAGAGTTTGAGATTTCACTAGAATAAATCCCACAGTGCTCTTCGAATCCAATTCTTAGGAGGATCCATAGGTATTCATCTGGATGGGGTATAAAATACCCAAAATAATTGAAATAACTGTCTGAACATGATAGTCTGAAAAGCCTCTAACTGACTGAACTGTCTTAATAAGGAGTTGATGGGACATGTCCCCAACTAAATCCAACTAGTAAAATAAATTAATTAATTAGATAATAAAGTAATGGTAATGTCCTCGAAGGAGAGGACTCACAGGTAGGTGTTTGAGGATATTGAATCCCTTTATAAGCAATTATCATTGATAGAGTTCGCCTATAACAATAGTTACCATGCTAGCATCAGGGTGGCACCATTTGAGGCCTTATATGATAGGAGATGTAGATCACCCATAGGTTAGTTTGAAGTGGGTGAAGCTACCACGATTGGGCCTGATGCAGTATTTGAAGATATGGAGAAAGTTAAGTTGATTAGAGAGAGGTTAAAGACAGCTCAGAGTCATCAAAACTAATATACTGATGTAAGGAGAAGAGATCTTGAGTTTGAGGTGGGTGATCTGGTGTACTTGAAGATTTCAACCATAAAAGGGGTGAAGAGATTTGGTAAAAAGGGAAATCTTAGTCCCCGTTATGTTGGACCATATAAAGTCTTGAGCCGTGTTGGTAAAGTAGCCTATGAGGTTGAGTTGCTCGTAGAGTTATCAGTTGTTCATCCTGTTTTTCATGTCTCCATACTTAAAAAGCATATTGGTGATTCTATTGTAGTAGATCCCTCAGAGAGTGTTCATATTCAGAACAGTCTTTCCCTCAATGAGATTCCTGTTGAGACCTAGATTTTCAGATCCGTAGACTAAGGAACAAAGAAGTTACCTTGGTCAAAGTTTTGTGGCGGAACCAGTTTGTTGAGGGCGCTACTTGGGAGGCAGAAGCATACATACGAGTCAAGTACCCACACCTCTTTTCCATGAGTTCAGATCAATCTGAAGGTATTATTCTTCCTTAATTCAGTCCTTCTAATCTAAACTTTAGCTATGTATCTATTCTTGCAATTTCTGAGGTATTTAAGAGTTTAGAGAGATTCATCTATATGTACTCTATTTTTCCTGTGTTCTTAGTCCAACCAGTGATATTCGAGGATGAATGTTTCCATGGGGAAGATATTGTAAGACCCCACAAAGTTCCATCATAATCTGAGCCTTAGAGCGTGTCAAGTGAAGTATAATTCCGGCCCTAAAAGATTGGGAAGTGACTTCCTAAGTGATTATTATGTTAACCATATGGAATTTCCCCAATTTTGACTTTTTATCACATGGTAAATTTGATAAGCTTTCCGTCGATATAAGATTCACCCAAATCCGATACCCGGGTAAGAAGTTATGGCTAATTTAAGTCCTAGTCATAAAACAGTGTTATTTTGGTGCTTGGCGCATTGCGGAGAGGTTTTATTTGACAATTGTCAATTTTTAGTGGAACTCTATGATAGTGGCGCATTGCGGAGGACCCTAATTTCCCAACGGTTAATTTCCAGTGGCCTGGAGTGATTGTGATGCATCGCGCTGAAGTTCCAGGTCCCAACTAGTGGGACAACGCGATGGCTCCGCGTCGCGGTGACTATCAATTTCCCATTTGTCAGTTTCCACTGAGCCACCGCGATAGTGGAACGTTGTGGTGTCCCATGAAATCGAGTTCCCAATTTAATTTTTTTGCAGCTTTGTTCAGAAGTTAAAAAGGGCACTTTAGACTTTTTCCAAGCCTCTTAAACCGTGCAAACACCAAATCAAAGTGATTTACAAGCATTCTATGAAGTTTTTCTAAAGTTTTCTCTCAACAAAAACTCTAAGCATCCAAAACCTCTCCCAAGAATCTCAAGAATCCACCATAGATTTTCTAAATTGAGTCAAGATTCAAGGTTCCCAAGTCAAGGGCTTCAAGAGTACGAATAGAGTTCCAAAAATGAGAGTTCATCCAAATATTCTAATTCAAGGTATGTGGGGTTTTGAACAAGGGTAATCCTTTCACCCTTAAGCCCAAAAGCTTATTTAAACTATAATTCTCTGCAATTTATGACCAAGTTGACTCAGAAGAAGATTTCCTTTTAGTGGTTCGGTGCTTGTGATGTAAGATTTCAAAATCTCAAGGATTTGTTGACTTGAACTCCTACCTTGAATTTATCCAAGAAGAATGTGGGTTTTACAGTTCTCTATGATGCTTCTGGTGTTGGGTTAAGTGATGTGTTAAGGAAGTAGAGTAAGGTGATTGATTATGTTTATCATCAATTAAATCCCCAAGAGAGGAATTACCTTAACCAAGAGTTGGAGTTATGCGTGGTTGTTTTTTGCTTTGAAGTTGTGGAGAAAATACTTGTATGGAGTCCATTTTGAGATTTTCTCGGATCATCCTAGCCTTTAATATTTCTTCACCCAGCAAGATCATAATATGAGGCATCATCGTGGTCTCGAGTTGCTTAAGGATTATGACTTGACAATTCTATATCATCCGAGTAAGGCTAACTTAATTTGATTTGCCTTAAGCTAGAAGTCGACTAGCATGGGTAGCTTGGTGCATATTTTGACCCAGTAGAGGTTTTTGTCCCTAGAAGTTCAGTCTTTAGCTAACTAAATGGTTAGGCTTGATTTTTTGACACCTGGGTATATTTTTGCATTTGTGTAGGCTAGGTCTTCTTTGATGGAGTAGATTCTGGCTCATCCATTTGATGACATCGGGTTAAGAGTGATTCGAGATAAAGTATTGAGTGGCGGGCAAGTGACTGCTAATGCGATCAAGTGTCGCTTCAGTGGTACCCAACAAGACTGTCAATCCACTAAAGTGGGAAAGGGATGTTTTAGAGCCCTCCATTAAAGTGGACAAGGGTCGCTAAAGCTCCCTTACCCATTAGATAGATAGCCATTAAAGTGAACAATTTGTGCTTTAGCGCTCATCACTATGGCAATAAAAATGGAATTTCAGCGACTACACCAGCTGGAGACTTGGGATTCCAAGTATCTGCAGGCCCTTAGGATTCATATTGAATCCCAAGAATACAAATGAACTATACTACCTTATAAAATTCAATACTCCAGGCTCAATGGTGATATCATATATGAAGTTGCCCTCGAAACCCAATTTTACAACTTTCCAAACTAAGGGTCAAAATTAGATATAAAATCCATAAAACCAACAATGTTACCAACCTAAAATTGACATTCCAGACCTTCTAGTGCAGTCCATTTTGTTATATGATGTACAGATCAATAAATATTGATCAAACTCAACTATAAGGCTTTTCAAGCCATCCAAAACCATAATTCGTCATATGACTTGCCGAAATATATTAGGAACCATGACAAATATCCCATGACACAACTTGAACCAGGGCCTAGTCATGTCGGGTACCTCTGGTCCAACCAGAACTGGAGACCACCCCTAATACCCAACCGTTAACCGTCCAATACCCTATGTCGAGTGAATTCCAAGCATATAACAAGATAAGATAATATTAAATTAAAGACATGAATAATAGTGTAAAACTAGTATTATCAGCTAATTGACACATTCACGACATTTAAAATTACCAAAACAGTAAGCGGGTAGTAACCCACAATTAACTAATCCAAGCGTGTTCTTTCAACCTTGTTCTTCTCCAATTACATTCATATGCAATGTAACTTCTTATATGATCCCCTTAACAGTTTTGTCTTTATTATGCTCTCAAAATAGTATACCAAGTGGTGTGGGAAGTAAGCGTATGTGACGTTCAATTTGGTGGTGTGCTACAATACCCTCCTTCTATCTTTCATTGAAAACCATTCACACCTTTCCCCAATATCATCCCCCAACATATACCAAGAATCCCCCAACATATATACATAAAACTATTCCAAAACAGCCCCAAATATCAATATAGCAACCAAATATTGAACTCACCATCCCTTGAGTTCTTAACAACAATATATATACGATCTATACCAACACATGTATCGAAAAAGGGTAAAAATGGACAGTAGCCATACCTTAATTTCGGTGATAGTTTATTAACTTAAAGTATATCTCTTAAATAGCTTGATCCCTTTACTCCCAAACCAAAAGTGAAGAGAAAAATCTATTAATAATCAAGAATAAAGGGACTGCCAAATTTAAAAATGGATGTCTTATAGTTTAATCATGGAGATCATAATTCTCAAAGTATTTTTAAGATATGCTCATGATTTGTTCAATTACCTTAAACTTGGAAGGAAGGTAAATCCCAAGAACCCTAGCGGAATTATAGGGTTGTTGCATAGCTATGAGAGAACATGAGAGAAAATCTTGAACGGTGTTTTTTTTTTTTGGCTAGTTAAAATGAGCTAAAAGATATAGTTTCAGCCCCTTTAACAGGATCTGATTTTGTCCGACTTTCTTGACTATTTTTGGGCCATAATTTATCAATTAGATGTGCACCTACTTTCCCATTATATTGGGCCTTTGTGGATCTAAAACCATTGGGCCTTGGCTGCCCATTCTCCTCTCTTTCTCTCCTTTAAATTAGGTTAAAATTAAATCAAGTAGGTGGTAGTGTGCTTGGCATAATAAACTGGTCAAAGGAGATTTAATGTAAGACCCCGCAAAGTTCTCTTGTAGTCTGAGCCTTAGAGTGTGTCAAGTAAAGTGTAATTTTAGCCCTAAAAGATTGAGAAGTGACTTCCTAAGTGAGTATCGTCTTAACCATATGGAATTTCCCTAATTTCAACTTTTTATCACATGGGAAATTTGATAAGATTTCCGTCGATATAAGATTCGTTAAAATTCGATACCCGGGTAAGAAGTCATGGCTAATTTAAGTCCTAATCATAAAATAGCGTTATTTTTGTGCTTGACGCATCGCAGAGAGGGTCTATTTGACAATTGTCAATTTCCAGTGGAACTCCATGATAGTGGAACGTCGTGGAGAATCCTAATTTCCCAATAATCAATTTCCAATGGCCTGGCACAATTGTGACGCATCGCGCTGAACTTCCAGGTCCCAACTAGTGGGACAACACGATGACTCCATATCGCGGTGACTACCAATTTTCCATTTGTCAATTTCCAATTAGCCACCGCGATAGTGGCCCATCGCGGTGGCCCATGAAATTGGGTTCCCAGTTCAATTTTTTTCCAGGTTCATTCAAAAGTTAAAAAGGGCACTTTGGACTTTTTTCAAGCCTTTTAAACCGTGAAAACACCAAATCAAAGTCATCTACAAGCATTCTAAGAAGTTTTTCTCAAGTTTTCTCTCAACAAAAACCCTAAGCATCCAAAATCTCTTCAAAGAATCTCAAGAATCCACCATAGATTTTCTAAATTGAGTCAAGATTCAAGGTTCCCAAGTCAAGGGCTTCAAGAACCCTCATTCAAGAGTACGAATAGAGTTCCAAAAGAGAGTGCTCGTCCAAATCTTCTAATTAAAGGTATGTGAGGTTTTGAACAAGGGTAATCCTTTCACCCTTGTCCCCAAAAGCTTATTTAAACTATAATTCTCTCCAATTTATGAGATTTTACATGAAATTGAATTGGGGGTTTTCACCCATTGTTATTGGTTGCTTTTGATGTTTCCCTTGAATTGAGAGTCTAATGGCATGATTTTTTACATATTTTCTTGAGAAATTATAGCTGGGTCTATACCCCATGATTTTAATCCTTCAGAAGTTAATATTTGAAATGTTTGAAACACTGAAGTATATGAGTATGTTGAGATTTTGAAATAAATTGCAAAAATTTCCAGATTTCCACATGAGTTATGAATCTATATGTTATCTATTATGTTTTTGATGAGTTTTAACTTGAGATTGAATTATGGGTTATTAAGCCCTACTTGAGACTTGAGATTTTATGAACTCTTATGCTATAAGCACCCATGATTTGAGTATTCTGAGATTGTTGAGAAATGTTTTGACCTAATGGTTATTGTGTTTTGAAATCCACTCTACTACATGAGATTATAGATTTGATTATTGGGTTCTTATTAAACCATGAGATTATTCAAAACTGGATTTTCATGAGATGAGCGAGATAAACAAAAGGAAGTAGTATTTAGCACCGAGCGGGTAAGTTATTATGGTTTCTTACCCAAAACTACGTGTCACCGTAGGTTGGGCCTGAGACCGAGTTTATGATTATTATTGGGCCTAAGGCCGAGTTGATATTGGGCCCGAGGCCAAGTTTGTTTAGTGATCACTGGACCTAAGTTATACTCATTGGCAAGAGTATGACACCTCTCCCTAATGTGAGGTCTCTTCCTTAAGACGACAAAACGTTGGACTCCATGTAGCTCGCATGGTTTATGTCGGTTAAGAGAAACTCCCTAAACTAAATTATTTTCCATTGAGATAAGATATTTTCCTTTAAAACTAAAATACTTTCCCTTGATATGCGTATTTTTTCCTAAAGCTTGAAATGAGATATTTTCCTAACGTGAACGAAATGCCTTCAAGTATGTTCGAAAGTTATATGATTTCGAATTTCAAGTATTTGAATTCAAAACAGTTATGAGTTCTTGAGCATTGAAGAGGTTTTACTCTCCATGAGACATATGCATGAGTTGAAAGTATTGCTTAAAGTTTCCTTTAGCCTTGAGTAATGAGAATAAGAGAAAAGTACAAATTGCAAAGCTGAAAATATAATGACTCACGAGATTGTGTTACATGTTCCATTTTACATGATTCATGATCTTCGCATTTTATACTTATTCAAGCCATGGGAGTCATTACTTATTACATGCATGATTTGATTAAATAGTATTGATGTTGTTTTATATAAATTCATTTACCCCCACATACTCAGTACATTCCCAAGTGTTGATCCGCATATACATCTATGTGCTACATTGTCTTATAATGTAGGTTCAGGTGATCAGTCCCAACCTCATCAGTGACTTCTGAGTACCTCTATCTATATTTCTACAGTGGTGAGTCATCATGGTTTGAGGACCTATATTCAGATATTTCCATATTTTGAGAGACTATGTTGTTATTTCTAGTTCATTTTGAGTCAGTTGGGGACCTGTCCCAATGGCTCTCTAGTTCTTGGATTAGTAGAGGCTTTGTCAGAATAATTATCAGATTGTGGTTGTGTTGAGGTTTCCAGTATTGTGGTCATTTGGACCGAGCATTTTCTCCATATTTCCTTTTATATGATATGACTATGTTAGTGTTTGAATTATTTTATCTTGAAATGAGTGTTATTAATAGAAACAAGCTCAAAGGGTTATCTTGGGGCTACTTGTAGCCTTAAGCACCGTGTGACATCCTGGGAGGCGATTTTGGATCGTTACAAACTTGGTCTCAAAGCCTAAGGTTTTAAAGGAGTCCTAGAGAGTCAAACAAGCAACGTTAAGCAGAGTCTTGATCATCGGTGTGTAGCACACCATATCTATGAGCAAGAGGCTACAAGACGTTTTAGGAAAAAGTTATTTCTCTCTTTTAGATTCCATTATGCCTGCAGTTGTCCCTCTCATCTAATAATTTGTGCTCTCCTATTTCAGAAAATGCCTCTCCGTATAGCGAATGCCCACTGGAATGATGATGAGCAACCCCCACCTTTTGACCCTTTGAATGAGACGGTGTCTCATGCTGAGTTTCTAGCGGCCTTTCAGGCATTAGACCAAACAGTCACCGCCAATGTTTGGGCCAATAACCAGACCACAGTTGCTAATCAGTAGGGAGGTGATGTAGCCATGTCTAGAATCCGTGATTTCATGTGGATGAATCAGCCAGAGTTTTATGGGTCTAAGTCAGATGACAACCCACAGTTGTACCTTGAGGAGGTGAGAAAGATCACACAGGTGATGCATGTTTCTGAGGAAGAAAGTGTTGAGTTGGCGTCTTACAGGTTGAAGGACATAGCTTATGACTGGGTTGAATCATAGAGGAAGGGTAGAGGTGAGGATGCTGCTCCTATGACTTGGCAGGTGTTCCAAGATGCATTCTTGGACAAGTTCTTTCCGCTTGAGATGAGGGAAGCAAAGATTAAGGAGTTTTTGAACTTGAGGCAGGGCTCTATGACTGTTAAGGAGTACTTCTTGAAGTTCAATTAGTTGGCCAAGTATGCTCCTTATTTGATTTCTGACACCCGGGCTAATATGAGAAAGTTTGTGACTGGTGTTTCTAGGTTAGTACTGAAGAAGTGTAGGACCGCAATGCTACATAGGGATATGGATATGGCTAGATTAATGACATATGCCCAATAGATAGAGGCGGATAAGAGTAGGGAGAGAGATTGAGTGAGGGGTAACAAGAGGGATAGATCTGAGCAGCATGAGTTTAACCATCCTAGGTTCCATAGAGAAAACCTCCCTCAGTTTTAGAGGCATCCGTCTCTGGTAGTGTCTTTATCAACTAGTGCTCCCACGCCTAGAAACAGGCAGGATCAAGGGGTAAATCTTTTATGTCTAGGTTGCAGAACAGTGTTGGTAATAGGTCCCTCTATCCTCCTTGTGCTAAGTCTGGTAGGAGTCATCTCGGGGAGTGTTTTCTAGATTTGAGGGGTTATTTTGGTTATGGAAAGCAGGGCCATAGACTTAGAGATTATCCTTATTCTAGACAAGGGAACAGAGATGCCTGACCTCAGGCACAGGTTACTAGTGCACCAGCTCCTGTACCCCATCCCGCCCCTGCTCAGGGCGCTTCATCTAGCACTGCTGGCAGTCAGTGATAGAATAGATTCTATGCCTTACCATCCCATCAAGAGCAGGAGGACTCTCCCGATGTTATTACCGGTATGCTTTATGTCTTTTGCTTTGATGTCTATGTATTGTTGGACCCCGGGTCAAGTCTCTCTTATGTGACCCCACTTGTAGCTGTAAATTTCAAAATGAGTCCTGAAAGGATTTCTGAGCCCTTCCTAATTTCTACACCCGTAGGGGAGTCAGATGTTGCTAAATAAGTGTATAGAGATTGTCCAGTTACTGATCTTCATAAAGTCATACTTACTGATCTGATAGAGTTAGACATGGTGGATTTTGACCTTATTCTGGGTATGGATTGGCTTTATTCTTGTTATGCGTCTATAGACTGTCGTACCCATGTGGTCAAGTTTCAGTTTCCTGATGAACCATCTTTTGAGTGGTCCGGGAGTTCGGTATCTCCCAAGAGTCATTTTATCTCCTATCTCAAAGCCAAAACGCTAATATCCAAACATTCCATCTATCACCTAGTTAATTCGAAGACACTAAGTCCGAGACTCCAACTATTTAGTTAGTCGATATTGTTAATGAATTTCCTGATGTTTTTGCGGAAGATCTCCCAAGGGTACCTCCCAATAGAGAGATAGAATTTAGGATTGACCTTCTTCCCTATACTTGGCCTATTTTTATTCTGTCATACCATGTGGCACCTGCAAAGCTTAAGGAGTTGAAAGAGAAACTCAAGGATCTTTTAGACAAAGGTTTCATTCGGCCCAGTATTTCTCCTTTGGGTGCACCTATCTTATTCATGCGAAAGAAAGACGGTTCTTTGCAAATGTGCATTGACTATCATCATCTTAACAAGGTCATAGTAAAAAATAAGTATCCTCTTCCGAGAATTGATGACCTGTTTGATCAGTTGCAAGGTGCAAGTTATTTCTCCAAGATAGACCTTAGATCCGGCTATCATCAACTTAAAGTGAGGGAATGTGATATTCCAAAGACAGCCTTCCGAACCCACTATGGTCACTTTGAGTTTCTAGTCATATCCTTCAGGCTAACCAATGCCCCAGCAGCCTTCATAGACTTCATGAATCGAGTGTTCAAGCCATATCTTGATATGTTTGTCGTTGTCTTCATAGGTGACATCATTGTATACTCCCGTAATGAGAATGACCATGCGAATCACCTTAGAGTTGTCTTGAAAACTCTTAAAGATCACCAGTTGTTCGCTAAATTCAGTAAGCATGAATTTTGGCTAAGGTATGTAGCCTTTCTGGGTCATATCGTTTCAGCCAAAGGTATTAGAGTTGATCCCCAAAAGATAGAAGCTGTGAAAAAGTAGCCCAGACCTATCACTCTGTCTGACATTAGAAGTTTCTTGGGTCTAAAAGGCTACTACCGCCATTTTTGTTGAAGGTTTCTCTTTTATTGCGTCTCCCATGACTTGATTGACCCAAAAGAAAGTTAAGTTCCAATGGTCAGATTCCTGTGAGAAGAGTTTTCAAGAGTTGAAGACTCGACTTACTTCAGCCCCTGTGTTGACTTTGTCTGATGGTACAGATGGTTTTGTGGTGTATTGTGATGCCTCTAGAATTGGTTTGGGTTGTGTTGATGCAAAGAGGTAAGGTTATAGCCTATGCCTCTAGACAGTTAAAGCCGCATGAGAAAAATTACCCAACCCATGATCTTGAGTTAGCTGTTGTGGTCTTTGCTTTGAAAATCTGGAGATACTATCTTTATGGTGTTCATGTTGATGTGTTTACTGATCATAAGAGCCTGCAGTATGTGTTTACTCAGAGAGAGTTGAATCTTAGGTAGACTCTGAACATTATCTTTGTTTCTTAGTTTAGTTTCCATTTTATAGTTTGTTCTTATATTAGAGATACTAGTGGACTTGCATATAAGAAATCATTACTTATACATTGCATTAAAAGAACCTTTCCAAACCCTTCTAAGCCAGAGACCTATAAAATCATATTAGGACTTTCTAATGCTAAGGCCAATAGTTCATCAAAAATATGGATTTTTTGGGAAGATGGTTTGGAGGAGGAAGGTTCTATAGATACTATACAACAGATAACCATGACCTATCAACTGGGTGGTAGATAAAAGATGTTTAATATGACAATAGTTTATGCTAGGCATAGTGCGTTAGAAAGACTGGAGCTTTGGGAAGATTTGGAGAATATTGAAGTTCAAACCAATACTCCTTGGTTAGTAGGTGGAGATTTCAACACTTATAGATTACTTCAAGAAATTTTAAGGGTTGTTGGTAACACAACAGTAAAAAATAGTTTTCTTATTGCATCAATGCTTGTGCACTAAATGAGTTAAAGTTTGTAGGCAGTTGCTATACATGAAGAGTTGAAGAGGATAATATATTCAAGAGATTAGATATAGTTTTTGGGAGTAATTAGTTTATTGAGTTAATTTCCAATAGTAAGGTTAATCACATGACCAGACATCAGATCATGAACCTCTATATATATTATATAACGCATCACAAGAATAGCTGGTCAAGCTATTTAGATTTTTTGAATTTTTTGGGAAAACATAAAGATTTCACTAAAGTGGTGGATGAAAGGTGGAATGAAGAGGTGACAAGGTCTCTTTTTTCCATTGCTCATGCTAAAATGAAGAAGGTGAAAACTTCTCTAGCATAGTGAAGCAAAAAGAGATTTAGGAATATTTTCCAAAATTAGGAAGATATAATGAAAGAAAATGAAGTGAAATTAGAAATAGCACCTACTAAGGAGAATATAAGTGAGATCAATAAAGCATAAGCAAAGTTGAAAAGATATCTACACATTGAGGAGGAATACTGGAGGCAAAAAGTTTGAATGAAATGATTTACAAATCAAGATAGGAATACTAAATTCTTCTATGCTTATGTGAAAGGAAATAGGAGAAAGATGCAAATGAATAAAGTACAAACAAGGCAGAGTGACAAAATTATTATTACTAAAAACATTGGGGAGAAGGTAGTAAATATGTTTAAAGATCAGTTCAAATAACCTATACAAGGTTGCAGTATTCAAATGACGAGTATCCCTCACTTAATTACTAAGAAGGAAAATGAAGAGATGGGAAAGATCAAATGAAGAGGTGACACAATCTTCTTTTTTCATTGTTCATGCTAAAATGAAAAAGGTGAAAACCTCCCTAGCACAATGGATCAAGAAAATAATTAGGAATATTTTCCAAAATATATCCACTTTTGTAGATATAGTGAAAGCAAATAAAGTGCAGTAAGAAATAATACCTACTCAGGAGAATAGAAGTAAGCTCAATAAAAAACAAGCAAACCTGAAAAGATATTTATATATTGAAGAGGAATACTAGAGGCAAAAAGTATGAATGACATGGTTTACAAATAGAGATGGGAATAATAAATTCTTTCATGCTTATGTAAAAGTAAAGAGGGGAAAAATACAGATTAATAAAATACAAACAAGGCAGGGTGACGTGATTACTACAACTCAAAACATAGGGGAAAAGGCAATAAATATATTTAAAGATCAGTTCAAAGAACCTATATAGGGTGGAAGTATTTAAATGATTACCAATATCCCTCACATAATCACTATACAGGAATATAAAGAGATAAAAAAAATGCCTAGTATAGAAGAGGTAAAACAGCTGGGCTTTTCACAGAATTCAAAATAATGATAGTGGACCAGATGGATTCTCAGGATAATTCTTTCAATCTAGCTAGGAGATCATTCGTGATGATATGCCTAATACTTTGAAGGCATTTTTCTGTAGATAGGAGCTACTTAGGTATGTGACTCACAAAAATTTATTTCTAAATTCTAAGAAGGAAGTATTCAAGAATTTAAGAGATCTGAGCCTTATTATTTTAAGCACTTTTACAAATAAAAGCATTTCAAAAGTGCTTCATGATAGAAAGGTTAAGGTGCTACCCAAACTATTATCTCCTAATTAGACTTGTTTTGGAGACAGGAAGGAGTATCACTGAAAATATGCTACTAGCATAAGAGATTATAAAAGATATTAACAGGAGAAATAAATCGCATAATATGGTGGTTAAGCTTGCCATGGCCAAGGCATATAATAGTTTGCATTGGATATTTTGGTAAGAGTGATGAGAACCTTTAGATTCTCCGAAAGAATCATTGCTATGATTGTTAGGCTTATAAGATGTAACTAGTATTCAGTTTTGATGAATGGCTAATTTTTGGATTCTTTGAATCTTCTAGAGGTTTTAAGCAAGGTGACCCAATATAACCAACACTTTTTATCTTTGCTTTTGAGGTATTAGCAAGGAATTTGAATAGTTTATTTGAATATCCTAATTACAAAAGGTATGGTATTCCTAAGTTAAGTACAAAAATAAATCACTTATTCTATGTAGATGATACTATTTTATTTTGCTTTGCCCATCCTAGATCAATGAAAAAAATGATAAAGGTAATGAGGGATTATCAGATAGTATCAGGGCAGATGATTAATTTGGAGAAAATCCCTATCTACTTACATGATAAAGTACTAGTGGGAGTATGTACTCATATTAAGAGAATGGAGTTAGAGAAGGATCCTTTCCTTTCACATATCTTAGGTGTCCTATTTTCTATGGAAGAAAGAATAAGGGTCATTTTAATGAGCTAATCAAGAAGGTAATGAAAAGACTGAGCCTTTGGCAGGATAAATTATTATCTTTTGGAGAAAGATGCATTTTGATAGCACATGTTGCAGTCCATGCTTGTATATTTGCTGTCAGCAATGAACCATCCAGTAAGTGTTATCAGTCAAGCTGCATAAAATCATTGCTAGATACTTTTGGGAAAATGAAACAGGATCAAGGAATAAACATTGAGTATCATGGGAGAACATGAGCTATCTTAGTGATAAAGAGAGAGTTGGATTCAGATCATTGCATATTGTCTCTAAGGCCTTATTTGCTAAGTTATTGTGGAACTTTAGAATCTCTCTTTCTCATTATAGAGTAAATTCATGTGGAATAAATACTATAAAAAGTTTCACCCTATTATAGAAAGAGGATATGGTACTTCTCATATATGGAGAAAAATAATATAAAAAATGAAGGAGGTAGAACATAACATATAGTGGCAAGTAAAGGTAGGAAATTCAAGCGTTTGGTTGACAATTGGACTAAGTAGGGGGCCTGTATCATATAGAGAGAGACAATGCAGTTGAAGAAGAATTAGTGGTATGGGACTTTATCAAAGATGGATAATAGGATATACAGAAGCTGAGAAGCAAGTTATCAGAAGAAATGATAGTGCACATTGTTAAAAGAATTAAACCACTCACAGATTTGTAAATAGATGATATTCCTTGGTGGATGGGGAGTGCTTAAGGAAATTTTATTGTCAAATCAACATGGGAAATTTCAAGGAATAAAAATGAGATAAAAGAGAAGTAAACACAAATCTTGGTAAAGGGATTGCCTTCTAAGGTTAATTTTTTCATTTGGAAAGCCTAGAAAAGGGGGATTACTACTGTGAACTTGAAGAGAATGAGGACAAATATTATCTCAAGATGTTGATGTTGTGAATAAAATGAGGTTGAGACAATGACCCACTTATATATAATAGCACCCATAACTACTAGGCTATGGAGGCAGTTTTTAATTATTACAGGTATACACATTAAGAGATCCATTTGTAGCAAATTATTATAGCACAAAATTTGGATTAATAAGAAAGCTACTAAAAATGCTTTATCCTTGGATCAAGATAGGAAATAAGAATTGGCCTCAAATTATGCAAAGGTTAAGGGAGTACATGCCGAGATGACATTATCATAGTGTTACTTGGAAATTCTATAAGAAACACAAATTAAAATGCAACATTGATGGTTCATGTCGAGTAAACACAGGAGTTAGTGCATTAGCCTTCTACTTTTGAGATGAGAAAGGGGATTAGATCTTTGTTAGGGAAAAGAGAACAGAGATAGCCATAAAACAAAAGCAGATAGTAAAGCTATTTAGGAGACATTGGAGTTTTTCCTGGAGAAAAAGTTAAAGAGAGTGATAACTGAAATAGTGGAAATTACCTTAGGAAATGATTAAGAAAATTGAGGATATATGGTGCAGAATACAAATAATTCAAGCACAAATCATCCACCCAATCAGGAAAGGAAACTGAGTAGCAGATGCTTTAGCAAATGAGGTAATAGATAAATAAATCAAAAGGAGTGCCACAACTTTAGTGAGATACCAACAACAATAAAGAAATACAAAAACATGGATAAATCACAAATCTCAAATTTGAGGATCAAGAGATGGAAAATAAACACCCAATGAAGAAAAGGGGAAACATGCAAAGAGAGGAGAAGCAGTCAGATAACAGAGCAGGGGAAATAATGGATCCCATTAGTTACATTCCCATAGGATCAAAGATAAATAATATGCATACTTTTTGCTTGGAAAATGACAATGAATCTGTGATAAAACTAGTTAGATGCCCTAGCTACAAAAAAGCTTCACCAAAAAGAGTGGTACATGGAGCCTTCCACTACAACAACTCAGTCTCAATAGTTTTATATCAAGAAATTGAGCAGCCAATATCTAAAGAATTGTAAGTAGAGCATCTAGAACATATGGAAACAAAAGCTGAAAAAAGAGGAGAAAGCTAAGAAACACTTATGGAACATCAAGAATCTGAGCAAGCATATTTCTAAACTTCAGTCTCTTGGGTATAAACCCCAACCATTTAGAAAAAATTAGGAAAGATCAGATCTAAGAGTCAGGAATAAGTGGAAATAGAGGTGTCATAGCTCATTTATACAAGTGATGATGATATGCAGAGCATGACCACCACTATAAGAGGTTTGAGTTTGAAAGTGACCTAGAGAAGGTACAAGATGAAGTGTCAACCCCAGCCTAAAGGAAATATTTTGAAGAGGCGGTAAATGAAGGAGATGAAGTGTACTAAGAACCCTTGGAAAATAAACATATATTTGTACTTTTTAGGAAACATTTCATATTCATTCTTTTTGGACCAGATTTTTGCTTTGGGCCCAGTTTCTTTATTGTACAAACTGCGCTTAGGCCTTTTATTTTTTGTTTTTGATTATCAATAAAATGATCCAATAATGGACCTAAAATTTAACTTAAAAATGGCCCTTTATAAATGATACTAAATTAAAATACTTAATATGTATATATATATATATTATGTTCTTAACTAGTATTATAAAAAGTAATTTATTTATATTTTTCAATTTAGTTTATTTGAATTAAATTAATCATAAAAACTATAGGTACCTGATTTTTAAGAAAATCATGAAATACATGTCTAACAAAAAAATATTATTATAAATATAATATTATAAAATTATTAAAATATTTGACAAAAAAAATAATCTATCAATTCTACCTATAAAATGGATGACTTGCAATGTGAAATACAAAGTCAATACGAGTAAAATAAATAAACTGAAACTGAAAATATAACATAAGTTCAGAATTCAAAACAATAAAGTTGACATAATACCCTTATGTCAAATTTCAATATAACGTACAGAAATATGATTCAAAATAAAAGAAAAAACTAAGTATATATCCTTATTCAACAATGAATTCCACTTCAATTTAAAAATTAAAAAACTAAAAAGATTATGCTAAATGAAAAAATAGATGTAAAATAATAATAAATAAATAATGCGAACAATTTTGGCTTGTACACTAGAAAACACATAGTAGGGTTGAGGAGTAGAGGGTCGGGAGCTCCTTCGACTCTCAACATGATCCATTCAACCACTAAATATTTCCATATCTCCTTTCATAGATGTCATGTCCCCTTTCATTAATTCAATATTCATTTACATCATCTTTATTTCACGATTAAGGGACTCAAGTTGAGCCAAGATTGGATTAGCAACATCATTTCCCAAATTTGGGGAAGTGGTAGCCTTGGAAAACCCAGCACTCTTTGTTATTCTATTTTGCAATTCATTGTTAATTCTTGATCCAAGTTCGTACGTAATTTTTAGTTGAGTCTTTCAAACAAGAATCCATTCTTACCTCAAGACACAATTGGTACCAAGAATTCTCATTGGAGTACAAACAATCTATCAATGTTTGCGATGCTAATTGAGAGACAAACCAAAGGGTTTGAACTTTGAGAGCTTGTGAGGTTGATTTCCTAAGTTTAACTTATTTATTGTTTTTGTTTAGTATTTCTTTATTAGCTACTTTGGCGTCGGTAAATATAACCCGGGTAGATATAATAACGACCATATTGAGTATAAAATAAGACCTAAATCAAGGAATGAAAGGCATAGAAAACTCTCTCTCAAGAAGGATGGATAACATGAAAGATCCTCTAAGCCTCCCTAACTCCACCCTTCCAAAGCCACTAAATTTTCAAGATCCCTTGAGTGTATATTCTCCAAATGAACTTCCAGGTAATCAAGCTAACTCTTGAACTATTGTAACGCCCCGCATTTTCGGGCTAGTCTTTGAACTATTGTTCCTACGCGTATAAGACATAATCCAAATGATTCCCATATGAATATAAGTTTCATTATATTTATCCTCATGTTTGATGTGCTTTTGAGGTGAAAAATTTTCATAGGAATCACTTAGAACAAAGTTGAGTTAAGAGGCTATCATTCGTCCAAAGTTTAATATTTGATTCTACAAGGGTCTACTTTGAGCGTGTATAACTTTTGATATACATTGAGATTTGTAGTTTAAGACCCACAAAATTGTAGATAATCGAGTTAGATTTCCAACGATACCAATTTCGCCTTAATACGATACCCAAGTGAAATATTATGGTATGTTTTGTGAGAGGCGGTAAGGGGTCGCTATATCCCCACGTCGTGATGGCTATTCAACCCAACTGGGGGTCACATTGCAAGGGCTTCTTAACCCAACTAGGGGTTGCACCGTGGGGGTTATTCCCCCATAATTTTAGCTTCTTAAGGGTTAGGGGTTAGTTTGGTCCTTTCCCTTCAACCCCAAACATCAAAAGCAAAATTATAACACCCAAAAGGGCATTATTTGCCCATCTTCCTCATATCAACTCACGTAAAAACCCTCCTCCATTTCCAAGAATAAAAATCCAAGTGTCACTATTTAAGAAAAGTTATTCTCCTTTAAGATTTAAGATTTTAAGGTTGGTTAGATGTTCACCCATGGGCCCTTTTCACCCATGGAGTCCAAGAATCTAATTTTAAGTTTAAAAGAATGATCTTTACATGTTATTATGAACTTTATCCATGGAATCCCATGAATTTTACTTTTACATAATGTTTACAAGTAATTTTTGTTGAAATTAAACCTTACACGTTTGAATGGTACTATTCACATGTTACTCCCTAAATCCATGATTTGAAGTATTTAAATTATGTTAGAATCTCATGTTTTTAATATTCTCATACTCAAGTCTATGAATTTCAAGTGTTTGATGAAATGCCTAAATGATTGGGGTTTGAATAATGACCCTTTATTATGTTTCCAAGAGTTTTTGATAGAAAGAGTCCTTACACGTCGAAAGTTGAAGTATGATAAGCTATATCTTGGTAATTCAATTTTCAAGTTATGTTTTCAATTGATTTTCATATGGAATGCATTATAGTATGTTTTAAATAATGTTATTTCCATATAATGTTCTTATAAATATAGAATAAAACCCTTAGTTTATGATTTGGTTATGTGATTGTGCTATTTTTTTATGTTTAAAAAACACCCCCATGTTAAAGTCTTCGTCCCCATGTATTTGATGATATGCTTAAGTGAATAATTGAGAATAATGATTTTCTTCCATGGTTTCAAATATTTTATGTGGTCCTATTATTATTGCTATCGAGTCTTAGGGGTTATGAATACCCGAAAACTTAGCTGTTTATTTAGTCTCAGCATGTTCAGAATGGCTTTCAGATATGTTATGAGTTTATTAGTTCAGTCAGTTATCATAATCAGTTAAACTTAGATCAATTCAGTATTCTGAGTCAATTTAGTTGGGAGTAGGATTCAACACCGAGCGAATCTAGGGATGGGGGATCACCCTTCAGTTAGAACTAGGTCCTTAGGAGAAATCCCTAAGTTGTAAAACTACATAGCTAGTGTAGTTTATGAGATATCACCCACCAGTTTAGGACTGACACTCTCAGAGATCACCCACCAATTTAGGACTAATATCATGGGTCACCCTCTAGATTAGTACAGACTCCACATCCATTGTTAGTACTCGTGGTACGGTACTAACACCCTTCCAACTGGGGTCACAGGTGGATGTTTGAGGATATTGAATCCCTTTATGTCCACCTAAGAGGGTGGTGTTGTGTGTCTTGGTGTTTGATACACACCTTGGTGTTATTCATTAGTGTGGGTGTATGTCTCACTATCTATCCTTTTTATTTATGCACTTTTCTCTTATTTTTTAGTTCAATCCGTGTGTTGTGTTGTTGAATCCGTGACTTTCTCTTCTTCATCTATCTTTTCTTTGTGTTATTTTTGGTTCTTAGCTTCTTTTATAGGTTATTCTTGTATCATTTGGTATTAAGAGCCATGTATTAGAGTTGTTTCCACAACTCTAAGTCTTGGATCCAAGAAAATCTTCACAAAAAAAGAGTCTAGAGTCAAAAAAATCACAAAAAAAGATGAATCTCGTTTTTAGTAGTGGTAGATCCGAAAATTAAAACCTATATCTACTAATTTTTAGCTTTTTTTTTTATAGTTTCTAGTGCTATATCCTTGCTCCCTAACACTCAAGGAGTCTATATCCAAGTTTGAACCAAGATTCGGTTGATTTTGAGCCATTTCACCATTGTTGAGGTGTGTTTGAAGCTTTTTGTGGTGGGATCTCGTTTTGAACATCTTGTTTGTTGAGTTTTATTGCTAATTTGTTGTTGGTTGTGCTTGAATTGGCAAAGGGAACCTAGATCTAAAAGATAATTTGAAGTTTGGGTTCATTTGCCTTGTGGTCAAACTTTGGTCAACTCTTGAATATTCATATTGTTCTTCACCATCTTCATATCTTGTTGAAGAAGAATATTCAAAAAGGGTGTTAGATCCAAGAAAATAAAGAAAGAGAGTGTACAATTTGTTTTTACAAAGAATATTCCCTAGCATATTCTAAGTCTTCCAAAAGGAAGAGGGGATAAGGGAACATCAAAGAACAATTGAAAGTACAAGTGGGAGGACCAATTGGTTTCAAATCCATTTGAACTTGAAAAAAAGGCTCCAAACCCTCCATTTTTTCCCAATTTCATTCCAAAATACTCTCTTAAGTGGATCCTTGGCCGAATCACAAAGTTTAAAAATTGGAAAAATTTGCAAAATCGACAACCAATCACATAGTGTCACATCATCACTTGTATGAACAACCAAATTGAGCTCTAATTTAGATTTCTAAGTTTCAATTTTTTGTTTCTAGTTTCTTTTATGTTGATTATATCACTAATTATCAAACTAGTAACTACCAACTAAGTTGATAATTAGTTTAGAGTACTTTTATTTCGTGTCATCGTTTCTTTTTGTGCTTTTCTCGTTTGTGATTCATTGTAGTTTGTTGGTTCAAGTACATAAGCACTTTTATTTGAGTCATATAAAACCAAAAATCCATTCAGGACTAAAGTTTATTCATCCCTCAATCACTCACTAAGTACGGGCCAAAGTTTCAACACTTGTCAGACCAAGTGTGAGGTAAGAACAGAGTGTGAGAGTGGTGAGGCTTTCTTTTTGAACTAACGTGTTTGTTTGTTTGTTTTGTAGGATTTTGTTCTTTGCTGATTTTAGGTATTTGAGTTATGGAATCCGAGGGTACTACTTCCACAACTTTGGGAAATGATGTTGCTAATGCAATTTTGGTTTAACTTGACTTCCTTGACCGTGAAATGAAGATGATGTAATCGAATATTGGAACAATGAAAGATTATATGGAATCAATTAAGGGTGATTTGGGATCAATGAAAAGTGACATGATTAGAATAAAAGCGGGTGTTAGTAGACTATGTCCACCAAAACCTCCACAAAACTCGAAATACCAAGTTCTAAACCCACTTGACCAAAGGCCTTACCCTTCACAAGTCCAAATACCTCAAGTGCAAAGACCCTACACTCTACAAAATCCAATACCTCCTCTCCAAGATTTACTAAACCAAAATCACCCCATCCAAGTAGAAGAAGAAAGAGAGTTAGAATCCAAGGAAAATGTGTCCAAGCCTCAAGATGGAGAGAAATTTAATGGTGAGGTACAAGAAGAATGTGAAGAAAAGGGGGAAAGGGAAAGGTAAGTCGTGGGTAGTAAAGTTGGAAAGGAAAAGAAACGCTTGATTGTGCGTCTTGTCCACAAATAACCCTTGTTACTCACTAACCCAAGCGCTAGCATTTTTCCTAGCATTGATTATTCTTATGGGAAGGTTCAAGATCATATATTATCAAAGAAGAATCCAAAAGGAGTTCCACACGCGCCCATGGTTGATGAGTTAATGGAACCCTTGGCCGAAATTTTGAATCTTGGGAAAAGTGATGAAGAAATGGATCCAAGGGGAAATCTTGACACATTCCATTGTGATATGGAACATGAGGGCTTCCATGGTTCAAAACATAGTGAATAACACACTTCCCATGATCTACAAGGTAACAAAGTTATCTTCTACACTCCTAGAAACTTGAATTGTTATGATGTGGCTAGTAGTGGCCAAATTGGTATTGTTTCGGATTTTCTTAGTTTAGAAGTGTATGAATCTTACTTTTGTGATACTCTTGGTGTTTTTTGGTTTCATAAGGACCAAACTCTTATTGTAAGTACGCAAGAACTAGTTGATCCTTTAGATGAAAAAATCAATTCTTTTCGTAAGAATGATTTGTGTCCATCTAGTGCTAGCACTTATAACTTGAATAAGGTTCCATTACCAAGTGACAAGATTATTCACACACTAGTTGATCCTGGTGAAAATCAAGGTGAGTCTACATTGGTTTGTGAGTTGTCAACAACTAGTGAAGATGTGAAGGATGGAATGTATCTTGTTGGGGGAAGTCTTCTAGGCCGTATATCCTTATTCTTGAATGTTAGTCTTCCCTTAAAATTAAATGCTTTGGGTGATTGTGATTATTATTCCATAGTAAAAGGAATTAGTAACCTTGGCTTATATCCTTGGCTACTTCATCCATTTGATCCTGGTGCACTAGTGGGGTGGGGAAGGGATTGTCTTAGCATGTCTTCATTTTTCCTTGATAATTACCTTAGCCTTATTCTTTGTACTTATCATAATAAGTGTTTCATGGTTAAAATAAAGGATTTCTGGTTGTATTGTATAAGTGTACCCCCTCAGCATGATGTTTTCACACATGATTCCTTCCTATATAACCTTTTTACCTATGATGATAACCATGTTAATTTTGAATTTTTGTTATGTAGAGGTAGGAAGTTTGGTTGCTGGTTTCCTTTTTTGAATGATAATGATATGTGGGTAAGGTGTACCTTGATATCAATAGTGGAACCATATTTTATGAGGTCCTTTGTAGAGGTAATAAAACAAATATATCTTATGGTTTCTAAGATAAAGGTAGTCTTACCTTTTGGGTATAGTAAAGCCATTAAGACCATTGTAGTTTCTTTATATCTTGATATTTGCCAAAGCCACTTCCTTTGTGCCATTCATGCTAAGCTTTTTATGTCACACACAAAAGACCCATGGATATATTTCAAATGTGAACAACCTTGGCTTGATGATATATATGATAGTATTGGATTGTATTCCTTACTCCTTGATGTCTATATTAGCCATGTCCTTTGTGATGCTTGTAGTAAGTGTTTCATGATCATAAAAAATGATTGTTGGGTGTATTCCAAAAGTGTACCCCCTTGGCATGGTTATATAGTTTGTGGTACTAATGCTAACCCTCATGTCATGAGGATTGTGTACTTACTTTCCCTCTCTTTGGTTTTGCAAGGCGTGAATTAGAGGTCAAATTCCTTTTAAGATATAGAGGATGATACAAGAATGAAGATCATAAGTATTACAAGGCCTTCTCAAAAGACTAAGCTTGGATTTGCAAGGCGGTTGAAGACCTTTTGGAACCATTTCATAGCCTTGTTCAAGTTGAAGAGAGAAGAAGAGGCTCTTACACTCCAAGGCAGCCCATACTTTGACTCATTAAGGGAAATATTGTATTTTGATGGCTCTCTTCTTACACTCCAAAGGAGCACCCTTCATTAAGGGTATTTTAGTCTTTGTTTATAATAAGTATAAATAGACAATTAGGCTTCTATTTTTCAGAAGTTTTGAAGAATTGATTGAGTATTACTCAAATTGTATTTTCTTTCCTTAGTGTAGGGCTTGGAAAAGCTATCTTAGTGTAGATCTCAGAAAATACATTGGACCTAGGGTCATCTTTGAGTGTTGAATCACTCTTGTTGACACTTTGGCAAGAAAGGTGGGTGTTTGAGGATATTGAATCCCTTTATGTCCAGCTAAGAGTGTGGTGTTATCCTTCATTAGTTTTGTGTGTCTGGGTGTTTGATACATACCTTGGTGTTATTCATTGGTGTGAGTGTATGTCTCACTGTCTATCTTTTTTATTTATGCACTTTTCTATTGTTTTCTAGTTCAATCTGTGTGTTGTGTGGTTGAATACATGACTTCTTCTCTTTGTGTTATTTTCGGTTCTTTTCTTCTTTTATAGGTTATTCTTGTATCATTAAGTTGATGACTTGTCAACGAAGTCACCACCCTTAACCAATGTGCATCCATGTCTTTAACGTGTGAAGGAAGAGGTGTAGAGGGTCTTCAAATGTTTTCTCCTTCTTTGGATGATCTTGATAGGTTCCTTGGAGATTATTCAAGGCTTTGAATGCTTCAACAATGGATCCTTCAACTCTTGATAGCCTTGAATTCCTTGTGGTCCCCTCTTCCCCTTTACTATCATTTGTTCTCTTCCTTTGGAATATTCCTTCTTGATACCAAATTGATCCTTTCTTTCCTTGGAAGATTTGGAATATTCTTTCGAATAAACAAGTACATAACCTTTCTTTCACCCCTTTTTGGACCAAACACAACCTTTTTGAATCTTCTTCTTCAACAATATATGAAGATTATGATGAACACAAGAACACTCAAAATTTGATCCTTAATCAAACGAACTCGGAATTAAATAAAATTTAAAACCCAAGATCCTTTCAAGCTCCCAAACAAACCTCTATAGTTTTCATGCCTCAAAACTCAACCAATAAATTCAGATTTTGAAACCCACTTGAAATTTCTTCGAACTTAAGCTTCAACAATTGTGGGTTTTTCAAAACCTGTTGGATTAAGCTCAAATCAAAGATAATGACTCAAATTTCACTAGGGAACACTTTTCTAGCACTAGAAACACAAGAAGACAAAAAATCAAAAAATCAAAAATTGACCAAGGACCAAAAATGTGAAAAAAAAAATTTAATTTTAATTTTTCAAGACAACTAGACCCAAGATTGACTTCGTGGGAACAAAATCAAGATCAGATTTGATACCAAATAATATGAGAACAATCTACAAAATGAAAACCGAACTAAGAAACAAACGATAAAGATAGCTAAAGAAGCAATAAGATAGACTTAATGAATGAATGGATAGCAAACTAAGGTTGTATCAAACCCTTAATCCTCTATTCAATATCACACAAAGTTCCTAAATCTTACGTAGATATCAAGGGAACCAATTCCCAAGAAACCCACATTTCTAAGTAAAGCATCAATATAAGATAATCCACACAAGCTAATCCAAGCTGGCCTCGCACTCTCAAAAGAGTACACATTCATAATTCAACAAAACTTATGGTAATAAACCTAGAAGTAACTACTTATAGTCTATTACAAGTCCCAAAAGTGTCCTAAGAGAAAATTAAGAAAATAACCCTAATGGGCAAATTTTAGGTGACAACTAGTGAACCTAGTCATCAACCTTAACAGAATGCAAATCCTCCATCTCCAAATCATCAACTTAGTCGTCAGTAGGTTGAAAGCTTGTCAACCTAGTTGTCACCTCTTGGCAGTAGCCTCTTGGGTCCTTCCAACATATCTCAATCTCCAAGCAATCACCCAAATATGATATTGTTGGTTTAAGGGCAGAAAGAAGGTACACCAAGCATATTTTTGAATCCTTTGGGTGATCATGACTTGGACCTCCTCATGTTGGCCTTGAATAATATGCTCAAAAGCTTTGACTCCACTTTGAATCATATCAATCTCAAAATTATTTTGAGTTCTAACAGACTTAATGTTAAAAAAATAACCATATTAATCATTGATTAGAGGTAAAATATGAACCCTTCTTTCTTTTTGTATTTATCTGTTGTTGTGTTTGTACATGTTTTGTCACCTTATTACTCTTCTCTCTAATTTACCCTATCTACCTTGATGACAAGTCTACACTATTAATGATCTTCTCTTAATGCAACCTAATCAGGGTCCTTGTCGTAATGGGTGTGTCAAGTCCAACCGGGGACCATCGCTGTTACCCAACCCAACCTCCAGTCGCCTGCCCTAAGTTGTCTGAATTTCGAGCATATAACAAGATAGTGTAACAACTCACATGAAGACTCTGGGATAGGATCACAACCGTGACCGGCCCAACCAAGTCCAACCATCTCATTCCAACAATCCAACCATACTAAATCGATACCGAAATAAGGTCCATAAACCAAGCAATAACCAAAGATGTTCCAAGACATAGTATAATTAATTCCAAAATGAAATACGATGGAACACCCAACAATATCGTCAAATAATGTCATCCCTCCAGCTTATTTCAATGCCATGGCCGACACCAATACCGATCTTGCCCATTCCAACCCATAGTAGTACCACAAAGCCTCTAACCAAAGGAGTAATAAAATTCGATTAGGACATGCTCCCATCCATGGCCAAAACCAATATCCAAAATAAAATCAAGTGTTTAGAAATATCCATAACATAAAATGGATCCTTCTGAAAGGATAAAAGCTCACCACTTAAGTTCAAATATTGATCCCTGAGTCAATCACTGTGTAGGAGGAGTAGAACGGTTGGTTCCTGCATAGCTTGGGTATATAACCGCCAGTAGACGGGTTAGCGAGAGAACACTAGCATGAGCTAAGGATAAGGATAAAATAATTGCATTTATAAAATCAAGTAAAACCATCCATATGCACACAATCATACATATATATATAACTATGTTGGGAAAGGGGACCGGATTTAGCATGCCTTTAAAATCTTTACCTGGGTTGTGTAGTTTTGCAGTCCTAAGCCACCCGTGGGTTATATAGGTTTAGCTCCCCCTACTAAAGGGCCCTAGCTTGTGAAGTCGCACGACCAGGGAAGAAAATCTGGGAATACAAGTATATCCCCCAAAATATAGTGTGACCTTATGCACACAATCACCAAGACCAACCTCACATCGGCGAATATAAATTTCCAGTTTGGGTTACCCCGGAACCACCACCTTTCATGGCTTTGCTATACATCCCGCCACTATTGCCCAATTAAAACCATTACCAGGTAATCAATAAATCTATTTACCATTTATTAACTAAGTCCATTTAGCGATGGTATCGTCATACCGATCATACTTGTAAGTACTATCTAGCTAATCATATATAGGTTTAAGGGGACTTCCAAGTGCCCTTCCATTTACCATATCAAACCACTTGGGGGATTCCATGTACCCTACAAGCATAACTAGTTAGTCATTTAACGTTTCAAGCCATTTAAATCATGCATAATTCCTTTACCATATTTTAAAACAAGCCAGAGTTCCATTAAAATACTCTACGCAATAAAAACATTATTATAGGCATTTTGTCAAACATATTGAGGCATAATATAACCAAAACCAATTCTAATTACCATTAAACAATTCCCATGAAATGCAATCATCAAAAACCACCATTAATGCACATCAATCATAATTAAAACCATGGAAAACCATAACCAATCATTTAATATCAAAAACCCCAATTCATATTTGTAAACAAAAATCATACAATTAATGAAGTCATGAAAACATTCATAAAAACCATGCTTCTATTATAGTTAATAGTGAGTAAAGAGAACGTGACTTAAACTAAGATGATGATGGAAAGAAATCACCAAGACAAACCCCAAATCAATCCTCTAGTTGAAACCCTAACTTTTCTTGTCTAAAATCTTTTGAGAGAATTATAGAGTGTTTTAAAAGAGTTTCTAAGAGTTAATGAATGGAATAATAGGGTAAATAACCTTCCAAGAAGGTTAGAAGTCATGGGACCTTATTAGGATAAGTGGGGAAATATCCAAAATACCCCCACTTAAGTTGCACGAAATCCCGTCCGAGGGGTACGCCTGACCCTCACAAGTCATACCCTTCAATAAGAGTGGTACCCTCTACTTATAACCTAGACCCAACCTTTGGATTTAACAATGTCCAGTATACGACTCATCCAACCAATTAATACCAAAAGAATACGATCCATACCCTTCACCCCTACCCCTGGTAGATTTAAACCTAAGGATGATTTTGACACTATCCACCATATAAGTCTTAGGTACGACTCGTACCCTATCTTACAACTTATTGTGATCTACTCGTACTCACATCCAACCTAAGTAGCTGAGTCTAAGATTAAGTTAAGGAAGAAAACAATTCGTACCCACCAATATGACTCATACCCCTAAGTCGTATCCATTCCAGTAACCAAAATCCATCCCATTAACCAACACTGGTCAGCATACAACTGGACCATACCATCCATACCCAAACATATGGCTCGTACCCTAGAGTCGTATTGGGTCTAAAGACTAGAATTCAAGGAAATCTTCTAAGGTCCAGAAACCAGGATGTTTCAGTCTCCCTCACTAGGAACATTCATCCTCGAATGACGGACAGGGTAGGGGTAACCACATGCACGAGTCATTTGCATTATCAAATATATTTTCGATCTTTAACAAAGTTTGAAAACAAAAAGGCAAAGATATTAATCTTTCCTTTAACAAACTCTGAACATAAAGATGTGTTGAAGACACATACCTTTCGCACGAATCCCAGGAGCATAAAGCAAATGCGGATATTTGGACTTCATATCCTTCTCTATTTCCCATGTAGTTTCTTCCACCTTATGGTTCTGCCAAAGAACCTTAACTAAAGCCACATCCTTAGACCACAATCGATGAACCTTCCTATCCAAGATTTCAATTAGAATTTCTTCATAAAACAAAGAATTCATGATACCCAGTCCTTCTAAAGGAACAAACGAAGAAGGATCACCAATGCACTTCATCAACATGGAAACATAAAATACCAAATGAACCAAGCTCAAGCTAGAAGGCAACTCCAGCTCATAAGAAACATTACTAATTCTCTGTAAAACCTCGTAAGGACCAACATACCAGGGACTGAGCTTTTCCTTCTTACCAAACTGAACTACTCCCTTCATGGGAGATACCTTGAGGAAAATCTTATCCCCAACCTCAAACTCCATGTCTCTACACCTAATATCTGCATATGACTTTTGGCGACTTTGGGCATCCTTAAGCCTATCCTGAATCATATTCACCCTCTCCATAGCCTAGTAAACCATGTTGGGAACAAACATATCTACCTCACTAAGCTCAAACCAACCAATAGGAGACCTACACCTTCTACCATACAATGTCGCAAAAGGGGCCATACTAATACTAGAATGATAGCTATTATTGTAAGCAAACTCCACCAAAGATAGATACTCAACCCAACTGCCACCATAATCAATCACACAAGCCTGAAGCATATCCTCCAATAACTTAATAGCTCTCTCCGCTTGCCCATCCATCTGTGGGTGGAAAGTAGTACTCAAACTAACCTTAGTCCCCAACCCTTTCTGAAGAGATCTCTAGAAGTGAGATGTAAACTACGTGCCATTATCAGAAATAATCAAAACAGGCACCTCATGCAACTTCACAATCTCCTGAAGATACAGCTTCACATAATCCTCCATTAAGAAGGTAGTCTGCAATGGAAAAAGTGGGCAGACTTAGTCATACTATCCACGATGACCCAAATCAAATTATTTAGATTTCGAGACCAAGGAAGACCGGTAACAAAGTCCATATTGATCACTTCCCATTTCCACTCGGGCAAATAAATTTCTTGATACAACCCTTCTGACCTTATGTGTTCAACCTAAACAAATTGACATACCATGCACTTGTTTGAAAAATTAGTCATATCCCTCTTCATTCGATTCCACCAATAGATCTCCTTAAGATTATGATAAATCTTAGTCGATCCGGGATGAACAACATAACACGACTCATGCGCCTAAGCCAAAATCTTTTGTCACAAACCGTCGACATGAGGAACACACAACCTCCTTTGGTACCATAAAGTACCATCAGCACCGATCTCAAATACCGCTACCTTTTGCCCCCCAACATTACTCTTTATTTTTTTCAAGATAGGATCTAAAACTTGTTTCTTATTAATCTCCACACAGATAGATGATCGAACCACTTCTTGCACCATCACACCACCATCCTTGGAGTCTAAGAGGCTAACTCTAAGATTAGCCAAGCAGTGAATATCCTTCACCAATTCTCACTTTTCTTCCTCTACATGAGCCAAACTATTATACCCCGTGCTTCTACCTAGCTTAAGATTGTCCCAAAAATATTAAAAACTTGCTTTAAAGATAAATACATTTTTTTTACATATGGAATTTTCAATATTTTGAATTTTTTTGTGTGAGAAATTGAATAAGCTTTTCATCGATACCAAATTCGCCTAAATCCAATAACCGGGTAAGAAGTTATGGCGAATTAAAGTTTCAGTTCATTCAGTTCCCAATTGGTAATTTCCAGTGACACGACGCGATAGCGCCGCGCTAGCCTGCCAAATTGAGAAATTTTGACAAAAAATAAATATTTCGTCCAGGGATAAATTGGTCTTTTCCCAAGATTTTAACACGTCCGGTGCGGGATTTAATCCCTAAAAAAATTTTAAATTATTATTTACTTACTTTTTCCTCAAATCAAGAATTCCTAAGAAACAAAACTCTAGCTCTCAAGAATCAAGGTCAAGCTCAAGAATTACATTCTAAGGTATGTCAAGTGTTGATTCACGGGTCCCTTTCACCCATGAAGTTCAAGAATCTCTTTTCAAAGTTCAAGTATATGGATTTTATGAATCCTATGTTGGGTTTGCTTTTGTTCATGTTGATAATGACCAATTGAATTCTAATCCATATTTGGTGATAAATTTTATGTGGAATTAGTTATTATATGTGTAGATTTATGTGAACCCATGATTAAACCCTTGAATTATGAATGTTCATGATTAATTTGAATTGAAATTTATGTTATTGTTGGGTTTTGATTCATGTTTTAAATTACATGTTCCAATGATTGATCCTAGTATATGATGCTTTGCATAATATTCATGATAAACCCTTCAAATTGCAAATTGATTTATGCAATCATGATAATTAGAGGCATTGATGACGGTATAACCAAAGCATGCTCCCCATGTGTTTGATAAAATGCCTATGTGAAGGAAAAAAAGTGCCATTATAGTATGTTAATGTGAAATCCTCATTCATGTACAAGCTAATGCATATCAAGTGTTTGATGAAATGTCTTATTCAATAAATTATGGATATATATATATATATAGTCGTTGTTGTGCTTTTGAAATTGTGCCATGATTTACGTTTATGCCATCGAGTCCTAGGGGTATTTATACCCGACAATTTAGCTGTGCGCCTAGAGCTCGTGTCAGTTTCATGATAATCTCAGTCAAGCTATGATCAGTAGTATTCTCAGTCAGTTACATGACTCAGGAAAACTCAGTAATAATCTGCCAGTCCATGGAACTTAGTGAACTCAGTCCAGTTTATCTAAGTATAATCAGTTTAGTGTCTATTTAATTGGGAGTAGGATTTAGTACCGAGCAAACCCAAGGATGAGGGAACACACTGACAGTAGAGGGTGTGACCCTTATAAATAATCCTTTCATTCCAGAACTATATAGCCAGCATAGGTTCAGACATCAACACTGACAGTTGAGGGTTGATGAGGTGGATTAACACTGCCAGATGAGGTTCCCACCATTCTCCTTTGGGGACACTGCCAGATGAGGGTCACTCACAGCTTGTCTTTACCAGTGGTACAGTACTGACACCCTTCCAACTTGGGTTACAGATTGGACCCCAACTCAGCTATATTGCTTTATTTGGGGCATATCGGTTAGATGACTACCTCCCACAGTCTCAGTCTTAGTAACAAAACTCAGATAGTTCTACAAATTTTAGTACTGTCAGATACAGTCACTCAGCTCAGTACGGAACTCAGCTAGTTCCATCAGAATCAAGACTATCAGCAACAGTTACCCAGTATCAGTTATATCAGCTATCAGTAATCCATGTTATCATTATATTTAGTATTCAGAATCCTCATGTTTCAGTTGCAGTTATGTTTTCATACATGTATCCTCACGCAGTTATGTTCATGTTCATATTATCAGTTAGTTATAGTTCATGCATATGAACCCCATGCATTCAGCCTACCTCACTTACGAACCAGTACATTCTCACGTACTAACACATACTTTTTTTGCGCTATGGTGTTTTATACCATAGGTTCGGACGCTCAGGTTCCCGATCGCACTTAGCAGCTCAGGTTTCAGTCAGCAACAGTAGATTAGCAGTGAATCCTTATCATTAAAGGAGACTTTATCATTTAAGTATTTCAGTACTTAGTTTACTTCAGAAGTTGGAGTTAGTAGGGAACATGTCCCATCAACTCCTCATTCAGACAGTTTAGAGGCTTTCAGACTAGATATTCAGACTTTAGTATTTTCATTTATTTCAGTTGTTTTGGTATTATTATACCACATTCAGTATTATTATTAGTCTTCAGTTTTGAACCCTATGTCCTTTCAACCTTTTTTTCGTATTTATATAGTATATTATGCAGTACTCAGTTACAGATATCAGTCATGGGTGAGCTTGTGGTCCTTCGGGATCATGAGCATCGTGTGGCAATTCGGGTAACAGATCTGGGGCATTACACAAACTCTCCCTGAATAACCTGCTAAGAGTATCAACAACCACGTTAGCCTTATCTGGGTGATAGTGAAGACTGATATCATAGTCCTTGAGAAGTTCAAGCTATCTCCTCTACCTAAGATTAAGATTCTTTTGAGTGAACACATACTGTAGACTCTTATGATCAAAAAAATATCCATGTGCACACTATACAAATAATGTTGCCATATTGTCAAAGCAAACGCAACCTCCATCAGCTTTAAATCATGAGTAGGATAATTCCTCTCATGCACTTTTAACTGCCAGAAAGCATAGACAATTACCTTCCTATGCTTCATCAACACACAACCAAGCCCTACTCGAGATGCATCACAATAAACCAAGAACCCATCATTTTCTTCCGGCAAAGTCAGAATTGGATCCGAAGTTAACTTATCCTTTAACTTCTTAAAAATCCCTTCATAAGCGTCTGACCAAGAAAACTTGATCTTTTTCTGAGTTAACTTTGTCAAAGGAGCAGCTATCAATGAAAATCTTTCCACAAACCATCTATAACACCCATCTAAACCCAAGAAGCTCCAAATGTCAAATGGAGTCGTGGGTCTAGGCCACCTCTTCACCATATAAACCTTTTGCAGATCCTCCATGATCCATTCACTAGAAATAATATGACCCAAGAAAGTTATAGCATTCAACCAAAACTCACATTTGGAGAACTTGGCATAAACTGTTGTTTCTTTAAGGTCTACAACACCACACGAAGGTGATTAACATGATCCACTTCACTCTTTGAATAAACCAGAATGTCCTTAATAAACACAATAATAAAAATATTCAAATATGACGAAAAACCATATTTATCAGATCCATAAATGTCGAAGGAGCATTAGTCAACCCAAATGACATTACCAAAAACTCAAAGTGCCCATACCGAGTATGAAAAAACATCTTAGGGATATTGACCTCCCTAATCTTTGTCTATGGTACCCAGACCAAAGATCTATCTTAGAAAAAATCTTGGCACCTTTCAACTGATCAAATAGATCATCTATCCTTGGAAGAGGATACTTGTTCTTGATTGTCTTCTTATTTAACTTCCTATAGCCAATGCACATCCAAAGGGAACCATCCCTTTTGTGCAGAAACAACATCGGTGCACCCCATGGAGATATACTAGGATGAATAAACCCCTTATCCATTAGATCCTTAAGTTACTTCTTGAGTTAACTCAATTCAATCGAAGCCATTCTATATGGAGGAATATAAATTGAACGAGTGTTCGAAATTAGATCAATACCAAACTCTATTTCCCTATCCGGAGGAACACCAGGAAGATCATCCATAAAGACCTGTGGAAACTCATTAACCACTGGAACTGGGAAAATATTCAGAGTACCCCCACTTAAGTTGCATAAAATTTTATCCCAGGGGTACGATTGACCCTCATGAGTGATACTCTCCAATATGAGTGGTACCCTCCACTCATATCCTAGCCTCAATCTTTGAATCCAATAATGTCCAACATATGACTTATCCAACTAAGTCGTATCCAAAGCATACAATCTGTACCCTTCATCCGTACCCCTGGCAAATTTATACCTAAGAAATGTTTAGACATTGTTCACCATACGGGTACTGGGCATGACTTGTACCCTAGCTTACGGGTCATGCTAAGCCACTCGCACTCAGACCCAACCTAAGTAACCAAGTCTAAGATTAGGTTAAGAAACCAAACGATTCGTACCCACCAATATGACTCGTACCCCTAAGTCATATCCATTCAAGTAACCAAAATCCATCCTACCAACCAAAACTAGTCAGTATGTGACTGGACCATACCATCTGTACCCCAACATACGGCTTGTACCCTCGAGTCGTATTGGGTCTTTAGACCAGAATTTCATAAAATTTTCTAAGGTTCAAAAATCAGGGTGTTTCACCTCTACATTACAGTTAATTCTTTTATCTTCTTCTAAATTATGCTTGTATTTAATTTCCCAATCTGTGAATATTTCAATTTTTGTATTACCTCTTTTGTCTCTCCTCTTTATTCCTCTATTCCACTATTTTCTACATATGTTTTGACTTTCTCCTTTTGTTTTTTCTCTATATATTTTTTAGGTGCATTCATCAAATCATCACCTATTAAATCCACTATCTCCTGACTTGCTTTCTCTAGTTACTTTCTTGGTTGCTCTAACTTATTTACATTTCCAATATTGCGTTTATCATCCTTAAATGAGCTTTGGGCATCCTTTTGTTTGCTTCTTGATTCAACTGAATGAACCATATCATTCTTCATATGTGAATACTCTTGCTCCTTCTTTTCTTTATCTTTCTCACAGAATTTCTTTGATTCTTTCTTTTCTAGTGTTATCTATTTGTCCTTATTTTCCTCCTTATCATCTTTTTTTAGTCCTCTAGAGCTCCAAACTTATTTCCACTAGGTAACTCTTGTCCCTTTATTTGGGGTCTTTGATTCCACTTCTGTTCCATTTTACATCTATAGGGTGGTCTGCCTTTTTTGAATCTATTTTTTCTTTTTTTCACCTGAAACTCTACATTTTCTACTTATTTCTATTTGCCTTTATCTCCTTGTTAACTCCCCTCTCCCTCCTTATATCTTTTAGAAATGGATTTTCCTTCTCATTGTCTTTCTCTTTAGCTTTCTATTTGTCATGTCCTTCATCTTACTCTTTGGGGTATAATTCTGGATTAATAACAAAACATTCATTCTTATTATGCCTTTATAATTTGCATGTCCTACAATATTTATGCACATAGTTGCATCTACTTGTCACCTATTTTTACTTCACTTCACCACTTTTCATTCTCATTCCCACATTAATCCTTTTTGGAAACCTCCCAAGTAGTTCAATTTTACTTTGACCCTTGCACTTCTTGGCTTGGTCTTATTTTAAGTGGCTAAATATATTTGGATAGTTTTTCCAACCGCTACTGCCAATGAAAACACAACCCTTCTCCCAAAAAGATTTTTGAGGTAGTGATGGAAAATATATCCATGCTATAGCTATTTATAGTAGACTCACATGATCATCTAGCCATGTCGCCCTAATAAAAATATGTTTATTACTTAGTAAACCTATGTTAACTTCCCCTTTCAATTTGCATTGTTTATGAATTAACCTCTTTAGATCTTGAATATCTTGCCATCCATATGAGAACTTCCCTATCACTGCATATTGTTAATACTCATTGATAATCATTTGATGTGTCTCCTCTTCTTTTCACACAACTCGTGAATCCCCATGTAAATATGCTATCTGCTTAAGTGGAATGGGTTTATACTTGGTTGAGGTTGACTAGGCTTTATTATGATAGAATTCTTTTTATGCTTCTTTAGTCACTATAGGTGTCGTTGGTCTAATGTCCACCGATGGAGGTTGGCCAACAGCCATCATAGTCATGCTTCCAATTGTCTTAGGTAATTTAGGGTTTGAAAATAGGGTTTTTAGAGGGCATTACAATGTCCTCATTTATAAAGGCCCTTATTTGTTGAGTAAAATTTTAGTTTTTGGTAATTTATTTTTATTTTAAGAATATAATATGACCATGTAATTAAGCTTGTGCAACCAAACATTACACTTATAATTACATTGTAGAAAATAAATAGGTCGTCATAACTAGTAGGTTGTGTAACTGCTAGTATATCTATTACTACCCTAGTTGATGTAATCCCAAATCCCTCAAGGTCATTCACTCAGAGCCAATCCAAATAACTACAAGAATTGCAAGCTATGTTCACCAAAAGAGAGGTGTTGGAGCTCATGTTGATGCCAACCAAGGGATGTCGTGTGTTGAGAATTAATTTAGGAGGTTATGATGACATGGAAAAGAGTGGGAATCTCTAGTTTTACATGATTAAAGGTGCTACGAACCATCACCAAGATGACTGATTGTAATTGTGTCCGTCCCAAGAAGCCCCACGGCAGTAGCCCACTGGTCCAAGTTGACGGCAAAGTTGACTGACTGTCAACCTAGTGATTGGTCGTCACTATGACCATCACTGGAAGACAGCATGCGCAGTTCATGGTTTTTTCTTCTTTGGGCCTTGGTTAGACTATAAATAGAAACTTCTGTATTATTTTCATTAGTTTTTGTTAATTATTGAATGAATATTACTCTTGAGAGAGTATTGGTGAAACTTTTATTGAATGCTTATTTAGAAATTGGGGTTTTGGGGCCGTTTAATCCCTCTTGGTGCACATAGATATTTGGTGTTTGATTCTATTAGATTAAGGGTTTTTAGGATTGTAACACTCAATTATTCTTAATTTCTTAATAGTTTCTTGTGTCAATCTTGAATCGATTATTCTTAGTTTTCGTAGTTCAATTCTTATTTTCGTGGTTTGGCTTACATCATTAGTAATTACAACAATTCCAATTACAAGGTGGCTTTCCAAATAGACCTTATAAGAAAATTCACTAACTTTACTCATTAGAACGATTAAACCAACATGTCAATGTAACTTATAATAGCAACAATATTACTTTAGTATTATAACATGTAATTTTAGTCATTTTAATGTCACAAAAATATTTTCATATTTACATGTATTATAGTAGATGAAATTTAATTATTTTAATATGTGAAAAGTAATATTGTGACTAACTTTAAAAAAAGTTTTTTCACGTAAAACATTCTCTATCTCTCCCTCTTTTCTTAAAAAAATATGGAATATGGTATTAGAAGGAACTAGTATAGGTACTCGCATGATGTGCGGAATACTTTTATATAAAAGTATCATTAAAAAATATATTATCTTATTTATTTGAAATAATTAAATTAATTTTTTGTAAAAAGAATATTTTATCTTCTGTGCCCGATGCTATGGAGTGGATTGTGCATCCCCATCTTTGATTCATGATGTACCCAGTTACAATTTGAATAATATATGAGTTGCTTGTTTTTTTATTATTAAAATAATTAACATATTTTAAATTAATTATAAAAAAAATATTTAATAGTGAAATTGTAATTAATCGTTAATATAGAGTCAGAGTTACAATTATTTTAGATGTTTCGATATGAAAAGAATGAAATTAGTAATTTTATTAAATTTTGTTGATGATTATCAAAAATAATAAATGTAAAATATTAAATAATTATTATTTTGTATATTTATAACCAACTAAGATATGTGATTACATTTTTTATCTTTCATTTTAAATTTTACCTTTTTAGGTTTGCTAATCAAAATTAACAATTACACTAAAAGTACTTGATTGTGTCAAATTCCAAAACCTCCTATTCCGAAGTTTAAAATTTTCCTTTCAATTAAAAACTAATTAACCACATACAATTTATTATATTGCTCATTAAAAAAAAAAAAAAAATCTTCATACCCCCACCCCTACCCTACCCAGCCCTACCCACCATAGTCCCCATATCCTCTCATTTCCAACCACAATATTCATCACTCTATCCTAACTCTTTTTATTATTTGTATAATATAAATATACAAATGATTTAGGAAAATATTTTTATTTGTGCTCCTAATACAAAAAATAAGAAACAACTTATTTTTTCAAATATTATTTTTTTAGAAAACGTATTTTTTCATACCGAACAAATTAAAATAGTAAATTATTTCATACGATCAAGAAAAAAATATCTAAATACACTTAAATGTGAAATAATTAATCAATTTTTTTTATCAAATTTCTTCTACATCTATATATTTAATTTTATCTCATACTCGTTTTCAATTTTTTTAATTAAAAATTAAAAAAATATTAGTTAAATTTGTATTTAGAATTAAAAAAAATTTATAAGTGCATGAAATTACTTAAGAAGGAGCGGAAAAATACCACTGGTTTGATATAAACGACTCGCAAAATAAGCAAAAAAATTTAAATCAGATAAACATAAAGTCGCAAGTTAAATCATGAAAATAATAACTTAATCAAAATATTTAAATACATATAGTTCTATTTTATAAACCATGTAGAAGATGGTAGATATATAAAAATATATCCGCACTCATTTTTATATGATCTAGTAAGTCTTCTTTATATATTTTCATTCTCCATTATATTTATTGATTTCTCTGATATTCATTTTACATTTTTGAGATATCTTCATACATCAAATTTGTGGGAACTTCAGCTTCCTTAGCTATATATATTATAAATACAAAGTCAATCATAAATAATAAAAAATTATATAAAAAATTATATTAAGTACAACAATATACCTTGATAGTTATTTTGAGAAATATGATGAGCATTGTTTATAATTTTTATATCCATAATAAGTATAACTGCGGGAAAAAATAAACGTAATATTTATTACAAATAACAATAAAATAATGTAAAAATTAGGTTAAATATGAACAACATAGCTTAATAGTTATATGAATAAATATGACATTATCTATAACTTTTTTATCCATGATAGATATTCTCTGAGACCCAAAAAATATATATCAATATATAAGGTTATGAAAAATTATAATAATAAATTTAATTTTACTTCTTAAGTGTGGGATTAAATGACATTCATATAAATTATCTGATTAAATATAATGTCACATGTTGTCAAATATGATTAATTAAATTAAAAGTAACTATTTTTGTAGACGTTTGATTTTATCTTGATGTATCGTACATTTAAGGATCATAAAAAATGTGATGAATGATAAAATTCATTTTTCAATTAGATAGATGTCTCCAAATCATTCACTTTCAAGCAAAAATTGTGCAGGAGTTATTTTACTTTAGTTATGATTTCTACCAATTTAGTTATCATATTGTGGTTGGGCTGCTCCACTTCCAGTATGCATTATCATGTTTCATTTTTTAACTGTCTTTTTGTGTTATTACTTGAGTTAGGAGTCTATCGAAAACAACTTCTCTAGGGTTATGTTTATGTACAGATTACATTTTCCAAACCTCACTTGTGAGATTACACTGACTATATTGTTGTTGTTAGTTGGTAATAGTTGTTATAAGGTTGGTTATAATGGCTATTCACTGACGATTGCCTAAAATGATAAAGCACAACACAAGATTGGATTTTGTTCTTCTATCTAATAAGAAGCAACTAAAATGAATCATGAATGGTAAAGAAACACTGATAATTCACAGTGGAGACAATTAGAAGTAATAGTTAAGTGCTACATATTGTGAACTTAATGACTGCCTCTTGATTTCCCTGCTGACTTTTTCCGGGATGCTACACTACTGTTCTTACTTCTTCTCAGATCTTGATCATGCTGCTGAAGTAAAAGCAGTGGAATAAAAATAGTGAAGTAAAAAATATATAGTGAAGTATGTATTGTATACCTTGCCATCCCAGAATAGCATATCTAATTATAATATCTTGTTGGAATTTTCATGTTCTGAAACATGCCACAAATGCACTATACAAATCTTTAAATTTCATTGCGTATCTGGTATCTCATGTATAGAGTCAATTTTAGCAGACATTGGATAGTATTTTTTCTGAATTTGAAATACATCAATTTTTTTTTGAATTTGAAATACATCGATATATATTTATAGTAATGATGTAGTTTTTGAATTCCAGAGAGATAGTGATAAAGAGATGGGATGATATTATCTTAAATTCAAATTCAAATTAAGTCATGATAATCACTAAGAGTTGAGATAAAATTAAAACTCATAGAAGTAGTTATAATCATTAAAATTTAAAATCATTATGTGGTTAAAATATCTTTTAGTTGCTGAAAGTTAGGATTATTTGATTTAAAAAACTGATTAGAAGTTGTTGAAAGTTACTAACTTACGCCTCTTTTTTCAATTGAAAGTTACTAACTCACGCCTCTTTTTTCAAAGTTACTATATTCACGTGGTAGTTTTTTGGTAAGTTACTATATATTTTGAAGTTAGGATTAATTACGCCTCTTTTTTTGAAGTTAAGATTAGTTATGCCTCAATACTACTACTATTACCATTTATTATTATTATTATTATTATTATTATTATTATTATTATTATTATTATTATTCATTTAGGATTTAATTAAATTTCATTCAAATATATTTTATAACTTTAAAAATTTTAAGATGGATAAGTTTATGAAAGAGTAAAAGTCTATTTAAAACTCTTTAAAAGGATGATCTATTTTCAAATTCAAATATTTTCTAATCTTTTAAACCTTTTAAATTTAATCTTTTTTTAATTCAAAAATTTTATTACAATACTATCAACTTTTGTCTTAAAAATTGCCACATGACTTTCTATTCTTCTGCCACGCGGCTTCTTGTCTCGCTTTTAGTTTTTCTTTTATATATATATATATAGAATATAGAAGGTTATTATTATTATTCATTTAGGATTTAATTAAATTTCATTCAAATATATTTTATAACTTTAAAAATTTTAAGATGGATAAGTTTATAAAAGAGTAAATGTCTTTAAAACTCTTCAAAAGGATGATGTATTTTCAAATTCAAATATTTTCTAATTTTTTAAACCGTTCAAATTTAATCTTTTTAATTCAAAAATTTTATTACAATACTATCAACTTTTGTCCTAAAAACTGCCACGTGGCTTTCTATTCTTCTGTCATGTGGCTTCTTGCCTTCCTTTTAGTTTTGTTTATATATATATATAGAGAGAGAGAGAGACAGAGAGAGAGATCTGATGCTTTAGCTAACAAAATAAGTGGAGGCCTACAAAATTTCTCCCACTTTTGATAACTTCCACACAGGGGCGGATCCACGTGTTTTTTTGGGGTGCTCCGGCACCCAGTAAACTCGCCGTAAAATAGGTATAATTATATAAGAAACAGTGAAAAAATGGTATAATATATAAAATGTACTCAGAGAACAAAAACATTGCTAGGTACTCTGGTTTTAGGCCAAACTTGTGTGTCTTGTATCCTGGGATCGAATCCCTGCAGCTACGCTGCATTTTTTTATAAATTTTTTTTGTAACTTTAATTACATTTAATGCACAGGCTGTAAATAGTACACACACCTGTACACATGCACTGCCAAAAGGTTTGACTTTTTCTTATTTATTTTTATATATTTTTTTACTTATTAATTTATTAAACAAACACAAAATCCAAAGTAATTTAATTATTTTAATTATTTTTTTACTTATTAATTTAATTACTCAAACACTCACAAACCCAGACTAATTACTTTTTTTACTTATTAATTTAATTACTCAAAGACAGAACCTGAAAACTTTTGGCCTTCTCCACCAAAAACCTTACTTTTCCAAAACTTAAACACCAAATTTCATCTTCTTCTCTTGTATTCTTTCTGTTAGGGTTTTTATCCTGATTTTCTTACTATATTTAAGTTTTATTTTTTCTTAGTAGGAAAATAAAAGTTATCATAATTATTTTTACTTTTTCTGAAAGAAAAAAATATAATTCTTTTTCATATTTGACTAACCTCTTTCTAGAAGAAAAGGTTTTGGACATCTAGAAATAGAAGACCCCCCTTCTCATACCATAACACAATAACATCCACAATGTAATCGTTTAAAGAGTTTTGTTTAGGGGGAAATTTTCTCTCTAATAGTGTTATGTTTTCTTTTATATTAGGTTTTTATATGTAGGCCAATTGACCAAACTATATAATCATCATTTTTTTAGTATGTTTTTCTTTTCATCTGATTTATCGTCTCAATAGTTTGCAACTAATAGCTTCCGCATAACGCCCTCTCGATTTTGAACCCAACAAGTGGTATCGTAGTTTACGATTTAATGGTCCAATAGTGTGGTGAGACGAGATTAAACAGGTTCAAAGAGGTTTCAAAATCAAGCTGCAACAATTTGGGCGATAATGAAGATTTTTGTTGAACTACATGTGGAGAACAAGTTTCAACCATATTTTCAACACGCTTGCTGCTGCATCTTTAAAAATGAAAATAAAATATTACTTTTAAATCAATTTTTAATCATGATATTTTAAACCTTATTTTTAACTATGGCAAACAACAATTATGAAGATTATATCAAGAACGAAGTTCATGCACGTGATATGAAGAGAAGACAGATCAAGTGAATAAAATCAAGCCAAAAAGGGGAATTTGTTAGGGTTTTTGTCCTGATTTTCTTACTATATTTAAGTTTTATTTTTTCTTAGAAGGAAAATAAAAGTTACCATAGTTACTTTTACTTTTTCTGAAAGAAAAAAATATAATTTTTTTTCATATTTGGCTAACCTCTTTCTTGGAGAAAAGGTTTTGGACATCTATAAATAGAAGACACCCCCTCTCATACCATAACACAATTGCATCCACAATGTAGTCGTTTAAAGAGTTTTGTTTAGGGGGAGATTTTCTCTCTAATAGTTTTATGTTTTCTTTTATATTAGGTTTTTATTTGTAGGTCAATTGGCCAAACTCTATAATCATCATGTTTTTAGTATGTTTTTCTTTTTGTCTAATTTATCGTCTCAATAGTTTGCAACTAATAGCTTTCGCATGACGCCCTCTCGATTTTGAACCCAACACTTTCAATTTTCATAATTTTCATTCACTAATTTCAAGTACTTTAATTATTTTTAGAGTTAAAAATTTGAAATATGATTTTGAATTTGAATTTTATATGATATTTATCTATTTCTTATCCATTATAATTGCTATAAAAAAATATCTGAGTTAGCTCTATTGTGCAAAAACTTGACTGCTTATTTGATATTGTTGTTCTTGTGAACGCCTATATGATGATACCAAACTTATTTAGGATTCCATGCACTTGTTATCCCCTCCCAGCAAGTCAACAATTCACCTAAGTTTAACCAATTAAATTATTTCTTTAATTTTTTTACTATTAGGATGCAACTAACCATAAAAAGAAGAGACAATAAAGTAACTGAAAAAGAAACATTATATGTCAATCATGTTTTGCATCTCTTTTCAGCGATGATTATGATCTTTGATGAAGAAAACTAGCTCATAGTTACAAAAGTTTTTTTTCTCCAATTTTCTATTGTCAATCTTTTATTTTTTTTCTCCATTGCTACTGCTTCTGTGGACGAGCTTTCTCTTCTATGAACTACATACATCAAAAATGAACTTCGCAATCGCATGAATGATGAATTTTTAAATGATTGTTTAGTTTGCTATGTAGAGCGTAAGATATTTGCAGCTGTAAGTAATGATGCTATTATTTATCGTTTTGAAAATATAAAAAATCATCGAGCACAGTTGTGATTAGAAGTCTTTTTTCTGAATTCAGACTTATGACGTGAAGTCTATTTTGTATGAAACTTGTGACGAGAAGCTTTTTTTGGCAATGATAATATTAATTATACTTTTATTTTAATATTATATTTAAATAGTTATATATTTATACTATATCATCATTAGCAAATTATGTTAAAAAAAATAAAGCATTCGCAACCTTGTCCGCCAGTATTTCCACGTGGCAAAGGAAAAAGTCATTTGGGTCTCATCCCTTACTGGAGTGCACGTCAGAATTGAAATCTCCATGTTGCTACTTTCTGACGTTTTTCCTTAAAAAGAGAAAAGAAAATATTTTTCCTATTTAAGATAATTGGTGTCATGACTCGTCGGAATAGCATGGAGATCTATATCTGAAAATATGAATTAAGAAAGAGAGCAAAAGTATAATAACAAGACCATTTAAGGAAAAAAGTTACTAATATGAAAATATAACATTGAAAATTAAGTGATGGTTCGTGTTTTTCACCGATTTCAAGACTCTAGACTACCTATTTCTATTCTCTTCAATGATGATGGATAATGTTGAATATCCTAAAATATATGGGTAAAATGTTGGCTTTTTTTATTCTTTAAACCTTTTTTTGAAAATAAAAATGGCAATTAATAAAAATAGCTGATTTTACTGAAAAAAGTTAATTTTTCTTCCATCCCCCATTAGGTATCATTACCTCCTTGACCAGAGTTCCTGCATCAATCCTTTTAAAGAAAAAGCATAGAATCCATATTGAATGTTTTTGGTGAACCAACTAATTGTTCTTCTTTGTGTATATCATTTATATGCTAGAATCTTGATTTCTCATGTTTGGTTGTAATGCTGGATTTTTCTGGTCTTGGTTTTTGACTTCCTATATTTTGTTGGGTTTCCTTTAGATTTTCTCTTTTTTAGATTTTCTCTTTTTACCTTGTAAGATACGTTAAGACATATTCGAATGTGATACAATTTCTCGTCTTTACAAAATTGTTATGTTTCAGCACGTTTAATTATGGGGTGATATTGAAGAAAGCACCTATATATGTGTGTGTGTATATATATATATATATATATGTATATATATATTCTCCTAGATCCTGGACACTAGTTTTCAATTTCAGTCTATTAAAAGGCTTTTGTGATTGACATTTTTGATATTTTGGCTTCTTCAAAGGATTTGCTATTATATCCTACATTGAATTGTCAAAGAGGATTTGGAGGCCTGCATTGGTTGGTAAGTTGGGGAGAGAACTAGAAACTCATAAGTTTATTAATTAAAATAATTTTTTATTGAATTTAAATTGATGCAGGTTTATTATGCGGGTCTCGAATTTGTCTTGAGTGGCAGAACATATTTGTCATAATAGTATGGGCTGTATTTGCTCAAAGGGTTCTTCCGATGATGATTATGTTATCCAACATGACAAGGAGAAAGAAAAAAAAGTTGATAAATCTTTTGTACATATGGTTTCTCCCTTACAACGAGAGGAGATAAAAGTAGACTTAATTAATCCTAAGATTGAAATACCTATGAAATCTAAATCAAAGCAGACATTTGAAATGAGTGTTCTTCATATTCCTCCAACAAAAGGTGAGGATGATGGAAAAACAAGAATTATAGAGAGGCCTAAGGAAGGCCATCACAAGAGGCGGTCCACTGTAGATTTTGGTGTGCAACAATCGATGTCTAGAGTTTTAAGCATGCCTAATGGTGCAAGGAGTGAATTAGGAGCGGCGGGATGGCCATCCTGGCTAACTGCTGTGGCAGCTGAGGCTATTCAAGGGTGGGTTCCTCGTAGTGCAGAGTCATTTGAAAAATTAAACAAAGTCAGTTCTACAACTTCTTCTCTCTATTTATTCATTTAATATAAACCGTGCCTAATAGCAGTTTGTTTAAGATCATTATAGTTAAACAACCATAATTTGTTGAACTTTGATGTCTGTATCTTTTAATTCCACTTTAGGAAACTATCACTTATATAATGTTATTATCTTTACTCAAGTCACTCATATAATGTTGTTTGTCTTACGCCTGTCTTTGAGGACCTTCTAAACTTTATGAAAATCTCATGTTGTACTCAAGATATTGAATTTGCTTCTTTCACAGAGATCATTTCTCTTTGACAAAAGTAGTTAAATCATTTTTCATCCAAAATTGATTTTTCTTGAAGTTTCTTTAAATATGATCCATTAGAGTTTTTCTTTTTTTTCTTGAGTTACTTCGGAGTACCACCGGGGAAATGGATTATCAACTCTAATTGTAAATAAAGTGATTTTGGACCCGACTACAATTTTTTTTTTCTTGGTTTACTTTGAGTTCCAAATATGAACTTTCTTAATATTAGCTGAGAGTATTTAATCACCTAGTGCTTGTTCGAAGAACTATGAAGCCAGTATCATTAAATTTCTTTTCATTCAAATATAGTGTCACTTAGTTTTTCAGATACTTTAGGACTCACAAGGAATTCAAGTTTTAAATATTCTAGTAATTAAGTATGTAAATGTTTAAATTTTGTGCAGATTGGTCAAGGAACATACAGTAGTGTGTACAAGGCCCGTGACCTTAAAACCAATAAAATTGTCGCAATGAAGAAAGTGAGATTTGTTAATATGGATCCGGAGAGCGTTCGCTTTATGGCAAGAGAAATATGTATTTTGCGTAAATTGGACCATCCAAATGTTATGAAACTTGAATCTTTGGTCACATCTAGGATATCAGGTAGCTTATATCTTGTATTTGAATACATGGAGCATGATCTTGCTGGACTTGCAGCAGCACCTCGGGTAAAGTTTTCTGAAGCACAGGTACATCTTCCTCTTCTTATCTGAAAAAGTTCAGAATGTTCGTAATTATCACACCCAACTAAATGCAATCCACTCAGAATAAAAATCTTTGAACTTGTTTAATGACTCCATCATGGAGTGGACCTATCTCTCCTAAAGTTATCTCTTAGGTTCTCTTATAAAACCTAGAGATATTGAGACCTAAGTGAAAGCAAGAAAATGATGCCCAAAGCCAGAAAAAATTATTTGTTCATTGAACTTATCTTACCATCACCTTCCAGTAGCTGCATTTGATTTACAAGATATATTTTAATATTCTCCACAATTTTACATGGAACATTTTGAATGGTGGTTTACAGATTAAATGTTATATGCAACAATTGCTTTGTGGACTTGAACATTGTCATATTCGGGGTGTACTTCATCGAGACATTAAGGGTTCAAACCTTCTCATTGATGATAATGGTGTTTTGAAGATTGGAGACTTTGGCTTGGCTACAACCATTGACCCTAAACAAGCACATCCATTAACAAGTCGTGTTGTAACTTTATGGTATAGAGCTCCCGAGCTTTTGCTTGGTGCAACAGAATATGGAGTGGCCATAGATATGTGGAGTGCTGGCTGCATCCTGGCTGAATTATTTTCTGGAAAACCTATCATGCCCGGAAGAACAGAGGTACGTCCATGAACTTTGAGATTTGAATTAACTCTTCACTCTAAATATCATTCACTTAAATGATTTATTATCTCCTCCTAAAACATTTCTGATCTCTTTGGAAATGAGACTTCACAATTATTCCATTACCGAAAGAGTTTAAAGCTATTCTCTGATTTCAATTTTAACACACTAAATTTTAAAATTGACACACATTTTAACACACTAAATTTTAGTTGTATAACATTTCTTTTGGTACATATTGATGTTTATATGTTCTCAATTCTTTCTACTTCATTGTTTGTTCCTGTAATTGTAAATTGAAACATTTCACAGGTGGAGCAAATGCATAAGATTTTTAAATTTTGTGGTTCACCTTCTGAAGAATACTGGAAGAAATCAAAACTGCCTCATGCTACTAGCTTTAAGCCACAACACCCATATAAGCGATGTGTCACTGATACATTCAAGGACTTTCCCCTTTCAGCTTTGACTCTGGTTGACGTCCTACTTTCAATAGAACCTGAAAAGCGTGGTACTGCTTCTTCTGCACTCAACAGTGAGGTAATGAAACCGTGTTTCTTGAATAAGACTTCATTAGTTTCTTTATCTACAGTTATTAAGGGTATTTCTTTGCTTATAATAGTTATCCAGATTCCTTATATAATGATTGAAAGCATTTCTTTCCCATGTACATTTAAGCAAGTATGATTATATTATCAACAACTAAAAATTACATTTTTTCTATCTTGTGAACATTTGGAGATTTTTACTCAATTATAATTTAAGTGATCATAAATGCTTTAGAATCAATCTTGTTGTTTCTTTTTGAATTAATATGGTTATGCACGCACTTAGAGGGATTTCTCGATGCCTTTTTTTCAAAAATAGTCATTTGAAAACTTCATTAACTCAGAATGTTCCAATCTTGTTAATGTTTGTTTGTTAGCCTATTTATTCTACAACATTCGCATTTTGCCGCCTGCCGACATTGATATGATTTCAGTTTTTTTTTCTTTCATTTCTAGACATGATTTTTTCATCTTCTGTGGCATATCATAACTAGCTCATCTTTCATAAATTACCAAAAGTGTTGTAAATATTTTTGTAAGTACCATGGGAGGGTTACTCTGCTTTGGTTTTTTTCTTTCAGTTCTTCAATACAAAGCCCTTACCTTGTGATCCATCTATCTTACCAAAATATCCTCCAAGTAAGGAATATGATGCTAAGATTCGAGAAGAGGAAACAAGAAGGTATCTAATATTAGCTCTTTATACCCTTTTTCTCTTATCTAAAATCTGCATTCATTCCATTGCTACATTATTCTACATTCTGGACTCTGCATTTGTTTCTTTTTTTAAATATGTTTTTGAGTTCAAGCTGCACTACTGATACATTCTTGAGTTCACGAGTATTTCTTTCTTGAATTCAAGTTGCCAAACTTTACTTGGGGAAGATTAAGTGATAATAATTGATTTACTTGAAAGAAAAACAATAAAGTACTATCAAAAAATTATGAAGATTAAAGATGAGAAATCAAAGAGACAAAATTCGAGAAATAAATCCCTAAACTTTGAAATCAATGGTTAAGAATTGATTATAGTTGGCCTAATTAATGGATTAGGACTAATCGTATTTGCTTACAAATTTAATTCAAGAACTTCTGTCAAAGTGATCTAGACCCTTATTTGAATAATTAAATACAATAATTAGTAACAAACTAATTACCCTCTCCAGTTAATTCGGTTAAGAACCATAGATTTCAACCATAACATTAATATTATCTCTTAAAATAAGTCATTTTTGTAAGGCTGTGAGTTACATCTCAAGTAACTAATACACAATGGTGTAATAAAAATTTTTAGTAACATCAATAACATTGTTGTAGTCAAAAAGAAAAAAGCCACCCTTATAAACAAAAAAAAACGACAACATATTTAGTGTAGTTCCTCATAGTGGGATCTGGAGAGGATAAAGTGTACACATCCCTATCACTACCTCAGATAAAGTAGAGATGTTGTTTCTGATAGACCCCCAGCTAAAGCCACCCTTATATACAAGTGGAAAATCATCCAATACTTTTTCAAAAACACAAAATTTGAGTTCTAGTTTTGTGAAAATAGTAAGCAAAAACATAATTAAAAATCATAAAACTAGAAAACTTTAAAACTAGAAAAGAAAATAAAATTGATATCACACTTGTTTTAAAAACTACTCAAGATAAAAGTAAGGATAGAACTCAAGTTTTTACCAAAACACACATTTCATAATTAACACTTTGCATGTGCAATTCAGCGAGTTAAAAACTTGGGTGGTCCCTCAACCTAGGACAATTGTCCTCCATAGTCATTCAACTTTGTATTGTCTCTCAAAAGTCACTCAACTTTAGATAGTTGGCCTTCATAGTTATTCAACTTTGTTTTGTCTTCCAAAAGTCACTCAACCTTGTGTAACTGGCCTCTATAGTCACTCAAGTTTGTCAAATTATCTTCTATGATCATTATTCTGAAAAATATAATTTTGGTACATTTTTAATGATGTGACAACTATAAATTTTTAGAAATAATATATTTTGAAAATGTAAAACTAATACTTAATTATTCTGTTCTGAGTTATTTATTTTCTTATTTTCCTATTTCTTTAAATTATTTTTGTTTTTATTATTCTCGTTATGCTTTATTATTGTATTTAATATAGTATTGTCTTGAGTATAAATATTTAAGATATGTTACAACATACATTCAAATAGTCAACTTCATGCTTTTGGATAACTTTGTGCTTTCGGTGATGGACTTGGAAGTCAAGAAAAGTAGCAAGAAGACGGTGTGGAGGGTAGGCCCAGTATTAAGTGGGGTAGCTTGACTGTGACTAATGCTTTGGAGATAGGAGAGAACTTAACGTTTCTGGGGTATTGGGAGGGTAGATGAGATGTGTGTAGTATTTGAGAGACAACTGCATTTACATCAGAGTTGCATCAGGAAGACAGATAGAGAGGTATTGGGTGTATCAGGAGGCCGATCTAGAAAGCATTGGAGGGACTGGTGGTGGAACAAAGAAGTTAAAAAGAAAGTGGGGAGACTAAGAAGGTGGATTATACAAAGCTATTTGAGAGAAAGGATGAAGAAGAAAAACGGACGAATAGGGAGGAGTATAAGTTAGCTAAGAAAGAGGTTAAGTTAGCAGTTACAGTTACGATGGTCAAAATAGCAGTTTAAGAGTTTCTATGTGGCTTCAGATAAGAAGTAATATAGGCTTTCCAAGGCTATGGAGGTGAAGGCTTGTGACCTAGACCAAGTGAAGCGCATCAAAGGGGAGGATGGAAAAGTATTGGTGGAGGATACCCCCATTAGAAGGAGGTGACAACCTTACTTTCATGGACTTTTGAACAAGGAAGACAAAGGTTTTGTGCTTGGGGACTTGGAGTAATTAGAGAGGTATCGTAATTATAGTTATTATAGGCATATTAAGGTTAAAGAGGTCAAGGGTACTATTCGTCGGATGTGTAGGGGTAGGGAGACTGAGCTAGATGAAATTTTAGTAGATTTTTAGAATAACACTAGTGAGGCAGGCATGAAGTGGCTGACAAAGTTGTTTAACATTATTTTTAGGGTGGTGAGGATGCCCAGAGCTTGGAGATGGAGAACGATGATTCCATTATATAAGAACTAAGGGGACATTCAGAAATACAACAACTATAGGGGTATCAAGTTGTTGAGTCATACTATAAAGGTTTGGGAAATGATGGTCGAGTTGAGGCAGAGGAGGATTATGACTATTTTTGAGAATTAGTTTGGTTTTATGCCAGTTTGCTCAACTAATGAAGTCATTCACCTAGTGAGGAGATTAGTGAAATAGTTTAAGGAGAGAAAGAAGGACTACACATGGTGTTCATTAATTTTGAGAAGGCATACGACAATGTCCCAAGGAGGTTCTATGGAGGTGTTTGGAAGCTAGAGGTGTTCTTGTGGCGTACACTAGGTTGACTAAGGACATGTATGATTGAGCGACAACTAATGTAAGGATGGTGGGAGGAGATTTGAAGCACCTTTATATTTTGATATGGTTACACCAAGGATCGACTCTTAGTCTATTTTTTATTCTCCTTGGTGATGGATGTATTGACTCAGTATATTCAAGAGGAGGTTCCTTATTGTATGTTATTTGTTGATGATGTAGTTCTAATTGATGAGACCTAAGGAGGAGTTAATGATAAGTTGGAGGTTTGAAGACATACTCTAGAGTCTGAATAGTTTAGATTGAGCAAAATAAGGACAAAGTAGTTAGAGTGAAAGTTTAGTGATTTGACACATGAATTTAACCTGGTAGTAAAGTTGGAAGCCCAACCCATTCAGAAAACATATTGTTTCAAGTATCTAGGGTTCTATGATTTAGGTGAATAGAGAAATTGACGAGGATATCACACATTGTATTGGTGTAGGATGGTTGAAATAGATGCTCGCTTCAGGTGTCCTGTCTGATAAAGAGGTGTTCTAAAGCTTAAAGGCAAGTTCTACAGAGTGGCAATTTAATTGGCTATTTTGTAAGAAGCGGAGCGTTGCCAGTTAAGAATTCCTACATCCAAAAGTTGAAGGTGGCAGAGATGAGAATGTTGAGATGGATATATGGACTTACTAGGATATATAGGATTAGAAATGAGATTATTCAAGAGAAGATGAGAGTGACTTCAGTAGAAGACAAGATACGGGAAGTGATGGTTCAGACATGTGATGAGGAGGTGCACAGATGCTCCAGTGTGGAGGGTGTAAGAGGCTGACTTTGGATGATTTCAGAAGAGATAAATGTAGGTTCAATAAATATAGGAGGGAGGTGATTAGACATGACATGGAGCAGTTACAACTTACAAAGAGCATGACCCTTGATAGAAAGGTGTGGAGGATGTAAAGTAAGATAGCGGGTTAGTGGGTAGGATTGTACTCTTTCTAATAGGAAGGGGTGCTTTATTTGTAATTGTGCATTTAGTTGTAATATTATGCATGTGTCTTGTATTTTCTTGTTCCTGGTATTTTAGTGATGTTTGGGATTTCAGATAATTAGTTTATAGTATTACTTTGTGAGTGTCTTACTTTTTTTATTATCTAGTGGTGTGTTATCCTATTCTATTATTTGCTTTTATGTTTTTATGTTTGTTATTTTGTTATTTATCTTGAGTCGAAGGTCTATCAGAAATAATCTCTCCACTTTATCTGAGGTAGCGATATGATCTGTGTATACTTTATCCTTCCCAAACCCCTCTTTGAAAATAGATTGGATATGTCGTTGTTGTTGTATCATCTTATCTTAACAAGATATCTTTAAAATATGACTTTAGATATGTTAGTGGATATATTCATATAGTCAAATTCATGTTTCATGTAACTGATTGTATCATCTTATCTTGAAAGTTTCATCATTTTATATTTTTCTCTATGTCGTTATTCTTATAATTAAATTAACAAGGTGTTGTTTTAAATATGACAATTTTTGATATGTTAAGAGCATATAATTGAATTCCTATTTTATGTTACTGATTGACATCATCTTATCTTATACGAGCAGTTTCCAAAGACTAGGTTTCCTAATTTTTTAAGATATTAATTTAAAAAAATTACGTTTTTCAGGATTTGGAAAATTAAATTTTAAAATCTTCCAAAATATAAACCTAGTTTTAGGAAATTGTTGTTATAAGATAAGATGATGCCATTCAAGTACAAAAAATATGTATTTGACGATTTTAGTATACCCCGCTAACATATATAAAGTCATATTTAAAATAATACATTATTAATTTAATTAATGAAGAGTAACACACAAGAAATCTATAGTAAAAATGTCAGATACATCGACAGGCTTCTCAACTTAACATGAACTTTCACTTTGGTACCTAAATTTGACATTGTTTATTTTAAATACCTAAATCAGCTACCAATTGTGTCATTTTGGCACCTTTTTGCTTCAGCTTTGGCACATGAGTTGCAATCGCTTCCAACATAGATTAAACAACAAATAATTTTTGCCAATTCATTTTAAATTGTCACATTTTTATATACCCCCATAATTCTTTTAAAAAAAAAAGATCAAAACACATGGAAATATGTCCAATGAAGTAATGACACGTGATTTTTTGACCAAATAATTATAAAAAAATCCGCCCACAATGTCTTTCCCACCTAACCTTCTTTGAGCTTAACCTCCATTAATGGAGGTTAAATTTTTCAAGGATGATAAACATATCTCCTCATTCTTTAAGGATGATAGATCCGCATTAATAGCTTCATGAATTTCACACATATGACTCAAAGAATATGGTGGAGGAGGCCAGTGTTCCATTAGAAAATTAATTAATGGAAGAAAACATAGATACTCTTGGGAGTTGTTTGGAAGAAAATATAGATACTTTACATGATGGGTGCTTGGAAGTGAATCTTTGCGGACTAAATTGTATTTGAGAATATTCTTTAAGAATTAATTCTCATATAGATATAATATTTTATTCTTCGTGTTTGGATTAGGAACTCAATTTTATTAGTTATTTTATTTTCTCGTACACATTTTTAGAAAAAAACATATGTTATGTTGTTAAAAGTGATATGAAAAAAATATTCAAAGAAATTATCATTTAAGAGATAGAAGGGGTATGAGAGTACCATTAAAAGAGTTTGAGCTTGAAAAAATGGAGAAGATAATGGAATGAAAAATGAGAAAGAAGAAGATAAAATTAAATGAAAAATGAGTTAAAATAAGGCTTGGCACGCCAAAACGTGAGTGTAGAACACCCACTTTGCCATGTCAGGGAAAGATGCCAAAATGACATTTTTGGTGGTTTAGGTGTTTAAAATAAACAACATCTATTTTAAGTGTCAAAATGAAATTTCATGCCAAGTTGAGGGATTTGGAATGTGTGACCTAATAAAAATTATGAAACTATTACGATAAGGTAAAATAATCAGTTATATAAAATACGAATTTGAGTAGTTGAGTATATCTCATAACATATTGAAAATATTTATCGACAAGACAATATCATATTAAAATCAACTAAAAAAGAATATCAAAGAAAAAAAAAACAAATTATAACAATAAGAATAAGACAATTGACTGAAAACATAATAATGAATTATTAGTTTTAAAATATATTTTTTCTAAAAATTTATAGCGGCCACATCATTAAATATGTATCAAAAAATAAAAAAAAAATTCAAATAATGATCAAGAATGCTAATTTGACAAAGTTGAGTGATTATCGAGGCTAATAATTCAAAGTTGACTAGCTTTTGGAAGACAATACAAAGTTGAGTGACTATGAAAGTCAAGTATCCGAAGTTGAGTGACTTTTGAAAGGCAAAATAAAAGAGTGATTATGGAAACTAATTTATCAAAGTTGAATGACCATTCAAACTTTTAACTTGCATTTCAGCCTATGTTTGTCGTGATTTGTAGCTCACTTTTTGGCCAAATTTCAGCTCTTTTGTTGGGCTCCTCTTAAGGTTTCATGTGACCTAATGTTTCTCCTTTTTGATTTGGTCTTGGACCATGAAATTTTAGGCTCATTCTTAAAGACTTTTTTCTGCGATAAGCATTTCTTGATTTTTTATTGAAGTCCATCACCAGCGACTTGATCTCCTAATTATCCCACCATGAATGTTATCACAAAGTATTTAGCATTCTAACTGGGTTAAGTTCAGAAATGGCCCTAAAATGAGCTTCTCTTAATATTTCGTCCTCCATAAAAAAAGTATTGCAAAAATGACCATAAAAGATGGCCTTGATTTGTTGGTCTGCTTAATAAATTTTGCTTATAAGACGAGTGTTCTAACTCTTGCCATCATGCAAACGTTCATGACATTTCAAGCCAATTAACATGCACAATTGATTAGAAATTCTGCTTAAAGGCAAAGTTAGAACTTAGTATGTTGTCCATTAGACGGACATTTATGACATTTCAAGACAATAAATCTGCACAATTGATCAGATATTCAGCCTTAGATGCAAACATCAAAATTTATTTGGCCGGGACAAAAATTCAAAATCACACACTTTGAGAGACATAATTCAAGACCAACCATTTGGGGGACACTGGGTATAATTTCCTGATTTTATCTTTTACGAGTAAAAATTTGTTAAGCAGAGAATATAAAATTACTCTATTCATTCCTTTTTAATTGAATTTAAGTTTTGTGCATCATCAGTGTAGAAAATATTCTACACTGTCAGATAAACTGGACTTGCTATTGCAGGTTATCTAATTTTTTCTTTTTTAAAATTTTATGTAAATAATTGGATAACCTGCAATAACAGGTCAAGTTACCTGATAGTGTAAAATTTTTTGTGCACTGACCGTGTACAGAACTTAAACTCTTTTTAATTACTTTTTTTTTTAAGTCATATGATACAAACTTTTAACAATATTTTAAGATGTATTTCTTAATTAAAATAAAAAATGAAAATCATAATTTATAGTACTTTTTATGTAGTTTTTGAATATCTAAATTTTAATTTAAAAATTTTAAATTAATTTAATATAATTTAGCTTTGATATTTAGTTAAATTAACTCACGAAAAACAAGGGAAATAATTAAAAAGGAATGGAGAGAGTAAACTTCATTTAGAAGTGAAACTTAATGTCAATCTTATTTCTTCATTGGAATTTTCGAGTGATTTGGGATACTGATTCCTATTAAGACCAAAAACTTGTCTTCTCATGCATTTGACTGTAGTTCCGAAAAACAACGCTTTTTACTTTCAGAGAAACTGCATTTTCTGGGTTGGCGTTACTCTGTAGTGTCACAATTTTTATTTTGTTTATCCCAGACGAAAAGCTGAGAGTGTTAAAGGATGTGGAGATGAATCATTGAGAAAGTCCTCAAGGCAATCAAAGGGAGAAAGCATTACAGAATCTATTGTTGGGCAGGTTGATCTTCATCTATTTTCCCAAAGAAATTAAATTAAGGCTTGTAATTGAAATGGTTTCCATAATATTGCAGGGACAACCAAATATTAGCATTAGTGTTAAATATAATCCTCTAGAAGAAAGTGGAACTGGATTCCCCATTGAGCCTCCAAGAGTGAAAAATGGGAACGGATTCACTCATTCTACTTCAGTGATCCATCCGAATGCAGCTGGATATGCTCGCAATGTCAAAGAGGATTCATGTGTGTCCCAACATGGTGGAGAGTTTCTAAGACAGGGTTCTCACACGTCTAGAGCTGTAGGAGACTTTTCTAGTGTTCATCCAAAGAGGGACGACGGGTCATCTTATGGGGATTCAACAGTGTGTATCTTTACATACCTTCCAATTATCTTCATCTGTTGAGGTACACAAATTTATCTAAGGCATGTTTATTATTTCAGGTTTATATGCCAAAGAAAAGTAGACTCCTTTGCTCCGGACCACTAGTGCCACCAGGGGGAAGTATGGAGGACATGTTAAAGGAACATGAGAAACAAATCCAAGAAGCAGTTCGAAAAGCACGTCTAGAAAAAGGAAGGACCAAAAAGAATTGTTATGATTATGACTAGGCCAAATTCATGATCCTCTTTTCTTTTGAACTGATTGATCACTACTGCCGGAAGAAGTATATATTATGTGGTTGTTTTTTCTTCTTTTGTCATGCAAATGAGATCCACAGTCGTAAAGGACCTGGGAGGAGGAGATACATTTCCAGCATTTCCTTCGGGGAAGAACTCTGAAACCTCCTGGCTCGATTTGTAAAGCTAAGATTGTTTGGTGGCCTAATATATACACACACCCCTTTGAGGATGGAAACTTGCTTGTATAGTTTGAAAAATTTCCTCATTCCTGAATTAATGTGTACATGGTAAATCTACTTCTTCTTTAATATATGGAATATTGAAGTTCGGAAGTTGTTTATTGGAGGAAGGATAACTATAAATTTAGCACAAATCGGGTCAAGCTAGTCAACAACAACAACAATAAACTCAGTGTATTCCCACATAGTGGGGTCTGGGGAAGGTGAAATGTATGCAGTCCATACACAAACTCCGGAGAAGTAGAAAGGTTATTTCCGATAGACCCCCGGCTCAAGACAAAGAATAGTAAAAAGATTCGTAATAAAGCATAAAACAAGATGGAATAACAGAAATACGACAACCACAAAGTAATACCCCTACACTAACGAACCAAAGGCACCCCCAACCCCCATACCCTCCTACTAGTAGCTCCAACCTGTGGACCTAGCCTTAAGATTTCCGGCCTGGCTACCCCAAAGCTCTCCTAACTACTGACTACCACCCACCCACATGCACTAGTCGTCTACCATAATCCGCGTCCTCCATACTTCCTACCTAAGGTCATGTCCTCAGTATTTCTTCGGCCTACCCCTACCCCGCCTGAAACCATCCAAAGCTATCCTCTCACACCTATGAACTAGGGCCTCCGTGCCTCTATTCTTTACATGTCCAAACCATCTCAACAGAACTTTTCGTATCTTGTCCTCCACCGAAGCCACTTTTACGTTCTCCCGAATAGTCTCATTCCTAAACCTATCACACCTAGTAATCCCACACATCCAATGTAATATCCGCATTTTCGCCACCTTTAATTTTTCAATGTGAGAGTTCTTGACTGGCCAACACTCCGCTTCATACAGCATGCCCGGCTCGACTGTGACTCTGTAGAATTTTTCTTTAAGCTTGGGTGGCAACTTCCTATCACACAATACTCCCGAGGCGAGCCTCTACTTTATCCAACCTTCCCCAATATGGTGGGAGACATCCTTATCAATCTCTCTATTCCCCTGAATCATGGACCCGATATACTTACAACTATATCTCTTACAAACAACCTAGGAATCCAACCTTACTACCACCTTATTCTCCTACCTCAAGTCATTAAACTTGCATTCCATAAACTCTGTCTTGCTCCTACTCAACCTGAACCCTATAGACTCAAGGGTTTGTCTCCAAACCTCCAATTTATCATTCACACCCCCACGCGTCTCATCAATAAAAAATACATCATCTTCAAAAATCATACACCAAGGCACCCCTCCTTGAATACTCCGCGTCAATACATCCATCACCAACACAAACAAAAATGAGCTAAGAGTCGATCCCTGATGCAACCCTGTCAAGACAGGAAAATGGTCTGAATGTCCTTCAACCGTCCTCACCTGAGTCTTTTCTCCATCATACATGTCCTTAACCGATCTGATGTACACCACTGGGACCCCACTCACCTCCAAGCATCTCTAAAGAACCTCCCCAGGAACTTTGTCGTACACCTTCTCCAAGTAAATGAACACCATATGTAAGTCCTTATTCCTTTTCCAATAATGCTCCACCAATATCCACACCTGGAGAATTGCCTTCATTATCGAGAGACCGAGCATAAATCCAAACTGTTTCTTCGAAATAGACACTATCCTCCTCAACCTCCGCTCGACCACTCTCTCCTAGATCTTCATAATGTGACTTAAAAACTTAATAACCCTATAGTTATTGTAACTCTGGATGTCACCCTTGTTCTTATATACAGGAACCATAGTACTCCATCTCCAAGCCATGGGCATTTTCACAGTCTTGAAAATGTCGTTAAATAAATCAGTCCACCACCTTAACCCAGCCCCACCAAAAAACTTCCAAAAGTCCATTGGAATCTCATCAAGCCCCGTTGACCTACCCCTTCGCATCCTGCGTATAGCCTCTATGACCCCCCTCCCCACCTTAAAATATCTACAATAACTGAAATCACGACACTTCTTTAAGTGCTCTAGTTATCCTAACACAATGTCTCTGTCTCCCCTATCATACAAGAGAGATTTAAATTACAAAGATGGCTCTAAGGACATGCATTTTATTTTGTTAAAGTTTCTCATCTTTAATATTTATTTTTTGAATTGCTACTTGACACCAGAATGTGCTTCAAAATTCCAAAATTGAATCTTGCTTCAGAATTCCAAAATTGAATCGTTATTTTATTAGAATGGACCATTCCCATAAACAAAATAACCTACAAGTTCAATAAAAACTTTCTTTTTCCATATTTTACTTGACTCCTTGAAACTTGAGTAATAGCCTGTTTGGCCAAGCTTTTGAAAGGCCAAAAGTTCTTATTTTAGAAAAATAAAGTGTTTGGTCAAGCTTCTGGTAGAAAATAAGTGTTTCTCTGAAAGAGCAAAAATAGTTTTTTTAGAACCTAAAAATGAAGTTTCCCCCTAAGGTATTTCTAAAAAGCATTTTTTGAAAAAATATACTTAGATGCTTTGAAAAAGCTTAGTCAAACACCCATTGGTGCTCAAAATTACTTTTAAAATTTATTGACTAAACATACATTGTTTCTCACAAAAATTAATATTTTTTTTAAAAAAATATTTTTTCATATAAGCTGATTTTAGAAGTTTGACCACATAGCTACCATTACTTTTTTCTTTTCTATTTTGAGGTTGCAAGTTTGGGCCCTTTTGACCATTGGATAGTACTAGGGAAACTTTCATAACTAGCAATGCAAGCATAGAACATTACAAATCTTGATACGGAACAAACATTACAAATCTTGATACGGAACAAACTAAAAAAATAAAGTACTAACTGCGATTCGTGAAATGAAAGATAAAGGGATAGGTGAAAGCGAGTAAAGATAGACACAAAGAATGGAAATGAAAGAAAACAAAGGGTATGTTAAACCCTTAATCCTCTATTCAATAAACCAAACAAAGTACTAAATGAGTACGTTGACCACAAGAAAATTGTTTTCCAAGCAGCAACAATTTCTAATCGATAATCCAACGTAAGCTAACCCAAGCTCACGGACATTCACAAGAGAGTAATAACTCATTAGCATCATAGTTAACTTAAAAATGAAAGGGAAACTCCTATTTATAGCCTAGGGATAATTATTATAATATAGGGCCCAAAGTTGACCTATTTCAGAAAATTGGGCACATGCCCACACACCCTAGTGACCTTCTCACGCATGTGGTAACACAGATGACACTGGAATGACCAGTGAAGGTCCCATATGGATGCATGTTCTCTCCTGTGTGTGCATATGGAAATACATATCCCTCTCGTGTTTCTCCAAGCTCTTTTATACTTCTGTTTGACCTTTCTAAGGCCCCTTAACCCTCTTTGAAGGTAATCTCTATCCTTTGGCACCTTTTGGTAGAATTAACATCCACAGGTACGAAGTTATTTTGGATTGCATTATGCTTTCCTCTTGAAGAAGATTTATCCACGAATCTAAATCGTGAATGCGTAAGAGAAGGAAAAAAACCAATATTTCCTAATAGCACAAGGGTTAACGTCAATATTTCCATGTCAGAGAGGCACACATTTGACATACAACCAACGATCTTTTGTTAGCAATAAAATGAATTCATCATACTCTACACAAAGGTATTGTCTATAAGAAACATTATGAAACAAGAAAACTACCAAGGTCATAAGGCACAACGTTTTTTTTTATTTCACCATAAGAATATATCCATGAATTCCAACCTCTTATCCAAAACAAATCCAATTCCAACATGAATGTCATCACATTTAAACAGGTAGTAAAGAAAGGTATGAAGAAGATGAGTCCCATCCAATGTGTTTTTGTACTTTAGAGCAGCAAGGTACTCAAGAAAGCTAGTAATCAAGTCACTATAAGTTGGAACAACCAAGGAAGGAGTCAAATCATTAGGATGCACATCATCCTTCTTTTTAAGACAACTCATGTTTACATAAAATGCATTTTCAACATGAACATTGCCATTATCGTTGGCAAAGAGATAGAAAATAAAAGAGTTAAGGACACCAAATAAAAGAGTTAAGGATACCATTCTCATCTAATGACCTGCGTTGGGTCACATTCATGTGTAGGTCATGAACTTCATGAGCAAGTGCCTAGCGCAGATGGCCAGCTCCAGCATAATTTCAAATTCGAGTTTTGTCCTTCCGTAGGTCCTAATGTACTCCTTTTTCAGAATATTCCCTTTTTTGGTTGGATATTTCTTTGGACCAACAACTTTTCTTCCTTCTCCCTTCTCTTTCTTGGATCAAACAAAAAATTTTGATTGAAGAACCCACTTGAAGATATGATAGTCTACAAGAACACAATGAACACCAAATTTTCCAACTAATTCATCCTTGACCGAAATGCGATGAAATTTAGAACCCAAGCTCCTTTCCACCTCCCAAACACATTCCAAAAAATCTTAAGCCTCAATTTTCAAATAATATCTTCAATTGTAGACCCCTTTTGCTAGTTTCTTCAAGCTTCAAACATCCAAAAATGATGAAATTTGAAATTCTCCAAATAACACCACAACTTTGTTCTAGGGTTCTTTTGGTGTGGGAAACATTTTTCAACACTTTTCAACCCACAAATCAACACCAAATGAGAAAGATGTAAGAACCCATTTCACTATATCTTCAAGAACAAGTTCAATAATGGAGGATTCCTTTTACACTCTTTCAAACAGACTAAATAATTAAGTTCTAACCTAAATATCACTAGATGGAACAAATCTAGTATAAACAATAATGACTGAAGAAACATAAAACTTTTTGGGATTTTCTTTAAAAACATTTTCTTTAGATATTTTTTTCTCTTGGTGATTTTTCTAGAGAACTAACCCAAGACTAAACTCATAGGAATAAATATTCTTTGATACTAAATGATATATAACAAACTATGGAGATGAAATACTAACTATGATTCATGAAATGAAAGATAAAAGGATAGGTGAAAGCAAGTAAAGATAGACACAAAGAATGAAATTAAAAAAAATTAAAGTGTGTGTTAAACCCTTAATCCTCTTATCAATAAACCAAATAGAGCATCTAACTCGTACATTGACCATAAAGAAATCAATTTCCATGCAACCAAGGCTTCTAAATGATAATCCAACGAAAGATAATCTAAGCTCACATACACTCACAAGAGAGTAATAGTTCATTAGCATCAAAGTTAACCTAAAGATTAAAGGGAAACTCCTATTTATAGAATAGGGCTACTTATTACAATAATGAGCCCAAAAGTGACACATATTTGAAAATTAGGCACATGCCCAAGAAACCCCACCGACCAACTCATTCATGTGGCAATACAGGTTATACTGGAATAACCTGCTAAGGTAATATGCGGCTGCATGTGATCTCCGATGTGTGCATGTGGAAATAAATGTCTGTCAGTGCTTTTCTAAGCTCTTCTTTGCTTCCGTTTGACCTTGACAAGGCCCCTTGACCCTCCTTAAAGGAAATCTTTATCCTTTGACATTTTTTTAGTAGCACTATGGAGTCATCAAGGACCTCTAACTTCATAATCATCCCATCCAAAGATCCAGAGGCATTTTGAATTGTATCAAAGCTAAAACGCAAAACATGAATATCAAATAATGAAAAAAGAAACCTTGCATTATATAGAAAAATCAATCCAATTATAATTGTGACACTAATTAATAGTACATCACAGGAAAAATGGCAATTTTGGTTCATGTGTTATAAGTTTATTCCAATTTTGGTCTTGTAAAATTCAACTAAGAACAATTAACCTTTAATTTATATAAATGTGTGATTTTGATCCCTCAAACCAGAAGAAGTTAAAAACTTAACAGATTTGTGAAAATAAATAAGAAAGGAGAAAATAAAAATGCATCCAATGTAAATGCATGATTAAAAGGTAATTTGGCTCTATGTTCTTGAGAATTTAGATATAAAAATGTTCCTACACCAACTTCATTTTCATCTTGATCATCTTGCGTGAGAATGAAAAGTCTTGCCTTGGTATTTTATGTTTTTAATAACTAAAATATTTTGATTTTTCGCTTGTCGAATTAAATCCTCCTAAGAGTTATTATAGGTATACATAATTAATAGAAAGTTAAATATCATATTTGAATAAGAAAGATAGAAATATAACAAATCAATAAACCAAGTTATCATTCAATTTCCAGCAGACAAATCTTTAGAAAGAAATATAAACGATAATATATGAGATAAATTTTGAGTTTGAGTCATCAACGATTGATGAACAATCATGACATTTCTAAATAGATAAATATTGGGATCGTAATTATCAGGGCATCATGTAGAAGCTTATAATTTGCATACCATAGAGATGATAATTCAGACGAAGCATACTAAAAAAGAAAATTATGAATATGGTTTGGTCAAACAACATACAAATAATAAATAAATATATAACCGAAATTATTATGGGAGAAATCTACCCCTAAACCAAGCTATTGGATGACTAAATTATGAATTTTATTGTATTATATTTTGAGAAGAAAGATCTTTTATTTATACAAGTCCAAAACTTCTCCTCCAAGAAAGAATTAACCAATTATGAAAGAGATTTTTTTCTACAAGAAAACTTTGATAACCAAGAAAATCTTTCCGAAGTAAAACACATTAATGGTAAAATCAAAGTTAAGTTGGATATTTAGAATAAATTGTAAGGGCTTGATTTTGTGAATTATTTATTTTCATATAATTTTACCATTTTACCCCACTTTATGGATGCTACGTTATGCTTCTAGGGTGTGGGGATGATTGGCATGATTCTCAATGCATTTTGATATGTTTCATGCGATTTTATAATTTTTGGACATTAAAAAGACTTTATAGTTGACTTCAATCAATATTTATTGTTCTATGTGTCGAATGACAAAAAGGACTGTACCAGTAGATCTAGAACATCGATTTTGGGTAAGTAGCATGATTGGTTTTATTTTATGAATTTTATATTACATTTTGACCCTCATTTTGAAAGATTGTGAAATTGAATCTCGAAGGTCAATTTTGTTAAAACAACCTCTTTTCAAAAATCTGATGTCTCCATTAAGTCAGGAGAATCAAATTTAGTAGGGTATAATAGTTCGTTTGTGATATAGAGATTCTAGATTAATCCTAAATGGTTAGTGGAGAATTAAAATTTTTCCAAGTCCCAGCCAGTGCACTACCTAGTTGGTGCAACCGCTAAAGTGGTCAGCTGGTAGCTTTAGTGACCCGACTCACCAGTTGGGGGCCACTAAAGTGGAGCCTTTTTTGCTTAAGAGAAGGCCGCTAAAGCTTATTGTGCTACACACGCGTGCTTCTAAAGCGACACTTGACAGCTTTAGCGGTGACCACTTAAGCGTTTATGTGTCCACTTAAGAGGTCATGCTTGGGTGGTATAAAAAGAACTTTTCTTAATTTTTCTCCCATTTTTGAGGTTTTGAGTTTTAGGTGAGTTCTTCCATTTTCAAGCTTTGGTATGCTTCAAATCACTATTTCAACTATTTTACTTGGATTCTTGTCATCTAAAATATGTAATTTCATAATTTTTAAAGTAAAATTTGGGGATTTTGTGCGAAAGACCTAAATTAGTATTTCTTTAATTTAAATCCCAATTTCAACCCATTTTTGCTTAGGTTTTCTTGTATAGATTTCTTAATCATGGGTAATGTTTTTATAAACAAAAATTCTAATTTCGCTCTTTTTTTTGAAAATCCATTTTGGGGGTCAATTTTGACCCTGACTCAAAAATAAAAAATATGGGTATCATTGGCTTTCTTTTAACACACAAATTCGATATTTATATGTTTTAGTTTCTTTCAAGGTCATTTGAGAGGGGAAGGCTCCATGGTTGAAGGCTTGAGGCCAGAATTTCATCGTTCGTGGTAGGTTATGGCTTAAATTTTTTTTGACTGGGCTGAGTAATTAATATCTTGTATAAAAACATGCTATGGGTATGGGAATGTATCATGAAAATAGTGTTACTACTGTTGTATCCCCGTGTTGGGGATTATATTATTGTTATTGATGGCTTAAGATAATAATTTCTATGTGTGGTCTGCATGGGGATCTTTCTAAGATATCTTTAGTAAACTTTCTTGTTTTGTTCCTTATTGTGTGGATCTGACATACCTTGTGTTCTAAATCATGTTTTATACTTTTCTGCATAGATGGTGAGGACTAGATCCCATGAGGCTAAGGATGTTGAGGCATTATCTGAGGAGAGAGACTGATCTAATGGGTGAGTTATGGGTTATGGATGAGAACAAGGTAGAGGATGGGCACGAGGATCTTTCCTTTTTAGAGGTAGTACTAGAGGGATCTCCCCTAAGCCTTAGGTTGAGAATACAATAGATATAGGACCTACTTAGGTTCCACAGAGTTCATCTACCCTAGTCTTAGAGGGTTTATTGATTCATTTGCTGACACTCTTAGAGGGTGTTCTGCTGAGTGTGCCTGGTGTTCCTCCATCTCTAAGTATTGAACCTCCATCTATGCTAGAGTCTACCTATGTTGTTCCTTCGACTCCAAGTGTGCTTCCTCTAGTGGTTCCAACATATACTTATGGTATTAGTCTGACCTCGAGTGTCGTTCTTTCTTTTGTTCCAATATTTGAGTATGATATTTTGATATTAAGAGTTTATCCTTCATCTATGTTACTCCCTCAGGTGGGGTATTAGCTATCCATATTCACTATGCTTTCTATTAGTATGGGTATAGTTATGTCTTTTAAGGATAGGAAGAGGTTTGAGAGATTCACTCACTTGGGTCTGCCCAAGTTTAGTGGAGTTATGGGTAAGGATGCCTATAAGTTCCTGACTGATTGCAGAAAGAAATTGCATAATCTTGGATTACTTGAGTCCCATAGGGTTTCTTACACTACCTATCAACTGAGAGATATAGCCAGGGATTGGTAGAGGTCAGTTGTAGACCTCTGGATTCACTAGATATGAACTTGGGATCAGTTTTCTGAAGCTTTTTTTAGACAGGGTTGTGCGATACAGTTTGAGGGATCAAATAAGAGACAAGTTTGATCACTTAGAGCAGGGTTGCATAACTATTATAATGTATTAGGTACATTTCCATGCTTATCAAGATATTCTAACTAGTATTTCCATTGAATCTGAGAAGACTCAGAAGTTCATGAAGGGCATGGACATTAAACTTCAGTTGTCTACTTCCCAGATAGTAGTGTTAGGGGTATCATTTTAAAATATAGTGGATCATACGAAGATGACCGAGTCTACTCTTTGAGCTTCTCATAGAGGCACCAAGAGGGTACATCGCTAGGGCGAGTTTAGTGGTCACACTCTTTGAGGTATAGATTTTAGATGTTCCCTTGGTTTACATGGTAGACCAATGTAGGCAACCATATAGGGTGCAGGTAGTAGGTCCAACATCTTTGAGTGGTCAGGCATTGTTCTACAATGGTCATTCTAGATTAGCTCTACCTCATCTTATTGAGTCGGGCTGTAGTTTACTATGCGTATGATGTGTTTGGCTATTTGTCCAAGGATTTTCCCCGTCATGTTTTCAAACCTATTCTCATATCAATAGTGAGAGGTGACCCTCATCGAGGTGGAGGTACTACTAGAGGTGCATAAGGTAGAGGTACTAGTACTGTGGTGGTCACGGGGCTATTAAGGCTGATGGTGGAGGTGGACAGTGTTATGCTATACCCTTTAGACCTGAGGTAGAGGCCTCTGATGCTACTATCACTGATATCATTGCTTTTTGCTTTAGATCTATATTTATGTTATTTGATGTGGGATTGACTTTCTCCTATGTGTTTGTATATTTTACTTTGAGTTTTTCTTTTACTAGTAAGCCTCTGTCTATGCCTATTTGTATATCTAACCTTGTTGAAGACTCTATAGTGGTGGATCGGGTTTACTGATCCTGTGTTGTGATCTTTTTGGGCATGAGACTTGGGTATATCTGATTATACTAGATGTGGTAGATTTTGATGCAATCTTGGGTTTGGATTGTTTAATTCCTTATAATTCTATTCTAGGTTGTTATGCTAAAATCGTGAATTTATCTCAGCCAAGTGTGTCAAGGATAGCTTGTAAGGGTGCACTTCATTCGGGTCCTAAGAGAGTTATATCCTTTCTGCATGCTCATCGCTTGGTTAAGAAGGGATGTTTGTATATTTGGCCCATATTCATGATACTAGTTTTCTACACTACCTTTTTTGGATTCTGTTTGTATTGTTTGTGATTTCATGAATATTTTTCCTACAAATGTACCTGGTATGCCTTTGGATCGTGATATTCACTTTGCTATTGATATTGAGTCAGACCATTTTTCCACCCAATAGGATGACTCCAGCAGAGTTGAAGGAATTAAAGGATCTATTGCAAAAATTTTGGATAAGCGATTTATCTAACCTAGTGTATCACCTTGGGGTGCGCCTGTCTTGTTTGTGAAGTGAATGAATGTGTCTATTTATATGTGTATTGATTATTGGTAGTTGAATAAGGTGTCAGTTAAGAATAGGTAGCCTCATCCTCATATTGATGACTTGTACTATCACTTTCTGGGTGCTTTGGTATTTTTTAAGATTGACTTGAGGTTCGATATCACCAATTGAGGATTAGAGCTTCATATATATTGAAAATAACATTTCAAACTCGATATGGTCATTATGAGTTCTTGGTCATGTCTTCTGGTTGACTAATTCCCTAGCTGCGTTCATGAAGTTGATGAACTGGGTGTTTTGACTGTATCTCAAATATTTTATTATTGTATTTAGTGATGATTTGTTAGTTTACTTAAAGAGTGAGGCTGATCATAAGAAAAATTTGTAGATTGTACTTAAGAGATTGAGAGCAGAGAAATTGTATAAGTTCTCCAAGTGTGAGTTTCAATTGTAGTCTGCCTCTTTCTTGGGTCATGTGGTGACCAAGGATGGTATCGTGTTCAATTCAACCAAGATTACAACTATTCGTGATTGGTCTAGGCCTACTTCCCCAACAGAGATTTAGAGTTTTATTGGCTTGGCAGGCTACTATTGATGCTTTGTTGAGGATTGTTCATTTATTGCATATTCTTTAACTAAGTTGACTTTGAAGAAGATTTATTTTTGTGGTCTGATGCTTTTGAGGTGAGCTTTCAAAAGCTCAAGAATTTTTTGACCTCATCTCCTATCTTGACTTTGCCTAATGAAGGTGTGGGTTTTACCATTTTCTATGATGCTTCTAGTATTGTGTTAGGTGCCGTGTTGATGTAGGAGGGTAAGGTAATTGAGTATGTTTCTTGTCGGTTAAATCACCATAAGAAGAATTACGCTACCCATGATTTAGAGGTTTGTGCAGTTGTATTTACTTTAAAGTAACGAAGGCACTATTTGTATGGAGTCTATTGTGAGATCTTCTCGGATCATTGTAGCCTTCAGTATTTCTTCACCCAGTAAGATCTTAATTTAAGGCAACATCATTCGCTTGAGTTACCTAAGGATTATGACCTTAACATTCTCTATCAACTAGGAAAGACTAATGTGGTTGTGAATGCTTTAAGCCGAATAATGATAAGTATGGGTAGCTTGGCATATTTTTTGACCCAGGAGAGGCCTTTGGCCTTTGAGGATCAGTGTAATACCCTAGGTTTTTGGACTGTGAATTTTCTCTGTGATTGTGCTTATTGCTCAGGTTACGACTCAGGTGACGAGTCGTGAAGACATCCCACAAGTCATATAGTGCCTATAGTAGTCTAACCAACAAGATTTCCCTAAGTTTCTATTGGGATTATTACTAGATCCTCATGAGTCATGGTCACTCAATACGATCCACAAGGATGGACTTGTAGTCCCACCAGTGAGATAGCCTTGGTTACTATCTTGGTCACGGATGGACTCCACGAGTTGTATGGTAAGGTCACGAGTCGTAAGGTAGGACTCATGACCGAACCAGTGTGGTTACCTTGAGTCAATGCCTAGACTATGAGTCCAGGCAACAATACATAGCAAGACATTATGAGTCATCACCTGACCCCCTAATGACTAAGAGTTATTTTTCTACATGTTTTTCACTAAGGGTAATTTGGTCTTTTCCCTTTGTTTACACAATTCCCATTACATAATACATTCTCTTACCCCTATTTCGACGTATTAAATATAACATAAATACTTTCTTCTCTCTCAAATTCCTATTTCAAGAATAAAGCTAGGGTTTGTAAGGGTTGGTCATCTAGGGCTCGAAGTGTGGTTTTTCTTTAAAATTCTTAGTGTCTCCAACATGTATCTCTTCCCTAAACTTGTATTTTATCTTGGCATACACTGGATTGGTATTCATATGGTTTTAATGTTTGGTTTTTAAATTTGGGTTGAGGATTTTGGATGATTATTATTTAAATGGTATTCTCATGGGTTACATATATTTGTTATGCTTTATTAATGGATTTTGGAACTCATTGGTTTCATGGGTATGGATAATGGAATGAGGGTCGTGGATTACCCCAAACTTATGGATGTTGGTATTAGAATGATAATAACCTCAACCCACCTTATGAAATTGGCTTTGAAACATGGCTATATGCATAATTTAACCACTTTTGAAACTATTGCATTGCATAAAAGGTTAATGGAATATAAATGGTTTTGAAATGCCTTAGTTGCCGTGATTTATTTTTAAATTGGAGCTTAGGGGTCGTAGATTCCCCCATGTTAGTGGATAATAGGAATGACATGATTTTATAAGATTTCAAGTATATTGGTTTGACGATGCCAATGGTGAATACCTTAATAAATGGTTCCCTTATAAATGGATGGGAATAAATGTAAATGGTTTTAATTTGGGATTAAAGTGGGTTGTGTAGCTCATCATGAAAAGTTGAGGTCCTGGGGACCAATAATGTAAACCATATTTGCTGGTGTGGGTCCTTGGTGTCCGTGTGTATAGTTCATGCTTTATACATGTACCTTTTGGAATGGTTGGAGCCTTGATGGATTTGGCCCTTGGATTTCTTCGATTTATGCGACTAACATGCATTGGGGCCCTTTCGATCGTGGGAGCCTGACCCATATAGCTTGTAGGTGTTTTTAGGACGGTTAGAATTACTCAGTGTAGGTTAATGATTTTAAATCTCATGATAAACCTAGTTCTCATCCTATCATCTTAAATATATGTAAATATGCATATATGTGAACATGCACATTGAGTTTGAACTTGATTTTTAAATGACATTATTTATCCCTACTATGAGTTACATGCTAGCACTCACCTCACTAACTATCCCCGAATGCTACATCCTTTTATAATCTAGGGTCCTAGGGGTTTCTTCTGTTGGTTTGTTCAGTGTTAGGTGGTATAATCGTCTATTGTGTTTGCGGTGAAGTGGTGAGATTTTATACTCCAGAAAGATTATTCATTCCATTGGTTTCTTTTATTATTTTAAAATTGAACGGTTCACATTAACATTATCATTATCACTTTTATGGTCGGGGCATGTCCCCACCTAGCTTGATAATCGAATTAGCGTAGAGGCTTTTGTGGACATGTGTGGGTTGGAAGGTGTTGCTGACTCTTAGAGCTTATTTTTGAGTTATATTAACTGTTTTATCTTTATTCACTGGTTGTTTTCTACTTTGTTATTCTTTGGATTATGCTTGGAGTGGATAGGATATAGGGGTGGTCTCTGGCCATCGGTGGGCTTGAGATGCCCATCACGGTTAAGCTCGAGGTCGGGTCATGAAAATCTTGGTATCAGAGCATAGGTTTAGGGTCGTTGGGTGTCCACAAAGACGTGTTGAATAGAGTCCTTTTTATGGGTATGTAGATCGCCACACTTATAAGGGAAAGACTATATGGCATTTAGGAATGTTCCCTTTCTTGTGTTCTATTTCGAGATATAGAGTACAGGGTCATGGTATTTCTCTAACTCCTTGTTTGCTCGCATTTCAAATCATGCCTCGTCAAAGATATGATGTTCGTAGAAACTTTGCCCGAACCTATGCCCTCCTAAGGTCAATATGGAGGGGACTCACCTCATTTATGGAGTACAGACCTGGTCTAGGGTCCCTTCTCCCAATTGTGCTGCTCCACCTGGGGTTTCATCAGTACCTACTAGTCCTTCTTCAGTTGGTGACACTCATGCTTAGTCACCTTAAGGAGACATCTCTAATGTGGAGTTCCATCATTCTATTCATCTATTGACTCAGTCGGTGACCTCCCAGTCTCACCAATTAGGTCAGCATAGTTTTTTTGCTCCTTCTTTAGAGGTTACTCAAATTGGTCAGTTCATAAGATTGAATCCCCTAACTTTCACTGGCTCTAAGGTTAAGGAGGATATTTAAGGATTTATTGATGAGATAAAGAAACTTTTTAGGGTGATGTATATTTCTGATTCTTAGGGTGTGGAGTTTGCTGCATATCAGTTGAAAGATAGTGTCATATCAGCGGTATGAAGAATAGGAGAAGTTGAGAGGTCATGATCCTGAACCAACTATATGGAATAAGTTCTCTAGTGCATTTCTTGATTATTTCTTTCCTTAGGAGTTGTGGGAAATGAAGGCAGAGAAGTTCATGAATCCAAAGCAGGGCAAGATAAATGTGAAAGAGTATGCCTTGAAATTCAATCAGTTTTCTCTCTATGCTCTGCTGTTAGTATCTAGCATGAGAGCCAAAATGAGAAAGTTTACTTTTGGTTTGTCTCCTTATTTGGTATTGGAGTGCAAGGCTCCAATGTTGAACAATGATATGGATATCTCTAGGCTAGTTTTTTATATGCTGCAAGTGGAGGACAAACAGAAGAAGTAGGCAGAGATGGGAAAGAAACAAAATAAGAAATTTAGGTATTCAGAGTATGGTAGAGGTTAGCAAGCTAGTGGGAGAAATGGTAGATAGTGGAGCAAAAATAAGACTTAGGGAAATTCTGATTCATATTCTTTGACTAGTACTCCATATCCAAAGTAGTCCGGTAATCATTAATTTTAGGTTAGTAGTATTCCTAAAGCACAAGGTGCCCATTCTCAGGCTAGTAGAGCTCAGTCATCCCCATCATATCCTCCTTGTAGATTTTGTGGTCAGCTTCACCGGGGTAATTATAATGAGAGGAGAAATCAGTGCTTTAACTATGGTCAGCCTGGTCACATGCAGTGGGATTGCCCTTTATCTAAGTCGCTACCAGAGCTAGTAAGGTCTCGATTGCTACTTTATCAGCTCCTTCACCAAAGGTTGCTACTTCTGGTACAGGCACTGTCCAAAATTATCATTATGCTATTACCATCTATCAGCAATCTGAGGCATCTCCTGATGTTATTAATGGTACGTTATAAATCTTCTCTCATAATGTGTATTGCTTGCTTGATTTGGGGTCTACCCTCTCTTATGTGGCCTCTTATATGACTGTGCACTTTGGATTTTGTCCTAAAAGTATTTTCCATCCCTTCTTTATGTCTACTCCACTGGGTGATTCTACTGTGGCTAGGAGGATCTATTGGGGTTGTGTGGTGTCTATCTTTCGTTTGGAGACACTGGTGGATTTTGTCTATGCTTCTTTGGATTGTAGGACCCAAAATATTTGTTTCCAATTCCCTAATGAATCGGTAATCGAATAGGAAGGAAGTTCCTTAGTGCCTAAAGGGAAGTTTATTTCTTATCTTAGATCCTGGAAGTTGATATCCAAGGGATGTCTATATTATTTTGTTTGGGTTAAAGATTCTAATTCTAAGGGACCCTATTTGTAATACATCCCTGTTGTCAATGAGTTTCCCAAAGTATTTCTCGAGGATATTTCAAGCATCCCTCCCGATAGGGAAATAGATTTTGGGATTAATCATTTACCGAATACTCGTCCTAACTCTATTCCTCCTTACAACATGGCTTTGGATGAATTAAAATAGCTAAAGGAGCATTTAAAGAATTTCCTAGATAAGGTCTTCATTCGTCCTAGTATTTGTCCGTAGGGTGCTCCTGTGGTTTTTGTGCATAAAAAGATGGGTCTCTTCGGAGTGTATAGATTCTCAACAGTTGAATAAGGTTACAGTGAAGAATTAGTATCCTTAATTCTCTTTGACTAGCTCCAGGGTGATAGATGCTTTTCTATGATTGACCTTCACTTGGGGTATCATCTATTAATAATTAAGGAGGATGATATCCCAAGACTGCTTTTTGAACCTAGTATGGTCACGATGATTCTTGGTTATGTCATTTGGATTGACTAATGCTTCAGCTGCTTTGATAGATCTTATGAATCAGGTCTTTAGGCAGTTTTTGGACCAGTTTGTTATTATCTTAATTGATGATAATTTGATGTATTCTAAGTATTAGGAGGATCATGCCAATCACCTATGAATTGTATTGCAGACTCTTAAGGATTAGAAGTTGTATGCTAAATTCTTTTAGTGTGAGTTTTGTCTGAATGATGTGTCTTTCCTTGGGCATGTAGTTTCTAGCGAGGGGATCAAGATGTATCCACAGAAAGTTGAGACAGTTAAGAGGTGTCTTAGACCCACGACTCCAACCAACATTCGAAGCTTCTTGGGCTTGGTTGGGTATTATAGGAGGTTTATGGAGAGTTTCTCTTCTAGTGTTGCTCCGTTGATGAAGTTGTATCAAAAAAAGGTAAAGTTCTTATGATTAGATACTTGTGAGGGTAGCTTCAAGAAGTTAAATGATAAGTTGACTTTTGCGCCAGTATTGGCCCTGCCTAAGGGTACTGATAGATTTATGGTATATTGTGATGCATATTGCATGGGAATGGATTGCGTCTTGATGCAACATGGTAAGTTTACGGTCTATGCTTTTAGGCAGCTAAAGGTTCATAATAAGAATTATCAGAATAATGATTTAGAGTTGGCAGCTATGGTTTTCTTTGAAGATTTGGTGCCATTATTTGTGAGGGGTGCATGTAGGCATCTATTCAGATCATAAGAGCTTGTTGTATATATTTACTAAGAAGGAGTTGAATCTTCAATAGAGGTGATGACTTGAGTTGCTAAAGGACTATGATATGAGTCTTCACTACCATCCAGTCAAAGCTAATATAGTTGTTGATGCTCTTACCAGTTTGTCCATGGGGTGTTTATCTCATGTGGATGAGGAGAAGCAAGGACTAGTAAAGGATATTCATCGGCTATCTAACTTGAGAGTTCGTTTTTTGGACTCTAAGGATGAAGGGTGTAAGACCCCACAAAGTTCCCTCGTAGTCCGGGCCTTAGAGCGTGTCAAGTAAAGTGTAATTTCGGCCTTAACAGGATTAAGAAGTGACTTCCCGTGTGATTGGTGTTTAAACCATATAGAATTTTCTTAACTTTGAATTTTTTCCATGTAGAGAATTGAATTAGCTTTCCAATGACATCAATTTCGTCCAAGTACGGCATCGGGGTGAGAAGTTATGGCCATTTTACTGAGAGTTGTCGGAACTGCCCAGGTGCGACGGACGATAACCATCGCTCAGACCGTCGCGTCCAAGGTAGAAACTCCCTTTCCTGGCCAAAAGTACGGTGGCCAGGACGATGGACCATCAAGGCTCCGATGGACCGTCAAGGCTGCGATGGACCGTCATTGAGACCGTCACCACTAAGGCAGTGTGGTCTCATCTTGGCCATCGAGCGACGGATGATCTTATAGACCGTCGGACCTGCGACTGACCTTCAATCCGGACATTGCATCGAGGCAGTATGTCCGTTTTCTGGTCATCGTGCGACGAACGACCTGACAGACCATCAGACTTGCGACGAACCATCGCTCCAACCATTGCAGACCCCGTTCAGTATGTTTAAGTCCCTTTTAAAAAGGGCCTTTGGGTCTTTTCCCTTTTAACCATCATATATATTCCAAACAAACTTGATAGCCTCATTATCTCCCAAAACATCCAAAGGATAGCGTTTCTTTCTAAAGAGCAAATCTGAAACTGTTCTCCAAGAAATCCAAGAACTCACCATGGGTTCTACAAATTAAGTTGAGATTTGAGTTCCCCAAGTTCAAAGGTTACAAGAACCCTCTCTCAAGAGTAAGAAGAAGAGTTTAGAGCAAGCTTGTTCATCCAATTTCATAATCTAAGGTATGTGGGGTTTTGAAAAAGGGTAATCCTTTCACCCTTGTGCCTAAAAGATTATTTAAACTACAATTCTCTGCAATTTATGAGATTTTACCAGAAATTGAATTGGGGTTTTTCACCCATTGTTATTGGTTGCAAGCGTTTGATGTTTTCCTTGAATTGATAGTCTAATGGCATGATTTTTACATGTTTTCTTGAGAAATTGCAGCGGGTCTATACCCCATAATTTTAACCCTTGAGAAGTTAATAGGTGAAATGTTTGAGATATTGAAGTATATGAGTATGTTGAGATTTTGAGACAAATTGCTGAAATTTCCAGATTTCTACATGCGTTATGAATCTATATGCTATCTATTATGCTTTTGATAAGTTTTTACTTGAGAATGTATTATGGGTTATTGAGCTCTACTTGAGATTTGCAATTTTATGAACTCTTATGCTATAAGCACCCATGATTTGATCATTCTGAGATTGTTGAGAAATGTTTTGACCTAATGGTCATTGAGTTTTGAAATCCACTCTACTACATGAGATTACAAATTTGATTATTGGGTTCTTATTGAACCATGAGATTATTCTAAAGTGGATTTTCATGAGATGAGCGAGATAAACTAAAGGGAGTATTATTTAGCACCGAGCGGGTAAGTTACTACAGTTTCTTACACCAAAACTACGTTCCAATGTAGGTTGGGCCTGAGGCCAAGTTTATGATCATTATTGGGCCTAAGGCCGATTTGATATTGGGCTCGAGGCCAAGTTTGTTTTGTGATCACTGGACCTAGGTTATACTCCCTGGCAAGAGTATGACGCCTCTCTCCAACATGAGGTCTCTTTCTTAGGAGGATAAAATGTTGGACTCCATGTAGCTCACATGGTTTATGTCGGTTAAGAGATACTTTCTAAAGTAAAGTATTTTCCATTGAGATAAGATATTTTTACTTTCCCTTGATATGAGTATTTTTCCCTAAAGCTTGAAATGAGATATTTTCCTAACGTGAATAAAATGCCTTCAAGTACGTTTCAAAGTTATATGATTCCCTATTCGAAGTATTTGAGTTCAAAAGAGTTATGAGTTCTTTAGCATTAAATAAGTTTTACTCTCCATGAGGCATATGAATGAGTTGAAAGTATTGTTTAAAGTCTCCTTTAGTCTATGGGTAATGAGAATAAGAGAAGATTATCGATTTCAAAGTTATACTATGATGACTCACAAGATTTGTGTTACATGCTCCATTCTACATGATACATGAGCTTTACATTTTATACTTATTGAAGCCATGTGAGCCATTACCTATTGCATCATGATTTTATTAAAGAGTATTGATGTTGTTTTATATAAATGCATGCACCCCCACATACTGAGTACATTTCCAAGTGCTGATCCACATATACATCTATGTGCTACATTATCTTATAATGTAGGTTCAGGTGCTTAGTCCCAGCCTCATCAGTGAATTTCGAGTACCTTTGTCTACATCCCTACAGTGGTGAGTCCTCATGGTTTGAGGACCTATCGTCAGACATTTCAGTATTTCAGAGACTAAGTTATTACTTTCAGTTCATTTTGAGTCAGTTGGGGACCTGTCCCAATGGCTCTCTAGTTCATGGATTAGTTGAGGCTTTGTCAGACTAGTTATCGGATTGTGATTATGTTGAGGTTTTCCAGTATTGCTTGGTCATTTGGATCGAGCATTTGCTCCGTATTTCCTTTCATATGATATGACTATGCTAGGGTTTGAATTATTTTATTTTGAAATGAGTGGTATTAGTAGAAACTAGCTCAAAGGGTTAGCTTGGGGCTACTTGTAGTCTTAAGCACCGTGTGACATCCCGGAAGGCGATTTTGGGTCGTTACAAACTTAGTATCAGAGCCTAAGGTTTTTAAGAAGTCCTAGGGAGTCTGACAAGTCGCGTTGAGTAGAGTCTTGATCATCGGTATGTAGTGCGCCATATTTATGAGCAAGAGGCTGTAAGACATTTTAGGAAAAGTTGTTTCTTTCTTTTGGATTCTATCGTGCCTACAGTTATCCCTCTCATCAAATAATTCATGCTCTTCTATTTTAAAAAATGCCTCTCCGAAGAGCGAATGTCCATGGAAACAATGATGAGCAACCCTCATATGTTGATACTTTGAATGAGAGTGTGTCTCATGCCAAGTTTCGGGCGGCCTTTCAAGCATTAGCCCAAGCAGTCACTGCTAATGTTTGGGCAAATAACCATGGCGCAGTTGCTAATCAAAAATGAGGTGATGTAGCCACGGCTAGAATTTGTGATTTCATACAGATGAATCCGCCAGAGTTTTATGGGTCTAAGGCAAATGATGACCCACAGTTGTACCTTAAGGAGGTGATAAAGATCACGAAGGTGATGCATGTTTTGGAGAAAGAAAGTATTGGGTTGGTGGCTTACAGGTTGACAAACATAGCTTATGACTGGGTTGTATCGTGGAAGAAGCGTAGAGGTGAGGATGCTATTCCTAGGACTTGGCATGTGTTCTAAGATGCATTCTTGGACAAGTTCTTTCCACTTGCGATGGGGGAAACAAAGATTGAGGAGTTTATGAACTTGAGGCAGGGCTCCATGACTGTTAAGGAGTACTTCTTAAAGTTCAACCAGTTGGCCAAGTATGCTCCTGATTTAATTTCTGACACTCGAGCTAGTATGAGTAAGTTCATGACAGGTGTTTCTGGTTTGGTGCTGAAAGAGTGTAGGACTGCGATGCTGCATAGGGATATGGATCTGGCTAGGTTGATGACGTATGCCCAACAGATAAAGACGGATAAGGTTAGGGAGAGAGATCGAGTGAGGTGTAACAAGAGGGCTAAATCTGAGCAGCATGAGTTTAGCCAGCCTAGGTTCCATGAAGGGAATCGCCCTCAGTTTCAGAGGCGTCCGTCTATGCCAGCGCCTTCAACAGCTAGTGCTCCCACGCTTAGTAGTAGGCAGGAGCAAGAGGGCATATCCTTTATGTCTAGATTGCAGAACAGTGTTGGTAACAGGCCCCATTATCCTCCTTGTACTAAGTGTTGTAGGGATCATCCCGGTGAGTGTTTCATAGATTTGAGGGGCTGTTTTGGTTGTGGAAAAAAGGGCCACAGACTTAGAGATTGTCCTCATACTAGAAAAGGGAACAGAGATGCCCGACCTCAGGCATAAGCTACTAGTGCACCAGTTCCTGTACCCCGTCCCGCCCCTGCTCAGGGCGCTTCATCTAGCATTACTAGCTGTCAACGCCAGAATAGATTCTATGCATTACCATTTCGTCAGGAGCAGGAGGCCTCTCCCGATGTTGTTACCAGTATGCTTTGTGTCTTTTGCCTTGATGTCTATGTGTTGTTGGACCCCAGGTCAAGTCTCTCTTATGTGACCCCACTTGTAGCTGTGAATTTCAAAATGAGCCCAAAAATATTCTTGAGCCTTTCCTAGTCTCCATCCCCATAGGGGCGTCTGTTGTTGCTAAACAAGTGCATAGAGATTGTCCTGTTACTATTTTTCATAGAGTCATACTTACGGATTTGACAGAGTTAGACATAGTGGATTTTGACCTTATTCTGGGTATGGATTGGCTTCATTCTTGTTATGCATCTATAGACTGTCGTACCCATGTGGTTAAGTTTCAGTTTCCTAATGAACCAACTTTTGAGTGGTCCGAGAGTTTGGTATCTCCCAAGAGTCATTTTATCTCCTATCTCAAAGCCAGAAAGCTAATATCTAAGGGTTGGATCTATCACCTAGTTAGAGTTAAAGACATTAAGTCTGAGGCTCCAACTATTCTGTCAGTCAATATTGTTAATGAGTTTCTAGATGTTTTTCCAAAAGATCTCCCAGGGGTACCTCCCGATAGAGAGATAGAATTCGGGATTGAACTTCTTCTCGACACTCATCCTATTTCTATTCTGCCATACCGTATGGCACCTGTAGAGCCTAAGGAGTTGAAAGAGCAACTCAAAGATCTCTTAGACAAAGGTTTCATTAGTCCCAGTATTTCTCCTTGGGGTGCACCTGTCTTATTCGTGTGAAAAAACGATGGTTCTTTGGGTATGTGCATTGAATACCATTAGCTTAACAAAGTTACCGTCAAGAACAACTATTCTCTTCCAAGAATTGATGACCTGTTTGATCAGTAGCAAGCTATAAGTTATTTATCCAAGATAGACCTTAGATTCGGCTATCATCAACTTAAAGTGAGGGAATATGATATTCCAAAGACAGCTTTCCAAACTCTCTATGGTCACTTTGAGTTTCTAGTTATATCCTTTGGGATAACCAATGCCCCAGCCGCCTTCATGGACCTCATGAATCGAGTGTTCAAGAAATATCTTGATATGTTTGTTATTATTTTCATAGATGATATCCTTATGTACTCCCGTAATGAGAATAACCATGCGAATCACCTTAGAATTGTCTTGCTAACTCTTAGAGACCACTAGTTGTTCCCCAAATTCAGCAAGTGCGAATTTCGGCTAAGGTCTGTAGCCTGTTTGGGTCATATTATTTCAGCCGAGGGTATTAGAGTTGATCTCTAAAAGACAGAAGTTGTATGAAATTTGCCTAGACCTATCTCTCCGTCTGACATTAGGAGTTTCTTAGGTCTAGTGGGCTACTACCACCATTTTATTGAAGGTTTCTCTTCTATTGCTTCTCCCATGACTCGGTTGACCCAAAAGAAAGTTAAGTTCCAGTGGCCAGATTCCTGTGAGAAGAGTTTTAAGGAGCTGAAGACTTGACTTACTTCATCCCCAGTGTTGACTTTGCCTAATTGTACAAATGGTTTTGTGGTGTATTATGATACCTCTAGAATTGTTTTTGGGTTGTGTGTTGATGCAAAGAGGTAAGGTTATAGCCTACACTTTTAGACAGTTAAAACCGCATGAGAAGAATTACCCAACCCATGATCTTGAGTTAGCTGCTGTGGTCTTTGCTTTGAAAATCTGGAGACACTATCTTTATGGTGTTCATGTTGATGTGTTTATTGATCATAAGAGCTTGCAGTATGTGTTTACTCAGATAGAGTTGAATCTTAGGAAGAGGAGGCGGTTGGAGTTGGTAAAAGACTATGATATGAGTGTGTTGTATCACCCGAGCAAGGCCAATATAGTGGTGGATGCCCTTAGAAGATTGTCTATGGGTAGTATTTCCTATGTAGAGGAAGGTAAGAAAGAGTTAGCTCGTGATGTGCATTATTTGGCTAGATTGGGTGTTAGGTTGCTTGATTCAGCTGAGGAAAGTACTTTGGTGCAAAGTAGTTCCGAATGCTCCATAGTTTTGGAAGTAAAGGAAAAGGAAGATAAGGATCCTAGTTTGGTCAGACTGAAGGAGGTAGTTAAGGACCAAAAGGTAGTGGTTTCTCCTAAGGGGGAGATGATGTGTTGAGATTGCAAGGTAGATTGTGAGTTCCATGTGTTAATGATCTGAGGCAGAGGATTATGGATGAAGCGCATGGTGCGTGGTATTCTATTTATCCCGGCACTACTAAGATGTACCGCGACTTGAGGGAAATCTATTGGTGGAATGGTATGAAGAAGGACATAGCCAAATTCGTAGCAACGTATGCAACGTGCCAACAGGTTAAGGTAGAGAACCAAAGACCTGGTGGTGTGATGCAAGAGTTTGGTAGACCCACTTGGAAATGGGAGGCGGTGAATATGGATTTTGTAACCGAGTTGCCTCTTTCGCGTCGTCATCATTATTCAATTTAGGTTGTTGTAGATAGGCTGACTAAGTCTGTGCATTTCTTACCCGTGCATACATCTTATTCAGCTGAGGATTATGCTAGATTGTATATCCGGGAGTTAGTCATAAAGCATGGAGTTCCCTCATCTATTATTTCGTATAGGGGCACTCAATTTACATATCGGTTTTGGAGCACGTTTTAGCAGGGTCTGGGTACCTAAGTTCTTTTGAGTTTTTCTTTTCACCCGCAAACAGATGGTCAGGCTGAGAGGACTATTTAGATCGTAGAGGATATGTTGCAGGCGTGTGCTCTTGATTTCAAGGGTAGTGGGGATGAGCATTTGCCATTGATAGAGTTTTCTTATAACAACAGTTACCATGCTGGCATCGGGATGGCACCATTTGAGGCCTTGTATGGTAGGAGATGTAGGTCACCCATAGGTTGGTTTGAAGTGGGTGAGGCTGTCGTGATTGGGCATGATGTAGTGTTCGAGGCTATGAAGAAAGTTAAGTTGATTAGACAGAGGTTGAAGACCGCTCAAAGTTATCAAAAGTCATATGCCGATGTGAGAAGAAGTGATCTTGAGTTTGAGGTGGGTAATTTAGTGTACTTGAAGATTTCACCCATGAAAGGGGTGAAGTGGTTTGGTAAAAAGGGAAAACTTAGTCCCCGTTATGTTGATCCATATAGAGTTTTGAGCCATGTTGGGAAAGTAGCCTATGAGGTTGAGTTGCCCGCAGAGTTGTCAGCTGTTCATCCTGTTTTTCATGTCTCCATGCTTAAAAAGCATATTGGTGATTCTGTTGTTGTAGATCCCTCAGAGAGTGATGATATTCAGAACGGTCTTTCCTTCGATGAGATTCTTGTTGAGATCCTAGATTTTCAGATCCATAGACTAAGGAACAAAGAGGTTCCTTTAGTCAAAGTTTTGTGGCGGAAGTAGTCGGTTGAGGGCACTACTTGGGAGGCAGAAGCAGATATGCGAGCCAAGTACCCGCACCTCTTTTCCGCAAGTTCAGATCAATCAGAAGGTATTATTCTTGCTTAATTCAGCCCATCTAATCTAAAGTTCAGCTATGTATCTATTCTTGCATGTGCAATTTCTGAGGTATTCAAAGTTTAGAGAGATTTTGAGCCATTTAGAAAATTGTTTCAGCTATGTGAACTCTGTTTTTCCTGTGTTCCTAGTCTAACCAGTGACATTCGAGGATGAATGTTTCCAAGGGGGAGATATTGTATGACCCCACAAAGTTTCCTCGTAGTCCGGGCCTTAGAGCGTGTCAAGTGAAGTGTAATTCTGGAACTAAAAGAATTGAGAAGTGACTTCCTATGTGATTGGTATTTAAACCATATAGAATTTTCTTAAATTTGACTTTTTATCATGTAGATAATTGAATTAGCTTTCGAACGACACCAATTTTGTCTAAATCCGGCATCTAGGTGAGAAGTTAAGGCTATTTTATTGAGAGTTGTTGGAACTGCCCAGGTGCGACGGATGATCCAACGGACTATCGAGTCTGCGACGGACCATCTCTTGGACCATCGCGACCAAGGCAAAGACTCTCTTTCCTAGCCCAAGTGCAACGGCCAGGATGATGGACCGTCACGGCTGTGATGGATCATCGCTGAGACCGTCGCCACTAGGGCAGTATGGTCTCATCTTGGACATCGAGCGACGGATGATCTGATGGACCGTTGGACCTGCGATGGATCGTCGATCCGACCATCGTATCAAGGCAGTATGTCCCTTTTCTGGTCATCATGTGACGGGTGACGTAACGGACTGTTGAACATGCAACGGACCGTCGCTCCAACCATCACAGACCCCATTCAGTATTTTTAAGTCCTTTTTAAAAGGGGCTTTTGGGTCTTTTCCCTTTTAACCCTCAGATATATTCCAAATGAACTTGCTAGAATCATTATCTCCCACAACATCCAAAGGCTAGGGTTTCTTCCTCAAGAGCAAATCTAAAAATCTTCTTCAAGAAATCCAAGAACTCACCATGGGTTCTACAAATTGAGTTGAGATTTGAGTACCCCAAGCTCAAAGATTGCAAGAACCCTTTCTCAAGAGTAAGAAGAAGACTTTAGAGCAATCTTGTTCATCCAATTTCATAATCTAAGGTATGTGGTGTTTTGAACAAGGGTAGTACTTTCACCCTTGTGCCCAAAAGCTTATTTAAACTACAATTCTCAGCAATTTATGAGATTTTACATGTAATTGAATTGGGTTTTTTCACCCATTGTTATTGGTTGCAAGCTTTTGATGTTTCCCTTGAATTGAGAGTCTAATGGCATGATTTTTACATGTTTTCATGAAAATTTGCAGCTGGGTCTATACCCCATAATTTTAGCCTTTGAGAAGTTAATAGTTGAAATGTTTGAGATATTGAAATATATGAGTATGTTGAGATTTTGAGACAAATTGCTGAAATTTCCATATTTCTACATGACTTATGAATCTATATGCTATCTATTATGCTTTTGATAAGTTTTAACTTGAGAATGAATTATGGGTTATTGAGCACTACTTGAGATTTGCAATTTTATGAACTCTTATGCTATAAGCACCCATGATTTGAGCATTCTAAGATTGTTGAGAAATGTTTTGACCTAATGGTCATTGAGTTTTGAAATCCACTCTACTACATGAGATTATAGATTTGATTATTGGGTTCTTATTGAACCATGACATTATTCTAAAGTGGATTTTCATGAGATGAGCGAGATAAACTAAAGGGAGTAGTGTTTATCACCGAGCGGGTTAGTTACTATGGTATTTTACCCTAAAACTACGTGCCACCGTAGTTTGGGCCTGAGGCCGAGTTTATGATTATTATTGGGCCTAAGGCCAAGTTGATATTAGACTTGAGGCCGAGTTTATTTAGTGATCACTGGACCTAGTTATACTCCCTAGCAAGAGTATGACGCCTCTCCCCAACGTGAGGTCTCTTCCTTAGGAGGATAAAACGTTGGACTCCATGTAGCTCGCATGGTTTATGTCGATTAAGCGAAACTCTCTAAACTAAAGTATTTTTCATTGAGATAAGATATTTTCCTTGAAAACTAATATACTTTCCCTTGATATGAGTATTTTTCCCTAAAGCTTGAAATGAGATATTTTCCTAACGTGAATGAAATTCCTTCAAGTATGTTTCAAAGTTATATGATTCTGTATTTCAAGTATTTGAGTCAAAAGAGTTATGAGTTCTTGAGCATTAAATAAGTTTTAGTCTCCATGAGGCATATGAATAAGTTGAAAGCATTGTTTAAAGTCTCCTTTTGTCTATGGGTAATGAAAATAAGAGAAGATTACCGATTTCAAAGTTATACTATGATGACTCACGAGATTTGTGTTACATGCTCCATTCTACATGATTCATGAGCTTTACATTTTATACTTATTCAAGCCATGTGAGTCATTACCTATTGCATCATGATTTGATTAAACAGTATTGATGTTTTTTTATATAAATGCATGCACCCCCACATACTCAGTACATTCCCAAGTGCTGATCCACATATATGTCTATGTGCTACATTGTCTTATAATGTAGGTTCAGGTGCTCAGTCCCAGCCTCGTCAGTGACTTTCGAGTACCTCTGTCTACATCCCTACAGTGGTGAGTCCTCATGGTTCGAGGACCTATCGTAAGACATTTCAGCATTTGAGAGACTAAGTTATTACTTTCAGTTCATTTCGAGTCAGTTGGGGACCTGTCCCAATGACTCTGGAGTTCATGGATTAGTAGAGGCTTTGTCAGACTAGTTATCATATTGTGGTTGTGTTGAGGGTTTCCGGTATTGCTTGGTCATTTGGACTGAGCATTTTTTCCGTATTTCCTTTTAAATGAAATGACTATGCTAGGGTTTGAATTATTTCATCTTGAAATGATTGTTATTAGTAGGAACAGGCTCAAAGGGTTAGCTTAGAGCTACTTGTAGCCTTAAGCACCGTGTGACATCCCGAGAGGCGATTTTGGGTCGTTACAAAGGGGTGATTGCATAAGAAGTGGTTAAATAATCTCTTAGTACTGAGATGAAGGAGAAACAACCTTTGGATCCCATTCTTATGCAGATTAAGCATGATGTGGGACATCAAAAGGTTATGGCCTTTGAGATCGGAGAAGCTGGTATCTTGAGGTATCAAGGAAGGTTATGTATTACTGATGTTGATGGTCTATGGGAAAGGATTTTGACTGAGGCGCATTAGTCAAGGTATAATGTTTATCTAGGTATGAAAAAAATGTATCATGATTTTAAGGAGATTTATTTGTGAAACAATATGAAGAGAGATGTGGCTAACTACGTGTCTAAGTGTATAGTTTGTAAGTAAGTGAAGGTTGAGCACTTGAGGCCTGGTGGCATGTCTTAAGAGATTGAGTTTCCCATTTAGAAGTGGGAGATGATTAATATGGATTTGTTACTGATGTTCTGGCTTTTGACGGAACATTTAACATCATCTTCTTGGGAAAATTGTATGTTTTCAAGCAACCAAAGAGGTGTTTAATGATTCTTTTTAGTGTTTCAGGGAAAAGAGTGAACCACAGAAGAAACTTGGAAAAAGTAGCAAAAAAGGGGATTTGACGGTCAAAATGGTGGACCATCAATATTACGATGGACCACCAGTTGGACCATCAGGCCTTATCCAGAAACCACTCTTCTGAAGGACTCAGTGACAGACCAAATGGTGGACCGTCAGTCTTGCGACGGACCACCAGTTGGACCGTCAACCCTCATCCAGGGACCACTCTTCTGAAGGACTCAGTGACGGACCAAATGGTGGACTGTCAGACTTTCGACGGACCACCACTCTGGCCGTCGACTTGGACGCGGTTTTTCTGATTTTAAATTTTAAATTCCTTTTTACCTAGGAACATATAAATACAAAATTTTAGGGTTAGCAGGAGAGATTTTTATCTTTTACAAGTTTTACATCTATAGAAATTCTCTGTAACCTAGTACTTTTGGGATTGAAGCATATCTTTGGGGAAGTTAATCATTCAATCTTTTATTGAAGATTCAAGAACTTATTCTTGAGATTTTTGTAAGTGAATTCTAAATCTATTTATAAATAATACAAGAATTATTTCTTCTTAGTTTATGAAATTTTGTGGCTAAGTTCCCATAACTAGGGTTATGGGATTCTTAATGTGAAAAACATCTATGGGTTGTGAATCTAATTGAGTTCCATGAATAACTGATATTGTATAAAGCTTTCTTCAAGTTAATGACTTTTCTTGGTTGCAAACTTGAGAAGTGAGCCCAAGAACATCACTTGTCTGAAAGGTAAGTGTTTGTTGGGGAAAAAAGAAGTGTTTATATGAATTCTAAGGGCTTTAACCTTTGGATTAATGGAAAATGCCTTATCAGGATTAGCTTACATGTGAAAATGGTTGAAAGAACAATGTATCCTTTGAGTTTGAGAGAATTAGAGGATAATCTATCCACTTAGGTTGAGAAACTAAGGGATAAAGAATAGGTTTCAACCCTTCTTGCAATTGAATTTGTTAATTGGCACTCTTAAGTGATTCATAACCCTAGTTGTGCTAGCATTTTGGTAACCATAGCCCTGGTTTTTTTAATCTCATTATATTACTAATTGCAAAGAGAATAATTCGTTGGAATACTCTTGTTATAATTAATTACTTTATAAGTTACAAATCAAAACCCTCCCATATTCAGGAACCTCTTATCAACTGTCCAGTAATAATTACAATACTTAGTGAGCACAGTATTCCCTGTGCGATTCGACACCTCACCTAGTTGGGTTCTATATTTGTCAGCGACCGCTTACACTTTCTTACGAGATTTGTAATTTGGGCGTATCAAATTTTTGCGCAGATGCCGGGGACTACGGTTGTCTACTAAGTTTGTGATTATTAATCGACCCTTTGGTCAAAGATTCCTAAGTTTTACTTTTTATTTGTTGTTTTTGTTTTGTGCAGGTTGAGTGTCTTGTATGACAAGTACGAGACATCAGGTCAACCATTATTACCTATTCGTCCAGAACCGTAACTCATTGGCAGAATGGATGATCAACAGGACCCAAAAAGAATAGCTGCTCAGCAGGAGCAGGCTAGATTAGTAGCCATAGCAGCCGTGCAAGTAAACCAGCAGAATGCAGATAATGATGGTCAGGAAGTAAACCCAGATGATGAGGACTTGGGCGATGATGATTTATTAAACCCAAGGTATGCGGATGATGTAGCCACACCAGTGAACAGGAATATCAACAGAAATCGCCAGGCTAGGATGAGATCCTAACGCCGAGCTTTCCAATTTGCTTTAGACGATGATGATGACGACCTGGATGGGGCTGGTTCTATAGGGGCTATTATTCCTCTGCCCTTAGCACCCGGAGCTAAGTTTAATATCGCGAGTACCATGATCTAGTTATTGCATCTTAAGGGGCTGTTCGGTGGACTTGCGGGTGATGTATCAAATATGCATTTGATTAACTTTATCTTGATATGCAAATCATTCGACAATCCAGGATTAGGACAAAATTCTATTCGGTTGCGATTAATCCCGTTGTCTCTGTCTGGAGAAGAAACTTTATGGTTGAATGGGCTAACCCCCAATTCTATTACAAATTGGAGGTAATTGAAAGATGCTTTCTTAGAAAGGTTCTTTTCGTCGTCCAAGAGGGCACAATTAAGAAATTAAATCAGTAATTTTAGGCAGATTCTAACTGAAGCTCTCCATGAAACTTGGGAGAGGTTAAAAAAGAAGCTCACACAGTGCTCGAATCATCAGATGACCAACATCCACCTGAAAGAGATATTATATAGGGCCTTGAATTCGGTGACTAAATAAGTGGTGGATAATGCTGCGGGTGGGTCATTCATGGACCTCACTTTTCCTGAGGCGTCTAAGTTACTGGATCGTATGACAAAGCAGAGTAAAGCTTGGCATACCAGGGATTCTGAGGTAGAAAGCTCTACTGTATCTATTGGCATGACTGAAAAACAGAGGCGAAGGATTGAGAAACATGACCAAGACATAGCTCACATGAAGACACAGATGGACCTTCTTACTAAGTATTTATTATCAGGAAAAATAGAAAAGGTTAAAGAAATTGCATCACAGGGAAGAGCTGACTCTAATTTCTGAGGAGGAAGCCAATTATTTGAACAATCAGGGGTTTTTTGAGGTAGTGGCCAAGGAAATCAAGGTCGGAACTACTATGATAAATCTAAATACAAGGACCGAGACCAAGGAAATTAGAAAAACAAGAATGATAGGAGTGGGTTGTATGTACCTCCTAGAAATCGTGAGGCTACTACAACTAGCTCTGGGAAGATATCCATGGAAGATATGATGGCTAAATTATTGAAGGGGGCGGAAGAAACCAATACTGGAGTAGCAGAGATGAAAAATAATTTATCCTCGATGAATTAATTGGTTGACTCGCACTCTACTTTAATAAAATAGTTGGAGCAGCAAATAAACCAACTTTCTACTGCGTTTAATCAGAGGAAGGCTGGCACTCTACTAAGTGACACAATTAAAAATCAAAAGAAGGATGGTTTGTGCATGGCAATTACCACTAGGAAAGGTAAAGTACTCGCAAACCCATCTGTGGGTAAGCCTGTAGTTGATATTATGGTAGATAATGTTGACAAAGAAGATATTGATCATTCGGTAGAGTTTGAAAAACCGGATGAGATTATTTATGATATTGCATCTAACAGTCAGCAGGCTGATGAGTTGAAAAGAGAGGAAGACAAGGAAAAGAAAGTAGTGGAGAACACTCTCCCAAAACCACCACCTCCCTTTCCTCAAAGATTGAAAAAGAAGGCTGAGGATATGAAGTTTAGTAAATTCATGGCCATGTTGAAGTAGTTGACGGTAAACGTGCCTTTGGTTGAGGCACTTGAGAAAATCTAAGGGTATGCCAAATTTATAAAGGACCTGCTGACAAAGAAAAAAGCGGCGAGCTATGAGCCGATGGATAATCTACATCATTGTAGCGCTATTGCTACAAGTTTTTTGGGGCAGAAGAAGGAAGACCCAGGAGCATTCACTATTCCTTACACGGTAGGGTATTTTGAATTTTCTAAGGCCTTATGTGATTTGGGAGTTAGCATTAACCTGATGCCGCTATCTGTTTATAAAAAGTTGGGTTTAGGAAACTCCATGCCCACCAATATGCGACTTGTGATGGCGGATAGGTCGGTAAAATGACCTGTTGGTATTTTGTATGATGTGCTAGTGAAGGTGGATACCTTCATATTTCCTGTAGATTTCTTAATTCTGGATTGCAAGGTGGACTTTGAGGTGCCCATAATCTTGGGTCGACCTTTCCTCGCAACCAAAAGTGTGCTGATTGATTTGCGAGCTAATAAGCTCTTATTCAGGATGAATGATGAAGTGGTGCATTTTGATGTATGCAAATCAATGAATTAACATAAAGAGATGAGCGTGTTCTCAATTGTTGATGTATATTATGAGGATGAGCAGGAAGTACCAATAGAGGAGCAACTTGCTGTTGAGCCGTTAGCTACAGTACTTATGAATTTTGATCGTGAAGATATTGCGGATTATGAAGAGACCATTTGTGCTTTAACAGGAATGGTATCATATTCTTATGCTCCTAAAAAGCTCAATCTTGATCTTAAGAATCGACCAACACCACCGAAAAAACCATCTGTCAAAGAGCCACCGGTGTTGGAATTTAAAGAGTTACCTGGTCATTTGAGGTACTGTTCCTGGGTAGTGGTAATTCACTACCCATCATTATTGCTTCTGATCTGGGTGAGAAATAGGTGAAAGCTCTCATCTCTGTTCTTAAGAGATATAATAAAGCTATTGGTTGGACTATTGCGGATATTATTGGTATTCCTCTGGACATATGTATACATAAAATTTAGTTAGAGGAGGATTGAGTGACTACTATTGAGCATTAGGGTCACCTGAACCTACCTATGCAAGAGGTGGTAAAGAAAGAAATCATCAAGTGGTTAGATGCAGGGGTGGTATATCCTTTATCAGATAGTAAGTGAGTGAGTCTTGTGCAATGTGTGCCTAAGAAAGGGGGCATGATAGTGGTAGCCAATGAGAAGAATGAATTGATCTTACTTAGTCCTATTACTGGGTGGAGGGTGTGTATGGATTACCGAAAGCTCAACTCGTGGATGTTAAAGGAACACTTTTCAATGACCTTCATGGATCAAATGCTTGATCAATTGGCAGGAAAGGGATGGTATTTCTTTTTGGATGGTTATTTTGGATATAACCAAATTTGTATTTCTCTCCAAGGTCAGGAGAAGATCACTTTTACATGCCCGTACGACACTTTTGCATTCAAGCAGATGCCGTTTGGGTTATGTAATGCACCTGCCACCTTCCAACGGTACGTGATGTCTATTTTCTCAGATATGGTTGAAGACACCTTAAAGGTGTTTATGAATGATTTTTCGGTTGTAGGACATTCGTTTGAGTTGTGTTTGGCAAACCTGAGTATGGCCTTGCAACGATGTGTGGAATTCAATCTTGTACTTAATTGGGAGAAGTGCCACTTATGGTTAAGGAGGGCATTGTTCTCGGGCATAAAATTTCAGCAAAAGGAATTGAAGTTGATCGATCCAAGGTTGAAGTTATTGAGAGATTACCACCTCCATTTTCTGTGAAGGGTTTTGCAGTTTTCTTGGCCATGCTGGTTTTTATCGGAAGTTTATTAAAGACTTCTTCAAGATTGCAAACCTACTCTGCAAATTTTTGGAGAAGGAAGAGAAGTTTTCTTTCGATGAAGATTGCTTAAAGGCATTTGAATGCCTTAAAGGGAAACTGGTGGAAGCCCCTATCATTGTAGCACCGGATTGATCCAACCCGTTTGAGATCATGTGTGATGCAAGCGGTGTTTCCCTTGTAGCTGCTTTGGGGAAAAAGAGGGATAAATTGTTTCATCCAATCTATTATTCCAGCAAGGCTCTGAATGGAGCTCAAAAGAACTACACTGTCACCGAACAGAAAGTCCTTGCTGTAGTGTATGCTTTTGAGAAATTTAGAGCTTATCTTCTTGGAACCAAGGTGGTGGTCCATACTGACCATGAAGCCTTAAGTTATTTGATAGCTAAAAAAGATGTGAAACCAAGGTTGATTCGATGGGTGTTACTACTCTGAGAATTTGACTTTGAAGTCAAAGATAGAAAGGGTTGCAAAAACTAAGTGGTGGATCATCTGTCTAGGATGGAAGGTGAGCGAGCAGTTAGAGATGAGATGGAGATTAATAATGCATTTCAAGATGAGGAAATCTTAACTGCTGCTCTGAAGAAACTACCTTGGTACGCTGATTTTTCGAATTATGTGGTGAGCGAGGTGATTCCAGAAAATCTTTCTTTTCATCAAAGAAAGAAATTTCTTCATGATATGACACACTACTTCTGGGATGAGCCATATCTTTTTCGGCGATGTGCTGATAATATAATAAGAATATGTGTTCCAGAGGTGGATGTATTAAGCATATTGGAAGCATGCTATTCTTCCCTAGTCGGGGGCCATCATGCAGGTGATCGAACTGCGAGAAAGGTATTGCAGAATGGCTACTATTGGCCATCATTATTCAAGGACGCTCACGAGTTTGTGCTTAAATATGACCAATGTCAGAGGCAGAGGTCTATCTCCAAGAGGCATGAAATGCCTTTAACCAAGATGCTTGAAGTGAAATTGTATGACGTTTAGGGCATCAATTTCATAGGCCCTTTTGTAAGCTTGTATGGAATGAAGTACATTTTAGTTGCTGTGGATTATGTATCCAAATGGGTCGAAGCTGTTGCCTTGTCTAAAAATGAAGGGAAGAGAGTTGTTTCATTTATTAAGAAGAACATCTTCTCTCGCTTTAGAGTGCCACAAACTATTATAAGTGATGGAAGATCCCATTTTTGCAACAAAGTGTTCCGGGCATCTTTAATGAAATATCGGGTGAAACAACATAGAGTAGCAACTCCATATCACCCACAAACTAGTGGGCAAGTGGAGGTGTCGAATTGGGAGATTAAAACCATCCTAGACAAAACAGTGAATGCTAATAGGCAAGATTGGGCTCAAAAGCTAGATGACGCTCTGTGGGCATATCGGACTGCTTTTAAAACTCCAATAGGCATGTCACCATATCAGCTAGTTTATGGAAAAGCATGCTATTTACCGGTTGAGCTGGAACACAAGGCTTTGTGGGCTCTAAAAAGGTTAAATCTTAATTGGAAGTAGGCAGTAGAGCTAAGATTAGGGCAACTGAATGAGATGGATATATTCCATCTCGGGGCTTACAAAAAAGCAGACCTATACAAAAAGAAGATGAAAAAGTATCACGACCGAAGACTTGAAAGTAGAGACTTTCAGAAAGGTGATCTGGTACTTCTGTTCAATTCTAGTCTCAAATTATTTCTAGGTAAACTCAAGTCTAAGTGGTTAGGATCGTTTAAAGTTAGTTAAGTCTACTCATCTGGGGTAGTGATCTTGAAAATGAAGACGACAGCGTCTTCATAGAGAACGGGCAACGAATCAAACTTTATATTAATTCAAAAGACTTGATAAGAAGTGCTAATATCTTTTATCTGAATGAAGTCTCAGTAATCGAGATAATTGAGTCATGCCGCAATGATAAATCAGGCGCTAGTGGGAGGCAACCCACAACATGTTATAACCATTGTTAGAGTCCATTTCATGTTTTTATGCAATTTTGATGTGTTTGTGAAGTGTGCAGGACCAGAAATGTAATAAAAAGGGAAAAGAGGGATACAAGTGAGCTACTGTAACAAAGTGATGGACAAATTGGCGAACCATCAGTCCCCTGACGGACCACCACTTTCACCCGTAAAGAAATAGCAAAAAAGTTTATTCACTGGATAAGCCACGATGTCCTAAGTGGTGGACCATCACAAACCTAGTGGGCTGTCATAAAAGCCATCAAAAGTTAGATCAGTAATCTATATTCTAGTAAGAAGTGACGGTCAGATTGGTGAACCGTCATATTCTTGGTGAACCATCCCACTGACCGTCACCCGGAAACAGAAACACCCAAACTCTAGTGATGAGTGATGTTTAAAATGGTGGTCTGCCATACTTATGACGTACCATCAGTATCATCGTCACTTTAGCCCTAATTCTAAATCAGGTCGGGTTAAATTGGTACTCTTTATAAGTACTCCGTAGTTGACCCAAAGTGAGATCTGAAGGATAAAATTGAGCAGGTACATTCATTGTAACCATTCCACGACCTTTAGCTGTTCCACTTCCTTAAGATTCAAAGAACCTGAAGGGAGTTATCCCATCTAACTCCCTATCTCCTCTATTTTTTACCTTATTTAAACTAGCTTACTCCATCCCTCTCTTTATCACAAATAAAAAGTAACGTAAGAGCTAGAATCTATAAAGTAGCTTTGTCTTTGAAGTTTCAAGCACGTAGCGTACCTACAAAATCTAGGTATGTGCATACCCTTTTCTTCTGGTTGTCCATATTAAGTGTAAGAGCATGATTTGTTTTCTTAGTTTGTTCCTATTATGTTGAGTTTGAATGACTTGAGTTCGACTTCAATATGAAAATTTGTGTGAAATCTGAGTAGCATAAGTTGAAAAATTCGAAAAATGTGCTTAAAATATAAATTTAGTGCCGTGTTGATATCTAGAAATTGATTTGGTATGCAATTGCTCGACAAAAGGGTGTATTTACATCATGGTTGGATGTTGTTGCCAATATTCTGAATCCAATCATGTGCTATCTAGTAGAAGTGGAATGTCTAGGGTGTTTTTATTATTTCATTTCAAATTCTATAGCTTGTTATGTAAATATTTGTGTTTAATGATTATCTATAAAATGTTTTTGTTTTAGTACATCATTGTAAATATGGATAATGAATGATGTTGGCATAAGACTATGAGCATGTGTATGTAATTAATTACTTTATTCATGCAAACATGTGTACATAAACTTCAGTGAATCTGCATTTGGCATTATTCTGTAAGAAGTGCATAAATCATATGATGAACATTCTAAGAGTTACAGAAGAAGTTTAGCTCAGTTGCTTGTGGGTGTGAGGATTTACCTTCAGTTCTTGCATAGTCTAATGCCTAGAACTTTCCTGAGTTATTGATATGGTCTTCTAGTGGACTCAATAGGATAGGATAATAGGCCGCCTTGTAGTTTTAGCCCACTTAGCCTAAATAAATAACCCCACCAAAAAGATTTTTATCTCATTTGAACCCGTCTTCTGCCTTTAGGATTTTTTTCAATTCCAATAACTTTTATTTACTCTCCGTAGGGCGTTAGCATTCTACTATAACCTTAGCCTAATATTTGGGTATTGTGTACTTTAACTTAGGTAAAACACCTAAGTTGAGGGTGAATTTTAATCTAAAGGGGATTTGACAGTCAAAATGGTGGACCGTCAGTATTACGACGGACCACCAGTTGGACCGTCAGGTCTTATCCAGAAACCGCTCTTCTGAAGGACTCAGTGATAGACCAAATGGTGGACCATCAGTCTTATGAAGGACCACCAGTTGGACCGCCAGGTCTCATCCAGGAACCACTCTTCTGAAGGACTCAATGACGGACCAAATAGTGGACCGTCAGACTTTCGACGGACCACCACTTTGGCCGTCGACTTGGACGCGGTTTTTCTGATTTTAAATTTTAAATTCCTTTTTTCCTGGGAACATATAAATACTAAATTTTAGGGTTAGCAGGAGAGCTATTTATCTTTTACAAGTTTTACATCTATAGAAATTCTCTATAACCTAGTACTTTGGGGATTGAGGCATATCTTTAGGGTAGTTAATCATTCAATCTTTTATTGAAGATTCAAGAACTGATTCTTGAGATTTTTGTAAGTGAATTCTAAATCTATTTATGAATAATACAAGAATTATTTCTTCTTCGTTTATGGAATTTTATGGCTAAGTTCCCATAACTAGGGTTATGAGATCCTTAATATTAAAAGCATCTATGGGTTGTGAATCTAATTGAGTTCCATGAATAACTGATATTGTATAAAGCTTTCTTCAAGTTAATGACTTTTCTTGGTTGCAAACTTGAGAAGTGAGCCCAAGAACATCACTTGTCTGAAAGGAAAGTGTTTGTTGGGAAAAAAAAGGTGTTTACATGAATTCTAAGGGCTTTACCCTTTGGATTAATGGCAAATGCCTTAACAGGATTAGCTTACATGAGAAAATGGTTGAAAGAATAATGTATCCTTTGAGTTTGAGAAAAATTAGAGGATAATCTATCCACTTAGGTTGAGAAACTAAGGGATAAAGAATAGGTTTCAACCCTTCTTGCAATTGAATTTATTAATTGGAACTCTTAAGTGATTCACAACCCTAGTTCTGCTAGTCTTTCAGTAACCATAGCCCTGGTTTGTTTAATCTCATTAAATTACTAATTACAAAGAGAATCATTCGTTGGAATACTCTTGCATAATTAATTACTTTATAAGTTACAAATCAACCCCCCATATTCAGGAACCTCTGATCAACAGTCCAGTAATAATTACAATACTTAGTGAGCACAGTATTCCCTGTGGGATTCGACACCCAACCTAGTTGGGTTCTATATTTGATAGCGACCGATTACACTTTCTTATGAGAGTTGTAATTTGGGCGTATCAGTTACCAGTCTTCTGTGGTCTCATAATCTATATGATTTTATTTAGGTCTTTATGGATAGGCTGACGAAGTCTGCTCATTTCTTGCTAGTGAGGACTTCCTACTTTGGAGAGGATTATGCTAAGTTGTTCGTTGAAGAGATAGTCAGATTGTATGGAGCATTGGTGTTGATTATCTTAGATTTAGGTACGCAATTCTCATCTCACTTTTGGCATTTATTTTACAAAGGTTTGGGGGCCAAGGTGACCCTTAGCACTGTTTTTACCCTCAAATAGATGGACAAGACAAACAAACTATTTCGACATTACAGGATATGCTAAGGGATTTTGTGATTGATTTTGGAGGAAGTAGGGTTGATCACTTACCCCATATTGAGTTTGCATATAAAAATAGTAATCACTCCATTCTAGGCTTTTTATGGTTGGAGGTGTAGGTCTCATATTAGATGGTTTGAGGTTGGTGAGACTAGGTTGTTTAGTCCTGACTTGGTTCACCAAGCCATGGAAAAGGGGAAGGTGATTAGTGAAATCTTAAGATTGCTCAAAGTTACCAAAAGTCTTATATGGATGTGAGGCAAAGAGAGTTGGAGTTTGATGTAGGTGATTGGGTGTTTTTGAAAGTTTCTCCTATAAAGGGATTGATGAAGTTTGGGAAGAAGGGGAGCTTAGCCCCCATTATGTTGGTTTGTATCTTATTTTGAGAAGATTTGGGAATATTGCTTATGAGTTGGATTTGTCTATGAGATTAGGTTCCATTCATCCTATTTTTTACATGTTGATGTTCAAGAAATGTGTGGGTGATCCTTCTCATATTATTCCTACTGAGAATGTTGGTATTTTGGATTCCTTAACTTATGAGGAAGCCTCAATTGAGATATTAGATAGGCTATTTCGTCGGTTGAAGTCTAAGAATGTCACTTCAGTAAAGGTTCTTTAGAGGAATCAAAAGGTGGAAGAAGCTACTTGGGAAGCTGAAGAGGACATGAAGTCCAAATATTCATTCCTATTCCTCGTGGTTGATGAAAATGCTTGAAGTATGATTTTCACTTTCTTCTTTGTGGCCTTTTGAATTTGTCATTTGAGTATGTATGTATTCTTTCTTATTATTATGCAAATGAGTGCCTTGACTTCTCATTCGAGGACGAATGATCCTGGGGGTTGGGGGGTTGGGGTAAACAAATACCCTAGGTTTTTAAACTTTTAATGTTCTCAGTTATCGTTCTTACTGCTTAGGTTATGAATCAGGTGATGAGCCATGAAGAATCCTCACGAGTTGTATAGTGCCTATCATAGTCTAAACAGTAAAGTTTCCCTAAGTTTCTATTGGGATCACGACTAGATCCTCATAAGTTGTGTTCACTCAATACGATCCTTAATGAGGGACTCGTAGTCCCACCAGTAAGATAGCCTTGGTTACTATGTTGGTCATAAATGGACTCCATGGGTCGGTAGGTGAGGTGATAAGTCATAGGGTAGAACTCGTGATCAAACCAGTAAAGTTGCACTGAGTCACTGCCCAGATTACGAGTCAAGGCAATGACTCGTATCTAATCATTACGAGTTGTCAGCTAACTCATAGAAACTGGAGTTACATTTTTGCTTGTTTTTCATTGAGGGTAATTTGGTCTTTTCTTTCCTTTACACTATTCCCACGACTTAAACATTCCCTTAGTCCTATTTCCACCCATTCGAAATAACATAAACACTCTTTTCTCCCTCAAATTTCAAAGTCAAGAACAAAGCTATGGTTTCTAAGGGTTGGTTATCTATTGCTTAAAGTGTGGTTTTATCTCCAAAATTCTTGATTTCTCAGGCATATATAACTTCTCTAAACTTTTATTTTATCTTGGAATGCAATGGTTTGGTATTCATATGGTTTTAATATTTGGTTTTGAAATTTGGGTTGAGGTGTTTAGATGATTATTGTTTAAATGGTATTTTCATGGGTTACATGTATTTGTTATGCTTTATTAATGGATTTTGAAAATTATTGGGTGCATGGGTATGGATAATGGAATGGGGGGTCGTGGATTCCCCAAAACTTATGGATGTTTGTATTGGAATTGGTAATAACCTCAACTCAACTTATGAAATTGGCTTTGAAACGTGGTTATATGCATAATTTAACCACTTCTAAAATTATTGCATTGCATAAATGGTTAATAGAATATAAATGATTTTGAAAGTCTTTGGTGGATAAGTCATTGTATTATCATCATCAGTGCCTTCTTCAGGAAGGGTTGCACAACCTATAGGTTATGGTAGAGGTGCTAAAGTAGCAGCTAGCTCTTGTGGAGCTCAAAATTGAACATATGCTCTAGCGGATAGACAAAATTTAGAGGCTTCTCCAATTATGGTTACAGGTACATTTACCATCTTTTCACATAATGTATATACAACAATTGATCCGGGTTCTACATTATCATATGTTACTCCATCGGTTGCTGGAAAGTTCAAAAGAACACTAGAATTTCTAGTTAAGCCATTTGAAGTATCTATGCCCGTTGGTGAATCTATCATAGCTAAGAGAGTGCATTAAAACTGTATAATAACTATTTGTGGTCATGATACAATGGCTGACCTGGTTGAGGTAGAAATGGTAGACTTTGATGCTATAATGGGTATGGATTGGTTGGCTTCTTATTATGCCACAGTAGATTGCCGAACTAAGATGGTGTATTTCCATTTTCAAAGAGAGGCAGTCCTTGAATGGCGGGGTAATGTTGGTGCACCAAGAGGTAAATTTATTTCTTATTTTAAGGAAAAAAGGATGATTTCCAAAGTTTACATATATCATGTAGTTAGAGTGAAAGATACAGATGTGGATCCACCAACTATTCAAACTATTCTAGTGGTAAATGAATTTTCTAATGTATTTCATGAAGATCTACTAGGTTTGCTTCCTGAATGAGAAGTAGAGTTTGGTATTGATGTGATTTCGGGTATCAACCAATCTCAATTCCTCCATATAGAATAGCCCTAGAAGAATTACGAGAGTTGAAAGAGAAACTAAAAGACTTACTAGAGAAGGGATTCATATGGGATAGTATGTCCCCTTGGGGCGCACTAGTTTTATTTGTGCATAAGAAATATGGCTCATTGAGAATGTATATTGACTACCGACAATTAAATAAGGTGACTATTAAGAACAAATTTCCCCTTTCGAGAATTAAAGACTTATTCGACCAGTTTCAAGGCACCAAGTGCTTTTCAAAGATTGATTTAAGGTCAGGTTACCACCAAGTGAGGTTCAAAGAGAAGAGCATACACAATATAACCTTTCGAACATGGTACAGTCATTACGAGTTTCTAATCATGTCCTTTCGGCTAACTAATACACCCACAACTTTTATGGATTTGATGAATAGGGTGTTAAATCCATTCTTAGAATTGTTTGTGATAGTTTTTATAGATGATATTCAGGTTTATTTGAGATCAAAGGAGGAACATGCCAGTCACTTGCGATAGGTTTTACTGATTCTTCGTGATCGTAAGCTATATACAAAGTTCACTAAATTTGAGTTTTGGTTAAAATCTGTGACATTTTAAGGTCATATTGTATCTGATGAAGGAATAAAGGTTGATACTTAAAAGATAGAAGTTGTGAAGAACTGGCCAAGACCTATAAAAGGGTTAATATTTCAATGGAGTGATGTATGTGAAAGGAGTTTCCAAGATCTGAAGAATAAGTTGACTTTTACACCCATATTAGTACTTCCAGAAGGCACATAAGGGTATGCAGTATATTGTGATCTATGTTTTATGCTGCAGGAACAGGTGCTTCAGCAAATACACCTTCTCAGTAGTATCCAGGATATCCAGCAGCTATTGGTGAGCTCTAGATTGATTTGGGGATTTCCGAGTCTGTTTTAAATATTTTGGTATTTACAGTAGTCAAGAGTAAAGTGGGGGTTTGTCCCGACCTTAACTAGATTTCTATGTATCTTTTAGAGTCTTTGTAGACCAATGTAATGTTAAGCATGGTAGTGTCTTATGTTTTAGATATTGTGGCCCCAACGGCCAAGTCTTGTATATGTAATTTTGTGCTTGCCTACGTAGTTATTCTCATTGATGCATTATATAATATCTTTTAGAACCTTTGGTTGTCCTAGTTATATACATGAGAAGTACAAGGTTATGGATTAGTTCTCTTGGGCCTTTACGGCTACGGGTGCCTGTTCGCCCAAATAGGATTTGAGGTGTGACAGGATGTTGGAGCTGAAAGATCAAGGGCTCCAGTTGTTGTTGCTGAAGGGCCTGAGGTTGTACCCCTATAATGTTGATACTCCGGTGCCTTGAGCACCAAGGTATGACTCTTATCCTTACTCTATTTTATTTTTGTAGCACTGGGGACAATATGACATTCTTTTTTAGGGTAAGGGGGTTATTTCAAAAATTTGGGAGAAGTTTGGAAATTTTCAGATGTAGCTAAGACTGAAAATTTGTTATGACTTCCAGGTTGATGTGGGCAGCTGAGATAGGGTGTAGATCAGTGCACCTATGGTAGAAAATTTCTAATTTTTGATTATGATTGATGAATTTTGAAAAATTTCTGATGTATTGAAAGTTTTTGATTTTGTTTTGATTCCTACTTTGTGATTGATGGAACAATGCTGACTTTTGAAATATTACTGTGAAAAGTGGTGTTAACTTTATGCTAAAAACAATCAGAAATGTTGAAAATGTTGAACCCCCTCAAAAGTTTTATTCAAGAAATCCCATGATTTGTATATTTGTGTTAAACTATTGAATATCTGATAATGACATTAGGATTAAGGATAGTATATTTTGAGACAAAACAATTGCATAGTTGAATAATTATTACTCAGTAGTGTAGCTCTGTGCAAGTGTGCGTGTAAGGTTTACTGAGTTCTCGGTGGTGTTGGAATCTTGAACTTACCAAGTTGCTTTTACCTAGGTCTAGGATGGTTAAGTAGGAGATGATCATAGGCCATTGTTGTATGAGTCCACTTAAGCTTAAAAAGCCTTAACCAAATGAATAAATCCCTTTGATCAAAATGTTTGAGTCTTTATAGACAAATTTTTTTGTTACACCCATCACCTTCCCGTTTAACTTACAATGAACCTATTTTGACCCTTGTCCTCCTAGGGACACTGTGCACCTCAACTCAAGCAAATTTCCTAAGTTGATGGTGTCCATTATAGGGGTGTGTAAGAGAAAAATGAGTATGAAGAAAAATAGTTAAAATATGTGAAGGTGTGATAAAAAGAAAAAAAAAGAATAATACAATGTAAAACGAAGGAAAAAAGAATGAGAAAAATAAAGTGCTAGAAGGCAGACCCTGATCCAGTTAGAATATACTTAAAAGGAAAAGGGAGACATAAGGGCAGAAATAAAAGAAGTGAAGAATTACTGGTCCCCGAGAAAAGTGTAGTGACCATGAGTCTTAGTGACTAAACAAATCTTAAAACATATCATACCATCCCCAATCCTATGTTACAAGCCAAATAAATTCCTATAGTGATCCTACCATAATTGTCTGACAACTTAGAAAAAGAGCACAAGGGCAAGCTTATGGTATTCTGTGCGCACTGGTGATACTTCTTTGTGTGAGAGAGAGTCATTTGTTATATTCCTGAATAGATTGGTCTATTTATGAATAGTGAATGGGATTTCTTTGGTTGTGAGTGCACATGAGTTATGTTGGTAGGTTGCTAGATTGCTTGATGAAAGTAAATTATGTCTATGACCAAGTGTATATTGCTAATGTAATGCCATCATCAGATTCCTTCGTGTTTATACATTTGCTAAATTGTTATACTATTGTTTGAGTTGAAAAGTTGAAAAAATTAAGAGGGGAGCAACAAAATTGAAATTTAATTCAAAATCACTGCCATGGGCTGCTTGAGATCTTCCTTTTTAAGAATCAACTCTGTGCTAGAAAATAGTAATCTAGTTTTGTTTACCTGAGGACTTACAAAAGTCTAAGTTGAGGGTGTTGATGTGGCGTTGGAACACGACATTTTAGATGACTAAAACTGCAAATTTATGTGTGAACTTAGGGTATTTTTTAGATATGATGCACTGTAGTGTGAGTTGCAGGTAAAACAAGCCTACAACAGTGTTTCAACTAAAAAATAAGAAAAATAACTAAAAAAGATAAACTCTGATCAGTATACGAGTCATCATGTGAGTCACAACAAGTCGATATGACTCAAATGCTAAATCATATGAGTAATAAAACCAAAAGCCAAATCAAAGAGCCATGTGTGAGAAAGATAAGACTCAAGTATCCTAGTCGTAGGCCAAGATAATGTTGTATACCAAAGTCATAAGCATAAAAGAACTTAAGATACCATCCAGAAATCAAAGTGTCTAAGGTATACGAGTCAAAAGTCTGGGTACAACTCATATATGTATGTCATATACAAACCAGTGTTCAAGAATTAAAATGACTAAAGTCCTAGGTGAATGCGGATGATGGACAAGAGTCATACATTCAGTTACGACTCGTAAGTGGAAGTGATATGTTGAACACAGAGTTGAAGCCGTGAGAATATTAGACACTGGAACAAATATGACAACGCAGGGTACGACTCATAAGCTGATGATATGAGTGAAGATTGAGTTGTACTGACTATCGACTTAACTTTACCTTTCCCATTTGTATAGGATTTTTATGTTATTTTGAGATACTATAAATACCCTATGGTTTATCTTTTATTAGGTTACATTCTTTTATGTATTGTTACGCATTATGACGCATTATTGCACAATATTACATACTTTTGCATACTTTTACAATTGTTCTTGAGATTCTAGGGTTTTACTCAATTAAAGACTTTGGAGTTTATTCATCTTACTCTTTTTCAATTGATTTTACGTTTTCATCATTGATAATCATGATTTCTTTCACAAACATGAGCGATTAATCTCCTTAGCTAGGGTTGTGGGAACCCTTGTATATTATCTATGTAGAGAAATTGTGAGACACAATTATTTTAGAGTTTTTGAATATATCTTAATTCTTCTTTGAAATAATTAAACTCATTGCAGCTGCAGATGCTTGAGATTGCCTATATTTGTATTCATTCGATAACATAGAAGTTTGCATTTAGGAAAAGATGATTAAGACAGTGATTTAGGATTCGGTAACCAAGCATTCCATCTTATCTCTTCATCCTACCACGACAAGTGTAACAGAAGCCGCAACAAGGGGCAGTAAGGCAATACCCTGAGATGATAACCAAGTAAAGGGTGAAATTTATCTTCTACCTTACCAGGTAGTTGATAAGACTTCTCTTGTAGTCTTTTCATGCAGAACAAAAGAACAATTCGGTTGATCACGAGAAATTTACAAAGTTAAAAAGCTAGGGGGAAGACAACCTAATGTTGGTCTTATATTGATTATTACTCAAAAACACTTAAGAATTGGTTACTATTTGCAATTGATATCAAATCCCCATTTACTTTCCTACACTGCTCGTGGATTATATCAAGGAAAACAACTATTTATGTTTTCCTTGTGGGATCAAGCCCAACCTTGTTGGGTTATTATATTTTAAACCGACCGCATTATACTTCTAGTTGGGGTGTAGTTTTGGGTGACATTAAAATCTTCCTTGGTCATGTGGGATTCTATATGAGGTTCATTAAAGATTCCTACAAAATTGCCAACCCTTTGAGCAAGTTATTTGAGAAGGAAGTTAAAATTTTGTGGAAAGATGAGTATTTGAAGGATTTTTTGTGCCTTAAAGAGAGGTTAGTTGCTGCACTCATTATTATTGCACTTAATTGGTCCAAATTATTCAAAGTGATGTGTGAAGTAAGCGGAGTTGTGTTTGAGGTTTTTCTTGTGCAAAAGAATGAGAAACACTTACACCCTATTTACTATGTAAGTAAAGAAGTGAATAGAGCTCAAAAGAGCTACACTATTATAGAGAAAGAGCTCCTTACTATTGTCTATGCCCTTGAAAATTTTAGGGTATACTTTCATATAACTAATATGGTTGTCTACAAAGATCACTTGATATTGAGATACTTAAAAGCAATGAAAGATACCAAAACTAGGTTGATCAGATAAATGTTGTTGCTACAAGGATTTGACTTTAAAATCAAGGATAGAAAAGGTTTCTAAAATAAGGTAGTTGACCATCTATCAAGTTTAGAGAATGAATGGAAGAAATTGAATGAGTTAGAAATTAATGACTCATTTATAGATGAATAGATACTTGCTACTACCTTGACCTTAGACCTAGGTATGCAGATGTTGTCAACTATCAGGTAAGTGATATTATCCTGGAAGATCTATTTTGTCGTAATCAAAGAAATTTCCTTATTATGTGAATAATTATTTTTCAAATAAGCCTTATTTGTTTATACTGCATGTGGATAATATTATTTAGAGATAAGACCAGAGGCAGAAATGCTGATTAGTTTGCAGTCTTGTCACTCATCATCTGTAGGAGGACATTAAGTAGGTGATTGTACAACAAGAAAGATTTTGTAAACTTGGTATTACTGGACAACTATTCATATGGATGCAAATGAGCTTTTTATGGATTGTGATCAATGCCAACAACATCAATCAATTTCTAGATATTAGTAGAAGCCTATGACCACTATTTGGGGGTTGATCTATTTTTCGTATGGGGCGTATATTTTATGGGCCCCTTTTTGAGTTGTCATGACCATAAATACATCTTGGTCATTGTGGACTATGTGTGCAAATGGGTGTAAGCAGTGGTGTTTGGAGGCAATAAGGGCAAAAGTGTCGTGTCATTCTTGAAAAAGAACATATTCTCTTATTCTGGCACTCTACATAAAATTATAAGTGATGGAGGTTCCCATTTTTGTAATAAGATTATCCAAGTAGTTTTAGAAAAGTATGGTGTGAAACAACACAAGGTGGATACTCCTTAGCATCTCCAAATGAGTGGTAATGTGGAAGTATCAAATAGGGAGATTAAGATGATACTATCAAAGTCTGGGAATGAAAATAAGAGTGACTGGAAATAGAATATTGATGATTATCTTTTGTCTTACCATACTACTCTACAAAATGCCAATAGGTATATCTTTGTACAATGTAGTTTTTTATTAAGACTATTACTTACCGCTGGAGCTTGAGCATAATGCCTTTTGTGTTCTCAAAAAGTTGAACTTACGTTGGAAAGATACAACTGATATGTGGTTGGAGCAACTAAATGAGGTGGATAAATTTAATCTCCATATGTATGAGAGTCTAGCCTTTGTAACAAGAGAATAAAGTAGTAACCTGACAGAAAGATTGAAATAGGAAAGTTGTAAGAAGGTGATTTGGTAATGTTATTTAATTCAAGGTTTAAGTTTTTATGGGGAAGCTGAAATCAAAGTGGTCTGAACCTTTCAAGGTGACTCAAGACTTTTCATCTGGTGGGGTGGAACTATTAAACAAGGATGGGAAGTTGATCAAGGTAAATGGGAAATGCATCAAACATTACATAAGATAGCAAGAAGATGTAACACTAGTAACATTGGTGTATCTTGATGAAGTCTGAAAGTTAAAATACCCAAGCCGTGCCACGATGTTAAATCAGACACTAGTGGGAGGCAACCCAAAAGTGTCGTAAAATCATATTGTAAGACCCCGCAAAATTCCTAACTTAATTCAGTCCTTTAAGCTTGTTAAGGGGTCCCAGACTTAGAAAATTATAGCTAAGTATTCAGACATAGTTTATTTTATGCCTTCAAAAGTTGGTAATCTCATTTCGCAACCTTAAAGTCCATTAAATGTCTATATTTTAGTTAATTCATGATAAAGAAGGTCAATAGGAATTCCTGAACATGTTTTGGATTTTTTGGACTTCATTTGAAGCTCCTTTGGAACTCTAAAATAGTGTACCAATGCGTTCTTGGCGCGCTGCGTGGCCTATCATATTGGTTAATATTTTCCCCAGCTAACAGCGTCAAATTCCAGTGAGTTGGCACAATCTTGGCGCGACGCATTGGATATTATGTCGGTGCCATCGACGTGCTGCATTGACCTATGAGTAGGTAATCCAGTTTTCACTCATTAAAAGATCGCGTTCTTGGGGGTATTTGGGTCTTTCCCCCCGACTCTCAGCCCCTAAAACACGAAATTTAATACCCTTGAAACCAAATAAACTCATTCTTCCTCAAATTCTATCAAGAACAAGCCTCAGGGTTTTCAAATTTCCAATCAAGAAACTCAAGATTTCCACCATCAATTTCCAGAAATTCTTCAACAACGTATGTAAAGTGTTCATCCACTCATGGAGTTCAAGAAACTTCTTTTAAAAACATGAATTGTGATTTCTATGTTGTGGGTTTGAATGTAATCATGTTGATGTTGTGGTATGTGTTCCAAGTTGAAATCTTTACGTATTTCTTGATATTATGATAGCATGTAAGTTGAATTTTGATTCTCTTATATTGAAAAACTTGAATTATGAAGTCATGATGTATTAGCATTGTTGTTCATGCCCAAGTATTAAGATACGCCTACTATGTGTTTGATAAAATTCTAAATTGAGATTATGGTGCTTTTATGATCCTTTGGTGATCTAGATGATAAACTTATACTATAGCCACATGTTCACAATGTCTTCCATACTAGAGATATACCTTGTATGTGTTTGATGGAATGCTCATGAGATTGTTTTAACGAAATGATGATGTGTTAGCATGCATTCCTATTCATGGGAAAGTTCATGACTTTCAAGTGATTGATGAAATGCGTCATAGATTGTATTGTGACTTGTTGACTATTGTCAAGTATTCAAGAATTGTCATGACTTATTATTTTATACTATCGAGTCTTGGGTGTATATAATACCCAACAATTTAGCTGTGTGCCTAGAGCCATTGTCAGTTACAGAACAGTCTCAATCATGTCACGATCACTAGTACTCTAGTTTAGTTACAAAACTCAGGAAAACTCAATATCAATCCAGTCTTATTCAATATTCAGTTTAGACCATAGTAATCTCAGTCAGCTAACAAAACTTAGTAGTATTTTGTCAGTTAAAGAAACACAGTAAACTCAGTTCAATTCAGTTAATTTGTACAATCAGTAACAGATCAATCCAGCCTAGTATGAACTAAGAAATTAGTCCAGTGTTTATTCTGTTGGGATTAGGATTCAGCACCGAGTGAACCCAGGGATAGGGGCTCACCCGCCAACAGAGGGTGTGATCCTTAGAAGGAATCCTTTTGTTCAAAAACTACACAACCAGCGTAGGTTGAGATATAACCCTGTAAGTTTAGGGTTAATACAACTCATTAGAGTTCTCCTACTAGCGAGGGGTTGACGGAAGATCTCCCTATCATAGAGGGTTAACTCATATCTTGTCTTTACCCATGACATGATACTGACACCCTTCCAACTGGGTTTACAGGTTGCACCCAAAATAGTTCAGTAAGGGGCATGCTGGTTAGATGAATACCTCCCACAATCTCAGTCTTAGTCTTTAGTAAAGAACTCAGATTGTTCTACAAATTTTAGGACTGACAGATACAGTCACTCAACTCGGTACAAAACTCAGCTAGTTCCATAAAAAATAGGACTGCCAGACACAGTCACTCAGTAAATAGTATATCAGTTAGATCAATTATCTGCAATGCATTTTATCAGTAAACTCAGTATTCAGAATCCTTATGACTTCAGTTATATTTATGTATTCATGCATGTATTCTCTTGCTGTCATGTTTATGTTATTCAGTCAGTTATAGTTCATGCATTTAAATCCTTGCATTTAGCCTTACCTCATTTTGCGTACCAGTACATTCACACATATTGATGCATACTTTTCTTTTGCGCTATGGTGTTTTATACCATAGGTTCAGACGTACAGGCTCCAGATCACCCTTAGCAGACCAGACTTTCAACAAATAGAGTATTAGAGAGTCCTCATAGTTCGAGGATATGTTTATTCATTCAATATATTAGTTTATTTTCAGTCGTTGGAGTTAGTTGGGGGCTTGTCTCATCAACTCCATAGTTCAGACAATTTTAGATGCTTTACAGACTAGTTGTTCAGACATTATTTAGTATTTCAGATTCTGATGTTTTATCTTATTTTATTATTTCTCTTTATCAGTATTACAATTTTGAACCTTATGGCATTTTATCCTATTATTCTGCATTATACAGTATTATTACTTAGTTATTGCAGCAGGTACCAGTCATGGGTTAGATTGAGGTCCTTCAGGATTATAAGCACCGTGTAGCATCTGGGGTACCAAACTCGACATTATAAACTTGGTATCAGAGCCTAAGGTTCAACAATGTCCTAAGAAGTCTGAAAGCCACATCTAGTAAAGTCTTGTGCATGGGTGTGTAGTGCATCACACATATGTACATGAGGCTATGAGATGTTGTTGGAATAGTTTCCCTACTTTTAGTATTGATGTCGTGTGAGTGAGCATGAGCTCTAGTTAAACTCTCATTCTAATCTGCTTCTTCCTTTAAGTTATAGAACATGCCTAAAAAAGGACTAACGAAAGAAGAACTGGAAACCAGTCAGCACCCCAGCTCATTCAGGAAGATCCCCTGGATGAGCATGTCTTTCATGCAGAATTTAGAACTGCATTTACTACTCTAGCCAATTTAGTAGCAGGCCAAAATGAACGACCAACTATTGTTCCGACCAACCTAGTGGCCAATATTGCTGTAGCCAGGATTCGAGAATTCACCCGAATAAATCCTCCTTTATTATCAGGATCTAAGCTAGAAGAGGATCCACAGGAGTTTCTCGATCAGGTTCAAAAAGCCATAGATATCATGGGAGTGAAATCCAGTGAAAGTACTGAGTTACCCACCTATTAGTTACAAAATATAGCCCATACGTGGTTTAAGTAGTGGGAGGTAGACAGGGGTGTAGATATAGAGCCCATAGAATGGGAAAATTTTGCTACAATCTTCTTAGATAGATTCTTTCCCTTGGTAAGACCAAAGGACATAACTATGAATTTAAAGTGACCATACCGAGTACGAAAGGCTATTTTTGAAATGTCACATTCTCTCACTTTGTGCTGATGATAGCCTGATCTGAGGTCTATCTTAGAAAAATATCTGGCACCCTAAAGTTGATCAAACAAGTCATCGATTTTGGGAGTGGATATTTGTTCTTGATGGTGAATTTATTGAGCTGACGGTAGTCTATACACATTCTGAGAGAACCATCTTTCTTGCACACGAATAAGATTGGTTCACCCTACGGGGACACACTGGGTCTGATGAAACACTTAAATAGGAGATCCTTCAACTGATCTTTCAACTCTCTGAGTTTTACTAGTTCCATTTTGTATGGAAGAATAGATATGGGATGAGTATTTGGAAGAAGGTCTATGCCGAAGTCTATTTCACTTTTGGGAGGAATTCCGGGAAGATCTTCAGAAAATTCATCTAAAAATTCATTCACTACTGGGACTAATTCGAGTTTAGTTATGGAACAAGAGTCCTTAACTATAACAGGATGATAGAAACATCCCTTAGATATCATTTTCTGTGCCCGAAGGTAGGAAACAAGCTGACCTCTAAAAACTGAAGTACTACCCTTCCAATCTAGGATGGGCTCATTCGGAAATTGAAATTGGACAACTCTATTTCTACAGTCAACTATGAAGCCAATCCATACCGAGAATGACGTCAAAATCATCCATATCTAATTTGACTAAGTCTTCTTATGTGACTTTCTGAAATATCATAACCGGACAGTTCCTGTAGACCCGATGGGCTATGATAGTTTTAACCACTAGGGTAGAGACTGAGAAGGGCTCTACTAGAATTTTAGGACTGAATCCAAAATCGACTGCTATATAGGGAGTAACAAAAGATAAAAAATATCCTAGATCTAGCAAAGCATAAACATATAAGTAAAAGATCTGTAACATACCAGTAACCATATCAGGAGAATTTTCCTAATCTTATGGGAACTGAAGAGCATAGAGTCTGTTTGGGTGTTAGAAACTGGTTGCACTAGAAGTGGCACCCTACTGATTCAGGTGATCAAATTGAGTTGGATGGCGATTACGCTGAACCTGAGGACCTAGCTGGGGATAATCTCTGACTCTGTGTCTTGGCTTGCCACATCACAAGAAAACATTACTGCCATCTCTATAAGTACCCTGATGGTGCTTGCCATATGTTTGACAAAGAGCATAGGTTCGGGCACTGCGAACACTTCCCTAAGACTTAGATCCTGTCGCCCTATATTTTTTACCCTTCTTGACTTTAGGAACTGGAGAAATGGCTGAGGAAGGAACTGGAACGGATGACTTTAGGCTGAGTAAAGTTGAAACAACCTATCTTTTCTCTCTTATTCTTCTTCTCCCTCTTCTTAATCTTCTGCTCTTCTATCTGTTGATCATGGATCATAAGCCTGGCTATGTCTATCTTACTAATTAGCATTGTGGATCTGCACTCATTGACCACACTATCATTCACCCCTTAAAAAAATTACTCATCTTAGCCCTACTGTCTGCCACTACATGATGAGCATATCTAGCTAATTGAGTAAACTTAAGAAAATGCTCTTTCACTGTCATGTTTCCCTACCTGAGGTTGATAAACTCTAACACCTTATCTTCTATCAGCTCTAGAGGAAAGAATTTATCAAGAAAAGCAGTGGAAAACTTCTCCCACTCTATGGGCCCTGCTTCACTAGCCCTTTCTCCTTTCCACTACTTAAACCATGTATGAGCCACATCCTGCAACTGATATGTATCTAGCTCAGCACTCTCACAAACGGTAACCCTCATGATATCCGTAACCTTCTGAACCTAATCAAGGAATTCCTAAGGGTCCTCGTCTAACTTACACCCAAAAAAGGATGGAGGATTCATTCGGGTGAAGTCTTGAATCCTGTTTGCTATGGCATTGGCCACTGGATTGGCTGGAACAGTAGCTGGCCATTCATTTTGAGTAGCAACTGAGTTAGCAAGAGTAGTGAATGAAACTCTGAACTCTGCAATAAGAAACATATTCATCCAAGGGATCTACTTGGACAGGCTGATTTATTCTTTTGGGAGGCATATTTTGTAAACAAAAAGAGAGAAATGAATTTAGACTGAGAGTTAAATTTGAGCTCATGCTCACTGGCACGACATGAATACTGAAAGAAGGGAAACTATCCCTTAAACATCTTATTGCCTCCTGTACATAAATATGGCGCGCAACACACCCATGCACACGACTCTACTAGATACGACATTCAGACTTCCTAGGACACTATTAAACCTTAGGATCTGATACCAAGTTTGTAACGCCTCGAATCTAGTACTCGGAATGCCACATGGTGCTCATGACGCTAAAGGAACACAAGCTAAGCCATGATTGATATCTGTAACTAAGAACTGCATAACATACTGTATAAATATGAAATAAAAGGCTGAAAGGACATAAGGTTCAAATATCTTATAAAATATAACATCTGGAGATATGGTATATTAATACCAAAATAACTAAAATAATTGTCTGAATATGCTAGTCTAAAATCCTCTAAACTGTCTAAAAACTAGGGAGTTGATGGTACATGTCCCCAACTAACTCTGGACTATAGGAATAATAAAGTAATAAAATAATTATTCTATCCTCGAATGATGAGGACTCACTACTAGTCTGGTTGTTGAATGTTTGATCTACTAAGAATGCTCTGGATCTTGTACTTCTGAACTTATGGTATAAAACACCATAGCATAAATACGTCAGTACAATTGAATATGCTGGTATGCAAGTGAGGTAGGCTGAATGCAATGGGTTTATATGCATGAACAATACTAACTGACTGAGTAACATGAATGTGAGAATACATACATGAATACGTAAACTATAACTGAGATCATGACATTACTGAATATGAATACTGATAACATAAGTTTTTGTATAACTGATATACTATTATCTGAATGACTGTGTCTAACAGTCCTATTTCTAATGGAACTAGTTGAGTTCGTCACTCAGCTGGGTGACTGTATCTGATAGTCCTGAATTCTATTGAACTATCTGAGTTTTATTATTGAGACTGAATCTATAGCTGTGGGAAGTAATCATCTAACCAATATGCCCCTAATAAGATATTATAGCTGAGTTGGGGTCCAATCTATAACCTTAATTGGAAGGGTGTCAATACCACACCAGTGCTAAGGATAAGCTGTAAGAGACCCTCCTCTAATAGGTACTCTAATAAGAACGGCGGGACTCTTATCAAATAGGTTAAGTCAACTTATCTACCATTATCTAGCAAGTTTGATGTCTCAACCTATTCTGTCTATGTAATTTTGGAGTTCAAGGATTGCTTCTATGAATCAGACACTCTAATAATAGGTGAGTTCCCATCCTTGGGATCACTCGGTGCTAAATATTACTCCCATCTGAGTAGATACTATCATGATTAACTAAACTAAACAGGATTGCATTTATTGAGTTTCGTTGACTGACGGAATATTACTGAGATCTGACAACTTACTGAGATTACTGAGTTTACTGAGTTTTCCTAAGTCATGAGACTGACTGAATTCTACTGAACATGGACTAACTGAGAGTATCTTAAAAACTGACACAGGTTCTAGGCACACAGCTAAATTGTCGGGTACAAGTACCCCTAAGACTCAATATCATGAAACTGAGAGGACTTAACACTTCTTGACACATGACCATAGTCAATAATTCATTGTACAATCATTGGGGATATCCATGAAGTATTTGCATTCCATAAGCTTACACATGAATGGAAATGCATATAAACATGTCATAATTTAATAAGACTAAACTTATGAGCATTACATCAATCCATCACAAAGCATAATAATAATATGGGATTCATTTGAACTTAAGGGTGAAACATGGGTTCATTATTTTGGTCATAATTGAGTCATAAGGCATATTTCCTATTCTCTTAGGCATTTTATCAAACACCTTGCATGTATAACTATAAGCTTAGGCATGGAAATTAAATTAATTCATCATGGTAGCATAAATCTGCACAATTTAGTAGATTTCAATCCACATGCTAGTATAAATTCATGAAAACACATTTAACGATTCCAACTTAGGTATTATACACAACATCAACATGATCATAATCAATCCACAACATAAACATCATAATTTATAATTTAAAATTGGATTGTTGGGCTTCATGGATGAAAGAAATCCATGAATGAACACTTGACATACCTGGGTGGATGATTTATTGAAGATTGGTGGAGGAAAGCTTGAATTCTTGACATGGAATTAAACACCTAGGGTTTCTTGTTCTTAGGGATTCATCATTGAGAGAAACCCTAATTTGGTGTTTTAGATGAATAATGAAGTTATGAGCTCTATTCCGTTATAATTAGGGGTCAAAATGGGTGGAAAAAGACTCAAATACCCTTTTAAAAACAGCTTAAAATTGCTGATCGAAAGTGGTGACGATTTGGTCGATGGTCCGTCGCTGTCTGGATGATACGTCGGTCCTGACCATCGTACTTAGCTAGAATATGGGTTCACCATCTTAGTCGCGATGTCTTGGGAGACGGTCCGTCTCTAGCTTGATGGTCTGTTGGCCTTACCGTCGCTTCTAGGCAGTTCCGACAGTTCTTTGTAAAACATTCATAACTTTTTTACTCGGATACCAAATTTGGACAAAATTGGTATTGTTGGAAAGATAATTCAATTTCCCACATGATAATTAATCATTTAGGATGTCATCACTAACTCTTTTGGAGAGATTTGATTTGAATTAAAGAAAGTTTGAGGTATTACACAATTCAATACCTTTTGAAGTAGTTAAATCAAGAGTTAATTTTACACTAACAAATGTTAGTGTACCCTTAAAATAACAACTACCAAAAATTAAATTACAATTTACCTTGAATTTCTTTGATTAGGATAATATATCTTGGATAAGAGAGAGCTTGTAAGACTATTACGTGAAATTAATTACTGAGGAACAAGTGAGCTTAATAGCAAAGATTTTATGTTTATTAGTATGATTAGTATGTAATTTAAGGAGAAATATTAGGGTAGTAGGATGGTTTTCATAGTGGAGGGAGTTAAGTAATTTTTAATGGGGGAGAGAAAAAGAATCGAGGGTCAAATGGGGTTTTAAATTTTAGATTGGGTTAGGTTGGGTAATTTATGATTTTGACTGATTTTGACCTAGTGAAAATGATCAATACTAAAACTCATTGCCACTTGCTATGAGTCATATAATTCTTTCATATTTTAGAAGTTAGACAACTTACCTGGGAGATCCTCTTCAGTCCATATGACTCAAGGCGCCAGGTCATTTTTAGAGTCTATGGGTCACTATGACTCATTATGAGTGTTGTTGGGTGAGCATCTTGAAAATAATCATTTTGGTTTTCTTATGGAAAATGGATATGACTCATCCTATGAGTTGTTGCCTATGCATATGACTCATTGGCATGGCCATTAGGCCTAGGCACTAGAAATATTTCTAGTTTTCTTTATAGTCCGAGATGACCTAAACACTTAAATTAAGACAGATCTCAGCATTTTAGCTTTGATGATATATCCATATTTTCTCTATATGGGTTTCAGATTTAGTAGAAGGCAGACAGTGTTAGCTTAATGCTACTCGTAGTCTTGAGAACTGTATGACATTTTAAGACCAATTTTTAGGGCGTTACAAACTTGGTATCAAAGATAGACTTATAAGAGTCCTAGGGAGTCAGAAGAGCCTTGTTACGTAGAGTCTTGATCATGGGTGTGAAGCGCATCTTATTTATGAGCAAGATACTACTAGACATTTTTAGGAATTCATCTCTTTCTTTTATGATCTATCATGCTTACAGTATCTCTAGCTTCTTTTAACTCATGCTCTTACGTGATAGTTGAATATACCTTATCATCGAGCTAATGCCCGCAGAAATGATAACCAGCCACCCCAGCATGCTTACCCTCTCAATGAAAATGTATTCCATGCTGAATTTTGAGCTGCCTTTCAGGCATTGGGCTAGGCAGTGACAACCAATGTTCAGGAAAACCATCGGGCGACAATCCTACTATAGAAGAGTAGAGATTTAGCAGTAGCCAGAATTTGACACTTCATGAGAATGAATCCGTCAAAGTTCTTTGGGTCTAAAGCCGTTGAGAAATCACAACATTATTTAGATGGGGCGAAGATGATCACCCAAATTATGTATGTTTTTAAGTAGAAGAGTTTAGAGTTAGCATCCTATAGGTTAAAGAATGTAGCATATGATTGGGTAGTTATATAAAAGAATGGTATAGGCGAGAATGAAGCTCCAATGATTTGGTAGGTGTATCAGGATGCATTTCTAGACATGTTCTTTCTCTGTCAAATGAGAAAAGCTAAGATAAAGAAGTTTGTGAACCTGAGGCAAGGCCTGATGATGGTGAAGAAGTATTGCCTTAAGTTCAATCAGTTGTCTAAGTATTCCCCTGATACGATGGCCTTATTTAAGTATTTTCATGCGTATTGTAGTAATTTCAAGATTTAGACATGAATTATCAATGTTTTCATGATTTGATATGAAATAGATGCATGGGTTATTAGCCATAGTTTGATTATTGTTATTTCAAGAAGATTGTGCTTTTAAGCATCCCATGACTTGTTATATTCAAATTTTGAACAATGATTTGATCTTTTTATCTTAGCTTAGATATATAATCCACTTTGCAGATTTAGCTATAGTTTATAGTAAATAGACTTAAAAGAGGTTTTCATAGTAAACCCCTATATTAGATTTTAAAAGTAGATTTCCATCACAAAGAGCTTACAGATTTAAAGGGAGTAGTATTTAGCACCGATTTCGGTATTTCATATGTCCCAGAACTACGAGCCAACGTAGGTTTAGATTATCAGATTTTTCCTATTTCTATATGGATGACTGATGCAGATGTGATAACTTAGATTAGGTTATACTCCTTGGCATGAGTATGACACCTCTCTGCAATATGAGATTTTTCCATCAGGGAACTAGACATTGGACACTATGATGCTCACATAGAATATGTCGGTTAGAAGATCCTAGCTAATAGAAAAAACTATAGAATAATCATAACAGAACAACTTTCAGAAACTAAGTGTAAATACTCATGATTTTATTCAGATATTATTCTATATAAGTCATTAGCTACTATATTTTAGACTTCAGATTTTAGATATAAAAGTGAGTCCTTTATACACATAAACAGAATGATTTAAAGATAGAATACAAGTACAACTTTTAGAACTAAATGGTATGACTCACTAGATTTATGCAGTATGTTTTTCTACTCATGATTATGGATTTCAACTTTTAGATATTCTAGCTTATGTGAGTCATTTACATTTAGCATGGATTTCTTTGTAAATTGGTATAAAATGTTGATATAATGTTTTACTTATGCATTCACCCCATATGCTCAGTACAATCCAAAGTACTAATCCATATATACGTTTATATGCTACATTATTGAATAATGAATGTTGAGGTGCTCAGTTTCCGCAGCATGAGTGATTTCAAGCATTTCCATCTACATCTCGACAGTTGGTGAGTCCTCATAGTTTGGGGACCCAGTTATTTAGTTTTTTATCTTATTAGTTTAGATGATTTAGTATTTTTTGTCAGTTAGAGTCAGCTGGGGAATTGTCCTAGTGACTCTCTAGTTATTAGTAGTAAATGCTTGTCAGACTGCTAGTTATGATTCAGATTTTCTAGTATTGATTGTTTAGACTCTTAATTGTATTATTTCAGATATTATGATTCAGATAATTTCAGTTTAGCTTCGGCTGATTTTATCTTTGATAATATATCAATATTTCCTCTATATAGGTTTCAGATTTAGTAGAAGGCAGACAGGGTTAGCTTAATGCTACACATAGTCTTGAGCACTATGAGACGTCTCAGGACCTATTTTTGGGGCGTTGCACTTATACTCCAGTTCAACATACTAGTGGAATACCTTGACATACTATAATAACCCTCAAGGTCATTTTCTTGATTTATGTTTGTTTCTAGGATTTTTAGCCTTCCCAGTGTCGATTTAGTTATCAGACAGTTCTTTTAGGTTTTATGCTCATTTCTCTATTTTGGTGCTTTTGTTTTTAAGGAATTGGCTTAAGATTAAAACTCCTAGTAGATGACCTCATCTAAGAATTCCAACAGAGTCACCAATTTTGTAATGTTGATTTTAGACTAGGGGGAACCTTGGTAAATGTTTTGAGGCTTCCGTACGCATTTTAGGCTATTGGGTAAATTCTATGATAAATTAACTATAGTGTAGGACCTACAGTTAGTCAAAATTCTCTGAGAAGAAAGTTTTAATTGATCTATAGAAACATAGGATTTGGTATGCTAGTTTTGTTTGTTTGATTGTACGGGGTTCTGAACAATTTCCAAGGACACGATCTAAGTCCATTTGGGTACTTAGCAAAATCTGATGTCTGGTATCTGATGTCTGGTATCTGATATGACCACTTTAGAGCTCATGGAACCACTATAGTGGCAAGGTATTTAGCACCCATGAGCTGCTGAAGCAAACTTTACCATTTGTCTAAGTCTAGCTATAGAAATAAGGGAGCCGCTTAAGCACACCCTACTTTAGAGGTACATGCGCCCAGCATGATAGACCAATTTAGCAGTTGAGAAGCTACTTTAGAGGCACCCACTTAAGCAGTTGGCTGACTTCTTTAGCGACACTTGGGGGATTGTTAATGCTCTTTCTTCCTATAATTTTGCACCATATATTTCACTATTTTCACTTTATTTAAGATATCAAAATGAGAAAAAGGTGGGGAATCATCCATTTAAGCTAAGGTAAGCTTGGGTAACATTCCTTGGTCATTTTCCATCAATTTTTCTATCAATTTCCATCCTATTTCATGGTAAATTCTTAGAAATGATGTCTTAAAATCCCTAAAATTTAAGGGTTGATATTCTCCCCGATTCTTGCACCCTTTGTGCTCAACTCTTGAGTACACATTCCTTGTCCTTCGAGGGACCTAGTGAAAGATTCAATTTTGGATTCTATTTATGGGCCCCGTTGGCCCATTTTTTACCCAAACATTTTATATTAATATGGGTCTTTTTATACTCCACATGAAATGTAGATTACTATTTTTGTAGTGTGGCGGCATTTTGGGTTCATAGAGAAAAGGCAGATAATTTATGGATGATTTAAGGACTTGTAGTTTAGTATTGCGGTTGGCTTTTGTCTACTCTTCTTCATGATGTAGTGTATTATATTTATTTCACATTTATAGGGACGTTTGGACATCATAATGGGTATACTACCAGTCCTTAGTCAATATTATGAGTTCGGGCAATAGAAGGGTGAATTGATCGTTAATATGAAATACTTATTATGTTTCTAAAATCCTATTAACCTAGGTTACTAGTATGTTATTCAAAGTTGATGCGAATTAATATATATGTATATATATATATATATGTGTGTGTGTGTGTGTGTAATACCCCGTATTTCCCTAGCATAATGTAAGTCTCAATACATGAATATTCATATATAAAATTTTTTAAATACCCATTATTTTTTAATTTAGATCCTTCCATTGCGTAGGCAATTCAATTAGCTTTTCAACGATATAAAATTCGCCCAAATCCGATGACCGTGTAAGAAGTTATGACGATTTTAAGTTTAAGTCATTAAACATCATCATTTTGGTCACTAGTGCGTCGTGGATCCAGTCTATATGACAATTGTCAATTTCCAATAAGGGATCGCGATATTGGCGCATTGCGCCAAGGACCCAGTTCACATTCAACAATTTCTAGTGAGCCTCTGTGATAATGGCGCGTCGCGGAGGTGGCCAAAATGGAATTCCAAAGGCTTAGCGTGATAGCTTTGCATTACTCCAATGGACAAAATGAGGATTGTCGATTTCCAGTGGCCCGGCACGATTGCACCGTATTGCGCCGGAGCCAAAAATTGGGATCTTCAGTTTCCAACCTGAGTTTTAAAATTCGTTTTGGGGTATTTGGGTCTTTTTCCACGGCCCTAATCAATCCAAAACACAAGATTTAACCCCTAAGTGACCTAAATAATCATCATTTATTCAATTTCTCTCAAAATTAAAGATCCTCTTCTCAAGAACAAGAAACCCTAGCTCTCAAATTCAAGACCAAATCTCAAGAACTCACCATCAATCCTCTCAAATTCATTAACCCAGGTATGTTAAATGTTCATCCATGGGTTCCTTTTCCCATTGAGTCTAAGTTTCCAATTTAATTTGTAAAATTATGATCTTTTCAAGTTATCTTTATTTTAAAATTATGATTAAACCATGAATTTTCATGAATCTTGTTCTATAGCATGTTTAAGCGAAGTTGATGTCGATTACTACACTCCTTATGTTTAAATATTATTGTCTACTGATTTAATTTATGATTTGTGATATTGGTGTTGAAATTGTGCTTTACTATAAAATTTGGTCCTATTATCATGCTTAATGTACACCATGTATATCAAGTGTTTGATAAAATGCTTACAAGAATAAATATTTAATAAAAGCATTCATGCTATGTCCTCCAAGCTTCAGTGTGGTTTTACTATTATTGTTTTGAGTCCTGGGGTATTGAATACCAAAAAACTATAGTTTTTTAGTTAGTCTCATTTCAGTATCTTCAGAATAACTTCAAATATTATTATTAGCATTATCAGAATAGTTAGTTAAACTTAGAATAGTCTAGTATTTTAGTTTCTTTTAGTTGGGAGTAGAATTTAGCATCGAGAGAGTGTAGGGATGGCGACTTCCTTGTCAGATAGGCAGAGTCTCTAGTAGCAGTCCCTAACCTCCAGAACTACATAACTAGCATAGGATATGAGAAGTCACTCTTCAGTTTAGGCTTGACTATCTCGCAGAGGTCACCCGTCAGTTCAGGCTTGACACCCTTCATCTTTCAGGACAATACATTAGTATAGTGGATCCACATAGCCAGCGTTAGTAACCGTGGAATGGTATTAACACCCTTCCAACTGGGGTTACATGTTGGACCCCAACTAGCTCAGCTTAGGGGATGTCGGTTAGATTATACCTCCCAAAATCTCATCCACAATCTCTTTCACAGTCTCAGCCCAAGTCTCAGTTACAATCTTAGTCCAGTAATCAGTTCATACATTCAGTGTTTGTGTTATTTGACCAAAGAATACATATATTAATTATCTCAGTATTTCAGTTTACAAATTTTATTTAATTCACGTTATATTCTTGGTCATGCATCTTCAGTATCTACAGATTTTATGTACCTTAAGTATTTACCAACTTTTATGCATTTTATTTAGTACTCCATGTTTTATATGTATATTCAGATAATTATTATTCCTATTCATGAAACCATGCATATCAGCCTACATTATTTAGAATCCAGTATATTCAAAGTACTGATCGCTTACCCTTTTCTTGTGCTATGATGTATTATATAATTACTTCTGATGCCTAGTTCCTAGATTGCACTTAGACTTCTCAAACTCTCAGCAGTAGCAGTGGTGAGTCCTCATATTTTGAGAATGGATTATTTTACTTCATGCTTTCAGTCTAGTAGTTAGTTGGGGCCTGTCCTATCAAATCAAAGTTAGTTAGTTTAGAGGCTTTCAGACACAACAGTCAGTTATTCAGTATTCAGACTACAGTTGACATGTCAGTTAGTTATTTTGTTTATCTCAGATTTCAGTATTTATTCAGACTCAGATAGTTGTTTCATCATATTCATAATACAGTATTTGTTTAAGTTATTTAAACCTTATGGCGTATCAGTTATTCTTCTGCATTTATGGTTATGTTATTTAGTGCTTACAGCAGGTACCAGCTCATGGGTTAGCTTGTGGCCTCTTAGGACTGTAAGCACCATGTGACACCCAGGGTGTACTCTCGGGGCATTACAAACTTGGTATCAGAGCCTAAAGTTTTATAGAATCCTAGGAAGTCTGAAATCCGCATCAAGTAGAGTCTTGTGCATGGGTGTGTAGCGTACCATGTTTTTGGATGATAGGTTGCAGGGCATTTAGAAAAAGTTTCCCTTTTTTTAGTAATCATGTCGTGAGAGTGAGCATGAGCTTAAGTTAAACTCTCAGTCTAATCTATTTCTCCCTTCCATTTATAGAATATGCCTCCCAAGAAGAATGGAAGAAGAACAGGAAACCATCCAGCACATCCGCCCATACAGGCAGATCCTCTAGACGAGCATGTCTCTCATACAGAATTTAGAGTTATGTTCACCACTCTAGAAAACTCTGTAGCATCTCAGAATGAATGGTCAGCTGCTATTCTAGAAAACCCAATGGTCAATACTACTGCAACCAGAATTCTGGACTTTATCCGGATGAATCCTCCTTTCTTCATGGGATCTAAGTCTGAAGAAGATCCACAGGAATTCTTAGATATGGTTCAAGAGGTAACGGATGCTATAGGGGTGACATCTAGTGATAGGGCTGAGTTGGACACATATCAGTTGCAGGATGTATCCCATACTTGGTTTAACTAGTGAAAAATTGATAGGGGTGTTGATGCAGGGCCTGTAGAAGGGAAAGAGTTTACCACATCTTTGTTATATAAATTCTTCCCATTAGATTTGAAGGAGGCCAAGATGTTAGAATTTATTAACTTGATGCAGGTTAGTATGAGTGTGAAGGAGTATTCCCTCAAGTTTACTCAGTTAGCTAGATATGCTTCTCAAGTGGTAGTGATAGCAGGTCCAAGATGAGTAAGTTTATTTCTGCGTATCTAATAGTGTGGTCAAGGAGTGTAGGACCGAAATTTTAATTAGGGAGATGGACTTTTCTAGGTTGATGGTCCATGCTAAACAAATTAAGGATGGGTAGTTTTAATTTTAGTCAACCAAGGTCAGAAGGTGGTAACCGTTCTCAGTTTAATCAAAGGTCTTCATCCCTAGTACCCTCTTCATCCAGTGCCCCAGTACCAAAATTCAGAAATGATAATTAGGATAGGGCAGCGGGATCTAAGTTCCAAGGCAGTGTTAAAAGTGCCCATACGAATCCTCTACATCAGAAATATGGCAAAACACCATCAGGGTGAGTGTAGAGAGGGCAGTGATGTGTGCATTAGGTGTGGCAAGCCAGGTCATTAAATTTGGGAATAGCGGGTAGTTGCTCATAAAGGTACAGATTTGTGACAATAGGGTTAGTCCCATCAGTCATCAGTTCCATCCGGTCTCCCAACTCAGCAGGGTGCCATTTCTAGTGATACCAGTGGTCAGCATCCGAATAAACTATATGCCCTTAAATCTTGCCAAGATCACAAAAAATCTCCTGACGTAGTTACTGGTATGTTACAGGTCTTTCACTTATATACTTATGCTTTACTAGACCCTGTAGCTTCTCTTTCTTTTGTAACTCCATATATAGCCATCAATTTTGGAGTCAGTCCCAAACTCTAGCAGATCCCTTTTGAATCTCCACGCTAGTAGGTGTTTCAATTTTAGCCAGGCAGGTATATAGGAACTTTCCGGTCACAATATCTCAAAAACTAACTTTAATTGATCTCTTGGAGTTAGAGATGACGTATTTTGATGTCATTCTCAGCATGGATTGGCTTCACTCATGCTATGCCTCAGTTGATTATAGAAACAGAATAGTTTATTTTTAGTTCCCAAATGAACCAGTCGTTGAATGGAGGGCTAGTACCACCGCGGTCAAGGATCAGTTGATTTCATACCTTAGAGCAAGAAAAATGATATCCAAGGGATTTGTCTATCATCTTGTGCGATTCAAAGACTCTAGCTCAGAAACTCTAACTCTTGAGTCATTTTTAGTAGTCAGGGATTTTCTAGATGTGTTCCCTGAAGATCTTCCCGGAGTTCCTCATGTAAGGGAAATCGACTTCGGAATAGACCTTCTTCTAGATACTTAACCTATATCGATTCCACCTTATATAATGGATCCATCAAAACTTAAAGAATTGAAAGAATAGTTGATTGATCCCCTAGATAAGGGATTCATCAAGACTAGCGTCTCCCCATGGAGCGCACCAGTTCTATTCGTGCGTAAGAAAGACGATTCTCTTAGAATGTGCATAGACTACCGTCAGTTAAACAAACTCATAGTCAAAAATAAATATCCACTTTCTAGAATCGATGACTTGTTTGACCAACTTTAGCGTGCCATCTACTTTTTCAAGATAGACCTCAGATCAAGCTAAAATCAGCTCAGGGTCAGGGAATGTGACATTTAAAAAATAGCTTTCCGAACTCGGTATGGTCACTTCAAATTTCTAGTCATGTACTTTGGTCTCAGGAATGCCCCAGCAGCCTTCATGTACTTGATGAACCGAGTGTTCAATCAGTACTTGGATATGTTCATCATAGTCTTCATTGATGACATTCTTGTTTACTCCTATAGAAAAAATGATCATGCATATCACCTCAGGATAGTATTTCAGACTCTTAGAACTCATCAATTGTTAGCTAAATTTAGTAAGTGTGAATTATGGCTAATATCAGTAGCTTTTCTTGGCCATATTATTTATGGTGATGGCATTAGAGTTTATCCTCAAAAGACCGAGGTAGTGAAACACTAGCCAAGACATATCTCTCCATCAGATATGAGGAGTTTCTTGGGTTTAGATGGATATTACTATCGGTTTGTTGAAGGGTTTTCTTCTATTATATCCCCCATGTCCAGATTGACTCAGAATAAAGTTAAGTTCCAGTGGTCAGATTCCTATGAGAAGAGTTTTCAGGACTTAAAGACTCGACTTATCTCAGCCCCAGTTCTTACTTTTCTAGATGGTTCAGTTGGATTTGTTGTGTACTGTGATGCATCTAGAGTAGGTTTGGGTTGCGTCCTCATGCAGAAAGGTAAGGTTATTGCCTATACCTTTAGACAGCTTAAGCCCCATGAGAAGAATTATACGACTCATGATATCAATCTAGAAGCTATAGTTTTTTCCCTAAAGATTTAGAGTCATTACTTGTATGGGGTGCATGTTGATGTATTCACAGATCACAAAAGCTTGCAGTATGTGTTCTCTCAGAAATACTTGAATTTGCGTCAGAAGAGGTGGTTAGAGTTATTGAAAAATTATGACATGAGTGTTCTCTATCATTTGGGCAAGGCCAATGTAATGGCTAATGCTCTCAGTAGATTATCTATGGGTAGTATTGCTCATGTTGAGGATGGTACGAAGAAATTGGTTCAGGTAGTCCATCAGCTTGCCCGACTAGGTGCCCACTTAGTCGATTCAACAAAAGGTAGTGTATGGGTGCAGAGTATCTCAAATTCATCTCTAGTTTTCAAGATGAAGAAAAAGAAGGATAGAGATCCCTTTCTAGTTAAGTTGAAAGAATCAGTCAAAGACCAAAAAGTAGAGGTTTTCTCCCAAGGGGGAGAGGGTGTGTTGTGTTGTCAGGGTCGGCTATGTATGCCTGGCGTAGATGACTTGAGGCAATGAATTCTTGCAGAAATGCATGGTGCCATTACTCTATTCATCTAGGGGCCACTAAGATGTACCGCAATTTGTGGGAGATCTATTGGTGGAGTGGGAGGAAGAGGGATATTACAGAGTTTGTAGCTAAGTGCTCTACATGTCAGCAAGTTAATATTAAGCACCAGGAGCCTATTGGGTCCATCCAGGAGTTTAATATTCCCACATGGAAGTGAGATACAGTGAACATGGATTTTTAATGGGTTTTCCCTGTACCCATCATCAACATGATTCTATTTAGGTCATCGTAGATAAGATGACCAAATCAACTCATCTCTTGCCAATCCATACCTCTTATTCAGCCGAGGACTATGCCAAACTCTATCTCAGAGAGTTATTTAGGTTGTATGGTGTTCCCTTATCTATCATATCAGATAGAGGTACCTAGTTTACCTCTTATTTCTGGAAAGCATTCCAAAAGGGTCTTGGTACCCAAGTCCACCTCAGTATACCCTTCCACCCTCAGATAGACGGTCAGGTAGAAAGGACCACTCAGACTCTTAAAGATATGTTGAGAGCATGCGTAGATGATTTTAAAGGTAGTTGGGATGACCACTTGCCTTTGATTGAATTTTCATATAATAACAGCTATCTTTCAAGTATTCAGATGGCTCTGTTTGAAGCTCACTATGGTAGGAGATATAGATCTTTGATTGGTTAGTTTGTAGTGGGTCAGGCCGTAGTAGTAGGGCTTGACTTGGTGTTTGATGCCTTAGAGAAGGTCCAGTTGATCAGAGAAAGAATTAGGGCAGCCCAGAGCTGACAAAAATCATATACCGATGTGAGGAGAAAAGATCTAGAGTTTCAGGTTGGTGATTTTAATTACCTAAGAATATCACCCATAAAGGGAGTAAAGAGATTCGGCAAGAAAGAGAAAGTAAGTCCTCGATATGTCGGTCCCTACAGAATTCTCAGTCATTTTGAAAACGTAGCATACGACCTTGAGTTGCCTTCAGATCTAGCTTCAGTACACCCAGTGTTTCATGTATAATTGTTTAAGAAGTGTATTGGTGATCAAGATGTAGTTGGTCCCCTAGAAAGCGTAGATGTTCATAATAGTCTTTCCAATGAGGAAGTTCCAGTAGAAATTCTTGATCATCAAGTTCCTAGACTAAGGAACAATGAAGTTCCACTAGTCAAAGTTCTTTGGCGGAAGTAGTCCGTTTAAGGAGCCACTTGGGAAGAAAAAGCAGATAAGCGGACCAAGTACCCTCATCTTTTCTCTGAAAGTTCAGATTCGATTTAAGGTACTAATCTTCTTAAGATTTGTCTCTACCGTACTCAGTTTTAGTTGCACATCACATTTATGTCAGTCGTGCATTTATAAATCAGTTCATTCATGCATTCCATGCATCAGATATGCATGTTCAGTGTGTAAGCTTAGTCCATCAGTTTTCCTCATCTTAACCAGTCTCATTCGATGAAGAATGATCCCAAGGGGGAGATATTCTAATACCTCGTATTTTCCTAGTATAATTTAAGTCCCAATACATGAGTATTCATATATTAAATTTTCGAAATACCCATTATTTTTAAGTTTAGAGCCTACCATTGCATAGTAAATTCAATGAGCTTTCCAACAATATAAAATTCACCCAAATCAGATAACCGGGTAAGAAGTTATGGGGATTTTAAGTTTCAGCCGTTAAACACCATCATTTTAGTCAGCAATTTGTCGCGGATCCAGTCAAAATGAAAATTCTCAATATCCTGTAAGGGACCACGATATTGGCGCATTACGCCATGGACCCAGTTCATATTTGGCAATTTCCAATGAGCCTCCGCGATAATGGAGCATTGCGGAGGTGGCCAAAATGGCTTTCCAAAGGATTAGCACGATAGCTCCGCATTGCGCCAATGGAAAAAATGAGGATTGTCGATTTCCAGTGGCCCCGCATAATTTCACCGTGTCCCGCTAGAGCCAAAAATTGGGATCTTCAGTTTCCAGCCCGAATTTGTAAATTCAACCAAAAACATGAGATTTAACCCATAAGTGACCTAAATAATCATCATTTATTTAATTTCATTCAAAATTAAGGATCTGTTTGGTATGCAGGAAAATGTTTTCCTAGAAAATATTTTCTTGGAAAACAAGTTGATTTCTTACTTATTTTCCTATGTTTGGTTGGTGGATAGAAGATATTTTCCGGAAAATATTTTGTAATGTTTGGTTGGAAAATGAAAAAATAATTTTCAAAAAAAACATTTTAATCTTTAGCTAAAGCATAAAAATACATTTTAGAAAAATATATTTTGATCTCAAAAAATATTTTTTGGGGTGTGTTCGATATGAAGGAGAAGAAATATTTTCTAAAAAAATAAGTTGTTTCTTACTTATATTTAGGGGTGAGCATTTAGTTTTTTCGGTTTGATTATTGAATAGCGGTACGGTTTTTTGGTTTTCGGATTGACAAATATAACAATCATAACCAAACCAAAATTATTTTGGTTTGGTTCAATTTTAACAGATTCGGTTCGGCTATTTCGTATTTTTAATTTGATTTTGAAGATTAAATTAGTGACCATTTAAAATTGGTGATTTTTCTAGAAAAATAATCTTTTTTCAAACTTATTTTCATTCTCAAATATAATTAATTCAACACGAATGAAATACTCATAAATATCGACTTCACCGAGTCATCACTGTTGGTGTGACGACAATGGCAGCAGCTATCGACGGCAGTGATGAACTGAGAAAACGACTACATCTGTCGTTGGCGATATTGAAATTTCAAATGAATTGAGGATAGATGAGCGTCGTTGCAGCCTTCACGTTACTATTACGGTCAAAAGCAAAACAACATATTAGGATTTAGGTTTACTAAATGATTATAATTTATATATTTATATGTTATATTAGATTATATTATATTTTTAGTAAATTTACATATAATATAATATATATATATATATAAATTATAATATATTATTTATATAATTTTGATTTTTCAGTTTATCCAATTTTTTTTTTGAAATTTCGAAAACCAAACCGTTTAACCAAATTTCTAAAATTTGAAACCAAAATCAATTCAAAAAATTGAAAAACCAAACCAAAATTAAATTTTGATTCGGTTTTTCAATTTTTTCCATTTAAACCAAAATATGCCCAGCCCTAATTATATTTGTGTGTTCGTTATGCAAATTGGATAAGTATATATTTTTTAAAAGTATTTGTATATATTTAACAAAAAGACTGAGAACGAATATGATAAAAAGGGTGGGATAAGAAAAAAGTTTTAAATGGTAGGGGGTGGGGGTGGGGTTTGGGTGGGGGTAGGGTGGGGGGTTAGGGTGAGGGTGGGGTTGGGGGTTGGGGTGGGAGGTTGAGGGTCGGAGTAGGGATGGGTGATTTTGAGAGTTGTATGAATATTTCAATTTAATAGTGATGTTGAAAGAGAGTTTTGGAAAATGTTTTTCCTACTTTTTGAAAGGAGGTCATTTTCCTTAGTTTTAAGGAAAATAAGTTGATTTGGAAAATATTTTCCAAAACCTGTAAGCCAACCAAACAGGAGAAAATTGGAAAACATTTTCTAGAAAATGTTTTCCTTCATACCAAACACACCCTAAAGATCCTCTTCTCAAGAACAAGAAACCCTAGCTCTCAAATTCAAGACCAAATCTCAAGAACTCACCATCAATCCTCCAAAATTCATTAACCCAGATATGTTAAATGTTCATCCATGGGTTTCTTTCCCCCATAGAGTCCAAGTATCCAATTTAATTTGTAAAATTATGATCTTTTCAAGTTATCTTGATTTTAAAATTATTATTAAAGCATGAATTTCCACGAATCTTGTTCTATACCCTGTTTTATCGAAATTGATGTCTATTACTACACTCTATATGTTTAAATATTGAAATTGTGGTTTACTCTAAGTTTTTGTCTAATTTTCATGCTTAATGTACACCATGCATATAAAGAGTTTGATAAAATGCTTACATGAATGAATATTTAATAAAAGCCTTCATGCTATGTCCTCCAAGCTTTAATGTCATTTTACTATTATTGTTTTGAGTCCTGGTGGTATTGATTACTTAGTCTCATTTCAGTATCTTTAGAATAACTTCAGATTATATTATGAGCATTATCAAAAAAGACAATTAAACTCAAAACGGTCTAGTATTTTAGTGTCTTTCAGTTGGGAATAGGATTTAGCACCGATTGAGTGTAGGGATGGCGGCTTCCCCATCATATAGGAAGAGTTGCTAGTAGCATTCCCTCAACTCTAGAACTATGTAGCCAGCGTAGGATATGAGAAGTCACCCGTCAGTTTAAGCTTGACTATCTCGCAGGGGTCATGTGTCAGTTCAGGATTGACACCCTTAGTCCTTTGGGACAGTATATTAATATAGTAGATCCACACAACTAGAGTTAGTACCTGTGGCACGGTATTAACACCCTTCCAATTGGGGCTACAGGTTGGACCCCAATTAGCTCAGATTGGGGCATGTCGGTTAGATGATACCTCCCATAGTCTCAGCCACAGTCTCAGTCATAGTCTCAGTTACAGTCTCAGTAACAGTCTTAGTTAAGTAATTAGTTCAGACATTCAGTCTTAGTGTTATTTGACCAAAGCATATAGATATCAGTTATAACAATATTTCAATTTACATATTTTATTTAGTTCACATTATATGCTTGGTCGTGCCTCCCCAGTATCTACAAATTTCACGTACCTTCAGTATTTACCAACCTTTATGCATTTTATTCAGTGCTACATGTTTTACATGTATATTCAGATAATTATTATTCCTTTTCATAAAACCATACATATCAACCTACCTTATTTAGCATACCAGTATATTTAAAGTACTAATCGCATACCCTTTTCTTGTGCTATGATGTATTATATCATAGGTTCTGATGCCCAGTTCTCGGATCGTGCTTAGACTTCTTAAACTCTCAGCAGTAGCAGTGGTGAGTCCTCATATTTTGAGGATGGATTATTTTATTTTATGCTTTCAGTCTAGTAGTTAGTTGGGGACTATCCCATCAACTCACAGTTATTCAATTTAGAGGCTTTCAGATACTACACTCAGTTATTCAGTATTCAGACTTCAGTTGACATGTCAGTTAGTTTTTTCAATTTGTCTTAGATTTCAGTATTTATTCAGACTCATAGTTATTTCTTCAAATTCATACTATAGTATTTGTTTAATTTATTAAAACCTTTTGGTATATATCAGTTATTCTTTCGCATTCATGGTTATGTTATTCAGTGCTCACAGCAGGTACCAGCTCATGGGTTAGCTTGTGGTCTCTCGGGACTATAAGCACCATGTGATACCCAGGGTGTACTCTCGGGGCATTACTATGTATATGCATTAATTATTTGGCCCAATTCCATGAATATGATATTAGTTGGTCTCCGGGAGAGCGTTGTATCCTTGTAAAGGACATAGTCGTAGTCTGTGATTACTTAGATGATTATAATTATGTTATTTGTGTACTATTTATGGAATTCATAGATTCTATTCATTCATGCTCACTTAATGGAACAATTCTAACTAAAAACATGGTTTTACTACTATTTTCCTAAAAAAAAGATTATTCCAACTTTTCACTTTAAAAATGGATTCATTCATAATGGAGGTCATACCACCACAATGGATGATTTATGAGCTTTTGACTATAAAAATTAAGTTTTAGAGATTTGACCGAGATAAATTTTTGTTCATGAATTTACCTCTACTATTTTCTTCAGTCAAGAGATATTCTGATCCTTTCTATACTATTATGATGATTTAGTCTTGGAGCTTACCCTGGAAATGGATTTAAGGACTTACACTCTTTTAGCACGGTTGGAGTATGTGCATTTATTATATATACATCTCTTCGATACTGTATAGAGTATATTAATGATGATGATTAAAAATCCTGGATCAGGACCAAGTCGTTGAATATGGGTACTTCTAAACCCCCTTAAGGCTTCTTCATCCGTGAGTTGTCATACTGGTGTAAGAGGTGATTGGATGTTATGTTTTTATGAGCCGTCAAGTTAGAGAAGGTACATAATTGGGTTCATTATGATACTTCATCGGTTATGGTATCATGGATTTACTTTGTATTCATTCTTACATGTGCATTGCCTACCACTAGTATGTTGTTTGATTCCTATATCTATCAGCCTTATGAGGGGTTGCATAGGTATAGGTTATAAATGTTGCTTTTTGGGTGCTTATTAAGCCTTTTGTGTTATAGGGCCTGGTTTCTATATTGTTTGTTTGGACTAGCTGATTATTGTATTATTGTTATTATGGTAAGCTAGGGGTAGGTGGATTATTTGAATGGTATTGAGATTTTAGTTATGATTCTGATCCCTTTCTCTTATCATTATTTTAATATCGATAATTATCTCATGGTTATACTTTATGGTTATAGGCCCTAATTATGCTTGAACTAATTCCTTCTTTAATTAAGAGGCCTTAATATGCTAGTATGACTACCTCATGATGTACCTTTAAGTTTGTCTTATATTGGCATGCATATATATGTTTATAACTATAGTATTACTATATATATCTCTCTTCCTTTATTTATTCTTGTTTTATATCCATTCCTTGTCCTTGTATACCATTATATGTCTTTTTATACCTTTTATATGTATATTAACAATTGGTATATGGTATAGTGCATTAGTTCTTGAGTATGGCTAGGATAGAATAGTTCATCCTTATTGCTTCTCTAGTTTTATTATGTTAGCTTCTTGGATATTTGAGTTATAGTTTACATTCCTACTTGCATGTTATCTATATTTATATTATCTTTGGGGCTCATCGGTAGTTTCCTACTGAGTACCACAAGTTTGGTACTTATACTAAACTTCTAAAGTCTACAAATAATAATATGGGTTCTCGTTGTTATTGTGTGTAGCTGCGGAGTAGCTAATGATTGGATACTTAGGGTGAGCTTCTAGCGTCCAGAGTATTACTTCTCTCCTTCTTTTAGATTAGACTGATAATCATGTTGTATTCAGAGATAAGTTGTACCTATATATTTATTTTATATTCATATTGTATTAGAAGCTCTTGTACTGATTCCACCAGATCTTAGATTATCTTATATATAGGTGTTTTATTATGGTTAATTTACTATCTTTTTTCAATTATCTTGGTAGTTCGTGCTAGAAGTTACGGTCTATGAGTTGTCTTACCTACTGGTAGATTATAGTAGGTTCCATCATAACATGAGAAATTTGGTTGTGACATATACACCAGCTGATATGGAGATACATCAATAGAGGTCTTGAGTTCTATTTACCAAGCCCATTATACATCACCCTACTTTTTAGCCATGTTTGTTCTATTGGCATTCATAGTTTTTCCCAAATAGAATTGATCTCCCAATTGGATATCACTTGATTGAGGATGATAAGGTGTTGTCACTTTATGTTTCCCAACATATTTTTCAAGAAATCCTTGAACAAGAAATTACGCAATTGAGAATTCCCATTGTTTATGATGGCTCTTGGCTTACCAAACCTAAGAATGATATTTTTCCTCAGAAATGTTGCCTCTCTCTTCCCTTCATTGTTTGAAAGCACAACCGCCTCCACCCACTTTGAGACATAATCAACAACAAACAAAATGAATTTTCTTCCATATGAGATAACAAATGGATCTATGAAATCAATACCCGACAAGCCAAATAGCTCAAACTCTAGAACTAAATTCGATGGTAGCTCATGTATTTTTGAGATGTCACATGATCTTGCATAGTCATTCTGTATCTAGATGAATAATCAGCCAAAATTACCCAAATTGCAAAATGATATGATCCATCCCTGCACCACTATGATGGCCCTTAATTGGTATGAATGACATGCCATTAATATACTTATAATCTCAATCTCCAAATTTTTTTTACAAACCCCCCGATTTGCACCAATCCAAAAAGGTATGGCCCATCCTAAAAAAAATTTCATATATAATGCATAAAATTCTTCTACTACTAAAATTATAAATCCTCATCTACCACATCACTTACAAAATAATTGTTAAAATCTCCAATCCATATAATCAAGTCTTGGGATACAACCAATACCAGTTTTTTAGGGAAACTATCACCTATCTCAAGCTCATCTTTCATTTTTAGTATTGAAACTTCTTCAATCTATGACAAGGGGGAATCCACTTGATATTTAGTCCCCTATTGATCCTTGACCTCAACGTCAAATTTTAATAACAAAAGTACCCAATGAATCAATCTAAGAATTACATCATTCAGTCCCATAAGGTTCCTAAGAGTTGTATGGTCTGTATGTACAATGACTTTCATTCCTATCAAATAAGATCAAAATTTTGTCAAATGGAAAAACCATGGCAAGAAATTTTATTCCGCTGTTGTATAATTTTTTTTTGAGTAGGATTTAGGGCTTTGCTAACATAATCTTTAGGATAAAAGATATTATCACTCCTTTGTCCTAGGACTACCCCTAGAGCCACTCCACTAACATCACATATAACCACAAAAGACATGGACTAATCAAGCAAAATAATAATGGGTGTTAAAGTTAATTACTCTTTTAGACACTCAATTGCTTTAGAATGCCTCATAAAATAGGAACTTCACCATGTATTTAATGAACATACAATAAAACCTAGCATGATCAAAAAATCTTCAAGTACCCTTCATTGAAATAGGTTGAGAAAATTTTCAATAACCTCAATCTTCACTTTGTCAACATCAATCCCCTACTATAAAATCTTGTGATTGAGCACTATCCCTTTTCTTATAATAAAGTGACACTTCTCCCAGTTGTGTATCAAATTACAATATTTGCACTTCACAAGACATTGGATATATAGGCAAAAAAACTTCAAACAAGTCAGCAACAGCCAAAAAAATCATCCATGAATACATCATTAATGTCATCCACCATGTTTGAGATTATGGATATCATTCAATGCTGAAAGGTGGATGGTCCCTTACATAATCCAAATGACATCCTCTTGAATGCAAATTTCCTATATAGGCAAGTGACTGTGGTATTCTCTTAGTCTTTTGGAGCAATTAAAATCTTATCATATCTAGAATAATCATCAAAAATACAATACCATCCTTTACCAGTAAAATGGTCTAACATATGATCCTTAAAGGCATCAATAAATTGGGATCACCTATTTGTTGTATACAATAAGGCAAACTACTTCCGCATCCAACTACTTGAAGATTTTTTTCATAGCCTCTTGTACAGGTGGATTTAGCCTCTACTGATGTTTAATACTAGGAAAACAATCTAGCTCAAGTTTGAATTTATAAGAATAATTTCAAGGTTGAATTCCAAAAATGTTAGTAATAGACCATCTAATGGCCCCTTGTACCTCATAAAGACTGATATAAGAGCCTCAACTTTCCATTCCCCATAATTTATTGCTATAATAAGTCACAAGGTGTTGTTAGCACAAAAAAAATACATCAAAGCGAGATGGAATTGATTTGAGCTTCAATATAAGAGGCTTCTTAATGTAAGTTTTAGACGATGAGTATGTCGTAATCTTCAAATCCAAATCTAACTTTTTGGAGGATAAGTGTGGCAACCCAAACTAGCAAGTAGACTCACCGTCTCATCATAGTCATCAATAACATTAGCCTAAAAATTCATTATCACTTCCTCTAGTGCTTCAACACTAAGTCTCTCCCCAGTCAGAACTATCAAAGCATCCTTATCGCTGGATCAATAACTAAGATCACATGTATGTCCTTTGGTTTGTTCACGGACTGACAAACATTGTATATAATATATTCATGCTTCAACTGAAACATCAAAGGCCTAGTTTCAAAATCGAACAGTGCTCATTAGGTAGCAAGGAATGGTCTCTCTAAGGTAATGGAAACGTCAAAATCAACTTGACAATTGAGATGACAAAATTAGCCAAAAAAAGAATTCAACTCTCGCCAAGACATTATATTTTCCACAAGCTTCTTTATGGTGCAATCAACCATAAGAAGCCTAATCAATGTTGGCTTAGGTGACCCCAACCCAAACTATCTAATACTGCTAGTGATATCAAATAATTCTAGAGGATAAGTCACACAAAGATTTTGCTAAATTGAAAGCCTCAATTGCTTATGGAATCGTGAAAGCTCTAGGATTTTTTTCTCCACAAGAGACTAGGAAGTTGATGCATATAGTGGTGAAAAATATCAATAGGCTAAAAACTCATGATCCTTCTTTCAATCAATGGATCTTTCATGAACTTTGATTAATATGACATATGCTCAAGTGCCTCAACTAAAGGAATATTTATAAAAAGTTTCTTCAATATGAGAAAAACTTGCAATATTTCCCTTCTTCGACACTCTTTTGAAATATTTGATGAAAATAAGGAGTAGGTCAAGTGGAAATCAAGACCTATAGGACCTTTTCCATTTATTTTTAACCTTAAGCTTCTTTTTAGCAACTACAGTTGGTTATTCAGACATATTGACATCAAAAGCCTAATTTTCTGATTTAACTACTTTCTCTTCATTGATCATCACGAGCTCAAAGTTATTGTCAACACTAGGGCATAGGTGGATTAGAAGTCATTTGCCACTCCTACTAGTTAATGCTAAGAAGTGAGTATTTTTCATTGGATTATGGACAGTGTTTCTTGGAATTAGACCTTTTTATGTTGATTTATTGCAGTAGAAATTTCACCAAGTTATTGCTTAAGATTGTTGATAGTAGTATCATGTTGTTTGAAGTTGTTGATAATACCTTAATATATGTATCAATCTCTCGAAGGAAATCATCAGCATTTTCTACCCCTTTTAAAACTTTATCAGGTATATCTTTCATCATAAAGCTACTCAAATTAGCATCACAGCGCCCATGCCGAATGTAAAGGACAATTTTGTCATTCTTGTAATAGTTCTTCTCATTTAATCGCCTTTTATTACTTTAATTATAACTTTATACCAATGGTCATGGTAGTTGTTATCCTTATAATAGTTCAAACATTGATATCCTTGGCCAGAGTGCTAATTGTCTTGATTAGACCCTTGGCGTTTGGCTAAAAAATCTGCAACTTTATTATCAAGATATTTAGCCTCTTCCTCCAAATGAGACTCATCATTTCGAGGTACTTTTCCTTATTATCCAACTATATTTACCTTTTATGCTCCTACTGCTTCAAACTATTTTATAATTAAGTTATACTCCGTCCTAAATCATGCTACCTCTTGAGAGACTAAATTATCTACCATTCATTGTTTAATAGATTCTCCAATTACATATATGCCACCGGTAATATGTAAATCTCACCTGTGCCAACCTTAACTATTTTTAGTAATTCTATCAAGAATTACAAATGCTTGTTCCCAAAGTAGACTCATAAATGCACCTTTTGTTATAATGTCTGTGATGACCTTATTATCAATATTTAAACCTTAATAAAATATCTAAAGCAAACTGTGAATAGGTATGCTATGATTCAAGACTTGTTGCAGCTTTCTCTTAAACTCAACTATATTTAAACAACACCTCTAATTGTAGTTGCCTGAAGTTATAAATTGATTTTTGGTGTATTTATACTCCAAAGTGTTATTATTTATGTATGTTTATCCTAGTTTTGAGGACATTGTGATGTGCTTAATTATTTGTTAATTGTTTGATTGAGTATCAATGTTATTAATTACATGTTTAGTGTGTTTATGGTGCAATCTAAACAAGTTAAAAATCAAATTGATCACATGGAATTTAGATAAGGAAATAAATAGTGCTAACTTGAGCTATGCTTGTTCTAGTGAACTTTGATGAACTTTATTGTGTGGTAGGAACCAATGTTTGATTCTTGATGTTGTAAGAAACCATATAATGAATTACAAGCAACACCAAGAAGCAAAAAAATCTCAAATGAAGTTTTAAAGGCCACTAATAGTGCAGGACTTGAACACAATTAGAAGGAGTTAACTACAAATAAGAGTTGGTGTTTGAAGCAGAAAGGCAGGCCACACTCTCAAAGATTTGAGATAAGGGTGTGTCATTCCCTTGTCTAAAAAGTAAAATGTAATTTTCAATAAGCATGCACATTAAGGGTATGTCACACCCAGGAACATGTGCGACAAGAGCATGCCATACCTAAGGGTAAATTCAACAAAATTTCACTCTACAATATAAATAGGACACTTTTCTCCTATCCTAAATACCTTACACGACTTTGGGAACTAAAAAATACACGAGGAGGCTCCAATTAGGGTTCTTATTCTTTATTTTGTCTTTATTTTATTTTTCTTATTCCATAATGATTTTATTAATCCCATGAATCAAAAACCTAGATAGTTAACTTAACCAATGAGAATGTATAGCTTAGTAGGATTGTTAATAGTTCCTTGACCCTATATTTCACACAATCATTGTCTCCAAAACTTTATTTTAGCATTGTTGTTTATTGTTTATTATAAATTCTCATATATCAAATTATATTAGTTAAACTCACACTTATTTTATCTTTTTAGTAACACTAGAATTGAGTTGTTTCTAAACACAAGTCACTGTGGGTTTGACATCCAACTCAAAAGGGACACATTAATACTTGCACAACCACATACACATGCGTGTGCAGTAGGATCACAAAAAGTTATAGGTTCCATTTTTGGGGACATGAAATATTTCAAACCTTCTATTTTTATTTTTAATATTTATTTTATAAGTGCTGACATCTTTGTCTTAGCATTTGAACTTGCAGTTACAGGTCTAAATCTTGAGTAAGCTGGCAAGGGAAAAGGTTTTAGTTAAACCATATCCTAAACCTAATAGATGATTACATATATAAAGGAGATAAAAAGTACTTATATATCGCATCTCATATGTTCAATAAGACAAAGTCATTCTTACAGTCATGGCTGAAGACTACCAACCAGTTGAACAATAAGTAAAGTGGCTATCTTATTCGCAACCAATGTTAACTGTGTTATCCACAGATCAGAACCTAAAGGTATATTTGAGATCAAGCTTAAAATGATGAAATTGTTGCACAATAGTACACAATTCACTGGCCTTTCACATGAGGATCCATAAGTTCAACTATAGAACTTCTCGGAGATCAGTGACACTTTAATTCCCACTGGAGTATCTTCTGACTAGGTACTCACTCTTTTCCCATTCTCACTATTAGGGATTCAAAGAAATGGTTGAAGTCAAGACCTTCAAACTCTATCACTTTTTGGGATGACTTGGTGAAGAAGTTCCTCATCCAATTTTTTCTTTTTGGCAAAATGGCAAGGTTAAGGAGTGAGATCGTGAGCCTCATACAGAAGCTAGATAAGAATTTCTATCATGCATGGGATCTTCCAATGAGGTACTAGATCAAACTTTTATTGAAACTCTTGACCATACCACAAAATTTTTTCTAGATTCAGTTCTAGGTTGTCAAGTATTGGAGAAAACATATGCAGACCTATAACTCTCCTAACCAAATTTAACAATGTAATCCCAAATTGAAGGGTAATAATACGTACAAAAGTGAAGTAAAGAAGCCTTCATGCATGATAGATATTGATAGTATCATAGCATTGGCCGCTTAGTCAGCCTCCTTTCAAAATCAAATGATGACACAATTAAACAAGTTGAGTGTCAATCAACCACAGGCTTTAGTTAATGCATTTTATTAGGCCTAGTCATGGTGTGACATTTATGGAATTGATAGTCATTATACAGAATCATATGAAAAAAATACAGGGTCGTTTAATTTTATTGGTAATGAATAGAAAGAAAATAAAACTATGTAATTTCTACAACCGCAATTGGTAAAGTCAACTCAATTACTCATGAGGCAATAATTGAGCTCAAACAAAATAGTTTTAGTAGCAGCGGAACATTAAGAATTACACTGTAATACCCCGTAATTCTACCTAGCTTAAAATCATCCAAGAAATGTTAAAGACTTATTTGAAAGATTAATCCACTTTTATATATATGGTATTTTCAAGATTTTCACTTGTTATCATGTGGGAAATTCAATAAGAATACCATCGATATCAAATTCGCCCAAATCCGACACCTGGACGAAGAGTTAGAGTCTTTTTAGTGAGACAGTGTATCACTTTAGCCATCAGCGCATCGCGGAGACAACTTAAATGGAAATTTTCTATTTCCAGTGTTGCTCCACAATAGTGGAACGTCACGCCAAACATCCAGGTTGTAAACAGAGTGGCAACGCGATTGCTCCTCATTGCACCACCGTGCAATTTCCCATTTGGCAATTTCCAGTGACTTGGTGCAATAGTGGCGCATTGTGAAGGATGAAAATCGAGAAATTTTCACAGAATTAAAATACACATCCAATGGTTAAAAGGGTCAAATTTCTACCCCTATATAAACCCAATAACACGTGATTCAACCATATTTCACCCAAAATATATTGTTTTTCTCAAGTTTCTCTCAAGAACAAGCTAGGGGTTTCAATTGGAAATTCAAATCCAAGACTCAAATTCAAGAATCTCTCCCCCAATATTCATAGAATCAAGAACTAAGGTATGCACAGTGTTGATTCATGGACTCCTTTCATCCATGAAGCTCAAGAACCCTATTTTAAACTATATGTCCTGATGTTCTTATTTTGAATTTATTATGTTCATGTTGTTATTGTTTTATGACTACCAAGATTTCATCCTTATCATGTTTTCATTAAACTATGTTAGTATAGGGTTGAAATTCATGCAATTAAGTTAAATTGTGGAACTATGTTGTATTAAATTGATGATCATACCTATGCCCTAAGTGTGCATGCAAGTTGTTTGATAATATTCCCTAATGAATGAATGATGATCAAGTACTTAGTTTCCATGTGTCAAGATCATGTCATGCCTCTTAAGTTATGCTATACCTACTTGATTAAGATGATTCCCTTGGAAACCTATGCATTGTGATTGCTTGATAAGACGTTCATAAGATTAGAAGCACGAAATTATGCCATGTTTATACGCATTACTATCCATGTACAACATTATGATGATCATGTGCTTCATGAAAACCACAACTATGAAATTATGAATTGTTGATATTGGTCATGTGATCAAAAGTGTAAAGCCATATCAATTTAATTCTATTGAGTCCTGGGGGTACTTGTACTAGACGATTTAGATGTGTGCCTAGAGCCATGTCATGTTTTCATGATAATCTCAGTCAAGCCATGATCAGTAGAATTTAGTTAGTCTCATGACTCAGGAAAACTCAGTAAATTCAATACCAGTCCAGTCTCTTCTAGAAATCTCAGAAATTGTAGTAATCTCAGTAGTTCAGTGAGCTCAACTCTCAGTAATCTCGATAACGTCAGTATTCCAAGTTAATCTCAGTAAATTTAGTACTCTCAGTTAGTCCTCAGATATCAGTAGCATTTCATCAGTCAACAGTACTTAGCGAACTCATCTTAGCTCTGCTAAAAAGTACCATCAGTACCAGTTCAGTTCAGTATAATCAATTAAGTGTCTATTCAGTTGAGAGTAGGATTCAGCACAGAGTAAACCGAAGGATGGGGACTCACTTATTATTCAGTGGAGGGTGTGATCCTTAGAAGTAATCCTTGCATTCCAAAACTACGTAGCCAGCGTAAGTTGAGATGTACCCCTATGCTTAGGGCTACTGATACATCTCATTTGAGTTTTTCTCCTTATAAGAGGGGTTGATGGAAGAGCTTCCTGTCAGAGAGGGTTTACTCATAGCTTGTCTTTACCCGTGGAACCGTACTGACAGCCTTCTAGATGGGGTTATAGGTTGGACCCCACCAGTTTAGTTTTAGGGCATGTCGGTTAGATGATTACCTCACACAGTGCAAGTTTCAGATCTAGTTTTAGTAATAGAACTCAATTCAGTTCTACAGAAATCTAGGACTGTTAGATACAGTCAATTCAGTACAGTGTAGAACCCAGCTAGTTCCATCAGTATCAAGACTGTTAGATACAGTCACTCATGTTATCAGTATTCAGACTTAGTAATCATGTTATCACAAACTCATTTAATAGTATATTAATTATATAAAATCTATGTTATCAGTATTTAGTTTTAGGACTATCAGATATAATCAATCAAACCGGTTCTTCATAATCAGAACTGTCAAAAACATTTATTCCTTTATTAGTACTATGACATTAGTTACTCAGAATTCTGTAGACTCAGTCATTCAGTATCTAAGTATTAGTACTCAGATATCAGTAAATCCATGTTATCAGAATTCATGAGTCAGCGTTATCATGATCTCAGTTCCAATTATGTATTCATGCATGTATTCTCATGTTCATGTTATATAGTCAGTTATTATTGTTCATACATATAAAACCTTGCATTTAGCCTACCTCACTTGTATAACAGTACATTAAACGTACTAACGCATTTGTGCTTTGGTGTTTTATACCATAGGTTTAGAAGCACGAGCTCCTGAGCATCCTTAGTAGATCAGACATTCAACAACCAGACTAGGAGTGAGTCCTCATCATTCAAGGATAGCATAATTATTTTATTACTTTATTATTTCAGTAGTTCGGAGTTAGTTGGGAACATGTCCCATCAACTCTACAGTTTTCATATAGTTTAGAGGCTTTCAGACTACACCATGTGTTCTGACAGTTTATTTCAGTATTAGTTCAATTTTGAACCTTATGGCCTTACAGCTTATATTTTGCATATTTACTATGTATTAATCAGTGCTCAGTTACAGATATAAATCATGGGTTATCATGTGGTATTTTGGGATTATGAGCACCGTGTAGCATTTTGGGTACCAGATTTGAGGCGTTACAAACTTGGTATCTGATCCTAAGGTTCAATAGTATACTAGGAAGTTTAAAAAGCCATATCTAGTAGATTCTTGTACATGGATGTGTTGTGCACCATACTTATGTGCAGGAGGCTATGAGATGTTTTAGGAACAGTTTTCCTTCTTTTAGTATTCATGTCGTGCCAGTGACCATAAGCTCAAAATTTTCTCTCAGTCTAATCAATTCTCCCTTTTATTTATAGAACATGCCTCCCAAAAGGACTAACGAAAGGGGAACCAAAAATCAGTCAGCACCTCAGCCCATCCAACCAGATTCTCTAGGTGAGCATGTCTCTTTTGCAAAATTCAGGACTGCATTTACTACGCTATCCAGTTTAGTAACAACTCGGAATGAACGTCCAGCTGCTACTTCGGCCAACCTAGTGGCAAATTCTGTTGCAGCCAGGATTCAGGACTTCACCCGAATGAATCCTTCCTTATTCTCCAGTTTTAAGTCAGGAGAGGATCCACAGGCGTTCCTCGATCAGGTTTAAAATGTCACAGACATCATGGGAGTGACTTCCAGCAAGAGTTTCCAGATAGTTGCCTATCAGCTACAAGATGTAGCCCATACATGGTTCAAATAATCGAAGGTAGATAGGGGTATAGATGTCGATCCCATAGATTGGGAAGAGTTTCCTACGACTTTCTTAGATAGGTTCTTTCCTATAGAGAAGAAGGAGGCTAAACTGTTAGAGTTCATCAATCTCAGACAAGGTAGCATGTGCGTAAAAGAATACTCCCTTAAGTTTACTCAGTTAGCCAGGTATGCTCCTTATGTAGTAGCAGACAGTAGATCTAGAATGAGTAAGTTTGTGTCTAGAGTGTCAGGTAGAGTAGTTAAGGAGTGCAGAACTGCGATGTTGATTAAGGAGATGGAGATATCTAGGCTTATGGGCCATGCTCAACAGATTTAAGAATAGAAACTTAAGAAGAAGGACAGAGAAAATAAGAGGGCCAGAACAGGTAGTTATAGTTTTGCTCAGTCAGGGTGGCAGGGTGGTAATCGTTTTTAGTTGTATCAGAAATATTTAGCTCTAGTTCACTCTTCAGCTAGTGCACCAGTACCAAAGTTCAGAAATGACCGTAGGGATAGGGCATCAAGATCCAAGGCCCAGTGTAGTGAGAGCAGGGTTTTTACTCATCCACTTTGCAAAGAGTGTGGTAAGCATCATAAGGGTGTATGTAGAGCCAACAGTAATATGTATTTTGGATGTGGCAAGTCAGGTCATAAGTTTTGAGACTATTCTAAACTCGGTCCTTGAAGTCAACACAGTCATCCTTTAGCTCAGTTCGGTTGCCCGAATCAGCAGGGTACCAATTCCAACATTATCGGTGGGCAACGACCAAACAGACTTTATGCACTTTAGTCCAGACTGAATCAGGAAAGTCCTCCTGATACAGTTACTGGTATGTTATAGATATTTTATTTACATGTTCACGCTTCTTCAAATTCATGAGTTTCTTTTCTTTTGAAACCTTGCCTAGCAGTTAAACTTTGGAGTCATAAAGTCAAGCCTTCAGATTCTAGTTATAGTTCCAGTATGTGTAGATAATCAATAAGGGAAGACGATTCCCAACCCTTTCCTGTCTTAGTGCAAAGTTTTGTACTATCGTCATCAAGATATTTATACATGCTATCCATTTTTGTTCCACGAATACAACTTGTATCTGCATGCTTCTCATATAATAGTGTGTGTTCCAAGTTCCCAGTATAGGAATTCTGATTCACTTAGTGTTACGAATCATGTCCAGTGAAATGCAGAAATTCCAGAATCAGGTCATGCAGCTCATGACTCATGTATTCATGTCAAGATTTATAGTATGCTTAGCCCATATGACTGACGTTCCACTTCTAGTGAGCAGCCAAACTCAGTAGTGTCATGTACACCCTTAACTTAAAGCCCTTGATAAATCCATGATTTTGGTATTCTATTCCCCAGGCATCAGTTAAGTGTCAAATTTGATATATCCTTGATGTATGTCAATTATCCGTAAGCAATTATCAAAACTCCATTATAGCTTCAGTGTTCAATTTTAGTAATTAGAATTCAGTTCTAGAATCAAATTCTTCAGCTATCAGTCCTTCAGTTAATTGGATTAGTTAGTATGGTTATGCATTCATGCTCAGCACCCACGTGAATCTTTTCAGTAGTCTTAGTTGCAATGTATGAGGCTTAGTTACTTCATCTTATATGATGTTCATAGGTCTCAACTCATCTGACCGAATCTCAATCAGGTTATGATCTTGTTACTCAGCTGTCTTATACAGTTAAATTCGTATAGTTTTGTTTCAATGTCCTCAGCTATTCTCTGTAGCTAAAATCTCATGAAAGAATGTAACCATTCTAAGATAAACCAATCAGATACATGCAAGCTCAGCTCAATTCATGTATCATGCCTTAGTTTTAGATCTCAGATAATTACTTATGACTCAATTCCTAGGTGCCTTGTGCATCGCCTAAGTTTTTCTCAGCAGCTCAGCCCAGCCAGTATTCATCAAGGGACCTAGTGTCCCAAATGGGACATATGATATATTCCCCCAAACTTTCATGACATAAACATGATACTCTATTCTCATAACGAATCCAGTTTAGAGTAGTGAGTACCCATAAGTTGACCCTCTAGCTCCAATCGTGGTCATACACCATGTACTCAAGTTACTCAATTCAGATCACAATATTCAGCTCATGTATCATGTTCTAAAACCAGTTACATTCTCATGTTTCTGATCATGCATATTAGTAATTAAGCTTAGACTCAGCCCAAGGTAATAGCTTTTCTTAAGCTTATCCCGTTTCATGTTCAAGTTTTAGTTACAAATGTGGTATTCAGTTCCATGCTCAGTTTTCATTTCAAACTTGGTATCATTACCCTTGCATGTTCAGTCATATGTTCATGAGTTAGTTCAGTTATGTATTCACATATTAGATATGCATGATCAGCTTATCAGTACTCTCAGTCATGCAGCTATGCATCAGCTCAGTCATAAAATCATGCATCAGATATGCATGCTCAATATGGGTCGTAGTAATGTCAGTGAAGTAGTCATGTTTCAGTTGTTCATTTTCATTATGTACTTAAGATTATCATTACTCCTATCTCAATCAGTCTCATTCAAGGATGAATGTTCCAAAGGGGAAAATATTGTAATACCCCATACTTTTACCTAGCTTAAAATCATCCCAGAAATGTTAAAGACTTGTTTCAAAGATAAATCCACTTTATATATGTGTTATTTTTAATATTTTCACTTTTTATCAAGTGGAAAATTAAATAAGCTTCCCATCGATAACAAATTTGGCCAAATTTAACACCCGGGCGAAGAGTTAGAGCCTTTTTAGTGAGACAGTGTATCACCTGAGCCATCAGCGCATCACGGAGATATCTTAATTGGAAATTGTCTATTTCTAGTATTGTTCCGTGATAGTGGTGCATCGCGCCAAACTTCTAGGTTGCAAACAGAGTGGCAATGCTATGGCTCCGTGTCGCGCCACCTTGCAATTTTCCGTTTGTCACTTTCCACTGACTTGGCACGATAGTGGTGTATTGCACCAAGGATGAAAATAGAGAAATTTTCACAGAATTAAAATACACTTTAAAGGGTTAAAAGGGTCAATTTTCTACCCTTATATAAACCCAATAACACGTGAATCAACCATATTTCACACAAAATATATTGTTTCTCTCAAGTTTCTCTCAAGAACAAGCTAGGGTTTTCAATTGGAAATTCAAATTCAAGATTCTCTCCGCCAATCTTCATAGAATCAAGAACTAAGGTATACACAGTGTTGATTCATAAACTCTTTTCATCCATGAAGCTCAAGAACCCTATTTTAAACTATATGTCATTATGTTTTTATTTTGAATTGATTATGTTTATGTTGTTATTGTTGTATGACTACCAAGATTGCATCCTTATTATGTTTTCATGAAACTATGTTAGTATAGGGTTGAAATTCATGCTATTAAGTTAAATTGTGGAACCATGTTGTATTAAATTGATGATCATACCTATGCCCTAAGTGTGCATGCAAGGTGTTTGATAATATGCCCCAATGAATGAATGATGATCAAGTACTTAGTTTCCATGTGTCAAGATCATGTCATGCCTCTTAAGTTATGCTATACCTACTTGATTAAGATGATTCCCATGCAAACCTATGCATTGTGATTGCTTTATGAGATGTTCATAAGATAAGAAGCAAAAAATTATGCCATGTTTATAAGAATTACTATCCACGTACAACATTATGATGATCATGTGCTTCATGAAAACCCCAACTATGAAATTATATATTGTTGATATTGGTCATGTGATCAAAAGTGTCAAGCCTTGTCAGTTTTATTCTATCGAGTCCTGTGGGTACTTAGGTAAGACGATTTAGTTGTGTTCCTAGAGCCATGTTATGTTTTCATGATACTCTTAGTCAAGCCATGATCTATTGAATTTTGTCAGTCTCATGACTCAGGAAAACTTAGTAAATTTAGTATTAGTCCAGTCTCTTCCAGAAATCTCAGAAATCGCAGTAATCTCAGAAGTTCAGTAATCTCAGTGATCTTAGTACTCAATAATTTTGGTAACTTCAGTATTCCCAGTAAATCTCAGTCACTTCAGTACCCTCAGTCATTCCTCAAATCTCAGTAGCATTCTGTCAGTCAATGGAACTCAACGAACTCAGTTTAGCTCTGCTAAATTATACCATCAGTAATAATTTAGTTCAGTATAATCAATTCAATATCTATCCAGAAAGACTGTCTGGCATGAAAGAGTAATGTTGGAGGAGCCAAGTCGCTGGAAAATTTATCTGCACCACCACCTCAGAAGGGTGCCACTTCAGTCTCCAAAAATGGTCAAAACTGATTGTATACTTTGACCAACCTCCAGGAGGTGAAGGCCTTACCAGATATAGTCACCAGTACATTGCAAATCTTTTCTCGTGATGTGTATGTATTACTTGATCCCGGGTCTACCTTGTCTTATGTGACCTCATACGTGGCTGTTGGTTTTGGGTTTGAGCCTGATGTGATTGCTGAACCTTTTTTGGTTTCCACCCAAGTGAGAGATTCTATTGTGGCTAGGAGGGTGTATAGAAATTATGTTGTGTCTATTTTTAGTCGGGATACTGAGGAAGATCTCATAGAACTTGATATGGTTGATTTTGATGCCATCTTAGGGATGGACTGGATCCATTCATGCTATGCCACCTTGAATTATAGGACCCGAAGAGTCACCTTTTCTTTTCTGAATGAGTCTGTGATAAAATGGGAGGGACATTCTTTAGAACCTAGAGGGCACTTCATATCTTATCTCAAGTCCCGTAAACTTATTTCCAAAGGTTGCTTGTATCATCTAATTTGAGTTAAAGATTCTAGTGCCGAAAGTCTTCTTCTTTAGTCTATCCCCGTAGTGAATAAATTCTTGGAAGTCTTTCCAGATGATCTCCCAGGAATACCACCTGATAGGGAGATAGATTTTGGTATTGATTAATTGCCTGATACCCATCCTATTTCTATTCCACCATATAGGATGGCTTCTACTGAGTAAAAAGAGTTGAAAGAATAGCTAGTAGATCTTATAGATAAAGGTTTTATCCACCCCAGTGTGTCTCCCTGGGGTGTACTTGTACTTTTCGTGCGAAAGAAAGACGATTTCCTTCATATATGCATAGATTACCGCCAGTTGAATAAGGTCACGATTAAAAATAAATATTCCCTTCCTAGGATTGATGATTTTTTTGATCAACTTCAGGGTGCTAAGTGTTTTTCAAAGATAGACCTTCATTCGGGATATCACCAGTTGAAAGTTAGAGAGTCAGATATTCCCAAAATAGTTTTTCGAACCAGATATGGACATTATGAATTCTTAGTCATGTCCTTCGGGTTGACTAACGCCCCTGCAGCTTTCATGGATCTAATGAATAGGGTTTTCCATCACTTTCTAGATCTGTTTATCATTGTATTTGTTGATGACATTTTGGTATATTCTAAGAGAGAGGAGGACCATTCCAATCACCTGTGAATTATCCTTCAGACCCTTAAAGATCATAAGTTGTATACAAAATTTTCCAAGTGTGAATTCAGGTTCAATGCTATTGCGTTCTTGGGGGATATTGTGTCTAGTGAAGGGATTAAGGTTAATCCCCAAAAGATTGAGGCAGTGAGAAAATGGCCCAGACCCACGACTCCAACCGACGTTCAGAGCTTCTTGGGTTTTGCGGGTTATTATAGATGATTCATTGAGATTTTTTCTTCCATAGCTACACCACTTACTAAATTGACTAAAAAAATGTGAAGTTTTTATGGTCTGACTCTTGTGAGAATAGTTTGAGAAGTTGAAAGACAAGTCGACTACTGCTCCTGTTCTGACTCTTCCAGAGGGTACAAAAGGTTTTGTTGTATACTGTGATACATCCCGATTGGGACTTGGGTGTGTTCTTATGCAGCACGGTAAGGTAGTGGCTTATGCATCTAGGAATTTGAGGGTGCATGAGTCGAACTACCCTACTCATGACTTGGAGTTAGCAATTTCGGTTTTTGCACTTAAGATCTGGCGGCATTATTTGTATGGGGTACACGTTGATATATTTACTGACCACAAGAGTTTATAGTATGTTTTCTCGCAAAAAGAATTGAATCTCGGTAGAGGCGGTGGTTGGAACTTTTAAAAGACTATGACATGAGCCTGCACTATCATTCGGGCAAAACGAATGTAGTAGATGATGCCCTTAGCAGGTTATCAATGGGCAGTCTTACTCATATAGGAAAATAAAAGAGGGAGATGGTGAAGGATATTCACTGACTTACAAATATAGGAATGCGACTTTTAATTCTAAGAATGGAGGAGTGGTTGTTCATGAGATAGCTAAATCTTTTCTTTGTGCAAAAGTCAAAGAAAAACAGGTTGAATATCCCATCTTGATGCAGATCAAGAAAGATGTGGGTCAAAAAAAGGTATTTTCTTTTGAAATTGGTGATGATGGTGTTTTAAGATACTAGGGTAGGTTGTGTGTGCCAGTTATAGATGGTCTGAGGAAGAGAATCCTTGACGAAGCTCACACGTCGAGGTATGTTATTCACCCTATCTCTACTAAGATGTATCAGGATTTTAAAACCATATATTGGTGGAATATTATGAAGTGTGATGTGGCTAACTATGTTTCCAAGTGGTTGAATTGTCAACAAGTTAAAGTGCAACATTTGAGGCTAGGTGGTTCTTCTCAAGAGATATCTTTGACTTTGTGGAAGTGGGAGATGATTAATATAAACTTCATTACCGGACTTTCGAGGTCCCTAAACCAGTATGATTCTATTTGGGTAATCGTAGATAGGTTGACCAAGTCATCTCACTTTCTACCTGTCAGGACAATTTATTCGGGAGAGGATTATTTCAAGCTGTTCATTGCAAAAATAGTTAATTTGCATGGGTCACCTGTGTCCATCATATCTTATAGAGGTACACAGTTTTCTTCACAGTTTTGGAGATCGTTTCAAAAGGGTTTAGGTACCCAAGTGAATTTGAGCATGACTTTTCACCCTCAGACAGATGGGTAAGCTCAGCGCACCATCAAGACCCTTGAGTAAATGTTGAGGTCCTTCGTGATTAATTTAAAGGTAGTTGGGTAGAGCACTTGCCATTGATAGAGTTCTCATATAATAATAGTTTCCATTCCAATATTAAGATGACACCTTTTGAGGTATTGTATAGGAGAAGATGTAGGTCCCCGATAGGATGGTATGAAGTAGGTGAGACATAGATATTTAGGCCTGATCTTGTTCATCAAGCAATAGAGGATGTGAAGGTCATTATAGAAAGACTTAAGACAGCTCAGAGTTGTCAGAAGTCCTACACCGATGTTAGGAGAAGAGATCTAGAGTTTGAGGTTGGAGATTGGGTATTTCTCAAGGTTTCTCCCATGAATGGAGTCATGCGATTCGGGAAGAAAGGTAAGCTAAGTCCTCATTATATAGGACCATATCACATTATGAGAAGGATAGGTAAAGTTGTGTATGAGTTAGAATTTCCAGCTATTTTGGGTTCTATTCATCCGGTATTTCATATATCGATGTTGAAGAAGTATATTGGAGACCATTCCTTAGTATTGCCTATCGAAGAAATCAAAGTGACAGACTCCTTATCCTATGAAGAAGAGCCTGTAGAGATTTTGGATCTCCACGTTAGAAGATTGAGGAACAACGAGATTGCCTCAGTTAAAGTGTTGTGGAGAAACTAGAAAATTGAAAAAGTGACTTGGGAATCCGAAGTTGACATGAGAGCTAGATACCTAAACCTTTTTGATCCAATGGATGATGAAATGGAAGGTACAATCCTTTCCTTATTCTTTCTATGCCTTACTATGCTTGAAATTATACTTGTCTGTATCCGGCGTCAACATTCGGGGATGAATGTTCCCAAGGGGGGATATTTTAACGCCCGATGTTTTTCTTAGGTAAATTTTGTCCCTTAAATATCAACCATTGGATTCTAGAATGATTTATACTTATTTACCTATGTAATCCCTTAGATTTATACTTTTTATTTCATAGATGATTGAATAAGTTTTTCGTCGACATAAGATGCGTCCAAAACGGACACTCGATGAAGGAGTTATGGTTAATTTAAGTCCTAGTCGTAAGACACTGTCATTCCTATCCTTGGCGCATTATGGAGAGGGTGTAAATGACGATGGTTAATTTCTAGTGGGATCTGCGATGGTGGCGCATCGCGGAGTAGGCCAAATTCCCATTTATCAATTTCCAGTGAGCCACCGCGATAGTGGCGCGTCGCGGTGGCCCATGAAATCAGGATCCCAATTATATTTTTATACCGATCTCATTAAGGGTAGATTGGGTATTTTCCTACAAACTTATCATTCCAAACACGTGATTTCAACCCCAATTGAGCATATTACTCATACATTCACCAAAAATATTCAAGAACACTCTCTAGGGTTCCATATTGATAATCCAAATAAATCAAGATTCAACCGTGGGTTTTCAAAACAAATTGAAGATTTGGAATCCCCAAGCTGTGAGCATCAAGAAACATCCTTTTAATTTCTACATAGATATACATGGGGTTTATCCTAAAATCTACATGCGCTTAAAACCATTAGAACATGATTTTTAGATTTTTATGCATGAATTACAAAAGGGTTTGGGAATCTATGTTCTAAATTACGTACTCTGAATGTTTTAATCTTTCTATTATTTTGACTTTGATGTCCTATACCCTAAATTGATTTACATGTATACGTATATGAATGAAATTTGAGATTTAAGATCGTTGAGATCATAAATTATGAACTCCCTCTCGTGTATTTAATTAAAGATTATGGTTTTATGATTTTAAAGATGTTTTCACAATATTATAGCATTTGAGCATGATTTGAAATTGTTGAGAGGGTGTTTCTTGATATAAATGTATTCTTATCTTTAAGAGAAAGAATTTCATGTGAATTGAGAAGTTTGACATGACCACCATGTACTGTACTATTGAAATGCTTAACAAAGATGAGTTCCTTGCATGTGTTACATGAGGTTTGAGAAAGAGTTTCTTTGAATTGAATTATTGAAATGGTGGTCCCAAAACTTGTGTTTTGAAAATAGAGATTTACGATAGATTAATAATGGCTCAGAGATGTGACTTGCAAGTCAATGGTATGATGATACCACATGTATTTATGCCATAACAGATTATGTTTTCTAAGCATGTTTTCAGAGTATGTTTTTAGAGACTCTATGTTTTGATAGATTTTTAAAAAGGGGATTAAAGAGGGTTAGGTGGTTACCCAAAGAAGGCGCAAGTTCAAGCAACTCTTAGCCTGAAACCCTATTTGCCGATATGGATAGATTATTATTGTACGCTGGTGACAGCCGTGTGGCGTAGTAGATTCAGAGACTCCGACCATTGCGGCACACTTGGGTTAGAGGATTCGCTGCCGAGTTAATGGAAGTTTCCATATAGCCCATGGAATTTTTCATAGTTGTAGGGTATACCACCTAGTGCAGAAGTAACACCAATTTCTCAGAGTTGAGATGATTTTTACAGAGTCTTTAAAATGCCCATAAGAATTCTTACTATATGATATACTTATGAACTGTTTTAAATTGCTCTCATATATGTTGAATAATAAATAATTATTTTGGACATGCTCTGCGTCCCAGTACATCTATATTGACCCCCCCTCCCCCTACCTATCAGGTTCTGAGACTCAGTCTAGGGGGTCCAGATAAGCAGTAGATAATTCAGACAGCCGATCAGATTGTGCAATGGTAAGCCTTCTCTATTCCAGAAGGCCTGTCTTTTCAGATTATGTCACTTATTTCAGTTTTGGTCTATTGGGGGCCTTGTCCCAATTTTAGACAGTGTTTAGATTTTCATGTAGTAGAGATTTCACAGACTGAGTCAAATGTTATTTAGATGTAGTTGATTTACAGTTTCCATACTTATGTTGAATTCAGAGTTGACCATGTTTTCGTAGCAAATTATATTTCCGCATTTTATTTTATCATGTGAATGTTGTGCATGATTACCAGATACAAAAGGGAATTCCGGCCCTTCATGGTTCGGGATTTCCATCACGGCCAGGCCCTAGTTTGGGTCGTGACAGAATGTCATGACCAAAACTAGGGCCTAGTCGTGATTGGTATCTCAAGACCATCGTGGGTCGGAGACCACCCCCTTAGAAAACCTCTAGAGAACAATTAATGTAAGCAGTGAAAGCCAACCAAAGTATTGAAATAAAAAGGGTAGATAAGCCAAGTGAAAACTAAGAGTCCAAACAAAAAACCAACCCGTACTTTTCCATAAAAGCCTCTAAAACTAGAATAACACTAAAGTCGGGACATTCCCCCGACTATGATTAAAAAAATAGAAAAAAAAATACTAAGAAATAAATAAAACAGGTGAAATAACTGGGCCTTCCAATAAATAGAGGCTCACCACTTCACATTAGATCCACAGGACTACCAAGTCACCTAATGTTGCACAAGAGCTATAGGAAAACCCTCAGACCCTACATCATGAAATGATGTAGCATCTAAGGACGGTCTGCGGGGAAATCACTAGTATATAAGTTAGAGGAAAAGGATCAAATAATGCCTTTTCCCAAAAAAGCAATAAAAAACCACATGCACAAAATTTATTTATACATTTATAGGATGATGGGATAGGGACAAGGGTCATGAACATGAGAGTTTAAACCATTAGCTTGAACTATGTATCTTATTCTATCCTAAACACACCCATGGTCTATATGGGTTCAGCTCTCCCTACTTATAGGTCCCAGTGCGTGTTAGGCGCACGAATTCAGGAAACCAAGGAATGGTTAAAGACACCAAGGGGATAGACTCCCCAAAAAATGATGTGTGTTCCAGGCCCACGATCATATAGACCCTTACACCAGCAAACGTGGTTTCCAGTGTTAGTTCCCCCACTGCCTAAATCTTCACAGTGATAAAAAAAATTCTCTTTAAGCCTAGATTAAAATAGTTTGCAGATAACCCCAACCGTTAACTAAGGAGTCATTCATTAAGGAATTTAACCACTTGGTGTCATCATACTAATATGCTTGAAAACTTATATAATTATGCCAAACCAATTCGTGTAACCATTTGACTCCCAAGTTCCATTGAAATTCAAAATCAATGGCCACTATGGGCATTTAAAAATTTTTTTATCATCCATTTAACCGTTAATGTAGTGCAAAGTTCTAAAAGTTAGTTAATCATGCAAATTCCATAATCAAAACCAATGTTATAAAGATGGATTGAGGTTAATGACATTATTAAGATAAATTTTCATCAATTTAGGGAAACTATGTTGTCCATTCCAATCCTCATCATAATGCACCCATTAAGCCTCAAAAACCATCAATTAAAGTATAAGCAACACATTTAACTCATGGGAAATACAATTAAAGTAATAACCATCAAAAGCCCGCAACCCAATTTTAAACCCAACAATTAAAATCTAATTAATAATAATTTAATATATTTCATAATTCAAAATTTAAGTTAGGGAAAGAGAAACATGCCTGAAATACATACGAAATTGAAGACAATTCAAAACTTGGAGCCTAGAGTAGTGATTTCTTGAAAAACCCTTGAACATTCATGTGTTGGGAGTTAGAGAAGAAGATAGTGGAGTTTAATATTTGAAATCTGAAGAAAAAAGGTTAAGTTTTTGTTTAAAATCTGTCCAAAGGGTAAAAAGACCAAAAGCCCCTCACCCCAAGTGAAAAAAACAAAACCGAACAATGTTTACATAGCAGCGTGGCACACCGCTATCACATAGATTAGCCTCTATGCCACACCCTTATTGTGGAAGCTAAGTGGCATAGAAAGCCACTATCATGGAGGCTTACTGCCTTGGGGTCCCAGAATAGCCCCAAACAACCTCCAAAAATTCCAAAACATTCGTGACATACCCTTTTAACATTACTAATCATCGTTCAAATTAAAAATTAATGCTATGCATGTGGCAGGGTAAAAAAAAATCATCAAAATTCTTTGGGGTCTTACAACAAAATTCTTCAAAGGCCTTATTTTAAAATTCTCCACCATGATCACTATAAACAGTAGGCATAAAGTAACTTGCTTTGCTTTAAACTCGTCCACAAAAAATTGTAAAGGTAATGAATTCTTAAGGCTTCTGAGAAATAAACATTACCCAGGTGAAATGAGAAAAATTATCAATAATGACAAAAGCTTATCGTTTTTTAGCTAATGCTAGCTATCACAACCCAAGCATAGCCCCTTGTCATAACATGATGCTGAGATCCTCAAGTGATCCCAAGCTAACCCATGGTACTAGCATAATATACGAGCAACTTAGTTGAAAATATATAAGAGCTAAACTGATTGAGAAAAAGTATAATCATGAAATAAACTATTCAATACATCACTATTAAAAATTTACAACAACTATAATCTGAAAGAAAGAGAAACTAGAACAATAAACCACAATTTGGATTGACTATCTATGAAGCCTCTACTAATATTGACTATAGGTAGTCAGGACATGGACCCTAACTACCCCAAATCAATATATATGAATAAAAATAAAGGACTAGAATAACAAACTAAATTTAGACCTTAAATTAAGAAAATTAGTCACCTACTTGTTAGAAAGTGTGATATGCCTGACTATGATCCTAAAGGTAAGCTCCTGAATCTATATCTCATGAAAAATATAAGCATAATAGGTATGTGATCAATACTTCTTAATGTACTGAGTATGTGAGATATGCACAATAAATAACTGTATAGAAAACTGATAGGCACAACATATGTAATGTAATGATTTTAACACGACTCGTACCGGGGACTTGTCATAATGGGCATCTAAAGTCCAACCGAGGCCGGAGACCACCCCCGATATCCAATCCGAACAACTAACATATACCCTTAGTTGGATGAATTCCAAACATATAGCAAGATAACTTATTAAAAAGTGTGATTACTTTTCGATAAGTCTATATCCGAGACCAACCCAATAAAGTCAATCCACCCAATAACCAACCAACTAGACCAAAAATGATAATCCAATGCATATCATATATAAATACTAACCATTTCATACCTAATTCCAAAGTTGTCTATACAAATCCTCTTAACCAAATCAAAGAGTATCTAGTCACGAAATAACCCCGACCATAGCCATAAACCAAAGTCTATGAAAAGACAAAAGTATGTAAAGTAATCCATAATGTGAAATGCATGCCTTCCAAACTATGAAAGTTCACCACTTATATCCAACACCGACTGTCCCTGAATCTGATCAACGAGCAGGAGTAGTAGTATGGCTGGCTTTTATATCGCATGGGGATACAACGCTCGTAGATGGGTTAGTAGGTGAACACTACCATGCACTCAAGATAAGGATAAAATAATTCCAACCTTTAAAATCAAGTAAACAAATATATGCATTCACAACCATATACACACATATATATATAATCCATGATGGGAAAGGGAATCGGGTTTAGTATGCCTTTAAAACCATTAACATAGTTATATGTTTCTTAACCGTCATAATCCACCCACGGGACATATGGGTCCAGTGTTACCCCAGGATAGGCCCCGAGCATGTATCCGCACGAATCGGAGATACCATAGTAGTAGGGGATTCCCTTGTACCCATCGCTCTTCATGATATATATACAATTATTACAGGATTCCCGTCTACCCGTCAAATATATAGTCACCAAGACAAATCCTCATGTCAACAAACATGAGTTTCCAGTGTCCATCCATTAGACTCACACCTTCATGGGTAGCTATCACAACCCACCATTATTGCCCAATTAAAACCATTACAACTAAACCACCATTCCATTTATAATTAACCAAGTCTATCATTAGTGGTATCGGCATACAGACTATAACTTGCAAGCAATTTCCTTAGCCAACATAAGGGGATTCCCATGTACCTTATAGGTTACATTATTAAGTTTACTTGGGGGATTCCCATGTACCCCACAAGTACATCATTATTAGTCATACTGAGGGGATTTCCTTGTACCCCACAAATATTTCATTATTAAGTTTTTGCTTGGTAGATTCCCATGTACCCCATAAGACACTCATCATTCAAATTAATTTAATTATTCCATTGACTTGGGGTATTTCCATGTACCCCAAAAGGTTTTTATTCAAATCAATTTCATAGACACCAAGGCCTTTCCATTTTACCATTCCAAACCATCCAAACAATTCAAAACCATTTCAAATCATTAAAACCCATTTAAACCAATTTAGGGTTCCATTATCAAACCATACCATGCAATAGCTTCAATGAAAGTTCAATAATAGAGTAAAACATTCTCATAGGCAATTTATAAACATGTTGAGGGAATATATTTACCAAGACCAAAACCAAACCATAAACCGTCAAACATAGGGTTACCCAAGACCCAATTTCTAAACCATGGGCAACAAGCTCCCAAATATACAAACCATCAAAAAAAACATGTGAACACATAATTTAAATAAAGAGTAAACAATACTCACCAATATGAATCCAAAGCCCTAAACATTGGTTTTTAAAACCACTATTTATGATTTATAATCAATGTTTAAAACACATTAAAATATGCCTTTAGTTATAGCTAACAATGAGAGAGGAGTACATGCCTTATAAAAGATGATTTACGGATATAAAATTGACACTTGAGCCCTATGAAAAACACTTGTAAAAATCATAGCCTCAATCTTTAAGGGAGTGTTTGGAGAGAGTCTTTGGAGTTTTTAGATCTTCCAAAGAGTGTTATCAGAGGCCACAACATGTTATATAATGTGGGGAGATAAGTGTTTTGGGTAGGTAAATGTCTGAAATACCCTCGACTGAAAAACTAAAAAAAAGCACCCAGTAGGGTACGACCCCACCACATAGTTATACCCTAGGCTACAAATGGTATCCTAACCCATATCATAGACCTCACTATGGACCTCCAAATTGATCATTATATAAAACACATGCCAAACTCGTACCCTAAGGTAGTAGAAGTACCCCTAACCCGTACCTTAGACTGATTGAACTAGGCTAATCAATATGCATCATATGACTTAGCATCATACACCTCATACCCTCCCATACGATTAGTATGATGTTTAGTCATAATTTGGATAGAAACCTACCCCAAACACACTCCCTAAAATATGAGAGGGAGGGCCATAGTTGTACCCTAATATAAAAATTATACCTTTAAGTCGTACCTTGTCCAGAGTACTCAACTTAGGAAAGTTTTCTTAGGGTCCAAGTTTGGGGTGTTCCATTCTCCCTCACGAAGGATCATTCGTCCTTGAATGATAGGCAAGGGAAATAACAAGCATGAGTTAACACATTAATACCCATCAAATTTCCCTTCAACCAAATTAGAAGACAAGGACATGAATAAAGATGGGAATATCATTACATACTCCAAGTACGATTTACACCCCAATACCTTCATCCCGACCTTTTACTAGGTTAGAAAACAAAGATACAAGGAAATCCACCCTTCCTTTAACCAAGTTAGAAAACAAATACGAGATGAATAACACACACCTTACGCATAAGATTTTGGAATAAAGAACCAATGTGTCTACTTGGACTCTATGTCCACTTCCGCATCCCAATTGGCTTTCTTGAAGTTTTGGTTCCAACCATAGAGCCTTCATCGAAGCCACACATTTTTGTTCGTAACCGGAAAGCTAAACTAAGATCCTCACCAAGACCTCCTTAGGACAAAGAGTCAGAGATACCAATACCACCCAAAGGAAATAACTGATGAAGGACCACCTACACCTTATCTCAGCACAAAAACATGGAATATCGGATGGATGGAACTTATGATAGTGGGCATGCCCAACTCATTTTAGAATTTCCCAGAGACATATCACAAAGAGAGCTAGAGTCTAGCCATACACTACTCCCATATTCAAGCCTATTCAAAGCAAGAAGGAGTTAACTTAAGCCACGGGGTTCTATTCCTTTTAACTTTCCAAAACACTACCCCGCCTTATCACCATAATCAAACATCATGCCTCACAAAGCTCCTTAGGTACCCAACATAACAATTGGTATATCTACCAACCACAACAATCAAGACTACCTTTTCTATACCCGCGGTATGGTCTACCCGTCCAAAGATTTAGTAACCGCTATTATTTTACAACAAAGATTCTCACTATTTATTCTTCATGACCCCAACCTTACCTCACCCTCCAAAACCTTAGATCTAGTCGTCACCCCAGACTCTTCCCTACTAGGCACTATTACTTTCCCTTATTTTAAATCATCAGTATACCTCTAAAGCCACTACCACCATAACATAAGAAGGGTCATTAAGGGACTAATGTACAAGAATTACTCATGCCACCCATGCGAGACCTCTGAAAAGAGACACGATACCATAGGCACAAGGTACTTCAAAGCAACCACCTAGGTCATAAATGAAAAACAATCTAGACATAACACACCATATTAGGAGTCTTTAGGATTGGACACCAAAAGACACACGACCACATATATCACAGGTAATGAAACATAAGGTCAAGATTTATATCTAGTGAATAAGGTAAATACAGTATGAGAACCTGTAATTCCCCTAGAGTACACCCTGGGGTGTCACACGGTGTTTATGACCCTAAAGGACCACAAGCTAACCCATGACTGGTACATGCTGTGAGCACTAAATATAATACTGGAATATATGAGGATAAAATATAAAACTGCCATAAGGTTCTCAAAATACTAAAATAATAACTGAGAATAACATTTGAAAATTGAAAAACTAATTATGCTAGTCTGAGAGCCTTTAACTGTCTGAATATGAAGTTAATGGGAACCACTCCCCCCCAACTAACTTTGACTTAATAACTACTAAACAACTAGAATACTAAAATAAGTAAACTTTGTCCTTGAAATATGAGGACTCACCACAATAACTGATACTGATATCCAGAGCTGCCATGTACGGCCAGGAACCTAAGCATCCAAACCAATGATATAAGATATCATAGTGCAAAAGAGAGTATGTGATCAGTACGTGAAACATACTGGTATGTTAATTGGGATAAGTCTGATATACATGGGCTAATATGCATGAGATGATAACTGACTAAATGTAGATCATGAAGTAAATAGATGAGAGTACATGCAAAACTGTAACTACTGAACATACTAAACATGTAATACTGAACTGGGATCCCTGTCCTACATTTATTTCACCATGGAAACTAAAGAATATTCTGAACTATTCTGCACCCATACACTACCATCAACCGAATCAACCAAACGGACACCTAGTCTTGTAAGCTGATGAACTTCACTAACCAACTTGTTCTTATCATCCTTAACATGAGCAACACTACCCATAGATAGTCCACTTAGGGAATCTACCACTATATTTGCCTTTCTCAAGTAATACAGAACACTCATGTCATAGTCTTTCAACAACTCTAACCACCTTCTTGATACAAGTTCAGGTATGTCTGTGAAAACACATACTGGAAGATTTTGTTGTCTTTGAACACATCAACATGCACCTCATACAAATAGTTCTTCCAAATCTTTAAGGCAAACACATCAACTTCTAGCTCTGATCATGGGTGGGGTAATTCTTTTCATGAGGCTTAAGTTGTCTAGAGGCATAAGCTACAACCTTACATTTCTGCATCAAAACACACCCTAAACCAACTCTGGAAGCATCACAATACACAACAAATCCATCTAAATCGCTGGGCAAAGTCAAAATTTGTGTTGTAGTGAGTTGAGTCTTTAACTCCTAAAAACTCTTCTCACAAGAATCTGATAACTGGAACTTGACTTTTTTTTGAGCCAATCTGGACATGGGGGAGCAATAATAAAAAATCCCTTAACAAAACATTGGTAATAGACAGCCAAACCTAAGAAAATCCTTATATCTGATGGAGAGATAGGTCTGGGCCAGTTTATCAGTACTTTGGTCTTTTGAGGATCTTCTCTAATGCCATCACTGAAAATTATGTGACCAAGGAAATCTATTGACCTAAGCCAAAATTTGCATTTACTAAATTTTGCAAACAACTGATGGTCACTAAGAGTCTGAAATACTATTCTGAGATGGTCTGCGTGATCAATTTCACTACAGGAGTAGACAAGAATATCATCAATAAAGACTATGATGAACATGTCCAAGTACTGCTTGAACACACGGTTCATCAAGTCCATGAAAGATTTTGGGGCATTGGTAAGACCAAATAACATGATTAGAAATTTGAAGTGACCATAATGAGTATGATAAGCTATTTTTTGAATGTAACATTCTCATATTCTGAGCTGATGATAGATGGATCTGAGATCTATCTAACAAAATTAAATGTCACCCTGAAGCTGGTCAAACAAGTCATCAATTCTAGGAAGTGGGTACTGATTCTTGACTGTTACATTGTTCAACTGACGGTAGTCTGTACACATTCTAAGAGAACCATCTTTCTTTCACATTAATAGAACTAGTGCACCCATCGATGAATTATTAGGTCTGATAAATCCCTTATCTAGAAGGTATTTCAACTACTTTTTAGCTCATTGATTTCGGCTGGAGCCATTTGTATGGATGAATAGAGATGGGCTGAGTGTCTGGAAGAAGGTCTACTCCGAAGTCAATTTCCCTTTCGGGCGAAACTCTAGGAAGATCTTCAGGAAACATATCAGGAAATTCACCTGTGACTGGAATTGACTCAAGATTAGGAGTCTTGGAACTAGAGTATTTGAATCACACAAGATGATATACACACCCCTTGGATATTATTTTCTCTCTCTAAGGTATGAAACAAGTTAACCCTTAAGTTTTGAGGTACTACCCCTCAATTCTAGGATAGGTTCATTCAGAAACTAAAAACAGACAACTTTGTTTCTACAATCAACTAAAGCATATCATGATTGAAGCCAATCCATGTAGAGAATGACATTAAAATCCATCATCTCTAGATTTAAGAGGTCTACTGAAGTAACTTTTTGACATACCACAACCGAATATTTCCTGTATACCCATCGGGCTGTGATAGATTTACCCACTGGGGTAAAGACTGAGAAGGGTTCTTCTAAGATTTCAGGACTGAATCTGAAGTTGACAGCTATATAATGAGTTACAAAGGACAAAAAATCTCCTAGATCTAACAAAGAATAAACATGTAAATGGTAAACTTGTAATGTACCCGTGACCATATCAGGAGAATTTTCTTGATCCTGTCGAGACTGGAGTGCATAGAGTCTGTTAGGGTATTTCCCATTAGTGATACTAGAAGCGGTACCCTGCTGAGATGGGCAACCGAACTGAACTGGGGGATGATTATGCTGACACTATGAACCCATCTGAGGGTATTCTCTAATCCTATGGCCTAGCTTACCACACCTGAAATACATGTCACTGTTACCCCTGCAGATACCCTGATGGTTTTTTCCACACTTATGATAAAGGGGATTTGTTCGGGAACTGTTCACACTTCCCTAAGATTTAGAGCCTGACACCCTTTCCCTACTACCATTTGTAAATTTAGGCATCGGAGCACTGGTTGAGGAAAGAGCTGGGACTAAAGATTTTGAGCAGAACTGAGGATGATTAACACCTTCTGACTTAGGCTGGGTGAAGTTGAAGCTACCTATTCTAGCCCTCTTATTCTCCTTCTCTTTTTTCTTAGTTTTATGTTCCTCAATCTATTGAGCAAGGACAATCAACCTAGCCAAGTCCATTTCTTAACCAGTATTATAGTCCTACACTCCTTGACCACATTGTCGTATACACCAAACACCAACTTACTCATCTTAGATCTACTATCAGCTACCACATGAGAAGCATACCTGGCCAACTTAGTAAACTTGAGAGAATAATCTTTTACACTGATGTTGCCCTACTTATGGTTGATAAACTCTTAACACTTTATACTCTTTCAATTTCAATGAAAATAACCTATCTAAGAAGGCAGTGAGAAACTCCTCCCATTTTATAGGCCCTGTATCTATGCCCTATCTACCTTCAACTACTTAAACCATGTATGAGACACATCCTGCAACTGATAGACAGCTAACTCAACACTCTCACTAGCAGTTACCCCCATAATATCAGTTACCTTCTACACCATGTCAAGGAATTCTTATGGATCGTCTTTAGACTTAAACCCTAAAAATAAAGGAGGGTTCATTCAGGTGAAGTCTCAAATTTTAGCTGCAACAGTATTAGCCACTGGGTTGGTCTGAATAACAGTTGATCCATTATTCTGAGCTACCACAAAATGGGCTAGAGTGGTGAAAGTTACTCTAAATTTTGTGTGAGAAATATGCTCATAAGGGGATCTTCCTAAATGGGCGGAGGTGATAGATGGTTCCTAGTTTTTCTTTCGTTGGTCTTTTTGGGAGGCATGTTCTGTAAACGGATGGTAAAATTTGATTAGACAGAGAGTTTAACTTGATATCATGCTCACTCGCATGATATGAACACTGAAAGAAGGGAACTTTTTCCTAAACACGCCTCTTAGCCTCTTGTCCATAAGTGTGGCGCACTACACACCCATGTGCAAGACTCTACTTGACACAACTTTTTAACTCCCTAGGACACTTTAGAACCATAGGCTCTGATACTATGTTTCTAATGCCCCGAGAGTACACCCTGGGCATCACACGGTGCTTACGACTTCGAAGAACCACAAGCTAACCCATGACTGGTACCTTCTGTGAGCACTGAATATAGCACTGGAATATATGCGGAAGAAATATAAAATTATTATAAGGTTCTCAAAATACTGAAATAGTAACTAAGTGTAACTGATAATAATATCTTAAAACAAAATAACTGATTATGCTAGTCTGAGAGCCTCTAACTGTCTGAATATGAAGTTGATGGGACAAACCCCCAACTAACTCCGACTGAAATAACTACTAAACTGCTGGAATACTGAAATAAGTAAACTCTGTCCTCGAAATATAAGGAATCACCACAATAACTAATGTTGATAGCCTGAGCTGCTAAGTACAGTTAGGAATCTAAGCATCCAAACCTATGATATGAGACATTATAGTGCAAAAAAGAGTATGCCATAAGTATATGGAATGTACTGGAATGCTAAGTGAGATAAGTCTTATATACATGGGTTCATATGAGTGATATGATAACTGACTTAATGGACATCATGAAGTAATTAGTTGAGAGTACATACAAAACTATAACTACTAAACATACTGAACAAGAAATACTGCCATATAGATATACATTGTGTATCTAAGATTATACTAAAACTGAGTACTGAATTCTGATGGTTGAGTAACTGATAACTGATAGCCATGGTGTCGGTAGAATTCACTGAGTTCTTTACTGAATACAAAGGCTGAAACTGTAATTGTGGGAGTTATCATCTAACCAATATACCTCGATTATTGACTTATTTGGGGTCCAACCTATAACACCAGTTAGAAGGGTGTTAACACCTATCCACGGGATACTAACAATGCTGTGTAAACCCCAATAGGGCAGGAAGACTCATGAAATATATATATAATTGCGTCAACCCTATTCTGGAAGGAAGACGACTTACCCTATGCTTACTATGTAGTTCTATAATGCAGGCACTACTACTAAGGGTCAAACCCTCTACTGGAAGGAATGCCCCCATCCTTAGGTTCGATCGGTATTGAATCCTACTCCCAACTGAAAGACACTGATCACTAGATTGTATTAAGCTTGACATAATTTATCCTGATCGTGTTGACTGACTGAACTGGCTGAGTTCGTTGAGTTTTGTTAACTGACTGAGTATTACTGTTCTTGACATTTATTGGGACTATTCTATATCAACTGCAACTAAGTAAATAGCTATATTTCGGGAGATAAATACCCCTAGGACTCGCAAGCATTATTGATAAACTCATATCAAAACTTTATCAACACAACAATAGGTTACCATGTATAATTTAATCATATGGATATTTTATCAAACACTTGGGGAGCATGATTGTTATACATGAAAAATAACCATATAGGGCATCATAACTACAACATGCAACTTGAAAATTCAAGGGTTTTGACATGAGAGATTCATAATTCAACGCACATGCTATATTAATTTCGTGGAACTCATAAAAGATCTTAACTTGAAACTCGTACAACAACACAAACATGACCATAATTCAATTCATAACATGGGGATCATAATTCAAGTTTTAAAATAAAGTTCTTGAACTCCAAGGGTGGAAGGAGACCCAAGGATGAACACCTAACATACCTTGATTATTAATTTCGTGGGTGTTGTTGGTGAATTCTTGAAACTTGGACATGAACATGAAGAAACTAGGGCTTTGTTCTTAAGAGTATTTGTGAGATAATGAGTAAGTTTTTCCCTTTGTGAGGTTTAATTTCGTGTTATGGCTGAGTATTGTAAGGGGAAAATTACCTAATTACCCCTACAAACTCATAACTTAATTAACAAAACTGGCCCACTGATGCGGTAACCGACGCGTTGTGTTGATGGGGTCGACGTGATAGATTATGCATCGCGTCGATGGGGACAATACGATAGCCAACCTGACGTATCAATATTGCATTGGTTTGTTGTTTTGGTCATCCAAACATGACCCAAACGACGTCCAAAAATTTTGAAACTCACCCTAAATTACGTATTGATATCTATGATCATGAATCAACAAAACAATCGACATTCTAAGGTCGTACGGATCAAAAATAAGATCATCCCATTATGAAGGCTTTAAATGATTCTAAGTCTTAACACTTAGATGAATTTTTCCAAGTCTGGCACCCCTTATTACAAGATATATGGGACTAAATTAAACTAGAACTTTTATGGGGTCTTACAGAACCTTAAGTACAAGTTCTACTAAAATGCATACAAAACTAGGAGAGTTCTATCTTAAGAGATATAGGAGAGAATCCCTAAAATATGCACCCCGACCTTCTCTGGAAGTCCACTGCAAAAAGAAGATTTTAGATTAACCCTTAACCTTCTCCTTACTATACCTATAAGCACAACACTCCACACTAAAGCGTGTCATCAAGGATGTTTACTATTGACCCTCGGTTATCCTATAACTAATACCTCATTTATTCAAATGCCACCTAAAGTCTAGCATAGTCACACAAACTCCATGCTCTAACCTATCCAATAACTAGAACCCCAATTCATCTATTCAACTTGAACCCCGGGCCTATATGTAAAAAATTTCCCACTAGTGTATTCCCCAAGCTATAAACCTCACCCCTTTCGCACACCTCATCCATCTTAACAAATCTACCTCCACAATTCCCGCATTACTATCTAATAGATAACATACTCCCTTTACTACAAACGATGCCTAAAGTTCAAACCCAATGTATACCAACCATTATGCATTACCAATAAGGTAGCCCATAGAGAAATATACATATATGGTCCACCTCATAAGGTGGACACCCTAAATTCATCATTCACCCACCAAAAGCCTATGCATTTCTAGGGAAAACCATGCCCCTAATGACTAAAACAAAGGAAACACTCCACGGAGAATCACTAGGATGGTGAAACCTTTTTCTAAAGTTTTTTTTAATGGCCCCTTAAGCCCTTTTAGCTAAAACTGAACTATTCCACAAGGAAAGAATAGAAATTTGGACAAATATATGAAACAATACCAATCCACAACTCAATATCCCCATTAGAAGGACAACATGAGGTTTATCAGTTTGACCTTAGGAAACTTATTCACCACCAAAACTGAATGCCAAAAAGGACCTTCTGAGTTAGAATCTTTTAACTCGGACAAAAAGATAGAGACACCCCTTTGGGGATTAATCTTCAAGATCTAAGATATGTTATAACCTTTCCCTTGATAGCCAAGGAACCAATCACCCATTCCATAACCAACTCACCAAGGAGCCTAAAGATAATCTTATGGGTTCGACAGTCTAATGATGCATAGCACGAGTATAACCAATAATTCCCTATAATATCATAAAAATCCACTATATTCGAGTCAAATAAATCCACCAAAGCCCCTTTACTACCAACAGATACAACACACCCTCTATAGACCCTTTGGGCTATTACTGAGTCACCTACTAAGGTAGAAATAGAAAAAAGGATTTGTAATAACCTTGGGAACAAAACTAAAACACACAGCCACAGGTGGGGTCACATAAGAGAGAGGAGACCCTAGACCAAGTAAATAATACATAACACAGGAATTTTTTTTTCAATATACCTGTGTCAGCATCAGAAGATGCCTCTCAATTGTGAGGGATAGTAAAAGCATTGAAATAATACCAACCAGTATTGGAGCCAAAAGCAGCACTACTTGGTTCAAGATCTAGAGAAGTGGCAACTTGTTTACTATTTTCCCAAGCGACAATCCTTGTATGTGACCCAACTGGCCCTAATTAAACCGATGATTACTACCTTTCTCAAAATAACCACAATGTGATCGACCATAAACCTAACAAAGAGGGTAGGATGGTGCAGATTTGGACCTAACAACCCAAGATTTGGCACCTTATGCCCCAGAAACATTAACAATTTGGAAATCCCATCTCCCAATGTCTTTAAGTAGGGAGCACTAGCCATAAAGTAGGGGTTAGGACCCATCAAATTCTTTCACTTAGACTATATACCACCATACTATGTACTTCTACCTTGTTCAAAAAATTATGACCTTTTACTCTACCTATTTCCAAACCTTGCCTTATTCTCTCCCGTTCCAAAAGGACCAAATTAGCATGATAAAATTATCACTATCGAGATCAATAGATTAGTAAAAGGTTAAAACTCGGCATTGGTAACCTCCCTTTTAGGAAACTGAACATGAGTACCACCTTTCAGAGTAGCGTTAGTGGAGACCTGTGGAACCCTACGGAGAAAAACTAAAACTATGACTCTTGATCGGGTTTGTACCCCATGAGTTGGATGAGATCCATCAATGTTATCCTCAAGTAGGAAGAGTGAGTTTCCACGAACTTTAGATTGTTGAGAGGACATGATTTAAAAAGTGAACCAAAGAAGATTTAGGGAAGAGTTCAAGACCTTAGAATCCATAGCCCGAAAGTAGAAAAATAAGAAAGTGAAACATTCCAAAATTCCTTGTAGACCCCTGATTATAAGTGTGGTGCACAACACACCCATAAATAATATTTTACTCGACATGACTTTGTGGATACCCCATGACATCGAAACCTAGGCTTTGATACCAACTTAAAAAGACCCAAATTGGGGCCATATCATAATGAGTATTTAAATTCTAACTGAGACCGGAGATCACCATCGATATCCAATCCAACCAACCAACATATACCATAAGTTGGATGAATTCCAAGCATTTAGTAAGATAACACATTTAACAATATGATGACTTTAGGATAAGTCTATATCTAAGACCAACCCAACCAATTCAATCCAACCAATAACCAACAAACTAAACCAAAAAGGACAATCAAATATATATCATATATAACTCTTAACCATTCCATACCAAAGTCCACATTTGTCCATACAAAGCCTCTAAACCAAACCAAAAAGTATCTAGTCGTGACATACCCCCGACCATAGCCAAAAACCAATATCGATGAAAATACAAAAGTTTGTAAAGTATTACATAACATAAAATGGATGCCTTTCAAACTATGGAAGCTCACCACTTCAATACAACATCGACTATCCCTAAATTTATTTAATAAGAAGAAGGAGTAGTATGGCTGGTTCTTGAATCGTGTGGGATATAGTGGCTAAAAATAAGTTAGCGAGTGAATGCTAGCATGTTCTCAGGATAAGGATAAAATAATTTTAACCTTTAAAACTATGTAAGCAAACATATGAATTAACAACCATACATATATGAAATTCACGTCGGGAAAGGGAACTGGGTTTAGCATGCCTTTAAAACCATTCACGTTTTTAGGTCGAGTTAACCATCATAATACACCCACGGGCTATATGAGTCAAATGTTACCCCCTGGATGGTCCCTGATGCATGTAGCCTCATGAATTGGAGATACCATAGGAGTAGGGGATTCCCGTGTAACCTTTGCTCTCCATGATACATGTCCCTTAAGTATATGGTTTCCATGACCAATATCATGTCAGTAAACATGAGTTTCCAATGTTTATCCATTGGACTCACTCTTTCACAGTTAGCTATCAGATCGCTTCCATTATTAACTAATTAAAATAATTACCATACAACCAAGCCACCATTCCATTTATTATTAACCAAAGCTATCATTAGTGGTATCGTCATACCGACTATAGCTTGCAAACAATTTCCTTATCCAACCTTAGGGGAATCCCATATACCTCATAGGTTACATTATTAAGTTTACCTGAGGGATTCCCATCTACCCCGCAAGTACATCATTATTAACCTACTTGGGGGAGTCCTGTGTACCCCACAAGTATTTCATTATTAAGTTTTTCTTGGGGGATTCCCATGTACCCCACAAGATATTCATCATTCAAACCAATTTAATTATTCCATTCACTTGGGGGTATTCCCGGATAACCCACAAAGTTTTCATTCAAATCAATTTCATAGCCACCAAGGCCTTATCATTTAACTATTCCAAACAATCAAAACCATCATAACCATCCAAATAATTCAAAACCATTTTCAAAAATTCAAAACCATTTAAACCAATTTAGGGTTCCATTATCAAACCATAACATGCAATAGATTTAATGAAAGTTCAACAATAGAGTAAAACATTCTCATAGGTATTTTATCAAACATCTTGAAGGCATGCCGTTACCAAGACCCAAACCAATGCTTAACCATCAAACTTAGTGTTACCCATGACCCATTTTCTAAATTATGACCAAAAAGCACCCATATATGCAAACCATCGCCAAAAACTTGTGAAAACATAATTTAAACTAAGAGTAAACAATACTCACCTATATACATCAAAAACCCTCAATATTGGTTTTTAAAACCACCATTTATGATTCATAATCAATGTGTAAAACATATTAAAATAGGATTTTAGGTATAAATAACAATGAAGGAGGAGTACATTCCTTTTACAAGATGATTCACGAAAGGAATCTTGACTCTTATGACCTTTGAAGAACACTTTTAGAAACCCTAGCCTCAATCTCTAAGAGAGTGTTTTGAGAGAGTATTAGGAGTGTTTGGATCTTCTAATGAGTACTATGAGAGGCCACATCATTGTATATAATGTGGGGACTTAAGAGTTTTAGGGTGGGAAATATCTGAAATACCTCCAACTTAAAAACTAAAAACAAGCACGCAAGAGGGTACGACCCCTCCCCCTTACCATACCCTATGGTATGAATAGTACCCTAACTCATACCCTAGAACTCACCATGGATCTTAAAACTGATCATCATACAATAACACATGCCAAACTCACACCCTAAGGTACAAGAAGTACCCCTAACTCGTACCTTGGACATATTTAACTAGGTTAATAAATAAGAATTATATGACTTATTATTATACACCTTGTATCCTACCATATGACTAGTATGATTCTTAGTTGTATCTTGGACATAAATCAACCAAAATTACACTACCTAACATATGAGAGAGAGGGACATAGTCTACCCTAGCATACGACTTTTACCTTCAACTCATACCTTTTTAGAGTACTCAACTTAAGAAATTTTTCTATGGGTCCAAGTTTGGGGTATTTCAGATTCACTAAAATGATAAGCATATGTGTAGGAACATTAGGATATTCTAAAACTATAAAGTGATATAAAAATTGGGCATATTGACAATATAATATGTAAATTAAAGTAATATTGGTAGGTACTGAGATACCCAATTGATAATACATAAATCACAAATATATGAATATTCTGAGGTAATTAAAATATTGTGAACTAGATTGAACTGAGGGTCATCCAACTACTAAAGTATAAAATTGTGGAACTGTGGGAGATTCAATTAATCAACATATACCAATGTGATATGAACATGGAGTTTGATGTATAATCCCCATCTGAATGACCCTAATATACCTTGATAGGGAATAAAGGTTGAGCTAATCTATTATGGTATAAAAACCAATGGTCGTACATAGTTTTGTGACTCAGCAACTACTACTTAAGGTCTCAACCTAATGTTCAGGTGAGCCTTCATCCCTTCATTCACTCAGTACTAAGTACTACTCTGAACTAAACCTAAATTATTCATCTCTATATTTAATTAGTAATAAGTACCACTCCTAACTAAACATAATTGATAACTCTTGAGAATACAGATAGTGACATATCTAGATGGAAAATTTTCCTTAATCATAGATATCATACCTAACTACCATACTACTAGTGATCTTTTCTTAAGTAAGAAACTAATCCATGATCATTGATGTCTTTCTAGATACTGTACTAATCATGAAACTTACTTTTAGGAAAAAGTATTCAAAACCATTGATGGCATATCTGGATGTAATACATGTCATACATCTTACTGGTATGAGTCGCAACTTATAATTATGATATTAGTACATATATATATAAATGTATGTATGTATCTATAGATATATATATATATACACAAATATACATATATATGTATATATATAGATAGATCACATGTTTTTAAATTATGAAACTTTTACATTTGTTGGGGATATAATATGGTAGGAGTAAATGCATAAAAGGGATATATAAGGACTAATGATGTGTTGGCCTTCTGTTAGCACATTTAAGACTTTTAACATGGAATAATTGTAAGTTCTTAAGTACTTATCATTGTTTTTTATAGTATTTCATGTGATTTTATAGGAATGTTAAGATGCATAAACAAATAGGAAAGCTACGTTGAGAAGGATGATTTTTGGTGAAAGATGCAAAAAATTAAGTTCTAAAGATTTCATCCAATGACTTGGTCTAATAAGCTATCATATCTGTGATAAGTTATCAGAACATATTGTCACATATAAGCTGAGAACAAGAAAGGTGAAGCATTTTTGATGATATTTTCTGATAAGTCGTCAACTTTCTGATAAGCCGTCAGGACTTGTCGTCATCCGAAGGCAGCAAACATGGAATTTGAAGAGGTGTTGATGACATTTACTAATAAGTCATCAACTTCCTGATAAGCCGTCAGGACTTGTCATTAGACGAAGGCAGTAAACATAGAATTTGCTGATATTTTCTGATAAGTCGTCAGACTCCTGATAAGCCATCAAACATGTCATCACATATGTCGTCACACATGTCGTCAGAATTTTGATAAATCATCACAAATGTCGTCAGCTAAAGGAGCAAAAATCTGAATTTTTAGTTTTGAATTTTCTTTAAGTTACAAATATAAATAGCAGATTTTAGGGTTTCATTCAGGATCTGGAACTTATTCCAAAGGAAAAGTCACCTCTTTTTGGGTCTCTTAACTTAGAAATCAATTTTAAACTCTTTTATTGGGTTTTGGGAACTTTTTCTTAAAATTGGAAGAGAATCAACTTCAGACTTCATCATTTGAAAGTTTAATTTCTCTAAATGAGGAATACAATTATTGTTATCTCTTTATATCTCATGTGGAACTAAAACCCATAACTAGGGTTGTGGGATCTATGATTATTCCTTTATGGATTTAATAGTTGGTTAGGGTTTGATTGATTGTGGGAACATCTTGATAATTTCTTTGTAATGATTGTTTTCTATTGGTTGCAAATAATAGATCTATCCTTATGTTTGCTTGCTCAAACTGAGAAATAAACTAAAGGTAGTAATTTATCAATGAGGATTTGGGAAGGTTAAGTTCTCATCTAATGATCAATGTTGTAATAAGATTAATCAACTCAAGATAAAATCAGAGTAAATTGAAGGTTTTTCTAAGTTCGAGAGAATTAGGGAGCACAATATCTAGGTCGGTTGAGAAACACTTAGATGGACTGTCAATACTGATAATTTGGTATTTCCCACAAGTCACAAGAATCCAGTGCTACAACTATTATTCAATGAGGGGTTAATAATCATAGTTATCACAACCCTATTTTCTCTCTATCATTGATTTGAACCATTGAAATTTTAGCTTTGAGATCTGAAGCAAGTAGAACCTTTAATCATCGTTTGATTGATAAAACCCCCAATTAAAGGAAACCATTGTCTATTAGTCAATTTAATCACAAATAGACTTGATTGAAACCTTATTCCCTATGGGATTCGACCCCAACCTAGTTGGGTTATATATTTGACAACGACCACTTACTCTCTCATAAGAGAGGTGATTTTAGCGCTGTTGTTGAGGTATACGGTTTCAAATTAAGTATATATATGATAATTTACTCATAGTAAGTTTCCTAGTTTTACTTTTAGTTGTTGTTTTTGTTCTCTGCAGGGTATTTAATGTGCATGCCAAGTACACGGAGTTCAGGTGAACCTTTATTAGTAGTAAATCCAGAACCTCAGTTGATTGGTAGAATGACAGACCCACAAGAAGCAAGAAGACTAGCCGCCTTGGCTAGGGCTTAGTTAAATTAACAGAATATAGATAACCAAGGTCGAGTACCAAATCCAGATGAAAAGAACCTGGGAGATGATGATCTATTAAAATCAGGAAATCGTAGTCACGGAAAAGATATAGTGGAACCGGTTGACAGAAATGTAAAAATAAATCGCCCATTCAGAGCGAGGCAGGATAGCCATCCTGTGCAGTATAATCTTAATGATGATGAGGATGGAATGGATGGAGTAGGTGAAATTGGAGCTATTATTCCTCCACCTTTGGCACCTGGAGCTAAGTTCCATATTTCAAGAACGATGATTCAACTCCTCCACCCTAAGGAGTTATTCGGTGGACTCCCAGGTGATGATCCCAACATACATTTAGTGAATTTTGTATGTTGAGCTTCTTGGATGAAAGGGACCCAAGAATCAACATCTACATACCTTAACCTTTGAAATTGGATGAACTTTAGTTCTTGAAACTTTATCCACACTTGAAATAAATAAATTCTTGAAGCCCACACTATGAGGAACTTGATTCTTGAAGAAACCTTGAAGATTTATGGATGATTTTTGGAAGATTAGGGTTCTTGATTGAAACCCTAGTTATACTCTTTTGAGAGAGTAGAAAAAGAAAATGATTGAATTAGGGTTTGAATGAGGGTTCCTCATATTTATAGAGGCTCAAAAAGGGTGGGAAATGACCAAACTACACCTGCAAAAACTCCTTTGAATTGCTAAAAAAAATACTTGACGCCATCCGTAACAGGCTGTCAGGTTCGTGATAGGCCGTCATGAATAATCGTCACTAAAGGGGTCCAAATTCTAGATTTTTGGACAGGGCTAATGATGTCATCAGAAATGTCGTCAGAATATGACAACGTCGTAAAAAAGGGCGTCAGAAATGTGATACCCCGTCAGAAATGTCGTCACCATTCTCCAGCTTGACATGCTGGAGTAAAATGGGTATAACTCTTTTCTCCGATATTGGATTTAGGCGAAATTGGTATATTTGGAAATTTAATTCAAATATATTTCATTTGATATATATAAAACCACCTAGTTCTTACTATACAACGAGTTATGGTCGATTGAAGTTGACCCAAATTTTGACGGTCACTAAAACTTGAACGATAGGAATGTTTTCATCTTGTTCATGAGTTAGGGGACCTCTATCATCTTAATTCATGCTCAAATAAATTCTCACACGATTTCAAAGTATTTCATACTTGGGAGGATATTTTTTTAAATATTTTTACTCAGATTTTTGCTTTACCAAATACGCTCTAAGGCTCAGACTGGAAGAGGATTTTGCGGGGCATTACATTATCTCCCCCTTGAGAACATTCATCCTCGAATGTCGTTTGATAGATTGGGAATACGGATCAACAAAACTTACTCAAGAAATGGAAACATCTCAGATCAAGACTACGCAACTGGAATGACTAACATATAGAGTTCTTACACTGGGCTTGCATATATGATGCATGGAATACTCGACTGATGATACTCATAGCTGAATCTCATAATACACATGCATATCTGATGAATGAACTCATAACTTGGATGATCTCATGAATACACGACTGAACACACGCTGATAAGCTGAACTTTTTCTACAGAATGTGCATATCTAATGCATGAATGTCCGGCTAAGTTGACTCTTGAAAGCACGACTTCACAATGCAACAATGATTGATGCTAACTTTATAAGGAAAATCTAAACATGCATCAAGATGAATCTAATGGAATGAAACACCATAATACCATGGGGTATCTCCCCCTTGGGACTCTATGTCCCTCTAAACACACTTCGCTAAAATACTGGAGCGGTGCGCGGGGCACCTACAGACTGGGTCATAATTGACCGATAAAGATCTGAAACTTATGCATGACTCATGCTAACATATAAGCTCAAATTGAGAGAAAAGGATCTATCAATGCATAACATAAAGATGAAGGGATCATAACATACACGTGTTAATTTCAGGGGATCTCTTCCGATCAAGGCTAGCCTGAAGTGCATACAATCTATTATGAGCTGAAGGATGACTACCCTGACTTCGAGGACCTGGCTTAAGACAGTCTCGAACTTTGTGTCTGGTATCTCCACATCCAAAGTACACATCACTACCGGATCTACACACACCATTATGATTCTTACAATATTCTTCACACAACGGGTAGGTATGAACACCACTAGTACTACTCTGGGCTTTGGAGCTTAGCGCTCCCTCAAATCTGACACCCCCAAATGCAGGTGCGAGTACACTAGCTGAAGATAGAGTTGGAACTAAAAATCTCTGACCATACTGAGAACTACTACCACCTTGAGACCCTGATTATGAGAAACCACGACTACCTGTCTTGGCTCTCTTACTCTCTCTCTCTCTCCTTCATCTTATATGCCTCAATATATTGCACATGAATCATTAGCCTAGAAAGATCCATATCTCTATTGACCAAGGAAGCTCTACACTCTTTCAACACATCACTTGATACCCTCGTTAAAAACTTACTCATACTCGCTCTAGGGTCAGCTATCAAGTCGGGAGCAAACCTAGCTAATTGGTTAAACTTAAGACAATACTATTTCACTGTTATGGATCCTTGCCTTAGGTTCATAAACTCTTATACATTATCTTCTCTCATTTCTAGGTGGAAAACCTATCTAGAAAGGCACTCTAACACTCTAGCCAAGTCACGAGAGCTACATTTACCCCTCTACTTTTCTCCTACATCACTACCCAATCATGAGGAATATCTTTTAACCTATAAGATGCTAACTCAACAATCTCCTCCTCTGACACATGCATAATCTAGGTGATCTTCTTTACCTCTTCAAGAAACAAATACGGATCCTCACCTACTACTGACCCAAAGAATTCGGGCGGGTTTATTTTCATAAAGCTTCTAATCTTGGCTGCGGTAGAATTCCTATCTTGCTGAGGTGGGACTGTAGCTTGACGGTTACCATGAACATTAGTCACCGCCTGGGCTAGCACTTGGAAAGCTGCCCGAAACTCTGCATGTGACACTCTTATTTTCAGGATCTACTGGCTGAGGGGGCTGATCACCAACCCTATGGACAAAGTCTCTGCGAGGAGGCATACTCTTTAAATGAAAGAATGATGTGGATTAGATTGAGGACCAACTTTAACTCATGCTCACTGTAACAAAATTATCACTGAAAGAAGAGGAACTGCTCCTAAGAACATCCTATAGCCTCTTGTACATAAATATGGCGCACTACACACCCATGTACAAGAATCTACCATATGCGGCTTTTCAGACTCCCTAGGATACTCTTGAACCTTAGGCTCTGATACTAATTTTGTAACACCCTAAGATCTCATCTCGAGACGTCACATGGGACTTATGACCCCAAAGGACCAGAAGCTAACCCTTTACTGATATCTATACCTGTATACTGCACAATGTCTAAAATAAATGCAGAAACTAGCCATAAGGTTCAACACATCCATAAACAACTAGGACATATGGAGTTGATAGGACATATCACCAACTAACTCCGTCAACTGAAAATAAACAAAGTCTTAAGCAATAATAGTACACTGAAATTCATTCTTGGAGGAAGAGGACTCACTGTTACTGCTGCTGACTGGGACTGAACTGCTGAGGAAAAACTGGATCATGTGCCTCTGAACCTATGGTGTAAAATAAAACACCATAGCGCAAATGCGTCAGTACAAAAATTTACCGAGTATGTAGATGGGGTAGGCTAATACAAGGGCTCATACATTCATAATATCTAAACTGAATAATCATGAAGATTCCACATGAGAACACATACATAAATGCACAGAACATAACACAATCATCGCAACTCTAGATTCTGAAACTCGCATACCACTTTACTGTAGACTGAACTCACTACTAACACTGAGATACTGAATCATTGACTCATCTGATACTGATAACTAAGGATCTAGATGTGCTTACATCAAGGACTGAACTCTGAGCTTACTGCTTTTGACTGACAGAATTAGAGATCAACTTTACTAACAGATAATTCTGGAAGCGATTATCAATGATAAAAAGTATGATTATATCTGAATCTGACGATAAGAATATTCAATAGGAATCTGATACTATGATCAAGCCTGTCTGGCAGTATATCTCTTAATATGATATCAATCAACTCTATATCTGATCAAGCCTATCTTCCAGAATGGTCCATGAATCAATGGAACTATTTGAGTTCCTCATAAAGAAATATGATTGTATCTGACAGTCCTAATTTCCAAAGACTGATTCTGAAACTAAGACTAAATCTGAAACTGAAACTATGGGAAGTAGTCACTTAAACAACATACCCCAACCTACAATAGGTGGGGTCCAACCTGTGCCCCAGTTGGAAGGGTGTCATTAACGCGCCACTGGTAAAGACGACTCTATGTGACCCTCATCTAGCAGGTCCTCAAATGAGAAAGGTAGAGCCCTCATCTAGCAGGTCAAGCCACCTTATCTACCCTAATCTAGTAGGTATGATGTATCTCACCCACCCTCAACTAATAGGTGTGATGTCTCAACCTACGCTGGCTACGTAGTTCTAGAGCACAAGGATTGCTTCTAAGAATCATACCCTCTACTAGTAGGTGAGATCCCATCCTTGAGCTCGCTCGGTGCTAGTTTCTGCTCCCAACTGAAAGACTCAAAACTGAATTCTCAACTGAACACTGGATGAACTAAATCTAACACTGATCATATTACTAAAAAGGTCTGACTCAGTTACGCTGAGATCACTTGTTTCTGTATCTGACGAAAAAGATATCAAATCATGGTATCTGACTGATGATATAGATCTTGAATGAATTACTCGAATCTGTTTTGATATTAGTATTGAATCACTTAAATACTATTAGAACTGAGCTAATTACAGGTCTGAGACTAGGTTACTAGCTATATAGAGATTACAGAGATAACTGAGATTACCGAGCTTTATTAAGCTTTGCACTTGTCTGAGGAAACAAAGTTCTATAGTTCACTGAGTTTTGAGAATCATGGCTCGATTGGAATTATTGAGAAACTGACACAGGCTCTAGACAATAGCTCTATTTTTTGGTATAAATACCCCCAGGACTCGATAACATAAAAGTAAGACATAATCATTCTATATCATAAATCATTCATGCATCATCTCGGTCATCCATTCATCACTACCATCATTCATTCATCATTACAAGCATTCATTCACCATTTCAATCATTCATGTATTATCATAATCATTAAAGAATTACTTCAAGTAGTTAGGCATCACAACATACTTTCCCTCTCAAGATTCTTAGGACATTGCATTAAGCATTTAGGAAATGTAGACCTCTATTCATCATCATATACTAGCCTAGGGAAGATATGATATTAGATTATACCCCATTCAACAAGATCTTACATCAAGTACTTCATACCTATATCGGTTTAGTCATGTATTTGGATATCACTTGATTTGGGGGAAACTTCATGCTAACACCTCACTATTTACTTGCTAACCACTTCACATGTATTAAAAACTTAGCATATATCAAAGAGCACGAAATTGGGGAATTTACAACCATCATATCTCGACTTGTTCCTTTCTTCCCTAGGGTTTTTCAACAACCACTAGACATGACCAATTTTACACCTACTTGGGGATTTCATGATATCTTGGCACATTTCACTCACTAAGGCATTTTATCAAACACTAGGCATGCATGGACTAGCTCACAATTTGGAGTTTCCTATTCAACATACTATAGCGGCCCTTATGCTTCGCCTAAGCTCTTTATCAAACCTATGGGGAACTTTTTTCACTTATTCAACCATTTATACACCTAAAAGTCATGAACACATCACATGGAAAAACAACTTCAAGAGGGTCTATCACAAACATCACATGAATTTTACATACTAGCATCAAAGCTCATAAACTTTGTAGGCAAACATAAATCAAAACTCAACAAAACATTAAACATCTATTTAAACTCATACAAATCTTTAACAACTCATAAACTTAAAAATCTTTTAGTTTTAAAAAGGGTTCTTGAGCTTCTTGGATGAAAAGAACCTAAGAATCAACATCAACATACCTTAACCTTTGAAATTGGATGAACTTTAGTGCTTGAAACTTTATCAACACTTGAAATAAATAAATTATTGAAGCCCACACTATGAGGAACTTGATTCTTGAAGAAACCTTGAAGATTTATGGATGATTTTTGGAAGATTAGGGTTCTTGATTGAAACCCTAGTTATATTCTCTTGAGAGAGTTGATAAAGAAAATGATTGAATTAGGGTTTGAATGAGGGTTCCTCATATTTATATAGGCTCAAAAAGTGTGGGAAATTATCAAAATACCCTTGCAAAAACTCCCTTGAATTGGTGGAAAAAATACTTGACGCCATCTGTGACAGGACGTCAGGTTCATGATAGGCCATCATGAATGGTCGTCACAAAAGGGGTCCAAATTCTTGATTTTCTGCCCAGGGCTGATGACGTCGTCAGAAATATCATCAGAATGTGATGATGTCGTCAAGAAGGGTGTTAGGAACGTGATAGCCCGTCAGAAACATCGCCACCATTTTCCAGCTTGACATTCTGGAGTAAAATTAGCATAACTCTTTGTTCCGATATCGGATTTAGGCAAAATTAGTATCTTTGGAAATATAATTCAAAGATATATAGCAAACCACCCAGTTCTTAATATACAATGAGTTATGGTTGATTGAAGTGGACCCAAATTTTGATGGTCACTAAAACTTGATGAATGATAGGAAAATTTTCAACTCGTTCATGAGTTAGGGGACCTCTATGATCCTAATTCATGCTCAAATAGATTCCCACGCGATTTCAAGGTATTTCATACTTGGGAGGATATTTCTTACATATTTTGACTTGGATTTTCGCTTTACCAAATACTCTCTAAGGCTCAGACTGGAAGAGGATTTTGCGGGGCATTACATCACCATCAAGGATGATATGATTTAACACATTATTAATGATGTATATAATATAAATAAATAATATATCAAAAACTAAATGACAAAATTAATTGTTAATTAATAGATAGTGGTTGATTCCACCAATTAAGTATACTTTAATTAGATCACATGAGGGGCTAATTCATATTGAGTTGATTTCCACGAATTCCCCATTTGAATTATATCTAAATCATATGAATCCACCATCTATTTTATTTACAAATCTAAACCTATCTTTCTTTCCTATTATCTTCTAGGAACACCTAGTATCTATCACCTATGTTCTATTCTTGTAGCTTTTTTGGGTGTGTTCTTGTAAAATAAAAAAAATTGATTATTTTAAGTCCCCAAGTGTTCTTGGGTCCTGAAAGGTTAGGCTTTATTTCTTTACTTCTCTAAATCCATTTTCCTCTAGACTTTTATCTATAGTTAAAGGACTTGTCGCCTACTTTATCTCAAGAAAAGCACATACCTACTTCACCTTAAGAAAAACACATAAGATTATTTTTTGAAAAATGATGAATTTATCAAGTAGTACAAATTTGATGAATTGCTTCGTTCAGAATAATTTCTGTTTCAAACATTGGACTTAACAGAATTGAGTCTTGAAATTTTTTTAATGTCATTTAATAGCATATTTACTTCACCAAGTTCCTTTAGAAGAAGGTCGAATTCAATTTGACTTGCTTCAAATAGTATTTGTCATTCATTATTATCGCTTGAGAAATTTTATTATATTCATTTATAGCCTTTTATAATTTATCAGCAACCATGTAATGATAATATTAATGATCTATTCAATTTTACTAACAAGAAGTGTTAACCTCATTGGAATCACCCCATATTCATGAAATAGATGTTTGATTTCCTTGGTTAATCTTCATCAGTTCCAACCTCATCACTCTATGGCCCAAAATTACAAAAACTATTTTTTCTAAAGTTTTTTTTATAATCTGGGTAGTTTTGCATAATATGGTCTAGTTTTCTTTGGTTATAACATTGACCTTTATTTTTCTTAAAAACCCTTATTCTTGAAGATTTGTTAAGGCTTAGGTTGTCTTTGTCTCAGCATATGTATGACACAACAAATTATGTGATACATGCCTTTTCTATTAATCTTTTCTATGTCCCCTTATGCCTCAATATTTGCAATATTAAAGGCTACTACCTTTTTTCCCTCTTTCTTGTTATACATGTTTATGTGATTTTTTTTCATATGAAAAAGATTCCCTTTGATTTCATCATAAATCATTTTATTCAGATCTCCATCTTCGAGTATAATAACTTTTGTTTACTATGCTTTAGGAAAGGTTATTATTAGCTTATTCACTTGTAGGCTATTTGAATATCGATTCTCACTTATTTTAGTTCGTTGACAATTTTCCAAAATTGGGAAAATATTGATGGACACTTTTATCATCATTCATTTTTAATAGCTCATATTCATTCATAAGAGATTCTATTCTAGACTCTTTTACTTTGATCATTCCTTTGTAGGTGACTTCAAGTTTGTCACACATTTCCTTATAGTGTCACAAGTTGAGATCTTTTCCTAATTTGATCTATTTACTACAAAATAAAGTTAATTGATATCCTTAAAACTAGGTTGAATTATCTCTTGTTGTTCTTTTATTATTTCAATAATTTTCAAATCAAAGTGCTACTAGATTCCTTTTTATCTGCTTTTACTACTAGGATGGTATTTTGTCCCTTTGTGTAACCACCATGTTTGGACGTTATTTGATTGAATAAAGTTTATAAACTTTCTTTTCAGTATGAGTAGTGTTCACTGTTAAAGTTAGGTAGCCTATTCGATGAGTATTTTTCTTAAAGTATAGATCCTAGAATTCGATAATTTTTTGTTTGATCTTTCCTCACAAGTGTTTAAGCAATTATACGTGATCCCTGCTCTAAACCAATTGAAGATCAAAACATTTGAATTAAAATTATATTTTATTTAAGGGTTGATTATTTGGATCTGATAGTTGACTTACCTACAAATCAAAGTTAGTAGCATAAGTAATAAATAAGATAATTAAATAAAGAGTAAATAGAGAAGAGCAAAACAATTTATATTATTTGGAACATCCTTGTACTGCCTACTTCCAGTTCCCTTGAGTTGAAAAGGTTCCCTTTAGAGAAATGGTCAATTTACAAATTGATTTGAACCGTGAACTGATTTGTTTCAAGTTCCTTCAAATATGGTAGTACCCTTTACTTTAATAGCATTTAATTTCTTTTTTCTTTTGCTTTCACTATATATGATGTTACAGTGAACTATATGATAGATATAAATAGAATTTTCCTAAACTAAAGATGTACAATTTAAATTCTTGATTCTTATGTTCTACTTATTGTTATCGTGCAACAGACTATTATTAGACTACTAACGTAGTAGCAAAAACTTTAGCATTTGACAGATTTGATTATCGACCTTTATTTGGGAATAAGAATTTCCTTGTATCAAATTTCATGCACTAATTTGGGAAATCCAAGGGATATGTGGTCATCGAATTTTTATTTTGGGAAAACAAGATGACATTATATGTTCTTATCAGATACATGCATATTTCATTCTTTTGTGACCATTCTTGATTTGTTATGAAGCTAGATACTCTTTTCTTTTTTAATCATCTTGATGTTTCTTCCTTGATGGTGATTAATATTCTTTCCTTCTTTAATCAACACATTGACCCTTTCTTGTTTGGTTGAATTTTCTTAGTTGGGTTTTTTTTTTGTAGAAGTATATTTTCCTTGTTGATCCAAGTACCAAGATGTTGCTTCCATTTTTATGTTGCAAACATAATGGAAAATTAATTTGTCTAAATTTGAACATGAGGCTAATATCTTTTAGTCTCTTGAATGATTGGAGCCTTCACCAATTAGGTGAATTTCAGGTGCTATTGTATATGTAATTGCAAATCATAAACTTGAGTACTTGAAACTACATTATATGAATAATACAATACAAGACTCGATCAATACAATGGAATGTTTGATACAGAAATTGTATATATGTATATATATATATATATATATATATTGTAAAGCTAAAATTAAGCATAATATCATGAGAGTAATGTATAAATCATGAATCCTGTGAAAAATCTTTCAATAACTTAAACATGTTGAAGTTTTTATAAGAATATGATGGCTAAAAATCATGCATAAATGCTTCTTTCTTAAATACATATATAAGAGATCATATTATCGTAAATATGTACTTTAAGAAAATCCTTCCATAATCTAAAAATAATGAAAGCATGCACCAAGATTCTAGGATTCTTAATTCTAACTTCTTTATTTAGGTCTGGTTTTAATCCTCTCCTGCTTTAATTTATTGCATACATATTTGATAGATTTACACAACTTAAAAGTATGTTAAATTCTTCTTGGTATTTCATTAAATCACCAGTCTATTGTAGATTATTCAGTGCTTCCATAAGAACTTCAATTTTATCGTCAAATCTCTCATAGAAAGCTAAGACATGCTCAATTAAAGTAGGATTCTCTACTAAATTCATTGACACAATGAATGCTTTGTTCCGTGTAATATCTTCACCTTCAAGATGAATATCTATTACCCTTACTCTATGCTCAAATGGAACTTCATATATTGAAAAGAGTTGATCCACCTTATAAACCATGTACATAAATCTACCCTAGAAAATATAGAAAACTCTAATCTAGAGTATAAAGTGAAAAATGAATCTCTACAATTATGAATTTCTCTCATTCAGTCATATGTGGACCTTCATTCGAGCCTTCTCCACTATTAGAAGATTCAACTTTATTGTAATGACCCAAATTGTCATTACACTAAAATAATAAGTAAAACTTTTGTCATATCTTCCCTTAGATAATTTTTAACAAAATTCAGGCCTAACCTAGTGCTGAACAATTTTTTAGGGTGTACTTGTCTAAGAAAATCTAGTATTAATGAGAGCATTAACAAGAGCATTTGACTTAATTTTAGTTATATGGAATATTTAGAAAGTTGTAGAACCTTCTAGCACGCAAAACAGAGTAAAAGCATTATGTTATAGAGTTACCATGGAAGTGTTAATTTACAACATAGTATTTTGAGGAATGTGCTGTGACATTGAGAAAATTAGGGTGTAGCCTATAATTTATCACGATCTACGGCAGAAGTATCATTGTAGCAGTAATACATAGTGTTTTTACATCTCTTAACCCGAAAATAGATTTACATTCCCCACTTGTTGAAAAGCAAACCAAGGGACTAGGGAAGACAACTTTCTGTAATTTTTAAAAGATTTCATCTTTGAAGGCTTCTTTACAACCTAAACTTTAATTTATTAGAATTAATGATAAGAATTAGACACTTATTGATGGTTGAAATTGGGGCTTATCCCTAATTCATAAACCTAAAAAATATATGATAATGAGCATAAAATTAGTTGTTATAATTCTAGGGTTTTAGAAAATGTTATTTGGAGTTGAATCATAGTTGTTCATGCTAATTAAAATAGAGTTCATGAGGTTAAAAGGGTGTAAAACCATAAGATGATGAATTTGGTCAATTTCATGATTAGTATTTTTAATTATTAATCCCTAGATGTTAAAAGGGATGAAATAATGGAATTGGGTGTCCAACAGTTTTGTTATATATCAAGAGAGAGGTGAAAGAGTAAAGAAAGGCAATCTTGAGACCTAGACTTATTTTGAGTAAGGAATCAATGTAACTTATGGTTTATTATAATAATAAGATTTTACTTGACTCTCTGCTTATATGTAGACTAAATATTTGTAACTGCTATCAAGCACTACTTGCTATTATTAATTGTATTTGCATATTCATACATATTGATGATGATGATGATATTGAAATCATCAAGTTCATGATATTAAAAAGATCGAGAAGAGAAATATATGATGCACATATCTTTCAATCATACACTCATATATGCATTGAATGTTTAGTTATAATTATATGTTATAATGAAACTTTGTTGATGAAATTGGCTAAGTGTAATTATACATAAGTGTGAGCCAGTATTCACCCTTAGGTGAAGTGTCTTAAATGTATTGGTGTCTTTATTTATAAGTTTTTTTATGGTTGTTATTGCATTTGTTTGATTTTCTTATTTATGTGGTGTTAAGTTGAGTTGACATATGATGCCTACCAATATTTATGATGTACTGATGCTATCTACGCTTTTTATTTTTTTGAGTGTAAAGAATGTTCCAGCATTTGAGATACGACCTTGACTCTAGCCAGCAGTTCAAAATTTTGATCTAAGGGTGACCACCATGATCAAGCAGCCTTTAGATCTTCAACCTTATTTTCATGTTCCATAATTTAGGACTAAGATGCTCTTTAGTTTGTTTTCGTGTTTTGGATATTCTTTTAGTTAGAGACTTGAATACTTTTAGTTTTTCTTATATGGATACTTTATTTCTCGGGGATGTACAAAATTGACAATTTCCACACTTTATTAGTGATTTTATGGTTATGTTAAATTTGACATTTTCACTTTATTACTCAGTAAATGAGTTTCGAACTTATAAATGATAAGAATGGTAATAAGTAAATATTGACTATTAACTTGATTAGTGAGGATTGGGTTAAGCATGGTTCTCCCACCACAGTTTAGAGTTGGTGACAATCAAGACCATTTGGTTTATAATAAAGATGGTATTAGAGCATTGGGTTTGTAGATCTTATAAAACAAGAACAAAATAGTAGAGTCTTATGAAATAGTATGAAGACATTTGTACTTTTTTCAAGAGGCTGCAACCTTTAGGAAACAAATTTCCTATCTTTCTCTCATGTTGTTACTTGATTTCAAATTGTATTTGGTGATCTAAATTAGTATCAAACTCCTTAATTCTCACTTCACATATGGTGAATACATATTTCAGTAGATTAGTAGTTGTAGTTCCAGCACCAGCTCCGACAATAATGCTTACACTAATTTTTTAGGCTACTATTTTAGACAGACCATATGTGAGAAGAAAGGACAAAAGAGGACCATGAATTGTAATACCTACTAAAGATGGAGCCCCAACAGTTGGAAGACTGAAAAGGGAAAGGACTTCTTCCCCCACTACAGGGTGATCCAGAGTTAGCTTAGGTTACAAATATGGTAATTGAGGATAAAGAAGTAGTGGTCCTGAAAAATATATTGTCTATAAAAATAGTGTAGCCTAGGTATATGCAATTGCATGATGGATTCAACAAGTGTTGGGATACTTAGGCAGTTTTGCTAGCACTTATGAAACTTTCATTGTTTCTACATTCCCATCCCCAGGGTTACAACATACAGATGATGTGGTACCCAGGATAGATGAGGGCTCAAATATTGAGGTGTATCACTAATAGTTACTTGGACCACTGATGAGTGATGATAGATATGGAATTTTCTATAATTTCATTAAGATAAAATCCTAATATATTATGGTACAGAGATAATATGCTTTTGAGTTTTTGTTAGATTGTCGTGACTACCTAAGATGGGTACTATTGAAATATATGGTGCTGAGTTTTTTCTTTTCAACGTTAGGATCAAGCTAAGCAATCTGGAGGTTATTTAATGAGTGCATGGTTTCCTTACCTTTACTTACGTAGGTATAATTTAAGAATGTCTTTCTCTAGAAGTATGTTCACCATGCTTATTGTGATATGAAAAAGGATGAGTTCATGAGGTTAGAGTAAGGTAAATTTTTTGTGGAAGCCTATGAGGACAAATTTCTTGCATTATCCTATTATAAACTTTAATTAATCATTTAAGAGAAGGAAAGGATCAAGTACAATATGAAGAGTTTCAATTTGGGATTCAGATGGTTACTTTATTTTCGGCTTCGGATGGTTACTTTATTTTTGTCTTTGTCTACTAAGTCCTTTCACGATATAGTTGAGTTTGCTATGAAGTTTAAGGAAATAGTGAAATAAGGAGAAGCAAAAGAAGAAGATAAAAGGGGCCTAACACAAAGACAGTTCAACAGTAATTTTTTGAAGGGTCATGTGTCCTTTTTTACTTATAATTAAGTCATATCTGTATTTTTATGAAGCCCTTTTGGGATCAATTATCAGCCTTCACGTATATGTAGCTATACAATTTTTTCCTCTTTAGTTTAGAGACTTGCTTTTGGCAATAGGTTCCATTATTGTAGGGGTATGGGCTATATAAGAAGGTATTGTCCTAATTTTTTATCTGTAGGTTAGTTGACTCAACAAATGACTTCTAGTGATCTAGTTCTAATAGGTCTTTATAGTAGAGAAAATATTAGAGGTTGTACTTAATGTAGGCTTGGTGGCTAGGCAACAGAAAGGGGTGGCAACTAAGCCAATCTAGGTGGAGGACTAGTTGATATAAATGGTGATCAGGATGGTAGAGGTGGTAATTAGGGGGTGATAGAGCATAACTCTATGATGTTCTGGATCATCCTATAATAGAAATTTCTTATTTGGTGATCATAGGTTCTATTCTTATCTGTGATCATATGGTCGTTGTATTATTTGATTCCAGGTCAACTTCCTTCTATGTGTCTATAATGTTTGCTTTGTGTTGGTCTTTAGACTGTGAATGGATTGATACTCTTATGTACATGTCTACACCAGTAGGGGTGTTTGTAAATGTCAAATAGGTTTATAGGACTTGTATTTTTATGTTTATGAAATTCAAAACATACTAGAATTAGTAATTTTAGACATGGCTGAGTTTGATATTAATTTTGGGATTAGTTCTCTCCTTATAAGTCCATTCTTGATTGTTATTCTAAAATCGTCATTGTAGTGAAGCTCGAGATTGAGAAATTTATGTGAGAGGTTAGCTTTATGTGAGAGGTTAGCTTTAGGCTTATAAGAGGCTATAATATGTCTTAGGAATAGTTTCCCTTCTTTAAGTATTCATGTCGTGCCAGTAGGCATAATCTCAAGTCAATCTCTTAGTATAATCCATTTCTCTCTTTTTTCAATAGAAAACATGCCACCTAAAAGAAGAAATGGAAATCAGTCAGCCCCCCAACCCAAAGATCCTTTGGGCAATCATGTTTATCATGCGGAGTTTAGGGCCCCATTCACTACTCTTGATCAATTAGTTGCCTCTCAAAATGAACGGCCAACAGTCATTCCGGCCAACCCAGTGGACAACTCTGCTGCATCTAGGATTCGGGACTTCACCCGAATGAATCCTCCATCTTTTCTCGGGTCTAAGATAGATGAGGACCCTCAGGAATTCCTAGATCAGGTATAGAAGGTGATATACATCATGGGGGTGACTGCTATTAAGAGTGTTGAGCTACCTACATATTAGTTATAGGATGTTGCTCACACTTGGTTCAAGCAGTGAAAGTCAAAGAGGGCAGATGATATAAGGCCAGTTGAGTGGGAGGAGTTTGTGTCTGCTTTCCTCAATAGATTCTTTCCCCCAAAGCTTAGGGAAGCTAAGGTGTTAGATTTCATCAACCTCAGGCAGGGAAATATGACAGTGAAAGAGTATTCTCTTAAGTTTACTCAATTAGCCAGATATGCCCCTCACGTGGTTACACATAGTAGGGCAAGTATGAGTAAGTACATTTCAGGGGTGAATGATAGTGTGGTTAATGTGTTTAGATCCGCCATGCTGAATAGTGACATGAATTTAGCCAGGCTTATGACTCATGCTCAGCAGATTGATGAGCAAAATATTAAGATGAGGGAGAAATAGAACAAGAGGGCGAAGACAGGTAGTTTAAACTTCGCTCAGCCTAAGTCACAAAGAGGAAACCGTTCTCAGTTTCATCCTAAGTTATCAGTTCTAACTCCTTCTACAGCCAGTGCTCCAGTTCCTAAGTTCAGAGAGACTAATAAAGATAGAGCGCGAGTCTCTAAGACCCAGGGTAGTGTTAGCAGTGCCCACACCTATCCTCTTTGCCAGACTTGTGGCAAGCACCATCAGGGTATTTGCAGAACTGGTAGTGGTATTTGTTTTGGATATTGCAAGCCAGGCCAAAAAGTTAGAGACTATCCTCAGCCAGGTCCTCAGGGTCAACAGAATCGCTCCTCAGCTCAGTTTGATCGCCCAAATCAGCAAGGTGCCACCTCCAGTTCTACTAGTGGGCAACACCCAAATCATCACTATGCTCTTCAGTCCCGATAAGATAAGGAAAATTCTCCAAATGTTGTTACTGGTACCTTACAGATCTTTCATATACATGTTTACGCTTTGCTAGATCCAGGAGCTTTGTTGTCTTTTATCACTCCTTATATAGCAGTCGATTGCGGAGTTAGTCCCAAAATTCTAGTAGAGCCCTTTTTAGTCTCTACCCCAGTAGGTAAAACCATCATAGCCTAGCGAATATACAGGAACTACCCGGTTATGATATTGCAGAAAGTCACTTCAACAGACTTAGTCAAATTAGAGATGACTAATTTTGATGTCATTATCGGCATAAATTGGCTTTATTCCTATTATGCCACAGTCGACAGTAGAAATAGAATAGTCAAGTTTCAGTTCCCAAATGAACCAGTTCTTGAGTGGAAATGTAGTGTATCCGCTTTCAGGGGTCATCTTGTTTCCTACTTTCAGGAAAGGAAAATAATATCTAAAGGATGTGTCTATCATCTTATTCGAGTTAAGGACACTAGTTCTAATACTCCTAGACTTGAATTAGTTCCAGTTGTAGGTGAATATTCAGATGTCTTTCCCAAAGATCTTCCAGGAATTCCTCCCGAAAGGGAAATAGACTTTGGTATTGATCTTTTTCTAGATACTAAGCCTATCTCTATTCCTCCATATAGAATGGCACCAACAAAACTCAGAGAACTAAAAGAACAATTGAGGGATCTCTTAGATAAGGGATTCATCAGGCCCAGCATTTCCCCGTGGTGTGCTCCAGTATTATTCGTGTGCAAGAAAGATAGTTCTCTTAGGATGTGTGTAGACCATCATCAACTCAACAAGGTCATGGTCAAGAACAAGTATCCTCTTTCCAGTATCGATGACTTGTTCGACCAACTTCAAGGTGCTAGTTATTTCTCTATGATAGACCTCAGATCCTGCAATCATCAGCTCAGAGTCAGAGAATATGGAATTTCAAAAATAGTTTTTTGTACCCGGTATAGTCTCTTTGAATTCTTAGTTATATCATTTGGTCTTACCAATACCCTAGCCTCTTTCATGGACTTGATGAACCGTGTGTTCAAGCAGTACTTAGACATGTTTGTCATAGTCTTCATAGATGATATTCTAGTCTATTCCTGCAGTGAGCGTGATCATGCAGATCATTTCAGAACAGTACTTCAAACTCTCAAAGCTCATCAAATATTTTCCAAATTTAGTAAGTGCAAATTTTGGCTAAGGTCAGTAGCATTCCTTGGTCATATCATTTCCGGTGATGGCATTAGAGTTGATCCTCAAAAGACCAAAATAGTAAGAAATTGGCCTAGACCTATCTCTCCATCAGATATCAGGAGTTTCTTGAGTTTGGCTGGCTATTACTGATGGTTTGTTGAGGGATTTTCTTCTATTGCATCCCTTATGTCTAGATTGACTCAGAAAAAAGTCAAGTTTCAGTGGTCAGATCTTTGTGAGAAGAGTTTTCAGGAGTTAAAGACTCGACTCACCTCAGCTCTAGTCTTAGCTTTCCCAGATGGTTCAGATGGGTTTGTAGTGTATTGTGATGCATCCAGAGTAGGTTTGGTTTGTGTCCTCATGCAGTATGGTAAGTTCATAGCCTAGGCCTCCAAATAGCTTAAGCCCCATGAAAGAGATTATCCTACTCATGATCTTGAGTTAGCAGTCGTAGTTTTTACCTTGAAGATATGAAGGCATTATCTATACAGTGTTCATGTAGATGTATTCACTGATCATAAAAGTCTTCAGTATGTCTTTTCTCAAAAAGATCTCAATCTTCATCAGAAAAGATGCTTAGAGCTCTTAAAAGATTATGACATGAGTGTCCTTTATCATCCGGGCAAGGCCAACGTAGTGGCCGATGCTCTCAGTAGACTTTCTATGGGTATTGTTGCTCATGTGGATGACAGTAAGAAGAAGTTAGCTCAGGAATTCCATCAGCTTACTAGACTAGGTGTTTGCTTAGTCGATATAGATGAGAGTGATATATGGGTTCAGAGTAGTTCAGAATCATTTCTAGTTTTTGAGGTGAAAGAAAAGAAAGATAGAGATCCCAGCCTTTTCAAGTTGAAAGAGTCAGTTTAGGATAAAAAAAATAGAGGTTTTCTCCCTAGGGGGAGATATAGTTCTTCATTGTCAGAGTCATCTCTGTATTTCAGGTGTAGCTGACTTAAGGTAGAAAATTCTTGTAGAAGTGCATAGTGTGCGCTACTCTATTCATTCGAGGTGCAGAAAGATGTACCGTGACTTGCGGGAAGTCTATTGGTGGAGTGGAATGAAAATAGATATTGTAAATTTTGTGGCTAAGTTCTCTACATGTTAGCAGGTTAAGATAGAGCATCAGAAGACTAGTAGTCCTATACAAGAGTTCATTATTCCTACTTGGAAGTGGGAAGAAGTGCACATGGACTTCCAAATCGATTTGCCTCAAACTCGTAATCAACATGATTCAGTCTGGGTCATTATAGACAGAATAACCAAATCAGCCCATTTTTTTCCTGTCCATACCTCTTATTTCGCCGAGGATTATGCCAAACTCTACATTTAAGAGTTGGTAAGATTGCATGATGTTTTGATATCTATTATCCTAGACAGAGGTACCTAGTTCACCTCTAATTTCTGGAAATCATTCTGAAAAAGTCTTGGTACCCAAGTTTATCTTAGTACAACCTTTTATCCTCAGATAGATGGTCAATAAGAAAGGACCACTCATACGTTAGAAAATATGCTAAGGGCATGTTCAATCAATTTCAAGGGAAGTTGGGATGACCACTTACCTTTGATTGAGTTTGCAATCAACAACAGCTATCATTCCAGTATCCAGATGGCTCCATTTGAAGCTCTCTATGGTAGGAGATATAGATCTCCAATTGGTTGGTTCGAAGTTAGTGAGTCCTCAGTTATAGGGACTGACTTAGTATTTGATGCCTTAGAAAAAGTCCAGTTGATTAGAGAAAGACTCTGGGCTGCTCAGAGCCGACAAAAGTCTTATGTAGATGTTTGAAGAAAAGATCTCGAGTTTGAGATTGGTCAATATGTCTATCTAAAGATCTCTCCCATGAAGGGAGTGAAGCGGTTCGGCAAGAAAGGGAAACTCAGTCCTTGATATGTCGGTCCCTTCAAGATTCTTAGTTTATTCAGCAAAGTAACTTATGAGCTCAAATTGCCTTCAGATCTAGCCTCGGTTCATCCAGTCTTTTATGTCTCTTTTCTCAAGAAGTGCATAGGTGACCCATAAGTTGTAATCCCTATTCAGAGCATTAATGTTTAGAACACTCTCTCTTATGAAGAGATTCCAGTCGAAGTCTTAGACTATCAGACTCATAGATTGAGGAACAAAGAAGTCCCTCTAGTTAGGGTTGTATGGAGAAATCAGTCCGTCGAGGGAGCTACTTGGGAAGCAGAGGCAGACATGTATACCAAATATCCTTACCTCTTCTTCGCCAACTCAGATCAAGGTCAATATAACAATTCTCCTTAAGCTTACTCAGTTTTATGTTCGGTGTTCATCACAAACTTAATATGAAGCTTCATGCTCATGTTTGCATTAGAAACTTGGTATCAAGTACCATTGCATATTTAGTCATGCACACATATATTAGTTTAGTTATGTTTTTATGCATCAGACATGCATTCTCATTGTGAGAAATTTAGTTCTTCAGAATACTCGGTCATACATTCATGAATTAGTTACACATGCATCAGATATGAATGTTCACTATTATATGTTCATTTTGTCAGTCATGTCAGTCATGAGATTATCTTTTAGTGTTCATTTTCAGTATGTATGTCGGTTATCTTCTTCCTTCACCGTCAGTCTCATTCGAGGATGAATATTCTCAAGGGGGAGATATTGTAATACCCTATACTTTTTCCTAGCTAATTTCATCTCAAGAATGTCTAGAATTATCTTCTAAATTGAATTATAGTTATTCCATGAGGAATTTTCAAGATTTTCCCTTTTGACATATGGGAAATTCAATAAGCTTTCCATCGATATAAGATTCATCAAAATCCGATGACCGGGTCAGAAGTTATGACTATTTCAATTTCCTATCATAAAACAACGCCATATTAGTCAGTGGCGTGCCGCGCCACAAGAGGAAGTGGAATTTGGCAAATTCCAGTAGGGGTATGTGATTATGGGGCATCGCGCCAGGGCCCAAATTTAGAATTGTCTTTTCCAGTGTCTTAGCGCAATTTCCTCCATGTCGCACCTAAGTTCTGGGTCACAAAAGAAGGGGCAACACGATGGCTCCGCGTTGCGCCATCCCTCAGTTTCTGAATTGTCAAATTCCAGTGATACAACGCGATTGAGCCGTGTTGCGCCAGGGGTTCAGTTCGGGAAAATTTTACTGAAATTAAATGGTACATCTAGGGTTAAAAGGTTCAACTTCCCACCCCTATTTAATCTCTTTAACATGTGATTCATCCACTTTTTACCCAAAATACGCTCTCTTCTCTCAAAAACCTCTCAAGAACAAGCTAGGGTTTTCATAGAAGATCCAATTCCAAGAAAGTTTCACCGTCAATCTACACAAAATCATGAACTAAGGTATGCATAGTATTCATTCAAGGACTCCTTTCGTCCATGAAGTCCAAGAATCCCTTTTCCAACTTTAAGTTATGGATTTTCTTTATGATTTCATGATTGGGTTATTGTTTTTCATGTTGATAAATGGGAAATTGAATTCTACTCGATGTTGGGTGATAATTTTTATGTGGGTTTAATTATTATAGATATAGATATAGATTCATGCAAACCTATGACTAAACCCTTGAATGATGAAATTAGAATGTGACCATGATGTTTATTTGTTGTACAATGATGTTTAGATGTACCATGCCTACAATATGTTTGATTTAATGCCTAAATGAAGGAAAAGTACCTAACTAGCATGTTGTCATAAAATCCCCATGTATGTATAAGCTTATGCCTATCACATGTTTGATGAAATACTTCAGTAAATGCATTATGGTGATTATTTTGTATTCAAGCAAGTCATGCTTTATCATTTTCCTTCTATCGAGTTCTAGGGGTACTTGTACCCAAAACATTAGCTGTGTGCCTAGATTCATGTCATGTTTTCATGATACTCTCAGTCCAACTATGATCCTTAGACTTCAGACAATCTTATGACTTAGGAAATCTCTATGATCTCATGAAGTCAGTTAGTTTTCTGATATCAGTAGTATTCCGTCAGTCAACGAAATTCAGTAACTCAGTCCATATTCATTTTTGTAAATCATGTTCAGTGTCTATTCAGATGGGAGTAGAAATTAGCATAGAGTTAACCCAAGGATGGGAACTCACCTGTTATATGAGGGTGTGATTCTTAGATGTAATCCTTGCATTCCATAACTATGTAGCCAGCATAGGTTGAGACATCATTGCCTTTTTTATGAGGGTAGATAAGGTGGATTAGCCTTAAATATGAGGGTTCCCACCGTTCTCACTAGAGTTACCTGTTATATTAGGGTTACTCACATATTGTCCTTACCAGTGGTGCGGTATTGACACCTTTCCAATCAGGGCATAGATTGGACCCCAATTTACCTATAATACATCTTTTAGGGTATGTCGGTTAGATGAATTCCTCCCACCGTCTCAGTATCAGTGTCAGTAAAAGGACTCAGATAGTTCTTTAAATTTTAGGACTATCAGATACAGTCAACTCAGATACAGTATAAACATCAGATAGTGCCATCAGATTCAGAACTATCAGATATAGTCACTCATGTTATTAATTATATTCAGATTCAGTAATCATGTTATAATAGTATTAGTGTCAGTTGTTATGTCTCATACATATATTCTCATGCTCATGATAGTTAGTCAGTTATTATTATTATTCATGTATATGAACCCCATGCATTCATCCTACCTCATATATATACCAGTACATTCAAAGTACTGACGCATTTGGGCTATGTTGTCTTATACCATAGGTTCGTAGTTATGAGCTCCAGAGCAATAGTAGATTCCAGATATCTAGAGACAGCGTTAAAAGTGAGTCCTCATCTTTTGAGGACATGATTATTTTCCTATTATCTCATTAATTAGTTTATTAGTTGGAGTTAGTTGGGGACATACCCCATCAACTCCTTACTCAGACAGTTCAGTCAGTTAGAGGCTTTCTAGACTATCATATTTCAGAATTCAGTATGTTCAATTTTGTGTTGGGTATTCTATTACCCCACAAATATGTTATATCATATAAATCAAGTTTAGTATTGAACCTTATGGTGTTTTAGTGCATGTTTCCTCATTATTATGTCATATTATGTAGTGTACAGGTACAAAAATCTATCATGGGTTAGATTGTGGTCCTTCTGGATCATGAGCACTGTGTAGCATTTTGAGTATAAGATTTGGGGCATTACGTATGTACATGCCTCAAATGTCTTGGGGATCATTTAATAGATAAGTTCTCAAGGTTGGGCATGGCTGCATGACTATTATAAAGTATGAGGCTAAATTTCATGAGTTGTCTAGGCATGCTACTTCTATTTTAACTACTGAGAATGAGAGAGTTTGTTACATTATTTGTGGATTGATATTTCCTATTCATATGTGTACCTAAAGTTTGGTTGTTGCGGGAAGGTTATTTGTTGAGGTTTCTGATCATGCTCAAGGCCCAAGGAGAAGCAATAAAAGGCCTCATTATCAGGGTAGTTTTAGTGGATGTTGTAGTAGCTCATAATTTAGAGGCAGTTATTTTTGGGATAGGTACCCTTTGTGTCAATCATATCAACATAAGGATAACTCTAGTAGGCCCATTCAGGCTACTCTTCAAATTATCGATGGAGGCCAGTCTAGCTTCAGGGATCGTCCTGGCCAGGGTCATGGTCATTTTTTTAGATGTTTATCTTCTATTTATTCTAGTTAAGGTGGTTCTTTTTGGCCATACAAATATTATGATTTTGGCTTAGTGCCTGGGGCATTCTATGCTAGTTGAGCTTTAGATTATTTCTTGAGAAAGTGCCCAGTCATAAAACAATTATCCCTTTAGCTTAGAGTATTCCAATTATTAGGGAAATTTATCCCCCATCTCCAGGTGGTATACATGGTCCTAAGGGTTGTCCTAAGGTTGCTCATAGAGGTTCTTAAGAAAGTATGATAAGATATCAGATAAGAGCCTAACCAGGTGGTAGGTATGAACAATTGTATGCAGTAACTGCTAAACACAAGGCTGGGTCTTCGGATGTTGTTATCAAAGGTACAATCTTTGTATGCCGTCAGTCTGGTTTTGCTTTATTTGATTTAGGATTCACTTATTCTTAGGTGTCTTATTATAATGCTCTACGATTAGAGTTATCTTGGGATTCATTACCTATGACATTATGTGTATCCACTCCACTTTGTGACTTTTAGTAGCGGATTGGGTTTTTAGAATTTGTGTTATGATTGTTCGAGAGTTTGATACCCATGTTGATCTTATTATAATAGACATGGTAGATTTTGATGTGATTCTAGGCATGGATTGGTTATCCCACTATAATACGATTCTGGATAGTTTTGTTAAGATCATTACCTTATACATTCTTAGCATACCCCCCAATAGAATGGTAGGGAGTTGTTAGACACGGGCCGATGGGGATTATTTCTTATATTCATGCTAGGAGGCTTATTTAAATGGGCTATGAGTCTTATCTTGATTATATTCATTTTTTTAGTGTGGAGAGTCCATTACTTGGGAGAGTAGAGGGGGTGTGGATAATATGTGGGAGATGACTGCCAGTTGTATTAGGGAGACCTTTAGAGAGGTGTTAGGTGTCTCAAGAGGTCGATCTAGCAAACATCAAGGATACTGGTGGGGGAACAAAAAGGTCAAAAGAAAGGTGGAGTCTAAGAAGGTGGATTATGCTAAGTTGGTAGGGATCAAGGATGATGAGGAATAGTAGAAGAATAACGATGAGTATAAGGTTGCTAAAAGAGAGGCTAAGTTAGCAGTTACGATGGCTAAGACAACAGCTTTTGAGAGTTTGTATGCGGCTTTAAAAGAGAAAGATGGAGATAAAAAGTCATATAAGATGGCCAAGGATAGGGAGCGGAGGGCTCGTGACCTTGACCAAGTGAAGTACATCAAAAGAGAGGATGGTATAGTCTTGGTTAAGGATGCCCTCATTAGGGAGAGATGGCAGTCCTATTTTCATAAACTTTTGAATAATGAGAGGGAAAAAGGTTCTCTGTTTGAAGACTTAGAGATATCTGAGGAGGGTCGCAATTATAGTTCTTGTAGGCCTATTGAGGTTTAGAAGGTCAAGGGAGCTATTCGCAGGATGCGGTGGGGTAGGGCGATGGGGCAAGACAAGATTCCAGTAGATTTTTGGAAGAGAACTAGCGGGGCAGTTATGGAGTAGTTGACAAGGTTGTTTAACATTATTTTTAGAGCTGCTAAGATTCCTGTAGCATGGAGGTGGAGCATGATGATTCCAGTTTATAAGAATAAGGGAGACATTCAGAGTTGTAATAACTATAGTTGTATTAAGTTGTTGAGTTATACTATAAAGGTTTGGGAAAGGGTGGTAGAGTTGAGGATGAGGAGGATCATGACGATCTCTGAGAATCAGTTTGATTTCATGCCTGGTCGCTCGACCACTGAGGCCATTCACCTTGTGAGGAGATTAGTGGAACAATTTCGAGAGAGGAAGAAGGACTTGCACATGGTGTTTATTGATCTAGAGAAGGTATATGATAAAGTTCCTAGGGAGATTCTATGGAGGTTCTTGGAGGCTAGAGGGGTGCCCATGGCGTACACTAGGTCAATTCAGGATATGTATGATGGTGCGAAGAATCGTGTGAGGACGGTAGATGGAGATTCGGAGCACTTCACAGTTTTGATAGGGTTGCACCAGGGATCGACTCTTAGCCTGTTTCTATTTGCAATGGTGATGGATGTTTTGATGTGACATATTTAAGAGGAGGTGCCTTGGTGTATGTTATTTACAGATGATGTGGTTCTGATCGACGAGACTTAGGGTGGAGTTAATGATAAGTTGGAGATTTGAAGACAGGAGCTTGAATCTAAAGGTTTTCAGTTAAGTAGAACCAAGACGGAGTACCTGGAGTGTAAGTTCAGTGATATATCACAAGAAGATGGAGTGGTTGTGAAGCTAGACTCTCAGGCCATCCAGAAGAGGGAGAGTTTCAAGTACCTGGGGTCCATAATTCAGGGTAATAGTGAGATTGACGAGGATGTCACGCAACGTATTGGGGAAGGGTGGTTGAAGTGGAGGCTCGCTTTGGGAGTCTTTTGTGATAAGAAGGTGCCCCTGAAGCTTAAAGGTAAGTACTACAGAGTGGTAGTTTAGACGGATATGTTGTATGGAGTGAAGTGTTGGCTAGTTAAGAACTCCTACATCCAAAAGGTCAAGGTGGCAGAGATGCGAATGTTGTGATGGATGTGTGGACATACACAGAAAGATAGGGTGAGGAATGACATTATTCGGGAGAAGGTAGAAGTTACCTCGGTGGAGGATAAGGTGCAAGAAGTGAGGCTACATTGGTTTGGATATGTGATGAGGGGGGACCCTGATGCTCCAGTGAGGAGGTGTGAGACTCTGGCTATGAATGGTTTTAGGCGGGATAGAGATAGACCAAAAAAATATTATAGGGAGGTGATTTGGCATGATATGGAGAAATTATAGCTTACAGAGGACATGACCCTTGATAGGAAAGTGTGGAGGATGCAGATTAGGGTAGAGGGTTAGGGAGTGGGAGCGCGGCGGTAGTAATAGGGGAGTCCTCCTTTGGGTCTGGAGTTTCTGGTTCGTAGTGTTGTGGCTATAGTTTTTGGGGCTGGTGGTGTTGGCTTTATTGGATCCCGTACTAGTTTATTATGCACTTATCTTTTGTGTTTGTTTTACTGTTAGTTTGTTTTATGTACCATACTAGTTTATATGCGCTTACTTTTTGTATTGGTTATACTGTTATTGGTCCTAAGTTGGGGATCTATCGAAAACAACCTCTCTACTTCTCTTAAAGTAGTGGTATGGTCTGCATACACTCTACCCTCCCCAGACCCCACTAGGTGGGAATACACTGGGTATGTTGTTGTTGGAGAGTCCATTGCTTGACTCAGTTCCTATAGTTTATGAGTTTCCTGATGTCTTCCCTACCAATTTACCTTTATTTCTCCTAACCATAGTATTGATTTGGTTATTGATCTTGAGTGGGGCACCTGATCTCTTTCTATGGCACCTTATCATATAGCTCCTACCGACTTAAGGAGCTAAATTATCAGCTCTAGGATTTTCTAGGTAAGATTTTCAATAGGCCAAGTGTGTTTACTTTGGAAGTTTATGTGTTGTTTGAGAAGAAGAAGATAAGGGGATCCATCCATTTGTGAATTGATTATAGGCATACTAATAAGGAGAGGGTGAAGAACTGATATCTTATGCCTCACATTGAAGATTTGTTTGACAAGCTTTAGGGAGCAGTGATGTTCTCTAAGAAGGATTTGAGATCCAGTTACCATCAGTTGAGGATTCAAGTTTGGGATATCCTAAAGATAGCTTTTAGGATCCATTATGTTCATTATGAGTTTCTAGTGATGTCTTTTTGGATGAATAACGTTGAAGCTATATTTATGGATTTGAGATCTCATCAATGACATCCTTGTATCTTCGAGGACTAGAGAACAACATGTGTAGTATTTTTAGGATTGCGCTCCAGACCTTAAGAGATCATCAACTTTGTGCAATGTTCTCCATATGTGACTTTTGGTTTGAGTCGGTGACATTCTTCGGACATGTGGTATTAAGGATGGGATTATAGTAGGACCAGCAAAGGTCAAGGCCATTGGTGATTGGGACAGGTCTACGTCTCAAACAGAGGTTCGCAACTTTAATAGTTTGGCCGGTTATTATAGATGTTTCATTAAGAGTTTTGCTACTATTGCAGTGTCGATGAACAGATTAAATTGGAGATAGGTTCTTTTTGATGGTCTGAGAAGTGTGAGTTGAGCTTTAAAACTCAAGGGATTTCTCATTTCAAGAGTAGAAACAAATAAAATAACCATGTGAAAGTCATACTTTTGAATTTGGCAGCTCTATGGAAACACTGTTAGTCAATTCTAAATTAATCAATAGATTATTGTGCCCTGTCAATGTAAAGTAATTATAAGCTAGATCATATAAGTACAAAAGTATAGAAACAAACATGTCATGAGCAAGTTTAAGACGACATTAACAACTCTTATTCTAGTTCTTAATGTTGAGGGCGTCTGATTTACTATGTATTGTGATGCTTCTGGGTTTTTTTTGGCTAGTGTATTAATGCAGCATGATTGTATTATTGCATATGTATTGAGGTGGCTCTAGGTGCATGAGCGCAACTATCCTAATTATGATTTTGAGTTGCCGGCGATAGTTTTCACGCTTAAGATTTAGAGGCATTATCTTTATGGTGTGGATTGTGTGATCTTCACGAATCATCAGAGTCTTGAATATTTTATGACCTAGAGCTTAATTATAGGCATTGTAGATGGATGGAGTTGCTTAAGGATTATAATATATCTATCTTATATCATTCTGGTAAGGTAAATGTGGTAGCGAACGCCTTTATCAAAAGGCCATAAGTATGGGTAAGTTGTCTTGCATTTTAGTTTCTCAAAGATCATTCGTATGGGACATTAATTCCTTATCCAACTTTATGGTGTGACTTGAAATCTCAGACCCTAGAAGGATTCTTGCTAGCGTTGAATTAAGGTCTTAACTATTTGAGTAGATTAAGAATCGTCAGTTTGAGGATAAGAGGCTTTTAATCATTCGGGATCAAGTATTGTGTGGTGAGTCAAAGAGGTCTGCCATAGATTCTGAATATGTTTTGAGAATAGATAGTCGTATTTGCATTTTGAGGGCCTATGATTTCACTTGGTCATTAGGACGAGGCTCCCAACTCCTGATATTCTAATTACCCGGGCATAACTAAGATGTAGAGAGATTTGAGGTAGAATTATTGATGGAGTGGAATAAACATAGATGTGGCAGACTTTGTAGGTCATTGCCTATGTTGTCAGTATGTAAAGGCCGAGCATCAGAGACCTGGTAGCTTGATTCATAGTTTGTCCATTCTCTAGTTGAAATAGGAGTGAATTACTATGGACTTTTTTAGTGGGTTTCGTCGTACTTTCTGTGGTTTTGATGGTATTTGGGACATTGAGGATTAATTGACCAAGTTGGCATATTTCATTCCTATTCAGATGTCCTTCAATGCCGAGAGGTTGGCCCATATCTAAGTTACTTAGATAGGTCTTTTGCATGGTGTGACTATATCTATCATTTTAGATGAGGGTTCAATGCTTACTTCTAGATTCTGGAGAGATTTTTATAAGTTGAGTACTCAGGTGGATCTTAGTACAACCTTCCACCATCATACCATTGGAAAATTGGAACAAATTCTTCTTCTTCTTGAGGATATGCTCAGAGCCTGTGTTATAGATTTTGGCAGTCAATGGGAGCAACATTTATCCCTGCTTGTGTTAACATATAATTATAGTTATCATTCGAATATTAAGATGGTTCCTTTTGAGGCATTGTATGGTAGGAGGTGTCATTCTCTAATTAGTTGGTTTGGGATTTTCAAGATTAGACCTAGTGGTAATGACTTGCTTCAAGAGTGTTGGATAGAGTCAGCATTATTCAGGACCGATTGAGGGAAGCTCAAAGTAGGCAGAAGGCTTATGTAAATCGTAAACTTCGTGCTTTGAGATATAGAGTTAGTGAACAGGAATTCTTCTGTGTAATACCCACGAAGGGTTTGAAGAGGTTTGGGAGGAAAGGCAAGCTCAATCCCAGATGTAATGTACTCTTTGAGATTCTTCGCATATTTGGTCAGGTGTCTTATGAATTATATCATGACCCAATTTCTCATGTCATAATGGCGCCTGCCATAACCCACCAGCCGACAATCCAACCTGTAGTCCGGAATTGCTAGTAACAGACTACTCAATAATGTAAAGAAATTAATGTGGAATAAATGAAATAAAGATCAATACACAATAAAATTCCAAAACTTAGTTGTATCAGTACAAGAGCTTCTAATATCACAAGAGTACAAAGGTGAAACAATAACGGAACTACATTGATACAACTTATCTCTGAACACAATATAGATATTAGACAAATACAAAAGAGAGAGATAAGTAATACACCAAACATCAGGAGTTCGCTCTAAGTCTCTAAACCATGGCTGATTCGTACGATGGACACATCAACGTTGATAACCTGCTCTATGATCTGTAGGCTGCAGAAGTGTAGTATGAGCACCAAACAAATGGTACTTTATAGGCAATTGCCAACTGAGCTCCAAAGATAAAATAGATATATACAATATATAAAAAAAGGAATATACACCCAACGGTCTAGAAATTATATAACAAATCATTGTGAATAATAAGGGACAACTATCCTGCTTAAGTCCAAGAACCTAACATAATAAAACTAAGGGAGTATCAGGATAAACTATCCTATTCCATCCACAATCAATAAACATCAATACTTTACCTGTATCAGGCCAATATATGAATGAAAAGAGAAGGAGGATATATATATATATTTATATAGCAATAGACAAGGCCAAGAAACAATATGCAATATGAACAAATGAAGAAAGGGATATACGGTAGTGCCATAACTTCATATAGATAGATAGATATATACACATATGAATATGAGGTCATCTCAAAGCATAACCGAGATTATCATGTTCTCATTCTAAGGCCTCATTATATTACTACCAGGATTTAATACCATCATACTCAGGGTTTCTAATCCACATGGCTAGACATGATATAATCATGCATAATAATGCTATAATAAGATAAAAGAGGTCGAAGACATACCAAAAATATTGATACCAGATCAATGACTAATATATTGTTAGCAAGCAATAACAATGATCTTAACAATGATAATAACAATATCAACATAGCATGAATAACCGGCTACTTCAAACAACCAAATACCTAGATGAGCCTATGTGTACCCCTACCTCTTATGACTCAAAATGTTCAATCAAATAACTACAACACAAGGAATAATCTTCACCTATATCTATGCAACTGTCTCATACCGACTGGTATAAATATGTGCATGTTGGTGATAGGGGATGCACATACAAGAATGAATGCAAGGTACACAATCAATATAACAACTCATCAAAGTTGTATCATCATGACCATAACAATAATAATAAACCTTCGACCTTGCTGGGTATCAACATATCATCATAATATCCTCCGGCCTTGCCGAGTATCAGTATATCATCAAAATATCCTCCGGCCTTGTCGGATGTAAATATCATCATCACAGTATCCTAAGGACTTTCCAGGTATCAATAACATCATCACAGTATCCTCCGACCTATTCGGGTATCAAAATTATCAATACCATCATCATAGTATCCGTCGGCCTTGTCGGGTATTAATATAATTATTAGCCACTCTTCACTAGTCTTCACATGATCATTAAACCACTCATCACTAGTTTTCAAATGACTACTAATTATTAGGCTAAATATTATCCTTCACATTATCCTTATTTATAGGACAACAACTAACCAATATTAATTAAGTAGCCAATACCTAATATCTAGTCAAGATTCATCACTAAACAATAATTTTCATTTATCCAATAACCATCATTATCAACTAGTCAGCCTATAATAGTTAATCATTATTAGTTGACACATTACCATTTATTATCTAACCATCTTTATATTAGCTAACACTATTCGTTAACTAACCATTGCATACCAATAAATCCTCGCTTACCATTTATTCATTATTATTATTAAGTCATCTCTTATTACAAATATCTCTTATTATCTAGCCTTATTGATACACACTTCTCATTTAACAACTAATCCACATCATAAACTAAGTCATCAGGTGCTATAGTCACCTAATAGACAACTAGAACCACATAGCTTAACTCTTAATCAAGAAGAACTGTGATAAGATTGTATTTAAGTTATAATCACATCAATTACTGATATAATAATTTTGAATAAACCAAGTCTATGAATTCCATTTCTAGTATTCAAATCAATAAAGTCATAAGCAACATAATGCATCTTCCTCCATTACATACCGGAGAGATATGTATATAAGCAAATATAGGCATATTCAAAAATTTAAATCACATCCATTACAAGGATAAACACTTCTTAGATACCCAATGATTATAATAACACGACCCTTGGCCCAATATTATTTTTGAAATAATCACAACATCATAATAACATCCTTAGGCCCATATACATATCTGAAAATCATATCGACAATTATATTTATAAGTCATAGAATATCTCTAATTATGTCACATATAGGAGACATAATATCAATAAGCATGTAATCATCTCTCACATAGAAGGCATCTCACATCTAGGAGGAATAATATCAATAATCATGTATTCATCTATAAGATATATCATGTCAATAGGTCATACAACATGACTTATGAGAAGTATCATCTCTACAGGCCCACCATTATATCTAAGAGGAATAGCATCTCTATAGACCCAACACCAAATCTAAGTGGAATACCATATCTATAGGCCCAACTTTATATCATAGAGGAATAGTATCTCTATTGGCCCAACATCATATCTATAAGGAATAATATCTATAGGCCCAACATTATATCTAAGAGGAATATCATCTCTATAGGCCAAACCTTAATCCAAGAGGAATAGCATATCTATAAGACCAACATCATATCTAAAAGGAATAGTATCTCTATAGTACCAACATTACATCTAAGATAAATTGCATCTTTATAGGACCAATATTATTTCTAAGAGGAAATATCATCTCTATGGGCAAAATATAAAATCTAAGAGGGAATAATATCTCTATAGGTAAAACGTCATATCAAGAAGGATGTAGTATCTCTATAGGACAAAATATCATTATACGGTGAAAGTACATCATCATGCAATAAGACATGGTGTAATATTGTACTATGGTTTACTAATCTCAATTACATCTAACATCCACTGCTAAGTCCACAAGGATAACATAAGTCCTTGCCTAAGAGGGTCGGACAATTCCACTTCTAATCCTCAATTTCAATATTTAGGCAACCCATTCCCCAAACTAGGCTAAGGTAGCTAGTTCAACTTTTATATTTCAAGCAAGCCATAACCAAGCCTTAGATAAAAACTTCGTATAAAAATAAGGAAATTTAAGTCAACTCTACCCAATTACGACTTAAATACTACAACACCATTCCTAATAAAATTAAAATATACTAATCATGTGAAACATCCCAAGTCTTCGACCCTTGTAAATTTCAAAGGTTTTGTGACTTTGAGGCTTGGTACGACTTAAGGGTATCAATCATACCCTTGAATACAATTTGTGGGGTGTATTGAGGGTCCAATTGTACCATAGGCAGTATGGTTGTCTTGGATACTACAAAATATTTGACGCACTATGGTACAAGTTATATAGGATCATACGAGTGGTGCAAGGTAAGTCATATAGTGCATTTTTGAGTTATCTTGTGAAATTTGTCCACTATACAGATGATATGAGTGATTGGGGATATCACTCATACCAATTATGTATGAGAGGGGAGGTTAGAGTCATGTAAAAACCAGTAGAGAGGGTCTTGTAAGGTCTTTTATATGAGTTGGGGTACCACTCGGACCCTAGGATATGGGTGGTAAGGAGGAGGCATACCCCCGAGTATGGCTTGTTTTAATTATTAAGTCAAGGGAAGTATGGATATTTCCTCATCCTAAACCATTGTGTTGTCACTTTATATAACTCGATATGGCCTTCCATAACTATTATTAAAGGATCATAACGCATCAAATACTCTCTTAAACTTACTCTTGAATGATTGGATGCTAGGATTTCTCAAGTGTTCTTTAAAAGGATCAAAGGTCTAGATTTCTTCTGTGAATCTTTATGTATAAGGCATGTACTCCTTCCCTTATTGGTATTTCAAAAAAAGTCATGTGTATTGTTCTTTAAATATTGGTTTATGAATCATGAATGGTGGATTTTGAAATACTGTCAAGGGTCTTGATGCATATGGTTTGGTATTATCTTAAACTATGTTTTTACATATTTTTGGTAATGGTCTTCTATATGTAGTTGTTTGTTTGTTGTGGTTTAACAAATGGGTCTTGAATAACCCTAATTATGGTTGTTTATGCATTAGTTTTGGTCTTGGTAAAGGTATATCCTCAACATGTCTGATAAAATGCTTTAAAGAATAACTTTACTCTATTGTTGAACTTTTATTGGAACTCTTGCATGGTTTGATTTTATAATGGAACTCTAACTGGTATTGGATGGTTTTGAATAGTTTAAATGATATAAATGCCTTAGATGTTTGTCATGTTCTAAAATGGTATGGAATGGTATAAAAGGTAAAGGTTTTTGTGGTCACGGTAGGTCTAATTTGAAAACCTTGCGGGATACATGGGAATTCCTCAAGTGAATACATTAATGGAATTAGTTTAAATGGTTTGGAAAGGTAAATGGATAAATGTCTTTTTATGTGTGGTAAGGATTCCCCCAAGATGTTTAATATGGTAAATGGAAGGGCACTTGAAAGTCCCCTTAAATCTATAAATTATTGGTTGTGGATGATACTTTCAAGTATGGTTGGTATGATAATACCACCACTAAATGGACTTGGTTAATAAATATTAAATGTATTGGTTGGTTATTTGGAAATAGTTTTAATAGGGAATTAATGGGGGAGGTATAGCTAAATCGCGGAAGGTGGAGGTCTTGGGGCGACCAAAACTGGAAACTCATATTTACTGATATGAGGTTGATCTTGGTGGACCGTTTTCATGATGTCACACCTCATATTTGGGGATATACTAGTCATCCCATAGGATACTTCCCTAGTCATGCGGCTACACGCACTGGGGCCCTTTTAGCAGGGGTAGGTGAACCCATATTGCCCGTGGGTAGTTTAGGATAGGAAAGCTATACAACCCAGGTATTGGTCTTAATGTTATGCTAAACCCAATTCCCTTTCCCGGCACTTATATATATATATGTATGGTTGTATACATTGTGGATGGTTTTACATAGTTTTCAGTGGTTGGCATTATTTTATCCCTATCTTGAGTACATGCTAGTGTTCACCCGCTAAAGCATCTACTGGCGGCTGTATACCCATGCTATACAGGATCTAGCCATTCTATTCCTCTTTCTTAGTAATTGGTTTTGGGATCAACCATTGGATTTAAGTAGTGAGCTTCCATACTTTGGAAGGCATCTATTTCATATCATGGATTACTTATCTATTTGGTCTTATGTAGACTTGGTTTATGTCTATGTCAGTGGCATGTCCCGACTAGGTACTCTTTAGTTGGTCTAGAGGCTTTGTATGGACAACTGTGGACTTGGGTATGGTCAGGATTAGTTATGTTATATTTATAGATACTGGTTTATTATCATGGCATTTGTTTATGGTTTCCATATTAGTTTGGTTGGATATTAGGTGGTTGGACTTAATTGGATTGGTCTCGTCTATTGACTTATCCCATAGTCCCCTCATGGTTGGATAAGCTATCTTGTTATATATTTGGACTTCATCTGACTCAAGGTATGTGTTTGGTGTTTCGGTTGGGTAACGGGCGAGGTTCTCGATCCTGGTTGGGCTTGGGATTGCCTATTACGTCTAGGCCTTGGTTTGGGCTATGACAAGATTGCATCATAGCTTTAGGTTACGGTGTCATGGGGTGTCCACAAAGCCATTTTGAGTAAATTCTTGCTTATGGGTTTGTCATGCACCACACGTATAATCAAAAGTCTATGAGGTATTTAGGATATTTCACTTTCTTTGTATTCTTTGTTCCGGCTATGGACTCTAAGGTCTTGAACTCTTCTGTGAATGTTGTTTTGTTCATCTTTCAAATTGCATGCCCTCAACTATCTAGAATTCATGAAAACTCACCTTTCTCACTCAAGCATAATATGTATAGATCTTCTCTAACTCATAAAGCATAGACCTAGTCAAGGGTTGTTGCTTCTGGTTTTCCTAATAGAGTCCCATCAATCTCCACTAACCCTATTTTGGAAGTAAAAACTCATTCATGAAGGGGTTGCCAATGTCAAGTTTCAAAATTCTATTAATCCATGGGCCCAAATAGTGACAACCCTATCGCACCAGTCCATTCCTATTGGTATAGGGTGAAATTGATGTTTTGGTTGTGATTAATTAGATCACATCCCTCGAGAATGTTCCATAAGGGTTGCCTCCTAGGAAAATAGGGTATTGAGTGCTACTTCTTGCTCTGACATTGGTCAGGATTGTATCAATGTTCTTACTATACCATGAGAGTCTGAGGCATCTAATGACGCCGACATTGGTATGTTAAAGAATCCTTTCCATATGGTGTGTATTTTACTTAGTTTGGGGTCTCCGCTCATTATGACCCCATTGGTGGTTGTGAGTTTTTGTTTTGGTCCCAAGGTTCTTTTTGAACTCTTTTCTTCTTCTATTTCTACCCCTGTAGGTGACTCTACAATTATCAAAAGAGTTTATGATGGTGTGAGGTACTTATATGTAACGTAATGGGGACTTGGTGGATTTTTTTACTCAAATATAGTGGGATTCAACTTCATTCAAAGGATGTATTGGTTGCACTCATGCTAATCATCATTAGGCTATCAAATCCTTATTGGTTGTCTTAAGGCCCATGGTGACCCGGATATGGGAAGAGAGGATGGTATCGATCCCTAAGCATTAAGCAAAGGCTATATCATATCTTAGAACTTGGAGGTTGGTCTCCAAAGGGATGTATTTATTACTTGGTCTGGGTTTAAGATTCTAACTTGGAAGGTCTTTATTTGTATCCAATTAGGGTCGTGAATAGATTTCCTGAGGTCTTCTTGATGAACCTCATAGTGTCATTTAATAGGGAGGTTGGTTTGGGATTGGTCTTGTTTCAGACACTTTTACAAGTTTTTATTATTTCTTTATCGAATGGTTCAGGTGGAGTTAGTGGGATCCTTATTTCATTAATCTTTGTGTTTCTCTGGGGAGTCTTATTATTTCTTGTATGCTTAAGGGGAATGGTTTTCTCAAGGATGAGTAGGTTGTTGGTGGGTGAATAAGGGATATAGGGTGACCTTCTTGTGGGGTGGACCATGCTTATATATGTTCTATGACGGTACTTTTCTAGTAGTGCATGGTGATTGGTAGATCCTAGGCTTGAACCTAGATATTTGATCTTTGTAAAGTAAGCATGTTAGCTCGAGAGTAGTAACATAAGGATTGCGGGGGTAAATTTGTAGGTTGGATGAGGTTGATGACTTGTGGAATACAATAGGGGAAAAGTTGTGACATATAGGTCGAGAGTATGGGTTAAACTATAGATCAGATATCTAGTCATTCGATGGGTTAGATGATAGAGCTATGTATCTTTTTCCATATACTTGTGCTTCACTGTTTTCATGAAATTAATTATTAAATTCATGGTTTTAAAAGTGGATTTTTGGCACGATTTAGGATTTTGACATGATTACCTATTAAATTAATTTTCCATGGAATATGATGCATTATATATACTTTGTTAATGTTTATGAATATCTTGGGATGCATGGGAATGATAAATGAATTTTAGGGTGCTACAGATTACCAAATTTTACTTAGTTTTGGTATTGAAAATTTTATATCATCAAATATTTGTGAAATTACTATCGAATGTAATTGTGTCAAATGGTTTGACTATTCTTAAAACTTTGCATTTCTTAAATAGTTAAGGGACAAGAATTTGTTTTTGGTTGGATTCAAATGATTTTTATAGGCCTTGCTGGCCATGGTTTGATTTTAAATGGTTTTGGTTTAATTTGAAACCTTGGAGTTAATTGGGTCTCATGGTTTTTGTATGTCTATGTCGGGCTCTAGGTATAAATAGGTTGAATGAGGTTTTGGGTATAGGAAAACCAAGTGTCTCTATTGTACGCCCTCGGTGACACCCATTAGGGTGGAGCATTGTGCTTGTATAGGTAATGGGATGAAGGTTAATGATTAGCCTTAAATTTTCTTTAGTGGTGGATTCAAGGGAATGTCGGGTTGCATATTTGTGTGATTCTCTTCTATCGGTTAAGAAAAGTACTCTACTAGTGTTTTAGGCATTCCTATAGTACTTATGCTTAAGATTCACATCTTGTGTTTGCCTTATTAAATGGATATGAGTCTTGACCTTGTTTTAAGTTACCCATGGTATACGTGGATGTGTTTCCTTCGGTGTATATTTTAAAGGACTCTTTTTGTGGTATGGTTTGGTCAGGTTGATTCTTCGTTATGATCTAGGTGGTTGTTATGACATACTTCATATTTTTTGTGTTGTGTCTTGTTTCAGGGGATCTTTGTCTTTCCTTGGGTGGCATGGATCATTTTTGTACTTTGGTTCCTTAATGATTCTTTTTATGTTAGGATGGTAGTCGTTTGCGAAAAAATAGTGATGGTTTGAAATGGGGAATATAGAAGTCCCTAAGTAGGGGAGAGTATAGGGTGAATACTAGAGTTAAGGTTTTGAAAGGGAGGTATGGTTGTAGTTATGAGAAATTGTTAGGAAAGAAATAGGTGGAGAATGTCTTTTTGGAATTATAAAGGGTGCTATAACTTTTGATGGAATGATCATACAGTAGATATATAAGTGGTGGGCTTGAATGTTGTGATTGATAGATATACCCATAGTTGTGTTCGGTACTTGAGAGGGTTGGTAAGGTATGATTTTTATAAATCGCCTTCATGGAATAGTGTTTATATGGTTTTGGTATTGGGTGTTCAATCATAGCTTGGTGATTTTGGTTTTAATGGATGGATGTCGGTATGTTTATGTCCTTTACTCGTGGGTTCCATATTATAAAGGTGATGAAGGTGGATTAGTGTTTCGGGAATGATGTAAGAAGTAGAGCTTGATGGCCTAAGCTAACTCTTTTAGCTTTGGATAGGCTTTAACATAGAAGGTAGTGATGTGTCTTGGTAAATTCTAAGTTGAATTGGACTTGCTCTTTAGCATGAGTTTCATCTGGTATTCTATGTGTTTGTGTTTGGGTAAGGTTTGGATGCTTCTTTGTTGGTTAGTTCCTTTGGGTGGTATTGGTATTTTGAATTCGTTGTTCTTTAAATGGAATCTTTGATCAGTAAGTTCTTCAGTTGAGAACAATAGGTGTGGCTTAGGTAAAGGTTCCATTGTAAAACCAAAAGTCCGAGAAAGCCATTTGGGATGTGGAAGTGGACATGGAGTCCAAGAATCCATGTTGGTTCTTTGTTCCGGAAAAAAATCATGTGTAAGGCGTGTGTTATTCAAACACATCTTTGCTTCCTAACTTGTTGAAAGGTGAGGAATGGTTCCTCTTGTATCTTTGTTTTCTAACTTAGTTTGAGATCGGAATAGAGGTGTTGGGGTGTCAATCATGCTTGGGATATGTTATGATATTATTATCATGGTTTGTGTCTTTGTCTTCTCTTTTGGATTGAAGGAAAGTTTGATGTGTGTTAATTTGTGTAATACCCCAGATTTTCTTTAAGTCGAGTTTCATCATTAATTAGAGTATGGGCTGACTTCCCAAGTGAGAAGGATTTTCAATCATGTAGAATTTCCCTAATATCGAGTTTTTATCACGTGGGAAATTGAATAAGTTTTCAATCGATACCAAATTCGCTAAAATACGATACTCGGGCAAAGAGTCAGCACCATTTTATTGAGACAGTGTACCACCTGGTTCTTCAGCGCATCGTGGAGCCTGCCAAAATGGCAATTGTCAAAATCCAGTAAGCCTCCGTGATTTCACCGTATCGCGGTGTCTTTCTAGTTCTCAACCTAGGTGTCAACGTAATTTCCACCGCGTTGCGCCAAGGCTCAATTTCTCAATTGTCCAATTTCCAGTAAGCTGCCGCGATTATGGTGCGTCGCGCTAGCATGAAAAATCAAGATTTTTTCTTGTTCGGTTATTTTAATTCCCATGGCAAAACGGTTATTTTTCTATCCCGATATATACTCTTTTAACACGAGATTCAGAACATCTACACCCAAATATCATTGTTTTCTCTCAATTTTCTTCAAGAACAAGACCTAGGGTTTCTAATCCAAGACCCAAATCATCAACGTTTCACCGTGTATCTTTCAAGAATTACATAGCAAGGTATGTTGGATGTTGATTGTTGGGCTCCTTCCACCCAAGAAGTTCAATAATCCTTTTCAAAATTATAAAGCTTATGTTTTATGAGTTTTCATGATTTATGTGAATAGAAATTGAAGTTCATGTTGTTGATAAGTTTTGATTCATGTTTTGATTATAAAGATTCAATCTTTGACCCTAGTATGTGTTGATTATGCGATATTCATGATAAATCCCCTTCAAGAAGCATGTTAAATTATGTAATTATGTTAATTTTGTGTGTTGAAAGTTGTATGACCAAAGGGTGCCTCCCAAATTCTTGATAAATTGCTTATGTGAAGAAAATAGTGTCACTGTAACATTAAGTATAATATCCCCAAGCATGTGTCAACTAGTGCATGCTAAATGTTTGTTGAAAGGACTAAATGAATGAATTATGATATGTTGCATGTCTTCATATTCATGTGAACTCCTTGTTGGATGAGTTATGAGACAATTGCATGCTTCCCTTACAATTACATGTTTAAGATTCCCAAGTACTCGATATGATGCTTCATTGGTTATATTGCGAATGATAGTCTATTATTATGACTAGTACGCAAGAGTTGTCATATCAATTTTATTTATGTTATCGAGTCCTGGGGGTATTTAATACCCGAAAACATAGCTTCTTGTCTAGAGCCGAGTCAGTCTCAAGATAAAACTCAGTTGTGCTATGATCAGTAGATTTCAGTTAGAGACAAAATTAAGAAAACTCAGTAATCTCAGTATTCAGCTTAATCCAGCTCAGTACTCAGTTCAGACCTCAGTTGTATTCAGCATTCTGTTCAGATTTAAATAGAGCTTAGTAAGTTATAAAACTCAGTAGTATTCACTCAAAAAATGAGATTCAGAAGTGTTCCATCAGTCTTCGAAATCATGTGAACTCAGCTTAACTTAGTTACTCAGTATGATCAGTAACAGATTCAGCTCAGTCTAAGTTCAGCTAAGAATCAGTTCAGAGTCCTTCAGTTGGGAGTAGTAACTAGCACCGAGCGAGTTTAGGGATGCTAGATTCCCCGTTAGAGAGGCAAAGTTGTTATTAACAGTCCCTGAACTTCAGAACTGCATAGCCAGGGTAGGACCAGGAGTCACCCATTAGATTAAGGCTTGACTTTCATATTACCTTAGGCTTGACTTCCTATTCAGGTTCTCCCGTTAGAGAGCCTTGACCATAGCAGAGGTCTTTACCCATGGAACGGTATTGACACCCTTCCAGCTGGGGTTACAGGTTGGACCCCACCAGATCAGATTAGGGGCATGTCGGTTAAGTGAGAACTCCCATAATTGCAGTTTCAGTATCAGTCTTCAGAGTAGAACTCAGAAACCAGGACTGTCAGATACAGTCACCCTCTCTGTAAGGAACTAAGATAGTTCCATAGATTCATAGACCACCCGCTAGATAGGCCAAATCTCATGTAAAGTTAACCAAAATCATTACTAATAGATCCATAGATCAACCGTCAGATAGGCTTGATCTCAAACTCAGTCCATCATTTCTATTATTAGAATATTCTGAGATCCTCCGCTAGATAGGTCTGATCTCAGATGAAATCATTCTTTATGATTATTAGTAGATTCAGAGATCATCCGTTAGAAAGGTTTGATCACAGTTTTAGTCAGTCGATCGTAGCAAGCTCAGAACTCAGTCATTGATATGAGTAGATTCAGTTAATCAGCTTCAGTATCAGCAGATTCAGAGATCACTCGCTAGATAGGACTGATCTCAACTTCTGTACTCAATTATCAATATCAGAAGATTCAGTTATTCTATTTCTCAGTATTAGTAGTGAGTTCAAAAGTTAGTAAAGCAGTATCTCAGTCTCAGTATTCAGAGTCAAGATAATTTTAGTTATGGTTGTTCATTCATGTATATGTCCTCATCCAGTACTCTAATGATTATTCATTTTAGCTATGTTCATGCATAAGCCCTTGCATTTAGCCTTACCTCATCTAGCATACCATTACATTCCAAGTACTGACCAATGTTTTTCTCTTGCGCTATGGTGTCTTATACCATAGTTTTATAAGCACGAGATCCAGAGCACCCGTAGCAGTCAAGACTCAGTTAGCAGTAGTAGACGTAGAAGTGAGACCTCTTCATTCGAGGATGATCCTTATTTTATTATCGCATTAGATTCAGTTTATTTAAAGTAAACGGAGTTAGTTAGGGACATGTCCCATCAACTCCATAGTTTAGACAGTTAGAGGCTTTTTGGACAGATGTATTAGTATTCAGTTTTCAGTATTGATTATTTTAGATATTTTGAACCTTATGGCAAGTTTCTACCAATTTTTCGCATTTATTTCAGTATATTATGCAGTGCTCAATTGTAAATATTATAAAGGGTTAGCTTGTGGTCCCTCGGGGTCATGAGCACTGTGTGGCATTCTGGTTCCAGAAAATTGTGGCATTACAATTTGTTTCCTCATGCTTATCCCACCCTTAACCTTTATTTGAGGATGAATGATCCTAGTGGGGGAGAATCAAATATCCCAAGTGTTGGACCCTTGCAAAATTTCAAAGGTTTTGGGACTTTGTGGCTTGGTACGACTAAATGTCACCAATCATACGATTGAATACAACTTATCGGGTATCTTAAGGTTCCAATTGTTCCCTAGGTAGTATGGTTGACTTAGCTACTACCCAAGATACGACTCACTAGGGTACAAGTTGTACAGGATGATACGAGTGGTGCAAGGCAAGTCGTATGGTGCATGCTTGAGTTATAAAATTGGGGATATCACTCATACCCATTAGATACGAGTGGGGAGGTATGGATTATATAGAAATAGTAGGAAGGGTATTAGAAGGTCTTGGGTATGAGTTAGGGTACCACTCGTACCCTATGATATGGGTGGTAAGGAGGAGTCATACCCCTGGGCATGGCTTGTTCTAATTATTAAGTCAAGGGTAGTATGGATATTTCCTCATCCTAAACCCTTGTGTTATCACCTTATATAATCCTATATGGCCCTCCATAACACTTATTAAAGGATCATAACACATCAAATACTCTCTCAAACTTACTCTTGAAAGATTGGAGGCTAGGGTTTCTCAAGTGTTCTTCAAAAGGCTCAAAGGTCAAGATTTCTTCCGTGAATATTCATGTATAAGGTATGTAATCCTTCCCTCATTGTTATTTCAAACAAAAGAAATGTGTATTTTGTTTTAAATGTTGGTTTATGAATCATGAATGGTGGATTTCGAAATACTGTTAAGGGTCTTGATGCGTATGTTTTAGTATTGGCTTAAACTATGTTTTTACGTGTTTTTGGTAATGGTTTGCATATGTAAATAGTTTTTGGTTGTGGTTTAAGATAGGGGTCTTGACTATCCCTAATTACCCTGATTTATGCATTGTTTTTTGTCTAGGTAAGGGTATACCCTCAACATGCTTGATAAAATGCTTCAAAGAATGTTTTTACTCTGTTGTTGAACTTTAATTGGAACTCTTGCATGGTTTGATTCAGTAATGGAACTATGACAAGTTTTGGATAATTTTGTATGGTTAAAATGACATAAATGCTTTAAATATTTGGAATGGTATAAAATGGTATGGAATGGTATAAAAGGTAAAGGTTTTGGTGGTCAGGTTTGGTCTATTTTGAAAACCTTTCGGGATAAATAGAAATCCCTCAAGTGAATGCATTGATCGAATTGGTTTAAATGGTTTGGAAAAGTAAATGTCTAAATGATTATGTTTGTGAGATACGAACTACCCTATAAGATTTAATATGGTAAATAGAAGGACACTTGAAAGTCCCTTTAAACCTATAAATGGTTTGCTATGGATAGTACTTGCAAGTATGGTCTGTATGAAGATGCCACTACTAAATGTTCATGGTTAATAAATGGTAAATGGATTGGTTGGTTATTTGAAAACAATTTTAATTGGGATTAAAGGGGGAGGTGTATCTAGGTCGTGGAATGTGAAGGTCCTGGCAGAGCCAAAACTGGAAACTCATATTTGCCTATATGAGGTTGGTCTTGATGGACTGTGTGCATGATGTCATACCTCATATTAGGGGATATACTAGTCATCCCATGGGATACTTCCCTTTTCGTTCTTCTACATCTACTGGGGCCATTTCAGTAGGGAGAGGTGAACCCATATTACCCATGGGTGGTTTAGGACGGCAAAGCTACACAACCCAGAAAATTGCTTTAATGGCATGCTAAATCCGATTCCCTTTCCCAATACTTATATATATGTGTGTGTATGGTTGTATGCATTATGGATGGTTTTCACTAGTTGGCATTATTTTATCCCTATCCTGAGTGCATGCTAGTGCTTACCCACTAACCCATCTACTGGCGGATATATACCCATGCTATGCAGGATCGGCCATTCTATTCCTCTTGCTTAGTGATCGGATTCGAGATCGGCCATTAGATTGAAGTGGTGAGCTTTCATCATTCGGAAGGAATTTATTTCATGTCATGGAATACTTATGTATTTTTTCTTTGGTATACTTGGTTTATGGCTATGTCAAGGGCATGTCCCGACTAGGTACACTTTGGTTGGTCTAGAGGCTTTGTATGGGCAATTGTTGACATGGGTATGGTATGAATTTGTTATGTTATATTTGAATACAATTAGGGTCGTGAATGGATTTCCTGAGGTCTTCTTGATGAACCTCATAGTGTCATTTAATAGGGAGGTTGGTTTGGGATTGGTCTTGTTTCAGACACTTTTACAAGTTTTTATTATTTCTTTATCGAATGGTTCAGGTGGAGTTAGTGGGATCCTTATTTCATTAATCTTTGTGTTTCTCTGGGGAGTCTTTTTATTTCTTTTATGCTTAAGGGGAATGGTTTTCTCGAGGATAAGTAGGTTGTTGGTGGGTGAATAAGGGATTTAGGGTGACCTTCTTGTGGGGTGGACCATGCTTATATATGTTCTATGAGGGTACTTTTCTAGTAGTGCATGGTGATTGGTAGATCCTAGGCTTGAACCTAGATACTTGATCTTTGTAAAGTAAGCATGTTAGCTCGGGAGTAGTAACATAAGGATTGCGGGGGTAAATTTGTAGGTTGGATGAGGTTGATGACTTGTGGAATACAATAGGGGAAAAGTTGTGACATATAGGTCGAGAGTATGGGTTAAACTATAGATCAGATGTCTAGTCATTCGATGGGTTAGATGATAGAGCTATGTATCTTTTTCCATATACTTGTACTTCACTATTGTCATGAAATTAATTATTAAATGCATGGTTTTAAAAGTGGGTTTTTGGCACGATTTAGGATTTTGATATGATTACCTATTAAATTAATTTTCCATGGAATATGATGCATTATATATACTTTGTTAATGTTTATGAATATCTTGGGATGCATGGGAATGATAAATGAATTTTAGGGTGCTACAGATTACCAAATTTTACTTAGTTTTGGTCTTGAAAATTTTATATCGTCAAATATTTATGAAATTACTATCGAATGTAATTATGTCAAATGGTTTGACTATTCTTAAAACTTTGCATTGCTTAAATAGTTAAGGGACAAGAATTTGTTTTTGGTTGGATTCAAATGATTTTTATAGGCCTTGCTGGCCATGGTTTGATTTTAAATGGTTTTGGTTTAATTTGAAATCTTGGAGTTAATTGGGTCTCATGGTTTTTGTATGTCTATGTCGGGCTCTAGGTATAAATAGGTTGAATGAGGTTTTGGGTATAGGAAAACCAAGTGTCTCTATTGTACGCCCTCGGTGACATCCATTAGGGTGGAGCATTGTGCTTGTATAGGTAATGGGATGAAGGTTAATGATTAGCCTTAAATTTTCTTTAGTGGTGGATTAAGGGAATGTCGGGTTGCATATTTGTGTGATTCTCTTCTATCGGTTAAGAAAAGTACTCTACTAGTGTTTTAGGCATTCCTATAGTACTTATGCTTAAGATTCACATCTTGTGTTTGCCTTATTAAATGGATATGAGTCTTGACCTTGTTTTAAGTTACCCATGGTATACGTGGATGTGTTTCCTTCGGTGTATATTTTAAAGGACTCTTTTTGTGGTATGGTTTGGTCAAGTTGATTCTTCATTATGATCTAGGTGGTTGTTATGACATACTTCATGTTTTTTGTGTTGTGTCTTGTTTCAGGGGATCTTTGTCTTTCCTTGGGTGGCATGGATCATTTTTGTACTTTGTTTCCTTAATGATTCTTTTTATGTTAGGATGGTAGTGGTTTGGGAAAAAATAGTGATGGTTTGAAATGGGGAATATAGAAGTCCCTAAGTAGGGGAGAGTATAGGGTGAATACTAGAGTTAAGGTTTTGAAAGGGGAGGTATGGTTGTAGTCATGAGAAATTGTTAGGAAAGAAATAGGTGGAGAATGTCTTTTTGGAATTATAAAGGGTGATATAACTTTTGATGAAATGATCATACAGTAGATATATAAGTGGTAGGCTTGAATGTTGTGATTGATAGATATACCCATAGTTGTGTTCGGTACTTGAGAAGGTTGGTAAGGCATGATTTTTATAAATTGCCTTCATGGTATAGTGTTTATATGGTTTTGGTATTGGGTGTTCAATCATAGCTTGGTGATTTTAGTTTTAATGGATGGATGTCGGTATGTTTATGTCCTTTACTCGTGGGTTCCATATTATAAAGGTGATGAAGGTGGAGTAGTGTTTCGGGAAAGATGTAAGGAGTAGAGCTCGGTGGCCTAAGCTAACTCTTTTAGCTTTGGATAGGCTTTAACATAGAAGGTAGTGATGTGTCTTGGTAAATCCTAAGTTGAATTGGACTTGCTCTTTAGCATGAGTTTCATCTGGTATTCTATGTGTTTGTGTTTGGGTAAGGTTTGGATGCTTCTTTGTTGGTTAGTTCCTTTGGGTGGTATTGGTATTTTGAATTCGTTGTTCTTTAAATGGAATCTTTGATCGGTAAGTTCTTCGGTTGAGAACAATAGGTGTGGCTAAGGTAAAGGATCCATTGTAAAACCAAAAGTCCGAGAAATCCATTTGGGATGTGGAAGTGGACATGGAGTCCAAGAATCCATGTTGGTTCTTTGTTCCGGAAAAAAAATCATGTGTAAGGCGTGTGTTATTCAATCACATCTTTGCTTCCTAACTTGTTGAAAGGTGAGGAATGGTTCCTCTTGTATCTTTGTTTTCTAACTTAGTTTGAGATCGGAATGGAGGTGTTGGGGTGTCAATCATGCTTGGGATATGTGATGATGTTATTATCATGGTTTGTGTCTTTGTCTTCTCTTTTGGGTTGAAGGAAAGTTTGATGTGTGTTAATTTGTGTAATACCCCAGATTTTCTTTAAGTCGAGTTTCATCCTTAATTAGAGTATGGTCTGACTTCCCAAGTGAGAAGTATTTTCAACTGTGTAGAATTTCCCTAATATCGAGTTTTTATCACGTGGAAAATTGAATAAGTTTTCATTCGATACCAAATTCGCCCAAATACGACACTCGGGCAAAGAGTTAGCACCATTTTATTGAGACAGTGTACCACCTGGTTCTTCAGCGCATCGTGGAGCCTGCCAAAATGGCAATTGTCAAAATCCAGTAAGCCTCCGTGATTCCACCGTATCACGGTGTCTTTCCAGTTCTCAACCTAGGTGTCAACGTAATTTCCACCGCGTTGCGACAAGGTTCAATTTCTCAATTGTCCAATTTCCAGTAAGCTGCTGCGATTATGGTGCGTCGCGCTAGCATGAAAAATCATGATTTTTGCTTGTTCGGTTACTTTAATTCCAATGGCAAAAACGGTCATTTTTCTATCCCTATATATACTCTTTTAACACGAGATTCAGAATATTTACACCCAAATATCATTGTTTTCTCTCAAATTTCTTCAAGAACAAGACCTAGGGTTTCTAATCCAAGACCCAAATCATCAACGTTTCACCGTGTATCTTTCAAGAATTACATAGCAAGGTATGTTGGATGTTGATTGTTGGGCTCCTTCCACCCAAGAAGTTCAATAATCCTTTTCAAAATTATAAAGTTTATGTTTTATGAGTTTTCATGATTTATGTGAATTGAAATTGAAGTTCATGTTGTTGATAAGTTTTGATTCATGTTTTGATTATAAAGATTCAATCATTGACCCTAGTATGTGTTGATTATGCGATATTCATGATAAATCCCCTTCAAGAAGCATGTTAAATTATGTAATTATGTTAATTTTGTGTGTTGAAAGTTGTATGACCAAAGGGTGCCTCCCAAATGCTTGATAAATTCCTTATATGAAGAAAATAGTGTCATTGTAACATTAAGTATAATATCCCCAAGCATGTGTCAACTAGTGCATGCTAAGTGTTTGTTGAAAGGACTAAATGAATGAATTATGATATGTTGCATGTCTTCATATTCATGTGAACTCCTTGTTGGATGAGTTATGAGACAATTGCATGCTTCCCTTACAATTACATGTTAAAGATTCCCAAGTAGTCGATATGATGCTTCATTGGTTATATTGCGAATGATAGTCTATTATTATGACTATTACGCAAGAGTTGTCATATCAATTTTATTTATGTTATCGAGTCCTGGGGGTATTTAATACCCGAAAACATAGCTTCTTGTCTAGAGCCGAGTCAGTCTCAAGATAAAACTCAGTTGTGCTATGATCTATAGATTTCAGTTAGTGACAAAATTAAGAAAACTCAGTAATCTCAGTATTCAGCTTAATACAGCTCAGTACTCAGTTCAGACCTCAGTTGTATTCAGCATTCTGTTCAGATTTCAATAGAGCTTAGTAAGTTATAAAACTCAGTAGTATTCATTCAGATAATGAGATTCAGAAGTTTTCCATCAGTCTTCGGAATCAAGTGAACTCAGCTTAACTCAGTTACTCAGTATGATCAGTAACAGATTCAGCTCAGTCTAAGTTCAGTTAAGAATCAGTTCAGAGTCCTTCAGTTGGGAGTAGTAACTAGCACCGAGCGAGTTTAGGGATGATAGCTTCCCCATTAGAGAGGTAAAGTTGTTATTAACAGTCCCTGAACTCCAGAACTGCATAGCCAGGGTAGGACCAGGAGTCACCCATTAGATTAAGGCTTGACTATCATATTACCTTAGGCTTGACTTCCTGTTCAGGTTCACCCGTTAGAGAGCCTTGACCATAGCAGAGGTCTTTACCCATGGAACGATATTGATACCCTTCCAGCTGGGGTTACAGGTTGGATCCCACCAGATCAGATTAGGGGCATGTCGGTTAAGTGAGAACTCCCACAATTGCAGTTTCAGTATCAGTCTTCAGAGTAGAACTCAGAAACTAGGACTGTCAGTTACAATCACCCTCTCAGTAAGGAACTAAGATAGTTCCATAGATTCATAGACCTCCCGCTAGATAGGCCAAATCTCATGTAAAGTTAACTAAAATCATTACTAATAGATCCATAGATCACCCGTCAGATAGGCTTGATCTCAAACTCAGTCCATCATTTCTATTATTAGAATATTCTGAGATCCTCCGCTAGATAGGTCTGATCTCAGATGAAATCATTCTTTATGATTATTAGTAGATTCAGAGATCATCCGTTAGAAAGGTTTGATCACAGTTTTAGTCAGTCGATAGTAGCAAGCTCACAACTCAGTCATTGATATGAGTAGATTCAGTTAATCAGCTTCAGTATCAGCAGATTCAGAGATCACTCGCTAGATAGGACTGATCTCAACTTCTGTACTCAATTATCAATATCAGAAGATTCAGTTATTCTATTTCTCAGTATTAGTAGTGAGTCCAAACGTTAGTAAAGCAGTATCTGAGTCTCAGTATTCAGAGTCAAGATGATTTTAGTTATGGTTGTTCATTCATGTATATGTCCTCATTCAGTACTCTAATGATTATTCATTTTAGCTATGTTCATGCCTAAGCCCTTACATTTAGCCTTACCTCATCTAGCATACCATTACAATCCAAGTACTGACGCATGTTTTTCTCTTTCGCTATGGTGTCTTATACCATAGGTTTATAAGCACGAGATCCAGAGCACCCTTAGCAGTCAAGACTCAGTTAGCAGTAGTAGACGTAGCAGTGAGCCCTCTTCATTCGAGGATGATCCTTATTTAATTATCGCATTAGATTCAGTTTATTTAAAGTAAACGGAGTTAGTTAGGGACATGTCCCATCAAATCCATAGTTCAGACAGTTAGAGGCTTTTTGGACAGATGTATTAGTATTCAGTTTTCAGTATTGATTATTTTAGATATTTTGAACCTTATGGCAAGTTTCCACCAATTTTTCGCATTTATTTCAGTATATTATGCAGTGCTCAATTGCAAATATTATAAAGGGTTAGCTTGTGGTCCCTCGGGGTCATGAGCACCGTGTGGCATTCTGGTTCCAGAAAATTGGGGCATTACAATTTGTTTCCTCATGCTTATCCCACCCTTACCCATCATTTGAGGATGAATGATCCTAGTGGGGGAGAATCAAATATCCCAAGTGTTGGACCTTTGCAAAATTTCAAAGGTTTTGGGACTTTGTGGCTTGGTACGACTAAATGTCACCAATCATACCATTGAATACAACTTATCGGGTATCTTGAGGTTCCAATTGTACCCTATGTAGTATGGTTGACTTAGCATCTGCCCAAGATACGACTCACTAGGGTACAAGTCGTACAGGAGAATACGAGTGGTGCAAGGCAAGTCGTATGGTACATGCTTGAGTTGTAAAATTGGGGATATCACTCATACCCATTAGATATGAGTGGGGAGGTATGGATTATATAGAAATAGTAGGAAGGGTCTTAGAAGGTCTTAGGTATGAGTTAGGGTACCACTCGTACCCTATGATATGGGTGGTAAGGAGGAGTCATACCCCCGAGCATGGCTTGTTCTAATTATTAAGTCAAGGGTAGTATGGATATTTCCTCATCCTAAACCCTTGTGTTATAACTTTATATAACCCTATATGGCCATCCATAACACTTATTAAAGGATCATAACACATCAAATACTCTCTCAAACTTACTCTTGAAAGATTGGAGGCTAGGGTTTCTCAAGTGTTCTTCAAAAAGCTCAAAGGTCAAGATTTCTTCCGTGAATATTCATGTATAAGGTATGTAATCCTTCCCTCATTGTTATTTCAAACAAAAGTAATGTGTATTTTGTTTTAAATGTTGGTTTATGAATCATGAATGGTGGATTTCGAAATACTGTTAAGGGTCTTGATGCATATGTTTTGGTATTGGCTTAAACTATGTTTTTACGTGTTTTTGGTAATGGTTTGCATATGTAAATAGTTTTTGGTTGTGGTTTAAGATAGGGGTCTTGACTATCCCTAATTACCTTGGTTTATGCATTGTTTTTTGTCTAGGTAAAGGTATACCCTCAACATGCATGATAAAATGCTTCAAAGAATGTTTTTACTCTGTTGTTGAACTTTAATTGGAACTCTTGCATGGTTTGATTCAGTAATGGAACTATGACAAGTTTTGGATAATTTTTTATTGTTAAAATGACATAAATGCTTTAAATATTTGGAATGGTATAAAATGGTATGGAATGGTATAAAAGGTAAAGGTTTTGGTGGTCAGGTTTGGTCTATTTTGAAAACCTTGCGGGATAAATAGAAATCCCTCAAGTGAATGCATTGATCGAATTGGTTTAAATGGTTTGGAAAGGTAAATGTCTAAATGATTATGTTTGTGAGATACTAATTACCCTATAAGATTTAATATGGTAAATAGAAGGGCACTTGAAAGTCCCTTTAAACCTATAAATGGTTTGCTATGGATAGTACTTACAAGTATGGTCTGTATGAAGATACCACTACTAAATGTTCATGGTTAATAAATGGTAAATGGATTGGTTTGTTATTTGAAAACAATTTTAATTGGCATTAAAGGGGGAGGTGTATCTAGGCCGTGGAATGTGAAGGTCCTGGCGGGGCCAAAACTGGAAACTCATATTTGCCTATATGAGGTTGGTCTTGATGGACTGTGTGCATGATGTCATACCTCATATTAGGGGATATACTAGTCATCCCATGGGATACTTCCCTTTTCTTTCTTCTACATCTACTGGGGCCATTTCAGCAGGGAGAGGTGAACCCATATTACCCATGGGTGGTTTAGGATGGTAAAGCTACACAACCCAGAAAATTGTTTTAATGGTATGCTAAATCCGATTCCCTTTCCCAATACTTATATATATGTGTGTGTATGGTTGTATGCATTATGGATGGTTTTCACTAGTTGGCATTATTTTATCCCTATCCTGAGTGCATGCTAGTGTTTACCCACTAACCCGTCTACTGGCGGATGTATACCCATGCTATGCAGGATCGGCCATTCTATTCCTCTTGCTTAGTGATCGGATTCGAGATCGGCCATTAGATTGAAGTGGTGAGCTTTCATCATTCGGAAGGAATTTATTTCATGTCATGGAATACTTATGTTTTTTTTCTTTGGTATACTTGGTTTATGGCTATGTCGAGGGCATGTCCCGACTAGGTACTCTTTGGTTGGTCTAGAGGCTTTGTATGGGCAATTGTTGACATGGGTATGGTATGAATTTGTTATGTTATATTTGTATACAATGTTTTATTGTCATGGTATTTTTTTATGGTTCACATTAGTTTGGTTGGTTATTGGGTAGTTGGACCTGATTGGGTTAGTCTCGGCTATAGACTTATCCCAGAGTCACCACATGGTTAGATACGCTATCTTGTTATATGTTTGAACTTCAGCCAACTCAAAGTTTGCATTTGGTTGCTGGGTTGGGTAACTGAGGAGGTTCCCGATCCTGGATGGGCTTGGGATTGCCCATTACGTTTAGGACCTGGTTCGAGCTGTGACATCATGCTTCCAATGCTAAAACCACATCCCAAACCTAGCATTATAGCGTATCTATGATACAAACTAATCTAAACTCAGGAGAAGGCAGTAAGATTTTCAAAGGTTATAAACATACCATCTTACAAGTAAAAAAACCTTATCTAATCCCCAAACATCAACAATCAATGCTAAGTTATTCTACTCATAATAAAGCCAAACATCCAAATTCGCACGCTATATATATCACACATCACCTATATTAAAGAGTAGACAGAAGCTTACTTCGATGACGAACCGCAAAACCTCACACCATGCACCATATGCTCGATTTTACTTCACAATCCCCAAAATGCCATCACACTAGCAAAATCATAATCTACTCATCAATACAAGTCTAATGATACCCATGTTTCACTATTGTTCTTCGGGTCTAAAAATGACACCAATACCCCAAGTGGGTCGTACATATGGAAAATGAGTTTCCTAGACCAACCCATTGTTTAAATACCATTAGGGTGTTATAACCCTAAATAATTGAGGAAATATCAAGATTGTTTGGGCTAAAATCAAGCCTCAAGACATAAGGGGTTTTGGGTCAAGAAATCAAGAATTCAACACTAAAGTTGAAAGATTCATACCTTAGATTCAATGTTAATAACAAATATAAAAGTTATTCAAGCTCCCATTCAACACCCAAGACTCCATTTGAGGACTACAGACTTTATTAGGGTTTGTGTGACTCAAGATAAATGGAGAAATGACAAACTCTCGGCTAATATAGGTATTTTAAAAGCCCTCCGCAGGACCTCAGCTAGGGCGATCTTTAACCCACGTGTGCCGCGATCGCGGCATTATGATTGCGAGTCTCCTTCAACGTGGTCCTTTTCTGCTAAATGACAGCCAAAAGTTGGAAAATACTGCATGTTTTGGAAAATACCTCGGGATGCATCTGATATCAAATTTTTGCAAATGAAATATGTAACCTCACTAAATTTTATGTTTTCGATGCATTGGTGAAGTTGAATTTTCAATCCTAAGTCATTTCAAGAAATTATGGATCCTATACCTAAACTTTAAAATTATTAACTTTCCGATTGATAGATTAAAATGAGCTCGGGTGCATTGAGTCCCAAACTAAAGGTCTACCTAGCCTAAAATCCATATTTCGGATCTGCTGGCTATGTCGAAATTTGCATTTGAGATCTTTTCACTGAAGTTTTTACTCAGTGGCCATTTAGAACTAGTGAGTACTTCAAAAAAAAAATTGGCTCTAAAAACCAAATTAAATGTCCAATAATCGAACTGCTAGTCCCTGCAAGTCAGTAATGACTTGGCGTAAATATGGAGAAGCTCAAACGATAAAGATAAGCGTAATTATGGCAAATGACCTGAATGGGTCATTACATTATCCACTACAAAAAGGACTTTCGTCCTAAAAAGCCAATGAATATAAAGAATCACAAAAGCTTGAAGGGATGTGATGCTAGGACCGCATGCTCCAAGCATAACTTCCCAGATAACCTCATTGGAGAGAAAATGCTTCTAAGGGATTTTGCCAGTGGTATTCCATTATCAACCATCAATGTTTTTCTACTTCTAAATATCCAAACTCAACTTAATTGCTAACTGTCCTCAAATTGGATAAAGAAGAATGATGCATGCAAATCTGAACCACATCACATTTATACCATCTCTATATGCGTATAAATCAACAAAGGATCATCCGAGCCAAAGACAATCCAAGTAATGAGTCTGCCACCAAACCCAAATCCAAATATACAACACCTTTACCATTTTGCACCTGCTGTCCACTCTAAGCTAGGAGGAAAATTACATAAATCTTGTCCATGTAACCTCATCACAGAGAACTCAAAGAACTAAAGTTGATCCGCTGAAAGTACATACGAAAAATAAGAGAATAAGCTTGTAAGAAGCTATATGGGCACACAAATAGAGATAATCGAGGAATGCAATCCATGCCTATGTTGAAACCAGTCTGAATAAAAATCAGACTTAAATCTTGAAATCTAAGGTATCACTACTCATCACTGAATAGTCCACTTCAGGATATCTCATTTACCGAGAACAAAGCAATACTAAGTGCAACTCAAGTATATTACTCCCACTAAGTAAATCATCAAAAATTTCCAAAGAAAACTGAAACTCGAGGTCAAAACTGAAATAACCAAAATGGGGTCCATGGTCTCTCATCTGAACACTTATCAACTATAATCCAACCGACATTGATAAGATTGAATAAGAAATCATGGAGTAGGCTCAACCTTCCTATGAATGAAATCTGAGCAAAGATAAGTCTAAAACAAAAGTTGAACGCAAGCTCAACAACATCAAACTGAGATCTCAATACCAAAGTTGAATTGCTCGATCTCAACTACCCAAAACAAACCTAAAGACAGGTAGGCATTAATGCTCCCAATTAATCGTACATCAAAATCTCCATTCCAAGGCACCACATCAGAACTGAGCTAATAAGGCTATATCAATGTTAATTACCATAAACTCAACTCTAGTATCCAAATTTGACATTTCTGAGATAAATCATACCAATCCACAATCGAGATATATCTGAAGAGCAAAAACCACCATAGGGACAAACACTAACTGATAATATAATCAACCAACTTTATGTCAGCTAGCGGGTACAAAATATAGTCAGAAAATAAAAATCTTACCAAATGATGAATCACAGGATGAAATACGAATAACTCACTCCATAACTGTTGGAGGCCCATGAACAATCCAAACATAGTCAAAGACCACCCAAGGTTGAAAGCCACACCAGTAAAGGCAATAACTCTAGCAACTTAGAGAAATGCAACTTTAGCCAATGACTAATCAATCTAAAACTCCATCTTAGTAAGTAACAGCCACTAGCATATATCATCAAGGAGAAACACTTCACCAAGCCTCATCAGGCCAAACAAACTCTAAAATAGGGATATCTTGAATCCATCCAAGAATCACATCATCGAAGAAGAAATATATCAAACTTAAAATCAAGGTAAAGTCAAAAACCACCACGAGAAAGTCAATTACACGAGAAAAAGAATTTCCAACTTGACAACTTATGAAGAGATCACAGGAAAGGCCACCTCCCTCTAACTTTCCAACTCTACTACGCAAAACCATATCACAATATCAAAAGAGTATCAAACCTCCATACTAGCAACAGGGCAAACCATCCCAAGGAATGTACCCAACTAACTTATGAGTTGAATCCACTACATCTTAACATAAATATCAAAATCTCTATCGGATGAAGAAATAACCATAAAAGAAGAACGAACCTCAAAAATTAGTCAAGCTGAACATGGGCTATATCGAAAAGAATAACCAAGGTGAAAACTTTGGCAACCTAGAAGGCAAGTCTAATGATCTCAAGCTCAATTATAGGCAATATAACTAAATTGCCAACTCTAAGGTCAGAATAGAACCACAAAAGGTCAACCTGCCTTAAGATATCAAAATACATCCCCAAATCAGTCTAATATAGCTAACCAAGTGGGAATACAGTCAACCTCACTGTGCTAGGAAATTATCACATCGGTCTATATCTACTCAACCCACAGAATAATATCACTAGAAAATTAAAATCTAACTAGATAACACTGGTCTATATAGCTACCCGACAAGAATTAATTACATCAAGTACTAATATCAAGAATTATGAATAACCTCATGCTGCAGTAGCAATAGCAACAATAATATCAAAATCAGTATTCCAAAGAGGCGGTACCAAAAAGAACATCAATATCATGTACCACTAAAGGTCCATAATAGGGATAATATGCTAATGTAAATGGGACTCGAACCCAAAAACCACACCCATAAAGGAAAATATCAATACAAATCTACTCCATCCATTACTAAGAGAAATAAACCATAGAGTAGTAATATAATTATGAATTCATTAATAAGGCACACAATGACCAATATCAATTTGTCAATGTATATAATCATCAATGGGTATGAAAATCCCAATACACATAATAAGAAATATATGAAGGAAATAAAAGTACACTAATCTTACTAACACCCGCAGCCACATACTTGACGGGCATAGGAAAAAAATAAATTTGAATGGGTCAAACTCAAACCGGCCAATTGAATCATCAAGTGACGTGCCACACACAATACCTCTAACTAAATATGCCATAACATCATGAGGCAGATCTGCATAAGCTAAATCACTAGAAATTCCATATCGTGGACACTCCCTAAACTAGTAGTCAGTCTATCTATGGTCGTAGAAACTTTTGAAGCATCAATATAGAGAGAAAACGAACTGAGCCCAAATGGCTAGCCAACTGACGCTCAAAGAAATCAAAAAAATTATGTCCATACTTTTGAAATTATAAACAACCTCAAAAACTCTACGCTGGTAAGGAAATACATGCTAACTCTGGCTGATCATCTATCTCATATCTGGGTCATTCTCAGAACATATGTCTCATCATGACAACCAAATAAAATAGAAGGAACACCTCAAGATATTTCCCTTTATAATCCAGAATGGTCTCCATGGCCCGAAGAACAACACTACTCTCCACAAGTCTGATGGGGAATTTCTCTACTATGATCATCATGACTAATTTTAGAACTACTCATAGTATGAAATACTGTCTGCGTTGAGCTGATAGGTTATAGGTAAAGCTAAACTCTAGTAAAAGAATCCTTACTTTTAGATAAAATACTAGTAGCGCTATACTAATGGCATGCCTTTTGCTGCTATTTCTATAAGTCTTAATACTTGTTCTCTCTATGGTCCCCTCAGAATTAACATCCTGATGGAAGGAAGACTCAGCTGCTATCCAGTGCTCCGACGCTAAATAAGGGGACAATGCTCGCCCTCTAAAACAACTATGCACCAATGTCTAGCTCAAAAGGATGTAGCATAGGAAAATACCAAGACCACACAAGAAATATAATCTCGTACTCAAAACTGGTAGAGAACCCTAATGAACACCAATAGAATCAACTCTTATTTGAGAACTTCTTGATGAATCAAACATCATCCATTGCTAAGAGGGATCTACAACATGACGTCAATTCCTAATGTTGAACCTCAAAGGGTGAAGTAGTCACAAGCTTAACTGGAGCATAAGATAGCCCAAATCCTTTTAGGTTGTCGCTGGAAATCGTCAATATCCATCTTTAACTCTCTAGTCCAATGTTGCACTAAAACGTTAAAATTATGTGTTAAAGTCTCGTCCACATCAATCGGCAATATTGCATTGTCCTTTGGGAATAGAATAGAGTCAAAGAATGTGTTCAAGGTTCATAAAAATGCAGACACATAGTAAGGAGTCAAGAAGTGAATTTTCTAAAGTGTCTCTGTAGCCTCCAAAAGATAGGGTACGTATATCTCCTCACCGATTCATAGGACTTTACTAACACTTAGCTCTTGTACTAACACATCGGTAAATCCTAGGCTCTGAAACTAATTTATCACGATGTAATTTCTCAGGTCATGATGGCACCTACCATAGCCCAACAATAGGCAAGCCATCCAAAAGTTTAGAATAGTTAGTAAAAGACTACTCAATAATGTAAGGAAAAGAATTCAGAATAAATGAAATAAAGATCAATACATAATAAAATCCCTATCAGTACAAGAGCTTCTAATATCACAAAAGTACAAAAATAAAACAATAATGGAACTACACTGATATAACTTATCTCTAAAAATAATATAGAGATTAGCCTAATACAAAAGAGAGAGATAAGTAATACTTCAAATATTAGGAGTTCACTCTAAGTCTCTAAACCATGGCTTCTCAGAATGATGCACACATCAACAGTGATAAGACATACTACAATCTGCAGGCTGCCAAAGTGTAATATGAGTACTAAATGAATGGTACTCATTTGGCAACTTCCAAATGAGCTCCAAAGATAAAGCAGATATATACAACATATAAAAAATGGAATCTTAACCCAAGGGTCTAGAAATCATATAACAAATCAATGGGATAAATAATGGAAAACTATCATGCTCAAGTCCAAAAGCCTAACATAATAGAACTAAGGGATTATCAGGGTGAACAACTATTCCATCCACAATCAATAAACATCAATACTATACCGTATATCCCAGACCAATATACAAAAGAAAAGAAAAGAAAAATATATATATTTATAAATATAAAAATATACAAGGCCATTAAATAATATACAATATGTTCAAATAAAGAAAGAGAGATACGATAGTGACATAATTTCATATAGCTAGATATATATATATTTTCACGACCCAAACCAGGGCCCTGGCCGTAATGGACATCCCGAACTATTAGGCCCAAGAGCCCTTCTAACTTGTAATCATATACACCATTCATATATAAATAGAAAATGCAGAAATAAAATCTTGTACAGAAATATGGTCATAATCTAAATTTTGTTTAACAATGAGGAATAAAATCCAATATCAACTAAACACCGTCTAAAAACCGTCTGCGAAATCTCTACTACTTGATCAAATAACAATTGTCTGAAAACTAGGACAAGGCCCCCAGTAGAACAAAACTATAATAAATAATAATTGTCTGAAAGAAACTACGCCTTCTGAAATATAGAAGGCTCACCAACTGGTACTTCTCACTCTTGTCTGATGAAATGTACTGCCTATTAGGACCCCTAGATTGTGCCTCAAAACCTGGAGGGATGGGGGTCAATACAGATGTACTGGTACGCAGAGCAATCCAAAATAAAGATTTTATATAAATAAAATAGTTGAGAGCTAGTCATAAACATCATGAAAGATATAAATTCAAAACACACGGGCATTTCTAACAATCATAAAACCCTTCTGTCAATGCAGTTTTTCTGACCTTTGTATTAGTTCTGAGTCAGGTGGAACTCCCCTACAAGTCTGATATTGCATGGGCTATATGGAATACGCCATTAATTCAGTGGGGAAGCCCCCAATGCGAGTGTGTCACAAGGGTTGGAGTGTCTAAGTCTGATACGCCACAGGGCACTAGGCCAGCGTATAATAATATACTCGGATTGGCAAATCTCAGTTTTTGGCAATGAGTTGTCTGAATTCATGCCCTATTCGAGGAACCACCCAAGCTCTCTTTATGCCCATTTTTATCCTGTTCTAATTCATGCATTATTCTAGTTTTAACATCTGAAAAATCTGATTTCAAACATGAATTTTATTTTGTTCTAAATTACTATGGCATTATCTGAATTGGTGTCGTCACATCAAGACTTGCAAATCCTATTTTTGAGCCATGATACATTATACATGATTCTTTCACTAAAACTCAGTTCATACCACCCAAACATACAATTAGTATAAGAGATTTCATGTTCCAAAAACATAAGTCAAAACTATGCAAAAATTCTCATCCTTTCCTTGAACAAGTGGTGGTCATGTAATCTTTACAAACCATGCAACTCTTTTCATTATATGAATATTTTCAACATTTATTAACATAAACTACCCTCTCTTTTGAAATTAAAATCATAATCCAAATATAACAATACTTAAGGCATTTCATATAATGCTTTTCAAGATGCATTCAAAACAACCCATAACATATGCTAAGTAAAGAAAAATCATAACAAGAGAGGGATTTTTCATGAGTCATGCTCTCAATTCAATCATCAACCTTAAAACACATGCTTACATATAGATATAACTTCAAATTACTTTGGGGGAAGTCGTAAATGCCAAAACAATATCATCAATGCTTCTAAAAGATGAATTTATTCATAAATCCGAAACCCTTTTCTTAAAAATATAACTTCTATGCCCATGAGATATTAGGAAAAACCCCACATACCTTAAATTAGAATCTTTTGAATGAACTCTAGCTTTTGGGATGCTATAAATACGATTGATGGGTGCATCTTTTAGCCCTCGCAATGGGTATCCCAAATCTTGAATTATTTTTGAATTTCTACGGTTGAATTTTGAGGAATCTTGATTTTTATTTTGGGACTAAAGGGTGTTGTTCTTGAGAATTTTGAAGATAATGGCCATATTTTGGTCAATTGTGATTAAAATCCCGTGTTTAAGATGTTAAAAGGGTGGGTGAAAGGACTAAAATACCCCTAAAGAAACAAACAAGGTCGTAGCTGTCCCTCAGTTGACAAGCTGATAGGCTGAAGTAAATTGGACATAACTTCTTACTCAGATGTTTTATTTGGATAAAACCAATTGAATTGGAAATAAGACTCAAAGTTCTTTCATTTTATATATAGTATCTCTCTCAGATCATTATATACAAAAAGTTATGATCGTTGCAAGTTGACCCTGAAATTGGGGCCTAAAATGCGCTCAAAATGCGGGAGCATTTCAAACAAGTGAGTTATGCCACTGAAATGCGCCCAAGATGCATCCGCAATGTGTCCAAGACGTAATATTGACTTTACCCAACGTATATCAACAAAAAAATTAAGAAACAGAGGTCGGGAAGGTCGAAAATAAAATCCCCAAACTTTGGAAACTCAAAATAATTCTAAGTCCCTTTTTACACTTAGAAAAAAAATTCTACTCTTTTCAATTCTATGAGCATAGTACTAGTAGGTAACACGTAGAGGATTCTTGTGGGGTGTTACAAACATGATTCGATTTCTAGTTCGAAAATGCGGGGTGTTACATATATACATATGAACATGAGGTCATCTCAAAGCATAACCTAGATCATTATGTTCTCATTCTAAGACCTCATTATATTACTACCAAGATTTAATACCATAATACTTAGGATTTCTAATGGACATGCCTAGAAATGAGGTAATTGTGCATAATAATGCCATCATAAGATATAAGAGGTTGAAGACATTCCTCAAATATCGATATCAGATCAATGACCAATCTTTCACAAGCTTTCCATAAAAATTATAATAATAATATCATCAACAGCGTGAATAACCAGCTACTTCGGATAACCAAATACGTAGTCGAGCCTATATCTACCCCCACTGCCCTGGACTTAGAAGGTTAAATAAACATACAACAACAAAAGGCGTACTCTTCACCCATATCTATGCAACCGTCCTATACCGGCTGGTAGAGATAGGTGCATGCTAGTGATAGGCGATACTTATGCAAGAATAAATAAAAGGTACACAATCTATATCAAAACTCATCATAACTTTCATCATCATGACCATCACCATCATAATCAACCTTCGGCCTTTTCGTGAATCAACATATCATCATAATATCCTCCGGCCTTGATGGGTATCAATATATCATCACAATATCCTCTGGCCTTGTCGGGTATCAATATCATCACTGTATCGTCCAGCCTTAATGGTTATCAATATAATCATCACAGTATCCTCCGGCCTTGTCGAGTATCAATATCTTCATCACAGTATTCTCCGGCCTTTTTGGGAATCAATATCATCTTCAAAATATCATACTGTCTTGTCGGGTAATAATATAATAATCATAATATTCTTCGGTCTTTCTGGGTATGAATATAATCATGAACATTAATACCTATATTTATAGACACATAATAGGTGCACGGGCTCAAGACATGGAAAAAAAGGTTAATCTACAAGCCTGTTAATATACTCATATTCATAGTTGTATCATCATTAAAATATATAATTTGTCAATATTTTCCAACTATTCAGTATTATCTAACCAGTGCTTAGAATCATTAAACCACTCATTCACTAATTTTTCACATTACCTAATTATTAGACTAAACATTATCCTTTACATGAACCTTATTCATGTGACAACAACTAACCATTATTAATTAAGTAGCAAATACCTAACATCTAGTCAAGATTCATCACTAGACCATAATCGTCATTTATCCACTAATCATCATTACAAACTAATCAACCTATAGTCGTTAATCATTATTAGTAGACACATTACCATTTATCATTTAACCATCTTTATATTAACTAACACTATTTGTTAATTAACCATCGCTTACCAACTATTCATCATTATTATCAAGTCATATCTTATCACTAGGATCTCTTATTATCTAGCCTCATTGATACACACTTCTTATTTAACAACTAATTGACATCATAAACTAAGTCATCAACTGCTATAGTCACCTAATAGACAACTAGCTATCACATATCTTGACTCTTAAACAGGTAGAATAGTCATACAATCATATTTCAGCTATTATTACATCAATTACTAATATAATAATACTGAATCTACCATATCTATAAATACCATCACTAGTATTCAAATCAATAAAGTCATAAGTAACACTCTGTACCATACCAAAGAGATATGTATCTAAACATATACATTCATATTCATAAAATAAAATTGCATCCTTTACAAGGATAACCACTTCTTGAATATTAAATCATTATCATAACATGGCCCTTGGATCAATAATATCTCCTGAATAATCACAACATAATAATCACAGCCTCAGGCACATATACATATTCAGAACTCATATCGACAATCATATTTATAAGCCATAGAAATCTCTAATCATCTCACATATAAGAGGCATCTCGCATATAAGAGGAATAATATCAATAAATATGTAGTTATCTCTAACATATGAATCATCTCATATCTAGGAGGTATAATATAAATAATCATGTATTTATCTATAATATATATTATGTCAATAGGTCATACAACATGATTTATGAGGAGTATCACCTCTATAAGCCAAACATCATATCTGAGAGTAATAGCGTCTCTATAGGCATAACATCAAATCTAAGAGGAATAAAATCTCTATAGGTCCAATATTAAATCTAAGAAGAATAACTTCTCTATAGGCCCAATATCATATCTAAAAGGAATAGAATCTCTATAGGCCCAACATCATATAGAAGAGAAATAGCATCTCTGTAGGCCTCACCTTATATCTACGAGGAATAGCATCTCTATAGACCCAATATCATATCTAAAAGGAATAATATCTGTATAGGACCAATATTTTATCTAAGAGAAATAGCACATCTATAGGCCTAACATTATGTCAAAGACGAAATATCATATCTATAAGCAAAATATCAAGTCTAAGGGGGAATAACATCTCTATAGGTCAGACATCATATTAAGAAGGAAGCAGTATCTCTATAGGCACAAATATTATTATCCGAGGAAAATTCATCATCATTCAATAAGCCATGGAGTAACCTTGTTCGAAGGTTTTCTAATCTCAACTACACCTAATATTGTAGCTAAGTCCACAATGCTAACATATGTCTTGGCCTAAGTGGGTCGGACAATCCCACCTCTAATCCTTAATTTCCATACTCAGGTAAACCATGCTCCAAACTAGACTAAGGTATCTAGTTCAATTTCTCGATGTCAAACAAGCCATAACTAATCCTAAGATAAGAACTTCATATAGAAACAAGGGCATTTAAGTCAACTCTATACAATTATTATTTTAGTTCTACCACACTAACCTTAATAAGATTTAAATATAATAATCATTCTTCTAATGCTAAAACCCTATTCCAAACCTTCCATTATATCATATCCATGATACAAACTATTCTAAACAATGGAGAAGACGATAGGTTTTTAAAGGGTTATAAATATACCATCTTATAGGTCAAAAACCCTCATCTAATCCCCAAACATCAAAAATCAAGGCTAAGTTATTATGTTCATAATCAAGCCTAACGTCCAAATTCACACACAGTATATATCACATATATAAGAGTAGACAGAAGCCCATCTCAAAGTCGAACCACAAAACCTCACATCATGCACCATATGCTCAACTTTACTACACAATCCCAAAAATTCCATCACACTAACAAAACCATAATCTACTCATCAATACGAGTCTAATGATACCCATGTTGCACTATTATGCTTTTGGTCAAAAAATGACACCAAAACCCCAAGTAGGTCCTATATATGAAAAATGAGTTTTTGAGACCAACCCATTGTTCAAATATCATTAGAAAGATATTACCCTCAATAATCAAGTAAATATCAAGCTTTTTTAGGCTAAAATAAAGCCTCAAGAAATTAGGGGTTTTGGGTCAAGCATTCAAGAATTCAACACTAAAATTGAAGGATTCATACCTTAGAATCGATGTTAATCATGAATATGGTAGTTATTCAAGATCCTAATCAACACTAAAGACTTAATATGAGGACTACACACTCTATTAGGGTTTGAAGGACTCAAAACAATAGAGAATGCCAAATTCTCAGCCAAAATGGGTATTTAAACAGCCTTTCCTAGGACCACAACAAGGAAAATTCCAAACTCATGCATGCCGTAATTGTGGCATGATGATACCTTTCATGATCGCAGTTCTTTGCAGCACCAAATGACAGACAAAACATGGAAAATATTACAAATTTTGGCCAATGCCTCAGGATCCATCAAGAATCCAATTTTTTGCAAACAAAATATGTAACCATACAAAAATTGACATTCTGAATGCATTGGAAAAGTTGAATTTTTAATCAAACTTTGTTTGGACAAAATAGGGGTCCCCCCACCTAAACTTTCAAATTTTTAAATTGCCAATCAATAGGACTAAATGAGCTCAGATGCATTAGGACCCGAACCAAAGGTATACCTAGACTAATATCAATAGTCTCAATCTATTGGCATAATTGTAATTTTCATTCGAGATTTTTTCACTAATGTTTTTTCCTGGTGGCCATTTGGAACCAACGAAGATTTAAAAATGTGGAATTATATCTAAAAATCAAATAAACTATCTGGTAACAAAAATGTTAGTCCGAACGAGTCATAAATGACTTGTGGTAGCTATGGAGAAGCTCAAACGGTTAAGATAAGTGTAAATATGGAAAATGACCTAAAGGGTCATTACAACTTAGACTTAACCCTAGATTTTATTAGTGTCCATCTAGTGTTCTATGTTTCTACTTTTAAGCAATTCATTCCTAACTCATCTCACGTGCTTAGATTGGATTCAGTTTCGTAAGAAAAGAAATTGACCTTATGGAGGAGACTATGCTCATATTGGTTGGTGATATTAGGCAATTTCACACTAGAGACATTAAAGTAGTTAAGGTTCAGTGCAGGAACCAAAGCTAGTTAAGGGCCCAATTTTCTTTTCTTGCTTATTAGAGGATTTAGGTACTTCCTAATCCCTTACTTTTACAAAAAAAAGTTCTTTAAGTAGTGGATATTGTAATGACACTCTAGGTCATTTCCTGTAATTCTACTTATTTTTGCCATTTTGAGATTTCCTATAGCATTCCTAAGTCATTTATGACTTGCTGTAACTGATATCTTAGTTTCCAAGTAATTAATTTGCTTCTCAGAGGGAATCCCCTATTTAAAGTCTTTGTTGGTTCAAATTGGCAACTGGGCAAAAACATTTGTCAAACAATCTTATATGCCAATTGTGGCTGTTCAAAGACCTTTGAAACATTTATTTTAGGCTAGGAGGACCCTTGGTTCAGGTATCAAGGTACCCGAACTCATTAGAAGCCATTGGCCAGAAGTTGGGGAAAATGGTAAGTGGGTATGGGACCCAATTTTCATTAAAACAACCTCGAAAGGAAATTTTCTCAACTTTATTGTGTATGGAATGTTTAATTTGATAGGATAGCATACTCCACTTGCACATATGGGATTTCAAATGAATCACGAGGGGTTGGAAATCTAGTCTCAGTTGGTTCCAGTGCATCGCATATGTAATGTCTCTGATGCTTAAGCAATCTATCAAACCCTAGAAAGTATTGCTTAAGCAAGATATTTTGTTGTTTATACAAATGGATTAATAGTGGTATGTCTATCGTGTATGAGAAAATGGTGTCATGTATGTGACATTTTCTTAGGCAGCCAGCTATCGCACAAGCGATCAACTCATCATATAAGCGATAAGAATGCTAGAGATCAAGTATTGCTTAAGCGACCCAAAGTTCGGATAAGCAAAACCCTAGAAACTGGGAATGATATAAATACCCTCCTAGCCCAATTTTTCACCTCTTCACATCTATTCTCTAGAATTGTGAAACTTAAAAAGTGGGAATTCATAAGAGTAACAATTGTGGGTGATTTTGGAGCTTGGGTAACAATAAATTATGTGTTTCTTCTTTCAATTTTTGGTAAGCCTCCATCTATTTTAGGATTAAATCCTTAATCATTTCTAAAATCCCTAGAATCTTGGTAGCTTGATTATAGCACCATTAATTCTCTGAATTCACCCATTTTTAAGGTAAATGTTTCTTGGGTATAGAGGGACATTGTGTTAGTTTTGAAAGTGTGATTCAATAATGGTGCCCCACATGGGATCATTACATAATTTTTGAATTGAATCACAACTATGCAATATAGGTATCATTATACTAGTATTGATTAGTAGATTATGAATTTCATACTGTGTCACCTTGTGGAAACTTGTCGAATAGGAAAATTATCTGATTAGAAGATTCTTTGGGCTTTTTATGAGAATCCAAGTAGGCTAGTTTTATCCTCTTCATAGATTGAGTCATTTTAGAGTATGATTGTTATTTTATGCTAGATATAGGGTTGTACTTAGATGTTGGTTAATGATTTGAACTATTTGGGTTAGTTGGAATGTCTAGGCTATCTTGAAATTATAACTTGGGTATAAATGACTTAGTTGTTCACCTTTTAGGAAAAATTGCTATATTAGGGCTAATTATGGCTTATTTCATATCTAGAAGTAAGTTTAGATACTTTTGCTTAGTCTGGGGTAGAATTTGTCTAAAATAGATTTCAGGGATTAGAAATGGGCCCCACCGGCTCACCTTCATCTTAGACTTTATTATCCTTTGTAGAATCAATTACATATTATTTTCCCTTATTAGTGCTATTTTTGAACTTGAAGAGATTAGATGCTTATTGATTATGCTAGTTTGGTAGTTGAGAGTTAGTGCTAATCCTGGGTAAGTTTCAGTGGATAATTATTGTGTTTTAGTAATATGGCTTATGGTTACATCTTATTTACATGATCAATTGATATGGCCTATTGATTCATGAGTCTTGGTTCAAGTACGGTAATTATTGATAATAATGATACATACATGAGATTCAATTCGAGTTAGGCATTTGATGATGATATTGGTATAATGAGTTTTGATTTCAGTCCCGCATTTGGTGATAATATTGCTTCTGAGTTTCGGTTTGAGTCCTACATTTGATGATGATATTGGTATTATGAGTTTTGAATTAAGTTCGGCAAATGATGGTAATGATGATGATACTATTAAGCTCTAATTTAAGTCAAGCATTTTACGAGTTGTTTATGATATGATATGGTTCAGATGAACTATTGGTTGTGGCATGGTAATTGGTTATTTATTGTCATTGGGTTACTTACTTTCCCTGATTGCACCCTCCAGGCTTATGGGGGCCTATGTTGGGTTATTTACTTTTCCTCACTTATTGTCTTATGGGGTCTAATCTTGTATTTATAGTTCTCTGGTATTTATGTTGCTATTTCATATTCATTCATTTACTTATGTACCATAATGTTTGAACTTATTTTCAGATTTTCCATATTACTTTGACTTAGCTTATTTTATTCTGTATCTTATCATATTTATATCATTATTTAGCTCAGTCGGTCAATGAAGCCAACAAAGTTCCTGTGGTTTGGTACTCATACTACACTTCTGGACCTTTTTGGTATTGATCCAAATACTAGTTATCATTGTTGATTCGACAATCGTGCTGAGTGCATTCATAGATTGGGTGAGCTTTTGGAATTGGAGTTACCTTTTTTACTCTAGTTATCTATGCCTAGTCTTTTATTTTTGAGATGGGTTGTATTTGACTATTTAGAACTCAAAGTTCATTGTAGTAGCTCTTGTGCTGACATTACTCATCCTTGGCATGGTTGTTGATTTTCTATTTATCTTTAAGACTACTATGACTATTTTATTGTTTCTTAAGTCTGTCATTATTGATTTCTGGCCTTTAGGCCATTTTATCCCACTTCTTATAGCTTAGGGATATGCTTCGGCTTACCTACTGGTGGGATAAAGTAGGTGTCATCATGATTGATAAATCGGGTCATCGGGTCCTGACAGTAATTTTGGAAATTCTTCCTATGAGTTAAATTTAGGTAAAAACGTTGCATCAAGGCATCCAATTTCCAAAAGTTTCCTTGTCAAAGAAATTCATTGGAGATCCCTTATTGGTTGTTTCCTTAGAAAGTGTTGGTGTAAAAGATAGTCTTTCTTACAAAGAGGTTCCTGCTGAGATCCTTTATCGCCAGGTTTTTAGGTTGAGGAATAAAGAAGTCTTGTTAGAAAAGGTTCTTTGGAAAAAATTAGTCGATAGAGGGAGCTACTTTGAAAAAAAGGTAGATAAGAAGACAAATTACCCCCGCCTCTTTCCTTTAAACTCAATTCCATCTTGAGGTAATAGTTTCCCCTTAATTAATTAATTTTTTTTGTTTTATGTTACCGAACTATTCTCATGTCATAGCATTTGTTCATAGTCCGGTCTAGTCCACAATTCAGTTATCGACTCTGTTATCATGTCAGTGGACATCTTTTAGAAACTCAGTGTAGGAATTTTAAGTACAGATAATGTGAAAGGGTTCCAATAATATCAGTAGAAGTTATCAATAAAGTGTGGGAATTGCAATCATTTCACCTAAATTTCTGGCTTAGTCAGTTTTCATTCGAAGACGAATGACCAGAAAGGGTAAAATATTGTAACTCCCCAAAATTAAAGCTAAGACTAAAACCTTGATTCAAGAACATATAGTATTAAACATCATCTTTTAGCTGTATGAGAGTGGAGTTAAACATGCAGCAAGGCCATAAGTACTTCCTACCTCATAACCAAGACAAAACCTTTCTTACCAATCAATCCCTTGATGAAAATATTGTTATATTTTGCTTCAAATGAGCATAACATCTATATTATGAAAAATTATTTATCTCAAGACACACCAAAGGATAGATATTTGAATTAACATTCCAACTTATCCAGTTTTACCATGATCTGATATCAGGGTGAAAACTTATGGCCATTTAATGAAGCACTGCCAGGAGTGATATATCACAAGACAAACCATGACCGTGGTTGCATTTTACAATAATAAAATGGTCTTTTTTGATTGATATGAACTCAAATTTCTTAACTTGGGCAATTATACCTTACAATCAAGAAATGGAACAAAGACCGTGCTTTGAAATCACGATCCTAGGCACAATTGTGAGTCCAAAAGATCATCATAATTGAACCAACGAACCAAGGTATGATCGTAATTAGATCCCATAGTCATACCAAGTATAGTATGATCATTTTTAAAGAGCTCTAATCCATATTCAAACCACGAGCATCACCCATGATCATAGGTTTGTCCCACGATCATGGAAAGGTCCCTATGTTTCATCTAACAACTTTTAATGATGAATTTTAAAGGGTCACATCTATCTTTTCTCACTTTTATAACATATAAATTATGTCATTTAAGTTATTTCAAGTATTATCATTAAGTTTAATATTACCTTTATCCCTAATTACTTAGAAAAAATCCAACACTTAGTATCAACAGAAAAAATAGTCTATTTTTTCCCCTAAAGCAGAGTGAGGATTCATCTTCTCTGGGCTTTTGATTTAAAGGATTCTTCTAGGTTATCATTTATAGGTATGTGGGATTTCATAAATGGGTCTTATTTCATCCATTAAGACCCAAATTAAACTCAAATTCTTTAGTTTAGTTCCTTCTCCAAAATTTAGGGTTAATAGATGTTGATATCTCAGTCCCTTGGTATTACTAAGTTATAAACCATGTTTTACCATGAATTTAGTGTTATTACATGTCCATGATCATAACCCTAATTATATTGTGAGACCCATAATCCTGGAACTTAGTTATTAAATTCCTAAATTTCACTCATACTATGAAACTTGCATAGTAGTTGCATTCTTCAGAGATGGTGGGTTATGAACACTCAATAACCTAGGATTTTATGCATGTATTTATGAGGATAACAATCCTCCATCTTACATTTTTTCTTATATATAATGAATTTATATTTATTCTTTAGATTATTATTATCATTGAGCATTGCAGTTATCCGTAAAATTTAGTTTGGAAGAGTACTAAGTACCGAATGGATGCAGGGATGAAGGCTCACCCGTCAGTTAATCTAAAAATTGTAGTAGTAGTTGCATAGATCCAGAACTAAAGCACCATCATAGGTTCTAAAGGGTCACCCATTAGACCATACTTGACATCTTAGTCCTTTTTGTACATTCATTTAGTGGATCCACATTATTTACTATTCGTACAAAATAGGCAATGTACTAAACACCATTCCAACAAGGGTTATTGGATTATTTTTTAGTAATGAACCTTAATCGATACTTTCACTTCTTGTGTTGAAAGGGGTTAGCTACACACTCATAAGACTTATCATAAAAAAAACAAGAAAATAAAAAAAGAGGGACATAAACCGTACCTCCGATCCTATGGTGGTTCAAACTCAACTAACCTACTAAGGTTGGTCAATTCAACACCAATACAATTAAGGAAACCTAGATCTAACCACCTATAAAATAGGAAACTTAAAAGTACAATATAATCTAGGAAAGAATAAATATAGGAGACTCTTCCCTTACAAAGTTAGAAGAAAATCCAAACAAAACTAAACAACTTCATAAAAGCTATAAATTAAAGAGAATAGCATAGATGAAAATAAAGAGATGAGATAAATGAAATATGTGGAAACATATGAAAGAAAACCCAACCTCCATCTAGAGTGGATGCGCTTCAACTTTCTCCTTCTAAAAGTAGACATTCCTATTTTGCCACGTGTTGAACATCCTTTAGTCTCCTTAGGAAGGTGATAATAAATATAGTAATATTGAGTAGAATCTACCTTATAGCTATTCTTAGATAGAGTATCTTCCAAAATATTATCCTCCCTATATATATTAAAACATTTGAAGCAATCAAGTAAACTAATATGATGTTAAAGCTCCTAAATGTATCTACAGATGTTCCAAGGTGATGTACTATCACGATTTATCAACTTGACTAGAAGTTTTGAATCAAATCTAAAATCACTCTACTCTACCCATGTTGTATGCACCAAATAACGTTAATAAGAGTTTCTTGAACCTTTGCTTGGGTGTTGGAACTAATTACAAGGGGAACCACAAAAGCCAAAATCTGCTTGCCTTGACTTTCTCGTAGAATACCATTGGCTCCAATTTTCCAAGGAAATTCCATATATGCTCTACTTTACCATGGACTAATAAGGCTTGATCCAACAAACTTGGGTAACTTTCATCTAATGTTGACACTTTTTAATAAGAACAAAAAGGTAACTCTAACAATTTGGCTAAGAAATAATGGACAAGTAGTAATCAATAACTTGCAAAACCTCTTAATAATGGAAAATTTAACCCTCGTTGCGCTTGATTCTTTACCCCATATATTCTAGCACACCTATTTCTCCAAAGATTCCAACAAACGAAAATAGTTATTGCTTGAAGAATGAATTTGTGAACCTCATTATTATACTTAGAAATCTACAACCTTGTCAACAAATTTTTGAAAGGAGTGATGGCATGTTTTATACCCCAACAAGCTAAATAATACTTTCAAATATGTTAAAAAAAATTACTGGCCACCAAAATATGCTCCACCATATAAAGACCCAACATGTAGAAACAAGAACAAGTTGCTGGTTTATGCACAAAAGTAACAATTTTGTCATTAGTAGGTCACTTGCATCTTGGAGCTCTCTACAAAAGGAAATATGTCTAGAAAGGGATATATTTATGAAAAATGAAGGAATTCGATCAACTCTTACTTTTCTTGTCCCTCACCAAATTCCAAGATGAAGAACAATAGAAAATTCCAATATAATTCAACTTCTATATAGCCCAATCAACTGCATATTCTATATATGTGAACTCAGTATTGTATGTTTTATGAAAAATAACAGGAGTTGCTTGTTTTCTAATGTTTTATTCCTTCCATGTACCATCAATAAGGAATTCAGAAACAATATACTTGATGAGCCTTGGTATATAGTTGTTATGCAAAACAATAATGTTTTTAAAAATTGTTTTCATTTGACAAACCATAACTGATTATCTAAAGCAAGATGAGGAAAATCCAAAGAAAGTCTACGACAAATGAGCTTCAAGATAACATCATTAGTGAAGTTACTGAGAGATATAGGCATGAATTATTAAAACTTTTTAAGATGATCCACTTTGTGTACAAGAACTAGACAAGCACGAGAAAAATATTTAGGCATGATTAAACCACAAAAGAATTACTGCACCACCTCTAGCATGTTCTTATGAATCACGTCCCAAAAAGCTTAAAAGAATTTTCCTGTCATACCGTCGAGACCTGCAGTAGAAGTAGTACCTTTGAAGAACACAACTGATTTAAACTACTCCAAAGCAGGCATCTCTTATAGCATTTGATTCTAGTTTTTAGTGACCAACTTGGAAATAAAAGTAAGCACTTACTTATTTATCCATTTTTCATCACCTATAAAGATACTCTCAAAGTAAGAACAAGCATAGGAAAATCTTTTCATCGCTTCCAATACTATTATATTTGTCATCATTGATTTTACAAATGAACAACCTTCTTCTTCTATCTCAAACAAAAACATAGAAATGCTTGGAATTAACATCTCCCTCTTGAAACAAACAAAGCAGTAAGTTTTGCTTAAGGATGGATATTGCAAGTTTGAGATATCTTATGTATTCATCCTTCACACAATTAAGCTTGGTTCTATTATCACCAGTGTTGTTATTTAGAATATCATGTTTAGCAAGTCTGACCTTCTCTTCAAACTTTTTGATTCTAGAAAAAATATCACAAAATTCAACTTTTAACCAATTGATCAAAGTATTGGGAACTCTTTTCAACGTGGTATGAAAACACAAAATAGTATTGCCTTCTACTGGTTTATTCCAACAAGCTTTAACAGTTTCCAATAAGTTGAGATTATTAACCCAACAATTAAGAAAGTTGAAATACCTGGTCGCTGCTTCTTGTCTTATGATAATCTCAAGTAATAAAGGATAATGATTTGACCCCACAGTTGAAGGTTGAGTAATAGTAGATTGAGGCATTTTTGTGAATCGTGAAGCATTAACCATAAACCTATCCAACCTATTCAAGATTCTAGAATCATCATCTTTGTTGTTTCACCAAGTAAACCTCTGACCATGAAATCCCAAATGTGTGAGGCAATCAGATTCAATTACTCCAATTAATTTAAATTTATTATTCATATTGCATGGCTATCCACCTAACTTCTCATCCATGTCAGTAATCACATTGAAATCACCGATTATACACCAAGGTTTAACATAACTGTAAAGATGTAACATCTTGACCCACAAAGGTCTTCTCAAAGAATCTCTACACTTGGCATAAAAAAAGGTTTTCATGTAAATGGTATGGTAAGAAACATGCTGAATTTCACAAGTAATTTGTTGCTCATCTTGATCAAGAATCCTGCATAAAAAATCTTGAGTCCAAAAAAACCCAAATTTTTCCATTACTATTACAAAATACACGATTCATTTGAAGTTGCACTGTCGTGACCCAAACCAGGGCCTGGCCGTGACGGGTATCTCAAGTCCTACAAGGATCAGAGATCACTCCCTTTACCTAATCGAACCAATAAAACATCCCCAAATGTCTGATGAATTCCAAACATATAACAAGATATCACATAATAAAACTAAAAATAATTCATAATATGTCTATACCAACCACTGGTAACCGAATGACCGTCTGTCACAAACAATCAATCAAACCACCAAAGTCCACAGTAATCCAACAAAGCCTCTATAAATCGAAGGTCAATAAAATATCAGGACATTCCCCCGATAAAAGAAGAAACCAATATCCAAAATATAGTCAAAACATAAAAAAAATGACCACAATAATTACTGGGGTCTTTCGAAGGATGGAAGCACACCACTTTAATCAAATTTTCTAGATGATCCTGAATCCAAGTCTTAGCAAGAGATGTTAAATTATGGCTTACTCCTGCATCGCATGGTATTACAGCATTAAAAGATAGTTACTGGTTGGAGCGCTTATTATAACTTAGGGATAGAGGGAAAAAATAATACCACAGTAATAGTACCAAACCAATACAACATTGAACATATAATATCACAGGAAGAACATATACATATATAATACCATATGTTGGGGTAGGGAGCAATGCCTAGCATGAAATTTGAAAACCTTAAACTTAGTTGTGTAGCATAACTATCATATAACAAGGCATCCACGTGATATATGGACCCATCTCTCCCCTAAATTGAAGGTCCCCAGTACATGGAGTCTCACGAACCTTAGAATATCTATATCCGTATATGCTTTTATGGGGAACTCAAACCTCCCGTCATAGTTAGGGTAACTTAAGCACAAATGTACACAATATGGGGGACTCAAACCACTCATTCATATAACTAATACCAGGACTCAAACCTCCTGGTCATTTAGACATCCGCACCGGCTAGCGCAGTTTCCAGTATTAGTCCTTGGGACCTACACTTTCATGACCCGACTACACACCCCACTCTTAAGCCCAATTTAAAACATTTAACATGAATCAACATTTACTAACCCATTATTCATATAATCACCCCGTTGGTATCATCGTACCAACCCCACTTGCAAATGTACATTATGCCATAACAACATTTTCATCATCGGGACTCGAACCAATTGTCCAAACATAAATATCAAGTTAATTTAACATTTGGGACTCAAACCCATTTATCCAACCAAATCCTAAGGTTACAATTTTAATCAATATATGGCCAACAAGGACATTACAAAGTCCTTCATCAATTATTATCATGGTTATGCCAAATCCTTAGTTCAAAGACAAAATTCAACTTGTTACAATATCATTCTCATTGACAATTTCTGAAACAGGTTAAGGGCATGCCATTATTAAAGCCTAAAATTATCAAATTTTTGGTTAAACCATGACCCGTCAATTAAATCACCGTTCCCATGCACCCAAATGTGAAAAACTATAACTAAAACATACATAATCATTGTTTAAACCATAAAAAACAATATCCAATGATATGCATTCAAACCCCTCAACCTTTGTTTCAACACTTCTATTAAAAATTCATGAACAATACTTTAAACAAATACTTTTGGTGAACAGACAATGAAGGAAGATTCACATGTCTAAATCATGAAGATTCACAAAGAGAAATTGACTCTTGAATCCTTAGTTAGCCGTCTTGGAGAAACCCTAACTAATTTTTTCTTGAGAAGATTTTGAGAGAGTAAGAAGGATATTTTGATCTTGTAAAGTGTAGAAAGAATTTCCCAAAGTGTTTTATGGACATGGGGCCTGAAGGTTTTAAGTGGGAAATGTCCAAGTACCCCCCAACTTAAAGATGTAAAAAGGTCGCTTGTCATTACGAGTCATCCCCTTAACTCATGGTCACAATAAAAGACTCGTATCCTTTAGTTATCACCAAGATAGTGAGTTGAAACCCAAACACTATCAACCTTATAACTCCATGATCCCACTCGTAACATGACCATATGACTCATATAGTCTAGTCATATCCATGAAAGAACACAAAGGGATTAGAACTGGACAATAGACAAGTCAACCCTACCACTCGTAACATGGTCTTACAACCAGTAGTGAGCCACTCGTACTTAGAGCAGAACTTAGCTAATTACACAATGGTTTGGTTACACCTTGGGTCCCTTGGCCCTTAACCATACCATATGACTCATATGGTTAGTCGTTAACAGAACAGTGAGCTTAAACCTCAATGAATTATCAAGGACCAAAATCTAGAGAATTTCAGTCTCCCAACTCAGAATCATTCATCCTCGAATGATGGGCTAAGGCATTGACTAGCATGATTAAACCCTAAATATCTCTTCTCTTTCCTTTAAGACAGAAAACAAAATACCAAGGAAAATTTCAATCTTCCTTTAACAAAGATAGAAAATAAAGATGTGAAGGACAACACATATATTAAGCACAATTTTCTGAAATAGAGAATATGAATTAATGGATACTTAGACTTCGTGTCCTCTTCGGCTTCCCAAGTATCTTCCCTTTTGGTTCTACCATAGAAACTTTACCTAAGCCACATCCTTCATTCATAACCGATGAACTTGTCAATCGAAGATCCTTACCAGGACCTCGTCATAGGACAAAGAATCCAAAATACTAGTGTTCTCCTAGGGAACTACCAACTAAGGATCACCCACACATTTCCGCAATAAGGACACATGGAATATCGGATGGATAGAACTCATACTAAAGGGCAAATCCAACTCAAATACAATATTAGCAACCCTTGTCAAAACCAAGTATGGGCCAACATATTGGGGACTGAGCTTCCCCTTATTTCAAAACCACATTACTCCCTTCATAGGAGACACCTTCAAGAACATCCAATCTCCAACCTCAAATTCCAAGTCCCTTTACCTTACATCCGCATAGGAATTTTGGAAACTTTGGGCGGTCTTAAGACTATACCGAATCACTTTCATCTTTTCCATAGGTTGGTGAACCAAATTTGGGTCAAACATTTTTGCCTCACCAACCTAAAACCACCCAATAGGAGATCTACACCTCCTACAATAAAATGCCTCAAACAGAGCCATACAGATGCTAGAATGGTAACTATTTTTACAGGTAAATTGAATAAGAGCTAAATGGTCGTACCAACTACCACCAAAGTCAATTACATAAACTCACAACATATCTTTCAAAGTCTAAATAGTTCTTTGTACTTGCCCATCCTATTGTGGGTGAAAGGAGAATACTAAGGCACACTTTAGTTCCCAAGCCACATTGAAAATAGCGCTAGTAATACAATAAGAATAAAGTACCACAGTCCAAAATAATTGAGATAGGCGTACCATAGACTTTACGACCTTTTATAGGAACAACTTTGCATAGTCCTCGGCAAAATAATTAGTCCCCACTAGCAAAAAGTGAGCATACTTGGTCATCCTATCCACGATGACCCAAATAGAGCACACTAATTCCACAACCACAGAAAGACGGTAATGAAATCCATATTAATTATCTCCAACTTCCACACCAAAAATTCAATCTCTTGAAGTAGACCATCGGGCCTTATGTGCTCCACCTTTACTTGCTAGCAGACCATACACTTAGCCCTATAGTTGGAGATATCCCACTTCATGTTATTCCAACAATAAATCTCTTTAAGGTCATGATACATCTTTGTTGAACTGGGATAAACCATATACCGCAATTCCTGGGCCTCGATCAAGATCCTTCCTCGCAACCTATTGACTTCGGGAACACACAACCTCCATTGCTAACTCATGATATCATCACTACTGATCTTAAAGGCCATCATCTTCTACTTATGCATATCATCCTTGATTTTCATCATGAGAGGGTTGAATACCTTTTTCTCTATTATTTTAAAACCAAGAGATAATTGAACCACCTATTGCACAAACAAACCACCATCTTCAGAGTTTAAGAGATGAACTCCAAGGTTAGCCAAATGGTAAATATCCCTTATCAATTCCCACTTATCCTTATCCATATATGACATGCTACACATGAACAACCTGCTAAGAGCATCAACAACCACATTAGCTTTATCTGAATAGTAGTAAAGGCTCATGTCATAATCGTTTAGCAGCTCAATCTATATGCTTTGACTAAGATTAATCTTTTTCTGGGTGAACACGTACTGCAGGATCTTATGATTATAAAAGATATCAACATGGACCTATATAGATAGTAATGCCAAATATTAAATATGAACATCATGGCTAACAACTCCAACTCATGAGTCAGATAGTTCTTCTTATAAACCTTTAACTGTCTAGAGGCATAAGTAACCACCTTGTCATGTTGTATAAAAACAAAGCCCAAACTAACTTAGGACACATCACAATAGATGACAAACCGTTAGTTCCTTCAGGCAGAGTTAAGACTAGAGCTGAAATCGACTTATCTTTCAACATCTCAAAACTACCAACGTAAGCATCATACCACATGAACTTCGCCTTTTTCTAAGTTAACAGGGTAAATAGAGTAGCAATAGAAGAAAAGTTTTCCATGAACCTCCTATAATAACTGGTTAAACCTAAGAAGCATGGAATATCAGTTGGAGTTATGGATTTAGGAAATTTATTAGCTACCACAACCTTGTAAGGATCCATCATGATCCCCTCACTAGACATAATATGACCCAGATAAGTCACAACGTTCATCTAGAACTCACATTTAGAGAACTTAGCATACAATTACTGATCTTTCAAGGTTTACAGCACAAGGCGGAGGTGATAGACATGATCCTTGATGAGTGGTGAGTTTACCACTCAATCTCACTTATTATTTGTGCACATTGCCTTGTTATGGATGAATAAATAAGATATAATTTTGATTAGGTGCACTAATGTCCACTTCTTAAAGGTATAAATCTAAAGGGTTGGAAAGATATGGATTGGAGCTTGAAATGATCAAAAAGGGAACAAGAAAGTGCAGCTGAAGACCTAAAATAGAGATGCCTAAAGTACCACAATCGCGGCCCATTGGTTGCAATCGTGGTCAGTTAAAATAGTCAATCAACCGCGACCACGAAAGTTAATCACAGTCGCATAGTCGCGGTCGTAGCAAGACTTACGCAATCGTGGCTTGGAAAAAATGTTCATCCCAGTGGCAAAACTTTAATTTTATGTGTTGATCCCAATTTTATCAAAAAGACTCAAACCCTAGTTTCATGTATCAATTATTCTATCACACTATTTCTTCCCCAATTTTCTAGGTTTTAGCTCTAGACTTTATAGCCTCTATTTTTTAAGAAGAAAATATCGAGTAAATTTTGGGTGAAGAATATATTGGAGACTTTCCAAGAGGAGGATTTGTCCACTTTCATTGTTAAGGATTGTGAGAGAGCCAAGTTTGAAGTAACATTCTCTTAAATTTTTAACAAGCCATTTCAATGAAGATTATTGGTATATCTATGCTTATATATCTTATGTGTATCAAAATCTCCCTCTTGGGGTTTTATGTGAATAAGGGTTAAAGTGTGTGTAGGTTGTTATTGTTAGCATCTATTTAGTAGTTCATGTTTATAGGTCCTATCATTCTTATGCTAACTTGGTTGGGATTTGATAGATGAAATCTCTAAATACCAACATGGGATTGATCAGTGAAAGCTCCAAGATCTAGAAAGCTCAAGGCCATCTTCAAAAAAAAGTTTTTGGGTGAACTTTAGGACTCCATATCATCCTCAATAGATGGATATGGAGACCTAAGAAATTGTAGGAAATTATGTATGTAGTTTGCTAAATTCTTACTATCTAAGAAATAAGGGTGAATGTGAGGTGACTATGCCATGGGTATCATCCTAGAAATAAGGATGCCTAGATTGAGGTTGTGGTTACCAATTGTTGAACACGCCTATAAGGTATTCAAAAGAATTAATGGGTGAAAATTTGGTGTTTTGTCGAAAGACTAGCACCAAAATCTATAACCATGCCTACCCATTTGACTAATTAAATTGATGTTGATGACTTACACCCACATGTCTCTCCCTTAGTAATGCATAATCCAAAGATCCATGCATAATTGTTAAACACTCTTATTATATGTAGCCCCAAATTTATAGTAGAAAATCCCAAAAAGAAATATTAGTGTAGAAACCTATCTCCCCTATTTTATCTTTTTGTACCATTTATTTGAATTCAACGTGTATCTTTTGTTTTGAATTAATTTGATCGCCATTCACATTGTTCCTCATGGATGTGACCCCGACTCCAAAGTTGGGTAAATATATTGATGACGATCGCCTTGAACTTAAATTGACGTGTAAGTTGAGAGTTATCAATCCTCCTTACTCTTAGAGTAAACTAAGATGTCATTAATGAAGACAATGATGAACGAATCCAAAAACTAGAGGTAGACCCTATTCATCAAGTCCATGAATACCACAGGGGCATTAGTTAAGCCAAATGACATCATCAAGAACTCAAAATTCCCATACCGGGTACGAAAATCTATCTTAGGGATATCTACCTCCCCAATCTTTAACTAATGATACCCAAATCAGATATTGATCTTAAAGAAGAATTTGGCACTATGAAGTAGATCAAAGAGATCATCAATTCTCAAAAGTTGATACTTATTCTTTACCATCATCATGTTCAACTATCGGTAATTAATGCACATACTAAATGAACCATCCTTCTTAGGTACAAACAAGAAAGGTGAACCCTATAGGGACATACAAGGATGGATGAAACCTTTTTCAAAGACATCCTTCAACTGCTCCTTGAGTTTGGTCAACTTGGCTGGAGCAATTTTGTATAGGGGAATAGAGATAGGACGAGTTTCTGAAACAAGATCAATTCCAAAATCAATCTCCCTATCGAAGGGGACACTAGGAAGATAATTAGGGAATACTTCAGGTAACTTATATGTCATAGGGACAAAATGTATGGAAGGTCCCTTCGAGTTAGAACCATCATCCCTGACCAAATGATATAGAAAATCCTTGGAAATAAACTTTTAGACTCAAATATATCATATGAACCTTTCCTTAGGCACTAGTGTACTTCCCTCTCATTTAACTATTGGATCATTAGGAAATTTAAACATGACCTTATGGGTCCCTGATAATATAAAGAAGCATAAAATAAGTGCAACCAATCCATCTCCAATATTACATTGAAATCAATCATGTCTAATTCAAACATATCCATTAAAGTATCCCAACTATCCACAGATACCACACAACCCTACAGACTTTCCTGGCAACCATAGAGTCACCCATCGCGGTAGAAATAGAAAAGTGGTCCAAAATATTCTTGTGACCAAAACCAAAAAAGATAGCCACAAATAAGGTCATGTAAGAGAGGGTGGACCTAGGATCAAGTAAATAGTACACATCATGAGAAAAGAGTTCCAACATACCAGTAATGATATTCGAAGATTCCTGGGACTCCTAACTAGTTATGAGAGCATAAAGATGGTTTCGACCAGTGCCGGATCCAAAAGTGGAACCCTTTGGTGCAAGAGCTAATAAAGAGGCAACAAGAACCTTATTTTCCCTCGAAGAAACTCTAGAGAGACAATCCTGATGCATATGTCTGATCTAACCACACATAAAACATTGGTTCCTCCCTCTATTGCACTGACCATGATGGTGTTGACTAAAGAATCAACAATGAGGGTAGGATGGTGTTGATTGAGCCCCACTAGCCTGAGATACCCTATGCCCTATAATCATCACCAACCTAAAAATACTGGTCCCCATATGGCTTTAGATAGGGAGAACTAACCATCGAATAGGAGTTAGGACTCCCTTATCTCTTCTTCTTAGACCACTTTGCACTCCACTACTGACCTCCACCCTATTCCTAATACTAAAATTTATTACTTTTTCTCTCACCAATCATAGCTTACTATTTTTCTCCTCTTTGACTGACTCTATATAGATAACCAATCTAGAAATATCCATGTCCTTATTCAACAAGGAAACCTTACTCTCAACAATCAACTCAAGAGGCAATATAAAAGAAAACTTATGCATTCTAGCCCTTATGAAAGACGCCAACTCAGGAGCAAACCAAGACAATTGATGAAATTTCAAGGCTTAATCCTTGACCCTATTCCTCCCTTGTTTCAAGTTAATGAATTATTTTGTCTTTGCCTCCCTCTGTTCTTGAGGAAAGAAGTAGTCCAAAAACATACTGGAGAAATCACCCTTTAAGGAAGAACTAGCATTTTTTCCTCTCAACTATTCCTACTCTTCATACCACTGGTACGCCACATTTTTTAATTGGTAGGAAGCAAACACCACACCTTAAATCTCCAAAGCATTCATAACTTGGAAGATCTTCTCTATCTCATCAATGAAAATTTGAGGATCTTTCTCAACCTTGGTATCCATAAACACCGAAGGATGCAACATTATAAATTAGCCAACTCTAGTGACCTCAGACGGTCACATAGAAGAACCAACAGAACCCAACTTTTGTGACTTACATGTCACCAATTGGGTCAATAGTTTAATAGAGTGTCGAAACAAAGTATAGGTATCCTCCCCTTAAGGCGACTAAGTATAAGTGTCAACCTCAGGAGTTGAATCAGTGGGGATAGGTAGGACTCCACAAGGACAGTTAGATGTAGCGACCTTGATCGGGTCTGGACCCCAGAAGTCGGACGAGCTCCATCCATATTTTCTCATAAGGGACATAAGAAGTTCCACGGACATCAAATATTCTTGAAGGCATGATCTGAAATATGAACAGACAAAAATTAAAGGGATCCAAAAATTTAGTCTCTACAACCCGAAATTAATACAATAAGAAAAGTAATCATACCTAAATGTCTTATAGCCTTTACTTTAAAAATATGGTGCACTACTCACCCATTAAAGAGACTCTACTTGACACAGATTTAGGGATACCCAATTGGCCATAAACCTAGGCTCTAATACCACTTTGATAATGACCCAAACAAGGTCCTATCCATGATGGGTATCTCAAGTCCCACGTGGAGTAGAGATCACCGCCTTCACCTAGACAAACTAACACAACATCCCTAAATGTCAAATGAATTCCAAATATATAACAAAATAGCGCATAATAAAACTATAATAATGCATGTTATGTCTATACCAATCATCGATAATCAGGCGACTGATGATGAGTGGTGAATATACCACTAATTTATGCTCAATATTTATGCATACTATTATGATTTAAATGTATCAATCAGACAAGTTTGTCGTTTAATGCACTATTTTCCACATATGGGAGGCATACAAGTTATGAGAAGAAAAAAGGTGGATTTGAATAGATTAGGATCAAAAAGAAGAAAAGAAGTGCAGTTGGAAGACCTAAAGCAGAAAATCAGCCTTCGTTACTGCGATTGTAGTCAGTCAAGCAAGGTCAAATAAGAGCGATCGCAGTTCTCTTAACAAGATCACGGTTGCCGCAATCGTCGTCAAGCTTCAGCAATCGCGACAATGTGGGATTATGACCAAGTGTAATTTTGTATTTTTTTTCCTAGATGACCCCAAATTCCTTAAAGGTTCAAGCCCTTTCTCATTTTTTGGATATTCTACAATTTTTTATCCTATCCTTAGTTTAGGTTTTTAATATTCACTTGGAGCTTAAATTTGTACTAATTTGAGTCAATAATCAATTTGAGGAACTCCAAAGTGTAGATTTGGCATCACCCATTGAAGATTCATTGGATTTTAAAGTGTGGTTTGTCCTCTCTTTATTTTTAATGAATAAATTTGATGGAAATATTGGTATATTTGTATTTATTATCTTTATGATTTGCTAGATCTATCTCTTGGGATTATGTTTGAGTAGGGTGCAAATATGTGGATATTGATTGCTAGTTTGAATTTCTTATTAATGTTGATGGGTTTCACAATTGTTTGAGTGCAAAATGGGAAATGTCGGTGAGAACTTTAATTTCCCCATAAATTCTTACATCATCCTTGAAAGAGGGATCTGGGCTGTCTAGATCCTACATCATCCTTTAAAGAGGGATATAGGTGAAATAAACATTTGTGAACAATAATGTAGATAGTAGTTATTCTCATTTTGTTGTCTTAGAAATACGATTAAAATGTGGAATTGCTATATCTTGAACATCATCCTAGAAATAAAGATGTTAAATTGAGTCTTTTGGGTTAATTAGAATGTCAACACCTGTGAGTAATTCAAAAGATTACATGGGTGATATTTCGGTATTTTTTTGAAAGAATAACATCGAAACCCCGTACCTAGCCTACCCACTCACACATTATTAAAATTGGATGCCATCTTTCATATATTCGCACACACTAGTTTGCTCCTAGGAAAACATAACACCACGATACATTCCAAATCTATTACACTCCAATTATTTTTAGTCTCAAATTAGTCCTTTAGAAGCCAAGAATTATCTTATAGTTTTGAAAACATTCAAAATCCCCCAAAATATTTGTATCTTAGGTGAGGGTTTAGCAAGTAACTTAAATTTCGAACTTATTTAATTGCCACTCAAATTGTTCCTTGTGGATTCAACCCCGACTCAAAGTTTGATATTTATATTGATGACGAATGCCTTGCACTTAAATTAACATATAAGTTGAGCGTTATCAAAAATGGCGCCATTATCGGAGAACAATTTGTCATATTGAGTTAGTTTGACATTTTAGTCTACTTGCTTGGATTCAAACTTGTAAATATTTGTGTGTAGTTTTATTTTGTTTCTTGTGTTAGATAGACTTTTTCTTTTTTGTTTGCTTGTTACTATAGCATCTTGGGTTGAATGTGAGTTTGGTGGTTTGAAATCTTATTTTCACCATCCATGTCCATATTGTGAAGGACCCAGCTGTTGGCGAGATTGTACATATGCTCTCCAGGAAGAGATGTATGTGACTATTCGGTGTATAATTGTTCTTTGTGTGGTGGTTGGGATGGACATTGGCGTGATTATCAAAATGCCCCCTCCTCTTGTTATGATAACCCAAATGCTAGTTCTTCTTATAAGTTTAATAAGTCTCATGATGCGATAAAGGAAGAACAACATGCTTGGTATAGTAGTTTTGAAGCAATGCTGCAAACTCTTTTGGATTGGGAGACTACATTAGAGGAGGACGTTTATTACTTACATAAATCCATGGAGGCATTTGGAAAGAAAAGTGAAAATAAGAAGAAGTGGGTTAGAGAATCGATCTTTCAAGTACCATATATGCACCCAATCTTCAAAGTGTTAAGAATAAAGAAAAGATATCAAACCATGTCAAGGATGGAGAGATTTATAGTGAAAAACCCTCAATAGTTTCCAAACCAACCAAATCAAACATGGGAGATGATGCTAAGATTGAGGAAATGGCACTAGAGCCAAAAGAAAAGGCAAAACTAATGCTTTGTGAAGGCTCTAATTTATTTCTGGTTGAGAGTTTCAAGAAGGATATGACTCCGAAATTAGAAAGAAAACCTCACTCAAACAACATTTTAACATTATGCTTGATGGATATGATAAAAGTCAATCCACACAAGAAAATCATGAATTTTTGAGATGAAGAGGAAAATCCCTACATTTTGGAGTTTGTTATTCCAAAAGGGAAAAATGAAGCCCCTCACTTTAAGGAAAATAAATGCAAAATAAGATGTGTAACAATTGAATTCTTGATGTTCTTATCGATACCGAACGATCCTATTAGGAAGTTTGATGTGAAGTTTAGTAAAAGTTTCAAGTCCTCAAAGTGGCGTGATAGAACATGTTTTTTCATGCCCCTTGCATTTTCCCAACGCACTTCAAAGATATATTGGTCAAAAATTGGCGAGGAAATTCAAATCCTCTAAGTGGAGACATAAATGATGGTTAAAGAGGTGTCGTTCCATGATGTTAAATTAAGTTCTTGATGGGAGGCAAACCATTGTTTTAATGTTTACATTATTTATTTTTAAATAAGTCACAAATTTTTAATGCTTTCTAGATACTTTAGGAAGGTTGGAGGCCAAAAATTGGGAGAAACCAGGCTTTAAAAGTGTGACAACTAAGTAGGAAACAAGGCAAAATAGGGGAGAAGAATGCCCAAGGTACTGATAATGCTCAACTTACACTTCAATTTAGTGAAACACGGTCGTCATCAATATATTTACCCAACTTTTAGAGTCGGGGTTGAATCCACAGGGAAAAATGTGAGTGGTGATTAAACTAATTTGAGACTATAAATACAAGTTGAATTCAAACAGATGATACAAAAAGATAAAATGGGGGGTTTTGGAAATTAGCAAATAATTTTTGGTCACCTTAGTTTCAGTTTGTAATCAAGAGTCAATAGGAAAACCAGAATTATATTCACTAGGGATTTTGGTACTTGACAGATGCTACTAGTGGTTCAAGATTCTCACAGTAGGTAGGATAACAAGCTATATTTATCAATGTTATTCTTAAATGTCTCTCTACCTACTTAAGCGTTTAATTCCCTAATCCTCTCAAACTTAGGATATTTCTATTTACTACCCAGATTTTACCTCAGGTTAACCAACCTTGTTACATCGTTGATTATTAAATGAAGTATTTCCGAGTCCCTGTTGATAATTCACTTCCTACTATATTTGATTTCTTTCTCAAGAAAATCAAAGCAGTTGTGTTTACTATTTGCAACCAACAGACGTTCATTAAAACTTAAGAATTATCAAGAAATCCTACCACCCTTTGAATCTTAAATACTTTGCACCTCATCAAGACCTAACCCTAGATCCCATAACTCATGTTAATGGAGATTAGCCACTCATGATGTAACGAACAAAAAACATAATTGAATTTATGATTTGAAAGATAAACTTACAGAGATGAATAATAACTAGTGAATCACAAATTAGATCACAAAGGAAAAATCCCAAAATACTGATAACAATCTCTCAAAAATAGTTGTGTTGTTAAAGTCAATAAGTAAAGAGAGAAAATATCAAAATATATTGTCCAAAACTCAAGGTATCGACTTTGTGCAGAATAATAATAATAATAATTTCTAGAAAACTCTAAAACAAATGTTTAAATAGTTTACCCTAAATAAGGAAACAAATTAATAAAAATCAAAAATCCTTCAGATTAGCCGACTATATTTGTGATAGCTTATCAAGAAGCTGACGACTTATCACAAATGTCATCAGTTTCTTCTTCCGTTTAGGCTCTTCCTTCTTAAGTCTGACAACAAACTTGATAACCTATTAGCTACGTGACGGCCTATCACAAAATATCGTCAAGGCTTTACTTTAGTTCTCCTTGGCTGCCTTAGGCTGGCGACATTCTTGATAACTTATCAGACCCTTGACAGCTTATCACAAAATGTCATCACAACTTCCACTTTAGGCCAATTCTCTATTTACTGATGACGACCAACCTGATAGCTTATCACAGGGATGATGACTTATCACAAATGTCGCCAGCTACACTGGTCTTCAGATTTCTTCAAATTTTATTTTCTTTGCCTCATTTCCTGTTGGTTCTCTATCATATCATCTTAAACTGCAAAATTAAACAAAAACTAATCAAAAATAACTAAATTTGCTCAAGACCTTGCAATTATTTGAGGTTGACTTCAACTCTAGTTATTGTGTCCCCTAATTAGATCTTATCATTTGAAGTGATGTGTGATGCTAGTGGTGTGTCACTAGGAGCAGTCCTAGGAAAAAGGAAAGAAAATATACTTCATCCCATCTACTATTCCAGGAAAGCGCTAAATCCTGCATAGAAAAATTACACAGTGACTTAAAAAGAATTGCTTGCAGTAGTGTATGATTTTGAAAACTTTTGGTCATACTTTATAGGCACCAATGTTTTTGTGCACACTGACCATATATCTCTTAGGTACCTTATGGCAAAAAAAGATACAAAGACGAGGTTGATTTGATGGGTACCTGTGTTACAGGAATTTAATTTTGAGGTTAAGGATTGAAAAAGGCACTAAAAACCAAGTTGCAGACTATTTATTATGCCTAGAGGAAGAAGCAATGATAAAACTAAGGGATAGGCTTGAAATTGATAATACTTTTTGAAATGAGCATATCTTAGCAATATCACAAGACCTAATCCCTTGGTTTGCAGACTTTGCCAACTATTTGGCAACTGATCTCATCCAAAAAGATATGTAATTTTAGAAGTGCATCCAATTTATGGATAAGATGAGAAAGTTCATTTAGGATGAGATGTACTTGTTTAGAGTGTATATTAATGGCTTGATTTGGAGATATATTCTCAAGGTTTAAATAATAAGTATTTTGGAGGCATATCATTCATCCCCAGTTGGGGGTCATCATGGAGGTACCATCACTATTCCCAAAATCTTGAAATATGGTTACTATTAGCCTATAATCTATAAGGATGCACAACATTATGCTAATGCTTAATACCAATGCCAAAGGCAAGGAAATATTTTGTGAAAGCATGAACTTCCTATGACTCCTATACTTGATCTTGAGTTATTTGTTGTTTTGAGGCATGGATTTTATTTTTCCATTTTGTGAGTTCACATGAGAGGAAATACATCTTGGTGGCTATTGACTGCATTTTAATATGGGTGGAAGCAATTGCACTTCCAAATAATAAAGGTAAGTGTTTCACAGAATTATTGAAGAAGAATATTTTTTCTAGATTTGGTGCACCTCGAGCAATCATTAGTGATGGTAGATCTAATTTTTACAATCATATTTTCAAGGATTTACATGATAAATATGGTGAGAATCTTAATATAGAAACACCTTACCATCCTCAAACAGGTGGGAAAGTTGAAATCTTCAATTGGGAGATAAAGTCTATTTTTAGAAAGATTATGTATGCCAATAGGAATGATTGGTCTAAGAAGCTAGACGATACATTATGGTCCTATCAAAAAACATATAAGACTCCTATTTATGCATCTCCTTATCATCTTATGAATGGAGAATCATTTCGCTTGCCGATCAAACTTTAGCAAAAGACACTATGGGCATTGATAAAAACAAATTTTGAGTAAAGTGATGTAGCACACTTAAGACTGTAGAATATGAATGAGATAGATATGTTATTCCTTTATGCCTAAGAGATTTTACACTTGTGAAAGGAAAAGATGAGATTTTTCCATGATAGAAACAACCTGGTGATTTTGTTTTGCTCTATAATTAGAGACACCACTTGTTTCATAGCAAGTTAAATTCTAGATGGTCAAGACCATTCACCATGTTGATGGGTATTTTCACATGGAGGAATTGAGATACAATGAAATAAAAATGTACCATTAAAGGTAAAGAAACAGCGTGCTAAGAACTATATGAGAAAAACAAAAGAGATTAAGTTATGTGTGTATAGTATCCTTAATGATGTCTGAGTAATCAAGGGAGTTGGATCGTATCGCAATGTTAAGTCAAGTGCTTCATGAAAGGAGATCCATGGGTTGGTTGGTGAAGTCTAATTATCCAACATAGCCACATCATTCCACGAAATTTAGTCAAGCACTACTTGGGATGAAACCCAAGTTTTTAGCTCTCCCTTTGTTGTGTTCTATTTTTCTCAAGAAAGGAAGCATAAAGGAATAACTGACATAAGGAAAACATGGAAAATCCGGATAGTTCAGGTAAGTCGACTCATGAATAGAGTCTACATTTCATGACTTAAGTCCTCAAACCATAAACTCGACTCATGAAAATATGAGTGGAATTCCTATCCTCAAAGAATAACCCAAAAATTAAACTGACGGGCCGTGAACCATATCTATGATTCGTGGGTTGAGTTGTGGAAATTAGATGATGGCTTGTGTCTTAGATCATGACCAATGAGACAAATACATGGTTCGTGAATCATACATACGACTCATGGGTTGATTTTGTGGGCCAAGGAAATGTATTTGTTTTAAACTTCAATTTAAATTAATTGGGTACACATAACCTGACCCAAAAATTTGTAACTTAATTCTCCCTTGGAAAACCCCTAAATTCAATCCTTTTCAACCTAAACCTATAGAAACAAGTAAAACTTAAATCAAATATTTTCTCCATCTATATATTTCCCTCCATTATAATTCAAAACAAAACCCTACAGTATATTCACAATGATCAAACAAACAAAAACCCTAATCCTATGCTTAATAGACTCCAAATTAAGAAATCAAGTTTTTCTTTATTCAAAAACTTCATCAGTTCAAATGTATGTTTATTCAATTTACCTTTGATCTGGGTTATTTCATCATCACCCCAAGTAAGGTAAAAATCATGATTTCATGTTCCCCAAATTGAATCGATATGAACTAAATGGGTGGAATTTTGATGCTTTGATCAAATATACACCGAATGGGTATAAATTATTAGCAATTGGAATAAAAAATTTAGAGATTTATGTGTTGAGACGTGGTTTGAACTCATAAGTCCAACTCACCATCCATGAATTGGATTCACGAGTTACAGATTGAACTTGTGGGAATCAGACCTGAGATTCTAAAACTAAAATATTGGGTTTTATTTTCACATGTTAGGTTCACGAGTCATGAATTCATCCTAGGAATTGTGGACTAAACTCATGGAGTAGAATCTGAATTTCACAAGCACAGTCCACGTGTCGTGAACCCAATACACGAGATGTGGATTGAACTCGTGAATAGAATCTTTTTAGTTAAAATATTGTAAAGTTCTTACCTAGTTATTTGGTGTTAGTACTAACGCTCCTTTACACGGGTACCATGCTACCAAAGGCAACACAGAAGAATGGTGATCTAGTAAGAGGGCCAGGACCTAAGACCCACAGTCTAAAATCTGAGATGACTTTTTTAAGTGGAGTGGGTTCGTGGAAGAGTACTTGCTGGATAATGCCAGATTAATACCTCATTGTACATGATGTTAGACTAAGAGGAACGCTGCTGCCAGGGCGGCCATACAAACTGCATTACAACCTAGGCCACAGCCTAGGACACAAGATCCCCTAGCTCTTATTGCATGGGCAAAGCCCTCAATGAAGAATGAATGAGTATCACCGCCTTATTACCCTACATATTTCTAGTCTTATAAAGGGGAGAAAGTATCTGAGTTTGGTGATAATGAGGAGGATAAAATCATTCCCCAGTCTGAAGAGGGGGGAGAATTAATTTAGCTAGGTAGTGGTGAGAGAGATATGGATGTTCCCCATTTTAAGGATGAAGGATTGTCCTTAGAGTTTAGTGAGGATTATATTACATCTGCTTCAAATATTGAGGTACATGATTCCATACACACCTCCACAATGCCCATAACTAGAAAAACAAAAGTGGCATGTACCAGACAAAAATGATATCTATGATCGATATTTATAGACAACTGAGCTGGGTGGGTTTAGATGGAACATTGCCAAGGAACCCCACATCAAGATAGCTGACTTGGTAAGGCTCCCTAATATTAAAGCCATATTCGATAGATATAGACTTGGATGGATGGGAGAGACTTTCAAATCTTATATTCTAGTTAGTATATGAGTTTGATACTTCATATACCTCTTCAATAGACATTATTACACATTTTCATACTATTGTTGTTAACATCATTTTACTGAACCCCTCAATAATTCTCAACTACTTGCACTTCCTTCATTTTATTTTCTTTATCTTATATTTTTATAATACAAGCCATAAGAAGAACTCCTTGTTGTTTACAGTAACTACAATAATCAGGAACACCCTTATACTGCACATTATTCCACCTACAATAACTATTTTCATCTTCATCATATCCCAGTAATACATGAGAAGCTGTATCTTTGGTAATATTTACTTGGAGTTTAACCTTAGCCACACTACCTCTGGTCTTTTAATAAGTTGCTAGAGCAACAAAAAAGCATTACCAATTGGATATAATAAGAGAGCAATAACCTCCATGCAATAACAATGCCATGGTAATTCTGATAAAACAACCCAAATTTGAACCAAAGGTGTCTTAACTTCAGGCACAAAAGTAGGTTTCTATAACTGTAACCTTATCATATAACCTTTAATATACAATTTTCCTTTTGAACACATAGTAGAAAGATCATATTCAGTATCCAAGACAATATATAGATGCCTAGCATTGAAATGAGATAATCTAACACCACATCTAATCTTAGTCTACAAAATGAATTGTTTTCTAATAATTTCCATCTTAGGCATGGTATTAGCAAATATACTGACCAACGTATATTTGCATTTATTAGCTAACTTATGCTTGTGATCATTAGGTTCAAGGGATAATATCAATAATGGAAACTTTCGTAGCTTCTTGAGACCTCAAACTAGTCACCAAAGAATTAGAAACAAAATAAGCATCAGGACTAGGATTTTATTATTCCAGGCATTAGGAGGAGCATGGTTTCTATTATCAGACTTAGGATTATCCTTTTTCTCCTTTGGTTTATCATATTTTTCAACAATTTTGGGATGAACCCTATAAACCTTCAAAAAATTATTAGAAACCTCCATAGGTTTACTATTAGGAACATAAGGGATAGTGTGATGCCCCGGAAAAATTTTCCGTTAAGATCTCGGATGAAAATGTGTTGAATTTTGTTCTTTATCGTGATTAATAATTTTTTTGTTTTGAATTTATGGATAGGCAACCCATCATCGCATAGATCATCGAATAATATTTCCAACGATATGTGGATCATCAAAAACGGACACTCGAGCAATGATTTATGATCATTCCGATCTAACTGTGAATAGTGGTGAATAGTAAATGTACAGGAAAAAATACTGAGGCTAGGTGAATTTTAGGGTCAACTTCAAACGATCATAACTCTTTTTACATAATGATCTGGGTGATCAACTATATATCAACAGAAATCTATGAAAGTCCTTTTTCAAATGAAATTAGTTTCATCCAATTTCGCCTTCGGAGCAAAAAGTTATGGTCAATCTACTTCATCCTATCAAAACAGTCCACCAAAGGACAAATTTGACATTATTTGTTTTTAAAGGGTATTTTGGTCATTCCCAATCCAATCCATCCGGGTAAACCATGGATTTAAGTCCATTAAGAGCATTGAATGGCTCATTTTTCTCCAAAATTTCCTAAGGCTCAAACCCCAACCCTACTACTCCAAATTTCATCCTTCTATGTCTCTTGATTGAACCGTAAAAATTTCAAATTAATTTAGGATTCGAGTTGATCATGTTAAAGGCTTAGAGAAGCACCCTTTATTTTCGTGAATAAAGTTACGAAGTCGGAAGTTCATATTCATCTTCCATTTTTAGGTATGTGGGGCTTTGAACAAGATTATCCTTTCGATCATGTGCCCAGTATTTTTATTGAATTACATTGACATGAGATTTTACATGTTTTACCATGAATTGGAAATATGGTTTTATATCTTATATTATTATCCATGAGCTATGGGATTATGTCATCCGATATGTGTATGATGTTGAGATGGAATTATGTCCAAAAAGTATTTGATTATGAAAGTATGATGATTTAATTTGTTAGGCCTTGATTTATACTATCATTCCACTATTTCCTTATTATGAATTTATAATTGATATTGGAAATTCTATATGCCTACTATGGGTTGATGTCTCAAGTACCTTTAAATGAGAGTTGGATGGCAAATTTAGAAATGTTGATATTGAAGTTACAATGAGTCTTGGTATTTTTTGAATGGTTTTGATTACTTAAATTGTTGAAAATATTATATATTGAGTCTTCATATCCTTGTCCAAATGTCGAGTCGGTTATGGTTCAATGCATTGATACCTTGTTGATGTTGAGGAAGATTAAAATGTTTTGAGCTAAAATATGTTGAGTTAGGAATCCACAAATTGATATAATTTGATAAATGGGAAAGAGAGTTGAATTGGTCTTTATGATAGACCCTTGTGATGTTGTGGTGGATTTCCTAACGAGTTCTGAGCTTGTCGGAGAGTAGTACTTATCACCGAGAGGGAGATTTTGTATTTCCCCAAACCTATGTGCCACCATAAGGTTGTTTGATGATGATATTATTGGCTAGAAAGCCGGATTGTGATTATTGCAGTTTTAAGGTCGTACTCCTTGGCAAAGATTATGATGCTCCAGCCAACAGGGGTTTCAAACATTGGTATTTCACATAGCACACATGGGGTTGTCGGTTATAGGAAACTCCCCTATCCATAAGAGTCATGTTTATTGAAATACCGAGTCACTCCGAGTTTTGATGTGGTAGGTCAAGTTGCCTATGATGATCTATAATGATTTATGAGGTTTTTCTCCTACATTTCCTATCTAAGATGTTATGAGTTGCATGATTCAATGTCCCTCAAGCCATGTGTGTAATTATGGTCCGTATGTACGTTTTTACGAAATTTATGATATTATTTGTATTTTTCATACGCCCCCACATAATCAGTACGTATCTTGTGCTGACCCACATATTTCTCTATGGGATACATTCTTACCATGATGTAGGTTCAGGTACTCAGCCGCAGCCACGACAGTGATATCCGAGTGCATATCTATGTTCCTTCAGTGGTAAGTCCTCATGGTTTGAGGACCAAGTTGCTAGTTTTGGTGCTTTTGTTTTGTGATCCCTTTGGTCTGTTGAGTTAGTTGGGGGTTTGTCCCAATGGGTCATTGATTTTATTGTATAGAGGCTATGTCATACTAGTGTATTGTTGGGTTGGTTTGCATATAGACATTCCATATATGTACAGTCTAACAATATTCCGTGCCATGTGCGAGGTGATATGATATGTACTTATATATATATCCTTAGCGTAGAGTGTATCTTGTTGTGTTGGAACCCAAGGGTAGTGTTTTGGCTTAAAGAGTAAGCTTGAGGCTACGTGTAGACTTGGCCACCATGTGACATCTTGGGATGATATTCTGGGGCATTACAAGCTTGGTATTAGAGCCTAAGGTTGTGAAGAGTCCTAGGGAGTTTGACAAGCTGCGTTACGTAGAGTCTTGAGCATCGGTGTGTAGCGCACCACACCTATGATCAAGAGGCTGCGGTGCATTCTAGGAAAAGTCATTTCTTTCTTTCTACAAAAGTCTATCATGCTTACAACTGTTTCCTTCTGTTGTTAATTTGTGTGTTCTTACGATAGAAAATACCTCCACATCGAGCTCGCGAAAACAACAACCAACCTCAACCCATTGATTCGTTACATGAGACGGTATTCTATGATGAATTTTGGGCAGCATTTCAAATGCTATCCCAGGAATTTACCACCAATACTCAGGCCAACGCTCCACCTCCGCCGGAAAATAATTTGGCAGCAGCATAAATTCGTGACTTTATGCGGATGAATCCGTCAGAGTTTCATGGGTCGAGAGCAAGTGAGGACCCGCAGATGTATGTTGATGAAATGAAGAAAATTACACAGATTATGCATGTGACTGAGGAATAAAGTGTGGAGATGGCTTCTTATTGGTTGAAGGATGTTGCCTATGACTAGGTGCAGATGTGGAACAAGGGTAGAGAGGAAGATACCGCTCTGGTGACTTGGAAATTGTTCCAAGATGCTTCTTTGGATAGATTCTTTCCTCTTGAGTTATGGGAAGCTAAGATAGAAGATTTTTTGAATTTGAGACAAGGCTCCATGTCGGTTAATGAGTATTGTCTTAAGTTTAATCAGCTATCGAAGTACGCTCCCAATATGATGGATGACTCGAGGACTAGTATGAGCAAGTTTCTAACTTGGGTGTCGAGTTATATGGTGAAAGAATGTAGATTTTCTATGATCAACAGGGAGATTGATCTTCCTAGGTTAATGATTCACGTCCAACAGATTGAGTCAGACAAGATAAAGGAAAGAGAAAGAGCAAGAGGGATTAAGAGAGTCAAATTGGAGCAACAGGGGCCTGGTCAGACTAGATTCTCCAGAGGGAGTCGCCCTCAGTTTCAGAGACGTCCATTTACACCTGCGCCTTTTTCAGCTAGTGCTCCCGTATATCGGGGCAGTCAAGAGATTGAGAATAGGTTGGTACCTTCCAGGTCTCAGGACAGTGTAAGCAACCGCCCTCATCCTTCTTCGTATGCTAAGTATGGTAAAGACTATTTTGGGGAGTGGTATATGGGGCAGCGGGGCTGTTTTGGTTGTGGCAAGTTGGGCCACATACTTAGAGACTACCCGTATGCCAGACAGCGGAGTCGTGATGCCCATCCCCAGAGTCAGGCTACCAGTGCCCCACCTCCCGCAGCCCATCCAGTCCTCTTCAGGGTGCTTCATCTAGTACTGCTGGCGATTAACGCCAGAATCATTTCTATGCTATACGACCTCATCAGGAGAAGGAGGACTCTCCCAATTTTTTCACTGGTATGCTCCGTGTTTTCTATTTTGATGTCTATGTGTTGATGGACCCCGGTTCAATTTTTTCTTATGTGACACCTCTGGTTGCTATAAATTTTGAAACGAATCCTGAACTAATTTCTGAGCCTATTTTGGTTTCTACTCCGGTAGGAGAGTCTGTCATTGCTAAGAGGGTGTATATGAATTGTCCCATTATTGTCTTTCATCGGGTTATGTATGCTGATTTGATTGAGCTAGATATGGTTGACTTTGATATCATTCTGGGTATGGATTGGCTTCACTTATTCTATGTGTCTATTGATTGTCCTACTCGTGTGGTCAAGTTTCAGTGTCCTGATGAACCTATCCTCAAATGGTCTGGGAGTTCTGTGATTCCTAAGGGTCGTTTCATATCCTATCTCAAAGCTAGAAAGTTGATTTCCAAGGGTTGCATCCACCATTTGGTTTGGGTTAAAGACACTAAGTCTGAAACCCCGACCATTCAGTCAATTAGTGTTGTTAATGAGTTTCTTGATATCTTTCCGAAAGATATCCCTGGATTACCTCTTGATAGAGGGATAGAGTTTGGGATTGACCTTCTTCCCGATACTAAGCCTATTTCCATTCCTCCGTATCGCATGGCTCCCGTAGAACTTAAAGAGTTGAAGGAGAAATTGAAAGATCTTTTAGACAAAAGCTTTATCATACCTAGTGTTTCCCTGTGGGGTGCACCTGTCCTATTTTTGCGTAAGAAAGATAGTTCTTTGCGGATGTGTATTGATTACCGGCAGCTTAATAGGTTTACTATAAAGAATAAATATCCGTTTCCTCGAATTGATGATTTATTTGATCAATTGCAAGGTGCGAGCTACTTTTCGAAGATAGACCTCAGATTCGATTATCACCAACTTAAGGGTAGGGAATGTGATATCCCCAAGACAGCCTTCCAAACCCGTTACAGTCATTTTGAATTTCTAGTGATGTCTTTCGGGTTAACTAATGCTCCAGCGGCTTTCATGGATCTTTTGAACCGTGTATTCCGGCCATATCTGGATTTATTTGTGATAGTGTTCCTTGATGATATTCTTATTTACTCCCGAAGTGAGGGTGATCATGCGGATCATCTCCGAATTGTGTTGGAAACTCTTCAAACTCATCGGTTGTATGCTAAGTTAAGTAAGTATGAGTTTTGGCTGAACTCTGTAGCCTTCTTGGGTCATGTTGTTTCTTCCGAAGGTATTAGAGTTGATCCTCAAAAGATAGAGTCTATAAAGAGTTAGCCTAGACCTATTTCTCCTTCTGATAACCGAAGTTTCTTGGGTCTAGCTGGTTATTATCGTTGTTTTGTTGAAGGGTTTTCATCTATTGCGTCTCCTATGACCCGTTTAACCCAAAAAAGTGAAGTTCTTATGGTACAAATCTTGCGAGAAGAGTTTTCAGGAGTTAAAGACTCGACTCACTTCAGCCCCTGTGTTGACTTTGCCTGATGGTGTTGATGGTTTTGTGGTGTATTGTGATGCTTCTAGAGTTGGTTTGGGTTGTGTATTGATGCAAAAGGGCAAGGTTATAGCTTATACTTCCAGGTAGCTAAAGCCTCACGAGAAGAATTATCCTACCCATGACCTTGAATTAGCTGCCGTGGTTTTTGCTTTGAAAATCTGGAGACATTATTTGTATGGTGTCCATGTCGATGTCTTCATGGACCATAAAAGCTTGCAGTATGTATTTATCCAAAAGGATTTGAATATTAGGCAGAGACGATGGTTAGAACTATTGAAAGATTATGATATGAGCGTGCTATATCATCCGGGCAAGGCCAATGTAGTAGAAGATGCCCTTAGTCGGAAGTCCATAGGTAGCGTAGCACATGTGGAGATTGGTAAGAAGAAGTTGTCCCGTGAGGTACATCGTTTAGCTAGATTGGGGGTTAGGTTGTTTAGTGGTACTGAGGGTAGTATAGGAGTGCAAAGTGGTTCTGAATCCTCTTTAGTTTCGGAAGTGACGGAGAAGCAAGACAGGGATCCTACCTTGGTCAAGTTAAAAGAGTCAGTTAAAGACCAAAAGGTGGAGGTTTTCTCCCAAGGGGGAGATGGCATTTTTAGAATCTGAGAAAGATTACGTATTCCTGATGTTGATAAATTGAAGCAAAGGATTATGGCGGAAGCGCATGGTACGCGATACTCCATCCATCCTGGTGCTACCGAGAAGTACCATGATTTGCGGGAAATCTATTGGTGGAACGGTATGAAGAGGAACATAGCAGAATTTGTGGCGAAGTGTTCCACGTGTCAACAGGTTAAAATAGAGCATCAAAAGCCCAGTGATGTCATGCAATTGTTTAGCATTCCTACTTGGAAGTGGGAAGAAGTGAATATGGACTTCATAGTTGGTTTGCCTCTTCTCATCGCCATCATGATTCGATTTGGGTTGTCATAGATCGGCTGACAAAATCATCTTATTTCTTGCCTGTGCATTCATCGTATACAACTGAAGATTATGCTAGAATATATATCGGGAACTCGTTAGACTTCATGGAATCCCTTTGGCTATTATTTCTGACAGAGGTACTCAGTTTACCTCTCAGTTCTGGAAATCTTTTGTTTAAGTTCTGCTTTCCATCCGCAAAAAGATGGTCATGCCGAGCGGATTATTCAGACTTTAGAAGATATGTTGAGGGCTTGTGTTCTTGATTTTAAAGGTAGTTGGGATGAGCACTTAGCATTAATCGAGTTTGCTTACAATAACAGTTTTTATGCTACTATTGGAATGGCCCCGTTTGAAGCTTTATATGGTAGAAGGTGTAGATCACCCATTGGTTGGTTTGAAGTTGGTGAGGCTAACACGACTAGACCGGATGCAGTGTTCGAGTCCATGGAGAAGGTTAAGTTAATTCGGGAAAGGTTGAAAACCACCCAAAGTCGTCAAAAATCATACGCAGATGTAAGGAGGAAAGACCTTGAATTTGATGTTGGTGATTTAGTGTACTTGAAAGTTTCACCCATGAAAGGGGTGAAGAGTTTTGGGAAGAAAGGGAAACTAAGTCCCCGTTACATTGGTCCCTATAAAATTGTGGATCGCATTGGGAAGGTAGCGTATAAGGTTGAATTGCCCGCGGAGTTATCTAATGTCCATCCTGTTTTCCATGTTTCTATGCTTAAGAAGTCTATTGGTGATTCTGTTGTGATTGATCCTTCCAAAAGCTCGGGTATTCAAGATAGTCTTTCATATGAAGAGATTTCGGTTGAGGTTTTGGACTTTCAAGTTCGTAGGCTAAGAAACAAGGAAGCTCCTTTGGTTAAAGTGCTTTGGCCAAATCAATCTGTGGAGAGTGCTACTTGGGAAGCCGAAGCGGATATGCGCGCCAAATATCCCAACCTCTTTCCTACGAATCCTGAGCATGTCAAAGGTATCGTTCTCTTTTGATTTAATCCTTATTGCTATGTTTTATCTTGGATTGTGTGTTTTCTACGATATCTAAAAAAATCTAGAATGGAGTATATGCTTGGGCAAGGTGATTTTTCTCTATATACTTATTTTCATAGTATTCTTGACCTACCTATCAACATTCGAGGATGAATGTTTCCAAGGGGGAGATGATGTGTTGCCCCGAAAAAATTTTCCGTTAAGATCTCGGACGAAAATATGTTGAATTCTGTTCTTTATCGTGATTAATAATTTTTTTTTGTGGAATTTCTATATAGGAGACCCGTCATCGCGTAGAGAATAGAATAAGCTTTCCAACTATAAGTGGATTATCCAAAACGGACACTCGAGCGATGAGTTATGATCATTCCGATCTAACCGTGAATAGTGGTAAATAGTAAATGTGCAGGAAAAAATACTAAGGCCAGGCGAATTTTAGGGTCAACTTCAAACGGTCATAACTCCTTGTACACAATGATCTAGGTGAGCTACTAAATATCAACAGAAGTCTCTGAAAGTCCTCTTTCCAATGAAATTGGTTTCATCAAATTTGGCCATCGGAGCAAAAAGTTATGGTCGATCTACTTCAGCCTACCAAAACAGTCCACCAAAGGACAGATTTAACATTATTTGATTTTTAAGGGTATTTTGGTCATTCCCACTCCAATCCATCCGGGTAAACCATGGATTTAAGTCCATTAATAGCATTCAATAGCTCATTTTTCTCCAAAATTTCGTAAGGCTCAAAACCCAACCCTACTACTCCAAATTTCATCCTTCTATGTCTCTTGATTGAACCGCAGAAATTTCAAATTAATTTGGGATTCGAGTTGATCTTGTTAAGGGCTTTGAGAAGCACCTTTTATTTTCGTTAATAAAGTTCTGGAGTCGGAATTTCATATTCATCTTCCATTTTTAGGTATGTTGGGCTTTGAACAAGATTATCTTTTCGATCTTGTGCCCGGTATTTTTGTTGAATTACATTGACATGATATTTTACATATTTTACCATGAATTGGAAATATGGTTTTATAGCTATATTATTATCCATGAGCTATGGGATTATGTCATCTGATATGTGTATGATGTTGAGATGGAATTATGTCCAAAAAGTATTTGATTATGAGAGTACGATGATTTAATTTGTTAAGCCTTGATTTGTACTATTATTCCACTATTTCCTTATTATGAATTTATAATTGATATTGGAAATTCTATATCCCTACTATGGGTTGATGTCTCAAGTATTTTTAAATGAGAGTTGAATGGCAAATTGAGAAATGTTGATATTGAAGTTACAATGAGTCTTGGTATTTTCCGGATGGTTTTGATGAGTTAAATTGTTGAAAATATTATGTATTGAGTCTTCATATCCTTGTCCAAATGTCGAGTCGGTTATGGTTCAATGCATTGATACCTTGTTGATGTTGAGGAAGATTAAAATATTTTGAGCTAAAATGTGTTGAGTTAGGAATCCACAAATTGATACGATTTGATAAATGAGAAAGAGATTTGATTTGGTCTTTATGATAGACCCTTGTGATGTTGTGGTGGATTTCCTAATGCATTCTGAGCTTGTCGGTGAGTAGTACTTAGCACCGAGAGGGAAATTTGGTATTTCCCCAAACCTATGTGCCACCATAGGGTTGTTTGATGATGATATTATTAGCCAGAGAGCCCGATTGTGATTATTGACATTTTAAGGTCGTACTCCCTGGCAAAGAGTATGAAGCTCCCGCCAATGGGGGTTTCAAACGTTGGTATTCCACATAGCTCACGTGGGGTTGTCTGTTATAGGAAACTCCCCTGTCCATAAGAGTCATGTTTATTGAAATACCGAGTCACTCTGAGTTTTGATGTGGTAAGTCAGTTGCCTATGATGATCTATAATGATTAATGAGGTTTTTCTCCTACATTTCCTATCTAAGATGTTATGATTTGCATGATTCAATGTCACTCAAGCTAGGTGTGTCATTATGGTCCGTATGTACGTTTTTATGAAATTTATGATATTATTTGTACTTTACATGCGCCCCCACATACTCAGTACATATCTTGTACTGACCCACATATTTCTCTATGGGCTACATTCTTACCATGATGTAGGTTCAGGTACTCAGCCGCAGCCGCGACAGTGATATCCGAGTGCCGTATCTACGTTTCTTCAGTGGTGAGTCCTCATGGTTCGAGGACCAAGTTGCTAGTTTGGTGTTGTTGTTTTGTGATCCCTTTGGTCTGTTGAGTCAGTTGGGGGTTTGTGCCAATGGCTCGTTGATTTTGCTGTATAGAGGCTATGTCAGACTAGTGTATTGTTGGGTTGGTTTGTGTATAGACATTCCATATATGTACATTCTAACGATATTCCGTTCCATGTGTGAGGTGATATGATATGTACTTATATATATATCCTTAGTGTAGTGTCTATGTTGTTGTGTTGAAACCCAAGGGTAGTGTTTTGGATTAAAGGGTTAGCTTGAGGCTACGTGTAGCCTTGGGCACCGTGTGGCGTGTTGGGATGATATTTTGGGGCGTTACAGATAGGCTTGTTCACCACAGTAGAGTCTTTAACACCATTCTTCTTCACAGAAATACCTTTCTTAAGATCATTAGACTATAAGTTTTTGCTTATATCACTCAAATTATTTGGATTAGCACACTCACTTGAAAATTCTTTTAGTTTTTAACTAAAATCATTTTCATCAGCTTTGGAATGCTCACAATTTCAAAAATTACCATCATCAGTGTCATTTATAATAATAAATGTAGTTGAAACCCTAAAATTCAAATTGGATGTGTTAATCGGATAATTTGATGGGGATTTGTAATATTCAACTTCTCCAAGTCATTTTTAGTCAACTGCAATTGTTTAATTTGATTCACTTTCATTGGAGTATCGTTGCAGGCCAAATCAGTAGGTATAGGAATCACAATTCTATAATTCAACAAGTTCCAATTAGTTTCTGATGGGAATTTTTACATACCATCCATCCCATTATCCTCCTTCATTAAACCATGTTGTGAATTTTGAGTAAACTTATTTGAAACTAAATTCTCCCCTGATTTTGATGATTTATGGTTTGAAACCCTAATTTTTAAATTCGAATTGTGAGGAATCAAACCAGTTGGGGCTTTTGCATTATTCAATGGCATTTATAATTTTAAAATTCACCAAAAAAATTTGGGTCACTTGAGTTTTGAGTTTTATCCGATGGTGTTGCTAATTTTGCTTTGAGCCACAAACAAAATGGTCTAGGCACCTTGAGCTCCTCTACAAATTTCTTCATTCAAATCATGAAAAATTTGCTCACAAGAAGAATGAATTTGTGGGTTTGTTGTCCTCAAATTTGTTGCGGCAGTGTGATTAGCTTTAGGCATGAGTTTTATATATAATATATTAATATGCTGAGAATTGCTCACATTATCAGTGTTCAAATTGTCATATTCAATTCCTTTAGTTGGCACGCTAATCTATTTGAATTATTAACTTTATCTCGTTTGTCATATGTAGCATCAATTCTATCGCTTGGAATCAGATCTTTAATATCAAAATCATCATGAAAAATAATATTTTCAATCAACTTCCATTTCTCATTAGAAATTACCCTAATAATTGCTTTAATTTTGTCTTATTTTTTTGGAGCAATGAGAGAAATTTTTATGCGATTCCTTTTGGGTTGGAATCACATCAATGATGTCCTCTTGTTATGATTGGTACTTTCACAGCATAATTAATGCCTCATGATTGAACCTACTAAATCTCTCCAATAAGTAAACCAATTCTATAATTTGAAGCTAATGCAATAGGTTAATTCGGTAGGAAATGCCCATCAGAGGACAAATTCAATGAACACAAGTTATAAATAAACAAATTGTTCGAAATAGAAAAATAGTCAACACATGAATACCAATACCAAGACATGGTGTATCTAGTACAAGAGCATCTAAATGTCAATAACACAACCCAAGAGAATTATAATATTGTCTATATATTTGTCTCAATACAAAGGACTGAATAACCACAAGATAAAAGGAAATGGGCGACTCTAAACTTCAATAGCTCACCCTATCTTTGAAAGATAAACTCTGCATGAACAATGAATAGCAGCGACAGCTAGTACTTGGATCTACACCAAAAAGGTATAGAAGAGTAGTATGAGTACCAAAACAATGGGTAAGTAGGCATTATCAGACCAACTGAGCTAAATCATGATATAAAGATTATATAATGCAAGAAAATCATAACGAAGTCAGGATACCAAATCAAGCATGAATCATCTCTATCTTTACCGTATATAAAGAGTAAGTAAACCAAAATAACATTATATTATAAGGCAACAACACATGCTAATACCGTTGTACATAAGAGATGGACAATTCAGAATCATAACGAATCAAAAAGCCTTAGTTTAAGAAAATACAAGTACAAAGTTGGATCTCATACGCCTACTGGTTCATAAAGTAAGAACTCATTACAGCATCCCATACTACTGGAGAGTACACCCAAAAGAAGAATAAACAAACCAATCAATCAATATTATCACCAACCTCATCATTGTTCAACCATCATCCCATAACTTACCACCAATCAGTCATTGCCGACTTTCATTATTTTCCAACACATGACAATATACTCAAAAACTTAATATCACCATCATTTAACAATATTATCATCAATATCACCAATCATACTTTACTAGTCAGTCATCTCTCATTAACTAATCCATTTACTTACTAGCCATCAAACGACCTCTAGTTGCTATTTCACAACTATTCACCACATAACCTTTTATTCATGGTTTATCATATAGTCATTAATCACAACTAATAAATATTTAGCAACTAGGCTATATTCATCACTAATCAATAGTTTAGCAACTAACCACTATTTATTAACTAGCCATTATTATTTTTAACCTTAAGAATCATTAGACATTAACCATCATTATCAATAGCCATTAACATTAATATTCATTATTTTCCTAGTGTTTGATTATCCATTAGTCCTTATTATCCACCTAAACAATTGATGAGTTGTGAATTTACCGCTCATTTACTTTTATCAGTCACGTATACTGCTATGATTTAAAGACATAAAAGAGACAACATTATGATTAAATGCACTAATTTCTATATTTTGTAGACAAACAGGTGATGATATAGAATGATGTGGAATTGAGATAAAAAGGAACAAAGAGAAGAAGAGAAGTCCACAGCTAAAGGATAATGAATAGAACAAGGGTCAGGTATCACAATCACAGTCTAAAGTATACGATTATGGAAAGTAAAAAAGGTCAGCAACCGCGATCGCATGGATCTACCTACAGTCGCAGTAGCCAAAATCTATAACACCTTGGGTTTTGACCCTTGGAAAATTTCCTAGAATTTTGGTCTATGGAGCTAATACGAATCGAGGGTACAAGCCGTATGTTGTGGTATGGATGGTAAGATACAGTCATATACTAACCAGTGTTGGTTAGTAGGATGGATTTTTTTACTTGAATGCATACGACATTGGGGTATAAGTTTTATTGGTGGTTACAGATTGTTTGGTTCCTTAACTTAATCTTTGACTTATTTACTTGGGTAGGATTTGAGTACGAGTATCCAACTATGAGCCACAAGCTAGGGTACGAGTCATACTAAGGACTCATAGGGTGGAGAGTGTCTAAATCTTTCTTGAGCTTAAATCTGCTAGGGGTTTGGATGAAGGGTACAAATCATATGTTGTTAATACGACTTGGTTTGATGATTCATATGCTAGACAGTGTTGGATCCAAGTTTTAAGTCTAGGATACAAGTGGAGGATACCAATCGTATTAGATGGTATGACTCGTGTAGGTCATTTATACCCCTGTGACGGGATTTTGGTGCAACTTAAGTGGGGGTAATTTGGATATTTTCCCATTTATCGTGATAAGGTCCCATAATTTCTTACATACTTGGGAGGTTATTTACCCTATTATTCTATTCATTAACACTTATAAACTTTTCTAAAACACTCCATAATTCACTCAACAACTTTTGGGCAAGGGAAGTTAGGGTTTCAACTAAAGTATCAATTTGGGGCTTGTCTTAGTGATTTCTTTCTATCATCATCTTGGTTTAAGGCATTTTTTTATTCCCTCATTGTTAATTCTAACAAAATACATGGTTTCTATAAATGTTTTCATGAGTTCATTGATTGTATTATTTTGGTTTTCAAATATGATTTGGGTTTTTTTTATATTAAATGGTTGGTTATAATTTCCTGTGGTCTTAATTATGATTTTATATCCATTAATGGTGCTTTTAGATAATTGTATTGCATGGGAATTGTTTAATGGTAATTGGAATATGTTTAGGTCATATTATGCCCCAAATGTGTTTAACAAAATTCTTATAAAGATATGTTCATTGCATTAACTACTTTTAATAGAACTATTGCTTGTTTTAAAACTTGGTAAAGGAATTATGCATAGTTTAAGTGGCATGGAATCATAAATGGATAATGGTTATACTTGAGGGGAACATGGAATCCCCTAAGTTGTTTAATATGGTAATGGAACGACACTTGAAAGTCCCCTTAAACCTATATATGGTTGGCAATGGATAATACTTGCAAGTAAGGATTGATATACGATACCAATATTAATGGACTTGGTTAATAAATATATAATGGTTTGGTTATTTAGCTATTGATTTTAATTAGATAATGATATGTAAGACCCCACAAAATTCTTAGCTTAATTCATTCCTTTAAGCTTGTTAGGGGTCCCATACTTAGAATAATTAACTAAGTATTTAGACTTAGTGCCATTTTATCCTTCAATATTTGGCAATCTTATTTCATGACCTTTACATCCTTTAAATATTGATATTTGAGTTAATTCATGATCAGGAATGTTAGTATAGGTTCCCGACAAGTTTTGGATTTTTTGGACCTATTTTAGACCATGTTTGAGTGCCCAAAATAGTGGGTCGATGCAACCTTGATGCATCCGTCGACCATCGCATCGATAAGATAGTTTTTCCCCAGCTTCAGTGCAAATTCTAGTGAACTGACGCAGACTCTACGTGGTGCGTTGGCTATTACGTCGACGCTAATGATGCGGCACGTCGGCCCGCGTATCGATAACACACTTTATAGGCATTAAAAGGCTTCATCCTGAGGGTTAATTAGGTCTTTTTCCCATGCCCTTCAACCCCTAAAACATGAAATTAAACCCTTTGGAGAGCAATTATACTCATTCATTCTCAAAATTTCTCAAGAACAAGAACCCTGTGTGTTCAAATTTCAATCAAGAACTCTCCATGAACTTTTAGAAATTCATCAACTAAGGTATGTGAATTGTTCATCCAAGGGTCCCTTCCACCCTTGGAATCCAAGAAACTATTTTTAAACTTCAAGTATATGGATTTCATGAATTCCATATTGGGTGTAGGATTCATTCCACAAAACACAATGAACTCAGTTCAGTTCAGTCAAACAGTAATATCAGTAACAATTCAGTCCAGTCTAGTATAGACTAAAAAATACTTCAGTGTCCATTCAATTGGGAGTAGGATTCAGTACCAAGTGAACCCAATGATGGGGGCTCACCTGCCAGTAGAGGGTGTGGTCCTTAGAAGAAATCCTTACATTCCATAACTGCATAGCCCCCGTAGGTTGAGATATCAACCTGCAAGACTAGGGTTGATATATCTTATTTGAGTTTTCCTACCAGCGAGGATTGACGGAAGAGCTTCTTGTCAGAGAGGGCTAACTCACATCTTATCTCTACCCATGGCAAGATATTGAAACCCTTCCAACTGGGGTTACAGGTTGGAGCCCAGTCAGTTTAGATATGGGTATTTCGATTAGATTATTATCTCTAACAGTCTCAGTTTCAGTCTCAGTCTCAGAATAGAACTCAATTCAGTTCTACAAATTTAGGACTATCAAATATAGTCACTCAACTCAGTCCAAAACTCAGTATAGTTCCACAGAATCAGGACTGCTAGATTCATTCATTCAGTTATCAGTAATACAGTATTAGTAAACTTAGACATCAGTTAATCAGTATTCCAATTCAGTATTCAATATTATCATGATCTCAATTACAGTATACATATTCATGCATGTACTCTTATTCAGCCATACTCATGTTATTCATCTAGTATTGTTTATTCATATGAACCCATGCATTTCATCCCATCTCACTGAGCATACCAGTACATTCAAAGTACTGACGCATGCTTTTCTTTTGCACTATGATGTTTTATATCATAGGTTCAGACGCACGGACTCCAGAGCACCCTTAGCAGTTCATATTTTCAGAAGTCGACGTAGTGGTTAGTACTCATAGTTCAAGTACATGGTTGCTTTTAGTATTTTAGTATTATTTTCAGTAATCAAAGTTAGTTAGAAACTTATCCCATCAACTCCACTGTCCAGACAGTTTAGAGGCTTTCCAGACGAGTATTTTCAGTCAGTTGTTCAGTTTTTTAGTATTGGTTTTTAGTTTTGGGTATTGTGATACCTTATTCAGTATTATTTAGTATTGAACCTTATGGCATATTTCTTCCTATTTCTGCATATTTACAGTATTATTATTCAGTCGTTACAGCAGGTACCAGTCATGGGTTAGCTTGTAGTCCTTCAAAATTATGAGCACCATGTAGCATTTGGGGTATAGACTCAGGGCATTACAAAATGGAAGGAGGTGTAGCCAAGTAGTGAAAGGTAGAGGTTCCATGGGGATCAAAACTGGAAACTTATATTTGCCGATATGAGGTTGATCTTAGTGATGGTGTGCATGTTGTCACATTATATTTAGGTGATGTACTAGTCATCCCAAGGTTTTCTTCCTTGGTCATGCGGGTACACTTACTGGGTCCCTTTCAGCAGGGGTAGCTTAACTTATATTTTCCATGGGTAGTTTAGAATGGCAAAGCTACACAACCCAGGTAACGGTTTTAAAAGCATGATAAACCTGATACTTTTCCCATCATGGTTATATATATGTATGTGTGTGTGCATATGGATTGTTTTACTTGGTTTGATAAATGGAATTATTTTGCCCTACCCTGAGATCATTCTAGAAGTCACTCACTAACCCCGTCTACTGGAAGTTGTATACCTATGCTATATAGGAACTGACCGTTCTACTTTTCCTACATAGTGATTGACTCGGGGACAACATTTGGAATGAAATGGTGAGCTTCCATCTTTTTAGAAGGCTCCATTTTATGTTATGGAGATTTCTAAACACTTTGATTCTTTTTGGATATTGGTTTTTTCTATGGTTGGGTCCATGTCCCAATCGGATTGTATTACTCTTTTAGTTAGAGGCTTTGTGGTACTTCTATGGGTTGGAATGGGTGGTATTGTTATTAGTGTTGACCTTAGCATTGGAATAAGATGAAGGGATAACATCATTAGTCGATATTGTTGGTTGTTCCATCCAATTTGATTTTAGGATTAATTATATTATGTTTTGGAACATCCTTTATTATGGCATGGTTGTTTTTCTATGGTTGAATTATTGGTATGGGATGGTTGGACTCAATTCGGTCGGTCACTATTGTGATCTTATCCCAAAGTCTTTATGTGAGTTCTTACACTTTCTTATTACATGCTTAAAATTCAGCCAACTCTGGATAGGCGGCTGGAGGTTGGTTGGGTAACGTGGTTGGTCTCCAATCCTGGTTGAACATAGGACGCCTATTATGTCAAGGCCCTAAGGCGAGTCATGCAAAGTTGGATCAGATCCTAGGTTCATGGTCAATTGGGAGTCCACAAAGTTATGTCAAGTTGAGTCTATTTTAAGGGTGTGTAATGCGCCACACTCATAAAGTATAGACTATAAGGAATATAGGAATATTGCACTTTCTTGGTATTCTATTTTCAATCTTGAATTCTTAGTCCTAGAACATTCTTTAATACTTTTTTGTTCGTCTTTCAGATCACGCCTTGTAGATCTCAAACACAACGTAATTCTTCTATCCCATCTAGGGGTAATGTTGAAGGGGTTTATCCTACTTCTGGGGGTCATCTACGATCTTACGTTCCTATCCCTATAGTTCAATAGTTCCACCAGCTACTACTAGTCCTCCTCAAGGCAAGGTGAGTAATGTAAAATTTTGTCAGTCTATTATGTTATTTCTCAGATGGTCGTTGCTCAGGCTAAGTAGAGTATGACTGGTTGTTTGTTTACTGAGGCCACAAGGGTTGGCCAATTTATAAAGATGAGTCCTCCCACTTTTTTTGGAGTGAAGGTGGAGAAGGATCCATAAATCTTCTTGGATGAAATGGAAAAGATATTTTGAGTAATGCAGGCTACCAATGTAGAGGGGGTAAACTTCACAGCTTATCAGCTCAAAGATATTGCATATCAGAAGTATGAAGAGTAGGACATAGATAACGGTGATATGGAAAAATTAGTCTTGTGGGATACTTTTTCTAAGGCCTTCTTAGATTATTTCTTTCCACAAGAGTTGAGGGTAGCAAAGATAGAGATATATGTAAACCTCAAGAAGGGAATAATGTCTTTCAAAGAATATTCCTTGATGTTTCATCAATTGTCAATGTATGCTCCTTATTTAGTGGCCAACATATGGGCATGGATGACTATGTATGCTTCTGTATTGAATTAATATTTAATTTTAGAGAGCATGACTGCCTTTCTAATTAAAGATATGTATATCTCTAGGTTGACTATTCATATGCAGTAGGTAGATAATGATAAGAGAAAATAGATAGAGTTTAGAGATAGATAGGGTAAGAAAAGCAGGTTTTCTGACCAGGGAGGTGGTCGAGATGGTGGTAAATAGTAAAAAAAGAAGTGGGGGAGTTCTGGTTTCTACTCTTTTGCTAGTGTTCCTTGCCAGTTGAGCGATAAGCATCATCAAAGTGGTGATAATTTCTGAGTACAGGGTGCCCAATCTCAGGAAAGCGGAGGTCAACCAATTTTTTCATGCCCTCCTTGTCGACTTTGTGGCACTCCTCATTGGGTTTATTATTATGAATAAAAGGACAAATGTCTCAAGTATGGCTAGGCAGGACATCGTCTCATGGATTTTCTGATTAATATGGTTTCTACTGGGCTAATAAGATTCCTGTGGCTTTATCTTCTACTCCTATACCTGGTGGTATTGTATCTACTTCTGTTACTGCACCTGGTTCTACTGTGGGTCAAAATAGGTTGTATGCTTTGGCATCTCGATAGGAATCCAAGGCATTAACTAATGTCATTATTGGTACTTTGATTCTTTTCTCTAATGATGTATATTATTTGCTTGATCCAGGGTCTACTCTCTCCCATGTGACTCCTTATGTGGTTGTATCTTTTGTTTTTGATCTGGAAGTTATTTCAGATCCATTTTCTATTTCTACCCTAGTAGGTGACTCAATTATTTCTAAGAGAGTCTATAGGGGTGTGTGGTATCTTTTTGTGGAAAGCAGACCTTGGTGTATCTTTTGAGTTATATATAGTGGATTTTGATTTCATTATTTGTATGGATTGGTTGCACTCTCGTTATGCATCATTGGATTGTCAGACCCGTAAGATTATCTTTAGGTTCCCTGGTGAACTGATTAAAGAGTGGGAGGGTGTTTGTGTAGCTCTTGGGGGAGGTTTATTTATTATTCTCAGAGCTCAGAGGTTAATATCCAAAGGTTGTCTTTATCACATGGTCTGGGTTAAAGATTCTAACTCAGAATGTCCTTCTTTCCAGTCAGTTCTATTGGTTAATGAGTTTCCAGAGGTATTTTCAGATGATCTTCCTGGTGTTCCTCCAGATAGGGAAATCGATTTTTGTATAGATCTTGTTCTGAACACTCATTCAATTTCTATTCCTCCATATAGAATTTCTCTGGCTGGGTTAAGGGGACTCAAGGAGTACATTAAGAATCTTCTAGATAAGGGGTTTATTTGTCCTAGTGTATCTCCTTGGGGTGTATCGGTGTTGTTTATGCATTAGAAGGATGATTCTCTTTGGATATGAATTGACTATAGGCAGTTGAACAAGGTGATTGTCAACAACAAGTATCCTCTTCCAAGGATAGATGATCTATTTGATCAGATGCAAAGTGCCAAGTTCTTTTCTAATCTTTGGTCGCGATACCATCAGCTAAAGATTAAGGAGGTAGATATCCCTAAGATGGTTTTTTATACTCGGTATGGGCACTTTGAGTTTTTGGTACTGTCATTTGGATTGACTAATGCTCCAGTGGCATTTATGGATCTGATGAACATACTTTTTCATCATTATTTGGATCTCTTCATTATTGTGTTCATTGATGACATTCTATTTTATTCGAAGAGCGAGGTGGATCATGCTAATCACCTTCATATGGTATTACAGACCTTAAAGGAACAATAGTGGTATGCCAAGTTCACCAGGTGTGAGTTTTGGTTGAATGTTGTAACTTTCTTGGGTCTTATTATTTCTACTGAAGGGATCATGATGGATCCCCAAAAGGTTGTTGTGGTAATGAGGTGGCCTAGGCCCATTATTGCATTTAACATTCGGAGTTTCTTGGGTTTTGCCAGGTATTATAGTCATTTTATGGAAAGTTTTTCGTCAATAGCTTCTCTTTTAACTAAGCTAACATAGAAGGAGGTCAAGTTTTCTTGGTCAGATGCTTGTGAAGGAAGTTTCAAGAAGTTAAAGGATAAGTTAACTTCGGCTCCAATTATCACTTTTCCAAAAGGCAATGATGGGTTCGTGGTTTATTGCAATGCATCTTGGGTAGGTATTAGTTGTGTGTTGATGCAACAAGGAAGGGTGATTGCGTATGCTTCCAGGCAATTGAAGGTACATGAAAGGAATTATCCTCCTCATGATTTAGAGCTATTGGCTATTGTGTTTGCTTTTAAAATATGGCGGCATTATTTGTATGGTGTTCAAGTGGATATCTTTTCTAATCATAAGAGTCTCGAGTATGTGTTCACCCAGAATGAGCTTAATTATAGCAGAGGAGATGGCTTGATCTACTCAAATATTATGATATGAGTCTTCACTATCACCTAGGTAAGGTCAATGTGGTTGTTGATGCTCTTAGCAGGTTATCTGTGGGGGATATTGGATGGATTTTGATTAAAATGGTTCTTTGGGTTGGGACCCATATTTAATCAAAAGACCTGGTGTGGAAATTTTGATGGCATCTTTGATTCTAAAATATCTAATTTAGGGTGGTATCATAGTTAGTTTGGGTCCCAAGCCTTTATATTTTATTTTGAGCTTTTAGACGAAAATTAGTTAAAATAGCCTAATAGGAGTCCGGGGGTTAATTTGTTGTAAATGGCTAGTTTTCCTAAATTTGATGATTCCATTGGATCTTGAATGCATTTTATGATCTATTTTCACTATGGGTTCATGTTCATAGGGTTCAGGATGAGTTTTGAGGGTCAGAAATAAGTTTTGGAGGTTGCTGGTGCTGGTGTGGCCACTTAAGCAATCATTGACCATTTGAATAGGTCTATTAAGCAATTATTTGGACACTTTAGTGGTATTTTGATCCTTTGAATAGCATTTAAGTGATATTTTGGCCGCATTAGCGGTATTTTGACCCAAAATGTTTGCATTTTTGACCTGTTGGGAGCTAAGAAGCTCCATTTTTGACAATTATTGATGCGTTTTATTGTATACTCATTGTCTATGTGATTCTAACTTCATATTTCTCATTTTTCATAATTTCCAACAAAAATCATGAGTCAAAACCCTTTTTTTGCTATTATTGGAGCTTGGAGCGTGGAAAATTATGGGAAATCATCCATTGAGGCGAGGTAAGATAATTCAACACATCTTGATTATTTTTTATTATCTTTTCCCCATTAAAATCCACTCTTTTCCTGGTAAATTTATAGAAATTAGTTTTTGAATGTCTTAACTTTGCACGTTGATTTGGCTTTCGATTCAAGCTTCGTTTGTGCTCAAATTTTGAGCATGCATTCTTGTCCTTTAAGGGACCTCATGATGGATTCAATTTTGAGATTTTGCTAACAGGCCCCCCGCGAGTTTGTTATTGACCAATTTTTGATTAAAAGTTTTATTTAGCAATATGGGTATCATTTACTCCTATTAAGGCGTAGATATTATTTTGATAATGCAACATCATTTTTGAGAATATAGAGAAAAGACAAGCAATTTATGGACGATTCAAGACTTGTAGTTCGACATCGAGCTAGGTTTTGGTCTACTTTTCTCTATGAGATTGTGTATAGTATAGATTACATTCTAGGTAAGGATTATAGAATTGGATTATGATTAGAATACCAGGACTTAGCCTTTTTAGGGAAATTGGCATGGAAATGTGACCCAAACCTAAGTATAAAATACTTGCTATGGATAATCCCATTACCCCTAATTATCAGCATGTTAAACATGGAATGATAATAAAGACCATTTTGTGTAAAATTCACTATTTGACTTAGTGACTTGGACCGTAGTTTCCCAGATTATAGTGTTATTATTATTCTAGTTATATATTTTTGGGCCCGAGGTCGTGGTTACGATACCAGTTGGACTCTAGGTGAGTATTCTACTCTTAGAAAGGGTGTGATTCTAGTTTATAGATGCTTGGGCTCTTATTTTTGTATTATTTGGATATTGGTGAAGTCATGCATACTTTGGGCACATTCATACTCACTTGGTGGTACGATTTCAATCAAAACCATGATTTTACTATTATTTTCTAAAAAGTAATTTATTCCTAATTTTTAGTTTTAAAACAAATTCTATTACAATGGGAATCATACTACCTTATTTAATAACTTATGAGCCTTAGAAACGAAAGTTGATGTTTTGGAAACTAGATCAAGATTGATTTTGGTTCGTGGTTTATCCACACTTTTATCACTACTATTTATTACAATTAAGAGAGGTTTCATCCTTTTCTATGCTATTATGCTTATTTAGTCTCGAAGTTGATCTCGAACAAAGGTTTTTCAGTTACGGCACGTATGATACTATTTTTTATTTGAGTTTCCCACTTATAATACTATTTCTAGTACAAGTCTAATATTTAAGATACCTCTTCTAGTTCGAGTCTAACATCTCTGATACTATTTTTATTTTAAATCCGACACTAATGGAGTATTTGGTATGTTAAGGAACCAATTCAAGTCTGGTACTTACTATATGGGAGGATTCATGGACATGGTTTATTATTGGCTTATGTTACATCCATTTATTTATACGCATTGCCTATCACCAGTATAATTATTTGATGCTTATATCTACCGGCCTTATAGGGGTTTTATAGGTATGTATAAGCTATGATAGCTATTTGTTGAGTGTTTGATTTGAACTTTTAGGTTTATGAGGGACCAATGGAGTTATTGTTTATCTTGACTAGTCGATTACTTTATTATTGGTTGTTATGATTAGTTCGTGGTAGTATGGTTATGGATTGGTACTCGAGATTATATGTATGTTTTTAATTCCTTTCCTTTCTCATACTAAGATATTTTATTATTAGATTATCTCTTTTAGTCATTCTTTGGTTAGAAACCTACATTATACTAGTATTAGCTTTCCTTCATAGCTATGATCCTCAAGATTTTAGATTGGTTCCCTCAGGTTATTATCTCGGAGTTTTATCCCATAAAGAGGTGCATATATATGATATTACTGTATATCTCTCCTTTTCCTTATTCATTCATATCATCTATATCCTTTTTACATTGTGTTACTTTTATATATCCTTCCTTCACTCTTTATATGTACATTGGATAGTGATATATGACATAGTACTTTAGTTCCTGAGTACCGTTAGAATAAGATAACTTATCCTCATTTCCCCATTGGCATGATTATGTTTAGTTTCTTGTATTGTTTTTTTGTAGTTGATATTACTTCTTTGCATGTTATTTATGCTTTCATTATCTCTGGAGCTCAATTGGTTGATGCCTATAGAGTATCATATTTTGGTGCTCATACTACACTCTACAACTTGTAGATTATAGTACAAGTTCCCGTTATTGATGTGTGCATCGTGTGGTGCTGCTTTAGATTAGATATTAATGGTGAGATCCTAATGTTTAAAGTGTTCTTGCTCTCCCTTATATTGATTAGACTTATCTCTATTTTGTATTTGGAAATGGTTTGCACATCTATATTTACTTTATATCTCATTTTGTACTCTTATTGTATTAGAAGCTCTTGTACTAACTTCACCAGGTCTTGGGGTTGTATTCTATATTAGTCTTTTATTTAAATTTATTTTATTATTTCCTTTATTTTTCTGATAGTTCGATACTAGATATTCCAGACTATAGGTTGGCTTACCTATTGGTCGGTTAGAGTAGGTGCCATTATGACTTGAGAAATTTGGTTGTGATAGATTGGCATCAAAGCCTAGATTTACTAGTGTCTTGGTACAAGAGCTAAGTGTCTAGTAGAGTCTCATGGATTGGTTCAGAGACATCTATGTCCTATCTTTGGGAGGCTATAGAGCATTCTTAGAATAGCTTATTCTTGACTCATTATAGTGTGTATGTATTTTTATGAACCACTAGTACTTCCTTGATACTATTATTTTCCAGATGGATGGAACGAGGTTATCAATAGATATAGATGAGACTTCATGTGCTGCCAGAGTTTTATGGAAACGTCAGGCTAGAGGGTTAGAGATTAATATCGAAGATCTTCAGTGTCAGTCGGAGGATCTGGGCCATCTTAGGCTCTAATAGATTTTGTGACTACCTCAGATTTTTAGGATCCAATGTATTGAATTTTAAGCCTTTTACCGGTACTTCACAACTGGAGGTGATGTTTGATACATCAAGGGGTTCTCAGACTAGAGTTGGTTGGGGTTTGACAGGACTCTTTGTCTATTTCAAAGTATGAGATTGGGTTTCTTGAGTTGGCCAAATATACTCTGAAACTATAGACCTCAGAGCATAAGATATTGTATGGATTTATTAGAGAGTTAACCTTTACACTCGGCTTGGTGTCAAAATATTTAATAATAACTGGGTCTTTTTTCTCTTAGTTTATTAATCATTCGAGGACCATAGAGAGAGCATGTATTGAGCCTTATACATATAACGGTAACAGGCTATGTCATTAGTACAATGTAATTGACATTTTTTTTGAGTGTAGGGATCCTACCGTCAGGGATACATATTATTTGTAGCTTGTCAGTTCTATAAATTTAGCATCAAACTATAAGTGGCTCTCAGATCATTCGTGGTTGTCACAGTAGGAAGAGTTTTCGTCAGACCATGTAAAGTATTTAATATGGATCTTTAGGTTGTGGCAAATATTCAGAATTAGTAGGTACAGTAACTCAGAGCATACCAAGAGACAATTTTAATAGAAGAGAGGATGATCACTTTAGTACAAAGTGTCAAGGCATCAGTTGGTTAGCTAGTTATGAATAACTCATGTTTTTTTGCTAGGTTAGAGCTTCAGAGGATTGTTACAACTTCATAGAGACTAGTCACTGGTCCAGAGAGTGTTCCCAATATGATATTATTAATCATTCCGCTCATCTGGATTTGTCTCATATAGTATTAATACCTTTAGTTAGAGTTAGTGCACTTAGTGCCTCAGTTGGTGTTTCAAATGCCCAGTTCGAGTTTGGATACATTCAAATTCATACTTCTTCGGGCACATTAGAACTATGACTTTGGACCCCATTGATATAGGTGTGATTTGACTTTTTATCATTTAGTTATTATTTAAACTGTGTTGGGATTTCTATACCCATCGATGGTTTGCACCCTGGTATTACTTTATTGGTTGTTTATGACTTGTGTAAATTCATGCATAAGTGTCTACCCCCATAGATGATTTGTTTTAGTTGTGGATAGAGCAGATCAACGTGGTATATTACTTAGGGTGTAGTATTTGGGTTAAAGTCCCCCTTTTTGGCATTATGGCCTTGTTGTGACATTAGAGTGGTACTGGCTGTGTTTATTATTTTATTGTGCTACCTAGACTTTATATTACTATTGTTAATGTTATTTTTTTGACCTTGAATTATTCTTGTACGATAGATAGCTAGACTGGTGTTATCTAGTTAGTGTTTCCCTTCTTGTGATTCTAATCCTTTGGCCTAGAGACTTAGTTGGTTGGTCTTTATTTCTGTTAGCAAGGCAAGTTTAATTGTGGAGTGGGTTGTAAAAGTGAAGGTAGATTTGGACTTTTGTGTTTCTATTGCAATTCTAGCATTGGCAACTCTTTTCTATGGTACATTTTAGAGATTGATCAGTTTGAGGATTGCTCTTTCAGTTTGGCGAGTTTGTTTCCTTGTAGTGGTCTTGATTTTGGTATTGATGTTGTGCTGGGTACTCTATTCTTTTGATGATGTGGTTCATGATTTAGATGAGTTGAGGATGGTTTAAGAGGGTGAATTCAAAAACTCTTTTGTTTGGTAAGTAGTTTTACCCGATATGACTTTGTGGAATGATTTTTCCTAGTGATATATGCTTAGGTTTCAATTTCGGGTGACTTTTCTTTTGAAATGGAGTATTGTTTTGACTAGATTTAGGCAAGGATCATACTTCTTTTAGTTTCTCAAGCTTTTTCTATTACTAGTACTATTTGCAACCTTCGTGAGTTCTTGGTTATGCCTAGATGTATTATGCCATTCAACGGATGTGTAGTTGGTGGCTCGTGCCTTCTGTCAGTGGTTTTCCCTGGTTGTGGTTTTGTTTTTCAGCTAAATTTCCATTTCAACTCTTGTAGGAATCATTAGGGATATGCTTTATTTCTGATAGTAAGGTTGATTTAGGTGTTTGGCCTTAGATTTGATTTATTGCCTCAAGTTTAGATTTTGACACATTGGAATGGCAGATTGAAGGTTATGATAGATTTTGGAATATGGATGCTTAGTTTTCAATAGGATTGGTTTAGACAGTTGAGACCTAGCAGTTCAATTTTGGTGTTGAGATTTCAGCTGTGAGTTGTAGAGTTTGGGTTCAATCTCCATTGCTAGATTTGTTTCAGTTGAGACTTCATTTATAGGATGGGTAAGCCTACTCATTACCTGTCAGCGCAGTTTTCTTCAGTTTATATAGTATATGGTTGATAGATGCTCAAAAGTAGTCTGTTGGCACATGATATTGGCTTTTACTGCTCTTGATCTCGATTCTCAGTTTTCATCAGAAATTTGGATTGTCTTATTAGCAGAAGAAGTGTTTTTATGTTGGTCTTAGCATGGTTTCACCCATTGTTAGTGGGTCATTTTGGAGCGGATCATTCAGTTTAGAGAATTTGTTCTTTGAACTCCTGATTATTGTTTCTAGGATCATCCAGACCAGTTGTAGCTTTGGCAGGAGATCACAAGCTTTGATTATCTCCAATTATGTATACGGGTATGACCTTATGAACTTTATCTTATACTAAATGGTATGGATTTTTGGTTGATTAGCTTCAGTTTTTTGAGGTTACTTTGATGTAATTGCACATATAGTACTCGAATGATATTTTTTGGTAAGAGTAGGCATCCAGTTTAGAGAGGCAAATAAATATTAGATTTGGAATTTAAAGTTTGTGGTATGGCGCATGCCTTAGGTGGCCTTTAGATTGGTTAGTTTTTTCTTGGTTGTGCTTATTTTAGTGTGATGTTAGCATTTCATGGTTTGGGTTTGCATGCATCAGTCATTCTTGATTCATTGAAGGCCAGCTGGTTGTTGACGTTGAGTTGTGGCTATTGTATAGTAAAGTAAGGAAGTTGGTTCAAAAGGGATACCTATAGAGAAATACATTAAAAGTGTTGCTTCTTCTTAGAGGTTATCTAGGGAGACATGTTCGGGGCATGCAAGCCCAGTACCTCAATCTTAGAGTTTTTCCTATCCATTGACTTTTGCAGACGAAAGTCCTTTTAGTAGTGGACATTGTAATGATCCTCCAATTTATTTTCTTATTTTTGCATGTTTCTAGAATGTTGAGCCTTTTTACAATGGCTACATATCATTTATGATATTTCAGAACTGTTGGTTTGTTTATTGGGCAGTTCGTTTGGGTTTTCGACTCATTTCCCTATTTTGATGCCATCATTTTAAGGAATTGGTCTCAGACCAACACTCTTAGTAAATGGCCTCGGATGAGAATTTGATAGCCGATAGCTCTATAATGTGGACTTTTGGCTAGGGGGACCCTTGGTTTGGATACCTAGGCTTTCAGACTCGTTTTGGGCTATTGGGTGAGTTTTGGTTAAAATGGCCCTTTGAGTGTGGGAGTAACATTTGATTAATAATACCTTAGATGGAAATTTTGATGGTTCTCTTGATTCTAAAATATCAAATTTAGTTTGGTATCATAGTTAGTTCGGATCCCGACCCTTTATATTTCATTTTGTATGTATAGATAAAAATTTATTAAAATGGCCTGATAGGGGTCCCCGAGGTTAATTAGTTGTAAACAATCTTTTTTATTAAATCATATGGTTTCTTTAGATACAAAACACATTATATAATCAATTTGCACAATTAGTTCATGTTTATAGTGTTCCGGATGAGTTTCGAGGGTGGAAAATAAGTTTTGGAAGTCGCTAGTGCTGATGTGATCGCTCACCATGGACCGTTTGATCGGGCTGCATAAGTGACCATTTGGACGTTTTAGTGGTATTTTGGCCCTCTGACCATATTTTTTAAGAGAATAAAGTGTCGCTTAAGAGACCACCACTAATATATGACCCAATCCGAATCCATTTCATATTTTTTGAGATCTTGGAAGCTAGGAAGCTCCATTTTTTTTTACTATTTTTGATGCATTTTTCTCGTATAATCATTGTGTATGTGATTATAGCTTCATATTTCTCATCTTCCAAGAATAACCATTTCCTTTTCATAACTATCGGCTAAATTTGAGAGCCAAAATCCTTTTTTCACCATTTTTTGAACTTAGAGCGAGGAAAATTGTGGAAAACCAGCTATTGAGGCTAAGGTAAAATAATTCAACACCTCTTGATTGTTTCCATTATTTTTCCCGTCAAATTATGTTTTTTTTTTCTTGTAAATTCCTAGAAATTTATTTTTGGATTCCCTAACTTTTTGGGCTGATTTCGGCCCCATTCAAACTTCATTTGTGCTCAAGTTTTAGCATACATTCCTTGTGCTTAGAGGGACCTCATGATGGATTCAATTTTGGAATTCCATTTTAGCAGGTCCTATGAGCCCATTATTGACCCAATTTTGGGCTCAGAGTTTTATATAGCAATATGAATATCGTTTTACTCTTATTAACACGTGATGTTTATTTTGATAGTGAGGTATTATTTTTGAGAACGTGGAGCAAAGGCAAGCGATTTATGAATGGCTTAAGACTTGTGGTTTGGTCTCAAGGTAGGCTTCGATATACTTTTATATAAGATTTGATAACGCCCAAACTACAGCTCTCGTAAGAGTGTAAGCAGTCACTGTCAAATATAGAACCCAACTGGGTTGGGTGTCGAATCCCACAGGGAATACTTGGTCACTAAGTGTTGCAATTATTAGTAGACTGTTGATCGAAAATTCCATGAAAAATGGGGGATTGGATTGTGGCGTGAATTAATGCTATGGAAGTAACAACAAAATGCTTTGTTTAGTAAGATTTAATCACAGAGAAAAATAAGTTAGGGTTATGTCCACCTTATGAGTTCTACGTATCGATTAACTATGAGTAATGCGGAATTCATACATGCATGTACTTATAGAGATTCGTATTCTAATGGTAAATCCTAGTGTTTCTCAACCATCAAGGATTATTTCACTTTAACTCTCTCGAGCTTAAAGCGTATAACTAATGGTATGAACTCTCCAAGAGGTTAACCCAGTTACGGCACTAACGTGTAAATAGGGGTTGGTAGCCCTATTTCCTTGTCACACTCTCTTTTCCAAACATGTAACTTTTCTCTCGAACAAGTTAATGCTATAATGGCGTATTCTATATGTTTGCAACCACAAGAATTTAATTAAAACAAAGAGAGTAATGATATAAGTAGCATACGCATCAAGAATTCACAAACTCATAGTAATAGATAGTATATCAAAAGGCTTCCATAACCCTAACAGAGAAGTTTAGCTACTCATGATTGTAAAGGAAAACAACGAAGACATCATCATCATCATACCAAAATGATAACAATCTCACGATGGGTATGTATTGGCGTCACTATGAGAATGACGTGATTTCCTCTCTAGCCGTTCTTGTAGCGTTTTTTCTCTGTCTAAACTTACAGAATCTGTAAACTGAATAAAATAAAAGTGTCGACTGAATTAATTCATCAATGAATGAATGCTGAAAAATTCAGCAAATAGGGTTTTTATAACATCCTTGTCCTAGTCCTACTAGGTTACTGCTGAACCCCTAAGTATTTAAAAATACTGCTTTTGCCCGGGACAATTTCTCCATGCGTCACATTCAGTCCATAAGCTTCCAAAAGCTGCCTTCCCTCTTCTGTGAAGTTTTCCTTTGCTGCCCAAAGGTCCACAAAGTGCTGAAATATTCATCATTAATACCTGAAAACATGCTAATCACGTAGGTTAGCTCGCTTACAGGAAAATGGACTAAAAGTGCAGGAATTATATATTTTATCCTCAAAACTTTGCTATAACATGGGTAAATTATGGTGTTTAGGCGTGTAAATACACCCGACATCAACACCCCACACTTAAAGCTTTTTTCGTCCTCGAACAAAATATTACGTCCATGCAAACATCTAACTAGGAATTCACAGCAATAGCACAAAATTTATCCTCAAGACATGCACGACAATTATTAACAAAGAGTAGTTTTCTGGATCACTACTAGAAACCATTCAACCTCCAACATAGACTCATGATGATGGCTAATTCGTATCCACAACTTAAGGCACCAAGAATCATACAAAACTACCCAACAATCATCAACCATGTGTGTCTCACACAAGATATCACCCATAATCACTCACAAGTTTTGCATTTTTCGAAACATGGGTATAAGATTCTCCTGTCTCTCACTCTCACAAAGAATTCATATGTTGCAACTGATGATCATAGGTTTTCCCTTAGTGTAATGCTCTACTAATATCAGAATGCTAAGCTTAGGATCAAATAGGTCTTTACAGGTTGTAATGTAGGCTAAGGGACAGGTAGGACTATTTTATCCAGAAATAGTGACTATGTTCCCTAAGAACTTTAATACATCACATTATGCCATTAACACTCTCTTTTAAACAACCCTTCTACCTTTCTTTTCATCTAACACCCCTTTTCACCTATTTTGTTATTCAATTATAAACACAAAGATGAGAATATACAACTTATTTTTTTATTTTTCTATTTCTGTTTTTTTTTCTTTTTTTTTTATAAAACACCTCTATGATAGCCACTCTTATTCACAACAATTTCAAGTACCAATACACTCTGAGGCATCATTCTCACCCACTTTCCTCTTATTTTGTCACATGACTCTACAATTTAAGAGCTTAGGAATTTGGATCAAATTATGGTCTTGAAAAAAAATGGATTAGGCTACATATGAGGTTGTCAAAGAAAATAGCTAAAGGCTCAAAGGGGGTTAACTAGGATAATGTCCACGGGTAGGTAAAAAGAAGGTAAACAATCACAGGCCGCCAAAGAAATGCCTAAATCATCTCCTAAACTTACACTCTTTATTTCGCTTTACAAACTCATCAGGCAAGTTCTAGCATCAGTCACAACACAGAATATACTATAACCTCACACACACAAGGCACATGGTCAACTTAATTGGGAGCAGTATAGACTCTTGACCCAACAGGTGAATGAATTAAACCACACAATTATCACACAGTGAGTCACACTTAGAGCCTAAATGTCTCAATAGTAATGATTTTGGCACAAACTCTTGTCATAATACCATGCCGCCTATCAGAACAATTTCATGCAAAAAATTTAAAAATCGAAAAATTTAAATACAAATCTAAAAATTTAACTACAAACGAGAATAAATGCAGGCAAAGAAGTACAATACAGCATACAAATACCAGCACCCCACACTTAGACGGTACACACTGTCCTCAGTGGAAAATAAATAAGGAAAACCTGATTAGTCGGACTCTTCCTCTATGTCTGGGGTCATTCCCCCTGCATTGGAATCATCATCAGAGTCGTCATCATCAGAGTTATCCTCCACATCTGAGTCTGGATGTCGGTGATCATCGTCAATCGGTACGTCATCATCGAGAGGTTCCTCAAAATTTACACCTACTCCACACATAGCCCGCGCACGCTCATTCATCGGGTATTCATAATCCAACTGCTGGAGCTCTGCATTAGTTGGAACACGTCCCCCACTCATCATGGTAAACCTCGTCATGCCATATAAATGGCGGAAGAAGCTTTCGTCGCGAGCATGTCTTTCTGCAGTGGTCAGGTTGACTCCATGCATAGTTTCAGGATCTTTAACCTTCGTAAGATCAAACCTTCTTCGGGTTGTGTGGAAGCTTATGATCTGCAGGTTCCTCTTCAATGTCCTCCTTCCTCAACATTGTGGTCAACAAATTTCCAAAGATGAAGTGGGACCTCTTGTGCAGCCTAGCCTTACGCATTGACGACCGTATAACCACACCAATGTGGATGGGAATATTAGTCATCAGAGCGTACACCAAGCATACTCTATCACGTGTGATCTTTGTATACTGTGTCCCTGGAATCAGGCAAGAATTGACTATACGCAACCATATCCGAGCTTCTCTGTTCAAGGAAGCATACGGGAAGGTATTGTGCCGACCGGTATCCTTGTGACGAATCCAACGTGCCATTGATCTTGTTCCACACAGTGTGTGTCTGATTGCCCTATATGGAGGTCTGTGATGAAGCTCCTTGAGCGGTGATGGATCCACAGATGGAAGACCCAGAAAAGAGTTGAAGAACTCCGCATTCAGTTGCAAGACTTGGCCCCGAATCTTCACTTCACTTCCGGTAGTCTTTGGAGACCAATTGGCATAGAATTCTCATGTTAGATCAAGATTGCATTCTCCCATATCTTGGAAAATGAAATCAAGATGTAGCGCCATGATTTTAGCCAAAATGCAAGGTTCTCTCTTCGCTAGACTCTCCTTTTGTATCAACTCTATGTGAACATATTTTTTCACTTTGTTGTTCTTGTACCACTCCTTTCCTTCCTCCTCTAGGACCCATTTTATCCCGAACATGCGGCGAGGTATTTGCAGCGAGGAAGATTCAGCTTGCTCTTTTTTTCCCCTTTTCTGACCTTTCTGTGAGGTGGACACTTTTTTTTTCCTGGTCGACCTTTTGGTGCCATTTTACCTGACATTAAAATAAATTCATGTTAGCTTATCTCGGAAGATTTGATCGACAAACAAACAATAATGGCACCACCCCACACTTAATTTGTTCGCACCAACTAATTAAGTGAATGATATCGATTACTCAGACTTCATCGACATACATGTAGGCGATATGTTCCAACAATATGTTCAGCACAGTCATACATTCATGTCATCTTAACTATCCTTTCCAATTCTATTTCATGTAATCTTGTCTATACTTTCATGTTTGGATGAATGCACTTTTTGAACAAAACTACCATATAAGGATCGTACCATAAATAGAAACAAGTTATTGCATAGGCATAATCACACCATCTTATGCTTGTGGTCAATCATAATCGGTATCTCGATGAACGAGTCATTCAAATATTCAAGCTTTCAACTTACAATATTATGTATTAACTTCACAATTTCGACTTCAGAAAACTATGACAGTGTATAACAATCAAATACAAGTCGGAAAAAAGTCAAGAACACCCACACGTATTCTTTCACTCAACTAGATGTAACATAACAAACCATCTACATTCAAATTACCAACACCACTTCAAGATTTAACAACTCATTATAGGCGTAGTATTGTAATAACTACGGAATATAAAAGAAGAACTTACTTGGTGATGGACTTGGAAGATGATCTTGCAAGGTTAGATGAGCAAAAAGTAAATTTTTGAGAGATTTGGGAAGGTTAGGCGGCGCCTAGGTTGAGCAAACAATGTGATTTTGTCTCAAGGTTGAAGTTCTATTTATAGACCAAGGCTTGGGTCGGGTTTGACCCCTGAAAAATCGGGTTAGGAGACCAAAAAGCATAAGTAGGCGGCGCCTAATGCTTTGCCTATGCTTAGCATAGGCGGAGCCTATGGTATTGCCTAGTTGGGAATAGGCGGCGCCTATGCTATGACCTAGTTGAAACAGTGAGCATAGGCAATGGCATAGGCGGCGCCTTTAGCTTTGCCTAGTTGAACATAGACGGTGCCTATGCTATGGCCTAGTTGAGCATAGGCGGCGCCTATGCTATGGCATTGTAGATTCAGAGAGCAAAGGAAATGGCATAGGCGGCACCTTTAGCTTTGCCTAGTTGAGCATAGGCGGCACCTATGCTATAGAATTGTCGATTCAGAGAGCAAAGGCAATAGCATAGGCCTTTCCTTGTCCGTTGCCTAGATTTGTATAGGCATTGCCTTGTCCATTGCCTAGTTGAGGCAGTGAACAAAGGCAATGACATAGACCTTGCCTTGTCAATTGCCTAGATTTGTATAGGCCTTGCCGAACCGAAAGACTTTTGCTCTTTCATTACTCACTTACCACCTTTAACATTGCTCACTTTCAAGTCAAAATTTAAGACCAAGCTCCTCCTTTATACGACTTCCCCTACACTTAATCAAAAACAACAAAAACGATTAGAAAGATGGGTTGCCTCCCACCAAGCGCCTTATTTTTGGTCGTGGCTCGACTCTTATTTTTGGATTTTTATTTAACAAAACAAACTCCTAGGAAAACAAAACAACTAAAAACAATGGGTTGCCTCCCATGTAGCGCTTGATTTATTGTCGTGGCACGACATAGTTACCTCGATTACATAGACTTCGGCGAGATAGATGGCGCATCATTTTCTGAATGGATTCAGACGACGTTGATGCTTACTTGTAGGCATGCAATCTTCTTCGAGATGACTCTTGTGCATACATATCCCAAGAGGGATACCAATTATATCATCAATAGTCCAACCCATATCTCTCTTGTACCTCTTAAGAGCAGAGATGAGAGCCTCTACACGCTGTTTACCTAAATCATCCGCAACACTCACCGGAAGTGTATTTCCACTTCCCAAGAACGCATACCTTGGGTGACTGGGGAGCTCTTTCGATTCTAGCACTGGTGGCTCTTCAATAGAAGTCTTCGCTGTTGGTGAAGGTCGATTCCTAAGATCAAGGTACAGCTTCTTAGTAGCATGAGAATAGGACTTTATTCCTATTAGAGCACAAATAGTTTCTTCATATTCTTCAACATCCTCATGCTAAAAATTCAACAACACAACAGACAATGGCTCAACAGTAAGCTGCTTCTCTACAGATAATTCTTTGTCATCCTCATAATAAACATCAGCTACAGAGAACACATCCATATCTCTAGGCTGCTTCATCGATTTGCATACATCAAAATGGACTACTTCGTCATTCAGCCGAAATAAAAGCTCATTAGCTCTTAAATCAATCAGCACACTTCCAGTTGCGAGGAAAGGACTCCCCAAGATTATGAGAACTTCAGAATCCACCTCGCAATCCAAAATAACAAAGTCTGCAGGAAAGATAAAGGTGGAAACCTTCACCAACATATCATATAAGATACCAACAGGCCGTTTTACCGACCTATCTGCCATCACGAGCCGCATATTGGTTGGTGTAGGATCACCCAACCCCAACTTTCTGTAAATGGATAACGACATCAAATTGATGCTAGCCCCATGATTGCATAATGCCTTAGCAAAATTCATAGATCTAACCGTGCAAGGAATAGTGAAAGCACCAGGATCTGCCTTCTTCTGTACTAAAGACCTCGTGGCAATGGCACTATAATGATGAACATTATCTGCCAGCTCATAGCTTACTGCCTGCTTCTTTGTCAAAAGGTCCTTCATGAATTTAGCGTACCCAGGCATCTGTTCCAGCGCCTCCACCAACAGAACATTAATAGTCAGCTGCTTCAACATGGTCATGAATTTACTAAACCTGGTGTTATCAGCTTTCTTCTTCAGTCTCTGAGGAAAAGGTGGTGGTGGAAGGGGAATAGTTTTCTCCACCACTTCCTTTTTATCTTGCTTCCGATTGTCGATCTTTTTAGGCTGCAGACGTCTAGGGGTAACGTTAGGAACACTATCTTCAGCTTCTACGACATCTTTACATTCTGCATCAATAACATTATCTGCTATATCATCAATCACCTGCTTGCCTATGGATGGATTTTCCAACACTTTACCACTCCTGGTAGTAATAGCCATATATGATCCATCATTCCTTGGGTTTTGCACAGTGTCGCTAGGTAAGGTGCCAGCCTTTCTTTGATTGAATGTCGCTGATAGTTGACTCAATTGTTGCTCCAGCTGTTTTATCGCGGTAGAATGCGAATCAACCAAGTGATTTATTGATGACAAATCATTCTTTACCTCAGTAACGTCCATATTGGTTGCCTCCACTCCTTTCAACAGCTTAGCCATTATATCTTCCATGGACATCTTCCCAGAGCCAGACGCCACAGCCTCACGATTTCCAGGAGGAATGTACAAACCACTCCTGTCGGTCTTATTCTTCCAACTACCTTGATCACGGTCCTTATATCTTGATTTATCATAATAGTTCCGACCTTGGTTTCCTTGGGCATTGCCTCGGAAACCCCCCTGATTATTCAAGTAGTTTGCTTCTTCCTCATAGTCTTATTCATCTCTTCCCTGTGATATAATGGCCTTAACCTTTTTGGTCTTCCCTGATAGTAAGTGCTTGGTAAGAAGATCCATCTGCATTTTCATGTGAGCCATATCTTGGTCACGCTCTTCTTGTCTACGCCTATGCTCTGCAGTTATGCCAATGGCTATAGTAGACCTTGCTACCTCAGAATCCCTGGTATGCCAAGCTCTACTCTTCTTTGTCATAAGGTCCAGCATATCACTTGCCTCAATAAAAGTAAGGTCCATGAATGACCCTCCTGCAGCATTATCAACCACTGGCTTAGTCACCGAATTTAAAGACCTGTATAATATTTCCATCAAGTGGACATTGGTCATATGATGATTTGGGCACCGCATAAGCTTCTTCTTGAACCTCTCCCATGTTTCGTGGAGAGCTTCCGTTGGAAGCTGTCGAAAATTGCTTATCTCATCTCTTAATTGGGCTCTTTTGGATGGCGGAAAGAATCTTTCTAGGAAAACGTCTTTCAATTGCCTCCAATTTGTAAGAGAATCAGGAGTTAGCCCGTTCAGCCATAGAGTTGCCTCCCCAGACAGAGACAATGGAAATAAGCACAGGCGAATTGTATTCTGACAGATGCATATTCGGATCATCGCCTGCAAGTCCACCAAATAAAACATTGAGTTGCAATAGCTGAATCATGGTGCTAGTGATATTGAACTTGGCTCTAGGTGCCAAGGGCGGAGGAATAATAGCCCCTGTGGCACCAGCTCCATCAATATCGTCATCATCATCATCAAAAGGAGCTTGTACATCTCGACGTTCAGGTCTCATTCTAGCTTGACGATCTCTCCTGTTCATAGGCGCTGCCACCTCATCTGCACGCCATGGATTAAGTAACTCATCATCACCCAGGTCCTTATCATCAGGATTTGTTGCCCGACCTGGGTTATCAATATTCTATTGATGCACTTGACCAGCTGCCAACGCAGCTAATCTAGCCTGCTCCTATTGAGAAGCCCTTCTTTCAATGTCACGTTGTGCATCCATTCTGCCAATAAGTTGAGGTTCAGGATTTATGGGTAATAACGGTTGACCTGAACTTTGAGTGTTTGGCATGCACTCAAACAAACCTGAATAAAACAAAAACAACAACTAAAAGTAAAATCTGAGAATTTTTTACCAAAGGGTCTAGTAACTATCACAAACTTAGTTGACAACTGTATTCCCCGACAACGACGCCAAAATTTGATAACGCCCAAACTACAACTCTCATAAGAGTGTAAACGGTCACTGTCAAATATAGAACCCAACTGGGTTGGGTGTCGAATCCCACAGGGAATACTTGGTCACTAAGTGTTGCAATTATTAGTAGACTGTTGATCAAAAATTCCACGGAAAAGGGGGGATTGGATTGTGGCGTTAATTAATGCTATGGAAGTAATAACAGAATGCTTTGTTTAGTAAGATTTAATCACAGAGAAAAATAAGTTAGGGTTATGTCCACCTTATGAGTTCTACGTATCGATTAACTATGAGTAATGCGGAATTCAGACATACATGTAATTATAGAGATTCGTATTCTAATGGTAAATCCTAGTGTTTCTCAACCATCAAGGATTATTTCACTTTAACTCTCTCGAGCTTAAAGCGTATAACTAATGGTACGAAATCTCCAAGAGGTTAACCCAGTTACGACACTAACGTGTAAATAGGGGTTGGTAGCCCTATTTCCTTGTCACACTCTCTTTTCCAAACATGTAACTTTTCTCTCGAACAAGTTAATGCTATAATGGCGTATTCTATATGTTTGAAACCACAAGAATTTAATTAAAACAAAGAGAGTAATGATATAAGTAGCATACGCATCAAGAATTCACAAACTCATAGTAATAGATAGTATATCAAAAGGCTTCCATAACCATAACAGAGAAGTTTAGCTACTCATGATTGTAAAGGAAAACAACGAAGACATCATCATTATCATACCAAAATGATAGCAATCTCACGATGGGTATGTATTGGCGTCACTATGAGAATGACGTGATTTCCTCTCTGGCCGTTCTTGTAGCGTTTTTTCTCTGTCTAAACTTACAGAATCTGTAAACTGAATAAAATAAAAGTGTCGACTGAATTAATTCATCAATGAATGAATGCTGAAAAATTCAGCAAATAGGGTTTTTATAACATCCTTGTCCTAGTCCTACTAGGTTACTGCTGCACTCCTAAGTATTTAAAAATACTGCTTTTGCCCGGGACAATTTCTCCATGCGTCACATTCAGTCCATAAGCTTCCAAAAGCTGCCTTCCCTCTTCTGTGAAGTTTTCCTTTGCTGCTCAAAGGTCCACAAAGTGCTGAAATCTTCATCATTAATACCTGAAAACATGCTAATCACGTAGGTTAGCTCGCTTACAGGAAAATGGACTAAAAGTGCAGGAATTATATATTTTATCCTCAAAACTTAGCTATAACATGGGTAAATTATGGTGTTTAGGCGTGTAAATACACCCGACATCAAGATTGTGTGTAGTATAGATTCCATGCTAAGTAAGGATTATTGGCTGTGATAATGATTATTATATCAGGCCTTAGCCTATTTAGGAGACTTGGGATTGAAATGTGACTTGAAACTTTATATAAAATACTTTATATGACCATAGAATCTCATTACCCTTGATTATAAGCATGTTAACCATAGAATGATAATAAGGAACCTTTTTTATAAGATAAACTATTTGACTTAGTGACTTGGAATGCAGTTTTTTTGGATTATAGTTCTATTATTATGCTAGTTATACATTGTTGGGCCCGTGCCCGTGGTTATGATACCAGTTAGACTCCAAGTGAGTATTCTACCCTTAGGAAGGGCGTGATTCTAGTTTATGGAAACTTATGCACTTATTGTTATATTATTTAGATAATAGTGATGGTATGCATACTTTAGGCGCATTCATTCTCACTTAGCGGTATGATGCCAATCAAAACCATGATTGTACTATTATTTTCTAAAAAAGTAATTTATTCCAACTTACCAATTTTAAAATAGGTTTTTTTTATTAGGGGAATGTACCACCTTATTAATAATTTATGAGCTTTAGAAACTAAAGATGATATTTCTTAAAGTAGACCAAGATTAATATCTTGTCTAGGAAAAAATTTGGAAAATTCTTTTACCACTACTATTTGCTTTGGTTGAGAAAGATTCTGACCCTTTCTATGCTAATATGCTGATTTAGTCCCAGAGTTGATTTCAAGTAGTGGTTATTCTGTTGTGGCACTTATGATACTATTTCCAATTTGAGTTTGGCACTTATGATACTATTTCTGGTTCAAGTACGACATTTATGATACTATTTTTGCTTTGAGTTTTCGATGTAAGTCCGACATTGATGGAGTACTTATTATGTTAAGGAATTGATTTTAGTCTGGTATTTACGGTATAAGAGGATTCATGGACAAGGTTTACTATTGGTTTATGTTGTATCCATTTATTTATATATGTTGCCTATCACCAGTATAATTATATGGTGCTTATATCTATCAACCTTATAGGGGGTAATTTAGTAAAAGCTATGATTATTGTTTGCTGAGTGTTTGATTGGACCTTCTGAGCTTATGGGGCCCTGGTTAGGTGATTATTTTTTTGAACTAGCCAGTTACTTTATGGTTAGTTTGTGGCTAGATGATTATGAACTGGCACTCGAGATTGTCGGTATATTTTTTATTCCTTCCCTTTCTCATAATAAGATACGTTATTGTTAGATTATCTTATGTTTAGTCATCCTTTGGTTTGAGATCCGGATTATGCTAGTATTATCTTTTCTTCTTGTCTATGATCCTCAAGAGGTTAGGTTGGTTCCCTCAGGTTATTATCTCTCGGTTTTGTCCTACATAGGTATATATATTACCGTAATCTCTCTCTTTTCTTATTCATTCATATCATATATGTATCTGTTGTCATTGTATTACTACTATATATCTTTCCTTCACTCATCATTTGTATATTGGCTAGTGATATATGGTATTATACTTTAGTTCCTGAGTACTATTTGAATAGGATAATTTATTGTCATTGACTTATTTGTTTGATTATGTTTTGTTTTTTGGATAGCTGCTGACAGTTTATATTCTTGCTTTACACATTTTTTATGCTTGAATTATCTCTGGAGATCATCGGTTGATGCCTACTGATTACCATGTGTTTGGTACTTATACTATGCTTTTGCAGCCTACAAATCATAATATGAGTTCTCACTATTGAGTGTGTGTGCATCATGTGGTGCATCTTTGGATCGATGATTTGGAGTGAGCTCCTGACATTTAGAGTATTCCTGATCTCCCTTGTATTTATTCCTTATGTCTATTTTGTATTTGGAAATTCTTTGCGCATGCATAGTTACTGAGTTTTCATTTTGTGCTCATGTTGTATTAGAAGCTCTGTACTAACTTCACCAAGTCGTGAGGTTGTATTCTATTTTAGTCTTTCATTTAATTTTGTTCCATTATTATTCTTGATAGTTCGTTACTAGATATTCTGAACTATGTATTGGATTACCTACTAGTGGACTATAATAGGTGCCATCATGACTCGAGAAATTAGGTCGTGACACTCTCAAACCCTAAGAAATTCAGAAAACACAAGCAAATAAGCAGACAACACATAAATACCTCAGAAATGAGTCAATGTACATCTCAATTTCCCATTAATGAATATCCGCTAAGTCAAACATATTCCAAAGCATCAATTGGAACCTATACTTCCTAGTGAAATATGATATCTATAATTCAAAAGAAGTCTAACGATTCTTATATCAATAGACTTTGATTCAGGGTCCAGAATCACCTCAAAAGTCAACTTCAAAAATAAAATAGTAAAACTAGAATTTTAATTAATAATTACTTTACCCATAATTTAAGGATTGTAAATCTGAAATTCCGTCAAAAACTGAGTAGAAATCATCAAAATATTCATATTCACTTTAACTGTTAAATCACAAATTTTCATATTCAAAAGCGATTTAAAACAAGAAAATACTTGATGAATCGACAATTTTTTGTCAAAATACATTTACCCATAGTGTAAGTGTTTTAAATATGAAGTTTCATTAAAAACTGAGTCTGAGCCGATAATACTCCAGTTTTCTCCAACAAATTCGTGGATAAAGAAAGAAAATCAGCTAAAAAATCATAGAAGAATTCCAACCTATCCATTATATACTTTCTCCCTTTATAATTCATTAAAAAGCCGCATCCTCAGGGGTATTTGGGTCATTTTCCACATCTATCAACCCCCAAAACATGAGATTTAGCCACTTTAGAGGCAAAATTCATTCACTATTCTCAAAATTACTCAAGAACAAAACCCTAGGGCTTCTAATTCAAGGATTAAGATTCAAGAACTCACCATCAACCTTCATTAATTAAAGTACTTAGGTATGTGAAGTGTTCATCCAAGGGTTCCTTCTATCCATGGAGTCCAAGAAACTCTTTTAAAACTTCAAGTAGATAGGTTTCACGATTTCCATAATTGGATTTAAGTGTATTCATGATTATAATGTTAATTGGGTTTCTAATCCATGGTCTATTACAAGTTTCATATGGAATTGATTATCATGTGTGTAGTATCATGTGAATTTATTTTGAAGCCATTGAATTTGTGAATTTGGGAATTGATGTTATAATGCCTACATGTTGTTTAGTATCATGTGCATAATGGTGCTCCCTAAGTGTTTGTTAAAGGGATCATGTGAACTAAATGGGAAAAAATCACGACATGCTAGTATATGTGTAAACTTATACCTTTCAAGTGTTTGATAAAATATCTCTATGGATGAGTTATGAAGAAGTGCACAGTGTTATGCTTTTCAAGTTTACTCTATGCTTTACTATTCATGCTATCAAGTCCTGGGGGCATTCAATACCCAAAAAATTAGTTGTTTACCTAGAGCTACAGCAGTTATAAAATAGTCTTAGTAGTGTTATGAACAGTAGTACTCAGTAATCAGTCACAGTCTCAGTTCAGTATTCAGTTTAGAACTTAGTAAACTAAGTCAGTTAACCAGATTCAGTAGTACTCCATCAGTTTGCGGAACCCAATGAACTCAGTTCAGTTCAGTTAGATAGTATGATCAGTAACAGCTCAGTCAAGACTAGTATGGACTAGAAATTAGTTCAGTGTCTATTCAGTTGGGAGTAGGATTCAACACCGAGTGAACCCAGGGGTAGGGTCATTCCTGCTAGTATAGGGTTTAACCCTTAATAGCAATCCCTGCATTACAGAACTACGTAGCCAACGTAGGTTGAGATATCTTCTTCCTGCCAAACTAGGGTTGATACATCTCATATGAGTTTTCTTGCCAACGAGGGTTGACGAAAGAGCTTCCTATCAGAGAGGGTTAACTCGCAGCTTATCTTTACACATGGCACGATACTGAAACCCTTTCAATTGGGTTAAAGATTGGACCCTAATCCATTTAGAAAGGGGCATGTCAGTTAGATGATTACCTTCCACAGTTTCAGTTTTAGTTTCTATCTCAGTATAGAACTTAGTTCAGTTCTACAGAATTAGGACTGTCAGATAGAGTCACCCAACTTAGTATAAGACTTAGTTCAGTTCTACAGAATTAGGATTGTCAAAAATAGTCACCCAGTTATCTATTAGGACTTTCAGATAGTGACTCAGTTATAAGTATTATAGTATTAGTAAACTCAGATATAAGTTAATCAATATTCAAGACTCAGTAACCAGTACTAACGTGATGTCAGTTACAATTTATGTATCCATGCATATTCTCTCATTAAGTTATGCTCATGTTACTCAATCAGTTATTGTTCATGCATATGAACCCATGCATATCAGCCTACCTAACTTAGCATACTAGTACATTCAAAGTACTGACACATACCTTTCTTTTGAACTATGATGTCTTATATCATAGGTTCAGACGCACAGGCTCCTGACCGTACTTAGTAGTCCATCCTATCAGTAGCAGACTTAGTGGTGAGTCCTCATAGTTCGAGGAGAAAGTATTATTTTAGTATTTATGTACAATTTTCACTAGTCGGAGTTAGTTGGGGGCTTGTTCCATAAACTCCATCATTCAGACAGTTAGAGGCTTTCAGACTAGAGTATTTAGATGGATGTTTTTGTTTTCAGTATTCAGCTTTCAGTATTCAGTATTGGTCTTTCAGTTATGAACCTTGTCGCATTTTCAGCCTAACTTCCGCACTTATTTCAGTTATATTATTATTGTAGTGTTATTATTACTCAGTACTCACAGCAGGTACCAGTCATGGGTTAGATGGTGGTCCTTCGGGGTTGCTAGCACCATGTAGCGTATGGGGTACAAAATCGGTGTGTTACCTAAGTAATACTCTAAACATCAGTAGCTCACTCTAAGTTTTCGAACCATGGCTATTTCGCACGATACACACATCAATGGTGTTAACCCATACTATGATCTGTAGGTTGTAGAAGTATAGTATGAGTACCAAACAGATGGTACTCAGTAGGCAACTTCCTACTTACCTCCAAACATAAAACAAATATATATAACATATAAATAGAATGGAAACTACACCTAATATTTGGCAACCACATCAAATAGCCAATGAAATAATAAAGATAACCTATCCTATTCATGTCCAAGAGACTAATATAATAAGGATAAAAAAGTATCAAGGATGAACTATCCTATTCATGCCGTACTCAGAAATCTTAGTACTAAATATATATCCCTGGCCATTAAATGAATGAAAAAGGAGAAAGAAGGATATATATAATAATATACTAAGCCAAAGAATGAATGTACAATGTGAACAAAAGAAGGAAAGGATATACGGTAATACCATAGCTATATATATCTAGATATACATATATAGAGTTATAGGGTCAACTCAAAGTAAAACCTAGATTATCATGTCTTTATTTTAATGCCTCAATATAATCCTGCCAAGATTTTGTACTACCATACCCAGGGTTTCTAGTCCATATGTATAAACATGAAATAAACATGCATAATAATGCAGTTTTAAGATAGAAGAGGCTGTAAACATACCTCAAATCTCGATACCGAATCAATGACCAATCTGTCATAAACTAGCATAAAAATGATCATAACAATGAAAATAGCATTATCAATATCAGCACGAGTAATCGACTAATTCGACAACTAAATACCTAGCCGAGCATATGCATACCCCCATCATCCCAAGATCGGAAGGTTCAATCAACATACAATAACACAAGGCATAGTCATCACCCATATCTATGCAGCCCTCCTATATGAGTTGATAGATATAGGCACATACTGGTGATAGACAATGCACATGCAGGTATGAATGCAACAAAATCCATAATATCACAATACTATCATTATAACCATCACTGTCATATCCATCATCATCATAAACATCATCCTCCTTCTTTGGCCTTACTGGGTATATTATTATAATTTCCATACATAAGGCTAGCTGGACTCAAACAGGTAAATGTACACATAGGCACATCAATATAATCATCGTCAGACTTTAACAGGTATATCATCATAATGATCCTCCATCCTTGATGGATATCAATATATCATAATAATCTTTAAATTAATGCCAATACTAGAGAGCGAGCCCCATGAGGGCTAAAGTAAAGAATAAGCCCCATGAGGGGTAAAGTAAATGATCATGAAAAGAGAAGTAAGGTAGAGTATATGTCTATAATTCATCATTTATCATTATTATCACATATCAATAACCATATATATAATAGGTGCATGGACTCAAGCCGTAGCTAAGAAGAGTGTAAGTTCATAAATTCATTGCTCAGAGTGATTGTCAGGACTAAATCATTATAAAGAGTAGAAAGGTCAGAATATCTCAAGACCGTAGTAAATAATAGTTTTAATTCATGGAATAAAATCTATTTTGGTTAAATTTTTAAATCATCATTATTAACCTCTTTTATACATATAGATTTATCATTAAGCTAGATGGTTATCATTGTAAAGAAATCTGTTTTTAAAATGCAAAGTGGGTTTTGACTCTTTTTTAGGAAGAGTAGTCATAATATTATTTTTTTAACTAGAATCACATCATTTACTGACATAATGATTATGAATGTACCGAGTCTATGCATACCATCACCAATATTTAAATATTGGAATCATAAATATCATACTACATCTTTCTCTGTCCCATACCAAAGAGATGTGTATATAAACACACACACACATATATATATTCATAAACTACAACTGTATCCTTTACAAGGAAAATTACTTCCCGGATTTCCAACCAAAATCATCACACGACCCTTGGCCTAATAATGATGTCCAAAATAATCATAACAACATAATCATGGCTTTAGGCCCACATACGTATCAAGAACTCATATCAATAATAATGTAAATGAATCATACCATCTATAATCCATAGCGTATTCATGAGGCATAACATCTCTATAAGCTATAAAGCATATTTATACTCATCTCACTTCTAGGAGGCATAATGCATTGATAAAGCATAACCCATAACTATGAGGCATGTCACATCTATAAGATATCTCATCTCTATAAGTCATATATCATGACTTTGAGGAATATCATCTCTATAGGCAAATTATCATATCTAAGAGGAATAACATCTGTAAAGGCCCAATATCACATCTAAGAGGAATTAACATCTCTAAAGGCCCAATATCGCTCCCATAAGGAATATCATGTCCATAATCCATTAATCATTATCTGGGAGAAAATACATCACGATTTACCAAGTCACAAATTAAACTTATTCTAAAGGCTCAATAGTCTCAACTATGCCTAGCATCCACAACTAAGTCCACAAGGGCTAACACAAGTCTTGGCCTAAATGGGCCTGACAATCCCACTTCTAATCCTAAATTTCCATATTTAGGCAACTTATACCCTAATATAGGATAATGAAACACATTTTATTTTTGGCCTTGGTAAATATCTTGATCCTTGAGATCTCCGCCTTGGTTACGACTAGACCCACAGACTTGACGACTCATTAGAACAAGTCATAACCAAACCAGTAAGTTGTTGAATTAATTCTGCTCTGAGTATGAGTGGATCACTAAGAGCCACAAGGATATGTTACGAGTTGTTAGGTTCAATCGCTAGGTTTCCAGTGTATACCAAATTTGGGTTTTGTGTTCACTACAACTGAACCCTTAGAGTCGTAGGGTCTCATTATGGGTGGGTTTGTCGAGTCGTAAGGTCAACAGTGTATGGGGGCCCTAATCACTGTATAGGTTATAACTCATGCAGATGAGTCGTAAGGTGCAGTTATGAGTCGATGGTTGACTCATAGTCAAACGCGATACTTTTTCGTTTTTAAGTTAAGGGCACTCTAGACATTTCCCACTTTAACTCCTTGGACCACATCACTTAAAGCTTTTCTTAGGACTTTATTATCACATCATTCCCAATAAAATACTCCTAAATTCTCTCTCAAACTCTCCGTTCCAGCTAAGGCTAGGGTTTCAAAGAAAGTGTTCATCTAGGGGTCTAAGGGTGCTATCTATTCCAAATTTTATAGTATTTCAGGCATGTTACTCTTCCCTCGTTGTCAATTTTATAAAAGCATGTGATGTAAAGTATTGTTCATGGGATATTGATGTTGGGTTTTAAACTATAAGTTAAGGGTTTTTAATATAAATTGCTTAAATATTTTTTCCGTGAAAGTTATGAAACTATTTTTCTTAAATTGATGGGTGGTAAATGTATTGGGGTGCATGGGAATGTTGGATGGAAATAGAGGTACAAAGGAATCCCCAAATTGCTTGTTTGGTATGGAAATCGATAATAACCTCAACCCACTTGTAAAATTGATTTTGGCTTATGCATTATCACTTGACTTGGCTTGTTTATTGAAACTAACGCATGGTATAAATTGTTAAATGATTAGGAGACTATTATGAAAACCTTGAGTACAGGAAGACCCTAAGAGATTTTAACACTAGAGTCTGTGGGGTACTTGGGAATCCCCTAAGTGTGGGATGATGAAATTACTTCCAAGCTATGGTCGGTCTTATGATACCTCTTAATAATACCTTAATATTTGACTCCTGTAATTGGTGGCTTGATTATGTGTTAAATATTTTAATTGGACAATAATGGGAGTTGTGTTTGCTATCCGTGAAGGTATTAGTCTGAATGACTGATACTGGAAACTCATGTTTGCCGACATGAGGGTTGGTATTGATGACCATGTACTTATAGGCTACAAGGGAATCCCCTAAGTGCACATACGTATATATGTATCATGGAGGGTGAAGGGTACAAGGGAATCCCCGATCATCTATGATATTTCTGGTTCATACGGCTAGCATGCACAGGGGCTTATTCATGGGGTAACACTGGACTCATATGGCCCGTGGGTGGAATTATTATTGTAAAGCTACACAAACTCTGGTTTAGGTTTTAAAAGTTCATACTAAGCATGTTCCCTATCCAAGCATTATATATATGTATATACATGGATATGCATGGATGTGTACATATGCTTTGGTTTGGCTTGGTTTTGAATTGATAAAATTATTTTATTCTTATCCCTGAATTATATGCTAGTGTTCACCCCACTAATCATCTTTAATGTGGTATCCCTACGTGATGTAGGAACTGGACATACTTCTACTTCTCCTACACATTGATTAGGATTTGGGATCAACTCATGAGTCAACTGTAGTGCTGAGCTTACATACATTGGTAGAATCTATTTTATGCTATGGATGTCTTTATGTCTTTACTCTTCCTTTTGGTCTTATTTTTGGTTATGGTTGGGGGTATGTCCTGATTGGTTATTCTTTGGTTTTGATTAGAGGCTTTGTTGGACTACTGTGGACATGGATGGTATTGGTATTGGTATGGGTATCAACATAGGTATCATTATCGGTGTTGGTGTTGGTTGGTTGTTAGTTTTGGTTATAATCTTATCACAATGTCTTTAAATTAATATTCTCTTAACTCGTTATATGTTTGGAATTCATCCAACATAGGGTGAAATGAGGTAAATAGTTAGGTAGTGGGGCTGGTCTCTGGTCCTAGTTGAACTTGAGATACCCGACACCAACAAGCCCTATGTAACATCTCGTATTTTGCTTGTACTTGTTCTAATTATATGGAACCTTTTATAGACTTGTGGTATAGTAACAAATGAGATTGTTATGCAAGTGTTAATAGTGTAAATAGGATTATAGATGTTGCTCATGTAGTTTTATGTGATGCTACCATGTTAAAGTCGATACAACTATTTAAACTTGGGATCTTAAGCAAGTATTTGGATCTGAAGTTTAAAGTGACCAAGTGTGTATAAGTTGAAGGTTAGATTAAAGGGATTAGGAGCTGAAAATCGAACAAAATATTGAGGTGTTTGATGGACTTAATTAAGCTAGTAGGTGAGTCACCTACTTGAGCTATTTGGACCAAATTAATGGACATATTGCTATGGACCTGATTTGGGCAATGCAATATACTTATTTGGGCCCAAATTAAATAGAAGAGGAAGAAAATGGTTATATGTCCCAACACACACAATCTTCCAAGGCCCAAATATAATTGATCCCAACGAGAAATTAAGAAAGTAGGTGCATCACCTACTTTGAAGTTTCAGCAGCTTGGACCGTTAAGTAGGTGCATCACCTACTTGGACTAATTTGTGGCTGAAAATGAGGTCAATAAGAAAGGTTCTAGAGGGATCAATATTGCAGGCAATTCTATTCATTTTAAACTTAATTTCACCCTTTTAAACTTTATTTTTCTCTCTTTTTTAACAAAGGTTAGAACAGCCGCCCTAAAACTCGTATTAGGGTTCTTGAAGAAACCCTTACTTTTGCAGCCCAAGGTAAGTAAAAACCCTTTAGTTTTTGTTTAATTATCTCATGGAAGATTATGAAAAGATTTTATAAGTGCTTAATTATAAGTATATGGTAGAATATAGAACAAGCCATCTGCTCACTTTTCTTTGATATTTAAGAACTTCTCTTTTCTTCTTTGGTTTAAAGTGTGAAGGAAAGTTCAAGTTCTTAAAGAGTTCAATTAAAGGAATAAGTTGCAGAATTGAGGTAAGGTGACTGCTCCATTTTGTTCTCCTTGTTTATGAATTTGGAAGAGAGTTATGGATGTGTTGTTATTGAGAACTCAAGAGATGATGAGTTCAATAATGGGTTTCTACAATACAAGTGATTTGGGACTATTTTGTGGACTGTTTTGTATGTTCATGTTATGGGCTGCCATGTTGATGTTGGAGAAGGGTGTGATTAGTTTGTAATAAAGTATAGAAGAAAGGTATGGTGGTACCCCATTGAACTAATTGTTGCCTTTGTTTACTACCCAATGTGTTTTTGTATGTTGTTTGGAGGGTGTAATAAAGCTGAGGTGGTTTTAGTGATCTTATAAGGACATGTATGGTATGTGGGTGTAATTGGAGGAGAAAAGGGTTAAGATAATGCCCTTGATTGACAGATTACGTGTTTACTTCCCGGTTACTGTTTTGATGAAGTTAAGTAGCCTAAATGTGTTTATTGGTTGCTAATACTAGTTTACCATATATTCTATTGTAGATAAGTAATATAAAAGGTAAGAAGTCAAGTCGGGTTAGTTTCGGAGCTATATAACCAGATATGTAAGGCATACTCTATTTTGTACTCTTTGGCATGAAATCGAACATTTGTTCCACCAAGTAAGTTTCCAAGGTTGTCCTCTAACAAGTGACACATAATAGCAGCGTATTATATACCATGAATCCAACGACATTGTTCCCACTCTTTAACATATCAAAACACCTCAATATGTGTTTATTATTAAACCTACACATCTATCTTCTTTTGAAAATTTCAGAAGTTCTCTATTTACTCAATTAAGACCCATGTGTTATTTTAAGCTCCTAAACACTTCATTGGTGTTCCAACAACTCTCTACCTCATTTTTGTTGCATTAAGAGTCTATTTACATGTCTCATAGTGACAGGTTATTATTTCAAGGTACCATAATGTTATGACCACCAAAGTAACAATCTCAAAGGCTAAATAAACTAAGTAACGTAAATTTGTAAAATGAGTGGAAGCTCCAGGGCATAAGCCTAGCATGGGCCGATCTCGATACCTTTATATGTGGGTGGCATCTCAGGGGCATAAGCCTAGCCTGGGCCGATCCCAATCTTTATATATAGGTGGAAGCTCAGGGGCGTAATAAGAACCCGTAATAGCGGAAATAGGTTCGTGTTCCGCTTCCAAGTAATGAAGAAAGTAACGTAATGTATGTATTCTCACAAGTATATATAAAGGTGGTCTACTAGTACTACTTATACACTTGTATCTGATTTCTATTGAGCTCTTGTATCGTGTGTTGTTGCCTTCAGCCTTACCTATTCAGTACATATTTTCGTACTGACGTCCCTCATGAGGGACCTGTAGTTTATGTTGCAGGCACAGGTACTTCAGTTCATACACCTCATTAGTAGGAGCATAGCTATTCGGTGACTATTGGTAAGCTCCAGGTTGATTCAGGGCTTTCTGAGTCTGTTCCATATATTTTGGTATTGTGCAGAAGGTTAAGAGTAGGGCGGGGGTTTTTCCCTACCCTAACTAAGTATATTTTTCTTTTAGAGGCTTTGTAGACTAATGTAAAATTATGGTAGTGTCTTTCCTTTAGACATGGTGGCCCCAACGGCCAAGTGTTGTATATATCAGTTTGTGCTTGCATGTGTAATTATACTCATCAATACATAATATCATGTTTATCAGAACCTTTGGTTTTCATAGTTACTTGCATGGGAATTTGAAGGTGATGAATTGGTTCTCTCGGGCCTCTACGGCTACGGGTGCCTGACCGCACCAATAGGATTTGAGGTGTGATACCCTGGTTCGGGTCGTGTTAGCTAAGGTATCTAGCTCAACATCTAGATGTCAAGTAAGCCATAACCAATCCTAAGATAGGAAATTCATCTAGAAACATGGCCATTTATGTCAATTCTACTCAAATTATGATTTCAAGATCCGTAGACTAGCCCAACTAAGGTTAATCATACTAACCATGATTCCAACACATAAACTACATCACAAACCTAGTATTATCTCATATTTATGATACAATTTAGTCCAATCCAGGGAGAAGGCAATAGGATCCAAAAAGGGTATTAAGCATTTCAATTTACGGGTCAAAACCCTCATCTAACCCCTAACTTTAATATTCAATACTAAGTCATTCTACCCATAATCAATCTTAACATTCACATTCATATAGAATATATAACACACATAATCTTACGAAGAAAAGTGGATAGAAGCCTACCTCAAAGCCGAAGTACAATTCCTTACATCATTCACCAACGTCCATCTTCACTTCACAATCCCAAAATGCCATCACACTATCAAAATTATAATCTACTCATCAATACGAGAATAATGATACCCATATTGCACTATTGTGCTTTAGATCCAAAAATGACACCAAAAATCCCAACTGGGTCCCACATATAGAAAATGCATTTCTGAGGTCAACCCAACATGATATCAAGCTCATGGAATCAAAACCCTCAAAAATGGGGCAAACTAAGCAAATTTTAGGCTAAAATCAAGCCGTAATAGGATTTGGGGTATTGAGTTACAAAACTAAGAAATTCATCAATAAAGTAATGAAATCTTACCTTAATTTGGATTATAGTCATGATAAAAGTTGTTTAGAAATCTCCCAAGTCACCCATAAGACTCAATTGTGAGTTACAACACTCATTTTGGGTCTTTAGCTCTCAAGAATGAGTTAGAAATGACTAAAATTGCGACATTGGGGTCTATTTATATCCCTTTTAGGTACAGAGATATCACTATCGCAGTCCTAGGGACAATATCACACTATTACAATCACAATAGGTCCTTGTGCGATCGTATATGCACTACCACCTGCAAAGTCAAAAACTTATTTTTGACCCTTGGAACTCATTCGGACTCTGATTTTTGCAAATGAACTATGTAGACCCACTAAATTTGATGTTCCAGATGCGTTAGTGAAGTCAAATTTTCCATCCAAGGTTATTTAGAACAATTGTGGAACCCACACTTATATTTTCTAATTTCCCCACTTTCCAACCAATAGGTTGAAATGAGCTCGGGTCTATTATAACCCGAACCAAAGGTCTACCTAGCCTAAAATTAATATTTTAGATCTTCTGGCATTGTCAAAATTTGCATCCGAGATCATCTTACAGAAGTTTTTGCACAATGGCTATTTGGAACCAGCAAAGACTTCTAAACAGAAAATTGATTCTAAAACCAAATGAACAACCCAATAATAGAGCTATTTGTCCCAACAAGTCATAAATAACTTGGGGAGGTTATAGAGAAGCCCTAATAGTGAAGATAAACAAAGATATGGAAAATAACCGGAAGGGTCATTACACGTAACTGACATCTGGGTCCATCACTGGGCCGAGAGAATCACTTGGATTACATCATGATAATTTAATTGTAATAAGAAGAAGTGAATGCCATGACCTAAATGTTTGTGAGTGGCACCCACTATAACTTTATAGTGGGATAACTAATCAACCCAAATCGTAACCTAACAAATTATCCTTACACCTACACATTGACTAATCAAAATACCAATTCTCAACTTAAATTTGTCAACTATAATAACTCAATATAGTGTCTCCATTACTCCAAATAAAACATTAAAATGCGGAAGTAACTCTAAATTATTAAATCCTCCGACATTTGAAAGTCATAGTACAAGAACTACTATTTCAAAACAAAGGTTGAGAGATAATTTATAAATACTAAAACCTGTAGAAAAGTCTTTATCAAGAAACAAAGAATATGAACTATAAGAAGATCCAATGGTTTCCATGACATGGTGCTTACCCTTGAATCAAAGCTAACTCACGAACTAGAGCCGAGGTCTTGGCTCAAATGTTGGAACATGCTTTACACTTAATGAAAAAGGGCACAAGTAGAATTTGTACAAAAACTTTGTACTAGTAGCCATCATCAATCGACTTAAATTAGCACCGTACAAATAGATAAGTTCAACAAAAGTAAGAAAAGATCAAGACAAACTCATAATCAACTTAACATTTAAACTCATGTTCATAAACACCTAAACTTACAATACCAAGAACTACTCTATTCATATCAATAATTTTAAGCTATTTGTATCAATCACTTACACTTAGGAAATTTAGTCAACAATACTCAATGTACAACCACCCGTGCAGTGCAAATAATTAACTCATACATTAAATAATGTACATACTCACTATGGTCTCTAGGGACTATTAGTTATAACCTACAGGGAATGAGCTTAGGCCATGGACCATGCCGACATGGTACCCGATCTCAATATCAATTTTTAATGATATGACACTCAATTCTAATATCATTAAAGATAGGTAAAACCCCAACAACATGCTCAATATATAATAAAAGTCAATATTCTAGTTCATACTGCAATCATCAATACTTTAACTTTTAAGTTAATCATTTTAACTTAGCTTAAACATTATCTCAACCAATAATTACAAGCATTCTTAAAGGCTAATCACAATCATTCAACTCAAATAAAATCATAACCTACCACGCATCCCCGTCCAAAAGTGTTATTTGGCTAAAGTCTTGACTTTTCTTGTAATTTCCACTTGTTCTTGGTCTGTGAACAACATATAAGGATGATTCAGTACTATATTCCCCACTTCTAGGTATTATAAACATAAACCCATCGATTTCAACACATGAACTTAGCCTAGTTCATCATTCTAAGATTTTCTACCCTTTAATCTCTTTGAATACTCAATATTTCATGATTATAGTGAAGAATTCTGTGCTTGGAAGAGATTTCTAACAACCTAGAGTTAATAACAATGAATTTAAGCTATTCCCAACTAATTCCTTTGTTCACAAACCTAGGACTAAACTCCAATTTTCAATAATGATCACGATTCTTACAATCTTAAGAATCTTGTGGAGTAATCACAAGATTGAATAATAAAGAAATCTTACCTTAAAGATGGAAAACCCCTAAGAATAGTAAAAATCACCCTCTCGCAATACTTAGTCAAACATTGAAAAATTAAGGAGTGAAAATGTTGCTTTCTATTGTTACTGGGAAATTCTTTAAGTTCATCACTGCAATGATACTCAAGCCAATGAACCCATCGTTGTGGTGACCTTTTTGTCGCTATGGCAAAATTATTACAATGGAAAACCTATTGCTATAACGATATTAATATTAAATTAGTTTCTCAGTAATTATTCCCATACCTATCCATCTCAGAATACACTGCTCAAATTTTGAATCACATATTGATCTTTTCACAAAAATTGCTATAATCAGAGTTTTACTAATCTATTTTACACACCTATAGTTTCTATGACTTTTAAAACTTATTATATGACACATTATAAACTCAAATTCCTAGCGCATCAATCACTACCATGTTTTTCTCAACACCCAAAATTTTCTCAAAACTAGGATAGTCCTAAATTTCACAAATTTGGCTTATGGGAAGACAAAACTGAGATTTTACTCTTTAATTCATCATAACAATGCTTTATATTGTTGGTATTGAAAATTTTTAAAAACCATAAAAGGATAATTCGATATGTAAAGCCATTTTGTAAATCTAAAATCTTTAGGAAAAACATAAATATGGAACAAACCAATTATACCTAATAGAAGCTAAAAAATCTAAAAATGGACATATACATTGGTCTATGAAGCCTATATGTGTATAGTAAATATCTTCTAGGACAAGAACCTAACTATACCTTAACACTTAAAGCACATCTAATCATCAAGACAATACATACCTTTCAAAAGATGGAGGATTCACCATTAGCTGATACCAATGGACCTATCTGCATGAAAATCACAAATATACATCTCAAACCCTATATCATAAAATAACATAGCATCCAAAATAGTTAATAGAATGAAATATATTTGTTTAACTGGGGAGAAAAATATGACATAAAATATATGTGAAACTGGAACTGTAAACTTAAATAGAAAATATGGTGTATTATAAACATAAAATTATTAACTAAAAAGACTTATTAACATCATTTAATTTACTTCTAAACTAGATTATGCAAACAACATCATATATATAATACACCATGGGCTAGGTGGTTTTAATCAACACCCGACTGGCTGAACCTCAATCCATGTTCACCACATGGATCGAGATCTAGCTGAATAATATTATTTGAGAAAGAATAAATCCTTATTTTGAAAATATCTATGGTTGTTCGAATTAATGGAACAAACCATCCTAACATCAATAAAATATGATTTTGGATAACAAGATAATTGAAGACCATACCCTCTTAGTTAACAATCCTATTTTCTTTAAGAACATATTTTATTCATCCTTATCCCTTCTATCAATTTTTAATAAAAGTGCTACTTGTTATCTCATCAAACAACCTTTTAAATATGAAAAGAATTTATAGTCTGTTGATATCATGATACCAAGACTTACAAGACTAGTTGTTCATCGTTCTAAACATCATCATGCAGGTTTTTAGAGTTCTAATATCTCTTGAGTAAAGATCATACTTTATAAAAATTATCGAAGGACATTACAAACTTGTTAAAATCTCAATACTAAAGAAATGATAAAGTAATCAAATTCCCTATAAAACTATTTTCAAAATCATGTTCATATCAAGTGGGTTATAGATTTTGTAAAAAAAAAATGAAACTTCATCGCATAACATAACCTGAACTAATTATCATCTTTCTCAACCCAAATAAGAAATAAGAAAAATTGTAGCAACCCAAAGTACAATTCAAAATGATAGGTAAAGAGTTTCTCTTGGGAAGGAATAATTAAAAAATCAATCTTTTTATCCTTTTCAAGAACATAACTTTGGACCCTAAATCACTACTTGATACATAAATAAAATGATTCAAAGAATTATGGTTTGAAATTAACTTGATTTAGGTTATTTCTACATACAATTAAGGAGGATCTTGTTTCATGAAAGACTATTGTAAAGTAATACCAAGAAACTTACTTGAAAAGTTAATATTTAAAATTCTAGAAATTAAAATTGAAGACATCAAGGAAAAATAATCAGACACTATGTCTTAAAGGGTTCATATTTTTCCAAAAAAAAAAAAACACACAAGAAAAAATGGTCTTTGTGAATTCAATTGGCAATTTAAAGATTCTAACTGGTTTAACAATAAAGTTAGTTTTTAAGAATATATAATCAAGAAGATATTTAAATAGACATGAAGAGGAACATAATTGAAAGAATTCATAACTTTTGATAGTTTTGCATACCTTAGTGAAGAAATTAAAGAAGTAACCCTTCTTGAGATTTTAGAGCTGGGATTCAATAGAAGAATGAGATGTTTAGAGACAAAAGTCATACAAATATTGATGAAAAAATAGCATTTAAATCGTGTAGGGGTATGTGGAAGTCCTAGAAAAAATTTCCCTTTGAAGGATGGTTTTTGGCTTTGATTTCAGCTATGTAACTCACCTACATGACCCAGGAAGGTATATACATGTTGTGGAAATATTTAGGATTTAACATGCAACCCACCTGGCTAGATACATGACCTACTAGGTCTGTCCGGCTGCATATCTACTTTATCCCCTTTTATTAAAACGATTAGAACTTTTTGCTTAGACTCAAATTAATAAATGGTTCATCACATTGAAAAGAAAACTCAAAAACCTTTAATCAAGTGGATGGTGGGTCACAAAGCTCTTAATATTCTTAGATAAATCCTTGTTGAGTTAACCAAAGTAAAAACTCATACGAAAACTTAATCGGTAGAGTTAAAAGTTTATTATGATATTAAATTACATCTAATGCATTTCCTACACATTAGAATTAATTTTAACGCTTAGGTAACAATAAAGTTTATTATGTTTTGGTCTAGTTACATAAGTAAAATGGTTTAAATCTTGGTTCAAAAGTTTGAGGTGTTAATATTAGCAAAATACCAGCCACAAAATCGAGAAAACAAACAACTATATCTTGGATTAAATATAAAGCTCTCGATAAGGACCCTATCAAACATAACATATATATACTCAACTATTCTCAATAATTAATATAAAGAACAAATTAAATCCTGCATAAGATATTAAAGCTACCATGTTATTAGAAATATATAAATTAAACACATCTTAACATATACAATCAAGGTCAGTAGGTTATTATTCTAAAAAGATTAAGCAACAAGGCTAACATAGCCGAGGACACATATTTATCTAACCCAAAGCCGAAAAGAATCAAAGAGTGATAACACTTGACTAGGACAAGGCCTATACCTATCCAAAATATATCTACAATAGTAGGTAACAAAACCCAAAACTCTAATAGTTGGAAAAAAATGAGATAACCAATCTATTAGGCCTTAACCTTGTTGTTGAAAAAATCTATTCAATTATTTATTAGAATCTACAGTCATAAATTTACTTCCCCCAATCAATGGAGAAGTTAGTATTAAATAAAGTACTTATTATACAAGGTAATTGAATAACTGACCAAGTATTGTGTAGTGCTAATGAAACACCCTGGTTTCTAGACCTTAGAAAACTCCTAGAATTATGGTCTCTGGATCCAATATGACTCATAGGTATGAGCCGTATGTTGGGGTATGAATGGTATGGTCCAATCATATTCTGGTCAGTTATGGTTGGTGGGATGGATTTTGGTCACTGAAATGAGTACGACTCAAATGGTATGAGTAGTATGGTTGGATACAGATCATTTGGTTTTGGTTTTACTTAGCTTAATATTATACTTGGTAACTTAAGTTGGATATGAGTATGAGTAGGTCTCCATGAGCCATAATCTAGGGTCAAGTCATACCCAAGACTCGTATAGTGGCCTGTGTTAGAACCTCCTGTGGATTTTATTTTACCAGGGATATAGGTGTAGGGTATGGATCATATGTTGTCAATACGAATTGGGTAGGATGAGTCATACACTGGACAGTGTTTGGTCTAAGGGCTGAGGCTTTGGACACGAGTGGTGGGTACCACTTGTATCAAAGCGTATGATTCATGAGGGTCAGTCGTACCCCTATGATGGGATTTTTGTGCAACTTAAGTGGGGTAATATGGACATTTCCCCACTTATCCTAATAAGGCCCCATGACTTCTAACTCACTTGGTAGGCTATTTATCCTATTATTCTATTCATTAATACTTAGAAACTCTTCCAAAACACTCTATAATTCTCTCTAGAGCTTTTGGGAAAGAAAGCTAGGGTTTCAACTAGAGTACTAAATTGGGAATCTTGTTGGTGATTTCTCTCTATCTACTTTGTCAATTAAGGCATGTTCTCTTCCCTCACTATTAGTTTCAACTAAGGCATGGTTTTTATGAATGGTTTTCATGGTTTTATTATTGTATGATTTTGGGTTTTCAACTATGATTTTTGGGTTTCGATTATAAATGATTGGTTATGATTTCCCACGTTTTAATTATGTATTTATATGTTTAATTGGTGGTTTTGGATAATTGGATTGCACGGGAATGGTTAAATGGTATTTGGAATTGGTTTTGGTTATATTATGCCCCCAATGAGTTTTACGAAATGCCTATAAGGATGTTATCATTGAATTTACTATTTTTAATGGAACACTTGCTTGTTTTAAACTTGGTAAAGGAATTATACATGATTTAAATGGTTTGGAAAGGTAAAAAGGCTAAATGGTTGTTATTATGGGGTACATGAGAATCCCCCAAGTGGTTTAATATGGTTAATGAAAGGGTATATAGAATACATTAAACCTATATATGGTTGGCTATAGACAAACTTGCAAGTATAGTTGGTATGACAATACCACTACTAATGGCCTTGGTCATTAAATGGTTAATGAATTGGTTTGTTACTTGGTAATTGATTTAATTGGGCAATAATAAGGGAGAGAGAGGAAGGGAGTAGCAAAGCCATTGAAGGTGGAGGTCCTGGGGGGGACCAAAACTGGAATCTCATATTTTTCGATGTGAGGTTTGGTCCAAGTGACCATGTGCTTGATGTCACACTTTATATTGGGTGGATGTACTAGTCGTCCTAGGTTTTCTTTCTTTGTCATTCGGTTTCATGCTCTGGAGCCCTTTCAGAAGGGGGAGATAAACCCATATAACCCTGGATGGTTTAGGATAACATATAGAAACAACCTAGGTAAAGGTTTTAATGGCATGCAAAACTCGGTTCCCTTTCCCATCATGGTTATACATATATATAGGGTGTGTGTATATGGATTGTTTTTACTTGGTTTTATAAATGGCATTATTTTATCTTATCTTGAGTTTATGCTAGAATTCACCCACTAACCCTTCTTTGGGCGGGTATATACCTACGCTATGCAGAAACCAATCGTTCTACTACTCATATATAGTGATTGACTAGGGGATAACTATTGGATTAAAGTGGTAAGCTTCCTTCTTTCTAAAAGGCTCCTTTTCATGTTATGGATATTCTTAAACATTTTAATTTACTTTTGGATATTGGTTTTGTCTATGGTTGGGGGCATGTCCCAATTGGATATTTTTACTCTTTGGGTTAGAGGCTTTGTGGTACTGCAATGGGTTGGTATGGGAGGGGTTGGTAATGGTGTTAGCCTAAGCATTGGTATTGTTATCGAGGTTGATACTGGTTGACGATATTATTAGTTGTTCCATATTATTTTATTTTGGGATTAATCATATTATATTTTGGATCTTATTTGGTAATGACCTGGTTTATGGCCCTTGGCTTGGTATTGGGTTGGCTTAGTAGTTTTGTTGGTACGATTTTGTGTATGGGAAGACTTGGTAGGGTTGGTCTAGGAATAAACCTATCCCAAAGTCAGTCCTTATCCAGTTATGCTATCTTGTTATATATTTGAAATTCAGCCCACTCACGGTAGTTGTCTGGAGGTTGGATTAGGTAATGGAGGGTGGTAGGGTTGTGTATAGGAAGTCTTGGTAGGGTTGTCTGGTGGTCTCTGGTCTCAGTTGGACTTGGGATGCCTATTATGACAAGTCCCTCGATCGGGTTGTAACTAGTTGGTATCAGAGATTTAGGTTCATGGTCAATTGGGAGTCCACAAAGTCGTGTTTAGTAGAGTCTCTTTTAGGCTTGTGTAGTATACTACACTTATAAGACAGAGGGTATACGACATTTAGGAATGTTTCACTTTCTTGGTATTCTATTTTCAAGATTGGAGTGTAAGACCTGGAATTCTTCTCTAATCCTTGGTTGTTCACTTTTAAGATCATGCCTCGATGATCTGGAACATAAGGAAACTCTTCAGTCCCATCTGGGGATAATGTTGATGGCATACATCCTATGTTTGGAGTTCATCTTCGATCCTAGGGTCCTATCCCTAATTGTTCTGGAGTTCCTCCAGTTGCTACTAGTCCTCCTCAGGGTGAGGTAACTAATGAAGAATTTTGCCAATCTATTCATACTATTGCTCAATTGGTTACTGCTCAGGCTGAGTGGGAAACGTCAGGTGGGTTGTCTGTTGAGGCCATTAGAGTTGGTCAGTTTATGAAACTGAATTCTCCTACTTTTACTGGTGTGAAGGTGGAAGAGGATCCTCAGGGTTTCTTGAATGAGATGGAGAAAATGTTTAGGATAATGCAGGCTACTAATGTGGAAGGTGTATTACTGCTTATCAGCTCAAAGATATTACGTACCAATGGTACAAGAATGGGATAGAGATAGAGATGATGCGGAGGAGTCATCCTTATGGCATGATTTTTTTGGTACTTTTTTGGATCGTTTCTTTTCTCAAGATCTGAGGGAAGCAAAGATGGAGAAGTTTATGATTCTCAAGCAAGATAAGATGTTTGTCAAGGAATATGCCTTGAAGTTTCATCAGTTGTCAAGGTATGCTCCTGATTTGGTGTTTGACATGAGAGTGAGGATGAGAAGTTCGCTTCTGGGTTGAATCAGGATTTGTTCTTAGAAAGCAAGACTTTATTGCTGATCAAGGATATGGACATTTCCAGGTTGACAGTTCATATATAGCAGGTAGAGGATGAGAAGAGAAAACAGGCGGAGTTTAGAAATCGGCAGGGTAAGAGGAACTAGTTTTATGATCAGGGAGGTGCTCAGTTTCTGGGTGGTTAGGATGGAGGCAAATGGAAAAAAAGAAGTGGGGGAGTTATATTTCTTTCTCTACTACTAACGCTTCTTACTCGAGGCAGTCGGGTGATAAACGCTAGAATGGTGGTGACATTTTCCATGCACAAGGTGCCGAATCTCAGGCACGTGGGGGTTATCCAATTTCTTCATGCCTTTTTGTTGGTTTTATGGTCATCCTCATCGGGTTTATTGAAATGAATGGAGGGAAAAATGCTTCAAGTATGTCCAGATAGCAATCAACTCAGAGATTTTTCGGTAAGTGGGTTGCTATAGGAGAAAATAAGGTACCAGTGGGTTCATCTTCTTCTCCTGCACCCGGTGGTGCTGTATCTACTTTTGTTACTGCTCCTTGTTCTAGTGTTGGCTGATGAGTGGTAATCCTACCACTCATTCATCCTTATCATGTATTCATACTAGCATATTTTGTATTAGAAACTGAGGCATTATATAGATTTAAGTGCACTAACATCCATATTTTGCAGGTATAAATTAGAGAAGGTGAGCATATATGGAATGAATTTAAAAAGGGAGCAAATAAAAGGAAAAAAAGTGCAGCTGGAAACCTAAATCAGTTAGCCTCAGTTACCGCAATTGTAGTCCTCAAGATGCAATTGCAGTCAGTCCAGGTGGTCAGCAAAGTGCTATCGCAGAACCTAACTGCTATTTCATAATTGAGGTTGCGAACAAACATACTCAATCACGGATTAGCTGGAACAGGCCCAATGGAAGATTTGTAAAATGTCATTTATGAATCCTAAATCATATACAAGAAAAAACCCTTTCTTCTTTGGGTATTGATAACCTCATAACATAGTTTTGAATTCCAAACTTGTAACCCTAATTGGGAAAGTGTGTAATTAACTTAGGAGGCACAAATTTCTTAGTTTCTTTGTGAAGGATGAAGCTTGGGTTGAAATACATGGTATATTTCTCTTTACTTTCTTCATGAGTAGCTAAGTAATTTAGTCTTGGGGTTATGTTGAACTAGAGTGTAATTGTGTGTGGGTATCATTGTGTTTGCATAGATTTTAGTATTTCACCATTGCTTGAGATTATGTGTTGGAAGTTGATGGGTGAAAACTCTAAATCTCCAAATGGGTTTGATGAGTGAAAGCTCCAAGATTTAGAAACCCATTGTCATTCTCGAAAGAGGGATTTAGCTAAACATTAGGTAGCCCATAAACTTCCTTGAAAGAGGGTTATCGGGGGACAAAGCAATGATGAGCAACTAAGCCTATGATCTACTACCCTTTGAAATCATAGAAATAAGTGCTTAGGGAGTGTAAATCATGTCAAGATCATCATCTTGGAAATAGGGATGCTTGGTTGAGGTTGTGGGTGGTTATATAAACACCACACTTGTTAGATGCTCGATAGATACAATGGGTGAAATCGTTGGGGTCTTATTGAAAGATTGACCTCAATGATCTTCGACCTAGCCTATCCATTAATTAATAATAAATTCCATAATAAACCAACATTACCCCATATTCTTTACCTCTAAGGAGACATAATCCAAAGATCTCTCCAACCCTTAAATTCAAACCAAAGATAGCATTTACCGCGTAATTGTTAAAGGTTGTGTGAAATGTTTTCAAGAAATTCCCACATTTAATTATACATGTCATTTTTATTAGTATTTTGGGTAACCTTATAGTAATTTGAGTACCCCTAAGTTTGAATTCTATAGCATTTACTCCTTGAGATTCGACCCTAATTTACATTTGGCTACTTGACAATGACCGCCTCACCCCTCAATCATAGGAGTGAGTTGAGAGTTATCAAAATTGCACCATTGTCGGGGAGTGAAATATAGATTTCACTTTTGTGGTCCTATTCTTACTTGGGAATACCCAGAGTGGGGTAATTTACTTTATTTTTTTTTTAATATTATGTAGGTGATCAAAGTGTGAATAGAGAGATTAGAGATAATGCAATTAATTTGGGCCTCATTGATGCCCCACTAGACAATGAGGTCCAATTAAATGAGGCGGGGCAAACTAGTGTAATTCGCATCCCCCAATGGGATTGATGTGTTTCATGTGACTAGCGTCATGCTTCACATGTTGCAAATGAAAGGATTATATGGGTGTCAAGCATATGAGGAACCAAATGTCTATTTGAAGAACTTTGTGGAAGTTTGTGCGCCATTTAACGTAGCACATATTACACAAGAATCCATTCGTCTTTGACTCTTTTTGTTTTCACTAACGGGTGAAGCAGCATTATGGCTCTGCTCACTTCCACCCGGTTCAATTACATCTTGGTAGGATCTTACCACGATGTTCCTTGATAGAAATTTCCCACTATTGAAAATTCTTCAAAAGTGGGATGAGATTGTGAACTTCCTGTAAATGAATGGAGAACCATTGTTTGAATCTTGGGATAGATTTAATGGAAAGCTAGCTCAATGTCCAAACCATAAAGTCCCGGATAAAATGCTCCTTGAGATTTTCTTTAGCGATCTTGACCCATTGAACAAAACTGTGGTGGATAATATGACGGGTGGCTCTATCGTGAAATTACATCATCTTTCGATCTTTCAATTAATAAGGGAAGTATCAAAACAAAATCGGGGGTGGTACACCCGTGATGCCGATGCTCCTAGGACCCCTTCTACTACCTCCGTGACGACTAATGGGCAAAGAAACCTAGATGAGGAGAAGGAGAACATAGCCAAGATGATGACCCAACTTTGGCTTTTAATGAAACATGTTATGGGTGCACCCACGGAAGCGGTAAATGCCATAGCAACAAAGACTTATGAAGATGATGATGAGGCAAAGAAGTTGGATGAAGAAATTCAGTACTTGGCAAACACCACGGGGGGTTCCCACCCCGCCTATTAAAGGCAAGGTGGGAACCAAGGTTGGATAGATCTTAATCGAGAGAGAGATTAGAGAGATATGGATTATGACTATGAATTCTACATTCCTCCTCATGATAGGGATAAGGCCAAAGAGTCAAATTTTATCGATCCTAAAAATTTCAAGATCAAAGATGTTTTGGCAAGAATCTTGAGCAGAGTTTAAGGTATGAACAAAATGGTTCGTAAGTTAAAGGGTCACTTCTCCGTGTTCTCCCAAATGGTGGTGTCTAACTCTGACTCCATCAAACAATTGGAGATCCAATTTGGGAAAATCTCCACATAACTATATTCAAGGGCTAGAGGTGGACTTCCGAGTGACATAATTTCTAACCCATAAAATGAAGCACAACTCCTAGTAATTGTCACTATAAGTATAAAAGCACTTGACGAGCCCCTTAGAGGAGATATGAGTGACAATATACCCAAGGTCAAGGCAAAGGAGGCGATGCCTCAAAGAAGAGAGAAAAATGATGAGAAAGTGATATATGAAAGTGATGAGGAAGTGGGCAAGGTTGAAAAGACGCAAGGAGAAGCAATTCCAACCATCCATGTTCCTCCCCCATTCCCTCAACGATTGCATAAAAATGAAGAGAGTGACAAATTAAGAAAATTTATGACAAAACTTAGTAAACTTTCAAAAACTATCCCACTACTCTAGGTGATCCAAGAGATTCCAAGATACTCTAAGTTAATGAAGAAGTTAATGTCCAAGAAGAAGACCGCTGAGGTTGATATCATTGAGGTTACTCATGGGTGTAATTCTATCATGGATAACAAAGTTTTGAAAAAGAAAGATGACCTCGGAGCGTTCACTATCCCTTGAACCATTGGGACTCATAAGTTTTCAAAATCTCTTTGTGACCTTGGTGAAAGCATTAACCTAATACCCTTTTTCATCTATAAGAAACTAGGCTTGGACACTCCTACACCAATGTCCATGTGCTTTTGATGGAAGACCAATTCATAAAAAGTCCGATGGGTATATTGTTTGATGTTCTTGTAAAAGTGGACAAATTCATTCTCTAATGGATTTCATAGTATTGGATTGTGAGATAGACCAAGAGGTGCCTATCATTCTTGGTTGTCCTTTCTTGTCTACTGAGAGAGCCATTATTGATCTAGAGCTGGGGGAGATAAAATTTTGGGTACAAAAAGATAAGGTTTCGTTCAAAATTTGCAAGTCAAAGAAGTAAAATGTGGAGCTCCAAGTAGTATTCGTGGTGGATGTTGAAAACAAAAAAGTGAATGATGAGGGGTTTGAGGACCACCTGTGAGATTGAAAGAAGAAAAACATCATGCCATGACAATAACTAAGGCGCTAGGTGGGAGGCAACTCACAAATGCCACTAGAGTGGCTCATATCTTTTTTGCTATATTACCGTAGTGTAGATGTTGTCTTTTGCATTTGAATAACCCCTACATTTGTGGAAATTTGGATTGCATTGAGTGAGCTTAAAAAGGGAAAGTGTGCAAGTCTACTTTGAAAAATTTGAGTAGGGAAAAATCTGTGAAAACTGAGTAAAATACTGAATAGAGGAAAACAGGGGAGCAAAACTGCTCTTAGTTACCGTGAACGCAGCCCCCGTGCACGATCATGGTTGCGCAGGTGTCAGTGATCACGGTCCCTTGACCACAGTTACAGTCACTTCAGTGATTTAAGTCCTAGTTTCACCTCATTTCCCTCACACTCCCTTTTAAGATTGTACTCTTAAATCTAGGCTAAATTTTGGTCAAGTTGTGAGCTCTTAAACAACCTCTTTGTACATTCCTTTTTTCATTACAACTCCAGTAAATAACATGAATCCATGCTTTTATTTTTGATACAACTATTAAAGATCTTGTGTCTAGCTTGCCTCAAGGTCCAAGAGATCTCCCTAGCACCCAACACTATTATGTGTCACGTGCCGATTATGATGAGTACACAAAGGACCAAATGAAGAATAAAGCTACTATTGATCGGCTTGAGAAAGCCTACTCTTCTTTGGTAGAATCACACTGGGACCTCCAAAAAGCAATGAAAAGATGATCACAAGGGAGAAAAAGAGGGATGAATTCTTCATCAAGATATGAAAAGGGGTGAAGGGCCTATGGAAGGTCCTAAAACCCTAAAATAGGTTTCCTACATCTTGGGTGGACAGTGATGATGAGGCCCCAGTTGAGTGGTCAGATCTTGAAGAGGATGGTGATGATACAGGGTTCGAGAGTGATAGCAGCCCTTGATGCAGATTTAGAGAGCACCCTTATCTCTTTTTATCCTTGATTATTTTTGCAGTGGGGACACTACTACCTTTTCAGTTAGGAGTATCGCCTTATTTATTTGATTTGGGCATGTATTACTGATATTCTACATAATTTTCTGCTCTTTTGGATAATTCTTATTGTTTTATTTGGGTTGTAATATTCGGGCACCTTGATGGTGCCCACATCTGCATGGAGTAGTATTTTGATCTTGTTTTATTAATTTGTGATATTAGTTTTGAACCATAGATGCAAGGAAAGTCTGAGTACCTGTGGCGATTCAGATTCACATTTACACCCATTGGTGAAGTCTTAGTAACTATATGGAAGTTCGCCCTTAATATAGTTTGCAATGTAAGATGATAGCTTGGATTGTTGCCATAATTTGCAAAAATATGCATGGTTCGGGTACAAAAGCAAAAAAAACCCTCCGTCTGAATTTTTTTGTAAAAGTCAAAGGTATGGATGTGAGCAACTTTGTGACAACATTCTCTCACTTTCTTTGACTCCGAAAGTTGATTACAAAAAAATAAGGGATAATCCACTGTTGTCTCGAGCGAGGAGAACAATTGACCCCCCTTGACAAAATTCGCATGCCATGTGTGTGAGATTAATTATCTACATCTCATGTGTACTTGTACCATCTAGAACTTGCCCCATTAGTCTTTCAATACTAAATTTTTGTTATGCTTGGTGGGTACAATGATCATAGGCCATCTTGTGATTTTGGAAGCCTACTTTAGCCTAAAATTCCCACCAATACCTAGGAGTTACCCCTAGTAACCCTCTTTGAGCCTTTGGACGTTTCTTTGGCAACCATATTATAAGCCGCGACCCTTCTACTTGTAGTGAGCCATGAAGTCATAAAAAGAAAATAAACCTTCAAATCTAGTAAGTAGCATTTTTCTTTGAAGGAAAAGATAGTCCAACGAAAGAATGAGTTGCATAAAGCTTGAGGCAAGCATAAGAAGTGAGTAAAAGAGGTGAAAAGTTTTTGGGTAAAGCAAGAGAGATAAAGTGAGTAAAGTAACAAAAGACAAAAAAGTGGCCCAATAATAAAAAGTGATGAGTATATGATATAGAAGTTCAAGGAGGGTATAACCTTATTATACTAAATTTCTATCCTATCCTACCACAAACCTACATTATAAGCTAAAAAAGCCCTTTGTGATTTCAAACCAAGTGTGGTCATTGTAGTGGCAATTGAAAATAGGGGAAATCCTATGACATGGTACTTGTAACATAGGGATTTCCTTGAGAGAGTGAGTGATTGCACTTAAATTTCCTTGTTGCGTGATTGGTAACTAGGGGTGTGAACCTTTCTTTCTTGTGAGGGAGCATATGAGTTAATTAAGGTGGGTGATTTTGTCATCTTCCGTGCAATGAGATGAGTGGATGTATAACATAATTGTATCCAGCTTGTGAGTCACTTCTAGAGTGATAGTAATTTTCACATATTCACTCCCCAAGATCCATTGCATCCTTCATCACTTTATTTTATGATGAGGGGTATTATTAATACTTTTCTATCCATGTGTGAATAGCTTTTTGTGATAGAAACCAAGTTGGAGTCTTTAAGTTTATTGGGAACATAAATAAGGGCATACATGAAAAGGGTCTCATGGTAAGAGGTAGTGTAGCTTAAGGACAAGCAAGGGTCAAAGTTAGGGGTGTTGATGAGTGGTAATCCTACCATTTATTCGCACTAATCATGCATGCATACTACCATGTTTGTTATTAGAAACTGAGGCATTATATGGATTTAAGTGCACTAACATGCACATTTTGTTGGTATAAAGTAGAGAATGTGAGCGTATGTCGAATGGAGCTAAAAAAGGAGTAAATAAAAGCAAAAAAAGTGCAGCTAGAAACCTGAAGCAGTCAACCATAGTTATCGCGACTGCGGTCCTCAAGCTGTAGTTGCAGTTAGTCCAGGTGGTCAGCAAAGCATGGACACAGAACCTAACCATGGTTGCGTAACCATAGTCATGGACAAACACACGTGATCACAGATCAGTGGGAATAGGCCCAAGGGATAATTTGTATAATGTCATGGATGAATCCCAAATCATATATAAGCAAAAACCATTTCTTCTTTGGGTATTGCTAACCACATAACATAGTTTGAATTCTAAGCTTGAAACCTTAATTGGGAAAGTGTGTAATTATCTTGGGAGGCTCAAATTTCTTACTTTCTTTTTGAAGGATGGATTCTTAGGTTGACCGACATGGTATATTTCTCTTTACTTTCTTCATGAGTAGCTAAGTCTTAGGGTTATTTTTAACTAGAGTGTAATTGTGTGTGGGTATTATTGTTTTTGCATGGTTTGTAGTTATTGAATATAGATTTCACCATTGCTTGAGCTTGTGTGTTGGAATTTGATGGGTCAAAACTCTAAATCTCCAAATGGGTTCGATGAGTGAAAGCTCCAAGCTTTAGAAACCCTTTGTAATCCTTGAAAAAGGGATTTAGGTAAATATTAGGTAACCTATAACATCCTCAAAAGAGCGTTATCAGGGGACAAAACAATGATGAACAACAAAGTCTATGGTTTACTACCCTTTGCAATCTTAGAACTAAGTTCTTAGGGAGTGTGAATCATGTCGGGAGAATTATCTTAGAAATAGGGATTCTTGGTTGAGGTTGTGGGTGGTTATATAAACTCCACACTTGTCAGGTGCTCGAAAGAGCTAATGGGTGAAATTGTTGCGGTCTAATTAAAAGATTGACCTCAATGATCATTGACCTAGACTATCCATTAATTAACAACTAAATTCCATAATAAACCTACATTACCCCAAATACTTTACCTCTAAGGATACATAATCCCAAGATCTCTCCAACCCTTGAATTCAAACCAAAGATAACATTTACCGTATATTTGTTGAAGGTTCTGTGAAATGTTTTCAAATAATTCCCACATTTAATTATACATGTCATTTTTATTAGTATTTTGGGTAACCTTATAGTAATTTGAGTACCCCTAGGTTTGAAGTCTATAGCATTCACTCCTTGAGATTCGACCCCAATTTACATTAGGTTACTTGAAAATGACCACCACACCCCTTGATCATAAGAGTGAGTTGAGCATTATCTTTGGCCGAAATAGGTTGTATGCTTTGGCATTCCAATAGGAATTCAAGGCATCACATGATGTAATTACTAGTATGTTACAACTCTTTTCTCGTGACGTGTATTGTCTACTTGATCTGAAGTCCACTCTTTCCTATTTGACCTTATATGTGGCTATATGTAATGGTTTTGATCTTGAGGTTATTTCAGATCTTTTTTCTATTTCTAGCCTAATAGGCTACTCGGTCATTGTTGAGAGAGTCTATAAGAGGTATGCGGTATTTGTTGGTGGTAGGTAGACTTTGGTGAATTTTCTTGAACTTGGTATGATGGACTCTGATGTTTTTTGAGGATGGATTGGTTATACTTCTGTTATGCATCTTTGGATTTTCAGACCCTTAAGGTTGTCTTTAGGTTCCCTGGTGAAGCGGTTATAGAGTGGGAGGGTGCTTTCCTTGCTACTTGGGGGAGATTTATTTCTTATCTTAGAGCTCAAAGGTTAATTTCTAAAGGTTATCTTCCTCACTTGGTCTGGGTTAAAGATTCTAACTCGAAAGGTCATTTTTTACAGTTAGTCCCACTTGTAAATGAGTTTCCTGAGGTCTTTCCAGATGATCTTCATAGTGTTCCTCTAGATAGGGAAATAGAGTTTGGTATTGATTTGGTTCTGGACACTCGTCCAATATTTATTCCATCTTATTAAATGGCTCCGGGTGAGTTAAGGGAACTCAAGGAACAACTTAAGGATCTTCTGGATAAGGGGTATTCGTCCTAGTGTATCTCTGTGGGGTGCATCGGTGTTGTTTGTGTGCAAGAAGGATAGATTACTATCTGAAGTTGAATAAGGTAACAATAAAAAACAAGTATCCTCTTCCAAGAATAGATGACTTGTTTGATCAGTTGCAAGGTGCCAAGTTCATTTCTAAGATAGATCTTTGGTCTGGGTATCATCAGCTAAACATTAAGGATGTAGATATCCTTAAGATGACTTTTCGTACTCGGCATGGGAACTTTGAATTATTGATGATGTCATTTGGTTTGACTAATGCCCCGACGATATCTATGGATATGATGAATTGGGTTTTCAGGTAATTCTTGGATCTTTTCATCATTCCGTTTATTGATGACGTTCTAGTTTATTTCAAAAGTGAGGTGGATCATGATAATCACCTTCGTGTGGTATTATAGATGTTGAAGGAACAACAGTTGTATGACAAGTTCTCCAAGTGTGAGTTTTGGTTAAACACTGTGACTTTCTTAGTTATATTATTTTTAGTGAAGGGGTCATGGTGGATCCATAAAAGGTGGTAGTAGTTAGAAGGTGACCTAGACTGATAACGCCCAAACTACAGCTCTCGTAAGAGTGTAAGCGGTCGCTGTCAAATATAGAACCCAACTGGGTTGGGTGTCGAATCCCACAGGGAATACTTGGTCACTAAGTGTTGCAACTGTTTGTAGACTGTTGATCGAAAATTCCACGAAAAAGGGGGGATTGGATTTTGGCGTGAATTAATGCTATCAAAGTAACGAATGAATGCTTTGTTTAGTAAGATTTAATCACAGAGAAAAATAAGTTAGGGTTATGTCCACCTAATGAGTTCTACGTATCTATTAACTATTAGTAATGCGGAATTCAGACATGCATGCACTTATAGAGATTCGTATTCTAATGGTAAATCCTAGTGTTTCTCAACCATCAAGGATTATTTCACTTTAACTCTCTCGAGCTTAAAGTGTATAAGTAACGGTACAAATTCTCCAAGAAGTTAACCCAATTACGGCACTAACGTGTAAATAGGGGTTGGTAGCCCTATTTCCTTGTCACACTCTCTTTTCCAAATATGTAACTTTTCTCTCGAACAAGTTAATGCTATAATGGCGTATTCTTTATGTTTGCAACCACAAGAATTTAATTAAAACAAAGAGAGTAATGATATAAGTAGCATGCGCATCAAGAATTCACAAACTCATAGTAATAGATAGTATATCAAAAGGCTTCCATAACCCTAACAGAGAAGTTTAGCTACACATGATTACAATGAAGATCACAATAGACATCATCATCATACCAAAGCTCAAATAATCTCATGGTGGGGATGAGATTGGCGTCAAAAGGGATTGACGATTTTGCTCCCTTCGTTGCTCACAAGTTAGCGTTTTTCTCTGTATAAACTTACAGAATCTGTAAACTGAATAATACTAAAAAGTGTCGACTGAGTTCTTGCATGAATGAATGCATTCTGAAAAATTCAGCAAAATAGGGTTTTTATAACATCCTTGTCCTATTCCGACTAAGTTACTGTTGATCCCCAAGTCTTTAGAAATACTATTTTTGCCTGGGACAAGTTCTCCATGCATCACTTTCAGTCCATAAGCTTCCAAAAGCTGCCTTCCCTCTTATGTGAAGTTTCCATTGCTACCAAAAGGTTCACAAAGTGCTGAAATCTTCATCATTAATACCTGAAAACATGCTAATCACGTTGGTTAGCTCACTTACAGGAAAATGGACTAAAATGCAGGAATTATATATTTTGTCCTTAAAACATAGCAAAAATATGGGTAAATTATGGTGCTTTAGGCGTGTAAATACACCTATCATCAACACCCCACACTTAAAGCTTTGTTCGTCCTCGAACAAAATATTACGTCCATGCAATCATCTACTTAGAATATCACAGCAACAACATAAAATATTCATCAAGACATGCACGACAATTATTAACAAAGAGTAGTTTTCTGGATCACTACTAGAAACCATTCAACCTCCAACATAGACTCGTGATGATGGCTAATTCGTATCCACAAGTTAAGGTACCAAGAATCATACAAAACTACCCAACAATCATCAACCATGTGTGTCTCACACAAGATATCCCCCATAATCACTCATAAGTTTTGCATTTTTCGAAACATGCGTACAAGATTCTCCTTGCTCTCACTCTCACAAAGAATTCATATGTATCAACTGATGACCATAGGCTTGCCCTTAGTGTAATGCTCTACTAATATCAGAATGCTAAGCTTAGGATCAAATAGGTCTTTACAGGTTGTAATGTAGGCTAAGGGATAGGTAGGACTATTTTGGCCAGAAATAGTGACTATGTTCCCTAAGCTCTTTAATACATCACATTATGCCATTAACACTCTCTTTTAAACAACCCTTCTACCTTTATTTTCATCTAACACCCCTTTTTACCTATTTTGTTATTCAATTATAAACACAAAAATGAGAATATATAATTTTATTTTATTTTCTATTTCTTTTTTTTTTTATAAAACACCTCTATGATAGCCACTCTTATTCACAACAATTTCAAGTACCAATACACTCTGAAGCATCACTCTCACCCTCTTTCCTTTTATTTTGTCACATGACTCTACAATTTAAAGCGCTTAGGAATTTGGATCAAATTATGGTCTTGAAAAAAATGGATTAGGCTACATATGAGGCTGTCAAAGAAAATAGCTAAAGGCTCAAAGGGGGTTCACTAGGATAATGTACACAGGTAGGTAAAAAGAAGGTAAAAAATTATTGGCTTCCAAAGAAATGCCTAAATCATCTCCTAAACTCACACTCTTTATTTCGCTTTACACACATACCAGGCAAGTTCTAGCATCAGTCACAACACAGAATATACTCTATCCTCACACACACAAGGCACATGGTCAACTTTATTGGGAGCAATATAGACTCTTGACCCAACAGATGAATGAATTAAACCACAATTATCACGCAGTGAGTCACACGTAGAGCCTAAATGTCTCAATAGTAATGATTTAGCACAACCTCTTGTTATACTACCATGCCGTCTATCAGAACAATTTCATGCAAAATATAAAAAAAAATCTAGGATTTAAACTAACTAATTACGACTAATTAAAACAATCAAGAACTAGAATAAATGTAAATGTAGACAAAGAAATGTAGTATACAAATACCAGCACCGGGACACACTGCCCTCAGTGGAAAATAAATAAGAAAAACATGATTAGTCGAATTCCTCCGCTATGTCTGAGGTCATACCCCTGCATCAGAATCATCATCAGAGTTGTCGTCATCAGAGTTCTCCTCCACGTCTGAGTATGGAATTCGGCGATCGTCGTCGGTTGGCACGTCATCATCAAGAGGTTCCTCAAAATATACACCTACTCCGCACATAGCCCTCGCATGCTCATTCATTGGGTAGTCATAATCCAACTGTTGGAGCTCTGCAGCAGTTGGAACACGACCCCCGCTCATCATGGTGAACCTCTTCATGCCATATAAATGGCGGAAGAAGCTTTTATCGTGTGCATGTCTTTCTACAGTGGTCAGGTTGACGCCAAGCATAGATTCAGCATCTTTCACCTTTGTGAGGTCAAATTCCTTTAGGTTGTGTGGAAGCTTATGATATGCAGGTTCCTCTTTGATGTCCTCCTTCCTCAATATCGTAGTCAACAGATTGCCAAAGCTGAAGTGGGACCTCTTGTGCAGCCTGGCCTTACGCATTGAAGATCGAATAATCGCCCCAATATTGATAGGGATGTTCGTCATCAAAGCGTACACCAAGCACACTCTATCACGTGTGATCTTTGTGTACTGTGACCCTAGAATCAGGCAAGAGTTGACTATCCGCAACCATATCTGAGCTTCTCTGTTCAAGGAGGCATACGGGAAGGTATTGTGCCGACCGGTATCCTTGTGACGACTCCACCAAGCCATTGATCTTTTTACGCATAGTGTGTGTCTGATTGCCCTGTATGGAGGTCTGTGATAAAGCTCCTTGAGCGGTGATGGATCCACAGATGGAAGACCCAGAAAAGAGTTGAAGAACTCCGCATTCAGTTACAAGACTTGGCCCCGAATCTTCACTTCACTTCCGGTAGTCTTTGGGGACCAATTGGCATAGAATTCTCGCGTTAGATCAAGATTGCATTCTCCCATATCTTGGAAAATGAAATCAAGATGTAGCGCCATGATTTTAGCCAAAATGCGAGGTTTTCTCTTCGCTAGACTCTCCTTTTGTATCAACTCCATGTGAACATATTTTTTTACTTTGTTGTTCTTGTACCACTCCTTTCCTTCCTCCTTTAGGACCCATTTTATCCTGAACATGCGGTGAGGTATTTGCAGAGAGGAGGATTTAGCTTGCTCTTTTCTTCCCCTTATCTGACCTTTCTGTGAGGTGGACGCTTTTTCTTTTCCTGGTCGACCTTTTGGTGCCATTTTACTTGGTGATGAACTTGGAAGATGATCTTACAAGGTTAGAAGAGCAAAAAGAAAAAATTTGAGAGATTTGAAGAGTAAAGGCGGCACCTAGGTTGAGCAAATAAGTGTGTTTTGTTCTAATGTTGAAGTGTTATTTATAGGACAAGGCTTGGGTCGGGTTGAACCCATTTAAAATCAGATTAGGAGACCAAAAAGTAAGCATAGGCGGCGCCTAATGATTTTCCTATGCTTAGCATAGGCGGCGCCTTTTGCAAAGCCTAGTTGAGCATAGGCGGCGCCTATGCTATGGCATAGTTAGGCATAGGCGGCGCCTATGCTATGGCATTGTAGATTCAGAGAGCAAAGGCAATGGCATAGGTGGCGCCTATGCTATGGCATTGTTGGGCATAGGCGGCGCCTATGCTATGGCATTGTAGATTCAGAGAGCTTAGGCCATAGCATAGGCTTTGCCTTATTCGTGGCCTAGATTTACATAGGTCTTGCCTTGTTCGTTGCCTAGATTTGCATAGGCAATGCCTAACCAATAGCCTTTGTTTCTTCATTCCAAACTTACCACCTTCAACATGACACAATTCCAAATTAAAATTTGGGCTAGATATCCTCCTTTATACGTCTTACACCTACATTTACTCAAAAACAACAAAAAAAATTAGAACGATGGGTTGCCTCCCTCCAAGCGCCTTAGTTTTGGTCGTGGCTCGACTCTTCTTTTTGGATTTTTATTTAACAAAAACAACTCTTAGTTAAACAAAATGATTAAAAACGATGGGTTGCCTCCCATCTAGCGCTTGATTTATTGTCGCGGCACGACATAGTTATCTCAATTACTTAGACGTCGTCGAGATAGATGGTATCCATGCATTTTATCGAGTCAAGAGGACCGATATATGGCTTCACTTGTTGGCCATTCACTTTAAAGACACCACCATCAATGCCTTCTAACTCTACTACTCCAGACGAGTAGACTTGGCTAATTCTGAATGGACCAGACCATTTAGACTTTAACTTACCTGGAAATAGCTTTAGTCTGGAGTTGAAAAGAAGTGCCATATCACCCTTCTGAAAGTTTCATTGGATAATCCGCTGATCATGGTACTTTTTCAACCGTTCTTTGTAGAGGTCTGCCCTTTTATACGCATGTAGAAGAAATTCATCCATCTCATTCAGCTGCTCCAATCTCAGATTAATTGCATCATCCCAAGTCAGGTTAAGCCTCTTCAACGCCCACAATGCTTTATGTTCGAGCTCAATCGGCAAGTGATAAGCCTTCCCATAAACTAATTAGTATGGGGACATGCCAACTGGTGTCTTGAATGCAGTTCTATAAGCCCATAAGGCATCATCCAACTTGCGGGACCAATCCTTCCTACTAGCATTTACAGTCTTAGCAAGGATCATCTTGATCTCCCGATTAGAAACCTCTACCTGCCCACTAGTTTATGGGTGGTAAGGTGTAGCTACCTTATGCTGCTTGACCCTATATTTCACCAACACGGCTCTAAAGAGCTTGTTGCAAAAGTGTGATCCTCCATCGCTTATGATGGTACGTGGTACGCCAAAACGAGAGAAGATATTTCTCTTTAAAAATGCTACAACACGCTTACCTTAATTATCAGCCAGCGCTACTGCTTCGACCCATTTGGATACATAATCCATAGCAACTAGGATATATTTCATCCCAAACGAACTCACAAATGGGCCTATGAAATCAATACCCCATACATCAAATAGCTCCACTTCAAGAATTTTAGACATGGGCATCTCATGGTGCTTCGAGATAGAGCCTTGCCTCTTACACTGATCACATCTTCTCACAAAATTGTAAGCATCCTTGAATAATGAAGGCCAATAATAGCCATTTTGCAATACCTTCCTGGCTGTTCGATAACCTGCATGGTGACCCCCAACTTGGGAAACGTGACTTGCTTCCAAGATGCTAGGCACCTCCACATCAGCGATGCATCGCCTAATAAAACCATCAGCACATCGTCGAAAAAGATACGGTTCATCCCAGAAGTAGTGTTTCACATCATGCATGAACTTTCTCTTTTGATGAAAGGAGAGATTCTCAGGCATCACTTTACTTACCACGTAGTTCGCAAAGTCCGCATACCACGGTAAGTCTTCCACCATGGCGGCTAGGATCACTTCGTCGGGAAATGCATCATCAATCTCAAGGTCGGGTTGTGCTAGGTGCGCACTCTCAAGTCTAGATAGATGATCAGCTACTTGATTTTCGCAACCTTTTCTATCCTTTACCTCGAAATCAAATTCTTGAAGCAATAACACCCACCGAATTAGCCTTGGCTTAGAATCCTTCTTTGCCATTAAATATCTCAGAGCCGCATGATCTGTATGAACTACCACTTTGGTTCCCAACAAGTAAGCACGGAACTTTTCAAAAGCATAAACAACTGCTAGAAACTCTTGTTCCATGACGGTATAGTTCTTCTAGGCTTCATTCAATGCCTTGCTCGCATAGTATATTGGATGAAATAGCCTTTCTCTTTTTTGACCAAGTACAGCACCCAAAGCCACCCCACTTGCATCACACATCACTTCAAATGGTAGAGACCAATCGGGTGCTACAAGAATACGAGCATCAACTAGCTTCCCTTTGAGGCATTCAAATGCCTTCAAGAAATCTTCACTGAAGTCGAACTTCGCATCCTTCTCCAAGAGTTTGCATAACGGACTAGCAATCTTGGAGAAGTCTTTGATAAATCTTCGATAAAAACCTGCTTGACCGAGGAAACTACGAACTCCCTTTACAGAAATTGGAGGTGGTAGTTTCTCGATAACTTCAATTTTGGCTTAATCAACTTCAATTCCTCTTTCGGAGACTTTGTGCCCAAGAACAATGCCTTCCTTAACCATAAAATGGCACTTCTCCCAGTTTAGCACCAAGTTGAACTCAACACATCTCTGTAACGCCATACTCAGATTCGCCAAGCATGATTCAAACAATTCACCCACGACTGAAAAATCATCCATGAACACCTCCAAGGTGTCTTCAACCATATCAGAAAAAATGGACATCATACAACGCTGAAAAGTGGTAGGTGCGTTACATAACCCAAATGGCATACGTTTGAAGGAAAACGTACCATATGGGCATGTAAAAGTGGTCTTCTCTTGATCCTCAGGAGCAATACAAATCTGATTATAACCGGAATAACCATCTAAGAAACAAAACCATCCCTTCCCTTCCAATCGATCAAGCATTTGGTCCATGAATGGCATTGGGAAGTGATCCTTAAGCATCCACGAATTTAGCTTCTGGTAGTCCATACACACTCTCCACCCTCTGACAGTTCTGAGTTGAATAAACTCATTCTTTTCATTCGCAACTACCGTCATGCCCCCTTTCTTGGGCACACACTGTACCGGACTTACCCACTTACTGTTGGAGATTGGATACACTACCCCAGCATCTAACCACTTAATAATTTCTTTATTCACCACCTCCTGCATGGGTGGATTCAAACGTCGTAGGTACACAATTTTCCTCGAGCTGAATCTTGTGCATACATATCCCAGGAGGGATACCAATAATATCAGCAATAGTCCACCCGATGTCTCTCTTGTATCTCCTCAGAACAGAAATAAGAGCCACAACCTGCTGCTCACCTAAATCATCCGCAACAATAATCGGAAGTGTATCACCACTTCCCAAAAATACATATTTTAGGTGACTGGGCAGCTCCTTCAATTCTAGCACTGGTGGTTCATCAATGGATGGCTTTGCTGGTGGTGAAGGGCGATTTTTTAGATCCAGATCCATCTTCTTAGGAGTATGAGAATAGTAGCCAATTCCTGTTAGAGCACAAATAGTGTCTTCATACTCTTCAACATCTTCACGCTCAAAATTCATAAGCACAGCAGCCAATGGATCAACAATAAGCTGCTTCTCCACAGATAATTCTTTCTCATCATCATAATAAACATCAGCTACAGAGAACACATTCATATCTTTGGGTTGCTTTATTGATTTGCATACATCAAAATGGACCACTTCATCTTTCATCCGAAATAAAAGCTCATTAGCTCATAGATCAATAAGCACACTTCCCATTGCAAGGAAAGGACGTCCCAAGATTATGGGAACTTCAGAATCCACCTCGCAATCCAAAATAACAAAGTCTGCAGGAAAGATGAAGATGGAAACCTTTACCAATACATCATATAAGATACCAACAGGTCATTTTACCGACCTGTCTGCCATCACGAGCCGTATATTGGTTGGTGTAGGATCTCCCAACCCCAACTTTATGTAAATAGATAGCGGCATCAAATTTATGCTAGCTCCCAAATCGCACAATGCTTTAGCAAAATACAAAGATCCAACCGTGCAAGGAATAGTGAAAGCACCAGGATCTGTCTTCTTCTGAACTAGCGATGTTGTAGCAATTGCATTGCAATGATGAACATTATCTGCCAGCTCATAGCTTTCTGCCCGCTTCTTTGTCAATATGTCCTTCATGAATTTTGCGTATCCGGGCATCTACTCTAGCGCCTCCACCAAAGGAACATTAATAGTCAGCTGCTTCAACATAGTTATGAATTTACTGAACCTGGTGTCATCAGCTTTCTTCTTCAGTCTCTGCAGAAAAGGTGGCGGTGGAAGGGGAATATTTTTCTCCGCCACTTCTTTTTTATCTTGCTTCCGATTGTTGATCTTTTTAGGTTGAAGACGTCTAGGGGTAACGTCAGGAATGCTATCTTCAGCTTCTATGACATCTTCATATTCTGCATCAATAACATTATCTACTATATCATCAACCACCTGCTTGCCTTTGGATGGATTTTCCAAAGCTTTACCACTCCTGGTAGTAATAGCCATACATAATCCATCATTTCTTGGGTTTTGCATAGTGTCGCTAGGTAAGGTGCCAGCCTTTCTTTGATTGAATGCCGCTGATAGTTGACTCAGTTGGTGCTCCATCTGTTTTATCGTGGTAGAATACGAATCAACCAATTGATTTATTGATGATAAATCATTCTTTACCTCAGTAACTCCTATATTGGTTGCCTCCACCCCTTTCAACAGCTTATCCATCATATCATCCATGGACATCTTTCCAGAACCAGATGCCACAGCCTCACGGTTTCCAGGAGGAACATACAAACCACTCCTATCAGTCTTATTCTTCCAACTACCTTGATCGCGGTCCTTGTATCCATATTTATCATAATAGTTCCGACATTGGTTTCCTTGGGCATTGCCTCAGAAACCCCCCTGATTATTCAAGTAGTTCGCTTCTTCCTCAGAATCGAATTCATCTCTTCCCTGTGATACAATGGCCTTAACCTTTTCGGTCTTCCCTGATAATAAGTGCTTGGTAAGAAGATCCATCTGCGTTTTCATATGAGCCATATCTTGGTCACGTTCCTCTTGTCTACGCCTCTGCTCTGCAGTCAAGCCAATAGATGCGGTAGATCTTGCTACCTCAGAATCCCTGGTATGCCAAGCTCTACTCTGCTTTGTCATACGATCTAGCATATCACTTGCCTCAAGAAAAGTAAGGTCCATGAATGACCCACCTGCAGCATTATCAACCACTGGCTTTGTCACCGAATTCAAAGCCATATATAATATTTACATCAAGTGGATATTCGTCATCTGATGGTTTGGGCACCGCATAAGATTCTTCTTAAACCTCTCCTATGTTTCGTGGAGAGCTTCAGTTGGAAGCTGTCGAAAATTGTTGATCTCATCCCGTAGTTGGGCTCTCTTGGATGGCAGAAAGAATCTTTCTAGGAAAGCGTCTTTCAGTTGCCTCCAATTAGTAATAGAATCAGGAGTTAGCCCGTTCAACCATAGAGTTTCCTCCCCAGACAGATACTATGGAAATAAGCCCAGCCGAATTGCATTCTGCCCAACTCCTGGATTGTTAAACGACTTGAATATTGAAATAAAGTTGATCAGATGCATATTCGGATCATCGCCTGCGAGTCCACCAAATAAACCTTTGAGCTGCAATAGCTGAATCATGGTGCTAGTGATATTGAACTTGGCTCCAGGTGCCAAGGGTGGAGGAATAATAGCCCCTGTGGCACCAACTCCATCCAGATCATCATCATCATCATCAAAAGGGGTCTGCACAGCTCGGCGGTCAGGTCTCATTCTAGCTTGACATTCCCTCTTATGCATAGGTGCCGCCACTTCATCAGTACGCCTAGGATTCAGTAACTCATCATCACCCAGGTCCTCATCATCAGGATTTGTTGCTTGCCCTGGGTTATAAATATTCTATTGATGTACTTGAGAAGCTGCCAGTGCAGCTAATCTAGCCTGCTCCTGTTGAGCCGTCCTTCTGTCAATGTCACACTGTGCATCCATTCTGCCAGTTAGTTGAGGTTCAGGATTTAGGGGTAATAATGGCTGTCCAGAACTACGAGTATTTGACATGCACTCAACAGAACCTGAATAAAACAAAAACAACAACTAAAAGTAAAATTCGAGAATCTTTGACCACAGGGTCTAGTAACTATCACAAACTTAGTTGACAACCGTATTCCCCGACAACGACGCCAAAATTTGATAACGCCAAAACTACAGCTCTCGTAAGAGTGTAAGCGGTCGCTGTCAAATATAGAACCCAACTGGGTTGAGTGTCGAATCCCACAGGGAATACTTGTTCACTAAGTATTGCAATTGTTTGTAGACTGTTGATCGAAAATTCCACGGAAAAGGGGGGATTAGATTTTGGCGTGAAATAATGCTATCAAAGTAATGAATGAATGCTTTGTTTAGTAAGATTTAATCACAGAGAAAAATAAGTTAGGGTTATGTCCACCTTATGAGTTCTACGTATCTATTAACTATGAGTAATGCGGAATTCAGACATGCATGCACTTATAGAGATTCGTATTCTAATGGTAAATCCTAGTGTTTCTCAACCATCAAGGATTATTTCACTTTAACTCTCTCGAGCTTAAAGTGTATAACTAACAGTACAAATTCTCCGAGAAGTTAACCCAGTTACGGCACTAACGTGTAAATAGGGGTTGGTAGCCCTATTTCCTTGTCACACTCTCTTTTCCAAACATGTAACTTTTCTCTCGAACAAGTTAATGCTATAATGGCGTATTCTTTATGTTTACAACCACAAAAATTTAATTAAAACAAAGAGAGTAATGATATAAGTAGCATGCGCATCAAGAATTCACAAACTCATAGTAATAGATAGTATATCAAAAGGCTTCCATAACCCTAACAGAGAAGTTTAGCTACACATGATTACAACGAAGATCACAATAGACATCATCATCATACCAAAGCTCAAATAATCTCACGATGGGGATGAGATTGGCGTCAAAAGGGATTGACGATTTTGCTCCCTTCGTTGCTCACAAGTTAGCGTTTTTCTCTGTATAAACTTACAGAATCTGTAAACTGAATAATACTAAAAAGTGTCGTCTGAATTCTTGCATGAATGAATGCATGCTGAAAAATTCAGCAAAATAGGGTTTTTATAAAATCCTTGTCCTATTCCAACTAAGTTACTGCTGATCCCCAAGTCTTTAGAAATACTATTTTTTCCCGGGACAAGTTCTCCATGCATCACTTTCAGTCCATAAGCTTCCAAAAGCTGCCTTCCCTCTTATCTGAAGTTTCCATTGCTACCAAAAGGTCCACAAAGTGCTGAAATCTTCATCATTAATACCTGAAAACATGCTAATCATGTTGGTTAGCTCACTTACAGGAAAATGGACTAAAAATGCAGGAATTATATATTTTGTCCTTAAAACTTAGCTAAAATATGGGTAAATTATGGTGCTTTAGGCGTGTAAATACGCCTATCATCATAGACCCATAACTCCAACCAACATTTAGTGCTTCTTCGGTTTGGTTAGGTAATATCAATAGTTTATGGAGAGCTTTTTGATGATAGCTTCCCCTTTGACTAATTTGACTCAGAGGAAGATTAAGTTTTCTTTGTCAGATGCTTGTGCGGGGAGTTTTGAGAAGTTAAAAGATAAGCTAACTTCGGTTCCAATTCTAACATTGCCGGAAGGAAATAATGGGTTTGTAGTCTATTGTTATACATCTCAGGTAGGTCTTAGTAGTGTTTTGATGGAATATGGGAAGGTGATTGCCTGTTCTTCCAAGCAGTTGAAAGTATGTGAGAGAAACTATCTTACTCATGATTTGGAGCTGTTGGAGGTTGTGTTTGGTTTGAAAATATGGCGGCATTATTTGATTGGTGTACATATGGACATTTTTTTATCATAAGAGTCTACATTATATGTTCACTCAAAAGGAGCTAAATCTTAGGCAAATAAGATGGTTGGAGCTTCTCAAAGACTATGATATGAGTCTTCACTATCACCCAGGTAAGACTAATATAGTTGTTGATGCTCTTAGCAATTTTTCCATGAGGAGTTTAGCTCATGTGGAAAAAGGAAAGTGGGAGTTGGTGAAGGATATTCACCACTTGTCTAATCTTAGAGTTTGCCTCTTGGATTCCAAGGATAGAGGTGTAATGGTACAAAAAGTGGTTCACTCATCTCTTTGTGCATAGATCAAGGAGAAACAAGTGTTGGATCCTTTCTTGATAAAAATCAAGGGTGATATTGGTGGGCAAAATATGATGGTGTCTGTGATTAGTGGTGACAGTAATTTAAGATACCAAGGGATATTGTGCTTCTTCATATTGATGGTTTGTTGCAAAAGATCTTGGCTGAGGTGCATGAATCACGCTACGTTGTACATCCCGACTTAACAAAGATATATCATGATATCGAAGAGATTTATTGGTGGAATGGTATGAAAAGGGATGTGGATGATTTTTTGGCCAAGTGCATGGTGTGTCAACAAGTTAAAGTTGAACACATGAGACCTAGAGGGTTATATCAGGAAATTGTTTTGTCCGAATGGATATGGGAGATAATCAATATGGATTTTGTTACCGGACTTCCTCAGTCTCAAAATTAATATAATTCAATTTGGCTCATTATGGATAGGATGATAAAGTTTGCTCACTTCTTACTAGTAAGCTACCTTTATGATGGAGAATTAAATGGTTATATCTTCAAGAGATTTTGAAGCTGCACGGGGTACCTGTTTCAATTATCTCTGATTGTGGTATGCAGTTTTCATCTCATTTCTGGCGGTCTTTTCAGTAGTGATTGGGTACTAAGGTGAGTTTAAGTAATGTTTTTATCCCCCGGTGGATGGTCAAACAGAAAGAACTATTAATACATTGGAGGATATGATTCAGGCATGTGTGGTTGATTATGGTGGTAGTTGCATTGAGAATCTACCTTTGGTGGAGTTTTCTTATAACAATAGCTATCATTCTAGTATTGGTATGGCTCCTTTGAGGCATTGTATGGTAGGATGTATAGATCTCCCATTGGTTTCTATGAGCTTGGTGAGGTGGATATGTTTGGTCTAGATTTGGTCTATCGGGCTATGGAGAAGGTGAAGGTGATTTGTGATAGGCTTATGGCTGTCCAAAGTCGCCAAAAGTCCTATGTGGATGTTAGGCGTAGAGACTTAGTGTTTAAGGTTGGGGATAAGGTGTTCCTCAAGGTATCTCATGAGTGGCACAGTTTGCTAAGAAGGGGAAGCTCAATCCCCAGTATATTAGTCCTTACAAGATTTTTTTGAGGGTTGGTAATGTTGCTTATGATTTGGAGTTTCCTTCTTGATTGAGCTCGGTTTATTCGGTACTTTATGTCTTTATGTTGAGAATGTTTCTTGGTGATCCTTCTTTAATTGTTCCTTTGGAAGGGTTGGGTATCTCGGGCTTTTGATTTTATGAAGAGGTCCCAATTGAGATCTAGGATAGGAAGGTTTGTCGATTGTAAACCAAAGATGTGGATTTGGTTAAGTTTCTGTGGTAGAACCATAAGGTGGAAGAAGCTACATGTGAATCGGAGGAGGATATGAAGTCCAAGTATCCACATCTGGTTTTTGCTCTTAGGATTCGTTCGAAAGGTATGTGTCTTTAATACATCCTTATTTTCTGGGTTTTTTAAAGGAAAGATTAATATCTTTGCCTATTTGTTTTCAAACTTTGTTAAAGATTGGACATATATTTGATAATACAATTGACTCATGCATGTGATTACCCCTACCTTATTCGTCATTCAGGGATGAATATTCCTAGTGGGGGAGACCAAACACCCTAGTTTATGGACCTTTGAAAATTCCTAGAATTTTGGTCTCTGGACCCAGTACTACTCTTGGGTATGATCCTTATGTTGGGGTACAAATAGTATGGTCCAATTGTATACTGGCCAGTGTTGGTTGGTGGGATGAATTTTTATCTCTGGAATGGGTATGACTTGAATGGTACGAGTCATATGGTTGGATACAAATCATTTGGTTTGTTTTTTACTTAACTTAATCTTAGACTTGGTAATTTAAGTTGGATCTAAGTATGAGTGGATCACCATGTGCCGTAAGCCAGGGTACGAGTCGTGCCTAGGACTCATGTGGTGGCCAATGTTCGAACCTCCTATGGATTCTATTTTACTAGGGATACGGGTGAAGGGTACAGATCGTATGCTTTCAATACGAATTAGGTAGGATGAGTCATACACTGGACAATGTTAGGTCCAAGGGTTGAGGCTTTGGACACGAGTGGTGGGTACCACTCATATCGAAGGGTACGACTCGTAAGGGTCAGTCGTACCGCTGTGATGGGTTTTTTGTGCAACTTAAGTGGGGGTAATCTGGACATTTTCCTACTTACCCTAATAAGGTCCCATGACTTATAAATCACTTGGGAGGCTATTTACCAAATTATTCTATTTATTAACACTTAGAAACTCTTCCGAAACACTCTATAATTCCCTTAAGAGCTTTTGGGCAAGGAAGATACGGTTCCAACTAGAGGACTAAATTGGGGATCTTGTCGGTGGTTTCTCTCAGTCTACTTTGTCTATTAAGGCATGTTCTCTTCCCTCACTATTAGTTTCAACTAAGGCATGATTTTTATGAATGGTTTTCATGGATTCATTGTTGCATGATTTTGGGTTTTCAACTATGATTTGGGGAGTTTCAATTATAAATGATTGGTTATGGTTTCCCATGGTTTTAATTATGTATTTACATATTTAATTAGGAGTTTTGGATAATTGGATTGCATGGGAATGGTTAAATGGTAATTGGAATTGGTTTTGGTTATATTATACCCCCAATGTGCTTGACAAAATGCCTATACGGATATTTTCATTGTATTTACTATTTTAATGGAACTCTTGCTTGTTTCAAACTTGGTAAAGGAATTATGCATGGTTTTATTGCTTTGAAAAGGTTAAAAGGTTAAATAGTTATGCTTAAGGGGTACATGGGAATCTCCCAAATTGTTTAATATGGTTAATAGAGGGTACATGGAATCCCTTAAACCTATATATAGTTGGCTATGGACAAACTTGCAAGTATAATCGATATGGTGATACCGCTACTAATGGATTTTCCAAATAAATGGTTAATTGATCTGTTAGTTGCCTGGTAATGGTTTTAATTGGGTAATAACGGCGGGGTGTGTAGCAAAGCCGTGAAGGTGGAAGTCCCGGGGGGACCAAAACTGGAAACTCATATTTCCTATTATGTGGTTTGGTCCAAGTGACCATGTGCATGATGTCACACTTTATATTGGTGGAGGGGGTGTACTATTCATCCCAGGTTTTCTTCCCTGGTTATGAGGCTTCACTCATTGGGCCCTTTAAGAAGGGGAAACTGAACCCATATATCCCGTGGGTGGTTTACGATGACATAGCTACATAGCCTAGGTAAGGGTTTTAATGTCCTGCTAAACCGGATTCCCTTTCCCATCATGGTTATACATATATGTATGGTGTGTGCATATGGATGGTTTTTACTTGGTTTTTATAAATGGCATTATTTTGTCCTTATCTTCAGTTCATTCTAGCATTCACCTGCTAACCCATCTTCGGGCGGCTGTATACCCATGCTATGTTGGAACCGACCATTCTACTTCTTATACATAGTGATTGACCCAGGGATAGTTATTGGATAGAAGTGGTGAGCTTCCCTCTTTTTGAAAGGCTTAATTTCATGTTATGGATATTCTTAGAAATTTTGTTTTACTTCTGGATATTGGATTTTGGTATGGTTGGGGGGCTTATCCCAACTTTATATTTTTACTCTTTGGGTTAGAGGCTTTATTGTATTACTATGGGTTTGTATAGGCGGGGTCGGTATTGGTGTCAGCCTTAACATTAGTATTGGTATTGGTGCTGATACCGATTTACGATATTGTTGGTTGGTCCATCATATTTCATTTTGGGATTAATCATAATATGTTTTGGATCTTATTTGGTTATGGCCTAGTTTATAGCCCTTGTCTTGGTATTAGGTTGGCTTGGTGGTTTGGTTGGTATGGTTTAGTGGACAGGATGACTTAGTAGGGTTGGTCTAGGAATAGACCTATCCCAATGTCAGTCCATATCCTGTTATGGTATCTTATTATATGTTCAAAATTCAGCCCACTTAGGGCAAGCATTTGGATGTTAGGTTACGTAACGGCAGTAGTCTTCGATCCCGGTTCGACTTGGAATGCCTATTACGTCAAGGCCCCGGGTCGGGTCGTGTTAGATAATATATAATTAGGCAAGGGAGTTAAAGATAATCTAAGAATACTTACCTACTCTTGAATCAATAAATAGTTGAGACTGATATCATATTATAAGTACTGAAGTAAGGAGTCAGAGTTTAGAAAACACATACTTAGTGGTCCTTGACTTACACCTTAAAATCCATGTTAACTGAGCAGTCAACTTACAAGAATTGAGCTAACGAATATTTTCTACTAAGGGAGTATTTAGGATAGAAGATCATGAGTCATCATAATAAAACCAAACTTTCTCATATAAATAATATAATAATAATAATAATCAAATAATAACCTAATCGGGCCCTTATAATCTCAAAAAGTACAAGCAATAGTCAATATAACATAATTGCCTCCCCATAAGCTTGTAGATTTCATAGAAATCTATATAGCCCTAAAAGTGACTACATATCCTTTATAGGCAATCTGCATAGACCTTAAAAATCATATATTTGTATAGACATGAAGGAAGTTACAAATATGTATTTATGTCTATCCCATAAGCTTGGTGTAGCTTTTTGTCAAGCTTAGTTTTCCCAACCCCTAGCTCAATCTAGCTACCTAGTATGTAGGCTTAGTTTATATGTCTAGCCTCTATGATCTAGTAATAAGGCATATAAGACTTTGGTATCTATATCTGAGAACTCAAGGTCTTTTATTTGTATCTGAGTAGATAAGGCTCTTTGTATCAATATCTAAGCAAACAAGTTTCTTATATCTAAATCTGAACATACAAGGCTTTTTTATAGGTATCAGAGAACACAAAGCTCCTATTTATGTATCTGAGCACATAAGGTTTCAAGTGTATGTAATAACCACAATAGTCTTAAAAGCAATAATAGACTAGCAAGTAGCTCAAATGTAAGCAGGAAATTTATAAGCGACTTAAACAAGTAATTCTAAGTCATATCTAATCTATCAATAGAATAATTGTCCTAATGAGAGATAGATATAACTAATATAATAACTAGAAGAACCACTATGATTAGCTCAATAATAATATACTAGCCTTATCATGCTTAGGCTCTAAGGAAATATGCTGAGAGAAAAAGATAGCCTTAACATACCTTACTTTAGGACTTTCTCTCACACCGTCATGTTGTAAAAGTCCACTAATGAAAATTACTATCTATTTACTAACATCATATATTATAGTATAAGTATCTAACTAAGAAGCATGGTGCTATTGGTAATACAATAATAACTAATGAGAGAGAAGCTCTATAAATACAATAAGTCAATAGTGTATCGCCATGCCCTTCTCTTTCCCGCTTCCTAAAATTATCTCATGACCTTCTTATGAGGTCAAAATTAATAATTTGTCCCTTATAATAAGATATACATACCCTTAATATAACAACTATTTTCATTATTACAAGTACGTCTAGAATCCCAAAATTTGGGTTAAGGTTTTTCCTGAATTCGGAGTTAGAAATTTTAGGCTAGGATAATCTTAGATGAAATTCGAGCATGATTTGATCTAAGGAAACCAAAGAATGTATTAGTTAAAGGTAATGTAATTTGAGGTAAGTTATGTTAGTCGAGACTATAAGAAATCCGTAGGATCTTTCATAAGAGAATACGAATAACTCATGATATTAAATCTGACGTAAAAAGGTTATCTTGGGATGTTAAAATTTGAGGGTGTGTTATCAAAAATGAAAATATGGGAGAAATCTCATGTTTTTTCCTTGCTTAACCTACTATAGCATGTGGAATTCCACTACTACTACACTGCTATAGCAGATTTTCATCTATTGTAGGAGTCAACTTTTGTCAATCTTGTCAAATCTGGCGGATCCAACTATGGTGAGGCTTCTATAGCGAGATAGGGATGCTATAACAGATATTCGCTGATCAATGTAGAAAATACCTTATAAATTTCATTTTTACTACACTCTCATTTTTGGCATGCCTGTGGCGATTTATGAAAATTACCAACTATTGTTCATTAAAAATCTTTGTAAAGTTAAGTTAATCACTTACACTAGCTTATTTGTTAGATTCTTAACTCATAGAATAACTATTTTATGGGTTTTGAGAGAATTTAACTTGACCTAACTAATTTTTTTGGTGAATTTAGGTGAATTAGGTTGGAAACCCCATCGAGTTTGGTTAAGAATTATTAAATTACTCTTGCATGACTATAATTCTCCATTGTAACCATAAAATTGGTAGAATTAAGGTGGAATTATGAGAGAAAACCCTAGAATAAAAGGAGTACTCATGAATTTGGGGGTTAGGGTTTTGAGATTAGGTTATAATCCGAAAAAATGTTAGGTCATTTGGTTGAGTAAGCATTGTATTGATGGTTTTAGACCAAAATCAAGCTAAGGTTGAAAAAAGGGCAAAGTTCTAACTCATTAAAGCATTTCGAGCTTGATGGAGGTAGCTGATGATTTAGTATAGTTGAAACCCAGCTTGTTTTATGTGTGCATGATTACTGTTTCTTAGAATTCTTGTTACAATATATTTTTAAGGAAATTTAATGATTTTTTGATATCCTAAGTGTTAATTACATGAAGTGAACTTCAATTAAAATCATGCTAGTTTTATAAGTGTGATAATTTTTGTCATTATAGTTGTGATTATTGTGATATCTATTGATAATTGTGGTATGTATTAATATTTGAATATCTTTACAAGACTGGTTAGCATAAGGTTGGATGCACTTGATGTCTGGAATTTAGTACATGAATAAGAGCTTATCCCCTGCAGGTCATGGTTAGTGGCAACCATAAGACCCTTAGCATATGTGTACAAGGGATAGGTGAGCGTGAAAGTTCCTTTAGTGATTTAAATTTATGTGTTGACTTGTTATATTTGGTTCTTTAAGTGAATCGAGTTTATGTGTTGACTTGTTATATTTGGTTCATTGATTGTATTGAGCTTATGAGCTGAGTTGTTAAAATTGGATCTTGAGTGAATTGTGATTTATGATTATTAGCATAGTTGTTATTGGAATAGATCCATGAGTAGTACAAATTTAATTAAAAATAATTGGTATTACTTTTAAAATGTCTATCTACTTATGTATTTGAGGCATGCTCAGTATGTTGTTATGGATTCATGGTTCATTTGCTTGTATTTCTGTTGGTAGTCATTTTCTTAACTTGAGTTGTTGTCCATCCTGACTTGCACTTGATTAAATTCTAAGGTGTTGTTGAATAAGTTTACGTGTCATAGTCTTTATGTAAATTTACATGGTATGTGTTCATGGTTGTACCTGTGTTACTAAGTTATAGTTTCTTATTAACATATCTTGTTTTGGATTGGTCGATTACCCCACCAGTACAAGGTTGTTTCTTGTATACTAAAATTACACAATCTCTTGTTTTTTGAGAGTAGAGCATCTTCTAGTAAGTGTTTCATCACATCACCTGTAGAGTGGATCACATTAAAACTCAAGGGTGAGCTACATCTTGCGAGCTTCTATGAGTTCTTCACTTTGTTCTTGTTAGTTGTTGGGACTTGAATATTTCATTTGTTCTTGGGCTAATCCCATTTCATAGACAGTGTGTTTTGGTACACTGACTTTCAAATTCTAATGATGCTTAAGCCTTCATTTATTTTTGCATTTAGTATTTCTACTAGAATAACCGAGATTTTTGTTTAATTAACAAAAAATAATTAGTTGCCTTATTTTGGCTAAGTGTTGGGTTTGATGGTAATCACATTGGATGGTTTGTATGGGTGCTTACAATAGGTTTGGGTTGGGACATAGTTTGTATCAGATCCCTAGGTTTGATGATCTCAATGTACCGCAAGGGTATAATAGAGTCTTGCAAAAAATTCTGGAGACAACTTTACTTTTCTTTGAGAGGATATAGGACTTTATAAAACTATTATTTCTTTCTTCTTTCACGCTATAACTTGATTCCAATTGGAATTTAGTGATTCAAATTGGTATCAGACCCTCTTCATTCTTTTATTCATATATAGTGAACACTAAAGCTAACAGAGATATACTGGTAGCTTGCGCACAATAACTCCAACTGTGGAATAAGCTATTTCGGGATAAGAAAGGGGTAGGGAAAGGGGAAGAGAGAGAGAAACACCTACTAGGGGTGGATCTTGAGCAGTAACTAACCGGGACTATTAGAGGTCAATGAAACCTACCTACCCAGTATAATTATTAGGAGGTTAAGTTTATGAATACATATGTTGTAGAGTACAAGAAAGTGGCGTAGTTGGAATAACAACTCTTCCCTTGATGTCTTCTGAGATGATTCAATAGGAACTTTCTTTTCTGAGTGGTTTGGTTGATAATGGGGCCACCCCTATTATTCCTTCTTATTAGTTTTCTAGTTTTTCAGTTGACTACCATAATTGCTCGTAAAGTGGGTAAGTCCTTAGGGATTGAGATTTTACCTCACCTGATTTTAGGTCCTGTCAAGACTGGGACTGAACATGACATGCTTATTAAGTTCCTAAAGATGAAACCTCCTATTTTTATTGGCTCTAAGATCGAGGACACATTAGAATTCATTAATAAATGGTTGCATTAAATGGGAATTGTGGAGCAACATGGTGTTGACTTTGATACCTTCCATCTGTAAGGTGATGCAAAGTAGTAGTAGAGGGCTTATGTGGGATTTTGGTTACTATTTTTACCTCTATTAACATGGCCTTAGTTTCATACCCTGGTTTTCGAGAAGTATGTACCTCGTAATATTTATGATTATAACAAGAATGAGTTTTTGTCCTTTGAGCATAGGCCAAGTTTCATGCTTTGTCCCGTTATGTTACTTTGTTACTTTGTATAGAGGATGAGCGGATTTAGTTGTTTATGAAGGTATTGAACACTGACTTGCAGGTTTTGTCTATACATATGACTTCTGCCATAATAAACTTTAATGAGGTTGCTAATTATGTGAAAAAGGTAGAAGGGGCCAACAAAGTTTTTAGCAAAAAAATCTGGGGATGCAGGTAACTTACGCAGTTCTTATTTCAAGGTTCAAATCCATCAGGCCTGTCTAGCTCTCCCTATTTAGTTAGCTCTGTCAGCTTCTACAGGGGTTATTTAGGGTTCATTCAGCAACCATTAGTTGCTAGAGGCCAATGGGCTTCTTATTTTTGGCTTATAGGCCTTTTCTAGATCTATATTGCTATACTTACGGTAATGTGGGGAACTTCAAGAGAGAAGCTATTTCTCTAAGATAGACCTCGGATTCGGCAATCATCAACTTAGAGTCAGTCTTGGTTATAGAGCCAGCAATAAGGTAAAGTTGTGGTTCCTTTTATAGAGGTATGAGAGGTAATGATAATGGCAAGAGTTGCACATAGGATGGGCAGGGTAATTATAAAATTAGTTATGGTTAAAATATAGAAGGTGGTAATGCAGGAAGAGATAGAGCACAACATGTTAAGAGGTTGCTCAGATTAATGATAAAGCTCACTATTATGCCTTTCTAGGCTAGACTGAGGCTGCGGCTTCTGATGCTATCATTATAGGTACTATTCTTGTTTGTGAACAGATGGCTACTATTTTTTTGATTCGGATTCCACTTATTTTTGTGTATCTATTTGATTTTCCTTGGGATTGGACTTAATTTGTGATATACTTGACTTTCCTATTTATGTTTCTACTTTGGTTGGAGACTCTATAGTAGTGACCCATGTGTATTATGCCTATTTTTTATTGTTCATGGGTTTCTAAGCTTGAGTCAATTTAATAATTTTAGATATGCTTAATTTGACATTATCCTCGGTACGATTTGGCTATCTCTATATCATGTTCTTCAGAATTGTAATGCTAAAATTGTGACTTTAGAGATGCCTACGATGGATATTTTAGAGTGGGAAGGTGTGTTTAAATAGAAACCTATGAAAATCATATGTTTTATTCGGGGTATAAAGTTAGTTAGGAGAGGGTATTTGGCCTTTCTAGCATATCTCTGAAATATTAGTGCAGATTCCCATTCTATTGAGTCAAAATTTTGGGAGATGTTTCTTATAAATTTTCCAGTATTCGTTAGATTGGGACATTGACTTCTATATTTATTAGGAGTCGAACAATCGCCTAATTTATGTTCCTCTCTATCAAATGAATCTGACTGAACTGAGGGAACTCAAGAGTTAGTTGAAGGAGTTGCTTGATAAAAGATTTATTCAACCTAGTGCTTCTTCTTAGAGTACCCTAGTGTTGTTCGTTAAGAAAAAGAATGGTAGCATGAGAATATGTATTGACTAGAGAATAATGTTACCATCAAGAATAAGTATCCCTTTCCCCAGATAGATGATCTTTTTGACTAATTAAAAGGTGCTTCCATATTCTCCAAGATAGACTTGAGGTTGAGTTATTACCAATTAAAAATTTGGCCCGAGGATATACTTAAGAGAGCTTTCAGGACTCAATATGGACATTACGAGTTTTTGGTGAAGTCATTTGGGTTGTATAACGCACCGACAACTTTTATGAGAATGATGAATGATATCCATAAGTCTTTAATGGATCATTTTGGGATTTTTTTCACTGATGACATTTTGGTTTATTCCAAGAGTAAGGAGGAACATGCAAGTCATCTTTTCATTATTCTAGGGATTTTAAAAGAGAAACAGTGTGTGCTAAGTTCTCTAAATGCAATTTTTTGTTGTATTCTATTTCCTTTATAGGGCATGTGGTTTTAGAAAAGGAATGATGATGGATCCCTCAAGGTAGAGTCTGCTAAGAATTAGGTCTGACTAGACCTATGACTGAGGTTAGAAGTTTCGTGGGTCTTTCTAGTTACTATTATAGTTTTTTTTAAGAATTTTGTATTCATTAGTACTCACTTGACATGGTTAACTCAGAAGGAGGTGCCATTTTTATTTTTTAACAAGTGTGAGGAAAGATTGCAAAAGCTCAAGACACTTTTGACAACATCTTCTATTCTTTCCTTTCCAATTAAATGTACATATTTTTAAATATTTTTATGATTCTTCATGCTCTGGCTTGGGTGTTGTGTTAATGTAGGATAGGAATATGATTGACTATGATTTAAGGCAATTAAGCCCCATAAAAAGAATTATCCAATCCATTATTTGGAGTTGGAAATAGTGATCTTTGCACTTAATATTTGGAGACACTACCTCTATGGTGTCAAGTGTGAAGTGTTCGCAAACCATAATAATTTGTGACATGTTTTCACCTAAAAGGACCTGAATTTGAGGCATGGAAAGTGGATGAAATTGTTGAAGTTTTATGATGTGACCATCTAATACTATCATGGTAAGAACAATGTAGTGGGGAACTTATTGAGTCGGAAGTCGGTAAGTATGTGTAGTCTATCTTGTTTGAGGGTGTCAAGGAGACCCTTGGCTTGAGTGATTTAGACCCTAGGCATCACAATTTATGTAATTTGGTGTTTCTAAAAGAATTGGAGTGTTGTATATTATGGAGTTATGGTTAACATTCCTTGGTCTAATAAAGGCCAGACAATTTAAAGATTAGAAGTTTAACTAACTTTGGAATAAGGTAGTGTGTGGTGAAGCTTCTGACGCCATACTTGATGCACGTGGGGTGTTGATGGTAAGGGGACATATATACATGCCTCGTGTTGGTGATGAATTCTAGGTTTACTTGCAAAAGCTCATGATTCTCGATACTCTATTTATTCAGTGTAACCAATATGTAGCATGACTTGCGACAACTCTATTAGTTGTTCGAGATGAAAAGAGACATAATTGAGTATATATATAAATGCCACATTTGTCAGAAGGTGAAATACGAGCACCAAAGTCCTGTAGGTTATCTTTAAATGATGCCTATTTTTGTATGAAAATAGGAAAGGATAACTATTGGGACTTCATGGAGTATATTCCTAAGACCTGGGAGCATTATAACTCGATTTGGGTTATAGTAGATAGCCTGACCAAGTTAGCTCATTTCATCCTAATTAGAGTATTTTATGGCTCAAAGTAGTTAGCCAAGATTTATGTACAGATACTGAGGTTACATGGGGTGCTAATTTTCATTATTTCTTATAGAGGTATACTATTTACCTATATGTTTTGAGATAGGTTACATAAAAGGTTAGGCACTAAGTTTGAGTTTAGTAATGCTTTCTATCCTTTGATTGACAGGCAGTCATAGAGGACTATTTAGGTGCTAGAGGATATTTACAGGGCCTATGTGTTTGACTTTGGTGGTCATTAGGATAACTTATTTCCATCGTGTGAGTTTTTGTACTACAATAGTTACCATTCTAGAATCGATATGACTCCTTTCAAAGAACTCTATGGGAGGAGCAGTAAATCAATTACATATTGGTTTGATGTTGGTTGGTGTGAAGTATTTGGGTACGTACTTGGTAAGGGAAGATGAAGAAAAAGTGAGGTTCATTCAAAGAAAGTTGTTAGCTGCCTAGAGTAGGCAAAAGAAATATGTGGATTGTAAGGTGTGGGATATGTCATTCAAACCTAATGATCAAGTTTTGTTGAAAGTAGCTCCTATAATTAGAATTATGCAGCTCACCAAGAAGGGTAAGCTCCACTTTTGATATTTTAGTACATTTGAGGTTCTTGATGTTGTAGGCTCGGTTGTTTATAGGTTAGCATTGCCATCAAGCTTTTCAGGGGCCCATCCAGTGTTCCATGTGTCTATGCTTAAACAATATTATGGAGATGGGGACTACATCATTAAATGGGATTCAAGTTTGTTTGATAAGAATTTTTTATATGAGGAGGATCTAGTTGTAATTTTTAACTGAACGTTCAAAAATTGAGAATAAAGGAAATTCAATCTATAACGGTTCAATGGAAATATTGTATTATTGAGTAAGGTACTAAAAAAAACAAGAGGGAAATACATGATAAGTACCCTCACTTGTTTGAGGATACAAGTACTTTTTTACTTTTTACCTGCCTTGTTTTTCTTGTTGATTGTTTGGGGATAAACTATGGGTAAATTGGTAGTTATTGTGATGTCCTTTTTCATTGTTGTGGGTAAGTTTAGAATGCCAAAATTTAGGTTACGATTTTTCCTAAATTAGGAGTTACAAATTTTTAGGCTAGGATAGTCTGGGATGAAATTCGAGCATGGTATGGTCTAGTGAAATTTGAAAATGGATCAGTTAAAGGTTATGTAATTCAAGGTAATTTTATGTTAGTCAAGATGATAAGGAATGCATAATATCTTTATGAAGTGAATTTGGATGGGTAAAACTCTGGATATCGACTTGACATAGAGGGATTAGTTTGTTATGGTAGAATTTTAGGGTGTGTTGTGAAAAGGAAAAATTAGGAGCAATACCAAGTTTCTTACCCACTATAGTAGGTGGCAGGCTAGTATAATTGCATTGATATAGCAGGAATTAACTTGCTATAATAGGAGTCAGCTTTGGTCAATCCTGTCATAGCGGGCGGATTCTATTATAGCAAGACTGCTATAGAAGGATAGGGCCACTAAGTGTGATATGCACTGATTAATGCATAAAATAACCAAAAAATGTTATTTTGATTCCACTCTCACTTTAGGCAAAACTGTGGCGATTTAGGGTGAATTCCACCTATTTTTCATAAAAACTCTTTTTAAAAGTAAGTTAATCACTTCCATTAACTAGTATTTCAATTATTAACTTATAGAATCACTAGTTTATGGGTTTTGGGGGAGTATTTAACTTGATATAACTAATTTTTCTAATGAAATTAGATGAATTGGGTATAAAACCCCTAGATTTTGCTTAAAAATTATTTAATTACTCTTGAAAGACAATAATTCAAAATATAACTTGAAATTAGTAGGATTAAGATGGGACACTAATAGAATACCCTAAAATGGTAGGATTGATCATGAATTTACCCTTGGGATTTTGGTATTAGGTTATGTTTGATATTGTTAGGTCATTTGTTGATTATCTGTTGTATTGATATTTTTGGACCACAATAAAGCTAAAGTTACAAGGAAAGGCAAAACTCAAGTTTTTTTAGTATTTTAGGCTTGGATTGAGGTAGGTGATGGTTTAATATAGTCGAAACTCAACTTGTTTAATATGAGAAAGATAACTATTTCTTAATATGCTTGTTGCAATGCATGTTGAAGGAGAGTGAATGACTATTCGATATTCTAGGTGTTAATCACATGCAATGATCTTATATTAAAAGTTTATTAGTTTTACAAGTGTGATTACTATTGTCATTGTGATTATGATTATTGTGATATCTGTTGATTATTGTGGTTGATGGGATTGATTAGTATAAGGTTGGCAGACACTTGGTGTCCAGGATTCGGTACATGGACAAAAGCCCATTCCCTGCATTCGATAGATAGTGGGTGAGCATAAAACCCTTAGCATGCATGTACAAGGTATAGGTGAGTGTAATGGTTCATTAAGTGAATTAGATTTATGTGTTGGCTTGTCATATTTTGTTCCTTGAGTGAACCTTGATTATGTGTTGACTCGTTATTTTTGGTTCCTTGAGTGAACTAAGCTTATGTGTTGACTTGTTATAATTGCTTCTTAATGAACCATGATATATGATTATTAGCATTGTTTTATTTGGAATAGATACCTGAGTGGTCCGGGATAAATTACAAATGATTGGTGTAACTCTTCAAATATCTGTTTACTAATGTATTTAAGGCATGGTTAGTATATTTTTGTGGAGTCATGATTTGTTGACTTTTATTCCTATTGGTAGTCATGGTCTTGACTTGAGTTGTTATCCATCTTGACTTGTACTTAACTAAATTCTATGGTGTTATTGAACAAGGTTAATTGTCATAACCTTGATGAAAAGTTACATGGTAGGTATTCAAGGTTGTACTAGTGTCACAAAGTTATAGTTGATTGTTCTCATATCTTATTTTGGATTGGCCGATGATGCTACAAATAAATCGTTATTTCTTGCGTACTGATACTATATGTGCTCTTCTTTTTGTTGAGTGCGGAGCTTCTTCTAGCTACCATTTCATGATATCATCAGTGGAGAGAATCACATTCAAACTCAAGGGTGAGCTGCATCATTCGGGCTACCATGAACTCTTTACTTTGTTCTTTTCTAGTTATTTTGGACTTGAATGTTGACGTTGTTTTTGGGTTGAACTCATTTCATTGACAATTATAGTGTTTTGGTACATTGATTTTCAAATTTTTGGTGTGTTTAAGACTTTATTGTTTCTGCATTTAGTATTTCGATTAGAATGTTTGAGATTTTGGGTAATTAATGAAAAATAGTTAGTTGCGTTATTTGACTAAGTGTTTGGTTTGATGGTTTAAGTTAGATGCTTCTCCCACTGGAGGGTTAGTGTGGGTGCCACTCATGATGGGTTTGGGTCATGAAAATTACACCATCCAAACAATTTAATAAACTCAAACTCTCAGTTTCTAAACATTATCCTATGAGTTCTTACTGTAGAACTTAACTAAAAATGTAAACATAATCCCCTTTAAAATAAAAATGATGAAAGTCATACCTCAGCCCCTTTTTTTAGTCGAGGTTAATACCTCAAGTTGGCTAAATGGACATTAAATCCTAATGCAATATATACAAATTAACAATATTGAAGTGGAAGAAGCAACCACTATGTTGCTCTATGTATTTCTTACATCAACTATGAGATATCTCTTTGGTTTAGGTAATGGATGTTTTCTTTATGCAAGTGAAAAAATGTTTCTGCATATATAACTACTTCACAGAAAGGGATCTTCTATATATATATGACATATAATTAAGTTCATATATATGATGAGGGTTGATGTCTATTTGAACGACTCTAAAATGGATATTGCCCACTATTTTAATTTAATATTTAAATGGGGAGATTCTTGAATTAAATTCATTAGTGGTGTCACTACTAGAACCAGAGCCTAGTCGTGACGGGTATCTCAAGCCAACCGTGAAACGGAGACCACCCCTTAGCCTAACATCTAGAGCACAATAAACAAATACAACGAAAGCCAACCAAACATAATGATGAGATGAATAGATAACTCAAATGAAAATTAAGAGTCAAAACAACAACCAACCCACACTTGACCACAAAAGCCTCTAAAACAAGAATACTAAACTAAGTCAAGACATACCCCTACTATGACAAAAGTATCCAAAAAAATACTAAGTGAATAAAGAAACCAGTAAAATGACTGGGACTTCCAAAAGAATGGAGGTTCACCTTCATAGAAGATCGAAAAGAATACTAAGTCACCTAACGTTGCACACGATCAACAAAAAACCCTTCAGACTCTACATCATAAAACGATGTAGCATCTAGGTACAGTCAGTGAGATAAGCACGGGCATGTAACTTAGAGAAAGTGATAAAATAATGCCAATACCACAAACCAGTCAAAAGATATATGCACCATATGCATATACATATATATAGGAATCCAGGATAGGTACAAGGGTCATGAACTTGAGAGTTTAAACCATTAACCTGAACTATACAGCTCTCTCCATCCTAAAGGCACCCACGGGCTATATGGGTTCAGCTTCCTATGGTGAAAGGGCCCCAGTGTGTGTTGGCCGTATGAACTGGGGAATCTAAAGGAAGGGATAAATACACCAAGGATCTATCCATCTAAAAATATAATATGTGAACCAAGCACACAGTTATATAGATCCCCACACTGACAAACGTGGTTTCCAGTGTTAGTTTCCTCGGGACTACACCTTTATGGTGAGATGCACAATTATCTTGAAGCCCAATTTAAAATGATTTGCACATAAACCAAACTATTAACCCAGGAGTCATATGTTAAGGCATTTACCACTTGTCATCGTCATATCAATTATTCTTGTAATCCAAACTATTTATGCCAAACCAAAACCATTTAGCCAAATTGACTCCCAAGTTCCACCTAAATATCAAATCTATGGCCACCAAGGGCCTTTCAAATCTGTTTTAACAAATTAACCATTGATGCAATGCAAAGGGTTCATAAATAAGTTGAATTATGCAATATCCATGTTCAAAACCAAAATTTAAAAAGTGGGCTGGGGTTAATTACATTACCAAGCCAAAATGTCATAAATTTTGGGGAAACCCATGTTCCCTTCCAATTCACATAATAATGCACCCATTCAATCCAAAAACCTTACATTTAAAGCATAAATCATCAATTTTAAACATGGGAAAAGTAATTCAAGTAATACTAATCAAAACCCCTTAACTCATTTTCAAACTCACAATTCGAAACACATGGATAATGATTAAAGAAGTGTCACAATGTAAAAAATGAAGTTAGGGAATGAGATCAATGCCTGAAATATAGGAGAAATTGAAGTTACTTCAAAGTTTGGACTCTAGATGATGAATTCACTATAAAACCCTTGAATGTTCTTGGGTTTCGAGTTTGAGAAAGAAAGAGAATGACTTGATCTCTGAAAACTTAAAGAAATAGGGTTATTTTATATTTAAAGGTCTACAAGGGGTTAAAAGACCAAAACCCCCTCAACCAAGTGAAAAAAAACAAAAAATGGATGAAATTAAAACATTAGTGTGGAATGTTGTTATCGCGGAGGATAGCCTCCGTGCCACGCCAATATCGCGTACCCTCACTGCCTTGGGGTCCCAAAATGACCTAAAAATTTTCAAAAAATTCCAAAACTTTCCCAAATTATCCTTTTAACAACCCTAAATATAATTAAGTCAAAAATTGACATTACTAATGTGGGAGGGTCAAAAATAAAACCATTGAAATTTTGAGGGGTCTTACATTATCCCTCCTTAGGATCATTCATCCCCGAATTGGGAGTTAGGATATTTTTAGTATGACATTAGCACAAATGAACCAAAATGAAAAGAAAATTTTCAAAATGCGACAAGAGGAAAATGAAACTCATACCACAATAACTCTCATCCGACACGGGGAATAAGAATGGATATTTGGCCTACACATCTTCTTCAGCTTCCCATGTAGCTTCTTCCACCTTTTGATTTCTCCAAAAGACTTTCACCGAAGATACATCCTTTGTCCTTAATCTAAGAACATGCCTATCCAATATCTCAATAGTGACTTTTTCATAAGACAACGAATCCAAAATATAAACATCCTGAACAGGCACTATCAAAGAAGAGTCACCCACACATTTTTCATCACAGACATATGGAAAATAGGGTGAAGAGATGCCAAACTTAATGGTAACTCTAACTCAAAAGCAACATTCAAATTCTTCTTACAACATGATATGGACCAATGTAATGGGGACTGAGTGTTTCCTTCTTCCTAAACCTCATGACTCCTTTAATAGGAGAAACCTTTAAGAATACCTAGTCACTTACTTCAAATTCCAACTCCCTTCGGCTCACATCTGTATAAGACTTTTGGTGACTCTGAGCAGTCTTAAGTCTTTCTCCAATCACTTTCACCTTTTCCATGGCTTGGTGAACCATGTCAGGACCAAACATCCTAGTCTCACCTACCTCGAACTACCCAATAGAAAACCTACACCTTCTACCATAGAGAGTCTCAAAAGAAGCCCATTTGGATTCTAGAATGGTAACTATTATGTAAGCAAACTCAATAAGAGGTAAATGATCCACCCAACTTCCTTTATAATCAATCACACAGTCCCTTAGAATATCCTCCAAGGTTTGAATAGTATGCTCCGCTAGGCCATCCATTTGAAGGTGTAAAGCGGTGCTAATGTTCACCTGAGCACCCAAACCTATCGAAAATGAATACCAAATGTGTGAAGGAAACTACGTAGCTCAGTCTTAAATGATGGACTCCAGTGAACCATGCAACTTCACAATCTCCTGAATAAACAACTTAGTATAATCCTTTCCTAAGTAGTTAGTTCTCAGAGGCAAGAAGTGAGCAGACTTAATCATTTAATCCACAATGACCCAATTGGAATCATACTGATGTCGAGACCGCAAAGACCCATAAAAAAATCCATATTAATCATCTCCTACTTCCAAATGGGCAAATCTATCTATCGAGACTTTCCACCAGACCTCAAATGTTCTACCTTGACAAACCATACTCTTAGCAACAAAATTTGCCATATCTCTCTTCATATTATTCCACCAGTAGATTTCCTTTAAGTCACAATACATCTTAGTCGAACTCAGATGAACTTTATATCTAAACTCATGTGCCTCAATCAAAATCCTTTCCCAAAGTCCATCAACATCAAGAATACACAACCTCCATTGATTCCTCATAATGTCATCTCCCCTAATCTTGAAAAATGGATATGACCCAAACTAGGGCCTTAAGATAATAGGCATCCCATGTCCAACCGAGATTTGATACCACCCCCATTACCCAACTCAACCAACCTATGTATACCCTAAGTCGGATGAATTTTGAACATATAACAAGATAGCATTATTGTATAATTGAAGACTCTAGGAAAGGTCTATAACTGTGACCACCTAAACACATCCAAATGTTTGATAAAAAATCGATAACCAATACTTACCAAATCATAATCCAAATCATAACCATATAAGTTCCATAATAATTATATATAATCCCAAAATAAAAGAGGATGGAATAGTGAGAAATTTAGTCCTACAGTATCAGCCCCAATAAAAATGCCAATGCCAAGACTAACACTAATAACGATCTCGTCCATACCAACTTATAATAGTTCCACAAAAGCCTTTAACCAAAAGAATACCAAAATGTGATTGGGACGTGCCCCTAACCATAGCCAAAACTAATATCCATAAATAAAGCAAAGAATGTGATAATGTCCATAACATGAAATGGAGCTTTCCGAAAACATAAGCTTACCACTTCAATCTAATAGTTGATCTTGAAGTCCGATCGCTAAGTAGGAGGAGTAGAACGAATAGTTCTGATATCGCGTGGGGATACAACTGCCTGAAGATGGGTTAGCGGGTGAACGCTAGCATGAACTTCGGATAAGGATAAAATAATGCCACTTAATAAAACCAAGTAAACTATCCATATGCATACAAACTATATATAGATATATATAATTATGTATGGAAAGGAAATCGGTTTTAGCATATATTTGAAACCATTAACCTAGGTATGTGTAGCTTAACTGTCCTTAACCACCCTTGGGCTATATGAGTTTAGTGTAATCCCCTAAATGAGCCCCGATACGTGTAGCTGCACGAATCAGAGATACCATAAGCGTAGGGGATTCCTAAATACCCTTCACTCTCCATGATACATATGTACAGTGTACTTAGAGGAGTCCCATGTACATCGTAGTATCATTTAAGATTGCCATGACCTACCCCTCATGTCGGCAAATATGAGTTTCCAGTGTTCATCTGTTGGACTCCCAGCTTCATGGTTAGCATAACACCCCACCTCTATTGCATAATTAAAATGATTTCTAACCACCCAAACTATTATTATTAACCGAGGCTATACATAGTAGTGTCATTATACAGACTATAACTTGCAAGTATTTTCCTTAGACAAATCTTTTTGAGATCAAGGGACTCCTAAGTACCCATAGGTCAAGTGAACTTGGAGGAGTGACATATACCCCACAAGTGTTCATTACCGCATTATCTTGGGGGATTCCTTGGTATCTCGCAAGTATTGATTATTATGTCTTCTTGGGGGATTCCATTGTACCCCACAAGGATGATTATTAAACCAAAACCATTCCATTTTGACCATTCCAATCCATTTAACAATTTAGGGTTCCATTATCAAACCATACCATGCAATTATTTCAATAAAAGTTCTATAATAGTGTAAAATCAAATCATAGGCATTTTATAAAACATGTTGGGGCATAGTGTTCCCAAAACCAAAACCAAATACCACGTAACCATTCCCATGCAACAAATTATCCAAAACTACCATTAAAGCATGTAATAACATAATAAAAACATGCAAAAATCATAACCAAAACCCCAACATATTTGAAAACCCAAAACCATACAATAATCAAACCATGAAAACATTGTATAAAACCATTCCTTTAGTTGGAACTAACAATGAGGGAAGAGAATATGCCTTAAGTGAGAAGATGATGGAGAGAAACCACCAACAAAATCCCCAAATTAATCCTTAAGATAAAACCCTAGTTTCTTTTGCCTAAGAACATTAGAGGGGATTAAAGAGTGTTTTCTAAGTGTTAATGAACAGAATAATTGGGCAAATAACCTTCCAAATGAGTTAAAAGTCATGGGTACTTACTAGTTTAAGTGGGGAAATGTCCAGATTTCCCTCACTTAAACTACACCAAAATCCCATCAGAGGGACAAAACTATCCATACCAGTCGTATCTTCCAATACGAATGGTACCCACCACTCGTAACCAAGGCCATCTCCCTCGAACCCAACACAATCTAAGGTACGACTCACCCTGAACCATGTCATATCCATTTATAAGACTAGTACCCATGATCCATACCCCTAGTAAAATAAAAAAATATAAAGAGGATTGAGCACTGCCCACCATATGAGTCTATGGTACGACTCGTACCCTAGCTTATGGATTATGGTGAGCCACTCGTACTCAGAGCATACCTAAGTCACCAAGTCTAAGTCTAAGTAAAGTATCAAAATAATCCGTATCTACCAATACGATATGTATCAAACAAATTATACCCATTCCAGTAACCCAACCAGCCCACCAACTAACACTGGTCAACATACGACTAACCCATACCATTTATATACCAGTGTACGAGTCATTTCCCTTAGTCGTATCCAATCCAGAGATCAAAAATCCCAAAAATTTTCTAAGGGCCAGAAACCTAGGGTGTTATAGTCTCCCATACTAGAAATATTTATCCCTAATGACGGACAAAGTAGGGTAACCACAAGCACGATTCATTTACATTATCAAACATCTTTCTAACCTTTAACCAAGTTAGAAAATAAAGATACAAAGATATTAATCTTTCCTTTAACAAAGTTTGAAAACAAAAGTATGCTAAAGAACACATACCTTCCACACGAATCACAAGAGAAGAAAACAGATGCCATGTAGCCTCTTCAACCTTGTGGTTCTTCCATTGAACTTTAACCGAATCCACATCCTTGGTTTGTAACCGACGAACCTACCTATACATTATCTCTACCAGGACCTTTTCATAAGATAGAGAATCTTAGATGCCCAATCCATCCAAGGGAACAACCGAAGAAGGATCACTAATGCACTTTCTCAACATGGAAACATGGAATACCAAATGAAAGGAACTCAAGCTAGAAGGCAGCTACAATTCATAAGCCACTTTACCAACCCTCTTAAAAACCACATAAGGACCAACAAACTAAGGACTGAGCTTCCCCTTTTTACCAAACCGTATTACTCCCTTCATGGGAGATACCTTTAGTAACACCTTATCCCAACCTCAAACTCCAAGTCTGTACGCCTTACATCTGCTTAGGACTTTTGGATACTTTAGGCAGCCTTAATTCTATCCCAAATCACCTTCACCTTTTCTATAGCCTAAAAAACAAAATTTGGACCAAACATATCCACCTCACCAAGATCAAACCACCCAATAGGATATCTATATCTCCTAGCATACAATGCCCCAAAATGGGCCATACCAATGCTAGAATGATAGCTATTATTGTAAGCAAACTCTACCAAAGGTAGATGCTAAACCCAATTGCCACCATAATCAATCACGTATACCCAAAACATATCTTCCAATGTCTGAATAGTATTCTCTTCTTGCCCATCTGTTTGAGAATAAAAAGCAGTACGTAGACTAACCTTAGTTCCCAATCCTTTCTGAAAAGACCACCAAAAATAAAATGAATACTACATACCATGACCAGATATAATCAAAATAGGTACCTTGACACGACCCAAACCAGGGCCTTATCGTATTGGGAAATCCTAAGCCCAACCAGGGCCGGGAACTACCCCCGTTTACCAACCCAACCACCAAAGGCATACCTTGAGTTGGCTGAAGTACGAACATATTACAAGATAGCATATCCAACTATGTAGTGACTTTGAGATAAGTCTATATTCGATACCAACACAACCAAGTCCAACCACCCAATAACCAACCAAACCAATGCAGAAACCATAAGTCAAAGCCATGATAATGATCTAATATATGTATATATATATATATATTACATAAATAATCTATACCATACCCAAGTCCACAATTGTCACTACAAAGCCTCTAGACCATCCAAAGAGTACCTAGTCGGGACATGCCCCCGACCATAGCCAAAAACCATAGTTTATGAAAGAAAAAAGACATGAAAAATAAACCATGACATGAAATAGATGCCTTCGAACTATGGAAGCTAACCACTTCAGTCCAACATCAACTGTCCCCGAATTTGATCACTAAGAAGGAGAAGTAGAATGGTCAGTTCCTACATAGCGTGGGTATACAACCCCCATTAGACGGATTAGTAGGTGAACACTAGCATCCGCGAATGATAAGGATAAAATAATGCCATTTATAAAACCAAGTAAAACCATCCATAATGCATAGAACCATACATATATACACAATCATACCGGGCAAGGAAATCGGGTTTAGCATGCCTTTAAAACATTTATCTGGGTTGTGTAGCTTTTCTGTCCTAAATAACCCAAATGTTATATGGGTTCAGCTCCCACTGCTGAAAGGGTCCTAGTACGTGTAACTGCATGACAAGAAAAAATAACCTAGGATGACTAGTACATCCCCAAAAATATAGTGTGACATCATGCACACGGTCACCAAGACCAAACCTCAGATCGACAAATATGAGTTTCTAGTTTTGGTCCCCAAGGACCTCCACTTCCACGGCTTAGCTACACATCCCCCTTAAATGCCCAATTAAGACCATTTTCCAAATAACCAAATCATTATCAAATTATTAACCAAGGCCATTGATATTGGTATCGTCATACCAACCCTTACTTGAAAGTATCATCAATAGCCAACCATTTATAGGTTTAAAGGGACTTTCAAGTGCCCTTCCATTTACCATATTAAACCACTTGGAAAATTTTGGTGTTCCCCACAAGCATAACCATATAGACTTTTACCTTTCCAAACCATTTAAACAAATTCCATTAAAGCATTCACTTGAGGGATCTCCATGTATCCCGCAAGGTTTTCCAATCTGACCAACCATAGACACCAAAACCTTTACCCCTTAAACCATTCTAAACCATTTTAGACCATACCAAATATTTAAAGTATCTATATAATTTAAACCATTTAAACCATCCAAATCCATTTAAGGGTACATTACCAAACCAAATCATGCTAGAATTCCAATAAAAGTTCAACAATAGAGTCAAAATATTCTTTGAGTTATTTTATCAAACATGTTGAGGGCATTGCTTTACTAAGACCAAAACCAATGCATAAACCACTATAATTAGGGTTACAAAATACCCATTTGTTAAACCTTAACCAACCAATAACCACATATGTAAACCATTACAAAAAACATGTAAAAACATAGTTTAAACCAATACCAAACCATATGCATCAAGACCCTCAACATATATTTGGAAAACCACTATTCATGATCCATAATTCAATATTTAAAACACAATACATATGCCTTTAGTTGGAATTAACAAAGAGGGAAGGAATACATGCCTTATACATGAAGATTCGCAGAAGAAATCTCAACATTTGAGAACTTTGAACAACACTTGAAGAAACCCTAGCCTCCAATCTTCAAGTGTAAGTTTGAGAGAGTACTTGAGGTGTTTTAATCCTTTACCAAGTGTTATTGAAGGCTACCAAAGGTTATATAACGTAAGGACATAAGTGTTTAGGAGTAGGAAATTTCCAAACTAACCTTAGTTTAAAACTTAAAACAAGTCACGTCCAGGGGTATGACTCCCCCTTACCACCCGTACTATAGGGTATGAGTGGTACCCTAACTCGTACCCAAACTTTTCCGTGACCTTACCTACTAGTTTTTATACGACTCAGCCCTCCCCAATCATACCTAAGGGTACGAGTTATACCCCTAATACGAGTGATACCCCCAATTATATGCACTAGTCATACCTAGGAAAGCCTCCACAAGACCAAGATAATCATGCACCCTACGACTTTCTCTACACCATTTGTATGCTCTTATACGATTCGCACCCTAGTGAGTCATATCTTGGTTAGTAGGAAAGCCAACCATGATACCTAGGGTATGATTGATCCATTAAGATAACCCACAAGTCGTATCCAAGGATACGAATGGTACCCTTGAGTCATATCAAGTCACAAAGTCCAAAAACTAAGGAAAATTTGCAAGGGTCAAATTCCTGGGGTCTTATAATCTCCCACATTAGGATCATTAATCCTTGAATGATGGTAAGGGTAAGAACAAGCACAGCTAACACATTAACATACATCAAACTTTCCTCGAACAAAAATAAAGAAAAAGAACACCAACTAAGATGAGAAATCATCATATATCCCAAGCATGATTTACACCCCAACACTGTCATTCTGACCTCTAGCTAAGTTAGAAAATAAGATGCAAGAGGAACCATCCCTCACCTTTAATCAAGTTAGGAAATAAAGATATGATAAAAAAACATATACCCTACGCACGAGTTTTCAAAATGAAGAACCAACATGGATACTTGGCCTCCATGTCCTCTTCCAAATCCCAAATGACTATCTCAGACCTTTTATTCCACCATGAAACCTTTACTAAAGCCATACCTTATTTGTTCACAACTGGCGAACTTACCAATCTAAGATCCTTATCGAGACTTCCCCAGAAGAACAAAGAAATTGAGATACCAATACAAACTAAAGAAACCAACTACCCGAGGACCATCCACACATTACCCCAACACAACACATAGGTTACCGGATGAATGGACTCATGCTAAAGGGAAAGTCCAATTTGATTTAGAGTTTACCACGACACACCACCACGAAAGCTTGAGTCTAGCTATTAACTACCGACTCCATGTTCAACCCTATCAAAAGCACAAAAGAGCTAACTTAGGCCACCGGTCTTTACTCCTTCCCCCTATCCTGAAACACTACTCCGCTTTCATCACCATTATAATATAGGAACCATGAGTAAAAGACATGGACAAACCATTTCCAACCATTATAACCAAAACCTCCAACCTATAAAAGCAATGAAACCATTATGGCATAAAGAAAATTCATAAGACCATGCCTTACCAAACCTCTCAAGTACCCAACACAACTATTGCTACATCTACCAATCCTAACATTCAAGCCTACCACTTATATACTTGTAGTATGATCTATCCATCAAAAGATCTAGCGCCCTCTATTGTCTCCATAAGGATTTCCACCACCTATTCCTTTCCTAAGCATTTCTTGTGACAATAACCTTACCTTATCTTCCAAAACTTTAACTCTGGTAGTCACCCTAGACTCTCCCCTACTTAGGGACTTCTACATTCCCCATTTCAACACATCACAATACGTCTCAAACTACTACCATCCTAACATAAGAAGGGTTATTTAAGAAACCAAATTACAGGAGTTATCTATGCCTCCCAATATAAGATCCTATGGACAAGACACGATAATATAGGCACAAAGTACTTCCCAAAAACCACCTAGACCATAATAAAGAAATATCCCAACCAAACCATACCATAAGAGAAGTCCTTAGACTGCACACCAAAAGAAACACAACTGCATATTCCACGAGTGACTTAACACAAGGTTAATTCTCATATGCAAGAACAAGGAGAATGCAAAATGTGAACCTTAGTCATAAGAGCTATAACAATATATACAACACTAGTAGAGTACACTCTTAACCAAGAGAGAAGAGTATCACCAGAATATACAACCCCGATCTTCCCTTGAAGTCCACTGCTAGAAGGGAATTTTAGATTAACCACCAACCCTTATCCCATCACATCTACGAACACAATTTTTTATTCTAATGGGTATCACCAGAGACGTTCACTAGGGACGCTTGGTTCTCTTATACCCGAAAACCCTATTCAACCAAATGCTACCCAGAGCCTAGCATAGATTTGCAAGAAATCATTAGACTAAATTGACTCTAAGGTTTTAAATTTAAATCAAAACCATTTAAAATCAAACCATGGCCATTGAGGCCTTTCAAAAATCATTTGAATCCAATAGATACCTAATCCATGTTTCCGTAACCATCTGTGCAATACAAGGGTTCAAGAATAGTCAAATCATATGATAAAATTATATCCAATGGAAATTTCATAAATAATTTAAGGGTATAAAATTTGCAAAACTAAAATCAAGTATTTGGGGGAATCCATAGTACCTCGAAAATCATTTAACATCCCATGCATCCCACAATGTTCATAAACATAAAAAAAGCACGAATAATGCATCATAACCCATGAAAAATCACTTAAATAAGTAGTCATATCAAACACATCAATTGTGCCATAAGCCAATTTCAAAACCATGAATTTAATAATCAATTTCCTGGAAACATTAAAGTAAAAGTATAGGGATAAGGATATATGTAAACTCTATGATCTAACCTATCGAATGACTAGATTCCCAGCCCCTTCATTTAACCTAAACTCTCAGCCTATATGGGACCACTCTCCCACTATTGTATTTCACAAATCATCAACCTCATTCAACCTTCCAATTTACCTTTTCAACTCCCACATTGCCATTTATGAGCTTATCATACTCACTTTTATCAAAATCGAGGATCTTGATTCAAGCCTAGGATTTACCAACTACCATATACTACTAGCAAAGCACCCTTATAAAATATACATAAGAATAGTCCACCCCATAGGGATGACATCCCAAACTCCCTAGTCATCCTCAGACAACCTATCCATTTCTCAAGAAAACCATTCCCCTTATGCATGCAAGAATAAGACACTCCATAAGGGAATATTAAGACTGAGTAGACCATTATCTAAGAGATCCCCTAATTTCTTCTTAAGATCCATTAACTCTATAGAAACCATTCTATAGAGAAGGAATAGAAATTTGGACAACTGTTCGAAACAAAAGCAACCCCAAACTAACCTCCCCATTAGAAAGACACCATGAGGGTCATCAGAAAGGACCCCAGAAAATTCATTCACCATCAAAACTGAATGTAAAGAAAAACCTTTCGAGTTAAAATCTTTAACCTAACCAAATAATATAGATGTCCTTTTTTGAAACCAACCTTTGAGTTCTAAGATATAATACAACTGTTTCCCTTAACAGCTAGGGAACGAAACTACCCTCCCTTTCTATAATCAACCAAACATGGAGCCTAAAGACAACCTTTATGGATCTAACAATCTAATGATAGAGAGCATGAGTGCAAACAATCCATTCCCCTTAATGACATCAAAATCCACCACATCCGAGTAAAATAAAACCATCAAGACTTTTTTATTACCAACAGATACCACACACCCATAGACTTTATTGGCAACTGAAGAGTGATCTATCGAGGTAGAAGTGGGAGAAGAAAAGAGTCCAAAATAACCTTGGGACCACATCCAGAATACATAACCATAAATGGGGCCACAAAAGATAGAGGAACCCAAACCAAGTAAACTATACACACCACAAAGAAAGGAGTTCTCAACATACTAGCATTGGCATCGGAAGATGCCAAATAGTAAGAATATTGAGATGATCCCATCTACTACCGAAACCAGAGGTAGTAGCCAATACTCTATTTTCCCAAGCAACAACCCTTATGGGACATCCTCATCACACGAAACCTAACCGACCACAACCAAAGTATTGATTCATTCCTCCCTCGCGACAACCATAATGCGACCAACAATAAAAGTTATAAAGAAAATAGTATGATGTAGAATGAGCCCCACTGGGAAAACCAAAAGTTGCGACCCCTTGAGTAGGGATGTTCAAACTAACATTGTCTTAAAATTTAAAATAAGTCACATCTAGGGGTAAGACTCCCTCTTACTAGTCGTACCCTAGGGTGTGAGTGGTACCACAACTCATACCCAAACCTATACATGACCCTACCTACTAGTTTCTAGATGACTCAACCCTTCCTACGCATACCTAAGGGTATGAGTGACACCCCTATTCGTATCTACTAGTCATACCTATAACAGACTTCATAAGACCTAGACAATCATGCACCATACGACTTGCCCTACACCATACGTATGCTCCTATATGACTCGTAAATTAATGATTCATTTCTTGGGTAGTAGACAAGACGACCATTCTCCCTAGGGTACGATTGAACCATTAAGACACCCCACAAGTCGTATTCAAGTGTATTAATGGTACCCTTGAGTCATATCAAGTCACAAAGTCCTAAAACCAAGGAAAATTTGTAAGGTTTAAATTCCCTAGATGTTATATACCCCAAGCAGCTTCACAATGTCCTGAAGATACAACTTCGTATAATCCTCCACCAAAAAGGTAGGCCTCACTGGCAAGAAGTGAGTAGACTTAATTATTTTATCCACAATGACCCAAATTGAATTAAATTGGTTTCGTGACCGAGGAAGACAATTAATGAAATCCATATTGATTACCTTCCATTACTATTTGCATAAATAAATTTGATGATACAACCCGCCAGGCCTCATGTGCTCAACTTTAACTTGTTGACATGTCATGCATTTGGCTACAAAATCAGCCTCATCCCTTTTCATACCATTCCATCAATACATCTCCTTGAGATCATGATACATCTTTGTCGAGCTGGGATGTACAACATAGCGCAATTCATGCACCTTAGCCAAAACCCTTTGTCACAAACCATCGACATATTGAACACACAACCTCCCTTGGTACCGTAAAGTACCATTGCCACTAATCTCAAATACCATTATCTTTTTCACATCAACATGATTCTTGATTTTCATCAATATAGGATCCAACACTTGCTTCTGCTTGATTTCTACACCAAAAGACTACCTAACAACTTCCTGAACCATTACCCACCATCCTTGGAGTCTAAGAGACAAACTTCAAGAATGGCCAAGCAGTGAATATTCTTCACCAATTCCTTCTTTCCTTTCTACACATTAGCCAAACTCCCCATGGGCAACCTACTAAGAGCATCAACAACCACATTAGCTTTACCTGAGTGGTAGTGAAGACTCATAACATAGTCCTTGAGAAGCTCCAACCATCTCCTTTTCTTAAGATTAAGCTCATTCTGAGTGAACACATACTGTAAACTCTTATGATCAGAAAAGATGTCTACGTTCACTCCATATAAATAATGCCACAAGATTTTCAAAGCAAAGAGCACCGCCAACTGCTCTAAATCATGAGTAGGATAGTTCCTCCCATGCACCTTCAATTTCCTAGAAGCATCGGCAAATACCTTCCTATGTTGTATCAAAACACAACCAAGTCCCACCCGAGACGCATCACAATAAACCATAAACCCCTCGTCACCTTCAGGTAATGTTAAAAAAAAAGACAAAGTTTTCTTATCCTTAAGATTCTTGAAACTCCCTTCATACACATCCGACCAAGAAAACTTTACGTTCTTCTAAGTCAATATGGTCAAAGGAGCATCAATCGTCGAAAAGTTTTACCCAAATCCCCTATAATACCCAGTCAAACATAAGAAGCTCCATATGTCAGTTAGATTCGTGGGTCTAGGACACTTCTTAAACACCACAACAATTTAAGCATCCACCATGTTCCCCTCACTATAAACAATATGACAAAGAAAAGTCACACCATTTTGCCAAAATTCATATTTAGAGAACTTGACATACAATTGTTGTTCCTATAAGGTCTGTAACACCACATAGAGGTTATTAGCATGATCCACCGCACACTTAGAATATACCAAAATGTCATCAATAAAGACAATGACAAAAAAATCCAAGAATTGCTTGAAAATCCTATTCATCATATCCATAAACGCCTCCGGGGCATTAGTCAAGACAAATGACATCACCAAGAATTCAAAGTTTCTATAACGAGTACAAAAAGCCATCTTAGGGAAATCCACCTCCCTAATATTGAGATGATGATACCAAGACTGAAGATCTATTTTGGAAAAAAACTTAGCACCTTGCAACTGATCAAACAAATAATTAATCATGGGAAAAGGGTACTAGTTCTTGACCGTTACCTTATTCAACTGTCGATAGTCAATGCACATTCAAAGGGAACCATCCTTCTTGTGCACGAACAACATCGGTGCACCCCACGGGGATAAACTAGGACGAATATACCCCTTTTCCAGAAGATCCTTAAATTGCTCCTTTAGTTCCCTCAACTCTACCGGAGCCATTCTATAAGGAAGAATAGATATTGGATGAGTATCCAGAACAAATTCAATACTAAACTTGATTTCCTTATCCGAAGAAACACCATGAAGATCATCCAATAAGACCCTAGGAAACTCACTTACCATCAAAACCGAATGAAAAGGACTTTCTAAGTTAGAATCCTTAACCCAGACTATGTGATAAAGATACCCTTTGGAAATTAATCTTTGAGCTCTGAGATAAGAAATAAACCTCCCCCTAGGAGTTAGGGAACCACACTACCACTCTATAAATGATTCACTAGGGGACCTAAAGACAATCTTACAGTTTCGGATTGTCATGACCTGAACCAAGGCCTAATATAATGGACATCCCACATCCAACCAGGACCCGGGACTGCCCCATTAACCCAATCCAAAAACCTTTCACAGCCTTAGAAGAGCTAAATTTCAAGCATATAACAGGATTGCATAAATTCTATCATGAAGACTCTGTGATAGGGCCACAACTGTGACCGACCCAATCGAGACTACCTACACCAAACCAACTATCCATACCATACTAATCCAAAGATAATATCAAAACATAATATGACAATCAAACCCAAAATGTAATATAATGGAAAAGTGAGAGATCATCTCTGATGATGCCAACCTCCCAACTTATTGCAATGCCAAGGCCGACACTAATACCGAACCCTCCTATACTAACCCCCAGAAGTACCACATAGCCTCTATCCAAAAGAACACATATATCCAATTTGGACATGCCCCCAACCATGGCCAAAACCAATATCCAAAACAAAAATAAAATATCTAAGAATGTCCATATCATGAAATGAAGCCTTACGGAAAGATGGAAGCTCACCACTTCAATCCAAATGTTGCCCCCGAGTCAATCACTATGTAGGAGGATTTGAACGGTTAGTTCCTGCATAGTTGGGGTATACAACCTTCAGTAGATGGGTTAGCGAACAACTGCTAGCATGTATCTCAGAATAAGGATAAAGAAATGCCATTTAATCAACCAAGTAAAAACATCCATGATGCATACAACCATACATATATATAAATTCCGGGAAAGGGAATCCATTTTTATCATGAATTTAAAACCTATTACCTAGGTTGTGTAACCTTGCATTTTAACAACACCCATGGGCCGCATGGGTTCAGTTCCCCCTGCTGAAATAGTCCTTGTACGTGTAGCCGCATGACTAGAAAATATCCAATGGGATGACTAATACATCCCTCCAACATAAAAAGTGACACTCGCATGTGGTCATCGAAGACCCCTCATATCGATAAATATGAGTTTCTAGTTTTGGTCCCCCCAAAACCTCTACCTTCTATGGCTTAGTTACACATCCCTCCATTAATACCCAAATTAAAACAATGTCCAAACAATCCAATTACCATTTATTAACCAAGGCCAATTATTAGTGATAGCGTCATACCAACCATACATGCAAGATTTATCCATAGCCAAACCATTTAGGTTAAGGGGACTCTCAAGTGCCCATTCTGTTTACCATATTAACCTCTTGGGAGACTTTCCTATTTTCCACAAGCATAACCAATTATCCTTTAATCTTTGTAATCCATTTAAACCAAGAGTTCCATTAAAAGAAGTCAATGCAATTAACATATATTTATAAGAATTTTATCAAACACCTTGGGGGCATAATATAAGCAAAACCAATTCCAAAGACCATTAAACCATTACCATGTAAATCAATAGCCCAAAATCACCAATAATGCATTTGAAAGCATAATTAAACCATAGGAAACCATAACCAAGACATTATAAACAAAAACCCCAATTAATTGTTGAAAACCATAAACCATACAACATTGAAACCATAAAATATCCATAAAATCAAAGCCTTTTCAGAAATAGAAAGTAGGGAAGAGATACATGCCTTAAACTGAGAAAGATGATAGAATAAAATCACTAAAGTGATCCCTAAGTTGAAACCCTAGTTCTTTGTCCCAAAAGATCTTAAGACAATTATAATACGTTTGGAATATTTTTCTATGTATTAATGAGTAGAACGATTGGATAAATAACCTCCTAAGTATATTAGAGGTCGTGGATTATAATTATGGTAAGTAGGGAAATGTCCAAAATACGCCCACTTAGGTCCCTTAAGCACCCATCATAGTGATACGACTGACACTCTTATGAGTCATATCCTTACGATTGGTTTACTCCAGTCATACCCGGGCCTTAACCTTTGGATCAGACATTTTTCAGCATACAACTCATCCAACCAAGTTGTAACCTCAGCATATGATCCGTACCCATGATCCGTATCCCTGGAAGAATATATTACCAGGAGGATCAAATACTAGCCACCATACAAGTCATCGATATGACTCGTATCAATTCTTACGAGTCGTACCCTTAAGTCGTGACCATTCCAGTGATCAAAACCATCCCACCTACTAACACTGGTTAGCTTACGATAGGACCATACCACTCATACCATAGCGTACAACTTGTACTCTGGAGTCGTATTAGGTCTAGAGAATGGATTTTGAGGAAAATTTCAATGGCCAAAGCCTAGGATGTAACGTTCTCCCCCACTAGGAACATTCATCCTCGAATGATAGAAAAAGTAGAGGTAACCACACACAGAGTCATTTGATCTATCAAACATATTCCCATCCTTCATCAAAGTTCAGAAACAAAAAGACAAAGATATTATTCTTTCCCTTAACAAACTCAAAAGATAAAGATGTGTTCAAGAACACATACCTTCCGCACGAATATCAGAAGCAAAAAACAAGAACAGATACTTGGACTTCATGTTCTCTTCCGCTTCCCACGTATTTTCTTCTACCTTATGGTTCCGCCACAGAACCTTAACTGAAGCCATATCCTTGGTCCACAACCGATGGACTTTCCTATCCAATATCTCAACTGGGACCTATTCATAAGAAAGACAATCCGAGATATCTAACCCTTCTAAAGGAACGACCAAAGAAGGTTCACCAATACACTTTCTCAATATGGAAATATGAAAGGACGGATGAACCAAACGGAAACTAGATGGTAACTCCAACTCATAAGAAACATTACCAACCCTCTGTGAAATCACATAAGGACCAATAAACTGAGGACTAAGCATCCCCTTCTTACCAAACTACACTACTCCCTTCATTGGAGATACCTTTAGGAATACCATATCCCAAACCTCAAACTCCAACTCTACGCCTAATATCTACATAAGACTTTTGGAAACTCTGGGCAGCCTTAAGCCTATCCCAAATCACCTTCACCTTCTCCATAGCTTGATAGACCAAATCGGGACCAAACATATCTGCCTCACCAAGCTCAAACCATCAAAAAGGAGATATACACCTCCTACCATACAACGCCTCAAAATGAGCTATACCAATACTAGAATGATAGCTATTGTTGTATGTAATCACTAAAAAAGGAAGATGCTCAACCCAACTGCCACAATAATCAATCACGCATGCCCGAAGCATGTCTTGTAATGTCTGAATCATTCTCTCTGCTTGCCCATCCAACTACGGATTAAAAGTTGTACTCAGACTAACCTTAGTCCCTAATCCTTTCTAAAAAGACTGTTAGAAATGATATGTATACTGGGTTCCACGATAATAAATAATTGAAACAGGAACCCCATGCAACTTCACAATCTCTTGAAGATACAACTTCGCATAATCTTCCATCGAAAAGTTAGTCCACTTTGGAAAAAAATGATCAGACATTGTCATCTTTTTAACCTATCCCTCCCTCCCCAAAGAAGCACCCTTACCAACTGGACAATTTCAAAGCATATGGTCTGGATGGCCACACATAAAAAACCTATCCCTCCCTTCATCACAAAATACTCTATGAAGATGACCACAGAACCGATAAGGAGGGTATGAAGAAGCTAATTGAGCCCCACTCGCCTGAGAATAGGCACCTTATGCCCAAAAATTATCACCACCTTGCAGACACATATCACCTGACTATTTTGGGTAAGGAGCTCTAGAAGAAGACCAGGATCCAAAACTCCCCTACTTTTTCTTCAGCCATGTGCCTCCTTCCAACCACCCTATTACTGAGCACTACCCTGCTTAGAGAACCTATTCTTCTTACCCTATCTTTCCCTAAAATTTGACTATTTTCTCTTTCCATACTCCACCTACTGCATGTGAACAACTAACCTTAAAATATCCATATCCTTAATTAGTAAAGCAGTATTGCTTTTAAGGATCAAATCTCGAGATAGCCCAGAAGTGAACTTTCTCATCCTTGCTCTCATATCAGCAACCAAATCCAAAGCATACCTTGACAGTTGATGAAACTTCAAGGTATATTCCTTGACAGTCATCTTTCCCTGTTTAAGATTCACAAATTCTTCCATCTTTGCTTTGCTCAACTCTTGAGGAAAGATGTAATCCAGAAAAGCATTAGAAAAGGCCTCCCATAAGGATAACTCCTCAATATCACCTCTATCCCTATCTCACTCTTTGTACCATTAGTACGCAATATTCTTGAGCTGATAAGCTGCAAAGCTTACACCTTCAATATTCGTGGCCTGTATTACCTTGAAGATTTTTTCCATTTCATCTAAGAAAGCCTGAGGATCCTCCTCTACTATTACATCAGTAAAAGTTGGAGGATTCATCTTTATAAACTGGCCAACCCTTGTGGCCTCAACAGATAAAACACCATATGTATCCTGCTCATCCTGAGTAGAAATCAAATGAGCAATAACATAAATGGATTGGTAAAATTTTACATTATTCACTTCACCTTGAGAAAGAATAGTAGCAACTGAAGAAACTCCAGAACAATCAGTGACTGGACCCTGGGACCAAGTGCGAACTCCAAGTGTAGGGTGTACCCCATCAACATCATCTTTAGATGGGACAGAAGAATTTTCTTGTGTTCCAGATCATCGAGGCATAATCAAAATAGTAAACAGATAAGGATTAGAGAAAATTCCAGGACTTAGACTCCAAGCTTGAAAATAGAATACTAAGAAAAAGAAATATTCCTAAATACCTTGTAGCCTCTCTTATGAGTATGGCATGCTACATTCCCCTAAAAGAGCCTCTACTCAACACAACTTTGTGTACTCCCAATTCACCATGAACCTAAAGCTCTGATACCAACTTGACACAACCCAAATGAGGGTCTTGTCGTAATGGGCATCCAAAGTCCAACTGGGACTGGAGACCACCCCCGTTACCCAACCCAACCAACCTATGGATACCCTGAATCAGATGAATTCCAAACATATACAAATATAGCATTATTGCATAACCCAAGACTCTGGGATAGGTATATAACCGTGACTACCCAATCAAGTCCAACCATCATATACTCAACCAATAACTAATACCAACCAAACTATGATCCAAATAGTAACCATATAAGTTCCATAATAATTATATATAATCCTAAAATAAAATAGGATGGAATAGTGAGAAATTTAGTCCTACGGTATCAACCCCAATACCACTACAATTTCCAAGGTTGACACCAATACTGATCCCACCCATACCAACCTTAGTAGTTCCACAAAATCCTTTAACCAAAAGAATACCAAAATTTAGTTGGGACATGCCCCCAACCATAGAAAAAACCAATATCCATAAATAAACTAAAGTATATGATAATGTCCATAAAATGAAATGGAGCTTTCCAAAAATATGAAAGATCACCACTTCAAACCAATAATTGATCCCAAAGTCCAATAACTAAGCAGGAGGAGTAGAATAGCTGGTTCCTACATCGCATAGAGATACAACCACCTGAACACAGGTTAGCGGGTGAACACTAGCATAAACTCAAGATAAATGTAAGATAATATCATTTAATAAAATCAAGTAAACCATCTATATGTATACCATACATATATATATATACAACCATGCTGTGAAAGGGAACCAGGTTTAGCATGCATTTGAAACCATTAACCTGGGTATGTGTAGCTTAACCGTCCTTAACCACCCACGAGCTATATGGGTCCAGTGTAATCACCTGAATGGGTCGCGGTGTATGTAGCTACATGAATAAAAGATACCATAAGAGTAAGGGATTCTCAAGTACCCTTCACCCTCATTGATATATTAGTACAGTGTGCTTAGAGGATTCCTATGTACCTCGTAGTATCATATAAGGTCGCCATAATGTACAAATCATGTCAGCAAATATAAGTTTTGAGTGTTTATCTGTTGGACTCCCACCTTCACGATTATCTATCACACTCCTCCTTTATTGCCCAATTAAAACCATTTCCAACCAACAATACCATTATTATTAACTGAGGCTATACATAGAGGTATCATCATACAGGCTATAACTTGCAAGTATTATCTTTAGCCAAACCTTTTTAAGATCAAGGGATTCCTATGTCCCCATATTTAAAGTTAACTTGGGGGAGTCCCATGTAACCCACAAGTGTTCATTACCATATTAGCTTGGGGCATTCCAAGGTACCCTTCAAGTATTGGTTATTATGTTTGTTAAGGGGATTCAATTGTACCTCACAAGGATGTTTTTAAACCAAAACCATTCCATCTTGACTATTCCAATCCATTGAACAATTTAGGGTTCCATTATCAAATCATACCATGTAATAGTTTCAATAAAAGTTACATAATATAGTAAACGCATTATCATAGGCATTTTATCAAAATTATGGGACATAATGTTTCCAAAACCAAAACCAAATACCATGTAACCATTCCCATGCAACCAATTATCCAAAAACACCATTAAAGTATGTAATAACATAATTAAAACATGGGAAAACCATAACCAAGCGTTTATAACCAAAACCCTAACACATATTTGAAAACCCAAAACCATACAATAATCAAACCATGAAGAAATTGTATAAAACCTTACCTTTAGTTGGAACTAACAATAAGTGAAGAGAACATGCCTTAAGTAAGAAAATGATGGAGAGAAATCACCAACACCAGCCCCAAATTAATCCTTAATATGAAACCCTAGATTTTTTTACCTAAGAACTTTAGAGAGGATTAGAGGGAGTTATCTAAGTGTTAATGAATAGAATAATAAGGCAAATAACCTCCAAAGTAAGTTAAAAGTCGTGGGGCCTTATTAGGTTAATTGGGGAAATGTCTAAATTTCCCTCACCTAAATTGCACCAAAATTTCGTCAGAGGGATACGACTATCCATACCAATCATACCATCCAATACGAGTGGTACCTACCACTCGTATCCAAGGTCATCTCCCTTGAACCCAATAATGTCCAAGGTATGACTCACCCCAAACCATGTCATATTCATGTATACGACTAGTACCCATGATCCATACCCCTAGCAGAATAAAATCTAAAGAAGATTAAACACTTCTAACCATACGAGTCTATGGTATGACTCGTACCCTAGGTTACGACTCATTAAGAGCCACTTGTACTCAGATCTCACCTAAGTCACTAAGTCTAAGACTAAGTTAAGTAACTAAATAATCAATATTCATCGATACGACTTGTACCAAACAAATCATACCTATTGTAGTAACCCAACCAACCCACCAACTAACATTGGTTAGCATACGACTAACCCATACCACTCGTATCCCAGTGTATAAGTTATTTACCCTAATCATATCCTATTTAGAGACCAGAAATCTAAGAAATTTCTAAGGGCCATAAACCCAGGGTGTTATAAAACCATAACTTTTTGCTAACCCACATCATCCTTAATCTTCATAAGTATGGGATACAAAGCCCGCTTCTCTTTCAACTTAGCACCAAGATATAATTAACCACTTCCTAAGAAATTACTCTTCCATTCCCAGAGTCTAAAAAAAGAACTCATAAGGTAGACAACCTATGAATATCCTTCACCAACCCTCTCTTCTCCTTATCTACATGAGATAAGCTTCCCATGGACAACCTGCTTAGAGTATTAGCGATAATATTAGCTTTATCTACGTGGTAGTGCAAACTCATGTTGTGATCCTTAAGAAGCTCGAGCCTCCTCCTTTTTTTGAGATTCAATTCCTTCTACATAAACGCATACTTGAAGCTCTTATGATATAAATATATATCCATATGTACCCCATATATATAATAGTGCCAAATTTTTAAAGTAAAGACCATAACCGCTAACTCTAGATCGTAAGATGGATAATTTCTCTCATAAACCTTAATCTGCCTAGAAGCATATGCCACAACCTTACCATGCTACATTAAAACACAACCCAGTCCCATACAAGATGCATTACAATACACAACTAACACATCAGTACCCTCGCACAAGGTCAAGAATGGCATAGAAGTCAACTTATTCTTCAACCTCTGGAAACTACCCTCATAAGAATCAAACCATAAAAACTTAACCTTTTTATGAGTCAACCTTATCAATGGAGCAGTAATAGAGGAGAAGCTCTACACAAACCTCCTATAATACCAAGCCAAGCCTAAGAAGCTCCTAATGTCGATTTGAGTTGTGGGTCTAGGCCATTTCTTAACTGCCCTAACTTTCTGTGGATCTACCTTGATCCCCTTACTATAGACAACATACCCTAGAAAATTCATAATATTCATCCAAAACTTACACTTAGAAAATTTGGCATACATTTTCTGGTACTTAAGACTCTGCAACACATTTTATAGGAGATTGACATGATCTTCCACACTCTTAGAGTACACCAAGATGTCATCAAAAAAATCTATCACAAACAAGTCCAAAAAATGCCTGAACACCTAATTCATAAGATACATGAAAGAAATTGGACCATTAGTCAACGCAAATGACATAACCAAAAACTCATAATAACCATATTATGTTTGAAAATAAGTCTTGGGAATATCAACCTCCTAAATTTTCAACTGGTGACAGCCAGAATGAAGATCAATCTTAGAGAAACACCTAGAACTCTAATGCTAGTTAAAAAGATAATCAACCCTAGAAAGAGGATACTTATTTCTCACTGTCACCTTATTTAGCTGACGATAGTCTATACATATCTGAAGAGACCCATCTTTCTTTCGCATAAAAAATACAAGAGCACTTCACAGAGAAATACTAGGATGAATGAAACCTTTATCTAGGAGATCCTTCAACTACTCCTTAAGTTCCTTTAGTTTAGCTAGATCCATTCTATAAGGAGGAACAAAAATAGGATGAGTATTCGGTAGAAGATCAATCCCAAAGTCTACTTCCCTATCGTGAGGAATTCCAGTAAGATCATCGAGAAAAACTTCAAAAAATTCATTAACCAAAGACACAGATTATAAAAAGGGACCCTCAGAGTTAGAATCCTTAACCCAAACTAGATGATACATACTCCCTTTTGAAATTATTTTTTGAGCTCTAAGATAAGAGATAAACCTCTCTTTGGGTAATAAGAGACTCCTCTCCCATTCTAATACCGACTTATTAGGGAAATAGAAACTAAATTTTAGAGTCCTATAATTCAAAGAATCATAGAACGAATGAAACCAATCCATCCCCAAGATAACATCAAAATCTACTATATCCAACGCTATCAAATCCAGTAATGTCTACCTATAAAAGATGGACACCATACAACCCTTATAGATTTTTCTTGCAACTATAAAATTACCCACCAATGTAGACACGGAAAAAGGGGTTGAAAATACTTTCAGGACCAAAACAAAAATGTCCAGTAACATAAGGGGCCACATAAGATAAGGTAGAACCTAGAGTAAACAAAATATAAACATCGCGAGATAAGAGAGCTATAATGTACTAGTTACAACATCTGGGGATGCCTCAGACTCCTGATGAATAGCAAGAGCATAAAGATGATCCCAGCCAGTGACAGTACTAAAAATGGAGCCCTTAGGTGCCAGAGATGAAGAAGTGGCAACTGAAAACTTATTAGCCCCAGTGGAAACCTTAGATATTGGAGAATTTCTATATATATGAGGAGGCTGACCATAATTGAAACACAAGTTCCTTCCCTCCTCATAATAACCATGATGAAGCTATCTATAGAATCAACAAAGAGGATATAGTAGAAATAAATGAGCTTCCCGAAACTGAGGCTGGACACCTTGTTCCTGAGGACCACTGCTAGACTAAAAACTATAATTACCAGAAGGTTTAGGATAAGAAGCACTAGTCGTCGAATAAAAATACCCCCAATTCTTCTTCTTAGTCCATTGTCTACCTTCTTTCTTACTATTTTACTGACCGCCATGCTAGTTTGAATATCTAAACTTCTTGTTCTACCTATGTTCCATCTTTACCTGCTTCTTCTTTTCACCCTCCACCTACTGTATATAAGCAACCGGCCTGGAGATGTCCATATAATTAAACATTGCGGCCTAACACTCTAATACCAAATCATGAGACAAACTAAAAGTGAACTTCCTAATCTTGGATCTCATGTTGGACACTAACTACTGAGCATAATGGGACAACTATTGAAATTTTAAAGCATACTCCTTCACACTCATCTTACCCTACATTAAATTCACAAACTCTCCAGCCTTAGCTTCCCTCAATGCTTAAGGAAAGAAGTGATCAAGAAATATACTAAAAAACTCATCTTATACTGCCTTCTCAACATCATCACCCCTCATTCATTCATATTCCTCATACCATTTATAAGGTATATCTTTTAACTGATAGATATCAAACTCTACACCTTCTGAATTAGTAGTATGCATAACCTTGAAGATCTTCACCATCTCATCAGTAAACCCTTGAGGATCCTCCTCAACCTTAGAGCCTATAAAGGTTGGGGGATTCAACCTCATGAACTATCTAACTCAAGTGACCTTAGATAAATAAGGAACAGAACTAACATGATCAGACTGATAAGACTATTATTCCACCAACTAAATAAGAATATGAATAGGCTGACGGAATTCTGCATTAGAGATAACTCCCTGAGGCCGCTGATCATAAGTATTACCATCCTGGAAAGTCCAGGGAGGACTAGTAGGGACTGGTGGGACCCCACGTAGAGTGATACAGTCAGGAGTAGGGATCCTAGATTGGGTTTGAACTCCATAAATAGGGCAAGTTCCCTTTGTATTTTCCTCAGGTAGTACAGAGGGTCTAATAGAGTTTCTACAATCGCCAGATCTTCGAGGAGGCATGATCTAACATATAAGTAAGCCAAGAGTTAGAGAATTTTCATGAAACTAGACTCTATAGATCAAAAATAGAACACAAGAAAGGGAAATATTCCTAAATACCTTATAGCCTTCCCCTTATATGTGTGATTCACTACACACCCATAAAAAAACTCTACTAGACTCAGCTTTGTGGACACCCAACGACTCTAAATTATGCTCTAATACCAAGCTTTTCATGACCCAAATCAGGGCCTAGTTGTGACGGGTATCTCAAGCCCATGGTGAACCAGAGACCACCCTTTTAGCCTATCATCTATAACATAATAAATAAATACAATAGAATCCAACCAAACATAATAATTGGATGAATAGATACCTTAAATGAAAACTAAGAGTAAAAATAACAACCAACCAACACTTTTCCACAATGGCCTCTAAAATCATAATAAAAAACTAAGTCAGGACATTCCTGAAACACCCTAGGTTCTAGCCCTTAAAAATTTCTCAAGTCTTGAACTTTCTAAAAATCATACAACTAACCATACTAGTCATATGGTATGGGTACGGGTCAGGTGACCCAACTCATAAGGTATCTAGTGAGAAGTGGTTACGTTTACATTATGGGTATGACTTGCTGAGAGAAAATTATATGTTCATGATACGAGGGGTATATTGTCCATCCGTATGTTGTCCAGTGTCTAGCCTCGATGTTGTTCTTAGGGTATGACTTGAAGGATACTAATCGTATGGTGATGGTACGAGTTAGGCTAAGGAGTCATAAATTGGACAGAATATAGTGTCCAACTTTTTGATTAAGATACAAGTAGAGGGTGTCACTCGTATGATGAGGATATGAGTTGAGGGGCCCAACTATACCCTTTTGTGTTCATTTTTATAGTTTAGGTTGGAGGAATTCTAGACATTTTCCCTCTTAACTTCTCTTGACCCTACTACATAAAACACATATGAAGGCTTCTTTAACCTATTATTCACAATCAAATGCTATATAAACACTCTCAAACTCTTGGTTCAATAAAGGCTAGGGTTTTCTTTAAGGCAATCTATTAAGGCTCAAAGGAATTATTTCTATCCGTCTTCCTTATTGTCTAAGGCATGTTACTCCTCCCTCATTGTTAGTTCAACTAAATGCATGTTCTAATTAATGATTTTCATGGTATTATTATGGTAATATTTGGGTTTTGAAATATATGTTTGGAGTTTTGGTGGTTCTTAGTTGGATAATGTTTTCCCATATTTTTCTTATGGTTTTTATGTTATATATATAGTTTTGAACATGCGATTGAATGAGAATGGTCACTTGATACTTGGTTTTGGTTTTGGAAACTATACGCCCTCAACATGTTTGTTAAAATACCTTTAAGAATGATTTAGTCACCTAGCTTGAAAATTATTGAAAACTTTGCATTGCATATTAGGGTAAAAGAACCTAAATTGGTTTTGTTGGTTTTAAATGGTTTGGAAAGGACTTGATAGCCATGGATTTGTTTTAATTGGAGATATTGTAGGGTAAATGGGAGTCCACTAAGTATTGTTCAATGAAATTTCTTGCAATCTATAGTCGGTATGATGATACCACTTCATAATGCCTTGGTAATTGACTCTTGGAATTGGTGGCTTGGTTATGGGCTAAATGTCTTAATTAAGCAATAATGGCGGGTCGTAATATCTAACCATGAAGGTGTTGTCCGATGGATGGATACTGGAAAATCATGATTGCCGACATGAGGGGTGGTCATTGTGACCATATGCTTGTAGGGTACACGGTAACCCCCCAAGTTTATACTTGTGTATATGTATCATGGAGGGTGAAAAGTACATAGAAATCTTCTTCCCCTATGATATCTTCATTCATGTGACTACATACACTAAGGCCCATTCAGAGGGTAACACTGTACCCATATAGCCCGTCGGTGGATTATGATGGTAAATCTATACAACCCAGGTTAAAGGTTTTAAATGCATGCTAAACTCGGTTCCCTTTCCCGGCATGGTATATATATGTATGTATGTGATTGCATATGAATAGTTAGTTTGATTTTTAATAATGGCATTATTTTATCCTTACTCTTGACTACTTGCTAGAATTTACCCGTTAACTCGTCTTTAGGGGCTATATCCCCAGGGATGCAGAAACTGGACGTACTACTTCTCCTTCTCAGTGATCTAGGAGTCGGGAATAACTATGTGTTGGACTAAAGTGGTGAGCTTTCATACTTCGAAATACTCTAGTTCATGCTATGGAATTCTTTTCATTCCTTATTTTCTTTCCTGGACTTTGGTTTTGACTATGGTCGGGGGAATGTCCCGACTGGATATTCTTGGATTTCTGATAGAGGCTTTGTGTGACTACTATGGACATGGTCGGTGTCGGTATTAGTGACAACCTTAGAATTGGTAATGGTATTGGGGTTGACACAGGTAGGATATATGGTTGCATATTTGGTTGGTTATGGTTATGAACTTCTTTAAGTATCTTTCAATTAATTTTGATATATCTTGTTATATGTGTTGGAATTCATCCGACATAGGTTTTAGGGTTGTTATGGTTGGGTCTTGGGGGTGGTCTCCGGTCTCGATTGGGCTTGAGGCAATCGACATGACTAGGCCCTAGTTTGAGTCGTGTTAATGCCCCCAACTATGAAAAAAGTATCCAAAAGGAAATACTAAGTGAATAAAAAAACCAATAAAATAACTGACCCTTTTGAAAGAATGAAGGCTCACCACTTCACAACAGCTCCATAGGAAAATTCAGCCACCTAACATTGCCCAGGAACAACAAAAAATCCTTCAGACCCTATAGCACGAAATGATGTAGCATCTAGGGACGATCAGTGGTATACGCATAAGCATGTAACTCAGGAAAAGTGATAAACTAATGTCAATGCTAAAATCCATTCAAAATCCATATGCACCAAATTAACATAGGGACAAGGGTCATGAACATAAGAGTTTAAACCATTAACCACAACTATGTAGCTTGTCTGTCCTTAAGGCACCCCACGAGCTATACGGGTTCAGCTTCCCCTGCTGAAAGGGCCTAGTGAGTGTTAGGCACACGAACTAATGAATTCAAAGGAAGGGCTAAAGACACTAAGGATCTATCCATTCCAAAGTATAATGTGTGAACCAAGTACACAGTTATATATACCCCCTTCCCTCCACTGGAAAATGTGTTTTTCAATGTTAGTTTCCCCGTGACTACACCTTCACGGTGAGCTATACAATTCCCTTGAAGCTAATTTAAAAAAAATTGCACTTAAACCCAACCATTAACCCAGGAGTCATATATTAAGGCATTTACAACTTGGTATCGTCATACCAATTATGCTTGTAAGCTAATCGAATTATTCCAAACCAAAATAATTTAACCAAATTGACTCTCATGTTCTATTTAAAAATTCAATCCATGTCCATCAAGGGTTTTTCAAATCTGTTTTAACAAATTAACCATTAATGCAATGCAAAGGGTTCATAAATAAGTTGAATTATGCAATTATCCATGTTCAAGATCTAATTTTACAAAGTGGATTGGGTTTAATGCCATTACCAAGCCAAAAAAATAATCAAATTGGGGAAACCCATATTCTCTATTCCAATTCCCATAACAATGCATCCATTCAGTCCAAAAATTATAAATTTAAATCATAAATCATCAATATTAAACATTAGGAAAGTAATTCAAGTAATACCAATAAAAATTCCTTAACTTAAGTTCAAACCAACAATTCAAAACACATGGATAATGATTAAATAAGTGTCACAATGTAAAATTAAAGTTAAGGAATGAGATACATGCCTGAAATACATGAGAAATTGAAGTCAATTCGAAATTTGGAGCTCGAATGATGAATTCACTGTAAAACCCTTGAATGTTCTGGGGTTTTGAGTTTGAGAGAGAACCAGAATGATTTAATCTTTGATAGTCGAAGGAAATGGGGTTATTTTATGTTTAAAGGTTGTACAAGGGGTAAAAATACCAAATTCCCCTCATCCCAAGTGAAAAAAAATAAATTGGACAAAATTAAAATATTAGCGTGATACGATGCTATCACGGTGGGTAGCCTCCATGCCACACCAATATCACGGGAGCTAACCTCCGCCATGCCAATATCACAGACCCTTATTGGTTTGGGGTCCCAAAATAACCTCGAACCCCTTTTGAAAATTCCAAAATTTTTCTAAATTACCCTTTTAACACCCCTACAAATAATTCAAGTCAAAAATTGACATTATGAATGTGGGAGGATAAAAAATAAAATCAATGAAAATTTTGAGGGGTCGTACAAGTGGACAACATTTAATGGTTAAGGAGGTGTTGTCACCTTCCTTCACTTACACATGCAGGTGGTTGTATTAACACCATTCCTCATTAATCAATTAATTTAATGAGTCCATATCGCATATGTACTCGGATATTGTGTAGGCTCGTGATAAAACATACATAACTTTTTAATCTTAACTGATATTAGTGTGAGGTTTGTTTGTCTACAAACTAGCCTTAAGAACATTAATTAGATAGATAATAGATTCTATCTCTCTTAATAAATTGGAATATGTGCTCATCCCAGGTAAGGACATATACTAGGCTATTATCATCTTCAATTTTTTTTACATATGTAGACTTAATATCTCTACTAAATATTGATAAATTATAAAAAACATATAAAAATTTAATATTTACATTAATATATTATGGCTAAAAGTTTTCATAATTGTCAAACCATTTGAAAAGACAATATAAAATATTTTTCTAAATTTTAATTTAAAATGGATGTCTCCAAATAGGAGGAATGTCAGAAAATATTCTAGATTTTAGGCTCGTTATCACTATCCAAATTATAAGGTCGTGCAGAAACCTATTTTTTTTTAACTAGATAGGAGAATCCTTCACCATCGAATCACTTTTTATGCGAAATATCGTGAATAGAATATTTTTTTGGTGAAAAATTCAATTAAAATACATAATCAAAGCAAAATTTTCTAAATCTTTACAAGCTTCTAACTTAGGTAATTATATAGTTTCTCATGGACCTAGTCTTAAAATTCACAAGAGCTTCTAATGCAAAGTAAGGACGATAAATAAATGATTCTTTCACTTAAGGAATGAGATGTGCGAAAGTTGATGATGGATACTCACCACTTCAACTGCAAAACTCTAGTCAACTTACAAATACACCTACACTTTTAAAAAAAGGATGTAGCCAGAGTAGTAACAGGACACCACATATGCTGGTAGATATCATTGATGGTATAAAATAATTTTATATTTTATTTCGAGACTATTATAAATTATACCTCACACTAAACTACCACAAAGGTAAAAGAGTTAGAAAAAAGGGGGATGGAAAGCAAGCAAAGAAAAGAGGAAAACGTGTGTAGAAGCTAAGGAAAAAAAACAGAGGGAAGGAAAAAAGAAAACCAAAGTAGAAGAGACAGAAAGAGAAAAGTAAGGAGAGTTCCAAAAAAAAAAAGAGAAGATAGATCCATCCAATCTGATTAGTATCTAGTTAAGGTAGTTTCTCATAATTTTTAATTATTTACTAATTTTATGTTGTTTACTTAAAGTCTTGTTAACGAAAATTTTAATCCAAGCCTAAGATATGCATTTTGTATTAAATTTCACATGCATGCATGGTCTTAACACCAAATTCTATAGTCAACTAAGGTTTAACTTTTTTTTTAAAAAAAAAGATATCAAATAATGTTCTATTTCTGAACGTGCAATCTATTCTGTTTTCAATACTATATAATGCTTGCTGCTAGTTTTCTGCTTTAAGTAATGTTTGAATTATTTACTTTGAGATAAGTCGTATTTAACCATATACTAACCAAATATAAACTTAAACTATTGTTACTTCAATTTGTTCAGAATAGAATAATTAATCCAAAAGTACTTTTGAGTGTAAATAAGAGCTTTAAGAACCTAATTAGCTTGTTAATTTTATAGTGTAAGACTAAGTGAATAAAATACGATTGTATTCGTCCCTTTATAGTTGATAAAAGCAAAAAAAAAAAAAAAACACGAGAAGTAAGAAAGATAAGTCATAATTCGTACAAGAATGAGTTAGGTTATTAACCTCTAGAAAATTAAAGTTTAATATGTAAGTGGTAATTAATGATAAAGTCGTAGAGGACTGTTGTTTACCATTCATTATAATAAAATTAACATATCATTCGAAGCCGATCTAATTGGGTTGGGTAGATCTAAACATGTTAGGTGCTTATTTAGACTTGAAAAATGGGAACGATCCATAAATGCCTCAAAGGTGCGAGAAATATATCAAAACTCGTGGTAAGCTTAGAAAGTACTGCTACCAATGATACGAGTCCAAGGGGCATCATAGCTTTCAACGACATCATTGGAGGTCAACACATAAAGACGACTCAAGCTTTGGGCTTACCTTTGATGCATAAACCTAGAGCACAAGTGTGAAGCATGGACAAGAGCCAATTACACTCCAAAGTTGCCCCACCATAAGGGCCTTCTTTTTATTTTCTTGGAGCAAAGAGGCGCCCATGGAGTGTAAAGCCTCATTAAGGGCCTTTTGGTCTTTTACTATGTAATAAGTTTAGGACAAGACTTTAAATAGCTTTTCTTAGTTCATTTTTCAGCAACTTTGATATTATATTTGAAAGACTACTCTTTGAGAGTGTATACAAGTCAAAATCACTTGTGCAAGTGTGGATTCACTTGTGGCAACGTGGAATCGTTCTGTTGGTTATCCGTTTAGAAATGAGGGTTGCTTGGGGATTCCTGTTCTCTTGAGGTATTCGTAAAAGTGTGGTATTATTATTGTGGGTCTTAGGGGTTCTAGTATTTGATACACACTTTAGTTTCTTATCTTGTAATATCTTATGTCACACTATTTATCCTTTACTTTCTTATATTAGTTTGTTGTTGTTGCTTGTTTGCTTCTTATCTTCTTGTTCTTCTACTTTGTGCTACTGCCGTGGTGTTTTTGTTGCCTTTGTTTTCGTGTTTCCACAGTATATTTGTATCATTTGGTATCAAGAGAAAGGCTTGATTTTGTTCCAACAAAATCTCTCTTGGAATTGTTGCCTTAAAAATTCAAAAAATTCACAAAAATAGTTGTTCTTGTTGTTGTGTCTTGGCCGAAATTTGAACTTAGATCTAGGAGTTCTTTTTGTGTTTTGATTTTTTCTAGTAAGGTTCTTCTTTACTACAATTATTTGAGTCTAGATCTAAATTCTTTAGCTTGAAAAACGTATTTTATTGATGTTGCTGTTGAAGATTGATGGCTTAAAAAGGTGTAGTTGATGTTTGTTATTGAAGATTTGAGGTTGAATATGTGTTGTTGATGTTGGATGGCCAAACGTGAACCTTAGAACTCCAAGTTTTAAAAGTTGTGTTCTTGGTATTCTTCACCATCTTCATACCTTGTTGAAGAAAAAGTATTTGTTTGATCTTAAACCAAGTGGAAAGAGAGTGTGTCTTGTGTTAGTCTTGAAAGACATAGTCCCAAGAACTTACAAAAGAAGAAAGGGTACTAGAGGTCTTTCAAAAAGTCTAACTACCAAAAGGGAGAAAGGGGTCTTCCCAAGACTTACCAAAGAGAAAAGGGGACAAAGACTTTCAAAAGGTGTTTTGCCAAAAAGGTGAAAGAAAAATCAAGTCTTTTTGAACATTTAAAAGCCTCCAAGTCTTGCTATTTCCCTCCCAAAACCAAAAATACACTTTTTCGAATTGAAATTGACCAATCCAAATTGAAGACAAGAATTTTTTTTTCATATTTTCACAACATTTCACGTCCAATAGGAGGATACCACGTCACCAATTCCGTACAACTCACCATTTCAGGCTCAAAATTTTAGATTTCTAAGTTTCTTTTCTTGTTTCTTTAGTTTCATTTTTGATTCAAGTGCTAATTAGCAACTAGTAATCTTTTACTTAGTTTTGAGTTAGTACTTTGAGTCCATTTCTTTCGTGTTACCTTTCGTTGTGTGCTTTTATCTTTTTGTGATTCATTGTAGTTCTTGGTTCACGTCCGTACATATTTTCTTTGAGTCATTTCAAATAAGAATCTATTCCGACCTCAATCCACAATTGGTACCAAGTAAACTCATTGGAGTATAAATAAGATACCAATACTTGCGACGCCTATTGAGTGACATTTCAAAGGTATACGTTTGAGAGCTTGTGAGGTTGAGTTACTAACTTGTTTGCTGTTTTTTTGTTTTTGCTTAGTATTTCTTTGGTTAGGTACTATGGCATTGGGAAAGGTGACCATGAATGATTTTATTTCTTGTTTCTTGTCATACTTATGTGGAAAGACAAGTTTTTTCTTCTTTGGAAGGTGGTTCGGGTTTTGGTGATTGGAATGCCTATGGTATGATTGATTGTGCTAACCCTAACCCTTATTCCATGAGGAGAGTGTGCTTTCTTGTGTCTCCTACTATTTTTCAAGGTTTGAATTCGAGTTTGAATCCTTTTCAAGAAGGAGAAGATGATACGAGTCCAAGGGGCATCATAGCTTTCAACGACATCATTGGAGGTCAACACATAAAGACGACTCAAGCTTGGGGCTTACCTTTGATGCCTAAATCGGGAGCTCAAGTCTTAAGCATGGACAAGAGTCAATTACACTCCAAGTCCGCCCCACCATAAGAACCTTTTTGCCATGTCCTTGGAGCAAAGAGGCGCCCATGGAGTGTAAAGCCTCATTAAGGGCGTTTTGGTCTTTTACTACGTAATAAGCTTAGGACAAAACTTTAAATAGCTTTTATTAGTTCATTTTTCAGAAACTTTGATATTATATTTGAAAGACTACTCTTTGAGAGTGTATTACAAGTGTGGAATCACTTGCGCAAGTATGGATTCACTTGTGCCAACGTGGAATCGTTGTGTTGGTTACCCATTAAGAAACGAGGGTTGCTTGGGTATTATGGTTTGCTTGAGGTCTTCAGAAGAGTGTAGTTTTGTTATTGTGGGTCTTAGAGGTTCTACTGTTTAATACACACTTTAGTTCCTAAGCTTGTAATATCTTATGTCTCACTATCTATCCTTTACTTTCTTGTATTAGTTTATTGTTGTTGCTTGTTTGCTTCTTATCTTCTTGTTCTTCTACTTTGTGTTTCTCCCGTGTTGTTGTTGTCACCTTTATTTCCATGTTTCTATAGTAGATTTGTATCAATCGGTAAGCCACACATTAATATAATAAGATAATTTTTAATATATTTAAAACAAATTAAAAGCGAGATATAAATCACTTATAGTCTAATAAATGTTATATCTCCAAAAGATTAATTTAAGTCATACGTAAGTCATTAAAACAATTGTGCTAGAACTACCAAACTCGAGGGGTGCCTTGCACCTTCCACTCGGTCAACAGAATTCCTTATTTGAATTTCTAGTTCATAGATCCAAAAATAAAGAGTCATCTCCTTTTTATCAGGAATTTAATAGGGTGACTTGGAACACCATTACTCAATTCCAAGTGGTGAATCTGCAGATAAAAATAATCTTTATTCAAAACCGTTACTTTAAGTGAAAAAATCTTTTCGACCTCGGTAAGAAAGGGGTGTGATATCTCTGGTGACTCTACTAGGGAATAACTATAATTCGAACTTTTATATTGGTTTGTTTGGATTTATTTAATGATTAATATTGTATTTGTTGGACTAAATGTGCTATTCGTGCAATATAAATTTTCTTCTCTCGCGTATTTATCTAAATCTTCTGAAAGATACTTTATATTCAGAGATGCGGTATACACTCTCGAACCTTGAGATAATAGAGACGCGACAACACTCTTGGGAAGGATTTTATAGTCACACATATTTTAGGATGGAAAGGACCAACAGTGAGGCCGAAAGGCACTACTACTGTTAACCTGTCCCTGCTCGATTCGAGTTGTCCACTCATTTTACAACCATTCTAGACACCTATCTCCATCAGGTTAAATCGAGTAGAACTAAATTTTAGACGTTGTCATTTCTATTAGGCTCCACTTTATTTGCATCATGTTCATTTTTTACTTATTGGGGTTCAACACAGGGGTCAAGTCCGTCTAGGATAGGTGCCTTTTTCGAGACCATCATGTGCACTTTATGTGCTACTTGTTGCATTATAGGGAATGTCATATCTAATGTTGACTGGATTCTAAATGAATTAATTAATCTAAAAAAAAGATACTTAATTTTCTTTTAATTTTGTCAAGCACCCTTTCTTTATCAAAAATTCATTATATTTATATTTTCCCTCAAAAAAAAGTTCTACTCTTTATTTATTTTTTTAAATATTTTTTCTATATTCAAGTTATCCAATTGAAGATTTTTTTAGAATAAAATAAATAAGTTAAACTAAATATTTTTAATGGCTTGTTTCAAAAAATATGGATTGTATTTTTCTAATAGTGTCTAGGCATCTTTCTTTTTCCTTGTTAAAATAATTTGAACTCTTCTATCAAGGTATTGCCAGTTTGATTTCGTTGTGTCTTTATGTTCATTTATTTTATATAAAAATATCTTTTATAATACCATAGAGTCCATTTTGATCAAATAAAGTTGAAATTTTATTAAACCATCCAGTCCATTATTTCTGTTCAAATAATTTGATTGTTTTTTACGAGTCTAGTTCAAACGTCATTAAAATCTCATCCACTCTAAGATATTTTTAGAAGAATGTTAATACTTTCTGTCTTTTCAATTTTTATTTCCTCATGTTTGTTTAAAATTGAGTTCCACTTTATTCCATTATTACTTCATTTATTTTAAAAGAAAAATTATTTCATCTTAATATATGGATGTTTAGAATAGAATATAGAAAATTTTTAATTTGTCATCATCATCCTATAGGACAATATGCACTCAAATGGAAAGAGCCACAAGAGGCCAAGAGATGAGGAATCGTCTTGATTCATGGTGTTGGATAAAGCTCTAGTACTTTTGTAGACTTGGTACGAAAATATGGCAGATCATGGAAAAGGAGAAGTATTCAAACACTTAGGATTTTTACGGAGCCTTTTCTATGTTAAGCCACAGAGGGATGTGATAAAAGACTTAGTTCATTTTTGGGATCCACTGAATAATGTATTTCGATCCTCAAATTTTGAACTCATCCCCACACTGGAGGAAATTGGAGCATTTATAGGACATGGTAAGAATCTTCACCGAGGAGAACCCATGATACCAAAACATGTTACTAGTGAAAGTTTTTTGGAGTTGTGGCACATTAAGGAGAAAACATAGGTGGATGTGTTGCGCCCAAGCACATATGCAAGTGTACGTGGTCATACAAATAATAGAGTGACTAGAATAGTTAGATATCATACCCACGAGGACTATATAACTATCAATTCAACAAACTTTAGTTATTAACAAAAATGTATTAAGTGTTTCAAAGTATCAAGATGATTGTGAAGTTTCAAGTAAAAATACAATTAATAATGAAATAACAAAATACGACAATAGCAACATAAGAAGGGTTGTAAACAATAACAGTAAGACTTATAGGGTTGAGACACTTTTAACAATCTTACAAATCTCTATTCTTATCATAGTTAAGTTGATTATCAGGTTACTGATTCACAGGATTTATAGTATAATTATGGTCGCCCGACCTCTAATCTTCTTCCTAATTAGACATTGAAACTACATCGTTGAGTGGGGATAGAATAATCTAATTATATGCATTAAGCTATCCTCCTATAATCGAACCAAACAAGGTAAAACCCTTGGTTTTTAGAACTTAGAAAATTTCCTAGAATTTTGTTCTCTGAACCCAATACGACTCATGGGTACGAGCTGTATGTTGGGGTATGGATGGTATGGTCCAGTCATATACTGACTATTTTTTGTTGGTGGGATAGATTTTGGTTACTGGAATAGGTATGACTTAGGGGTATGAGTCATACTGGTAGTTACAGATTGTTTGGTTCCTTAACTTAAATTTAGGCTTGGTTACTTAGATTAGATCGGAGTACGAGTGTCTCACCATAAGACGTAATCCAGGGTACAAGTCGTACTTAGGACTTGTATGGTGGACAGTGTCTAAATTTTCATTGGGTTTAAATTTTCCAGGGGTACGGTTTAAGGGTACATATCATATGCTTTGGATGCAACTTGGTTGGATGAGTCGTATATTGGATAGTGTTTGATCCAAAGGTTGAGGCTAGGATACAAGTGGAGGGTACCACTCGTATCGGAGGGTACGACTCGTGTGGGTCAGTCGTACCCCTGTGACAGGATTTCGGTACAACTTAAGTGGGGGTATTCTGGACATTTTTCCACTTATCCTTATAAGGCCCCACAATTTTTAACCTACTTGGAAGGTTATTTACCCTATTATTCCATTCATTAACACTTAAAAACTCTTCTAAATACTCTATAATTTTCTCAAAATCTTTTGGGTAAGGGAATCTAGAGTTTCACTAGAGGATTGATTAGGGGCTTGTCTTGATGATTTATTTCCATGATCATCTTGGTTTAAGCCATGTTCTCTTCCCTCATTGCTAATTTTAACTATAAGCATGGTTTTTATGAATATTTTCATGACTTCATTGATTGTATGATGTTCACTACTAAAATAATGCCAAAAAGTGACGGCCAAAAGCGATAGCCAATGTCTCACTTTTGGACAAAAGAGACGGAAATCCATTATTTTTTTTGCATCTCAAAAAGGAGCATTGTTTTTTCAAAACGACGGCCTGCATCGCTTTTATTACGACGGACAATGTCACTTTTAGGAAAAATATTTTTTTAGTTATTCTGAGAAAATGAGATGTTGTGCATCATTTTTGTTCTTCAGTGAAGAACATATGATGAATAAAAAACGTCGGACGTCGTCACATTATTGAAAAAAATATTTTTTTTCAAGAAAATTGACACTGTCCATCGTAATTTGAGAAAAATAAAATATTTTTTTTTAGAAAAAACGATGCTCGTTGTCGCTTTCTGTTCTTCATAAGGATTGAAAAAGCGACGCTGGTCGTTGTTTTTTTTTCTTCATAATGAATAAAAAACAACATTGGTCATTGCTTTTTGTTCTTCATAATGAATAAAAAGCGACGTTGGTCGTCGCTTTTTCTTCATCATAATGAATAAAAAAACGGTGGCCATCGTCGTTTTTCTATATTTTTTTGAATGTAGAAATCTGCATTTCTCCATCCCACCTACCAAATAAAAATGCAATTCAATATATACATCCTTATGCAATATACATTATTAAAATAATCATACAACACATTACATCAATAAATCATTTAAGTAATTCAAATCAACAACACTTAAATAATAAATCCAACAATATTCAAAATACTTACACTCCTAAAGATTTTTCAATAATTAAAAGCTAAGTTAAAAAATATCTAAAGATTTTATAAAAGTCAAGTCCAACAATACTAAGGAGTAGCCCCAAAAAGCTCCTCATCACTCGTTGTTTCCTCTTCGCTACTTGAATCAGGAGCAATAGCTTATGTCAGGACGCGTCTAAGATGTCCAATCTGATATGACATATCAGCATGTCTCTAAAAAATTGTAGAAATGACCTGTTCGTGCTTTACAACCAAAAAACACATTGTCTGAAAATTAATTGACTACTATTATATGATATATATATATATATTTATATATATATATATATATATATATATATATTTATATATATATATTTATATATATATATATATTAAATTAACTAAATAATAATTAAATCTAATATACCTTAAACTCTTGAAACATGACTTGTTTAGAGACTATTGGAATGTCCAACCACTCGTGTCAATGATATATAAAAAGTCTGATAACGCTCTCCTTTACAGCCTCATTAACTTCATTTGATGCGGGATACCACCTGTAAATTACATAATAAGTATGTAAGCTTGAATATTTTATTAATGAGAAAAATAAATCTATCAATTGAAAAATAATCCTATGAAGATCCATAAGGCTCGATGAACACTCTACCAAGCATGTCTGTATCTCCAGGAGCTAGACCAATCAAATATGCTTTAATATCTTCTTCTACAGGAGGAGGTGGAGGAGAAGGTAGAGGTGGGGGTAGTGGTGACTTGATCATTTTGAAGTCACTAATACACATTTCAAAACACTACACTTAACCTTTTTCAAGTCATGAATTCACATTTTCAGTGACAATGTAAACCATTTTCAAGTCATGAATTGACATTTCAAGTGACAACACTAAACCAATTTCAAGTCATGAATTCACATTTTAAAATAATTACACTTTACTAATTTCAAAACACAAGTTCATCTTTCAAGTAACTATACTAAGCTATTTTCAAGTCACTAATTCACTTCTCAAATGACTACACTTGATAATTTGAAGTCACTAGTACATATTTCAAAATACTGCACTTAACCATTTTCAACTCTCTAATTCACTTCTAAAGTAACTAAACTTAACCATTTTCAAGTCATGAATTCACATTTCAAGTGACAACACTAAATCAATTTCAAGTCATTAATTCACACTTTCAAGTGATTACACTTTATTAATTTCAAAACACAAGTTTACCTTTCAGGAAACTACGCTAAACCATTTTCAAGTCACTAATTCACTTCTCAAGTGACTTCACTAGATCAATTTGAAGTCAATAGTACACATTTCAAAATATTACACTTAATAATTTTCAACTCTCCAATTCACATTTCAAGTGACTATACACTTGATCAATTTGAAGTCACTAGTACACATTTCTAAAACACTACACTTAACCATTTTCAACTCTTTAATTCACTTCTCAAGAGACTAAACTCAACAATTTTTAAGACATGAATTCACATTTAAAGTAACAACACTAAATCAATTTCAAGTCATGAATTCACACTTTCAAGTGATTACACTTTAGTAATTTCAAAACACAAGTTTACCTTTCGAGTAACTACACTCAACCATTTTCAAGTCACGAAGTCACTTCTCAAGTGACTTCACTTGATCAATTTGAAGTCACAAGTACACATTTCAAAACACTACACTTAATAATTTTCAACTCTCTAATTCACATTTCAAGTGACTACACACTTGATCAATTTGAAATCGCTAGTACACATTACAAAACACTACACTTAATCATTTTCAACTCTCTAATTCACTTCTCAAGTGACTAAACTTAATAATTTTGAAGTCATGAATTCACATTTCAAGTGGCAACACTAAACCAATTTCAATTCATGAATTCACACTTTCAAGTGATTACACTTTACTTATTTAAAAATACAAGTTTACCTTTCAAATAACTATACTAAACCATTTTCTAGTCACTAATCCACTTCTCAAGTGACTACACTTGATCACTTTGAAATCACTGGTACACATTTCAAAACACTACACTTGACCATTTTCAACTCTCTAATTCATATTTCAAGTGACTAAGCCTAACCATTTTCAAATCATGAATTCACATTTCAAGTGTCAACACTAAACCAATTTCTAGTTATGAATTCACATACCAATTTCAAGTTAAGAATTCACATTTTCAAGTGATTACACTTTACTAATTTCAAAATGCAAGTTCTCCTTTCAAGAACTACACTAAACTATTTTCAAGTTGCTAATCCACATCTCAAGTGACTAGTATAAATTTCAAAACACTACACTTAACCATTTTCAACTCTCTAATTAACATTTCAAGTGATTAAACTTAATCATTTTCAAGTCATGAATTCATATTTTAAGTATCAACACTAAACCAATTTCAAGTCATGAATTCACATTTTCAAGTGATTACACTTAACTAATTTCAAAACACAAGTTCACCTTTCAAGTAACTACACTAAATCATTTTCAACTCGCTAATCCACTTCTCAAGTGACTAGTACACATTTTAAAATACTCTACTTAACCTTTTCAACTCTCTAATTCACATTTCAAGTGACTAAGCCTAACCATTTTCAAGTCATGAATTCACATTTCAAGTGTCAACACTAATCAAGTTTCAAGTTATGAATTCACATTTTTAAGTGATTACAGTTTACTAATTTCAAAATACAACTCTACCTTTCAAGAACTACACTAAACCATTTTCAAGTCTCTAATCCACTTCTCAAGTGACTAGTAGACATTTCAAAACACTCTATTAAACCATTTTCAACTCTCTAATTCACATTTCAAGTGACTAAACTTAATCATTTTCAAGTCATGAATTCACATTTCAAGTATCAACAATGAACCAATTTCAACTCATGAATTAACTTTTTCAAGTGATTACACTTAACTAATTTCAAAATACAAGTTCACCTTTCAAATAACTACACCAAACCATTTTCAAGTCACTAATCCACTTCTCAAGTGACTAGTACACATTTTAAAACACTACGCTTAACCATTTTCAACTCTCTTATTCACATTTCAAGTGAATAAACCTAACCATTTTTAAGTCATGAATTCACATTTCAAGTGCCAATACTTAACCAATTTCGAGTAATGAATTCACATTTTCAAGAAAATAAACCTAACCATTTTCAAGTCATGAATTAACTAAAATTTACCAAAAATATACAAGTAATTGTCATCTCATTTCAAATCAAATTTCACAAAATCAGCCACACAAAATAAGTGAGTCAAGTCCACCGTAAATAGCAAGTCCATTGATGTAACATCTAGGGTTGATCATAGTTAATAAATTTTGGGGTTTTCATACATAATAATCTAAAGATATTAACAAGTACAAATATGAATAAATGAAATAAAAAACTCCAGTCAAATTTTGTCAATTTCAAATCACAAAATATGTTAAAAAATGAAGTAACAAAGGAGTAAAAATAGGTGCTTGCCGAAATGGCATTGGGCTTGAACTGGCTCGACTATGGAGGCAGCTGGAGCAGCAATTGGTGGCGGGAGAGGAGCTCACCGATGATGGGAAGAGTAGTGGCGGCGACTCTTTGAGAAGAAGAGACGATGGTGGCGCTGGGAGACTCCTTTTGGGGGTGAATAGAGGGAGGCAGAGTGGCGACGGAGGTTGATGAGGTGGCTGGTGGTCAGTAATGGTTTTATTTTAGAGAGAAGGTAAAAAAGAGAGGGTTTTTAGAGAGAGAGTAGACAGGGGTAGAAGATTTTATAAGAAATGAAGGATTAGGGTTTTGTTTTGTTTAAAAGTAAAAAGTGGGTTCTTTGGATCTCAACCGTTGGATTATTTTGATCAACGATTGAGAGAAAACATGATAGCAAAAAAGGTTAAAATTGAAATTTAATCTATGGATAAATTGAGGTTAATTTTGACTATAATTAACAACAATTGAGTATAAAATTGCCTAAAAATTAAACACCAAAGAAAAATTAAATGAAATTGACTGTTATTTAAATAATAATGTAACGTCCCGAATCTGGTACCCAAAATGCTACACGGTACTCATGACCTTGAAGGACACCAAGCTAATACATGACTAATATCTGTACCTGTATACTGTATAATATACTGTAAAATACGGAAACATGAACTGAATAGCCATAAGGTTCAAAACCGTGACATAAAATCTGATAAGAATATAACATCTGGGTGGGGTATAAAATACCCAAAACAAGACTGAAATAAGTTGTCTGAACATACTGTAGTCTGAAGATCCTCTAAAACATGGCAGTCTAAATAAGGAGTTGATGGGACACGTCCCCATCTAACTCCAACTGATAAACTAATTAATGAGATAATAAAAATAATGATTGTGTCCTCGTAAGATAAGGACTCACTTCTAACTCTGACTGCTGAGACTGGAATCTACTTATGCTCTGGAGCTTGTGTCTCTGAACCTATAGTATAAGACACCATAGCGCAAATGTGTCAGTATTTTAAATGTACTGGTATACATGTGAGTTAGGCTGAATGCATGGGGTTCATATGCTTGAACAATACTAACTGGATGACTAACATGAACATGAGAAAGAATGCATGAATACATAATATTGTAAATGAGATTATGAAAACATGATTACTGAGTCTGAGTACTGGTAACATGAGTTTACTAATATATGTAATAACATGGGTGTCTGAATCTGACATTCCTGAACCTGATGGAACTAGCTGAGTTCTGTACTGTACCTGAGTTGACTGTATATGACAGTCCTGAAATCTAAAGAACTATCTGAGTTCTTTTACTGAGACTGATTCTGAAACTTGGGAGATAGTTATCTAACCGATATGCCTCAAATGCACTATAATAGCTAAGCTGGGGTCCATTCTTTAACCTGATTGGAAGGGTGTCAATACCACGCCACAGGTAGAGATAAACTATGGGTAACCCTCATCTGATAGTGTTCCAAAAAAAGAACGGTAGGCCTCTTATCTGACAGTGCTTATCCACCTCATTAATCCTCATATGACAGTGTTGATGTCTCAACCTATGTTGGCTACATAGTTCTAGAATGCAAGGATGACTTTTAAGAATCACACCCTTACCTGACAGTGTGTGTTCCCATTCGTGGGTTCACTCGGTGCTAATTCCTACTCCTATCTGAATAGACACTAAACACGATTAACAGGACTGAGCTAGCTGTATTCATAAAGTTCCATTGACTAATGGAATACTACTGAAATTACTGAGTTACTGAACTTTCTTGAGTCACATGACTGACTAAATTCTACTGAGGATGGCTTGACTGAGAGTATCATGAAAACATGACACTGACTCTTGGCACACAACTATATTTTTTTTTAGTACAAGTACCACTGGACTCGATAGAAGGAAAACTGACAAAGCATGACTTTCTTGAATACATGACCATCAATAACAATCCATAATACAATAAGTGGGGGATTTCATGAAGTACATAGTCATCATAATCTTGTACATGGAAGAGAATGCATATACCATATAAATACTTGCATATCTCCAATGTCATGAGCATTCCATATCACAATAACAATACACAATAATAGAATGGAATTCATGTTAAATCATAAGGGATAGAGCATGGACTTATCATTTAGGTCCTATTAAGTCATGAAAACATGATTTATAGTCTCCTAGGCATTTTATCGAACACCTTGCATGTACACTTTATGGGATAGGTATATTCATTAATTTAACAATTCAAACCACCAAAAATTTATATATATTTCAACTAACATGCCATCCTAGTTTCATAGAAACACATAAAGGTCCCATCTTGGAATCATTCAACACGTAAAAATGATCAACAATCAAGTCATAACATGAATATTACGATTTATATAGATTAAAATAGGGTTCTTGAGCTTCGTGGACGAAAGGAGTCCATGAATCAACACAACACATACCTTAGATAAAAGTTCCTTAATGATCTATAGTGAAATCTCTTGGATTTGGGTCTTCAAATTTAAACCCTTACTCTTGTTCTTGAAAGAAATTGATGAGAAGAAGTATATTTTGGTGTTTTGAGGGTTAAATTCCATGTTTTTGATATATATTAGGGTGGTAAAATGATGAAATTACCCCTCAAAGCACGCAGGTGGAATGCTAAAAAATTGGGCACAAAGGCTATAGCAAGGCGGCGCCTTTCCCAGAACCTTTTGCATCTTGGTGGCGCCTTGCTATTGAGGTAGGGGGATAAGGCTATAAGCCGGGCGGCGCCCCCTTATAGCCTTTAGCTACTGGTTTGAAATCCAAACGTGCCATAAACGGATTCCAAAAATTCCAAAACTCACCCAAAATATACAATGAACTTTCCCCATCGCAACGCAACTAGAAAATTTGAAAATGGAGGTCGGTAAGGTCATAAACTAAATCCCCGAAGTTTGAAGGCTTAAAATGAGACTAAGTGTTGAACACCTAGCTAAAATATTATAAGTGTTGAACCTTCCAAAGAGCTTTTAAGAGATAAAAGAGTTGATTATTAATGTAAGATTTAGTGGGGTCTTACAATATCTCCCCCTTGAGAACATTTATCCTTGAATGAGACTGACTGAGAGGGGAGAAAAGACAACTGACGTGAATAATGAGCATTAAAAATTGAAACATGATTTCATGACTAACGTGACTGATAAGTTTAACATATCATACTGAACATGCATATCTGATGTATGTATAACTAATTCATGAGTGCATAACTGAGTGTTCTGATGAACTAAGTTTGTCAAAATAAGAATGCATATCTGATGGATGATTATATAACTAAACTGATACATGAATGCATGACTGAATATGCAATGACACTTGATACCGAGTTTATAATGGGAACATGGTCATGAAATTGGATATCAAGTTAGTAAGAATATTGGACATGAAGCTGAAAAGCTAAAGGAGAACTGTTACCTTGAGCTTGATCTGAGATGGTGGAGAAGTGGTGAGGATACTTGGTACGCATGTCTTCTTCTTTTTCCCAAGTAGCTCTCTCAACGAACTAATTTTGCTAAAGAACTTTGACTAGAGTGACTTCTTTGTTCCTCAGTCTACGAGTCTGATAGTCTAGGATTTCGACTGGAATCTCTTCATAAGAGAGGCTATTCTGAACATCTATGCTCTAAATAAAGACTACAACTATTGGGTCACCTATACACTTCTAGAGAAAAGAGACATGGAAGACTGGATGAACTGATGCTAGATTTGAAGGCAACTCGATCTTATAAGCTACCTTACCAAATTGACTGAGTATCTTGAAGGGACCGAAATATTGGGGACTGAGCTTTCCCTTTTTGCCGAACCGCTTCACTCCCTTCATGGGAGAGATCTTTAGATAGACATAGTCACTAATCTCAAACTCGAGATCTTTTCTATGAATATCTGCATAATACTTCTACCGTCTCTGAGCATCCCGAAGTCTTTCTCTGATCAATAGGAATTTCTCTAAGGCATCAAATACTAAGTCAGGCCCTATGACTGAGGCCTCACTAACTTCAAACCAGCCGGTTCGAAATTTGTATTTCCTACCATAGAGAGCTTCTAATGGAGCTATCTGAATACTGGAATGATAGTTGTTATTGTATGCAGAGTCAATCAAAGGCAAGTGGTAATCCCAACTTCCCTTGAAATCAATTGTACACGCCCTTAGCATATATTCTAGAGTCTGAATGGTACTTTCTGCTTGACCATCTATCTAAGGATAAAAGGTTGTATTGAGATGGACTTGGGTACCAAGACCCTTTTGGAATGCTTTCCAGAAGTAAGAGGTGAATTAGGTACCTATGTCTGAGATAATAGATAGTGGAACACCGTGCAATCTAACCAACTATCTGATGTAGAGTTTGGCATAATTCTCGGCTGAATACGAGGTATGAACTGGAAAGAAATAAGCTAATTTGATCATCTTGTCTACAATGACCCAAACTGAATTATGCTGACGATGAGTTTGAGGTAAACTCGTCACAAAGTCTATGTTTACTTCTTCCCACTTCCAAGTAGGAATAATGAACTCCTGCATAGGACCACTAGGCTTCTGATGCTTTATATTAACCAGTTGACATGTAGAGTACTTAGCCACAAACTCTATAATATCTCTCTTCATCCTACTCCACCAATAGATTTTCCACAAGTCGCAGTACATCTTAGGGTCCCCTGGATGAATAGAGTAACGCGCACCATGTGCTTCTGTAAGAATTCACTGCCTTAAGTCATCTAAACTTGGGACACAGAGACAACCCTGACAACGCAATATACTATCTCCCCCTTGGGAGAAAACCTCTATTTTTTTATCCTTGACTGACTCTTTCAACTTAATAAGGCTGGGATCTTAATCTTGCTTTTCTTTTACCTCGGATACTAGAGATGATGATGAACTACTCTGAACCCATATATCACCCTTTTCTATATCGACTAAACGAATGCCTAGTCTGGCAAGCTGATCTATTTCCTGATCTAATTTCTTCTTACTCTCCTCAACATGAGCAACACTACCCATGGACAGTCTACAAAGAGCGTCGACCACTACGTTATCCTTGCCTGGATGATAAAGGACACTCATTTCATAATCTTTCAAGAGTTCTAACCACCTTCTCTGACAAAGATTGAGTTTTTTCTGAGAAAAGACACACTGAAGGATTTTATGATCCGTGAAAATATCTACATGAACTCCGTAGAGATAATGCCTCCAAATCTTTAAGGAAAATACTACGGCTTCTAAGTCAAGATCATGAGTAGGATAATTCTTCTCATGGGGTTTAAGTTGTCTGGAGGCATAGGCTATGACCTCACCATGCTGCATGAGGACACAACCCAACTATGGATGCATCACAATGCACTACAAACCCATATGAACTATCTGGTAACACTAGAACTGGAGCTGAGGTGAGTTGAGTCTTCAACTCCTGAAAACTCTTCTCGCAAGGATCTAACCACTAAAACATAACCTTCTTCTGAGTCAATCTGTACATAGGGGATGCAATAGAGGAAAATCCCTCAACAAACCACCTGTAATAGCCATCCAAACCCAAGAAGCTCCTGATATCTGATGGAGAGATAGGGTGAGGCCAGTTTTTTACCGCTTCGGTCTTTTAAGGATATACTCTAATGCCATCACTGGAGGTAATATCACCAAGAAATTCTATGACCTTAGCCAAAATTTGCACTTACTGAATTTGGCAAACAACTGATGATCTCTGAGAGTCTGAAGTACTATTCTGCATGATCACTTTCACTGCGGGAATAGACCAGAATATCATCTATGAAGACTATGACGAACTTGTCCAAGTACTCCTTAAACACACGGTTCATCAAGTCCATAAAATCTATTGGGGAATTGGTAAGATCAAAGGACATGACTAGGAATTCAAAGTTACCATACCGCCTTTGAAAAGCTATCTTGAGAATGTAACATTCTCTGACTCTGAGATGATGATAGTCGGATCTGAGGTCTTACTTGGATAAGTAACTAGCACCCTGATGTTGGTGAAAAAAGTCATCAATTTGTGGAACTTGATACTTGTTCTTGACCATGACTTTATTGAGTTGACGATAGTCTATGCCAATTCTAAGAGAATCATCTTTCTTTTGCACAAATAAAACTGGTGTACCCAATGGGGAAACACTAGGCCTAATGAATCCCTTATCTAAGAGATCCTTCAACTATTTTTTCAATTCTCAGAGTTCTACTAGTGCCATTCTATATGAAGGAATAGATATAGGTTGAGTATCTGGAAAAAGATCAATGCCGAAGTCTATTTTCCTTTCGTGAGAAATTCCTCGAAGATCTTCGAGAATAACATCTGAATATTCATTCACAACTGGGACTAATTCAAGGATGGGTGTTTCAGAACTAGTTTCCTTAACTCAAACAAAATAATAGACACATCCCTTAGATATCATTTTCTTTGCCTGAAGGTAGGAAACAAACTGACTTCTGAAAGAAGACACACTACCCTTCCACTCTAGGACGGGTTCATTCAAAAACTAGAACTGGACTATTGTGTCTCTAAAGTCGACTGTAGCATAGTAGGAATGAAGCCAATCCATGCCAAGAATAACATCAAAATCAGTCATCTCTAATTCGAATAAGTCATCTGAAGTGACTTTCTAAAATATCATAATAGGGTAGTTCCTGTATACCCATCGGGCTATGATGGTTTTACCCACTGCGGTAGAGACTGAAAAGGACTCTACTATAATTTTGAGACTGACTCTGAAATCGCCTGATATGTAGGGAGTAACAAATGACAAGGAAGCACCTGGATCTAGCAAAGCATAAACATGAACATGAAAGATCTGTAACGTACCATTAACTACATCAGGAGAATTTACCTGATATTTTCAAGTCAGAAGAGCATAAAGATGATTTGGACGTTGCACACTAGGAGCACTAAAAGGTGGTGCCCTACTGATTTGGGCGACAAGAATAAGATGGGGAATGGTTCTACTGACCCTGATAACCTGAACGAGGATAATCTCTAACCCTTTGGCCTGGCTTTCCACAACTGAAGCAGACATTGTTACCTGATCTGCAAACACCCTAGTGGTTCTTACCACAAGTCTGACAAAGTAGATTAGTTCGGGCATTGCTGACACTGCCCTGAGACTTAGAGCCTGGCGCTATATCTCTGTTTCCATCTCCACACTTAGGAGGTGGAGCACTGGATGAAGAAGGAACTAGAACTGATGACTTAGGAAAAAACTGAGAACGATTTTCTCCTTTTGACTTGGGCTGAGCAAAGTTGAAACTACCTATCCTTGCTTTCTTACTCTACTTTTTCCTTATCTTAATCTTTTGCTCCTCTATCTGCTAAGCATGAGTCATGAGTCTGGCTAAAGTCATATCACTGTTCAGCATGGAGGATCTACACTCATTTACCATACTATTATTCACCCCTAAAATGAACTTACTCATCTCATCCCTACTGTCTGCAACCACATGAGGTGTATATCTGGCTAATTGAGTAAACTTAAAAGAATACTCTTTCAACGTTATGTTGCCTTGCCTGAGGTTGATAAATTCTAGCACCTTAGCTTCTCTAAGCTCTGGGGGAAAGAATATGTCTTAGAATACAGTGACAAACTCCAACCACTTTATTGGACCTACATAATCTGACCTCTCTGACTTTCACTGTTTGAACCAAGTATGAGCCACACCCTGCAACTGATATACATCTAGTTCCACACTCTCAATAGTAGTCACCCCCATGATGTCTGTCACTTTTTGAACCTGATCAATAAATTCCTGAGGGTCCTTATCTGACTTAGACCCGAGAAAGGATGAAGGGTTTATTCAGTTAAAGTCTCAAATCCTGGATGTAGCTAAATTGGCCACTGAGTTGGATGGAATGATAGCTGGTCATTTATTTCAAGCAACAACTGACTGAGCAAGAGCAGTGAATGCAGCCCTGAACTCTGTATAAGAAACATGTTCGTCCAATGGATCTTCTTTCACAGGCTAGGTTCTTATCTTGGGAGGCATGTTGTAAAATAAAGAGAAGAAATGTATTAGACTGAGAGATTGACTTGAGATTATGCTCACTAGCACAACATGAATACTTAAAGAAGGGAAACTATAACTAAAACATCATATAGCCCCCTTCACATAAATGCGGCGCGCAACACACCCATATACAAGACTCTACTAGATGCGGCTTTCAGACTTCCTAGGACACTATTAAACCTTAGGATCTGATACCAAGTTTGTAATTCCCCAAATATGGTACATAATGCTCATGAAACTGAAGGACCACAAGCTAACCCATGACTGATATATGTACCTGTATACTGTATATTATACTGTAAAATGCAGAAACATGAACTGAAAGGCAATAAGATTCAAAACAATGAAATAAAATCTGATAAAGATATAACATCTGGGTGGGATATAAAATACCCAAAACAATACTAAAAATAAGATATCTAAACATACTGTAGTCTGAAGAGCCTCTAAAACATGGTTGTCTGAATAAGGAGTTGATAGGACATGTCCCTAAATAACTCCAACTAATTAACAAATTAATGAGATAATAAAAATAATAATTGTGTCCTTGTAAAATAAGAACTCACTTTTAACTCTAACTACTGAGACTGGAATCTACTGATGCTCTGGAGCTCGTGTCTCTGAACCTATGGTATAAGACACCATATCACAAATGCGTCAGTACTTTAAATGTACTAGTATGCATGCGAGGTAGGCTGAATGCATGGGGTTTATATGCATGAACAATACTAACTGGCTAACTAAAATGAACGTGAGAAAACATGCATGAGTACATAATATTGTAAATAAGATCGTGAAAACATGATTACTGAGTCTGAGTATTGATAATATAAGTTTACTGATATATCTGATTACATGGGTGACTAAATCTGACAGTCCTGAACCTGATGGATCTAGCTGAGTTTCGTACTATATCTGAGTTGACTGTATCTAATAGTCCTGGATTCTGAAGAACTATCTGAGTTCTTTTACAGAGACTGATTCTGAAACTGTGGGAGATAGTAATCTAACAGACATGCCCCAAATGCGTTATAATAGCTAAGATGGGTCCAATCTGTGCCCTAATTAGATGGGTATCAATACCGCTCCACTGGTAGAGATAAACTATAGGTAACCCTCATTGATGATTTCTCCAAAAAAGAACGGTGGGGCCCTCATTCGACAGTGCTTATACACCTCATCAACCCTCATCTGATAGTGTTGATGTCTCAACCTATGATGGCTATATAGTTATGGAATGCAAGGATGACTTCTAAGAATCACACCCTCACTTGATAGTGTGTGTTCCCATCCTTGGGTTCACTCGGTGCTAATTCCTACTCCCATTTGAATAGACATTGAACATGATTAACTGGACTGAACTAATTGGATTCATAAAGTTCCATTGACTAACGGAATACTACTGAGATTACTGAGTTACTGAACTTTCCTGAGTCAGAAGACTGACTGAATTCTACTGAAGATGGCTTGACTCAGAGTATCGTGAAAACATGACACTGACTCTAGGCACACAACTATATTTTTTTAGGTACAAGTACCCCCAGGACTTGATAGATAGAAAATTGACAAAGCATTACTTTCTTGAATACATGACCATCAATAACAATTTGTAATACAATAAGTGGGGCATTTCATAAAGTACATAGAAATCATAATATTGTACATGGAAGAGAATACATATTCCATGTAAATACTTTCATATCTCCAATGTCATGAGGATTCCATATCACAACAATAATACGCAACAATTGCATGGAATTCATGTTAAATCATAAGGGATAGGGCATGGACTTGTCATTTAGGTCCTATTAAGTCATGAAAACATGATTTATTATCTCCTAGCATTTTATCGAACACCTTTCATGCACACTTTATGGAATAGGTATGTTCATTAATTTAACAATTCAAACTACCCAAAATTCATAAATATTTCAACTAACATGCCATCCTAGTTTCATAGAAAGACATAAAGGTCCCATCTTAGAATCATTCAACACATAAACATGATTAACAATTAAGCCATAACATAAATATCATGATATATATATAGTTTAAAATAGGGTTATTGAGCTTCATGGATGAAAGGAGTCCATGAATCAACACAACGCATACCTTAGATGAAAGTTCCTTAATGATCTACGGTGAAATATCTTGGATTTTAATCTTTAAATTGAAACCCTTGCTTTTGTTATTGAGAGAAATTGATGAAAAGAAGTATATTTTGGTGTTTTAAGGGCTAAATTCCATTTTTTTGATATATATAGGGGTGGAAAAATGATCAAATTACCCCTCAAAGCACGGAGGTGGAATGCTAAAAAACTTGGCACAAAGGCAATAGCAAGGCGGCGCCTTTCCAAGAGTCTTTTGCAGTTGGGCGGCGCCTTGCTATTTAGGGAGGGGGACAAGGCTATAAGCTGGGCGGCGCCCCTTTATAGACTTTAGCTACTGGTTCGAAATCCAAACGTGCCCTAAACGGATTCTGAAAACTTCAAAACTCACTCGGAATGTACTATGGACTTTTCCCTTCGCAACACAACTTGAAAATTAGAAAATGGAGGCCGGGAAGGTCGTCTACTAAATCCCCGAATTTCGAAGGCTTAAAATGATACTAAGTGTTGAACACCTAGCTAAAATATTCTAAGTGTTGAATCTTCCAAAGAGCTTTTACGAGATAAAAGAGATGATTATCAATGTAAGATTTTGTGGAGTCTTACAAATAACAATAGTGGTAGATAATGAATTTGAAAATTGTGAATATGCGTATTTGCGAAAATAATTAAATAGTTGCTACCATTTCTATTTTATGCATATTTTCTTATTGGTTAAATCAAAAAATCAAACCATTAAGGACTAAAAACCGATAAAAAATACCCTATTGATTTGATTATTGGTTTAGCATATTATAAATTGATAACATATAAACCAAACCGATAATATATAATATCAAACCGAACCGACCGATGCACACCCCTAATTTCAAGAAAAAAATAGTGAAAATTGATTTTAATATGGACCGTTGATCAAATATGATGAACGATTGAGATTAAAATTGAGCAGATGAGTCAAATTGGGATTACAAATTGGGTTAAAAAAGATTGAATTGGAGATTTCAATTTCGTTAATACAACGTAATAATATGATTAGTTATCGGTTAATTAGCTTCATTATTATAACTTCAATAGTGTATTATTCTCTCAATAATATGATGTTAACATCTTATTCAAAATATTTGGATATATAGATTCAGTTAGCTAGCTTTTAACTATTATGTACATCACTATACGAGAGATACATATTTATACATACATACATACATATATATATATATATATATATATATATTATTGACTATCAACTTTGTAATATGTACTATATATGTCACATACACGAGTATATTACCTCGTAATACAATGTATTTTATTTCTACTTTGATGAATTATAATTTAATTTAGCTTACATTATTATATTATAACTCAAACAATAGATTATTACCTTGATCAATCTATCGTATGATATCAATGTATTCAATACATATAGTTGATTGACTATAAACTTCACAATATGTATTAGATACATCACATACACATTATATTACCTCCTAATACAGCGTATTTCATATATACAATGATAAATTATTATTTAATTTAGCTTATATTATTAAATCAAAACTTCAACAGTATATTGTTTTCTCAATCAATTGATCGTATCATACAATGTATTCAATATATAATTGAATATATTTAATTTATATAAATATAAAAATTATTTATTTAATAGTAAATTAAAAATACCAAATATCGACGGACAGTGTCATTTTTATAATTTTTTTTTTTTTAACAAAAGTGGCACTGTCCGACGCTTTTTGTAAAAAATATGAAAAAAATAAAAAAATAAAAAAAATTCTAATGGATAACGTTGCTTTTCTATAATTAATATTTTAAAACTAAAAAATTATAGTGACATTGTCTGTCGATTTTAATAAAAATAAAAGCTGAATTTTAAAACCGACGGACAACGTCACTTTTTATAATAAAGTTAATTTTTATTTATTTTTAACAAATATGACACTGTTCGTCGATTTTTGAAAAATACATAAAAAATAAAGATATTTAAAAATTGTGGTGGATAGCGTCACTTTTCGATAATTAATATTTTAAAAATAAAAAATTATAGTTACATTTTTCATTGATTTTAATAAAAATAAATAAAAATAAAATTAAATTTAAAAAGCGACGGACAATGTCGCTTTTCAAAAAATTAATTCTTATTTAGTTTTAACAAAAGTGATGTTGTCCGTTTCTTTTTGTAATAAAATATATAAAAATTTAAAATAAATACAAATTGCGACGGACAACGTCGCTTTTCTAGAATTAATATTTTAAAAAATAAAAATTCTAGCGATGTTTTCCGTAACTTTTAATAAAAAAATAGGTAAAAATAAAAATTTAATTTAAAAATATATTGACTATGTTGCTTTTCAAAATAATAATTATCATTATTTTTTAAATAAATTATGACACTATCCATCACATTTATTAAAATAAATTATAAATTATTTTTTAATTAGTTGGCACAATAATCCACAAAAAAAGCGAAGAAATTGAGACGTTGGCCGTCGATTTTAATAAAAAATAAATATAAATTAAAATTAAACTATAAAAGCAACGGACAATGTCGACTTTCTCCTTCTTTTTAAAGAGATAGTTCATCATTTTTTTGAGTAGTTTTTTGGCCTTTTTTTTAGTAGTGGTTGGTTTTAAAATATGAATTGGGTTCTTTTTTATATTAAATGGTTGGTTATGGTTTCTCATGGTTTTAATTATACTTTATGTGCATTAATGGTTGTTTTGGATAATTGGATTGCATGAGAATATTTTAATTGTAATTGGAATTAGTTTTGGTCATATTATGCCCCTAATATGTTTGACAAAATGCTTATAAAGATTTGTTCATTGCATTGACTACTTTTAATGGAACTCTTGCTTGTTTTAAAATTTGGTAAATGAATTATGCATGGTTTAAATGGCTTGGAAAGGTAAATGGATAAATGGTTATACTTGTGGGGTACATGGAATCCACCAAGTGGTTTAATATGGTAAATGAACGGGAACTTGAAAGTCCCCTTAAGCCTATACATGGTTGGCTATGGATAATACTTGCAAGGAAAATTGGTATAATGATACCACCTTGGTTAAAAATGGATAATGGTTTTGGTTTTAATTTGGCAATAATGGCGGGATCTATAGGAAAACTGCGGCAGGTGAAGGTCCTGAGGGGATCAAAATTGGAAACTCATATTTGCCGATATAAGGTTGATCTTGGTAACCGTATGCATGATGTAATACTATATTTTGGGGAATGTACTACTCATCCAAGGTTTTATTCTCTAGTCGTGTGGCTACACGTACTAGGCCTTTTTAGCTGGGGGAGCTAAACCCATATAGCCTATGGGTGGGTTAGGACGACAAAGCTACACAACCTAGGTAAAGGTTTTAAAGGCATGTTAAACTAGTCCCTTTTCCCGACATGGTTATATATATGTGTGTATGGTTGTGTGCATATAGATAGTTTTACTTGGTTTTATAAATGGAATTATTTTAACCTTATCCTGAGATCATGCTAGCATTCACCCACTAACTCATGTACTGGCAGCTGTATACCTACGCTATACAGGAACCAACCGTTCTACTTCTCCTATATCGTTATTGACTCGGGCATAACACTTGGACTGAAGCGGTGAGTTGCTTTCCTTTTAGAAGGATCTATTTTATGTTATGGACACTATTAGTCATTTTGGTTTGTTTCTTGATATTGGTTTTGGCTATCATTGGGGGTATGTCCCAACCGAATTTTATTACTTTTTTGGTTAGGGGATTTGTGGTACTTTTATGGGTTGGAATGAAAGGGATCGACATTGGTGTTATCCGTGGCATTAGAATAAACTGAAGGGATGACATCATTGGATGATATTATTGATTGTTCCATCCTATTTTATTTTGGGATTTATTATATTATATTTTGGAACATCTTTAGTTATGGCCTGGTTTATGGACTTTGGTATGGTTTGGTATGGTTGGATTATTGGTATGGGATGGTTTGACTTGGTTGGGTCGGTCGTGGTTGTGGTTTTGTCCTAGAGTCTTCATATGAGCTGTTGCACTATCTTGTTACATGCTCAAAATTCGTCCAACTCAGGGCTGGCGACTGAAGGTTGGGTTAGAGAACATGTTTTAGAAGTGTATTGTGGATTTTGATGGACATTGGGACCATTTCTTTCCCTTAGTAGAGTCTACCTACAATAATAATTACCATTATAATATTTAGATGATGCCTTATTAGGCTTTATATGGGTGGAGGTTTAAATTTCTCATGGGATGGTTTGATTCTTTCAAGGTTAGGTTTTTGGGCACTAATTTGTTGAGAGACTCATTAGATTTAGAGAGGTTGATTTAGCAGAGACTTATGGCTACCCAAATTAGGCAAAAGAGTTATGCTGATCAATGAATTCATGATGTAGTATTCATTCTTGGTGAGCGAGTTTTATTGAAGGTTTCCCCCATGAAGAGTGAGATGAGATTTGGCAAGAAAGGAAAGCATTAAGATTTATTAGACCTTTTGAGATTCTTAAAAAGATTAGAAATATGTCCTATAGTCTAGCCCTGCTTCTATATCTGTTAGTTGTTCATCTAGTATTCCATGTTTTGATATTGAAGTGATATCTTATAGATTATACTCATGCAATCTGGCGGGATACAATTGCATAAGACATGATTTGTCCTTTGAAAATGAGACTATTGTCATCCTAGATAGACAAACTAGGAAGTTGAGATCTAAGAATCCTGATTCTATGAAGTTTTAAGGGAGACATCGCTAAATTGAGGAGGCTATGTTTAAGGTTGAGTCCTTCATGATGCCTTTAAGGAGTAATATTTTACTTTAGCCAACAATTTGTGATCCAATTGTCAAATGGTGATTCTGTAAGTTCAATTAGATCCAAAATTTTATTTGGGGTTAATATCATGATTATTTTGTGTTTTGAGTCGTTACTTTGTGTTTTGAGCCTTTAATTAAAAAATATTTTAATAGCCTAAATCGTTCCTGAGGGGTTAACTTGTTAATAATGACCTCTTTTTATAAATCTAGTGGTTTCATTGAGTCTTGATCATTGAAATTATCCTATTAGCATTATTAGAGTATTTTATAGGCTCTCAATCAAATTCAAGGGTCCATTTGAATTCATTTAGGTAGCATATTCTCAGTTGTCTAAAGTTTCTGGTGCAACTACTTTAGTAGTCCTTTAGTCGCCTTAGGGATCGCGTCTAGGCAAACATTGGGTCTCCTTAGCAATGTGACCATGACAAGCTAGGGTTTTCTAGGCAACTATTTAGCCACCTTAGTGGATTTGCATTAGTGAGTAGTAGACCTCTATGGAAGTCATCGATGTGCCAAGTGACTACCATCTTAGTTGTAGTATATCTGCTTAGGCAATCTTGCCTAGGTGATTCCACTTTATAAATTTCCCCTTTTCTTTTATTTTATATTATTCCTCCCATCTTCAAGCTTTGAGGTATTTATTTGGGGCAATTCTCGAGGGCTTTTCATCTAATAGGATTTGGGTAATCTTCTAAGACTTATTTCTATCGTTACCCATTGATTATTTCAACGAATTATCTTCAAAACTTGGATTAACATGGAATTTTGGGCTTTCACCAGATAAAGGAATAAAATGGGTTTTTAATGATTTTAAGATTGATTTTAATTTTTTTGTTGGGTTTTTTATACTTAGAATACTTAATGTATGGGGAACATGATTCTTCAATAAAAATCCAATTTAATCTTTTTAATTTTAGGGTTGACATTTGAACAACTTTTGAACCCAGAATGAGTGTAACTAATATGGGTATCATTAGACTCCTTTGTCATGTAGATTACGATTTCGTAGACTGGGTTCTTTCTATGACTACACAAATGTTAAAGCTCCTTGTTGAAGGGTCTAACACCAATTCAATATTTTGTTTCTACTATGCCCAGTCTGCCTGTGATGCCTACTAAGTAGAATTGGACTATACTCACTCCTATTTTTGGTACTCTTTCAGTGTAGATCCTTGTTTGAGTGTGGCCCACAAATTTTAAGATCGTGCTGAGTTGAGGATAACTCAAAGTACTATGAGCTACTCATTTGGAGCATAATTCCATACTTAATATATCTTTATCTTGTCTTCATTTTACATTTCAAAGAAAGAGTTATGTATTTCTCTATTCTATGTTAGTTATTAGTGCTTTTTACTCATAACACTAGATTTTGAAATTTTGTAATGTATTTATTTTTATTTTTGAGTTGCTTATAAATACATACAAACATATATATATATATATATGTATGTATGTATGTATTTATGTGTATGTATGTATATTTGGCCTGACTCTATTTTAAAGTCTTGTATTTGGGTGATTTTTATCTTCCTATTGCATTTATCTCTCTTTCGTCTGTTGGGATTACCTACCAAGGTTGGGTCAGGGTAGGTACCATCATGACCTCAAAATATTGGACACGACATTATGCGTACTAGCATTTATAAACCAATAGCCATTAAATCATAAGTTATGTCATATAATGACCTATTTCAATAGGGAAATTTTTGTAGACTAAGCTGATTTCCTCTGCTATAGTGGGAATTTCCCTGTATAGTGATTCCACTGCAGTGGTATGTCGGCAGCTATAGTAGGGTCTCGTGCAGTCTCTCTAAAAATTATAAAACCCTTATCTTCTTAGCTTTAAATCAAAATGTTTCCTCCTTCTAAGAATGTCATAGGGTTGTCTCAAGACCTTGAAGTGATAATAACGAGGAAGTTCTCATAGAAACTGCAAATCTCAAAGATTTCTCATGGTTTCCATGCCATAATATTGCTAAAATAGGTCAAGGAATGAAAGTCATGCCTCCATAATAGTTGTTTTGATATGTTTGAGTTGAGTAGTAGATCTTGGTTAGAAAACATGTTCATAATTTAAATTGATGGGAGATTTCATACTTAGGCCAACAAGAAAGGTGACTAGATAAATTGAACAAGTGAGTTTGGAACAAACAAATAAAATTTTATGGTGATATGTGCTAATGCTTACCTAATATTTTGATTTTGCATGCCAATTAAGTAGTAAATTAGATTGAATGAGTTTATATCTAAAGGATAGTTGTTAATTGAAAATGAGTCAGTGGAAGTGGGTTCTATTACCTTAAACCTTATTCGGTTAGTGATAATTAATTTTTTCAATATAAGTTAGCGGTGGAGATTGTAAAATATGGTGCACAATAGTATACTGGTAAGAAAATTTAAGGCTAGTTATGAGTAACCAAACGATATGTTGAGTAGTCAATGGTGTTGTAGTTAGAAGTATTATGAGTACTCTTGGGTGGTTAAAAATAGAAGGTAAACCTAATTTAATTGTTTGTATATTCACTTATTATATATTTCTTGACCCCCGATCACTAATATCTGTCGAGTAGGTTATGATTGAAATAGAGTTAAGGCTTAATTTGGTTTTATGCGTACTTGCTAACTAATTATTGTTATTTAATCGAAATGTATGCTAATGGATGTAGAACTTGATAATTGTTGAATGCAATTTTGTATATGATAATCGATAATGAATATTGGTAAAAATGATCTTGTTTTATGTGCAAGGGTGGTTGATTTAACTCATTATGTGATTTTACTTATTTATAGTACCTTTATGGTTATAGGAAGAACTAGTAAAGGTTGATCATGATTGAATTGATGGATTTCATGGCGGATAAGGGTAGGGATGCTAGAATGAGGGTGGTATAACACTTGGTTTTGGATATGGGTGGCAGGGATTAGTTGTTTGGGATATTTGGTACATGTAATGAGCTTGTTCTGTACAGGTCATGCCTAGTGTGTAGTTATAAGACCCAGAGCATGTGTAAACATCGGGATTTAGCAAGTTTGATGGTTCCTTTAAGAAATCGGGCTATTTTTTTTTATATTTTGATTCTTGTTGTGGACCATGGTTGGTTAATATTGTGTTTGAAATTATCTAATACTTGATGTTATACAATAATCAAATATTTCATGAGAAAGTAATGAATGAAATTATTTTTATTAGTATTTTATGGTTGACTTAAATTGAATATTAATTGAATAAACGCAATTCTTTTGCTTTCTTGACTTGATTGATTTTAGGTGGAATCATAGTGAAAATACTGGTTGAATGAAAAGTGTTAGTTGGCATGTTTTTGATTGAACTTGCTAGTTATTAGGGTGGTATTTAACCTCAAAGTGAGTATTAAATATGCATAAAGGTGATGTCGTGTGTTTTCCTGATTTGAATGACAACCTAAGGGGGTTGTTATGAATAAGTCCGACTTAAATGGTCTATTAAATTAACTTTTGTGTTCTTGGTAAAATATATGCTATTTGGTTCATTTCTTAAACAAATGATCGATGCATATCTAGGAGTAAAATGTAATGGTGAGAAGGTGGTTAATTAGCGATGAATGTTGTATTGTGAGACAACTAGTGATTAGTGAGAGGTGACATGAATTAAATAAGGCTTGGTAGTGAATGTATAGAAAGGAGAGTGGTGGTTGGGAGCATGAGATTAAATAATTGAATTAGCATATTATTTATGTTCATGTTTTACTTTCACTATTTTGTATTATGTTTACATGATTTAACTTGGGTCGGCTCATGATGCCTACCAGCACGTATGGTTGTACTAATATTACTCTTGCTATACGCTTTTTGGGGTGTATTATAGTTGCAGAACCTGTTGACATTTCTTATTTTATGCGGATAAAGATCTCCAATAGCTTCTGTCTTTACTCTTCATGGTGGAAGATGTCCTTATGTACTTTGTACTCTATTTAGTAGCTCTTGTACATGTCTAGACTAGGTCCTTGGTAAAAAACGTGTTGTATTTATAGGATTTTGTTATAAGTTTTATGAAATTATGAAAAGATTAAGTTATTGTTTTTAAGAGAGAACTTCTCTTTTTAGAATAAGTGTTGAACATGAAATAGTTTTACATAGTAACTTATTGGTCCAACTCTACTAGAGAAAACACGTATTTGCAGCATTGATAACGTTCAACTTACACGTCAATTTAGTGCAAGACGGTCGTCATCAATATATTTACCCAACTTTAGAGTCGGGGTTGAATCCACAGGGAACAATGTGAGTGGCGATTAAACTAATTTGAAACTATAGTTACAAGTTGAGTTCAAACAGATGATACAAAAAGATAAAATGGGGGTTTTGGAGATTAGCAAATAATTTTTTTTTGGTATCTTTTGTTTCAGTTTTTGTAATCAAGAGTTTATGGAAAACCAGAATTATGTTCACCATGGGTTTTAGTACTTGACAAATGCTAATAGTGATTCAAGATTCTCACAGTAGGTAGGACAACAAATTATCTCTATCGAAGTTATGCCCAAATGTCTCTCAACCTACTTAAGCATTTAATTACCCAAACCTCTCGGACTTAGGGAATTTATATTTACTAACCAGACTTTACCTCAGGTTAATCAACCTTGTTACAACGTCGATTATTAAATGGAAGTTTAGTGTTTTCAAGTCCCTGTCAATAATTCACTTTCTACTATATTTGATTTCTTATCTCAAGTAAATCAAAGCTGGTGCTATCTATCGTTTGCAACTAATGGACAATAATTAAAATCTTGGAATTATCAAGGAGTCCTATTACCTTTAGAATCGTAAACACATAGCATCTTACCAAGACATAACCCATAGATTGCATAATTCGGGTCAAAGGAATTTAGCCACTTATAATGTAATAAGCGAAACAACTAGACGTATTCATAATTTGAAAGATGAACTTACCACAAGATGAATAATAACTAGTGATTCTTAGATTAGATCACAATAGAAATCCCAAAATATTGATTAAGATCTCTTCAAAGTTAATTATTTTTCAAGCCAAGAAATTAGAGAGAAAAATAACAAAATATGTGTGTTCTAAAATTATGTTCAGAACTGCTTTAGAAAAACCTAAACAATACTTTTTATAGTTCATCCTAAATAAGGAAACAAAATCACAGAGTTTAATAATTCCTCGAATTAGGAAACAACATTCGTGACACCTTATCAGGAGTTTGATGACTTATCACAAATGTCATCAGCTCCCTCTTAAGTTTTAGCACTTCCTGCTTAAGGCTGACGATGAATCCTGATGACTTATCAGAAATGTGATGACATATCAGACAATGTCGTCACTTCTCCACCTCAGCTCACATGTTCTGCCTAAAGCTGACGACGACTCTGATGACTTATCAACTCTTTGAAGACTTATCAAGAAATGTCATCACATCTTTCAGATGACGTCCATTCTCTGTCTAAGGCTGACGGTATATCTGATAACTTATCATAGGGATAACGACTTAGTAGGAATGTCGTCAGCCACACTTCTCTTCTATTTGCTTTAGATTTCAACTCTTTTGCTTCCATCCTTGTTGGTTCTCTTGCATCTTGGCTTCTACTGCAAAATCAAAGATAAAACAATCAAAAACGACAAAATTTGCTTAAGATCTTGCAATTATTCTCAGTTAAAAGCCTCAAATATGTTAGCATCTATCACACATCAAGCATTAGGCTCGCTATAGCGGGAAAAGTGTCACTGTAGAAGAATTAGGTAGGTCAGGACCACTTATTTGATTTATTAACCCACTTATTATTAAATTAAACATTGCCACCCCCTCTATAATTGACACATAGATATGAATTATAAATTCTCACGCCTTTGTTACAAATATTATAATAATGATGGAACAGGTCATTACACCTGTAAGCTTAGACACTAGAGATGGAAATATTTGAACACTCGTGTTGCATCCTTCCCTTCTTAGGAATATTATCATTTGCCTCATATTATTTATCATTTTAAGGTTACTTGGTGCTTATTTAATGTGAATTAAACTTATGTTATTTGTTTTGATGTGTAGGATAGAGATTGATGGAATCTAAGCGAGTTGGAACATAATTGAGCGTTAAAGAAAAGTAGATGTCAAATATGTTCTTTTGAAAAAGTATAAAGGTACTGGACCAAGACAAGAGATAAATAATAAAAAATAAGAAAAAGGGTGATTTTACACAAAGGGACACCTCCCTAGTAAAAAATAGTTCCTATAATATGCCCCAACAAAGTTATTGTCGAAAAGGAGTAAGGGGACTCCGAAGGCACTACCTCAGTGCATTTTTTGGCTATCTTTAGGCTGGTATGATTTTTAAAGGATAAACCCAACCCGTACCCTTTGGAATTTTATATAACACTTTTAGGTCATTTTTAATAAAAATTCAAGCATAGAAACTTAGAGAGGAGGAAAAACAAGATTTCTAAGGTTTTATTTTATTTATCTATAATTAATTTTATTGCATCTAAGAAATTCATAATTAGTTAAACTTCTAGTGTCTAGGGTGTGATAAAGACATGAAACATATCATTTGAATATCATATTATATTATTTGATTTGCATGAATAATATATGTATATGCTCTAGATCTTAATTGTTGGGTAGCTTAATCATCTATCAAACACTATCTACGATGTCTAATTAAACTTGGAATAGGGAATTTATATTTGCAATAGAGGAAGGCAGGGCTTGGTTGTGAAATGCATAGGGAAGGGGAACGATTCACGAATATGGACACGAAAATACTTCTAAGAATTTCTCAGTTAATAAAAAAAAGACATCACATGCATCTCAATATCGACGGACTACCATAGGAATATAAGCGCTAGGAATAGTCAACTAAGTGTAGAGTATCTGTAATGATTCTCAACATTTTAAATATCGACACACAACTAGTAACTTAATAAATCAACTAAATCTATGGTTTAAAAACTCATCTGGATCGCTGAGATACCAAATATGGGATCATCTCCAATCTAAATTTCAAATCAAGCATCTACAACTTACTTCAATTTACTGTTGCTTATAATCTAAACACGAACATACTTTGATAATAAATATAGAGTGTAAGAATTCAAACTTGTTAATAAATATGTAAAATCTTTGTCGATACAATATCTAGACAAAATCCTACACTAAATATATGACTGTGTGCACTAGCATGTGTGTTTAGATGCAATAAGATTTGGTCTTCATTGTTACGGATTAGATTTTAAATTGCTACTATTTTGATTTTTTGTTCAGCTATTTAGATTTCACTTTTCTTTTTTTGTTTCTTTATAAGGTATACATTAGTTGTTGAAATATAAGGGATCGCACCACACTATGAGGTAATAGGTACCTTAGACTCAAACATAGGCAATCAAACAGTAAAGCAATAAGGAAACAAAACTTTGCAGGAAATTAAAGAACACAAATATTTTACGTGGAAATCTCCTTTCTCAAGGGAGGAAAACCACGGCTTTCCCTCATATGCATTTAACAATCCACTATAATCAAACTCTTTATTACTGACTCAAATGGTAACTTTAATCTAAGCTCTATATAATACTCCACAAAAGTTTCCTCGTAGTCTTAGCCTTAGAGAGTGTCAAGTGAAGTGTAATTTTGGCCCTAAAAGATTGAGAAGGGACTTCCCAACTGATTAGTATTTTAATCTTCATAGAATTTCCCTAATATCGTCTTTTTTTCATGTAGAGAATAGAATTAGCTTTCCAACGATATCAATTTTGTCCAAATCTGATATCGGGGTAAGAAGTTATGACCGTTTTACTGAGAGTTGTTGAAACCGCCCAGGTGCGATGGATAGGTTGACGGACCGTCGATTTTGCGATGGACCATCACCCGGACTGTTGAAACCAAGGTAGTGACTCTCTCTTCAAGATCAAGTGCGACTTCCAAGCCGACAGACCATCATGCTAGTGACAGACCGTCGCAACTAAGGCAGTGTGGACTTTTTCTGACCAACGTGCGACGGATGATCCGACAGACCGTCAGACTAGTGATAGACCATCACTCCAACCATCGCAAATCCCATTCAGTAATTTTAAGTCATTTTTAAAAGGATCTTTGGGTATTTTACCTTTCAATACCTTGATATATTCAAAACAAAGCATATGACTTCATTATCTCCCAAAACATCCAAGATCTAGGGTTTATCCCTCAAGAGAAAATCCAAAACCCTTCTCCAAGAAATTCAAGAACTCACCATAGATTCTATAAATTGAGTTGATATTCGATTTCCCCAAGTCCAAGGCTTGAAGAACCCTCTCTCAAAGAGTAAGAAGAAGAGTTTCAAGCAAGCCTGTTCATCTAAGTTTCATAATCTAAGGTATGTGGAGTTTTAACAAGGATAGTTCTTTCGTCCTTGTGCCCAAAACTTATTTTAAATTACAAAGATACATGATTTTATGAGTTCTCCTATGAATTTAAAGTGTGGGTTCATACCCAATGTTACTATGCATGAGATTTTGAGATTTGCCAATGTTCTAGAAATTGAAATACATGAGTATGTTGAGATTTTGAGACAAATTGCTGTAAATTCCAGATTTTTATATGATTTATGAGTCCATATGATATCTAGTATGCATTTTGATGAGTTTTAACTTGAGATTTGATTATGGGTCATTAAACCCTACTTGAGATTTTAGTTTTTATGAACTTTTGTGTTATAAGCACCCATGATTTGAGTACTTTGAGATTATTTAGAAAGTTTTGACCTTAATGGTCAATGTAGCTTTGAAATCAAATTTCCAAATGAGACTACAGATTTTATAGTTGGCTTCTTATGAACCATGAGATTATTTTAAAGTGGATTTCCATGAGATGAGTGCAGATAACTAAAGGGAGTAGCATTTAGCACCGAGTTGGGTAAGTTACTACGGTTTCATAACCCAGAACTATGTGCCACCATAGGATTGAGATTTATGGGCCTAAGGCCGAGATAAATGATCATTGAGTTGAGGTTTGTACTCCTTGGCAAGAGTATGATGCCTCTCCCCAACATGAGGTTTCTTCCTTAGGATGGACAAGACGTTGGACTCCATGTAGCTCGCATGGTTTATGTCGGTTAAGAGAACTTCCCTTGAGATAGAATATTTTCCCTAAAGCTTTAGGATAAGAGATTTTTCCCTAATAGTAAGATTTTCAAAATAGTTTCTCGAAGTAAAATTTTTCCAAGAAGAAAGTAGTTTTCTCTACTAGTAGGAATTATAGAATTCCGAGTTCCATGTATCTTGACTTTAAAAGAGTTCTAAGTTCTTGAGCATTAAAAATGTTTTACTCTCCATGAGATAAAATCATCAGTTTGAAAGTATAGTTTAAAGCTTTCTTTTATCTTCGAGTAATTAGAATAAGAGAAGCGTTCAGATTTTTAAAGCTAAAGTATAATGACTCACGAGATTTGTGTTACATGCTTCATTCTACATGATTTATTAGATTTATATTGTAGGCATATTCAAGCTATGTGAGTCATTCATATTTTCATGCATGATTTGATTAAAGAGTATGGATATTGTTTTCTGTAAGTGCATACACTCCCATATACTCAGTACATTCCCAAGTGCTGATCCATATATACGCCTATGTGCTACATTATCTTATAATGTAGGTTCAGGTGCTCTGTCCCAGCCTCGTCAGTGATTTTTGAGTACTTTTGTCTACATCTATACAGTGGTGAGTTTTCATGGTTCAAGGACCTATCTTCAGACATTTTAGTGTTTTGGTAGACTTATTATTGTTTTTAGTTCAGTTTGAGTCAGTTGGAGAAGACCAATGGCTCTATAGTAGACTTGAGTAGTAGAGGCTTTGTTAGACTAGTTATCAGATTGTTAGTATGTTGAGATTTCCAGTAATGTGGTCGTTGGAACAAGTATTTTCTTCATATTTTCTATCATTTGATATGACAGTACCAGTGTTTTGTTTATTTTATCTTGAGTTGAGTTAATAGATGTAGTAATAGGCTCAAAGGGTTATCTTGGGGTTACTTGTAGCCTTAAGCACCGTGTAACATTCTGGGAGGAGATTTTGGGGTGTTACAAACTTGGCATCAGAGCATAAGGTTTAATGAGTTCTAGGGAGTCTGACAAGACACGTTGAGTAGAGTCTTCGTCATTGGTGTATAGCGCGATATATATATGAGAAAGAAGATACGAGACGTTATAGGAAAAAGTTGTTTCTTTCTTTCAGATTCTATCATGCCTACAGTTGTCCCTCTCATGTAATAATTCGTGCTTTCCTATTTTAGAAAATGCCTCTCCAAAGATCAAACACCCACAGAAATGATAATGAGCAACCCCGGCCTGTTGATCACTTAAATGAGATAGTGTCTCATGCTGAGTTTCAGGCGGCCTTTCAGGCGTTCGTCCTAGAATTCACTGCTAATGTTTAGGCCAATAACCAGGCCGCAGATACAAATCAGTAGGGAGGTAATTTAGCTGCTGCTAGGATTCATGATTTCATGCGGATAAATCCGCCAGAGTTTTATGGGTCTAAGGCAGGTGAGGTCTTATAGTTATACCTTGAGGAGGCCAGAAAGATCACATAGGTGATGTATGTTTCTGAGGAAGAAAGTATCGAGATGGCATCTTACAGGTTGAAGAATATTGCTTATGACTGGGTTGTATCATGGAGGAAGGGTAGAGGTGAGGGTGTTGCTCCTATGACTTGGTAGGTGTTCAAAGATGCATTCTTGGACAATTTCTTTCCGTTTGAGATAAGGGAAGCAAAGATTGAGGAGTTTATGAACTTAAGGTAGAGCTCCATGACTGTTAAGGAGTACTGTATGAAGTTCAACCAGTTGGCCAAGTATGCTCCTGATTTTATTTCTGACACTCGAGCTAGTACGATCAAGTTCTTAACAGATATTTCTGGTTAGGTATTGAAAGAGTGTAGGATGGTGATGCTTAATAGGTATATGGATTTGGCTAGGTTGATGATGCATGCACAGCTGATAGAGGCGGATAAGATAAGGGAGAGATATAGAGTAAGGGGTAACAAAAGGACTAGATTCGAGCAACATGAGTATAGTCACACTAGGACCCATAGAGGGAACCACCAGTAGTTCCAGAGTCATTCATCTTTGCCAGCATCTTCATCAGCTAGTTCTCCCATGCCTAGTGGCAGGCAGGAGCAAGGGAATAAGTCTTCTACGTCTAGGTCGCAGAATTGTGTAAGTAATAGACCTCACTATTCTCTTTATAATAAGTGTAGTAGAGATCATCCCGGTAAGTGTTTAGCGGATCAGAGGGGTTGTTTTGGTTGTGGAAAGCTGGGCCACAGACTTAGATATTGTCCGCATGTTAGGCAGGGGAACAAAGATTCTCAACCTCAGGCACAAACTACTAGTGAACCAGCTCCTGTACCTCATCCCGCCCCTATTCAGGGCACTTCATCTAGCACTTTTGACGGTCAGCACCAAAATAGATTCTATGCCTTACCATCCCATGAGGAGTAGGATAACTCTCCCAACGTTTTTACTGGTATGCTCCATGTCTTTTTCTTTGATGTTTATGTGTTGCTGGATCCCTGATCAAGTTTCTTCTATGTGACCCCATTAGTCGTTGTGAATTTTGAAATGACTGCTGAAAAGATTCCTGAACCTTTCCTAGTTTTCACACTAGCAAGGGAGTCAGTTGTTGCTAAGCAAATATACAGAAATTGTCCTATTACTATTCTTCATAGAGTCATATTTGTTGATTTGATAGAGTTAGACATGGTGGAATTTTACCTTATTCTAGGTATGGATTGACTTCATTCTTGCTATGCATTTATAGACTGTCGTACCCATGTGGTCAAGTTTTAGTTCCCTGATGAACCAGGTTTTGAGTGGTCCGGGAGTTCGGTATCTCCCAAGAGTCATTTTATTTCCATCTCAAGGACAAAAAGCTAATATCCAAAGGTTGCATTTATAACCTATTTAGAGTCAAAGACACTAAGTTCGAGGCTCCAACTATTCAGTCAGTCAGAGTTGTTAATGAGTTTCCTAATTTTTTTGGAAGATATCCCAGGGGTACCTCTCGATAGAGAGATAGAATTCGGGATTGACCTTTTTCTTGACACTCAGCCTATTTTTATCCTGCCTTATCTTATGGCACCTGAAGAGCTTAAAGAGTTGACAAAATAGCTCAAAGATCTTTTAGACAAAGGTTTCATAAGGCCGAGTGTTTCTCCTTGGGGCACACCTATTTTATTCGTGTGAAAGAAAGATTGTTCTTTGCGTATGTGCATTAACTATCGTCAGCTTAACAAGGTCAATGTAAAAAATAAGTATCCTCTTCTGAGAATTGATGAACTGTTTGATCAGTTGCAAGGTGCAAGTTATTTCTCCAAGATAGACCTTAGATTCGGCTATCATTAGATTAAAGTGAAGGAATGTGATATTCCAAAGACAGCCTTCAAAACCCGCTATGGTCACTTTGAATTTCTAGTCATGTCTTTCGGGATAACCAATGCCCCAGCAACCTTTATGGACCTCATGAATCGAGTGTTTAAGCAATATGTTGATATGTTTGTCATTGATTTCATAGATGAATCCTTGTGTACTCTCGTACTGAGAACGACCATGCAGATCACCTTAGAATTATCTTGCAAACTCTTACATATCACCAATTTTTTGCCAAATTCAGTAAGTGTGAATTTTGGCTAAAATCATTAGCTTTTTTGGGTCATATTATTTCAGCCGAATGCATTAGAGTTGATCCCCAAAAGATAGAAAATGTAAGAAATTGGCCTAGACCTATTTCCTCATCTGACATTAAAAGTTTCTTGGGTCTAGCTAGCTACTACCGTTGTTTTATTGATTCTTTCTCTTCTATTGCATCTCCCATGACCCGGTTGACCCAAAAGAAAATTAATTTCCAATGGTCAAATTCCTATGAAAAGAGTTTTCAAGAGTTGAAGACTCGACTTACTTCAGCCTCGGTGTTGACTTTGCCTGATGGTACAAATAGTTTTGTGGTGTATTGTGATGCCTCTAGAGTTAGTTTAGGTTGTGTGTTGATGAAAAGAGATAAGGTTATAGCCTATGCCTCTAGACAGTTGAAGCCACATGAAAAGAACTACCTAACCCATGGTCTTGAACTAGCTGCTGTGATCTTTGCTTTGAAAATCTGGAGACACTATCTTTATGGTGTCCATATGGATGTGTTTACTGATCATAAGAGCCTGCAGTATGTGTTTACCTAGAAAGAGTTGAATCTTAGGCAGAGGAGGTGCTTAGAGTTGTTAAAAGACTATGATATGAGTGTGTTGTCTCACTCGGGCAAGGCCAAAGTAGTGGCAGATGCCCTTAGCAGGTTGTCTATGGTTAGTGTTGCTCATGTAGAGGAAGGTAAAAAATAGTTATCTCGTGATGTCCAACATGGGAATTTTTCCTTAGGAGGACAAGATGTTAGACTCCATGTATCTAGAATGGTTTATGTCGATTAAGAGACCCTCCCTTGAGATAGAATATTTTCCCTAAAGCTTTAGGATAAGTGATTTTTCCCTAATAGTAAGATTTTCAAAATATTTTCTTGAAGTAAAATTTTCACTAGAAGGAAGTAGTTTTCTCTTCTAGTAAGAGTTATAGAATTCCAAGTTCCAAGTTTCTTGAGTTTAAAAGAGTTCTATGTTCTTGAGAATTAAAGAAGTTTTACTCTCCATGAGATAAAATCATGAGTTTAAAAGTATTTTTTAAAGATTTATTTAGTCTTCGAGTAATGAGAATAAGAGAAACGTTCAAATTTTTAAAGCTAAAGTACGAGATTTGTGTTACATGCTGCATTCTACATGATTTATGAGCTTTATATTGTAGGCGTATTCAATCTATGTGAGTCATTCATATTTGCATGCATGATTTGATTAAAGAGTATGGATATTGTTTTCTGTAAATGAATACACCCCTATATACTCAGTACATTCCCAAGTGCTAATCCACATATACATCTATGTGCTACATTGTCTTATAATGTAGGTTCAGGTTCTCAGTACCAGCCTCGTCAGTGATTTCCGAGTACCTTTGTCTACATCTCTATAGTGGTGAGTCCTCATAGTCCGAGGACCTATCTTTAGACATTTTAGTGTTTTAGTATACATAGTATAGCTTTTAATTCAGTATGAGTCAGTTGGGGACCTGTACCAATGGCTTTCTAGTAGACTTGAGTAGTATAGACTTTGTCAGACTAGTTATCAGATTGTTAATACGTTGAGATTTCCATTATTGTGGTCATTTGGACCAAGTATTTTCTTTGTATTTTCTATCATTTGATATGACAGTACCAGTGTTTTGTTTATTTCATCTCAACTTGAGTTATTATATGTAGTAATAGGCTCAAATGGTTAGCTTTGGGCTACTTGTAGCCTTAAGCACCGTATGACATTCCGGGAGGAGATTTCGGGGCGTTACACTCCACCAGTTTGTAACAACTCTATTATAAACCTACCTTGACAACTTTTCCAAGAACTCACCTCAATATTTATTAACTCTAACCAATATCGACTTAGGTAAATCTACCTAAGCACTCCTAAAACAAGAAATGCATTACTCTTATAACAAGAGTAATTCAATTATAGACCATGACATGACTCGAGGACACTCACAAACTTAGTAAATACAGAAATTAAGAACTTGAGCAATGTTGGAAAGTTGAGTGTTTGCCTATTTTGCACTTCTATATTCAGATTTGCAAAAACTCACTCATTGAGATTTATTATTACCTATTTATTATGGAATAATCATTAGGGAAGAAATCTAATTGGGAAAGGTGTCCTTACTGGTACACATCTCACCTGTGCAGTTTGTTACACTAGAAGAAAAAACTATGCAGGACAATGACAGCTAGATTGAATGAATGAAGACCCAAGGATCTGGTCCCTTGGTGTCAGCTGATTATCATCAAAACAAGATTTAGAAACTTTCCCCTTTTTTGATGGTGAGAAACCACATAACTTGGAGCATCAAATTTATTCACCTTCTTCAGTCACAATGTTTACCACTACTAACAGTGAATGTTCCCCTATCACTATGCACCTTGCTTCCCCCTATCAATACATCATGCAACTTAGGGACCTGGTCCCTTGTTGTCAAATGACATTAAATTTTTTTCACTATGTTTCAATATTCCACGATTATATACCAGAACTAATCAATGTTCTTTATTCGACATATCACATGCACCATAAACATTAAACATTCTTTCCCCAATTAATATGCCTTCATACTCCCCCTGTGATTCATACTTCACTAGCATTGAGTTCAACAAATATACGACTGGTACCTGGTTCCTACAACATGAATTCAGTATTCCCCCTTTTCGTAGCCGTTAAAAGTGGTAACAGTAAACTAAGAGCAAAATAAGCATCAGTTAGTTAACACATGGCTACTAGGGAAACACTATTATGAAGAACAATTTTTTAAATAAAGAAGAGACAAATGAGACATGAACAAAAACAAGGATTCCATTAATAAGAGATAGTTTAATTACCATTACATTTTACAAATAAACATAAACAATCTGACTTCAAATAGCCACACAGGGAACAAGGATAGGAAACAGACACAAGGAAGTCTAAAAAGTAAAAGAGCCAGGACTTAGGTAGAAGGAGGTTTAGGGGAGAAGGTTTGTAGAAGCATCTCCATTCTTGCATTTGCAATATTATGAGAATCAAAAAACTATTTTGTTAGATCCTTTACTTTAGCATTCAGACTCTTGACGTCTGCAGTAGGTGATGAAACTTTTTTCATCAAATCTACATTTTCTGCAGTTAGTGCTACATTAAAACCTAATCCCTCTATTGATAGTTGCTGAACTTCCAATTTTATAGTAAGGATTTTATCATCCTTACCATACGTAGAAACTCTCATTTCCTCCAATTCCATACTAAACGTCTCTTGAACTGTAAATAATTCTGGTACCTAGGACATGGTCCAACTTTTTCCTTCATCACACTCATTTTCCACCAAGGTAGTTAGAGTGAACATTTGATTTGTTTTTCCTAGAGTTGCCATTGCACATACTACCCCAAAGTAATCAAACACCTTACTCAAAAAGTATCCGTAAGGCATATCACGCCTTCCATCCTTTTTATTGATTACTTTATGCATATGCTAAATCATTAGGGCTGACAAATTTTCCAACTCAAACTTTCTTAAACACTCCATTATATATAGGTCTACAAAATAAGAAATAATTATTTTCTCATATCTTAGTAGTACTACATTATTTATAAACTCAAAGACTATCTGGAATTCTCCCTTAAGAAACTTCTTTCTTACTCCAGCCACAGAAGTTCCTCCTAACTTTGAGATATCAATCATAAACCTAGTTAATGGATGTTGCATTGAAAAAGTCATCACATCCACAATGGGAACATATAGAATCTCCCCAAGATTTTCTTAATCAAACTTAATTTTCATTTCTTTCACCATTGTAGTCAAGCTTTCTCTTTTTCAGAAAATTTGATAGTGTAAGAAACCTATCTTACTTCATCTTCATATACAGAGGGAACTGGTACCTCTACATGATGCAACCTCCCTTGAAGTTGCAAAAACTCCACAAGCTCTTCCATTCCATGTTTATCAAGAATCTTGGACTCAAATACTCTTCTAGTCGACACTTTTAAGACTTAAACATTTCATTTCTCTCTTCTTTGGATACAATTTTTTCTTCCTTATCTTTCTTTCTTCGTTTAGCACAACTACTTGGTTCCTCTTCTTCAACTTTTCTCTTCTTGGGACCGGGTCCCTTAGAGACTTTTCTTTCCTTTTAACTGTAATATGTTTCTAGTTTAACCTAGTAGAGCTTCCAGACTTTGAAGTAGAGAATTATCTTTTTTCTTAAACACAAATTTCTCTTCTGCTCATTTTAGTTGCAACAACAACATCAAGATCAACATCCTCACCATTTTCAAAATCCACAACTTCCATATTTTCATCCTTTATAACACTAGCTTTCTTAAGTCTCCTTCTTATAGTAGCAGAATATTTGCTAACTGTCATAGCATCCCTCATCAATTTCTTCTTAGAACTCCTAGTAGAATATGTTCTGATAATTTTCTTACCAGATTCACTCACCTTCTCTTTGCCTTTACTACCCCTCTACTTTTGAACTAACCACCTTAGAGGTAATTCCTCATCACCCACTTTATCCTCCTAACTTGGAGGTTGCACAAACTTTCCTTCCTTTGAAACATCATCACTTTCACTTACTACCAGTTCTTCCGCACAAAGAGGATCACTTACAAGTAAAATGAAGTTTTCATCTACCTGATTCTCACTGCTGGAATGATCAAATTTTTTTAAAGGTATTTCTTCATTGCACAGTTGAGAAAAAATGGGGTTTTCCTCTCAAGGAGTAGGGAAACTAGGTACATCAACTGATTCAGAAATTTTTGGTGATTTTGGTTCTTCTAAGGAAGGAGGAATTTTAGTTTAAGAGACTTAAAGGTCAATGGGTGAACCGAAACTCTAATTTAGATCCATCACCTTTGTAGACCTAATAGAGGTTTCCATAGTATTTGGGGTTTCTTCTAAAATGGGTTCTTTGGGGTGTTTGGAATTTCAAGGGAAGGAGTGGTGGGTAAAACACTGTGACTCTTGAGGAAGATTTGAAGAAGACTCTTCTACTATTTTGGACACAGAAGAATCAACAGGTTCAATTTTAGGAGTTTAAGATAGAGAAGACGATGTTTGAAGAATTTTTTATTCTTTAGTGGGGCTTGAAGGAGTAGAACTTTCAGCCATTTGGAAGCTTTTTAGTGATTGGGTGAATGGGAGAGGCTTGATTCTGAGAGAATGAGTGAATTAGGAATAAGACGAGCTAATTTGGAAGAAAAAAAATTAAGAGAGTTTTAATTTTTGTATTTAAAGAATGTGATTGTTGTCCCTTAGACTTCTTTTAAACGAAATAACATGTCTAGTGGTAATTAGTGCGACTCTTCATCTCACTGGAGAATTGGCATCTTTTACTCAGCGAAGGATAGACACGTGAATTATTAGATAGAATTTTATGATTTTCAACGTACTCAATTTTGGAACTAAACTGAGAGATGGGACCAGGTCCCTCTCATTCTTGAGCGAGTCCTCAATTCATTTCTGCCTTAACTAATTTCTTCTAATATTGTTCCCATGGGTTTATAACTACAAAGGTATAATACTGAGGTAGACCAAGATGTACCTACTTTATTAAGGATACTTGTCTCCTTATCATAGCCAATTTTAGGAAGAAAAAGCTTATTCATTTAGTAGGTCAGGTTAATTTGATCAATTCCAACCTCAACTTATTTGTTTCAGTACACCACTTCATTCCAAAAATTATTCTATCAATAGGTCTAGGGACCAGATCCCATACATAACTTCTTTCAATTTTCTAAATCTCCTTCTTCATTGTTGTAATCCTGTCAGCATTTTTATAAGCTTCTTTCACATTTTGGGCTCACTTTTAGACAAGAAAGCAGAGAATGTCATGAAATTTTTTAATTGAGATCTTGTTTAGACTCAAGTCTCCAAAGGTGAAGTTAGATTGTCAAGTGGGTAGGATGAACTGCTTCGCCAGTCTGACTTTTTGAGATGAGTTTCATTGGGACCAGGTCCCTGAATATTTTGACTAGACCCTTCTTGTAATTCTTTTACTGAAGCTGGGGTCTACAACAAAGATTTTAGTTTACTATCACCTTCATCATTATCATATGCATCATCTTTTCCATAACCATTATGTTTCATCTATATCATCCATTTGAACAAGAATGAGTTCTTTAAATTTTGAATCTTCTTTATCACCTGGATTCACTATCATTCCTGACTCATCAAGGACCACGTGCACATTCTCTTTGACACATAGTATTCTTTTATTTAAAATTCTGTATGATTTGGTTGTTGATGAGTAGCCTACAATCAATTAGCATAGACCTGAAATATCTATGACAGTCCTTGTTCTTTCTTTCAACAACTCCATTTTGTTGAGCAGTCCTTGGGCCAGAGAATTTATGACTGATTCTATTTTCAACATAAAATACTTCAACTTGTGAGTTCTCAAATTTTTTTCCATGATAAGATTTGAATTCAACAGTCTTGAAATTTAGGATCAATTGAACTTGTTGAGTTCTATGATCAGATCTGAATTCAGCAGTCTTAAATTTAGTATCATTTCATCTTTGGTTCTTAACAATATTATCAACGTGAACCTGGAGTAGTCATCCATAATAGCAAACACATACTTCTTTCCTCCTCTAATTTGGACTTTAAAAAGTTCACATAGATCCATATGTAGCATCTAAAGAGGTATAAAAGTACTCACTTACTTCTTCAGCGTAAAGGAAGACCTAGTTTTTTTTCCCTTAAGACAGGCATTACAAACCTTGTTGTCTGGAAATTTAAGCTTTGGCATGCCATCGACCATATCCCTTGAAATTAACTAGTTTAGCTAGGAGGAACTTACATGTCCAAGTCTTCTGTGCAATAGATCAGCATTCCTACTTACAACACTTAAACCTGTCAATTCACTATTAGCTACAAACTCTAAATCAACCACATTCATATTCTTGAACTATTTGTCTTGGGGAATAACTCTTCCAAATTTCAAGTTGAGACTATTCACATAGTACACATCTTTTATTGCTTGATCTGGCGATCATCCAATCTTTCCCACACTACGAAGGTATCTTTTTTTCTATTTCAAAAAGAGACACCTCTACCTTAAAGTTTCTTGAGAGAGAGAAAATAGTTAGTCCTTCATTCATATTCTTTGAATATCCACTATCCATGAACCAATTCTTACTATAATCCCTTTCTCCCACTGGCAAACATAGTCATTTTCTATATTTGGGAACCCACTTGAGTTTGGGTTCACAAAATGAAGACAAGGGTATGATCAGATATTTCTTGGACCATCTAGGTACAGAGTTCTTCTTCACATTTTCAAGGGCATGGAATCCTTAGGAAAATAATTCTTCTTCTAGATATATTTGTCAGTTTTTTTTTAAATTATCCATCTCTTCCACAATAAGTACATTGTAGTTTCTGGACCTTTTTTCTACCACCATGAACAACTTTCACTGAAGACCAAAGTGATTGAGATTTATACTAATATCCAAGGCCTTTACCATTATTAACACCCTGACAAGTTAAATTAGAGAGGATTTTAGAGAATGTGGTCCATTTTAGTGATTTGTTAAGTTCTTCCCTTATATGTATCATGACCCTTTCTAATTCTTCATTCTTATGGAGGACAGTCATAAGATGATTTTGAAAATACCTAAACTTTTCTTCGAGCTTAATTTAAATCCTTGAGGCTTCTTTCTTCCCATTATCATCAGAATCAACCACTTTCTTTAGTTTATTCATTAAACTCAAATTTATCAGATTTCAACTTAGTGAATTGTTCCCCTATTTTAGAAATCTGGAGAGTTAAAGCAATTAATTAATGCATTTAACTTTAAAAATTTTCTTCTAGATAATTATTCTTAGCATTCAGTTCACACATAGAATCAGTCAGCAAATTTGCATGCTTCTTTATCTTCCTAGAGAAGTAGTTATATACGTTTTCCTTAATGTTAGAAAGAGTAACCTAATTTTCTTCTTCATATTCTATGTTTGCTATAAGAAAAAATAAGGAATAATAGATAACATCACTATCTTCCATAGCTAGCATAGACATATCTCTAGCCTTTTCAGCTTCATCAGATTTACTAGAGCAATCTCTCTGACAGCTAGGGCTTGTTTCACTACATAATCAGTTGCAGCCTATCTTCTAGATTTTACAGGGACCTGGTCCCTATTCTTTTCTTTGTCATCACTAGTCTTGAGATATTCCTAGTAATCTATTTTTTGCATTGGCTTGTCCGTAATGAAATGGTCATGACTTTTATATTTGTGACAAACCTCAATAGTGCCTCTATTTTGCTGCTTCCTCCCCTTCTTTGAAACTGACAACTTTTCTTCATTTCTCTAACAATTCATTTTTGCCAAATAGGCAACATCAGTGTCTTCGTCACTTGAATCTGACCTAGAAGCCTTTAATGCCAGAGATTTTTCCCTTTTTACTCTATTCTTCTCTTACCATTGCTGCTTCTTGAGTTCATGTGTCTTCAGATTACCTATAAGATTATCCATAGAGAGAGTTTTTTGGTTCCTTACCTCAGTTATAACATCCACTTTGCTATCCTAGGATTTAGGTAGAACCCCCAGAAGTTTTCTCTCTTATTTATGCAATAGAATTACTTCTCCTAAGTAATACAACTCATTGGTGATCAATGTGAAACTGGTATGTATCTCTTGGATAGTTTTTTCTTTTTTCATGGTGATTCTTTCATACATAGGAGTTAGTATATCAATTTTTGAATCCCTCACATTAGAGGTTCCTTCATGAGTAGTCTTCAAGAAATTCAAGATTTTCATAGCATTTTCACAGGCAGAAATTCTATTGTATTCATTAAGTCCTTTGTCACAAACTAGTAGTTTCTTTACCTTTTAATTCTTCTTAACTTTCTTTCTATCTTCATCATTATACTATCTTCTTATTTTAACAACCATTCTAGTTATATATCTTTCTTTGACCTCTATAACTGACACATGAGGACCATCAAGTATTACATTAATTAGCTTACTATCCTAAGCTATAATAAAGTGATTCATCCTTTGTTTCACCACCCATAGAACTGCTCATTAAAGTTGGGTGGTTTAGTGGTAGATTTCCCTTCTTTCAAATTAGGTGGAAAAGCTATGATAACCAATTTACTCTAGGTATGACCTCTTTAGAGTATTCTAACTTTGATACCAATTGTTGAAACATAAGGGGGTCGCACCACACAACGAGGAACCAGATCCCTTAGAGTCAGACACAGGTAATCTAACAGTAAAGCGGCAAGGAAACTAAACTGTTTAGGCGATTAAAGAACACAAAAATTTAACGTGGAAACCTCCTTGCTCAAGGGAGGAAAACCATGTCTTGCCCTCATAATCCCTCAATAATATACTATGACCAAAATCTTGATTACAGTCTAAAATGGGAACTTAACTCTAAGCTCCACCAGTTTGGAATAACTCCATTACAAACCTACCTTGACAACTCTTCCAAAAACTCACCTTAATATTGATTAACTCTGACAATTATCAACTCAGGTAACTCTACCTAAGAACTCTCAAGACCAAAAGAAATGCATTACTCTTACAGCACGATTAATTCTATTACAGATCATGAGATGAATCAAGAACATTCACTCTTTAAGTACATACAAAAATTAAGAACTTGAGCGAAGCTGTAAAGTTAAGTGTTTGCCTATTTCCCACTTCTATATTATGATTTACAAAAACTTAATCATTGAGAAGCGTTAATTTCTATTTATAGTGGAACAATTAGGGGAAGAAATTTGATTAGGACAGGTTTTCTAATTGGTACACATCTCACCTGCATAGTTTGTTACACTAGAAGACAAAACTTTGCAGGACAATGACAGCTATACTGAATGCATGAAAACCCAGGTCGCTGGTCCCTTATTGTCAGCTGGTCATCATTAAAACAAGATTTAGGAATATATTATTTTAAACACCCGATGTTAAGGAAATTCCTTGATTCCCATTAATCACAAGCTTGAATGTACTCTCAAAGGATTCCCATTCCTTAACTAACCCAAACCTTCGAAACAATCAGAATGATATGGTAGATAGGGATGCAGCCAAGCCTACTACCACTCTATATATTATTATCCTTAATTTTTCAAGGCCGAATTGGGAAAATATCTCAAAAGTTATTATAAATCTGAATATCACAGTATACTTTGAGTGAAGAAAAGGCATGGTATGACTAGAATAAAATTTTCAATACATGGGTAAACCACTAAAGATCTTCAAAAACATCTATAAGTGTTTATAAACATGAGTGATCATTATTGTTATTAGAACATGTCAGACGAATATATAAAGCTTATGTTGTTCCGTTTCTTATTAGTTGGAGAGGTGGAGATGTGTTGTAGGTTAATCCTTGAGATTATCTTTTCATACATGTTTCTCAATAGGTTATTCTCATCTAGAAGAACAAAAAATATTAGAGGTATAATTTATGGGTTTGTATAGAAGGTGACAAATTCCTTCCTCAAGCTTGAAAAAGATATTAGAGATAGTTGAGAGACTATCCATACCACAAACACCCTGAGGATGTCAGCGAACATAATTTAATTAAAGGGTTAGATTCTACAACTTAAGGAAATATATTTTATAAGAGATATGATTAAATATGGGTGTTTCTCAACTTAATGATTCTAGTTCATCGAGACTACACAAAGCCTATTAGAGTATTCACTTTTACACAACAAACATGGGCAAGGTTGAGTTGGACAAGGTGTAAACTATTTATGTAGATGCTAGTCAATTGGTAATGGTGGTGTAATGACTAATTCCATTGTAACCATAATCACTATGTGCAAAATGGAAATGAGGGTGGTATAATTTTTAAAACTTATCTATGTGTCAATTAAAAACTATTGGAAGGAAAACTAAATAATGAAAATTTTGAAGGGAAAATACTGGGGAAGCCGACTGCCTCCATCCTACCATAGAGGGTACTTTCCTCTAAAGTGTTAGTTGGATAGTTAGCTCTTTGTTTGTAAAGAATTTTTATTTATCAACTTAAGTATATGGTGTTGTCTCATCTTCAAAACACCCTTATGGTTTACCTATACCTGGGAATGATGTAAATTAAAAGGAAGCTTCAAGAAGGTGTTATTCATAAATTGGATGTTCATTAGGATTGGTAGTTCTCAACCAAGAAATGATGATTCATACAATACATAGCAGAAGCTTGGAGCCTAGGTAGGCTAGGTTTTATTGAGTAGTAGACTGTAGCTAGAAAGTGTAACTGTGATATAAATTAATAGGAGATTTCATGTCTAGCACTTTAGACATGGAGTTTGTCCTGATAAAATGTAGTAACTAATATTAATGTGATATAAATATAGTATGACTATTATTTTTAATAAATTCATTATTATGATTTATGTGTTGATATTTAGTTTATTCTAATTAAGTGGCGGTGTATGATTTATTAGTAGGTAATAGAGAGAGGTAAATTTGTATTAATTTTGGTGTTAATTTCATTGTAATATACTCTATAATTGATGATTTTAGGCATGGTATAATAGATGGTGTTAAAATGTGCAATGTTGTATGCTAATGTTCTGGGTAAGGGAATTATAAGTAGTTATGATATAGACTGATAGATTATAACCTCAGGATAAGTTGGAAGCGGGGAAGTCGAATGGATGTAGTTTTGAATATTGATTATGTTATAAGTATAGGTATGAAATTTTAGGAGTAATAGTGAGTGGTCAGAATTGATTAGTAAATTATGTTAAAGATCTTCTATGAAATTTTGTGAACCCTATAAGTGTTATAAAATAGGAGTTCAGAATCAATTAATTTTGTGTATGTGATAACGCTCAAATTACACCATCATTTTGATTCAAGGAGGTCATAGTCAATAAATACCCAACATGAGTCGGGGTCGAATCCCGGAGGAGTGCGAGCTATCTTTCAACACCTATGCATGTTGAGAGTTAACTATGTGTTATCCCATAATATGAGAGGGGATTTGAATATGGTAATTTTGTTGAACACAACTACCAAGTGACACTAAGATAAGGTCTATATAATTTGTAAGTTTATCAAATCAAGAGAGGTATTGGGGTTATGTTCTCCTAAGTAGTGTTCATGCATGGTCAATCAAGAGTAAGTCCAAGTTTGACTATGGGTTGTGGGAAGGCTAGATTTAGCATCTTAGTGTTAATCTTTCTATAAAACAATAAATTTCACTCATGGATTCAGGTATTAGTGTTAATCTTTTGATAAAACACAATTTTACTCATGGATTCTTTCTAAAAACTAATGCGCGTGACAATCTTACCAATTCATAAACTCAACTTAGCATCCTTATTTCTAAGATGATGTGTATGAAAATAACTAATTCACTTACCACCCTTATATCTAAGATAGTGCTAAACAAAAATATATTTCAAGGTGTTTTTTGCAATCACTCTTCACCCATATCCCTCCTTCAAGGATAATATGGGATCTAAGACAATTGGTGTTTTCACCGACAATTCTAAATTCAACTATAGCACAAAAGCAAAACCCACAACAATTAATCAGTTAGTTGGACTAACAATCAACACCCACACATAATTCACTACATAATCAAACATAACACTAAGATATTGATTTTCCCACTCATGATATTAAAGAAAAGAGATATACCCAAATTGGAATGCACTTGATTCATAATAATCCACAAAAGAGTAAACCCAAGCTTCAATTTATATTTACCACTAAAATCTCATGGAATCAACTTAACAAACTGTTCTCAACTAAAAATATAGTGTTTTACTCTTCTCCAAAACTAAAAATTAGATAAAAGATACCGCCATTATGCAAGGGTATTGCCGTATATGATTTGGGACACATCTTAGTGAAATTGGAATTCTCCTCTTGAAATATCTTTGCCCTATTATGATCTCCATTCCTCGAGTATGATCAAGACACCACGATTGTTGTGGTCACCTCGCGATTGCCCTCCATTTGAATTTGTTGATAGATCACATCACGACCCTCAGGCCGTGATCACGAGACCTGAGGGCCGACTTCTGAGCCTAATTTTCAGCTTTGGTTCCTCTAGATCTCATTCCATTTCTTCTACCTTTGTATCAACTCATTTTCATCAAGTTTCCTACAATATTACCAAGATTAAAACTAGTGCATTACAATAGATAATTATCCTGTCACTTATCAGCACCCTCAACTTAAAACTTTGCTTGTCTTCAAACATCACTACTCTATACTATATAAGACTAATCAACTTATAATCCCATTCATACAACCAAATGATCATGATAATTCCAAACTCGATTATAACTTACAATTAGACAACAAGCATAAGAAGAGCTCATGAAACACCCCTCAAAATCAATCACACTTTTCAAGGATGCAAAATACTTTTACGAACAATTAAGTAACAACAACTAACTCTTAAAAGGTGTCTCTCTATTAATAGTGACTTAACTATGATCCTTTGCCTCCTTTTGGGATTTGAAAACTTCACCAACCTCAATTAGATTACAGCCTCCTCACGAAAAAAAGTCGCAACATACCAAATTTCAACCATGCGACATGGGACAAATATGAAAGCACTCGCTCTCATAAGGAATCTCTAAATGAGAACAATCATCATACCGCATTTTTGCCCTTATTTTCAATCATCACTAACTCAAAGACACATAGTTGGGGATCTCAACTGGCTTTTTCAAGCTTTAATTTAGGTTTGGGGAAGGGTAAGATAAACATCTGTGGTAAAAGTGACTACACCCTCCTTGACCTCCACATAAAACACTACTGAATCAAACTTTAGGCTATGGACCACTTTATTTATTCCTAATTTAAGCATGCCCTTCCTTTACCACACTAGTTCACCTATCTTTTTAAAGAAATTATTTCATATTTATTTCCTTTGTGCTTACTTATACTTTTGTTTCCTTTGTTGACTCCTTTCGTTTTGTCGTTTATTCATCTTTTTTACTTAGAATTAGGAACTCACTTACAATATTATTTCCCGAGATCACCACTTCAAAGATTTACCACCCCCAACTAGGCTTTTAGCATCAAGGTGCATTATTATGTTCAAGAAGGGTAGGGTTTAAATGAGGGATAAAGTTCAAATGGTTCAAGGCTTTTAATAAGGTTGCCAAACAAAGGTCCAAAGTCTCAAAAAGGATAACTAGGGATACTATTCTAACATGGGTAGGGTTTTTAGGCTAGAGTGGTTTTTGACAATAACAAAGAAGGCCTAAGATTATTTCACCGACAACATGTAATCAAAACTAGCTTTGAACGACCGATAGGATAAGTTCTAGATGATATAAGTATGCATGAGAATCAATCAATTTAAATCACCACACATGGCATGTAAAAATTTTAAGGAGGATCAATTGCATTTTCTACTAGAGAAAAAAGGAGTTATTTACAACTCACAACCTACTAAACAATTTAGAGTCATAAAAAATCGGGTAAAACATTGTTACAAAATCATTCACATCCAGGCCCTTGATTTTCAAAAATTTTTAGACGGAGGGGAGTTCTTGCTTTGCATTTCACCACACAAGATTTGCTAATGTTGTCACCAAATCAAGAAATTATCTCACATTTTGGATCTCAAAAAGGCAAACCATATGGTTACTCAGACTTCACCATAGGAATAAAGGAAATCTAAAATCTATAATGTCGTGGGTATTAAGATTTCCCCTGTATCTATGGCTCAATGCCCCAACACGATGATTTTCCCATAAGAATGTTGTCACTCAATCTATCATAGGGAAAGTTTCATCCAACGACATTATTAAAAGAAATAAAAATTTAGAAATGAAAAAACAAAGTCTCTAATCCACAAAATGTATGAACCATCAGGGCACCCAATATTACAACCCAAATTAACTTAAATTATCCATAACAAATAAAGATCAAATCATTCAAATTAAAATAATAATAAAAACATCTATATTAGCATCCAAAATAATATAGAACAAGAAATTAAAAATATTAAACAAGTATGAAGATGAGAACCCCCAACTTAAAGTTTATAGTATACTCACTGTACAATCATGAAAGTATAGAAAGAGTTTAAGGGGCTCCCTGAAACCGCATCAAGAACAACCATCACTAGCTGTCACCTCATTATCATCATCAGTCTATGGATCATCATCATCAGACCAATAAGTTGGGACCTAATCATTAAAATCTTCTCTTGGGGAATGAAGTCTATCTTTAGGCTTTAGGACCTTTCAGAAGTCCTTCACCCTTTTACCCAAATGGGTGAAAAATTTGTCTTTCTTCTTCTCCCTTTTCCCATCCTTTAATGAGAATCCTATAGATCTCGATGCGACCGTTCAAAGAAAGAGTAGTCTCGCTCAAGTCTAGAGATAGTGGCTCCCTTCTCTTTCTGTTCCGCTAGAAACCTCTTATAGTCAGTCAGTGCAACATAAGAGTGGCTAATGGTAGAAGGCTCTCCTGGCCCCATGGGCAACAAAGACACAAGTTCCCAGATTTATCTCATCTTACTTGAGAGCTCCACAAATAGACTATATACAGATGACCGGCAAGAGTCGATGTCCTCATCCACTAACTAACCCAAGTCAATCTTTCTCTTTTTTGCTTTTTGAAGGAGCACCCTCACCGCATATATTCAATGGGTATATGCTTGTATTTAGTGATATCTAATTGTCCTCCAGGTACTCCTTAACCTATGCCCTCTTACATAATTTGGTGATCAAGGATGGAAACAAGAGCATTGGGCTACCTCTGTTCTTGTAATGCCTAATGTATAAGAGCACAAATCGATTAACATTCAAAAGAATGTTGTCTAAGAGGCTAGCTACTATTTGTGCTTGCCTAATCGAGATACAGGTCATGTTGGTGCATGGAGAGACATGACTTCAGAGGATAGTCAACAAGATCTAAGCATCAGTAGTGAACTTATTCAAAGTGATCCATATTTTTATTGATACCAATGAGACTTCTTTTCTCGGGAAAAAATTCTAAGCTAACCATCTTCCTAGGGCACAATCCATGTATTGAAACCCTATCATATCGGCATCCAGTAGCCCCTAGACTTCATTGATCTATTCTTCCTTGAAATGAACTGCTTTACCCTAAATTCTCACTACTGGTTCAGAGATGTTCACTATGCTGAGATTTGCATAAAATTCCATGACCCATTGGTCATTGGCCAGACAACGATCTGGGGTGAAGAATCTCAAATGTAGTTGCTTTACAGTTTCCATACTTATGTTGAATTTAGAATTGACCATGGTTCTATAGATGATTATGTTTCTACATCTTTTTTTATTATATGAATGTTGTGCATGATTACCAGATAGAGAAGGGTGTTCCGGGCCTTCATGGTTCGGGATATCTGTTATGGCCAGGACCTTATTCAGGTAGTGACAGGTTACTCTATTTCATTCAGTCAGTTATTATTGCATGCACATGAACCTCTGCATATTAACCTAACATTATTTTGTAGACTAGTACATTAAAAGTACTAATTACATACTCATTTATTGCGCTATGATGTTTAATGCCATATGTTTGGACATACGGGCTTCTAATCGTACTTAGATAAATCAGACTATTAGCAGTAGCTATCATGATGTGTCCTTATCTATCGAGGGCATGGGTTACATTATGTTCTTATAGTATTTCAGTACTTCCCTTATTATTAGATATTTTGGAGTTAGTTGGGGCCTATCCCATCAACTCTTTTATTTTAGTTGTTTTAGAGGCTTTCAGACACTTTCAGTCAGTTAGTAGATTTCAGTTTTTATCATTCTTCAGACAATTGTATTCAATATAATTTTCTGCATTTACAACCTTATGGTGATTTGGTTTACTTTCGTTTATATTCTTTATTACTATTATTAAGTGCTCACAGTAGGTACTATTTCACTGGTTAGCTTGTATCCCTTCGGGGTTGTAAGCACCGTGTGATGCCCAGGGTATAATCTTGGGTGTTAAAAACTAAGTCTCAGAGCCTAAGGTTGCAACGTGTCCTAGGGAGTCTGAAAGCTGCATTGAGTAGAGTTTTGTGCATGGGTGTGAAGCACGCCACACTTATGGATAAGAGGCTACAAGATGTTTTAGGAAAAGTTTCCCTTCTTTCAGTATTTATATCATGCGAATGAACATGATCTTAAGTTTAACTCTCTGTCTAATCCATTCTTCCTTACATTTATAGAATATGCCTCCCAGAAAAACTAATAGAAGAAGGAATAGAAATCAACCAACACCATTACCTATTTAGAAAGATCTCCAGAATGAGCATGTATCTACAGTAGAGTTCAGAGCTGCATTCACTAATCTAGATCACTCTATATAAGTTTAGAACAATAAACCAGCTGATATACTAGGCAATCCAGTGGCTAATGCTGCCGCAGCTGGAATTCGAGACATCACCCGAATAAATCCTCTGTAATTTTAAGGATCCAAGTCTGGTGAGGATCCGGATGAATTCCTTGACATAATTAAGAAGGTGACTGATATTTTGGTTGTGATGTCTAGTGAGAGTGCAGAGCTCGCTACTTACCAGTTGTATGGTGTATTTCACACCTAGTTTAATCAGTGGAAAGGGGATAGGGGCATAAATATCGGTCCTGTAAAATGGGAGGAGTATGTTTCAAGCTTCTTAGATAGATTTTTCCTTTTGGAGTTGAGGGAAGCTAAGGTGTTGGAGTTTATTAACTTGAAGTAGGGCAACATGAGTGTGAAAGAGTATTCCCCCAACTTTACTCGGCTAGCCAAGTATGCTACTCATGTTGTAGCTGATAACAGGTCTAGTATGGGCAAGTTTGTGTCTAGGGTATCTGATAGTGTGGTCAAAGAGTGTAGTACCGCAATGTTGATTAAAGAGATGGACTTGGCTAGGTTGATGGTTCATGTGCAAGTGATAGAGGAGGAAAAGATTAAGTAATAAGAGAAGGAGAACAAGAAGGCTAGAACCGGTAGCTTTAATTTAAGTCAGCCGAGATTAAAAGGTGGAAACCGTCCTCAGTTCTAGCAAAAATATTCAGTCCCAACTCCATCCTCGGCTAGAGAACCAATTCCTAAATTAAGGAATGACGGTAAGGATAGAGCACCAGGCTCTTAGTCTTATGGTAGTGTGAATAATGCTCAGACAAATCCTTATTACCAGAAATGTGGTAAGAACCATAAGGATATTTATAGTGCTGGAAGCGATATATTCTTTGGGTATGGCAAGCTAGGTCATTAAATCAGATAATGTCCCCAGGTAGGTCTACAGAGTCAGCACAATCTCCCCCAACTCAGTCCAATTGCCTGTCTCAAAAGGGTACCTCTTCTAGTGCCACCACTGGGCAATGCCCAAATAGGCTCTTTGAACTTAGTCCCGATAGTATCAGGAAAGTTCTCTTGATGTGGTTACTGGTATGTTGCAAGTCTTTCATTTACATGTTTATGCTTTGCTATATCCTTGAGATTCTTTTACTTTTGTAACCCCTTATATAGCTGTTAACTTTGGAATCAATTTCAAAATCTTAACAGTCTTTATCAATATCTACCCAGTAGGTAAGACTATCGTAGCCAGGTGGGTATACTGAAACTGCCCGGTTACAGTGTCCTAGAAAGTTACCTCAGTAGACCTTGTAGAGTTAGAGATGACGAATTTTAATGTCATTCTCGACATGGATTGGCTCCATTCATGCTATATCCTTCTGTTAATTGTAAGAATAGAATTGTCTATTTACACTTACCGAATGAACCTATCCGTGAATGGAGGGGTAGTGCCTCAGTGCTTAAGGGTCAATTTATTTCCAACCTTAGAGTGAAAAAAATGTATCTAAGCGGTGTATCTATCATCTTGTGTGAGTCAAAGACTCTAGTTTTGAGACTCTTAACAGCAAGGGAATCTGCAGATGTGTTCCCTAAAGATCTTCCCGGAGTACCTCCCTAAAAAGAAATTGACTTCAAAATAGACCTTCTTCTGGATACTCAGCCTATTTCTATTCTGCCTTACAAAAAAACTCCATCCAAACTCAAAGAGTTGAAATAACAATTGAAAGACCCCCTAGATAAGGAATTCGTAAGGAATAACATTTCCTCATAGGGCACACCAGTCCTATTTGTGTGTATGAAAGACAATTCTCTTAGGATGTGCATCGACTACTGTCAGTTGAACAAAGGCAAAATTAAGAATAAATACCCACTTTCTAGAATCGATGACTTATTCAAAAAACTTCAAGGTGCCAGTTACCTTTCTAAGATAGAAAACGGATCCAACTATCATCAGCTTATAGTAAGATAATATGACATTCCAAAAATAGCTTTCTGAACCCGATATGGTCACTTTGATTTTCTAGTCATTTTCTTTGTTCTCACAAACAACCTAGCAACCTTTATGGATTTGATGAACCGAGTGTTCAAGTATTACTTGGAGATGTTCATCACAGTCTTCATTAATGACATTCTTGTTTACTCCCTTAACGAAAATGATCATGTAGACAATCTCAGAATAGTATTACAGACTCTTAGAGCACATCAGTTGTTCACCAAATTAAGTAAGTATGAATTTTTGCTAAGATCAGTAGGTTTCCTTGGTTACATTTTTTTGGTGACAGTATTAGAGTTAATTCTCAAAAGACTGAAGTAGTAAGAAATTGACCTAGACGCATCTCTTCGTCATATATCAGGAGTTTCTTTTATTTAGCCATCTATTACCGATGATTTGTTGAAGGGTTTCATCTATTGCATTTATCATGTCTATATTGACTCAGAAGAAAGTCAAGTTCCAGTGGTGAGATTCTTGTGAGAAAAGTTTTCAAGAGTTGAAGATTCGACTCACCACAACTCAGTTTTAACACTACCGATTGGTTCAGATGAGTTTTTTTATTTAATGTGATTCTTCCAGAGTTGGTTTAGCGTATGTTTTGATGCAAAAGGTAAGGTTATATCCTATTCCTCTTGACATCTTAAGCCCTATGGAAAGAATTACCCCACCCATGATCTTGAACTAGAAGTTGTTATGTTAGCTTTAAGAATTTAGAGGCATTATTTTTATGGGGTTCATGTTGATGTGTTCACAGACAACAAAAGCTTGCAGTATGTATTCTTGCAGAAAGATTTGAACTTGCGCCAGAGGAGGTGGTTAGATTTGTTAAAAGCTATGAAATAAGTGTTCTGTATCACTCGGGAAAGCCAATATAGTGGCAGATGCCCCTAGTATGTTGTCCATGGGTAGTATTGCTCACTTTGAAAATGATAAAAATAAGCTCGTTCAAGAAGTTCATCATTTTTCCAGACTAGGTATCCATTTGGTTGATTCAGCCGAGTGTAGTGTATGGGTGGAAAATAGTTCAGAATTATCCTTATTTACTAAGTGAAAGAAAAATATGATAGAGATCCCAGTCTAGTTAAATTAAAGGAGTTAGTCAAAAATAAAAAAGTAGAGATTTTCTCCGAAGGGGGAGATGGTGTGTTGCGTTGCCAGGGTAGACTGTGTGTGCCAGATGTAGATGAATTAAGATGTAAGATTCTTCCTGAAGTGCATCACACAGGTGATTATATTCATCTAGGGTCCACTAAGATGTACCGCGACTTGCAGGAAATCTATTGGTGGAGTGGGATGAAAAGAGATATTGCAGAGTTGGTAACATAGTGTTCTAATTGATAGTAGCTTAAGGTTGAGCACCAAAGGCCTAGTGGTTCTACGCAGGAGTTCAGCATCACCACTTGGAAGTGTAAAGAGGTGAACATGGCCTTTATGATGGGTTTGCCTCGTATTCATTGTCAGTATGATTCAATTTGGGTCATTATGGACAGGATGACTAAATCAGCCCAATTCCTGCCAGTTCATACTTCTTATTCAGCCAAGGATTATGCTAAGCTCTATATTAGTGAGTTGGTTAAGTTTTATGGAGTTTCATTATCCATCATTTCAGATAGAGGTACTCAATTTACCTCTTACTTTTTGAAAGACTTCAAGAGGTGTCTTGATACCCAAGTTTACCTCTATATAGCCTTTCACCATCAAACGGATGGTCAGGTAGAGAGGACCATTCAGACCCTTATGGACATGTTAAGAGTGTGCGGCCTTGATTTTAAGGGTAGCTAGGATGATTACTTACTTTTGATTAATTTCACGTATAATAACATCTATCATACCAGTATTCAGATGGCTCCATTTGAGGAACTTTACAGAAAGAGGTGTAGATCTCCAATAAGTAGGTTTGAGGTCGGTGAGACTGCTTTGGTAGGGCCTGATTCGATGTTTGATGCTTTAGAAAAAGTCCAGTTGGTCAGAAAAAGGCTTAAAATATCACAAAGACGATAGAAATCATATAAAGATATTTAGAGGAGAGACCTTGAGTTTGAGATTATAGACTTAGTTTACTTAAAAATCTCTCCCATTAAGGCAGTAAAGAGGTTTGGTAAGAAGGGGAATCTTATTCCCAGGTATATTGGCCCTTACAAAATTCTTAATGGCTTCAGAACGGTAGCCTATGATCTTGAGTTTCTTGAAGAATTAGCATTAGTGTGCCCTGTATTTCATGTCTCTTTGCTAAATAAGTATATTAGTGACCCAACGGTTGTTGTCCCCTTAAATGGTGTAGATGTTCCGAACAGTCTCTTTTACAAAAAGCTTTGGGCGAAATCCTTGATCGTCAGATTCACAGACTAAGGAACAAAAAAGTTCCCTTGGTAAAAGTTCTTTGGTGAAACCAATCCGTATAGTGGGCAACTTGGGAAGAAGAAGAAGATATACGACCAAAGTACCCTCACCTTTTCTCCACAAACTCAGACTCAGCCTAAGGTAATGATTTTCTTCAGAATTAACTATTTTTGTTTTTCGGTACAACTATATAAATAGTCGTAGTTTATTTCATGCATTCATGTATCAGTTCAGTTACGTAATCATGTTTTAATTATGCATAATCAACATGTAATCTCTGTTTCCTTCATTCTCAGTATCTTCGGCATTCTAAGATTAATCAGCCTCATTCGAGGATGAATGTTTCCAAGGGGGAGATATTGTAAGACCCCGTAAAATTCTAGCTCATTTTAGCTTACTATAGCATGTTAAAGAGGGTCCAAGACATAGAAAATTTCATGAAGTATTGGGACATAGTCATTCTTAAAGATCCCAAACTTTGACAATTTTATTTGACCTTCTCGATTTTGGAACATTAATTTTTAAGTTGATTCATGATCGGGGTTAATAATAGTACATCCCGGATGTGTTTTAGAATTTTTGGATGAGTGTAAGGGCATTTTTAGGAGTCCAAAACAGTATCGACAGGCAATTAGCATGATACATACATTTCATTTCATCCCTGAGGGAGCATGCAATATAGCATACGATGCACGCTCAATAGCATGCAACACACGCTCTATAACACGCTCCCATAATTTCCAGCTTTGAGTCACATTTTTTCAAGGTAATTTCAGTACTTTCCAATCACCCAACTGATCTAAAACATGGGATTTAGGGTACTAAGAGGATAACTTACTATTTTATTCTTAAAATTTCCCCTAATTGAAAGCATTCCCTTTCAAGAACAATCCCTAGCTCTTCAACATTCAAGATAAATCCTAAAGAATTTGTTAAGAACCTTCTCAAATTCGCCAACTAAGGTATGCTAGGTGTTCATCCTAGGGTCCCTTTCAACCCTTGAAGTCCAAGAACTTCTTTTTAAATTTAAGTTATGAGTTTCACATGATTTGAATTGAATTATATCCATGAATGTATTGTTGTTTGAATATTCAAGATAAGAATATATGAGTTTCAAGTAGAATAAAATAATGTGTATGTTGATTGATGTATATCTCATGTCAAACCATTAAATTGTGACGTTAATATTATAGACATGGTATGTTAGTGTGTTGTTCATTCCCTTGTACAAGATTACCCCTATCATATGTTCAACTAAATGTCTTGATGAATGTGTTTTGAATAGTGACTACTTGTTTTAAATTTAAAGCTGTATTTTGGTTCTATTGTCAATGTTATCGAGTCTTGGGGGGTAATAATACCCAAAATTTAGCTATTTACTTATTTTTTTGTAGTTATAGAATGGTCCCAGTTATATTATGAGCAGTAGTATTCTTTCAATTAATATGGTTAGTGAGAGTTCAATCAAGCTTAGCCAGTCTAATGATTAATGTGTGATTAGTTAAGAGTAGAATTCAGCATCGAACGAACCCAGTGATGGGGGCATTCCTGCCTGGTTAGGGTGTGACCCTTAGTAGTAGTCCCTGAGTTACAGAACTATGTAGATAGCGTAGGTTGAAATATCTTCCTACCAGATTAGGGTTGACATACATTTATATTCCATGAGTTATCCCGCCAGATTAGGGTTGACCTAGCCATTGTTAGTACTCGTGGCATGATATTAACACCTTTCCAACAAGGGTTATTGGTTGGACCCCAATAAGTCTTTATTGGGGCATGCCGATTAGATAATAGCTCACACAATCTCAGTTTTAGTATTTTGTATACAACATAGTCTAGTTCTGCGTGACTACAACTTTCAGTTATCAGTTATTCAGTTATAGAATTTACTACCCAAGTTTTAACCTACTCCAAATACACAATATATGTTTGGTCTTGCGTGTTTAGTACTTTTCAGTAGTCTCAGTTATGTATGAACTCTCATATGGTTACTCTATGTCATTCAGTAAGTTATCATTGCATGCAGATGAACCTTCGTATATTAGCCTAATCTTATCTAGTAGACCAGTATATTCAAAGCACTGATCGTATACTTATTTCTTGTGCTATGATGTTTAATGTCATTGGTTCGGAAGCACAGGCTCCTAACCGTACATAGATAGATCAGCCTATCAGAAGCAACTATCATGTTGAGTCCTCATCTATCGAGGTCATGGTTCAGTTGTATTTCAGTTCTTATAGTATTTTAGTACTTCCTTTATTATTAGATAATTTTGGAGTTAGTTGGGGCTTGTCCCATTAACTCTTTTATTTATGTTGTTTTAGAGTGTTTTAGACACTTTCAATCAGTTAGTTGATTTTAGTTGTTATTATTTTTTAAACAGTTCTATTCAGTATTATTTTCTGTATTTAGAACTTTATGGCAATTTTGATTAATTTTGCATATGTTCTTTATTACTATTATTCAGTGCTCACAGTAGGTACCAGTTCATGGGTTAGCTTGTAGCCCTTCGGGGTTATAAGCACCGTGTGATGCCAAGGTGTACTGTTGGGGAATTATAAATTTTACTATACATGCCCTAGTAACTAAGGTGAACCAAAAAAAGGTCAAGTCCTTGTTATTAGATTCATGTGAGGGTAGTTTTGAGAAGTTGAAAGACAAATTGACTTCGGATTCGATTCTGACCTTGCTAGAGGGTAATGATAGTTTCATAATGTATTGGGATGCTTCTTGTATTAGTCTTTGTTGTGTATTGATGTAACATGTTAGGGTAGTGCCTATGCTTCTAGGAAATTGAAAGTTCATGAGAAGAACTACCATACTATGACTTTGAATTGTTAGCCGTGGTTTTTACTTAGAAAAATTGGTAGCATTATCTCTATGGATTTTGTGTTGACATCTTTTTTATCATAATTATTCAGTATGTGTTTACTCAAAAGGAGTTGAATCTCAGGAAAAGAAGGTGCCTTGAGTTATTTAAAGACTATGATATGAGTCTTCATTACCATCCAGGTAAAGTTAATATAGTCATCGATGCTCTTAGTAGAGTTTCCATGGGAAGTTTAGCCCATGTAGATGAGGATAGGTGGGAATTGGTGTAGGATATTTACAGTTTAAGTAATCTTGGAGTTCATCTCACGGACTCCGAGGATGGTGGTGTATTTGTGCATACGGTATAACAATCATCTCTTGTTGTTGAGATAAAAGAAAAACAAGTGTTGGATCCTAATTTAATTAGGACCAAGGGTAATGTGGGTAAACAAAAGGTGGTTGACTTTGTGATTAGTGGCGATAGTATTTTGAGGTACCAAGGTAGGAAATGTGTTCCTGACTTCAATGGATTAAGGGAAAGGATTATGGCCGAGGCTCATGAATCTCGGTATTCTATTTATCCTAGCTCTACTAAGATGTACCATGATATTAGAGAGTTTTATTGGTGGAGTAATATGAAACTAGATGTGGCTAGTTATGTGGCTAAGTGTATGGTATGTCAACGAGTGAAAGGTTAGCACATGAGGCCTGGAGACTTATACCAAGAGATTGCCTAGTTCGAATGAAAGTGGGAGGCAATTAATATGGATTTTATTACCGGTATTCCCTGGTCTTGGAATAAATATGATTCTATTTGGTTCATTATGTATATGATGACCACGTCCAAACACTTCTTCCCCATAAGGACTAAGTATTCAGTAGAGGATTATGCTAAGTTGTATCTTGTGTATATTTTAAAGTTGCATGGTGCTCCGATTTCTAATACCTTAGATTTTGGTACTCCATTTTAATCTCACTTTTTGAAGTTGTTCCAAAAAGGTTTGGGGACTAAGGGGTGCCAAAGTACCACTTTCCACCGATAATTGGATGGATAAGTCGAGAGGTCCATCCAAACATGAGAGAATATGTGTGTACTTGTGCAATTGATTATGGTGGTAATTGGTATAACCATTTTCCTTTGATTGAATTTGCCTATAGTAATATTGACCACTCTAGCATTGGCATGTCCCCTTTTGAGACATTGTATGGTAAGAGATTTTATTCTCCTATTGGGTGGTATGAAGTTGGTGAGGGGAAGTTGTTTCTCCCGTATTTACTTCACCAACCCTTAGAAAAGATGAAGTTGATCCGTGATAGGTCAAAAACCCTCAAAGTCACCAAATTCCCTATGTGGATGTGAGGTGTAGGGATTTGGAATTTAATGTTGGCGATTGGATATTATTGAATGTATCTCCCATGAAGGGAGTGATGCAATTTTGTAAAAGTGGGAAGCTTAGTTTCCGGTATGTTTTTCCCTATTTGATTTTGAAAAGGGTTATCAATGTTGCTTATTAGTTTGAGTTGCCTCTTAGTTTGAACTCCATTCACCCTTTTTTCCTTGTCTCTATTTGTATAAATGTGTGGGCGATTCTTCATTGGTTGTTCCCTTGGATGATGTTGGTTTGTCGGACTCTATGTTCTATGAGGAGGTCTCAATGAGGATCTTAGATCTTCAAGTTTTCCAGCTACGAACAATAGAAGTGGCTTCGATGAAGGTTCTATGGAGGAACCAAAAGTCAAAGGAAGCAACTTGGGAGGTGGAGGAGGGCATGAAGTCCATTTATCAACATTTGTTTTCTGTTTTGGAAACTCATGATTGAGGTATGTGTTAATCTTCTTAAATTGATTTATGTCTTTAGTAGAAAATGGGTTCAATTCCTTAAACTTTGCATTGAGAGTCTGATGATAGACAATGGATTTAAATCCCTGTACTTTGAATTGATCAAGTGTCTTGAAAATTTATTGGTTTGAGTCCCATAGTCAATGAAATGAATGGTTGATTGAAAACAATCATAATTGTAGTTGTATCCTTATTTTATGATTTGTTATCTAACGTGGCTAAAGGTTAATTTTATGTTTAATAATGTTTTAACTTGTGTTTATTCTTGCCTTGCCCATCATTCGAGGATGAATGATCCAAGTGCTGGATAATTGAAACACCTAGGTTGTGGACCCTTAGCGCAATTCACTTGTTTGAAGATTCTGGACTAGGTACGACTCAGGGTACTAGTCATACACATTGGATATTACTTAGTGACCCCCTCTTATACACTAGGCAGTGTGGTAGGGGATACACACTGTCCAGGGTACGACTTGCCCTCCACACTATCTAAATAAATCTCAAGCACCCGATCAGATTTCGTGAGGACTTACACCTTTGTTGGTTTCCCAGCTTTTAGTGCAGCCCCATTTTACTCTTCGCAACTGTGAAGAGTAGCATACATTAGTAAAGGATCAATACATTGACCATCACATTTGTGAGACTTATCTCTTTCATTTTCGATGAAGGCTGACCTGACCCAACCCATTCTACTTCTTTGAAATCATGACTACTAGTGTCATATTTATTATAATCTGACCTCTTTGCCTTTGTGTTCATGATACCTTTCTTGCATTTGCAAAGGGTTCTTTTTATGGTCATAATGATCTCAACTAGAGGGCTCTGCGATCACAATCGATAACCCCCTACAGTATATAGCCCCTCTTCTCGGGAATTTTCTTCATTTTATCAACCCTAATCACCATTAATGAAAAGCTCAAGAAATGTGTAGGAGTATATCAAGTCATTGGGAGTGTGTAGAGAATAAAGTGTTGACCATTCCCCTCTAACTCCTTCATATGTTCTCAACCTAATTCCTTCTATTGATTCTTATTTTTCTCTCCTTTTCCATTGTCTTTCGAGATTGATTTGAACCCCCAATTTACACTTCATTTGTGCTAAAGTCTTGAGCATACATTCCTAGTCCTTTGAGGGACCTCCTGATGAATTCAATTTTAGAATTCCTTTAGTGGGCCCCACGGGCCAATTATTGACCCAATTTTGCGCCCGAAGTATTATAGAGAAACATGACTACTATTTTACTCCTATTAACGAATAGATGAATATTTTGATAGCACGACATTATTTTTTGAATTGTGGAGCAAAGTTGATAGATTTGTGGATAGTTGATAACGCTCAAATTATACTCTTGAATGGGTATAAGTGATCATTGTCATTACAATAACCTAACTTAGGTTGGGGTCGAATCCACAAGGAGTGAAAGCATGGAATTCAAAACTCAAGATTGTAGATAGTCTACAAAAAGATGACCCGTAATATGAATAAAACAAACATAAATGTAAAATAGGGAAATTAGTTTGAATGTGTTTATAGTGACAATTACTTCAATTTTAGAGAATTATCTTGATGTTGAAAAATGCTAAGAATAAATTCAATTAAGAATAAGCCATGGGGTTATGCAATTCTAGGAGTGGGTTCATGCATGGGTGCTTGAAAATTTATCTAACTATTAGCTAAAAGTCATGGGTAGGCTAGATTACAATGGATTGATGTCAATCTTTTAATTACAACACCAAATTTCACAAATGGGTTCTATCGAACACCTCATAAGTGTGAAAATTTCCCACATATATTGCCTCAATTGACATCCTTATGTCTAAGAGATGTTATTAAATGAAATGATTCAAGTTATTGGTTGCATTTATTCCTCACACATGTCCCCTCTTTCAAGAATGATATGGGATCAAGGGTTGTTGGCGTTTGAAACCCCAATCTCTTAATTAAATCACAGAATAATTGTAACACCCATAAAAAATAACTAATTAGGAGAAAAATTAGTTAACACCCATGCACTACCATAACCTAAGTAAGCATAACCCCAAGATTTAGAATTAGCTACTCATTGATAAAAAAGGTAAGAATATACCAAAGTTATCATTGACTTCATCCATGAGAAATTTAGAGAATGTAGTTCCAAACTTGGAGTTTCAACAATCTTCAATAGAAAATCGCTAATTCTTCTTTGGGAATCACTCACATATTTAAGACTAGTACAATATTCTTCTAGGATGAAAAGATAGGTGCTAAGTTTAAAAGATAGAAGCTAAGATAAAAAATGAAAGTTAGGTCTTTAAAAATGACTTAGGAACCCTTTTTTAAGCCCTACTTGCACATTTGACAAAATTACAAAATTTCCACCTTGCTCTTGATCTGCTTGAGCGGATCCAGAGCAGATGGATAGCAGCTCCAAAGTAGATGCAAAACGGATGGATCTTTTTCTTCACATTTGGCCTCTTGTTGAATTGAATGACTTGCTCATCTTTTGTTTTTATCTTTTGCCTACACAAATGAGCATTAAGAAAGATATTACCATTAAATCAACGAAAAAGAATGATAATTTAGGCCTAAAAGGTTCTACCAAGATGTCAAATTGACGACTTATCAACCCCCTAAACTTAAACTATTTCTTGTCCTCAAGCAACCAAGAATAATTTAATGAGATAGGATATTTAACTAAAATTCACCAAAAAGAAGGCTATACAAAAGGAATAAGCTAACAAAACTCTACAAACACTTCCCAAAAATGTCATGGCCACAAGTAAACAAAAATATTTCAATACACACATATTTATGTAACAAGGATGCAAGTTTGTATCAAATGAACTTTCTAAATCACAAATCATCATAAATTAAGACGGAAAATCTTCAAAGATTGTCTCAATATGCAAAATGCAACTTACTTCACTGATTTACCCAAACCGATAGTAAAATTTCACCCTCTACCCAAAAGTATCGATGCCACTCACATGCAAGAGTTAGCTCCACAAACAAAAGACATTTTACTTCATAAAGGAGCTCAAATAAAGAAAGAATTACACTCAATCTCACAAAGAAATTCAAGTACATCGAATAGAACCATAGGCTTGCCCTTTGTGTTTTTATCCACTAATGTAGACTTACTTAGTTTGGAATCATCAAGGTTTTGCAGGTCAAGATGTCGGTTTATGGTGCAGGAAGGAATATCTATGAATCAAGTGACTAAAAGACCTCCTTCAATTCTATTGTTCAATCCTTTCTACCCCCAAAATTTTCAAACTACCCACCTTATTCTTATTCTAATTATTTTCAATATTTGCTAACTTTTTGTTTAACATTTTCCAAAAAATTCTAATCCACCATTTTCTTTCTTCACTTCTTTGAATTTTTCAAGAGATTTTCTACCTATAAGACCTTTTCATCCCCTCACTTATCCATTTTTTTCATGTTATATGGTCTAGGCTATTCAACGTTATCATCAAGCACATTTATTGTCTTTTAAGCACATTTGTTGACAACCTTACATACACCTTTCTTGTCTTTTATTTGATCATCTTTTCCAAAATACACAACCCTTCAAACTTAGGATTTTTCCTATAATCTATTGTTTAGAATCATGCAATGCATCAAAGAAGGTTAAGTACTAAAAGAGAGTTTTTCAATAAGGTTTAGGTGTTTTAGCATGGTTATCATTACAATATGAAATTAAGATGGGTAAAAATGCTCAAATGGGTTAGCTAGGAACAATGTTAAGGTGGAAATTTGGACATGTGACCGGTTAAAAAGGGCCTCGGGTCATCCTCCAAACCAAGATTGCCTAGAATTTTTCTTTGTAAACACTCAGGGCATGTTATAGACTACACATATGTACAACAATTATTCAAAAATCTCATCACTATGACATCGTACTCATAGAGAAAAAAGTTAGTCTCCCAACCAATTTGAGAAATTTGAGCTTCATAAGTTACTCTGAGTCAATGACTTATCCTTGTAAAGAGAGAGACAAAATTGAGTTTAATGGTATCACTCAAAAGAAAGCTCAAAACATCCTTGATCTTACAACTATATTTTTGGTGTTTCTCAAAAACATTTCATTCCTTGCCAATGACATTTTGGAAGTATTTTTGAATTTTTACTTCTTCCTAGTTAACCTAAATGACTTGATACTTCACCTAAGGATGTTTCCACGTCATCCCTCATGGGTGAATTATCACTCGGTTCGACAAAGATATTAAAATAAAATTAAAATAAATGATCAAAAGAAAGAGAAAATAAATTTTTTCTCCTTAGGAAAGAACCGAGTTTCAAAGCAAACCCTTGGATTTTATTAGACAAGTATATACAAAAGGCTACAAGAGCAATGTGCATAATTGAATACCACGTTAAAAGTAAGCGCATGACACAAATTCAACAACAAAAATACAATATTTGACATCATTATAAAAATGCCCGACAAGGGCTCATTCAGAGAAATGCCAATAGTAATAATGAAAAAATAACAAAAAAGACCTACTAGGGCTAAAGTAAATAAACATGAAAAAAATGTAGCATGTACATACAAACATCAAAGTAATAACAAAAAGTATGTCCATCCAATCTGTTAAACCAAATGCCATAAGGTAAAATAGTAGGTACCAACCATCAAACAAATCTTAAAAGTTCCCCACCCCAAACTAAAGATAGTGCATTGTCCCCAATGCGAAAGTAACAAAAATGGAGGAGGGTAGAGACTCCTTATGGCGCACTAGGCGCTAGGAGACCTGTCAATGAATGATCACACCGTCTCTATAGGAGCCTTATTAGACATGGCTCCTCTCATCGAGTTTGCTAAGAAATGTAATTGATCTTCATGTCGAGTGCTAGAACTAGACCCAACCTCAATGCATGCTCCTCATCCCTGGATAATTACAAGGTGAGCTCAAACTGTCATGCCTTAGGTAGCCCCTCTATAAGATAAAACTCAGCCTCATCATCAATGTCCTCATGACCCTATCCGAACAAATCATTAAATGAAAGTACTGGGCCAGAAGTCTCCGGTTGAAAAGAAATCTCCACCTTATCAAGAAGAAAAGAGGGTTGTCCAGAGTGAAACTCCACTAGTAAACTATCAAGGTCTGCCCTTATAGATACCACCCCCTAACAATCTCACCTCGCCTTAAGGGTGGCCACTCTCTGCTCTAACTTTGTTATGCGGGAACACAAAGGTTATATAGCAACCTAAATAAACTGGAGAATGTATTTCGCTAGTTAGGTAACAGTGGCATTGTTTGTCAAAGTCATGGACGCAACCGTGGCGAAAGTGACCGAAGAAAACCGGGTTGATTGTGTGGGCTGAGGTGGTGGTGCGGTTCTCGATGATGGAGGAATATCATTGTAATCATGATGAGTCTCAACATAAAGTGTAGAGTCCATAGGGATCTCCATTCACTTTGAGCTTGGCAACCCTTCCGCACCAGAGTCAACCCAAACCAAAGCTTTCCTTCTTATAACCATAGGGTAACTATTAATATTTTAATGTCTGATGTCAATGACTCCAGTGCATATAAACCTTCTATCAATCTTAGAGAGTAGCGGGACTATGAACTTAAGGCAAAGCATAGATATGAGAGTCAAAAAGGGCAATAAAGTGCTCGATTTCCTTGACCTTAGCTTCATCATCTCCGCTATCAACTCACCCAGATTAATTGAAATTTTATCCATGATGCATACGATAATGATATCCCTATAAATCATGAAATCTTTGTCATTTATTGAGGGTAGTAGATAGTTACCCTTAAAACTAAGACAATGTTTGGCTTGAACCGAAAGATCTCTCATCTTGATTTGACCTACACAATTATCCCATAGAGGAAGGACCTTAAAACTTACCCTAGAAAGCCACGGAAAACATTAATGTCCACTAAATATCATCTTCTTGCACTTCATTGTAGAATCTAAGTCACTAGCAAAATAGAGAACATTGATCTCTAAGGCCATGCAAGGGACATCGACTCCTCGAACTAATACACTCTCGAGACATGGTTTTTAGGAAATTGGCATTTTATATTTTTGTTCATTGTGTCGAAAAACGTAGGAAACATAGAATTCCTGAATAATTTCCAAAAAGTAGCATTGTGGGTGAGTGGAAGGTGTCATATCCGTGAAGAGTTCCTATACCTATTCTTGAACCTCAACGAAGTTTTTGTGGAAATGATAGTCAAATCCCTTAATGCTAAAGACCTTATTGGTATTGAAAACCTGAGTATTTATCCAATCATCATATAAATCCTTCATGCCATCCACACTAAACTAAATTTGATCTGCTTCCTTTCCAACCTTTGGTGTGCGATCAATGATAGCTGGGACATCCGACACTTTTGGACTATCTTTTAAGACCGGTTCTTTTCCCCATGCAGAAGTAGATTTTTCTTTGCCTTTATCTGGGGAATCACCCTTTCTATCTTCTCTTGGCATGTTTTACCTTGGAGACATACTTATCTCAAAGAAACAAAACAAAACCAAAACAAAAGATAAAAGGTAAAACATGCTTTTGAAATTTTGTATGTTAAGAAAGAACTTAAAGATAAGAAAATAAAATGTTTGCTTGATAGATGCAAGGTAAGTTTATCATTAGAGCCCATGAGATTCATTCATTACAACAGTTAATCATTTGGGCTCTAAATTATCTCACATTGTTCACATTTTACAAAACTAGTTCATAGGACATCCAAAACCTCCAATGGAAACAAGAACGACCAATACCCTTAAGAATGATCTTTTCCAATCTATCATAGGGCAAGGCAAGCATTCATGTCTCCTAGTTAGGCATCGTGACCAATAAGAACCATGGATGTCATATCTCTCAACAAACGCCCTCAGCCAATGACTATCGAATATTTAATTTTTAAGATCAATTGGACTAAAAAAAATGCATAAAAATGACCACATTATGCCCTAAGGATAATAAAATTTTCCATTACAAGCATACAAGACATTTCTCTCTTATTTTCATTACAACAAAAACATGCTAGACATGGTAACTAAGAACTTGGAGAAAGAAAATAGAAGCACAAGAAAATAAGATCATCTCACCAAATCTTCTCCAAACACATTTAAGATTCTTATATTATCATACTTGATGCATCCACCACACAAAATAAGAAAAATGGTTTAATGGACATTTTGTCAAACACATGGTGCACTAGCTTCATTTAAGAGAGTATCATGAATCAAACTATTGAAACAAGGCACTAATGAAAACATAATTATTCCAACAAGTGTTAATCATCCCAGTAAGCTCACAAAAAGCAACATTAAATAACCAATTATCAAGAGGCATGAAGCATTATGTCAATTCATTAAGAGTGTTTTAAAGTGAAAACATGAAAGAACATTCCTTTCTTGATTAAAGAGAGGAGAAAAGTTGAAGCACAAGTTCAAAATAATTAATCTCACTTCTTGTTAGCTCAATTGTTGGTAAAGAAAGAGAGAATATTGAGTGTGAGAGAAAATAACCGTTGGACTAGAGTTGTAATGAGAAAAACTCAAGTGTTGACTATTTTAGCGCCTTTCTTAGTGTTTGAAGTGATTTTGGGCTGACCGGTTCAGATCATCCAAACAAGATCCGACCAGTTATGAAGTCTCAACTTTTTACACTCAACCTGAAACCCATCTACTTTGTACCTGTGGCTGGACTGCTTAAGTAGTTCCAACGTAGATCGAGACAGTTTGTAGTAGCCTGACTTGCATCCAACGTGTGATAAACCTATGCCTGGACAACTCAAGCAGTTCCAGTGTTGGTTTGGATAGTAAGTAGAAGTTTCTTTGCTTTAATTTCATTCCACCTGCATCCAAAATGCGCTTGGCTTGTGACTGGAATGCTGCAGCAACTCTAGTGCAGGTCTAGGCAATAAACACCATTGAAGATGCGTTCTATTCTCCCCTTACCTGTGGCTGACCTTCTTGAGAAGGTGCAGCGTAGGTTTTCCAGCTTGGTACACGATTTTTCATCACAAAGTTTGAGCCAACCTTCTTGCACCCAAATTGTATGATATTACCTGCATCAATCAAAACTAAGCTAAAATTAGTATAAAAAACCTTAAAAACATCAGAAATAAATCTTGGGTTGCCTCCCAAGAAGCGTCGTAGTTATAGTCGTGGTACGATATTACTGTTCATCATTTTGGATCTTTAAAGTGAAGGGACTCAACCTTAGCCACTCCGGGTCCAGTCGTAGAATAGTGATTCAATCTTTTCTCAATCACCATAAACTTTTTCTTCTCGTGATCTTCCAACTCAATAGCTCCACTCAGGTAAACATTTGAGATCACTAACGATCCTAACAACTTCGATCTAAGCTTTCCTGTGAAGAAGTTCAATCTTTAATTGAAGAGTAGAACATTATCACCCACATGAAAATCTCGCTTTAAGATTTTGCATCATGCCACCTCTTCATCTTCTCTTTGTAGAACTTGGAGTTTTCATATGCCTTGAGCCAAAACTCTTCCAACTCATGAAGTTGATTGGCCCTCAATTTTGAAGCGTCCTCCCAATCCGCGTTCAACTTCCTCAAATCCCATAAAGCCTTATGCTCCAACTGATGGGTAAGTGACAGGCCTTCCCAAACACCAATTGGTAGGGGGAAATTCCAATAGGAATTGTATAGGTCGTTCTATATGCCCAAAGAGAATCATCGAGTTCTTTTACCCAATTCGTACGGCCAACATTCACGGTTTTCTCAAGGATGGACTTGATTTCCCGATTCAAAATTAAACTTTGCCACTAGTTTGAGGGTGCTAAGGAGTACCAACCTTATGATTTTCCCCATACTTATCAAGAAAAGCACCGAAGACCCGATTAAAAAAATGAGATCCACAATCACTAATAATTTCCGTTGGAGTTCGAAAACTTGTAAAGATGTACTTCTTTAATAAAAAAGTGACACTTTTTCATTCATTGTTCGGTAAAGCAATGGCCTCCACCAACTTAGTGACATAATCAATGGCTACAAAGATATATTTATTACCATATGACCTCACAAAGTTATCCATGAAGTCGATCCCCAACACATCACATAGTTTAACCTCGAGATTGGGCTTAAGATGCATCTCATGCCTCCTCGAAACACCACCTTGCATTTGGCATTGAGGGCATGTTTTGACCAACTCATGAGAATCTATATGAATGGTAGGACAATAGTATCCACTTTGAAGAACCATAGCGGCAATTCACATCCCACCATGATAACCACTGAATGGAGAGAAGTGACAAGCCTCAAGAATATCTCTCATTTCCGCCTCCATAACACACCGACGGATCACACCATCCACATACTTCATAAATAAGAACATTTCATCCCAAAAATACTTTTTCACATAAAATAGGAACCACTTCTTTTGATAATGATTGAGCTAGTTGGGAAGCACACAACTCATAACATAGTTAGCATAATCCACAAACCATGGTGCAACGCTTATCAAAAGTGACATGACTAGCTCATCCGGGAAGGTGACATCAAAATCAATCTCACCCAATTTTTCATGATTGTATTCAAGGAGGAAAAGGTGGCCGGCTACTTAATTCTCACACCCCTTTCGATCCTTTCCTTTAAAATCAAACTCTTACAAGAGCAATATCCATCTAATCAACTAAGGTTTTACCTCTTTCTTGGTCATGAGATATCTAAGAGCAGTATGATCCATGTGGACAACTAGTTTGGTTCCTAAGAAATAGGCTCAAAACTTTTCAAAAACATACACCACTTGTAACAACTCTTGTTCTGTAACCGTATAATATCGTTGAGCATTGATAACACTCAACGTACAAGTCAATTTGAGTGCAAGGCAGTTATCGTCAATATATTTTCCCAACTTTGGAGTTGAGGTCAAATCTAGGAGGAATAGTGTGAGTGGCGATCAAATTAATTTGAGATTAAAGTTAAAAGTTAGATTCAAACAAATGGTACAAAAAGATAAAATGGTGGAGATGATATCTTACACTAATATTTCTTTTTGGGATTTTCTAGTATAAATTAGGGGCTATGAATAATAAGAGTTTTAACAATAATATATGGATCTCAAGATTATGCATTACTAAGGGAGTGACATGCGGGAGTTAGTCATCAACATCAATTTGGTAAGTAAAATATGGATAGGCTTGGTTATAGATTTTGATGCTAGTCCTTCAACAAAACACCAAACTTTTACCCATTGATTATTTTGATTACCTAACGGCCGTGTTCAACAATTAGAAACCACAACCTTAATCAAGGAATCCCTATTTCTAGGATGACACGCATGGCATATTCAACCTCAGTTTCACCCTTATTTTTAAGATGGTGAGAATTTAGCAAACTACACATATAATTATGTATCATTTCTTTGATCTCCACATCCCTCTTTTGAGAATGATATAGGTTCCTGAAGTTCACTCAAAACCCCTCTTTCTAAGATAGCATTAAAATTTATAGATCTTGGAGCTTTTACTAGTCAAACCAATGTGGGTATTTGGCGCTTTCACCCATTAATTCCTAACCAAAATAGAAAATCAATAATAGAACCCATTAGAAAGAACTACCAAATAGATGCTAACAATCAAAACCCATACACATACTTTAATCCCTATTAACACATAAACCAAAGAAGATAATTTAGCTACACATAAGATAGATAAGCATAAATATAACCATAATCTCCATTAATTTAATTTGTGGTAGATCTAAGTAAATGTAACTTCAAACTTGACTCCTCCATAATATCAACAAAGAAAGAGAGAAATCATTTTTTTGGAAAGTCTCCAATGTATCCTCCACCCAAAATTTATACAATATTTTCTTCTCTAAAAATAGAGGCTACAAAGTCTCAATCTAAACCTAGAGAAATTAGGGAAGAGGGCGTGTGATGGAATGAATTAGGCTTTGAATTTTTTGTTCAAATTGGGATCGGCATGTGCAATGATAGTTTTTCACTTGGGCCGAAAATTACCGCCTAGCCGCGATCGTATAACTCTTGCTGAGACCGCAGCTACGCGACTGTAATTGAATTCTGCAGTCGCGGTTTATTGACCATATTGATTGACCATGGCCGTAGCCCATGGACGGTGACTGCGGTAACTGAGGCTGGTTCACAACAGGTTTTCAGCTGCACGTTTTCTGCTCCCTTTTGATCATTTCAAGGTCCAATCGACATCTCTTTATCTTTTAAACTGTTAGACCCGCAACAAGTGGATATTACTATATTGACTCACAATTATGACTCATTTACTCATTTAAGAAAAGTTAATGTGCACAAAAAATAAGTGCAAATGAGTGGTAAAATCACCACTCATCAATACCCCCAACTTAAGACCTTGCTTTTCCTCAAGCAATACCACCTTTTAACCATGAGACACAATCATTTATGCCCATTTTTTATGCCTTAAATGTCATACCGACCTCGACTTGAGTCGCAACCATAAGTAGCTTATCAGAATTATGCTAGGCTAATTTATCAACACCCCTCATTATAAAATGTGATAATCTAGGCTATACCAGACTTTAAGGAGAGATCAAACAACAAAATCCAATACACTAGAAGTGGATCACCTTTTGACTAAAACTAAACCATACTCCACTTGCCTCATTATTCGAAAGGTGACAAAAATACCTTACCTTAGCTTGTTTGCATGCCCATCTCACAAGAAAGAAAAGTTTCACACACCAAACTACCAAACAAGTAACAAGGAATTTTAAGTGGAAAATTCTCCCCTCATAAAAGAAATCTCAATGGAACAAGTGTCATGCCATAGGCTTTCCCCGATATTCAATCTCCACTATAAAGAAAGTAAATGGATGGAGATCTCAAAGGACTTTCTAAGCTTGTAACATAGGTTTGGGTTAGGGTTGGATATCATTTAGGGAACTATGTTACACCCTACCTTAAACATGTACATCATACTTTACAACACTCCTTCTTTAGAGTAAGGGAGACTCAACTTTGTTTTCTCTCTTTTGTTATTCCTACTTTTCGCTTTCTTTTTTCCCCACTTTTCTTTCGGTTCCATGTCCTTGCAATTTTGAGTAAGTTATCCTTTTTTGGGGTCCTTTCATTTTTCTAGACATTTGTTTTCAACACTTGGGGAAAATAGGCAATCCATTTACAACTTCATTGCCCCAAACTTACTTCCATTGATCTTTGTCACCCCTAACTTAGGCTTTTATCCTCACATTACATTTTTAAGTTCAAGGATGGTATGTTTCAAAAGAGGGATAAAAGAATGGTTCACGACTTGTAACGTATTTTTCAAAGAAAGGTAAAAAGGCTCAAGGTGGTTACTAGGGATTACTATTATTTGTGAGTAGGATTTTTAGGCTAGAGTAGGTTCCCAAATCAGAAAGAGGGTCTCAGATTATTTCTCCAACCAAATACAATCAAATTAGTTTTGAAAGATTAATGTGGCAAGTTCTAGATAACACAAGTATACAAGAGATGAATACCAGTATTCTCACCACACATGGCATGCAAAATTTGTTAAAGGAGATCAAATGTCCCCCTCGAGGGAAACATTCATGGAGTATTAATCACTTATTCACAAGTCAAAAATTTGTGGAACCACAAAAATAGAAAATAATTTGTTTGAACATTGCTCACGTCCATGCCCTTGATTTCTCAAAACTTTTGGATGGAAGGGGTTTCTTGATTTTCCATAGCACTATGCACAAATTCCTAACATATGGCGACGACAATAACCAAAGGCTTAGTATCACATCTTGTCTAAAAATAAGCAAACTAACCATATCGCTATAAAAAACTTCATCAATGGGGTACAATCTGATCTCAATCTTATAAAACAAACTAAAATGCCACAGGTACTCAGAATTCCCCTTCATACTTATCCCAACAACACTAAGATCCATAACAAAATTTAAAGTACATATAGAAAACTAAAACTAGAAATATAAGGAAAGCATGATAATCCATAAAACAAATAATATACAAAGCATCATCTCAAAATAATAACATAATAAAGAGAGTGTCTAGCATTAAGTTATCCAAACACCATTATTCTAGAGGCAACCCCCAACTAGATAAAATGCAGTATCCCCACTACAGGCACACTAAAGAAAGAGTAAAAAGTGTCTCCCTGAATTTACCCCAAGAGTTTCTCTCCCTATCTGACTCTATGCCGGCACCACCAGTCTTATCAACTGTCCAATTAGTTGGGGAATCATCTTCACTATCTATATTTGAAGAAGCTAATTGCTTATTTGGCCTGAGAACCTTAAAGATGTCTTTTCCTTTCTTCCACAGCTTTTTGAAGAATATGTCTCTATTCTTCTCTTTTCATACAATCTTCTCATGTGATTGCTTGATGTCCTAGTGTGCTCCTTCTAAGGCTGAGTACACTCTTTCTAAGCTAGTAGTGGTGGTTCCCTATTCCTTCTACTCATTTTGTACTTCTCATAGTCAGATCGCAATTAAGTGATCGCTGATATTGGGCCCACAATTGCGGTACGTGAGACCTGGATTTGACAAGCTCTGCGCAATACCTCAAACACAATTTCACCCTAAAACTTTTATTCAAGAAAGTAAGAAAATGTTGTAAACAAGGAATTATAAGAATAGAGTGTGTGATCCGAGCCCAAACTTGAATAATTTGACCATGGAATTTGTAGAGGCTTTCAGGCTCACACATGGTATGTACTTCCACTTATGTAGTTTAAAGCTTAATTCCTGGGTACTCAAAACTTCTCCACATAGTGTGTACATTATCTATAGCAGGAAACCACATAGCAATAAAAATTTAGCATAAATGTATGAACACAAACATCAGTTCATGGTCTTTATACATATTATAAGATCAAATCACACATCTTCATTCAAATCAAAAAATTTTAAACAACTCACCATGTTAGTAAATGCTATTAGCATAAGATGACCCTTGGTTATGCACTGTAAGGCCAAAAAGAGAAGAAAATTTTTAGAAAAAATAAAGAAGGGCGGGTGAAAAGTGACTAGTTGGATAGTCATTAAAATAGATTCGACCGTAATTGCATCTTAGTCACACAATCGCAGTCACATGGGTACAAAAATCACATTGACATGGTCCGCGATCACAGTAACTGACACTAGAAATTTGATCCCCTACTTTCCTGTTCAGTCCCAAAATGCTAAATTCACACTTTTCTTCTTCCAATTCGATAAAAAATTTTGTGAGCACCTGTAATACCCCATACTTTTCCTAGTTTAGTTTAGATCCTAGTATGTCAAGGTTTAACTTTGAAAATCAATAACTTTTGATACGTGAAGAATTTCCTATCTCTAGACTAACCAATATGTAGATAATTAAATCAACTTTCCAACCATACCAATTTTTCCTTAATCTCATACTCGATTGAGAAATTATGGCATTTTTAGTGAGAAGAAGTGGAGTACCGCAATAAGCACTGCATCGTGGTAAAGGGCATATTCGTAATAGTCAAATTTCCAGGGAAGCACCGTGATTAGTCTGCGTCGCGGTGAAGCTCCAATTTCCATTTTTCCCATTCCAGTAGGTTGCTGTAATTTTCCTATATCACATAAAAATTCTCAATGAGACAGACACCGTATCATGCTGGAGTGCAAAATAGCACTCGTCTTTTTCCAGTGATGCAACACAACTATGACACGTCGCACCAGATGCCAAAATGGCTCTCATCCTTTTCCCATTAATCCATCGCGATAACGGCGCATCGCAGTGGGGCCGAAAAATGGGATTCTAGTTTCGAGTTAAATTTGTTAAGGTCAATTTAGTCTTTTCCCAAGCCCCCAAATTATGAATAACATGGAATTAAACCTATTCTAATCCTACTATGCTCACTTTTCATTAAATTGCTCTCAAAGTAACCCTAGAACTTCAAATCGTAAACCTCAAGATATCAAAATTTCACCATTCTTTTTCCAAGATAAGCAAAAATTCAAGATTCCCAATTCAAGGTATTTAAGAAATCATCTCCAAAAACATAAATAGGAATTCAAGTTCAAGCTTCTTTATCAATTTCATCAATTAAGGTATGTGGGATTTTCAACAAGGATAATTCTTTCATCCTTGTGCCCAAACTTAGTTTTTGAAGATAATTTCACATGAATTTACATGAGTTTCAAATTAAGGTTCATACCCAAATATTTATGTTTGAAGATGATAAGGTTTCAAGTGATTTAGATGATGAATTGCATGTCTACTTTTATATTTTTATGCATATAGTATTAATTTCTACATTTAGAATTAAATTTCAAAGCTTTTATTATCAAGTATAAACTTTATAATGATTTGGTATGAATTTGATGCATGGGTTATTACGCCCTAGTTTGGATATTGATATTTCAAGAATGATTGTGCCTTAAGCAGCCTATGACTAGTTTATTTTTAGATTTCGATCAAGATTTGATCCCTTGAAATTATCTTAGAATGTGGAATTACAGTTTTAGCTACAGTTTAAATTAACAGATTCATATTTCCTTATCATTATAAATCATTATACTAGTTTTTGTTAAAAGTGAATTTCCAATAGAACGAGCATACATATTAAAGGGAGTAGAATTTAGCACCGAATTGGGTATGTTCATATGCCCCAGAACTACCAGCCAATGTATGTTTGGATTATCAGATTATTCCTATTTCCATATGACTGATAAAAACATATACGATCATTAGATTAGGTTATACTCCTTGGCATGAGTATAATACCTCTCCCCAATATGTAGTTTTCCCATAAGGTAACTAGACGTGGGACACTACAATAGCTCACATAGTGTATGTTAGTTAGAAGAACCTCCTTTGCAGAACAACTTCCTAATAGAAAGACTACATATAATAATAATAGAACAGTTTTCAAAACTAAGTGTAGAGTCTCACAACTTTATTCAGATATTGCTTTATGAAAAGACATTAGCTATGAGATTTCATCTTTCAATTTACATATACAGAGTGAGTCCTTTCTATACTTAGACAACATTATTTATAGAAAGAACACTAGAACAACTTTTAGAACTAAATGTTATGACTCACTAGATTTATAAAGTAGTTATTCAAGCTAATATGAGTTATCTACATTTAACACACATTTTTCTATAAATTTACAATAATGTTGAGATATTGGTTTACTTATGCATTCACCCCTATATACTCAATATAATCTAGAAGTACTAATCCACATATACATCTATGTGCTACATTGTCTCATAATGTAGGTTCAAGTGCTCAGTTTCAGCAGCGTGAGTGATTTCGATCATCTCTATCTATATCCCGATAGTAGGTGAGTCCTCATAGTTTAGGGACACAGTTATTCAAATTTTTAGCTTACTAGAGTAGTTAGATTTTAGTATTTTCATCCAGTTCGGGTTAGCTGAGGGGTTGTCCCAATGGCTCTCTAGTTGATAGTAGTAGAGGCATGTCAAACTGCTGGTTATGATTCAAATTTCCAATACTGATTGTTCAAACTTTTGAGTCTAGTATTTTCAAATAGGATGTTCAGATAATTTCTGCATAGATAAGACAAAAATCCTTATTTTAGCTTTAATTCTATATCTACATTTCCTTTATTATGAGATTCAGATATCGTAGAAGGCTTACAGGGTTAGCTTAAGGCTACTCATAGTCTTGAGCATCATGTGACATCTCGGGATCCATTTTTGGGCATTACAAACTTGGTATTATAGACTAGGGTTATAAGAGTCATAAGTAGTCAGACAAGTTGTGTTACATAAAGTTTTGATCATGGGTGTGAAGTGCTCCACATTTATGAGCTAGAGGCTATGATATATTTTTATGAAATCCTCTCTTTCTTTGATGATATATAGTTCTAACAATATCTCCATCTTCTTTTAACTCATTCTCTTATATGACAGTTGAATATGCCTTCAAGTAATGCGCATAGAAGTGATAACCAGTTACCCCAGCCCGTTGATCCTCTGAATGAGAATGTATTTCCTTAAAAAATTTTAGGTTATGTTTTAGTTGTTGGCTCAGGCTGTGACTGCCAATGTTCAAGGAAACCATTAGGCGGAAGTCCCACTTCAATAAAATGGTGATTTAGCAGCAGCAAAAATTTGTGACTTCATGAGAATAAATTCGCCTGAGTTCTTTGGGTCAAAAGCAGGCGAGGAACCACAACTTTACTGACAGAGGTGCAAAATATCACCCGAATGATACATGTTTCTAAAGAAGAAAGTGTAGAGTTGTCATCCTATAGGTTGAAAAATGAGGCGTATGATTGGGTGGTGATATGAAAGAATTATAAAGATGAGAATACATCTCCTATGAGTTGATAGGTGTTTTAGGATGCATTTCTAGATAGGTTCTTTTCGTATAAGATTAGAGAAGCTAAGGTAGAGGATTTAGTGAACCTGAGGCAGGGATCGATGATAGTGAAGGAGTACTGCCTTATGTTTAACTAGTTGTCTAATAATGACCCTAATACGATGGCTGACCCTAGGTCGAGTATGAGTAAGTTTGTTAATAGGGTATTCAATTTGGTAGTCAAGGAGTATAGGACTGCCATGCTCATTAAGTACATGGATATTTCTAGGTTGATGGTTCATGCTCAGCAAATTTAGGTAGAAAAGTTAAATTAAAGAGAGAGAGAAAATAAGAAGGCTTGAACCAGGTAGTTTGAGTATGGCCAGGCAAGATTTGGAGGGGGGAATCACTCACAGTTTTAGAATCGTTCATCTATGCTAGTGCCATCTTCAGCCAGTGCTCTTGCTCCCAGAGCTAGGCAGGAGTAGTGGGGTAAGACTTGTATATCCAAATCATAGAATTTTGTGAGTGGAAAATCCAGTTATCCTCTATGTGCTAAGTGTGGTAAGAATCAGCATGGTGAGTGCTCATTAGGACAGAAAGGATGTTATAGTTGCAGTAAGTTGTGTCATGGAATAAAAGAGTGTCTTCATGCTAAGAAGGGAAACAAGGGTGCTTATCCCTAGACTCAGGATACTAGCGTACCAGTTCTTCTAGGTCGCCCAGTCCCTCCTTAGAGCGCATAATCCAGTATCGGTGGCGGTCAGCACCAGAATCTATTTTATGCTTTACCATCCCATTAGGAGTAGGAGTGCTCACCAAATATTGTTACTAGTATGCTTTAAGTCTTTCATCTTGATGTTTATATGTAGTTAGATCTCGGGGTTGAGTTTCTTTTATGTGACTTCATTAGTTGCAGTAAATTTTGAAATTGGTCCTAAAAAGATCCCTAAGCTCTTCTTAGATTCTACCACAGTGGCTGAGTTATTTTTTGCCAAACAGATATATAGAAAGTTTCCTATAACTGTCCATCATAAGATCATATTAGCAGACTTAATAGAGTTAACTATGGTCAACTTTGACCTTATTCTTGGTATGAATTGACTCCATTCTTATTATGCATCCATAGATTGTCGCACCCGAGTGGTGAAGTTTCAATTTCCAAAGGAGCTAGTCTTTAAGTACTAAGGTAATTCCTTGTCTCAAAAGAGTCATTTCATATCCTATATTAAAGCCATAAAATTGATCTCAAAAGGGTGAACTATCATCTAGTTCGAGTCAAAGACACTAAGTCTGAGACTTTAATAGTTCAGTCAGTCTGTTTAGTCAATGAGTTTCCTCAATTTTTTCCCAAATATTTTCCAGGGGTACCTCCTAATAGGGAAATAGAATTTGGTATTGACTTTCTCTCAGATACTCACTTTATCTCCATTTCTTGTTATCGTATGGCTCAAACCAAGTTTAAAGAGTTAAAATAGCAACCTAAGAACTGTTAGATAAAGGTTTCATAAGGCCCAATGTCTCTTTATGGGGCGCTCCCATCCTATTAGTGTGAAAGAAAGATGGTTCTTTGAGAATGTGCATTGACTATCGTCAACTGAATAAAGTCATGGTAAAAAAAAATATCCTCTTCCTAGGATTGATGACTTATTCGACCAACACCAGGGTGCAAGTTACTTCTCCAATATAGATCTTAGATCCAGATATCACCAGCTTAGAGTAAGGTAATGTGATATTCCAAAGACAACTTTCAAAACTCGTTATGGTCATTTTATGTTTCTAGTCATGTCTTTCGGGCTAACAAGTGCCCGAGAAGCCTTTATGGACTTGATGAATAGATTTTTCAAATAGTATCTATAAATATTTATCATAGTCTTTATTGACGATATTCTTGTCTATTTTCAAAATGAGGATGATCATGCATACCATCTTAGAATTATGTTGGAAACTCTTAGAGATCACCAGTTATTTGCCAAATTTAGCATATATGAATTTTATCTAAGACCAGTAGCTTTCCTCGATCGTATTATATCCATTGAGGGGATTAGAGTTGATCCCTAAAAGACAGAGGCAGTAAGAAACTCGACTAAACCTTATCTCTCTATCAGACATTAGAAGTTCCTTGGGTTTAGCTAGCTATTACAGATGTTTTTTTGAAGGTTTTTCTTCTATTGCATCCCCTATATCTATATTGACTCAGATAAAATTTAAGGTTTAGTTGTCAGATTCCTGTCAGAAGAGATTTTAGGAGTTAAAGACACAACTCACTTCAGCCCCTGTTTTAGCATTACCTGATTGTACAAATGGATTTGTTGTCTATTGTGATGCTTCTAGAATCGGTCTTGGGTTGTAATTTGATGAAGAAATGTAAGGTTATATCCTACGCCTCTAGAAAGCTTATGCCTCACGAAAAGAACTACCCTACCAATGACATTGAGTTAGCTGCTATTATATTTGAATTAAAAATCTGGAGGCACTATCTTTATGGGGTACATGTTGATTTGTTCATGAATCACAAAAGCTTGCAATATGTTTTTACTCAGAGGAAGTTAAATCTTCGTCAGAGAATGTGGTTATAATTATTGAAGGATTATGACATAAGTGTGCTATATCTTCCGGGCAGGGCCAATTTAGTGGCAGCCGCCCTTAGTAGATTGTCTATGGACAGTGTTTCTCATATGGAGAATGATAAGAGGGACCTAGTTTAAGAAGTTCATCAGTTAGCTAGATTGAGTGTAAGGCTTGTTGACTTGACTAAAAGGAACATTTGGGTTTAGAGTAGTTCAGAATCTTCTCTAGTTTCTGAAGTGAAAGAGAAGTAGGATAAGGATTCTAGTTTGGTCAAACTGAAAGGTTTAGTTAAAGTCTAAAAGGTAGAGATTTTCTCCCAAGGGGGAGATAGTGTGTTGAGGTACCATAGTAGTTTTTGTATGGCATGTGTTGACAATTTGAGGCAACAGATTATGGAAGAAGCGCATGGGGAACGTTACTCTATTCATCCCGGAGCCACCAAGATGTACCACGATTTACAGAAGTCTATAGGTGGAGTGTTATGAAGAAAGATATAGCAGAATTAGTGGCCAAGTGTAAAACTTATCAATAGGTTAAGGTAGATCACCAAAGACTTGGTGGCACATTACATGAGTTTGTTTCTCCCACTTAGAAGTGGCAAGAGGTGAACATGGACTTTGTGATAGGGATACCCCATTTGCATCATCACCATGATTCGATATAGGTCATTATAGACAGATTGACCAAATCATACTATTTCTTGCCAGTTCACATATTCTACATAGCTAAAGATTATGCTAATCTGTATATTAGAGAGTTTGTTAGATTGCACGGAGTTCCTTTGTCCATCATCTCAGATAGGGGTACTCAGTTTACCTCTCAGTTTTGGAAATTCTTTCAGAAGGGTCTTGGTACCCAAGTTATCTCAGTTCAGCTTTTCATCCACAGATGAATGGTCAGGTAGACAGTACCATTCATACCTTAGAGAATATGTTGAGGGCATGTGTTCTTGACTTCAAAGGCAGTTGGGATGACCAGTTGTCATTGATCAAGGTTTCCTATAATAACAGTTACCATTCTAGTATTCAGATGGCCCGTTTGAGGCTCTTTATGTGCGAAGATGAAGGTCACCAGTAGGTTGGTTCAAAGTGGGTGAGGCCACTTTGTTTTGGACAGATATCTTTTTTAAGGCCATGGAGAAAGTTCAGTTGATTTGAGAGAGACTGAAAGTAGCTCAGAGTCGTTAGAAATCTTATGCGGACTTAAGACGGAGAGATTTTAAGTTTGAAGTAGATGATCTTGTTTATTTGAAAGTTTCACCCATGAAGGGGATGAATATATTTGGAAAAAATGGAAAGCTTTATTCTCATTATGTAGGTCCCTACAGAATTTTGAGTCGCATGGGTAAGGTAGCGTATGAGCTTGAGCTACCTACAGACTTGTCAATAGTTCATCCAGTGTTCAATGTGTCCTTATTGAAAAAGTGCATGGATGATTCAGCTTTTGTAGTTCCTCCATGAAGTACAGATATTCGAAAGAACCTTTCATATGAAGAATTTCCAGTAGAGATTCTTTATTACCAGATCCATAGACTAAGGAACAAAGAAATTCACATGGTCAAAGTTCTGCGGTGAAATCAGTCTATTGAGGATGCTAGTTGGGAAGCAGAGGCAGACATGTGAACCAAGTATCCTCATATCTTCTCCACAAACTCGGATTCATCCAAAGGTAACTGTCTTTCATTAATTTAGTTTTTTTCCAGTCTCAGATTCACCAATATAGTTATCTTTTTGTAAATTTATGCATTCGCAGATTAGTTCAATCGCTCAGTATATTTTAGATTCAGTCATGCAGTTTGTTTCAATTGTGCATTAAACATATATCCTCAGTTCCTCAGTATCTTTAGTTTAACTAGTCCCATTCGAGGAGGAATGTTCTCAAGGAGGATATATAGTAATACCTCATACTTTTCCTAGCTTAGTTTAGCTCCTAGTATGTCAAGGGTTAACTTGAAAAATGAATAACTCTTGATACGTGTAGAATTTTCCATCTCTAGACCAACCAATATGTAGATAATTCAATCAACTTTCCAACGATACCAACTTTTCCTTAATCCGATACTCGGTTGAGAAGTTATGTCATTTTTTCTGAGAAGAAGTGGAGCACTGCGTCGTGGTGAATGGAAGATTTGCAATTGTTCAATTTTCAGTGAAGCACCGTGATTAGACCACTTTGTAGAGAAGCCCTAATTCCTATTTGTCCTTTTCCAGTAGCTTATCGTGATTTGCCTATACCGCATCAAAATTCTAGATGGGACAGACACTGCGTCACGGTAGAGTTCTAAATGAAACACGTCCTTTTCCAGTGACGCAACATAATTATGCAGCGTCACGCTAGAAGCCAAAATGGTGCACTTCCTATTTCCAGTAACCCACCACGATAGCGGCACGTCACTGTGGGGACTAAAATTGGGATTCTAGTTCCGAGATAAATTTTTTAAGGGAAATTTATTCTTTTTCCAAGACCGCAAATCGTGAATAATAGGAAATTAAACCTGTTCTAAGCCTAATAAGCTCACTTTTCATCAAATTTCTCTTCAAGAAACCATAGAACTTAAAATCCTAAACCTCAAAAAATCCAAATTCCACTATTATTTTTCCAAGATAACCTAAAATTTAATATTCCCAATTTAAGGTATTTAAGAAATCATCTCCAAAAATACAAATAGGAATTCAAGTTCAATCTTCTTTATAAATTTCATCAATCAAGGTATGTGGGATTTTCAACAAAGATAATCGTTTCATCCTTGTGTCCAAAATTAGTTTTTGAAGCTAATTTCACATGAATTTACATGAGTTTCAAATTAGGGTTCATACCCAAATATTGCTATTTGAGGATTATGAGGTTTCAAGTGATTTAGATGATGACTTGCATATATACTTTTGTATTTTTATGCGTATACTATTAATTTTCAGTTAGGAATTAAATTTCGAAGCTTTCATTATCAAGAATGAACTTTAGGATGATTTGGTATGAATTTGATGCATGGGTTATTACGCCTTAGTTTGGATATTGATATTTAAAGAATGATTGTTCCTTAAGCACCCTATGACTAGTTTATTTTCGAATTTTGATCAAGATTTGATCCTTTGAACTTAGCTTAGAATATGGAATCCACTTTGTAGTTTCAGCTACAATTTAAATTAACAGATGCAAGATTGGTTTTCATTATGAACCATTATAATAGTTTTTTTAAAAGTGGATTTCCAACAGATTGATCTTACAAATTAAAGGGAGTAGTATTTAGCACAGAGTTGGGTATGTTCACATGCCCCTAACCTACGAGCCAACATAGGTTCAGATTATCAGATTATTCCCATTTCTATATGGATGACAGATACAGATATGATCAATTAGATTAGGCTATAGTCCTTGGCAAGAGTATGAAATCTCTCCTCAACATGACGTTTTCCAATAAGGGAACTTAACGTTGGCCAATAGAATAGCTCAAATAGTGTAGGCCGGTTAGAAGAACCTATCTTGCAAAAAAGCTTTTGAATAGAAAAGAATACAGAAAAGAATAATAGAATAGTTTTCAGAACTATGTGTAGAGGCTCACAACTTTATTCACATACTGCTTTACGAAAAGACATTAACTATAAGATTTCAGCTTTTAGTTTACAACAATAAAGTAAGTCCTTTCTACCGTTAGACAACATGATTTACAGACGGAATACTAGTACTAATTTTAGAACTAAATGTTATGACTCACTAGATTTATAAAGTATGTTTTGTTACTTATGATTATGATTCTCAGTTTTCAGTTATTCAAGCTAATGTGAGTCATCTGCATTTAGCATGCATTTTTCTATAAATTTATAATAATGTTGAAATATTGTTTTACTTATGCATTCACCCCCATATACTCAGTACAATCAAGAATTACTGATCCACATATACGTCTATGTGCTACATTTTCTGATAATGTTGGTTCAGGTGCTCAGTTTCATCAGCGTGAGTGATTTTGAGCATCTTCATCTACATCCCAATAGTTGGTGAGTCCTTATAGTTTAGGGACCCAGTTATTAAGATTTTTAGCTTACTAGAGTCAATAGATTTCAATATTTCCAGTCAGTTCGAGTCAGTTGGGGGTTTGTCCCAGTGGACCTCTAATTGATAGTAGTAGAGACTTGTCAGACTTCTAGTTATGATTCAGATTTCCAGTATTAATTGTTCAGACTTTTGAGTCTAGTATTTTCAGATAGGATGTTCAGATAATTTCAGCTTAACTTAGATAGAATTCTGTATTTTATCTTTGATTCTATATATCTATTTACTTTATTATGAGCTTTAGATGTAGTAGAAGGCTTACAGGGTTAGCTTAAGGCTACACGTAGTCTTGAGCATTATGTGACAATTAGGGACCCATTTTTGAGGCCTTACAATAGCACCGTCTCAAGGCTCATGCATGCATAACCAGAATAAAAATTTATTTTACCATTCATAAATACAAAAGATATGTGTCACTTTTCATGGCATGATGGGTTTCCTCCCATCGAGAGCTTAGTTTAAAGTCTTTGAAGGACGCCCCTTCCATTTTCTTTTGTTCTTCCAGTTAGAAGATTTGAATCTCCGACCCAACTTTCTCTGAATATGTAATGAAAGATATAGGGAAAAAAGATTTAGATCTTCCAAGATGAGGCTTGGAAGAGATGAAGCAAGGAAAAACAAGTTTAAGTCTTTCCATTTTGAAGATTTAAACTTTTTACCCATCTTCACATTGAACTTTCATTTTAGCTTCTTAGGTAAAAGTGAGCAAAGTAATAGGGCCTTCTTTGGACTTTTGAAATTGAGCATCTTGGCCTTTGATTTGTGGGGTTCTAAGTTCTCCCATGGAATGTCAAACTCCAAAATACAAGAGTGGTACTCTGCCTCCCGATAGTTCTCTATTTGGTTAAAGGTATGGATCTTCGTCACATCCTCCAAACATAATTTTAAAAAGTAGGTTGGATGAGGTCCAACACTTAATTTTGGGTTAACCTCCTCCGAAGCATCTCAACCCTGAAATGAACTAGAGTCATTACAAGAGATTTGGTTGGTTTCTTCTTTGGACACAAGCCCCATTTTATTTATTGTGGATTCCTCTACCTCATATGAGTCGGATGGTTGGGAATCCATTGAGAAGTCTTCACTACCAATCTCTTCATCATAGACTGGTTTGTCTTCTTGATAACACTCCTCTTGAATATTGGCAAAGGTAGTGATAGTTTCAAGCAATGCTTTTTTCCTAATAGCTCTACCTTGACACCCGTCCATTATTTGTACATTTGTTTCACGTTCTCCCCTGTTGCATCAACCCGATCATTGATGGCTAATAACCTTGGGTTACAGCTACTAGACTTGGCAGATTATTCTTCTGGTTTCTCATCATATGACCTAAGAAAATCATAGCAAAGACTAGTAATTCGATTAATATAATAGGGGGAGGGTGTATTGGGACACTCATCCCAATGTCCTTGTAGATGGCCACACATAAGGTAATAATACTCCCAATCGGATTGAGATGGTAAAATCTCTCCCCAGGGAGCATACTTACAATCTCTCCTGAAGTGTGGTCCGTACCAATACAAACATGGTGGTTGACGATATGATTTCCAATCATTAAACTCATATTTGTTAGAAGATGCCATCAAGAAAAGAAAAAATAAAATAAAATCTACTTACAAATAAAAATCACAAATAAATATTTACAAGCTTGAATTCAAGAAAGTAACTACGATTGTAAACTAACTTAATATGCCAACTAGTTCCCCGACAACATTTTTGATAATGCAACTTACACGTCAATTTGAGTGCAAGGCAATCGTCATCAATATATTTACCCAACTGTGGAGTCGGTGCCGAACCCACGAGAAACAATGTGAGCGGCGAACAAATTAATTTGAAATGAAAGTTACAAGTTAAATTCAAACAATTGATACAAAAAGATAAAATGGGGGAGGTGAGATCCTACACTAATGTTTCTTTTAAGGATTTTCTAGTATAAATTTGGGGCTATGAATAATTAGAGTTTTAGAAATTATATATGGATCTTGGGATTATGCATTACTAAGGGAGTGACATGCGGGAGTTAGTCATCAACATCAATTTGGTATGTCAAATATGGGAAGTCTTGGTTATAGATTTTAAAGCTAGTCTTTCAACAAAACACAAAACTTTCACAAATTGATCCTTTTGAATACCTAATGTGTGTGTTCAACAATTAACAACCACAACCTCAATCAGGGTATCCCTATTTCTAGGATGACACCTATGGCATACTGAACCTCACTTTTACCCTTATTTCTAAAATAGTGAGAATTTAGCAAACTACATACATAATGGTCTATCATAGCTTTGTCTCTGTATCCCTCTTTCAAGGATGATATAGGTTCCTAAAGTTCACTCAAACCCCCTCTTTCTAAGATAGCATGGAGTTTTCTAGAGCTTGGAAAATTCTCTTATTAAACCCATATGGGTATTTGGATCTTTCACCCATCAAATCCAAACCAAAATAGCATAGAAATAATAGAACACATAAACATGAACTGCCAAATAGATTCTAACACTCACAACCCCCACACACACTTTAATCCTTATTCGCACATAATCCAAAATGGAGATTTAGCTATACATAAGATAATTAAGCATAAATATACCCATAATCTCCATTAATTTAATTTGTGGTAGATCTAAGAAAATGTTACTCCAAATTTGCCTCCTCCACAATAGCAACAATGGAAGTGAGTAAATCTTCCATTTGGAAATTCTCCAATGTATCCTTCACCCAAAATTTATACAATATTTTCTTCTCCAAAAAAGAAGGCTACAAAGTCTCAAGCTAAACCTAGAGAAATTGGAGAAGAGGTAATGTGATGGAATGAATTAAGTTTTGAGTCTTTTTGTTCAAATTGGGATCAGCAAGGGCAATAACAGTTTTTCCCTTGGGCTAAACATTTCTGCAGAGCCATGATCGTGTAAGTCTGGTTGCGACTGCGTCTATGCAATTATGATTGACTTCTGCGGTCGCGATTGATTGACCATATTGACTGACCCCGATCGTGCTAACTAAGGCTAGTTTACTACAGGTCTTCAGCTATACTTTTTTGCTCCTTTTTGATCATTTCAAGCTCTAATCCACATCTCTTAGTCTTTTCAACTCATATACCTGCAACGAGTGGATATTAGTGCATTGACTCATAATTATGACTCATTTATCTATTTAAGACAAGGTAATATTCATGAAAAATGAGTGCGAATGAGTGGTAAAATGACACTCATCATGCATCATTCAACATCTTACTTGCATAGTAAATTGAGTGGAACAACTTTTTTTTTCTTTGGAAGAATATTGCACCTAGAATAGCACCACTTACACCACATATTAATTCTAATGGCGATGACCAATCTGAGGCTACTATGATATGAGCTGACACAAGGAGTTCCTTGATACAATTAAAAGACTTTACACAACCAACATCAAATTCAAAATTTGCCTCCTTTTCAAGAAGATTGCATAGGGGATGAGCGATCTTTGAGAAATCCTTAATGAAACTCTAATAGAACCCGGCATGACAAAGAAAAATTATAACTCCCTTTACGGAGATCGGTAGGGGTAACTCAGCAATCATTTCAAACTTTTCTTGATCCACTTGGATGCCCTTTCCTTAAAAATTTGTGGCCTAGAACAATGCCTTTCTTGACCAAGAAGTGATATTTTTCCCAATTCAAAACAAGATTAGTCTCCACACATCGTTCAAGGACTTTACTTAAGTGAGCAAGGAAAGAATCAAATGAATCACCAACTATGGAAAATTCATACATGAAAACATCCATTGTATCCTCTACCATATCCGTAAAAATGGAAAACGTGCATCGTTGGAATGTGGCCGATGCGTTGCATAACCTAAAGGGCATGCGCTTGAGAGAAAATGTGCCATAGGGACAAATGAAAGTGGTATTTTCTTAGTCTTCTGGGGTGATAAAAATTTTATTGTACCCCGAGTAGCCATCAATTAACCAATACCAACCTCGACCGGCTAGTTTATCCAACATTTGATCCATAAAGGGCAAGGGAAAGAGGACTTTTTCTATCTACGAGTTCAATTTGCAATAATCCTTACACACTCCCCAACACATGACCGAGCGTATTGGTACAATATCATTATTCTGATTCGAGACCACCGTCATAATGCCCATCTTGGGAAAATATGGACTATACTCACCTATATTTTATTTTAAATTAGGTCGATAACTCCAGCATCAAGCCACTTAATGATTTCCCTCTTGACCACCTCTTGCATTAGTTGATTTATTCTTTGTTGATGTTCCATACTAGGAACATTATCAACACTTAACTTGATTTTATGAGATCTAATTCTGGGATTAATGCCTATAATGTCTGCTAAAGTCTACCCGATATCACGAATGAAATTTTCACAATTGATCTCAAGGCATCCACTTGACAAGATTCAAGATCACCCACAACAATGATCGAAAACATGTTGTTCTCCCCCAAGAAAACATATCAAAGGTGAGATGGTAAATACATAAGTTTGAGTTGAGGTGGTTTAATAATAGATGGCTTGGCAGGTGGACTCTCACAGTTTTTCAAACAAGATCCAATTTTACCTAGTTCTTGGTGTAAGATCCAAGACCCATCAATGAAGCTACCATCTTACCATATTCTTCAACCACCTCACTCCCAAGGTTCCATAATATACCCATCAAGGGGTCATCCACAAGTTTCACTTCTATGGTGTTAGTCACTTCATCATCTACCATATTAATTACCGACACCACTTGCAAGTTCATCGGTTGATTTATGGACTTGCACACATTGAAGGATACTTCTTCATTGTTCACTCAAAATTTTATCTCCCCACATTACCATACACTAAATCCCTTCTAGTAGCCAGAAATGGTCTACCAAGAATGATTGGGACCTTATGATCTATCATATCAATTACCGACACCACTTGCAAGTCTATCGATTGCCTTATGGATTTGCACACATTGAAGGATACTTCTTCATTATTCATATGAAATTTTATCTCCCCATATTACACATCCACTAAAGACTTTCCGATAGCCAAGAATGGTATACCAAGAATGATTTGAACCTCATGATCAATAGCATAATCAAGAATAATGAAGTCTCATAGTGGTAGGCTTAGGAACACCCAAGCCTAAGAACATCACACAACACACCAACGTGATTTTTAATTGAATGATAGGACATTAGAAGCCTCACAGTGGTAGGATTAGGAACACCCAAACCTAAGTTTTGAAACATGGTAAATGGTATCAAATTAATACTTTCCCTTTTATCACACAATGCTTTTCCAAATTTGTACACCCCGATATTTCAAGGAATAATAAATGTACCCGAGCCTTCTTTCTTTAACACTATTATGCTAGATATTATAGCACAACAATTGTGGGTTACCTCAATTGTTTCAAAATTCATGACTCGCTTCTTTGTAACCAAGTCCTTTATAAATTTGTCATTCCTGAGCATTTATTGTAAGGCTTCTAGCAAAGAAATATTCACCGATAAATTGCTAAATTTTACAAGAAAATTCTTGAACTTGATGTCATCATCCTTCTTCTTGAGTCTTTGCGGGAATGGGAGAAGAATTTTGATTTGTGGCAATAGAATAATTGTAGTTTCATCTGGTTTTGGACTATCATCATCAAACACCTTAGGATCTTCCTCACTTTAAATATTTTCTTCAACTACATTTGGCCATTCCATAATTATCTCATTATGGTTTGGATCATTATCAATTGGATCTTCTAGCCTCTTTCTCTTTGCATTATCTTGTTCTTCATTTGTATTTTAATCGGTGTCTTAACCAATATAAACAACATCTTTACCAAGATTCATATTTAGTATTGAAAACCGTGTCACTAAGCAATCCATCCTTTGGTCTTGCATTAAGTTATGCTGAGATTTAGCCCAATTGAATTACAAGTTTATTGATAGAGGATGAGTGAGATGTCACCATTTGATTGAGTTGTGAGAAGTCACCTTTCATCTCTCTCACCATGTTATCAGTCCCATCAATACCCATTACAATCTTAGCAAGGACATCTTCATTTTTTAGCTTATCCGGGTCAATGGAACCTGACTCTTTACCCTTTGGCTGATCATATGGAGGCACGTATGGATCATAATATCTCTCCTTATCTTTCAAATCCCAATACATTTCATGATCTCTATCACGCTAATCACTATCATGATCTCTTTCCTTCCAACCTTGATTCCCGTCTTGCCTTTGATAGGTAGGGCAGGACCCCCCTCCCTGATTGGTTGGATAAGAACTGAATTCATTATCAAGAGACTCCTTTTTCTCATCATCATAAGCTCTATCACTCTTAGAAGCAATGATATTCACCACCTTAAGAGGAGCTCCCATTATATTCTTGGTGAGAAGATCAAGTTGTGTCATCACTTTGACCATATTTACATGTCTTTCTTCATCCTTTTTCTTTTGTTCTTGGGTCACAAAAGATTCAGAGAGAGCCCCCATGACCACCTCGGTATCTCTTGTGTGCCACCCTCTACTTTTCTTGGTCACTTGATCTAACAAAGTCGACGCAACACCATATGATAGTTTGATAAGAGACCCCCTAGCCATATTATCGACTATCGTCTTGTTCAATTGATCCAATACCCTATAGAACATTTGGAGAATAATTTTATCTAGAACCTCATGATTTAGGCATTGCATTTACTTGTTATTGAATTATTGTCATGCCTCATATAACGGTTCACCTTTAAGTTGGCGAATGTTAGTGATTTCATCCCTTAGTTGAAATATCCAAGAAGGAGGAAAATATCTTTCCAAGAATGCCTCCGCGAGCTCACTCCATGAAGTGATAGATCCCGTGGTCAAAGACCGCAACTATAAGACTCTTTCTCCCATCAAATAGAATGGTAAAAGATGTGTGGTGTCGGTATTGGTGTCAGCCTTGGTGTTGGTATTGGCGTTGGGGGTGACACCGGTTTGACATTTTATGGGATATTTGTTTGGTTATGGTTATGGACTTTATTAAAGATCTTTCAATTATTATTGCTTTATCTTGTTATATGTTTGAAATTTATCTGACATTGGGTACAACGTGGTTATGGTTGGGTATTGCGGGCGGTCTCTGGTCCCGGTTGGACTTGAGATACCAGACACGACTAGGCCTTGGTTCAGGTCATGTCATATCTCCACTGAACCTTAAACATAGGGACAACTCAAGAATGTTGGCTCCTCAATGAAAGAAAACCACTCATATAACTAAATTGACTTCCAACGAATGACATGAGACTCATCGAGAATGTATTGATGAAGCATAGAAACATGAAAAACTTGATGACAACTAATAAAATTGGTGTAAAAGCCAACTCATAAGCCACACCACCAATGGTATGAAAAAATCTCAAATGGAATAATATACCTGGGGCTAAGCTTGCCTATCCTTCCAAAACTTATCAGACCCTTCAGGGGAGAAACTGAATGGAAAACAAGATCACCAACAACAAATCTCAATTCACGAAGTCTATGATCCGCGTAGAACTTCTTCCTACACTGAGATGCATGAATCCTATCATGGATGATATAGACACTATCCAAGGACTCACAAAGCAAGTTTCTACCTCGGGGTATAACCTCAGAAACATAAAATCAACCCACTGGAGAGCGACAACACCTACCATACTCAAATGTTGGTGCTAAAAAGGTATAGTACTCGATTTTTATAGAGTACCTAGAATTAAATCTGGTACAATGAATGATCGACTCTCAAAACTGAAGGAACACCAAACATAACAAAAGGAGACCCCTCTAAGCAAGTTAATAAATGAACCAACAACCCATTAAATACTGGGTTTGAAAAATTCTGAAAAGCTGGAGCTAAATCTGTACCCCTAACATGCTCAACCTGAGGCTTAGGGGAGAAACCAGTAGCACTATACCTAGATCGTGCTACTGGACTGAGTCCTATCTAATAACATGAAAAGGATCCAGAATATAATTCCACAATATATAGACATACAAAATTAAATGGACAGCGGCAGAGTATGGAGGTAGAGCTAACTCATAGGCCACCTCCCCAACCAGATGACGAATCTTAAAAGGACCAATATAGCAAGGGCTAAGCTTACCCTTCCTTCCAAATCTTATCTTACCTCGTATAGGTGAAGCATGAAGTTACACTTAGTCACCCACTCTGAATCTCAAGGAATGGAACCTACGGTCGGCATAGGCCATCTGCCTACTCTAGCTACTCTCAACATATCCTGAATTACTCTGACTCTATCTAATGAGTCCTGAAGAATTTTTTTACCATAGGGTCTAATATCAGAGGTCTCAAATAACCCTACAGGAGAATGAAATTTTATACCATACAACACCTTATAAGGTGCCATCTCAATATTAAAACGATAAGTGTTATTGTAGGGAAACTCTATCACAGCTAAGTGTTGATCCCACTGTCCTCCAATGTCCATAACACAGGATCATAACATATCCTCAAGCACCTAAATAGTCCTCTTAGACTGACCATCCATCAATGGATGAAAGGCTATACTCAAATCAACTCGATTACCTAACTCCTCCTGAAATGCTCTTCAAAACCTATAAGTGAACACAGAACCATGATCTAATATGATAGGCATAAGAACCACATGTAAACAAACTATCTCTCAAACATAAATCTGGTCTAATCTCTCAGCACTGAAGGTCATCTAAATAGGAATAAAAAGTGCTGACTTGGTCAAATGAAACACAAAATCCTAGATACCATCATGACCACAGTAAGTACGAGACAAACCACTAGTAAAGTCTATGGTGATCCTTTCCTATTTCCAACTGGGAATGGGCAATCTCTGAGTCAATATGCAAGGATGCTGATGCTCAGCCTTAACCTACTGATAACACAAGCAACTAGCTATAAAGTCTACTGCCTCAAATATCTATACATCTTGGTTGTATAGGGATGAATAAAATATCTAGAACTTAGCTTCATTCAAAATAGACTAAATCAAATCATTAAGTTGGGGAACTCAAATACGACCCTGAAATCTTAAGATACCCTCGGAATCTATAGTGTGTCTCCCAGACTCACCTCTCAGTACTCGAGCATGGAGAAGGCACAACTTATCATCCTCAAACTGAAGAGCATAAATCTGCTCAATCAGGGAGGACCTTACCTCTACATAAGCTAAAACTCTCGCAGGATCTGAGATGTAGAGAAAAACCATAAAATTGGCTAAATACTAAATGTCTCGTGCCAATGGCCTTTAAGAAACTTAAATACACGCTAAAATACCCATACTCACTGACTTGCAACTCAAGGCATCCGCCACCATATTAGCCTTACTAGGATGGTACAAGATAGAAATATCATAGTCCTATAGCAGCTCCTGCTAGGCCATAAAATGCTAAAGACTATGATGATCGGTGAAAGTATCACAACACACACCATACAGATAATGCCTCCAAATCTTGAGCGCGAAAACTACCACCATCAACTCTAAATCATAGTTAAGTAGTTATGCTTTGCACCTTAAGCTTTCTAAAAGCATAAACATAACATGACCCTACTTCATCAAAACACAACCAAGCTTAGAAGCATCACAAACCAATGTGAATCCCTCACCCTCAATAGGAAGAGCTAATACCGGGGCTGAAGTGAGACAATCCTTGAGCTTTCCAAAGCTTGACTCACACTCTTTGAACCATTAGAAAGGAACTTCCTTTTGAGTTAACTTAGTTATAGGGGCTGATAAGGTAGCAAAACTCTCAAAAAAAGCGCATGTTCTCTCAAAACCCAAAGCACAACCATCAAATGCTGCTCATGCTCCTCACTACTCCTCAAATACACAAGAATATCATCTATGAACATAATAATAAAGGATCCAAGATAAGGTCTGAACGCACGGTTCATCAAGTCCATAAATGCGGCTAGAGCATTAGTCAGCCCAAAAAACATCACCAAAAACTCATAGTGACTATAATGGGTCTTGAAGGTTGTCTTTAAGATATCCTCAGCCCGAATCCTCAATTGATGATAACTGGACCTCAAATCTATCTTAGAAAATATTGTAGCTCTCTGAAGTTGGTCAAAAAAATTGTCAATGCAAGGCATAGGATAATAATTCTTCACCGTTACCTTTTTTAACTTCTTATAATCAATACAAATCCGCATCAATCCATCTTTCTTCTTTACAAAAAAACAGGGGCTCCCCATGGGGACACACTTGGCCTAATGAACCCTTTACCAAGAAGATCCTGAAGTTGACAGTTTAGCGTCTTAAGCTCTGCATGAGCCATACAATAAGGTGCCTTAGAAATAGGTCGAGTACCAAACTCAAGATCAATAGCAAACTCATTCTCACAGTTAGGGTGAATACCAAGCAGATCATCAGGAAACACATCAGGAAACTCACAGACAATAGGAACATAATCAAGTGCTGGAATCTCTACATGAGTATCACATACATAAGCAATGTAAGACTCCAGCTTCTCAACATAAGTCGTCTAGCATAAACATAAGAAATAGTCCCCATCGATTCATGATTAATCTTTCCCTTTTATACTATTAGGGGTATGCCTGGCATGGATAAGGTAACCGTCTTGGCAAAACAATCCATAACTGCGTGAGAGAGGGATAACCATTCTATGCCCAGAATCACATAAAAATCCAGTATATCAAGAATAATAAGATCAACATAAGTATAAACATCACTAACTATCACAATGGATTATCTGAATGTTTGATCCACTACTAAGAAATCACCCACGAGAGTAGATACAACCAATGACACATATAATAAATCACTAGTCAACTCCAATCATGGTGTATAACAAGAAGATATATAAGAATAAGGGGATCCAGGATCTAATAAAGCAAGAACTGACTTGTGGTATATCAAAATTGCACCTATAACTATAGCATCCGAAGTATTAACCTTGATTTTAATAAGTACTGCATCCAATTAACCACACCCGCCACTTGGCTGGGAACCTGAATAACCACCTGCGCTGCCTGCCTAAGTTCAAACTAAACACCCTAGTAACCACCTATACTACCACACGTACCACCCCTACCTGAAGGGGAAATTGCCCTAGTGGGAGTAGCTTCCTAGGCTAAAACAACCATCGCTCTACAACTAGGGAACTCTCTATAGAAATGACCAGGAAATCCTCAAGTAAAATAGGACTCGGGGGAAGAACCAGAATTCGCCGGCTGATCCAGCATAGCTACTACGCCTAGCATGGCCCTTAGACAAACCTCTCATAAACTGATCACTGCCCTTACTAGAGCACCCACTAGAAATAAATTGATCCCCATCATCTTTCTAAAGAGCTTCCTGAACTGGTCAACTCTGAGGCGAAAAGGATGGATGCGGAGAATGTCTAGTATATGGAATACCATCTCTGAATCGGGAACTACTATGGCTCCCACCAAATCTTCCTTGATACTTGGTCCTCTTATCATGGCCCTTATACTGCATGTCCTACATCTTCCTAGCATGATCTGTAACCTCAACAAAGGTCCTACCAGCAGCGACTAAACTATAAGTAAACAACCGAATAAGAAGTCTCAATCCTCTCACAAAGATGCAAACACTCTCATACTCTGTATCTAATATAGAAGTCATATGCCTAGAAAAGTTATGGAAATGAGCCTCATACTCAGTGACTATCATAGAGCCCTACTCCAACCTAGAGAACTGATATCTAAAATGATCTTTAAGGCTATGTGGCATGAACTTCTCTAAGAAAATCTCGAAGCACTTAGCCCGAGAGAGAGAGAAAGATCCTACAGGTCTAAAACTCATAAAATCCTTCCACCAGTGTCTAGCAGACAAATCCAACTGAAATATGGTGTAATCCACACCACGAGTCTCCAAAAGGCCTAATCCATAAAGACGATCCTCACAAGCAGTCAGAAACTTTAATGAATCCTCTTCAGGAGCACCTGGAAATCTAGACAGAGCCAACTTCAAGAACCTTCCCTATGTCTTTTGCTTCTCGTCTGATATAATATGTTGGGTCTAACTGGTTTAACAATTGCCGACTAAAAATCTATCAGAATAGGAGGAACCTCAACTCCAGGAGTTGCAACTGTAGGCTGTACTCCTACTCTAGTAGTCTATGAACTATCTACAAAACTCAACAACTGAAACAAAGCATCCCTAAGTAAGGTAGAGGGAATGAATTCTGGTGGAGCCAAGACTAGTCTTTGTCCCACCGCTGGTTGAGGTAATAGAGTCTCTAGGTTGGGTATAGGAATAGGGTCTGGGGGAGGTACACCCTAGTCCCTAACTGGGGATAAATCAAAAGTCTAGGTCTCAAGACCCACCTTATGTATCACCAAAGCACGAGTCCTGGGCATCTTTAGAAAAGTACAGTCAACAGAATATCCTACAAACTAACTCAGACTCTTAGCACGATGTGAAAAAAATAAGTGAAGGACTCCTAAAAATGTCTCATAGCATCTCGAAGATAGGAAATATATGTCAACATTATGATCCACAGGACTCTATTAAACATTTTCTCTTGTATCAATATTATTGGTGTAACTTAGGCTCTGATGACAATTTGTCACGACCCAACTTTCAAGTTATGATGGCATCTACCTTGTCCCATCGGTAGGTAAGATAATACCATAACTCAAAGCTAATGCAATGGGTTACCCTGGTAAGAACGTCCAACATGGACCCTATACGTGAACACAATATAACAACAACATTTCACAACTAAGACAACCTATATTCAAATACCAATCCCACGACCTGATAGTATGAATACAAGAGCTTCTAATCTTTTCCATAGAAGTTTACAATCTCAAACTCTAAAATGTCTTAGATAATCTCATATGTTTTTCTTAAAAATAAAAGACAAATAAAGATAGAGGGGAAAGAGGGCACTCAATCTCCAATAGCTCACCCTGTCTCCAAATAGTCAACTTGCATGAACTAGCTCAATGTCGGCAACTAGAACCTGGGTCTACACTAAAAAGGTACAAAAGTGTAGTATGAGTACCAAAACATGGGTACTCAGTAGGCATCATCGGCTGACTGAGCTCAAATATAATGTAAAGATAATATAAAGTAAGACAATAATATTAAAGTCAAGGGATAGGATCGAACTTGGATCTTCTTTGATACCACTGTAATAATATCTATACTACTAAGACAATAACATAACATACTATATCAATATACTCCTTAATCACCATATTAACCGAGTATTATTATGGAAGCATAAAGAATATACATGATAGCCAAGCATATACATACCACAGTTATTATAAACTATCTATGGAATAGAAGGCACAAAAACATACCACGACGTGTCATACCGTCGGAATCACACAAAAGAGAACATGATAAAGAACCTATCACAACGCCCCATACCATCAAAGAGTACAACTAAGAATACAATAAAGCCCAACCACTCCATAAGTCACCGAAGTCGCGGGTAGCACAACTCGCCATGGCTCATTACCGAGATCTACATCAATACCTTTACCATAATTTAGCATAAAGGTAGGCAACATTGACATAGAATAAATATGTAGTTACTAACTTACTAGATCATTGATACACTCGACATGAGGTCTATAATAGCTAACCTTCATTTCCATGAGCCATTATATTACAAGTTGTATAATTACTAGCCATCAATTAAGGGAAATCTACCGCTCACCCATAATATAAGATAATCATCTATTTTAAGGCCATTCTCTAGTTAGCATTTTCATGGTATAATTCATAAATTAAGCCATCACAACCTTTCATATTAAGAGACAATCTATTTAATAATTATGCTACACTAGGTCCATTATCACTAAGCATGTCACAACCTTAAGGACTAGTTTTCATATTTTAAGCAATTAGGGTTTGCTAACGAGTTTACTAGGTTCCAAAATTTCAAGTCATAATAATATATTAGAAATAACTATTCATTACATAAACCATTTTACAAGGCAAGATTATATAATATAACCTCTTATTCAAGAGAAGTAGGTTTACTAGGTGATCCTTGGATTTTACACAAGATAACATTTATCATCAAGCCTTAACTCAGTATTTAGACATAAATCACCCTAGTTACCAATTTGCATCAACAATGGTCACACCTCTTATTTAGTGGTTAGGAGTAAGAAATGAATAGTAATTTATCAAGAGAGACATAATATCTTAACACATAGGTGGTTGAGCCCCACACGGCCTACCCTCACAAACATCAATGAATTTAAGTAAATATGCCCCACATAACATCATGACATTCTTACCTCTTCCACAGTTACCAGGAATTAATACATCATAACATATCCTCTGAATTCATCGGGCATCATCACAATGTCAACATACTCCTCCAAATTAACTAGGCATCATCACAATATCAATACATTTCTCTAGATTCACTAGGCATCATCATCGTATCAACACAACCTCCAAATTTATTAGGAATAATCACAATGTCAATAAGTCTCCCAATGCAATAACATACACCCACATACATAGTGATGTTAGGTGTATTTATGCATTCTAGTGTCACTATTCTAGTTTTTTTAGCCTTATTTTGAGGATGATTTGTATGCCATATGGGTTGATAATGAGATAAACATGCATATAAGTGTTCAAGGACGTACTTTGAATGGTTCAAAGTGTTTCCCAACAAGTTTGTACTTAATTGAGTCAATTAGAGTTCAATAGATAAAACTATTTTTTCTAGCTTGAGCTAGTTGCTTGTCTAGTCTATATTGATGGATTCTATTGTGTGTAATGTCTTCCAAATGGTTTTAATGATGTTATTATATGTGTTAAAACTTTTTAGTAGTGTAAAAAGTTCAAGTGAGTCAAGGAATGAGTTTAAATTTGAAATTAAATATCATGGAAACCAACCTAGACTAAGCTTTTATTTTGATTCATCGTGATGGATATAGTATTGTTTGAATCTTTAATTTGTATGGTTTGAGGATGTAGGATCATTTGTGAGATTTTTATGATGATATATGGATGATTTAGAGAATGTAAAATCATTCTAAAGACACAAAAAGACAAGGGAAAAAAGGAGGAACGACCAACACTAAACCAAAATTCGGGATGCAAATTACAGTAGCACCGGAAGATATGTGTGCATCGCATACTCCATTGTTATGGAATAAAACGTTCGTCACTTGCTCCATTGATATGGAATACAGTATGTATTTCATGATCATTCCACCCCTGGTCTTTCACGCTGAATCCTTGCCCATCATGGCTTGGGCTTACCCTATTTCTATATATATGTCTTTGTACATGTTTTTATTCATCATAGAACTTATTTTGGAGATTGAGGGGCTGATACAACTTCATAATTAGTTTTTTATCAATTTATTTTAGTTTATTCATGTTTTAGTCATTAATTATAACTTTGTGATTATGATTATAAATATGTGGCGCTAAACGCCCTTTTTTGTGGTTGAAGCCAAGTACATGAGTACTATTATTTTGAATTGAACTCATTTAATTTTGTTTAGCATTATTGGTTGTGTGTTCATCTTTGATTTAACTATTTTAAGGATTTGCAACCCTTAGAATATATCAATTGTCTACTTTCTGACCTTGGGAGAGGGATTAGGGGATAGAATATGGAGATAAACAAAGTATGGTTTATACATTTTTATGAAATAAGGAATTTGAATTAGTGTCTAGGACAGGGATGAACTTAGATACCTTACTTGATTTACGTGTAGGATGATAGATTAAAGAACTAAAGTGGACTATTACATCCCCGCTCAACGATGTAGTTTTATGGTTTAACTTAGGCAAAGGATTAGAGGTTGGGAGACCATGATCACATAATTAACCCTACGAATCTACAACTAAGACAAGCAAGTTAATGAAATAAGTTCAACAACATAGTATGATGTTCAAAGTGCTTTAACCCTGTCTTTTCTCCTATTGATTGTTTCAAGATTTTAACTTTACTCATTGTTTACTTTAGTTTACAAATCTCCAAATTATTTTTGGTTACCATGGCATCAATTTATCTAAATCCTGAACTAAAATAGAATCGGTGTTGAATCAAGTTTTTGTGGGATCAATGCTTGGCTTCTTGAATTTCACTTTACTACTTGATAAGACCATGTACACTTGCGTGTGCTCTTGGGCATTTTCAAATTTTTGGCGCCATTGTCGGGGATTTGTTATTTGTCAATTGTTTATTTTAGTTTTACTTTAAGATTTATTTGGTGTTTTTATGCTTGGTCATTGTTTTGTGATTATAGGAAATAGGTTTGAAGGTTAGAAAGTTAGCAATGAATAGGGATTTGGTTGAACCAATTCCCGAACTCGAACAACACTTCCATTAATGAAGGAGAGATGCAATCCATCTCTCTCAATTTCTACACATAGAAAACCAAGGAGTTCCTTCTCCAATGGTTGAAGAATAAGTAGCTCGCAGGACAGTGAGGGAAGTGCCAATCCCACTTCTAACGAACTTGACTTCCCCAATTTAAAGACCGGTTGTTGGGGGTATTTCAAGTTAAAGCACAAAATAGTGCAACTTCTCATCAGTAGTGGACAGTCTTCTGGGCTTTCACATGAGCATCCACAAGTCCACTTGTAGACTTTCATTGAATTTATGGACACAATCATTCCGACTGGGGTGAGTACAAATTATGTGAGGCTGACACTTTTTACCAATTCGCTATTGGGGGTGGCTAAAAGGTGGTTGAATGCGGATCTAGCCAATTCAATCACATGATGGGACGACTTATCCAGAAAGTTCATCATTAGATTCTTTCCATCTGGAAAGACTACGATGCTTTGCAGTGAGATAGTGAGCTTCAAATAAAAGCCAGATGAAAATCTATATCACGCTTGGGAATGCTTCAAGGCTATTCTTCGGGATTGTCCACATCACAAACAATCTAATGAGGTACTTGCTCATACTTTTGTAGAAGTACTTGATCACAATATGAAGATTTTTCTAGATTCAACCGCAGGTTATCAAGTGTTGGAGTTGACTTATGATGAGTTGTACACATTGCTGAACTGCATTGCACAAGGAAATCCAGAGTGATATTCTGATTCTAGAAGTTCCATGAAAAAAATTGCGGGTGTATTGGAGGTTGACCAATTGACATCCTTATCACCTCAGGTTGCAGCATTGCAAAATATGATAAACACTCAGTTCAGCAGCCTGAAATTAGGAGCTCCACAATTTGCAGCCACAGTTAATTCCTTCCAATAAGATGCAAGTTGGTGTGAAGTATATGGTAATAGTGGTAACTTACCGGCTATGTGTGCTTCCAATACAAAATTAATGATGTATGTAGGTAATGCTTAAAGGACAAATTATGGTAATGCCTACAACATAATGTGAAAGACTCATCTGTGGAATGCCCAACAACAAAAAATTCAGCAAACACTGCCACAAGGGAATCAGTCGACTAGTAGTATGGAAGAGATGTTGAAGCAAATCCAAGCTAGTCAAACATAATTGGCTGCAAACTAAAAAATTTGAAAGAAGCTCAGAGAATTTTAGAGATTCAAGTGGGATAGTTACAACAAGTATTCAATACTAGGCCACAAGGTGGTTTGCCAATAGATACAAAAAATCCAAAGCAGGTTATGCAAATCACCTTGAGGAATGGTAAAGATCTTCAAGAAGAACCTTCAAAGGCAACTTAGGACGTAGATGCTGATATGGTGACTGAACAGGAAAATGAAAAAGTTGTTGAAAAGTCAAGTTTGAGTACTTGAAAGAAAAATTTGTTGAACAAGAAGTTAAGAGGACACTGCCACTACCCTTCCCTCAAAGGTACATTAAATCAAAGGAGGATTCCATGTTTAAGAAGTTCTTTGACACATTGAGAGAGCTTCACATTAACTTACCTTTGTTAGATATTTTTCAGGGTATGCCTAAGTATGCAAAGTACTTGAGGGTTGTGGTTGTTAGTAATGTGAAATTGCAAGATGTGGGGGAGATAAAATTTAGTGAAGAGTGTAGTTCTATAATGACACAAAAATCCCTAAGAAATTGAAAGATCTAAGAAAGTTCACTCTCTCGATCCAAATTAGGAGTAAAGTGGTTCATGCATTGAGTGACTTAGAGGATAGAATAAATATGAATCCCCTACTTTTGTTTGATACATTGGTCTTGGGAAATCCTAAATTGACCAAGGTGGTTTTGCTGCTAGCAGATGGATCCATGGCATATCCGAAAGGAATCATTGAGGATGTTCTCATAAAGGATGGTAAATTTGTTATTCCTGCTAACTTTTTTGTTCTTGATTTTGAGGCATATGAACAGGTACCAATCATCTTAAGGAATCCATTCTTAAAAACTGGAGGAGTGTTGATTAATGTTAAAGAAGGCACACACAAAATGAGGGCAGAGGATGAAGAGGTGGTATTTAATGTTTGCAAAGCACCCATTTTGGTCTACCTAGTTAAGCAACCTAACCTTCTACCACCTAAGCCTAATTTGATGCTAATTGATGAGCCTGAAAAGGCTTAAGTTAAAGAACCTATATCTATTGGAAATTCACACCCAAGAGGGGTAAAATGAATAAAAAGATGGAGACCAACCATGAGAAAGAGAAGAAAAGAGAACGACTAGGTTGTTAGTTGGGTCATGCCACGATAATAAATTAGGCTCTACTTGGGAGAAAACCCAAGTTAAGTAGGTATGTTTTCTTTTTAGTTTTTAGTTTTTATTTCATGTAGTTTATGATTTTTATTGAGTCACATGTTAATGGGAAATCTAAGTACCAAAAACCTGAGACAAAAACTGAGTATGGAGTATCACGGATCCTAAAAATGCAAAAAATTCTGTTGGCTAGGCCTAGAGGCCTTAGAGAGTATTTATGTCTCTTGATTTTAAATTCACTTTAGGGAAAAAGTAGATTTTTAAGTGTAGGGTGGGAAAATTCCCAAATTTTGGCTCAATTTTTTTTTTGTGAGATATTCCTGTTGGTGCTATTTTTGATTATATGATGCAAGTGGGTTTATTTGTAAAAGTATGTTGATTGAATGAATTACTATTTTTGAGACTCTTAGGCTCATATATGTGACTCTTTTACTTGTTGGCTTAAATTTGGATTCATGCTATTGTTTGGTTGAGAGTCTAAGATGATCCTATTGAGTTGAGCATGTTCCATGTGCATGCGTGATTTTTATATATTCCTTCTTGCATGTGATGTCTATAACTTGCCTGGTGTGTGTGTAAAGAAAAATAAACAATGCGAGTTTAGGAGATGATATAGGCATTTCTTTGATAACCTTATTTATATACCTTTTTTTTATCCTACCCTTTGTGCATTATCCTAGTTAATCCCCATTGAACCTTTATCCTTTTCTTTGGTATCCTCATTTTTATCCTAATCCCTAGACCATAATTTGACCTAAAAAGCTCCTAAGTGCGATAATGAAAAATTGATTTAGTAAGGAGTTTGAGAAATTGAAGAAGAAAAAGGTGAATTGATGCCCAAGGTAATAGTTATTGGTGTTTATATTTGATGTATGGTTGTTGGGAGTAATATAAATGGTGTTACAAATATTACCATGATTTTAGAAAATGAGAAAAATTAAACCTTGAAGGGATAAACAATACGCTCACCATGTGTTTGTGAAAATGCTTAAAAGATATGGGGCAAAATAAAAGAATGGGGTAGAAAAAAAGGGTGCAAATTGGTTGTTGGAGATTGGTTCTAATGGATAATGTAGGGTATTAAAGCACTTATAGAGGTTAGTAACTATTCCCAAATAGTTCCTACCCATCCCTTAGCCTACATTATAACCCAAAAAAGACTGATTTGATCCTAAGTTCATCATTCAAATATTAGTGAAGCAATACACTAAGGGAAAGCCTATGGTTCATTGTATGTAACTTGTGAATTCCTTATGAGAGTGAGTGTAAGTTGATTCTTATACCCGTGTTAGGAAGTGCTTAATTATGAGTGATTATGGGTAACTCTCATGTTGTGAAGGCACATGTTTGATAAATGTGGGAGATTTTTATGATTTCCTTGATTGAATGATAATCATGAGTTTTCCAACTAGTTAAGTCAATTCTCGAGGCTAGGATGTTTTGGAGTAGGTTCATAAGCTTTCAATTGTGTTTGTAACATACTTAGTTTAGAAACTTGCAATCTATTCAGTCATGGTGGTACTAGCTAAAGTGTCTTATATGAATTAAAAGAGTAGAGTCTCCTTAGTTGATAATGATTATAGTTAAGAGTTTTTCGAGGACAAACAAAGCTTTAACTGTAGGTTGGTGATGTTGGGATTATTTATGCATTCTAGTGTCACTATTCTAGTCTTCTTAGCCTTGTTTTGAGGATGATTCGTATGCTATATGGGTTGATTATGAGATAAAAGTTCATAAAAGTGTTCAAGGACGTGTTTTAAATGGTTTTAAGTGTTTTCGAACAAGTTTGTACTTAATTGAGTCAATTAAAGTTCAATAGAGAAAACTAGTTTTTCTAGCTAGAGCTAGTTGCTTGTCTAGTCTTTCTTGATAGATTATATTGTGTGTAATGTATTCCAAATGTTTTTAATGATGTTATTATATGTTCAAAAACTGTTTTAGTAGTGTAAAAAGTTCAAGTGAGTCAAGGAAAGAGTTGAACTTGAAGTTAAGGATCATGGAAACCAACCTAGTCTAAGATCTTATTTTGATTCATCGTGATGGATATAGTGTTGTTTGAATATATAATTCGTGTGGTATGATTATGTAGGATAATTTTGAGCTTTTTATGATGATATATGTATTATTTTGAGGCTGTAAAATCATTGGAAAGATACCACAAGATAAGGAATGAAAGGAGAAACGACCAACACTCAACTAAAATTTGAGACACAAATTCCAGTAGTAGCATGGATATGTGTGCATCACATGCTCCATTTTTATGGAATACAGCGTGCGTCGCATGATCCATTTCTATGGAATACATATTACATGGCTTGATCATTCCATACCTAGGCTTTCACACTGAATCCTTGCCCAACATGGCTTGGGCTTATCCTATTGCTATATATACATCTTTGTACACATTTTTATTCATCTTGGAACATATTTTGGATATTGAGGGGATTCTACAACTTTATAATTAGGTTTTTATCATTTTAATTTAGTTCATTCATGTTTTTAGTCATTAATCACAACTTTGTGATTATGATTATGAATATGCATGGCTAAACACCTTTTTCTATGGTTCAAGCTAAGAGTATGTGTACTATTGTTTTGAATTGAACACATTTAAATGTGTTTACCATTAGTGGTTGTGTGTTCATCTTTGATTTAACTATTTTAAGGATTTGTGACCTTTAGAATACATCAATTTTGTACCTTTTAACATCGAGGGAGGGATTAGGGGATAAAATATGGAGATGAAAAAAGTACGGTTTGTATGTAATTGTAGGATTCAACTTAGGTAAAGGATTAGAGGTCGGTAGACCATGATCATGCAATTGACCTTACGAATCTGCAACAAAGATAAGCAAGTTAACGAAAAAAGTTCAACAACATAGTATGACTATTCAAAGTGTTTTAACTATGGCTTTTGTCCTATTGATTGTTTCAAGATCTTTACTTTACACATTGTTTTCTTTAGTTTACAAATTCCAAACTCTTTTTGCTTACCATTGCATCAATTGAATCTAAATTGTGAACTAAAATAGAATCGGAGTTGAATCAAGTCTCTGTGGGATCGATACTTGGCTTCTTGAAGGCCACTTTACTACTTGATAAGACCACGTACACTTGCATATGCACTTCGGCACTGTCATATAGCCAAGCCAATAAGCATACATAATTCCACTATAATAGAGAAGTAGGGATGTAGGATAACACTTGTCATTTTACATTGCTAATAAGCACCACACTTAATATGAGTATAAACAAGGCATGAGTATTTAGATGACATGCATACTAATCACATTTACAAGGTTATTCAAGTCACGATCACAAAATAGTCAAACAACCAAATTTACTAACCATAATCCCAATATGTACATTAGTCACTCATCGAGAATTTAGGTCACTAAGGATTTCGTAGTCCAATTTATGGTGGGTAATGTCCCACTTCTAAGTCCCGAGAATGCCAAGATTACTAACACAAGTCTAGTTTCTAGCAAGAATTAGGTCAAGTCATCTATTCCTTGCCATAAGGGCTTACCAATCCTAACTAGGTCTATAAGGAAAGCCTCTTGTAGAATCCTTCCTAAGCCAACCAAACACCAAGGTCATTTCCTATCTAGGCATTATTTAGGTCAATACACTCCTAAGGATAGAGAGGTATACCATTAATGTCTACTTTGAAAAACTATAGTGTTCTCACACTAGTCATGAGACCACAAATAAGCTAACCAAGGTCCTAGACTAAGGGTCAACTATCATACCTTACAAATTAATAGCCTATAACAATCAATAAATCCTAATTTCACTATTTAATCAACTATCATCTAAATTCCCAACCCAATCTCGCAAGATATCAATAATTACATTACAAACAAGCTCAATCTAGTCTACGAGTGAGCCTAACCTACCTTGACTACAAGCAACTCACAAACCAAAAACTTTTTTTCCCTTCCGTGAAGCTTACATTTCCACAAGCAATGCTATAAGCAATACAATCTAAGCATTACAAAAAGAATGACAATACTCTTTATGGAATCATTTTACCATGGGTTTTAATTGGACACCAAAACCCTAATTGGGTTTCACCCTTGGAAAGGAGCTTCCAAGACAAACCCATAACCTTAATATCCTTAGGAAGTTAAAACCCTCAAGAAATTTGGGTCAATCACTCAATTTTGGTGCTATAATTGACCCTCAATGATTTAAGGGTTTTGTTTCAAGAAACCATGAAATCACTACCAAATTAGAGGAATTCATACCTTGGATTGTAGTAAGAATCAATCACATAAGTTGTTTAAGCTCCAATTCAACCCACAAGACACACTTAGAAGATCTTACACTCCATAAGGGTTTATAGGTTAAGAAGGAGGAACAAAATGACCAAAATCTGTGTAAGAAAACACTTAAATATAGACCAACCTGATCTCTGATGGTGTGGTCACGTCTCTCACCTTACCGCGATCGAGGCACTTCGGTTGATGCTATGCATGACTGAAGCTTAGAACTTGGTTCTGAGCTTCGGCCAATGCCTCGAGAAGCATCCGTGGTCTATTTCAAAGAAATAGGATATGTAAGACTATAGCTTTCGATGTTTCAGACACATCGCCAAAGTCAAATTTTGCATATGAGGCTGTTTTACAAAAGTTTTTTCTTAGTGGTCAATTATGACCAATGAAGACTTCAAATTGAGAAATGGGTTCTAAAACCCAAACGAACCATCAGGTAACTAAAATATCTGTCCCCACAAGTCATATATGACTTGGGAAAGCTATGGAGAAGCTCTATAGGAGGAAGTAAGAAAGAATATAGATAATGACCTGAAGGTTCATTACAATGGTGCATGGGATCGTGAATATTCTAGATCACTCTTCGTTTGCGCCAATGACCGCTAAGTGATTACAATACAATAAGGAAACCCACTAACATCCTCATAATTGATATCTATCTTCTTTTTTACCAAAGTTTTCATAAAGTTTGCTTATCGAAGCATAAATGCGAGAGCTTTGAAAGGCTAAACTTACACGTCAATTTAAAAGCAAGGCGGTCATCGACAATATATTTACCCAACTTTAGAGTCGGGGTCGAATACACGAGGAACAATGTGAGTGGCGATCAAATTAATTCAAAATAATAGATACAAGTTAAATTTAAACCAATGGTACAAAAAGATAAAATAAGGGAGGTAGGATCCTACACTATTATTTTATTTTTTGTTTTTTCTAGTATAAATTTAGGGATATGAATAATTAGAGTTTTAACAATTAAGCATGGATCTTGGGATTATGCACTACTAAGGGAGTGACATGTGGATTTTAATAATCAACATCAATTTAGTAAATCAAATATGAGTAGGCTTGGTTATAGATTTTGATGCTAGTCTTTCAACAAAACACCAAACTTTAACCCATTGATTCTTTTGAATGCCTAATATGTGTATTCAACAATTGTTAATCACAACATCAATCTAGGCATCCTGAATTCTAGGATGATACCCATGGCATAGTCAACCTCACATTCACCATTATGTCTAAGATAGTGAAAATTTAGCAAACTACACACATAGTTGCCTATCATTTTTGTGGTTTCCACATCCCTCTTTCAAGGATGATATGGATTCCTAAGGTTCAACCAAAAATATTCTTTTGAAGATGGACTTGAACTTTCTAGAGCATGGAGATTTCACTCATCAAATCCATGTGGGTATTTGGGGCTTTCACCCATCAAATCCTAACCAAAATAGCATAACAATGATAAAACCCATAAACATGAACTACCAAATAGATGCTACCAATAATAACCCATATACACTTAAACCCCTATTCACACAAAATCCCAAGAGGTAGATTTAGCTACACATAAGATAAATAAGCATAGATATACCTATAATCTCCATTGAAATAACTTGTTAAATATCAAAGTGAATGTTACTTCAAACTTGACACTCCCACAATATCAATAATGAAAGTTAACAAATCTTCCACTTAGAAAGACTTCATGCATTCTTCACCCAAAATTTATACAATATTTTCTTATACAAAAATGGAGGCTATAAAGTCTAGAGCTAAAACCTAAAAAATTGGGGAAGGTAGAATATGATTCTTGACGATAGGGTTTGAGTCTTTTTGTCAAAATTGGGATCATCCATATGCATTTACAATTTTTCCCTTGACCTGAACTCCTTCACTAAGCCGTGATTGCACAAGTCTAGCTACGACCGTGGCTACGCAATCGCGGTCAGCGTACAGCAACATCAATTTAGTAAATTATTTCCTTCTCCCTTTTGATCATTGATAGCTCCAATCTATATCTTTCTGAATTTTCAACTATATACCTATAAATAGTGGATATTTATTGAATTTACTCACGAATATGTCTCATTTATTCATTCAAATCAAGGCACTGTTCACTAATGTTGAGTGAGAATGAGTGGTAAAATCACCACTCATCAACATCCCAAACTTAAAGCATTTGCTTGTCCTCAAGCAACACTACCTCTTACCACGGGACTTAATCATTTATGTTTAAACTTTATGCCTCAAAGGCCATAATGACTTTAACTTATTGCAACCACAAGTATCTCCATGCAAATATTCTAGGCTAATTTCATTACTCCCCTCATCTTAAAACACAATATACAATGATGCATAAGACTTTAGAGAGAAACTAAGTAACAACGACCAATACTCTAGAAGTGGCTCCCTTTTTGCCTCAATTAATCTATACTCCATTTGCCTCATTGCTTGGGAGGTGAAGAAAATCACCCACCTCAACTTATTTGCATGCCATTGTCATAAGAAAGAGAATTTCCATACACCAAACTACCAGCTACGTAACAAGAAATATTAAGTACATAAATTCTCTCTTACAAAAGAAATCTCAATGCAACAAGTGTCATACCATAGGCTTGCCCCTATATTCAATCGCCACTACAAAGAAAGTAAATGGTCGGAGATCTCAAAGGACTTTCTAGGATTGTAATGTGGGTTTGGGTTAGGGTAGGATACCATTTTGGAACAACATGGCTATACCCTTCCTTGAATGTCTACATCACCCTTTACAATCCTTCCCTTTTCGACTAAGGGCCACTTGTCTTTGTTTTCTTTCTTTTCTTATGCCTACAATTTACTTCCATTGTTCACCAGTTTTCTTTCATTTATTTTTCTTGCAACTTACGTGCAATTCATTCCTTTGTTGGATCCTTTTTTTTATTCTTTTTTTCTAAACATTTGTTTTTAACACTTACGTACATTGGGCATTTTACTAATACTTTGTGGCTCCGCACTTCCTTCCATCACTTTAACCACCCCTAACTTAGGCTTTAAGCCTCAATTTGCATTTTTAAGTTCAGGAATGGTACGGTTCAAAAGGTGAAAAAGAATGGAACACGACTTGAAATGATTTTACCATAGAAAGGGTCCAAAGGATCAGAATGGGTAACTATGGATTTCAATTATGTATGGGTAGACTTTTTAGTCTATAATGGGTTTTAAAATCACAAGGATGGCCTAAGGTCATTTCTCTAACCACATACAATAAAAATAAGTTTTAAAAGACTAACATGGAAAGTTCTAGATAAAACAAGTGTAAAAGACATTAATGCCAAAATCTCACCATACGTGGCATGCAAAATTTGCCAAGGGAGTTTAAATTTCCCTCCTGCAAGAGAAAAAAGTGGAGTATTTATCACTATTTACAAGTCAATAATTTGTGGAGCCATAAAAAGAGAAAAAGATTTGTTGCAGCATTGCTCACGTTCATGCCCTTGAGTTTTCAAAAAAATTTAATAGAGGGGGTTTCTTGTTTTGCAATAGCACCACACACACTTTTCTAGACTATGGCTACAACCAAAGACTTAGTATCACATCTTGGCTCAAAACAGGATAACTACCCATATGATACTCACACTTCACCAATGGTGTACAAAGTGACCACAACTTTTACAAAATAAAATGCCATAGGTACTCAGACTTCCCTTGCATTCCTGACCCTCATGCTATGGGTACTCAAAATTCCTATGCACCTATGTCTCAAAACTCAAACATGATGTTTTACCCTTGGACTATCGTCACTTAATCCTTCTCAGAGCAAATCTTGTAATGCATTATCCAAATAAAAATAGAACTAAAGTACAAAGAGAAAAATTATAACCGGGAGAAAAATTGGATAATCCATCAAACATGGGAACCATCAAAGTGCCTCAACAATTTAGCATCCCCAAAACTAATAAAAATAATATCCAAAACATCAATAAAAAATAGTCATCAAAGTAAATATACGGGGCACCCCAACCATTAGAATGCAGTATCCTCACTAGAAGTGCAATCTAGCGAAAGTAAAAGGGTCTCCCTGAATATGCATCACGAGTTTCTCTCTCCTATTGGATCTATATCCTTAACACTATCCTCAATATTTGACCACTAAAAAGGTGCTTCATCATTACTGTCAAGCCTGGAAGAAGGGAGTTTGGCATTAGGCTTCAGGGCCTTGTACAGGCCCTTAACCTTTCCATATTTTGTTGAGGAACTTATCTCTTTTCTTCTCTCTATTAAATATCTTCTCATATAATTCCTTTATGTCACTGTGAGATGCAACCAAGGTTGAATAAGCTCTCTTTAGTATGGCTACTGTATCACCCTACCTCTCCTTTTCTTTCTTATCTTTCTCATAATCTGCAATGAACATAAATAAATGATGCCTAGTAGATGTCTCCCATAGACATTGAGGAGAACCTTCTAACAGCTCTTTGATGTCCCTTACATCAACACCCAAATAATCCAAAGGAACAGTGGTGGATGACCTACAAGATTTAGGCTCATCAGCAGTTGACTTATATGAGTCAACTTTTTATTTCTCGTTGTGCCTAGACGCACCTTCACCCTTTATTTTGAGTGGAGTTATGCGGAAACTTAGTTTCACCCAGGTATATATATGATACTCTTCCACCCATGCTTTTCTATATAGTTTAGTAATAAGAGAATGGAAGGGAAGAAGTGTACCACTTTGAATCTAATATTGCCTCCATTCTTCAAGTACAATTTGCCCCACATTTTAATCTATGCCAGTCATCAGGTAGGCTACCATGCGAGCTCGTGACTCAGTGAAAAATTTCATATGGGTACATGGTGAGACTCTACTACCTATATTATGAAACCAAATTATGGCCTCCACTGTGAATTTATGCATGGAGATCCCTATTTTGGTAGTGGCCCAGGTAACCCCTCTGTTTGGGCAAAGAATATTGGCCATCCAGTTTCCTGGCTTGTGGCCCTTTGCTTTGAAGTCTTCCATGTCAGTATCCTGTAGCACATGCACTTTATTAACCTGTTGTACTCAAAAATGCACATTCCTTCCCAGAATTTTCATTCCTAGGTTTGCAAGAGAGATAACTCTCGCGTATAACTCCTGCACCCATTGATCATTTTCCACACAAAGATCTGGGATAAAAAATATCCACCCAGAAGCAATAAGCTTATCAAGAAATCCTAAATACTATTTTGGGACCATATCGATGCACACGCCTCTCTCTAATAATAATTTAGCTCTCAGGAGGTTATTGTCGTACTGTCTTTGGCATTAAAGGGCCATGAATTTAATATGGTCGTAATCTCCCATTGTGAAGCATAGAACCTATAATCAATGTCAACTCAGGCCAATATTACTGTTATAACACCAATAATATATTAGACTAATCAGATAAACTCATGTGGTAGTGTTATAGGAGGTTTGTTGGGCCATTAAGGGTGTGCAAAAATTTTTATACTTGCCATAATCTTCTCTCAGGTATGGCAATCCTGGAATGCTGGCCGCGACTGTGGTGGCGCGATCACGGTCATTGAGATCGCAAACGTGGTACCTGAGACCAAGTATGATAGTTTTTACCCAGTGTTTAGAATGGAATTTTAACCCCGATCACTCATTTCAACTAAGCATGGTAGCATGATAATCAAAAGCTGAGCCTATAGTGTGTGATTATAGACCCTAAATTTGAATGAAATCAAACTACACACATTGGGGCATTCAATCAGACAAATGGAGTACACGATTACTTTAACCTTTTAAAGCTCAAACTTGGGTAGTCAAGACTTCCCCATTATCATTTACACCAACTATAATAGCCAACCAAAGCGAAAATACAACCAAATATGTAATTAGCAATGAAATCACTACTTTATGCCTTTTTCTACGCTACAAGTTATAAACATACAATTTCATATCAAAATCAGAGAAATTTCAACCACTTACCGGTTTAGGTGATGTAAATTGGTGAATTAATGCTTGGGTATTCAATGGAATGCCAAAAATTGGAGAGGATTATGAATGAAATTGAGAGAGGATCGTGAAAGGGGGAAATAAGTAGTAGGATGGCCTTTAAAACTAAATTGACCGCTATCACGGTCCTAGTTCTACGATCGTGGTCATCCATCTTTCGTGCTTGTGGTGGAATAGACCATAGTCGCGATAATAGAGACTAAACAATTGGGTTTTTTCATTTCTTACTCAGTCCAAACTTTCTATTTTCACAAGTTTCTTTGTCGACTTTGATCAAAATGCCTCGTAGCACCATATTTTAGGGAATATGCATGCATAAAAATAAAAACCAAAATCTACCCTAGCATGCATAAATAAAAGGATATGTGCCACTTTTCTTGGCACGATGGGTTGCTTCCCATAAATCACTTACTTTAACATCATAGCACGATGCCCCTACTCTTTCCTTTTATATTTCCATTTAAAAAATTTGAATCTCCATCCCAGCTTTAATTCAATATGCAATGAGTGATAGAGGTATACAAGATTCAAATTTTCCAAGATGAAACTTGGAAAAAGTGAGGGAATGGTGAGCAAGCTTTGATCTTGCCATTTTGAAGACTTGAACCTTTTACCCAACTTTACATCAATCTTATGCATTAGCTCCATGGTTAAAAGGGTGTACATTTATAGGCCTTTACTTGTACATAAAAAATTTAACTCCTTGGCCTTTGAATGATAAGGTTCTATGTGCTCCCTTGGAATGTCAAACGCCAAAATATAAGAGTCGGACTCCACCTCCCTACAATCCTCCATTTGTTCAAAGGGATAAATCCTCATCATATTCTATAAGCCTAATATTGAAAAGTTGGTTGAACGAGGTCCAACACTTAATTTTGGGTTAGCCTTCTCCGAAGCATATTCACCCCTAAATTAGCTAGAGTCATTGTAAGACATTTGATTTGATTCTTCTCTTGACTCTAATCTCATTTCTTTTATTTTGGCTTCTTCTTCCTCATATGAGTAGGATGATTGGGAAGCCACCAAGGATTCTTCACTCCCAAGCTCATCATCATATCTTGGTTTTTCTTCTTGTCATACTTCCTCTTGGGTAATGGATGTGGTAATGATAGTTTCAAACTTTTTTTCATTGCCCATTGCCTCCTTCTTGCACTTTCCCATTCTTGATGTATGTGTTCTAGATTCTTCCCTGTTGTATCCAACCGATCCAAATGGCCAGTTGTCTTGGGTCACAACTATTGGAATCGGTGTATTGCTCATCCTTCTTCTCATCATAAGATATACTAATCTCATATGAAAAACTAGAAATTTGACTAGTATAATAGGGGGAAGGGCCTTTGGAAAATCATCCCAAATATCCATTTCGGCTACCACACAAGGGGAAACCGTACTCCCTACTAGATTAAGATTATGATTCTGTATCTCTCTGACAAGCATAGTTACAAACTCTCCTGATGTGTGATCCTCCATAATATGAACATGGGTAGTCAAGATAGGACCTCTAACTATCCAACTCATATTTGTTAAAAGATGTCATAGAGAAAAGTAAAAGTAAAATAAAATCTACCTTCAAAGAAAATCACAAACACTTATATACAAGCTTGAATTCAAGCAAGTAAACTAAAATTTAAAATGAACTTAGTATGCCAAATTGTTCCCTGTCAACGGCATCATTTTTGATAAATCTCAACTTACACATCAATTTAAGTACAAGGCGATCAACGTCAAATATTTACCCAACTTTGGAGTAGGGGACAAATCCATGAGGAACTATCTGAGTGGCGATCAAATTAATTCGAAATAATAGATATAAGTTATATTCAAACCAATGGTACAAAAATATAAAATGAGGGAGATAGGATCCTTCACTAGTATCTTTTTTTTTGTTTTTTTCTAGTATAAATTTGGGGCTATGAATAATTAGAGTTTTAATAATTAAGCACAGATATTGGGATAATGGAATACAAAGGGAGTGACATGTGGGTGATAATAATCAACATCAATTCAGTAAATGAAATATGAGTATGCTTGGTTACATATTTTGATGCTAGTCTTTCAACAAAAGATTAAACTTTCACCGATTGATTTGTTCAAATACCTAATATGTGTGTTCAATAATTGGTAATCATAACCTCAATCTAGGCATCCCTATTTCTAGGATGATACCCATGGCATAGTCAACCTCACATTCACCCTTATGTCTAAGATAGTGAAAATTTAGTAAACTACACACATAATTGTCTATCATTACTGTGGTCTCCACATCCCTCTTTCAAGGATGATATGGATTCCTAAGGTTCACCAAAAAATCTTCTTTCGAATATGGACTTGAACTTTCTAGAGCATGGATCTTTCACTCATCAAACCCATATGGTTATTTGGGGCTTTCACCCATCAAATCCCAACCAAAATAACATAGCAATGATAAAACCCATAAACATGAACTACTAAATACATGTTTCCAATAACAACCTTCACTCACTTAAACCCCTATTCATACATAATCCCAAGAGGGAGATTTAGCTACACATAAGATAAATAAGCATAGATATACCCATATTGTCCATTGAAATAACTTGTTGAGGATCTAAGCAAATGTTACTTCAAACTTGACTCTACCATAATATCAATAATAAAAGTTAACAAATCTTCCACTTAGAAAGTCTTCATCTATTCTACACCTAAAATTTATACAATATTTTCTTATCCACAAATGGAGGATATGAAGTCTAGAGCTAAAACCTAAAAAATTGGGGAAGGTAGAATATGATTCTTGAGGATAGGGTTTGAGTCTTTTTGTCAAAATTAGGATCAGCCAGGTGTATTTCCAATTTTGTCCTTGGGCTGAACTCCCATAAGACGTGATAGCATATTTTTGGCTTCGACCGCAGCTATGCGACCATAATTTACATCTGTGACTGCGTGTAACACTCCATATTTTGGACTAGATTAAAAATCCATCATTCATCTGTGTAGATATTCCAAAAGCTTCGAATCCTATGTAAATTTAGTATTTTAATCAATTATTTAGTGTGGGAATCTATTTGAGCATGAATTTAGTTCATAGAGGTCCCCTAACTCAAGGACAAGTTGAAAGCTTTCCTATCGTTAAAGTTTTAGTGAGCGTCAAAACTTAGGTCAAATTCAATAGACCATAACTCCTTGTATATATCGAATTAGAGGAACTACTATATATAAAATGAAATATATTTGAATTATCTTTCCAACGATACCAATTTCTCCCAAATCTAATTTTGGAGAAAAGAGTTATGCATATTTTACTCCAGCATGTCAGCCTGGAAAATTGACTGACGATATTTTGTGATAAGTTATCACAAGTGTGACGACTTATCACAAATGTTGTCATCCATAGGCAGAAATCGACCCCCAGTGATGACATTTTATGATAATTTATCAGAAGTGTGATGACTTATCACAAATGTCATCAGCCTTAGGCAGAAATCCATCAATTCCAGCCCCAGTGACGATATTTGTGACGACTTATCACAAGTTTGATGGCTTTTCACAAATGTCGCCAGCCTTAGATTTTGAGTAATTGGGAAGCGGTTTAGTAAGGGTATTTTGGTCTTTTTCCTCCACTTTTCATGACTTAAAACCCTCAAGGGACGTAACTTTCTCTTATTTTTCTTCAGTTAAACATCTCAAAAATTCTCTCATAGACTCTCAACCACAAGATTAGGGTTTCCTCTCAAGATCATCTTCCCCAGAACAAGAACATTCTCTCCCAAAGGGGTTAAACCCTAGTCAAGAAAAAATCAAGAGAAAGCCTAAGGATTTTTTCAAGAACCTTTAAAAAACCTTAGATCTCTTTCAAGATTCAATCACTAAGGTATGCGTAGTGTTCATCTATGGATCCCTTTCATCCATGGAGCTCAAGAATTATGTTTTAAATTATAAATTGTAATTTCCTTGTTGTTTTATGACTATACTCATGTTGATGATTGTTGTTGGTATTCAAGGTTGTATCTTGATGTGTTTTTCATGAAGCATGTGAGTAGGCTAGTTAAAATGCATGAATTTTTGATGGATTAAGATTGTCAAATTGATAAGTACACCTATGCCCAAAGTTGTGCATGTAAGGTGTTTGATAAAATGCCAAGAATGATAGAATCCATGTTTTAATAACTTAATAGTGCTTAAATGACAAGTCCATGTCCTATTCCTTATATTTCCACATGAATTACATGTTTTTGATATGTGTTGTTGTTATGAGTTCTTGTTGTGCTATGGAATGTGCATGATATTGAGGTATGCAAGTATACCCATGTTATATGCATTCCCTTTCATGTTTATGGTGTTGAACATCATCTGTAGTATGAAATCCACTACTTATGGTATTATGAATTATGGATGTTACTCCTATGATCAAGAAGTATCATGTGTGTCAGTTTCCTTCCATCAAATCCTGGGGGTACTTGAACCCAAAAAATATAACTGTGTGCCTAGGGCCGAGTCAGTCTCAAAATAATCTCAGTCATGCTAGGATCAGTAGAAATCAGTCAGTTATAGAATTCAGATCTATCAAACAGTTATAGAACTTACGAAATCTCAGTAATCTAAGTATCGTTATAATTCCAGCTTCAGTTCAGTACTCAGCTCAGATCTCGGTAGCATTCAAAAAATCAATTCAGAACTTAGTATCATTCAGTTTGATAATAGATTCAATAGTATTCTTTTAGATAACGGAACCAAGTGAACTCAATCAACTCAGTCAAGTAAGAAACTTAGTAATAGCTTCAGTTCAGTTCAAGTACAAGTTCTAAGAATCAGTTCAAAGTCTTTCAGTTGGCAGTAGGAGCTAGCACCAGTGAGTGCAGAGATGGTAGCTCCCGGTCATAGAGGCAGAGTTGTTAGGAGCAATCACTGAACTCCAAAATGACGTAGCCATCACAGGATGTATGAGTCACCCATCAGAAAAAGGCTTGTCACCGTCAGAGAGGTTTGACTATTATACTGCCTTAGGCTTGACTTCCTATGGGGGTCACCCGTCAGATAGGCTTGACCAGAGAGGTCTTTACCCATGGTACAGTATTGACACCCTTCCAGCTGGGGTTACAGGTTTGACCCCACCCATTTAGATTTAAGGCATGTCGGTTAAATGAGAACTCCCACAGTTATAGTTTTAGTATCAGTCTTCAGAGTAGAACTCAGAAATCAGAACTAACAGATACAGTCATTAATCTCAGTAAGGAACTAAGATAGTTCCACAAATTCATAGATAGGCTTGGTATAACATAAAGTTATTCAATATCAGTATTTACAGAGGTCACCTATCAAATAGGCTTGATCTCAATCTCAGATTCAGTAGAGTATTCTCAATATCAGTTCAAGTGATCACCCGTTAGTTAGGCTTGATCTAAATCTTAGTCATTCTTAATGATTATTATAAGATTTAGACTGTCAGATATAGTCTCTCAGTATCAGTTACATCGGTTAGGCCGATCATCACAGTTATATCAGTTAGATCAGTCATCAGAGCATACATTATTAGTATTCAATTTTAGGATTTTTAGGCATAGTCAATTAGACCAGTTCTTCATAATTCAAACTATCATAAATAGTCATTCGTCTATTCAGTTTCTTAGTATCAGTAAACTCATGTTTTTAACATTCTAAATCAGTAGTCAGTATCACCACGAGTTCAGTTATAGTTACTTATGCATGTATGTATTCTCACGTTCATATCAGTCAGCATTGTTCAAGCATATAAACCCTTTGAATTTAGCCTACCTTACTCATATACTCAGTACATTCAGACTTACTGATGCATTTGTGTTATGGTATTTTATTTTACGCCATAGGTTCAGAGAAATGAGTTCCAGAGTAGTAGTAGCATTGCAGATTTCAGCAGTCAGAGTTAGAAGTGAGTTCTTATCCTTGGAAGAGATGATTATTTCTCTATCTTCTCATTGATTAGTTCATTAGTCGAAGTTAGTTGAAAACATGTCCCATCAGCTCCTTATTCAAATTATTCAGATAGTAGAAGTTTTTTGACTAGACGCAGACTAGATTACAGACTAGATTTAGACTTCAGTATTTTGGTTTTGTTTTTGTATTGTGATACCACTTTATTTAGATATTGTTATTATTCAGATTATGTTCAGTATTGAACCTTATGGCCTTTCAGTTTATGTTTCTGCATTTATATTCATATATTATGCAATGTATAGGTATAGATATCAGTCATGGTTTAGTTTGTAGCCCCTTGGGGTTATGAGAATCTTGTACCATTCTAGTTCATAAAATCGGGTCGTTACAAACTTGGTATCAGATCCTAACGTTCAATAGTATCCTAGGAAGTCTGTAAGCTGCATTTAGTAGAGTCATGTATATGGTTATATTGCACGCCACATTTATGTGCAGGAGGCTATAAGATATTTTAGGAACAGTTTCCCTTCTTTCATGTCTCTGATCGTGCTATAGAAAGGTTCTCTAAGAAACTTATGTGGATTGTCATCATGTTCAATTCATGTCATCTTTACCTTACTCTTAAAGTAGTAGAAGTAGTGAAGCCCAAAGTCCAACAAATAGAGCTTTCTCAGGCAATCCCGACAGATAGTTTTAGGATAGTATTAGTAGTGAGCTTTATATTTAAAGGTCCAGTCTTTTAGGATGAGTTATCATTTAGGTACATTATTGTACCGAAGACCCTAGAGTAGAATGATTGTAGTTCAGTTCAGAGTTTAGTGAAGTGTTCCCAGACTTATGATGATAACTTGAGACTAAGGTGGAAGGTTTAGATGAAAGAATGCAGAAGCAGTGCTTCAGTTAAGCTTAAGTTCTCAGCATGAGTTAGTCAGTAAAGCCAGCAGTTCAGTTTAGCAATCAGATAATCAAATTTGTATAGTTTGTTTTCACATCTTTCCATCTAGTCATACTATCAGAAATCTCAGTAAGGTAACTATTCCAAGATAGAGTACCTTAGTAGTTGCGAGTATAACTCAGTTCATGCATCATGCATTATATTCAGCTCTCAGATGTTTAGATATGATTCAATTCATAGATGCCTTGTGCACCGCCTCAGTAGTTCTCAAGTATTCCAGTGATTTAAGTATTTTTAGAGGGACATAGTGTCCCAAGGGGAAGATGCTCTATAACTCCCCAAAGTTATCAATTCTGTAAACCCATTCAGTTTCATGCATAGATTCCTATTACGAGTTAGCATCAGTTATCATTACACAGTCAGTCATGCTTTCAAGAGTAAGTTCAGTCAGACCTCCATGCATTAGATATGCATGTTCAGTAGAGAAAGTTCAGCTTATTAGTGTATTCAGTCATACGTTCATGAGAACAACTCAGTCAAGTATCCATGCATCAAATATGCATGGCCGTCATGATTATTCAACTTACCAATCATCTAATCCGGGTATTCTATGCATCAGTTATGCAAGCATACTCTATTGGAAAATTCAGTGTGTCAGTGATTTACATCATATAGTCATGTTTTAGATATTCAGGTCTCTTAAGTATGTTTAGTTGATCAGTACTCATAACTTATGAATCGACATTCGAGGACGAATAATTCCAAGGGGGAGATAATGTAACACCCTACATTTCTGACTGGAATGAAAATTCATCATTCATTTGTGTAGATGTTCCCAAATCCTCAAATCCTATGTAAATTTAGTGTGTTAATAAATTATGTAGTGTGGGAATCTATTTGATCATGAATTTAGATCATAGAGGTCCCCTAACTCAAGGAAAAGTTTAAAGCTTTCCTATAGTTCAAGTTTTAGTGAGCTTCAAAACTTAGGTCAACTTCAGTTGACCATAACTCCTTATATATATCGAATTAGAGGACCTAATATATATCAAATTAAATATCTTTGAATTTTCTTTTGAACGATACTAATTTTGTCCAAATCCAATATCGGAGCAAAGAGTTATGCCTATTTTACTCTAGCATGTCAGCGTGGAAAACTGACTAATGATATTTTGTGATAAGTTATCACAAGTGTGATGACTTATCACAAATGTCATCAGCCTTAGGCATAAATCCACCCCCAGTGACGACATTTTGTGATAATTTAACACAAGTGTGATGACTTATGACAAATGTCGTCAGCCTTAGGTAGAAATCCATCAATTCCAGCCTCCCATTGATGACATTTGTGATGACTTATCACAAGTCTGATGGCTTATCACAAATGTCGTCAGCCTTAGATTTTCAGCAATTGGGAAGCAGTTTAGTAAGGGTATTTTGGTCTTTTTCCTCCACTTCCCATGACTTAAAACCCTCAAGGGACATAACTTTCTCCTATTTTTCTTCAGTTAAACATCTCAAAAATTCTCTCATACACTCTCAACCACAAGATTAGTGTTTTCTCTCCAGATCATATCCTCAAGAATAAGAACATTCTCTCCCAAAGGGGTTAAACCCTAGTCAAGAAAAAATCAAGAGAAAGCCTAAAGGATTTCTTCAAGAACCTACAAGAAACATTAGATCTCTTTCAAGATTCAATCACTAAGGTATGCGTAGTGTTCATACATGGATATTTTACATCCATGGAGCTCAAGAATCATGTTTTTAATTATAAATTGTGATTTCCTTGTTGTGTTATGAGTATATTCATGTTGATGATTGTTGTTTGGATTCAAGGTTGTATCTTGATGTGTTTTTCATGAAGAATGTGAATAGGTTAGTTGAAACCCATAAATTTTGGATTGATTAATATTGTAAAATTGATAAGTACACCTATGCCCAAAGTTATGCATGTAAGGTGTTTGATAAAATGCCAAGAATGATAGAATCCATATTTTTATGACTTAATAGTGCTGAAATGACAAGTCCATGTTCTAATCCTTATGTTTCCACATGAATTCCATGTTATTGATATGTGTTGTTGTTATGAGTTGTTTTTGTGATATGGAATGTCCATGATACTGAGGTATGCAAGTATACCCATGTTATATGTATTCCCATTCATTATAAGGTGTTGAGAATCATGTGTAGTATGAAATCCCCTACTTATGGTATTATGAATTGTGGATGTTATTCCTATGTCAAGAAGTATCATATGTGTCAGTTTCCATCCATCGAGTCCTGGGGGTACTTGTACCCGAAAAATATAACTGTGTACCTAGAGCCGAGTCAGTCTCAAGGTAATCTCAATCGTGCTAGGATCAGTCGAACTTACTCAGTTACAGAATTCAAAACTCTCAGAAAGTTATAGAACTTAAGAAATCTCAGTAATCTAAGTATCATTATCATTCCAACTTCAGTTCAGTACTCAACTCAGATATCAGTAGCATTCAAGAAATCAATTCAGAACTTAGTATCATTCAGTCAGATAATAAATTAAGTAGTATTCCATCAAATAACGGAACCAAGTGAACTCAATTATCTTAGTCAAGTAAGAAACTCAGTAACAGCTTTAGTTCAGTTCAAGTACAAGTTCTATGAATTAGTTCAGAGTCTTTTAGTTTGGAGTAGGATCTAGCACCGACTGAGTGTAGAGATGGAAGCTCCCCGTCAGAGAGACAGAGTCTTCAGGAGCAATCCCTGAACTCCATAACTGTGTAGCCAGCGCAGGATGTTGGAGTCACCCATCAGAAAAAGTCTTGTCACCGGTCAGAGAGGCTTGACTATTATACTTCCTTAAGCTTGACTTACTACGAGGGTCACCTGTCAGATATGATTGACCAGAGAGGTATTTACCCATGGTATGGTATTGACACTTTTCCAGGTGGGGTTACAGGTTGGACCCTACCAGTTCTGATTTGGGGCATGTCGGTTAAGTGAGAACTCCCACAGTTTTAGTTTTAGTATTAGTCTTCAGAGTAGATCTCAGAAATCAGGACTGTCAGATACAATCATTAATCTCAGTAAGGAACTCAGATAGTTCCACAGATTCATTGACCACCCGCTAGATAGGCTTGGTCTAACATAAAGTTATTCAGTATCAGTACTTACAGAGGTCACCCATCTGATAGTCTTGATTTCAGTCTCAGATTCAGTTGAGTATTCTCAATATCATTTCCAGAGATCACCTGTTAGTTAGGCCTAATCTTAAGATTAGTCACTCTTAATCATTATTAGAAGATTTAGACTGTCAGGTACAGTCGCTCTGTATCAATTACATCGGTTAGGCTAATAATCACAGTTACATTAGTTAAATTAGTCATCATAGCTTACATTATTAGTATTCAATTTCAGGACTGTTAGACACAGACAATCAGACCAGTTCTTCATAATTTGAACTGTTAGAAATAGTCGTTCATCTATTCAGTATCTCACTATCAGTATACTCATATTATCAGCATTCCAACTCAGTAGTCAGTATCACCATGAGTTTATTTATAGTTACTTATGCAAGTATGTATTCTCACATTCATATTAGTCAGCATTGTTCATTCATATAAACCCTTTTCTCTTAGCCTACCTCACTCGTATACTCAGTAAATACAGATGTACTGATGCATTCATGCTATGGTGTTTTATTTTATGACATAGGTTTAGAGGCACGAGCTTTAGAGGAGCAGTAGTATTGCAAATTTCAGCAGTCAGAGTTAGAAGTGAGTACTCATCCTTTGAGGACATGATTATTTCTCTATTTTCTCATTGATTAGTTCATTATTAGGAGTTTGTTGGGGACATGTCCCATCAGCTCCTTATTCAGATTATTCAGATAGTAGAGGCTTTCAGACTAGATGCATATTAGATTACAGACTAGATTCAGACTTCAGTATTTTGGTTTTGTTTTGGTATTGTGATACCACTTTATTTTGACATTGTTATTATTCAGATTATGTTCAGTATTGAACCTTATGGCCTTTCAGTTGATGTTTCTGCATTTATATTCATATATTATGCAGTGTATAGGTACAGATAGCAGTCATGGGTTAGCTTATGGTCCCTCGGGGTCATGAGCACTGTGTAGCATTCTGGTTAAAAGAATTGGGGTGTTACACTGCGATTAATTGAATATCCTTGAAATACGTAATCACAGTCAGCAGACTGTGACCATGGTATCTGAGGCTTTTCTATTGCATGTCTTCAATTGCACTCTTCCTTCTCTATTTTGATCATTGTAATCTCCAATCCATATCTTTCCGTCTTTTAAACTCTATACCTGTAATGAATGGATATTAGTTCATTTACTTATAAATATGTCTGATTTATTTCTTCAAATAAAGGCAATTTTCACGAATGTTAAGTGAGAATGAGTGGTAAAATAACCACTCATCAAGATTCTAGAAGAGGGATATTTAAACTCAACTCTTTCAGTATAGAAATGAACTTCTTAAACTTTTCTTTATCTTTCTTTTACTTCAATCTCTGAGGAAAAGGTGGGGGAGGTTGTGGAATAGCTTATACTACCGGATCAACAACCTTTCCCTTACCTTTATCCTTCTTATCTATATAATAAACATCTATTGATGGTTGTGATGACACAACATTGGTCACCAACTTCTTTAACTCTACTTTTGGTGTCTCATCAATATCAATACTACTATTCCTTGACTGATAAACTACAGTCATAGAGGGATCAATGGTATCCTTACCACTATAAGTAGTGATTTCTAAACAATGACTATTATTCTTAGGATTTTTAACTCTATTTCTCGAAAGGCTACCTGACTGTTGGTAATTCTAGGTGATAGATATTTGACAAAATTGTTGCTCTAAATGCTTGATCATAGTGGTATGTAATTCTACTTTCAGGGTCAATCCTTAAATTTATGTCCTAATATCCTTAGGATAATTTTATTGACTTGCCTAACCCTTTAATATCTTGGAAAAAATAGCCTCCATTCTTGATTAACTATCACAACTGCCTTGTGTAACATATGCACCACCCTTTTCTTTGTAATCCTCCTTGAGTCTTAATCCACCATCCCTCTATTTTATCTAATCTCTATACATATCCCCATAGTTGTTCTAACCTTCATTACATTTCCTAGAGTTCTAATTGTCTTATATTGATGATTGGACCTTGGTTGATAAATACACAAACTCTCTATCTAGATATTTAGCCTCTTCATCCACATCTAAATCATATGATTTTGAGGACCTACCTTGAGTAAGTACTTCATTTACCATCATAAAATTTATCATTGCAAACTTCTTTTCAACAACCCACCTCTATCCTTAGCTAAGTAACCTCTTGTGCCACTATGTCATCAATATCTCAATGTTCGAAGGAAGCCCCAATAGAATAAGTGTCAGCGCCTATTTCTTCTTTCTAAGTATACCACCCTTGGTTGGTGAGAAAAAATTAATCTATTATCTTCGATGTTGCCTCCCAACACTAGAACATAAATGCTCCATCGATGATAGTGTCTACCATGCCTTTTGAATTGGTATTAAGGGCTCGATAGAATATTTAAAGCATGTTACTTCATTTAATTCTATGATTCAGCACCGTCATCAACTTCTTCTTAAATCAAAAACCCTGCCTTATAAATTGATTCATAGTGAAATTGCCTAAAATTATATATATCTCATCCTTCAACTTTAGCATTTTGGATGGAGGAAATAAATAATCTGAAAACTGCCTCCACAACTCATTCCATGTAGTAATTGATCCTTGAGGAAGTTCCTTTAACCATAATATAGCTTTACCAATTAGAGAGCTATATAACAACCTAAGTCTCAAAGCTTTCTGATCAACTCCAGGTATAGTGTATGACGTGAAAATCCAACAAAATTAATATGGTGAATATTAGCAGGAGGACTGATAGCTCCTATCTCAGTAGGCTCAATGTATCCCAAGTCCTCCTCTAGATCATCTTATGGTGGAAAGTATTGATAGGATGAGGGTACTTAGATCTACTCCTTCTATATATATTGAGTTCTGCTTAATGATCAACTCCTTAACTCTTCTTTGCCATCTCTGCTTCCTGACCAATACATCAAGCATCTGATCACTCCTCATGTTAGCAGCATTTGCTTCTGCTAATATTTTATTCATGGTTTGATAAATTATCTCCTAAACTATACCAAGAGAAGGATGAGTAAACCTACTAGGATTGTCATGAAGCCACACAAGATGGCCTTCACATACATGTTCTATCATTTTATAATTCAATACGGTTGTAGGAGCCTCTTTTGCTCATGATCAAGTGGGAGTAAAGGATTAACTTGACTCCTAATACAAGGCATACACCAGTGTATACCTTAAGAAGAACAAGAAAATAAAACCCAAAAATTGAAAAACTTTAATCAATCAATCCACAATAGTATTCCATGAAAACAATGCCAATATTTTGATGTCACCCAATGCTACACCTCCAAGAAGTAAAAAGCAATCAAAGTCAAAATAAAGTAACCCAACTAGGTTGGGGTCAAACTTTGAGAGAATAGGTTAGAACTATCTCTTAAACTTATTAGAATGCACAGACAATGTAAAAAAGTAAATAAGGGTTTGTTTTGATTATTAGAAAGCAATAAAACTCGAATTCATTTAGTTGTAAACAATCAGAAATAAAAACTAGGCTTGTGTTCCCTTGTCTTCTAACTTCATATGTTTATCAAGATCAATCTACTATCTTACTACTACACATGTAGAATCTAACAAGTTATGAAACACCAACAACTTCTCAACACTCTTTGGTGAATCTCACTCATATCCTCTCGGTCTTAGAGTGGCACATTACTATCCCTTGACTTGGATTCTAGGGTTGATATCCTCGATCACTATTGTTATCTTCTCTTCCCAATATATATTTCTTTCTAGAGTAAGTATCAAATACATGTGAGTCCCTAAGATTTGCAACCGTTAAGAAAGAAATTAAAGCAAACAAAATCACAATACATGCAACAATAATGATTTAGAAGTCTTGCATACTTACCCCACTTTGTTAGTCTGTTAGGGTTCCCACAACCCTATCTAAGTGAATTAGCCGCTCATAGTTGTGAAAAATTCCATGGAATTCATAAGTGAAATCATAGAATTAATCTTAATATTATATGCAAAGAAAACACAAAGTCTCAAATCAATAAATAAATCAAAAGCTAAGAACACAAGAATTCAAAGATCAAAAGCAAATCTTAGAATAAAAATATATGTTTGTGAATAACTAACTAAACCATATCAAATAATATTAAAAGATTACATGGAAACCCTAGGAATCCTTTCCTAATTAAAAGAGGAGAATTGTATCAGCATCCACCTATGGTACAACTTACGGGCCGTAGGTGGCACCTACGGTCCGAATGTGTAATACCCCAAAAAATCCAAACCAATATAAGAGCCATGTACAAAGATCATGAAAAGTAAATAATGGTTATTTTATATTTTTATGTGTAGGTTAGATGTATATTAAGTATTCAAATAACTCCCAGCTATCAGACGAATCAAAACATTCCTTACCGATTGAATTCTTGAGAAAGATATTGGTATAGTCAACTTTAAATGAGCATATCTCTCATTATACTTGGAATTTTTTATCTCATTACCTATAAACAGATAGATAATTAAATTATTTTTCCAAAGATACCAATTTTTCATTAATATGATATCGGACCGAAGAGTTATTCCTATTTTACTCCAGCATGTCAGGCTGGAAATAGTGTGACGACATTCGTGGTAGCTTACCACATTTGTGATGCCCTATCACGAAGGTCGTCAACCTTAGGTAGAAACCAGATCCTAAGTGCCGACATTCGTGGTAGCTTACCATATTTGTTACGCCCTATCATGAAGGTCGTCAGCCTTAGGCAGAAACCAACTCCTAAGTGACGACATTCATGACAGCTTACCACATTTGTGATGTCCTATCACGAAGGTCATCAGCCTTAGGCTGAAACCATCTCTTAAGTGACAAAATTCATGATATCTTACCAAATTTGTGATGCCCTATCACGAAGGTTGTCAGCCTTAGGAAGAAACCAGCTCCTAAGTGATGACATTCGTGATTAATTCAGACTTTTCACCACTAATTCAGACATAGCTTGAGGTGACCATTTTTCTTAATCTTATTTAGTTACATGTTCAAAATTCTAGTATAAAATTGGTATCAAGTATCACTGCATAGCTTATCATGCATTCATGAATTCAGCTTATCAGTCATGCATCAGATATACATGTTCAGTTGGGCTATATTCAGTTTAGAATTCAATTCAGTCCTAAAATCATGTTCCAGTTGAGCATGATTAGTGTATGCATCATTTATCTTTTCTCCCCTCTCAAGCAATCATTATTCGAGGATGAATGTTTCCAAGGGGGAGATATTGTAATACCCCGAAAAATCAAAACCAATATTAAAGCCATGTACCAAGATCATGCATAGTACATCATGGTTCTTTTATAGTTTTATGAGTAGGTTATATGTATATTAAGGCTTCAAATCACTCCCATCTATCAGATGAATCAAAACATTCCTTACCGATTGAATTCTTGAGAAGGATAGTGGTATAGTCAACTTCAAACTAGTATATCTCCCAATATATTTGAAATTTTGGAGATTATCACCAATCAACAGATAGATAATTGAATTATATTATCAACGATACCAATTTCGCCTAAATTTGGTATCGAACCAAAGAGTTATTCCTATTTTACACTAGTATGTCAGGCTGGAAACAGTGTGACGACATTCGTGGTAGCTTACCACATTTGTGATGTCGTATCACAAAGGTCGTTAGCCTTAGGCAAAAACCAGATCCAAAGTGATGATATTCATGGTAGCTTACCACATTTGTGACCCTCTATCACGAAGGTCGTCGGCCTTAGGCAGAAACCAGCTCCTAAGTGACAACATTTGTGACAGCTTACCATATTTGTGATGCCCTATCATGAAGGTCATCAGCCTTAGGTTGAAACCAGCTCTTAAGTAACGACATTCATGATAGCTTACCATATTTATGATGCCCTATCACGAAGGTCATCAGCCTTAGGCCGAAACCAGCTCCTACGTGACGACATTTGTGATATCTTACCACATTTGTGACGCCCTATCACGAAGGTCGTCAGCCTTAGGCAGAAACCAACTCCTAAGTGATGAAATTCATGATAGCTTACCACATTTGTGATGCCCTATCATGAAGGTCATCAGCCTTAGGAAGAATCCAGCTTCTGTGTGATGACATTTTTGACGGCCTGTCATATTTTTTACGCCTTGTCATAAATGTCTTCACACTTAGGCAGAAACCATCAATTCCAGCTCCTGTGTGATGATATTTTTGATTGCTTGTCATATTTTTTTGACGCCTTGTCACAAATATCGTCATCTATGATTTTCAGCAACTGGGAATTTATTTCCTAAGGGTATTTTGGTCTTTTACTTTACCTTCCATGACTTATAACCCGAAAGATGCATAATTTTTACCTTTTTTGCTTTAGTTAAGCATCTCAAAAAAACCCTTTCCTATTCTCTCAACCATAAGATTAGGGTTTCCATCAAACTCATCTCTCAAAAGAAAGATTCAAGCCTTTTTCCAAGATAATTGAGAATTAAGTTTCCTAATCCAAGAACTCTCCAGTAAATATCAAGGTTTCCTTTCTAAGGTATGCGTAGTGTTCATCTATGGATCCAATCCATTCATAGAGCTCAAGAACCATGTTTTAAATATTATTTTATAAACTTTTTGTGGTGATATGAGTATGTACATGTTGACGATTGTTGTTTCAGTTTCAACAACGACCTTATGGCCTACATGTTCATGTTTTGGGTATCTTTCACCCATATGGATGTTATGTTTTTATAGATTCTTTATTCAGTTGAACCTTATGGCCTACATTTCAGTTTTAGGTATCTTTAACCCATTTCAGTTACTATGTGGGCATGTTTGTACTCTTAGGTTCATGTCAGTCAGACAGTTAGTATTGTTCATGTATGTAAACCCTGTTTATATTTAGACTACCTCACTCATATACTCAGTACATTCTCTCATACTGACATATTTGCGCTATGTTGCTTTCTTTTTATGTTACACCATAGGTTCAGATACACGAGCTCTAGATCGGCAGTAGCAGTTTCCAGTCGCAGAGATTCAGTGAGTCCTCTTCATTCGAGGAAAATATTATTTGATTTATTCATTATTATTTTAGCCATTTATTAGTTTACAAAGTTTGTTGGAGACATGTTCCTTCAACTCCTTATTCAGACAACACTTAGAGGCTTTCAGATTCAGTATTCAGACTTATGTTAAGATTTGATTCAGTTTTCAGTTGTTTTGGGTATCTTTCACCCATATGGTTGTTATGTTTTGATAGATTCTTTATTCAGTTAAACCTTATGGCCTACATGTTCATGTTTTCCGCTATATTACATTATATATTGCAGTGTTCAGGTACAGATATCATTCATAGGTTAGCTTGTGATCATTCGGGATCATAAGCATCGTGTAGCATTCTATTTTAGAAAAATCGGGGCGTTACAAAGTTGGTATCAAAGCCTAAGGTTCAATAGAGTCCTAGGAAGTCTGAAAGCCATATCTAGTAGAGTCTTATACATGGGTATGTTGATCACCATATATATGTACAGGATGCTATGAGATGTTTTAGGAACAGTTCCCTTTCTTCAGTATTCATGTCGTGCTAGTACGCATAATTTCAAGTCAGTCTCCCTAGTCTAATCCACGTCAGCAGATTTAGTTGAGTTAGAGATGATTGAATTGATCTCATTCTCAGCATGGATTGGCTTCATTTCTTCTATGCCACAGTCGACTGTAGAAATAAGATAGTTCAGTTTCAGTTCCTGAATGAGCCCATCCTAGAGTGGAAGGGTAGCACTTTATCTTTTAGGGGTAAACTTATCCCTACCTTCGGGCAAGGAAAATAATTTTTAAAAGGTGTGTGTATCATCTCTTGCATGTTAAGGATTCCAGTTCCAAATCTCCCAGTCTTGAATCATTCCCAGTGGTTAATGAATATTCAGATGTCTTTCCCAAAGATCTTCTAGGCATTCCTCCTGAAAGGGAAATAGACTTCGACATACACCTTCTCCCATATACTCATCCTATTTCTATTGTGCCATACATAATGGAACCAGCAGAACTCAAGGAACTGAAAGATTAGTTAAAGGATCTCTTAGATAAGGGATTCATCAGGCCCAGTGTATCCCTATGGGGTGCGCCAGTCTTATTCGTGCACAAGAAAGATGGTTCTCTATGAATGTGTATTGATTACCATCAGTTCAACAAAGTCACGATCAAGAACAGGTATCCGCTGCCTAGGATAGATTACTTTTTTGACCAACTTCAGGGTGACAGTTATTTCTCCAAGATAGACCTCAGATCAGGCTATCATTAGCTCAGAGTTAGAGAATGTGACATTCCAAAGACAACTTTTCGTACTCAGTATGGTCACTTTGAATTTCTAGTCATGTCCTTTGGTCATACCAATGCCTCTGCAGATTTCATGGACTTGATGAACCAGGTGTTCAAGTAGTACTTTGACACATTCATCATAGTCTTCATAGATGATATTCTAGTCTATTCTCGCATAGAGCATGATCATTTAGACCATCTCATAATTGTTCTTCCGACACTCAGGGATCACCAGTTGTTCGTCAAGTTCAGTAAGTGCAAATTTTGGCTAAGATCAGTAGCATTCCTTGGCCACATTGTTTCTAGTGATGGCGTTAGAGTAGATCCTCAGAAAACTGATGTAGTAAGAAACTGGCCTCGCCCTGTCTCTCCATCAGATATCAGGAGTTTCTTGGGTTTGGCTTGCTATTACCGATGGTTTGTCGAGGTATTTTCTTCTATTGCATCTCCTATGTCCAAATTGACTTAGAAGAAGGTAAAGTTTCAGTTGTTAAAATCTTGCGAGAAGAGTTTTCAGGAGTTGAAAACTCGACTCACCTTATCTCCAGTTTTAGAACTTCTCGACGGTTCCAATGGATTTGTAGTATATTGTGATACATCCAGAGTAGGTTTAGGTTGTGTCCTTATACAGCATGGTAGAGTCATAGTCTACGCCTCCAGAAATTTAAAGCCCCATGAGAAGAATTATCCTACTCATGACCTTAAGTTAGCAGCAGTTGTCTTTGCCTTAAAGATTTGGAGGCATTATTTATACGGTGTTCATGTAGACCTCTTCACAGATCATAAGAGCCTTCAATATGTATTTTCCCATAAAGATCTCAATCTTCATCAAAGAAGGTGGTTAGAGCTCTTGAAGGGTTATGACATTAGTGTCCTTTATCATCCTGGCAAGGCCAATGTAGTGGCCGACGAACTTAGTAGACTGTCCATGGGTAGTGTTTCCCATGTTTATGATAGTAAGAAGAAATTAGCTCAGGAGATTCATCAGCCTTCCAGACTAGGAGTTCTCTTAGTCGACTCTTCAGAGGGTGGTGTATGTGTTCAGAGTAGTTTAGATTCATCTCTAGTTTACGAGGTGAAAGAGAAGCAAGCCAGGTATCCTAGCTTTGTCAAGATAAAAGAGTTAGTTTAGAGTCAGGAAGTAGAGGTTTTCTCCCAAGGTGAAGATGGTGTTCTTTTTTGGCAGGGTCGTCTATGTATTCCCAGTGTAGATGACTTGAGGCAGTGAATTCTTGCAGAAGCGCATGGTGCGTGATACTCTATTCATCCAAGGTCCACTAAGATGTACCACAACTTGCAGGAGATCTATTAGTGGAGTGGGATGAAGAGGGACGTTGCAGAGTTTGTAGCTAAGTGCTCTACATCTCAGTAGGTTAAGATAGATCATCAGAAACCTAGTAGTTCCATGCAGGAGTTTACTATTCCTACTTGGAAGTGGGAAAAAGTGAACATGGACTTCATGATGGGTTTACCTATAACACGTCATCAACATGATTCAGTTTGGTTCTTTGTAGAGAGAATGACTAAGTTAGCTCATTTCCTTCCAGTTTGTACCTCTTACTCAGCCAAGGATTATGCCAAACTATATATCAGGGAGTTGTTCAGATTACACGGTGTTCCACTATCTATCATCTCAGACAGTGGTACCCAGTTGACCTCTCACTTCTGGAAAGCATTCCAAAAGGGTCTTGGTACACAAGTTTATCTCTGTACAGTATTTCATCCTCAGAAAGATGGTTAAGCAGAAAGGACCATAGGTCCTGACTTAGTATTCGATACCTTAGAGATAGTTCAGTTTATTAGAGAAAGACTCCGGTCTACTCAGAGTTGATTGAAGTCTTATGCGGATATTTGTAGAAAGGATCTCAAATTCAAGGTCGATGACTATATCTATCTCAAGATCTCTCCCATGAAGGAAGTGAAGACATTCGGAATGAAGGAAAAGCTCAGTCCCCGATATGTTGGTCCCTTCAGGATTCTCAGTCGCTTCGGCAAGGTAGCTTATGAGCTCGAATTGCCTTCAGATCTAGCCTCAGTTCATCAAGTCTTCCATGTCTCTTTGATCAAAAAGTGCATAGGTGACCCAGCAGTTGTAGTCCCTATTTAGAGCATTGACATTGAGAATAGACTCTCTTATAAAGAGATTCTAGTCGAAATCCTTGACTATCAGACTCGTAGGCCGAGGAACAAAGAAGTCTCTCAAATCAAGGTTCTTTGGTGGAATCAGTCCATGGAGGGAGCTACTTGGGAAGCACAAGCAGACATACGAACCAAGTACCCTCATCTTTTCTCCACTAATTCAGACTTAGCTCTAGGTGACCATTTTCCTTAAGCTTATTCAGTTACATGTTTAAAATTCCAGTATAAAATTGGTAACAAGTATCACTGCATAGCTTATCATGCATTCATGAGTTCAGCTTATCAATCATGCATCAGATATGCATGTTCAGTTGGGCTATATTCAGTTTAGAATTCAATTTAGTCCTAAAATTATGTGCCAGTTGAGCATGATCAGTGTATGTGTCATTTATCTTTTCTCCCCTCTCAAGCAGTCATCATTCGAGGATGAACATTTCTAAGGGGGAGATATTATAATACCTCAAAAAATCCAAACCAATATTAGAGCCATGTACCAAGCTCATTCATAGTACATCATGGTTCTTTTATAGTTTTATGAGTAGGTTATATGTATATTAAGGCTTCAAATAACTCGCATCTATCAGATGAATCAAAACATTCCTTATCGATTGAATTCTTGAGAAGGATATTGGTATAGTAAACTTCAAACTAGCATATCTATAATTATAATTGGAATTTTTGAGCTTATGACCAATCGACAGATAGATAATTGAATTATATTTCCAATGATACCAATTCGCCTAAATATGATATCGGACCAAAGATTCATTCCTATTTAACACCAGCATGTCAGGCGTGAAACAGTGTGATGACATTAGTGGTAGCTTACCACATTTGTGATGCCCTATCACGAAGGTCATCATCCTTAGGCAGAAACTAGCTCCAAATTCACGAAATTCATGGTAGCTTACCACATTTGTGACACTCTATCACGAAGGTCGTCAGCCTTAGGCAGTAACCAGCTCATAAGTGATGATATTCATGATAGCTTACCACATTTGTGACGCCCTATCATGAAGGTCATCATCCTTAGGCTGAAACCAGCTCTTAAGTGATGACATTCATGACAGCTTACCACATTTGTGATGCCCTATCATGAAGGACATTAGCCTTTGGCAGAAACTAGCTCCTAAGTGACGACATTCATGATAGCTTACAACATTTGTGATGCCCTATCACGAAGGTCATCAGCCTTAGGCTGTAACCAGCTCCTAAGTGATGACAGTCATGATAGCTTACCACTTTTTTGATGCCCTATCACGAAAGTTGTCAGCATTAGGAAGAATCCAGCTTCTGTGGGACGACATTTTTGATGGCCTGTCACATTTTTGACGCCTTGTCATAAATGTCATCACGCTTAGGCAGAAACCATCAATTGCAGCTCCTGTGTGACGACATTTTTGATGGCTTGTCAAAATTTTTTGATGCTTTGTCACAAATATCGTCATCTATGATTTTCAGCAACTGGGAATTTATTTCATAAGGGTATTTTGGTCTTTTCCTTCACCTTCCACGACTTATAACCCTAAAGAGGCGTAATTTTTCCCTTTTTTTCTTCAGTTAAGCATCTCAAAAAAACCCTCTCTTACGCTCTCAATCACAAGATTAGGGTTTCCATCAAACTCATTTCTCAAAAGCAAGATTCAAGCCTTTTTCTAAGATAATTGAGAATTAAGTTTCCCAATCCAAGAACTCTCCAGGAAATCATCAAGGTTTCCTTTCTAAGGTATGCGTAGTGTTCATCTATGGATCCAATCCGTTCATAGATCTCGAGAACCATGTTTTAAATATTATTTTGTAAACTTTTTATGGTGATATGAGTATGTACATGTTGATGGTTGTTGTTTAAGTTTCAATGTGATGTCTAAAGGTGTTTTAATGGAATATATATGTTTATTAATTGAAAACCATGAACTTTAGGTGGTTTAATATGGTGCAAGCATGAAACTCACCTATGCCTTAAAGAATGCATGCAAGGTGTTTGATAAAATGCTTAGGATGCTAGAAATTCATGGTTGTATGGTTCTATGATGTCTAAATGACAAATCCATATTACATATATACTTTAATATGAATCCCATTCTTTTCATGTGTTGCTATTATGGTGGTATGAAGCATGTAAGATAATAGAGATATACAATATGTACACAAAATATATCCATGCATTACCTATAATGTTTGAGATGTGAATAACTATATGAAATATGATATCCCCTACTTATGATATTATGAATTGTGGACTCAAATCTTGTGATCAAGTCATGTCATGTGTGTCAGTTTCCTTCTGTCGATTCCTGGGGGTATTCATACCCGAAAAACATAGTTGTATGCCTAGATCCATGTCATGTTGTCACGATAATCTCAGTCAAGCTATAATCTATAGAACTTAGTTAGTCATGTGACTAAGGAAACCTCAGAAATCTCATGATCTCAGCTAACTATCATATAATAGTACTACTCCGTTAGTCAATGGAAGTCAGTTAATCTGTCCATGCACAGTCAGTTGAATCATGTTTAGTCTCTTCAGATGGGAGTAGAAGTTATCACTGAGTACCGAGTGAACCCAAGAATGGGGACTCACCTATCAGTTTAGGGTGTGATTCTTAGAAGTCATCCTTATGTTCCAGAACTACGTAGCCAGCGTAGGTTGAGACATCTTATTCTATCAGATTAGGGTTGATAAGGTGGATTAACCTATCATTTTAGGGTTCCCACCATTCTTCTTCCGAATATATGCCAACTAAGGGTCATCCACAACTGTCTTTACCAGTGGCGCGGTATTAACACCTCTTCAGTCGGGGCAGAGATCGGACCCCAACTTAGCTATATGCATTATTGGGGCATGTCAGTTAAACAACTACCACCCACAGTTTTAGAATCATTCTCAGTAAAAGAACTCAGATAGGTCTTCAGATTTTAGTATATCAGGACTGTCAGACTCAGTTACAGTACGGAACTCAGATAGTTCCATCAGATTCAGGATTGTCAGATACAGTCGCCCATGTTATCAGAATTTTAGTATCATTCATGTTAGCCATCAGTAAACCATGTATTAGCATATAGTACTAGTTATCATGCACCCACGATTTCAGTTACTATATGTGCATGTTTGTACTCTTACGTTCATGTCAGTCAGATAGTTAGCATTGTTCATACATGTAAACCCTATTTATATTTAGCTTACCTCACTCGTATACTCAGTATATTCCCTCGTACTGACGTATTTGCGCTATTCTTATTTCTTTTCATGTTACACCATAGGTTCAGAGACACGAGCTCCAGATCAGCAGTAGAAGTAGCATTTTTAGTCGCAGAGATTTAGTGAGTCCTCTTCATTCGAGGACAATATGATTTGATTTATGCATTATTATTTTAGCCAGTTATCAGTTTACGAAGTTAGTTGGAGATATGTTCCTTCAACTCCTTATTCAGACAGCACTTAGAGGCTTTCAGATTCAGTATTCAGACTTATGTTCAGATTTGATTCAATTTTCATTTGTTTTGGGTATCTTTCACCCATATGGATGTTATGTTTTGACAGATTCTTTATTAAGTTGAACCTTATGGCCGACATGTTCATATTTTCTGCATTATTACATTATATATTGCAGTGTACAGGTACAAATATCAGTCATGGATTGGTTTGTGATCCTTCGGGGTCATAAGCACCGTGTAGCATTCTGGTTCTAAAAAATTGAGGCGTTACATAATGTGGCCCCATGTAGGTGATAGGCTCCAAAACATCTGTAGTATCCTCAACACTTTGCAGTACTTTCACTTCTTCTGACACCTATGGGGCATAGGTACTACCTATGACCCATTGGTAGTCCCTTCGTAGGTAACAAAAAAAATCCTAATCTGCAGATTCCCTAAAACTCAAATCCCTGATACTTATGCTGACACATATACCATGTAGGTCATACCTATGCAATTTATGTACCCATGTAGGTTGTACAAACTTTAATTTTCATCTCCTTTTCCGCTACTTATCTTTGAAAATTTTGTTTTATGCAAAACACAACACAAAACCCATCATATCTAACAAAATGGCCTAAGTAATTTCATATTTTCATAGTTTTACGCATCAAAAGTCCTGTGAAAGAATAGCACATAGCCGTGTATGTGACTCATCTGATTAGAAGCAAGTGACACAGATGTGACATCATAGCCGAAATAGCAGGACTCATGTATACAATGACAGGTTTGCCGTATGCAATATCTTCCCTCAGGATATGTATAGTGTATGTTACCTGGTGATCGTGTATGCAATGCTTAGGTCCTTTATATACCCATGTTTTTCCATTTTTACTATTTTTTAGACATGGATCTTAGGGTTTCGTGATTTTACCAATTTCTTCCACTTTAAGCATGGGTAAGCTCCATAACACCTATTTCAACTATTTTCTTAAGATTTTATCATGTAATTCTTGTTCAAACGTGAATTAAAATGATAGAAACTAGAGATTTTGGCTTGTAAGGCCTAAAATATATTTCTCCAATTTAGACTTTTTTTTTACTTGGGGGAGTCTCTAATCTTATAATTATTACTTTTCTTTCAATTTTATCTTCAAAACAACTTCAATTCTTGATTTTAAGATGAATTTTGAGGATTTTTGCTGGTATAGCTTAAGCATGAATTTTATTACATTAGGACGTTTTTAACTCATTTTTTCTTGAATTATTCAACTGTATACTCCTATAAATATGGGGAACATATTTTAAAAATAAAATTATAATTTTTCTCTTCGTTTTCAAAACCCCTTTTTGGGGTCCATTTTGACTGGGACACAAAAAATGAAATATTGGTATCATTGGATTGCTTTTGATGCATAAATTTTATAGTTGTATGAGTTTGTTGATTTTGAGCTCGTCCATTAGGAGTATGGCTTCAGATAGAAGGCTTTCAGACTACTTTTCATCATTTGAGGTGGGTTATGACTTAACTTTCTATAGACTGGTCTGAGAAGTTAATGTTGATGCAAAAGCATGTTAAGGGTATAGGAACTAATCATTAAAATGGCTATAATTATAGTATTGTGCGTATGTGTGGGCCTATACTGATGTATTTGGTGGTTTTTGGAATATTATTTATTAAGTGTGATCATGTGGGGTCTTATATGATATTGTTCGCCTTGTATACGTGAAATTAATTATATTCTAATAATGATAAGGCCTAATATAGTAGTAATGGAGTAATTTAATTATATTCTACTCTATTGGCATATGGTTTATATTTGAATTCATGGATGGTTGGAAATATTATGTGTATTATTGATTCACTTAGTTTGAATATTGATTGGATATGGAAATACTCATTCTGGTTGGTTTTGAGCATTACATCCTCATATAATATACAACCATAAAACATAGGTACCACCATGGGAATACTGAAAACTCTGGCTTTTTCTGATAGAAAATATGACATATTTAAAACCCTTTATTGATGGATGTGCCAAAAAGGATTTATAGATATTGGTATTGGATATTGGTTGTATATGGGTTGATGAACCCCTTATGAGTCCTTCATCATGAAGATTTAACTCCGTAGATGTATGTAAAGGTTTACGACAACCTCGTGTATCATCATCATCATCATTATCATCTTCACCATCATTAGCATTATCATCATCATTGTCATTTAATTTGTATTCACTTTATACATTTCTATGATGTATTACTTTCCTTGATGTGACACATGGCTATGTGAATTTCTTCCTTTGTATTCGTATGTGATGCAAATTGAGATAGCAAGATGGATAGAAAATATGATGATTTGAACTGTCTTAAATACAGAAGCATTCAATCACCCACAAATAATTTAAAGTGTCTTGGAAGGATCATTAAAAGAGATTTTAATGTCCATAACATGTTCAAATGGTTACTTAAGAAAGGTGGTGACAACCAAGAATATCATTAAGGGCTTAAGTGGCTATTATTTTATAATTCGGTCATATTTATAATTTGACTATTTTTCCATGACTAGTATAAATAGTCTTACATCTTTCATATTAGGGTTAGATAGTTTTTGAATATTGTGTTCCTCGGTGAGCTTAGGTTTGAACCCTCCTATCTCTTCATTGAACCCCTTGATTACTTGAGTGAGTAATCTTTGTATGTGTTCAATTTCTCTTCTCCCTTGGATTGAATCTAATGATTAATGAATATTAATTATTAGTTTTTTCCTTCTTTTCTTCTAAATATCTTCCCCCTTTCTTGCTAGATCTTAATTATATCCTTATACCTTACCTTATAATCTTATTTTAATTTTCTTGCATCTCATTTTACATCAATTGGTATCAGAGCAAGGCTAAAGTATTGTTCCAACAATTTTTAATCCTTGGCTTGCATTTTTTATTAAAAATTAAAAAAAATTGATGATATGAATTCTTCGATAAATGGAGATCATTTTTGTTGAACAACATGAGTGTGATAAAGCATGCATTGACCAATTTATGGAACAAGGAAAGAACATGTATCATATTTATGGTAAAATTGAAGGACTTTGTTGTGCCATGATTATACATAACAAGGGTTTTATAAATATTGCAAGTTCAATCATTGTTGAACACTTAAAGTTGAAGACTATAAAACATCCTCAACCATATGAATTTCCATGGCCAAATTTGACAGGAACATTAGTGATCATAAATCAAGTTTTAGTAAAGTTTCATCTTGAAAAGTTTCACGATGGAGTACTATGTGATGTTATTCTAATAAAAGCTTGTCATTTGTTACTTGGAGGGTCTTAAATAAATGAAAAACAAGAAACTTTTGATATAAAGACTAACAAGTGTTGTGTCAACCAAAGAGGTCAAAAGTATTTCTTTATGCCATCTACACTTTTGAAGGTGAAAGAAAGATACTTGGAGTTTCTAATATTGACAAGAAGAAAGGAAAAGTTTGAAAAAAATATTTCATTTCTAAAGAGAAGAACATGAAGAGGAAAGTTGATGATTCTCAAAATATAAAGTTCAAAGTTGATGTGAAGAGTTATCCTAATCCTTTGAAGGGAATTCTTGGGCCTTAACCAATGTTAAATAATCTTAGGAGAGAAAATATTAAGAGGAGTGAGGGATTGATAAATTGAAATTCATGAGTGGAAAAAGGATAGCTTGAGTTGAGGATAGTGAGTGAGGTTCCATAAAAAAAAAGAGAAATATTTCAAAATGAATTTTTTTATAGAAAAGTGAAGAAAAAAAGAGTTTGTGAGAGCTTGCTTCTTGTTTTAACTCTAATAGTAATCTTTCTTTTCCTAGTTATAATATCTCTTTTGTAGTTATATTTGAAAATGAAGCTATAAAGCAAACAATAATGAAGAGTCTTATACCATTAAAGATTCAAGAGTTGGTAGAGATACCCGCTACTTCTACTATTGTTCATGTAAGGTTGAATGATAAAGACAAAGGTAAAAAAGAAAGTGTTGGAGCATTTCAAGGTAAAATGGCTAACTATAATGTTATATTTACCTTAAGTGAGCTTAAAAGAATTTATGGTTTAGATGAAAGTCATTCTATTTTGACAAAGATGAAACCTTTCTCCATGATTAAATTCATGATATTGGTGCTGATGTTTGTCTTTTCGAAAATTATCATTATTTATTACATTTTGACTTTACTCCGCTAGTTGAGTTGAAGTGTGAGACCAAACTTGTTGATTCTTGTGAGCTTAAATTGTTGCCAACGAATGATGTGTGGATTAATAAGCTTGAGGATTAAACAAGTGATTCTTGGTGTGTGCATAATATTGTTGATCCTATCTCTTGTTTCATATATAGAGATCATATAATGGATAACCTTGTGAAGGATGACATTTGTCGTTTTGAGAGAGAATTTAGATGCTTTAATTCTTCATTGTATATTTATTTTTCTCTCATTAAAGACAATATTTTGTTGAAGATAACATGATGAATTTCAATGATGAAGATAGAGATACTTGTGGTGAAGTTGACGAAGTAGCAATTTTTAAAGGCTACAAGGTATATTATAGTCCACTATGGGATGCATTGTGGGATGAAAATGATGAATCTATACATGAAAGTGAATTTATTGATGTTAGTCTTCATATTAATTTCTTTACTTATTCTACTCATCTATTTGAAGATCCATTCTTGTTGAATTATGCTAATATTTTATTCTTAAATGTGATAACAAGTCATTTAAAGATTGGTGTGGTCTAATAAAAGATCTTAATTTGACTTCATTTTGGGATGATAATTTCTTATTGATGTTTTTGGATATACTTATAATGATTCTTGATGTTGTTAGAGGATTAAAGTTTGTTTTTGACCTCGGAGATTCTTCTTGTAGAATTGACAATGCTTTGATAGATTATGATAATTTTTATCTAGTTGTTGTTCCCTCCTTTCTTTTGCAAGGCTTGAATTTGAGGATGAATTCTATTCAATTAGGGGAGAATGATGCAAATCAATATAGCAAAATGGATTGCAAATGTGACAATGTGAACTATCTTGAACACAAAAGCATTGAATCACCCACAAAGAATTTAAAGTGTCTTGGAAGAATCATCAAAAGAGCTTTTAAAGTCCATAACATGCTCAAATTGACCTATAAGAAATATGGTGACAACCAAGAATATCATTAAGGGATTAAGTGGCCATTTTCTTATAATTTGGTAATATTTGTAATTTGACTATTTGCGCAAGACTAGAATAAATAGTCTTAATTTTCTATATTAGGTTTAGATAGTTTTTGAATATTGTGTGCCTCCTTTGGGAGCTTAGGTTTGAACCCTCCTATCTCTTCATTGAACCCCCTGATTACTTTAGTGAGTAATCGTTATATGTGTTCAATTTCTCTTCTCCCTTGGATTGAATCTAATGATGAATGTACATCAATTATTAGATTTTACCTTTTTTTCTTCTAAATCTCTTCCTCCTTTCTTTCTAGATCTTAATTATATCCTTGTATCTTATCTTATAATCTTATTTCAATTTTCTAGCATCCCATTTTACATCAATACGTGTGATACCTATATACTTGTACTAATCTTTCATATTATTTTGGTGTATTTGAATATAAAGAACTATTAGTGGAGATGATTTGGGATACCATTTATAATATTTTCTGTTTGTAGGTAACATGACCTTAGTGTGTATTTTGCATGCTTTATTTTTTGCATTGCTTAGTCGACCTAAGATACCTACTGAGTACAAGTGGACTGCACTTTCCCCTACTGTTCTATTTTAGTGCAGATCCTGGTTCGAGTGTGTCTTATGGTAGTTTAATTTGGGCAATACTTTAGAGATATTTGAGGTAGTGATTGTATTCTTGCTAGAGAGTAGACTACTACCTTTCTTTATTTAGACTATGTCTTTATTTTCCATTGAGAGACAGAGTTATTCCTATTTTGGATATCTTATATATTTTGATCTCAAGCTATACTAATGATATTCTTACATTGTGATACCAGGTTTTGGGATTATGGTATGATATCTTCGGTTATGTTTTTCCACTTTTATTATATTATATAGTTTGGCTTTATTTTAGAAGCCTTTCATTATGTTATTGTTATTATTTTCCCTTTTGTATTAGTTTGTATGATAAGTTTACTTGTCAAGGCTTGCCGCCACAAGTTCCATCATGATCCTTAGAGTTTGGGTTATGTCAAATTAGTATCTGAGCAACAAGTTTTATTTGGACTGAATGGCGTATGAATGGGATATCTAAGAGAGTCTCATAGATTAGTACGTAGATGTCCATATCTATCGTTGAGAGACTATAGGATGTCTTTAAGGAATTTCCCTTATTTTGTTCCTTAACGTGTAAATTTTTATCATACCTTGTGTTCTAAGTCATATATATCACTACTCTACGTAGATGCTGATAATTAGATCTTATAATGTTAGTGATACAAAGACTTTATTTGAGGAGAGAGCCCATTCTAGAGGACAAATTGTGAGTCATAGATGAGCATGAGGTAGTAGGGTGGCATGTGGATCTGCCTAATCTATGAGTAGTGCTAAGGGACTCTTCCTTGATCCTCTAGTTGAGCATGTTGGAGGTGTAGGTCCTACTTTAAATCCACCAAAGTCTTATATCCCAATCTTAGAGGGGTTATTAGTTTGTTTATTGACCCATTTGGAGGGTTCTCTTTTGACTATGCCTGGTGTTTGTAACAATCCAGCTTTTTGGTCCTTAAAAATTTCAAAAATTTTATCCTCATTATCTAGACTATGACACCTCTTAAGAGTCATAAGGAAGCTTGACGAGTCATTGGACTTAAATCGTAGCGTAACTAGTATGGGTGGCCAAGTTTTCTATTTTGAGTATGAGTTACTCCCAACAAGTTGTATGGACTCATTACGAGTCGTGATGTCCAAACCATAGTCAAACCAGTGTATGTTCCAAGTGTTGATGTCCTGATGATGACTAGGACCTATGTGTCGTAGGTACCTCTAATGAGTTGTATGATGTAAGTCATAGAGTCAACAATATGTGTGCCTAATTACACTGACTTGGCAATGACTTATGGTGAGGAGTAGTAATGTGTCGTTATGAGTCGCAGTTTAACTTGCAGTCACTAGCGATAATTTTTTAGCTTTTAAGCTGAGGGCACTTAGACAATTCCCTTCTAACCCAATTATAACCCCACATCCATAAAGCATTAAAGGGGGTTATTTCTCTGTACAACATAGTCAAAACACCCTCCCTTCACTCTAAATTCCCTCAATCCAAATACTTAGGGTTTCCAAGAAGTAAGTTATCTAAGGGATCAAGGGTTGAATTTACTCCATAAAACTTGTTTTTTCAAGCATGTTACACTTCTTCAACTAATGTTTGGTAAAAGAATGTGATATATATAGTTATTCATGTGGTTTTAATGTTGGTTTCGGAACATGGGTTGTAGGTTTTGAGTGTTTGTTTGGAAAATATTTTCCCATGGTTTACATATGATTGTTCATGCTTTATTTATGATTTTGAACTGGCAGGGGCATAGGTAAGGTGAATAAAATAGGGGATTGTAATTTCCCCAATTTGTAAATATTGACAATTGTAGTGGTAATGACCTTAAGCTTATATTATGAAATTGGATTTGAATATGAAAAAATGTACATTGAACTACTCTTGAACTATTGTGCTCAACACACTCACCATCTCTTGATGTTGTATCCCCAAATGATGCAGACACCAATTTCAATTCTTTACATTTCACCAGTTTTGATTTATAGATTAGAATTGAGATTTAACATTATCATTAACCTTGAGATGTTATTGTTCGGGTCGGGGGCATGTCCTAACACTTTATTGATTTTGGTTTGTTAGAAGCCATTATGGATTATGATGGACTTGGGTGATGTTTGATGGTTGTTTTGATGTATTATCAGCTATAAACATATCTTATATTCGTTAAGTTTATCCTATGCTATCTTGTTATATATTTAGAATTCATTTGATATTTGGGGTATGGTCTTTTATTTGGTTAGGTGAATGGGGTGGTCTTCGGTCCTTGTTGGACTTGAGATACCCATCACGAGAGGCCCTGGTTTGGATCGTGACAAAGTTGGTATCAAAGACTAGGTTTACAGTCATTGGGTTTCCATAAAGAAGTGTTAATTAGAGTCTCTTTTATGAGTGTATAGCGCACCACACTTATAAGAGAAAGGCTACGAGGTATTTAGGAATGCTTTCTTTCCTTGTTGTTTTATTTTGAGCTATACCGTCTAAGATCTTGAAATATCCTCTAATTCCTATATGTTTATTTTTAGATCATGTCTCTCAGAAGATTTGATGCTCTTGGAAAATCGTCTGTCCTATCTGAGGATAATATGGACGGAACTCATCCTAATCAAAGAGTTCAGATCAGTGTAGGGTCACTACTTCTGGTTTCCCTAGTAGATTTCCACCGATTCCCCCTCCGTTCTTGAATATCTCAAGATTGTGTGACTAATATTGTGTTTCACTAGTCGATCAATTTTCTTACCCGATTGGTGTCCTCTTGACTAACAGTGTTGCTTTTATTTCTCTATATTCTAAGGTCACTAGAGTAGTCCTATTTATGAGGTTGAGTCCTCTAATTTTCTTGGTTCTAAAGTTAAGGAAGTCACTCAAAAGTTTATTAATGAGATGTATAAGATTTTTATGTGATGCATGCCACTAATATGGAGGGTGTGGAGTTCACTTCTTATTAGTTGAAGGATATGGTCTATTAGTGGTATTAGGAATGAGACCATGCTCGGGGTGATGATGCTAAGACCACTTGGTGGGATGACTTCTCTAGTACTTTTCTTGATCACTTATTTCCTTAGTAGTTGAAGGAGGTGAAGGCTGAGAAATTCATAAATTTAAAGTAAGGCAGGATGATAGTGAAGGAGTATGCCTTAAAATTTCATCATTTATTGTGAAATGCTCAAGATTATTGTCTAGCATGAGGATAGAATGAGGAAGTTTGTTTTTTGGTTGTCTTGTGATTTGATCTTTAAAATTATGGTTGCCTTGTTTAACGAAGATATGGATATCTATAGACATTTGGTGTATTTGCAATAAGTGTAAGAGAAAAAGAAGAAGCCAGAAAGGATAAGTGAAAGGAAGAATAAGAAGTTTTAGTATTTGGATAAGGGTGGAAGTCCACAACAGAGTGGTAGAAACAGTTAGAAATAGCCTAAGAAGAAGTGGAGTAATTCTTCTTAATACTCTTCGGCTAGTGCTTCTTACCCGAAGTAGTTGAGTGATCATCATTATCATAAAAATATTAGTCCTAGGGTACAGGGTTCCCAGACTTAAGCTAGTGGCGTCTAGTCACCCTCATCATATCCCTCTTATAGATTTTGTGATCAGGTGCATCATATTGTTTGTGAAGAAGGGAGGAACAAGTTTTTTCAATGTGGTCAAATTGGTCATATACAGAGGGACTGTCCTTCTATGGTTACTTTGGAGGCAAATAATATCAATATTCTACTTCATCAGATCCTGCACAAAAGGATGCTACTTCTGCTCTTGGCTCCGGCATGGGTCAAAACCGTCTGTACGCCCTTGCCACCTGCAAAGATTCTGAGGCACCCCCGAATGTTGTTACTGGTACACTCAAACTTTTCTCTTATTATTAATATTATCTACTTGATCTCAGGTCTACCCTCTCTTTTGTGACCCCTTATGTGGCTATTTATTTTGGTTTTAATCCTGAGTGTATTCTAGATCAATTCTCAGTGTCCACCTCAGTCGTTGACTCTATTTTAGCTAAGAGGGTCTTTAGGGGTTGTGTGATATCGATTTTTGTGGTAGGGAGACCTTGGTGGATCTAATAGGATTAGGCTTGTTAGACTTTGATGTGATTTTAGGGATGGATTGGTTGCATTCATTCTATGCATCTCTGGATTTTTAGACTTGAAAGGTCAGTTTCCATTTCCCTAATGGGCCGGTAATTAAGTGGAAAGGTAGTTCCCTATTTCCTAATGGAAGGTTGATTTCATATCCTAGAACCCAAAAATTTATTTCAAAGGGTGCCTTTATCATTTAGTGCATGTTAAATATTCTAGATCCAAAGTTCCTTCTTTGTAGTCTATCTCTGTAGTCTATGAATTCCCAAGGTACTCCTTGATGATCTTCTCGATGTTTCTCTAGATTGGGAAATTAATTTTGGGATTGATTTTTTTTCGGACACTCATCCTATTTTTATCCCTCCCTATTGAATTGCTCCGACTGAGTTGAAAGAATTCAAGGATTAGTTGAAAGATCTTCTAAGTAAGGTTTTATTTTTCGTAGCATTTCTTTATAGGGTTCTCTGGCTTTATTTATGCGCAAGAAGGATTGGTCCCTTTATATGTGTATAGATTATCGTCAGTTAAATTAGGTGATAGTGAAGAACAACTATCCACTCCCTAGGATTGATGATCTTTTTGATCAGCTTCAGGGTGCTAAGTGTTTTTACAAGATTGATCTTTGGTCGGGTTGCTGTAAGTTGAATATTAAGGTAGTGGATATCCCTATTACTGCCTTTCGAACCCGGTATGGTCATTTTGAGTTTTTGGTGATGTCCTTTGGTATAACACCCTAGATTTTCTAACCTTAGAAAATTTCTTGGATTTTTGGTTTTTGGACAGGATACTACTAAGGGGAATTAATCGTATATTGGGGTACGGTTCATATGGGTTGGTCGTATACAAACCAATATTGTTTGTTGTGTTGAATTTGTTTTTGGGATGGATACGACATGGTGAATATGGGTAATTTTATTTGAGGATTTTCCTTCACTTAATCTTAAACTTGGTAGCTTAACTTGAATCTGAGTACGAGTGGCTCACCATGAGCTATAAGCTAGGGTACATGTCATATCATTGACTCGTATGGTGAACAATGTTCAATTCTCTTTGATTTTATTCTACCAGGGGTATGGGTAAAAGATACAAGTCGTATGCTTTGGGTATGACTTTGTTTGGGTAAGTTAAACCATGGATAGTGTTGGGTCCATTACGGAGGACTAGGTATGAATTGTTGGGTACCACTCGTATTGGAGGGTACAATTGGTATGGTTAGTTGTACCCCTTGATGGGAATTTTATGTAGTTTAAATGAGGGCAATCTGGACATTTCTCCACTTAACCTATTAAGGACCCAAGACTTTAAACACACTTAGGAGGATATTTTCCCTATTATTTTATTCATTAACACTTAAAAACACTCTCTAATCCTCTCTATGGCTTTGGGGTAAAGTAAGGTTAGGGTTTAACTAAGATGATCAATTTGGGGCTTGTTTTGGTGATTTCTCTCCATCATCTACACAATTTAAGGCATGTGCTCCTTCCCTCATTGTTAGTTCCAACTAAAGGCATATTTTGTTAATAGTTTTCATGCCATAATTGTTATATGCTTTGGGTTATCAAATATATATTGTGGTTTTTGGTTATAATGGCTTGTTTATGGTTTTCCTATGTTTTAATTATGTATTTACACGTTTTAATGGTTGTTTAGATACTTGGTTGCCTGGGAATGGTTAATTGGTATTTCATTTTTGTTTGGAAAACACTATGCCCCTAATATGTTTAATAAAATGCCAATGAGAATGCTTGTACTATATTGCTGGACTTTTAATAGAACTATTGCATAGTATGGTTTGGTAATGGAACATTAAATGGTATAAATGGTTTTGAATGTTAAAAGGATTGGTTTGGTGGTCATGGTTATGGTTAATTGAACTCCCTGTGGGGTACGATTAAATCTACCAAGTAAATATGTTAATGAACAACTTACGAGGTATATAGGACTCCCCCAGGAAAATATAATAATGGAACACTTGTAGGGTAAATGGGACTCCCCCAAGTTAACTAGGTAAGTGGGTACATGGGAATCCTTTAACCTCTTAAGGTTTGGCTAAGGACAGTACTTACAAGTTATTATCGATATGAAGTTACGACTATTGATAGTCATGGTTAATAATAAATTGGTTGGTTGGAATTAGTTTTAATTGGCCAACAATGGCGAGGTGTGATAGATAACCGTGAAGGTGGGAGTTCAACGAACGAACACTAGAAACTCATATTTGCTGATATGAGGGGTTTGTCATGGTGATCGTATATGATTCTATGAGGTACATGGGAATCTTCTAAGTACATTATACATATGTATCATGAAGAGTGAACGGTACTTGGGAATCCTTTAATCTTATGGTACCTCCGATTCATGAGGCTACACGTATTGGGGCCCGTTCAAGAGGTTACACTGGACTCATATAGCCCGTGGGTATTTTTAGGATGGTTAAGCTACATATACCTAGGTTAATATTCTTAACTACATGGTAATCCAAGTTCTCTTTCTCGGTATGGTTATATACATATATATGATTTTTATGCATATGGTTGGTTTACTTGGTTTTACAAAATGAAATTATTTTACCCTTATCCTGAGTTCATGGTAGTGTTCACCCATTAACCCACCTTAGGGCATATATATCTCCATGCGATGGAGGAATCAACCGCTCTACTATTCCTGGATATTGATCAGATTCGAGATCAGCTTTTGGATTAAAGTGGTGAGCTTTCATCTTTATAGAATTATCTATTTCATGTTCGTGGATGTTCTTACACTCTTTGGTTTATTTATGGATAATGATTTATGCTATGGTTGGGGGCATGTCCCTATTGGATATTAGTTTTCTTTTAGTTAGAGCCTTTTGTGGAACTACTATGGGTGGTATGGGCCAGATCGGTAGTGGTGTTAACCTTTATATTGGTATTGGTATTAAGGCTGATACTGAATGACTAAATTTTTCATTGTTTCATCCTTGTATATTATGTTATGGATAGAAACTTGGTTATTGTTTTTGTTTATTTATTATAGTTAGGTTTGGTTATGGTTATCAGTTGGATTTGGGACATTGGGCCCGTTCAGATCAGTCTCAGTCACAGACCTATCCCAGATACTGGATTAGTAAAATTATATGCTATCTTGTTATATGTTTAGAATTCATCCAACTCAGGGTATATGCTGGGTGGATGGTTTGGGTATCGACAACGATATTCGGTACTAGTTGGACATAAGATGCCCATTACGATAAATCCCCCTATTAGGTTTTGTCAAGTTTGTATCAGAGCTTTATGTTCATGGTCAATTGGGAGTCCACAAAGCCATGTCTAGTAGAGTCTGTTTTAAGGATTTGTAGCGTGCCACACTCATAGGGGAGAGGCTACATGTCATTTAGGAATGTTTCACTTTCTTGGTATTCTCTTTTCAAGATGCAAGGTCTAAGGTTCATTCTAATCCTAATATGTTTTCTTCTCAGATCAGGCCTCGATGATTTAGAACACAGAGAAACACTTTTATCCCATTTAAGGACAATGTGGAAGGAACAAAGGGGACCCATACTCGTCTAGGGGTTTATTCCCTAATATTTATGAAGTTCCACCAGTTTTTACTAGTCCTCTCTAGGGTGAGATGACGAATGCAAAATTTTTTCAATTGATTCATACTATTGCTCAGTTGGTTGCTGCTCAAGATGAGCGGGATGTATCTAGTGTTTCATCTTCTGAGGCCACAAGGTTTGGTAGATGAATCCTCCTATGTTTCTTGGTGTAAAGGTAGAGGAGGATCTATATAGCTTCTTGAATTAAATAGAGAAATTATTTAGGGTGATGCAGGCCATGAAAGTGGAAGGGGTGAAATTTGTTGCTTATCAGCTCAAGGATATTGCATACCAAAAGTATGAGAGTGGGATAAGGATAGAGGTGATGTTGAGAAGTTGTCCATATGAGAGACTTTCTCAAATACTTTTCTGCATTGCTTTATTCCTCAAGATCTGAGAAAAGTGGAGGTGGAGGAAATTATAAATCTGAGATAAGGGAAAATATCCATCAAGGAATATGCCATGAAATTTCATCAGCTGTCAAAGTATGCTTTGAAGTTGGTGTCTAATATAAGGGTCAGGATGTGAAATTTTGCTTTTGGACTCTCTCGAGAATTGATCTTTGAATGAAAAATTATATTGCAGATAAGGATATGTATATGTCTAGGTTGGTGGTTCATATGCTATAGGTGGAGAAAGAAAAGTGGATATAATCATAGTTCGGGAAGAGGCAGGGTAAAAGGAGTAGGTTTTCTAAGCAGGGTGGTACTCAGTAATAAGGTGGTCGAGATGATGGTAAATGGAAAAAATATGGATTTTTGGTTTCTTCTCTACGGCCTGTTCTCCTTACCTAAGGAATTTAGGTGATAGGGGTGGTGATATTTTTTAGGCATAGGATGCCTAATCTCAAGCGAGTGGGGCACAGTCGGCTTCTTCATGCCCTCCTTGTTGGTTCTGTGGTCATCTTCATCGGGGATTTTTTGATGAAGGTAGGGATAGGTGTTTTAAATATGGTAATCCATACCATATGCTTCGAAACTGTCCAGTCTGTAAGGGTGCTTCAGGAGTGTTCAATGCTCCAGTTGCTTCATCTTCTACTTTTGCACCTAGTGCTGCTGCTTTGGCATCATTTTATGCTTCTAGTGGCGACACTGGTAAAAATAGGTGGTATACTCTTGCATTTCTGTAGGATTCAGATGAATCACCTGATGTCATGACTGGTATGTTAGAGATCTTTTCTCATGATGTGTATTGCTTGCTTGATCTAGGGTTCACTCTTTCTTATGTGACCCGATTTGTGGTTGTGTATTTATATTTTGATCCTCAAGTTATTTTGGATCTTTTTTCTATTTCTACCCTTGTAGGAAAATCTATGGTTGCTAAAAGAGTCTATAAGGGGTGTGTGGTATTTGTTGTAGTAGGAAAACTTTGGTGAATTTTCATGAACTAGATATGGTTGATTTTGATGTTATTCTAGGGATGTATTGGTTACACTATTGTTATGCGTCCTTAGATTTTCTGACCCGTAACATTCTGTTGAGGTTCCCTAGTGAATCAGTTATTGAGTAGGATTGTGGTTACCTTGCTCTTAGGGTAAGATTTATTTCTTATGTTAAAGCTCAGAGATTAATCACCAAAGGGTGTCTCTATCATTTGGTCCAGGATAAAGATTCTAATTTGGAAGGTCCTTCTTTGTATTCGGTTTCAGTGGTGAATGAGTTCCTTGAGTTATTTTTGGATGATCTTCTTGGCATTCCTTCGGATAGGGCGATTGAGTTTGGTAGTGATTAGGTTTTAGATACTTGTCCAATATCTATTCCTCCTTATAGAATGGATCTGGCTGAGTTAAGGGAACTCACGGAGAAACTTTAGGATCTTTTGGTTAAGGGTTTTATTCATCCTAGTATACCCCCTTGGGGTGTATCGGTATTATTTTTGCACAAGAAGGATAGTTCCCTTCGAATGTGCATTGAGTATCGTTAATTGAATAAAGTAACGGTTAAGAACAAGTATCCTCTTCCAAAGATAGATGACTTGTTTGATCACTTGCAAGGTGACAAGTTCTTTTTAAAGATAGATCTCCGGCCTGGGTATCAACAACTTAAGATTAGGGAGCAGGATAACCCTAAGATAGTTTTTCATACTTGGTAAGGGCACTTTGAGTTCCTGGTTATGTCATTTGGTTTGACTAATGCCCCGAAAACATTTATGGATTTGATGAACAGGGTTTTCAGGAAGTTTCTACATATTTTTATCGTTGTGTTCATTGATGACATTCTGGTTTATTCTAAGAGTGAGGTGGATAATGCTAATAACCTTTGTGTGGTATTACAGACCTTGAAGGAACAACATTTATATGCCAAGTTCTCCAAGTGTGAGTTTTGGTTAAACGTTGTAACTTTCTTGGGCCATATTAAGGGGATCATGGTGGATTCGCAAAAGGTGGTTGTGGTTAAAAGGTGGCATAGACCTACAACTTCAACCGACATTCAAAGTCTTTTGGGTTTGGCTAGGTACTATAGGCTGTTTGTGGAAAGTTTTCTGCCGACATCTACCCTATTGACTAAGTTAACTCATAAGAAGGTGAAGTATTCTTTATCTGATGCGTAAGAATGGAGTTTCTAGAAGCTAACTTCAGCTCCGATTTTGACATTCCCCGAAGGTAATAAGGGGTTTGTGGTTTATTGCGATGCTTCCCGGGTGGGACTTGGTTGTATTTTGATGCTATTTGGGAAAGTTATAGCCTATGATTCCAAGTAGTTGAAAGTGCATGAGAAGAATTATCTTACTCATGATTTTATGCTTTTAGCGGTGGTTTTTTCTTTAAAAATATGGCGGCATTATTTTTATGGAGTGCAAGTGGACATCTTTTCTGATCATAAGAATCTACAATATGTGCTCATTGAGAAGGAGCTAAATCTCAGCCAGAGGAGATAGTTGGATCTTAGATACCCCCAAATTACACCTCTATTACGAGAGAGTAAGCGGTCATTGTCAAATATATAACCTAACTATGTTGGGGTCGAATCCCATTGGGAATATGGTGCTAATTAAGTTGTATGCAAATTAGTTGACTTTTAATCATTCGTTTATGTTGACTTTTAATCATTCGTTTTCGTTAAATAAATAGGGGGTTTGATTCAAATCACAAATTAATGGTTTCAGTTTAACAAGATGAAATATGTGTAGTAGTATTCAAATTCAGAGAAATAACAAGCTAGGGTTATGTCCACCTTGTAGTTTTCAATGCTTTCTAACTATGGGTTTTACTAATTCATACACGTATCATGCTTATAGAGAAATGTATTGTATTTAATATCATAATCGTAGTGTTTCTCAACCATCAAGGACTAATTCACTTTAGTTCTCTTGAATCAAAAGTGTTTACAAAAACAATACGAAATCTCTAAGTAGTTAATCCTGTTAAGGCATTAACAAATGAAATAAGGGTTGAAAATCCTATTTTCTTGTCACTACTCCCTTTTCCGAACCTCAACCATTCTATCTAACAAGTTGAGTTTTAAGGCATATCCTCTATGTTTGCAACCATGAGAATTCAAGATAAACAAAGATAGTATGATGTAAGCAAATCAATGCATAATGAATTCAAAAAACCCAAAGTAATAGATTGTATGCTACAAGGCTTCCATAACCCTAACTAATAAACTTAGCTACTCATGAGTAAAACATAAATCACAATAGAAATATTCATCATACCAAAAAGTGAACACAATTTTTGGTGGAGAAGAAGAAGTTGCGTTTCTCCCTTAGTGCAAAACCGCCACTCTCAGTGCAACAATAATATAGAATAATGAATAATACGTGACTTTTCAGCATCAAGTAGTATTAATAACTTTTCCCTCATAATTTCCTTATAAGTTACTAGACTATATCTAAATGACAAATTAGTCTTGGACATAGTTTTTAGGCTCCACATTTGGTCCATACTGCTACTCTCTCTTGAGTCATATGCCATCCGTATTCCATAGTCCCATTATGTTTTTATCTACCTCATTAATATTTGAAATCATGATAATAACATCGGTTAGCTCAATTACATAGAAGTAGAGTAAAAACATAGGAAACTCGGAACTTTGTTCTACAAACTTAGCTAAAATATGGGTAAGTTAGGGTGCTTAGGCATATAAATACACCCAAGATCACCACCCCACACTTAAAGATTTGTTCTTCCTTGAACAACTTATCCATTTATGCATACTACACAAGTGTTAACTCCCACGAAGGAAAAACAAGATGCTCACACAACAATTTTGAACAAGAAGTAAATTCATGGATCATTACTAGAGACAACCTACCCTCAAGAATAGGCTCATTAAGTTGGAAAATTAATGCATATCGGTTAAGCAAAGAAATCATATAAATTACCCAACCTTCATCAACCATGTTCCCTAATAACCAGAAAGTTACCCATAATCACTCAAAATCATGCAATTTCTAACAAAATGGGTACAAGAATCAAGTTGCGCTCACACTCACAAAGAACTCTCAAATTACAATTGATGACCATATGCTTGACCTTAGAGTTATGCTCCACTAATATCAGAATTCTAAGATTAGGATCAAATAGATATTTTACGGGTTGTAATGCAGGCTAAGGGATGGGTAGGACCTATTTTGGCTAGAAATAGTGACTATCATCCCTAAGCGCTTTAAGACACTACATTATACAATTAAGACCAATCTCTAACAACCAATTTCCACTTTTTCTATCTTCATTGATTTGCTTATCACCCCAACTCATTAAGCTCAATTAATAACACTATGATGGGTGTATGCAACCCTTTCAAATATATTTTTTTCACCCATTTCACGTTACGTACCCCTTTGTACGGTATAAAATTTGGAACTTTTTCAACAATTTTTGCTACTCCCAACCACATCAATTGCACACGCCAATAACTAGACTTTGGGGCATCAATTTTACCTTTTTCCTCTTATTGTCAAACTACTAACTCAAATTGATTTTACATTAAAGCGCTTAAGAGCTTTTGGACCAAATTATGGTCTATTAAAGAATGGGTTAGGCTACATATAAGGATAACAAAAGCACAAGATAAAGGCTCAACGGGGCTAGCGAAGATAATGTGCAAAGGTAGGTCAAAAGAAGGCATGAACAATGGTTGTCAAAGAAATGCCTAAATCATCTCCTAAACTAACAATATTTATTTTTCTTTGCATGCACACCAGGCAAGCTCTATCATCAGTTGCAAGAATAAACAATAGTCTTACACACTTATGGCACATGGTCAACTCAATTAGGAGTATTATAGATTCTCAACCCAACAATTAAATGAATTCAAATAAAACCAACAATCACAACAAGAGTCACAACTAGAGCATAGGTGTTTCAAATTTAATGATCCATAACATACTTATGTTATAATGTCATGTGATCCACAAGAATAGTTGCATTAAAGTAAATGACAATTTTTCTCTTAAGATGGTTGTATCCATCCATCATCGAGAAAAACACCTAATTATGAATAAATAAATAAAAAATCTAACAAGAAACAAAATAAATAAAATAACTAATCCTATTACAGAAGTATACTAAGGAGAAGGTCCTATTTTCTTACAAAACAAGTAGCAAAGTAACCAGCCACCCCACACTTAAGCTAAGCACTGTCCCCAGTGCAAATAACAAGATAAAGAACCTGGCTAGTAGTACTTCTCATCCACATTTGGAGTCATGCCACATGTATGGAGATCATCATAAGAGCCATTTATTCTGTATCCATCACATCATCTATGTCAGCCACACATAATGAAACTAACTACAATTAAGATAAAAGTGGTGAAGTCACCACCCCACACTTAATTTGTTAGTATAAATTAATTAAGTGTTATTGTCAGGTACTCAGAATTCGCCGACATACACATTGATATGGTGCACCAACATTAATCACAATACAATTCACTCACTTCAATTCCACCAATTTTACTTCAATGAAACAATTTTAGAACAAAGTTATGCCTTAGAGCTTCAACATATCAATATACACAAAACACCATCACTTTCTGTAACAACCCAATTTTTCTGGAACTAGAACGTCACACGGTGCTCATGATCCCGAAAAACCACAAGACAACCCTCTACTGATATCTGTACCTGAACACTGCATAATATAAATAATAAATGCAAAAACTGGCCATAAGGTTTAAAACATCTAAAAATACTCAAAATTGAAAACTGAATACTGATACATCTATCCGAAAAACCTCTAAATTGTCTGAACTATGGAGTTGATGGGACATGTTCCCAACTAACTTTGTCTACTAAAATTAAACCAAATCTGATATGATAATAATAAAAAAAGGATCATCCTCAACTAAAGATGACTCACAACTATGTCTACTGCTATTGATTGGGACTGAGCTGCTAAGGGTAAGCTGTTCCTCTGAACCTATGGTGTCAAATAAAATACCATAGTGTAAATGTGTTAGTACGGGAATGTACCGAGTATAAATATGAGTTAAGTCTACATGCAAGGGCTTATGCATGAACAATTACTTAACTAAATAATCATGAGAGTACTAAATGAGAACACATGCATGAATGCACGAACCATAACTGAAATCATCATGACTCAAAATACTAAAACTCAGATACTACTTTACTTCCATCAGAACTCACTACCAATGCTTGAGATACTAAAAACTGAATTATCTGATACTGATAACTGAGTACTGGAGTTGAGATCATTATTACCAAGCGAGTGATCTTGAAAACTGATGATACTAAAACTGATTAACTGAATCTACTCATATCAATGACTAAATTTTGAGCTTTCTAATCTCGACTGACTGCATCGTAGATTAAACCCCTCTAAAAGATGATTCTGGAATCTACTATCAATGATAAGAAATGATCATGTCCGAATCTGACCACAAGAATACTCAACTAAATCTGAGGCTGAGATCAAGCCAATCTGACGGTGATCTCTAGATCTGATAACAAGAAATCTCAACTAAATCTGAGACTGAGATCAATCCTATCTGATGGGTGATCTCTAGATCTGATAATAAGAATAATCAACTGAATTTGAGATTGATATCAAGCCTATCTGATGGGTGATCTCGAGATCTGATAATGAAATTACTTAACTGATTATAAGACTGAGATCAAGCCTATCTGACGGGTGATCTCTAGATCTGATAATAATATTACTCAACTAAATATGAGACGGAGATCAATCCTATCTGACAGGTGATCTGGGGATCTGTTAATGAGATTACTCAACTGAATATGACACTGAGATCAAGCCTATGTGACGGGTGATCTCTACATCTGATACTGAATAACTTTATATGGGACCAAGCCTATCTAATAGGTGGTCCATAAATTAATGGAACTATCTGAGTTCCTCACTGAGATAGATGACTGTATCTGATAGTCCTGATTTCTAAATATTGATACTAAAACTGCTACTCTGGGAAGTAGTCACTTAACCTACATGCCCCAAATCTGAACTTGTGGGGTCCAACCTGTTACCCCAACTGGAAGGTATCAATATCCTGCCATGGGTAAAGACCTATCTGGTTAAGACTATCTAATGGGTGACCCTCGTAAGAAGTCAAGCATAAGGTAATATAATATTCAATCCTATATGACGGGTAACTAGCCTTCCTGATGGGTGACTCCTGCATCTTGTGCTGGCTATACAGTTCTGGAGTTTAGAGATTGCTCCTAACAACTCTACCTCTCTGACAGGGAGCTGCCATCCCTGCCCTCACTCGGTGCTAGCTCCTACTCACAACTTCAAGACTCTGAACTGATTCTTAACTAAACACAAACTAAGCTGAATCTGATACAAATCATGTTTCTCGAATGATCTGACTAAGTTAAGCTTAATTCACTTGGTTTTATTTCCGATAGAATACTACTAAATCTTGTTATCTGACTGAACAACACTAATCTCAGGATAGATTACTCGAATACTACTGAGGAATGAACTGAACATTTGAATACTACTAGATCTGAGCTAAGTACAGAACTAAGGCTAGATTACTAGCGATACTAAGATTATAATGATTACATAGATTATCGAGATTTCTTAAATTCTGTATATTTCTAAGAATATAGAGTTCTATAACTCGCTGAGTTCTAAGAATCATGGTTCGACTGGAATTATTGTGAAAACTGACACGGGCTCTAGACAACAGCTAAATTATTGGGTATAAATACCCCCTAAACTCGATAACATAAAAGTAAAACAGAACCATTCTTGAATAATCAAGACCATGGACAATCATTCACCATCACAATCACTAAGGTATCACTTCAATCATTTAGGAATCCTAAATATGTAATAACATAGGGGGACATGCTATTGGATTATACTCCATTCAATAAGACCTTGCATCAAGCACTTTGCACCTATTTAAGTCTTGGCATGTACCGGAGAACACATAATTAGGGAACTTCATGCTATCATGTTCAATTCATTCATCAAACACTTAGCATGTATTAAAGTCTTAGCATGTATCGAAGAGCACATAATTGGGTAATCTCATGCTATTATACCACAATTCATTCACTAAGGGTTTTCAACAAACACTTGGCATGAATGGGCTTACACACAATTGGGGATTTCTAGTCAACATGCTATAATGGATCTAATTTATTCACATAATCATTTTATCAAACATATGGGGAGCATGCTTTGCTTATTCAACAATATCTACACTTAATTGACATGAACACATCACTTAACAAGTAACTTGAAGAGGGTTTGTCATGAATATCACATGAGTTTCACATACTAGGGTTAAAGCTTGAAAACCTTACAAACAACCATGAATCAAAACTTAATAATATCATGAATATCAATTTCAACTCAGATGAATCATGGAAACACATAAACATAAAAGCTTTGAAATTTAGAAAAGGGTTCTTGATCTTCTTGGATGAAAGGGACCCAAGAATCAACATCTGCATACCTTAGAGAAAATTTTTCTTGAAAGCTCTTGGAGAGATTCTTGATTTCTTGATTTCTCTTGAAGAAGAAGGAAGGGTTTTGATTTTGGAACCTAGCTCTTGTTCTTGAACAACTTTGACAGAAACTAGTATTTTTAGGTTAAAATGAGGCCAAATCCCATGTTAAGGAGTATATATAGGGATAGAAAAATGACCCCTTTCGCCTCTGGAAATAAACTGAAAAATCCAAATTTTACATGCTGACGTGATGCGCCATAATCGCACCAGCTCACTAGAAATTGGACAATCAAGAAACTCCTTGATCGCACAATGCGGTGGAAATCACTTTGCCACCTTGGTTGCAAACTTGAAAGGCTCCATGACATAGTGAAATCACGTTGGTGCACTGGAAATTGACAATTCTGAAACTAAGCCTTGGCGCAATGCGCCATAATCTCAGAGGCTTACTGGATTTTGACGATTTCCATTTTGGCAGGCTTCGCAATGCGCTAAAGTTCCACATTAACACTTTACTAAACATGCTCTAAGGCTAAGACTACGAGAGAATTTTGTGAGGTCTTACACTTTCGCACGATTTAACCAACACCATGTTCCATCAAGTAAGTTGTGAAATAATGGCCACACAACTATACTACATTAGTCATGAACAATTCAATCACATGCAACAGCTCAAAGTACTACAACAATAGTGTCTACAACAACAATGATGTTTATCTTCTCAAGATGCTCAACACCTCTCTTTGACATAGCCATGGTAATAATTTAATCTATAATCCTCAAGAAACCAATTAACAACTACAACATAAAGTCACAACAATTAAGGATTAAGAAAAGAAAACTTACCTTGGAGATGAAAGATTGAAGAAAGAGTGGATGTTTTTGGGTTTTGAAAGATTTAAAGAAGCTTGTGGGACAAAGAGTGTGTTGAAGGCACAATTTTGTGGTGAAATAAGAGAGAATTCCGGGATTTAGATGAAGTTGGAGTAGTTTGCGTCTCCTAATGGATAGACAATGCTTAAGTTTGTGTCGAAAAGCTTAGTACCTAAGAGAAACAGTGTACGCATGCTTTATGTTAAGCACCGCATAACTCATCGCCTTACCATAAGTGTGCGTCGCCTAAAGCATTGCACAAGTAGACTTAGGCTCTACATGGGCAACTGCTAAATTGAAACAGTGAGGGTATGTATTTGGTTATGCCACGTACAAGCTATCACCTAAACTAGGGTAGGCGCCGCCTAACTTAACGCACAAGGATACTTGAGCGTCGCCTAAGATATCGCCTAAGTGAAACATTGGGCTTATGCTAAGTGCTTAACGATGCATAATGCATTGCCGAATCAAGATTAGGTGTCGCACAAGGAATGACATGACTTAGGCAATGTCGATGCCCACTATATCTCTTAATTAAGGAAGTGGGAAAGGTCCATACCATGGGGGCGTCACCCCCGCACCCCCATCAAGATCAGTGGTGGGCTCTAGGATCAGGCCTATCAGCCCGATCCCTACGCTACAACCACAAACCTTATTGAAAATCACAAAAAATAAGTCACACCGCAATAATTTTGGTGTTGGATTAACATAATTCTGGGCACAACTCTAGTACGAATCATGACTCGAGCCTTAACAATTGACCACTTTAACTTACCTGTAATGTTCCCATTACTCCTAAACTTACCACTGTTGATATGGCTCAATTCCAAACCACATTTCATACCAATCACCTCCTTAGTACTTTATGCACCTACACTTAATAAAAAAAATAAGAAAAATTATTAGAAGGATGGGTTGCCTCTCACCAAGCATCGTAGTTTCGATCGTGGCTCGACTCTTATTTTTGCATTTTTTTTAACATGATAAAATAAAAATAAAATCATGGGTTGGCTCCCATGCAGTGCCTGATTTTATGTTGCGACACAACTCAATTATCTTGACTACTCAGACTTTGTCAAGATATATCGATGATACCATTTGTACCTCATCTTCATGGAATACATCAACTATCGAGAAAACCTCATCTCCTTTTGTTGTTTCATAGATTTACACACTTCAAAACTAACCTCTTTCTTGTTGAGCCTAAATTTTAGTTCATTCAAATCCAGGTCAACTACCACTCTCCCGGTTGCTAAGATCGGCCTGCCTAAAATTATGGGTTCTTCAAAGTCCACTTCGCAATCAAGAATTACAAAGTCGGTAGGAAATATAAAATCGGCCACCGTCACGAGTAAATCATGTAGAATACCAATCTTCCTTTTCACCGATCTATCTGCCATTAAAAGTCGCATATTGGTGGGTGTAAGATCTCCCAAACCCAGTTTCTTGAAAACCGCCAATGGCATTAGATTTATACTTTCCCCAAGATCACAAAGGGCCCTTTTAAAATTTAGCGATCCAATCGTACATGGGACAGTAAATGCTCCCGGATGAGATTTTTTTGAAACAATAGATCTTGTAGTCATGGTGCTGCAATGATGAAGATTGTCTACCATTTCATAGCTCACAGTTATTTTTTTCGTCAACAGATCTTTTATAAGCTTATCATATTCGGGCATCTGTCCAGTGCTTTAACTAAAGGTACATTCACTATCAATTGCTTCAATATAGCCATGAATTTATTAAACTTTCCTTTATATTCTTTCTTCTTTAATCATTATGGAAATGGGGGTAGTGTCCTTGGGATTTCAACTGGATCAACTTTTACCTCTTTTCTTATGCCTTGCTCCACATCACTAACATGCTTTGGCTTAGGTAGTTGTTCCACTACCACACTCTTCTTTTTTGAACCTCCCAACTCCACAGGAACCACTGATGATTCATCAACCATCTCCCAATCTATTTTAACTACATAGTATGAGAAGATGCTCCTAATTTTGGACTAGATAACATCTTACCGTTCCTAGAGGTAATAGCCATACACGATCTATCAGTCCTCAGATTTACAACTATATCACTTGGTAGAGTCCCATTCTATCATTGGTTGAATGCTATAGATAGTTGGATCATCTGTTGCTCCAGTTTTTTAATAGCAGTTGAGTGCGAATTTACTAATTGAATCATGGAAGATATATCACTCTTTCTAGTAGTCACCCCAGAATTGGTCACCTCAACTCTATTTAATAGTTTCTCCATCATGTCCTCCATCGATATTTTGCCTGAACTTGTGGCAGCATTATCACGACTTCCAGGAGGTACATGCAATCCACTCCTTTCATTTTTATTCTTCCAGTCTCCTTGATGATTCTAACCTTGGTTTCCTTGACAAAAACCCCCTGGTTATGCAAGTTGTTTTTCTCTTCCTCGGTGTTTAATTCTACTCCCTTACAATAGGACCCCATAACTTTTACCTTTTATACATTTCCTAATAGAAAATGTTTTATGAGCAGATCCATCTTGGTTTTCATGTAAGCCATATCATGATCATGCTCCTCTTCTCTCCTACACTGCACTAATGATATTACACTAGACCAAGTATTATTTGCTACCACAGAATCTATAGTATGCCAAGCTCTACTTGTCTTAGTCATCTTTCTAACATGTTCGCAGCTTCAGTAAATGTGAGCTCTATAAAATCTCCTCCTACAACATTACCGACTATTGGCTTTGTAAGTGAGTTCAAATCTCTGTAGAATGTTTCCATCAAGTATTCATCAGTCATCTTATGGTTTGGGCACTGAGTCAACTTGTTTTTAAACCTCACCCAAGTCTCATACAAAGCTTCATTATCCAATTACCTAAATTTGCTTATCTCATCCCTCAACTATAACATTCTGGAGGGATGAAAGAATCTTTCTAGGAAAGCTCCTTTCAATTGCCTCCAGTTTGTTATAGAATCATGAGTCAGTTCATTCAACCATATAGTTGCCTCTCCAGATAGAGACAGTTGGAATAATCTTAAATGAATAACATTTTGTCCCACTACAGGTCTATCAAATAACTTTTCAATATTGATGAAATTCACCAAATATAGATTTGGATCCTCACCAGGTAATCCACCAAAGAGTCCTTTAAATTCAGTAGCTGGGTCATAGTACTAGTGATATTGAATTTTACTCCAGGAGATCGTGGTGGTGGAATGATTGCCTCTGTAGATCCAGCTCCATCTAAATCATCCTCATCAGTGTCATTATCAAACTGCACAGCTTGGTGGTCTAGTCTTCCTCTGAATGGATGATTTTGATTTATATGTGCAACTACTTTCGCTGCACGCCTCCAATTAGCTAGTTCAATTAAATCATAATCTCCCAGGTCCTCTTTTTCTAGATTAGTCACCGACCTGGGTTATATATATTCTGTTTGATTTGATTGAGCATTAGCCAAAGTGGATAATCTTTTAGCTTCCTGTTGGTTAGCCATTCTTTCAAAAAGATGAGGTTTAGGATTGAAGGGTAATAATGGTTCTCCTAAACTTTTGGTTCATGGCATAAACAACAATGAGCCTGTAATGAACAAAAACAACAAATAAACATAAAATAAGCAAACTTGACCAACAACTAATTAACACACATAAACTCAATCGACAATCGTATTCCCTGACAATGGTGCCAAAATTTGATATGGCCAAATTACACCTCTATTACGAAAGAGTAAGTGGTCGTTGTCAAATATATAACCCAACTAGGTTGGGGTCGAATCCCATAGGGAATATGGTGCTAATTAAGTTTTATGTAGATTAGTTGACTTTTAATCATTCATTTTCATAAAATAAATAGGGGGTTTGATTTAGATCACAAATTAGTGGTTTTAGTTTAACAAGATGAAATATGTGTAGTAGTATTCAAATTTAGAGAAATAGAAAGCTGGGGTTTTGTCTACCTTGTAGTTTTCAATGCTTTCTAACTATGGGTTTTACTAATTCATACATGTATCATGCTTACAGAGAGAGTATTGTATTTAATAACATAATTCTGGTGTTTCTCAACCATAAAGAACTAATTCACTTCAGTTCTCTCGAATCATAAGTGTTTAAAAAAACAATACGAAATCTCCACGTAGATAATCCTGTTAAGGCATTAACATATGAAATAGCGGTTGGAAATCCTATTTTCTTATCACTACTCCCTTTTTCGAACCTCAACCTTTCTATCGAACAAATTGAGTTTTAAGGAATACTCTTTATGTTGAGTAACATGTGGGGTATATGGGATTCCACCAAGAAAATATAATAATGGAACAATTATGTGGTATATGGGAATCCTCCAAGTTACGATTATCACGTAATCTATGGGTACGTGGGAATCCCTTTACATAAAAAGGTTGGCTAAGGACATATCTTCTAAGCTATAGTCGGTATGATGACTCCAATACTCATAGCCTTAGTTAATAATAATGGCAAATTTTTTTGTTGGATGGTAATGGTTTCAATTGGGAAATACTGGTGGGATGTGATATCTAACCGTAAAGGTGCGATTCCAATGGATGAACACTGGAAACTCATGTTTGCAGACATAAGGGGTGGTCATAGCGACCATGTATGATACTATGAGGTACGCAGGAATCCTCTAAACACATTGTACATATGTATCATGGAGAGAGAAGGGTACTTGGGAATCCCCTACTCTTATGGTATCTTTGATTTGTATCTCTACACATATTGAGGCCCGTTTCGGGAGTTACGCTGGACCCATATCGCCCGTGGGTGGTTCTAGGATAGTGAAGCAACACATACTCGTGTTAATGGATTTAAAGGAATTCTAAACCGGACTTTCTATCTCGACATGGATATATATATACGGTTATGTGTATATGGTTGGTTTAATTTGTTTTACTAGATGTCATTATTTTATCCTTATCATGAGTTCATGCTAGCTTTTACCCACTAACCGGTCATCGGGCGGCTGTATCCCTATGCAATACAGGAAATGACTATTCTACTCCTTCTGATTAGTGATTGTATTTGGGATAAGCTATTGGATTGAAGTGGTGAGCTTTCATATTCCAGAAGGTTCTATTTTATATCATGGATGTCTCTAATTACTTTTTCTATTTTATGGATATTGGTTTTGGCTATGGTTAGGGGCATTTCTTGTCCTAACTGAATATTGTTTTTCTTTTGGTTAAAGGCTTTGTCCGACTACTATGGGTTAGAATGGGTGGTGTCGGTATTGGTTTAATCCCTAGAATTGGCATTGGTATTAATGTTGATATTGTTTGACTGAACTTATGATTTTTCCATCCTTTTATGTTAAGTTATGGACAGGAACTTGACTTTTATGTTGGTTTTGTTATGGCTGTTGGTTTGTATTGTATCGTTGGACTTGTTTGAGTTGGTTATGGTTATAGACCTATCCTTCTTTTTTGATTGGTGCAATAGCTATCTCGTAATATATATGTTTAGAATCCATCCGACTCAGGGTATGGATATTGTGAGGTTGGGTTGGGTACGGGGGTGGTCCCCGATCCTAGTTGGACTTGGGATTCCCATTACGATAAGGCCCTAGTTTGGGTCATGTCAACAAACTTCCTATTCACACACTTTCTTGTTGTATATCATCTTTACTTAGTAAGACACCTTCACCTGAAGTATCTTGAGAGAGAGATAGAGAATATAGTCCGACATTTCATCAATGAGCTTTGAGCTTTTTAAATCAATGAGCTATTCCTTACTGTAACCCCCTTCTCATGCCTAGAATTATGATCACTTGTCAAATTTAGGAACCCGCTTGAGTCTGAGTTCCTATTAGTAGGACAATGAAGTGATCAAATTATTTTTAGCCCATCTAGGTAAAGAGTTACTTTTGACCTTTCCCAGAGGCTCGTGGCAATTACGATGAGCACTTTCATGCTAAATGTATTCATCATTCCTTAATTTTTCCTTAATCAAATATTGACATCTTTCTTTCATATGTCCATCTTTTCCACAGTGAGTGCATAGGAGTTTGTGCCTTTCGCTTCTATCATCGTGGGCTTCCTTTCCTTTAGACTCACTACTGTATTGGAGTTTTCCTTGGTAGCCTAGGCCTCTACCATTATTAATAGTTTGTTCTAGTAAAGTCAGAAATGATTCGTGAGGAAGTAGTCCATTTAAGAAAATTGTTCAACTCATCTTTTAGGCGGACCAGGCCCTTCTCTAATTCTTCATTTTTGTGAAGTGCTTCCATGAGGTGTTTTTGGGAGGCTTTCAATTATTCCTCAAGATCAACCTCAAGCCTTGAGGCTCCCTTCTTCCCTTTACCATCTACAACATTTACATTCTTTAGATTATCCATTAGACTCATATTTTCAGAGTTCATCTTAGTGAACAACTCTTCAGTTTCAAAAATTGTAAGTGTTAAAGAAATCACCTCATGCTCTTGATCTCTATTTTTTCTTCTAAAGCACTTCTTTTAGCAGTTAGTTCACTCATAGAATCAATCAACATTTTTGTATGTCTTTTTATCTTTCTATTAGAATATTTGTTCAAGTTTTCTTTAAGGTCAGAAAGTGTTACCATAATTTCTTTTTCATCTTTAGTATTTTCCATAAAAGAATATATGGAATCAAAGGTCACTTTCTCATCCTCTAATGCAATCATGGAAACATCTACAGGCATCTCAGCTTTATTACATTCATTGGATGAGTCACCCCAACCAGCTAAGGCTTGTTTGACTATAAGCTAAGTTGCATCTTGTCTTCTTGATTTTAAAGGGACATGTTCCCTGATCTTTCGTTTATCAATTGAAGACTTGAGGTAATCTTGTCGATCTAGTTTTTGCATAAGACAGTCAGTAATGAAATGCTCAGGACTTGAACATTTGTGATATACTTCAGCATTTATTCCTCTCTTTTGGAACTGACTACTCCTTTTCATATCTCTAATAATCCTATTTGCCAAATAGGCAACATTAGTGTCTTCATCATCAACTGGAACATATTTTAAGGATTTCCATGCTAGTGATTTTTCTATTTTTGCATCATTGTTCTCCGTCTCTTGATGCTTCTTAAGCTCATAGGTTTTTAGATTTCCAATAAGCTCATCCATCGTGAGGATCTTCATATTTCTTGCTTCTATGATGGAATCTACTTTTCTTTCACAGGAATTAGGAAGAACACCAAGCATATTTCTTACTTGTTTATACATTGGTATCACCTCTCCTAAGCAATGAAGCTTATTTATGAAAAAAGTGAATCTTGTATGCATTTCTTGGATAGTTTCTTTTTCTTTCATGGTGAAGGTTTCATACTAAGTAGTTAGCATGTATACCTTTGAATCCTTATCATCAGTAGTACCTTCATGTGTAGTCCTCAACTAAACCAGATCTCATTAGCATTTTCACAAGTTGAGATCGTATTGTATTTATCAGGCCCTATTTCATAGACTAATAAATTTTTGGCCTTGTAATTTTTCTCAATCTTTCTTCTATCTTCTTCATTGAACTCCCTTCTGCATTTGATGGCCATTTTTATAACATATCCTTATTTGACTTATTTTATTGGAACATGAGGACCATCAAGGATTATGCCCAACAATTCACTAACTTCATCCAAAATGAAGTAAAACATCCTAGTTTTCCACCACACATAATACTGCCCATCGAATCTTGGTGGTCTAGTTGTAGATTGCGCTTTTTCTAGATTAGGTGAAGCAACTATGCTAACCAAGACACTCTAGATGTGAACCTTTTAGAGTGACCAGGCTCTGGTACCAATTGTTGAAATCCTTTGGGGTTGCTCCGCACATTAAGAAACCAGGTCCGTCAAAATCAAACACGGGCAATCAAACAATTGAGTTTAAGAAAACTAAAGATAGTGCATAAACAATAACAGACATAAATATTTTTATATGGTAACCCAGTATGGGAAAAATAATGGCTTTCCATCACAAGAACCAACACAATCCATAATTATCAACCTCCTTATTACAGTCTAGATTTCAGCCTTACTTTAGGCACCTTGTACTAACAGCTACTCTATAACCAACTCATCTTGGTAACCATACCAAGGACTCTCCCTGCATCTATTATCTTTAGTCAGTCTCAAACTTAGGAGCCTCTACCTAAGAAGAACTCTCAATAATAAAACACTACTCTTATAAAATGAGTAGTTCTTTTAAAAATCAACACTCAAAAGCAATCACTCACTCTTTGATTTATGAGATGTTCTACAACTATTTTCTTAGAGGCAAGACTTAACTCAGGGACTTTCAAACAACAAATTATGCCCCATGGGCAAGAGTTGACTCTACCACGTTATTTTATCATTTATGAGATGTGCTACAACTATTGCCTTAGAGGTAAGACTTACCTCAAAGATTTACAAACAATAAATTATGCCCCATGGGCAAGAGTTGACTCTACCATATTATATTTTCATTTATGAGATATTCTACAACTATTTCCTTAGAGGCAAGACTTAGCTCAAGGACTTTCAAACAACAAATTATGCCCCACATGCAAGAGTTGACTCTACCACATTATGTTTTCATTTATGAGATGTTCTAAAACTCTTGCCTTAGAGGCAAAACTTGACTCAAGGACTTTTAAACTACAAATTATGCCCCATGGATAAGAGTTAACTCTACCACATTATATTTTCATTTATGAGATGTTCTATAACTATTGCCTTAAAGGCAAGACTTGGCTCAAGGACTTTCAAACTACCAATTATGTCCCATGGGAAAGAGTTGACTTTACCATGTAATGTTCTCATTTATGAGATGTTCTACAACTATTGCCTTAGAGACAAGACTTAATTAACTCAAGGACTTTCTAGCTACAAATTATGTCCTACGGGCAAGAGTTGACTCTACCACATTATGTTTTCATTTATGAGATGTTCTACAACTATTGCCTTAGAGGCAAAATTTAGCTCAAGGAATTTCAAAATACAAATTATGCCTCACGAGCAAGAGTTGACACTACCACGCTATGTTTTCATTTATGAGATGTTCTACAACTCTTGCCTTAGAGGCAAGACTTAATTAGATCAAGGAATTTCAAACTATAAATATGCCCCACGTTGACTCTACCACGTTATGTTTTCATTTATGAGATGTTCTACAACTATTGTATTAGAGGCAAACTTAGCCCAAGGACTTTCAAACTACAAATTATGCACACTATCACATTTTGTCTTCATTTATGTGTTGTTCTACAACTCTTGCCTTAGAGGCAAGACTTAGCTCAAAGACTTTCAAACTACAAATTATGCCCCCACGGGAAAGAGTTGACACTATCACGTTATGTCTTTATTTATGGAATGTTCTACAAATCTTTCCTTAGAGGCAAGACTTAGCTCTAGGACTTTCAAATAATATATTATGCCTCACTGGCAAGAGTTGACACTACCACATTATGCCTTTATTTATGAGATATTCTATAACTCTCGCCTTAGAGACACGACTTACTCAAGAATTTTTAAAGAACTTCGTAACAACAATTCATGCCCTTAAATTTGCTTTGATGTCAAAAAAAGAAGATACCTTTGCGGATTATCCAATTTTTTATTTATTAGCTGAATTTTATGATTTAATAGTGCTTTAATGGCATTAATATTCTCATCTCCGTTTCTCAAATTTACTCCTCTCTTGCAGTAATGTTACTTTCTATATCATATGAAAGGAACAATATATGGAGAACAAAAATAACACACCAAAAGGAATACAAAACATTTTCCTTTTTTCTTCCTAAGTTCCTTATTTTTGGCAATTAATTTAGACAATCTCTAAACATTTGTCCATGAATGAAGGTGTTTGAAAGTAAATGTGGAACCTTGAGGAGCTACCGACTAGAAGGATTTGCACCAGAGTCGAGTTGAAATTACTTTCAAGGCAGCGACTTGCCACCACACAGTATTCAGGACTATTTACTTATTATCATTAATTTCTGTTCCAATATCAATATTGTAGTAATTTTTCCAATAATTCTTTTCAACACGCGGGAATATAATATTATTACTACCAAAAATGCTAAGGAGAGATAGTAGTATAAGAAGAAGTTGCAACAAACACATAAAAATTAAAAATGGGATCGAGTTATATGAGTCACGGAGGAATGTGTACCTATTAGGGTCCATAAGGTCAGAAAATTAAATATTTTTCAAGAGGACACACATGCAATTTGATAAATGTATTTTGACATTTTGGTCTAAATATAAATGGTATTCTATATTAGACAAATAGATGCAAGACATGTAATAGACAACACTATGGGTATATTAATATAATGACCAAAATATCCTTATCTTAAATTTAATTGACAATAAACAAACATGTTGAAGTTGTCTATTCTAATATATGAAAAAACTCCCAAAAAGTATTTGAACATATATTTTTTAAATGAAAGACCATGAAGTAAAATGCAAAATCAATGTAGTTCACACACACTTGTTTGTTTCTATTCCTTTAAGTTTAATTGAATTTTCTCAAACAATTATAAAAGTGGGACACATACATAATAGCGTATGTGAAACATAATTGAAATAAATTTTAATTGAAATGTATATGATAAATATGTATAAAACTAGGAATGAAGTGAAATTCTTATGATCCATATTTTATATTTATTGATGAATTAGAAAAAAAATTATCTTGGACATTCATGCTTGACCTGCTGAATATTGTACCTAATCTTACTGAAGTTGATCGACGACCAAGGAGAGTTTCTTAAATTTATTTACAAGTCTCTTTTATATCTACGCCCACCGATCCCACCCCAAAAAAGAATGAAATGATTTAAGTGATATAATGTTGTGATAATGCAATTTTGATATTTTAGCTATGCGGCTTAAACATAAGAGACGTTGAGATGTGTCTTGCCTCTGATTTTCACGAGTTAACCAATGGGGTCTTAAAAATTCGTAATCTGGATACAAACTAACAACTAATTAGCTGTGAAACTATTTTCTTTCTAGAAAGAAACCCCTTTCCTAAAGGTGTCCTTGTGAAACACCTAGGCTTTGGATCCTTAGTTAAAATTTCTTGGCAGGGTACGACTCAAGGGTACTAGTCGTACCCTTGGATACGACTTGGGATCATATCATTCATATGTTAGGCAGTGTAGTAGAGGTTTCATTCTATCCAAGATACAACTTATCCTCTCCCAAGTCGTATGTTAGGGTATGGGTCGTATGACACCTAGTCATATGATGTTTGAAGTCTTGCCCAAAGCATTCTGACTTAGGTACAGGTTTTAGGGAACCAATTGCACCTTAGGGTATGATTTATGCATGTGGAGTCGTATGTTGGTTAGTTTAGGGGTCCATGGTAAGGTATAAGGTATGATTTAGGGTACCACTCACACCCTAGAGTACTGGTCAATAGGGTGAGTCGTACCCTCCTAGGTTCACTTTTTAGCTTTTAAGATGAGGATATTTTATTATTTTCCCATACCTAATACCTTATAACCCATGACTTATAACCTTATTTGTACTTTAATTCTTCATGCATGCAAGATCAAAAGATATCCTAAACACTCTTTAAAACTTCTCTCTCAAGATTGAAGCTAGGGTTTCAAGAGAAGTCCTTCTAGAGGCTTGAAGACCAAGAATACTTTCGTGAATCATCTTGTAAAAGGAATGTGACTCCTATCTCTTTGTTATTTCTCAAATATAATGTATTTTAAACAATGATTTAATTCTTGAATGGTGGTTTTGAAATCAAATATTAAGGGTTTTGATGTATAGTGATCGGTATTGTCTACTCTTGTTCAAACTTGTATTTACACATGCTTTTGGCTATGGTTTGCACATGTGGGTCCTTTTTGATTGTGTCTTAATAAATGGGTCATGGGTAACCATAATCTTGATGGTTTTCACTTGGGTTTTGGTCATAGTAAAGGTATGCCCTTAAGGTGTTTGTGAAAATGTCTAAATGAAATAGCTAGTTACATGCTCATACTATTTTTATCTAAGGCAATGGCTTAATGAGTTAGAATAGTCGGTAAGTGACTTTTAAAGTACTTGTTGGCTATGTAATGAGTTGATTGGTGATTTTGGTGGCTTTCTTGGTTAAATGGGTTAAAGTCCCTAAACATGAAATTAAATTGTGTCAAACTAAAGTTTGATGTAGGAATGCTAATGAAGAATGACTTATGTTGTATAGGTATTGATGATAACAAATTGTCTTGAATGGTCATTAAAACTAATGTATTGGCCTATTAAAGTGAATGGTTGATAAATAGTTCATTAATACCTTGTGGTCATGTATGGTGTTGAATTGTGGCCTTGATGGCTTGAAAAGGCTAAGTGGGTTAAAGTCCTTAAAGTTTGATTTGAGCAAGTGTGAATGCATAGACAAAGGGTTAGAGTCCCAAAAGTGTACTATTAATGGACATGATGGCTTGTGGTTAGAGTCCACTTGCATAATAAGATGGTTTGTGGTTAGAGTCCACTTGCTTGATAAAATGGTGAGTGATTAGAGTCCACTTGTCTAACAAAATGGCTTGTGGTTGGAGTCCACTTTTCAAACAAGAGGCTTGTGGTTAGAGTCCACTTAAATAGTATGGCGGCTTGCGTTTAGATTCCTCTTGCTATATATAACCTACACGGGTGAAAGGTTACAGTCCTCTACCTTGTGGTTTATGATTGGGTGCGTTGAAATGTATGCTATGGCCTTGTTATCTCTTGACACTTGATGTATTTACATATATCTACATGTATATATGTATTAATATGGTGGCTTCGGATAGTTTTACTTGGTATGGAATAATGACACTATTTTATCCTTACCCTTATGTTACATGCTAGCGCTCCAACTACTAACTGTCTTCGGGCGCTGTGTCCCAATGCGATACAGGGGCCGAAACTTCTTCCTCTATTCTTGCGCAGTGACCAGATATTTGAGCGGATCATGTTTTGACTTTAAAGTGGTGAGCTTTCATACTTCAAAAGGCATACATTTTATAGTCTTTCTATCTTATGTCATAGACTTGTATTAGACTAGACTTTTGGCTATTGTCGGGGGCATGTCCCGACATATTATAGATATTGAATTGGTAGAGGTTTGTAGATGACTGTAGACTTGGGTAGGTTGAATGTTGTATGTTGACATGAATGGAAAGATTAGACATTCTTAAGTCATGATTATTAGTCTTGTTTCTGCTATTTTATTATATGTTCGGAGTTCATCCGACACTTGTGGTTTGATGTGTTTGTTAGGTTGGGTTAACAAGGAGATCTTCAGTTTTAATTGGGCTTGATATGCCTATACAAAAAGGCCTGGTTTTGGCTATGTCAAGTTGGTATCAAATCCTAGGTTCATGGTCAATTGCGTGTCCACAAAGCTATTTCAAGTAGATTCTCTTTATGGGTGTGTAGCATACCATACTTATAAGAGAGAGAGTATAAGGCATTTTGGAAAGTTTTACCTTCTTGTTGTATTATTTTGAGCTATAGAGTTTAAGGTCTTGGATTTTTCTGATTTTCGTTAGCTCATCTTTCAGATGATGCGTTCATAAAGATCTAAAATTTCTGCAAACCCTTCTGTCCCAACTTTGGGATGATGTTTATAGGACTCACACTACTTTTGGAGTCCATACTCGGTCTAGGGGTATGGTACCTAATGGTCTGGGAGTTCCATTGGTTCCCTCTAGTCCTCTTCTAGTTCCTCAGGCTAACGTGTTGAATGTTGAGTTTTGTCATTTGATTCATATGATTACTTAGTTAGTGACTTCTCAAGCTAAGCAGGGTGTATCTTCTACTCCATCTTCTGAGGCTACGATGGTTGGCCAGTTTATGAGGTTGAGTCTTTCGACCTTCACTAGTGTTAAGGTAGAGAAAGATCCTTAGGGTTTTATGGATGAGATGGAAAAGATTTTCAGAGTTATGCATGCAACTAATGTGGAAGGGGTGAAATTGGCATCCTACCAGTTGAAAGACGTAGCGTACCAATGGTACGAGGAGTGAGAATGGACAAGGGGTGATGTTGATAAGTCATCTTTGTAGGAAGATTTCACTAATGCTTTTGTGGACTCTTTCTTTCCTTTAGATTTAAGGTAAGCAAAGGAAGAGGAGTTTGTTTATCTTAAGCAAGGAAAAATGCTAGTCAAGGAGTATTCCATAATGTTTCACCAAATTTTTAGGTATGCTCTGGACATGTTGTCGGATATGAGGGCTCGAATGAGGAAGTTTGCCTCGGGATTGTCTCGTGAGTTGGTCCTTAATAGTAAAGCAGCTTTTTTGATCAAAGATAAGGATGTATCAAGATTGGTTTTGTAAATGCAATAAGTAGAGGAAGATAAAAAGAAACAAGTTGAGATTGATGAAAGGCAAAGCAAGAGGTCTCAGATTTCTGATCAAAGTGGAGGCCTATAGTTTAGTGGTAAGTGGTCCAAGAGGAAGAATTGGGTGAGTCCAAATTCCTATTCTACAGCTAGTACTCCCTACTTAAGGACATCGGGAGATAGACATTTTCAGAGTGGTAATGCTTCTAGGGAACAGTGACAACGCCCAAGCGCACACGCAAGTGTACGTGGTCTACCAAGTAGTAAAGTGGCCTTCAAGAAGCCAAGTATCGATCACACAAGGACTTGTGTTAAAAAACAATTGAATTCTAGTTTAACAAATTGATGAGTAACAAATAAAGTTTTTGAATTGTAAACTAAAAATAAATTAAACTAAGGCGGAAAAGGAATGACTTCGGACAATCAATCTGTAGAGATCCAGGGTTAAGTCTTACGAACAATCATACTACAATATTGAACTTCATTCATTAAATCTCTTATATTGGTTGTTGATTTGTATGGTTAATTTCATGATGATGGTCTCCCGAACTCTAATCTTTTACCTAATATGAGCATTACAACTACATCGTTGAGTGGGGATATAATAGACCAATTAAGTTCTTTAAGCTATCATCCTACGTATGAGACAAGTAAGGCATCTAAGTACATCCTTGTTCTAGACACTAATTAGAATTCCTTATTTCATAAATGAATACAAACCATACTTTGTTTATTCCCATGTTGTATCTCCCTATTCCAACTCCCGAGATCATATGATTGACAATTGATGTATTCTAAGGGTGATCAATCCTCAAAATAATTAAATCAAGAATAAACAAATAACCATAATGATAATAAATTAAATGAAATTAATTAAAAACAAAACTAGTCATGATATTGGCCTTAACCCCGGATAGGAGTTTTAGCCTTTAATGGAAATATTCACCATACAATCCCTTGGATTAATGATACAAGCCATGAAAGAAACTAAAATTAAAGAGATATAAAGCCTAAAAAGATGTTGTGGTAGCCTCCTTGATCCTCCAAGACGTCCAAAAGTGAATAATAATGAATAGAAAGATGTATTTATAGTAAAGAATAATTCCCAAGCCGTGTAGGATTCAAATCTGCACTTTTGCCTGTATTTGAAATAGGGACTCATCGCGAGGGCTAATTGACTTAGGTAGGGGTCACAACGCGGCCTCATCATGAGTTTAAATTGTTTTGGGTGCTTATGAGTATTTTGGTATGTATAAAGCGCCCATATAGCTTTCCAGGCACCGACACTCACCCTGGACATTCCAGGTGTCCAAATTGAGTCCAAGTTGGGTATTGTTCTTTCGTTAAGCCATTCCAAGCCTTTTTAAGTTGTTTCCACTTTATTTGAAGCTTATATATCCTTAATATATCATCATAATCCATTAAAAAATAAACCTATAGCATTAAAAACAATAATTTAGAGATCAAAACAACAGAATATTCAAGACAGTGAACTAGAAATACGAGCTAAGCATAGGCTAAATTCACACTGATCTTAAGCTTATTGTTTTGACTCTTGTATCGATCCAATTGATCCTTGAACATTATAACCAAGTTTTTTCACATATAAATACATAATAACAACCTTAGGAACTCATTAAATACATTAGAACCCAACACGATAGACTAGACAAACACCTAGCTCAAGCTAACCATACTAGTTTTCTTGGTTGAACAATTTGAATCAAAACTCATGTGAAAACACCATTAAACATTGTAAACACATACTTGTACACTTAGATTCTTATTTATATCATTATCAACACATATAGAACATGAATCATCCTCAAAACAAGGATAAATAAGCTAGAATAGCAACTCTAGAATGCATAAATACACCCAACATCACCACCCCACACTTAAACCCTTGTTCGTCCTCGAATAACTTTTAAATATAAGAATTATGAGTGAAGGAGACTCCACACTTCTACTACATGCAAGACACTCAAGATATTACTAGAATGACTACACAGAATGCAAGTTACTATACTAAGCATGTTACAACAAAATTGAAAGCTCAAGAACACTACTCCAAAACAACCTAGACTAAAAAATTGACTCACCTAGTTGGAAAACTCATTATTATTGTTCAATCAAGGATATCATAAAAATCACCCATATTTATCAAACACGTGCCCTCAAAATAAGAGAGTTACCCATAATCACTCGCAATAATGCAATTTATAATAATGGGTATATAAATCAAATTATGCTCACTCTTACAATAAATTCACAAGTTACACATAATGAACCACAGGCTTTCCCTTAGTGTCATACTCCACTAATATTAGAATGTGAAATTAAGGATCAAATAGGTCTTTTCTGGGTTGTAATGTAGGCTAAGGGATGGGTAGGAACTATTTTGGCTAAGAATAGTGACTAACCTCTCTAACCTATTTAATACACTGCATTATACATTTAAAACCAATTTCCAACAACCAAATTACACTTTTTCATCCACCCATATCTTTTGTTTTGCCCCATCTCTTTTAAGAATTTTCACAAACACTTGGTGGACGTATAGTTTACTACCACATTAATCAATTTTTCTCTTTTTTCATAACCATGGCAATATTTCTAGCATATATTATATCACACCAATCCACCACACATCAAATATAAACACTAATAACTATTACCTTGGGCCATCAATTTCACCTTTTTCTTCTTCAATTTCTCAAACTCCTTACTAAATTAATTTTACATTAAAGCACTTAGGAACTTTTTGGATAAAATCATGGTCTATCAAAGAAAGGATTAGGATATATATGAGGTTGCCAAAGAAAAAGATAAAGGCTTAATAGGGGTTAACTAGGATAAAACACAAGGGTAGGTAAAAGAGCGTATAAAATAAGGCTATCAAAGAAATGCGTAAATCATCTCCTAAACCCACATTCTTTATTTCGCTTCACACACACACCGAGAAAGTTCTAGACATCACATACAACAAAAAATATACAAAAATATCACATACACTTGGTACATGCTCAACTCAGTAGGATCATCATAGACTCTGAACCAAACAATAGTATGAATTAAATTTTAAGACAACAAGAACAAGAGTTACAAACATGAGCCTAAGAGCCTCAAAAGTAGAAATTCCCTCAATCAACATGCTTTTACCAAACAAAACCACTTGCATCATGTAACAAAAAGAGCATCAACAAGAATTGTAACTTATTCCTAACCTAAATTTTTTTAAATTGAACCAAAAATTAGGAATTTCCCCACCTCACACTTAAAATCTACATTGTCCACAAAGTGAATTTAAAAGTAAGATATATAAATACTCCCTAAGGCCGCTAGGCCTAGCTAGTAGCATATTTACATATAAAGAATCTCCATGGGACCCCACACTCAGTCTTTGCTATTCTTCTTAGCTTAAGTTTATGGTACTCAGACTTCCCATTAGCTTGTGACTCAATCAAAAACAAAAAACTACGTGAAATAAAAACTAAAAAATAAAAAAAAACATACCTTAGCTTGGGTTGACTCCCAAGAAGTGCCTGATTTAGTATTGCGACGTGACCCAGATCAAATTTTTCTTCCACCTTGAGGATATAAATTTCACCCCCAAAATTTCATCCATCTTCTTGCCTGGATCATAGGGAGGTGGTACAAAAATTAAGGAACCGAGTAATAGAATATGCATGGTAAACCACTCAGCCTTAAATTGAGGTGTGTTCTTATGTTTCTTATTCGATGTAAAATCAAGAATATAAGATTCTTGTATGCCATCTTCACACTCTTCCACTATTTTAAATGATTCCACATATAAGACATCATCTAAAAATAATGTAGAAAAGTGCTTTGAGTGAGTCCCAACCAATACCACTTCTAGATTTACACTATCAATAACACATTTACACTTATTCACCTTCTCAATTTCAGTCTCTAGATAAAGATGACAACTGAATGGCTGTGATTCTTGTATTTTTCTCTATCTCTGTGGAGATAGTGGTGATGGTATTTCTTGAACCTCCTTAGTTTTTTATTGAGCATTGCCCACAAACAAAAATGAATCAGGATTAAAAGGACACATATCTGCAGAGTAAGACAAATTTCCATAAGTCACACACCAACTTGTAGTCTCCTGCATAGGTCGAAAACAAGCAGGTCCCCTTCAAATGCTTGGATCAAAATCTAGATAAAAAGCCTCATGGTAGGGTCCTCCATAATAATGAGAAGAATCGTCATCCTTTGAAAACTATCTATCCAAGACTGACATTTCAAGAAGAGTGTGAGAAAAATAGAAATAAAATAAAATATAAAGAAATTAAAAAAAAATATTTACAACTCAATATAGAAAAATTAAAAATAAAATAGTTGCCAATTTTAGTCCCCGACAACGGTGCCAAAAACATGACAGCGCCCAAGCGCACACGCAAGTGTAAATGGTCTACCAAGTAGTAAATTAGCCTTCAAGAAGCCAAGTATCTATCACACATGCACTTGTGTTAAACAACAACCAAATTCTAGTTTAACAAATTCAGAAGAGTAACAAATAAAGTTTTAGAATTGTAAACTAAAAATAAACTAAACTAAAGCTGAAAGGTAATGACTTCGGACAATCAATTGGTAGAGATCCAGGGTTAAGGCTTACCAAAAATCATACTATGTTATTGAAATTCATTCATTAAATCTCTTATCTTGGTTGTTGATTCGTAAGTTTAATTACATGATCATGGTATCCCGACCTCTAATATTTTACCTAATATGAATATTACAACTACATCATTGAGTGGGGATGTAATAGTCCAATTAAGTTCTTTAAGCTATCATCCTATGCATGAGTCAAGTAACACATCTAAGTACATCCCTGTCCTAGACACTAATTTGAATTCCTTACTTCATAAATGAATACTATCCATACTTTGTTTATTCACATGTTATATCTCCCTATTTCCACTCCCGAGATCATAAGATTGACAATTGATTTATTCTAAGGGTGATCAATCCTCAAAATAATTAAATTAAGAATAAGCAAACAACTGTAATGATAATTAATTAAAAAAAATTAATTCAAAATAAAAGTAGTCATAATCTTGTCCTTAACCCCGTATAGGAGTTTTATCCTTTAATGTAAATATTCATCATCCAATCTCTTGGATTGATGATTCAAACTATGAAAGAAACTAAAATTAAAGAGATATAATCCCTAAAAAGAAGTTGTGGTAGCCTACTTAATCCTTCAACACGTCCAAAAGTGAATAATAAAGTGAATAATAATGAGTAAAAATATGTATTTATAGTAAATAATAAGTCCCAAGCCATGCAGGATTCAAATCTGCACTTTTTCCCCTATTTGAAATAGGGACGCATCGCGAGGGCCATTTGACTTAAGTAGTGGCCGCGAAGCGTCCTCATCGTGAGGGTACATATTTTTGGGTGATATATGAGTATTTTTGTATTTAGTATGTTCCCATAGGGATTTCCATGTGCCCACACTGGTCTTCGACATTCCAGGTGTCCAAATTGAGTCCAAGTTGTGTATTGTGCTTTCGTTAAGCCATTCCGAGCTTTTTTGAGTTATTTACACTTGGTTTAAAGCTTGTATATACTTAATATATCATCATAATCCTTTAAAAAAGAATCCTATAGCATTAAACACAATAATTTAGTGCTCAAAACAACACAACATTCCAGACGGTGAACTAGTAATACAAGCTAAGCATAAGCTAAATTCACACTGAGCTTAAGCTTATTATTTTGACTCTTGTCTTGATCCAATTAACCCAGGAACATTATAACTAAGTTTTTTCACATACAAATACATTATAACAACCTTTAGAACTCATTAAACACATTAGAACCTAACACGATGGACTAGACAAACACCTAGCTTAAACTAGTCACACTAGTTTTCTCAGTTGAACTCTAAATGAACAATTTAAATTAAAACTCATGTGAAAACACCATTAAATATTGTAAACACATACTTGGACACTTAGATTCTTATTTATATCATTATCAACACATATAAAACATGAATCATCCTCAAAACAAGGCTAAATAAGATAGAATAACAATGCTATAATGCATAAATATACCCAACATCACACAAGGTGCCCAATCTCAGACAAGTGGGGCTTAGTTATCTCTATCCTACCGTTCTTGTAGATTTTGTGGTCAGCATCATTGTGGCTAGTGTGAGAAGGGGAGCAACATATATTTTAGATGTTAAATTAGGAACATACAGTGAGAGTACCCCTTTTTAGTATTTTCATGGGGCAACAAGGACCCTATTTCTACATCATCTTCTCTTACACTGAAGGGTGCTGCTTCTGCTTCTATTTTTGGTACTATCACTGGATGGAATCACTTATATGCACTTGTTATTTGCCAGGAGTCTGAGGTATCTCTAGATGTTGTTACGGGTATGTTGAGACTTTTTACCCGTGATCCATTTTATTTGATTGATTTGGGGTCCACTCTCTTTTATGTGACCCCATTTGTGGCTATATATTTTGGTTTTGATCCTGAGTGTCTGTCTATTTCTTTTTAAATTTTTACCCTGATAAGAGACTCTGTGGTTGTTAAAAAAGTCTATAGGGTGTGTGTGGTAGTTCTTGATAGTAGAGAAACTCTGATAGACTTGATAGAGTTAGACATGGTTGATTTTGATGATATTCTGAGGATGAATTAGTTGCATTCATTCTATGCTTTCTTAGATTGTCAGAACCATAAGGTCATGTTTAAATTCCCTAATAAGATGATCATTGTATGGGAAGGGGGTTCTTTAGTGCCTAAGGGGAGGTTCATTTCATATCTTAGGGCTTGAAAGTTGATTTCAGAAGGGTGATTATATCATTTGGTCCAAGTTAAAGATTCTAACTTGGAAGGACTTTCTCTAGAATTTGTTCCTGTGATTAATGAGTTCCCCAAGGTTTTCTCCGATGACCGTCCTATTATTTCTCCTGATAGAGATATTGATTGTGGGGTTGATCTTGTTCCGGACACTCATCCAATTTCTATACCTCCTAATAGAATGGCTCCGGCGGAGTTGAAAGATCTTAAGGAGTAATTGAAGGATATCTTAGATAAAGGTTTTATCCATTCTAGTGTATCTCCTAGGGGTGATCCCATGTTGTTTCTGCATAAGAAGCATGGTTCTCTTTGAATGTGCATTGATTATCTTAAGTTGAATAAGTGACCATTATGAATAAGTATCCCCTTCCTAGGATCGATGATTTATTTGATCAGCTTCAAGGTTAAAGTGTTTTCCTAAGATTGATCTTAGGTCAGTTTATCATCAACTTAAGATTAGGGAAGTGAATATCCCTATGACTGCTTTCAGGACCCGTTATGGTCATTATAAGTTTCTAGTCATGTCCTTTGGGTTAACCAATGACTGACCGACATTCATGGATTTGATGAATAGGGTTTTCTATCTATTTTTGGATTTGTTTGCTTTTGTATTCATTGATGACATCTTGGTCTATTCTAAAAGTAAGCTGGATCACGTTGATCGCCTCCGTTCTGTGTTGCAAACTTTGAAGGATCATCATTTGTATGCCAAGTTCTCAAAGTGTGAGTTTTGTTTGAAGCCTGTGACTTTTCTTGGTCATGTTATAGCTAGTGAAGGGGTCATGATGTATCCACAAAAGGTATTTGTGGTTAGGAAGTGGCCTAGACCTGTGACTCCAACCATTATTCAGAGCTTCTTGGGTATAGCCGGTTACTATAGGAGATTTGTGGAGAGTTTTTTTATGATAGCTGCCCCATTGACCAAGTTGACCTAGAAGAATGACAAGTTCTTGTGGTCAGATGGGTGTGAGGGTAGTTTTTAGATATTGAATGATAAATTGACTTCGGCTCCAGTTTTGACATTGCTCGAGGATAATGATGGTTTTGTAGTGTATTATGAGCTTTTTTGTATTGGACTCAATTGTGTATTAATGCATCATGGTAGGGTGGTGGCCTATGCTTCTAGGAAAGAAAATATTCATGAGAAGAATTACCCTACTCATGACTTGGAGTTGCTAGCAGTGGTATTTACATTGAAGATTTGGAATCACTATCTCTATGGAGTTTATGTTGACATATTTTTCATTTATAAGAACCTACAATATATGTTTACTTAGAAGGAGTTAATTCTCAGGCAATAAATAGAAGAAGTTTCTAAATGACTATGATATGAGCCTCTCTTACCATCCAGGTAAAGCTAACATAGTTGTTGATGCTCTTAGCAGGTTATCCTTGGGGAGTTTGGCTAATCTTTGAGTTCATCTCACAGACTCTAAGGATGGTGGTGTATTTGTGCATCAAGTATTGTAGTCGTCTCTTGTGGTTGAGATAAAGGAAAATCAAATATTAGATCCTAACTTGATGAAGATTAAGAGTAATGTGGGTCAACAAAAGGTTATTGATTTTTTGATAGGCGGTGATTGTTTCTTGAGGTACCAAGGTAGGCTATGAGTTCCCAAAGTTGATGGATTAAGGGAAAGGATTATGGTCGAGGCTCATGAATTTCATTATGTCATTCATACCGGTTCTACAAAGATGTATCATGATCTTAGGGAGTTTTATTAGTGCAATAATATGAAGCAAGATGTGGCTAGCTGTGTGGCTAAGTATTTGGTGTGTTAATTGATAAAAGTTGAGAACTTGATATCCGATGGTTTGTATCAAGAGATAGAGTTGCTCGAAAAGAAGTGGAAAGTGATTAATAAATATTTTGTCACCGGTCTTCCTCGGTCTCAGAATTAATGTGATTCTATTTGGGTAATTGTGGATAGAATGACCAAGTCTGTTCACTTTTTTCTGGTGAGGAGTAGTTATTTGGCAGAGGATTATGCTAATTGTAACTTGTAGAGATTATGAAGTTGCATGTTGATCTGCTTTCTATCATCTCGGATCGTGGTACCCCATTTTCATCTCATTTTTGAAAGGTTTTGGAACTAAGGTGTGCCTTAGTACCGCTTTCCACCCGCAGACAGAAGGACAAGGGGAGAGGACTATCTAAACATTGGAAGATATGTTACATAGTTGTGTGCTTGATTACGGTGGTAGTTGGTATGACCATTTACTTTTTATCTAGTTTGCTTATAATAATAGTTTCCACTCTAACATTGGTATGACTTCTTTTGAGGCATTGTATGGAAGGAGATGTCGATCTCCTATAAGGTGGTATGAAGTTTGTGAGGGTAAGTTGTTTGACCCTGATTTGGTTCACCAAGACTTAGAGAAGGTGAAAGTGATTCATGATAGATTGAAAACCTCTCAAAGTCGCCAAAAGTCCTATACGTATGTGAGGCATAGGGATTTGGAGTTTAACTTTAATGATTAAGTATTCTTGAAGGTATCTACCATGAAGGGAGTAATGCAGTTTGATAACAAGGGAAAGTTGAGTCCCCGGTATGTTGGTAGATATTTGATTGTAAAGAGGGTTGGTAATATTGACTTTGAATTGGAGTTGCCCTCTATTTTGAGCTATATCCATCTGGTATTCTATGTGTCCATGTTGCGTAAATGTATAGGTGACCCTTCGTTTGTTGTTACCTTGGAAGATATTGGTATTTCAAACTCTTTGTCCTATAAAAAGGTCCCAGTGAAGATCTTGGATCATCAATTTCACCGGTTGTGAATGAATGAGGTGGCTTCGGTGAAGGTTCTATGGAGGAACCAAAAGTCTAAGGAAGCTAATTGGGAGGCGAAAGAGGACATGAAGTCCAAGTATCCACATTTTTTTTCTATGGAAACTCATGATTAAGGTATTTGTTAATCTTCTTAACATGATTTATGTCTTTTATAGGCCATAGGTTCAAGTCCTTAAACTTTTAATTGAGCAAGTGTTTTGATAGACAAGGGGGTCGAGTCCCAAGGTCAATTGAATGAATGGTTGATTGATGGTGATTATGGCATATGTCTTATCCATTGTTGTATGTCCTTGTGCTATAATAGGGTTAAAATATAGTTTGATATGTAATAATGTGTCTTATGCTTTCCTTACCCATCAGTCGAGGATGAATGATCCTAGTGGGGGAGAATTGAAACACCTAGGCTTTGGACCTTTAAAAAAATTCCCTTAGTTAAAGTTTTTAGGCAAGGTACTACTCAAGGGTACTAGCCGTACCCTGGGGTACGACTTGGGGACCTCTTACTTGTATGTTAGGTAGTGTAGTGGGGGTTACATTCTATGTAAGGTACGGTTTAGCCTCTCCCAAGTTGTATGTTAGGGCACGGGTCGTATAATACCTAGTCGTATGATGCTTGAAGTCTTGGCCAAAGCATTCTGACTTGGGTACGGTTTGTAGGGTACCACTCACACCTTAGGGTATAAGTTATGCATGAGAAGTCATATGTTGGTCAGTTTAGAGGTCCATGGTGAGGTCTAGGGTATGATTTCGGGTACCTCTTGCACCCTAGGGTACGGGTCAATAGGGTACCCTCCTGGGTTCACTTTTCATCTTTTAAGCTGAGGATATTTTAGACTTTTCCCACCCCTAAACCTTTATAACCTACGACTTATAACCTCATTTGGTCATTCATTCTTTACTTATACAAGATCAAAAAATATCCCAAAATCTCTCCAAAACTTCTCTCTCAAGATTGAAGCTAGGGTTTCAAGAGGTGTCCTTCTAGAGGCTTGAGGACCAATAATCCTTTTGTGAATCATGTTATAAAAGGCATGTGACTCTTTACTCCTTGTTATTTATCAAATATCATGTATTTTAAAAAATTATTTGATTCTTGAATGGTGGGTTTTGAAATAAAATGTTAAGGGTTTTGATGTATAGTGATGGGTATTGTCTACTCTTGTTCAAACTTGTGCTTACACATGCTTTTGGTGATGGTTTGCACATGTGGGTGCTTGCTGATTGTGGTTTAACAAATGGGTCATGGGTAACCCTAATCTTGATGGTATTCACTTGGGTTTTGTTCAAGTAAAGGTATGCCCTTAAGGTGTTTGTGAAAATGTCTAAGTGAAATAACTAGTTAAATATTCATAGTGTTTTAAACTAAGGCAATAGGCTTGATGAGTAATAATGGTTGGTAAGTGACTTGTAAAGGCCTTGTTGGCTATATAATGAGTTAATTGGTGATTTTGGTGGCTTGGATGGTTAAATGGGTTAGAGTCCCTATTCATGAAATTGAATTATGTCAAACAAAAGTTTGGTGTAGGATGCTAATAAAGAATGACTTGTGTTGTATAGGTCTTAATGATAACAAATTTACTTGAATGGTCATTGAAACTAATGTATTATCCTATTAAAGTGAATTATTGATAAATAGTTCATGAATACCTTGTGGTCATGTATGGTGTTGAATTGTGGCTTTGATGGCTTGAAATGGATGCCGTACAGGTCGTGTCATGATCGGATTTCTCAGTTCATGATGGTGCCTACTCTGACACACTAGTAGATAAGCCAACTCATAGCCCAAAACTACTAGTAAAGGACTACCAAGAGAAATGGAGGAAAAATGCAGAATAAATGAAAGGAAACGAAAAAATAGATAAGATAGTGCCAAAACTTGGTGGAATCAGTACAAGAGCTTCTAATCTAATAAGACATACAAAATGAAGTACAAAAATTAATACACTGATAAAAACCATCTCTAAATACAACATAGAGACTAGTCTAGTACCTAAGAGGGAGAATAGCAATACTCCGAAAGATAGGAACTCACCCTATGTCTTTGAACCATAGCTTCTCTGCACGATGCACACAACAATGACCAGAACTCGTACTATGATTTGAAGGTTGCAGAAGTGTAGTAGAGTACCAACACGGGGTACTTAGTAGGCAACTGTCGATTGAGCTTCAAAGATAATGCAAATATAAATAGCATGCAAGCAGGAATGTAAACTACACCCAAATATCCAACAAACTACTTAATAAAGCTAAGTAGACCATAAGGATAACTATTCTATTCATATCCAAGCAACTAACATAATAAGCTAATAGAAAAATAAGAATGAGTTACCCTATTCCAACCTTACTCTGAGACCCTAGAACTATACCATATATCCCTAGCCAATATACAAATAAATAGCAAAAGAAGGATACGTATAGTAGTATACAAGGCCAAGAAATAGATATACAACATGAGTAAATGAAAGAAGGAAGGGATATATGGTAATACCATAACTACTATAGATATATACGTATACAAAACAAGGCTAACTCATGGGTACAAGTTAAGTAATCACACTTGAATCTCTAGGCCTCCTAATCAAAATAGGAACTAGTATTAGTACTAATATTATTAGGGTCTCTAATCCATATGCCTAAACATGAGTTAATTACTGTAATAAAGAAACCATAAAGAATGGAATCAGAATATCAGGGTCTAAATCCATAATGCTTAACCATGGAATAATCATGCATAATAATATAACCGTAAGATGAAAGAATCAGAACCATACTTCAAATCTCAATACTAGTCCAATAATCAACCTGGCACGTACTAACCATGATAATAACAATAACAATGTAAAGTAACTAGCTAGCTCAAAAAAATTATACCTAACCTATCCTTTCATAAAACCCCACTGCCATAGGCCAAAAGGTTCAATCAATATTAGCAAACAATAATCAGAGCCCATACCTATGCAACCCGCCAAAATATTGATTGATACAAGCACAAACTTGTACACATCACAAGCCATACGCATCACCTATACCTTTGCAACCTCTCATAAGTATGATAGATATAGGTGCATACTCGTGATAGGCAATGCACATGAAATAATGAATGTCAATATGTCCATAATACCATAAACAATCCAAGTACCATAAATTAACCCAGTGCATACATCTCCTCCAACTCTATAGCTCGCAATGGAAAGACCTACGGTGACCTCTATTCTTCTAGAACAAGTACTAAAGAATGAATGAATCTCTAGGGGGTTCGGGAGTACCCGTATACACCGACCTACTCTCAATCAACAATTTCAAATAATTATCAATGTCACCATTAATCGTCGTACTTGAACCGCAACTCATATCATCTATGCAATCATCAATCCACTTTGTCCCGTACAATATATATATACATACACATATATACATATGTATATGTATATGTATGTATGTATATACATAAAATGCACAAGCTAGAGCCATTTATAAAAGAGTATAAATTCGTAAATTCATTGCTTGGGTATACTCCGCAACTAAATCATTATAAAAGTGTAGAAAGGGTTGGAATCTCTCTTAATCGAGGTAAATAGTAGTTGAAAAATTTCTAACTAAAATATATCTTGGTCTAATCTCTAAAGCATCATTTTTAGGGTCAAAGGATCATAAGTTATTCATTAAGATGGTACGATTCCCATTATGAAGAAATCCATTTTAAAAGTGAAAAGTGGAAATAAATTCCTTTTAGGAAAAATAGTAATAAAACAATATTTTAGTTGAAATCATACCATTTACAGTCTACGCTATCATGATTGTACCGAATCTATGCATATCATCACTAATATTCAAACAATACGATTATAAAAATCAATATGTCTATATACTATGACCATTTCCTTCATAAGGATAGAATACTTCCTGGGACCCAAACGATATCATAATCGTAGCCCTGGGCCTAATATATATCCAGCATAACCATAACATCATAATCATGACCTTTGGCCCAATATATCTCTAACATAACCGTAATATCATAATTCTGGTAAACACCATTACGATCCACCAAAAAACATATTACACATCATACTAATGGTTAGTTAACCTCAACTAAGCCTAATCATGCTAGCATTCATAAATAAGTCTACAAAATCTAACCTATGTCTTGGCCTAAGGTGGGATGGAAGAGCCCACTTCTAATCCCCATAATCCATTTTGACAAACATCTATCCCAAGCTAGGCTAAGATATCTAAATTCAATTCAATATGTTTGAATAACACATAAATATCCCTAAGATAATAGTTCTTCCCAATCACGAACAGCTAAGTTAATCCCACCTACAAGAATAATAACTAAGGAAATTTTTCATAACTTATGCAAATAAGACCAATTCCTCCCTAACATGAGTGATTAAGGCAATTCACCTACCTTAAAAAACTAAGGCATTTCCATTCCAAATATGAGCCATAATGCCAAATTCACGTAAGACATGAGTAACTAAGCTAGTTACTCCTAATTTACGGTTTCATGATAAAGGTCCAATTAAGACCAATCAAACTAATCATGATACCAACACCTAAATACCATCCAATATATAGAATAATATCATCAATATACTAAGGATTATCTCTATCTATAAATAAGGTAAGAGAATTATAGAAATATAATAAATTTTACAACTTAAGGGTCAAATACACCTCTAGCCCCCAAACTCACAATTTATGATAAGTCAGAATGTTCTACACATAATAACATCCTAAAATACCTATTTAAAATGCAACATATAAAAAATACCATCTCAAGAAGAAGAGTAGATAGAAGCCTACTTCAAAACCAACTGTAACCATTGAATCGTCTGTCTTCACTCCATGATCCCAAAATACTGTCATGCTATCAAACTAGTAATCTGTACGTCATTAGGAGTAAATGACCCATATTACTATATTAATGGTCGGTTCAAATTTGGGTCAAGAATGGGCCCGCGGGGGATCATAAATGGAATCAAAAATTGAACCTGTCATGAGGCACCTCAAAGAATAAGGAAATTATACTCAGGTTGAGAATAATTCGGGTCTCAAATCAACCCTCAAAGTTTAGGAATTCAAGGCTTAATTTCTAATAATTTTTCCAAGAATTAGGATGGAAATTGAAGGAGAAATCAATGGAAAATGAGCAAGAAGACTTAGGTTATCTTACATTTATTTATGTGGATGTTTTCTCGCTTTTTCCTCTCTTTGAGCTCCCAAATTAATGTAAAAATAGTGGAAGGATTGATATAAAATCAGGTGGGGAAAAGGGTATTTAAACCCACCAGGTGTCACTTAAGTGACAAGCCTGTTGCTTATGCGACTGTTCCATAAGCGGCAAACCTATCACTTCGGCGATCTATCAGCAAGGTCAGGTTCGCTTATGTGAACCATAGGCCACTTATGTGATGCCCAGTTAAGCAGACAAAGCATTGCGTACGGGGCTATCGACTAGATAACCAATGTCTCTTAACTGACAACATATCACATATACAGAGTCAGCTTAATTAAAACTATGCTTGCTTAAGCGGTTGCATCAGTAACCTGATGCACCAATTTTTGCTAAGTTCGGAATAGACTTTGACCAGGTTCTCAGGATTTATTCGAAACCCCATGTGCTTTGGAACCCCGTGATGTAAACAAAATATGCTACCACACCAAATTCGATGTTTCAAACTCAATGAAACTATCAAAACTTATATCCGAGATCATTTCAAATAATGCGAGGCCCACACCGATAGTTCCATTTTTCATATAATTTGCCCAATAAGCCAAAATGAGTTTGAAAGCCTTGGGACCTGAACCAAGGGTACCCCTATCCTAAAATTATGTTTTGGAGTTGATGATGCTGTCAGAATTCTTATTCGATGTCATCAACTAGGAGTTTTGGTTCGACACCAAATTCTACTAGCAAAAGCTCTAAAATAGAAAAATGATCATAGAATCCAAACAAACTATCTGATAATCGAACCGATAATTTTTGCATGTTATAAATTACCTATAGATACCGTGGGAAGGCTTGAAATGCCAAATATGCATGCAAATCAATGGAATGACCTAGAGGATTGTTACAATATCCTTTACTAAAAGGGCTTTTATCTATAAAATTCAATGGATAAAGAGATCATGAAAACTCAAAGGAATGAGGTACTGGGCCCCCCTTCTCTGAGACAACTTCCTTGATAACCTCCATGATGAGACAACACTTCCAATGGATTTTACCACAGGTATCCCTTTTTCAACAAACTTGCCTTTTATCCCTTCTCAAATAACCAAGATTCAACTTCAACCACCAACTGAACCGAGGAAGGCTAGTGCACCCAAATCTATAACTATGACATACTAATGCCACACCAATACCAGTAAAACCATGTAATAACTCATCCAATACTAAGGAAATCCGAGGCATGAACCGTGTACCAATCCCAAAATCTAAATATAACTTCTTTTTCCTTTCAAAACCGTTTATTTGTTCCAAATCAAGCATAAAGTCAGCTGAGTCCTGTCTGCGCAATCTTATCACACTAACCTATAAGAAAAAAAATCTAATCCATCAAAAATCTATACTGGAAAGCATGAGAATAAGATTATAAGGTGCTTCCTGGGCATACAAATGGAGATAACCAAGGTTTACAATCTATGCCAATGCTATAACTGGTCTGGATGACCATTTAATTTTGAAACTAGGAGTCTAAAGTACAACTACTCACAAGTAAACAATCTGTTCTAGGATGTCCCATCAATAGAGAATGAAGCCATGTAGAATCCAACTCAAGCATCCTACTCTCATTGAGTAAATCATCTAAAATCCCAGTGAAAGCTAAAAATCAAGGTCAAAGTTGAAGGAACTAATATCGTGCCAATGGAATACCACCTGAAAACCTATCAACGATAATCCATCTAAACTAATGAAGACTGAGTAGGTACACATGGAGTAGACTTAACCAGCTTATAGATGAAACTCCAATTAAGACAAACCTAAAAATAAAGGTTGCACCCAAGCTCTACGACTCCAAACTAAATCCTCGACACTAGGGTGAACCTCTAGATCTAAACTATCCAAACCAAACCTAATAAAGGGTAAGCATCCATACACCAAATCTACCATAATCTCAAAATCACAATTCCAAGGAGTCAAATCTAAAACTGAGCCAACAAGCCTGAACTAAGGCCAAATACTCAAACCAACCTCACTATCTGACAACGCCAAAGCGCACACACAAGTGTACATGGTCTTATCAAGTAGTAAAGTGTCCTAATAAAACCCCAGTATCGATTCCACAGAGACTTGATTCAACAACAATTCTATTTTAATTCACAATTTAGATTCAGTTGATACAAACGTAACCAAAAAGAGAGTTTGTAATTTATAACTAGAGAAAAGTAAGCAATGCATAAAGTAAAGATCTTGAAACAATAAATAGTAGAAACCCCGGGGTTAAAAAACTTTGAACAATCCTACTATGTTATTGAATTTCATTCATTAAATTGCTTATCTTGGTTGTGATTCGTAGGGTTAATTGCGTGATCATGGTCTCCTGACCTCTAATTCTTTACCTAAGTTGAACCTTACAACTACATCGTTGAGTAGGGATATAATAGTCCACTTAAGTTCTTTAAGCTATCCTCCAATATTTGAATCAAGTAAGGTATCTAAGTATATCTCTGTCCTAGACACTAATTTGAATTCCTTATTTCATAAAAGAATACAAACCATACTTTGTTCATCTCCATGTTCTATCCCCCATTCCCTCTCCCGAGATCAAAAGGTAGACAATTGATGTATTAGCTAATCCTTAAAATAGTTAAATCAAAGATGAAAACACAACCAATAAAGATAAGAAAAGTTAAACAAACTAAATTCAAAATAATAGTACTTATGTCTTTGGCTTTAACCCCAGAAATAGGGCATTTAGCCATGCATAGTCATAATCGTAATCAAAAGCGCACACACAAGTGTATGCGGTCTTATAAAGTAGTAAAGTGGCCTAATGAAAGACAAGTATCGATCCCACAAAGACTAGATTCAACAACAATTTTATTTTAGTTCATAATTTAGATTCAGTAGATGCAAAGTAACAAAAAAGAGAGTTTGTAATTTATAACTAGAGAAAAGTAAACAATGCGTAAAGTAAAGATCACAAAATAATCAATAGTAGAAAACCCAGGAATAAAGCATTTTGAACAATCCTAAATGTTATTGAACTTCATTAGTTAACTTTGTTATCTTGGTTGTTGATTCGTAGGGTTAATTGCGTGATCATGGTCTCCCCGACCTCTAATTTTTTACTTAAGTTGAACCTTACAACTACATCGTTGAGCGAGGATGTAATAGTCCACTTAAGTTCTTTAAGCTATCATTCTACGTGTGAATCAAATAAGGTGTCTAAGTACATCCCTGTCCTAGACACTAATTTGAATTCATTATTTCATAAAAGAATACAAACCATACTTGTTCATCTCCATGTTCTATCCCCTATTCCCTATCCCGAGATCAAAATGTAGACAATTGATGTATTCTAAGGGTAGCTAATTCTTACAATAGTTAAATCAAAGATGAACACATAATCAACAATCATAAGAAAAGTTAAATGAACTTAATTAAAAACAACAGTACTCATGTCTTTGGCTTTAACCTTGAAAATAGGGCATTTAGCCACGCATAGTCATAATCGTAATCACAAGGTGGTAATTAACGACCAAGAACATGTATGAACTAAATTAAAATAATAAAAACCTAAATATGAAGTTATAGTAGACCCTCAATCTCCAAAATATGTTCAAAAATATGTAAAAACGTGATACAACATGTATTTATAACCCTATGGTAGGCCAAACCCCTGTAGGAGTTGGAAACGTTCAATAATTGAGCCCAGGAGTGTAGGGGGAGCGGCCCCAAGTAGAGCCTCACTCTAGACAGGGCGTGGCCTCACCTAGATCCCATATCCAGCCAAGGTTTCGCCTCATATATAGCCCCACAATGTCTAAGGCATCTCCTCCAAATCACCTTGGCTCTCTGGAATTCAAGTTCAATCATCAAAATATCATCATATTCAGTTCCTAAAGCTTCCTACACAATCACAGACCACAAATTAGCAAATTATACAACACTATATCCATAACGATGAATCAAAACAAGAGATAAGCATAAGTTATTTCAAGTTATTCTTCAACTCATTGTTTCACCTCTAAACTTAATCAAATTGAACTTTTCATATTAACAACAAGTCATTCCACTCATAATTACACATTAAAACCATTTGGAACACATTAAACATAATAGAATTCAATGTAATCAACTAGATAAGCACCTAGCTCAAGCTAGTATTGCTAGTTTCCACGATTGAACTCTAAGTAAATATTTGAAGTACAAACTTGTTTGGAATTCACTTTGATCATCATAAATACATGCTTAAGCATTTACATGTACATTCATCTCATTATCAACCCATATAGCACGTGGATCATCCTTAAACAAGGCTAAAAAGACTAGAATAGTGACACTAGAATGCATAAATACACCCAACATCACTATCTAAATCCGATATATCCTTATCGAATACTCTCGAGCCAAAATCAAAAGATAACTGAAGAACAAAATCACAATAGGGGATAAATCACCAGTTGAAAACACAAACAACCAACCCTATATCGCCTAGAAGGCATAAAACATAGTTGTAGAACAATATTAATAAGGGAGGATAAATCAGCAGCTGAAAACATAAAGAAACAACTCTACATCCATCTAAAGGGCACGAACAACGTAAGCATACTCCAAAATTCACCAAGGCTACAAATTGTACTAGAGATAACCAAAGCTCTAACAACTTAGAGAAACACAACTTTAGGTAGGAAATGCTAAATCAAATACTCTATATTAACAAAGAATACCCATAGACATGTATCACCAAGGAGAAGCACTCAACCAAGTATTATTAGGCCGAACAAATTCCAAAATGATTATTTCCTAAATCCCCCAAGTAGGACAACCTTAACTCAATCAACCTATGAATTATATCACCGAGGAAGAAAGTACCAGTCTCAAAACCAATGCTTAAGTCAAGACCGCTATTAAAAAATAAACCAAGAAACTCAAGATAACGAATTTCTAATTGCCAACTAAGGATCAGAAACAAGAAAGATCACCTATCTCCAAATCTATAACTCCACTTAGACAAGAACGACATCACAACAAGAATATAATATCCAACCCCACACCAACACCAAGAGCAAACCATTACCTGGAGATGAACCCAAAAAACCTAAAAGATGAATTCAAGAATTCTCTACATCAATATCAAAACCACTATTTGGTGATAAACTAGACACATTAGAAGAACAGACCCCAAATTAATCAATCTCAAAAATGGTTTACATAAATAGGGATAGCCAAATCTATAAATCTCAATAAACTAAAAAGGTAAATCCAAAACTCTCAAACCCAAAAAAATATAGAATAGCCAACTACCATCTCTAGGACCTGACAAAATCACAGAAGGTTAACTTACTTTTACTACTATAGTCCACTCCATAGCCGATCTCACATACTCTAACACAATAGAAAATCACCATGTAATGGCCCTTAAGCTCATTTTCTATATTTGTTCTAATTTTCATAATTTAGAGCTTTACTATGTCATTTGAATAGCTGGAATTGACAGTTTGGTTATCGAGCAGTTTGTTTGTTTTTTAGAATCAATTTTCTATTTTGAAGTCTTTGCTGGTTCAAATTGTCTATCTAGAAAAAACTTAAATCAAATGACCTTGTATACAAATTTTAATTGTTCCAAAAGATCTAGAACATTAATTTTAGGTTAGGTGAACACTTGATTTAGGTTTTGAGGCACTGGGCTCATTCTGGGCTATTGGTTGGAAGTTAAAAAAAATGGCAAGTGGGTGTGGGACCCATTTTTTATTGAAACAACCTCAGATGGATATTTTGACTGTTCCATTGAGTCCAAAAGATTAAATTTGAGAGTGTAGAATAGTTCATTTGTATATAAGGGATTGTGGATGAATCCGAGAGATTGGCGGAGACTTGGAATTTTTTCAAGTCCCAGATAGTGTTGGTGCATTACTTAGCACTGCACTTGATCACCTAAGATATATGGAAAACCCTATTAAGTATCACAAAAATGGATTATTTGGTTTCTTAGACGTATGCTTTATAGTGGCAGGGTTATCACGTAAGCGATGATAGTGTCGCGTACGCGACACTTACTTAGGTATCCAGATATCGCGTAAATGACAAGCATGATAGGAAATAATTATCACTTAAGAAACCTAAATCTTGCTTAATAAATACCTGAGCACCTGGAAAGGGTATAAATACCCACTTAGCCTAATTTTTCACTATTTTTATCCATTCTCTAGAATCTTAAATTCAAAAAAGTAGGAGTTCTTGAGAGAATCAATTATGGATAATTGTGGAGATTTAACATCATTAATTCATGTATATTCCCACTAAATTTATGGTAATATTCCATAATTTTCATGGTTGATTTCCCCATTCTAAAATCACTAAGATCTTGGTGACTTGCTTTTAGTATCATTATAGCTCGAAATTTACCAGTTTAAGGATAAATGTTCCTTAAGAATAGTGGGACATTGAGTTGGTTTCAAAAATTCAATTTTTACATAATTTGGACCCAAAGCATAATAGTGTAATATGGTTATCATTATTATTATTTTGATAAGTAGATTGTAATTTTGATAGCATGGCACCTTGCAGAAGCTTCACGAAAGGGGTAATTGGTGATTTAGCTATTATTTGTGCTTTTCTTCAGTGCCCAGGTAGGCTAGTTTTACCTTATTCATATATTGAGCTATCTCATAGTATTATTATAGTTCTATACTCAATATGCGGTGGGATTTAGATGTTGGAATTTTGCATATGAATATTTGGATTAGTTGGACTATTTAGGCTATCTAGAAATTGTAGACTTAGAGTAATTAGTATAGTTATTCATGTATAAGGTGAATTAGACCACAAGGTTCATGTTTAGAGTGGAAATAACTTCATTACTCAAGCTTGAAATTGCCTTAGTTGCAATTGTTCTAGGTAGGATTACCTTAGTTATTCATGTATGAGAAGAATTACTATATTGGGATATTTATGGATTACTTGATATCTAGAAATAAACTTAGATACCTTAGCCTTGTTCGGGATAGAAGTTGCCAAAATGGAATTTGGGGATTAGAGTGGGCCTTTCTGGCCCACCTTAAGACAAGACTTGTGTTAGCCTTTTAGACTTATTTATGTATAATATACTCTTTTTAATATTTGGATTTATAATTGAGGAGGTTGAATATATTTATTGAGTATGTTAGTTAGATATTGAAGGATTGATGCTAATTTTGGGTATACCCTATGATATGACGTATATATAATATGGCTTATACATGTGATATAGCTTATATATATAATTTAGCTTACGGATACGATATGGATCAAAGATATGATGTGGCTACAGATACAGTTAATGGCTTATAGGTATGATTGGTGTCTTATAAATATAATTATTTAATTAATTTATGATTATGAATATTGACATAGCCTATGGGAATAGTTAATGGCATGAGTTACTAGATGCAATATTGGAATAGTCTATTAGGCTATCTTATCAGTATGGCTTGGTGTCATGGTTCATTGATATGATTTATAAATATGAGTTTCGATTTGAGTCTAATAGTTAATAATGATCTTTATAATATGATTTTTGGTTCAATCCCAACAAATAATGATAATGTTGATGACATTATTGAGTTTTGGTTTAGCTCGTTTGGCCGATGATGCCTGCTGAGTACCCATGGTATTAGTACTTAAACTATACTTTTGTACCTTTTAGGTGCAAATCTGAGTACTAGTTTCTACGTCTTATTCGAAATTTATGTTGGATTAATTTGGAGATTGGGTGAGCTTTTAGAGTTAGACTTACCCCTTTTCTTTCTTTTTACCTATGTCTAGTCTTTTATCTTCGAGATGGATTGTATTTGACAATTCAGTACTCATAGTTTATTTATAGTATCTCTTGTACTGACATTATTGACTCCTGGTCTGGTTGTTGATTTTCTATTTATCTATTAGACCTTTATGATTATATCATTATTATTTAAATCTTTGATTGTTAATTTTCAGCTTTTAGGCCATTTCCCACCAAGTTAGCCCATAGCTTCAATCTTTGAGCTATGGTTCAGTTTATCTACTGGAAGGATAGAGTAGGTGTCATCTTGACTCATAAATTGAGTCATGAAAAATTGGTAGCAGAGCCTAGGTTTCACTGGTATTATTGGTACAAGATCAAATGTCTAGTAGAGTCCTATAGATTAGAACGATGATGTCCATTTCTTATCTCCAAGAGGCTATAGGACATTCTTAAGAGTTCTTCACTTCTTTCACTCATTTCATGATAAGATTTTGAGTTGGATTCTAAAGCATTCCCTTGGTTTCACTTTTTTACAGATGGCTAGGATATGTGCTACCGCTACACAAGTCGAGGGTCTCGAGATTGAACCTTTGGATCCTTTACTGTTCATGGATGATGTAGAGGTTATGGAAATCCTAGAGATATATTCCTAGTTAGGGGCCAGGATAGGGGACATTCCCCAGACCCGTTTGCTGCTCCTAAGCAAGAGATTATTTTGCCACAACCAGCGATGGAATAACGACCATCCTAGGCTCTAACCACAGCCAGCGGTTGGCCAGGTACTAGCCTTGGCTCTACCAGGATTTATTTCATCTTTAGTTCTCAAAGATTTCTTAGTTAATCTTTTGGGATTGGTTGGTGGTGCATAGGCTATAGATCAGAGTGGTACTACGGTGGGGGCATAGCCTGTAGCTGTGGCTCCTGGAGTTAAGGTCCCTTATACACTAGTAATTACTTAGCCGATATTTTACCATCATGCTATGTTTGCAGAGAAGAAAAATATACTAAGTATATTCTTGAGATTCTTTTTGCTTTAGTTTTCTGGTGTACTGGGCGAGGTTGCGTATAAGTTTTTGATTATTTGTGAGAATAGGCTCCATAATTAGGTCCTAGATAAGGCTTGTGGTATGGATTACACTAAATTTTAGTTGAACTTAGTAACTCAACATTGGTGGAGAGGCCATCTTGATTACATCCCAACTAGATCTCTCCCTTTGACATGAACCCAATTTTTTGATATCTTTTTGGACAAGTACATGCCTCGCAGCCTTAAGTATCGGTTTAGGGATTAATTCTTAAGGTTGGAGTAGGTCTTTATTACTATTGTAGAGTATGAGGATGTATTTCATGAGATGTCTAGGCATGCTACTTCTATTATGACTACTGAGTATGAAAGTGTTCATTGCTTTGTTTGAGGATTGAGACTTTTTCTTTGCATATCTACATAGAGTTTGGTTTCTATGGGTAGGTATTATGTTTAGGTTTCTAATAATTCTTATCTTATAAAGTAAATGTATCGCAAGGTCTATAAACTCAATGATAACAGGTTACTTATGAAGGCGATGCATCACGAGGCCCATGGGCACAATGATAAGAGGTTGTGTTGTTATCATAGGTTCAATGGTAACCATAGTAGTTCTTGATTTATAGGCAGTGGTTCTCTAGGTAGGTACCCTCTTCGTCAGCTGTTTCAGCATTAGGATTAATCTAGTTGACCCATTTAGGCCATATTTTAGATTATCGATGGAGTCCAATCTGGCTCCCATAATTGTCTTAACCAGGTTCATGGTCGATCTTTAAGGTGATAGTCTTCTGGCAATTCTAGTCGTGGTAGTTCTTTTGGGTCAGCTAGATCTTCTGGTTTTAGCTCAATGCCCGAGGCATATTATGGTTGTGAATCTTTTGGTCGTTTCTAGAGAGAGTGCCCCAGTCATAGAGCAATTATTCCTTTATCTCAGAGTATTCGACTTATCAGCGTAGTTTATCACCCAGATAAATATGGTATGAATAGCTGTAGAGGTGGTCCCTAGGGTGCTACGGTAGGTTCTCAGGTGGGTTGGACAGAAGATCGATCAAGAGCCTAGCCAGGTGGCGGGCGTGGTCAGTGGTATGCAGTATCTTCTAGACTCAAGATGAGTTTTCGGATGCTTTTATTATAGGTACAATTTTTGTATGCCGTCAGTCAGTTTTTGCTTTGTTTAATTTGGGATCCACTTATTCTTATGTGTCTTCTTATTTATTATGATCCACGGTTAGAGTTATCTTGGGATTTATTATATGAGTCATTAGGTGCATCTACTCTCATGGGTAATTTTATAGTAATGGATTGGTTTTTTAGATCATGTGTTGTGAATGTTCGAGAGCTTAATTCTTATGCTGACCTTATTATATTAGATAGGGTGGACTTTGATGTGATTTTAGGCATGTACTGGTTATCCCACTATAATGTGGTCCTGGATTGTTTTTCCAAGACTGTTCCCTTAGCTATGCCAGGCATACCCCTGATTGTGTAGGAGGAAGCTGTTTGCCACAAAACAATAGGGATTATTTCTTATATTCATTCTAGGAGTCTTATTTCGAGGGATTGCAAGCCTTATCTTTATTATATTTGTGATGTTAGTGTGGAGAGTCCATCACTCGACTCTATTCCTGTAGTTCACGAATTTTCTAATATTTCCCCTATCGCTCTACTTAGCCTTCCTCCTAAGCATAGTATTGAGTTTGTTATAGAACTTGAGCTAGGCACCTAACCTATTTCTGTGGCACCTTACCGTATTGCTTCTGCTGAGCTTAAGGAGATGAATTCTCCACTTCAAGATCTTCTTGGGAAGGTTTCATTAGATTGAATATGTCACCTTTGGGAGCTCTTGTGTTGTTTGTGAAGAAGAAAGATAGCTACATGCATATATGTATTGATTATAGGCAGCTTAATAAGGTGGCGGATGAAGAATCATTATCATTTGCCCTGCATGGATGACTTATTTGACCAACTTCAAGGATTAGTGATATTCTATAAGGCTGATTAAAGCTTCAATTACCATCAGTTGAGTATTTGGGTGGAGGATATCCCAACAATCGCCTTTAGGCCCCATTATGGTCATTATGAGTTCCTAGTGGTGTCTTTTGGGTTGACTAATGCCCAGTCATGTTTATGGATTTGATGAACCATATTTTAGGCCTTATTTGGATTCCTTTGTGATTGTGTTCATCGAAGACATCCTTGTGTATTTGAAGAAAAGGGAATACAATATGCAATATTTGAGTATTGTGCTCCAAAATTTGAGAGATTGTATGCTTTCTACAAGTTCTATGTGAGTTTTGGCTTGAGTCGGTGACATTCCTTGGGTTGTGGTGTTTAAGGATGGGATTATGGTAGACCGGTGAATATTGAGGCTATTCATGATTAGTTCAGACCTACATCTCTGATTAAGGTTCATAGCTTTATTGGTTTGATCGATTATTATAGTCTATTTGTTGAGATTTTTTCTTCTATTATAGCTCCTATGACTAGATTAACTTAGAAGGAGGTTCCCTTTTGATGGTCCGAGAAGTGTGAGTCGATCTTTCGAAAGCTTAAGAAATTTCTCACTCCATCTCCTAGTTTACCTCTTTCTATTAAGGATGAGGGATTCACCATATTTTGTGATGCTTGTGGTGTTGGTTTAGGTTGTGTATTGATGCAGCAGGGTTGTGTTATTACTTATACTTCGAGGTAACTAAAATTACATGAGCGTAACTACCTCACTCATGATTTGGAGTTGGCGATGGTAGTTTTCACACTTAAGGTTTGGAGGTATTATCTTTATAGTGTGTATTGTGAAATATTCACAAATCACCGTATCTTCAACATCTTCTGACATAGAGAAATATTAATTCTACAACATAGATGGATGGATTTTCTTAAGCATTATGATATCTCTATCTTGTATTATCCGAGCAAGGCGAATGTAGAAGAGGATGCCTTGAACTAAAAAACAATGAGTATGGGTAGCTTGGCTTGTATTTCAGTGTCTCAGAGGTTGTTGGCATGAAATATTTAGTCCTTAGCTAACTTGATAGTATGACATAATATTTTAGACCCTAGGAGGATTCTTTCTAGTGGTGAAGTAAAGTCCTCGCTATTTGAGTTGATTTGGGATCGTCGGTTTGAGGATAAGAGACTTTGCATCATCCGTGATCAAGTGTTAGGTGGTGATTTCAAGAGTACTACCCTAGATTCTGAGGGTATCTTGATTTGATAGCTACATTTTTTTTTTGAGGGTTGATGACTTAGTTTAGTCAATTTTTCATGAGGCTCACAGCTCCAGATATTTTATTCACTCTGTTACAACTATGTGGTATAGAGATTTGAGACAACATTATTGGTAGAGTGGCATGAAGAGTGATGTGACAAACTTTATAGCTTATTGCCTATGTTATCAGCTGGTGAAGGCCGAGTATCAACAACCTAGTGGTTTGATTCAAGGGTTGCCCAATCCTGAGTAGAAATAAGAGTAGACTATTATGGACTTTGTTAGTGGGTTGCCTCATATTTCCCGTGGTTTCGATCATATTTGGGTCATTATGGATTGATTAACCAAGTCGTCACATTTCATTCCTATTAAGATTTCCTTCAGTACCGAGAGGTTGGCTCATATCTATGTTAGTGAGATAGTACATTTGCATGGTATGCCTGTATCTATCATTTCAGATTGGGGTTCAGTGTTCACTTCTAGCTTTTAAAGAGCATTTTAGAAGGAGTTGGTTACTCAGCTGGATCTTAGTAATACCTTTCATCCTCAAATTGATGGAAAATTAGAGCAGACTATTCAGGTTCTTGAGGATATGCTCTGAACCTATGTTATGGATTTTGGAGTTCAGTGGGAGCAACACTTAGCCTTGATAGAGTTTGCCTATAATAATAGTTACCATTTAAGTATTTATATGGCTCCTTTTGAGGCTTTATATGGTTGGAAATATCGATCTCCGATCTAGTAGTTTGAGACTTCCAAGATTAGGCTCCCTGATACTCACTTGCTTCAGGAGTCATTAGATAGAGTTAGGGTGATCCAGGATAGGTTGAGGGTAGCTTAGACTAGGAAGAAAGCTTCTGCAGATTGTAGACTTTGTGACTTGAGATTTGGAGTTGGTGATTGAGTATCCCTCCATGTATCATCTATGAAAGGTGATGAGGTTCGGGAGGAAAGTCAAGCTTAGCCCCAGATATAATTTACCCTTTGAGATTTTTCACACAGTTGGTGAGGGGGATTATGAGTTAGACTTACCCCCAGATTTTTCTGTTGTCCATTCGATTTTCCATGTTTTTATGTTGAGGCAATACATTCCTAACCCATCTCATGTTCTTAGATGAGACTCAGTTCAGTTGGACGAGTGGTTGACCTTCATGGAATAACTTGTATTCATTTTGGCTAGTGATGTCAGGTGATTGTGCACCAGAGAGATTCCTCTATTTAAATTTTACTGGAGGAACCACCCAATAAAGGAGGCTACTTGGGAGATCGAGAGTGAGATATGAGCCCAGTATCCTCACCTGTCCGAGGTTTCAGGTACATACTAATCCTTTACTTTAACGGATGAAAATTATTTTAGTAGTGGATATTGTAATAACCCTTCAGGTCATTTTCTATATTTTCACTAATTTTCACCGTTTAGAGATTTCCTATAGGTGTACCAAGTCATTTATGACTTGCTGGAACTAACAATTTATTTATTGGACAATTAATTTGGTTTTTAGAACCAATTCCCTATTTTGAAGCCTTTGTTGGTTCAAATAGGCTATCGGGTAAAAACTTCAATCAAATGACCTTGGATGCCAATTCTGACGGTTCCAAAAGCTTTGAAACATCAATTTTTGGTTGGGTGGACCCTTGCTTCAGGTTTTGAGTCTCACGATCTCATTTCAGGCTATTGGCTGAAAGTTAAGAAAAATGACAAGTGGGTGTGCGACCCATTTTTTGTCGAATAACCTCAGATGAAAATTTGGACTATTTCATTGAATTTGAAACATTGAATTTGATAGGGTAGCATAGTTAATTTAAGTAATCACGAGGGGTTGGAGGAGAGTTGGAATTTATCCAAGCTTAGCTGGTGTTGGTGCATTGCTTAAGCAATGCACGTCATGCCTAAGTAATATGGCAAACCCCAACAAGTATTATTTAAGAAACTCATTAGCAAATAGCTTGAAAGTGGTAGGGTTATTGCGTAAGTGATAATAGTGTCGCACAAGCGAAACTTTCTTTGAAATCCAGATATCGCATAAGCAATCTATTGATCATGTAAGTGATTAGCATTCCAGGGCACAAGTATTGCTTAAGCGACCCAAAGCTTGCTTAAGCGATACCCGAGAACCCGGGAAGGGTATAAATACTCACTTAGCCCGATTTCTCACCATTTTCATCCATTCTCTAGAATCTTAAACCTTATAAAGTAGGAGTTCTTGAGAGAATCAAGGGTGATTGTGGAGCTTTAGCATCATTAATTTATGCGATTTTACACTATTTCTCATCAAATTTATGGTAAGATTCCATTATTTTCATGGTTGATTTCTCCATTCTTATCTAAAATTTCTATAAGCTTGGTGACTTAATTTTAGAACCATTATAGCTCAGAATTCACCCATTTTGAGGGTAAATTTTGAAAATGCAATTTCTGCAAAAAGGTCCTCATATAAGATTTTTACATAATTTTGGACCCAAAACATATAGTTTAATATGGATATCATTTTTCTCGTTTTGATGAGTAGATTGTGATTTTGATAGTGTGGCACCTTGTGGAAGCTTCTTAGAAGTGGAAATCTATAATCTAGCAGATTATTTGGGCTTTTCTTCAGCAACCAGGTAGTCTAGGTTTATTGACGCAACCCGACCAGGGGCCTTGTCATAATGGGCGTCCCAAGTCCTACCGAGACCGGACACCACCCCCATTACCCAACCCAAACTCCAGTCGCCTGCCCCGAGTTGGCTGAATTTTGAGCATGTAGAAAGATAGTGAAATAGCTCACTTCAAGACTCTGGTATAAGATCAAAACCATGACTGACCCACCCGAGTCCAACCATCCCATACCCAACAATCCAAATTACCAAACCATACCAAAGGCCATAAACTAGGCCATATCCAACTAAGTTCCAAAACATAATATAATCAATCTCAAAATGAAATTTGACGGAACAATAAGAAATTATATCTAATGATGCCAGCCTCCCAGCTTATTCCAATGACAAGGATAACACCAATACTAATCTCTCCTATTCCAACCCATCGAAGTACCACAAAGCCTCTAACCAAAAGAGTAATAAAATCTGGTTGGGACGTGCCCCCAACCATAGCCAGAACCAATATCCAAAAATAAACCAAAGTGTCTAGAGATATCCATATCATAAAACGGAGCCTTCGAAAAGGATGGAAGCTCACCACTTCAGTAGAAATGTTGATCCCCAAGTAAATCACTATGTAGGAGGAGTAGAACGGACGGTTCCTTCATAGCATGGGTATACAACCTCCAGTAGATGGGTTAGTGGGTGAATGCTAGCATGATCTTAGGATAAATATAAAATAATGCCATTTATAAAATCAAGTAAGACCATCCATAAGAACAAAACCATATATATATATATATATATATAACCATGCAGGGAAAAGGGACCGGGTTTAGCATGCCTTTAAAACCTTTACATGGGCTATGTAGCTTTGTCATCCTTAACCACCCATGAGATATATGGGTTCAACTCCCCCTGATGAAAAGGGCAAGTGTATCTATCTGTATGACAAGGGAAGAAAACCTTGGGATGATTAGTACATCCCCCAAAATAAAGTATGACATTACGCACACTGTCACCAAGACCAACCTCACATCACCAAGACCCCCGAACCACTTTCACCTTCTCCATAGCCTAGTAAACCAAGCCAGGACCAAACATGTCCGCCTCACCAAGATCAAACCAACCTATAGGTAATCTATACCTCCTACAATACAATGCCTCAAAGGGGTCCTTACCAATACTAGAATGATAGCAATTATTGTAAGCAAACTCCACCAAAGGTAGATACTCAACCCAATTTCCACCATAATCAATCACACAAGCCCAAAGCATATCCTCTAGTGTCTGAATAGTTTTCTCCACTTGCTTATCTGTCTGCGGGTGAAAAGTTGTACTCATACTAACCTTAGTTCCCAAGCCTCTCTAAAAATATCATAAGAAGTGAGATGTAAACTGCATGCCACGATCATAAATAATCGAAACAAGTGCCCCATGCAGCTTCACAATCTCCTGAAGATACAGTTTCACATAATCTTCCACCGAGAAGGTAGTCTGCACTGGCAAAAAGTGCGTAGACTAGTCATCTTATCCATGATGACCCAAATTGAATCACTACAACAAAAAGGTCTATTTAAGACCAACATTTAGGGACGAGTTAATAGTTTGGTCTCAAAAAGTATATCAACTGAGATGAGATTATATTTCGGTCCTTAATTATGTATTTTTTTGCGAAAGTATAAAATATGGTCCTAATTTTTGTTTTTTAACTCATCCCTATTAGTAATAGATCCTTGAGCGGGAAAATAATACATAGGCGCAAAAACACAATTTTTTTGCCTTTTCTAAAATCTAATTACAATTACTTCTCTTGAAAATATACCAATAGCTTAAAAGTGTTCTTATTCAATCAACAATTTTCCCTAATTATTTTTGCACTATCAAAGAAATTCTCTCTATTATACGATCTGCTTTGCATGCTTTCCCTTTGATTTTGCCCTATAATCTTGTTTTTTTAAGCTGCGCAGGTAAGTTTTATCTTAAATTTCATTTGTTTGGATGCAAAATTATGTCTGTATTGATCTTTTCAATTTCGTTCTATTCCTTTCTCAATTTTCATCTATTTTCCATTCATCTAATAATCTCTATGCTTTCTCAATTTTGTCTATTTTTTATTTTGTTTCTATTGCTTGTTTGATTCCAATTCTTCTCACTTTCGTTTGTTTGATTTCACTTATCTCCATTTTCGCTAAATTTTGCCAAAAAGTTAAGCTTTTTGGGGGTTCTTTTTCTATGAAGTTTATGTGATTTCAGTTTTGGGTATTCTGGAATCTTGATTTTCACTTGCCATTAAATTGTGAATAAGTTGAGATTTTTGGGGTTATAGCTAGTTCCTCTATGTAGTTTATATGATTTAGGTTTCCGTATTCTGGAATCTTTCACTTATAACAGAATTGTGTGAAAAGGTTTTGCTTTTTTGGGTTATAGGTAGTGGCGTTATGCAATTTATATGATTCCAGTTTTGGGTATTCTGGAATTTGTATTCACTTTCAGTCAAATTGTGTGAAAAAGTTAAGCTTTTTTGGGTTATTATCTTGTTTCTCGATGCAGTTTATATGATTCAAGTTCTTGGTATTTCATAGTGTTCTTTTTAAAGTTCTAATATGTGAGAGCTTTTTATTAGAATTCTAAGTGGTCATTGTTCGATTAATTCTTGAAAAGATGTTTTTTTGCTAAGCCAAGTATTGTGAGGCAGTAACTTGCAACTACGGAGAAGGGTCTTTGATTGGCTGTCATTTATTGATAATGGGTTGTGTTTGTGGCAAACCTTCTCCATCGGTCAAGGATTGGTGGGATGGCCAAAAAAAGAGAGAGTTATATAAAAGGGCATCAGCTATGGGTTCAAAGAGAGAAAAGAGTTGCAGGGTAAAAGAGAAATCAGAGAATGGTGATATAAAAGTTGGTTCATTTGATAGGAAGCCTAATGGATCTAAAAAGGTCGGGGATGATCACTATGAGAAAGTTAACGGTAAGCTGATTTTCAAATAGTCATACTGATGCACTTAACTATAAAATTGACTCTAGATACCTTCTTCCGCTTCTATTTTTTCGAAATTAGAACCTTGTACTTTTGTCCCCTTTTTTCTATACACCCATTGAGGGAGAATGGTCCCGTGCCTGTTATTGATTTAACTAAGAAAGGCTAGGTGTAGATTGGAACATACTAGTTCTGTAGTTCATAGGTTCATATTACTATAATTATAGTGAAAGTTGATGGATAACCATCCAACAAATTATAGAACAGCCACGATCATGACGAGAATTTGATTCAGCTGATTCAACAATCATTCCATCTATTGCATTTCAATACTTGTGGCATTTAATCTTTTATCCTTTGTTATCTAGTTTCCTTGTCAACGTGCTCTAGTGTTATCAATTAATATTTTATTGGTTGTGTAATAGCATATTGTTCTTACAGATTGGCCAAGGGACTTATAGTAGTGTATACAAGGCTTGTGACCTGGTTAATGATAAACTCGTTGAGCTTAAAAAAGTTAGGTTTAAAAAAATGGATCCTGAAAGTATCAAATTTATGGGAAGGGAGATTGTTATTCTACAAAGGCTTGATCATCCAAATATCATCAAATTGGAAGGCTTGGTTGTATCAAGAACATCTTGTAGTTTGTACCTCGTATTTGAGTACATGGAACATGATCTCACCGGTCTAGCAGCTCTTTCTAGCATTAAATTTACAGAGCCGCAGGTTCTTTGCCATGCATTGTTTGTTGGACGTTAGTCTTTTCTTAATATAATAATTGCTTCTTTCACACAGCACAATTCAAGTCTAATAACTAAGTTTGAATCTTATTTTGTTTCTTATAGGTCAAATGTTACATGTGGTAGCTTTTAAGTGGACTTGATCATTTCCATAGTCAGGGTGTTTTGCATCGGGAAATCAAGGGTTCTAATCTTCTCATTGACAATCATGGCATTTTAAAGTTTGTGATTTTGGGTTGGCAGCCTTTTTCGATAACTAGCAAAGTGTTCCATTAAGAAAGAGGAACTAAAGAAGGTTGAACATAGACTGAAGCTTGTTTTCATTAAGTTTTATCAAAAACTTGGCCATCTAAAATACATCAGGTAGTGAATCTTAAGTTTCACTTCCTTTCCTTCCAAAATAATTCTTTCAATTTAATTATTTTCTTTCTTCAATGGCTCTCTGCATTTGGCCTGCTAATCTTTGGATGAACTGATACCAACTATATGAACCTTTCTACATTCTCCAAAATCCTCAAAAAATATGAAAAGGTTAGGTTTTACAAACCAAAAGCTTATTTCAATAGCTTGCTTTTCAGTTACATTATACTCCCTTTTTTTATTTGCTTATCTTACTTTCCTTTTTAGTGTGTTTAAAAAAAGCATCTTTCCTTTTATGGAAACTGTTCAATACTAACTTTAATTATACTCCATTCGTAACATTTATTTGTTTCTTCAATGGAAACTGAAGCCTCAACAATAAAATGACTTGGTAAGTTTTAGCTTACCGAGGACATGACCTTAATTTGGATCATATGCCTTTCTCCCCACTAATACTTTGTGATAGAATTTCACATGTTTTTTATTACATTCTTGTCACTGACGTTAGATGTCTTAGGCTGAAGTGTCATAGAAATTATCCAAGGAAAAGAATGATCAAAGGAAAAAACAGGATGAGATTTTGCCAAAAAAAAAGAGATAGAAGCATTGAGGATTCAACACGACCTGTGCCTAAAAGAACTTCAGAAGATCTAGGAGAAGAAGCTTGTACTAGAAAGTCAAATAACTGGATCCTCCTTACAGGGGGATTATTCACCACGTAAAAGTATCTATAAAGATGTTGCCAGCCTTTGGTTCTTTAAGTGATTAAGATTATCAAAATAAGGTGAATCACTTAGAACCTTGAGATGCTAATTTGTGGTAGCTGATACTTCGTATCTAGTGTACTGTGTGTATCCTGTATGATTGATGCTTTTATCTTTGACTATAACACTTTCAGGATGTCATGGAAGATACACATACAGTAGATGATGATTATACATATGAAGGTGATACAATAAAAGGATGGCTGTACAGTGGAGAAGATACTTCTCCGATGACAAGCCTCAAGATCGATACCTGTCATTAATAAGTACCTCACTATTTTATTGAAGTTGAGTATCTATATCTCTACTGGTCTTGTAAGGGTTTTTTCCTTATGTTAGGTCTCAACGTAGTAATGCCTGATTGAATAACTTCCATCTAAAAAGTTCTAGCAAGTAGCAATGCGTACGAGTGTAGATCTTGACTTCATGTAGATGAACATGGACATTGGAGGTTACCTTCTGTCCCATTTTTCTTTGTTTTCCAAACTACTAGATTCTTTATCTGCTAGTTGCTTTTGTTAAAATGGGCTTGAATGATTATACATTTCTTTGCTTTGATGAGAGATTTTATGTGCTCTGCTGATTTGTGCTTTCCTCATTTATTGTATTCTCGGCAAGATCTAGATTATTCAGCTGCTGGAAATAATGCAGGTTTGTTTTCCCTCATCTGCAATCTTTGCAAGACTTGAAAACATTCAATACCATACGAAAGTGTATCTTGTTAAATCAGTTAACAAATATTTGTATTTAGCACTGGAGTCACATCAAGATCGCTCAGTCTGTAACCAAAAAAAAGATCTCTCAAGTTGTGTCCTTCAGCTAATGAATAGTTCCATCACCAATTTAAATCTAATTGTTAACACCTTCAAAGCTTATTCTGTTTGAATGAGAATAAATTGTATCTCTTTTATGCTGCATTCTCAACCAAAAAAAAATCTCTTTACTACTGAACTGAACTGCAGTATGATAATGTCAGTTTTTCTCTACCTTTCTCCTTAATCTCTGTATATGGATGGTCGTGAAATATAGTAGTAGATAGAAAATCCAATTTGATTAGATTATGTTGTAGTGTACGAATAACTACTGCATATATAGAATATATCTTGATTCGTGGTGTTCGAGTGTCAGCTGGATATTGATATGACTAGTGATTTCTTTTGTACTTGAAATGATTCAATTTCTACTGATTACATTTACTGTAGGTACAAGAGAGAAGGCCCGAACTAGATCCACAAAGGATTTAAAGCTTGGATTGCTACGAATTATGATGATTTCAAACAAGTTGACAAATTGTTGGTCATTTTTCGAGGATTGTTGAACAAAACATTAGAATATGTACGAAGGATGTGAGCCTTTATGGGCTAATGACCTGTGTAATAGAACTATTCCTTAGATATTTGTTTGTAGCATTGGTTCTTTGCAATGTTAATACATATTTTATAATCAATACAAGTGATAACTTTGTTTATATGTGCATTTGAAATGGTATAATATCTTAGCAAAACATTCTTTAAAACTACTGCACATTTCCTTAAATTGTAAACAGAGCTTTAGGGACCAGAATTTGTTTCTTTCTTTAAGGACCAAATTTTTGGTCGCATTACACCTCTAAGGACCAGTTAAGCTTGTCCATGAATATTGTACACCCCAATCAATCTGTATGTTTAGGGACCAGAAATATGGTCCTTAAAAGTATTCTAAGGACCACAATTTTTCTGGTCGCAAATAATCGTTAACGACCGGGAATTTAATGTCGTCGCAATTGATCTTTAGCTACGGAGACTTTTGGGATGGGTGGCGACCAGATTTTTCCCATCCCTATTGAATTTTAGGGACCAGAAATATACTTTTAGGGACCATTTTTCTCGTCCCTAATAGCCTTTTTCCTTGTAGTGAGTCATATCGATTCTGATACTGAGGAAGACCAGTAACGAAGTCTATATTGATCACTTCCCACTTTCATTCAGGAAAATCAATTTCTTGATACAACCCTCTTGGCCTTAGGTGCTTAACCTTAACCTATTGACACACCATGCACTTGGCCACAAAATCAGCCACATCCCTCTTCATGCCATTCCACCAATAGATATCCTTGATATCATGATACATCTTAGTCAAGCCAGGATGAACAAAATAGTGTGACTTAAGCATCACAGCCAACATCCTTTGTTGCAAACCGTCAATATTAGGAACACAGGAACACACAACCTCTCTTGGTATCGTAAAGTACCATCATCGTTGATCTTAAACACCAGTATCTTTTCCCTACCAGCGTCACTCTTGATTTTCATCAAGATAGGACTAGCACTTGCTTCTCCTTAATCTCCGCACCAAGAGACTATCAAACCACCACTTGCACCATCACACCACCATCCTTAGAGTCCAAGAGGTAAAGTCCAAGATTAGCCAAGCAGTGAACATCCTTCACCAATACCTGCTTTCCTTCCTCCACATGAGCCAAACTCCCCATGGAAAACCTTCTAAGAGCATCAACAATAACGTTAGCTTTATTTGGGTGATAGTGAAGACTTATATCATAGTCCTTGAGAAGTTCAAGCCATCTCCTCTTCCTGAGATTAAGCTCCTTTTGACTGAACACATATTGTAGACTTTTATGATTAGAAAATATATCCACATGAACACCGTACAAGTAATGCCGCCATATTTTTAAAGTAAACACAACTTCCAACAACTCCAAGTCATGAGTAGGGTCATTTATCTCATGCACCTTCAACTGCCTGGAAGCATAGGCAATCACCTTCTTATGCTACATCAACACACAACCAAGACCTACTCGAGATGCATCACAATAAAAAACAAACCCATCATTGCCTTCCGGCAAAGTCAGAATTGGAGTCGAAGTTAACTTATCCTTCAACTTCTCAAAACTCTCGTCACAATCATCTGATCAATAAAACATGACCTTTTTCTGGGTTAACTTAGTCAAAGGAACAACTATCGATGAAAATCTTTCCACAAACTGCCTATAATACCCGGCTAAACCCAAGAAGCTCCAAATGTCGAATGGATACGTGGGTCTAGCCCACTTCTTCACCACAACAACCTTTTGTAGATCCACCATGATCCCCTCACTAGAAATAATATAACCCAAGAAAGGTACATCGTTCAACCCAAACTCATCCTTGGAGAACTTGTCATACAATAGTTGGTTCTTTCAGGTCTGGAACACCATACGAAAGTGATTATCATGATCCACCTCACTCTTTAAATAGACGAGAATGTCATCAATACACACTATGATGAAAAGATGAAAAAACTAATGAAAAAAAATGCTCATCAAATCCATAAATACCGCTGGAGCATTAGTTAATCCAAATAACATCACCAAAAATTCAAAGTGCCCATACTGAGTAAGAAAAGTCATCTTAGGGACATCCCCTTGCCTAATCTTTAGCTGATGGTACCCAGACCGAAGATCTATCTTAGAAAATAACTTAGCACCTTGCAACTGATAAAATAGATCAAGCATCCTTAGAAGAGGATATTTTTTCTTGACCGTCACCTTGTTCAACTGCCTATAGTCAATGATCATCCAAAGGGAACCATTCTTTTTATGCACAAACAACACCGGTGCACCCCATGGGGATACACTAGAATGAATGAACCCCTTATCCATAAGATCCTTAAGTTGATCCTTGAGTTTCCATAACTCAGTTGGAGCCATTCTATTTGGAGAATTGAAATTGGATGAGTTTTCAAAACTAGATCAATACCAAACTCTATTTCTCTATCCGGAGGAACACTAGGAAGTTTATCCGGTAAGACCTCTAGAAACTCATTAACCACTAGAACTGACTGGAAAGAAGGACCTTCCGAGTTAGAATCCTTAACAGGACCAAGTGATAAATATAGACTTTAGAGATTAACCTCCGAGCTTTAAGATAACAAATAAATCACCCCCAGGGAGCTAAAGAACCACCTTCCCATTCTATAACTGGCTCACCAGGAATCTAAAGATAACCCTATAAGAACGACAATCTAAGGATACGTAACAAGAGTATAACCAATCCATCCCTAGAATAATATCAAAATCCACCATACCCAACTCAGATAGATCCATCAAGGTCTGCTTGCCACTAAAAAACACCACACCCCCCTTATAGACTCTCTTATCAATAACTGAGTCATCTACTAGGGTACCAATAAAAAAAGGATCCAAAATAACTTCTAGATCAAAATCAAAAGATACAACCACATAAGGGGTCACATAGGAGAGAGTAGACTTCAGATCAAGTAAATAATATATGTCATGAGAGAAAATCCATAACGTACCAATAACGACATTAGGTGATGCCTAACATTCTTGTCGGGATGTCAAAGCATACAACCTATTCCAACCAACAGTAGAACCAGGAGCAGTAACAGAAGTAGATGCCATACCACTAGGTGTAGAAGCATAAGATGAATCTACAAGAATCTTATTTTCCCTCGTAGAAACCTTATTAATAGGATAATCCCTAAGCTGATGGCCTTCCTGGCCACACTTAAAGCATTTGTCCCTTTATTCATTGCAATAACCCTGATGAGGATGACCATAGAACCAACAAAGAGGGCATGAAGAAACTGACTAACCTCCACTTTCCTGAGATTGGGCACCTTGTGCCTAGAAATTGTCACCACCATAATGACGCCTATTGCACAATTGGTAAGGAGCACTAGTAAAAGAAAAGGAATTAGAAATCCCTATTTTTTTTTACTATTTACCACCATCTCGACCACCCTGAGAATGAGAACCTCCCTGGTCAGAAAACCTACTCCTCTTACCCTACCTATCCCCAAACTCTGCCTGCTTCCTCTTTTTATTCTCCACTTGCTACATATAAATAGTCAACCTAGAGATGTCAATATCTTTAATTAGAAAGGCAGTCTTGCTCTCCAAAATCTAATCCTTATTTAACCCTGAAGTGAACTTTCTCATTCTTTCCAGTAAGTCAGCAACTAAATCAGCACATACCTTGACAATTGATGAAACTTCAAGGCATATTCCTTGCCAGAAAAGCTCCCCTACTTGTGGTTCACAAACTCCTCTATCTTTGCTTTTCTTAACTCTTAGGGAAAGAACCGATCTAAGAAGACCTTAGAAAAAGTATTCCATAAGACTGATTCTTCCACATCACATCTATCCCTGTCCCAATTCTCATACCACTAATATGCAATCTTTTTGAGACAATAAGTTGCTAAGTTTACCCCTTCCATATTAGTAGCCTGCATCACCCAAAATATCTTTTTAGTTTTATCTAAGAAGCCCTATGGATCCTTCTCCACCTTTACTCCAAAAAAAGTAAAAGGACCCATCTTAATAAATTTGACAAACCTTATGGCCTCAGTATATAAAGCACCAGTCGTATCCTGCTCACCTTGAGCAACGACCATCAGAGCAATAACATAAATAGACTAACAGAATTCTAGATTAATCACCTCCCCATAAAGAGGAACAATAAATACTAGTGGAACTCCAGAACTATCAGCGATAGAACTGTGAGATCAAAGATGAACCCCAGAAGTAGGATGCACCCTTTCAGTATTACCCCCAGATTGCATTGAAGAATTTCATTGTGTTCTAAATCTTCGAGGCATGATCTGAAAGATGAACAAATAAGGATTAGAGAAGATTCCAGGACTGAGACTCCAAGCTTGAAAATAAAATACCATGATATTGAAACATCTCTAAATTCCTTATAGCCTCTCTCTTATGAGTGTGTCATACTATACACACCTAAAAGACTCTACTTAACATGGCTTTACGGATTCCCAATGGACCAAAAACCTAGGATCTTATTCCAACTTGACAGAAACCGACTTGGGGCCTAGTCACAAGAGGCATCCCAAGTCCGACTGGGATAGGAGACCACTCTCGTTACCCAACCCAACCTCCGGCCACCTTCCCTAAGTTGGCTGAATTTTGAGCATATAGCAAGATAGTGCAACAACTCATCTGAAGACTCTAGGATAAGATCACAATCGTAACCGACCCAACCAAGTACAACCACCCCATACCAACAATCCAACTATACCAAACCATATCAAAGGCCATAAACCAGGCCATAACCAAATAAGTTTCAAAACATAATATAATTAATCCAGAAAGGAAATATGATGGAACAGTGAGAAATTATGTTTGATGATGCCAGCCTCCTAGCTTATTCCAATGCTAAGGCTAACACCAATACCGATCCCCTCCATTCCAACCCATAGAAGTACAAAAAAACCTCTAACCAACAGAGTAATAAAATTTAGTTAGGATACGCCCCTAACTATAGCAAAAAATAATATCCAAAAATAAATCAAAGTGTTTAAAAATATCCATAATATGAAATGGAGCCTTCGAAAAGGTGGAATCTCGCCACTTCAGTCCAAATATTGATCCCTGAGTCAATCACTATGTAGGTAGAGTTGAACGGTCGATTCCAGCATAGCATGTATATACAACCGCCAGTAGACAGGTTAGCGAGTGAACGCTATCATGATCTTAGGATAAAGATAAAATAATGCCATTTATAAAACCAAGTAAAAACATCCATATGCGCACAACCATACATACATAAATATATACATACATAAATATATACATACATAAATATATACATACATAAATATATATATATATATATAAATATATATAACTAAATATATATATATAACTAACCATGCCAGGAAAAAAGACTGGGTTTAGAATACCTTAAAAATATTTCCCTGGGTTGTGTAGATTTACCATACTAAACCACGCACGAGCTATATGAGTTTAGCTCCCACTACTGAAAGGGTCTCATTGCGTGTAGCAGGATGACCAGGGAAGAAAACCTTAGGATGATTAGTACATCCCCTAAAATATAGTATGACATTATGCACACCATCATCACGACCAACCTCACATAAACAAATATAATTTTCCAATTTTGGTCTCTCTCAAGACCTCCACCTTCCACGACTTTGCTACACATCCCGCCATTATTGCCCAATTATAACCAATTTCCAAATAACCAAACTATTATCCAGTTATTAACCAAGGCTAAGTATTGGTATTTTCATACCAATCCTTACTTGCAAGTATTATCCATATCCAACCATGTATAGGTTTAAGGGGACTTTCAAGTGCCCTTCTATTTACCATATTAAACCACTTGGGAGATACCATGTTCCCTATAAGCATAATCATTGGCCATTTACTATTCCAAGACATTTAAACCATGCATAATTCCTTTACCATATTTTAAAACAAGTGAGACTTTCATTAAAAGTAATCAATGCAATGAACATCTCTTTATAAGCATTTTGTCAAGCACATTGAGAGCATAATATGACCATAACCAATTCCAATTACCATTAAATCATTCCCATGAAATTCAATTATCCAAGGACACCATTAATGCATATAAAAACATAATTAAAACCATGGGAACCTATAATCAACCATTTAATATCAATACCCCAATTCATATTTCAAAACCCAAAATAATACAATCAATGAAATCATGAAAACATTCAAAAAAACCATGCATTTAGATTAAATTAACAATGAGGGAAGAGAACATGACTTAAACAAAGATGATGATAGAAAGAAATCGCCAAGACAAGCTTTAAATCAATCCTCTAGCTTAAACCCTAGCTTTTCTTGCCCAAAAGCTTTTGTGAGAATTTTAGAGTGTTAGAAGAGTTTATAAGTGTTAATGAATGTAATTATAAGGTGAATAACCTTCCAAGTAGGTTAAAAGTAGTGGGAACTTATTGAATAAGTGGAGAAATATCCAAAATACCCTCACTTAAGTTGTACTAAAATCCTGTCATAGGGGTATAGCTGACCCTCAAGAGTCATACCCTTCTAAGAAGAGCGGTATCCTCAACTTATATCCTAGACTCAACCTTTGGATCAAACACTTTCCAGCATATAACTCATCTAACCAAGTCATATCCAAAGAAAACAATCCATACCCTTCATTTGTGACCTTAACAAATTTAAACCCAAGAAAGATTTAGACAATGTCCACCATACAAATCCTAGTTATGACTCACACCCTAGATTATGGATCATGGTGAGACACTCGTACTCATATCCAACCTAAGTAACCAAGTCTAAGATTAAGCTAAGGAACCAAATGATTCGTAACCACCAATATGACTCATACCCTTAAGTCGTATCCATTCCAGTAACCAAAATCCATCCCACCAATCAACACTGGTCAGTATATGATTGGAACATACCATTCATACCCCAATATACGGATTTTACCCATTAGTCATATTGGGTTCATAGATCATAATTCTAAGAAATTTTCTAAGGTCCAGAAACCAAGGTATTTCATTTACCTTCTTCATAGATTAAGCTATCTCATAGTATGCTTGTGATATTATGCTAGATATAGGGTGGGATTTAGGTGTTGTAAGTATGTGTGAGGGTATTTGATTTAGTTTTACCATTTAGTCTATCTTGAAATTGTAAACTTGGAGTAATTAACAGAGTATTCATGTCTTAGGTGAATTAGGCTTCATGGTTCATGTTTTGTGTGAAAATACCTTAATTACTCAAGTTAGGTGAAATTCCTTTGTTTTTTAGAGTGTAAATACCTTAATTACTCAAGCTAGTTGAAATTTCCTTAGTCATTCATATTTAGGGTGGAATTGTTCTTAGTTGCGTAAGTTAAGTAAAATTGTCTTAGTTGTTGTTGTTCTAGGTTGGATTTTCTTCATTGTTAATGTATGAGAATAATTATTATATTGGGCCTATTTATAGATTACATCACATCTAGAAAAAAACTTAGATACCTTATCCTAGTTTGGGGTAGAAGTTTCCTCAAATGGATTTTGGGGATTAGAGTGGGTCTTTCCAGCCCACCCTCATCCCAGACTTGTGTTAGACTTTTAGACTTATTTATGTATGATATATTCTTATTAATGGTTGGTTTGAAACTTTAGGAGATTAAATATATATATAAATATAATTGAGGATGTTAGTTAGATTATAGAAGGATTCATGCTAATTTAGGGTATCGCCTATGATATGTCTTATATAAATAATATGGCTTATAGATATGATATGTCTTACATATATGATAAGGATTATAAATATGAGATATGTCTTATATATTTGATCTGGATTATTGATATGATATGTCTCATATAATTGATGTGGATATAAATATGATTAATGGCTTAGAGATATGATTAAAAGATAATATATACGGTATTGGCATAGTCTATTGGGTTGATTATCGATATGGGTTGGTGTCATGGTTCATTGATATGTTTTATAAATATGAGTTTTGATTTGAGTTTGACAGTTGATAATGATCTTGATAATAAGAGTTTCATTTAAAGCTAGGCAAATTATGATAATGATAATGACAATTGAGTTTTGGTTCAAGTATTGTGTTTGGAATTATGTATGAGATGATATGGTTCAAATGGTTTCTTAGTTATGGCATCATAATTTGGTTATTACAAATATTTAGTTGTTTAGTTTCCTTCATAGCCTCCTCTAGGATTATGGGGGCCTGCATTGGGTTATTTACTTTCCACACTTATTAGATTATGTGGGCCAATCTTGTAGTTAGAATGGTATGATATTTATTGTATTATCTCATATAAATTTATTTATTTATTTATGTACAATAGTGTTGGAGCTTATTTCTAGTTTTGCCTCTTTTACTTTGACTTAGCTTACTTGTATCTTGTATCTTATCGTATTTATATTATGATTTAGCTCAGTCGACTGATGATGCTATAACACCTTGTATTTTTGGGCTAGAATTCAAAAAGTTGTTCCTATTTGTTCAGATTTGAACCCAATTATTCTATGTATATGTATATGTTATTATCAAATATATTGTGTGGGGATATCTTTGTATATTGATTGAGGTAATAATACCCTCCTAACTCAAAGACGAGTTGAGGGCTTTTCTATCGATAGAGTTTTGATGAATGCTCCATCTAAGGTCCAATTTAGATGAGTGTATATCCTTGAATATATTAATTCAGGTATCCTACTATATATCAAATGAAAGGTCTTTGAGTTTTCTTTACAATACATATGGTTTCACCTCAATCCGACATTGGAGTGGGAAGATATAACCATTTTACCTCAGCATATCCACCTGTCATCAAGGTGATAACTAGGCTGATAGGCTATCAACCAGTTGACAAGTTATCATCCAAGTCGTCAACCTTAGGTAGAATCACTGAAGAAGGGTATGACTAGGATGATAGGCTATCAACCAGTTTACAAGCCATCAACTAAAGTCATCAATCTTAGGCAGTAACTCTGAAAGTGTTGATGACTAAGCTTATAGGCTATCAACAGTTGATAAGCCATCAGCCAAGTCATCACCCATAACAAGAACATAAAACGGAGTTGACGACTAGAATGATAGGCTATCAACCCGTTGACAAGCCATTAGCCAAGTCATCAACTAAAGAAATTCCAAAAATTTTGATTTAGATTTGTAAGGGTATTTTGATCTTTTCCTCATCTCAAACCCTACCCCTCCCATGACTTAAAATCATAATAGGCATTATTAGACATTACTTATTTGTTTCAAATGCCATTAATACTCTCCATTCTCAAGAACAATAAGAGTATAGTTTCTTCCCAAGAACAAGAAATTCAAGTTTTATTTTCCCATGAATCCAAGAATTCAAGCTTACAAGTTCAAGAAAATCTTTAAGAAACATCAAGAATAGGATTTTCTTAACAAGTTCATCATTCAAGTCCCAAGATTCAGTCTTTCTTCAAGAGTTAAAAAAAATTAAGGTATGTGGGGTTATGAACAAGGGTACCCTTCCACCCTTGTGCCCAAATTGCATGATTTTAAGATTTAATTTACTTGTTTTGAATTAGGGTTCATACCCAAGTTTTGATATTCTTGAAGCATGTGATTGTCATAAGATTTAAAGTTTTAAGTATATCAAGAACTGCTTATGTTTATGTTTTAACTTATAAGATTTATATTATAAATGAGATTGCACTATCTTGACTGATATTGTTGAAGTATTTCAAGATTTATGTTAAGCATGAAGTTTTTTTATGAATTACCATAAATTTAAAGCATGAATTTTTAAGCCCTAAGTTAAGTGTTAAGATTTCAAGAAGATTATGCTCTTAAGTATTCTTTGACTAAGATTTAAAGCAAGAATTGATCCTTTGATCCTAAGATATGGAATACATATTTGTTCCTTTTGATTATAATTTAAAGCAAAGAGAAGCATAACTGGTTTTTATTATTGTGCGATTTTAAGGTGGATTTCCTAAAGTATGAGGATATTAGTAATATGGGAGTAGTATTTAGTACCAAGTTAGGTATGAGTCCAAGGTCACATGCCCCAGAACTACGTGCCACCGTAGGTTTAAGTCCCACCATGGGTTAAGTATAGTGATCACTTAAGTTAAGATTTTATTCTAATGGAAAGGGTAGAACAACTCTCCCTAACATGGGTAAGGCGTTGGACTCCATAATAGCTAACATGGTTTATGTCAGTTAGAAGAATCTCCCAAAATCTAGAACAAAAAGTAAATCTTTTAGAAACTAAGTATTATGGCTCACAATGTTTATCCTTATTCTTCATTACTCATATTTATGTTTTTGCCGTCGTTGTTTTATTAAAGCCCAAGGTGAGTCATCTACACTTAGCATGCATTGGTTTGAAAGTATATTTATATATTGAGTTATTATTTTACTTATGTATTCATCCACACATACTCAGTACATTCCGAAAGTACTGACCCACATATATGTCTATGTGTTATATTGTCTCATAATATAGGTACCAGTTGTAGCTCACACATTATAATCAGATAGTGTGTTGCTTTTAGTCAGTATGTGATGGGTCCTTTTGATTCGAGGTCTTGAGTCAATCATAGTTCGAGTAGCATCTTATTTTATTTATTCAGTCATATTAAATAGGGATAGTTGGGTGTCATGTCCGAGCTACCTATAGTCAATATTAGTAGAGGCTTCATAGATAGTTAGTAGAGTTAATGTATTTGATTCCAGTTTTATTTTGTATAACCAGAGTTGTAGTTATTTGAAATTATTTTTAAAAAAATATTTTCCACTAAAGATATCTCTTCCACGCATTACTCCCAATTTTATGTAATTAAATTAGTAGCTCAAGTAATATGCAGTACAAGGGTTAGCTTTAGATCACTTGTGGTCTTATGCACCATGTGATGTCTAGGGTGTACTTTTAGGGTGTTAAAAACTTGGTACCAGAGCACAGAGCTCAAGTTTCCTAGGGTTTCTATGAATCCGTGTCTAGTAGAGTTTTAAGGAACGGTATGGAGACATCTGTACTTTTTTCTTTGAGAGGCTACAGGGCATTTAAGAAAATTTTCCTTTCTTTCATACTTTTGATCATGTAGTAAAGTTGTTCTTTTAGAAATTTTAGTCGATTCGTGGGTTACTCTATAATTCTCCATATATGACTTTTCGAGATAACATGAGTACTAGATTCTAATTCCTCCCGAGATGATTCTTTTAGATTTCTATCAATAACTTCAGAAGTCATACAGGGGGCTTGAGATGAGCCCGCTAGTGTGTTACAAGTTTCTGTAGTTGAAAGTTTATATCCTCATCCATATGAGTTATTTAGTTAAGACAGAATAAGTTATTTATTCAGATTCCTTATTAATCCTTCAATACAAATAGTGCTCATGGGAGGAGATAGTATGAACTAAGGCCGTTAAAAAGAGTTTGAATTGGAGGAATATTGCAACCTAGAGTGTTATGATTTATAAGTATAACCTTTTTATAGTTATAAGTTGGGTTTATATGTGTATTAAAAAGAAAGGTGTGAATGATGGTTGATCGAAAGCATATAGATGAACTTATGCATGCTGTTAAGTTTGTGTTAAGGTGATATGTCCTTATGTGTCCATTTAGGGGTAATAAATGTGGTACTGGTTTCCTAGTTGAAGGCAGAGAAAGTGTTATTAATTATGGTAAATTGTGGTCTTCTTGAGGTAGGAAGGGAGATCTTGATGGTATTTTATTGTGTTAGAAAATTATAAGTCATTAATTAAAGTATTAGGTTAATAAGGATTGTTAATACATGTTGCCCTATGTGGCTGTGAAAAAGAAGATTGATTGATGCTTTAAGATCTATGAATTTAATTGAAGCTACATATAGGTGAATAGTAGTTATGTGTAGAAGGAGGATGTACTAATGTATTATAATAAGATATCCCATACGATCATGATCAATTATTATTATTACGAGGTTCTAGTGGACTAGTGTTTCTTGATTTTTATTTTATAGCTTCCAAGTGAAAATAATATGTGAGGTTGGGTGGTTAATAAAATCTATCACTAGACACTAAGTTTGAATAGTGGATAATCATCAAGGTGGAAATTATGATTTCTTGGTTAATGATGCTAGTTATATGGAAGTGATCTAGTAGACTTGATGTAATACACCAAAGTTTCCTAACTAATTTTGTCCCAAAAATGTCAAGTACTATCTTTTAGATTGAATGATGTTTATTCCATGGGGAATTTTCAAGATTTTAACTTTTAGTTATGTGGGAAATTCAATAAACTTTCCGTCGATATAAGATTCGCCTAAATCCGATAATCGAGTAAAAAGTTATGACTATTTCAAGTTCCCGTTGTAAAACAACGCCATATTAGTCAGTGGTGCACCGCGCCACAAGAGAAAATGGAAATTTTCAAACTCCAGTAGGGGTCCGTGATAGTGGCGCGTCATGCCAAACTTCAAGGTTACAAATAAAGTGGCAACGCAATGGCTCCGCGTCGCGCCATACCTTAATTTCCCAGTCGTCAAGTTCCAGTGATAGGCGCGATAGCGTCGGTCGTTCTAGGGGTCCAGTTCAGGAAATTTTCACTAAAATTAAAGATGCATGTAGGGTTAAAAGGGTCAATTTCCCACCCCTATTTAAGCCCTTTTCACTCAAAATTCAGCTATTTGGAACCCAAAATAAACTAGTTTCTCTCAATTTTCTCTCAAGAACAAGCTAGGATTTCAATTGGGGATTCAATTTCAAGAAAGTCTTTCATCAATCTTTGTTAAATCAAGAACTAACGTATGTCATGCGTTGATTCATGAGTCCCTTTAACCCATGAAGCTCAAGCATCTCTTTCCAAAATGCATGATTTGGATATTTATGAATGTTTAAGACTTAAATTGAATTGAAATTTGTGTTCATGATGTTGTGTGGTGTTTATTCATGTTTTAAATTACATATTTCAATGATTGACCCTAGTATAAAAAGAATTACATAAAAATCATGATAAACCCCTTTCAAATTACAAGTTGATTGATGTATCCATGATTATTAGATGTGTTGATGATGGTACAACCAAAGCATGCTCCCTAAGTATTTGATTAACTGCCTATGTGAAAGAAAAGTGCCATACTAGTATGATAATATGAAATACCCATTCATGTACAAGTTATGTATGTCAAGTGTTTGATGAAATGTCTCAGCCAATGGATTATGTATTGTTTATGTTGGTCCTACACTTAAAGTCATTCTTTGTCAGTTTCCTTCTATCGAGTCCTGGGGGTACTTGTACCTAAAAAATATAGTTGTGTGATTAGAGTCAGTGTCATGTTTTCAGGATATCCTTAGTCAAGCCATGATCCATAGAACTCAGGTAGTCATGTGACTTAGGAAAGCTCAAAAATTCAGTAATCTTAGTACAATTCTGTCAGTCAATGGAACTTAGTTAATTCAGTCCAGTCCAATTTCGTAATCCATGATCAGTGTCTATTCAGATGGGAGTAGGAATTAGCACCGAGTAAATCCAAGAATGGGAACACACACTATCAGATGAGGGTATCATTCTTAGAAGTCATCCTTACATTCCAGAACTATGTATCTAGCATAGGTTGAGACATCAACACTATTAGATAAGGGTTGATGAGGTGGATAAGCACAGTCAGAGGAGGTCCCCACTATTCTTTTTTGGGGACACTATCAGATGAGGGTCACTCACAGTTTGTCCTTACCAGTGGTGCGGTATTGAACCCTTCCAATTAGGGTTATAGATTATACCCCAACTCAGCCATAATGGTTAATCAAAGTCATGTTACTTAGATAACTACTTCCCACAGTTTCAGTTATAGAATTAGGACTGTCAGATACAGTCATTCAGTATTAGTAATAGAACTCAGATAGTTCTTCAAAATTTAGGACTGTTAGATACAGTCAACGAAGAATAGTACAGAACTCAGCTAGTTCCATCTGATTCAGGACTGTCAAATATAGTCACTCATGTTATCAGTTACACCAGCCATCAAAATTCAGTTATCAGACGTGTTAGTTATCTGTAAATTTATGTTATCACGATCTCAGATATAGTTACTACATATTCATGCATATATTCTCATGTTCATATTAGTCAGCTAGACAGTATTGTTCATGCATATAAACCCCATTCTTTTACCTTACCTTCCATGTATACCAGTATATTCAAAATACTGACATATTTGCGCAATGGTTTCTTTTACCATAGGTTCAAAGACACGAGCTCCAGAGCATCAGTAGATTCCAAACATCAGAAGTTAGTCAGGAGTGAGTCCTCATCCTTTGAAGATGCTATGATTTGTTATTGCATTATTTTAGTACTTAGTTATTTCAGTAGTTAGAATTAGTTGGGGACATGTCCCATCAACTCCTTATTTAGAAAGTCATGTTTTTGAGGCTTTTTAGACTACAGTATGTTTAGATAGTTTTGTTTGGGTTTTTATATCCCATCCTAGATGTTATATTTTATTGGATATCATGTTACAATTTCAACCTTATGGCCTTTCAGTTCATGTTTCCACATTTTATAGTATATCATGCAGTATATAAGTATAGATATCAGTCATGGGTTAGTTTGCGGTCTTTCGGGGTCATGAGCGCCGTGTAGCATTATGGGTACCAGATTTAGGGCATTACAAACTTGGTATCAGAGCATAAGTTTCAATAGAGTCCTAGGAAGTCTGAAAGTCACATCTATTAGAGTTTTGTGCATGTGTGTGTTACACTCCATATTTATCTAAAAGAGGCTATGAGATGTTTTAGGAATAGTTTCCCTTCTTTCTATATTCATGTTGTTCCAGTGAGCATAATTTCAATTCAATCTCTCAGCCTAATCCATTTCTCCCTTTCTTTTACAGAACACGCCTCCTAAAAGAAGAAATGGGAATCAGTCAGCCCCTCAGCCCGAAGATCCTTTGGGCGAATATGTTTCTCATACAAAGTTTAGAAATGCATTCACTACTCTTTCTCAGTCAGTTACTGCTCAGAATAAAAGACCAGCTGTTGTTCTGTCCAACCCAGTGGCCAATTCAGCTACAACCAAGATTTGGAACATCACCTTAATGAATCCTTAATCATTTCTAGGGTCTAAGTCGGATGAGGACCATCAAGAATTCATCGATCAGGTGCAGAAGAGCATAGAAGTTATGGGGGTGTCAGCAGTTGAGAGTGCTGAGATAGCTGCATACCAGTTGCAGGATATTTCTCACACTTGGTTCAAGCAGTGGAAGTCAGAAAGGTCAGATGATGCAGGGCCTATAGAGTGGGAGTAGTTTGTCGCCATATTCTTAGATAGATTCTTTCCCTAAGAGCTGAGAGAAGCTAAGGTGTTAGAATTCATTAAACTCACGCAGGGAAAAATGAAGGTGATAGAGTATTCTTTTAAGTTTACTCAATTAGTCAGATATGCCCCTCATATGGTTGCAGACAGCAGGGATAAGATGAGTAAGTTTGTTTCAGGGGTGAATGATAGTGTGGTCAATAAGTGCAGGTCTGCGATGTTGAATAGTGACATGACTTTAGCCAGGATTAAGACTCATGCTCAACAGATAGAAGAGAAGAGGATTAAGATAAGAGAAAAGTAGAATAAGAGAGCAAAGACAGGTAGTTTTAACTTTTCTCAATCTAAGTCAGAAGGAGGAAACCGTTCTCAGTTTCATCCTCAGTCATCAGTTCTAGCTCCTTCTTCCGCCAGTTCTCTAGCTCCTAAGTTCTGGGATAGAAATAGAGAGAGGGCACCAGGCTCTAAGTCTAAGGGTAGTGTCATCAATGTCCGAACTAATCCCCTTTGTCAAACTTATGGTAAGAACCACAAGGGTGCTTGTAGAGCTGGTAACGATGTCTTTTTTGGATATGGAAAGCTAGGACACAGAGCCAGAGATTATCCCCAGTCAGGTTACCAGGGTCAGTAGAGTCATTCCTCAGCTTAGTCCGGTCGCCCAAATCTGCAAAGTGACACTTCTAGTGGTACTAGTGGGCAATGCCCAAATAGACTTTATGCTCTCCAGTCTAGGCAATATCAGGAAAATTCTCCTGATGTAGTTACTGGTATGTTATAGATCTTTCATGTGCATGTTTGTGCTTTATTAGATCTAGGATCCTCTTTGTCTTTTGTTACTCCTTATATAGAAGTTGATTTTGGAGCCAGTCCTGAAATTCTAGCAGAACCCTTTTCAGTCTCTACCCTAGTGGGTAAAACCATCATAGCCCGACGGGTATACAGGAACTGCCCGATAATGATATTTAAGAAAGTTACTTCTGCAGACTTAGTCGAATTAGAGATGACTAATTTTGATGTCATTCTCGGCATGGATTGTCTTCATTCCTGCTATGCCACAGTCGAATGCACAAACAGAATAGTCCTGTTCTAGTTTCCGAATGAACCCATCCTAGAGTAGAGGGTAGTGTATTTGCTTTCAGAGGTCAAATTATTTCCTACCTTCGGGAACAAAAAATGATATCTAAAGGATGTATCTATCATCTTGTTCGAGTTAAGAGGACTAGTTTTGAAACTCCCAATCTTAAATCAGTCCCAGTAGTGAATCAATATTCAGATGTCTTTCCAGAAGATCTTCTAGGAATTTCTCCCGAAAGGGAAATAGACTTCGACATTGATCTTACTCCAGATACTCAGCCTATATCTATTCTTCCATACAGAATGGCAGAAACAAAACTTAGAGAACTGAAAGAACAGCTGAAGGATCTCTTAGATAAGGGATTCATCATGCCCTATGTTTCCCCAAGGGGGGCACTAGTCTTATTCGTGCACAAGAAAGATAATTCTCTAAGGATATGCATTAATTACCATCATCTCAATAAAGTCACGTTCAATAACAAGTATCTTCTTCCCATAATCGATGACTTGTTTTAACCAACTTTAGGGTGCCAGTTATTTTTCTAAGATAGACCTAAGATTCGGCTATCATTAGCTCAGTGTCAGAGAATGTGACATTCTAAAGAAAGCCTTTCATATTCGTTATGGTCACTTCAAATTCTTAGTTATGTCCTTTGGTCTTACCAATACCCAGTAGCTTTCATGGACTTGATGAACCGTGTGTTCAAGCAGAACTTGGAAATGTTCGTCATAGTCTTTATAGATAATATTCTGGTTTATTCCCGCTGTAAGCATGATCATGTAGACCATCTCAGAATCATACTTCAGACTCTAAAAAATCATCAGTTGTTCACCAAATTCAATAAGTTCGAATTTTGGCTAAGGTCAGTAGCATTCCTTGGCCATATCATTTCTGATGATGGCATTAGGGTAGATCCTCAAAAGGCTGAAGTGGTAAGAAACTGGCCCAGACCTCTCCATCAGACATCAGGAGTTTCTTGGGTTTGACTGACTATTACAGATGGTTTGTTGAAGGAATTTCTTCTATTGCATCCCCTATGTCCAGATTAACTCAGAAAAAAGTCAAGTTTCAGTGGTCAGATCCTTGGAAGAAGAGTTTTCAGTAGTTGAAGACTCAACTCACCTTAACCTTAGTCTTATCTCTTCCAGACAGTTCAGATGGTTTCATAGTGTATTGTGATACATCCAGAGTAGGTTTGGGTTGTGTCCTCATGCAGCACGGTAAGGTCATAGCCCTACGCCTCCAAACAGTTTAAACCCCATGAGAAGAATTATCCTACTCACGATCTTGAGTTAGCATCCATAGTATTTTCCTTAAAGATTTGGAGACATTATCTATATGGGGTTCATGTAGATGTGTTAACGGATCATAAGAGCCTTCAGTATGTCTTTTCTCAGAAAGATCTTAATCTTTGTCAGAAAAGGTGGTTAGAGCTCTTGAAAGATTATGACACAATGTCCTTTATCATCTGGGCAAGGCTAAAAAATTGGGAGACGCTCTCAGTAGACTGTCTATGGGTAGTGTTTCTAATGTTGAGGACAGTAAGAAGAAACTAGCTCAGGAAATCCATCATCTTGCCAGACTAGGCGTTCGCTTAGTCGATTCAGAGGAGGGTAACATATGGGTTCAGAGTTGTTTAGAATCATCTCTAGTTTCTGAGGTGAAAGAAAAGCAAGGTAGAGATCCCAGTTTGGTCAAGTTGAAATAGTCAGTCAAAGATCATAAAGTAGAGGTTTTCTCCCAAGGGGGAGATGGTTTATTGCATTGTCAGGGTCATCTCTGTGTTCCAAGTGTAGATGAATTAAGGAAAAAAATTCATGCAGAAGTGCATGGTGCACGCTACTCTATTCATCTAGGGTCCATGACTTACGAGAAATCTATTGGTGGAGTGGGATGAAGAGAGATGTTGCAGAATTTGTGGCTAAGTGCTCTACATGTTAGCAAGTTAAGATAGAGCATCAGAAGCCTAGTAGTCCTATGCAGGAGTCATTATTCCTACTTAGAAGTGGGAAGAAGTAAACATGGACTTCGTGATGGGTTTTCCTCGTACTCGTCATCAACATAATTCAGTTTGGGTCATTGTAGATAGAAAACTAAATCAGCTCATTTCCTTCCTGTTCATACCACTTATTCAGCCGAGGATTATGCCAAACTCTACATCAGAGAGTTGGTCAAAATACACAGTGTTCCGCATCCATTGTCTTAGATAGAGGTACCCAGTTCACCTCTCACCTCTAGAAAACATTCCAAAAGGGTCTTTGTACCTAAGTTTATATCAGTACAACCTTTCATCCTTAGATAGATGGTAAAGCAGAAAGGACTATTTAGACTTTAGAAGATATACTGCGAGCGTGTTTAATTGATTTTAAGGGTAGTTGGGATGACAACTTGCCGTTAATTGAATTTGCATACAACAACAACTATCATTCCAGTATTCAGATGGATCCATTTAAAGCTCTCTATGGTAGGAGATGCAAATCTCCAGTCGGTTGGTTCAAAGTTAGTGAGGCCTTAGTTATAGAGCCTAACTTAGTATTTGATGCCTTCGAAAAAGTTTAGATGATCAGAGAAAGACTCCAGGCTACTCAGAGTCGACAAAAGTCTTATGTAGATGTGTGCAAAAAAGATCTCGAGTTTGAGATTAGTGACTATGTTTTTCTGAAGATCTCTCCCATGAAGGGAGTGAAGAGGTTCGGCAAGAAGGAAAAACTCAGTCCTCGATATATCGGTCCCTTCAGGATTCTCAGTCGATTTGGCAAAGTAGCTTATGAGCTCGAATTGCCTTCAGATCTAGCCTTAGTTCATCCAGTCTTTCATGTCTCTTTTCTTAAGAAGTACATAGGTGACCCAGTGGTTGTAGTCCCTATTTAGAGCATAGATGTTCAGAAAAGACTCTCTTATGACGAGGCTCCAGTCGAAATTCTAGACTACCAAACTCGAAGACTGAGGAATAAAGAAATCCCTCTAGTCAAAGTTCTTTAGCGGAATCAGTCCGTTGAGGGAGATACTTGGGAAGCAGAAGCATACATGCATACCAAGTATCCTTACCTCTTCCCACTAACTCAGATCTAGCTCAAGGTAACAGTTCTCTTTAAGATTTTTAATTTTTATGTGCAGATTTGGCACTAAGTACCATTGCATATTTAATTATATGTTTATGCATCAGATTAGTCATGTGTTCATCAGACATATATTTTCCTAGTGAGGACTCAGTTATTAGAAATCTCATTCATGTAATCAGTTCCATCATGTACTCACGTATCAGATATGTGTGATCAGCTTATCATTACTCTCAGTCATGCATACATGTATCAGCTCAGTCATGAAATCAGGCATCAGATATGCAAGCTCAGTATGAATCTATGAAAAATATCAGTTATGTAGTCATGTTTCAATTTTTCATGTTTAGTATGTACTTCGTTTTATCATTTCTCCCCTGTTAGTCAGTCTCATTAGAGGACGAATGTTCCAAAGGGGGAGTTATTGTAATACCCTGAAGTTTCCTAACTAATTTTTTCCCAAAAATATAAGGTATTAGATTCTAAATTGAATGATTTTATTCCATTAGGAATTTTCAAAATTTTCTCTTTTAGTTATGTGGGAAATTCAATAAGCTTTCCGTCGATATAATATTTTCCTAAATCCGATAACCGGGTAGAAAGTTATGACTATTTCAAGTTCCCATCATAAAACAACGCCATATTAGTCAGTGGTGCGCCACGCCACAAGAGAAAATGGCAATTGTCAAATTCCAATAGGGGTCCGTGATAGTTGTACGTCGCGCCAAACTTCAAGGTCACCAATAAAGTTGCAATGTGATGGCTCCACATCACGCCATCCCTCAATTTCTGTGTCGTCAAATTCCAGTGACACAGCGCAATAGCGCCGCATCGCGCTAGGTGTCTAGTTCAGGAAATTTTAATTGAAATTAAAAGACGCGTCCATGGTTAAAATGATCAATTTCCCACCTATATTTAAGCCCTTTTAACACGTGATTCAACTTTTTGGAACCAAAATAAACTAGTTTCTCTCAATTTTCTATAAAGAACAAGCTAGGGTTTCAATTGGGGATTTAATTTTAAGAATGCCATTCCATCAATCTTCTCTAAATCAAGAACTAATGTATGTCATGCGTTGATTCATTGGTCCCTTTAACCTATGAAACTCAAGAATCTCTTTCCAAAATCCATGATTTGTGTATTTATGAATGATCATGATTTAAATTGAACTAAAATTCATGTTCATAATGATGTGTTGTGTTGATTCATGTTTTAAATTAAATATTTCAATGATTGACCCTAGTATATAAAGAATTGCATAAAAATCATGATAAACCCCTTTCAAATTATAAGTTGATTGATGTATCCATGATTATTAGATGTGTTGATGATGGTAAAACCAAAGCATGCTCCCCAAGTGTTTGATTAAATGTCTATGTGAAAGAAAAGTTCCATACTAATATGATAATATGAAATCCGCAATCATGTACAAGTTATGTATGTCAAGTGTTTGATGAAATATCTCAGCCAATGGATTATGTATTGTTGATGTTGGTCATATACTCAAAGTCATGCTTTGTCAGTTTCCTTCTATCGAGTCCTAGGGGTACTTGTACCCGAAAAATATAGTTGTGTGCTTTGAGTCAGTGTCATGTTTACATGATATCCTCATTCAAGCCATGATCCATAGAACTCAGTTAGTCATGTGACTCAAGAAAGCTCAGTAATACAGTAATCTTAGTACTATTCTGTTAGTCAACGGAACTCAGTTAATTCAGTCCAGTCTATTATAGTAATCCATGATCAGTGTCTATTCAGATAGGAGTAGGAATTAACACCGAGTGAACCCTAGGATGGGAACGCACACTGTCAGATAAGGGTGTGATTCTTAGAAGTCATCCTTGCATTACGGAACTATGTAGCTAGCATAGATTAAGACATTAACACTATCAGATGAGGGTTGATAAGGTGGATAAGCACTATAAGAGCGGGGCCCCACCATTCTTTTTTTGGGACACTATCAGATGAGGGTCACCTACTGCTTATTCTTACCAGTGGCACGGTATTGACAACCTTTCAAGTGGGGTTACATATTGGACCCCAACTCAGCCATAATGGTGTATTAGGGGCATGTCGGTTAGATAACTACTTCCCATAGTCTCAGATATAGAATTAGGACTGTCAGATACGGTCATTAAGTATCAGTAATAGAACTCAGATAGTTCATCAGAATTTAGGACTGTTAGATATAGTCAACTTAGAACAGTACAGAACTCACCTAGTTTCATTAGTTATCAGTCATGTTAGTTTCAGTAAATTCATGTTATCACAATCTTCGCTATTGTTACTATGTATTCATGCATGTATTCTCATATTCTTATTAGTCATCTAGCCAGTATTATTTATGCATATGAACCCCATGCTTTCATCTTACCTTCCATGCATACCAGTACATTCAAAGTACTGACACATTTGCGCTATGGTGTCTTATACCATAGGTTCAGAGTCACGAGCTCCAGACCATCAATAAATTACAGACATCAGTAGTCAGTCAACAATGAATTCTCATCCTTTGATGATGCTATGATTTGTTATTGCATTATTCCAGTACTTAGTTATTTCAGTAGTCGGAGTTAGTTTGGGACATATCCCATTAACTCCTTATTCAGAAAGTCATGTTTTAGAGGCTTTTTAGACTCCAGTATGTTTAGATAGTTTTGTTTAGGTATTTATACCCCATCCTAGATGTTATATTTTATTAGATATCATGTTACAATTTTAACCTTATGGCCTTTCAGTTCATGTTTCCGTATTATACAGTATATCAAGTAGTATACAAGTACAGATATCAGTCATGGGTTAGCTTGGGGTCCTTCGGGGTCATGAGCACCGTGAAGCATTTTGGGTACCAGATTCAGGGCATTACAAACTTGGTATCAGAGCCGAAGGTTCAATGGAGTCCTAGGAAGTCTGAAAGTCACATCGGTTAGAGTCTTGTGCATGGGTGTGTTGCACGCCACATTTATGTAAAAAAGGATATGAGATGTTTTAGGAACATTTTACCTTCTTTCTATATTTATGTCGTGCCAGTGCCCAAAATTTTAAGTCAATCTATCAGCCTAATCTATTTCTCACTTTCTTCTATAGAATATGCCTCCTAAAAGAAGAAACGGGAATCAGTCAGCCCCTCAGCCCAAAGATCCTTAGGGCAAACATATTTCTCATGTAGAGTTTAGAGCTACATTCACTACTCTTGCCCATCCAGTTACTGCTCAGAATAAATGACTAGCTATCATTCCGACCAACCTAGTTGTCAATTCAGCTTTAGCCAGGATTTGCGACTTCACCTGAATGAATCCTCCATCATTTATTAGGTCTAAGTCAGATGAGGACTGTTAGTAATTCTTAAATTAGGTTCTGAAGGTCACAAACATTATGGGGGTATCATCTATTGATAGTGCTGATCTAGCTACATATTAGTTGGAGAATGATGCTTACACTTGGTTCAAGCAGCGGAAGTCAGAAAGGCCAGATGATGCAGGGTCAATAGAGTGGGAGTAGTTTGTCACCGCATTCTTAGATAAATTCTGTCCCCATGATCTGAGAGAAGCTAAGGTGTTAGAATAAATCAACCTCAGGCAGGGCAACATGACGGTGAAAGAGTATTTTTTAAAGTTTATTCAATTAGCCAGATATGGCCCTCATGTGGTTGCAGACAGCAGGGCTAATATGAGTAAGTTTGTTTCAGGGGTGAATGATAGTGTGGTCAATGAGTGTAGGTCTGCGATGTTGAATAGTGACATGACTTTAGACAGGCTTATGACTCATGCTCAACAGATAGAAGAGCAGAAGATTAAGATAAGAGAGATGCAGAATAAGAGAGCAAGGACAGGTAGTTTCAACTTTGCTCAGCCTAAGTCAGAAGGAGAAAACCATTCTCAGTTTCGTCCTAAGTCATCAGTTCTAGCTCCTTCTTCAGCCAGTGCTCTAACTCTAAAGTTCAGGGATGGATATAGAGATAGGGAGCCAGGCTCTAAGTCTAAGGGTTGTGTCATTAATGGCCGAACTAATTCTCTTTTTCAGAGTTGTAGTAAGAGCCACAAAGGTGCTTGTAGAGCTGGTAGCGATGTCTGTTTTAGGTGTGCCAAGCCAAGCCACAAAGCCAGAGATTGTCCCCAATCAGGCTACCAGGGTCAGCAGAACCATTCCTCATCTTAGTCTAGTTGCCCAAATCAGCAGTGTATCACTTCCAGTGCTACTAGTGGGCAACACCCAAATAGACTTTATGCTCTCCAGTCTAGGCAAGATTAGGAAAAATCTCCTGATGTAGTTACTGGTATGTTACAGATCTTTCATGTGCATGTTTACGATTTTCTAGATCCAGGAGCCTCTTTGTCTTTTGTTACTCCTTATATAGTAGTTTATTTCAGAATCAGTCCCGAAATTCTAGCAGAGCCCTTTTTTGTCTCTACCCTAATGAGTAAAGCCATCATAGCCCGGCGGGTATATAGGAATTGGTCGATTATGATATTTTAGAAATTCAGTTCAGCAGACTTAGTCAAATTAGATATCACTAATTTTGATTTTATTCTCAGCATAGATTGGCTTCATTCCTGCTATGCCACATTCGACTGCACAAACAGAATAGTCCTGTACCAGTTTTTGAATGAACCCATCCTAGAGTATAAGGGTAGTGTAACTTCTTTTAGAGGTTAGCTTGTTTCCTACCTTTGGGAATAGAAAATAATATCTAAAAGATGTGTCTATCATCTTGTTCGAGTTAAGGACACTAGTTTCAAATCAATCTTAAATCAGTCCCAGTAGTGAATCAATATTTAGATGTATTTCCCGAAGATCTTCCAGGAATTCCTCCCGAAAGGGAAATCGACTTTGTCATTGATATTATTCAAGATACTCAGCCTATATCTATTCTGCTATACAAAATGGCACCTGCAGAACTCAGACAACTAAAACAACAGTTGAAGGATCTCTTAGATAAGGGATTCATTAGGCCTTGTGTTTCCTCGTGGGGTGGACCAGTCTTATTCATGCACAAGAAGGACGATTCTCTCAGTATGTGAATTGATTACCATCATCATAATAAAGTCACAGTCAAGACCAAGTATCCTTTTCCCAGAATCGATGACTTTTTTGACCAACTTTAGGGTGCCAGTTATTTCTCTAAGATAAACCTCAGATTTACCTATCATCAGCTCAGAGTCAGGGAATGTGAAATTCCAAAGACATTCTTTTGTACTCGATATGGTCACCTCAAATTCTTAGTCATATCCTTTGGTCTTACCAATGCCCCAGTAGCTTTCATGTACTTGATGAACCGTGTGTTCAAGTAGTACTTAGACATGTTTGTCATAGTCTTTATAGATGATATTCATGTCTATTCCCACAATAAGCATGATCATGCAGACCATATCAGGATCGTACTTCATATTAAAAAAATCATTAGTTGTTCGCCAATTTCTTTAAGTGTGAATTTTAGATAAGGTCAGTAGCATTCCTTGGAAAATCATTTTCGATGATGGCATTAGAGTAGATCCTTAAAAGACCAAAGTGGTAAAAAATTGGACCAGACCTATCTCTTCATCAGACATCAAGATCTTTTTTGGTTTCACTGGGTATTACAGATGGTTTGTTAATGTATTTTCTTCTATTGCATCCCCTATGTCTAGATTGACTCAGAAAAAAGTCATGTTTAAGTGGTCAAATCCTTGCGAGAAGAGTTTTCAGGAGTTGAAGACTCGACTCACCTCAGCCCTAGTCTTTGGTCTTCTAGATGATTCAGATGGTTTCATAGTGTATTGTGATATATCTAGAGTAAGTTTAAGTTGTGGCCTCATGCAGCATGGTAAGGTCAAAGCCTACGCTTCCAGACAACTTAAACCCCATGAGAAGAATATTCCTACACATGATCTTGAGTTAACAGCCGTAGTATTTGCCTTAAATATTTGGTGACATTATCTATATTGGGTTCATGTAGATGTGTTCATGGATCATAAGAGCCTTCAGTATGTCTTTTCTTAGAAAGATCTCAATTTTTATCAGAGAAGATGGTTAGAGCTTTTGAAAGATTATAACATAGTGTCCTTTATCATCTGGGCAATGCTAATGAAGTGGACGATGCTCTCAGTTGACTATCTATGGGTAGTGTTGCTCATGTTGAGGACATTAAGAAGAAACTAGCTCAGTAAATCCATCAGCTTTCCAGAATAAGTGTTCGCTTAGTCGATTCAGAGGAGGGTAACATTTGGGTTCAAAGTAGTTTAGAATCATCTGTAGTTTTCGAGGTGAAAGAAAAGAAAGGTAGAGATCCCAGTTTAGTCAAGTTGAAAGAGTTAGTCAAGGATCATAAAGTAGAGGTTTTCTCCCAGTGGGGATATGGTGTATTCTTGGGAGATGGTGTATTGCGTTTTCATGGTTGTCTCTACATTCCAGGTGTAGATGACTTAAGGTAGAAAATTCTTGCAGAAGCCCATGGTGCGCGCTACTCTATTCATTCAGGGGCCACAAAGATGTACTGTGACTTACGGGAAATCTATTGGTGGAGTAGGATGAAGAGAGATGTTGTAGAATTTGTAGCTAAGTGCTCTACATATCAGCAAGTTAAGATAGAGCATCGAATCCTAATGGTCCTAAGCAGGAGTCATTATTCCTACATGGAAGTGGAAAGAAGTGAACATGGACTTCGTGATGGATTTTCCTTGTACTCGTCATCAACATAATTCAGTTTGTGTCATTATAGATAGAATGACCAAATTATATCATTTCCTTCCAGTTCATACCTTTTATTCAATCGAGGATTATGCCAAACTCTACATTAGAGAGTTGGTCAGAATACACGGTGTTCCGCGTCCGTTGTCACTGACAAAGGTACCCAGTTCACTTCTCATTTCTGGAAAGAATTCTAAAAGGGTCTTGGTACCCAAGTTTATCTAAGTACAACCTTTCATCCTCAGACAGATGGTAAAGAAGAAAGGACCATTCAGACTTTAGAAGATATGCTGCGAGCGTGTACAATTGATTTCAAGGGTAGTTGGATGACCACTTGCCTTTGATTGAATTTGAATACAACAACTACTATCATTCCAGTATTCGGATAGCTCCATTTGAAGCTCTCTATGGTAGGAGATGTAGATCTCCAGTCGATTGTTTTGAAGTTAGTGAGGCCTTAGTTATAGGGCCTGACCTAGTATTCGATGCTTTCAAAAAAGTTTAGATGATCAGAGAAAGACTCTGGGCTACTCAGAGCCGACAGAAGTCTTATGTAGATGTGCGCAGAAAAGATCTCGAGTTTAAGATTGGTGACTATGTTTATCTAAATATATGTCCCATGAAGGGACTGAATAGGCTCGGCAAGAAGGGAAAACTCAGTCCTCGATATGTCAGTCCCTTCAAGATTCTCAGTCGATTCGGAAAAGTAGCTTATGAGATTGAATTTTCTTCAAATCTAGCCACAGTTCATCCAGTCTTTCATGTCTCTTTTCATAAGAAGTACATAGGTGACCCAGCGGTTGTAGTCCCTATTCAGAGCATAAACGTTCAGAATAGACTCTCTTATAAGGAGACTCTAGTCAAAATTCTAGACTACCAGACTCGTAGACTGAGGAATAAAGAAATCCCTCTAGTAAAAGTTCTTTAGCGGAATCCATCTAATGAGGGAGCTACTTGGGTAACAGTTCTCCTTAAGCTTTTTAGTTTTCATGTCTAGATTTCAGTTATGATTTGGTATCAGTCTCATGTTCAGGATTCCATTTTAAACTTGGTATTAAGTACCATTGCATATTCAATTATATGTTCATACATCAGATAAGTCATGTGTCCGTGCCTCAGATATGCATTCTCCTAGTGAGAAGACTTAGTGATTATAAATCTCATTCATGTAATTAGTTTCATCATGTACTCATACATCATATATGTATGATCAGCTTATCAGTACTCTCAGTTTTGCATTCATGTATCAACTCAGTCATGAAATCAGGAATCAGATGTGCATACTCAGTATGAATCTCTGAAAAATATTAGTTATGTAGTCATGCTTTAGTTTTTCATGTTCAGTATGTACTTTGGCTTATCGTTTCTCCCCTCTCAGTCAGTCTTATTCAAGGACGAATATTCCCAAGGGGGAGATATTGTAATACCCCAAAGTTTTCTAACTAATTTTATCCTAAAAATGTCAAGTATTAGATTCTAAATTGAATGATGTTTATTCCATGAGGAATTTTCAAGATTTTCACTTTTTGTTATGTGGGAAATTCAATAAGCTTTCCATCGATATAAGATTCGCCTAAATCCGATAACCGAGTAAAAAGTTATGACTATTTCAAGTTTTTATCATAAAACATCGCCATATTAGTCTGTGGTGTGTCGCACCACAAGAAAAAATGGCAATTTTCAAATTCCAGTAGGGGTCCGTGATAGTGGCGCATCGCGCCAAACTTTCAGGTCACAAATAAAGTGGCAGCGTGATGGCTCCGCGTTGCGCCATCCCCTCAATTTTCATGTCGTCAAATTCCAGTGACACCGCGCGATAGCGCCGCATCGCCCAGGGGTCCATTTCAGGAAATTTTCATTGAAATTAAAAGACGCATCCAGGGTTAAAAGGGTCAATTTTCCACCCCTATTTAATCCCTTTTAACACGAGATTCACCTATTTGGAAACCAAAATAAACTAGTTTCTCTCAATTTTCTCTAAAGAACAAGCTAGGGTTTCAATTGGAGATTCAATTTCAAGAAAGTCTTTCCATCAATCTTCGCTAAATAATGAACTAAGGCATGTCATGCATTATTCATGGGTCTCTTTCCCCCATGAAGCTCAAGAATCTCTTTCCAAAATCTATGATTTGGGTATTTATGAATGTTCATGATTTAAATTGAATTAAAATTCATGTTTATGATGCTGTGTTGTGTTGATTCATGTTTTAAATTACATAATTCAATAATTGACCCTAGTATATGAAAAATTGCATAAATATCATGATAAACCCCTTTCAAATTATAAGTTGATTGATGTATCCATAATTATTAGATGTGTTGATGATGGTACAACCAAAGCATGCTGCCCAAGTGTTTGATTAAATTCCTATGTGAAAGAAAAGTGTCATACTCGTATGATAATATGAAATCCCCATTCATGTACAAGTTATGTATGTCAAGTATTTGATGAAATATCTCAGCCAATGGATTATGTATTGTTGATATTGGTCCTATACTCAAAGTCATGCTTTGTCAGTTTCCTTCTATCGAGTCCTGGGGGTACTTATACTAAAAAAATATAGTTGTGTTCTTAGAGTCAGTGTCATGTATTCACGATACCCTCAGTTAAGCCATGATCCATAGCTCAGTCAGTCATGTTACTCAGGAAAGCTCAGTAATACAGTAATCTCAGTACTATTCTATCAGTCAATGGAACTTAGTTAATTCAGTCCAGTCCAGTTCAGTAATCCATGATCAGTGTCTATTCATATAGGAGTAGGAATTTGCACCGAGTGAACCCAAGGATGGGAACACACAATGTCAGATCATGGTGTGGTTCTTAGAAGTCATCCTTCCATTCCAGAACTATGTAGCGAGCATAGGTTGAGACATCAACAGTGTAAGATGAGGGTTGATAAGGTGGATAAGAACTGTCAAATGAGGGCCCCACTATTTTATTTTGGGGATAATGTCAGATGAGAGTCACTCACAGCTTGTCCTTACTAGTGGCACGGTATTGACAACCATCCAATTGGGGTTACAGATTGGACTCCAACTCAACTATAATGGCGTATTAGGGACATGTCAGTTAGATAACTACTTCCCACAGTTTCATTTACAGAATCAGGACTGTCAGATACAATCATTAGTATCAGTAATGGAAGTTAGATAGTTCTTCAAAGTTTAGGACTGTTAGATACAATCAACTCAAAATAGTAGAGAACTCAGTTTGTTCCATCAGATTCAGGACTGTCAGATATAGTCACTCATGTTATCAGTTACATCAGTCATCAGAATTCAGTTATTAGTCTGTTAGTTATCAACAAATTTATGTTATTACGATCTTAGATATTGTTACTATATATTCATGCATGTATTCTTACGTTTATATTAGTCAGCTAGCAAGTACTGTTCATACATATGAACCCCATGCATTCATCTTACCTTCCATGAATACCAGTACATTCAAAGTACTGATTCATTTGCGCTCTAGTGTCTTATACCAAAGGGTTCAGAGACACGAGCTCCAGAGCATCAGTATATTCCAGATATCAGCAGTGAGTCCTCATCCTTCGAGGATGATATGTTTTTTTTGCATTATTCCAGTACTAGCTATTTTAGTAGTCGGAGTTAGTTGAGGACATGTCCCATCAACTCCGTATTCAGACAGTCATGTTTTAGAGGCTTTTCAGATAGTTTTGTTTGGGTATTTATACCCTATCCCAGATGTTATATTTTATCGGATATCATGTTACAATTTGAACCTTATGGATTTTTAGTTCATGTTTCTATATTATACAGTATATCATACAGTATACAGGTGTAGATATCAGTCATGGTTTAGCTTGGGGTCCTTCGGGGTCATGAGAACCGTGTAGCATTATGGGTACCATATTCGTAATTAAGTATGATGTTGTAGGTATGATGTAGAGGTGTGCACAAGGTGATAAGGGTTTGCATTATTTTCTAAGGTTATTAAGTATTGTGTGTGTTAGTAGTACCCTTGAAATGCTAAACGAGAAAAAAGCTAGTTATATAGTCTATGGTGTTCTTAATAGCTAAGTTAAGGAGTTATGGATAGGTGATATTGAGTCTTTTGGTATGATTTTGTTTCTCGGGGTTTAGGGAAGAATATAAGTGTAACGCCCTGAGTCTGGTACCCCAGACGCTACACAGTGCTCATAATCTCGATGGACCATAAGCTAACCCACAAATGGTACCTGCTACAATAACTGTAAAATAATACTGAAATATGCGGAACAATGGGCAGAACTGCCATAAGGTTCAATACTGTAATAAATCTAAAATAAAGTATATCAATACCAAATATGAAATAATTGTCTGAACATGATATAGTCTGAAAATGTCTCTAAATTGTTTGAATAAGGAGTTGATAGGACATGTCCCCAACTAACTCCAATTGCTGAAAGAAACTAAGTAATGAAATAATGAAATGAAAGAATATCCTCAAAGGATGAGTACTCACTGCTACGTCTACTGTTGCTGACTAAATCTGAATTTCTAAGGGTTCTCTATAGCTCATGCTTCTGAACCTATGGTATAAGACACCATAGTGTAAGAGAAAAGTATGTGTTAGTATGTGTGAATGTACCAGCATGCAAAGTGAGGTAGGCTGAGTGCAAGGGTTCATATGCATGAACTATAACTAACTGAATAACATAAACATGACTGTGTAAGAATGCATGCATAAATACATGAACTGTAACTGAGATTCGTGGTAGCACTAAATACTGAATTTGAGTACTAATAACCTGGGTTACGAATAACTAATATAACTGATAATTGATATACTGTTAACCGAGTGACTGTGTCTAATAGTCCTAATTTTGATGTAACTAGCTGAGTTCCATACTGATCTGAGTGGCTAAATCTGACAGTCTTGAAATCTGTAGAACTATTTGAGTTCTATTCTGAAGACTAAGACTGAGACTGTGGGAGGTAGTCATCTAACCGGCATGCCCCAAATAAGATAATATAGCTGAGTTGGGATCCAATCTGTAACCCTAATTTGAAGGGTGTCAATACCGCGCCACTGGTAAGGACAAGCTATTAGTGACCCTCATCTATCAGGTACCCTAACAAGAATGGTGGGACCTCACATAAAAGGTTAAGCCACCTCATCAACCATCATCTAGAAGGTTAGAAATCTTAACCTACGATGGCTACATAGTTTTGGAACGCAAGGATTGCTTCTAAGAATCACACCCTCTTCTAGAAGATAAGTTCCCATCCTTGGGTTCACTCGGTCATGAATCCTACTCCCATATGAATAGATGTTAAACTGATTAAACTGAGCTAAACTAGACTTAGTTCATTGAGTTCTTCTGACTGATCGAATACTACTGAATTCTGATAACTGACCGAGTTTAATTGTGGACTTAACTGAATACTTATTGGGACAGGACTGACACTGAGATTACTGAGTTTTCCTGAGTTTTGTAACTGATTAAATTATAATGATCATGGATTGACTGAGAGTATCTTGAGAACTGACACTGGCTCTAGGCACACAACTAAATTGTCAGGTATGAAATACCCCAGGACTCGATAGCAAGAAAATAATAAGACATGACCATTCTTGAACACTTGATCATAGTCATCAATTCACAATACAATCATGGAGGGATTTCAGAAGCACTTTAAGGTCATAAACTTGTACATGGATAGGAAAGCATGATTATATCATAAATTCACAATTTCAATCTCATGAACATTTCCTCAAATTATTACAAGACACAACTTTAGCATGGAAGTCCTTTTGAACATGAGGGTATATCACGAGTTCATCATTTGGATCACAAATGGGTCATAATACACAATTCTTATTCACTTCGGCATTTTAACAAACAAATGGAAGGCATAACCTTTTCGAGGGAATAAATCAATAAATAATACATCTTGTCTATAACAAGCACTTCAAATTTAAGGATTCCGATCCACATACTATCATAAAGTCATGAAAATTCAATAATGATTCAATCTTAGAAATCATAACACAACATGTACATGTGTACAATCAAACCCACAACATGAAATTCAAATCTCATATTTAGAAAAGGTTTTCTTGAACTCTAAGGGTGGAAGGTACCCTTGGATGAACACTTAACATAACTTTGTTGAAGAATTATGGAAAGTTAACGGAGAAATCTTGAGTTCTTGATTCGAAATTAATCACCTAGGGTTTTCTTGTTCTTGAGCAATTGTGAAATAATTAGTATATTTAGCCAAAAGAGGGCTAAATTTCTTGTTATGAAGGCTGAAGGTCTGGGTAAAAGACCTAATTACCTTTAAATATGCGAGTTTAAAAAACAAAAAATTTCTAGCGATGCTACATCCAACGCGGCGCGTTGAGGGTACCAACGCGATAACCGACGCGATGCGCCGACATTGTGTTGGTTCACTGGAAATTGTCTTAAGATAAGAAAAATTTTATCTATCAACAAAATTTGAAACGTGATGCGCCAACATCGCGCCTACTCACTATTTTTGGATTTCAAACAAGGTCTAAACGAGGTCCAAAAAATCCAAAACTCGTTCGAGAACCCCTATAGACATTCTTGACTTTGAGTTAACTTAAATATCAATCTTTAACGGATGTGAAGGTCACAAAATATGATTGAAAACCTTTGAAGGCTAAAAATAAAACTAAGTCTGGATACTTAGCCAAAATATTCTAAGTCTGGGATCCCTTGACAAGCATTAATGGACTGAATTAAGCTTAGAGTTTTATGGGGTCTTACAATATCTCTCCCTTGGGAAAATTCATCCTCGAATGAGACTGACTAAGAGGGAATAACTAAATACTGAGAGTGAATACTGGACATGCATATCTGATGCATGGTTTCATGGATAAAGCTGTTGATATACCAAATTTTCATACTGAACATGCATATCTGATGCATGAATAACTGACTCAGGAATGCATGACTGGGATTACTGATAAGATGAGTTTTCCTCATGATGAGAATGCATATCTAATGAATAAATACATGAATCATCTTACCTATGAACATATGACTGGACGTGAAATGGTATTTTATACCAAGTTTGAAACTTAAATCTGAACATGAAATTGAATAAGCTTCAGGAAAGCTATTACCTTGGGAAATCTAAATTTGTAGAGAAGAGGTGAGGATACTTGGCCCGCGTGTCTTATTATACTTCCCAAGTAGTTCTCTCAATGGACTGACTCCACCTAAGAACTTTGACTAGAGGTACTTCTTTGTTCCTCAGTCTGTGAAGTTGATAGTCAAGGATTTTGACTGGAATTTCCTCATAAAAGAGACTCATCTGAACATCTATGACCTCTATAGGTACTACAAGTACTGGGTCACCTATGAACTTGTTTATCAAGGAGACATGGAATACTGGATGGACTGAAGCTAGATCTAAAGGCAATTCAAGCTCATAAGCTACCTTGCCGAAGCGACTGAGAATTTTAAAGGGACCGACATATCAAGGACTGAGATTTCCCTTCTTGTCGAACCTCTTTGTTCCCTTCATAGGAGATATTGTTTTAAGTACACATAGTCACCAATCTCAAACTCGAGGTCTTTTCTGTGCACATCTGTGTATAATTTATGCTGGCTTTGAACTGTCTTGAGCCTTTCTCTAATCAACTGAACTTTCTCTAAGGTATTGAATACCAAGTCAGGACCTACAACTATGGACCCACCTACATCGAATCAACCGATTGGAGATCTGTATCTCCTACCGTAGAGAGCTTCAAATGGAGCTATCCAAATACTAGAATGATAGTTGTTGTTGTATGGAAACTCAATCAAAGGCAAGTGGTCATCCCAACTACCCTTAAAATCAATAGAACACGCCCTTAGCATATATTCCAAGGTATGAATGGTCCTTTCACTTGACTATCTATTTGAGAATGAAAGCTTGTATTGACATGAACTCGGGTACCAAGATCCTTTTGGAATACTTTCCATAAATGAGAGGTGAACTGGGTACCTTTATCTAATATAATGGCTAATGGAATGCTGTGTAATCAGAAAAACTCTCTGATATACATTTTGGCATAATCCTCGGCTGAATAGGAGGTATGGACTGGAAGTAAATGAGCTGATTTGGTCATCCTATCTACAATGACCCAAACTAAATCATGCTGATGACGGGTGTGAGGAAGACCCATCACAAAGTCCATGTTCACTTCTTCCCACTTCCAAGTAGGAATACTAAACTCCTGCATGGACCCACTACGCTTCTGATGCTCGATCATAACCTGTTGACATGTTGAGCACTTAGCCACAAACTCTACAATGTCTCTCTTCATCCCACTCTACCAATAAATCTCCCATAAGTTGCAGTACATCTTAGTGGCCCCTTGATGAATAGAGTAATATGTACTATGCGCTTATGCAAGAATTCATTTCCTTAAGTCACCTACACTTGGCACACAAAAATAACCCTGGCAACACAACACATCATATCCTCTTTGGGAGAAAACCTCTACCTCCTGATCTCTGAATGAATTTTTCAACTTAACTAAACTAAGATCTCTATCCTATTTTTCTTTCACCTCAGAAACTAGAGATGATTCTAAACTGTTCTGAACCCACACACTACCTTCTACTGAATCGACTAAGCAGACACCTAGTTGGGTGAGTTGTTGAACTTTCTGAGCTAACTTCTGCTTCCTTCCCTCGACATGAACAACACTAACCATAGACAGTCTACTGAAAGTGTAGGCCACTACATTGTCCTTGCCCAGATGATAAAGGACACTTATGTCATAATCTTTCAAGAGTTCTAACCACCTTCTCTGGTGGAGATTAAGGTATTTTTGAGAGAATTCATACTGAAGGCTTTTATGATCTGCGGACATATCTTCATGCACCCCATACAAGTAATGCCTCTAAATCTTTAAGGTAAAAACCACAGCTGCTAACTCCAGATCATGAGTCTGATAGTTCTTCTCATGGGGCTTAACCTGTTTGGAGGCATAGGCTATAACCTTACCATGTTGTATGAGGACACAACCCAAACCTACTCTGGATGCATCACATTACACAACAAACCCATCTGAACTATTTGAAAGAGTCAAAACTGAGGCTGAGGTAAGCCGAGTCTTCAATTCCTGAAAACTCTTCTCGCATGAATCTGACCACTAAAACTTGACTTTTTTTGAGTTAATCTGGACATAGGGGATTCAATAGAAGAAAACCCTTCAACAAAACGTTTCTAATAGCTAGCCAAATCCAATAAACTCTTGATATCTATTGGAGAGATGGGTCTAGGCCAGTTTCTCACCGCTTTGGTCTTTTGGGGATCAACTCTAATGTCATTACTGAAAATGATATAACCAAGGAACACTACTGACCTTAGCCTAAATTCACACTTACTGAATTTGGTGAACAACTAATGATTTCAGAGAGTTTGTAATACTATCCTGAGATGGTCTGCATGATCATACTCACTATGGAAGTAGATAAGAATGTCGTATATGAAGACTATGACGAACATGTCTAGGTACTACTTGAATACATGGTTCATCAAGTTCATGAAATCTTTTGGAGCATTGGTAAGACCAAAGGACATGAATAAGAATTTAAAGTGACCATACTGAGTCCTGAAGGTTGTGTTTGAGATGTCATATTTTCTAACTTTGAGCTGATGATAGCCTGATCTGAGGTATTTCTTAGAGAAGTAACTGGCACCCTAAAGTTGGTCAAACAAGTCATAGATTTTGGGAAGTGGATACTTGTTCTTGACTATGACTTTATTGAGATAATGGTAGTCTATTCACATTATGAGAGAACCATCTTTCTTATGCACGAATAGAACTGGTGCACCCCACAGGGAAACACTGGGTTTAATGAATCCCTTATCTAAGAGATCCTTCAACTGTTCCTTTAATTCTATGAATACAACTGGTGCTATTCTATATGGCAGAATAAATATGGGTTGAGTATCTGGAGGAAGGTCAATGCCGAAGTCTATTTCGCTTTCGAGAGAAATTCTGGGATGATCTTTGAGAAAGACATCTAAGAATTCATTCACAACTGGAACTAATTCAAGACTGGGAGTTTTGGAACTAGATTCTCTAACTCATGCAAGATGATAGACACATCCCTTAGATATAATTTTCCTAGCCCATAGATAGGAAACAAGTTGACCCCTGAATGCTGAAGTACTACCCTTCCATTCTAGGACGGGTTCATTCAAAAACCAAAAATGGACAATTTTGTTTCTATAGTCGACTGTGGCATAGAAGGAATAAAGACAAACTATGCCGAGAATGACATCAAAATCAGTCATCTCTAATTCGACTAATTTTGCTGAAGTGACTTTCTGAGATACCATAACCAGATAGTTCCTGTATACCCATCGAGCTATAATAGTTTTACCCACTAGGGTAGAGACTGAAAAAGGATCTTCTAGAATTTTGGGACTGACTCCAAAATCAACTGTTATATAAGGAGTGACAAAGGATAAAGAAGATGCATGATCCATCAAACCATAAACATGCAAATAAAAGATTTGTAATGTACCAGTGACCACATCAGTAGAATTTTCCTGATCCTATCGGGACTGAATGGCATAAAGTGTTATTGAGTGTTTCGCACTGGTAGCATTGGAAGTGGCACTCGACTGATTGGGCGATCGGACTGAGCTGAGAAATAGTTATCCTGACCCTGAAAACCTGACTGAGTATAATCTCTAACTCTGTGTCCTAGCTTGCCACATCTGAAAAAAACATCACTCCCAGCTCTGCAAATACCCTGATGGTTCTTTCCATAAGTCTGGCAAAGAGGGTGGGTTTGGGCACTACTGATACTACCCTAAGACTTAGAGCCTGGTCCCCTATCTTTGTTACCATTCCTGAACTTAGAAACTGGAGCACTGGTTTAGGAAGGATCTGGAATTGAAGACTTTGGATGAAACTAAGAATGATTTCCACTCTCTGACTTAGGCTGATTGAAATTGAAGCTACCTATTCTAGCTCTCTTATTCTTCTTTTATCTCTCCTTAATCTTCTGCTCCTCTATCTTCTGAGCATGGATCATAATCCTGACTATGTCTATCTCACTAATCAACATTGCAGTTCTGCACTCCTTGACCACACTATCATTTACTCTAGAAACAAACTTACTCATCTTAGCTCTAGTATGTACCACTACAAGAGGAGCGTATCTAGCTAGTTGAGTAAACTTAAGAGAATACTCTTTCACTGCCATGTTTCCCTATCTGAGGTTGATAAACTCAAACACCTTAGCTTCTCTCATCTTTAGGGGAAAGAATCTATCTAAGAAAGTAGTTGCAAACTCCTCTCACTCAACAAACCCTGCATCTGTGTCCCTCTCTGCTTTCCACTGCTTGAACTATGTGTGAGACACATCCTGCAACTAATAAATATCTAGCTCAGCAGTCTCACTAGAAGTTATCCTCATTATATTTGTAACCTTCATCACCTGATCAAGGAATTCCTGAGGGTCCTCATCAGTCTTAGACCCGGTAAAAGATAGAGGATTCGCTTGGGTAAAGTCTCAAATCCCGGCTACAGCAGAGTTGGCCACTAGATTGGCTGAAATAGCTGTTAGACGTTCATTCAGAGCAGCGATTGAATTAGCAAGAGTAGTAAATGCATCTTTGAATTCTGCATGAGAGACGTGCTCATCCATGGGATTTGGCTAGACAGGCTGAGGTGCTGACTGATTCCAATTTCTCTTTTTGTTTGTCCTTTTGGGAGGCATATTCTATAAACGAAAGAGAGAAATGGATTAGACTTAGAGTTAAATTTGAGCTCATACTCACTCGCACGACATGAATACTAAGAAAAAGGGAAACTATTTCTAAAACATCTCGTAGCCTTCTGTCCATAAGTGTGGTGAACAATACACCTATACATAAGACTCTACTAGATGTGCTTTTCAGACCTCCTAGGACACTGTTGAACCTTAGGCTCTGATACCAAGTTTGTAACACCCCGAGTCTGGTACCCTAGACTCTACACGGTGTTGATAATACCGAAAAAAGGACAACAAGGTAACCCATGACTGGTACCTACTGCAATAACTATAAGCTAATACTAAAATATGCGAAAAAATGGGTTAAACTGCCATAAGGTTCAATACTATAATAAATCTGAAATAAGGTATATCAATACCAAAACTAAAATAACTATCTGAACATGTTATATTCTGAAAAAACCTCTAAACTGTCTAAATAAGGAGTTGATGGTACATGTCCCCCACTAACTCCAACTGCTGAAAAATCTAAGTACAAAAGTACTGAAAGAATGAAATGAAAAAATATCCTCGAAGCATGAGGACTCACTGCTACATCTACTGTTGCTGACTGAATCTAAACTACTAAGGGTACTCTGCAGCTCATGCTTCTGAACCTATGGTATAAGACACCATAGCTCAAGAGAAAAGTATGTATCAGTAAGGAGAATGTACTGGTATGCAAAGTGAGGTAGGCTGAGTGCAAGGGTTCATATGCATGAATTATAATTGACTGAATAACATGAACATGACTGCGTGAGAATGCATGCATGAATACATAAACTTTAATTGAGATTCGTGAAAGCACTAAATACTGAATCTAAATATTGATAAGCTAGGTTACTGATAACTGATAACTCATATACTGATAACTGAGTTACTATGTCTAATAGTCTTAATTCTGATGTAACTAGTTGAGTTTTATATTGAGCTGAGTGACTGTATCTGGTAGTCCTTAATTTTGTATAACTATCTAAGTTCTATTCTGAAGACTGAGACTGAGATTTTGGGAGGTAGTCATCTAATCGACATGCCCCAAATAAGATAATATAGCTGAGTTAGGGTCTAATATATAACACCAATTGGAAGGATATCAATACCGAGCCACTGGTAAGGACAAGCTGTGAGTGACCCTCATCTATCAGGTACCCTAACGAGAATGGTAGGACCCTCACCCAACAGGTTAAGCTACCTTATCAACCCTCATATAGCAGGTTAGAAGTCTCAACCTACGTTGGCTATGTAGTTTTGGAACGCAAGTATTTCTTCTAAGAATCACACCTTCTTCTAGCAGGTGAGTTCCCATCATTGGGTTCACTCGGTGTTGAATCCTACTCCCATATGAATAGACACTGAACTAATTATACTGAGTTGAACTAGACTGAGTTAGATGAGTTCCCATGAACAACAAAATACTACTGAATTCTAATAACTGACTGAGTTTTACTAAGGACTTAACTGAATACTGATTGGGACTGGACTGACACTGAGATTACTAAGTTTTCCTGAGTTCTGTAACTGATTAAATTATAATGATCATTGATTGATAGAGAGTATCTTAAGAATTGACACTGGCTATAGGACACAACTAAATTATTGGGTTTTAAATACCCCACGACTCGATAGCATGAAAATAATAAGACAAGACCATTATTGAACATGTGACCATAGTCATGAATTCACAATACAATCATTGAGGGATTTTACAAGAACTTGAAGGTCATAAACTTGTACATAGATAGGAAAGCATACAATAATCATAAATTCACAATTTTAATCTCATAAACATTTCCTCAAATGATTTCAAGACAAATCTTTAGCATGGAAGTCCTTTTGAACATGTGGGTACTTCATGAGTTCATCATTTGGATCATAAATGGGTCATAATACACAATTCTTTTTCACTTAGGCATTTTAACAAACACATGGAAGGCATAAACTGTTCTAGGGCATGAATCAACAACTAATACATCATGGCTATAACAAGAACTTCAAATTTAAGAATTCCAATTCACATACTATCATAAATTCATGAAAATTCAATAAAGATTCAATCTTGGAAATCATAACACAACATTTACATGTGTACAATCAAACCCATGACATGGAATTCAAATCTCATATTTTGAAAAGGGTTTCTTGAGATATAAGGGTGTAAGTACCCTTGGATGAACACTGTAAATACCTTTGTGGAACAATTCTATAAAGTTAATGGAGAAATCTTTAGTTCTTGATTTGAAATTAATCACCTAGGGTTTTCTTGTTCTTGAGAAATTATGAAATAATGAGTATATTTAGCCAAAAGAGGGATAAATTTTATGTTATGAGGGATGAAGGTTGGGGAAAAAGACCTAATTATCCTTAAAGATGCGGGTTTAAAAGATAGAAAAATGTGCCCAGCGCCGCTGCATCTGACGCAACACGTCAAGGGTACCAATACGATAACCGTCGCGCCTCGCCGACATCGTGTCAGTTCACTAGAAATTTCCTTAAGATGAGAAACATTTTATATGTCAACGCGATTGGAAATGTGATGCCCCAACATCACATTGACTCACTGTTTTAGGATTTCAAACAAGGTCTAAACAAGGTCCAAAAAAATACGAAACTCATCTGGGAACCCCTATAGACATTCCTAATCATGAGTTAACTTAAATATCAATCTTTAGCAAATGTGAAGGTTGCCAAATAAGATTTACAACCTTTAAAGGCTAAAAATAAAACTAAGTCTGGGTACTTAGCCAAAATATTCTAAGTCTGGGACCCCTTGACAAGAATTAATGGATTGAATTAAGCTTAGAGTTTTACGGGATCTTACAATAAGTTTGAAGATATGATAATGGTAGGATATGATAGAAAGAAGGCAGATTATGTGTTTAGAAAGGCAAGCATGTTATCAAGAAGGGTGTAAGTATGTGTGAGTGTTGAAGCTAACGAAAGTTAATAATAGTGTATGTTAAGGGAGTGTTCACGAATGAAGTTAGTATTGTTCATTAAAGGTTTAGGGATATCCATTTTAAGTGTTAGAATCTAATCCTGAATATGGGATAATTGAGCTAACAGAAAGAAGAGTTGAAGCTCTAGATGGTGTGAACTCAGGGTATGGTCTCAAAGATTCTAAGTTAGTAAGTATTTATGTTATTATATGATGAATATTGGGTTTATAGAAAGATAAGAGTTGTATCTCAGAAGAAAGTATAAGCATGGGTTTTATAATTTCAGTTATAGTCCTCCAGAGTAAATTTGTTATTGATGTGTATTGTCATCTCTCAAACTTTATAGTAACATAGTTGCAGTTCAGGTTAGAGTCTATTAAAGGGATCCACGAGCTTAGAATGATCGATTAAAGCTAAGGGTGAGATGGTAGGAAAAGAAACCAAGTCAGATTCTCAAATACTAGTAGTGATGCTAGTGTGTTACAGAATAATGCTAGGGAGAAATATGCCCCACCCAGTCTTATTTCAGTATTTGTACTTTAGTTATTACGATATCAACTAATGCCTTACATGTCAACCCCATGATCATAGTTCATATTCATGCACATCATTCAGAATCTTGTATGCATTTAGTTCCTTGTATAAGGAGTTCCAATTTACTCAATAGTATGAATTATATTCCATGAATTTACTAACTCAAAAATCAGGTTATGTAGCTCATGACTCACATACTCATGTTTTACAAAATGTTCAGTTCCAGGTACTCACGATACACTCTTAATGATTAGTGAAACTTAAATTATGTCATATATGTCCTCAGTGTATATCTCTTCAATAAATTTATGTCATTTATACTCTAGTACTAAGGCCTTAGTTAAGTGTTATAGTTATTCTTTCATGCTTCAGGATCTCATGTTCTAACCTTTTAGTGACCTCTCCTTAGGTTTAGATAGTGATGATGAATAATTATTTAGATGGGAGAGATTAAGTGCTTCTTGTTATTATGGCACAGACTAGCGTTATGGTGTTGTGTAGTACCTTGAAATTTTGAGTTAGGCTTGAACATAGCGAGAGCAGGTAGTTTAACTCAAACTTTGGCTGGAGTAGTTATACATACCCATGTGAGTATTTAAGGAGAGAGGCTAAGCTTGAACTGGGTAGTTTCATTGCCTAAGGCCTAATAATTCTATCCTAGTTTATGATTCATAGGCCTATGTTCCATGTTACAGAATTTATAGCCATATTAAAAGTCCTTATTCATATATATTTCTTAGAAAGAGTGTTGAAGAAACACTCCAGTTGAGTATAATATTTTAGTATAATTCAGTTCATATAGCTAAAAATTCAATTCAGCAGTCAGACAAACAAGTTCCTATGGTTTTCCATCTTTCCATTTGGTCTTACTATCCAAAGTTTCATGAATATGGCTAGTCCATAAGGCAACTCATTCACGTCCATGCAAATTATGATTTTAGTTTTGTTCATGCATCATGTTTCAAATTCAGATATTCAGTCATGATTCAGTTTGTAAGTGTCTCGGGTATCATCTCAGTCTTTCCTTAGTATTTTAGCTAAGTCAGTATCATTCAGGGGATGAATGGTCCTAAGGAGGAGATGTTGTATACCCTGAGTTTTCATGTACGAAACCTCTCAATTTTTTTCACAAAAAAATATCCAACCTAAGGTCATTCTTACTCATAAGTTGACTCTCTCATCTCTATCTTAGCTTTATAACCATTCTCATTTCATTGCTTGTGTTCAAGAAATCAGTTCAATTCATGTATCGTACATTGAATCAATTATGCAATCATGTTCCAAGTCATACATTTTCAGTATACGATCTCAGTTTCCTTAGGTTTCTCAGTCTAACCAGTCTCATTTGAGGAAGAATGTTCCCAAGGGGAAGATAATGGAACACCCCATATTTTTGGGCTAGAATTCAAACCGTTGTTCCTATGCGTTCAAACTTGAACCCAATTATTCTATGTATATGTATGTGTGATTATCAAATATATGGTGTGGGGATATCTTTTCATGTTGATTGAGGTAATAATACCCTCCTAACTCAAAGATGAGTTGAGGAATTTTCTATCAATAAGGTTTTGATGAATGCTCCAACTAGTGTCCACTTTAGATGAGTTAATATCCTAGAATGTATTGAGTCATGTATCCTACTATATATCAAATTAAATTTCTTTGAGTTTTATTTTTAATGCATCTGGTTTCACCTTAATCCAACATCGGAGTAGGAAGTTATGCCCATTGTACCTCAGCATATCCAGTTGTCATCAAGGTGACAACAAGGCTGATAGGCTATCAACCAGTTGGAAAGACATCAGCCAAGTAGTCAATCATAGGTAGAATCACTGAAGAAGGTGAAGACTAGGCTAATAGGTTATCAATCAGTTGATAATCCATAAGCCAAAGTCATCAACCTTAGGCAGTAACTCTGAAAGAGTTGACGACTAGGCTGATAGGCTATCAACCAGTTGATAAGCCATCAGCCAAGTCGTCACCTATGAATGAAACATGAAATGGAGTTTATAACTAGGATGATAGGCTGTTAACCAGTTGAAAATACATCAACCAAGTCATTAACCTTAGGCAGAATCAGTGAAGAAGGTGAAGACTTGGCTGATAGGCTATCAACCAGTTAACATGTCATCAGCCAAAGTCATCAACCTTAGTCAATAACTCTGAAGGAGTTGACAACTAGGCTGATAGGTTATCAACCAATTGATAAGCCCTCAGCCAAGTCATCAGCCATAACTAGAACATGAAATACAGTTGATGACTAGGATGATAGGCTATCAACCAGTTAACAAGCCACCAGCCAAGTCATCAACAAAAGAAATTCCAATAATTTTGATTTAGTTTTGTAGGGGTATTTTGGTCTTTCCTTACCTCAAACCCAACCCCTCCCATGACTTAAAGCATCATTAGGCGTTATTATCTATTACTTATCAGTTTTAGATATCATTAATCCTCTTCACTCTCAAGAACAATAAGATTAGGGTTTCTTCCCAAGATTAAGAAATTCAAGTTTTCTTTTCCCAAGAATTCAAGAATTCAAGCTTACAAGGTCAAGAAAATCTTCAAGAAACATCATGAATAGAGTTTCCTTCACAAGTTCATTATTAAAGTCCAAAGATTCAGACTTTCTTCACAAGTTAAGAAAAATTAAGGTATGTGGGTTTATGAACAAGGATACCTTTCCACCTTTGTGCCCAAATTGTATAATTTTAAGATTCAATTTACTTGTTCATACCCAAGTTTCAATATTCTTGAAGCATGATATTTAAAGATTTAAGTTTATCAAGAATTGCTTATGTTTATGTTTTAACTTATAAGATTTATATTATGAATGAGATTGCACTATCTTGACTGATATTGTCGAAGTATTTCATGATTTATATTGAGCATGAAGTTTTGTTATGAATTACCATGAATTTAAAGCATGAACTTTTAAGCCCTAAGTTTAGTGTTGAGATTTCAAGAAGATTATGCTCTTAATTATTCTTTGACAAGCCTATACCAAGATTTAACGCAAGAATTGATCCTTTGATCGTAAGTTAAGATATCAAATCCACATTTGTTTATTTTGATTATAATTTAAAGCAAAGAGAAGCATAACTGGTTTTCATTATAAACCCTTGTGCGATGTTAAGGTGGATTTCCTGAAGTATGAGAATATAAGTAATATGGGAGTAGTATTTAGCACCGAGTTGGATATGAGTCCAAGTTCACATGCCCAAAACTATGTGCCACCATAGGTTTAAGTCCCATCGTGGGTTAAGTATAGTGACCACTTAAGTTAAGGTTCTATTCCAATGGAAAGGGTAGACCATCTCTCCCCAAAATGGGTAAGAAGTTTGACTCTATGATATCTCTGATGGTTTTTGTTGGTTAGAAGAATGTCCTAAAAGATGGAACAAAAAGCAAAGATTTTAGAAACTAAGTATTATGGCTCACAAAGTTTATCCTTATGCCTTATTACTCATGTTTATGCTTTTGCAGTCATTGTTTTATTTAATCTCAAGGTGATATGTACACTTAGAATGCATTGTTTTGAAAGTATATTTATATATTGAGTTATTGTTTTACTTATGAATTCTCCCCCATATACTCAGTACATTCTAGAAGTACTGACCCATATATATTTCTATGTGCTGCATTGTCTCATAATGCAGGTAGTAGTTGTAGCCCACACATCATAATCAGACAGTGTGTAGCTTCCAGTCAGTAGGTGATGGGATATTTTGATTCGAGGTCTCAAGTCAATCATAGTTCGAGTAGCATCTTGTTTTATTTATTCAGTCATATTGAATAGGGATAGCTGGGGGTCATGACTCGACTACCTATAGTCAATATTAGTAGAGGCTTCATAAATAGTTAGTAGAGTTGATGTATTTGATTCCAGTTTTGTTTTGTATACCTAGAGTTGTAATCATTTTAAATTGTTTTGTTTTGAATATGTTCAACTAAAGATATCTCTTCCGCACATTACTCCCAGTTTTATGTAATTAAATCAGTAGTTGAAGTAATATGCTAGTACAAGGGTTATCTTGGGATCACTTGTGGTCTTAAGCACCATGTGACGTCTAGGGTGTACTTTTGGGGAATTACAGTTGCCTATTGAGTACCTATGGTTTTTCTACTCATCCTAAATTTTGTACCTTTTTTGTGTAGATTTGAATACTAGTTGTCGTCGCTGATTCGACATTCGTGCAGGGTTGATTAGAGATTAGGTGAACTCTTAGAGTCAGAGTTACCCTTTTTCCTTCTTTTTATATATGTCTAGTCTATCATCTTTGAGACAAATTATATTTGAATATTCAATACTCATGGTTTTTTTGTAGTAGCTCTTGTACCGATATTACTGACTCTTGGGATAGGTTGATTTTCTATCTATCTATTAGAGACTTTCATGACCGTATTATTGCTATTTAAGTCTTTCATTGTTAATTTCTGGATTTTAGGCCATTTTCTACCAATCTAGCCCAAAAATGAAAATAAATAACAAATACCACTATAGGGCCATCAGAAGGCCAATATATCAAGGTAAATGAGACTCTAACCCAAATACTAAACCCATAGGGGAAAAAATAAATATTGATCCACTTCATCCACTACTAAAAGAAATAATCTACGGGGATAACCATAATCATAAAATCTATGTCAAGGCACACAAAAATTGATACAAACCTACCAAGGCATACAATCATCGATAGGTACGAGAACCATATTAGAAACCAATGTAAATATAAAGGAAGGATATAAAAAACACATCTATAATGGTGAAATCCAAAGTCACATACCTGATGGGTCTGAGAGAGAACAAATATGAATGGGTCCAAACTCGGACTGACCAACTGAATCATCAACTGAGGCTCTAAGCGCACTACTTCCTATATACGGTGCCACAACACCACCAGACTAATTTGATTAAGATGAATGAACAATAATCCTACGTCGGGGACACTCTCTAGAACAGTGATAGATCTTTCTATAGTGTAACAAACCACTGAAGCACTAGCCTAGAAAGAAATGCAAGATGACACAAACTGGCTAACTAACTGATGCTGAGGGCACTCCCTATCAAAATGACCATTCTTCCCATAATTATAACACACTTTAGGAACTCTAGGATGGTGAAACTCTATTTGAACAATGAAATCACGTTTGAGTCACTCTCTAGACTAATGTTATATCTCACCACCACTAAAACAAGCTCTTAGAATACTCTAGGATATTTCCCTCCCCCCCTCCAAACCAGAATGGCCTCCATGGCCAGAAGACTTGTACCAAAAACTCCATAAGTTATGATAAGAACTCTGCCCACTGTGATCACCATGACTAATTTGAGAGCTACCCATAGTCTGAAATACTACCTATGTAGAACTAATAAGGGAAAGTGAAGCTGACCTCCGCCGAAAGGATTCTCACTCCCGGATGAAGTACCAAAATCATTGTACTGGTGACATAGACTCTTAACACCACCTCCAAAATTCTTAATACATGCTCGATCTATGTCCCTCATGTGATCAACAAACAGAGTGAAGGACTACTCAACTTCTATCATATGCTTTATTGCCAAATGGAGTGGTAATGCTAATCCTCTAATAAATCTATGCACCATGTCATACTCTAAAGGATATAGTATAAGAATATATCTAGCCTACTCAAGAAACCCAATCTAATACTCTGAACCCAACAAGGAACCCTAATGAACACCAACAAACCCAACTCTGGCTTGAGAACTGCTTGATGAACTCAATGTCATCCCTAGCTGTGAGGTATCCATAAAAAAACTTGGGATCCCCAATCCTGAAACTAGAAAGGCTAAAATATTTGCAACCTCTATTGGAGCCTGGGTTAGCCCCAATTCCTCTGAATTGCACTGAAGATTTTCAACATCAATCACTGACTCCTTAGTTCGATGTTGTGTTGAAGCTCTAGGAACATGTGCTAAAATCCTATTTGTATCTATCAACATCCTTGCATTGCCCATCTGGGACAAAATAGAGTCAAAGAATGTATTTGAGTCTCATTGAAATACGAACACACGACAAGGAGTAAGGAATAGAATTTCCTAAAAATTCCCTTTAGCCCTCAAAGATAGGATACAGACATCTTCGCCCCAATCCATAGGATTCTACTAGACACCTAGCTCTTGTACCAAAACAGAGGTAAACCAATCTCTGATACCAATTTTTCTTGACCCAATTTCTTAGGTAATGATAGTATCTACTTGTAATGCCCCGAATCTGGTACCCGAAACATTACACGGTGCTCATGACCCCGAAGGACCACAAGCTAACACATGACTGATATCTATAACTTAGCACTAAATAATATACTATAAATACACAGAATATAAGCTATAAGGATATAAGGTTCAAAACTAAACTAATACTGAATATAAAACAATGTCTATAATGGGGTATAACAATACCCAAAACTGAAATAAACTATCTGAAATATGTTGTAGTCTGAAAGCCTTTAAATTGTTTGAAATCTGTGGAATTGCCGGGACATATACCCAAATAACTCCGAACTATTGAAATAATAAATGAATTATAATAATCATGCTATCCTCGAATGATAAGAACTCACTACCAATCTAGCTGCTGAACGTATGATCTACTAAGGATTCTTGGGAGCTCGTGCTTATAAACCTATGGTATAAAACACCATAGCACAAATGCATCAATATGATTGAATGTATTGGTATGAAAGTGAGGTAGGCTGAATGCAAGGTTTCAGATGCATAAATAATAATAACTTAATGATGATATGAATGCGTGAGAAATACATGCATGAATACATAAACTGGGACTGGGGTCGTGACAATACTGAATACTGATGTACTGACATCTGAGTTTCCTAATACTAGGATACTAAATAACTGAGTCTATTGATGATATGAATTATGAATTTTACAGGTAATCGATATATGAGGTTACTGGTACTATATTACCGATAATTGATACCATTCCAATAATGAACTTTTCATGTACTAACCATGATAATAACAATAACAATGTAAAGTAACCGGCTAACCCAAACAAAAAATACCTAATTGGGCCTTTCATAAACCCTCGCCGCCATAGGACGGGAGGTTCAATTAACAATCAGCAAATAACAATCAGAGCCTATACCTATACAACCCACCACAAGTATGATAGCTAGAAAAACAAAATAGTATATACCACAAGCCATGCTCATTAGCTAGACCTATGCAACCTCCAATAAGGCTTATATATATAGGCGCATATTGGTGATAGGTAATGCACATGCAAAAATTAATTCCAAGTAAGTCCATAATACCATAACCAATCCATGTACCATATAATAACCTAGGGTATACACCTCTTCCAGCTCGATAGCTCTCAAAGGTATGACCTACGGTTACCTCTCTTCTTCTTGCACTGTCTTATGCGTGAAGGAGTCCCTAGAGGGTTTTGCAGTACCCATATACAAAAACCTAGTCCTAATCTAGTATTTTAGTGCCATCGTCAATCAATGTACTTGAACTGGAACCCATATCATTAATACCATTATCTATTCACTCTATCAAGTACCAGATATATATATATACATAAAATATATGGGATAGAATCATAGATAAAAGTATATAAGTTTGTAAATTTATTTCCCAAGGTAAAATTCAGCACTAAATCATCATAAAAGTGTAGAATGGGTTGGAATATAACTGGACCGAGGTAAATAGTAATAGAAAAATTATCGACCAGAATCATTGTAATGACCCTTTAGGTAATTTTCATATTTCAACTTATTTCATTGATACAACATTCCTATAACTACTCCAATTAATTTATGACTTGCTAGAACTTACAGTTTAGTTATTGGGTAGTTTGTTTGATTTTTAGAACTATTTTCTTATTTTGAAGTCTTTATTGGTTCAAATTGGCTACCAGGCAAAAAATTTAGTCAAATGACCTTGTATGCTAATTTTTGTTATTTAAATAGCTCTGGAATGTCGACTTTAGAATATATGAACTTTTGGTTTAGGTCCCAAGGCCCGGGCTCATTTTGACTTTTAAGTTGGAAAGTTAATAAAATATAATATGGGTGTGGGATACACTTTTCACCAAAATGACCTCGGATGGAAATTTTGACTGAACGAAGAAAAATATGGTATGGTAGCATAGTCTATTTTCCTATACAAGATTTTGGATGAATCTTGAGGGGTTTGCGGAGACTTGGAAAATTCCAAGTCTCAGTTGTATCTGGTGCACTCACTAATAGTGAGCTAGGGGTCGTGATTGTGATATCCTTGGTAGACCATCATGTTATGCAATATTGGTGCATATATTATTATAATAATTCACTTAGCATCCACCATTTATGATGATCGCGAGGGTCGAGTCGTAAAAACAACTCTTGAGCACCAGGAAAGGGTATAAATACCCTATTTCTAGCTTATTTTTGCCCATTCTTCATCTATTCGATTGAGAATTAAACCTTAAGGATTTGAAAATCTTAAAATTAAAGCTTGTGTATGATTTGAGAGTTTGGGTAATGATTATTACATGATTTTTCTTTAGATTTGAGGTAAGGTTCCTTCATTTTCTTGATCGATTCCCCTTTTCTTCACTAAAATCCCTAAACCTTGGTGGCTTGATTTTAGCTCCAATATAGCTTATATTTCACCCATTTTTTAGGGTAATTACTCCATGATCATGAGAGAATATTGCGTTGTCTTTGGAAATGTGATTTCTATAAATGGAACCCATATGAGATATTTGAGTATTTTTGGACCCAAAGCAAAATGGTGAAATGTGGGTATCATTATTCTCGTGTTGATGAGTAGATTGTAATTTTGATAGTTTGGAATCTATTGGAATCTTCTCAAAAGGTAAAGTTGATGATTTAGTGGATTCTTTGAGCTTTTTTGGCATCTAGGTATGCTAGATTTTTTCCCCCTTCTTAGATTGAGTTATGGTTTAGTATGTTTATTATTTTATGATAGATTTGGGATGGTTTTAGTTGTTGGTGATCAAATTGTCTATACTTGGGTTACTTTGACCTTTTAGGCTATTCAAAAACCATAATTTAGGTGCTTGGCTTAGTTTCTTAAATCATGAGTTGAACATTAATTTTAGGGTTAATTAAGTCTTGTTTAACATCTAAAAGTGGATTTAGATACCTTAGCTTAGTCCAGGGTAGAATTTTCCTAGTGGTGGATTTTAGGGATTTAAAAGTGGGCCCTTTGACCCACCTTAGGCTAAGATTTGTGTTAGCTATTGAAAACCCTTTTTATACGCTTGTTTTATGTGTTGAGATAGCTAATTGAGGTAATATTGAAAAACTTTGGCACTTGATGGTGATGATGGGATGAACATTGAGATTTAAGGCTTATTGATTATGCTAGTAATTATGTTATCGATTGCTAGTGATTATACTATTTATTCATCTAGTGATTATGTTATTTCTTCTGATATTGAATATATGGTTACAGATTTGAGTCTGGATATTAATTATAATATTGATGATATACTTACCGGTTCAAGTTCGAGCATTTATTATGATATGAGGATACATGCTTACCTATTCGAGTCTGGATATTGATGATGCCATTGATAATATTACTATCAGTTTAAGTCTGAGTATGGAGTATGTTATTGATGATATAAGATTACTGGTTCGAGTTTGGATAAGGAGTATGATATTGGTGAGATATATACTAGTTTATATCCCAAAGTGGAAATTGTTGTAATATTTCATGATACAGATAGATTCTGGTTATACCTTGAGAGTTGGTAAATGATGGTGGTTCGGGTTATACTATCTTTACATGTACTCTCTAGGATTATAGGGGCCTACATTTGGTTATTTACTTTTTTGTACTTATTGTCTTGTGAGGGCCAATTTTGTAGTTATAATTGCATGTGTTTGATCTTTTATATTATGTTATTAATCCGGCTATTTACTTATTCATGTACTGTTATGTTGGACTTGATTCAGGTTTGTCTCTACCTTTACTTAGTTATGTTAGCTTGTATTTTATCATATTTATATCATGATTTAGCTTAGTCAGCCGGTGATGTTGTTGGAACCCTTGGGGGTCTGCACCACATAGTAAGGGACCAGGTCCCTCAAAATCAATCACAGGCAAAGTACACAAAAATAACAAGGAAGTAAGAGACAGTGTAGGATAAAGACACAAGGATTTTTACGTGGCAACCTAGGAAGATAAAAAACAAGGCTTTTCCTCCCAAGAACCACCAAATCCACTATAATTAAACTCTTGATTACAACCTTCACTGAACCTAACTCTAGGTTCCTTTTGCTAGTAGAAACTCTACTACATGCTCATCTTGTTAACTCTAGCAAGGAACCTCTTTACTGATTAGCTCTAACAAGTATCAAACTTAGGTAACTCTATATAAGAAACTCTCTTAACGAGAAAATACTAATCTTATAGAATGAGTAGTTCAGTTAAAAATCAGCACTCAAGAACACTCACTCACTCTTTAATCATTCCACAAAGATAAGAACATGAGCAATGATTGAGCAGTCTTAAAATGAAGTTTTTTTGATGCCTTACTTTACTCTTTAGAATCGGAAAAAAACATTTGATGAAGAGAAATCTCTTCCTTTTTATAGCTGACTAATGATTAGGGATGAAATATCATTGGACCAGCTGTCCAAGTCAGTACAAAATAGCACCTGCAAGTTTGTTACATAAGGGGATAAAAATTTGCAGATACCATGTGCTAGTTGTATTGTACCTTGCACATCCAGTGACCGGGTCCTTTGCAGTTTAGTTTCTTATCATCAAAACTACATAAAGAAATTTCCCTTTTTTATGATGATAAACCAAACCACTCAATTTGAGCATCATTGCACATTCATCACATTTAATCAGTGTGATTTCCGCCTCAAGATGAATGTTCCCCTTATCATCATGCTTCTTTCATCACCATCATGCAACACAGGGACCTGGTCCCTTGTTGTTATCTACAACAAAAACTCTTCTTCCCCCTGTCAACATACATCTGCCTGTATGCCAATAAAATATGCAACTCAGATTACCTAGTTCCTGGTCCTTACTGTAGAACTCATTATTCCCCCTTTTGACATTATTAAAAAGAATTAACAGTAAACCAAGAGTAAACATAGTACAAATTAGTTAACTCATGGACACTGAGGCAACACTAACATGTAGAACAACATTAAATTAAAGGAGAAAAATAAGGTACACAAACAAGATTCATTCATTTATACAAGTCAGTACCAGTAAAGTAAGCTAAAATAATCACCATAAAAATAACTGTCTTTAAAATCCATTATGAGAACTAGGATATGGAACTGAAACAAGGTTGATGAGGAAATGAGGATAACAGAGTTCAAGTAGATAGAGGATTATAGGAAATATTTTTAAATAGGAACTCTATTTATGCATATTCTGGAGTTGAACTCCATTCAACTGCACTGTTTGGTGAGAACCTTCAATACAATATTAAGTCCTTAAATTTCACCACTCCATTCTACCACTTTCATTTTGAGTTATGCACTTTTTGCTTCTCTTGGGACTACTGCTCATTTTCTAACCATAATTGTTCTATTCTCGAGACCAGGTCTCTCAAAAATTTTCCTTTTCTTGAAAGCTTTGTATTTCTCACTACTTTAAGAATGGATACTAGACTTTTACTAAGGGTACCTAATCCTCTTGGTAACATAAACTTTCTTCCTTCTTTCATCTACAACTTCAATAACTTCTGAATTTATGTCTGCCCCACCTTCAACAACTAGAACTTTAATATTCTTCTTTATTCTCTACTGCAGCAGTTTTCATGACCCTTTTTATTTTCATGGTTGAAGACTTGAAGTCTTGTTATCCTTCATGGAATCTTTCATCATTTTCCTTTTTTCTCTACTTTCCTTTTGTTTCATCACATTCCATTTTAGAAGCAATTCATCCTCATACTCCTCATTCTTTTAAGTGGTGGTGATAATATGTCATCTCCTCTATTTTCTTCATTGATAATACCTCAATTTGAGTCCTCTATCTTGATTGAGTGAGCATAACTTTCTTGGGTTGAGAAAGATTTAATATGGAGCTGACTTATTTAGAGGTTTCAATTTTCATAAAGATGACTTAGTGGGTGGGAGATCGAATGGGAATGGTTGGATTTGATGAGAAAAGTCAATTTTGCACAATAAGAAGAAGAATAAGTAATGATCTAATGTGGTAGTTTAGCGCAATGTCAGTTGTCAATAAAAGAAGTCACTTTTGAAATGACATGTCAAAACTTATTAGGTGTGATCCTAATTTTTGTAAAAAGGAACTAACTATTATTGTAGAGAAGGATCTATACATGGCCTATTTAGAGGGAATTTTATGATTGTTACTAGAGAATCCTATATAGGAACTAAACTTAGAGATGGGACCAAGTCCCTTGTCTTTGAGTGAATCTTCAAGTTCATTCTTCTCACATTTGTCCACTTCCTAAGTTGTTCCCATAGGTGCATACCTAAAAGGATATAGTACCGAGGTAGACCAAAATGCACCTAAATTATCAAGGATACATATTTCCTAATCATAGCCAATTTGGAGTGGAAACATTGAGTGATACGATAGGTCCGGTCGATTAGATAATCATCTTTTACCTTTCTGCCTCTGCAAACCCTTTTTGTTCCCCAGCCTATTCTTAATGTAGGTCTGAGGACTAGGTCCCCGAGGGTTTTATCATGACCTTTTCTACTTGATCTTAGTCTTGAGCTGGGACCAGTGACTGACATTTTGTATCATTACCATTCTCATCTACATCCTCCAACTTTTTCTCATCCTTTCTACCATCATCAACCTTTTTAAAAAAAAAAACACAATTTCCTTCTTGTCATAGGGATCTTCAAATATATTTTTCCATGGATTAGGTGTTTTAAAATTAGCTATTTCACTTGAGACACTTTAATCTTAAAGTGTCTTTAGAAAGAGAGAATATAGTCAGACTTCCAACATTGAGCTAGTTGATAACTCATTTTTAATGATCATTCTTGACTATATATCTCTTTCTCATAATTGGGACCATGATCACTTGCCAGATTTGGGAACCCACTTAAGTTTGAGTTCCCAGTAGGAAGATAAAGGTGTGATCAAATCCTTTTTGGCCCATCGAGGTAAAGAGTTCCTTTTCACAATTCTTTGAGGCTTGAGATCCTTAGAATATGCATTCCTTTACAAAATGTATCTGGAATCATACATTCTAGCTCTAATCTAGCTTTGACAATCTTTCCTTGTGGGACCATTTTTTCCACAATGAGTGCATAGAGGCCTGTGAACGTTGTTCTTAGCATTATGAGCAACCATCCCTTAAGACACATGAATTTGGGTTCCTTCTTGATAACCAAGCCTCTTCCTATTTTAGCACCTTGATTAGTTAAGTTAGAAAGGATCTGAGAAGATGCAGTCTATTGTACGGATTTTTAAGTTCTTCCCTTAGACAAACCAGGTCCCTTTTTAACTCCCCATTCTTTTAAAGTGTGGTCATGAAAAGATTTTGAGAATCCTTAAGATTTTCTTCAAGATCAACCTGAAACTTTGAGACTTCCTTCTTTTCTTTATATTTAGAAACATCTTCTTTCTCCAGTTGACTTACTAAGCTCATTTTTTCAAGTTTCAGCTTAGTAGATTGTTGCTCAATTTCTTATATGTAGAGAGTCAAAGCTATCAGCTCAAACTCCTGATCTTCTATCATTTGTTTTGGAGTATTATTTCTCTTAATCAAAGGCACTATTAGCTTTTTCTAGTTGATTAAGTAATTTTAATTTTCAGATTTCAAGTTAGTAACATGTTCTTTAGTTTCAAATATTTTTGGAGTTAGAGCAATTAACTTAAGCTCTTGATTGTACACCTTTTTTTCCACAACATTTTTTTCATTAGTCGTTTCATATATATAATCAGTCAACACATTTGCAAGCTATTTTATTTTTCTTGCAGAGTAATTCTCTAAGTTTTGTTTAATGTCAGAGAGTGTTACCTCATCTTCTTCTCCATCTTTAGTGTTTTCCATAAAAGAAAACAAGGTATAAAAGGGCAATTACTCATCCTCCACTGCAAGCATTGAAATATTTCTAGACTGCTCAGCTTTATTTTATTTACTGGAGAAATCACCCCAACCAGATAAAGTATGTTTAATTGTAAAATCAGTTGCAACCTCTCTTCTTGATTTTACAGGGACTTAGTCCCTGTTTCTTTCTTTTTCACCTCTAGTTTTGAGGTGACCCTAGTACTACATCTTATGTATTGGACAATCCTTGATAAAATGCTCAAGACTTCCACATTTTTGACATACCTCAACATTGCTTCCTTTGTTGTTGTTGTTTCTCCTTCTTTGGAACTGACTACTTCTTTTCATTGCTCTGAAAATTCTATTTGCCAAATAGGCAACATCAGTTTCTTCTTTAATTGAGTCATACTTTAAAGTCTTCAATGCAAAAGATCTTTCCTTTTTGAATTTTTTCTTCTCTAGCTCTTATTGCTTCTTAAGTTCATGAGTCTTTAGATTTGTAATCAGTTCATCCATGGAGAGGGTATTTAGATTTCTTGCCTTGGTTATAGTTCTACTTTTCTCTCCTATAAATTTGGAAGGTCACCAAGAATTTTTCTCACTTGCTTATGTACTGAATCACTTCTCCTAAGCAGTGGAGCTCGTTAGTGATAGAAGTGAATCTTATATGCATTTCTTGGATAGTTTCTCCTTCTTTCATGGTGAAGGTTTCATATTGAGTAGTCAACATGTCTACTTTTGAATCCTTCACATCTGTAGTACCTTCATTTGAATTCCTAAAGCAATCCCAGATTTCTTTAACATTTTCACCAACAGAAATCCTTTTATACTCATCAGTCCCAATACCACAAACCAATAGTTTCTTAGCCTTATAGGTCTTTTTAATCTTCTTTACATCTTCATCATTGAACTCCCTCTTACTTTTGATAATAATCTTTATCACATCCCCTTCTTTGACTTCTTTTACAGGAACATAAGGACCATCAAGAATGATATCCATCAGTTCACTATCCTCAGCCATGATTAATTCAAACATCCTATTATTCCACCACCCATAATATTGTTCATCGAATATTAGTGGTCTAGATGTATATTTCCCTTCTTCTAGATTAGGCGGAGCAACCATTCTAACCAAGACACTCTAGGTGTGAACCTTTTAGAGTGACCAGGCTTTGATGCTGATTGTTTGAACCCTTGGGCGTCTGCACCACACAGTAATGGACCAGGTCCCTCAAAATAAATCAAAGGCAAAGTATACAAAAATAACCTAAAGTAAGAAACAGTATAGGAAGAGTAAAAATTCAAGGATTTTTATATGGAAACCCAGGAAAGGAAAAACCATGGCTTACCCTCACAAGTACCTCCAAATCCATTATTATCAAACTCTTGATTACAACCTTCACAGAACCTAACTATTGGTTACTTTCGATAGTATTAACTCTACTACAACCTCATCTTGGTAACTCTACCAACGACCCTCTCTACTGATTAGCTTTAATCAGTGTCAAACTTTGGTAACTCTACCTAAGAAACTCTCTCAATAAGAAAACACTACTCTTATAGCATGCGTTGTGCGTTTAAAAATTAGAACTCAAGAACACTCACTCTTTAAGCATAATACAAAGATAAGAACATGAGAAATGCTTGAGCGGTCTTAAAATGGAGTTTTACTGCCTCACTTTACTATTTTGAATTGTAATACCCCATTTGATGAAGAGGTATCTCTTCCCTTTTATAGTTGAGTGATGATTAGGGCTAAAATATAATTGGACCAGCTGTCCAAATTAGTACAAAATAGCACCTACAAGTTGGTTACACAAGGGGATAAAATTCTGTAGATATCGTCTGTCAGCTATAGTGTTCCTTGCACGTCCAGGGACTTGATCCCTTGTAGTTTAGTTTCTCATCATCAAAACTACATATAGTAGATACCTACTGAGTACCTATTTTTGTGGTACTCATACTATATTTTTGTACTTTTTTGGTATAGATTCAAGTACTAGTTGCCTCTATTTATTTAAGGATTAGGTTGTATTAGATTTAAGAGATAGGGTAAGCTCTTGTAGTTAGAGTTACCCTATTTCATTTGATCTTACTTATATATAGTGATGTGTTATAGAAATATAGCACTTTTGATGCTAAAAACGCTGAAAATATACAAGTTTCTTAGGTTATTTGGTTAGATATGATTTTTTTTGTGTATGTTTTATAGGAAACTAGGTTTTGGATGATAAACTGAAGAAATAGATGAAAAGTAAAGTTTTTGCCTACTTACTATGGCTGTTTTGGGCATATGTGACCTAAGATAGTGCAGCAATCAAAAGTCCAGAGGCTTAGAAGTAGAAAAAAATACCCTACACTATCCTATGCCACATATGGTTTTTGTATGGAATATATGGACCATATGTGACCCAGGATAGTGGAAAGTTTGAAAGTCCCGAGAGCTGCAGGATCTACACTTGAAGTCTGCACTTACCTAGGTCCACATAAGGTTCGTATATGGCCTAAGTAAGTGGCCACCAACTTTTTTTTCCTTTTTTCATTTGGGATTTGATTTTTAGGGTTTCCTTGTGTAGTATGTATACTTTTTTAACATTTTGAAGTTAGGTAATGCACTCTTAACATTCAGAAACATATATTTAATTCCAAGATTTGATTTTGTTATTGGGATTTCTTTTGTATTGATTTTGATTTATAATTTAGTTACAGACTTAGAATTTTATTCAATTATTCTTGTGATATTGCTTAATTATTTTTTTGGTAAATTGTAGTTCCATTTTACCAAAAAGTATAAGTCTTTACAAAGCATAGTGATTGCTGACATATCACCCTCTTAATCTCGTCTGATAACATATACATACATATCTTATTACATTTGAGCCTATTACTAATCAATAACAACATTAAGGATATGAATTAATAGCCTTTAAGCTCTTCTGCCATTTTGCAACATGGACTCCTCTTGTATGTATTTGAATTGCAATATCTTGACAAATTCTATCACTAGAATAGCTCTCCTGCTGGAACCTGAGATTGCCCCTTGCTCTCCATATAGAATATACCACCATGTTGAAACTTACTGCTTTTTTTTACTAATGGTCTGGAGGCTACTTCATGACATTCATTAGCCAATCTATCTCTGTCTCCCAACTTCCCACACTTCTATTCTGTCCCAGCAACTTTAAGATTCTGCTCCATATCCCTTTAGTGATGCTATAAGAAAGAACAGGTGGTCAGACACCTCATTATCTAGTCCACAGAAGACACAGGTTTGGGGCACTTGTATTCCTATCTTCATCAGTCTGTCAACTATTTCCAATCTCTTTTGAAAGGCTAGCCATAAGTGAAACTTATGACTAGGTTGTATAGAAGGTTGCAAGATAAGCTTCTTCCAAGGTTCTCTTGGATGTTGAGGTAGTTGCAGTAAGTTGAGCTTTTTTATGCTAAACTTCTCACCCTTTTGTAGTAGTGTCAATCTACTCTGTAAATCCCTCTACACTACTTGTAGTTCCATTACCATTTTCCTGGTATTCAATATCTTTCGGAATATCCAAGACACATTCTTAGGTAAGATCATATGCTTCAAAGCTTGTTGTTTTATGTAGAAGCTGTGTAACCACTTTATCCATAAACAGTCCTTTTTTGTGCTAGTGCCCACAAATGTTTTGTAATTGGAGCTTTATTCTAGAGTATCATGTTCTCCACATTGAGGCCCCAGCTGCCTGGGGAAGGTTTACCTTGTCCCAGGCTAACAAAGCCTTTTTTGACACCCCAGCTTGCCCTGTCCATAGGTAAGATCTGCATATTGCCTCAATACACTTTAAAAACTTTTTAGGAATAAAGAACACCTGAGCCCAGTAAGTTTGCATTCCAAATATCACAGCTTTTATCAGTTGTAGCCTACCTGCATAGCTTAAGAACTTAGTAAACCAATAAGTTATCCTTGATGTGATCTTTTCAACTAGTGGTCAACATAGTGCTATGGAGAGTTTTCTTGCAGCAATAGGGACTCCCAGGTACTTAAAGGGAAACACACTTTCACTGTAGACTATTTCTTCTAGGATTTCTCTTTTTAGTTGCTCAGTAATTCTATCCAGGTACAAGGAGCTTTTTTAAACATTCACCTGTAATCTTGTTGCTTGGTCAAATTTCATGAAGGCCAGGTTCAACAATTTCATCATTAAAATAGACATGAATTACCCCTACTTTCTTACATCTAGGATGAAATTGGAACTTCTTATTCTTTGCAAGCTATTTTAGCACTCTACTTAGGTATTCTATTACAATTATAAATAGGTATGGAGATAGTGGATCCCCCTGCCTAATACCCCTTTTTTCCTTTAAATGGTTTATTTAAACCTCCATTTAAGGTCAAGGAATAGGAGACAGAGGTTGTACAAGCCATGATCCACCCCATAAATTTGCAAGGAAATCCTAACTCAATCATCAACCTCTTTAGGAAGCCACAATCTAGGGAATCATAAGCCTTCCTAATATCTACTTTGAGTACACATCTAGGGGAGACACCTTTCCTGTTGTAACCATTAAATAATTCATATGCAAATAGTATATTATCAACTATTGTTCTTCCTTCAATAAATGTTGATTGAGCTTCTCCTATAAGTTCACCAATTACCTTTTTTAGTCTACCAGTAAGCACTTTGGGGATGATCTTATAGACATTGGTGCAACAAGCAATAGGCCTATAATCTTTCACATAAGTAGGGGTCTTAGTTTAAGGCACCAAAGTTATAGCTGTGCAGTTTACACCATTTCCTAATTTATTTGTGCTGAAGAAATAAAGAATAACATCCAACACATCAGCTTTTACCTCATCCCGGTATGTGGTGAAGAATTCAATTGGGAGCCCATCTAATCTTAGGACTTTCTCCTTTGGCATCCCTTTGATTATTTTTTGTACTTTCTCAGCTGTTACTGATTAGATCAACAATATTTGTTGCTCCCTAGTTAAATAGTACCATTCTTTCACTATGTATGCATCTGGCCAAGGGTGCACATCCCCCTCTTTTCCAATAAGGTTGGAAAAGAAGGTGATGAATTATGCCTTAATATCCATAGGATCAGTCAGCTTTGTACCTACATTAGTATGATTTAAGTTAATAGCATTTGCACTAGACCTAATTTTCCACTGAGCAAGGAAATATCTAGTGTTTGAGTCTCCACATTTGATCCATATAGCTCTAGATTTCTATATATACACCTATTCCTTAATATTAGTCCACTTTTGAACCTCAGCCATAGCCTCTTTCTCTTGGTCAAACAATGTTGAGTTTCCTGGATTTACAGTAATTCCAGCTTTAGTTATTTCCAATTTTTGTCTAGTATTTTCCAACTTTAGTTGATAACTGGCATAGTTCATATTAAGTTGCTTTATAGCTACCTTAACATCTCTCAGTTTTCCCCACAATACCTTCATAGGGCCCCCTGGATCACAGTAGCATATGCCTCTCTTACTTTCCATCTAAATTCTGGATGGCTCATCACTACAACATATAATTTAAAGGGTTTTGGGTGTAGAGATTTTGGAGCTATTCCTTTGCAATTTAGCAATATAGGGGAGTGGTTAGATACTCCTGGTAGCATATAGTTTACATCTACATATCTATGTTCCTGCAGCCACCAATAATTCCCAAATGCCCAATCTATCTTGTTGTACACTCTATTTGCTCCCATCTGTTTATTACACCGTGTGGAATAACATTTTGTGTCTTTCAGGGGAGTGAAAAGTTTTTCTTCAACCATTTCCTTAAATCTTTGTACCTCCTGTTGAGTCACTGGAGCTCCAATTCTATCCTTAGAACTCAATATATTATTGAAGTCCCTTATTAGTAGCCACTCTCTGTGGATCTATGCTCATATACTAGTGAGTTTTCTCTATGGATCTTGTATTTCATTCACGTCATTACTAGCATATACTATTATTAGTAAAAAGGACCTGTTAGTGTTCATATAAGTTACCTTGTAGTGTATAAATTATGCTCCAATCTCTATCATTTGCATTTGTATATGTTGCTTTACCAACAGCCAAATCCTGCCATTTGGAGTGTAGCAGTAGTTGTATTGTGCATTCCAATCCTTACCTATATTAGTCATTATTCTAATAGCATTTTGGTGCTTGACTCTGGTTTTAATTACCCCTATTACCTCTACCTTACTCTTCCTCTGGAAAAGTTTTAGCTCTTTCTATTTAAAGGGCTTGTTCAGCCCTCTAATATTCCATGAACACACAATCATGTGGCTGAAACTGACTCCCACCTCCACTACTAGTCTCAATTTGCTCCTTTTCAACCTGTTTCCCTTTCCTCTGTGTTCTTTTAGCCCTTTTATCATCTGCAAGGTCCTGTGTAGTGAGAATAACAGAGATGGCCTTTTCTTATGCATCTTTCTCCCCTATTTGTTCTTTTGAACTTCCTCATTTGTTACTTCTTCTGGGGGTATCTAAGGTACCGTATTGTATAGGTCTTCACCCTCCTTAGGCTCCCATCTCTGGACTATCACCTTATGCTCCCTATTCCTTCTCCTTCTTCATTGTTGTCTGTGCTTCTCAGGCTGATTCACTTGCTCCGGCATCTGCTTATGTGGACAATTTTCACTAGTATACCTATAAATATTACAATCTACACAAAACTTGGGATTCCAGTCATATCTTATTTCCTATTATAGGACCCCTGTCGGGGTGTTCAATTTCACCTGCTCTGGAAAGGGGTGGCTAATATCCACTTCCACCAAGACCCTGGCATAGGATATTTTCTCCATTTCAGCAGTACATTTATCAGTGTACAATATTTTCCACACAATGCTTGCTTGTTTACTCAGTGCCTTCTTCGACCAATATCCTAGTGGGAGGCTAGAAAACATAACCCATAAGGGAATTTTACGTAAACACTCAGGGTTGAATTTAAAATCCAAGGACCAATTCCTCAATATCATTGGCCTATTCCTGTATGTATATGGACTTGATTGCATCACTAGGTCTCTATCTGCTCTAGACGCAAATTTAAACACATAATGGACATCATCATGAAACAAAACCTATGGTTTAGAGACAAAATTCCTTACATGAGCAATATAGTTTTTCATTTTTTTAAAGTATGGGGAATCTCCCAGCACATATCCAATCAAAGCATTGCTCCAGTAATTCAACTGCTCGTAGATATCTTCATCCTCAATTTCCACAACTATCTTCTCTCCCTTTGCAGATGGGAGGATATATGTGAGTGGTTATCCCATTTGTGAGCTATGATTTTAGGCGTGCACCTGCTCTGTCACCATTTCTATGTTCTTTTATGATTTCCTTATTAGTTCCTCTTTAGTCAAAGTGGCAGCTCCACCTGGTGTGGTATGATTTGAAGAACCAACTTCAGAGAATTGGAGTCGCTGAGGAAACTGTGAATCCTCCGATCTTCTAGAAGTACTCTTTCTAGATGGGTCTGGGTGTAGCTCTATGAATGTCTCTAATTCTTTTTCCTCTTAGATAGATTTAATTAAGTGAGGTAAGAAGTTACCAAATATTAACAGAGCTAGTTTCTGTTGTATTCCACTAGACGGAGTAACAATTTCCATCAGTGATGGTGTCGTAGTCCGTTGTATGGCATTCCTAAGTGTAGGTGTATGTTAGCTACCATGCTATCATACGCCCAAAGAGTCATGCTATAGGTTAAGTGGAGTATTGTTATTAGAGGTTATAAGTGGAAGGAGGAACACTATCTTTTTACTTAATTTTATTCAATATGAATGTCGTTGATTATTTCACAAGAACAAGTGACTAAAACCCTTAGCTCGAGTTATGGGAACCCTGAATGAATAACAAAGTAGGGGAAGTATTAAATCCTCCTAGCCAAGTGTTATTGCATGCATTCTATTTTCCTTAAATTTATTGATTTCTTAATGATTTCAAATTTTAGGATTCAATCTTTACTTACTACGAACTGAAAAGGGAGGTATAGATTCCGAAAAGAGATCACAACAGTGATTTGGGGTTAACTGCTAAAATAGCTTACTTGAATATCTTCTTAAGATGGTTAAATTATATATAATAAACTTAATACCAAAAAGAGATAGTTGGAACTGGGGTCCAAGGTAAGGGTTAGTAAGGTAATACTCTGGGACTGGGAGAAGATGAGTTAAATTCATCAAATTATGCTGGGAGGTAGTTGATGATACCTATCTTACCAAAATCTACATACACAGTAGTTAAATATTTGAGTTGAGTACAAGAAGCCTATTGAGTTAGAGTCAAGGGGGAACTCAATCCAAGTGTTTATCAACAACTGATTACTACTAGATTCGACGTTTTCTACTTGTTTGAATTTGTCACTTTAACCCCTCATCCATTTACTTTTCCAGTCCTGCCCATTGATTACATCAAGTGAGAGCCATAATTCCACATATTCCCTTGGGTTCAACCCCAACCTGAATTTAGGTAACTATATTTTGACAGCGATAAGGATAGCCTTATTTGAAGGCGTAGTTTGGGCATAATCATTAAGTCTCTAGTTTCTAGATAAGATTGTATTGACTGTTTTAGACTTGGGTTGTATTTATAGTAGCTCTTATACTGGCTCTACCTAGTCATGGGATGGTTTTCTACATTGTGGATACCTTTAGACTTTTTCCATTGCATTTCTTATTTATTTATTGATTTACCTATTTGGACCTTTTTGGGGCATTTCCACCAAGTAAGCCCATTGCTAATAGCTCTGGTCTATGGTTAGATTTACCTGCTAGTGGGATAAAGCAGGTTCCATTATGACTCATTGTTTGGGTTGTGTCAAATTGGTATGAGAGCTTAGGCTACACCAGTATTTTAGGTACATGAAAAATTGTCAAGTAGAGTCCTATAGATCAAAATAATAACATTTATTTTCTATCTTCAGGATTCTATAGGACATTCTTTGGAGTTCTTCACTTCTTTCACTCGTTTTATGCTAAGAGTCTAAGTTGGTTTATAGAGTATCCCTTTGACTTCACTATTTGTAAATAGCTAGGACCCAAAGACTGAGACAAGGGATCTTCCTCTCATTTTTGGATGACCTAGAGGTTGTGTATAACTGCGAGATTTGTCCCTAGCTAGGGGCCAGGATAGGGGGCCTCCACTAGACCCTATTTCCACTATTAATCCATAGATTCTTCTGCCTCATCCAACAATGGCCCAGGGACCAGCCTAGGCCTCATCAGGGTTTATTTCTTCTTCAATACTCAAGGATATTTTGGTTCAATTTTTGGGATTAGTTGGTGGTGTACCATCTAATGGTGCACAATCTACAAATCAAAGTGGTACTGGGGCTCCCAGAGTTGAGGTTCCTCCTACACTGGTAGTTGAACAGTTGGTAGTCTCTCAGCTAGTGGTTCCCTATTTTTTTATGTCTACTGAGGAGAAGAAGTTATTGGGCAAATTCTTGATATTTTCTCTGCTTAGGTTTTCTAGTGCATCGAGTGATGATAAATATGAGTTTTTGATTGCTTGTGAGGATAGGATCCATAACTTAGGCCTATCAGGGATTCGTGGTATGGATTATACTACCTTTGAGTTGGACTTGGCAGCTCGACATTAGTGAAGAGGTCATCTTGATTCCATGCTAGATAAATCGTCTCCTATGACATGGGCACAGTTCCTTGAGATTTTCTTAGAGAAGTGCATGCCTAGCAGCCTTAAGGATTGTTTGAGGGATCAGTTCTCAAGATTGGAGTAGGTCTCCATGATATTTATGGAGTATGAGGCTTATTTTCATGATTTGTCTAGGCATGCTACTTCTATTAGGGGTACTGAGTATGAGAGAGTTTGTTAAAATTTTATAGGATTAATACTTCCACTCTACATGTCTAATCAAAGTTTGATTGTTGTGGGTAGGTCTATTGCTGAGGTGTCTGATAATGCTCAGGTAATGAATAAGATGCATTGTGAGGCCCAAGGGGGCAATGATAAAAGACCTAGATATCAGGGTAGTTTCAGTAGGAGACCTAGTAATTCCAAATTCAGAGGTAGTAGTTCTCATAGTAGATATCCTCTATGTCCACAGTATTAGCCTCAGAGTTTGCCTAGTAGACCGATTCATATAGTGCTATAGATTACTGACAGAGGTCAGTCTTGTGTTAGTGACCGCCTTGGTCAGGGTATTGGTCAGTCTTCGAGGGGTTCATCTTCTGGTTATTCTAGTCTAGGTGGCTACTCTAGGTTAGCTAGATCTTCTGGTTCCAGTACAACTCATGTGACTTATTATTATTGTAGGGGTCGTGTTCATTATTCATAAGAGTTTCCTAGTCACGGATTGATTGTTATTTTAGCTCAGAGTATTCCCCTTATTATAGCAGTATATCCCTTAGCTAGAGGTAGTTTGCTTAGTTTAGAGGTTGTCCCCAAGGAGCTTAAGGTGGTTCTTAGTCAAGTAGGATAGGAGATTGGTTAGGATCCCAGCCAGGTGGTAGGAGTGGTCAGTTATATGCAATACCTGCTAGACCTGAGGCTGAGTCTTCAAATATTATTGTCACATGTACAATTTTGGTGTGCAATTAGTCGGCCTTTGTTTATTTAATACGGGATCCGCTTATTCTTATGTTCTTTTTATTATGCTCAATGGTTAGAGTTATCTTGGGATTTATTAACCATGCAATTATGTGTATATACTTATGTAGGTGATTCTTTAGTAGTGGATCGAATTTTCAAATCATATGTTATGACTGTTAGAGATGTTGATACTCATGTTGATCTCATTATATTAGACATGGTGAATTTTGATATGATTTTGGTCATGGAATGATTATCTCACTATCATGTAGTCCTGGATTGTTTTTCTATGACTATTGCATTAGCAATGCCCAGCATACCCCAATCGTATGGCAAGGAGTTGTTATCCATGGCCAATGGGTATTATTTCTTATGTTTGTGCTAAGAGACTTATTTTAAGGGGTTGCAAGCCTTATCTCTCTTATATTCGTGATGTTAGTATGGAGAGTCTGTCGCTTGACTCTATTTATATAGTCCATGAGTTTTCTAATATTTTCCCTATTGATCTGCCTAGTATACCTCCTTTCCATAAGATTAAGATTGTTATCAATCTTGAGCCTAGCACCCAACCTATTTGTATGTCACCTTAGAGTATTGCTTCTGTCGAGCTTAAGGAACTATAGTTTCAGCTTCAAGATCTCCTTGATAAGGGTTTCATCAAATCGTGTGTGTCTCCTTAGGAAAATCCTATGTTATTTGTGAAGAAGAAAGATGGCTCTATGCATATGAGTATCAACTATAGGCATCTTAAAAAGGTGATGGTGAAGAACCGTTATCCTATACCTCGCAAAACTGACTTATTCAACCAACTTCAGGATGCAACAGTGTTTTCCAAGATTTATTTAAGGTTTATTTACTGTTAGTTCAGAAATTGGGCCAAGGATATCACAAAGACAGATTTTAGGACCCGTTGTGGTCATTATGAGTTCCTAGTGATGCCTTCTTATTTGTATTTATCAATGACAAGATTTTGTATTTGAGGAGCAAAGGAGAGCATGTGCAATAATTGAAGATTATGTTCCATACTTTGAGAGATCATTTGCTTACTCCAACTTCTCTAAGTGATAATATTGGCTTGAGTCGGTGACATTCCTTAGGTATGTGGTGTCTAAGGATTGGATTATGGTAGAATCGGTGAAGATTGAGGCTATTCGTGATTTGGCTAGGCCTACATCTCTTACCGAGACTCGTTGCTTTATTAGCTTGGATGGTTATTATAGATGATTCGTCGAGTTTTTTGCTACTATTTTAGCACCAATGATGAGAGTGACTCGAAAGGAGGTTCCTTTTCAATGGTCTGAGGAGTTTGAGTTGATCTTCAATATGCTCAAGGAGCTCCTTAAATTGGCTCCTAGTTTGTCTCTTCCTATTGAGGGTGAGGGATTCACTGTTCATTGTGATGCACATGGTCGTGTGATTTTTTATGCTTTGAGGCATCTTAAGGCGCATGAGTGCAACTACCCCACTCATGATTTAGAGTTGGCGGCGGTAGTTTTTATGCTTAAGTTTTGGAGACATTATCTTTATGGTATAAATTGTGAGATTTTCACAGATCATCGCAGTCTTCAGCATCTTTTGACCAAGAGAGAGCTTAATGTTAGGAAGTATAGATGGATGGAGTTGCTTAAGGATTATGATATCTCTGTCTTTTATCATCCAGGTAATGGCAAATGTAGTAACTGATTCCTTAAGTCAGAAGGCAGTGAATATGGGTAGTTTGTCTTTTATTTCAGTTTCTCAGAGGCCGATGGCATGGGACATTCAATCCTTAGCCAATTTGATGGTGTGACTTAATATTTCAAACCTTTGGAGGATTTTTACTAGTGTTGAGGTGAGGTTTTTGTTATTTGAGCATATTTGGGATCATCAATTTAAGGATAGTAGACTTTGTACCTCTGTGATCAGATATTGATTAGTGAGTCCAAGAGGGCTACCATAGATTCTAAGGGTGTTTAGAGGTTTAATAGTTGTATTTGTGCTCCAAGAGTTGATGACTTTAGCCAGTTGATTTTTCACGAGGCTCACAGCTCTAGATATTCTATTAATCTGGGTACAACTAAGATGTATAGAGATTTGAGATAGCATTATTGGTGGAGTGGCATGAAGAGAGATATATCAGACTTAGTAGCTCATTGCCTTTGTTGTTAGTAGGTGAAGGCCGAGCATCAATGACTAGGTAGTTTGATTTAGAGATTTCCATTCCCGCGCAGATGTGGGAGCAGATTACCATGGATTTTATAAGTGAGATACCTCACACTTCCTGTGGTTCTAATGGTATCTGGGTCATTATAGATCGATTGACCAAGTCGGCACATATCATTCCTATTCATATGTTCTTCAGTACCAAGAGGTTGGATCACATTTATGTTAGTGAGATAATTTTTTTGCATAGTGTGCCTATATCTATCATTTAAGATCAGGTTTCATGTCCACTTCCATCTTTTGGTGTGCTTTTTAGGAGGAATTGGTTACCTAGGTAGATCTTAGTACAACCTTCAATCCACTGACAGATGGCCAATTGGAGTGAACTATTCAAGTTTTCAAGGATATACTCTGAGAAATGTGTTATGGATGTTGGATGTCAGTGGGAGGAGCACTTAGCCTTATAAATGTTTGCATATAATACCAGCTATCATTTGAGTATTGAGATAGCGCCTTTTGAGGTTTTGTATGGTAGAAGATGTCCTTCCCCGATTGGATGGTTCAAGACTTTTGAGATCATACCCTGTGGTACTAGTTTGTATCAAGAGTCGTTGGATAAAGTTTGGGTGATTCAAGCCAAGTTGAGAGCTACTCAGAGTAGGAAGAAGGCCTATGCAGACCATCAGCTTCGTACCTTGAGATTTGGAGTTGGTGATTGGGTAATCCTCTGTATATCTCTCATGAAGGGTCTGATAAGATTTGGCAGGAAGGGTAAGCGTAGCTGTAATGAGTCGGGACTACCCCCTAGTTGTCACACGATGCTTACAGTCCTGAGGGACCACAAGCTAACCCATGAGTTAGTACCTGTTGTGAGCACTGGATAACAAGATCATAAATATGGAAGAACAATGACATGCCACAAGGTTTTAATAACTGAATTTAAAATTTAAAATATAAGTCTATAGAAACAATTGAATCTGATAAAATAATGACAAACCGGATAACTAACTGTATTATCTGAATACTGAATAACTGGATGTAATGTCTGAAAAGCCTCTAAAACTGACTGAATAAATATGAGTTGATGGGACAGGCCCTAACTAACTCCAACTAACTACTAACTCAGACAAGAAATAAAGTAAGTTTGTCCTCAAAGTATGAGGACTCACCACTACTACTACTGAGGATTTGATAAGTCTAATCGTGAGCCAGTAACTGAACATTAGAACCTATGATATAATACATCATAGCGCAAAAGAAAAGGTATGCGATCTGTACTTTTAATGTAGTAGTATGCTAAATGAGGTAGGCTGATATGCATGGTTTCATAAACAACACAAATAATAATTAACTAGGTATGCATGTAAAGCATGGAGTACTGAATAAAGAGCATGGAATCTGTAGATACAGAAAATACATGATAATCTGTAAAACTTAGGAAGCATGACCAAGCATATAATATGAACTGAGTAAAATCTGTAAACTGAAGTACTGAAATAACTGAAATCTATATGCTTTGGTCAAATAATACTAAGACTGAATAACTGATTTGGGACTGTAACTGAGATTATATCAGAGACTGTGGGAGGTATCATCCAACCGACATTCCACTATTTGAGCTAATTGGGGTCCAACCTGTAACCCCAGTTGGAAGGGTGTTAATACCGTGCCATGGGTACTAACGATGGTTGGGTGGATCCACTAAACTTATATGATGTCCAAAGGACTAAGGGTGTCAAGCCAGAACTGATGGGTGACCCTTGCGAGATAGTAAAGCCTAATCTGACGGGTGACTTCTCATATCCTATGTTGGCTATGTAGTTCTGAAGTATAGAGACTGCTACTAATGACTTTGCCTATCTGATGGGGAAGTATCGATCCCTACACTCGCTCGGTGCTAAATCCTACTCCCAACTGAAAGATACTGAAATACTAGACTGGTATGAGTTCATCTTACTGGTAACTGACTATTCTGAGAAAGCTCATAGTATGTTCTGAAGACTATTCTGTAATATACTGATAGTAGACTACATAAATAACTATGGTTTTCGGGTATTCAATACCCCCAGGACTCAAAACAATAATTGTAAAATGACACTAAATCTCACAAATCAAAACATGAAGGCTTTTATTAAATAAATCACTCTTATAGGCATTTTATCAAACACTTGTAGTTCATGGTTTAAAACAATCAAAGGAATGCCATAGAACTTACAAAAATAGCATGAATTCAATATAATAGTACTAATCATGGTTTAATTCAATAAATAATAATATTAACACATGAAGAATTTAATAGTAACGATAATTTCATGGTAACATGGTATAAAATCAATAATGCATTGAGATTCATGGATGAAATCATAATTTAAAACATAGTAACTTGAAGGATTATAACTTGGTGATTAAAATAGGTTACTTGGGCTCATGGATAAAAGGGATCCACGGATGAACATCTAACATACCTTAACTGATTAATTTCCTGAAGTTCTTGGTGAGTTCTTGAGGATTGGCCTTGAAATTGGAGAGATAGGGTTCTTGATTTAGGGGAGAAAGCTTCTTGATTTTGGGGAAAATAATTAAAATAATGAGTTTAAAAATGTTTTTAGGGCTTAAAAGCACACCTGGGGGATTAAAATTAGGGGAAAGTACTATTTTACCCTTGTGTAAAACTTTTATTTTTTGTCGATTTTTTTTTAAATGGGCACCCGGCACGACACGGTGCTATCACGCCGTGTCACTGGAAACTGACAACTGGGAATTGGGCTAATGGAACGACGTGAAGAAATCGGCAGTGCCCCTTTGATTCTGATTTTCACCATTGGCGCGGCGCAAAATGCTTGCGCTGCCTCACTAGAATTGGAAATTATGAACTGGGCCTATGGCACGATGTGCTACTATCACAGAGTAACACTGAAAATTGACAATTTCTATTTACATTGACTCTGTGATGCACTAAGGGTCAAAATACCGATGTTTAACGACTGGAACTTAAAATCGCCATAAATTCTTACCTGGTTATCGGATTTCGACAAATTTTATATCGTTAGAAAGCTAATTGAATTTCCTACAAATGGTAGGATCTAAACTAAAAAATAATGAGTGTTTCAAAAATTATATATATGAATACTCACACACTAGCACTTAGATTATGCTAGGGAAATACAGGATATTACAATATCTCCCCCTTAGGATTATTCATCCTCGAATAAAATTGGTTAAGCTAAGGAAACTGATGGACTAATCTTACTCACTGAACATGCTTATCTGATCATAGAATGCATGACTGAACTGATTCATGAATGCATGAGTGATATGAACATGATGTGCAACTGAAACTGAGCATGATAGAGGAAAAATTGTAAGAAGATTTGGTTCCTTATATTTAATTTGGATTTGCAGATAAAAGATGAGGGTACTTGGTCCACATATCTGAATCTGCTTCCTAAGTGGCTCACTCAATGCACTGATTCTTCCAAAGAACTTTGACTAGTAGAACTTCTTTGTTCCTTAGTCTACGAACTTGATGATCAAGAATTTCGACTGGAACTTCCTCAAAGAAAAGATTGTTCTGAATCTCTACGCTTTCTAAGGGAACAACTACTTTTGGATCACCGATACACTTTTTCAACAATGAGAGATGTAAAATTGGGTATACTAAGGCTAATTATGAAGGCAATTCAATCTCGTAAGCTACCTTTCTGAAATGACTGAGAATTTTGAAACGACCGACATATCGGGGAATGAGTTTCCCTTTCTTGCTGAATCTCTTCGCTCCTTTTATGGAAAAAAAATTCAAGTATTTGAAATCACTGACCTCAAACTTGAGATCCTTTCTCCTCACATCAATATACGATTTTTTTCAGCTCTGGGCAACCCTAAGCCTTTTTCTGATCAACAGAACCTTCTCTTAACTCATCAAACACCAAGTTAGGCCCTACTAATGTGGCCTCACCTACGTCAAAGCAACCAATAGGAGATCTATATCTCCTACCATAGAAGTCTTTATAAGGAGCAATCTGGATACTAGAATGAAAGTTGTTATTGTATGCAAACTCAACCAAAGGCAAGTAGTCATCCCAACTACCCTTGAAATCAACAATGTATGCTCTAAGCATATCTTCAAGAGTCTAAATAGTCCTTTCTGCTTGACTTTCTGTCTGAGGGTGAAAAAAAGTACTGATATGGACTTGGGTACCAAGACCCTTTTGGAATGCATTCCAGAAATAAGAGGTAAATTGGGTACCTCTATTAGAGATGATAGATAACGGAACACCGTGAAACCTGACCAACTCTCTGAGATAGAGTTTGGCATTGTCCTCAGCTGAATAAGAGGTATGAACTAGCAAGAAATGAGATGATTTGGTCATCCTATCTATAATAACCCAAATAGAATCATGCTGATGATGGGTACGTGGAAAACGTGTCACAAAATGCATGTTCACTTCCTCCCACTTTGAAGTGGGACTACTGAACTCCTGCACGGACCCACTAGGTTTTTGATGCTCAATCTTAACTTGACGGCATGTAGAACACTTAGCTACACACTCTGCAATACCTTTCTTCATACCACTCCACCAATAGATCTCCCACAAATTGTGGTACATCTTAGTGGCCCCTGGATGAATAGAGTAATGCGCACCATGCACTTCTACAAGAATTCATTGCCTTAAATAATCTATACCAGGCACACACAATATACCCTGACAACGCAAAACACCATTTCCCCCTTGGGAGAAAACCTCCATTTTTTTGTGTCTGACTGATTCTTTCAACTTAACTAGACTGGGATCTCTATCCTTCTTTTTCTTCACCTCAGAAACTAGAGATGATTCTGAGCTACTCTGCACCCACACACTACCCATTGCTAAGTCTACTAAGTGGACACCTAGTAGGGTAAGCTGATGAACTTCCTGAGCTAACTTATTCTTACCATCCTCAGCATGAGCTACACTAACCATGGACAATCTACTGAGAGCATCAACCACTACATTGGACTTGCCCGGATGATACAGAACACTCATGTCATAATCCTTTAAAAATTCTAACCATCTTTTCTGACACAGATTCAAATCTTTCTGAGAAAATACATACTGAAGGCTTTTGTGATCTGTGAACACATATACATGGACCTCATACAAGTAATGCCTACAAATCTTTAAGACAACACTATAGCTGCTAAATCAAGATCTTAAGTAGGGTAATTCCTCTCATGGGGTTTAAGCTATCTAGAGGCGTAGGCTATGACCTTACCTCTATGTATAAGGCACAACCTAAACTTACCATGGATGCATCACAGTACACAACAAAACCATCTGAACCATCTGGTAGAGTCAAGATAGGGTCTAAGGTGAGTTGAGTTTTTAACTTTTGAAAACTCTTCTCGCATGAATCTGACCATTAAAACTTAACTTTCTTCTAAGTCAATCTGGACACGGGGGATGCAATAGAAGAAAACCCTTCAATAAACCAAGGGTAATATCCAGCTAAACCCAAGAAACACCTTATATCTGATGGAGAGATGGGTCTAGGCTAGTTTCTCACTACCTCAGTCTTTTGAGGATCAACTCTAATGCCGTCACTGGAAATAATATGGAAAATGAAAACTACTGATCTTAGCTAGAATTCACACTTACTGAATTTAGCAAACAACTGATGAGCTATAAGAGTCTGAAGTACTATTTTAAGATGGTTTGCATGGTCATTTTTGCCTCGATAGTTAACTAGAATGTCATTAATGAAGACTGTGACGAACATGTCCAAGTACTATTTGAATACTCTGTTCATCATGTCCATGAAGGCTGCTGGGGCATTGGTAACACCAAAGGACATGACTAGAAATTTGACGTGACGATACCGGGTTTGGAAAGCTATTTTTGGAATGTCACATTCTCTGACTCTGAGCTGAGGATAGCCTAATCTGAGGTCTATCTTTGAAAAATAGTTGTCACCCTGAAGTTCATCAAAAAAGTCATCGATTCTAGGAAGTGGATATTTATTCTTGACCGTGACTTTGTTCAACTGACATAGTCTATGGACATTCTGAGAGAACCGTTTTTCTTACGCACGAATAGAATAGGTACGCCCCATGAAGAGATGTTGGGTATGATAAATCCCTTATCTAGGAGATCCTTTAACTTTTCTTTTAACTCCTTCAGTTTTGCTGGAGCCATTCTGTATAGCTTAATAGATATGGGTTGAGTATCAGGAAGAAGGTCGATTCCGAAGTCGATTTCCCTTTTGGGAGGAACTCTGGGGATATCTTTACGGAACACATCTGGAAATTCCTTGACTACTGGAACTGACTCGAGGGATGAAGTTTCTAAGTTAGATTCTTTGACTCGCACAAGATGGTAAATACACCCCTTCGATATAATTTTTTTGGATCTAAGGTACGAGATCAACTGATCCCTAAGAGTTATAGTACTACCCCTTCATTCAAGGACTGGTTTATTTGGAAAATAAAAATGAACTATTTTGTTTCTATAATCAACTGAGGCATAGCATGAGTGGAGCCAATCTATGCTGAGAATGATGTCAAAATCTATCATTTCTAACTACACAAGATCAATTGAGATAACTTTCTAAGATATTATGACCGGATAGTTCCTGTATACCTATCTGGCTACGATGGAAATGACTACTAGGTAGACACTGAAAAGGGCTCTGCTAGAGTTTTGGGACTGACTCCAGAGTTGATGTCTATATATGGAGTTACAAAAGAAAGAGAAGCTCCAAGGTCTAGTAAAGCATAAATATGTAAGTGAAAGACCTGCAATGTACCAGTAACTATATCAAGATAAGTTTCCTAATCTTGGTAGGACTGAAGAGCATATAATTTTTTTGAACGCTAACCACTAGTAGCACTGGAAAAGGCACCCTGTTGAGTCGAGCAATCGGATAGAACTGACGATTGGTGGTACTGGCCCTATTGGCGCAAATGTTTACCTTTCTGAGAAACTACCCGACACTCCCAAATCTAATGGCCTGGCTTGCCACACCCGAAGCACACATCACTACCTGCTCTATACTCATCCTGATGGTGTCTGCCATATTTCTGACCTAGAGGATTTGTACGAGCATTCCTAACACTGACCTGGGACTTAGATCTTGGTGCCCTATCCCTATTGTCATTTCTAAATTTGGGTACTGGGGCACTGACTGAAGAGGGTTCTGGGGCTATTGACCTCTGATAAAATTGAGGACGGTTACCACCTTCTGACATTGGCTGATTGAAATTAAAACTACCTATCCTAGCTCTCTTGTTTCCTCTCTTCCTCTTCTTAATCTTCTGCTCCTCTATCTATTGATCATGGACCATCATCCTAGACAAGTCTATCTCACTAATCAGCATAGAGGTCCTACACTCCTTGACCATACTATCTGATACACCAAACACAAACTTACTCATCTTGAACCAGTTATCAGCTACCACATGAGGAGCATACCTAGCTAACTAAGTAAACTTGAGGGAATACTCCCTCACTCTCATGCTGCCCTACCTCAAATTAATGAAATCTAACAGTTTGGCCTCCCTCAACTCCAATGGAAAGAATTTGTCTAAGAAAGTTGTGGCAAACTCTTCCCACTCTACAGGACCTTTATCAACACCCCTATTAACCTTTTACTTCTTAAACTATGTATGGGCTACATCCTATAACTGATATGCATCCAACTCAGCACTCTGAGTAGATTTCATCCCCATAGATACTATTACCTTTTGCACCATATCTAAGAATTCCTGTGGATCATCTTCAGATTTGGATCCTGTGAAGAAAGGAGGATTCATTCGGGTGAAATCCCAAATTTTAGTCGCAGTAGTATTAGCCACTTGGTTGGTAAAAAAAACATCTGGCCATTCATTTTGTGTTGCTATGGAACTGGATAGAGTAGTGAACGCAAGCCTGAATTCTATATGAGAGACATGCTCATCCAGAAGATCTGCCTGGATGGACTGAAGGGCTGGATGGTTTACTGTTCTTCTTCTATTCATCTTGGGAGGTATGTTCTGTAAATAGAAGGAAGAAATGGATTAGACAGGGAGTTTAACTTGATATCATGCTTACTCGCATGACATAAATACTGAAAGAAGGGAAACTTTTTCCTAATCACCATGTAGACTCTCATCCATAAGTGTAGCGCATTACACACTGATATCGCTCAAACTACAACTCTCGTAAGAGTGTAAGCGGTCGTTGTCAAATATAGAACCCAACTGGGTTGGGTGTCGAATCCCACAGGGAATACTTGGTCACTAAGTGTTGCAATTGTTAGCAGACAGTTGCTCAAAAATTCTACGAAAAAGGGGGGATTTTATGCATGAAGTAAAATTATCAAAATAGCAAAGTAAAAACGGAATGTTTAGTAAGATTTTAATCAATGAGAATTGTAAGTTAGGGTTATGTCCACCTTATGAGTTTTACGTATCTATCGGCTATGAGTTATGCAGAATTCAGACATGCATGCGCTTATAGAGATTCGTATTCTATGGTAAATCCTAGTGTCTTTCGACCATCAAGGATTATATCACTTTAACTCTTTCGAGCTTAAAGTGTATACTAATGGTACGAATTCTCCAAGAGGTTAATCCAGTTACGGTACTAACTTTTAAACAGGGGTTGGTAGCCCTATTTCCTTTTCATTCTCTCTTTTCTAGACATGTAACTTTTCTTTCGAACAAGTTAATGCTATACTGGCGTATTCTATATGTTTGAAACCACAAGAATTCAATTAAGATGAAGAGAGTAATGATATAAGCAGCATACGTATCAAGAATTCACAAACTCATAGCAATAGATAGTATATCATAAGGCTTCCATAACCCTAACAGAGAAGTATAGCTACTCATGAGTGCAACGGAAATCACAACAGATATAATCATCATACCACAACCTAGAATAATCTTGGTGATGGAGATGGTTTAGACGTCAACTTAGGGTTGGACGTTTTTTTCCTCTTGGTCCGTTTCTCTCAAGAGAGCCGTGTCCTCTGTCAGAAATTGTAACGTGAATTAGGATCAAAAATCGAATGAAAAAGACTTGAATTAATGAATGAGTGAATGAGTGAATGCTGAAAAATTCAGCAAAATAGGGTTTTTATAACATCCTTGTCCTAGTCCTACTGAAATAGGGATTTTATCCTTGTCCTAGTCCTACTGGGTTACTGTATCCTTGTCGTAATCCTACTAAGTTACTGCTGATCCCCCAAGTCTTTAGAAATGCTGTTTTTGCCCGGGACAAGTTCTCCATGCATCACTTTCAGTCCACAAGCTTCCAGAAGCTACCTTCCTTCTTACGTGAAGTTTCCTTTGGCGTCCAACAGTCCATAAAATGCTGAAATCTTCATCATTTATTCCTGAAAACTTGCTAATCACGTTGGTTATCTCACTTACAGGAAAAAAGACTAAAAGTGCAGGAATTATATATTTTGTCCTTAAAACTTAGCTAAAATATGGGTAAAGTATAGTACTTTAGGCGTGTAAATACGCCCAACATCAACACCCCACACTTAAAGCTTTGTTCATCCTCGGACAATATATCATGTCCATATAAACATCTACTTATGGTTTCACAGTAACAACACAAAATATTCATCAAGACAGGCACAACAATTATTAACAAAGAGTAGTTTTCTAATCACTTCTAGAAACAATTCAACCTCCAACATAGACTCGTGATGATGGTTAATTCGTATTCAAAAGTTAAGGCACAAAGAATCATACAAGACAACCCAAAACTCATCAACCATGTGTGTTCACAATATATCACCCATAATTACTCACAAGTATTTCATTTTTCAAAACATGGGTATAAGATTATCCTTGCTCTCACTCTCACAAAGAATTCATATGTTGCAACTGATGATCATAGGCTTTCCCTTAGTGTAATGCTCCACTAATATCAGAATGCTAAGCTTAGGATCAAATAGGTCTTTTACAGGTTGTAATGTAGGCTAAGGGACGGGTAGGACTATTTTGGCCAGAAATAGTGAATATGTTCCTAAGCGCTTTAATACATCACATTATGCCATTAACACTCTCTTTTAATCAACCCTGCTACCTTTCTTTTATCTGCCACCCCTTTTCACTTATTTTGCTATTCAAACATAACTATCTTTTTATTTAATCATAAACCCAACTATCTTTTTGTTTTTCTATTTCTTTTTCTTTTTTTTTATAACACACCTCTATGATAGCCACTTTTTTTTCATAACAAATTCAAGTACCATTACACTCTAAGGAATCACTCTCACCCAATTTCCTCTTATTTTGTCATATGATTTTACAATTTAAAGCGCTTAGGAATTTGGATCAAATTATGGTCTTGAAAAAAATGGATTAGGCTACATATGAGGCTGTCAAAGAAAATAGCTAATAGTCTCAAAGGGGGTAAACTAAGATAATGTCCACGGGTAGGTAAAAAAAAGGTAAGCAATCACAGGCTGCCAAATAAATGCCTAAATTATCTCCTAAACTCACACTCTTTATTTTTCTTTACACACACACCAGGAAAGTTCTAGCATCAGTCACAACACAGAATATACTATCGTCTCACACACACAAGGTACATGGTCGACTTTATTAGGAGAAGTATAGACTCTTGACCCAACAAATGAAGGAATTAACCCACACATTTATCACATACTGAGTCACATTTAGAGACTAAATATCTCAATAGTAATGATTTTATCATAGACTCTTGTCATAATACCATGCTGCCTATCAGAACAATTTTATGAAAAAAAAAATTTCTAAATTTTAACTACTAACAAACAAAACAAACAAACATAAATAAATGCAAATGCAGATAAAGAAGTGCAGCATACAAATACCAACATCCCACACTTAGACGGGACACACTGCCCTCAGTGGAAAATAAATAAGAAGAACCTAGTTAGTCGGACTCCTCCTCTATGTCTGAGGTCATACCCCCTGCATCAGAATCATCATCAGAGTCGTCGTCATCAGAGTTCTCCTCCACGTCGGAGTCTGGCATTCGTCGATCATCATCGATTGGCATGTCATCATCAAGAGGTTCCTCAAAATATACACCTACTCCACACATAGACCTCGCATGCTCATTTATTGGGTAGTCATAATCCAACTGTTGGAGCTCTGCAGCAGTTGGAACACGACCCCTGGTCATCATGGTAAACCTCGTCATGCCATATAAATGGCGGAAGAAGCTTTCGTCGCGAGCATGTCTTTCTGCAGTGGTTAGGTTGATGTCATGCATGGATTCGGCATCTTTAACCTTTGTGAGGTTAACCTTCTTCGAGTTGTGTGGAAGCTTATGATCTGCAGGTTCCTCTTCGATGTCCTCCTTCCTCAATATCGCAGTCAACAGATTGCCAAAGCTGAAGTGAGACCTCTTGTGCAGCCTGGCCTTACGCATTGAAGATCGAATAATCGCCCCAATGTTGATGGGGATGTTCGTCATCAAAGAGTACACCAAGAACACTCTATCACGTGTGATCTTTGTGTACTGTGACCCTGGAATCAGGCAAGATTTGACTATTCACAACCATATCCTAGCTTCCCTGTTCAAGGAAACATACGGGAAGGTGTTGTGCCAACCGGTGTCCTTGTGTCTACTCCAACGTGCCATTGATCTTGTTCCACACAGTGTGTGTCTGATTGCCCTGTACGGAGGTATGTTATACAGCTCCTTGAGTGGTGATGGATCAATAGATGGCAAACCTAGAAGGGAGTTGAAGAACTCCGCATTTAGTTGCAGGACTTGGCCCCGAATCTTTACTTCACTCCCTGTAGTTTTCGGTGACCAGTTGGCATAGAATTCTCGCGTTAGATCGAGATTGAACTCTCCCATATCTCGGAAGATGAAATCAAGATGTAACACCATTATCTTAGCCAAAATGCGGGGTTCTTTCTTTGCTAGGCTCTCCTTTTGTATCAACTCCACATGAACATATTTTTTTACTTTATTGTTCTTGTACCACTCCTTTCCTTCCTCCTATAGGACCCATTTTATCCTATATATGCGTTGAGGTATTTGCAGCGAAGACGATTCAGCTTGCTCTTTTCTTCCCCTTTTCTGTCCTTTCTGTAAGGTAGATGCTTTTTCTTTTCCGGGTTGACTTTTTGGTGCCATTGTACCTGAGATTAAAATAATAGTCATGTTAGCTTCATCTCGGTAGATACAATCGACAAACCAATAGTAGTGGAACTACCCCACACTTAATTTGTTGGCACAAAATTAAGTGAAAGATGTCGATTACTCAGACTTCATCGCCCTACATTTAGGTGTGATGTTCCAACAATATATTCAGCGCAGTCATACTTTTCTTGTCATATTCACTATCCTTTTCAATTCTTTTTCATGTATTCTTAACTATGTTTTCATAGTTGGACTAATGCATCTCTTTGAACAAAACTACTACATAGATATCATATCAATTTATGGCTTAGAAATAATCACAACATCTCATATTTGTAGTTAACCATGATTTTCATCTCGATGGACATGTCATTCAAACATACAAGCTTTTGAGTTACAAGATTATGCAATTATATTAACCATGTCGATTCCGCAAAAGTATGACAGTGTATCAAAATCAAATTCAGGTTGGAACCAAGTCTAGAACACCCATACGTATTCTTTCACTCACTTGGTTGTATCACAACAAATCAACCACATTCAAATCACCAACACTACGTAAAGATTTAACAACTTATTATAGGCGTAGTATTGTAATACTTACGGAATATAAAAGAAGAGAAAAGAAGTACTTACTTGGTTGATGGCCTCGGAAGATGTTCTTGCAAAGTTAAAAGAGCAAAAGGAAAATTTTTGAGAGATTTTGGAGAGGTAGGCGGCGCTTAGGTTTAATTTGCAGTGCATTTTTGTTCTAAGACTAAAGTTCTATTTATAGGACAAGCTTGGGTCGGATTTTGAACCGTTTGGAATCGGATTAGGAGACCAAAAAGTGAGTATAGGCGGCGCCTAATGCTTTGCCTATGCTTAGCATAGGCGGCGCCTTTTGCAAAGCCTAGTTGAGCATAGGCGGCGCCTATGCCATGGCATTCTAGATTCAGAGACAAAAGGCTTTTGCATAGGCGGCGCCTATGCTATGGCATTGTTAGGCATAGGCGGCCCCTATGCTATGGCATTCTAGATTCAGAGAGCTTAGGCCATAGCATAGGCCTTGCCTTGTTCGTTGCCTAGATTTTCATAGGCAATTCCTAACTCATAGCCTTTTGCTTCTTCATTCCCAACTTACCACCTATAACATGCAATACTTCCAAATCAAAATTTTAAACCAATCTCCTCCTTTACACCTCTTGCACCTACACTTATTCAAAAACAACAACAACGATTAGAACGATGGGTTGCCTCCCACCAAGCGCCTTACTTTTGGTCGTGGCTCGACTCTTCTTTTTGGATTTTTTTTTATTTAACAAAAGCAAACTCTTAGTAAAACAATAAAAAAAATGAAAAACGATGGGTTGCCTCCCATCTAGTGCTTGATTTATTATCGCGGCACGACATAGTTACCTCGAGTACTTAGATTTCGTCGAAATAGATGGTGGCCATGCATTTTATCGAGTCAAGAGGACCGATATATGGTTTTACTCATTTGTCATTCACCTTAAAGATAACACCATTATTTTCTTCTAGATGAACTACTCCAGACGAGTAGACTTGGCTAATTTTGTACGGACCAGACCATTTGGACCTTAACTTACCTGGGAATATCTTCAGTCCGGAATTGAAAAGAAGTACCATATCACACTTTTGAAAGTTTCATTGAACAATCCGTTGATCATGATACTTTTTCATCCGCTCCTTGTAGAAGTCTGATCTTTCATACGCATGTAGACGGAATTCATCCATCTCATTCAGCTGCTCCAATCTCATATTCATGGCATCATCCCAATTCAAATTCAGTCACTTCAACGCCCATAATGCTTTATGCTCGAGCTCAATGGGCAAGTGACAAGCCTTCCCATAAACTAGTTGGTACGGGGACATGCCAATTGGCATTTTGAATGCAGTCCTATAAGCCCATAGTGCATCGTCCAGCTTCTGAGACCAATCCTTCCTATTAGCATTTACAGTCTTAGCAAGGATCTGCTTGATCTCTCGATTAGAAACCTCTACCTGGCCACTAGTTTGTGGGTGATAAGGCATGGCTACCTTATGTAGCTTGACCCCATATTTAACCAACACGAATTTGAACAACTTGTTGCAAAAGTGTGATCCTCCATCGCTTATGATGGTATGTGGTACCCCAAAACGTGAGAAGATATTTCTCTTCAAGAATGCTATAACACACTTTCCTTCATTATCGGCCAGCGCTACTGCTTTGACCCATTTGGATACATAGTCGACAGCAACTAGGATATATTTCATCCCAAACAAATTTACGAATGGGCCCATGAAATCAATACCCCACACATCAAACAGCTCTACTTCAAGAATTTTTGACATGGGCATCTCATGGTGCTTCGAAATTGTTCCTTGTCTCTTGCATTAGTCACATCATCTCACAAATTCGTAGGCATCTCTAAATATCGAAGGCTAATAATAGCCGTTTTGCAATACCTTCCTTGCTGCTCGACCACCTGCATGGTGTCCCCCAACTTGGGAAGCATGACTTGCTTCCAAGATACTCGACACTTCCACATAAGATATGCATCGCCTGATAACACCATCCGCGCATCGTCGAAACAAATATGGCTCATCCCAGAAGTAGTGTTTTACATCATGTATGAACATCCTCTTTTGATGAAAAGACAGATGTGCAGGTATCACATTACTTACCACATAGTTTTAAAAGTCTGCGTACCATGGTAATTCTTCCACCATCGTGGCTAGGATCTCTTCATCAGAGAATGCATCATTAATCTCAAGATCAGGTTTCGCTGTGTGCTCATTCTCAAGTCCAGATAGGTGATCAGCCACTTGGTTTTCGCAACCTCTTCTATCTTTTACCTCGAAATCAAATTCTTGCAGCAATAACACCCATCGAATTAGCCTCGGCTTTGCATCCTTCTTCGTCATTAGGTATCTCAGGGCTGCATGATCGGTATGAACCACCACTTTAGTCCCCAACAGGTAAGCACGAAACTTTTCAAAAGCATAAACAACTTCTAGAAGCTCTTGTTCCGTGACAGTATAGTTCTTCTGGGCTCCGTTCAAGACCTTGCTCGCGTAGTAGATTGGTTGAAATAAATTTTCTCTTCTCTGGCCAAGTACAGCACCCAAAGCTACTCCGCTTGCATCACAAATAACTTCAAATGGTAGGGACCAATCAGGTGCTACAATGATAGAAGCTTCAATTAGCTTCCCTTTGAGGTATTCGAATGCCTTCAAGCAATCTTCACCGAAGTCGAACTTTGCATCCTTCTCCAAAAGCTTGCATAACGGACTAGCAATCTTGGAAAAGTCTTTAATGAACCTTCGATAAAAACCTGCATGCCCGAGGAAACTACGAACTCCCTTTACAGAGATTGGAGGTGGTAGTTTCTCTATGACTTCAATTTTAGCTCATTCCACCTCAATTCCTCTTTCAGAAATTTTATGCCCAAGAACAATACCTTCTTTAACCATAAAGTGGAACTTCTCCCAGTTTAGCACCAAGTTGAATTCAATAAATCTCTGTAACGCCATACTTAGATTCGCCAAGCACGATTCAAACGACACACCCACAACTGAAAAATTGTCCATGAATACCTCCAAGGTGTCTTCAACCATATCTGAAAAATAGACATCATACAACGCTGAAAAATGCCGAGTGCATTACATAGCCCAAATGGCATACGTTTGAAGGCAAACGTACCATATGGGCATGTAAACGTTGTCTTCTCTTGGCCTTCGAGAGCAATACAGATCTGATTATAGCCGGAATAACCATCTAAGAAGCAAAACCATCCTTTCCCTACCAATTGATCAAGCATTTGGTCCATGAATGGCATTAGGAAGTGATCCTTAAGCGTCCATGAATTCAGCTTCCGGTAGTCCATGCATACTCTCCACCCTGTGATAGGTCTGAGTGGAATTAGCTCATTCCTTTCGTTTGCAACTACCGCCATTCCCCCTTTCTTGGGCACACACTATACCGGACTCACCCATTTACTGTCAGAGATTGGATACACTACCCCTGCATCTAACCACTTAATAATTTCTTTCTTCACTACCTCTTGCATAGGTGGATTCAAACGTCTTTGATGCTCAATAGTGGGTATGAAATTTTCATCAAGCTGAATCTTATGCATACATATCCCAGGCAGAATACCAATAATATCAGCGATGGTCCAACCGATGGCTCTCATGTATTTCCTTAGAACAGCGATGAGAGTTGCAACTTGCTGCTCACCTAAGTCAGCTGCCACAATAATCGGGAGGGTGTTTCCACTTCCCAAGAATGCGTACTTTAGATGACTGGGTAGCTCCTTCAATTCTAACATTGGTGGCTCTTCAATGGATGGTTTAGCTGGTGGTGTAGGCCAATTTTTGAGATCGAGGTCCAGCTTCTTGGGAGCATAAGGATACGACCCTATTCCTGTTAGAGCACAAATAGTTTCTTCATAATTTTTAGCATCCTCACGCTCAATATTCATAAGCACAGCCGCCAATGGGTCAATAATAAGCTGCTCCTCTACGGATAATTCTTTCTCATCATCAAAATAAACATCAGCTACCGAGAACACGTTCAGATCTTTGGGTTGCTTCATTGATTTGCATACATCAAAGCGGACTACTTCGTCATTCATCTAGAATAAAAGCTCATTCGCTCTTAAATCAATAAGCACACTCCCTGTTGCAAGGAAAGGGCGCCCCAAGATTATGGGAACTTCAGAGTCCACCTCACAGTCCAGAATAACGAAGTCTGCCAGAAAGATAAATGAAGAAACCTTCACCAATACATCATATAAAATACCAACAGGTCATTTTACCGACCTATCTGCCATCACGAGCCTTATATTGGTTGGAGTAGGATCACCCAACCCCAACTTTCTGTAAATAGATAGCGGCATCAAATTGATGCTGGCTCCTAAATCGCATAATGCCTTGGCAAAATTCAAAGATTCGATAGTGCAAGGAAGAGTGAAGGCACCGGGGTCAGCCTTCTTCTGAACTAGTGATCTGGTAGCGATTGCACTGCAATGATGAACAGTATCCGACAACTCATAACTTGCTTCCCGCTTCTTTGTCAAAAGATCCTTCATAAATTTTGCGTACCCAGGCATTTGTTCCAGTGCCTCGACCAAAGGAACATTAATAGTTAGCTGCTTCAACATAGTCATAAACTTATTGAACTTGGTATCGTCAGCTTTCTTCTTCAATCTCTGAGGAAAAAGTGGTGGTGGAAGGGGAATAGTTTTCTCCACCACTTCCTTTTCATCTTGCTTCCGTTCGGTGATCTTTTCAGGCTATGGACGTTAAGAGGTGACGTCACGAACAACCTCATCATCTGCTTTGGCATCTTTTGGTTCTGCAATGATCTCATTATCTTCTATATCATCAACCACCTACTTTCCTTTGGATGGATTTTCAAACACTTTACCACTTCGGGTGGTGATAGCCATACACGATCCATCATTCCTTAGATTTTACACTATGTCGCTAGGTAGTGTTCCAGCTTTTCTTTGATTTAATGCCGCTGAAAGTTGACTCAATTGCTGCTCTAGTTGTTTTATTGCAGTAGAATGCGAATCAACCAATTGATTTATTGAAGACAAATCATTCTTCACCTTATTCACTCCCGTATTAGTTGCCTCTACTCCCTTCAACAGCTTCGCCATCATATCTTCCATCGACATCTTCCTAGAGCCAGACGCCATAGCCTCACGGTTTCCAGGAGGAACATACAAATCACTCCTGTCAGTCTTATTCTTCCAACCACCTTGATAGCGGTCCTTATATCCAGATTTATCATAATAGTTCCGACCTTGGTTTCCTTGGGCATTGCCTCGGAAACCCCCTGATTATTCAAGTAGTTCACTTCTTCCTCAGAGTCGGATTCATCTATTCCCTGTGATACAATGGCCTTAACCTTTTCGGTCTTCCCTGATAATAAGTGTTTGGTAAGAAGATCCATCTGCATTTTCATGTGAGCCATATCTTGGTCACGTTTCTCTTGTCTACGCCTGTTCTCTGTAGTCAAGCCAATAGATACGGTAGAGCTTGCTACCTCAGAATCCTTGGTATGCCAAGCTCTACTCTGTTTTGTCATACGATCTAGCATATCACTTGCCTCAAGAAAATTAAGGTCCATGAATGACCCACCTGCAGCATTATCAACCACTGGCTTTGTCACCGAGTTCAAAGCCCTATATAATATTTCCATCAAGTGGATATTCGTCATCTGATGGTTTGGGCACCACATAAGCTTCTTCTTGAACCTCTCCCATGTTTTGTGGAGAGCTTCAATTGAAAGCTGTCGAAAATTACTGATCTCATCTCTCAATTGTGCTCTCTTGGATGGAGGAAAGAATCTTTCTAGGAAAGCGTCTTTCAGTTGCCTCCAATTAGTAATAAAATCAGGAGTTAGCCCGTTCAACTATAGAGTTGCCTTCCTAGATAGAGACAATGGAAATAATCACAGCCGAATTGCATTCTGTCCAACGCCTGGATTGTCGAATGACTTGCATGTAGAGATAAAGTTGACTAGATGCATATTCAGATCATCACCTGCAAGTCCACCAAATAGTCCCTTGAGCTGCAATAACTGAATCATGGTGCTAGTGATATTGAACTTGGCTCCGGGTGCCAAGGGCGGAGGAATAATAGCTCTTGTGGCACCAGCTCCATCAAGATCGTCATCATCATCATCAAAAGGATCCTGCACAGCTCGGCGGTCAGGTCTCATTCTAGATTGACGATCTCTCCTGTGCATAGGTGCTGCTACTTCATCAGTACGCCTGAGATTCAGAAACTCATCATCACCCAGGTCCTCATCATCAGGATTTGTTGCCCGACCTAGGTTATCAATATTCTGTTAATGCACTTGAGCAGCTACCAGTGCAGCTAATCTAGCCTGCTCCTGTTGAGCCGCCCTTCTGTCGATGTCACGTTGTGCATCCATTCTGCCAATAAGTTGAGGTTCAGGATTTATGGGTAATAATGGCTGACCAGAACTACGAGTATTTGGCATGCACTCAACAGAACCTGAATAGAACAAAAACAACAACTAAAAGTAAAATTCGAGAATTTTAGACCAAAGGGTCTAGTAACTATCACAAACTTAGTTGACAACCGTATTCCCCAGCAGCGGCACCAAAATTTGATAATGCTCAAACTACAGCTCTCGTAAGAGTGTAAGCGGTCGTTGTCAAATATAGAACCCAACTGGGTTGGGTGTCGAATCCCACAGGGAATACTTGGTCACTAAGTGTTGCAATTGTTAGTAGACTGTTGCTCGAAAATTCTATGAAAAAGGGGGGATTTTATGCATGAAGTAAAATTATCAAAATAGCAAAGTAAAAACGGAATGTTTAGTAAGATTTTAATCAATGGGAATTGTAAGTTAGGGTTATGTCCACCTTATGAGTTTTATGTATCTATTGGCTATGAGTTATGCGGAATTCAGAAATGCATGCGCTTATAGAGATTCGTATTCTATGGTAAATCCTAGTGTCTTTCGACCATCAAGGATTATATCACTTTAAATCTTTTGAGCTTAAAGCGTATACTAATGGTATGAATTCTCCAAGAGGTTAATCCAGTTACGGCACTAACTTTTAAACAGGGGTTGGTAGCCCTATTTCCTTATCATTCTCTCTTTTCCAGACATGTAACTTTTCTTTCGAACAAGTTAATGCTATACTGGCATATTCTATATGTTTGCAACCACAAGAATTCAATTAAGATGAAGAGAGTGATGATATAAGCAGCATACGTATCAAGAATTCACAAACTCATAGCAATAGATAGTATATCATAAGGCTTCCATAACCCTAACAGAGAAGTTTAGCTACTCATGAGTGCAACGGAAATCACAACAGATATAATCATCATACCACAACCTAGAATAATCTTGGTGATGGAGATGGTTTAGACGTCAACTTTGGGTTGGACGTTTTTTTCCTCTTGGTCCGTTGCTCTCAAGAGAGTCGTGTCCTTTGTCAGAAATTGTAACGTGAATTAGGAGCAAAAATCGAATGAAAAAGACTTGAATTAATGAATGAGTGAATGAGTGAATGCTGAAAAATTCAGCAAAATAGGCTTTTTATAACATCCTTGTCCTAGTCCTACTGAAATAGGGTTTTTATCCTTGTCGTATTCCTTCTTAAGTTACTGCTGATCCCCCATGTCTTTTGAAATTCTGTTTTTGCCCGGGACAAGTTCTCCATGCATCACGTTCAGTCCACAAGCTTCCAGAAGCTGCCTTCCTTCTTACGTGACGTTTCCTTTGGCGTCCAACAGTCCATAAAATGCTGAAATCTTCATCATTTATTCCTGAAAACTTGTTAATCACGTTGGTTAGCTCACTTACAGGAAAAAGGACTAAAAGTGCAGGAATTATATATTTTTTCCTTAAAACTTAGCTAAAATATGGGTAAAGTATAGTACTTTAGGCGTGTAAATACGCCCAACATCACACACCCATGCACAAGACTCTACTCGACGTGGCTTTCAGACTTCCTAGGACACTTTAAAACCGTAGGATCTGATACCAAGTTTGTAACAACCCAGGACTACCCCCTAGTCTTCCCACGGTGCTTAGAGTCCTGAGGGACCACAAGATAACCCATGAGCTGATACCTACTGTGAGCACTGGATAACATAATCATAAATGCAGAAGAATACTGACATATCATAAGGTTTTAATAACTGAATTTAAAATTTGAAATATAAGTCTATAGAAAGAACTGAATTTGATAAAATAATGATAAACCGGATAACTAATTGTAGTATTTAAATACTAAATAACTAATTCTAATGTCTGAAAAGCCTCTAAAATTGACTGACTAAATATGAGTTGATGGGACAGGCCCCAACTAACTACTAACTGAGACATGATATAAAGTAAGCCTTTCCTCAAAGTATGAGAACTCACCACTACTACTGTTGAGGATCTAATATGTCTAATCGTAAGCCATGAGCTGAGCATCAAAACCTATGATATAATACATCATAGCTCAAAAGAAAAGGTAAGCGATCAGTACTTTAAATATACTGTTATGCTAAATGAGGTAGGCTGATATGCATGGTTTCATGAACAACACAAATAATTAACTGGATATGCATATAACGCATGGATTACTGAATAAAGATCATGGAATCTGTAGATGCTGAAAATGCATGAAAATCTGTAAATACTTAGGATGCATGACCAAGCATTTAACATGAACTGAGTAAAATCTGTAAACTGAAGTACTAAAATAACTGAAATCTATATGCTTTGGTCAAACAACACTAAGACTGAATAACTGATTTGGGACTGTAACTGAGATTATATCTGAGACCGTGGAAGGTATCATCTAACCGACATTCCACAATTTGATCTAATTGGGGCCCAACCTGGAACCCCAGTTTGAAGGGTATTAATACCGTTCCATGGGTACTAACGATGGTTGTGTGTATCCACTAAACTGATATGATGTCCAAAGGACTAAGGGTGTCAAGCCAGAACTGATGGGTGACCCCTGCGAGATAGTCAAGCCTAATCTGACGGGTGACTTCTTATATCCTATGTTGGCTACGTAGTTCGGGAGTATAGGGACTGCTACTAATGAATTTACCTATCTGATGGAGAAGTCGCCATTACTACACTCGCTCGGTGCTAAATCCTTCTCCCAACTGAAAGATACTGGAATACTACACTGGTATGAGTTCATCTGACTGGTAACTGACTATTCTAAGAAAGCTCATAGTATGTTCTAAAGACTATTCTGTAATATACTAATACTAGCCTACATAATCAACTATGGTTTTTGGGTATTCAATACCCCCAGGACTCAAAACAGTAATAGTAAAATAACACTAAATCTCAAAGATCATAACATAAAGGCTTTTATTAAATAAATCACTCTTGAAGGAATTTTATCAAACACTTGTAGTTCATGGTTTAAAACAATCAAAGAAATGTCATGGAACTTACAAAAATAGCATGAATTCAACATAATAGTGTACTAAATTATGGTTTAATTCAATAAGTAATAATATTAACACATGGAGAATTGAATAGTAATGATAATTTCATGGTAACATGGTATAAAATCAATAATGAATGGAGATTCATGGATGAAATCATAAATTAAAACATAATAACTTGAAGGATTATAACTTGGAGATTAAAATAGGTTACTTGGACTCTTTGGATGAACATCTAACATACCTTAACTGATAAATTTCTTAAAGTTCTTGGTGAGTTCTTGAGGATTTTGCTTGAAATTGGAGAGCTAGGGTTCTTGATTTGGGAGAGAAAGCTTCTTGATTTGAGGGAAAATAATTAAAATAATGAGTTTAAAAACATTTTACGTCTTAAAAGCACACCTGGCGGATTAAAATAAGGGGAAAGTATTGTTTACCCTTGGGCAAAACTTTTAATTTTCATCAAATTTTTCTGAAATGGGCACCTGGCGCGATGTGGTGCTTGTGTCACTGGGAACTGGGATGACGGTGCGACACAAAGAAATAATGGTGCCTCTTTGATTCTAATTTTCACCATTGGCATGGCGTACCATAATCGTGTTGCCTTTATGGAATTGGATAATATGAACTGGGCCTATGGTGTGACGCGCCACTATCGCAGAGCAATACTAAAAATTGACAATTGCTATTTACACTGACTCTCCAATGCCCTAAGGGTCAAAATAACGGTATTTTACGAATGGAACTTATAATCATCATAAATTCTTACCCGGTTATCGAATTTGGGCAAATTATATTTTGTGGGAAGCTAATTGAATTTCCTACACAATGGCAGGCTCTAAATTGAAACATAATGAGTGTTTCAAAAATTATATATATGAATACTCACATACTATGACTCAGATTATGCTAGGGAAATATGAGGCGTTACATCAACCCTAGATATATTGGACCTTTCAAGATCCTCCTCACAGTTGGTGAGGTGACTTCTGAGTTAGCCCTACCCCAAAATTTGCTATTATCCATCCAGTTTTCTATCTTTCTATGTTGCGATGATACATGCTTGATCCAGCTCATGTTCTTAGATGGGGCTCAGTCAAGCTGGATGAGTGATTGGCCTTTATGAAGGAGCCTGTGCTTATTTTTGCTAGTGATTTCAGGCGGTTGCGCACTACAGATATTCCTATAGTTATGGTTTAGTGGAGGCACCATCTAGTAGAAAAGGCTACATGGGATATCAAGAGAGATATTCATACCCTGTATCCTCACCTGTTTGAGACTTCAGATACATCATAATCCTTGACTTTTGCAGACGAAAGTCATTTTTAGCAGTGGATATTGAAATGACTCTTTAGGTCATTTTTCATATATCCAATTATTTTCATTATTAGAGTTTTCCTATAGATGCCTTAAGTCATTTATGACTTGTTGGGACTAAAGTTCAGTTATCAAGCAATTCATTTGGTTTTTAGAGTCAATGTCACGACCTAATTTCCTATGTTATGATGGCTCCTACTATAACCCACCAGAAAGCAAGCCAAACCCATAGTCCGAAATGGCTAGTAATGGACTACCAAATATATAAAAGAAAAAAGAATTGTGAAATTGATGGAATAAATAAATAGTTACACAATATAATCCCAAAACCTAGTGGTATTAGTACAAAAGCTTTTAATATAATGAGAATACAAGAGTGAAATACAAATGAATATACTAGTATAACTTATATCTGAATACGACATAGAGACTAGTCTAATACATTAGGGAGAGATAAGTAATACTCCAAATTCCAAGAGCTCAGTCTAAGTCTCTGAATTATTGTTTCTCCTCATGACGTGCACATCAATGGTGATAACCCCTACTATGATCTGCAGGCTGCAAAAGTGTAGCATGAGTACCAAACAAATGGTACCGACTAATTTCCAAATATAAAGCAGATATATATATGACATATAAATAGAATGAAAACTACAGTCAAATGTCCAGCATCTATATAATGTAGCCAATAAGGTAATAAGGATAAACTATCATATTCATGTCCAAGAGACTAACATATTAAGACTAGGGAAGTAACAAGGATGGACTATCCTATTCCAATCATATTCATGAATCTCGATAATATACCGTATATCACTGGCCAATATGCAAAGTACAATGGGAAGGAAGATATATATAAATATACAAGGCCAAGAAATGAGTATACAATATGAACAATTGAAGGAAAAGATATACGGTAGTTCCATAGCTACATATAGCTAGGATTATATATATATACACACATATGATACGAAGTCAACTCAATGCATAACCTAAATCATCATGTCTTCACTTTTAAGGCCTCAATATAATCCTATTAGGATCTAGTACTATCTTACTCAAGGTTTCTATATGTCTAAACATGATATAAACATGCATAATAATGCAATCGCTAGATAGAAGAGGCCAAAACATACGTCAAATATCGATACCAAATCAATGATCAATCTGTCATAAACTAGCCATAATAATGATATACATTGATAATATCAATATCAACAACATTGCAAGTAACCAGCTATTTTTGACAATCAAATACCTAGTCGAGCCTATGCGTACCCCCACTACCCCAGGCTTGGAAGGTTTCATCAACATACAACAACATCATACATAGTAATCACCCATATCTAAGCAACCATCCCATATTAGTTGATAGACATAGGTACAAACTGGTGATAGACTATGCACATACAAAAATGAATGCAACAGAATCCACAATACCATAATCATCATCATCATAATCAACCTCTGACCTTGCTGGTATATAATCATCAAAATATCCTCCGACCTTGTCGGGTATCAATATGATCATCAAAATATCCTCCTACCTTGTCGGGTATCATCACATATTCATAATATCCTTCAGCCTTGTCGAGTATCAATGTCGTCATCAGAATATTCTCTGGCCTTGTCGAGTGTCATCATATTATCATAGTATCCTCCGGCCTTTTTGGGTGTCAATATCATCATCATAATATCTAAACCAATGTTACATAATATAGGAAAAGCCCTACAAGGGATAAAGTAAAGTGCAACCTCATGAGGGCTAATGCAAATGGCAAGCCCCACGAGGGCTAAAGTAAATGGCAAGCTCCACGAAGGCTAAAGTAAATAGATACGAAAAGAGAAGCAAGGTAGAGTATATTGTCATAATTAATCATTCACCATCAATATCACATCCTTAGAAATTTTATATATAATAGGTTCATGAATTCAAGTCATGGCTAAAAAAGTGTAAATCTGTAAGTTTGTTTTTCCAGAGTGAACCTCATGATTAAATCTCTGTAAAAGTATAAAAAGGGTTAGAATATCTCATGATTGAAGTAAAAAATAGTGTCATGGACCAAAATATATCTTGGTCAAATCTTTAAAAACATCATTATTAACCTCTTTTAAATATTTAACTTATTCATTAAGTTAGGTAGTTATTATTGTGAGGAAATCCATTTTAAGGTGGAAAGTGGGCTCTAGCCCTTAGTTAGTGACAACAATAACAAGATTATACTCTAATTGGAATCGTATCAATTACCGATGCAATAATCATAAATGTACAAAAATTATGCATGTCATCACCAGTATTTAAACATTGGAATCATAAACTTCATATCACATCTTCCTACATCCCATACCAGAGAGATGTGTACCTAATCACATATATAGATTCATAAGATCCAACCATATCCTTTACAAGGATAATTACTTCTCGAATATCCAAATCATATCATAACACAAACTTTGGCCCAATATTGTGTCCGAAATAATCATAACATCGCAATCACGGCCTTAGGCCCACATACATATCTGAAACTCATATCAATAATCATAATAGTAAGCCATCTAGTATTTATAAGTCATAGCCTAACTATAAGGCGTAACATATCTATAATCCATAAAGCTTATTTGTGATCATCTCGCATCTAAGAGGTGTAATATATCAGTAAGCACCTCACATCTAAGAGTCTTCTCCTATCTATAGGTCATACATAATTACTATGAGGAATACCATCTCTATAGGCCGACTATCAAATCTAAGGGATAGCATATCTATAGGAAAAATATCTTAACTAAGAGGAATTATCATCTCTATAGGTCAATTACCATAACTTAGAGAAAATGGCATCTCTAAAGGCCCCATATTATTTTTGTAAGAAAATCATGGCCATGAGCCATTTAATCATTATCCGGGGAAATACTATCACAATTCACCAAGCCACAATGTAAGCGTATTCTAAAGGTTCAATAGTTTCAATTAAGCCTAGCACCCACAACTAAATCCCCAAGGCTTACACAAGTCTTGGCCTAAGTGGGTCGGACAATCCCACTTGTAATACTCAATTTCTATGTTTAGGCAAACTATGCCTCAAACTAGGCTAAGTTATCTATTTCAACTTCTAGATGTCATCGAAGCCATAACTAATGCTAAGATAGGAACACCACCTAGAAACATAGGCTTTCAAGCCACTCTACCCAAATCATGATTTCACTACCACTAGACTAGCCCAACCAAGGTTAATCATACTAACACATGATTCCATCACTTAACCCACATCCCAAACCTAGAATTATATCATATACATGCTACAATTTAGTCCAATCTGGGGAGAATTCCATAAGATTCTAATAGAGTCCTAAACATACCACCTTACGGGTTCAAAACCCTCATCTAATCCACAAAATTCAATAATCAAGACTAAGTTATTCTACCCATAATCAAACTTAACATTCACATTTACAAACAATATATATCATACATCATCCACAAAGAAGAATAGATAGAAGCCTACCTCAAAGACAAATCGCAAAACCTTACAACATTCACCACGTGCTCATCTTCACTTCATAATCCCCAAAATGCCATCATACTTAATTTGGATGATAATCATGATAAAAGAAGTTAATCAAGCTTCCAAGTTAGCACAATGATCAATTTTGAGTTGCTACGCTCATTTTGGGTTTTTATATCTCAATAATGATGGAACATACCCCAAACACATCTTGGGGTCTATATATAGCCCATACATATAAGGAGATATCACTATCGCGATCATAGAAGTCGCTATCATGCTAGGGAAATCACCATAATCCATATCACAATCGCTATACACCAGCTTCAGCAAAGTCAAAACTTATTTTTTATCGTCAAAACTCATTCAAACTCTAATTTTTCCAAATAAACTATATAACTGAACTAAATTTGATGTTCCAAAAGCTTTGGTGAAGTTGGATTGTCTATTGTATGTCGTTTAGACCTAATTTGGGTCCCACACTGATACTTTGTGAGTTTTCAACTTTCCAGCTAATAGGTTGAAATGAGCTAGGGTGCATTTGGACCCAAAACAATGGTATACCTAGCCTAAAATTGATATTGTAGAGCTACTGGCACAGTTAGAATTTGTATCTTCATTTTATTGAATTTTTCACTCGATGGCCATTTGAAACTAGTGAAGACTTCTAAATAGGGAATTGGTCCTAAAAAACAAATGAACTGCCCGGTAACCAAACCATCAGTCCCAGCAAGTCATAAATGACTTAAGGAAGCTTTAGAGAAGACATAATAGTGAAGATAAGAAGAAATATGGAAACTAACTAAAAGGGTCATTATAGTTAATTTCTTATTTTGAAGTCTTCACTGGTTCAAACCAGTTACCGTCATTGATTTGAGGATCGTGTTGTGTTAGATTTCAAAGATAGAGTGAGGTCTTGGAGTCAGAGTTTCCCCATTTCCTTCTATCTTACTTATGTCTAGTCTCAAGTTTCGAGATAGAATTATGTTGACTATTTTAGACTTGGGTTATATTTATAATAGCTCTTGTACTAGCTCTACCAGGTCGTGGGATGGTTTTCTATATTGTGCCTACCTTTAGACTATTTCTATTGCATTTCTCATTTATGTATTGATTTGCCTTTTTGGACCTTTTTGGGGCATTTCCACCAAGTTAGCCCATTGTGAATAACTCTGGAAAGGTTTGAATTACCTACTGGAGGTATAAAGTAGGTTCCATCATGACTCATAAATTGGGTCATGATAGTCTATCTCGGTCAAATCTCTAAGACATTATTTTTAGGCTTAAAGGCTCATAAGTCATTCATTAAGATTCTATGATTCCCATTATGAAGAATCTATTTTAAAAGTGAAAATGGGAATAAATCCCCTTTTTATATAAAAAAAAAGAGTAATAGAACTATACTTTAGTTGGAATTGTACTATATACCATCAAACTAATTGTGACTGAATCTATGCATGTCATTACCAGTATTCAAACATATGCGATAATAAGCATCATTATGTCTAAAAACTATGATCATTTTCTTCCAAAATTTAGAATACTTCTCGAAAACCAATCAGTATCATAATCATGGACTTGGGCCTAATATATATCTAGAATAACCATAGCATCATACTCGTGGAAATTTGCCTAATATATATCTAGTATAACCATAACATCATAATTCAGGGAAAGACCATTACAATACACCTATTAATGTATTACACATCATACTAAGGGTTCGTTAACCTCAACTGAGTCTAATCATGCTAATATGCATAATTAACTCTATAAAAGCTAACACGGGTCATGGCATAAGGTAGGCTGGAGGAGCCCATTTCTATCCCAAAAATCCATTTTTGATAAGCTTTTATCTCGAGCTAGGCTAAGGTATCTAAATTCACTTGTATATGTTTAATATGTAATAAATACCCAAAGATAGTAGTTCTTCCCAATCATGAGCAACTAAGTTAATCCCACCTAAAGAAGTAGCAACTAGGGCAATTTCCCTAACTTATGCCAATTATACTAATTCCACCCTAGATTAATCAACTAAGGGAATTCCCCTATCTTAATCAACTAAGGTTATTCCATTCCAAACATGATCCATGAAGCCAAATTCACCTATGACATTCTAATTAAGCTAATTACTCTTAATTTATGGTTTAACGATAGCCCAAACGATCCAAATAAGACCAATCATACTAATAATGCTCCCAATACCTAAATCCCATCCCATATCTAGAATAACATCATTATTATATTATATATTAGCTCTATCTATAAAGAAGGTAGTAGGATTATAGAAGTATAATAAGTATTTTAACTTAAGGGTCAAATACACCTCTAGCCCCCAAACTTACAATTTAGGATAAATCATGGTATTCTACAGTCAATCACATTCTAACATCCCTGTCTAACATTAAACAATATAAAAACCATCTCAATAAAAAGAGTATATATAATCCTACCTAGTCGTTGAACCACAACTATTGAATCACCCACAAGTTGATTGTCTTCACTCCACGATCCCAAAATGCCATCATGCTATTACAATAGAAATTTTATACGATGTTAAGCGTAAAATGAGACTCATATTTCTATATTAAGGGTTGGGTCAAATATTGGGTCAAGAGTTGGCCCGTGGGGCTCGCAAATGAAATCAAAAATTAAACTCGTCATAAGGTCCCTCGAATCATATGGAAGTTATGCTCAAAAGTTAAGCACAATTCGGCTCTTAAATCAACCCTCAATGTTTATGAATTCAAGACCTAACCTGCGCTTCTTCAAATATCCCATAAATCTAAATAAAGTAGGGACTTCAAAGCTTGACTAAGAAGGGAGAAAGTTGACTTTGAGAAAGAAAAGGGGCGCCCTAGCTGCAATCAAAAAACAGCGCTAACGAGCAAGAAAGGGCCCCTTACTATAGATAGGGCCATTCTACCAAAAATTAGGATGGGAATTGAAGGAAAAAACAATGAAAATGACCAAGAAGAGTTAGGTTGGCTTATCGTAACTTATATGGATGTTTTCCCACTATTCCCTTTCTTTGAGCTCCCAGTTTATTATAAAAATGGTGGAAGAAGTGATAGAAAATCAGGTGGTAAAGAGGGTATTTAAACCCACCAAGTGTCGGTTAAGCGACAACTTTGCCGCTTAGGCAGCTTACCTATTTCTTAGGCGATCTAACAGCAAGGTCAGGTATCGCTTACACAAACCATAGGTCACTTACATAATGCCTGCTTATGCAGACAAAACAACATGTATGTGGCCCCCGACCAGATGGCCAATATCGGTTAAGCGACAATATGTCCTGTAATTGGAGTCCGTTTAAGCGACACTATATTAGCTTAAGCGATTGCATCAGTAACCTAATTTAACATATTTTGCTAAGTCCAAAATGGACTTTGATCGGGTGCTCAAAATTAATTTGGAACCCCATGCGTGCAAAGAAAATATGATACCACACCAAATTCGACATTCTGGACTCAATGGAACCATTAAACCTTTCATTCAAGATCGTTTCAACTAAATATTAGGCCCACAACTATAGTTCCATTCATATAATCCGCCCAATAGCCCAAAATAAGTTCAAAATCCTAAAGACCTAAACCAAAGGTCCGTCTATCCCAAAATTAATGCTCCCAAGCTGATGGTGTTGTTGTAATTATCATCAAGGTTGTCTACTAAGAGTTTTGGTATGAGAAAAAATCATAAACAACAAAATCTCCAAAAAGGAAAATGAGCCTAAAATCCATATAAAATGTTCGATAATTGAAATGATAGTTCAAAGAAGTCATTAATAACTCGTATTCAATGTGGGAAGGCTTAAAGTACAAAAAATGCTTGCAAATCAAGGGAATAACCTAGAGGGTCATTATAGTTTATTAGGTTTTTAGAGTTGATTCCCTATTTTGAAGTTCTCACTATTGAGAAGCGCGTATCGTGCTTAAACTCTTGGTTAAGAGCCTCGTATGTTAATTTTGGTAGTTTTGTTAGATCTAGAAAATCAATTTTAGGGTAGGAGGATCTTTGGTTCAAGTCTCGATGGCTTTAAGACTACGCTATTGGGTAAATTTTATTTAAAATGACATTAGGTGTGGGACTCATATTTCATTAAAACAACTCTAGATGGAAAATTAAATGGCATCATTGATTTTAAGTTGTTGAATTTTGTAGGGTAGCATAGTTTATTTTTATTCACGGGGTTCTGAATGAATCTCAAGGGTCGATCAGAAACTTGGCAAATGCCAAGTTCAGCTGGTGCAGGCCAAATATAGCCTTCGTGTTTGTGAGGCCTAAGCCACATTTGCATAGGACATGATAATTGGATATTTCGATCACAATGCCATGGGCAACATTTTCGAAGGCCAAGTTTATTGGACATCTTGTTCGTGAGCTAGTCTTTGCATTCATGAAAGGTAGGCCAGGATGAGGGTTACATTCACGATAGAGTCTTCATGTTCACAAAAGAGGAACTCATGGCAGTATTAAATGTTGTAAACCCAATATCTTTCCCATTATTTCTAAGTCCTAAGTCCCTTAAAGCCCTAGATAGCTTAGAGAGAGTGAAGGTTAATTACAGGGTGTTCGGGGTAAGTTGGAGACACGACTATAGTCATTTCCCCATCGCTTATTCTGTAAGTTTCTATTAAAATCTTGATTATTTTTTTAAATTTAAACCCCAATCCCTAGTTTACTTTATGAGCTGATTTGGGCTCTCTTGTGCTTGGAATTTTCCCATTTTTTAGGGTAAGTGATTCATGATCTAGAGGGATATTTTGATGATTTTAAAGTTATTGTTCCACAAGTAGGCCCTACATAGGATTTTTAGCTTATTTTGGACCCAATGCATTTATATATTGAATGGGTGTTTTTATTCTCGTATTAATATGTAGAACATTATTTTGATAGCGTGACATCATTTGGAGGTGTTTTAGAAAGGAAAATGTCCAATATAGTGGACTTTCTGAGTATTCATCAGCGACAAGGTAGGCTAGGCTTACTTTTCTCATATATTGAGTTTCCTTATGATATTAGTATGACATTATGCTAGATTTGGGTTGAAAATTATGACTTGGTTGTATGTTTGGTGAAATTTAAAATATTTTGCCTATTAGAGAGCCATTTTAGGTAAATTTAACCCATTCATCCTCTCTTTGGATTAAACAATGATTTTAGGACTTTTTAGACTTATTTGACATCTTGTATTAGATCTTGAAATTCTTAGTCTATCTCTGAGTAGAAATTATCTTAGTAGCTTTTGGGATTTAATAGGCCCCGTTGACCGTCTTTAAGATCAAATATCTTAATTAGCTCCTGGTAGATCTAGGAGGCCTTCTTTCGTCCTTATATACATTTCTTGGACCCTAGGGTGATTTATCTATCTTTATGACTCTTGACAAGACTTGGTAACCTCCACTTACTTTAAAGACTAATTCGATTCTGTTAATTGTTATTTATTGATGATATTTAAAGACTGGTTTGAGTTTTACACTTACTATTCATTTATGATATTTAAAGATCAGTTTGAAGCTAGAATTTACTATTCACTTATTACATTAGATTCCAATTCGAGTTTGACATTTATGGTTCACTTATGATATTAAGGATCCTATTCAAGTCTGGTGCTAATGATATAAATGGATTCACAAATATGGTTTCGATAGCTGGTTACTTTATGATTACCATTATCAGTACTTTTCTCTTGATTACATCTATCAGGCTTATGGGGGATCGATTGGATTATCCTTCTCTTGTGTGTACCTTTTGGGCATATGGGGGCCAGTTAGGCTGTAGTTAGCTTGTATTCTTTTTTTCTATTATTTACCTTGTTACTTATTATGTGTCAACGAAAGCGTTATTTCATGTAATGACCCTCTAGGTCATTTTCTTAATTTATTCTCATTTTTGGCATTTTCAGCTTTTCTACAGGGGCTACAGGTCATTTATATCTTTTAAAAATTATCAGGCAGTTCGTTTGGATTTTAGGCTCATTTTCTTATTTTGGAGATTTTGCTGTTAAGAAATTAGTCTCAGGACAAAACTCCTAGTAAACAACCTCGAATGAGAATTTTGACAGCTCCATCAGCTCTACTATATTGATTTTAGGCTAAGGGGACCCTTAGTTAAGGTTCTAATGCTTTCGGACTTGTTTTGGGCTATTTGGTGGATTCTATGAAAAATAATACTATAGGTGTGGGCTTCACATTTAGTCAAAATGATCGTAGATGAAAGTTTTGACGATTCCATTGAGTTTAAAATGTCAAATTTAGTATGGTAGCATAGTTCATTAGCGTGCATAGGGTTCCAAATGAATTTTGAGCACTTGATTGGAGTCCATTTTAGACTTAGAAAATTTGATCCTTAGGTTGTTGGTGCAACCGCGTAAGCTACTATTTGACTGCTTAAGCGGTAATTGATTTAGTGGCCTTGGCGATTTGGCTTTGGACCACTTAAGCGATCAATGATTGCTTTAGAAAACATTGCTTTAGCAACCAAGGTACCATTTTAGCGATGCCCGTATCCACATACCTAACTACTTTAGCAGTCGAAGAGCTTCTTTAGAGGTAGTCGCTTAAGCAACTAGGTGACTTCTTTATCTGCATCTGGGGATTGTTAAATCCCCTTTATTCACCCAATTTTTCCGTTATTTTCTCCACCATTTTGAGAGCTTGAAGAGAGGAAAAGTGTGGTGAATCTTCCATTGAAGCTAAGGTAAGTTAGACTAACACTCCTTGGTCATTTCCCATTGTTTTCCCCATCAATTTTCATCCCATTTCATTGTAAATTCTTAGAAATTAGGTCCTTAAATCCTTAGACATTCGGGGATAATTTGGGCCCCGATTAATGCACCATTTGTTACCAACTCTTAAGCACATATTTTTTTCCTTCGAGGGACATTATCATGGATTCAAGTTTATATTTTGTTTGCTGGCCTTGGGGTCCCATTCTTGACCTAAACTTTTTGACATATTTTATATAGCTATAGGGCCTCATTTTACTCCTATTGACGTGTAGATCATTATTTTGATAGCATGGTGGTGTTTTGGGATCATGGATCAAAGACGAGCAATTTATGGATGATTCAAGACTTGTGGTTCGGCATTGGGGTAGGTTTTAGTCTACTTTTCTTTGTAAGATAATGCCTAGTGTAGATTACATGTGAGGTGGGTATGATAGGACATGTTTATGACTAGAATATCCTAATTTAGCCTAATTTAGGAGCTTAGGTATAGAAGTATGAAGCAAACCTTAAGATGAGATGCCTGTTATAGCTATATAATCCTATCACCCTCATAGTGATGCTAGATACCCTATTGTGTAAGGTTTACTACTTGACTTAGTGGATCAAATCATAGTTTCCCAAACTATAGTATTATTGTGATACGAGTTATATACTGTTGGGCTTGAGGTCGTGGTTATGATACCAATTGGACTCCAGGTGAGTATTCTATTCTTGTAAAGAATGTAGCTTAAATGTATGGACATTTAGGTGCTTATGGTTGTGTTGTTTGGATATTGGTGATTGCATGCATAGATTATGGTACATTCATGCTCACGTAGTGGTAAGATTCCACCCAAAATCATGATTTTACTACTGTTTTATCAAAGGGGATTATCTCTTACTTTTGTCTTTTAAAATAGATTATTTTATAATGAAAATAGTACTACCTTAATTGATGATTTATGAGTTTTTGGAAACTACATCAAGATTGATTCTGGTCCATGGTTATCCACTCTTTTACCACTACTATTACTTTGGTCGAGGGAGATTCTGGCACTTTCTACTCTTTGATATTGATTTTTTCCCAGACTTGATCCCGGATAATGGATTTACAGAGTTACACTCTTTTAGTCATAGTTTGAGCTGGTGCACTTATTATATGTACACATCTCTTTGATATTGAATGAAGCAAATTGATGATGATGATGTTTATTGGAATTCCTAGATCACGACCAGGCAAGTGTATATAAATATTTTTGAATACCCTAGGGGGGCCTTCATCCATGAGCTATCATGATGGAGAAGAGAGGTTGTAGTTCTTTCTTTGTGAAATGTTAGCTAGAGAAGGTTTACCATAACGCCCGGAGTCTGTACCCCAGATGCTACATGATGCTTACAACTCCAAAGAAACACAAGCTAACCCATGACTGATATCTGCTGTGAGCACTGAATAATATACTGTAATAAAGGCAGAAAATATATTGAAATACCATAAGGTTCAAAATCTATAAATACTGAATAAGTGTATCAATTGAAATAACAATCTGTAAAATTGAACACTGTCTGAAAACTAGTCTGAAAAGCCTCTATTGAACTGTCTGAAAGTGGAGTTAATGGGACAATCCCCCAACTAACTCCATCTACTGAAAGACAAAATCTATTGAAATAATAAAATAAAATAATATCCTCGATAGATGAGGACTCAATACTAAATCCGATATGCTGGCTGAATCTGAATCTATCTATATGCGGTCCAAAACCTAAGCGACCGAACCTATGATAATGACATCATAGTGCAAAGAAAAGAATGCATTAGTACGTGGAATGTACTTGTATGCTAGATGAGGTAAGGCTGAATGTAAGGGTTCATATGCATGAACAACAACTAACTAAATTATATAGTGTAACTGAACATGAGCGTACATAGATAATTTGAAACTGTTGTAAATACTGAGTACGCAATACTGTGCATACATATATACTGTAACTGATCTTTTCTGAAGCTAAGTACTGAGTTCTGATACTAAGTAACTGATAATCTAAAGTTACTGATAACTGAGGTACTTATACTAATTGACTACTATCTAACAGTCCTGATTCTGTAGAACTAAACTGAGTGTTATTCTGAAGACTGAGACTGAAACTATAGGAGGTAATCATCTAATCGACATTCCCCAAATAAGAAAAGATAACTGAGTTGGTGTCCAATCTGTAACCCTAATTGGAAGGGTGTCAGTACCGTGTCATGGGTAATGACAACTTAAGAGATACACTCATCTAGTAGGTACTCTAATGAGAATGGTGGAACCCTCAACTGGTAGGTAAAAACACCTCATCAACCCTCAACTGGCAGGTTTTATGTCTCAACCTACGCTGGCTACGTATTTCTGGAACACAAGGATTACTTCTAAGGATCACACCTTCTACTGGCATGTGAGCCCCCATCCTTGGGCTCACTCGGTGCTGAATCCTACTCCTAACTGAATGACACTGAACTGAACTGGACTGATACAGAGATTATTGAGTTTTCCTGAGTTATGTAACTGACTGAATTTTACGAAGTTCTGTAATTGACTGAGAGTAGTACTGATCATGACATAACTCAGACTATTCTATAACTAACACTGGCTCTAGGTAAATAGCTAAATTATAGGGTACTAAATACCCCCAGGACTCGATAGCCTAAAAATTAAAGCATAGAATAATCTTGAATAACATAACATTACTCACTTGTTCATAATTCATCCATAGAGACATTTTATCAAACACCTGTAAGGTATCTACTTATACATGAATAGGGAATATATGCTATCATATTATAATGGCACTCTTTCATTCACCTAGGCATTTTATCAAACACATGGGGAGCATGCTTGAGTTATACAATAATCAACAAATATAGTTATCATGGCTACATCAATCAACTTGTAAATTGAAGGGTTTATCATGAAGATCATTTAATTCAACACATATAATGATTAATTGTATGAAAGCTTGTAATTTAATCATGGACTAAGGCCCAACAATAACATGAACATGAATTCAATTCAATTCAAACATGGAAGTTCATAATTCAACAATCTTGTAGTTGGAAAATGGATTTGTGGACTCTATGGGTGAAAGTAACTCATAGATGAACACCTAACATACCTTGGAATATTTGTTCTTGAAGGCTCTTGGAGAAATTCTTGAGATTGACCTTGATTTCTTGGAGCTAGGGTTTGTTTTCTTGAGAGAGAATGCTTTCTTTCTTGAGATAAGTGAACAAATAATAAGATAGTAGGCTACTTAGGACTTTAATCTCGTGTTTAGGATGAATGGAATGAGGGAAAAGTACCTAAAAGCCCTTGGAAATTAAATCTCAGAATTAATTGAAAATCCCAATTTCACCCCTGGCACAACGCGGTGGTATCGCGTTGCCACTTTGGATGCGATCTGGAAGTTCACCGCGATGCGGTGGGATCGCGTTGGTACATTGGAAATTGACAAATATGAAAATAAGCTTTGGAACGATGCCCCGGTATCACGGTACCTCACTGGAAACTGACAATTGCCATTTTTGCATACTCTGCGATGCCCTACTAGCCTAAATGACGGTGTTTAACGACTAAAACTTAAAATAACCATAACTTTTTACCCGGTTATCAGATTTAGGCAAATTTTATATCGTTGAAAAGTTATTTGAATTTCCTACGCAATGGAAGGCTCTAAACTGAAAAATAGCGAGTGTTTTAAAAATTTCATAGTAGATAACTCATGAACTGAGAGTTAATTTAGGCTAAGGAAATACAGGGTATTACAATATCTCCCCCTTGGGAACATTCATCCTCAAATGAGACTAATTAAGCTGAGAAATACTGATAGACTGAGCTGACACACTGAACATGCATATCTGATTCATGACTGAACTACGATCAAACTGAGTTCTTATACTGAACATGTATATCTGATGCATGGAATACATGACTGAAGTTACTGATAAGCTGAATTTTTGCACTGAACATGCATATCTGATGCATGAGTACATGTTTGAACTGATTCATTAATGCATGACTGAATATGCAACGGTAATGGGTACCAAGTTTATAATTGTAACTAAATATGGAACTGAGTAAAGTTAAGGAAGACTACTACCTTAAGCTGGATCTGGATTTGTGGAGAAGAGGTAAGGATACTTGGTCTGCATATCTGCTTTTTCTTCCTAAGTAGCTCCCTCAACGGACTAATTTCGCCAAAGAACTTTGACCTAGGGAACTTCTTTGTTCCTCAGTCTACGAATTTGATGATCGAAGATCTGGAATAGAACCTCTTCGAAAGAAATATCATTCTGAATATTTATGTCCTCTAAAGAAATTATTATTGTTTTGTCACCAATGCATTTCTTTAGCAAGGAGATATGAAATACTGGATGTATAAAGCTAGATCTGAAGGCAACTCGAGCTCATAAGCTACCTTTCCAAAACGACTGAGAATTCTGTAAGGACCGACATAGTAGGGAATGAGCTTTCCCTTCTTGTCGAACCTCTTCACCCCTTCATGAGAGATATTTTCCAGAACAAAAACTCACCGATCTCAAACTTATGATCTTTTCTTCTCACATCTGCATAAGATTTTGTCGTCTTTGGGATGCCCTAAGCCTTCCTCTGATCAACTAAACCTTCTCTAAGAAATCAAACACTAAGTCAGGCCCTACTACTACGGCCTCACCTACCTCGAACCAACCGATTGGAGATATGCATCTCCTATCATAGATAACCTTAAACTGAGCCATCTAAATACTGGAATGATAGTTGTTATTGTATGAGAACTCGATCAAAGGCAAGTGGTCATCCCAACTACCCTTAAAATCACCAACTTATGCTCTCAACATATCTTCTAGAGTCTGAATGGTCTTTTCTACTTGACCATCAGACTGAGGGTGGAAGGTTGTATTGAGATAAACTTAGGTACCAAGACCCTTTCGGAATGCTTTCCAGAAATAAGAGGTATACTAGGTACCTCTATCTGACATGATAGATACTGGGACTCCGTGTAACTTGACCAACTCTCTGATATAGAGTTTGGCCTAGTCCCCAGCTGAGTTGGAGGTAGGAACTGGCAAGAAATGATTTGATTTGGTCATCCTGGCTATGATAACCCATATAGAATCATACTAACAACAAGTGTGAGGCAAACCTGCCACAAAGTCCACGTTCACTTCTTCCAATTTCCATGTTGGAATACTAAACTATAGTGTGGACCCACTAGGCTTCTAGTGCTCAATCTTAATTTGCTGACATGTAGAGCACTTAGCTATAAATTTTGTACTATCTTTCTTCATCCCATTCCACCAATAGATCTCCCACAAGTTGTGGTACATCTTAGTATCCCCTGGATAAATCGAGTAATGCGCACCATGCGTTTCTGCAAGAATTTTTTGCCTCAAGTCGTCTACACCTGGAACACGTAGCCTACCCTGGAAATGTAATACACCATCTTCCCTTGGGATAAAACCTCAACTTTCTGATCACTGATTGACTCTTTCAACTTTACTAGACCGGGATATCTATCCTATTTTTTCTTTACCTCAAAATCTAGGGATGATTCTGAACCCATACACTACCTTCTGTTGAATCGACTAAGCGGATACCTAGTCAGGCAACCTGATGAACTTCTTAAGATAACTTCTTCTTAGCATCCTCAACATGAGCAACACTACCCATGGACAACCTACTGAGAGCATCATCCACTATATTGGTCTTGCCCAAATGATAAAGAGCACTCATGTCATAATCCTTCAATAACTCTAACCACCTTTTCTAATGCAAATTAAAATCTTTTTGAGAAAAGACATACTGAAGGCTTTTGTGATCTGTGAACACATCAACGTTCACCCCATACAAATAATTCCTCTAAATCTTTAAGGCAAACACTATAGCTGCTAACTTAAGGTCATGAGTTGGGTAATTCTTCTTATGGGGATTAAGTTGTCTAGAGGTCTAGGATATGACCTTACCTCTCTGCATGAGGACACAAGCCAAACCTAATCTGGATACATCATAGTACACAACAAACCCACCTGAACTATCTAGTAGAGTCAAGACTGGGGCTGAGGTGAGTTGAGTCTTCAACTCCTGAAAACTGTTCTCATAGGAATTTGACCACTGAAACATGACTTTCTTTAGAGTAAATCTAACATGGGGGATGCAATAGAAGAAAACCTTTCAACAAACCGATGATAATAGCCAGCTAAGCCCAAGAAACTCCTGATATATAATGGAGTGATAGGTCTAGGCCAATTTCTCACCATTTTGGTCTTTTGAGGATCAACTCTAATACCATCACTAAAAATAATATGACCAAGGACCGCTACAGATCTTAGCCAAAATTTGCACTTACTGGATTTGGTTAATAACTAGTGAGACCTAAGAGTTTGAAGTATGATTCTGAGGTAATCTACGTGATCATTCTCGCTATGGGAATAGACAAAAATGTCATCGATAAAGACTATAATGAAGAAGTCACAGTACTACTTGAACACTTAATTCATCAAGTCCATAAAAGTTGCTGGGGCATTTGTAAGACAAAAATACTTGACTAGAAACTCAAAGTGACCATACCAAGTTTGAAAAGCTATTTTTGGAATGTCATATTCTTTGTCTCTAAGCTGATAATAGCCTGATCTGAGGTCTATCTTAGAAAAGTAACTAGCACCCTGAAGTTGGTCAAACAAGTCATCAATTCTGGGAAGTGGGTACTTATTCTTGACTGTGATTTTGTTTAACTGATGGTAGTCTATACATATTCCGAAAGAACCACCTTTCTTACGCACAAATAAAAATGGTGTGCCCAACAGGGAAATGTTAGGTCTGATGAATCCCTTATCTAGGAGATCCTTTAACTATTCTTTTAACTCTTTCCGTTCTGCTGGTGCCATTTTGTATGGAAGAATAGATATGGGTTAAGTATCTAGAAGAAGGTTTATTGTGAAGTCTATTTCCCTAATGGGGGAAACTCCAAGATGATCTTCAGGAAATACATTTGAGAATTCATTTACTACTGGAACTAACTCAAGACTGGGAGTTTCTAAACTAGAGTCATTTACTCACTCAAGATGATAGACACATCCCTTAGATATTATTTTTCTTGCTCTAAGGTATGAAATTAATTGACCCTTAAGCGTTGTAGTACTACCCCTCCACTCAAGGACTGGTTCACTTGGAAACTGAAAATGAACAATTTTATTTCTATAATCAACTGAGGCATAGCATGAATGAAACCAATCCATGTCGAGAATGACATCAAAATCTGTCATCTCTAATTCTATTAAGTCTGCTAAAGTGACTTTCTGAGATATCATAACCGAGTAGTTCCTGTATATCTACTGGGCTATAATAGACTGACCCACTGGGGTAGAGACTGAGAATGGTTTTGTTAAGACTTCTTGTTTGACTTTAAAGTTAACTGTTATGTAAGAAGTTACGAAAGATAGAGAAGATCCTGGATCTAATAAGGCATAAACATGTAAATGAAATATCTCTAACGTACCAATGACCACATCAAGAGAATTTTTCTGATCTTATATAGACTAAAATGTATAGAGCCTATTTGGGTGTTGCCCACTGGTGACACTAGAAGTGGCACCCTGCTGATTTGGGCGACCGAACTATGTTGAGGAGTGATTATACTGACCCTGGGAACGTGACTGAGGACAATCTCTGACTTTGTGGCTTGGCTTGCCACATCCAAAACAAATATCACTGCCAGCTCTACAGATACTACCCTAAGACTTGATCTTGCCGCCCTATCTTTGTTACTATTTCTGAACTTAGAGAGTGAAGCACCGGCTGAGGACGAATTTGGAACTGAAGACTTTAGGTGAAACTGGAAATAGTTACCACCGTCTGACTTAGGCTGATTAAAATTGAGGCTACCTATTCTAGCTCTCTTGTTTTGCCTCTCTTTCCATCTGATCTTAGCCTCCTCTATCTATTGAGCATAGACTATGAGCCTGAATATGTCCATCTCCTTAATCAAAATCATTGTTCTACACTCTTTAACCACACTATCTGACACTCCTGACATAAACTTTCTTATTCTGGACCTACTGCCTGCCACTACATATGGAGGATACCTGGATAACTGAGTAAACTTGATGGAATACTACCTTACTCTCATACTGCCTTGCCTGAGGTTGATGTACTCTAACACTTTGGCCTCTCTCAGATCTAAGGGAAAAAATCTATCTAGGAAGGCAGTAACAAACTCTTCCCACTTTATGGGCTCTGCATCTGTTCCCCTGTCTACCTTCTACTATTTAAACCATATATGAGCCACATCTTGTGTCTTATAAACGGCTAACTCAGCACTCTCACTGGAAGTCACTCCCATATTATCTGTGACTTTTTGAACCTGATCGAGGAACTCCTGTGGATCCTCTTGTAACTTAGATTCTGAGAATAGGGGAGGATTCATTCAGGTGAAGTCTTGAATCCTAGCTGTAGCAGTATTGGCCACTGGGTTTTTTGGAACAGTAGCTGGCCGTTCATTCTGAGCTGCTACTGAATTGGCTAGACTAGTGAATACAACTCTGAATTCTACATGGGAAATATGTTCGTCCAGGGGATCTGCCTGAATGAGTTGGGGTGTTGACTGATTTTTTATTCTTCTTTCATTAGTCTTTTTGGGAGGCATGTTCTGCAAACAAAAGAAAGAAGTAGATTAGACTAAGAGTTTAACTTGAGCTCATGCTCACTAGCACGACATGATTACTGAAAGAAGGGAAACCTTTCCTAAAACATCTCATAGCCCTCTGTCCATAAGTGTGGCGCGCTACACACCCAAGAATAAGACTCTAAGTGATGTATCTTTTAGACTTCCTAGGATACTATTGAATCTTAGGCTCTGATACCAAGTTTGTAATGCCTCGAGTTTGTACCCTAGACGCTACACAATGCTTATGACCCTGAAGGACCACAAACTAACTCATGACTGATATCTATTGTAAGTAATGAATAATATACTATAATAAATGCAGAAAATAGACTAAAATGTTGTAAGGTTCAAAATCTATAAATACTGAATAAGTGTATCAACTGAAATAACAATTTGTAAAATTGAACACTATCTAAAAACTAGTTTGAAAAGCCTCTATTGAACTGTCTGAAACTGGAGTTAATGGAACAATCCCCCAACTAACTACATCTACTGAAAGATAGAATCTACTAAAATAATAAAATAAAAAAATATCCTCAATAGATGAGGACTCAATACTAAATCTGATATGTTGGCTGAATCTAAATCTGTCTATGTAAGATCAAGAACATGAGCGTTCGAACCTATGATATAAGACAACATAGTGCAAAGAAAGAGTATGTGTCGGTACGTGGAATGTACTGGTATTCTAGATAAGGTAAGGCTGAATACAAAGGTTCATATGCATGAAGAACAACTGACTGAATGATATAGAGTAACTGAACATGAGAGTACATACATAATCTGAAACTACTGTAAATACTGAGTACGTAATACTATGCATACATATATACTGTAACTGAGCTTTTCTGAAGCTAAGTACTAAGTTCTGATACTACGTAACTAAAAATCTAAAGTTACTGATAACTGAGTTACAGATACTGATTGAGTGTATCTAATAGTCCTAATTCTGTATAACTGAACTGAGTTCTATTCTGAGGACTGAGACTGAAACTGTGGGAGGTAATCATCTAATCGACATGCCTCAAATAAGATAAGATAACTAAGTTGGGGTCTAATTTATAACCCCAATTGGAAGGGTGTCAGTTCCGTGCCATGGGTAATGACAACTGAAGAGATACCCTCATTTGGCAGGTACTCTAATGAGAATGGTGGAACCCTCAAATGGCAGGTTAAAACACCTTATCAACCCTCAACTGGCAGGTTTGATGTCTCAACCTATGCCGTCTACGTAGTTCTGGAATGTATGGATTGCTTCTAAGGATCACACCCTCTACTGGAAGGTGAGCCCACATCCTTGGGTTCACTCGGTGCTGAATCCTACTCCCAACTGAAAGACACTGAAATGATTATACTAAACTAAATTGGACTGATACTGAGATTACTGAGTTTTGTAACTGACTGAATTCTACTGAGTTCTATAACTAACTGGGAGTAGTACTGATCGTGATATGACTGAGACTAGTTTTCATGGCTACATTAATAAACTTGCTAATTGAAGGGTTCATCATGAATATCATGTAATTCAACACATATAATGATTAATTGCATGAAAGCTTGTAATTTAATCATGGACTAAGACCCAACAATAACATGATTATGAATTCAATTCAATTCAAACATGAAAGTTCATAATTCAACAATCTTGTAGTTTGAAAATGAATTCGTGGACTGTATGGGTGAAAGGAACCCATATATGAACACCTAATATACCGTGGAATATTTGTTCTTGAAGGTTCTTGAAGAAATTCTTGAGATTGACCTTGATTTCTTGGAGCTAGGGTTTGTTTTTTTAAGAGAGAATGCTTTCTTTCTTGAGATAAGTGAGCAAATAATAAGATAATAGTCTACTTAGGTCTTTAATCCCATGTTTAGGCTAACTGGAATAAGGAAAAAAGACCTGAAAGCCCTTGGAAATTAAATCTTAGAATTAACTGAAAATCCTTATTTTCACCTCTGGCGCGACGCGGCGCTAGCTCTCCGTGTCTTTGGAAATTTACAATTGGGAAAATGCATGGTGGAACAATGCGGTAGAATCGCGTTGCCACTTTGGATACGACCTGGAAGTTTACCGCGAGGCGGTGGGATAGCGTTGGTACACTGGAAATTGACAAATATGAAAATAAGATTTGGCGTGATGCGTCGGTATCGCGGTACCTCACTGGAAACTGACAATTGCCATTTTCGCATACTCCGCGATACGCTAATGGCCTAAATGATGGTGTTTAATGACTGGAACTTAAAATAGCCTTAACTTTTTACCCGGATATCAAATTTAGGTGAATTTATATCATTGGAAAGCTAATTGAATTTCCTATGCTATGGCAGGCTCTAAACTGAAAAATACTGAGGTTTTCAAAAAATTTATATTAGATAACTCATGGAATGAGAGTTAATTTAAGCTAGGAAAATATGGGGTATTACATATACACACTTGGTATGTTATGGAACTTGGATCAATTATGATACTATGAATATATTGTGCATTCATTCATTCATATACATTGCCTATCACCGGTATATTGTTTGGTCCTTATATCTATCAGCCTTATCGAGGGTTGCTTAAGTATCGGTTATGAATGTTGTTTGCTGAGTGTTGATTAAACCTTCTGAATTTATGAGGTTCTAATTAGGTATTTTTTTGTTTGGACTAACTAGTTACTTCACTGTTATTATTATGGTTTGTTAGTTTGTGGCAGACTGACTATGGACTGTTATAGTGGTCGGAGGTAAGGTTATGATCCCATTCCTTTTTGTGATAGATTACATTATTGATAGTGTATTTATGGTTAGAAATTTTGATTATAGGCCTAGATCATGCTAGTATTAACTTTCTTTCTTGGTTAGGATTACCTAGAGACGTTAGGTTGGCTACCTTATGTTTTTACCTTTTAGTTAGTCTTGTATACCTATATATGTGTGTATATATATAGCTATGGTATTACTGTATATCCCCCCTTTCCTTATTTATTCATATTGTATATCTATTCCTTGACTTGTACACTATTAAATATCCTTCTTCCACTCTTCATTTGTATATTGGCTAGTGATATATAGTATAGTATTTTAGTTCCTTAATACTTCTAGAATACGATAGTTTATCCTTTTTACCTTTCTAGCTTCATCATGTTAGCTTCTTGAATAATTTCCTGTAGTTTATATGCTTGCATTATATTTTGAGCTCAATCGGTAGTTTCCCATCATTGGTGTGTGCATCATGTTGAGCAGCTATCAATCAAAGATTTGGGGTGAGCTTCTAACGTTCGAAGTATTACTACTCTCACTTATGTGACTGATCTCTATGTTGATTCATAGATGGGTTGTACATGTATATTTATTCAATATTTGACTTTGTACTCTTATTGTATTAGAAACACTTGTTCTAACTTTACCAAATTTCGGGATTGCTTTACATATTAGCTTTTTTAGCATGTTTATCCCCTAATTTCTTCCATTTCTCTTGATAGTCCGTTACTAGCTATTCTGTACTATGGATTGGCTTACCTACTGGTGGATTATAGTTGGTTCCATCATGACCTTTAAAATTGGGTCGTGTCATTTTAGGTTTTCCCTTTTATCCTTGACTTTAGTTTACATTCTCGCATCTTATTATCCTTTTATTATGATTTAATGCAGTCGATTGATGATGCCTACTGAGTACTCATGGTTTTGGTTCTTACACTATGCTTTTGCATCTTTGATGTAGATTTGTGTACTAGTTTTCACCGTTGATGTTCTATCCAAAACATTCTAGAGTTTAAAGATAGGGTTAGCTTTCTGAGTCGGAGTGAGCCTCTCTCCTTCTACTACTTTTGGATAGTCTATCTTTTCGAGACTATTTGTATATTGATAGTATTAATACTCTTATTCTTTTGGTTAGTGGCTCTTATACAACCTTACTAGGTTGTGGGATACTCTTTTGCTCTTTCTCTCTTTTATTTATGTCTATTTGTGTGTGTGTATATATATATATGCACTGCTTTTATATTATATTTCTTACAATCCATTTGTATGCTTAATTTTTAGTATTCATCATAAGTTTCACCAACTAGCTTTTTACTTGTCGTTTGGGGCTACAATTTGGCTTACCTACTGGTGGATTAACGTAGGTGCCATCATGACCTGAGAAATTGGTTCATGAAAAAAGTATTTTGTTATTCTCAAGATCTATGGGAATAAATTATCCCATCATTACCTGAGATATAAACCTACAAAACTAAGGAAACCAATGGAACCCTTAATACTAATTGAATTACGATGGGACTACTTCATAGCAAAATTGAACCAACTGGAGAACATACAAAAAAAAAAACTCTCCACGGAGGACCATGGTTTATGGAAGGAAGTTTTGTATCCGTAAAAGAGAGGAGTCATATTTTGTCCCATAGAAGGAAACCTTAACATACACAATAATCTGGACACGCTTCACACAACTACCAATGAAATTCTATGATATAACTATCCTAGAAAAAGTTAGAATGAAGTTAGGAGAGCTTATTAAAATAGATACTTGAAACTCTGTTGCAATGAGGGGGAGATATGCTCGAATTTTCATCCAAGTACCTATAGAAGTGACAGTCAATACATATGTGACTATTGGAAGCCATAAGCTAAAGGTTCTCTATGAAGGGGAAAAGATTCTATGTACTACTTGTGGATGAATTGGTCACACTATCAAGAGTTATAACAAAAGTATTACCATATACAACATCAAGTGATACACCCTCTACTTCAATTATTGTAATTCCTCTAGATGATTAGCAAGTATTGTCCTTTCCACGAAGGAAAAATAATGCCAAACAAGGATAACAAACAATAGGGGCTTACAAACTAAATAGATATTCTCCAAACAAACAGGTAGAAACATACGATTCAACAGCAGGTAATTTTCTAGACCTCAATTATACCACCATAAAAAATAATCTTCCTATTTTAGGAACCAAAATTGATAAAAGTTTTCCTTATAATTTTAATTCTAGTTTTAATCAAGGGAGAAAATGGAAAAAAAAAACAAAATTTTGATAGTGGGTCATGCCCAAGAGTCAATATTGACGTTGGAAATTTATCCAAGAATAGAAGGTTAAAGGTTGACCGAATCGATAAGGGAGACTCTATTAATACCTTTAATTCTCCACATCACACTAATTCATTATGGACCTAAAGGGCCTAAGCCTCAACTACCCCTATATCCTCTTTGGAAACTCTAATGGATATCTTCTACTCTATAACTTTTCTTAGGAGTAATATCTCTTCTAAAGAAAATGATCATAACATTGTGATGGTTGACATGACAAAGGCTATCAGATAAATTAAATCCCCCTACTTCTAATTATAATTAATGATCGGAGCACACTCTTTCCCATTCTCTCTTTTTTTAGATTTCCCCAATCGTAGCATATCCTCAACTCCCAATCCCACTCTAAGAAAATCTCCAGTGTTCATGGAGGATCAAACATTTCAAGGAGAATCAATCACCCACTATGTGATAGTAGGAAACCAACCCATCATCCTGGTCCGGCAAGATCCGACATGGTTAGCCCAACTAGTAAAGAAAGGGGTAGACCAAATAATTGAGGGACTAGGAACCTAGATTTGGAAGTAGAGTCTCCATGACACCCAAATGATGGTAACACACAATATCAAGAACACTTCAGAGCTTATCTCCCTTATGGAACACACCTTTAAGAGTCTACTACTCCACCCCATAACTCCTTACCTGCCCAACTCACAAACTTTATATTTCATCCCTTAGAATCCCACAATTACAGAAAAATGAAACCAAAAAGAAAATAAGATCCCTCACTACTAGATACGCTGTAAAAAAAATCAAAATTTGAAACAAGTTTTAGCAAGTTTTGGAGATCCAAGCCCATACTTTTTTCTACTAAAAAAACTCTTCTCAAAGAATTCAATGAACCATATGACATAGTTATTATAATATAGTATCCAATGGAGATGATGGTATTCTTTCTAAGATTGAGAATCATTAATGAGCATGTGCCACCAATGGAAATAGTTAACCCTTACAGAGGGAAATGCAAACTTCTTATGTGGAAAGAGGAAGGGTTTTATAAAACAACTTACACAGTTAGAGAACCGAATAAACATCATTATTTAGAACACGAGGGAGAACAATAGTACCAACTTTTTTAGGTTATGGGAGGATATGGTAAACACTCACAATCCTGCAATGTAGGTGCTACTAAAGAAAAATGGCAGATCACAAAGACCTCATTTAGACTTTTTATTTTGATTCTCAGATTCAATCCAGCGTTGTTGATAGCGGCAGTGAAATTTTCATTATTTTGAAGGACGATATGCTAAAACATGACAATATTTCCATTACTACTTAGGGAATACATGTCATGGTTAAGGTATCTATCAATCCTAAATCTTAGTTTTTTTCTGTTGTCTATGTCAGCACTAGGGTTAACTTATAAGATGAGCTCTGGCATTTGTCTTAAACCTTTAAGAAAGCTGGTTAATATGGGTGATTACAATAAAGTCCATAGAGCTAGTGAAAAACTTGGGGTTAATAGTCTGAATGCCAATAGAGTGTCCCTCTTTTGGAAATATTTAAGCAACTAAAAAATGATAGATTTTTGTTATAGATATTGTAAATACACATGGACCAATAAGAGGCATCATAATAGGAAATGCCTTATTCTGAAGAAACTTAATAGGTGTCTTGCCAATGACTCTTGGTGTTTTGTGTGGTTTATTTATTTTGTTCTTGTCATATTTTTTGGATTGATATACTTGTTGCTTTAAAATCATTGTTCTTGGGTTTATTAGTTTTATCTTGGTTTAAATTATAAGGAAAAGTTTAGACTTGAGTATTCTTTCATTGCAACCCTATCGTATACTTTGTTAGTGCCTTGACTTTCCTAATAAAGTAGTATCAAAACATTAATTATTACTCATTTTTGATTGAATGATGGAGAAAAATATGAGCAAGATAGTTTGTTTGGATGGTAGTAACTATCATACTTAAAAAGGCAAGATGAAGAATCTCCTATTTGTCAAAAAATGCAATTGCCTCTGTTTGCTTAAAACACCCCAAATTTTGGTCCTTACAAATTTCTTAACCTTAGCTTACTACCCAGATTACGACTCTCCCTATGAGTCAGAGGGTGTCATTATGAGTCATAGGACCCTAATCATATCCTGGATATTATGGATTGGCCAAGTTTATATTATGATTATATTGGCTCCTAATGAGTCATTAAGACTCTATACGAGTCGTATAGTCCCATCCGTAGCCAACTAGTGTGATACCTAGATATTTTGTCTTGCCTATAATTTGACCAAACTAGTCGTAACCTCTAAGTATGAGTCTTATGGTATGAGTCGTATTAATACCACTGTGGGTTCCCATGGATGTTGTCCAGACTACGACTAGAGGTCGAGTCATAAGGTGACCCTATGAGTCGTAAGGTCGCCCATAGTGACTGGCGACAAATTTTTTAGTGTTTTATTAAGGGCAGTTGGGCATTCCCCTCTTCCCCAATTATGACCCATGACTTAAAACCCCTTTAGGGTAGTATTATCACTCTGAAATAAATCAAAATATCTTCTCAACCTCTCTTAAATACCCAAGGTCAAGAACACTTAGGGTTTCCAAGAAGTTGGTCAATTAGGGCTCTGAAGGGTAACTTCTATCCATACTTGTGATACTTTAGGCTTGTTACTCTTCCCTAAATGTTATTTTGTGAAAATTGTGTGTTTTAATGGTAATTTTATGGGTTTCAATGTGGGTTTTAACATGGGTTGAGAGTTTTGGAATGGATGATTCTTGAATTATTTTCCCATGGTTTTCATGAGTTGTTCATGCTTTGAGTTGAATGTTTTTGTACTAATAGAGTGATGGGTGTGGGAATTGTAATAAGGGTCGAGGTTATCCCCTAATCTAATGTTTTGAACTTGAAAATTGATTTTGAACAATTATTTTCCCTTAACCCACTTGTGTAAACCTTGAATTATGGAATTGTCACTTGGTTTGACTTACTCGCGTATTCTATTGCATTGCATAAATGGTTAAATAATGAATTTGTATTTTCAATCCTTGTTTTCTATGTTTTATTTAATGAATAAAGGGGGTCGAGGCATTCCCCCGTGTTAATGAAATTATAATGGCATAATTATGAGCTTGCAAGCTAAATGGTATGATGATACTGTGGTATGCCTTAATGTATGATTCCTTAGTTAATAAACAGGTTATGTGAAACTTATTTTAATTTTTCTTTATGGGTGTTATGTAGTTAAGTAGTGAAGTAGTGGGTCTCAAATGACTTATACAGGAAACTCGCATTTTTCGATGTGAGAGTTGGTCTTGACAACTGTATGTATGGTTCACACTATTGATATATGTTTTATCTAGGTTTGACATGGGGTTAGAGAATTCTCTGGTCTTCTTTGATACATTTGGTTTGTGTGGCTAACACGTACTAGGGCCCTTTCAGTAAGGGGTGTTGAACCCATATGCATGTGGGTGCCTATTTATGATGGTTGAGCTATATAATCTAGGATAATGTTTTACTATCATTCTAAAACTTGTTCCCCACCCCAGTATCTATTATATATATGTATACGTATATGTGAACATGCACAGCGAGTTTGAAATTAAACTTTTGACTAATCATCTTTAAATATTTTATCCCTATGTGATGTAGGGTCCAAAGGCACTTCTTCTTTTCCTTCACAATGATAGGTGATATTAAAGTCTATCATTGTGGTGAAGTGGTGAGCTTTAATTCTCCATAAGACTTGATCATTTCATCAGTTTTCCTTTATAAATTAAAATTAAAAACTTTATATTTACATTGTCATTGTCATTACTAGGATCAGGTGTATGTCCTGGCATAGGTTGTTTCTGGTATAGAGGCTTTGTGGATCTTACCATGGATTGGGTGTTAATATTAACACTCTTAGATATCTTTTAACTTATTAGTTTCTCTTTTTTATATTTTCAAAATACAGCTATTATCAAGTGTGTTATATTCTACTTGGCTACACAAAGGGGGTGATCTTCGGTCCTCGGTGGACTTGAGATACTCTTCACGGTCAGGCCCTGGTTTGGTTCATGACAAAGTTTGTATCAGATCCTAAGTTTGTGGTCAATTGGGTGTCCACAAAGTCGTGTCAAGTAGAGTCTCTTTCATACATGTGTAGCATGCCACACTTATAAGGGAGAGGCTACTAAACATTTAGGAATATTTCCGTTTCTTGTGTTCTATTTTTGGGCTATAGAGTCTAAGGTCTTGAAACTTCTCTAATCTATGTTTGTTCATATTTCAGATCATGCCTCCCCAATGATTTAATGCTTGTGGAACTTGTTCTGTCCCACCTGAGGATAGTATGGTCATAACTCATCCTTTTTATAGAGTTCCACCCTGGTATAGGGGAGCTTCACCATGTAAAGTTCTACTGGTCCCTACTAGTCCACTTTGATCTCTTCGGGATGATGATGATCACGACCTACCTCCCCAAAGAGACATTTCTAATGTTGAGTTTAGTTAATTTATTTATCTATTGACCCAGTTAGTGATAGTTCAGTCACATTAGTTGGGTCATGTTGGTACTACTGTGAGTTCTTCTAAGGTTACTCGAGTTGGGCAATTTATAAGGCTCAATTCTCTGACCTATATTGGCTCTAAGATTAAGGAGGATCCTCAAGGATTCATAAATGAGAAAGAGAAGATCTTCTGAGTTATGCATGCTTCTAACTCTAAGGGTGTAGAATTTACTACATATTAGTTTAAGGATGTGGAATATCAATGGTATAAGGAGTGGCCTAGTCTATGGGTGATGATGCAGAGTTGGAACTACGAGATAAGTTTGTGTGCCTTCCTGGATCATTTCTTTCGTCAGGAGTTAAGAGAGGTTAAAGCTAAGGAGTTATGAATATGAAATAGGGTAGGATGATTGTGAAAGAGTATGTTCTTAAATTTCATTAGTTGTCCCATTATTCTCCTGAGATAGTGTTAAGCATGAAGGCTAAGATAGGGAAGTTTGCTTTGAGCTTATCTCAGGACTTGGTGCTAGAGTATAACATCTCCTTATTGAATAGTGATATAGATATCTTTAGGATTATGATTTATATGCAATAGGTTGAAGATAAAAATAAAAAACAAGTTAAAATAGAGAAAAGGTAAAGTAAGAGGTCTAGGTATTAAGAATAGGGTGAAGGCTAGCAAAAAAGTGGTAGAGATGGAACGCAATGGTTTAAGAAAAGTGGGGAAAGTCTAGTTCATATTCTATGGTTTTTACTCCATATCCTAAGTCATCCAGTGATCGCCGTTTTAGAGAAACAGTGGGTTTAAGGCACAAGGTGCCCAGTCTCAGGTTAGTGGGTCCCGTCAGCTCCATCGTATCCTCCATGCATATTTTATGGTCTGCTTCACCATGATTTTTTAAATGAGGGAAGAAATAAGTGTTTATACATGGCTAGTCGAGACATATTTAGAGGAACTATCAATTTAATGATGTTGCTATTGCGCTAATAATGTCCTGATTGTTGCTTCTTCAGATCCTGCACTAAAGGGTGTTACTTCTAGCTGTGAAATTGGTGAGAATCATTTGTATGCTCATTCCACCCATCAGGACTCTAAGGCGTCTCCTGATATTGTTACTGGTATGCTAAAGAATTTCTCTCGTGATGGGTATTACTGCTAAATCCTGGGTCTACCTTTTCTTATGTGACCCCTTATGTGGCTATTCATTTTAGTTTTGGCCTTACGTGTATTCGTGATCTATTTTTAATGTCTACCTTGATGGGTGACTCTATTATATCTAGAAGAGTCTATTGGGGTTGTGTGGTATCTGTCTATAATAGGGAGACGTTAGTGGATTAGATAAAGTTGGAGATGTTAGATTTTGATGTTATCTTGGGAATGGATTGGCTCTATTCGTGCTATGTGTCTCCTGATTATGAGACCCGAAGGGTCAGTTTCTAATTCCCAAATGAACCAGTGATTGAAGGGAGTTCCCTAGTGCCTAAGAAAAGGTTTCATCTCTTATGTAAGAGCCCAGAAATTAATTTCCAAAGGTTATATGTGTCACCTGGTTAGGGTTAAAGATTCTAATTCCAAGGGTCCCTCCTTGTCATCTATCCTTGTGATCTGTGAGTTTCCTGAAGTGTTTCCTGATAATCTTCCTAGTGTCTCTCCCAATAGGAAATTTATTTTATGATCGATCTTCTTCCAGACACTCATCCTATCTATATCCCTCCCTATAGACTGGCTTCGACTGAGTTGAAAAAACTTAAGAAGCAGTTGAAATATCTTCTTGATAAGAGTTTTATCCGCCTTAGTGTTTCCCCATGAGGTGCGTCGGTACTCTTTGTGTGTAAGAAGGATGGGTTTCTTCGAATATATATAGATTATTGCCAGTTAAATAAGGTAACAGTCAAGAATAAGTATCCTCTTCTTAGGATTGATGACTTGTTTGACCAGCTGTAGGGTGCAAAGTATGTTTCTATGATTGACCTTTGGTTGGGTTATCATCAATTGAAGATTAGAGAGGTGGGTATCCCTAAGACTATTTTCTAAACCTGGTATGATCATTTTGAGTTTTTGGTGATGTCATTTGGATTATCTAATGCTTCTGCAGGGTTTATGGATCTTATGAATTGGATTTTTTGTCAATTTCTAGACTTCATTATATTTATTGATGACATCTTAGTTTATTCTAAGATCGAGGTGGATCATGTCGATCACCTCCGTATAGTGTTGGAAACCCTTAAGAATTAGTGTTTGTATGCTATGTTTTTCAAGTGTAAATTTTGAATACTGTTACTTTTTTGAGTCATGTTGTTCCTACTTAAAGGATCATGGTGGATCCACATAAAGTTGTGGTGGTTCAGAAGTGGTGTAGACCCACGACTCCAACCGACATTCAGAGCTTCTTGGGCTTGGCCGAATACTAGAGGAGGTTTGTGGAGAGTTTATTTTTAATTGCTGCTCTATTGACTAGATTGACTCAGAAGAAAGTGAAGTTCCTGTGGTCTGATGCTTGTAAGGGTAGTTTTGAGAAGTTGAAGGATAAGTTGAATTCTGCTCCTATTTTAACCCTACTCGAGAATATTGGTGGCTTTTTTGTTTATTATGATGCATCCCATATGGGAATGGGTTATGTGCTGATGCAACGGAGAAAAGCTATGACATATGTTTCTAGGCAGCTGAGGGTGTATAAGAAGAACTATTCGAATCATGACTTGGAGTAGTATCGGTAGTTTTTGCTTTGAAGATTTGGCGCCATTACCTGCATGGGGTTTATCTTGATATCATCTCAGACCAAAAGAGCTTGCAGTATGTATTCACCTGGAAAGAGTTAAATCTTAGGCAAAGAAGATGGCTTGAGTTGCTCAAAGACTATTATATGAGTCTTTATTCTCATTCAGGTAAAGCTAACATGGTTGTTGATGCTCTTCGTAGGTTATTTATGGGGAGCTTGTCTTGTTTTTGTAAAGAGAAGCTGGGGTTGGTGAAGGATATTCTCCATTTTCCTAATCTTGGAGTTCGTCTTTTGGACTCTAGGAGATGGTAGTGTGCTTGTTAGAGAGGTGGTGAAGTCCTCTCTGGGTGCCGAGGTGAATAAGAAGCAGGTTTTGGATCCTATTCTAATGAGAATCAAGGATGATTTGGGTCACCAGAAGGTAATGGATTTTGAGATTGGTAGTGATAGTATCTTGAGATACCAAGGTAGATTGTGTGTTCTTCATATTGTTGGGATGTAAGAGAGGATCTTGGTTGAGGCTCATGAGTTGAGCTACACTGTACATCTGGGTTCGATGAAGATGTACCATGATGTAAAAGACATCTATTGGTGGAATAACATGAAATAGGATATAGCAAATTGTGTGGCTAAGTGCATGCTGTGTCAACAAGTGAAGGTTAAGAACTTGAAGGCTTTCAGTTTGTCTTAAGAGATTGAGTTGCCTATGTGGAAATGGGAAGTGATCAATATGGGTTTTGTAACTAGTCTTTCGTGATCTCAGAATCAGTTTGATTTGATTTGTGTCATTGTCGATAGGATGACTAAGTCCACTCACTTATTGCCAGTTTGATTCATGGTGCACCTATCTATATTATATCTTATCGTAATGCACAATTCTCATCTAATTTTTGGCATTTTTTTCAGAGAGATTTGGGGGCTTAGGTGAACCTTATCACCACTTTTCATCCTCAAATAGATGGTCAAGCGTAGAGAATGATTCATACTTTGGAAGCTATGCCAAGGTCTTGTGTTCTTGATTTTTATGGTAGTTGAGTTGATCATTTGCCTCTCACAGAGTTTGCGTATAATAATAGTTTTCACTCTAGTATTGGGATGGCTCTTTTCAAAAACCTTAATGGTGGGAGGGGTAGGTCCCTTATTCGGTGGTTTGAGGTTGATGAGAATAGGTTATTCAGTCTCGACTTGGTTTACCAAGCCATGGAAATTGTAAAAGTGAATCGAGATAGACTTAAATCCACCCAAAGTCACCAAAAGTCCTATGTAGATATGAGGCATAGGGAGTTGGAGTTTAATGTGGATGATTTGGTGTTCTAGAAGGTATCTCCCATAAAGGGAGTGATGCGGTTTGGAATAAAGGGGAAGCTCAATCCTAGATATGTTGGTCCCTTTTATGTTTTGAGGTGAGTGATATATGTGGCTTATGAGTTGAAGTTGCCGTCTAGGTTGAGTTCAATTCATTTGGTGTTTCATGTTTCAATGTTGAATAAGTGCATGGGTGATCCTTCCTTGTTTGTTCTTTTGGAGAGTGTTTCCATTTCGGATTCCTTATCTTATGAGGAGGTCTAGTTAAGAGTTTGATAAGCAAGTCTATTATCTGAGGACTAAGGATGTGGCTTCGGTTAAAGTTCTATGGAGGAATCATAAGGTCAAAGAAGCTACTTGGGAAGCCAAAGATGACATGAAGTCCAAATATCCATTCTCATTTCCCGCTTTGGATAATCGTGCTTGAGGTATGTTTATGCCCTAACATCTTTGTTTTCTGTTGTTGTTAAAGGTAAGTGTGGTTGTGCTCTTTGTTAAATTGTGCTAATGAATTTTTTAACCTATCATTCGAGGACGAATGATCCTAAGGAGGGGAGAATGAAACACCCCGAATTTTGGTCCTTGAAAATTTCTTGACCCGTGGGTTTACTGCCAGATTACGACTCTCCCTATGAGTCATAGGGTGTCATTACAGGTTGTAGTGCCCTAATTTTAGCCTGAACAGTATGGATTTTCCAAGCTTCTATTATGATTACTATTGGCTCCTAATAAGTCATAAAGACTCTATACCAGTCATATAGTCCTATCTGTAGCCAAACCAGTGTGATGCCCAAATGTTTTGTCTTGCCTACGATTTGACCAAACTAGTCGTAATGTATGAGTACGATTCATATGGTACGACTCATAGACAGACCAGTGTGGGTGCCCATGGATGTTTTCTAGACTACGACTGGAGGTCACGAATCGTAAGGTGACCCTACAATTAATAAGGTCGCCCATAGCGACTGGGCAATAATTTTTTAGTGTTTCATTAAGGGCATTTTGGACATTTTTCCTCTTCCCCAATCATGATCCAAGACTTAAAACCACTTTAGGGTATTATTATCACTCTAAAATAAATCAAAATAACTTCTCAACCTCCCTCAAATCCCCAAGGTCAAGAACACTTAGGGTTTTCAAGAAATTGGTCAATTAAGGATCTTAAGGGTGATTTCTCTCCATAGTTGTGATACTTTCAGGCATGTTACTCTTCCCCAAATCTTATTTTGTGAAAATCATGTGTTTAAAATGGTTTAATCGTATGGATTTATATATAATTGTTGAAATGAGTTAAGGGTTTTACAATGGACGATTTGTGAATTGTTTTCCCATGGTTTTCATGAGTTGTTCGTGCTATGAATTGAATGTTTTTGAACTAATAGGGTGTATGGGTGTCAGAATTGGAATTGAGGTCATTGTAATCCCTCAATTTGATGTTTTGAACTTGACAATTGGTTTTGAACAATTGTATTCCCTCAATCCACTTGTGTAAATAGCTTGAATTGTAGAATTGTAACTTGGTTTGACTTACTCACCTATTCTATTGCATTGCATAAATGGTTAAACAATGAACACATATTCTGGAAGCCTTATTGGCTATGTTTGATTTAATGGACAAATGAAGTCGGGGCATTCTCTTGAGTTAATGGAATTATAATGGCAAGAGTATGAACTTGCAAGCTAAATGGTATGATGATATCGTGGTATGCCTTAAGGTATGATTCCTTGCTTGATTAATGGGTTATGTGAAACTTGTTTTAATTGGGCTTATTAGGGGTTATGCAACTAAGTCATGAAGGTATGGGTCTCGAATGACTTATACCAAAAACTCACATTTGCTGACGTGAGGGTTGGTCTTGATGATTGTTTGGATGGTTCACACTAATGATATATTTTGTATCTAGGGTTGACATGGGATTGGGGCATTCCCTGGTCTTCCTTGATACCTCAGATTTGTGCAGCTAGCATGCATTAGGGCACTTTCAGCAGGGGCAGCTAAACCCATATAGCCCGTGGATGCTTGTTTATGATAGTTGAGCTACATAGTCCAGGATAATGTTTTACTATCAAGTTAAACCTTTTTCCATACCCCAACATCTATTATATATATGCATGCATGTATGTGAACATATACTGTGAATTTGAAATTGAACTTTTTACTGGCATTATTTTACCCTTATCCTGAGTTACATGCTAGTGCTCACCCTACTAATCGTCTCCAAACGTTATATCCCCATCCAATGCAGGGTGTGAAGGAACTTCTACTTTTTCTGCACAGTGATAGGTGATGTCAAATTTGGTTGTACTGGTGAAGTGGTGAGCTTCCATTCTCCCAAAGACTTGATAATTCCATTGGTTTTTGCTTCCATAAATTAGAATTGAACACTTCACAGTTACATTGTCATTATCATTGTCATTGTCAGGATCGGGGGCATGTCTCAAAGGTTGTTTTTTATATAAGGGCTTCGTGGATAATACCGTGGATTGGGTATTGATGTTGACACTCTTATATGTCTTTAAACTTATTACTTTATATCTTGTTATATGTTTGAAATTCAGCCATTGTCAAGCGTGTTATGTTCTGTTTGGATACACAAAGGGTGTGATCTTCGATCCTTGATAGACTTGAGATACCCGTCACAGTCAGGACCTGGTTTGTGTCATGATATTTCTTCTAATAAACCCTAGTCCATGACAGATGAGGATTAAAAAGTTGAGCACCTACCGGTTTGCGGCTATATCAGATAGTGGATTAAAGATAATGTTAGAAATGATATTATGAATGAGACACATGCTAGAGGTGTGTGGAATAACATCGAGATTCTTTATGTTTTGAAGATTGGCAATAACAAGTTATTTCTACTTAAACAACTAATGAATATCAAGTATAAAGAGGACACACCTATTTCTAATCATATAAATAGTTTTTAGGTTGTCTGTGACAAGATATCCAGAATGGGTATAAATTTTGATGAAGAGATACAATGACTTTGGGTATAAAGTTTAATAAAGAGATACAATGACTTTAGCTTCTTAATATTCTACTAGACTCTTGGGATCACTTTGAGTTTCTTTGACTAATCTGCTCTCTATGGTGTTATAAGTATAGAATATACTAAGAGCGGTGTCTTAAATGAAGACATAACAAGAAGATCTCAATCTTCATCTTCATCAAATTCACACTCCGATGTTTTATTTACTGAAGATAAGGGAAGAAACAAGTCCAGAGGTCAAATTGATAAGGATAAAACTAGAAGAAAGTTCAAGTCTAGATTCAAAAATGTGACATGTGACTATTACAACAAAAATATGCATATATTAAAATATTGTCACAAGAACAAGAGAGATATGAGATGACAAAATAAAGAAGGTGAAATAAAAATCATATTGTTGTTATTGCTAAAGATGATCTTCTTGGTTCTTGTGGTGAAAATACCATTAATTTTATTTTTGATGATCAAGCTGGTTTGTGAATCCTAGTGCTACTTATTATGTCACGCCAAAAAAGGAATTATTTTCTTCTTATACCCCAAGTAATTTTGGGATGTTAAAAATCGAAAATAATGATTGTAACACCCTCAAATTTTGAGCACTTTTATTTTTGGCCTCCCTGTGTTCGAAACATAAATTTTTTACTTAAATTGTACTTGGGTATGTTAAAAGGGTGCCCAGAAGAGTTTCAAAATTTTTGGATGGAGTTCGAGGTGGTTTTGGGTCATGAAAGCAGTAAGAATCTACAATATCGATGTGCCACGGAGGGTGGCTTCCATGATAGCCTCTATGACATGGAAGCTGGTCTCGACAGTAAGGTTCGCAGCACGGTGGTTAGCCTCCGTGATAAGGTCTGTGCCATGAATTTATATAAAAATCTGGTTGTTTTGTTCTATTTTAATTAGGATGGGGGTAATGATCTTATACACGACCTTTAAACACTATAGAGCCAATTCTCATAAGTTTTTATAATACCAAGGGTTATTACTTCACTTCCAAAAATCTTCTCTCAAATTTAGAGGCAATCATTTAGGGTTCTAAGGGTGTTATCTTCTTCAGAATTCTTGATAATTAAGGCATGTACCTCTTTCTCTATACTTATATTTTCTTTACGAAATAAATTTTTCTGAATTAATTTTGGGATTTTATAAATAAAAGATCATAAACAAAACATTAAGCCTTTACAATTGAAAGACCAAACCATTCAAAATTCAAAAACAAAAAAACTGGCCCAGCTATATTCTGACAAAACTCCCTAGCCCATTCCCCTTGATTTATTACATATAGACCCAAATATAGGGTTTCCTAAATCGGTTCCCCTTATCCTTCTACTTCAACCCTAAGACACCTACAAAATGTTGTCTCTTCCGTGGCTAAATCAATGCTTCATCAAGTATCTACTTTGGATTATCAATACCTTGCCATGGATATATGTTATTGTTGCTCATTTTAGCTTTCAGAAGTTAGTAACGCTTGTTTATTTGTTTTCCCATCTTCATTTTCAGCTTATTTTTCCTCCGTGCTCTTGCTCCCAGTTGTGCTCTCCAGTGGATTGGAAGAATCTCATGATTTTGTGTTATGTTAAGGGTTCTATGTCCCTGAGAAGTATTCCAGCTCCAAGTAAGTTAGACACCTAGCTCCAAATTCATCTTTTATTGTTGAATAGTCTCCTTCATTCGATTTTTGTTGCAGTTAAGGCCGGTATGGAGATAATGGGATTCTTGAAACCCCAAGTAATTGGAATATAATATTCTTCTCAGGTGTAAGAATTGCAATAATCCCACATGACCCTCCCCTTTTAATGCGACTCCTTTTTATGGATGATATAGTATAGACTAGCAAGATTTTTCACCTTTTTTATTGCTGTTAAGGGTTGTAAATAGTTGTATGTGAACTCTGTAAGCTGTAGCCTTTTCATCCTTGTCATTCTCTTGTTGATGAAAGTCTTATGTAAGGACATTGAAGTTTATCACTGTTAAGGATCTTTCTACCTGTAACTTTTAATTGTTGAAACCTTGTAACTATAAAATCCCCTTTATCAATGGCTAGATAAGTTAAAGGATCTGCCAATTGATTTCTCTCATTTGTATTATGTTGGTACTAAACTTGCTTATTTTTCAATATTGTCCAAATATACTCAATAGAATCTAGTAAATTCCATGGATATGTCCATTCTCTATTCAGTATTTTCTGCATAAGAAGAGTGTCAGTCTAAATTATAACCTTATTGTATTGAGTATGACCACAATATATAGTTGCGTGTAGTATAGCATATTCCTCAGCCTCCATATTAGAAGTATCCTCTATTTTATCTCCTTGTGTATACATTAGATCACCATGTTCATCCCTTAAACAGAAAGCATAGGAACTAATACTAGGGTTACCTCTAGAAGCTCCACTTGTATTATATTTAATCCAGCCTTTCTTTGGAAACTTCCAATTTACTATGTCATCTTCACCTTTGCTCTTCTTACTCTAATTTCTCCAGTATTTCTGGCATGCATTTGGAAAATATTTTCTTGGATTTCTGAGTTTGAGTAATAATCCAATATTCCTGGCTATATTGAATATTACTCTATATGTTGACAAACTCTTTCCTTCATGGTTTAAGTTATTTCTTCTTTTCCAAAGTTCCCAGATAATCATGCTAAGAATAGTTTGAAACTAAGATCTAGCTATACCCCTAACATCAACATTACACCAAGCCAATATAGTTTCTCTAAGCTTAGTCCACCTATGGTAATACCTGCAAAAGAAGAAAAGTAGGACCATGTGTTGTTAGTAATATATAATTTTAGAAACACATGAGTTATGTTTTCTTGATCATGAATAGTGCAACACCAATATCTAAAAGGGCCTTCATTTCCCCATTCTTCTCATATTTTCATCCACAGGAACTTTTCCCTTCCATATTCTCTATATTAGAAAAACCATTTTAAAAGGTAACCCTTTTATCCATATTTCTTTGAAAATACTACTCTTTTTCTCTCTTTGTCTAATATACTGCCATGTTGATTAGACTATAAAGTTTCCTGTTGATTCAAGCATCCAAATAGGACTATCTTTTCCAACTGGACTGAATGGGGGATTATTTTATTCATGATGTGGTTAGCAATTTCTTGAAGAAATAGCTAAAAGATCAACTATTCATTCCATGATACATCTTTGATTAAATTCCTCACCCTTTTATACCTTTCATCCCATTCCATGTTATTCTGAATAATGGTATATAAGTCTCCTGCAGTAGTCCAATTGTCAAACCATATACTTGCATTCCCTCCACTAATTTACCATAATAGTTGATGCTCTATTAAATCTCTAGCTTGCAACATCTTCTTCCAAACCTGAGGGCCTGCTCTTTTTCTCCATAATAACTCATTAGGATGCTTCTTCTTGAATTACTTATTATGCATATGCATAATCTATATAGACTCTTTAGTTCTAAAGTTCCACCACAATTTGCAGAATAGAGCCATAAATACATCCTAAACCTTCCTAAATCCAAGTCCTCCCTCATCCTCTGGTAAACATAAAGAATTCCATCTTACCTAATGCCTGGTTCTCCCTCATGTATGATTACTCCAAAAAAATTAAGCAAACATCTTTTGAATTATGTTCAGCACATTCACTGGTGGGTTTATAACTGGTAGACAGTGAATAGGGATACTCTGTAACACATGCTTGATAAGAACAACTCATTCCCTATATGACAATAACTTCTCTTTCCACCTTTGTAAATTACTACTAATTTTGCTCATGATCGATTAATAAAAATATTTTTTCTTCCTCATATGAAATATAGGTCATCCAAGGTAAGTGAACGGAAATTGTTTCCTTAGGATCCCTATAACTACTTATGGCATTACTACTACCCCCTGAGACACTCCTTTTGCAAATAATATTGCAATTTTCTCCTTGTTAATATTTTGTCCCAACACCCTTTCATACCTCTCTAATGTAGATGTAACTCCCTGCAAAGTAGCTAATTCATCTTTGCACAATATGATGATGTCATCAGCAAAATCAAAATGATTAACCTTTGGAATTCCTCTTGGAATCCCAAACAACTTAAAATCTTTCTTTAAGAGCCAAATATTTTAGAGATCTAGATATCACCTCTTCAGCCATAATAAAAAGGGTAGGGGATAAAGGATCTCCTTTTTTCAACCCCCTAGAGGATCTAAATAATCCTTTAGGTTGGCCATTTAATAGAATAGAGTACCAATTGTTTCCCATCTGTCTATACACCATATCAATGATTATTTCACTAAACCCAACCTTTCTCAAAACTTTAGTAAGGAACAACCAATCCACCAATCATAAGCCTTCACCATGTCAATTTTAATTACCATATAATGTATTTTACCCTTCTATCTAATATGTGAAATGATTGCTTGATCCACCAATATATTCTCTACAATGCTCCTCCCTTGAACAAAACTAGCTTATTCTTCAGAGATAATCTTAGACAACTGATTCTTGATTCTCTCATGAATAATTCTAGAGAAAATTTTATTTATAAATTTACTCAGAGAGATTGGCCTCATATCAGAAAATGTATTCACAATTAACTTTTTAGGTTACAGAACCAAATTTGTATGAGTAACAAATTTAGGTAATTTATACCCAGAAAATAAAGATACCATCATTTGATGAAAATCTTTCCCTATAATGTCCTATGCATCCTGGAAAAAGGCTCATGTCATACTATATGGACCTCCTGTACTACAACCACTCTCCTTCATCATTTTTTATTCTTCTCACCTTTTTTATTTCTTGTACCTTTAACCATTTTGTGAAAAAACTTTGTATTTCTTTCTCCATCTTTAAACCATTCTAATCCTGTTTTTTGCTTCCAAAAATCTTCTTCCCTTCTTAACTGAACATTCAACTCTATTTGTGCTTTAAGCAGTAGCTCTTTATTTGTACTTGAATGAAGTTCCCCGAACAACTTCTCCCTTACCATAATGACTTATTCCAAGTAAAAATTTCTTGAAAAATGTTGCCAAAGCATTCCTTACTCCACTTTGTTAAAGCTCCTTAACTTTCTTTAACTTATGATGAAACATTATTAAGGTATTCCCTATTGCTTCAGTTTCCAAATTATTCTTTATTACATCAAGACAAGACTTCACCTTAAGCCATATATTGAGAAATCTGAAATGTTTAGAAATGTGCTCTTTAACTATACTAAAATGGATTTTCAATGGAGTGTGATCCGAACCACTTCTGAATAAGTTCTCCACTTCCAACACTAGAAATAGTTCATGCAACTTATCATTACACAAAAATCTATCCAACCTTTTAAAAATACATTCCTCATCTATTCTTCCATTCCACCGTGTATATTTACTTCCTCTAAAAGTAGGATCTTACAGATTGCACATATTAATGCAATGTTTCAAATCTTCTATTTCTGCTACAGTGACTAGTAGTCCCCCCAATTTCTCTTATTCACTAATGATATTATTAAAGTCCCCTCAATCAACCACAGATCTTGAATTATTTGAGACATCTCCTCTAGTAAATCCCATAATACTAGTCTCTCCACTTGTGAACGTTTAGAATATACTAGAGTAACTATAACTGTAACACCAACTCTTGATGTCAGTTGTTGTTCTTAATCCCTTATCATAGAAAAGCTAACAACAGAGTCTACAAATGCCCATATTTTTCCTGATGAATTAGTTGTTACATACTGCATCCCTAACCTCTTCTTGTATTTATCAATATTGTGGTTATCCTAAAATGGCTCCATTAAACCTATAAATGAAAAATGATGTCTTTTTTGCAAAGTGATCAACCTGGTGAATGCCTTCTACATATTCACTGATCTAATATTCCAAATTAGGGTATTCATCTAGATTTATTCTTTAAAGAGCTTCTAGTCTGCATTGAACTTGTTTTTTTCTTTTACGAAATAAATTGGTTATTATTATGCATTGTTTTGTTGTTGGGTTTTGAACTATGGGTTTAGGGTTTTGAATGTATTTGGTTTAAATTTTTTCCCATGATTATTATTGAAATGTGCATAGGGATGGTGAATGAATTTAGGTTACAATGGATTTCCTAAATAACTGGTTTCGATATGGAAATTGATAACAACCTCGACTCACTTACATAATTAGCTTTGGAATATGATATATCACTTTGTTTGGCTATTCTTGTAAAACATTGCATTACATAAATGGTAAATAGAACATGAAGTGGTTTGGTTTGGTTTTTAAATGGTTTTAAAAAGGCCTTGGTGGCCATGGTTTTGGTTTTTAAATTGGAAATTGTGGAGTCAACTTGGTTTAAAGGTTTTGTATGGAAAATGGAATAGACTTGCAAGCTCTAAATTTTGGTATGATGATATCAGTGATTAATGCATAATTAAAAGACTCCTTGGTTAATGGATGGGAATGTGTAAATAATTTTAATTAGGTTCAGAGAGGGTTGAGTAGATAATAATTGGAGGTCCTGGGGCGGACCGATACTGAAAACTCATATTTTTTGTTGTGAGGGATGGTCTTGATGATCATGTGCTTATTTCACATTGTATATAAATTTGTATCAAGGATGGAAAAGGGTAAGGATTCCTCGACTTTCTATGATACCTCTGGTCGTGTGGCTAACACGCACTGGGGCCCTTTCAGTAGGGGATGAACCCATATAGCCCATGGGTGTAGGTAAAGGACGGTCAAGCTACACATTCCAGGTTAAGGTTTTACTCTCATGCTAAGCCTTATTTTATTTCTTTACATATTATGTGTGTATATATGTATGCATTGCTTATGATGCTGTGCACTAGTTCTAATGGCTTTTTTATTTGGATCGTGGTATTATTTTATCCTATATCCTTGAGTTACATGCTAGCGCTCCAAAAGCTAACCATCTTCAGACGTTGTGTCTCCATGTGATGTAGGAACTTTCCATACTTATACTCCTCTTGAATAATATGATTAGGTGATCATGGGATGGCTCAGGTGTCAGACTGAAGTAGTGATCTTCCATCTTTTGGAAGACCCCATTTCATGCTTGGGATTTCCTTATGTTGTACTTTTCATTTGGACTTGTTTTTGGCTATAGTCAGGCGCATGTCCAGACTAAAATATCTTTGGTTTTAGTAGAAGCTTTGTTGGAGTTTACCATGCACATAGGTATTATAGTTAATTATTGATATTGATCTTTTATATATTCTTTAAGCTTTCCTCTGATATTTTGTTTTATGTTGTATTCATCCGCTGCTAGGAATACTTGGTTATATTGGATTAGGCTAAGGGGGTGGTCTCTGGTCCTCGGTGGACTTGAGATGACCTTCACAGCCTGACCCTTGCTTGGGTCGTGACAAAGTTGGATTCCTCTTTTATGGGTGTGTAGTGTGGAACGAGGAATTTTGGAATGTTTCCCCTTTCTTTTTATCTTATTTTTGGTTATATAGTCTAAGGCCTTTGATTCCTCTAACTCCCATTCGTTCACCTTTCAGATCATGCCTTCTAGATAATCTGAAGCTCTAGGAAACTGATCTATCCCGCCTGAGGACAATGTGGGCGGATCTCATCCCACCTATAGGGTACAAACCCGGTCTAGGGTCACTATTTTGATTGTTCAGATGGAGCGCCACCCGTCTCCAACAATTCTCCTCCATCAAGTGAAACTTATACTCAGTCACCACAGGGCGATATTATAAAGTCTGAGTTTCGCAAATCCATTCAGCTATTGGCCTAGTTGGTGACATCTTAGTGATGCCCGACGAGTTGTGATGGTATTGCAAGGATTTCATCAAAGGATACTAGAGTTGGCCAGTTTATGAGGTTGAGCCCTCCAACTTTCACGGGTACTAAGGTTGGGTAGGATCTTCAAGGTTTTATAGATGATATGGAGAATATCTTTTGGGTTCTGCATGCTACTAAGGTAGAAGGTGTGGGATTTTCTACTTATCAGTTGATGGGTGTAGCGTACCAATAGTATTAAGAGTGAGAGTGGTTTAGGGGTGATGATGTTGAATCCTCTTTGGGGGATGATTTCTCTAGTGCCTTTCTTGATAATTTCTTTCCTTAGGAATTAAGGAAGGTAAAATTTGAAGAGTTTGTGAATTTGAAGCAAGCCAAGATGACAGTAAAGGAATATTCCTTAAAATTTCACAAGTTGTCGTGATGTGACCTTATGCTAGTGTCTAGCATGAGGGCTAGAATAAGGACATTCTCTTTTGGGTTTGTCTCATGAATGGATTTTGGAGAGAAAGGTTGCTTTGTTTAACAAGGATATGGATATCTCTTGATTTATAGTATATATACTGTAGGTTAAGGAGGACAAGAAGAAGCAGAGTGGGAGAGAGGCAGAGTAAGTAGTTTTGGTATTCAAAACAGGGTGGAGGTCAACAGCAGAGTGGTAAAGATGGTGGGAAGTGGTGTAAGAAGAAGTGGAGAAGCTCTAGTTCCTATTTGATGGCTAGCGCACCTTATCTGAATTCGTCATGAGATCATCATTTTTAGAGTATTGATAGTTATAGGGCACAGAATGCCTAATCTCAGGCCAATGGGGCCCAGTCAGCCCAATCGTATCCTTCTTGCAGACTTTGTGGTCAGTTGCATCATGGTTTCTATGATGAGTTGATACGATAAAAACAAGGAACTACAACAAACACACACCAAAATTAGCCCACAAGTTTAAGAATCGAGGACTCTCTTGGAGACCACTCTCGGATTCAACAAATACACCAAGAAACGAGATAACAAAGGTGTGTTTTTCACACCAAACCAGCCAAAAAAACAAACTAAGTTAACAATACAAGATGATGAACAATATAACAACAACAATGTAAATCAACAACAACCAAATGGTATAGGATTACAAGACACAAACTGTTACAAGATTACAATAAACAAAAGGATAGATAGTTAGACAAGTGAGGGTATAATCTTAAGAACCCAAGAATAGGATGAACTCTTGGACCCTTAACAGTACACACAACAATCACCTAACTCCTACATTGACACAAGAGGAACTTTACCTCCTCTAAGCATTAATGTATCAAACCAACATTGTAACAAGAGTGATTCCACACTCTAGTTTTGGCCAAAGGCCCCCAGTTTTGGGTTTTTCCTCAAAGGAGAGAGGACTTGTTTTCCATGTCTTTCAATACTTACAAAATATCATCAATAACTAGTGAATGAAATCCTAAAAGGTTCTATTTATAGCCATTGCAAAGATAGAAGCTAAAATATCCAAAATGACCCTCTAGAGATAGGCGTCCTTCAAGTGTAATATAGGGGTTGTCTTTTGTGTTTCAAGGATCCTCTTTACACTTCAAGTGTGATATTAGGGTTGGGTTGGTGTGTTTTAAGTCCTTCACTAGTACTCTCTAAGCCTTGGGTTCATTATGCTCTCACATACGTCTATCTTGATGGTCGTACTTGTATTATCCTCCCCTTCTTGAAAAGGATTCGTCCTTGAATCCATGCCTTGTAAAATCAAGAGAATACAAAAAAGCACACATCCTTATGACATGAGTGTTAGGGTTAGAAAAATACACATATCAACATGCCACGCCGAGGTGGAACAAACTTGAAGTATAGCCACAGTCCTTTGTTTTAAGCATGAAAACATTAGTACAAATGTTGCAAAAGAAGTGGCTCGTACAAGCATATAGAAAAAAAGAAAATAGTCTAATATTAATCCTTTCCTACCCTAAGATGGTACCAAGATCAAATGGGTAGAGTAACCAAGGACTTAGGTCTCGGCCACTCTCACTTTCCCCTAAGGTGCCATCCTCAAAATTAGGCATACCCTTTATATCCCCATGAAAAATATCCTGAGCACAAAGAGGGTAGAGAAAGATGCCACACGAGTCAACTCCAACTATGGTGTCTTCATACAAGTACTTACTACTAGTGTTCCAACCATCACCACGAGTACTCTCAATAATAAGGCCACACAAAGTAGAAGAAGAAGTCATTCCCGAGACTACACATTCCTTTCCCATAACAGTACTCTCATCTTCCAAGAAGAGATTTCCTTGTTTAGGAGAAATATTATCATACCATAGTGGATTGGCATATAGGTTATAGCCTCCGAGGCAAGCTATGTCATCAATATAAGTTGCACCAATAGGTTTATTATGAGAAATTAAACTATCTTCAAACAATACATTGTACCTAAAGAGAGAAGGTTCTATCCTACGGGAAAATTTGGGACAAGTAATCTCACTCTCTATAGGATCACTATCAAGTTTCGAAGATGTTTCAATCTCTTTCTAAGAGGCAAAGCCGCAGTGACACCCTTTTGGCTATTACTAGCCACATCACGGCATTCTAAGTTCGTAGGAGTGTAAGGGATAGCATTTTTACCTTGTAGCTCACATGAGCCACGACTTTCATCTTGACATGCGTTCGGGTAGCCCAGGTTCTCCCTTTGACCTACCATACGATCCGCACTTTCATTTTCCATAGCCAAGTATCAGGAAATAGTGTCAAGGTAGGCCAAAATGACACTTGTAACATCATTTCCCAAGGTTTGAGAGGTTGAAGCCGCAGGTTCCATTGCAATTGTACCTAGAAACAAAAAAAACTCATGAAACAAAAAAATAATGATAATTAGTTCACAAAATCCTGACCACACTCTCACACACTTTGATCGTCTCACACTTGGTTTCACAAGTGTTGCTAGTCAACTTGTAGTTCGTGATGAGTCGAGGGGTGAGTCTACTTCTTGGTTAGAATGAATTATTTACTTGAAGACTCAAGAAAGTAATGTCCGAACATGAACCAAGAAATACTACGATTCAAAAACAATAAAAGCACAAAAATAACGCTAACCTAAAGAAACATATTCAAAAACTAATTTACAGCTTAGTAGGTATTTACTAGTTCCCAATTAGTATAAGAATCAATAAAATAAAAACTAATGGAAACAAAGAAAAGAAGCTAGAATTCTAAGATTTTGTGCTTTGATGATGTGGCACTCAACTATTAGTCGTGGGAATGTTGTTGAAATTTGAAAAATTTTGGTTCTTAAACTTAGCTGTTCAATCTTCACAAGAATGATGGAATTTTCGGTTTTGGTAAGTAGAAAACAAGGATTTAGATCTTTTTTCAAGATTTAAAGTTTTGACCTACTTTCGCTCTTTTGGAAAGACAACCTTTTTGGAAGTCGTGTCCCCTTTCCTTTTTTGGTCTACCTAGAAAAGTGGTCTTACTCTATTTTAGTAACTAGACTTTTGGTGTGTCTTTTGTTCTTTTAGCACTTTGGTGATGTCTTAAATATGTTTCCAAGACAAACAAAAACCTCACTGTTCTTTCTCTTGTTTTCAATATCAAATAACACTTTATGAACATAATTCTTCAACACACTTCAAGAACAACTTCAACTCTAGCCGTCCACAACCTTCAACAACAACTTGTCAAAAGCTCAAATCTTGGACTTAGACTCAAGAAGTGTTAGTGAATCAAGAAGATAACACAAGAAACTACTACAACAAACAAAAACACACCTATATCTAGACACTTTTCTCTTCCAAACACAACAACAACAACAAAGACGCCTCGGCCAAGAACAATAACACTTCAACTCTTTTTTTTTTACTAAGAGAGCCCAAGATTGGCAATATAGAAATATAACCAGCCTTGCTCTGATACCAAATGATACCATAAAAATAAGTAACTACACAAAACACACACAAAAATCAGTCCACAAGTTCAAGAATTAAGGACTCTCTTGGAGACCACTCTCAGATTCAACAAATACACTAAGAAACGAGATAACAAAGGTGTGTTTTTCACACTAAACCAGCCAACAAACCAAACTAAATTAAAAATTAAAGAGGATGAACAAGATAATAACAACAAAGTGAATTAGCAACAACCAAACATCTTAGTATTACAAGACACAAACGGTTACAAGATTACAATAAACGAAAGGATAGATAGTTAGATAAGTAATGGCATAATCTTAAGAACCCAAGAATAGGATGATCTCTTGGACCCTTATCACTACACACAACAAAAACCTAACTCTTATGTTGACACAAGAGGAACTTTACCTCCTCTATGCACCAATGTGTTAAGCCAACATCGCAACATGAGTGATTCCACACTCTAGTTTTGGCCAAAGGCCCCTAATTTTGGGTGTTGCCTCAAAGGAGTGAGGACTTGTGTTCCATGTCTTTCAAGACTTACAAAATATCATCAATAACTAGTAAATGAAATCCTAAAAGGTTATATTTATAGCCATTAAAAAAATAAAAGCTAAAATATCCAAAAGGTTCCTCTAGAGATAGGCGCCCTTCAAGTGTAATGTAGGAGTTGTCTTGTTGTGTTCCAAGGATCCTCATTACACTTCAAGTGCAATATTAGGTTTGGGTTGGTGTGTTTTAAGTCCTTCACTTGCATACTCCAAGTCTTGGGTTCATTACGCTCTCACATACGTCCATCTTTGTAGTAGTACTTGTATTATGAGGGAGGAACTGGTGTTTCAATTGTGACCAGCCAGGATATATACTTAAGGATTTCCCTGGGGGAAAGGTTTTTTCAGGGTCTAAAAAGATTCTGATTACTACATCACAGCTCCTGCACCAAGGGATGCCACTTCTAGTACTAATATTGGTCAGAACTGCCTGTACTCTCTTACTAACCGTCAGGAGTCTAAGGCATCTTCTAATCTCATGACTGATATGTTAAAACTCTTCTCTCATGATGTGTATTTTTTACTTGATCAAGGGTATACTCCTTTTTTGTGATCCCATTTGTGGTTGTACATTTTAGTTTTGATCCCGAATATATTTCGGACCCTTTTTCTATTTCTACCTCGATGGGTGACTCACTAGTTGCTAGAAGGGTATATAGGAGTTGTGTGTTATATTTTGGTGGTAGGGAAATTTTGGTGGACCTGTTTGAATTAGACATACTAAATTTGATATCAATTTGGGGATGGATTAGTTGCATTCATGCTATGCCTCTTTAGACTGTCAAACCCGTTAAGTCATTTTTAAATTCCCAAATAAGCTAGTTATTAAGTGGGAAGGAAGTTCCTTATTACCTAAGGAAAGGTTCATATCATATCTTAGATACCAAAAATTGATTTCCAAGGGGTTTCTTTATCATCTGGTCCTAGTTAAAGATTCTAACTTGGAAGGTCCTTCTTTACAAACCGTTCTCATGGTTAATTGTTGGAACCTGGGGGTTGCACCACACTATGAGGGACTAGGTCGCTCAAAGTTAGTCACATGAAAAAACGTATAAAATGAACCAGGAACACAAACAATGTAGAAAACTTAAAGAACACAAGATTTAACGTGGAAACCCCTTTGCTCAAGATAGAGAGAAAACATAACTTATCCTCACAATCACCCAAAACTTCACTATAATCAAACTCCTGATTACAGACTTCCAATAAACCTAACTCCAGGTTCCACCTGCTTGTAATAACTCTACTACAAGCCTATCTTGACAACTCTTCCAGGAACACACCTTGATATTGATTAACTCTAACCAATATCCACCTTAGGCAACTCTACCTAAGCACTCTCAAAGCAAAAAGAAAAGAACATTAATCTTATAACATGAGTAATTCAATTACAACTCAGGACTCAACTCAAGAAAACTCACTCCTTTTACACACAAAAATAAGAACTTGAGTTTTACTTGAGCAATGAAGCCATATTGAGTTTTTGCCTCTCTCAATTGCTTTAATTTTGAATTTTGCAAACACTACTTGATAGAGAAGTATCCTTTTCCTTTTATAGTTGAGTGATGATGAAGGTTGAAATTCAATTAGACCAGGTGACCTAAATAGTACAAGAAGAACCTGCACAGTTTGTTACACAAGAGGACAAAACTATGCAGATGGGTGCCAGTTGTACTGTATCCTTGAACATCTAGGGACCTGTACCTTATAGTCTACTTCTCATCATCAAAACAAGATACATCAATTTTCCCCCTTTTGATGATGATAAACCAATCATAGATTTTTAAGCAATAATATATATTCATCACATTTAATCAGTATGATTACCACTACTGAAGATGAATGTTCACCCTATCATGCAACACCATGCTTCCATCATCATGAAACTTAGGGACCAGGTCCCTTGTTGTCAATTGATTTAAAAATTGCACTCATTGCTACAAATTTCAATATTTCCCCTATCAATAAACACCATCATTTCTTCCTCCTATTAATATGCCATATATCTGCAATTTCAATATTTACACACCCACCCAGTTACCTGGTCCCTACCACATAAAGTCAATTTTCCCCCTTTTGGTATCTTTGAAAAATGAAAATAGTAAATCAAGAGTAAAATAAGCACATGTTAGTTTTCTTATGCCTATTGGGGCAACACTAACATGAAGAACATCTTTAATAGAAAGAGAAAATACACACACAAATAAAGATTAATTCATAAGTAGAGGACAAGTATCATTATAGAGCATAATTTAAATATTTCAGAGAATATGCCACAGTAAATAGTAGAGGTTAAATAGGGGAGGGAATTGGAAGGATAATTTGAATGAGTAGAGCTAGGTTATTGTTTTCTGTAGCATAAAAATGCAATAATTCCTTGGTTAAATACCTTATATCTACATTCAAGCTAAAAACCTCATCCGTCAAAGTAGAGACCTTTTTTTAGGTCAGCATTCTTAGTTTTAATCTCATCAGTGACACTTGACCCTCAATAGTCAGATGTTGGATTGTCATATTTAGTTTGCTGATCTTTGCATCCTTAGAAGCTTTATTGAGTTGTATCTTATTTATCTCTTTGTTGAATTCCCATTGGTAGTTGGGGCTTGATTTCTTCTTCATACACTCGGTTTTGACCAGTGTATTCATTTCAAGCATTTGCAATACAGTTCCAGGAGTTCCATTCTCACACACAATACCAAAGTGATCAAACACTTTATTTAACCAGTAATCATAAGGCATGCTATGTTTGCCATTTTTTCCCAGAAACACTTTGTGTATGTGTTCCATTATCAATGTAGGTAGACTAATGAACTCAAAATTGCTAAGACATTCCATGACATACAAGTCAACACCTAAAGCAATGTTTTTTTTATGATCTGGGCAAAACTACTTTGTTTACAAATTCAAAGACCAAATGTAGATCACTCTTGAGTGATTTACTATTGAATGCAACCATTGATTTTACTTTAACCTTTGATGAAGTTTCCAAAAAACTCTATTGATGGTTGTTGTCTTGAGACAGTCCTCACATCATAGATAGAAACATCCAAAATTCTCCCAAATAAAGCAACATTAATATTTAGCTTCTTTCCTGGAACTATTGCTATCATTTTCATTTTATCTTCAGAAAACTCCAATATGGAAAAGAATTCCCAAACCACCTCATCAAAGACTATGGGAATAGATCCTTCCATGAGATGCATCCATACTTGATATTTTACCAGCTCAACCAACACCAACATTCTAGGTTCTATTAACATACTTATGTCAAAAATCTTTCTAGTTAACACCTTTTGATTTCTCAAGCACCTATTTCTTACTTCTTTAGACACACCCTTACTTCTCTCCCTATTTTTCCTCCTAGTATAGGTGATCACAGATTCTCTAACAGCCACTTTTCCTTTTTTGGGACTAGGTCCCCCAGGAGTCTCCTTCTTTTTAGTAAAAATTTCAGGCTTTTCCCAAAATATCTTAATGTTTTACTAATATTTTTTTTTTAAGACCAAAAATACCCTTTCCTGGTCTATTTGACAGCAAAATGAAATTTTCAGCAACCCAGGCATAATCCATCAATGTTTTATCAAAAACAATTGAGGGTTCAGGGATGATTCTTCATCAATAATATGAGTGAAGAAGGGGTTTGGATTTAAAAGAATAGGAGACGAAAGGTGTTTTTTTCTTCTTCACTTGTTTTTGCTACTTCTTGAGTTTATATGTCTTTAAATTTTCAATAAGTTCATCCATAGTGAGAGTTTTCAAGTTCTTTGCCTCAATAATAGAATCTACTTTGCATTCCCAGTATTTTGGTAGAACCCCAAGAATCTTCCTCACTTGCTTATATAATGGAATCGCTTCTCCTAAGCAGTGTAACTCATTTGTGATGGAAGTGAATCTTGTATGAATTTCCTATATTATCTCTCCTTATTTTATGGAGAAAGTTTCATACTAGGTAGTCAGCATGTCAACTTTGGAATCCTTGACATTTATAGTTCCCCCATAAGCGATTTTCAAGTAGTCTCAAATTTCTTTAGCATTTTCACATGCAGAAATCCTATTGTATTCATCTAGCCCTATACCAAAAACTAGAAATTTCTTGTCCTTGTAATTTTTATCAATTTTGTTTGTGTCTTTATCATCATACTCTCACCTGCTTTTACTACCATTTTTGTTATTTCTCCTTCTTTGACTTCTTTAACTGGAACATGAGGACCATCAAGAATTATGTCCATAAGTTCACTGTCCTCAACCATAATAATGTGAAACATCTTGGTTTTCCACCACCCATAATACTGCCTATTAAATATAAGTGGTCTAGTGGTAGATTGTTGTTCTTCCAGGTTAGGTGGAGCAGCCATTCTAACCAAATCACTCTAGGTATGAACCTTTTAGACTGTTCTGGCTTTGATATCAATTATTGGAACCCTAGGGGTTGCACCACAATGTGAGGTACTAGGTCCCTCAAAGTTAGTCACAGGCAAAAACACAATAAATGAACCAGAAACACAAAATACCGTAGAAAACTTAAAGAACACAAGATTTAACGTGGAAACCCCTTTCTTAGGGGAGGAATAACCATAGCTTGCAATCACAAGCACCCAAACTTTACTATAACAATTCTTGATTACTAACTTTTAATGAACCTTACTATAGGTTCCACCTGCTTGTAATAACTCTACTATAATACTATCTTGACAACTCTACAAGAACAAACCTTGATATTGATTAACTCTAACCAATATCCACCTTAGGTAACTCTACCTAAGTACTCTCAAAAAAAGAAAAAAAATAACATTACTCTTATAACATGAATAATTCAATTACAATTTAGGACTCAACTCAAGAACACTCACTCCTTCTACACACACAAAAATAAGAACTTGAGCTATACTTGAGCAATGAAGATGGATTGAGTTTTAGCCTCTCTTAATTTCTATAATTTTGAACATTGCAAAAACTACTTTATAGAGAAGCATTCTTTTTCATATATAGTTGAGTGATGATTAGGGTTGAAATGTAATTGGAACAGGTGTCCTAAATAGTATAAGTAGCACCTGTATAGTTTGTTAAACAAGAGGACAAAACTATGCAGATGCATGCCAGTTGTACTGTAGCCTTGAACATCCAGGGACCTAGTCCCTTATAGTCTATTGCTCATCATCAAAATAAGATACAACATTAGTGAATATCCTGAGGTCTTTCCTAATGATTTTGGGAGTCCCTCCCAATAGGGAAATTGAGTATGGGATTGATTTTTTTCCGGACACTCATCCTATCTCTATTCCTCCTTATAGAATGACTCTGTCTGAGTTAAAGAAACATAAGGAATAGTTGAAGGATCTTCTTGAAAAAGATTTATCCACCCTAGTATGTCTCTGTGAGGTATACCTATATTATTTATGCATAATAAGTATGGTTCTCTTCGGATGTATATTGATTACCATCAGTTGAATAAGGTGATAGTAAAGAATAAGTACACTCTTTCTAGCATTGATGATCTATTTAACCAACTTCAAGGTGCTAAATATTTCTCTAAGATTTACCTTTAGTCAGTTATCATCAGTTAAGGATTAGGGAGGAGGATAATCCTAAGACTGCCTTTCGTACCCGATATAGAAACTTTGAGTCCTTGGTCATGTATTTTGTGTTGATCAATGCCCCAGCAGAATTTATGGATCTCATGAATTAGGTATTCCATCATTTTTGGACTTGTTCATGATTATGTTTATAAATAATATTTTGGTAAATTTGAAAGTAAGGTGGGTTATGCCAATCACCTTCGTGTTGTATTGTAGACCCTAAAAGATCAGTAATTGTATATTAAGTTTTCAAAGTGTGAATTTTGGTTGAATGTTGTTACTTTTCTAGGTCATGTTATTTCTGGCGAAGGGATCATGGTGGATCCACAGAAAGTTATGGTAGTTAAGATCCATAAAAAGTTATGGTAGTTAATAAGTGGCCTATACCCACGACTCCAACTGATATTCAAAGCTTCTTGTCGATTATTATATGAGGCTTGTGGAAAGTTTCTCGTGGTTTGCTACACCTTTAACTAAGTTGACTCAAAAGAAGGTGAAGTTTTTATGGTTCGATGCTTGTGAGAGGTGTTTTGAGAAGCTAAAAAATTAATTGACTTCTGCTCTAGTTTTGACCCTTCCCAAGAGTATTGATGGCTTCATGGTTTATTATGATGCATCTCTTGTGGGACTTGGTTGTGTAGTAACGCAGCATAGCAAGGTGGTAGCATATGCTTCAAGGCAGTTAGAAGTTTATGAGCGGAATTATCTGAATCATGATTTGTAGTTGTTGGGTGTGGTGTTCGCATTGAAAATTATGAGGTATTATCTATATGGGGTCCATGTTGAAATCTATTCAGATCATAAGAGTCTGCAACATGTATTCACCCAGAAGGAGTTGAACCTCAGGCAAAGAAGATGGCCTGAGTTTCTCAAAGACTATGACATGAGTCTCCACTATCACCCAGGTAAGGCTAACATGATTTTTGATGCTCTTTGCAGGTTATCTATGAGGATATTATCCTATGTAGATGAGGAGAAGTAGGACTTGGTGAGGGATATTCACCGTTTGGCTAATCTTGGAGTCCGTCTCTTAGATTTTGAGGATGGTGGTATGTTTGTGCAAGAGATGGAAAAGTCATCTCTTGGTTCTGAGGTAAAAGAAAAATAGGAGTTGAACCCTATCTTGATGCAAATCAAGAACGATGTGGGTAGGCAGGAGGTGATGGCTTTCAAGATAGGGGTGATGGTATCTTGAGGTCCAAGGGACATTATATGTTCCCAATATGGATGGGCTACGAGGTAGAATTTTGGTAGAATCTCCTGATTTGCATTATTCAGTTTATCTTGGTTTGACGAAGATATATAATGACCTTAATGAGATCTATTGGTGGAATAAATTAAAGAGGGATGTGGTTAATTTTGTGGATAGTACATGTTTTGTCAACAAGTGAAGGTGGAGCATTTGAGGCTTGGTGGGTTATCTCAAGAAATTAAGTTGTCCATATGGAAATAGGAAGTGATAAATATAGATTTTATCACCGGTCTTCTGCTGACCCAGAACTCGTTTGATTCTATTTAGGTCATCATAGATAGGATTACCAAGTCTGCTCACTTCTTACTGGTAAGGACTAATTATTCTATTGCGGACTTTGTAAGGTTTTTTATTTAAGAGATTGTGAAGTTACATGGTGCGCCTGTTTCTATTATCGCTGATCAAGGTACTCAATTCTCATCATAGTTTTTGCTCTCATTTCAGAGAGGTTTGGGGACTAAGGTGAGCCTTAGTACCATTTTCCACCATAAATAGATGGACAAGCGGAAGGACTATTCAGACTTTGAAGAATATGCTTTGAGCTTGTGTTATTGAATTTGGAGGTAGCTGAGTTAACCATTTGCCTCTTGTGGAATTTGTGTACAATAATAGCTCATTTTAGTATTAGTATGGCTCCGTTTGAGGCATTGTATTATATAAGGTGTAGGTCCCCTATTGGGTGGTTCAAAGTTGGTGAGGCAATGTTATTCAGTCCTGATTTAGTTCATCAAGCTATGGAGAAGGTGAAGGTTATTCGGCATAGGCTTAAGGATGCCCAAAGTCTCCAAAAATCCAATTCGAATGTGAGGTAAAGAGAGTTGAAGTTCAATGTGGGTAATTGGGTGTTCTTGAAGATGTCTCTCATAAAGGGAGTGATGCAATTTGGTAAGAAAGGAAAGATCTGTCCCCATTATGTTAGCCCCTATTTGATTTTGAAGAAAATGGGAAATGTTGCCTATAAGTTAGAATTGCCTGGAAGTTTGGGTTCCATTCACCCTGTGTTTCATGCGTTCATGTTGAAAAAATGGATGGGTGTTCTTTTCTTTATGGTTCCTATTGAGAATGTTGGTATCTTAGATTCTATGTCATACGAGGAGATCCGGGTGGAGATCTTGGATAGACAAGTTCATAGGTTGTGGACTAAGGATGTAGCTTCAGTTAAGGTCCTTTAGAGAAACCATAAGGTGGAAGAAGCCACTTAGGAAGTGGAGGAAGATATGAGGGCTAAGTACCCAGTCTTATTCCATGTGTCGGCGAAAGAGCTCAAGGTTTGAATTTTATTTTCCCTTGTTACTATTCAGATTTATCATTTGATTATGGTGTAATATTATTATTCTCGTGCAAAATTTATCCTAACTTATTATTCAGGGATGAATGATCCTGAAGAGGGATAATGTAACACCCTCAAATTTCAAGCATTTTTAATTTTGGCCTTTCCATGTTTGAAACGTCAATGTTTGACTTAAATTATACTTATGTATGTTAAAGGGTGTCCTGAAAGAGTTTGGAAATATTCAGATGGGGTTCAGGGTGGTTTTGGGTCACGGAGGCAGTAAGCCTCATCGATATCAATGTGACACGAAGACTGGCTTCCGCGATAACCTCCAGACACGGAGGCTGGTGTGCGCGTTAAGGTTCGTGGTACGAAGGTTAGCCTCTGCGATAAGTTCTGCACCACGGACTAATAGAAAAATCTGGTTATTTTGTTATATTTTAATTAGGATAAGGGGTAATTTTCACTTATACATAACCTTTAAACACTATATGAGCCAATTCTCATCAGTTTTCACGATACCAAGGGCTATTACTTCACTTCCAAAAATCCTCTCTCAAATTTCCCCTTTCAAGTCAAGGATAGATTTTTAAGGAGGTAGTCATCTAGGGTTTTAAGGGTGTTATCTTCTTCAAAATTCTTGGTAATTAAGGCATGTACCTCTTTCCCTAAACTTATCTTTTTTTATGGAATGAATTAGTTATTATTATGCATGGTTTTGATGTTGGGTTTTGAACTATGGGTTGAGGGTTTTGAATGTATTTGGTTTAAATGTTTTCCCATGATTATTTTTGAATTATTATACATTGAATTGATGATTATGAACTCTTTGGGTGCATAGGGATGTGAATGAATTTAGGGGAACAATGGATTCCCTAAATAAATGGTTTCGCTATGGAAATTGATAAAAACCTCAACCCATTTGCCTAATTGGCTTTGGGATATGATTTATCACTTGGTTTGGCTATTCTTTTTGAAACCTTTCATTGCATCAAAGGTAAATGGAACAGAAAGTGTTTTTTTTTGGTTTTCAAATGGTTTTGGAAAGGCCTTGGTGGGCATGGTTTGGGCTTTTAAATTGGAAATTATGGAGTTAACTTGGTTTAATGGTTTTGTATGGCAAAATGGAATAGACTTGCAAGCTTTAAATTTTGGTATGACGATACCAACGGTTAATTCCCAATTAAAAGACTCCTTGGTTAACAGATGATAATGTGTAAATTATTTTAATTGGGCTCAATGAGAGTAGTGTAGCTAATCGTAAAAGGTGGAGGTCCCGGGGAACCGCTACTAAAAACTCATATTTACCAACGTGAGGGTTGGTCTTCACGATCGTGTACTTATGTCACACACTATATATATATATATATATATATATATTTGTATCAAGTATGGTAAATGGTAAGGATTCTCTGGCTTTATACGGTAAACCCGATCGTGCGGCTAACATGCACCAGGGCCTTTTCAGCAGAGGGAGCTGAACCTATATAGCCCATGGGTATAGGTAATGGATGGTCAAGCTACACAATCCAGGTTAAGTTTTTTCTCTTATGCTAAGCCTTGTTGGGTGTCTCTGTGTGTGTGTGTATATATATAGATATGCATTGTTTAATGTGTTGCGCACTGGTTCTAATGGCTTTTGTATTATGGATCATGGCATTATTTTATCCTGTATCCATAAGTTACATGTTAGCGCTCTAATCATTAACCATCTTCAAATGTTGTGGCCCCACGCGATACAGAAACTGGCCATTTTTCTACTCCTCATATATAGTGATTAGGTGATCGTGGGATAGCTTAGGTGTCAGACTGAAGTGGTGAGCGTCCATCCTTCAAAAGACCCCATTTCATGCTTGTGATTTCCTTATGTTTGACTTTTTGTTTGGACTTATTTTTAGCTATAGCCAGAGGCAGGTCCCAACCAAACTATCTTTGGTTTTGTTAGAGGCTTTGTTAGACATTACATGGGCATGGGCATTATGGTTATTTTTCAATATTGATCTTTTATAGATTCTTTATGATTTTCTCTCATATTTTATTTTATATTGGTATTCATCCACTGCTAGGTGTACTTGGTTATATTGAATTATGCTAAGGGGGTGGTCTTCAATCCTCGATAGACTTGAGATGCTCGTCACGGCCAGGCCCTGGTTTAGGTCAGAACAATGATGACATTAAATTACTTGGAATTGGGATAGTTTATTTGGAAAACGACAATGGTTTGAGATTAGTTCTATGTCAAGCATGCTCCAGATGTCTGCTTGAATTTGATTTTTGTAAGGAACCTTGATGATGAGGGTTATATCAACCCACTTGGTGCTAATTAGTGGAAGCTTAGTAGAGGTCCAATGGTTATGGGTTGTGGTGATAAGTTATCTAACTTATACGTACTTTATGGCTCTATTTCTAGAGGCTTAGTAAAATTGGTGAAGAATGATATTTCATCAGAGTTGTGGCATAGAAGGTTGTGTCATATGAGTGAGAAGTAGATTGATAATTTGGCTAAGAAAATTTTCTTTCTGGAGTGAAACAAGCAAAGTTGAAGAGAGATGTTCATTGCTTAGTCGATAAATAGAAACTAGTTTCTTTTTAGGGTCATCCACCTTCAAGAAAGCTTGATTTACTGGAGTTGGTACATTCTTATTAGTGTGGACCTTTTAAAGTAAGGTCTCATGGTGATGCAATGTATTTTGTGACTTTTATTTATGACCATTCTCGCAAACTCAAGGTATTTTATTTGAAGTCTAAGGATTAAGTACTTGATGTGTTCAAGAATCTTGATTGATAGACAGACAAAAAATGAACTAAAATTTGTATGCTCAAATAATGGTGGTGAATATATTAGTCCTTTTGATAGATATTGTAGAGGGCAGAATATTCGACATTAAAAAACTCCTTCAAACACTCCTAAGTTAAATGGTTTAGCAGATAGAATAAACAAAATTCTAATTTAGAGGATTAAATGTATGTTTTCTGATGCTAAGCTGGTAGATTTTTTATGGACAAAAGCACTTAATACTACTGCTTATGTTATCAATTTATCTCTTACTGTGCTACTGGATGGTAATTCACTAATAGAGTTTGTTTGATATGATTTTTTTATGACCATCTTAGAGTCTTTGGTGTAATGCCTTTATGCATGTTCCAAAGAATGAGATGTCAAAGTTAGATATTAAAAATAGGCAGTGTATCTTTATTGGTTATGGTCAAGATAAATTTAGCTATTATGTTTATGATCTGGTTGAGAAGAAACTTGTTAGAAGCCATGATGTTGTGTTTTTTGAAGACCAAATAATTAAAGATTTTGACAGAGCTGAGAAGGTTTAGTCTCAGAATAGTTAGAGCTTAGTTGATGTTGATCCATTTTGTTTGACTATTCCATCTGAAGAAAATCTTCATAATGATGAAAATCAAGTTGATAAAGAAGATGATAATCATGTTCAAAATGACCAACATTGTTTATGCTCCATTTCAAGATGATATGGTTGTCTAACAACAAATTATTATTAATGCTCTAGAGAGTTTTCTTAGATGATCTACTAGAGAGAGAATACCATCATTCTATTATTGTAACACCCCGTATTTAAGTACATGTATTGGCGTATTCAAGTACGTGATTGGTCTTATTTATATGGAATTTATTTTATTATTTTATTTATACCGGAATTTGCCCGTCGATGGTTCCATACGAAGGTTATTGAATAAGTTTTTCAACGATATAAATATTTCCAAAAATGGATAAGTTTCGGATATAATCGAGCACGTTCGAAACTATAAAATGGTGGCCGGGATATGGTGAATAGTAAATGTGCAGGAAAATTTCCTGCACACAAACTACTGAGGCCTGCCAGTTTTTTGGGTCGACTTTGAACGATCATAACTCCCTTAATATAATGAAATGGGAGATATACCACATATCAAAAGAAAGATCTTTGAGTCTTCTTTCCAATTCAATTGGTTTCATCCAAATCCAACGTCTGAGTAAGGAGTTATACTCGTTTTACTTCAGCCTCTCAAAACAGTTTTTTAGGGTCAACTTCAAACGATCATAACTCCTTGTACAGGACCAAATGAGTGGCCTACTTTATATTAAATGAAATCCCTTTGAATTATCTATTCAACAATACCAATTTCACCCAAATCCGATATTGGAGCAAAGAGTTATGGCCGATTTACTTTAGCCTGTCAAAACAGTCCACCATGGACAGATTCGGATTTACTTAAATTTTTAAGGGCAATATGGTCATTTTCCATCACCTCATGGACGAAAATTGGTCATTATATACATATAATTAGTCTCATATCCATCAATTATCATCAAATTATTGAAAATAAGAAAACCTAGCCTAATTTCAACTCCAATTATCTTGTGATTCAACCGTAGAAAATCCAAATTGATTCCGTAGTTGTGTTCACCGTCTCGAGGGCTTCGAGAAGAACCCCTTATTTGTGCCAACAGAACTTTGAAACCAAAAGGGCCATTTTATGGTAAGGATGTAAATTATGTTGGTGTTATTTATATGGATATGTATATATATATATATATATATATATATATATATGCATGTGAGCATAAGAAGTATGTTATTTGATTGTTGTTGAAAGATGATTGGGAAATGATGTTGGATTATTCTTGTTCATGGTTGGATTATGTTGAATTGTGAAGGGATTTGGTACTGATGATGTGGTATTGAAATGATGATTATATATATATATATATATATATACACATAAACCTATTGTTCAAGTTGGTTTTTGGAATGTTTTGCAAATATTGGTTGTATGGAATTATGAAAGAGAATTGTGGTGTTGAGTTGCTAATACTAGATGCCAAACATTTCATTGTAGATAAGTGATTTGTAAAGGCAGGAAGTTGTGTTGAATTGGTATCCGAATCTACAACGAGGTATGTAAAGCATATTCTAACAATGTTCTTTGGCATGAAAACACAAATGTTCCATCAAATAAGATTCCGAGGTTGTCCAAAAACATGTATTGTTCTACATTACCAACGAAGTTGTTTCCATTCTATAAAGTGTAAAAATGTTTCATTGATATACCAAAAGGCTCCTATTTTATTGTCGTGATATTGATGATTCTGAAACACATTATTGATGTACCAATGAGTCTTTATAACATCGTTATTGTATAGATGGTCTATTACTTGATTCCTATTGATGTATCATTTTTCCAAAGGTACTATATTGGCATGAACACTAATGTAATAATCTCAAAAGCTTTTGAACTAAGTTATTGGAAATATCTCTTATGTGTGTTACTTGATATACGTGTCGGTGTTATCCCAGGGGCAAAAGCCTAGCATGGGTCGATCCCTATTTATGTGTTTATGGGTGGTATCCCAGGGGCATAAGCCTAGCATGGGTCGATCCCAGTTGATATGTACTGGAGGCAGCCTAATGGTCATAGTACGGTACAGTATTGATTATGGTTAGGTGGTTGGAGGTTCAGGAAGAGGAGGTAATGGCGAATGATAATTGTAAAGAATGAAATCAACGAATGTATACCGTTCCACATATGTGTTTGAATTCAAGAACCCAATTCAGATTAATGATAATGTACATGATCCTAAAAGTGTTTATGAAGTGTGGTTCATTTCTATTATGATTTATTCACTTGCGTCTGATTTTCTTGATTCCCCATATCACATATGATTATTTACATCTTTACATACTCAATACATATTTTGTACTGACGTCCCTCACGGGGGACCTGCATTTCATGCTGCAGGCACAGGTGCTTCAGCTCACTCACAGCATAGATAGGAGCCAGGTCATACAGCTATTGTTGGTGAGCTCTAGTTTGCTTCGGAGCTTTCCGAGTCGGTTCCTTATGTTTTGTCATTGTACAGGAGTCGTGTGTGGGCGGGGGTTTGTCCCGACCCTAGTTATGTCATGTATATCCTAGAGGCTTTGTAGACATAAGGAAGGGTAAAGTCATGGAAGTTTATATAGTCATGTTATATTTGTATATGTGGTGGCCCCGATGGCCAAGTGTTATATATATATATTTGTGCGTGTTGTGCTGATACAGGTAATTAGATTCTTCTATATGCAACAAAGTGCTGTCCAAATTTTTGGTGACATGTAAGTGAAAGTACAGGTATTTGAACGGGTTCTCCCGGGACTTCTCGACTTCGGGTGCCAGTCCGGCCCGATGGCATTTTGGGGCGTGACAAAAGTGGTATCAGAGAGGTTCGTCCTACTGAGTCTACAAAGTCGTGTCTACGTAGAGTCTTGTTTATCGGTGTGTTGTGCACCACATCTATAAACAGGAGGCTATGGACATTTAGGAATTGTTTCTTTTCTTCATGTCTTAGATCGTGCGATAGAGCTTATATTGTATATGAAGTCATAGTTGACCACTGAATCAATTTGTTTCTCTTATTATAGTAATAATGCCGGTTACCAGAAGTAAGAATACCGGTAAGCAAGTAGATGTGGCTGCCGGAGAGGGGACTAGTAAGTCACCCACTATACCAGCTAATCAAAGTGAGGCTCCAGCTGAGCATGCATCAGAAACTTCCCCCAGTTCGGAAGAAATAAGGGGGAGGAGAACTATATCCCCAGAGCCACCTATTAATGCTGTTGATCAAGATCTTAGAAATGCAGTGCAACTTTTGACTCGTATAGTTGCTGGGCAAGCTCAAGGGCAAGCTATTCCTACTGCAGGTCCTCGTGGTATAGATAGGGCGGCAAGTCTTCGAACATAGGATTTTCTTAAGATGGATCCGCCTACTTTTACTGGATCCAATCTTAACGAAGATCCGCAGGACTTTATTGATCAGATCCAAAGGGCCCTAGAGGTGATGCATGTACCGGGCAGAGAGACAGTGGAGTTAGCCGCGTATAGATTCAAAGGTGAGGCTATATATTGGTATGAAGACTGGAAACGGTCAAGGGGAATTGATGCACCCCCAGCTACTTGGAAAGAGTTCAAAGAGGAATTTATTGATCATTATCTTCCATATGAGACTCGTCAGGCCCGTGCGGATCAGTTCTTAAATCTTAGACAGGGTCATACAAGTGTGAGGGAGTATAGTCTTCGATTTAATTCCTTGTCCAGATATGCTCCTAATGTTATAGATACTATGGATGACAGAGTTCATCGGTATGTGAATGGATTGGATCCATATTTGGTTAGGGATTGTACTATTGCTGCACTGAATAAAGACATGGATATAGCTAGGATCCAAGCATTTGCACAGAAAATGGAAAATCAGAGGCAAAGAAAAAGAACACAGGAATTTGAAAGCGGATCTTCTAAGAGGGCCAGATCTACAGGGCAGTTTATGGCGCCACAGGGAGGTTTTAGACCTCAATTTTCTGCTAGACCACCTAGGCCATTATTTTCTTATTCTGCAGCTAGGGCTCCACCACAGCATCAGGGGTTCAGAGGCAGTCAATTTGGGCAAAGAAGTGAGGGTCATAGTTCGCGATCAGTGGGTTACCAAGAGCAAGGGAATATGAGCCAATCGAGACCTCCTCGAGAGCCATGCAATAAATGTGGAAGGTATCATTTGGGAGCATGTCGGCTGGGGACCAATGTTTTCTTTTGGTACGGTATGTCGGGGCATATGATGAGGGAATACCCACGAAGGGACATAGGGGGTATGGCACGACCTACGGGGTCATTTGTTGCATCATCATCATCGATGCCTTATTCAGGAAGGGGTGGACAACCAATGGGTCGTGTTAGAGGTGATAGAGGAGCCACGAGTTCTAGCGGGGCTGATAATCATACGTATGCTCTAGCGGATCGACAGAATTTAGAGGCTTCCCCAGATGTGGTTACGGGTACGTTGTCTATATTTTCATTTGATTTATATGCCTTAATTGATCCCGGTTCTACATTATCTTATGTTACTCCATTGGTTGCTGGAAAGTTTGAAAGAATACCCGAACTGTTAGTTAAGCCATTTGAAGTGTCCACACCGGTCAGGGAATCTATTATAGCTAGAAGGGTTTATCGAAACTGCATAGTAACTGTTTGTGGTCGTGATACGATGGCTGATCTTGTAGAGTTAGAAATGGTAGATTTTGATGTTATAATGGGTATGGACTGGTTGGCGTCTTGTTATTCCATAATTGATTGTTGTACGAAAAAGGTATATTTCCATTTTCCAAATGAATCAGTCCTTGAATGGAAAGGTGAAATTAGCGCGCCAAGAGGTAGATTTATTTCTTATTTTAAGGCAAGAAGAATGATTTCCAAGGGATACATATATCATTTAGTTAGACTAAGGGATACAGAAGCGGAGCCACCAACTCTTCACGCTGTTCCGGTGGTAAATGAATTTCCTGATGTATTTCCTGAAGATCTTCCAGGTTTTCCTCCTGAACGAGAAGTAGAGTTTGGTATTGATGTAATACCAGGCACCCAACCAATCTCCATTCCTCCGTATAGAATGGCCCCAGCAGAATTACGAGAATTGAAAGAGCAATTGAAAGATTTGCTAGAAAAGGGGTTCATTAGGCCTAGTATTTCCCCTTGGGGAGCACCAGTGTTATTTGTGCGCAAAAAGGATGGCTCACTGAGGATGTGTATTGATTATCGGCAATTGAATAAGGTGACTATTAAGAATAAATATCCTCTCCCAAGAATTAATGATTTATTTGATCAGTTACAGGGCGCCAAGTGCTTTTCTAAGATTGATTTGAGGTCAGGTTACCACCAAGTGAGGGTCAAAGAAAAAGATATACCCAAAATAGCTTTTCGAACAAGGTATGGTCATTATGAGTTTCTAGTTATGTCATTTGGGCTAACAAATGCACCTGCAGCTTTTATGGATTTGATGAATAGGGTGTTTAAGCCATTCCTGGATGTATTTGTGATAGTTTTTATAGATGATATTCTAGTTTATTCTAGATCAGAACAGGACCATGCCAATCACTTACGACAGACATTGCAGACTCTTCGTGATTGTAAGCTTTATGCAAAGTTCTCTAAATGTGAGTTTTGGTTAAAGTCGGTGGCATTTTTGGATCATATTGTATCTAGTGAAGGGATAAAGGTTGATGCTCAAAAGATAGAAGCTGTGAAGAACTGGCCAAGGCCCACAACGCCGACGGAGATTCGTAGTTTTCTCGGGTTGGCCGGTTATTATAGGAGGTTTGTTAAAGACTTTTCTTCCATTTCAGCACCCTTAACCAAGCTAACCCATAAAGCATCCAAATTCCAATGGAATGATGCATGTGAGAAGAGTTTTCAAGATTTAAAGAACAAATTGATTTCTACACCCGTGTTGGTACTTCCAGAAGGCACCGAAGGGTATACAGTGTATTGTGATACTTCCAGAATTGGTTTAGGATGTGTATTGATGCAGCATGGTAAGGTAATAGCATATGCTTCTAGACAATTGCGGCCACCTGAGAAAAATTATCCTACACACGATCTTGAGCTGGCAGCAGTTATTTTTGCTTTAAAGATATGGTGCCACTACTTATATGGGGTTCATGTTGATATATATACTGACCATAAGAGCTTGCAATATATTTTTAATCAAAAGGATCTAAATTTAAGGCAGTGGAGATGGCTTGAACTATTAAAGGGCTACAATGTTGATATCTTGTACCATCCAGGGAAAGCAAATGTGGTAGCTGATGCGTTAAGTCGTAAGGCTATGATGGCGCCTATAGAAAGGCAAGGGATGGTTAAAGATCTTCACCAGTTAGCTAGTTTGGGAGTTCACCTTCTTGAAACTTCGAATAAAGAGCTTATCGTACATAATGTTGCGGAATCTTCATTAGTAGCTGATGTGAAAGAGAAGCAATATGCAGATCCTATTTTATTACAGCTTAAGAAGAACGTTCAGAGTGGTGCGACCAAGGCATTTGAGCTTACACGAGAAGGAGTACTTCATTGCCAAAACCGATTGTGTGTGCCGGATGTAGACGGGCTAAGAAAGAAGATTATGACAGAGACACATTTTTCAAGGTATTCCATTCATCCAGGATCAACCAAAATCTATCAAGATTTGAAAGATATGTATTGGTGGAATGTCATGAAGAAGAGCATTGCAGAATTTGTAGCTGAATGTCCAAATTGTCAAAGAGTTAAAGTTGAGCACCAAAAACCCGGAGGCTATATGCAATGCATAGATCTTCCAATTTGGAAGTGGGACAAGATCAACATGGATTTTGTTACAGGTTTTCCTCGTACAGCTCGGAAATTTGATTCTATATGGGTGATTCTAGATAGGCTTACTAAATCCGCACATTTCTTACCCGTTAAGACCACTTACACAGTTTAAGAATATTCGAAGCTGTATGTTAAAGAAATAGTCCGATTACATGGAGTGCAAACTTCTATTATATCGGATCGGAGAACTCAATTTACCGCAAACTTTTGGAAGTCTTTCCAACGGAGTTTGGGAACACAAGTGAATCTGAGTACAGCTTTTCACCCTCAGACGGATGGACAAGCAGAGCGCACCATTCAAACACTTGAAGATATGCTACGAGCATGTGTTATAGATTTTAAAGGCAGCTGGGATGATCATTTACCTCTTATTGAGTTTGCCTACAATAATAGCTATCATTCAAATATCAAAATGGCACCATATGAAGCTTTATATGGGAGGAAGTGTAGATCACCAATAGGATGGTTCGAAGCGGGTGAAACTCTTATGTTAGGACCGAATCTTGTTTATCAAGCCATAGAAAAAGTCAAGGTGATTCAGCAACGGTTGAAAACAGCCCAAAGTCAACACAAGTCATATGCGGATAGTAGAAGAAGAGGGCTAAAATTTTCGTTAGGCGATTGGGTATTTTTGAAGGTATCGCCAATGAAAGGGGTGATGAGATTTGGCAAGAAAGGAAAGTTGAGTCCACGATATATAGGCCCGTATAATATTATTCGAAGATGTGGGCAAGTTGCTTATGAATTAGAGCTACCCCAGGAACTCTCATCAGTGCATCCAGTATTTCATGTATCGATGCTTCGAAAGTGCATCAGAGATCCGTTCCTTATTACTTCTACTGAACATGTGCAAGTAACAGAAGATCTTACCTATGAGGAGATGCCTATTGCTATATTAGATCGTCAAGTTAAGAAGATGAGAAATAAAGAAGTAGCATCGGTGAAAGTACTTTGGAGAAATCAACAAAGGGAAGAGATTACATGGGAAGCTGAGGAAGCAATGAAATCTAAGTACCCTCATTTGTTCAAAGATGAAGAGGAAGTTCAAGAAACGGAGTTAGAACATTAACAAGTAAGTTTTTGTTTATATATGCATTATATGCATAGTATTTATATGATGATGTGAATGTTAATGGTGGACTTGAACTTGTTTTGGTTGAATAACTACGCTAACATTCGAGGACGAATGTCCTAAAGGGGGGAAGGATGTAACACCCCGTATTTAAGTACATGTATTGGCGTATTCAAGTACGTGATTGGTCTTATTTATATTGAATTAATTTTTTATTTTATTTATACCGAAATTTGCCCGTTGATGGTTCCATACGAAGGTTATTTAATAAGCTTTCCAACGATATAAATATTTCCAAAAACGGATAAGTTTCGGATATAATCGAGCACGTTCGAAACTATAAAATGGTGGCCGGGATATGGTGAATAGTAAATGTGCAGGAAAATTTCCTGCACACAAACTACTGAGGCCTGCCACTTTTTTGGGTCAACTTTGAACAATCATAACTCCCTTAATATAATGAACTGCGAGAGATAACACATATAAAATGAAAGATCTTTGAGTCTTCTTTCCAATGCAATTGGTTTCATCCAAATCCAACGTCTGAGAAAGGAGTTATAATCGTTTTACTTCAGCCTCTCAAAACAGTTTTTTAGAGTCAACTTCAATCGATCATAACTCCTTGTACAGGACGAACTGGGTGTCCTACTTTATATGAAATGAAATACCTTTGAATTATCTATTCAAATATACCAATTTCACCCAAATCCGATATTGGAGCAAAGAGTTATGGACGATTTACTTTAGCCTATCAAAACAGTCCACCATGGACAGATTCGGATTTACTTAAATTTTTAAGGGCAATATGATCATTTTCCATCACCTCATGGACGAAAATTGGTCATTATATACATATAATTAGTCTCATATCCATAAATTATCCTCAAATTATTGAAAATAAGAAACCCTAGCCTAATTTCAACTCCAATTATCTTGTGATTCAACCGTAGAAAATCCAAATTGATTCCGTAGTTGTGTTCACCGTATCGAGGGCTTCGAGAAGCACCCCTTATTTGTTCCAACAGGACTTTGAAACCAAAAGGGCCATTTTATGGTAAGGATGTAAATTATGTTGGTGTTATTTATATGGATATGTATATATATATATATATGCATGTGAGCATAAGAAGTATGTTATTTGATTGTTGTTGAAAGATGATTGGGAAATGATGTTGGATTATTCTTGTGCATGGTTGGATTATGTTGAATTGTGAAGGGATTTGGTATTGATGATGTGGTATTGAAATGATGATTATATATATATATATATATATATATATATATATATATATACACATAAACTTATTGTTCAAGTTGGTTTTTGGAATGTTTTGTAAATATTGGTTGTATGGAATTATGGAAGAGAATTGTGGTGTTGGGTTGCTAATACTAGATGCCAAACATTTCATTGTAGATAAGTGATTTGTAAAGGCGGGAAGTTGTGTTGAATTGGTATCCGAATCTACAACGAGGTATGTAAAGCATACTCTAACAATGTTCTTTGGCATGAAAACACCAATGTTCCATCAAATAAGATTCCGAGGTTGTCCAAAAACATGTATTGTTCTACATTACCAACGAAGTTGTTTACATTCTATAAAGTGTAAAAATGTTTCATTGATATACCAAATGGATCCTATTTCATTGTTGTGATATTGATGATTCTAAAACACATTGTTGATGTACCAATGAGTCTTTATAACATCGTTATTGTATAGAAGGTCTATTACTTGATTCCTATTGATGTATCATTGTTCCAAAGGTACTATATTGGCATGAACACTAATGTAATAATCTCAAAAGTTTTTGAACTAAGTTATTGGAAAGATCTCTTATGTGTGTTACTTGATATACGTGTGGGTGGTATCCCAGGGGCATAAGCCTAGCATGGGTCAATCCCTATTTATGTGTTTATGGGTGGTATCCCAGAGGCATAATCCTAGCATGGGTCGATCCCAGTTGATATGTACTGGAGGCATCCTAATGGTCACAGTACGGTACAATATTGATTATTGTTAGGTGGTTGGAGGTTCGGGAGGAGGAGGTAATGGCGAATGATAATTGTAAAGAATGAAATGAACGAATGTATACCGTTCCACAAATGTGTTTGAATTCAAGAACCCAATTCAGATTAATGATAATGTACATGATCCTAAAAGTGTTTATGAAGTGTGGTTCACTTCTATTATGATTTATTCACTTGCTTCTGATTTTCTTGATTCCCCATATCACATATGATTATTTAAATCTTTACATACTCAGTACATATTTCGTACTGACGTCCCTCACGGGGGACCTGCATTTCATGCTGCAGGCACAGGTGCTTCAGCTCACTCACAGCATAGATAGGAGCCAGGTCATACAACTATTGTTGGTGAGCTCCAGTTTGCTTCGGAGATTTTCGAGTCGGTTCCTTATGTTTTGTCATTGTACAGGAGTCGTGTGTGGGCGGGGGTTTGTCCCGACCCTAGTTATGTCATGTATATCCTAGAGGCTTTGTAGACATAAGGAAAGGTCAGGTCATGGAAGTTTATATAGTCATGTTATATTTGTATATGTGGTGGCCCCGACGGCCAAGTGTTATATATATATATTTGTGCGTGTTGTGCTGATACAGGTAATTAGATTCTTCTATATGCAACGAAGTGCTGTCTAAATTTTTGGTGACATGTAAGTGAAAGTACAGTTATTTGAACGGGTTCTCCCAGGCCTTCTCAGCTTCTGGTGCCAGTCCGGCCCGATGGGATTTTGGGGCGTGACAGTTATTCTCCTAATGACTATGTACTCTTAACTGATGGGAGAGAACCTGAGAGTCTTTATGAGGTCATGAAAAGGGAAGAAAAATAAAGATGGTATAATGCTATGAAAGGGAAGATTTAAGCTCTTTATGATAATCATACATTTGATTTGGTTAAGTTTCCAAAAGATGGAAAAGCCTTGAAAAATTGGTTAGGTTTTTGGGTGAAATATGAAGATGGTAATCATGTTTGACGATACAAGGATAGATTAGTTTTAAAGGAATTTAACCAAAAAAAGGAGTTGATTTTGACATGATATTATCTCTTGTTGTGAAGATGTCATCCATTCTTGTGGTTCTAGTCTTAGCTGCAAGTCTAGATTTAGAGTTTGCGCAAATGAATGTAAAAATTAAATTTGTCTATGGTGACTTAGATTAAGAAATATATATATATATATATAAAGCAACTGAAGCTTTTGAAGTTAAGGAAAAAGATAATTATGTTTGCAAATTGAAGAAGAGTTTGTATGGTTTGAAACAAGCTCATAGATAGTGGTTGAAGAAGTTTGATTCCTTTATGAGTCAATGGGAATTTAAGAAGACTTCTTCAGACCATTATATTTTCGTATAAAAATTCTCTGATTGTGACTTTATTATTGTGTTGCTTTATGTTGATGACATGTTTGTTATTAGTCATAATGCTTGCAAGATTAAGAAATTGAAGCATGAGTTGAGTAAGTCTTTTGATATGAAAAACTTATGACTAGAAATGTATATTCTTGGCATGCAGATTGTCTGTGACAGAAAGGCTAAGAAATTGTGGTTACCATAAGAAAAGTACATTTAGAAAGTACTTTGAAGGTCCAACATGGACAAGGCTAAGGTTGTCAGTACAACTTTAGCTATACACTTTGATTTAAGCACGAAACACTGTCTTTCCAGTGATAATGTGTGGAAGACATGAAGAAAGTTTCTTGTGCTTCAACTTTTGGTAGTTTGATGTATGCAATTCTTTATACAAGATCAGATATTTCTCATGTTGTTGGTATTATTATCCATTTTCTATATGATCCCAGAAGAGAACATTGAAATACTGGGAAGTGAATTATAAGATATCTTTGTGGCACTTATTGTTTTGGTATAGAAAAGCCTATTCTTTGTGATTATACAACCTTTCTTATACTCACAAGTCTACTTCGGGGTTTTTTATTACTTTTGCAAAAAGGAGTTGTGTTTTGACAATTTAGGTTGCAAAATATGTGTTGCTCTATTTATTACAAAAACTGAGCTTATTACTGTCATTAAAACTTGTAAAGAGTTTCTCTGGATGAAGATATTCTTGGGAGAACTTGGTTGTTCTAAATATAGGTATGTGATTTATGGTGATAGTCAAAGTGCTAAACATCTTGACAAGAATTCTACACTTCATGATCGATCAAAACACATTAATATGAGATACCATTAGATTTGAAATGTGTTGGACTTTAAGTTTCTTGAACTTGAGAAGATTCACATGAATGGTAATGATTTTGACATGATGACTAAAGCTTTGATAAGAGAAAAGTTTGAATATTATTGCATAATCGTTGGATTGACGATCTCCTCCACATAGTCATGGGGGGAGAATGGTTGAGTTATGGGACTTTTTTCCTTCATATGTGGATCAATAAAAATCCAATTTGGATCAACCCACTTTTTTTCATAGACTCATTAATATGGGGTACATGTAAGACTTTTTAAGGTCTTATTCTCACATCTAGAAAAGAGTTTTCAGCAGCCTCATATAGAGAGAAGAGTGTAGATTTTTAAACTAAAATCTCATCCCTAGCAGCTAACTTCAAATTGTGATTTTTTCTCTTATCCAATTGAGTTGATTTTTGGATAGATTATTCTTCTCATCTCAATATTTAATTACAAATTGACAGAGTCGGATTTGGTGGTCTATAGCTTTTATTTTTTATCCATGAATAGTAGCTGCATTTTTGGTGATTTTTCTCCTTTAAACTCTCTAATTTTTAGTGTTGTGCTTTATATATTAATGCGCGTTGTTTGCAACTTATTTGATTGACATTTTGGAGGACATTATTGTAACTCTTGATTATTATAATGAAGATTTTGGTCCTGTGAGTTTTTATTCTTCTTACTGAAGGATTTTTCACATAAATCTTGGTGTCTCATGTGGTTTATTTATTTTGTTCTTGTCATACTATTTTGGTTGATACACTTGTTGCCTTATCATCATTGTGCTTGAATTTATTTATCTTCTCTTGGTTCAAATTGAGAAAAGAAAAATTTTAATTTGAGTATGTTTCCTCTGCCACCCGATCGTGTATTTTATTAGTGTCTTGTCTTTTCCAAAAATAATATTTAGTAACTTTTCTAGTAGTTTCAGATTGTAACTCAAATAACTAAAAAGGTATAAACTCTAGTTCATTTCACCCCTAAAATCAACTCAATTGCAGCTAATTTTTTCAAGACTAACCAACTAGGATAGAAAGCTAAAACAACTTCAATAATGATCACCTATTGCAATACTTCTAAAAAGCAGATAAGTTTATAATAAAATATTATTAAAAAGTCTCAAACCTAACCAACTCAAGAACTAATAAGCATCTTCCTCAGGAACATATGTTGTTGTTTACCTACTTAATTCACTTAAAGCACCTTCTCATAGTGATTGTTATTTGTCAAGAATAAACTCTATAACTATGTGAATCACATAAGTTTCAATGAAATTAATGTGGTGATTTATATAGAAGCAAAGGATGACCGAGTTCTTCTATACTTTTGCTCTCTAAAAATCAAACCTAATTTGGTTAAAAATTTAATCTTATTTGGATTTAATTTTCTTATTTGGTTCGACTGCCACTATACACTTTCTCCTATTCTCAACACTCTTTCCTTTTATGCAACTACAATCATATTTTCTTGTTGATTTTAAATTGCTCAATGCTAACATTTCCGAAAGAATCCCACTTCACCCCCTAATATTTAAGGTTTGAAAAATTATACCCCCTTCACATATTGAAAAGGAATGAGACCCCCCTTATGAAATTTTTTCCGGTGAGATTTTTCTTTTTTCTTTAATAAGTAATTTACTTTCTAGAATTAAAATTTGAAAATATATAAATTTTATTATTGCCACATTTTTTTAATTAAATATATTTTTCTTTTAGAATATAATAGTTACTTAAAATAATGTGTCAATAAATTTCATGTTTTGTGGATAAACTCGCGACAATAAAAAATAAGTGTCCTTGAGTTTGCATAAATCATAACAAAATATATGTTAATAAAATTGAGATCGTGTCCTTGAGTTTGTGTATATGTTGGTTGATTAATAGTTCAAATTATGATGGCTTAATATAATTTTTTTAATCAGTATTTGTGATAATTAAGATCTTTGATACTAAATAGCAAACAATAGTATAAATAGAAAACAGTGGCGATATCTTAAAATGTTTTAGATGTTGGGGTGGATTTCAAAAGGATTAGAACATTTGATCCTTTTGCATAAACTAAAATTTAGGAAGTTCCAAAATTCATGTATCCATAAACCATGTCTTGAGAGAGAGAGAGAATGAGTTTGATACCTTGTTAGAATTTTATGGATGAAGGTTGAGCAATTGAGCCCCAAAGAATGAAAATCTTGAATTTACGGGTCTAACTTTATGCTCCCATTGTTGAAATCTTGCTGAGTATATCAAAGATCAAGAGTTGGTGCTTGCATGTATGGGCTCTTGCATATAAGACTCTGATGATGTCATGAGTAAAGTTATTTATTTTGGAGAAATTTTGGAAGTCTCCATAAGAAGACTAGTTTTCTATTCTGTTGGGTTCATTGAAGAAGAGGAGGAACGATTTCCTTTCGTAAAAGTTTAATACGTACGTAATTCTCCACCAAAGTTGAATCATGTTGGGCTGATCATGGAGAGCACAAGGAAACTAATAGAATTGATAATTGAAAATGTGAGTCCAGAGGTATGGAATTAAGTGTCTTACCAAAATAGTGGCCTTACCCCACAGGGAGGTAACTAGTTTGGTTAGATTAATTAAAATAGATAGTAAATCTTTCTGTTTAAAAATTATCCGATGCCCACAGGTATGGATTATTTTCTAATTTTATTCATTTTACTAATCTAATGAGGTTAAGTATGTAACACCGCGAAATCGGGTCCCGAGACGTCACACGGTGCTTAGGGTCACAAGTGACCCCAAGCTAACCCTTCTACTGGCATAACTCATAAGTAACTGAATAAAAATACAAATCCATAAAAATCAGCAGAAATTAACTCTTTTCTGAATCTGATCGATACAAAAATGGAATTTTACAGTATTACAATTCTGCCTTTACAACCAAAATTAAAACAAAATACATCAACTTCTACTGACTGTCTATGAAGCCTTTACTAGTACTGACTGTAGGTAGCTGGGTTATGACTCCCGACTACCCTAACTCAATACGACTGAATAAAGAAAATACAACACTATAAACTCTGTATAACTAACCCAAGCCCTTAAATCAAAAGGACTCATCAACTACTGACTAGATACCACGAACTGACTGGATCCGAAGGTGCAACTATACCCTGTACCTACATTCCGAGAAAATGTAGCCCACATACGAAGATGTGGGTCAGTACCATAAAAAAATACTGAGTATATGGGGGTACCAAGCATATATAAAATAATATCTTAATATCATCATAGTTTATAAAATTATGCATGTTGATATAGATGACTCACTTAGCTCGAATTAAATCATCAAAATCATGGATGAATAATACATGTAAAGTAAAACAAGTGAGTCATTACAATACGTTCTCAATTCACTTTCATCTCAATTTCAAATCATCAAAACAATCAACTCTCATGTCAATTCTCATTAGAATATATTCCTTAAATCTTTTAAGAATAATGACTTTCTCAAACTCAGTCTTTTAAGCAAATATGTTTTCATCTCAGATAGAAGAGTACACACACACACATTGGGAGATCCTATAACCGACATAAATCATGTGAGCCACATGGAGTCCAACGTCCAACCCACGTTGGGGAGAGCCATACTATCCTTGCCATCGGAGTAGGACTTCCAATATCAATCCAAAAACACTAGTGATCACTATATAAATCAGCCTCAGGATCATGTCCTAGGGGGTACGTAGTTCTAGGGATGTAAGGTTACTTTATACCTCTCACTCGGTGCTAAATATTAATCCCAGACTTAGCTCAAAAATTTAAATCAGCCTCAGGCTCACATTAAAGAAAATCCACAATAAACACTTCAAGCATTTAATCGGGAGCCAATTTGCTACCCCTTTATCATAATCAATAAAAATGTGGATTTCTTTCATAGTCGAGTTTAAAATAACTCATTCACGACCAAAAGGTCAAGTCATTAAAAACATCTCAAATATTCAACATCAACGTGCATATAGCACACATTTTCTCAAAGACACAATTTCAAACGGGGTTCAAGACCCAAATATCAAAATCATAGTAAATTTTTTTCAAGCATCATGCTTTAAGTCCTAATTTAATATAAATTCGACTTTTCAAAGTCATAAACATCATAATCTCAAGATAACCAAGATAGAATATAAGTTCATGCTCCAAAATCATAATAAACATATAAAAATCATATCTTCGTAAAGAAAATTACTTTTGGGCACAAGAACGAAAGATTGTTCTTGTTGAAAACCCCCACATACCTTGAATGATGAACTTTAGATTGATACTCATTTTTGGGATGTTAATCGTACCTTTGAATGATGGTTCTTGGAGTTCTTGAACTAGGAACTTGAAATCTTGAATAAATTTGCAGAATTAATGGTGAACTTTGGAGGTTCTTGAAGTTGGATGTAGGAGCGCAGGGTTTTCTTTTTGAGGGAATTTGATGAAATATAACATATAAGACTTCTAATAGGCTTTAATATAGGGTTTGTACAGATTTTGGGTGAGGGGGAATGACCTAAACGCCCCTAAAAAATCAAATACTTCTCGAATTTGTCCTTTGGTGGACTGTTTTGATAGTCTGAAGTAGATCAACCATAACGTTTTACTCCGATATCCAAATTGGATGAAACTAATTTCATTAGAAAGATAACTCTAATATCTTTCCGTTGATATATAATATCTCACCCAGATCATTGTGTACAAGTAGTTATGATCTTTTGAAGATGACCCAAAAATTTACTTTTGATAGGCTGAAGTAGATCGACCATAACTTTTTTTTTCGAAAGAAAAATTGGATAAATCCAATTTCATCGGAAAGAGGACTTGCAGAGATTTCCATTGATATATAATAGATCACCCAGATCATTATGTACAAGGAATTATGATTGTTTAAAGTTGGACCAAAAATACACCATGCCTCAGTACTTTTTTTCCTGCACGTTTTACTGTTCAATACTATTCACGGTTCGATCGGAATGTTCATAACTCGTCGCTCGGGTGTCCATTTTAGATGATCCACATATCGTTAGAAATATTATTCGATACTCTACGCAATGGTGGGTCATAATCTAAGACATTCCACACGGAAAATTTATAATTCATTCTAGAAGATAGAACCCAACATGTTTACGCACAAAATTTCAACGAAAAATTTCCCGGGGTATTACATCATCTCCCCCTTGGAAACATTCATCCTCGAATGTCGATGAATAAGTACAGAATACCATGGAAATAAGGACAAAAGGATGGGATAACGAAGTCAATCCACTTACTTCACTCCAAACTTTCGAATACTTTATAGAACATGCAATTCATAATGAGAATGGTCACATAGTTGGATCTTAAACAAAGGAGACTGATTTTAAGGAATCGATATCTTTGGTTTATTCAGAGACTGATAATCAAAGGTCTCGAAGGGGATCTCATCAAACGAAGGACCACTTGCGCCCAAATGAAACATCCCTCAACACTCCCTCCAAAAGATTCAATTGACATTGTTCGGGGAGAAAATGAACCATAATTTGATACAATCCTATCGTATGGTAACAAGGACCCATATGGCATAAATTAAGATAGGAATTTCTAGGTCTTAGGAAATATAACTCCTTGCTTCCAAACTTAGCAACACTTCCCAACTACTCCCTCGACTATGTTCAAGCCTAACTCCAAGTACTCATGAGATACGCCACATAACACTATAATATTAATCTATATCATGAACCTCAATACACACTGAGCCTCACAACTCCTCACTTCAAACATAACTCTTATTTCTACTCCAACAACCACATACAATCTTATACTAGGGATCCGCTAACTTGCCGTGCATTCTTTTAGATATACAACCATAACATTCAAGCCTATACTCATAACCACATACGCACTTCGCACATGCACCTCTAAACGAACACTCATAAAGCATCTTCCTCGCTTTCTCTAAGATTCCATCAACTACATCATTCACACATACTGGTCAATTCTTTAAACGGCACACATAACATTTTCTCAACCAATTGAACTATACACAAAAACTTTGTATTACTATTCCTACAACCTCATAGAAGTGCATAAAACCAACGCACAATAATCTTTCCAAATAAACATTTAAAACTTCAACTAACCACGGCATGTATCAAGGACTTAGCCTTAATCTAACTTCACTTCACCGATGTGAGCACACCACTTTCTATCATAGATAAGAAAGTATCTTCTCTCCCTTCTAGAAAACTGCTCAACACCATTATCTTGACTTAATCAAAAGGTCACAAAATTTTAAAACATGAAAACCTGAAACATGAAGGGATAATGTAAATAACTTGACTCTCTCTATTGAGGCCTTAGGAATAAAATATCAAATACAATGGGTTCATTAAGGTATCAAAACTGAAGACACCCATAACGGAAACTGAATCTAACTGATCAATAAGAGTATTGCCTGAGTACTGGAACTAAACATACTGTACAACTTAAGTATATGAGTCATGGGTGGCATACCCTGAATTTAGAGCTCATAACTTATGGAATGTGATTCCAACTGCTAGAAGAATTGGAATTTCTCATTTTTGGAAACTAGAAGAGTATGTAATTCTCCATCACATGTATGAACATGAATTAAGATCATGGAACTAAAATGTAAAGCATGAGTAGGTTTTGGGATAGCTGAAAATACTGAAATAACATTGGGTCAAGCACCGATCTTTCTCACAACAAATTTACAACTTACTGGTACTTCTACTAAAATGTAAAAGCTTGACTTGACTACTTGTTCTATTATCTCCCCTTAGCTTTAAGCCACCACTCAAATTCTCAAATGCTTACTAATTTCGAATCTCCACTAACATCTCTATCACCGGAATGTACACCATCTAGTGCTTCAACTCGTATTTCTATTAGCTCAACTTGAATACTTTCTAACCTTTTGATAGACCATGCTACTTCTGTCTTCTCCCTCTAATACCATGCCTATGAACTTATGTTTCTAACCCATAAGAATCATAATCACACTTAAGAGGCTCAACATTTCCAATCATACGCCTCGCCTTAATTTAGCCATCAAAACATCATCCATCGTCTAACTTGTATTTATCCATCTAAAAATCCCATGGCATGACTCACTACACCACATATACTAATCCTCGAAATTAAAGCAGTCCCATAATATCTTGGGTGAACTTTCTCATCATAATATAATATTAAACTTAATTACAAGTCAACTACACTTAAACTCTTGTGTACACTGTTCAAGCCTATTAGGTCACTTCCGACAACTAATACCATTAATCCGGAAACCGTCACATTCGACTTCATGATCACCAATCGTTCAAACTTAAGGTCTCACACTTCACATAGTTTACCACTCCATCCTCTCATAACTCCCACGTGAAGATTATAAAACAACACATCTATGAAAACTAGCCCACTTAAACTTTATAACAATAATAATTGGTCCTAATCATATAGCCTATCTTATTCACAATCCATTAACACATCCTTTTTTCACTCGTCACAACTATATATCCTTCATACACAACTTAACATAGTTCATAGCTCTCTACATCTTAACTTAACTTCCTCTTGCAATCTGGAGAGCGCCTAGATTAACAACACTTACCCACCGAGTACTTCCATCACTAACCTATACTTTTTGTCATACAAATACCGTAAACACCAGTTTCATACCTCAAACAAACTATATCACTTCTTATTAACCCAATTGCATGCAAAAAGGGATTTCGCTATACTTATGCACAACAAATCACACTTACCATCCTTCTTACTACTACACCTCTACATCCCACATTTTCAGCCAGCACAAGGAACAAGATGAACTACAAGTTGCTAGTGGATCGAAATAGGCCTCACATGACTTCACTAGACGTTGGGTTTTGTGTTTTGATCAAGAAAGTTATATGAATAACAAATTAACTATGCTAGTGAATCGAAATAGGCCCAACACGGCTTCACTAGACTTTGGTTTGTATTTTGAACAAGAAAATAAGATGAATAACAAAGAAGTTATGCTAGTGAATCGAAAGAGCCCCACACGGCTTCACTGGACTTTGATTTTTCACAAACATAATGATAACAAGATTACATAATACAAGAGATAGAAACTTGGCACACAACATTCAACGATCTAAGAATACACCTTACTCTGTCTTAATTAAATAACTCATAAGAATGAGGGCACAACTTTCAACTTAAGGAACTTAACACACTAGAGAGCTCCTCTCAAGACCTTTGTGTAACTTTTGAAATTTCTTCTAGAAAATATAGAAGCATTACCTGTGGGAAGAACTGGAGCTTGCGAATCATGTTATCTCAAAAATAATACATTGAGGGAGAAGTATAGATTAACATTGTAGATTCTGAGGAGGAATCTGAAAGCACATCTAACCTAGGCTTAGTTCACGACTTTTATGAACATGAATAAAGTACTTTAATCTTTGGAACTCAAAAGCACTGACAAGATACTTTCTAGCTCTCTTACAATCCCATAACTATCTATGGAAAATTAAGCTTAACTATTTTTGATACCTTAAAAATGAGGCAGAGTTGGCTAGAATAGAGTAAGATGAGAATCTATATAAGCATCTTGGAGAACCTTTTTATAGCACGATCTTAGACTTGAAAGAAGGGAAACATTTCCTAAATGCCCTGTAGCCTCTCGAAGAAAAGTACAGACATCTCTGTACCCTTCCGCAAGAATTACTAGACACGACTTCATAGACACCCTAGGACACTTGAACTCTGAGCTCTGATACCAAGTTTGTAATGCCCTGAAATCGGGTCCCGAGATGTCACACGGTGCTTAGGATCACAAGTGACCCCAAGCTAACCCTTACACTAGCATAACTCATAAGCAACTGAATAAAAATACAAATCCATACAAATCAGCAGAAATTAACTCTTTTCTAAATCTGATCGATAAAAAATGGAATTTTACAGGATTACAATTCTGCCTTTACAACCAAAATTGAAACTAAATACATCAACTTCTACTGCCTGTCTATGAAGTCTCTACTAGTACTCACTGTAGGTAGCCGGGTCATGACTCTCGACTACCCCAACTCAATATGACAAAATAAAGAAAATACAACACTATAAACTCTGCATAACTAACCCAAGCCCTTGAATCAAAAAGACTCATCACCTGCTGACTAGATACCACGAACTGACTAGATCCGAAGGTGCAACTATACCTTGTACCTACATTTCGAGAAAATATAGCCCACATACGAATATGTAGGTCAGTACCATAAAAAAATACTGAGCATATGGGGGTGCCATGCATATATAAAATAATATCTTAATATCATCACAGTTTATAAAATTATGCATGCTAATATACATGACTCACTTAGCTTGAATTAAATCATCAAAATCATGGATGAATAATACATGTAAAGTAAAATAAGTGAGTCATTACAATACGTTCTCAATTCACTTTCATCTCAATTTCAAATCATCAAAACAATCAACTCTCATGTCAATTCTCATTAGAATATATTCCTTAAATCTTTTAAGAATAATGACTTTTTCAAACTTAGCCTTTTAAGCAAATATGTTTTCATCTCAGATAGAAAAGTACACACACACATTGGGAGATCCTATAACCGACATAAAACATGTGAGACACATGGAGTCCAACATCCAACCCACGTTGGGGAGAGCCGTCCTATCCTTGCCATCATAGTAGGACTTCCAATATCAATCCAAAAACACTAGTGATCACTATATAAATCAGTCTCAGGCTCACGTCCTATAGGGGCACGTAGTTCTAGGGAATTAAGGTCATTTTATACCTCCCACTAGGTGCGAATTATTACTCCCAGACTTAGCTCAGAAATTTAAATCATCCTCAGGCTCACATTAAAGAAAATCCACAATAAACACTTCAACAATTTTCATCGGGAGCCAATTTGCTACCCATTTATCATAATCAATAAAACCATGGATTTCTTTCACAGTCGAGTTCAAAATAACTCATTCACGATCAAAAGGTCAAATCATTCAAAACATCTCAAATATTCAACATCAACATGCATATAGGACACATTTTCTCAAAGACACAATTTCAAATGGGGTTAAGGACTCAAATATCAAAATCATAGTAAAAAAATTTCAAGCATCATGCTTTAAGTCATAATTTCATATAAATTCAATTTTTCAAAGTCATAAACATCATAATCTCAAGATAACCAAGATAGAATATAAGTTCATTCTCCAAAATTATATCTTCGTAAAGAAAATTACTTTTGGGTACAAGAACGAAAGATTTTTCTTGTTGAAAAACCCCACATACCTTGAATGATGAACTTTAGATTGATACTCATTTTTGGGATGTTAATCGTGCCTTTGAATGATGGTTCTTAGAGTTCTTGAACTAGGAACTTGGAATCTTAAATAAATTTGCAGAACTAATGGTGAACTTTAGAGGTTCTTGAAGTTGGATGTAGGAGCTTAGGATTTTCTTTTTGAGGGAATTTGATGAAATATAACATATAATGCTTCTAATAGGCTTTGATATAGGGTTTGGACGGATTTTGGGTGAGGGGGAATGACCAAAACTCCCCTAAAAGATCAAATAATTCTTGAATCTGTCATTTGGTGGACTGTTTTGATAGTCTGAAGTAGATCAACCATAACGTTTTACTCTGATATCCAAATTGGATGAAACCAATTTCATTAGAAAGAGTACTCTCATATATTTCCTTTGATATATAGTATCTCACCTATATCATTTTGTACGAGGAGATATGATCGTTTGAAGATGACCAAAAAATTCACTTTTGATAGGCTGTAGTAGATCGACCATAACTTTTTGTTCTGATATAAAAATTGGATAAAACTAATTTAATCGGAAAGAGGACTCGCAGAGCTTTCCGTTGATATATATTAGATCACCCAGATCATTATGTACAAGGATTTATGATCATTTAAAGTTGAAGAAAAAATATGCCAGGCCTCAGTACTTTTTTTCCTACATATTTTATTGTTCACTACTATTCACGGTTCGATCGAAATGTCCATAACTCGTCGCTCGGGTGTCCATTTTGGATGATCTACATATATTTGGAAATCTTATTTGATACTCTATGCAATGGTGGGTCATAATATAAAACATTCCACACGGAAAATTTATAATTCATTCTAGAAGATAGAACCCAACACGTTTACGCACAATATTTCAACAAAAAATTTCTCGGGGTATTACAAAGTAATTCTATGCATGGTTGCAAACTCTACCCACAGTAAGGTTTAGAATTTACTTAATAACCGATATTTATGCGATTCATTTTGATGGTTATGTATTTCATAGCTTATACATGTATATCCTTGTTTTGCATAACTTTTCATACTGCTCTATTTAACGAAAATGCTCGAATATCATGTTGTCTGGTGACAACTTTTCTAAATGAAAGGAGAAAACCCTTATCACTTTAGGGTGTTTGAATTTAGATCTGGCACTGTGTGTGGAAGAACTATCTAAGACCACGAAATCAAGTATGCCAGAGGCTAAGGTTTTTTATGAGCGGTGAGACAGATCTAATCGCTTGAGATTAATGCTCATAAAGGCTCATATAAGTCAAAGAATTTGGATTTCTATTCCTAACAACTACAATGTCAAAGCTTACATGAAGTCAATTGATGAACAATTTGTAAGCTCTAACAAGGCGCTAGCCCTCACCCTTATGAAGAGGCTCTTAAGTATGACATTTAATAGAAGTCGTACAGTGGGTGAGCATATTATGGAGATGAGAATTATTTCTAATAAACTCAAGTCCCTTGAGGTTTATATGTCTACACCATTTCTTGTGCATTTTATTCTTAACTCTCTTCCTACGGAATATTGTCCATTCAAGATATCTTACAATACACATAAAGATAAATGGTCAATCAATGATCTCTTGACTTTATGTGTGAAAGATGAGGAGAGGTTGAAATATGAGGCACCCAAAAGTTAAAATTTAGTGACTCGTGATAAGAAAAATACAATAAAGGGAAAAAGTGTACCTATGAAGAAGAAGGATAGTCTTGACAAAGACACTTGCCATTTCTGCAAAAAAACAAAGGGGAGACTAAAAAAAAGATTGCCTGAAATACAAGAAGTGGCTCTAGAAGAAATGTAATTTTACCTTTGTATGTTATGAATCTAGTTTCATTAAATTTTTTTATAATACATGATGGATCGATTCTGGTTCCATAACTCACATTGCCAAAATCATGTAGATTTTTCTATCTCTAAGAAAACTGACGAAAAGAGAACAAAATATTTATTCTGGCAATAGGACGGCATCACATGTGGGGACTTATAAGCTCATTTTTAAAAGATGTTTTTCAATTAGATTAAGAAAATACTTTTTTCATCATATTTTAAGAATTTAATTTCTCTTTCTAGACTATCCATATCGGTTTATGATTTTAATTGTCATTTGTCTACAATGAAACTTTTGAAAGACAATAAAGTTATTAATTTTGAAATATATATGGAAAGTTATTTAAATTTGAATTGGCCCCCACAACTGAATGTAATGTCATAACTCTGCATGATAAAGAATTTGCACTAAATAATTTATTATCAATGAGAACTAATCAAGTATTTAGCACAAGAGATTGGGACATATCTCTATTGAAAGAATCAAAAGGTTAGGTAATGATGGAGTTCTTAGAGATCTTGATTTTTCTGACTTTGGGATTTGTGTGATCTGCATAAAGGGTAAGTAAGTAGACCAACAAATCACTAATAGTGCCAAAAGGAGTTCTCAATTGCTTGAGATCATATATAAAGATATTTGTGGACCTTTTCCTACCCCTTACTTGAATGGTGAAAGATATTTTATCTCATTTATTGATAACTATTCAAGATATATGTATCTCTAGCTTTTGTTTAATAAATTAGAAGTACTTGATGCTCTTAAAATTTTTAAAACAGAAGTAGAGAAACAAATTAGAGCTTAGATCAAAATTGTAAGGTCTGATAGGCGTGGAGAATATTATGGTAGGTACACAGAAAAGGGACAAGTTAAAGGTATGTTTGCTGAGTTCCTTGAAAAAAGGTATAATTGCACAATATACCATGCCATAAACACCATAACAAAATGGTGTGGCCAAAAGAAGAAACCAAACATTAGTGGACATGGTAAAAAGCATGATTAGCAAATCAAGTTTATCTTTATCCTTATAGAGTGAAGCCTTAAAAAATGTTGTGTATATTTTAAATAGAGTTCCATCCAAGTTGTCCCCAAGACACCTTTTGAATTATTTAAAGGATGAAAGCCTAGTTTATTCCACTTACACCTTTGGGGATGTCCAACTGAAGTGAGGATTTATAATCTACATTTAAAAAAGTTGGATGGACAAACAATAAGCAGTTTCTTTATAGGCTATATGGTTAACTCTAAAGGATTTAGGTTTTATTATCTTTCTCATTCTCCTAAAATTGTTGAGGCTAGAAATGCTAAATTTCTTGAGGAACATGAAGTAAGTGGAGGTGTTTCAACTCAAGTGGTGGAACTAAAATAGATAAGGGAACCACTTATGGTACCTTTATATACTGAAAACTTAAATATAAATCAGTTAAATTCTCATAAATTACCTAAAGAGCAATAAGTACAAGATCCATCATCACTTGATGAGACACATAAAGAACAACCCACTTTACCTGAATCCATTGTTGAAGGATCATCTAAACTAGCGGAAGTAAGAAAATCCTCAAGAGTTCACAAATCAACAATTTCTAGTGACTACGTTGTATATCTTCAAGAGTCTGATTATGATATTAGACGAAAAGATGATCCATGTTTCTTTTGACAATCCATGAGTGAATAAAACTCCATACTTTGGTATGATGATATAAAAGAAGAGATAGAATCCATGACTAAAAATAAAGTATGGAATCTCGTTGAATTACCAAATTGAGTCTCTACTATAGGATCTAAATGGATTTATAAAACCAAAAGAGACTTATCTGGAAATGTTGAGTGATATAAAGCTAAACTTGTAGACAAGGGTTTCACTAAAAAATAAGGTATTGATTACCCTGAAACCTTTTCTCCTGTGTCAAAAAAGGATTCATTAAGAATAATCATAGCATTGGTAGCTCATTTTAATTTAGAGCTACATCAAATGGACATGAAAATAATTTTCTTAAATAGAGATCTTAAAGAAGAGGTATACATGCGTCAGCCTGAAGGATTTAGTGATATGAAAGTCACCTTGTTTTCAAGTTTAATAAATCTATCTATGGACTAAAACAGGCTTTCCGCAAATGGTATATTAAATTTCATAATGTTGTTTCTTTATTCGGATTTACGGAGAATATCACTGATCAATGTTTATACCTTAAGATAAGTAGAAGTAAATATATTTTTCTAGTCTTATATACGGATGACATTTTACTTACTAGTAATGATTTGAGGTTCTTGAATGAGACGAAACAATTTTTTATCCAAAATTTTAAAATGAAGGATATGGGTGAAGCCTCATATGTCATTGGCATAGAGATTCACAGAGATAGATCTCAGTGATTTCTTGGACTATCTCAAATATCCTACATTGAAAGAATATTGGAAAGATACGAAATGAAAAACAGTTCACATATAGCTGCACCTATCATTAAAGATGAAAAATTCTCATCGAATCAATGCCCACAAAATGCATTAGAACAAAAGAAAATGAAAGGCATTACATATGCTTCACTTGTTGGGATCCTTATGTATGAACAGGTCTACACTAGACCTAATATTTCCTTTGTAGTAGGAATACTTGGTAGATATCAAAGTAACCCTGGTCTTGATCATTGGTGTAACGACCTAAAAATTGATGAAATATGTAAATTTTGTAATTTTATGTGATTTGATTATTTTACCCCTTCTAATAGTTTCATTATAGTATTTATGGAGTGTGAGAGTAATTGGCATGATTTTCGATGCATTTTGATACCATTTATGCGATATGGTGGTTTTTGATGGCTTCGAGAGCCTTATTTTAGACTTATCGGGATATTTTTTTATCTGTGCAATGGATAATCGAACGGACTATGCCAATAGCTTTGGAATATTGATTTTAGGCTAGGTAGACCTTTGGTTCGGGTCCCGGTGCACCTGAGCTCATTTCGACCTATTGATCGGAAAGTTGAAAAATTTAAAATATAGTTGTGGGACCCACATTTGATCGAAACAACCTAGGATGGAAAATTTGACTTTCCCAGCAGATTCGGAGTGTTGATTTTAGGGTGTTAGCATATTTTTTATGATTTTATGGCTTTAAAATCTCATTTCGACCCTCGATTTAGAAAATTGTAATTGCGGATTTCGGGGGTCAACTTTGTGAAAATGATGTTTTTTTGAAAATTTGATATTTCCATCGCATTCAAAACGTCAAAATTAGTATGGTTGCATAGTTTGTTTGCATGTATCGGACTCCAAACGAATCTCGGGCACCCCGTCGAATTCCGAATTGGACTAAAAAACAGCTTTTTTGCAAAAGCTGTGCAAAAATATTTGCACTATTTATACCAATTTTTGGGCCTATTGTGCTCATTTTTCATCTTGTTTCTTGAGAGTTAAACCCTAAAATAGTGTGGTAACTTAAAAGTGTAGTTTGTCAGAGCTTTGAAAGCTAGATTAACATTTATTTCTTGGTTTTATTACGAATTTAAGGTAAGAATTCTCACTTTTCTTAGTAATTTCATGGCTAATTTTTCAAAACTCAAAAATCTTAACGCTTGATTTTAAATCCCAATGTTCCTTCTTTTCCCTTGAATAATATTTTTATCTTATAATTACTAATTTTTCATCAATTTAACCCTTAAAATAACTTCGATTCTTAATTTTAACCCGAATTTCAAATATTTTACCCGATAGAGCTCAAAAATAAATTTTCTTCGATTTAAACCTCATTTTTTGACTCTATTTGACTTGAGTTTCAAGTTGTAGGTTCTTAAAAATATGGAGAATATATTTCTGAAGTAAAGTTCCATTTTTTTCCTTCTTTTTCAGAAACCCGTTCCGGGGTTCGTTTTGACCTCGAACCAAAAGTAGTCAATATGGGTTTCATTGGTTTTTTTTTATAGGTAGATTTCATATTTCATATTCTTAGTGGAATTCAAAATTATTCGTGGAAAGTAAGGTCGTGAGTTCAAAGTATAGCGGACCGATTTTGGCTTTTGAGGTAGGTTATGGCTGAAATATTTCAGACTGGGTTGCGTAATAAATGATGGTACAAAATGCATTTTAAGGGTGGGAAATAATCATGAAAAATGGTTATCTATGTGTTATGCCCGTGTGGGGCCTATATGTTATGTAATTGTCAAAATTGAGATATTATGTGATATGTGTGACTGTGTGGTCCTATGTGACAATGATAGCCTTGAATACACGTGAATAATTGTATTGTGTTGTTAAAATTTGTAATGTGGTACCATTGGTGTATTATGATTATATTCATACTTAATTGACAAATGAGACATGTGAAAATTCATGGATGAAATGAAAATAATGAGTGGATATTGGTTCACGTGATTATAGAAATGTATCATTGTGATTGGTTGTGGAAATATATCATGTGGTTGGTTGTGGAAATATATCATGTAGTTGGTTGTGGAAATACTCACTGTGATTGATTATGAGCATTACATCTTCATATCATACTCATTCATGAAATATTTGTACCACCGTGGCAACATCTGAGAAATACTGGAAACACCTGATAACACCTTTTAGAGGGATATGACGAAAAGAAAATATGATATATTTGGATTATTATGGGTTGATGAACCCCCCATAGGTCCTACATTGGGAGGCTTGCCTACGTAGGTATATACAGGAATTGTGTAATAATTCTGAAGGTTGTGCAATGACCTCGTGCATCATCATCATCATCATCATATATATATATTGCACTTACTTTATTGTGTTTATATAGTGTTGTATTGTCATTTATGTAATTATCTTATCTTCTTTTACTTGTATTTGATGATCTTGTACATGCATGTTCCCTTTTGTTCTACTTATATGTGATATAATGCATACTTGTGTTCTATCTTTTTGTAATGTTGTAATATATGTGATAAATTAAAACTGTTACTGCAAGTGGTATGGGATATCGTTTTGGGATATTTTCTGATTCCAGGTGACGTGCCCTTAGTGTATATTTTGTATGCTTTCTTTACTAATTTTCTTGGTCGTCCTATGATACCTACTGAGTACAAATGGACCTTACTCATGCCTACTGCGCCCTTTTGGTGTAGGTCCTAACTCGATTCGCCATTCATGCGTCTGATGTTCACCTCTATTTTTCTATAGTAGTTATGTCTTTATTAGTATTAGAAGACATATATTATTCCTTTGTGGTTATATTTTTGATGTATTTGACTCCTAGATTGTAATAGTAGTTCTTACACTATTGACACCTGGTTTTGGGCATGATTGGTATTTTGGATAAGTTCTTTTTGCATTGTTATGATTACTTATATATTTTGGATTCATTCTAGAAGCCTTACCTTGGGATATTTCTATCTTTTTTTCTTTTGTATCAGTTTGGGTGATAGGCTTACTTATCAAGGTATGCCACGATAAGTGCCATCATGACCCTTATTTTTGGGTTGTGAAAAATTGGTATCAGAGCAACCAGGTTTCATTGCTCTCAATGGTGTAAGAATGGGATTTCTAATAGAGTCTCATAGATCGATACGTAGACGTCCGTATCTATCTTCTTGAGGCTATAGGATATCTTTAGGAACTTTGTTTATTTTATTTTTTATCGTGCAAAGTTTTTTCAAACCTTGTGTTCTGAGTTGTGTTTCACTTATTCTGTATAGATGGTATAACTTATACTATATCTTATTTGTTGAGAGATGTAGAGAGACATTAGTGGAGGTCTTTTGTCAGCTGTAGACCCCGTGACTCTCCTAAGATGATTTGGGATCAATTCATCGAGGCTTTTATAGAGAGAGATTTATGCCTTTTAGTTTGAGAGAGTATGCGGGATGAGTTTGATCATTTAGAGCAGGGTTTTATGACAGTTATTTAGTATGAGGTACACTTCCATGCCTTATTTAGATATTTCTATGATAGTATTTCTACCGGGTCTAAGAAAATTCAAAAGTTTGTGAAGGGTTTGAATGTTTCTCTTTAGCTGGCTTCATCTCTGTTGGTTGTGTTTGGGTTTCTTTTTAGATTATTGTGGATCATGCTAAGATGACAGAGGGTATTCTTAGTGCATCTCAGGGAGACGTCAAGAATGCATGACATTTTGGTGAGTTCAGGAGTCAGACCTCTCGAGGCAAAATTTTAGAGGTTCTCGTGGATACCATGGTAGGCTAGTGGTAGATTTACAGTGTTTAGGTTATGGATCTTCTAGTTCAGAAGTTTAGGGTAGCCGTTAATTATATCTTTTCCTGTTGAGGCTGTTCATAGAGGTTGTTATATGTGTGATGAGAATGGCCATGTGGCCAGGAACTCTCCTCGTTAGTTGATTTCGTCTACTCCTATTTCATCTGTGAGAGGTAGAGGCTCTACCAGAGGTGCGAGAGATAAAGATGGTGGAGCTCGTGGTGGAGGTCGTAGGGCTACCCAGGTAGCTGATGGTCATGGTCAGTGTTATGCTATACCTTCCAAACCTAAGGTAGAGTCTTCTGATGCTGTGATTATAGATATCATCCCCATTTGTTTCAGACCTGCATCTTTATTATTTGATCTTGGGTTGACTTTTTTCTAAGTGTCTGCATATTTTGCTTAGGGTTTTGATTCTGTTAGTGACCCTCTTTCCATGCCTATTCATGTATCTTCTAGGGTAGGTGATTCTTTAGTGGTGGATTTGGTACATCGATATTGTATTGTGACTTTTGCTGAGTGTGAGACTTTTGTAGACATGCTTGTGTTAGATATGGTTGATTTTGATGTTATTTTGGGTAAGGATTGGTTGGCTCCTTATTATGTTGTCTTAGCTTATTTTACTAACAGTAAGACTTTAGCTTTGGCTGGTATGCCAAGGATAGCTTGAAAGGGTGCACTTCATTCGAATCCTAAGAGGATTATATCCTATGTTCAGGCTCGTAAATTGGTTGAGAGGAGATGTTTATTTTACTTGGCCCATATTCGTGACACCAGTGTTGTTTTACCTCCTTCCTTGGGTTCTGTCTGTGTTGTTTGTAAGGTTTTGGATGTGTTCTTACGGACTTGCCTGGTATGCCTCCGGATCAAGATATTGATTTTGCAATTGGTGTTAGGCCAGGCACCAAGCCAATTTCAATATCTCCTTATAGAATGGACCCAATAGAGTTGAAGAAACTGAAGGATCAGTTACAGGAGTTGTTGGATAAGGAATTTATCGGACCTAATATTTCACCTTAGGGTACGCCTGTCTTGTTTGTGAAGATAAGGGATGGGTCTATGCGGATGTGTATTGATTATCGATAGTTAAATAAAGTGACAGTTAAGAATAAAAATCCTCTTCCTCGCATTGATGATTTATTTGATCAGCTTTAGTGTGTTGCAGTGTTTTCAAAGATTGATTTGAGGTCCGGTTATCACTAGTTAAGGATTAGAGCTTCGGATATTTTGAAGACAACTTTTCAGACTTAAAATGGTCATTATGAGTTGGTCATGTCTTTTGGGTTAACCAATGCCTCTGCCGCATTCATGGAGTTGATGAACCAGGTGTTTCATTGACCAAATTGACCATCTATTGCATCTCTATTGGCCAAATTGACCCAGAAGAAGATTTCTTTTTTGTGATCTGATGGTTTGTGATGTGAGCTTTCTAAAGCTCAAGTATTTGTTGACTTAGCTCCTATCTTGACATTGTCCAAGGAGGGAATGTGTTTTACCATCTTTTATGATGCTTCAGGTGTTGGGTTAGTTAATGTAGGAGGGCAAGGTAATTTCATATCCATCTCATTAGTTGAAGCGTCATGAGTGGAATTATCCTAGGCATGATTTGGAGTTGTGCTCAGTTGTATATGCCTTGAAGTCATGGAGGCACTACTTGTATGGAGTCCATTGTGAGATCTTCTTAGATCATCATAGCCTTCAGTATTTCTTTACCCAGTGAGATCTTAATATGAGGCAACATTTTTGGCATAAGTTGCTTAAGGATTATGACTTGATTATTCTCTACCATCCGGGTTAGGCTAATGTGATTGCGGATGCCTTGAGCGGAAATTCAACTAGCATGGGTATCTTTGCGCATCTTTTGACCCAGGAGAAGCCTTTAGTCTTAGAGATTCAGTATTTAGCTATCCAGATGGTTAGACTTGATATTTCGATACCTGGGCGTGTTTTGACATTTTTGGAGGCTAGATCTTATTTGATGGAGCAGATTCAAGCTCATCACTTTGATGATGTTGGATTGAGATTGATTCGAGATAAGATGTTGAGTGGGTAGGCTAAGGAAATGATAGCTAAAATACTATCTAAAAATGAAAATGGACACTAAAGGAGCAATCATCAGCAACTACACTAGAAGGAAAACAACACAGAAAGGAGATGGAGAAGAAGATTGCATAAATGTTAAGATAGATAATGAAACATACACCACCTTTAATGATTAGCACCTAGTTGAGTATCAAACAACTAGACACACTTCACCATGGATGGATAACACTTCATTCTTAGGTGAACCAAAGGAATTCACACTCCCTCAATCACACCTTTCTTGCCAAATGTTCAACACAAATGAAGAACCCTTCAAATGCATTCAAACACTCCAAATTTTGGTTTCTACACTAAGCTAACACTAAACTAAGACTAAGAACTACACTCTAAAGAGTAATCTTTCAATATTCATCAAAGCTAATGAAAATGGAAGCTAAAATGTCTATTTATACTATTACATAACAATTGACAAAAATACCCTTAATGAGGGCTAGACAAAAGGGTGCCTCTTGAGTGTTGCAATGTAGGGTATAAAGTCAATTTTTCCCTTGAATTGAGGTACCTCTTGAGTGTATAATTCCTCCTTCTTTCTTGTCTTTACCAAGGCTTCAAAATTCTCCAAAAAGGTCTTCAATTGCTTGCCAATTTCGAAGCTTGAACCTTGGACAATAGCTTGTGCTCTTGGTGCTCCTTGTGCTTGTATCATCCTCTCTATCTTGAAAGAAATTTGTCCTCAAATTCATATCTTGGAAAACCAAAAATAGAGCAAAAGAAACACACATTACTCTTGGTAGGAGGGTTAGTATTAGTACCACACTTATATCATCAACCCATGGTTGCTCACACTTGACATACACCTACATATCCTTGGTATTCGACATTCAAAGCTTAGCATAAAGGATACCAAAGACATGAATAGCATCATTATCAAAAGTAATTGAGAAGGACCCAAAAGTACAACTTTCACATCTCAAAAGTATTTTGGGGTCAAAAGGGAGTAAAAGACAAGGGGTTAAGCCGAAATGACCCACTCTTTTCTATAGGCTACCAAGCTCACAATCATTCAAGGCATTACTCACAATTTTGATATAAAAAAGGTCACTATGAACATGACTAATATCATGGATCTTATTACACAAGTTTAAAGGACTATGCTCCACATCAAGATCATCATTACAAGCAACAACACTAACTTGAAAGTTTTCAATCACACTATTCTCATGTTCAAGTAGTGAGATAATCTTAGGAGCACATGGTTCATTATACACATCATGAGATAAGGAAACTACAAAGGTCCACAAAATCTATGTAGCATTGTAACTCCAAGTGGACCAATAAATAAATGTCCTACCCCTATATAAAACAAATCAAAGACTATCATGGATATCATCATAAGAAAAGAGATAGTATAGGAAGTAATCAAGTTTAAAGAAATCATCCAAGGTGCTATCATCTATAAGAATGCCAATGGATTCAAAAGACTTAGCATATAAGGATGGAATCAAGTCATTCAAACTCATATGGCTCCTTCCTTTCAAATGAAACATAAACTTGGCATCCACAAGTTGAGATTCAAGTAACTTAAGCACAAGTGTGTCAAACAAGGATTCACATGTATAAGCAACACCCCAAAGAGGCAATGACACATTTGCCTTAGGGTCCTCAATCATGAAACCACCTTCTCTTTCAAGAGAGTAGCCCACACACATATTCAAACCATAATGGGCAGAAAAGGGACCACAATCAAAACCAATTGCACAAGTATAATCACAATTCGGGTCTCCTAAACATTCTAGCAAATCAAGGTCAACTCCACCCAATTGATCATTTTACACACCCGCACTAGTTGTTGGCAATTCAACTACCAACATAGACTCACCTTGGTTTTCACAAGGGTCAACTAGTGTGTGAATACTATTATCACTTGGTAATGGAACCTTATTCAAGTTATAAGTGCTAGCACTAGATGGACACAAATTATTATTACGAAAAAAATTAATTTTGTCATCTAAAGAATTAACTAGTACTTGCGTACTTACAATAAGGGTTTGGCCCTTATGCAACCTAACAACGCCAAGAGTATCACAAAATAAATATTCATACACTTCTTCACTAAGGATATCCGAAACTACACCACTTTGGCCACTACTAGCCACATCACAATAATTCAAGTTTCTAGGAGTGTAGAAGATAGCTTTGTTACCTTGTAGTTCATGGGAAGTGTGTTCTTCACTTGTTTTTGCATCATTGCAGCCCTCATTCTCCACTTCACAATGGAATATTTCAATATATCCCCTTGGATTCATTTCCTCGTCAGTTGTTCCAAGATTGGAGCTTTCGGACAAGGGTTCCATTAACTCATCAACCATGTGTGTGTGTGGAACTTCTTTTGGATTCTTCTCTGAGAACATATGATCTTGAACCTTCACATAAGAAGAATCAATTCTAGAAAAAGTTCTAGCATTTGGGTTAGTGATTATTAGGGGTCCTTTGTGGACATGATCCACAATCAAAGTTGTTTTTCCCTTTCCAAGCTCACAAGTTGTGGCTTCCCTCTTTCTTTCCCTTTTTTATTTAAATTCTCCTTGTACTTCTCCATACACTCTCTCTCCATCTTGAGGCTTGTCCTCATTCTCCTTGGACCTTAACTCTCCCTCATCTTCTACTTGGATAGAGGGGTCTCGATTTAGTATGGTTTGGAGAGGGGGTGTTGATTTTGGTTGAGGATGGATTTGGGTTGGTGGATTTGGATTTGGGGAAGTGTAGTATCTTTGGTTTTGAGGGATTTGAACTTGTGGAGGTTTTTGTGTACATAGTCTATCAATCCCTTCTTTAATTCTAATCTCGTCACCCTTCATTTACCCCACATAACCCTTCACATCTCCCATATCCATACTCACATTTGCTAAATCTCGAGATAAGGCATCAAACCGAACCAACAAGACTCCCAAAACATCATTTATCAAAGGTTGGGATGTGGTACCTTAAGATTCCATTACAACTAAGTAAAAAAACAACAAAGGGAAAACCTACAAAATGAACACATGACTTAGTTCAAAAGCCTCACCACATTCACACTCGCATCTTACCTCACACTTGGTCTCACAAGTGTTGAAAACTTCGCAATACTTGGCAAGTTAATGAGTGGTGAATATTCCTTGGTCCGGAATTAATTTTTTTTGTATATGACTCAAATAAAAATGATGTATGGACTTGAACCAACAAATTACTACGACTTAAAAAATGAGAAAAGCACACAAAAAGTGAAGACACGAAAGAAACGGACTCTAAACTAATTACCAAACTAGTAGATACTTACTAGCTTACTAATTAGGGATAGAATTAACTTATAAGAAACTAGAATAAAAAATTAGAAACTATAAAATCTACTTAGGAACTCAATTTGGCCGATTGACTAGTGATGACGTGGCATTCAATGATTGGACATTGAGTTTTCAAAAATTTTCAATCCAAAACTTCAAGTGTCGTCCTAGAACAGCTTTGAAGAAGAAGAATTTCATTTGGGAGGGAAAATTAAGGGTTTGAAAAACTTTTTGGAGCTTCAGATGAATTCAAAAACAATGGTCCCCACATTGTACTTGGATTGTACTTGGAATAGTACTTTGATTATTCCTTTGTCTCTTCTTTCTTTTGGATGACTATGAATATACCAAGTAATATTCCTTAACAAACACCTTGTACACCCTCTCTCCTCCTTATTTTGGATCAAATGCACCTCTTGAATATTCTTCTCCAACAAGATATGATGAAGATTGAAGAACAAGATGAATATTTAAGAGTTGACCAAAGTTTGACTCTCTATCAAATGAACCCCAAATTTGGATTTTCTTTTAGATATATGTTCCTTATGCCAAGATGAACTCAAATATCTAAAAATAAGAAACAAAGCACATCCAAAATGTAAATACCACATGAATCTAGAGCTTAAAAGCTTCAAAGTGCCATATCCATGGAGGTCTTGGCTCAAAATCAACCAAATCTTGTTCCAAGTGTAGATCTAGACTCCCTAGGTGTTAAAGATCAAGAATCTAACACAATAAACTTCCAAAACAAAGTAAAATCATGTAGATCTAAGTTTTTAGGTTTGGATCTACAACACAACACAAGATAACACATAATGTTTTTGAGATTTTCGGATTTTTGACTTTTTTTGTGAGATTTTCTTAATAAGGACACTAAAACCAAGATTTAGGGAGGTAGGAACAACCCTAACCAAGGCTTTGATGCCAAATGATAGCTTAAATACTATCTAAAAATGAAAATGGACACTAAAGGAGCAAAAATCAGCAACTACACTAGAAGGAAAACAACACATAGAAAGGAGATGAAGAAGAAGATTGCATAAATGTAAAGATAGATAATGAAACATACACCACCTTTAATGATTAGCACCTAATTGTGTATCAAACAAATAGACACACTTCACCATGGATCGATAACACTTTATTCTTAGGTGAACCAAAGGAATTCACACTCCCCCAATCACACCTTTCTTGCCAAATATTCAACACAAATGAAGAACCCTTCAAATGCACTCAAACACTCCAAATTTTGGTTTCTACACTAAGCTAACACTAAACTAAGACTAAGAACTACACTCTAAAGAGTAATCTTTCAATATTCATCAAAGCTAATGAGAATGGATGATAAAATGTCTTTAGCTTTGGCTGGTATGCCTCTTGAGTGTTGAAATGTAGGGTATAAAGTCAACTTTTCCTTTTACTTGAGATGACTCTTGAGTGTATAAGTCTTCCTCCTTTCTTCTCTTGACCAAGGCTTCAAAATTCTCCAAAAAGGTCTTCAATTACTTGACAATTCCGAAGCTTGAACCTTGGCCAATAACTTGTGCTCTTGGTGCTCCTTGTGCTTGTATTAGGAAGCCTCACTTGATTCAGATAGTGTTTTAAGGATTGAGGGTTGAGTTTGTATACTGAGAGTGGGTGATTGGATTAGGTTGATCTTGGAGGAGGCCCATTATTCCAGATATTCTATCCATTCAGGTGTGACTAAGATGTATCGTGATTTAAGGCAGCACTACCGGTGGGGTGTTATGATTTGAGATATAGCATATTTTTTTGCTTGTTGCCTATGTTTTCAGTAGGTAAAGACCGAGCATATGAGACCTGGTGGATTGCTTTAGAGATTACCTATTCCCGAGTGGAAGTGGGAACCAATCACTATACACTTTATGATCTCATGATTCTGACAGTTGTTTGGGTCATCATGGATCAATTGACCAACTCAGCTTATTTTATTCCAATTAAGGTCTCATTCAATGTTGAGAGATTAGCCTATATCTATATTCGTGAGATTGTCCGTCTTCATGGTGTGCCAGTGTCCATTATTTCAAATTAGGGTCCTGTTTTCACATCTCATTTTTGTAAAGACATTTCAGGATGAGTTTGTACTCGGGTTAATCTTAGCACAACGTGTCACCCCTAGTCTGATGGCCAGTTAGATCGGACTATCTAGGTTTTGAAGGATATGCTCCGCGCTTGTGTGATAGATTTTGGTGGCCAGTAGGAGCAATATTTGGCTTTAGCAGAGTTTGCATATAATGATAGCTACCATTCCAGTATTGATATGGCTCCTTTTGAGGCATTTTATGGTAGTCATTATCGCTCTCCAGTGGGTTGGTTTGATATTTTAGAGGTGAGACCTCGAGGTACGCACTTGCTTCATGAGTCTTTGGATATAGTTTGAGTTATTTAGGATAGACTTAGAGCAGCTCAGAGTAGGCAGAAGTGTTATGCTGATTGCAGACTTCGCACCTTGAGATATGGTGTTTGTGATCATTTTTTTCTTCGAGTTTCACCCATGAAGGGTGTAATGAGGTTTGGGAAGAAGGGCAAGATTAGCCCTAGGTATATTATTACATTTGAGATCCTTTGTACTGTTGGTGATGTGACTTATAAGTTGGATTTACCCCATGATCTATTAGCTGTTCATCCAGTTTTTTAAGTTTCGATGCTTCGTCTCTATATTCCTGATGAGTCTCGTGTCATTCGTTGTGAGTCGGTTCAGTTATATTAGCGGTTGTTCTTTGTTGAGGAGCTAGTTCTATTTTGGCTAAGGATGTTAGGCAGTTGTGCTCTAGAGTTATCCTTGTGGTTAAGGTTTAGTGGTGATATCGGCCTGTAGATGAGGCTGCTTGGGACGTTGATTCTGATATGCATGGTTCTTTTTCTCATCTCTTCATTGATTCAGCTATTTCTTTGTCTTAGCTCAAGAACAAACTAGATTTTTATTGGTGGGTGATGTAACGACCTAAAAATTTAATGAAATATGTAAAATTTGTAATTTAGTATGATTTGACATTTTTACCCCTCCCCGTAGTTGCATTATGGTATTTCTTGGGTGTGGGAGTGATTGTCATAATTTTCGATGCATTTTGATACCATTTATGTGATATTGTAGTTTTTAATAGCTTCAAGAACCTCATTTTAGATTTACGGGGATATCTTTTAATCTGTGTGACGAATGGCCTAAGGGACTATGCCAACAACTCTGGAATATCAAATTTAGGCAAGGTAGACCTTTGGTTCGGGTCTCGGTGTACCCAAGCTCATTTCAACCTATTGATCGGAAAGTTGGAAAATTAAAAATATGTGTGTGGGACCCATATTTGATCTAAACGACCTCAGATGAAAACTATGACTTCATCAATGGATACGGAATGTCAATTTTAGGGTGTTAACATGTTTAGTATGATTTTACGGCTTTTAAATCTCATTTTGACCCTCAATTTGGAAAATTATGATTTTGAATTTCTAGGGTCAACTTTGTGAAAATGATGTTTTTTTTGAAAATCCGATATCTTCATCGCATTTGGAACATTGAATTTAGTATGGTTGCATAGTTCATTTGCATGTATAGGACTCCGAACGAATCCCGGGCACCTCGTCGAAGTCCGGATTGGACTAAAAAAACATCATTTTCGTAAAAGTTGTGCAGAAAAGTTTGCACTATTTATACCAGTTTTTAGGCCTATTTTGTTCATTTACCATCTTGTCTTTTAAGAGTTAAACCCTAAAATAGTGTGGTAACTTAAAAGTGAAGCTTGTGGGAGCTTGGATAGCTTGATTAACATCTATATCTTTGTTTTATTACGAATTTATGGTTAGAATTCACACTTTTCTTAGTAATTTGTTGATTAATTTTTTAAAACATCAAAAAATTTAGGGCTTGATTTTAAACTCCAATTTTACTTCTTTTTTCTTGAATAATATTTTATCTTATAATTACTAGTTTTTCATCAATTTAACCCTTAAAACAACTCCGATTCTTAATTTTAACCCGGATTTTTAAAAATTTATCCGGTAAAGCTCAAAAATGATTTTTTTCAATTTGAACCTCGTGATGACTCGATTTGACTTGGGTTTTCAGATGTAGGTTCCTAAAAATATGGGAAACACTCTTTTGAAGTAAAGTTTCTATTTTGCCCTTCTTTTCCGAAAATCCATTTCGAGGGTCCGTTTTGACCTCAAACCAAAAGTACTCAATATGGGTATCATTGATTTTGTTTTGATGCATAGATTTTATATTTGATATTTTTAGTGGAGTTCGAGATTGTTCGTGGAAAGTAAGGTCATGGGTTCGAAGTGTAGCGGACCAATTTTGACTTTTGAGATAGGTTATGGCTTAACTTTTTTAGATTGGGTTGTGTAGTAAATGATGGTATAAAATGCATGTTAATGGTGGGAACTAATCATGAAAATTTTTTATTAGACCTATATGTGATGTAATTATCAAAATTGAGATATTATATGATATGTGTGACCGTGTGGGGTCCTATGTGACATTGATAGCCTTGAATACATGTGAATAATTATATTGTGTTGTTAAAATACTTAATGTGGTACCATTGGTGTATTGTGATTATATTCATACTTTATTGGCATATTAGACATGTGGAAATTCATAGATAAAATAAAAATAATGAGTGGATATTGGTTCACGTGGTTGTGGAAATGTATCATTATGGTTGGTTGTGAAAATATATCATGTGGTTGGTTGTGAAAATATATCATGTAGTTGATTGTGGAAATATTCATTTTGATTGGTTGTGAGCATTACATATTCATATCATACTCATTCATGAAACATTGGTACCACCATGAAAACATCTGAGAAACACTGACAACACCGACAACACCTTTTTGAGGAATGTGACAAAAAAAAGATATGATATATGTGGATTGTATATGGGTTGACGAACCCCTCATGGGTTCTGCATTAGGAGGCTTGCCTCCGTAGATGTATAAGGAGATTGTGCGACGATCCCGGTGGTTGTACGATAACCTCATGCATCGTCATCATATTCATTGCACTTACTTTATTGTGTTTATATTGTGTTGTATTGCAATTTATGTACTTGTCTTCTCTTCTTTTACTTGTATTTTATGATCTTGTATATGTGTGTTCCCTCTTGTTCTACTTATGTGTGATATAATGCATACTTGTGTTCTATTTTGTTGTAATATTGCAATATATGTGATTTATTAGAAATGTTAGTGCAGGCGATGTGGGCTACCGTTGTGGGACATTTTTCGATTGCAGGTGACGCGCCCTTAGTATATATTTTGTATGATTTATTTACTACTTTGTTTGGTCGGCCTATGATACCTACTGAGTACAAGTGGATCGTACTCATGCCTACTGTGCCTTTTCAGTGTAGGTCCTAGCTCGACTGCGCCTCAGCTTTCTTGAATTGGGTGATTGTTGGAGCTTCCAAGGTAGCGGTTGGACATTCATGCATCCGATGTTCACCTCTATCTTTCTATAGTTGTTATGTATTTATTAGTATTTGAAGACATATATTATTCCTTTGCGGTTATTTTTCTAATGTATTTGACTCCTAGATTGTATTAATAATTCTTACACTATTGACACCTGGTTTTGGGCATGATTGATATTTTAGATAAGTTCTTTTCGCATTGTTATGATTACTTATATGGTTCGGCTTTATTCTAGAAGCATTATCTTGGGATATTTCTGTCTTTTTCTCTTTTGTATCAGTTTGGGTGATAGGCTTACTTGTCAAGGTATGCCGCGATAAGTTCCATCATGACCCTCATTTTTGGGTCGTGACATCTTAATCATTGGAAAGCTGGAAAAAAGGTTTCGAGATATTTACAAGGAACCAAGGATCTTAAGCTTACATACAGATATTCTAACACATTGGAAGTCATTAGGTATTCAGACTCTGATTTGGTTGGATACAAAGACAGTGGTAAATCTACTTCTCGATATATTTTTCTTCTTGTTGGAGATGTTGTGTCTTAGAGAAGTGTTAAGCAAACCATTATTGCAACAGCCACAATGGAAACAAAATTTATAGCATGCTATGAAGCTACATCACAGGCGTTATGGTTGAAGAAATTTACTTCAGGACTTAAAGTTGTCGATTTTATTGAAAGACCATTAAAATTATTTTATGATAATTCAGCTGCAGTATTCTTTTTGAATAATAATAAGAGTGGAAGGGAAAGTAAGCATATCGAAATAAAGTATTTGATGGTTAGAGATTATTTCAAGAAACAAAATGCGAGTTTTGAACATGTTAGTACTACTTTGATGATTACTGATCCAATGACTAAAGGTTTACTAGCTAATGTTTTCAAGGATCATGTGACCCGTATGAGATTTAGTAACTCATTGTAATCTTGCTATATTCTTTAACAATTTGTCTAGACATTATTGTTTTTATATTCATGAATGTGAACATTTTGATTTTCATGTATTATAAAGTGATCATTAGATCAAATAAAGTTGGACTCTGAATGACTTGTATTAAGCTCATTAATAAAGTTATTGGACACTTTATTTAGAACATATTATACATCGTAATACATGGAAGGAAGTGTTTGATTAAGAGCATGACCTCCATGATTCTTGTATTATATATTCTTGATAATGTAATTTTTGTATGATTATTAAGTTGAGTGAATATGTGTACGACCATATTATTTATTTTCACTTATAAAGTATTGTCTGATTTTGAAATGTGGGTCAAGTGGGAGAATGTAAGAATATTACGTATAATATTACGTAATAATGACCCACATATTTTTGGTAAGAAATTTACCTTGTCTCCCAAGTAAAGTATTAAATCAGTCAATTACTTTTCCTCCAAGTTATTATATATGGTATTTCTTTTATGGAAAGAAATAACTATGAAAGTCCCTAGGGTTAAAATTATTTGCCTAAGAGTCCCTAGCCTACCAATAAATACGCATGTGACTCCATCAGTTTGGCATAACTTTGATAGGCATAGGTTAGAAGATTCTTAGGTGTCTTTTTGCATATTTTCTTTTAAAGGTTTTGCCAAAGGTGATTCTTCATATCACTTGAGCAATAATGGCTGAAGGTACATTTCTATTTATGTTTTCGTTGCGCATTGGCTCTATATATGTGTTGAAATTTCAACATTCAAGCATCCTCCAATATGAAAGACATAATTTATTCTCTCTATATATTTTTTATAATTTATTTGTACTAGCTTTTTCTATTTTCTCATTTCATTTTCTTTTTGTGGCATGTTAAAATAGGATAAAACTAATAGAAGTATAAGTTCTTGTATATCTTTAACTGGAAAAATATCAATATTAAGTGAGAGAAATAAAATATAATATTCATAAAATATAGTCGGAGTATAATAAATTATTTAAAATATAAATAATATTATTGTAAACTTTTTGGAGACAAAAAGAAGGCTATGGTTATAAATACAAATGTCAAAAATGATTTTTTGTTAACAATATTTGAAAACATCAAAATATGTAATTATAAAAAGAATGGAAAAATTAGAAACATGTGTAGAGTGCTTATTTTTTTATTATTCCTAAATTTCAAATATTAAATAAAAATATTTCATGAATTTATTAAGATTCGCGAAACGCGAGCAAAGTTCACTAGTTATATTAGTAGAAGAAGATACTCTTATGTGCTAATTCAATTAGGTCATAAAGTCTTACTTCTATTTTAAAATATTTTTATTGTTTATAAAATATCTACATAGTTTTTGTAACAAATATATTTATCTACCTTTCATTTAACAAAATTATAAGGATAAATATTAAATAAAGTGTATTAACATTTTATTGAATAAATACAAGACTGTTATAAAACAAGAAAGAATAAACAAGAAGAGTAGAGAGAATAGAGAGAGTAATTCTTTATTTCTCTTGAGGGATGATTTACAATGAAGGAAACCCTTCTATTTATAGGGAAAATTTACTTCTAGTCTGAGTAAAAGACAGATGCTTCAAATCCTAATAGATATCAAAGTAGATCTTGATAGATCTTGATAGACATTCTTTATAATGTAAATACATTTATAACACTCCCCCTTGAATATCTAGATAGATAATGTGCCTCCTTAAAACCTTACTAGAAAAAAACTCAGTGGGAAAAAAATCTAGTGAAGGAAAAAGAGTACACATCTCTAACAATATGCATACAGGTTGCCTCATTAAAAACATTACAAGAAAAACCCTTTGGGACAAAACCTTATAAGGGAAAAAGAGTACAACGTGTATTAACTCCCTCTGATGAGAACATCCTTGAACCTTTGCATCCCGATCTTCTTGATAGTTGAAGTTGAAGAAGACTTGGTGAATAAATCAGCTACCTTATCACTTGAACGAATATGTTGCATGTTAATATCGCCATTCTTTTGGAGATCACGTGTATAGAAAAGCTTTGACAAAATATGCTTCATTCTATCTCCTTTTATGAATCCTCCATTAAGTTGTGCTATGCATGATGCATTTTCTTCATAAAAATATGGAAACTTTATCATATTTCAAATCATATTTTTTAAGAATGAGATGTATCGTGGACCTCAACCACGCACACTGTTGGTTTGCTTCATGAATAGGTATAATCTTACATGGTTCGATGAGATGGCTATGATAGACTGCTTTGTATATCTCCAAGATATGGCAGTATCCCCATATGTGAACACATTGCATATTTAAGATCGATATTTATGCGGGTTAGATGAGTACCCAATATCAGCATGACCAGTAAGATCGGGACTGTAATCTTTAGAATAAAATAAGCCTATGTATCTTATTCCATTTCGATGTCTCCTAGTAGGAGTAGAAATATACCTTGCTAACATATTAAATAAAAAGGATATACGCCTTGTAGTATTTGCAAGGTACATGAGTGCATCAATTGCACTAAGATATGGTACTTCATAACCAATACAATTTGATATATTTTGAATTTCAGCAAATAATCTATTGCTTTGAAAAATCTTCAAGAGTCCCAATGATTTTCAAGCTATAAGCTTATACAATATAAGGATTATAAATAAGTTTCCCAAAAACTTTTATATGCTTCAAGCATTTTGAATCCTTAAAAAAATTTCACATAAGTTTTGTCAAGTGACAATATTCATCATTTCATGAGTGACATCTTCAAATATCTGGACTACAAATCAAATAAGTTTTATACTTACTAAGATGCATCCTTTCATGTCACTTGATAAATGTTTCTACGTTAGCATGCTTAAACTAATGTAGAATTAAGATCCTCATAATTTTTTACAATATTGCGCCAATATTGTATCAAATATATTGATGATATATCATTTTGTATCGATTCACAATGTGACATAGCATTTTGAGATCTCATCACTTCATTATTTTCAGGTACCTGAACCTCTCATAAGGTTTCATGAAGTATTATGTCGAAGACATTACCTTCCTATTATGGTTATTTGCTCCTTATCCTTTTAAAGGATTATTTTATTTAGAACCGATTGGTCTACCATACTTCATACATACATAGACTTTGTCCTTCATGGACACAAAATAGGAGCACTTGCAGCTTAAATATGAAATGTTTCGGCATTTGACTTGAATTATCTTTTGAATGAGGATCTGGTGATAATTCTAATATATTTCATAGTTGCTTACAATCTCCCCTTTATGTTAGGAAAACTAACATACATCATCTATCTTCTTTGAGGAATCCATCTTTGTGCATCATGGTGTATTTATTAATCATATACCATAAATCAAAACTATTAGATGGAATAGGTTCATGACCTTGAACCAATTGAGGGGGAAGAAATAATCATAATTTATTGGTCTAATACATACAGGTGTTATCGTATGCAACATATCATATTTCAGACCAACACATGAAGCTTTGTTCTCATTAGCGATGGTTTAGCTATTTATCGAAGGCATTCAATGCCAAACCATCATCATCAAGATAACTTTCTTGATTGTATAATCTAAAAATTATGTTCTTAACTTAATTTTACTAAGCAAACAACTTTATGAATGTCAAACTGCAGGTTGACAATGAATGTACATGTGATCATATTATTGATACATCTTTTCAACATATCACATGATAGGTGAACGGGCCCATATTCACCTTTTATATTTTCATCCCTTTTGATAATATTGTCTTTGAGAAATTTATAAACGTGTGACCTTGATAGACATTCTTTATAATGCAAATACATTTATAACAAATACATTTGACCTAAATGTCTTTATAATGCAAATACATTTATAAAAGAAATTTATCTTTAGGTCACACGTTTTATTGAGCCGTTCTTACTTACTCCAAATCAAACTTCTCAAGGAAATCCTACTCGCATCTTTTGATCAACATTCATCTAAACATATGCAACTCCGTTTCAACATAATCAATATCTCCAAAAGAGTTGGTTCTTTTGTATTTGTTTTTCAATCATCAGAACTAATTTTAGCTCTACTTAATAAATTCTTATACAATTATATATGTATTAAAATTACTAATTTTAATAGTTTTATTGACAATTACCTTTTTAAGTCACGATTGAATTGTGTAAATATTTTTGTATGTTAATGCAGAAAATTTACACTATTGTCGTAATATAAAATAAAGAAAAGAGAGCATACGCAAGCTATTCTAACTAATAATAAAGGTCAATAAGCAGGCACGTCTTCGACATATTTGGTTGTGTTGCCTGCTTCAACTGCTTCAATCGTAATTTTACTATATCATCCCTATTCTATCTAATAATAAAGGGCAATAAGCAGGTACATCTTCGATATGCTTGTTTGTGCTACCTGCTTCAGCTGCTTCAATCGTAATTTTAATAAGCAGGCATGTTGAAGCTTGAGCTGCTTCAATTGTAATTTTACTATATCATCCATATTCTAACTACTAATAAAGGGCAATAAGCAGACACATCTTCGATATGTCTGCTTGTGCTGCCTACTTCAGCTGCTTCAATCGTAATTTTACTATATCACACTAATTAATTAGTATAAGTCATTTAGTATTAAAAAATAATAATATTTAATAAAAAAGATAAAATAAAAATAAAATAATTAATTAATTCTTGATGTTTTATGCTACCTTCTTCAGCTGCTTCAATAGTAATTTTACTATATCACCCCTAATTAATTATTATAAGTCATCAAGCATTAACAAAAAATATTTAATAAAAAAATAAATTAGACATAAAATGATAAATTAACTCTTGATGCTTTAAATTAACTTGATGCCTTATATGAGTTTCATTTAATTTTTTTTCACAAGTATTTCTTATAGTAAGTTTGTTCTATCACTTCTAATTAGTTTTTTATAAGTCATTTAAACATGCTTCCTTCGTTGTTTCAATCGTGATTTTATTATATTACCCCTGATTAATTTTTATGGTCATCTAAGCATTAAAAAATAAATAATATTCCATAAAAAAATAAAATACACACAAAATGATGTGTCAACATAAAATATTTGATTGACTATAAAAATTATATTAGTGTCATAGAAATTATGATGGGATAGAGGAAGACACAAAGTAACATATATTATTTAAAAATGAGAAGACACGTAAATTGAGATGGAGAAAGTATTAATATCTTATTAAAAACTTATGCTAAAAGCATTATAAATTCAACAATTAACAACTTAAAAAATATAAAAGATATAAAATATTCGATTGACTCTCGAGATTATATCAGTGTCACTTAAATTGGAATAGAAGAGAAAGTATTACAAATTAAATAATTAAAATTTTAAATTATTTTAATGATTGATTATTTAAATTATATATGTGTCACATAAATTGAGATAAAAAATAGCATACATTAGGGGCCTTTCAATGTCTAGTATATATATAAATAGGGATGCACCAACGATGTGCGAAGGACAAGTTCAATTTGAGGCAAAGCACAAGTTTTCTAAGTTAAAACTTGAGATATATTAGACTAAAGAAAAAAATATAAATACATTGATTGAATAAGACTAATAAACAAACATGAAGGAAAATATACATATAAAAAAGGGAAACTCGATGCATTAAAACTTCTGCTATGCTCAGGGTTCAAGAAGGGGCTCAACCACAAAGTTGTATTATACGCAGCCTTGACTTGCATTTTTCTGTCAGAAGCTATTTCTAAAGTTTGAACTTGTGACCTTCCGATCACATGAAAACAACTTTATGAATTACTCCAAGGCTCCATTCACAAACAACAAGCAACATAAAATGATAAAATGAAGAAAAAAGACATAACATCACCCTTAAACTTGTTCGACTTTTGCAAAAAGACACTTAAACTATGCAGGCGACCTATTACCCCGCAAAACTTATATAGACCATTATAAATGGACATTTTAGATCGATATTATCTTCAATCTTGGTCTGATGTTCAGCGCGTGATTGCCATATTTTTTAAAGTTAATTAATTAAATTAAATTAAATTTACATCTCCATTTTTTTTCTTCATTATTAACCTCTACCATCATTAATATCAAAACAACCACCATCTTCCTCTTTATTATCAAATCTCCACCGCGATTAATACCAAAAACAACCACCGAACCCCATTATCTAAACTCCGATCATTGCATTATCTCCAACTCTCTCTATCTTTGTTTTGCCAAAAAATTTCACCGGTGAACTAACCCCAAATCAGTAACGATATCAACTCTCCAACGACAACACCCTACAACAGTAACTCACTCTAAAAATTATTTTTGACATCAACTCTCCAACGACAACACCCAACAACAGTAACTCACTCCAAAAATAAATTTTTTCAGCCGATAAAGTGGTATAGGTTGAGATTTTAATTTGGTATTTAATTGAGATCGTCGTTCGTGGTTCAATTTTAAGACTTTGGGCTCATATTTTGAATTCAAATCTGATTTTAAATAGATACACTTATTTTCTTTCTTTCTTATTAGGTATTTTTTATTCATGCATCTGTGAAATTTGTGGAAAAATTCATTTGTAGCAATTTGTAAAACGTAATTCTTGACCTCTTGGTTGTCAAGCATTATGAAGCCGATTTTGTTAAGAAGTACTATGTTCTTTTCTCTTTAAACTCCAAGGCTATTTTAATGGTGGAGTTGGGGAAGATGAGATTTTTGAAGAAAAAATGAATTTTAAAATAATTTTAAAAATTAATTACACGTGCCAATTTTTAATTGGAATTTGCCGCCAGATTTTTACATTCACGTGAAATACAAACATAACTCAAAATCAATCAAAATGACCCATTTATAATGGTTTATATAACTTTTGTGAGGTAATATATCGCTTGCACAATGTGTTTTTTTTTACAAAAATCGAATAAGTTCAGAGGTTACTTTATGTCTTTTCTCTAAAATGAATAAAAAGAAGAAGAAAAAAAGAAGGAGGTAACAGGGAGAATTTTGCACATCTAATTAGTCATATCATCCGCCATTATTGTAGTTGCCATTTCCTTTTTTTAAGATCAATAGAATATAATATTGTGTGATTTTATAATTAATCGTCCACACGTTTAAAACAAATTGGGAAAAGAGTGTAAAATATATTTAAATTTTGATGAAATTTGCTGTAACATGCTTGTACTTTGCGGGCCCTATGATCCTCCAAACTATTTATTAGTATATTTATGTGACGTTTATAAGACAATAAATAAATAAAATTTATTATTAATTAATAAATAAATAAAAGAGTTTAGTGCAGATAAATGTCAGTAAAACATGTTGATAAATAGTCTGGGGTGGGGTGATAATACGCTAATAAATAGTCTGGGGGAGGGGGGCATAAGGCCCCCATAAATTTCATGCATGTTACAATAAATTTCATCAAAGTTTGGGTATATTTCAGACATTTTTGATTTCAAATTATGAAATATATTTTACTTAATAACTATGCCTTCCATGCTGGTCTCCTTCCACCGCCTCAGTCATAAGCTCGTGCATGGTCTTACCTAGTGCAGTTTATATTTTCGGTGAATTTTGCGAGCTATTGCATAGTGAGCAAGTTACTACAAAATATTCACCATAGAATGTCCACCAAAAGGCAAAGGTTGTGGCAAAAGTTGTGGATTTATTTGGGATTTCAATAAAAAGATGTCATTTCAAAATAAATTGTATATTTATATCTCTTTTTTTTTCCAAAATGTAAGTGGTGTATCATAAAATTAAGAAGGCACTGATTTTCTTTTTTAGTTTTACTCTTGCTTAAATAAATAGGTTTTCTGATAATAAAGAAACCATTATAGAACTACATTCTTTTTAAGACATTTCATTAAGAGTAAGTAAAAAATATTTCTTACTTTCCAAGAGTGGTAGTTTTCTCAAGAAACAGGTCTAGCTAAAAACAACACTTATCATCAAGGGCGGATCAATAGTCCCACCCACTATCATAGATTCAGTAAATAGAATAAGTAAATAAAATATTATAGATCGATCCCTGAAGTATTACTTTTTTTATTAATTTATTTTTACTGAGAATTCACACATTTTAAATCCTAGTTCTGCTTATCATGAAACGGATGAAGTACTTGTTATAAATTGTAATAATAGTAAAAGTACACAAGATATCCATCCGGACTTATTAAGGGCTGTTGATAAAATTTACTGACATGTTTGTAGGATCGTTATGTCGTCTTTGTATAAGTCTATCAAATATCCAATTCAACAAAGCATTTTGACATTTAAACTAAGGAGTTCTGTTAGACCTAATCTTCTCGGTCCAGTATTGCACACTGAACAATTAGCTTAATAACCAATACAATGGTATTTCACATTTTATTGTGAAAACTAAAATTTCATCATATTCCATAAATATTGTTAAAGAAAGAATCTTCGTAACAAAACCCCAGGCTGAAGCAACAAGATATAGGATATAACTTCTGCAAGTTGAGAACACACACACAAAAAAAAAATTAAATCATGTAAATGAAAAGGGGGTTTGAAGAAAAAAATTTGGAACACTTATAGATTCGTGCGTACTGTCATCCTTGCGCAGAGACCATGCTAATCTTCTCTGTATATTTCAATTTTATCAGATGTACCGTTCTACTTCCATTATTTGAATTGCATAGAGTTTCAACTTTCGATCAGTGTTGGGTAGGGGTGGGCATGGTACGGTACGGTATTTTAAACTTTGGTACAGTAACATTGGTTTTCGATATCTAAAAGAACAATACCATTACCATACCAAATTAGTTCGGTATGGTTCGGTATTTTTAAATTCGATTTTGGTATTTTACGGTATGGTAATTCGGTAACCATACTCTATTTGACTTCTAATTACATATATTCATATAAAAAAACTATAACTTTAAATTTTAAAAACTTCTCAATCATGTTAGGCTAACAACTATCTTTGCTAATCAATTACACAAAAATAACATTTCAATCACGATTGAATAGTCCGAGATGCAAACTCTGAACAACAATACCTAAACTTAAGCATAATACTCCTAAATAATAAGCTTCCCAAAAAAATTATTTCTTAATAAAAGCTACTTTTGTGTTCAATTGGCTAATGGATGATATATAAATATATTTAATAATCTTAAATATAATATATATATATATACGGGTTTTATATGTTATTAAAAAACTTCGGTGCGGTATACAATATTTTGGTATTATTGCATAAATACCAAATACCGTATCAAATACCAAAATAATTTAAAATTCCTACTAAATACCATACCAAATACCATAACATCCATATCAAGATATAAAATTTTTTGATTTCGATCTAGTATTCGGTATATACCATACCATGCCCAACCCTAGTGGGCTAGCTAATTTCATTTGAAATAGAACCAGAAAGGCATTACTTACTTTTCTCGTTTAGTTGTTGGAGCTTCTAAAAGCTCATTATGAAATGGGCTTCTTGTGAACGATACTGAGATGAAAATGTGGGCTAGGAGGAAACTTGAACAAATATTCATCTTGGCCAATTCAAGGGGAAATTAATTATATAAACTTATTACATTAGTTATTACAGGTTATAGCAAAAATTTTAAATTTTCAAGTTATAGAAACTTTTATTTTAAAAAAATAGTTATATTTTTTTTTGTTTTGTTAAAAATACAAAAAAGTAATTACTGAAAAAGAAAAATTAAGATTTAATACAATTAATATACAATTTTTCTTCCTTAAATATAGTTAACCTTAATTACTGATATTTATCCATCCCTAAATCCCTCTAATCATTTTTTCCTACTATTTTAATTCTTGCATTAAGAGTTTCCAACTTCATACACTACCTTCCTCTTTGTACACGATTAATTTCTTGCAGTAAACAAAAAAATTATAATTTCGGCGTCTTCTAACAAATTGCTGATGATTATTATTTGAAAGAAAAGCAAAAACAAGTATTTCTTTTGATAACAAATATGAATTCTGTTAATTTGCATTCAATCATGATACGTTATGGAGGGAGATGAGATTCATCATGTTTGTTAATTTTTTTTATGAAAATGGATATTGTTCAGTCAAAACGAATTCAAAGAATTTTTTTAAAATCTGATTTTTTATGAAAATAAATATTTTCCATTCAAAATGAATTTAATGATTCTTTGTTAAATTCGTCAGGTTTGTTAAATTCTCACTGCGAGCACGTTGGATTCAGGAGGTAATGCTTATTTTTTAATTTTTTTTTTTGAAATGGAAATCAAATTAGAATTATCAGGTGTTATATAATATTGGTATGTTATATGTATGTATTTTGTTTGTTTTGTTAAAAATTAATCAATCAGTATATTATATGAAGTATGTTATGAATGTAGGTCATATACTACTCCTTGCTTATGCTGTGGTTGATTCAGAGATGCTTATGTCATACTGGTTGAACCTTTTCGTTGTGAAAGTACATGAAACATATCACGTGAAGTGTTGGATGAAGTTGTATTGCTACCTGATTCAAAACGAGCTTCCAAAAAATCATGTTATGAAATATAAAAAATATTAAATGAAGAAAAGTGTAAACGCTCAAAGGTTACATGTAGTAGTTGTCATCGTGAGGGGTACAATAAAAAGACTTGCCACAATCATGCACCACCTGCTTAAGAGGGAATCTGTGTTTCTTACTTTATTTTGATGTTAATTCTTTTTTTTTTGAAAAATGTTTATGATCAATAAACTCTAGTGTTAAGATTTGTATTGTTTTAAGTAATTTGTGTTTACGAATATTTATTTTTATTGATTTTAAATAATCAAATTCTTGAGAGTTAGTGAATTTTTTTTCACTGATTACGACTGAAAATATTCAGTAAAATATCTTTATAATGTATTATGTTTGCCTATAATAGTGTATTATCTTTATAATGTATTATGTTGGATTATAATGGTGTTAAATATCTTTATCATGTATTATGTTTGCCTATAATGGTGTATTATCTTTATAATGTATTACGCCATAATTTCAAAAATAATTACTAAAGCCAATTAGTTAACAACTGAACGTGTATACAATATTGCAAAATAAAAAATAACAACCTACTCCAGAAATGCACAGTAATGTGCAGTAGTTGCAACTTGGTATGCAGGAATCGAAAATGTTATAGCTCATATGTTTAATTAGTAGTAAATGTAATACCAATAACAAACAATTCTCAATGAACAAAGACAATGAATGTAATACATAGTATTTTCAACCAATAAACAAATGAGTACAAACAAAGGTGTTAAATGCCAGTATCAAATCGCCATTTTAAAATACCATGTATAACATTCAAATAAAGGCCAATATCAAATCAGGCATTTGTTATCTGTTTGTTCAAACAACAAACATCATATGTAACAGCTAAATACAACAAATGTCGGTATCAAGTCAGGTTGAAAATGATGTAATCTACAATAACTAATATAAGCACAAGAACTTGCCAATTAAAAACACTGTGCAGCTTTTCGATGCCCGTCAATATTCGAAGTTGAATGAACATTGAAATAACCAAAAAAAAGTGTAAGATATTAAAGCAAGCTCATCGGTGAATGAATGTTGGGAAACCAATAATCATACTAAAAAGAAGGAAAAATAAGTTGAAAAGAGTAAATAAGAATGACTAGAAGACTTTTATTGATAGTTGGTAAAAATTTAAACGATCTTGTGTATGAATTCACCTAACAGATACCGTAAAACGTGAAACTCTATAGAATAAAGTTAAAAGAAGGGAAAATGAAGTTTAAAAAGGTAAAGAGATAAGACTTCTATTGGTAATTAAAGATAGTAAAACATGAAAATTTGTATAATCAAGTTAATCATTCAAGCTAATAAAAAGTATAAAATAAGTTCTTAACTTTAAAAAATATATTTACCATTTATAACTCCTTAAATTGTGAACAAACTTTGATATTTAATTATTAAAAAAAATATTGATACATTAACTTGCCATAATTATCCAAGATCTTTAATTAAGAGTGATAAATGTTAAATGCTACATCTAAGGAAATAATACAAATAATAAATATTAAAAAAATGATTTTCAAAAATTTAATTAAAATATATTTTTCTCAAAAGTTGCTATAACTTGTAATTATTTCTTAAGTCTAGTAATTAATGAAAAGTTATGTTGTAACTTGTAATTAACAATCTAAAAAGTATACTTGAGATAATTTTCACCCAATTTAATTACTAGATGGCTCGTGCCCGTGCTAAGCAGGGGCATTTTTGTAATATTTTTGTGCAAAAGAGATCGAAAGATTATCTCCTATTTCTTTTAATTGTTTAGGACTATAAAGAAATGGAGTAATACCATCAACTAATATTAACATATCAAGCTCCACAATATATATATATATATATATATATATATATATATATATATATATATATGTAGAACAAAGTTGTGCTACTACATTGTAAAACTTGCTACAAAGACAAGTTGTGAGCATGTTCATCTTGGTGGTCCGACTAATACAACAAGTGAGTAAAATCTAGATTGTAACAGCTAAAGCTGACAATATGTGTTTCACCGACGTATTTTCTAGAGAAAAAAAGATCAAACATGCAAAATTTAGATAACAATTGCAACGTAAATATAACTACCAACACCCATCACAACACACTCAAAATTGCAGTCAAGTTTTTTGTCATTGCAGACAACACACGAGGAATTCTCACACTTCACCTTGCAATCCGAGAGGCTCAAGATATAGTTCTCATCAAACTTAAATCTGTCTCCGCAGGCGTAAGTGGCGTAAGTTTATCTATACTCATATCAATATAGGGAAAAACCTATTTCACAGGACCAACATCTAAAATGTCATTACTACAATTACTAAACACTGTATTTCCTCCACAACCATTATAATTTGTGATCCAGATGAACTCATAGTGTACTTACCATAAATAGAACTAAAAATATACATAAAGTATTATTTCTTATAGAGTAGTATAACAACAAAGTTAACTCTTCAAAACTAAATATCAAAATTCAAATCATAAATTCTCAAAAGAATACTACCAATTTTCTGTATATCAAACAAATAAAAAGTAACAACTGAATATGAAAAGAATCGACTGCCTTTGAAAAGTAAAGAAGAGAATTAAAAAGTAATGTGGGTAACCTAACGTTAAATTCATATATAATTAATAATATAACATAGCAGAAGCTAATGAGCTTGAAATTCAGAAATTTAAATCAAAAGTAGTACAACAAGTAATTGAATCAACACTATGTCCAAAATAACTTAAGCTAATTGAAAAAAGAATTTAACATACCTTTTCAAGATCACTTGAACTTCTACTAAAGAAATTCCTATTGAGTCACCACCCCATTTTTCAAATAGTGCCAAAATTTTTTTACTCAATTTTAGTCGTCCATGGTGCATGAAATTAAGGGTTTCATAAAATTATACGAAAAAATAGAAGTAAGGAAGTGTTTACTCTGGCTTACTAAATAATTGATCATCTGCTTACATGAATAATTTAGTAGTAATAAATTGATTTCAAATTTTTATTTGGATAAAGTTGTAGGATACACAGATAATAATCCAAGATGATTTATGCTAAGAATTCATGTTTATACATTTGTTGCTCTAGCACCTTCAAAATGAAGATTTTTTTTCATCTCTATATGCTTTTACACGAATCAATACCAATGAACACCCCATCAAAAGAAACTAAGAAAGCAAAGCTACCAAATTTATTGTTCTAAACATTTTTTGTTGGTTGTCACATAAGAAATAGGCTTTAAATGGATCAAGTGTATGAACATTGTAATTTAAGAAAAATTTAGAAGTTCAATTGTATTTCTTCCAACATTGAAGAGACCTAAGGATCCCAAATACTTCTTCACCAAGAACAAAATTCACAACACCATGAACTATAAATATGCAAAGAAATTAAAAAATGTGGGGTGTTGAATCAAACTAAACATTAGATAAATTTATTGAATTGCCAAAAAAGGTAACTTATAGATGCATATACATTGGTTATTACATTATAGCAAGTAATTATTAACATATTCTAGATCGGACTTACCATCTAACTATTGAATATCCTTCTCCAACATAAGATGCAACTTATGATCAACCACTTTCTCAACAAGATTATCCAGCTCTTGACCTTTAGGCTAGCCCTATTTATCCACCTCTTGTCTATCAAAATGGTCTTCTAAGGGATTAGGTGTGTCTCTCTGGAATTAAAAGAAGACCAAAAATAAGGTTATCCATTGTAGGATGAACTGTATAAGTATTTGTATAAATTCATTGGTGAATAGAAGTCGTAATCGAACTTGCGTGCTAAAATTTTCTCTAGATTTTTGTCTAAAACATGAAAATAGCATTGCTCTAATCCTACAACCAAGTTTAGTTGGTTTTTGAATTTAATTTGTCTTGTAATATATGTCAAGATCACAAATTCTTTTGGATTTAATTGGGTTGCTATTATTTGCAAAACTTGTTTCAGGAAATCATAATGCACATTTTGATTAGGTGAATGGAAATTTTGTATTGAAACTTGAATGTACTGTTAAACAAATGTATAAAATATTCACAAGAGGCTCCTCGTATGAGGAGATATAGTTTCAAGTGCTTATTATTTGTTCTATGTATGAGAAAGCTGATTGGTATCCGAGCAACTCAATTGTGCTCTCTCATAAATAACTTTCATATGGAGGATCAAAGAGACGGTGCTTTAGTGTACGAAGACTTACTAATGTCAAGGACTTCTATAGTTCTATAGTTCTATAGTTATAGATGCTGCTTTTGCATGACATTTTAGGGGTCACATAGTGAGGTGCTACCTACTTCAATATGCCAAATTGCACCTTAGACGGTTGTATGTGACTCATCCAAGCAGTACAACCCTTAGGAGAAATTTTTTTGTGAGAAAGTGGAAGCGAATGATAAGCATGGAAGACCGCAAGGATTGGTAAGATAAGGCCTAGTCCTCCTTGCTTGTACTTATCCCTATTGAATTTTTTTTATTATTAATAAAAACTGCTAGATACATTGTTTCGTGGTATAAATTCAACCAAAAAATAAAACATAAACAAAATGAAAAGCACGGAAAGAAAACACACACTATATATTGAATAATTGAAAAATAGAAAGTCAACATATACCAAGAAACTTTATCAATACACTGAGACGATACTTTTCTAAGAATTAAAAAGTCTGTGATTGGTGAAGTGCAATGAAAGATAAAATAATCTCAATATTTTAACTTTACAGTGAAAATAAGTCCAACATTATTAATATGCTGGACTCCAAACCAAATGGTGTGACGGAATGCTTGTTGTGAAAGAAAGAGTTAGTTACTCTTTAAGCTGATAACGATGAGTAAATGAGACAGAAGCTAATAAGTTGAAAACTGCTTCATAGTAGTTTATGAATGATTGGAAGATGACTACTACATTCTTATACACCAGAACATGTAAGCAAAAAGGGGGAAATTAGAGTGCCTATTGTATTTGAGAGCTACAACACTAAATTGTTTCTTTGGCTTCACTGCAACATTATTTTGTGGTTAAAACTTACATGCATCTGATGTATACACCAAGTCAAACATGTATGTCATGTGTTTGAATTTAGAGTTCATGTTACTTAACCATGATCAATTAGCATGTATTTTACTTATTTAATTTCTTAATCATAATAAAGAGAGAATGGACAATAGTCAATACATAGCAGTTTAATTCATGGAAGGATTCTACTTTGACACTCATGACAAGAGACATCTCAAACAAGGGAATGTAAATAATTCTTTTTGAATTTTAAAGATGGCCACTAAAGTTACTTGAAAAAATTCAAACATGCATCAAGTTTTCCACATAACTTTATTAAAAATTGAACATTTTGGTGTCACAATGGAGAGAACAAGGCAAAAGGGTGGGGAAAAATATAAAAACCACGTGGTGCTCATAGACCTTTCAAAGGGACACCTGGACTTTTGAAAGCAAAAATTGACATAAGTAAGTGAATTTACATGTGTACCCTTCGTAGTACACAAAACCCTCATTTATTCATTTTGTAGAATTATTTATAAAGTAAAACTTACATAAATTCCAACAAATTTACCTCTAGTTACTCCCAATTCCTATTTTAAATAAAATTACATAAAATTCCTCATTTTGTTTTTTCTGATACATAATTTTATAAGTGATATATCCTAAAATGAAGTTAATGTGCATTAAAAAGGAAAAATAACGATTTTTTTTATTTAGGAGGAATTCACACCATCAGTTGTAATGTACTCAAAACCCCCTGAAATACATAATTAGTTATAATTTTGGTATTCAGAAGAAAAGGAGCCTCATTTTTCTGGCAAAAACAATCTTCTCCTTTCTTCTCTGATTCTTCCAATTATTTTGAAAGATTCATAATGAATATCTCCAAATTATTACAAAATTTCAATGTTCGGTTGTCTGATGCCAAGTACGAAGGATATAAGAGTGACGAGATTGTAATAGGAGAGAATGTAACGTATAAAAAGTTGATTTCAACAATTTCTGAAGAACTCGAAAGCGATGAAATAAGGAAAAAACTGAAACCTGATACTTTTTTGAGGGAAAATCAACTCCATTGCTGATCAATAATAATATGTGGGTCAAGCTATATATAAAGGTTAAAAAAATATGCCAGGATTTAGGATGTATTCACTGTGCATCTATCACGATCTGATTTCTCAGGTCATGATGGCGCCTACTATAACCATCAGTAGGCAAGCTAACACGTAGTCCAGAACTACTAGTAACGGAATACTAAGAGAAATGTAGAAAGAATGAGTAATAAATGAAATAAAGGACTAAAATACATAAGATAGTCCCAAAACCTAGTGGAATCAGTACACGAGCTTCTAATGTAATAAGATTACCAAATGAAGTACTAAATGAATACACTGATACAACCCATCTCTGAATACAACATAGAGATTAGTCAAATACATTGGAGGGAGAATAGCAATGCTCTGAACCCAAGATGTCAACCTATGTCTCCGAATAATAACTTCTCCGCATGATGCACACAACAATAGCGAGAACCCGTACTATGATCTGCAGGCTGCAGAAGTGTAGTATGAGTACTAATACATGGTACTCAGTAGGTAACAACCGACTAAGATCCAAAGATAATACAAATATAAATAGGATACAAGCATGAATGTAAACTACATCCAAATATCCAGGAAATTACATAATAAAGCGAAGGAGACAATAACGATAACTATTCTATTCATATTCAAGAAACTAACATAATAAGTTAATTGATCAATAAGGATAAGCTACCCCATTCCAACCATACTCTTAGACCCTAGAACTATATTGTTTATCACTGGCTAAAACATGAACAAATAGTAGAAGAAAGATATGTATACTAGTATACAAGGCCAAAGAATGGATATACAACATAAGTAAATGAAATAATGAAGGTATATACGGTAATACTATAACTACTATAGATAGATACACATACATAACAAGGATAACTCAAGGGTACAAACTAAGTAATCACACTAGCATCTCTAGGCCTCTAAATCATAGTAGGAACTAGTGCTAATATAATCAGGGTCTCTAATACATTCAATTAAACGTGAGATAATTACCATAAATAATCAACTATAAAGAAATAAATCAGAATATCAGAGTCTAAATCCATAATGCCTAACCATGGAATTATCATGCATAATAACATAACTGTAAGGTAAAAGAATCAGAATCATACCTCAAATCTCAATTCTGTCCAATAATCAACTACCACGAACCAACCATAATAACCAAAATAATCTAAGCAGCTAGTCCAGACAAACAACACATTCCTGGGCCTTTCATAAACCCCCATCACCAAAGTCCTAGAAGGTTCAATCAACACACAATGCACCATAAGCCATACTCTTTACCTATGACTATGCATAACATGACCCGAACCAGAGCCTTATAGTAATAGGAAATCCCAAGCCCAACCAGGACCAGGAGCCACCCTCGTAACACAACCCAACCACCAAATGCATACCTCGAGTTAGATAAAGTCCGTACATAGGAAAAAATAGGGTACCCAACCGTGTGGTGACTCTGGGAAAAGTCTATAACCAAGACCAACCCAATCAAGTCCAACCACTCAATAACCAACCAAACCAATGCGGAAGCCATAAAACTAAATACCATAATGATAAGCCAATGTGTGTATAAATAATATAAACCATCTATACCATACCCAAGTTCACAGTTGTCCATACAAAGCCTTTAGACCAACCAAAGAGTACTCAGTCGGGACATGCCCTCGATCATAGCCAAAAATCAAAGTCTATGAAAGACAAAAAATATGAAAAGTAAACCTTGACATAAAGTAGATGTCTTCCGAACTATGAAAGCTCACCACTTTAATCCAACATCAATTGTAACCGAATCTAATCACTAAGTAAGAGGAGTAGAATGGACGGTTCCTCTATCTTGACGTCTTACAAAGACAGGACCTACAATAACCTCTTTTTTTATCATGATGACTCATGAACGAATGGACCCCTAGGCGGTTCGAGAGTTACCGTATACACCAACCTAGTTCTAATCTAGGGTTTCCAATAATCATCAATGTCATCATCAATCGCTGGACTTGAATCAGAACTCGTATCATCAATACCATCATCAATTCAATCTGTCTAGTACTAGATATATAAAACTATATACATATAAAATATACAAGTTAGAGCCTTGGATAAAATAGTATAAGTCTATAAATCCATTGCTTGGGGTAAACTCCGAGACTAAATCATCATAAAGTATAAAAAGGTTCAAAATCTCTCTCAATTGGGGTAAATAGTAGTTCAAAATCGTGGATCAAAACCTATCTCATTCAAATGTCCAAATCATTAATTTTTAGTCTCAAAGACTCATAAGTTACTCACTAATATGGTATGATTCTCGCTATGAAGAAATTCATTGTAAAAGTTAAAAGTTAGAATAAATCTCTTTCTAGGAAAAAGAGTTATATAACTATATTTTAGTTGAAATCGTACCATTTACTATTTAAGTGATCACAAATGCACCCAATCTATGCATGCCATCACCAATATCCAAACAATACTATTATCAGCATCAAAACATCTAACAACTATGTCCATGTCTTTTATAACAATAAAACACTTCCTTGAATCCAACAGCTATCACAATAACAGCCTTGAGACCTAGAATATATCCAACATAACCATCATATCATTATTTGGGGAAAACCATCACTATTTACTAAGTCACATATAAAACCTTATACTAAGGGTTTATTAGTCTCGCTATGTATATTGTGCTAGCAACCTAGGGTAATAGAATTTTATCAGCATAATAAGTATTTCACCTTAAGGGCCAATTACCCTTCTAACCCCTAAATTGATAAATTAGGCTAATTAATGGTGTTCTACAGACAATCATATCCTATCATCCCTATCGAGCATGCAACATATATAAAACACCATCTTAAAAAAATAGCAGAAAGAAGCCTACCTCAAAGTAGAATCACAACCTTGAATCATCCATAAATTATCTGTCTTCACTCCATAATCTAGAATGTCGTCACACTCTTAAAATAATAACCTACACATCATTAGAAGTAAAATGAGACCCATATTTCTATATTTAGGGTTGGGTTAAATCTTGGATCAAGAACGGGCTTGTGGGGCCTGCGAATAGAATCCTAAATTGAACCCATCACTAGGTCCTTCAAAGGACAAGGAAGTTATGCTCAAAAGTTGAGTACAAACGGAGCACAAATCGGGTCTCAAATCAACCCTTCAAAGTTTAGGAATTCAAGTCCTATTTCCTAAGAATTTTACCAAGAATTAGGATGAAAACTGAAGGGAAAATCAATGGAAAATGACCAAGAAGAGTTAGGTTAGATTACCTTAACTTATGTGGGTGATTTCCCACCTTTTTCTCTCCTTGATTACCCAATTTAGTATAAAAATGGTGGAAGAAGTGACAACAAATTAGATGGAAAAAGAGGGTCAAATAGTGACACGTTTCGCTTAAGCGATCCCTCTGTAGCATAGGCGATAGTCGCTTAAGTGACTCACTTATCACTTACGTGATCTGGCATGAGGGGTCGGGTATCACTTAAGCGATCTCCAAGCTGCTTAAGAGATACCCGCTTAAGTGAGGTTCGTGATCAATTAAGCAAATATTGACTAAATGGTCAATGTAGCTTAATAAACAATATGTCGCGTACACAGGATTTGAGTAAGCAACACTATGTTTACTTAAGTTCTTGCATCATTAACCTTATGCACCAAATTTTTCTATGTCTGGAATGGACTTCGAATGGGTGCTTGAGATTCATTTTGAACCCCTTATGTGTAAGCAAAATATGCTACCATAACAAATTTGATGTTTCAGACTCAATGAAACCATCAATATTTTTATCAAAGATCATTTCGACTAAATGTGTGGCCCACACCTATAGTTTCATTTTTCATATAATCTGTACAATAGCCCAAAATGAGTTCGAAAGCCACAGGACCTAAACAAAAGGTCCCCCTAGTCTAAAATCAACATTCTAGAGATGATAGCACTGTTGAAATACCCATTAAAGGTCATATACTAGGATATTTGGTCTGAGATCAAATCCTAAATAACAAAAGCTTTACAATAGAAAAATGAGCATAAAATCCAAAAAAACTATCCAATAATTGAAATAAGAGTTTTGACACGTCATAAATGACCTGTAGCCAATGTGGGAAGGCTTAAAATGCCAAAAATGTATGAAAATCAAGGAAATGACCTGGAGGGTCATTACAATATCCATTACTAAAAGGACTTTTGTCTATGAAATTCAATGGATAGAAATATCACGAAAGCTCGAAGAGGTGAGGTACTGTGTCGCATATTTCAAGCATGACTTCCTAGATAACCTCTAAAAAGAAATGATGCTTCCAATGGATTTTTCGATAAATATCTTTTTTCCATCCAACTTCCACACTTCACTCTCAAACAACCAAAACTCAACCTCACCACCAACTAGCCTCCAACTTAATCTAGGAAGGATGATGCACACAAATTTGAACCACGACACACTGATACCACACTAATACCAACAAAATCAATTAAAAGCTCATCCAAGCCAAAGGTAAACCAAGGAATGATTCATGGAACAAACTCCAAATCCAAATATAACCTTTTTTGCCTTTTGAAACCTATTATCCACTCCAAACTAGGGAGAAAATCACCCGAGTCCTATCCACACAATTGTGTCACACTAACTTCATAGAGCAGAAGATGATCCACTATAGTTCATAACGGAAAACATGAGAATAAGCCTATACAATGCTACCTAGGCACACAGATGGAGACAATAAATGTCTACAACCTAAGCCAATGCTACAATTGGTCTCGATGACCCTCAAAATTTAAAACCAGGAGTCTGAAGCACAAACACTCACCACTAAATAATCCACTCTAGGAGGTCCCATTATCTAAGGATGAAGCCATGCTAAATCCAAATAAAGCATACTACTCCTGCTGAGTAGGTCATCTAAAATCACAGTGAAAGTTAAAGCCTGAGGTCAAAGCTGAAGGAACCAATATCATGCCAATAGACTATCATCGGAACACCTATCAACCACAATCTATCTAAACTAAAGAAAATCAAAAAGGTATATAAGGGGTAGGATTACCAGCCTATAGATGAAATCCCAGCTGAGATAAATCTAAAAATAAAGGTTGCACCCAAGCTCTATAATTCCAAGCTAAATTCTCGATACAAAGGCTGAACCGCTCGATCTCAACCACCCAAACCAAACATAAAGATGGGTAAGAATCCACACTTCAAATCTGTCATAACCTCTAAATCGTCATTCCAAGGCATCAAATCCAAAACCGAGATAACAAGTCTGATCTAAGGAAAAATACCCAATTGATCTTAGTATCCAAAATAGATATATCCTTACTGGATCATATCAAAACTAAAACCAAAACATAGCTGAAGAAGAAAATCACCACAGAGGATAAATCACCCATCCCACAAGCAATCAACTCCATATATAAAAGACGACATGCACCATAAAAACATACTTAAGAGCTCACCAAGTCTTCTATAATACCCCAGGTATTTGGACTTTGAATTTTCTCAGTGACTATGCTTACTACTCAGGTGATGAGTCGTGAAGACTCCTTAAGAGTCGTATAGTGCCTATCATAGTCTAAACAGTAAGATTTCCTTAAGTTTTTATTAGGATCATGACTATATCCTCACAAGTCATGTTCACTCAATACGAGCCTTAAAGAGGGACTCATAGTCCCACCAGTGAGATAGCCTTGGTTACTATCTTGGTCTAAAATGGACTTCAAGATTCATAGGGTAGTACTCCTGACCAAACCAGTATGGAGGCCCTGAGTTTTTTTCTATGCTACAAGTCTTGGTGATGACTCATGACCAGTGATCATGACTCGTTACGTGACCTGTAGCAATTGAGAATTAAAATTCCTCCACAATTTTATTATAGGCACGACGATCTTTTTCTCTTAACCCACTACTATTCCATGGCATAAAACATTCCATTAGCCCTATTTCCACTAATTAAAAATAACATAAACACTCTATTCTCTCTTAAATTTTCAAGTCAAGAACAAAACTAGGGTTTTTAAAAGTTGGTCATCTAGGGCTCAAAGTGTGGTTTTTTCTCTATCTTCCTGGTTTTTCCAGGCATGTATCTCTTCCCTAAACTTGTATTTTATCATGGAATAAGATGGTTTGATATTCATGTGGTTTTAATATTTGTTTTTGGAATTTGGGTTGAGGGTTTTGGAAGGTTATTGTTTAAATGGTATTTTCATGGTTTACATGCATTTGTTTATGCTTTATAAATGGATTTTGGAACTCAATGGGTTCATGGGTAGGGTAAATGGAATGGGGGTCATGGATTCCCCCAAACTTATGGATTTTGGTTTTGGAATTGGTAATAAACTCAACCCACCTTATGAAATTGGCTTTGCAACATGACTATATGCATAATTTAACCACTTTAGAAACTATTCTGCAGCATAAAGGTTAATGGAATATAAATTTCTTTGAAAGGACTTGGTGGCCATGATTTGGTTTTAAATTGGAACTTGGGAGTCAAATGGGGATCGTGGATTCTCCCAAGTTGGTGGATAACTGGAATGTCAAGATTCTACAAGCTTGCAAGCATAATTGGTATGGCGATACCAAACTGTTAATGCCTTGATAAATGACTCCTTGGTTAAATAAGTGGGTTTACATGCAAGTGTTTTAATTGGGCTTAAAGGGGGTTATGTAGCAGACTGTGGAGGGTGGAGTCCCTAGAGGGGACTGATACCTAAAACCACATTTGCCAGTGTAGGGGTCTTCATGATCGTGTGCATAGTTCACACTTGATATATGTATATACCTTGGATGACATAACCAGAACCAGGGCCTAGTCGTGGTGGCTCTCTCAAGTCCAACCAGGACCAGAGACCACCCCCAATACCCAATCATTACCCGATCTGCACCCCCATTTTGGGTGAATTCCAAACATATAACAATATATGATAATGGTAAATTAAATACATGATAGTAAGCTTAAAACCAAAGTCTAAAACTACAACCAATCAACTATCCATTTCCAATCCCACTGCCAATACCAATATCAATGCTAATATAATACCGACACCACCCATGCCCATAGTATTCCGACAAAGCCTTTAACCAAAATCATAGAATATATCTAATTGGGACATGCCCGTGACCATATCCAAAACAAAAACCAAAGAAATAACAATAATGAAAGGAAGACCATAGCATGAAATATAGCCTTCTGGAGTATGGAAGCTCATTATTTTAATGTGACTCAAAGATGTCCCCGAATCCAAGTCACTAAGAAGAAAGAATGGTAGTATGGCTGGTTCCTGTATCTCATGGGGATATATCATCCAAAGATGGTTAGCATAGTGAATGCTAGCATGTAACTCAGGGATAAAGATAAGATAATGCCATCATTTCAAAACCAAATTAATAACCATATGCAATCACAAAGATATTTATATATATAGCATACTGGGATAGGGAACAAGGTTCAACATGCATTTAAAACCTTAACCAAGGCTGTGTAGAATTTGTCGTCCTAAAGGAACCCACGGGCTATATAGGTTCAGCTCCCCCAGCTGAAAGGGCCCCAGTGCGTGTTAGCCGCACGACCGAAGAAAAACCTGGGATGACAAGTACTTCCCTATGATATAAAGTGACATCATGAATATGGTCACCAATACCACCATCATATCGACAGATATGATTTTCCAGTGTCGGTCCCCTCGGGACCTACACCTTTCACGACTTTGCTGCACCACCCCCTTTAACCCCATAATAAAATCCTCTACACATTATCAACCATTTACCAAGGAGACTTATAATTAGGAATTAACCATTGGTATCGTCATATAAAAATTATAGCTTCCAAGTCTATTACCTTATGCCATATAAACTATTAAACCAAATTAGATTCCACCATTTCTAATTAAATCAAAACCATTTACAATAAAACAATGGACACCAAGGCCTTTACAAAACCATATGAAACAAACCAAAACCAATTCATGTTTCTTTAACCATTTATGCAGTGCAAAGATTCAAGAATAATCAAACTATGTGACCAAATCATTCTCATTGAAAATTTAATAAATAGGTTGAGGGCATGCCATTATTGAGTCCAAACTCATCAAATTATGGGGGTTCAACCATGACCCATTCATTAAATCAACATTCCCATGCACCCACATGTGTAAACCATAATTAAAACACACATAATCATAATTTAAACCATAGAAAACAACATTCAATAATATGCATTTAAACCCCTTAACCTTGATTTCAAAACCATCATTAATGATTCATGAACAGTGCTTTAAATATGTGATTTTAGTAAACTAACAATGAGGGAAGAGTTACATGCCTTCATTAGAATGATTTACAAAGAGAAATTGATCTTTAAGCCCTTAGATGACCACTTTGGAGAAACCCTAGCCAATTTTGCTTGAGAGAATTTTAAGAGTAAAGAGGGTGTTTAATCTTATAAAGTGTGCAATGAATGACCAAAAAGTGTTATAGGGACATGGGTTATTAAGTGTTTGTAGTGGGAAAAAACCAAGGTGCCCCCGCTTAAAACTATAAAAAGGTCACAGGTGGTTACGAGTCAACTTCTCTGACTCGTGACTGCAACATAAGAATCGTACCCTTGAGTCGCCACCAAGGTAGTGAGTTAGAAGACCATACACTATCTACCATACCACTCTATGACCCCACTCATTACCAGACCATACGACTCATATGGTTTAGTCATATCAAAGGTAGAACCCAAAGAGATTGGACAGTAGACAACGTACGACTCTACCCCACCACTCGTAACCAATCCTCACAACCCTTTGTGAGACACTCGTACTCAGAGCCAAGTCAAGTCACTAAGTTACTTATTTGATTAAGGATCATCCTAACAATCCTTCACCATCCTTAATGACTGTTCCACCAAGTCATTACCAGGACTGAAAACCCAACCACCACCCACTGGACACCTAACGACTAGGGTCCCTGACCCATACCAACACCATATGACTCGTATAGTTAATTCATCACTAGAACAGTGAGCTCAAAGCTCAAGAAATTTCAAGAGTCCAAAACCCAGGGGGTTTTAACTCTCTCCCACATGGATCATTCATCCTCGAATAATGGAACAAGGCAGTGACTATCACGATTAAACCCCCAAACATCTTTAATTTTATCTTTAAAAAAGAAAATAGAATACCAAGGGATTCACAATCTTCCTTTAACAAAGATGAAAAACAAAGATGTTAAGCACAACATATACCTTAAACATGATTTTTCAAAATAGGAAATAAGAATGGATACTTGGACTTAATATTCTCTTAAGTTTCCCTTGTAGCCTATTCTACCTTGTGGTTCCACCATAGAACCTTTACTGAAGCTACGTCCTTGGTCCGCAACCAATGAACCTGTCGATCAAAGATCTCAATCGGGATATCCTCATAAGATAGAGAATCCAAAATAACAATATTCTTGATAGGCACAATTTGCGACGGATCACCAACATACTTCCTCAACATAGAAACATGGAACACCGGGTGAATAGAGCTCAATGTAGAAAGAAACTCCACCTTATGTGCAACATTGCTAACCCTTCTTTGAACCAAGTATAGACCAACATACTGTGGAATAAACTTCCCCGTCTTCCCAAACCACATCACTTATTTCATGGGAGACACATTCAAGAATACCCTATCCCCAACCTCAAGCTCTAACTTTCTATGCCTCATATCTGCATAGGACTTCTGGCGACTTTAGGAAACTTTAAACCTATCCTGAATCACTTTTAACTTTTCCATAGCTTGGTCAACCACATCCGAGCCAAACATCTCTGCGTCACCAACCTCAAACCACCCAATAGGAGACCTACACCTACTACCATACAAGGACTCAAACGGATCCATCCCAAACTCTATAAGAGGCAAATGCTCATCCTAACTAACACTATAGTCAATCACGTAAGCTCGAAGCATATCTTCCAATGTCTAAATAGTTCTTTCTTCTTGACCACCTGCCTGTGGGTGGAAAACAGTACTAAGACTCACCTTGGTCCCTAAACCTTTCTAAAATAATCGCCAAAAGTTAGATGAAAACTGCATTCCATGATTTAAGATAATAGAAATAGGTACCCCATGCAACTTCACAATCTCTTGAGATATAACATCGTATAATCCTCTACTAAAAAAATAGTCATCGCTTGCAAGAAATGAGTGGACTTTGTTATCCTATCCATGATGACCCAAATCAAATTAAACTGATTCTAAAATCGGGAAAGACTGATAACAAAAACTATGTTGATTACTTCCCACTTCTACACAGGCAACTTAATTTCTTGATACAATTCTCTGTTCTCAACTTTCACTTATCTGCACACAGTGTACTTAGCCATAAAGCCAGCCATATCCTTCTTTATATTAACTCAACATACCTCTACTCTTACCTTTAACAAAGACAGAAAACAAAGATGCTAAGTAAATCACTATTTTCTTTAACAAAGTTAGAAAACAAAGATGTCAAGGAATACACATACCTTAAGCACAATTATCTGGAGAGGAAAATAAGAATGGATACTTAGACTTCATGTCCTCTTCGGCTTCCCAAGTAGCCTCTTCAACCTTGTGGTTCCTCCATAGAACCTTTACTGAAGCTATGTCCTTCATCCATAATCAACGAACTTGATGATCATAAATTTCAATCGGGACTTTCTCATAAGATAAGGAATCCAAAATTCCTACTTTCTCGAAAGGAACAACTATTGAAATATCACCATGCACTTTCTCAACATCAAAATATGAAACACCAGATGAATAAAGCTCAAACTAGAGGGCCACTGATACGCCCAAATTACAACTTTCTTAAAAAAGTGTAAGCGGTCGCTATCAAATATAGAACCCAACTGGGTTAGGTGTCGAATCCCACAGGGAATACTATGTTCACTAAGTAATGCAGTTGTTATCAAACTGTTGATCGAATGTTCCGAAATAAAGGGGGTTTTGATATGGTAACAATATTCTTTCGTATTTGTATCACATAGAGGTCCAACTAATGAAAGTTAATGTAAATGTAATTTCAATGAGAATGAATTAACTAGAGTTATTCTCACCAAGATGTTCAAACAATTAGGGTGGCGAATTTGTGATAGAATTCTAACTTATGTATTCAATTGATAGAATTATTGCATCATAAGAATTATCCTTGTATTTCTCAACCAAATGGGTGTTTCACCCTTTACTTCTCTCAAACTTACAGGACTCATGCATTATTCATTAATACTCTCATGAGGGTTAATCCTGTTAAGGCATCAACCCATTAACCCAAAGGGTAAACCTATGGATCTAATATGAAACACTTTTTTTCCTAATATCCACTTTCTTGTCAGATAAGTGGTGTTCATGGGGTCACTTCTCAAGTTTGCAACCAATAGATGTCATTATAATAAATAAGGATTCATATAATTTTATAGATGTTAGAAATCCAACCGGTTCTCAACCAACCCTAAATAGTTCTCTACATCAAGGCTCCCAAAACCTTAGTTATGGGAGTTTAGAGACTCATCTCCATTTAAGAAATCAAAGATATATTGATGTTCATAAATAGATTCAGAAGAGTACTTACAAAATTCACAATAATTTTCTTCTCAATCTTCAATGGAAAATATAAAAACTAACAATCAGATCCCAATCTCTAGATAAAAATCCCAATGAAAAGTGTTACAAAACTCTCACTAAAGGGGATAGTGTGAAAACTAATGACCAAAGATCCCGAATAAACCCTAATACTTGGTATTTATTTGAGACCAAAACTGGGGTTTTAAAATTCAAACTTGGAATTTCAGCTTCATGGTCGACGGGTCGAGCGACGGTTCGTCGAAGGGCCGACGGTCCATCGCCTAGACCATCGCTAGACCTCCAGTGCTTCTATTTTCTATTTCTGATCAGTGGGTAGGGTGACAATTCATCGAGGGTATAATGGTCCGTCGCCTGACTTCCAGTGTTTCCTGATTCTCTTTCTTGGTGATGATTAAGGCCGATAGTTCATCGCAGAGTCTACAGTTCATCTCTTGGACCATCGCAGGATATCTAGAGTCACTGTCTTCTATTTTTGGGCGATAGTTTAAGCCAAAAATTTGTCGTAAAGTCGACGGTCCATCGACTGAACCATCGATGATCATTTTTTCTTTGCTTTGCCCAGTTTAATCTAAGTCATCCTTCACACAGTTTTTATCCTGAAATCACTAAAGTATACTATTAAATACAACAGTAGTTACTTGAAAACACACAATTATCCTAAGAAAAAGGCCTAAAATGTTTTATCAAAAGATGAAACATCAACACCCTCAACTTAAGGAAATTGCTTGTCCTCAAGCAACTCAACACCCAGATACATATATGAACAACGTCTTGATAGGCATTTCACAGTAAACTCCACATGATCGTACAATCATTTCACTACCATTTTGGTTATGCTATCGCAACATACATGGATCTATTACTGACATTAACTACTAATCATCATATTCACAGCTATAGATATGACACCCTATAGAAAAATATAGAATGGATATAACTCAACTAGCCCTCACAGTTAAAGAAGTCCACCTCATATTACAAAGTTAATCGTGGACAAAACTAAGCTTCTCACTCTCAGAAAAGAAGTTACAAAACATAGTGTACACCTATAAACTTGCCCTTATCATCTAATATTCTCTCATGATTGACTCGCCAAGATCAAGTAGGGCTTGCTAAGGTTTGTAATGAGGTTTTAGGATTGGTGAGGGTTATTCATTTCGATAAGTGACTTAAAGTACAAAACTTCACTATCCTTACCTTTTTTGGTAGCTACTCACCAGAATTAAAGGTCCTTTCATTCATTCGCAGTCAATACTATCCATCCGCGCCCTTGTCGCAACCCAGATTTTTTTTATAAGACAATATCAACCACCCTCAACTTATGCTGATGCAGAGAGTTGAGGCAAACAATATCTATTTAGATTGCTAACTAGACCAGGGCCGGATGCTACCTCTCAAATCAATTTCAACTAAACCTCCTAGACTGCTAGCAATCCAATAGTAGCATGCCTAAGTTAAAGTGCAAAATGTCCACAATTGGACCAGGGCCAAAGCTACCTTCTAGACAGTGAATCAAACTCATTTGTATAGAGCAAATACTAACACATCTCAACAGAGTTGACAAAGGAAACATAATGTTTTTTGTGGGACATTCATTTTGCTAAGTGGACTAACAAAACAAGGAGTCCTACTATCCTGTCTCATTGGGTCAAAATACACGACAACATCTAATGAACTGAGCAAGTTCTAGATGTAACACTTATACCAGAACTACACGAATACTCACCCACACAGGCACTGAGCTATTGTCTATCCTACTAATTCTTAGAATCCCGATCACATAGCTACGTTTTGCTTCACTACTAAATTCTAATGCAAATATCATAATCACACATGGTTGCACAACACTTTAATACTTGGTAAGAGGAAATAATTATACAAAAATAAAAAAAAAATGTTTCCACGATCACTTGTCATTCATATATACAACAAGGTGCTAACGAAAATAGAACATTTATATCACATAATAACAATAATAACTGAACAGAACTTAAGAAAGGAAATATGAAAACCTACAATTAATAAAAATATAGATAACTCATGGTACAAGTACGCGACCCTCCAAAAATAAAAATATACATTATCCACAAAGCATCAAATAAAAGTACAAAGAAGTATGGTATACTTGTATTGACTCTCATTTATCTGAGGCATCGATGAAGTGTGGCGAGGCTCCAACGTCCTTATCGGGTGAAATGTTGACCCCCATGATGGTGGGAGTAATCATAATCTCTCCCTCCGAAATTGGAGGTACCACGTCTCTAGCCAGATTTATAGGATGCCTCCTAGCTGGGGCTGAACTGGTAGATACTCTAGTTGCTTTACCCCCTGCTCTTTTTCTTCTTCTCTCCTAATCTCTCCTTGATCTCTTTCTTGCTTTCTTCATATTATATTGCTCTTGTTCCTCCGGTGTCATGGCTTCAAACCTCTTTCTTTTGGCGGCTTTCCTTACAGCTTTCTTAATTTTTTCATATATTTCAGCTACTTTCTTACCCTTATCCTTGATTGGTCTCCCCATTAATTCCACAAGACCTTTGTATTCATCATTTTTTATCTGGACTGGATCAAATATAGGCTTCTATTGTTGTTGATTTATCTTGTATACATCATCCCAAATTTGTCTGACCTTCTCAATTAATTTTGCAAAATCTGGTATAGACATGGCATCCAACTTCTTATTGATTTGCTCCTTCATGTTGTCCATTATTAGTTGCATAATCCTGAAAGGCCTCACTACTTTCTCCACAATTCTTTCAATGAAGGGTTTGAAATCTGCCCCTATATAGCTAATTATTTTCAAACCTCTTCTATGCTCGGACTGTCTTTGTAAAATTCTCTTGGTTCAACCTATACATAGAATAATAGGGTGGAACTGATGTAGAATCTGTGGTCCCACTCATAGGCATCGAAGCTGAACCTACAGATGTGGTTGGAGGCATGTACGTAGCAAGAGGCAGTGGCATACCGAATGAGAATTCAGATGACTCAGGAATTAGCGCCGACTGAGTTTGTTGAGCTTGGGGTCTATTGACTTGCATGTTGAACTTCGAGTCATCCTTACTCTTTTCAATATTCTGCTTGTGTATTTCCTGGATCGCATTATCTTTTCTGCTGGTCAAAGGTACCTTCGTTTGCTTGCACAATTCTGTGATAAGGCATGGAAATGGCATTGCAGTCTGGGTCTTGTGATCGCGGTAAAACCTTCCACCATATTTGAGAAAATAGACATCATGCACCTTTGAAAGGTAGTGGGTGCATTACATAACCCAAACAACATCTTTTTGAATGAAAAAGTGCCATATGGGCATGTGAATGACATTTTCTTCTGATCTTCAGGAGCAATAAAGATTTGGTTAAAGCCAGAATAGCCATATAAGAGACAATACCTCCCCCTTCCCACCAATCTATCAAGCATTTGATCCATAAAGGACATTGGGAAGTGGTCTTTCAAAGTCCATGAATTTAGTTTGCGATAGTCCATGCAAAATCTCCACCCAGTCACAGGTCTGAGAGGAATTAACTCATTCTTTTCATTTACAACAACAATCATGCCCCCTTTCTTTAGTACACATTGAAAGGACCTTTAATTCTGGTGACTAGCTACCAAAAAGGGTAAAGAGAGTGAAGTTTTGTACTTTAATTCACTTATCCAAATGAATAACCCTCACCAATCCTAAAACCTCATTAAAACCCTTAACAAGACCTACTTGATCTTGGTGAGTCAATCATGAGAGAATATTAGATGATAAGGGAAAGCTTATAAGTGTACACTATGTTTTGTAACTTCTTTTCTGAGAGTGAGAAGCTTAGTTTTGTCCATAATTTAACTGTGTAATTTGAGGTGGACTTCTTTGACTGTGAGGGCATGTTGAGTTATATCCGTTCTACTTATTTCTATGGGGTGTCGTATCTGTTGCCGTGAATATGCTCATTAGTAGTTAATGTCAGTAATAAATCCATGTATGTTGAGATAGCATAACCAAATAGGTAGTGGAATAATTGTATGATCGTGTTGAGTTTACTGTGAAATGCCCATCAAGACGTTGTTCATATATGTATCATGGTGTTGAGTTACTTGAGGACAAACAATTGCCATAAGTTCAGGGTGTTGATGTTCGATGGTTGGAGTACAATCCTTCTCAAGTTGTATCTTATGAGTGTAAATGCTAGGGGAAATGCCAATAATATCTGCAATAGTCTAGCCGATTACTTTTTTGTACGTATGAAGTACCAAAATAAGTTCTTCCACCTGTTTCTCACCCAAATCAGCTACATTAATAATAGGTAGCATATTTTGATTGCCCAAAAATACATACCTTAAATGCTCGGGCAACTCTTTCAATTCCAACATCGGTGACTCTTCAATGGATGGTTTAGCCGGTGGTTTTGATCGATTCTTCAGATCAAGATCTAGATTTTTAGGAGAATAAGAGTATGATCCCATTCCTTTCAAATAACAAATAGTCTCTTAATACTTCTCAATTCCTTCTTGATCAAAATTCATCAGCACTGCAGCTAAGGGCTCGATAGAAAATTTCTCCTCTATAGTCACCTCATGCTCAACCTCATAATATATATCAATAATTGAGAACACACTCATTTCTTTCTATTGCTTCATTGATTGGCACACATCAAATCACACCACTTCATCATTCAGCCTAAATCAGAGCTCATTAGCTCGAAAATCAATCAGAACACTTCCAATTGCAAGGAAAGGTCGAGCAAGATTATGGGAACCTCTAAGTCCACCTCGCAATCTAGAATGAAAAAATCCATGGGAAATATAAAGCTACCAACCTTCACTAGCACATCATACAAAATACCAATCGGTCCTTTTACTGACCTATCCACCATCATAAGTTGTATGTTAGTAGGTATGGGGTCTCCCAAACCCAAATTTTTATAAACAGCTAGCGGCATCAGATTGATGCTAGCTCCTAAGTTGTATAGAGCTTTTGCAAAGTCAAGAGGCCCAATAGTGCATGGGATAGTAAATGCTCTTGGATCTGCATTTTTCTGTACCAGAGACCTTGTGGAAATAGCAACACAATGATGAAGATTATCCATCGACTCAAAACTAACTGACCACTTCTTCATGATGATATCTTTCATAAACTTTGCGTACCTGGGAATTTTCTCTAATGCCTCGACCAATGGTAGATTAATCTTCAACTACTTAAGCATAGCCATGAATTTGCCAAACTTTGTGTCATCGACCTTCTTCTTCAACCGATGGGGAAATGGAGGATTTGGTTTTGTAAGAGTGGTAACCACCACTTATGCCTCCTCTACCTTATTCTTCTCCAACTCATCAACCTGCTGACTGTTAGATGGTGCATCATCAATAACCTCATCCGATTTCCCAGACTTCATCGGATGATCAATCTCTGTTTCTTCAATATCATCTGCTACTATATCAACCACAGGCTTTCCCATAAGAGTGCCTGACAATACCTTACCACTTCTAGTAGTGACTGTCATACATGACCCATCCTTCCTTGGGCTCTGCACTATGTTACTTGGGAGGGTGCAGTCTTTCTCTAATTGAATGCAACAGAAAGTTGGTTCATTTGCTGCTCCAACTATTTTATCGAAGTAAAGTAAGAGTCAACTAGCTGGTTCATTGAGTATAACTCACTTTTCATCTCAGTCACCCCAGTACTTGTTGCTTCTATTCCCTTCAATAGCTTGGCCATCATGTCCTCTATGCAGAAGCCTCATGGTTTCCAGGAGGGATATGCAACTCACTCCTGTCACCCTTACTCTTCCAATTTCCTTGATCACGATCCTTATATCCATATTTATCATAATAGTTTTGACCTTGGTTTCCTTGGCCACCACCATGGAAACCCCCCTGATTGTTCAAGTAATTGTCTTCCTTCTTAGAATTGAAGTGAGACCTTCCCTGTGATGCTACAACTTTAACCTTCTCTGTCTTTCCCAATAATAAATATTATATGAGCAGATCCATCTGGGTTTTCATATGAGCCATATCCTGATCATGCTCCCCTTTTCTCCTACAATGCTCTTCTGATATTACCCTAGACCCAGTATTGCTTGCTACCATAGAATCTCTGGTATGCCAAGATCTACTTGTCTTAGTCATTCATTCTAACATGTCCTCAACCTCAGTAAAGGTGAGCTCCATAAAAGCTCCTCCTGCAGCATTATCCACTATTGTCTTTGTAAGTGAGTTTAAGGCTTTATAGAATGTTTCCATCAAGTGTTCATCAGTAATCTTATGCTTTGAGCATTGAGTCAACTTCTTTTTAAACCTCGTCCAAGTCTTATGAAAAGCTTCATTATCCAATTTCCTAAAGTTACTGATCTCATCCCTCAACTATAACATTCTAGAAGGCAGAAAGAACCTTTCAAGGATAGCTCCTTTCAATTACCTCCATTTTGTTATAGAATCAGGAGTCAACTTATTCAACCACATAGTTGCTGATATGCTAGCATTTTGTTAGCACATTTAAGACTTTTAACTTAGAATAATTGTAAGTTCTTAAGTAACTATCATTGTTTTTGATGATATTTCTTTGATATTGTAGTGAAAGGCAAGATGCAAAAGAACCTAAGACAATAAGGACAAAAAAGGGTGAATATGGAAAAAATATCCAAGAAATTGTAGAAGAGCAGTTGACAACTTTTGTGATAAGTCGTCAACTTGGTGATAAGTTATCAGGTCCATCATCAGCTAGAGGCAGTGTGATGAAGTTGGAGAAGAAGTGTGATGACATCCCCTGATATGTTGTCAAAAATTTGATAAACTATCAAGAGCGTCGTTAAACTTAGACAGAGAATGGACTTCAGTTGGAATCCATGACGACATTGGTGATAATTCGTCAAAGTTCTGATAAGACATCAAGTTTCGTCATCAGACTAAAGTAGAGAATGGAATTTAGCTAGAATCCGTGATGACATTGGTGATAAATCATCAAAGTTTTGATAAGCCGTCAAGTTTCATCGTCAGCTTAAAGTAGAGAATGTCAAAATTGAAGAGAATCTGACGACATTCCTCATAAGGTGTCAGAACCCTGATAAGGCGTCACACATGCCATCGTCTATTTTGAGAAAAAGTTGTAACCTATGATTTTGTTTCCATAATTAGCCTAAGTATTTAAGGACAAAGTATATGTTTTCCTTAAGAGTTTGAGTCATTTAAGGGATGAATTTCGGAAATTTTATGTTCGAATTTCCTTTAAGTTTCAGCTATAAATAGAAGATTTTAGGATTTCATTAAAGAAGAGGGGAGAAATCTTAGACATCTTGAACTTTACAAACATTAGTATTTCTCTCTAGTTTTGGATACACTGTCACCATTAAGTTGGGAGAGATTACTATTGCTTTTTGTGGAGTTATTTAGTGATTGAATCGAAGAAACAATTATTGCTTTTCATTTCTCTATAAGTTTATCTTTCAAATCATGAATTTTATTATTTGTTTCATTCATTAAATCATGAGAGGGTAAACTCCATTAACTTGAGTTATGGGATCTAGGGTTAGGTCTTGATAAGGTGCTAAGTATTCAAGATTCAAAAGGTGATAGGATTTCTTGATAATTTTGAAGTTTAAATTAATGTCTGTTGGTTGCAAACAATAGACACACCTACTTTGATTTGCTTGATAAAGAAATCAAATATACTAGGAAGTGAATTATCAACAGGGACTCGGAAATACTTTATTTACTAATGAGCGCTATAACAAGGTTGGTCAACCTGAGGTAAAATCTGGGCAGTAAATAGAAATTCCCTAAGTCCAAGAGGATTAGGGAATTAAACTCTTAAGTAGGTCAAGAGAAATTTAAGCATAACATCGATAAAGATAGTTTGTTATCCTACCCACTGCGAGAATTAGAACCACTTTTAGCATCTGTCATTTACCGGAAGCCCTATTGAACATAATTCTGATTATTTCATAAACTCTTAATTACAAACACTGAAACTAAAGTGACCAACAATTATTTGCTGATCATCAAAAACCCCCATTTTAACTTTTCGTATCATTTCTTTGAATTTAACTTATAGCTTTAGTTTCAAACTAGTTTAATCGCCACTCATAGTATTCCCTGTGGATTCGACCCCGAATCCAAAGTTAGGTAAATATATTGACGATGGACTCTTTGCACTAAATTAAAGTGTAAGTTGAGCGTTATAAAAAATGGCGTCGTTGCTGAGGAACAATTTGGCATATTAAGTTGGTTTGGAATTTTAGCCTACTTGCTTGAATTCAAACTTGTAAATATTTGTTTTTAGTGTTCTTTTATTTCTTGTGTTATGTACATTTTTATTTTAGTTTACTTATTACTATGGCATCGTGAAATAAACATGAGCTTGGTGGTTGGAAATCTTATCTTGATGATCTATGTCCATATTGTGATGGACCTCACTTTTGGCAAAATTGTAGATATGCTCTCCGGAGAGAGACGGGTGCACCATATCCATCCTACTAGGAGTATGATTGTTCGTTATGTGGTGGTCAAGATAGAAATTGGAGTGATTTCCCAAATGCCCCTTCCCCCGGTATGATAACCCAAATTCTAGTTCTTCTTATGATTTTGTTAGGTCTTATGGTCAAGAATAGGAAGAACGAAGCTCCGGAAAGAGTGGCATTGAAGCTATGCTTCAACTAATGTTGGAGTGTGTGGACATAATGAATGATATCATACATGATATACATCAAGACATAAGGGAAAATAATGAGGAAAGAAGATTGATAGAGGATATGGTTATAGAGGTCAAGCATTCAAAGCACTTTTCCATATTATGTTTAGATGATATCTTGTCTGTGGAATCATTTAACATAATGGACAAGTGTGAAGATGAGGAGCATGAATCCGATGTTGATGATGAGCTTGATGTTGAGAAACCCTTGGTGATTTCCCAACTAACCGAACCATTTATGAATGAAGATGCCAAAGACAAGAAAACGGTACTAGAGTCAAAAGAAGAAATCAAGCACAATCCTTGTGAAGACTCTAGTCCATTTTGGGGTAAAAATACTAATAAGGATGCTACTCCAAAATTGAGAGTTAGTCCTCATTTGAACCACTTTTAAAAATTATGCTTGGTGGATGTGATGAAAGTCGAATCACCCAAGCAAATGATGAATTTTGATAATGAGGAGGAAGATTCTTACATTTTGGAGTTTGTCCTTCCAAAATGGTATACTACAACCCCAATCTTGAAGGACAGGAAGCTTAAAGATCAATGTCAATTTAGTGGATGTTTAAGATTCTTACTATTGCCAAATGAGCCCGCACAAAAGTTTAATGCAAAATTGGGCAAGAAGTTCAAGTCTTCGAAGTGGCGTGATAGAACATTCCTCATCATGCCCTCATATTTTCCCAACACACCTCGAAGATGTATTGATCAAAAGTTGGGTCGACATTTTATATCCTCCAAGTGGAGACATAAATAATTATCAAAAAGGTATCTTGATGAAGTTTGAGTAGTCAAGATAACTGAGTCGTGCCGCGACACTAAATTAGGTGCTTCTTGGGAGGCAACCCAAGGTATTTTGTTATTTGTATTCGTATTATGTGATTGCCATCAGATCTTCGCACCCGTGGTGCCACAGGTATGTTTCTAACTCTATTGTTTTGGTTTGATACATTTGGGACATTGCATGATTTTATGTTAAGGGTGGGGCTACTTGTGGGTGTTGATGTCCTCCATGGGGTTTTGTTGTTGTACCTCTTTTCCCCGGAGTCTTGTTCCTAGTAGAGCCGATATGTTTAGGCGTATTGTGTTTTGTTTTGTGATGTATTGTGGTTAACTAGAAGAAATACAAGTAATGAGGAAGTTAATATATTTTGTGATTTTTAAGCACCTCTCCAAGTGTCTATTTGTAATACTGTGTGAATTGCATTCATTTGTGACCACAGTGCATCTTTTGGTGGCATTAGTTCTGGCAACTTGATAATCAGTGCTAAACAATTACACTAACCGAATAAGTAGTGATGTGTGATATATTTGTGTGCCATGTGTGTGTGAGGACTTACTCAGTTCCCTTTGTGTGTGAATCAAGAACTTGCCCGGTTAGTCTTTCTTTGGTTGTAGGATAGGGGTTAGGAAAGGATCATAGGCCATTTTTGATTGTAACCCATTTTCAGCCTAACTGACCTTCCCAATGTGAATAATATCCCTTGATCCCTAATTTGAGCCAATATGCCTATTTCTTTCTGTGAAACCTCTCACCTTCCCATTTACATCATAATGAACCTGTTTTTGCCCTAGTCCTCCTTGGACACTGTACACCTTGACTTAGGAAAATAGCCTTAGTTGAGGGTGGATATCATAGGGGTATGTGATGCAAAATGAGTATGAAGAGAGGTAGAATAAGACAAAAGAATAAAAAGTCGGGTGTGGTGCAAAAAGAATAAGAAAAGAAAAAGTTGTGTAAAAGATGAGAAAAAGATAATTTGGTTTTTGAAAAGATAACACCCACCTTGAGCATGTGTGATCAAATAAAAGAGAGGAAGAGAAAAAGGTTAAGAAGTGAAACCCCAAGAGGTTAGCATAGTGTCAAGGAAGCGTAGTCACTTTAAATACCCTTAAATATCATACCAGCCCCTAGCCTACATTACAAGCCAAGAAAAAAACCTATAGTGATCCTAGCTGACCTATCTGAAAACCTTGGTACTGACTATAAGGGAAAGCCTATGTCATTTGACATACATTAAGTGGAACTTTATTCTGAGAGTGAGTCTCGTGATTATCCCTAAGTGTATATATGTGATTTCTGATATGAGTGAAAAAGGGATTTCTTTGTTGTGAGGGTACACAGGTTATGTTGCTAGTTGCTAACTTATTCGGATAGTGTGATCTTGGTACATGCATGGTTTCTATTGCTGAATTTATGCCATATCTTGATTCCTGTGTGTTGCATTGTTGTTTTTCAATAGTATACACAATTGAGTTTGAATTGACTGACCTGGGAGAAGGTGAAGTTGTGTTGAGATGATATAGAAAATTGACTGCTGAATGTACTTTGTAGTCTCTTAGTTATATTTTGGTTTCTTGAGGACAAGCAATTGTTTTAAGTTGAGGGTGTTGATGTGCTAGCATTTTGTTAGCACATTTAAGACTTTTAACTCGGAATAATTGTAAGTTCTTAAGTAACTATCGTTGTTTTTGATGATATTTCTTTGATATTGCAGTGAAAGGCAAGATGTAAGAAAACCTAAGACAATAAGGACAAAAAGAGAGGAATATGGAACAAATAGCCAAGAAATTGCAGAAGAGCAGTTGATGACTTTTATGATAAGTCATAAACTTGGTGATAAGTTATCAGGTCCATCGTCAGCTGGAGGAAGTGTGTGATGAAGTTGGAGCAGAAGTATGACGAAATCCCCTAATATGTCGTCACAAATTTGATAAGCTATTAAGAGCCTCGTCATCCTTAGACAGAGAATGGACTTTAGCTGGAATCCATGACGACATTGGTGATAACTCATAAAATTTCTGATAAGCCGTCAAGTTTCGTTGTCAGCCCAAAGCAGAGAATGGACTTCAACTGGAATCTGTGTCGACATTGGTGATAAATCATCAAAGTTTTGATAAGACATCAAGTTTCGTCATCAGCCTAAAGAAGAGAATGTAAAAATTAAAGAAGATCTAACGACATTCCTTATAAGGCGTCAGAACCCTGATAAGGCATCACGAATGTCGTCGTCTATTCCGAGAAAAAGTTGTAACATGTGATTTTGTTTATATAATTATCCTAAGTATTTAAGGACAAATTCTAGGTTTTCCTTAAGAGTTTGAGTCATCTAATGGACGAATTTCGGAAATTTTAATTCCAAATTTCCTTTAAGTTATAGCTATAAATAGTAGCTTTTAGGGTTTCATTAAAGCAGAGGGGAGAAATCTTAGACATCTTGAACTTCATGAACTTTAGTATTTCTCTATCTAGTTTTGGATACACTGTCACCATTAACTTGGGAGAGATTACTATTGCTTTTTGTGGAGTTATCTAGTGATTGAATCGAAGAAACAATTATTGCTTTTCATTGCTCTGTAAGTTTATCTTTCAAATCATGAATTCAATTATGTGTTTCGTTATTTACATCATGAGTGGATAAACTCCATTAACCTGAGTTATAGGATCCAGGGTTAGGTCTTAATAAGGTGCTAAGTATCAAGATTCAAAAGGTTGTAGGATTTCTTGATAATTCTGAAGTTTAAATTAACGTCTTTTGGTTGCAAACAGTAGACACACCTTCTTTGATTTGCTTGAGAAAGAAATCAAATATAGTAGGAAGTGAATTATTAACAGGGACTCGGAAATACTTCGTTTAATAATCAGCGCTGTAACAATGTTGGTTAACCTGAGGTAAAATCTGGGCAGTAAATAGAAATTCCCTATTCTGAGAGGATTAGGGAATTAAACGCTTAAGTAGGTCGAGAGATATTTAAGAATAACATAAATAAAGATACCTTGTTATCCTACCCACCGCGAGAATCTTGAACCACTTTTAGCATCTATCATTTACCGAAAGCCCTAGTGAGCATAATTCTGGTTATTTCATAAACTCTTGATTACAAACACTGAAACTAAAGTGACCAACAATTATTTGTTGATCATCAAAAAACCCCATTTTATCTTTTTGTATCATTTGTTTGAATTTAATTTGTAGGTTTAGTTTCAAACTAGTTTAATCACCACTCACATTGTTCCCTTTGGATTCGACCCCAACTTCAAAGTTGGGTAAATATATTGACGACGACCACCTTGCACTAAATTGAAGTGTAAGTTGAGCGTTATCAGTTGCCTCTCCATACAAAGACAGTGGGAAAAATCTCAAATGAATAGCATTTTTTCCCACTCCATGATTATCAAACGACTTACAAATATTGATGAAATTTACCAAATGTTGATTTGGATCATTACCAGGTAATCCACCAAAGAGTCCTTTCAAATTCAGTAGCTGGATCATAGTACTAGTGATGTTGAATTTCACCCCAGTAGCTAGTGGTGGTGGAGTGATTGACCCTGTAGCTCCAGATCCATCTAAATTGTCCTCATCATTGTCAATATCAAACTGCACAGCTTGGCGGTCTAGTCTTTCTCTGAATGGACAACTTTGATTTACAGGTGCAACTGCTCCCGCTGCACGCCTCCTATTAGCTGGGTCAATTAAATCATCATCTCCTAGGTCCTCTTCATCTAGATTAGGTACCCGACCTGGGTTATCTGTATTCTGTTGATTTTATTGAGCAGTAGCCAAAGTGGCTAATCTTTCAGCTTCCTGTTGGTTAGCCATTCTTTTAATGAGATGAGGTTTAAGATTGAAGGGTAATAATGGTTCTCTTGATCTTCTGGTTCATGAAATAAACAACAATGAGCTTGTAATGAAAAAAACAACAAATAAACATAAAATAAGGAAACTTAACTAATAGTCAATTAACACACATAAACTTAATCGACAACCGTACTCTCCAACAATGGCGCCAAAATTTAATACGCCCAAATTACAACTTTCTTATGAAAGTGTAAGCGGTTACTGTCAAATATAGAACCCAACTAGATTGAGTATCGAATGCCACAGGGACTACTGTGTTCACTAAGTAATACGGTTGTTATCAGACTGTTGATTGAAGGTTTTAGAATAAAGGGATTTTTGATATGGTAACAATATTCTTTCGTAGTTGTATCACATCGAGGTCCAACTAATGAAAGTTAATGTATATGTAATTTCAATCAGAATGAATTAACTAGATTTATACTCACCAAGATGTTCAAACAGTTAGGGTTCTGAATTTGTGATCAAATTCTAACTTATGTATTCAATTGCAAGAATTATTGCATTCTAAGAATTACCCACGTATTTCTCAACCTAATGGGTGTTTCACCCTCTACTGCTCTCGAACTTAAAGGATTCGTACGTATTCAATAATACTCTCATGAAGGTTAATCCTAATAAGGCATCAACCCATTAACCCAAAGGCGCCTATGGATCTCATGTGAAACACTTCTTTTCCCAACATCCACTTTCTTGTCAGATAAGTGGTGTTCATGGGCGCACTTCTAAAATTTGCAACCAAGAGATGTCATTATAATGAAGAAGGACTCATACAATTTTTATAGACGTTATAAATCCAACCGATTCATAATCCAAATAGTTCTCTACATCAAGGCTCCCATAACCCTAGTTATGGGAGTTTAGCTACTCATCTCCATATAAGAAATCTAAGATATATTGATATTCATAAATAACTTTAGAAGAGTACTTACAAAAGTCACAATTATGTTCTTCTCAATCTTCAATGGAAAATATAAAAACAAACAATTAGATCTCAATCTCTAGATTCAAATCCTAATGAAAAGTGTTACAAAACTCTCACTAAAGGGGAAAGTGTGAAAACTAATGACCAAAGATCAGGAGTAAACCCTAATACTTGTTATTTATTTGAGACCAAAATTGGGGGTTTAAAATTCAAACTTGGAATTTTTTCTTCATGGTCGACGGGTCGAGCGATGGTTTGTCGAAAGGCCAATAGTCCATCGCCTAGACCATCGCTGGAACTCCAGTGCTTTCATTTTCTTTTTCGGATCGACGGGTAGGGTGATGGTTCATTAAAGGGACGACAGTCCATCGCCTGGACCATTGCTTGACTTCCAGTGTTTCTTGATTCTATTTTTTAGCGATGGTTAAGGCCGACGGTTCATCATAGAGTCAACGGTTCATCGCCTGGACCATCGTAGTATATCCAGAGTCACTGTCTTTGGTTTTTGGGCGACGGTTCAAGCCGACGAATCATCGCAAGGTCGATGGTCCGTCGGTGATCATTTTTCCTTTGCTTTTCCCAATTTAATCCAAGTCATCCTTCACATAGTTTTTATCCTGAAATAACTAAAGTACACTGTTAAATACAACAATAGCTACTTGGAAACACACAATTATCCTAACAAAAAGGCCTAAAATGTTTCGTCAAAAGCTAGAACATCAGCAACTATAAATCATATGCAATATTCCCAATCCTCTTCAACACCAAGTATGGACCAACATATCCGGGGGATGAGCTTTCTCTTCTTACCAAATTGCATCACGCCCTTCATGGGGGATACCTTTAAGAACACCAAATCACAAACACTAAGCTCCAACTCCCTTTGCCTCACATTCGTGTAGGACTTTTAGGGACTTTAGGTGGCTTTAAGCCTATCCCAAATCACCTTCACCTTCTCCATTGCTTGGTAAACCAAATCTGAACTGAATATCTCAGGAAAAGTGTCCAAAACAAGAACTATCCCAAAATCAATCTCCTTATCAGGAGGAACACCAAGAAGGTCATTAGGGAAAACCTCAGGAAATCCCTTCACTACCAGGACAGAATGTAAAGAAAGACCTCCGAGTTAGAATTTGTAACCCAGACCAGATGATAGAGACACATCTTGGAGAATAATATCTGAGCATAAAGATATGATAAGAACCTCCACTTAGGATCTAGGGAAACACCCTCCTACTCAACAACCAACTTATTTGGGAACTTAAATATGACCTTATGGGTCAGACAATCTAGAGAATCATAGCATAAGTGCAACTAATCCCTAATATGACATTGAAATCAACTATGTCTAACTCAAACAGATCCACCAATGTCTCCCAACCACACATAGATACCACTCAAACCATATAAACTCTCCTGAAAACCACAGAGTCACTCACCAGGGTAGAAATAGGAAAAAGATCCAAAATACACTCGGGGTTGAAACCAAAATCTACAGCCACAAATGGGTTCAAATATAAAAAAGTGGACCCTAGATCAAGTAAATAGTACACATCATGGAAAAAGAGTTCCAACATACCAGTAACGACATTGGGAGATGCCTTGAACTCCTGACGGGTAGTGAGATCTTAGATTTGGTTTTGACCAATTTTTACAATGGAATGGTATACAAATTCAACATATCTCAATGAATACAATATGATTTACCAAATTAACCATTTAAATATGTATTACGTTTTCAAATTTGATTGAATGAGAAAGCTTTTATGCATATGCCATGGATGACCATAGTAGAAGTACTTGTCCTTTCTTTCATCACAGTAACCCTGATGTATTTGACCATAAAATCTATAGAGAGGATAGGATGGAGTTGACTGGGCCCCACTAGCCTAAGATTAGGCACCCTGGTCCCTATAATTTTTGCCACCATGAAATTGTCTGTCGCCCGACGACTTTAGATAGGGAGCACTAGCCGTAGAGTAAGTCCCAGAATTGCCCCACTTCTTTTTGGACCATTTTCTACCAGCTCTGCCACTCTACTATTGGCCACCACCCTGCTAAAAAAATTTGAACTTCTTGCTCTTCCTTTCCTCTATATTGTTCTGCTTCTCCTTCTCTTCCTCAACCACTGGATGTACACAACCAACCTGGAGATGTCCACGTCCTTGTTCAACAAGGCAGCCTTGCTCTCTAATATCAAGTCTTGGGAAAACTAAAAAGCGAACTTTCTCATTCTATCCCTCATGGTAGAAATTAACTCCGGAGCATACCAAGACAAATGGTGAAACTTTAAGGCACACTCTTTGACTGACATCGTGCCTTTATTCAAGTTGACAAACTCTTCAGCCTTTGCCTCCCTAAACTTCGGAGGAAAAAAGTGGTCCAGAAAAGCACTAGAGAAATCATACTATAGGGTTGACTCAGCATCGTCACTCCTAGACTGTTCCCATTCCTCATACCACTGATAGGACATGTCTTTTAGCTAGTAGGCAGAAAATTCCATTCTTTCCATATTAGTGGCATGCATAATTAGAAAGATCTTTTCTATCTCATTAATAAAACCTTGAGGATCCTTCTCAACCTTAATAGCAGTGAACATAGGAGGGCTCAACCTCATAAACTAACCAACCCTTGTGTCCTCAGAAGATGGTGTAACAGAAGTACCACACTCGGCCATAGAAGATACCAACAATGCCAATATATGAATAGACTAACAAAACTCAGCATTCACACATTAGCCCGAGGAGCTTGAGAAGGACTAGAAGGGACCGGTGGAATTCTAGGAGGACAATTAGGTACTGGACACCTAAACTGGGTCTGGACCCCATAAGTAGGATGGGTCCTATCAAAATTTTCTTTAGGTGGGACAAAGCAGTTTCCATGAGCTTCAGATCTTCGGGGAGGCATGATCTGAATATAAAACAAGCGAGTATTAGAGAAAATTTTAGGACCTTAGACTCTATAGCTTAAAAATAGAACACAAGAAAGAGAAACATTCCTAAATTCCTCATAGACTCTCCCTTATAAGTGTGGTGCACTACACACCCTTAAAAGAGACTCTACTCGACACAGCTTTGTAGACTCCCAATTGACCATGAACCTAGGGCTATGATACCAATCTGACATGACCTGAACCAGGGAATAGTCATGTCGGGTATTTCAAGTCCAACCAAGACCAGAGACCACACCCAATACCCAATTGTTATCTTCCCTGCACCCCTATGTCGGGTGAATTCCAAACATATAACAAGATATGATAATGTTAAACTAAAGACAATATAGTAAGCTTAAAACCAAATTCAAAAATCCACAACAATTCAACCATCTATTTCCAATCCCAATGTCAATACCAATACCAATGCTAACCTAATACCAACACCACCCATGCCCATAATAATCCGACAAAGCCTCAAACCACAATTAATGAATATATCCGGTCAGAACATGTCCCCTATCATACAAAAAACAAAAACCCAAAAAATAACAATAATAAAAGGAAGTCCATAACATGAAATAGAGCCTTTCAGAGTATGAAAGCTCACCACTTTAATCTGACTCAACGCTGTCCCCGAATCCAAGTCATCAAGAAGGAGGAATGGTAGTATGGTCGGTTCCTACATCGCATAGGGATACAACACTCAAAGATGGTTAGTAGAGTAAATGCTAGCATAAAAATCAGGGGTAAAGATAAGATAATGCCATTATTTTTAAACTAAATTAATAACCATAAGCAATCACATAGATATGTGTATATATATATATATATATCGTGTCGGGATAGGGAACAAGGTTTAGTAAGAATTTAAAACCGTAACTGGGCTGTGTAAAATTTGTCATCCTAAAGGTACCCATGGGCTATTGGGTTCAACCTCCTACTGAAAAGGCCACAATGCATGTTAGCTGCACGACCGGAGAAAATCTTGGTATGATGAGTACATACCTATGATATGAAGTGTGACATAATTCATACGGTCACCAAGACCACCCTTACATCATAAATATGATTTTTTAGTATCGGTCCTCCTGGGACTTCCAACTTCTATGGCTTTTCTACACCACCCCCTTTAAGCTTATAATAAAAGCCTTTACATATTCCTAATGATTTACCAAGGAGTCTTTTAATTAGGCATTAACTGTTCGTATCATTATACCAAAATTAGAGCTTGCAAGTCTATTACCTTATGTCATATAAACCATTAAACCAAATAAGACTCCATCATTTCTAATTAAACCAAAACCATTTATAATTAAACCATGTCCACCAATGCCTTTCCAAAAACCAACCAAAATCAATTCATTTTCTTTAACCATTTATGTAATGCAAATATTCCAAAAATAGTCAAACTACGTGACAAAATAATTCTCATTGACAATTTCACAAACAGGTTGAGGGCATGCCATTATCAAGGACAAACTCATCAAATTGTGGGGGTTCAACCATGACCCTTTATTAAATCAACATTCCTAGGTACCCACATGTATAAAACCATAATTAAAACATGCATAATCATAATATAAACAATAGAAAACAATATTCAATAATATGCATTCAAACCCATCAACCTTAATTTCAAAACCACTATTAACGATTCTGATGTTGGGCGTATTTATACGTCTAAGCACCATAACTTACCCATGTTTTAGCTAAGTTTTGAGGATAAAATACATAAGTCTTGCACTTTTAGTCCATTTTTTAGTAAGTGAGCTGACCTATGTGATTAGCACGCTTTTCAGGTACTAATGAAGAAGATTTCAGCACTTTGGGGACCTGTGGAAAGCAAAAAAAAACTTCACATAAAAGGGAAAGCAGCTTTTGGACTGAATGTGATGCATGGGAACTTTTTCCCGGGCAAACTCAGTATTTTTAAATAGTTAAGGATACAGTAGCAATTTATTAGAGAAGGATGTTATTAAAAACCTTATTGCTGAATTTTTATTGAGAATTGACATTCTGTGTTTTTTTGAAAACAAGAGAAAGCGGCTTAGCTTGAGGAGAGAGAGAGAGAAACATTTTTCTCTCTTATTTTCGCTATTCATCTTCTCCACCAAGATCGTTCTAAGTTTTGGTATGATGAATATTTCTATTGTGATTTCTGTTTTATTCATGAGTAGCTAAGTTTATTTGTTAGGGTTATGGAAACCTTGTAGTAGACTATCTATTGCTATGGGTTTTTGAATTTATGATGTGTTAATCCACTTATATCATTACTCTCTTCATTTTGATTGAATTCTCGTGGTTGCAAACATAGGGAATGCGCCATTATAGCAATAACTTGTTTGATAGAAAAGTTACTGTTTGGAAAAGAGAGCGTGACAAGAAAATAGGGTTTCCAACCTCTATTCTACACGTTAATGCCTTAGTAGGATTAAATTCTTGGAGAGTTCGTACAATTGGTTGTACACTTTGGATTCCAGAGAACTAAGGTGAATAAATCCTTGATGGTTGAGAAACACTTGAATTTAGAATTAGAATACGTCTCTCTATAAGTGCATGCATGTATAAAATCCGTATTACTCATAGTTAATAGAGAAGTAGAAGCTACAAGGTGGACATAACCCTAACTTGTCATTCTCTGTGATCAAATATTATTACACATATCATCTCGTTGTTACACCGATAATATTATTGTGCACTTAAACTGAAACCCCTCTTTACTTTAGAACATTCGATCAATAGTCTAATAATAATCACAATACTTAGTGATCATAGTATTCCCTGTGGGATTCGACACCCAACCCAGTTGGGTTCTATATTTGACAGCGACCGCTTGTACTTTCTAATGAAAGTTATAATTTGGGCGTATCAGATTTGTGAACCATGATTTAAACATGTTCTTTTAGTAATCTAACTATGAGGGAAGAGTCATATGCCTGAATTACAAAGATTCACGAAGAGAAATTGATCTTTAAGACCTTAGATAAACTACTTTTGAGAAACCCTACCCAATTTTACTTGATAGAATTTTGAGAGGGTAAAGAGGATGTTTAATCTTGTAATATTTGGAATAAATAACCCAAAAATGTTATAGGGACGTGGGGTATTAAGGATTTTGAGTGGAAAATATCCAAAGTTCCCCCATCTTGAAATGGTAAAAAGGTCGCAGATGGTTATTAGTCGACCCCCTTGACTCATGACCACAACATACGAATTATACCCTTGAGTCATCACCAAGATAGTTAGTTGGATACCCATACACTATCCACCATACAAATCCATGACCCCACTTGTTACCAGACCATACGTCTCGTACGGTGTAGTTATATCCAAGATAGAACCCAAAGTGGTTGGACGCTAGACCACATACAACTCAACCCTAAAACTCATAACCTATCCTCACAACTCTTTGTGAGCCACTCATACTTAGAGCCAAGTCAAGTCACTAAGTTACTAATTTCATTAAGGATCGTCCTAATAACCCATCATCAAACCTATCGACTCATACCACCAAGTCATCACTGGACACCTAATGACTAGGGTCACTTGACCTGTACCCATACCATAAGGCTCGTATGGTTATGTCATCACTAGGACAGTGAGCTCAAAGATTAAGAAATTTCCAATGACCCAATACCCAGGGTATTTTATTTGATTGGCATGGGTTTGTGGATTTCTTGGCCTTTTCTTGGACTTCTCTAGTTCTTGCATCTAACATGCACTTGGGCCCTTCCAGTGGGAGAAGTCGGACCTATATTTCCTTTGTGTATTTTTAGGATGGTTAGAGCTACACCATCCAAATTAATGGTTTTAAATCTCATACTTAAACCCTGTACCCTATCCCGACATTTTATATATATATAAAAACTTGTATATGAACATATACATCTTGTTGGGTTTTGTTTTCTAAAATGGCATTATATTATCCCTTATCTCGAGTTACATGCTAGAGCTCACCCTTCTAACCATCCTCGGATGCTACATCATCCTACACGATTCTTTAGATACCTTGTGCAGAGTTATGTAATTCTGATTCTTCGGTTGTCTGCATTAAAGTGGTGACCCTCCATCTTCCAAAATTTCAAACATTTCCTTTCATTCTTTATGATTTTCAAAATCTCATTAGTTTTTTTAATACTTTTGTATTGTCTTTTGGCCAGGGTCGGGGGCATATCTCGACTTAGTTTGATATTCAGTTTTTTGTTAAAGGCTTTTGTGGACAACCATGGATTGGGTTAATGTTTTGAATTCTAAGAACCATTGTGTTGGGTTACTGTAGTACCTTGTATTTATCAAGATTAACTTAACTCTCAGTTTATGAGTTATCCAATAAAAAATATTTGAAACGCTCAGTATTTTTCAGATTAGAGCCTGCCATTGCGTAGGAAATTGAATTATCTTTCCAATAATATAAAATTCGCCTAAATCCAATAATCGGGCAAGAAGTTATGGCTATTTTAAGTTTCAGTCATTAAACACCATCATTCAGGCCAGTAGCGCATCACAGAGTGTGTCAAAATGGGAATTGTCATTTTCCAGTGAGGTACCGCAAAACTGGCACATCACGCCATAACTTATTTTCACAATTGTCCATTTTCAGTGTACCAACATGATTCCACCGCATCGTGGTGAACTTTCAGGTCACAACCAAAGTGGCAACGCAACACCACCGTGTCACGCCACCATGCATTTTCCCAATTGTCAATTTCTAGAGACAAGACACGATAGGACCGCATCATGCCAGATGCCTATTTTAGAAAATTTTGATAGGAATTAAATATTTTGTCCAGGGCTAAAATAGTCTTTTTCCATAATTTTAACATGCCCAAATACGGGATTTAATCCCTAAAAACATTTTAAGTCATTACTTACTCAATTTATCCCCAAATTAAAAGCATTCTCTCTCAAAACTACAAAACCCTAGCTTCAAGAAAACAAGAGCAATCTCTAGGGATTCACCAAGAACTTCAAAAAACTTACAAATTAAGGTATGTTAGGTGTTCATCTAAGGGTTCCTTTCACCCATAGAGTCCACAAATCCATTTTCAAAATACAAGATTATTGAATTAAGAACTTCCATGCTTGAATTGATGTACAAGTTAATGCATTACAAGTGTTTGATTGTTGAATCCATATTCCCCATTCATGTACATGTTAATGCATTACAAGTGTTTTATAAAATGTATTTATGAATGAATTACGGAAAAGTGTACAATGTTAGGTATTTCAAGATTATGCTATGCCTTTCCTTTATGCTATCAAGTCCTGGGGGTATTTAATACCCAACAATTTAGCTGTTTACCTAGAGCCAGTGTTAGTTACAGAATATCAGTCATGTCATAATCAGTAGTACTCTCAGTCAGTTACAAAACTTAGTAAAACTCAGTTGGTTACAGAACTCAGGAAAACTCAGTACACTCAGCAATCAATCCAGTCCAGTTTAGTATAGTTAGTTCAGTGTCTTTCAGTTGGGGGTAGGATTCAGCACCAAGTGAACCCAAAGATGGGGGGTCACCTACCAGTAGAGGGTGTGATCCTTAGAAGAAATCCTTGCATTCCAAAACTATGTAGCCATCGTAGGTTAAGACATCAAACCTGCCAGTTGAGGGTTGATGAGGTGTTTTAACCTGCCAGATGAAGGTTCCACCATTCTTATTAGGGTACTTACCAGATAAGGGTAACACTTTAGTGTCTTTACCCATGGCACGGTACTGACACCCTTATAACTGGGGTTACAGATTGGACCTCAACTTAGTTATCTAATTTAGGGCATGTTGGTTAGATGATTACCTCCCACGGTTTCAGTCTTAGTCTCTAGAATAGAACTTTGTTGAGTTTTATAGAATCAGGACTGTCAGATACAGTTAATCAGTATCAGTAACTCAGTTATCAGTAACTCCAGATATCAGTTACTCAATATTAGAACTCAGTACTTAGCTTAAGACAATATTAGTCATAATATTTATTTATATTCACATTAGTGCATACTCAGTATTTACAGCTATATCAGTTATCCATGTACTCTTATGTTCAGTTACTCTATATCATACAGTCAGTTATTGTTCATGCATATGAACCCTTGCATTCAGCATTACATCATCTAGCATACCAGTACATTCCACATGCTGACACATACTCTTTTTTTGCACTATGATGTCTCATATCATAGGTTTGGATGCTCAGGTTCCCGACCGTGCATAGATAGACTCAGATTCAGCAATCAGTAGTAGATTAGAAGTGATTCATCATCGTTCGAGGATATTCTTTTACTTCATTATTTTAGTAGACAGAGTTAGTTGGGGGATTGTTCCATCAACTCCACTTTCAGACAGTTTCAGTTAGAGTTTTTTTCAGAATAGTTTTCAGACAGTGTTTAGTTTTACAGATTGTTATTTCAGATGATATAATTTATCAGTATTTCAAATGTTTTGAACCTTATGGAATTTCAGATTATTATTCTGCATTTATTATAGTATCATTTTCAGTGGTCACAATAGATATCAGTCATGGGTTAGCTTGTGGTCCTTCAGGGTTGTGAGCACCGTGTAGCATCCAGGGTATAGACTCAGGGCGTTACAAACTTGGTATCAGAGCCTAAGGCTCAACAGTATCCTAGAAAGTCTGAAAGTCGCATCTAGTAGAGTCTTATGCATGGGTGTGTAGCGCACCATACTTATGGATAGGAGGCTATAAGATGTTTTAGGAAACAATTTCCCTTCTTTCAATATTCATGTTGTGCGAGTGAGCATGAGCTCAAGTTAAACTCTCAGTCTAATTTGTTTCATCCTTTTGTTTATAGAACATGCCTCCCAAAAGGACTAACGAAAGGAGAATCAGAAATCAGTCAGCACCTCAGCCCGTTCAGGCAGATCACCTGGATGATCATGTCTCCCATGTAGAATTTAGAGCTACATTCACTACTCTAGCCAACTCCATAGTAGCTCAGAATAAATGGCCAGTTGCTATTCTGGACAATCCAGCGGCCAATACTACTGAAGCCAGGATTCAAGACTTCACCCGAATGAATCCTTCTCTATTCTCAGGATATAAGTCAAAAGAGGATCCATAGGAGTTCCTCGATCAGGTTCAGAAAGTCACAGATATTATGGGAGTGACTTCTAGTGAGAGTGTTGAGTTAGCTGCCTATCAGCTACAAGATATGGCTCATACATGGTTTAAGTAGAGGAAGGTAGACAGGGGCACAAATATAGACCCCATAGAATAGGAAGAGTTTGCTACTACTTTCCTAGAGAGATTTTTTCCCTTAGAGCTGAGAGAAGCCAGTGTGTTAGAGTTTATCAACCTTAGGTAAGGTAGTATGAGTGTGGAAGAGTATTCCCTAAAGTTTACTCAGTTATCCAGGTATTCTCCCCATGTAGTAGCATACAGTAGGTCCAGAATAAGTAAGATCATGTTTGGGGTATCAGATAGTGTGGTTAAAGAGTGTAGAACAATGGTGTTGATTAAGGATATTGACATATCTAGGATCATGGTCCATGTTCAGTAGATAGAAGAGGCTAAGATCAGAGAGAGAGGTAGAACAATAAAGTAGAAAAGGTAGCTTCAATTTCAATCAGCGTAAGTCAGAGGGCGTTAACCATTCCCAATTTTGTCCGAAATCTTCAGTTTGAGCTCTGTCCTCAGCCAATGCTCTAGTACCTAGATTCAAAAATGGTAACAATGATAGGTAGCTAGGCTCTAAATCTTAGGGTAGTGTCAGCAGTACTCAAATAAATCCTCTTTGTCAGACATGTGGCAGAAACCACAAGGGTGTCTGCAGAGCTGACAGTGATGTTTGTTTCAGGTGTGGCAAGCCAGGACACATAGTTAGATATTGTCCTCAGTTAGGTTCTTAGGGTCAGCATACTGTTCTTCAGCTCAGTCAGGTCACTCGAATCAGTAGGGTGCCACCAGTGGGCAATGCCCAAACAAGCTTTATGCACTTCAGTCCAGACAAGATCAGGAAAATTCTCCTGATGTTATCACTGGTACATTACAGATCTTCTATTTACATGTTTATGCCTTGCTAGATCCCGGAGCTTCTTTATCTTTTGTAACTTTTTATATAGCTGTTACTTTAAAGTCAGTCTAGAAATCCTAGTAGAGCCTTTCTCAGTATCCACCCCAGTGGGTAAATCTATCATAGACCAATGGGTTTACAGGAACTGTCCTGTTATGATATCTCAAAAGTTACTTCAGCAGACCTTGTAGAGATAGAGATAATAGATTTTGATGTAATTCTCGGCATAGATTGACACCATTCATGTTATGCCTTAGTTGATTGTAGAAATAGAATTGTTCATTTTTAGTTTCCAAATGAACCAGTCCTTGAATGGAGAGGTAGTACCACAACGCTTAAGGTTCAGTCGATTTCTTACCTTAGAGCGAGAAAAATAATATCCAAGGGATGTGAGTATCATCTTGTGTGAGTCAAGGACTCTAGTTTAGAAACTCTCAGTCTTGAGTAAGTTCCAGTAGTAAATGAATTCTCAGATATATTTCTCAAAAATCTTCCTGGAGTTCCTCCCATTATGAAAATTGACTTTGAAATAGACTTCTTTTCAAATACTCAGCCCATATCTATTTCGCCATACAAAATTGCTCCAGCAGAACTCAGAGAGTTAAAAGAACAATTGAAAGATCTCCTAGATAAGGGATTCATCAGACCCAGCATCTTCCCATAGGGTGCACCAGTTCTATTTATGCATAAGAAAGATGATTCCCTCAAAATATGTATTGTCTATCATCAGTTGAACAAAGTCAAAGTCAAGAACAAATATCCATTTCCCAGAATCGATGACTTGTTTGGCCAACTTCAGGGCGCCAATTACTTTTCTAAGATAGACCTCAGATCAGGCTATCATCAGCATAGAGTCAGAGAATATGACATTCTGAAAACAACTTTCAAAACCCAGTATGGTCACTTCGAGTTTCTAGTCATGTCCTTTGGTCTTACTAATGCCCCAGTAGCCTTCATGGACTTGATTAACTGAGTGTTCAAGTAGTACTTGGACATGTTCATCATAGTCTTCATAGATGACATTCTTGTCTATTCCTGCAGCGAGAATGATCACATAGATCACCTCAGAATCGTACTTTAGACTCTCAAAACTCATCAATTGTTCGCCAAATTTAGTAAATACAAATTTTGGCTAGGTCAGTAACATTCCTTGGTTATATTATTTCCGGTGATGGCATTAGAGTTGATCCTTAAAGACCGAAGCGGTGAGAAACTAGCCTAGACCCATCTCTCCATCAGATATCAGCAGTTTCTTGGGTTTAGTTGGCTATTACCGTTGGTTTGTTGAAGGGTTTTTAGCTATCGTATCCCCTATGTACAGATTGACTCAGAAGAAAGTCCATTTTTAGTGGTCTGATTCTTGCGAGAAGAGTTTTTAGGAGTTAAAGACTCGACTCACCTTAGCCCCAGTTTTAACTTTACCAGATGGTTCAGATGGGTTTGTTGTGTACTGTGACGCATCTAGAGTAGGTTTGGATTATGCCCAAGTTTACCTCAGTACAACCATCCACTCGCAGATAGATGATCGAGCATAAAGGACCGTTCAGACAATAGAAGATATGCTAAGAGCATGCGTTGTTGATTTTAAGGGTAGTTTGGATGACCACTTGCCTCTGATTGAGTTCGCATACAATAAAAACAATCATTCCAGTATTCAGATGGATCTGTTTGAAGCTCTCTATGGTAGAAGATATAGATATCCAATTGGTAGGTGTGAAGTAGGTGAGGCCATAGTAGTAGGGACTGACCTAGTTTTTGATGCCTTAGAAAAGGTTTATTTAATCAGAAAAAGACATAGAAGTCGTACACAGATGTGCGGAGAAAGTATCTCGAGTTTGAAATTGGTTATTTTGTGTTCTTAAAAATATCTCCCATGAAGGGGGTAAAGAGGTTCGGCAAGAAGGGAAATCTTAGTCCCCAATATGTCATTCCTTAGAGAATTCTCAGCCATTTCAGAAAGGTAGCTTATGAGCTTGAGTTTCCTTCAGATCTAGCCTCAGTGCATCCAGTATTCCACGTCTCCCTGCTAAAGAAATGCATTGGTGACCCAACAATCATAGTTCCCTTAGAGGATGTAAATATTTAGAATGATCTCTCTTTTGAAGAGGTCCTAGTCCAGATCTCCGATCATTAGATTCGTAGACTGAGGAACAAAGAAGTTTCGTTAGTCAAAGTTTTGTGGTAGAATAATTCCGTTGAGGGAGATACTTGGGAAGCAGAAGCAGATATGCAGACCAAGTTTCATTTTCTCTTCTCTGCAACCTCAGATCCAGCTTAAGGTAACTGTCTTCCTTAGCTTTACTCAGTTTCATGTTTAGATATAATTATAACTTGGTATCTATTATCGATGTATATTCAGTCATGCATTCATAAATTAGTTTAGTCATGTACTCATGCACCAGATATGTATGTTCAGTATGAAAACCCAGCTTGCCAGTAGCTTCAATCATAAATTCCATGCATCAGATATGCATGTTCAGTGTAAGAGCTCATTTTATCAGTAGTTTAGTCATGTAGCCATGCATCAGATATGCATATTCAGTGTGTAAACTCAGTCTATCAGCATCTCAGTATAATCAGTCTCATTCGAGGACAAATGTTACCAAAGGGGATATATTTGTAACGTCCTGAGTCTGTACCCTGGGTGATACACGATGCTCACGACCCCAAAGGACCACAAGCTAACCCATGATTGATATATGTTGTGAGCACTGAAACATGATATTGTAATAAATGTGGAATAATAGGCTGAAATGACATAAGGTTCAAAATATCTAAAATACTGATAAATTATATCATTTGAAAAAACAATCTGCAAAACTGAACTCTATTTGAAAACTCGTTTGAAAAGCCTCTAACTGAAATTATTTGAAAGTGGAGTTGATGGGACAATCCCCAACTAACTCCATCTACTGAAATACTGAGTCTACTGAAATAATGAAATAAAAGAATATCCTCAAAAGATGAGGACTCACTGTTAATCTAATGCTGCTGGCTTAATTTGAGTCTATCTATACACGGTCGTGAATCTTAGCATCCAAACCTATGATATGAGACATTATAGCGTAAAGAAATAGTATGCGTAAGTACGTGGAATGTACTCATAGATGAGGTAAGGTTGAATGCAAGTGTTCATATGCATGAACAATAACTGACTTTATGGTATAGAGTAACTAAAGATAAGATTACATGGACAACTGATACTGCTGTAAATACTGAGTATGCACTAATGTGCATATAAATACTATGACTAAGCTTGTCTAAAGCTAAGTCCTGAGTTTTGATACTGATTAACTGATATTTGAAGTTACTGATAACTGAGTTACTGATACTAATTAACTATATCTGACAGTCTTGATTCTGTAGAATTGAACTTAGTTCTATTCTGAAGACTGAGACTGAGACCGTGGGAAGTAATCATCTAACCGACATGCCCCAAATAAGATAACCAATTTGGGGTCAAACCTGTGACCCCAATTGGAAGGGTGTCAGTACCGTGCCATGGGTAAAGATACTGAAGAGTTACCCTCATATGGTAGGTACTCTAATGGGAATGGTGGAACCCTTATCTATTAGGTTAAACCACCTCATCAACCCTCAACTGGTAGGTTTGACATCTCAACCTATGCTAGCCACATAGTTCTGGAATGCAAGGATTTCTTTTAAGGATCACACCCTCTACTGGTAGGTGAGTCCCTATCCTTGGGTTCACTTGGTGATGAATCCTTCTCCCAACTAAAAGACACTGAAAGAGTATACTTGTAATACCCCATGATTTTTCCTTGCTTAAATTTATCCTTAGAGTGTTAAGGGATAGCTTCCAAAACAAATTCTATTTATTTGGTATGGAATTCATTATATTTGGACTTTCCATTGCGTAGGAAATTGAATTATATTTCTAGCAATATAAGATTTGCCTAAATCCGATAACCGAGTAAGAAGTTATGGCTATTTTAAGTTCCAGTCATAAAACACCGTGATTTGGGACCTTAGCGCGTCGCGGAGAAGCGTAAAATCACAATTGTCAATTTCCAGTGAGACTCCACTATTTTGGCGCATCCTGGAAAGGCCTAATTTCCCGTTTGACAATTTCCAATGAGACCTCACGATACTGGCACATCGCGCTAGTAGTCAAAATGACAAACTAAAGGGCTCCGCGGTTGTGGCGCGTCGCGGTGAAAGCCCAGTTCCCGCTCGTCCATTTCCAGTGAGCCACCGCGATAGTGGTGCATCATGGTAGCCACCTAGATCAAGAAAATGTATGTTTTACAGTTTTGTATAAACATTTAAAGGGGGTATTTTGGTAAATCTCCAACCCCCAATCCACTCAAAAACAAAAGATTAATCATATTTCTAGCACTTTATGCTCTTTATTCACCATTCTTTTCAAAAATAAAACCCTAGAAACCAAAAACTCCTTCTCCAAGAAACCCAAATTCCTCCATTAATTTTCCAAGGAAATTCAAGACTAAGGATTTCCAATCCAAGAACTCTAAGAATTCATCTCCAAAGCATCAATAGGAATCCAAGATTCAAGTTTCTCATCAAAGATCATCAATTTAAGGTATGTGGGGTTTGAACAAGGATAATTTTTTCATCCTTATGCCCAAAACTTTACTTTAATTACAAATTTACTACAATTTATGAGATTTTTCATGAAATTCAAGTTAGGGTTTATACCCATTATCATTATTGGCAAGATTTTGAGATTTTGTAAGATTTAGAAGTTGAATTACATGATTATATTTACATTTCTATGCATTGTGCAGAAATTTCCTGATTTTATGATGAATTATAAGTGTTTACATCATCAAGCATGAATTTTTTGATGATTTAAGATGAGATTGTTTCATGGGTCATTATGCCCTAATTAAGATTTCTATTTCAAGATTATTTGTGCTATAAGCACCCTCAGATAAGATTATTCTCAGAATATTGATAAAGATTTGACCTTTTGGTCCTAAGCTAAGATAAAGAATCTACTTATTTTAGATAACTTGAGATTTAAAGAAAGAAAAACATAATTGGTTTTCTTGTAAACCCTTGTGCTATTTTAAAGTGGATTTTTTATGATTTTGAACATAAGAATGGGAGTAGTATTTAGCACCAAGATGGGTAGGTTACTATGGTTTCATACCCCAGAACTACGTGCCAACGTTGGATTCAGATTTATTCCTACTTCTACGTGGATGACTCAGATTGTGATCACTTAAGATAGAAGTTCTATTCCGATGGAAAGCGTAGAACAGCCCTACCTAATGGGGGCCATACGTGGGACTCCATGGATGCTCACATAGTGTATGTCGGTTAGAAGAACCTCGCAATAAGATGTCCCCTACTCTTCAATAGTCTATTGATTTAAAAATTTAAGATAAAAACATATGTTTTGAAAGTTATGGTCTTAAGATTTTAATCCCTAATATAAGCTATTTTACAAACTTCAGAACTAAGTGTAATGGCTCACAAGGTTTACGTTATTTTTTTATCATTTATGAATTATGATCTTCCGATTTTAGATTACTCAAGCCTGTGTGAGTCATTTTTATTTAGCATGCATGAATTTTATAAACTGTGATGATGTTGTTTACTTATTTCTTGCACCCCCATATACTCAGCACATCCTCAAAGTACTGATCCATATATATGTCTATGTGCTATATTGTCTCGTAATGTAGGTTCAGGTGGTAAATATCAGCAACGTCAGTGATCTTCGAGCATCTCTTCTACATTCCTGCAGTTGGTGAGTCCTCATAGTTTGAGGACTTAGTTTTTTACACTTTCAGTTTACTAGTAGATGTTTCTCATTTTATTTCAGACAGTTTGAGTCAGCTGGGTCCTATCCCAGTGACTCTCAAGAATCAGATAGTAGAGGCTTGTCGGACTACCAGATTTAGTTTTCAGATTTTTATTCTAGTACTTAGATTTTCAGTATTTGCTTTATTTGACTTTTGAGATAGTATGATTTAGATATAGACAGATGATTCAGACAGTTTTTTACATATATTATGACTTTTCATTTTTATTTTCCCTTATTTTGAGGTTCAAATTTAGAAAAGGCATCCAGGGTTAGCTCAGGACTACTTGTAGTTTAGAGCACCATGTGGCATCCCGAGGATCAGATTTCGGGGTGTTATAATACTGAACTGGACTGGACTGAATACTGAGTTTACTAAGTTTTTCTGAGTTTTGTAACCAACTGAGTTCTACTAAGTTCTATAATAGACTGAGAGTACTTCTGATTGTGATGTGACTGAGATTCTGTAACTGACACTAGCTCTAGGTAAATAGCTAAATTGTCAGGTATTAAATACCCCAGGACTCGATAGCATCAAAGAAAGGCATAGCATAATCTTGAAATACATAACACTATACACTTATCCATAATTCATTCATAAAGACATTTTATCAAACACTTGTAACACATTAATTTGTACATGAATGGGGAATACATGCTATCATGTTATAATGGAACTATTTCATTCTCATAGGCATTTTATCTAACACATGGGGAGGTATAACTGAATCATTAAATCATAAACACTTAAGGTTGACATGGTTTCAACAATTATCTTGCAAATTGAAGGGTTTATCGTGAAAATCATGTAATTCAACACATACAATGATTAATTTCATAAAAGCATGTAATTTAATCATGGACTAAAACCCAACAATAACATGAGCATAAATTCAATTTAATTCAAGCATGGAAGTTCTTAATTCAACAATCTTGTATTTTGAAAATGGTTTTGTGGACTCTATGGGTGAAAGGAACCATAGATAAACACCTAACATACCTTAATTTGTGAGTTTCTTGAAGTTCTTGGTGAATCCCTTGAGATTGCTCTTATTTTTTTTGAAGCTAGGGTTTGTAGTTTTGAGAGAGAATGCTTTAATTTAGGGATAAATTGAGTGAGTAATGACTTAAAAATTTTTTAGGGATTAAATCCCATATCTGGGCATGTTAAAATCATCAGAAAAGACTGTTTTATCCTTGGATGAAACATTTAATTCCCTTCAAAATTTTCCGAAATAGGAATCTGGCACAATGCGGCGCTATCGCGCCGTGTCTCTGGAAATTGCCAACTGGGAAAATGCATGGTGGCGCGATGCAGTGGTATCGTGTTGCCACTTTGGTTAAGATCTGGAAGTTCACCGCGATGCGGTGGAATCGCGTTGGTGTACTGGAAATGGACAATTATGAACATAAGCTGTAGCGCGATGCGCCGGTATCGCGGTACCTTACTGGAAACTGACAATTGCTATTTTGACATACTCCGCGACGCGCTACTGGCCTGAATGACGGTGTTTAACGACTGAAATTTAAAATAGCCATAACTTCTTACCTGATTATCGAATTTAGGCGAATTTTATATCATTGGAAAGCTAATTCAATTTCCTATGCAATGGCAGGCTATAAACTGAAAAATACAGAGCATTTCAAAAATTTCATATTGGATAACTCATGAACTGAGAGTTAAGTTAAGCTTGAGAAATATGGGGTACTGCAGTAACTTATCTATCTTCTATATATACTATTGGGGTTGTCTTTTGCTATTTATTTTGGATATGATCTATTAGCTACGCAGAGGGAGAGGTCTCCAAACCTCGATCGTCAAGAGATACCCATTACAACTAAACACAGGGTCAGGTCATGACAGCTGCAAATTGCACTAGCAATAGCCAAAACTCTAGCAACTCAGAAAAATGACACCTTAGCCAGAAACTGGTAAATCCAATACTCCATCTAAGCAATGAACACTCAATTCACCAACTTAGGAATAACATATGAGGAAGAATAACAATACTTTGAAAACTAGGATCTCACCTTACGTCTTCGAACCATAGCTGCTCCGCACGACACATACAAAAATGATGAGAACCCGTACTATAATCTACATGCTGCAGAAGTGAAGTATAAGTACCAACACATGATACTCAATAGGCAACTGTCGACTGCACTCCTAAGATAATATAAATATAAATAGCATGCAAGCAAGAATGTAAACTACACCCAAATATCCAGAAAACTAAATAATAAATATAAGGAGATGATAAGGATAAATATTCTATTATTATCTAAGAAACTAACATAATATGCTTAAGATATACATGTTTAAGAAAACTCAGTGATCTCCAAGATGCTTAAGAGATACATGTTTAAGCAAACTCAGTGATTTCTTAAGAGGACATTGACCAAATGGTCAATGTCACTTAAGCGACTACATATCTCGTATGATGGGTTTGCTTGAGTGACACTATATTCTCTTAAGAGGTTTCATGAGTAACTTGATGCACCAGATTTTGCTAAGTCTAAATAAACTTCTACCGGGTGTTTGAGATTCATTCAAAATCCTATACACATAAATAAAATATGTTACCTCACTAAATTTGATGCTTCAAATTCATTGGAACCATTAAAACTATCATTTGAGATTATTCTGACTAAATATGAGACCCACACCTATAGTTTCATATTTTAAATAATATACCTAATAGTCCAAAATAAGGGTGAAAGCCATGGGACCTAAACCAAGGGTCCCCTAGCCTAAAGTCAATATTCCAGAGTTGATGGCACTTTTGGGATTCTCATACGAGTCATCTACTAGGAGTTTTGGTCCAAGACCAAATCATAAATAACAAAAGCTCAAATTTAGGAAAATCAGCTTAAAATTCAAATGAATTCTCCGATAATCAAACCAATAGTTTCGACAAGTTATAAATATATCCTGTAGCCACAGTAGGAAGGGACAAAATGTTTGAAAGTGCATGGAAATTAAGGAAATGACATGTAGGTCATTACAACATTAGTACAATTGATAAAAATAAAAGATAGATATTGTTTGAGGTGAGACTGGAGCAATTATTTGTTTAGAGTAAATGGAAATGAAAGGATTAGAACTAGCTGTTGTTGATTTAGAACTTTCAGAGGCTTCATATTTGTTAGACATTAAGGTGAATAACATAATAACAAATTGCAATAATTCAGTTGTTAAGGAAGGCCATATTTATAAGGATAAAAAAGCACTTGTAATCTATATTATCAAAGTATGCCATAGATCATTATTTCAATTTAAACCCAAAAGATTAGACAAACAAAAGTATGAATATATCTGTTGTTGTTTGGTTTTGCTAAAATACAAATAGTTCTTCACATATTAGATATAATATCAATGTTACATTTTTTAAAAGCATGATACATCAAAATATGACAACCTCAAGGCATAGTTTGTGTATATATACATTTATCATTATACTGTTTACTGAATAATAATGTTGAATGTCATAATAAAAGATACATAACAAAGTGTGAATGTTACAACTATACATACATTTATTAGTAGATTGTATACGGAAATTCATAACTAGTATTAGCCAACATGTGATAGGCTAGCTTTCTGAAATTGTAATCATCATGTGTTTTTTACTTAGAGATACATTGTTAAAAAAGGGTATGATTTTAATATGTTTATTTTTTTGCAGCTATGTCCTAAAATGTTATTCAGGGGATTGTAGTTGAATCTCAAGATGTCTTGTTGAAAGTCTTTGGAACTCTTCAAAGTAAGTTTTTTCATGATGTACATACCTTTACTTTGAAAGATAGAATATTCAACCAAATTCAAGTTATGGTGTTGTTCATTAGCGATTTCACGACTTTAAAACTTGTCAATCATAAGAGAATATACACATAAACTGGCATAGTTGAAGATAATATATCTGGTTTTAGTGTTCACATTAATTACCAGAAAACATAGTAGACCAAGGAGTGTGCAATTGAGATACTAAGGATGGACCAACAGATGATTACTGTCAAATGCCTATATACATATATATATGATTAATTTGGTGTATCTTGGATCACATATTAGGATGCATAAATTTGAAGACAATAAGTTTATATATCTTTTCATAGCCTTACATCCATTAATGAGAGGATTACAATTTTGTAGACCAGTAGTTGTGGTGGATGGGGCTCATTTGGGTGGATCATATAAAGAAACATTTCTCTCAATAAGCACTCTTAATAGAGAAGGTACGTCAAATGATATATTTTAAATATAATATCATAGTTAATTTTAATAGTTTAATAATATATTTTGGTTAATTACTTAATAAGATGGAACTGTAGAAATGACATAAGAGACATTTTCTGTTTTTAGGATACATATTGCCAATCGAGTTTGGTGTCGTAGACTTAGAAAATGATTGTTCAAGGTCTTGATTTTTTTTGTAGTTTAAAAGTGACTTTGGATCCTATGAAAATATATGTTGTATCTAATCGTAACTAAAGAATAATTAAGTTTGTTACATTGCATATCCTAGTGTTTCACATTTTGCATGCATTTAACATCTTTAAAAGAATGTATGCATGAACTTTAGAAGGAGTAAGTATAGACTTAACGATGCGTAGTATACAATGGTGAAGGCATACCGACAAGAAGATTTCCATTTTTTTATAAATCAGATTGGCAAGGTGGATCACAGAGTAAAAGAGTACCTGAAAAAGGCTGGAGATGAAAACTGGGCAAGAGTATATGCAACAGTTAATCGAGGTAGAATGATAACTTCAAATATAGCTTAGTTTACCAATGGAAAACTAGTTGAGGAACATGAATTGCCTATCTTAGATTTTCTGGAACAAACAAGAATACTATTTGAATCTTGAATTTACAAAAATGGAGAAAGAGCATCATATACTAAAACAACATTGGTAAATTTTTTTTGAAAATATTCTAATGTTAAATATATCAAAATCTTCTCAATTGACAGTTAGTTTTTTTTAAAAAAATTTTTTAGGCTTCAGAGATATTGGTAGAGTTATATTACAGTTGACTCAGTGTTTATTTTATTTTTATTGATTATGTATCAACATTTGTTTTTGTTTTCTGTTTTTATAAGTGATATATAACTATTGTTATGTATCACTTTATTAAACAATGACTATTTTTTGAAAGTTAAGGTTTCACCACCTTATGTTTACTCTATTTATGATGACGAGCTAGAGATTCATTGTTTGTCTAGATAGTAGAACATGCAATTGTTGAAGGTTCCAACTAGACGAGATAACATGTCAATATGCAATTGTAGTCCTTAAAAACAAACATGTAGATGATATGGAGCTTTATTTCTCTAAGTATTATCATTTAGAAACTTTAGTTAAGATGTATGAAGTTTTGATGTTTCCAATGCCCAACAAGAAAGATTGGATTATGCACAGAAAATTGTTGATGAAATTGTCTTACCACCAAAGTACAAAAGACCACCTAGAAGGCCAAAGAAGGGGAGTCACATGAAATAAATGGAAACTCTTCCATCGAAAAATAATTATTGTGGGAGATGTGGTTATGAAAGTCACAATAACTACACTTGGAATTTCTTCCCAAGAGAGGAATTACCTTTCGATCTACATTAAGTTGCGATATGTTACTATTTAGTAGTTTCTTGTTTTGTTTTGTTAATTGCACACTGCTATGTTTGAATAATTATTCATTTACTATTTTCACAAATTGTGCCAAAGTTTGGAAGTGATGACACACTGTAAAATGTATTATGAAGGATGAAACTTTGATGAATAAAATTTACTTGAATATAATGGTTGTTAGAGTTTTTTTTCATGTTATTAGATACATAATTTTTTTCTGCACATTAAAATACCTTTAAACCAATGTAATGTAATGAATTGATACTTTGTGATATTCAAAACTCTCCACTATTTAGTACATGCAAACATATTATTGTGTAGATACATCCATTCAATATGACAACAAATGCATATTATTTTGTAGATACATATTAGAAATGTTAATATACATTTGACACATAACTAGAATTGGTGGTATAATATTTATCTAACTTTATATGCATTCTAATGGGTGACCTTCCTAACAAGAAATTAGCCTACGTATTTGTTAAACATCACTTTTGTATGTAAATGTTGATATACATCACTCCATTAATACGTAAGATACATTATTTACTTATAAATTGATTTGTTAGAACTTTTGACATATTAATATAGGAAATCAAGGTGATGTTACATTGATTTTGTATGTTAAGGTCGAGATACATCACTTCATTAATACATTAGATACATAAGTAATGTATAATTTTATTTGTTAAACTATGTATCTGATATATATAATAAAAGATCTAATACACAGAAGCAATAAATATAACTGTTGGAATAATATTCAATGATTTTTTAAGTGGTAGACTTTCAGTTATTCGTAATAAAATCAAAACTAAATCTATTATAAATGTAATTCAAATGAAAACATTAGCCAAAAACTAGAATACATAATATAAAGACTTGACTATGTGAGCAAACAAGAAACGTCAATTTAGAAATTTCTGACTGGACCAATCAAAAATATAATTTCAAAGTTTCACATAACCAACATAATATCATGCCCCAACCCCAACTTAGGAGAAGGAGTCCCACATCGGCAAAACACAGGAGGGATGTTGGGTATATAAGTAAGCAAGCCTTACTCCCTAGTAACATATTTTAAAGCCGTTTGGGTCTGGGCCCAGTGCGGATAATATCACTAGTGGGTTGAGCAGTTCAGGGGTATCTCGGGGCCTTGATGGTTCAGGACGCCTGTTGTGGCCAGGGCCTCAAGTCCGGTCGTGACACATACCTAAAACTATTCAACAGTAACCACATCTTATTTATCTGGTGGTATGAAGTTTGATTTAGGTCTCGGTAGGTATTTATTGTGACTAATATATCCATCCCCAGCCTCTACAGCTCCATAATTGCATACAAAAATGTATATATTAATCGATGGTATTGTTCCACAATCTCAGAAGATGATACTTGTAATTCATTACTATGAAACTCGGCAAACACAACTACAAATAGTTCATAATCCCTACATCGTAAATCATAAGAAAATAATCTAAATACAAATAATGATAAATGCAAAAAATGAAAAAAGATAACGATACGTATAGACTGCTACTTGGTTGTTGGGCAATTCTAGAAACATATTCAACTTCAAATAGGTCATTTTGCTCTTTTTATTGTAAGATTTAAGGACTGACCAGGTAGTTGGAACCTTTTGTTCTAGAAAATTACTGTAATGAAGGTAAGTCGGTAGCATTATAGCCAAATTTTAGACCTCGCTAGAATGTTCTCTATTTCTTGATGAGGAATCATACATAAGAATGTGTTGCTCCTTCAATACGATGACTGCTAGGACCCAATAAAACTCACCATCATAATTTATCAGCGTATATATCTCATCTTCAAGATGTCAAGACAGATAAGCGGGTATACTAAATATTCTGATAGTGTTAATTAGTGACTCCTCATACTAAGAAATAACACCAAAATGTGAAAATGCCTCCTCATTAGGAAGAGCTTTCTTTCCCGCCTCTGAATAGTAATTCTATACACCTTGTCAATGTAGACTTTAAAAAAATATCTGCGAAGGTGTATAGTATTTTGGATTATTCTATTTCTTTGACTTGTTCTGAAAGTAGTAGAAAGTGAAATCTATAATTGCATAATTGCATTGACAAATGATAAATAACTCAAGAATATAGGCACATACATGTTAGAGGTTTGTAGTGATCAGGAGTCAACAAGGACTATTTACATCATCTAGCTTAAAAAAAATTTGATACACTAATTATGTTATATGCAACTTATTTATGACATTGATTTTATATAAATTTATATAGCTGTAGCATCATTTGACATATAATTTGAATATAAATATAGATGGCATCGTTATACCTCATCATTTTAACATTTATTGGGTTGGTATATAAGTTAGAATCAATTCATCATCTTTGGAAATGATACTATAAATTTAGTTGTCGAAATTCAAGAGCAGAGCATTTAACTTTGTAGTTCATCCTTATCTTTCCTGTAAATTTAAACACGATAGCATTAATAATTGTATGTTATTATTTTTAAGGTTCAAGAATAAAGAGTGACTTACTTGTGTGCGTGTTGCTTGTAAAGACCGTCCCATATCCATTCCTCAAACAATAATATTAGATCAATTGGACCCACCCTAGAAATGTTATAACCTCCAAACAAATATATTTGACGCACAATAGAAATGACTTTTTTCTTTCCTTTTGAACTAGCATCAAATACCTTTAATGACTGTCTAGTGTTTTGTGCAAGTGTCTGTGTCATCAATTACAACCTTTTTTAACTAGGAAACTCACCTAGTAATGTTATACCACTAATAAGAAATTAGGTCTTAGTGATTGGTGAAGGAGTATAGACTATCAAATGTAAAGTGGATAGATAAACAAAAGGACTTGATATGAACGGTTCTCTTTCTTCGACACCATTATCAAAAAATGGTTAAGTATTGGCATCCTAGAGAATTTTGAACATATGAATAAAATATCAGATACATAATATTAAGAACTAATGAAACTACTATAACAGATGCAACAACAACAACTACAATAACATACCCTGTATACTCTCACAAAATGGGGTTGGGGAGGGTAAGTGTATGCAGTCCTATGACTACCTCAGAGGTGAGATAGAGAGGTTGTGTCCGATAGACTCCCGACTCAAGATAAAATAATATTGAAAAAAAAATATTAAAGGGACAATATATAATAGAAATTATTACACAACCCGAACTCGGGACTTATCGTAATGGGCATCTCGAGCCCAACAAAGACCGAAGATCTCCCCGTTAACCTGACCCCACCATCATATCAATCCACAAGTATTGGATGAACTCTGAACATAAATCAAGATAGAGGAAACAAGACAAATAATCATAACTTAGGAAGTATCTGATCAATTCATTGATGTTCAACAGACTAAACCAACATATCCAAGCCCACAATCATCCACCAAGACTCTACAAATCTGATGTGTAAATATGTTGGGAAATGCCCCTGAGAATAGCCAAAACCAAGTCTAAAACAAATATATGACATAGGGTAGAAGGACTATGAAATGTATGCCTTCTGAAGTATGGAAGCTCACCACTTCAAAGTCAACACACGAACCGCTTGAACACCTAGTCACTGCGCAGAAAAAGAAGAATCCCCGACCACTATGTCACGTGGGTACACAACGTTCGGAGATGATTAAGGTTTGGAGAGCTAGTATGTAACTCAATGGTAAGGATAAAATAGTACCATTATTCAAAACCAAGTCAAACCATCATAAGCAACCAAATTTATATACATAGACATATATGTAGATATATATAGGTACATAAAGTGTCAAACAAGGGAACAAGGCTTAGATTGCATTTTGAATCACTAAATCGTGAACCATGAAGTGGAGGACTCTAAACTCCCACTCGCGTAAGTATGGAGGTTTGAAATTCCCAATTATATTAATCAAGAGGACTCTAACCTCAAGCCATTTTATTAAGAAAGTGGAATGTAACCACAAACCATCTTATTAAGCAAGTGGATTCTAACCACAAGCTATTTTATTAGAAAAGTGGACTCTAACCATAATCCATCTAATTAAACAATTGGGCTCTAACCATAAGTCATCGTATCCATTACTAGTTGACATTGGGACTCTAACCCTTTGTCCATGCATTCATATCCACTCAGTTTAATATTTAAGGACTCTAACCCACTTAGCCAATTAAAGCCATAAAGGCTACAATTCAACACCATACATGACCATAAGGTATTTATGAAGAATTTATCAATCAATCACTTTAATAGGCCAACGCCTTAGTTTCAACCACCATTCAATTTAAATTGTGGTCATCAAGACCTTTACTAAACCATTCATTCTAAATTAGCATTCTTACACCAAGCTTTAGTTCAAACATAATTAAATTTCATGTTTAGGTACTCAAACCCTTTTAACCAATAAAAACACCAAGGTTACCAATTAACTCATTAAATGACCAATAAGTCCTTTACAAAGTCATTTACCAATCATTCTTGCTCATTAAGACATTGCCTTACTTCAAAACACTATTAACATGTAACTAACTATTTCTCTTAGATATTTTCACAAATTCCTTGAGGGCATACCTTTACCATGACTTAAACCCAGTGAAAACCATCAATATTAGGGTTACTCATGACCCATTTGTTAGACCAAAATCAACAAGCACCCACATGTGTAAACCATCACCAAAAAAATGTATAAATATAAGTTAAACCAAGAGTAGACATTATTCAACCATAAGCAACAAAACCCTCAATTTTGTTTTTCAAACCACCATAGAAGAATCTTAATCACTATATAAAACACATGATATTTTAGAAATAACAATGAGGGGAGAGTCACATGCCTTATACAAGATGATTCATGGAAAGATATTGACCTTTTTAGCATCTAGATGAACACCTCTTGAAACCCTAGCTCCTAATCTTGTTGAAGAAGTTTAGAGAGGATTTTTGAGTATTTTTGATATTTTTAAGTGAAGAATAAAAGGCCAAATAATGTTATAAGTCATGGGTCTCAAGGTTTTTGGGTTGGGAAATATTTGGAATGCCCTCGTCTTAAATGCTGAAAACTTACTCGCAGGTGGGTACAACTTTCACACCTAAATCGTACCCAAGGGTATGAGTGGTACCCTATCTCGTACCCTAGGTATAGCACCTCCAAACTTTCCAACATATCACCATGCTAGGTTAACTCATACCCTAAGGTATGAGAAGTACCCTACAACTCGTACCCTAGGAAGAATACACTACGAGCTCAAGACATCATACGACTTGTCAACATACGACTTGTACCCTAATATGCGACTAGGGAGAGGCCAAACCGTACCTTGGACTGAATGTTATCAACCTAAAATGAGCATCATATAAGAGGGTGGGTACTAGACCATACCCTAGGATATGAGGGGTATGCTCAAACCGTACCCTACCAAGAATCTCTAACATAGGGAATTCTCTAAAGGTTCAAATCCTAGGTGTTTTAATTCTCCCCCACTTGGATCATTCTTTCTCAAATGATGGGTAAGGCAAGCACAATCATGAGTCAACACATCATTGAACATTAAACCAATCTTTAACCAAGTTAGAAAATAAAGACATACAACAAAGATAAGAAGATCAACACATACCTCAAACATGAGTTTTTGAAATGGAAAAAAAATGTGGATACTTAGACTTTATGTCCTCTTCTGCCTCTTAAGTGGCTTTCTCAGACTTTTGGTTCCTCCATAGAACCTTCACCAAAGCCACCTCTTTCGTTCATAACCGGCGAACTTGTCAATCCAAGATCCTCATAGAGATCTCCTCATAGGACAAAGAGTCCAAAATACTAACATTTTCCAAGGGAACAACCAATGAAAGATCATCCATACATTTCCCAAACATAGACACATGGAATACCAAATAGATGGAGCTCAAACTAGAGGGCAACTCCAACTCATAGGCAATATTTCCAACCCTCTTCAAAATCAAATATGGACCAATATACCGGTGACTAAAATTCCCCTTCTTAGAAAATTACACCATTCCCTTCATGGAAGACACCTTCAAGAATACCCAATCACAAACATTAAACTCCAAATCCCTGTGCCTCACATCTACATAACACTTTTGGAAACTATGAGCGGCTTTAAACCTATGAAGAAGCATCTTCACCTTCTACAAGGCTTGGTGAACCAAATTAGGTCTAGAAAACTTACCCTCACCAACTTTATACCACCCAATAGGAGAACGAAACCTCCTACCATAGAATGCCTCAAAAGGAGCCATACTAATTCTAGAGTGGTAACGATTGTTATAGGAAAATTCAATAAAAGGCAAATGGTCATAAACCTATCACTATAATCAATCACATATACACGAAGCATATCTTTCAAAGTGTGAATGGTCCTCTCCGCTTGTCCATCCATCTTCAGGTGAAAAACGGTATTAGCCTCCTAATTCTACATTTTAATAATGACAAACTAACAAGTAAATCTTTTCAGGATATAGAGGACTGCTTATGTTGGAAGGATTTAATTCATAATCTATGACATCCAAGTAAATCAGTCACAATGAGAACAAATAAAAGGAAAAATCTCAGCCCCAAAAGTCATAAAAAATTAGATCAATCATGATCAAGTAAAAAAAGAAAAAGGATATTCGAAGATTGAAGGGTATCTTACCCAAAGATATAGAGAATCAAAAAGACTTACTCAACATGGAAGCAAGTATGGGAACCAACTCCTAAAATGAAAGAACATATAATCATGAAAAGGAGGATCATGACATTCAAACAGTATGGCAAGCAAATTAATCAAATATCTTGGAAATGGAAGAAGAATCATAATTCCAGAATCACGACAAACCAAATCAATCAGGACATAAAGCAAAAGGAAGGAAGACGATTATTGTTACATGGACATATCTGATATGGACATGTATAATTGTGAAACTGCACCACGTATGGACATGTTCGATACGTACATAGATTATGGTGCCATCCCTCAATCAAGGAATAAATTCAAACCCTTGATACAGAAGAAATTTCTTGGGTTTTCTTATGAAAATGGAAGAAGAAGACTATAAAAGAAGAATAGTGAAGATGGATTGGGGTTATGAAACTTCAAGGACAAAAATTAAAGTGCTTCAATCTTAGTCCCACAAGTCTTGGTAACTTTTAGTTTTCAATTATTATATAAAGAGTAGGGTTGAGTCAACTTTGTAACATCAACTGAAGTCGTCTCATAAGATCTGAAGATCCAAATAAGTCTTTAGAACTTGTTTCCTATCATTGTACTCGAGCCCAACATTGAACTATCTAAGGAAACATTGAAACCCAAGGGGACTGTAAGTAGGCACCACATTAGTGTTCCCAACTAGGATAAATCCCTGTGACTTTACTTTATGTTTAAATATTTATTTGCATAATTATGTTAAATCTAATTTGTTTTAGAAAGTGCACTAATCTGCAGGTGAGTTGATTGAAATGAGTCAGTAGTTAACTTACAGAAAAATTTCAATTCACCCCCTCTTGAATTTCAATTGGTATTAGAGCTGGCCTCACCAACAAAATTGATTAAACGTAAGTGATTAAAGATCAAATATCCAATTACTAAATTCCCAATGCTCTTATTTAGGATGGTCATTCCTCCACAAGACCATCATACTTAATGGACAACATTAGTCTTACTGGTAGAACAGGTTCAAAGTCTTTGTCCAATCAAATGACTTCCAAGCCTGGGTAGTCATCAAGAAGGGTCCAAAGCCTATTCCAAGTCTCAAGAAGAAGCCAAAGGACAAAGACAAAGAATTTAGCAGTTTTGACATAGAAGACCATGAAAGCTTTGAGGTCACCAAAGAATAGCAAGAGGTAATTCAAACTAATGCATGAGCTATAAGTTTACTTTTTTGTATTGTTAGTGGGGAAGAATATGAAAAGATATCAACTTGTGAAACTGCAAAGGAAATATGAGACAAATTTAAGGTAACCTATAAAGGAACCTCCAAAGTTAAGAAGTCAAATATTGTTGCCCTAGCTAATGAATATAAGTTGTTCAAAATAGAAGAGAATGAGAACATTTAAACAATGATTGCCAGATTTAGTAAGATCATGTGCGAACTAAAAATACTAGGGATGATCTAACCATACATCCTACTAGTACAAAAGTTGATCCAAAGTCTACCAAAGATTTGGGAGACTAAGACTACCATTCTAGAAGATGCAGATATTCACAACATGACATATGATGAACTACGAGGTAACCTTATTGCATATGAGAAAAATTATATTAATAGGTACCACAAGGAGAAGAAGAAGAAATTAGTTGACTTCAATGCTGCTCCAACTAAAGAAGTGGACATTCTTAAAAATGCTAATAGTGAAGGAATGACTCTCATAAACCATGGAGTAAGGCAAATCATGGGACAGAGACATCAGAGATCCTAATGGGCAAAGAATAATGATTCTACTAGAAATGATAATTTTTGTTATTACTATAGAAGGACTGGTTACTTCAAGCAAAAGTGTCTCAAGTTAAGGAGAATATCATTCAGAAAAAATCAAAACTTTGGATCCTAGAGTGATAAAGATGAAATCAAAGAAGAAATAGAAGCTGCCAATTTGTGCCTCATGGCAACAAATGAATCTAGCGAGGTAAGAATAAATGATTGTCATAACTGTAGTATTCTTGAATCTATCTTAAATTTGATAATTGATGAGCTTTAAAATGTTATAGATGAATATAACAAACTTGCTAAAGAAAAGAAAAATTGTAAAACTTGATTTAAATGAAAACTTGAGGAGAAATACAAAAGTAATCAAATAGAAATTAAAGCATGTTAAATTGAAATTAACTTGATTTATGAAGAGCTTGATGATATAAAAATAAAGATAAACAGTATTAAGAAAACTCCTAGTCATAGTTTTGTAAAATCTAACTCTTTTCAAAATAAATCTAGTTTCTTATCAGAAACATTTAATCTCGTGAAGATCTTCTTTTCTTCTCGAGGAACTGTCTACTTTCTATTTGGATAGAGAGGTCATAAATTGTATAGATGTAGGCATAATCCTAAAAGTGTATGGGTTTGGAGGCCCAAAGAAAGCATATCTAACCCGCAAGAACCCAAGACCACTTAGGCACCTAGTCAAAATTGATCTTATATTGCAAGAACAGGTACGCAAGAGCTATAAGAAAGGAATGTTGGTCATTGATAGTAGATGTTCAAGACACATGATCGGAAAGAAAGAAAAAATTTCTGCTTTAGAGAAAACAGATAGGGGATCAGTAAGGTTTGATGATAATGCTAGAGGCAACGATATCGAAATTAGACCAGTAAAACTCAGCTCATCATGTGAATTCACGGAAGTATATCTAGTGAATTACCTCAAACACAATCTGCTCATCATCAGTCAGCTTTGTGAAGCCGGATTCAAAGTACTTTTCAAAGCCAAAAATTATTCAATCAAATATAACAAAAGAGACATCTCTCTCATCGGTGAATGCTTGACCATATTTATATTTTAAATAGTCCTAATTTTACTACCTTAACTTGCCTCACTATGCAAGTCAATAATACTTGGTTGTGGAAGCTTGGGTATGCTAGTATGTATATCATTGAGAAGTTGTCCAGACTCGAATTGGTAAAAGGTCTGTTAAAACTCAAGTTTGAAAAGGATCACATCTATGATACCTGCCAATTGGAGAAGCAGACTCGAATATCATTCAAAGTCAAAAACATTATCTCCACTACCAAACCTCTTCAAATAATCCACATGGATCTGTTTGGCCCCACCAAAACTGCAAACATCGGTGGAAAGAAATATGGTTTTATCATAGTTGATGATTATTCACGTTTTACTTGGGTAATGTTCCTTGCTCATGAACATGGGTCTTTCAAAAATTTTGAAATTTTTTGTAGAAAGATACAGAGAGAAGCCAGATGCCTCATCACTTACATTCATAGTGACCATGGAGGAGAATTTAAAAACAAGGAATTTGAGGAGTATTGTGCTCATAACGGATACTCTCAGAGCTTTTATTCACTTTAAACCCCTCAGCAAAATAATGTAGTGGAGCGGAAAAAATCACCTCTCTAGGAAACTGCTAGGACAATATTGTTAGAACATAATCTCCTAGATTATTTTTGGGTAGAAGAAGTAAGAACCGCATGTCACATCATTAGTAGGTTCCTGATCTGACCTATTCTAAAGAAAATATCTTATGAACTCTAGAGAGAAAAGAAGCCCAGCATCAGTTATTTCCATCTTTTTGACTACAAATGCTTTATTCACAACAATAGTGAGAATAGCTTGGGAAAATTTGAACCTTGAAGTGAAAAAGGTACTTTTCTTGGGTACTCTCCCACCAATCGTGCCTACAAGTCCTTTAATAAAAGAACTTTGTGTGTTGATGAATCTATGCATATTGTATTTGATGAATCTAATAACATCTCTATGAGTTTGAGTGCTGATTAAGAATAAGTGGGTAATCTATTATCTGAGGAAAGTAACAACACAATCTCTGAGCCATCAAAAGATAAGGTAACTACTCCCTCCCAAGATTTAACTTTTAAAGCAGAAACTATAAATCCAAGTGTTCCAAAAGAGTGAAAGCACGATACTAGTTATGCAAATGAACTTATTATTAGAAATGCAGAGGATAAAGTGCAAACAGGAGTATCATTGAGGAGACAAGAAGTTGTCGCCCTTGTTTCTCAAATTTAACCCAAGAAAACTAATGAGGCCCTGAAAGATGAATCATGGGCTGAAGCTATGAAGGAAGAACTAGACCAGTTCGAAGGAAATAAAGTTTGGACTTTAGTTGCAAGTCCAGAAACTTCTCAGTAATTGAAACCAAATGGGTCTATTAAAATAAATTAGATGAAGAAGGTAATGTTATCAGAAAAAAAGCCAGACTTGTAGCTCAAGGCTACTCCTAGCAGAAAGGTATTGATTATGACAAGACCTTCGCCCCTGTGGCAAGGTTATAATCAATATAAATTATAATAGCTTTTGTTGCATTCAAATGTTTTAAGTTATAGAAAATGGATGTAAAAAGTGCTTTCTTAAATGGCTTTATTCATGGGGAATTTTTTGTAAAATAACCCCCCAAATTGAAGATCCATCATATCTATATCATGTTTTCAAATTATCAAAAGCATTCTATGGCCTCAAACAAGCTCCAAAAGCTTAGTATGAGAGAGTGAGTCTTTTTTAATAAATAACAATTTTCAAAGGGATAAAATTGATACAACTCAGTTAATACAAAATCTTGATTCAAATCTTCTCATTGTGCAAATTTACATTGATGATATAATTTTTGGTAGTTCTTACATCTTTATGTGCAAGAATTTTTCTAATTTGATAAAAGGAAAATTCAAAATGAGTCTTATGGGTGAGCTCATATTTTTCAAGGATTATAAATAAAACAAAACTCCCAAAGGAACCTTTATCAATCGAGCCAAGTACACGAAATAACTAATCAAAAAGTTTGGTATGGAAAAAGGAAAGGCCTGTGGAACACCTATGAGCCCATCCCCAAGCATCGAATCAGTCTTGTTTGGAAAAAACATTGATGAAAAAATGTAAAGAGGGATGATTGGATCTCTACTCTACCTGACTGCAAGTCGACCAGACATTATGTTTAATGTGTGTAAATGTGCCAGGTTCCAATCGACTCCCAAGGAGTCTCATCTCATGGTCGTTAAATGAGTCATCTGATATCTAATAGGAACTCAAGACTTTGGACTATAGTATCCCTGCTCCTCATATTTTTATTTAATCAGTTATTCAGATACTGATTTTGTAGTAGATAAAATAATTTAAAAAGAACTAGTGGAACATGTCAAGTTCTTGGTAATTCCCTTATATTATGGCATCGTAAGAAGAAAAATTCCATTTCTCTCTCAACCACAGAAGTTGAATACATAGCTGTCAGAAGTTGTGGTACTCAAATCTTATGGATTATGCATCAACTTATTGACTTTGACTTATCTTTTAAATTTGTTCCTATTATGTGTGATAACACCAGTGTTATTAGTTTATCTAAGTATACTGTGCATCATTCTAGGGCTAAGCATATTGATACTAAGTATCATTTTAGTCTAGATCATGTAGAAAATGGTGATTTTAGTTTAAAATTTGTTGACTCAGAAAATCAACTAGCAGATATTATCACAAAATCCCTGTTAGAAGAAAGATTTTGTTCCCTTAGAAAAAGACTTGGTATTCTTATTCTTAATGATCTTTAAGTATTTTGGATAGTAATTTGCCACAATTTTTACTAAATAAAAAATTATATATGCATTTGTTTGGTACACCTCTTCTGAAAGAGGAGTCATCATTACTTTTTTATGTGTATCTCTAGGTGTGGATTTCTTTGTCTTCATGTTGTTTGTGTGTTGTTTCTTTTTTATTATGTCAAAGGGGGATAAAGAAAAAACACCAGAGTCACCTACCAGTCAGGGGAAGAAAAGTAAGTCAACTGATGTTACATAGAAGTCAAATAAATACTTGTACAATTCAGGGGGAGAAATCTAACTGACAAGGAAGTCAATTAATGTTCACTCTTGTTTGTCATTGTCAAAAAAGGGGAGATTGTTAGCCTCCCCAGTCTACATTTTAATAATGACAAACTAATAAGTGTATCTTTGCAGGATATATAGGACTACTAATGTTGGAAGGATATCAATTCATTATCCATGACATCCAAGTAAATTAATCAAAACAAGAACATATGGAAGGAGAATCTCAGCGCCAAAAGTCACAAAAAATCAACTCAATCATGATCAAGTAAAAGAAGAAAAAAGATATTGGAAAATTGAACGGTATCTTACCAAAAGATATGGAGGATCAAAAAGACTAACTTAACATGGAAGAAAGCATGGGAACCAACTCCAAAAATAGAAGAACATCCAATCCTGAAAAGGAGGATCACAACATTTAAATAGCATGACAAGCAAATCAATCAATTATCTTTGAAATAGAAGAAGGATCATAATCTCAGTATCATGGCAGACCAAATTAATCAAGAAATAAAACAAAAGAAAGGAAGGCCACAACTATAACATGAACATATCTGATATAGACATGTATAATTATGAAACTGCACACGTATGGACATATCTGATATGGACATATATTATGGTGTCATCCCTCAATCAAGGAATCAATTCAAATATTTGACTAGAAAGAAATATCTGGGGTTTTCTTATGAAAAATGGCAACAGAAGACTATAAAAGAAGAAGACTGAAGATGGACACGAGTCACGCAACTTCAAGGAGAAATAAGAGGAGTTTTCAAGAACTTAGGCTCTATAGCCCAAAAATAGATCACAAAAAAGGGAAATATTTCTAAATGCCTCGTAGCCTCTGCCTTATAAGTGTAGCACACTATATACCCATAAAAGAGACTCTAATTGACATGGATTTTTGGACACCCAATTGACCATATACCTAGGATCTAATACCAACTTTTCACGACCCAAACTAGGGCCTTGTTGAGATAGGTATCTTATGTCTATCGTGGATCGAAGACCACCCCATTTTCCTTGTCAAACAAAACTTAATAAAGCTAGTAGAGTATAAATTCCAAACATATAACAAGATAGAGTATGTAATAATAAGAATGTGCTAAGAATCCATAATACCAACTCCCAATCCACAGTAATCCATAAACCCTCTAAACAAACCAAAACCAATCTTAGTTAGGACATGCCCTCAATGATAGCCCAAAGAACCCAATAGAAATTGTCTAAGACATTAGTGAAATAAGACTTCAAAATGATAACCCTACATAAAATGAAAGCTCACCACTTCAAAATTCTAGACATGGTTGATTTTGACGCCATCTTGTGGATGAGATTGTTATCTCTATACCACGTGATTCTTGACTATCATGTCAAAACAATAACTATAGCAATTCTCAAGATGGATAGATTGGAGTGGGAGGGTCATTATAAGCGTACTCCTTTGAGAATTATAGCTTTGACTTGCCAAGAAATTATTTAGGAAGGGGTGTCAGTATTTTCTAGTTTATCTTTGGGATATTAGTGCTTAGGTCACTCCAATTGCATTAGTTTTAGTAGTATGTGAATTCTTACAAGTGTTTTTTGATGATCTAATTGAGCTGCTACTTGATCGTGATAGTAATTTTGGTATATAATTAGAGTTGGGAACTCATTCTATTTCCATTTCTCCTTATGGAATGACATAAACTATAGTAAGAGAGCTAAAGGCTCAATTGTAAGAAATATTAGGTAAGGGTTTTATGTACTAGTTCTTATCCATGGGTGTGCTCTGATCTTGTCTTTTTAAAAGAAGAACAATAGTCTATGTATGTGTATAGACTACCAACAACTAAACAAAATTATTATTTATAACAAGTACCTATTGCATATGAGTGATGGCATGTTTGATCAATTAAATGGTGCCTTTTTCTCCAAAATTGACTTGAGGCCTGATTATTACTAGATTAAGATTCGGGTAAAGACACATCACAGACTACTTTCTTGTTTTTTATGGTCATTATGAATTTTTGGTAATGTTCTTTGGTTTAACTAACACCACAGATACTTTTATGGGATTCAGGAATGGGGTGTTTAAGTTGTATTTGGATTCTTTTGTCATTATTTTTATTGATGATATTTTGGTATACTCTAAGAGTAAGGAGGAGCATGAGGCTCACTTGCATTGTTTTAGGGTTTCTAAAGGAGAAGATCCTTGCTAAACATAATAAATGTGAATTTTGGTTGTCTTTAGTTCCCCTTTTATGGATCGTGGTTTATAAGAAAGAGGTCATGTTAGACCTATAAGAAATGGAGGTGGCTAAGAATTGGACTATACTGCTATGAACAAAATTCAAAATGTTGTGGGGCTGGCTAATTACTATCGCAGGTTCATTAAAAAGTTTGCTTCTACTAGTTCACACTTGAATTGATTGACTCAGAATAAAGTACCATTTGTATGGACTAATGAGTGCAAAGAGATCTTTTAAAAGGTCAAGTTTTTTTTTCCTGATTTTTGCTTCTATTATTGCCTTGCACATTGTAGGTAAGGACTTATTATGAATTGTGATGCTTCACGTTCTAGTTTGATTGTTGTATTGAAGTAAGAAAATAATGGGATTTCCTATGCTTCAAGAAAACTAAAGTTTCATGAGAAGAATTATTCAACCTAGTACCTAGTCTTAGTAGAAATTGTGCTTTCTCTCAAGATAAGACTTTATTATTTGTGTGGGATGAAGTATAAGGTATCCACAGATCATACAAGCTTGCATCATGTTTTCACTTAAAAAAGACTTGAGTCTGAGGAGAAAAGATGGATTAAACTACTAAAGAATTACGATATTTCAATCCTCTACCATCTAGGCAAGGAAAATATGGTAGAAAATAGATTAGTCGGAAGACAAGGAGTATGGTAGTTTGATATATTAGGATGTTTCTAGATTTCTATTTTCTAGAGAGGTCTAGACCTTAGCTATTAGTTTTATTAGATTGAATATGATTGAATGGGAGGACTATTTGCTAATATTAAGGTGAGGTATACTTTTTTTGACCAAATTAAAGATAGTCAGTTCAAAGATAAAACATTGGGTAAGATTCATGAAAAATTATTGCAAATTAAGGACAAGGAGGCCATTCTTGATGATAAAGGTGTGTTGAGGATTATAGGATGAGTTTTTGTACCTCATGTGGGTGATTTTATCTCAAACATTCTTATGGAGAAGTTGGGTATGATAGTGGATCTAAGTACAAACATTCTTCCTCATATAGATTACTAGTCTGAGCGGACAATCCAAGTGTTGAAAGATATGCTCCGAGCGGTAGTCATGGATTTTAGTGGTCATTGGGACTAGTTCTTATCATTTTGTGACTTTGCCTACAATAATAATAATTATTTTAAGTACAGGAATAGCTATTTTTGAAGATTTTTGTAAGAAAAAGTGTAGGTCACCCACTGGGTAGTTTAATTCCTTTAAGGTGAGGCATTACGACACTAATTTGTTGATGGAGTCAATTGAGAAGGTAAATTTTATACAAGAGAATTTGGTGGTAGCTCAAAGCTGGAAGAATGAGTACACAAATAGAAAGGTAAGAGATGTATATTTTAAGAAGGGTGGACATGTGTTGCTTAAAATTTCACCAATGACGAGTGTGATATTATTTGGGAAGAAGGGTAAGATTAGTCTAAGATAATGGACCATATGAGATTTTAGAGGATGTTTGGCTATGGTTTATATATTATCTCTACCTCATAGTTTGTGGTGAGTCCATTCCATATTTTATGTTTGATACTTAAATAGTATTATGGATATGGTGATTATATCATCTATTGGAATTTAATTTTACTAGATGAGGACCTCTTATGAAGAAAAGATTATTGCCATTCTTGATAGGTATGTTTGGAATTTGAGAACTAAAGTGATTCCATCTATAAAAGTCTATGAAAGATTCCTTCTAATTGAGGAGGTCAATTAGGAGACTGAAGCAAACATGTGCAAATGTTATCTATAATTGTTCATTGATTCAGATAATTTTTGCTTGTTTTCCTCTCTTATTTTCTAGTAGTCATTTGGGGATGAATAATTATTTAATTAGTATATGATGCAATAACCCATACCAGTGTTATAACATTTCCTATGGTGGAATTATTCGTTTAGAGTTGCCTTAGGATAAGAGTTATTAAAATTTTAGTCTGGTGAATTCGGATGAAATCGGAGTATTGTGTGGTGCAGAGATCCTTTGTTTATTATGGTGGTTGTTATGTTGATCTTATAGGTATGGTGTGATGGATAAAGGGTTTTGTAATCCATAGAAACTTATAAAACAAAATTTGGGTTTTGGATTTATAGAACTCAAATTATAGTATTTGCCATGACATGATAAATTTGTGTTGTTGAAAATCAAATATTGCGGTTACCGATCTATAGCCATTACTGATCTATAGCGGATACCGAGCTATAACAGGCCTCTAAGCTACTATAACAGGTGGTCAGCCTCTAAGCGGTTACCGATCTATAGCGGATACCGAGCAGTTTAATTGTTTGAGTTTTGATATTTAATGTTATTTTCTCTCAAAAACATTCAAAATTCATCCTTGGACCGTGTGAGGTAATTTCCTCCAATTTTGGGTGATTTTCATTATTGAGGTCAAATTATTCTATCAATCTATCATAGATTAACTGCTTTAATCTCTAGAATCCACTAGAATTATGAATTGGGAAGAAATTCAAGGATTAAGTCCTAAAATGATAAATTAAAGAGATTTTCCCTTGGGTAAGATTAAAATCAATTATAAATGATTTTATATTTCTAAACTTGACTTTCTAAGATAGATTTCTTCATCTTTAACATAAGTTATGGGGAAATTTAGTGAATCAATAGGTGATCCCCCCCCCCCCCTCAAATTGGAAGTTTAGACTATGAAATAGGTTAAAAAAATATGGGTATTAGTTCTTAATTGGTTTAAATAGAAAATAAGTTATTAATTTCACCTCATATATTGCTTTCAGACTTAGAATAGTTAGAAAAGGCAAGAAAGGGAAAGCTTTGGCGAATTAAAGAATTTCGAGCATACATTTGAGGTAGGTTATGATTTAAATGGTAGTTATAGACATAATTTGATCTCCATGCCTAAAAATAAGTTTAATAATTGTGAACTGTACTTCGTGTTATTTATGATTGGTAAATTAATTTAGTAATTGATTTTATCCATATAAATAATGAACATTGAATTTGACTAAGAATCTAGATATATTGTGTTATGGCATATTTAGTGCACTTTATCATTTTATTATTGATATTGGTTGAGATGTTCACATATTGTGATATACGAAGGGTCAGGTCCACACTGATACGTATTGCATATAACTTGATATTTGAGGGTCAGTTTCTATGCTAGTATGGTACATGGAATGAGCTAGTTAACTATGAGTACAGTCAGTATAGAACTAGCGGTTGGAGTTAGTATTATTTCCAATAGTGGTCATCAGTACAAATTCTATCATTAATTAGTACTCCATATCCAAAACTCAGACCTAGACAGGATCAAAGGGGTAAAATGTTAGGCTCTCATTTCCAAGAAAGTATTTCAAGAGGTCCTTCTTGCTCTATCTTCAACAAGTGTGGTAAGAATCAGTCAGGGGAGTAACTTTATGGAAAATATGGATGTTTTGTATGTAGTTATGATGGTCAATGTATAAGAGATTGCCCCTTTACCAAGTACGACAATGGAGGTGGTCGATCTTAGTGTACTTTTTCAGCAGCTCTAGCAAGTTGATGGGATTGGCCCCCAACTAACTTCGACTGATTGAATTAAATGAAATACTGAATATAACTGAATACACATAACATGTCCTCGATTGATGAGGAGTCACCAATACTTCTGCTGGATTACGCTGAGCTGTCTAACCATGGTCGGGAAACTATACGTCTTAACCTATAATATAAGACATCATAGCGCAAAGAAAAGTATATGATCAATACTTTGAATGTACTGGTATATGAGATGAGGTTAGGCTGATATACATGGGGTACTGTGCATATGAAATAATGACTAACTGAATAGCATAAGATAACTGAACATAAATGCATGAATACTATAACATCTGAGAATGCAAGACCAAGCATAAACATATATCTAAAATAATCTATAAACTGAGAGATTGGAATCTGATAACTGAATAACTGAGAATCTATATGCTTTCGTTAGGAAAACTTGAACTAAAACTATACTGAATACTATACTGGGACTGTAGGAGGTATCGTCTTACTGACATGCCCCAATCTGAGCTAATCGGAGTCCAACCTGTAACCCCAGTTGAAATGGTGTCAGTACCATGCAACGAGTACTAAAACTGGTTGTATGGATCCACTAAACTGGTATTATGAAGGGCTAATAAGTCTCCCTCAACTACCAGGTGATCTAATGAGATATGTATCACCCTTACCTGGCAGGTAAACACTTTGTCAACTCTCAGCTGGAAGGTAGACATCTCTAACCTATGTTGGTTACATAGTTCTGGGACTTGGGGATTGCTACTAAGGTCACACCCTATACTATCAGGTGAGCCATCATCCTTGAGTTTTCTCGGTGCTAAATCCTACTCCCAACTAAACTGACATTGATACCGAAATATACTGAACTAGATTGAACATTATTACATAACTGATAGTGCTCACCATGATTATAAGCATGTAAGTATACTGCTAAAAGTCATGGATTAACTCTCTGAGTACTTGAAAAGATGAATTCATATAAAACACATAGGTATCGGGTGTTCATAATTATCCAGCACTAAATGGAATCAACAATAATGCCACATAAAATCTTTAAAATCATAGTAGGGGATCATCATTCAAAACCCAACTCTTAGGCATTTCATCAAACACATGAGAGTCATGAACTTAAGCATGGGAATGGGTAAAGCATATGAGAATAACATGATTACAAGACTAAAATCATAACTTAGGGGTTTAACGTAAAGATTACAAAATTTAAAACATGTAATGGCTCATCTCACTCGATAAACACTTATAAACATAGCTTGTAATTGAATTCACAAGAGATTTACGGAGATATTTCAACTTAAACATGAAAAAATCATAATTTAAAACCAAAAGGGGGTTCTTGGACTCCACGGGTTAAAGGAACCCATGGATGAACATCACGCATACCTCACTAAATGAATTCATGAAGATTCTTGGGAATTTCTTGAGATTTGAAGCATGAATTCCTTGATTCCTTGAGAATGGGTTAGGGTTTGTTCTTGACGTAGAAGATGGTTTTCTTGAGATATTTTATGAATAAAGAGGAAATAATGCTCATTGGGTACCTAAATTTTGTGTCATGGATGATTTTGCGTGAGGGGAATTGACCCAAATGCCATTAAATAATGAGGAACAGAAATTGGACAAAAAGGGGAGGAGGCGCCGCAGGCTCTAGACCGGTAGGCTAAGACGAGTGTCCCGAGCTCCAGTTCGGTGGTCTAAGCCCCGCACCGTGGGCCTATCCCGGTTCCCTCACTGTTTGGCTTCTACAAACATTCCCCTACGCTCATCTAAAAATTTTGAAACTCACTCGAGACACACCTTGAACAATCCCAATCTGAATCAACTTAAAAATTGAGGTTCTGAGGTTGGGAAGGTCAAAAATAAAATCATCAAAGTTTAGGGGCCTTGGAAATGACTAAGTCCCAACACTTGGTGAAATTTCTAAGTCTTGGACCCCTTTAACATGCAATCGTGAGTTGAATTGAGCTTGGATCTTACAGGTTATTACAATTGAATAACTAAAATTGATATCAAAAATACAAAAAATCAACAACACAAAATAAATAGTATGGAGAAATAAGAAATTAGAATTAGAAGAAATATAGAGAAAATAGAAGAAAGAATGGCTAAATGAATTATTTAACCAAGAAAGAAGAGAACTCGAGTTTTAGTTAGAATAAAAAAACCCAATTTAAATCCATAAATGAGTAACTCTTGTAATAATCAAGGTTAAGATGTTTTACATTAACAATGGGAATCCACCGATCACTAATCTCACTAACACTATGGCTATACTAAAGGGATTCCACCCTACACTCTCAAAGGGGTTCAATTTTCAACTTATCAATACCTAAGGATGAAAAATGGCTAAGGAAATTATTTATACTTATTGAGTTTACACAAATAGCCTATTACAAAACTAGTCCAAAAATGGCTATTTAGGATATATAACACAATGGTCCTTCTTGACTGCCCAAATATCATCTTGATCACTCATGGCCTTGTGTATTTGCTGCTTCATAGCATCCTCTAAACTGCAAGATGTTATCCATATGTAGAATCTACATTTAATGTTCTACATGCTAACTAAGATCATATCATCCTCCCCTTATTAAAAAGGATCCATACTAAAATCCAAACCTTGCAAAATATATGAAGGACAAGCAATTAAGAAATACTCATAGCATAAGGTTTAACACAGGGGTTAACACCAATATCATTATATCAGGGAGAAATAAATTTGAAATACAACAAAGGATACTTTGTGTTTTATATGAGAAATACACTGTACAAAGAAACTATAAAGGTCCTAAGACACAATTATTTTATTATTCGACTATAAAATCATACCAATGGTGGTATCACCATTGGTTCAACCATAGGGGAAGATTTAGAAGGTCGAGTGGGGGTTCCCGATAACCCACTAACTTTAATGTGGATGTAGTGTTTCTACGGAGAAATCTAGTAAATATTTAATAATTATAAGTTGGGAACCCATAAATAAAATATGTTGTTGTTCTAGTGGAATAGAGTTACTTGTAAAAGCTTTATTGACCTTTTGGTTGTGGGTTCAAATCCACTTAGTTACTATTTGATTTTATTTTTATCTAATATGGGGACCCATAAACCCTAAATGCTGAATTCGCCTCTATTCAAACACCTATAAAGGTTTACCAGGGTTGAAGATATAAAAGACCCACCTATTTTTTTCACAAAAGTACATGGACCAACCCAAGAAACCCCATATCAATATTAAACAAATCCAATATAAGAAAGGGCATCATCATTTGCAAAGAGGTCGTAGGGAAAGAAATCAAGAATATAAGCCCCATCTAAGATGTTACCATATAGAAAAGTACCAACATACTCAAGAGATATACGAAAATCACTATAAGTTGGGACACTAAAGGATAAAATAATGATATTTAGGTAAACATTATCCTTTGTTTCAAGACAATTTCCCATTGGAAGTGAGTTCAGGAATGGAATCATGCTACTAGAGGTATTCAGGAATCGATTAGAAACTAATTCAAGTCAAAACAAAAGGTCTACCGAACTAGTTATGTTTCCTATATTCATGATATTAATCATGCTCCTAAGAGTCCTATTCGATACTTCAAATTGTCTATCCATATGAAGGAGACAAGAAGTTTTGAACATCCATGGTCTTTTCTAAGTCACAACTTGCTTGTCATGTTGACCAAGAAATAAATCATAAGTGCCATATTTGATTTCATTACCAGGGTCAAATGGAAAGATAATACATGAAAACAAGTTGAAAAACACCCTTATGACTCATTTGTACTCCTATCTTCATACAACATACTCTACTTAAATTCATGAGTATCATTATATACAAATAAATAATATATAAAGGTATCACACAAAACTTTATCTAATGTATTCTCATGAGAAGGTTCACTTATTGATTCAAGTACATTAAGTCCTCAACCAAGATTGGGAATATATAAAGGTAAAGGGATAAATGTATCACATAACTCACCTTCTTTTTAAACACCAACCCTTCCAATAAACAAACTATCAACTTGTAAGAAGAGATTTTTTCCATCAAAAAGTGTCCTATCACACTATAGTGGATTTTTAAACAATTGGTAGCCTTCAAGAGCGGCTACATTTCCAATAGTATAAGATACACCCCTATGTTAATCATTCACATTAGTTAAGTCATCATTGAATAAGACATTATCCCTAAGTTCATACTGCACCTCAAGATCCCCATGACAAGAATAAAAGATGGAATCAACACCTAAGAATCAACACCTCTAAATAAAGATCCTAGCACCTCTAATTAAAGATCCTAAATGACTAATTACGTGACCAAATGTCATTGCCATCACTAAACCGAGGTTTATTTATGACATCATAAAACTCAACAATTAGTTGGTCATATTTTCAAGTAAATTTGTCATCACCATAATAACACTAGTTTGTAGCATGTTGAACTCAAAAGCATCAAGCGTATGATTACCATAATTGGACCCAACTAGTATTCTACTACCCCTATCACATGACAATACACTTTCACTCAAGTCATAAGTTCTAACACTAGGTGGACTCAAATTTCTCTTACATCCATGGAAATATTTTATCATGGCATTGTAAATTTTACACAATATGAGATAATTATTTATAAAAAGGTAAGTTCTATCCAATTATTTAGGGTAATTAGAATGACTTACTTTATCTTCTCTTTCATGATTTGCACTTCTGAGCAATATTAGGTGCTCTACTTTTATGGCAGGCATAATAATCCTTGATCTTAGATAGTTGATTTAAACCAGAATTTATGAGAAACATACTTAAAAATAGTGATCATATTTTGAGCATGTTATCTCCCTCGCTTATGTTACATATACCTTACTTAATGGAGCTAACTTTATTTTTTGTACCTATTATTACATCTCCAAGGAGTATTTGTTAAACAAAAATACTAACAAAATAGGAATAATTTGGTTAATCTTTCTATCTACATAAAGAAATACAATTCCTTATCAAGTGTTTTATTATTTTATTCTTGATATTTTTCTAGATTGTCAGAGTATTTTCCCGAAAATACAATATCATACTTTATGTTTATTGTATATTCATCATATCTTCTTTTCTTTACATATATTGTATTGAATTTTTACTTTTTTTAATAATGTTAAGGGTGTTTTTGTAATGTCCCTTATAGTAAAATTTAGAAAAGTACTTTGACCATTCTATCCTTCTTTATAGTTGTTATATATTGATTTTGTGGTGTGGGTATAGTTGACACAACTCCCATGACCTTTGGAAAGGTTATGGTGAGTTTGAAGTTATTTTGAGGCTTTTAGAGAGAATAGTTAACTTTGGTCAACATTTCTTGATCCGAGTGCCGGATGGCAATTTTGAATCTACCAATTAATTTGGATTGTTGATTTTGAGTAGTAAGAGGGTGGGTTCAGTTTTGGAACATTTATATCTCATGTTGATCCTTCATTTAGAAAATAGTAAAATAGAGTCTCAGGTGTTAACTTTGTGTAAAAAATCTTTTTTTGAAAATCCAGCATTGCCATTGAGTCCAGAATATAGAAATTAGCTGAGTAACATTATTGGTTTATTTTGGTAGTGTCCCGAATGAATCTTGAGGGTCCATTTAAAGTGTTTGAACTTGTTCCTTGCCAGTCTTCTAGTTGATTATGAGGTAGGTATCATCCATTTATCATGTTTTTAGCCCTAGTCTTAAGATCGTGATATTGGAGTTCCTTATACAACATTATCATTGGGAGGATAGTTCACATTCAAGGAGAAGGATTTCATCAGGTGTCATGATTAGGGTTGATGGCTCGCAATTATGATAGTGTAGCAAGGAGGGTGAACGCATTCATGGGGGCTTGGTTTAGGTTTAGTCGTGATCATAACCTAAGTGACTGCGATTGCGATGAGTAGCTGGGACCTGGGCAACTTAAATCCCAATCTCAACTTAGAACCCTTTTTCACCATATTTCCTTAGTATTTGGGCGATTTCAAATGATTTTTCAATATTTCTCCCATGGGTAAGTTTTTAGATCTTTGTTCCATCATTTTCCATTGATTTTATCTTCAAAAAATCTTATAATCCATGTTTTTAAAAATGTTTTGGAGGCTTTTACCTCGTAAAGTGTAAATTAGGTTTCCTTCTATTTGAGACCCAATTTCTACTTGTTTTTTATTGGGCTTTAAACTATAGACTTCTCTAGATAGGGGTAACCTTATTATTAAATAAAATTCTACTTTTACCCCTTTTATTTTTGGACTTATTTTTTAAAAATAGTTTTGGACCCATCTTAAATAGGGAGAATATGGTATCATTAGCTCTTTTGACTAGTAGATTTCTTTTTTTAGTAGACTGGACATGTTTTATGTTAATTCAAGGTAGTTGGGATTCTGGTTGAGGCTTTGGATGGTATTTGGACTTGTGGATCTTCATTTAAGGTAAGTTGAGATGTACCTTGACTTTTTCAAAAGTGTTTATGTGTTGTCTACTTGTTTGTATGTATTATTGTATTTTGCATAGGAATAGGGATCCCTTTTAGATGATATGGAGAGCATGCCAATGGGTGTTGGAGTCTTTGATGAATTGTATTTTGATAAATACTAATTCTAGTTAGTTTTGCTACTATTAAGTACTTCTAGGATGGATTGTATTTAGATAAATGCCAATTCCAGTTAGTTTTGTTACTTGTAAGTACTTCTAGGATGAATTGTAAATGGATATCTTGGTGTTCTTGAATAAATGATAGGGATTACCTATATTATGATTTTGTATCAAACTTGGTGACTTGAGAATAGTTAGGTTATTTTTACTTTGTTATGAAATGGTAGAGGTTAGTATACACTTAGAGTATAAACGAACATATATTAGTTGATGAGACTTAGTGTATGAAACAAACTAGGTTTAGGTAGTTCTGCGATATAGTATTATAGGGATTTTTGTTTATTTAATGTTGCCTATGTAGGGCTTATGTGAACATAATTATGGACTTGAGTAACTATTTTGATTATGTGCCTAATTTGGTTGCTTATATACATAGTTCTTATTGATTTGAGAGGATATATTATTGTGATTCCTAAGTGGGTGATAGATTTGATGTTGTTGGTCATATTTGTGCATTAAATGCCTTATTAATTATTATGTCGCTTGAGTGAATTCCTTACTTGTCATCATAGGCCTTATCTGCAAATTAGAATGCCTTATGTATCATTGTTTCTCCTGAGTGGGGGCTTGACATGACATCATAAGCCTTATTTGAGCATATAATTGCATTATAATTATAGTGATGTCTGAGTGAGGGGCTGGAGAGAATAATATTGATGACTACATGACTATTTATTTTGGTGGTGCCGAATAGAAACTGGAAATATGAATTATTGATACATTGAGTTGATTCTGAACTCACTTAGACATGCATCAAATGTATTTTGATTATCATATTTATTGGTTGTGAGAATTATATCCTCATACCATGCATGCATTTTAATGAGACAGTGGTACCACTGGGAACACTATTTTTGAAAGAAAATGAGATATTCTTATGGAAACCTTCTCTATACAAGCCAAAGAAGAAACTTGAGATTAAGATTTAGATTGAGATATGAGATATATTATATATGTTACAAACCACCCATGATTCCTACCTAGTAGCTGCAAGATTAGTGGGTTTATACAGAAAGTCATATGATGACTTTCACTATTCATTATCATTCCATCATCACCATTCCATCACATTTCATCATTTGCATTGCGTTGTATTTTCTTTGTTTGGTTTGATAATTTATTCCTATTTACTTTTTAAATGTATTACCGTCATAGAACCTTGTTTGTAATATTGTGTTTGAGCATTCATTACATTGTCTTATATCATTTTTTACTAATTTAAGGGATGTAATATTATGAGATGTGGGGTATGGTTGAGGCTTGCTAGGAGAGATAGATTTATAACCCCTATTGGTAGTATGGCCTACATTCATATATATGTGCACTCTCTTCCAATTTTATCCCTTACTACTTGGTTGATAATAATAGATTAAGCCTAATATGTCTTATTAGTGAGTCTTCTTTAAAAACAACTTTCCTTACAGATTGATCATGGAATAAATAGTGTTGACTCACCTAGGTTAGTGTGTCTACCCTATTTTTGGTGAATCTGTTGACCATTGTGTTGGGTTACCCAGATTAAGCTAAACCAGTGCAGTTGTTGAATTTTAGATTGATTAGGGAAGCCTTGGGTAGTTGGGAAGGTGACTCTCATCATCTCTTTTAATTAGGGTCAGTTATTGTTGATGCTTGCTGAGTATATGTGATTTTGTACTCACATTTTCTTTTTCTTTCCCTTTTCTTATTTTTCTGCACCCCATATAAATAATGGTTTGTTTGGTATTTGGTAGATGGCATTCCATCGGAGTTGACGTGCAAAGATGGAGGTAGTGGCCGATGGACTTCAAAATATCTCAGATCTTTCTATTTATGTCTTATGTTCTTATTCACATCTAAGAAATTTTATACTCTTATTATTATTATTTAAATTTATATATAGGATTGTACTAATGACAACCAGACCTGGGATTATGTTTGAGAATCGTGTCTCATATTTATGTGTATAAGTTCATTATTAGGATTCTCTTGTTTCTTTTATTTTCGCTATTAAATTTCATTTAACTCTTGTTCTTTGTGTTGGGTTAGGCTTACTTGTTAGGAGGGATTGACAAATGCCATCACATTTCTATTTTAGGTCGTGATAACTTGGTTTTATACCCGAGGTTCATTGGTATCATTAGCACAAACCGAGTCTAGAAGAGTCTTGTAGATTGGTGAGAAGACATCTATATTTTATCTTCAAGAGTCTACAAGACCTTATAAGATTTCATTCTTTCACTCTATTTCAGGCATTCAGAGCCTTGTATAACTCAAAAACATCTTAGAAATTGTGAGCATCTTTTGTAGCTAGAAATTTAGAGTCATGTCTTCGGTGCGTGGAAGGAATAGGGTTTGAGGTAGAGGTCAAATTGGGATGTCCAAACCATCTAAAGGTCAGGTTAGGGTTGCTAGTGGTGGTAGGTCTAGAGTGTTAGAGGGGTTGAGACTGGTGCAAACACCACCTGTGATGATAACTATGATTGATGATTATTTTGTTCAAGTGCTGAGTTTTTTTCTTAGAGGGTCGCTCCTATTTTGATTTAGCCAGGTACTTTGGGGCTTCAGACTCTAGATGCACATTTAAATACTAGTTTCCCTAGTGTTTATGAGGTATTGCCTGGGGTTACTCCACATTCATTGTAATACCCCGTATGATACTAGGCTCGATTCCAGATCCTAGTTGTATGTTTAAGGAGTCCAAAGCATAAATTTTACACTAAGTATAAGGGACATAACCATTTTGAGACCCCACAAATTCAAGGTTTTTATTTTTGGCCTTCTTGAGTCTGAAACATTGATTTATGAGTTGAAATATGTTTAGGGATGTTAAAAAGGTCATTCGGGAGGGTTTTGGAATTTTTGAAATAGGTTCAGGTAATTTTTGACCTCATAGGCAGTAAGCCTCTGCGATATGGTGTGTCATGGAAATTAGCCTCTGTGATACCCACCGTGACACGGAGGCTATACCTTCCCGATAAGATTAGTGGCACGGAGGATAGCCTTCACGTTATCCTCCGTAATATGAAGGTTGTATTTTCTTCCTTTCTTAATTAAAAATCAAAGGGGCATTTTGGTCATTCCCCCTTACCCCAAATATCCAAATGACAAATTAAAACCCTAAGAAAGGCATCAATTGACCATTACCCATCAATTTTCATAGGTAAAAACCCTTCCCTTTTCTTAAGAACAAAAATTTAAGTTTCTCCTCAAGGATTTAAGCATACAAGGTTCCAATTCCAAGCTTTTTCTCCAAGAATCCAAGTAATTAAGGTATGTGGGGTATTCATCAATGGGTTTCTTCCACCCATTGAGTCTCAAAATCCTTTTTTGTTCAAGTATGACTTTTCCCTCTTTTATGAACAAAATCAATGTTAATGATGAAATTTATCCATGTTTCCTTAGTAGTTTTAAATTCAAGCAATGAAAATAAGCTTTCCCCTATAATTATACTCTTATTTGATTTGAGTTCCAATCACCAATGTATGATCAGTTAATACAATGTCAAATTATCATGTTACGAATTAAACCATGTGAGCATGCTGTCCTCCCAAGTTTAAAACATCCCCATGTTCAAATTCATGTAATTCATCAGTTTAGGGAAATGTATTGTGTTTTGGGTCTCTGAATCATGACTTCCTACCAGTGCTTTAAATAATGTTTTAGTGTTTAAAGAGTCATTCAGTGCTTGCAGGTTACGAATACTCGATACCTATGTGTTTACGCATGTTTCATATTTTCAAGTAATAATGCAATCAAATAATTATTTCATTATCATATTCAGTTTTTATGATCATGTTGAGCACTATTAGTTGTGAGGTCCAGCTAATCTTAGTCAGAACTAGTGTCAGTTCAGTTGGGAGTAAGATTTAGCATCGAGTGAAACCTGGAATGGGGGCTCACATTCCAGTATAGGGTATGACCTTTAGTAGCAATCCCTGAGTTCCAGAATTATGTGGAAATAATAAGTTTTGAGAGGTATTCCTACCAACTGAGGTTTTACACTCTCTTAGGGGAACCTACCAGTAGAGGGTGAGTCCCTAGTCCTTCGTGATGCCAGTTAAATGGATCCACACAGCCAGTGTTAGTATCCGTGGCAAGGTACTGACACCCTTCCAACTGCGAATACAGGTTGGACCTTGATTATCTTGAATTGGGGCATGTCGATTACATGATAACTCCCATAGTTTCAGTTAGTACTCAGTCTATATTAGTTCAGGTTTACTTGATCAAGTATTCAGATTATCAGTTATTCAGTTAGTTAGTTTACAGATTATTTTGGTACATTCTTTACTTGGTCATGCATTCTTATTTTTTTTACATACTCATGCATCCATGTTTAGTTTCCATATGTATTTTAGTTAGTCCTTACCTCACGTACCAGCACATTCAAAGTAATGGCTATATACGCTCTTTTGTGCTATATTGATTTCATAATATACGTTCGAAAGCTCAGTTCTTCAATTGACTTTAGCCAGCTCAGACACATGCAACAATTGTAGTGGTGAGTCCTCATCCACCGAGGACAAGTTATGTTCAGTTACTTTCATTATTTCTTTTGTTTCAGTCACTTGGAGTTAGTTGGGGGTTTCTCCCATTAACTCAATCTATCTTAGAGGCTTTCAAACTAGTTGCTTTAAATATTCAGATGTTTAGATATTAAGATTTTTTTTAGTATCTTTTATTAGTAATTAAGATATGTTGGTATTTGTTTCATTATCCCACTGTGATAGTAATATTAGTTCAGCTTCCGCATATGTGACATTATCATTGTTTTATTTAGAGCTCATAGGAGGTACCAAATTATGGCTTATCTTAGGGCCACTTTTGGCATTAAGCTCCGTGTCACGACTAAGGGGTAGCATTCGGTTGTAACGGAACTTGGTATCAGATCCTAAGGTTGTAAAGGTTCCTAGGATATTGTAAACCTGCATTGAGTAGATTCTTGTGCATGGGTGTGAATGTGCCATACTTATGGGCAAGAGGCTACAAGATATTTTAGGAAAAGTATTCCTACTTTCAGTATTCACGTCTTGCGAAAGAGCATGAGCTCTATTGAACTCTTTTTCTAACTCATCCGTTATTCCATTTACAGAAAATGGCTCCCAGAATAAACAAGGAAAGAAGGAACAGGGATCAGTTTTGTTCCCAATCGCACATGCAAGTGTAAGTGATCTTATCAAGTAGTAATATGGCCCTTGAGAAGCCAAGTATCAATCCTACATAGACTTGTCATAACAACTACCTAATTTTTGTTCACTATTTTGAGGTGTGATAGTAACTGAAATAGTTTTAGAGTTGTATATTAAAGAAAAGTAAACAATGCGTAAAAGTAAATTTCTTGGAAAATCCGTAAGGAGAAACCCAGGGTTAAGGCTCTAGGAATAATTATACAAAGCTATTAAAGTTTATTGGTTAGACTGCTTATCTTGGTTGTTGATTCACGAGGTTGATATTATGATCATGGTCTCACGAGCCTCTAATCACCTATCTAACTTAGCCCCACAACTACATCATTGAGTGGGGATGTGATAACTAAGCTAAACGCACTTATATTTCATCCCTTAGTGAACCAAATCGGTCACATAGGTTTATCTCTATCCTACATGAAAAATATAACTTCATTTTGTAGAAGCTTATAATCCTACTCTATTTACCCCATGTTTTATCCTTTTATTCCCTCTCTCGAGTTCACAAAGATGATATGGATGTATGCTAAGGGTTGAAAATCCTTATAATAGTTATAAAAAGAGTAATTAAACAACCAAATATGATAAGAAACCAAGACCTAATCAATTCAAACCAATAGTAATCATGTTATTGGCCTTAACCCCAAGAGGGCTTTTAGCCACTCATAAACATAGTCATAACACCATAGATGTTTACTGATAAAATCCATAAATAAACTAGATTAAAGAAATAAAAACCCTGTTTGAACTGTTTTCCATCCCTTGTCAAATTTTCAAATCCATCCAAGGTATATAACATCAAGTTTAAGTGTCCAATTTATAAGAGGACAATTTGGATGTTTTGTAAACTAGGTCCGCGTCGCCCCATATATTCCATGGACTAGGGTGTGCGATGTGAACTCATCATGGTGACACACTGGAAAGTCATCTTGTAATCTATATCTATGTCCAAAATGCTCCTTGCATTGCATGGAGCAAGGTTTGCAATGACCCATGCATTTACGACCTCAATTTGACTCCTAACTTGTTTCATGCACTTGTCCTTCTATACCAAGCCTTGTGGATCTATTTCCACTTTATTTACAGACTCTTTTATCATCCATTTATCATAATAATCAACTCACCATTCATCCTATGTCATCAAATACCACAGATTAGAGCTCAAAACAACATTATGTCCAGGACAACAAACTAGAAACTTAAGCTAAGAACTAGTTTTGCCCTTTTTGATTTTTAACTTATTGTTTGACTCTAGGCTTGATTAAATTTAACCTTAAACCTTTTGAATAATTAATTTACCACTAATATGCTTAATAGTATCATTAGTAACACATTAATCACATAAGTGGTCCTTAAAACAAGGCTAAATCAGACTGGATAATAACATTGGGATGCATAAATCTACCTCAGATAATCACCCCACATTTAATGCCTTGTTCGTCCTCAAATAACTTTTACTCTAAGAATCATAAGCTGAGGTGAATCTACACTTATACTACAAGCAAGACACTTAATCTAGTACTACAATGACTACACAAAATCCAAGTCCTTTCAATAAGCATGTTACATACACAATTGACAGTTCAAGAATACTACTCCAAAACATCATAGCCTCAAGAATTGACTCACCTAGTAGGAAAACTCATACTTATTGTTCAATCAAACACATCATACAAATCACCCAACTATCATCAAACATGTTCCTTCATAATAAGAGAGTTACCCATAATCACTCACATTATACTCACTCTCTCATAAAATTGGCAAGTTACACATGATGAACCATAGGCTTGCTCTTAATGTATTACTCCACTAATATCAGAATATTAAGGCTTAGGATCAAGTAGGTCTTTAAGGGTTGTAATGTAGGCTAAGGGATTGGTAGGAACTATTTTGATCAAGAATAGTGACTATCTTCCCTAAGCACTTTAATGCATCACACTTTTCATTCAATTCACCTTTAAGAACCTATTTCCGCCACTTCTTTCTACCCCTATATTTTGTTTTGCCCTATCTCATTGATCTTACTCACATATAATATTGTGGGAGTATTATATGTAAACATTATTCAATTTTTAGCAAAAATTTTCTTTTAACTTCCAACCAAAACACATCAATTGTACACACCAATAACTGTTACTTTGGTACTTCAATTTCACCATTATACGACTTGAATTATAAACTCCTTAACTCAATTAATTTTACACTAAAGCACTTAGCAGCTTTAGAAAAAATTAAGGTCAATCAAAGAAGGGGATACAGGCTGCATATAAGGCTACTAAAGAAAATAAGTTAAAGGCTCAATAGGGCTAACTAAGAATATGCACAAGGGTAGGTCAGAAAAAAGGGTATAAACATGGCTATCAATGAAATCCCTATATCATCTCCTAAACCCACACTCTTTATTTCGCTTTACACACACACCAAGAAAGTTTAGCATTAACTACAATAAGGAATATACAAAACCTCACACTCAGATGGCACATGTTGAACTCAATTAAGATTATTATAGACTCTCAACCAAACAATACCATGAATTCAACATTAAGACAACAAGTACAAGAGTCATAAACTAGATCCCAGAAGTCTCAAAAGTAATAATTCACACAATCAACATGCTTTTTAAACAAAACCACTTGCATCTACGCTCCTACTTATTTCACTCCAAAGACTCAAAGTATTAACTACTTTGCTCCACACTTTCTCAAAAAATGTTATTTAGCACCAACAAGAATATCTTACTTATCAAAAAAAAAAATTACCCTTCTTCACACCCATTTTACATTACCTACCCCTATGATAGCCACGCTTAACTTAAGAGATTTGCCTCAATTGATGTGCATAATGTCCAAGGAAGACCAGGTCAAAACAGGTTTATTGTAACACAATAGGCTAAGTATTGGAATTTACCCACCCCACACTTAAAAATCTACTTTGTCCCCAAAGTACACTTAAAAGTAGAGATAGAAGTACTCCCTGAGGCCTCTAGGCCTAGCTAGTAGCCTCTTCATACATCAAGAGGGTCCGTGAACCCCACACTCAATCTTTGTCATACTTTTTAGCTCATGTTTTTTGGTACTTAGAATTCCCATCAACCTGTGACTCAACAAAAATAAAAACTAGTGAAGTAAAAAACTAAAATTACTGAAAATAAAACCTACCTTAACTTGGGTTTCTTCCCAATAAGTGCCTTATTTAGTGTCGTGGCACGACCCATATTAACTTTTTCCTCCACCTTGAGGATATAAATTTCACCCCTAACCTCACATCCATCTTTTTTCTTCACTCATAGAGTGGTGGTAAGAAGATGAAGAAATTGAGTAGTGGATGGTGCATGGTAAACCACTCAACCTTGAAGTGAGGTATATTTTTGTGTATCTTTTCTGGTGAAAAATTAAGAATGTAGGATACTTGTTCCTCATCTTTACACTCTTCCACTATTTTAGATGACTCCACAAATATGTCATAATCTAAACATAATGTAGAAAAGATCTTTGAATGAGGCCCAACCAATCTCACTTCAAAATTTACACCATCCACAACACACTCACGCTTATTCACCTTCTCAATTTCAATCACAAGAGAAAGTTGATAGTTGAATGTATAAAATTCTTGTGTTTTCTCCAAAAATTGGCTAGTATCCTCCATTTATTTTCTCAAACTCTATGGAAATAGTGGTGATAGTCTCTCCTTAACCAGTTCAGCAACTTTAGTTTTTGAGTACTCAAACTTCCTCGAATTATCAACAACTTTGTCTGCATATGGTTGGGGAGTCAACTCTACATTAACCTCCTTAGTTGTTGTTAGAGGCCTTTTATTCATCTCTTTACCATTCCTCAAAGTGATTTCCATTACTTTTTTAGGAGGTTCAATAATACTTAGCAAAACCCTTGAGGCCTGGTATTTTATGCCTACAACATTTGCCCCAACTGGTACTCCAAATTCTTCTGCAATACTTTCTAATTTTTGAGTTCTGCAACCATCTATTCTTGGGTGGCCATGATCTTCTTTAATATCTCCTATATGTTATTGGCCTGTGTGTTTTGTTGCTACCACTGAAAAAACTGCTTCTGGTTGTTCCATGATTGAATTGGTGGCTGAGTCTGCCACTTTTAATTGTACGTGTTCCCATAATATGGCCTTTGGGCATTGCCCATAAACATCACTGACTCAGGATTGGCAACACAAATAGCTACAAAATGACCACTGTTGCCACAAACCTCACACCACTATGTGTTCTGAACACAGATAAGATAGTATCTACCTCATCATGTGAATGTCCCATCCATTCACTTCCATTAAAATCTAGACAAAAAGACACTCGATGGGGTCCCCCATAAAAACAATAAGAATCATCATCACTTAAACACTATCTATCCTAAGCTGACATATCAAGAAGTATGATAAAAAAAGTAAAAGAAGATAAAAAGAAAAAAACACTAAACTATGTACAACTCAACATAGCAAAATTAAAAATAAGATAGTTTCCTATTTACAAGTCCCTGGCAATGGTGCCAATAACTTGTTGCGCCCAAGAATAGACGCAAGTGTATGTTGTATAACCACGTACTAAAGTGGACCTTTATAAGCAAAGTATTGATCCCATAGAAACTTGTTTTAACAACTATCTAATTTTAGTTATCTATTTCAATTTACAGTGGTATGATAGTAACTGAAAGAGTTTTAGAGTTGTAGACTAAACGCAAGTAAACAATGCATAAAAGTAAATTTCTTAGACAATCAGTAAGACGAAACCCAGGGTTAAGGCTCTGCAAACAATCATACTAAGATATTGAACTTTATTGGTTAGACTGCTTATTTTGGTTGTTGATTCACGGGGTTGATATTATGATCATGGTCTCTTGAGCCCCTAATCACCTATCTAACCTAGACCCATAACTACATCGTTTAGTGTGGATATAAGAACTAAGATAAACACATTTATATTTCATCCCATAGTGAACCAAATAGGTCATGTAGGTATATCTCTATCCTACATGCAAATTACAACTTTATTCTATAGAAACTTATAATCCTACTCTATTTACCCCCATGTTCTATCCTTTTATTCCCCTTCTCGAGTTCACAAAGATGACAATAAATATATTTTAATGGTTAAGAATCCTTAAAGTAGTTATAACAAGGGTAAATAAACAACCAAATATGATATGTAACAAAAACCTTATAAATTCAAAGTGATTGTAATCATGTTCTTGGCCTTAACCCCAGAAAGGGGCTTTTAGCCACTCAGGGACATGGTCATAATCACCATAGATGAATATAAGATAAAATCATTAAATAAACTAAAATAAACAAAGAAAAAACATATTTGAAGAGTTTTCCAACCCCTATCAAAGTTTCAATGACGTCCAAGGTTTACAACATCAAGTTTAAGTATCCTATTTATAGGAGGACAATTTGCCTGTTTGGTAGACTAGGTCCGCGTCACCCCGTCTATTCTATGGAATAGTGTGCGATATGGATTCATCATGGTAGCACACTATAAATTCATCTTGTAAGACATTCATGCCATATATGACCATTGCATAGTATGGACCAAGGTCCGCGATGCCCCATGCATTCACGACTTCAATTTGACTCCAAAACTTATTTCATGCACTTGTCCTTCCATTACAAGCCTTGTATTGTTGTTTTCACTTGATTTACAGCTTGTGTATCATCAATATATAATCATAATAAACTCACCAAGCATCCTATAGAATCAAACACGACGTATTAGAGCTCAAAACAACTTAATATCCAGGACAACGAACTAGAAACTTAAGGTAAGAACTAGTTTTGCCCTTTTTGAGCTTTAACTTATTGTGTAACTCTAGGCTTGATTCAATATAACCTTAAACCTTGTGATTAATTACTTTAACACTAATATGCTCATTCATATCATTATTAACACATTAAGCACATAAGTAGTCCTCAAAACAAGGCTAAATCAATCCAGATAATAACACTGAGATACATAAATCCACCTCCGATCAATCATCCCGTACCACCAGCTGTTCAAGAAGATCCCCTGAATAACCATGTTTTTAATTCCAAATCCAGGGTCACTTTCATAGATTTGGCCCATTCCGTGGCTACTCAGAATAACCCACAGGTTGTATCACCAGTCAATCCAATGATAAAAATAGATGTAGCCAGTATCTGAGACTTCACATGGATGAATCCCTCTTTATTTTCTAGATCCAAGTTTGAGGAGGATCTGGAGGAGTTTCTAGATGGTGAAAAACATCATGGGTGGTATTTCCAGTGAGAGTGCTAATTTATCTACCTATCAATTATAGGGAGTAGCTTATACTTGGTTCAAAAAGTGGAAGGAGGACGGAGGTTTTGAGGCAAGGCCTATAGGTTGGGAGGAATTTGACACAACCTTTTTATACAAGTTCTTCCAACTAAATTTGATGGATTCTAAGGTTCAGGAGTTCATCAACCAGAGTCAAGGTAATATTATTGAGAGAGAATACTCACTAAAGTTTTCTTAGTTAGAAAGGTATGCTCCGGCTATGGTGGCTGATTCTAGGCCCAGGATGAGTAAGTTTGTGTCTGGTGTGTATGATAGTGTAGTCAAGAATTGTAGAAAAACCATGGTGACTAAGGAGATGGACCTTTTGACATGACCCAAAGTAGGTCCTGGTAGTGTTGGGTATCTCAAGTACAACTAGAATCGGAGACCACCCCCAATACCTAAACCATTGACCTCCTTACACCCCATGTCAGATGAATTCCGAACATACAACAAGATAAGAGAATATCAATTTAAAGACATTAAGATAAGCTTATAACCAAAACCAACTACCAACAACCAATCAATAAACCAACACCATTATTAATACCGAAACTGATACCACCGATGACCATAGTAGTCCAACAATGCCTCTAATCAAAATCAAAGAATATGTAATCAGAACATGCCCTCGACCATAGCCAAAAAAAATAAAATTAATAGTAAAGACATAACGAAATCCATATCATGAAATGGGGTCTTCCGAAGTATGGAAGCTAACTGCTTCAGTCTGATTCACAAGATGATCCCAAATCCTAATCAATATATAAGAGAAGTAGAAGTATGGTCAGTTCCTATATCACATGGGGATACAACTTTGGAAGACGGTTAGCAGGGTGAACGCTAGCATGTAACTAAGGGATAAGGATAAAATAATGCTACCAATTCAAAACTAATTCAAACCAAAGCACATGTACACATCCATGCATATCCATGTATATACATATATATAATGTGGGGATAGCAAATGAGCTTAGCATGAACTTTTAAAACCATAACCTGATTTTGTGTAGCTTTACCATCACAATTCCACCCACGGTGTATATAGGTCTAGTATTACCTCCTGAACGGGTGTGTGTTAGTTGCATGAATTGGAGATATCATAGATAACCTGGGGATTCTCTTGTCCCTTCACCCTCTATAATACATATTCACGTGTATATACTTAGAGGATTCCCTTGTAACCCATGATCACATGGTCATCAAGACAAACCCTCATGTCAGTAAACATGAATTTCCAGTGTCCTTCCTTCGGACTCACACCTTCATGGCTAGCTATCACAACTCCCATTATTTCCTAATTAAAACATTTAAGACATAATTCAACCACCAATTTCAAAAGTCAAATATTAAGGCATTATTTAGTGGTATTGTCATACCGACTATAGCATAAATGCAATTTCATTAGCCCACAATTAGAGGATTCCCAAGTACCCTGTAGACTCCTTTATCAAAATCTCTTGGGGGATCCTGTGTACCCCGCAAGGTTTTCATGATCATTCCCTAACCATTTAACCTTTTAAACCATGCATTAGTTTCAAGAAACAAGACAAGCCAAGTAATAATGCATAAACCAAAATAAATTATACAAGTGGGTTGAAATTATTACTAATTTCCATAAAAAATAATTAATTTGGGGATTCCTTTGTACCCCTATTTCCATCCACCATTCCTATGCACCCCAATGCATTTACCAAACATAAATTTAAGCACAATAGTTTCATAAATTTCATGGAAAAATCATTTAAACAATTTAAATTAAAAACCCTCAACCAATAGTTCAAAACCCAACATCAATATCTCATGAACAATACTTAAAACCATATGCTTTTACAAAACTAACAATGAGGGAGAGTAACAGGCCTAAAATGCTAAGAAATTTAGAAGAGATAGCACCCTTAGAACCCTAGATGACCACTTTCTTTAAAACCTTAGCCTTACCTTGAATAGAGAGTTTGAGAGAGAATTTGGGAGTGTTTTATTGGAATTATGTAATAATGAAGTCCCAAGAAAGGCTTTAAGTCATGGGGTCCAAGGGGTCAAAGTGGGAAATGTGCAGAGTGCCCTAAACTTAAAAACTAAAAAAAGTATCACCTTTGACCTTGATTTAACCATCAACTCATAACCATACCTTACAGCTTATCACCATGAGTCATAACCAAGACAGTGACTAGATACACTATAGAACTTACGACTCGACCAAACCATTCATAATGAGACCCTATGACTCTTAGGGTTCAATAGTAGTCAACACAGAACCCAAATCGAGGTATACACTGGACACCCTATAATTGCACCTAATAACTCATAACATATCCTTAAGACTCTCAATGAGCCACTCGTACTCAGAGAAGAGTCAAGTCACCAACTTAATGATTTGGGTACGACTTGTCCCAATGAGTCGTCAAGACACAATATGACTCTGAGGATCTAGTCGTAACCAATGCAATGAGATTCAGGCTCAAGAAATTTCCAAAATCCATTCGTCCTCGAATAATGGGGTGAGGCATTTTCCCACATGATTAGCCCCTAAACGTAACTACTCTTACCTTTAAGAAAGAAAACAAAACACCAAGGAATTTACAATCTTCCTTTAATAAAGACAAAAAACAAAAATGATAAGAACAACACATACCCTAAGCATGATTTTCCAGAATAAGGAATTGGAACAGATAATTGGACTTCATGTCCTTTTCAGCTTCCTAAGCAGCCTCTTCAACCTTGTGGTTTCTCCATAGAATGTTTATCGAATGTACATCCTCTGTCTGCAATCGATGAACTTTCCGAGCCAAGATCCCAATTAAAACCTCCTCATAAGATACGGAATACGATAAACTAATGCTCTCAAATGGAAAAACAAATGAAGGATCACCCACGCATTTTTGTAACATGGATACATAATACACCGAGTGAATGAAACCCATACTAGAAGGGAAAATCCAACTCATATTCAATATTACTAACCCTACTTAGTATCAAATATGGGCCAATATATTAGGGACTAAGCATCTCCTTCTTCCCAAACTGCATTACTCCCTTCACTGGAGAAAACTTTAAGAACACCCAATCACCAACACTAAACTCCAACTTTCTTTACCTTACATCCACATAAAACTTTTGGCGACTTTGGGTGGTATTAAGCCTATCTCAACTCAGCTTCACCTCTTTCATAACTTGGTAAACAAAATCTGAGCCAAATATCTCAGCCTCACCAACCTCGAACCATTCAATGGGTGATCTACACCTCTTACCATATAATGCCTCAAATGGAGCCATACTAATGCTAGAATGGTAACTTTTGTTATAAACAAATTCAGTAAAAGGCAAGTGGTAAACCCAACTATCACCAAAATCAATCACACAAGCTCAGAGCATGTCTTCTAGTGTCTGAATTATCCTTTTTGCTTGCCCATCTGACTATAGGTGGAAAGAAGTACTAAGGATCACCTTAGTTCCTAAACTTCTATGAAATAAACACCAAAAGTGTGATGAGAACTGAGTACCACAATCTGACATAATAGAAACAGGATCCCCATGCAACTTTACGACCACCTGATAGAACAACCTTATATAATACTCGGCAGAATAATTAGTCCTCACTGACAAAAAGTGAGTTGACTGGTCATCTATCCATAATGACCCATATGGAATCAAACTGGTTCCGTAATCATGGAAGACCGATTATGAAATCCATATTTATTACTTCCTATTTCCATACTAGCAACTCAATTTTTGGAAAAAACCCACTAGGACTCATATGTTCCACCTTCACTTGCTGACACATCATATATTTAGCCACATAGTTGGCTACATCTTTCTTCATGTTCTTACACTAATATATTTCCTTAAGATCATGAAATATTTTCATCAAACCGAGATGAATAGTAAAATATGACTCATGAGCCTCAGCCAAGATTTCTTCTACAACCCATCTACATCAGGAACACATAATCTACCTTGATAACTCAAGATACCATCGCCACCAATCTCAAAAGCTACTATATTTTGCTAACCTATATCTCCCTTAATTTTTATCAAGATAGGATCCAATACTTTCTTCTCTTTTATTTCAGTACCAATAGATGACTGCGCCACCTTTTGCAAAAACACACCACCATTCTCAAAGTCCTTGAGATGAATCCAAGGTTAGCCAAATGGTAAATATCTTTCACCAATTCCCATTTATCTTCATACACATAAGGTAGACTCCCCATGGATAATATGCTAAGAGCATCAGCTACTATGTTAGCTTTACCTGGGTGATAGTAAAAACTCAAGTCATAGTCCTTTAGCAACTGCAGCCACCTCCTTTGCCTTAGATTAAGCTTTTTCTGGGTGAACACATATTGCAGGCTCTTGTGATCTAAAAAGATATCCACATGAACTCCACAAAATAGTGACACCAGATCTTTAATTCAAATACCAAAGCTAGCAATTTCATATTGTGAGTCGGATAATTCTTCTCATGAACCTTTAACTTTCTAGAAGCATAAGCAACAACCCTACCATGCTGCATTAATTGTAACGCTCCAAAAGTATCCCCTAGACTTCAAACGGTGCTCAAGACTATGAATAGTCCCAATCTAACCCATAATGCTTACTTATCATGAAACTCAAAAGAAAAGTGAACTAACTTGTTAGAAGCTAAAGATAAATGAATTCATATCTTAACTGACAATTTTTAACTTGGAAATATTTAAACAACTCCTTGAGCATAAACCATAAACAGTCTGACAAGCATTTACTAATAAAAGAGAGCCACTAAAATAGACCCCAACTGACCCGGACATAACTAGAAATCACATAACTAAAATACTTTAACACTGGACAGATATCTGAGACACTAGGTCCTTGGACTATAAGGACTCACAACAAGTCGAGATATAGGTGATGATGCATGTAGTCAATCGTGCTTCTAGAAATGAGCACCAGAACCTACATTATAATACAATGTAGCACATAGACATATATATGGGTCAACACTTCTGGAATGTATTGAGTATGTGGGGGTGAATACATAAGTAAAATGATAGCTAAATATACATATAGACTTTCAAATTATGAATGCTAAGTGTAAATGACTCATCATGAACTTGTATAAAACAAAAATTGCAAGATCATAAACATGAATAAAGAAGCATAACAATAAACAGTGTGAGCCATGACACTTAGTTCTAAAATCTTTACTTTTATTCATTTTTTAGGAGATTCTTCTAATTGACATAAAACATGTAAGCTATCATGGAGTCCAATATCTTACCCATGTTGGGGAGAGCCATTCTACCCTTTCCATCGAAATAGAACCTTAACTTAGTGATCAATATCCTTAACTTCATCCTTATTAGGAAAAAAACTTAACCTTTGTTGGATCGTAGTTTTTGAGAATTTAGGATACGCTCATCCGCATTTCCTTATCGATGCAAAATACTACTCCCAAAGTATATACATATATATTTTTATACTTAAGAAATCCATATTAAAATAGTATAAGGGTTAGTATACTAGAAACCATATGCGCATCTCTTTACTTTAAATCATAATTATGATTAAAAATTGTGGTGTAATACCCCGTACTTCTACCTAACTTAAATTCATCCCAAAAATATTAAAGACTTTCTTTAAAAGATGAATCCACTTTTATATATGTGATATTTTTAAGATTTTCACTTTTTATCATGTGGAAAATTGAATAAGATTTCCATCGATATCAAATTCGCCCAAATCCTACATCCGGGCAATGAGTTAGAGCCATTTTAGTAAGACAGTGTGACGCTTGAGCCATCACCGCATTGCGGAGCATGCCAAAATGGCAATCGTCAAAATCCAGTGAGCCTCCGGATTATGGCGTGTCGCGCCAGAGCTGAAATTTATAATTTTCTTTTTTCTAGTGTCTTAGCATGATACCACCGCATCGCAGTGAATTTCCAGGTCCCATCCAGTATTGTAATGTGATTTCACCGTGTCGCGCCATCAGCCCAGTTCTCAGTTGGCAATTTCCAGTGACACTGCGCCAGCCTTCCAAATTGGAAAATTTTAACAAAAAATAAAAGATGCGTCCAGGGTTAAATGGGTCTTTTTCCACGACCAAGATCAACCTTTACCCACGAAATTATTCTCTAAGAACACTATTACATAACTTTTCCTTACTTTCTCTCAAGAACAAAATCCTTCTCTCTCGAGAGACATAAACCCTAGCTCAAGAAATCAAGACTCAAATTCAAGAATCTCTCCGTCAATCTTCGTAGAATCAAGAACTAAGGTATGCACAGTGTTCATTCATGGATTCCTTTCATCCATGAAGCCCAAGAATCAAGTTTTAAATTTTGTATTGTGAATATTTTGTTTTGGGTTGATTATGTTCATGTGATTATGGTTGTATGATTCCCAAGTTGGAACCTATGCTAGTCTGTGGTCAGAAACATGTGAAATTTAATTGAAATATAGAGTTTTGTTGTATTAATTTGATGGCCATGCCTATTCCCTAGGTCATGCATCCTAGGTGTTTGATAAAATGCCTAAAAGAATAGAAATTATGCCTATAGCTTAATTGTGACCCAAGTGATAAATGCATGCTTTACCCTATGACCAAGAATGAGTTCCATGATATGGTATGCATTATGAATGGTTGAGGGAATGTCCAGGAGATTAGGTTGATGAATGTATGACATGTTTATATGCAATTACATTCATGTACAAGACTATGATAACTATGTGCTTCATGAAATCCCCAAATTAATGTATTATGAATTGTTGATATTGGTCATGTGTTTAAGAAGTATAATGTCCTGTTAGTTTCATGCTATCAAGTCCTGGGGGTATTTAATACCCAATAATTTAGCTGTGTGCCTAGAGCCAGTGTCATGTTTTCACGATACTCTCAGTCAAGCCATGATCATAGATTCACTCAGTCACATGACTCAGGAAAACTCAGTAAACTCAGTATCAGTCCAGTCTTACTCAGTAATCTCAAGAAATCTTAATAATCTCAGTCAGTTTTAAGATTTCAGTAGTATTCCGTCAGTCAATAGAATTTAGTGAACTCAATTCAAATTTGTTAAACAATACGATCAGTAATAGTTTCGCTTAGTTTAACTCAGTTCAGTGTCTCTTTAGTTAGGAGTAGGATTCAGCATCGAGTGACTCTATGGATGAGGACACATACTGTCAGTCAGTAGAGGGAGTGATCCTTGAAAAAAATCCTTGCATTCCAGAACTACGTAGCCAGCGTAGGTTGAGATGTACCCCTACGATTTTAGGGATTATACACCTATGAGGAGTTGATGGAAGAGCTCCCTGTCAGAGAGGGTTTACTCATAGGTTGTCTTTACCCATGGCATGGTACTGACACCCTTACAACTGAGGTTATAGGTTGGACCCGACCAGTTCATATTCGGGGCATGTTGGTTACATGATTACCTCCCACAGTTTTCAATTTCAGATTCAGTCTTCAGAATAGAACTTAGTTCAGTTCTATAGAAATCAGGACTGTCAGATACAGTCGCTCAGATCAGTATGGAACTCAGCTAGTTCCATCAGATTTCAGGACTGTCAGACACAGTCACCCAGTTAATAGTATATTAATTATACATAATTCATGTTACTAGTATTCAAATTTCAAGACTGTCAGATACAGTTAATCAGACTAGTTCTTCATAATCAGAACTGTCAGAAATAGTCATTCCATTATCAGTAATACGACATCAGTTCCTTAGCACTCAATAGACTTAGTCATTCAGTATCCCTGTATTAGTACTCAGATAATAGAAAATCCACATTATTAGAATTCATGAATCAGTGTTACCATGATCTCCATTACAGTTACATATTCATTCATGTATTCTCACGTTCATGTTATTAAGTCAGTTAGTATTATTTATGCATATGAACCATTGCATTCATCCACCTCACTTGCATACCAGTACATTCAATGTACTAACACATTTGCGCTATGGTATTTTATACCATAGGTTTAGAAGCATGAGCTCCCGAGCATCCTTAGTAGATCAGATGTTCAGCGGCTAGACTAGCAGTGAGTCCTCATCATTCAAGGAAAGCATGATTATTTTATTACTTTATTATTTCAGTAGTTCAGAGTTAGTTGGGGACATATCCCATCAACTCCACAGATTTTAGACAGTTTAAAGTCTTTCAGACTAGAGCATGTTTTGTATAGTTTATTTCAGTTTTGGGTATTGTTATACCCCATTACAGACATTATTTTATAGTCAGTATTAGTTCAATTTTGAACCTTATGGCCTTACAGCTTATATTTTGCATATTTACAATATATTATTCAGTGCTTAGTTACAGATATCAGTCATGGGTTAGTTAGCTTGTGGTCCTTCAGGGTCATGAGCACCATGTAGCATTCGGGGTTCATAATCTTGGGTGTTACATGTGGATATCAAGTCTTGTCGTTGAATTAAAAGGTCAAACTTTCTTGTAAGCTTAGTTCTTATACTTAAGCCTTAAATATTATACTTTCTTTCATATAACTTGTAATACAACATCATGCTTAAACTCAATTGGAAATATTTAATCAATGTTTCAAATCATACTCATGATATTCAAATCATACTCATGATAATCAAATCATAATAAAGAATCTTCAAGTCGAAACATAAGTAGATAAGAACATGTATGTACTTTAATACTTCAATCACATGATAATTTCATAAACTCAAGACAATATAATTTGGGTATGAACCCTAGTTGCAGATCATATAACTTAAAATTTAAAATAAGTTTTGGGAACAAGGACAAAAGAATATCCTTGTTCATAAACCCCACATACCTTAAGTTTCTTGACTTGTGAAGAAAGCTTGAACTTGGGACTTGAAGGATGAATTTATCATAGAACCCTAATCTTAATGTTTCTTGATATTCTTGATAATGAAAGGGGGAAAGAATTGGTATATGATTTGAAAGAGTAGGGAAATAATGCCTCTTTAAGGGTTAGATGTCGTGGATGGGAAGTTACAAGGGAGGAAAAAACAAAAAAGCCCTTAACTAAACTTCACAGAAAAAGCTTATTAGTCTTTACTGGTCTACCATACGACTCGTATGGTAGGGTACAACCAAGATCCTCTACTCGTAAGCATAGAAGACTCAAAGGGGTACTCACTGATCAACATATGAGTTTCACTTATGACTAGTATCCTTTCATATGACCTCTGACCCTATACTCATACCTTGGATAGAAGTTTAGGAAGACTTTATTGTAGAACTTACGATCGAACATCATACCACGCGTACCCTACATGATAACTTCTAGGGGGTCAAGTCATATTCTCAATAGAAAGTTCACCCTACTAAACTGTCTTGCATACGAGCACAACATAATACTCGTATGGTAGGGTACAACTCCCAGACACGGGGTATTGTAATATCTCCCCCTTGGAAACATTCGTCCTTGAATGTGATTCATCTAAGATCGGGATTAGGACACGAATCAACACCACTATACTGAATTTGCATCCAATCTTACCACTAACACGAGGATTCAATTTTCTCACAACATAAGATACGATATAGGAGCACCTAAGCGGATTTAAGGAGAAAGAATTTTCTGGAAATAACACTTTACCTTAGATAGGAGATGAACTAGAGGAAAAAATATGAGGATACTTGGTCATCAAGTCAAACTTTTACTGATGCTACTTCCTTAATCCTTAGCCTTCGGACCAGCCTATCAAGTATCTCAACCAGAATCTCATCATATGACAAGTTATCTTTGACTCTAATACTCTCTAGGGGAACCACTAAGGACAGATTTCTGATACAGTTTTTAAGCATTAAAATATAGAACACGGGATGAACAACAACTAACTCTGACTGATGATTCAATTTGTAAGCAACCTCTCCTACATGCTTCACTATCTCATAGGGACCAAAAAATTGCGGGCTCAACTTCTCTTTTCTTCCAAATGTCATTATACCCTTCATAGGTTACACTTCAGGAATACCTAATTGCCTACTTCAAACTTAAGCTCTCTCCACTTACATCAGTATACAATTTTTGATGGCTTTGTCTAGTTTTTAATCTCTCACAAATCAACTGAACCTTTTCCATATCTTCAAGAATAGAGTCTGACCCAATCAAACCTACTTCACCAACCTCAAACCATCTTATAGGTGACCTACACCTATGCCTATACAACACTTCAAACAGAGCCATCTGAATGCTAGCATAATAACTATTATTGTAAGAAAACTCAATCAAAGATAAATGATAATCCTAAATTCCTCTAAAATCTAAAACACACACCCTCAGCATGTCTTCTAATGTCTGAATTATACGCTCAGAATGACCATTAGTCTATGGCTGAAATACAATACTAAGCTTAACCATTGTACCAAGGTCCTTATATAAAGATTTCCAAAACTATAAAGTAAACTGCGTACTACTATATACTCTTCTCACACGTATTCGAAAAAATAAACTTGACTTTTTTGGGGCTAGCTTAGTTAATGGTACAGCTATATAGGAGAATCCCTCAACAAACCTTCTATAGTACCCAGCCAAATCAAAAAGCTTCGAATATGTAATGGAGTTATGGGCCTAGGCCATTTCTTCACTGCATTAATCTTCTAAGGATCTACATGAATACTAGCCCCTGAAATACTCTAGTGTGTCATCAATAAAGATAATGATAAACATATCCAAGTACTACTTGAAGACCCTGGTCATCAAATCCATAAGGGGTATAGGGGCATTTGTCAGTCCAAACGATAATATAAAAAAACTAAAAATGCCCATATCTTGTTCAAAAAGCTGTTTTCAAAATATCTTTCTCCCTAACTTTCAACTGAAGATATCCCGACCTAAGGTCAATCTTGGAGAACCACTTGGCACCCAAGAGTTTATCAAACAAATCACTGATTCTAGGAGTGGGATACTTGTTCTTGATGGTAACCTTTTTTAGCTGCCTATAATCTTTACACATTATGAGAGTACCATCTTTCTTGCGTATAAAAAGGACTGGAGAACCCTATGGAGAGATACTTGGTCTTATGAAACCTTTATCTAAGAGGTCTTTAAGCTGCTCTTTTAACTCTTTTAGTCTGGCCAGAGCCATATGATATGGAGGGATGGAGATGATTTAAGTATCAGGAAGACTATCAATACCAAATTCTATTTCTGTATCTAGAGATACCCCTGGCAAATCTTTGGGGAAGACCTTAGGAAAATCACTAACTACACGGACTAATTAAAATATTGGAGATTCATACTTAGTATCTTTAACTTGAATTAAATGATAGATACACCCTTTTTATTAACTTTCTGGCCTTAATGTAAGATATGAAATGACCTTTAGGAGACACAAAACTACCCTCCCACTCAAAAACTGCCTCATCAGGAAACTAAAACTTCACCACAGGGTGCGACAATCTATTAATTCATAGAATGAATAGAGCCAATCAATGCCTAAGATAACATCGAAATCTACCATCTCAAACTCTATTAAGTCCGGTAATATGATCTTATGAAGGACGATGATAGGACACTTCTTATAGACTCGTCTTGCAACAACTAACTCACCTACTAGGGTGGAAACTGAGAAGGACTTAGAGAGACTTTTAGGACCTACTCCAAAATTTGCAACGACCAATGGAGTAATATAATTGAGATTTGATCTCAGGTCTAATAACACATATACATCAAGGTGAAAGGCATAAATCACACTAGTGAAAATATCTGGTGAACTCTCCTTCTCCTGATGGAATGGTAAAGCATAGTACTAATTCTAGCATTGGCCGACACCGATATTGGATGATACACCCTATGGAGGAACTAGGAGATCCTCCTGAGTTAGTGCATTAGTAACCTTTGTCTGAAGATGAACATCCTTATTTCCCTTCTTGGCATATAGTCACTCCTTAACCCTGTGAACCAACTTTCCATACTCATAACAACCCTATTTTCCTATAAAACACTCATCGAGATGGGTGCTGCCATATTTTGCACATGTCAGGTCACTAGGCCTCCCAACTATATTATCCAGAGACCTAGAATTCAAAGTCCTACCCCACTGCTTTTGTATAGTACTAGGTGCAGGGGAACTGGCTGAACATGGTGCAGACACTTAGGAATGACCCTGAAACTATAAATGGCTTCCTCCTCTAGACCTTGGTTGACTATACACAAACTTCCCAGTCCTAGCCCTTTTGTTTCTCTTCTCCTTTTCGTTCAAATTTACTACCTCAATCTATTGAGCATAGGTCCTCAAACGAGAAATATACATATCCCCAATCAGCATGGAAGTCCTACACTTCTTGAATACCAAATCAGACACCCCAATAATAAACTTATTCATACGAGCTTTAGAGCTAGATAGAAACTCAGGAGCATACTTAGACAACTGAGTGAACTTAAGGCAGTACTTTTTCACTATAATAGAGCCCTGTATCAGGTTCATGAACTCTTTTACCTTGGTCTCCCTCATTTCACGCCAAAAGAACCTATCTATTAAAATATTATGAAATACCTGCCAACTCACAGGAGCTGCATTCTCACCTCTACCTTCTTTCCATATAATAAAAAAATCATAAACAATATTCTTTAGCCTATAGGATGCCAACTCTACACTCTCATGTTCCGTAATAAGCATAATCTGAGTAATCTTTCTCACCTCATCAACAAAGAGGTGAGGATCCTCATCCACCTTTGACCCATGGAACTCGGATGGATTCATCCTCATAAAATCCCTAATTTTGGATGCAGTTAAGTTACCATTTTGCTGAAGTGGAAGTGCTTCCTATTAGTTGCCCTGAATATTGGCAGTCACAGCTTGGGCCAATGCTTGAAAGACAACCCAAAATTCAGCATAAGACACATTCTCATTCAGAGGGTCAACGTGTAGGTGTGGCTGGTCGCTTTTTCTGTGTGCATTGGCTCCACGAGGAGGCATATTCTTTCACGTGAAAGAACGAGTTAAGGCCAATAGAGATAACTGTAAGCATGATAAACATGAAAGAAATGATGATTTCAAACTCATTTTTTAGCCTCTTGCTCATAAATGTGGTGCGCTGCACATCCATAATCTAGACTCTATGTAACAAGGCTTGTCTGACTCCCTAGGACTCTTCAAAATCTTAGGCTCTGATACCAAGTTTGTAACACCCTATAAGTATCCCCTGGACGTCACACGGTTCTCAAGACTACGAATAGTCCCAAGATAACCCATAATTCTTACTTATCTTGAAACTCATAAGCAATGTGAACTAACATGTTAGAAGCTGAAGATAAATGAAATTATATCTTAAATGACAGTCTTTAACTTGGAAATGTTTAAATAACTCCTTGAACATAAAACATAAGCAATCTGACAAACCTCGACTAATAAATAGAGATCCACTAGGACAGACCCCAAATGACCCAAACATAACTAGAAATGACATAACTAAAACACTTCAACACTGAACAAATATTTGATACATTGGGTCCACAGACTATGAGGACTCACCAAAAGATGAGATGTAGGTGATAATGCCAATAGTCAATCGTGTCACTAGAAACGAGCACCGGAATCTACATTATAATACAATGTAGCACATAGACATATATGTGGAATAGTACTTCTTGAATATACTGAGTATGTACGGGTGAATTCATAAGTAAAACGATATCCAAATATACATATAGACTTTGAAATGATGCATGCTAACTGTATATGACTCACCTTGAACTTGTATAAAATAAAGAGTGCAAGACCATAAACATGAATAAAGAAGCATAGAATAAACTTTGTGATCCATGACACTTAGTTCTAAAAGCTTTACTTTTGTTCTTTCTTATGGGATATTCCTCTAACCTACATAAACCACGCGAGCTATCATGGAGTCCAACATCTTACACACGTTGAGGAGAGTTTTTCTACCCTTGCCATCGGAATAAAACCTTAACATAGTGAACACTATCCTTAACTTCATCCATATTGAGAAAAAGTTTAACCTATGTTGGCTCGTAGTTTTTAGGAATAGAGGATACACTCATTTGCATTTCCTTCTCTGTGTTAAATACTACTCCCAAAGTATATACATGTCTATGCTCATACTTAAGAAATCCACCTTAAAATAGCATAAGGGTTTGTATACTAGAAATCAATTTTGCTTCTCTTTACTTTAAATCATAATCAAGATGAAAAATTGTGGATTTCAAGTCTTGTCATTGAATTAAAAGATCAAACTTTCTTGTAAGCTTAGTGCTTATACTTAAGGATTAAATATCATACATTCTTTCATATAATTTATAATAAAACATCATGATTAAAACTAAATTGGAAATCTTTAATCAATATTTCAAATCATACTTATGATATTCAAATCATAACAAAGAATCTTAAAGTCAAAACATAAGTAGATGAGAACATTATGCACTTTAATACTTCAATCACATAAAAATTTCATAAACTCAAGACAAGATAATTTGGGTATGAACTCTAGTTGCAAATCATATAACTTTAACTTTAAAACAAGTTTTGTGCACAAGAATGAAAGAATATCCTTGTTCATAAACACCACAACCTTAAGTTTCTTGACTTGTGAAGAAAGCTTGAATCTTGGGACTTGAAGGATGAACTTATGAGAGAACCCTAATCTTGATGTTTCTTGATATTCTTGATAATTAGAGGGGGAAACCATTGGTATTTGATTGGAAAGAGTAGGGAAATAATGCCTCAGTAAGGGTTATAAGTCATGGATGGGAAGTTATAAGGAAGGAAAAGACAAAAAAGCCCTTAAATAAACTTCATAAAAAAAGCTTGTCAGTCCTTACTGCTCTACCATACGACTTGTAAGGTAGGGTACGACCTAGATCCTCTACTCGTAAGTATAGCAGACAAAATGGGGTACTCACTGATCAACATACGAGTTTAACTTAAGAGTAGTATCCTTTCATACGACCACCGACCCTATAGTTGTACCTTTGATAGAAGATTAGGAAGACTTCATTGAAGAGCTTATGATCTAACATCATACCACTCATACCCTAATTGATGACTTCTATAGGGTCAAGTTGTATCCTCAACAAAAAGTTCAACCTGCCATACCATCTTGTATACGAGCACAACATACCACTCGTATGGTAGGGTACGACTCAAGAGAGAAGTCGTATGATGTATAAAAACTCCTAGACATAGGGTATTGCATCAACACAAAAACCAATCATATGAGGGACGCATCATAATAGACTACCAAACCATCAATGCCTTCAGGCAGAGTCAAGACTAGAGCTGAAGTCAACCAATAAGAAAATAACCTTCTTATAAGTTAACTTAGTCAAATGAGCGATAATAGAAGAGAAGCTCTCCACAAATAAGTAATTGGATAACCCAAGAGGCTTTGAATATCGGTTAGAGTTGTAGGTCTAGACAACTTGTTAACCAACACAACCTTTTGTGGATCCACCTTGATCCATTCACTAGATACAATATGACCCAGATAAGTTACAATATTGAACCAAAACTCGATCATGGAGAACTTAGCATACAACTGCTGATCCTTCAAGGTCTGCAACATACGACAGAGGTGATCAACATAATTTGCCTCACTCTTAGAGTACACTAAAATATCATCAATAAAAATAGTGACAAGCAAATCAAGAAACTGATGAAAGACTCTATTCATGAGATCCATAAATACCGCTGAGGCTTTAGGCAAACCAAAGAACATCACAAAAAACTCAAAGTGCCCATACTAAGTTTGGAAGGCAGTCTTAGGGATATCCGTCTCCCTAATCTTCAATTGATGGTACCCGGACCAAAGATCTATCTTAGAAAAGAACTTAGCACCCTGTAACTAATCGAAGATACCATTAATCCTTGGGAGAGGATACTTATTCTTTACGGTCACCTTATTTAGTTGTTGATAATCAATACACATCCGAAGGGAACAATCCTTCTTATGCATAAAAAATACCGGTGCACCCCATGGGAACCCACTAGGATTGGTAAAACCCCTATTTAGAAGATCCTTTAACTCCGTTAGAGCCATCTTTTATAAGGAATAGATATTGGATGAATGTCTAGAACAAGATCAATCCCAAAATCAATCTTCCTATCTAGAGGATTACCAAGAATATTATCAGGAAATACCTCAGGGAATTCATTTACCACAAGAGCATATTGTAAGGAAGGATCTTCTGAGTTAGAATCTTTAACCTAGACCAAATGATAGAGAGACCCTTTAGAAATTAATTTTTGGCTCAAAGATATGATATAAACCTTCCTTTAGCTATCGGGGAACTCCCTTCCTATTCAATAACTGACTCATTAGGAAATTTAAAAATGACCTTATGGGTTCGACAATCTAAAGAAACATAGTATAAGTGCAACCAATCAATCCCCAATATGACATCAAAATCAACCATGTCTAACTCTATCAGATCTACCAGAGTTTTATTACCACCAACGGACACCACACAACCCTATAGACTCTTTTAACAACCACATAGTCATCTATCGAGGTAGAAACAAAGAAGGGGTCCAGAATACACTCAAGACAAAAACTAAAATACACAGCCATAAATGAGGTCACATAAGAAAGAGTGCACCACGAATTAAGTAAATAGTACACATCATGGAAAAAGAGTTTTAACATACCAGTAACAACATGTAGAGATGCCTTAGACTCCTGACGGATAGTGAGAGCACAGAGACAGTTCCAACTAGAGCTGGAGCTAAAAAGGGCACCCTGTGGTGTGGAGCTAATGAAGAGGCATCGGTAACCTTGTTATATCTAGAAGCAACCTTACCCATGGGACAGTTTCTATGTATATTCCCTGGTGGACCATAATTGAAACACATATCCCTCACCTCATCACAAAATCCATGATGTAACTAACTATAAAACCTGCAGGGAGGATATGATGGAGTTAACTAAGCCTCACTAGCCTAAGATTAGGCAACTTGTTCCCTAGAACTATCTCCAACCTACAAACATCAATCACCAGATAAATTTTAATACGGAGAACTAGCCATCAAATAGGCCCAGTATTGCCCTACTTCTTCTTAGACCACTTTCCATTTTCTCTAGCACTTTGATACTGACCTCTACCCTAATCTAAATAGGGAATCTTCTTACTCTGTCTCTCCCCAAATTCAGCCCGCTTCTTCTTCACTTCTTTGACTTGTTGTATCTAAACCACAAGCCAAGAAATATCCATATCCTTATTTCATAAGGCAGCCTTACTCTCTAGAATTAAGTCTCGGGTTAACCTAGAAGAGAACTTTCTTGCTCTAGACCTCATGCTAGACACAAACTCTCAAGCATACCGAGATAACTGGTTAAACATCTAGTCATATTCCTTGACTAAAATCTTTCCCTTCTTTAGATTAACAAACTCTTTCGCTTTCACTTCCCTTATCTTTTGAGGAAAGAAGCATTCTAAAGAGTACTAGAGAAATTTTCCCATAAAGAAGACTCAGCCTCATGGCCTCTAAACTGGTCCCATTCCTCATGCCATTAGTACGCCATGTCTTTTGATTGGTAACCAGCGAACTCTGTGACTTCCACATCAGTGAAATGCATCACATAAAACATATTTCCATCTCATCAATAAAATATTGAGGATCTTTCTAATACTTAGAACTAGTGAAAGTAAGAGGACTCGATCTCATAATTGGCCAACTCTAGTAGCCTCGGGAGAGGGAGTAACCAAAGTAACACACTCAATTTGAGAGGCTGCCAATTGGGTAAGCAAGTAAATCGACTGGCAAAACTCAGGATTAGACATATTAGCTCAAGGTGCCTGAGGAGAAACCGGAGAAACCAGTGGAGCTCCCTCAATGCAATCAGAAGAAGTGACCCTTGACCAGGTTTGAACTCTTGGAGTAGGATGAGCTCCATCCATATTGTACTTAGAATGGATAGAAGAGTTCCTACGAACATCAGATCTTCTTGGAGACATGATCTGAAAGGTGAACAAATAGGAATAGAGAGATTCCTGACCTCAGACTCTATAGCTCAAAATAGAATAAAAAGAAAGGGAAACAGTCCTAAATGCCTCGTAGCCCACCCTAAATGTGTGGTGCGATACACACCCATAAAAGAGAATCTACTCAACACGATTTTGTGGACACCCAATTGACCTTGAACCTAGGATCTGATACCAAGTTGACACAACCCAAACCAAGGCCTAGCCATATTAGGTATCTCAAGACCAACGAGAATCAGAGACCACTCCAATACCCAAACCATTGACCTCCGTACACCCCATGTCGAATAAATTCTGAACATACAATAAGATAAGATAATATATATTTAAAGACATTATGATAAGTTTATAGACAAAACCAACTAACAACAACCAACCAACCAACCAACACCAACACCGATATCGATATCAATACCGATAATGTCCATGTCCATAGTAGTTCGACAAAGCCTCTAAAAAAATTAAAGAATATCCAGTCAGGACATTCCCCCAACTATAGCCAAAACCAAAAGGAATAGTAAATACATAAAGAAATGCATAGCATAAAATATGGTATTTCGAAGTGTGGAAGCTCACCACTTCAGTCTGACTCACGAGCTAATCCTGAATCCTAATCAATGTGCAGAAAAAGTAGAAGTATTGCCAGTTTCTGCATCGCATGGGGATATAACGCCCGAAGATGGTTAGTTAGGTGAACATTAGCATGTAACAGAGGGATAAGGATAAATTAATGCCTTCAATCCAAAACCAAGTCAAACCAAAGTACATGTACACATTAATACATATCCATGTATATACATATATATAATGCTAGGATTGGGAACATGATTACCATGACCATTTAAGGCCTTAACTTGAGTTTGTGTAGTTTTACCATCATAATTCCACCCACAGTCTATATGGGCCTGTTTTACCCCCTGAACGGGCCTCAATACGTGTTAGCTGCATGAACTACAGATATCATAGATAACCAGGGATTCCCTTGTACCCTTCACCCAAAATGATACATATGTACATGTATATACTTGGAGGATTATCTTGTAACCACGAGCACATGGTCATCAAGACCAACCCTTATGTCGATAAATATGAGTTTCCAATGTCCATCCTTCAGACTCGCACCTTCACGACTGGCTATCACAACTCCCACAATTACCTAATTAAATCATTTAACACATAATCCAACCACCAATTTCAGGAGTCAAAATTAAGGCATTATTAAGTGGTATCTTCATACCAACTATAGATTGCAAGCAATTTTATTAGCCCATACATAGGGAATTCCCAAGTACCCCATAGACTTCAATATTAAAATCTCTTTGGGGATTATCACTTACCTTACAAGGTTTTTATAATCATTCCCTAACCATTTATCCATTTATACCATGCATTAGTTTCAAGAAACAATCCAAGACAAGTGATAATGCATAAACCAAAATCAATTATACAATTCGATTGAGGCTATTACCAATTTCCATACCAAACAATTAATTTGGGGATTCCTTTGTACCCCTATTTCCATCCGCTATTCCCATGTACCCCAATGCATTTACCAACCATCAGTTTAAGCACAATAGTTTTAAAATTTTCATGGAAAAAGCATTTAAACAAACTATATTAAGAACCCTCAACCCATAGTTCAAAACCCAACATCAATATCTCATGAACAGTACTTTAAATCACATGCTTTTACAAAATTAACAATGAGGAAAGAGTAACAAGCTTGAAATACCATGAAATTTAGAAGAGAGCAAGTGGGTAATCCTAAATTTGACAAAAAAACTTAAACCCTAATTAATCAATCATATTCCATCTTTCTTAATTTTTTTAGGTTTAGCTCTTGAGTTCATAGCCTACATACTTAGAGAATAAAATATTGTATAAATTTTGGGTGAAGAAACGTTGGAGACCTTCTAAGAGGAGGAATAGCTCACTTCTATTATTGATTTGTGGAAGTGCAAAGTTTTAAGTAAAATTTACTTTAGCTTCAATAAATTATTTCAATGGAGATTATGGGTATATCTTTGCTTATTTTTCTTATATGTAGCTAGATCTCTCTCTTAGGGTTATGTGTGAATAAGGGTTCAAATGTGTGTGGGTTTTTATTTTTAACCTCTATTTGGTAGTTCGTACTTATTGGTTTTATCATTGCTATGCTAACTTGGTTGGGATTTATAGGTGAAAGCCCCAAATACCCACATGGATTTGAAAAGTGAAAGCTCTAAAATCTAGAAAGCTCAAGGTTATCTTCAAAAGAAGGGTTTTGACTGAAGTTTAGGAATCTACATCATCCTTGAATGAGAGATGTGGAGACCAAAGCAATGATAGATAATTATGTGTGTAGTTTGCTAACACCCACATGTCATTCCCTTAGTAATGCATAATCCAAAGATTTTTGCCTAATTGTTAAAACTCTAATTATTCATAGCCCCAAATTTATACTAGAAAAACTCAAAAAGAAACACTAGTGTTGATACTTGTCTCCCTAATTTTTATCTTATTGTACTATTGGTTGGAATTTAAATTATATCTATTAATTTGAATCAACTTGATTGCCACTCATATTTCTCCTCGTGAATTTGATCCCGACTCTAAAGTTGGGTAAATATTTTGATAATGACCGCCATTCAACTAAATTAACGTGTAAGTTGAGCGTTATAAAAAATGGCACCATTACCGGGGAAAATTTTGGTGTATTGAGTTTTGTAGGTAGATTTTTATTTTATTTTACTTTTCTCCATGGAATCTTCTGAAAAGTATGATGTCAGTAGTCAGGAATCCTATTGTGATGACCATGTCTTATTTATGATGGACCACACTTTAGGAGAGATTGTAACTATGCTCCTCGGAGAGAGATGGACCTACCATATCGATCCTATAGGAAGTATAGGTGTTCTTTATGTAGTGGTCGTAATGGACATTGGGATGACTGTCCAAATGCCCCTCCCCCTATTATGATATTCAGGTTTCTAGTTCTTCTTAGGATCTTGATAGGTCTTATGATGAGAAGAAGAAAGAGCAACATACCGAGTCCAATAGCTTTGACACAAGGCTATTAGCTATTTTTGATTGGGTAGATACAACGGAGGAGAGTATACATGACATGCATCAAGAGTCATTAGGATAGAAAAGTGTCATGATGGAGGAAATGGTCAAAGAAAAAATGCTTGAAACTATCACTACCATGCCCATTTTCTTAGAGAAGGTTTGTCTAGAAGAGAAACCAAGTTATGATGATGAGCTTGGTAGTGAAGACTCTTCGGTGACTTTCCAATCAAATGACTCATATGAGGATGAAAAATCTGAAATAAAGGAATAGTACTAGAGTAGAAAGAAGACACAAAGGTAAACTCTATTGATGACTTTAGTTCATTTTGGGGTAAAGATGATTTGGAGGAGGAAATTGCGGAATTAGGGGTTAGGCCTTGTTCAAACCACTTTTCTATGTTATGCTTAGAGAATGTGATAAGTATCCATCGCTCTACACAAATGGTGGATTGTGGGGAAACGGAGTTCGATTTTTATATTTTGGAGATCAATAGTCCAAAGAAACACATGGAAACCCCACCATCAAAGGCCAAGAATTCAATTTTCGATGCACATAGAGTGTTCTATTAATGTCCTCACCTTTGCGCAAAGAACCAATTTAAAGATTTGATATAAAATTGGGTAAAAGGTTCAACTATTTAAAATTGTGAAATCAAAGCTTGCTTGCCATGTCCTCACATATTCTAAATTTCATCTTGGACAATTAGAATCTTTTGTCCCTCTACTGCTCATTGAATATTGAACAAAATTTGGGATGGAATTCAAATCTTCTAAGTGGAAACATAAAAGAAAATGGTAGAGGCGTCATGCCATGACGTTAAACTAAGTGCTCAATGGAAGGCACCCTATCACGCCACAAAAAGTGGCCCGTATCCTTTTGTTTATGCATGATAAAGTAGAATTTTATATTTGTTTTCATGCATGCATAATTCATGAAATATTGGTACTAGGAGGAATGTTGATTGAACTTGAAAAGAGAAATATCTGAAATTGGCATGTTAGGAGCAAACAATGGAGGGTAGGAGACCCAATTTTGGTCTCAGTTACCACAACCACGGTCTGTGCCACTACGATTGTAGAGGCCATGTGACTGCGATCACAGTTAAATAAGATTAAAAAGACCATCCGACTTCCATTTCCCATACGCCTCTTTTTCAAATTTACTCAAATTCTCTCCAAATTTTTTCTTTGTGTGGTGTATCCAAGTGTCATATCAACCAATTTGCATCGTCCATCTCAATATTTGTCTTAATTTCCTCGTTCTTCATGTGATTATATTCTTAGAACCTATAGTTTAGGGAAAGGCCTAAAATATCGTTTTCAATACTAAATGCATGTTTGATTATGATTGTTGTATGTTTAGATGTTGTAGTTAGTGCACACACTAACAGGGAAGTCTTGAGTACCTAGAATTAGGGCTAAAAGAATGCTTAAATAGAACTGTGTGCCATATGTTCGATGTAATGCCCTAATGAGTGCAATTTAAATTCTTTCAAGTCTGGGGCTTAAATCATACATTTTAGGCTTAAATTTTTTTACTTATAATGTTGAGATACCTAGTAGAAATAAAGAATTGGGGTTAAAATTTTGTTTTGAAGAGAGTGCAAAATCTATTAAATCTGGTCTCAGGTGCCGCGATTGCGATCTCAATGACCGCGATCGCAGCACCACAATCGTGATCCCAATGACCACAATTGCAGCACCACGATCGTGGTGACTTCTCTACAATCTCCATACCTGAGGGCAGTTTCGGAAGGAAACAAAATTCCTGCACCACCATTTCTGCCCCTAATACCTCGTATAACACTACCACATGAGATTATCTATTTGATCTAGAAATTTTTAGTATGATAATGTTAATGATGGTCTTTTGTATTGATCACAGGTTCGAAGCCTCAAAGATGGAAAATTTTGACACCACCAGGATTATGGCCGCCCAATTCCAAAATCCCTATTATGAAGACTTGCCCAAGACTAAGCTACTCCTTGAAAGGGGTATTGTCTTAGACAAGGTGGAGGAGAATCTTCAAGAATTCCAGGCCAGACTTATTATGACCCGATGGATATGCTTTTCCCCAAAACCCTGCTATGTAAATGAGCACTGGGTGTGTGAGTTCTATGCAAACTTTAGTGTAGTTTCCCTCAACACTCAGTAATGATGATTCGGGGTAAGAAAGTGAACTTTAGAGTAGAGAAGATTAATGAGGTGTACGAGATCCCAGATGCTGACATGGGGAGTTTCATGCCAAAGCATGTGAGCCAGAGACCTGGATGGAAAATATTTTGTGTCCTGGGAAAGCAATTCCCTAGGACACCACCAAAAGATATATTCTAATGAATCACTTCAAGGCGGAGGCTAGGCTTTGGCTGAACATTATTTGTACTAGAGTCTCTCTATGCACTCATATGACTATTGTTACAGATACGCCAGCTCGGATGATGGGTTGTCTCCTATCAGGCATTGCTCTCAATGTAGGAGAAATTAAGATCTTAGAGTGGCGACACTTCAAGAACCATGGAGGTACTCATCTTTTCTTTTCTTCTGTGATCACTAAGTTATGTAGGAGGGAGAAAGTGGAGAAGTATCTTACAGAAACCTGGGTGCATCCAGGTTCCCTCATCTGCCCAATCAAATTTTGGGGTGAGGGTGCCCCAAGCTAGAGCAAGAAAAGAAAGATGGACTCCGATAAATAAAACTGAGAGGATACAGATTCATCCAGACCTTTATCATCTAATCCCCTTGAAGATATTTTAGGTTATATAAGGGTGGTTAAGGGGATATTGTCCAGATTGGATCAGGGACCCAGAGATTTCTCCATTGCTCATCATTCATATATAGCTCAGCCAGATTATGAGAAATACTCAAAGGAGCAGCAAAAGTAGAGAGCCATAGTAGATAGCCTGGAGAGATAATATTCATCCTTGGCTACATCTCACAGGGAGCTCAAAGAATCACATGAGAAAATGGTAAAGAGAGAGAAGAAAATAGATAAATTTTTCAAGAAGTTGTGGAAAGGGGTAAAGGGCATCTTCAAGGTGATCATACCAAACCATCGACTACCTTCACCAATGTTGGACAGTGAGAATGAGGCCCCAATATATTGGTCTGCTAATGATGTTGATGGTGAGGGTGTAGATTTAGCAGGAGATGATAGCTCTTGATGTAGATATAGGGAAGCCCCTCTTACTCTTTCTATATTACTTTTAGTTGGGGCCCCCGAATTTTTATTATTTTGATTGATGCTAGATGTTTTATGCTATTTAGGTTGACATTCTTGATACTATTATTAGGTACTCTGATGGTGCCCACATTTTATAAATTATCATGTTTTTCTTTTAGTTTTAGTTTTTCTTTTTACTATACTTTGATTTTGATTTTGATAATGCATGACAAGATTTGACCTATGATAGATTGAGCGATGACATTCTTAAGGGTAAAATATCGTGTTTGGGTTTTGAGACATAGGTGCAGGGGATTTTGAGTACATGTAGCATAAATTCATGAATGCAAGGAAAGTCTGAGTACCTGTGGCATTGTAAATTTGGGATCATGTTATAAACCATTGGCAAAGTCTGAGTAGCCATATGGGTGGTTTGCCTATTTTGAGCCAAAAGGTAAGTCTAAGGCTTTGGTTGTAGCCATAATTTAGCAAATTGTGTCTGGTGCTAATACAAAACAAGAACCCCCTCCATCTAATTTATTTTAAAAATCAAGGTCATAGACGTGAGCAATATTGTAACAAAACTTTTTCTCCTTGTGTGGCTCCGTTAGTTTTTGACTTGTGAATAGAAATAGATACTCCAAAATTGTCTTTAGCAGGAGGGACATTTGAGCTCCCTTGGTGAATTTTTTATGCCATGTGTGGAAAACTATTTGCATTCATCTCTTGTATACTTGTGTTATCTAGAACTTGCCCCGTTAGTCTTTCAAAACAAATTTTGATTGTACTTGGTTGGAGAAATGATCATAAGACCTCTTTGTGATTTTGGAAAACACTTTATCCTAAAAAGTCTACCCAAGAATGCAAGCCATGAACCATTTTTTTTATCCCTCTTTTGAACCATACCCTCCTTGAACGTAAAAATGCAACTTGAGGCTAAAAGCCTAAGTTTGGGGTGATAAAGATTGATCTAAGTAAGTTTGGAACCACAAAGTTGTAAGTGAAATGCCTAATATGCTTTAGCATTGTAAGCAGAGAGGATCCAACAAAGGAATGAATTGCACAAAAGTGGCAAGAAAAAAAAATAAAAGACATGGGTGAACAAAGAAAGCAAAAATAGGCATAATAAAAGAGATAAAACAAAGAAGAGTGGCCCATAGTCAAAAAGGCATATTGAATACGGTGACATGAATGTTCAAGGAAGGGTGTAGCTATGTTGTTCCCAAATAATATCCTACCCAAACCCGAACCTATGTTACAAGCTTAAAAAGACCTTTATGATCCCCGACCATTTACTTTCTTTGCAGTGGCGACAAAAAATAAGGGAAAGTCAATGGTATGACACTTGTTTCATAGAGATTTCTTTTCTGAGGGAGAGAGTTTTTACACTTAAAATTCCTTGTTGCATATTTGGTATCTTGGTGTATATAATTCTTTTTCTTGTGAAGTTTCTATATGAAACAAGTTGAGGTGGGTGATTTTGTCACCTTTCTAGCAATGAGGCAAATGGAGTATAGCTTAGTTATGGACAAAATGGAGTAACTTCTAGAGTATTGGTTTTTGTTTCTTGGTTGCTCATTTAAGTCCTATGCATCCTTAGATAAGGTTTTTCATGATGAGGGGTGTAGTGGAAAATAGCTTAGCCCATGTGCAATGAGCTACTTGTGGTAGTGACTACGGTTGAAGTAATTATGATCTTTAAGGTATGGAGTTTGGGCATAGATATTTAGTGTCTCATGGTAAGACGTAGTGTTGCTTGAGGACAAGCAAAAGCTTTATGTTAGGGGTGTTGATGATTGGTGATTTTACTACTCATTTTCACTCATCATCCATGCACATTGCCATGTTTTGAATAAATAAATGAGACATAATTATTATTAAATGCACCAAAATCCACACTTTGTAGGCATAAAGTTGACGAGATAGAAAGATGAGGATTAGATCTTAAAATGATCAAAACGGAAGCATAAAAGTACAGCTGAAGACCTAGAGCAGAAGGGCCTTCAGTTACTATGGCAGCGATCTGCTGACTATGATTGCGGCAGTCAAGAAAGGTAAATCAATCGCGGTCGCGTAAGTCTATCGCGGTGGACACGATCGCGATAAACCTGGTTCAATCGTGACTTAGAAGAAAAGTTCATCCCAAGGGAAAATCTGGAAATGCACATGGCTGATCCCAAATTGGAAAAAAAGACTCAAACCCTAAGTAATCAATCATATTCCATTTTCCCTAAATTTTTTTGGTTTATCTCTTGAGTTCATAGCCTCCATCTTGGAGAAGAAAATATTGTATAAATTTTGGGTGAAGAATACATTAGAGACCTTCTAAGAGAAGGAGAAATAACTCACTTCCATTATTGATTTATGGGAGTGCAAAGTTTGAAGTAACATTCACTTAAGCTTCAATAAATCATTTCGAGGGAGATTATGGGTACAGCTTTACTTATTTATCTTATGTGTAGCTAGATGTCCCTCTTTAGGTTATGTGTTAATAGGGGTTAAAGTGTGTATGGGCTGTTATTATTAGCCTCTATTTGGTAGTTCATACTTATGGGTTTTATCATTGCTATGCTAACTTGGTTAGGATTTATGGGTGAATTCCAAACTCTAGAAAGCTCAAGTCCATCTTTAAAAGAAGGGTTTGGGGTGAATTTTAGGAATCCACATCATTCTTAAAAGAGGGATGTGGACACCAAAGCAATGATAGACAATTATGTTTGTAATTTACTAAATTTTTACTATCTTAGAAATAAGGGTGATTGTGAAGTTAACTATACCAAGTGTATCATCCTAGAAATAGGGATGCCTAAATTGTGGTTTGGTTACTAAATGTTGAACACATCCGTTAGGTATTCAAAAGAATCAATGGGTGAAAGTTTAGTGTTTTGTTGAAAGACTAGCATCAAAATCTATAGTCGAACCTACCCATTTTTTATTTACTAATTGATTATGATTACTAACAACCATATGCCATTCCCTTAGTAATGCATAATCCTAAGATCCGTGCCTAATTATTAAAACTCTAATTATTCATAGCCCAGAATTTATAATAGAAAACCCAAAAAAAAACACTAGTGTTGATACTTGTCTCCCCTATTTTTATGTTTTTGTACTATTGGTTTGAATTTAACTTGTATCTATTATTTCGAATCAACTTGATTGCCACTCATATTATTTCTCGTGGATTCAATCCCAACTACTCAGTTGGGTAAATATATTGACAGCGACCGCCTTGCATTTAAACTGACATGTAAGTTTAGCATTATCAAGGACTAGTTGTACACTTCAGGAGTTTAGCATCCCCACTTGGAAGTGGGATATAGTGAACATGGATTTTTGACAAGATTGTCTCGTACGCAATGTGAGAATGATTCGATATTGGTCAATGTAGATCGAATGACCAAGTCAGATAAGTTTTTTTTCTAGTTCATATTTTGTATTCGGTTGAGTATTATGCTTGACTCTATCTTATGGAGTTTGTAAAGTAGCATGGGGTTCCTTTGACTATTATCTCATATAGAGGTACTTAATTTACCTTTTAATTTTTGAAGGCTTTTCAGAGGAGTCTTGGTACTAAAGTTCATCTAAGTACAGCTTTTCATCCTCAGACAGCTAGTCAGGAAGCACGGACCATTCAAACTTTAGTAGACCTGTTGAGGGATTGTTTTATAGACTTTAAGGGTAGTTGGGATGACCATTTACCTTTGATTGAGTTTTCCTACAACAAGAACTATCACTCGTGCATTCATATGACTCTGTTTGAGGTTCTCTATAGAAGGAGATAAAAATCTCCTATTAGTTAGTTTGAAGTAGGTGAGGCTACTTTGATAGGGCTATATTAAGTTTTTGAGGCGATGGAGAAAGTTCAGTTGATTTGCAAAAGGCTAAAAATAGCCCTAAGTCATCACAAATCTTATATAAATGTGAGGAGAAGAGATATTGAGCTTAATATAGGTAACTTGGTTTATTTACAGATTTTGCCCATGAAAGAGGTAAAGAGATTTAGGAAGAAGGAGAAACTCAATCACCACTATGTTAGACCATATAGAATTTTAAGTCATCTTCGGAAGGTGGCTTAAGAGTTAGAGTTGCCTGTAGATTTGTCATTAGTGCATCCGGTGATTAATATGTCTTCGCTAAAAAAAGTCATTGGTGACTCAACTTATGTTGTTCTTGTGGAGAGTGTGGATGCGAAAGATAGTCTCTCATACGAAGAAGTCCAGTTGAGATCCTGGGCCCTCAAGTTCATAGGTTGAGGAATAAAGAAGCTCCCTTTGTTAAGAATCAGTTCATCGAGGAAGATACTTTGGAAGTCAAGGTAGATATGCAAGCCAAATATCCCCTTCTTATCTCCACGAATTCATATCTATATTGAGGTAATGGTTCTCCCTTAAGTTTTTCCCTAATTTTCTATCACAGCTATATAACCATCATCATGTTTTTGTATGCATTCATGAATTCAGTTTAGTCCATGTATCATGTTTTAGACTCAATTATTTAATCATCATTCAGCTCATAAGTATTTAATATACAATCTCAGTTTTCTTAGTATCTCATCTTAAACAGCTTTATTCGAGGATGAATGATCCTAAGGGGGAGATATTGTAATACTCGTAGATCCTAGGCTCGTTTCTAGATCCTAGTTGTTTGTTTTAGGGTTCCAAGGAATAAATTAACACTAAGTATAAGGGACTTAACCATTTTTAGACCGCCAGAATTCAAGGATTTTATTTTTGTCCTTCTAGAGTCCAAAACATTGATTTATGAGTTAAAATGTGTATAGGGATGCTAAAAGGGTCATCTGGGAGTGTTTCAGAATTCTCGAAAGAGGTTCGGGGTGATTTTGGACATTGTAGGCGGTAAGACTCCGTGATATTTTCATTTCACAGAGGTTAGCCTCCACGATAACCTCCATGGCACAGAGGTTGAACCCCCACGATAAGCTCCATGACACGGAGGTTAGCCTCCACAATAACCTTTGAGACACGGAGGTTGTATTTTCTTGCTTTCTTAATTAAAAATCCAAGGGGTATTTTGGTCTTTCACCCTCACCCCAAATGTCCAAATGACAAATTAAAACCCCAAGAGGGGCATCAATTTCCCAATACCCATTAGTTTTCATACGTAAGAAATTTTCCCCTTTCCCAGAACAAAAATTCAAGTTTCTCCTGAAGGATTCAAGCATACAAGGTTCTAATTCCAAGATTCTTCTCTAAGAATTCATGTAATTAAGGTATGTGTGGTATTCATGAATGGGTTTCTTCCACCCATTGAGTCCCAAAATCCCTTTTTGTTCAAGTTTGACTTTTTCCCTCTTTTATTAACAAAATCAATGTTTATGATAAAATTTAGTTCAAATAATATGTTCATTCTAGGAATTTTTTAATTAGGTTATTGAAGCAATCCCAAGTTTGGAGCCTTAGAAACTTTCCAGGAATCTTGTTCTTCGGACCCATTATGACTCATGGTACAAGCCATAAGCTGGGGTACGAGTGGTGAAGACCTATCATAAGATGACTAGTGTTAGTTGGTGGGATTTTTTTTGAAACTGGAATGGATGCGACTTAAGGGTACGAGTCAGAAGGCATAGGTATGAGTCGTATAGGTGACTCGTAAAGTGGTCAGTGTTCGATATTTCTAGTGTTATATTTTGTCAGGGATACGTATCATGGGTATGGATCGTATATTGAGGTTACAACTTTGTTGGATGAGTCGTATACTGTACAGTGTCCGATCCATGGTTGAGGATTGGTTACAATTGGGTTGGTATCGATCATAATCTAGGTTACAACTTGTAAGGAGGTCATTCATAACCGTGTGTCGGGGTTTTATGGGATTTAAGTAGGGGTATTCTAGACATTTCCTTACATACCCTAATAAGGACCCATGACTTCTAATTCACTTAGGAGGTTATTTACTCAATTATTTTATTCTTAAATAGAATGGGGAGGTTGTTCCTTAGCGCCTAAGGGGAAGTTTATTCCTTATCTTAGAGCCCGAAGGTTAATCTCTAAAGTTTGTCTTTATTACTTGGTCTGGGTTAAAGATTCTAATTTGGAAGGTCCTCCTTTGTCTTCAATCCCTATCGTTAATGAGTTTCCAAAGGTCTTTCCTAATGATCTTCCACGTGTTCCTCTGGATAGGGAAACAGATTTTTGTATTGATTTGCTTTTGGACACTCGTCCAATTTCTATTCCTCCATATGAAATAGATCCGACTGAGTTAAGGGAACTCCAGGAGCAAATTAAGGATCTTCTAGACAAATGGTATATTCATCCTAGTGTCTCTTCATTAGGTACACTAGGGTTGTTTGTGCACAAGAAGGATGGTTCTTTTCATAAGTGCATCCACTACAGGCAGTTGAACAAGGTAACGGTCAAGAAAAAATATCCTCTCCTAGAATAGATTATATTTTTGACCAGTTGCAAGGTGCAAAGTTCTTCTCTAATATAGATCTTCGGTCTGGGTACCATCAGTTAAACATTAGGGAGATGGATATCCCTAATATGACTTTTGCTCTAGGTATGGGCATTATGAGTTTTTGGTGATGTCATTAGGATTGACAAATGCCCCGGCAGTGTTTATGGTTTGGATGAATAGGGTGTTTTGATAGTATTTTGATCTCTTCATCATTGTGTTTATTGACAATATTCTGGTGTATTTTAAGAGTGAGGTGGATCATGCTAATCACCTCCATGTGGTGTTGCAGGCCTTAAGGGAACAATAGTTGTTTTCTATGTTCTCTAAGTGTGATTTTTGGTTGAATGCTATGACTTTCTTTAGTTATATCATCTCTAATAAAGGGATCATGGTGGATCATATCATCTCTGTGACTTCATTTGATATTCGGAGCTTCTTGGGTTTAGTCGGGTATTATAGGCGGTTTGTGGTGAGTTTCTCGTCGATAGCTTCTCCTTTTACTAAGTTGACTCAAAAGAAGGTTAAGTTTTCTTTGTCAGATGCATGTGAGGGGAGTTTTGAGAAGTAGAAGGATAAGTTCACTTTAGCTCTAATTAAAACTTAGCTGGAAGGCAATGATGGGTTTGTGGTTTATTGTGATGCATCTAAGGTTTGTCTTGGTTGCATTTTAATGCATCATGTGAAGGTGATAGCCTATACTTCTAGGTAGTTGAAGTTGCATGAGAGAAACTATCCTACTCATGATTTGGAGCTATTTCTCATTCTGTTTACTTTGAAGATATGGCAACATTATTTGAATGGGGGTCTACGTGGATGTCTTTTCTAATCACAAGAGTTTGTAGTATGTGTTCTCGCAAATAGTTCTTAATCTCAGATAGAAGAGATAGCTTGAGTTTCTCAAGGACTATGATATGAGTCTTCACTACCATCCAGGTAAGGCTAACATGGTTGTTGATAGTCTTAGCAGGTTGTCCATAGGTGATATGGCTCATGTGGAAGAAGGAAAGTGAGAATTAGTAAAGGATATTCATCGCTTGGAAAATCTTGGGGTTCATCTCTTGGACTCCAAGGATTGTAGTGTGATGGTGCAAGAATTAGTTAGATTGTCTCTTGGTGCAGAGATTAAGGAGAAACAAGTGTTGAATTCTACCTTGATGATAATCAAGGGTAGCGTTGGTGAGCAAAAGGTGGAGGATTTTAAGATTAGCGGAGATCACTACAAGAAACTGCCCCTATTGCAATGAATCATTTGGCAACGGTTCCAAGGCGTTGTGATAGATAGTCTATTGCAACGGTTGGAACCGTTGCAAACAGAATTTGTTCTAGTAGTTATATAACTGTTGCTATTGATGGATAACTATCCCAATAGGGTATCTTATAGCAACAGTTTCGTAAACCATTGCCATAGAGTCACCTATTGCAATGCATTTTTGAAAAAAAAACTATTGCATCGGTTTTTATTTTTCCCTCCCTATTTTTTCATAACATCTGCCAAAACTATAAAAAATATATAATAAAAATAAAAAATGCAAAATAAACTTTTCACTCTCAACTCGATCACTCTTATCAGTCTACAAACCCTAGTACTGCCACTGCACCGACTGGCCACCACTCTCAGACTGTCGCTCTGACTTCCCCACTGCTGCTCCGATTGTCACTCTGACTGTTGCTCCGATCGTGGCTCCAACCGCCGCTCCGACCACTAGACCGATTTACAATAGCCGACAGATCTTGTTGTTGAATCCTCTTAGTAAGCTTGCTCTTCATATGAATTCATTCATTTTATGTTGTAATGGAGTTAAGATCTAGAAATTTGGTGCTCTTTGTTGACAAATTCCAAAGGGAAAATATAATTAGGATACTTAAGTTGTTATTTAATTTCTAGCTCTACTGGTACTATCATTTTTTATTAGATTAGCAAGTCATGTTTGTTAGGTAGATTTCGATTAGCCAAAACTGCAATTTACTTTTGTCGTGATTGCCTTTGTCCATTGGTTGCTAGTCATTAGATAGCTTCTTTGTTACCTATTATTACAAAATTAGATTTTTGTTTGGAGGAAATTCATTCTCCGCGGGATGTTATAATGGATGCCTATTGTGGTGGTAGATTTAAAGTATTCAAATCAATTGAGTAATAGAAGTTTACCTGTTAATGACTGTACTTTTGGGTGTATTCACCATCTCAAGCTTGTCTCTGTGATCATAAAGCCTATACTTTTGTTGTGTGTGTATATGATTTAATTTGTTTTGATTGTTCATAAAATATTAACATAGTTGAAATGCTAGTAATGACCCCGATCTAGAAGGTTGAACATTGAAAATACTGTTGATCATATATTAGATATTCAGATCTGAAGGTGTAAAGATTGTACAATTCAGCTACTTTAGAGTAATTGGGATGCAAATCAACAGGAGGTTCTTATGATTTTGGCTAATGTGGATATGATTGTTGTTTGGTTTGGTGATGGATTAATGTAAGACACAAATTACGGGGGGGGGGGATTTTTGTGGGATTGTAATGTTTCAGTCCCATGTTTTGAGGCATGGCTGATCTTGAGCCGATGGTCTATAAACAACCTCTTTACTTCGTCGGAGGTAGTGGTAGGTACTACATACATCTTACCCTCCCCAGACCCCACTTTGTGGGAACACACTGTTTTTGTTGTTATTGTTATTCTCCTTTTGATCAAGGTTTATTAAATTATATTGATGTACAACCTAAAGAAGCTCCGTGTTACTGAATAACTAATCTCAAACTTATTCAAGTTCCACAAACAAGAGTAATATATTTTGTATATACTCTGAATGCCAATATGTATGGAATAAACAAATGGGTGTGTTGTACGGGATATCCTAGAATGACATAGTGTATTTTTTAATAATATTTTCCTTGACTAAAAAAAGATACTTGATAAATAAAGTTGAGGATAAGTCGTGATCAATTAGACATAACAGCTTTTAAATGTCATGATGGTTTCTCTTCTGTATATGAACATTAGTTGCATATATTTCATATACTTTCCATTTATTATTTTCTAAGGAATTTTCTTCAAAATATATAGGTTTGTGAATGCAGTTGAAGCTCTGGGAGGAGCTGATTGGCTGGCAGAGAATATAGTCCTGAAAGACGTTAGCTCTTGGAATGATCCAATTGAAGCACTTACAGTTAGAATCCAATAGCTAGGTCTATTTGGTTGGAATCCCGAGGAATGCAAAGATGTTGGAAATGAACTTTTATCATGGAAAAAGAGGGGTATTTCAGAAAATGAAGGTATCTTATCGGTATCACTCTTCAGTGATTTATCATATGCGCAATCAAAAAAGCATCAACAGTCCTGAAAATTTTGGTTCTTATCTTTATTGAAGGCAGTGATGATGGTAAAACTATATGGGAATTAAGACTAAAAGCGACTCTTGATAGAAGTCGGAGGTTAACCGAGGAGTATTCTGAGACACTTCTCCAAATATTCCCTGAAAAAGTCCAGGTATAATAGCTTTTTGGAAAAAAATTACTTTAGAACATAGTACTGGTTGTAGTCTTTATTTTATCTCTTGGTATTGGTTTAGCTATGGAGTATTCTGTAGTTTGCTATTTTTTATTTTTAAAGACTTCCATTATATATGTGGCATGCATGTAAGCTATCCACATTAGATATTTATGTTTGGACCACAACATTATATAGATTGACTAAGTCGGCTGAAAGGAAGTTTATTTCTTATATCAGCCCTTATTTTATTCAGTGTCATTGACATGCTAGTTAGTGAATAGATATATAAATTGGGATTTCAACTGACGTTTGTGGTCTTGCAGTTCTTAGGAAAATCTTTGGGGATTCCTGAAAATAGCGTGAGAACACTCACTGAAGCTGAAATTCGAGCAGGGTATGATTCGACAAATATTATATCATTCTGAATATTGTTGCTCTAATCTTATTATTCTTATTTCTACCTTTGACTGGGAGATGTTAGTATAAGTTGACAAATCTCTTAATTTTAAAAATTACATGTTATTTCTAGTGTGGTTTTTCAGGTCTCGAAGCTTGCTACACCACTTTTGAAGGCTATTAGAAAGACAATTGGGTCTTCAGGCTAGGACGTTCTTTTTCTAGGAGATGCTTTTGGAGAGCTAATATAGGTGAATGTTTATTTTCATTCTCTTATTCCAGCAATTTACTTATATTTTTGGATATCTAGATGGTATTTGCACAATAGACTTAGTTAATTTTCTCGAGCTACGTAAGAAGGTCAGACACCACGGTTATCAATAAAGAAAAAAATGGTTTATTTGCTAAAAATAAGGGCTTTTTTCATAAAAGAGTCTCGAAGAATTCATTCTGATCAAGAAGGAAAGTAGTAGGTTGATCTGAATGCTGATATTTTTAGTATGATTTCTTCTATTTAGTTTAGTACTAGTTGTATGGTTTGGCCGTAACTCTATGCTATGAATTGCATGTTCTATATGAACAAGTTTTATGTGGTGCTGCTCGTATCCATAATTAGAGTATATGTTGGTTAATTATTTACATTTTAGGTGGAGAGAATTATCCCGGGGACTATACCATCATCTGCAATAGGACCTCTTATTCATATAGTGAATAAAGCTGATAGAGATGAAGAGGTTGCTAGTGCTTCTACAGAATCCTACAGCATTAGAAACTTATGGATTATGCAAAGCAGGATATACTGAATGTTGTTGTTGACCATCTTGCAGGTGACTGTTGCAGGAAGTAACATATCTGGAGTTGTACTTCAACAAGAGCTACCTCATTTATCTCATCTAGGCATTAGGGCCCGACAGGTGAGTTCCAAATTTTGCTGCCATCTCCAAAAGTTAATTACAGACTTCCTTTTATATAATTGTTAGTTATAGAAGTGTTACATACTTTTGATTGAAGGAAAAGGTAATTTTTATAACCTACGACAACCATGACAAAGTTTCTGATGTAAGACAATTACTAGGAAAATATGTAAGGTTATTTTCTTCACCTTTTAACTCACTGGTGCTTCAAATACATTAGTAGTTTCTTTATTTTTTCCTTAATTTTCTTTTTTTTTCCTTTTTTTTTAGGTTAGAAGCATCATCAACTGGTGTAACTGCTTCTTCATCGGAAATCACCACTCAAACTCGATACTTTATGGGAAACTAATGACCGTTTGACTTTAACATTTTGCTTTTGGATTTAGATTACTAGTTCATTGGATATTTTAATTTGAATTATGAATGACAGATTTTGTTGTGATGTATATTTATAATTGTGTATTAATATAATTCTCTCTCTATATATATATATATTGGTATTTAAACTAGCTACAATAATAGGTGGCAAAAAAATATTGCAAAAGATTCAAAAATCATTGCAGTAGGTGTCAAAAATCGTTGCCATAGGTAGTGAAAAATCGTTGCAAAAGATCAATAATTATTGCAATAGGGATATTGCAATATTTTTTTGTCGTTTCAATAGAATCTATAGCAACGATTCTTCACTGTTGCAATAGAGTCTATTGCAACATCTCTCAATTATTGCAATACAATCTATCTCAATGGTTTCTAACTATTGCAATAGATATTATTGCAACGGTGCTAAACCTTTGCAATAGATAATTTGAACCATTTCAATAGGAGTTGCAACAATTGTTGTAATATATAGTCCTATTCTAACAGTTTTTATAACCGTTGAAAATGTCATTGCGATAGGCCAATCCCAATGCCCACATATGCAACGCATATAAAATCATTGCAGTAACTCTATGGCAACGGTTTTTATATCTATCGCAATATTTTTGAACCATTGCAATAGGGGTAATTTCTGGTAAGGGATGGTACTTTGCGGTACCAAAGGAGGTTATGTATTCCTGATGTAGACAGTTTGCAGCAAAGGATATTGGTTGAGCTGCATGAGTCGCTCTATGTTGTCCATCCTAGTTCTACTAAGATGTGCCATAATATCTAGGAGATCTATTGGTGGAGTGGCATGAAACGGGATGTGGTTGACTTTGTGTCCAAGTGCTTGGTGTGTCAACAAGTGAAGGTTGAGCACATAACGCCTGGTGGGTTGTATCAAGAGATTAAGTTTCCTGAATGGAAGCTGGAGGAGATCAATATGGATGTCATTGCCGGTCTTCCTCGATCTCAAATATAATTTGATTCGATTTAGGTCATTATGGATAGGATGACAAATTTTGTGCATTTCTTAATTGTGCGGACTATCTTTTTAGCTGAGGATTATGAGAAGCTTTATCTTCAAGAGGTTGTGAAATTGCATGGGATGCCTATTTTGATTATTTTCGATCGTATTATACATTTTATGTCCCAATTCTGGCGATTTTTCCAGAAAGGGTTAAGGACTAAAGTGAGTCTGAGTATGGCTTTCCACCCGCAGTCGGATGGGTAGATGGAAAGAACTATTCAGAGATTGGAAGATATGCTTTGAGTATGTATGATTGATTATGGTGGATGTTGCGTGAAGCATCTTCCTTTGGTAGAGTTTGCTTTCACCAATAGCTATCATAATAGTATTGGTATGGCTCCTTTTGAGGCATTGTATGGTAGGAGGTATAGATCTCTTATTTGTTGGTTAGAGCTTGGTGAGGCTAATTTGTTTGGTTCATATTTGGTTTGTCAAGCTATGGAAAAGGCGAATGTGATTTAGGATAGGATCAAGGCTTCCCAGAGTCATCAAAAGTCATACGCGGATGTTAGTCATAGAGATTTGGAGTTTGTAGTTAGGGATAAGGTTTTTCTTAAGGTGTCTCATATGAAGGGAGTAGTATGGTTTTGCAAAATGGGAAAGCTCAGTCCTTGGTACATTGGTCCTAATGAGATTCTACGGAGAGCAGGCAATATTGTTTATGAGTTAAAGTTTCTATCTAATTTGAGTTTTGTTCATCCGATCATTTGTTTTTCTATGTTGAGGAAGTACGTTGGTGATTCAACTTTGACAATGCCTTTGGAAGGGTTGGATATCTCTAATTCTCTATCTTATGAAGAAGTACCAGTTAAGATATTAGATAGGTAGGCCCATCGGTTGCGGACCAAGAATATGGCTTTGGTTAAGGTTCTATGGCGGAACCATAAGGTAAAAGAGGCTATGTGGGAAGTGGAAGAGGTCATGTAGACCAAGTATCCTCTCTTGTTTTTTTCTCCTAATATTCATGCAGAAGGTAAGTGTTCTTGAGTACATCTTTATTTTCTGAGTTTGTTAAAGGAAAGATCAATATCTTTGTCTATTTTTTTCAAACTTTGTTAAAGGGTTGTTTGATAATGCAAATGACTCTGTGTGTGGTAACCCCTACCTTATACATCATTCAATGATGAATGTACCTAGTGAGGGAGACTGAAGCATCCCTGGTTTGGACCGTTAGAAAATCTCCAGGAATCTCATTCTTCAGACCAATTACAACTCATGGTACGAGCCATAAGCTGGGGTACAAGTGGTAAAGACCTGTCGTAAGCTGACCAGTGTTAGTTGGTTGGATGGTCTTAGACACTGTAATGGATACAACTTAAGATTATGAGTTATAAGGCATGGGTACGAGTCATATAGGTAACTGGTAAGGTGGTCAGTATTCTATCCTCCTAGTGTTACATTTCTCCAGAGATACGGATCATGGGTACGAATCGTATGTTGAGGTTACGACTTGGTTGGATAAGTCATATACTATAGAATATTCGATTTATGGTTGAGGATTGGTTATGATAGGGTTGGTATCGACCGTAAGCTAGGTTACAACTCGTAAGGAGGTTAGTCGTAACCCTGTGTTAGGTTTTTATGGGATTTAAGTGGGTGTATTCTGGATATTTCCCTACTTACCTAATAAGGACCCACGACTTCTAATGCACTTAGGAGATTATTTACTCTATTATTTTATTCTTAAACTCTTCGAATCTCTTCCAAAACATATCATAATACTCTCTAGAACTTTTGGAGAAAAGATCTAGGGTTTCAACTATGGGATTACTTTGGAGCTTATCTTAGTGATTTTTTTCCATCAATCTTCTTGGTTTAAGGAATAATTCTCTTCCCTACTCTAATATCAATTAAAGGCATGGTTATATGGTTGATTTCATGGTTTTTACTTTTTTAATCATTGATTTGGTGGTTCTGATGTTAACGTCTTGCTTATGATTTCTTATGGTTTTAGTTATTCTTTTTATACATTAATGGTGGTTTTGAATAATGGAATTACACGGTAATTGTTTAATGGTAATGCAATTTGGTTTTGGTTGTACTATGCCCCAAGGTTTTTGATAAAATGCTTATATAGATATGTTAATTGCATTGACTTATGTCAATGGAACTCATGCTTGTTTTCAGCTTATTTATGAAACCTTAAATGTTTTTCAACGGTTTACAAAGGTTAATGTATAATTGGTAATGCTTGTGTAGAACATGGTAGTATCCTAAGAGGTTAATATGGTAAACAGAAAAGACACTGAGAGTCCCCTTAATCTAAATGGTTTGGCTGCGGATAATGCTTGCAAGAATTGTGGTATGACGATACCACCGGTTTATCAAATAGCCTTGGATAATAAATAGATAATTGGATTGTTTGGACTTGATTTTAACTGGGCATTAATGGTGGGAATTATAAGCTAAGCCATGGAAGGTGGCGATCCTGGCGGGATCAAAATTAGAAACTCATATTTGCCGATAAGAGGAGTCTTTGATAGCCACATGCGAGTGTCACATTTATATTGCATGGATTTATTAGTCATCCCATGGTTATTTCCTGGTCGTGTAGCTACATACATTGGGACCATTTCTGCAGGGGAGTTGAACCTATATAGCCCGTGGGTGGTAGGACGGCTAAGCTAGACGACCTAGGTTAAGGTTTTTAAAGGGCATGCTAAACCCCGTCCCTTATCCAAGCACTTATATATATGTATGGTTGTTTGCATTGGATGATATTTTTAACTTGGTGTAGATAAATGGCATTACTTTATCCTTATCTCGAGATTTATGCTAGTGATCACCCACTAACTCATCTACTGGAGGTTGTATACCTACGCTATGAAGGAACCAGATGTTTGACTCCTCCTTCATAGTACTTGATTTGGGGACAGCTTATTGGACTGATGTAGTAATCTTCCATCCTTTTGGAAGGCATCATTTCATGTTGGACATTGTTAGACTTTTTACTTTCTTTCAAGATATTATTTTTGTCCATGGTTGGGGGCATGTTCCAACTGGATATTTGTATTCTTTTGGATAGAGGATTTATGGTACTTCTATAGGTTAGGATAGGTGGGATTGGTATTGGTGTTGACCTTGGCATCGAGATGGATGTTGGGGCTTACACCCTTAGATGATATTGTTTGTTGTTCCATCGTATTACATTTTTTTTAGACTTTCATATTATGTTTTGATATTCTCTTAGGTTTGATATGGTAAGGATGTTTGATTTGGTATGGACAGACTTAGTTGGGTTAGTCATGGTTGTGACCCTTTTACAAAGTCTTAATGAGAGCATTGCGCAATCTTTTTATATTCTCAAAATTCAGCTCTTCTAAGTATGTATAAGGTGGTTGGGTTAGGTTAAGGGGTGGTCCCCGATCCTAGGTGGACTTGGGATGCCCATTACGATAAGGCCCGGGTATAGGTTACGTCAAGTTATAAACCCTTGGTATGAGTCAGTCTGTTTATCCAACAATTTAGTTTAGTGATCAAACAAACAAGCTCCTATAGTTTCCCATTTTTTCATCAAGTCTTACTATCATGAGTTTCATGTATATGACCATTTCTATGAGGTTCTTTATTTTCATTCATCCTATGTGTAAACTCAGTTATGTCCTTTCTCCTAATTTAAATTATTTTTAATCATAATAGATATCAAGATTTAGAAATCCATATCATGTTAGTTATCCAACTGTAGAATTTAGCCAGAAAATACTAGTGAGTTCCTTAATTTTCAAACAAGTCAAGTTTTAGTCGGAAAATTCACTTATCGTAGCAACATTCAGCTGTTAGAATTCTATATAAGGGATTACAACTCTTTTCCTATCCTTTCAGCCAAGTCAGTCTTCATTCGAGGACTAATGATCCTAAGGGGGAGATATTGTAATACCCCTAAAATACAAGACAATATTAGAACCGTGCTTCAAGTTCATTCTAAATAAAACATCATGTTTTTTTAGTCTTATAAGTGATTTAGAGATATATTAAGGACTCAAATAACTCTAAGCTTATAGACAAGTCAAAACATCCCTTAGCGATTAAATTCTTGTAAAAAGTATAATTATAGTCATATTCAAATGAGCATAACTTTTGTATTCCTAAGAATTTTTTATATCAATACACACCAACATATAGATAATTGAATGAACTTTCTAACTCCACCAGTTTTGCCATAATCTAATATCGGAGTAAAAAGTTATGGCCAAATTACTGAAGCACTGTCAAAGCTGCCCGTGACAATGACTCTGACAATGACACATTGTCATACATAACGGGTCATCAGAGGGAGTCTATGCCGCAGAATTAAGGGCCAAATTTGAATCCTTGACCATGACTTAAGCAACAACTCATGGCTAGACCTAATGAGTCATTAACAATGTCGTCGATACTGCTTTTAAGATTTTTCAGATGATTTTAAAGGGGGTGTTGGGTCTTTTTCCACGTTATAACCCCAAAAATACAGCTTTAAGATATTCTAAGGCTGAATATAAAGCCTAAACATCTCCAAATCCCTCACTCCCAACACAACACATGAATTACTCAAGAAGCATGCAATTTTCCACTCCTCTAAAGGAAAAAATTAGGGTTCTTCATCTCTAAGTTTAAATCCTCAAGACTTCAATTCAAGAATTGAAAGTAATTATGTTTGTGGGTAATCAACGAGGATCTCCTTTCTTCCTCATACCCAAATAATGATTTTTTTAATGAATTTTATAATCTTCATAAAATAGGATTTTACCAGATTATTACTCTAAGCTTAAATTTCCCATGATATATTTGTCACTCATAAGCATGGTTTAATGATTATTCATGGTTTCTTAGGCATATATCATATCTTCATGCTATTATCAAATCCAAGCATGTTTTACATGATATTAGTTATAATTTTAAACATATGATCAAGCTACGATTCCACCGTAGGTTATAAGGATTCACCCATCAGTTGAGGCATGCCGCTCTAGTGCAGCCAATGTTGGTACCCTTGGTAACATACTAGAACCCTTCCAAATATGGTTATAAGCTGGAAATCGATTTTCTCATATTGGAGTATGTCGGTTATTGTTTGCTCCAACAGTTCTAAGTATATGTTTTATCATTAGATTATGCATAACCCTATATTTAGTAATTCAGTTTCATTCAGTACATGTTTATAGTTGGTCATTGCATTAGTTCACATCCCATAATTTCATACCTAGTATTCATACATAACCTTCAGTATAGTTTTACAGCATATTCAACTTTAACTCGAGATTAAATATAGTAGTCATGCTTCTACCTTTTCCCTATTTAAAAAAATATTTTAGATCATGATTTAGAAATTTCACTACGCCTTACAAAATTTACGTACAAACATGTTTTAAATGCATATTTTAGCAAATGGCTTATGTCCTCAGTTTTAAAATATGTTTTAAGTATTTTCATAACTAGTTCGCATCTTACATATTTAGTACATTCCAAACTATTGATCGCATACCTCTTCTGCCAATATTTTCATATGATGTAGATTCAGGTGCCTACTCCTAAGATCATAATCAGGCAGATTATTTAGTCAATAGGTGATAAGTTCTCTTATTTTGTGGACTCAAGTTAGTTACAATTCTAGTATTTTATTTTCTTATTTGTATGAATAGATTTGGGATAGTTGGGGTCATGTTCCAATTATCTATAGTTAATATTAGTAGAGGTTGTATAGATAGTCAAGTCAAAGTTATTGTATGTAATTCAAGTTCCCATTTTTAGATTATAGTATTGTTAACTTTTAATATAATCATATTGAAATAACTTATCTCATGATTATTCTTCTGCTAAGTTAATTTAGATGTTATATATATTTTAATCAGTTTCCCAAGCATTTTTCTATTACCAGGGGTTAGCTTGGGATTACTTACGGTTCTAAGCATTGTGTTATGATAAGGGGGTAGTCTCGAGTTGTGACAAATTTTAGCTTACGATGGATTCTTGACTTGTTCCTGAAAGAGGTTCAAATGGAAAGAAAAACTCACTTGTAGCAAATGTTACTTTTATAGCTATGTGGCCTAATGGGATATTTTGCTCATGATTTTTTATTTTGGAGTATGTATTACTATGCCTTAGGTCTTGTGTTGAAGAAGTACTAAATTGTAAAATTAAGTTAAAGAAGGGTTAAGGAACTCATTCATAAAGAGTTTTGATGTATTCTGAGTTTAGCTATAGATTTGAGTTGAGAATTTATAGTCCTCGTAGTGTGATTTATTAGTAGCTTATGCAGAGTTTAGCAGTAATTTTATTGAGTTTGATCTATGATTTGGTTATTCATCAATGAGATATAGTGATTGTTGTACATTCTCTACAGGTTGGTTGTTACTTTTTATAATGAGTTATATGTGTGTGTGGGGTAAAAAATACTTCTTATTCTATCAGGTTAATAAGGACTTCAAGTTTATTAATGGCTTTAATATATTACAGGCTTTACATGTTAATCTAATAAGTAGCTTGAGATTTTTGTGTCATTTAGAGTTTTCAAGCCTATGATTTATAGTGTTATGGTGACACTCAGTTACCTCAAAAAGGCTGAGTTGTAGGTTTTGGCTATTGTGTGGTAACCTAGTATTTTTGAGTGTAACTTTTAAGATTTTATGTAGCTTTGATACCGGCTTCTAGACTAGTAGTTGTAGCCTAGGACCATGGGATGGTTCAGCCTAATAGTGATAGTATCAACCTTAGGAGGGTTTATTCAGTATTTTGATGGGTAGAAAGATGATTAATGAGTTCCTTGGGCTTTGGTGGGTCCAAGGATGAGTTTTGGTACTGTGGTTGTATCTTGTGTATTGTGGTGCCTTGGTTAGATTTAGCGTAGCCAAACATATTTATGCCTTCTATTGTGTTTGACTTAGTTTTTGGGTAAAGAGGAAGCTCAAAAATGTAGAAATTTGACTTCATCGATGTTTTGGCCTTAAAGTTTTATGATGTGACCTGGTGAGTCCTTATGTGGTATATTTTTGGTTCTATGGTGAGATGATGGTTCGATGGAAATAACATCATGTTGGAGTACTTTCTTGATGTTTCTCTAGGGCATTTTCTATCCTATACCTGTTTTTTTTATTTTCTTGCTTGTATATTCAAGGACGAACGTGAGTTTTAGTGGTGGATACTATTATCACCCTCATAGTGAAATTTAGCAATTTTATATATTTTAACCATTCTAATCTTCTTCATAGTTGCTACATATTAATTTTGGAGTGTGGGATATTTGGCACAACTCCTAAGGCCTTCACAAAGGTTTTAGGATAGTTTGAGGTTATTTTGAGGATTTAAGAACCAATAGATAGGTTTGGTCAACATTTCTTGATCTGAGTGCCGAATGGAAATTCAGATTGCGCCAACAAATTCACAATGTCAAATTGAATTAGTAGCATGATGTAATGCCCCGAAAATCGAGTCTTGAGATGTCACACGGTGCTTAGGGTCACAAGGGACCCCAAGCTAACCCTTTCATAGGTATAACTCAAAAGCAGCTGATGAGAGAATGAAGCTGAAAATATCTCAATACAGAATCTGTTCAATACAATATTGGAATTACAAGATGACAATTCTACTAACACATATACATATACAAGAAGGAGACTGAATACATCAACCACTACTACACTCTATGAAGCCTCTACTAGTATTTCCTGTACATAAACGGGTCATGACTCCCAACCATCCCACTCAATATGGCCGACAGAAGAAGATACAGTGTCTCTGAATTGAAACAACCAACACAAAACCTTGAACTATAAGGACTTCTTTTCCTGCTGACCAGATACTGCAACTGAATAGAATAGTAGATGAGGGTTAGCACAAAAAGAATGTACTGAGTATGTGGGGGTGCATGCAATACTTTAAATAACATCATCAATTTCATGAAAACATGCATACAGACAATGATGACTCACTTGGCTTGAGTTATATCAAATCATACTCTTCATACTTTCATAATAAATAGTTCAAATGGTAAAATCTCATAATCCATGTAAATTATCAAAAATCATAAATTATGATAAATCATCATAAATCATCATAAATTATCATATCGTCAAAATTCATCATAGATAATCATAATTCATCATAATATCTCAACTCATTGACTCAAATCTCAGAGTGACTCGGTAATTCAAGAAACATGACTTTTATGAACAGGGGAGTTTCCTGTAACTGACAACCCCACGTGAGCTACGTGGAATTCCAACGTTTGTAACCCCCATTGGCGGGAGCGTCATACTCTTTGCTTGGGAGTACGACCTTAAAACTGCAATAATCACAATCGGGTTGTCTGGCCAATAATATCATCATCAAACAACCCTACGGTGGCACAGAGATTTGGGGAAATACCAAATTTTTCTCTCGGTGCTAAGTACTACTCCCCGATAAGCTCAGAACGCGTTAGGAAATCCACCATCATCATCACAAGGGTCTATCATAAAGACCAAATCAAATATCTCAATTTATAATTCATCAACTATTTGTGGATTCCTAACCCCAACTTCGACTTAAAACATTTCAATCTTTTTCAACATCAACAAGGTATCAATGCATTGAACCATAACCGACTCGACATTTGGACAAGGATATGAAGACTCAATGCGTAATATTTTCAACAATTCAACTTATCAAAATCATCCGGAAAAAAAATACCAAAATTCATCTCAACATCTATATCAAAATCAATCTTTCTCATAGTCAAAATCATCTTGACTCTGCGAGTTCAAGGTCAATATACTCAAATGATTATTCTTTCAATTCGACAATTAAATCATGACAACACCTTTTGAAAAGCACTTGAGACCTTCAATTCATAATAAGAATACATATCCCGTAGTACAACTCAAATCATGACTTTTATCTTGAAAGCCTTTAGAAATATCAATTCATTGTAGTAGTATGCAATTCATAGCATAAATTCTCAATTTAAGAAGTAGAGTAATGAAGTAATCATGTATATCCATATTGGAAAAAAATTCAAAGTCTTATAAATCCTTCATAAAGTAATTTGAGTGTATACCCATTTTCGAATATCATGAAATTTCAATAATAGAACTCAACCTTTTTAAATGTCAAAATGTAACAATTTATCAAGTCATGACAACATCAATATTTTTGAGAAAATATAAAGACTCATGGTAACATCTCAAATGTTATATCTCAATAAGCTCAATGATTCAATTTCGTCATAAAGAAGCTTTAAGCTTATCATAAAACTCAAAATCATTCCAAAATACCATTTCAACATATATCTCAAAATCATTCAAAATAAAAATATGAAATTTACAATTATAGATATCAAGACATCTCATGTCTCAAATATATATTCAAATCGTCATTGGGAAGCATAAAGCTTGACACATATCTTAAAATATTATTCCAAAATACCATCTCGACATACGTCCCAAAATCATTCAAAATACCACCTCGTGGTAAAAGTGTGTAATTCGCAATGATAATTATTAAATCATATCATGAAAATATTGAGATAATCATATAAATCAAATTTTAATCATTCAATCATCATAATCTCATAATCAAATTATTTAGACATAATCTCACTTGCAAAATCATGTAAAACCATAATAAAATTAAAGCTTTGGGCACAAGAACGGAAGATTGCTCTTGTTCAAAACCCCACATACCTTGAAATTGACTTCTTGATTACGGAATCCTATTCGGAAAAATAATGGGTGCTCCTCGAAGGTCTTGAAATGAGGAGTTCGTTTATCGGATTAATTTTGGATTTCTACGGTGAAATTGAAAGATATTTGAAGGTGAAATTTGGCTAGGGTTTTATTATCCCAAATGTTTCATGGAGAAAAATGAATTTTGAAGGTTCAATTATGGATTAAATGGACAAATTTTCATCCAAGAGGGGGTGTGAAATGACCAAATTGCCCTTAAAAAAACAAATAATGTCAAATTTGTCCTTTGGTGGACTGTTTTGATAGGCTGAAGTAGATCGACCATAACATTTTACTCCGACAGCCAAATTGGATGAAACCAATTTCAATAGAAAAAGGACTTTTAGATATTTCCGTTGATATATAGTATCTCACTCATATCATTATGTACAAGGAGTTATGGTCGTTTGAAGTTTACCCAAAAAATTTCTTTTGATAGGCTGAACTAGATCGACCATAACTTTTTTCTCCGATAGTCAAATTGGATGAAACCAATTTCATTAGAAAGAGAACTCGCAGATATTTCCATTGATATATAGTATATCACCCATATCATTATGTACAAGGAGTTATGATCGTTTGAAGTTGACCCTGAAATTCGTCTGGCTGCAGTAATTTTAATTTCCTACACGTTTTACTGTTCACAGTTCAATCGGAATGGTCGTAGTTCGATCGGAATGGTCGTAACTCATCGCTCGAGTGTCCTTTTTTGATGATCTACATATCGTTGGAAATCTTATTCGATACTCTATGCAATGGTAGGTCAACATCTTAGAAATACTACACAGAAAATTTATGGATCGCTCTAAAGCGTAGAACGCAATAAGTTTCTTACGAAATCTTTACGAAGAAAATTTTCCGGGGTATTACACACCATTGGTTCAATTTTTTGACCTTTATATCTTATTTCGATCCCTTATTTGGAAAAAAGTAAAAAGGGGTCCCGGGGGTTAACTTTGTGAAAATAATCCTTTTTAGAAAATTTGACTTATCCATTGAGTTCGAAATGTCAAAATTAGCCTAGTAGCACTATAGGTTAATTTCAGTGGGATCCCAAATGAATCCCGAGGTTTCATTCTGAGAGTTTAGACTTGTGCCTTATTGGTTTTCCAGCTGTCTCTTGTGCAGTTATTATACCTTTATCACATTCATGACCCTAGCCTCGCGATCGTGGAAAAAAAGTTCCATATGCATCACAATTGCGGGGAGCACAAGTCACATTTACGGAGAAGGATTTCATCGAGTGTTGTGACTGTGGTGGAGGGATTGCGATAGCGATATTATAAAATATGGGTCATCACAAAGGAGAGAAGTTTGACCGCATTCATGAGGGTATGGTTTGAGTCAAGTCAAAATTATGACATAAGTGATAGTGATCGTGATGAGAACTTGGGACCTGGCAGATTTAATTTCCAAACTTAACCCAAAATCCTATTTTCACCATATTTCACCTTTGGGAGATCGAATTTGGGTGATTTCAGAGGGGTTTTCATGATTTCTCACATGGGTAAGTTTACATATCTTCATTCCATTATTTCCTATTGATTTTATTTTTGAAACAACTATTAATCCATGATTTTAAATGTATTTTTGGGATTTTTACTTGGTAAAGTGTAAGTTGGTTTTCCTATGATTTGAGGCCCGATTCTACTCCTTTATGCTTGTATATTAAACTATAGACTTCTCTTGATAGAGGGAACCTTATTCTTAAATAAAATTCTGATATTACTCTTTTTGTTTTTGGACTCATTTTTTCAAACTCGTTTTGGACCCATCTTAAATAGGTTCATTATGGGTATTAGCTTTATTTTGACATGTATATGACATTTTTCTATAGATTGTTTGTATTTGGTGTTTATTATAGAAGTTGAGCTTCCGGTTGAGGCTTTGGGCAGTTTTTGGACTTGCAGATCTTCATCAAAGGCAAGTTGAGATGTACCTTGACATTTTTCAAGGTGCTTATGTGTTGTATGCTTGTTTGTATGTATTATTGTATTTCATTTAAGATTGGGGTCCCACTTAGGTGATATAGTGAACACCTTGATGGGTACTAGAACCATTGATGGATTGTATTTAGATAAATGTCTATTCTAGTTAGTTTTATTACTTGCAGGTGCCTCTACGATGGATTATAAATGGATAACTTTGTATTCTTTAATAATTGATAGGGATTACCTATATTATGAGTTTGCATCAAACTTGGTGACTATCTAGAGGATAGCTAGGTTATTCTACCTTGTTATGGAATAGTTGATCTTTAGTAAACACTTAGAGTATAAACGACCTTGTATTAATTGGTGAAACTTAGTGTATGGAACAAACAAGGTTTGGGTAGTTGTGTAATATGATGTTGATGGGATTGTTGTTTATTTTGTGTTGCCCATATCGGGCTTATGTGAATATAGTGATGGTCATGAGTGACTATTTGTGATGGTGTGCACGAGCAGGGACTTATATATATATTGCTTATTTATTTGAGTGGATATATTATTATTATTATCCCTAAATGGGTTCTTGATTTGATGTTATTGGTCATGTTTGTTCATTAAATGTCTTATTTATTATTATATCACAAGAGTGGGGGCATGACAAGTTAGCATTCCTTATTTGCGCATTAGAATACCTTATCGTCCTTGTGTTGCCCGAGTAAGGGCTTGACTTGACATCATAGGCCTTATTTGAGCATTTAATTGTACTATCATTATACTGATTCTAGACTGATGGTTTAAAGAAGATAATATTAATGACTACATGACTATTTATTCTGGTGGTGCTAAGTGGAAATTGGAAATGTCAATTATTGATAAATTAAGTTGATTCTGAGTTAACTTATACATATATGCACTAGACCACTAGTCAACTAATGTTGCAGGAGATATTTTTTATAGATGGTCTTGTAAAAAGTTTAGTGTCATACCGTAAGGATCCCATATTAGTTTTATTTATATTTTAATAGCATATATTTACAAACTGTGGATCTAAAATTTCTTTTGTTGTGGTTTTATTTTTGTGTAGTATTATATCTATTAACATTATATAAATATCATGAAGATCAAATTTGTTTATGCCTAGAATAATCTTAAAGTGGTGATATTGTAATACCCCGTAATAATCTAAGCTTGATTCAATTTTTAGTAGCATGCTTAAAGGGTAAAGGCTTGAAAATCTCACTAAGTGTTGAGGAATTAGTCATTTCAAGACCTCTAAATTTTATGTATTTTTAGTTTGGCCTTCCTGACCTCGAAATATGGGTTTCTAAGTTAATTCATGTTCAGGGAGGTGGAAAGTATGTCTCGGGAGAGTTTCAAGACTTTTGGATGGGGTTTGGGATGTGTTTGGATGGATGAAACAGTGATTCCTCATGATAGCCCTGTGGTGCGTTGTCTGCTTGACTCAAGTAGGGTTTGCAACGCGCTGGCCATTTGACTCAATTAGGAGTCGCGGTTTATTGGCTGCTTGACTCAAGCATGAGTTGCGGCGCATTGGGGTGTCCTGCCCAGGTTTATATGTTAAGTGCTCAAGGGTATTTGGGTCATTTTTCCTCATCCTATTCCATCCATAACACGAATTGGGGCTTCTAAAAGGGCATTATTTTCCTCTTTCATTCAAATTGCTCCCAAGAAAAAAAAAACTCCTTCTTCACCAAGAACGAATTCAAGCTTCATTCCCAAGAAATCAAGAGTTCAAGATTTTAATCCAAGAAATCTTAAATAATTCAGTTGTTAAGGTATGTGGGATGTTCATCCATGGGTCCCTTTTCACCCACGAAGCCCAAAAAAAACCTCTTTTGGTTTACTTAATGAGTTTATACATGTTCAAGATGAAATAAATCTATGAATCTCTTGTTAATTCAATGTCAACTTATGGTTACAAGTGTTTTCAAGTGGAATTAGTCATATCATGTTTTAAGTGTTACAATTCCTATGTAATGTTCCATTGCTTTCAGAATAAATCCCCAGGTTATGAATTTAGCCATGTAATCATGTTGTTTCCTCATGTTAAGATATTCCTATGCTCAAATTTATGATTCTCACGTGCTTGATGAAATGTCTATGCTTTGAGTCTTTGAATCACGATTTCATACTATAATTTTATGCTTTAATTTTCTCTTTCATGATCATTCGGTGATGGTGGGTTATAAACACCCGATACCTATGTGTTTTACATGATTTCAGATCTTTCAAGTAATAATTCAGTAAAGCAATGAGTATTATTATTTACTCAGATATTGATGATCAGGATGCAAACTATAAGTTATGTAATAATGTTGACTTGAATTTAGTTCAATCCAGTGCCAGTGTCAGTTTATTTGGGAGTAGGATTTAGCACCGAGCGAACCCAGGGGTGGGGGCTCACATGCCAGTAGAGGGTGTGACATTTAGTAGTTGTCCCTGAGCTCCATAACTATGTAGCCAACGTATGTTTGAGATGACTTTCTTCTAGTTGAGGGTTGACTCATAGCTCATGAGATCACCAGCTAATAGAGGGTGACTCTTCAGTCCTTTGAGACACTAGTTTAGTGGATCCACAGAGCTAGTGTTAGTACCCGTGGTTTAGTACTGACACCCTTCCAACTGGGGTTATAGGATAGACACTAATTAGCTCAGATTGGGGCATGTTGGTTACATGATACCTCCCACAGTCTCAGTATAGTAATACGTGTATTTTAGTTCAGGTTTGCTTGACCAAGTGTACAGATTTTCAGTTATTCAGTTATACAACTTTCTATCTTTTGGATTACAGATTATCGTAAAAACATATTTATGCTTGGTCTTGCATTCTCAGATATTACATGTTCATTCATTTATGCTTAGTTGCTTCATGCATATCAACCAACCGTCATCTCATATACCTGTACATTTGAAGTACTGACCGTATACTTTTTGTTGTGCTATGTTGTCTTATTACATAGGTTTAGATGCATAGTTTTCCGACCATTCTTAGACAGTTCAGTGTTACTCAGCAACAATAGTGGTGAGTCCTCATCTATCGAGGACATGATTTATTTATTTCAAATACTTCAGTTCTTTCTTATGTTCAGTCAGTTAGAGTTAGTTGGGGATATATCCTCACAACTCCTCATGATATTTATAGGCTTTCAGACAATCAGTTATACAGTCAGTCAATCATTCCAGTTTTATCAGTTTTTATCAGATATTTGGGATATGTTTTGATTCGTATTTCAGTATCCATTTTATAGTATCTTATCACCTTACATTCTGCACATGTGATGTATTACTATTTTATTTAGTGCTCAAAGAAGGTACCACCTCATGGGTTATCTTGTAGTCACTTGTGGCCGTAAGCACCGTTGTCACGACTAGGGGATAGACCTGGGTTATGACAAAACTTGGTATCAGGGCCAGGTTTTAAAGTATCCAAGGGAATTTGAAAGCCGCATTGAGTAGAGTCTTGTGCATGGATGTGAAGCACACCACATTTATGGATAAGAGGCTATGAAATATTTTTAGGAAAGTTTTCCTTCTTTCAGTGTTTATGTCATGCAAAAGAGCATGAGATCTATTTAAACCCTCTTTCTAACTCATCCTTCATTTTGTTTATAGACAATGTCTCCCTGAAGAAACAACAGAAGAATAAATGGGGATCAGCCCGCACTATCACCTATTCAAGAAGATCCTCTAAATGAGCATGTTTCTCACGCTTAGTTCAGGGCTGCCTTTACTGCCTTGGCCCATTCAGTAGCTACTCAGAACAATCAACAGGATGTTTCCCCTGCCAATCTAGTGGAAAATACAACTAGCATTAGGATTTGGTATTTCACATGGATAAATCCTCCTTTGCTTTCGAGATTCAAGTTTGAAGACGATCTACAGGAGTTTCTGGATATAGTAAAGAAGGTTACTGACATCATAGGTGTCACTTTTAGTGAGAGTTTAGAGTTGGATATATATCAGTTGTAGGATGTAGCTCAAACTTGGTTTAAGCAGTGGAAGGAGGACTGAGGTTTGGAGGCAAGGCCTATTGAGTAGGAGGAGTTTGCCACAACCTTTTTAGACGCGTTCTTTCCATTAGAGTTGAGGGAATCTAAGGTGTAGGAGTTCATCAATTTGAAGTATGGTAGTATGAGTGAGAAGGAGATTTGAAGTATGGTAGTATGAGTGTGAAGGAGTACTCGCTTAAGTTCACTCAATTAGCGAGGTATGCTCCTATAATGGTGGCAGACCATAGGTCTAGAATGAGTAAGTTTGTATCTGGTGTAGTTGACAGTATAGTGAAGGAGTGTAGGACCACCATGTTGATTAAGGATATGGACCGATCTAGAATTATGGTTCATGCTCAACAGATCGAGGAAGAGAAACTTAAGAAGAAAGAAAGAGAGAATAAGAGGGCTAGAAAAGGTAGTATTAACTTTTCTCAGCCAAGGTCAGAAGGTGGTAACTGTTCTTAGTTCCGTCAAAAATTTTATCCTTAGCTCCATCTTCACAAGTGTGCCAGTGCCTAAGTTCAGGCAAGATAGTTGGGATAGAGTGCTAGGCTCTAAGCCCTAGGGTAGTATGAATAGTGGTCGTACTAATCTGCTCTACAGGAAATGTGGAAGGAATCATCAGGGAGAGTGTAAGGCTGGTAGTGATATGTGTTTTAGTTGTGGCAAGATAGGCCCCAGGATCAGGGATTGGCCGAGGGCTGGTCAGCAACGTTAGTCTCATCGTTCTTCAGCTCCAGCAGGTCGCTCGACTAAGTAGGGTGCTACTTCAAGTGCCACCAGTAGATAGCTCCAGAATAGGTTATATGCTCTCCATACTCGGCATGATCAATAAAGTTCTCCTGATGTGCTTATGGGCAAATTATAGGTTTTCCTTCTTCATGTTTATGTATTGTTAGATCCTGGAGCTTCACTTTTTTTTGTAACTCCTTATGTAACCGTCTACTTTAGTGTCATCTCAAAATGTTAGAAGATTCTTTTTTAGTGTCTACCTAGTGGGTAAATCTATTATAGTTAGATGGGTATACAGAAATTGCCCGATCATAGTGTCTCAAAAAGTCACCTCAATTGATCTTGTGGAGTTAGAAATGACCGATTTCGATATTATTCTCAGCATGGATTGGCTCCACTTGTGTTATGATTCAGTTGATTACAAAAATAGGGTCATTCAGTTTCAGTTTCCCAATAAAATGGTCATTGAATAGACGGGTAGTACTTCTACACTTAGGGGTCATATTGTTTCATATCTTAAAGCAATAAAGATGATATCTAGAGGGTGTGTTTACCATCCAGTCTAAGTCAAAGACTCAAATTTTGCGACTCTGAGTCTCGAGTCAGTTTCAGTAGTATGGGAATTTCTAGATATGTTCCTTAATGATCTTGCCAGAGTCCCTCCCAAAAGGGAAATTGCCTTTGAAATAGATTTCCTTCTAAATACCCAGCCTGCCTCTATTCCACCTTACAGAATGGCTCCAATTAATCTTAACACGTTGAAAGAATAGTTAAAAGATCTCTTTAATAAGGGTTTCATTAGGACCAGTGTTTCTCCATAGGGCGCTCTAGTCTTGTTCGTGTGTAAGAAGATGGTTCTCTTAGAATGTGCATCGACTACCATCAGTTGAAAAAAGTTACAATCAAGAATAAGTGTTCACTCCCTAGAATTGATGACTTGTTCAACCAACTTTAGGGTGCCAGTTATTTGTATAAGATTGACCTCAGATTCGGCTATCATCAGCTTAGAGTCAGAGAATGTGTCATTCCTGAAAAAACTTTCAGGAGTCGGTATGGTCACTTTGAATTCCTAGTTGTCTTTTAGAAAAACGAATGCCCCTGCAACTTTCATGTACTTGATGAAAAGGGTTTCAAATAGTACTTAGACATGTTCATCATAGTCTTCATTGATGATATCCTTATCTATTCCCGTAGTGAGCATGATAATGCAGACCATCTGAGAATTGTGTTGTATACCCTTAGAGCTCATCAGTTACTCTCAAAATTCATTAACTATGAATTTTGGCTAAGATCAGTAGCTTTTCTTGTCTATATTTTTTCCAGTGATAGCATTAGAGTTAACCCTTAAAACACCAAAGTAGTGAGAAATTTGGTTTAGATCTATCTCTTTATCAGACATCAGGAATTTCTTGGGTTTGGCTGGCTATTATAGGTGGTTTATTGAAGGGTTTTCTTTTATTTCATCCCCCTGTCTCAATTGACTCAGAAGAAAGTCAAATTTCAGTGGTGAGATTCTTGCGAGAAGAGTTTTCAGGAGTTGAATACCCGACCCACTTCTTCTCCAGTCTTGACTTTGCCAAATAGTTCAGATGGGTTTGTTGTTTATTGTAATGCTTCCAGAGTTGTTCTTGGTTGTGTTTTGATGCAGAGAGGTAAGGTCATAGCCTATGCCTCTAGACAACTTAAACCCCATGAAATGAATTATCCTACCAATGATCTTGAGTTGGCAGTTGTTGCTTTTGCCATGAAAATTTGGAGACATTATCTTTATGGGGTTCATGTTTTATGTTCACTGATCATAAGAGTTTACAGTACGTGTTCATGTAGAAATATCTTAATCTTAGATAGAGAAGGTGGCTTGAGTTATTAAAAACTATGATATGAGTGTGTTGTATCATTCGGGCAAGGAAAATGAAGTGGAAGATGCCCTTAGTAGATTTTCTATGGGTAGTACTGCTCATATTGAGGGAGCTAAAAAGAATTTAGTCAGTGAAGTTCATCAGCTTGCTAGATTAGGTGTTCAGTTGGTTGATTCAGCTGAGGGTAGTATATGGGTTTAGAATCTTTATTGGTTCCTGAAGTTGAAGGAGGTAGTTAGAGATCAGAAGGTAGAGGTTTTCTCCTAAGTGGGAGATAGAGTGTTTCATTGTCTGGATAGATTATGTATTTCATGTGTTGATGGTTTGAGGAAGCAAATTTTAGCAAAAATGGATAGTGTGTGGTATTCTATTCACCTAGGATCCACTAAGATGTATCGTGATTTACGGAAAATCTATGGTGGAGTGGTACGAAAAATGATATTACAAGGTTCGTGGCTAAGTGTCCAAATTATCAACAGTTCCAAGTTGAGCACCAATTCAGTATCCCCACTTGGAAGTGGGAAGTGGTGAACATGGATTTTGTGATAGGATTGCCTCATACGCGTCATCAGCATGATTCGATATGGGTCATTATCGATAGAATGACCAAATTGCCTTATTTTTTGCCAATTCATACTTCGTACTTATCTGAGGATTGTTCTAGTCTTTACATTAAGGAGTTTATTAAGTTTCAAGGGATTTCGTTGTCCATCATATCATATAGAGGTACTCAGTTTACCTCTCACTTTTGGAAAGCTTTTCAGAAGGGTCTTGGTATCCAAGTTCATCTCAGTACAGCATTCCACCCTCAAACAGATCGTCAAGCAGAGAAGACCATTCAGAAATTAGAAGACTTGTTGAGGGCATGTGTTATTGAATTTAAAAGTAGTTGGGATAACCATTTACCTTTGATTGAGTTTTCTTACAACAATAGTTATCACTCCTGTATTTAGTGGCTCCGTTTGAAGATTTATATGAAAAGAGATGTAGATCTCTTATTGGTTGGTTTGAAGAAGGTAAGGTTGCAATGATAGGGCTAGATTAAGTATTTAAGGCAATGGAGAAAGTTCAGATGATTCGGGAGAGGCTGAAGACAACCCAAAGCTGTTAGAAATCTTATGCAGATGTAAGAAGAAGAGACCTTGATTTAGAGATTGGTGATTTAGTCAATTTGAAGATTTTGCCTATGAAGAGAGTGAAGAGATTTGGAAATAAGGGGAAACTCAGTCCCCACTATATTAGCCCATATAGAATTTTGAGTCATTTTGGGAAAGTAGTTTACTTGCTAGAGTTGCCAACAGATTTGGATTTAGTGCATCTGGTATTTCATGTTTCCTTGTTAAAGATATGTATTGGTGATTCAGCTGTAGTTGTTTCCTTAAAAGATATAGACATTAAGGATAGCCTTTCCTACAAAGAAGTCATCGTTGAGATTCTTGATCATCAGATTCATAGGCTAAGGAATAAAGAGGCTCCCTTGGTTAAGTTTCTTTGGTGGAATCAGACTATTGAGGGAGCTTCTTGGGAAGCAGAAGTAGATATGCGAACAAAGTACTCTCATATTTTCTCCACAAACCCATATTCATCTTAACGTAATGGTCTTTCTTAGATTGACTCTTTTCCATTCTCAGTTTCAGCTATGTAACCAATCTCTATCATTGCATGCATCCACGAAATCTATTTAGTACATGTATCATGTTTCAGAGTCAGTTATGTAATCATGTTTCAAGTCATCCATGTTTAGTATATGATCTCAGCTTCCTCAGTAGTCTCATTATAACTAGTCCCATTTGAGGACAAATGTTCTCAAGGGGGAGAATTGTAATACCCCAAAATATTCTAAGTTTTATTCAGCTATTAGTAGCATGCTTAAGGGGTCAAGGCTAGAAAATCTCACTATGTGTTTGGGACCTAGTAATTTATAAGACCCCAAAACTGTATGAATTTTTAGTTCGGACTTTACAACCCAAAAATATGGGTTTCTAAGTTGATTCATGTTCAGAGAGGTTGAAAGTATGTCGAGAGAGAGTTTTGGGACTTCTAAACGAGTTTTGGGACGTGCTTGGATGGTTGAAGCAATGAGGCCTCGCAATAGCCCCACGGCGCGTTGGCTGCTTAACTTAAGTAGGGGTTGCGGTGCGCTAGCCACATAACTCAATCAGGAGTCACGTGAGTTGCCTGCTCGACTCAAGCATAGGTCGCGGCGCATGATCTGAGATGATTTTATACACTTTGGTATCATTATTCTAGCTTATTTCACCTTGTTTTGAGAGCAATTCGAGTGCTTAACGTGGTCATAAGCATTTTAGTTTCCAAGTTTGTATTTACAATGTCTAAAGAATTTTTCAAACAAGTTTGTATTTAATTGAGTAATTTAGAGTTCAACCTGGAAAACTAGTTTTACTAGCTTGAGCTAGTTGTGTGTCTAGTTGATCTCGGTAGATTTTAATGCGTTTAAATTGTTCCAAACATTCTAATGGTGTAATTATGAGTGCAATAACTTATTTGTAATGTGCAAAGTTTAATTTGATTAAGTCAGAAGTCGAAATAATAAGTGGAAGATCATTGCAAATTTGCCTTATCCAAGTTCTTGTTTTGATTTTTTGTTGAGAATATTGTGTTGTTTTGATCTTTAATTTATGGTGTATGATATTGTAGGAGGCTTGGTGAACTAAATACGGTGATATATTGATGATAAAAAGGTTTGAAATTTATTTGAAATACACTACAAAAGGCATGGGTAAAGGATAGAACATTCTACACAACTAAATTTTTTAAAGCAATTTTCAGTGAGATGACACGAAGTCAATGCGTCGCATCAATATGCCAACGCGTTGAGCAACGCGTCGCGTCCATAAGTGATAAACAGCAATTAAAAGCGCCGACAACAGCTAAGCATGTTACTATTTCCCATTTCAATTCAAAATATGGCATAATTACTAAAGAGGGAATGATTGTCTTTGGGGCCGTGCCCTTTCCTTTCCAAATCCCACTATAACTTGGGAAATATATATTTTAATATATACAGTATAACCTCGATAAATTAATACTCGATAAATTAATAACCTCGCTAAAATAATAATTTTCTTCGGTCCCGAGTCGGGATCAACCTGGTAAATTAATAATTCGCTAAATTTATAAGATAATACAAAAAAAAATTCATATAGGTCCCATTTGATATATAAATTAATAATTCATCTGTATCAAAATATTTCATACATAATACATAAGTAAACTAAATAGGTTTCTGAAAATATGAATCTAATGTTGTTTGTTTCTTCTTGAAATCAATATTACCTTGAATCTCATCTCTAACCCTTCTTACTGCATTAAGAATATCAGGTGTAGTCTTCTCATATTGCAAAAGGAAGTGATGTAAGGTGATTGTTGCTTTCAGAGCATCTTTGCGCGAAACTTGTTCTAATTCCACACTATCATCTTCCACTTCATCTTCTTTATGTGTTTCCATAACACTCTCAATTATTTGTTCATCCGTAGGTAGCTCAAAACTCGTATCATTTTCTCCCGGATAATTCAAAACATCTTCAGCATTCATTTCATTTCGATACTTCAATCCATTGATTAGATTCTGCAATTGTTGTAAGCCATCATTATTCAACTGTTCTTGATTTTCCGAGGATTCATCATCTAACAACCTAAGTTTACAATGCTTAAAACAATTTGCAATTGTACTTGAGTTGACATCCATTTTCCATGCCGAGATTGCAAGATTCATTGCATCTAAAACATTAATCTTTTCTGGATTTGAGATCCCAATTTCATAACCCTCCAAAAGATTTCGATAAAATTGCCTACGATAATGCATCTTAAAAGCTCTTATGATCCCTGCATCACAAGGCTGAATCTTTGATGTTGTGTTAGGTGGTAAAAAAAAACAATTCAACATTTCTCAAACCTTCGACATTTTTTGGATGAGCAGGACAATTATCAACAATTAAAAGAATTTTCCTGCCGTCCATTTTTGTATCAAGTTGTTGAACATATTCTTGGAATAGAATCCCAGTCATCCATGCTCTTTTATTGGCTCGATATTCACAATCCATGCTTCCCAAATTCACATTCTTGAAACAACGTGGTTTTAAATACTTCCCAATGATCCATAAAGGAATTTTCTCAGAACCATCCTCATTACAACAAATAACAACTGTAAGTCTTTCTTTATCTTGTTTCTTACCTTCAAGTTACTTCGTTGCAAGAGAATGATCTGGTTGTAGCCTAAAGAACAATTCAGTTTCATCCATATTGAAAACATCTTTCTTAGCAAACTGATCAAGTTTCTCTCTGATGGATTGTAAATTGCTCTCCATGGCCTCCATATTAACTGATCCACTTTCTCCAAAATGACGATATTGTTTGATACCGTGTCTTGATTTGAAACGCTCTAGCCAGCCTTGAGAAAAATGAAAATCAGGTGTATCGATGGGATACATCTTTTTTAGAAGCTCTTTTCCCTTCGTTACAATTAGTTCCCCATTCATATTAACACGCTCTTGGTAATGAATAAACCACTCGAACAGAGCCTTCTCTAATTCTGGAAATTTGGCAGCTTTATGTCTTTTAGCCTCATCTTTTGGAATGTCGGCTGCTGATAGATACTCTGCTGACCTCTTGATCGTGTTTGATATTGTGGCTTGACTCACTTGCAAATTAAACTTCTCTAACACCCATTGTTGCAATTGCTTTTGAGTGCATGCTAGATTTTGTTGTTTATACTCACACAGTTCTCTACGTATACCATTAGTCATGGTTGATTTTTTAACACCTTTGAGATGAGAAGCCATTTTTTTTTGTTTTTTGATTTGAAGACTTGCATAATTCATCTATTTATATAGTAACTTAGTTAATGTATGTACGTGTAACTACATTAATAATTGAGTGGATTTATACATTTTAATGAATGTAGGTACATGTAACTACATTAATAATTAAGTAGATTTATATATTTTATTAAGATATACATAGAATATTGAAAATGTATCAGAAAAAATACATGAATTTGGTTAAGTATGTATAATTAATAGTCAATGTAGAAATTAGTTTTCACGTACACCTAGGTACATTCATAATATGGACCCAAAAAGTATATAATTTATAAATTAATAATTATTAATTTATACGATTAATTAATACCTCGCTAAATTAATAAAATTTGACGGTCCCAACAGTATTAATTTATCGAGGTTATACTGTAGTTGGAATTTTTACACGAGAGGACAACTTTGGAGAATTTATACGGAGCCGGCTACACGGTTTATTAGGTTTTAATTTTATTTTTAATCTTTAATTTCTCATATCATGTATTCAATTATTTGGATCGTGATTATGAATATTAGTGGCTAAAAACCCTCCTTCTGAGGTTAAAGCCAAGAACATGATTACAATTGTTTTGGATTAATTTTGCTTATCATATTTGGTTGTTTGTTTATTCTTGTTTTAATTATTTTATGGATTGATCACCCATAAAATACATATATTGTCAATCTTTTGATCTCGGAAGAGGGAATAGGGAGATAGAACATGGAAAAAAATATAGTTTGGGTTTTTATTCTTTTATAAAATAAAAAATTAAACTTAGCATCTAGGACAACAATGTACTTAGATGCCTTACTTGATTCATACGTAGGATGATAGCTTTAATTAATTTAATTGGATTATTACATCCCCGCTTAACGATGTAGTTGTAATGTTCAAATTAGGTAAAAGATTATAGGTTGGGAAACTATGATAATGCAATTAACCCTACGACTCAACAACCAAAATAAGCAAGTTATCGAAGGAAATTCAATAACATAGTATGATTGTTCGAAGTGCTTTATCCCTGGGCTTTTCTCCATTGATTGTTCCAAAAAATTATTTTTATGCATTATTTATTTTGTTTTTAATTTACAAAATTACAAACTCTCTTCTTATTTATTTTTTCTCAATTAGTTAGACTAAAATTAGATAGGTGGCGAACGCTAGTCCCTGATAGATCGATAATTGGGCTTCTTTGAAGCCACTATATTACTTGATAAGACCACGTACACTTGCGTATACGCTTGGGTGCTGTCAAGTTTTTAGCGCTGTTGCCGGGGACTTGTTATTAGGCAACTATCTTATTTTTAGTTTTTTGATATTGAGTTGTAAATAGTTTTTGTATAGTTTCTGTTTATGTTCTTTTATTTTTATTTTTCTCACTCTCTTCTCGAGATATCAGCCTAGGATAGATGGTTTTCAAGTGATGATAATTCTTGCTGTTTTTGTGGAGGACCACATCATGAGGCTTATTATCCAAATTTTGATTGAAGTGCATGGATGGGACCTTCATTGTGGATATTGTTCTATCTGAGGATCAAAATGCAAATTGGTGTTTTATTTGTGGTCAAAGTGACCATTCTGAAGATATGTGTGCTATAAATTCCGATTCAGTAATGTTTGTGGGCTATGATCAAATGCAAAATTATATAAACTACTACAATCGAACGGGGATGACTCAGTCACAAATTCAATCACGAACCAACCAGCAACAGTTTCAGCAGCAATAACTAAACATGCAGGCTACAACTCAAATGAGCAATTTGGAAGAGTTGATGAAACAAATATTAGCGTATCAGAATGAGTTGTTGGCATACATGAAGAACCAAAGAGAGGTTATAGAACAAGTGACATCCCGACTTGTTTTAGATGAAGTTACAAATAATTCGAGGAAGTCTGAGTACTCGGAAACTAAAGTTGTCGAACAAGTTGAGGTGTTACCATTGCCACCATGTCTACAGTGGCTAAACGAAGAAAAATATGAGGAGGATATTAGCCAATTTATGGAGCAAACATAAGAATCGCAGTCACTCGATTGTCATCCTTATCTTGAGACTGAAATTGAGAAGGTGAATAAAAGTGAGTGTTTAGTAGATAGTATAAATTTTGAAGTAGGATTGGTTGGGCCTCACTCAAAACACTTTTCTACATTATATTTATATGACGTCTTTTCTGTGGAATCATTTAAAATAGTGGAAGAGTGTGAAGATGAGGAATAAGAATCCTATATTCTTGATTTTACACCGTATAAGCAACATAAAAACATACCTCACTTGAAGGTCGAGTGTTTTATCATGCATATTCTATTACTCGATTCATTAATTTTTGTACCACCTCCCTATGATCGAGGAAAAAAGATGGATGCAATGTTGGGGGTGAAATTTATATCCTCAAGGTGGAGGAAAAAGTTGATTAAGTCGTGCCGCGACACTAAATTAGGCGCTTCTTGGGAGGCAACCCAAGTTAATTAGGTATGTTTTCTTTTTAGTTTTTTGTAGTTTTTATTTCACATAGTTTTTGTTTTTGATTGAGTCACAGGTTAATGGAAAGTCTAAGTACCATAATCTTGAACTTGAAGTATGGCAAAGATCGAGTGTGGGATCCCATGGATCTCCTCTATGTGTTAAGATACTATTCACTAGGCCTAGAGGCTTCAGGAAGTATTTCTATCTCTTACTTTTAAATTTACTTTGGGGACAAAGTAGATTTTTAAGTGTGGGGTGGAAAAATTTCCAAATTTTTGCTCAATTAAAATTATTTTTTTTAGGTTAGGAATAAGTGAGATATTCTTGAGTGGGTTTGTTGGTAAAAGCATGTTTGATTGAGTGAATACTATTTTTGAGACTCTTAGACTTATGTTTATGACTCAAGTTTTGTTGGCTTAATTTTAATTTATGTTATTATTTGGTTGAGAGTCTATGATGATACTAAAGTGCTTGAGATGTGTTTTAAATATTTAATGTAGTGTATTAAAGTGCTTAGAGAGGTTAGTCACTATTATTGGCCAAAATAGTTCCTATTTGTCCCTTAGCCTACATTACAACCTGAAAAAGTCCAAATTGATCTTAAGCTTTACATTCGACTATTAGTGGAGCATTACACTAAGGGCAAGCCTATGGTTCATTGTGTGTAACTTGTGAATTCTTTGTGAGAGTGAGTGTAATATGATTCTTGTACTTATAACATTATAAAATGAATTATTGTGAGTGATTATGAGTAATTTTCTTGTTGTGAGGGCACATGTTTGACGAATGTGGGTGATTTGTATGATATTCTTGATTGAGCAATATGCATGAGTTTGCCACTTGTTGAGTCAATTAGTGAGGCTAGGATGTTTTTGGAGTAGTGTTCTTGAGCTATCAGTTAAATAATGTACTTTGTGTAGAAACTTGCATTCCATATAGCCATTGTAGTACTAGCTTGAGTGTCTTGCATTTAGTAGGAGTGTAGCGTCACCTCATATTTTTATGCTTAGAGTAAAGAGTTGTTCGAGGACGAACAAGAGTTTAAGTGTGGGGTGGAAATCTGAGGTGATTTTATACACTTCGGTATCATTATTCTAGCTTATTTCGCTTTGGTTTGAGAGCAATTCGAGTGCTTAACGTCGTCATATTGTTATAAATAAGCATTTTAGTATCTAAGTGTATATTTACAATGTCCAAAGTATTTTTCAAAGAAGTTTGTATTTAATTGAGTAATTTAGAGTTTAACCTGGAAAACTAGTTTTACTAGCTTGAGCTAGTTGTATGTCTAGTTGATCTCAGTGAATTTTGATGAGTTTAAATTATTTCAAAAATTTTAATGGTGTAATTATGAGTGAAATAACTTATTTGTAATGTACAAAGTTTAATTTGATTAAGTCAAGAGTCAGAATAATAAGTGGAAGATCATTGCAAATTTGCCTTATTCAAGTTCTTGTTTTGATTTATTGTTGAGAATATTGTGTTGTTTTGATCTTTAATTTATGGTGTATGATATTGTAGGAAGCTTGGTGAACTAAATACGGTGATATATTGATTATAAAAAGGCTTGAAATTCATTGAAAATACACTACAAAAGGCATGAGCAAAAAATATAACGTTTAACACTTGAATAAAATTTTTAACACAATTTCTAGTCGTTTTAACGCAATTTCTAGTGCGACAACGCGAAGACAACGCGTCGCATCGATGTGCCAACGTATTGAGGAATACGTCGCGTCAATAAGTGATAAACAACAATTAAAGGCGCCGACAACAACTAGGCGTGTTACCATTTCCTATTTCAATTCAAAATGTGGCATAATTAGTAAAGAGGGAATGATTGTCTTGGGGCCCGTGCCCTTTCCTTTCCAAATCACACTATAACTTGGGTTTTTAAATATATATTTTAATATATAGTGCAAAAAACTGGTCACGTGAGGAGTATATATATTGGTCAACTTTTGACAAAACGGGGGGAATTTTTACACGGCTGGACAACTTTGGAGAATTTATACCGAGACGGCTACACGGTTTATTAGGTTTTAAATTTATTTTTAATTTTTAATTCTTTACATCATGTATTTAATTATTTGGATCGTGATTATGAATATTAGTGGCTAAAAATACTCCTTTCGAAGCTAAAGCCAAGAGCATGATTATTAGTATTTTAAATTAATTTTATTAATTTTGCTTATCATATTTGGTTGTTTGTTTATTCTTGTTTTAATTATTTTATGGATTGATCACCCATAAAATACATATATTGTCTACCTTATGATCTCGGGAGAGGGAATAGGGAGATAGAACATGGGAATAAACATAGTTTGGGTTTTTATTCTTTTATAAAATAAAAAATTAAACTTAGCGTATAGGACAACGATGTACTTAGATGCCTTACTTGATTCATACGTAGGATGATAGCTTCAATTAATTTAATTGGATTATTACATCCCCGCTAAACGATGTAGTTGTAATGTTCAAATTAGGTAAAAGATTATAGGTTGGGAAACCATGATCATGCAATTAACCCTACGACATAACAACCAAAATAAGCAAGTTATCGAAGGAAATTCAATAACATAGTATGATTGTTCGAAGTGCTTTATCCCTGGGTTTTTCTCCATTGATTGTTCCAAAAAATTATTTTTAAGCATTATTTATTTTATTTTTAATTTACAAAATTACAAACTCTCTTCTTATTTATTTTTTCTCAATTAGTTAGACTAAAATTAGATAGGCGGCGAACGCAAGTCCCTGAGAGATCATTAATTGGGCTTCTTTGAAGCTACTATATTACTTGATAAGACCACGTACACTTGCGTGTGCGCTTGGGCGCTGTCAACGCATTGGGGTGTCCTACCCAGCTTTATAAGTTAAGTGCCTAAGGGTCATTTAGGTCATTTTACCTCCTCCTATTCTGTCCATAACACGAATTGGGGCTTCCAAAAGAGCACTATTTACCACTTTCACTCAAATTGCTCCCAAGAAAAAAAAACTCTCCTTCTTCCCCAAGAGTAAATTTAAGCTTCATTCCCAAGAAATCAAGAGTTCACTCTTTTAATCCAAGAAATCTTAAAGAATTCAGTTGTTAAGGTATATGGGATGTTCATCCATGGGTCCCTTTTCACCCATGAAGCCTAAGAAAAAACTCTTTTTGGGGTTACCTTATTAGTTTATACATGTTGAAGATGAAATAAATCCATGAATCTCTTGTAAATTCAATGTCAAGTTATGGTTACGAGTGTTTTCAAGTGGAATGAGTCATATCATGTTTTAAGTGTTGCAATTCCTATGTCACATTCCATTGATTTTAGAATAAATCCCCAAGTTATGAATTTAACCATGTAATCATGTTGTTTCCTCACGTTAAGACATTCCCATGCTCAAATTTATGATTCTCATATGTTTGATGAAATGTCTATACTTTGAGTCATTTGAATCATGATTTCATACTACAGTTTTAAGCTTTAATATTATATTTCATGATCATTCAGTGCTATTGGTTTATAAACACCCTATACCTACGTGTTTTACATCATTTCAGATCTTTTAAGTAATAATTTAGTGAAGCCATGAGATTTATTATTTACTCAAATCTTTATGATCATGATGAGCATTACCAGTTATGTAATAATGTCCAGTTGAGTTTAGTTCAGTCCAGTGCCAGTGTACGTTCAGTTGGGAGTAGGATTTAGCATCGAGTAAACCTAGTTATGGGGGCTCACCTTCCAGTAGAGGGTGTGACCTTTAGTAGCTGTCCATAAGCTACAGAACTACGTAGCCAGCGTAGGTTTGAGATGTCTTACTGCCAGTTGAGGGTTGACATATATATCATAAGGGCACCTTCCAGTTGAGGGTTACTCCTTATCCCATTGGGACATCAGTTTAGTGGATCCGCACAGTCAGTGTTAGTACCCGTGGTACAGTACTGACACCCTTCCAACTGGGGTTACAGGTTGGACCCTGATTAGCTCAGATTTGGGCATGTATGTTACATAATACCTCCTACAGTCTCATTCCAGTAATCTATGTATTTTAGTTCAGGTTTGTTTGACCAAGAGTACGAATTTTTAGTTATTCAGATATACAACTTTTAGTCTTTCAGATTACTGATTAATTCTCAGTTACTTCATGTATATCAGCCAGCCCTTATCTCATATACTAGTCCGTTTAAAGTACTGACCGCATAATTTTCTTTGCACTATGTTGTCTTATAACATAGGTTCAGAAGCACTATTTTCCAACCACTCTTAGACAGTGCAACGTTACTCAACATCAATAGTGGTGAGCTCTTATCCATTGAGGACATGATTTATTTATTTCAATTAATTCAGTGCTTTCTTACGTTAAGTGAGTTGGAGTTATTTAGGGATTTGTCCCATCAACTCCTCATGATGTTTAGAGGCTTTCAGGCAATCAGTTAGACAGTCAGTCATTTCAGTGTTATTAGTTGTTATCAAATATTTTGGATGTGTTTTGATTTGTATTTCAGTATCTATTTTTATTAGCTTACCTTCCACACATGTGATGTCTTACTATTTTGTTCAGTGCTCATAGTAGTTATCATCTCATGGGTTAGGTTGGGGTTACTAATGGCCGTAAGCACCGTTGTCGCAACTAAGGGGTAGCCTCAGGTCATGACAAATATTGTTATAGGTTAAAATTTAAATTTTAGTATACTTTATCATTTATGTTATTGGTTGAACAAAAGACGATTGGTTCAAGTCTTACGATACCAAAAGGATAAGGCATCGGGTTAGAGTCCTGATGCTCTATGATTGATAAGATATTTGTTTCAAGTCCAATCAATTTATGCCTAAGACGCCTTTATACGGATAAAATGCTGAGTATGAATCTTAATGCACCATATTAATGAAACAATGATGGCTAAGATAAAATAATATTTTCTTTATTAAAACTTGTTAAACTTATCCCACGAAATATGCTTCACTCTATGAAGTAAATGTGATAACAATGTATAATAAGCCTAAAAGATGACAATATGCTCCATTCTTGAATTGAATATGGTGGCAGTACATGATATTAAGAACTAATAGATATGTTAGAGAAAATTTCTCTACAATCATATGTATGGCATAAATTATTCCTGAAGTAGCAATATCTTAAAAGAGGCTATAAAATATCAAAATTTGATACGGTTAAGGTATGATTATATTTCATTCCCTTGGAATGCGAATTTTTATTGTTATAAATAAAGATCTATACCTTGAGGGTGAATGTAAATATATTAGTAAAGCTTATAAATTCAAATGTATTTTGCTTGTGAAGATATCACCATCCACTTCTTAAAGAGGCAGAACAGTTGAAAGAATGAATATCTTCAAGGTACTATGGTAAGAACCACAAATGTGAATAGTTACTCAAGCATGATGAGATTACATGGCATAATAAACTAAGAGTTCAGTATTTATTGATACAAAATTCATATCATAGTACACAAGAAGCTTACTAGAGTAAAAACCACACTTCATGGTAAACTAGGAGTTTACTAGTATATATAAGTTTATAAGTTGGCATGAACGATTATAACATCTCGAAGATGTGCATATTGAAGAACTACAACATTCTTCAAGAATTTCCTATGTTGTTTGTTTTCTTGATACGTTGGTTGGGCCAACTAATAATGGGATCGAATCCCTTAAATATGAAAAGTATAAAAGGTGAATATTGGTACGTTCACCTATCATGTGATATATATTAAGATGCATCGATGTAAGATGATCACATGTGCATTTCTTATCAAACTATAGTTTGACATCCATAAAAATATTTTCTCAATATAAGTTAAATTAAAAGCATAATTTCCTGATCGATAAATCCCAAGTTGGGTTGGCATTATATGCTTTCAGAAAATAAGCTAAACCATTGCTTATTAGAACAAAGCTTCATATGTTGGTTTAAAATATGGTATATTATGATTAATTTCCCTGAATTTGGTTTAGGGTCAGAAACCACATATTTTCCATCTAATAATTTTAATGTACGGTATATAATTAATGAATATACAATGATACACAAAGATAGATTCGGTAAAATAAATTGAGATGTATGTTGGTTTTTCGAATATGAGGGGGAGATAATAAACAACTAAGAAATATTTTATAAATTACATTAATATGATCCTCATTCAAAAGATAATTCAAATTAATGCGAGGAGCATTTACTGACCCCAAATTGATTTCATATTTAGTTGTGGGGCTCCTATTGTGTGTCCCTAAATGGCAAGTCTACACATATGTAAAGCGTGGTAGACCAGTCGGCTCCAAATGAAATCGTTATTTAAAAAAATAAGGAGAAAATGATTATAATAAGAAGGCAGTGTGCTTTTAAAAAGCCTATGACATAACACTTCATGAAACCTTATGAAAGGTTCAAGTACTAGAAAATAATGAAGTGATCAGATCTCAAAATGTTATGTCGCTTTGTGAATTGATACAAAATAATATATCATTTACGATATATTTGATAGAATATTAGCTTATGACTGTAAAAGATTACGAAGATCTAAATTATACATTTTTTTAAGCATGCCGACGTCGAAATATTTATCAAGTGACATGGAAGGATGCACCTTGGTAAGCATAAATTTATTTGATTTGCAATCCAGATACTTAAAAAAATCAAACATGAAATGTTGAATACTGTCACATGACAAAATTTATATGAAAATTTTTATGGATTCAAAATATTGGAAGCATATAAGAGTTTCCAGGAAACTTATTTATAATCCTTGTATTGCACTAATTTATAACTTGAAAATCATTGAAAATCTTGGAGAGTTTCAAATACAATAGATTATTTGCTGAAATAAGAAATATGTCGAATTGAATTGGTTATTAGTTAACATATCTTAGTGTTATTGGTGTATTAATGTATCTTTCAAATACTATAGGTTCTAATATTGCCTTTTTGATTAATTTGTTAGCAATATATAGTTCTACTCCTACTAGGAGACATCAAAATAAGATCAAATACATGAGCTTATTTTATTAAAAAGAATGCAGTTTCAATCTTGTTGGTTATGCTGATTCTGGGTATTTATCTTACACATACATAGCTCGGTCTCAAACAAGCTATGTGTTCATATGGGAAGCTACTGCCATATTTTTGAAATCTACAAAGTAGTCTATCATAGCCCTACATCGAACCATGCTGAGATAATAGTTATTCATGAAGCAAGACGAAAGTGTGTGTGGTTGAGGTCCATGATACATCTCATTCAAGAAAAATATAATTTAAAATGTGATAAAGTACCCACAATTTTGTATGAAGATAGTTCAACATGCATTGCACAACTAATAAGAGGATTCATAAAAGAAGATAGAAGGAAGCACATTTCATCAAAACGTTTATATACATATGAGCTACAAAAGAATGATGATATTAACATGCAACAGATTCGTTCAAGTGAGAATGTGGATGATTTATTCACCTAGTCTCTTCCAACTATATCTTTCTAAAAGATGGTGCACAAAATTGGGATGCAAAGATTCAAGAATGTTGTCATTAAGAGAGTTGATACGTGTTGCACTCTTTTTTCCTTACGAGGCTTGTCTCATTGGGTTTTTCTTGTAAGATGTTTAATGAGGCACCCATATGTGTATTATTAGAGATTGTAATCTTTTTTCTTCTCCAGATTTTTTTTCCACTGGATTTTTTCTAGTAAGGTATTAACGAGGCACATTATCTATCACTTAGACATTCAAAGGAAAATGTTATAGATGTATTATCATATATATTTATTGTCTATTTATGAAAAATTTGTAATCTTCAACTTTGGGACAAAGTTAGTTTTCCCTATAAATAAAGGGGTTTTCCATCATTGTAATAGACCACTCAAAATTCCTCAAAAGAAATAAAGAATTATTCTCTTTTCTCTCTCCATTTTTCTTATTCTTACTTCATATTTCATAACAAATTCTTCATACTCCCACCTAAATAAAAGCAGAGGTGGCTTATATTTTGTGATATGCACTACAGGTTCTTTCAACTTGTTACTACAGCAAAATAGATAGGGAGTGCAAGAACTTCCAAGACGTTAGAGAAAAGTAATGCAAGTGGAAAATTTATTAGAAAACTATTGTCACTTTAAACTTATCCTGACTGTCATAATATCAAGACCCGGATTCACTCTATGTTATCTTTATTCTTCCAATTGAAGTTTCGAGGGAAGGGATCTTACTTTTCTAGAATGCTTATGCCATATTACATCAATTTTCTGCCTCTTTTGAATATGCTACTATTTATTCTACTTGACTTCATATAGATGCATGAAAAGAATTATATTTTTTGAGGATTTACACCTATATTATTTAAATAAAAATATTTTTCAAATGTTCTCATGGATTGGAGTATCTCAAAGCAAACATTTTACATTATCAACTTTTGTATTGAAGATTAGTCATTAGATGCCAAAGTTGGGAATACGTATCTTGAAGTGCAACAAAAGCACTTAATGCGTTGGACTCTCCTAACCTTCACAATGAAAATAGAGTTGTCCTGGAGAAAGTGAAAACATCAATTGTTGCTAGCTCATTTGTTGGTATTTGTATTATATACCTCAGAGTTAAGCAAGCACCCAACGATCTAGGATGCTTTCTATCCTTACTGTTTAACGGTATTAGTTTTGTTTCATTTTTTTTCACATTATCAATATGACTATATTTTCAAGGTTATTAAAAAGTTACGTTTTCTCTCTAAATTATCATGAATCTTTTTCGTTTACATAATAAACTCAAACATGTAGGTTGTGGAATTGGACCCGTGCTCAGCACTGGATTAACTACCTAGTTGTTGTAATATGTAATTAACTATTTGAGTAGTTCAATTAATATTCATAATATTTCATTGTAATTATATAAAATTTTTATATCCAACAATCATCTCTACTTAAGGAAGAAAATAATAGTACTAAGTAAGAATGGGCAAGGACTTTCCTAATATTGTGATAAGAAGCTAAAGAAATGTGGACTCATCACATGGAATAAGAATTTTGTTTGTGTTATGAAAAACATTCTCTTCTATTGCCTCATCAATCATCTTTTGGAACAATGGTTTCATAAAGTAAGATGCAGGAACAATAAACCTTGTCATTTCACTTCTTGCATACACCACAAAGTGCCTTTTAGAGTTCCTTTTTCTCCAACTAATTCAACTTTCTTTTGCATTCCCAAAAAGAGAAGAAAAAAAGGTTGAAATGTCAAGAAGATCAAATTGATTAATTAGTCACGGTAGGAGGAAGAAGGAGCTAGTGAGATGTATACGTAGAAAAGTGAGAAGTGCGCCCATATTGTGGCATTAGAAGATAAGGCAATAAGTATACGGAAGTAAAAGAATGAAACAAAACACGGAATTATCTAGTGTTAATGTCCATGTAAAGTGGATTGAAGACCGAGAAATAAGTGAAATAATAGTGTAACGACCCAATTTTCTGGAACTAGAACGTCACATGGTGCTTATGATCCCGAAGGACCACAAGCTAACCCTCTACTGATATCTGTACCTGAACACTGCATAATATAGATAATAAATGTGGAAACTGGCCATAAGGTTCAAAACATCTAAAAATACTCAAAATTGAAAACTGAATACTGATACATCAGTCCGAAAAGCCTCTAAACTTTCTGAACTATGGAGTTGATGGTACATGTCCCCAACTAACTCCGTCTACTGAAAATAAACTAAGTCTGATATGAGAATAATAAAAATAAGGATCATCCTCGACCGAAGAGGACTCACTGCTATGTCTACTGCTGTTGACTGGGACTAAGCTGCTAAGGGTACTCTGGATCTCGTGCCTCTGAACCTATGGTGTCAAATAAAATACCATAACGCAAATACATTAATACAGGAATATACCGAGAATGAAGTTGAGGTAAGGCTAAATGCAAGGGCTCATGCATGAATAATTACTTAACTGAATAATCATGAGAGTACTAAATGAGAACACATGCATGAATGCACAAACCATAACGGAAATCATCGTGACTCAAAATACTAAAACTCGGATACTACTTTACTGCTATCTGAAGTCACTACTAATGCTTGAGATGCTGAACACTGAATCATCTAATACTGATAACTGAGTACTGGAGTTGAGATTAGTCTTATCTAGCGAGTGATCTCAAAAACTGATGATACTGAAACTGATTAACTAAATCTACTCATATCAATGACTAAAATCTGAGCTTTCTACTCTTGACTGACTGCATCGGAGATCAAACCTCTCTAATGGATGATTCTGGAATCTACTATCAATGATAAGAAAAGATTATATTTGATATCAAACCTATCTAGCAGAAGATATCTGAATCTGAAAATAAGAATAATCACTGAATCTAAGAATGAGATCAAGCCTATCTGACGGGTGATCTCTGGATCTGATAATGAGATTACTCAACTAAATCTGAGACTTAGATCAAGACTATCTAGTGGGTGATCTCTAGATATTATAATGAGATTACTCAACTGAATCAGAGACTGAGATCAAGCCTATCTAGCGGGTGATCTCTGGATCTGATAATAAGAATGCTCAACTGAATCTGAGATCAAGACTATCTAGCGGGTGATCTCTGGATCTGATAACACTGATATTGAATAACTTTATGTGGGACCATTCCTATCTAGTGGGTGGCCCATGAATCAATGGAACTATCTGAGTTCCTCACTGGATAGATGACTGTATCTGACAGTCCTGATTTCTGAGTTCTTTTCTGATGACTGATACTGAAACTCTAATTGTGGGAGTGCTCACTTAACCAACATGCCCCGAATCTGAACTGGTAGGGTCCAACTTATAACCCCAGCTGGAAGGGTGTCAGTACTGCGCCACAGGTAAAGACCTCTCTGGTCAAGCCTCTCTAATGGGTGACCATCATAGGAAGTCAAGCCTAAGGCAGTATAATAGTCAAGCCTATCTAGCGGGTGACAAGCCTTTTATAACGGGTGACTCCTACATCCTGCATAGGCTATGCAGTTCTAGAGTTCATGGATTTCTCCTAATGACTCTGCCTCTCTAACGGGGAGCCGCCATCTCTGCACTCACTAGGTGCTAGCTCCTACTCCCAATTGAAAGACTCTGAACTGATTCTCAACTTAAACAGAACTGAATCTGATACATATCATATTTCTTGACCGATCTGACTAAGTTAAGCTGAATTCACTGGTTCCGTATCTGACAGAATACTACTGAATCTTATTATCTAACCGAACGATACAGAGCTTTGAATAGATTACTCGATTACTACTGAGTCTGAACTGAACACTTCAATACTACTAGATCTGAGCTGAGTACAAAACTGAGACTAGATTACTAGAGATACTAAGATTACGGAGATTACTGAGATTTCTTAAGTTCTGTATCTGTCTGAGAGTACAGAGTTCTATAACTCACTGAGTTCTGAGAATCGTGGCTTGACTGAGATTATCGTTAAAACTAACACGGACACTAGTCTACAATAAAATTATTGGGAATAAATACCCCCAGGACTAGATAACATAAAAGTAAAGCACAACCATTCTTGAATTATCAAGACCATGGACATTCATTCACCTTCACAATTTCTAAAGCATCTCTTCAAGCATTTAGAAATCATAAATATGTGATAGTATAGGGAGAGATACTATTGGCTCATACTCCATTCAACAAGGTCTTGCATCAAATACCTAGCATGTATTAAAGTCTTAGCATGTATCGAAGAACACATAATTGGGGAATTTCATGCTATCGTGTCATAATTCATTCACTAAGGCTTTTCAAAAACACTTGGCATGCGTGGGCTTGTACACAATTGGGGATTTCTTGTCAACGTGCTATAATGGCTCTAATTCCTTTACATAAGCATTTTATCAAACATTTAGGGAGCATGCTTTGCTTATTCAACAATTTTTTCACTTAATTGACATGAACATATCACTTAACAAGCAACTTGAAGAGGGTTTATCATGAATATCACATACTAAGGTCAAAGCTTGAAAACCTTGCAAACAAACATGAATCAAAAATCAATAATAACATGAACATCAATTTCAACACATATGAATCATGAAAACCCATAAACATAAGATCTTTGAATTTTTTGAAAAGGGTTCTTGAGCTTCTTGTAAGAAGGGGACCCAATAATCTACATCTACATATCTTAGGGAAACTCTTTTTGAAGGATCTTAGAGAGATTCTTGATTTTTCTTGAAGAAGAAAGAAGGGTTGGTTTTGTAGAAACCTTAGTTTTTGATGTTAAATATAAAGAATGAAATTGTGAGCCTTGATCATATATAAATAGAGGCTGAAAAGAGTAGGAAAAGGACCAAAAAACCCTTTTGAAATCGAGTTAAAAATATTGAACGGGGTCTGCGACGGTCGAAGTGAGGGTCCATTGCTCAGACTAATGGTCCGTTGGATCGTCCGTCGCACATCAATCAGTAAAATAATGCACTGCCTCGATACAACGGTCTCAGTGAAGGTCTATCGGATCGTCCGTTGCACGTTGGACAGGATGAGGCCACACTGCCTCAGCGCGTGGTCCCAGCGACGGTCCGTCGTCCTGGCCGTCGCACTTGGGCCAGAAAAGGGAGTCACTTCCTTGGTCTCGAAAGTCTGGACGATGATCCGTTGCAAGATCGATGGTCTGTCAACCCGGCCATCGCATCAGGGTAGTTTCGACTGCTTTCAATAAAACAGCCATAACTTCCTCGTTCGATGTCAGATTTTGACGAAATTCATATCGATGTAAAACTTATTCAATACCGGATTTACGCTTCACTTAACACACTCTAAGGATCATACTATGAAAGAATTTTGTTAGGTCTTACAATTTCTCTCCCTTGGAAGTATTCATCCTCGAATTTCGCTCGATAGGCTAAGAATATTGATCTACTAAACTTACTTAAGGAACGGAAGCATCTGAAACATGATCATGCAACTGGAACTATTGATATACTAATATCTCATACTGGACATGCATATCTGATGCATAGAATACTCGACTGAAGCTACTCATAAGCTGAATTCTCCTAATAGACATACATATCTGATGCATGGACTCACAATTGATTTGATCTCATGAATGCATGACTGAGCACAATGAAAAGCTGAACTCTTTCTACTGAACATGCATATCTAATGTATGAATATCTGACTAATCTGACTCTCGAAAGCATGACTGGCTATGCAATAATAACTGATGTTAACTTCGTAAGAAGAGTCTAAACATGCAATTGAATGAGTCTAAGGACATGAAAGCATCGCAATATCATGGGGTATCTCCATCTTAGGAATCTATGTCCCTCTAAACACACTTCACTAAAATATTACTTAGACTATAGGATGCTAACTCTACACTCTCCTCCTCAGAAACATGCATAATCTGGGTGATCTTCCCCACCTCCTCTAGATAAAGTTGTGGGTCCTCACCTGCTACTGACCAAAAGAATTCTGGCGGGTTCATTCTAATAAAATCTCTAATTCTGGCTGCGGATGATCCCCCATCTTGCTGAGGTAGGGCCATAGCCTGACGGTAACACTGAACATTAGTCATATCTTGGGTTAGCGCCTGAAAAGCTGCCCAAAACTTGGCATATGACACATTCTCATTCTCAGGATCTACTGGCTGAGGGGGATGATCATCAACCCTATGGGCATTATCTCTGCGAGGAGGCGTCCTCTGTAAATAGAAGAAAGAGGTGGATTAGACTGAGGATCAACTTGAGATCATGCCCACTCGCATGACATAAATACTAAAAAAAAGGACACTGCTCCTAAAAACATCTTATAGCCTCTTGTACATAAATGTGGCCCGCAACACATCCATAGATAAGACTCTATTAGATGCGGTTTTTCAGACTCCCTAGGACACTATTGAACCTTAGGCTCTGATACCAAGTTTGTAACGACCCAATTTTCTAAAACCGGAATATCACATGGTGCTCATGATCCCGAAGGACCACAAGCTAACCCTCCACTGATATCTGTACCTGAACACTGCATAATATAGATAATAAATATGAAAACTATCCATAAGGTTCAAAATATCTAAAAATACTCAAAATTGAAAACTAAATACTGATACATCTTTCTGAAAAGCCTCTAAACTGTCTGAACTATGGAGTTGATGGGACATGTCCCCAACTAAATCCGTCTACTGAAAATAAACTAAGTCTGATATGATAATAATAAAAATAAGGATCATCTTTGACTAAAGAGCAATTACTGCTATGTCTACTGCTACTGACTGGGATTGAGCTGCTAAGGGTACTCGAGATCTCGTGCCTCTGAACCTATGGTGTCAAATAAAACAACATAGCACAAATGTATCAGTACGGGAATATACCGAGTATGAAGATGAGGTAAGGCTAAATGCAAGGGCTCATGCATGAACAATTACTTAACTGAATAATCATGAGAGTACTGAATGAGAACACATGCATGAATACACAAACCATAAATGAAATCATCGTGACTTGAAATACTGAAACTCGAATACTACTTTCCTGCTATTTGAACTCACTACTAATGCCTGAGATTCTAAACACTGAATCATTTGATACTGATAACTGAGTACTGGAGTTGAGATCGGTCTTATCTAGTGAGTGATCTTGAAAACTAATGATACTGAAACTGATTATCTGAATCTACTCATATCAATGACTGAATTCTGAGCTTTCTACTCTCGACTGACTACATTGGAGATCAAACTTCTCTAATGGATAATTCCAGAATCTACTATCAATGATAAGAAAAGATTATATCTAATATCAAACCTATATAGAGAAAGATCTTTGAATCTGATAATGAGAATAATCACTGAATCTGAGAATGAGATCAAGCCTATCTGACGGGTGATCTCTGGATCTGATAATGAGATTACTCAATTGAATCTGAGCCTAAGATAAGCCTATCTCGAGGGTGATCTATGGATCTGATAATGAGATAACTCAACTGAATTTGAGACTGAGGTCAAGCCTATCTAGCGAGTGATCTCTGGATCTGATAACAAGAATGCTCAACTGAATCTGAGATCAAGACTATCTAGCGGGTGATCTCTGGATTTGATAACACTGATACTGAATAACTTTATGTTGGACCATTCCTATATAGTGGGTGGTCCATAAATCAATAGAACTATCTGAGTTCCTCACTGAGATAGATGACTGTATCTGACAGTCCTGAATTCTGAGTTCTTTTCTGAAGACTGATACTGATACTATAACTGTAGGAGTGCTTATTTAACCGACATGCCCCAAATATAAACTGGTGAGGTCTAACCTATAAACCTAACTTGAAGGGTGTCAATACCTTGCCACGGGTAAAGACCTCTCTGGTTAAGCCTCTCTAACGGGTGACCCTCGTAGGAAGTCAAACCTAAGGTAGTATAATAGTCAAGTCTATCTAGTGGGTGACAAGCCTTTTCTAACGTGTGACTCCTGCATCTTACGCTGGCTATGCAATTTTAGAGTTCATGGATTGCTCCTAATGACTATGCCTCTCTAACGGGGAGCCATAATCCTTGCACTCGCTCGGTGTTGAATCCTACTCCCAACTGAAAGACTCTGAACTGATTCTTAACTTAAACTGAACTAAATATGATACTGATCATATTTCTTGACTGATCTGACTGAGTTAAGATGAATTCACTTGGTTCTATATCTGACGGAATACTACTGAATCTCGTTATCTGACTGAACGATACAGAGCTTTGAATAGATTACTGGATTACTACTGACGTTAGAACTGAACACTTGAATACTACTAGATCTGAGTTGAGTACAAAACTGAGACTAGATTACTAGAGATACTGAGATTATAGAGATTACTAAGATTTCTTAAGTTCTATATTTGTCTGAGAGTACAGAGTTCTATAACTCACTGAGTTCTGAGAATCGTGGCTTGACGGAGATTATCGTGAAAACTGACATAGGCTCTAGACTGCAGCTAAATTGTCAGGTATAAATACCCTCAGGACTCGATAACATAAAAGTAAAGCACAACCATTCTTGAATTATCAAGACCATGTACATTCATTCACCTTCACAATTACTAAAGCATCTCTTTAAGCAACATGTGATAGTATAGGGAGACATGTTATTGGCTCATACTCCATTCAACAAGGTCTTGCATCAAACACTTAGCATGTATTAAAGTCCTAGTATGTATCGAAAAGCATATAATTGGGTAATTTCATGCTATCGTGTCACAATTCATTCACTAAGGCTTTTCAACAAACACTTGGCATGCATGGGCTTGTACATAATTGGGGATTTCTAGTCAACATGCTATAATGGCTCTAATTCCTTCACATAAGCATTTTGTCAAACATATGGGGAGCATGCTTTGCTTATTCAACAATTTCTTCACTTAATTGACATGAACACATCACTTAACAAGAAACTTGAAGAGGGTTTTTCATGAACATCACATGAATATCACATGCTTGGATCAAAGCTTGAAAACCTTGCAAATAAACATGAATCAAATCACAATAATAGCATGAACATCAATTTCAACACACATGAATCATGAAAACCCATAAACCTAAGATCTTTAAATTTTTTGAAAAGGGTTCTTGAGCTTATTGGATGAAAGGGAATCAAGAATCAACATCTACATACCTTAGGAAAACTCTTTCTTGAAGGATCTTAGAGAGATTCTTAATTTCTTGATTTCTATTGATTTTTCTTGAAGAAGAAAAAAGGGTTTTGATTTTGTAGAAACCCTAGTTTTTGATGTTAAAGATGTAGAATGAAATTGTGAGCCTTGATCAGATATAAATAGGGTCTAAAAAGAGTGGTAAAAGAACAAAAATTCCTTTTAAAATTGAGTTAAAAATATTGAACGGGGTTTGCGGCGGTCGAAGTGACGGTCCGTCGCTCAGCCTGACGGTCTGTTGGATCATCCATCGCACATCAGTTAGAAAAATAATACACTTCCTCGATGCGATGGTCTCAGTGATGGTCCATCGCAAATCTGACGGTCCGTCGGATCATCCGTCGCACGTTGTCCTGGATGAGGCCACACTGCCTTAGAGCGACGATCCCAGCGATGTTCCATCGCAGCCTCGGCGGTCCGTCATCCTGGCCATCGCACTTGGCCCAGAGAAGGGAGTCAGTGCCTTTGTTGCGATGGTCTGGGTGATGGTCCATCGCAAGCTCGATGGTCCGTCAACCCGACCATCGCACCTGGCGGTTCCAACTGTTTTCAGTAAAATGACCATAACTTCCTCGTCCGATGTCGGATTTTGACGAAATTAGTATCTATGGAAAGATTATTTAATACTCTACATGACAAAAATTCGATATTATGGAAATTCTACATGGTTAAAAATATTTCTGACTTGGGAAGACACTTCTCAACCATTTAAGGTCGGATTTACGCTTCACTTGACACACTCTAAGGTTCAGACTATGAGAGAATTTTGTGGTGTCTTACAAATAGTGGTGTGGAGTCTAAGTTTATCAATTTTATAGTGGTGATGGGAAAGACAACTATTGCCATACTATTCCACTAAATTCAAATTCAGCCACAGTACTACGTAAAAATATAATATGTGATTTCTTGTATCATGCCTAATAAGATAGATTGGAAAAAATAAGAATTACAATGCTATATATATTCAGTTATATTGTCATGGAAGTATCAAAATTCTTTGCATTTTAATGTATAAAACTTAAACCCCAATTAGTAGTATACACGACCTAGAAGTTTATTTACTTTTACTTAAGAGTTGCGTGTGTATGAAAAAGTTTTCCTTACATGTTTCAATGAAGGAGTAAAACTGTAAGTAAAGAAGAGAATCTCAAAAGGTGTAAAAACCATGACCTATAGTTGTCACAAATTGATTTATGAGCCATGATGCACCTACTTTATTCCGTTTGTAGGTAAGCCAAATCGTAGCCCAGAGCTCTAAGGATTGGGCTAACTAGGTGGGAAAATGCCTAAAACTTTGAAATCAATATTTAAAGACTTAAAATAGAAATAAAACAGCCATAATAGTTTAATAGATAGATACAAGATCAACAATCATTCCAAGACTAGACATAAATAATAAAAGAAAAAAGGGTAACTTTGACTTCGAGATCCCACCCAATCTCTAAAATCAACCCAACACAACTTCACGTCAGCATCGGCTAAAAGTATTCAGATCTGCACTAAAAAGGTATAGAAGTGTAGTATGAGAATCAAAACCAAAAATACTTGCATCATCTACCGATTGGGCAAAATAATGATACAAAATCAATAAAATTCAAGATAAATAAGCTAAGTCAAGATAATAGGAAAACCTGGAAATAAACTCCAACACTTCTATACATAAATAAGTAAAGTAAATCTAAAAAAGTAACATAAATATCACACAATTATAACTTGTAAATTGGCCCCCATAAGCCAATAAGTTTAGAAAGTAAATAACTCAATGTGGGCCCCCATAAGCACAGATGGTGCATTCAAAAGAATATAATAACCAAAGATCAATAACTTGACAAAATATCATCTACAACCATCAAACCATCCATATCATATCGTATCATATCATACCCAACACTCAATGTTGAACCCAAATCAAAACTTATATCATCATCATTATAACATCCTCAATAGTACCAACATCGTAACGTCATTTGTCGAACTTTAATGGAAATTCAAAATATCAATATCATCATGAATTGCTGGACTTGAACCTAAATTCATACTATCAATATCATCATCAATTCCAAACATGAATCAGGACTCATATAATCAATGAACCGTATCAATCAACCATTCTAATAAACCATATAAATAAACTATATCAATAAAACATATCATTAAAATATATTAATAAACCATGTCGATAACCATATCTATCCACCATACCAATAATTATATCTATAAACTATACCAATATCCATAGCCATAAACCATACTGATAACCATATCTATTAGCCATACTAATAATCATATCCATAAATTATAGAATTTTTACTCAAAATTAGAACCAACTGACAATACCCAACAAGCATAAACATTAATAATTTAATCTCGTTAAAGTCCCAAAATAATTATTAATAAGAGTAAAACACGGGTATATATAATACCCTGTACTTTTACCTAGCTTAAAATCATCTAAAAAATGGTAAAGGCTTGCTTTAAAAGATGAATACACTTTTAAACATATGGAATTTTTGAGATTTTTAATTTTTTTTGTGTGGAAAATTGAATAAGATTTCCATCAATATCAAATTTGCCCAAATCCGACACCCGGGCGAAGAGTTAGAGCCCTTTTAGTGAGACAGTATATCACTTGAGCCATCAGCGCGTCACAGAGCCAGCTTGAATGAAAATTGTCAATTTCCAGTTTTGCTCCACGATAGTGGAACCTCAATCCAAAGGACCAGTTCATAATTTTCCATTTTCAGTGAATCTCCGCACTATCTCCGCATCGCACCAAACTTTCAGGTCGCAAATAAAGTGGCAACGCGATAGCTCCGCATCGTGCCACTATGCAGATTCCCAATTGTCCAATTCCAGTGGCTTGACACGATAGTGGAGTGTTGCACCAAGGATGAAAATCAGAAATTTTCTATTTTTTGCGATATTAAATCTCAGGGGCCATTTGGTCTTTTCTTATGACTTCAATTCTACCCAATCACGGGATTTAACCCTAAGAGTGCATTATTTGCTCACTTTTGCATTAGTCTTTTAAATTAAAATCAAGGATACTCAATAACAAGAACCCTAGATCTCAAATTAAAGGGTCAAATCACAAGAACTCTCCATCAATCATTCTAAATTCATTAACTCAGGTATGTATAGTGTTCATTCATGGATTTCTTTCGTCCATGAAGCCCAAAAATCAAGTTTTAAATTATGTATTATGAATATTATATTGTGGGTTGATTATGTTTATGTGATTGTTGTTGTATGATTCCCAAGTTTGAATCTCAATGTGTTTTTATGGAATTACGTTAGTATATGAGTTTAAATTCATGAATTGAGTGGTTTATGAGGTGTTAATTGATGATTATATCTATGCCCTAAGTGGTGCATGTAAGGTGTTTGATGAATGATTAGAAGACTAGAAATCATGTAATATAGTTCAATTGTGACTTAAGTGATGAATTCATGTTTTACCCTTATGTTCAAATGATTCCCATGCTATTGATGTACAATGTAGATGTTGTTGAAATGCTCATGATGCTAGAATATGGAATTATGACATTGATTATATGCATTCCTTCCATGTACAAGATTATGATAACCATGTACTTTATGAAATTCCCAACATAAAATTCCCAACTTATTGTATTATAGATTGTTGATGTTGGTAGTGTATTCAAGAATGTCATGCCTTGTCAGTTTCATGCGATCGAGTCCTGGGGGTACTTGTACCCGACAATTTAGTTGTATGACTAGAGACAGTGTCATGTTTTCACGATATCCTCAGTCAAGCCATGTTCAGTAGAATTCAGTCAGTCATGTGACTCAAGAAAACTCAGTAAACTCAGTAATCCCAGTAATCTCAGAAAGCTCAGTACTTTAGTAATCTCAGTAGTATTCCGTCAGTCAATGAAACTCAATGAACTCAGTCCAGTTCAGTTTAGTTAATCATGTCAGTGTCTATTCATATGGAATTAGGATTTAGCATCGAGTGATCCCAAGGATTAGGACACACACACTGACAGTTGAGGGTGTGATCCTCAAAAACAATCCTTGAGTTCCAGAACTATGTAGCCAGCATAGGTAGAGACATCAATACTGTCAGATGAGGGTTGATGAGGTGGATAAACACTGTCTGATAAAGGTCCCACCGTTCTCTTTTAGGGATACTGCCAGATGAGAGTTACTCATAGCTTGTCCTTACCAGTGGTGCGGTATTAACACCCTTCCAATTGTGGTTACAGATTGTACCCTAACTCAGCTATAATAGCTTACTAGGGGAATGTTGGTTAGATGATTACCCCCCACAGTTTAAGTTTCAGATTTACTCTTCAGAATAAAACTCAGTCCAGTTCTATAGAAATCAGGACTGTCAGATACAGTCGCTCAACTCAGTACAGAACTCTGCTAATTCCATCATATTTTAGGACTGTCAAACACAGTCACCCAGTTAATAGTATATTAATTATACGAAATTCATGTTATCAGTATTCAGATTTCAGGACTGTTAGATATAGTCAATCAGACCAGTTCTTCATAATCAGAAATGTCAGATACAATCATTCCTTTATCAATAATACAACATCAGTTCCTCAGTACGCAATAGACTTAGTCATTCAGTATCCTAGTATTAGTACTCATATATAAGAAAATCTATGTTATCAGAGTTCATGAGTCAGTGTTATCACGATCTCAGTTACAGTTATGTATTTATGCATGTATTCTCACGTTCATGTTATTCAGGAAGTTAGTATTGTTCATGCATATGAACCACTGCATTCAGCCACATCACATTCATACCGATACATTCAATCTTCCTGACGCATTTGAGCTGTGGTGTTTTATTCTATAGGTTTAGAAGCACGAGCTCCCGAGCATCCTTAGTAGATCAGACGTTCAGCAACCAGACTAGCAGTGAGTCCTCATTATTCGAGGATAGCATAGTTATTTTATTACTTTATTATTTCAGTAGTTCAGAGTTAGTTGGGGATATGTCCCATCAACTCCACAGATTTCAAACAGTTTAGAGGCATTCAGACTACAGCATGTTTCAGATAATTTATTTCAGTTTTGGGTATTGTTAGACCCCATTACAAACATTGTTTTATATTTAGTATTAGTTCAGTTTTGAACCTTATGGCCTTACAACTTATATTAGGCATAATTATAGTATATTATTCAGTGCTCAGTTACAGATATCAGTCATGGGTTAGCATATGGTCCTTCAGGGTTATGAGCACCGTGTTACGTTCTAGGTACCAGATTCAGGGAATTAAAGTATATAAGTCTACAAAATATAACATTAGTCTTGGCCTAAAGTGGGCCGAGAAGGCCCACTTCTTATCTCCGAAATCCATTTTTAGGCAAATTCTACTCCAGACTAGGCTAAGATATCTAAATTCACTTCTAGATAATAAGAAAATCATAATTATCCCTAAGATAGCAATTCTCTCCAAACATGAAAAACTAAATCAATTTCACCTAAAATATGAGCAACTAAGACAATTTTACCTAAGCTTGAGCAACTAAGGCAATTTCACCCTGACTTGAGCAACTAAGGCAATTCCACCTATAACATGAGTAACTAAGTCAACTTACCTAGATTATAATTCTAAGATAGCCTAAATGGTCCAAATAAGATTAATAATACCAATTATGCTTCAAATACCTAAATCATATCCCATATCTAGCATAATATCATAACTATTTAAGGAATTAGCACAATTCATGAAGAGGTAAAGGTAGCCTACTTGGACATCAAAGAAAAGCCCTAAGAATCTGCTAAACCACTAATTTCTCTTTCCAAGAAGCTTCTGCAATATTTCACACTATCAAAACCACAATCTACTCATCAATATGAGAACAATGCTACCAATATTGAACTATAATAATTTGGGTCCAAAATTATGTAAGAATTCCATGTGGGGCCCATTTATGAAATCACACTTTAAAAATCAACACAACATCTTTCCTTGCTCAAGGATTATTTATCCTTAAAAATGGGTTAATTCCAGACTCTAATAGTGAAACAATGAAGCAACCAAGCATTTTTTTAGGTATTTAAGAAAATCATGGAGAGTTAAACCAAGAAATTTATGGAAGCTTACCATAAATTAGAAGAAGACACTTGTAAATTAACTTCTCCCAAGATTTAAAATTATTCATATATGATTCTCCTAGTTTTTTCTACTTTTTAAGGCTCATTATTCTTGATAAAAGATGAAAAATAGAAAAACATCGGGCTAAGTGGGGCTTTTATACCCTTCCCAGGTATTCATATACCACTTAAACGAACACTAGTCTACTTAAGCAACCTATTATTGCTGAAGCGGACCTCAGTTGGGTCTTTACAGTTGCTCAAGCGATGGGCCAACCTCTTTAACATCCCCTTCGCTTAAACTGCCTAAAAGGATGCTTAAGACGTGCATCAACACCAACTGATACTTGGAATTTTTCCAAGTCTCCTCCACCCCCCCAAAATTCATCCAAAATCTAATATACATAGAAGAACTATTTTACCTATCAAATTTAGTATTCCAGACTCAGTAATGCGGTCAAAATTTCCATCTGAAGTTGTTTCGATTAAAAGTGGGTATGACACCCAAGTGCCAATTTTCTTAACTTGCTACTAATGTCCAAAAATGAATCTAAGAGTCTCGGGACCCGAATCAAGGTTCCACCCAACCTAAAATTGATGTTCTAGAGTCGTTGAAATTGACAAAATTGACACATGAGTTCACAGAAGTTTTTGCTTGGTAGGCAATTTGAACCAGCAAAGGCTTGAAAATAGTGAATTGTGTCTAAAAAACCAAACGAACTATTCAATAACTGAATTGTTAGTTCCAGCAAGTCATAAATGGCTTGAAACTACTATATAAAAGATCTAACGGTGAAAATAAGTAGAAATACAAAAAATGACCTAGAGGGTCATTTCAAAATCCACTATTAAAAGAACTTTTGTACACTAAAGTAATGGATTAGGATGTACCTGAAGCCTCAAAGTGGAGAGAATATTAGGTACACATCTCGTTCTTAATCTCCCACACAACCTCCTATATTGGGCGATGCCTCCACTGAACCTTAACTACTAGAATCTCGCTAGCGCGCAACTGCCTGACATGACTAGCCAATATGAGCACTGACTCCTCCATAAATGTAAACCTCTCATCAAACTTAATTGAGTCTCATATAAGAACATAAAATGGATTAGGAATGTATATCCATAACATAGAAACATGGAAAATCAGGTGGTTAACAACAAAATCTGGCGATAAGGCCAACTCATAAGCCACCTCACCAACTGTGTGAAAAATCTCAAAAGGTTAAATATATCTAGGAATGAGCTTTCCTTTCCTCTCGAACTTTATCACACCCTGCATGGGTGATATTCGGAGGAATATCCAATCGATAGCTCCAAATCTTAAGTCACAAAGACTATGATCTGCATAAGACTTCTGCCTACTATGAGCTTCCCTTAACCTATCTTAAATCACCCTAACTCTATCCAACGACTCCTTAAGCAAGTCTGCACCATGGGGTCTAACCTCAAAAATTTCAAACCATCCAATTGAAGAATAACATCAACTACCATACAAAGCGACAAAAGGCACCATCTCAATACTCAAATGGTAGCTATTATTATATGCAAACTCTTGCAATGCTAAGTCTTGCTTCTACTAACCTCCTAAATCCATAACATAAGTTTGGAGAATATCCTTGAGAACCTGAATTGTCCACTCTGTTTACTTGTTGGTTTGAGGATGGAAGGTTGTATTAAGATCCACTTGAGTACCTAACTTTTTTTAAAAAGATCTCCAAAAGCTAAAAGTAAACACTGAACCCCGGACTGAAATAATTGATTTAGGCACACCATGTAAACAGACTATCTCACTAACATAGATACGGGCTAACCTCTTGGAACTGAAAGAAATTAGAATAGGAATGAAATGTGTCAACTTTGTTAACCGATCCACAATAACCCAAATACCAATATCTATAGTAATTTGCTCCTATTTCCACTCGGTAATGGGAAACCTCTGAATCAAGACACTAGGTGTAAAATGCTCAGCCTTCACCTACTGATAATATAAGTAAAGAACTACAAAGTCCAACACATCTCTCTTCAGACCACCCTACCAATAATATTGCCTCAAATCTCTATATATCTTAGTTGTATCCATGTAAATAGAATATCTAAAGATGTGAGCCTCACACAAAATTGACAAAATCAAGTCATTAACCCTCAAAATGCAAATGCAGTTACAAATCTAAAAACACCCATAAAATATATTGTATTCTTCTTTGAATCACCACTTAACACCTAATCACAGATGATGCATAGTATCTTATCTTTAAATTGACAACCTTAAATCTGCTTAAATAGCGAAGACTTTGCCTCAACACTAGTAAACATCCTTATAGGGTCTAAAATATCGAGTCGCACCATCAAGTTAACTAGAGACAGACTAAATGTCTCATACCAATAACCTCTAAGAAACTAAAATACAAGCCAAGCTACCCATACTCATCACCTTCCAGCTCAAGGAATCCATTAACATGTTCACCTTGCCCAGATAATACTAGATAGAGATATCATAATCCTTAAGTAGCCCTATCCATCTATGTTGCCAATAATTATCTCCCTCTGGGTCATAAGATGCTGAAGACTATGATATTCTCTTAAGATCTCATAATGCACACCATAACGATAATGTCTCTAAATCTTAAGTGCAAAACTACTGTTACCAATCAAATTCATGAGTGGGGTAGTTGTGCTCATAAACTTTCAACTATCTTGATATATAAGAAATAACTCAACCCTGCTGCATCAATATACAACCCAAACCAACACCAAAATTATCACAATACATGGTGACTCCCTCACCCTTAACAGAAAGTCCTAAAATAGGAGCAGAACTGAGAAACTTCTTGAGCATTCCAAAGCTCGACTCACACTCTTTGAAACATTAAAAGGGAATCTTCTTTTGAGTCAATCTAGTCATCGGCGCTGCAATGGTAAAAAAACTCTTAATGAACAACCTATAATACCCAACCAAACGAATGAAGCAATGAACCTCTGTCAGAGATGTATGCCTAGCCGAATCACGAATAGCCTCAATATTCATCGGGTCTACCGTGATCCCATCCTTTGACACCACATTCCTAAGGAATGCCACTAAATCAGGCTAATATTTACACTTTGAGAATTTTGCAAAAGTCACAAGATCTCTCAATATCTGGAGCATAATTCTCAAATATTTCGTATGCTCCTCCCTTTTTCTTGTACACACAGGGATGCCATTGATGAACACAATTATAGAGAAATCCAAATAAGTCTCGAACACATGGTTTATGAAATCTATAAATGATGTTGGTCCATTAATCAACCCAGAAGATATCACTTAGAACTAATAATTACCATAATAGGTCCTAAAGGATGTCTTTTGGATATATGTAGCTTGAATCCTCAACTAATGGTAATCGAACCTCAAACCAATCTTAGAGAACACTATTGCATCTTGAAGATGGTCAAGCAACTTGTTATTATGAGTATAGGATACTGGTTCATAACCATCACCTTATTAAGCTACCTATAATCAATACACATACACATAGACCCATTCTTCTTCTTCATAAACGACAAAGAAGCTCCTAAAGAAAACATACTAAGTCTAATAAAACCTTTACTAAGAAGATCTTGAAGCTAATAATTTAGCTTTTCAATCTTTGAAGAAGTAATATGATAAGGTGCCATAGAAATAGGTTGGGTGCTTGGCTCAAGATCAATAACAAACTCTATATCGCTCTTAGGAGGAAGACTAGGTATATTGGTAGGAAAACATAAGGAAACTGACGAACTATAGGGACAAAGTTAAGTGACGGACTCTCCATACAAACATTAAAAATATAAGAAAGATAAGACTTACAACCCCTCAATATAAGAATCCTAGCAAGAAAATAAGAAATAATCTTTGTCGATTTACGTCTAATAGTTCCCTGCCACACGACCAGAGATATGTCAGGTATGGCTAAGGTAATGGTCTTAGCAAAAGAATCTAAGACCATTTGTTAGTGGGATAATTAGTCCATGCCAGAATTACATCAAAGTCCACCATATCTAACATAACAAGATTACCCTGAGTATCAAACTCTTATACAATTACAACACATGATTTATAAACCTAATCTACTACTAAAGAATCACCCATGGGAGTAAATATGTATAATAGCATAGATAATAAATCCTAAGATAACTCTAATTGTAAGGCGTAATAAGAAGATACGTACGAATAAGTGGATCCTAAATCAAATAAAGAAAAACCCAAATGATGGCACACCAAGATCATACCTATTATAATAACATCCAACAACTCAACCTTAGATTTAACAGGTATGAAAAATAACTAACCACGCCCACCACATGGCTGGGGTCTTACTAATCTCCTATCTTACCTATTTGAGGATAGATATAGCCTAAATTTACACCTTAAAACAAGGTTAAAGCGGTTGATGCAAAATATAGTAACCCAACTCAGGTTGGGATCAAACACACAGGGCATACATGGATTACCTTTCTAGATTTCTAAAGTCAACAAGTAGTACCAAAAAGTAAATGGGGGATGGTAGTAGTAAACTTTCGAAAGTAAAAAGTTATGACTGTTTTAGTTGTATTCAATTAGAAATGAACAATAGGACTGCGTTCCCTCTGGATTCTCAACTCTATACGTTTATCACGCTTTGTTGAACCAACCCAATACCTTGCATATAGAATCTGATAAGTTATGTACTATCAATTGTATTGTGGACTCATTGATAGATTTCACCCTTTACTTTTTGAGTCTTAGGATATTGCTTTACTAACCCTTATCTTAGGTCCTAAATTAACTTTTACCTTTTGAGTCTCAAGTTATTAAATGAAAGATAATTATCATAAATTGATGAAGATGATTAGCCTATACTTACAATTAATATTCAAATTACTATTGTGATCATATTATCCTAATATCTAGTCCTCTTGTGAAATAAGTAGTGAATATAAGGTGAGATCCTAATGTTTGCAGCAATTAAGAAATATATTAAACTGAAGATAACCATAATACACATAAGAATATCAATTCAAAACAACTTTGCTTTTCCATTAATTCGACAATCTGCTAGGGTTCCTAGAGCCCTAGCTAAGGGAATTAACCACTCGTTGTTGTGAAATAATTAATGGAATTCATAACTGAAAGAACAAAATCAATATCACGATAAATAACAAATAAATTCCAAAGTCTCAAATTAAATAATCAAAAAAATTAAGAACAAAATAATCTCAAGATCAAAATTTGAATTTTGGAATCAAATATATGTTTTTAAGTATCAGGAGTGCATCACTGAACTTAAAAATGTCAAAAGGTTATATATAGATTACAAGAAAACCCTAGAAAATAAACCCTAAACAAAAGAAGAAAATTAAAGTTAGTGTCTACTTACTGGGCCACTTACGGGTCGTAGGTGTCACCTACGGACCGTAGGTGGTCCCACTTAGGTGCCAGGCCTCAAAATATTTTGAATACTCTCTGGACTTTTGATCTTCTAAGATTCCTTCAGGAACCTATGAGGAGTAGGTGCCCTCCATAGGTAGCAGAGTTAACTTTTTCAGCATCTAATTCTTTGTTTCTCAACTTGTCTAACATATACTCTGGCATCTACGCCTAGTAGGCAGTAAATATGGGTTATAGGTGCCCACGTAGGTCGTGTAAATCTTCAACTTTCACTTTTTTCCTCCATATTAGATCCAAACCATGATTTCCTATAAAATAGAACAACATAACATCATATCTAACAAAAAGACCTAAGTAACTTTCATATTTTTTATTATTTTAAGCATCAAAAGTTCTATGAAACTATAGCACATCAACACCATCAAATTAGTACGTTTTTATTTCCTCAGGCAATACAATACAACAAATCAAAGCTACGACTCTTAACTAGTAGAAAATTAAGCTATACGACAATCAATCATCAACTTTTAGGCTCAAAATATTACCCTTCTTATTTCGACACTTCAAAACCAACTGTGTGTATCAATGAAGCAAAATAATGTGACACAAGTAAATTAAGATATGGCATTACATTAGCAATAAACAATCATGCATATGTACAAGTTACACTGCCTAAACAAGTAAGCAACACAACCCAAGTGCCATCACATCAAAGAAGCCCCACTCACTCATATGAAATCATCCATGTCAATGCAGGGATGATCAAGAGACACTCACTTTCACGAGAGAAGTTCCACTAATGCGCATCAAATATATAGGCTTGCCCTTATTTTCATTACCTAAGTTTTTAGAAAGTTAGGTTAGGATTAATATAGGACTTTGTTCGACTTGTAATGTGGTCTTGGGGATTGGTATTATACATATGGACATTTTTAGTGACTAATCCTCCTTGGCTCTATACTTACTTTTGGATCCACTTTTCAACCAATTTTCTTTTATTCAACCCTTATTTCTCTCTTTTTATTCTTTTATTGCACATTTAGGTTAGGTGTGGATTCTTTTATTCTTTTTCTTTTTCATAAATTTTTAATTTTATCTTTCTCTTTCTTTTTCTACCACACCCATCCTTACATTCTATTCTTTTATTTTATCCTTCTTTATACCCACTCCATATTATGCACTCCTATGATATCAACCCTTAAATTAGGCGATTTGTCTGAGTTAAGATGCATAATGTCCAAGTGTTTTCAAGTGGAATGAGTCATATCATGTTTTAAGTGTTGTAATTTACATGTCATATTCTATTGATTTCAGAATTTATCCCCAAGTTATTAATTTAGCCATGTAATCATGTTGTTTCCTCATGTTAAGATATTTTTATGCTCAAATTTATGATTATAACATGTTTGATGAAATGTCTATACTTTGAGTCAGTTGAATCATGATTTCATACTAAAATTTTAAGCTTTAATATTGTATTTCATAATCAATCAATATTGATGGGTTATGAACACCCGATACCAACGTGTTTTACATGATTTCAGCTCTTTCAGTAGTAATTTAGTGAAGCCATAAGTCTTAATATTTACTCAGATATTTATGATCATAATAAGCACTATCATTTATGTAATAATGTTCAGTTGAGTTTAGTTCAGTACAGTGCCAGTGTCCATTCAGTTGGGAGTAGGATTTAGCATCGAGAAAACCTAGTTATGGGGGCTCACCTGCCAGTAGAGGGTGTAACCTTTAGTAGCAGTCCCTAAGCTACAAAACTACGTAGCCAGCATAGGTTTGAGATGTCTTACTGCCAGTTGAGGTTTGACACATGTATCATAAAAGCACCTTCCAGTAGAGGGTTACTCCTTAGTCCTTTGGGACACTAGTTTAGTGGATCCACACAGCCAGTGTTAGTACCCGTGACATGGTACTAATACCCTTCCAACTGGGGTTATAGGTTAGACCCTGATTAGCTCAGATTTGGGCATGTCGCTTACATAATACCTCCCACAGTCTCAGTCAAGTAATCTGTATTTTTTAGTTCAGGTTTGTTTGACCAAGAGTACAGATTTTCAGTTATTCAATTATACAACTATTAGTCTTTCAAATTACTGATTAATGCTCAGTTACATTATGTATATCATCCAGCCCTCATCTTATATACCAGTACATTTAAAATACTAACAACATACTTTTTTGCACTATGTTGTTTTATAACATAGGTTCGTACGCACAATTTTCCAACAGCTCTCAGATAGTTCAACGTTACTCAACAACAATAGTGGTGAGTCCCCTTCCATCAAGGACATAATTTTTTTAGTTCAGTTACTTCAGTGCTTTCATATGTTCAGTTAGTTTGAGTTAGTAGGGATCTGTCCCATCAACTCCTCAAGATTTTTAGAGGCTTTCATACAATTAGTTAGATATTCAGTCAGTTATTTCAGTGTTATCAGTTGTTATCAAATATTTATGATGTGTTTTGATTCATATTTCATTATATAGTTTTACATTATCTTATTATCTTACCTTCCGCACATGTGATGTATTGCTATTTTGTTTAGTTCTCACAGCAGGTACCAGCTCGCGGGTTAGCTTATGGTGACTTGTGGCCGTAAGCACCATTGTCCCGATTAAGGGGTAGCCTCGGGTCATGTCAGATATTGGTATAGGCTCAAATTTGAATTTTATTATACTTTATCATTTATGATATTTTTTGAACAAAAGACGATTGATTCAAGTATTACAATACCAAAAAGATAAGAAATCAGATTAGAGTCCTGATGCACTTTGATTAATAAGATATTGGGTTCAAGTCCAATTGATTTATGCCTGAGATGCCTTTATATGGATAAAATGCTGAGTATGAATCTCAATGCACCATATTAATGATAGAATGATGGCTAAGACAAAATAATATTTCTTTTATGAAAAGTTGTTAAACTTGTCCCACGGAATATGCTGCACTCCATGAAGTGAATAGCAACGTATAATAAGTCTGAAATATGACAACATACTCCATTCTTGAATTGAATAAAGTAGCAGTACATGATATTAAGAACTACAAGATTTGTTTGAGAAAATTTCTCTACAATCATATGTATGCAACAAATTGCTCCCGAAATAGCAATATCTTAAAAGAGGCTATAAGTTATCATAATTTGATACACATAAGGTACAATTATATTTCATTTTAGAGGAATGCAAATTTTGATTATTATAAATAAAGATCTATACCCTGAGGGTGAATGTAATTATATTATTAAAGCTTATAAATTCGAACGTATTTTGGTTGTGAAGATATCACCATCCACTTCTTGAAGAGAAAGAAAAGTTGAAAGATTGAATATCTTCAAGTTACTATGGTAACAACCACAAATGTGAATAGTTACTTAAGCTTGATGAGATTACATACCATAATAAACTAAGAGTTCATTATTTATTCATTCAAAATTCATATCATAGTAAACAAGAAGTTTACTAAAGTAAAAAACACACTTCATGGTAAACTTGGAGTTTACTAGTACAAATAAGTTTATAAGGTGGCATGAACGATTACAACATCTCAAAGATGTGCATATTGAAGAACTAGAAGATTCTTCAAGAATTTCCTATGTTGTTTGTTCTAGTGATATGTTGGTTGGACCAACTAATGTTGGGATTGAATCCCTTAAATATGGAATGTATAAAAGATGAATATGGGTTCGTTCACCTATCATGTGATATATTTTAAGATGCATCGATATAAGATGATCATATGTGTGTTTCTTGTAAAACTACAGTTTGACATCCATAAAAATATTTGCTCAATATAAGTTGAATTAAGAGCATAATTTCCAGATCGATAATACCTAAGTTGGTTTGGCATTATATTCTTTCAGAAAATAAGCTAAACCATTGCTTATGAGAACAAAACTTTATGTGTTAGTTTAAAATATGAGATATTATGATTAATTTCCCTCAAATTTGGTTTAGGGTCAGAAGCCACATATTTTTCATTTAATAATTTTGATGTGTAATATATGATTAATGAATATACAATGATACACAAAGATGGATTTGCTAAAGTAAATTGAGATGTATGTTAGTTTTTCTAACATAAGGGGGAGATAATAAACAACTAAGAAATATGTTGTAAATTATCATCAATATGATCCTCATTCGAAAGATAATTTAAATTAATGCGAGGAGCATTTACTTACACCAAATTGATTTCATATTTAGTTGTGGGGCTCCTATTGTGTGTCCCTAAATGACAAAGTATCCATATATGTAAAGTGTGGTAGAACAGTCGGTTTCAAATGAAATCATTATTAAAAAAAATAAGGAGAAAATAATTATAATAAGAAGGCATTGTGCTCTTAAAGAGACTATGACATAACACTTCATGAAAACTTCTGAAAGGTTCAAGTACTAGAAAATAATAAAGTGATGAGATCTCAAAATGTTATATCGCATTGTGAAACGATACAAAATAATATATCATCAATGGTATCTTTGATACAATATTAGCTTAATATTGTAAAAGATTATGATGATCAAAATTCTACATCTATTTAAGCATACCGACATCAAAATATTTAACAAGTGACATGTAAGGTTTCACCTTGGTAAGCATAAACTTATTTGATTTGCAGTCTAGACACTTGAAAATATAACACATGAAATGTTGAATATTGTCACTTGACAAAATTTATATGAAAACTTTTTGAGGATTCAAAATATTGGAAGCATATAAATGTTTCTGGGAAACTTATTTATAATCCTTGTATTGCATAAATTTATAACTGAAAAATCATTGGAATTCTTAAAGAGTTTTCAAAGGCAATAGATTATTTGCTGAAATAAGAAATATGTCGAATTTAATTGGTTATGAAGTAATATATCTTAGTGCTATTGGTGTAATAATATAGCTTACAAATACTATAAGGCCTGATATAGCCTTTTCGATTGAGTTGTTAGCAATATATCATTCTGCTCCTACTAGGAGACATCAAAATGGGATCAAATACATGAGCTACTGCCATATTTTTGAAATCTACAAAGTAGTATATCATAGACCTTTATCGAACCATGATGAGATAATAGTTATTCATGAAGCATGACAAAAGTGTGTGGTTGAGATCCATGATACATCTCATTCGACAAAAATATAGTTTGAAATGTGATAAAGTACCCATAATTTTGTATGAAGATAGTGGAACATGCATAACACAACTAATGAGAGGATTCATATAAGAAGATAGAATGAAGCACATTTCACCAAAGCATTTATATACATATGAGCTCCAAAAGAATGATGATATTAACATGCAACAGATTCATTCAAGTCAGAATGTGGCGATTTATTCACCTAGTCTCTTTCAACTGCAACTTTCAAAAAGATGGTGCAAAAAATTAGGATGCAAAGATTCAAGAATGTTGTCATTAATAGAGTTGATACGTGTTGTAGTCTTTTTTACTTATGAGGTTTTGTCCCATTGAGTTTTTCTTGTAAGGTTTTTAATAAGGAAACCTATATGTGTATTATTAGAGATGTGTATTATTTTTTCTTCACTAGATTTTTTTCCACTGAATTTTTTCTGTCATAGGTTTAACGAGGCACATTATCTATTAATTAGACATTCAAGGGGGAATGTTATAGATGTATTATCATATATAGTGAATGTCTATTTATGGAAAAATTAGAAACTCAACTTTGGGACAAGGTTAGTTTTTTCCTATAAATAAATAAATTTTCCTTCATTGTAATAGACCCCTCAAAAATTCCTCAAGAGAAATAAAGAATTATTCTCTTTTCTCTCTCCATTTTTCTTATTATTACTTCATATTTCATAATAAATTCTCCATACTCCCACCTAAATAAAAGCAGAGATGGCTTATATTTTGTGATATGCACTAAGGGTTCTTTCAGCTAGTTACTACAGAAAAACATATGGGAAATCCAAGAACTGCCAAGACGTTAGAGAAAAGTTATGCAAGTGGAAAATTTATTAGAAAACTATTATTACTTTCAAATTATCCTGACTGCAATAATATCAAGATCAAGTTTCAGTCTATCCTGTCTTCATTCTTAGAATTAAAGTTTCGAGGGAAGGGGTCTTACTTTTCTAGAATGCTTATGCCATATTACATCAATTTTGTGCCTCTTTTGAATATGCTACTATTTATTCTACTTGACTTTATATAGATGCAAGAAAAGAATTATATTACTTTTGAGGGTTTACACCTATATTATTTAAATCAAAATAATTTTCAAATGTTCTCATGGATTTAAGTATCTCAGAGACAACATGGTACATTATCAACTTTTTCATTGAAGATTAGTCATTAGATGGAAAAGTTGGGAATACGTATCTTGAAGTGCAACAAAAGCACTTAATGTGTTGGACTGTCCTAACCTTCACAATGAAAATAAAGATGTCCTGGAGAAAGTGAAAACATCAATTGTTGCTATCTCATTTGTTGGTATTTGTATATATACCCCAGAGTTAAGCAAGAACCCAACGATCAAGGATGCTTTACACTACAACAAATTCGATTATCAGTGACAAAATAGTTCGTCATAAAAAAAATCATAATTCGTCACAAAATACCTTTCGTGACGAAAATATAATCGTCACCCGTTTGTTCCTAAACCATGAGTCGTTAAATGTATATTGAGACGACTTAGTTCTTCGTCACTAAATAGTCTTTCATTTGCGATGAAAATATTTGTTATCCCCAAATGCGTAGCATTGACGATCTTGTTCATCACAGAAATTATATTTTTTGTAGGTAGTAGTATTTTTTTCTCACTAATGGAGCTATAATGCCGACGAGATTGATGTGTCGCTAATTGTTTATTTGAATTAGTGATGAATTAAGTTGTCTCTAATCTTTTATGTATTTTATTACGGAACAAAAAAAATTTCATCACTAAATACTATCTTTTACATACACATTCTCTATTTGTCTCTAAATGTATAAATTAGTGACAACATTACTTTCTTAGCATTTGTAGCTGAAAAAGATCACGTCGTCACTAAATTTTTTTTTTTACCTATGAAATAATTTTTTCACTAGAATATGTCATAATTAGTGACGATAGTAATTGTCATAAAATACAAAGTTAATTTGTTGATAATAAGTGGGCTATTTAGGGACAAAAGTTACTCGTCACCAAATGTTGTAATTTGATGGCGAATATGTGACGAATATGTGATGGTTTAAGAAGGTAAAAGTAAAGCTTTTACATACAAAATATTTAGTCACTAATCACAACCATTTGTATTTAGCTGGCTAGGTTTTCATAATTTGAAACTTCATTATAAAGAGTGTTATACAAATTACAAAAAAAAACATACTAAAAGAAGTAAGATAATAATAAAAAAAATTAAAAACACTGTCATATATTAATCAAGAACAATCAAAATGACATTCATGAGATGATATTTCACTAGATACGCTTAAATAAAAATCAACTTTGGCCAAAATTCATCCAACTTGAAAGTCTAATTGAGATATACTAAATATTGACAAAATGAAGATAATAAAATGGAGGTTTCTTGTCAAAAGATCATAGCAAAAGCACATTTTGTAGAAACTAGTCTTGATTTCTACCTTTCACAACCTATGTAAAAAAATTATTTCAAGATTAGAATTCATATGTTATGATATCATGATATACTACAACAAACAATGATATTCTTATATAGTTATTTATTGTACCTCAAAGGATAACTTGATAAGGTTCACTGGTCACTGTATCATGAAAAGAAAATATAGTTAGGGTCTAAATGCTATAAATTTTTATCTAATTTAATTAAAGGAACTATGATAAAATTTATAATTTAAACTATACTAATTCTAACCTTGACTGGGACGAGCTCATAAAATACTGCATTTGTTTCAAAATATCATCTTGGCGCACTGATACAATTTCCAATTGAGAATTTAATGATGTTATTTGAGATTGTTGATTTTCTACCACGACTTCAGCTGCATCTAATCATTTCTGTAAATCATGTTTGACAGTAGCAGCTTCCTCCTTCACCTTTTTAAGAGAGTCTTCTCACTCTGTCTCTCTTCTTTGTGTTGCTCTAGTAGTGTCAGGTTTTGGACCATAATCAAGACCTTTTATATATCCCGACTTTTTACCAAGTACAACATCCATAATTTCATCAATAGTCATCGATGACTCTCCTGAAGTATATAGAGCTTTCAAATCATTCATGCTATTTTGTAAAAAATAAGTATTTACTAATGTTATGATAGCAACAAGTAAATCATATTTGCATATGCGATCAAAATATCTAATTTCTTACATAGTTAGCTTCAACTTGTTCAGATGACCAGCCTTTTTCAGTCGAGTAATGAGTGCTTTTGTAGAAGTCAATTCTGTCTAGTTCCATCCCTTCATGTTCTTTACCCTATAAAATAAATAAAAGAAATGATTGCATAGAATGACAATAAAGTTAGAAAAAAATGATTGCATAGAATGCCAATAAAGTTAGCTTGCTACATGAAGTAAGAAGAGGAAAATTTAGTACTCATTAATAAAAAAAGGTATTCATAATAATTTCATCACTAAATCACCATTAATAAGAAAACAAAAAAATATATGACTTACAATTTCACCACGAGCAACTACAAATGCTTTCAAACCCATGATATGATTACATTTTTTGTAAGTTCTTTCCACTTGTTTGGAAGCGTAAGAAAATTTTGCGCAATTATCCCCAACTCATTTGATAGTTTTGATGAGTGGACCGCCTTAACTGGTCTTCCCTTACCAACTGAAATTTCTATTACCATTTGTTTTCCCAAAGTCCTCTTCAGCTTTTCAAGACCTTTTCCCCTAGTTTTTCCTCGACGCTTCTTAATTCTACTTGTATCATCTTAGTAGAAAAAGTCAGTTGAAGATAGTGGTATATATACTACCATAATTGCATAGTAATTACAAATTTGACAAACTAAACAACAACAACAACATAACCAGTGTATTCCCACATAGTGGAGTCTGGAGAGGGTAGAGTATATACAGACCATACCACTACCTCAGGTGAAGTAGAGAGGTTGTTTTTGATGAGATAATGCAAACACGTGTGAACTGAGGGAGGAAAACTTAAAAAGAATATATATAAAAATGAAAATAATAATAAAATGGGAAACATAAATATATAGTGCAAGAAAGAGATCTATGAAATTGTTGTTTGGGTGCCTCTTTCGGTTTAAGTAAAACTTACAGTTTCAAATTAGTGCTAATACAACAATAAATAAAAAGTAATTCAAGATTAAGAAATGACATTCAAAATGTACATTGTTTACTATTTAATGTACAGACATGTTGACAAGATGGCACAAGAGATAAAATTTCACAAAGACATGTGCTAAGTACAATGCTAAGTTTCAATCTTTCAAAGTACGTGATAAATTATTTTGACTCTGGACCATACTATATAGTAGGTGAAAATAAAATAAAAAAAATAAAATAAGAACATATAAATTTATAGCTATATAGTACTAGTAGTTAAACAACTATCAGTGTAAAGTTGATACAGTATTGGGCGTTATAACGTGAAGGGCATGAATATTAATGAAAAATACAGAATTGAATTAAAAAAAAATTCCCACAAATGGGGTCTAGTGAAACTGTTCCCAATACACCCACGGCTTAATAAGGATTCAACACACTACCTGAACTAATTAATTTTATGAAATATCCATCATCTTTCTTCAATACAAGTATCGAGTGACTTAGTTTAACCAATCTTGCATGTATGGTATTACCTGTAGTAGTTGCAGGAGTACTTTTGTTTGATCCATCGACAGATTGAGTAGCTGAAATAGTTTCTTCAGTAAGTGTCTTTTGTTTATATATACGTCCTCCTGGTGGCATGACTTTGCTTATATTCCTACTAAATATGAAGAAATGCAAAAACTGAGAGATTAGAAAAAAAAGAGTATTTTTTCATGTTTCTATATAATGTAAGTGTCCTTTAATAAGGAAAGAATCAACACAAAATATTAGTTGATTTGAAATCATTTACTATTTTTTAAAATTATTATTTAATTCTATTAAATTAATACAAAATAATTTTTCCTTCCATAGTTTAAGGGTAAATCCTTTTAAATGTAGGATTCATTAGGCATACAGGTAGGTAAAAAATCGTGTGATATTTTTATTAGGTTAAAATAAATCAATTTTCCTTCTTTTTTACTATGAATGCATGATACTTATTTGTTTTAGCTAGGTAAAAATTCGTGTGATATTTTTATTAGGTTAATATAAATCAATTTTCCTTCGCTTTTTAATATGAATGCATGATACTTATTTGTAAAGCCCCTTATTTTTAGGCAAATATGTGGTATTTTTTCTTTCTTTCTAGTATTTTGCTTATTTTATTTTTTCCTTGTGTATTTTAATATGAATGTGCTCCTTTACTTTAGCATTCCACTTCTAATTGTGGTAAATCACCACTACTATATTTTAATTTGCAATGAATTTTAATAAGTGATACAATCTATACATATCTCTTATAAATATTTTAGTAGGAATTTATATTTAAATTTATTTATTTATAATATACTAAAAGTGTAAAGACTCTTAGAAAAATATTATGAAAATAATTAAATTATCTTCTATATATACTAAATAGCTATAATTGCTCCATCAAATGCTCCACGGCCGAATTCTCTTAATGGAACTCTATTTTATAACAAAACTATTCTATCTATTTAATCATTTAAAAGATATGTAAATGAATGTTGTGATTTGTATATATACGAGTTAAGTGTACGTTCTTTGCATGTATGTCTCGTGTTGATAAATAAATTAAATATAAATAAATAAAATTATCAAAAAATGGCGATTGACATTAAAAAAAAAATATATAGCTTGACATTGTAAATGTCTCATGTTAATCAATAAAATTATATATAAAATTAAATTATTACCAATTGACATTAAAATAAATATTATATTTATTTATAATAAATGTGTATCTCAAATATGCTAATAATTAAAATTTATAAAGGAAAATAAGATGGTATGGATTGTAAAATATAAAATCAAGTGAACGTAATAATTTAATTGAGTACATTGATTCAGCAACAAATAATACAGAACATCATCAATATGGATTGTGGTGGAACGACTGAGATTCCTCAATTTTAGATATGAAAAATATCTTGTTGGAGACAACCACCAAAATAAGTCCTACAACGTGTATTCTAATATAGTTGAACTCCAATGTGTGGATATCGATTAAGTGATACAACATTACCCATGATCAAGAAATCTCTAATCTATAATTTATATCTATATATATAATCTATAATATATTAAAAAATGTGAAGGGCATTAGAAATATTGTTTAGACTTTTTGTCCATCATTAAAAGTCTTTGCTTTATACAAAATCATCTTTTTCATTTTTTTCTAATATTTAAGTGTTAAAAATTAATTAAATATATTTATGGTAAAAAATTTCCTTGTTAGAAGTCATTAGAATTAATATTTTTTCTTAATATTTAAGTGTAGAAAATTAATTAAATATATTTATGGTAAAATCTTTTCTTAGTAGAAGTCATCAAAATTAATGACAACTAAAACTTTTTTCATTAGTTAAACAATTTTAAATCAACTAAATTTGATTTTAGGAAGATTTGAAAATCTAGAAATAATTATAAAAGCGTTAGAATAAGAAAAATTCAAGAAGTACCAAATTTTAAAAATTTTGAGTACGTAATAAAAATGTAATAAATAATTTTGTAAGGATTTGACGTTAGAAACAAGAATAAATTTTAAATATAGAAAAAATAAAAATTAATTTTGCCACAAATATGATTCAAATTGATGCATCACTCTTAGCCTCTGGCAGCAAGAGAAAGAGGTACTACATGACAAACACAAAAGTGATGATCGATCAATCACTAAAAACTTCTGGTGGTAAAAAATATATGTGCTTATACTAAGATATTTGTTTATATTTATGTTATTATATTAAAATGTATTTGCAATAGACAAAATCTTTTACTTTTAAATAATCAAATATTATACGTGTGAGGCACGTGCGGTTAAACTAGTATCCCAAAATATGTATAATACGTGTATACTAATTATATATATCTACATAATTAGTGAGAATTTATACATTTATTATACATAAATTATACAATATAATACATTTTTTATATACATAGAGATACATATTTTATACAACAACGATACAGCTTCATTATGTACGATACATTTTTCAGACATATACATATTGATACAATTTTTATACTGTGATGAAAATAGTTGTATACATTAGTGATACAAAAATGATACAATTTTTTCTGCACATAATACATTTTTCATACACATAGTAGTTATACATTTTCTATATAGTAATAATATTATTTTATATGGAATAAAACTATTTTAAAGAGGCTAAAAACCTTATCTAAGCCTCTTGGGCCATCTGATTATCATTTCTGTTCTTGTCCACATACTATATTGGTCTACTTGTAATCATTAACAATAGTAGCCAAAGAAAATTTTATATTTTGCTACAAATTTTTTTCGTTGCAAATAGTTGAATTATTCAACTACAAATTTTAAAGTCATCTCTATTTATACGTTGCAAATTTTATGACAATTTTTTATTTTCACTAAATCATAGATTGATTAGAGACAATAAAATGATCGTCACTAATTATATATATTATTAGTGACACAAACTAATGTCACGATTAAATATAAAATTTATGGCTAAATCTTACAACATTTAACTCAAAATATAATTCGTCACTATTGTAACAACATATTTTTTGTGAAAAAATATTTTTGTGTCCAAAAATTAATTAGTTTTAAGACAAAAAGTTGATTTGTCACAAACTAGATAAACTATTAGTGACGAAATAATGTGTCACTGATAACACATAATTCGTGACTAATGTTGCTTAATAAAATGGCGCCAACTCATTTTTTGACGAAAAACTTTAGAGGATAAAATTGTGCTACGAAAATTTATATTTTTTCACTAAAAATATGTGACCCATGTATTTAAAGACGGAAGTTAACTTTTGTCACTAAAAGTGAACAATTAGTGACAAATTTTATATCATTGCTAAAAAATTCATAGCTAAATATCATATTTGTTCTAGTGAATTTCTATCCTTACTGTTTTATTGGATTAGTTTTGTTTCTTTTTTTTTCACATTATCAATATGACTATATTTTCAAGGTTATTAAAAAGTTATGTTTTCTCTCTAAACTATCATGAATCTTTTTCGTTTACATAATAAACTCAAACATGTAGGTTGTTGCGTTGGGCGCGGGCTCAGAACTGGCATAACTACCTAGTTGTTGTAATATGTAATTAACTAATTTGAGTAGTGCAGTTAATATTCATAATATTTCACTATAAGTATATAAAAATTTTATATCCAGCAATCATCTCTACTTAAGGAAGAACATAATAGTACTAAGTGAGAATGGGCGAGGACTTGCCTAATATTGTGATAAGAAGCTAACGAAATGTGGACTCACCACATGGAATAAGAATTCTGTTTGTAGGAACAACAAACCTTGTCATTTCACTTCACACATACACCACAAAGTGCCGTTTTGGAGTTCTTTTTTCTTCAACTAATTCAACTTTCTTTTGCATTCCCAAAAAGATAAGAAAAAAAGGTTGAAATGTCAAGAAGATCAAATTAATGAATTAGTTACGGATAGGAGGAAGAAGGAGCTAGTGAGATGTATATATAGAAAATTGAGAAGCGCGCCCATATTTTGGCACTAGAAGATAATGCAATAAGTACACAGAAGTAAAGGAATGAGGCAAAACGCGGAGTTATCTAGTGTTAATGTCCATACAAAGTGGATTGAGTACCGAGGAATAATGAAATAATAGAGTGGGGTGGAGTCTATGTTTCTAGAGCTTATAGTGATGATGGGAAAGAAAACTATTGCCATACCATTCCACTAAATTCAAATTCATCCACAGTACTACATAAAAATACATGATGTGATTTCTTATATCATGCCTAATAAGTTAGCTTGAAAAAAAAAATGAATAACAATGCTATATATATTCGGTTATATTGTAATGGGAGTATCAAAATTCTTTACATTTTAATGTACAAAACTTAAACCAGAATTGGGAGTATACACGACCTAGAAGTTTACTTACTTTGACTTAAGAGTTGCATGTGTATGAAAAAGTTTTCCTAATAGGCTTCAATGAAGCAGTAAAACTGTAAGTAAAGAAGACAACCTCAAAAGGTGTAAAAATCATGACCTATAGCTATCACGACTTGATTTACGAGTCATGATGACACCTACTTTATCCTGCCGTAGGTAAGCTACACCGTAGTCCAGAGCTCTAAGGGTTGGGCTAACGAGGTGGAAAAAGGCCTAAAAATTAGAAATCAATATTTAAAGCATTAAAATAGGAATAAAACAGTCATAATAATCTAATAGATAGATAAAAGATGAACAATCATACCAAGACCTAGTAAAGTCGATACAAGAGCAACTACAAATGGAACATAAATACTAGAATAGTCAAGTACAACCTATCTCAAAAATGAAAACTATCTATAAATATAGAAGAAAAAAAGTGTAACTTCGACTCCAAGATCCCACCCAATCTCTGAAATCAACCCAACACGATTGTCACGTTAGCATCGCCTACTAGTACTCAAATCTGCACTATAAAGGTATAAAGGTGTAGTATGAGTATCAATACCAAAGGTACTCGCATCATCTGCCGACTGGTATAAATAATGATATAAAAACAATAAAATACAAGATAAATAAGCTAAGTCAAGAAAATAGGGAAACCTGAAAATAAACTCCAACTCTTCTGTGCATAAATAAATAAAGTAAATTTAAAAAGGTAATGTAAAAATCACACAATTATAACTAGTAAATTGGCCCCCATAAACTAATAAGTTTAGAAAAGTAAATAACTCAACGCGCCCCCCCATAAGCAAAGAGGGTGCGTTCAAAAGAAAATAATAACCAAAGATCAATAACTTGACCAAATTCCAGCTATAACCATCAAACCATCCATACTGTATCATACCCAACACTCAATGTCGAACCCAAATTGAAACTCATATCATCATCATTATAAAATCCTCAATAATATCAACATCTTAACATTATTTGTCGAAATTGAATCGAAATTCAAAATATCAATATCATCATAAATTGCCGGACATGAACTGAAAGCTCATATTATCAATATCGTCATCAATTGCCGAACTTGAAATAGGACTCATATAATCAATGAACCGTATCAATCAACCATACCAATATATCGTATTAATAAACTATATCAATAAATCATATCATTAAACTATATCAATAAACCATGTTGATACCCATATCTATCAACCATACCAATAATCATATCTATAAACTATACCAACATTCATATCCATAAACCATACCGATAACCATATCTATTTTCCATACTAATAATCATATCTATAAATTATAGAATTTTTACTCAAAATTAGAACCAACTCCCAATACCCATCAAGCATAAACATTAATAATTTAATCTCCTCAAAGTCCCAAAATAATCATTAATAAGAGTATAACATCGGTATATAAGTCTACAAAAGCTAACAAAACTCTTGGCCTAATGTTGGCCGTAAGGACCCACTTCTAATCTTCAAAATCTATTTTTAGAAAAATTCTACTTCAGACTAAGCTAAGATATCTAAATTCATTGCTAGATGTAAAGCAAACCATAATTAGCCCTAAGATAGCATTTCTCTCCAAACATGAAAAACTAAATCATTTTCACCTAAAATATGAGCAACTAAGGCAATTTCACCTATGCTTGAGCAACTAAGGCAATTTCACCTTAACTTGAGAAACTAAGGCAATTCCACCTAAAACATGAGCGACTAAGTCAACTTACCTAGATTACAATTCTAAGATAGCCTAAATGGTCCAAATAAGACTAATAACACCAATCATGCTTCTAATACCAAAATCCCATCCCATATCTAGCTTAATATCATAACTATACAAGAAATTAACTAAATTCATGAAGAGGTAAACGTAGCTTACTTGGACATCGAAGAAAAACCCTAAGAATCCACTAAACCACTAATTCCTCTTTCCAAGAAGCTTCCGTATGAAAATCACAGTCCACTCATTAATATGATAAAAATGCTACCCATATTGCACTATAATGATTTGTGTCCAAAATTATGTAAGAATTTTTCGTGGGGCCCACGTGGGCCCATTTACGAAATCACACTTTCAAAATCAACACAATATCTCTCCTTGCTCAAGGAATATTTATCCTTAAAAATGGGTGAATTCCAGGCTTTAATAGTGATACAATGAAGCAACCAAGCATTTTTTAGGGATTTTAGAAAACCATGGAGGGTTAAACCAAGAAATTTATTAAAGCTCACAATAATTTGAAGAAGACACTTGTAAATTAACTTTACCAAAGATCTAAAATTATTTATATATGATTCTCCTAGTTTTTTCTACTTTTTAGGGCTCATTATTCTTGAGAAAAGATGAAAATTAGGAAAAGTCGGGCTAAGTGGGGCTTGTATACCCTTCCTAGGTATTTAGATACCACTTAAATGAGCACTAGTCTACTGAAGGAACCTATTATCGCTTTAGTGATAACTGGCATCTGCACAGGTACCATTTACATGCTCTCTTGCCTCTTTTGCGACTATCACTTAAGCGGTAGGGTTCCACTTAAGCAAACCTCAGTTGGCCCTTTCTGGTTGCTCAAGCAATGGGCTGACCGCTTTAGCATCCCTTTTGCTGGAATTGCCTAAAAGGGTGCTTAAGCGGTGCACCAACATCAACTGATACTTGGAATTTTTCCAAGTCTTCTTCAACCCCTCAAAATTCATTCAGAATCTCGTATACACAGAAGAACAAAGTTAACTATCAAATTCAGCATTCCAGACTCAGTAATGCAGTCAAAATTTCCATCTGAGGTCATTTTGATTAAAAGTGTGTACCACACCTATGTGCCAATTTTCTTAATACTAATAGCCCAAAATGAATCTAAGAGCCTCGATACCCGAATCAAGGTTCCACCCAACCAAAAAATTGATGTTCCAGAGATGTTGGAATAGTCAAAATTGACATATGAGGTTGTTTCACTGAAGTTTATGCCTGGTATCCAGTTTGAACCAGCGAAGGCTTGAAAATAGAAAATTAGGTATAAAAAACCAAACAAACTATTTGATAATCAAATTTTTAGTTCCAGCAAGTCATAAATGACTTGGAACATCTATAGAAGCTCTAACGGAAAAATGAGAAGAAATACAGAAAATGACCAAGAGGGTCATTACAAAATCCACTACTAAAAGAACTTTTGTCCACTAATGTAATGGATTAGGATGTACTTGAAGCCTTGAACTGGTAAGGATATTGGGTCCACATCTTACTCTCAATCTCCTATGTAGCCTCCTCTTCTAAATATGTCTCTACTAAACCTTAACTACTGGAATCTCACTAGTGCGTAACTACTTGACATGACTAGCCAATATGAGCACCGACTCCTCTATAAATGTAAACCTATCATCAAACTGGATGAAGTCTCATCTAAGAATATGAAATGGATTAGGAATGTATAGCCTTAATATAGAAATATAGAAAATCATATGGTCAACAAAAAAATTTAGTGGTAAGGCTAACTCATAAGCCACCTCATCAACTGTGTGAAAAATCTCAAAAGGTTAAATATATCAAGGGACAAGCTTGCCTTTCCTCTCGAACTTTATCACACCTTGGATGGACGATATTCGGAGGAATATCCAATCACCAAATCCAAATGTTACGGCATGAAGTCTACGATCTGTATAAGCCTTCTGCCTACTTTAAGCTACCCTCAACCTATCTTGAATCACCCTGACTCTATCCAATAACTCCTTAAGCAAGTATGTACCACGGGGTCTAACCTCAAAAATTTCAAACCATCTAATGGGAGAACGACATCAACTACCATACAAAGCCTCAAAAGGCACCATCTCAATACTCGAGTGGTATCTATTATTATATATAAACTTTGGCAATGCTAAGTATTGCTCCCACTAACCTCCAAAATCCATAACACAAGTTTGAAGCATATCCTTGAGAACTTGAACTGTCCACTTTGTTTGCCCATCGGTTTGAGGATTGAAGGTTGTATTAAGATCCACTTGAGTACCTAAATTCTCCTAAAAATCTCTCCAAAAGCTAGAAGTAAACACTGAACCCCGGTCTAAAATGATAGATTTAGGCACACCATGTAAATAAACTATCTGACTAACTTAGATATGGGCTAACCTCTCGACGCTGAAGGACGTACAAATAGGAATGAAATATGTGACTTGGTTAACCAATCCACAATAACCTAAATACCAAAGTCCGTAGTAATCCGCTCCTATTTCTACTCGGTAATAGAAAACCTCCAAATCAAGCCCTAAGTCTCTAATAGTCGACCTTCACCTACTGACAATATAGGAAATGAGCTACAAAGTCCACCATATCTCTCTTCATAAGACCCTACCAATAATGATGCCTTAAATCTCTATATATCCTAGTTGTACCCAGGTGAATAGGATATCTAAAGCTGTGAGACTCATGCAAAATCAACAAAATCAAGTCATAAACCCTCAAAATACAAATGTAGTTACAAATCTCAAAATACCCTTAGAACTATAGTATCCCTCTTGAATCACCACTCTACACCTGATCACGGATGATGTACAGTATCTTATCTTTAAATTGACAATCGTAAATCTGCTTAAATAGCTAAGAATTTACCTCAACACTAGCAAACATCCTCCTAGGGTCTAAAATTTAGAGTCACATAATAAAGTTAACTAAAGACTAAATGTCTCATGCCAATGACATCTAAGAAACTGAAATACAAGCCAAGCTACCTATACTCATCACCTTCTGTCTCAAGGCATTTGTTACTATATTCACCTTGCCCAGATGATACAAGATGGAGATATCATAATCCTTAAGCATCCCCATCTATCAATATTGCCTATTATTATCTCCCTATGGGTCATAAGATGCTGAAAACTATGATGATCTATTAAGAACTCAGAATGTACACCATAATGATAATGTCTTCAAATCTTGAGTGTAAAAACTCCTGTTGCCAATCAAATTTATGAGTGGGGTAGTTGTGCTCATAAACCTTCAATGATCTTGTTCATAAGCAATAACTCAACCCTGATGCATCAATACACAACACAAACCAACACCAAAACTATCACAATACATGGTGAATCCCTTAACCTTAATAGGAAGTCCTAAAATAAGAGCTAAAGTGAGAAACTCCTTGAGCTTTCCAAAGATCGACTCACACTCCTTGAATCATAAAAAAGAGCCTTTTGTTGAGTCAGTACAATCATCAGCGCTGCAATAGTAGCAAAACTCTCAATGAACCATCTATAATACTTGACCAAACAAATAAAGCAATGAACCTTTGTCGGTGATGTAGGCCTGGTCGAATCACAAATAGCCTCAATTTTCACCGGGTCTATCATGATCCCATCCTTAGATACCACACTCCTATAGAATGCCACGGAACCAGGCCAATACTCACGCTTTGAGAATTTGGTAAAAAACATATCTCTCTCAATGTTTGGAGCACAATCCTCAAATACTGCATATCCTTCTCCCTTCTTCTTGTACATATAAGGATGTCATTGATGAACACAATTACAGAGAAATCCAAATAAGTCCTGAACACATGGTTTATGAAATCTATAAATATTGTTGGGCCATTATTCAACTCAAAAGACATCACTAGGAAGCGATAATGATTATAACGGGTCCTAAAGGATATCTTTGGGATATCCGTAGCATGAATGCTAAACTAATGGCAATCAAACATCAAACCAATCTTAGAGAACACCACTGCGCCTTGAATCTAGTCAAGCAAATCATCATTATGAGCATAGGATACCGATTCATCACTGCCACTTTATTAATCTGCCTATAATCAATACACATATACATGAAGCCATCCCTTTTCTTCATAAACAACAAAGAAGCTCCTAAAGGAGACCCACCCAGTCTAATAAAACCCTTACCAAGAAGATCTTGAAGCTTAGAATTTAGCTTCTTAAACTCAACAGAAGTAATATATTAAGGTGCCATAGAAATAGGTCGGGTGCTTGGCTCAAGATCAATAACAAACTCTATATCACGCTAAGGAGGCAGACCAGGTATATCGGTAGGTAAAACATTAGGATACTCACGAACTATAGGGACAAAGATAAGTGATGGAATCTCCATACTAACATTACAAATATAAACAAAATAAAACTCATAACCCTTTAAAATAAGAATCCTAACATGAAAATAAGAAATAATCTCCAACGGTTCACGTCTAATAGTTCCTTGCCACATAACTAGAGATATGTTGGGTATGGCTAAGGTAATGGTCTTGGCAAAAGAATCCAAAACCACTTGATCTAGGATAATTAGTCTATGCCAGACTTACATCAAAGTCCATATCTAACATAACAAGATTACTTTGAGTATCAAACTCTCGTATAATTATGACACATGATTTATAAACCTAATCTATTACTAAAGAATTACCCATGGGAGTAAATATGCATAATAGCATAGATAATAAATCCTAAGATAACTCTAATTGCGAGGCATAATAAATAGACACATAAGAGTAAGTGGATCCCAAATCAAATATAGCAAAAACCAAGTGATGGCACACCAAGATCATACCTATTATAAAAACATCCAAGGACTCAACCTTGGGTCTAGCAGGTATGACAAACAACTACAATGCGCGCCATATGGATGGAGTCTTACTAATATCCTATCTTACATATTTAAGAATAGATATAGCCTAAAGCTAGACCTTAAAGCAAGGATAAATTAGTTGATGCAAAATATAGTAACCTAACTCAGGTTGGGGCCAAACACACAAGGAATACATGAATTACCTCTCTAGTTTGCTAAAGTCAACAAGTAGTACCGAAAAGTAAATATGGGATTGTAGTAGTAAACTATTAAAAGTAAAAAGTTGTGAGTATTTTAGTTTTAGTCAATCAGAAACAAACAATAGGACTATGTTCCCCCTAAATTCTCAAATCTATAGGTTTATCGCACTTTGTTGAACCAACCCAATACCTTGTATGTAGAATCTGATAAGTTATGCACTATCAATTGTCTTTTGGACTCATTGATAGATTTCACCCTTTACTTTTTAAGTCTTAGGATATTTTTTTACTAACCCTTATCTTAGTACCCAGATTAACTATTACCTTTTGAGTCTCAAGTTATTATATGAAAGATAATGATCTTAAATAAATAAGGATGATTAGCCTATACTAATAGTTAATCTTCAAATTAATGTTGCAATCATATTTTCCTAATCTCTAGTCCTTTTGTAAAGTATGAAGTGAATATAAGGCGGAATCCTAACGTTTGCAACTGCTAAGAAATTTATTAAATAGAAGACAACCACAATACATGCAAGAATATCAATTTAGAACAACTTTGCATTTCCATTACTTCGACAATCTTACAGGGTTCCTACATCCCTAGCTAAGGGAATTAACTGCTTATTGTTGTGAAAGAATTAATGGAATTCATAACTGAAAGAACTAAATCAATATCACGATAAACAACAAATAAATTCAGAAGTCTCAAATTGAATAATCAACAAAAGTCAAGAACAAAATAATCTCAAGATCAAAATTGAATCCTGGAATTAATTATATGTTTTTAAGTATCAGGAATATATCACTTATATAAAAAATTTCAAAAGGGTATATATAGATTACAAGGAAACCGTAGGAAACAAATCCTAAATAAAAAAAGAAAATTGAAGTTAGTGGCCACTTACTAGGCCACCTACGGGCCATAGGTGTCACCTACGGACTGTAGGTGGTCCCACGTAGGTTCCAGGCCTCAGAATATTTTGAATACTCTCTGGACTTTTGATCTTCTAAGATAGCTTCTGGAACTTATGAGGCATAGGTGTCCTCCATAGGTAGCAGGCTTAACTTTTTCAGCATCTGATTCTTTGTTTCCCAACATCTCTAACATATACTCTGACACCTACACCTAGTAGGTAGAAAATACAGGCTATAGGTGCCCACGTAGGTGGTATAAATCTTCAACTTTCACTCTTTTTCTCCATATTATATCCGAAACATGATGTCCTATAAAACACAACATAATTACATCATATGTAATAAAAAGAACTAAGTAACTTGCATATTTTCATTATTTTATGCATTTAAAGTTCTATGAAACCATAACACATCAACACCATCAATTATTATATTTTTACGTCTTCAGGCAATACAATACAACAAATCAAAACTATGGCTCTTAACTAGGATAAAACTAAGTTATATGACAATCAATCATCAACTTTTAGGCTGAAAACTTTACCCTTCCTATTTCAATACTTCAAAACCAACATCTTTGGCACTACACTTACTTTGGGGTCCACTTGTGGTATTTGGTATGATACATATGGACATTTTTAGTGACTAAGCCTCCTTGGCACTACACTTACTTTGGGGTCCACTTGTCAACCAATTTTATTTTATTCCAACCTTATTTCCCCCTTTTTATTCTTTTATTGCACATTCAGGTTGAGTGTGGTTTCTTTTATTCTTTCTCTTTTTCATAATTTTTTTATTTTGTTTTTCTCTTTATATTTCTACCACATCCATCCTTATATTCTATTATCTTATTTTATCCATCTTCATACCCAATCCACATTATATACTCCTATGATAGCAATCCTCAACTTTAACAATTTGCTTGAGTTAAGATACACAATATCCAAGGAGGACTAGGGCCAAAATAGGTTTATTGTAACATGAATCACCTAGACTTTGAACCATTAAAATGATTTTATAATTGATGTCACTGGGTGGGTATGACTACTAGTGTCAGTCATACCCCTTGGATACGAGTCTTATCCTTCTTTCCCTCCCCTCTTATATCCTAGACAGTGTGGTGAGGGTTACTCATTATCCTTGGTACGAGTGGCCACCTCCTCAATCATGAAAAAAGGTATGAATCATACTAAGGGTGTCATATAGAGTTTGGAGTTGAAATTCGAGAGGACTGTTTTTTATGTGGGTAAAACATATGAGTTAGGGGTTGAGTTATATACTTTGGATATAACTCAAAGGTGTATGGTTGTACCCTTAATAGTGTAGGTGACCTAGGAGAATACTAGGGTATGAGTTAGGGTACTACTCATACCCTAGGTTATGGTTCCCCTAGTGAGTCGTACCTCTGGACGAGTCCATTTTTTATCTTTTAGTTGAGGGCCTTGTGGTTATTTCCTACACCCTAAACACTAATTGACAATATAAGTTTATACGGCCTCGTTAAACACATTTTTGAGAGGATCAAACATCCAAAATACTTAATCGAACTCATCTTTGAAGAATTGGTGGCTAGGGTTTCAAGGGTGATCTTCAAGAGAAAAAGTAAAGTCAAGACTCTTGGTGAATCAAGTTGTCTAAGGCATGTAACTCCTTTAAATTGGAAAATAACTCTAAACCCATGTATTTTACACTTGGATAAGCAAGTGTACATGGTGATTTTGAAATTATTTGAAAAAGGGTTTTGTTGCCTAATGATGAATAATGTTGATCCTTGCTTAGACTTGTGTTTATACATGTTATTGATGATGATTTGCATAAATGGGTGCTTGTTTTATGAGGTTTAACATGAGGGACTTGAGTAACCCTAATCTTGATGTTTTCTACCATGAAAATGGCCTTGTTAAAGGTATGCAAATAAAGTGTTTGTAAAAATGTCTAAGTAAATTGTCTAGTCACTTGTGGTGAGGTGTTGAACTAGGGAAATGTCCCAATAAGTATGAATTGTTGTTAAATTATAATTAAATAATATTATGAGCCTTGTATGGTAAAATTGGTGACCTTTTTGGGTGATGGTTAATAGGGGGTAAAAGTCCCTAGACATGAAAATGAACGTGCTTTGTGTGTTGAACAAAAGTGTGGTATGAATGTGGTATAAGATTGCGAATGAAATGTGAATAGTATGTAAGGGTCTTGATGACCATAATAAATTATATGAAGAATTTAATTAAGCCATTGACCAACTGAAATGGTTGAGAAACAAAGGCTCCCATGAGGACCATGTGGTCATGTAAAATGTAGAATTGTCTCAATGAGGTTAGAGTACTTGAGTGTGAATTGAATAGATTATAATGTATGGAAAAAGGGTTGGAGTCCCTATGTCGACTAGTGATAGTCGTAATGGCTTGAGGTTGAAGTCCCTTGCCTAATGAAAGGGATTGAGGTTATAATACCTTGGCTAATAAAATCGCTTGTGGTTGAAGTCCCTTGCTTAATGAGATCTCTTGAGGTTGAAGTGTCTCGCCAAATGAAATAACTTGGGTTAGAGTCCCCTATCTAATACAACATGAGGTTAGAGTCCCTTGCCTAATGTTTGGGCATGTAGTTTTAGTCCCTTGCCTAAATGTAACGCCTCGAATCTGGTACCCAAAATGCTACACGATGCTCATGACCCTGAAGGACCATAAGCTAACCCATGACTGATATCTGTAACTTAGCACTAAATAAATCTTTGTAAATATGTGGAATATAAGCTGTAAGGCCATAAGGTTCAAAACTGAACTAATACTGATTATAATAAAATATCTGTAATGGGGTGTGACAATACCCGAAACTGAGATAAACTGTCTAAAACATGCTGTAGTCTGAAAGACTCTAAGCTGTCTGAAAACTGTAGAGTTGATAGGACATGTCCCCAACTAACTCCAAACTATTAAAATAAATAAAAAACTGAAATAATAATGTAATCATTATTTTCTTGAAGGATGAGGACTCACAACTAACTCTGACTGCTGAACCGGGATGCTATTGATGCTCTGGCGCTCGTGCTTCTAAACCTTTGGTATAAGACACCATAGAACAAATGCGTCAGTACTTTGAATGTACTGGTATGCAAGTAAGGTAGGCTGAATGCAAGGGATTTTATATGCATGAACAATACTAACTGACTGGCTAACATGAACGTGAGAATACATGCATGCATACGTAACTGTATCTGACATCATGATAATGCTGAATATTGAGTTCTAACTACTGAGTTTACTAATAACATGGATTTACTGATATTTAAGTTGACAAATATGGAGATACAAAATAATTAAGAGACTGATACTATGTTACCGATACATGAAAAACTGTGTCTGACAGTTCTGATTATGAAAAACTGGTCTGGTTAACTGTATCTGACAGTCCTGAAGCTAAATACTGATAACATGAGTTCTGATAACTGATATAACCTATAACATAAGTGACTGTATCTGACAATCTAGAATCTAATGGAACTAGTTGAGTTTCGTAATGTATCTGAGTGACTGTATCTGACAGTCCTAAAATATATAGAACTATCTGAGTTCTATTACTGAGAGTGAGACTGAGAACTGAGACTATGGGAAGTAATCATCTGACCGACATTCCCTATACTAAGCTAACTGGGGTCCAACCTATAACCCTAGTTGGAAGTGTGTCAGTACCGCACCACTGTAAAGACAACTGCTGTGGAGTCAGTCCTAATCTAGCGGGTGACCCCTGGGATTAGTCCTATATATTTAAATGTTCTAATAGGTGATCCCTGAGTATGTCAATCCTATCTAATGGTTGACATCTCATACCGACGCTAGCTACGTAGATTTGGAACTTAGGAATTTGTTCTAGGGATCTCAGTCCTATCTAGCGGGTGAGTCTCCATCTGTAGACTCGCTCGGTGATGAATCCTACTCCTATAAAAAATACGCTGAACTGATTAACTGAAATGAAGTGATTATCTGAACTGATCTGATACTAATGGTAATGTTTAGCGTAGCTAAACTGAGTTTACTGAGTTTCGTTGATTGACGAAATGAACTGAGTTCTGAGGAATGACTGAGTGTACTGAAGTTACTGAGATTACTAGGAATATTGTGGTTATTGAGATTACTAAGATTACTGAGTAGGACAGATCTGATGGATACTGAATTTACTGAGATTTCCTAAGTCATGAGATTGAATAAATTCTACTGATCATGGCTTGACTGAGATTATCATGAAAACCTGACATGGCTGTAGCCAAACAACTAAATTGTCGGGTATAAGTACTCCCAGGACTCGATGGAAAGAAACTGACATAGCATGGCTTACTTGAACACATGACCAACAACACAATTCATAATTCATAAATTGAAGCACTTCATCAAACATTTGATATGAATAAACTTATACATAAATGGAGATTTCATAATATCATGTTAGTTGGGCACTTTTACTTCATATAGTAACTTAATCAAACACATGATAGGCATAATATATGTAGACAACATTATACAACAATTAAACATCATGATTCAACATCTAATTATATCATCCTAGTGTTTAATCATAGGTTCACATCAATATACATCTATACAAATCAATTCCACATAATATTGATCACCCAACATGGATTTGAATTCAATTGATCATTCTCAGCATAAACGAAATAAACCCAACATGAAATTCATAAAGAAATCCATAACCTTAAACTTAGAAAACAGATTCTTGGGCTTCATGTAAGAAAGGAGTCCATGAATGAACCCTATGCATACCTTGGTTCGTAAATACATGATGATTGACGGAGGAAATTCTTGAACTTGAATCTTCTATGAAAAATCCTAAAGTGTTCTTACGAGGATTTTGAGAGAATAGAGTATATTTTGGTGTAATAGAGGCTCAAATCCGTGTTTTTGAGCTTATAAAGGGTAGGGAAATTGACCCTTATAACCCTAGGATGCGAATTTTAATCCTTGTGAAAATTTCTTGATTTCTATCCCTGGCGATACGCACCACTATCGCTCCAAGTCACTGGAACTAGACAATTGGGAATCTGCATGGTGGCGCGATGCGGAGCTATCGCATTGCCACCTTGTTTGAGACCTAGAAGTTTAGTGTGATGCGCCATTATGGCAGAGCAACACTGGAAATTGATAATTTCCATTTAAGCTGGCTCCGCGACGTGCTGATGGTTCGGTGATACACTGACTCACTAAAAAGGCTCCAACTCTTTTCTCGGGTGTCGGATTTGAGCAAAGTTGGTATCAATGGAAATCTTATTGTATTTCCCACATAAAAAAGTGAAAATATTAAACATATCATATGTATAAAAGTGGATTTATCTTTGAAACAAGTCATTGAAATATTTGGGACGGATTTAAGCTGGTAGAAGTACGGGATATAACAATATCTCCTCTTTGGAAACATTCATCATGGAATGAGACTGATTGAGATGGGAGAAATGATAAGCTGGAGTACATACTGAACATGAACAATTGGAACATGACTACCTGACTGACATTACTAAGATTTATACTTAGCATGCATATTTGATGCATGATTTTTATGACTGAGCTGATGCATAAATGTATGACTGAGAGTACTGATAAGCTGATCACGCATATCTGATATGTGATTACATGACTGAACCGACTCATGAACATGAGACTGAACATGTAAGGGTAAAGATACCAAGGTTGAAATGAAAATTGAGCATGGAACTGAATACCACATTTGTAACTGAAATCTGAACATGAAACTGGATAAGCTTAAGAAAAGATACTACCTTGGGCTGAGTCTGAGCTTAATTACTAAATATGCATGAGCGGAAACATAAGAGCATAATTGGGTCTGGAACGTGATACATGAGATGAATATCATGATTTGAACTGAATACCTTGAATACATGGCTTACTGCTGAGATCGAAGTCTGGGGGTCAACCTATGAGTACCCACTGCTCCAAACTAGATTTGTTTTATGAAGAGAAACTAAATTTAAGACATAAGAGCGTTGAGTAATAATGTGGTATCTCCCCCTTGTGAAACTACGTCTCTCTAAGAACGTTCACCATAATAAGATATTGAGGCGATACACAGGGCATCAACCGACTGATTTATGACTGAATACCTTGGATTCAAAACTAAGACATGACATCGGAATTGAGCTGAACTCACAATCACCAGGATGTATTACCTTAAACCAGTCTTATTCACGAAACTTAGGATAGTATGAATAAATGGAAAGTTGGAAAACAAACCATAGGAATTTGACTGTCTGACTGCTAAACGAAATTAATAGTTTTACTGACTAACTCATGCTGAAAAATCTTAAGCCAAAATGAGAGCAAGAGGTCTAACAATGCATTTCATGAGTATGAAGGACCTACAACATACCCGAATCTTTGCTGGGGTAATTTCCTTGATCATGGCGAGTATGAAGAGCATAAAATTTGTTCTGATGCTGACCACTAGTGGTACTGGAAATGATGCCCTGCTGGGGAAAATCTTTTCCCTTCTGAGCCCTTACTCTATATTCCCGTATCCTATGGCCTAGATTACCACATCCATAACAGACCTCACTGCCTGCTCTACATACACCTAGGTGATTCTTACCATACTCTTTGCAAAACGGATAGGTAAGACTCCTTTTTTGACTACCCTGGGCCTCGGAGCCTGGCGACCCATCACGACTGTCATTTATGATCTTGGGTACTGGTGTACTAGCTGAAGATGGGGCAGGGACTAAAAACTTATAACTATACATAGAACGTCTACCACCCTCTGACTTAGGCTGAGCAAAGATGAAACCACCTGTCCTTGCCCTCTTATTCTACTTTTTCTTCACCTTAATCTTTTGCTCTTCTATTTGCCGAGCATGGGTCATAAGTCAGGATAAAGTCATGTCACTATTCAACATGGTAGATCTGCACTTATTTACCACACTATCATTCACCCCTAAGATAAATATACTTATCTTGGCCCTACTGTCTGCAACCATATGAGGGCCATATCTTGCTAATTGAGTAAACTTAATAGAATACTCTTTCACCGTAATGTTACCCATCCTAAGGTTGATGAATTCCAACACTTTAGCATTTCTAAACTCTAGGGTAAAGAACCTCTCTAAGAATGTAGTGACAAATTCATCCCATTCTATAGGCCCTGCATTATCTCCCCTTTCTGACTTTCACTGCTTGAACCAAGTATGAGCCACATGCTTCAATTGATATGGAGCTAGCTCAGTACTCTCAACAGTAGTCACCCCCATGATATTAGTCACCTTCTAAACCTGATCTAGGAATTCCTGAGGGTCCTCATCTGACTTAGACCCAAGAAAGAATGGAGGGTTCATTCAGGTGAAGTCCCAAATCCTGCCTGCAATGGCACAAAGGCACCATGGCAGCAAAGCACCATGGCACGCGACACCGTGGCACAAGGCATGAAGGCACCGCGGCACCCATGGCGCCATGGCACCAAGGCACGGTGGCACCATGGCACCGTGGCACCGTGGCACCAAGGCAACAAGACACCATGGCACCATGGCGGCATGGCAGCAAGGCACCGCGGCACGAAGGCACCAAGGCACCGTGGCACCAAGGCAGCGCGGCACCAAGGCACGGGGGCAACATGGCGCACTGGCACCAAGGTAGCAAGGCACCATGGCACCAAGGCACCGTGGCACCATAGCGGCATGGCAGCAAGGCACCGTGGCAAGAAGGCATCAAGGCACCGCGACACCAAGGCACCGTGGCACCGTGGCACCAAGGCCCCGCGACACCCATGGAGCCATGGCACCAAGGCACGGTGGCACCATGGCGCCCTGGCACCAAGGCACCATGGCGCCCTGGCACCAAGGCACCATGGCGCCCTGGCACCAAGGCACCATGGCACCATGGCAGCATGACACCAAGGCACCGTGGCACCATGGCGGCATGACAGCAAGGCACCGTGGCACGAAGGCGCCAAGGCACCGTGGCACCATAGCACCAAGCACCGCGGCACCCATGGCACCAAGGCACGGTGGCACCATGGCGCCCTGGCACCAAGGCACCATGGAAGCATGGCACCAAGGCACCGTCGCACCATGGGGCCAAGGCACCATGGCACCAAGGCGCCGCGGTGGCACCAGGGCACCAATGCGCCGCGGTGGCACCAGGGCACTGCAGCGCCGTGGCAGCACCAAGGCAGCAAGGCGCCAAGGCACTATTCAACATGGTAGATCTGCACTTATTTACCACACTATCATTCACCCCTAAGATAAACATACTTATCTTGGCCCTACTGTCTGCAACCATATGAGGGCCATATCTTGCTAATTGAGTAAACTTAATAGAATACTCTTTCACCGTAATGTTACCCATCCTAAGGTTGATGAATTCCAACACTTTAGCATCTCTAAACACTAGGGTAAAGAACCTCTCTAAGAATGTAGTGACAAATTCATCCCATTCTATAGGCCCTGCATTATCTCCCCTTTCTGACTTTCACTGCTTGAACCAAGTATGAGCCACATGCTTCAATTGATATGGAGCTAGCTCAGTACTCTCAACAGTAGTCACCCCCATGATATCAGTCACCTTCTAAACCTGATCTAGGAATTCCTGAGGGTCCTCATCTGACTTAGACCCAAGAAAGAATGGAGGGTTCATTCAGGTGAAGTCCCAAATCCTGCCTGCAATGGCACAAAGGCACCATGGCAGCAAAGCACCATGGCACGCGGCACCGTGGCACAAGGCATGAAGGCACCGCGGCACCCATGGCGCCATGGCACCAAGGCACGGTGGCACCATGGCACCGTGGCACCGTGGCACCAAGGCAACAAGACACCATGGCACCATGGCGGCATGGCAGCAAGGCACCGCGGCACGAAGGCGCCAAGGCACCGTGGCACCAAGGCAGCGCGACACCAAGGCACGGGGGCAACATGGCGCACTGGCACCAAGGTAGCAAGGCACCATGGCACCAAGGCACCGTGGCACCATGGCGGCATGGCAGCAAGGCACCGTGGCAAGAAGGCATCAAGGCACCGCAACACCAAGGCACCGTGGCACCGTGGCACCAAGGCACCGCGACACCCATGGAGCCATGGCACCAAGGCACGGTGGCACCATGGCGCCCTGGCACCAAGGCACCATGGCGCCCTGGCACCAAGGCACCATGGCAGCATGACACCAAGGCACCGTGGCACCATGGCGGCATGGCAGCAAGGCACCGTGGCACGAAGGCGCCAAGGCACCGTGGCACCATAGCACCAAGCACCGCGACACCCATGGCACCAAGGCACGGTGGCACCATGGCGCCCTGGCACCAAGGCACCATGGAAGCATGGCACCAAGGCACCGTCGCACCATGGGGCCAAGGCACCATGGCACCAAGGCGCCGCGGTGGCACCAGGGCACCAATGCGCCGCGGTGGCACTAGGGCACCGCGGCGCCGTGGCAGCACCAAGGCAGCAAGGCGCCAAGGCACTATTCAACATGGTAGATCTGCACTTATTTACCACACTATCATTCACCCCTAAGATAAACATACTTATCTTGGCCCTACTGTCTGCAACCATATGAGGGCCATATCTTGCTAATTGAGTAAACTTAATAGAATACTCTTTCACCGTAATGTTACCCATCCTAAGGTTGATGAATTCCAACACTTTAGCATCTCTAAACTCTAGGGTAAAGAACCTCTCTAAGAATGTAGTGACAAATTCATCCCATTCTATAGGCCCTGCATTATCTCCCCTTTCTGACTTTCACTGCTTGAACCAAGTATGAGCCACATGCTTCAATTGATATGGAGCTAGCTCAGTACTCTCAACAGTAGTCACCCCCATGATATCAGTCACCTTCTAAACCTGATCTAGGAATTCCTGAGGGTCCTCATCTGACTTAGACCCAAGAAAGGATGGAGGGTTCATTCAGGTGAAGTCCCAAATCCTGCCTGCAGCTGAATTGGCCACTGGGTTGGCTGAAATGACAGCTGGTCGTTCATTCTGAGCAGTAACTGACTTAGCAAGAGTAGTGAATATATCCCTAAACTCTCATTATAAATATATTTGCCCAAAGGTTCTTCAGGCTGAGAGGCTGACTGATTCCCATTTCTTCAATTAGGAGACATGTCCTGTAGAAAAAAAGGAAGAAACAGATTATACTGAGAGTTTAACTTTGAGCCTATGCTCACTGGCACGCCATGAATACTAAAAGATGGAAAACTGTTCCTAAAACATCTCATAGCCTCCTTCATATAAGTGTGGTGCACAACACACCCATGTACAAGACACTACTAGATGTGGCTTTCAGACTTCCTAGAATACTGTTGAACCTTAGGCTCTGATACCAAGTTTGTAACTCCACGAATCTGGTACCTGGAACGCTACACGATGCTCATGACCTTAAAGGACCACAAGATAACCCATGGCTGATATATGTAACTGAGGACTAAATAATTCATTATAAATATACGGAATATAATCTTTAAGGCCATAAGGTTCAAAAATGAACTAATACTGATTATAATATAATATCTGTAATGGGGTATGACAATACACAAAACTAAGTTAAACTATCTGAAATATGATGTAGTCTGAAAGCCACTAAACTATCTGAAAACTATGGAGTTGATGAGACATGTCCCCAACTAACTCTGAACTATTGAAATAAACCGAAAACTAAAATAATAAATATAATCATCATATCCTCGAAGGATGAGGACTCACAATTGACTCTGACTACTGAACTGGGATGTTACTAATGCTCTGGCACTCGTGTTTATAAACCTAGGGTATAAGACACTATAGCACAAATGCGTCAGTACTTTGAATGTACTGGTATACAAGTGAGGTAGGCTGAATGCAAGTAATTTCATATGCATGAACAATACTAACCGACTGACTAACATGAACGTGAGAATACATGCATGTATACATAACTGTATCTGACATCGTGATAGGACTGAATATTGAGTTAAGACTACTAAATTTACTAATAACATGGATTTACTGACATTTGAGTTGACGAATACTGAAACACTGAATAATTAAGGGACTGATACTATGTTACTGATACATGAATAACTGTGTCTGACAGTTCTGATTATGAAGAACTGTCCTGGTTGACTGTAGCTGACAGTTCTGAAGCGAATACTGATAATATGTATTCAGATAACTGATATAACCAATAAAATAAGTGATTGTATCTGACAGTCCTGAATCTGATGGAACTAGCTGAGTTTCGTACTGTATCTGAGTGACTGTATCTGACAGTCCTAAAATCTGTAGAACTATCTGAGTTCTATTACTGAGACTAAGAACTGAGACTGTGGGAAGTAATCATCTAACAGATATTCCCCATACTAAGTTAACTAGGGTCCAACCTGTAACCCTAGTTGGAAGGGTGTCAGTACCGCGCCACTGGTAAAGACAACATTTGTGGAGTCATTCCTAATCTAGCGGGTGAACCCTGGGATTAGTCCTATTCATTTAAATGTGCTAACGGGTGATCCCTGAGTATGTCAGTCCTATCTAACGGATGGCATCTCATACCTACGCTGGCTACGTCGTTCTGGAACTTAGGGATTTCTTCTAGGGATCTCAGTCTTATCCAGCAGGTGAGTCCCTATACCTAGGCTCGCTCGGTGCTGAATCCTACTCCAATATGAAAGACACTGAACTGATTAACTGAATTAAAGTGATTATCTGAACTCAGCTGATACTAATGCTATTGTTTAGCGGAGCTAAACTGAGTTTACTGAGTTCCATTGACTGACGGAATGTACTAACTTCTGAGGACTGACTGAGAGTACTAAAGTTACTGAGATTACTAGGAATACTGCAGTTACTGAGATTACTAACATTACTGAGTAGGACTGATCTAATGGATATTGAATTTACTAAGATTTCTTGAGTCATGAGACTGACTAAATTCTACTGATCATGGCTTGACTGTGATTATCATGAAAACCTGACATGGCTCTAGACACACAGCTAAATTGTCGGGTACAAGTACCCCCAGGACTCGATGGAAAAAACTGATATAGCATAGCTTATTTGACCACATGACCAATAACACAATTCATAATTCATATATTGAAGAACTTCATCAAACATGTGATATGTATAAATTTGTACATAAATGGGGATTTCATAATATCATGCTAGTTGATCACTTTTCCTTCATATAGACACTTAATCAAACACATGGTAGGCATAATATATGTATACAACATTATAGAACAATTAAACATCATGATTCAACATCGAATTATATCATCCTAGTGTTTAATCATAGGTTCACATGAATATACATCTATACAAATCAATTCCCCATAACATTGATCACCCAACATGGATTTGAATTCAATTAATTATTCTCAGCATAAATGAAACAAACCAAACATGAAATTCATAAAGAAATTCATAAACTTGAACTTAGAAAAGAGATTCTTGGGCTTCATGGATGAAAAGAGTCCATCAATGAACACTATGCATACCTTGGTTCGTAAATACATGAAGATTGAAGGAGGAAATTCTTGAACTTGAATCTTCTATGAAAAACCCTAATGTGTTCTTGGGAGGATTTTGAGAGAATAAAGTATATTTTGGTGTAATGAAGGCTCAAATTCATGTTTTTGAGCATATATAGGGTAGGGAAATTAACCCTTTTAATTCTAGGACACTTATTTTAATTCTTGTGAAAATTTCCCGATTTCCATCACTGGCGCGACACGTCACTATCACGCCAAGTCATTGGAACTGGACAATTGGGAATCTGCATAGGGGCGCAAAGCTATCACGTTCCGACCTTGTTTGAGACCTGAAAGTTTGGCGCAATGCGCCATTATTGCGGAACAACACTGGAAATTGACAATTGCCATTTAAGCTGGCTCCGCGATGCGCTGATGGTTCAGTGATACACTGCCTCACTAAAAAGGCTCTAACTCTTTGCTTGAGTGTCAGATTTAGGCGAATTTGGTATCGATGGAAAGCTTATTGAATTTCCCACATGAAAAAAGTAAAAATCTTGAACATACCACATTTATAAAAGTGGATTCATATTTGAAACAAGTCTTTGACATTTTTGTGATGGATTTAAGCTGGTAGAAGTATGAGGTATTACAATATCTCCCCCTTGGGAATATTCATGCTTGAATGAGATAGATTGAGATGGGGGAAATTATAAGCTAGACTACATACTGAACATGAGCAACTGAAACATTACTACCGGACTGACATTACTGAGATTTATACTGAGCATGCATATCTGATGCATGATTTTATGACTGAGCTAATTCATGAATGTATGACTGATATTACTAATAAGATAATCACGCATATCTGATGCGTGAGTACATGACTGAACTGACTCATGAGCATGCGACTGAACATGTAAGGGTAAAGATACCAAGGTTGAAATTAAAACTGAGCATGGAACTGAATACCACATTTGTAACTGAAATCTGAACATGAAACTGGATAAGCTTAAGAAAAGATACTACCTTGGGCTGAGTCTGATCTTAATTACTAAATATGCATGAGTGGAAACATAAGAGTGTAACTGGGTCTGGAGCGTCATACATGAGATGAATATCGTGAGCTAAATTGAATACCTCGAATATGTGGCTTACTTCTTAGATCGACGTCTGGGGGTCAACCTATGGGTACCCACTACTCCAATCTAGATTCATTTTACGAAGTGAACCTAAATTTAAGACATAATAGTGTTGAGTAATAATGGCGTATCTCCCCCTTGGGACATTGCGTCCCTCTAAGAATTCCCACCGTACTGAGATATTGGGGTGATACATAGGACATCAACCGACTGATTCATGACTGAATACCTCGGATTCGAAACTGAGACATGACACTGAAATTGAGCTGAACTAACAATCACCAGGATGTATTACCTTAAACCAGTCTTATTCACGAAACTTAGGATAGTATGACTAAATGGAAAGTTGGAAAACAAACCATAAGAATTTAACTGTCTAACTGCTAAACAAAATTGCTAGTTGTACTGAAAACTCATGTTGAAAAATCTTATGCCAAAATGAGAGCAAGAGGTCAAACAATGCATATCATGAGTATGAAAGACCTAACACGTACCCGAATCTATGCTGGGGGAATTTCCTTGATCATGGCAAGTCTGAAGAGTATAAAACCTGTTTTGATGCTGACCACTAGTGGTACTGGAAGTGACGCCCTACGGGAGCAAATATTTTCCCTTCGGAGCCCTTACTCTATATTCTCGTAGCCTATGGCCTGGCTTACCATATCCATAACAGACCTCACTGCCTACTCTACATACACCTAGGTGATTCTTACCACACTCTTTGCAAAATGGATAGGTAAGACTCCTATTCTCACTACCTTGGGCCTCGAAGCCTGGCGACCAATCACGACTGTCATTCCTGATCTTGGGTACTGGTGCACTAGCTGAAGATGGGGCAGGGACTAAAAACTTTTGACTATACTAAGAACGGATACCACCCTCTGACTTAGGCTGAGCAAAGCTGAAACTACCTATCCTTGCCCTCTTATTTTGCTTTTCCTTTACCTTAATCTTTTGCTCTTCTATCTGCTGAGCATAGGTCATAAGTCTGGCTAAAGTCATGTCACTATTCAACATGACAGATCTGAACTCATTTACCACGTTGTCAATCACCCTTGACACAAACTTACTCATTTTGGCCCTACTGTTTATAACCACATGAGGGGCATCTCTGGCTAATTGAGTAAACTTAAGATAATACTCTTTCACCGTCATATTGCCCTGCTTGAGGTTGATGAATTCAAACACTTTAGCTTTTCTAAGCTCTAGGGTAAAGAACCTCTCTAAGAATGCAGTGACAAATTTATCCCATTCTATAGGCCCTGCATCATCTGCCCTTTCTGACTTCTACTGCTTGAACCAAGTATGAGCCACATCCTGCAAATGATATGCAACTAGCTCAACACTCTCAACAGTAGTCACCCCTATGATATTATTCATCTTCTGAACCTGATGTAGGAATTCCTGAAGGTCCTCATCTGACTTAAACCTAAGAAAGGATGGAGGGTTTATTCAGGTAAAGTACCGAATCCTGGAAACAACTGAATTGGCCACTGGGTTGGCTGGAATGATAGCTGGTCGTTCATTCTGAGCAACAAATTACTGAGCAAGAGTAGTGAATACAACCCTGAACTCTTCCTGAGAAACATGTTCGCCCAAAGGTTCTTCGGGCTGAGGGGCTGACTAATTCCCATTTCTTCTTTTAGGAGGCATGTTCTGTAGAAGAAATGGAGAAATGGATTAGAATGAGAGTTGAACTTTTAGCCTATGCTCACTGGAAGGACATGAATACTGAAAGAAAGGAAACTATTCCTAAAACATCTCATAGCCTCCTGCACATAAGTGTGGTGCACAACAGACCTATGTACAAGACTCTACTAGATACGACTTTGAAACTTCCTAGGACACTATTGAACCTTAGGCTCTGATACCAAGTTTGTAATGCCCCGAATATGGTACCCAAAATGCTACACGGTGCTCAAGACCCCAAAGGACCACAAGCTAACCCATGATAGATATCTGTAACTGAGCACTAAATAATACATTATAAATATGTGGAATATAAGCTGTAATTCCATAAGGTTCAAAATTGAACTAATATTGATTATAATACAATATCTGTAATAGGGTATGACAATACCAAAAACTTAGATAAACAGTCCAAAATATGCTGTAGTCTGAAAGCCTCTAAACTGTCTGAAAACTGTGGAGTTGATATGACATGTCCCTAACTAACTCTGAACTATTGAAATAAACTAAAAACTGAAATAATAATGTAATCATCATGTCCTCGAAGGATGAGGACTCACAACTGACTCTGACTGCTGAACCAGGATGCTACTGATTCTCTGGCGCTCGTGCTTCTAAACCTATGGTATAAGACACCGTAGCGCAAATACATCAGTACTTTGAATGTACTGGTATTCAAGTGAGGTAGGATAAATGAAAAGGATTTCATATGTATGAACAATACTAACTGACTGACTAACATGAATGTGAGAATACATGCATGCATACCTAATTGTATCGACATCGTGATAGGACTGAATATTGAGTTCTGACTACTGAGTTTACTAATAACATGGATTTACTGACATCTAAGTTAACGAATACTGAGATACTGAATAATTGAGGGATTGATACTCTGTTACTGATACATGAATGACTGTGTATGAAAGTTCTGATTATGAAGAACTGGTCTGGTTGACTGTATCTGATAGTCCTGAAGCTGAATACAGATAACATGAGTTCTGATAATTGATATAACCAATAACATGAGTGACTATATCTGATAGTCCTAAATTTGATGGAACTAGCTGAGTTTCTTACTGTATCTGAGTGTCTGTATCTGATATCCCTAAAATCTGTAGAACTATTTGAGTTCTATTATTGAGACTGAGACTAAGAACTGAGACTGTGGGAAGTAATCATCTAACTGACATGCCCCATACTAAGCTAACTGGGGTTCAACCTGTAACCCTAGTTGGAAAGGTGTCAGTACCGTGCCACTGGTAAAGACAACTACTGTGGAGTCAGTCCTAATATAGCGGGTGACCCCTGCGATCAGTCCTATACATTTAAATATGCTAAAGAGTGATCCCTGAGTATGTCAGTCCTATCTAATGGGTGACATCTTGTACCTATTATGGTTATGTATTTTTGGAACTTAGGTATTTCTTTAAAGTATCTCATACCTATCTAGCGGGTGAGTCCCCATACCTAGGCTCTCTCAGTGCTGAATCCTACTCCCATCCGAAAGACACTGAACTGATTAACTGAACTGAAGTAATTATCTGAACTGAGCTGATACTAATAGTATTGTTTAGCGAAGCTAAACTGAGTTTACTGAGTTCCATTGACTGACAGAATGAACTGAGTTCTGAGGACTGACTGAGAGTACTAAAGTTACTAAGATTACTAGGAATACTACGGTTACTGCAATTACTGAGATTACTGAGTAGGACTGATCTGATGGATTCTGAATTTACTGAGATTTCCTGAGTCATGAGACTGACTAAATTCTACTGATCATGACTTGTCTGAGATTATTGTGAAAACCTGACATGGCTCTAGGCACACAGCTAAATTGTCGGGTACAAGTACCTCCAGGACTCAATGGAAAGAAACTGACATAGCATGGCTTACTTGAACACATGAACAACAACATAATTCATAATTCATATATTAAAGCACTTCATCAAACATGTGATATGCATAAACTTGTACATAAATGGGGATTTCATAATATCAAGCTAGTTGGGCACTTTTGCTTCATATTGGCACTTAATCAAACACATGGTAGGCATAATATATGTAGACAACATTATACAACAATTAAACATCATGATTCAACATCTAATTTCATCATCCTAGTGTTTAATCATAGGTTCACATGAATATACATATATACAGATCAATTCCACATAACATTGATCACCCAACATGGATATGAATAAATTCATCATTCTCACCTTAAACAAAACAAACCCAACATGAAATTCATAAACAAATCCATAAACTTGAACTTAGAAAAGAGATTATTGGGCTTTATGAACCAAAGGAGTCCATGAATGAACACTATACATACCTTGGTTCGTAACTACATGAAGATTGACGGAGGAAATTCTTGAACTTGAATCTTCTATGAAAAACCCTAATGTGATCTTGAGAGGATTTATAGAGAATAGAGTATATTTTGGTGTAATGGAGGCTCAAATTTGTGTTTTTGAGATTATATAGGGTAGCGAAATTGACCCTTTTAACCCTAGGATGTGAGTTTTAATCCTTGTGAAAATTTATCGATTTCCATCCTTGGCGAGATGCATCACTAGCGTTCCAAGTCACTTGAACTGGACAATTGGGAATCTGCATGGTGGAGCGACGCGGAGCTATCGCGTTGCCACCTTGTTTGAGACCTGGAAGTTTGATGCGACGTGCTACTATCACGGAGCAACACCGGAAATTGACAATTTCCATTTAAGTTGGCTCCGCGACACGCTGATGGCTCAGGTAATACACTGGCTTACTAAAAAGGCTCTAACTCTTTTCTGGAGTGTCAGATTTGGGCAAATTTGGTATCGATGGAAAACTTATTGAATTTCCCACATGGAAAAAGTGAAAATCTTTAACATACCACATGTATAAAAGTGGATTCATCTTTGAAACAAATCTTTGACATTCTTGGGACGGATTTAAGCTGTTAGAAGTACGTTGTATTACACTAAATGAATGTGACCATGTGGTTAGAGTCCCTTGCTTGAATAGGTGTGTATATGGTTAGAGTCCATTACTTAATGAGCTTATGCATGGTTAACAAGACATAAGAGAATCGAGTCTATGAGGGAGATCCAACTGGCCTGGATTCAAGATGACCTCTCCATCAATGTCGACCTGTCAAGTCCAACTGAAAAATAGTGCAATCCATACCATGAGTCATAACTAGGCCCATATTATAGAGCCTATCTTCACAAGCAATCAAGACCTCATATGTATCCTTACCCAGTGTACTAGAAAACCGAGGTAGAGCCAATCTCAAGAATCTATCCAATATCTTCTTCTTCTTAATAGACATAATAGGCTAGGAGATAACTAGCTAAGTAACTATCGACAGAGAATTTACCGGTTGAGCAACCGTTGCCGTAGGAGAGAGCTCTACTCTAGAATCCATGGCTCAAGTCTGCGCCCCCACCTTAGCACCAATATATTTTATAACCTATACACCTCGAAATGGTGCACCACCAACTAGTCTCAAAAGCTAAACAAAAGCATCCTTGAGAACTGAAGAAGAAATAAATCTTGGTCTAGCCTGGGCTGGTCCCTGGCCAACCGTTTGTTGGGGCAAAAGAATCTCTGGCTCAATAGTAGGGATAGGGCTTGGTGAAGTCCTTTTATCCTGTCCTTTAGCTGGGGACACATAGTTGGGTTGTCAATGACATCTAGGTCATCCAAAAATAGCAACAAAATCCCCAGGATCAATCTTGAGACCCTCATCTCGTGTAGCAGTATCACGTGTCCTAGCCATTTATGAAAGATTGAAACCAAAGGAATTATTTAGAAACCAACTCAGACTCTTAGCACGAAATAAGTGAAAGTTAGTAATGAACTACTACGACTGTCCTATAGTCTCTCAAAGATAACAAACAAACATCATTATATTGATTCGTGGGGCTCTATTAGACACTTTGTCTTGTACCCATATTGGTAAAACCTGGATCTAATACCAATTATCATGACCCAACTTACGAGTCATTATAGCACCTACTTTATCCCAGTTGTAGGGGCCAAACAGTGGCCTGGAACTACATAAAATGGGCTAACTAGGTGGAAAATGGCCTAAAAGTCAGAAATTAACATTTAAATACTTAAAATAGAAATAAGACAGTCATAAAATTCTAATAGATAGATAAAAGTTCAACAATCATCCCAAGACCTATTTAAGTTGGTACAAGATCTACTATAAATGAAACATAAATACGAGAATAGTCAAATATAATCCATCTAAAAAATGAAAGACTAGACATAGATAATACAAGTAAAATAGGGTAATTACGACTCTAAGAGCTAATCCAATCCCAAAATCAACCCAGCATGAGCATCATATCAGCGACAACTACTTGTACTTTGATCTGCACCAAAAAGTACAGAAGGATAGATGAGTACCTAAACTATGTGTACTCACTAGGCATCATCGACCGACTGAGCTAAATTATTATATAAATATGATAAAATACAAGATAAAATAAGCAAAGTCAAGGCAATAGGGAAAACCTAAAAATAATCTCCAACACTGATGTGCATAAATAAATAAAGTAAATACCAAAAAGTAACGTAAAGATCACATAATTATAACTACTAAATTATCCCTCATAAGCCAATAAGTAAGAAAAATAAATAGCGCAATGCGATATCCCATTAGCCCGGAGGGTGCATTCAAAGGAAAATAATAACCAAAGATCCATAACTTTACCAAATATATCAGCTATAACAATCAAATCATCCATACCGTATCATATCATACCCAACTCTTAATGTCGGACTCAAATCGGAACTCATATTATCATCATCATTGCATACTCAATAGTATCAACATCGTAACATCATTTGCTGGAATTAAAACAAAACTCATAATATCAATATCATCATCAATTGTTGGACTTGAACCGAAACACATATTATCAATATCATCATCAATTGTCGAACTTGAATCAAAACTCATAGTATCAATATCATAATCAATTGTCGAACCTGAATTGGGACTCATATTATCAATGAACCATATCAATCAACTACACCAATAAATCATATCAATGAACTATATAAATAAAACATATGATTAAACTATATCAATAAACCATGTTGATAACCATATCCATCCACCATGCCTACAATCATATCTATAAACCATACCAATATCCATATCCATAAACTATACTGATAACCATATCTATTTGCCCTACTAATAATCATATCTATAAACCATAGAATTTTTACATGGAATTTTCACCAACTCCCAATATCCGATAAGCATAAACATTAATAATTAATCTCCTCAAAGTTAAAAAATAATCATTAATAAGGGTATAACATGGGTATATAAGTCTTCAAAAGCTAAGAAAAGTCTTGTCCTAAGACGGGCCAAGAGGGCCTACTTCTAATCTCTGAAGTCCATTTTTGGCAAACTTTACCCCAGACAAGGCTAAGGTATCTAAATTCATTTCTAGATGTTAATCAACCCATAATTAATCCTATGATAGCAATTCACTCCAAACGTGAAAAACTAAATCAATTTCACCTAAATCATGAAAAATAAGCCAATTTCACCTAAGATTGAGCAACTAAGGTAATTTCTAAACTTTAACAACTAAGGTAATTCCACCTAAGAGATGAGCGACTAAGTCAAAATCACCTAGATGATGATTCCAAGATAGCCAAAATGGTCCAAATAAGACTAATCATACCGATCATGCTTCTAGTGCCTAAATCCCATCCCATATCTAGCAAAATATCATAGATATACTATGAATTAGCTTAATCCATGAAGTGGGTTAATCTAGCCTACTTGTACATCAAAGAAAAGCCTGAAGAATCCAATTAACCACCGATTTCTCTTTCTAGGAAGCTTCCGCAAGATGTCATGCAACCAAAATCACAATCTACTCATCAATACAAGATCAATGATACCTATATTGCACTATTGTTCTTTGGGTACAAAATTACCTCAAAATCCCATGTAGGGCCCATTTATGGAATCACACTTTCAAAATCAACAAAATATTTCTCTTTGCTCAAGGAACATTTACCCTAAGAAATGGGTGAATTCCATGATCTTATAGTGCTACAATCAATCCACCAAGATTTTTTATGGATTTTAGAAAAAACATCGAGAGTTAAACCAAGAAATTGATGGAAGATTACCACAAATTCTAAGAAGAAGTGCGAAAAATAAACTTCACCTAAGCTCCAAAATTTCCCATAAATGATTATCCTAAGTTTTCCCATATTTTAGGGCTAACTATTTTGGAGAAAAGATGAAAAGGGGGAAAATCGAGCCAAGTGGGGATTTTATACCCTTCCCAAGTATTCGGGTACTACTTAAGCAGACACTGGGCCGCTTAAGCGATCATCGCTTAAGGGATGTATTGTCTTTTTAACGATACATAGTGTCTGGACAGGTACCACTTAAGCGGTCCCTTGCAGCTTTAGTGACTACCACTTAAGCGGTAGGTTTTTATTTGAATGGACATCTGCTGGGCCGATCTGTTCGCTTAAGAAATGGGACAACCACTTTAGTAGCCTCTTCACTTAAGTAGTGCATGGGCACCAACTGAGACTTGGAATTCTGCCAACCTCTCAAAATTATCTAGAATCTCGTATACGCAAACAAACTATGCTACCATATCAAATTTGATGTTCCAAACTCAATGACGAAGTCAAATTTTCATTCGAGGTCATTTCGATGAAAATTGGGTCGCACACTCATGTACCATTTTTCTTAAATTTCATCTAATAGCCCAAAATCTAGAATCCTCGAAACCCAAACAAAGGTTCCACCCAACCTAAAATCTATTTTCCAGAGCTGGTGGATTGTTAGAATTTACATATGAGGATGTTTTACTAATGTTTTTGCTTGGTAGACAATTTCAAGAAGTACATGCTTCAAAACAAGGAATTGGCTCTAAAAAACAAAGGAAGTGCTTGGTAGACAAACTGTCTATTCCAGCAAGTCATAAATTACTTGGGGCAGGTACTGGAAAGCTCTAACAACAAAAATGAGCAGAAATACAAAAAATGACTTTGACGATTATTACAATATCCACTACTAAAAGAACTTTCATCCACGAAAGTAAGGGATTAGGATGTATCTGAAGCCTCGAATAGGTGAGGATACTGGGTTCGTATCTTACTCTCCATCTCCTAAGTAGCTTTCTCTACTGGGTGGTGCCTCTGCTAAATCTTAGCTACTGATTTCTCTCTAGTGTGAAACCACCTGATGTCACTAGCCAATATAAGCACCGGCTAATCCAAAGGTCAACCGCTCACCCAACTGGACTGAGTCCAATCTAAGAACATGAGACAAATCAGGAATATATAGCCGCAATATAAAAACATGGTAAATCAGATGGACAACAATAAAATTTGGGGGTAAGTCTAACTCATAAGCCACATTACCAACTGTGTGAAGTATCACAAAGGGTCAAGTATATCTAGGGTTGAGCTTGCCTTTCCTCCCGAACCTCATCACACCCTTCATGGGTGACACTCAAAGAAATACCCTATCACCAAATCCAAATCTCAATGTATAAAGTTTATGATCTGTATAACACTTATGCCTACTCCGAGCTTCCCTCAACCTAACTTGAATCACCCTGACTCTATCCAACAACCATAGAAGCAAGTTAGTACCATGAGGTCTAACCTAAGAAGTTTCAAACCATCCAATCAAAGAATGACATCGTCTACCATTAAAAGCATCAAAAGGCACCATCTCAATACTTGAATGGTAGATATTATTATACGCAAACTATGCCAATGCTAAGTGTTTCCCCAACTGACTTCCAAAATCCATAACACAGGCTTAGAGCATATCCTTTAGAACTTGAATAGTTTTCTTCGAATTCTCGTCAGTTTGAGGATGGAAAATTATATTAACATTCACCTTAGTACCCAACTCCTCCTGATAATCTCTCCAAAAGATAAAAGTGACACTTAATCCTAATCTAAAATGATAGATATTGACACACCATGTAAATAGACTATCTGACTAACAGAGATACAGGCTAACCTCTCGGCATTGAAGGACATCTGAATAGGAATGAAATATGCCAACTTTGGCAACCGATCCACAATAAATCAAACACTATCAAAACCATATAAGGTTCAAGACAAACTACTAACAAAGTCTATGGTAATTCTCTCCTATTTCAACTCGGGAATGGGAAAATTCTAAATTAAACCACCAGGTCTCTAATGCTCGGCCTTCACCTGCTGATAACATATGAAACAAGCTATAAAGTTTTCCATATCTGTCTTCATACCACCCCACTAATAATGTTTCCTCAAATCTCTATACATCTTAGTTGTACCTGGGCAAATAAAATATCTAGTGCTGTGAGCCTCACGCAAAATCAACTGAATCAAGTCATTAACCCTCAAAACAAAAATTTGGCTACCAAATTTCAAATCATCCTTTGAATCTATGGTCTTTGAGTCACCACTCTATACCTGATCATATATTATGCAAAGTCTCTTATCCAAAAATTGACGACCCCAAATCTTCTTAAATAGAAAATACCTCACCTCTACATTAGCAAGAATCCTCCTAGGGTATGAAACATTGAGTCTCACTATCAAGTTGGCTAAGGACAAAATGTACCATGCCAATCGCCTTTAAGAAACTAAAATACAATCCAAGCTACCCATACACATCACTTTTCAGCTCAAGACATCCATTGCCACATTTGCCTTAAATAATACAAGATAGAGATATCATAATGCTTAAGCAACCCCATCCATCTAAGTTATCTATAATTAAGCTCCCTCTGGGTCATAAGATGCTGAAGACTATGATGATTTGTGAAGATCTCACAATGCACATCATAAAGATAATGCCTATAAATCATAAGCACAAAAACTATTGCCGCCAACTTCAAATCATGAGTGGGGTAGTTGTGCTTGTGCACCTTTAACTGTCTCGATGCATAAGTAATTACTCAAAATTCCTACATCAATACATAACCCAAACCAACACCAAAATTATCACAATATACAATGATCCCTTGCCTCACTAGGAAGAGCCAAAATAGGAGTTGAAGTATGAATTTTCTTGAGCTTTCCAAAGCTCCACTCACACTCCCGGACCATCAAATAGGAATCTCCTTCTGAGTCAATCTAGTCATCGGTGCTGAAATGGTAGAAAAACTCTTAATAAACTGCCTATAATACCAGGCCAAACTATTGAAGCAACAAACCTTAATCGGAGATGTAGGCCTGGCCTAGTCACACATAGTCTCCATCTTTATCGGGTCTACTGTGATCCCATCCTTAGATACCACATACCCAAGGAATACCACTGAATCAAGACAAAACTCACACTTAGAGAATTTAGCAAAAAAAATGATCTCTTAATGTCTGGAGCACAATCCTCAAATGCTGCATTTCCTCCCCCTAGTCCTCGAATACACAAGCATGTCATTGATGAACAAAATCAGAAATGAATCCAAATAAGTCTTGAACATATGATTCATCAAATCAAAAAATGTTTTTGGGGCATTAGTTAAACCAAAAGACATTACTAGGAACTAATAATTACCATAATGGGTCCTAAAGGATGTCTTTGGGATATCCTCAGCCCGAATCCTTAATTGATGGCAACTGAACCTTAAATAACTCTTAGAGAACACCGTTTCTCTTTGAAACTAGTCAAACAAATCATCATTACGAGGCACAGGATAATAGTTCATCACTGTCACATTATTAATCCCCTTATAATCAATACAAATATGCATAGTTCCATCCTTCTTTTTCATAAAAAACATAGGAGCTCTCTAAGGAGACACACTCAATCTAAAACCTTTACTAATAAAATCTTGAAGATGAGTATTTAGTTTCTTTTGCTCGATAGGAGCCATACGATAAGGTGCCATAGAAATAGATCGGGTACCTAGCTTAAGATCAAGAACAAACTCTATATCATGCTCAGGAGGAAGACCAGGTATGGTAAGAAAACATTAGGAAACTTATGAACTATAGGGATAGAGGCAAACGATGGACTCTCCATACTAACATCACAAATTTGAGAAAGATAAGACCCACAACCCCTTGAAATAGGACTCCTAGTATGAATATAAGAAATAATACCCGTCAGAAGTGACTACTAGTTCCCTGTCTCACAACCAGGGGCATGTCGGGCATGGCTAAGGTAATTGTCTTGGAAAAATAATCCAAGACCGCATGATAGTGGGTTAACTATTCCATGCTAGAATCACATCAAAATCCACCATATCTATTATAATAAGATTAACCTGAGTATTAAACTCTGAAACAGTCACAACCCATGATCTATAAACCTAATCCACCACTAAAGAGTCACCCACAAGAGTAGATACACATAATTATATAGATAATGAATCCCAAGACAACTCTAACAACAAGGAATAATAAGTAGACACATAAGATTAAGTGGATCCCAGATCAAATAAAAAAAAAGCTGATAGATGGAACATCAAGATCATACTTGTTCTAACAACATCCAATGACTCAACCTCGGATCTAGCAGGTATGAAATATAACTAACCATTCCCTCCACCCGGATGGGGTCCTACCAATCTCCTATATTAGCTAATAACTTCATGATCACCCTAGGGACTACTCCTACGACCATGCATACCACCTTTAATCGAGGGATATACTGTCCTAATCAAAGGAACACTCTGAGATGAAGGAACCATTTCTCCACGACTGGGATACTCTTTCAAAATATGGACAAAATCTCTACAACCTGATAATGCTGAAACGGCTAATTAAAGGGTACCTACCCTAAGGACTACTACATCTAAATTGTGAGCTACTATGGCTCTTACAAAAACTACCTGATAATGTAGCCTCTTATCACTGCCCATTTGGGTCTCATGATGTATCTCCTCCATAAACCTAAGAATGATCAAAAACCTCAGCAAAAAACCTACCCGCAGCATTTAAACTCTTTGTAGACATATGAAAAGGGAATCTTAATCCCCGAATAAAGAAACAAACCATCCCGTACTTAGTATTCAAAATAGAAGTAGCATGCCTAGCCAACTCCTAGAATTAGCCTCATACTCCACAACCATCATGGAGCCCTAGTCTAATCTCAAGAACTAATCTTTTAAACGATCCCTGTGACTGTGAGGTATACACTTCTCTAAGAAGATTACGAAGAACTAAGTTCATCTGGGAGATACAGATAGCTTGGAAGAAAGATAACCTCTCCATTAATGTTGAGCTTCCATGTAAAACTAAAAAGTAGTGTAATTTGTGGAACGAGTCTCAACTAGGCTAAAATTCTAGAGCCTATCCTCACAAGTAATAAAGCACTCATATGCATCCTCACGTGGTGCACTAAAAAACCTAGATGGATCCAATCTTAAGAATCTACCCAACAAATCCTGATCCTAAAAAGACATAGCAGGTTGGGTACCTACCAGATGAGCGACTTCTAGTTGAGCAACCGTTGGTGCAAGAGGTACCTCAACTCTAGGAGGCATTGATAGAGGCTATTCCCCTACCTCAGTACTACTCTAATCCATAGACTATGAACTATTAAATGGTGCACCACTAACTAATACCAAAAGATAAACTAAATCAGCCCCGAGCACTGAAGAATAAATGAATCCCAGTAAATACTGGGATGGTTTTTGGCCCACCACTGGTTGGGGTAGAAGAATATCTGGTTTAGGAGTAGGGATAGTGTCTGGTGAAGGCCTCTATCCTATCACCTAAATAGGTACACATCCCTAGGCTATCCATGACATCTATGTCATTAATGAACAATGACCAAAACCCTAAGATAGTCTCGAGACCCACATCCTATGTAGCAATAACACGTATTTTAGCCATCTATGAAAGCATGAAACCAAAGGAATGCTTTAGAAACCAACTCATACTATTAGCACAAAATGAGTTAAGTAAGTGAAGAACTTCTAATAATGTTCTATAACCTCTCGAAGATAAGAAACAAGCATCATTATTTCGATCTGCGAGACTCTACTAGACACATGATCTTGTACCCATAATACTGATAAAGCTTGGATTTGATACCAATTATCATGGCCTGATTTACAAGTCATGATGACACCTACTATATCCCCTCTTTTCCAGGCCATATCGTAACCTAAAGCTCAAAGAAATAGGCTAACTAGGTGGAAAATGGGCTAAAAGCTGAAAATCAAACTTTAAAGACTTACAATAGAAATAAAATAATCATAATAGTATAATATATAGATTAAAGATCAACAATCATCCTAAGACCTAGTAAAGTTGGTGCAAGAGCTACTATAAATGGAATATAAGTACTAGAATTGTCAAATATAACCCATCTCAAAATTTAAAGACTAGACCTAGATAATAGAAAGAAAAAGGGGTAACTCTTACTCTAAAAGCTCACCCAATCTTTGAAATCAACCCAGCCGAGCGTCACATCAGCGATGGCTACTAGAACTAGGATCTATACCAAAAAGGTATAGAAGGGTAGTGTTAGTACCAAAATCACAGGTACTAAGTAGGCATCATCGACCGAATGAACTAAATCATGACATAAGTCTGATATAATACAAGATAAAATAAGCTAAACCAAGGTAATATGGCTAACCTAGAAATAAGCTCAACACAGCTGTGTATAAATAAATCAAGTAAATAAAGAAATATAATGTAAAGATCACACGATTATAACTTAGAATTTATCCCTCATAAGACAATAAGTGTGGAAAAATAGATAACTCAACACGGGCCCCATAAGCTCGGAGGGTGCATTTAAAGGAAAACACTAATCAAAGATCTATAACTTTACTGAATATCAGCTATAACTATCAAATCATCCATACCATTTCATATCATACCCAACTCTCAATTCCAGACACAAATTAGAACTCATATCATCATCATAACATCCTTAATAGTATCAACATCGTAACATTATTTGCCAAACTTGAACTAGAACTCATAATACCAATATCATCATCAATTGTCGGACTTGAACCGAAATTCATATTATCAATATCATCATCAATTGTCGTACTTGAATTGGAACTCATATTTTTAATATCATCATCAATTACCAGACTTGAACCAGGACTCATATTATCAATGAACCGTATTAATCAACCATGCTAATAAATCATATCAATAAACTATAACAATAAACCATTTAATTAAACCATATCAATAAACCATGTAGATTATCATATCTATCTACAATACCAATAATCATATCTAAAAACCATACAAATATCCACATCCATAAACCATATCGATAACCAATCTATTAGCCATAACAATAATCATATCTATAAACCATAGAGTTCTTACCTGAAATTAGCACCAACTCTCAATACCCAACTAGCATAAACATTAATAATTTAATCTCCTGAAATTCTAAAAATAATCATTAATGAGGGTATAACATGGGTACATAATTCTACAAAATCTAATACGAGTCTTGGCGTAAGGTGGGCTGGAAGGGCCCACTTCTAATCTCCAAATTTTTTTAAGGCAAATTCTACCCCCAAATAGGCCAAGGTATATAAAATTATAAAAGTCATAATTATGACTAAGATAACAATTCTCCCAAACGTGAACAACTAAATTTATTTAACCTAAAACATGAACAATTAAGGCAATCTTACCCAAGCTTGAGCAAATAAAGAAATTTTATCTAAACTTTAGAAACTAAAGAAATTCTACCTAAAACATAAGCGAATAACTCAAATTCACCTAGATTACGATTCCAAGATAGTCTAAACGGTCCAAATAAGACTAATCATACTAATCATACTTCTAATCATAGCAATCATTATTCCAATGCCTAAATCCCATCCCATATCCAGCATAATATCATAATTGTACTATGAATTATCTCATTCTATGAAGAGGGTAAAACTAGCCTACCTGGACGCCAAAGAAAAACCTAAAGAATCTGCTAAATCATCAATTTCCATACCCGAGAAGATTCTGAAAGATGCCACTCTATCAAAATCATAATTTACTCTTCAATATGAGAACAACAATACCCATATTACACTATTGTGTTTTGGGTCCAAAATTATATAAAAATCCTATGCAAAGCCTATTTACGGTATTGCACTTTTAAAAACAACACAATATCCCTCTATTCTCAAGGAACATTTAGCCTAAAAAATAGGTGAATTCTGATATTTTAATGGTGCAACAATTAAGCCACCAATCTTTTCTTTATAGGGATTTCAAGAAAAAATGGGGAGTTAAACCAAGAAATTGTGGATGCTTACTACAAATTTGAAAAAGAAACGTGTAAATTAACTTCACCCAAGCTCCAAAACTACCCACAAATGATTCTCCCAAGTTTTCCCACTTTTTAGGGTTCACTATTATTGAGAAAAAATAGGGAAAATCAGGCTAAGTGAGGAATTTATACCCTTCCCAAGAATTTGGGTACCGGTTATGTGGACAATGCGCCACTTAATCGGTCACTGCTTAAGTGACCTAGTGTTGGTTTAGTGATAGATGGTGTCTTTAGAAGTACCACTTAAGCGGTCCCTTGGCTCTTTAGAGGCTACCGCTTAAGCTCACCTCGACTGGGCTGACCCAATCTCTTAAGTGATGTGTCAGTAACTTTAGTAGCTTCTTCACTTAACCGGCCAAAAAGGGCGCTTAAACGGTGCACTAGTACTAGTAGAGACTTGGAATTTTCCAAGTCTCCACCAACCACTCGGTATTTATTTGAAATATTGAATATTCAAATGGACTATGCTACCCTATAAAATTTGACATGTTGGACTCAATGGCTCAGTCAAAATTTCTATCCAAGATCATTTTTATGAAAACTAGGTCCTACACCTATGTACCATTTTTCTAAACTTTTGTCCAGTAACCCAAAATAAGCCAAAAAGCCTCAGTACCCAATCCAAGGGTCCACCTAGACTAAAATTGATGTTATGGAGTTGTTGAAACTGTTAGAATTATAATATGTGGTTGTTTAGATGATGTTTTTGCCCAGTAGCAATTGGATCATCAAAGGTTTCATGATAGGGAATTACCTCTAAAAAACAAATGAACTACCCAGTAATCAAACTGTCAAGTCCATTAAGTCATAAATGACTTGGACAGCTATATGAAATATCTAACGACGAAAATAAACAAAAATACAGAAAATGACCTAAAGGGCATTACAATACCTCTGTAGGATTTTAACTCAATTCACTAGAACAACATGACCCTCAATAACAACAAATTTGAAGAATATTCCAACCTAGGGATTATAAACCCTAACACCTAACCATGCTCAATTAACAAACCTCCCAAGATGTAGACCCCAAGTTTTTGAGTTCCCTAACTTAAAGAAATTAACCCTAACTCAATTTATAACTCACTAAAACTAAGATTACATTAACATGGTATTGTGTTCCTATCGCACATGCAGGTGTACATAAATATGCAAATAATAGAGTAACCCTTTCGAGTCTGATGTCAAACAAATATGAACTTATGTTTAGCAACAACCTAATTTTCAAACATTATGAAAAAGATTAACAAGTGCTAGTTGTAACAACAGAAAAAGTTTAAGATTTGAGAATCTAAAAGTAATAGTAAATAATACGAGATTATAAAGTATTTGAAATGATAATTAGGAGAAATCCAGGGTCAAGGCACTTTGAGTAATCCTATTAAGCTATAAAATCTCATTGGTTAAGTTAATTATCTTGATTGTTGATTTGTGGTTAATAATATGATTATGGTTTTTTGATCCTCTAATTGTCTATCTTAATTAGCCCCACAACTATATCATTTAGTGGGAATATGATAACTAATTTAAAAACATTTGTATTTCATGTCGTATTTGAGCTAAATGGGGTGAATTAGGTATATTCCTATCCTAAACATGAATTGTATATTTAATTCATTTAAAGAATAAAACCTATTCTGTATATTCAATGATCTAATATATTGTTCCTCCTTCCGGGATCATAATAGAAATATTGGTTAATTCTAAAGGTCGCAAATCAATAGAATTATGAAATCAAGAATACATAAAGAACCAAAGATGATAATCAACTTTAAACCAACTCAATTGAAAGCTAAGTATTCATGTTCATAGACTCAACCCTAGAACGAGGGTGTTTATCCACTCATGGTTTTACAAAAAATTATAATATTGGAATTCATGAGTAAAAACAAAAGTAAAGAATAAGACCCCGAATTGGAGCCTCCTCATGTGTTTTTTCTCTTTGAAAGTCGTCCAAAATATTTAATGTAGTAGCCAAGTGTTTAATTTATAGTGTAGAAGGTCTTTTAGCCGAACTTAACCTAGGGCATGGCACACCCTAATCACGGATGTCCTTAGGTGTGAGATGTCCCTATCTCATACCCTTACTAGAATTTACATTTTACTTCTGAACCAAGGGTGTGACACGCCCTTATCTTAGAGCTGTGAGAGCGTGGCACACTCTTGTGCTCCAAAAGCTAACTTTTCTTTGTAGTTAACTCCTTCTAATTTCCTTCAAATCTCGCACTTTGTAGATGCCTTTCCAACACCATTCAAGCTTGTTTTGATTCCGAAAATTTCTCCTGATACCTTGCATGGTTTTGTAAAACATCAAGCAACCAGAATTAGCTCATAAAACACAATAGAGTTCATCAAGGTACATTATAATAAGCATAGCTCATGATAGTACCACTAGCTTTCTCGTATAAACTCTATGTGATTGTTTTGATTCTTAACATGTTTTCATTGCACCATAGAAACTCTAAACATGCACTTAAACATTTATATACTCAATTAAAACATTAAAAATTGATTAAGCATTAAAAGAGGTCCTCCAAACTAGGCTAAACATGCAAAGATAATGACACATAGGAGTATAAATAAGCCTAAGATCAATACCCCGCAAATAAAGCCTTGTTCATCCTAGAACTACTTTCCTCACTAAGAATAATCAAGGAAGACTCTAATATTACTACTACAATAAAGACACTCAAATTAGAATTACAACGACTACATGAATAGCAAGTTCCACATTAACCATGTCATTTCAATTGCAAACTCTTGAACACTACTTCTAAATATCCTAACCTCGAGAATTAACTCTACCAATTTGTCAAACTGATGCATATTACTCAACAAATAGATCATACAAATACCTTACCATTATCAAATATGTTCTTTCACTTCAAGAGAGTCACCCATATTCACTTAAAAATATGCAATTTATCACACGAATGGGTATAGGAATTAAATTTTGCTCACTCACAATAGGAGTTCACATGTCACACAGATGAAACAAAAGCTTTGCCTTAGTGTAGTACTCAAACAATAGCTGAATATCGAGGCTCAAGATTTAGTAGGACCTTTAGGGTTTTAATATAGGCTAAGGGACGGAAAGATACTACTCTGGTAAGTAACAACGACTATATTCCCTATGCGTTTTAATTGATCATACATAACATTGAACTCTTTTCGAACCAATTAATTTTTTTGCCACTTTCATCTTTCTACTTCTCTTTTGTTTTTCCCAATCTTTTTATGCTGAATCTTTTTAAGCTAATTCATATATATTCAGCAGGGGAGTATTTGCTATCAACACATGATTCACTTTTGATCAATTGATTTTTCCATAACATTACTCCCAACCATAACATATAACTTTGTAACACATCAATATATGTTATTTTTCTCTTAACTTTTAATTTTTCCTTCTTCAGATCTATACTCCTTAACCTATTACTTTTTCAACTAAAATTCTTAGGAGCTATAGATCAAGTCCAAGTCAATTTAAAGAAAGGGAATAAACTACATATGAGGTTACCAAAGAATAGGCTAAAGTCTCAACGATGCTAACTAAGATTGAGCAGTAAAGGTTGATATAGAGGGTATAAAACGCGGCTATCAAAGAAATGTCTATATCATCTTCTAAACCTAGCATTCTTTATTTCACTTAGAAAATATGCCAAGCAAGTTCTAAATATTAATATGCAATTCAGAATGTAACAAAAGCCTCACTCACACATGGCATATGCTCAAATAAAGTAGGATATCTGTAGACTCTCAGCCAAGTAATAGCAAGAATTAAAACTTAAGCCAACATTGTACAAGAGTCATATAAATGAGCCTAGATGACCAAAAATAGTCATTTAACTCATTCAACATGCTTTCACATTCAAAATTGACTTGCATCATGTAATCATACATAGAAAATAGCAAGAACATCTCATTTATTCCTAATCAAAAATTTAAAATTACTCCTAAAAATGAAAAAGGGATACTGGGTTCAAAAGGCATCCTCTTAAAAAAGAACCAAAATAAAAAACCAAAAGGTGGGTGAAGTATTCCCCAACAAGACTGACACCAACATAAACTGAAAGTTAAAAAAAAGATAAAATCTTTTTGTAATTTCTTTTAAATTTAGTCAATACTAGAAATTAACTAATAATGGAAATGCTATTATAGAACTTTACCCTAAACCATCGGAAGATTTCCCATCCCACAATTAAAATCACACTTTTTCCCCAAAGTATAACTTAAAAGTAAGGATAAAACTACTCCTCGAGGACTCTAGGACTAGCTAGTAGCACCATGATCACCAAAAAGTATGGAGGACCCCACACCCTAGTCTTTACCGTGCTACTTAGCTTGGGTCTCCAAGACTCAAACTTTTCATCAATTTGTGACTCAAAAAAATAAAACTGATGGTGATAATAATGTAAAACAAGAAAATAACATACCTACCTTAACTTGGGTTGTCTCCTAAGCAACCCTAATTTACTGGCGCGACACGACTCTTATCATAATTTTCAACCATATTCTTTTATCCTATTTCTCCTACTTAGAGCCTATCTTTTTACTCTTTTCTAACCTCTTGAGTGCTTACTCTTAAAGTCTACGGCTCTTTCCATACTTGACTTTTCAAGATCCTCTGCTAATTTTGAATGTCGGGTTTAATTCTTAGTTTGGGAAACTCTATGAGAGAGTCTAAAAAGTCATTAAATGCTTGAACTCCACCACCCCATACTTATCCACTTCCATAGATGTGGTTATATATAAATCTTAATAGTGTGTGGGTATATTGAGTGCTTTTTACACTCTGAAGACCACCTCTTCATTATTTAGTCTAATCTTTAGAGTGTCATCTCTCACATTAATAACTGTTCCTCAAATTATCAAGAATGGATGTTCCAGTATGATTGATACCCTATCATCTGCATCATAATAAAGAATAATGAAATTAGTAGGAATAATGAACTAACCATTCTTAGTGAGAACATCCTCTATGATTTCTTCAGGCACCACTCTTGTTTTTTTCTCTATTTGGAGCACCACAAAACATGGCCTCAACTTTTCCAAACCCAGAGTATTTAAAATAGATAAGGGCATTAAATTTATGCTTTCCTCTAAGTCACTCAAAGTATGGACCATATCACTTTCACCAATTTGTATAAGGAGGGTGAAACTTCCAGGGTCCTTGAGCCTCCTGGGCATCTTGCTTATTACCACTGAACTACATTCCTCAGTAAGTGCTACCATCTCAATGTCACCCATATTTGTTTTATTTGTTACCACATCCTTCAAGTACTACACATACTTAGGCATTCCCTATAAAGCATCTAACAAAAGAAGGTTAATATGAATTTCTCTAAACCTGTCAACGAACTTCCTAAAGCAAGAATCCTACTTAGCTTTTTAAGCTTTTGAGGGAATGGTGTGGTTGTATCTCTTGTATATGCTCAACTACTTTTTCTTTTAGGTACTTAGACTTCCTCAAATTTTAAGTCTCTTTGGCTGCAACTTGTTTCTTTTCTATCTGTTATGGAACTAACACTGCATGTACCTCTTAGTATTTCTTTGGAGGTCTATCAATAAGGTATGTTCTTTGCTTGAGCTACCTGCCCCAATTGTGTAACACCCCATAAAATCCAAACCAATATTATAACCATGATTAAATCTCATGCAAAAATCAAATATCATGTTTTTGTAGTTTGATGAGTGATTTGGTAATATATTAAGGCCTCAATAACTCCAAGCTTATAGACAAGTCAACATATCCCTTAGCAATTAAGTTCTTGAGAAGAATGTTGCTATATTCAACTTTAAACAAGCATAACTTTTGTATTACTAATATTTTTTTATCTCAAGCTCTACCAAAAGAGATAATTGAATTAGCTTTCCAACTGTACTGGTTTTGCCTTAATCTGACATTAGAGTAAATGATTATGCCCAATTTATCAAAAGGGTGTCAGTATGTAAGAGCCCGACGTCTTAGGTGACAGACCGTCCACTAGTGATGGATTATCGATCCAAACAATTTTCTTTAAGTAGAAAGAACAAAATTTAGTCTTTTTGGGATAGTTGGAGTGATAGTTGGTCGTGGGAGTGATGGTTAGTCACGGGAGTGATGATCCATCACCTAAACCATCCACTGGGATAGTTTTGCATTGTTATAAGATTTTCAAAGTTTTTTTTGTCTTTCCTCTCTCTTTTAACTCCAAAACGACATTGTTTAAGCTATTCTATGGCTGGAATATAAAGCTATATCACCCCAAATTCTCTATTAACTTAAAATTCAATCAACATATAGAGAGAAAATAGAGAAAAAAGTGATTCTCTATTCTCCCAAAGAAAATTAGGGTTCTTCAATCTCCAACTCCAATTACCAAGAGTTTTCAAGGTTTTCATATCCAAATATGTGGGATTTCATCAATGGGTTCCGTCCAACCATTTAGTCCAAAAGATTTCTTTAACTCTCTAGTTTAATTTACCCTTTTCCTTAAGGTTCTATGGCAATTATAAGCTTTGTTTGAATTTCAATCTATCCTCATAATTAAACTATGCATACATGATATTCCCAAAAGTCTAACATCTTCCCATACTTAGAATCATGAATTCCTTTTTTATTGATAAATTATTGAGTTTTGGCTTAAATTATGAAATTCCCCATTATAGAATCTTAATATGATCATGTTTAGGTGCATTAGTCAGAGAAGATGGGTTATGAACACCCGATACCTATGGATTCATACATATATTAGTTTAAATGTATTTGAAAACTTTATACTATCCCATGATTATAATTTTTCGAATGTAATTATAATAAGCTATTCAGTTTTCAGTGTCATTAAGTTGGAAGTAGTACTTAGCATCGAGTGATTGCAGGGATGAAGAATCACCAGTCATAATTGACTGTGACCCTTAGTAGTAGTCCAAAAGTTCTAGATCTATGGTAGCACCATAGGTTATAAGGGGTCACTTGCTAGTTGAGGGCTGACACCCTAGTCTCTTGAGACATCATTTTAGTAAATCCACGCCAGCCATTATTCATACTGTAGGCAAGGTACTGAACAAATATCCGACTGGGGTTATAGGTTGGACCCTGATTTGCTCAGATTGAGGTATTTTGGTTATTTTTAGCTCCTACAGTCACAGTTTATATTTTAGTTCAGATCTGCATAACCTTGTATTCAGTTATTCAGGTTTCATTTAGTACATGTTAATACTTGGTCTTGAATTTAGTTTACCATGTTTGATGCATTTATGTTCAACTGATACTAGTTAGTTTCCCCATATCACATGCTTAGTATATTCAAAGTATTGATCACATACTTTCCTGCACTATATTGACTCATAATATAGGTTCGAATGCTCAGTACCCAAATCACACCAAGTACCTTCCCTACCACATTCAATAATAGTTTTTGTGAGTCCTTATCATTCTAGGACTAGATATTAGTATTTAATTTTTACCTTCTTTTAGTTTCAGTTAGTTGGAGTTAGTTGGGGGCTTGTCTTATGATTTAGAGACTTTTAGACTAATGTTTAGATTTTTAACATGTTGGTTTATTAGACAATTTTATTTCCAGCTTTGGTTGATATTCAATGTTTCATTATTATTATTTCTATCAGTTATTTTAGTTTAGCTTCCGTCCAGTATTTTGTTACTTTATCAATATTCTTAGAGTTATGTTAGGCCATAGGTTTGCTTGAGGTCACTTGTGACACTACACACCATGTTACAACAAGGGGCAGTCTTAGGTCGTGACAAATCGTGTCTCTAAATTCTTCTGAGATAGTTGCTAATTTTTTTTATGTCTAGAGCTATTTGTTCTTGATTGGACAAGATCTTTATCAAAGTCTTTTCAATATTACAAGCCCGAGTGTTATTCTAAATGTTCTATTTCTGCTGAATCTGCTAAGTCTGAGCCTGATTATTTCCCCATGAGTAATTAGGCTGACTCTTCTAATTATGATTATAGGAATTACCATAATCCTAGTTACCCTTTTGTGTATTACCCATAAAATTAACCGACTCTAGATTTGCTCCATATGAGTCTACAGAGTGACCACTAACTTCACAAATATTACACCAAGACTGAGCCAGCTGAACTACCTTTACCTGGGCCTGAGGTTGATTCCCACTCAACTTACTAAATTGTCTCATCATTTAGTTCTAGAATAATTCCAATTAAGCAACCAAATCTACGATACTATCAACCTCAATCATGCTTGTAGTCTTTTTACCACAATTCTAAACTTATCACCATGTCATTCGGGATTACCTTATGCAATTCAGTTTAGAAAAGTATATAGTTTGTCGTAACTTTCTTTTGATGCTTGACCACTTGCAGCTGAATTAATTTTTTTATGGTTTGTTACAGAGATTACACAAAATTATGAGCTAATATCTCATTAGTTTGTTAGTGGTGTAGACAATCCCTGAGAAGAGACTTAAATCTCTCTAATGAATAATATAGGTTCTCATTTGGCTTCTGTTTCAAACTCTAGATCTGACTCCTTAACCTTACAGTTTTACCAAATGGAAAGAATTAGATGAGGAACTTCTTTGCCAAGTTGTTCCAAGTAGTGATGGGGCTTGAAGGTTCGGCCTTTAACCATTTCTTCACTTCCACTAATATTAAGAAGGGGAAGAAAGTGAGCCTTACATAATCCGTGGAGACTCCAGTGGGAATGAAAGTATCACTGATCTCTAATTGTAGATCCTCATGTGACAGGCCGGTGAACTATCCATTACTGTGAAACAAATTTACCATTTTTTGTTTGATCTGAAATCAACCTATGAGTAGCAGTCTACAGATGGAAAAGGTAATATTAGTCAAATAGAATTGGCACTTTGCTTAATGTCCTGCAGGCTAGTTGTTCTTCAACCTTCACTACATGAATAACTTTGTCTTGTTAAACTTGTGGGATGTTATAGAAAAGTATCGCATCTCTTCTTAATTGATGTAAACATCGCTTAGGTTCATGACATGGGTCAACCAAATCCCTTTCTTTTTCTAGCTTACTTGAGATTTAGACCTATACTTACAAGTTCAGAATCTAAGACCAAGTTGTCAGAACTTATCCAACAAAATAGTAAAGCTAAAACTAATAAGGGTGCCAAACTTCAAGTCCCCTACAATGATGCCAAAAACTTATTGCATTCCTACAACACATGCAAAAATATGTGGCAATGAAAGTAATAGAGTATCCCTTTCGATCCGGATGTTTAACCTTAGAGACAACCCAATTCTAGCATTACTAAGAATATTAAACAAGTGCAAATCGTAACCTTAGAGAAATTTAAATATTTGAAAATTTAAAAGTAACTATAAACAATACGAGATTATAAGGTGTTTGAAATGATAATAAGGAGAAATCCAGGGTCCAAACAGTTTGAATACTCCTATTAAGCAATACAAAATTTTTAGTTAAGTTAATTATGTTTGTTACTGATTCATGGTGTTAATAACTTGATTATGGTCTTTCGAGCCTCTAATCGTCTATCAAAATTTGCCCAATAATTACATCGTTGAGCTTGGATGTAAAAACTAATTTTAACATATTTGTGTTTCATCCCGTATTTGAGACAAATAGGGTGAATTGTTGACGCAGCCCGAACCGAGGCCTTGTCGTAATGGGCATCCCAAGTCCACCTAGGACCGGGGAACACCCCCTTAACCCAACCCGACCACCTTATAAAGCCTTAGATGAGTTGAATTTTGAGCATATAATAAGATTGTGCAATGCTCTCATGAAGACTTTAGGATAGGGTCACTACCATGACCGACCCAACCAAGTTCGTCCATACCAAACCAACCATCCATACCATACCAAACCAAATAGAATATCGAAACATAATATAAAAGTCAAACCCAAAATGTAATACTATGGAACAATAAGAAATTATGTCTGGTGATGCCAGCCTCCCAACATATTCTAATGTCGAGGCCGACACCAATACCGATCCCCCCCATTCTAACCCCCAAAAGTACCACAAAGCCTTTATCCAAAAAATACAAATATACAATTGGGACATACCTCAAACTATTGCTAAAACCAATATCCAGAAAGAAAATAAAAAGTCCTAGAATGTCTAACATAAAATGATGCCTTTCGAAAGAATGGAAACTCCCTACTTATGTCCAATAAGTTTTCCTTGAATCAAGTAGTATGAAGGAGGATTCGAATGTTCGGTTCCTACGTAGCGTGGGCATACAACTTCCAGCAGATGGGTTAGTGGGTGAATACTAGTATGAATCTCGAGAAAAGAATAAGGTAATTCCAGTTATCAAAACAAAGTGAAAACCGTCCAATGCAAACAACCATACATATATATAAGTTCTGGGAAAAGGGATTGGGTTTAGCATGCCATTTAAAACATTAACCTTGGTCGTGTAGCTTAGCCGTCCTACCACCCACGAGACATATGGGTTTATCTTCTCCTGCTAAAAGGGTCCCGATGCATATAGCTGCACTACCAGGAAATAATCCTGGGATGACTAGTAAATTTCTCCAATATAAATGTGACACTCTCACATGGAAAATGAAAACCCCTCGTATCGGCAAATATGAGTTTCCGATTTTAATCCCCCCAGGATCGCCACCTTACACTGCTTAGCTTATATTCCTCGACCATTAATGTTAAATTAAAACTAAATCCAAACAATCCAAATAACCATTTATCAACAAAGGCTATTTGATAAACCAGTGGCACGTCATACCACCATACTTGCAAGCATTATCCATAGCCAAACCATTTTAGATCAAGGGGACTCTCAGTGCCCTTTCCATTTACCATATTAACATGTTGGGAGACTACCATGTTCTCCACAAGGGTAACCAATTAGCCTTTAACCTTTGTAAACCATTTAAACCATTTGTAGTTTCATGCCTTACCTGAAAACAAGCAAGAGTTCCCTTTTAAAAGAGTCAATGCAATAAATCTATCTTTATAAGAATTTAATTAAACACCTTAGGGGCATAGAATAACCTAAACCAAATTCCATTACCATTAAACCATTTCCATTATGAAAAACCACCATTAATGCATAGAAAGCATAATTAAAACCATAAGAAATCATAAACAAGCCTTTACATCATAAGCCCCAAATCAATGATTTAAACCCAAAACCATGCGAAAGTAAAAACCATAAAATCAACCATATAACCATGCCTTTAATTGAAACTACAAGTAGGGAATAGAATCATGCCTTAAACCAAGAAGATTGAGGGAAAGAATTCACCAAGACAATCCCTAAAGTAATCCTTTGGCTTAAACCATAGCTCTTTGCCGCAAAATCTTTTAAGAGAATTATGATATGTTTTGGAAGAGATTCTAAGTTTTTATGAATAAAATAATAAGGTAAATAACCTCCTAAGTGTATTAGAAGTCGTGGGTCATTATTAGGGTAAGTAGGGAAATGTCAAGAATACCCCCACTTAAATTAAATAAAATTCCAACACAGGGTTACGACTGACCTCCTTACGAGTCGTAACCTAGATTATGGTTGATACCCACCCAATCTAAACCAATCCTCAACCATGGATCAGACACTGTCCAGTGTACGACTCATCCAACTAAGTCGTAACATCAGTATATGATCTGTACCCATGATTCGATACCTTGGAAGAATGTAATACCAGGAGGATAAAATACTAACAACCTTACGAGTCACCTTTATAACTCATACCCATTTCTTATAACTCGTACCCTCAAGTCGTATCCATTCAAGTGTTCAAGACAATTCCACCAACTAACACTGGTCATCTTACGATAGGTCTTCACCAGTCGTACCCTAGCTTACTACTTGTACCATAAGTCATAATAGGTCTGAAGAATGAGAGTCTTGGAAAATTTCTAATGGTCCAAACCTGTGATGCTTTAGTCTCCCCCACTAGGAATATTTATCTCTGAATGACGGACAAGGTAAGAGTAGCTACACACAGAGTCATTTTGCATTATCAAACATTAATCCAACCTTTGATGTCTCTACTCTTACCTTTACAAAGACAGAAAGCAAAGATACAATATATGCAACTCTCTCTTTAACAAACTTAAAAAATAAAGATGTGTTCAAGAACACATATCTTCTGCACGAATATCAGGAGCAAAAAACAAGAGCGGATACTTGGAATTCATGTCCTCTTTTGCTTCACACATGGAATTTTCCACCTTATGGTTCCAACATAGAACTTTAACCAAATCCACACCCTTGGTCCACAACCGAAGAACCTGCCTATCCAATATCGCAACTAGGACCTCTTTATAAGACAAAGAATCTGAGATATCCAACCCTTCCAAAGGTACAATAAATGATGAATCACCAACGCACTTCCTCAACATAGAAGCATAAAATATAGGATAAACCAAACTCAAACTAGATGGCAACTCTAACTCATACGCAACATTGCCCGCACTCCATAAAATCTCATAAGGACCAATGTATCGAGGACTGAGATTTTCTTTTTTTCTTAACCGCACTACTCCCTTTATAGAGATACCTTACGAAAAATCTTATCCCCAACTGCAAAATCTAAGTCTCTATGCCTAACATCCGTATAGGACTTTTGATGACTCTGGGTAACCTTGAGCCTATCCCGAATCACCTTCACCTTTTCTATATCTTGATAAACCCAATCCAGACCAAGTAAATCAGTCTTGCTGAGCTCAAACTAACTAATATGAGATCTACACCTCCTACCATGCAACACCTCAAAAGGAGCCATAGCAATACTCCTACGATAGCTATTTTGTAAGCAAACTCTACCAAAGGTAGATGATCCACCCAACTTCAACCATAATCAATCAGACAAGCTCGAAGCATATCTTCCAATGTTTGAATAGTTCTTTTCACCTGCCCATCCAACTGCGGGTGGAAAATCGTACTCAAACTCACCTTAGTCCCCAACCTTTTCTAGAAAGACCTTCAGAAATGGGATGTAAACTGCATACCGCAATCGGAAAAAATTGAAACCGGTACACCATGCAGTTTCACAATCTCTTGAAGATAAAGCTTTGCATAATCCTCCACTAAAATGCTAGTCCGCACAGGTAAGAAATGCACAAACTTTGTTAGCCTATCCACAATGACCTAAATCGAATCAAATTGGTTCTGAGACCGAGGAAGACCGATAACGAAATCCATATTTATCTCTTCCCACTTCCATTCAGGCAATTAATCTCTTGATACAACCCACTAGGCCTTATTTTCTTAATCTTAACTTGCTTACAGACCATGCACTTGGACACAAAATCAACCACGTCCCGCTTCATACCACTCCACCAGTAGATCTCCTTGAGATCATGATACATCTTAGTAGAACCAAGATGGATATTGACACCCGACTTGTGTGCCTCAGTCAAAATTCTTTTCCACAAATCATCTACATCAAGAACACACAACTTCCCTTGGTACTGCAAAGTACCATCGCTGCTAATCTCAAAATCTGCCACCTTTTGACCACCAATGCTACCCTTGATTTTTATCAAGGTAGAATCCAACACTTGCTTCTCTTTAATCTCTGAACCAAGAGATGATCTAACCACTTCTTACACCATCACACCATAGTCCTTGGAGTCCCAGAGACGAACCTCATGATTTTCCAAGCTATGAATCTCCTTCACCAATTCCACTTTCCTTCTTCAATATGAGCCAAACTACCCATGGACAACCTACTAAGAGCATTAGCAACCATGTTAACTTTACCTGGATGGTAGTGAAGACTTATATCATAGTCCTTGAGAAGTTTAAATCATCTCCTATGCTTGAGATTAAGATCTTTCTTTGAGAACACATACTACAAACTCTTGTGATAAGAAAAGATATCCACATAGATCCCATACAAATAATGCCGCCATATCTTCAAAGCAATCACAATGGCCAACAACTCCAAATCATGAGTAGGATAGTTCCTCTCATGTAACTTCAATTGCCTGGAAACATAGGTTATCACTTTCCATGCTTCATCAACAAACAACAAAGACCAACTCAAGATGCATCATAATAAACCACGAACCCATCATTACCTTTCGGTAAAGTCAGAACTAGAGCCGAAGTCAACTTATCCTTTAACATCTCAAAACTCCATTTACACACATCAGACCAGTAAAAATAAACCTTCTTCTGAGTCAGCATAGTTAAAGGAGAAGCTATCGACGATAAGCTCTCCATAAACCACCTATAATACCTGGCTAAACCCAAGAAACTCTAAATATCAAATAGAGTCGTAGGTCTAGGCCACTTCTTCACCACAACCACCTTCTGCGGATCCACCATGATCCCTTTACTAAAAATGATATGACCCAAGAAATTAACAATATTTAACAAAAACTCGCACTTAGAGAACTTAGCAAACAACCGCTATTCCTTTAAGGTCTGCAATACTACACGGAGGTGATTAGCATAATCCACCTCACTCTTAAAATACACTAGAATATCATCAATAAACACAATGACTAAGAGGTCCAAATACTGCCAAAACACCCTGTTCATCAAATCCATGAATGCTGCTGGGGTATTTTTCAATACAAATGACATCACCAAGAACTCATAATGCCCATACCTAGTGCAAAAAGCCATCATAGGAATATACACCTCCCTAATCTTTAACTGATGGTTCCCAGACTGAAGATCTATCTTAGAGAAGAACTTTGCACCTTGTAACTTCTTAAAAAGATCATCAATTCGAGGAAGAGGATATTTGTTCTTAGCCGTTACCTATTCAACTGCCTGTAGTCGATGAACATACGAAGAGAACCATTATTCTTTCACATGAACAACACTGGTTCACCCCATGGATAAATACTAGGACCAATAAAACCTTTGTCAAAAAGATCCTTGAGTTTCCTTAACTCACCCGGAGCCATTCTATATGGAGGAATAGAATTTGGACGAGTGTCTGGAAACAAATGAATACCAAACTCTATTTCCTTGTCCAGAGAAACACTTGGAAGATCATCCAGAAAGAACTCTAAAAACCTATTAACTACAAGGACTGAAGACAACGGAGGACCTTCCGAATTAGAATCCTTAACCCAGACTAAGTAATAAAGACAACCTTCAGAGATTAACCTTCGGTCTCTAAGATAAGAAATAAACTTCCCCCTAGGAGCTAAGGAAGAACCTTCCCATTCTATTTATGGCCTATTGGGGAACCTAAAGATGACCCTACGTGTTCGATAATCCAAAGTTGCATAACAAGAATACAACCAATCTGTGCCAAAGATTACATCAAAATCTACCATACCCAACTCAAACAGATCCTCCAAAGTCTGCCTACCATACACCCCCTATAGACCTATTCGGTAATGATTGAATCTCTTATCGGGGTAGAAATAGAAAATAGATTCGAAATAATTTTTGGATCAAAACCAAAAGACATAGCTACCTAAGGAGTCACTTAGGAAAGGATAGAACTTGTATCAAGCAAATAATACACATCGAAAGAGAAAAGCAGTAATGTATCAGTAACAACATCAGGTGATGCCTCAGATTCCTAACCGAACGCTAAAGTATACAACCTATTCCGACCAACACTAGAACTAGGAGCAGTAACAGAAGCAAATGCCACACCGCCAGGTGTAGGAACAGAAGATGAAGCCACTAGAATCTTATTCATCCTCGTAGAAACCTTGTTAGATGGACAATCCCTGAGACGATGGCATACTTGGCCATACCTGAAGCATTTATCCCTACCTTTCTCACAGAATCCCTAATGAGGACGACCATAAATCGACAAGGATGACATGAAGAAATAGACTAACCTACGTTTGCCAAAGACTGGGCTCCCTAGACCCAGGAGTTGTCACCACCATGATAACACCTGTTGCCCGACTGTTGGGGGTAAGGAGCACTGGCAGTAGAGAAGGAACAAGAACTCCCCCTCTTCTTTTTCTGCTATTTCCCACCATTTATACTATCTTGAGATTGGGCACCTCTCTAATCATAAAACCTACACCATTTACTCTGCCTGTCTCTATATTCTACCTGCCTTCTCTTCTCATCTTTAACCTGCTGTATATGAATAGTCAGCCTCAATATGTCTATATCCCTCATAAGCAAAGAAGTCTTGCTTTCCAGAATTAGATCTCTATTCAGCCCAAAAGCGGACTTCCTCATTCTCGACCTTATATAAGCAACCAAATTATGAGCATACCTTGACAAATAAGGGAACTTTAAAGCATACTCCTTTACAAACATTCTTTCTTGCTTGAGGTTCACAAACTCCTCCATCTTAGCTTCTCTCAACTCTTGAGGAAAGAACCAATCATTTAAGGTATCATAAAAGTCCTCCCACAAACCATACTCTTCTACATCACCCTTATCACTATCCCGCTCCTCATACCACAGATAAGCAACCTATTTGAGATGATAAGATGCAAAGTTTCCTCCTTCTACATTAGTATCCCTCATTACCTAAAAGATCTTCTCCATCTCATCAAGAATGACTTATGATTCTTTCTGGACCTTCACTCACATAAAAGTCGGATGAACCATCTTTATAAACTATCCAAGCCTAGCATCCTCAGCAGATACAACATTAGTTGTACCCTGCTCAGCCTGAGCAGCAACCAGTTGGGCTATAGTATGCATAGAATGAAAAAACTCCACATTTATCATATTTCCCTAAGTGACCTGAGGAGCAGTAGGAGGAATAGGATGAAATCCACTACATCAGGAATAGGACCATGAGATCAAAGATGTACTCCAGACGTAGAAGGTACTCCTTCAGCATTATCCTTAAATAGGATAAAAGAATTTCCTTGTGTTCCAGATCTAGGAGGCATGGTCTGAACAAACAAGTATTAGAGAAGATTCTAGGACTGAGAAGTCAAGCATGAAGAAAGAATACCAAGAAAGTAAAACATTCCTAAATGTCCTACAACCGTTTCCTTATAAGTGTGGTGCACTACACACCCCTAAAAAAGACTCTACTTGACATGACTTTATGGAATCCCAATTGACCATGAACCTAGGCTTTGATACCAACTTGACGCAGCTCAGACAGGGAACTTATTGTAATGGGCATCCTTAGTCCACCTAGGACCGAGGATCAACTCCTTAACCTAACCCAACCACCTTATACAGCCTTAGATGAGCTAAATTTTGAGCATATAACAAGATTGTGCAATGCTTTCATGAATACTTTAGGATAGGGTCAGAACCATGATCGACCCAACCAAGTCCGTTTATACCAAACCAACCATCCATACCATACCAAACCAAAGAGAATATCGAAACATAATATGATAGTCAAACCCAAAATGTAATATAATAGAACAATTAAAAATTATGTCTGGTGATGCCATCCTCCCATCATATTCGAATGCCAAGTCCAACACCAAGACCAATCTCGCCTATTCCAACCTCTAGAAGTACATAAAAGCCTCTATTAAAAAATACAAATATACGGTTGGGACATGTACCCAATTATGGCCAAAACTAATATTCGGAAAGAAAATAAAAAGTCTCAGAATGTTCAATATGAAATAATGCCTTCTTAAAGGATGGATGCTCACCACTTCAGTCTAATAAGTTATCCCCAAATCAAGTACTATTAAGGAGGATTTGAATGCCCGGTTCCTGCATAGCATGGGTATACAACTGTAGTAGATGAGTTAGTGGGTGATCACTAGAAAAATCTTTGGATAAGGATAAAATAATGCCAGTTATCAAAACCAAGTAAAAACCATCCAATGCAAACAACCATATATATATGTAAGTGCTGGGAAAAGGGACCAGGTTTAGCATGCTATTTAAAATCTTAACCTGGGTCGTGTAGCTTAGCCGTCCTACCAACCATGGGCCATATGGGTTCAGCTCCCCTACTAAAGGGTCCTGGTGCAGGTAGCCGCACGACTAGGCAATAACCCTAGGATGACTAGTACTCCCCTATAATATAAATGTGACACTCATACGTGGCATTGAAGAAACCTCATATCGACAAATATGAGTTTCCAATTTTGATCCCACCAGGATCGCCACCTTCCACGGCTTAGCCTACACTCCTAACTTTTAATGCCTAATTAAAACCAAATCCAAACAATCCAATTATCCATTTATTACCAAGGATATTTAAAAAAATAGTGGTATTGTCATACCACCATATTTGCAAGAATTATCAATAGACAAACTATTTTAGATTAAGAGGGATCTCGATTCTCTTTCTATTTACCATATGAACCTCTTGGGAGACTACCATATTCTCCAAAATCATAACTAATTAGCCTTTAACCTTTGTAAACCATTTAAACCATTTTTAGTTTCATGCATAAGCTGAAAATAAGCAAGAGTTTTCTTTTAAAAGAGTCAATGCAATAAATATATCTTTGTAAGCATTTAATCAAATACCTTGGGGGCATAGTATAACCAAAACCAAATTCCATTACCATTAACCTATTACCATACAATTCCATTATCTGAAACCACCAAAATATAGAAAACATAATTAAAACCATAAGAAATCATAACCATGCATTTAACATCAAAATACCCAAGTCAATGATTGAAAATCAAATCCATATAAAAGTAAAAACCATGAAATTAACCATATAACCATGCCTTTAATTGAAATTACTAGTAGGGAAGAGAATCATGCCTTAAACCTAGAAGATTTATGTAAAGAATTTATCAAGACAAGCCCCAAAGTAATCCCTTGATTGAAACCCTAGCTCTTTGCCCTAAAAGCTCTTGAGATAACTAAGATATATTTTAGAAATGATTCTAAGTGTTTAAGAATACAATAAAAAGGTAAATAACCTCCTAAGTGTATTAGAAGTCGTGAGGATCCTTATTAGGGTAAGTAGGGAAATGTACAACATACCCCCACTTAAATCCCATAAAAACCCAACACAAGGTAACGACTGACCTCCTTAAGAGTCATAACCTAACTTACGGTTGATACCCACCTAATAATAACAAAATCATCAACCATGTACCAGACACTGTCCAGTATACAACTCATCCAACCAACTCATAACCTCAATATATGATCTATACCCATAATCCATATCCCTGGAAGAATGTAATGCCAAAAGGATCAAATACTGACCACCTTATGAGTCACCTATATGACTCGTACCCATGCATTACGACTTATATCCTCAAGTCATATCCATTCCAGTGTCTAAGAATATCCCATCAACTAACATTGGTTAGATTATGAAAGGTTTTCACCACTCGTACCCAAACTTATAGCTCGTACCATGAGTCGTAATAGGTCTGAGGAATGAGATTCCTGGAAAATTTCAAAGGGTCCAAACCTGGGATGCTTCAATTATGTATATTCCTATCCTAAACATGAATCCTATGTTTAATTTATTTAAAGTTTATGAAACCACTCTATATATTCCATGATCTAATCCATTGTTCCTTCTTTCGAGGTTATAATATAAATATAGGTTTATTCTAAAGGTCACAAATATATAGAATACTAAAATCAAGAATACATGAAGAATCAAAGATAATAATCAATATTAAACCAACACAATTAAAATCTAAGTATTCATGTTCGTAGACTCAACCTAGAAGGAGGGTGTCTAGCCACTCATAATTTTACAACTAATCACAAGATTAAAATTCATAAGTAAAAACTAAAAGTAAACTACAGTAAAGAATAATAACCCTAATTGGATCCTCCTCATTTTGTATCTCTCCTAAAGTTTTCCAATATATTTAGAATAGGAGTCAATTATCCTATTATAGCGTAAAAGAACTTTTAGCCTAATTTAACCTTAGGCGTGGCACGCCCTAATCGCGGAAGTCCTTGAAAGTAACTTACCCTTAATGCACACCCTTATTGTAATTTACATTTTAATTTTGAACCAAAGATGTGTCACACCCTTATCTTATAGCTCTGAGAGCGTGGCATACTGTTGTGCTCCAAGCGCCAACTTATCTTTATAATTAACTCCTTTAATTTGCCTTCAAGTCCAACTTTTTTTATGTCTTTCAAACTCCATTAAATCTGGTTTTGCTTCCCAGGATTACTCCTAAAAAATTCCATGGTCTCCTATAAGATCAAACAACAAGCATTAGTTCATACAAAAGAATAAATATCATCATAGTACACTAGAACAAGCATAGCTCAAGCTAGCACCACTAGTTTTGTCTTCTATACTATATGTGATTGTTTTTATTCGTAATTTGTTTTCGTTGCACCATAGACACTCAAAACATGAACTTCAACATAGAGATACTCAACTACACCATTAATAACTCATTAAGAATACAAGAAGTCCTCTAAACTAGGCTAAACGTGTATAAACAATGACACTTAGGAGTATAAATACACCTAAGATCACATTATAGCACTATAACCAACTCCTAATACATAAATACAAAGAAACCCTATCTAACATAGTACTAGAACTAAGTTCAACCATATGTTTCTTCAGTATTCGAGTAGCACACTGCAAAGTCAATTTGCCAATACCTTTTTTATTTTGTAAGTACATACGTAGCTCTGAATGAAACTTAGTATATTTAATCACAAATATCCAAAGAGTTCTTCAAATCAAACTTCTGCTTTTATTAGACTCTCATTTCTTAGAGTTCTACTTTAAGTGAGACTCCTTCAATACAAACTCATGCTTCTTAAAGTTTTGTAGTAAAACTCTACCTCTTTAATTTAAAACATGTTAATTATTTTGAGTTTATAAAATATATCTACTTATCCATTCTTTTTATTGATCAACCTTGTACTCTCTTATTAATGATCTCGATATAAACTTGGCTTCTTGCAACTGTGCATCTATGAACTAGCTTAACTAACATATTTAATCCACTTTGTCAATCATCAAAACTTCATAAAACCTGACAAATTACACTTTTTTATTATGAAAAACTTCTTATCATTATTTTATCACCATATTTTACCTATAGACCTGATCATGAAACACTAGAATTAAACATGTTAGTTAATGTAGGTTATAAATATTGCATAACACTTTTACCTCTTTTGACATCATCAAATAGTTTATTCAATATAAATATTAATAAAGGAACAGTATTAAAACACCACAGATATTTGTCCCTTGAAATTTTTTTAATCTTTTAACTTATTACCCTAGATATCATTGGACCGAATGAGTCATAAGGTGTCCTGAAGATTAGTTGGGATGAGTCGTAACAAAATTAGTAAGTTTGTAGATTGATTCTACTTTGAGTACACATGGATTAGTAAGAGCCATAAGGATATGTTAAGATTTATTAGGTTTAATCGTAGGGTGTCTAGTGTAAGTCTTAATTTGGGTTTTGTGTTGACTACAACTGAACCCTATAAGTCGTAGGGTCCTATTATAATGCTTTTGATTGAGTCGTAAGGATTACATTATAGGGTGCCTTAGTTGTACTTCCTTGCTTATGACTCATGGTGATGAGTCGTAATGAGTGGCTACGAGTCAGGTGTTGACTCGTAGTCAAAGGAGATACTTTTTCAACTTTTAAGTGAAGGACATTCGAGATATTTCCCCTCTTACACAACTTGGAACCCACATCTTATAACCCTTTTAGGGTATTATTAGCACTCATAAGCATATCAAAGTAACTTTGAAGCACTCACAAATTTCCAAAGGTCAAGAACACTTAGGTTTTTAAAGAGGTTGATCAATTAAGGATTTCAAGGATGATTTCTCTCTGTACATATTACTTTTTTAGGTATGCGACTCTTCCCTCCTTGTTAATTTGTCAAAAAAGCATATATATTTAAGTGTTATTCACATGGAATTATTTTGGTTTTTAAAATAGGGTTGTGGATTTTGAATTCTTATTGTTGAATACTGTTTTCCCATGACTTAATTTTGATTATTCATTCTATAAATGTGGTTTTGAACTTGTGGGTGCATGGGTATTGTGAATGAACTAGGGAATTGTGATTTTCCTAAACTTGTGACTTTTGAAGTTTTGACCCTAATCCTATAATGTGAAATTAGTTTTAATTATGAGAAAGGTGGAAAATTGTAAAATTGATCTAGTCTTGAACTATTGCATAATATAAAGAGATACTTGAAACACAATAGTTTGATATAATGAACAAAGGGAGTCGGTGTCCCCCACCTTAGATTAATGAGCAAAGGGAGTTATTTTTCCTATGTTAATGGAAAACTATCTTGGCAAGTTGTTGTTACCTTGCAAATCTATTTGGTATGATGATACCAAAAATGTATGACTTAATGTAAATGTGGTTCATCGATGGCATTGTGTGATAAATATTTTAATTGGCCTCTAATAAGGGGTGTATAACTAAGTCGCGAAAGTGGAGGTCCGGGTGACCGACACCAAAAACTACATTTGCCAATACGGGGTCAAGGTGACTAGGGAGGTTTGAGTCCCCCTTATTTTTAATTCATGATTAAGGAGGTTTAAGTCCCCCATAAATCATTACACGATTGAGTGATTAAGTTACCTTAGTATATATTGGGAGGTTCAAGTCCCCCATATGCATATATATGAGATTATTCTCAGATTCGTGTGGCTACATACAATGGGACCTAACTAGGGGTGAGAGCTTGGGCCTATGTAGCCCGTGGGTCTTATTATATGACGGTTAAGCTAAATAATCCAGGTTAATGTTTTAAAATACATACTAAACCTTTTTCCTTATCCCAGCATAATATATATATGTGTGTGTATGTGTATTAGCATATGGGTATATGCATTGGCTGACTTGCTTTATATTGACAACATTATTTTATATTTATCCATGAGTTACATGCTAGAATTCAGCTTGCTAACCATCTTCGGATGTTGTATCCCCACACGATCATGATTTGGCGATGCTTCTACTTTTCTACTCAGTGATTGTGGATTGATTGCGAGTTGACTTGAAGTGGTAAGCTTCCATGCTCCGGAAGGCTCCATTTTAGGATTATGCTTTCCTTTTTAGTTATAGAATATTGGATTCTATTTTTGGCTTTAATCGGGGGCATGTCCAAACACTTTATTAATTTTTTGTTTGGTAGAGAATTTGTCAGACTACTGTGGACTTGGGATGGTTTTTGTTAAAGACATATCATAATATCTTTAGTTCCAAGTTCTTTTATCTTGTTATATGTCTGTAACTCATCCGATATGAGTGTAAGGTGGTCTATATTTGGGTGTTGTGGGTGGTCTCCAATCTTTGTTGGACTTGAGATACCCGTCATGACCAAGACATAGTTCCGATTATGTTAAGGTGGTATCAGAGCCTCGATTCATGGTCAATTGGGTATCAACAAAGCCATGTCAAATAGAGTCTCTTTTATGGCTGTGTAGCATGACACACTTATAAGGGAGAGGCTACGAGGCATTTAGGAATGTTTTCCTTTCTTGTTGTCTTATTTCAAGTTATAGAGTCTAAGGTCTTGAAATCTCTTCTAATTCCCTTTTGTTCGCTTCTAAAATCATTCCTCCAAGATTATATGAAGATCATGGAAAATCCTCTATCTCACTTGAGCATAATGCTGATGGGACACGACCTGCTTATTGGGTACAAACTCGGTCTAGGGCTCTAGTTCCTGTTTTCCCTTTTGGAGTTCCACCGATCCCCTCTAGTCCTTCTTGTGCTCCTCAGATTGATTTGTTGAATATGAAATTTTGTTAGTTTATTATAAGTTGGCTCAATTGGTAGCTTCTAAGTCTGAGTGTATAGCTTCTATTACTCTATCTTCTGAGGCAAAATGGTTGGCTAGTTTATGAGGTTGAGTCCTCCAACTTTTACTGGTGTTATAGTTGAGCAAGATCCTTTATGTTTTATAGATGAGATGGAGAAGATCTTCTGATTTATGCATACTTTGGATATTAAGGGTGTGGAATTATCTACCTATCAACTAAATGATGTAGCATACCAATGGTATGAGGAATAGGAATATTGTAGCAGAGATGATGTTGAATCCATACTGTGGGATATTTTCTCTAGTACTTTTCTAGTTCGGTTTTTCCTTAGAAGTTAAGGAAGGAAAAGGATGAAGAATTTGTTAATCATAAGCAAGGCAAGATGATCATCAAAGAAAATGCCTTGAAATTTCATCAGTTGTCCCGATATGCTCCTGAGTTAATATCTATCATGAGGTATAGAATGAGCAAATTATCTTTTGAGTTATCCTATGATTTGATTTTAGCGAGTAAGGCTGCCTTGTGAAATAAGGATATAGATATCTCCAGGTTGGCTGTGTATATACAGTAGGTTGAGAAAGAGAAAAAGAAGCAGATAGTGAAAAGGGAAAGGCAAAATAAGAAGTTTTGATTTTTTAATCAGGGTAGAGGTCAATAATTATGGTAGAAAGTGGTCTAAGAAGAAGTGAAGAAGTTTTGGTTCCTACTCGATATATAGTGGACCTTGTCTGAAGACAGTGGGTGATCGTTATTCTCAGCATGATTGTGGATTTAGGGCACAGGGCTCCCAATCTCATCCTGGTAGGGATAGTCTACTAAATCATTTTCTTCTTGTAAATTCTGTGGGCAGGTCCACCATGGTTTTCTTAAAGAGAAGAGGAACACGTGTTTTAAATATGGTCAAATTGGTCATTTAAAGAGGCATTGTCCTTTTAAGGTTTCTTTTAGGGCAAATAAGATTCCTGTTTCCACTTTATTAGCTCCTGCACCAAATGGTGCTAGTTATGCTTTAGAACCAGCACTAGCCAGAATCGCTTGTATGCTCTTACTACTCACTATGAATCTGAGGCATCTCCTAATGTCGTCACTAATATATTACTACTCTTTTCTCATGAAATGTATTGCTTGCTTAATTTGGGGTCTAATCTTTCTTATGTAACCCTATTTATGGTTATGCATTTTAGTTTTGGTCCTGAGTGAATCCCTAATCCCTTTATTATCTACCTCGATGGGTGACTTTGTGGTTGCTAGAAGAGTCTATAGGGGTTGTGTGGTATCTATTTATGGCTGAGAAACTCTGGTAGATTTGATAGAGTTAAATATGGTTGATTTTGATGAGATATTGGGGATGGAATGGTTGCACTCATCCTATGCCTCCTTAGATTGTTGAACCCATATAATCATGTTTAAATTCCATAATGAATTGGTCATTATGTGGGAATTAGGCTCTCTAGTGCCTAAGGGAAGATTCATATCATATCTTAGAGCCAGAAGTTGATTTCCAAGAGATGTCTTTATCATTTGGTCTAGATTAAAAATTCTAACTCAGAGGGTCCTTCTTTATAATCCATTTCTATGGTTAATGAATTCCCTGAGGTTTTTTCTAATGATCTTTTTGGTATCCCTCCCGACATAGAGGTTGCCTTTAGGATTAACCTTGTTCTAGACACTAATCCTATTTTTATCCCTTCTTATAAAATAGCTCCGACGGAGTTGAAAGAGCTTAAGAAGAAGTTGAAAGACCTCCTTAACAAGGGTTTAATCCATATTAGTATATCTTAGTGGGGTTATCCTATTTTGTTCATGCGTAAGAAAGATGGTTCCCTTTGGATGTGCATTGATTACCGTCAGTTGAATAAGGTTTTGTGAAAAATAAGTATCCTCTTTCTCTAATTAATGATTTGTTTGTCCATATTCAGGCTGCTATATATTTCTCTAATATTGACCTTTGGATAGGTTATCATCATCTAAAAATTATATCTCTTGGACTACTTTTCATTCCCAATATGGTTACTATGAGTTCCTAATCATGTCTTTTATCCTTACTAATGCCCTTGTGGCATTTATAGATCTTATGAATCAGGTGTTTTGTCAGTTCTTTAATTTTTTCATCATAGTATTCATTGATGATATTCTGGTTTACTCTAGGAGTAAGGCAAATCACACTGACCATCTCCGCATTATGTTGCAGACCATGAAAGTTCAACTTTATATGCTAAGTTTTTGAAGTGTGAGTTCCAATTGAAAGTTGTTACTTTTCTAGGTCATGTCATTTCTAGTGAAGGAATCATAGTGGATCCGCAGAAAATTACAGTGGTTGAGGAGTGGCCTAGGCCCATGACTCTAACTGATATTAGGAGCTTCTTGCTCTTATCCAGTTACTATAGGAGATTTGTGGATAGTTTCTCGACAATAGGTTCCCCATTAACTAAGTTGACCCAGAAGAAGGTTAAGTTCTTGTGGTCTGATGTGTGTGAGGGTAGGTTTATGAAGCTGGCTGATAAGTTGACTTCACCTACAATATTTACCCTGTCCAAAGATAATGATGAATTTAGGTGTATTGAGATGCGTCCCATGTAGGACTTAGTTCCAAGTTGATGCAGCATAGTAGTATGGTGGCCTATGCTTCTAGGCAGTTGAAAGTTCATGAGAAGAATGATCCAACTCATGACTTGGAGTTGTTAGTTGTTGTGTTTGCATTAAATATTTGGCATCACTATTTGTATGGATTCTATGTAGATATTCTTTCTAATAATAAGATCATGAAATATGTGTTTACCCAGAAGGAGTTGAATCTCAGGCAAATGAGGTTGCTTGAGTTGTTGAAAGACTACAAAATAAGTCTCCATTACACACCTGGTAAAGCTAATGTAGTTGCTGATGCTCCTAGTAAGGTATCCATGGAAAGTTCAGCTTGTATGGATAAGGAAAAGTAGGAATTGGTGAAGGATATTCACCATTTGGCTAATCTTGGAGTTCGTCTCATAGAGTCTTAGAATGGTGGTGTGTTTGCGCAAAAGGTGGCAAAGTCATCCTTTGTTGCAGAAATAAAGAAGAAGTAAGTATTGGATCATGTCTTAATAAAAACTAAGGGAGATGTTGGTCATAAAAAGATTATAGCTTTTGAGATTGGTGGCAGTGGTATCTTGAGGTACCAAGGCAGATTATATGTTCCTGACAAAGATATATTATGAGAGAGGATCTTGGTTGAGGCTTATGAGTCACGATATACGATTCATCTCGATTCAATAAAAGTGTATCATGACCTTAAGGAGATTTATTGGTGGAATAATATGAAATGGATGTGGCTAGTTTTATGGCTAAATGAATGTGTGTCAACAAGTGAAAGTTGAGCACTTATGGCTCAGAGGGTTAACAAGAAATCGAGTTGCTTGTTTGGAAGTGGGAAATGATTAATATAGATTTTATTATGGGTATTTCTCAGTCTTGAAATTCGTTTAATTTGATTTGGATCATTGTGGATAGGACAACTAAGTTTGATTAGTTCTTACTAGTGAGGACTAATTACTTGGCCGAGGATTATGTGAAGTTGTTCCTCCATGAGATTGTGAAGTTTCATAGGGAACCTATTTCTATTATGTTAGATTGTGGTACTCAGTTCTCAACATTATTTTGGCATTCATTTTAGAAAAGTTTGGGAACTAAGGTGAGCCTTAGTACTGATTTTCACCAGTAGTTAGATGGGCAAGCAGAAAGAACTATTCAGACATCAAAAGTTATGCTTCGAGCTTGTGTGATTGACTATGGTGGTAGTGGGGTTAATCATATACCTCTTATAGAGTTTGCGTATAATAATATTTACCATGGCTCCTTTCGATGCCTTGTATGATAGAAGGTGTAGGTCTCTCATCGAGTGGTTTGAAGTTGGTGAGGTAGAGATGTTTGGTGCTGATTTGGTTAACCAAGCCATGGAGGAGGTGAAGGTGATTCAGGATAGGCTTAAATCCCCCCAAAGTCTCCAAAAGTCGTATGCGGGTATGAGACGAAGGGAGTTGGAGTTTAGTGTTTGTGGTAGGGTGTTCTTAAGGGTATCTCCCATGAAGGAATTGATGTGGTTTAGTAAGAAAGGGAAGCTCAGTCCCCGCTATGTTGGTCTGTACTTGGTTTTGAAAAGAGTTGGTAATGTCACTTATGAATTAGAGTTGCCTATAAGGTTGAACTCCATTAATTCGGTGTTTCATGTTTTGATGTAAAGATTTTTTGGGTCATCCTTTAATGGTTTTTCCTTTGGAGGAGGTGGGTATTTTGGATTCCTTATCCTATGAGGAAGTTATATTGAAATTTTAGATCGGTTAGTTCGTCGGCTGCGAACAAAGGATGTAGCTCCATTAAAGATTCTATGAGGGAACCACAAGGTTGAAGAGGATACTTGGGAAGAAAAAGAGAACATAAAGTCTAAGTATCCATCCCTATTCCCTATTCCAGATAATCATGCTTAAGGTATGTGTATTCCTTAACATCTTTGTTTTCATACTTTATTAAAGGAAAAAGGTGATTTCCATAGCATTTTTTTTGGTTTTGTTAAAGGTAAGAGTAGAGGTATATGGAGTCAAATTGTACTAATAAATGCCTTTTTACATCATTTGAGGATGAATGATCAAAGTGGGGAAGAATTCAAATAACTCAAATTTTTTCCCTTGAAAATTTCTTGAGCTTTTAGCTTACTTCCCTAGTAATGACTGGATCTAATGAGTCTTAAGGTGTCCTAACGAGTAGTTGGGATGAGTCGTAACAAAATTAGTAAGTTTGTTTATTTATTCTACTCTGAGTACGAATGGCTTACTAAGAGCCATAAGTATATGTTACGAGTCATTAAGTGTAATTGTAGGGTGTCCAATGTAAGTCTCAATTTGTGTTCTGTGTTGACTATGAATAAACCATACAAGTTTTAGGGTCTTATTATGATTCCTGTGGTTGAGTCATAAGGATGACAAATTAGGGTGACTTGGTGGTACTTCCTTAGTTACGACTCATGGTGATGAGTCGTTAGGAGTGGCTACAAGTCAAAGGTTGACCCATAGTCAAAGGCGACACTTTTCAACTTTTAAGTTAAGGGAATTCGAGACATTTCCCCTCTTACCCAACTTTGAACCCACGTCTTATAACCCCTTTAGGGTATTATTAGCCCTCATAAACACATCAAAGTAACTTTGCAACACTCTCAAATTTCTTAAGGTCAAGAACACTTAGGACTTTTAAGAGGTTGATCAATTAGGGATTTCAAGGGTGATTTACTCTATACATCTTACTATTTCAGGCATGTGACTCTTCCCTCATTCTTAATTTGTCAAAAAAAGTATATGTATTTAAGTTTTATTCACATGGAATTGTTTTAGTTTTGAAAACAAGGGTTGTGGGTTTTGAATGCTTATTGTTGAACAATGTTTTCCCATGATTAAATTATGATTAGTCATGCTTTAAATGTGGTTTTGAACTTGTTGGTATATGGGTATGGTTAATGAACTAAGGAATTATGATTTACAAAAACTTGTGACTTTTGAAGTGGTAATGACCCCAACCCTATAATGTGAAATTAGTTTTAATTACGAGAAAAGTGAGAATTTGTAAAATTGAACTAGTCTTGAACTATTTCATGATATAAATAGATATTTGAAACAAAATGGTCTATTTTAATAAGCAAAAGGAGACGGTGGCCGCCACCTTGTATTAATGAATAAAAGGAGTTGTTTTCCCCAAGTTAATTTAAAACTGTCTTGGCATGTTGTTGTTACCTTGCAAGTCTATTTGGTATGACGATACCAATAATGTATGACTTAATTTGAAATATGGTTCATGAATGGGATTGTGTGATAAATGTTTTAATTGGAATCACATAAGGGTTGTGTAGCTGAGTCACAAAAGTAAAGGTCCGGGTGACCGACATCGAAAACTATATTTGCCGATACGGGGGTCATGGTGCCAGGGATGTTTGAGTCCCCCTTATTTTTAATTCATGATTAAGGATATTTGAGTCCCTCATAAATTATTACATAATTGGGTGATTAAGTCACCTTAGTATAGGTTGAGAGGTTCGAGTCCCCCATGTTAATCTCTACTTCAAGCGGATACAAGCACTGGGGCCCAACCAGGGGGTAAGAGATGAGGTCTATGTATCCTGTGGGTCCGATTATATTATGATTGAGCTATATAATCCAGGTTAAGGTTTGCAAGTGCATGCCAAAACCTTATTCCCTCTCCTGGCATGATATATATATATATATATATTAGCATATGGTTATGTTCATTGGTTTCCTTTGTTTGACTTAATGGCATTATCTTATCTTTATCCCTGAGTTAAATGCTAACGTTTATCCCACTAACAATCTTAGGATGATGTATCCCCACACAATCCAGTATTTGGCCATACTTCTACTTTTCATGCTCAGTAATTATGGATCAATCGAGAGTCGACTTGAAGTGGTGAGCTTCCATGCTCCAGGAGGCTCCGTTTAAGGATTATGTTTTCCTTTTTAGTTATAGACTATTGGATTTGATTTTTGGCTATAATCGGGGGCATATCCCAATACTTTATTTATATTCGATTTGGTAGAGGATTTGTTGGACTACTATGGACTTGGAATCATTTTTTTGTTGGTTGGTTTTAGTTATAGAAAAAGGTTAATATCATTAGATTCAAGTTCTCTCATCTTGGTATATGTTTGAAATTCATCAAACATGGGTGTAAGGTCGGCTACGATTTGGGTGTTTGGGTGGTCTCCAATCCTTGTTGGACATGAGATACCCGTAACGGCCAAGCCCTGGTTTGGGTCATGTCAAGGTAGTATCAAAGACTAGGTTCATGGTCAATTGGGTGTCCACAAAGCTATATTGAGTAGAGTTTTTTTTATGGGTGTGTAGTGTGACACACTTACAAGGGAGGTATTTAAGAATTTTTCCCTTTCTTGTTATCTTATTTCGGATTGTCGAGTATAAGGTATTGAAATCACCTTTAATTTCCTTTTGTTCACTTTTCAGATGCCTCCTAGACGATCTGAAGCTCTTGGAAAATCCTCAGTCCAACTTGAGTATAATGCTGATGGGATATGCCCTGCTTATGGTGTATAGACCCAATATAGGGATCCAATTCTTGATTGCTCTTTTGGAATTCCAATGGTCCCCTCTAGTCCTCCTTGAGCTCCACAGGAGGATGTGTTGAATGTGGAATTTCATCAGTCTATTCAAATGTTGGCTCAGTTGATAACTTCTCAGTTTGAGTGTATAGCTTCTATTACTCCATCTTCCGAGGAAACTATGGTTGGCTAGTTTATGAGGTTGAGTTCTCCAACTTTTACTGCTGTTAAGGTTAAGGAGGATCCCCGAGGTTTTATAGATGAGATGGAGAAGATCATTCGGGTTATGCATGCTTTGGATGTTGAGGGTGTGGAATTTGCTACCTATCAACTGAAGTATGTAGCATACCAATAGTATACGGAATAGGAACATTCTAGGAGAGATGATGCCAAATCTACACTATAGGATGATTTTTCTAGTGCTTTTCTGGACCACATTTTTCCTCAAGAGTTAAGAGAGGTGAAAGCGTAAGAGTTTTTTAATCTGATGCAACGCAGGATGATGCTCAAAGAGTATGCCTTGAAATTTTATCAAGTGAGAAGTGATTAATATGGATTTCTTATCAGTCTTCCTCTATCTCAGAATCAACTTAATTTGATTTAGGTTATTGTGGATAGGATGACTAAGTCTACTCACTTATTGCTAATGAGGACTAACTATTCGGCATAGGATTTTGCAAAGTTGTTCCTCCAAGAGATTATGAAGTTGCATCGGGTGCCTATTTCTATTATGTCAGATCGTGGTTCTCAATTCTCATATAGTTTTGGCATTCATTTTATATAGGTTTGGGAACCAAGGTGAGCCTTAGAACTTATTTCAACCCGTAGTTGGATAGAAAAGTAAAAAGAACTATTCCAACATAAGAAGATATGATTTGAGCTTATGTAATTTACTATGGTGGTAGTTGGGTTGATCATTTTTCACTTATAGAGTTTGCATATAATAATAGCTTCAACTCAAGTATTGGGATGTCTCTTTTTGGGGCCTTGTATGATAGAAGGTGTAGGTCTATCATCGGGTGGTTTGAAATTGGTGAGGCAGAGATGTTTACCTCGTATTTGGTCCACCAAGCCATGGAGAAGGTGAAGGTGATTAAGGATAGGCTTAAATATGCCCAAAGTCACCAAAAGTCCTATATAAATGTGAGGTGGAGGGAGTTGGAGTTTAGTGTTTGTGATAGGGTGTTTTTAAGGGTACCTCCCATGAAGAGGTTGATGTGGTTTAGTAAGAAAGGGAAGCTCAGTCCCTGCTATGTTAGTCTGTACTCAATTTGTAAAAGTGTTGTTAATGTCGCTTGTGAATTATAGTTGCCTCCTAGTTTGAGCTCCATTCATCTGGTGTTTCATGTTTTGAAGTGCAAAAAGTTAGTGGGTGATTCTTCGATGGTTGTTTCTTTGGAGGAGGTGGGTATTTTGGATTCCCTATCCTATGAGGAAGTCTCGATTAAAATTTTAGATCAGCAAGTTCGTCGGGTGCGAACAAAGGATGTAACTTCAGTAAAGATCCTATGGAGGAACCACAAGGTTGAAGAGGTTACTTGGGAAGTTGAAGAGGACATGAAGTTCAAGTATTCATTCCTATTTCATATTCCAAGTAATCATTATTAAGGTACGTGTATTCCTTAACATTTTTTCTCTGACATTGTCAAAGAAAAAGGTAATTTCCTTAGCATTTTTGTTTTTTATTTTTGATAAAGGTAAGAGTAGAGGTATGTGGAGTCAAATCATGCTAATAAATGCCTTTTTCCATCCTTCGAGGATGAATGATCAAAGTGGGGGAGAATTGAAACAACTCAAATATTTGTCCCTTGAAAATTTTGTAAGCTTTGAGCTCACTTCCCTGGTTACGACTGGACCCTATGAGTCGTAGGGCGTCCTGACGAGTCGTTGGGATGAGTTGTAACCAAATTAGTAACTTTGTTTCTTGAGAAGGATATATTATGAGTCATTAGGTGTGATCATAGGGTGTCCTGTGTAAGTCTTAAATTGGGTTCTGTGTTGATGAAACGCCCTGGGTTCTGGTCCTTAGAAAGTTCCTATATTTTGATCTTTTTGTACATTATACAACTAGGGTACTAGTCGTATGTTATGATATGGTTTAAGAGGGTCTTATTCATACCTTAAATAGTTTAGTGGGGATAGGTTTTTGTCCAAGGTACGAGTGGACAATATACAGGTTGTATGTTAGGGTATCGATCGTATGGATCTAACTCGTATGTTAATTAGTGTGCCCTAGATCACATTCTTTCTAGGGAACGGATTGTAAAGTACTACTCGTACCTTAAGGTATGACTTGGGCATGAGGGCTCATATGTTGGTCAGTATTGGAGTCCAAGGAGGGATCTAGTGTATGAGTTAGGGTACCACTCGTACCCTAGGCTATGGATGGTATGGAGAAGTCGTACCCACCTGTGGGGATTTTATACAGTTTAATTTGGGGCTAATTTGGACATATCCCCTTATAAACCCCTGGGACCCCATGACTTAAAATACCTTTTGGGCTTTATTTAACCCATTTGCAGTCACTTAAACACTAAGAAACTCTCTCTAATTTTCTCAAAGGCTCTTAGGTCAAGAAAGGAAAAGGGTATCATCAATAGGATCAAATTAGGACTTGTAAGGGTGGTTTCTCTTCATTTTCTTCATAATCTAAGGCAAGATACTCCTCTGTCATTGTTAGTTCCAACTAAAGGCATGGTTTATGAATTGCTTTCATGGCATAATTATTGTATGATTTTGGGTTTTCAAATATATGTTGGGTTGTTGGTTATAAATGCTTTGTTATGGTTTTCCCATGATTTATATATGGATTTTCATGTTTTAATGGAGCTCTAGATTCTTTGTTGAATTGGAATGGTTAATTGGTACTTGATTTTGGCTTTGTACATACTATTCCCCCAATGTGTTTGATAAAATTCCTATGAGAATGCTTTTACTATATTATTGGACTTTTAATGGAACTATTGAATGGTATAACTTTGTAATGGAACCCTAAATGGTATAAATGATTTAAATGGTTTGGAATGGATAATTGGTAAGGTCTTGGTGGTGATGGTTATGGTTAATTGAACATTCTTGTGGGGTACAAGGGAATCCCTCAAGCAAACATATTAATGAACATACTTTTGTGGTACATGGGAATCCCCCAAGCAATTTAATAATGAAATATATGGGTACATGGGAATCCTTTCATCTTTAAAAGGTTGGCTAAGGACATTACTTGTAAGCCATAGCCGGTATGATGATACCACTTATAATAGCTTTGGATAAAAATAAATGGAATGATGGTCTTGATTGTGTGTTAACGGTTTTAATTGGGCCATAATGGTGGGGTCTGATAGCTAATCGTGAAGGTGTGAGTCCAATAGAATGACATTGGAAACTCATGTTTTCCTATATGAGGATTGGTCATGATATGGGGAACATGGGAATCCCCTAAGTTACACTTGTATAAATGTATCATGAAGAGCAAAGGGTACTTTGGAATCCCCTACTACAATGGTATCTTTGGTTCGTGGGGCTACACGCATCAGGGTCCCTTCAGAGGGTCAGACTGGACACATATAGCCCGTGGGTGGTTCTAGCATGGTTAAGCTACACATACGTAGGTTAATGGTATAAATGCATGCTAAACTCGATTCCCTTTCCCGACATGGTTTATATATGTATATATGTATAGATATGTGTGCATATAGTTGTTTGTTTAGTTTTAAAAGTTGACATTACTTTATCCTTATACTGAGTACTTTCTAGCATTCACCCACTAACCTATCTTCGGGCGACTATATCCTACGTGATATAGGAACTAACCATCCTACTGCTCCTGCTTAGTGAACTGATTTGGGATCAGCTATTGGATTGAAGTGGTGTACATACTCTGGAAGGATCCATTTCATATTATGGACTTCTTTTTATATTTTGGTTATTTTATGGATATTAGTTTTAGCCATAGTTGGGGCATGTCCCAACCGAATAATTTTTTTCTTTTAGTTAGAGGATTTGTGGAACTACTATGGGTTGGAATAGGCAGTGTCGGTAGTCGTGTCAACCTTAGTATTTGCAATTGTATTGGGGATGATATCGTTTGACTGAATTTATGATTGTTCTATCCTTTTATGTTATGTTATGGACATGGACTTTGTTATTATTGTGATTTTGGTTATAATTGTTGGTTGGTAATGGGTAGTTGGACTTACTTGGGTTGGTCATTTTTATAGACCTATCGTAGAGTCTGGATTGGTACTGATACGCTATCTTGTTATATGGTTTGAATTCATCTGACTCATGGTACGCTATCTTGGTATGCTATCTTGACCATTTCTTCTAGTCCTCATGACAATGTGATGAATGTAGAGTTTTGTTAATCGATTCACATGATTGGTTAGTTGGTGGCCTCTCAGGATGAGCGGGATATATCTCGTATTCCATTCTCTGAGGCCACAAGGGTTGGCTAGTTCATGAAGATGAGTCCTCTAACCTTTACTGGTGTTAAGGTGGAGGAGGATCCTCAAGGTTTACTGGATAAGATGGAAAAGATATTCCGAATTATGCATGCCATGAATGTGGAAGGGGTGGAGTTTGAAGCTTATCAGCTCAAAGAAGTGGCGTCCTAATGGTATGAGGAATGGGATAGGGAAAGGGGAGATGTTGAGGAATCATCTTTTTGGGAGACTTTCTGTAATGCTTTTTTGGACCGCTTTTTTCCTCAAGAGTTGAGGTAGTTTGCTAATTTGATATTGGGGAAGATGACAGTCAAGGAGTATGCCTTGAATTTTCACCAATTATCTAGGTATGGTCTAGAAATGGTGTATGATATGAGGGCCAAGATAAAAAAGTTTTCTTCAAGACTATCTCGAGAGTTGATCCTTAAAATGAAGACTGCCTTACTGATCAAGGATATGGATATCTCTAGCTTAGTAGTTTATATGCAATAGGTAGAAGAGGAAAAGAGAAAATATGTTGATATAGGGGAAAGCTAGGTAACAAGTTTAGGTTCTCAGAGCAGGGTGGTCAACAACAAAGTGGTAGGTCTAGTGGTAAGTGGCTGAATAAGAAGTTTGAGAGTTCTGGTCCTTTCTCCCCAGCAAGTGATCCTTACCTGAAACCATCGAGTGATAGACGTCAACATGGTGTCAACAACTTTAGGGAACAGGGTACCCAATCTCAGGATAATGGGTCACAGTCAGACTCATAGTGTCCTCCTTGCAGGTTTTGTGGTCAGTTGCACCATGGTTTCTATGATGAGGAGAGGTACAAGTGCTTTAAATATGGTTCGCTAGGCCATATGCTTAAACTGGTCCGGTTGGTAAGGTTGCTTTAGGAATGAATAAGGTTCTGGTTGCTTCTTTATCTGCTCCTATACCAAACGATACTGCTTCTGCATCTATTTCTGCTTTAAGTATTGGTGCAGGCGGAATTGGTTAAATGTTGTTGCTACCAGACAGGAGTCTGAGGTATTGCCTTATGTCGTGACTGGTATGTTACAACTCTTTTTTGGTGGCATGTATTATTTGAATAATTTGGGGTCCATTTTCTCTTATGTGATCCTATTGTGGCTGTGTATTTTGATCCCAAGGTTATTTCAGATTCTTTTTCTGTTTCAACGCTTGTAAGTGACTCTTTGGATGCTAAAAGAGTCTATAGGGGGGTGTGGTATTTATCAGTTGTTGTGTGGTATTTATCAGTTGTAAGAAGACTATGGTGGATTTATTTGAACTAGATATGGTGGATTTTGATGTCATTTTGGGGATGGATTAGTTACATTCAAGCTACGTGTCCTTAGACAGTCGGATTCGTAAGGTTGTCTTTAGGTTCCCTGGTGAACCAATTATTGAGTGGCAAGGTGGTTCCCTATCTCCTAAAGGAAGGTTTATATCATATCTTAGAGCTCAGAGGTTGATCTCTAAAGGGTGTCTCTATAATTTGGTTTAGGTTAAAGATTCTAACTCAGAAGGTCATTCTTTGTACTCTGTTCTGGGGGTGAATGAGTTTCCGAGGTCTTTTTAGATGATCGTCCTGGTGTTCCTCTGGGTAGGAGATTGAGTTTGGGATTGATTTTACTCTAGACACTCATCCAATATCTATTCCTCCTTATAGAATAGCTCTGGCTTAGTTAAAAGAACTCAAGAAGCGGCTTAAGGATCTTTTGGATGAGGGTTTCATTTGTCCTAGTGTATCCCTGTGGGGTTGATACAATCATAAATAGAAAAAAAAGAGTACAAGGCATTATCAAAGGTTCAAGCTTTGGATTGAAGACCCTTTTGGAGCCTTTTCAATCCTTATTCATGCAAATGGGTGCTTATGAGAGCATGATGCCTTCAACCAAGGCTGTGTATTTGCTAAAATGTGAAGAAGAACTTTTAATACATTCCAAGACAACCTTGAATACACTCTAAAGGTACCTCAACTTTGGGATATTATGGTCTTTTGAGACTTCCTTTCTACACTCCAAAAGAGCACTCTTTATTAAGGGTATTTTTGACATTGTCTTGTAATAGTATAAATAGACCCTTAGCATCCATTTTTCATTAGACTTTTATGAATTGAAATTGAGTATTACTCTTAGTGTAGTTTTTTCCCTTCGTGTAGGGCTTGGAAAAACCATCTTAGTGTAGGTCTTGGAAAAGACATCCAAACTTGAGAGATTAATACAGTTGATGGATTTCACTTGTGTTGATCAAATGGCAAGAAAGGTGTGATTGAGGGGTGTGAATTCCTTTGGTCCACCTAAGAGTGAGGTTTGAAATACCATTGATGAGGTGTGTTTTAAGGTTTGATACACTTTCTTGTGCTAATCATTGGTGATAGTACGAGTTTCATTACCTATCTTTACTTTTATGCATCTCTTCTTCATCTCCTTTCTTCTTTGTGTTGTTTTTCTTGTCTTGTGGTTGCTGATTTTTGTGTCTTGAGTCCTTAATTTTTAGTAGTTTATTCTTGTATCATTTGGTATCAAAGACATGTATTAGAGTCGTTTCCACAACTCTAAGTCTTGGATCTAAGAAAATCTCCACAAAAAGAGTCTAGAGTCGAGAAAAAAAATAGGTGTTTCACATTTTTGTACTTGGAAAGCATTTTAAATCTTAGATATATATGTTTTTGTGTTTTTTTGTTGGTTTTAAGTGCTAGATTCTTCTTCCCTAGCACTTAGGGAGTCTAGATCTATGTTTTGAGCAAGATCCGGTTGTGTTTGTGCATTCCACCGTTGTTGAAAACGTGTTTGAAGCTTTTTGTGGGTGGATTTCATGTGGCTTGTGGTATTTGTGACGTTTTGTGTCTGGTTTGTTGATATTTAAGCTTGTCTTATCAAAGGGAACCTAGATTTAAAAGAAAAATTGAATTTAGGATTTATTTGCCTTGTGGTCAAACTTTGGTCCACTCTTGAATATTCATGTTGTTCTTGTTCATCTTCATAGATTGTTGAAGAAGAATATTCAAGCAGGTTGTTTAATCCACAAGAGGGAAGAAAGAGAGTGAAAATGTTGTTAGTTCAAAAGCATATTCAAAGAATATTCCATTCTTCCAAAAGAAGGAGGGGACAAGGGGACAACAAAGTACACTTGCAAGTACAAGAGGGGGACCAATTCTTTTACATTTTAATTGAAGGCTTGAAAGAGCTCTAGATTGCATGCTTACATCCTCAAAACCAAAATCCTTCTTCTCCTTAAGTGTTGTTTGGCCAAGACAAGAATTTGGGAATTGAAAATTTTGAAAGTCACGTCCAACCACAAGCTGCCACGACATTACGTTGGTGACCAACCGAATTGAGTTGTAATTTAGATTTCCTAGTTTCTAATTGTTGTTTCTAGTTTTAATTTTGTTGGTTCTATCCCTAATTATTAAGCTAGTAAGTACCTACTAGTTGGTTAATTAGATTAGAGTCCTTTGTTTCGTGTCTTAGATTTTTGTGTGCTTTTCTCACTTTTGAATTCATAGTAGTTTGTTGGTTCAAGTCCGTACATTATTTCTATTTGAGTCATATCAAACAAAAATTGATTCTAGACCAAATATTATTCACCACACAAGTAACTTGTCAAGTATTGCCAATTGTTCAACACTTATGAAGCCAAGTGTGAGGTGAGGTTGAGTGAGAGTGTGGTGAGGCTTTTGAACTAACTTGTTTGCTCGTTTTGTAGGTTGTGTTGCTTGCTTTTTTTTTTTGTTCTTTTAGGTACATTTTCCATGGAATTCGAAGGTACTACTTCCCAAACTTTGGGAAATGATGCTATTGGAGCCTTGATGGCTCGGTTTTAGGCCTTTGCCCGAGAAATAAGGAGTGATAATAATGCCTTGAGGAGGGAAATAAAGAATGATAATGATGCCTTGAGAAGTAATATGGACGCTATGAGGGGTGAAATGGTATCCTTGATGGGTTGTGTGATTAGAATGATAGAGAGGGTTGATATATTATATCCACCAAAGCCTCCACAAATTCAAACCACCAAGTCCCAGATCCACTTTACCAAGGATGCCACACTCCATAAAATCGCATGCTACAAATCCAAATACATCACCAATGTAATCTAATGCCTCCTCCCCAAGATCCACTAAGATGAAATTACCCCATACAACTAGGAGAGATGGTGATAGAATCTAAGGGTAATGAGGTCGATTTTCAAGATGGAGAGAAGCTTGATATTGAGATACAAGAAGAGTGTGAAGAAAAGAAGGAAAAGGAAAAGGAAACCATGGGTAGTGAAGTAGAAAAGGGAAAGAAATGCTTGATTGTGGATCTTGTCCATAAAGAACCCTTGTTACTTCCTAACCTAAAATCTAGCATTTTGCCTAATATTTTCTCTTCTCATGTGCAGGTTCAAGACCCTAGAAGCCCCGAGGAGAAGCCCAAGGAAGTTCCCTTCAAGCCCTTGGTCCAAAGTCCCAATTTTGGGATAGGTGATGAAGAAGTGAGTCCAAAGGGAAACCTTGACATATTCCTTTGTAATGTGGAGCATGAAGTCTGCCAAGATGCAAAACCAAGTGACGAATACACTTCCTATGATCTACAAGGTAACAAAGCTATCTTCTACACCCCTAAACACTTGAATTGTTATGATGTGGCTAGTAGGGGTGAAAGTGGTGTAGTTTTAGATTTTCTTAGTGAAGAAGTGTATGACTCTTCCTTTTGTGATACTCTTGGTGTTTTTAGGTTTCATAAGGACCAAACTCTTATTGTGAGTATGCAAGCACTAGTTGATCCTTTAGATGACAAAATCAATTCTTTTCATAAGAATGATTGTGTCCATCTAGTGCTAGCACTTATAACTTGAATAAGGTTCCATTACCAAGTGACTAGAGTATTCATATACTAGTTGACCCTTGCGAAAACCAAGGTGAGTCTATGTTGGTATGTGAGTTTCCAATAACTAGTGAGGATGTGAAAGATGGAATGCATCTTGTTGAGGAAAGTCTTCTAGGCCATAGATCCTCATTCTTTAATGTTAATCTTCCCTTAAAATCAAATGCTTTGGGAGATTGTGAGTATGATGCCTTAGTAAAAGAAATGAGTAACCCTGGCTTATATCCCTGGCTACTTCATCCATTTGATCCTGGTGCACTAGTAGTGTGGGAAAAGGATTGTCTTGGTGTGTCTTCATTTTTTCTTGATAATTACCTTAGCCTTATCCTTTGTACTTATCATACTAATTTTTTTATGGTTAAAACAAAAGATTTCTGGTTGTATTTTAAAAGTGTACCCCCTCGACATGATGTCTTCACACTTGATTCTTTCCTATACTACATATTTACCTATGATGATAACCTTGTTAATTTTGAATTGGTATTATGTAGAGGTAGTAAGTTTAGTGGATGGTTTCCTTGTTTGAGTGATGATGATATGTGGGTGAGGTGGACCTTAGGATCAATAGTGGCACCATATTTGATGAGGTCCTTTGTAGAGGTAATGAAACAAATGTATCTTATGGTTCCTAAGCCAAAAGTAGTCTTACCTTTTGGGTATAGTCAATCCATTAAGACCATTGTAGTTTCCTTATCTCTTGATATTTTCAAAAACCACCTCCTTTGTGCCATTTATGTGAAACTCTTCATGACACACACAAAGGACCCATGGATGTATTTCAAATGTGAACAACCTTGGCTTGTTGATATATGTGATGGTCTCGAGTTGCACTCCTCTTTCCTTGATGTCTATCTTAGCCAAGTCCATTATGATGCTTGTAGTAAGTGTTTCATGATCATAACAAAGGATTATTGGGTATATTCCAAGAGTGTACCCCCTTGGCATGGTTATATCATTTGTGGTACTAATGCTAACCCTCCTACCATGAGAATTGTGTGATTGTTTTCTTCTCTCTTTGGTGTTGCTAGATGTGAATTTGAGGACAATTTTCTTTCAAGATGGAGAGGATGATACAAGCATAAATATAAAAAAAGAGTACAAGGCATTATCAAAGGTTCAAGCTTTGGATTGAAGATACTTTTGGAGCCTTTTTAATCCTTGGTCATGCAAATGGAAGCTTATGAGAGCATGATGCCTTCAACCAAGGGATTGTATTTTCTAGAACGTGAAAAAGAGCTTTTAATACACTCCAAGGCAGCCTTGAATACACTCAAAGGTTCCTCAACTTAGGGATATTATAGTCTTTTGAGACTCCATTTCTACACTCCAAAGGAGCACCCTTCATTAAGGGTATTTTAGACATTGTCTTGTAATAGTATAAATAGACCCTTAGCTTCCATTTTTCATTAGACTTTGATGAATTAAAATTGAGTATTACTCTTAGTGTAGTTTCTTTCCGTAGTGTAGGACATGGAAAATCCATCTTAGTGTAGGTCTTGGAAAAGACATCCAAACTTGAGAGATTAATACAATTGATGGATTTCACTTATGTTGATAATTGGCAAGAAAGGTGTGATTGAGGAGTGTGAATTCCTTTGGTCCACCTAAAAATGAGGTTTGAACTACCATTGATGAGGTGTGTTTGAAGGTTTGATACACTTTCTTGTGCTAATCATTGGTGATAGTAAGGGTCTCATTACCTATCTTTACATTTATATATATCTTCTTCATCTCCTTTCTTCTTTGTGTTGTTTTCCTTGTCTTGTGGTTGCTGATTTTTGTGTCTTGAGTCCTTCATTTCATTTTTAGTAGTTTATTCTTGTATCAAGTGTTCACCAGTGTTATTCATGTGTAATAAGGATGGTTTCCTTCGGATGTGTATTGACTATAGGTAGTTGAATAAGGTAACAGTTAAGAACAAGTGTCCTCTTCCAAGGATAGATAACTTATTTGATTAGTTACAAGGTGCCAAATTCTTTTCTAAGATAGTTCTTCAGTTTGAGTATTATCAACTTAAGATTAGGGAGGTAGATATCCCTAAGGTATCTTTCTATACTCGATATGGGTACTTTGAGTTTTTGGTTATGTCATTTGGTTTAACTAAAGCCCCGACGACATTCATGGATTTGATGAACAAGATCTTCTATCAATTTTGGGATCTCTTTGTCATTGTGTTCATTAATGACATCCTTGTATATTCTAAGAGTGAGGTGGATCATATTAATCACCTCTGTGTGGTATTGTAGACCTTTAAATAACAGTTGTTGTATGCCAAATTTTTGAAATATGAATTCGGGTTGAACGTTATTACTTTTTCGGGTCATATTATTTCTATTAAGGGTATCATAGTTTATTCACAAAAGCTAGTGGTGGTTAAGAAGTGGCCAAGAACCACTACTCCAACTGATATTTAGAGCTTCTTGGGTTTGGCTAGGTACTATAGGAGGTTTTTAGAGAGTTTTTTCATGATAATTGCCTTATTGACTAAGCTGACTTAGAAGAAGGTAAAGTTCTCTTGGTCAAATGCTTGTGAGGGTAGTTTTGATAAGCTAAGGATAAGCCAACTTCATCTCCGGCTTTGACTTTGCCTAAAGGCAATGTGGGGTTTTTTGTTTACAACGATGCATCTCAGATGGGACTTGGTTGTGTTTTGTTACAGCATGGTAAGGTAATTCCTTATGCTTCTAGGAAGTTCAATATGCATGACAAGAATTATCCAACTCATGATATGGAATTATCAACTGTGGTATTTGTATTGAAAATCTAGCTGCTCTATTTTTATGGGTGCATGTGGACATCTTTTCGAATCATAAGACTCTACAGTATGTGTTCACTCAGAATAAGCTTAACCTCGGGCAGAGTAGATGGCTTGAGCCTCGTAAGACTATGACATGAGTCTTCACTACTATCCAGGTAAGGCTAATATTGTTGTTGATTCTCTTAGAAGGTTTTCCATGAGGAGTTTACCTCATGTGGAAAAAAAGAGGTGAGAGTTGGTGAAGGATATTCACCGCTTGACTAATCTTAGAGTTTGTCTCTTAGACTACGAGAATGGTGGTGTGATGGTACCATAAGTGGTTCGACAATCTCTTGGTGAAGAGATCAAGGAGAAGCAAATGCAAGATCCTGTTTTGATAAGAATTAAGGGTGATGTAGGTGGGCAAAAGGTAACGGCATTTGAGATCAGTGGTGATGGTAGCTTGCGGTACCAAGGGAGGTTATGTGTTTCGAACATCGGTGGGTTGCGAGAAAGGTTATTAGCTAAGGTTCATGAATCACGCTTTGTTGTTCATTCTGTTCGGCCATGTTGTATGGAGCGAAATATTGGCCAGTCAAGACTCTCACATTCAAAAATTGAAGGTGGCGGAAATGCGGATGTTGCGTTGGATGTGTGGGCTTACTAGGGATGACAAAGTTTGAAATGATACTATTCGGGAAAAGGTTGGAGTGGCTTCGGTGGAGGACAAGATGCGAGAAACTCGTTTAAGATGGTTCAGACATGTGAAGAGGAGGGGCATAAATGCCCCAGTTCGTAGGTGAGAGAAGCTTGCTTTGGATGGTTTCAGGCGGGGTAGGGGTAGGCCAAAGAATTACTGGAGAGAGGTTATCAGGCGGTACATGGAGCAGTTATAGCTCACAGAGGACATGACCCTAGATAGGAAGATCTGGAGGGCACGAATTAGGATAGAAGGCTAGTGCCTTTTTGGGTCGCTGGGGTAGGGCATTACTTGGTAGGGTATTATTCTTTTATGACACCTTGTTGCATGCTTTATTATGATTTTGTTTACTTCCCTTTGATTATTATTCCTTGTGGGTCGCGTAGGTATGTACTGTCATCTTGTTCCATGATTTATTAAGGAGTTGTGTATTATTCCGTGTCTTGAGCCAGGGGTCTATCGGAAATAACCTTTCTACTTTTCCGGAGGTAGTGGTATGGACTGCGTACATCTTACCCCCCTAGACCCCACTGTGTGGGAATATACTGGGTTTGTTGTTGTTGTTGTTGGTATAAAGAAGGATATGGCTAATTTAGTGTCCAAGTGTTTAGAGTGTAACAAGTGAAAGTTGAGAACATAAGGCCTAGAGGCTTATAGCAGGAAATTGAACTGCTAGAATGGAAATGGGAAGTGGTCAACATGGATTTCATTATTGGTCTTCCTCGATCTTAGAATCAATTTGATTCGATTTGGGTCATCGTAAATAGGATAACAAATTTGGCTCACTCTTGCCAGTAAGGACTAAATTTTCGGTTGAGGATTATATAAGGGTGTATCTTCATGATATTGTGAAGCTGTAGGGGTACCTATTTTGATTTTCTCTTATCGTGGTACATAGTTTTCATCTCACTTTTGGTGGTCATTTCAGAAGGGATCGGGGACTAAGATTAGTCTGAGTACTTCTTGTCATATGCTGACAGATGGGAAAGTAGAGAGGAATATTCTAACATTGGAGGATATACTTCGTGCGTGTGTGATTGACTATAGTGGTAGCTGGGTTGGGCATCTATCTCTTGTAGAGTTTTTCTTATAATAATAGTTTCCATTCTAGTATTGGAATGGCCCCTTTCGAGACAGTGTATAGTAGGAGGTGTAGATCTCTTATTGGATGGTTAGAGGTTTGTAAGGCGGATATGTTCGGTCTGGACTTGGTTTACCAAGAAATAGAGAAGGTAAAGGTGATTCGAGATAAGCTTAAGCCTACCCAAAGTCGCCAAAAGTCCTATACGAATGTAAGGCGTAGGGACTTGGAGTTTGAGGTTGGGGATAGGGTGTTCCTAAAGGTGTCTCCCATGAAGAGAGTAATGCGGTTTGGTAAAAAGAGGAAGCGCAGTCCCCTGTATGTTGGCCCTTATATGGTTTTGATAAGGGTATATAATGTTGCGTATAAATTAGAGTTGCTTTCTAGTTTGATCTCTATTAATTCGGTATTCCATGTCTCTATGTTGAGAAAGTATATAAGTGATCCTTCATCTTTTATTCCTTTGGAAGGATTGGGTAACTCAGATTCTGTGTCTAATGAAGAGGTCCTGGTTGAGATCCTAGATTGATAGGTTCATCAGTTGCAGACCAAGCATGTAGCTTTGGTTAAGGTTCTATAGTGGAACCACAAGGTGGAAGAAGCTACTTGGAAAGTGGAAGAGGACATGAAGTCCAAGTATCTGCATTTGTTTTCTGCTCCAGATATTCATGCAGAAGGTATGTGTTCTTGATCACATCTTTGTTTTCTAACTTGGTTAAAGTAAGATTAATTTCCTTACTTCTTTATTTTCAAGCTTAGTTAAAGGTTGAATGGTCATGTTGGGGAGTAACTCGGGCTTTATTACTTTGTCCGTCATTCGAGGATGAAAGATCCAAGTGGGGGAGACTAAAACACCCTGGGTTCTGGTCCTTAGAAATTTCTTGTGTTTTGAACTCTCTGGACATCATAAGACTAGGGATACTAGTCGAATATTGTGATTTAATTTAGGAGGGTCTTAGCCATACCTTAAATAGTGTGTTGCGGATAGGTTTCTTTCTAAGGTACGAGTGGACAACATATAAGTCATATGTTGGGATATGGGTTGTATAGAGATAACTCGTATCTTAATCAGTGTGTCCTTGATTATATTCTATCTAGGGTACAGGCTGTAGGGTTCTACCCGTACATTAGGGTATCAGTTAGGCATGGGGGGTCGTATATTGGTCAGTATGGGGGTCCAAGGAGGGGTCTAGGGTATAAGTTAGGGTACAACTCGTAACCTAGGGTACGGATGGTATAGTGGAGTCGTACTGGGATTTTAAATAGTTTAAGTTGGGGTTAATCTGGATATTTCCCCTTATAACTCCTTGGGACCCCATGACTTAAAACACCTTTTGGGCTTTATTTAACCCATTTGCAGTCACTTAAATACTAAGAAACTCTCTCAATTTATCTCAAAGGATCTTAGGTAAAAAAAGTCTAGGGTTTCATCAATAGGATCAAATTAGGACTTGTAAGGGTGGTTTCTCTTCATCTTCGTCATAATCTAAAGCAAGATATTGATCCATTATTGTTAGTTCTAGCTAAAGGCATTTTTTATGAATTGCTTTCATGGCATAATTATTGTATGGTTTTGGGTTTTCAAATATATATTGAGGGTTTTGGTTATAAATTCTTTGCTATGGTTTTCCCATGTTTTAATTATTGGTTTACATGTTTTAATGGTGGTTTGGACACTTTGTTGCATGGTAATGGTTAATTGGTACTTGATTTTGGCTTTGGACATACTATGCCCCAAAGGTGTTTGATAAAATGCCTATGAGAATGCTTTTACTATATTGTTGGACTTTTAAAGAAACTATTAAATGTTATAACTTGGTAATGGAACCCTAAATTATGTAAATGGTTTAAATGGTTTGGAATAGCTAATTGGTAAGGTATTGGTCGTCATAGTTATGGTTAATTGAAGATCCTTGTAGGGTACAAAGGAATCCCCCAAGAAAACATATTAATGAACATACTTGTGGGTAACATGGGAATCCCCCAAGAAACTTAATAGTGCCATATATGGGTACATGGAAATCCCTTTCATCTATAAAAGGTTGGGTAAGGACATTTCTTACAAGATATAGTAGGTATAACGGAATAACTTATAATAGTCTTGGTTAATAATAAATGGAATATTGGTTTTGATTTTCTGGTAACGATTTTAATTGGGACTTAATGGAGGGGTGTGATAGCTAATCGTGAAGGTGTGAGTCCAATGGATGGACACTGAAAACTCATGTTTTCCGACATGAAGATTGTCCCTGATGTCCATATGGGGTACGTGCGAATCCCCCAAGTTACACTTGTATATGTGTATCACGGAGAGCGGAGGGTACTTGGGAATCACCTACTCCTATGGTATCTTCGGTTCTTGTGGCTACACGCATCAGGGCCCATTCAAGGGGTTTCACTGGACCCATATAGCCCATTGGTGGTTCTTGGATGGTTAAACTACACATACCCAGGTTAATGGTTTAAATGAATGCTAAACTCAGTTTCCTTTCCCGGTGTGGTTTATATATGTATATATGTATTGATATGTGTGCATATTGTTGTTTGTTTGGATTGAAAGGTTTACATTACTTTATCCTTATCCTGAGTACTTGCTAGCGTTTACCTGCTAACCCATCATCGGGCAGCTGTATCCCCACATGATGCAGGAATCAGCCATTCTACTCCTCCTGCTTAGTCATCGGATTTGAGATAATCTATTTAATTGAAGTGGTGAGCTTCATACTTTGGAAGGCTCCATTTCATGTCATGGAAATCTTTTCATATTTTGGTTATTTTATGGATATTGGTTTTGGCCATGGTTGGGAGCATGTCCCATCCGAATATTTGCTTTTCCTTTGGTTAGAGGGTTTGTGGAACTAATATGGATTGGAATGGGCTGTGTCGGTAGTGTTGTCAGTCTCAGTATTTGCATTGGTATTGGGGCTGATATCATTTGACTAAATTTATGATTGTTCCATCCTCTTATGTTATGTTATTGATAGGAACTTGGTTATTATTTCAGTTTTGGTTATGGTTGTTGGTTGGTAATGGGTGGTTGGACTTGCTTGTGTTGGTCACGGTTATGGACCTATCCCAAAGCCTCGATGGTACAGATACACTATCTTCTTATATGTTCAGAATTTATTCAACTCATGGTATGTATTTGGTTGGTTGGGTTGGGTATCGTAGGTGGTCCCGGATCCTGGATGCCCATTACGACTGGACCCTACGATTCGTAGGGTCCCATTACGATTCTTGTGGTTAGGTCGTAAGAATGATAGTATAGGTTAATGACACATCCCCAACTTTGGTATATGACGTATGGGCACGTGAAGCTCACATGAACCGAAGGTTGCCTTGGTAACCCATCCTCAAATGTCTCATCATATCATAGGAGAGAAGGAACTTCAACTCACAAGTCAAGGGAGCGGAAACAACAATGAAAAAAGTCAAAGTTTAGATATGTCTATACATTTCATTAGGTCCATCAAACTAAACAATATACCCAAGTCCATAACAATTCACAATACCTCTATACAAAACCACTCTCATTAAAAGTATAAGTCGGGACAAGCCCCCCGACAATAGCCAATCCAAGTCCAAAAGAGACTAAGTCTAAAAATAGGAGACCAAGAGATTAATGTCTTCCAGGAGAAAGAAAGCTCACTACTTCCAGTCAATGCACGATCCGCTTTGATCACCCAATCACTTACGGGAAGAGAAGAAGAAGCTCCGAGCCCTACGCCGCGTGGGGACATAGCGCCCGGGGACAGTTAGAGGTTGGAACACTAGCATGTAACTAAAGGATTAGGAGAAAATAGTACATTTTTTCAAATGCATGTCAATCCATCACAGGCGATAACATTTACATAAGAATAGGCATATTGACGACATATATACGCATGGTGAAAAAACAAGTAAAATCATAAAACAAGTCGTACATGCATTTATGACATTCATTCATGAGACATGGGGTAAAGGACTACCAACCCTACACCCTTATATCTTAGACACATATGATCTTTTACACTACAATATGAAAGGGGACATGAGTCTCGAGCCAACACATCATAAATGGTAAGTGGATTTGGACCACAAACCAACACGCCGCATATGGTAAGCGGACTTGGACCACAAACCAACATGCCGTATATGGGAAGTGGACTTGGACCACCAACTAACACACCTTATATGGTAAATGGACTTGGACCACAAACCAACACGCTTTATATGGTAAGCGGACTTGGACCACAAAGCAACACCCTTATATGGTAAGAGGACATGGACCACAAACCAACACGTTGTATATGGTAAGCATACTTAAACCACAAACCAACACGTGTCTACACACATACTAGAACCCATTCAATACATCACATAGGAACTCAACCTATCTCGAGGCATTCAAGCCATCGAGGCTACACATCGACACCATGGACCATCACATGATTCCTATCGGCTCATTTGGACATTGCTCATATGTCTAGGCCCGAAGCATTAGTTCATAACACAATGCAGGTCCATTTATGGTCATGAAGACTCTTACCAACAATCATTCATACTTATTAATCCTATACACACCTTTTATTCAAACACAATTCAAGTTCCTACTTTAGGGACTATGACCATTTAGTCAACCAATCATTAGGGATACACATTTAGTCATCATGTGGCCAACAAGGACTTTACCAATCATTTACCAAGCATTCACAATCATTCAACTCCGCACATAAGGTCTTTAACACATTTAACCAAATTCATTATTTTACATAATCATATGGCCCTTATAGGGGCCTTCATTTCTCAACCATTTCAATAGAACAATACCTTAAATAATTTCATCACATAATTCAAGTTATGGTCATCATGACCACACAAAATATTCACCTTTAATTAGCAATGTTAAATCGCATTTTCACACCCGTTTGGTTCAATACACATCTTAAGCTCATTATCTTGCCTAGGGATTCACCTCTCACTAACCATTAACCAATAAGGTCTTCAATTTAACAATACAAGGCTTACAATATCTTTTACAACATAATTTATTAATTATTCATACTCATTCGGTCCATTTCCCTAATTCAATACATCATCAACATGTAACTGGTCATTTCACTTAGACATTTTCACAAACACCTTGTGGGCATGCCTATAACAAGTCATTTTCATGGTAGATATTATCAAGATTGGGGTTACTCAAGACCCTCATGTGATACAACACATAACAAGCAACCATATATACAATCTACCATTAATATTATATATCAAGACAAGTATAAGAAAGAGTCATCATTTTTCATTGTTAGATAGGAAAGCCCTTTTCATTTGATTCAAAACCACCATGTACACTTACTAATCAAAGAGTGAATTACATGGGTTTAGAGTTATTTAAAGAGGGGAAGATATACATGGATTAAGAAATATGAAACACCAACAATGTTGACCCCTTTCTTGCCTCAAGATGAACACCTCCAAACCCTAGCCTTCAATCTTACTTCCAAAAGCCTTTAGAGTGTTTATGAGTGTTTAAGTCATGAAAATGAAAGCTTAGGAAGCTACCATGACTTATATATGGAGATATTTTAGGGTTTTAGGAAATTTAAATAACCAAAAGGTCCTTGTTTAAAAATTTGAAAACACACACGTGCAGGGGTACGACTCCCCCTCACGGTTCACTTGGCAATCGTGACCTAGGGTACGAGTGGTACCCTAACTCATACCCTAAAATTCTCCTAGATCAGCCACACTATTTTGGGTACGAAAAGGGACCTTTGAGTCATAACCAAGGGTAAAAATCACCCTCAAATCATAAGTTCATTCGTGACCAAAATAGTCCAGTCTAGGTTTGAGACTTTACTCTATACGGTTGACTAGTATACTACTCGTGAGCATGGTTACGATCAAGGAATGACCTTTTCATATGGAGGACATTATATTACCCTAAATTACTCTCTAGGACTCGAAAGGGGAGGTCATGAAGGATACGAGTGGTGACCTAGGGTCCGACTCAAGTACCCACAGCCATATCCACTCTACAGACATCAAAAATTGATGTTTTCTCAAGGGTTCAAGTCTAGGTGCTTCACTTCTTCCCCACTTAGGATCATTTGTCCATGAAAGAAGGGTAAATCAAGAATATAAACAAGTTAACACATCAACATATATCATGCAAACCATTATACAAGTTAAAAAAAATACACCACCAGGATACAACACAACACACATATCATGATCACTACCAATCAACCAAATTTTTTTGCAATGCCACATTTTCGGGTGTTTCATTCTCCCTCACTTAGGATCATTCATTTGCAAATGATGGCTAAGGCAAGAATGAGCATAATTCAACACATTAGCACACATCACAACAAATCATGATCATCATTAATTAACCATTTCATTTCATTCACTAAGGAATCCAATCCCATCATAAGTTTTTAGAATGAAAAATGAATGCGGATACTCGGACTCATATCCTCTTTCGCTTCCCACGTAGCTTCCTCAGACTTTTTTTTCCTCCATAAAATCATCACTAAATCCACCTCTTTCATTCACAATCGGCAAACTTACCAACCTAAGATTCTCATCGGGATTTCCTCATAAAATAAGGAACCCTAAAATACCAACATCTTCAAAGGGAACGACCAACAAAGGATAACCTACACACTTTCTCAATATGAGGACATGGAACATCGAACAAATAAGGTGCATTCTAGGGGGCAAGTTCAATTAAACTTGGACTCTTATAGGGAGAACTACCTCTTTAGCCACTTAAGGGACCTTTCCTGGTAAAATGACAAACTCATTATGGAAGGCATAACCTTAGGGGCCCAGCAATCTAAGAAAACATAGCACGAATGCAATTAATTCACCCTCACCCCCAATTGACATCAAACACAATTATATCCACCTCATCAATCAACACGACTTTCTTAATTATCAATAGTTATCATACACTCTCGATAAAATCCTTACAACCACAAAGTCTTTTATCGATGTAGAAATAGAGAAATGAGCTCAAATGAGCTAAAACCAAATTGAAACACAATCACTCATAAGGTCCAACATACCAAACAATGAATAAGCATACAAAACACAAAGAAGGAGGTTTCAACATACCAACAATAATATTTGGAGATGCCTCAGACTTTGCTGAGTAAAAAGTGTATACAAGAGACTCCGGCCAGCCTCAGTACCATAAAAAAAAACACAGATAGCACCCTTTGGTGCAGGAGTAGATGAATTAGAAATAGGGGCTCTATGACCTCGAGCAGCCACTTGAGAAGGGCATTATCGCTGCATATGCCCAAACTGGCCATAATAAAAACATATGTTCTTTCTTTTTTCTCACTCACCATGGTGATGCTGACCAAAAAATATACAAGAAGGATAGATCAGCTCTGACTGGGCCCCAGTGTCCTGAGAATCACTACTTACCTAATTCTTCCTCCTAGACAACCTACAACTAGACTATTGGCCTTCACTTAGCTTAGACAACCGAGACTTCTTACATTGCTTCTCAGTAATGTCAACCTATTTCTTTTTCTCTTCTTCCACTTGTTGCATATACACAACAAACATAGAGATATTCATGTCACTAATCAAAAAGGCCGCCTTACTCTCAAGGACAAATTCGGGAGATAATCTCAAAATATATTTACGCATCCTAACGCTCATGCTAGACGCTATCGTAGGGGTATACCTTGACAACTGATGGAATCTCAAAGAATACTCCTTGATGGACTTCCCATCTTGACTCAAATTCATAAACTCTTCCATTTTTTATTCCCTCAACTTTAGAGAAAAAAAGTGGTCAAGGAAGGCACTAGAGAAATCTTCTGACTTGGTCAAACTAGAAACCACACCTCTCTACATCTCCCACTCTTCGTACCATTAGTAGTCTACATCCTTCAATCACTTCTGATGCATGCATAATCTGAAAGATCTTCTCTATTTCATCAATGAAACTTTTGGGATCTTCCTCAACTTTCATAGCAATAAACATAGGAGGCTGAAACTTCATGAATTGTCCAACCCTTGTGGCCTCAAAGTATGGAGAAAAAGAGGCACCACACTCAAATTAAAAAGCTACCAATTCAGTCAAAAAGTGGATAGAGTGATGAAACTCTTTATTAGTAGAATCCCTTTGAGGTGACTGAGGAGAAATGCCGCATCCCTAGCTCAATTCTGAACTGTAAAAGTTGGCGAGCTTCATCCATAGGACCATCAGTTGGGGATGAAGTGTTTTACTGAATCTCATATCTACTTTGAGGCATGATTTGAAAGGTAGAAAATAGAATCAGAGGAATTCAATACCTTACACTTTATATATTGATATTGAAACACAAGAAAGGTAAACATTCCTAAGATGTCTCATAAGTGGCATGCTTCACACTCATAAAAGAGACTCTACTTGACATGTCATTATCAACACCAAGCGACCATGAACCTAGGATTTGATAGGTACCTTAGTGGTACTACCTTGGTTACTACTCGTGGTGATGAGTCGTAAGGAGTGGTTATGAGTCAAGGGTTGACTCGTAATCAAAGACCACACTTTTTCAGCTTTTAAGTTAAGGGAATTTGATACATTTCCCCTCTTACCAACTTGGAACAAATGTTTTATAACCACTTAGGGTATCATTAGCCCTTATGAGCACATCAAAGTAACTTATCAACACTCTCAATTTCCTCAAGGTTAAGAACATTTAGGGTTTTTAAGAGGATGATCAATTAGGGCATTCAAGGGTGATTTATCTCCATGTATCTTACTATTTCAAGTATGTGACCCTTCCCCCATTGTTAATTTGTCAAAAAAAAGCATATGTATTAAAGTGTTATTCATATGGAATTATTTTGGTTTTGAAAACAAGGGTTGTGGGTTTTGAATGCTTATTATTGAACAATGTTTTCCCATGATTTAATTATAATTATTCATGCTTGAAATGTGGTTTCAAACTTATTGGTGCATGAGTATAGAAAATAAACCTATGAATTGTGATTATCCCAAACTTGTGACTTTTGAAGCGGTTATAACCCCAACCCCATAATGTGAAATTAGTTTTAATTCTGAGAAAGGTAGGAATTTGTACAATTGAACTAGTCTTGAATTATTGCATAATATAAAGAGATATTTAATACACAATGGCCTGATGTAATGAACAAAGGGAGTCATTGTCCCCCACCTTGTATTAATGAACAAAGGGATTTTTTTCCCCAAGTTAATGCCAAATTATCTTGGCATGTGTTGTTACCTTGCAATTGTATTTGGTATGACAATACCAACAATGTATTCCTTAATGTGAAATGTTGTGCATGAATGAGATTGTGTGATAAATGTTTTAATTTTGCTCTAATAAGGGTTGTGTAGCTGAGTCGTGAAAGTGGAGGTCCAGGTGACCGATATATCAAATCACATTTCCAAACATGGGGTTCAAGATGACCCTGGAGTTTGATTCCCTCTTATTATTATTTCATAATTAGGGAGGTATGAGTCCCCCCATAAATCAATACATAATCGGATGCTTAAGTCACCGTAGTATATGTTGGGAGTTTTGAGTTTCCCGTGAGCATATATATGAAATTATTCTCTGGTTCGTGTGGCTAAACGCACTGGGGCCTAACTAAGGGGTGAGAGCTGGGGCTCATATAGATCGTAGGTACTATTATATGATGGTTTACCTACACAATCCAAGGTTAACATTTTAAAGAGCATGCTAAGCCTTTATCCCTTTCCCGACATGATATATATATGTAAGTGTGTGTGTGTGTGATTTTGCATAAGGTTATGTACACTGGTTGACTTGGTTTGTCACACATCAAATCCTATTGGGGAGGACAAGCACCCATATAGGTAAAGGTCCGAAATAACCAATCCATAACCTCGTACTTCTCATGCATGTAACTATGACAACTAAAGGTTCTAACAAATATGACATTATGCATCGTTGAGAATAACTACTCAGGCAAGCATAAAATTATATATAGAACACTTGGTCGTTGGGGCCACCACATCTAAAAGATAAGACACTACCATGTTTAACTTTACATTAGTCTACAAAGCCTCTAAAATATACATAGATTTAGTTATGGTTAGGACAAACCCCCACCTTACTCTTGACTTCGGCATAATACTAAAATATATAGAACACACTCGGAAAGCCCCGAATCAACCTGGAGATCACCAATGGTCACTGAATAGCTTGTGATCCGACTAGTGAGGTGTATTAGCTGAAGCACATGTGCCTGCAGCATGAAATACAGGTTCCCCGTGAGGGACGCTAGTATGAAAATATGTACTGAATATGTAAGGCTAAAGGTAACAACACATGATACAAGAGCTCAACAGAATTCAGATACAAGTGTATAATTAATACTAATAGACCACCTTTATATATACTTATGGGATTACATACATTACATTCTTTTCTTCATTTTTACCTTTCTTACTTTATAATATTTGTAAGGCATATAATGCAAATGACCAGCTGATCAGTGGTAAATAAAAAAATTGGGATCGTCCCATGCTAGGCTTACGCTCCTGAGCTGCCACCCATCTATTAACATTGGGATCGGCCCATGCTAGGCTTACGCCCCTGAGCTTCCACCCACATTTAAAGGTATCGATATCGTCCCATGCTAGTCTTATTCCCCTGATCTACAACTCGTTTTACAGACTTGCATTATTTAGTTTATTTAGCCTTTGAGATTGTTACATTGGTGGTCATAATATTATGATACCTTGAAATAATAATCTACCAATAAGAGACATGTAAATGGGCACTTAATGCAACAACAATGAGGTGAGGAGCTGCTGGCACACAAATGAAGTGTTTAGGAGCTGAAAATAATACTGGGTCTTATTTGAGTAAACGGAGAACTCCTAAAGTTTTCTAGTGAAAATAGACATGCAGTCTTAATAATAATCATGCATTAAGGTATTTTAACACATTAAAGAGTGGGAAAAAGGTCATTGACTACATGGGATATAATACACTGCTAATTTGTATCACTTCTTTATAGGATAACCTTAGAAGCTTACTTGATGGAACAAATGTACCATTTCATGCCAAAGAGTTCAAAATAGAGTATGTCTATACATACCTGGTTATATAACTCCGAAACTAAACAAACTTGACTAGCCACCTTTTAGATTACTCATCTACAATAGAATATATGGTAAACTAATATTAACAACCAACCAAAACATTTGGGCTATTTAACTTCACCAAAATAGTAACCGGGCAGTAAGCCCTTAATCTATCAATAAAGGGTGTTCTTTTAACCCTTTTATCCTCCAATTACACCCATATACCATACATGTTCTTATAAGATTCACCGAAACCACCTTGGTTCCATTACACTCTACAAACAATATGAAAAATAGATTGGCCAGCAACCAAAAACAATAATTTGTTTGGTGATGTACCGCCATACCTTTCTTTTATATTTCAACTCAAACTAGTCACACCTTTCTCCAACATCAACCTGGAAGCCTATAACATAATCATACAAAACTGTCCAGAAAACAACCCCAAATCCCTTTTATTGTAGCAATAAATTATTGAACTCATCATCTCTTGAGTTCTTAATAACAACACATCCATAACCCTCTCTCAAATTCATATATAAGGAGAACAAAATGGAGAAGTCACCTTACCTCAATTTTTCAACTTATTTTTTTAATTTGAACTCCTCAAGAACTTCAACTTTCACTTTTCTTCACACTTTAAATGAAAGAAGAAAAGAGATCTCTTTATAACAAATAAAAAAGAGAGTTAGTAGTTTGTTCTATATTCTGCCATGAATTAATAATTACGCACTTGTAGCATGTTTTCCTAATCTTCCATGAGATAATTAAGCTAAACCATAAGTTTTTTCACTTACCTTGGGCTGCAAAGGTTGGGGTTTCTCCCAGAACCCTAAAAGAAAATATAGGGCTGCTCCTAGTTTCTTTTAAGAAAGTAGAGAGATTTTGTGAAAAGTATAACCTTTTTGTGACTTAAGAATGAGGGAAAATGACCGACAACTTGTCCTTATAAAGGCCCTATTTTTGTCCATCCACTTAGCCGCATTTTGGACCCCAAATTTGATCAAATTGGTCAAAGTAGGTGATGCACCTACTTATGGAGTTCAAGGTACTCAAAATGTCAAAGTAGGTGATGCACCGGATTGCTTAATTTCTTAGTTGGGCTCAATTATATTTGGGCCTTGGAAGATTTGTGAGTTGGGCCATTTATCCATTTTCTTCCTCTTTTATTCAATTTGGGCCCAAATGAGTACGTTAGTATAGGCCCAAATTTGGTCCATATCCATGGGTCCATTAGTTTGTTCCAAATAGCTTAAGTAGGTGACTCACCTACTAGCTTAATTAAGTCAAGCAAGCACCTCAATATTCTATTCCATTTCCAGCTCTTAATCCCTTCAATCTAATTTACAACTTGTACACACTTGGTTACTTTAAACTTTAGATTCAAATACCAGCTTATGATTCCAAGTTAAATAGTTGTATCGATGTTAATTTGATCGTTTCACATTAAAATGCATGAGCAGTATCTAGAACTCCATCTATACTATCAATACTCTCATAATAAATCTCTTTCATTGCTTATACCACAAGGCTATACTAAGTTCCATATAAATAGAACAAATGCACGCAAAATACGGGGTGTTACATCCTCCCTCCTTAGGAATATTTTTCCTCGAATATTAGCATAACTGTCGAACCAAAACAAGTTCAAGCCTAAGTTTAATATCCCTATTATCACATAGTACCTATATATTATACTTACTTGTTATTTCTCCAATCCAGCATCTTGGAATTTCTCTTCTTATTTGAGAAAATGGGGGTACTTAGATTTCATCTCTTCTTCAGCTTCCCATGTTATCTCTTCAACTTGTTGGTTTCTCCAAACCACTTTTACAGAAGCTATTTCTTTATTTCTTAAATTATTAACTTGTTGATCTAGGATAGCAATAGGTATTTCTTCATAGGTGAGATCTTCCGTAAATTGTACATCTTCAGTAGGAGTAATATGATATGGATCTCCCATGCACTTTGGAAGCACTGAAACGTGAAATACTGGATGAACTATTGAGAGCTCTTGGGGTAACTCTAATTCATAAGCGACATGGACAAACCTCCGAGTAATCCTATATAGGACTATATAATGTGTATTTAGTTTTCCTTTCTTACCAAATCTCATAGCCCCCTTCATTGGTGACACCTTCAAGAATACCCAATCACTTATAGCAAACTCTATCCCCTTCTTTTAATATCTGCATATGACTTGTGTCGACTTTGGGTTGTCTTTAGCCGTTGTTGGATCATTTTAACCTTTTCCATAGCTTGATGAACAAGATTTATCTATAGCTTGATTAACAAGATCTGGCCCGAACAAGGCAATTTCACCCACTTCAAACCATCCAATTAGTGATCTACACTTTCGTCCATACAAAGCTACATATGGAACTATTTTGATACTTGAATGATAGCTATTGTTGTCGGAGAACTTGATGAGAGGTAAATGATCAAACCAACTACCTTTAAAGTCCAATATACAAGCTCGTAGCATATCTTCAAGTTTTTGAATGGTATGTTTTGCTTGTCCATCTATTTGAGGGTGAAAAGTTGTGCTTAAAGTAACTTCTGTTCCCAAATTTATCTGAAAAGACTTCCAAAAATTTGTAGTAAATTGAGCTCCCCTATCTGATATAATAGAGGTTGGAACTCCGTGTAGTCAAACTATCTCTTTAATATACAATTTGGCATACTCTTCAACTGTATAAGTGGTCCTAACTTGTAGGAAGTGTGCTGATTTGGTAAGCCTATCAACTATCACCCATATGGAATTAAACTTTTGAGATGTACGAGGAAAACCAGTGACAAAATCCATGTTGATCATGTCCCACTTCCAGATTGGAAGATCTAGACATTGCATATAACCCCCAGGATTTTAGTGCTTTACTTTAACTCTTTGACAATTTGGACATTCGGCTAGAAATTTTGTAATGTTCTTCTTCATGTCACCCCACCAATACATTTCTTTCAAATCATGATATATTTTAGTTGACCCTGGATGGATGGAATACCTTGAATGATATTCCTCTATCATAATCCTCATTCTTAGCCCATCTACCTTAGGTACACATAATCTATTTTGGCACCGAAGTACTCCCTCTTATGTAAGCTCAAATGCCTTTGTCATACAATATTTTATATTCTACTTAAGCTATAATAGAATGGGATCTGCATATTGCTTGTTTTTCACTTTATCTACTAATGAAGATTCTGCCGCATTATGCACAATAAACCCCTCATCTGGAGTTTCAAGAAGGCAAGCCCCCAAATTGGATAATTGGTGTAGATCCCTAGTCATCCCCTATCGTTCTGTAGGTGGAACATAAGTTTCCACCATATCCTTATGACTTAACACATCAGCTACCACATTTACTTTTCCCAGATGATACAAGATATCAGTATCATAGATTTTTAATAGCTCAAGCCATCTTCGCTACCTCAAATTTAGGTCCTTCTAATTAAAGATATATTTCAAACTCTTATGGTCAGTACATATGTCAACATGAATCCCATAAAAGTAGTGATGTCATATCTTTAAGGAAAATATAACCGCTTCTAGCTCCAGATTATGCATCGGATAATTCTTCTCGTGTGGCCGCAATTGTCTTGAGGCATATGCTATAACTTTACCATGCTTCATCAATACACAGCCTAAGCCAATTCTTGAAGTATCACAATACACTACATACCCTTCTGTGCCTTCTGGAAGCACTAATACGGGTGTAAAAGTTAATTTATTCTTTATATCTTGGAAACTTCTTTCACATGCATCATTCTATTAAAACTTTGATGCATTGTGTGTTAGCTTTGTTAAAGGTGCAAAAATTGAAGAAAATCCTTCAACAAACCTTCAATAATAACCTGCAACCCAAGGAAATCATGAATCCCTATAGGTGTTGTAGGTCTTGGCCAGTTCTTCACAGCTTCTATCTTCTGAGTATCAACCTTTATTGCTTCTTCAGGTATAATATCAACCAGAAATGCCACATATTTTAACCAAAATTCACATTTAGAGAACTTTGCATATAGCTTACAATCATGAAGAATCTGTAACACCTATCGTATGTGACTGGCATGGTCCTCCTTTGATCTCAAATAAACCGGAATATCATCTGTAGAAACAGTCATGAACACATCTAAGAATGGATTGAACACCCTATTCATTAAATTCATAGAAGATGTAGGTGCATTAGTTAGCCCAAAGGACATGACTAGAAACTCGTAATGATCGTACCATATTTGAAAAGTTGTCTTGGGTATGTCCTCTTCGTTTGGTGGTAACCATACCTCAAATAAATCATTGAAAACACTAGGCGCCTTGCAACTTATCAAATAATTCATCAATTCTCAGAAGGGGATATTTTCTCTTAATAGTCACCTTATTCAGTTGCCAATAGTTAATACGCATTCTCAATGAGCCATCTTTCTTATGCACAAATAACTCTGGTGTGCCCCAAGGGGACATACTAGGCCTTATGAATCATTTTTCTAGCAAGTCTTTCAATTTCTCTTTCAACTCCCGTAATTCTGCCAGGGCCATTCTATACGAAGGAATTGAGATTGGTTGAGTACTTGGAATCACATCAATACTAAACTCCACTTCTTGTTTTGGAGGAAAACCTGGAAGATCTTTAGGAAATTCATTTACCACTGGAATAGTTTAAAGAGTTGGAGGCTCCGCATCTGTATCTTTCACTCTAACTAGTTGGAAATCATCATGTTTTCCTTAAAATAAGAAATAAATTTTCCTCTTGGCGCACCAATGTTACACCTCCATTCAAGGACTGTCTCTCATGGAAAATAGAAATACACTCTCTTAGTTCGGCAATCGACTGCGGCATAACAAGAAGCCAACCAATCCATATCCATTATATCATTAAAATCTACCATTTCTAACTCAACAAGATCAACCATTAAATATCGACCACAAATAGTTATTATACAATTTTGATACACTCTCCTAGGTATAATAGATTCACCAATTGGTGTAGACACTTCACATGGCTTAACTAGCAATTCTGGTGTTCTTTTCAACTTTCTAGCAACCAATGGAGTGACATATGATAATTAGGGATGGCAATGGTGCGATGCGGGTTTTTTCTAAACCCACAAGTTTTAAAACCGCACCGTACCGCACCCATCACCTTTAAAACCGCATAAACCCACCCCACATTCATACCCACGCATAACCGTACCGCACCACCCCATATTTTTTTTTTATTTTTTTTTTGAAAAAATTATAACTCCATTGAAAATCATAATATTTTTAAATCTATAACTAGGAAATAATAATTAACTTCTATTATATCACTTTTCACTAAAAAATTGTCAAAAAGTATAACGTGTACAAATAATGATCAAATAGAATATTTTTATAAAAATGTATAGAGATGTGAAAAAAGCTACTATAAAATTATTTATTTGTAGTCTTATACATGTCATTTTAAATATCATCAATTTTTAAGTAAAGAATACATATAATTTTAGGTATATTCATGGGAACAATACTAATTTTTATTTTTTTTAATTTAAACCCGCATATACCTGCAACCCACACCGCACCACACCATTTAAAAAAAACTTACTTTAACCCACCCCTCACCCGCACCTCACCGCATAACTTAAAACCCTCACCGCCCCACATAGCTTAAAACCCGCACTGTACCACACCCACACCGCCCCATTGTCATCCCTAATAATAATATAGAACCTGGATCAATTAATGCATATACATTATGTGAAAATATGGACAATGTACCTGTAACCACTTCTGGAGAAGCGTCTAAATTTTGTCGATACGCTAGAGCATATGTACAATTTTCAACATCACTAGAGCTAGCTGCTCCTTTAGCACCTCTACCATGACCTATATATTTAAACCCCTTACTGAAGATGGCACTGATGATGATTATGCAACGGCTGATCCAGTAGGTTTACCCATACCATCCATGCACCTTTGTGGGAATTCTCTCATCATATGCCTCGCTGTACCACACCAAAAGCAATCATAGGTCCCAAACTGGCATGCACCTAAATTAAGCTTTCTATATTATTGACATGGCTGCTGAGGGGGTATTAATTGGCCCATACTCCCTTGCAATTTATACCCCGTTGTTCGTGAACTCCAACTTTCACTTTTTGCCCAAACTGGTTGCCTTTAAACCCTAGAAACTATAGTGAAGCACCATTGTAGAATAAGAAGATAATGGCCTAGTCAGTCTATTAGAAAAATGAGGCCGAAACTCTCCTTAGGATGCCATAAACTTCCTCGTAGATCTAGCCCTCTTGGAATACCCTCTTTCCAATTCTTGTATTTTTCTTCTTTGCCTCTGATCCTCCATTTTTTGTGCAAAAGCTTGTATCCTTGATATGCCCATATCTTTGTTCAAAGTAGAAATAGTACAATCTCTAACTAGATATGGATCCAATCTATCCATATATAGATAAACTCTATCATCCATAGTAGTTACTACTTTAGGAGCATACCTAGCCAAAGAGTTAAACTAGAGGTTGTACTCCCCCACGCTCATATTACCTCGGTAAAGATTTAGGAACTGATCCACACGGGATTCTCAAATCTCAAATGAAAGGTAATGATTAAGAAATACCTCTTTGAAATCATTCCAAGTAGCTGAAGGTGCATTGATACCCCTAGATCATTTCCAGTCTTCATACCAAAATATAGCCTCCCCTTTGAGTCTATATGCTGCTAGCTCAACTATCTCTTTACCCGATACATGCATGACATCTAGAGCCCTTCAGAATTTATCAATAAAGTCCTTTGGGCCTTCATTTATATCTAATCCGGTGAATGTGGGAGGATCTAGCTTAAGGAAATCTTGTGTCCGTAGGCTAGTTGCCCTATCTGTACCACTAGAACTGGTTGATAGAATAGTTTGTCCTTGAAATTTTCCAACAACTATACGAGCCAAGAATTGCACTGCATTCCTTAGATCTTGATTAGTAGAATTAATAGGTGGTTTTGAGAATACGGTTCTTCTCCTCTTTAAATCTTCTGGAGATTGAGGAGTAGAAGAAGTTTGTGATGCAACCTCGGCTTGAGTCTCACTTTCATTAGCTTATCTAGGTGGTGACTTATTGGTCTCTTCTCCGGCAGCCACGTCTAATCGCTTACCTGTATTCTTACACTTTGTAATTGGCATATTTACTATAATAAGAAAAAAACAGATTTAGTTGTTAAATATGACTTCACCTATGACTTAGGCTCTATTACACGGTCTAAGATGTGAAAAAAAAACCTAAATACCCATAGCCTCCCTAGGACGACCTACTTTGATACCACTTTTGTCATGCCTCAAATCCCATTGGGGCAGACAACCACCCGTAGCCGTAAAGACCCAAGAGAACCAATCCATAACATTTTACTTCTCATACATGTAACTATGACAACCAATGGTTCTGACAAATATTACATTATGCATCATAGAGAATAACAACGCTAAAAAACATAAAATTATAAATACAACACTTGGCCATTGGGGCCACCATATATAAAAGGCAAGACACTACAATGTTTAAATTTACATTAGTCTACAAAGCCTCTAAAATATACATAGACTTAGTTAGGGTTGGGACAAACCCCATCCCTACTCTTGACTACTGCATAATACCAAAATATATGGAACACACTCAGAAAGCTCTGAATCAACCTGGAGCTCACCAATGGTCACTGAACAACCTAATCTCCTACTAACGAGGTGTATTAGCTGAAGCTCCTATGCCTGCAGCATAAAATACAAGTCCCCCATGAGGGACATAAGAAAAAAAATATGTACTGAATATGTAAGGCTGAAGGTAACAACACATGATACAATAGCTCAACAGAATTCAGATACAAGTGTATAAGTAATACTAGTAGACCACCTTTATATATACTTGTGAGACTACGTACATTACATTATTTTCTTCATTTTTAACTTTCTTACTTCATAATCTTTGTAAGCCATATAATGCAAATAACCAGCTGATCAATGTAAATAGACAAATCGGGATCGTCCCATGCTAGGCTTACATCCCTGAGCTGCCACCCACATATGAACATTGGGATCAGCCCATGCTAGGCTTATACCCCTTAGCTTTCACCCACATATAAAGGTATCGAGATCGGTCCATGCTAGGCTTATGCCCCTGAGCTACTACTCATTTTACAGACTTGCGTTATTTAGTTTATTTAGTCTTTGAGATTGTTACTTTAGTGGTAGTAATATTATGGTACCTTAATGGAACAATAATGAGGTGGGGAGATGCTGGAACACAAATGAAGTATTTAGGAGATGAAAATAAAACATGGGTCTTATTTGAGTAAATGGAGAACTCCTGAAGTTTTCTATTGAAAATAGACATGCAGGCTTAATAATAAGTATATATTGGATTTTTTTAACAAGTTAAAGAGTGGGAACAAGGACATTGGCTACATGGGATATAATACACTGCTATTTTGTAACACTTGTTTATAGGATAACCTTTGAAGCTTACTTGATGGACCAAATGCCCGATTTTATGCCAAATAGTACAAAATAGAGTATGGCTTACATACCTAGTTATAAAACTACAAAACTAATAAAATTTGATTTCCCGCCTTATAGATTACTTATATACAATAGAATATATGGTAAACTAATATTAGCAACCAACCAACACATTTGGCCAATTTAACTTTACCAAAATAGTAACCAAGCCGTAAGCCCTTAATCTATCAATCAAGGGTGTTATTTTAACCCTTTTCTCCTCTAATTACACCCATATACAATACATGTTCTTATAAGATTCACCAAAACCACCTTGACTCCTTTACACTCTCCAAAAAATATGCAAAATAGATTGGGTAGTAACCAAAAGCAATAATTTGTTCGGTGACGTACCACCACACCTTTATTCTATATTTCAATTCGAACTAGTCACACCTTTCTCCAATATCAACCTGGTAGCCTATAATATATACATACAAAACAATCCAGAAAACAACCGTAAATCCCTTTTATTATAGCAATAAATTATTGAACTCATCATCTTTTAAGTTCTGAATAACAACACATCCATAAGCCTTACTTAAATTCATAAATAAGGAGAACAAAATGGAGAAATTACCTTACCTCAATTATGCAACTTTTTAATTTAATTTGAACTTCTTAAGAACTTCAACTTTCACTTTCCTTCAGACTTTAAACCAAAGAACAAAAGAGATCTCTTAATAACAAAGAAAAAAGTGAGCAAGTAGCTTGTTCTATATTCTGGCATGAATTAATAATTAAGCACTTGTAGCATGTTTTTCTAATCTTCCATGAGATAATTAAGCTAAACCATAAGTTTTTTCACTTACCTTGGGCTGCAAAGGTTGGGGTTTCTCCAAGAACCCTAAAAGGAAAAATAAGGTTGCTCCTAATTTCTTTAAATAAAGTAGAGAGATTTTGTGAAGTATAACCTTTTTGTGACTTAAGAATGAAGGAAAATTACCAGTAACTTGGACTTGTAAAGGCCCTTATTTATCCATCCATTTAGTTGCATTTTGGACCTCAAATTTGATCAAATTGGTCCAAGTAGGTGACACCTACTTAAGGAGTTCAAGATGCTCAAAATGTCAAAGTAGGTGATGCACCTACTTGCTTAAATTCTTAGTTGGGATCAATTATATTTGGGCCTTGGCAGATTTGTGAGTTGGGCCATTTATCCATTTTCTTCCTCTTTTATTTAATTTGGGCCCAAATGAGTACATTAGTATAGGCCTAAATCTGGTCTATAGCTAGGGGTCCATTAGTTTGGTCCAAATAGCTTAAGTAGGTGACTTACCTATTAGCTTAATTAAGTCAAGTAAGCACCTCAATATTCTATTCCATTTACATCTCCTAATCCTTTTAATCTAACTTACAACTTGTACACACTTGGTTACTTTAAACTTTAGATTCAAATACCAGCTAACGATTCCAAGTTAAATAGTTGTATCGATGTTAATTTGATCGCATCACATTAAAATGCATGGTCAGTATCTAGAACTCCATATATGCTATGAATACTCGCATAATAAATCTCTTACATTTCCAATACCACAAGGCTATACCAAGTTTCATATAATTAGAACAAGTTCATGCAAAATACAGGGTTTTACAGGTTTGAATTGATGGAATTATTTTATCTTTATCCCTGAGTTACATGATAGCATTCTCCACTAACCGTATTCAGATATTATATCCCTATGCAATGCAAGACTTGGACATACTTCTACTTCTCATGCTTTGTGATTATGGATTGATTGTGAACTTATATGCTTTGGAAGGCTCCATTTCAGGATTATGTTTTCCTTCTTAGTTGTAGACTATTGGATAATGTTTTTGGCTATAGTCGGGGGTATGTCCCGACACTTTATTGATATTCAGTTTGGTAGAGTGTTTTTCAGGCTACTGTGGTGTAGGGATGATTTTGTTGTTTGTTGTTTTTGGTTATTGACATATCATAATATCTTTAGCTTCAAGTTCTCTTATGTTGTTATATGTTCAGAATTCATTTGACATGGGTGTAAGGTGGTCTACGGTTTAGGTGTTAGGGGTGGTCTCTAATACTTTTTGGACTTGAGATACCTGTCATTACTAGGCCCTAATTTAGGTCATGTCAATGGTTGAACCATCCATGGCCACTAGGCTATCACCAACATAATTAAAGTAAGAGATAACTTAAACAAAAAAATGCATTAAAAAGTGCAACATCAATAGGAAATGTAGCAAAATATAAAAATTTCATTATTAATTCAAAATATGATATACACACCACTTAGGAATAAAATATAATAAGAAAAATAAATTAAGCACCAAAACAACAATTCCAAGGGCTCTAAGAGGCAAATGAAGAGGGAGAAATATGAGAGAGAACTTGAGTTACAAGATGAAGGGCTTCAATATTCCCAGTTCCCTCATGATAAAGATCAGTCTGTAAAGAATCATTTGATCTTGAAGAGTCAATTTCTTTTTTGCATGAGCTTCTTGATTAGCCTCCAATTTAGCAATCTTTTCAGTAAGGGCAGTGCACAACTTTTGTAATGGATTGTTAGCATGCCTCATTGAAGTAGTTAGTGCGACATGATTCATAATTCTAAGAACATGATTTGTGGTATGTAAGGCCCATACTTAAATAGGAATATATTACTCCTTGAACACTAGAGCTATCCAAAACCCATAAGGAAGAGCATGACTTTGTCATCCTTCAACAGTACATGATGCATATACTTATGATTAAGCCGTGCAAGGGTCCATGATTTTCATATCAATAAACCCTGCATCAGTGTGTCTCTCCTTTCTTGGAGTAGTGATTTTGTGGACCACATCAAAGTACAATTTATGCAAAGTGGACATTTCTTGTTTGAATACTTTTCGATGTTGAAAAAGGTGTGGGTTCCTAAAACATCCTAGTAATAGCCAGAGTAGAGGCCATGTTGTCTATATGAGGCCAGTCAAATTTCACATAGTGATCCCATCATCCCATAGAAATACTAATAATCCTAGAAATATCTCTGACAACCAAGTGTATGGACACACCTCTCATAGTAGTGGAAAATAGGCCCCCGTTATTAGAACCTTTAGTGTAGAGCTTATAGACTTTAGGGTGACCAAATTTTTGCTAAGTGTCACCCCATAGAGATAGTTGAGACCATCCCTAAACTTCTAATTTATCTAGGAGGATAAGCATTTTAGGACTACCATAGCCTGTTATCACTCTCCTACAAATAAACTGTCTATTTTAAAAATGAAGGAAGTGTTACAGCTTGGTATCAAAGACATTATATGACTCTACTTGTGGTGGCATATTAGATTCAATGTACTTAGAGTTAGATTATTCTGATGGAACAGGTTAAGGATCCCATTTTGAAAAATGAGATGGAGTAGTAAATTTGGACTTGGAGTGGACTTTGAGGATGAAGTTGGTTTGGTCTTTGGGATAGACTTTGAGGTAGGTGGAGAACATAATGAATGAAATGACTAAGTCTTAGGAAATTATCACTTGATTTTCTTACTTCATTGAACCTTGTAAAGTAGTAGATAATCGCCCAAAGAAGGAGGGTTAGTTGTAGAAGAAAAACTGGTAGGGGAGCATTTATTTTTACTAGTTCTAAGAGCTTCTACCATCTGAGCATCCTCTTGATGCATTTTTGTTTTGTGTATGAGGAGTCATCTATGAACCAAGCATGGGATGTGTCTCAACTAATGGTGTACCCTCATCCACAAGAATTGGAGTCATGGATTTTTTTCATGGCTTAGATCAATTCATTTCAAGGACAAGATATGCTATTAAAAGGTCAACAGTGTCCACAAATTGAAGAGGAACAACATTCCTAAACTCGAAAGAAGGAATTAGGGAAATTGAGAACAATCAAAGAATGTTGAGAACTAGTTCTTAAAGTTGGCCTAGGCCAAGAAGTTTGACATTTTGAATGGAATATGAGGTGGAACTTTTGGAGAGAGATTCATAATTTCATGGACTATCATCAAAGAAGAAGACATAGAAAGGTTCTTAGAGGATTTTTTGGTAGGAGAAGATGAGGATGAGGAAGCCATTGAGGTGGAGAAAATCTAGTATAGATTGTAAATAATAATGACAGATAAAGAGAAAGATTTTCTAGAGATCTCAAAACTGTAGCCATCAAATTTGTAGGATATGATAAGAAAGATAAAGCATAAGGAGGTAAAATTGTTTCATTGGTAGACATCTAATAGGAATATGAGTATGAGCAATAATTTTATGGCGGCAAAAGCTTTTGGAATATGAGAACTTTTGGGATTTTTGGTGATCCTATTTTAAAGTACGAAAGTGTCACGACCCGAGACTATCCCTAGTTGTAAAATGGTGCTTAAGGCCACAAGTGACCACAAGCTAACCCATGGTATGATATATGATGTGAGCACTAAAGAAAGTAAAAATATAACATGATTTGTGGAAGATATACTAAAGAAAACTCTAATAAAATAAAAATACTCAGCATGTCTGAACATCTGATAAAATAATGAAACATATATGAAGATGAATGTGGCTAAAACATAGGGAGTTGATGGGACAAACCCCCAACTAACTCTTTCAGACTAAATGGGGAAAAATACTAAAAGTAACTATGGATAACTAGTCCTCGAACGATGAGGATCACTACAATTATTATTGAGTGGCACACGAATTGGCTAAGTAGGATCAGGGAATCTAGGCGTCCAAACCTATATTTTGAAATCAATATAGAAAAAAAAGAGTATGAGGTTAGTACTTTGAATGTATGATCAAGATCAACTTACTCCATAATTTTTTCCAAGGATATCGTTGTCAAATATAATTACCCAATGTGAGTTAGGGTCGACCTCGAGGAGCGAATCTAGTCTTCAAATACTATGGGTGTTGAAAGCATCTAAGTATAAACCCATCATGTATATAAAATGAAATACATAAATTTAAATTTGGGGGTATGGTTTGGAAGGGCTGTTTTACCAAAATCTACTCAAACTACCAATTAAGGGCAACAAATGTGGATAAGAATTTAATATGTGAAAAGTCCTGGGATTATGTCTTCCAAGGGTAAAATAATGCATAGGTCCATGATAATAGAATGCAAATGCTAGTTATTGACTATATGGGTAGGCTATGTTAGGGGTTCTCATGCTAGTTTTTCAACCAAGACCCAAAAATATCACCCATGGATCCTTTCGGATACCCTATGGGTATGGAAACTAAATCCACCCAAAACCTCAATTTGGCATTCCTATTTTTAGAAGGATGCCTAAGACCTAGAAAATTCTCAATTCACCCTTATTTCTAAGATAATGAAGGGAATACACTATATCTAACTATTGTTCATTAATACCTTGTTACCCATATTCCTTTTTCAAGGATGATATAGGATCCATGAGTATACTCATATTCCTCTTTCAAGGATGCTATAGGATCCATGAGTATACTCACATTCCTCTTTCAAGGATGATGTGAGATTTTGGAAATTTGGGTTTTTCACCCATACATTCCTAATTAGCAAGCAATAATTAGTGAAACATAACATCTTTAATTCCCAATTAACAAGAAAGAATTAGTGAAACATAACATCTTTAACCAAGAATTCATACTAATAATCAAAACCCACACATATTTGCACCCTATTTTGGAATAATCCCAAGATAGATGTTTAGCTACTCATGAATTTTAAGGAAAGAAATATACCAAAAGGATCATTCAACACTTCTATTGAAGATACAATCAAGAATATTCTTCAATTTAACCTTAATTGTAACTAAAGTCAATTGGAAAATTAACCACAATATTCTTTCCCAAATTTGTTGTGTCTTAAAAATCCAAAACTTCAAAAACTAGTTAGAGATATCCATAAAATTGAAAGGGTTTTTGTCCTATAGAGATTTTGATCCAGCTGTGGGAAATGACAAATCTTTCCTTGGACTATTTTCTGCTCACTCGTGAATATAAGATCTTGATCGTGATTGCAGTTTTCGCAATCACATAAAATTGATGATAGGCGTATTTACACGCCTAAAGCACCATAATTTACCCATATTTTAGCGAAGTTTTAAGGACAAAATATATAATTCCTGCATTTTTAGTCCATTTTCCTGTAAGTGAGCTAACCAACGTGATTAGCATGTTTTCAGGTATTAATGATGAAGATTTCAGCACTTTGTGGACCTTTTGGTAGCAAGGGAAACTTCACATAAGAGGGAAGGCAGCTTTTGGAAGCTTATGGACTGAAAGTGATGCATGGAGAACTTGTCCCGGGCAAAAATAGTATTTCTAAAGACTTGGGGATCAGCAGTAACTTAATAGGACTAGGACAAGGATGTTATAAAAACCCTATTTCCTGAATTTTTCAGCATGCATTCATTCATGCTTTTCATTATTCACGAATTGATAGATACTTTCATTAGTCATTTGACTTTCTAGTGTTATTCAGTTTACAGATTCTGTTAGTTTATACAGAGAAAAACTCTAACTTGTGAGAAACGTCTAGAGGGCAAAAATGTCAACCTAGTTTGACGCCACACCCATCTTCAACGTGAGATTCTTTGAGCTTTGGTACGATGATGATGTTTATTGTGATCTCCGTTGTAATCATGAGTAGCTAAACTTCTCTGTTAGGGTTATGGAAGCCTTATGATATGCTATCTATTACTATGAGTTTGTGAATTCTTGATACGTATGCTACTTATATCATTACTCTCTTCATCTTAATTACATTCTTGTGGTTGCAAACATATAGAATACGCCATTATAGCATTAACTTGTTCGAGAGAAAAGTTACATGTTTGGAAAAGAGAGTGTGACAAGGAAATTGGGCTACCAACCCCTATTTACACGTTAGTGCCATAACTGGGTTAACTTCTTGGAGAATTTGTACCGTTAGTTATACACTTTGAGCTCGAGAGATTTAAAGTGAAATAATCCTTGATGGTTGAGAAACACTAGGATTTACCATTAGAATACAAATCTCTATAAGTGCATGCATGTCTGAATTCTGCATTACTCATAGTTAATAGATACGTAAAACTCATAAGGTGGAAATAACCCTAACTTACAATTCTCATTGATTAAAATCTTACTAAACAAAGCATTCCGCTTTTACTTTGCTATTTTGATACTTTTAATTCACGCCTAAACCATCCCCCCTTTCTATAGAACTTTCGACCAACAGTCTGCTAACAATTACAACATTTAGTGACCAAGTATTCCCTGTGGGATTCGACACCCAACCCAGTAGGGTTCTATATTTGACAGCGACCGCTTACACTCTTACAAGAGCTGTAGTTTGGGCGTTATCAAATTTTGGCGCCGTTGCCGGGGATTACGGTTGTAAACTACGTTTGTGATAGTTACTAGACCCTTTGGTCAAAGATTCTCAAATTTTACTTTTAGTTGTTGTTTTTGTTTTATTCAGGTTCTGTTGAGTGCATGCCAAATACTCGTAGTTCTGGTCAGCCCTTATTACCCATAAATCCTGAACCTCGACTTATTGGCAGAATGGATGCACAGCATGACATTGACAGAAGGGCGGCTCAACAGGAGTAGGCTAGATTAGCTATACTGGCAGCTGCTCAAGTACATCAACAGAATATTGATAACCTAGGGCGAGCAATAAATCCTGATGATGAGGACCTGGGTGATGATGAGTTACTGAATCCCAGGCGTACTGATGAAGTGGCAACACCTATACACAGGAGAGATCGTCAAGCTAGAATGAGACCTGACCGCCGAGCTGTGCAGGCTCCTTTTGATGATGATGATGATGATCTGTATGGAGCTGGTGCCATAGGGGCTATTATTCCTCCGCCCTTGGCACCCAGAGCTAAGTTCAATATCACTAGCACCATGATTCAGTTATTGCAGCTCAAGGATTTATTTGGAGGACTCGTAGGTGATGATCCGAATATGCATCTGATCAATGTTATTTCAACATGCAAGTCGTTTGACAATCCAGGAGTTGGGCAGAATGCAATTCGGCTGCGCTTATTTCCATTGTCTCTGTCTGGGGAGGCGACTCTATGGTTGAACGGGCTAACTCCTGATTCTATTACTAATTGGAGGCAACTGAAAGACGCTTTCCTAAAAAGATTCTTTCCGCCATCCAAGAGAGCCCAATTATGGGATGAGATCAGTAATTTTCGATAGCTTCCAACTGAAGCTCTCCACGAAACATAGGAGAGGTTCAAGAAGAAGCTTATGCGGTGCCCAAACCATCAAATGACGAATATCCACTTGATGGAAATATTATATAGGGCTTTGAACTCGGTGACAAAGACAGTGGTTGATAATGTTGCAGGTGGGTCATTCATGGACCTTACTTTTCTTGAGGCAAGTGATATGCTAGATCGTATGACAAAGCAGAGTAGAGCTTGGCATACCAGGGATTCTGAGGTAGCAAGCTCTACCGTATCTATTGGCTTGACTGCAGAGCAGAGGCGTAGACAAGAGGAACGTGACCAAGATATGGCTCACATGAAAACGCAGATGGATCTTCTTACCAAGCACTTATTATCAGGGAAGACCGAAAAGGTTAAGGCCGTTGTATCATAGGGAAGAGATGAATCCGACTCTGAGGAAGAAGCGAACTACTTGAATAATCAGGGGGGTTTTCGAGGCAATGCCCAAGGAAACCAAGGTCGTAACTATTATGATAAATCTGGACACAAGGACCGCGATCAAGGTGGTTGGAAGAATAAGACTGACAGGAGTGGTTTGTATGTTCCTCCTGGAAATCGTGAGGCTGTGGTGTCTGGCTCTGGAAAGATGTCCATGGATGATATGATGGCTAAGCTGTTGAAAGGGGTGGAGGCAACCAATATAGGCGTTACTGAGGTAATGAATGATTTGCCATCAATAAATCAATTGGTTGATTCGTATTCTACTGCGATAAAATAGCTGGAGCAAAAATTGAGTCAACTATCAGCGGCATTCAATCAAAGAAAGGTTGGCACCTTACCTAGCGACACTATGCAAAACCTAAGGAATGATGGATCATGCATGGCTATTACTACCAGGAGTGGTAAAGCATTGGAAAATCCATCCAAAGGCAAGAAGGTGGTTGATGATATAACATATAATGTTATTAATGCAGAATGTGAAGAGCCGTAGAAGCTGATGATAGTGTTCCTGACGTTACCCCTAGACGTCTGCAACCTGAAAATATCAACAATCGGAAGCAAGATAAAAAGGAAGTGGCGGAGAAAACTATTCCCCTTCCACCACCACCTTTTCCTCAGAGACTGAAGAAGAAAGCCGATGACACCAGGTTCAGTAAACTCATGACTATGTTGAAGCAGCTGACTATTAATGTTCCTTTGGTGGAGGCGCTAGAGCAGATGCCCGGATACGCTAAATTCATGAAGGAAATTTTGACAAAGAAGCGGGCAGCAAACTATGAGATGACAGATAATGTTCATCATTGCAGTGCAATCGCTACAAGATCGCTAGTTCAGAAGAAGGAAGATCCTGGTGCTTTCACTATTCCTTGGACGGTTGGATCTTTGGATTTTGCGAAGGCATTGTGCTATTTGGGATCTAGCATTAATTTGATGCCACTATCTATTTACAGAAAGTTGGGGTTGGGTGATCCTACACCAACCAATATGCGGCTCGTGATGGCAGATAGGTCGGTTAAACAACCTGTTGGTATCTTATATGATGTATTGGTGAAGGTTTCCACCTTCATCTTTCCAGAAGACTTTGTTATTTTGGATTGCGAGGTGGATTCTGAAGTTCCCATAATCTTGGGGCGTCATTTCCTTGCAACAGGAAATGTGCTTATTGATCTAAGAGCTAATGAGCTTTTATTCCGGATGAATGACGAAGTGGTCCATTTTGATGTATGCAAATCAATGAAGTAGCCCAAATATATGAATGTGTTCTCTATAGCTGATATTTATTATGATGATGAGAAAAAATTATCTATAGAGAAACAACTTATTGTTGATCCATTGGCTGCTGTGCTTATGAATTTTGAGCGTGAGGATGTTAAAGAGTATGAAGACACTATTTGTGCTCTAACAGGAATTGTCTCCTATTCTCATGCTCCTAAGAAGATGGATCTGGATCTTAAAAATTGCCCTTCACCACCAACAAAGCCATCCATTGAAGAACCACCAGTGCTACATTTGAAGGAGCTGCCCAGTCACCTGAAATATGCGTTTCTGGGAAGTGGTGATACACTTCTAGTTATTGTTGCGGCTGATTTAGGTGAGCAGCAGGTTGCGGCTCTTATTTCTGTTCTTAGGAGATACAAGAGAGCCATCGGGTGGACTATTGCTGATATTATTGGTATCCCTCCTGGGATATGTATGCACAAGATTCAGCTCGAGGAAAATTGTGTGCCTACCATTGAGCATCAACGACGTTTGAATCCACCCATGCAGGAGGTGGTGAAGAAAGAAATTATTAAGTGGTTAGATGCTGGGGTAGTGTATCCAATCTCGACGGTAAGTGGGTAAGTCCGATACAGTGTGTGCCCAAGAAAAGGGGCATGACGGTAGTTGCGAATGAAAAGAATAAGCTGATTCCACTAAGACCTGTCACAGGGTGGAGAGTGTGTATAGACTATCGGAAGCTGAATTCGTGGATGCTTAAGGATCACTTCCCAATGCAATTCATGGACCAAATGCTTGACCTATTGTTAGGGAAGGGATGGTTTTGTTTCTTAGATGGTTATTCTGATTATAATCATAATTGCATTGCTCCTGAAGATCAAGAGAAGACCACTTTTACATGCCCATATGGTAAGTTTTCCTTCAAACGTATGCCATTTAGGTTATGTAACGCACCTGCCACTTTTCAGCGTTGTATGATGTCAATTTTTTTGGATATGGTTGAAGACACCTTGGAAGTGTTCATGGACGATTTTTCAGTTGTGGGTGAATCATTTGAATCGTGCTTGGAAAATCTGAGTATGGCGTTACAGAGATGTGTTGAGTTCAACTTGGTGCTAAACTGGGAGAAGTGTCATTTTATGGTTAAGGAAGGCATTGTTCTTGGGCACAAAGTCTCCGAAAGAGGAATTGAGGTTGATCGAGCCAAAATTGAAGTTATCGAGAAACTACCACCTCCAATTTCTGTAAAGGGAGTGCGTAGTTTCCTTGGTCATGCAGGTTTTTATCGAAGGTTTATCAAAGACTTCTCCAAGATTGCTAGTCCATTATGCAAACTGTTGGAGAAGGATGCAAAGTTCGACTTCGGTGAAGATTGCTTGAAGGCATTTGAATGCCTCAAAGGGAAGCTAGTTGAAGATCTTATTATCGTAGCACCCGATTGGTCTCTGCCATTTGAAGTGATGTGTGATACAAGTGGGGTAGCTTTGGGTGCTGTACTTGGTCAGAAAAGAGAAAGTCTATTTCATCCAATATACTATGCGAGCAAGGCCTTGAATGGAGCCTAAAAGAACTATACCGTCACGGAACAAAAGCTTCTAGCAGTTGTTTATGCTTTCAAAAAGTTCCGTGCTTACTTCTTGGGAACCAAAGTGGTGGTTCATATAGATCATGCGGCTCTGAGATATTTAATGGCAAAGAAAGATGCTAAGCCAAGGTTAATTCGGTGGGTGTTATTGCTTCAAGAATTTGATTTCGAGGTAAAGGATAGAAAAGGTTGTGAAAACCAAGTAGCTGATCATCTATCTAGACTTGAGAGTGTGCACATAGCACAACCCGACCTTGAGATTGATGATGCATTTCCCGACGAAGAGATCCTAGCCATTTTGGTGGAAGACTTACCGTGGTATGTAGACTTTGCGAACTACGTGGTAAGTAAAGTGATGCCTGAGAATCTCTCCTTTCATCAAAAGAGAAAGTTCATGCATGATGTGAAACACTACTTTTGGGATGAACCGTATCTTTTTCGACGATGTACTGATGGTTTTATTAGGCGATGCATCTCTAATATGGAGGTGCCTAGCATCTTGGAGGCAAGTCATGCTTCCCAAGTTGGGGGTCACCATGCAGGTGATCGGACAGCCAGGAAGGTATTGCAAAGCGGCTATTATTGGACTTCAATATTTAAAGATGCCTATGATTTTGTGAGAAGATGTGACCAATGTCAGAGATAAGGTGCGATTTTGAAGCACCATGATATGCCCATGTCGAAAATTCTTGAAGTAGAGCTGTTTGATGTATGAGGTATTGATTTCATGGGCCCATTCATAAGTTCGTTTGGGATGAAATATATCCTAGTTGCTGTGGACTATGTATCCAAATGGGTCGAAGCAGTAGTGCTGGCCAATAATGAAGGCAAGCAGGTTGTAGCATTTTTAAAGAAAAATATCTTCTCTCGTTATGGGGTACCACGTACTATCATAAACGATGGAGGATCACACTTTTGCAACAAGCTGTTTAGAGCCGTGTTGGTGAAATATGGGGTCAAGCAACACAAGGTAGCTACACCTTACCACCCACAAACTAGTTGGCAGGTAGAGGTTTCTAATCGGGAGATCAAGCTGATCCTTACTAAGACTGTAAATGCTAGTAGGAAGGATTGGTCTCGAAAGCTGGACGATGCATTATGGACTTATAGAACTGCATTCAAGACACCAATTGGCATGTCCCCGTACCAATTAGTTTATGGGAAGGCTTGTCACTTGCCGATTGAGCTCGAGCATAAAGCCTTGTGGGCGTTGAAGAGGCTTAACCTGACTTGGGATAATGCAATTAATCTGAGATTGGAGCAGCTGAATGAGATGGATGAATTTCGTCTACATGCGTATGAAAGGGCATACCTCTACAAAGAACTGATGAAAAAGTACCATGATCGACGGATTATCCAATGAAACTTTCAGAAGGGTGATATGGTACTTCTTTTCAACTCCAGACTAAAGCTATTTCTAGGTAAGTTAAAGTCTAAATGGTCTGGTCCGTTCAGAATTAGCCAAGTCTACTCGTCTGGAGTAGTAGAGTTAGAAGGCATTGATGGTGGTGTCTTTAAAGTGAATGGCCAATGAGTGAAGACATATATCGGTCCTCTTGACTCGATAAAATGCATGGACACCATCTATCTCGACGAAGTCTAAGTAATTGAGATAACTATGTCATGCCACGACAATAAATCAAGCGCTAGAGGGGAGGCAACCCATCGGTTTTAATTGTTTTGTTTTACTAAGAGTTTTTTTTTGTTAAATAAAAATCCAAAAAGAAGAGTCGAGCCACGACCAAAACTAAGGCGCTTGGTGGGAGGCAACCCATCGTTCTAATTGTTTTTGTTGTTTTTGAGTAAATGTAGGTGTAAGACGTATAAAGGAGGAGATCTAGCCCAAATTTTAATTTGGAATTGTGTCATGTTGAAGGTGGTAAGTTTGGAATGAAGAAACAAAGGCTATTCGTTAGGCATTGCCTATGCAAATCTAGGCAATGAACAAGGCAAGGCCTATGTAAATCTAGGCAACGAACAAGGCAAGGCCTATGCCATGGCCTAAGCTCTCTGAATCTACAATGCCATAGCATAGGCGCCGCCTATGCCATTGCCTTTTCTCTCTGAATCTACAATGCCATAGCATAGGGCCCGCCTATGCCCAACAATGCCATAGCATAGGCGCCGCCTATGCCATTGCCTTTGCTCTCTGAATCTACAATGCCATAGCATAGGCGCCGCCTATGCTCAACTAGGCTTTGCAAAAGGCGCCGCCTATGCTAAGCATAGGCAAAGCATTAGGCTTTGCCTATGCTTACTTTTTGGTCTCCTAATCCTATTTTAAATGGGTCAAACCCGACCCAAGCCTTGTCTTATAAATAAAACTTCAACATTAGAAAAAAACACACTTATTTGCTCAACCTAGGCACCGCCTTTACTCTCCAAATCTCTCAAAAATTTTCTTTTTGCTCTTCTAACCTTGCAAGATCATCTTCCAAGGCCATCACCAAGTAAGTACTTCTTTTATATTCCGTAGTTATTACAATACTACGCCTATAATGATTAGTTAAATCTTGAAGTAGTGTTGGTGATTTGAATGTAGTTGGTTTGTATTGATACATCTAGTTGAGTGAAAGAATACGTATGGGTGTTCTAAACTTTGTTCCGATTTGTATTTTGGTTGTTATACACTGTCATCTTTTTGCGGAATTGAAATGGTAAAGCTAATCACATAATCGTGTAAGTCAAAAGTTGGAATGTTTGAATGACTCGTTCATCGAGATAAAGATTATGACTAAACACACACATGAGATGTTGTGATTATTTCTATGCCATAACTTGATTCGATCTCTACGTAGTAGTCTTGTTCAAAAAGTGCATTAATCCAAACCATAAAGTATGGTGAAGATTACATGACATAGAGCTAAAAAGGATAGTTAAGGTTCCATGAAAGTATGACTGTGCTGAACATATTATTGGAACATATCGCCTACATGTATGTCGATGAAGTCTGAGTAATCGATATCATCCACTTAATTAGTTGGTGCCAACAAATTAAGTGTGGGGTGGTGCCATTATTGTTTGTTTGTCGATCAAATCATCCGAGATAATCTATCATGACTTTATTTTAATCTCAGGTAAAATGGCACCAAAAGGTCGACCAGGAAAAGAAAAAGCGTCCACCTCACAGAAAGGTCAGAAAAGGGGAAGAAAAGAGCAAGCTGAATCCTCCTCGCTGCAAATACCTCACCGCATGTTCAGGATAAAATGGGTCCTAGAGGAGGAAGGAAAGGAGTGGTACAAGAACAACAAAGTAAAAAAATATGTTCACATGGAGTTGATACAAAAGGAGAGTCTAGCAAAGAGAGAACCTCGCATTTTGGCTAAAATCATGGCGCTACATCTTGATTTCATTTTCCAAGATATGGGAGAATGCAATCTTGATCTAATGCGAGAATTCTATGCCAATTGGTCCCCAAAGACTACCGGAAGTGAAGTGAAGATTCGGGGCCAAGTCTTGCAACTGAATGCGGAGTTCTTCAACTCTTTTCTGGGTCTTCCATATGTGGATCCATCACCGCTCAAGGAGCTTTATCACAGACCTCCATACAGGGCAATCAGACACACACTGTGCAGAACAAGATCAATGGCATGGTGGAGTCGTCACAAGGATACCGGTCGGCACAATACCTTCCCGTATGCCTCCTTTAACAGAGAAGCACGGATATGGTTACAGATAGTCAACTCTTGCCTGATTCCAGGGTCACAGTACACAAAGATCACACGTGATAGAGTGTTCTTGGTGTACGCTTTGATGACGAACATCCCCATCAACATTGGGGCGATTATTCGATCTTCAATGCGTAAGGCTAGGTTGCACAAGAGGTCCCACTTCAGCTTTGGCAATCTGTTGACTGCGATATTGAGGAAGGAGGACATCAAAGAGGAACCTGCAGATCATAAGCTTCTACACAACCCAAAGGAAGTTGACCTCACAAAGGTGAAAGATGTTGAATCTATGCATGGCGTCAACCTGACCACTGCAGAAAGACATGCTCGCGATGAAAGCTTCTTCCGCCATTTATATGGCATGACGAGGTTCACCATGATGAGCGGGGGTCGTGTTCCAACTGCTGTAGGGCTCCAACAGTTGGATTATGACTACCCAATGAATGAGCATATGAGGGCTATGTGCGGAGTAGGTGTATATTTCGAGGAACCTCTTGATGATGACGTGCCAACCGATGACGATCGCCAAATGCCAGAATCAGACGTGGAGGAGAACTCTGATGACGACGACTCTGATGATGATTCCGATGCAGGGGGTATTACCCCAGACACAGAGGAGGAGTCCGACTAATCAGGTTTTTCTTATTTATTTTCTACTGAGGGCAGTGTGTCCCGTCTAAGTGTGGGGTGCTGGTATTTGTATGCTACACTTCTTTGTCTGCATTTACATTTATTCTAGTTCTTGTTTGTTTTAATTAGTCGTAATTAGTTAGTTAGTTAGTTAATTTTTAGATTTTTAATTTTTTTTTTAGATTTTGCATGAAATTGTTCTGATAGGCGGCGTGGTATTATGACAAGAGTTTGTGCCAAAATCATCATTACTATTGAGACGTTTAGGCTCTAAGTGTGACTCACTGTGTGATAATTGTGTGGTTTAATTCATTCATCTGTTGGGTCAAGAGTCTATACTGCTCCCAATAAAGTTGACCATGTGCCTTGTGTGTGTGAGGTTATAGTATATTCTGTGTTGTGACTGATACTAGAACTTGCCTGGTGTGTGTGTAAAGCGAAATAAAGAGTGTGATTTTAGTAGATGATTTAGGCATTTCTTTGGTAGCCTGTGATTGTTTACCTTCTTTATACCTACCTGTGGACATTATCCTAGTTAACCCCCTTTGAGCCTTTAGCTATTTTCTTTGACAACCTCATATGTAGCCTAATCCAATTTTTTTCAAGACCATAATTTGATCCAAATTCCTAAGCGCTTTAAATTGTAGTCATGTGACAAAATAAGAGGAAATTGGGTGAGAGTGATGCCTCAGAGTGTATTGGTACTTGAAATTGTTGTGAAAAGGAGTGGCTATCATAGAGTGGTTTTATAAAAAAAAACAGAAATAGAAAAATAAAAAAAAAAGTTGTATATTCTCATCTTTGTGTTTATAATTGAATAACAAAATAGGTGAAAATGGGTGTTAGATGAAAAGAAAGGTAGAAAGGTTGTTTAAAAGAGAGTGTTAATGGCATAATGTAGTGTATTAAAGCGCTTAGGGAACATATTCACTATTTCTGGCCAAAATAGTCCTACCTGCCCCTTAGCCTACATTACAACCTGTAAAGACCTACTTGATCCTAAGCTTAGCATTCTGATATTAGTGGAACATTACACTAAGGGCAAGCCTATGGTCATCAGTTGCAACATATGAATTCTTTGTGAGAGTGAGAGCAAGGAGAATCTTGTACCCATGTTTCGAAAAATGCAAAACTTATGAGTGATTATGGGTGATATCTTGTGTGAGATACACATGGTTGATGATTGTTGGGTAGTGTTATATGATTCTTTGTGACTTAACTTGTGGATACGAATTAACCATCATCACAAGTCTATGTTGGAGGTTGAATTGTTTCTAGTAGTGAACAAGAAAACTACTCTTTGTTAATAATTGTCGTGCCTATCTTGTTGAACATTTTATGTTGTTGCTGTGATATTCTAAGTAGATGATTGCATGGACGTAATATTTTGTTCGAGGACGAACAAAGCTTTAAGTGTGGGGTGTTGATGATAGGCGTATTTACACGCCTAAAGCACCATAATTTACCCATATTTTAGCTAAGTTTTAAGGACAAAATATATAATTCCTGCATTTTTAGTCCATTTTCCTGTAAGTGAGCTAACCAACGTGATTAGCATGTTTTCAGGTATTAATGATGAAGATTTCAGCACTTTGTGGACCTTTTGGTAGCAAGGGAAGCTTCACATAAGAGGGAAGGCAGCTTTTGGAAGCTTATGGACTGGAAGTGATGCATGGAGAACTTGTCCCGGGCAAAAACAGTATTTCTAAAGACTTGGGGATCAGCAGTAACTTAATAGGACTAGGACAAGGATGTTATAAAAACCCTATTTGCTGAATTTTTCAGCATGCATTCATTCATGCTTTTCATTATTCACGAATTGATAGATACTTTCATTAGTCATTCGACTTTCTAGTATTATTCAGTTTACAGATTCTGTAAGTTTATACAGAGAAAAATGCTAACTTGTGAGAAACGTCTAGAGGGCAAAAACGTCAACCTAGTTTGACGCCACACCCATCTTCAACATGAGATTCTTTGAGCTTTGGTACGATGATGATGTTTATTGTGATCTCCGTTGTAATCATGAGTATGTAAACTTCTCTGTTAGGGTTATGGAAGCCTTATGATATACTATCTATTACTATGATTTTGTGAATTCTTAATACGTATGCTACTTATATCATTACTCTCTTCATCTTAATTACATTCTTGTGGTTGCAAACATATAGAATACGCCATTATAGCATTAACTTGTTCGAGAGAAAAGTTACATGTTTGGAAAAGAGAGTGTGACAAAGAAATAGGGCTACCAACCCCTATTTACACGTTAGTGCCGTAACTGGGTTAACTTCTTGGAGAATTTGTACCGTTAGTTATACACTTTGAGCTCGAGAGAGTTAAAGTGAAATAATCCTTGATGGTTGAGAAACACTAGGATTTTCCATTAGAATACAAATCTCTATAAGTGCATGCATGTCTGAATTCCGCATTACTCATAGTTAATAGGTACGTAGAACTCATAAGGTGGACATAACCCTAACTTACAATTATCATTGATTAAAATCTTACTAAACAAAGCATTCTGCTTTTACTTTTCTATTTTAATACTTTTAATTCACGCCTAAACCATCCCCCCTTTCTGTAGAACTTTCGACCAACAGTCTGCTAACAATTATAACACTTAGTGACCAAGTATTCCCTATGGAATTCGACACCCAACCCTGTCGGGTTCTATATTTGACAGCGACCGCTTGCACTCTTACGAGAGCTGTAGTTTGGGCGTTATCAAAAATCCATTGTGATTGCCATCTTTGACTAAGCTGGAGTGGTCATGATCGTGACCCTCAGACCGTACTCGCGGTAACAGAGGGCCAGTTCTTTCTCAGGATTTTTCCAGTTTTTGCACTACCTCTTCCCTTTCTGATCTCTTTTCAACTTATTTCACTTTATTTATTCCCATCACCAGCATACCTACTAAAAATGGGAATTAGTGCATTCAAATGATAAATTCATCTCGTTAACACCTTTAAATCATAGTAGTGTACATGAATTTGGGCATCAATTAGTGGTAAATTTACCATTCATCAACACCCCAACTTAAACTTTTTCTTGTCCTCAAGAAACACTACTTCTTACTCAATGTGACTATGCAATTGTAAGACCATTTAAATAATTAAATGATCACAATAACTTCAAGCTAGATTAATACCAACAAGTATCTCTCAAGCATGGGCAAAGCTATTCTCACGAATTCCCTCAACACGAAACACAATTTTCAATGATATAAAAAACTTTAAATAACAATCAATGCAACAATCACAAACTCTGTAGAAGTGACTCCCTATCGATAACAACTCAATTATACTCCTTTGCCTTATTTTTGGAAGATGACAATTTAACCTACCTCAATTAGCTTACATGCATCCTCTCAAGAAGGAAATCCCATACACCAAATTATGTATTATGCCACATGGGATTTAAATGCAAAACACTCACTCTTACAAAGATTATCTCAATGTTAATAATTACCATACCATATGCTTGCCATTATTTTCAATCACCACTACTATGAATACACTTGGTCGGAGATCTCGAAGGTTTTTTTTTAAGTTTGTAACGTAGGTTTTGGCAAGAGTATGATATCATTTGCGTACAAAATTACTAAACCCTCCTTGAATATCTACATCACACTATTTAACCAAAATTTTGACCATGGACCACTTCATTTGTTTCTGAAATTCACACATGCCTACTTTTTCTACCCTTACCCATCTCTTTGAAAGCATTTTCTTTTTAACTATTTCTTTTTCAATCCATGCTATTCCTTCTTTTGATGATTCCTTTCATTTTAACTTTTTTAACTTTTTTTACTTTCTCTAATTGCTTAGTTTTGTAGGCATCCACTTACAATATCATGGCCCAAGGTCACTTTTTCCAAAACTTACCACCCCCAACTTAGTCATTTGGCCTCAAGTTTTATTTTCAAAGTTCAAGGAGGATAGGTTAAAAAGAGGGATAAAGTTTAAATGGTTCAAGGCTTGTAATGTGGTTTCCAAATAAAGGCTTGAAGGCTCAAAATGGATAACTTAAGATACTATTCTATGTGTGGGTAGGATATTTAGGCTAAAGTTAGTTCTTATGGTAAAAAAAAGGCTTAAGATCATTTCTCAAACCAAGCATAATTACAATTTTCCTTGAGAGACTAATGGGGCAAGTTCTAGATAATACAAGTATGCATGAGAGATACACATTACACTCACCGCACATGGCATGCAAACTTTTCAAGGAGGACCACTTGCATTTCCTACTAAAGTCAAAATGAAGTATTTACCATACACTACAAACTAAATACTTTGGAGTCACAAAAAGAGGTAAAGTATAGTTACAAAATTGTTCACGTCCATGCCCTTTGTTTTTAAAAAATTTTGGACAAAAGGGGGGTGTTTGCTTTATATTTACACCATGCAAAATTTTCTATTGATGGCACCAAACCAAGACATTATCCCACAGTTTGGTTTCTCATGAGGGAAAATCATATGGCTACTCATAATTCACCATAGGTAAAAGGGAGATCCCAAAACACCACTGCTTTGGGTACTTAGACTTCACCTGCATATATGGCACAAAACCCAATCATGATAATTTTCCCTTATGATTGTCGTTAATCAATCTATCATAGTGAAAGTCTTGTCCAAAATCATCACAAGCAAGATAAAGGTAAACTAAAAATCTTGGAATAAAACAAGCAACTAATCCATGAAATCTGGGCACCATCATAGTGCCCGAATATTACAACACAAAATAAAAAAATAAAAATCACCCAAATCAACATCAACCTATCCAAAATTATCTCAATAATATATAATAAATGAATGAACACGGAGATTGGTACACCAACTAAAATCTTTTAGACTCATCACTGCATAATCAAGAAAGCATGAAAAGCGTAAAAGGGTGCTCCCTGTAACAACATTAAGAACTGTTGTTGTCGTTGGTCTCCGCATCACCTCTAGCAATATTTGAGCCTGACCACTCAGATTAAGTATCATCATAACTCTCAACTCTCTAGGAAGAAAGTCTATCTCTGGGTTTCAGTACCTTTCAATGTCCCTTCAACCCCTTTCACATCTTTCTGAAAAATTTATCCCTCTTTTTCTCCCTCTTCTCTATCTTTTTATGCGTGTATTTGAGCTCCCTATGAAAATGTAATAGAGATAATTAGGCCCTATCAATACTATAAATAATTCCTCCTACTTCTTCTAATCCTCTAGATATATCTCATAGTTGGACTGAGCAACATAGGAGTGGTGGGTGGTGAAAAACTCTCCCAACCCCTGAGGGAGCTTGGACACTAGCTCCTTGATCGCTCTCATATCTCCGGAGATCTCATCAAATGGATCTGCTATGGATGGCCTGTATGAATCCACATCGTCCTCTACTTACCTGCTTATATCAACCTTTCTCTTTTTGCTCTTCATAGGAGTTCCCTCTCTTTGGATCTTCAGTGGGTAAATGTGAGTCTTGGGAGAGACCCAACTATTTTTCAGGAACTCATCAACCTCGGATCGCCTACACATCTCAGTTCTCAATGATGGAAACATAAGAATGGACCCCATTTGTTCCTTTAATGATGAATTTTTGTGAGCACAAACCGGCCAACATTCAGAGGAATGTTGTCCAAGAGGCAGGCCACCATCTGACCATGCATAGTTGGGACATTTGTCAGGTTGGTAGAAGGGGAGACTTTTCTACAGATAAGGACAACAAGATCCTTTCTTTGGCTGCGAAGTCACTCATCAGAGCCTCCATTTTAGTAGGGGCCCATGGGACCTCCCTCCCCAGGCATAAATCTTCATCCAACCAGCTCCCAAGAGCATAATGCTTAGCCTCATAGCCACTCATGTCCATGTTTTCCAACCTATAAAATCCATTGATCTTCTATGCCCCAAAAAAACTCTTTACCCTTAATCATAACAACTAGGTTAGGGATAGAGAGATCTACTACACTGAGATTCACGTAGAACTTCCTTACGCACTACTTATTTGCTCAAAATGGTTCTGGGGAAAAACAAATCCACCCTATTTTCTATGGCCTCTCATAGAAGATCGAGACTTTTTTAGGCATCTTCTCTAGTAAGATCCCCATCTCAAGTAGAAACTTCTTTTGCATGAGGTCCTCATAATATGTCGCCTTGCATTTTGAGGCCATGACACGGTGGCTACCAAAGTCTTCCATTTGGTACCTAGGATTCACACACAAGGAATTAGTTCATAAGGAAGAAGTGTGGAATATATGTTATTTAACTTGATTGAACTGAAGGAAAGGCTTATGGGACATGGGAAGGTTTAAAATTCAAAACCTAATATTTGGACTAGTCTATCAGATTGGTGCCAGTTATCAGATTGCGATCTGCCTGGATTGTGATCACTGTAACTGAGGAAAGTTTGATCAACCTCTCAGTCTCTTAAATTTCCAATTTCATTTCCCATTTGTGTTCCATATCAAATATTTTACATTCTAAACATGAAACACAGTCCCAAGGTGTTCGATTATGCCCTTAGAACATGTGAAAATAATTAAGGAATTTGTTTGGGCATTTAAGTGAACACTTAGTGTGCATATTCTAATTCTATCCTTTTGAAAAATTTTGGGTACTCAAGACTTCCTCAACAATGTGCACACCACTAAAAATAGCTAACCACATCACACAAGCATAATTAATAAAAAAATTAGCATTCAAAGGATAAGTTTTAGGCCAATGTTATGGCATAAGTTCTAAGGCCAATACAAATGCATAAAAAGAAAATTCTAAGCATATACAGTTTGATAGCTGCAAAGATATATGCAACAAATAATTTTGGATGCTCAAAATATGACCCAAAATGGGTGCAAATTAAGAGAAAATTTCAAAAAGTTTGAGGGGAGAATAGGCAAAGGGGGTGCAACTATTTATCTTTTTAAACGGTCGCAATCATATTCGCGATCGGGGTATCACAATTGCAAAACCCATGTCATCGTGATTGCAAACTGCGTCCCATCGCGATCGCGATAACCAGGGCTATTTTTGCTCCCCTGTTTTTAATTATTCAGCCCATTACTCAAATGAACCACTCTTTCCCTTTTCTCAACCTCATTCAAAACACCTCATAGTACCTTAATTTAGTGGATTAACCATAAACAAAAATGAACCTTATTCTACTTAATAAAAACCAAAAGATACAGGCCACTTTCATGGAATTGATGGGTTTCCTCCCATCCAACGCTTAATTTATCATCGCGGAACAATATTCTTCAACTTTTAAGGTGGATAGTTGAGGGACCTATCATCTACTTCCTCATCCACCACATCAACAAAGGAAACCACTTGTAGTTTTATGGGTTGTTTTTGATCTTGCATTCTTGAAAGGAAACTTCATCATCTTGGACTCAAAGATTCAATTCTCCTAATACTATATCAATAATATCTCTTCTGGTTGAAAGAAAAGGTCAAAAAAAATCTGAATTAGGGATACCGCTAAATTGAATTGGGTCCATGAATCTAAGAAATGGTGAAAATTCTTGATCTCTCTCAATATCTCTCTCAATTCAAAAATCTAGGATTTGAATTGATGTCCTCTCATTGATTCCTCCTAAATTACATTTATTTATCCAAAATATTTCATTTCAATTAGAATTTGGTTATTGACCATGTACGAGGATCCTGTCTAAGCATCCATGGTTGAATGGTTAAAGTGCCAAACTCAAAATTAGTGAATTCGTAGGTTCAATTCCTACTGGATGCTCACTAATGGGACATCTAATAAATCTATTAGAATTGGCTCTGTATTAGTGGAATCGCATTACCCATTTATAATGAATTGATTTGGTATATTCATATTATAATATATGAATAGTAATAACTTGGCCAAGGATAATAGGTATCTCTTGGTTGATTTCAAAATCAAGCACAATGAAATCTGTCTAAAGAATGAAGTGATCCACCGTCACCAAAACATCACACAAAACTCTAATCGGTCTCTTGATAGACCGTTCCGCTATCAATAGCCTCATTGTTATTGGAGTAGGAGTGACCAACTGAAGTCTTTGATAGATTGTATAGGTCATAAGATTGGTTCTTGTCACACAAGGCTTTATTAAACTTGTATGTACCTATGGTATAATGGATTGTAAATGATACGAGATCCTCTTTCTTTTTTGTTGTAAAGCTAGTCGTGATAAAGCTACACCCATGGGTAACTTCAATTTTTTCACCATCAACTAGACGTTTGTTTGACATCAACTTTTTCATAAGCTTAGCATATCTGGGAATCTCTTGAATGGCCTCTAGCAATAGGATATTAATTGCAAGATTGCTAAGCTTAGCTAGGAACGTCTTAAATTTGGCATTATCCTCCTTCTTTTTGAGCCTTTAAGGAAATGGAGGGGGAACCTTCATGGTAGGAAACAAATCACTTCGCGGTTAATCATTCTTAACTACCTTAGGATTTTCCTATTAATCAACCATTTCTTCCATTATCATTGGTTCTTTTTTATCCCCTTCTAGTGACTTTAGAGCCTCCTCATTTGAATCAACCATATTCTTCTTCTTCATATTTATTTGTTAAACATTGGACTTTTCTTCAACTTCCACCACATGATCACTGAGGGATTTTCCACTCCTAATGACAATTGTCAATACTTGGATATCATGTTTTGGATTCACATAGATATCACTAAGAATTTTTTGGGATAAACAAAATCAGACTCTTTTCCTTTTATTCGGTAATGGAGGGACACATATCGATCATACTCACTTTCTTTATCCCTCTGTTCACAATCTCTATACCTATCATACCATTCCCATTCTCTTTCACGATTGGTCTAACCATGGTTCCCACCTTTGCTTTAATAGGCCTGGCAGGAACCCACTTGATAGTTAGCCAAATATCTAATTTCTTTATCAAGCCTGTTGGCCTCTTCTTTATCATATCTGTTGGATTTCATGACATTTACCATTTTTGTAGGTGCAACCATCACATTCTTCGTTAGAAGCTCTAATTGCATCATTATTTTTTCCATGTTTTTCTCCCTTTCTTTATCTCTCTTTATTTGCTCTTTATCAATATAGGAGGTGGGGGATCCTTTAGCCACCTCAATGTCTCGGTTATGCTATCCCTCATTTTTTTGTGACTTCCTTAAGCATGTTTGTAGCCACATGATAACACAACTTCACAAGTGTCCCCCTGGCCGAATTATCCACCATGGTTTTATTTAGTTGATTCAAAGTTCGGTAGAAGACATGAAGGACATCTTCTTCGGGACCTCGTGATTGGGACATTGAATAAGCTTCCCATTAAATATCTCTTATACCTTATATAGATGCTCTCCATTCAATTGACAAAAGTTTCTGATTTTGTCATGTAATTGCAACATCTTTGATGGTGGAAGTATAGATCTAAGAAAGTAATGGTAAGTTCAACCCATGATGTGATTGACCCAACGGGAAGATATCATAGCCACAATACCGCCTCATCTATTAGAGAAAATAGAATGAGGCACAATTGTATGGACACTTGTGAGATGTATACAATGTCGAAGGGGGTTTACACTTCCCCAAACTCTTTCTAGTGCAAATTTGGGTCTTCATGAGCTTTACACCCAAATAGAACTTTTTTTTGAATCATGTGCAAATAACACTCATGATGTGGAATACCCTATTCCCTTGAATAGGTGGTATATGGATAACACTCGCACGTCCAACATCATGGAGTTGCTCCTTATCATCAAGGGGCCCATCAAAGGTGTAACACCCCGAGATCTTATCCCGAGATGTCACATGGTGCTTATGACCCCAAAGGACCACAAGCTAACCCTTTACTGATATTTGTACCTGTACACTTCATAATGTCTTAAATAAATACGGAAACAAGCCATAAGGTTCAACACATCCATGAATACTCATAATACAGAAAACTAAATACTAATACATCCATCTGAAAAGCCTCTAAACTGTCTATAATGTAGAGTTGATGGGACAGGTCCCCAACTAACTCCGTCAACTAAAAATAAACAAAATCTGAAATAATAATAGTAAACTGAGATTCGTTCTCGAAAGAAGAGGACTCACTGCTACTGTTACTGACGGGGACTGAACTGCTGAGGATAATCTGGATCCTGTGCCTCTGAACCTATGGTGTCAAATAAAACACCATAGCATAAATGTGTCAGTACAAAAATGTACCGAGTATGTAGACGGGGTAGGCTAATGCAAAGGTTCATGCATGTGCAATATCTAAACTGAATACTCATTAAAATATTGCATGAGAACACATACATGAATGCACAGAACATGAATACAATTATCGCAGCTCTAGAAACTGAAACTCAGATATCACTTTACTACAGACTGAACTTACTACTGACACTGAGATACTGAATCACTGACTCATCAGATACTGATAACTGAGGATCTGGATGTTCTTACATCAATGAATGAATTCTTGGACTTACTGCTTTCGACTGACAGGATTAGAGATCAACCTTTCTAACAGATGATTTCAGAAGCTTTATCAATTATAAGAAATATTATTATATCTGAATCTGGCAACAAGAATACTCAATAGAAATCTGATTCTATGGTCAAGCCTGTCTGATGACATATCTCTGAATATGATATCAAATAACTGTATGTGAGACCAATTCTATCTGATGGGATGGCCCATAAATTAATGAAACTATTTGAGTTCCTCATAATGATAGATAACTGTATCTGACAGTCCTGATTTTTGAATACTGAGACTGAATCTGAAACTGAAATTATGGGTGGTAGTCACTTAACCAACATGCCCCGACCTACCACAGGTGGGGTCCAACCTGTGCCCCAATTGGAAGGGTGTCATTACCGCACCACTGGTAAAGACAACTCTATGTGGCCCTCATCTAGCAGGTCCTCAAGAGAGAACGATGAGGCCCTCATCTAGCAGGTCAAGTCACCTCATCTAGCAGGTATGATGTCTCTCATCCACCCTCAACTAACAGGTGTGATGTCTCAACCTATGTTGGCTACGTAGTTATGGAGCACAAGGATTGCTTCTAAGAATCACACCCTCTACTAGTAGGTGAGTTCCCATCCTTGAGCTTGATCGGTGCTAGTTTCTACTCCCAACTGGAAGACTCAGAAATGAATTCTCAACTGAACACTGGCTAAACTGAATCTGACACTGATCATATTACTCAAAAGGTCTGATTGAGTTACGCTGAGATCACTTGGTTCCATATCTGACGAAAAATATATCGAATCATGGTATCTGACTGATAATACAGAGCTTGAATAGATTACTCGAATCGCTTCTGAGATTAGAATTGAATCGCTTGAATACTATTAGAACTGAGCTGATTGCATGTCTGAGGCTAGATTACTAGCGATACAGCGATTACAGAGATAACTGAGATTACTGAGCTTTATTAAGCTTTGCACTTATCTGAGGATATAGAGTTCTATAGTTCACTGAGATCTGAGAATCATGGCTTGATTAGAATTATCGAGAAACTGACAAGGGCTCTAGTCAACAACTCTATTTTTGGGTATAAATACCCCCAGGACTCGATAACATAAAAGTAAGACATAATCATTCTTCATCACAAATCATTCATGCATCATCATGGTTATCCATTCATTCATCATTACAAGCATTCATTCATGTATTACAAGCATTCATTCATCATTACAATCATTTATGTATTATCACAATCGTTAAAGCATCACTTCAAGTAGTTGGGCATCATAACATACTTTCCCTCTCAAGATCCTTAGGACATCGCATTAAGCATTTAGGAAACATAGACCTCTATTCATCATCACAACCACCAAAGGGTCACTCCAAACCTTTAAAGATCATCAACATCAGTTCACCATCATATACTAGCCTAGGGAAGACATGCTATTAGATTATACCCTATTCAACGAGATCTTACATCAAGTACTTCATACCTATATCGGTCTTGTCATGTATTTGGATATCACTTGATTTGGGGAAAACTTCATACTAACACGTCACTATTTTCTTGTTAACCACTTGACACGTATTAAAAGCTTAGCATATATCAAAGAGTACAAAATTGGGGAATCTTACAACCATCATATCTCGACTTGTTCACTGGGGTCTTTCAACATCCACTAAACCTGACCAATTTTACACCTACTTGGGGATTTCATGCTAATTGGCACATTTCACTCACTAAGGCATTTTATCAAACACTAGGCATGCATGGACTAGCCCACAATTTGGAGTTTCACCTTCAACATATTATAATGGATCTTATGTTTCACCTAAGCTCTTTATCAAACCTATGGGGAACATTCTTCACTTATTCAACCATTTCTATACCCAAAAGTCATGAACATATCACATGAAAAAAAAATAACTTAAAGATGGTCTATCACAAACATCACATGAGTTCCACATACTAAGATCAAAGCTCATAAATCTTGAAGACAAACATAAATCAAAACCCAACAACACATTGAACATCAATTTCAACTCATACGAATTATTAAAAATTCATAAACATAAAAATCTTTGAGTTTTGAAAAGGGTTCTTGAGCTTCTTGGATGAAAGGGACCCAAGAATCAACATCTACATACCTTAACCTTTGAAATTGGATGAACTCTAATGTTTGAGACTCTATCCACACTTATAATAAATAATTCTTGAAGCCCACACTATGAGAAACTTTATTCTTGAAGAAATCTTGAAGAAGTTATGGATGATTTTTGGAAGATTAGGGTTCTTGATTGAAACCCTAGTCATTTCTCTTCTCAAGAGAATTAAGAGAATTGAAACAGAAAAATGTTGAAATTGGGTTTTTGGAAGAGGTTCCCATATTTATATAGGCTCAAAAAGGGTGTGAAATGACCAAAATACCCTTGCAAAAACGTCTCTAAGTTGCTGAAAAAAATGGCTGACGACATTTATGACAGGCCGTCACAAAATGTCATCACAAAAAGGGTGGATTTTATGATTTTCTGCCCAGGGCTGACGATATCATCAAAAATGTCGTCAAAATCTGACGACGTCGTCAAAAAGGTCGTCAGAAACGTGGTAGCCCGTCGAAACGTCGTCACCATTTTCCAGCTTGATAGGCTGGAATAAAATGGGCATAACTCTTTGATCCGATATCGGATTTAGGCGAAATTGGTATCGTTGGAAATCTAATTCAAAGATATTTCATTTGATATATAGCAAGCCACCCATTTCTCCATATACAACGAGTTATAGTCGATTGAAGTTGACCCAAATTTTGATGGTCACAAAAACTTAAACTATGAAAGCTTTCAACTCGACCATGGGTTAGGGGACCTCTATGATATTAATTCATGATCAAATAGATTCTCACACGATTCAAAGTATTTCATACTTTGGAGGATATTTTCGAAACATTTTGACTCGGATTTTCACTTTACCAAATACGTTCTAAGGCTCAAACTGGAAAAGGATTTTGTGGGGCATTACAGAAGGTCCCGGCATTACTTGCATGGTCACTCATTGTGTTACGAACACTATTTAAATAACCTAAAGAGAAATAAAAGCAAGAACCAAAATATATAACAACCACTACGGGTAAACCCAAAGCTACTATCAACACCGCACAAGCAAAAACTAATTTCACTCTTCGATAATGACGCTATTTTGATCACGCTCAACTTACTCCATAATTTATGGGAAAGGTAATCGTTGTAAAATATAATAACCAATGTGTGTTAGGGTCGAATCCACAAGGAGTAAATATAGTCTTTAATCCTATAGGTGTTGAAAGCGTCCAAGTATAAATATGTAGTGTAATCAAAATGAAATACATAAATTAAAATTTAGGGGTATGGTTTGGAAGGGTCATTTTACCAAAATCTACTCAAACTACTAATTAAAAGAAAGAAATGTGGATAAGAATTCAATATGAGACAAGTTTTTGGATTATATCTTCCTAGGAGTAAATAATGCATGGGTCCATGATAATCAAATGCAAATGCTAGTTAATGACTATATGGATAGGCTAGTTAAGGGTTTTGAGGATAGTTTTTCAACCACACATTAAAAATATCACCCATGTATACTTTGGATACCCCATGGTGGAAATTACATCCACCCAAAACCAAAATTGGGCATCCCTATTTCTACGAAGATGCCCAAGACCTAGCAAATTCTCCATTCACCCTTATTTCTAAGATAATGAAAAAGGAATAAACTACATCTAACTATTGTTCAATCATACCTTTTCACCCATATATCTCTTTCAAGTATGATATCAGATCCATAAGTATACTCATATCCTATTTTTAAGGATGATGTGAGATTTTGGGAATTTGGATTTTTCACCTACAAATTTCCATTCAACTAGCAAGTATTAGTGAAACCCAGCGTTATGAACCAAGAATCCATGCTAATAATCAAAACTCACACATATTTGCACCATATTTCAACATAATCCTAAGATAAATGTTTCGTTACTCATGAAGTTTATGGAAGGAAATATGCCAAAAGAATCATTCAATGCTTTAATTCAAGATGCAATCAAGAATATTCTTCAATTTAACCTCAATTATAACTAAATTCAATTGGAAAATTAAGAAAAATGTTTTTTCCCAAATTAGTAGGGTTTTACAAAGCCAAAACTTCAAAAACTAGTTGGACATATCCGAAAAATTGAAAGTTTTTTTGTCCTATAGAGATTTTAATCCAGCTGTAGGAAATGACAAACTGCCCCTTGGCTATTTTCTGCTAACTCGTGATTGTAAGATCTTGGTTGTTATCGCATCTCCCACAATTGCCAAAAAATTCATCACAATCGCCATCTATGACTAAGTTGGACTAGCCATAATTGCAACCCTCAGATCGCGATCTTGGTAACTGAGGGTTAGTTCTTTCTCAGGCTTTTTCCAGCTTTTACACTAACTCTTCCCTTTTTGATTTATTTTTAGCTCATTTCACTTCTTTTCTTTCCAACACTTGTATATCTACAAAACACGGGAATTAGCTCATTCAAATGATAAATTCATCTCATTGACACCTTTAAATCATAGTAGTGGGCATAAATTTAGGCATTAATGAGTGTTAAATTTACTACTCATCAATGTACTGGTATGTGAGGTAGGGACTAAGTAAAAAATATATATAAGTACTAATCATGAATGCATGAACATGTAAAACGAATAAAAGACTAAGCATGATCATGTACTGAAATAATCTGTAAAACTGAATAACTGATAAACTAAAAACTTGGTTATGCGAACCTATGTTGATATACCTTGAATAATAAACCAAGACTATTGGAGCTAACTGCAAAAAACATGCCTCAATCTGAGCTAATCAGGGTTTAACTTGTAACCCTAGTTAGAAGGGTGTTGGTACCTTGCCATAGGTACTAACACATGGCTGACGATATGGATCAACAATTTTATGTACTAAAGAATGAGGGTGTCATGCCTCTACTGATGGAGGACTCCTCATAATCTATAATATTGTCGGAAGACTAGAACTTAGGTATTGCTACCAATGACTCGTGTTACTCCCAACAGAATAACATTGGTACTTATTTATATTTAACATAGTATAATACTGATGAGTGTACATTCTGAGGTCATTCTAAAATATAGAGATACAAGTCTAATATAAATGAATTATAACCTAAAAACTGTAACATGCATAATTTACTTATGCATCGGGTGTTCATAACCCACCAGCACAATCTATTTCAAAATAACCTTTGAAATTATAAAATTGTTCATTGTATGGGAAAATCATGAATCAAAACCCTTATAACAATAAAAAATCATGAGGTGGACATTAGCATTATCAAACATATGGTAATACCATTATCATGAGGTAAATATGCTTTCGTGGTTTAAAATAAAGATAGTTAGGACAACTTAAAGAATTCATAATCCATATGAAACTTTACCAGTTAGAATAAAAAGGATTTATACTTGTAGAAATAGGGAATTCTTAGGACCCAATGCATGTAAGGAACCCATTAATGTATATCCCATATACCTGAAGTAGAAGGTTGGATGATATTCTTAATGTTGGCATTATTTTTTAGAAACCCTAATTGCTTGAGGAAGAAAGGAAAACCGTCTGTCTTGATTTCTTCTGGTGGATTTGAGGGTTGTGTTATGAATGGGGGTTGATGGACCTTTTAATACCACCCTTAGTGAAGCCAAAATGACATGGGTTTGTCTTTTAAGGAAGTGGGAAAAGACATACAAGCCCCTAGAAAAATGTGTAGAAAAACTCGCTCCCAGTTTCTACGGCTCACCTTATGACTCGATGGGGCTGACTACAAGCCGTAGTCTAAGTCATAGGCTAGCATCCTAGGATCTTGATAATATTCTGATACGATTATGACTTGTCACCTAAAGACTCGTAATGACTAACTACAAGTCATTTGGTGAAGTTGTGGTCAAAATATGTATCCTTGGATCATACATTGGTCAGGCTACAGGTCCATACAATGGCATTAAGGTTTGACTACAAGTCATACCTTGGACTCGTAACCGCTGGAAAAAATTTATGGGTACATCCTATTATGATTATGAGTTTCTCGCAATGACTCGTAGACACTTATTACAAGTCTTATGTACCAAACATAGGGCCTTCACTGGTATGTCTATGACTCACTCGTGACAACACGTCACGAATTATAACGGCTCTTCTTCTGATTCATGGTCATAGCATTGTACTAGGTCCTTTGGGAAAATTTTCCCTAACTTCGTGCCAAGAAATTAGATAGGTACAAGGATTTAGGCATTGGAAAACTAACCCCATTGGCTATCTTATGTGAGATTTAGAACATGAAATCCCAGGTAATTATAATATCTCCCCTTTGTGATCATTTTTCCTCAAATGAAACTAGCTGGGCTGGAGTACTAGGAAGACTGAAATCATACACTGAACATTTATGAGTTGAATCATGATTAAATATCTGAATGTAAGACATGATGCATGGACTGAACAAAATTCATGAATATGCAATATAACATGAGGATGATTAGATATCAGAGAGAAAATATATAAGAATTAATCTAAATAAACATTTCCTCAAGCTGAATTCGAAATTGCAAAGAAGAGATAGGGATACTTAGTTCATATATCATCTTCTGCTTCACAAGTAGCTCTCTCAACGGACTGATTTATCCAGAAAATATTTACTAATACAACTTCTTTATTCTTCAATCTATAAATCTGGCTATCAAGGATCTCAACTAGGACTTCCTCGTAGGAGAGGCTATTTTCAAAAGCCACACTCTCTAAAGGAACTACCAAAGTTGGGTCACCAATGTATTTCTTTAGTAAAGAGAAATGAAACGTTGGGTGTACTGCTACTAACTCTGTAGGCAACTCTAACTTATAAGATACCTTTCAAAAATGTCTTAAGATCCTATATGGTCCAACATAGAAGGGACTGATCTTCTCTTTCTTTCCAAACCTCTAAACCTCTTTATAGGCAAAATCTGCAGGTATATAAGATCACAAATATCAAACTCAAGCTCACTGCTCCCTATGTCTACATAGGATTTTTGACAACTTTGAGCAGTCTTTTGCCTTTCTTGAATCAAGTAAACTTTCTCCATCATCTCAAATACCGAATATGTCCCTATTAAGGTAGCCCCACCGACTTCAAACCATCCAATAAGAGATCTACACCTCCTACCATAAAGAGACTTAAATGGAAACATCTGGATGCTAGAGTGGCAACTATTATTATAGGCAAACTCAATCAAAGATAAGTGGTCTCCCAACTCCCCTTGAAATTGATGGCACAAGATTTTAACATATCCTTTAAGGTATGCATGGTCCTCTCTTTCTGACCATCTATCTAGGGATAAAAAGTTGTATTGAGGTGAACTTGGGTTCCAAGACCCTTCTGAAAAACCTTCCAAAAGTTGGAGGTAAACTGAGTGCCTCTACCTAAAATGATGGTCATAGGGACCCCATGTAATTTCACTAACTCCCTGACATAGAGTCTAGCATAATATTTTGCTGATTAAGAATAAGAACCGGTAAGAAATAGGCTGACTTGGTCATACTATCCATAATAAGCCAAATAGAATCATGTTGATGACGTCTACTAGGTAACCCCGTAACAAAATCCATGTTCACTACTTCTAACTTTGAAGTGGGGATGTTGAACTCCTAAAGTGTACTACTAGGTCTCTGTTGCTCAACCATAACCTGCTGATAATTCAAACATTTTTCCATGAACTCCGCAATGTCCTTCTTCATACCATTCCACTTATAGACTTCCTACAAATTACAATACATCTCAGTGGCTCCTGGATGAATAGAATACCGCAAACTATGTGCTTCTGCTAATATTCGCTGCCTAAAACCATCCACATTCAAGACACATAATCTACCTTAGAAATGAAGCACACCATCATTCCCTTGGAAGTAAACCTCAACTTTTTTATCTTGTACAACCTCCTTTAACATAACCAAAATAGTATCTCTTTCTTCCTTTTTCTTTTATCTTAGAGACCAAAAAATACTCCAAATAATTTTGAATCCATATACTACCTTCGGTAGAATCTACCAATCAATCACCTAATCTAGAAAGTTGATGAACCTCGTGAACTAACTCCTTCTTATCCTTCTCAACATAGGCAACACTTCTCATAGACAATCTACTAAGGGCATCGACTACAACATTGTCCTTACCTAGGTGATACAGGCATACTCAAATTATAGTCTTTCAATAATTCAAGTCATCTTCTCTGACGAAGATTAGGATATTTCTATGTGAACACATACCTGTAAATTTTAATATCTGTGAATGCATCAACATGAACACCATAGATATAATGCCTTCAAATCTGTAAGGCAAAGACAACTGTTGCCAACTCGAGGTCATGAGTTGGATAATTTTTTCATGGGGTTTCAGCTAAGGAATAGGCTATGACCTTAACTCCTTACATCAATACAAAGACAAGACCCACTTTGGAAGTATCAAAATAAACTACAAACTCATCAGAACCCTCTAGTATGGTCAACACTAGAGAAGAAGTGAGTTGAGTCTTTAACTCCTAAGAAATATTCTTACAGGAATATGACCATTGAAACTTGACTTTCTTTGGAGTCAGTTGAGACATGGGAGAAGAAACAGAAGAGAATCCCTCAAAAAAAATTCTAAAGTAACTAGTTAAGCGTAAGAAACTCTAAATATTTGATGGAGAGATGGGTCTTGACCAGTTTCTTAATGCTTTGGTCTTTTAAGGATCAACTCAAATGCCTTCACCGTAAATAATATGACCAAGGAAAGATATTTATTTCAACCATAATTCACAATTGTTGAACTTAGCAAATAAGTGTGATCCTTAAGGGTCTGCAAAAGAATTCTCAGGTGGTCTGAATGATCACTTTCACTACAGGAATAGATAAGGATGTTTTTTATAAAGACTATGACAAACATGTCCAAGTACTGCTTGACCACTCTATTCATCAACTCCATAAAAGTTGCAGGGGCATTTGTTAGTCTAATAGACATAAGTAAAAATTAAATGTGACCATATCGAGTTCTGAAGGCTATTTTTGAAATGTCACATTCTCTGACTTTGAGATGATAATAGCTGGATATGAGGTGTATCTTAGAGAAATACTTTGCATCCTAGAGTAGGCAAAACAAGTCATCGATACTAGGAAGTGTATACTTATTCTTTATTATGACTTTGTTCAACTTATGGTAGTCGATGCACATTCTGAGGGAACCATCTTTCTTGTGCACGAAGAGAACTCGAGCGCCCTATGGAGAGACATCAGGCCTGATTAAGCCCTTATATAAGAGGTCTTTCAACTATTCTTTCAATTCCTTAAGCTTATCTAGAGCTATTTTGTAAGGTGAAATTGAAATAGGTTGGGTATATGGAAGGAGATCTATTCTGAAGTCGGTTTTCCTCTCAGGAAGAACTCTGGGAAGATCTTTAGGAAACACACCTGGGAACTCATTTACTACGGTGACCAACTCAAGACTCTGAGTTTATAAGCTTGAGTCCTTGACTCAGAAAAAATGGTAAATAAAACCCACAAAAATTATCTGTCTTGCCTTAAGGTAAGAAATAAATTAACCTATAGGAACTTAGGTACTACCCCTCAATTCTATTACTTGCTCATTAGTAAAACCAAACTTGACAGTCATATTTCTACAATCAAATAAGGAACAAAAGTAATGAAGCCAATCCATTTCAGGAATGACAAAAAAATCAGTTATCTCTAACTCTACAAGATCTACTGAGGAAACTTTTTGGGACACTATGACTGGGGAAGTTCTGTGTACTCATCTAGAATTGATGGAAATACCTGATAGAGTAGATACTAAGAAGGGTTATCCTAAAAATCAATATTGTTACCAAATTTTACAACTATATAAGGATTCATGAAATAAAGTGAAGCTCTGAGGTCTAATAATGCATAAACATGAAGATGGAAGACTTGTAACTTAACTGTAACTGCATCAGAAGAACTTTCCTGACCCTGTTGAGTCTAGAAGGCATAGAGTAGGTTCTAACGCTGCCTACTAGTAGCATTAGAGGTGGCACCCTATTTAGTCGTGTGACCTACTAGGGATGAAAAATTTGTCTGACCCTGTTGACGCTCATTTCTACCTTTCCACATACTCACTAGGTAATCCCTTATTTAGTGGCCTGACTTTCCACACCCAAAACACACATTACTACCTACCCTACACTCACCCTAATAGTTCTTCCCACATCCTTTGCCGTCCAGATTGGTGCAGTCGTTATTCATACTACCTTGAGTGTTAGAGCTTAGCGCTTTATCACGATTATCCTATCTGAATTTAGGCACTGACGCGCTGGCTGAAGATGGGGTCAGAGCTGAAAATTTCTAGTGGAACTAAGAATGATCACCGCCATCTAACCTTTGCAGTGAGAAATTGAAAATACCAATTTTGGCCCTCTTATTATACCTTTCTTTTTCTTTGAGTATCTCCTCCTCAATTTGCTGAGAATGAACCATCAACCTAGAAAGTTCCATATCCTTAATTAACATCATTGTCTTGCATTACTTGACCACAACATCTGAAACACCATACATAAACTTGCTCATTTAGGATATGGAACCAGCCACGATAGTCGAACCATACCTTGCTAACTGAGTAAACTTGAGTTAGTAATCCTTCACACTTATGTTTCCCTACTTCAAATTAATGAATTCTTAAACCTTTGACTCCTTCAACTCAAGTGGGAAGAACCTGTCTAAGAAGGCTGCAGAAAATTCATCCCACTCTACAGGCCCTGCATCGATACCTCTGTCCTCCTTCCACTACTTAACCCAATAATGGGCCAACCCTTGCAACTGCTAAATGGATAAGTTAACACTCTCGCTAAAAGTGACACCCATGATATCTATCACTTTTTGTACACAATTAAGAAACTCATGTGGATCCTCCTCAGTCTTGGATGCAGAGATCACTGGAGGATTTATCCAAGTGAAGTCTCAAATTCTAGTTGATTTTTTGTTAATTATGGGGTTGGCTAGAGAAAAATCCTGCTAATTATTCTGAGTGGCCATAGAATGGGACAATATAGTAAAGGTATCTCTAAATTCAATGTGAGAGACTTACTCATTAAGAGGGTCTTCAGGAATAGGCGGGGTATGTTAGTCAACATTTCTCCTTTCATTAACCCTTCTAGGAGGCATTTTCTATAAATGGTAGAGGATGAGTTAGAAGAAAAAGTTTAACAGATCTTAGAATCCATCGCACGACATGAATATTAAAAGAAGGGAAACTTTCCTAAATGTATCGTAGCCTCTCACTGATGTTCCGACTTTTGACGGAATATTTTACATCTTTTTCAATAGATAATTGTACATTTTCAAGCAACTGATGTTTTATTTAATATTGGATTTTAGTGTTTTAAGGTCAAAAATTTAGTGAAAAAAGAAACTTGGAAAAGTAGAAGGAAAAGTCCACTGACGATCGAACCAGTGGACCATCAGCTATGCGACAGACCATCAGAGTTAAACAAAAAGGACCAAGTGAGTGATCCCTATGATTGTCCAAGTGATGAACCGTCAGATCTCTAAAAGACTACCAAATTTTCCATCAGGATAAAATGGAGAATGGCTTTTCAGAAGATCAAGCGATGGCTCATGCGGCGGACCCCCAGGCCAGCGACGGTCTGTCAACCTTATCGTCACCACTTAACTAGAAAGTAGCCAATTGGGACCTTTAGTGACGGTCAATATGATGGACCGTCAGCCTACTGATGGTCCATCAACGTGATTGTCAACCTTGACGCGACTTTAATGAGTTCAAATTTCAAATTTGCATGATCTGGGAACATATAAAAACCCAGTATAGGTTTTATTTAGGGATCTTTATAATATTTTCCATATAGAAACCTTATTTTATGTATTATTCTATATGATTCAAGCTACAATTGTTGATTTGTTATCTTAATTCATATTCTCATTGAAGATCCAAGAAAAATCATTGTAACCTTTGTAAGTAATTATTTGAATGCATTTATAACCAACACAATGATTTTCTCTTCTTCTTCTCTTGAGGTGTGTGGATAAACTTCCATAACAAGGTTTATGGGAGCCTTGATGTGAATAACTAATTGAGGTTGTGAAAATACTTAATTTCCATATGTAATTGAGATTGTATAAACCCTTCTTCACATTAATGGCCTTTCTTGGTTGCAAACTTGAAGGGTAAGCCAAAAAACATTATTTTTCTGAGAATAAAATTATATGTTGGGAAAAGAAGGAGTTTACATGAAGTTTAAAGTCCTTAACCTTTGGGTTACGAGTTGATGCCTTGACATGGATTGACTCACATGAGAAATTTGTTGAATAAATTCATACATTCGTTGAGTTTGAAGAATCAAAGGGTAAACTACCCATTTAGGTTGTGACAAATAGGTTAACTTTAGAATTTAATAACTCTTGAAATTGAAGTTGTAAATTGGGAATTTAAGATAAGTCACAACCCATCTGATTGAACATCTTGGTGAACATAACTCTAGTTTGTTTGTTCTCATTGAATTAGTAGTTTCAATAAAACTTTCTTGAAGGAACGCTACTCGTTACAACCATTTAAATACTGTTAACAATTAAAAACCCCCCTTGAATCAGGAACCTTCAATCAACAGTCTGTTAAAAACCATAACACTTAGTTTGCACAGTATTCCCTGTGGGATTACACCCCAACCTAGTTAGGTTCTATTTTTGATATCGACAGCTTATACTCTTATAAAAGAGTTGTAATTTGGGTGTATCACTCACCCATAATTATGGAATGGTCACACCCATGCATAAGACTCAACTTGATGTGGCTTTCAAACACGCTACGACACTTTAAAAACCTTAGGCTCTGATACCAAGTTTGTCACGACCTAAGACTACATCCTAGACGTAACACGGTGCTTAAGGCCACAATCGACCCCAAGCTAACCCATGGTTTTATATCTACTATGAGAATTTAAGAAATTAGTAATATAACATGATTTGCAGAAGATAAATTAAAGGAAACTCTTATAAAATCAAAATATTAAGCATGTATGAACATCTGATAAAATAATAAAAACAAATTTAACTTTTTAAAAACCTCTAAATCATAGGGAGTTGATGAGCCAAACCCTAAACTAACTTCATTTGACTAAATGGGGAAAATACTGAAAGTATCTATGGATAACGTTTCCTCAAAAGATGAGGACTCACCATAAATACTGCTGGGTGGCACACAAATTGGCTAAGTACGATAAGGGAATTTGGGCTTCCAAACCTATATTGTGAAATCAATATAGCACAAAAGAGAGTATGCGATCAGTACTTTGAATGTACTAGTACATGATCAAGTGACCAATTGAAATATATATAAGTGTACTGAGTATGAATGGATGAACATGTAAAAAGAATTCAAGACCAAGCATGATCATGTACTAAAATAATTTGTAAAAATTAATAACTGGTAAACTAAACACTTGCTCATGCAAACCTGAGTTGATATATCCTAACTACTAGAATGACATTGTGGGAGATAACTATAATTAACATGCCCGAATCTGAGCTAATCGGGGTCCAAACTGTAACCCCAGTTGAAAGGGTATTGGTACCTTGACAAGAGTACTAACATATGGTTGATAATGTCAATCCACATCGCTAATGTCTCGAAAGATAAGGGATTTATTCATCTACTGTAGAGGCCCCTCATAATCTATGGTGGCATTGTAGGGATGGAACTTATGGATTGCTGCTAATGACTCATGCCCAACTAACAACAGAGTCGCTATCCCTGTGTTCACTCGGTGCTAAGTGTTACTACGAACTGAATGACACTGGTACTTATTTATTTTTAACATAGTATAATACTGATAAGTGCTTATTCTAATATCATTCTTTGATATGGAGATACAAGTCTAATATGAATGACTTATAACCTAAAAACTGTAACATGCATGAGTTACTTAGATATCAGGTGTTCATAACCCACAAGCACAATCTATTTCAAAATACTCTTTGAAATTATGGGCAGTTCATGGTAAGGTAAAATAATGAATCACAACCCTTATAACAATAACAAATCAGGAGGTGGTCATTTGCATTATCAAACTTATGGTAACACCATCATCATGAGGGAAATATCCTTCTATGGTTCAAAATCAAGACAGTTGAGGACAATTTAAAGAATTCATATTCCACATAAAACTTTACCAATTAGAAGAAAAAGGATTTATACTTGTAGAACTATGGAATTCTTAGGACTAAATCGATGGAAGGAACCCATTGATGGATATCCCACACACTTGAACTATAAGCTTGGATGAAATCCTAAGGTCGGCCTTGTTCTTGAGAAACCCTAATTTCTCACGGATGAAAGGAAAACCATCCCTCTTGATTCTCTCTGGTGAATTTGAGGGTTGTGTTATGAATTGGGGCAGTTGGCACTTTTTATACCACCCCTTATGAAGACAAAATGACATGGGTTTGGCTTTTAAGGGAGTGGTAAAAGACTTACAAGCCCCATAAAAGATGTCGTAGTCTGACTACAAGTCATAGTCTAAGTTGTACGCTAGGATCTTGGGATTCTGAGAACATTCTGAAATGACTACGACTTTCTATCTAATGACTTGTAATGACTAACTACGAGTCATTTATTGAAGTCATTGTCAAAATCTGGGCCATTGGATCATACACTAGTCAGGCTATGGGTCCGTACAATGACTCGCAAACTCTTTCTATCAGTCTACCTTGGACTCGTAACCACTAGAAATGATTTGTGGGTACATACTTTTGTGACTACGAGTCTCTCCCAATGACTCATAGCCACTGATTATGAGTCTTAAGGATGAGTCGTAGGCACTAGGAAAAACATAGGGCCTTTACTGGTATGACTATGACTCACTCATGATGACTTGTCAAGAGGGGTTACGACTCATCTCCGTAGTCATAGACATAGCAGTGTACCAGGTCCTTTAAAAAAAATTCGCCAACTTTTTGCCATGACATTAGATGGAGAAAAGGCTTTAGGCATCGAAAAACTAACCCCATGGGCTATCTTATGAGATATTTAGAACATGAAATCTTGGGGCATTATAGAAAGTATTGGAATAATTAATAACTTGAACTAAGTGTGCTCAACTATTTCAACTTATGCAATTTTGGATATAAGTTAGAGTTGAATCATACCTGAACCATTAAGTTGTGGACACAATCACTATGGTATACCTATTTACACAATTTGATTAAATTAGTCAAAATTTTGCAATTGTAATGCACAACTAAATGTACAAGACTGAATTGAAGAACATCTTAGCTAAAAGTTAATAGAGAACCAGTTTATTCTAGTCAATAATTAAAAGTATTTCATGATATCTTAATCAACCCCAATTCTAATCTATTTTTATCAAAATACCCCTTACTTAGTGTCTTCATAAAATTATCAGAAATTTGTTCTTTAGTAGAGTAAAACAAGATTGATATATGATTATTTTAAACATTATCACTAAGAAAATAGTGTCTTATGTCAATATACTTTGTTCATTATGTTTCATAGGATTCTTAGCTACATTTATGGCACTAGTATTATCACAGAAAATAGGAACACAACCAACATCCATACCAAAATCCTTCAATTGTTTCTTTATCCATAACAGTTATGCATAACATGATCCAACATTAACATGTCAGCCTCAGTAGTGGACAAGGCTATAGAGTTTTTTTCATTGTAGACCATGAGATCAAACATAATCCAAGGAAGTGTACGATACATATGGTACTACTTATACCAATAGGATAGGCTACATAATCAGTATCTACTTATCCTACCAAATTCAAATTGCTTCCTGTAGGATACCAAAGACCTATGTCAGTAGTTCCCTTGAGAAAACTAAGGATTCTCTTAATAGATTTGAAATGTGATTCCCTGGGAGTTGTCTGAAACCTTGCCCAAAGTCCAACACTAAAGACTATGTCAATTTTACTTAAAGTGAGATAGATGAGATACCTAATCATTTCTCTATACAACTTATATTCCACAAATAGGTGTGCTTATTTACTTGTCCTCTTCTATAGAGACTCTTTTGAGTAGCTCTTTCACATACTTTTGCTGATGAAGAAAGGTTCCAATTAGAGTTTGCTTGATTTGCAACCCTACAAAGAAGTTTAGTTATTCCATTATGCTTACCTCAAATTAACTATTCATTAGCTTGGTAAATTCTTGAGTCATGTTGTCATCAGTAGAACTAAAAATGATATCATCTACCTATACCTACACAATCAACAAATCTTTGCCTTTGGTTCTCAAAAAGAGACTATTGTTAATTTTATCTTTTGTGTGCCGATGTTCTAATAGGAATTTTGACAATTCTTTATAAAAATCTCTTAGAGCCTGCTTCAAACCATACAAAGCTTTGTCTAACCTGTTCACATGATCAAAAAACTTAATGCTTTCAACTCCAGGTGGTTTCTTATAATAACCAAAACCCAGGACTGATCGTGATGGGTAATCTCAAGCCCACCATGGGGCGAAGACACACCCTAGCCTTACCTCAAGAGCACCTAAATGTAAACATCGGAAGCCAACTAAACAAAATAATAAGAAGAATAGATAAACCAAATGAGAGTTATAAGAATTAAACCAAACATGCAACCCACACTTGTACACAAAAGCCTCTAAAACTAGAATACCAAACATAGTCAGGACATGCCCCCAACTATGAGAAAAGTATCCCAAACAATACTAAGTGAATAAGGAAACAAATAAAATGATGGGCCTTTCAAAAGAATGGAGGCTTATCACTTTACAACATATCCACGAGAATACTAAATCACCTAATCCAGCATAGGAGTAACAAAAAATCCTTTGGAACATACATCTTTATGATGTAGCATCCAGGGATGGTCAATGATGTAAGCACTAGCGTTCAACTCAAGGATAAGGGATAAAATAATGTCAAGGTCAAATCAGTCAAACACCATGTGCACAATATTTATATATACATATATAGGATGATAGGATAGGGACAAAGGTCAAGAACATAAGAGTTTAAACCATTAACCTGAACTGCATAGTTTGCTCTTTCCTAATGGCACCCATGGGCTATATGAGTTAGCTTCCCTATTGAATAAGCCATAGTGTGTGTTCGCCACACAAACTGAGGAAACTAAAGGAAAGACTAAAGACACAAAGTCTCTAGCCATCCTAAAATATAATATGTTAACCAAGAAGATAGTCATATAGACCCCTACGCCAACAAACATGGTTTCCAGCGTTAGTCCCCCTAGACTATACCTTCATGGTGAGCTACACAACCCTTTTTAACCAAAAAATAGTTTGCATACATAAACCCATCCATTAACCTAGGAGTATTATGTTGAGGCATTTACCATTTGGTATCGTCATACCAATTATGCTTGCAAGCTCATATAATCATGCCAAACCAATCCATGCCACTATTAGACTCACAAGTTCCATTTTAAATCTAAATTATGGCCACCAAAGGCCTTTCAAATTTGTTTTATCAATTTATCCATTTATATAATGCAATGGGTTCATAAGTAAGTTAAATTATGCAATTATCCATGTTCAAAAATCAAATTTACAAAGTGTGTTATGGTTAATGCCTTTACTAAGAAAAAAGTCATCAATTTAGGAAAACCCATATTTACCATTCCAATTCCCGTAACAATCCACCCATTTAGTCCAAAAACCATAAATTAAATCATAAGTCATCAATTTTAAACATGGGAAAAGTAATTCAAGTGATTCAAATCAAAACTCCTCAATCCAATCTCAAACCCATAAATTTAAACCACATGGATAATGAGTAAATAAATGCCACAATGTAAAATTAAAGTTAGAGAATGAGATACATGCCTAAAATACACAAGAAATTGAAGAAAATTTAAATTTTGGAGATTAAATGGTAAATCCCTAGTAAAACCCTTAGGTTTTCTTGGGCTTTGAGTTTAAGAGAGAATGGGGTCATACTAAAAAGAATGGGGTTATTTTATGTTTAAAGATCATGTAAGGGGTAAAAGGACCAAAATACCCTTATCCTAAGTGAAAAAAACAAAATTGTATGCAATTATAGAAGGAGTGTGGAACGCCCTTATCACGGAGAGTAGCCTCTATGTCACACTTTTATTGTAGGGGCTATTGATGTGCTATGGATTCATCACTTTCAATGCTTAAAATGATGAAAATATGTTAGTTACTTAGGTTGTTTCTTATTTATGATGTGTTTTTATGTTTTTGCAGGAAACCAAGTTTTGGATTCGAAACTAAAGAAAATAATAAAAATTGATATTTTGGGATACTTACCTGGGAACCTAAAACCCATAGGTACTACCCATTGGGCATAGGTTCCAATATTGGTATGAGAAAATAGAATTACAAAGGCTCAGAAGTGCAGAAATAAAGACTTTGTCACTTACGTAGGGCACCTAAGGTCCGTAGGTGACAGAGTAGGTTGTAGAGGGGCCAAGTCCAATGAGTTTAGAAGATACTTAAGGAGATATGGGCACCAAAATATGACCACCTATGGTCTATACGTGGCTTAGTAGGTGGCCACTAACCTCATCTTTTCTTTTTTATTCGAGATTTAATTTTTAGGGTTTCCTTGTATTCTATAAATACCATTTTGACATTTTAGTTAGTTTACTCACTCCATATACTTACAAATAAATATTTTATACCAAGATTCAAATTTGTTCATGGGAGTACTTTGTTCTTGATTTTGGTTGATAATTCAGTTACAGACATTGGGTTTTATTAATTGATTATTGTGATATTATTTGAATGTATTCAATTATGAATTCCTTTGATTATTTCACAACAATGAGCGGCTAAATCCCATAGCTAGGATTGTTTGAAACTTGAAAAATTGAAAAAGTAGAGGAAGATCTTAGTTGTTCTGAAAAAATATTCTTGCATGTATTGTGATTGTATTCAATTTAATATATTTCTTAGTTGTTACAAATATTAAAATCCCGCCTAGTATATCACTACTTTCTTCATAAGAGGAGTAGGGATTAGGAAAAGATAATCACAATTGTAATTTGAAGAATAATTGTCAATCGAGGATAATCAGTACCATCTACTTAAGATTGTCATCTTTAATCTAATAACTTGAGATTCAAAAGGTAATAGTTAACTGGGATCTCCAATAAGGGTTAGTAATGCAATATCCTAAGATTGAATAGGTAAAGGGTGAAATCTATCTAAGTATATAAGACAATTGGTGGTACACAACTTATTAAATTCTACTTGGAAGGTATCGGGTTTATTCAATAAAGCACTATAAAACTACTGAGTTAAGAAGACAGGGGGGACACAGTCCTAGTGTTCATTGTTGACTGATTACTACCAAAGTTGAGTTCAGTTACTTGTTCGAGATTACTATATCAAAACCCCTATTTACTTTCTTTACTGCTCCTTAGTTCCAATAAATGAGAGATATAATTCCACATATTCTCTTGGGTTTGACCCCAACAAGAGTTGTATTACTTTACTTGATAGCGAATGCTTTATTTTTTATTGGAGGTTTAGTTTGGGAATTGATCAAAATATTAGTGCCATTGCTGAGAAATACGGTGTTGAGTTGCAGGTTGAATAAGTTTATGTTTTTTGTTCTCAGTTTGGTATACATTGGTATATTCCTAACACTAGGAGTCAAAGAAATTCCTTATTCCCACTAAATCCTAACCCAGAGATACTCTTATAGTCTAATCGTATGATGACGGAAACAATACCAGCAGGCCATCTTAAAGGGGTTTGGATAATCCTAATGTGGTAGCTATCCCTTCTCCAGGTGATCCTCATCACATTATTGATCAACAAATATAGTAGTTATTGGCATATGTAGCTAATAATTGAAGAAGGGATAAGAAGGCCCAGCTAGCTCAACAAGAAAATCTAGATAGGCCGAGACCAACAGTTGATCGTCGAGAAGCATTTAATGGTAATCAAGATGGAGTTTGAGGTCGTTAAGCTCAAGTAATCCCAATATATTAGTACTTCTAGATATACAATTATAAAGAGGATATGAGATATGTTAAGCTGGCAGAAATAGGAGTTATCATTCCTCGGCACTTCCCCCAATGTGAAATTTGACATTATCATGCCATCATCCAACTTCTGAACTTCAAAGGTATGTTTTTGAGTTCGACTATAAATGATGCAAATATGTATCTTGCTAATTTTATTGGGATCTACATTTTTTATACTATTTTGGGGGTAGACTAGTAGGCATTCAGATTAAGGATGTTCCCTTTTTCATTGACTAAAGAGGCTTCTTTGTAGTTCGGGAAACTGCCTAGGGGATCGATTACTACTTTGAATAAGTTGCACAGTCAATTCTAAAATCATTTCTTTCCTTTAACCATAATGTTGTAGTTAAAAGATGAGATATAAAACTTCAGACAACTATATTTTGAGTTGATTTACGAGGCATGGTTTCATTTTAAGAAGAAATTAATCATGGTACCGAATCATTGTATTTTAGGGACAAGCTTGTTGGAGATACTTTATAGAGCCCTAAACATCAGTTCTTGAGTATGGAAAACACTATTTATGGAGGAGCGTTCATGAGATTACATTGGGAAATAACATCTAAGGTTTTAGACTAGATCCCTCTCATTAACTGAGGGTGGCATACTCGAGTAGCTGAGAGGGGTGTTGGACCATATGGCATTAGAGCTTCCAGCGGCCGTAGAGAGATTGATAATTATGTGGTGCAAGAGATTGTATAGTTTAATACTGATATTAGGTTGTTGACTAAAAAGTTCATAATAGTGAATTTTGAGGAGGTAAATATGGTAGGTTCACAGGGTTCAGCCTCGAGGGCAATATGAGTTTGACTTAGAAGAGGAGGCTAAGTATCTTGATTATAAATTTATGGGTTTTAAAGATAAAGAGAAAGAAAACCAATACTAGAAATACTATAGAGATAGATACAAAGATCACAGTAGAGAGCGTGATGGTGACTTTAGAAGAAATGACGACTATAAGAAGAAGGGAGATAGGTATGTCCTGTTGGGTAGGCGTGATATCAAATATAGAATCGAGGCATTATTTTCAAAACTGGTAAAGGATTAAGAAAATCAAGAAATATGCCTTAAGTAGATTAAGGTTGATGTCTCAGGTCTTAATCTAAAAGGTTGAGTCTTATGTGACTTCAATCAAATAGTTAGAGACATAATTTGGGCAGATGTCTGTTTTTTTAAGTCAGAGGCCACCGGGTACCCTTTTGGGTAATACAATTCAGAATAAAAAAAATAATAGTCATTGTCTCGTTATTACCACTCAGAGTGGTAAGTCTACTATTGATCCCTCGTTACCTACTGTGGATGTGCATAAGAATGGCAATATTGTGGTTACTGAGACACCTATCGTGGAGTTAGACAAAGAGACAGGTGTTAATGTTAGTATTGGTGAGGATAAGATTAAGGTCAGGGTCAATGATCCCGTAGTGAAGCAAATTCCACAATCTCCCTCACCTTTTCTTCAAAGACTAAAATCGAAGAAAGAGGAAGGAAAGTTCAAGAAAAGCATTAAGAAGCTAAAATATTTGGAATTTGAACATCCCTCTCCTTGAGGGTTTAGAGAAAATTCCTGGGTATGGTAGGTTTAAGAAAGAATTGGTGATGAAGAAAAGAGAAGCTAGTTTTGAGCACGTTGGTGGATTGCACCATTGCAGTGCAATCACTTCTAAGTCTCTAGTCTAAAAAAAGGTGATCCCAGTGCATTCATGATCCCATGTACTATAGGGACATCTAGATTTTCCAGAGAATTAGATGACTTGGGAGCCAACATTAATTTTATGCCACCTACTATGCTCAATAAATTGGGATTAAGACCTCCAGAGCCAACTACTATGTAGTTGTTGATTCCAGACCATAAAGTAAAGATACCCATGGGCATATTGTGTGATGTGCTAGTGAAAGTTGATGATTTTATTTTTCTGGATGACTTTGTCATTTGGATTGTGGGGTTGACTTTAAGATTCCATCATAATGGAAAGACTATTCATGGCCACAGGTGGAGCGATGTCTAATATGGAAAAGGGGGAACTTAAGTTTAGAGTTAATAATAATGAAGTCACATTCAATATCCGATGACCTAAGAAGCATCCAACTGACATGAGGGTGGTTTAGATTATTCATTATGTTGATGATTCTTATTCGGATTCCTAGTGCGTCACAGGTATGTCCTCATTCCTAAAATTTACATTATTTATGCATACTAGGGACAGTGTTTAGTTTTTTATTAGGGGTGGGGTATGCCATAACCACCATAGGTTTTTGCTGCCTGCTTCTTTTCATGTCAGTTGTTGTATGGTTGTAGAATTAGCATTTCTAGGTTAATTTTGTTCCCTAATGTGTTTTTCTTTGTATCATGTTGTTTTTTGTGTAATTAGGTGATTTTTGAGTATTTACAGTAGTTGATATATTTTTTTTGTTAATTTTTGAGAAAAATAATATCCCTCCAAAAATTTGTTTTTAGAACTATGTGAATGTATATATGGGTGACCATTGTGGATCTTGTCATGGAATTAGTATTAGGGATATGATAATCACTGCTAACTTGTGCATGAACCAAATAGAAAGTAAATGGTGAGGTGACCCTGTGCAATGTGTGTGTGAGATGCTACTTAGTTTCCTTTGTATGTTAAATCTAGAACTTTTCTGGTTAGTCTTTTTGCCTAGGTTGTAGGATAGTTGGTTAGGAAAATATTAGAGGATATTTTTTATTTTAGTCCACTTTAGCCTGAATGACCTTCCATATGTGAATAAGTATCCCTTGATCCTAATTTTTGAGCCATATAGCCTATTTTTTCTTGTTACACCTTTCACCTTCCCATTTGTGTTACAATGAACCTATTTTGGCCCTGCTCCTCCTTGGACATTATGCACCTGAACTCAGGAAAATTGTGTAAGTTAAGGATGGATATCATAGGGGTGCATAATTATAACTTCTGGGGTTTTCGGTCCTTGGAATTTTTTTTAGTTCTGAGCGTTCTACCCTAGAAATGACTCAGTTATGAGTCATAATCTATCATTATGGGTCATATTACCCAGTCATAATATGCACAGAAGGATTTGCCTAAGTCACTACCTTGATAACGACTAGACTTAATGAGTCGTATAGACTTCTAACATGTCATAACGAGGGTATTTCATAAGTTGTCCAGTGTAGTACCCCTATTGAAACTATTGAGATTACGACGTGACCCTATGAGTCATAGTGTATCATTATAATAAGTAGGGTTCCAGTCATAGGTTTTACAATGAATAACCCAAGGGGGTTCTGGTTTGCCTACGACTGGATGGTCAAAGTCATAGGGTGACCCAATGATCCACAAGGTCACTCATAATGATTCGGTGGTGTTTTTCAGTCTTTTTACTAAGGGTATTTTGGACATTTTCCTCATGCCCTAAATATAACCAACGACTTATATACCCTATTGAGACTTTATTTTTATCCATAACCCATCAAAGAAAATACTCTCTTCTCTCAAAAACTCTCTCAAGCAACAATACTTAGGGTTTCCTAGAAGTAGGTCATCCAAGGGCTCAAGGGTTGGATTCATTTTGTAAAACATGGTATTTCATGCATGTTATTCTTCCCTCATTATCAATGTTGTAAAAGCATGCGATTTAAAGTATTGTTCATGAGATGTTTATGGTGGTTTTAAAACAAAGGTTGGGGGTTGTGAATGCTTATTGATGAACAATGTTTTCCCATGGTTTACATATGAATTTTTTCATGCTTTAATTATTGAACTTGTGGTGCAAGGGTATGGTGAATGAACTATGGAATTGTGATTTTCCCAAACTTGTGACTTTTAAAGTGATTATGACCCCAACCCCATGATGTGAAATTGGTGTTTAGTTATGAGAAATGTGAGAATTGAACTATTCTTGAACTAATACATTGTGATGTCGAATTGAACCTTATGAATCCGTGTTTTCACAAATTATTTCATAATTGAACCGAGGGGGTGGTGAATTTCCCCTAGTGATGTAATTATTTTGGCATGTTGTTGATACCTTGCAAGAGTAGTTGTATGATGATACCAACAATGTATGCCTCAATGTGAAATATGGTTCAATGAATGGGAATTTGTGATAAATGTTTTGATTGTGTAATGCCCCGAGAATCCCAACCGCTAGTAGAACCATGCTTCAAGATCATGAGAAATAAATTTTAGTGATTTTTTAGTTTTACGATCAAGTTCGATATGTATTAAGGCCTCAAATATGTCCTAGCTATTAGGCGAATCAAAACATCCCTTACCGATTGAATTCTTGAGAAGGATTTTGGTATAGTCATCTTCAAACCAGAATATCTTTTGTTATACTATGAATTTTTTATCTCATGACCCACCAAAAGATACATAATTGAATTATCTTTCCAACTATACCAATTTTGCAAAAATCCAATATCGGGGTAAAAAGTTATGACTGTTTTACAGTGAGCTATATGGATGTCAAAGTGCGACGACAAGGCCAACGGACCGTTGCGCCTGCGATGGACCATCACCGAAACCATCAAAACTGAGGAATTAAGCCTATTTTCTGGCCAAAAAGTGATGGGTTGAAGGGACGGTCCGTCCCCATGGGGATGGTTCATCGCCCAAACCGTCCGGGACCTCCGTTTAGCGATTTTAAGCAATTTTAAAAAGGATTTTTGGGTCTTTTCCACCCTTTTTAACACTTAATTAAATCAAATCAAAGCTCATAACTTCATATTCATCCATAGCATCAAAATTAGGGTTCCTTTCAAGATCAACCCTCAAGAACAAGGTTCAAACCCTTCTTCAAGAAAACACAAGAATCAAAGCATCACCATTAAAGAACCTTTAAGAAAAGCCTTAAAGAAAATTCTTAAGGCTTCAAAATTCAACTTGTTCCATTGAATCAAGCCAAATAAGGTATGTGGGGTTTCAACAAGGACAATTCTTTCGCCTTTGTGCCCAAAACTTGTTTTAGATTACAAATTACTTAATTTTATGTGATTTCCCATGGAATTGAAGTTAGGGTTTATACCCAATTTGTATTGTTTGAAGATTATGAGATTTCAAATGATTGAATGTTGAATTACATGACTATTTCCATATATTTATGCATGTAATGTGATTTTCCAAAAAAAATTCCTAATTAAGTTTAAGCATGATATTGAGATTCTTGATCTTATTATTTTGATGGTATTGGAGTATTTTCGTGAAGCATGTTGAGCATGATGTTTTTCTATGAATTTGAATGTTTATACATGAATTCTAAATTGGGATTCATACCCATTATTACTATTTACAAGATTATGAGTTTTGAGAGATTTTGAAGATAAATTTCATGTCTATTCTCATATTTTCATACCTATTGTAGAAATTTTCAGATTTTGATTTAAATTATTATTGAGTTCATTGACAAACATGTTTATTATTATGTTTTAACATGAGTTTGAAGCATGGGATTTAATCCCTAAGATTGAGTTTTGATATTTCAAGAAGCTTATATTCTTAGTATGCTTTGATAAGCAAGATTTGATCTTTTGATCCTCAGATGAGTTTTGAAATCCACTTTACAGAGTTATTCATATAATGTTAAATTCATAATTGGTTTCTTAATAAAACCTTATGCGAGTTTTAATGTGGATTTCCATGAGATGAGCGTAGCTAACTAAAGGGAGTAGTATTTAACATCGAGTCGGGAAAGTTACTATTGTTTAATACCCCAGAACTACGTGCCACCATAGGATTGAGATTTATGGGCTCGAGGCCAAGATAGTGATCACTGATTTGAGGTTATACTCCTTGGCAAGAGTATGACACATCTCCCCAACATGAGGTTTCTTACTTAGGAGGACAAAATATTGGACTCCATGTAGCTCGCATGGTTTATGGCGGTTAAGAGAACCTCCGTAATAGTAAGATTTTTAGAGTAGTTTCTTAAAGTATTTTTCCCTTAAAGAAAGTATATTTTTCCATGATAGTAAAAGTAAGTAACAACTTTTGAGTATATTTCTTAAGGTAAGTATTTTCCCTAATGATTTTAGGAACTAAGTGTAAAGGCTTACAAAACTTATTTAGATATTGAATTACTTGAGATTTTCAGTTACAGAGTTACAACTTTAGTTTTCAGACATGAAGTTGAACTCCTTTTTCACTTAGCCTATATGAATTGAGAGAAAGTATTTCTTAAGCAGAAAGAAATTTCAGATTTTATTTAGTTTACAAGAATACGAGAACAAGACGAGAATACAGATTTTAGAACTAATGTTGTGGCTCACAATATTTGTAAAGCATGTTTTACTTCTTATTTCTACTTATTTTAGTATTTTGGATATTCCAGCTTATGTGAGTCCCTTACATTTAGCATGTATTGTTTTATAAATGATGACTATGAGATATGTTTTTACTTATGCATTCACCCCAATATACTCAACACATCTTCAAAGTATTGATCCACATATATGTCTATGTGCTACATTATCTCATAATGTAGGTACAAGTTTCAGTATGCACATTCAGACTCAGACAGTTGAAGATTCCAGCCTATGAGATGATGAGTCCTCCGACTTCAGGGACTTCTATTATACTTATTTATATTCTTTACTTTCTCATTCATACATATTGATTATCGAGAGTTGGAGTAGCTTCCCATCTGTCAATATTCAGTATTAGTAGAGGCTGCATAGATAGATAGTAGAGTTAATATACTCAGTTTTAGTTTTCTTTGTAAAAGTGGAGTTGTAATCATATGAATTCAGTTTTGTATTGAACAGATTTCAGAAAAGAGTTATCTTCCACTAATTTTGTATAGATTTAGCTATTTTATTCAGTTGCTTATGAGTTATGCTAGTAGAAGGGTTAGCTTGGGGTCACTTATGATCCTACGCACCGTGTAACATCTCGAGACCCATTTTTGGGGTGTTACAGATTGGGATTTAAAAGAGGTTTGTATAGCTGATTCATAAAAGTGGAGGACTAAATGAATGACACTAGAAACTGCGCTAGCCAATGCGGGGGTCATTATGGCTTGAGGGTTTTAGTATTCTTACTTGTGACCAGGTGGTTTGAGTCCACCTTATTGTTATAATTAGGATTGGAGGGTTTGAAGATCCTTTATCACATTTCATGATCAGGTGCTTAAGTCACCTTAGTATATGATTGGAGGATTTGAGTCCCTCGAGCATTTATATATGATATTTCTCCGATTTGAGTGGCTACACGCACTGGGGACCGACTAGCCCATATATACCATGGGTACTATTATATAACAATTGATCTACACAATCTAGGCTAAATTTTTAAAGTACACATTAATCCTTGTTCCCCATCCCGACATAAGATATATGTATATATATGTATATGCATTTGATTATGTGCATGGGATTTTGAATGAGCTTGAAACTGTTGATCATGGCATTATTTTATCTTTATCTCTGAGTTACATGCTAGATTTCACCCTACTAACCGTCTTCAGACACTGTATACCCACGCGATGAAGCAATTGGACATACTTTTACTTCTCCTACATAGTAATTTGGATTCAGCGTCAGTTCGTGAGTTGATATTGAAGTGGTGAGATTTGGTACATTGGAAGTCTACATTTAATGTTTTAGTCTCTTTTGTCTCAGATTGTTTAGACTTGTTTTGGCTATAGTCTAGGGCATGTCCCGACACTTCATTGGTATTCAGTTTTGGTCCTTTGTTTAGATGGCTTTGTTTGATTACTGTGGGCTTGGGTGTTGTTGGTAGGTTATTTGGCCGATTTTCTATTGGTGAAATATATACATGGTTCAAATATCTTTAAGCTTATATTTATGCTATCTTGTTATATACTTTGAATTCATACGATGTTAGGGATGTTGTTTTGGTTGGTTAGGTGCAAGGTATGATATCTGGTCCTCAACGGACTTGATATACCCGTCACGGCCAGGCCCTGGTTTGGATTGTGATAATAATGTAAAGTGGGTATAAAAAAGGGTAAAATAAGAGAAAGATAGTAGGTTTGGGTGTGGTAGAAAAGAAAAAAAAAAGAAAAAGAAAAAATAAAAGAAACCACACCCTACCTAAATGTGTGACAAAAGAAATAAAAAGGGGAAATAAGGGAAGAATAAAAAGGAAATTTGTTGATAAGTGGACCTAAAGTAATTGTAGTGCCAAAGAGGCTTAGTCAGAAAATATATCCATATGTACAATACCATCCCCCAAGACTACATTACAAGTCAAATAAAGTCCTATAGTGATCGTAACTTGACTATCTGAAAACTAAGGTAAAGAAAATAAAGGCAAGTTTATTGTATTTGATGTGAATTGGTGGAAATTATCTTTTGAATGTGAGTCTCTCGTGATCATCCTTGCATTGACATGCATTATTTCATATAAGTAAGTTGGACTTTTTTGTTGTGAGGGAACATGGGTTGTATTGCTAGCGGCTTACTTGTCTAGGTAATGTAACTTATACATATGCATGGTTGTCTATTGCTAATGTAATTCCATATCTTTATTACCTTGTTTACATTGTTGTGCTTCATGGTTATACATAAATAGTTTTGAATTGTTGAAATAAGAGGGGGTAATATTTTTGAGCTTAAAGTATTGATTGACTGCCTAGATAGCTTAGAGTTCTCCTAGTTAAGTGTCATTTTATTTTATTTTACTGTGTTTCCTGAGGACATGCAAATATTCTAAGTTGAGGGTATTTATGTTCTATGGATTCGTAGCACTTTTGATGCTTAAAATGATAAAAAATATGCAAGTTACTCAGGTTGTTTTGTTAGATATGATGTGTTATTATTATGTTTTTGCAAGAAAAAATGTTTTGGATGTTAAGCAAAAGAAAAGGATGAAAATTAAAGTTTTAGGATACATAGTTGTGCACCTATAGCCCATAGGTACGACCTACTGGGCGTAGGTGCCAACTTAGGTGTCAGAAACTAGAAATCCAGAAGCTTAGAAGTGCAGAAAAGAAGACTCTGTCACTTACGTAGGGTACCTACTATCCGTAGGTGCCACATACTGTCCATAGGTGATAGAGTAGGTTGTATAATGTCCATGTATAGAGAGTTCAAAAGCTGCTGGAGGAAACAAAGGGTAACTATGTGAGACTACCTACGGTGCGTAGTTTCCACCTACGACCCTAGGTGGCTTAGTAGGTAGACACCAACCTCAGTTTTTCATTTTTGTTCAGGATTTGATCTTTAGTATTTCCTTGTATTCTATAAATACCCTTTTGACGTTTTCTAGTTATTTTACGCACTCCATATACTTATACATAAAAAAAATATTTGATTCCAATATTCAAATTTGATCTTGGGATTACTTTGTTCTTGATTTTGGTTGATAATTCAGCTACAGACTGTGGGTTTTATTCATTGATTATTGTGATATTGTTTGAATGCCTTCAATTATAAATTATTTTGATCGTTTCACAACAATGAGAGGCTAAAGACCTTAGCTAGGGTTGTGGGAACCCTGGCAAATTGACAAAGGAATAGAAGTGCTAAGTTGTTCTAAACCGATATTCTTGCATGTATTGTGATTGTCTTCAGTTTAATAGATTTCTTATCGGTTGCAAACGTTAAGACCCCACCTAGTATATCACTACTTACTTAAATAGATGAGTAGGGATTAGAAAAAGATAATCACAATAGTAATTTTAATTTTAATTGTAGATATAGGCTAATTAGTATCATCTACTTAAGACGGTTATCTTTCATCTAATAACTTGAGAATCCTAAGGAATAGTTAACTGGGATCAAGGATAAGGGTTAGTAATGCAACAACCGGAGACTCAAAAGGCAAAGGATGAAATTTGTTGATGAGTCCCCAAGACAGTTGATGGTACATAACTTATCAGATTCTTTATGCAAGGTATCGGGTTGGTTCAACAAAGCACAATAAACCTATTGAGTTGAGAAGCCAGGGGGAACACAATTTTAGTGTTCGTCTTCAACTGTTTACAACTAAGTTGAGTTTTTTTACTTGTTTGAGATAACTACTTTAGACCCCCTACTTACTTTCTGTACTTCCCGTTAGTTCCAGCAAATAAGAGATATGATTCTATGTTTTCCCTTGGGTTTGACCCCAATTTGAGTTAGGTTACTTTACTTGACAGTGACAGTTTTGTCTTCTATTAGAGCTGTATTTTGGGCATTCATTAGCTAACCTCCTTGGTTTGCCACTATCGCGAAGGCACACTGCCTCAAAGTTCCAAAATAGCCCTAAACCCAGTCTAAAATTTTTAAACTTTCCCAAGACACCCTTTTAACACCCTTAAATATAATTCAAGTCAAAAATCGACATTACGAATGTGGGAGGGTCAAGAATAAAATTATTGAAATTTTGAGGGGTCTTACATTACCCTCTCCCGAAAGATCATTCGCCCCCCAAATAAGGAGTTAGTCTATTTTTACCACTATATTAGAAAGAATACACCAGAATCAAACGAAAATTTTCAAATGCTACAAGAGGAAAACAAAACTCATACCTCAAGAATTTTCATCCAACACGGGGAACAAGAATGGATATTTGGCCTTCATATCTTTCTCAGCTTCCCATGTAGCTTCTTCCACATTTTGGTTTCTACAAAGAACCTTCACCGAAGCTACATCCTTTGTCCTCAATATTTTAATTTGACTTTCCAAAATCTCAAACCTGACTTCCTCATAAGACAGAGAATTTATATCACCAACATCCTCAAGAGGAACTATAAAAGAGGGGTCACCCACAAACTTTTTCAACATAGAGATACTGAAAATAGGATTTATAGAAGCCAAACTCACTGGTAAATCTAACTCATAAGCAAAATTCCTAATTCTTCTCACAACTTGATATGGATCAATGTAAAGGGGACAGGACTTCCCATTCTTCCCAAACCTCATGACTTCTTTCTTAGGAGAAACCTTCATGAATACCCAATCACTAACCTCAAACTCCAATTCCTTTCACCTCACATTGGCATAAGACTTTTGGCAACTTTGAGCAGTCTTAAGTCTTTCTCTATTCACTTCTAACTTCTCCATGACTTGGTGAAAAAAGTCAGGACCAAACAACCTACTCTCACATACTGCAAACCACCCAATAGGAGACCTACACCTTCCATAAAGAGCCTCAAAAGGAGCCATCTGAATTCTAGAATAATAATTGTTATTATATGCAAACTCAATAAGAGGTAAATGGTCAACCCAACTACCCTTAAAATCAATCACATAGTCCATTAGAATAACCTTCAATGTCTGAATGGTACACTCCACTTGTCCATCCGTTTGAGGGTAAAAATGGTGCTAAGGGTTACCTGAGTACCCAAACATTTTTTAAATGAATGCCAGAAATGAGAAGAAAATTGTGTACCTTAGTCTGAAATAATAGACACAGGTGCTCCATGTAACTTGACTATCTCTTGAATGAACAACTTGGCATAATAATCTCATGTGTAGTTAGTTCTCATATGCAAGAAGTGAGAGAACATAGTCATTCTATCCAAAATGACCCAAATAGAATCATACTAATTGCAAGACCATGGAAGACCCATAACAAAATCCATATTAAGAATCTCCCGCTTCCACATGGGCAACTCTATCTCTTGAGACATGACACTAGGTCTCAAATGCTCAACCTTGACTTATTTACAAACAATTCACTTAGCCACAAAGTTTGCCATATCTATGTTTATATTATTCCACCAATAAATTTCCTTCGAGTCATGATACATCTTAATAAAACTCGAATTAACTGTATATCCAAACTCATGAGCCTCAGTCAAAATCCTTTCCCATAGCCCTTCAACATCATGAACACACAACCTTCCTTGATATCTCAGAATGACATCTCCCTTAATCTCAAAAGCCATAACTATTTGATGACCCACATAATCCTCAATCTTCATATGTATGGGATTCAAAGCATATTTCTCCTTCTCCTCCGCACCAAAAGATGATTTGACCACTTCTTGAACAATGACTACCTCATCCTCAGAGTCCAAGAAACGAACTTCTAAATTAGTCAACCTATGAATATCCTTCACCGACCCTTTTTTCTCCCCATCCACATGAGAAAATCTCCCCATGGACAACCTATTAAGAGTATCGCAATAATATTAACATTAACTGAATGGTAGTAAAGGCTCATGTCAAAAAATTTAAATAGATCGAGCTACCACCTGTTCCTGAAATTCCATTCCTTCTTCATAAACACATACTTCAAGCTCTTATGATCCGAATAGATGGATATATGCACCCTATACAGATAATGGAGCCAGATCTTAAAAAAAACATAACTGCAAACTCTAAGTCATGAGTCGAATAATTCCTCTTATGAACCTTAAGCTTCCTAGAAGAATAGGCTACTACGTTAATATGTTGCATTTAAACACAATCCAGTCCCACATGGGATGCATCATAATACACAAAAATACCCATCGGTACCATCAGGCGAGGTTTAAACTGGCACAAAAGACAACTTATCCTTCAACTTATCAAAGCTGCCCTTACAAGCATCGAACCACAAAAACTTAACCTTCTTTTGTGTCAACCTCATCAACGGAGCAACAATAGATAAAAAACTCTCCACAAACCTTCTATAATACCTATCCATGCCCAAGAATCTCCTAAGTCAGTTGAAGTCATAGGTCTAGTCTATTTCTTAACTGCCATAACTTTCTGTGGATCCACTTTGATCTCCTCACTGGAAACAACATGCCCAAGATAGGTCACAACACTTAGCCAAAATTCACACTAAGAAAATATTCCATAAAACTTCTTTCTCTTAAGAGTCTGCAACACCATTCAGAGATAAATGGCATGATCCTCTTTACTAATAGAATACACCAAGATGTCATTAATGAAAACTATCACAAACAGATCCAAAAAACTGCTTGAACACCCAATTCATAAGATCAATGAAAAAGACAGAGCATTAGGCAATCCAAATGACATAACCAGGAACTCATAATGACCAGATCAGGTTAGGAAAGAAGTCTTGGGAATATCAACCTCCAAAATTTTCAACTGATGATAGCCCGAACAAAGATCAATCTTAGTAAACACCTCACACCACAAAGTTGGTCCAAAAGATCATCAACCGTAGGAAGAAGGTACTTATTTTTCACTGTCACCTTATTCAATAGACGATAGTCTATACACATCCAAAAATACCCATCTTTCCTTCACACAAAAAGCACAGGAGCACCTCTACAGAGAAATAAAAGGACAAACAAAATACTCATCAAGAAAATCCTATAACTACTCTTTTAGTTCCTTTAATTCAGTTAGAGCTATCCTATAAAGAGGAATAAAAATGGGATGGGTATTTGGTAGAAGATTAATCACAAAATCTATTTCCTTATCAGGAGAAATTCCAGGAAGATCATTCGGAAAGACTTCAAGAAAATCATTAACCACAGGGAAAGATTGCAAATAAGGACTTTTAAAATTAGAATCCTTAACCCAAACTAGATGATACAAACAACATTTGGAAATCAACTTTGAGGCTCTATGATAGGAAATAAACCTCCCTATGGGCACTAAGGAACTCTTCTCCCATTCGATCCCCGGTTTATTAGGGAATTAAAAACTGACCAGATCCTACCATTTAGAGAATCATAGAACAAATAGAGTTAATTCATCCCCAAGATTACATCAAAATCCACCAATGTCTCCCTATGAAATATGGACACCACACAACCCCTATAGATTTTTCAAGAAACAATTGACTCACCCTCTAGGGTAGAAAAAAATAGAGTAAAAAATATTTTTAGGTCCATACCTAAAGTGTACAGCCACATAAAGGTTCATATAAGATAGGGTAGAACATTGATCAAGAAAATAATAAACATCAGGAGAAAATATTTGTAAAATACCAGTAACAGCATTTGGAGATGCCTCAGAATCCTAATGAGTAGAAAGTCCAAAGGGATGATTTAGGCCAATATCGGTACCTAAAGTGGTGTCCTTTGGTTCCAGAGCCAAAGAAGTGGTGACCAGAACCTTATTAGCTCCAATGGAAACTTTATCTATGGGAAAAATTCACTATATATGATGAGGTTAACCACAATTGAAACACAAGTTCCTTCCCACCTCACAACATGGTGGAGCTTCCCATAAAATTAACAAAAAAGATATGGTAGGGCTAACTGAGCTCCACTAACTTGGTACTGGGAACCTTGTGCCTTAGGAACACTACTATCCCAAAATTGATGGTCACATGAAGGATTAGGATAAGTAGCACTGGTTTTCTAATAAGAGCTTACCAATTCTTTTTCTTAGTCCACTATCTACCATTTATTCCCACTATTCTGATGATCCTTACCCTACTCTCAGTAGCTGAACTTCTTGTTTTGCCTCTCACCCATCTCTACCTACTTTTTATTTTCATTCTCTACCTGTTGCATATAAACTACCAACTTGGAGATATCCATATCATTGTTCAACATCGCAGCCTTACACTCTAATAACAGATCACAGAACATCCCAAAAGCAAACTTCCTCATTTTGGATCTCATGTTAGCCACTAACTCCAAAGCATAATGGGACAACTGTTGAAATTTCAAAGCATACTCCTTCCCTTACTTCAAGATCATAAACTTTTCGGCCTTAGCCTCAATAAACTCTTGAAGAAAAAAGAGATCAAGAAGGGCACCAAAAACCTTATCCCACACCACTATCGCAGCATTGTCACCCCTCGATGCTTCCCACTCCTAATATTATTAGTAAGTTATATATTTCAATTGATAAGAAGGAAACTCTACACCCTCAGAATCAGTAGCATGCACCACTCTAAAAATCTTATCCATCTCATTAATTAACCCATGATGATGCTCCCCAACCTTAGATCATGTATAGGTTGGGGTAGTCAACCTCATAAACTGGCCAACCTGAGGGACCTCAGATGAATAAGCAACAGAACCAACAAGATCAGAATGACAAGACTGCAATGCCACCAATAGAGTTAGAATATGAATAGACTGAGGAAACTCTATATTAGAGATATCTCCCTAAGAATCTAGGCATATACATCAATAGCTCGAGAAGACCAAAGAGGACTAGTAGAGATTGGTGGAACCCTACGTAGAGCAGTACAATCAGGAGTAGGGACCCTGGATCGGATCTACACTCTATAAACAAGTCAAGTCCTCTCCACATTTTCCTCAGGTGAGATAGAGGTTCCAACATAGTTTCTTCAACCGTCAGATTTTCAGGGAGGCATGATATGAAATTCAAGTAATCCAAGAGTTTGAGAAATTTTAAGACAACTAGACTCTATAGCCTAAAATAGAACAAAATAAAGGGAAATATTTCTAAATGCCTTATAGCCTTCACCTATAAGTGTGGCATACTACACACTAATAAAAGAGACTATACTCAACACGACTTTGTGGACACCCAAAGGCCCTAAATTATGCTTTGATTCCAAGCTTGTCACAAACTAATCCCAAGCCTATTAGTGATGGGTAATCTTAATCCCACCATGGGCTAGAGATAACCCACTTAACCTTACCTCAATAGCAAATAAAGTAAACAGAAAAAGCCAACCAAACATGATGATAAGAAAAATAGATAAACCAAATAAGAGTTTTATGAATCAAAACAAACATCCAACTTATAGTTATCCACAAAAGCCTCTAGCACTAAAATACAAAACTAAGTTGGGACATTCCCTAGACTATGACAAAAGTATCAAAAAAAGAAATATTAAGTGGATAAATAAACTAGTGAACTGATAGGGCCTTCCAAAAGAATAGAGGCTCACCACTTCACAACAGTTCCATACAAAAATTGAATCACGTTGTGTTGCACAAGAGCAACAAAAAACCCTTCGGACCCTACATCATAAAATAATGTAAAATCCAGGGATGTTCAATAGGGTAAGCACTAGTGTGTAACTCATGGATAAGGGATAAAATAATACCAATGTCAAATGAGTCAAAAACCATATGCACAACATTTATTTTTATATATATATACATATATGGGATGTTAAAATAGGGAAAAAGGTCATGAACATTCGAGTTTAAATCATTAACCTAAACTATGTATCTCATTCCATCCTAATGGCACCCATAGGCTATATGGGTTCAGTTTCTATAATACCCAAACTTTTTTTAAGTCAAATCTAGTATCCAAAAGAGTTAGTAAGGACTTCCTAAATGATTTATGTTTAAATCAGATAAAATTTCCCCAATTTCAACTTTTTATCGTATGGGAAATTGAATTATTTTTCCAACGATACCAATTTTGACCAAATTCGGTATCGGGGTGAGAAGTTATGGTCATTTTACTGAGAGTTGTTAGAACCAGCCAGGTGCGATGGGTAGGTTGACGGACCGACAATCTAGCGATGGACCGTCGCCTAAACTATCGCAGCTAAGGTAGTAAGTAAATATTCTGGCTAAGGTACGACGGACAGGTTTATGGACCGTCGAGCTTACGATGGACCATCGAGCTTACGATGGCCCATCGCCCTAGCCATAGCTACTAAGGAAGTGAGTCCCTTTTTTAGTCCAAGTATGACAGTCAGACCGACAGACCGTCGAGCCAGCGATGGACTATCGTACGAGCCATCGCAAATCCCGTTCAACAATTTTAAGCCATATTTAAAAGGGTATTTGGGTCTTTTTCCACCCGTTTTAACCCTTAATTATACCATATCGGAGATCATAACTTCATTATTCATCCACAATACCAAATTAGGGTTTTTCTCAAAGATAAATCCCTAAGAACAAGAAACCCTAGGTGTTTAACCCTAAGTTAATAAATCATGTTTTCCTCCACCAATCTTCAAGAAATAATCCACCTAGGTATGTCAAGTATTGATTCATGGGTTTCTTTCACCCATGAATCTCAAGAAACCCTATTTGAAATATAAACTTTGGATTCCATGGTATGAATTGATCTATATCCATGTTTATGTTGTTGTTTGATTTCCAAGTTGAAGTCTTTAATGACTATCATGAAAATATGTTAGTATGTGGTTGAAATTCTTGCATTAGAAGTGTAAAATATTGCCATGGAGTATTATTTCAATATTCATGCCTAATCCTAAAGATATGCATGCAAGGTGTTTGATAAAATGCCTAAGAGAATAGGAATTATGCCTTATGACTCATTTGTGACCAAAATTGATGAACTCATGTTTCTGTCTTATGTTTGATATGACTCCCACGTTATTGTTATGCTTTGTAATGGATTGACATAATGCTCATAAGATTAGGCTTATGAAATTATGATATGTTTACTTCCATTCCTATTCATGTGTAAGATTATAGCATGCGAATACTTTCTGAAAATCCCCAATGATTGTACTATGAATTGTTGACTATTGTCATGTGTCAAGAAGTATCATGTCTTGTCAGTTTCATGGTATTGAGTCCTGGGGTACTTCTACCCGATAATTTAGTTGTGTTCCTAGAGCCAATGCCATGTTTTTTAGATACTCTTAGTCAAGCCATGATTCATAGAACTCAGGCAGTCATGTGACTCAGGAAAACTCAGTAATCTCAGTAATCTTAGTCAGTTATCAGATCTCAGTAATATTTTGTCAGTCAACAGAACACAGTGAACTCAGTCCAGTTCAGTTCAGTTAATCATGTTCAGTATCTATTCAGATGGGAGTAGGATTCAACACCGAGTAAGCCCAAGGATGAGAACTCACCTGTTATTAGAGGGTCTGATTCTTAGAAGCAATCTTTGCGCTCTAGTACTACGTAGCTAGCTAGGATGAGACATTAAACCTGCTAGTTGAGGGTAGATAAGGTGGATTAACTTGTTATATGAGGGTCCCACCATTCTTCTTAGAGTACCTATTAGATGAGGGATTACTCAGAACTTGTCCTTACCAGTGGCGCGGTATTGACACCCTTCTAATTGGATTTACAGATTGGACCCCAACTCAATTATATTATCTTATTTGGGGCATATCAGTTAGATGACTACTTCCCACAGTTACAGTCTCAGTCTCAGTCTCAGTCTTAGTCTCAGTAATAGAACTCAGATTATTCTACAGAATTTAGGACTGTCAGATACAGTCACCCAGCTCAGTACGAAACTCAACTAGTTCCATAAGAATTAGTATTGTCATACATAGTCATTTAGATAATAGTATATCAGTTATACGTAAACTTATGTTATCAGTATTCAGATTCAGTGATTTCATGATTTTAGTTACAGTTCACGTATTCATGCATGTATTCTCATATTCATGTTACTCAGTTAGTCAGTATTATTCATACATATGAACCCTTAAATTCAGCCTACCTCACTTGCATACCAATATATTCAATCGTACTGATGCATTTGTTCTATGGTATTTTATACCATAGGTTCAGAAGTATGAGCTCCAGAGTATCCTTAGAAGATCAGACATTCAGTAGCCAGACTAGCAGTGAGTCCTCATCATTCGAGGATAGCATAATTATTTTATCGCTCTATTATTTCAGTAGGCTGGAGTTAGTTTGGGACATGTCCCATCAACTCCACAGTTTTTAGATAGTTTAGAGGCTTCCAGACTATAGCATATTCAAACAATTATTTCAGTTGTTTTGGTATTGATATACTGTATCTCCAGACGTTATGTTTTATTAGATTTTTTTTAACCTTATGGCTTTTCAGCCTTTTATTCCACATTTATATAGTGTGTTATGTAGTGCTCAGTTATAGATACCAGTCATGGGTTATCTTGTGGTCCTTCATGGTCATGAGCACTGTGTGGCATTTCGGGTACCAGATTTGGGGCGTTACAGTTCCCCTACTGAAAATGCCCCAATGTGTGTTAACTTCACGGATCGAGGAAATTGAAGGAAAGGCTAAATACACCAAGGCTCTAGCCATTCCAAAATATAATGTGTGAACCAAGAAGAAGGTCATATTGACCCCCACACTGGCAAATATGGTTTCAAGCGTTAGTTTCCCTTAGACTAAACCTTCACAGTGATCTACGCAATCTCTTTTAAGCCAATATTAAAATAGTTTGCACACATGAACCCAACCATTAACCCAAGATTCTTATATTGTGGTATTTTCCACTTGGTATCATCATACCAATTATGCTTACAAGCTCATATAATCATGCCAAACTAATTTATGTAACCAATAAACTCCAAAGTTCCATTTTAAATCTAAACCATGACCACCAAAGGCCTTTCAAATTAGTTTTATCCATTTATACATTAATCGAATGCAATGGATTCATAAGTAAGTTGAATTATGCAATAATCCATGTTCAAAAATCAAATTTACAGAGTAGGTTGGGATTAATGCCATTTAGAGCCAATATGTCATCAATTTGAGGAAACTTGTGTTCCTTATTCCAATTTCCTTAACAATGCACTTATTTAGTCCAAAAACCATAAATTAAAGCATAAGTCATCAATTTTAAAAATGTGAAAAATAATTCAACTAATTCCAATCAAAAACCTTCAACCAAACTTCAAACCCACCAATTTAAACCACATGGCTTATTAGTAAATAAATGTCACAATGTAAAATTAAAATTAGTGAATGAGATGCGCCTGAAATACACAAGAAATTGAAGACAATTCAAAGTTTGGATCTTAAATTGTGAATTTCTTCTAAAAATCTTAAGTTTTATTTGGTTTTAAGTTTAAGAGAGAAAGAATGGAGTTCAATCTTTTGAAAGAAAATGGGGCAATTTTATGTTTAAAGGTTGAGTAAGGTGTAAAAGGACCAAAATCCCCTTCACCCCAAGTGAAAAAAATAGGATGAAATGAAAATAGAAGTGTGGCATGCCCTTATTGTAGAGGGTAGCCTCCATGTCATGCTCTTATTGTAGAGGCTAACATCTGTGGCACGCTGCGATCACAGAGGAACTCTATCTCAAAGTTCTAAAATAGCCCCGAACCTTTTTTAAAAATTTTAAAGCTTTCCCAAAACATACTTTTCACACCCCTAAACATAATACAAGTCAAAAATTATCATTACGAACATGGGAGGGTAAACTATAAAATTGTTTAAATTTTGAGGGGTTTTACATTGCTTCACATAGACTTCTTATTTCAGGTTCCCATCCAAAAATGCACTCTTCATATCTATTTGATAGAGAGAGAATATTTTAAACGCTACCAGAAGACAAATTGCTGCAAGTCTCTCCATTAGTATAAAGTTTCATCATAATCTATACCTTCTTGTTGATTGTATCATTGGACCATAAATCTTTCCTTATTCCTTGTAACTATTCCATTCTCATCTACTTTATTTTTGTACACTCACTTAGTTCCAATCATAGTTCTATTTTTTTGTAGTGGGACCAAGTGCCATTCCTTTCTCCTTTCAAATTGGTTGAATTTTTCTTGCATGATAATTATCAAGTTTTCATTGGAAAGTTCTTTCTTTACCTTTTTGGGTTCAATCAGTGATAAAAAAAATCTTTGAAAGCACACAAGTTCTTCAATCCTGCACTAGTGATGATCCTAGAAGTTAGATCTGTAAGAATATTTTCAATTAGAAGAGATCCTTGATGATTATAACCTTTTAAAACTACTTCTTGTGAACTATCAGGAACATTATTAATAGTTTGAGCTGGTCTTGTGGGTGGATAAATTTCTCAATTTTTTGTTTCCCTGTTGATGTGCTCCCAATCTTCTCTTCACTTGGACTAGGTGGTACAACTTGCTCCTAAGAATACTCTTTGTTTTACTTTCATCTTGAATGTTAGACTCAGACACAGTATAATATTTATAAAAAACAACATGCACACTTTCTTCACCATAATTTACTCTTTTATTCAAGACCCTATAAACTTTACCATATTGTGAATATGTTAAGAAGATTCCCTTATCACTCCTTGCATTAAATTTTAGAAAATTATCTTTTACATTATTATAAATGAAATACTTGACACCAAAGGTCCTAAAATGAACAATATTAGGTTTTCTACCTTTGAGTAACTCATAGGTACTCTTGTCTAGGAGAGGACTAGTCATGAACAACCCAAAGATTTTGTAAGACCCACAAAAGTTTAATCACTTTATTGTTTACCTTCCCACATGCATAATATCAGTTTTTGACTTGAATTGTGTTTAGGGATGTTAATAGGGTAATTTAGGAAAGTTTCAAATTTTTTTAGAAGGGTTCGGGGCTATGTTAGAACTTCCAGGAAGTGTGCCTCCATTATATCACCGTGTCGTGGAGGTTAATCTCCGTGATAACAAAGTGGCATAGAGGACAGCATCCGCAATAAGGTTGTACCATGCCAAGGTGTAAAATTCATCCATTCTTATTTTTTCACTTAAGAGTGAGGGGATTTTGGTCTTTTCACCCTTTCCACAAATTATAAACATAAAAAAGACCTTTTTCTTCAATTTTCAAGGATCAAAATATACTTTATTCATCTTTAATATTCCAACCAGGAAAGCTTAAGGTTTTCAATATGTATTCAGCATCAGAGCTCCAAACTTCAAATTGATTTCAAATTCATGAATGTTTTAGGCATGTTTCTCTTTCCTAAACTTTAATTTTATATAGTGGCATAAATTCAATGATTTTCCATGTGATTTAAATTGTGGGTTTTGAAACTAGGTTGAGGGGTTTTGTTGTTACTGATTTGATTACTTGTCCTTTGTTTTGAATTGATTATTCATCATTTAAATTAATATTTTTGGGACTAAATTTGTACATTATTTAAATGATTAGAATGGGGCACATGGGTTTCACTAATTTGGATGAATTTTGGCTTGGAATTTCATAACCCTCAGTCCACTTTGTGAATTTGATTTTAATAATGAAAAATTGCATAGTTTAACTTCTTTTGAACTCAATGCATTGCATTAATGGGTAATTGGATATTAAAATGAATTTAGATGTCCTTGGTATCCATGATTTGGATTTTAATAGGACTTGGGAGTCAAAGTTGTTGTGTGAATTAGTTTGTCTTGAAAATATTAGCTTGCAAGGATATTGGTGTGACAATACCAAGTAGTTATTTCCTTAATGAATGACTCCTTGGTTAATCATTTGATTTATGTGTAAAGTTATTATAATTTGGGCTTAAAGTGGGTTGTGAAGCTCACACTTAAGGTGTAAGTCTTGGGGGGTGAACACTGGAAACAACATTTGCTGGTGTTAGGGATCTATATGATCATGTACTTGAAATACACTTTATATAAATTTTTGGTATTAGCTTTCCTTTGGATTTTCCTTAATTCCTGCAGCTAACACGCACTGAGGCCCTTTTAGCAGGGGAAGATGAGCCTATATAGCCCCTGGATACCCTTAAGATGGATTAAGTTACATAGTACAGGTTAATTTTTTTAAAAATTCTTATATTCATAGCCCTTACCCTATCCCAGCATCTTAAATATGGATATATGAATGTGTGCATATGGTTTTGACTGATTTTTAACATGGAATTATCTCATCACTTTTCCTGAGTTACATGTCAGTGCTTATCCCACTAATGTTCCTAGGATGCCATATTATTTCATTATGTAGGGTCCGAAGACACCACTGTTGCCCCTGTACAATGTTAGGTGGATTAGAACATTTGTTGAGTTACTGTGAAGTGGTGAGCCTCTATCTTTTGAAATGCCTTACCATTTCATTATTTTTTTTCTTGTTGAATTAGTACTTTTAGTTTCTTTTTTTGTCGCAGTTAGGGTCATGTACCAACTTAGATATTATTCTTGTTTAGAGTCTTTCTAGGATAGATATGGATTGGTTGGTAATTTTTGATTTATAATTTTATTTTGAGTTTTCTATTTTCTTTTACTACTATCTTAATTATCTTCTACATTTTTATTATTTTATGCTTATGAGGAAAGGCGATGGGGGTGGTCTTTAGTCCATGGTAGGCTTGAGATACCCATCCCGACTTGTCCTTGGTTTGGGTTGTGACAAGCTTGGTATCAGAACATGGTATAGAGTCGTTGGGTGTCCATAAAGTTTTGTCGAGTAAATTCCTTCTTATGGGTATATAGCGAGCCACACTTATAAAGATGAGGATACAAGGCATTTAGGAATGTGTCCCTTTCTTGTGTTCTATTTAAGATATAGAGTCTAGTGTTATGAAACTTCTCTAACCCCTAGCCTTATCACATTTTAGATAATGTCTCCTCGAAGATTTGATGTTCGTAGAAACTCTATTGGGTACTCTATCTTACCTGAGGACAATAAGAAGGGGACTCGCCCAGTGTATGAAGTGCAGACTTGGTCTAGGGTCCCTGCTCCTAATTGTGGTGCCTTACATAGAGTTCCACCTATCCCCACTAGTCCACCGTAGGCTTCCTGAGGTAGTGATTCTTATGATCAGTCACCTCAGGGGGACATATCTATTGTGGAGTTCTGATGGTCTATTCATTTGCTTACTTAGTTGGTGATATCTCAGTATCACTAGTAAGATTGTGTTGGTTTTGTTGCTCCTTTATCTGAGGTCACTCGAGTTGGCCAATTTATTAGATTAAATCCCCCAACCTTTACAGGCTCTAAGGTTAAGGAGGATCCTCAAGGGTTGATGGGTGGTGAATTTACCACTCAATCGTACTCCACATTTGTGCATATTATCATGTTTTTAATGGATAAGAGATGCATAATTGTGATTGAATGCACTAAAATCCACATTTTGCAGACATAGAGGTGATAAGATAGAAAAGTGTGGATTAGAGCTAAAAAGTGAATAAAAGGGAGCAAAAAAGTATAGCTGAAGATCTAGAGCAGAACATGACCCCAATTACCGCGATCGCAACCTACTTAGTCAAGATTGGTCATCTAACATGATCGCGTGAGTTCTATCATGGTTGTGCAGCTGCTATCACAGAAAATTTGGTGTGATCGCAGCCGCATGGGATATTTCCCAAGAATAGACACATAATTTCAGCGATCCAATCCCAAATTCCCAATCATAAATTAAAGAAGAATCAAACCCTATCATCATTTCATTGATTCTACAATTCCCAATTATTGAACATTGTTCTAGTTCTTAGCCTCCACACTTGGAGAAGAAAATATTGTATTAATTTTGGGTGAAGAAGACATTGGAGTAGGTTCAAAGTGAAGGATTAGCTAACTCCCACTGAGGATTTTGGGATGTTCAAAATTGAAGTAACATTCACTTAGTCTTTCATAGATCTAATCAATGGAGGTTATTGGGTATATCTTTCTTACTATTTCTATAAGTAGCTAGTTCTTTTTCTTGGGATTATGCTAGATTAGGTTGTAAATATGTGTGAGATGTGATTTGTTTGTGCATTTGCTAGTTTATGATGTTGGGTTCTATTATTTTTTGATTAAATTTATTGGGATTTATATGTGAAAAGACTCAAATACCCAAATTGGGTTTGTGGGTGAAAATTCCAAGCTCTTAAAATCCTAAACCATCCTTGAAAAGGGGGTTGGGAAACTTTAGGAACCCACATTATCCTTGAAAGAGAGATATGGGAACCAAGGAAATAATAGACAATTTAAGAGCATCGTTGGCTATTTTTCACTATCGTAGAATAAGGGTGATTGTGAAGTTGACCATACTTTGGGAACCATCCTAGAAATAGGGGTGCCTAATTGAGATATTGGGTGGTTTTTATTGACGCACTCGTTAGGTAATGGAAAATGTTTATAAGTGACACCCTTTAGGGTTTTTTGATAAACTAGTCTCAAGGACTTCAACCTAGCCTACCTTATCACTAACATTTTGAATTTGCATCAATTCATCACACCCCTACGCATAAGTTTCTCCTAGGAAAGCATAATCCCATGAGCCGAGTCTAATTGACTATACTCTAATTATTTGTAACCCCTAATTAATACTTGAAAACCCTAAAAAGGAATACTAGTTGTGATATTTTCCAAACCCCCTATTTTAATATTCTTGTACTCTCTGTTTGAATTTGGCATGTATCCATTAATTCAAGCTAATTTGATAGTTACTCACATTATTCCTCATGGATTCGACCCCGACTCAAAAGTTTGGTAAATATATTGACGACTACTGCCTTGCACTTATGATGTGTAAGTTGAGAGTTATAAAAAATGGCTCTATTTTCGGGGAATAATTTAGCATATTAAGTTAGTTTGGAATTCTATCTTACTCGCTTGAATTGAAAGTTGTAAATAAGCGTTTGTAATTTTCTTTTGTTTCTTATGTTAGGTAGATTTTTGTTTTTGTTTACTTTACTCCATGTCATCTTGGAATAAATATAACTTTGGAGGTTGGAAATCCTATCTTGATGATCCATGTCCATATTGTGATGGACCACACTTTTGGAGAGACTATAGATATTCTCCTCGGAGAGATATGGATTCACCATCTCTATTCTATTAGGAGTATGACTATTTCTTATGTGGTGGTCGCGATGGACATTGGAGTGATTTTCCAAATTCTCCCTCCTTTTGTTATCCTATCCCAATTGCTAGTTCTTCTTATAAGTTTGACAGGTATCATGATCCAATAAGGGAAGAATAAAAAGCCAAGTCCAATAGTTTTAAAGCAATGCTTCAAACTATTTTGGACCGAGTAACTACAACACAGGAGAATCTATAAGACATGCGTCAATCGAGTGAGGTATTTGGAAGTGTGATTTCCAAGATGGAGGAAATGGGCAAGGAAGTGAATCATTCAAACACCATTGCCTTTCCCACTTCCCAAGAGGAGGTAAATCAAGAATAGAAACCAAGCTATATGGTAAATGATGATCTTTGTAGCGAAGAATCCTCAAAGATTTCCCAACCAACCGAACAACATATTATTAAAGATGCCAAAAGTGATGAAATGGTGCTAGAGTCAAAAGAAAAATCCAAGAAAATATCTTATGAAGATTATAGCCCATCTCGGTGTGAGAATTCCAAAAGGTATGTAATTTCGGAATAAAGGGATAGACCTCATTCAAATAATTTTTCAACATTGTGCTTGGTGGATTTGATGAAAATCTATCCACGCGAGCAAATGATAGATTTTAGAGAGAAGGAGCACCACCTCTATATTTTGGAGTTTTACATTCCTAATGAGAACATAGGTTCCTTGCACTCCAAGGAAGATGTTCCAACACTGTAATACCCCGAGACTCTAACCAATAGTGCAAAAATGAATCAAGCTTATGAGAAATAAACTATAATGTTTTGGGTTGTTTTATGATCAAGGATGATGTGTATTAAGGCCTTAAATATGTCCTAATGATTGGGTGAATCAAAACATTCTTTATCGATTGAATTCTTGAGAAGGATTTTGGTATAGTAAATTTCAAATGAGTATATCTATAGTTATACTACGAATTATTGATCCCATGAGCTACCAAAATATATATAGTTGAATTAACTTTCCAATTATACCAATTTTGCAAAAATCCAATATCGGAGTAAAGAGTTATGCCTATTTTACTCCATCATGTCAGTCTGAAAAATGTGTGATGACATTTTGTGACAGCCCGTCACAGGTCTGACGGCTTGTCACAAAAGGTCATCACAATTAGGCAGAAAGTCATAAAATCCACCCTTTTGTGACGATATTTTGTGACCGCCTGTCACAGGTTTGATGGCCTGTCACAAATGTCGTCAACTTTTTTTCCAAAAATTAAGGGATGTTTTTAAAAGGGTATTTTGGTCTTTTCCACACATTTTGACCCTCTATATATATCCAACTAAAGAAGAAAACTTGATTCTTCTTCCATTTCATCAAGAATACTAGGGTTTTCTCTCCCAAAATTCAATCCAAATCACCCAAGAACATCAAGAATCCAACCGTAGATTTCATAAATTGGTTCATGATTCAAGGTACCCAAGTCAAAAGCATCAAGAACCCTAACTCAAAAAGTAGAAAAGGAGTCTATAACAAGTTTCTTCATTCAAATCCATAATCAAGGTATGTGGGTTTTGAACAAGAACACTTCTTTCGTTCTTGTGCCCAAAGATTTAATTTCTACTATTGAAAATCATGATTTTGCAAAGTGGGTTTACACCCAAATTACTTTATTAATGATTTATGATATTTGAGCTATTCAAGATTGATACACATGACTATTTCATCATTTTATTTCTTAAATTGAGAACTTATGCCATGAGTAGAATATTGTTATTATGAGTCGATGATTTTCGAATGATTTGAGATAAGAGTTGGGATTTAAGCTTTTCTATGAGAAGCTTGATTATTGAATATATATATTGATATTTGAGCTTGAGAGTCAAGAATGAGTTCTATGATGTTTTCTTGAAGTTTTTGATACATGATTATTTTACAATTTCTAAATTATGACTTGATATTTAATATTTTCAATTTCATATTTCTACCATGAGTTGGTATTTCAAGTGCTTTCAAGAGATGTGTCAAGCTATAAGCTTTCTTATGACAAATTGGATTATTGAGTATATTGATTCATGAGATTGAGTGGTTACAATGAGTCTTGATATTTTCTCAAAGTTAATGATGTTGGCATGATTTAATGAACCAATACATTTTAGTATGGAGAAAGATTGATTTGATTTGAGTCGAGTTAGGAATCCACAAATTGATTATGATTTGATAAATGAGAAAGAGATTTCATTTGGTCTTCATGATAGACCCTTGTGATGTTTGTGGTGAATTTCCTAACGCGTTATGAGCTGAGTTTGGAAGGAGTATTTAGCACCGAGCAGGAAATGTGATATTTTCTCGAAACTACGTGCCACCGTAGGATTGATGTTGATAATTTTTAGGCCAGAGGTTGAGTATGGGATTGGGATAATGAAATTGAGGTTTTACTCCCTGGCAAGAGTATGACGCTCCCGCCAATGTGGGGTTCTCTCCTTGGAGGGAAAAATGTTGGACTCCATACGGCTCACATGGTTTAGTTTATGTCGGTTATAAGAAACTCCCAAGTCCATAATAGTCCAAGTTTCATGAGTTACTGAGTCACTCTAAGTCATGAGTCAAAGAGTTTGAGTTGAGTCCAATGGTTTATGAGATTTATGAAGCATGTGTTATTATTATTGATTTATGGAAAATATGTTTCAGGTAACTCAAGCGATGAGAGTCATTATTATCAGCATGCATGATTTTCTTATACATTTATGATATTATTTAAATGTTGCCTGGACCCCCACATACTCAGTACATTCCCAAGTACTGATTTCCATACTCTTCTGTGTTCTATATTTTCTTGTGATGTAGGTTCAGGTGCTCAGTCTCAGCAGCGACGGTGATCTTTAAGTACATTCATCTATATTCATACAGTTGGTGAGTCCTCATGGTTAGAGGACCTATGTCCCTAATTTTTGTCTTGATAGTAGATGGTGGTTTATTTCCAGTTCAGGACGAGTCAGTTGGGGATCTGTCCCAATGGCTCCTCAGTCTTATGTAGTAGAGGCTTTGTCAGACTAGAGTACCAGTACGTATAGAACTTTTGTATTTTAATTGTACAGGATAATATTTCTTCGCATTCCAGTATGTTCATGATATGATTATTCTTCCTTATTACAGCTTGATCATTATCATAGTGAGTTATAGAAGTGATGATAGGCTCAGAGGGTTAGCTTGAGGCCGTGATAGGCTCAGAGGGTTATCTTGAGGCCGCGTGTAGCCTTAAGCACCGTGTGACATCTTGGGATAGGATCTTGGGGCGTTACTAGCTTGGTATCAGAGCCTAAGGTTTAAAGATTCCTAGCGAGTCTGACAAGCCACGTTATGTAGAGTCTTGATCATCGGTGTGTAGAGGGACACATCTATGAGTAAGAGGCTACGGGACGTTTTAGTAAATGTCATTTCTTTCTTTCAAAAGTCTACCATGCCTACGACAGTTTCTCTCTGCTATTAATTCATGCTCTCTTATGATAGAAAATGCCTCCTCGTAAAGCTCGCAGAAAAAAGGAACGACCTCAACCCGTTGATCCTTTAAATAAGATGGTGACTCATGCTAAATTTTGAGTAGCTTTTTAGACGCTAGCCCAGGCTATTACCACGAATACTAAGTCAATGTTCAGGCCGCAGTCCCACCTCCACAAGAAGGTAATTCAGCGGCAGCTCGGGTTCATGCGGATGAATCCACCAAAGTTTTATAGGTCAAGGGTAGGTGAGGACCCACAAATGTATCTTGATGAGGTGAAAAAAATTACCCGAATTATGCATGTGACAGAAGAAGAAAGTGTGGAGCTAGCTTCCTATCACTTAAAAGATGTTTCTTATGATTGGGTGGAGATGTGGAGGAAGAGCAGGGGGGATGCCGCTCCCATGACTTGGCAGTTGTTCTAGGAGGCGTTCTTAGACCGAAACTAGAAGAATTTATGAACTTGAGACAAGGCTCCATGACAGTTAAGGAGTATTGTCTTAAATTCAACCAGTTGTCTAAGTATGCTTCCAGTATGATGGTTGATTTTGACATTATTCTGGGTATGGATTGGCTTCACTTTTGTTATGCATCTATAAGCTGTCATAGCCGTGTAGTAAAGTTTTAGTTTCCCAATGAGCCAGCCTCTGAGTGGTCCGAAAATTCTGTATCTCCCAAGAGTCATTTCATATCCTATCTTAAAGCTAGGAAATTGATATCCAAGGGTTGCATCTATCATTTGGTTCGAGTTAAAGATACTAAGTTTGAGACTCTAACCATTCAATCGATCAGCATTGTTAATGAGTTTTGTGATGTTTTTCTGGAAGATATCCCTGGGGTACCTCCCGATAGAGAGATAGAATTATGGATTGATATTCTCCCTGATATGGAGCTTATTTCTATTCCTCCATATCGTATGGCCCCCGCAGAACTTAAGTAGTTGAAAGGGAAACTCAAAGATCTTTTAGAAAAGGGTTTCATAAGGCCTAGTGCATCTCCTTGGGGTGCACCTGTTCTGTTCGTGCGAAAGAAAGATGGTTCATTGCGGATGTGCATTTATTATCGTTAGCTTAACAAGGTCACAGTCAAGAACAAGTACCCTCTTCCTAGAATTGATGACCTATTTGATCAGCTGCAAGGTGCCAACTATTTCTCTAAAATAAATTTGAGATCTAGTAATCACCAGCTTAAAGTTGGGGAGTGTGATATTCCACAGATATCTTTCTCCACCCGATATAGTCATTTTGAGTTCCTGGTCATGTCCTCCAGGCTAACAAATGCCCCAATAGCTTTTATGGATCTTATGAATCGGGTGTTCAGACAGTACCTGGATATGTTTGTTATTATGTTCATAGATGATATTCTTGTATACTCCCAAAGTGAGAACGACCATGCAGATCATCTCTGAATAGTCTTGCAAACCCTTAGAGATCATAAACTATTTGCCAAATTTAGCAAGTGCAAATTTTGGCTAAGGTCAATTGCTTTTCTGGGTCATATTGTTTCTTCTGAAGGTATTCGAGTTGATCCTCAAAAGATAGAAGCTGTGAAAAATTGGCATAAATCTATCTCCCCATCCGATATTAGGAGTTTCTTGGGTATATCTAGTTACTACCATCGTTTTGTTGAGGGTTTCTCTTCCATTGCATCTCCTTTGACTCGGTTAACCCAAAAGAAAGTTAAATTCTTGTCTTTTGATTCTTGCGAGAAGAGTTTTTAGGAGTTGAAGACTCGACTCACTTCGGCCCATGTGTTGACCCTTCCAAATGGTGTAGATGATTTTGTAGTGTAATGTGATGCTTCTAGAGTTGGGTTGTGTTGCGTGTTGATGTAGAAAGGTAAGGTTATAGCCTATGCCTCCATATAGTTAAAACTGCATGAGAAGAACTACCCGACCCATGACCTCGAGTTAGTTGCAGTGTTTTTTGCTTTGAAAATTTGGAGACACTATTTGTACGGTGTTCATGTTGATGTCTTTACGGATCACAAGAGTTTGCAGTATATGTTTACTCAGAGAGAGTTGGATCTTTGTCAGAGGTGACGATTATAATTATTAAAAGACTATAATATGAATGTGTTGTATCACTCAGGCAAGGCTAATGTAGTGGCAGATGCTCTTAGTAGGTCGTCCATGGGTAGTGTAGCACAGGTTGAGGAAGATAGGAAGGTGTTAGCTTGTGAGGTGCATCGTCTGTCTAGGTTAGGAGTTAGATTTCTTGATTCAGCTGAGGGTAATGTTTGGGCCCAGAGTAGTTCCGAGTCTTCTCTAGTTTCGGAAGTCAAGAAGAAGTAAGATATGGATCCTAGTTTAGTCAGACTGAAGGAGTCAGCTAAAGACCAATAGGTGGAGGTTTTCTCCCAAGGGGGAGATGGTGTATTGAGATTTCAGAATAGATTATATGTGCCTGATGTTGAAGATTTAAGGCAGAGAATTATGGCTGAAGTGCATGGCGTGCGATATTCTATTTATCCTTGTGCTACCAAGATGTACCGTGATTTTTGAGAAATCTATTTGTGGAATGGTATGAAAAAGGATATAGAAAAATTTGTAGAGAAGTGTACAACTTGCCAACAGGTTAAGATAGAACACCAAAGACCCGATGGAATGATGCAAGAATTCAGTAATCCTACTTGGTAGTGGGAGAAAGTGAATATGGATTTTGTGACTTGTTTACCTCCTTCTCGACGTCGTCATGATTCGATTTGTGTCCTTTTAGACAGGTTGACTAAATCAGCACATTTCCTGCTAGTACATACATCTTTCACTGCTGAGGACTATTCTAAGCTGTACATTTGAGAATTAGTCAGGTTACATGGAGTTCCTTTGTCTATTATCTCTGACAGGGGTACGTAATTTACTTCTCTTTTTTGGAGGGCTTTTCAGAAGGGTCTCGGTACCCAAGTTCATCTTAGCTCCATTTTTCATCCACAGACCGATGGTCAGGCTGAGAGGACCATCCAAACCTTGGATGATATGTTGATGGCATGTGTTCTTGATTTCAAAGAAATTTGGGATAAACATTTTCCATTGATTGAATTTTCTTACAACAACAGTTTTCATGTTAGCATTGTAATGGCTCCATTTGAGGCTTTATACGGAAGGCGATGTAGATCACCCATAGGTTGGTTTGAAGTGGGTGAAGCCGTTGTGAGTGGACCTGATGCTGTGTATGAGGCTATGGAGAAAGTTAAGCTAATTTGGGAAAGGTTGAAGATAGCCCAAAGTTGTTAGAATTCATATGCAGATATGAGAAGAAGAGCTCTTGAGTTTGAGGTTAACGATCTGGTGTACTTGAAGATTTCACCCATGAAGGGGGTGAAAAGATTTGGTAAGAAAGGAAAGCTTAGTCCCCGATACGTTGGCCCTTATAGAGTTTTGAATCGTGTTGGGAAAGTAACTTACAAGATTGAATTGCCTGCCGAGTTGTCAGCTGTCCATCCTGTCTTCCACGTTTCTATGCTCAAGAAGCACGTTGGTGATTCTGTTGTTGTTGATCCGTCAGGAAGTTTTGATGTTCTGGATAGCCTTTTATATGAGGAAGTTTCGGTTGAAATCCTAGATTACTAAGTTCATAGACTAAGAAATAAGGAAGTTCTCTTGGTCAAAGTTTTGTGGCAAAATCAATCAGTCGAGGGTGCTACTTGGGAAGAAGAAGCATCTATGCGAACCAGATACCCTCATCTCTTCTCGGCAAGTTCAAATCAAGTCGAAGGTACTATTCTTCTTTAATCCAGTTTCCTTCTAATCCAGTGTATTTATCTATATGGTTATTCTCTCTATGATTCATGTATTTTGTGAAGTACTCAAAAGATTAGAGTAAAGTAAGACCTTTTAGTGAGTCGTTCTAGCTATACGTCCTCATTTTCTCTTATTCTTGGCCTATCTAGCAACATTTGAGGACGAATGTTACCAAGGGGGAGATATTGTAATGCCCCGAGACTCTAACCAATAGTGCAACCATGAATCAAGCTCATGAGAAATAAATTATAATGTTTTGGGTTGTTTTCTAATCAAGGATGATGTGTATTAAGGCCTTAAAGATGTCCTAATGATTGGGTGAATCAAAACATTCTTTACCGATTAAATTCTTGAGAAGGATTTTGGAATAGTAAATTTCAAATGAGCATATCTCTCGTTATACTATGAATTATTGACCCCATGATCTACCAAAAGATATATAATTGAATTAGCTTTCCAACGATACCAGTTTTGCCAAAATCCAATACCGGAACAAAGAGTTATGCCTATTTTACTTCGTCATGTCAGTCTGGAAAATGTGTGACGACATTTGGTGACAGCCCGTGACAGGTCTGACGGCTTGTCACAAAAGGTCGTCAAAATTAGGCAGAAAATCATAAAATCCACCCTTTTGTTACGACATTTTATGACGGCCTGTCACAGGTTTGACGGCCTGTCACAAATGTCGTCAGCCATTTTTTTCCAGCAATTAAGGGACGTTTTTAAAAGGATATTTTGGTCTTTTCCACCCATTTTGACCCTCTATATATATCAAAGTAAAGAAGAAAACTTGAATCTTCTTCCATTTCATCAAGAATACTAGGGTTTTCTCTCCCAAAATTCAATCCAAATCTCCCAAGAACATTAAGAATCCAACCATAGATTTCAGAAATTGGTTCAAGATTCAAGGTACCCAAGTCAAAAGCATCAAGAACCCTAACTCAAAAAGTGGAAAAGGAGTCTATAACAAGTTTCTTCATTCAAATCCATAATCAAGGTATGTGGGGTTTGAACAAGAACACTTCTTTCGTTCTTGTGCCCAAAGATTTAATTTCTACTATTGAAATTCATGATTTTGCAAAGTGGGTTTACACCCAATTTACTTTATTAATGATTTATGATATTTGAGCTATTCAAGATTGATACACATGACTATTTTATTATTTTATTTATTAAATTGAGAACTTATGCCATGAGTAGAATATTGTTATTATGAGATGATGATTTCCGAATGATTTGAGATAAGAGACATGATTTAAGATTTTCTATGAGAAGTTTGATTATTGAATATATATATTGATATTTGAGCTTAAGAGTCAAGAATGAGTTCTATGATGTTTTCTTGAAGTTTTTGATACATGATTATTTTACAATTTCCAAATTATGACTTGATATTTAATATTGTGAATTTCATGTTTCTACCATGAGTTGGTATTTCAAGTGCTTTCAAGAGATATGTCAAGCTTTAAGCTTTCTTATGAAAAATTGGATTATTGAGTATATTGATTCATGAGATTGAGTGGTTACAATGAGTCTTGATATTTCCTCAAAGTTAATGATGTTTCCATGATTTAATGAAACAATACATTTTATTATTGAGAAAGATTGATTTGATTTGAGTCGAGTTAGGAATCCACAAATTGATTATGATTTGATAAATGAGAAAGAAATTTGATTTGGTCTTCATGATAGACCCTTGTGATTTTTTTGGTGGATTTCCTAACGCTTTCTGAGCTGAGTTTGGGAGGAGTATTTAGCACCAAGCGGGAAATGTGGTATTTCCCTGAAACTACGTGCCACCGTAGGATTGATGTTGATAATTTGTGGGTCAGAGGCCGAGTATGAGATTGGGATAATGAAATTGAGGTTGTACTCCCTGGCAAGAGTACGATGCTCCCGCCAATGTGGGGTTCTCTGCTTAGGAGGGAAAAACGTTGGACTCTATGCGGCTCACATGGTTTAGTTTATATCTGTTATAAGAAACTCCCAAGTCCATAATAGTCCAAGTTTCATGATTTACTGAGTCACTCTAAGTCATGAGTCAAAGAGTTTGAGTTAAGTCCAATGGTTTATGAGATTTATGAAGCATGTGTTATTATTAGTAATTTATGGAAAATATGTTTCAGTTAACTTAAGCGATGAGAGTCATTATTATCAGCATGCTTGATTTTCTTATACATTTATGATATTATTTAAATGTTTCCTACACCCCCACATACTCAGTACATTCCAAAGAATTGATTCCCATACTCTTCTGTGTTCTACATTTTCTCGTGATGTAGGTTCAGGTGCTCAGTCTCAGCAGCGATGGTGATCTTCGAGTACCTCCATCTACATTCATACAGTTGGTGAGTCCTCATGGTTTGAGGACCTATGTCCCTATTTTTTGTCTTGATAGTAGATGGTGGTTTATTTCTAGTTCAGTACGAGTCAGTTGGGGATCTGGCCCAATAGCTCCTCAGTCTTATGTAATAGAGGCTTTGTCAGACTAGAGTACCAGTATCAGAACTTCGGTATTTTCATTATATAGGATTGTATTTCTTCGTATTCCAGTATGTTCATGATATGATTATTCTTCCTTATTACAGCTTGATTATTATCATAGTTAGTTATAGAAGTGATGATAAGCTCAGAGGTTATCTTGAGGCCGCGTGTAGCCTTAAGCACCATGTGACGTCTTGGGATGGGATCTTGGGGCGTTACAAACCCTTACCCAAGGAGCCAAATCAAAAATTTTATGTGAAGTTGGGTAAAAGGTTCAAGTCTTCAAAGTGGAGAGATAGAAGCTTCATCGTTATGTCCCCACATCTATCTAGCTTCACCTTAGAAGATTTGAATCTTTTGACCCCCTGTCACTCAACTCATAATGAGCGAAAGTTGGGATGGAGATTCAAATCTTCTAAGTGGAAATAAAAATGATAGTTGGAGGGGTATTTTTCTACAAAGATGGGAAGAAACCCATCATTCCACAAAAGTGGCACGTATCCTTTTATTTATTTATGATAGAGTAGATTTTATTTTTGCTTTTGTATAATCCTTGAAATTATGGTACTCTGAGGAGTGTTGATTGAAATTGTGAAGGGGATGTGTAAAATTATCATGTTTTGAACTGAACTGGGGAGTGTAGAGAAACTAAAATTTGGTCTAAATTACCGCGATCGCAGTAGCCAAGTGTCTGCAATTGTGAATCTAGTACCGCAATTGCGGTCGAATCTTATTAAAAGACCATCCAAATGCCATTATCCCCACACGCACACCTTTGCAAATTCTCGCTGAATTTTAGATCTGTGTTAAGTGTCCATGTGTGCATTCCAATCTATTTGCATCATCTAATTTGATATGATGTCTCAACTGCCTCATTTTTTTATTTTTATAGGCTTGGAACTTGTAGTTTAGGAAAAGGCTTGCAATATTAAATCTATGCATGTTTATGATTATTGTGGTGGTTAGCTATTGTAGTTGGTGTACACACCAATGGGGAGTCTTGAGTACCTAGAATTAAGCCTAAAGCTATTAGAATTAACGTGTACACCACCAATGAATTCCATGTTAGTTCCTTTGAGTTTTGAGGGCATAAGCTAGTATTCAGGGTTTAAGTTTCTTGAACATAATGATTTATTGGTAAATTGGAACCCAATTTGGGGTTACAATTTGATGTTTTTGTGATATGTAGAATCTGTTGAACATGGTCTCAGTTACAGCAATCGCGGTCATCCGTACCGCGATTGTGGAAATGTTACAGCAGTCATCAAGACCGCGATCATGGAAATATGACTGCGGTCAATGGTCCACGATCACGGTGAATGGTCCATGATTTCCTTAACTGAGACCATTTCTCAACTAAGTTCAAAAATTTTGCATGTCCATCTCTCACCCTAACACCCATTATAACATTTCCATATGAGTTTAACTGATTAATCTAGCATGGTTTTGGTGTAAAATTATTGATGATGGTCTGGATTATGTTTCCTACAGGTACTCAACATGCGAGACTATGACCACATCCATTTCATGGCCTCTGAATGTCACATCCAATATTACAGTGACCTACTAAGGACCAAGCTACTACTAAAGAGAGGCATCTACATAGATAAGGTGCCAGAAAAGTTCCTAGATTTCTTTAATAGGCTTGCTACTACCGGGTGGATATGCTTTTCCCCAGACCTCTATGAGGCTAATGAGCATTGGGTGTGAGAGTTTTATGGAAATCTCAGCATAGTCTCTCTCTCAAACCCTATGATAATGATTAAGGAGAAGAAAGTGTATTTTGGTACAAAACAAGTGAACGGAGTATATGTGCTCCTGATCAAAGTTATGGATGACTTCCTGGCCAAGGGCTATGAACAAGGAACTTTGATGGCTAGTGTACTATGTCCTAGCAGAGTGGTCTCCTAGGCTACCACCAAAAGAGGGATCTCAATGCACGACATCACAACAGAGGAAAGAATCTAGTTGAACATTATCTGCAGCAGAGTTTCGACATGCACACATATGACTTCTGTCACAGATTTGCAAGCTCGCATGGTATCTTGTCTTAGGTCTGGTATTACTCTGAAAGTGGGCCAGATTGTGCTTGAAGAATGAAGGAATTTCAAGATTAAGGGTGCTACACTTCTTCCTTTTCCTTATCTTATTATTGAGTTATGCAAGAGGGCCAAGGTAGAGTAGTATCCCATTGATACATGGGTAAAACCTATCCCCCACATAACTCTATTGAAAATTCGAGGAAAAGGGAACTTGGACAATGTAAGAAGAGAAAGGTCGACTTAGGTAACTTTATAGAAGAGGAGATAGAATCTAGTAGACCATTTGTTGTTGGCCCCCAATAACGCTCAACATATACTTCAATTTAGTGCAAAGTGGTCGTCGTCAATATATTTACCCAACTTTGGAGTCGTGGTCGAATCCACAGGGTACAATATAAGTGGCGATTAAAATAGATTGAAATAAAAGCTACAAGTTAAATTCAAACAAATGATACGAAAAGATAAAATGGGGGGTTTATGTTAACAAGTTGTTGTTTGTCACTTTACTTTCGGTGTTTGTAAATCAAGAGTTTATGAAATAACCAGAATTATGTTCACTAGGGCTTCTGGTACATGATAGATGCTAAAAGTGGTTCAAGATTCTCACGGTGGGGAGGATAACAAGATATCTTTATCAATGTTATGCTTAAATGTCTCTCGACCTACGTAAGCGTTTAATTCCCTAATCCTCTTGGACTTAGGGAATTTCTATTTACTGCCCAGATTTTACCTCAGGTTAACCAACCTTGTTACAGCACTGATTATTAAACGAAGTATTTCCAAGTCCCTGTTGATAATTCACTTCCTACTATATTTGATTTCTTTATCAAGCAAATCAAAGCAGGTGTGTCTACTGTTTGCAACCAACAGACGTTAATTAAAACTTTAGAATTATCAAGAAATCCTACCTCCTTTTTAATCTTGAATACTTAGTACCTCATCAAGAACTAACCCTAGATCCCATAACTCAGGTTAATGGAGTTTAGACACTCATGATGTAACGAACGAAACACATAATTGAATTCATGATTTGAAAGATAAACTTACAGAGATGAATAATAACTAGTGAATCGCAGATTTGATCACAAAGGAAAAATCCCAAAATACTGATAATAATCTCTCAAAAATAGTTGTGTTGTTAAAGTCAAGAAGTAAAGAGAGAAAATATCAAAAATAAGTTGTCCAAAACTCAAGTGCCAACCCCCGAAAACCCCTCAACAATGCTTTTTATAGTTGTAACTTAAAGGAAATTCGGAATTAAAATTTCCAAAATTCGTCCCTTAGATGACTCAAACTCTTAAGGAAAACCTAGACTTGTCCTTAAATACTTAGGCTAATTATGGAAAAAAAATCACAGGTTACAGTTTTTTCTCGGAATAGACGACGACATGTGTGACGCCTTATCAGGGTTTTGATGACTTATCAGGAATGTCGTCATATCCTCTTCAATTTTGACATTCTCTGCTTTAGGTTGACGATAAAATCTGACGGTTTATCAGATCTTTGATGACTTATCACTAATGTCGTCATGAATTCCAGCTGAAGTCCATTCTCTATATAAGTCTGACGACGCTCTTGATAGAAAATCAAATTTGTAATGACATATCAGAGAATGTCATCACACTTCTGCTCCAACTTCATCACACTGCCTCTAGCTGATGATGGATCTGATAACTTATCACCAAGTTGACGACTTATCACAAAAGTCATCAACTGCTCTTCTGCAATTTCTTGGCTATTTGTTCCACAATCACCTCTTTTTGTCCTTATTGCCTTAGGTTCTCTTGCATCTTGCCTTTCACTGCAATATCAAAGAAATATCATAAAAAACAATGATAGTTATATAAGAACTTACAATTACTCTGAGTTAATAGTCTTAAATGTGCTAACAAAATGCTAGCACATCAACACCCTCAACTTAAAACAATTTCTTGTCCTCAAGCAACCAAATTATAACTAAGAGGATACAACGTACATTCGGCAGTCAATTTTCTATATCACCTCAACACAACTTCACCTTCTCCCAGGTTAATCAATTCAAACTCAAGTATGTATACTATTGAAAAACAATAATGCAACACACAGGAATCAAGATATGGCATAAATTCAGCAATAGAAACCATGCATGTACCAAGATCACACTATTCAAAAAATTTAGCAACTAGCAACATAACCTGTGTGCCCTCACAACAAAGAAATCTGTTTTTCACTCATATCAGAAATCACATATATACACATAGGGATAATCATGAGACTCACTCTCAGAATGAAGTTCCACTCAATGTATGTCAAATGCCATAGGCTTTCCCCTATAGTCAGTACCAAGGTTTTCAGACAGGTTAGCTAGGATCACTATAGGTCTTTTTCTTGGATTGTAATGTAGGCTAGGGGATGGTGTGATATTCAAGAGTATTTAAAGTGACTACGCCTCCTTGACACTATGCTAACCTCTTGAGGTTTCACTTATTAACCTTCTTATCTTCCTCCCTTTTATTGATCACATATGCTCAAGGTGGGTGTTATCTTTTCAAAAACCAAATTATCTTTTTCTAATCTTTTATACAACTTTTTGTTTTCTTATTCTTTTTGCACCACACCCGGATTTTTATTCTTTTCTCTTATTCTACCTCTCTTCATACTCATTTTACATCATGTACCCCTATGATAGCCACCCTCTACTTAGGCTATTTTCCTAAGTCAAGGTGCACAGTGTCCAAGGAGGACCAGGGCCAAAACAGGTTCTTATAAAACAAATGGGAAGGTGATAGGTATCATGAAAGAAATAGGCAATTTAGGCTCAAGAACAGGGATCAAAGGATATTATGTACACAGGGAAGATCATTTAGGCTAAAAGTGGGCTAAAACAAAAATGGCCTATGATCCTCTCCTAACCCCTATCCTTCTACCAAGGCAAAACTAACCGGGAAAGTTCTGGATTCACATACAAATAGGACTGAGTAAGACCTCACACACATATGGAACACAAATATATCGCATATCACTACTTATCCGGTTCGTGTAATTGTTTATCTTGATTATCACGTTTCCAGAACAAATACCACCAAAAGATGCACTGTGGTCACAATTAGATGCAAATCACATAGTTAAATAATCAGACCATTTGAGAGATGTTCACAAAATAACAAAACCATGTTAACTGCCTCAGGTACTTGTATTTCTCCTAGTAAACTACAACACATCACAAAACAAAACACAATACGCCTAAACAAGCCGTCTCTACTAGGAACAAGACTACGGGGAAAAGAGGAACGGCAACAAAAACCCACGGAGGACATCAACATCCACAAGTAGCCCCACCCTCAACTTAAAATCATGCAATTTCCCCAATGCGTCAAACCAAAACAAGAGAGTTATAAACATACATGTGGCACCACGGGTGCAAAGATCTAATGTTAATAACATAATACGAATACAAACAACAAAATATCTTGGGTTGCCTCCTAAGAAGCACCTAATTTAGTGTCGCGGCATGACTCAGTTATATTGACTACCCAGACTTCATCAATATACCTTGTTGATAATTATTTATGTCTCCACTTGGAGATTTGAAACGTCGACCCAACTTTTGATCAATTCATCTTCGGGGTGTGTTGGGAAAATATGAGGGCATAATGAGGAATGTTTTACCACGTCATTTCGAAGACTTGAACTGCTTACTCAATTTTCCATCAAACTTTTTTGTGGGATCATTTGGCAACGGTGAGAATCTTAAATAGCCACTAAATGGACATCGGTCTTTAAGCTTCTTGGCCTTCAAGATTGGGGTTGTAGTATACCCTTTTGGAAGGACAAACTCCAAAATGTACGAATCTTCCTCCTCATTTTAAAAATTCATCATTTGCTTGGGTGATTCAAATTTTATCACATACACCAAGCATAATGTTGAAAAGTGGTTCGAATGAGGACTAACTCTCAATTTTGGAGTAGCATCCCTATTAGTATTCTACCTCGAAATGGACTAGAGAAAGAACAAGGATTGTGCTTGATTTCTTCTTTTGACTCTAGTAACATCTCCTCGTCTTTGGCATCTTCATTCATAAATGGTTTGGTTCATTGGAAAATCTCTAAGGGTTGATCAACATCAAGCTCCTCATCAGTATAGGATTCTTGATCCTCATCTTCACACTCTTCAATTATTCTAAATGATTCCACAGACAAGATATCATCTAAACATAATGTAGAAGAGTGCTTTGGATGATTGACCTCAATATCCATCTCCTCATGAATGATTGTTCTTATGTCTTGACGCATATCACATATAATATCATATGTTTCTTTCTGGAGATCCAACATTCATTGAAACATAGCTTCAATGCCACTCTTTCCGGTGCTTCGTTCTTCTTTTTCTTGATCATAAGACCTATCAAACTCATAAGACGAACTAGAATTTGGGTTAGCACAATAGGGGGAGGAGGCATTTGGGAAATCACTCTAATGTTCATCTTGACCACCACATACAGAACAATCATACTCCTGATAGGATAGAGATGGTGCACACATCTCTTCCTGGGGAGCATATCTACAATATTGCCAAAAGTGAGGTCCATCACAACATGGACAAGGATCATCAAGATACGATTTCCAACCACCAAGCTCATGTTCATTATAAGACGCCATAGCAAAAAATAAACTAAAATAAAAATCTACCTAACACCAGAAATAAAAAATAACTAAAAATAAATATTTACAAGTTTGAATTCAAGAAAGTAGGCTAAAATTCCAAACCAACTCAATATACCAAATTGTTCCCCGGCAACGGTGCTATTTTTGATAACGCTCAACTTACACTTCAATTTAGTGCAATGCAGTCGTCGTCAATATATTTACCCAACTTTGGAGTCGGGGTCGAATCCACAGGGAATAATGTGAGTGGCGATTAAACTAGTTTGAAACTAAAGCTACAAGTTAAATTCAAACAAATGATACGAAAAGATAAAATGGGGGATTTAGATTTAACAAGTTGTTTTTTGTCACTTTACTTTCGGTGTTTGTAAATCAAGAGTTTATGAAATAACCAAAATTATGTTCACTAGGGCTTCCGGTACATGATAGATGCTAAAAGTGGTTCAAGATTCTCACGATGGGTAGGCTAACAAGCTATATTTTTTGATGTTATGATTAAATGTCTCTCGACCTACTTAAGTATTTAATTCCCTAATCCTCTCGAACTTAGGGAATTTCTATTTACTATCCTAATTTTACCTCAGGTTAACCAATCTTTTTACAGCGCTGATTATTAAATAAAGTATTTCCGAGTCCCTATTGATAATTTACTTCCTACTATATTTAATTTCTTTCTCAAGAAAATCAAAGCAGGTGTGTCTACTATTTATAACCAACAAACGTTAATTAAAACTTTAGAATTATAAAAAAATCCTACCATCTTTTGAATCTTGAATATTTAGCACCTCATCAAGATCTAACCCTAGATCCCATAACTCAGGTTAATGGAGTTTAGCCACTCATGATGTAAAGAACGAAACACAATTGAATTCATGATTTGAAAGAAAAAACTTATAGAGATGAATAATAACTAGTGAATCGCAGATTAGATCACAAAGGAAAAATCACAAAATACTGATAATAATCTCTCAAAAATAGTTGTGTTGTTCAAGTCAAGAAGTAAAGATAGAAAATATCAAAATATGTTGTCCAAAACTCAAGTGACAACCCTCGAAAAACCCTCAACAATGCTTTTTATAGTTGTAACTTAAAGGATATTCGAAATTAAAATTCTTGAGATTTGTCCTTAGATGACTCAAACTCTTAAGGAAAACCTAGACTTGTCCTTAAATACATAGGATAATTATGGAAACAAAATCACAGGTTACAGTTTTTTTCTCGGAATAAACGACGACATGCAAAATGCCTTATTAGGGTTCTGACGACTTATCAGGAATGTCGTTAGATCCTCTTCAATTTTGATATTCTCTACTTTTGGCTGATGATGAAACCTAACAGCTTAATAGAAATTTAATGACTTATCACTAATGTCATCACTAATTCTAGTTGAAGTGCATTCTCTGTCTAAGGCTGACGACGCTCTTGATAGCTTATCAAATTTGTGATGACATATCAGGGGATGTCATCACACTTCTGCTCCAACTTCATCACATTCCTCTAGCTGACGATGGATCTAATAACTTATCACCAAGTTAACGACTTATCACAAAAGTCATCAACTGCTCTTTTGCAATTTCTTAGCTATTTGTTCCATATTCACATCTTTTTTTCCTTATTGTCTAAGGTTCTCTTGCATTTTTCCTTTCACTGCAATATCAAAGAAATATCATCAAAAACAACGATAGTTAGTTAAGAATTTACAATTATTCTGAGTTAATATTCTTAAATATGCTAACAAAAGGCTACCACATCAGCCCCTGGAAGATATTTGTATTGATATTCGAGCAATCAAGAAGCTAGTATCAGGTTTGCCTCAGGGGCCAAGAGAGTTATCCACCAATAATCACTCTTATGTGTCCATATAAGACTATGAAAAATATCAAGATGAGCAGAAGAAGTAGGAATATACAGTTTCTAGGCTTGAGAGGACATATTTAGCACAGGTAGAGTCTCACAGAAAGCTTTATAACTCCCACGAGAAGATAAAGAAAAGGGAGAAAAAGAGAGACAAGTTCTTTAGTAAAATATGGAAAGGGGTCAAGGGCTTGTGAAAGGTCCTAAACCCTTGTGACAAGCTATATTCATCCAGAGTCGAGTGTGATGATGAGGCAACTTCTGAGTGGTCTTTTGCTAATGTTGGTGATGATGTTGAGTCTGCATGAGATAGCAGCACAAGACGTAGACACAGGGAGCATATGTTTTCTCCCTTCTATTGATTATATAATTATGCAGTGAGGTCACTGCAAGCTATGGGTTGGGAGTTGTTTTCCCTGTGTTTGCATTTTATACTATTGGTTTTGAGACATTCTTTGATATTTTATGTTTTTGTTTGTGGATGTTTTATATTGACATAGATGCTGGATTGGAAATTTTGGGCTCTCTGATGGTTCCCACATTTAATGGATTAGTCATTTTGTTTTTGTTTTTAGATTCTCTATTTTACTTAAGTTTATTTTGATTATGGTTATTCTTGATTATTTTTTTCCTATGATTGATAGAGTGATGTTATTCTTAAGGGAAAAGTGTCTTGATTTAGGTTTTGAAAATAGATACAGGGGAATCTCGAGTACCTATAGCATCAAAATCATAAATTCAAGGAAGTCTGAGTACCAGTGGCATTGTGAATTTAGGATTGCATACATGCCATTAGCGAAGTCTGAGTAGCCATATGGTTGGTGCCCATAGTAAGCCAAAATGTGAGACTAAGGCTTTGGTTGTTTCCATAAGTTTGCAAATTGTGCGTGGTACAAATACAAAACAATCAACCCTTCTCCATCTAAAATTTTTCAAAAAATCAAGGGCAAGGACGTGAGCAACGTTGTAACAAAACTTTGTCTCTTTATGTGACTCCAAAATTTTTGACTTGTATATATATATTGATAGATACTCCATTTTGTCTCTAATGTGAGGGGTAATTGAGCCTCCTTGGCGAGTCCACTTGCCATGTGCGGTGAGTTTATTTGTATAAATCTTATGTATACTTGTGTCTACTAGAACTATCACCATTAGTCTCTCAAGGATAAATTTTGATTGTAAATTTTTTGGTGAGATGATCTTAGGCAATCTTGGTGACATTGGAAGCCTACTTAGACTAAAAAACCTACCCGAGCATAGATATTATTCCTAGCCACTTATTTTGAGCCTTTGGACCTTTCTTTGGCAAACACATTGCAGGAAGTGAGCCTTTCAAGGAAGGATGTAGCCATGTTATTCCTAAATGATATCCTACCCTAAACCAAACCTATGTTATAAGATCAAAAAGACATTTGATATCTCCAACCATTTGCTTTCATTATAGTGGCGAATGAAAATTAGGCCAAGCCTATTGTATGACACTTGTTAGAATATGGAATTCTTGTGAGGGGGAGAGTTTTGCATTCCAAATTCCTTGATGCATATTTGGTAGCTTGGTGTGTGAAATTTTCTTTCTTATGAGCATGTATGTGAATGAGTTGAGGTAGGCGAGTTTGTCACCTTCCAAGAAAAGAGGCAAGAGGAATATAGTGTGGTTGAGGTCAAAAAGTGAGTCACTCCTAGAGTATCGATGATTGTTACATTGTTTCTCTTTAAATTCTTTTTCATCCTTGCTTATTGCGTTTTATGTTGAGGGGTGTTGAAAGAATAGCTTTTCCTATATTTGAAGAGCTACTTGAGGTAATAACTAAGCTTAATGTCATTGTGATCATTGGATCATCTATTTTGGGCATAAATATGCATTGTCTCATAGTAAAAGGTAGTGTTGCTTGAGCACAAGCAAAACTTTAAGTTGGGGGTATTGGTGAGCGGTGAATTTACCACTTAATCGTACTCCACATTCATGCACAGTATCCTTTAGAAACTTTAGGAACCCATATTATCCTTAAAAAGAGATGTGGGAACCAAGGCAATAATAGACAATTTAAGAGCATAGTTGGCTAATTTTCACTATCTTAGACATTAGGGTGATTGTGATGTTAACCATACTTAGGCCACTATCCTAGAAATAGGGGTGCCTAATTGAGGTATTGGGTGATTTTCATTGACTCACTCGTTAGGTATTCGAAAGGTTCAATGAGTGACACCCTTGAGGTTTTGTTGATAAACTAGTCTCAAGGACTTTCAACCTAGCCTACCTTATCACTAATACTTAGAATTTGCATTAACTCATCATACCCCAACTCATAAGTTGCTCCTAGGAAAGCATAATCGCAAGATTTGAGTCTAATTGACTATAATTATTTGTAACCCCAAATTAATACTTGTAAACCCCAAAAAGGAATATTAGTTGTGATATTTTCCAACCCCCACCCCCTCTCATTTTTATTTTTTTGTACTATAAGTTTGAATTTGGTAAGTATTCATTATTTTAAGCTAATTTGATAGCCACTCACATTGTTCCTCATGGATTCGACCCAGACTCAAAATTTAGGTAAATATATTGACAACGACTATCGTGCACTTAAATTGACATGTAAGTTTAGAATTAATAAGGATTTGTAGATGAGATGGTGAAAAATTTTAGAGTGATGCATGCTACTGATTCTAAAGGTATAGAATTTGCTGCATATCAGCTGAAAGATGTATCTTATTAGTGGTAGGGGGAGTAGGAACATTTTAGGGGTAATGATGTGGAGACGACATTATGCGATGAGATTTTGGGTGCCTTTCTTGATTATTTATTTTCTAATGAGTTAAGGGAAGCTGAAGCTAAGGAGTTTATGAATCTAAAGCAAGGTAAGATAAGTGTGAAAGATTACGCCTTAAAATTTTAGGAACTGTCTCATTATGCTCCAGAGTTAGTGTCTAGCCAAAGATCTAAGTTGAGGAAGTTTGCTTCTGGGTTGTTCTATTACTTGGTATTAGAGTGTAAGGCTTCAATGTTGAACAATGATATGGACATCTCTAGACTTGTGGTTTATATACAGTAGGTAGAGGATGAAAAAAGGAAAAAGATAGATATTGGTGAGATACAGAGTAAGAAGTTTAGGTATTTGGAGTAAGATAGGGGTCGGTAGAATAGTAGGAGAGATAGTAGACAATATACCAAGAAGAAGAACTGAGGCAATTCATGTTCTTATACCAGTGCTCCTTATCTTAAGACTTTAGGTGAACGCCATTTTCAGGCTGGCAATGGTCCTAAAGTGAAGGGTGCCCCATCTCAGACTAGTGGAGCTCAATCATCCCCATTTTATCCTATTTGTCATTTTTATGGGCATCTTCATCATGGTTATTATGATAAGGGGAGGAATTATTGTTATAATAATGGTCAACCTGGTCACATGCAGCTAGATTATCCTTCTACCATGGTTGCCACTAGGCTTAATAAAGTTTTAATTGCCACAACTTTAGCTCCTGCGCTAAAAGGTAGTACTTTAGGTACCGGCACTGGTCGTAATCATCTCTATATAGTTGCTACTCTCCAGGAATATAAGGTATCCCCAGATGTTTTTATTAAATGTTACAACTCTTTTCTTGTGATGTTTATTATTTTTTTTATTCGAGTTCTTTCCTATCCTATATGACCCTTTATGTGGATGTGCATTTTGGTTTTAGTCCTGAAATTATTTTTGACCTAATGTCTACCCTAGTGGGAGATTCTATAGTTTCTAGAAAAATCTATAGGGGTTGTGTAATGTCCATCGTTCATAGGGAGACGTTGGTGGATTTGATAGAGTTGGATATGGTGGAATTTATTGTTATACTCGGGATGGATTGACATCATTAGTGCTATGCTTTTCTGGATTGTAGGATTTGAAAGGTCAGTTTTCACTTTCATAATAAGATGGTATTAGAATGGGAGGAGGGTTCCTTAGTGCCTAAAGGGAGGTTTATTTCTTATCTTAGAGCTCAAAAGTTGATTTTCAAAGGGTGTCTATATCATCTATTTTCGGTTAAGGATTCTAACTTTGAAAGTTCTTTGCAATTTGTCCCTGTGGTTAATGAATTTCCTGAAGTATGTCCTGATGATCTTTTTGGGTTCCACCTGACAGGGAAATAGATTTTGGCATTGATCTTCTATTGGATACCCGCCCAATTTCTAATCCTTCTTATAGAATGTATTCGATTGAACTAAAGGAGGTTAAAAAGCAGTTGAAGAATCTTCTTGATAAGGGTTTCATTCATCTTAGTATTTCTCCATTGGATGCTTTTGTACTCTTTGTGCAAAATAAAGAAGGGTATCTTCAATATGTATAGACTATCGTCAGTTGAATAAGGTTACAGTGAAGAATAAGTATCCTCTTCCTAGGATTGATAATAGTTTGGTCAGCTTCAGGGTGCTAGATGTTTCTCTGAGATTAATCATTCGAGTTATCATCAGTTGAAAATTAGGGAGGTTGATATCCCAAGACTTTTTTCCGAAATCGATATGGTCACAATGAGTTTCTGGTTATGACATTTAGGTTGACTAATGCTCCAAATATGGTTATGGATCTTATGAATTGGGCATTTAGCCAGTTTCTTAACTTATTTATGATAGTTTTCATTAACCATATTTTGGTGTATTCTAAAAGTAAGGAGGATCATGCCAACTACCTCTAAATTATGTTGCAGACTCTTAAGGATCAGAAGTTATATATAAAATTTTCTAAGTGTGAGTTTTGGCTGAAAGATATGACTTTTCTTAGTTAGGTGGTGTCTAGTAAGAGGATCAAGGTAGACCCATAGAAAGTTAAGGTAATTAAGAGGTGGCCTAGACCTATGACTCCAACTGACATTAAGAGTTTCTTAGGCTTGGATGGGTATTATAGGAGGTTTGTGGAGAGTTTTTCTTCTATTGTTTCTCTATTGATAAAGTTAACTCAGAATAAAGTTAAGTTTTTGTGGTCCAATGCTTGTGAGGATAGTTTTAAGAAGTTAAAAGATAAGTTGACTTCTGTTCTAGTTCTTACCCTACCCGAGGGTACTGATGGTTTTGTTGTATTTCGTGATACATCCCATGTGGGAATGGGTTTTGTTTTGATGCAGCATGGTAAGGTTGTGGCCTATGCTTCTAGAAATATTAAGGTTTATGAGAGGAACTATCCGACTCATGAATTGGAGTTTGTGATTGTGGTTGTTGCTTTGAATATTTGGCACCATTATCTGTATGAGGTGTATGTGGATATCTATTCAGATCATAAGAGCTTACAATATATGTTTACTCAAAAAGAGTTGAATCTCAGGAAAATAAGGTGGCTTGAATTGCTCAAGGATTATGATATGAGTCTTCACTAACATATAGGTAAAGATAATATTATTTTTTATACTCTAGCAGGTTGTCTATAGGAAACTTATCACATGTTGATAAGGAGAAAAGAGGGTTAGTAAAGGTTATTCACCGATTGGCTAACTTAGGAGTTTATTTTTTGGATTCTGAAGATAGGGGAGTCATTGTTCAAGAAGTGGTAAAATCATCTCTTGGTACTGAGGTAAAAAAGGGCTTTATATCCCATTCTTATGCAGATTAAGGATAATGTGGGTCAGCAAGAGGCTATGGCTTTTGAGATTAGGGGTGATGGTATTCTGAGGTATCAAGGAAGATTTTGTGTTTCTGATGTTAATAGTCTATAGGAAAGGATTCTGACTGAGTCTCATGAGTCCAAGTATATAGTTCATCTAGGATCTACTAAGATGTACCATGATTTGAAGGAGATATATATATGGAGCAATATGAAGAGGGATATAGCAATTTTTGTGGCTAATTATATAGTTTGTCAGCAAGTTAAGGTTGAGCACTTAAGGCCTGGGGGCATGTGTCAAGAGATAGAATTCCCCGTATGGAAGTTTGAGATGATCAATATGGATTTCATTACAAGTTTTCCGCGGTTTCAAAACTAGTATGATTCAATTTGGGTCATTGTGGATAGGATGACTAAGTTTGCTCACTTCTTGCCTATGAGGACTAACTACTCAAGAGAAAATTATGCAAAATTGTTCATTCAGGAGATTTTGAAGTTTCATAGTATGCTAGTGTCTATCATTTCAAACCAAGGTATGCAATTTTCTTCTCACTTCAGGCATTCATTTCAAAAAGATTTGGGAACATAAGTAAACCTTAGAAATGGTTACCACCTTCAAACGGATGGACAAGCAGAAAGTATTATTCAGACTTTGGAGGATATGATAAGGGACTATGTAATTGATTTTAAGGGAAGTTGGGTTGATCATTTACCTTTTATTGAGTTTGTGTACAACAATAGTTATCGTTAGAGTATTCATATAGCTCCTTTCAAGGCTCTTTATGTTTGGAGGTGTAGGTTTTCTATTAGATGGTTTGAGGTTGTGAACTATATTGTTTGATCCTAAATTGGTTCACTAAGACATCGAGAAAGTAAAGGTGATTTGAGAATTACTTAACACATCTCAAAGTCATCAAAAGTCTAATATGAGGCGAAGGGAGTTAGAGTTCAAAGTGAATAATTGGGTATTCTTGAAGGTGTTTCTTATGAATGAAGTCATGAGATTTGGTAAGAAGGGGAAGCTTAGTCCTTTTTATGTTGGACCATATCATATTTTGAGGAGTATTAGGAATTTTTCTTATGAAATAGATTTGCCAACAAGTTTAGCTTCGATTCATCTTGTCTTACATGTGTCCATACTGAAAAAGTGTGTGGGTAATCCTTCTTTGATAGTGCCTGTTGAGGATGTTGGCATTATGGATTCCTAGTCTTATGAGGAAATCCCAATTGAGATATTGGATAGCCAAGTTCGTATATTGAAGACCAAGGATATAGCTTCACTGAAGGTCCTTTGGAGAAACCAAAAGGTAGAAGAGGCTACATGGCAAGCTAAGGAAGATATGAAGGCCAAATATTTTTTCCTGTTCCCCGAGTTGAATGAAAGTGCTTAAGGTATGAGCTTTATTTTCCTCATCATTTTCTGAGTTTGTCAATTTATTCTAGTATATTCTTGTTATTTTCATTCTAAAAGTTTCCTAACTCATCATTTGAGGAAGAATTATCCTATGGAGAGAGTAAGACCCTTAAAATTTTGATCATTTTATCTTTGACCTTCCCACGTGTATAATATCAATTTTTCACTTGACTTGTGTTTAGGGATGTTAATATGGTAATTTGGAAAACTTTTGAAATTTTTGGGAGAGGTTCGGGTCTATTTAGGAACTCTGAGATAGTGTGCCTCCATGATATCACTGTGCGATGGAGGTTAACCTCCGCATAACCTCTGCAATAAAATTCGTCTAGTCTAGTTTTCTTTATTTATGGGTGAGGTGCCTTTGGTCTTTTCACCTTTTTCACGACTTATAAACATAAAAGGGACCCTTTTTTCTTCAGTTTTCAATGATCAAATTTATTTTATTCATCTTTAACACTCCAACCAAGAAAGCTTAAGGTTTTCACTGTGAATTCATTATCTGAGATCCAAACTTCAAATCAATTTCAAATTCTTGTGTGTTTTAGGCATGTTTCTTTTCCCTAAATTTTAATTTTATATTGCGGCATGAATTAAATGGTTTTACATAGATTTAAGTTGTGGGTTTTGAAATTGGATTGAGGAGTTTTGGTTGTTAATAATTGAATTTATTGTACCATGTTTTGAATTGATTATTCTTGATTTAAATTGATATTTTTTAGACTGAATTGGTATATTATTTAAATGGTTGGAATGGGGGACATGGGTTTCCCCTATTTGGATGAATTTTGTCTTGGAATTGCATGAACCTCAACTCACTTTGTGAATTTGATTTTAATAGGAATATTGCATAGTTTAACTGGTTTTTGAACTCAATGCATTGCATTAATAGATAATTGGATATAAAAATGGATTTGGATGACCTTGATGGCCATGGTTTTGATTTTACTAGAACTTGGGAGTCTAATTTGGTTGTGTGAATTTGTTTGACATGAATATATGAGCTTGAAAGCGTATTGGTATGAAGATACTAAATGGTTAATGCTAAATGAATGACTCATGGGTTTAACGGTTGAATTTATATGTAATTGATTTTAGTTTGGTCTTAAAGGGGGTTGTGTATCTCACCATGTAGGTGAAAGTCCCATAGGCCAAACACTGGAAACAATATTTGTTGCTGTGAGGGGTCTATATGACTGTGTGCTTGATACATACTTGATAAACATATATATATATATATATATATATATATATATATGTACATATATATATTTGGGACGGCTATTTCCCATGGTGGCTTTAGGTTTTCTTTAAATTTTCCTCATTTCGTGTAGATAATATGCACTGGGGCCCTTTCAATAGGGATAGATGAAACCATATAGCCCATGGGTGCCCTTAGGACTGATCGTGTTACATAGTACCCTATCCCGGTATCTTATATATGTATATATGAATGTGTGCATATGGTTTTGACTGATTTTTGACCTGACATTATTTTATCACTTTCCCTGAGTTACATACCAGTGATTACCCTACTAACCATCCTAGTACACTATATCATTTCATGATATAGGGTTCGAAGACACTTTTGTTACTCCTGTGCAGCATTAGGTAGATTAGCACGTTCATTGAGTTGTTGTGAAGTGGTGAGCCTACATCCTTCCAAAGGCCTTATCATTTCATTATTATTTTCTTGTTGATTTAGTACTTTTGGATTCTTTTTGGTTAAAGTTGGTGGAATGTCCTGACTTAGATGTTATTATGGTTTAGAGTCTTTCATGGATAAATGTGGGTTGGTTGGTTATTGTTTTGACTCATAGTTTTATTTGAGTTATCTATCTTCTTTCATTACTATCTTAATTGGCTTTTGAAGCATTATTATCTTATGCTTATGAGGTTAGGCGATGGGAGTGGGCTCTGGTCCATGGTGGGTTTAAGATACCCACCACGATGAGGTCCTTGTTTGGGTCATGACAAATCTCTTGCAAGATTTCTTGCAATCATTATTATTCTAGTCATGTCTTCTGAAGTCTTCTCTTTCCTTCCTACTACTCTATTTTGTTGTGGTGTTCAAGGAGCAAAGAAATTATGATCTATTCCATTTGGTGAATAAATTTCTAAGAATTTTGCATTTTAAAATTTTGTTGCATGGTCAAATCTTATGGAAATAAGAGAGGTGCCTAGTTGTTTTCTATGTTCTTGACAAAATAGAAAATATATCCAAGGCATCTTCTTTGGAAGCTAAAAATAATATCCAGGTGAACCTGGACTAATCACTAACAATCACATAAACATACTTCTTGCTCCTCTACTTTATACCCTTGTTGGTACTAAAAGGTCCATATGGACCAGGTCTAGACACTTACTTTTGTAGATATAGTTCTTTATCTTAAATGAGGATCTCACTTTTTCCCCTTACATATGCAATTTAAACTTTTTCATCGTTGAACTTAGTTTTTGTTAGATTCCAAAATTGCAATGATTTTATTTTGATAGATATCATACATTTTTTGGCAATTTCCGAGTTGAATAATGATACAGAATGTTAACGGGACCATTAGAAAGTGTTTTGGAATTTTTTAAATGTATTTTGATGCATTTTAGAACCCTCAAACTGTAAAGGTCTGTGATTAGGGAATGTCCATGATTGCATGGCACACACTGATGCAAAAATCAATGGCCTGGTGGGAAAAAGGTGCGCCACACCGGCTGGTTTTCGCGTTAAGGGCATACCACACCATTGGCATGGTGCGATAAGGACATGCCATGCCTAAGGTCACACTGACGCCAAATTTCAGATTTTCTTTAGTTTTCTAGGGAAATTTGGTCTTCTACCTCCTAATTAATCCTACAATTGATATTAAATGAGTTTCCCTATTCCCCAACTCAAATTACACCATCCTCTTCTCCCAAACTCTCCAGAACACTCAAGAGGGGTTTCTCCTCCAAAATTCAAGCTTCTAAGGTTTCAATTAAGTTTTATCTAAGGAATTTATTAAGTTCAGGTATGTGGGGTTTGAACAAGGATTACCTTCCATCTTTGTTCCTGAAAAAAAAACTCAATTCTATATGAATTTTATGGATTTGAATATTAGGGTTCATACCTACATTTCATGTTTTGTTAATATGATGTTTCCCTATGAGTTAAAATTTTATTTATCACAAGAATTTTTATTTACTCATGTTATTACTCATATGATTGCTATTATGAAGTGAGTTTTTAGCATTTTATCATGAATTTCCATGAGTTGATAAATGTACATGATTTTTAGCATGTTTCAGTCAGTTTACAAGTGATACAGACTTACTACTTCAGTCCACACTTTATCTCAGCATGTTAAATATTTTAGTTTTAATCATATGATCAAAGACATGATTTTAAATTCACAAAGTTATTGAAGAACAAGATTTAGCAATGGAAGCATGATTGGTTTATAGAGTTATAAACCTATATGTTTTGTTCAAGGTGAATTTCTTGAAGAATAAGAACTAGTATGTTTGGGGAGTATTATTTAGCACCGAGGGGGTGTGGGTTTAGATCACCATAGTTCCTAGAAAATATGTGCCACAGTTAGTTAAACAGGGCTCACTAGAGAGTTTCTTTTTTGCACAAATGGTCTAAGTTTAGTTATCACTCCATCTAAGGTTCTATACCGATGGAAAGGTATGGAACAAATCTCCTCAACTTGGATAAGACATTGAATTCCATGCAAGCCCACGTGGTTTATGTTAGTTATAAAAGTCTCCAATAAGAAAAGTATTGAATTCTAAAACTAAGTGTAACTGGTTATTGAAGTATTTGATTTTGTACTTATTTCTTATGGTTTATGACATTTTAGTTCTCAATGTTCTTATTGATTATGATGAGTCTACTAGTACTTGGCATGCATGTTTTTAGCTTATTATTTATGTTGGTTTTACTTTTGAATTCACCCCCATACACTCAGTGTATTTTAGAAGTACGGACCACATATATGTCGATGTGGCTATATTATTTCATAATGTAGGTTCTGGTGTTCATCCTTAGCAGTTCGATTAGCCATGATAACCATCACCTACATCCTGTCAGGTGGTATGTCCTCATGCCCTGAGGGCCAAGCTACAGTTATTTTAGATGTTCAGCTAATAAGTATAAGTTCAAATATTATATTTTCTTTGGGTCAACTGGGGTTTGTCCAAGTAGCTCTTTATTTCTTTAAAAGCTTGTCAGAACCTGTTAGTCGTCTTCTTTTGGATAGTCAGACTTTTGGTTGCTGTATAGTTTACTTTGTTTATTGAGATTGATTGTCCAAGTGAAATTTAGCTTATAAATTGAAGTTTCTTCTTGTGTCTATATGGATTGTTTCTTATTTAGTTTTAAGTGCTTACCATGGGTATGCTTTGGGGCTACTTGTAGTCCTAAGAACCGTGTGACATCCAAGGCATAGTCTCTAGGCTTTAAAAACTTGATATCATAGCCAAAGAGTTTAAGAATCCTGGGAAGTCTGACAAGCCATGATACGTCCAGTCTTGATCATAGTGTGAAGCGAGCCACGTTTGTGAAAGAGAGACTATGGGATGCATTAGAAACTATCTTTGCTTTTATGATCTCTATAGTGATATTAAATTATCTTTATTTTCTCTAACTTATGCTTTCACGTGATAGAGAATACCTCCTCCTAAAGTTTATGCCTATAGAAATAGGGACCAACCAGCCCCACCACCACATGTGGATCTATTAAATTAGAATATCTCCTATGCTGAGTTTTGATTTATATTTTAGGTGTTACCTCAAGCTGTAAATGCCCAGGGAAGTCAGCTAGCAGCAGTTCCAATTCAGCAAAAAGGTGACTCAGCTATAGCCACTAGTTGAGATTTCATAAGAATGAATCCACCCAAGTTTTTTGGGTCAAAGATGAATGAGGATCTATAATTTTTCATTGATGAGGTAAAGAAAATCACTCAAATTTTGCATGCCATAGAAGATGAGAGTGTAGAATTAGCATCTTACCAATTAAAAGATGTTGCTTATGACTGGGTCACTACGTAGAAGATGGCAGCAGTGAGAATGCAACTTCAATAAGAAATATATCTCAGATAAATTTTTTGGATGGATTGTTTCCTAATGAGATAAGGGAGGATAAGGTGCAGGAGTTTATGAATCTTAGATAGGTTTCTAGTTCAGTGAAAGAATATTATCTTATGTTTATTTAGTTTTCTAAATATGCACCAGAATTGTGTCGGATTCCAGGTATTAGACTAGTAAATTTGTCACTGGTGTCTAATTTGGTGGTTAAGGAGTGTAGGACTACCCTGTTGATTGGGAATATAGGTATTGATAAATTGATAATCAATGCTTAGCAAATTAAGGCTGAGAAATAGAAGGAAAGAGGGAGGGAAAATAAGAAGGTGGGGACCACACAATTTGAGTATGTTAGCACAGTTCGGGGAGAAATCATTCTTATTTTCAAAGTCATTTGTTAAGTCTTCACCGTCTTCAACAAATGACCCCATGCCCAAGACTAAGCAGAAGCAATGAGGTTAAGCATTGGCTACTAGATATCTCAAGAGTCTTTCTGATCCATTATCAATTTTCACTCCCATTAGAGAGTCAGTTATTTTTATACGAGTATACAAAAAGTGCCTTATTATAGCCACCCAGCAGCTATGGATCAGAGATTTGGGGGTTAGCTTCTGAGGTCCAACATCTTAATACTCTCTCTCCTATTAGTTAGACAATTTTTATATAGTATTCTGAGATGGGTTGTACATGTAAATTTATTCAGTATTTTACTTTGTACTATTATTGAATTAGAAGCTCGTGTACTAACTTCACCAGGTCTTGAGGTTGCTTTATATATTAGCCCCTTTATTACATTTAATTTTCTTTTTTCCTTCAATTTTTTTGGATAGTCCATCTTTAGTTGTTCCAGATTATAGGTTAGCTTACCTACTAGTGGATTATGGTAGGTTGCATCATAACCTGAGAAATTGGGTTGTGACAAATTGTTATCAGAGCCTAGGTTTACTGATGTGTTGGTACAAGTGCTAAGTGTCTAATAGAGTTCTGTAGATTGGTATGGAGATGTCTGTATCCTATCTTTAGGAGGCTACATGGCATTCTAAAGAATTCTATTCTTGACTGCTTGTCGTGTATTCATATTTCTCTGAACCTCTAGTACATTTTTTGACACTATTATATTTTAGATGGATGATACAATGTTATCGATAAATACAGCTAACACTTTTGTAAGTGTTTCTAAGGTCTTAGTGCAGCATCAAACTTTGGAGTCAGAGATTAACATCGAAGATCTTCAGCGTCAGTTAGAGGCTTTGGGACCAGTCTAGGCTCCAATAGAATCTTTGACCTCTTCAGCTTCTTATGATTCAATTTTAGGTATTTAAAGGTTTTAACGGATACCTCGCCGCCAGAGATGATATCTAGTACATCGAGCAGTCTGTAGACCAGAGTTGGGTTTGTTGGTATTCAGTAGGGCTCCTCATCAGTTTCAGAGTATGAGATTGGGTTTCTTGAGTAAACCAGACATAATCCCATCCTATATCCTTCAAATCATGAGATGGTGCGTGGATTTATTGAAGGATTAGCTTTACCACTCTGTTTCGCATTGGAGCATTTAATAGTGACTGGGCCTTTTTTCTCTTAGGTTGTTAATCATATGAAGGACATAGAGATATCATGCATTGGGACATATGAAGGTAGCAGTAAGAAGCCATGTCCTTAGTACAATATTATTAGCATTCTATTCGGGAATATAGATCCTTCCGGTGAGGATCAGCTTCACTTACTGCCTTTCAGTTCTACACAGGTAGCATCTCAGACTATAAGTGGCTCTCAGATCATCCGTAGTGGTCATACCAAGAAAATTTCTCATCAAACAATGTAGAGTATTTGGCATGGATCTTTAAGTTATGGTGACTATTCTGGTTTAGTGGGTGTAGTACCTCAGAGTATTCTAAGAGCCTATTTTGATTGTAAAAAGATTGGTCATTGGTCTATGGAGTGCCCCAGATGTGAGTTTAATTTTCAAACAAGGTCAATATATTGTCAGCCTAGAGCTACTAATATATGTAATAATTGTGGAGAGAATAGTCATTTCAGTTAGAGTGTCCTCGGTGTCAGTTTTTATGCCAATTGCGGTTAACTCGTGTTTCTCGCTAGGTTAGAGCATTAGGGGCTTATTACGATTGTAGAAATACTGATCCTTGGTCCAGAGAGTGTACCTGGTGTGGGATTATTAGTCATTCAGCTCATTCAAATTAGTCTCATAGAGATGTGGTACCTCTAGTTAAAGTCAGTGCACTTAGTGCCTCAGTTAGTGATTCAGAGTCTTAGTCAAAGTTTGGACCCGCTCAGATTCATACATCTTCGAGCACATCAGGATTATGACTTTGGATTTCCACCATGACAAGTAGACCCTTTATATCATATCTTTGCCTTTCTATTGAGTGAATTAGGGTTTTCATACCCATTGATGATTATCGTCCTGCCTTAAATATCATTGGAGCGGACAGGTACCCATAGTCGTAAAGGCTCGAGAGCACCAATCTATAACCTTGTTCTCCTCGTACATATAAATATGATAACTAAAGGTTCTGCAAAATATGGATATAATGCATCCATATAATTGAAAATATGGATATAATGCACCGTAAAGGCTCGAGAGCACCAATCTATGACCTTGTACACCTCGTGCAATTTACTTTGTTGAGAGAGATTTTGACCTTTTCTACTCTATGATACTGGGGAGTTGATTTTGGGTAGTAAATTTACAGAATTAAACTATTTTAGCCACGGTTCGAGTTCGTGCACTTATTGTATATACATCTCTCAAGTTCTAGATGAAGTAGATTGATCATGGTGATGATTAGAAATCCTATATTTGGACCAGTTAAATATATATGAATATTCCTAAATACCCTAGGTACCTCTTCATCCGTGAACCATAATGTCGGAGAAGAGAGGTCATCGGAGGTACTTTCTTTGCCAATTGTTGATCTAGAGGAGGTCTATACACTTGGTATGTTATGAAACTTGGATAAGTTATGGGATGATAGATTTACCTTGAATTTATTCATTAATATGCACTACCTATCACAAGTATATTATTGGTGCTTCTGTCGATTAGCCTTATGGTCGGTTTCATAGTTATAGACTATGATTGTTGCTTGACAAGTATTGATTGAAGCTTTTAGGTTTATGGGAACTCGATTAGGTATTATTTTTTTGGACTATCCAGTTGCTTCATTATTGTTATTATGGTTAGTTTATGGAAGGATTATTATGGACTGATACTGAGGTTGGATGTATGATTCTGATCTCTTTCCTATTTATGGCAAATTACATTATAGATAGGTATCGCATCGTTAGACATTATGATTAGGGATCTTGATTATGCCATCACTAGTTTTCTACTTGGTTGGGATGCCTTCAGATGCTAGGTTGGTTACTTTAGTCAGTACCTTGAGTAGTCCTCTCTCTATATAAATCTCTATATATATATGATATTACCGTATATCCCTCCCTTCCTTGTCTATTCATGTTGTTTTTATATTTTTGACCTTGTATACTATTATATGACCTTTTTTCACTATTCCTTGTATATTGTCTAGTGATATACGGTATTTCACTTTATACGCTGATTACTAATAGTAAAGGATAGGGTTATTCATAATGCTTCCCTAGCATTGCTGTGTTTAGTTTCTTAGATGGCCATCTATAGTTATATTTCTACTTTACATGTTATTTATGTTTGCATTACCTTTGAAGCTCAGTCGGTCAATGACTACTAAGTACCACGTATTTGGTAGTCATTCTACACTTCCCCAACATGTAGATCATAGTATGAGTTCTCAATATTTGTATGTGCAGCGAATGGAGCAGCTATGGATTGGTGATTTAGGGTGAGCTCCTACTGTTAGAAGTATTACTACTCTCCTTCCTATTGATTAGACTGATCTCTATGTTGTATTCAGAGATAGGTTGTACTTGTACATTTATTTGATATTTTACTTTGTACTTTTATGGTATTAAAAGCTTATGTACTAACTTCACCAGGTCTTGGGTTGCTTTATATATTAGACCTTTTATTATATTTATGTCACGACCCAAACCTAGGCCCTGGTCGTGATGGGCATCACGAATCATGAAAGCCTGAGTGCCCCTTCTAACTAGAAATCATATGCATAATTCATATACTATAAGAGAAAAGAGGAAAACATTAAGAAACATCTAACACCAGTCTGCAAAATCTCTAACAATACAAAAACAACATTTGTGCGAGACCGGGACAAGGCCCCCAGTCGGACTAAAAACTAAAAACAAATAAAGATATAGCGTGAACAAAGGCCCTCCGGAAAGAGAGAGGCTTACCAACTTCAAAGTCTGATACACTGATCTACTGCTTAGCGAGACCTTTGGACTGTGCCTCAGATCCTAAAATATAGGGGGTTAATACAAAGGTACTGGTATGTTAAAAAACCCAAAATAGCATGTTTTTATACAATATAGGTTAGAGCATTTCATAATAACAGTGGACATAACATAAGTAAAAATACATGGACATATCTTAGTGATCTTCAAAACAATGCTTGACAACTCTGAATCACTTTTTGTTATTCTTTTGAGCTAGATGGTACACCCTACAATCTGAAATTTCACGGGAAATATGGAATTCTTCTTTGACTAGCGGCCAAGCCCCAAATCCATGTTTGCCACAAGGATTTGAGTATCAGTAGGGGGACACTAAGACCAAAAAGCAAGGTGTCATAATCCCCAATCAAATCTACATGTTAGGGTAGTGCATAAGACCATAAAGCAGGGCTTGTAACCATAGTCCAAAAATTAGGATGACATGAATCAAGGTACACAAGACCACAAATCAGGGTACTAGAGTCCCGTGTCATCAAATCATGATTCCCAACATTGAGTCTTCCAATTCATGCTTCCTTCGGGTAACCAATTAGCTCTCTCAAGCCCAATTTTAGTTTTACAAATCATGCTTCATGCTTTCAAAACATTCAATACTAATTCTATTAAGGGTTTGTCATCAGCGGGTATCATCATACCCTGACTTGCAAGTCATTCATATCACATCATAACATATCGGTGGCCCTTTTCACTTATCATCGTGTTATTTACCATCCAATGTTTTTAAACACCGTGTGAGAGAGAGTTATGCTATCGATTTTCAATCGAGTTCACATAAAAACACTCTAATCTCAATATGTCATAAACCATATAATTCTAAGATCATTATAAAAGCATTTACCCTTTAGTTTTCCTTTAAGAAATTCATGCCTTTAAACAACCCGTAACACTAGAAATCGACAATATCGAAATAGGAGAGGGATTTTTTATAATTCATGCTCTCAATCAAACTTTTCATTATAAACGAAGACATATATATAGTTATATTTCCATTTCATGAAAATTAGTTCAAGACAAATATATTCTTTCATCAAAACAATACTTGTTATTCAAATTAATATCAAAGCCCTTCTTTACAAACAAGATTAGGTATCTTTAAAATTGATAAAATAGTAAAACTTATTCCCATGGAGTTTAGAGTAGTCCCACAGACCTTATGCTACTTAATTGGAAGATTGGAACCTAGTCTTGACTCTCTTCTTAAAAATCTTGAACATAGAGGTTGGATTCTTGATCTTGGAGGGAGAGTTAGGGTTATGTTTTTGAGAGAACCTTAGTAGTTTTGGGCATATAATTCCCTAATGACAATTTAATCTTCTGTTATCATGATTTCAGGTTAGGGAGGAAAGTCAAAGTTGCCCTTTGAAATTAAAATTTACAACCAAAACCTATTCTTAAGGGACATCGCATCGTGCCAGGTGTCTTAACGCTATAGACACCGTGACACGGTGCAATCGCGGTGACATACTATTTTTGAAATACAAACACTTCTCAAACCTCATCCAAAAAATCTAAAACTCCCCCGATACATCCCCTTTTCACCCCTGAGCATTAATCAACTCAAAAATCTACGTCTTGGGATTGGAAAGATCAATTTAAAAATCATTAAAATTAAGGGCTGAAAAATATGACTAAGTCTTTTAACACTTAGAAGAATTTCAGGTTGTAAGTTCTCTATGCATGCAACTAAGGGTGGTATCGAGTCAAGAATGCAACAGTGTCATGACCCAAACCAAGGCCCTGGCTGTGAGCGGCATCCCAAAATATGAATGTACGAGAGTCCCTCTAACTGGTGATCATATACACAATTCATTTACTAAAAGATGCGGAAAAATAAAATGGAATCATGCTCATCAAATTTAAACAAAACCATACGGTTATAATTTCAACAAGACCCAAATCCATCCTACACTTGTCTGCAAAAACTCTACTAACTGAAAGAAAACAATATCTGTTTGAAGACTGGAACAAGGCCCCCGATCAGACCATAAACTAAACATAATAAAATCATCATATGAGATAAGGCCTTCTGAAATAAGGGAGGCTCACCAACTACAATCATCTGACAAATCAATCTACAGCTTAACGGGACCCCGGGACTGTGCCTAAGATCCTGAAATATAGGGGATCAATACAAATGTACTGGTACGCAGAGCAATCCAAAATAATGTATTTTATACAACATAAGTGAGAGAAATTCATAAAATAGTTTACATATGATATAGGAAAAACACATGGGCATTCTTTGATAAATTTCAAGACACTTTCTTGACATCATGACTCTACTCTTTATTTATCTTCTAAGCTAGATGGTACACCCTAAAATCTGTAATTCCATGGTATATATGGAATCATCCCTTGATTAGACGGCCAACCCCCAATCCAAGTTTACTGCAAGGATTGGAGTATGTATAAGGGGGACACGCAAGATCACACAGTAGGTGACAAAATCCCCAATCAAATCAACATATCATGGTAGTGCCCAAGATCACAAAGCAGAGCTCCTAACAATAGTCCCAATTTGGGATGACATGAATCAAGGTACACAAGATCACAAAGCAGGGTACCATAATCCTGTGTCGGAAAAACACGGTTTCTAGCATAGAGTCTTTCAACTCGTACTTTCTTCGGGTAACTATTCAACTCTCTTTAAGCCCATTTTTTATTCTCTTATAAGAAAACATGCATCATTCTTACACACCAATCTTTTCTTATTATGTTAAGGGCAGTTCACAACAGGGTATCGTCATACCCCAACTTGCAAGTCATTTGTATCATATCATTCCACAGCCTTTCTCATTCAAACCATTTAAAATATTCTGCTTTATATTTTGCAATCAACTCAATCATTTGACCCCCAAAAACATTTAAACAATGAAAGGGAGTTCTTATTTCAAAACGTGTGAAAACTTATGCAAAGATTATCCCTTTTCAATATTTTCAACACATGATGATAAATTTTCTCAAAACAGTTCATGCAATTCTTTTAATTGTTCAGATTGACATTTATAAATAAGAAAACACCATCTCTTCAATTCATAATTAATATCAAGTTCAAAACAATAGTAAAACACTTATCTCATACTTCAAAACATGTAATTTAATAACCCACGACATGTGAGATCAAGATGTATCATAACAAGAGAGGGATTGTATATGTTTTATGCTCTCAATTCAACATTCAAACTCAAACTCATACATACTTATATACGAATACAAATCAAATTTATGGGAAGGCCTCAAGACCAAAATATTATATCATTGAAAGAGTTTCTAATGCAAGCTTTTTAATGTAATTCAAAACCATTAATGAATACATGATTTCTCAATATTCAAAACATCATTAAAAACTATTTCTCCAAGCCCATGTAGTTTAGGAAAACCCCACGTACCTTAGATCACTTAGTTTGAAGGATGGAACCCGAATCTTGATTCATTTCTTGGAAATCTTGAACTTAAAAATTGATTTTTTTATCTTTGGGAGAGGGTTAGGTTTTTGTTTATGATAGAAACTTATCACTTTTAAGCCTATGATGCCCTATAAATGTTTTAATCTTCTGTTTTCATAACTTGGGGTTGTAGGGAAAAGATAAGACTGCCCCTCAATTTTAAAACTTTTAACAGAAACCCGACTTGGTTCCCTACCACGACGCGCCAAGTGGCTTATTGCTATAGGCATCGCAACATGGTGCAATCGCGATGAACTACAGGTTTGGGAATCCAAACATGACTCAAACCTCATCCGAAAATTGCAAAACTCTCTCGAGACATCCCCCTTGCACCCCTGAATTTGAATCAACTCCAAAATCTACGTCTCGGGGTCAGAAAGATCGATTTAGAAATCATAGAAGTTAGGATCTTAAAATATGACTAATCCTTTTTAACACTTAGAAAAATTCCAGGTTGTTAGCTCCTAAAGCATGCTACTAAGTGCGGTACTAAGTCGAGAAGGCTATGGTGTGTTGCATTATCTCCCCCTTGGGATCATTCATCTCCGAATGATGGGTAGGGACTTTTTGAAGCTCTAAAAGTATAGAATAAAGAACATAATCTCACATTAACATTTTTCCTCAATAAAATATGTGAAGGCATCAAATGAGCTTCATAATAACCCTTAGGGAAACGTGTAAGCACGAACATAAGATAATGAAACTTGACATTGACATGATCTTGGCATGTGTTTTATGGTACATGATCAAAACATTATAAGGCATGAATTTTCCTAAGAATCCTTGGAGTGATTAAGATTGGTACAAGACATGAGATGAGATTCTCGCGGGACATAAGAATAGAAGCATTCTCCATCTTTTAAGATACAATGAAAAGACTTAAACTTAGAGACACTACTTGTCTATGCCCCAAACAATAAATTACACGCCTCATCATTTCCAACTTACAATTCTCCAAGTACACATCTAACCACACGGGTTTGAGTCCCGACGCATAATGCTTTTATGTTGAAGCCTAAGTCAGAGAAAAGAGGTTCTAGCTTAAGCTATGGGACCTCATACCCTACATCCCTTTAAGGATATTACTTTACCTTATCATTGCCATCAAACACCCTCGGGTTTTAATCAGGGAGCACTAACCACATAGCACATTGGTTTGTGTTTTCATCAAACACAACATTCAAGATTGTCATTACTACACCCACTTTATGGATCTCCCCACTAAGACCAGCCAATTTAATCATTCTCTCTAAGATTTTCACCATATATCTCCTTCTTAACTATTTCTCATAATGAAAGTTCATCTCCTTCTTCCCCCTTCTCCTATAACCTTAGCTCAAGAAATGACCTCAAAATTTTCATCTTCAAAAGCATCTACTCCCCCACCTAAGACACCACTACGCTTCCACAACCACCATCATACTAACATACGGAGGGTCATTAAAGGACCCGAGCACAAACATCATGAATGGGAGAAACACTACTAAATCATAACTCATATTAGTTGATTTACTGAAGGTGGGTCATGAAGTGACGATACGATACAATCACAAAGTGTTTCATATATCAAGTGTCTGGATCATAAGTAGAGAGACGTTATTGCATAAACACAACATAGCGTGAGTCCTCAGGATAAACCATTGCTGGAAACATGAATGCTTACATCCCAAGTCATATAACATAAGTTTGGAATTCATGAAGACGACGATTAAGACAGGGACTTTTACTCGAAGTTGTCGCTTCTCATTTTTAGAGCTGAAATAGTCATGAGTACAACTTAACCATTTTGGCTATCCTGACCTACAATGAATTAGTAACATACGAAAACATAGTTCCTTTGAACCAAGCATAATTTAGGACACATATTTATGGTTCATGAGCAACATAACATAGAGCTTGGATACTTGGAATATTAGATCACTGAGGGACATTATTGCTTCTAGTTTGGAGGTCGGGGCATGACATGAGTTACATAGAGAGCTCAAACCTTAGACATAGGTAGGACTTGAATACATAAGACATTAGTAGATGTCCATTCAAATTGAAGTAGGAGAAGCTTGCTTGAATAGGAATTGATTTATCATGATTTTTACTTGAAACTTGACACCACAAGAAATTTGAGAACTACTTTTATCCATTTCTCCCCCTTAGATCAAAGTCACACTACTAAACTTGAGGATATAACCACTCATCAAATCTATACCCACCACTCTCAATCACAAAGAGGTATTACCATGCACATAAACGCTAGACTCCTCTCAATGATTTTAATGTAAAGACATTAGATTCTTTCTAGGACATTCCCTTCAGGGACACTAATAATAACTTTCTCCAACCTCCAAAGTCATCGACTTGTGACTAACATTATCATGGGCATGGGCATCCATGCTTCTAAACACTTAACACTCCATCTTCAACTCCTTAAAATACTAGCATTACACCTCTTATCACATAACTCACAACTTAACAACATTTGTAAATCTATACCAAAGGCGCATATTGCCTACCTATTTTTCTCTTCTCAATTCAACTCTAAAGAATACCATACAACAACTCTCTAGACTTCTCCATACTACAAAATTCATGAATGTGAACTAGGTACACATAACACTTAGACATATATAAACCTTATCTAACAACATGCTACCTGGGGTTTAACTTATTTTAACATACCCATGATCTTATCCAGTTAATGATTCAACCACAATTCACTGTTTTACTCCTGTTCTCATATATATATATACATCACAATTGTCCACTTATTATTCCACAAGTTGCCAAACTAGGCTATTGCACTCATTAAATTAAGCCTATTATTTAATCCCATAAAACATGCACCATTAATCTTAAGCTACTATCCTTTTCAGCGCAACCCATATCTAAAGATCAAGCCTATAGTCTACAATCAATCATGTACCACAGATAAAGCATGCCCCAGACTATACTAGTCTATCAAGTTGGGGAACTTCACTAAACTACAACCTAAAATCACATCCTCTCTATGACATTACTACTATACCAATAAATCTACTACATACCTTCTCACATTAAGTTTATTTACCCATGCATACTTTCTCACTATCACCAAATTCAATAAACACCAATAAGTTTCTACCTATAACATATTGACTAGTCTACCCCTTTCCATTCATAACCTATAAATGATTTCTATAACCACCATAACTATCCACTCTAGGCTCATTTCCTAATTTGAATAAATAATAATCTTAACCAAACACTTCTTTCACAGACTACCATACAATCTATAAATCTTGCTATAACATTAGCCAACCACCATAAAAGGAAAAACCACCCTCAATCAAAGGGTTATACAGCTAAAATTACTTATTTATGCCAAAGTCACCCTCACTCTAACTGCTAACCTTATGACTTGATGTCACCAACTTCTGGACCATCTCACTACTAATAGGTCATGACACTTTAACATATACTACTACTCAGGTGGAAATAAAGTTCCAATATTTTGCTACACACCATTACCCTTATGCATGACATCTGCAACAAGAATTTTATAAAAGAAGATCGAATACACTCCAATACCTCAGGTTCAACCGCACGACTGATGTAGATAGGGTTATAAGGTTAAATCACTATATTTTAAAGCACTCGTGAGCTCCTCTCAATTCCTTATACAATTTCATAACTATTATATAATTCAATCAGAGAGAACCACATTGCTAGGGGAGCTAGGCTCTTAGACTTGTATCGCCTCGACAATGAGGCATGGCCCATGAAACTAGAACTAGGAAGGAATTTGGATAACTTTCTTATGGACAATGCTACAGCATGAACTAGAGGATAAAAGAATAAGAAACAACTCCTAAATACCTGGTAGCCTCCTGATTATAAGTGTGGTGCACAACATACCCATAAGAAAAACTCTACTAGACATGACTTCATAGACACCCTGGGACCATGAACCGTGCTCTGATACCATATTTTTCATGACCCAAATGGAGGTCCTGGCCATGATGGGCATCCCAAACCATGAAGGCTCAAGAGCCTCTCTAAATGGCGATAATATACACAATCCTTATACTAAAAACATGCAGAAAAACAAAACGGAATCATACTTATCTAATTTCAACAAAACCATATGGTTATAATTTTAACAAGACCAAAATCCATCTTACACCTGTGTGCGAGATCTCTACTAACTGGAAGAAAATAACATTTGTTTGAAGACTGGGACAAGGCCCCTGGTCAGATCATAAACTAAAAATAATGAAATCATCACATGAGATAAGGCCTTCCAAAATAAGGGAGGCTCACCAACTTCAATCGTCTGACAAATCAATCTACGGCTTAGCAAGACCCCAAGACTGTGCCTAAGATCCTAAAATATAGGGGTCAATACAAATGTACTGGTACGCAGAGCAATCCAAAATAATGTATTTTATACAACATAAGTGAGAGCAATTGATAGAACAGTTTACATACGATATAGGAAAAATGCATGGGCATTCATTGATAAATTTCAAATCACTTTCTTGAGATCATGACTCTACTTTTTATTTCTCTTCTGAGATGGATGGCACACCCTAAAATCTATAATTCCATAAGCTATATAGAATCCTCCATTGAATCGGAGGTCAAGCCCCCAATCCAAGTTTTCCACAAGGATTGGTGTATCTATAAGGAGGGACTCGCAAGATCATACAGTAGGCTGATAAAATCCCTAATCGAATCAACATTTCATGGTAGTGGAGAAGATCAAAAGGCAACGCTCCTCACCATAGTTCCAATTATGAATCAAGGTACAAAAGATCATAAAGCAGGGTACCATAATCCCATGTCGGCAAATCAGGGTCTCTAGCATCGAGTCATTCAACTTGTACTTTCTTCGGGTAACCATCTAACTCTCTTTAAGCCCATTTTTAATTCTCTTATAAAAAACATGCATCATCCTTAAAACCACTCTTTTCATATTCTGTTAAGGGCAGTTCATAATGGGATATCATCATACCACGACTTACAAGTCATTTGTATTATATCATTCCACAACCCTTCTCATTCAAATCATTTACAATATTCTGCTTTATATTTTTCAATCAACTCAATCATTTGACCCCCAAAAACATTTAAACAATACAAGGGAGTCCTTATTTCAAAACGTGTACAAACTTATGTAAAGATTTTCCCTTTTCAATATTTCAACACATAATGGTAAATTTTCCCAAAACAATTCATGCAATTCTTTTAATTTTTCACATTGACATTTATAAAAAAGAAAACACCATCTCTTCAATTAATAATCAATATCAAGTTCAAAACAATAGTAAAACACTTATCTCATATTTCAAAACTTATAATTTAACAACCCACAACAGGTGAGATCAAGATGTATTATAACAAGAAAGGGATTGTATATGTTTTATGCTCTCAATTTAACATTCAAACTCAAATGCATACATACTTATATATGAGTACAAATCAAATTTAGGAGAAGGCCTCAAGACCAAAACATTATATCATTGAAAGAGTTTATAATGCATGTTTATTAATGTAATTAAAAACCCTTCATGAATACATGATTTCTCAAAATTCAAAATATTATTAAAAATGATTTCACCATGCTCATGTAGTTTAGAAAAAACCCACATACCTTAGATCACTTAGTTTGAATGATGGAACCAAAATCTTGATTCGTTTCTTGGAAATCTTAAACATAAATGTTGATTTTTTTATCTTTGGAAGAGTGTTAGGGTTGTTTTTATGAGAAAAATCTATCATTTTTGTGCCTATGAAACCCTATAAATGTTTTAATCTTCTATTTTCATGACTTGGGTCTGTAGGGAAAAGACGAGATTGCCCCTTGATTTTAAAACTTCAGAAGAAACCTGATTTGGTACCCTACCACGATACATCAAGTACTTACTGTTGTAGGCACCGCGATGTAGTGCAATCATGGTGACCTACTAATTTAGGAATCCAAACACGTCTCAAACCTCATTCAAAAAATACAAAACTCCCCCGAGACATCTCCCTTGCGCCCCTTAATATGAGTCAACTTAAAAATCTACGTCTTGGGGTCAGAAAGATCGATTTAGAATCATTGAAGTTTAGGAGCTTAAAATATGACTAAGTCCTTTTAACACTTCGAAAAATTCTAGGTTATTAGCTCCTAAAGAATGCTACTAAGTGCGGTACTAAGTCGAGAAGGTTACAGGGTATTACATATGGGGTGTTACATTATCCCACCTTAGGATCATTCATTCTTGTATGATGACTCGGGACACAGATAAGCACGATCTTAAGCACACTAAGGAAAAAGATAGAGAGAGTAGTCTATGATTTGTAACTTCAATATCGTCTTTAATGGTTTCAAAAAGAGTCAGGTACCTTGCACGCATGTCATCCTTTGACTCCCAAGTAGCTTCCTCAGCTTTTTGATTATTCCATAATACCTTAACCAAAGCTATCTCCTTACTTCTCAACTTTAAAACTTGGCGATCCAAAATGGCAATGGGTTCTTGTTCATATGACAGAGAGTCTTTTACATTGATCTCCTCTACAGGAAACACCATGGAATGATCTTTAATACACTTTTTCAAAATGGATACATGAAATACTGGATGAATCGAAGCTAGACTTTTAGGCAAATCTAACCCATAAGCAACCCCACCGATTCTTCTCACAATTTGGTATGGCCCTATATAACGAGGACTAAGCTTTCCTTTCTTTCCAAATTGCATGACTCCCTTCATAGGGGAGACTTTTAGAAATACCCAATTTTTAATCACAAATTACAACTCCCTTCTTGTAATATTAACGTAGGACTTATGGAGAGTCTGAGCTATCTTAAGTCACTCTCTAATTACTTCCACTTTCTTCGTTTCCTGATGAACAAGGCTAGGCCCAAACAAATGCATTTCACCCACTTCATTCCACCCAATTAGAGACCTACATATCCTCCTATAAAGTGCTTCAAAAGATGCCATCTGTATACTGGAATGGTAGTTATTATTGTAGGTGAATTCTATCACGCAGGACCTCAACATATCTTCTAAGTTCTGAATGGTATGTTTTGTCTTCCCATCTGTCTGAGGGTGGAAAGTGGTACTCATATTCACTTGGGTGCCTAAACCACTTGGAAAAGACCGCCAAAACTACAAAGAAAATTGCATACCTCGATCAGATATAATAGATACAGGAGCACCATGCAAATGGACTATCTCTCGAATGTACAGCTTAGCATAGTCATCCCCAGAATAATTCGTCCGCACTGGAAGAAAAAGAGTGGGCTTGGCCATTCAGTCTACAATCACCCAAATACAGTCATATTGGTTTCGGGACTTCGGAAGCCCCATAATGAAGTCCATATTAATTATCTCCCACTTCCATATAGGTAACGCTATTTCTTGGGAAGTTCCACTTAGTCTCAAATATTCTACCTTGACTTGTTGACAATTCAAACACTTAGAAAAAAATTAGAAACATCTTTTTTTATATTATTCCACCAGTAAATCGCCTTAAGATCATGATACATTTTAGTAGAATCGGGGTGAACCACATACCTGGAGGTTTGGCTTCATCGAGAATCCTCTCTCATAACCCATCCACATTTGACACATATAGCCTACCTTAGTACCTCAAAATCCCATTACCTCTAATTTTAAATGCCATAACCTTTTATTAGCCAACATCTTTCTTAATCTATATCAAAATGGGGTCCTTATTTTATTTCTCCTTAACTTCTACATACAGGGAGGATTTGGTAACCTCATGAACATCTACTCCCCCATCTTCGAAATCCAAAAGTCAAACTCCCAACTTTGTAAGCTGATGAATATCCTTTACCATATTCCTCTTTCCTTCATCAACATGAGAAAGACTGCCCATTGGCAACCTGCTAAGGGCATCAACCACCATATTGGCCTTGTCTGGATGATAATGCAGGCTCATATTATAATCCTTTAATAATTTCAACCACCGCCTCTACCACAGATTCAGTTCTCTCTGTGTGAAAATATACTGCAAACTTTTATGGTCGGTAAATATATCAACATGAACCCCATAAAGATAATGATGCCATATCTTAAGCACGAATACCACTTCTGCTAACTCTAAGTCATGGGTGGGATAATTCTTTTCGTGCACCTTTAATTGCCTAGATGTATAAGCCACCACCTTTCCATGCTGCATAAGCATACACCCAAGTCCCACTGAAGACACGCCACAGTACACAACAAATCCATTTGTACCCTCGAGAAGTGTCAAAACAGGTGAAATAGTCAACTTGTCTTTCATTTTCTCAAAACTATTCTCACAAGAGTTAGACCACAAAAATTTCACCTTTTTCTGAGTCAATTTAGTAAGTGGAGCAGCTATGGAGGAAAAACTCTCTACAAACCTTTTGTAATACCCTACCAAACCCAAGAAGCTCTAGATATCGGTTAGAGTCATGGGTCTGGGCTATTTTTGTACTACCTCAATCTTTTGAGGGTCAACCTTAATTCCCTCACTAAAAATAATATGCCCCAAGAAAAAAATCGCACTAAGCCAGAATTCACACTTAGAAAACTTGGCATACAACTCAAGATCTTTGAGGGTATGATGGATAGTCCGGAGGTGATTGGCATGATCCTCCTCATTCTTAGAATAAACAAAGATGTCATCAATAAAGACTATGATGAACAAATCTAGGAACTGACGAAATACCCTATTTATTAGGTCCATAAAAGTTGTGGGGGCATTAGTCAGCCCGAAGGACATATCTAAGAATTCATAGTGACCATATTGGGTTCGGAAGGCTGTTTTGGGAATGTCAGCCTCCCTAACCTTTAACTGATGATACCCCCAAACAAGGGTCTATTTTGGAGAAATATTTGGCACCTTCGAGTTGGTCAAAAGATCATCAATTCTAGAAAGAGGGTATTTGCTTTAAATGTTACCTTATTTAGCTGACGGTAATCTATACCCATATAGAGTGAACCATCATTCTTATGCACTAAGAGCACTAGAGCACCCAAGGGAGAGACACTAGGATGAATAAAGCCTTTGTCAAGAAGGTCTTTTAATAGTTTTTTCAACTCTTTCAGTTCAGCAAGAGCTATTCTGTATGGAGGATTAGAAATAGGATGAGTGTCCGGCAATAAATCAATGCCAAAATCTATCTTCCTATCTGGTGGTACCCCAAGAAGGTCATCAGGAAAAACTTTTGGGAATTCATTAACTACAGAAACAAACTAGAGGGAAGGACTTTCAGTGCTAGAATCTTTAACCCAAACAAGATGGTACATACAACCTTTTGATATAAGCTTACAGGCTCTAAGATAAGATATAAATTTCCCCTTAGGTGATAAAGAGTACCCCTCCCACTATATCATCGGCTCATTGGGAAAGGAGAAGGTGACCTTACTGGTTTAGCAGTCTAACGTAGCATCCTAATATAGCATCAAAATTAATCATATCCAGTTCTACAAGATCAGCCACAGTATCACGATGAAAAATGTATACCACACAATTTTTATAAACCCTCCTAGCCACAATATAATTACCAACAGAAGTGGAAATAAAAAAGGGTACCGAAATGTTTTTAGGCTCAAAACCAAAACTAACAGCCACATATGGAGTCACATAAGATAGGGTAGATCCATGATAAAGAAACACATAAATATAATGGGAGAAAATCTATAACATACCCATAACTGCATATGACGAGGTCTCTGCATCCTGGCAGTTAGTTAGACTATATAATCGGTTGCTATCACTTCCTATAAAAAAAGGTGCCCTTAGGTGGAGGGCCTGTGGAAGCATCTTGGGACTTAGCTCCCCTGATATTTATTCAAGCCAAAGGACAGTCCCTCTGAATATGGCCCACTTAGCTACAAGAGTAGCATATCTAAATCTCAAAATAACACTTCCCTGGGTGGTTCCTCCCACAATTGCTACAGTGAAGATGTTACCTAATGGGTTGTATCACTCTCTCTTGGGGATTACCCTGAGCTATTGGCATATCTCCTAACTGGAACCTCTGCTCACTCATAGGCCTGGGCACAGGTGCACTTTCTAAAGAATGAGAATCGCTCAAAAATTTCTTCTTAGACCATTTATTGGCCAAATTTCCACCCTGATGCTGACTGGTTTTCTGATCTTTGGATCTAGCTCTTTTAGCTTGCCTTTTTTTCTCCCTTACCCCAGCTAACCTCTTATTCTCCTCTTCTACCTACTGCATATGCACTAATAACCTAGATAAATCCATGTCCCTATTTAGCATTGATTCTTTGCATTCCAACATCAAGTTATCTGAGAGACCACATACAAACTACCTTATGTGAGCCCTCATATTGCCCACTAAATCTAGAGCATATCTAGACAGTTAAGTGAAATTTAATGCATACTCCTTAACACTCATCTTGCCTTATTTAAGATTCACAAATTCTTCAACCTTTGCCTCTCTCAATTCCTGGGGGGAAAAACAGTCTAGAAAAGCTTTTACAAACTCACCCCAGACAGTTGTTTCAGCATCTCCACTCTTCAAATCCTCTCACTCATTATACCACTGGTTAGCTATGACCTTCAACTTATAGAACACCAACTAAACCCCCTTAACTTTATTATTATGCATAACTCTAAAATATTTCTCTATTTTATCAATGAACCCTTGGGAGTCCTTCTCAACCTTTGTGCCAGTAAAAGTGGGTGGGTTTATCCTCATGAATTGGCCAACCCGAGTAAGTTCAGATGAACCAAACAAAGAACCCACATCTTCAAATCAACAGTTCTGAGAGGACACCAGCTGAGCAATCATATAGATGGACTATCAAAACTTAGCATTCGCCACTTTCCTCTAAGGAGGATGGGGATGGTTAACACCGGTCTGTGGATCTCGAGGTGGACTAGTCGGGTGTAATACCCCAAAAATTTAAAACTAATATTAGCGCCATGTTTCAAGATCATGCATAGTACATCATGTTTCTTTTATAGTTTTATGATAAAGTTAGATGTATATTAAGTCTTCAAATAACTCCCATCTATCAGACAAATCAAAACATTCCTTACCGATTGAATTCTTGAGAAGGATATTGCTATAGTCAACTTCGAATGAGCATATATCTCGTTATACTATGAATTTTTGAGCTCATGACCTACAAAAATATATATAATTGAATTATATTTCCAACGATACCAATTTTACCTAAATCCGATATCGTAGCAAGGAGTTATGCCCATTTTACTCCAGCATGTCAGGTTGAGAAACTGAGTGACGACATTCGTGATAAGTTGTCACAAGCGTGATGACTTATCGCCAATGTCGTCAGCCCTGGGCATATTTCTAATCCCAGTGATGACATTTTGTGACAAGACATCACGCCCGTGATGACTTATCACCAATTTCATCAACCTTAACCAGAAAATCAAGATTTCACCCTTTTGTGACTACATTTTGGGACGACTTATCACCAGTTTGACGACGATCACGAATGTCGTCAGTTATTTTTTTCCAGCAATTGAGGGACATTTTTGCAAGTGTATTTTGGTCTTTTCCTTCACTTCCCACGACTTATAACCCTCAAAGAGCGTATTATCTTTCATTCTCTTTAGTTGAACATCTCAAAAATCTCTCTTATCTACTCTCAACCACAAGATTAGGGTTTTCTCTCAAAATCATCTCCTCAAGAACAAGAACATTCTCTCCCAAAGGGGTTAAACCTTAGTCAAGAAAAATCAAGAACAAGAATAAGGATTTCTTCAAGAACCTTCCAGAAACATTAGATCTCTTTCAAGATCAAGCTTTAAGGTATGCGTAGTGTTCATCCATGGGTTCCTTTTCATCCATGGAGCTCAAGAATCATGTTTTAAATTATAAATTTTTATTTTCTTGTTGTGTTATGACTATATTCATGTTGATGATTGTTGTTTGGATTCAAGGTTGTATCTTGATGTGTTTTTCATGAAGCATGTGAGCAGGTTAGTTGAAACCCATGAATTTTGGATGGATTAAGATTGTTAAATTGATAAGTACACCTATGTCCAAAGTTGTGCATGTAAGGTGTTTAATAAAATGGCAAGAATGATAGAATCCATGTTTTTATGACTTAATAGTGCTTAAATGACAAGACCATGTTCTATTCTTTATGATTCCTCATGAACTCCACATTATTGTTGTGTGTTATTGTTGTGTGTTATTGTTGTGTTATGGAATGAGCATGATATTTAAGAAACGTGAGCATATACATGTTGTGCGCATCCCCTTCTATGTATAAGATGTTGAGAACCAAGTGTAGTATGAAAGCCCCTACTTATGATATTGTGAATTGTGGACTCTATTCTTATGATCAAGTCAGTCATGTGTGTCAGTTTCTTTCCATCGAGTCCTAGGGGTACTTGTACCCAAAATAATATAGTTGTATGCCTAGTGCCATGTCAAGTTATCACGATACTCTCAGTCAAGCCATGGTTTATAGAATTCAGTTAGTCATGTGACTCAGGAAAACTCAAAAATCTCAGCAGTCTTAATAGTTCAGTAACCTCAGTACTCAGTATTCTCAGTAATCTCAGTAACATCAGTATCCCTAGCAATCTCAATAATTTCAGTACTCTCAGTCAGTCCTCAGAACTTGGTACGTTCCTTTAGTCAAGGGAACTCAATAAATTTAGTTTAGCTCCGCTAAACAATACCACTAGTATCAGTTCAGTTAATCAGTATCAGTTCAGCTAATCAGTTCAGTTTAGTTATTCAGTTTAGCTCAGTTATCCAATTTAGTGTCTTTTAGATGGTAGTAGAATACAGCACCGAGTGAGCCTAGGGATGGGGACTCACCCGCTAGAAAGGACGAAGATCATTAGAAGCAATCCCTAAGTTCCAAAACTATGTAGCCAGCGTAGGTACGAGATGTTACCCGTTAGATAGGACTGGCATACTCAGGGGTCACCCGTTAGCACATTTATATGTATAGGACTTATCTCGAAGTCACCCACTAGATTAGGAATGACTCCACAACAGTTTTCTTTACTGGTGGCACAGTACTGACACCCTTCCAGTCAGGGTAGATATTAGACCCTAGTCAGCTTAGCATGGGGCATGTCAGTTAGATAAATATATCCCACAATTTCAGTTACAGATTAAAGACTATTAGATACAGTCAACTCAGTTCAGTAGTACAGATTCAGTACTATTAGAGATAGTCAATCCTTATCATTATAAATAGACTTCAAGATCACCCATTAGACAAGACTTATCTCAACTATAGTTAATCAGTATCAGAATCAACAAATTTAAAGATCACCCGCTAGATAGGACTAATCTCAAATTCAGTTACTCTATATAGAACGGAACTCAGATAGTTCCATCAGAACTCAGACTGTTAAATACAGTTGCTCAGTATCAGTTACATCGGTCTTATCAATCATCATAGTTATATTAGTTATGTCAGTTGTTATAGCTTATGTTATCAATATTCAGTTTTAAGACTGTTAGACACAGTCAATCAGAACAGTTCTTCATAATTCAAACTGTCAGAAATAGTCATTCATCTATTCAGTATCTCAGTATCAGTAAAGTCATGTTGTCAGTATTCAAACTCAGTAGTCAGTATCACCACGAGTTCAGTTATAGTTGCTTATGCATGTATGTATTCTCACATTCATATTAGTCAGTATTGTTCATGCATATAACCCTTTCCATTTAGCCTACCTCACTCGTATACTCAGTATATTTAGACATACTAACGCATTTGCGCTACGGTGATTTCTCTTATATTACACCATAGGTTTAGAGGCACGTGTTCCAAATCAGCAGTAGCATTCCAGTCGCAGAGTTGCAGTGAGTCCTCATCCATTCGAGGATGATATTATATTATTTTATTTATTATTTCAGTTCAGGTTTGCTAGACGGAGTTAGTTGGAGACATGTTTCTTCAACTCCTTACTCAGACAGTATTTAGAGGCTTTCAGATTTAGTTCAGACTTCAATTGTTTTTGGGTATTTGCCACCCATATGGATATTACGTTTGTCAGATATTTTATTCAGTTGAACCTTATGGCCTATTGTTCATATTTTTCCATATTATTATGTCATATATTGTAGTGTACAGGTACAGATATCAGTCATGGGTTAGCTTGTGGTCCTTCAGGGTCATAAGCACCGTGTAGCATTCTGATTCAGAAAATTGGGGTGTTACATCGGGATTAGAGAAACTCTTAGAGTAGCAACAAACTCTAGGATAGGATCTCTATTACGGTTCCACATCTCATGAGTAGGATAGACATCCTCAGCTTGGTTATTTTACTCGTTGGTTCTATGAAAAGGTATGATCAATTTCTGAAATATAAAAAATCATTGATTAGAGGACATTCAGACTTTATGGCACAAACTAGATCATGAAGAAAAAGAGACATTCATAAATGCCTAGTAGTTTCCTCCTTATATGTGTGGTGCGCTACACACCCATAAATAGAACTCTACCCGATGCGATTTCACAGACACACTGGGACCATGAACCCTGCTCTAATACCAAATTTTTCATGACCTAAACTGAGGCGTTGGCCGCGACAGACGCATCCTGAACCATGAAGGTCCGAGTGCTCCTTCTAACTAGCAATCATATGCATAATTCATATACTATAAAGTAAAAGTGAAAAACATAACAAAATAGAAACATGGACATTCTCTTACTTCAACTAATCAATACAATCATGTGTTCGTAAACATTTAAAAACATCTTACACCAATCTATGAAATCTCTAACAATATGAAAATAACATCTACCAAGACCTGTACAAGGCCCTCAATCAAACCATAAACTAAAAACAAAGAAAGATATAGCGTGAACAAAGGCCTTTGGAATGAGGGAGGCTCACTAACGTCAAAGTCTAATACACTGATCTATTGCTTAGCGGGACCCCGGTACTGTGCCTCAAATCCTGAAATATAGGGGGTCAAAACAAATGTACTGGTATGTGAAACAACCCAAAATAGCATGTTTTTATACAATATAGGTGAGGGCATTTCATAATAATAGTGTACATAATATAAGTAAAAATACATGGACATATCTTAGTGATCTTCAAAACCTGACTTACTCTTTGTTATTCTTTTAAGCTAAATGTACACCATACAATATGAAATTCCATGAGCAATATGGAATCCTCCCTTGACTCGGCAACCAAACCCCCAGTCCAAGTTTGTCGCAAGGATTGGAGTATCAGTAAAGGGGACACGAAAGACCACAAAGTAGAGTGTCATAATCCCCAATCAAATTTATTTATCAGGGTAGTGCACAAAACTACAAAGCAAGTATCCTAACCATAGCCCCAAAATTGGGATGACATAAACAAAGGTATGCAAGACCACAAAGCAGGGTACCATAGTCCCATGTTGACAAATCACGGTTCCCAACATTGACTCTTTCAACTTGTGCTTTCTTCGGATAACTAACTAGCTCTCTTAAGCCAAATTTTAGTTTTTTAAATCATGCTTCATGCTTTCAAAACATTCAATACTAATTATATTAAGGGATTTTGATTACCGGATATCATCATACCCTGACTTGCAAGCCATTCATATCATATCATAATATATCGGCAGCCTTTTTCACTTATCATTGTGTTATTAACCATCCAAGGTTTTTAAACACCGTGTGACGTGGAGTTAAGCTATCGATTTTCAATTAAGTTTACATAAAAATACTCTACTCTTAACATGTTATAAATTGTATCATTCAATGATCATTAGAAAAGCATTCACCCTCTAGTTTTCCTTTAAGAAAATTCATGCCTTTAAATAACCCATAACACTCAAATCGACAATATCAAAATAGGAGAGAAAGTTTTTATCATTTATTCTCTCAATCAAACTTTTCATTACAAACAAAGACATATTTATAGTTATATTTCTAGTTCATGAAAATTAGTTCAAGACAAAAATATGCTTTCATCAAAATGATTCCATGATACATGCTTTTCGAATTAATATCAAAGCCCTTCTTTACAAACATGATTAGGGATCTTTAAAATTGATAAAATAGTAAGAATTATGCCCATGGAGTTTAGAGTAGTCCCACATACCTTATGCTACTTTATTAGAAGATTGGAACGCTAGTCTTGACTCTCTTCTTGAAAATATTGAACTTATACGTTGGATTCTTAATCTTGGAGGGAGCATTAGGGTTATGTTTTTTAGATAAATGGAGTAGTTTTGGGAATATAATTCCCTAATGACAATTTAATCTTCTGTTATCACAATTTGGGGTTGGGGGAAAAGTCAAAACTACCTTTCAGAATTATAATTTGCAACCAAAAACCCATTTTTAAGGGCCATCACTTCGCGCCAGGTGTCTCAATGTTATAGGCACAGCGATGAGGCATAATCGCGGTAACCTAATAGTTTTGAAATCCAAACACGTCTCAATCCTTGTTCGAAAAATCTGAACCCCCCCTCCCTCCCGGAGACATCCATTTTCACCCCTAAACCTGAATCAATACAAAAATCTACATCTCAGGGTCGGGAAGATCAATTTAAAAAATATTAAAGTTAAGTGCTTAAAAATATGACTAAGTCTTTTAACACTTCGAAGAATTTAAGGTTGTAAGTTCTCTATGAATGCAACTAAGAGTGGTATCGACTCAAGTATGCTACGGGGTGTTACAATTTATTTGCTATTTTTTTATTTCTTTGGATAGTTGGTTACTAGTTGTTCCAGATTATGGATTGTCGTACCTACTGGTGGGTTATGTTAGGTGACATCATGATTTGAGAAATTAGATCTTGAATGTCCATCAGTGACTCAATCCTATAGTTCATAATTCTCTCCTTGAAGGAACATTTCCATCCTAGGCTTCCACCAAATAAAGTGAGATCCATCGAAGAGAGGTGGTCGAGTTATTGACTGACCTTCACTGTGTCCAATAGGTGGTGCAGAGTTCATTATGATCTTATCTTAGGTGTTAAACCTTATAAGATAACCTCTCTCTAATGTTAATTAATAGTCTACATGGCCTAGAAATTTACTTACTTTTACTTAAGAGCTGGATATATATGAAACAGTTTGCCTAACGTGTTTCAATAAAGAAGTAAAACTATAATTAAAGAAGACAGTTATTTTCACGTGAAAAACATCTGTCTAAAAAGGTGTAAAAAAACATGACATATACCTCTACATTGTTTAACCTTAAATCACTTGAACAACTTGTGCTTCAAAAATAATGAATTACACGATTCTTGTAACTTAAGAATTATAAACTCTAACTTCTAATTATGCTCAATTCATAAATCTCCCAAGGAGTGTTACCCAAGGTTTTAGAGTTCCCTAAATTGAAGACAATAACTCTAACTTTGTTAATAATTCTCTAAAACAAAGATTACATCAGTAATACAATACTGCAGCCAACTTCTAATACATGAAGACTACGTCACTTTAACTTACTTATTATTAGAACCAGGTTCAACATAATGCGTTCCTTCGTTATTTGAGTAGCACACTACCAATTCAATTTGCCAATTACCTTTTGTGCGTTGTAAGTACGTAAGTAACTCTATATGGCATTTAGTCTATTTAAGCACAATGCTCCAAAGATTTCTTCTTCAAATCAAACTCCCTCTTTTATCTAAACTCTCATTTCTTAGATTTCTACTTCAAGTAAGACTCCTTCTTCAATTTAAACTCATTCTTCTTCAAGTGTTTTTCTGAAACTCCGCATCTTTAATTCAGCACATGTTAATTATTTTGAGTATATCATATGTAACCAATTATCCATTATTTCTATTGAGCAATGTTGTCATCTCTTATCAGTAATCTTTCTATGAACTTAGTTGCTTGCAACTGTGCATCTGTGAACCAACTTAACTAACTTGTTGCATTTATTTTGTCAATTATCAAAACTATATAGAACCCAACACAAATTAATTTTTCGTATTGATACGCTGCTCAACTGTTATATGAAACTAGAATTCTATATTTCCAAGTAGAGCAATGATTTTAGACACACTTAATGATATTTGATAATTCAGTGATGGATCAGAAATTCCATATAGGACGTCATAGGATATATGCATAAGAGTCAGATGAAATGTGCATCATCCTTATATATAAAGTCAGAATTAGAGTAGATTAAAAAAAATGAAAAGGACTTTCTATGTGGTTCTATGCTATAATACTTCAATATCGCTTGTTGACTCTACCCCCGCACTACATCGCTTGATCATATGATCCACCTATAGTACTTTCTATTTAAAAAGTAGTCATATATAGACACTAATAGTTAGAGGAAGAGGCAAAGAGGTGTGTAAGGGGGTTTAATTGAACTCCCTTTTTGAAATGTTATTCTTTGAAAATAGGATGAAGATAATTTTTCATATATATAAATTGTTGACTCCCTTTAGTATAGAGAATAATATTAGGATAAAGGTAATTTGTTATATATATAAATTGTTGACTCTCTTTAATATAAAGAATAGTATTTCTTTTTGAATTTCAGAATCCACTTTTGCTACGGTGCAGAACTTCTCACGGTCATAAGATGACTAAACGTATGTGTAGAAGACAAAATGCAACTTTGCATTGATCTGGGATAGGGTTCATGACTCATGGGTAATAGTATCTGAAGGAAAAATAGAATATTACTGTATGCTACTTGACCAAAATAACCTCTTTTATTTCACTAGCAGCCAAGGAAAAAGATATAATGATTAAAGAAAAGAGAACCAAACTAGACATAGAAACTAGGTATGCAACTATGGAAGCTAAAATAAAAAGGTCTAATTTGGTTAGTCTATTCAGATTGTGATCATTGATTGCCATAACTAAAGTTAGATAAATGCTTTGTGATAAATTTAAAAAAGCAATTCTCAAATGCACAGTTTAAATGTTTAGACTCACTTCTATTGCGTTGTATTTTGAGTTCGCATTCAAGTTTGAGTACTCATTTGAAGTAAAGTTTAGTAGTTTGAGAATTCTGAGTTTATTTATTAATATAAAATTACGATAGAAATATCGTATAAGGAGAAAAATAGGCTTTAACATAATAATGTTAGAGGGAAAAAGTAGGAAGAGAATTTTCTTTACTATATTTATGGATAAAATATTTATTGCTAATAAGATTTTTATATTTATGGATAAAACATACATTACTAATAAGATCGTGAGATTATAAAAAATTTTGAAATGAAATATATAAGGTATATAATATATTTATTATGTAAACTATGATTAGAAATTTATTTTGAAATAATTAAATGAGAAAAGACATAAAATCTCTTTTGAGCTTGTCCGTTAAATTCACTTTAACTCTTTAACTTTACGGGTAATTATTTACCTTCTCCACCCACCCACCCTATTAATTTATTTGATGTGAATAAATATCACCTTAAAAATATTATACCACTCTCACAATGAGAGTTCATTAAAGATGCATCATAACATCACTACAATAGTGCTATATCATCACCATATCAGAGTCACATCAAAAAATTATTTTAAAAATAGTTGATCCCACAAATTTGTATATGAAATCATAAAAGAAAAAAAAGATAAAAAAATTTCCCCTACCCCGTATCCCTTCTTCTTCGACACCCACCGCCCTTTTTCTCTTTCTTCTTCTACAAATCATCTAGTTTCTTTCTTCTTCTTCAATCTTGCCCCCTCTGTCACCCCCACTTCTTTCTCCCTCTACGAAAAACTCTTACTAATAATTCAAGAATTTGAAAAAGCAAACACAATTTAAAATTAAAAATTAAATAAGAAAAAATCAATAGAAAGATTTATAGATTAGATGCAAACCACATAAAAAGCAAACAAGAAATGTTGTCATATTTAAAGAAATACAATTACGACAATTTCACCAAGAAATTTTTTGGGCATTTTAGAGCAAAAAATGGATATTATAATATTTAACCTTAAAATTATAAAAATTGAAAAAAAGTTATTCTACTTCTATGAAATTGAATTGGACATGCCATCCATCAAATAATACTTTTTTCTTGAAGAAATTGATGAAGTTGTAGAGGTGGGAACTCAAGATTGAAACTCTATTGTTATTGCAAGTACATAAAATATCATGTAAGATGGTGACAATCAACTGAGAGGATGACTACTTCTCTACTTTTTTTTCAACAAATTTTAGGATTTCAAAGTTTTTTGTTGTAATCGAAAGTGAGAAAGTTCATATCCATTAACATTGATGATGTTGGTTTGTAGGTTAGAAATGCTTGTTGGGAACTTTATTGCCTTGAGCACGACATTCAGGTGAAGTTTTTTTTCTTTTAAATTAACTTAATCACATTTTCTGTGTTTGTTCTATGGATGCATTTTTCTAAAAAAATTGTTCTATAATATATATGTTAGTGGGATCACTTTGATTTATTTTAAAAGATGAATTTTTTTATTTTTTTTAAGGTCACATCGGTATTAAGGTTAGAAATTATTCACATCAAATAAGTTAAGGAGGGGTAAGAATTACCCGTAAAATTAAAGGGTTAAAGTAAGTTTAGCGGAAAAATTAAAGAGAAATTTTATATCTTATCACTAATTAAATCTAAGTCATTAAATTTAACTATGCCAAGTGTTATTCATCAAAGTAGGAACTTGAAAAAAAATAGAGAGAGTGAAAATGGAGAGGAAATGGATACACAAAGGAAAGTCATAGATAAGGTGGTTTAAAACTTCTATATGACCTTCATTTATATTTATCTTAGTTCTCTTTTTTTGGCTTTTTCTTTATATTTAAATCAAATTTATTGTAAAAGTAAGTTGCTTAATTTATTACAAATAAATATTTTATTAATGGATGAAAATTTACAACAAGGACTCTTCACATGTCAATTTATAAGAAGTAATTATTCATAACTGACACCTCTTTAGTGTCTACTTTTAATAAAAAAAAAAAAAATTCTTTTTTTTACGGACTTCTTGTTTTATCCATTTCGGATTTTATTTGGCGAGAAAATTATTTTGATCTCTTTAAAACTATTTCAAAAAATTTGAAAAAAATTTGAAATAATTTTAAGAAGATTACAGAGTCGTCACTTGATTTTTATAGAAAAGATCTAGAAAAAAAATAAAAGAGTTTCAAAGGTTCAAAAACAGAAATAAACCTTTAAGACTAAAGAAACTGGGTATGTATTCAATTAATACCATAAGAAGATTTTTAAGGCACTTTGGAGCATCCATTTAAAAACGGTGTACCGAATATTTTTTGACTAACTTAAAAATGACTAACTTTACAAAAGGTTGATTTTTTAAAATACTAAAATTATTTATTTACATATTTAAAATAACATTTATTCATTTAGACGGGAAATATTCCACCTAAATTAAACTAAATTGTAATTTTTCGGACTTAAGAGGAAAATGAATTTTGCTTTTTGTAAAATAGAAGAAGAATATGAACTTATTTTATTATTATTAATAATTATTATAGAAGAGTTGATTATGTTATAGATAATACCTTTGAAAAAACATTAAAAGAGTATTAAATTAAAAATGATTTGCTAATTTTTGAAAAGTTGATTTTCAAAATAAATTAGTTTCTTCGGCTTGGAGAAAATCTCTTTAATCCAAACTGGACTATTAGTCACATGAACAAATCAAATGTCATGAATAAAGTACTTAATCTTTAGAAGACTTATTTTAAGGAGAAAATCGAGGGAACCAATTTAATTCGTTTTAGGCAATATAATTTAGGTGAAGAAATTATGAATTAAGTAAAAGAAAATTAAGATAAAATAAAATGACAACACTTTAAAAAATATGTCTGGGTTGATTGATTAAAATATTAGTTATTACAAATAAACAATACAAACTACAAAAAACAATACAAGAATTGAAATTAGACCCTTAATTTAGCCCATCAATACAGCTGCCCAGTTTTTGGGCTTTGAATCATGGACTTCAGTCATTTTTAATCCATGTATGCCAGCTGTATATCAGAGCTTTGTCTTGCTGCGTTTTACTGTATACATGTAGTATATTAGTGTATAAAATCCGTATACTTGCTTGCAGCTTTGTTATGCACCACGCATAAGCATATACCAACCTCTCTTGACCTGTACGACCCAAATATATGGCATATATCACTGTATACCAGCAGCTATTTAGTGCATATTAATTCATTTTTTCTTCATGCATTAGTCCATTTTAGACTTTGATTGAGGCTTTTGACTCGAAGATGATGTAGGCCTCTTTGGCCCATTCAAAAATGCGGGAAATGGAGTTCAATAGACTCGAATGAATATCACATGGAAAATAAACAAAAATAAAATTACTATTTGGATGAATAACGATCACTTTGATACGTAGGAATTTAACAGAATGCAAGATTGCCTATGTAAATGATGTCAAACATGATCTCACACATTTAAAACATACCTGTTCAGTAACTATAGAAAGACCTCTAAATATTTTAAGAGAAATAAATCTATTCTAACGTTATATAAAGAATGATAAAGATTAGTATATGTTATTACACTCATTGCATACATCAAAATAATACTATGATGGAGAGAGGTATACAAATGTGCAAAATAAACGTAAGCAAGTGAACATGATTCTCAAATAACAATTATTACATATATTCAGAAAAAAATAGCATGAATTCGTGGTTTTTCATATATGCTAAAACTAAATTCTTTTCCTTACTTCTAAGGAGAAATTTATGTTCTCGAGTTAACAGATTACAAATATAATAAATACTCTTATCAGGTACACTACGCAAACACAATAAGCAATTACAAGAACATCCAACTCTCACCTTATACTTAACAGAATTCACAAACACAATAAACCATTACAAGAACCTCCAATTTTCACCCTTTAACAAATTTCGCTAAAAAATTTACGCGTACCCTTCGAATTATCAACATAAATTAAATAAAATCATTCTAATAGCAAAACAATAACCTGAACAATTTCCATAGGACTATTTCACTAAATTTCATTATAAAAATTTATAAAGTACTTATCAAATATCAGTTTATACCATTTCGTTCTCAAATAAAGTGAAGTTGAACATTGTCAAAACAACACGAAAACACAATAAAATCCTAAATTTCTGCAGCAACAGACCCAATAATTACGACTATGAGAGAAGTCTAAGAAGAAGATGAAGAACAATCCACTAAAACAGGGAAGATGTATTCACCTTTTTTCGGCCAGCAAACGAGGATTTCGAGCTAAAAAGAGATTCCAAATGAACGGACTTCACCAATGCCCAAAACTCAATTCCGATCGATAGAGTTCACTCAAGTTTGACGGAAGTCAATTTTTTCCAAGTTTGGTTCTTCGAGAATTTTGGTTGCGTGAAGTTAGAAGCACCGCCTCCAAAACCCCCCAAAAATTTCCCAAAATTCTCTCTCTCCTCTTCTATCCATCATTATCTATTTATAGGAAAAAATTGAGGGGAATAAAATGTTTGGATTTGAAATGTTGGATTTCAAATCTTAATTTTCTTGTACTCGTTGGTTTAATGCCATAATTGGACGGGAAGAGTCTGAAAAGGGGACAAAGTGATGAATTTCTAGCCATTTTTGGTTGTGTAAAGGGGTAAATTAGTAAAAGGGCTGACTAGGGTTTAGCTGTTATTGGATGTCGTTACTGCCTGGTGTATGCATGGTTGATGTTGTTGTTGATCACGTTTTTTTGTTGGGGTCTTCTGTTGTTACGATTGTTGTTATATGTTGTTATTGATATGGTTTTTGCTATTGTTGTTCGATATTGTTTGTTTTTATGTGTGTATGGTGGCATTAAGGGAAGGGATTTAAGGGGTTGGTTCGGGTCCTGTTGACTAGGCCGCTGGTCTGTTGTTGTTGAAGGTTAAGGAAATTAAGTTGTTGTATGTAATGGGTTGGTGGGGTTTTAGTGTTGTGTAGATTAGGAATTGGGGTTTAGGTATTTAGGGCATTTGTTAAAATAGCCAAAAATGAGAATTCAGACAATTATATTTGGACTTTAGCCTAATTAAAATTCAATTGACCAATTGTATTGCCATTATGGTCAATTTGATTTTCAATTATGTTCCAATATAATAAATTGACTAAATTGAAATAATATTTGAAATAAATTAACAACTAATTCAGTCCCGAGTTTCTTGATTCAATAAAATCAAATAAATATTTTTTTCAAATAAATTATTTTTGAGGATAATTTATATTTAAATCAAGATTTTAACCATTTGAATTAATTTTCAAGATAACCCTTGATTAAAATTCAATTTTTCGTAAAATAATTATTTAAGTAACAAAATTGTATGATTTCATATATGCAAATACGAAAATATATAATCGTTACTTAAAATGACAAAATTACCCCGATAAATACTTTGGAAAGTTTTTATTCAGATAAAATAAATATTGTAATTTTATTTAAAATCGAAGAAACTTAAAATTAAACTTAATTGGGGAGGAAAAAAATTAGGTGTCAACAACTGCCCCCTCCCTTTGAGTAGGGTGGATGAAAGTAACCCTGGGCGAAGGGAGTTTGACGTTCCTAATTTTTGTCCAATCATAAATTTATTTCTGAAAGAGGTTATTTTTTGCACGAGTTTCATAGAGTTATGATGGTCCCTGGTATCAGGTTTCCTACATATCTTAGGTTACATGAGAACTCAATACACTTGTAGTTCATAATGCTTGATTTTTATCACGATTCTCAAAGAATTCACAGCATATCCCGGTTTTTAAAATTTCAGTGGAATCAAAAAGCTGAGGAATAAGTGAATTTGGGGGAGGTTGGAATGCAGTCAAGTTTTCAACATTGAGTTCAACCTACATATCTTTAAGACTCGGGAAATCAGGCTTCTTGTAGTTCGACTCGATCGGTGGAAAAGATAGTCTCTTATTTAAGACAACCTTTGGTTTGGAATGAGTGATAAGTTATTTGAGCTTATGGAAAAGAGGCTTGTAATCTCTTAACCATGAATGCCAGATCCTTCACATCCATAGGAAATAACTTCTCTGAACATAATTTCCAAAACTCTGATTGTGCTACCACTCAGATTTGAAGGAAAAGGAAGGTTGCTTCCAATATTAGTTTATAAGTATCCTAAATGTGAACTAAAACATATCCCAAAATATCCCACATGCCTTATAATAGGGGTGTTATTTGATAGTGGTGGAAGTAGTCCTTTAGCTCACATCCAAAGAGTTCGATATTACTCCTCAGACTATGTTCTAGTTTGCTACTAAGAAAAAGTTTCACGCAAATCGAGATAGAAAGATGGATAACAAACGTGACAATGTGAACCATCTTTAATACAGAAGCATTCAATCACCCACAAAGAATTTAAAGTATCTTTGAAGAATCATCAAAAGAGCTTTTAAAGTCCATAACATGCTCAAATGGATAATAAGAAAGGTGGTGACCACTAAGAAGATCATTAAGGTCTTAAGTGGCTATTATTTTATAATTTGATCATATTTGTAATTTGACTATTTTTGCAAAACTAGTATAAATAATCTTAAGTCTTCTATATTAGGGTTAGATAGTTTTGAATATTGTGTGCCTCCTTTGTAAGCTTAGGGTTGAACCCTCATATCTCTTCATTGAACCCCTGATTACTTGAGTAAGTAATGTTTGTATGTGTTCAATTTCTCTTCTCCCTTGGATTGAATCTAATGATTAATGTATTTTAATTATTAGATTTTTCTTTTTTTTTTCTAAATCTCTTCCCCCTTTATTTCTTGAAAAAATAGAAGAAAAGGTGTCATTTAAGTCTTGAATAAAGGATTGGTGACATTGACCAACTTAAAGGGTCAAACATAATTAGAAAACTTCATTAAGTTAATTGTGGACTTGATTAATATTTTTAAAACTTTTTATTTTTTTCAAAAATATAAATCAACCCACACCCCTCTCCTCTCAAAATCAACCATCTTTCTTCTCTCTCTCGATAGTTTCTCTCAACTCTCTCCCAACCAATAGTTCTGTGAAATTTCTTCCTTTAATCTCCGGCGACTTCAACCTCCGGTAACAAATAGTTGGGCAACTTCCTTTTTGACTTTCAATCGTCAATAGACGTGACAACAGTGTTCTCTAGGGACAAAAACTTTGAGTTCTTCGTCGTCCCATTTCTTTTTCACAGGTAAAAAAATTAGGTCATTTTAGTTATGAAGAAAAAGTGGGAGCCAACTTCTCTTCTAGTATTGGTTAACAATCTCAATATTTCTTGCTTAAATTTGAACTTCAACCTCCGACGACAAATAGATGGACAAGTTCTTTTTCGACATTCAATCGTCAATAGACGTGACAGAAGTATTCTCCGGGGATAATAACTTCAAGCTCTCCGTCGTCCCATTTCTTCTTTTACAGGTAAAAAACTTAGGTCATTTTAGTTATGAAGAAAAAATAGGAGCCAACTTCTCTTCTAGTATTAGTTAACAATCTCAATATTTCTTGCTAAAATTTGAAATGTGGAATGAAGAAAACCCAAATTTTTGGCATTTTTCTCGACTCTTTCCGGTGTGAAATATAATTTTTTGTAGTTCTTGTTGTTGAACTATTGATTCAATTTGTTGGTGTATGTTGAGTTTTTTAAAGTTTAATTTTTATTGTTGTGTTTGTACAAATGCAAAACAACAATGTTGGTGATTTTTTGTCACCATTGATGTTCTTAGTATGTGTGTTGTGTTAGTGTTGCTGGGTTGATTTATTATTTTTCTTGGTAAAAATGGTGTATTTGATATTAAGCGATGATAGTTCTATTACTCTATCGAACAAAATCTTGGTACTATTTTTTTTTGCAACAAATAACTATCTGATGCAACAGATGAATCATCTGATATAATAGATGAAAATCTGATGCAACAGATGAAAATCTGATGCAACAGATAAAAATTTGATGCAACAGATGAAAATCTAATGTAACAGAAGAAAATTTAATGCAATAATGAAAATCTTATGCAACAAATGAATAATTTAACAAATCATTCATCTGTTGCGACATGCGACTTTTCTATTTGGAAGAAATCTAAATAATATTAACAGTTGATAACAGTTACAACTGATAACTTATTTGGAAATAGATGAGTGATCTATTTTTATTATTTTCAATGAATTTCCCATCCATTGCAACAGATTGGTTATATGCTGTAGCAAATAACCTACCTGGTGCAATAGATGAGTGATCTATTTTTATTGTTTCAAATGGATTACTCATCCGTTGAAATAGGTTGGTTATATATTAAAATAGATAACTTATCTGGTGCAACAGATGAGTGATCCGTTTCAACAGATGAGTGATCTTTTTTTATTATTTCTAATGGATTACTTATCAGTTGCAACAAGTTGGTTATATGTTGCAAAAGATACATACTTGGTGCAATAGATGATTGATTTTTTTCTACAGATGAATGATCTGTTTTTATTATTTCTAATAGATTACTCATCCATCGCAACAGGTTGGTTATATGTTGCAACAAGTTGATTATATGTTGCAACAGATAACCTACCTGGTGCAATGGATATATGGTTTGTTGGAACTATTATTTTACTATTGTGTATGTTAGATTTATTGATATTTTTTTTTAACGATGCATTAATCAATTATAATCTATTTTATGTTTCTGTTAATTTTAGATAATATGGCTCCCAAAAGAAAAAGAAATTGAATTAAGTCCAAGTAAAAAAATAAGTGAAATAGCTAGGCTACATCCACCACTCTATGAGCTTGCTTTACAAGCATTATCTTAATAAGGAGAAAAAAATAATAAACATGGGGAGGAGGAATATTTTAAAAAAGATAATCCAAATGATAATATCCCTTCTACCAAAGAGTTGGACAAAACCTTCAGTATTGATAGTTATTCTGTGAGAATTCAGTATGGTGGTTCCACAGATTTAACTGTTGATTTCGTGGTTAAATGAGTCATGGGAAAATTGTAAAGCCCCAAGTTTATACCCCGAACGCTACACGGTGCTAGCGACCCCGAAGGACCACCAGATAACCCATGACTGGTACCTATTGTGAGCACTGTATAATAATAATACTGTAATAGCAACCTATCTAAAATAAATACGGAAGTGAGGCAGTAAATGCCATAAGTTTCATAACTGAAAACCAACACTGAATACTAATAACTGAATACTGAAACACATGTCTGAAATACTCTAGTTTGAAAGCCTCTAATTGTCTAAATTATGGAGTTGATGGGACAAGCCCCCAACTAACTCCGACTATTGAAAACTGCACTGAAATACTAAAATAATACTCTATCCTCGAAATATGAGGACTCACCACTAAGTTTGCTGCTGATAGGTTTGGCTGCTAAGTACGGTCAGGAGCTTGTGCGCCTGAACCTATGATATAAGACATCATAGCACAAAAAAAGGGTATACGCCAGTACTTTGAATGTACTAGTATACTAAGTCAGGTAGGCAGATATGCATGGGTTCATGTCCATGAACAATAACTCACTGAGTAACATGAACATAACTGAATGAGAGAACATGCATGAATACATAAACTGTAACTGAGATCATGTTAACACTGGTTACTGAGTTTTGAATATTGATTAACTGATAGCTGAGTTACTGAAATTGTAATAATGATACTGAGTGATTGTTTCTAACAGTCCTAATTGATAACTGGGTGACTATTTCTGACAGTCCTGATTCTGTAAAACTGAATTGAGTTCTATACTGAGACTGAAACTAAAACTAAAACTATGGGAGGTAATTATTTAACCGATATTCCCCTCTCTGAATGGATTAGGGTCCAACCTGTAACCCCAGTTAGAAGGGTGTCAGTACCGTGCTACGAGTAAAGACAAGCTGTGAGTTAACCTTCTCTGACAGGAAGCTCTTTCGTCAACCCTCGCTGGCAAGAAAACCCGTACGAGATGTATCAACCCTAGTCTAACAGGAAGATATCTCAACCTACACTGGCTACGTAGTTCTGTAACTAAGGGATTGCTACTAAGGGTTAAACCCTATGCTGGCAGAAATGCCCCCATCCCTGGGTTCGCTCGGTGTTGAATCCTTCTCCCAACTGAATAGACACTAAACTAATTTCTAGTCTGTACTAGGCTTGACTAAACTATTACTGATCGTACAATCTAACTGAACTGAACTGAGTTTACTGGGTTCTACTAACTGATGCAGTACTACTAAATCTAGTTAACTGACTGGGTTCACTGAGTTCTAAACTGAATATTAAACTTAGATTGTGATTGATTACTAAGGACTACTGTTTATAACACTACTGAGACTGTTCTGTAACTACTGTAGCTCTAGGTAAATAGCTAAATTTTTAGGTATTGAATACCCTCAGGACTCGATAGTATGAAAAGTAAAGCATAGAGTAAAGTTGAAAAGCATAACACTGTGCACTTGTTCATAACTCATCCATAGATACATTTTATCAAACACTTGTAAGGCATAAGTTTACACATATACTAGCATGTCATGATTTTTCCCCATTTAGTTCACATGAGCACTTTAACAAACACTTGGGGAGCGTCAATATGCACATGATACTAAACAACATATATGCATCATAACATCAATTCCCAAATTCACAAATTCACAAATTCAATGGCTTCAACATAAATATAATTAATTATACATGAAATTTGTAATAAACCATGGACTAGAAATCCAATTAATATTATAATCATGAATACACTTAAATCCAATCATTAAATAAATCTACTTGAAGTTTAAAAAGAGTTTCTTGGACTCTAAGGGTGAAAGGAACCCTTGGATGAACACTTCACATACCTGAGTACCTGAATTAATGAAGGTTGATGGTGAGTTCTTGAATCTTGAACCTTGAATTAGAAGCCCTAGGGTTTTGTTCTTGAGTAATTTTGAGAATAGTGAAGGATTTTTCCTCTAAAGTGGCTAAATCTCGTGTTTTGAGGGATGATAGATATGGGAAAATAACCCAAATACCCCTGAGGACGCAACTTTTTAATGACTGAAAACTGGACTAGCGACGTACAGAGCGACGTGCCACATCGATGGAATTGACGCAATGGATGACTCACCGCATTAAGTTTGTGTCGGTTTACTGGAAATTGCACTAGGAGATGGGGAAAAATATTTATCGATGAAATAAGCGATGCGGCGCATCGATATCGCGTCGATAGATTAGTTTGGACTCCTAAACGTTCTTCAAACGAGATTCAAAAAATTTAAAACTTGTTCGAGAACACCTACTGACATTCCTAATCATGATGCAACTTAAAGATTGATATTTAATGGTCATAAGAGCCACGGAATAAGATCGCCAACTATGAAGGATAAAGTAACTCTAAGTATGAATACTTAGCGAAAATTTTCTATGTCTGAGAGCCCTTAACAAGCTTTAAAGGACTGAATTAAGCTTAGGATTTTGTGGGATCTCCCCCTTGGTAACATTCTTCCTCGAATGAGCCTGACTAAGATGGGAGAACTGAAAGACTGAAAGTACATAATAGATATGCACAACTGAAGCATGATTTCATAGCTAAGACTACTGATATACTGAATTATCATGCATAACTTATGCATGATTTTGTAACTGATATTACTGATAAGCTGAGTTTGTATACTGAACATGCATATCTGATGTATGAGTACATGACTGAACTTATTCATGAATGGATGACTGAGTATGCAACGTTACTTGATACCAAGTTGGTAACTACATCTAAACATAAAACTGAGTATATTTAAGGAAAACTGTTACCTTGAGCTGAGTCTGAGTTTACGGAGAAAAGGTGATGATACTTGGTCTACATAGCTGCTTCTGCTTCCCAAGTAGCTCCCTCAACGGACTGATTCCACCAAAGAAATTTAACTAGAGGGACTTCTTTGTTCCTCAGTCTGTGAATCTGATAATCAAGGATTTTGACTAGAATTTCCTTATAAGAGAGGTTATTCTGAACATCTATACCCTCTACATGGACTACAACTGTTGGGTCACCTATACATTTCTTTAGAAAGAAGACATGAAACACTGGGTGCACAGAATCTAAGTCTGAAGGCAACTCATGCTCATAAGCTACCTTTTCGAAATGGCTGAGAATTTGGTAAGGACCGACATATCAGGGACTGAGCTTCCGCTTCTTGCCAAAACTCTTCACTCCTTTCATAGGAGATATTTTCAAATACACATTCACCAATCTCAAACTCGAGATCCTTTTTACACTCGTCAACATACAATTTTTGTCGGCTCTGAGCTGTCTTGAGCCTTTTCTTGATCAACTAAACTTTTTCTAAGGTATCAAATACCAAGTCAGGCCCTACCACTGCGTCCTCACCTACTTCAAACCAACTAATGTTAGATCTACATCTCCTCCCATAGAGCATCTCAAATGAAGCCATCTGAATGCTGGAATAATAGTTGTTAGTATACGCTAACTCAATCAACGACAAATGGTCATCCCAACTACCCTTAAAGTCAATGGAACACACCCTTAGCATATCTTCCAAAGTGTGAATGGTCATTTCTTCTTGACAATCTGTCTGAGGGTGGAAGGCTGTTCTAAGGTGAACTTGGGTACCAAGACCCTTTTGGAATACTTTCCAGAAATGAGAGGTAAACTGTGTACCTCTATCTGAGATGATGGATAACGGAACTCCATGCAATCTGACCAATTCTCGGGTATAGAGCTTGGCATAATCCTCTGTTGAATAAGAGGTATGAATAATAAGAAATGAGCTGATTTGGTCATCCTATCTACGATAACCCAAACTGAATCATGCTGACGATGAGTATGGGGAAAACTTATCACAAAGTCCATGTTCACTTCTTCCCATTTCCACATGGGAATACTGAACTCCTACATGGAGCTACTAGGCTTCTGATGTTCAATATTAACCTGCTGACATGTTGAGCATTTAGCTACAAACCCTGCAATATCTCTCTTCACCCAACTCCACCAATAGACTTCCCGCAAGTTGTGGTACATCTTAGTGGCCCCTATATGAATATATTAGCGCACACCATGCGATTCTTCAAGAATTGCTACCTCAAGTCATCTATACCTGTCACACATAGCCGACCCTGGCAACACAATACACCATCTCCCTTTGAGAGAAAACCTCTATTTTCTGATCTCTAACTGACTCTTTTAACTTAACTATATTGGGATCTCTGTCCTGGTTTTCCTTCACCTCAGAAACCATGGATAATTCTAAACTACTCTGCACCCATACACTACCTTCTGCTAAATCGGTTAAGAGGACACCTAGTCGGGCAAGTAGATGAACTTCATGAACTAACTTTTCTTATCATCTTCTAAATGAGCAACAATACCCGTAGACATCCTACTGAGAGCACAACCACTACATTAGCCTTGCCCGGATGATACAGGATACTCACGTCATAGTCTTTTAACAACTCCAACCACCTTCTCTGATGGAGGTTTAGGTCTTTCTGAGAGAACACATACTGGAGGCTCTTATGGTCTATGAACACATCAACATATACCCCATAAAAATAGTGCCTCCAAATCTTTAAGGCAAATACTACAGCTGCTAACTCAAGATTATGAGTGGGATAGTTTTTTTCATGAAGCTTAAGCTATCTAGAGGCATAGGCTATGCCCTTACCTCTCTGTATCAAAACACACCCAAAACCAACTTTAGAGGCATCACAATATACCACAAACCCATTTGAACCATCTGGTAGAGTCAAAACTGAAGCTGTAGTGAATCGAGTCTTCAACTCCTAAAAACTCTTCTCACAAGAATCTGACCACTGGAATTTGACTTTCTTCTGAGTTAATCTGGACATAGGTGATGCAATATACAAAAATCCCTCGACAAACCATCGGTAATAGCCATCCAAGACCAAGAAACTCTTGATATCTGATGGAAAGATGGGTCTGGGCCAGTTTCTTACTGCTTTTGTCTTTTAGAGATCAACTCTAATGCCATCACCGAAAATAATATGCCAAGGAAAGCTACTAACCTTATCCAGAATTCACACTTACTAAATTTAGGGAACAACTAATGGTTTCTGAGAGTCTGTAATACTATTCTATGATGGTCTGCATGATCATGTTCACTATGGGAGTAGACAAGAATGTCATCAATGAAGACTATGACGAACATGTCCAAGTACTGCTTGAACACATGGTTTATCAAGTCCATGAAAGTTGATGGGGCATTGGTGATACCAAATGACATGACTAGGAATTCAAAGTGACCATACGAAGTTCTAAAAGCTATTTTCAAAATGTCACATTCTCTGACTCTTAGCTGATGATAGCCTGATCTGAGGTCTATCATAGAAAAGTAACTGGCACCCTGAAGCTAGTTAAACAAGTCATCGATTCTGGGAAGTGGATACTTGTTCTTGATCATGACTTTATTCAACTGATGGTAGTCTATACATATTCTAAGAGAACCATCCTTCTTACGCATGAATAGAACTGGTGCACCCCAAGGGGATACGCTGGGTCTGATGAATCCCTTATCTAGGAAATCCTCCAATTGTTCTTTTAATTCTTTGAGTTTTACTGGAGCCATTCTATATGGTAGGATAGAGATGGGATAAGTATATGGAAGAAGGTCTATTCCGAAGTCAATTTCCTTCTCAGGAGAAACTCCGAGAAGATCTTTGAGAAATACATTTGGGAATTCACATGCACTGGAACTGACTCAAGACTGGGAGTATCGTAACTAGAATCTTTGACTCAAACAAAATAATAGACACACCCCCAAATATTAGTTTTCTCTCCCTTAGGTATGAAACAAGCTGACCGCTAAGTGCTGAGGTACTACCCCTCCATTCTAGGACAAGTTCATTCGGAAACTGAATTTGGAAAATTCTATTTCTGCATTCAACTAAGGCATAGCATGAATGAAGCCAATCCATACTGAGAATGACACCAAAATCTGTCATCTCTAATTCTACTAAGTCTGCTGAAGTAACTTTCTGAGATACCATGATCGGACAGTTCCTGTATACCCATCGGGCTAGAATAGATTTACCAATTAGGGTAGAGACTAAGAAAGTCTCTACTAGGATTTCGAGACTGATTCCAAAGTCAAAAACTATATGAGGAGTTACAAAGGACAAGGAGGCTCCTCGATCTAGCAAAGAATAAATATGCAAATGATAAACTTGTAATGTACCAGTGACCATATCAGGAGAATTTTCCTGATTTTGTCAGGACTGAAGTGCATAGAGTCTATTTGGAAGTTGCCAACTGGTGCACTAGAAGTGGCACCCTACTGGTTCGGGCGATCGGACTGAGCTGGGGGACGATTATGCTCTCTGCGACCCCACCTGAGGACACTATCTGACCCTGTGGCCTGGCTTTCCATATTTAAAACATACGTCGCTGCCATCTCTACAGACACCCTGATGGTTTCTGCCATATTTTTGGCAGAGAGGATTTGTTCAAGCACTGCTAACACTACCCTGGGGTTTAGGGCCTGATGCCCTATATCTATTACCGTCACTAAATTTTGGCACTAGAGCACTAGCTGAGGACAGAGCTGGAACTAAAGATTTTTGGTGGAACTGAGAATGATTCCCACCCTCTGACTTAGGCTGAGTGAAGTTGAAGCTACCTATTATAGCTCTCTTATTCTTCCTCTCCTTCTGTTTATTCTTAGCCTCCTCTATCTGCTGAGCTTGGATATGTCCATCTCACTAATCAGTATTGTGGTCCTATATTTCTTAACCATACTGTTAGACACAACCAAAACAAACTTACTCATCTTAGATCTACTATTTGTTACCACATGAAGGGCATATCTGGCTAACTGAGTAAACTTGAGAGAATACTCTTGTACTGACATGTTTCCCTACTTTAGATTTATAAACTCTTAAACCTTCGATTCCCTCAACTCTAGTGAGAAGAACCTATCCAGAAAAGTAATAGCAAACTCCTTCCATTCTATGTGCCCTACATCTGCGGCCCTCTCTGTTTTTCACTATTTAAACCATGAGTGAGCCACATCCTGTAAATCATATACGGCTAAATCAACACTCTTACTGTAGTCACCCCCATAATATTTGTAACCTTTTGTACCTGATCAAGAAATTCCTGTGGGTCGTTATCTGACTTTAACCTAGTAAAAAAGAGAGGGTTCATTCTGGTAAAGTCCCGAATTTTAGTTGCAGTAGTATTGGCTACTGGATTGTCTAGAACGATAGCTAGGTGTTCATTCTGGGCTGCCATTAAATTGGCTAGAGTGGTAAATGCAGCCCTAAATTCCACATGGGAGAAATGCTCATCTAGAGGATCTGCCTGGGCGGGCTGAAGTGCTAGCTAATTTCCTTTTCTTCTTCCGTTCTTCTTGGGAGACATGTTTTATAAACATAAGGAAGGAAAGGATTAGACTGAGAGTTCATTGTGAGTTTATTCTCACTCGCACGACATGAATACTGAAAGAAGGGAAACTTTTCCTAAAATATCCTGTACCCTTATTTCCATAAGTGTGACATGCTATACACCCATGCATAAGACTCTACTATATGAGGCTTTTAGGTTTCCTAAGACTCTGTTGAACCTTAGTCTTTAATACCAAGTTTGTAACACCCCGAGTCCGTACCCCGGATGCTACACGGTGCTAGCAACCCTGAAGGACCACCATCTAACCCATGACTGGTACCTGCTCTAAGCACTGTATAATAATAATAGTGTAATAGCAACCTGTCTAAAATAAATGTGAAAGTGAGACTTTAAACTCCATAAGGTTCATTACTAAAAACCAATACTGAATACTGAAACACATGTCTTAAATACTCTAGTCTGAAGCCTCTAACTGTCTGAATTATGGAGTTGATGGGACAAGCCCCCAACCAACTCCAACTACTAAAAACTATTCTAAAATACTAAAATAATACTCTATCCTCAAAATATGAGGACTCACCACTAAGTTTGCTGCTGATAGGTTGGGCTGCTAAGTACGGTCAGGAGCTAAGACATCATGGCACAAAAGAAAGGTATACGCCAGTACTTTGAATGTACTAGTATACTAAGTTAGGTAGGCTGATATGCATGGGTTCATGTGCATGAACAACAACTCATTGAGTAACATGAACATAAATGAATGAGAGAACATGCATGAATACATAAACTATAACTGAGATCATGTTAACACTGGTTACTGAGTTCTGAATATTGAATAACTGATAGTTGAGTTACTGAAATTGTAATACTGATACTGAGTGACTATTTCTGACAGTCTTGATTGATAACTGGGTGACTGTTTCTGACAGTCCTGATTCTGTAAAACTGAATTGAGTTCTATACTGAGACTGAAACTAAAACTGAAACTATGAGAGGTAATTATCTAACCGATATGCCCCTCTTTGAATGGATTAGGTTCCAACCTATAACCCCAGTTAGAAGGGTGTCAGTATCGTGCTACGGGTAAATACAAGCTGTGAGTTAACCCTCTCTGACATGAAGCTCTTTCATCAACCCTCGCTGGCAGGAAAACTCGTATGAGATGTCTCAACCCTAGTCTAACAGGAAGATATCTCAACCTACGCTGTATACGTAGTTCTATAATGCAGGGATCTCTACTAAGGGTCAAACCCTATGCTGGCAGGAATGCCACCATCCCTGGGTTCGCTCGGTGCTGAATCCTACTCCCAACTAAATAGACACTAAACTGATTTCTAGTTCATACTAGGCTTGACTGAACTGTTACTGATCGTACTGTCTAACTAAATAGAACTGAGTTCACTGGGTTCCGTTAACTGATGGAGTACTACTGAATTTAGTTAACTGACTAGGTTCATTAAGTTCTGAACTAAATACTGAACCGACACTGTGACTTATTACTGAGTACTACTGTTCATAACACTACTGAGACTGTTCTGTAACTACTATAGCTCTAGGTAAAAAACTAAATTTTTTGGTATTGAATACCCTCAGGACTCGATAGCATGAAAAGTAAAGCACAGAGTAAACTTGAAAAGCATAACACTGTGCACTTGTTCATAACTCATCCATAGAGATATTTTATCAAACACTTGTAAGGCATAAGTTTACACATATACTAGCATGTCATGATTTTTCCCAATTTAGTTCACATGAGCACTTTAACAAACTCTTGGGGAGTGCCAATATGCGCATGATACTAAAAAACATGTAGGCATCATAAAATTATTTCACAAATTCACAAATTCAATGGCTTCAACATAAATTCACGTGATACTACACACATGATAATTAATTCCATATGAAACTTGTAATAAACCATGGATAAGAAACTCAATTAACATTATAATCATGAATACACTTAAATCCAATCATGGAAATCATGAAATCAATCTACTTTAAGTTTTAAAAGAGTTTCTTGGACTTCAAGGGTGAAAGGAACCCTTGGGTGAACACTTCACATACCTGAGTACTTGAATTAATGAAGGTTGATAGTGAGCTCTTGAATCTTAAACATTGAATTAGAAGTCCTAGGGTTTTATTCTTGAGTAATTTTGAGAATAGTGAATGGATTTTGCCTCTGAAGTGGATTAATCTCATATTTTGGGGGCTGATAGACATGGGAAAATGACCTAAATACCCTTGAGGGTACAATTTTTAATGACTGAAAACTGAACTAGCGACGTGCAGAGTGACGCTCTGCATCGATGGGATCGACGCACCGTGTTGAGTTTGCATTGGTTCACTAAAATTGCACTGGGAGATGGGGGAAATATTCATCGATGCGATAAGTAACGCGGTGCATCATATCGTGTCGATACACTGGTTTTGACTCCCAAACGTGCTTTAAATGAGGTCCAAAAAATTTGAAACTTGTCCGAGAACACCTACTGACATTCCTAAACATGAAGCAACTTAAAGATCGATATTTAATAGTCATAAGAGTCGCAAAATAAAATCGCCAACTATGAAGGCTAAAGTAACTCTAAGTATGAATACTTAGCTAAAATTTTCTAAGTTTGGGACCCTTTAACAAGCTTTAAAGAGCTGAATTAAGCTTAGGATTTTGTGGGGTCTTACAAAAATCTTTCGACGCCTTCAGAAAAATACTTTGAGAATAAAATTGGATGCTTATTTTATGGATATCTGCTTTGGACAATGTCTTGATTTGTCGGAGGACAACAATTCTTGTTTTCAAATAAAAATGGTATATGATCTTCTCAAGCATATGTTTATATTTGAAAAAAAAATATAAGATGAATAAGGTGTGGATAAATTATTGTGGGATTCCTGTTTGTTTTGGTTGGAGGGAGTTTTCCATAGTTACTGGATTAAAATATTATCCTCCTTCTCCTTCTCAAGTTATACCTATTCTAACCCCAAAAAAGCACCCCGTACACCCAAAAAAGGCAAAGGCAAGTTGAGTGATCATGATGACCCAATGTCCCTTGTTGGTCCAAGCTTCAAAATCATCAATTTGATAGAAGCATTGAAAGTTAATTGACTTTCAAAGATTCACAAGCAATCATTGTGCTTGGTTTGGTTTGTACATAATATTCTTTAGGCGAGAGATGTTAACAACAACATACCACTTGGTTTAATAAATCTCTCCAAGGATCTTGAGGCATTTAACAGCTATCCTTGGGGTTATGAAAGCTTCAAAATGACTGTTAAATATTTGTTGACGTTGTTAACACCAAAAACAGTCGACTTATATGGTTTTCCATGGTCTTTTATGGTAAATATTTCTTTTATTATGATATGATTCATTTTTTATTCACAATGCTTTTGATTTAATGGCATTATTTTATAGGCTTAGGCGTTTGAAGCCATTCCTTATTTGAGACAACAAGTGATCTACCAAGAAGAAGCTTTCTGTCCAAGAATCCTGAGACGGTTGTTGGCCATAACTGATATAAATTCAAAATTTCTTGATCTTTTCAACCCCCTGAAGGAAGCAATAAGTCTAATTAAGTTTTTGTTTTAATTAATGATTTCATCATCATTTTAATATATATACTGATTATTTTAGACTCTCCATCTGTGGCTTGTTCCGATCAATCGAGAGTTGAAGATGTCATTTTTTTTTACTTTACGATCTGTGCAAACTTTATCGGACGCTAAGGTCATTGATAGAATAAAAGAGGAATTATTTGAAGCAACAACCATCACGAGAAAAAAATTCTAGAGGGAGAGCTTATTGTTGTTGATGATGGTAGTGGTAGTGGTGCTGCTGTTGGGGATAATGATGCTCCTCTTACAGTTTTTAAAACATCAAACCATTATGATTATGATCATATTGGTTATACAGATTTTTCCACTTCTAGCAAATGTTCTGCATGGAAATATCTAGATTGTAAGGTGAAACATGATGTAGTGATTAATGCTATTGACGTATTAACTGCTTCTATAAAGGAAATGGCATCTAATAGGAGTGTCATTCTATCAAAAATGATTTCATATCCATACACTCCACTAGAGATCAAGGTGGCTAAGAGGAGAAGGAAAAAAAATTTCAAGGCATCATCAAGCATAAAAAAAAGTAAAATTTCAACTCCTCTGTCTTTGTATTGAAGCTTTGATCAATGTACAAGGGCCACAGAAGAGCAGCATGAGCTGAAGAAGGTGAATGTATATCATCTGTTCCAATAAATAAATAGACACATATCTGTTTCAACAGAAGATACATCTACTGAAAATTATCAAACATATATATATATATATATTTGTTGCAACTGTTATCTAACCTATTGAATCAGATGCGTTATATGTTGCAACAGTTGTTTTACCTATTGTATTAGATGTGTTATTTGTTGCAACATATGTATGTCTATTTCAGAAAATCAAATAGGTCTTCGTACTATTTTAATTTGTACTAATAAATGAGTCATAGTTGCAACAGATGGGTCTTATGTTCAAATTTATCGTACAACTCTATTTTATCTAGTCGAATTTATCCCAATAGATGATTTATCTGATGTAACAGATAAATAATTTGTTGTATATCTGTGATTAGCATTGAAAATTCTGGCTTTCCAGGTGGATGTCACAGTAGAAGCTACTGCTAAATAGCATAATATCATAGTTGATAATCCATCAACTGCTTCTAAGAAAGAATAAAAAGTAGAACCTGTCAGTTTGGGAGAATGGAAGAACTACCCATTTAAAGGGTTCAACATCTCGGATGACGCTCTAAGAAAACTAACAAAGTTGATCAACGACTATTCAGAATGGATTGCCTATGGTCTGTTAAAGCATTATGCCGGTAAGTACATAAATTATTTTTAAAGATATTTATTTATACAATCCTTGTTGTAAAAAGATGACATTAACACATATAAATCATAGAGAAAAAAATGGCAAACACTACAAAAGTGAACGAATCGAGTTTTGATTTTGATATGTTTGATTTTGTTGATGCACATACCGGAATGAAGGATTGGTTCTATTTGATGTCACAGCCCCAAACTTGATGGAATGATGAGGTTTAAATGACATACATATTACTATTAATTAATACTTTATTTTATTTCATATGTGTATTAATTTTATTATCACATAATCTGAAATATTTAATAATATGTGCAACACATCAATGTCATTTCTTACTACCTTCGAAAGAAGGCAAAGTTGCAAACACAAGAACAATACAGATACACGACAGATAATTGTTTGTACAAAGTTTGCATCAATAGTTTCTATGAAAGGTATTGTCAACAACAGCCAGAAGTTTCCCAAAATGAGTAATGTTTAATCAACATCATCAAAGATTTTAGCATTCCAGTTGTCTTACCTTGGCATTTGGTCGATGAAGAGTACATCCCAATCATTTGTGGTGATGAATTCCATTGGGTGTTGGTTGTTGTCGTTCTAAAAGAGAGGCGCATCTGTGTTTATGACTCAATGTCACAAAGAAGATATTATGGACCGTCGTCTGAGTTACAAAAGCTGGCCAAAATATTTTCTACTTACCTTGATATGAGTGGCTTTTTGGATCAAAAGATTCATACTGATTGATCGGCGATTAAAGCATACCGGGATAAAATATGTAACCCATTTGATGTAGAATATGTTGAAGGAATTTCTCAACAACCCATTGGTAGCCTATAAGTATCATGATTTATTTTCATTTCATAAATTTCACAACACTTACATAAATTGCAAGATATGGAATATCTATTTTTTTTAAAATGCAGGAATTGCGGTCTTTTTGTTGTCACTTACGCGGAGTATTTGAGCGATGGATTACAATTAAAAAATGATGGACTTGATTCTGGATTACTCCACAAAATATATGTTTCTCTTTTGCGGAAATATAGAGAAGCAAAAGCGCAGAAACCGTATCCAAGCGATATTAAAGATCCACGACGACCAAAGCCGAATTCCATAGCACCGGATGGAGAACAACTTGTCCATATTGAGTAGATCTTTATAGATTAATTTCATCAAAGTAATAAAATCTCTTTAGGAAATTTTGGAACCAAAGTTTAAATTGTTCATTTATTTGTACAGTAGATCATTTGTACCCATAATAATTTTTTTACCTTTCATTTATTTGTTGAGTTATTTCTTGTAATTTCTAAAGGCTTTGATTTATTTTATGTTGTATATGAAATTTATTTAATCGTTCGTTTTGGAATTATCAATTGAAATGGAATACTAGATTCAAATATCATAACATATAATATATCTATTGTAACAGACGACATATTTGTTGGAAATTATCAAACAGATTTAGACAAATGTTGCAACATGTAGGTTATCTGTTGGAAATTATCAAATAGGTCTTCCTGCTATTTTGATTTGTTCCAATAGATTACCTATCAATTGCAACAGATAAACTATAAGTTGCAATTGATTGAATATCTGTTGCGATAGATAGATAGAAACATCTACATAATACAACAGATGACCAACCTATTGCAATAAATAATCAATCTATCACAATAGATAGACTATATATTACAATAGATAGACAATATGTTGTATTATAAAAAATTCAACTTGCGTCAAACATAAAAAATTGCCACTACATGTAAAGTGAAATGGCTTGAAATAAAAAATTGTTATGGCGTTTGTCTTTGTACATCTTCTTCTTTATACACAGGCTCCAAGCATCTAGTTAATACCCCATAAGCCCATACCTCTTGTATTTTATACACAACGCTGTCGCACAAAGCAATAATTTTTATGTCGGTCAGCAAATATTTGATGTATGCAAGCGTGTACGACCCACACGCAGCATCGATTTTATTTTTTTAACGGTCTATGTCCTTGTTTTGACCTTCAAAATCCAATTCTTTCTTCATCAACACTTCCACTAGAAAATGATCTATCAGTTTACTCTGCCTCAATAAGCTGGGAAATAACTCCAACAGTAGCTGCATGTGGATAAAAAATGCAGTTGTCGAAGACAAGTAAGTTGCAGTCATAAACCTTAATCTTTACCTCCTCGAGTAGTATCTCAATAGCGAGAAAATGTCTAACTTCCACATTCATGACTGCAAGAATTCTCTTTGCCTTGGTCCATCTCGTGTCGTGTGGAAATGGCCTCTTTTCTCTAACATAGTTAAACATATCTTCATCTCATTCGAACGTAGAAACTAACCAATCAAATCTCGGGCAACCGAGAGTGTCAGCTAGCCTACTAAGCTCATTGTACCTATTCTTGAAATTGTTGTAGAAGTTGAGGTCCATTATTCTATCGGCAGCATCATAAGCATCCGAGTACGCTAATTGCCTGCCCTTCATGAGGCAGAGAATTTCATCAACAAACTGTGATATAAGAAGACAATTTTTAAATAGGTTAGTAATTGTAAAAAAGTAAAAGATAGTGGAAAGATGTGATGGATGGTTCATCTATTGTAGAGGGTTCTCTGAATCTGTTCATAGATTACCCAGCTAACGCAATTTATGCAATAGATGGGTAATCTGTTGCAACAGAACCACCACCAGTTGCACCAGAATACCCAGATGTTGTAACATATGACATATATTTTGCTTAGATTTTTCTTCATGGAGTAGATTAGAAGGCTAGGTTAGGAAAAGTAAACTTACCCAATCCACATACCACTTATGCATACTTGTTATATTCTTGAAGTCTTGGGCGTGAAAGATATGTGTGGTTTATTCTTGTGCAGGTTTCTTGGAATTCATGGTCCTTCATAGGTCCTTCTTCTCTTCGTCACTAAGTGTCACATATATGTCCACATTCTTCAATGGCCCTTGAACTTCAACAACTTTTGAAGAGGGAGGATATGTAATTTTTTTTGTTTTCAAATTGGAGAGTATTTGGCTAATTTTTTATTTCTTTCCCCTAACTGCCACTATAGGAGTGAATGTCTCCCTCACTTTTTTGGTTGGTATGACACCCCTCTTGGATTTCAATTCTCAGTAGCTTCAGTGATAGCCTCTAATTTTTCAAGAAGTTTATTCTGTCCATCCTTGTACACTGTGCATTTGCAATGAGAACATGAAGGTGAAGAGGGGAGAGAGGGACCACTATAAGGGTGGGAGGCACCACTGTATGGGTGAGAGGGATTGGTCTAAGGGGTGATTTCATACATATTTATTATTTTTTCTTGAGCATCAACATGCTCATCATCACGACTGGCAGCAGCATCAGCCTCAGTATGCCTTCCACCAACATCAATAACTTCACTAGCAACACCCCAGAAGAAGCACCTGGATCTGTTAAAGTAGGTTGTTCATGAAGAGCCTCAACATTAAGTTTACCTTGCCTAACGGCCCTTATTATGGTTGTTGCTCCAGCCAATTCCTTCTTTATTAACTCTACCATTGGGTACGCTATTATATCAACAAGATCTAGAATTATAAAAGATGTCATCCCCAACTCATGCTCAGTAGGCACACGATCCATGGATGCATAATCTATAAAAAAGATAGATACATTTAAATTATATAATAATAATTTGAAGTCAGTTAGGTTACATGTTAACACAGACAACTTATGCAATAGATGATCTATCTGTCGTAATAGATTAGCAATATATTGCATCAGATTACCCATCTGTTGCATAATTTGTAGTAGATGGGCAATCAGTTGAGTCGGGTTCAGAGAACTAGAGAAATATATAGGTAATCTATTGCAAAATATGAATCGCCTGTCGCAATAGATTACTCATCTATTGCACGAGTTGCAGTAGATGGGTAATCTGTTGCAATAGATGATCCTTCTTTCATAACAAATAACATATTTGATTTAATATCTTTCTTTGAGTAAAATTATTTTACTTTAAACAAGACGTATGCATCATCCAGAGGGTTAAAGAGGTCATCTTTCTTAATTCTTGTGCTGCTTTTTGCAGCCAACCACCTAAGGACCCTTGGATGAGAAACCTCATCTGGGTAATCCTTGACCTACCTTCAGAGGGAAGGAATGGCTTCAAATGCCCAAGCCTAAAATATGTAAACAAGAAGCAAGAAAAAAAAGTCATAATAATTATTCAATATATTAATAGATGAGTAAATAAATAGTGATTAATTTTACCATGAAATCCCAAGGAAAGTCGTATAACATAATCATATTTGGGGATAGCTTTGTCAGTAAATATTTGAAAATCAAGTTGTAGCTTTCATATCCCCAGGAATAATCGATGAATTTCTCAAAATCCTCAGCAAGCTCCAAAAATCATCTTCTATGACTTTGTTGACATATATTGCCACTATAACAGAAGAAACTAAGCACAATTGCTCCTTGTACTGCTTTGGTATGGTTTTATCCTTGAGATTTTCTATCAAATTTGCTTCTTGGTAGCTACGTCCAGTAATGTCCAATAACCTATCTATTTTTTCCTTGCGTTTGTTGGTTTTTGTGGGTGATTGCTTGGTCAATGCCTTCCCTCTATTTGATGTGGTGCTTTGGCTGTCCTGCTTGACTTGGACCTTTTATGGGGTGTTTCCTTGATAATATGTTCTATTAGGCGATCGCATCTTAAGCTTGTCACTATGGCAAACTCCTTCATGCCAAACAAATCGTCATGCTATAGTAGTTGATCCAGATTTCATCCATCTATTTTCCCCCTCCATCGAATCTTAATCATCCCCCACGTACTTGATCCTGCGTTTGAGAAGACCATATACCGTGCTCATTTGGGAATGGGCAGTGTGGTCTATAGGAAGGTCAAGAAAGTATCCAAAGCAGCTCTTCTTAAAAAGTCCATCTATATTTTCATTCTTTATAACATTCCCAAATTCATCAAAAGGCTTCCCCAACTGACATTTAAGTATAAGATCACCAGTTAGTTTTGTAGGGTCATCTATCGGCATCGCAACTTGAAACTTGTCAATACTAATAGTTTTGACAAGATCATGCTGCAATTTTGATCTTAATCCACGCTCTATTGGTGATGCATTATCATCATCTTGATCATCATCCTTTTTCTCACTTTCTACTTTCGCCTCTTCTTGTTTATCATTATGTTGATTATCATCTTCTTTCTCACTTTTTACTTCTTCCTCTTTTTGTTTATCTTCTTATTTCTCCTCACTTTTATTTTCCTTACCGGCCTTTATATACCCTTCTCCACCTCCCTCTTCATAAATTTCCTCAGCTTTATTTTTCCCTAACTGAGATTGTTCAGGAAGTTCCTCCGAATCCATCTGTACTCTAGCCTTTTTTGTTGGGTGGTCAGAAGTTGATGCACTTTTAGTTTCTTTTCTTTTGGGAGACATCTTTTAACTACAAACAATAGAAAAAACAAAAAATACATTACATTTGATGTCTGCATAATTTTAAAAAAAAAGGTAAGACAAATTTCAATAATTTATTATACGCCACATTACAAAAATACATTCCAACGGATAACCTATCAGTTGGAACAGATGGGGAATCTGTTTGAAGACCTATTTAATATCTCCCAATAGATGTTCCACCTGTTGCAACAGATGGACCACCACCACCACCACCAATACCACCGAGACCACTACCAATGCCACCAAGACCACCACCAAGACCACCAACACCAAAAATGCTACCAATACTAACACCAACACCAAGAACACTAATACCACCACTAATGCCACCAATACCCATGCCAATGACACCAAGACCGCCAACACCATCACCGATGCCACCAATACCACCACCCAGACCACCGACACCACCACTAATACCACCAATACCGACACCACCAACAAGAGCCACCAACAACACCACAAATACCATCCAATAATACTCCAACAGTAAATGAAATAGTGCGATAAAAACTAGATTTTTCTCAAGTTCTTCCTATGTTCTTAGCATAAAAACTCAAAATTGTTAACCCATTTTCGAAGATAATACAACTAAAATTCTTCTTTTTTATTATTAACTAAAAATTGTTAATTTTTAGAATAAAAAATAAATGTAGAGCTCTTCTCAAACTCTATTACCTGCAAAGACAAAGAAAACGATGGATAGAACCAAGAATGAAGTCAAAAATAACAACTATATGGTCAAAAATGGGAAGAAAATCAATTTATTTTGAAGGGTTGAGCAATATGTTGAGTAGTTGTTATTTGTATTATTGAAAAAGAAAGAAAAGAACGAGAACTTGAGATTTGAAATGATGAAATATTTTCCCACAAATGGATGATTTATATTTTTAGAAAAGAATGACAAGTTTTGAAATTATTCATTTGGTCTGAATTGATCTTAATTATTTTTCTAAATTTTAAAAGATAAAATTTTTAACCATCTCATCATAATAAAGTGTATTAAGCTCAACTAAAATGTAGATATATTTTAGGTATTAGATTAGTAATAGGTTAATAAGAATCATTTCATCTCAGAGTGATCGATCGATGACTCGAGTTGGGAGAAACACAATACCAACATCATGCAATTGTAAAAACTCAATTGAAGTTGTGGTTGACCCCATCATCTCATCCCTAGTTATAGATAAATCAATTTAGGTATTAACTTAATAATAAGTTAATTTAAATTATTTTAAATCAGAGTGATCGATCGATGACTCGGATCGGGAGAAACGCAATACCAATATCATGCAATTGCAAAGACTCAATTGAAGTTGTAGTTAACCCTATCAACTCATCCCTAGTTCTAGATAAATAAATTTAGGTATTATCTTAATAATAAGTTAAAAAGAATTATTTCAACTCAGAGTGATCGATTGACAACTCAGATTGGGATGAACATAATACCAACATCATGCAATTACAAAGACTCAATTGAAGTTGTAGTTGACCCTATCAGCTAATCCCTAGTTCTAGATAAATCAATTTAGGTATTATCTTAATAATAGGTTAATAAGAATCATTTTAACTCAGAGTGATCGATCAATGACTGAGGTTGGGAGGAACGCAATACCAACATCATGCAATTGTAAAGGCTCAATTAAAGTTGTAGTTGACCCTATCAAATCATCCAATTCTATCTAAATAAATTTAGGTATTAGTTTAATAATAGTCTAATAAGAATCATTTTAACTCAGAATGATCAATCGATGATTGAGGTCGGAAGGAACACAATACAAATATAATGCAATTGCAAAGGCTCAATTGAAGTTGTAGTTGACCCTATTAACTCATCCCTAGGTATTAGCTTAATAATAGGTTAATAAGAATCATTTCAACCCAGAGTGATGATCGATGACTGAGGTCGGAAGGAACTCAATACCAATATCATGTAATTACGAAGACTCAATTGAAGTTGTAGTTGACCCTATCAACTCATCCCTTTTTCTATCAAAATCAATTTAGGTGTTATCTTAATAATAGGTTAATAATAATTGTTTCAACTTAGAGTAATCGATCAATGACTGAGGTCGGGAGGAATGCAATACCAATATCATACAATTGCAAAGGCTAAATTAAAGTTGTAGCTGACCCTTTCAACTCATCCCTAGTTATAGATAAATCAATTTAGGTATTAGCTTAATAATAGATTAATAAGAATCATTTCAAGTCAGAGTGATCGATCGATGACTCGGGTCAGGAGGAATACAATACCAACATCATGAAATTGCAAAGACTCAATTAAAGTTGTAGCTGACCCTATCAACTAATCCCTAGTTCTAGATAAACCAATTTAGGTATTAGCTTAATAATAGGTTAATAAGAATCATTTTAACTCAGAGTAATCGATCGACGACTTAGGTTAGGAGAAATGCAATACCAACATCATGCAATTGCAAAAGGCTCAATGAAGTTCTAGTTGACCCTATCATTATCCCTAGTTCTAGCTTAATCAATTTAAGTATTATCTTAATAATAAGTTAATAATAATTATTTTAACTCAGAGTGATCGATTGATGACTCGGGTCAAGAGAAACGTAATACCAACATTATGAAATTGTAAAAACTCAATTGAAGTTGCAGTTGACCCTATCAACTTATCCCTAGTTCTAGATAAATTAATTATATTGAAATCTATTGCAACAGACGACTGAGATTTTGGAAATTTTAATCAGATATTGATACCTGTTGAAATAGATTATCTATCTGTTTTAATTATCAAGTAGACATTTGCATCTGTTGCGATAGATAACTGAGTTGTTAGAAATTTTCAAACAGATATTGATATTTGTTTCAATAGATGACATATCTATTTGAAAATGTTGTTTTCTAATTTAAAGCAATTTTTTGTCCGAAATAAAAAAGATAAATTCCTAAGGCGGTAAAAAATATTTCTTAGATAACTCAAAAATCTCATCCTTGAATAGTCTTATCTTGTCTTTAAAATGTCACCCGTCTCGTCGTTCCCCTCAAAGTTATTAATGAATATTTAAACCCATCTCTAGAATTATCTCTCCTTCAGTCATAAATTTATTCAACTCTCTTGTTTTTCTTTCTCTTCTCTTTAGGGTTATCACAACCGCCTTCTTTTAGTCTCTCTTTTATCTCCTCTTTCTCATGAAGATTCTTTTGGATCTCAATCGATCTATATCTTTTCTCAACCAAAATTGTTGTTTTGATCCCCTTGCTTTTGACATTGTGGGTATGGTTCACTATTACTCTTTCATTCTCGTCTTCTTCTTTGCAAGTTATCTAAATTAGTTATTTACATCTTTGTTTATTTAATTACCCTTTACCCATATCCTATTTATTTAAAAAGTTTGAAGGGAAGGTGACTTTTAATTCTTGAAAGAACGAACCATTTTTTTTATTAAAATATGCAAAAAAAAGTTATTTATTGGGAGAAGTTTAAAAGCCTTGTTGGCAGTATCATTTTTTCATAAGTATTTTATTTGTTTCTTTATTGTTGATGTTGTTATTGATGTTGTTGGTGTTTTTGGAACGTGTGGTGTGGTGTTGTTGATGGTTTTGGAACAAATTGTGTTATTTCTTTATTGTTGATGTTGGTGTTGATGTTGCAATAGATGAAGCACCTTTTGGAACATATCAAACCACTAGCAAGGCTGGTATGATGTATTCAAATAGATTACACATCTTTTGTAATAAACTCCACATTTGTTGCAATAGATACGCAACATATTGCAATAGATTGCCCATCTGTTGAACAGATGAGAAATCTACTACAATAGATAGGGAATCTGTTACAAAAGATATGGAGTCTATTGCAATATATGGGTAATATTATTTTTGTTCTTTTCTTGCTTGACATTAATTGTTTTTCTCTTATTTGTGGATATAAAGAAGTCAAAGTTGATCAACTTTTGCACGACCAATACAAAAGACTACAGTAAAGATGGGTTTGAAGAAATAAGCTATGTTCAGATGGAACCACTTTATATGTAGGAGGTATGTATTACTAGTCATGTTATCGTGAAAACACATATAGAGTACACTAATTTTGTGAATGTTTTTTTACTGATTAGGCATTGATCATTCAAATAAGATATTTGTAATTTTATAGTTAAGTACAGTTAAGTTTGATAGGTCCAAACTAATAAGGCTGAGGGACCATGAATATGGTTCTGATATTCGATTAAGATTTAATGATGGTTGTTGCTCATGTTTATGTGTCAAACTTTGTGAAGGGATCAAGTTTTGGTGGAATTGTAAAAAGATTCAATAGAGATTGGACTAAATTTTAAGGTGCATTGAACTCTGAGAGGCCTTTGAAGCCTCCCACTGCTTCGACCAAGAACTTAAATCAATATAGTTATTGCCCTAGCCTAAATTTATATGGTTAGGTTGCTCAGGGTGATGATTATACACCAAAAGGTGCGGTAGGAGAATACCTACAAGGTAAAAGAGGAGTTGATGAAAGACTATATCATCTGAGAGCTAATTGAAGAGGAAACATTGGATAGGAGGGAACTTCTAGCGAATATGGCCAATGAAATTGACTTAGAATATGAGAAATTTGAATAAAGTGAAAATATGAAAGTGTATCCAAAAATGAAAATCCATCTATTATCTCTCTCAATGAAAAATAGTTCAGCTGGGCAATTTACTAGGGAGCTACGACTGGGTAGCGTGGTTGGAATGATCACCTACATAGAAAATAGCAGAACACCAAGAAAGGAGATTTACGAGCACCAAGGGTTGTAATGATGTATAATAAGTCAAGAAAACTTGCACCAAGAATAGCTGAAGTTAAAATAAGGAATCTAAGTGAAGGAGACAATTTTAAATTGCATCTCATGCCTTGTTGTTTGTAGTTCTGATTAGGTCCACTGTTATTGACCTAATTGGAATAATATACATTATTGAAAGGCAGATTGAGTATCATTACTTCCTTAGAAATATGGATATAATTGATTGTGTTTTATTGCCTTAGCATTCTTTCAACATATCTTGGATAAGATCAGAGGCTTGTTGTAGTACGTGAATCTCGATAATTTTTAAGCTTGCCTCCAACTTAGTGATTTGGTCTTTAAGCTTGTCATTGCCTTCTTTGAGGTTAGGGTAGAGTTCTTGGTATTTTGTGATATCGTAGGTAAAGAATACTTTCTTTGGAGTTGTGGCATTGTAAATGGCCTTCAGAAGACTTCCAGAACACTCTCTTTAGAATGCTTAAATAATACATAGAGGGTCTCTATGTTTGTTTTAGGTCAACGTGTTGATGCACACTAAAACAGTGATCCCAACAGTTGAACAACTCATCACAAAAGACCAAGAATTCTATACTAACCTCAAAAACAACAATGACAAACTTGAATGCCAAATCAGCAAGTTGGAGGCAAGCTTGAAAATTATCAGGATTCATATACTACAATAAGCCTCTGATCTTTTCCAAGATATGTTGAAATCATTCTAATACAAGAAAAAACAATCAATTATATCCATATTGCTAAGGAAGTAATGATAATCAATCTGCCTTTCAATTTTGTTTGTGGTTCCAACCATGTCAATAATAGTGGACCTAATCGGAACCATAAACAACAAGTCATGAGATACAATTTAAAATTGTCACCTTTGCTTAGATTCCTTATTTTAATATTGGTTGTTCTTGGCATAAGTTTTCTTGACTTACTGTACATCATTTTAATCCTCGGTGCCCGCAAAGCTTCTTTCTTGGTATTCTACTATTTTCTCTATAGGTGATCATTCTGACCACGCTACCTAGTCACATCTCCTTAGAAAAGTGTCCAGCTGCACTATTTTTATTTGAGAGAGACAACAGACGGATTTTCATTACTGGATACACTTTCATATTTGCACTTGATTCAAATTTCTCAGGTTTTTATTCAGTTTCATTGGCAAGATTCTCTAGAAGTTCCTTGCTACCCTATGTTTCTTCTTCAATTAGCTCTCAGATAATATAGTCTTTCATCAAATCCTCTTTCCCTCGCAGGTATTCTCCTACGGCTCCTTCTGGCATATAATCATCTTCTCAAACAACCCATCCATATAAATCTGGGCTAAGGTAATTTGTATTATTTTTTCGTTCTTATTCGATGTAGTGCGAGGCTTCAAAGGCCTTCTCAGAGTCCAATGTACACTTGAAGTTAACTCCAATCGCTATTGAATATCTGCACTGACACCAAATATTGATCCCTTCTCAAAACTTAACACGCATAAACATGAGCAACAACTGTCATTAGTTCATAAGAGTGTATCAACACCATCTTCATAGGACCCTTGTCCTTATCAATTCAAACCTATCAAACTTAACTTTACAATGCAGGATCTTGTTTGAATGATCAATGCCTAATCAGTTAAAAACTATATTAATAAATTATTTTACTTTATGTGTGTTATTTCGATGACCTTATCAGTAATACATAACTCTCACACATGAAAGGGGATCCATCCATCTGCACGTTCTTCCTAGCCCATCTATGGCTTAATTTGAATAAACAAATAACTAACATGTTGCAACAGATAACACATCTGTTAAAATTATCAAACAATTATAAATATTTGTTATGACAGATGGTCAATATGTTGCAACATATGACTTATCTGTTGGAAAAATCAAACAGATATATCTATCTATTACAATAGATTGTCAATATATTGGAAATTATCAAACAGGTAGAATATATTTTGCAACAGATTGCCCATCTATTAGATTTATTTTAAAGTAATTTTCTTTTCTTTCTAAAATACAATAAAGATAAAATATTGTATTTAGATCAGTTTTTTTAATTTACATATTCAAAAAAGTCATCAATTTTATTTAATTAAGGGATGTAATTATTAAAAAAGAGGTGAACAGTCGTGGCTTTTTGACAAACTCATTCGAATTCAATCTTTTATAAATAGGTCCCTCCTTACTCGTTCATTATACTCCACTTCTAGATATGGCTAATCTAGATTTGTACAAGGTGATTCATCTCGATTCCTTGTGGGAACTTGATAGGCAGATTAATGAACTCCGGAGGGAGTTAGGCAACTTCAGATCAAGGTTGAGGAGGGCCCTGCTGCTGCTGGATGACGATTGGTTGGTTGACAATACTACTAATAATAATAATGACAATAATAGTAGTAGTAATAAAAATTAGGTTATGTTTTTTTCTTTTAGCATATGTATTTTCTTTTTCTTTATATCGGATCTACCTAAGGGTATGTTTTTGTTATTGTATATATTTGTATACAATGGATTCAAAAATCTATGTTTGGTTGACTTTGAATTTTTAATTATTATTTAATATTTAATTATCATTTTGTTTATTCCTTATTCTCAACATGTCAACGGTTGGAGGTAGAGATTGAGCGTTTGTGGCAACGGATGGACCATAAGTTACAACAACAGTTATTAATAAAAAAGGGTTATTGTTATTGAGAGGGTGAAAAGTCATGAATTTTTAATTATTTAATATGAAAAATAGTTTGTAAATAAATAATACGAAAATAAATGATAAACATAATTTATAACCGTAAAAGAATGCTTGTTTAATTTTAATAACTGATCATGACTTTTTACCGTTTTTATTTTTAAATCTATTTTTTTAATTAATTAATTTATTTATTATATAGTAAAAAAAGTCACCACATTGGATTAATCAAGGTATATGATGATTGTTAAAAAAAAGGTGAACAGTCGTGACTTTTTGTCTAAGACATTCAAAACAGCCGATGAATTAAATTTCCCACTATTACAACTGATGACTCAGCTGTTAGAAAAAATCAAAAAACTCCTTCAATAAATGGTCGATTTGTTGTAACTTATAGTATACCTTTTTTCATAGATGGGTTATCTGATGCAACAGATATACAATCTTTTGCCACAACTTAATAAAAATTACTATTATTTTATTAAAAGAAATGGTTATTAAAAGGGTGAGAAGTCTTTGATTATTTAAATGAGAAAATTTTTATTTAAATTTAAGAACTAATTAATAATAATAAGCTAAAAATTCATGACTTGTCACAACAATCAAAAACTCATCAGCTTGATTCAATTAAGTCATTTCTTTTCCCAAAAAACGATAAGAAAATAAATGATAAACATAATTTATAACCGTAAAAAATGGTTATTTAATTTGAATAATTGATGTTAATATTAAATAGGCGATAAGTAGTGACTTTTAACTATTTTTGTTTTTAAATTTGTTTTTTAATTTATATAATAAAAAAGTCACCAATTTGGATTAATGAAAGTATATGATATGATGATTATTAAAAATATATATATTATCTGTTGCAATATATTGATTATATGTTGCAACATATAGATTATCTGATGCATTAGATGGTCAATTTGTTGCAACAAATGGTATATCTGTTGTCACGGATGGGTTATCTGATGCAACATATATACAATTTGTTGTCACAACTCAATAAAAATATTTATTAAAAAGGTGAGAAGTCTTCGTTTACTTAATTGAGAAAAAGGTTATTTAAATTTAAGAGCTAATTAATAATAATAAGCTTAAAAGTCATAACTTTTCACAGTAATAAAAAAGTCGCCAATTTGAATGCAATTAATAAATGGAGATGAACAATGACACCTTTTTGCCTAACTCATTCAAATTCAATCCTCTATAAATAGGTCCCTCCTTACTCGTTCATTATACTACACTCTATTTATTTCTTGCATCTTGTCTTTCATATTACACCTTCAACCGCTTTCTCTTCAAAGACCAGATATCAGATACCTTTTCCCTGTCTCAGGTAAGTTTTTTTATTTCTTTTTGTATAAATATACCCAATTGGTAGTAGACATTATATTACATTCGTACTCTTTTCTTCACTTGTGTTTTGACTTTTTTTTTCCAATTCATGTGTGTTCTAGATATGACTGATCCTATTTGGGACGTTACTTTTCTGCAAGATGCCATACGGGAACTTCGGAGGCAGGTTTATGACCTTCACTGGGAGTTGGGCACCGTGAGAGCAAGGATGCTCCGAGAGACTCGCAGGCTGAGGAAGTACCTACCGCTGTCAGTTGACGATTGGCCAGCTGACAGTAATAATAATGATGATGATAATAATAATTAGGTTATGTTTTTCCTTTTAGCATGTATATTTTTATTTATATTCCAACTACCTACCTAATGTATTTTATTTTTGTTTAATGAAAACTTTATGTTTCTGTCTATTTGTTCTTCTCAACAAACATGTCAACAATTGAATGTAAGAAATAATTTTGAATCCAGTAGAAATAGCAAGAGTTTTGAAACATATTCGTTATCTGTTGGGTTTGTGAAAGGAGTTGTTTTTTGTTGTTTCAAACTAATTACTCATCCATTGCAATAGATAACTAGTTTGTTGCAATATAAAACTCGCATGATGCAATAAATAACTAGTTTGTTGCTACAAAAAACTCGCCTAATGAAATAGATAACTAGTTTTTTACAATAGAAAACTCGCCTGATGCAACAGATAACTAGTCTTTTGTAACAGAAAACTCGTCTAATGCAATAGATAACTAGTCTGCTGCAATAGATAACTCGTCTATTGCAACAGATGACCCATCTGTTCGATTCATATTACAGGCACTATATAGAACCCGTTCATGAATCCAACATATGAGTCTTCTGATGTAATAGATTACTTATCTATTGCAACATATGAGTGATCTGCTTAAACAGATGGTTCTTATATTAGATTCATTAACGGGTTCTATCCATTGTTAAAAAACAGCAGTAGCAGTGTACCTAGATAACAAATTCAACTAAAAATCATAATTTTATTTACCAATGTCACCTATGATGTAATTCCAAAGTGATGTACGAAACAAAATTTGACCTAAAAAATTATTCAAGTAGCAGTAGTAGCGGTAAAAACAACAACAATGGTCAATAAGAAGAAGATCAAGTGAATAATAAAGTAGAAGATGATGATAATGAAGTTGAAGATAATGATAATGAAGCAGAAGAAGATGAATAAAGCATCAACAACAATGAACAACAAAAATTATGAAGAGAGAGGAAACAACAATGGATGAGAAGAGAGATAAATGTGTTTTTTTTCCTCTGTTTCCTGTTATATTAACTAACATTTGCATCAAAGTGTAAATATAAAAACTTGTGGGCTATTTTAAAACTTTCCCAACTTTGTTAATAGATAATAAAGTAATTGACACCTCTTCTCAATTATTAAGACTTGAGTCACCTTCACCTCATTTTCAAACTCCTTTATTACATTTATCTAAATCTCCCTTGTTTCTAGATCTTAATTATATCCTTGTATCTTATCTTATTATCTTGTTTCAATTTTCTTCCATTCCATTTTATATCAATTGGTATCAGTGCAAGGCTAAATAATTGTTCCTACAATTCTTAATCCTGGTCTTGCATTTTTCTTGAAAATCCAAAAGAAAAAATTTGAATATTTTTTAAAAATAAAATTGATATGAAGTTGGTTAATATTTTTAGTTGAACTACACATTGTTGTTTTGTAGTTGAAAATCAAAGAATGGATGGCTTGAAAAAAAAATTGAAAGCCATTATTGAGATTTAAAGCTTTGACAAAGCTTGAAAATGGGTTTTGTTGATTTAGTGTTTGTTTGAAGAAATTGTTGGAGAAAAGTTGTTAATAGAGTTATGGGGAGGTTGTATCTCAAATTTGAGCTTATTTGATTGAGTATTGAGCGATATTGGCTAAAAAAATTGAGTTTCTTCGAGAAGAAGATGAATTTAAAATTTTCAAAAATAGCCAAATTTTCCCCCATTTAATATATAGCCTCCAACTTGTTTTCTCTTCTTTTCTTGTTAATTCTTGCTAGTTTACTTTGAGTATTCATTCCTACTTAATGTTAAACTAGTTTTTGTTCATTTATTTTGTTCGCGTCAATTTATTTTGTGTTTTTTTATTTCGTTGTATATTTATTTATTTAATGTCCATTTATTTATATTATCCTTTCTTGATATACATAAACTCCATTATGAATTGATACTTTGATGCTTACTTTGAGTTGATTAAGTTGTTGGTTCTTGAAGAGATTTGAGGAAATTCTCTTGAGAGAAAAAAGGCAAGAGTTCGTGAGATTAATTTAGTGAGGTCTAAAAGCCTTAACCTTGAGTGTATACATAAGTATTGAGTGATATATATATGATAGAGAGAATATGTGAGGTACTTTGACATTGTTTCTACCTTCTTTTTATTGCAAACATGTCTTCCATAGCTTTGGGTGATCCTTGTGATGATGAATTTTAAGACTGATTGTGAGGATGATGAAAATTATTATGATGAAGATTGTGGAGAAAATGAAAATTATGAATCTTATAGCGAAGAATATGAGTTTGGTGATTCTTATGCTTTCAACAATGATTTGGAAAATGATGATGCTTTAAGTTATGAATCTTCCACATATTCTTCGTGTGATGCATCTAATAGTGAATAAAGTGATGATGGGATTGATGATGATAATGGAGAAACTCTTGGTAAATATTCTTATTCATCTTATTACTATGATTCTAATTCTAAACATGAGAATGGTAGTGGTTCTTATGTTGTTTGTTTTGTTGAAGAAGGAGGTGTTAGATCTTTCACAAACATATTTAGGCAAAATGTGAATCGATGTGCTACTGATGGTAGAAATATTTTGTATAGGCCTTATGATGATATGAATGCTTTGATAAATAAATATCATTTTGTTGAACAACATAAGTGTGATGAAGCATGCATTGACCAATTTGTGGAAGAAAGAAATAACATGTTTCATATTTATGGTAAAATTGAAGGACTTTGTTGTGGCATGATTATACATAATAAGAGTTTCATAAATATTACAAGTTCAAACATGGTTGAGAACTTAAATTTGAAGACTAGAAAACATCCTCAATCATATGAATTGCCATGACCAAATGATAAAGGAACTTTAGAGATCACAAAGCAAGTTTAAGTAAAGTTTCAACTTGACAAGTTTCACGATGAAGTAATATGTGATGTTATTCCAATAAAAGCTTGTCATTTGTTACTTAGAGGGTCTTGGATAATTAAAAAAGAAGATACTTTTGATATAAAGACTAACAAGTGTTGTGTCAACCTAAGAAGTCAAAAGTATCTCTTTATGCCATCTACACTTTTGAAGGTGAAAGAAAGATACTTGGAGTTGCTAAGATTGATAAGAAGAAAGACAAAGTTTAAAAAAAAACATTTCTAAAGAGAAGAACTTGAAGAGGAAACTTGATGATTCTCAAAATGTAAAGTTCAAAGTTGATGTGAAGAGTCATCCTAATCCTTTGAAGAAAATTCTTTAGCCTTATCCAATGTTAAATAATCTTGAGAGAGAAAAGATTGAGAGGAGTTAGAGAGTGAAAAATGGCAATTCAAAAGTGGAAAAATGAGATCTTGAGTTGAGGATAGTGAGTGAGTTGCCACAAAAAAAGAGAGAAATATTTAAAAATGAAAAAAAATTGAGAAGAGTGAAAAAAAGGAGAGTTTGAGAGAGCTTGCTTCTTGTTTTAACTCTAATGGTAATCTTTCTTTTCCTAGTTGTAATATCTTTTTTGTAGATATGTTTGAAAATAAATCTATGAAACAAAGAATAATGAAGAGTTTTATACCATTGAAGATTCAAGAGTTGGTGGAGACACTAACTAATTATACTATTGTTCAAGTGAGCTTGAATTATAAAGACAGGTAAAGAAGAAAGTGTAGGAGCATTTCAAGGTACAATGGCTAACTCTAATGTCATAGCTTTTTTAAGTGAGCTTAAAAGAAATTTTGGTTTAAATGAAATTCATTCTTATTTTGAGCAAGATGAATCCTTTCTTCTTGATGAAATTCATGATGTTGGAGGTGATGTTTGTCTTGTTGAAGATAGTGATTATTTATAGCATTTTGACGTTACTCTACTAGTTGAGTTGAAGTGTGATACCAATCTTGTTGATTATTGTGACCTTAAATTGTTGCCAACCAATGATGTGCGGATTAATGAGTTTGAGAATTAAACAAGTGATTTTTGGAGTGTGCATAATATTATTGATCCTATCTCTTATTTCATCCATAGATATCAAATCATGGATAACCTTGTAAAGGATGACATTTTTCGTTTTGAGAGAGAATTTAGATGCTTTAATTAGTCATTGTATATTGATTTTTCTCTCATTAAAGATAGTATTTTTTTTTAATATAACATGACGAATTTCAATGATGAACATAGATTGATACTTGCGGTGAAGTTGATAAAGTAGCATTTTTAAAGGCTACAAGTTATATGATAATCCACTATGGGATGCAATATGGGAAGAAAACAATGAACCTATACATGAAAGTGAATTGATTGATTCTAGTCTTAGTATTAATTTCTTTACATATTCTACTCATTTTTTTGAAGATCTGTTCTTGTTGGATTATGCCAATATTTTATTCTTAAAATATGATAACAAGTCATTTAAAGATTGGTGTGGTATAGTAAAAGATCTTAATTTGATTTCATTTTGGGTTGATAATTTCTTATTGATGTTTTTGGATATACTTATAATGATTCTTGATGTTCTTAGAGGACTAAAGTTTGTTTTTGATCCCAGAGATGCTTCTTGTAGAATTGATAATGCTTTGAAAGATTATGATAATTTTTTTCTAGTTGTTGTTCCCTCCTTTATTTTGCAAGGCTTGAATTCGAGGACAAATTCTTTTCAAGAAGGGGAGAATAATGCAAATCGAGATAGCAAGATGGATAAAAAATGTGATGATGTGAACTATCTTGAATACAAAAGCATTCAATCACCCTCAAAGAATTTAAAGTGTGTTAGAAGGATCGTCAAAAGAGCTTTTAAAGTCCATAACATGCTCAAATGTATATATAAGAAAAGTGGTGACAACCAAAAAGATCATTAAGGGCTTAAGTTGCTATTATTTTATAATTTGGTCATATTTGTAATTCAACTATTTATTCAAGACTAGTATAAATAGTCTTAAGTCTTTCACATTAGGGTTAGATAGTTTTTGAATATTGTGTGCCTCCTTTGTGATCTTAGGGTTGAACCCTCATATCTCTTCATTGAACCCCTTGATTACTTGAGTAAGTAATATTTGTATGTTTTCAATTTGTCTTCTCCCCTGGATTGAATCTAATGATTAATGTATTTTAATTATTAGATTTTCTCTTTTATTCTTCTAAATTTCTTTCCAATTTCTTTCTAGATCTTAATTATATCCTTGTATCTTATCTTATTACCTTGTTTTAATTTTCTTGCATCCCATTTTACATTAAAGTTCCACATTATGTTGCATCTTTTTTGGAGTTGTCCACACCTGTGGTTTTAAATTAAGAATTTCATCCTTTCGGATGCTCTCGACAACATATCAAACAAAATAGTTAGTTTCAAATGTAGCATTACCCTAATGTAAATTGGTGCAAACCTGTTTGAACATGTTGTGCTGAGATAGTTAATGAACCAATTTAAACCTTGAATGGAGTGCCAGTTTAACGTGTCTCATTGAAAGATGGATGACCCATTTTGAATATAATATACCACTTTGAATGGAGTGATGGTCCAACATGTCTCATTGAAAGATGGGCGATGACCTATTTTAATATAAAATACCATTTTTAATGTAGTGACGGTCTAACGTGTCTCATTGAAAGGTGGATGACCTATTTTGAATGTAATATGCTACATTGAATGGAGTGATGGTCAAACTTGTATTATTGAAAGAATAACGACCTATTTTGAATGTAACATGTCACTTTGAATGGGGTAATAACCCAATGTGTCTCCTTGAAAGGAGGACGACCTATGTTGAATGTAACATGTCACTTTGAACGGAGTGACATTCTAACGTGTCTCATTAAAAGGCAGATGACATATCTTGAATGTAACATATCACTTTGAATGAAGTAATGATCCAACGTGTCTCATTGAAAGGAAGGCGACCTATCTTGAATGTAATATGTCACATTGAATAGGGTGACAGCCCAACGTGTCTCATTGAAAGACGGATGAGCTATCTTGAATGTAACGTTCCACTTTAAATGAAGTGATGGTCCAATATGTCTCATTGATAGGCGGAAAACCTATCTTAAATGTAATATGTCACTTTAAACAGGAGTGATAGCCCGATGTGTCTCACTAAAAGGCGTACAACCTATCTTGAATGCAACATGTCACTTAAATGGGATGACGGCCTAATGCATCCTCTTAAAAGGTAAAAACCAAAAATAATAAGATATGTCCTTTTGAAAGGGTGGATGACCCAAATATACAAGGATGTGTAATCTTGAATGAAGTAACGATTCAGTATGTCCTCTTGAAAGGATGGACAACCCAAATGTAATAAGATAGTTCTTAGAAAGGATGGATCACCTAAATAAGATAAGAAAATATATAAGTTGATTTATTGAACTTCATCCTTTGAATCAGGAGTCATCTAAAGGACTTTTGCATATCCCGGGCTTTTGGATTGAATCCTCAAACTTTGAGAGAATACTTTTGCATTATTTCTTAGAGGCGATCTTGCATAACGTCACTTGTATAACTTAAACAACACTCATTAATAGCACAATAATTTGTTATAACTAAGTCAGGAGTATAACATAAGATAGAGTTTGAAGATAAAGATGAAGTTGTTTGACTTATGCTGATTTATAGATAGTAGTTCGGTTAATATCTCTATATCTTTATCGTTATGCCCGATCATTTTTCTATAAAACCAGAGAAAGTGGTGGAAATCATAATGAAGTAATAAAACATAAATCAAGAGGAATATAGGGGAGAAAAGTTATCCAATTTATTGTGGCAAAGCCACAGTGGATCTGATAATGCCCTTTGTCATGCTTAATGTTGTCAACTTTGTGATTTTTCTGTTGTTGCATCCAAAGAAAAATTCTTAGTTTTGAGAGACTGACTTTGTTGGTATTGTCTTACCCTCCTGATGCACCTTGTTGATCTTTAATTTGCAAACCCTTATGAACTTGAATTAAAGTTTTTGTGGAATTTTTTAGGATCTTCCTAAAAAATTCTACCCCGGTCCATAACATAGAAACTCTCAAACTTTCTTATAATTTATGACATTGTTTAGTTTGGAATTTTTAAGACATTCTCAAAAATTCTGCCCCAGTCTAAAACATAAAATACTTGAGTTGTTTCTAGCATAGATTACTTTAACCATAGAGAAATTAAAAAATTATGCATCGATCTCAACTACAGCAACGTCTGATTTTCAATTTTTTAGCAAATGACAAGTTTTTGTGAAATTTTTAAACCTTCTCAAAAATTTCTGCCATGTTACATGCTTCAGTGTTATCTTCATTTAACTTGGGAAGGATCCCTTCGATGAATTTTTTGAGATCTTCTAAAAATTTTTGTCATAGTTTCTATGAAAGTTTTACAAAAAATATGATTGAGCTAGTGTGGAGCCTACATATTCCATTGATGTAGGAAATATAGTTCCCAACATAAAATGAAAATATAAATCTTCTAATGGGTTGACAGAAGCTGATATAGGCCGCCTACATATTCCATGAGAGAAATCAAGTCGAACATAGTTCATTACAACTAAAAGCGTGCAATTACAAACAAATCAAACCATAAAGTGCGATTACAAGTAAATAAAGCGACAAAATGGAATTACAAGAAAATAAAAAAAAAGTACGATTACAAGGAAGAAAATGTTAACTTCCAAATGCAGGATAAAAGGACGCCAAAAGTGTGTCTTTTGAGGGAAATTCATGCTTCCTCTGATTGATGATTCCAATGACTACTTCTTGTGATTGGGAAATGGATTGTTGTTAACATTAGCTAGAGCTTCTTCAATCGTTATCATCTTGTTGTCAATTAGATCCTGAATATTATGCTTGAGAGTGATACATTTTTTTGTATCATGTCTAACAACTCTAGAGTGGTAAGCACATCGCTTGTTTGGATCATACCAGTTAGAAGAAGTGTTCGTAGGCTTTGCTTTCACTGGATAAAGTAGTTTTGCTTCTTTCAACCTTTCAAAAAGCTGGGTAAGGGATTTTGACAACGGCGTGAAAATTCTAGGAGTCTTCCTTTCATGATTGGCACAAGGAGCATTATTTTGATGATATGTCACTTGTGAATTGAAGACCGGATAGTAAGAATGTCGAGCATTGGGTTGGTATTGATGAGGTTGCTTATAGTTGGAAGAACTTTCTTGAATCTTCACTCCCATTACTTCTATTTTTCTTTCCATTTCTAAAAGAATTAGTATGGAAGCCCTTATGAGTGGATTACAGTTCTTTCAAATTTATTATCCTTCCTATCTTAAGTCCATCCTCAACCATTTCTCTAGTCTTGACAATTTAAATAAATGTTTTTTCAGCCATCGTTACCATGCAATCAAAATATTCTATATTTAGTGCATAAATAAAGCAACTGATCATTTCAACTTCTTATATAGGAGAATGTACCTTGGCCGCTTCTTCTCTCTAGTGTATGACATATTCATGAAAACTCTCATTTGATTTCTGCGTTAGCTTTGTGATAGAGATCTTGTTAGGAATGATATCGAAATAAAACTTATGGTAATCCATAAAAGCATTTGCCAGGTCATCCCAAATGCGCCACTTAGTCATATCTTACTTAGCGTACTATTTTAGATCCTTTCCACTCAAACTTTGACTAAATATCTTGACCCGTATTTCTTTATTTTTACCCACGCCAATTAATTTTTCATAATATGTCTTCAAGTTAAAGAAGGGATTTCCGAACTCATCAAACTTTTCAAACTTAGGGATCTTATATCCAAGATGCAACTCAATCTCAAGAAATGCACACAACTCTTTATACTTCACACGTTGGTTACTCTCAAGCCTCCGAAGACTTCTCATTGCATTTTCCAAGACCTTGAGATTTCTATTTACTATCATATTAGTGTACATTCTTGGATCATTCTCTGTTTCAACATAATGATTAGCATCCAAGCGGTATAACCCTTGAGTTTATGTTACTGATGGGCAGTAGCAAAAGTATACACTGGCAGAGCATGGTGTTGAAAGGTTATGTTCTGAACCATTGGATGAGCAAATGTGTACCCAGAAGGGGAATTCTGAGGAACATGAGCATGATGACCTTCCTGATCAACTCCTTATGACGTTGGAAACATAGACCTCTTTTGTGGAGCATCAGGAGGCAAAGTTATGTTTGGAGAGTTTGAGAAGGTGTTTTTCTTTGCATCATCATGAGACTTATCTCGGCAATTTATTTCTCCAAACTAGAAACGACCTTTGAGGTTATTTCTCTTCCTATCAAGGAACTTGGGTCCATTGCAATAGAGAAGGTGGGAATTAACTCAAACGAAGTACTTGTGCTAATAAAAGTAGGATCCATAGTTGAACGAGTCCTTTTGTTAGCCTAAGCTAGAACTGATGGAACTATAGTTCCTTTATTGACCTTAGACCGTGTGAAATACTGATGTTCTGCTAGTGATTACTTTTTGTCTTTGTGAAGCGTGCAAGTTTGACTACCAATATAAATCAGCCTCTCTCTAAAAGAAAAAAGAGGCACTCAAAATGTAAAAATGTTAGTTAGTGATCAAAATAATTAACCAAAATAATATACAAAATAAATGACATATATTTGGTTTGAAACAGACTAGTTCAGAATTTGAAGAATAAGATGCTTTGAAAAAAGTGACTGAATGATCATAACTTTGACCATTTGATGGATTTTGAATTATAATGAACAAAATGATTTGGAAAAATCGATGTTTACGAATAAACATTCTAAAAGGTTTATTCGGAAACCTCTTTTGAAGACAACATAGTTTTTTCATTAATAGAACATTTGGGTAGCTCTAATTATAATTGAGTACGGGAGAAAAGAATTGTAAGAGCAACGTGGTCAATGTGAATTGGACAATGACATAATGAAATTTTGAATAAAACGTGGGGTAAATTGGAAAGAATGTAATTGACGGACTTTTAAATATATTTTGGAAGGGTTCAAATTTTGAGTCTTATATGTCTGTTAATGCTCTAAGATTTTGAAATAGAATAATGGACTAGTCTTGTTTAAAGCCAAAGATATGTTATTGAAACATACAGATCAAGCAAATATAGACAAAGCAAAACAATAAAATACTTTAGCACATAAACAGTTATTACATGTCCTAGCATACATGGGACCTTTCAAGCCAAAGGTACGCCTAACGTTTAAAGGATATACATGCCGTTTGTAGGACGTTCCATTGACTCCAAATATATCCCAAGGGACAATAGTCCATTCAATCCGGCATTATATCCTTTAATTAAAATACAGAAAGGATGATCGTCTGTCATTGACTCGTGGTCAATAGACATAAGGTGAATTTTTTTAATGGGCCCAATACCTCCTCAGGTATTGGATCGTCTTAGGCTTATGCCTAAAAAGGGTTTTGGTTTCGCTCTATACTGATATCTAGAGTGGCTTTGACAAGGTTTTCAAGTGGACAACTCGGGTATGAAAATTCGAACAGCTATTGGACGCCTAACGTGCCAATAAACTGTCGCACTTCCAACACTTTATTTGGAATTGATAAATAGGGGTAGGGACATCCGTAAAATACCAAAATAGTTTATATATTCAAATGTGGAAGTATGCCATGAAATGCAACAATTTGAGTTTTGCAAAAATTTAAACACATAAGCAAACAAACAGTTAAATGGTACAAACCCAAAAAGTTAGTCAAATAACTTAGTTGAAATATTTGGTTAAAACGTAGTTAAATCTATAGCAGATTCACCATTTCAGTTTTATCCATTTCGGATTTCATTTGGCGAGGAAATGGTTTTGACCTTCTAAAAACTATTTCAAGAAATTCGAGAAAATTTCAAAATAATTTTAAGAAGATTACATAGTCGCCGCTTGATTTTTATAGAAAAAAAAAACTTAGAAGAGTTTCAAAGGTTCAAAAATAGAAATAAACTTTTAAAACTAGAGAAACTGAGTAATGGTTCAATTAACGCCCTAAGAAGGTTTTTAAGGCATTAGGAGCGTCCGTTTAAAAATGGCGTACCAAATATTTTTTGACTAACTTAAAAATGACTAACTTTACAAAAGGTTGGTTTTTTTAAAATACTAAAATCATTTATTTACATATTTAAAATAACATTTATTCATTTAGACGAGAAATATTCTACCTAAATTAAACTAAATTGTGATTTTTTGGACTTAAGAAGAAAGTGAATTTTGCTTTTTGTAAAAAAGAAGAAGAATATGAAATTATTTTCTTTTTACTAATTGTTATAGAAAAGTCGATTGTGTTATAGATAATACCTTTGAAAACAATATTAAGAGAGTATTAAATTAAAATTGCTTTGCTAATTTTTGAAAAGTTGACTGTCAAAATAAATTAGTTTCTTAGGTTTAGAGAATATCACTTTAATCCAAAATAGACTATTAGTCACATGAACGAAACAAATGTCATGAATAAAATACTTAATCTTTAGAAGACTTGTTTTAAGGAGAAAATCGAGGGAACCAATTTAATCTGTTTTAGACAATATAAATTAGGTCAAGAAATTATTAATTAAGTAAAAGAAAACTAAGATAAAATAAAATGACAACACTTTAGAGAATTTGTCTAGGTTAATTGATTAAAATGTTAGTTAATACAAATAAAATAGGAAAAATCACATAAATATACAAAGTTAGAGTCTATATTACAAAATCTACCACAAGTTTCTATTTTACAAAATATACCAAACAAAACTAACAAAACCTATTAAATAGGAGAAAAAAATTCCTAGAAGTCTTTCATTTCTTTCAATTTTAAAACTTTGTTTTTTCTTCAAATTTTGAAAACTTTATAGATCACACAATTTGAGTTGTCCTCTTTACTCCCCCATTCTCTGAGAAAATGTAATGAAGACCATACTTGAAAGGAACACTTTGCCCTTACCTTTCTCGTTCTTCAAATTAAATACCCATTAAATACTCCTAACTAAATCTTTTTTTTCTTTTCTCAATTTCACGTAACAATGTCGAAACCGGCGATTTCCGAGCCCAAACTCCTTCCGTTTGACCCAAAATCTCCCACCAAAATCCACCATCTACCACCGAAATCCAAAAATCTCCATCGACAATGTGGTCAGCGAAACCACCACAATCACAATCTTCAAGTTATTGCAGTCTCCAAAACTCCCTATTATCCCTCGCCATCTTAACTCTACTTTCCTTCACATATCTCTCCCTCAAATACTTCCACTCTTCTAATTCTCCTCCTCATTTAACTCCTACTGGAAGCTATTATGCGGAGATGCTCTGATGTTGTTTCGATTTTAGTTCAGCATCACATTTAAGTAATGTAAAACTACCGTTTTTATAAACATGATATAAATATGGTATAAAAATTGGTGTTTCATAAAGGTTATATATTCTGTAAATGGTATAAAAATAATATAGAAATTGGTGTTTCTATAAACATGATATGTAATTGATATAGAAATTGGTGTCATCTAAAAATTATTTAACTACATCTTAAAAATATAATATAAATATGGTATAGAAATTGGTGTTCCATAAAGGCTATGTCAAAAACCTTATAACATTTGAATATGGTATATTCTATGAGGTATAATTAACTTCTAAATAATGATATAAAAATCATATATAAAATGGTGCTCCCATAAATATATTATGAAATTGCTATAAAAATTAGTGTTCTCTAAAGATTATTTAATTATATTCAAAAATTATAATATAAACATGGTATAGAAAGTGGTGTTTTTATTTTGAAAGAACTTATGATAATTGAATAGTTGGTAGATTTTGTAAATAAAAGCTACCTTTTGTAAATAAAAAATAATAGTGGTAGATTTTGTAATATAGACTCTAAATTTGTATATTTATGTGAATTGCCCATACAAATAAATAATACAAGCTACAAAAAATAATACAAGAATTGAATTTGGGCCCTTAATTTAGCCCATCAATAAAATTGCCCGGCTTTTGGGCTTTGAATCATGGACTTCAGTCCATTTTTATCCATGTATACTAGCCGTATATCACAGCTTTGCCTTGCTGCGTTTTACTATACATATGCAGTATATCAGTGTATAAAATCCATATACTTGCTTCCAGCTTTGTTATGCACTAGGAACAAGCATATACCAACTGCTCGACTTGTACGGCCCGCATATATGGCATATGTCAGTGTATTCCAGTAGTTGTTTAGTGCATATTAATCTTTTTTTCCTTTATGCAATTAGCCCATTTTGGACTTTGGTTGAGGCTTTTGACTCAAAGATGATGTGGGCCTCTTTGGCCCATTTGAAAATGCGAGAAATGGAATCCAATGGACTCGAATGAATTTCACATGCCAAATAAACAAAAATAAAATTGGTATTTGGATGGATAACAATCACGTTGATGCGTAGGAAGTTAACATAATGCAAGATTGCCTATGTAAATGATGTCAAAAATGATCTCACACATTTAAAACATGCCTGTCCAGTAACTATAGAAAGACCTCTAAATTTGTTAAGAGAAAGAAATCTATTCTAACGTGATATAAAGAATGATAAAAATTATTATATGTTATTAAACTCATAGCATAAATCAAAATAATAGTATGAGGGAAGGAGGTATAGAGAAGTACAAAATAAACCTAAGCAAGTGAACATGATTCTCAAATAACAATTATTACGTATATTCAGACAAAATAGGATGAATTCGTGTTTTTCAATATATGCTAAAACTAAATTCTTTTCCTTACTCCTAAGGAGCGATGTATCTTCTCGAGTTAGCAGATTACAAATATAATAAACACCCTTATCAGGTACACTACTCAAACATAATAAACCATTACAAGAACCTCCAACTTTCACCTTATACTAAACAGAATTCACAAACTCAATAAACCATTACAATAACCTCCAATTTTCACCCTTTAACAAAATTCACTAAAAAATTTATGCGCACCCTTCGAATTATCAACACAAATTAAAAAAAAATCATAATTCTAATAACAAAACAGTAACCTGAACAATTTTGATAGAACCCTTTCGCTAAATTTCATTATAAATATTTATAAAGTACTTATCAAATATCATTTTATACCATTTCGTTTCAAATAAAGTGCGGTTGAAAATTGTCAAAATAATACGAAAACATAATAAAATCCTAAATTTCTGCAGCAATAATCCCAACAATTACGATTACAAGAGAAGTATTAGAACAAGTTGAAAAATAATTCACTAAAATAGGGAAGATGTGTTCATCTTTTTTCGGATAGCGAACAGGGATTCCGAGCTAAAAAAAATTTTAATTGAACGGACTTCATCACTACACAAAACGTGATTCATATTGATGGAGTTCACTCAAGTTCGACGGAAGTCAATTTTTTTCAAGTTTGGTTCTTCAAGAATTTCAGTTGCGTGAGGTTAGGAGCATGCACCTCCAAAATCCCCCAAAATTCTCCCTCCCTCCTTCTATCTCTCACGATCTATTTATAAGGAAAAATCTCGGGGGGAGGGGGGAATAGGATTTTTGAATTTAAAATATTGGATTTTAAATCTGAATTTTCTTGTACCCGTTGGTTTCTTTCTACAACTAGACGGACAGAGTCTGAAAGAGGGAAAAAGTGATGAATTTTTAGCCATTTTGGGTTGTGTGAAAGGGTAAATTGGTAAAAGGGATGTCTAGGGTTTAGCCGTTGTTGACTTTCGTTACTGCTGGGTGTATCGTGGTTGATGTTATTGTTGATAACATTATTTTATTGGGGTCATTTGCTGTTACGGTGGTTGTTGTACATTGTTATTGACACGATGTTCGTTGTTGTTTGTTGTTATGTCTGTACGGTGGCGTTAAGGGAAGGAATTTGAGGCTTTGGGCCGGGTCCTGTTGACTCGGCCACTGGTCTTTTGTTGTTGAAGGGTAAGGGAATTGGGTTGTTGTATGTTATGGGATGGTGGTTTTTTTTTGTGTTATGTAGATTAGGAATTGGGGATTTAGGGCATTTATTAAATAGCCAAAAATGACAATTCAGACAATTATATTTAGACTTTAGCCTAATTAAAATCTAGTTGATCAATTGCATTGCCATTATGGTCAATTTGATTTTCAACTAAGTTCTAATTTAATAAATTGACTAAATTGAAATAATATTTAAAATAAATAACAACCAATTCAGTCCCGAGCTTCTTGATTCAATAAAATCAAATAAATATTTTTTCAAAAAAAATTATTTTTTAGGATAATTTATATTTAAATCAAGATTTTAACCATTTGAATCAATTTTCAAGATAACCCTTGATTAAAATTCAATCTTATTTAAGTAACAAAATTGTTTGATTTCGTATATGCGAATATGAAAATATATAATCGTTAATTAAAAGGACAAAAATACCCAGATAAATACTTTAAAAAGTTTTTATCCGGATAAAATAAATATTGTAATTTTATTTAAAATCGAAGAGACTCAAAATTAAACTTAGTCGCGGAGAACAAAAATTAGGTGGCACCACTTTCAATTATAATATAACAATATTTTCTAAAATTTTAAGTATTTTTTCTTTGTTAATTAGTATATTTGCAATGAGTAACTATTCATGATTCATTCTTCTTTAATTTTACCATTTATTAATAATCATAATTCCAATAATTTATCCCCATAACCCCAAACTTTTATTTCTAGGTTTATGATGTAGTTCTCTCACTTAGAAACATATGACGAATAACAGAATTATTGCTGAAAATCATATTCAATGGTCTATAAATTCTAAAAGTTGTTCATTTTGGTTGGATGATTGGCTAGGAGTTGAGCCTCTTGCTTATCATAATGCTTATCTTCCTAGGTTGGACAACATGACAGTATCACAGCTCTTAGTCAATGAAAATTGCGGTGAAAATAAGGTTAAACTATATGCACCTCAAGCTTATGTTCAACAAATTCTCACTTCTTATTTCAAATACTAAGAGCGTATTTTTGATCAACCTATTTGGAAACTCAATCCTAGTAGTAACTTCACTTGTTCTTCAGCTTGGGAGTTTTTTAGAAAGAAGAAGAACAAGGCTATGACTAATACTCTTTTATGGATGTCTTATGATATTCCAATAATTTGCCTATATAAAATCATCTTTAGTTTCATGAAAACGCCAATTCAAGTTTATCATTTCTCTTCTTCATTATTTTGATTTGTGAATTAACTAACATGTAATAGAAAAGAAGTATATGAAGATAGGAAATACTTCATTTGAGGTAGTGGTATGATCTGCGTACACTCTATTCTCCCCAGACTCCACTATGTGGGAATACACCGGGTATGTTGTTGTTGTGATTGAACACTTTATTTTTATATTTTATGTACTTGAACATACTTCCTTAATTTTAACTTATTTTTTTATGTATGTATTATAATCCTCTAAGAAAGTATGACCAAGAAAATCTTCACAAAAATGAACAATGCACCATTAGTATGTGATTGTTCTCTCCAAAAATTAGTTTGTAGTTGATACTAACTCTATAATCATATATTGTAGTTACATTACAATATTTAAATTTTAAAAGATGAGAATTTTCTTATGTAAAATTTAGATTTATCTTCCTTTCGTTATAATTATTTTTTGATTGGTATGATATTTTATATATTCATAATTATGTTAAATTTTTTTATTTAACTGACAGCATATGATGGGGAGTTTGACATAGGGAGCAAAATATGGTGGCGAATCTATTTGTAAAGAAAGATGTCAGAAGAAAAAAAATGAAGCATAATTAGGGACTACTTTTGTTAGAATTTTTTAACTATCGACTGTATTAGTAAATTAGATACTTTTGCTAAAACTTTTTAAAATTTAGTTTGTATTGATAACTTAGCTAGATATATTGATCACGATACTCATTTGGTCCTTTATTATCCTAATTTCTTTTGATATGAAGAATATTTAATATAATTATTTCATTTTATTCAAAATAATTATGATAAGGAATTTCTTTTTTATTATTCTAACAAAAATAAATAAATATGATATATTAATTCTATGATGTCATTGTTTTTCGTCATTCTTTTTTTTGTTTGAAATGTCTTCATAATTCTAAAATTAAAATTTTTTAACAGTCGATTTGTATTAGTAACTTAGCTACTTTTGCTAGAATTTTTTCTTTAACTTTGTTTGTATTGATAATTTAGCTCTATATACGTTGAAAATGATATTCATTTGGTCCATTATTATCCTATATTTTTGTTTGTTATGAAGCATATTTAATATAGTAATTTTTTTAATTAAAAGAATTATGATGAGGAGTTTCATTTTTATTATACTCGCAAAACAAAATTTGAAAGATGATATATTAATTCTATGATGTCATTGTTTTTGTTTAAAATATATTCATAATTTTTTTCATTGTTAATTACTTTTTTACTTTTAATTACTTTGTGAATGTAATAGTGTGGTTATTTTTGTATGTCTTAACAACATAAAAAAAAAAGAAAATCTCTTATGCAACTAATCCATTTATCTTTTTTATTTATTTTTTGACTTTACTTCTTGCTCTTGCCATTCATTAATTTATTTTTACAAATAAATTAATACATAATGATAATGTATTTAATGTCTAATAAACTTATACATTCAAATTGTTTATAACTCATATCTTATTTATAATTTTTATTTTTAAATATTAGCCATGACTTCTGTATGTTTTATTTTCATAATTCTTAAAAATATTTATTTAAGGCATAATACATAAACATCCCTTTTATCTTGACCTCAGTTCACATCTATGACCTCTAACTTTGGATGTACACAAGTAAACACTCAAACTTATATAAAAATAAAAAAGTAGACACACATATCTTATGGGACATAATATACATAGGATGTCGTCTAGGACATGAATTGACCATGTAGGGCGCCACAATGACACTTATCTACTTGTTCAACTTTATGCAAGTTTAAGTGTCTACCTGTGCACACCAAAAGTTAGAGGACATAAATGGAAGTTGAAGCCAAGTTAAAGAGCACAATTATGTAGTATGCCTTTATTTAATGTTTAAAATTATAGTAAGTAAATGTAATAACACAATGAAGAAGTTCATAAGCTTCGTTAAAAAAAAAAAGAAAAATCAGGATTTGCATAGAGAATCAAGTAGTCCTACAAAAAATAGAGGAACTTATAACAAAAATAATATTTTTAACATAATACAATATAATCTTATTTAAAAATATGATTTCTTATTCCTTTTAATTCATCACCATAGACGGTTTGTTTTATTGTATTTACAATAAATTACAAGTGTGAAAATCCTCATAAAAGTGATTTGAATTTTTTGTCCTTCACTAAAAGACATCACAATAGACAAAATCATCTTGTAATAAACCCTTCAGATCATTTTCTGAATTTCATGCAACATTTTGCATGTAGAGCTTTCCTATAGCTATCCTAAGTCATTTATGATTTGTTGAGACTGACAATTCATTGTTTAAGAGCTTCTAAAGTTGAGAAATGTGTCTCGGACCAAGATCTTAGTAAAATAGCTTCAAATGCCATTTTTGATAGCCTCAACAACTCTAAAACATCGAGTTTAGACTAGGGAGACCCTTGGTCTGGGTCCCGAGGCTTCAGAACTCATTTCGAGCTATTGGGTAGAAATTAGTAAAATTGGTCCTTGGAGTGTGGGATCCATTTTTTATCAAAAGATCCCAGACGGATGTCACGACCCGAGGCTACCCCCTAGTCGCGACAATGGTACTTACGATCATAAGTGACCACAAGCTAACACAAGAGCTGGTACCTACTGTGAGTACTGAATAAAATAATAATAATAATGGACATGTGCGAAAATGACTGATAAATCCATAAGGTCTAAATACTGAAAATATGATTTAATCTCAAGTCTGAACAACTGATAAAAACTGTTTAAATGAACTAACTGTCTAACTGACTGTCTAAAAAACCTCTAATTGATTGACTGTGGAGTTGATGAGACAAACTCCCATCTAACTCCAACCGACTAAGTAAAAGAAATGCTGAAATGACTGAATAAAAGATAAACTTGTCCACGAAGGATGAGGACTTACCACTGCTGTTGCTGCTATAATGCTGGACGGTCTAAGTACACTATGACAAATTCTCCAAGTGTGAGTTTTGGTTGGAGTCTGTTTCTTTCCTGGGTCACATACTGATTAAAGACGGTATTATGGCTAATTCAACTAAGATTGTAGTGATTTGTGATTGGGATAGACTTATATCTCCCACCAAGATTCAGCATTTTGTCATCTTAGTAAGTTATTCTCGATATTTCATTGAGGGTTTCTCATCTATAGCAGCTCTATTGACCAAGTTGACTTAGAAGAAAATTTTTGTTCAATGGTTCGATGCTTGTGAGGCTAGTTCTAAAAGCTCAAGGATTTGTTGACTTCAACTTCTATCTTGACTTTTCCCAAGGAGGGCGTGGGTTTTACCATCATTTGTGATACTTCAGGTGATAGGTTAGGTGTTGTGTTGATGCAGAAGGATAAGGTGATTGCCTATGATTCTCGTCAGTTAAAGTTCCATGAGAGAAATTACCCTACCTATGATTTAGAGTTATGCGCGTTTGTTTTTGCTTTGAAGTTATGGAATTACTACTTATTTGGAATTTGTTGTGAGATTTTCTTGAATCATCATAACCTTTGAAACTTCTTAACCCAGCGGGATCGTAATATGAGGCAACATGGTTAGCTTGAGTTTCTTAAGGATTATGACTTGACTATTCTTTATCATCCGGGCAAGGCTAATATGGTTACAGATTCCTTGGTCCAGAAGTCAACTAGCATGGGTAGCTTGGTGCATCTTTTGACCCAGGAGAGGCCTTTGGCCTTAAAGTTCAGTCTTTTGCTAACTAGATAATATGGCTTGACATTTCGACAAATGGGTGTGTTTTGACAGTTGTAGAGGGTAGGTCTTCTTTCATGGAGAAGATTTGAGCTCATCAGTTTAATGATATTGGATTGAGATTGATTTGATATAAGGTTTTGAGCGATGAGGCAAAGGAGGCCTCATTGATTCTAATTAAGTTTTGAGGATTGGAGGATGAGTTTGTGTGCTAGAAGTGGGTGACTGGATTAGATTGATTTTAGAGGAGGCCTATTGTTCTAGGTATTCCATCTATTTGGGAGTTACTAAGATGTATCATGATTTATGTAGCATTACTTTTGGGTGGTATGGGGAAGGATGTAATGGATTTTGTAGCTCGTTGCCTTTGTTGCTAGTAGGTGAAGTTCGAGCATTTAAGGGTTGGTGGATTTCTTCAACAGTTAATCATTCCTGAGTGAAAGTGGGAATGGATCACTATAGATTTCATGACCAGGTTGCCTCGCACTTCCCACAAATTTGATAGTGTTTGGGTCATAATAGATTAATTGACTAAGTCGGTGAATTTACTTTCGGTGCTTGTCTCCTTCAGTGCTGAGAGGCTGTCCCGTATCTATATTTATGAGATTGTGCGACTACATAGTATCCCGGTGTCTATCATTTTAGATCGAGGTTCTGTGTTCACTTTGCACTTTAGGAATACTTTTCAAGATGATATGGGTACTTGGGTTGACCTTAGCACGACATTTCACTCTCAGACTCATTGTCAGTCAGAGCGAACTATCCATATTTTGAAGTATATGCTCCTCACATATGTGATAGATTTTGGTGGCCAATGGGAGCAACATTTGGCTTTAGCAGAGTTTGCATATAATAATAGATACCATTACAGTATTGATATTTCTCCTTTTGAGGCCTTATATAGTAAGCTTTGCCATTTTTCAGTTGGTTTATTTGTTGTTTTTAAGGATATACCTCAAGGTAAGAACTTGCTTCGTAAGTCCTTAGATAAAGTCCGGATCATTCATGATAAACTTTGAGCTGCTCAGAGTAGGTAGAAGTGTTATGTTGACAGTAGACTTCGTGCCTTGAGATTTGGTGCTAGTGGTTGTGTTTTCCTTCAAGTTTAACCCATGTAGCGTGTGAGGAGGTTTAGGAGGAAGGGCAAGCTTATCCCCAGGTATATTGGTGTAGTTGAGTCCTTTGGTCTGTTGGGGATGTGTCGTATGAGTTAGCTTTGCCCTTAGTTTTATCAGCAGTTCATCCAATTTTTTATGTTTCTATGCTTCACTGTTATATTACGGATGAGTCTCATGTCATTTACTGAGAGTCGATTCAGTTAGATGAGAGGTTATCTTCTGTTGAGGATCCAGTCTCCATTTTGGCTTTGGATGTTAGACAGTTGCACTCAAGAGTTATCGCTGTGGTTAAGGTTCAGTAGCGACATCAACCTGTAGATGAGGCTACTTAGGAGTTCGAGTCTGAATGTGTAGTTCTTATCCCCAGGTCTTTGATGATTCAAGTATTTCTTTGTCTTATTTCGAGGATGACCTAGATTTTTAGTGGTGGATGATGTAACGACCTGAACTTTTGATGTTATATGTGAAAAATGTTTTTTTTTTGTTATTTTACCATTTAAACCCTCCCTATAGTTGCATTGTGGTGTTCTGAGGTGTGAGGTTGATTGGCATGATTCCCTGTGCATTTTGGTGCCATTTATGCGATATTATAGTTGCTGGTGGCTTCGAGAGCCTTACTATGGACTTATGTGGTTATATTTTGATCTGAGTGACGGATGGTTGAACGAACTGTGCCAGCAGATTCAATACGTTGATTTTAGGGTGATAGCATGGTTGGCCTGGTTTTATGGCTTTTAAATCTCATTTTGGCCCTCGATTTGGAAAGTTGTGATTTTATGTTTTTGGGGTCAACTTTGTGAAAATGACGTCTTTTCAAAAAATAATATCGTCATTGAGTTTGGAGCATCAAATTTTGTGTGGTTACATAGGTCATTTGTGTATATCGGATTCCGAATGAATCTCGAGGCCTTGGAGGAAACTTGGAATTCTTCCAAGTCTTCAGTTGTCAACTGGTGTAGCCGCGATTGTCGTCCTAGGGCTGTGATCAAGTTGGTGCAATCGCACATAGGGAGTTGTGTTTGTGACTGCTTATGCAGTCACCAATAATGGTGTGATCGCATATTGTGGGTCTGCGATAGCGGGACCCGAGCACCTAGATGGGGTATTTAAGGACCCTTTATTATGATTTTTATCTCATTCACCATCTTACCGCTTGAGAGTTAAACCCTAAAATACTGTGAAATCTTAAAAGTGAATCTTGTGGGTGCTTTGGAAGCTAGATTAACATCCATTTCTTGATTTTTTTTATGGAATTAAGGTAAGAATTCACCCTTTTTTTGTTTAAATTTCTTGATTAATTGCTCAAAATCCTAAAAATCACAGCGCTTAATTTAAACCCCAATTTCACACCTTTTCACTTGAATAATGTTCCTAATTCTATAATTACTATTTTTTTCTCAATTTCATATTCAAAAAAAACTTCAAATATTTAAAAATGTATTTCGAAGGTTTTACCCGATAAAGTTTAAAAATGGGTTTTTCATCGATTTGGACTCATTTTTAACTCAATTTGACTTGGGCTTTCAACAATAGATTTCTCAAAACATGGGTAACATGTTTTTAAAATAAAGTTGTGATTTTACCATTCTCTTTTGAAAAATCTACTTCGGGGGTTTGTTTTGACCCAAAGTTTAAATAGGCAATGTGGGTATCATTGGCTTATTTGATGCGTAGATTTTATATTTCTTTGATTTAGTTTATTACAGGATCATTTGTGAGAACTAAGGTCGTGTGTTGAAGTGTTATAGATCGGGTTTCGACCTTGAGGTAAGTTATGGCTTAACTTTTTCAGACTGGGCTAGGTAGTTAATTTATTTACAAAATGCATGTTAAGAGGATGAGAACTAATCATGAAATTGGCCATCTTAATGTGTTGTGCCCATGTAGGGTCCTATAACTGATGTAATTGTTGATTTAAAGATATTATGTGATATTTGTGACCGTGTAGGGTCCTATGTGTTATGGATATCCTGAAATATATGTGAATAATTATATTATGTGTTGAAATTCCTAATGTGGTACCATTGTTGTATTGTGCTATCTTCATACTTTATTGGCATATAAATCATGTGGAATTTCATGGATAGTGGAAATAATGAGTGGATATTGGCTCACTTGGTTGTTGAAATATATCATTGTGGATGATTGTGGAAATATTAATTGTGTTTGGTTGTGAAAATACATCATATGGTTGGTTATAAAAATACTCATTGCGATTGATTGTGATCATTACATCCTCATAGCATACTTATTCATGAAACATTGGTACCACCGTGGCAACATTTGAGAAACACTAATAACTCCTTTTTAAAAACCTTTCCCGAGGGATGTACTGGGAAGAAGATATTGTGACATAATATAAAACCCTCCCCAAGGGATGTGCTGGGGAGAAGATATGGATATATGGATTGTATACGGGTTGACGAAGCCCCCATGGGTCCTACGTCATAAGGCTTTAATCTGTAGGTGTATACGGAGGTTGTGTGACAACCTCGTGCATCATAGTCATCATTATCATTATCATTCTTATCATGTTTACTTCATTGTGCTTTTGTTGTTATTGTACTACTATTTTGACTTGTTACTTATCTAAGTGTTCTATCTTCTTATACTTGTATTTGATGATCTTGTATGTACGTTATCTGTCCTTTTCCTACTTGTATATGGTAGAATGTATACTTATGGCCTTTTCTGGTCGTTGTTGCAATATATAAGATATATTTGAACTGTTAGTGTAAGCGGTGTAGACTATCGTTGTGGGACATTTTTGGATTGCAGGTTATGTTCCCTTAGTGTGTATTTTGTATGCTTTATTTTCTACTTTTCTCGGTAGGCCTGTGATACCTATTGAGTACAAGTGGACCAAACTCACTCCTACTATACCCTTCTTGGACAGATTCGAATTTGGGTGCACCCCACGTTGCTTAACTCAGGTGATTGTTGGAGCTTTCAAGGTAGTGGATGATTTTAGGTCTCCAGATGTCTTCTATTATCTTTCTCTATCATTAGACTATATAGTTTTTTAGAGATAGAGTTGTATCTATTTGATTTCTTATGTATTTCATTTAGATTTGAGTTGTACTAGATACGCTTTTATACTGTTGACATAAGGTTTTGGGAGTTATGGATGTATTGTTATTTATGGTTCTTTTCATATTTGTTATACTTATATGGTTTAGCTTTGTTCTAGAAGCTTACCCTGGGGTTATTTTTGTCCCTTTACCCTTTTATGTATCCGTTTGGGTGATAGGCTTACTCGTCAAGGTTCGCCACAATGAGTGCCATCATGACCCTTGATTTTCGATCGTGACAATTATTACCTTGAGGAAATGAGTGTTTTTCCTTCTTTTTAGTCCTTGATCCAATCTACAACATATCGTATCCTTTGGAAGTCATAAAAAAAAGCTCCAACATATCTCTCTTCATGAACATAGCTTGGAACGCTTATAGTTCCCTTGCTTGACTTCTAGTAAATAGCCTTGAGAAAATTTAGGATGTATCAATGATTGTTACTGGAAGTTTGGTAGTGGTGTTGAGTTATGTTGTACATAATTTGTATATGGCCTCTTATTATTATCCACTATATTTTAATTTGAATCCAGTGTCTGGCCACTTGTTATTACCAATTGGTTCCGATTCATCCCAACATATATCAAGATGTTTCATTAGTATTTAGGATTAGAAATTTACTTGGGACCTATTCAGTTGCTGGAAATTTATGTTTTTGTCTTATTTTACAATTTTCTACGCTCCTCAGCTTATGTGGGCTTGGTAGGCTTAATTCCTTCTTGTACGTGCCTTTTGGGCTTGTGGGGGCCTAGTTAGGTTGTAGCTAGTGCATTTCTCTAATTGTTTGGGTTGTTTACTTTCTTTATGGCACTTACCTATTTTAGTAGATATTTACATTTCTAATTTTTTTTGCTGTTGACTTAGCTTACACACTCGCATTATATTTATGCTTTTTCTATATTTGAGCTTAGTCAGCTGACAATGCCTAGTGAGTGCCCGTTGCATTGGTACTCATACTAAACTTCTGCATCTTTTCCGTAATGCATATCCTAGTATAAGCTACTAGTGTTAATATTATTCTCAGGCACAACTGCTAATCCGAAGAAAGTGTGAGCTTTCTAGAGTCCGATGCTGATCCTCCATCATCTATTTTAGTTAGTCTTTTAAATTTTGAGATTAATACATATATATATATATTTCGGATACTGTCTAGTACTCTTGTTTTTGTTGTAGTGGCTCTAGTACTGGCCTTACTAGGTCTTGGAAGGGATCTTTTATTTATTCTATTATCTCATCTCTTATACGATATGTTACTTTTGCTTATATTATTATAGTATTGAATTCGTTCCTATTTTCCTTAGTTTTTGCTAGTTAGCACATTACTTGACATTCTGGGCTGTGGCTTGTCTTACCTATTGGTAGGATAAAGTACGTGCTATCATGACCAGAGAAATTGAGTCGTGATAGGTTGGTACCAGAGCCTAGATTTCACTTATATTATAGGTACAAGAGACAATGTTTAGTAGAATCTTACGTATTGGTACAGAGACATATGTATCCTATTTTTGGGAGGTTACAAAACATCCCTAAGAAAATCTTATCTTATTCATTCACTTTCATGCATTCAGTCTGCATTGGTTTCTAAATTTATTATTTATTGCACTGTTTTTTACATAGTTAGGATGTAGGGTACAACATTCGGGGGTAGGACCCCAAGTGTGCTGCTAGAGCTCCAATTAAAGGACGAGGTTGACCCTAAGGTTAAGGGAAGGCTGGAGCTACAACCCCCGTTTGAGATTAGGCTAGGGAATCATCACCAAATCCAGTTATTTCTCTTGAGCCTGAGAAGCTCCAGTGATTCTGTTACCTCAGTAACTGGTGGTCCAGGAGGCAGCCCAGGCCCAACCCAAGTTTATATCATCTTTAGTTCATTGTGATATGTTGGTGTAGTTATTGGGGTTAGTTGGTTATCCTCCTACTAATGAAGCTTAGCCAGCAACATAGAATGGTATTAATTTTGGGGCAAAACTTGTAGTTACAGCTTCCAAAGCATAGGTTCCATCGGCATCAGTAGTCCACAACAAACAGTAGTCTAGTTAATTATGTATGTAGAGTAGTTGAAGATGCTGGGCCAATTTTTTAGATTTCCTGCACCCAGGTTTGTTGGGACTCCAGGAGATATTGCTTTTGAGTTTTTTTACTTGTTGCGAAGAGAAGTTATGTCATTTAGGGTTGGTTGAGTCGAAAAGGGGATTTTTTTACATATCAGCTAGACATAATAGTGAGGATATGGTGGATGGGTTATCTTGATTCTAGGCTATCTGGATCTCCACTTGTGATATGGAATCAGATTTTTTAGGTTTTCTGAAAAAAGTATATGCCTCACAGAATGTATAAGCGCTTGAGAGATGAGTTTTTTGCTTTGGGACAGGGTTTTATATCTATGGCTGAGCATGAGGTGAGGTTTCACGAGCTATCTAGACACACCACTATGATTCTACCTATAGTGTATGAGCAAATTCGATGCTTTGTTAGGGGTTTGAGACCACTGCTTCTCAGAGCTACCCAGAGTTTGGTAACTTTGGAGAAGTGTTTTTCTAATATTGTTGAGCATGCCAATTTTATAGTGAATATATATCGTTAGTCCCAAGGGGTGACAATAAGAGACCCCATTATTAGAGCAGTTACTGTGGAGCCACATTGGATCACAGTTCAGGGGCCAAGAATTTTAGGGTAGGTACCTCCAGCAATAGTTGTATCAATATCAGGGTTAGCCTAGTAGGCCAGTTGAAGCAACAATTAAGATATCAAATGGGGGTAGCTAAGTTATCGTGGTCAGAGTAGTAGTCAACCGTAGAAGGGTGTTTTGTTAGGGTTGTCGGTCCAAGGTGGACACTCCAAATTATCTAGACCTTCTAGATAGAGTAGAGTTCTAGGGGAATGCTATGATTGTGGGGTTGTTGGTCATTTTACTCGAAAGTGTCCCCAACGTGAGGTGATGGATCCTTCAGGTTAGAGTGCACAATCAATCAGGGTAATACTTTCTCCAGCTAGGAGTGGTACACAGGGTCGTCAGGGTGGTCCTAGGGTTTTAGAGGTAGTACTCATACAAGTAGGATAGATAGTTGGGTAGGCATCTAGTCCAGGTAGGCTAGAGGCTAAAGCATCATATTCTGTGATCACATGTAAGATTTTAGTATGCCTTCAGCCGACTTCTTCTTTATTTGATCCAGGATCCACCCTTTTAAATATTTTTGCTTATTATGCGCCATGGTTGGGTTTGTCTTTGGAGTTTTTATCTGCACCATTGTGTGTATAAACTTCCATAATAGTGGATTTGGTATATATATCTTGTTTGGTGATTCTTCAAGAGTATAATACTCAGTTTATCTTATTGTGTTGGATATGGTGGATTTTGATATTATTTTGGGCATGGACTAGTTATCCCTACCATGCGGTCCTGGATTGCTTCCCCAAGACCATTACCTTAGCCATGCCTGGCATACCCCTAGTTGTGTGGCAGGGTTTTCTAAGATCAACTTGAGGTTTGGTTACTATCAGTTAGGATCAAGGTTGCAGACATCCCCAATGCAGTCTTTAGGACTCATTACAACCATTATGAGCACCTAGTGATGTCTTTTGGGTTTACTAATACCCCAACAACATTTATGGATTTGATGAACCATGTTTTCAGGTTATAGTTGGATTCCTTAGTAATTGTTTTCATTGATGAAAATTTGATATATTTGAGGAGTAGGTAATAGCATGAGCTGCATATAAGGATTGAGCTCCATACTTTGCAAGATCACATGCTTTATGCCAAATTCTCAAAGTGCAAGTTCTGGCTGGAGTCTATAGCTTTCTTGGGGCATGTGGTGTCCAACGATGGTACTATGTTGTCACGACTTACTATAAACCCCAATAGGTAGGCCAACCTGTAGCCTGAAACTATTATTAATGGACTACCAAGAGAAATAGAGTAAGAATGCGGAACAAATATAGTAAAATGCCTAAAATATAGAATATAGTCCTAGAACCCGGTGGAATTAGTACAAGAGCTTTGAATGTAATAAGATTACAAAATGAGATACTAATGAATATACTGATACAACCAATCTTTAAATTAATGTAGATTCTAGTCTAGTACATAAGTAGGAGAATAACAATACTCCAAATCCCAAGAGATCACCCACTGTCTCTGAACCATAACTTCGCACGACGCACACATCAACAACGAGAACCCATACAATAATCTCTAAGATGCAAAAGTGTTGTATAGGTACCAAACACGTGGTACTCAGTAGGAAACTATCGATTGAGCTCCAAAGATAATGAAAATATACATAACATGTAAGAGAGATATTGAAATGTGGGAGGTTGCACCACAATATGATGGACCAGTTCCCTTTGAGTCAGATACAGACAATCAAACAGTAAACAAATAAAACTTTGTAGGAAATTAAAGAACACAAAGATTTATAGTGGAAACCTCCTTGATCAAGGGAGGAAAAACATGGCTTGCCCTCACTAGCACTCAACAATCAACTATAATCAAACTCTTGATTACAGACTCATATGGAACCTAACTCTAGGCTCAACCAGTTTGTAATAACTCTATTACAAACCTATCTTAACAACTCTATCAAGAACTCACCTCGATATTGATTAACTATAACCAATATCAAACTCAAGTAACTCTACCTGAGCACTCTCGAGAAAACAATAAAAACATTACTCTTATAACATGAGTAATTCAATTACAGACCAAGACTTGACTCAAGAACACATATTCTCTCAGCACATAAAAGATTGGGACTTGAGCAATATTTGAGTTTTTGCTATTTTCTCTCTTTGAACAAACTTATTGCAAACACTAATGAATTAAGGAACATGCTTTTATATTTATATCTAGATAATGATTAGATTAGAAATATGATTGGGCCAAGTGTCCTGAAAGGTACAATCTCACCTATGCAGTTTGTTACACTAACAGACAAAACTACGCAGGACAGTGACTGTTGTACTAAATTCAAGAAGACCCAGGGACCTGGTCCCTTGTTGTTAGCTAACCATCATCAAAACCTGATATATCAATTTCCCCCTTTTTAATGATGAAAAATTAACAATAAATTTCTGAGCATCAATGTTCATTCAACTCATTTAATCAGAGTGATCACCACTACTGTCAATGAACGTTCCTCCTATAACTATGCCATTATGCTTCACCAAAATTCTTCAAATATTCTTCCTCCCTATCAATATGCCACATACTTCACCAACATTCAACACCTATGTACTTAGTTTCTGGTCCTTAACATATCATCATATCTCGCAACACACACCCTCACTTGGTCCCCACCACATGAATTTAGCGTTCCCCCTTTTGGCATCATTAAAAAGTAATAATAGTAAACCAAGAGTAAAATAAGCATAAGTTAGTTAACTCATGGCCACTGGAGGCAACACTAACATAAAGCACAACTTTAAAGATAATGAAGAAATAGATTAAACAAATAAACAAAGGATTCATTCATTTTTAAGTGAGACCAGTACCATTACAACATGAAAAAAAAACATAAAGCAACTATCTTCATAAGCCACATTAGAAACAAGAACTGTAAATTAACATATTGATGACAAACTGATGCAGAGATGATATGACTTAGGTAGAGGGGGGCTTAGGATAGAAGGATTTTAGCAACAACTCTATTCTAGAACTCTCTGCAACATGAGTGTTCAACAATTTCTTAGTGAGGTCTTTAACTTCTGTATTTAGTCCTTGAACCTCCTTATTGAGTTTTACGATCTTGGTTTGGAGCTATGCATTTTCTGCTGCAAGTTCCTCAGTAGCACCAGGTCCCTCTGAGGATAACTTCTTATTCTGGATCATCAAGTGAACTATCTCAGCCTCCTTAGCATCTAACTTAATTCTTATCTCCTCTATTTTATTGCTTAAGTTTTCCTGAGAAGCCAATAACTTTGACACTTGGGACACAGTTCCTACCTTTCCTTCTATGCATTTATTTTCCACCAAAGTTGTAAAACTAATCTTTTGTTTGACTGTTCAAGGATTTCCTTTAGTCCCAACAACTCCAAAGTGATCAAAAACCTTGTTTAAGAAGTACCCATAAGGTATACCATTCTTGCCTTCTCTTCTCATGGATGACCTTATGTATGTGCTTTAACATTAGAGCAGGTAGACTAATCAACTCAATCAAACACTCTATTAGAAACAAATCAACAATATAATTAATGGTCCTTTTATTTGATCCAAGAAATAAGACCTTGTTCAAGAATTCAAACACTAATTGGAACTCACTTGTGAGAAATTTCTTTCTCACACCAACTATTGATGTCCCTCCCACCTTTGAGGCATCAATCATGAACTTAGTTGACGACTGTTGTTTGAAAAAAATCCTAACACCCATAATAGGCACATCAAAACTTTTCCCCAGTGCCTTTTTATCCAATTTTATTTCCTCTCCTTGCACCTGAGCATTCAGTCTTAACCATCATCTAAGAAATCCATTGTATAATAGAATTCTCTTACTTTCTCTTCAAAAACCATAGGAGCTTGTTCATCTAGGAGGTGTAACCTTTCTTGGTGTTTGACATATTCTACCAACTCAATAATGCCTGTTTCTTATAAATCCAATTAAACACTCTACCAGACAATACTTTCTTAGTTTTCAAAATTTTATTCCTTTGCTCTCTAGACTTATCTTTTTTTTCCTAGTTTCTTCTTCTTTTGAAATCATTGCTTAACTTTTTTCAACAACTTTACTTTTCTTTGGACCAATTCCCTCAGAGACTTTCTTCTTTTTAACAACAATGTATTTTTTTAATTCTTACAAAGCTACCCGACTTTGAACGGGAGGACCTGGTCCTTCCTGCAATGTGAATTTCTTTCTCCTTTTCTCAGTTGTCGCAGAAACATCAGGATCAATGTACTCACCTTCTCCAACCTCTATAACTTCAATATTCTCCTTCTCTATTACAAAAACTTTCTTGATCATTCTTCTCTTAGTGGTCAAAGACTTGCTTGCCTTCATAGCATCTGCTAATGACTTCTTTTCAGATCCACAAGTAGAATACAATCCAACAACTTCACACCAGTATCAACCATCTTTTATTTGACTTTGCTTCTCCTTTGTTTCTTCATTGACCACCTCAAAGATGGTTTATATTCATCCTCCTCATCCTTCGTATTTAGAGGTAGCACAATTTCTCTACCTTTGATCACATCAGCCTTGACACCTCCTGCTTGATCTTCCACATAAAAGGAGCTTTCCTTTAGATCATTTTCAAGCAAAATTAAATTTTCAGCTACGTAATCTACTCTGTTGGAAGATCAGACCTCTATACTGGTATTTCTTCATCACACAATTATGAAAAAATGGGGTTTGACTTTGAGGGGGTAGGAGAATAAGGTATTTGTAAGGTTTTTGAGAGTTTATTTTTTCTAGTTCTTCAGAAGAAATAGTGATTTGAGGGTCTTCATCTAATTTTAGTTCTTCTGAGGAAGGAGTAACTTTGGATTGAGAGATTTTTTGTTCAATTGGTGAACAAAAATCTAGATTCAGATCCTTTACCATGGTTGACTTAGTAGAAATTTCAATGGTTGAGAAAGTTTTGACTAAGATAGACTCATTTAGGGGTTCTAAAATTTCTGAGGATGATTTAGTAAGTAAAGTTAACACGGGATCTTATTGAGAACTTAAGGAGACGTCTTCTATGGGTTTGGGTGTTAAAGGATCAGAAAGTTCAACTTGGGATTGTTCAGATTAAGTTTTTGGGGATTTATCAACTTCAGGGTCTTTAACAGGGGTTGAGAAAGTAGGAATGCCTGCTATTTTGAAAAAAATTTATGTGAGAGAGAGAATAGGACCAATTAAATTTAGAGATGATGGACGATTGAAGAAGATGATTTGAATTAAATTTGAGAAGAATGAAATAAAAAGGGTTTGATTTTGTAATTAAGGGATGTGACCATTGTTATTTAAAAGTTGCCTTTTTTGAAATGATACATCGAACTATAACAGGTATTACTCTTCATATTTCTATGAATTGATGGGATTTTTGCTCAGATAAGGAAAGACACGGGGCTTTTTATACAAAAATTTATTATTATTAAAGCCACTATTTTAGTACTAACCTGAGAGATGGGACCAGGTCCTTCTCTTTCTTATGTAAATTTTCAATTTGTGTCAGTCTCAACTATTTCTTCCCAAAGTTGTTCCATAAGTGTATACCTGCAAAGGTATGGTACTGAGTTAGACCAATATATACCTACTTTACCAAGGACACCTATTTCCAGATCATAACCATTTTTAGGAGAAAAATTATTCATCTGGAAGGTTAGATTAACCTATTTTTCACAGCCTTAACCTATTTTTCATATTTTCCCTCAAATTTGGACAAGCATGCTGAAAATACCGTAACACTTCTGGATTAAGCTCTTGTTTGGACTCTAAATTCCAAAGGTGTAGTCAGATTCTCAAGTGGATGAGAAGATTTTTGCCTCCCATTTAATCTTTTGAGAATAGTTCCTTTAAGACCAAGTCCCTATGAATTTTGACTAAACCCGTCTAGTTATTCTTTTACTAGACCTAGGGTTTGTGTTTGAGATACTGGATCACCATAAGTTTCATCATTCTCACCTACATCATTTACTTCTTGGTCATTATCTTCATTAATATCATCCCATTGAACAGGAATGAGTTCTTCAATTTCTTAATCTTCACTATCACCTGGATTCATTAGCTTTCCTGACTGATTAAAGACCATATGCACACTTTCTTTAACACATAAAGTTATTTTGTTGAAAACTCTATATGCTTTGCTTTTTGAAGAATAACCCAAAAATACTGATTCATCACTTTTGGAGTTAAACTTTCCTAGATAATTCTTCCCATTATGTAGAACAAAGCATTTTTATCCAAAAGGTATGAAGTAGTCAACTTAGGATTTCCATTGAACAAAAGCTCATATGGGGTCTTGTTTAAGAGTTATCTAATGAAGCACTAATTTGTCACATAGCAGGCAGTATTCACAGCTTTAGCCCAGAAGTTCTTTGGAAGACCACTATCAATCATCATGGTCCTGGCAATCTCCTTGTGGGTTCTGTTCTTTCTTTAAACAACTCTATTTTACTAAGGAATCCTTGGATCAGAGAAGTTATGACTGAATCTATTTTCAGCACAAAATCTTGCAACTTGGGAGTTCTCAAATATAGTCCATGATCACATTTGAATTCAGCAATCTTACAATTAGTCTTCATTTGAATTTTCTTGGAAAAAGTAACTAGAACCTCATAGGTTTCATCCCTTGTTCTCAAAAACATTGTCTAGGTGAACCTTGAGTAGTCATCTACAATTACAAACACATACTTCTTTTCTCCTTTACTTTGGACCTTAACAGGTCTACATAAATCCAAATACAACATCTCAAGGGGTCTAGAAGTACTCACCTGCTTCTTCAACTTAAAGGAAGACCTGGTTTGTTTTCCCTTAACACAGGCATTACAAACTTTGTTGTCTGGAAATTTCATCTTTAGCACACCACGCACCAGGTCCTTTGAAATCAACTTATTCAACAAAGAGGAACTTACATGTCCCAGCCTTCTATGCCATAAATCAACATCTCCACTTTGAACCCTTAGGGAAGTTAGTTCCCCATCAGCCACAGACTCCTAATCAGCGACATACATATTTTTGATCCTCTTGGCTTTGAGAATAACTTTTCTAGACTTCAAGATTGACACAGTACATCCATCAGTTGAAAACTTGATCTCATTACCTTTGTCACAGATTTGAGAAACACATAGAAGACTGTACTTGAGGCCATTAACATAGTACACATTTTCTATTGCTTGACCAAATGATTTTCCAATCTTTCCCACACCATGTATATAACCTTTTTACCATTTCCAAAAGAGACACCTCCACCTTGAAGTGCCTTTAGATAAAGAAAGTGGTTCGTCTTTCCTGTCATATGCTTTGAACATTCACTATCCATAAACCAATTCAGACTGCATTCCCCTCATCCTACCTGCAAATATAGTCATTTGTTAGGTTTGGGAACCCACTTGACTTTGAGATCCCAATAGAAAGACAAAGGTGTGATCAAATCTTTCTTGGCCCATCTAGGAAGAGAGTTTCTCTTCTTCATAGTTTTCAAGGTCATGAAACCCTTAGGATAATAGTCCTGTAGGATGTATTTAGTACTACTTATTCTAGCTCTAAACCATTACTAATAGTTTTTCTTCAAGTGTCCATATCTTCTATAATGATTACATATAGGTTTGTGGACCCAATTTCTAGTACCATGAACAACTTTCCCATGAGACCCTTAGGGTTTTGTATTGATATCCAAGACCTTTACCATTATTGGTACTATGACCAGTTAAATTAAAAAGTATTTCAGAGGATGTGGTCCATTTTAGTGATATGTTAAGTTCTTTCCTTAAATGGACTAGGTCTCTTTCTAATTGTTCATTCTTATGTAGTGCACTCATAAGATGCTTTTGAAAATACTTCAACTATTTTTTAAGATAAATTTGAAGCCTTGAGGCTTCTTTCTTCCCTTTACAATTAGAATCATCCACTTCCTTCAGTCTATTCATTAAACTCGGCTTTTCAGATTTCTACTCAGTAAACTTTTCCTCTGTTTTAGATATCTCATTCTCTTCTTCATCTTCAGTGTTTTCCATGAGAGAAAACAAGGAATCAAAGGTAACTTCACACTCCTCCGCAGCCAGTATAGACACATCTTCAGCCTTTTTAGCTTCATCATATTCACTAGAGGAATCTCCCTACACTACTAGGTCTTGTTTCACTGCATAGTCAACTGCAGCCTTTCTTCTTGATTTTATAGGGACCTGTTCCCTGTTCTTTCCTTTGTCACCTCCAGCCTTGAGATATTCCTAGTAATCTATTTTTTTTCATTGGACAGTCCTTAATAAAATGCTCAGGACTTACAAATTTATGACAAACTTCAACAGTGCCTCCCTTTTTGCTACTACTTCCCCTTCTTTGAAACTACCACTTTTCTTCATAGCTCTAACAAACCCTTTTTCTAAATAGGCAACATCAGTGCGTTATTCATTAGAATTAGATTCTGAAGCCCTAAAAGCCATATATTTTTTTCCTTTTTGCTTACTTCTTCTCTTGTTCTTACTACTTCTTGAGCTCATCTGTCTTTAGATTACCAATGAGTTTATCCATAGTGAGAGTCTTCAGTTTTTTTACCTCAGTAATAACATCCGCTTTGCTTTCCTAGGCCTTAGGAAGAATACCTAGAATTTTCTCACTTGCTTATACAAAGGAATCACTTCTCCTAAGCAATGTAGCTCATTTGTGATAGAAATGAATCTTGTATGTAATTCATGAATTGTCTCTTCTTACTTAATAGAAAAAGTTTCATACTAAGTAGTTACTATGTCAACTTTTGAATCCTTCACATCAGTTGTTCCTTTATGAGCTGTCTTCAAGTGATACTAGATTTCCTCACCATTTTCGCAAGATCAAATCCTATTATACTCATCAGGTCCTATGCCACAAGAAAACAATTTCTTTGCCTTGTAATTCTTCTCAACTTTCTTTCGATCTTCATCATCAAATTCTCTTTTGTTGTTGATAACAATCCTTCTTATGTCTTCTTATTTGACCTCCCTAATAGTCACATGAGGACCATCAAGTATTACATCCTACATGTCACTATTCTCAGCCATAATGTAGTCATACATCCTAGTTTTTCACCACCCAGAGTATTGCCCATTAACGTAGGGTGGTCTAATGATAGATTTCCCTTATTCCAAATTAGGTGGAGGAGCCATGATTAATAAATCACTCTAGGTATGAACCTTTTAGAGTGTCCTTGCACTGATACCAATTGTTAAAATGTGGTAGGTTGCACCACACTATGAGGGACGAGGTCCCTTAGAGTTATACATAGACAATTAAATAGTAAAGCAGTAAGGAAACAATACTTTGCAGGAAATTAAAGAACACAAAAATTTAACGTGGAAACCTCCTTGCTCAAGGGAGGAAAAAACATGACTTGCCCTCACCAGAACTCAACAATCCACTATAATCAAACTCTAGATTACAAACTCAAATGGAATCTAACTCTAGGCTCAACCAGTTTGTAATAACTCTATTACAAACCTATCTTGACAACTCTGCCAAGAACTCACCTCGATATTGATTAACTCTAACAAATATCACTCTCATGAAACTATACCTAAGAACTCTCAAAATCATAAGAAAAGCATTACTCTTATAACATGAGTAATTAAATTACAAACCAAGACTTGACTCAAGAACACACATTCTCTCAGCACACAAAAGATTAGGACTTGAGCAATATTTGAGTTTTTGCTGATTTCTCTTTTTGATAATATAATTGAAAAAAACTAATGAATTAAAGATCATTATTTTCTATTTATTGCTAGATAATTATTAGGGTAGAATACAATTGGGAAAGGTGTCCTGAAAGGTACAATCTAACCTCCATAATTTGTTACACTAACAGACAAAACAACACTGGATAGTGACAACTGTACTGAATTCATGATGACCCAGGAACCTGGTCTCTTGTTGTCAGCTGATCATTATCAAAACGAGATATATCAAAAGGTGTAAACTACGTTAAAATGCCTAAAGAACAAACATACTAAAGGTAGGGAGGTAATAAGGATATACTAGCCTATTCTTGCCATACTGAGGAACCTAAGCAGTATACCACATATCACTTGTCAATATACAAATAAAGAATAGATGAAGGATATATATATAAAAATAGTATACAAGGAAAAAGAATTGATATAAAACATGAACACATGAAAGAAGGGGATGATATACGATAATAACATAACTACATTTATAAATATATGTACACAAACAAGGCTAACCTAAAGGTACAACCTAAAGTAGTCATACTAACATCTAAAAGACTCCTAATCATAGTAGGAACTAGTGCTAACATAATCAGGGTCTAAAACTGTAATGACCAAACATGGGATAGTCATGCATAATAAAAAAACCATAAGATAAAGGAAATAGAATCATACCTTAAATCTTAATACAAGTCCAATAATCAACCTATCATGAACTAACCATGATGATCATATTAATATAAGAAAACTGGAAAGCCCAGACAAACAATACATAAATTGGGCCCCATAACCTAGAAGGTTCAATCAACACACAACACATCACTAGAAATACTCATCACTTATACCTATGCGACCACACATATGGCTGATAGATATAGGTGCATACTAGAGATAGCCAATGGTCATGTAAGGATTAATACAAAGTGAATCTATAATTCCATAACTGATCCAAGTTCCATAAAGTAACCTAGTATATACACCTCTTCCAACTCGACAACTCATAAAGGAAGGACCTACAATAACCTCTCTTCTCTGGCACGATGTTTATGGATAAAAGGGCTCCTATGGGATTCAAGAGTACCTGTATACCCTGAACTAGTCCTGATCCAGGATTTCCTATAAGACCCCATAAAATCCAAGTAATTTCCGTCCTTTATAGCATGCCAAAAGAGGTCCCAGACTTAGAAAAAAATTTAGATAAGTGTTAAGACTTAGAATCATTTTAACCTTTATAATTGGATGGTCTTATTTTCGATCCTTACGACCTTCAAATATCGATTTTTAAGTCGATTCATTATCAGGGCAGTTAATTTGTCACCTAGGCTGAGTTTGGGATTTTTCGAACAGTGTTAGAAGCTTATTTGGATGTCCAAGGAAGTGAGTCGATGCGATCACGATGCATCGCATCGGCCACTGCATTGATAGTATTGACACCAGGGACAAGCGTCATCACGTTACAATCAATGCGGCACGTCAGCGATCGCATCGACCCCATTGACATGATGCGTCATCTGCAGCGTCGCTAGGCAAGGCCTTTAGTGCAATTTCAAGTGAGCTAATGCAATCACGATGCATCACGTTGGCCATCGCGTCGACCCCATCGATGAGGCATATTGCCAAATATGTCACTGGGCACATTTTTGCTTATTTAATTCCGACTTTCCAAGGGTAATTGAGTTATTTTCTCCTCACCCAATTCGGCTAAACACTAAATTTAATATCTAAAAGGGCTAAATATATACACTCATTACCTCTCAAATCCTCTCAAGAACAAGCCCTAGTTTCATCATGCTCAAGAATCAAGTCTCATGAACTCACAACAATATTCACGAAATTAACTATCAAGGTATGTTAAGTTCTTATCCTTGGGTTTCCTTCTACCCTTGGAGTTCAAGAACCCTTTTTAAAACTACAAAATTATTGATTTTATGATTTACATATTTGAACTTAATTGTGATCATATATGTATTGTTGTTGATTTTCAAATCAAGATCCATTACAAGTTTTAAGTGAATTAATTAGCATGTATGTAGAATTATGTGATCCTCTTGTTAAAAGCCTTGAATTTGCAAGTTGATTGTGGTAGCCATGATTTTTCTATTTTGATGATTTCCATATGCATTAATTATGCTCCCCAAGTATTTGATAGAATGCCTATGTAAATTGAGTAGTGAATTCATGACATGTTATCATGTGGTTCAATTCATCAAGTTCATGCCTCTCAAGTGTTTGACAAAATGTCAAAATGAATGCATGGTGGACAAGTAACTAATGTAATGCCTTCAAGATTTTGCCATGTTTTACTATTGATGCTATCGAGTCTTAGGGGTATTCAATACCTGACAATCTAGATATTTACCTATAATTACAGTAGCTACAGAATGGCCTCAGTAATGTCACAAATAGTAGTACTCAGCCCAGTTACAGAACTCATTGAACTCAGTCCAGTTAAGTCAGTCAACATCATTAGTAATAGTTCAGTCAAGCCTAGTACAGTTTAGTTATCAATTCAGTGTCTATTCAGTTGGGAGTAGGATTCAGCAATGAGTAAACCCAAGGATGGGGGCTCACCTGCCAGTTGAGGGTGTGATCCTTAGTAGCAATCCTTATGTTCCAGAAATATATAGCCAGCATAGGTTGAGATATCAACCTGCCAGTTGAGGGTTGATAAAGTGTTTACCTACTAGATGAGGGTAATACCAATCTCATTAGGGCACCTGCTAAATGAGGATGACTCTTTAGCCTGTTAGTACTCGTGGCATGGTATTAACACCCTTCCAACTGGGGTTATAGGTTGGACCCAAATCATCTTAACATTGGGCATGTCGGTTAGATGATACCTCTCATAGTTTCAGTTTCAGACTCAGTATAGAACTCAATTTAGTTCTACAGAATCAAGACTATTAGAAATAGTCACACAACTATCAGTAACTCAGTTATCATTAATGTCAGATATCAATTACTCAGTTATCAGAACTCAATATTCAGTTCCAGTATGTTCTCAGATACAATATATATATATGCACAATATTGTATAATCAGTATTTACAATAGTTTTAGATATCCATGTACTCTCATTTAGTTATATTCATATCATTTAGTCAATCATTGTTCATGCATATGAACCCACGTATATCATCCTACCTCACTTAGCATACCAGTACATTCAAAGTACTGACGTATACTCTTTCTTTTGCTCAATTATGGCTTATATCATAGGTTCAGACACACGGGATCCTAACTGTACTTAGCAGCTGAGGTTACCAGCAGTAGTTATAGTAGAAAGTCCTTATATTTCGAGGATAAAGTTATTATTTCAGCATTCCAGTAGTTCAGTATGTTCAGTAGTCGGAGTTAGTTAGGGACTTGTCCCTTCAACTCCATATTCAGACAGTTAGAGGCTTTTGGACTAGACTATTTAAGACAGATGTTCAATTTCTCAGTATTATTATCAGTATTCAGTGTTTATTTTTAGTTTATGAACCTTATGGTATTTAAGTTATAATTCCGCATATGTTATCAGTATTATTATTTAGTGCTTACAGCAGGTTCCAGTCATGGGTTAGCTTGTGGTCCTTCGGGATCATAAGCACCGTGTGACATCCAGGGTGTAGACTCAGGGCGTTACATTTTCAATAATCATCATCATCAGTCCACTCTATCTAGTACCATATATATATAAATACACGATCTAGAACCATGAATAAAAGAGTGTAAGTCCATAAATCCATTGCCCAGGGAAAACACCGAGACTAAATCATTATAGAAGTTTAGAAATTTCATGACCTAAAAATCAAGGGTTACGATGGCACTTGTTGTGGCAAGCCATTACCCAAATATCAAGGGTCATGGTAGAACTTGTCGTGGAAAGCCATGACAAGTAAGCCTATCACCTAAACTAATATAAAATAAGATGATAATACCAAAACCCAAGACAAGACTCTTAGTACATAGGTAAACCACACATATATAGTAATTGTAGGAAATACATAACCAAAGATACACTACAATATCCCAAAACTTGCTGTCACAGTGTAAGTACAACTAAATACATCTCGAATGCCAAAAGATACAATGATAGTCCAAAAAGATTAAAATCTATCTCAAAATAAATAACTAGACATAAAATAGATAAGAAGAGAAAGTAGATCAACTCCGAAAGCATAGATCGACTGCTACCTCAAATATACTCCAGATACCACCTAAATCAGCTATTGTGTGGTGCACTCATACCTGGATGTTTAGTAAAAGGGCATAGTAGGGGAGAGTACGGTCTACTTGTACTTAGTAGGCATCATAGGCTGACTAAGCAAAGTAGAAAAATAAAGTACACACAATGGGCACGTTACTTGGAATTAGAAAATGTCCCAAATGGTTGCCCTCACAATCTCCACTAAAAATTCTACAATATTATATAAGACCTCACATGGTGGTTTCCAATATTTCATGAATGTCTATGAATATGAATATGTAATGTTCACAACCAACAAAAATAAGAGTTTTAGAATCCAACCAACATACCAACCATGTGAGCCATAATCCACTCAATATGCTAACCATCCATGAATCAAATGTAATCAATATGCCAATAAAGTAAAATACACAAAAATATGCCATTGATACCACATAAATTCTCATTTAGGATTTTTTTGCCGAAAAGAAATAACAAAATTACATACTTAAGGCCACCAACATCATATTAGACCTCACAAAGTCACACATAGCAAATAGTGTCTCAAAAACTACAAAATAGAAACAACATAGCCCCTCACACGGGCACAACATAATAATAAATCCATTTCTTTCATGGTTCCCATGCCTATAACATGAATTTTTACACCAATATTAACTTCCCAGCCCAGTCTCAAGAAAGTTAGTCCATAACCTACCTCGAATGATGAAAATCATTCCAAAAAGCCTTTACCAGAGAGATTTCTCTTTACGAACAAACCCAAAATCAATTATTACATACACATATAGAATTTGTGTAGCAAAAGAAAACTAATGACACACATTGTGCATTTCTAGTGTCACGCCTCAAATCCTATTGGGGTTGACATGCACCCATAGCCGTAAAGGCCCGAGAGAACCAATCCATAACCTTGTACTTCTCATGCATGTAACTATGACAACCAAAGGTTCTGACAAATATGACATTATGCATCATTGAGAATATCTACGTAGGCAAGCACAAAATTATATATACAACACTTGGTCATTGGGGACATCATATCTAAAAGACAAGACACAACCATGTTTAACTTTACATTAGTCTACAAAGCCTCTAAAAGATACATAGACTTAGTTAGGGTCGGGAAAAACCTCCTCCCTACTCTTGACTACTGCATAATACCAAAATATATGGAACACACTCGGAAAGCCCCGAATCAACCTAGAGTTCACCAATGGTCACTGAATATCTTGTGCTACTACTAGCGAGGTGTATTAGATGAAGCACCTGTGCCTACAACATGAAATACAGGTCCCCCATGAGGGACGTCTGTACAAAAATATGTATTCAATATGTAAGGATAAAGGTAACAACGTATGATACAAGAGCTCAACATAATTCAGATACAAGTGTATAAGTAATACTAGTAGACCACCATTATATATACTTGTGGGACTATGTACATTACATTCTTTTCTTCATTTTTACCTTTCTTACTTAATAATATTTGTAAGCCATATAATGCAAATTACTAGCTGATCAGTGGTAAAAAGATAAATTGAGATCAGCCCATGCTAGGTTTATGCCCCTGAGATGCCACCCATATATGAACATTGGGATCAACCCATGCTAGGCTTTTACCCCTGAGCGGCCATCCATATATAAAGGTATCGATATCGTCCCATGCTAGGTTTATGCCCCAGAGCTTCCACTCATTTTACAGATTGTGTTACTTAGTTTATTTAGTCATTGAGATTGTTACTTTGGTGGTCATAATGTTATGGAACCTTGAAACAACAATCTACCAATAAGAGACATATAAATGGGCACTTAATGCAACAACAATAAAGTGGGGAGCTTTTGGCACACAAATGAAGTGTTTATAGTGAAAATAGATATGCAAACTTAATAATAAGCGTACATTGAGGTATTTTAACATATTAGAGAGTGGGAAAAAACTTCATTGGATACATAGGATATAATATGATGCTATTCTGTATCACTTGCTAATAGGATGACCTTGGAAGCTTACTTGATGGAACAAATGTCTGATTTCATGCCAAAGAGTACAAAATAGAGTATGCCTTACATACCTAGTTATATAACTACGAAACTAACCGAACATGACTTCCCACCTTTTAGATTACTTATCTACATTATAATATATGGTAAACTAATATTAGCAGCCAACCGACACATTTGGGCTATTTAACTTTACCAAAACAGTAACCGGGTAGTAAGCCCTTAATCTATCAATCAAGGGTATTATTTTAACCATTTTCTCCTCCAATTACACATACATACCAAACATGTTCTTATAAGATTCACCAAAACCACCTTGGATTCATTACACTCTCCAAACAATATGAAAAACAGATTGGGCAGTAACTAAAAGAAATAATTAGCTTGGTGGTGTACCGCCACACCTTTCTTCTATATTTCAATTTGAACTAGTCACACCTTTCTCCATCATCAACCTGGTAGCCTATAACATGTACATAAAAAATAGTCCACAAAATAGCCCTAAATACCTTTTATTGTACCAATCAATTATTGAACTCATCATCGCTTGAGTTCTCAATAACAACACATCCATAATCCTTTCTCTAATTCATATATAAGAAGAACAAAATGGAGTAGTCACCTTACCTCAATTCTGTAACTTATTGTTTTAATTTAAACTCCTCAAAAACTTCAACTTTCACTTTCCTTCATACTTTAAACCATATAAGAAAAGAGATCTCTTAATAACAAAGCAAAAAAAGTGAGCAAGTAGCTTGTTCTATATTATTCCATGAATTAATAATTAAGAACTTCTAGCATGTTTTCCTAATGTTCCATGAGATAATTAAGCTAAACCATAAGTGTTTTCACTTACCTTGGGATGAAAAGGTTTGGGTTTCTCCAAGAACCCTAAAAGGAAATATAGGGCTGCTCCTAGTTTCTTTAAAGAAAGTAGAGAGATTTTGTGAAATATAACCTTTTTGTGACTTAAGAATGAGGGAAAATGACCAGAAACTTGGCCTTATAAAGGTCCTATTTTGTCCATCCACTTAGCTGTATTTTGGACCCTAAATTTGATCAAATTGGTCCAAGTAGGTGATGCACCTACTTAAGGAGTTCAAGCTACTCAAAATGTCAAAGTAGGTGATGCACCTACTTGCTTAATTCCTTAGTTGGGCTCAATTATATTTGGGCCTTGGCATATCTGTGAGTTGGGCCATTTATCCATTTTCCTCCTCTTTTATTCAATTTGGGCCCAAATGAGTACATTAGTATAGGCCCAAATCTGGTGCATAGCCATGGGTCCATTGATTTAGTCCAAATAGCTTAAGTAGGTGACTCACCTACTAGCTTAATTAAGTCAAGCGAGAACCTTAATAACATTTCTAGCTTCTAATCCCTTTAATCTAACTTACAACTTGTACACACTTGGTCACTTTAAACTTTAGATTCAAATACCAGCTTACGATTCCCAGTTAAATTGTTGTATCGATGTTAACTTGATTGTGTCACATTAAAATGTATGGGCATTATCTAGATTTCTATCTAAACTATAAATACTCGAATAATATATCTCTTCCATTGCTTATACAATAAGGCTATACCAAGTTCCATATAAATAGAACAAATGCATGCAAAATACGGGGTGTTACATCTAGGTTGAGGTCAAAACAGACCCCCGAGCTGGATTTTTGAAAAAGAAGGGTTAAATAAGAATTTTAGTCCAAAAGTATACTATCCATGACTAAAGGAATGCGTAAAAGTAAAACCAAGTAAAAACGAGTTGAAATTGTGGTTCAAATCAAAGAATTACTTATTTAGGCCTTCCGGGACAAAATCCTTAAATTCCTCTTTTGTATTAAAGTTATGACAAGGTTTAGATAATAAAAATCAAGAAAAATAATTGAAATAGAGATTTGGAGCTTACCAAGCTTAAAAATAGTAGAAATTACCCAAAAACTCAAAACCCCAAGCTCTGATTCTAAACAATGATGAAAAAGAGGTATATAACCCACCCAGAAGATGAGTAAGTTTGTGTTTGGTGTATCTGACAGTGTGGTCAAGGAGTGTAGGACCACGATACTAATTAAGGACTTTGGCTAGGTTGATGGTACATGCTCAGCAGATAGAGGAGTAGAAGACTAAGGAGAAAGAAATGAAGAATACGAGGGCTAGAACAGGTAGCTTCAACTTCACTCAGCCTAAATCAGAGGGTGGAAATCATTCTCAATTTTTCCTGAAATCTTTGATTCTATCTCCTTCCTCAGCTAGTTCTCTAGTGCCTAAGTTTAGAAATGGTAATAAGGATAGGGCACCAAGATCTAAATCTTAGGGTAGTGTTAGCAGTGCTCGAACAAATTCTCTTTGCTAGAAGTGTGGGAGAAACTATCAAGGTGTCTGTAGAGTTTGCAACGATGTGTGTTTTGGGTGCGACAAGCCAGGTTATAGAATCAGAGATTGTCCTTAGTCAGGTTCACAGGGTCAGTAAAATCGTCCCCCATCTCATTTTGGTCGCCCGTCTCAGCAGGGTGCTACTTCCAATGCCACCAGTAGGCAGCACCCAAATAGGCCCTATGCACTTCAGTCCCGACAGGATCCTGATGTGGTCGCTGGTACGTTATAAGTTTATCATCTACATGTTTATGCCTTACTAGATCCAGGAGCTTCTTTGTCTTTTGTAACTCCTTATATAACAGTTGACATTGGAGTCAGTCCCAAAATCCTAGTAGAGCCCTTCTCATTTTCTACCCCAGTAGGTAAGTCTATCATATCCCGGTGGATATACAAGAACTTTCCGGTTATGGTATCTCAGAAAGTTACTTTAGCTGACCTAGTAGAGTTGGAGATGATATATTTTGACATCATTCTCAGCATGGATTGGCTTTATTCATGCTATTCTTTAGTTGACTACAAAAATAGAGTTCTCTATTTTCAGTTCCTAAATGAACTTGTCCTAGAATGGAGGGGTAGTACTTCAACACTTAGGGGTCAACTTTTTTCCTACCTTAGAGCGAGAAAAATAATATCCAAGAGGTGTGTCCATCATATCATTTGAGTTAAAGACTCTAGTTTCGAGACCTTTAATCTTAAGTCTATTTCAGTAGCATATGAATTTCCAAATATGTTTCCCAAAGATCTTCCCGGAGTTCCTTTCGAGAGGGAAATTGACTTCGGAATAGACTTTCTTCTAGCTACTCAGCCTATCTCTATTCTACCATATAGAATGGCTCCAGCAAAACTCAAAGAATTGAAAGAACAATTAAAGGATCTCCTAGATAAGGGGTTCATCAGGCCTAGTGTTTCCTCGTGGGGTGCACCAGTTTTATTTGTGCATAAAAAGAATGATTCTCTTAGAATGTGTATTGACTACCGTCATTTGAACCAGTTTATATTTAAGAACAAGTACCCACTTCCCAGAATCGATGACTTATTTGACCAACTTCAGGGTTCCAGTTACTTTTCTAAGATAGACCTCATGTCATGCTATAATCAGCTCATAGTCAGAGAATGTGACATTCCGAAAACAACTTTTAGAACTCAGTATGGTCGCTTCAAATTTCTAGTCATGTCATTTGGCCTTACCAATGCCCAACAACTTTCATGGACTTGATGAACTGTGTGTTCAAACAGTACTTGGACATGTTCATCATAGTCTTCATTGATGACATTCTTGTCAACTCCCATAGTGAAAATGATCATGTAGACCACCTTAGAATACTATTACAGACTCTTAGAGACCATCAATTATTTGTTAAATTTAGTAAATGTGAATTTTGGCTAAGGTCAGTAGCTTTTCTTGGTCAAATAGTTTTTGGTGATGGCATTAAGGTTGATCCTCAAAAGACCAAAATAGTAAGAAACTGGCCTAGACCTATCTCTCCATCAGATATTAGGAGTTTCTTAGGTTTGGCTGGCTATTACTGATGGTTTGTTGAAGAATTTTTATCTATTGCATCCCCTATGTCCATATTAACTCAAAAGAAAGTCAAATTCCAGAGGCCATATTCTTGTGAGAAGAGTTTTCAGGAATTGAAGACTCGACTCACTAGAGCCCCAATTTTAACTTTGCTAGATGGTTCAGATAGATTTGTTATGTATTATGATACTTCTAGAGTTAGTCTGGCCTATGTTTTGATGCAGAGAGGTAAGGTCATAGCCTATGCCGCTAGATAACTTAAGCCTCGTGAAAAGAATTACCCCACCCATGATCTTGAGTTAGTAGCTGTAGTGTTTGACTTAAAGATTTGGAGGCACTATTTGTATGGGGTATATGTTGATGTGTTCACATACCATAAAAGCTTGCAGTATGTGTTTTCTCAGAAAGACCTGAACCTACGTCAGGGAAGGTGGTTAGAGTTATTGAAAGACTATGACATGAGTGTTCTCTATCACCCGGTCAAGGCCAATATAGTGGCCGATTCTCTCAGTAGGTTATCCATGGGTAGTGTTGCTCACGTTGAGGATGGTAAGAAGAAGTTAGTTCAGGAAGTGCATCATCTTGCCAGGTTGGGTATTTGTTTGGTTGATTCAGTTGAGGGTAGTGTATGGGTGCAGAATAGTTCAGAATCTTCTTTGATTTATGAGGTGAAAGAAAAGCAGGATAGGGATCCCAGTTTATTTAAGCTGAAAGTGTCAGTTAGAGATCAGAAAGTAGAGGTTTTCTCCTAAGGGGGAGATGGTGTGTTGCATTTCCGGGGTCGACTATGTATTCCATGTGTGGATGGAGTGAGGCAGTGGATTCTTGCAGAAGAACATGGTGTACGTTACTTAATTTATTTAGGGGCTACTAAGATGTACCGCGATTTGCAGGAAGTTTATTGGTGGAGTAGGATGAAGAGAGACATTGCAGAGTTTGTGGCTAAGCTCTCTACGTATCAGCAGGTGAAGATTGAGCACCAAAAGCCTAGTGGTTCCTTGCAGGAGTTTAGTATTCCCAGATGGAAGTGGGAGGAAGTGAACATGAATTTTGTGACGGGTTTACCTCGTACTAGTCATCAACATAATTTGATTTGAGTCATTGTAGACAGGATGACCAAATCCGCTCATTTCTTGCCAGTCCATACCTCTTACATAGACGAGGATTATGCCAATCTTTATGTTAGAGAATTAGTCATATTTCACAGAGTCCCTTTATCCATTATTTTAGATAGAGATATGCAGTTCACCTCTCACTTTTGGAAAGCCTTCTTAAAGGGTCTTGGTACCCAAGTTCACCTCAGTACAACCTTCCACCCTCAGACAGATGGTCAAGCAGAAAGGACCATTCAGACTTTAGAAGATATATTAAGGACATGAGTCATTGACTCTATGGGTAGTTGGGATGACCAATTTCCTTTGATTGAGTTCATGTATAATAACAGCTATCACTCCAGTATCCAGATGGCTCCATTTGAGGCACTTTATGGGAGGAGATTTATATCTCCCATTGGTTGGTTTCAGGTAGGAGAGACTATGTTCACAGGGCCTAACTTAGTTATTGATGCCTTAGAGAAGGTTCAGATGATTAGGGAGAGGCTTAAAATAACTCGGAGCCGATAGAAGTTGTATACAGGTATGAGGAGAAAGGAAAGCGAGTTCGAGATTGGCAATTTTGTGTACTTGAAAATCTCTCCCATGAAGGGAGTGAAGAGGTTTGGCAATAAGGGGAAGCTCAGTCCCTGCTATATCGGTCCTTACAAAATTCTCAGCCATTTTGGAAAGGTAGCTTATGAGCTTAAGTTGCCTTCAGACTTAGCTTCAGTACATCCAGTGTTTCACGTCTCCTTGCTAAAGAAATGCATTGGTGACCCAACAGTTGTAGTCCCTAAAGAGAGTGTAGGTGTTCAGAATAGTCTCTCTTATAAGGAAGTCCCAGTTGAAATCCTTGATCATCAGATTCGCTGACTGGGGAACAAAAAAGTTCCTTTGGTCAAAGTTTTTTGGTGAAATCAGTCCATTGAGGGAGATACTTGGGAAGCATAAACAGATATGCAAACCAAGTATCCTCACCTCTTCTCCACAAACTCAAACTTAGCTCATGGTAATAGTCTTCCTTATATTTACTCAGTTCCCTGCTCAGATTACCTTTAAAAACTTAGTATCAATTACCATTGCATATCATCCTCATGACAGTCATGCATTCATAAATCAGTTTAGCCATGTAATCATGCTTCAGTTATGCATGTTCAGTATGAAATCTTAGTTTATCAGTAGTTTTAGTCATGTAATCATGCTCCAGTTGTGCATGTTCAGTATGTAAACTCAATCTATCAGTATTCTCAGCTTAATCGGTCTCATTCGAGGATGAATGTTCCCAAGGGGGAAATATTATAAGAACCCACAAAATCCTAGTCATTTCAGTCCTTTATAGCATGCTAAAAGAGGTCCCAACTTAGAAAACAATTTATCTAGTGTTAAGACTTAGAATCATTTTAACCTTCGTAATTGGATGGTCTTATTTTCAATCCTTACGACCTTAAAATGTCAATTTTTAAGTCGATTCATGATCAGGGAGATCAATAGGTCACCTTGGGTGAGTTTTGGATTTTTGGATGTCATTAGAAGCTTGTTTGTATGTCAAAGGTAGTGAGTCGATGTGATCACCATACATCGCGTCGGCCACTGAATCGACAGTATTGACACCACTGACAAGCATTATCACGTTACCATCGACGTGGCACATCGGCCATTGCATCGACATCATTGATGGAATGTATTGTCCGCAGCTTCATTGGGAAAGGCCTTCAGTGCAATTTACAGTGAGCCAACGCGATCATGACACACCACATTGGCCATCGTGCCGACCACATCGATGCGGCACGTCGCCAAGCGCATCACTGGGCACATTTTTGTTCATTTAGTTCTGACTTTCCAAAGGTAATTGAGTCATTTTACCTCACCTCATTCGGCTAAATCACAAAATTTAATATACAAAAGGGCTAAATATACTCATTATCTCTCAAATCTTTTCAAGAACAAACCCTCGTTTCATCAACCTCAAGAATCAATTCTCAAGAACATACCACAATCTTCACGAAATTAACAATCAAGGTATGTTAGGTGTTTATCCTTGGGTTTCCTTCCACCTTTGGAGTTTAAGAATCTTTTTTAAAACTGCAAGATTATTGATTTCAAGATTTACATGTTTGAATTGGATTATGTTCATATATGTATTGTTTTGGGTTTTTAAATCAACATTCATTACAAGTTTCAAGTGAATTAATAAGCATGTATGTTGAATTATGTGATCCTCATGTTAAAACCCTTGAATTTGCAAGTTGATTATGGTATCCATGATGTTTTCATTTTGATGATTTCCATGTGCATTAATTATGCTCCCCAAGTGTTTGTTAGAATGCCTATGTAAATTGAGTAGTGAATTACATATTATCATGTGGTCACATTCATGTACAAGTTAATGCCTTTCAAGTGATTGACAAAATGTCTAAATTATTGCATGGTGGACAAGTAACTAATATAATGCCTTCAAGATTTTGCCATGTTTTACTATTGATGCTATCGAATCCTAGGGGTATTCAATACCCAACGATCTAGCTGCTTACCTAGAATTACAGTAGCTATAGAGTGGTATCAATAATGTCATGAACAGTAGTACTCAGTTAGTTACAGAACTCACTAAACTCAGTCCAGTTCAGTCAGTCAACACTATCAGTAACAGTTCAGTCAAGCCTAGTACAGTGTAATGATCAGTTCAGTGTCTATTCAGTTGGGACTAGGATTGAGCACCAAGTGAACCCAAGGATTGGGGCTTACCTTCCAGTTGAGGGTGTTATTCTTAGTAGCAGTCCTTACTTTCTAGAACTATGTAGCCAACATAGGTCGATATATCAATCTTCCAGTAGAGGGTTGATAAAGTACTTACCGTCCATATAAGGGTAATACCTATCTCATTTAGGAACCTGCCAAATGAGGGTGACTCTTTAGCTTGTTAGTTCTCGTGGCATGGTATTAGCACCCTTCCAACTGGGGTTACAGGTTGGACCCTAATCAGCTTAACATGGGGCGGGTCAGTTAGATGATACCTCCCATAGTTTCAGTTTCAGCCTCAGTATAGAACTCAGTTCAGTTCTACAGAATTAGGACTATCAGAAACAGTCACCCAATTATCAGTAGCTCAGTTATCAGTAATCTCAGAATCAGATACTCAGTTATTAGAACTCAGTATTTAGTTTTAGTATGATATCAGATACAATGTGTATATATATATATATATATATGCACAGTATTGGATAATCAGTATTTACAACAGTTTTAGTTATCCATGTACTCTCATTCAGTTATATTCATATTATTTAGTCAATTATTGTTCATGCATATGAACCCACGTATATCAACCTACCTCACTTTTCATACCAGTTCATTCAAGGTACTGACACATACTTTTTATTTTGCAATGATGTCTTATATCATAGGTTCAGATGCACGAGCTCCTGACCGTACTTAGCAGCTCAGGTTATCAGCAACAGTTATAGTGGTGAGTCCTCATATTTCGAGGACCGAGTTATTATTTCAGCATTAAAGTAGCTCAGTATGTTCAGTAATCGGATTTAGTTGGGGACTTGTCCCATCAACTCTACATTCAGACAATTAGAGGCGCTTTTGGACTAGACAATTTCAGACAGATGTTCAGTTTCTCAGTATTATTATCAGTATTCAGTATTTGTTTTCAGTTTATGAACCTTATGGAATTTAAGTTATATTTATGCATATGTTATTAGAATTATAATTCAGTGCTCACAGCAGGTATTAGTCATGGGTTAGCTTGTGGTTCTTCGGGATCGTAAGCACCATGTGACGTCCAGGGTGTAGACTCGGTGCGTTACATTTCCAATAATCATCATCATTAATCCACTCTATCTAGTACCTTATATATATAAATACACGATCTAGAACCATGACTAAAAGAATGTAAGCCCGTAAATCCACTGCCCAGGGAAAATGCCGAGACTAACTCATCATAGAAGTGTAGAAATGTCACGACCCAAAAATCAAGGGATACGATGAAACTTGTTGTGGCGAGCCATGACCCAAAAATCAAGAGTCATGATGGAACTTGTCATGGAAAGCCTTGACAAGTAAGCCTATCACCTAAAATTATATAAAATAAGATGACAATGCCAAGTACACACTACGGGCACGTCACTTGCAATCAGGAAATGCCCCAAATGGTTGCCCACATCATCTCCACTAACAATTCTACAACAATATATAAGACCTCACATGGTGGTTGCCAATGTTTCATGAACGTATATGAATATGAAGATGTAATGTTCACGACCAACAAAATAAGAATTTCTAAATCCATGTGAGCCATAATCCACTTAATATGCCAACCATCCATGAATCAAATGTAATCAATATGCCAATAAAGTAAAATACACAAAAATATTCCATTGATACCACATAAATTCCAATTTAGGCTTTTTTCAGAAAAGAATTAACAAAATATACATACTAAAGGCGACGAACATCATATAAGAACCCACACAGTCACACATAGCAAATAATGTCTCAAAAACTATCAAATAGCAACAACATAGGTCCCCACACGGGCACAACACAATAATAAATCCATTTCTATGATTGGTTCGCACACCCATAACATGATTTCTTACACCAATATTAACTTCCCAGCCTAGTCTCAAGAAAGTTAGGCCATAACCTAGCTTGAATGCTGAAAATCAGTCGAAAAAGCCTCTACCACAGAGCTTTCTTCTTACGAATAAACCCAAAGTCAATTATCACATACACATATAGAATCTGCACATTAAAAGAAAGATAACGACACATATATTGCCCATTTCTAGGTTGGGGTCAAAACAGACCCTCGAGCTAGATTTTCAAAAAAGAAGGGCCAAACAGGAATTTTAGTCCAAAAGTATATTACCTATGACTAAAGGAATGCGTATAAGTAAACCCAACCAAAAACGAGTTGAAATCAGGGTTCAAATCGAAGAATTACTAATTTAGGCCTTACGAGACAAAATCCTAAAATTCCTCTTTTATATTCAAGTTATGACAAGGTTTAGATGATAAGAATCGAGAAAAATAATTGAAATAGAGATTTGGAGCTTACCCAAGCTTAAAAATAGAAGAAATCGCCCAAAAACTCAAAACCCCAAGCTTTGAGTCTCAAAAATGATGAAAATTTGAAAAAGGGGTATATAACCCACCCGCGTATTGCTTAAGGGAACACCAAGTCACTTAAGCGGCCATTGCTTAAGCGAACAGGTGTCCCATATGCGATACCCGCCTGTCACACGAGTGTTATGTAAGATACCAGGCTATTGCTTAAGCGAGCCTAGTCATATAGGCAATACTTTGGATATCAAACCAAGGCACTTAAGTGACCAAAGTGTCGCTAAATCAATGCACCAGCTAGAGACTTGGATTACGTGGACCCCTCGAGATTCATCTAAAATCCAGAGAAATGCAAGCAAACTATGCTACTAGACTAAATTCAATGCTCTGGACTCAATGGAGATATCATATTTTCAAAAAAATGCCTTTTTCATGAAGTTGACCCTCGAAACCACTTTTTAGAACTTCCTGAATTGAGGGTCGAAAAGAAATATAAAAGTCATAAAACTACAACAACCATGTTTCCAACCTAAAATTGATGTTCTGGATCTGGTAGCAAGTTTGTTTTGCCATTCCACGCATAGATCAAAAAATGTATACCGAAGTTAACTATTAACCACCAAAAACCACAAACTTGTACAAACTACATCAAAATGCATTGGGAATTAGGACAATCATCCCCACACCCTATAAATACCACAAAGAAACCATGAGGAAGGGTAAAATAGTCAAATCATACAAAAATAAATATTTCACAAAAATCACCAAAAATTATGCCATTACATTATCCACCACTAAAAATCTAGTTCATCCTTGAACTAAAGGCAAGAGCAATACTCGAATTAGCAAAAAAAATGGGGAAACTACCACACATATTAGACTCGACCTCCCAAATAGCCGCATCTACAGGTCGGAGTCTCCACTGGACCTTAACTACTAGAATATCTCTAGAACGCAATATTTTAATATCCCTAGATAGAATGGAGAAAGGCTCCTCGACAAAAGGCAACCTCTCATCTAACTGAACTGAATCCTAATAAATGACATGAGATTTATCCAGAATGTAATGTCGAAGCATGGAAACATGAAAAACTAGATGAAAAACTAATAATTATAGGGTAATGCTAACTCATAAGCCATATCCCCAATAGTTCAAAGAATCTAAAAAGGTTCAATATACCGAGGCTAAGCTCCCCCCTCTTCCCAAACCTCATCACGCCCTTCAAGGGTGACACATGAAGGAAAACTCAATCACAACACTGAATGTCAAGGCACAAAATCTATGATATGTATAGCAGTTCTGCCTAGTATAACACACTGGAAGTATATCATGAATGGCCTATACTCTATTTAAAGACTCATGAAACAAGTTTGTATCTCAAGGTATAATCTCAAAAACCTCAAATAAACCAACTAGAGTGCAACAATGCCTACTATACAAAGACTCAAAAGGAGCCATTTCATTACTAGAATGGTCGCTATTATTACACGTAAACTCTAGAAATGTTAGATACTACTCCCACTGGACATCTGTCCATAAAATAAGCACAGAGAATATCCTCCAACACCTAAATAGTCTGCTCCAACCGACCAACGATTTGGGGGTGAAAAGTTGTACTAAGATCCACCTAGGTACCCAACTCCGCCTAAAAAGTCTTCCAAAAGTGAGTTGTGAATACTAAACCTCGATCTGAGATGATAGACACTACCACACTATGAAGACAAACTATCTCTCAAAAAATAGATACCGGCCAACCTCTCCACACTGAAAGAAACCTGAACTAAAATAGAATGAGCAGATTTGGTCTATAGATCCACAATGAACAAAACACTATCACAACTACAAAAAGTATGGGGAAACACAGTTATGAAGTCTATAGTGATCCGTTCCCATTTCCACTCGAGAATGGGTAACCTTTGAAGCAAACCACCGGCCTCAAATGCTTGGCCTTCACCTGCTGGAAACATAGCCAATGAGCTACAAAATCCACAACATCCTTCCTTATACCACCCCACTAGTAATGTTGTCTCAAATCATAATACATCTTAGTTACTCCCAGATGGATAGCATAGCTAGAACAATGAGCCTCCTCTAAAATCAATCTAATCCAATCACCTACTCTTGGCATACAAACTCGACCTCCAATCATCAAAACATTATCTGAATCAAGTGAAGCTTTCTTAGCCTCACTACTCAACACAAAATCCTGAATCACTCTTAAACCAACATCATCAAACATATATGCCCAAATCTACTCCATCAAGGAAGACATAGCCTCCACAAATGCCAAAACATACCCAGGTGTCTAAATATCAAGCCTAACAATCTAGTTAGCCAAAGACTGAACCTTTAAGGACAAAGGTCTCTCTTAAGTCAAATGATATGCCAAGCCACCAATGCTAGTTCACTTCTGACTCAAGGCTTAGAAAGCCATATTAGCCTTAGTCGGATGATAGAGAATAATAAAGTCATAGTCTTTAAGCAACTTAAGCTAATAACACTACCTCATATTAAGATCTTAATAGGTGAAAAAATATTGAAGGCTATGATAATCCAAGAAAATATCATAACGGACTCCATACAGGTACTGCCTTTATAACGTCAAATAAAAAATAACTGTACACAACTCTAAATCATGGGTAGGGAAATTCTTCTCATAAGGATTCAACTGACTAGAAGCATACACAATCACCTTACCCATCTGCATCAACACATAACCAAAATCGACACTAGAAGAATCATAAAAGAAGGTAAAGCCCACCCTTCCTTGGGCAAAGTCATGAAAGAAGCTGATGTCAACAAATCCTTGAGCTTTTGAAAGCTCACCTCACAAACATCGGACCACTAAAAGGAAATCTTCTTCTGATTCAACTTGGTCAATAGATCTATAATATATGAAAAACCCTCAACAAAACGTAGAGAGTAACTGCTAAACCAATAAAATTTTAAATCTCAGTACGCAAGGTAGGATAGCCCAGTCATAAATCATTATAATCTTGGCTGGATTGACCATAATACCATCCTTGGTCACCACATGACCCTAGAAAGAGACAGGCTCCAACTAAAACCCACACTTAGATAATTTAGCTTAAAATTTCTTATTCCTTAACTTTTGAAGCACAATTCGCAAATGCTCATCAAGGTCAGCCTTACTCTTAGAATAAACTATGATATCATCTATAAATGCAATGTAAAAAGAGTTTAGATACTATCCAAATACCCAAATTATCAACTCCATAAACAATGATAGGGCATTGGTCAACCCAAAGGACATGACCAAGAACTCATAATGATCATACTGAGACCAAAAAGCTTTCTTTGAAATATCAAAAGATCTAATCCTTAATTGGTGATACCCAAACCTCAAATCAATAGTTATAAATACTAAGACATCCTGAAGCTGATACAACAAATCATCAATACAAGGAAGACGATACTTATTCTTAATATCACCTTGTTCAACTATCAATGATCAATACCCATACACATAGACCCATCCATTTTATTTACAAAAAAGATAGGCACAACCCAATGTTATACACTAGGTCGAATAAATCCTTTATCAAAAACTCCTACAGTTGATCTTTCAATTCCTCTAACTCTATTAAGGTCATCCTATAAAGAGAAATAGAAATAGGCTTGGTGCCTAGATCAACATAAATGGCAAATTTAAAATCATGATCCGGAGGCATATAGGCAAATTCATAGGGAAAACATCCATGAACTCATGGACTACAAATAAAATCCAAAGAAGGAGGTGAAACAATACTAGTATTACAAATATGGGCCAAATATGACAAACATCCTCTCTCAACCAAGAAATAATCTTGAAGGTAATATATAGTTCTCTTGGGACCAAAATAAAGCATACCCTTTTAAGCTATCCTTAGCACACCCCATAAAGCTAAAGGTCATGGCCTTAGAATAACAATCTAGGATAGCATGATAAGGAACTAACTAATCCATACCCAAAATGACATAAAAATCTACCATATCTCAGACAATAAGATTAACGTAAGTCCTACGCCCAGTAAAGGTCACAACACAAGATCTGGGTACTCGATCCACCACTAAAGAGTCTCCTCTAAGGGTTGATACACATATAGACATGTCAAGTGGCTCACTTGAAAAATCAAAACCGAAAGCAAAATAAATATACACATATAAGAAAGTTAATCCCGAATCAAATCACATGGATACAGATCAAAAACAAAAAAAGACGACAACTATGATAACAAAATTGAAAGCCTCTACCTCTAGTATGGTGGGTATAGTATAGCACTATCCAAGACCACCACCTGACTGAGTAGCCCTGCGACCACTACCACAAGCACCACTACTTCTGCCTCACACACCTTTAGTAAAACGTCTACCTCTTACTGCCGATATATATATAGCTATGGAAATACAATGGAATAGTCCTTGGCTAAATGGCCAACCTCATAACACATATAATAAACTCTGAGGCTCGACTTAATAAAAAGAGGTACGACTGAGCAAGAATGACCACCAAAAGTTTCTAGAATAGAAGACCCACTACTTGAACCCTACAAAGCTGCCTGTGCGGTCTACCATGATACCCATGGAAGCCTCTAAAATCTCAACCTCAAGAAGTGTGACCTCTAAGACCGAATGATGTACCCTTTTGGCGCCTTCCTGTAATACTCAAATAATAGACTCAGTAATTTTAGCATGATCCACTATGCTCTAAAATGATGCCCGTAACACTGCCATTTAGGCAGTAGCAAGTAGAAGATAAACATCCAACCCCTTCACAAACTTTTTAATCTTCTCAGACTCGATGGCAATACTAGCATAAGAATATCTTGACAAGGTAAGAAAATGTGCCTCATAATTTGCAATAGTCATGAAGAGCTACTCCAAGTGATTAAACTTATCTCTCATCTAACCCCTCAAACTATAAGGTATAAACCTATCTAAAAAGGCATTAGTAAACTGATCCCTTATCATCTCTGAAGAACCAAGAGGTCTAATACTAACAAGTGATCATCATTAATCCCTAGTTGTAACTTTCAACTACTAAGTAGTATAAGAAACCTCATGCGACTCAAGCGATCCAAGGTTATGCAACTTTACATGAAAATCATTTAAGTACTCATAGGATCTTCGGCTACAATACAATTGAACCTTAGAGGACCTAAATGAGTCAATCTCTCAAACTTCTACTGATCCTCAGAAAACATAAGTATAGTCATAATAGTAGGAGGACTAGATGGCTGAGATCCTACTCGGGGAGGTAATATAGTGAAGGATTAACTCCTAACCTCGAAATACCTTACTCAGATATTGGCGCACAAGGAGAAACAACACTTGGGGTCTGTGGAGTACTGTAAGGATATATTGGTTCCACTTTATAATCCACAATCAGAATTGGAGGAACACTATAGGAAGACTTTGGCATAGATAGAGGTACAATACTTGGAGTTGGAGGAACACCCTTTAAATAGGTCACCAAGAGAACTAGTAACCCCTCCAAGACTAGGGTAAAAGAACTATGTGGGATTGGAGTAGTCCTCATGTCCCCAATATGCTCAGCCTGAGGCTAAGGAGAGCCCTCTAGTACTACCTTTAGACGGGGAAGATCCTCGTGTCTGTCCACTACTTCGAGCCTATCCAGGGCTCGGAAGTCACCCTTTATACTAATGTCTCACTTCGGATGACATCTCTACATCTCTAACCTCATAGGAACTAGTCCTCACCATCTGTGAAGAAAATAGTGAAATATAATCTAGAACACAAGGTATAGAAAGATCCATACAATATAGAATGAAATAAAGAAAGTTTCCTAAATATATATTATATCCTCTTGAAGATATATACATACATCTACATACCATTTTATGGGACTCTAATAGGCACCCTATTCATATACTGATGTAACACCCCGTATTTCCCTAGCATAATCTAAGTCCCAATGCATGAGTATTTGTAAATAAAATTTTGAAACACTCATCATTCTTCAGTTTAGAGCCTACGATTGCGTAGGAAATTCAATTAGCTTTCCAACGATATAAAATTTGCCAAAATTCGATAACTGGGTAAGAAGTTATGGCAATTTTAAGTTTCAGTCGTTAAACATCGTCATTTTAACCCTTAGTATGTCGCGGAGATAGTTCAAATGACAATTTTCAATTTACATTATGACTCCACGATGTTGGTGCATTATGGAGTAGGACAATTTCTAGTTTAGACATTTCCAGTGGGCCTCTATGATGGTGGCGCGTCGAGGAGGTGGCCAAATTGGCAATCCAAAGGCTTACCGCGATAGCTCCACATCGCAATGTTTTTCTAGGTCCTAATAGTCCATTTACAGTGTCTTGGAATAATAGTGGCGCATCGAGCCAAGACCAAAAATTGGGATGATTAGTTTCTAGCTTGCATTTATAAATTTGTTCAGGGGTATTTGGGTCTTTTCCACGACCCTAATTAGCTTAAAACATGAAATTTAACCCCTAAAAATCCTAAGTAGTCATCATTATTTCAATTCCTCTCACAATCAAAAATCCCCTTTTCAAGAACAAGAAACCCTAGCTTTCAAATTCAAGATCAATCCTCAAGAACTCACCAAAAACCTCAGGAAATTCATTATCCCAAGTATGTTAGATGTTCATCCATGGATTCCTTTCATCCATGGAGTCCAAATATCCTATTTTAGTTACCAAGTTATAATCTTTTCAAGCTATTTGATTTTAAATTATGATTTCATCCATGAACCTCCATGTACTATTAATTTTATACCATGTTACCACAAAATTTTTGATATCATGCAATCCTCTATGTTTTTAAATTATTATTTATTGAATTAAACAATGATTTAGATCTATTATATTGAATTCATGCTATTCCATAAGTTCCATGACATTTCTATGATTGTTTTTAACTATGAACTACCAGTGTTTGTGATAAAATTCTTACAAAAGTGATTGATTTAATAAAAGCCTTCATGTTTTGTCCCCCAAGTTTTAGTATCATTTTTCCATTGTTGTTTTTGAGTCTTGGAGATATTGAATACCTGAAAATCATAGTTGTTTATGTAGTCTAGTTTTAGTACATTACAGAATAGTCTTCAAAACATACTATGAGCATTATCAGAATAGTCAGATATCAGTAAGTTAAACTCAGAATAGTCAAGTATTTCAGTGTCTTTCAGTTGGGAGTTGGATTTAACACCGATCGAGTGTAGGTATGGAGGATTCCATGTTATATAGGCAGAGTCATTAGTAGCAGTCCCTATACTCCAGAACTACGTAGCCAGCATAGGAAATAAGAAGTCACCCATCAGATTAGGCTTGACAATGTTGCAGGGGTCACCGGTCTGTTCACGCTTGACATCCTTAGTCTTTTGGACATTATATTATTTTAGTGGATCCACACATCCAGCGTTAGTACCTGTGGTATAGTATTAACACCTTTACAACTAGGGTTACAGGTTGGACACCGATTAGCTCTAATTGGGGAATGTCGGTTACATAATATCTCCCACAGTTTCAGATGCAGTCTTAGTTACTGTCCCAATTCAATTATACAGTCTTAGAGTTGTTTGACCAAAGCATACAAATATTAATATTTTTTTAGTATTTTAGTTTTTAGATTTTACTCAGTCTATGTTATAAGCTTGGTTATGCATCCCCAGTGTCTACAGATTTTCACGTATCTTTAGTATTTATAGACTGTCATGCATACTCGATATTTATAGATTCTCCATATTTTCAATATCTACAGATTCCATGTTCTATACTCAGTATTCCATGTTTTACATGTATATTTAGTAAATTATTAGTTTTATTCATGAAACCATGCATATCCACCTACCTCATTTAGCATACTATTACATTCAAAGTACTGATCGCATACCTTTCTTTTGCACTATGATGTATTATATCATAGGTGTTGATGCTCAGTTCCCGAACCGTTCTTAGACTTTACTTCTCAGGCTATCAGCAGTACAGTAGCAGTGGTGAGTCCTCATTATTCGAGGACAAATTATTTTACATCAAATCTCTATTTTAGTAGTTAGCAAAATTAATTAGGGGCTTGTCCCATAAACTCATATTCAGTCAGTCAGTTTTAGAGGCTTTTCAGATATTAGAGTCAGTTATTCAGTATTCAGGTTTTTAGTTGACATGTTAATTTCTCAGTATTTAATTATATTTAGTTAGTTTTTCTATAGATTCATATTTTAGTATTGATTCAGTGATAAAACCTTATGGCAATATCAATTTTTTTCTACAATTATGATATTATTATTAAGTGCTCACAACAGGTACCAGCTCATGGGTTAGCTTGTGGTCCCTCAGGACTGTAAGTATCGTTTGATGCCCAGGGTGTACTCTCGAGGAGTTACAAACTTGGTATCAGAGCCTAAGGTTTTCAAGTGTCCTAGGATGTATAAAAGCCACATCAAGTAGAGTCTTGTGCATGGGAGTGTAGTATGCCACACTTATGGATGAAAGGCTACAAGGCGTTTAGGAAAATTTTTCCTTCTTTCAGTATTCATGTCATGCGAGTGAGCATGAGCTCAAGTTAAACTCCCTGTATAATCCATTTCTTCCTTTTGTTTACAAAACATGCCTCCCAAGAAGAACGAAAAAAGAACGTGAAACCAGCCAGCCCCTCAGCCCTTCCAGGAAAATCCACTGGACGAGCATGTCTCTCACGCAGAATTCAGAACTGCATTCACTAATCTAGAAAATTTTGTAGCAGCACAGTACTAAATGAATTCTTAGATGTATTTCTTGAAGATCTCCCCGGAGTTTCTCCCAAAAGGGAAATCGACTTCAGAATAGAGTTTCTCTCAGATACTCAGCCTATATCTATTCCTCCATATAGAATGGCTCTAGCTGAACTCAAAGAATTGAAAGAACAATTGAAGGATCTCTTAGATAAGAGATTCATCAGACCAGCATTTCCTCGTGGGCCACACCTATTCTATTCGTGCATAAGAAAGATGGTTTGCTCAGAATGTGTATTAAATATCGTTAGTTGAACAAGGTCACGGTAAAAAATAAATAACCACTTCCTAGAATCGATGAATTGTTTGACCAACTTTAGGGTACTAGATATTTTTCCAAGATAGACCTTAGATCAAGCTGTCATTAACTGAGGGTCAGAGAATGTGACATTCCAAAAATAGCTTTTCGAACCTGGTATGGTCACTTTGAATTTCTGGTCATGTCCTTCGGTCTTATAAATTCCCCATCAGCCTTCATGGACTTGATGAACCGAGTGTTCAAGTAGTACTTGGAAATATTTGTCATAGTCTTCATTGATGACATTCTTGATTACTCCCATAGAAAAAACGATTATCCAGACCACCTCAAAATAGTACTTCAGACTCTTAGAGCTCACCAGTTGTTCGCTAAATTTAGTAAGTGTAAATTCTGGCTAAGATCAATAGCTTTTCTTGGCTATATTATTTCTGGTGGTGGCATTAGAGTTGATCCTCAAAAGACCAAGGTGGTGAGAAACTAGCCTAGACCCATCTCTCCATCAGATATCAGGAGTTTCTTGGGTTTAGCTGGCTATTACCATCGGTTTGTTGAAGGATTTCCTTATATTGCATCCCCCATGTCCAGATTGACTCAGAAAAAAGTTAAGTTTCAGTGGTCAGATTCATGCGAGAAGAGTTTTTAGGAGTTGAAGACTCGACTCACCTCATCCCCAGTCTTGACTTTAACAGATGGTTTTGTTGTTTACTGTGATGCATCCAGAGTAGGTTTGGGTTGTGTCCTCATGCATTGAGGTAAGTTCATAGACTATGCCTCCAGATAGCTTAAACCCCATGAGAAGAATTACCCTACTCATGATATTGAGATACCAGCTGTAGTATTTGCGTTAAAGATTTGGAGGCATTACTTGTATGGGGTGCATGCAGATGTGTTCATAGATCATAAAAGCCTTCAGTATGTTTTCTTTTAGAAAGATTTGAATCTGCGTCAGAAAAGGTGGTTAGAATTATTAAAGGATTATGACATGAGTGTTCTATATCATCCGAGAAAGGCCAATATAGTGGCTGATGCTCTGAGTAGATTGTCCATGGGTAGTGTAGCTCATGTTGAGGATAGTAAGAAACAGTTATCTTAAGAAGTCCATCATCTTGGCCAACTAGGTGTCCTCTTAGTCGACTAAGCAGAGGGTAGTGTGTGGGTACAGAGTAACTCAGAATTATCTCTAGTTTCTGAGGTGAAGTAAAAGCAGGATAGAGATCCCAATCTAGTTAAGTTGAAAGAATTAGTTAGAGATCAAAAAGTGGAGGTTTTCTCCCAAGGAGAAGATGGGGTGTTTCATTGTCAGGGTAGATTGTGTGTGCCTGGTGTAGATGAATTGAGGCAACGAATTCTTGTGGAAGCGCATGTTGCGTGTTACTCTATTCATACAGGGGCCACTAAGATATATCGTGATTTGCGGGAGATCTATTGGTGGACTAGGATAAAGAGGAATATTGCAGAGTTTGTGGCTAAGTGCTCTACATCTTAGAAAGTTAAGATTGAGGACCAAAAACCTAGTGGGTCCATACAGGAGTTCAGTATTCCCACTTGGAAGTGGGAGAAAGTGAACATGGATTTTATGACAGGTTTGCCTCATACCTATCATCAGCATGATTCTATTTGGGTTATCATAGATAGGATGACCAAATCAGCTCATTTCTTGCCAGTCCATACCTCTTATTCAGACAGGACTATGCAAAACTTTATCTTAGAAAGTTGGTTAGGTTGCACGGTGTTCCCTTATCTATTATCTCAGATAGAGGTACCCAATTTACCTCTCATTTTTGGAAAACATTCCAAAAGAGTTTTGGTACCCAAGTTCATCTTAGTATAGCCTTCCACCCTCAGATAGATAGTCAAGAAGAAAGGACTATTTAGACTCCTGAGGATATGCTTAGAGCATGCGTAGTTGATTTTAAAGGTAGTTTGGATGACCACTTGCCTTTGATTTAGTTCACATACAATAAAAGCTATCATTCCAGTATCTGTTGGCACCATTTGAGGCTCTCTATAGTAAGAGATGTAGATCTCCAATTGGTTGGTTTGAAGTAGGTAAGGCTGCAGTAGTAGGGCCTGACTTGGTCTTTGATGCCTTAGAGAAGGTTCAGTTGATCAGAGAGAGGCTTAGAACAGCCTAGAGCCAACAAAAATCGTATGCAGATGTGAGGAGAAAAGATATCGAGTTTGAAATCGGTGATTTCATGTACTTGAAAATCTTTCCCATGAAGGGAGTGAAGAGATTCAACAAGAAAGGGTAACTCAGTCCTTGATATGTTGGTCCCTTCTGAATTCTCAGTCCTTTTGGAAAGGTATCTTACGAGCTTGAATTGCCTTCAGATCTAGCCTCAGTACACCCAGTGTTCCATGTCTAATTGTTGAAGAAGTGTATTGGTGATCCAGCTGTAGTTGTCCCCTTAGAGAGTGTAGATATTCAGAACAGTCTTTCCTTCGAGGAAGTTCCAGTAAAAATTCTTGATCATCAAGTTTGTAGACTAAGGAACAAAGAAGTTTCATTGGTCAAAGTTCTTTGGCAGAATCAGTTCGTTGAGGAAGCCACTTGGGAAATAGAAGCAGATATGCAAGCAAAGTACCCTCATCTTTTCTCCACAAATTCAGATCTAATATAAGGTACCAATCTTCTTAAGATTTCTCTCTATCATACTCAGTTTTTGTTGCACATCATGTTCATGTCAATCGCGCATTTATAAATCAGTTCAGTTATGCATTCCATGCATCAGATATGCATGTTCAGTGTGTAAGCTCAGCCCAACAGCTTAACCTCGGCATAACCAGTTTCATTCATGGACGAATGAGCCCAAGGGGAAGATATTATAACACCCCTATTTACCTAGGATAATCAAGTACCAGTGCATGAGTATTCATAAATAAAAATTTTGTAACACTCATCAGTGTTTAGTTTAGAGCCTGCCATTGCATAGGAAATTCAATTAGCTTTCCAACGATAAAAAAATTGCCGAAATCCGATAAACGGGTTAGAAGTTATGGAAATTTTAACATTTAGTCGTTAAACATCATCATTTTAACCCTTAGTGCATCGCGGAGATAGTCCAAATGACAATTGTCAATTTTCAGTATGACTCCCTGATGTTGGCATGTCGCGGAGCAGGTCAATTTCGAGTTTGGCAATTTCTAGTGGGCCTCTGCGATGGTGGCGCATCGCGGAGGTGGCCAAATTGGCATTCCAAAGGATTTCCGCATTGCGATGTTTGTACAGATCCCAATTGTCCATTTCCAGTAGCTTGGAGAGATAGTGGCACATCGCGCCAAGGCCAAAAATTGGGATGATTAGTTTATAGCTTGAGTTTATAAATTTGTTCAGGGGTATTTGGGTTCTTTTCCACGGCCCTAATTAACCTAAAACACGAAATTTAACCCCTAAACACCCTAAGTAGTAATAATTATTTCAATTCCTCTCACAATCAAAAATCCCCTTTTCAAGAACAAGAAACTCTAGCTCTCAAATTCAAGACCAATCCTCAAGAACTCACCAAGAACTTCAGGAAATTCATTATCCCAAGTATGTTAGATATTCATCCATGGATTCCTTTTATCCACGGAGTCCAAATATCCTATTTTAATTACCAAGTTATAATCTTTTCAAGATATTTGATTTTAAATTATGATTTCATCCATGAACCTCCATGTACTATTGATTTTATATCATGTTATCATGAAATTATTGATATCATTCAATCCTCCATGTTTTTATATTATTATATATTAAATTAAACAATGATTTAGATCTATTATGTTGAATTCATGCTATTCCATAAGTTCCATGACATTTCTATGATTGTTGTTAACCATGAACTACCAATGTTTGATAAAATGCCTACAAAAGTGAGTGATTTAATAAAAGCCTTCATGCTTTGTCCCCCAAGCTTTAGTATCATTTTTCCAATGTTGTTTTTTAGTCCTGGGATATTGAATACCCGAAAACCATAGTTGTTTATGTAGTCTAGATTCAGTAACAGAATAGTCTTCAGAACATACTATGAGCATTATCAGAATAGTCATATATCAGTCAGTTAAACTCAGAATAGTCTAGTATTTCAGTGTCTTTCAATTGGGAGTAGGATTTGGCACCGAGCGAGTGTAGGGATGGTGGCTTACCCATCATATAGGCAGAGTCATTAGTAGCAGTCCCTATACTCTAGAACTACATAGCCAGTATAGGATATGAGAAGTCACCCATCAGATTAGGCTTGACTATCTCACAGGGGACACCTATAAATTCAGTCTTAACACCCTTAGTCCTTTGGACATTATATCAGTTTAGTGGATCTACACAGCCAGCGTTATTACCCGTGGAACGATATTAACACCCTTCCAACTGGGGTTACAGGTTGGACCCCGGTTAGCTCAAATTGGGTAATGTTGGTTAGATGATACCTTCTACAGTCTCAGATGCAGTCTTAGTTATAGTCCCAGTTCAGTTATGCAGTCTTAGAGTTTTTTGGCCAAAGCATACACATATCAATATTTTGTTAGTATTTCAGTTTTCAAATTTTACTTAGTCCATATTATATGCTGGGTCATGCATCCCCAGTTTCTACAAATTTTCACGTATTTCTTCAGTATTTATAGACTGTCATGCATACTCGATATTTATAGATTCTCCATATTTTCAGTATCTATAGATTCCATGTTCTCTACTCAGTACTCCATGTTTTACATGCATATTTAGTTAATTATTAGTGTTGTTCATGAAACCATGCATATCACCCTACCTCATTTTGCATACCAGTACATTCAAAGTACTGATCGCATACCTTTCTTTTGGGCTATGATGTATTATATCATAGGTGTTGATGCTCAGTTCGCGGACTACGCTTAAACTTTTCAACTTTTAATGGACAGATTTTCAGAATTTCTTTTTGGTGTTGTTTGTTTAAGCCGTGAACTAGCCCAAGATGGGTTATGTTGGAACACAACCGGTCTCGCTTTGATACCAAATGATACAAAATCAAACCAACAACACCAAGAGCTTCAAGTAGGCTCGGATTTCAGTCCAACAACACAAGAACAACAAGATAGATAACAATGCTAGTGGATCGAAAAGAGCCCCACACGGCTTCACTAGACTTTAAGATAACAAAATCAACAACAACAACAAGATAAAGAAAGGTAGATAACTTGACATATAACATTCAAGAAACTAAGAACCCTATATCAAGAGAGGACCCTAAGTCTAATGAATATAAACACCAAGTTCTTACGAGGACCAAGAGGCACTCAACGACCTCAAAACCCTTGTTTCTAGCCAAAGAGACAACACAAGTATCCCTCTACTTGTGAGATAATAGGGACGGCTTCTAAGAGAGGAAGAGAGAGGAAATGTTTAGTGTTTTTAGGTTACAAAATCAGCATTCAAAAACTAAGGAATAACTCTCTAACATGTTCTATTTATACTACAAACAAAAGAGGTAAAATGACCCATCCGCCCTTGCTTCTTGTGCCAACCTTGGAGAGTAGTTTATTACACATTAAGACCTCTCTTCACACATAAAAACGTTTAGGTCCTTGGTTGGTTCAATCACCAACTCACACACGGCCATTTGCATGAACAAAGCTTGGAGTTTTTGTAATTCCCGAGCTTGGCTTCGTGTGAAAGGCCGTGTACCTGTGGAGGCTGCCCCAACCGTATCAGTAAATATCTGAAGATCATTCCTCGAACCATCAGAACTCATGTAGCACTCCAAAATTTGGGTCCTGGAACGTCACATGGTGCTTAAGGGCGCAAGTGACCCCAAGCTAACCCTCCTACTGGCATAAATCTATATCTTTCTAAACTTTGAAGTACTTCGTTGAATGTATAAACTCATGATGAGAATAGCTATACGGCTGGATCTGAGACTGGAAAAAAATAGATAGAGGACAACTATAATTCTCGACTGAATCAGAGCTGATTTGCCTTCTTCCTATATTAAAAAGCGGGCTCATACTGAGAGTTTAGAATTTACTTGATGTGATAAGGGTGTAATCATACTCATAGACGGCGAAGAGATAATTTCTGTAGGCATAGGTCATGACAAACAAGGATAAGACTACACAATGGGTATTACATTGTCTGGACTAGAATACTTGGAAAACAAAGATTGTTTAATGAATGCTCACAGACTGAACCACAATTATATATCCGAATCTAAAATTGATGCCTGATACACATACTGAACTGAATTCGTAGATTTTGGGCGCGAGAAACTACTTATCAAATTGCTCATACCTATGAAATTTCGAGTGGTAAGACCAGACTAGTTTGAAAAAAAAATGGAAGACCATAAAAAGCTATTTGCCAAATTTTAAAAACTGGATTGTTAGCTATGCAAACTGAATCGTACTAGATACTTATACTTAAGTAGAGGATTTCTTCAACACCCTCCCAAGGAATTCTAATAGTATGAAGGAGCAAAGAACTTTAGGCAAGATCTAGACAAGACATCTGAATCGAAGATCATAAAATTACCATAATCCCATAACTTAAAACCTAAAACTATGAATCATAAGTCAGGATAAAAGTACTAAGCTTCAAGCAAGGCAACTCCTTACTCTCAACTCAACCATACTTCTCAAACACTCTCTCGACTATACTATACCCTTCTGATACTATATTTGATCGATTCGACTTACAATCCTCACATGACACCGATACTTCCATCTACTCATATCCCCTTGAACCAAACCCTCTCATCATTTTTATGCATAACCTAGAACCACAAGATTCGCCATATAACCCCATTCTAAATTATGAGCTCCCACACATCTACATTCTTACAACCTCTCACTTCAAGAGTAATTCTCATTACCACTTTGACAACTCCAATCCACCTAGCACTAGCCATTTACTAATGTGTAAGGCACCCATCCACATGCACACAAACACGACATTCAAGCCTATATTCATAACCACATACGCATTGCTAATCAACCACTTATAAAGCCCTTTCTTCAGACCCTACACACCTCTTATCAAGAAAATTTCCATGCACTCACCTCAAGAACACCTGGCATACTCCTTGCTAATCGAGTCCTCCACAAATGCTTCAGTCTAATATTCCTTCCAACTCATGGAATTACAACTCATGGAATTATAAAAAATGAACACACCATAATCTTCCCAATCATAAAACATTAAAATTAAACTAACCATAACATGTATCAAAGACTTAGCCTCAATCTTACTTCACATTACCGCCAAGACAAAGTAGGCATGGCACCCTCTATCGTTGATAAGGAAATATCTCTTCTTTCCTGACTAAACAACTATTCACCACCACTATCTTAGGTAAGGAAAGATAACTAAAAGATTAGAGCATGAGGATCTGACACATGAATAAATACTATGAATAACTTGACACTCAACTGAGGCTTGAGGAATAAATGATTTAACATCATAAACCCATCAAAGAAATACGGCCAGGGGATATGCACGATATGAATTTGAATTTCTTTCTTGCTGATCATTAAAAGTAGCACTTGAACATTGGAACTGAACATATCACAAATATTAAGTACATAAGTCATGCGTTGCATGACCTAAATTGGGAATTCGTAACTATGAATTGTGATTCCAACCGGTGAAAGGTCTGAGACTCCGTATTTCGGTAACTAAGTGAGGACATGATTTTTTTATGGCATCCCTGGACATGAATCATGATCATGGAATCAAAATGCAAAGCATGAATAAATATAGGAATGACTAAAAATACTAAAATAAAAATGGGTCGAGTAGTATCCCTTCTCACAGCTATTCTATAACTTAATGGCATACCCACTACAACCTAACAAACTAACCTGGTCACTTATTTTACTATCTCCCCCTTAGACTAAAGCCATCACACTTCTTGACTCAATTATTAGGAACATCGTTCATTGTCTTACTAGTCTTCCTCCACCTAGTAACTCCACGACACTTACTAATTATGCCATATACAATGACCCTAGAAAAAAATAAAGCAGCCCCACAGAACCTTGGGAAATATTTATCACCAAGAACACAAAATCAAACTTAATTACAAGTTGATCAAACTCAAGCTCTCGTATACACTGTCCAAGCCCATTAGATCCATTAGATCACTTCCCTGTAACTAGCACCATTAACCAAGAAATCATCACATCCACCTTCATAGCCACCATTCATCCAAGCTTAATGCCTAGCGCTCAGCATAACTTACAACTCCACCTTAGACACACCATTCTCACTTGGAAACTATAAAACAAAATGTCAATAAACACTAGTCCACTTAAACCCCCCCATAACAATAATTGGTCATAATCATATAGCCTCTCTCTTTTATAATCCATCAACACGCCCTTCTTCTACCCATCATTACTATCTATCCTTCATACACAACTTAACTTAGTTCATAACTCTCTAAGCCTCAACTTAACTTTCCCTTGCAATCTCAGGAGCATCTAAGTTAACAACACTCATTTACTAAGTATCATCATCCATAACTTATACTTATCTTGTGCAATACACCATCAACAACTCTTTTCATACCTTAAGGAAACCATTATTTACCTCCACCAATAACTCTTTCTCTTTCTTCCATGAGCTGACACACAAGAACAATATCACTTCATCACTAACTTGATCACATGCAAAAGGCTCAGCTATACATACTTTCAATAAATCATACTTTCCACCCTTTCTTGCCACAACACCTCTAAACCAGTTCTAACCAACAGGAGAAAACAAGATACATAAGGAGTCACTAGTGAATAAATATAAGCCTCACCCGGCTTCACTAGTCTTTGATTTGCATTTTGAAAAAGAATTTGAGATGGATAAAAAAGGAATTATGCTAGTGAATCGAAAGAGCTCTACATGGCTTCACTAGACTTTCAGTTCCAACATCATGAAGATAACAAGGTTACAAGAGATAGAAACTTACCATACAATAGTTGATAATCTAAGAATACATATCTTACTCTATCTTAACTAAAAGAATCATAAGAGAGAGGGCATAACATTGAACTTAGGAAACTTATAACATATTGGTAAGCTCTTCTCAGGCCGCTTTGTGGGACTTCTAAAATTTCTCTCTTGTAAGTCTGAAAGAATTATCAGAGGGAGAAAATTGGAACTCGCTGATCATGCTACCTCAGGAATAGTACATAGATAAGGAAGTATAGATTATCAATATGGATTCTGAGAAGAAAATCTAAAAGCACCACTGACTTGGGCTTATTGCACAATTTATAAGCAAAGCATGATAAGGCACTAATAGGGTACTTTCTAACTCATTTACAACTTTATAACTATCTATGGGGATTGTTTAAGAAAGTACTATCTATAAAGAATTGAGTTTAACAATCTCTAATACCTTGAAAATAAGGCGAGGATGCCCCGAATAGGGTAAGATAAAAATCTGTATAAGTTTCTCAATGAACCTTTTTATAGCACGATCTAATACTTGAAAGAATGGAGACCTTTCCTAAATGTCTTGTAGCCTCTCGAAGAAAAGTACAGACATCTCCGTACCATTCTGCAAGACTCTACTAGACACGTCTTCATAGACACCCTAGGACACTTGAACTCTGTGCTCTGATACCAAGTTTGTACGCCCCAAAATTTGGGTCCCGGGATGTCACACGGTGCTTAGGGGCGCAAGTGACCCCAAGCTAACCCTCCTACTGGCATAACTCATAAACAACTGGATAAAATTCTTAAATCTATATAAAGTTAGCGAAAATATAGAACTTCTCTGAACTTGATTAATATAAACATGAACTTTACAAGATTACAACTCTATTTTTACAAATGAAACTGAAACAAATACATCAACTTCTACTGACGTCTATGTAGCCTCTACTGGTACTGATTCAGATAGATGGGTCATGAATCCCAACTACCCAATCTCAATACAACTAAAGTAAGAAAAATATAATACTTCTCGAACTGTATAACTGACTCATGCCCTCAAATCAAAAGGACTCATCACCTGCTGACTGGAAGCTGCGAACTGACTGAATGCTATATCTGCGCTATAACTTGTACCTACATTGTAAGGCACTGTAGCATATAGAAATATATGAGGGTCAGTACTTTAAGGAATGTAATGAGTATGTGGGGGTGAAATGCAACATTATAAATAATATCATAAATGATTATGAAAATCATGCATGCTGACGATAACAACTTTCTTCACTTGAATTAACTGAAATATATTCCTTGTAAATCAGCAATAGTTATACAAGCATTATAAATCTCATAAATCATTATACTTAACTCAAACTCTTTAAATCATGACTTAGAGTGACTCGGTAACTCATGAAACTTGAACTCTTATGGACTTGGAGTTTCTTATAACCAACATAACTACACCATGTGAGCCGCATGGAGTCAACCATTTTGCCCTCCTAAGGAGAGAACCCCACATTGGCGGGGGTGTCATACTCTAGCCAAGGAGTACAATCTCAATTTCTCAATCACAATCCCATACTCGTCCTCTGGCCCACAATCATCAATATCAATCCTACGGTGGCACATAGTTTTGGGGAAATACCACATTTCCCGCTCGGTGCTAAATACTCCTCCCAAACTCAGCTCAGAACGTGTTACGAAATCCACCTTAATCAATATCAATTCGTGGGTCCATTATAAAGACCAAAACGTAAATATATATCTCATCGATAAATCATATACAACTTTGGATTCCTAACTCGACTCAAAATCAAAAAATCTTTCTCAACATCAAGATGTATCAATTCATTTAGTCATGGCAACATCAATAACTTTGAGGAAATATCAAGACTCGTTATAAAAACTCAATCTTATGAATCAATATACTCAATAATCTAATTTGTCATAAGGAAGCTTAAAGCTTGACACATGTCTTGAAAGCACTTCAAATACCAACTCATGGTAGAACATAAAATTCACAATATTAAATATCAAGTCATAATTTGGAAGTTGTAAAATAATCATGTATCAAAAACTTCAAGAAAACATCATAGAACTCATTCTTGAATCTGAAGCTCAAATATCAATATATATATATATATTCAATAATAAAAATTCTCATAGAAAAGCTTAAATCATGACTCTTATCTAAAATCATTCGGAAATCATCAACTAATAATAATAATATTCAACTCATGGCATAAGTTTTCTCAATTTAAGAAATAAAATGATGAAATAGTCATGTGTATCGATCTTGAATAGCTCAAATATCATAAATCATTAATAAAGTAATTTGGGTGGAAACCCACTTTGCAAAATCATGGATTTCAATAGTAGAAATTAAATCTTTGGGCACAAGAACGAAAGAAGTGTTCTTGTTCAAACCCCACATACCTTGATTATGGATTTGAATGAAGAAACTTGTTATAGACTCCTTTTCTACTTCTTGAGTTAGGATTCTTGATGCTTTTGACTTGGGTACCTTGAATCTTGAACCAATTTATAAAATCTATGGTTGGATTCTTGATGTTCTTGGGAAATTTGAATTGGATTTTTGAGAGAGAAACCCTAGTATTCATGATGAAATGGAAGAAGAATGAAGTTTTATTATTTACTTGAATATATATAGAGGGTCAAAATGGGTGGGAAAGATCAAAATACCCTTTTAAAAATGCCCCTTAATTGCTGAAAAAAATGGCTGACGACATCTGTGATAGGCCGTCAGACCCCTGATAGGCCGTCATGAAATGTCCTCACAAAAGGGTCGAATTTTTGATTTTTTGCCTAAGGATGATGACATCATCAGAAATGTCATCAGAAAGTCACGACATAGTCAGAAATGGCATCAGAAACGTGACAGCCCGTCAGATCCGTCGTCACCGTTTTCCAGCTAGACCATGTTGGAGTAAAATGGCCATAACTCTTTGCTCCGATATCAGATTTTGGAGAAAATGGTATTGTTGGAAATATAATTAAATTATCTATCTGTTGATAGGTCATGAGATCAAAAACACCAAGTATAATGAGAGATATGCTCGTTTGAAGTTGACTATACCAATATCCTTCCCAAGAACTCAATCGGTAAGGAATGTTTTCATTCGCCCTATCGTTAGGACATCTTTAAGACCTTAATACACACCATACTTGATTATAAACAACCAAAGAACTATAATTTATTTCTCAAGATCTTGATTCATGGTTACACTATTGGTTACAGTCTCGGGGAATTACAAAATAGCTCTAACTTCCTCACCGGGTGTCCGATTCGGGTGAATCTTATGTCGATGGAAAGCTTATCCAATTCTCCATATGATCGAGAGTAGAATTTAGGGCAATACAACATGAGATAAATAACAATCAATTTGTAAGTCATCCATATTCACTCAAAAGATGGATTTAGGCTTAAGAAACGATTGGGGTATTACAACTCACCACTGTAGAAAACGTAGGCAAGGTACTCAAAGAATCACGGGTGAGGTTGGGACTGAGCTCCTGAACCTACATTATGACACAATGTAGAACATAGACATATATGTGGATCAGTAATTGGAAGTACTAAGTATGCGGGGGTGAATGCATACGAATAAAATAGTAACAATCTTCTTTAATCAAATCATGTAAGCATTATGAGACGACTCACATAGCTTGAACAATTATAAAATATAAAGCTCATAAGTCATGTAGAATGGAACATGTAACACAAATCTCGTGAGACATCATTTTTTAATCTCAAAATTTGAAATCTTCTCTTATTCTCAATACCCAAAGGATAAGGGACTTTAAACAATACTTTCAACTCATGCATAAGTCTCATGGAGAGTAAAACTTCTTCAATGCTCAAATTTTATAACTATTTAGAACTCATATACTTGGAGTTCAGAATCATATAACTTGAAAACATACTTGAAGGCATTTCATTCACTTTAGGAAAATATCTCATCTCAAGCTTTAGGGAAATCACTCCATCTCAAATAGAAAGGCATTCTATTTTATGAAAACAACTTACCTCAAGGCTTTATAAAAGTACTATAACAAGGGAAAATGCCTTCATCTAGGAAATAACTCACATCAAGAAAATAATTTAGTTGGGGAAACATCTTTGCAATTCAACCATTTAGGAAAATAGCTTATAGGAAAGGACAAATAGGTATTTGATCTAGAAGTCTAATTGTCAAGGGAGGTTCTCGTAATCGACATAAACCATGCGAACTACATGGAGTCCAACGTTTTATCCTCCTAAGGAAGAGACCCCACGTTGGGGAGGAGCGTCATACTCTTGCTAGGGAGTATAACCTAGGTCTAGTGATCACTAAATGAAACTCGGCCTCAGGCCCATTCATAATCATCATAAACTCGGCCTCAGGCCCAACCTACGGTGGCACGTAGTTTTGGGGTAAGAAACCGTAGTAACCTACCCACTCGGTGCTAAATACTATTCCCTTTAGATTATCTGCGCTCATTTCATAAAAAGAATCCATTTTTAGAATAATCACATGGTTCACCACGAACCCAATAATCAAATCGATAATCTCATAAAGTGAAGTGGATTTCAAAGCTCAGGGACCATTAGGTCAATTCATTTCTCAATCATCTCAAAATACTCAAAACATGGGTGCTCATAGAATAAGAGTTCATAATTTCACAAGTCTCAAATAGGGCTTACTAACCCATAATTAAATCTCAAGTTAAAGTGTATCAAAAGCATAATATATAGCATATAGATTCGTAAATCATGTGGAAGTTTGGGAATTTTAGAAAATTACCTCAAAATCTCAATATAGCCATATGCTTCAATATCTCAACAATGCAAATATTAGCTTATGAAGGAGTAAAATCATGGGGTTTATACCTAGCTGTAAATACTCAAGAAAATATGTAGAAATCATGCCATTTGACTCTTAATTCATGGGAAATATCAATATAATGCATTCAATAATAATGGGTGAAAATCCAATTCAAATTCATGTAAAAACCTCATATATTTCAAGAATTTCATGATGTAAATAGCCTTTTGGGCACAAGGGTGAAAGGGTTACCCTTGTTCAAAAACCCTACATACCTTGAATTAGAAGCTTTTGATGAACTCTCACTTATAGAACTCTATTCGTGCTCTAGAATGAGGGTTCTTGAGGTCCTTGACTTGGGAACCTTGAATCTTGACTCAATTTAGGAAATCCATGGTGGATTCTTGAGGTTCTTGGAAGAGGTTTTGGATACTTAGGGTTTATGTTGAGAGAAAACTTGAGGAAAACCTCATAAGATGCTTGTAAATGGATTTAATTTAGTATTTCCACGATTTTATAGGCTTGGAAAAGGTCCAAAGTGACCTTTTAAACATCTGTGCAAAACTGGAAAAATTGAACTGGAACCCGATTTCATTGGCCTCCGCGACGCGCCACTTATCGCGGTGGCTCACTGGAATTTGAAAATTGGAAAATTGGCAGCCTCCGCGATGCAGAGCCATTGTGTTTTCCCACTGGTTGGGACATGGGACTCCTCTGCAACATGCCACTATCGCGGGGTTCCACTAGAAATTGAAAATTGCCAAATCAACCCTCTCCGCGACGAGCCAAGCAATTAAATGATGCAGTTTTATGACTAAGGCTTAAATTAGCCATAACTTCTTACCCAAGTGTTGGATTTGGGCAAATCTTATATCGATCGAAAGATTATCAGATTTCCCACGTGATAAAAAGTAGAAATTAGGGAAATTCTTTATGGTTAACACGTTACTCACTTAGGAAGAAACTTCTCAATATTTTAGGGTCGGAATCACACCTCACCCGACACGCCCTACGGCTCAAAGTACGAGGGAACTTTGCGGGGACTTACAATATCTCCCTCTTGGGAACATTCGTCCTTGAATGTCACTAGTTAGGCTCAAAATACAGGAAAAAATGAGTACACACAGCCGAAATTTTTACTAAATGGTTTAAGATCTTCCTAAACTCATGACCACTCCGGATATCTCAAGAACTCATAAAAAGATAGATGTATAGCTGAGCTTTAGATTAGAAAGCTGAATCAAGGAAGAATGGTTCCTTCGGATTGATCTAAACTTGTGGAAAAAAGGTGCGACTATTTGGCTCACATATGTGCTTCTGCCTCCCAAGTAGCACCCTCAACAGATTGGTTCCGCCATAAAACTTTGACCAAGGGAACTTCTTTGTTCCTTAGTCTACGGATCTGAAAATCTAGGATCTCCATAGGAATCTCATCGAAGGAAAGGCTATCCTGAATATCAACACTCTCTGAAGGATCAACCACAACAGAATCACCAATATGCTTCTTAATCATGGAGAAATGAAAGATAGGATGAATGGCAGACAACTCCGAGGGAAACTCAACCTCATAAGCCACTTTACCAACACGGCTCAAGACTCTATACGGGACAATAGAACGAGGACTAAGATTTCCCTTCCTACCAAACCTTTCCACCCCTTTCATGGGTGAAATCTTCAAGTACACCAAATAACCCACCTTAAACTCATAATCTCTCCTCCTCATATCTGCGTAAAACTTTTGATGACTCTGAGCGGTCTTCAACCTTTCTCTAATCAACTTAACTTTCTCCATAGCTTCGAACACTGCAGCAGGCCCACACGAGGTAGCTTCACCCACTTCAAACCAACCTATGGGTGATCTACACCTCCTACCATACAAAGCCTCAAATAGTGCAATCTCAATGCTAGCATGGAAACTATTGTTATAGGCGAACTCTATCAATTACAAATGCTCATCCCAACATCCTTTGAAATCAAGAGTGCACGCCCTAAACATATCCTCTAGGGTATGAATGGTCCTCTTAGCCTGACCATCTGTCTGCGGGTGAAAAGCTAAACTCAAAAGAACTTGGGTGCCAAGACCCTGCTGAAATGCCCTTCAAAACTGAGAAGTAAATTGAGTTCCCCTATCCAAAATAATAGACAAAGGAACTCCATGTAGTCTGACCAACTCCCGGACATACAATCCAGCATAATCCTCAGTCGTATAAGATGTATGCACGGGCAAGAAATGTGCGGACTTAGTGAACCTATCCATAACAACCCAAATAGAATCATAATGACGACGCGAAAGAGGCAACCCGGTCATGAAGTCCATATTCATCATCTCCCACTTCCAAGTGGGTAGACTAAACTCTTGTATCACACCACCCGGTCTTTGGTGCTCCACCTTAACTTGTTGACACATCGTATAAGTTGCTAAAAACTCAGCGATGTTCTTCTTTATGCCGTTCCACCAATAGATTTCCCGTAAGTCGCAATACATCTTAGTAGTACTGGGATGAATAGAATAACGCGCGCCATGCGCTTCACCCATAATCCTCTGCCTTAAATCATCAACACATGGAACACACAACCTACCATTCACCCTCAACACACCATCTCCACCTTGGGAGAAAACTTCGACCTTTTGGACCTTAACTGACTCCTTCAGTTTGACCAAACTAGGATTCCTATCCTGTTTCTCCTTCACTTCCGAAAATAAAGAGGAGTCAGAACTACTCTGCACCAATGTACTCCCCTCCTCTGAATCAAGCAATCTAACACCCAACCTAGCCAGACAATGAAAATCACGAGCTAACTCTCTCTTACCTTCCTTAGTATGTGCAACACTACCCATGGACAATCTGCTAAGGGTATCCGCCACCACATTGGCCTTGCTCGGGTGATACAACACACTCATATCATAATCTTTCAACAACTCTAACCACCTCCTCTGTCTAAGATTCAACTCCTTCTGGGTAAAAACGTACTACAGACTTTTATGATCAGTAAACACATTAACATGGACACCATAAAGATAGTGTCTCCAAATTTTTGAAGAAAAAACCACAGCAGCTAACTCAAGATCATGGGTCGGGTAGTTCTTTTCATGTAGCTTCAACTGTCTAGAGTCATAGGCTATAACCTTACCCCTTTGCATCAACACACAACATAAACTAACTCTAAAGGCATCACAATACACCACAAAACCATCAGTACCATCAGGCAAAGTCAACACAGGGGCTAAAATGAGTCGAGTCTTCAACTCTTGAAAACTCTTCTCACAGGAATCAGACCACTGGAATTTAACCTTCTTTTGGGTCTACCGAGTCATAGGAGATGCAATAGAAGATAAACCCTCAACAAAATGATGGTAATAGTCCACTAGACCCAAGAAACTCCTAATGTCAGATGGAGAGATAGGTCTAGGCCAGTTTCTTATAGCTTCTTTCTTTTGGGGATCAACTCTAATACCCTCGGCTGAAACAACATGACCCAGGAAGGCTACAGACCTTAGAAAAATTCACACTTACTGAATTTGGCAAACAACAAGTGATCTCTAAGAGCTTGCAAGATAATTGTAAGATGAGCTGAATGGTCATTCTCATCACGGGAGTACACAAGGAAGTCATCTATCAAGACAATGATGAACGTATCAAGGTATTGCTTGAACACTCGATTCATGAGGTCCATGAAAGCTGCTGAGGCATTGGTTAGCCTAAAAGACATGACTAGAAACTGAAAGTGACTATAACGGGTTCGGAAGGCTGTCTTTGGAATATCACATTCCCTCACTTTAAGTTGATGATAGCCGGATCTAAGGTCTATCTTAGAAAAATAACTTGCACCTTGTAACTGATCAAATAGGTCATCAATTCTTAGAAGAGGATACTTATTTTTTATGGTGACCTTGTTCAGTTGATGGTAGTCAATGCACATACGCAAAGATCCATCTTTCTTCCGCACGAACAAAACAAGTGCGCCTCAAGAAGAAATACTGGTTCTAATGAAACCTTTGTCTAAGAGATCTTTGAGTTGATCCTTTAAATCCTTAAGCTCGGAAAGTACCATAAAATATGACAGAATAGAAATAGGCTAAGTGTCGGGAAGAAGGTCAATTCCGAACTCTATCTCTCAATCGGGAGGTACCCCTGGGAGATCTTCTGGAAAGATATCGGGGAACTCATTAACAACATCAACCGACTAGATGGTTGGAGTCTCAGACTTAGTGTCCTTGACCCTAACTAGGTGGTAGATGCAACCTTTGGATATAAGCTTTCTGGCTTTGATATAGGAGATAAAATGACTCTTGGGAGATACCAAACTCCCGGACCACTCAAACACTGGTTCATCAGGAAACTGAAACTTGACCACATGGGTATGACAATCTATAGATATATAACAAGAATGAAGACAATCGATACCCAGAATAAGGTCAAAATCTATCACGTCTAAATCTATCAAATCTACAAGTATGACTCTATGAAGCACAGTAATAGGGCAATTTCTATACACTTGTTTCACAACAACTGACTCTCCGACTGGTGTAGAAACTAGGAAAGGATCAGGAATCTTTTCAGGACTCATTTCGAAATTCACCGCCACAAGTGGGGTCATATAAGAGAGATTTGACTCGGGGTCCAACAAGACATAAACATCAAGACAAAAGACACGACGCATACCAGTAACAACATCAGGAGAGTCCTCCTTCTCCTGATGGGGTGGGAAAGAATAGAACCTATTCTGGCGCTGACTGCCAGTAGTGCTAGATGAAGCGCCCTGAGCAGGGGCTGGACGGAGTACTGGAGCTGGTGCACTAGCAGCCTGTACTTGAGGTCGGGAATCTCTATTCTCCTGTCTAGCATGGGGACAATCTCTAAGTCTGTGACCCTACTTGCCACAACCAAAACAACCCTTCACATCTCCAAAACACTCCCCAAGGTGATTTGTACCACATTTAGCACAAGAAGGATAACGGGGCCAGTTACCAACACTGTTCTGCGGCCCAGACATGAAAGACCTGCTCCCTTTCTCAGGCCTACCTCTAGGTGCGGGAGCACTAGCTGAAGAAAGAACTGGAATAGATGGACATCTCTGAAACTGGGGACGGTTCCCTCTATGGAACCTAGGCCCTCTAAACTCATGCTGATCAGATCTTGCCCTCTTGCTACCCCTCATTCTATCTTTTTCTCTAAGCTTATCCACCTTTATTTGTTGGGCATGCATCATCAACCTAGACAGATCCATATCCTTATACAATATCGCGGCCCTATACTCCTTTAGTACCATCCCAAGAACACCGGTCACAAACTTACTCATACTAGCCCAGATGTCAAAAATCAAATCAGGAGCGTACTTGGCCAACTGATTGAATTTGAAAAAGTACTTCTTAACAGTCATGAAGCCCTATCTTAAGTTCATGAACTCCTCAATCTTTTCCTCCCTCATCTCAAGTGGAAAGAACTGATCCAAGAAGGCATCGTGGAAAACTTTTCAAGTCATGGGAGCGGCATTCTCACCTCTACCCTTCCTCCATGACACAACCCAAACATAAGCAATGTCTTTTAGTCTGTAGGACGCCAACTCAACACTTTCTTCTTCTGAAACATACATCACGTATGTGATCTTCCTCACCTCCTCCAAGTACAACTGTGGGTCCTCATCTATCTTTGACCCATAAAACTCAGGTGGGTTCATCTGTATAAAGCCAGGAATCCTAGCCGTGGATACATCACCACCCTGCTGGTTAGCAACTGGGGCCTGGTTATTAGCCTGAACATTTGCGGTGACCGCTGGGCTAACGCCTGAAAGTCCGCCCTAAACTTAGTATGGGACACCATCTCATTCAAAGGATCAATAGGTGGGGGTTTCTTATCTTTGTTTCTGTGGACATTCGCTCTTCGAGGAGGCATTTTCTGAAAATAGAAGAGCACGGATCATTAGATAAGAGGGACAACTGTAGGCACGATAGAATATGAAAGAAGAAATAACTTTTTCCTAAAATGTCTCCTAGCCTCTTGCTCATAGGTATGGTGCGCTACACGCCGATGATCAAGATTCTACTCAACGCGGCTTGTCAGACTCCCTAGGACTCCTTAGAAACCTTATGCTCTGATACCAAGTTTGTAACGACCCAAAATTGTCTCCTGGGACGTCACACAGTGCCTAAGGCTACGAGTAGCCCCAAGCTAACCCTTAGAGCTGGTTTCTACCAATGACACTCAATTGATGATAAGAATGGACTCAACACTAGCATAGTCATATTACAAGCAAGGAAATATGGAAAAAATATTTGGTTCATAAGACCACAATATAGAGAAATCTCAACAATGCAATAATATCGAACCCTCGACACACACAAGTCTGACACTAGTCTGACAAGACTCTACAAATCAAAATCTAGAGAGCCATTGGGAAAGGTCCCCAACTAACTCAAAATAAACTAAAGATAAATTATAGTCTCTTAAGTATGGTAAATATCTAAAGATCGGTCTTGGAACCATGAGGACTCACCACTGTAGAAAATGTAGGCAAGGTACTCGAAGAATCACAGGCGAGGCTGGGACTGACCACCTGAACCGACATTATGATACAATGTAGCACATAGACATATATGTGGATCAGTACTTGGAATGTACTGAGTATACGGGGGTAAATGCATATGAATAAAATAGTAACAATCTTTTTTAATCAAATCATGTATGCATTATGAGACGACTCACATGGCTTGAACAAGTATAAAATATAAAGCTCATAAGTCATGTAGAATGGAGCATGTAACACAAATCTCGTAAGTCATCATTGTTTAATCTCAAAATTCGAAATCTTCTCCTATTCTCAATACCCAAAGGCTAAGGGACTTTAAACAATACTTTCAACCCATGCATAAGTCTCATGGAGAGTAAAACTTCTTCAATGCTCAACATTTCATAACTATTTAGAACTCATATACTTGGAATTCAGAATCATATAACTTGAAAACATACTTGAAGCCATTTCATTCACTTTAGGAAAATATCTCATCTCAAGTTTTAGGGAAATAACTCCATCTCAAATGGAAAGGCATTCTAGTTTATGGAAACAACTTACCTCAAGGCTTTATAAAAGTACTATAACAAGGGAAAATGCTTTCATTTAGGAAATAACTCACATCAAGAAAATACTTTAGTTGGGGAAACATCTTTGCAATTCAACTATTTAGGAAAAAAGCTTATAGGGAAGGAAAAATAGATATTTGATCTCGAAGTCTAAATGTCAAGAAAGGTTCTCGTAACCGACATAAACCATGCAAGCTACATGGAGTCCAACATTTTGTCCTCCTAAGGAAGAGACCCCATGTTGGGGAGGAGAGTCGTACTCTTACCAGGGAGTATAACCTAGGACTAGTGATCACTAAACGAAACTTGACCTCAGGCCCAGTCATAATCATCATAAACTCGGCCTCAAGCCCAACCTACGGTGGCACGTAGATTTGGGGTAAGAAATCGTAGTAACTTACCCACTTGGTGCTAAATACTACTCCCTTTAGATTATCTGCGCTCATCTCATAAAAATAATCTACTTTTAGAATAATCACATGGTTCACCACGAACCCAATAATCAAATTGATAATCTCATATAGTGAAGTGGATTTCAAAGCTCAAGGACCATTAGGTCAATTCGTTTCTCAATCATCTCAAAATACTCAAAACATGGGTGCTCATGGAACAAGAGTTCATAATTTCACAAGTCTCAAATAGGGCTTACTAACCCATAATTAAATCTCAAGTTAAAGTGTATCAAAAGCATAATATATAGCATATAGATTCATAAATCATGTGGAAATCTAGGAATTTCAGCAAATTACCTCAAAATCTCAATATAGCCATATGCTTCAATATCTGAACAATGCAAATATTAGGTTATCAAGGAGTAAAATCATGGGGTTTATACCCAGCTGTAAATACTCAAGAAAATATGTAGAAATCATGTCATTTGACTCTCAATTCATGGGAAATATCAATATAATGCATTCAATAATAATGGGTGAAAAATCCAATTCAAATTCATGTAAAAACCTCATATATTTCATGATGTAAATAGCCTTTTGGGCACAAAGGTGAAAGGATTACCCTTGTTCAAAAACCTCGCATACCTTGAATTAGAAGCTTTTGATGAACTCTCACTTTTGGAACTCTATTCATGCTCTAGAATGAGGGTTCTTGAGGTCCTTAACTTGGGAACCTTGAATCTTGACTCAATTTGAGAAATCCATGGTGGATTCTTGAGTTTCTTGGAAGAAGTTTTGGATACTTAGGGTTTATGTTGAGAGAAAACTTGAGGAAAACCTCATAAGATGCTTGTAAATGGCTTTGATTTAGTATTTCCACGATTTTATAGGCTTGGAAAATGTCCAATGTGCCCTTTTAAACAACTGTACGAAACTGGAAAAATTGAACTGGAACCCGATTTCATTGGCCTCCGCGATGCGCCACTTATCATGGTGGCTCACTGGAATTTGACAATTGGGAAATTGGTAGCCTCCGTGATGTGGAGCCATCGTGTTTTCCCACGAGTTGGGACCTGGGACTCCTTCACGATGCGCCACTATCGTGGGGTTCCACTGAAAATTGACAATTTCCAAATCAACCCTCTCCGCAATGCTCCAGGCAGTTAAATGATGCAGTTTTACAACTAAAGCTTAAATTAGCCATAACTTCTTACCCGAGTATCGGATTTAGGAAAATCTTATATCGATGGAAAGCTTATCAGATTTCCCAAGTGATAAAAATTAGAAATCAGGGAAATTCTTTATGGTTAATACATTACTTACTTAGGAAGCAACTTCTCAATCTTTTAGGGCCAGAATCATGCCTCACTCGATATGCCCTATGGCTCAAACTACGAGGGAACTTTGCAGGGACTTACACGAGGGGTATGAGAAACCTAATACACATAATGGAAAGGTAAAGGCAAGTGACAAAAATAAGCCTATCATGGTGAAATCAAAAGTCAAATGCCTGACGGGTTTGAGGGAGAACAAATTTGAATGGGTCCAAACTCAAACTAACTGACTAAATTACCAACTGTTGTACTAAGCACACTACCTCTGACCGAAGGTACCATAACACTATGAGAATGATCTTAATTAGCTAAATGACTAATAATCCTATACTGGGGACACTTTCTAAACTAGTAAACAATCTATCTGCAATTATAGCAATCCCCTGAATCCTTAACCTTGTGAAAAACATGAGTTGACCCAAACTAGCAAGCCAACTAATGCCAAAGACACTCTCTACTGAAATATCCATACTCCCTACAATCAGAACATACCTCAGGAATTCTAGGCTGGCAAGGAATATATGCTAACTCTGTCTGAAAAACCAACTTATATCTAGGGCACTCTCTAGACCAATGACCAATCTCACTACAACCAAAACAAGTTCCTACGATACTTCGAGGTGTTACCCCTCCTGATCTAGAATGGAAACCTTGGCCTGAATACCCATACCAAATACTCTGCAAGTTTTGATAAGAACTCTACCAGCTGTGATCACCACGACTAATCTGAGATCCACCCATAGTCTGAGATGCTATTTATGTAGAACTATAGGTTGCAAGTAAGTTGACCTCCACTGAGAGGATCCTAACTCTGAGTAGAATATTAATAGCACTGTACTAATAACATGGACTCTTACTAACAACTCTATAAGTCTCAATACATACTCTTTTTATGTCCCTTATATAAATAACAACCTGAGAGAAAAAAGACTCAGTTGTTATCAAATACCCTAATGCTAAATAGATTGGCAGTGCTAATCTTCTAATAAATCCATACCCCATGTATTTCTCTGAAGGATATAGCATATGAATATGCTAGGACTATGAAGAAAGCCAATCTCATACTCTACAACAAATAAAAAACCTTATTGTACACCAATAAACCCAACTCTTGCCTAGGACCAGATCGATAAACTAGATGTCATCTCTAGCTGTGAGGTATCCACAAAAAGACTTGGGATCCCTAATGATGAATCTCAAAAGGCTAAAGCAGTCTTGAGCACCATCGGAGCCTGATTTGGCCCCAAATCATCTGATTGATGTTGAAGATCTTTAATATCCATCCTTAACTCCTTGGTTCGACGCTGCATTAAATCTTTAGAAATATGTGCCAAAGTCTTGTCCGCATCCATCAACAACCTCGCATCATCCATGTAGGAAAAAATAGAGTCAAGAAACATACTTGAGGCTCATATAAATATGGGCACACAATAAGCTGTCAAGAACCAAATTTTTAAGAATGCCCTACAACCTCCCTAAGATAGGTTATGGTCGTCTTTGCACTAATCCATAGAACTCTACTATACACTTAGCTCTTGTACCAGCACATAGGTAAACCTAGGCTCTGATACTAATTTGTCATAACTCAGTTTCTTAGGTCATGATGGCACGTACTATAACCCACTAGTAGGTAAGCCAACCCATAGCCCTAAATTATTTGTAATAGACTGCTAAGAAAAATGAAGAAAGAATGTGGAATAAATATAATAAAAAGGATAAAATACACAATATAGTCCCAAAACATGGTTGAATTAGTGGAAGAGATTCTAATGTAATGAAATTATAAAGGAGATACTAAATGGATATACTTATACAACCCACCTCTGAATATGACTTAAAGACTAGCGTAGTACATAAAAAGGAGAATAGCAATACTCTGAACCCTAGGAGCTCACCCTGTGTCTATAAACCATAGCTCCTCCCTATGACACACACAACAATAGCAAGAACCAGTACTATAATCTACAAACTACATAAGTGTAGTATAAGTATCAAACACGTGGTACTAAGTAGGTAAATACTAACTGAGCTCCAAAGATAATGGATATATACATAAAATGCAAGAAAGATGTAAACTATACTCAAATATCTATGGAACAAACATAGTAAAGCAAAGGAAACAATAAGGATAAACTATCCTATTCTATCCATACTCAAGAACCTGAGAATTATACTATATATCACTGGCCCATATACAAATAAGTAGTAGATAAAAAATATATGTAATAGTATAAAAGGCCAAGGAATGAATATACAATATGAACACATAAAGGAAGGGAAAGAAATACAGTAATGCCATAACTACATATATAAATGTATGTACGTAAACAAGGCTAACCAAAAGGTACAATCTAAAGTAGTCATACTAGTATCTCAAAGCCTTCTAATTATAGTAGGAACTAGTGCTAACATAATTAGGGTCTCAAACTAAAATGCCTAACCAAGGGATAATCATATGTAATAAAATTTCCATAAGATAAAGGAATCAAAATCACACCTCCTCAATACCATTAGAATAGTAAACCTATAACAAACTAACCATAATAATAATATCAAAATAAAGCAATCAGCTAGCCCAAACAAACAATACCTCAACAGGACCCATAACCCTAAAGTTACAATCATCACACAACACACTGCAAGTAATACTCATCACCTATACTTATGAAACCCCTCATAAGGCTGATAGATATCAGCGGATACTGGTGATAAGCAATGCACATACAAAGATGAATGCAAAGTGAATCTATACTACTATAAATGATTAAAGTATCATAAAGTAACCTTATGTATACACCTACTCCAGCTTGATGTATCACAAAGGTAGGACCTACAACTACTTCTCTTCTATGGGAAGATGGATCACAGGTGAAGGGGACACTAGAGGGTTTGAGAATACCCTTATGCACTGACCTAGTCTCAATCTAAGATTTCCAATAATCATTATCATCAATCCACCCCACCTAGTACTATATATATATATATACATGGGATAGAACCATGAATAAAAGAGTGTAAGTCCGTAAATCCATTATTTGGAGAAAACTACATGACTATATCATCGTTAAAGTGTAGAAAGTGTCAAAAATTCTCTTGATCGAGGTAAATTGTTATGTCCTAGCACACACACAAGTATACGTGGTAACCCAAGTAGTAAAGTGGCCTTTAAAATCCATGTACGGATCCCACAGTGACTTCTGATTAGCAATAATCTAATTCTTGTATTATTACAAAGATTAAACAATTGCAAGAGTAACCAATAATGTTTGATATTTAAAAACTTAAATTAACCATAAATAATGTGACAATATAAAGTGTTGGGGAAAATAATAGGGATGAATAGAGGGTTAAGGCACTGCGAACAATCCTTCTTAGCCATACAATCTCGCTGGTTTAGTTAATTATCTTAGTTGTTGATAGACAGGGTTGATAACATAATTAGGGAATGTTCATCCTCTAATCGTCTATCTAACTTAGCCCTACAACAACATCATTGAGTGGGATGTGAGAACCAAGTTAAATGAATTTATATTTTATACCGTATATGATCTAAATAGGCATATTTAGGTATATTCCTATCCTAAATTCAAATCTTAACTTTAGTACCTCTCCATATAATATCCCAGTCTATACATCCTATGTTCTAATTTGTTCTCCCTCCTTCTAGGCTCACAATAGAAATCTAGATTTATCCTAAGGGTTGTAAATTCATAGAATAGTAATCATAAGGATATATGAACAACTCAAAAATGATAACAAACATGAACCAACTCAAATATAAGATTAAGCATTCATGTTCATGACCTCAACACTAGATAAGGGTGTTAAGCCACTCGTGGGTTTACAACGAATTGCTATTAAGGAATTCATGCATAAAAACCAAAAGTAAACAAAAAGAAAGATTAAGAACCCTACAATAAGACTCCTAAAGTGTATCTCCAACCTCAAAAGTTGTCCAAGGTGCTTACAATAAGTCCCAAGTGTCCTATTTATAGATGGAAGCCCATAGCTCATTTTGAACTCTTCGGTGTGTCATACTCTTGCATTGGCGTAATGAGGGGGTGGCACACCCTTATTATGGAGACTTACTATTTTGTGAATTTTTTTAGCATAAGGGAGTGTTATGCCAATATCTCAGAGGATAGCGGGCATGGAACACCCTTATGCTCAGAATTTCTAGATTTTGTCCATGTTTACTCCTTTCATTCGGCTTTAAGTTCCTCACTTTGTGGTTTATTTTCCATCATCATTAGACCTTTTTTTGATCTCGAACATCACTATTAATATCACACATGTCCTACATTAATATAACATACCATGAATTAGTGCATGACATAGAATTCATCGAGATGCACTAGAATAACACATAGCTCAAACTGGTAATGCTAGTTTTCTCGTCTAAAATCTAAGTGAAAAATATGATTACAAACTTGTTTTAAACACACCTTAACCATTATGGATAATTATTTTAACATATAGATGCTCAATTATATGAATATCAACACATTACACGCATAAAAGGTCCTCAAAACTAGGCTAAACAAGCATAGATAATGACATTTAGGTACATAAATACACCTAAGATCATCACCAAACACTTAAAGACCTATTAGTCCTCGAATAACTCTACCCAAAAATAACCATCTAAGGAAGACTCCATCATTACTATTAAAATCAAGACACTCAGGATATCACTATAATAACTACACAAATAGCAAGTTCCATATTCAGCATGTCATATACATTTGAAAACTTATGAACACTACTTCAAAACACTCTGGCCTTATGAATTGAATCAAACAAGTTGGAAAACTCATGTATATTACTCAATTTAGAGATCATATAAGTCACCTAACTATCATCAAACATACACCCTCACCATAAGAGAGTTACCCATATTCACTCCTAGAGATGTAATTCATCATAAGAATGGGTATACAAATAAAGTTTTACTCACTCTCACAAAGAGTTCTCATGTCATATAGATGAACCATAGGCTTTACCATAGTGTAGTACTCCACTAATATCAGAATATAAAGGATCAAGATCATGTATGAATTTAAGGGTTGTAATGCAGGCTAAGGGATGGGTAAGAACTATTCTATCCATTAATACAGACAACCTTCCCTAAGCTCTTTAATACATCACATTGTACACTAGAATCTTCTCAAAACAACCAAAGTTTCACCACTTCTAAATTTCCATACACTTTTGTTTTTCTTCATCTATTTAAGCTATTTCACACATATTTAGGAGGGAGTATTTTCTATTAACACATTATTTTATTTTGCATAATTTTTTTATATTCATTTCATCACTCCTAACCACAACACATCAATTTTATCAACTCTAATAGCTACTCCTTTGGGGCTTCACTTTCACCTCTTTCCTTCTTAAATTTCACACATCTTAACCATTTAATTTTTTAACTAAAGTGCTTAAAAGCTTTTGATCAAATTAAGATCAATCAAAAAAGGGGTAATAGGCTACACATGAGGCTAAAAAAGAATAGTCTAAAGTCTCAACGAGGCTTACTAAGATCATACATAAGAGTAGATAAAAGGGGTATGAACATGTCCATCAAGGAAATGCATATATCATCTCCTAAAGCCAACACTTTTTATTTCACTTTAAACACATACTATACAAGTTATAGACATCAACACGTAACAAATAATACAATAAAATACTTTACATCACACATACCACATGCTTAAATAAAGTAGGATCATTATAGACTCTAAATTGAGCAATAGCATGAATTCGGAATTAAGCCAACATTGTGAAAGAATCATATATACAAGCCTAGGTATCTCAAAAATAGTTAGTAAATGCAATCAACATGTTTTTCCAATCAAAACCACTTGCATCATGTAATCATACATAGTAACTAGCAAGAACATCTCACTTATTCCTAACACAAAAAATTTTAATTTACTCCTAAAAATAAAAAGGGGATATTGGGTTCAAAAGACACACCTTAAAAAATAACCAAAAAAATAAAATAAAGGGATGGGTGAAGTGTGCCCCTACTAGACTGACACCAACAACAAAACAAACAACTAAAAAGAAAATCTTTTTGAATTTTTTCAAATTTAGCTATAAACCAGAAAAACAAATAAAGCCAAAACCATATAGCAGCACTTCACCCTAAACCATGGGAAGATTCCCCACACTAAAAATCTTATTTTGTCTCGAAAGTATAATTCAAAAGAAATGATAGAAATACTCCTTGAGGACTTTAAGCGTAGATAGTAGAGACATAAATGATCAATGAGGTCTGGTGGAACCCACACCCAGTCTTTGATATGCTTCTTAGCTTAGGTTTTCGATACTCGGACTTTTTGTCAACCTATGAATTAAAACAAACACCAAAAAAGTGATATAAAAAAAAGAAAAATAAGAAAATAAAATACCTATCTTAACTTGGGTTTTTTTGCAAGCAGTGCCTAATTTAATGTCCCGGCATGACCCACATCCCTACTCTTCATCCATATTTATTTATCCTTTTTCTCCTACTCAAAGGCTATCATCTTCATTTATGACCTCTTGAGTTCTTACTCTCAAGGTCTATATCTATTTCCATAATAACCTTGTCAGGCTCTTGTTTTAGCTTTACCCTTTTGGGTAGAATTAGTGGCTTGGGCAATTCTACGGATAGTCTAAGAAAGTCATTAGTGGTTGCACTCTACCACCCCACACTCATCCACTTCCATGGACATGATCATGCATAAATACTTATAGTGGTAAGGTGGGTTGAGTGATTTATATAGTTTAAAGACTACTTCTTTATCATCCAGTCTTATTTTTAGAAGCATCCAGTCTTATTTTTAGAGTGTCTTCTCTAACATTAATCAATGCTTCTCTCATCACCAAGAATGGCCAGTCCATTATGATTGGTACCCAATTATTTGCATCATAGTCAAAAATAATAAAGTCGGTAGGAATAATGAACTTACCAACCTTAATCAGTTTACCAACCTTAATGAGCATTTCTTATATGATTCCTTCAGGATGATCTCTGGTTCCATCCATCATTTGGAGTACGACAGAACATGGCCTTAGCTTCCCCAATCTAAGAGTATTAAAAATAGATAGAGGCATTAAATTTTTCTCACCCCTAAATCACTTGAAGTGTGGACCACATCACTATCACTAATTTGTATGGGAGGCTGAAGCCTTCCGGATCCTTCAACTTTGTCAGCACCTTTCATATTACAATTGAACTGTACTCCTCAGTAAGTGCCACAATCTCAAGGCCACCACTTCCTTCAGGTACTTAGCATACTTAGGCATATCCTGCAAAACATATAACAATGGGATGTTAATATAAAGTTCTCTAAATGTGACAAAGAACTTCTTAGAATATGCATCTTTTTTAGCCTTTTTGAACTTTTGCGGGAATGATGGTGGTGGTCTTTCTTGTGTATGCTTAGCTGTATTTTCTTTCGGTTACTAAGACTTACCTAAACTTTTAGAACATTTATCCACAACTTGCTTCTCCTCTACCTATTGTAGGACTAACTCTACCTGTACTTCTAAATTTTTTTTGGAAGATCTATTAATTAGCTTTTACCACTCCTCAGGATTATTCCATTACTTACTTTAGATTCTCTATGTCACTAGGAAAAGCCCCTTGAGGTCTGGCATTTTGAGCATGAACTGCTTCCCCAATTATGTCTCAAAATTTTTCTGGCAAGTAGATAATATTTTATTTCTATAGCCATTTAAATCTGATTGGACAGGATCTTTTTTAATGTTTCTTCAATATTACTAGCTTGCATGTTTGGATGTTAATGAAACTACTGAAGCTAAACATAATTACTGCCCCATGAATAGTTGGGATGACTCTTCCACTTATGGTTTTAAGCATTACCATAGTTTATATTTCCATTCTATGTATTACCCACAAAATTTACCAACTCAGGATTTATTGTCCAAGAGTCTATAGAGTGGCCGCTCATATAACAAATCTCGCACTAAGAGGGGTCTTCTAGACTACATTTATTTATGCCTGAGGTTTATTCACACTCAACTTGTTGAACTGTGTCATCATTTAGTTTTGCAAGGCTAACAGTTGAGCGTCCAATCATCCCGACAGGTTTCTTCACAGTATGTCTGGACATATCTCCCTACCATTTAGGATTACATTTTGCAATGTAGTTCAACAAAGTATATAGCTCATCATAATTTTTCTTCAAAGACTGACCACCTGTAGTTTCATCTGACAAAATATTTATTGTATGGTCAAGTGTTTCAATAAAAGTGTGGGGCAGTACCTTATTATCTTGTTGATGGTGTGTAAAGTCCTTAAGAAGAGTTTTGAACCTCTCCCATGCATAATATAATTTTTCATATGGCTTCTGCTTATAACTTAGAATCTCATTACGAATCCTTAGAGTCTTGTTGGATGGAGAGAATTAGATGAGGAACTTCTTTGACAAATCATCCCATATAGTGATGAAGTTTGAAATTTTTGTATTTCTTCACTTCCCCAAAAGTAAGAAAGGGAAGAGAGTGAGCCTCATGTCGTCAGTAGAGACTCCAGCAGGGATAAAGGTATCACTGATCTCTAAAATATTTTGTAAATAGACCTGTGGATCCTCATGTGACAAGTCTGTGAATTACCCACTGTTGTGCACTAACTGAACTATGTTTTGTTTGAGCTTGAATATACTTTCAATTTCTGGTCTAAAATAGTGGAGTTAACATTGGTTGTGGATTTCCACTTCGTGTATTGTCCTGCAGGCTGGTAGATCTCAACCACTGGTTCTAGAATAACTTATTCCTAATGAATTTGAGGTATCCGATAGAAAAGTACTATTTGTCTCTTCAACTGATGTAACCATCACTCATGTTCAGGATATGGGTCAACCAAATACCTTTCCCTTTCCAACTTACTTAAGTTTCAGATCCATACCTACAAATTCAAAATCTAAAATCAAGTTTCTAGCACTTATGAAAAAATAGCAAAACTAAAACTAATACAATTGTCAATTTTTAAGTCCCCAGCAATGGTGCCAAAAACTTATCGTATCCTACCGCACACGCAAGTATACGTGGTCACCCAAGTAGTATAGTGTCTTTAAAAGCAATGTATCAGTCCCAAAGGGGCTTGTGTTGAGCAACAATTTAATGTTAGTATTACTTCAAAGATTAAACAAGTACAAGAGTAACCAATAATGTTTGATATTTGAAAACTTAAATTAACCGTAAACAATGCAATAATATAAAGTGTTAGAGATAATAATTGGGAGAAATCTAGGGTTTAGGCACTATTAACAATCCTAGTTATCCATACAATCTCTTTGATTTAGTTAATTAATTGGTTTTTGATTCATGAGGTTGAAAACATAATTAGAGAATGGTCATCCTCGACTTAGCCCCACAACTACATCATTGAGCAGGGATGTGAGAACCAAGTTAAACATATTTATATTTTATCCCGTATATGAAAAAATGGGTCAATTTAGGTATATTCCTATTCTAAATGCAAATCTTAGATTCAATCACTCTCCGTATAAGATCCCACTTCATACATCCCATGTTCTAAGTCTATTGGTCCTCCTTCTGGGTTCACAATAGTAATATAGATTTTTCCTAATGGTTGTGAATCCGTATAACAGTAAGCATAAGTATATATGAACAACCAAACAATCATATTAAACATAAACCAACTCAAATATAATCTTAAGTATTTATGTCCTTGACCTCAACCCTAGATGAGGGTGTTTAGCCACTCATGGATTTAAAATGAATTGCTATTGAGGAATTCATGAAAAAAAACAAAAATTAAACTAAAATAAATATTAAGAACCCTAAAAGAAGTCTCCTCAAGTCTATCTCCAGCCCTAAAAGTCGTTCAATGTGTTTAAAATAAGTCCCAAGTGTCTTATTTATAGATTGAAGAACATAGGTCATTTTGAATCTTGGGCATGTCACTATCTTGCATTGGCACAATAATGGTGTGGCATGATGATGACACTCAAACTACACCCATGAAATGTAAGCAATTGTCACCAATATAGTAACCCAACCAAGGTTGGGGTCGAATCCACAGGGAGTGAAGACAAGGATTTTAATACTCAGGGGTATTAGAAGTCAACTAGGAGTTTACACATAATGTGTGGTAAACAAACTTGAAAGTAAAAATGGGGGTTTGTTTGAATGGTTTCAAATTTGACAATTTTGTTATTTCAAGACTACTATTTTCAAGCAAGAAATAATTAAAGATAATCATGTATTGATGGAACTTGGGGCTATGCCTTCCAAGGTATGGGTTCATGCATAGGTATTTGAATATTTGTCCAAATTTAGCTAGAAGTCATAGGTAGGCTAGATCTATAGGTATTAGTGTCAATTTTTCAATTAAACACCAAATATCACAAATGGGTTCTTTCGAACACCGGATAAGTGCAATAATTTTATCAATATATGGCCTCAATTAACATCCTTATGCATTAGAGATTCTATTAAATGAACTAATTCAAGTTATTGTTACACCCATTCATCACATATATCCCCTCTGTCAAGGATGATATGGGCTCTAAGGTAACTGGGGTTTGCAACCTCAATTCTTACTTAAAACTTGGAATGAATGCAAAACCCATATCAAATAGCTAATTAGGAGGACAAATAAAAAAAATTCATGCCCTAATCATAACATATTAAATCATAAACCTAAGAAGAAGAATTAGCTGCTCATAGAGAGGGAAAGTAGAGATATACAAAAAATTTCATTAAAGAAAATGCAAAATCAAAGCTTTAGTTTCAATAAATCTACAATAAAAATCTTAAATCTTCACTTGATAGTTACTCTAATGTGTTCTTAGATCAATACTAGTACACTAATGTTAAATAATGTGGAAATAAGTTGAAACCCCCCAAATTTTGCTCCAAATTCATGTTTGTCAAATATCACAAAAATGCTACCGCAGTCTTGATCTTCTTGAGTAGATGGACAGAAGATCCAAAGTAGATGGAGAGAAGGTAGGCTACACCTTGGGTGCATATGGGGAACACCATGGGTGCAGATGACATTACATTGGCCATTTTGGCCACCCGCTTGCACAGATGGTCTCACAACACGTCCATGTGAACTTTAGGGCTCTTTTTCTTTCATATTTGGCCTCCCATTGATTTGAATGTCTTTCTCATCTTCACTTTCAACATTTACCAGCACAAATGAGCATTATACATGAGATTAACACCAGATCAATGGAAAAGCATGATAATTTAAGCTTAAAAGGCCTTAGAAAGTCGTCAAATTGATGACTTATCAACCCCCCCCCCCAAACCTAAACTATTGCTTGTAATCAAGAAACTAAGAATAATCCAATGAGATAGGGTGTTTATGACTCAAAACCACTTATAATAAAGCTATATCAAATATCTAGGCTAAGAACGCTCTACAAGGACTTCTCAGACATGTCATGGCAACAAGTAAACTAGAATTTTTTCAAGAAGCACATAGATTTGAAGCAAGGATGAAAGTTTGTATCAAATAAATCTTTCAAATCAACAAAGCATCTCCTAAGGTGACACAAAAATTTTAAAATATCATCTCAATCTTTACAATGCAACTTACCTCACCTATTTTCCCAAATCAAGAGTAAGACTTCACCCTCTACCTTAAAGTATTGATGCCTCTCACATGCAAGATTTAGCTCCACACATAAAAGAGGTTTCAATTCTTAAAGGACCTCAAATAATAAAATAATTCACACTCACTCGCATAAAGAAATTCAAGTATAATGACTAGAACCATAGGCTTTCCCTTTGTGTTTTCGCCACTAATGTAGACTTACCAAGCTTGGAATAACCTAGGTCTTGCGCGGGTCTAGATAAAGGTTTAGGGTAAGGAAAGGATATATGGATCAAGTGACCAAAGGAACTCCTTCAATGCAATCGCTCATCCCCTACTACCCTAATTTTTTCAAGTTATCAACCTTATTCACCTTCAATCAATTCCTTTGCTTCCCTTATCCTTTATCCTAACATTTACCAAGAAAACCCAACCCACCATTTTCTTTCTTGACTTTTTTGGTATTTCAAGAGATTTTCTAACTTTAATCCTTTCTTAGCCCCTCATTTGTCTAATTTTTCTTCAAGTTCTATGGGCTAGGCTATTCAACTTTATCATCAAGCATATCTCTTGTCTCTTAACCATATGATTTCACAACCTTACATACACTTTTCTTGGCTCATCCTAGCATATCATATTTTTCTCCCAAACTTGGAGTTTGGACCACCCTTACATTATTCTCCCAAATACACAACCCCCTAAATATAGGTTTTTGCCTATATTTCATTATTTAGAATTATACAATGCATTAAAGGAGGTTAAGTTTTGAAAGAAAGATTTTCCAAAGGGTTTAAGTGTTTTAGCATGGTTGTCATTACAAGAAGAAATAAAAATAAGGAAGAAGCTCAAAGGGATTAACTAAGGAACAATGTTAAGGTGGGAATTTGTCTATGTGGCAGGTCGACAATGGCCTCGAGTCATTCTCGAAACCAAGCTTGCCTAGGATTTTGCTTTGAATATACTTTGGGAAAGTTCTAGACTACACGTATGTACAAGAATTATTCAAAAAACTTGATACATAAGACATCATACTCATAGAGTAAAAGGATACTCTCCCAACCAATTTGAGCAGTTTGAGCTTATTAAATTACTCCGTGTCAAAGACTCATACTTGTAAAGAGAGAGCCAAATATTAAATTTAGTGGTTTCACTCAAGAGAAAGATTATAAACATCCTTGCCCTTTTTCATAAAAAACTCTGTTTTACAATGTCATTTCATTCTTTTCCAATGATATTTTGAAACATATTTAAAACTTTTGCCTATTACAAATCAGCTCAAAAGACTAGATACTTCACCTAAGGATGTCGCTGTATCATCCATCATGGTTGAACTATCACTCGATTCAACAAAGAAACTAAGAAGAACTGAGTTTCAAAGCAAATCCTTGGAATTTATTGGACACGTATATACAAAAGGCTAAATGATCAATGCACACAAATTGGGTATTGCATAAATACTAAGCGCAATACACAAGCCCAAAAAGGGCACCATTCGATATTATCATCAATATACCCAATAAGGTCCAATCCAAATCCATGTTGATAATAAGGAACAAGTACTGTGAGGGATAATGTAAATAAGTATCAAAGTTTAAGCCTTATGAGGGCTAAAGTAAATAAACTACATAAATGTAAAATGTAAAAATAGAGTATGAGTACGTCTATACACTCAATCAAACAAATTCCATCAAATTAAACAATAGGAACAAACCATCAAATAAATAATAAGAATGCCCCACCCCCACGAAGAATCATAGAATTTCCCCCAATGCAAAAATCAAAAGAGAGTAGAAAGGTAAATATTCTCTATGGCGCACTAGGCTCTCGACAGTGTAATGCCCTAAATCTAGTACTCGAAACGTTACACGGTGATCATGACCCCGAAGGACCACAACTAATCCATGACTGATATCTATAACTGAGCACTAAATAATATACTACAAATATGTAGAATATAATTTGTAATCCCATAAGGTTCAAAACTGAACTAATACTAAATATAAAATAATATGTGTAATGGGGTATAACAATACCCAAAACTGAAATAAACTATCTGAAACATGTTGTAGTCTGAAAGCCTCTAAACTATCTGAAATCTGTGGAGTTGATGGGACATGTCCCCAGCTAACTCCGAACTACTGAAATAATAAAGTAATTATAATAATAATTCTATCATCGAATGATAAGGACTCACTGCTAGTCTGGCTACTGAACGTCTGATCTACTAAGGATGCTCGGGAGCTCGTGCTTCTAAACCTATGGTTTAAAACACCATAGTCCAAATACGTCAATATGATTAAATGTACTGGTATGCAAGTGAGGTAGGCTGAATGCAAGGGTTCATATGCATGAACAATAATAATTGACTGATGACATAAACATGAACATGTGAGAAATACATGCATGAATACATAAACTGGGACTAGAGTCATGACAATACTGAATACTGATGTACTGGCATTCATTTTACTAATATTGGGATACTAAATAACTGAGTCTATTGATGATATGAATTACAGAGTTTACAGGTAACTGATATTTGATATTACTAGTACTATATTATTGATAACTGATAACTGAGTATACTGATACTAAAAAACTATCTGAGTTCTTTATTGGACTTGGTGACTGTATCTGACAGTCCTGAATCTGAAGAACTATCTAAATTCTAGACTGAGATGGATGACTATATCTGACAGTCCTGATTCTAATAGAACTAGCTGAGTTCCATACTGAGATGAGTGACTGCATCTGACAGTCCTGATAGCTGTAGAACTGAACTGAGTTCTATTACTGAGACTGAATTTGAAACTGAGACTATGGGAGGTAATCATCTAATCGAAATGCCCCAATCTAAACTGGTGGGATCCAACCTATAACCCTAGATGGAAGGGTGTCAGTACTGTTCCACGGGTAAACACAACCTGTGAGTAAAGACTCTCTGACAGGGAACGCTTCCGTCAACCCCTCCTATAAGGAAAAACTCAAAGGAGATGTATATTTCCTAGACTCATAGGGAAACATCTCGACCTACGCTGTCTACGTAGTTTTGGAATGCAAGGATTGATTTTAAGGATCACACCCTCTACTGAATGATAGGTGAGCCCTCATCCTTGGGTTGACTCGGTACTGAATCGTAGTCCCAATTAAAAACACACTAAACTAATTTAACTGAACTGTTACTGATCGTATTATATAACTGATTTGAACCGGGTTCACTAAATTCCATTGACTGACGAAATACTATTGAGATCTGATAACTGACTGGGATTATTGAGATTACAAAGATTAAAGAAATTACTTATATTACTGAGATCACTGAGGTTACTAAGATTACTGAGGTTACTGAGTTGGACTAGACTGATACTGAATTCACTGAATTTTCTTGAGTCATGAGACTGACTGAATTCTAATAATCACGGCTTAAATGAGAGTATCGTGAAAACTGACACTGTCTCTAGCCACACAGCTAAATTGTTGGGTACATGTTTCCCCAGGACTCAATAGCATGAAACTGACAAGACTTGACACTTCTTAAACACATGACCAATATCAACAATTTATCATACAATAAGTTGGGGATTTCATGAAGCACATGGTTATCATAATATTGTACATGGATAGGAATGCATATAATCATGTCATAATTTCATACTCTAATATCATAAGCATTCCAACAAACATTTACAATGCACATCAATAGCATGGGAGTCATTTGAACATAAGGGTAAAACATGTATTTATCATTTGGGTCACAATTAAGCTATAATGCGTAATTTCTATTCTCTTAGGCATTTTATAAAACACCTTACATGCACCACTTATGGCATAGGCATAATCATTAAATTAACACACCAGAACTAACTAAGTTCATAGTTTTCGACTTGCATGCTAACATAGTTTCATAAAAGAAATAAAGATTCCAACTTGGGAATCGTACAACAACAACCACATGAACATAATCAATCCATAACATGAATATCAGAATTCATAGTTTAAATATTGATTCTTGGGCTTCATGGATGAAATAAATCCATGAATGAATACTATGCATACATTAGTTCTTTATTATACGAAGATTGACGGAGATATTCTTGAATTTGAGTATTGAATTTGAATCCTTCATTGAAAACCCTAACTAGTTCTTGAGAGAATCTTGAGAGAAAGACTATATGTTGGTTGGGTCTAAATCCCATGTTTTAGACTTATATATGGGTGGGAAATTAACCCTTTTGCCCTTAAAAAAATGCGAACATTTAATGACTAAAACTGGGCATCGATGTTATTATAGATGCGACGCATTGATCACATTGATGTGAAAGTCGATGCGTCACACCATCATCGCATCGAGTCTCAGTACTTTAACCCTGGCAACCTGCAATAATATCAACTAACGTGATTGGTGATGCGGCACACCAAGATTGCGTTGGTTCACTATTTTGGGCTTCCGAACGTGGCCTAAACGAGTATCAAAAAATTCAAAACTTATCTGGGAACACCTATTTACCTTCCTAGTCATAAGTTAGCAAGAATACGTACCATTAAAGGACATTAAATTCATGAATGAGACTGCAAACTTTCGAAGTCTAAAATAAACTAAGTCTGGAAACTTAGCTAGAACCTTCCAAGTATGGGACCCCTTTAACAAGCATAAATGGACTGAATTAAGCTTAGGATTTTGCGGTGTCTTATAATATCTCCCGCTTGGGAACATTCATCCTCGAATATGACTAACTGAGATGGGGAAAATGATAAGCTGAATTATATGCTGAACATGAACAACTGAAACATGATTACATGACTGACATCACTGATTTATTGAGATTTGTTCTGAGCATGCATATCTGATGTATGATTTCATGACTGGCATAACTGATAAGCTAAATATATTATGCTGAATATGCATATCTGATGCATGAATACATGATTGATTTGACATATGAATGCATGACTGAATATGCAATGGTAATTGATACCAAGTTTATCATGGAAATCTGAGCATGAAACTCGATAAGTTCAAGGAAGACTGTTTCCTTAAACTGAAAATGCTAATGAGCCAGAAATTAATTACTAGATATGCATGAGCAGAAAAACATGAACGTAACTGAGTCTGGAAGATGATACATGAGCTGGATACCATGATCTAAACTGAGTACCTTGAATATGTGGCTTACGATTTAGATCGGAGTTTGAGGGTCAACTCATGAGTACCTCTTACCCCAAACTAGATTCGTTACAAAAAGAGAGAGAAACACATTTATTTCATGAAGGTTCGGGAAATTATAGTGTATCTCCCCCTTGGGGCATTATGTCCCTTGAAAAATACTGGGCTAACTTGGCTGAGCTATGAGGAAAACTGTGGCGATGTATGAGGCACCTTTTATCTGAATATCTGAGATCTAAAACTAAGAAATTATACAAGAACTGGGCTGAACACATAACTACCTAGTTAGTCCATCTTAGATTGATCACATTCATGAGACTCTTGATAGTGAAACTACATGGAAAGATGGAAACCAAACCATCTGAACTTGTTTGTCTGGCTGCTAAACTGAATTACTGGCTGCTTAACTAACTTATACTGGAAACTTCTACACAACTGGAGCATTCCTATAACACTCTTTCTATAGAGTTCTAGTGACAGAAGGGAGACAACGAATCTTGGCCTGATCTGAATAGGACATCAGAATAGGAGATCGTTATATGGCTGGAATTCTTGTATTAGGAGACAAGGCCTATGAAACATCATCTATGATTAAGTGACTAAGCCTTATGTACTGCAACTGAGACTACTAAAAATATTCACGTGGGTGCTAAGCACGAATGCATAAATATACTAACTTATCTGATTAACTGAATGATAGATAACTGACTACTAGGTCTATAAGGCTGAACTGTACTTAGCCTGAAAGGCTGGACTTAGACTATAAAGTATTATACATAAAAGTTAATGACTAACTGAGCATAAATGAGTGAAAAACTATATTACCTTAAGAACGCAAGACCAAGCGTCCAACATGATTCAGAAATATTCTGTAAACTAAGGTACTGAAATACCAATGACTAAATAACTGATGGCCATATGCTATGGATGGATAATCCTGAAAATGAACTGATTTTATGATCTAACTGGACTAGTACTGGGACTAATATTGTAGATAATATGGAAATTGAGATTTTAACCATAACTAAGACTATAACTGAGACTGAATGCTGTTTTTCTATATCTGAGGGTTAGACTGGTACGAGAGTACCAAATCCTGATGGCTAAGTAACTGATAGCAGAAAGCCATGGTTCTGTGGGACTATCTGAGTCCTTTACTGAATATTGGTTACTGAACTGACACTATAACTGAGGCCTGTGAGATGGAACCTTAACACTACAGATTCACTGAGGGATCTAAATTGAGGGTATACATGGCATAATCTGAGTTTGACTGAACACTAGGAGTGAAGTAAGGAATCGTGTGGGCTAAGCATACTGTAAAACATGACATGAGTGCATGATTCATGAGTTGCATGAACTGAGTTTGGAATTTTTGTGTTCATGGGACATGATTCGCAACATTGGATGAACTTGGACTTCTCATACGAAGAACTTAAAATGCACACTATTCTATGAAAAGTGCATGGATATAAGTTGTATTCGTAGGACTAAAACGTAAAGCATACCTAAGTATCGAGAGGGTTGAAGTATAAAACTTTATACTGAGGTAGGAATAGGTCGGGAATCATCTTCCCTTATTAATTTTCTACAGATACTAGCATTACTACTAGAATCTGAAGGCCTGACTTTCTAAGATGTCATAACCGAACAGTTTCTGAATACCTATCGGGCTGTGTTAGACTATCTCACTGGAGTAGAGACTAGAAAAGGTCTTGTTAATATTTGGTCTGACCTTAAAGTTGACTGTTATGAAAGGATTTACAAAAGAAAAAGAAGCTCCTGAATCTGAAGAAACATGAATATGTAAATAAGGGATCTGCAACATAACAGTAGTTGCACTAGGAGGACTTTCCTGATCCTGTTGGGACTAAAGTGCATAGAGTCTGTTTGGGCGTTTCCCACTGATAGCACTGGAAATGGCACCCTGCTGATTCGGGCGATCGAACTGAGCTGAAGGACAACCTTTCTTGCTTCTGGGTCTAAGCCTAGGACAATCTCGGACCTTGTGACCCGACTCACCACATCCGAATCACACATCACTGTCATCTCTACATATAGCCTTATGATGCTTACTATACTCCTCGCAAAGCGGATGAGTATGAATAATGCTTGCACTATTCTGAGATTTGAAGCTTGGCGCCCTATCTTTGCTACCATTTCTAAACTTAGGAACTGAAGCACTGGCTGAGGAAAGACATAGAACTGAAAACTTCTAGCTATGCTGAGAACGGTGACCACTCTATGACCCTGGTTGAGAGAAACCTATAACTCCCAGTTATGGATCTCTTATTTTCCCTCTCATTCTTCTTAAGTTTCTGCTCCTCAATCTATTAAGCATAGAACATAAGTCGAGATATGTCCATCTCTTTAATCAACATCACAGTCTTGCACTCTTTAACCACTCTACCTGATATCCCAAACACAAACTTACTCATTTTGTATCTACTATCTGTTACTACATGAGGAGCGTACCTGGCTAACTGGGTAAACTTGAGGGAGTATTTTTTTACGCTCATGCTACCTTGTCTGAGATTGATGAACTCTAACACTTTTGATTCTTTCTGCTCTAGGGGAAAAAATCTATCTAAGAAGGCCGTAGCAAACTCTTCCCATTCTATGGGATCTGTATATATACCCCTGTCTACCTTCTACTATTTAAAGCATGTATGGGCTATATCTTGTAGCTGATAAGCGGTTAACTCTACACTCTCACTGGAAGTCACTCTCATGATATCTGTGACTTTTTTAACTTGGTTGAGGAATTCCTGTGGATCCTCTTCGGACTTAGAACCTGAGAATAAGGGAGGATTCATTCGGGTAAAGTCTCGAATCCTGGCTGTAACTGAATTAGCCACTAGGTTGGAAGGAACAACAGTTGTCCATTCATTTTGAGTTGTGACTAAATTGTCTAGAGTAGTAAATGCAGTCTTGAATTCTGTACGAGAAACATGTTCATCCAGGGGATCTTCCTGAACGGGCTGAGGTGCTGACTGATTATCGATTCTCCTTTCGCTAACTCCTTTGGAAGGCATATTCTGTAAGTGAGAGGAAAAAGCAAATTAGATTGAGAAAATAATTGGAGATTATGTTCACTGGCACGACATAAATACTGAAATAAGGGAAACTATTCCTAAAATATCTCATAGCCTCCTGCACATAAGTGTGGTGCACAACACACCCATGTATAAGACTCTACTAGATGCAGCTTTTCAGACTTCCTAGGAAATTGTTGAACCTTAGGCTCTGATACCAAGATTGAAATGCCTCAAATGTAGTACTCAAAACATTACATGGTGCTCATTATCCCGAAAGACCACAAGCTAACCCATGACTGATATCTGTAACTAAGCTTTAAATAATATACTATAAATATGAGGAATATAAGTTGTAAGGATAAGGTTCAAAACTGAACTAATACTGAATATAAAAAAATGTTTGTAATAGGTATAACAATACCCAAAACTGAAATAAACTATCAGAAACATGTTGTAGTCTGAAAGCCTCTAAACTATTTGAAATCTGTGGAGTTGATGGGATATGTCCACAAAAAACTCTGAACTACTGAAATAATAAAGTAATTAAAATAATCATGCTATCCTCGAATGATGAGGACTCACTGCTAGTCCGTCTACTTAGCATCTGATCTACTAAGGATGCTCGGGAGCTCGTGCTTCTAAATCTATGGTTTTAAATACCATAGCGCAAATGCGTTAGTACGATTGAATGTACTTCTATACAAGTGAGGTAGGCTGAATGTAAGGGTTCATATGCATGAACAATAATAACTGACTGATGATATGAACATGAATGTATGAGAAATACATGCATGAATACATAAACTGGGACTGGGGTTATGACAATACTGAATACTGATGTACTGATATCTGAGTTTACTAATACTGGGATACTAAATAACTGAGTCTATTGATGATATGAATTACGGAGTTTATAGGTAACCAATGTCTGAGGTTACTGGTACTATATTACTAATAACTGATAACTGAGTATACTGATACTGAAAAACTATGTGAGTTCTTTACTGGACTGGGTGACTGTATCTGACAGTCCTGAATATGAAGAACTATCTGAGTTCTAGACTGAGCAGGATGATTGTACTGACAGTCCTGATTCTGATGGAATTAGCTGAGTTTCGTACAGAGCTGAGTGACTGTATCTGACAGTCCTGATATTTGTAGAACTAAATTGAGTTCTATTACTGAGACTGAATCTAAAACTAAGACTGCGAGAGGTAATCATCTAATCGACATGCCCTGAATCTTAACTGGTGGGGTCCAACTTGTAACCCCAGTTAGAAGGGTGTCAGTACCATGCCACGGGTAAAGACAAGTTATGTGTAAACCCTCTCTACCAAGGAGCACTTTCTTCAACCCCTCTTGTAAGGAAAAACTCAAATGAGATGTATAGACCCTAGACTTGTAGGGGTACATCTCGACCTACACTGGGTACATAGTTTTGGAATGAAAGGATTGCTTCTAAGGATCACACCCTCTTTTGACTGACAGGTGAGCCCTCATCCTTGGTGTCACTTGGTGCTAATCCTACTCCCAACTGAAAAGACACTGAACTAATTTAACGGAACTGTTACTGATTGTATTGTATAACATATTTGAATTGGGTTCACTAAATTCCATTAACTTATGAAATACTACTGATATCTGATAACTGACTGGGATTGCTGAGATTATGAATATTAAAAAGATTATTGATATTATTGAGATCACTGACTGAGTAGGACTAGACTGAACTGAATTCACTAAATTTTCTTAAGTCATGAGACTGAGTGAATTCTAATGATCATGGCTTGACTGAAAGTATCATGAAAACTGACACTGACTCTAGTCATACGGCTAATTTATCGAGTACAAGTACCCTCAGGACTCAATAGCATGAAACTAACAAGACTTGACACTTCTTGAACACATGACCAATATCAACAATTCATCATACAATAAGTTGGGGATTTCATGAAGTACATGGTTATCATAATGTTGTACGTGGATCGGAATGCATATAATCATGTCATAATTTCATACTCTAACATCATGAGCATTCCAACAAAAATCTATAATGCACATCAATAGCATGGGAGTCATTTGAACATAAGGGTAAAACATGTATTTATCGTTTGGGTCACAAATAAGCTATAATGCATAATTTCTATTCTCTTAGGCATTTTATCAAACACCTTACATGAACCACTTAGGGCATAGGCATAATCATCAAATTAACACACCATAACCAACTAAGTTCATAGTTTTCGACTTGCATGCTAACATAGTTTCATAAAAGAAATAAAGATTCCAACTTGGGAATCATACAACAACCACATGAACATAATCAATCCATAACATGAATATTAGAATTCATAGTTTAAAACTTGATTCTTGGGCTTCATGGATGAAAGGAATCCATGAATGAACACTATGCATACCTTAGTTCTTGATTATACTAAGATTAACGGAGAGATTCTTAAATTTGTGTATTGAATTTGAATCCTTAATTGAAAACCCTAACTAGCTCTAGAGAGAAACTTGAGAGAGACACAATATTTTTGTTGAATTAGGGATAAATCCCGTGTTTTAGATTTATATAGGGGTGGTAAATTGACTCTTTTGCCCTTACAAAAATGCAGTCATTTAATGAATGAAACTGGGCATCGAGGCTATTATCGATGCAGCACGTCGATGACATCTATGTGATAGTCGATGCGTCACTCAATCATCGTGTCGAGTCTCAGTACTTTGACCTTGGAAACCTGCAACAATATCAACCAACACGATTGGTAACGCAGCGCTCCAAGATCTAATTGTTCCACTATTTTAGGCTTTTCAATGTGGTCTAAATGAGTTCCAAAGAATTCAAAACTTGTTCAGGAACACCTATTGACCTTCCTGGTCATGAATTAGCAAGAATACAGACCATTAAAGGACATTAAAGTCACAAAATAAGATTGTGAACTTTGGAAGGCTAAAATAAATTAAGTCAGGAAACTTAGCTAGAACCTTCTAAGTATAGTACCCCCTTAACAAGCATAAATCGACTGAATTAAGCTTAGGATTTTGTGGGGTCTTACAAACAGTGGTGCTCGTACTTTCATAGTAGTAGCCTTATTAGACTAAGCTCCTCTAAGTAGGTTCTCTACAAAATGAAACTAATCATCGTTTGCATATTCGAACCTTATTGGATTACTTTAGAGGTTGGTTCTTTTGCCTTTTTGGTTGTAGCTTGTGCTTTGTCTTTATATAGAGAGGTACCCTTATTAGCATCCCATGGAAAATTTATCCTTGGAGACATACATATGAAAAAAAAAAAAGACCAAAACTAATGCACAAAAAAAGGACAAAACATGTTTTTGTGATTTTCATATATTAAGAAAGAAAAATAAAGCTAAACAAAAATGAAGGTGGATGCAAGGTAACTTCCTCATTACAACTCATAGGATTCCTTCATCACAACACTCAATCATTTGGATTCTACATTATCACACATTCTTCGTATTTCACTATTCTAGATCATAGCACATATGTAACCCCTAATGGAAACAAGAATAATCCAATAGACTTAAGAATGGTGTCACCTTATCTATTATAGGGTAAGCCAAGCATTCATGTCTCTCGGGTTACCAACGAAACCATGGAAGCATCATTTATGAACAAATTCACCAAAAAACAACTAGTTTTCTACCATTTAGGAGCAATTAGACTCATAGTTATGTCATAATAACGAATACATTATCCATTAGTATTATTCAAGCATACCTCTCGCATTGATATTTTAACGAACATATGGTGTGCGTGAAAGATAAGAGCATGAAATAATAGACTATAATCATATGTGATCAAGCCTAATTCACTAATTCATAACCAAAACACCATTGGTACTCATATATTTGATCACCCACTGCTCAATTTAGCAACTAAATTTCAAGTGGGTATTTCATCAATCACACGATGCACTAGTTTAAGAAGTAAGAATTTAACAATTTAGCATGTAAAAAAGGTACACATTTAAAAATATTGACTCCAACAATTACAATTTTCCAAAATAAGCTCAACTACATCAAATTCAAAGAAAAAGTACCATGAGATATAAAACACTATTATAAATCTAGAATAATTCAATGAGAATATTATGAAAGAACATATCTTGTAAGCTTACTTAAGAGAGGAAAAAGATGAACTAAAAGCCCAATGAAATTATTCAATGTTGCATTCTTGAGATAAAAAAGAGAGAGATTTGAAATAAGGTTGAATTCGTCTGAAATGCTTCGACAATTTGGCTCAAAAATAGCCCAGCTACATGCAAGATATGTTAGACCTACGCCAAGACTACTCAAGCATGTCCAGTGCAGGTCAAAGTAGATTTACCTACATTTGTTTGTTCTTCTGCATTCAGGTTGCGCTTTTCCTATGCCTTGACTACTCAAGCATGTCTATCACAGGTCAAGGCAGTGTCGCAGGTCATATTTATCTGGTCTGTGCTTGGACTACTCCAGCATTCCAACGCATGTCTAGGCATTGAAAGATGCTACCAACTATATTCAGGTTGTTCCAAACTTGTGCCTGGACTGTTCAAGAACGTCCACCATAGGTACAGGCTGGAACAACCAGATTTGGAGAAAGTTTTCAAATCAATATTGGCTCGGGTTATAGTTTTGAGCCCCCAAGCCTTTCTTCACCCATTCTAACTTATATTATCACCTATAAATACCAAAAACAAGTTAAAATTAAATTCAAAATACTATGAAACAAGAAGAATAAACCTTGGGGTTCCTCCCAAGAAATTCCTTAGTTATTGTCGTGGCACGACATCAATTAATTATCAATTTGGATCCTTTAATTGAAATGACTTAACCATAATCACTTCGAGTCTACCTATGTGGTAATGCCTCGATTCTTGTCCATTCACCATGAACTTATATTTATCATGGTCTTATAATTTAATTTTTCCATTTGAATACATATTTGAGACCATAATGGCCCGCCCACTTAGTTTTAAGCTTTCCCACACAATGTTTCCACCCATAGTTGAAGAGGAGCACATTATCACCACTACAAACTTTTTGTTTCAGTGTATTAACATTATGCTGCCTATTTTTTTACTTTATTTGACGACATCTAAGAATAATGCCTTTTATGTCCACTATGGGGCACCCAATAGTACGAATGAGCTTTTTCGCCATAGACTTTGAGGTTTCCATTTGTCGAGGCAATAAAGAATCCACAACAATAGTTGGTAAAGTATTGTTCTCATGAGGGTTTCTTTTGTAAGAGGCAATAGAATTAACCACCCGTCCTTCTCTTTAATCACCTTACTAACCAAGCTTTTAAATATACCCACCAAGGGGTTATCCATAAGACTTACCTTTCTGGTGTTAGTCACCTCATTATCAACCATATCAATCACTGAAAAAACTTGTAATTCCTTAGGTTGTTTCATAGACTTACACACATTGAAAGAGACTTCTTCATTATTCACTCAACACTTTATTTCACCATATTCAACATCTACTAAGGATCATTCGGTAGCCAAGAATGTCCTACCCAAAATAATGGGGACCTCGTGATACATCTCACAATCAAAAATAACAAAGTCTATAAAAAGATAAATCATTTCACTTTTACATTATACAACAATTAACTATCGTGATTCAATTCTAATTTAAACATTCAAGGGTTTATTCCTAGTGTTTCATGAATCTATACCGATACAAATCAACCCATATGGAATTTAACACTCACTCATAGAATACAATTCAATTACTCATTATCAACATGAACAAAAGCAGCTCAATCATGAAATTTATAATAAAATTCATAACTTGAATTTAGAAAAGGGATTCTTGGGCTTCATGGATAAAAGGAGTCCATGAATGAACACTATGCATACCTTAGTTTGTGATTTCATAAAGATTGATGGTGAAAACTTCTTGAATTTGAATCCCCAATACAAACCCTAGCTTGTTATTGAGAGAAACTTGAGAGAAAAAAAGTATATTTTGGATGAAGAATAGCTAAATAACGTGTTATTGTGTTTAAATAGGTGTAGGAAATTGGCCCTTTTAATCCTGGACGCGTCATTTAATTTCAGTAAAATATTCCTGAACTGGGCCCCTGGCGCGATGTGGCGTTATCGCACTGTGTCACTGGAAATTGACATTTGGGAAATTGAGGGATGGTGCGAGACAGAGCCATCGCGTTGCCCCTTCCTTCGTGACCTGGAAATTTAGCGCGAGCCGGGGAAATCGTGCTGAGACACTGGAAAAAGGACATTTCTGAATTTGAGTGCTAGGGCAGCGCGCCATAATTGTGGACACCAACTAGAAATTTCTAAATGTCATTTCCTCTTGTGGCGCAGTGCGCCACTGACTAATATGGCGTTGTTTTATGACGGGAACTTGAAATAGTTATAACTTCTTACCCAGTTATCGTATTTAAGTGAATCATATATCGATGGAAAGCTTATTGAATTTTCAACATGAAAAAAAGTGAAAAAATATTGAAAATTTCTCATGGAATAATTATCATTCACTTTAGAAGATAATACTAGGCATTCTTGGGATGAAATTTGCTAGAAATCTTTAGGGTATTACAATATCTCCCCCTTGAGAACATTCGTCCTCGAATGAGACTGACTGAGAGGGGAAACAATAAGTTGAACATGAACTGAACATGAATAACTAGAACATGATCTAATGAATGACAAGCTGAACATAACATACTAAACATGCATATCTGATGCATGTGTAACTGATTCATGAATGCATGACTGAATGTTCTGAGGAACTAAGTTTCTCACAATGAGAATGCATTTCTGATTCATAATTATATAACTGAGATGATACATGAATGCATAACTGAATATGCAATGGTACTTGATACCAAGTTTATACTTGGAACATGAACATGAAACTGAATACCAAGTTCCTGATGAACACTGATCATGAAAATGAGTAAGCTTAAGGAGAACTATTACATTGAGCTTGATCTGACTTGGAGGAAAAGAAGTGAGGATACTTGGCTTGCATGTCTGCTTCTACTTCCCAAGTATCTCCCTCGATGGACTGATTTTTCCAAAGAACTTTAACTAGAGGGACTTCTTTATTCCTCAATCTACGAGTCTGATAGTCTAAGATTTCAACTAGAACCTCTTTATAAGAGAGACTGATCTAAACATCAATGCTCTGAATAGGGACTACGACTAGTGGGTCACCTATACACTTCTTGAGCAAAGAGACATAGAAGACTGGTTGAACTGAGGCTAGATCTGAAGGCAATTCGAGCTCATAAGCTACTTTGTTGAAACGACTGAGAATCTTGAAGGGACCAATATATCGGGGACTGAGCTTTCCCTTCTTGTCAAATCTCTTCACTCCCTTCATGGGCGAGATCTTTAGATAGACATAATCACTAACCTCAAACTAGAGATCTTTTCTACAAACATCTGCATAAAGCTTCTGTCGGCTCTGAGCAACCTGGATTCTTTCTCTGATTAACTGGACTTTTTCTAAGGCATCGAATACTAAGTCAGGACCTATGACTGAGGCCTCACTAACTTCGAACCAACCAATTGGAGATCTAAAACTCCTACCATAGAGAGCTTCGAATAGAGCCATGTGAATACTGGAATGATAGGTATTGTTTAATGCAAACTCAATAAATGACAAGTGGTCATCCCAACTACCCTTGAAATCAATTGCATACACCCTTAGCATATCTTCTAGAGTCTGAATGGTTCTTTCTTCTTGACCATCTATCTAAGCATGAAAGGCTATAATGAGATGAACTTGGGTACCAATACCCTTTTAGATCACTTTCCAGAAATAAGAGGTAAACTGGGTACCTCTATCTATGATAATAGATAGCGGAACACTGTGCAATCTGACCAACTCCCTGATGTAGAGTTTGGTGTAATCCTCAACTGAATAAGAGGTATGGACTGGAAGGAAATGGGCTGATTTGGTCATTCTGTCTATAAGGACCCAGACTGAATCATGTTGATGACGAGTTCGAGGAAAACCCATCACGAAGTCCATGTTCACTTCTTCCCACTTCCAAGTAGGAATAATGAATTACATAGGAACATTAGGCTTCTGATGCTCTATCTTAACCTGCTGACATATAGATCACTTAGCCAAAAACTCTACAATATCTCTCTTCATCCCACTTTACCAATAGACTTCCCGCAAGTTGCGGTACATCTTTATGGACCCTTGATGAATAGAGTAGCGCACACCATGTGCTTCTGCAAGAATTCACTTCCTTAAGTCATCTAACCTGGAATACAGAGATGAACCTAATAATGTAAAAGACCATCTCCCCCTTGGGAGAAAACCTCTACTTTCTGATCCTAAACTGACTCTTTCAACTTGAATAGGCTGGGATCTCTATCTTGCTTTTCTTTTACCTCAGAAACTAGAGATGATTCTGAACTACTCTGAACCCATATATCACCCTCATCTGTATCGACTAAGTGAATGCCTAGTCTGGCAAGCTGATGTACTTCCTGAGCTATATTCTTCTTACTATCATCCACATGAGCAACACTACCCATAGATAGTTTACTGAGAGCGTCAGCCACTATATTAGCCTTGCTCAGATGTAGAGAACAGTCATGTCATAATATTTCAAGAGCTCTAACTACCTTATCTGATGAAGATTGAGATCTATCTGAGAAAAAATATATTGAAGACTCTTATGATCTGTGAAGAGATCCACATGAACTCTGTAGAGGTAATGCCTCCAAATTTTCAAGGCAAATACCAAGGTGGTTAACTCAAGATCATGAGTAGGATAATTCTTCTCATAGAGTTTAAGCTGTCTGGAGGCGTAGGATATGACCTTACCATATTGCATAAGGACACAAACCAAACCTACTATGGATGTATCACAATACACTACAAACCCATCTGGACCATCTAGAAGAGCTAAAACTAGAGCTGAGGTGAGTCGAGTCTTCAACTCCTGAAAACTCTTCTCACGAGGATCTGACCACCAAAACATGATTTTTTTCTGAATCAATCTGGACATAGGGGATGCAATAGATGGATCCCTCAACAATCCATCTGTAATAGCTATCCAAACCCAAGAAACTCCTAATATCTAATGGAGAGATAGGGCGAGGCCAGTATCTTAATGCTTTGGCATTTTGAGGATCTACTCTAATGTCATCACCGAAAACAATGTGACCAAGAAATGCTACTGACCTTAGCTAAAACTCGCACTTACTGAATTTGACGAACAACTGATGATCTCTGAGAGTCTGAAGTACTATCCTGAGATGGTCTGCATGATCATGTTCACTGTGGGAATAGACCAAAATATCATTTATGAAGACTATGACGAACATGTCCAAGTATTACTTGAACACACTGTTCATCAGGTCCATGAAAGCAGCTGGGGCATTTGTAAGACCAAATGACATGACTAGAAATTCGAAGTGACGATACCAAGTTTGGAAAGCTATTTTTGAAATGTCATATTCCCTAACTCTGAGTTGATGATAGCTGGATCTGATATCTATGTTAGAGAAATAACTGGCACCCTGAAGTTGGTCAAGTAAGTCATCGATTATGGGAAGAGAATAATTGTTCTTAACCGTGACCTTATTGAGTTAATAGTAGTCTATACACATTTTGAGAGAACCATCTTTTTTGTGAATGAATAATACTGGAGCACCCCATGGGGAAATGCTGGGTCTGATGAATCCCTTATCTAAGAGATCCTTCAACTGTTCTTTCAGTTCTTTGAGTTCTGCTGGTGCTATTCTATATGGTGGAATAGAGATAGTATGAGTATCTAGAAGATGGTCAATACCGAAGTCTATTTTTCTTTCGAGAGGAATTCCGGGAAGATCTTCGGGAAAGACATCTGAATATTCATTCACTACTGTGATTGATTCAAGACTGGGAGTTTTGGAACTAGTTTCTTTAAATCAAACAAAATGATAGGAACATCCTTTAGATATCATTTTCCTTTCCCGAAGGTAGGAAACAAGCTGACCCCTGAAAGCGGATACACTACCCTTCCACTCAAGGGTGGGTTCATTTGGAAACTGAAACTAGACTATTCTATTTCTGCATTCAACTGTGGCATGGCAGGAATGAAGTCAATCCATGCCAATAATGACATCAAAATTAGTCATCTCTAATTTGACTAAGTCTGCTGAAGTGACTTTCTGAAACATCATAACCGGGCAGTTCCTGTATACCCATCGGGCTATGATGGTTTTTTCCACTAGGGTAGAGACTGAGAAGGTATCTGCTCGAATTTTGGGACTGATTCTAAAATCAACAGCTATATAGGGTGTAACAAAAGACAAAGAAGTTCCTGGATTTAGCAAAGAATAAACATGCACATGAAAGATCTGTAATGTACCAGTAACTACATCATGAGAATTTTCTTGATCTTGTCGGGTCTAAAGAGCATATAGTCTATTTGGGCGTTGCCCACTAGTAGAACATGTGGTGGGACCCTACTGATTTGCGCGACTGGATTGAGCTGAGGAGTGGAGATGACTCTGATAACCTGACTGAGGGCAGTCTCTGACACTTTAGCCTAGCTTACCATAACCAAAATAGACATCGATGCCAGCTCTGCAAGCACCCTTGTGGTTCTTACCACAAGTCTAACAAAGTGGATTAGTTTGGGTATTGCTGACACTGCCCTAAGACTTAGATCCTGGCACTCTATATCTAAACTTTGGAGTTGGAGCACGGGCTAAAAAAGGATCTAGAACTAATGACTTATGACGAAACTGAGAACGGTTTCCTCCTTCTAATTTAGGCTGACTAAAATTGAAGCTACCTGTCCTAGATTTCTTATTTTTCTTTTCCCTCGACTTAATCTTCTAATCCTCTATCTGCTGAGCATGGGTCATAAGTCTGGCTCAAGTTATGACACTATTTAGTATGGCGGATCTGCACTCATTAACCATGATATCATTTACCCCTAAAGTGAAATTACTCATCTTGGCTCTACCATCTGTAACCACATGAGGGGCATATCTGGATAATTGAGTAAACTTTAGAGAATACTCTTTCACCGTCATATTGCCCTTCCTGAGGTTGATGAATTCTAGCACCTCAGCCTCTCTAATCTCTTAGGGAAAGAATCTATCTAGTAATGCAGTGACAAACTCCTCCCACTCTATAGTACCTACATCATCTGACCTTTTTGACTTCTATTATTTGAACCAAGTATGAGCCACATCCTACAACTGGTATGCGGCTAAGTCAGCACTCTCAACAGTAGTCACCCCCATGATGTCTGTCATTTTTTTAACTTGATAAATGAATTCCTGAAGGTCTTCATCTACTTTAGACCTGTGGAAGGATGGAGGATTCATTCAGGTGAAGTCCCGAATCCTACATACAGCTGAGTTGGCCACTGGGTTGGCTAGAATGATAGTTGGTCGCTCATTATGGGCAGCTACTGACTGAGCAAGAGTGGTAATTGTGGTCCTGAACTCCGCATGAGAAATATGATTGCCTAAAGGTTCTTCGGGCTGAAGGGTTGACTGATTTCTTCTCTTAGGAGGCATATTCTAAAATAAAGAGAAGAAGTGGATTAGACTGAGAGATTAACTTGTGATTATGCTCACTGGCATGACATGAATACTAAAAGAAGGGAAACTATTCCTAAACATCTCATAGCCTCTTGCACATAAATATGACGTACAACACAACATGTACAAGACTACTAGATGCGGCTTTCAGACTTCCTAGGACTCCATTGAACCTTCGACTCTGATACTAAGTTTGTAACACCCCAATTTGCTAAACCGAGAAAGCTACATAGTGCTCATAACCCCGAAGGACCACAAGATAACCCATGACTGATATCTGTATCTGTATACTGTATAAAATACTGAATAATACGGAAATATACACTAAAAGTCCATAAGGTTAAATACTGAACATAACATGGATGAGATAACATCTGTGGGATAATACAATACCCAAAACAAAACTGTAAATACTGAAGTCTGAAACACAATAGTCTGCATCTAGTCTGAAAGCCTCAACTGTCCGAATAATTTGAATAAGGAGTTGATGGGACATGTCCCCAACTAACTCCAACTAATAACTAATCAATAAAATAGTAGAGAAATAATCATGTCCTCGAAGGATGAGGACTCACTTCTATTCTGGCTGTTGAGACTGGAATCTACTGCTGATCTAGAACTCGTGTCTCTGAACCTATGGTGTAATATAAAAAGAAAGCACTATAGCAAAAATGCATCAGTACAATGGAATGTACTGACTATACATGCGAGGTAGGCTAATGCAAGGGTTAATATGCATGAATAATGCTAGCTGACTGTCTAACATGAATGCGAGAATGCATACATTAATACGTAACTGTAACTAACACTGTGATATCATGATTACTGAATCTGAATACTGATGACATGACATACTAATAACTGATATAACTAATATCTTAAATAGATGTATCTGAATATAATTGATAACTTGGGTGACTATATCTGATAGTCCTGAATCTGATGAAACTATCTGAGTTCTTTACTGTATCTGAGTAGACTGTATCTGACAGCCTTAAATCTAAAGAATTATCTGAGTTCTTTTACTGGGTCCAGTACTGAACCTATGGGAGGTAGTATTTAACCAACATACCCCTGATACGCCATTATGGCTGTGTTGGAGTCCAATTTATAACCCCAATTAGAAGGGTGTCAATACCACGCCACTGGTAAGGACAAGTTGTGGGCGACCCTTATCTGATAGTGTCCCTAAAAAATAATGGTGGGGCCCTTATCTGACATCGCTTATCCACCTCATCAACCCTCATCAGACAGTTTTGATGTCTCAAACTATACTGGCTACATAGTTCTAGAACACAAGGATGACTTCTTAGGGTCATACCCTCATCTGATATTGTGTGTCCCCATCTTTGTGTTCACTCGGTGCTAATTCGTACTCCCATTTGAATGGACACTGAACATGAATTACTGAACTGAACATGAGCTAAGTTACTAAGTTTCGTAGACTGAAGGAATACTACTGATATCTGACAACTAACTGAGTCATGAGATCATGGAGATTTTTCCTGAATCATAAGACTATCTGAAGTCTAAGGATTCATTGCTTGACTGAGAGTATCGTGAAAACATGACATGGCTCTAGGTACACAACTAATATTTCAGGTACAAGTACCCCCAGGACTCGATGGAAGGAAACTGACAAAGCATGACTTATTGGAATACATAATAATCATCATAATACATTTACTTAAGCATTTCATCAAACATGTGATAGGCATAAGCTTGTACGTACATGGGGATTTCATGATATCTTGTTAATTAGACACTTTCCCTTCATCTAGGCATTCAACCAAACACATAGTAGGAATAGAATGTGTAAACAACATCATACAACAATTAACTGTCATTATTCAATTCTAATTTAATCATTCAAGGGTTTAGTCCTAGGGTTTCATGAATCTATACCGATACAAATCAACCCATATGGAATTTAACACTTATTCATGAAATACAATTCAATTACTCATTATCAACTTGAACAAAAGCAGCCCAATCATGAAATTTATAATAAAATCCATAACTTGAATTTAGAAAAGGGATTCTTGGGTTTCATGGACGAAAGGAGTCCATGAATAAACACTATGCTTACCTTAGTTCGTGATTTCGTGAAGATTGATGGTGAAACATTCTTGAATTTGAATCCCTAATAGAAACCCTATCTTTTTCTTTAGAGAAACTTGAGAGAAAATAGTATATTTTGTGTGAAGAATAGCTAAATCACATGTTATTGTGTTTAAATAGGGGTAGGAAATTGACATTTTTAACCCTAGACGCGTCATTTAATTTCAGTAAAATTTTCCCAAATTGGGCCCCTGGTGCAACGCGGCATTATCATGCCATGTCACTAGAAATTGACAATTGGGAAATTGAGGGATGGCACGACGTGGAGCCATCGCGTTGCCCCTTCCTTCGTGACTTGGAACTTTGGCGCGACGCGGGGGTAATCACTCTGAGACACTAGAAAAAGGATGATTCTGAATTTGAGTGATGGTGTGATGTGCCATAATCGTGGATACCTACTGGAAATTTCCAAATTCCATTTCCTCTTGTGGCGCATTACGCCACTGACTAATATGGCATTGTTTTATGACGGAAACTTGAAATAGTCATAACTTTTTACCCGGTTATCGGATTTAAGTGAATCATATATCGATGGAAAGCTTATTGAATTTTCCACATGACAAAAAGTGAAAATATTAAATATTCCTTATGGAATAATTATCATTCACTTTAGAAGATAATACTAGGCATTCTTGGGATGTAATTTGCTAAAAATCTTTGGGGTATTACGTACACCATCTCATAAAGAAGAGTAGACACAAGTCTACCTTAATGTTGAATCGCAATCATTGAATCGTCCATAAATCATTTTTCCTTGATTGACCATCTCAAAATGTCATCACTCTATCAAATTAGTAATCTACATATCGTCAGGAGTAAAATGAGACCCATATATCAATATTAAGGTTTGGGACAAAATTTGAGTCAAGAACGGGCCTGTGGGCTCGTAAAAGAAATCCTAAATTAAATCCATCATGAGGTCCCTCAAAAGACAAGGGATGTGTGCTCAAAAGTTGAGTATAATAGAGTGTAAATTGGGTCTTAAATTAATCCTTAATTTTTAGGAATTTAAAACCTAATTTCCAAGAATTTTTCCATGATTTAGGATGAAAATTAAATGAAAAATCAATGGGAAATAACCAAGGAGAGATATTCTATCTTACCTTAGATTCTATGGATGATTTCCCACTTTTTCATCTTTTTAATCTTTTAATTTGGCGTTAAAACGGTGGAGAATCGGGTGGGGGGAAAGGGAATTTATGGCTACATATGTCGCTAAAGAAGACACTTGGGCAGTAAAGTGCCTATCGCTAAATCAGTCTTGCAACAACAGTGGGTGCCACTAAAGAGAGCACCGTTTTAGCGGCCATTGAGCTCTTAAGTGTACACCGACCATTCAGCTAGCGCTACTAAAGCAACCCATAGGCTCTAAAGCATTGATCTCTAAAGCGGACAATAGGCGCTTAAGTGAACCTATTAGGTTCAATGTTTTAATACCCCTTATAACTTTAATCATATTATATTTAACCCTCTCATATGCATAACTTTAATTTTTTACTTGAAATATGATAAGGGATTTAAAGGGTGTTTTGGAAAATTTTTGAAATTATTGGAAGGGATTCAGGGTTATTTTGGGACCTTGAGGCTGTGAGGGTCTATGATAGTGGCATGCCACCCCACTTAGCTATCGTAATATGGTCGTGGTATACTGTCTACCCTCTATGATAGTGGTGTGCTACATTGCTATGTTAATTTTATCCAATTTTGTTTTTTCACTTAGAGTGAGGATCTTTTTGGTTCTTTACCCCTTAAATGACTTAAAAACACCCAGTTGTCCCTATTGCCTTCAGTTATCAACATTAAGCACTACACTTCTTCTTTTTAACTCCCAGTGCAAGAAAGTTCAAGGGTTATACAAGGATTTCATCATTCTAGCTCTAAACTTTGATTTCTCTTTAAATTCTTCTATATTTAAGGAATGTTACTCATTCCTTAACTTGTACTTTTCATTGTGGCATAAATTTACTCAATATCCATATGTTTAGAATGATAAGTTTAAAATTGGGTTGAGGGTTTCCGGTTATTAATACTTTAATTACCTTTCACGTTATGTTAATTTGTTATTCATGCTTTAAATAATTAATTTTAGAACTAAATTGGTGCATTATTATAATGGTTGGAATGGGTGATCTGGATTCACCAAATTGATGAAATTTTGATATGGAAATGGCATTAACCTCAACTCACTTTATTAATCTTGGTTTTGAAAATATGGAATTTTACACAATTTAACTAAACTTTGAGAACTTTGCATTGCATTCAAGGATGAATGGATAAATATGGTTTTGGAATACCCTTGGTGGCCATTGTTTTAGATTTTAAATTTAACTTGGCAGTCCAATGGTTATATAAACTGGTTTAGCATAAACACAATTGCTTGCAAGCATATTGGTATGACGATTCAAAGTTGGTAAATGCCTTAATAAATGACTCCCTAGTTAATGGTTGGTTTATGTGCAAATTGTTTTACTCTAGGCTTAAAGGGAATTGTATAGATCCTGAGAAGGTGTAGTACCGAGGGACAAATACTGGAAACAATGTTTTCCTGCATTGAGGGTCTATATGACCATGTGTCTGATGCACACATTATATTTTGGATGTCTATCACCTTGGTGTCTTTAGCCATTCCTCAGTAGATACGTCTAACACAGATTGGGGCCCTTTTGGCAGGGAAAACTAGACCTATATAGCTCGTGGGTGCCTATAAATTCAGTATGAGCTACATATCTTAGGACTAATTCTCTAAATGATCATATTTCATATCCCTTACCCCTATTCTGACATTCTATATATATATATGTATCAATGTTATGCATGTGGTTTATGACGGGCTTTCTATTAAATGCATTATTTTATACCTTCCCCTGGAGCTACATGTAAGTGCTTGCCCAACTGACCATCCCCAAACTCTACAACATTTCATGATATAGGTTATGAGTAATTTTCCATTGCTCTTATGCCATATTAGGTAGTTTGGTATTCCTGTTGATCAGCTGTAAATTGGTAAGCCTCTATCCTTTGGAAGGCCCAGTCATTTATTAGGTTCCTTATATTTATAGTACTTTTGGATTATTTTTGTCATAGTTATGAGCATGTCTTAACTTAGTTAGTATTCTTAGATTAGAGGCTTTTAGGACAATATGGGGAGGTTATGTTTGTTTTGTTTTGACTCTCGGATTCTCATTTAACTTATCTATTTCTCGTATTATTTTGGTTGGATTTATTATTTACTTATGTTGTGCTCTTGTGGGTAAGGCTAGGGGGTTATCACCAACCCTCAATGGGCTAGAGATGCCTGTAATGGCCAAGCTCGGGGTTTGGGTCATGACAAACTGGTATCAAAGCACAGTTCAGGGTCGTTGGGTTTCCACAAAGACGCATCAAGTAGAGTCCTTTTTATGGGTATGTAGCACACCACAATTATAAGGGTGAGGCTACTAGGCATTTAGGAATGATTCACTTTATTTTGTTTTGTTTTGTGCTAGAGAGTTTAGTTATCATGAAACTTCTCTAGCTCCTAGCTTACTCGTATTTCATATCATAACTCCCCAAAGATCTCACGGTCGTAGGAACATAGCTAGAACCTTTGCCCTACTTGGGGAAAATATAGAGGGAATTCTCCCTACTTATGAAGTGTAGACCTAGTCTAGGGTCCCTACTCTTAACTGTACTGCTCTACTTGGGGTTCCATCGATCCCTACTAGTCCTTCTCGAGCTTCCCAAGATAGTGATACTTATACTTAGTTTCCATAGGGAGATATCTCTAATGTGGAGTTCTATTAGTCTATCCATATGCTTACCCAGATTGTGGTATCATAGTCCCATTGGTCTGATCATGTTAGTCCTATTACTAATTCATCTGAGTTCACCCATGTAGGATAGTTTATGAGGTTAAATCCCCTAGCCTATACAGGATCTAAGGTTGAGAAGGATCCTCAATAATTTATTAATGAGATAGAGACGGTCTTTTGGGTGATGCATGCTATTAACACTGAAGGTGTGGAGTTTACTTCTTATCAGTTAAAGGATGTGGCTTACTAGTGGTATGAGGAGTGGGAAGAGATAAGAGGTGATGATGTTAAGCCAGCTATGTGGGATGAGTTTTCAGGTCCTTTTCTTGATCACTTCTTTCTTTAGGAGTTATGGGGTGGTTAAAACTGAAGAGTTTGTGAACTTGAAGCAAGGTAGGATGAGTATCAAGGAGTACGCACTAAAATTTCAACAGTTGTCCCATTATGATCTGAAGTTGGTGTTTAATATGAGGTCCAGAATGAGGAAGTTTGTTTCCGGTTTGTCCCAAGATTTGGATTTAGTTTGTCTCATGATTTGGATTTAGAATGTAAGGCTATGATGTTGAATAATTATATGGACATATCTAGGTAGGTGGTTTATATGAAGCAGGTGAAGGATAAGAAAACAAAATAGGTAGAGATGGGAGAAAGGAAGAACAAGAAATTTAGATGTGTAGAGAAGGGTGCGAATCAGCAGAACGGTGGGAGGGATGGTAGGCAATGGTCTAAGAAGAAGAGTAGGGGAAATTCTTATTCAACAGCTAGTGCTTTGTATCCTAAGCCTTCAAGTGATCATCATTTTCATTTTAGCAGTGGTCCTAAGGCACAGGGTACCCAGTCCCAGGCCAGTAGAGCTCAGTTAACCCCAACTTACCCTTCTTTCTATTTTTGTGGACAGATTCACCGTGGATATTATAAGGACAGTATAATCAATTTCATGAAAACATGCATACGGACAATGATGGCTCACTTGGCTTGAGTTATATCAAATCATACTTTTCATAATTTCATAATAAATAGTTCATATGATAAAATCTCGCAATCCACGTAAATCATTATAAATCATAAATTATGATAAATCATCCTAAATCATCATAAATTATCATATCGTCAAAAATCATCATAGGTTATTATAAATCATCATAAATGACCATAAAACATCATAAACATCTCAACTCTTTGACTCAAATCTCGAAGTGACTCGGTAATTCAAGAAACTTAATCTTATGGACACAGGAGTTTCCTATAACTGACAACCCCACGTGAGCTATGTGGAATACCAACGTTTGAAACTCCCGTTGGAGGGAGCTTCATACTCTTTGCCAGGGAGTACGACCTTAAAACTGCAATAATCACAATCAGGCTCTCTGGACAATAATATCATCATCAAATAACCCTACGGTGGCACATAGGTTTGGGGAAATACCAAATTTCCCTCTCAGTGCTAAGTACTACTCCCCAACAAGCTCAGAACGCATTAGGAAATCCACCACAACATCACAAGGGTCTATCATATAGACCAAATCAAATCTCTTTCTCATTTATCAAATCATATCAATTTGTGGATTCCTAACTCAACACATTTTAGCTCAAAACATTTTAATCTTCCTCAACATCAACAAGATATCAATGCATTGAACCATAACCGACTCGACATTTGGACAAGGATATGAAGACTCAATACATAATATTTTCAACAATTTAACTCATCAAAAACATCCAGAAAATATCAAGACTCATTGCAACTTCTATATCACTATACCCAATAACTCAAATCGTCATAAGGAAGCTGAAATTTTGACACATGGCTCGAAAACACTTGGAAATACCAATAATTCATTCTTGAACTTAAAATGTGGTTACATGTTCAAGATATAATAATTCTTGATAGAAACACCAAGAATCCCAATATTAGATCTTAATTCATAGAACGAAAATAGTCAAATACTCATGTGATTCAAAACTTACAATTCAAATCTTTATAACTTCATAATCGAATTATTTAAACATAATTCAACTTACAGAACCATATAAATCCATTAAATAATCATAATTGGCAAGATTGAACAATTACATATATACATAATCAAAATCTCATGGTAGGATATCTTGGAAATAAATTCATTTGCCAAACTCATAATAATCCATAATAAAAATTAAAGATACGGGCACAAAAACGGAAGAACTATTCTTGTTCAAAACCCACATACCTTAAAATTAAAGATTGAAATGAATTCTTGCCTCAGAACACTATTCACAAAATTGATTGATGCATCTCGAAGAGCTCGGAACGGGGACTTCATTTATCGTATTAATTTGGAATTTCCATGGTGGAATTGGAAGATTTAGGAAGGGGAATTTAGAGGTTTAGGGTTTCTTTCTTGGAATTTTTTTGAAAATAATAGACATTGATGCACAAAATCAGTTTTTATGCTTATTTCCACGAAATGGGGCAAGGGTGAAATGACTGGATTGCCCCTAAGGAAATTGAAAAATGGCAGAAAAATCCTGCATACCTTGGCCACGAAAAACTGAATAACTCCTCGTTTGGGTATTGGATTTTTGCGAAATTTATATCGTTGGAAAGCTAACTCAAAGATATTTAATTTTATATATGGTAGTACACCCAGTTAATTATATATAAGGAGTTATGATAGACCGAAGTTGACCCAAATCAAATCTGTCCCTCAGTTACTGATTTGACATGCTGACATAAATTGATCGTAACTTATTACTCTGATGTTGGAATGGGGTGAAACTAATTGCATTGGATAGAAGACTCAAAGAGAGATTTCGTTTGATATATAGTAGATCTCCCAGTTCCTTATATTCAGGAAGTGATGATCATTTGAAGTTGGCCTTGAAATGCTGAAAATTTCTGGAGCATGCTAATCGCATGGTGCCACTGTTTTGGGCACCCAAATGTGCCCTTATGCTACTCCAAAAATTCCGAAACTCACTCGTGATGTATTACGACCATTCACCATTGTAACACAACTTGTAAATTGAATAACGGATGTCGGAAAGGTCGTCAAATAAATACCCGAAGATCAGAGGTCTAAATGAGAAAGTTTCAACACTTAGCAAAAAATATTTTGAGTGTTAAGCTTCTCTTGGCAAGATAAAAAAGCTTTAACGACTCGACACATTAGGGAGCGAAATATTTAATGGGAAAAACTCGGGGTATCACATCATCTCCCCCTTGGAAACATTCGTCCCCGAATGCCGCTTGATAGGTTAGGAAGGCAAGAAAAATTGAGGATACGCAACTAAAATAGCTTGATGAACAAGTTTATATTTTTCTAAGCTTTGGAGTACTTTCCGACGCATAAGCTCTTGATAATCACAACGACATAGTTGAGTCTATTACTAAAAGAGTTGAATGAAGGAAAAATTATTAACTTTGATTTAAATCCGCATTCGCAAAGAAAGAGATGAAAGATCTAGGATATGAAAACTTGGGATATCACAATATCTCCCTCTTGGGATTGGTTCTCCCCGAATAATACTAATTGATACACGGGACACTTTATGATCGATCCATGGCTTAATACTTGGGTCGGGAACAAAAACAAAGGCTAAATAGAATTTGGTAACTCTCTTCGACGCAAATAAATCATTCTTGAAATGGTTATGCTCACGAAACTTCAAATAATGAAATTGGACCACATCGGAAGATGGAAGAAATATATGAATCCGTCGGAATAACTATCAAATTGAATTTCTAGGTGCACGGACCGAATCAAGACACACTCTCATTCAATTAGGACATGATTCAAAATCTTTCCAAGGAACTTTTAATGCTACTAGTAAGCAATTGGGTTTGGGATATGGTCCGAACAATATATTTATATATATATATATATATATATATATATATTTATATTGAAATAAGGATTTATAACTCGACCCCAATTTTAAGTACGGAACGTAGGTCGATCAGTCTTATGTCAAAATAAAAGTACTAGACCCCACGCAGTACAACTTACTTTCAAGATTATCAATACGCTTCGCACACCCTTTCTCCGCAATACTATTTTCCCAAAATACCAAACTTACTTGATTCAATTCATAATTCTCACAGGGCATTTGCAATCTTGGCTATTCAAATCTAACTAAGCCAAACTCTCTCTCCTCATTTTCAAGCTTAGTTTGGAGTCACCAATTCCTCCACCTAACACCGTAACATAGCACCATTCCGAATTATAAATTTACACACATCCACATTGTTACAATTCCTCATCTCACAGATAATTCTTATTACCACTCAATCAACTCTAATCCACTTAATACTCACCATTTTCAACCATCATATTCATATCAACAAGTCTTGAAGCTTAGGGAACTATTCATAGGCATAAACGCAATTCAACTTATAGCAAGGCCAAGTCTTGCAACTAATATCCTCAGACAGGAGATATATTCACAATACATGAGTGCTATGCAAGATCAATTTACAAGAGATTTTAGCTTAGACTTCTAAATCAACATAGACACCAAAACTTATTGATAATATAAACTTTAATCTCCGTCCATATATACACACATGATGTTCAAGCCTATCTTTATAATTACATATACACTCCTAATCAACACCCATAAAACACCATTTTCAAATTCTACAATCCTTTATTAAGACAACTTTCAGGCACTATTCTTTAGAAAACACTCACTAACTTTTCCAATTAACTAAGCCATGCACAACACTTCACTTCAATAATTCCCCACCTACAAACCTAGATAAACCATCACACAACCACTTTCACAAACACAACACGAAATGCTTCAAATAACCATGACATCCATCAAAAGCCTAGCCTAAAGCTTACTCCACACTTGCCACCTTAGCTAAAATGAACATGCCACAATCTTTATCACCAAAAACCCGCTCACTCTCTCCTATCGTCACCACTGTTCATCCACACTCCCTCGACAAATAGAAAGTCATGAAAGGGTAGAATATAAAGGGATATTATGTATGACTTGGTGCGGTTATTGAGGCAGGAGAACTAGGGCATCAAATGCATGAATTCAATCAGAATCAAGTTTAAAGATTAAGGACACCCAGGACATAAATTGAATCTTATTGGTCACTAAGGGTGTTGCCGGTGGACTGAACTTGACCATACAATAAAACTTAATCACATGCATTATGAACCGTGCAACTTGAGTTTGGAGTTTATAGCTTATGGAATGTCGATTTCGCCCGCTAGAAAAATTGGGGCTCCATATTTTGATAGTTAGGAGAATACATATTTTCCCATGATATGCATGAACATGTATTATGATCGGGGGAATGGAACATAAGGCATGAGAAAATATCAAAGTCATTGAAAAGGCTAGGGTAAAATAGGATCAACACCACTACTTCTCACCACCAACTTGCAACCCATCGATACACCTACCTGAATCCCGCAATCTTAACTTAGTTAATTTTTTTCCTACTATCTCCCCCTTAGACTTAAGACAACACTCTGAGTCAATGAATCACCATACAAACTCTAGTCCACGGCATTGTTAACATAACTCTCAAATACCCACCAACTTAGACAACTTCAAAAGTTATCATACAACAATTCATGCACTCCGCAGCTTAGATTCTAGTACTTACCATGGATACATCAAACCTTCGCTAAACCATTCTAACTTCTTCGTGCTTTACTAACATCACATCCCAAACTAACACCCTCGTCAACCTCTAATGCCCAAGTTAACTCATAATTACATTGTATACCATATATCCTCATTCATACTTACCCGATCAAGGATAACACTAACCGTTTAACATTTAATATCTTAAAAAAAATTCCCATAACACCTTGAGCATACTACTACCTCAACACACAATATCACACTTGATCATAAACAAATAGACTTAAGCTCCCGTACATACGGTTCAAACCTACTAAATCTCCTCCCTATCACTAACGTCGTAGCAATTCAATCATTAAATTCATTTTTCTCATCACCCGCTATACAAACTTAACAACTCACTCTGACTACGATTAACAACAATCTCAACAACCATTTCCATCTATCAAACACCCCAAACATACTAGTCCACCAAAACCTCATAACGACAATAATCATCCATAATTCCATAGCCTATGCCATAATAATTTATTAACACCGCCTTTCACCACGTTTCCAACCACTGCAAGAAAAACAAAGTAAATAGCCAGATGCTAGTTAATCGAAACAGGCCTCACATGGCTTCACTAGACTTTGGTTTTGTATTTTGAAAAAGGAAATAAATATCAAAACAATTATTCTAGTGAATCGAAATAAGTCTCATACGGCTTCACTAGACTTCAAGTTTTCATCAAAAGATGATCAGAAAATATTTTCAAGAAATAAAAGCCTGGTACACCATAATCAAGGATCCGAGAATATGTGTCTCGCTTTACCTCAACTGAACGACTCAAGAGGGATGAGGGTACATCTTGAAAGCTATGTAACCTTTGATAATAAGCCCAGGAATATAATCAAGAGAGGAAATTGGAACTAGTTCATCACCCTATCTCAACATTAGTACATAGATAAGGAAAATACGAAATCACATCATGAATTCTAGGGAGAAATCCAAAAACACTTCCGACATAGGCTTAATGCACAACCTTCAAGAACGTACATATGACACCTCAATTTTTCAGAACTCAAGAGAACTAATGAAATCATTTTTTTTCTAGCTCACTTATAAGCCCGTCATATCAGAGGAGATTATCTAAGAAAGCACCATCTATAAGGATTTACGCTTGACTATATCCGATATTTTAGAACAAGGTGAAATGGCCCAATTTATGCAAGATATGAACCCGTATGAATTTCTTAAGGAACCTTTCCACAGCACGATCTACGACTTGAAAGAAAGGGAACATTTAACTAAATGCCTCTTAGCCTCTCAAAGAAAAGTACAGACGTCTCTGTACCGGTCCGCAAGACTCTACTAGACACGGCTTGATAGACACCCTAGGACACTTGAACTCTATGCTCTGATACCAAGCTTGTAATGCCCCAAAATCGGATCCCAAGGTAACGCCCCAAAATCGGATCCCGAGACGTCACACGGTTCTTAAGGTCATAAGTGACCCCAAACTAACCCTTCACCTGGCATAACCGAAAGCAACTGAATAAAATACATAAAATATAAGGAATAATGTGGAAACAACCCATAACTTAGTCTGACCAACATGAAAGTAAATTTACACGGTCACAATTCTAATCATATGTATACAAATCTGAAACTGAATACACTGACGACTACTAGTGACTGTCTATGAAGCCTCTACTAGCATTGACTAAAGATAGATAGGTCATGACTCCCAACTACCCCTACTCAATACAACGGAATATATAAAATACAATACACCTCAAATTTGAACAACTTAAGTCCCTGAATCAAAAGAACTAATCACCTGCCGATCGAGAGCTGCGACCCAGCTGAACATAATATGTACGCTACAACTTGTACCTATATTTTGGTAAGAATGTAGCCCATGGAAATATGTGGCTCAGCACTTTGAAATGTACAGAGTATGTGGGGGTGCATGCAACAATATAAATAGTATAATCAATTTCATGAAAACATGCATACGGACAATGATGGCTTACTTGGCTTGAGTTATATCAAATCATACTTTTCGTAATTTCATAATAAACAGTTCATATGATAAAATCTCGTAATCCACGTAAATTATTATAAATCATAAATTATGATAAATCATCCGAAATCATCATAAATTATCATATCATCAAAAATCATCATAGGTAATTATAAATCATCATAAATGACCATAAAACATCATAAACATCTCAACTCTTTGACTCAAATCTTGGAGTGACTCGGTAATTCAAGAAAATTAATCTTATGCACATAGGAGTTTCCTATAACCGACAACCCCACGTGAGCTACATGGAATACCAACATTTGAAACCCCCATTGGCGGGAGCGTCATACTCTTTGCCAGGGAGTATGACCTTAAAACTGCAATAATCACAATCGGGCTCTTTGGCTAATAATATAATCATCAAACAACCCTACGGTGGCACATAGGTTTGGAGAAATACCAAATTTCTCTCTCGGTGCTAAGTCCTACTCCCCGACAAGCTCAGAACGCGTTAGGAAATCCACCACAACATCGCAAGGGTCTATCATAAAGACCAAATCAAATCTCTTTCTCATTTATCAAATCATATCAATTTGTGGATTCCTAACTCAACACATTTTAGCTCAAAAGATTTTAATCTTCCTCAACATCAACAAGGTATCAATGCATTGAACCATAACTGACTCAACATTTGGACAAGGATATGAAGACTCAATACGTAATATTTTCAATAATTTAACTCATCAAAACCATCCAAAAAATACCAAGACTCATTGCAACTTCGATATCAATATACCCAATAACTCAAATCGTCATAAGGAAGCTCAAAATTTGACACATGGATCAAAAATACTTGGAAATACCAATAATTCATTCTTGAACTTAAAACGTGATTACATGTTCAAGAGATATCAATTCTTGATAGAAACACCAAGAATCCCAATATTAGATCTCAACTCATAGAATGAAAATAGTCAAATACTCATGTAATTCAAAACTTACAATTCAAATCTTTATAAGTTCATAATCGAATTATTTAGACTTAATTCAACTTACAGAACCATATGAATCCATTAAATAATCATAATTGGCAAGATTGAACAATTTACATATATACATAATCAAAATCTCATGGTAGGATATCTTAAAAATAAATTCATTTGCCAAACTCATAATAATCCATAATAAAAATTAAAGATACGGGCACAAGAACGGAAGAACTATTCTTGTTCAAACCCGACATACCTTAAAATTAAAGATTGGAATGAATTCTTGCCTCAGAACACTATTCATGAAATTGATTGAGGCATTTCGAAGAGCTCGGAATGGGGACTTCATTTATCGGATTAATTTGGAATTTCCATGGTGGAATTGGAAGATTTAGGAAGGGGAATTTAGAGGTTTAGTGTTTCTTTCTTGAAATTTTTTTAAAAATAATAGACTTTGATGCCCAAAATCAGTTTTTATGCTTATTTCCACGAAATGGGGCAAGGGTGAAATGACTGGATTGCCCCTAAGGAAATTGAAAAATGGCAGAAAAGTCCTGCGTACCTTGGCCACGAAAAACTGAGTAACTCCTCGTTCGGGTATTGGATTTTTGCGAAATTTATATCGTTGGAAAGCTAAATCAAAGATTTTTAATTTTATATATGGTAGGCCACCCATTTAGTCATATATAAGGATTTATGATCTACCGAAGTTGACCCAAATCAAATTCGTCCCTTGGTTACTGATTTGACATGCTGACATAAATTGATCGTAACTTATTACTCTAATGTTGGAATGGGGTGAAACCAATTGCATTGGAAAGAACACTCAAAGAGATTTCATTTTATATATAGCAGATCTCCCAGTTCCTTATATTCAGGAAGTGATGATCATTTTAAGTTGGCCCTGAAATGCTGAAAATTTCTGGAGCATGCTAATCGCATGGTGCCACTGTTTTGGGCACCCAAATGTGCCCTTATGCTACTCCAAAAATTCTGAAACTTACTCGGGACGTATTACGATCTTTCCCCATCACAACGCAACTTGAAAATCAAAAAACGGATGTCGGAAAGGTCGTTAAATAAATACCCGAAGATCAGAGGTCTAAATGAGAAAGTTTCAACACTTAGCAAAGTTTTTTTTTTGAGTGCTAAGCTTCTCTTGGCAAGATAAAAAAAGCTTTAACGACTCGACACATTAGGGAACAAAATATTTAACGGTAAAAACTCGAGGTATCATAAATCTGTCCTTGTGGTTAATGAATTTCTTGAAGTTTTTGCCAATGATCTTCCTGTGATTCCTATGGATTGAGAAATAGATTTTGGGATTGACCTTCTATAGGATACCCACCTCATTTCCATTACTATTTATCTGATGGCTACTGCAAAACTAAAATAACTAAAGGAGAAATTAAAAGATCTTCATATTAAGGGTTTCATCCATCTAGTATTTCTCCATGGGGTGCTCTTGTGCTTTTTGTGAGAAAGAAAGATGGGTCTCTTCGGTGTGTATAGAAAATTGTCAGTTGAATAAGGTTACAGTGAAAAATAAATATCCTCTTTTTAGGATAGATGACCTATTCAATCAGCTTCAGGGTGCTAGGCATTTCTCAAAACTTGATCTTTATTTGAGCTATCACCAGTTGAAAATTAGGAGGTTGATATTTCCAAGACTATTTTTCCGACCCGATATAGACATTATGAGTTTTTGGTTATGTCATTTAGGTTGACTAATGCTCCAGCTGTATTCATGGATCTTATAAATTGGGTGATTAGGCTTCCTTTGGATTTTTTTGTTATAGTCATCATTGATAACATCCTGATGTACTCCAAGTGTGAGGAGGATCATGTCTATCACCTCCGAATTAAGCTATAGACTCTTAATGACTAGAAATTGTATGCAAAATTTCTAAGTGTGAATTTTGGCTAAGTGTTGTGACTTTTCTCGGGCATGTTATTTCTATTGAAGGGATCAAGGTAGATCCCAAAAAGGTTGAGGTGATGAAGAAGTGGCCTAGAACAATGACTCCTACTGACATTAGGAGTTTCTTGGGCTTGGTTGAATATTATAGGAGGTTTGTAGAGAGTTTTTCATCTATTGTTGCTCCGCTAATGAAGCTAACCCATAAAAAGGTTAAGTTTTTGTATTCCGATGCTTGTGATGATAGGTTTTAAGAAATTAAAGAATAAGTTGACTTCCACGCCTATTTTAACTATACCCAAGAGTGCTAAGGGGTTTGTTGTGTATTGTGATGCATCCCATATGGGTCTTGTTTGTGTTTTGAAGTAGAATATAAGGTTGTAGCCTATGTTTCCAGGCAACATAAGATTCATGAGATGAATTACCCAACTCTTGATCTAAAGTTGGTGGCAGTGGTCTTTGCTTTGAAGATTTGGCGGTATTATTTGTATGGGGTGCATGTGCATATTTATTCAGATCATAAGAGCTTGCAGTATGAATTTACCCAAAAGAAATTGAAACTTAGGAAAAGGCGGTGGCTTGAGTTGCTTAAGGATTACGACATGAGTTTCACTACTATTTTGGTAAAAATAATATTGTTGTTGATGATCTTATCATGTTATACATGGGGAGTCTATCCTATATTAAAGAGGAGAAAAGAGGCTTGGTGAAGGATATTCAAACGTTGGCTAATTTTAGAGTTCGTCTCTTGGACTCCAGGGATGGAGGGTTGATCATTCAAGAAATGGTTAAATCATCTTTTGGTGCTAAGATCAAGGAGAAATAGGTTTTGGATCCCTACTCATCCAAATACAGGATGATGTGGGACATTAAAGGGGTAAGGCTATTGAAACTAGGTAAGATAGCATCTTGATATATCAAGAAAGATTGTGTGTTCCTAATATCTATGGGTTGTAGAAAAGGATTTTGACTGAAGATCATGAGTCCACAAATACAGTTCATTAAGGTTTGTCCAAAATGTATCATGACTTGAAGAAAATCTACAGGTGGAATAATATGAGGGATGTGAAAAATTTTGTTGCTAAGTGTATGGTGTGTCAACAAGTCAAGGTAGAACATTTGAGGCCTAGCGACATATCCCAAGATATAGAATTTCTCGTGGAAGTGGGAGATATTAATATGGATTTCGTTGCTGGTCTTCGCGATCTCAGAATCAGTATGATTTTATTTGCATCATTGTAGATAGAATGACCAAGTCTACTCACTACTTACCTAAGAGGAATAACTACTCAAGAGAGGATTATGCTAAGTTGTTCATTCAGAAAATTGTTAAGTTGCATGGAGCGCCGGTGTCCATCATTTCAGATCGAGGTACACAATACTCTTATCATTTCTTATGCTCTTTTCAAAAAGGTTTGGGTAATCAAGTGAACCTTAGTGCCATTGTCTACCCTAAAAAAAATTGATGATGTCTCCCAAAGATGCATCTCTAAGCTAGGATAAAGTGGTCGATGCAAAGTATAGTAACCCAACTCAGGTTGGGATCGAATCCCAAGAGAATACATGAATTATCTCCCTCTAGTTTGTTTAAGTCAATAGGCAGTACTGAAAATTAAATAGGGGGTTTCTAATCATAAATAGTAAACGAACTAAAATGGTTTGATTGTGAACAGTCAAAAACAAACACTAGGCTTGTATTCCCCCTGGCTTCTAACTTGGTTGGCTTCTCGTGCTCAATCCAACTATCAAACTATTATGCATGTAGAATCTGGTAAGTTAGGTATACCAAATGCCTCTCAGCACCCTTTGATAAATTTCACTCATCTCCTCTTGGTCTCAGAGCATCGCCTTACTAACCCTTACCTTGGACCCCATTTTCAACTATCTCCTCTCAGTCTCAAGTTGATTAGATGAAAGATAATAGTCTTAAGTTGGAAATGTAGATAAGCTTATTTCAAAAATTAACTCCAAATTACTATTGTGATCTCTTTTTCCTAATGTCGTCCTCCCTCTTGGGTTCATAGTGAATACAGACTATATCCTAATGTTTGTAATAGTTAAGAAAGAAATAAAATTCGAAGAAAACCACAATGCATGCAACAAAGACAATCTAGAAGGATTTAACACTTTCCCTTGTTCATTATTCAGCTAGGGTTTCCCACAACCCTAGCTAAGGTAGTTAGCCACTCATTGTTGTGAAATGATCAAAGGAATTCATAATTTAAAGTAATAAAACAATATCAAAATAATCAATGGTTAAAACCCAAAGTCTTCAAATGATAATCAACCAAAATTAGTATAGAACAATCCCAAGATCAAAATGGAATCTTGGAATCAAATATATGTTTGTATGTAGCAAGAGTGTGTAACCTAACTAAAAAATATCAAAAGGGTATATATCGAGTACTAGGAAACCCTAAGAAATAACTCCTGAACAAAGCAGGAAAACTGAAGTTGGTGGCAACTTATTAGGCCATCTACAGGATGTAGGTGGTCCCACGTAGCTGCCCTGGGCCTTAAAACGCTTCTTAAAACACTCTGGAGTTGACTCTTCTAAGACAGCTTTTGGTATCTATGGACTGTAGGTGGCACCTACGGCCGCAAGTACCCAGGTGGCAGGGTCAATTTTTTATGCTTCTAATTCTCTATTTCTCTGACTCTCTAAAACATACTCTGGCACCTACACCTCGTAGGTAGTACATACGGGTCGTAGGTGCTCACTTCAGTGGTCCAAAACTTCAATTTTCACTACATTTCTTCAGAAAAGTTCAAAAACTTGATTTCCTACAAAAAAGCATAACACAAAACGTATCATATATACCAAAAAGACCTAAGTAACTTGCATATCGTCATCGTTTTAAGTGTCAAAAATGCTATGAGACCATAGAACATCAACACCCTCAACATAGAATATTTCCATGTCCTCAGGCAACACAATACAACTAAACACAACAATGATGCTTAAATAGGAGAAACCTAAGCTATCTATGGCAGTAAATCATCAACTATAAGCTCAAAAAATTACCCCTCCCCCCTCCTATTTTAGCACTTCAAAATCAACTATGTGTGCAAATGAAGAACAACAATATGACACAAAGAAATCAAGATATGGCATTACATTAAAAACAAACAAATATGCTTGTATACAAGTTACACTAACCAAACAAGTAAGAAGCTAGCAATACGACCTATGTTCCCTCACAACAAAGAAGTCCAACTCACTCATATGAGATCATGCATGTCAACGTGGGGATGATCAATAGACATACACACTCACAAGAGAAGTTCCACCAATGTGCATCAAATATCATAGGCTTGGCCTTAGTTTCTTTACCTTAGCTTACAGACAGTCGGGTTAGGATCACTCTAAGACTTCATTCGGCTTATAATGAAGGCTTGGGGGATGGTATGGTACATAAGGATATTTTTTAGTGATTAAACCTACTTGGCACTAAACTTACTTTTGGGGTGCACTTATCAACCAATTTCTTTTTTATTTCACCCTTATTTCTTTTTTTTTATTTTTATACTGAACATTAAGGTTGGGTGTGGTTTCTTTTATTATTTCATTTTCTCTTTTTCCAGAATTTTTCTTTTCTTTTCTTTTTCTTTTTCTACCATACCCCACACTACTTTCTTTTCTCTTATTTTACCTTATTTATACCCACTTCATATTACTCACCCCTATAATAGACACCCTCAACTTAAGTGATTTTCCTGAGTTGAGGTGCACAATGTCCAAGGAGGAACAAGGCCAAAATTGCTTTGTTGTAACAAAAATAGGAAGGCAAAAGGTGTAACAAGAATGAAAGGGATAGGTTTTATCACAGGGATCAAGGAATATTTATTCACACATGGAAGGTCATTTATGATAAAAATGGACTAATATCAAGAATGGCCAATGATCCTTTCCTTACCGACTATCCTACAACATAGGAAAGACTAATCGAGCAAGTTCTGGATTCAACACACAAAGGAAACTAAGTATCATCTCACACATAAATGGCATTGGGCCACATCATAAGCTACTACCTATCCAGTTCATGCAATTATTGGACATGATTATCATATCCCTAATCTAAATGCCATAACGAGATTAATAATGGTCACACATATATGCACATTACACAATTCTAAGACAAATTTTTTTAGGGGTATCACTTTTTGCAAAAATCAATAAAAAGCATGTCAACCTCCCCAGATACTCAAAAATCTCCTAATTATACAAAAATACAACACAATATGAAACACAACACAATACAACACAGAATTTAAACTAGACATGCCAGTTCTAAAACTATACCATGACCGAAAAGAAAAGAAGCATGACAATAAAAACCTACGATGGATATGGTAAACCTCACCCCCAACTAAAAGACTATGAATTATCCCTAGTGCATGAAAATAATACAAGCGAATGAGGATATACTAGGGATGCACTAGGCATCTGTTTCATGCTTATCCCGTGTGGGGATATCTCAACTAGCGGAGGTAGTGGAGGATGCGGTGCACTACTAGATAACACACCTATATCTAGCTCGACATGGATTTTACTATCAACAGAGGCAGTATCCCTCGAATCATGTGTCATCCATTTCAGAGCCTAATAAAATGGTAAGTCAGGATCTTGTAGAACCTTCTCTCTACCTCTCTTAGTCCAAACAAAAAAGATAGTCTCCTCATCCTCTGCAAATATCTAAACATCTAGTTCCATGCGGAGGTACCGACTGAACAACTGGAGGTATAACTTGAGGGATGGTCGAAATATTGCTCTTAGTGAGGGAGCATATCTCTGTTCGTAGTATGTCCACCTTATCTTTAATTTCACCCAAATTAGGTGCCTCAATAACACTAAACCAGGCTGACACTCATCCCTCAAAAGAATCTATACGTGTATGCACCTCATCTTAAAACTCTGACATCTCAGCCTTGTGTGCAGGTTGTATTCTAGTCTCTGCCGCCTCTAGTATTTTTCGAACCTGAGGCTGGATCTGCCCATACAATTATGCCCCTTTGGTCTCAAAATTCTCTAGTCGGGTGGTAGTAACATATTGAATCTCTACAAAGAACTACAAGAACTCTTGTGATACAACTACCATACCTATGGCTACAATCATAGTAGAAGGGAAAGGGCACTGAAGATATTTCAACTGGATCCAAAGTGGAAGCTGGGACTAAAGTAGCTATGGTTGGGGTCCCCTCACCTTGAGTTCTCATATTAGGGACCTCTATCTGTTCCCTCAGTTCAAAATCCATACCTCCCTCAACATTTCCACCCTGACTGTCATTTGGATCTGTAGGAACTGATGGGCCCTCATACTAAGCCAAAATCACTGTCGAAGGTACATCGGATCACTGGGAAAGGATTGATTTTTCTGGATTCTTGATCATACGCGTCTGGCCACACCCATTGCCTCGACCCAATGGTCATCTCCTAGAATCTCAGGCATGCCGACCTCATCACACAATAACTGTACAAGGAAGGGAAAGGGTAGTGTCATCATATCACCAAATGCCAGCTCATGAAGATCATTATAATAATGGCTTCAAAATCAATATCATAACAAGCCAACATGCTCAAAACTAGTGTTGCACCATCCTATATAAGTAAGTTGTCCGCTACAGTTGAACATAAATAATAATGCATTACCATACAGCAAAACTTTATGGTAAAATTTTGTGTCGCCTTATTAATCACACTTTGCCTTTCGACCCATAAGGCATCCACACCAAGAGGTGAAATATATTGGTGATCAATCTCGCCAAACCTTCCCTCTCACTCCTATGCTCAACCTATCATATAAATAATATATCATGTACTAATCTTAACTATTAAACACACTCTGCTATAGACATGGGATCTATATAATCAGGTTCGAATAGTAATTGGTAGATGGTCGTTGTTGATATATTGACTATGATCCCTCTCACCAGTATCTTCTCTAATAGGGATTGCTCTAATTTCCTACTACCTCTAGGTGTGGTCAATGATATTTATGTTCCAATGCCTAGCTATATGAACCTTAGGGTCTAGTCATCAAACCCAACTGATAATAATTAAACGCAACATACAAAAGTGGAGCCCCAATAAACTTGGATAATAGAATAATCTCTCCTTCTATATAGTCCTCATGGGTCATCATATCTTATTCAGAAATTTATCACTCTTATAAATTAGTCATAGACCCTCTACACACCACCTGGGGTTCACCTCATTAATAGGCTATACCAAGATGTAAGTAGGGTTGGATGTATAGTCTGTCTGGGCTGGTGGATCCTAATAGGATGTCTGTGTTGTACCATCATCAAATTGGGGTACTACAGATGATGACTCAAGAACTGGTTTTATGGACTTATCTTGGGGCCCCTTGTCAAACTGAGGGTCATGTGTAGCTGCCTCTGGAAGTGACTCAATCTCCACCTCTTCCTTATTATCATTCTCTCCCTTCTTACACTGGAAAAAGTATGGCAGTGAAATCCAAGCCGAATTTATCCTCGGCCTAGGTACTGGTATATTAGCCTATGGTTGATACCTAGGTAGAGTAGAAGTAAGTCTCTACCCTACTGTGACACTTCTAGGATCTAGATACCCACAGTAGCTCTAATAATCATTTCAGTTGTAGCCTACTTCTGAGCCCTATTCCTTGGTCATGTTATTCAGGTCGGGGAAATTAGGTACTCCACCATCTAGCCGCTGCTCTCAGAGAACTTATCCCATTGCCTCATTGGTCCTTTCTTCTTTTTGAAACCATTTGGTGCCATGCGTACCTAAAACATAAAGTGTTAGTCCCCAAAAGATAGTGAGGGAATGCAAAATTTGAAGAAAAACTCGAAATGTAAAACTTCAAATTTTTCCTAAACTTTACATCCCTATAACTTATACTCAGTCCAAGCATGTCCAATATTTTCACATTAAACTAGAATCAACTTTCAATACACATGTGGCATAAAAGACTCTTAGGATTTCTTTACCTTTTTCAACTTTTACTTCTGTTAAAGGGCATTATCATAGAGTATTTATTAAAGAACAATGCACCATTAGTTGATTTTAAGCTAATTCTATGCTCCAACACACAAGTTTGTTGGTTTCTACATATTTTTCATGAAATTCAACATACCAACTCTCTTATTTTAAGTTTAGCATAATATACTACTATTAGGATCCAAGAAGCTTACCTTTTGTTTCAAGAACCGAAAGAGGAGATTGAAAAGATGAAAACCTCTAGATTTAATGCGTAATACGTGAATTTGGAAAATCTAGTACCAAGAAAAAATAGAGTTCTTGCCTTTTATGAAGTGTAGAGGACATCAAAAAGTTTTAATTTGGTGGGAATTTGAAATTTTGAGGTTAAATGGGGTTTGGAAGCGGTTTAGGGTGGTTTTGGGTTGGGTGAGTCAGGATAGGCCAAGAATTTAAAAAAATAGGCCTAAAATTGGGCAACTTATGGCACCACCTATGGACCATAGGTGGGCCTAATTTTTTCAGCCTTTTCCTAATCTGTGGACTTTTTATTTTGACACTTATTACACAACTCACGAGATCATAAATGATATTTATGACACCGTAAGTAGGTTCATAAGTTAAAGTCCTGAATTCCCCCAAAAAATCCTCAAAATTTCTTTTTGACATTTAATGCACAACTTACCAGGCCCGAGTGGGACTTTTAACCCTCATAAGTTATTCAAAAAGTCCCATTACCTAGAATATTATGAATAAAGGTGTTTCAGGTCATTCCTCATGCAACTGTTCCTATAAATAAATAAGAAAAACAATGTGAACACTAAAATAGTGGGTTGCCTCACACCCAGTGCGTGATTTAACCTCGTGGCATGACGTGGTTAAGTTGGTTACTCAGAATTCACCAATAAAAAACATGGGTTACCTCCCATCAGCACTTGATTTAACATTGTGGAATGATATGGGTACCTTTATTACTCAGAATTCATCAAGGTGCCCAAATATTAACCTCTTGGGTCATCAACACAATGAATAACCAATACCCTCATATCGAATGGTTGCTTTATAGCTCTACAGACGTTGAATGTGACTTCCTCATTATTCACTTTGAACTTGAGCTCTCCCTTATCTATTGTAACCATCACTCTACCTATGGCAATGAATAGTCTTCCTAGTATGTTGGACATCTCAAAGTCAACTTCACAATCTAGGATAACAAAGTAAGTCGAAAAAATAAACTTATCAACTTTCACCAACATATCAAACGATATGCCCATGATTTTTTTCACTGTGTAGTCTGCAATCAACAACTGCATAGTCGTCAGTTCTGGAGGGCTCAATCCCAACTACTTGAACATATTTAGCACCATCAAATAATACTAGCTCCCAAGTCACATAATGCTCTAGAAAACCTGGATGTCCCAATGGTGCATGGAATCATGAATGCTTTGGGATCACCCTTATTTTAAGCCAGAGATTTGGAAGTGAACTCACTATAATATTGCAATCTATAAAAATCCTTGAAACTAACTGTTCTCTTCTTGTCACCAACTGTTTTATAAACCTGGTGTACCCAGGCATCTGCTCCAAAACCTCAAGAAGAGGGATGTAAAATCTTAACTCTTTTAGCATAGAAATAAACTTCTTGAACTTCCCTTCTTCCTTCTTCTATTTCATACTTTTAGGAAAAGGTGAGGGAGGTTGTGGAATTATCTTCAATAAAGCCTCATCGACCTTGCACTTGCCTTTGTCCTTTTCAGTAACACCTATCACCTTTTATGACTCCGCCTCAAGTTTCTCATCAACCACAACACAATCATTCCTCGACTTATCAATAGTAGGCAAATGGGGATCAATAGTAGACTTACTTCTTTGAGTGGTGATAGCTAGAAAATGATCGTCATTCTTAGGATTCTAAACTATGTTGCTCGAAAGAGTACCCGACTACCTTTGATTAAAAGTTGTACATTTACCCAAATTACTATTCGAATTATTTTATCACAATAGCATGTGATTCAATGTTTTAGGTCAATCCTGATATATCTTCCCTAATCTCTTTAAGGTAAGTTCCCTAACTTTCCTAACCTTTAACAAGATTTGACAACATATCCTCCATCCTCAACTCAGTATCATGACTACTCGATGGAATAAACTTGTCTCCCTTCTCTTTATAGTCATTCTTCCTTCTCCAGTCACAATCATGCTCTCTACTCTGATCTCTATACCTATCTTTATAATTTTTCTAACCTTAGTTATCTTTCTCATTGGCTTAGAAATCAGACAACTCGCGATCTAGATATTTGGCCTCCTTTTTTAAATTAAAATCATAAGATTTATCGGCCTCAGCTGTGAACCTACTGTATTTACCTTTTTAGAATTCATTACTGCAATGTTCTTTGTCAGGATCCTAATGTCAGTTCTAAGATATGTAGTATCTAGCACCACGGAATCATCAACCACTCTAAGCTCACTGGAATCCCCAATGGCATAAGTGCCAGCACCTCTGTCTGTCCCCCAAGTATTCCATTCTTGATTAGTGATAGAGATTTTCTCTAAAATCTCTGATGCTATTTCCTAACATAGATATAAGATGCTCCACCAGTGGTCATATCTTCCATATCTAGAGAACTAATAGTCAGGGATCAAGAAAGTATCTCAAGCAAATTAGTCTCTAAAATGTAATGAATTGGTATGATGCCCAACTTCTTCTTATACTAGAACCATGCCTTATACATCAACTCAGAATATATCTGCCTGAAGTTATAAATGTCATCTTTCAATTGCAACATTCTGGTCGGATGGAAAATGGTCTAAAAACTGTCTTCACAACTCATTCTGAGTAGTAATTGATCCTCAAGGATATTTCCCCAACCATAATAAAGCTTCACCAGTCAACAAAAAAGGGAACAACCTCAATCTGAGTGCTTCCTAATCTACCCAGGTAATTTGTATAAAGTGCATATCCTAATAATGTTTGCAAGATGTATATTTATGTCATTCGTATCCAAGCCCACAAACATATCTTTCAAGTTTAAGAGATGGATCATAGACCCAGTAATATCAAATGTAACACCTAGTAAAAAAGTAAGAGGAATAATGGATCCTATCTCAGTTGGCTCAATATTACCCATATCCTTCTCTAGATCATCCTATGGAGGTAAGTACTAGTATGTAGGGATTACTTGATCTCTACTACCTCTAGCTCTATCTTGATTTCTGCCATGTATTGCTTAACTATCTATTTGTTACCTCTTCCTACCTAGCTCTGACTTCTGAGCATCTATTTTTCTTGTCTAGTTAGCAGCTAACTGCTTAGTTCTTTGATCAATAATGTTTTGAACATATGTAGGAGGAGAAGGCACAACATTATGATCATCTCAAACCTCTTCAAGATGGTCCTCAAGTACGTGTTCTGTTATTGTATGATTTACCTGAAGAATTCTCTCGATATTAGGATATAGTAGGAGTAATATATTGACTTGACTCCTCTTATTAGTCATACACTGGCGTACAACAAACTAAAATAAGAAAGGAAAAACCCAAAAACTTCAACAACCTTCAATCAACAATCACACTTGCCAGACTTCTGATAGTACTCATATCTCAATAGAGACTACTGATGAGATAAACTCGAGGTGGTGTGTAGAGTGTCTATGGATAATGTTTTAGAATAATAGTTTTGTGACTGAAATAGGCCAACCCAAGAGGAAAATCTGGGAGGAGAGATGGATTTAGTTATCCGGGTTGGTTGGGCACCACTTTTGTAGGCTATGTTTAATTGTTATTAGCTGGAGTGGATAACTAAAACCCAAGGTTCATATAGCTAAGCATTGGTGTATGTATTTTATGCTTCATATGCTGGTACAGTAGCATTGACCAAATCTAGAGGTGGTAGGAAGGTATAGCATCCCCAGATAGAGCAACTACTGGTGAGATAAGTCATGGTCAATTATCAATGGTGGTCATCCTCTAATTACTATTAGAACCTAAATATAGCTTTTGAGTCTATAAAGGAGTGTAATCAGCAATTGATATTGGTGTGTGATAGATTCACTATGTGAGATGCTGAGCATAGGATTAAGAGGGTAGGTTTGGCGAGATCAATTACTAGTTATATTTAACCTTGGTGTGTGGATGCCCCATAGGTTGAGGGTCAAGGTTTGATTAAGAAGGCAATGCTAAATTTTGTCATAAAGTTTTGGTGGTTGGTAATGCATTATCATTTATGTCTGACTGCAACAAACAACTTACTTATATGGGATGGTGCAACTCTGATTGTGAGTATGATGGATGGTTATGATATTAATTTTGTAGCCATTAATATATATGAGCCTCACGAGAATGAATTCAGTATATAACGACACTTCTCTTTCCTTGCCTTGTACTATTAGTATATGATGAGGTTAGCGTACCAGAGATTCCAAAAGCTGACCATTGGTTTGAGGTGATGGGTGTGTCCCAGACGCATATGATCAAGGATTCGGCCAACCCTATACTTTCCTAGAGATCTTATGCACCTCTAATAGTGATTCTAACTCTGTCTAAGTGCCCATCGATTCTTATAAATCCAGTGATAGACAGGGTCAAGATGCTAAGGCAAGTATAAATTTTGAGATAAGGGAGCAGAAAGAGGCCCTTGATATGAGCACTCAGGGTGAAGGGACACCATCCACAGATACTTTAGTCCCAACTTCCACTTTGGTGGTAGTTGGGACATCTTCAGTGCCCCCTCACCCCTCTACTATAACTACATCCATAGGTATGGTATTTGTATTATGAGAGTTCTTATAGATCTTAGTAGAGAGTCAGTGTGTTACTACCACCCAGCTAGAGAATGTTGAGGAAGGGGTGGCATCATTATATGGGTAAATCCGGCCTTGGGTCAAGATGACACTAGAGGCAATATAGACTAGATTATAGGTTGCACACAAGGCTGAGATGTCAGAGTTTCAAGATGAGTTACATGCTTATATAAATATTTTTTATGCATGAGTGTCATCCCAGTTCAGTGATATTGAGGCTCTTGCTCTGGGTGAGATTAAATAGGAGGTGGCTATACTGTAGATAGAGATATGCTATCTCACTAAAAAAATATTCTAGCCATCCCACTAGTTATACCTCCAGTTGTTCAGCCGACACCTCCACCTGGACCTAGATATTTTGACTTATTCATGGAAGATGAGGAGAAGGTCCTCATAGTTTGCACCAAGAGAGACAGAAAGGAGGTTCTGTAGGATCCTAAATTGATATTTGATTAGGACCTTAAATGGGCCACACGTGATTCTGGAGACAACCTTCACCACTGCCTCTGTTAGTCAAGATACCCCCACATGGGGATGAGCATGACATAAATTCCTAGTCTGTCCCTATTATGTCCTTAATCCCTTATTTTACATTTGTATCATACTTTAAGGATAGTGCATAGTGTTTTAGTTAGGGTGGTCTCTGTAGGTTTTTGTTGTCTTTATTCTTTTCCTTTCTATCACGATATAGTTGTAGAACCGGCATGTCTAGGTTAAATTTTTTTTCTTGTTGGGTTAGTCTTGTATTATGTTGTGTTCTTGTGTAATTAGGAGATATTAAGTATTTTGGGCATTTGACATATTTTTTTGTTGATTTTTCAATAAAATAATACCTCTCTAACAATTTATTTTAGAGTTGTGTGATGGGTATATATATGTGACCATTGTGAATCTTATTATGGCATTAGGATTAGGGACGTGATAATCATAGCTAACTTGTGCATGAATCTTATAGGTAGTAGATTGTGATGTGACCCTATGCCATGTGTGGGAGAGATTCTACTTAGTTCCATATGTGTGTTAAATCCAGAACTTTCTCGATTAGTCTTCCCTAGGTTGTAGAATAGTCGATTAGGAAAGGATCATAGGATATTCTTGAAATAAATCCATTTTAACATAAATGACCTTACATGAGTGAATAAGTATCCCTTGATCCCTATTTTGAGCCTTTATAGCCTATTTTTCTCATTACACCTTTCATCTTTCCATTTGTGTTACAATGAACCTGTTTTGGCCCTGGTCCTCCTTAGACATTATGCACCTCAACTCAGGCTAATCACTTATATTGAGTGTGGATATCATAGGGGTGCATAATGTGAAGTGGGTATGAAGAATATTAAAATAAGAGAAAAGATAGTTGGGATGTGTGTGGTAGAAAAAAGAAGAAGAAAAGAAAAAGACAAACTATGTATAAGAAAAGAAAAAAAATAATAAATAAATAAAACACTGAACCTGAATGTGCAATAAAAGAATAAAAGGGGAGAAATAAGGGTGGAATAAAAAATAAATTGGTTGGTAAGTGAACCTCAAAGTAAGTGCAGTTTCAAGGAGGCTTAGTTACTAAAAATGTCCATATGTATCATATCATCCCCCAAGCCTACATAACAAGCCGAATAAATCCTATAGTGATCCTAACCTGACTGTCTAAAAGCTTAGGTAAAGAAAATAAGGGCAGAACTATGGTATTCTATGTGAATTCATGGAACTTCTCTTGTGAGTGTAAGTGTATCTTGTCCATCACTACATTAACATGCATGATTTCATATGAGTGAGTGGGACTTCTTCGTTATGAGGGAACATAGGTTGTATTGCTAGATGCTTACTTGTTTGAATAGTGTAACTTGTATGAATGCATGGTTTTTTGTTGCTATTGTAATTCCATATCATTATTACCTTGTGTCATATTGTTTTTATTCATGTATACATATAGTTGGTTTTGAAGTGTTATAATAAGATAGGGTAATGTTTTGAGCTTAAAGTTGATGATCGTCGTAGATAGATTAAGTTTCTCCTAGTTAAGCGTCGTTGTTTTATTTTTTTGTATTGTGTTTCTTGAGGACATACAAACATTCTAAGTTGAGGTTGTTGATGTGTTATACTTTTATAGCATTTTCGATGCTTTAAACGATGAAAATACGCAAGTTACTTAGGTCTTTTTGTTAGATATAATGTATTTTGTGTTATGTTGTGCACGAAATTAGGTTTTGGAATTATTCTGAAGAAAAGGAGTGAAAATGAGGTTTTAGACCAATGAAGAGGGTACCTAAGGCCCATATGTACTACCTACGGGGCATTGGTTCTAGATTATGTGTTAGAGAAGCAGAGAAACAGAGAATCAAAAGCAGAAAAAAGTTGACCCTGCCACCTACGGAGGGCACCTACGACCGCCATCTATGATCCATAGGTGCCAGAATCTATCTTAGAAAAGTTGAGTCCAAAGAGTTTTCATAAGAGTTTGAGGACTAGGGAACCTACATGGGACAACCTATGGCCATAGGTTCCACCTATGGCCCTTAGGTGGCCTAGTAAGTGGCCACCAACCTCAATTTTCCCTCTTTGTTCAGGAGTTGTTTCCTAGGGTTTCCTTATACTATATATATACCTTTTGACATTTTTTGTTAGGTTATGCACTCTTGATACTTACAAACATATATTTGATTCTAGGATTTAATTTAGATCTTGGGATTGTTTTGTACTAATTTTTGTTGATTATTCAGTTGAAGAGTTTAGGTTTTATCTGTTAATTATTGTGATATTATTTGAATTCTTTCAATTATGAATTCCTTTTATTATCTCACAACAATGAGCGACTGATTCCCTTAGCTAGGGTTGTGGGAACCCTGGCTGAGTAACAAAGTAGGGGAAGTGTTAAATCCTTCTAGATTGTTGTTGTTGCATGCATTGTGGTTTTCTTTGGTTTATTGATTTCTTAATGATTACAAACATTAGGATCCAGCCAATTTTTATTATAAACCTGAGAGGGTGGTAGATATTGGGAAAAGGAGATCACAACAGTGATTTTGAGTTAATTATTAAAATAAGCTTATTTGCAATACCTACTTCAAATAATTAACTTTTGTCTAATCAACTATAGATTGAGAGGAGATAGGTTAAACTGGGGTCCAAGGTAAGGGTTAGTAAGGCGATAGTCTGAGACTGGGAGGAGATGAGCAAATTCCCCAAAGCGTGTCGAGAGGAGGTTAGTGATACCTAACTTACCATACTCTACATACGCAGTAGTTTGATAGTTGGATTGAGCATGAAAAACCTATAGAGTTAGAAGTCAGGGGGAACACAAGCCTAGTGGTCATTTCTAGCTATTTACAACCAAATAATTTGAGTTTGTTTACTGTTTACAACTGCAAACCCCCATTTACTTTTTTGTATTGCCTGTTAACTTCAGCAAACTAGAGAGAGATAATTCATTATTCCCTTGCGATTCGACCCCAACCTGAGTTGGGTAACTATATTTTACATTGCCCATTTTAGACTTGTTTGTAGGCATAGCTTTTGGCAACATCAAAATTTTGGCACCAATTCACTATTGAGATCTCCTTTTCCCAATCTCTACCACCCTCTCAGGTTCAAAGTGAATACAAGATAGATCCTATTGCTTACGATTGTTAAGAAAGTAATAAACTCAAAAAAACAATAATATAGAAGGATTGAACACTTCCCCTACTTTGTTACTCAATCAGGGTTCCCACAACCCTAGCTAAAGGAATTAGCCACTCATTATTGTGAAATGATCAAATAAATTCATAATTGAAAGCATTCAAACAAGATCACAATAATCAACGAATAAAACCCAAAGTCTTCAACTGAATAATCAACCAATATCAACACAAAAAAATCAAAAAGATCAAAATCAAATCTTGGAATCAAATATATGTTTGTAACTATCAAGAGTGAATCACCTAACTAAAAATTTTCAAAAAGGTATATATAAAGTACAAAGAAACCCTAGTAAATAGTTCCTGAACAAAGAAGGAAAATTGAAGCCAATGGCAACTTACTGGGCCACCTACAGGCTGTAGGTGGTTCCATGTAGGTGCCCTAGGCCTCAAAACTCTCCATAAAAGTCTCTTGACTGGACTCTTCTGAGATGGTTTCTGAAACCTGTGGACTATAGATGGCATTTACGATCGTAGGTTCCCTCCATAGGTGGCATGGTTAATTTTTCTTCTCTTATTCTTTGTTTCTTTGATTCTCTGACACGTACTCTGGAACCTATGCCCTGTAGGTAGTACATACTGTTGTAAGTGCCCACTTCAGTGATCCAAAACTTTAATTTTCACTCTTTTCCCTTAGAATTATTCCAAAACCTAATTTTCTTCAAAACATAACACAAAACACATCATATCTAATAAAGACCTAAGTAACTTGCATGTTTTCATCATTTTAAGCATCGAAAGTGCTATGAGACCATAGCATATCAATGGATATGCGGATCATACTATTTAGACCTTAGAGGATATATTAAGGGTCTATATAATTAATTTCAAAGGTAGTTGGGTTGACCATTTGCCTCTTATTGAGTTTGCCTCCAACAACAGTTATCATTCCATCATCCAAATATCCTCTTTTGAGGACCTTTATGGTAGAAGGTGAAAGCCTCCTATTAGATTATTTTAGGCGGGACAAACTAGGTTGTTTGTCCCTGACTTGGTTCACCAAGCCATAGGGAAGGTGAAGGTGATCATAGAAAGTCTTAAGACTGCGCTGAGTCAACAAAAGTATTATGCGGATGTAAGGCAAAGGGAGTTGGATTAGGGGCTGGCGATTGGGTGTTGTTGAAGGTTTCTCTTATGAAAGGAGTTATGAGATTTGGGAAGAAGGAAAAGCCCAATTCCTATTATATTGGCCCATATAAAATTGTAAGGAGAATTGGGAATGTCTCTTATGAGTTAGATTTACCAGCAAGCTTTGCTTTAATTTTCCACATTTTCCATATGTCCATTCTTAAAAAGTGTGTAGATGACCCTTCTTTGATAGTATCTTTTAAGGATCTTGGTTTTACAGATTTGTTGTCTTATGAGGAAGTCCCGATAAAAATATAGGATAGGCAAGTTCATAGATTGGGAACAATGGATATAGCTTCGATGAAGGTTCTTTGTAGAAGTCACAAGGTAGAAGAATCTACATAGGAATCTGAAGAAGATATGAAGGCCAAATACCCATTCTTGTTTCCAATGTTGGATGAAAGTGCTTAAGGTATGAGTTTTATTTCCCTCTTATCACATTTCAGATTTGTCCTTGGATTCTACAGTATTCTTTCTATTTACTGTGCTAAAAAATGTCCTAAATCCTCATTCAGGGATGAATGATCCATAGAGGGGGGATAATATAAGGCCCCATAAAAATTCAATCAAATTATCTTTGACCCTTTCGTATACATAACATTAATTGTTTACTTAACATATGATAAGGGATTTTAAAGGGGTGATTTAGGAAAGTTTTGGAATTTTTGAATGGGGTTTGGGGTCATTTCAGAACCCCAAGGCAGTGAGGGTCCAAAATAGTAATGTGCCATGCCACTTAGTTACCGCGAAAAGTTTGTGGATTAGCTACCCTCTAAAATTGCGGCGTGCCACGCTACTATGTTAATTTCATCTAGTTTTGTTTTTTTCACTTGGAGTGAGGGGCTTCTTGGTCCTTTACCCCTTAAATGACTTAAAAACACCCAATTGACCCTATTGCCTTCAGTTATCAAGATCAAGCACTACATTTCTCCTTTTTAACTCCCAGCCCAAGAAAATTCAAGGGTTTTACAAGAATTTCATCATTCGGACTCCAAACTTTGATTTCTCTTCAAATTCTTCTATATTTCAGGCATATTACTCATTTCTTAACATGTATTTTACACTGTAGCATAAATTTATTCAATATCCATGTGTTTGAATGATGGGTTTGAAATTGGGTTGAGGATTTTTTGTTATTATTACTTAAATTACATTTCCCATTGTGTTAATGTGTTATTCATGCTCTAAGTTATGACTTTTAGAACTAAATTGGTGCATTATTATAATGGTTGGAATAGGTGACATCGGTTTCCCCAAATTGATGAAATGTTTATATGGTAATGGCATTAACCTCAACCCACTTTATTAATCTCAGTTTTGAATATTGAATTTAACATAATTTAACTTACCTTTAAGAACATTGCATTTGATTTAAGGATTAATGGATAAATGGATAAATATGGAATTGTAATGCCCTTGGTGGCCATGATTTTGGATTTAAAATAGAACTTGGAAGTTAATGGTTATATGGACTGGTTTGGCATAAATAGAGTAGCTTGCAAGAATATTGGTATGATGATACTAAGTTGGTAAATGCTTTAATAAATGACTCCCTGGTTAATGGTTGGTTTATGTACAAATTATTTTAATCTGGGCTTAAAGGGAATTGTGTATCTAATCGAGAAGATATAGTCCCAAGGGGGACCAACACTGGAAACCATGTTTGACGACGTTGGGGTTCTATATGACTGTGTGTGATGCGCACATTATATTTTGGATGTTTATCACCTTGGTGTATTTAGACATTCCACGGTACATACAGCTAACATGGACTGGGGCCTTTCCAACAGGAGGAGCAAGACCCATATAGCCCGTGGGTTCCTAGAAAGTCGATATGAGCTACACAGTTCAGGACTAATATTTTAAACAATCATATTTCATGTCCCCTTCCCCTATCCTGGCATCCTACATATATATGTATCAATGTGCTGCCTGTGGTTTATAACTAGCTTTCTAGTAAATGCATTATTTTATCCATGTCCCTTAAGTTACATGCCAGTTCTCTCCCCACTAACTGTCCCTAAATTCTACATCATTTTATGATGTACATTTATAGGACTTTTCTATTGCTCCTGTGCAGCATTAGACGGTCTGGTACTCCTATTGATCAGTTGTGAAGTGGTGAGCCTCCATCTTTTGAAAGGCCCGATCATTTCATTAGGTTCATTATATAAGTACTTTAGGATTCTTTTTGTCATAGTCGGGAGCATGTTCAGACTTATTTGGTATTCTTGGATAAGAAACTTTTGTGGAAAGTATTGGGAGGTTATGGTTGTTTCATTTTGACTCTCAGATTCTCATTTATCTTATCTATCTCTTGCATAATTTTGGTTGGCTTCTACTGTTTATTATTGTTGTGCTCCTTATATAAGGCTAGGGTGTTATCTCCATTCCATGGTGGTATTGAGACTCCCATCACATCCAGGACTGGGTTTGGGTCGTGACAAATGCACCAGATTTTTACAAAGTCCAAAAAAGACTTTGACTAGGTGCTTGAGATTTGTTTGAAACCACGTACACAAACGAAATATGCTACCATACCAAAACTTTTGTTATGTACTCAATGGAGACGTAAAAACTTTCATCCAAGATTATTTCAACAAAGTATAGGGCCTAACCTATGGTTAAATTTTTCACATAATCCACTCAATAGCATAAAAGGAGTCTGGAAGCCTCGGGACCTAAACCAAGGGTCCTTATAGTCTAAAATCAATCTTCCAAAGCTGATGGTGCTGTCAGAATTCTCATCTGAGGTCATCTACTAGGGTTTTTGGTCCGAGACTAAATCCTAAACAATGAAAGCTCCAAATTGAGAAATGAGCCAAAAGTCCAAATAAATTATCCAATAACCAAACCAATAGTTTCGGCAAGTCATAAACCACTGTGGGAAGGCTCAAAATGCCAAAAATGCATACAAATTGAGGAAATAACTTGGAGTGTCATTACATATGGTACACCCCATGAAGACTGAGGCTATTGAATCTATTCATGGTTGGGACAGGCCTACGTCTTATATTGAGGTTCACAATTTCATTAGGTTATCATACTACTAAGGAGTTTTAGTGAGAGTTTTGCGACTATTTCATCCCCTATCACTATATTGACTAGGAAGGAGGTTATGTTTTAGTGGTTTATGATGTGTTGAGGATTATCACACTTGAGATGCTTAAAACTATGAATATTTATGAGTATAAGGGTATGTTTCTATAGATATGATGGATTTTTTCATGATTGTGGGATAAATAGGCTCGGAGAAAGAAAGTACCAAAAATTGAACTTAAAGAGGATAGGACGAATAAAGGCACACCCATGGGATCTGACCATGATTGTACTAAGTATTGTGGGAACCATATGAATTAATGAAATAGATTAAGTGTGGGGTAAGTTCTAAGCTGATTTGCTTGCATGTATTGGTATTTTCTTCATTATAATTTTTTTCTAACGGTTTCAAACATTAAGAAATCATCTGAATTCTAGACTTTCTTGAGAGAGAAATAAGGATTAAGAAAAGAAATTAGCAACAGATATTTGAAGTTATCGATATTCATCTAATAACTCAAGCTATAATAGGGAGAGTAAATCTGTGATCAAGAATAATGGCTAAAAGTGCAACACTTTGAGACTGAGAGGAGGAGATTGAAATTCATCTAACCAAGGTTGAGAGACAATTAGATGAATTGATCTTGTTAGATTTTGCATGCAATACATTGGAATAGCTTGCTAAAATGAGCAACCTATGTAATTATGAGTCATGGAGAATCACAATCCTGGTGTTTTTATCATATTGATTACAACTCTAATAATCAACAATTATTACTAATTCTCTTTTGTTTAACAAAATCCCCCTCTTTACTTATCTCCAGTTACTTAGACAAACACTTGATAGAATTTTGATCTATTTACTATGTGATCGACCCCAACCTAGTTGGGTTCTATATATAGTTCAGTGATAGATTTATACTTTTAGTGTGGTATAATTTGGGTGACAACAAATTTTGGCACCATTGTTAGAGATCAAACCTGATTCACCTGCGTGATATGCGAAAATACTTACCATTATACTACAAAATTATTGTCGGGGAATACTGTTATGGAGTTGATTGATTTTGCTTATTGTTTTTTTATTTTCTTTGCTATTTTTACTTTTAAATTGTCTCTATGGAACACGTCGATGTATTCCTAATACTCAGAGTCAAGGCAATCCCCTAATTTTATTAGATCCTGAACTTGAGAGAACTCTAATAGAAAATTGAAGAATTAAGAGAGAAGGAGTTCATAATCTAGCAGCCTTGTTGGAAGTTCATTATCAACCACTACAAAATCATGATGGTCACTATATAGCATAACAAGTCACTACTCGATTGGTGACCAAGAAAAATGCTAGAAAAGTAGCTGCTAGGTGGACAATAAGGGAAGAGAGGGCTAGACAGAGGAGGCAGATCATCTAACTGCCTTGATAAGAGGGATGGGCTAGACAAATGGGAAGATCATCTAGTTTTGCTTGATAAGAGGGATGGATTTATAAGAAATAGGGAACAACAATATCTCCAACAATATCTTCTTTTTTAAAAAAAGATCTAGACGAAGACTTGGGTTATGTGAAGCCAATTGAAATAGGTACAATCATTCTACCAAAATTTCCTAAAAGTACTAAGTTCGACATCACGAGTGCAATGATCTAACTATTAGATTCGGCAGAGGCATTTTTTGGCCTTCCTACTAATGATGCAAACATATATATTATGAAATTTTTGGGGATTTGCAATTCATATAATCTACCTGGGGTGAGTTAGGAGGCTATTAGACTGAAGTTGTTTCCATTCTATCTAATGGGAGAAGCTACTTGTTGAGATAATTTCCCCATGGATCTATTACTACTTTTTACGAGTTGAGAGCTTAGTTCTTGGACTGAATTTTCCTGCTCTCCAGAATAATACAATTAAAAGATGAGATGTATAATTTTCAATAGTTGTATTTATAGTAACTTTATGAAACCTAGATGAGGTTCAAAAAGAAGCAAAAAAGTTTTCCAAACCACAAGATAATTGGTAGAAACTTTCTTGTAATTTTCTACAAAGCTTTGAATGATAACACTATGGTTATAGCAAACACTGTCACTGGTGTGGAATTCATGAGTCTATGATGTTAGAATTCTTATGTGATGTTAGATTAGATAATGAATACCAACCAAGGGTGGCACACTCAGTAAACAAATATACTGGTTGGTACCTATGCAATTAGAGCATCTGTTGAACAAAAATTGTTGGATGATACAGTGGCTCAAACATTCAAAAAGCTGAGGACTGAGATAGGGCTGCTTGCTAAGCAATTTGTGGTAGTTGGAGTAGAAAAGTTCAATATAGTGGGTACATGAGGTAAGACATATAGATAAAAAGATTCAAATTTTGAAGAGGAGGTTAAACATCATGACAAAAAGGTGACAGGTTTTTTATCCAAGGGCCAAGGGTCTAATCAAGATAATTCAAACTCTAGGTAAGGGAATTAAGGTTGGAACTATAATGCAGACAAATACAAAATGTTTGGGTACAAGGACAGTAGTAGGGATAGAGATGGTCATTTGAACTGAAAAATGATTATAAATACAATAGTGGACTTTATGTTCCAAGGGGGAACCATGATATTGAGTCTGGAAATTTGAGGATGGAATAATTGCTTGCAAAATTTGTTAAGGGGTGAAAATCCAAGAAAATTGCCTTAAGGAGATTAGGGCTGACATTTTAGGGATGAGGAAAAAATTTAAATCTTATGTGACCGCCATTAAATAACTTGAGTAGCAATTTGGATAGATTTCCATCACATTGAATCGACATCAATCGAGAACACTTCTAAGCAATACCATCCAGAATCCTAAGAATAATGGCCATTATCTAGAACTACTAGAAGTGGAAAAACTACTATTGATTCGTATATGCCTGTGGTTGATGACAAAAAGGATGAGCCAGTGTGTATTGATAATGAAACTGAATTGGAGAATTTGGCAGTAAATAATTATGCACCTTAAAATCCTCTAGTTGATGAAAAGAAAGCTAAATCTAACAAAGGGGAGGTAAATCATTTCATAGAAGTATTGAAGCCCATTCCACGACCTCGTCCCCCATTTCCACAAAGTTGAAAAAGAAAGTAAATGAGGGGAAATATCAAGTTCATCTTAATGTTGAGGATTTACTGGTTAATATCCCTCTTATGGGGGCTTTAGAGAAAATGTCATGCTAAGTAAAATTTATGAAAGACTTGGTGATGAAGAAGAGCACTATGAGTATTGAGCCAATAGAAAATATGCACCATTATAGTGTAATCGATTTCCTCTCTCTAGTTGAGAAGAATGAAGACCAGGTGCATTTGCAATTCCTTTTACCATCAGGTTTTCAAATTTTGCAAGTCCATTATGTAACTTGAGTTCTAGTATTAACTTGATACCGCTAGTATCATACCAAATATTGGGGTTGGGGTCACCTAAACTGACCTTTATGAGACTTCTGATGATGGATCACATTGTAAAGAAACCTGTGGGAATCTTGTGTGATGTGTTAGTAAAGGTAGAATCCTTTATTTTTCTAGCTAATTTTTATCATCCTTGATTGTAAGGTTAACTTTAAGGTCCTCATTATATTGTGAAGGCCTTTTCTATAAACTGGACGATTATTGGTTGATATAAAAACTACACAAATAAAGTTTTGATTGAATAATGAGTAGGTTACTTTTAATTTTTTTCCCATACATGAATCAACCAAAGGGCATGCACGTGATATCTGAGATAGACACAACAGATAAGGATGAGTTGGTAGTCTGTGTAGAGAAAATACTTGGTGTTGGGTCAATTACAACAACAATAATGAATTTTTACAATGATAGGATCGAGGAGTATGATGAGACATTGAACACACTTGTTGGTAGGGTTTCATACACTTATGCACCAAAGAAGTTGGATCTTGATCTGAAAAATACAGTGAAACCTCTAGCTAAACCTTCTATTGAACAACCTCCTAGTTTAGATCTCAAGGGCCTTTCTTCTCATCTGTGTTATGTATTTAGGGGCAAATAATACATTATTGGTTATTATTTCAGCTAATTTATTAGAGTGGAAAGTTGAGGCCTTAGCATCTATTTTATAGAGGTTCAAATATGCCATTAGATGGTCCATCACTGACATTATTAGTATTTCACCAAAAATTTGGACCCATAAGATCCAACTTAAATCAAATTATATTCCTAGCATAGAGCACCAATATAGATTGAATTTTCCCATGCAAGAGGGTATGAGTAAAAACATTATTAAGTGATTGTATACAGGTGTGGCTTATTCGATTATTGATAGAAAGTGTGTGATCCCAATCCAATGTGTGACAAAGAATGGTGAAATCATTGTAGTTTCAAATGAAAAGAATGAGGTCAGTCCCCGGATGGAGAGTTTGCATGGATTATAGGAAGCTAAATTCATGGACAAGGAATGATCACTTTCTGATTCCTTATATGGACTAGATGTTAGACCATCTTTCTAGTAGAGTATGGAATTATTTTCTTTATGTTTATTTAGGGTACAATGAATTATATATTTCCCCTGTAGACCAAGAGAATACCATTTTCACTTGTCCATATGGGACATTTTCATTTAGGAGGATACCTTTTGGTCATTTAAATGCTCTCACAACTTTTCAATGTTGCATGATGTCTATCTTTTTCGATATTGTAGAGGACACTCTTGAGGTTTGCATGGATCACCTTTCAGTTGTAGATGACTCATTTGATGATTTTTTTTCACATCTTGCTAATATTATGAGGATATGCAAGGAATATAACTTGGTATTAAATTACAAGAAGCATCACTTCATGGTTAAATATAGAATAGTGCTTGGTTAAAATATTTTAAAGAAGGGGATGAGGTATGAAGTGTCATGGTTTCATGGAACTTTTGATGCTTAAAACTAGAAAATATGCAAGTTCTTTGGTTTGTTTTGGGAGATATGATCTGTTTTTGTGTATATTTTGCAGGAAACTAGGTTTTAGGAGCTAAACAGAAGAAATGTAGTTGAAATTTGTAGAAAATATCACCTACGAGGTCACCACATGGTTTAAGTGCTACTTACTCCATCATAGGTAGCCTCTTAGGTCTCATAAATGCAACTTCATAGAATTTGATAATAAAAAGTTAAACTTGTTACCTATGAGGGGTAACCTATAGCCCATAGGTACCACCTATGGTGCCTTAGGTACCAGTTCAAGTTGCAGAGATTTGAGGTTCAGGGAAGCGATAAGACCAATGATTTTTTGATACATACAAAGATATCACCTATGAGGCATAAGTACTACCTACGCCCTCTAGGTTCCTTCACAAGTAAACTCCAGCAACATGATAGGATTTTAAAGTCTTCTACTACCTACAATGGCTACCTATATGGCGTAGGTACCACCTATGGCCCGTAAGTGGCCACCAACTTAGTTTTTCTTGGATATTTTGGTTTAGATTTATAGGGTTTTTATGTACTATATAAACTCTTTTGACATTTTTTTTAGTCATTTTACACACTTATTTTATTCAAAAATATATATTTGATACCAAGATTGATTGTTGATCTTGGAATCCCTTTGTTCTTGTTTTTTTGTTGATTAATTGATTTGAGACTTTGGGGTTTATTCTCTTATTGCTGTGAGATTACTTCTATGCTTTTTTTATTGAATTCCATGGCTTTTCTTGCAACTATGAGCTGCTAAATCCCATAGCAAAGTTGTGGGAACCCTGGCCGAATAATAAAGTAGGTGAGGTTCTTCTAGATCATTGTTTACACATGTATTGTGATCTTCTTCAGTTTAATTATTCTCTTATCATTGGCCAACGCTAATAACTCACCTGTATTCGAGATTGTCCTCATAAGAGAAATTGAGATTGATAAAATAAGGTTATGATAGTAAGTTGAGGCTATCAACCCTCATCTAATAACTTGAGACCCAAAAAGTGTTTGTTAAACTAGGATCAAAGACAAGGGTTAGTAAGGTTACAACTTGATACTTACAAGGTGAAGGGTGAGATTTATCAAAGTGTTCACAAGATGGTTGGTAATACCTAGCTTGTCAATTCTACATGTGTGGCAGTGAAATAGTTGGTTTGAGCATGAGAAACCTATGGAGTTAGGAGGCCAAAGGGAACATAGTCCTAGTGTTTATCTCATATTGATTACAACCGAAAGTAATCAAGACTTTTTACATTTTATTTTTTACTACAAACTCCCCCAATTTACTTTTCTGAACTTCTATCTACTTTAGCAAGTTTGATAGATAGATTCGACCTATTCCCTGTGGGATTGACCCCAACCTCGTTAGGTTACTATAATTTGATAGCAATCGTATTGTATCTTATTTGAGGGTATAGCTTAGGCAAAATCAAGGTCGACAAGGCAAATATTGAGATAACTAAAAAATTTCCTCCACTAATTTTTGTAAAGCGCATTCATAAGTTATTGGGGCATGATGGTTTCTATCAAAGATTAATAAAGGACTTTTCGTTAAAATCACAAATTCATTGTGCAATTTGTTTGAGAAGGAGGTGATGTTTGTGTTTGATGAGATGTGTCTAAAGGAGTTTGAGTGTCTTAAAGAGAATTTGATTTCAGCCCCTATCATTTTGTCTCCCAATTAGAACTTGTAGTTTGAGGTTATGTATGATGCTAGTAGTATGGCACTAGGTACAGTCCTATGCCAAAGTAAGAGAAGATATTGTATCCTATATACTATTCTAGCAAAGTATTTATCCCTATGTAGAAATATTTCAATATGACTGAAGAAAAGTTGTTTGTAGTTGTATTTGCATTCAAGAAGTTTTAGTTGTACTTGCTTGGCGCAAAAGTAATCGTGTATACTGACTGGCGAAGCTATATCATGGTTAGGGAAACTACCTCGTGGGTCCATTACTACTTGGAACAAGTTAAAGATGTAGGTGTTAGACCATTTCTTTCCTCCGGCCAGAATACTACAATTGAAGGACATGATCTATAACTTCAGGAAAATGCATTCTGAACCATTGTAGGAGGTATAGTTTTGGTTTAAGAAGAAGTTTATGATCGTGCCTAATCACAGAATTTTGGGAAGAAATTCACTGGTGATTTTCTATCATGCCCTAAATACTAATTCCAAAGCTATGGAAGATATTATTACTGGCGGAGTGTTCATGAACCTGCATTAGGAAGCAACATCAGATATCATAGATCGGATCTCTCTTACCAATCGAGGGTGGCATACTTTGGAGTCAGAGAAAGGTGTCGGCACTTATTCCATTAGTGCTTCTAGAGAGCATAGAGTTGTAGATAATTTAGTGACTCAATAGGTTGCGCAGTTGAGGATGGAGATTTGATTAATGATCAAATAGTTTGCAACTATGACTTCTGAGAAAGTTAATGTTGTGGGCACACAAGGTAAAGCTTATAGGTCATATGATTCTAATATGGATGAAAAGGAAAAATATCTAGAAAGAGAGTTGGCAGGTTTCTAAGCCAAGGGCCAACCATCTACTCGAGACAATTAGAACTCGAGGTAAGAGAAGCAAGGTCAAAACTAGTATGGACATATATATAAGGATCAGAGTAGAGAGAGATAGTGATTGGAGACATAACGATGATTATAAGGAAAAGAGTGGTGCCTATGTTCCACTGAGAAATCATGACACTTAGCCAAGGATGGAAGCATTTCTCACTAAGTTGGTTAAGAGTTCAAAAAGTCAAGAAAGTTGCCTTACGGAGATTAAGGCAGATATTTCAATTTTAACCCACAAAGTGGAATTGCATGCTATTGCGGTAAAAAAAATTGAGCATCAATTTGGTCAGATATCAATAACCTTGAATCAGCGTCAACCAAGCACTCTTCCAAGTAATACTGTGCAAAATCTAAAGAATGAAAGTCATTTTTTGGACATCACAATTGGAAGTGGTAATGTCATGACCTAGACCAGGGTCTAGACGTAATGGTCATCCCAAGTCCAACTAGGATCGGGGGCCGCCCCCTTAACCCAACCCAACCACCTTCCACAGCCTTAGATGAACTAAATTTTAAGCATATAACAAGACTACATAAATGCTCTCATGAAGACTCTGGGATAGGTTCACAACAGTGACCGACCAAATCAAGTCTACCCACACCAAACAAACCATCCATACCATACCAAACCAAAGAGAATATCAAAACATAATTTGATAAGCAAACCCAAAATGTAATATGGTGGAATAGTGAGAAATTATGTTTGATGATGCCATTCTCCTAGCTTATTCTAGTGAAAAGGCCGACATATATACCGATCCCGCCCATACCAACCCCTTAAAGTACCACAAAGCCTCTATCCAAAAAAATACAAATATTCTATTGTAACATGCCCCTAACCATAGACAAAACCAATATCCAAAACAAAGCAAAATGTCTAAGAATTTCCATATCATGAAATAGAGCCTTATGGAAAGATGAAAGCTCACCACTTCAATCCAAATGTTGTCCCTGAGTCAATCACTATGTAGAAGGAGTCAAACGGCTAGTTCCTGCATAGCGTAGGTATACAACCGCCAGTAGAAGGGTTAGCGAGTGACCGCTGACATGTATCTTAGGATAATAATAAAGTAATGACATTTAAAAAACCAAGTAAAATACTCTATAAATACTCTATTGATGTTTTCACTCAATTTACACACTTATATTATTCACAACATATATTTGATTCTAATATTAACTGTTGGTTTTGGCATAAAAGTAATTGTGTATACTGACCATTCAGCTCTTAGATACCTTATGGAAAAGAAAGATGCAAAGTTGAGGTTGATTAGATGGGTACTTTTGTCTTAGGAATTTAACTTTGAGGTCAATGATTAAAAAGAGACTAAGAATCAAGTGACCACCCATTTATCATGCCTTGAGGAGGAGGAAATGCTAAAACTGGAGGATGAACTTGATATTGATGATACTTGTCAACACAAGCAACTATTGGCAGAATCACATAGACTTAATCCCTTGGTTTGAAGATTTTTCCAATTATTTTGTCAATGATCTATTTTTGAAAGATATATCATTTCAGCAGAAAAGTAGTCCATGCACGAGGTAAGGATGTTCTTTTGGGATGAGCCATACTTATTTTGGATTTGTGTAGATACTGTGATTTGGTGATATGTGTCTAAGGTTAAAATGATAAGTATCTTTGAGGAATGCCATTTATCACCATTTGGGGTCATTATAGAGGTATGTGAAACATGCATAAGATCTTGTAATGTGGTTATTACTGGCCCACCATCTATAAATATGTCATGGATATACTAGGGCTTATGACCAATGTTAGAGGAAAGGGAATATCTCACACAGATAGGAACTTCCAATGACGCCTATCGAGCTTGAGTTATTTGATATTTGGGGTAATGACTTTATGGGCTGGTTTGTGAAATCACATGGAATGAGGTACATCTTGAAGGATGTTTACTATGTATTATGGAGGAAATTATTCTTCCAAACAAATAAGGTAAGAAAAACATAAGCTTTTTGAAAAAGAACATCTTCTCTAGATTTGGCACACCCCTAGCTATCATTATTGATAGAGTCTCACACTTTTACAATCGTCTCTTCAAAACCTTGTTTTAAAATATGGTATTGAACACAAGGTGGCAACACCTTACCATCCTTAGATAAGTAGGCAAGTTGAGGTATTAAATTAAGAGATCAAGTCTAAATTGGTGATGATTGTGAATGACAATTGAAAAGATTGGGCAAGAAGGTTGGACAATAAATTATGGGCCTACAGAACACTGTTCAAACCCCTTATAGGTGTTTCCATATATTGGTTTGTGTATGGAAAAGCATTCCACTTGCCTTTTAGACTTGAATATAAGGCATTATATGCATTGAAGAGGCTGAATTTAGAATGGAGTAACGCGGCAAAAATGAGATTAGAGTAGATGAATAAATTCCTTCTTTGTTCTTATGAAATCTTAGCATTTTACAAGGAAAAGGTGAAGATGTATCATGACCAAAAGATTGAATGATGAGTATTTAATCTAGGAGAGTTGGTCTTGTTGTACAATTTGAGCTTTTCCTTTTTTTCCTGGAAAGTTGAGGTCCAAATGATCTAGACCATTCACGGTGGTAAGGGTCTTTTTGCATGGGGTAATTTAGCTGAAAGAGAATGAGAGTGTACCATTTAAGGTAAATGATCAGCGTATGAAGCACTTTGTAGGAACTATAGAAGATATTAGGTCATGTGAGAAATTTAACCTCATTAAAGACTGAGTAGTCAAGGTATTTGAGTCATTCCATGACATTAAATCAAGCGTTTCATGAAAGGCAACTCATGGGTTTATTGGTGAAGTGTGAGTAACCAACATAGGTGTGTCATGTTGCAATGTTAAATCAAACGCTTCTTGGGAGACAAGCCATGTTTTGTACTTTATATTTTATAGGGTAACGTTCTCTACTGGTGCAAGGATTTTGCAGGAAAAAAGAGATACAAAACTAAACTCGGTACTGAACTCATAAAAGGGTTGCACGACCATGGGAAGATCCCATGATCATGGGTTCAATTGTCTGATCAAATTCCATTGAAGTCCTGTAGGATGAAATCTAAGAGTTATCCTATGATTGGTCACCTTGATCATACGTAGATACTATGATTATGATGCCAATCGTCTAATCACTCTCCTGCAACCTACTAAATAGGTCATGAACCTACGATCTTAAGGAATGATTGTGGTTATATGCCATGTTAATATCACTCCTTAAGGATCTTAGATTCCCTAATAATTTTTCTTTAATCCTCTTGGTACGATAAAAACACATGATTATGGTTTACATCCCCCAATCGTAGGTTCTTGAGTCTTTTGATGGATTCATCTATTTTAATGAAACATTAAACCCAACTCGACTCGACTCAAACTTAAATCCTAAACCCTATACCTCACACTCAATTTACCTTAAATTCAAATGCTCAAGCATGTAAAAGAGAAGAATTCTTAAAGGTACCCCTCTGTCATTCGAACTCATCATATGCAACCACTCACAAATTTAAATTTAACTAAGTTAATGTAGTTCTAAAAAAATTTCTTTATTAGAAAATGTATGCAAATGTATTTCAATTAGAGGTAACCTGATATTCTGATGCCTAAAATACATCTGAGGTTGAGTGTATGAATGAGTACAAACAATGGGAAAGTCTTGAGTACCCAAATCTTGTTAAATTTTTGGTCAATGAATGTCAAAACTGGTCAAAATTAAGTTTGATTTCTATTAAGTGTTAGTGTATTCCACGACACAACCTATGATCGTAATATCAACAAATGATTGTAGGTTGGGTGATTATGGGCTGCCAGAGTCCATTGTATAGGAGGTCATCATATGAGCACATCCTACGATCGTGCTATCATGGTACGAGCAGGGTGTATTGTCATCAGGTGTGACATGCCCCCAGTATTTTGGAGTTGTTCCTACGATCAGAAAGTACAATCATACCTTTATTGCATGATTGTAGAAAGAGTCATTTGAGATATTTTATGTACCTATGCACTATTTTAAACTAGAACTAATTTATTTTCCCCTACAAGTACTATGTCTCCTAATCAAAGAAGACAAAAGAGAAGGCTCTCCAAGAGAAAATTGCTAAGGAGAGGGACCCACCAAGATTTTCAAAAAGTGAATTTGATAGCTCTAATGGAATTATGGTGGAGTACTCTACCATATCCTCGGCTTAACAACACTCCCCTTAGACCATGAAAGGAAAATCCAAGGTGATTGAGAAGGCTAAGGCCAAGTCCACCATATCTATGGCCTTGGTAAAATTTACCACCCCCGTCAACCTTACCCATATAAAGAGGGAAGGGAAGACTCACATCTAGATAGTGATGATAAGAATCATGATGTTGAGGAGATCAATTCCTTGGGGGAAGAGAGTGCATCCAACCTCAAATAATTAGAAGGAGTTGTTGTTGCCCCTCTTTAAATGGGTGTAGATCCATGACATTGAGTAGTCCCAAACTCTTGAGGCTACTGTATTGATGAAGCTTCATTCAATAATTGGGCCAATAAAAAAAGAAACATTCAAGAAGAGCCTCAGACCTTTGCAGAGTCCCTCCAGAATGTCCAAAAATTGGTGTGAGGCTTTGAGAAATATGAGTTGGGGTAGATGACCAGACCCCTCAATACCTATGGGTCAGAGTTGGTATAGGTTTTATGCCAACTATGCTATATAGTAAAGAACATAACTCCTTCAATCTAAGAGATGGACATAAAAAGTAGCCCCAACTTTACACTATTAGATTGCGAGATATAGAGATTGACATCTTTGTTAAGAAAATTTCAAGGGTCTTGTTCAGAGATACATTTGAGCCAGTTGAAGAGACACCAAAATATGATTTTTGGATGAACGATCTAAAGAGGGTAAAAGCTGAGTGTGGATGATAAGTTAATACATTACAGATGGTTGGCATGCCACATTTCTAAAAATGGTGTGAAAGTTTTATGGGTAAATGGAGCATAAATTTCTAAGCACACACTAAAGTTCGGCTGCAAGACTTGGTGGTCATTGGTGAGACATCAGATTGTGTCCACAACTAATAACAACACTTTGTGGTGACCAATACAAAGTTAGTTGTTGAACTGATATCAGAGTTGGAGTTGAACATCTCATGGATCATCATGGGGGTGATATGAGATAGGATGTTATAGCTCAGTACCACCTTGATATTCCACTATTTCATCACATAAATTATTGTGAACTCACATATTCCCACCATTGATGCAGTAGTCAGGTTTATTTAGCCAATGTGGATAGTAGATATATCTCTAGAAAAACGCTTGAGAAACCCAGCTAATCAAGCTTGTGGTATGGAGATTCCTGATATAGTTGGGGCTGCACCCACTTTTGAGATTCTAGTATCCGAGGCTGGTGTTATGATAACGCTAAACTTACATGTTAAATTAAGTGCAAGGCAGTAATTGTCAATATAAACCCAATAAGATTCGGGATCAACTCTACGAGGAACAATGTGAATAGTGATCAAATAAGTTCAAAATGATAACTTGCTAAATTCAAATATGAGATACTAAAATTTGGGGATTTTGAATTTTTTCAAAAGTATAATACAATTTCGGGATTCTAGAAGACTAACTTGAGGCTAAGAATAAGTATGAGCATGCCAAACTTACCAATCTAAAACCTCAACTTAGCATCCCTATTTCTAGGAAATAACTAGTATCAAATAGTTGTTCACAATTGCTCAAAACCCACATGCCTCTTTCAAGGATGATGTGTGATCCAAGTCAATTTGGGTTGTCACCCATAAATCTCATTTAATTTGGGGTTTTCACCCACAAATCTCATTTGAACTATCGATTAATAATGAAACCCACAACAAATAGCTAATTAGGTATATACATAAATAACCCCCATGCATAAATCATAACCTATCCAAGCATAACCCCAAGAGGAAGAACTAGCAAATCATAAAGATAATAAACAAAAGTCTACCAAAATCTCCATCAAATTTATTCTTGAAAGCTAAGGAGAATGTCAATCCACACTTTATTCCAATAAATCTTCACTGAAATTTGTCAATTCTTCACTTTGGAGTTACTCTAATGTCTTCTTAGCTCAAGATTAGTACAAAATTTTGCTCCAAGATCCAAGTGATAAGCTAAAAAGTGAAGATGAAAGATAGAATGAAAGATAAGATAAAAAATCCTCTTGTGAAAGGGTTTTAACCCCTTAAGATTTGGGACTCGGCTCTGTGAAATTACATTCTTACCCCTAGACTTTTTCTGCCCTATCGCGATCGTGCTATTTTGGATCGTGATCGTGTAACTCTTGTCGCGATTGCCATTGGTGACCTTGGTTGAATGACCCGTGATCAAGATAATGGTAACTAAGGGTTGTCTAATCTGTCTTATCTCTATTTCTTGCTTCTTTTTGTCCATTTTCCTGTCCTTTAAGCTTGATTTTAACTATTTTCATCATAGGACCTGCAAGATCACAAAAACTGGAAATTAACGCATTCTAATAGAGAATTAACCTCATTTATAAAATTTAATTATAGTAATATGCAAGGATTTGGGTTTCAATGAGTGGTAAAATTAAAAATCATCAATACCTCCAACTTTAATCTTTGCTTGTCACAAGTAACACAACTTCTCTCACAATGAAACTACTCACATATAAGCCCATTAATTTGACCAAATGATCACCATGATTCCGAGATTAATTAGTACTAACAATCAACCAATAAGCATGAGAGGAAATATTCATGCAACTCCCCTCAAGCAACAACTACTAACTCTATGGGAGTGACTCTCTATCAATAGTGACTCAACCACACTCCTTTGCTGCCTTTTTGAAAGTAACAATTTCACCCACCTCAATTAGTCTACTTTTCTCATCATGAAAGAAAACCCCACACACCAAAGTATCTATCATGCAACAAGTGATTAAAGTGCAAGCACTCACTCTCACAAAGAATCTCTCAATGCAAATAAGTATCATGACATATGCTTTCACTTATTTTCAATTGACACTAAATTGAAGACACTTGGTTGGAGATCTCGAAGGACTTATTCAAGCTTGTAATGTAGGCTCGGGAAAGTGTAGAATAAAAATTTGGGATCAAAGTGAATACACCCTTCTAGAACTCTACATAACATACTATTCAATTAATCTTTGGTTCATGGGCCACTTCATTTCTTTCTAACTCTCACATGTCCCTACTTTTACTACCTTAATTCACTCATCTTTTGAAAGCATTTTCTTTTCATCTCTTTTCTTTGTACAATTCATGCATTTCTTTCCTTTGTTGAATTCTTTCTTTTTCTTATTCATTTGTTCTCATTGTTTAACTCTTAGGCACTCACTTACATTACCTCTTCCAAGATTTACCACCCCCAACTTAGGCTTTTGGCCTCAAGTTAGACTTTCAAGTTCAAGGATAGGTAGGGTTTAAAAGAGGGACAAAAGTTAAATGGCTCATGACTTGTAATGTGGTTTCCAAAGAAAGGTTCAAAGGCTCAAAATGGGTAAGTTGGGATACCATTCTATGTACGGGTAGGTTCTTTAGGCTAAAGTGGGTTCCTCTGTTAACAATGAAGGCCTAAGATCCTTTTACCAACCAAGTATAATCACAATTATCCTTGAGATACTAATGGGGCAAGTTCTAGATGATACAAGTATGCAAGAGAGAAATAACTACGCTCGCCACACATGACATGCAAACTTTTCAAGGAGGTTCAATTGTATTTCCTATTAGAGAGAGACAAAAGGAGGTATTACCATATACTACCAACTAAGGAATTTGATATCATAAAAAGTGGGAAAGCGCTGTTGCAAAATTATTCACGTCCATGCCCTTGGTTTTAAAAAAATGGACGAAAGGAGTGCATGTTTTTCATTTCACCATCCAATATGGCTACCGTTAGCACCAAATAAAGTCATCCTCACATTTAGTCTCTCACAAGGGCATACCATATGCTACTCAGACTTTTCCATAGGAATATTGTAAATCCCAAATCTATAATGTTATGGCTACTCAGACTTCCCCTACATCTATGGTTCAAAACCCCAACACGATGATTTTCCCTTAAGAATGTTGCACTCAATCTATCATAGGGAAAGGTTCGTCCAAGAACAACACAAGATAATAAATGACATAGAAAATCTAGAAATAGATAGAAAAAAGGAAATAGAAAAAATAAAACAACAATCTACAGCACACCCCCAGCTAAAAGACTTATAGTGACCTCACTACATAACACAAAAGCATAAGAAGGGTCAAAGGGCTCTGTAAAACATCATCGAGAACCAATGTGCAGGCTAGACACATTGTCGCGACTGCAACATGATTGGTGCAATTAAGATACTGCAATTGTGATCCTCAGGGTGCGATCGCGATACCTGAGGCATTCTGCTCCCCTGTCTTGGCCTATTTTTCTACATAGCTGTCATACTTCTAAACTTGGTATTCCCCTATTTTTTATTCCAATTTGTTCAAAAAACCTACAAAGCATCAAAATTATGTGATTTATTCAAAAATACATAGTGAAAATATAAAAACGATGGGTTGCATCCCATCAAGTGCTTGATTTAACATCGCGGCACGATGCCTTTCTAAATTTAAGTCTTTTATATCTCCACTTAGAGGATTTGAATTGAAGGCTCAACTTTTGATCAATACGTATTGATCAAAAGTTGGGACAAAAAATCAAATCCTCTAGATAGAGACTGGGCAAAGGTGGGGGCATAACGATACTACTTATATCTCACCACTTTAAAGTCTTAAACCTTCCACCCAACTTCACATCAAACTTCCAAATAGGTTTATTGGGTGATAACGGAACCAACCCCCAATACAGAAATAAGACACAAACACAAGAGAAACCGAGAGCTCAAAAAGAACACTCTCTCGACAGTAGCAAAAACACATGAGAACCGAGAACACCAAGGGGATCACAAGGTGTATTTCTACACCAAAACAGTAGCGATAACATGTTATGAACACAATTTTACAAGAACAGCAACAAGAGATAACAACAACCAACGGTTTTCACTAGAACAACAGCAAACAATTACAAGAATAAAAGGGATAGGAAGTGAGACATCAACTCTCACAAGAACTAAGAACCTAAGTGTATGTCACACACTAATACCCTTAATACTTGTAATTGGAAACACCAACACTCTTAAAATGACACAAGAGGGCGTGAACCACTCAAGCGCCAAAGTTTCTAACAATGGTTGGCAATACTAGTGATTCCACCCTAGCATCACCCTCATTTCGGATTTGGTGGCTTTTCCAAGCCCTAAACTAAGGTGGAACACTCCTCACATTAGAGAGATTTTGTTCAAGTGTTACAAATTTCAATATCAATAAACAACTAATGAAATAAAGACCTAATACTAGCCTATTTATAGACTTATTACAACATAAGTGAAATGTCCAACAAGCCCTTAATGAAGGGAAGACAAAAGGCGCCTATGGAGTGTAGTCCAAGTGTAGTGTATGTACGGTTTTTGGTGAATAATTAAGTCCTCTTTGTCTCTTCAATTGCACACACCAAGTCTCGGGTCCAATGCGTACTCTCATAAACCCATATTCGTGATTATTCTTGTATCATCCTCTCTATCTTGAGAGAAATTTTTCCATAAATTCACGGCTTCACTTTATGAAATTGGAAACTTGAAGGAAATCACTCAAAACAGTCCACAAAACATGAAGATGGCATAATATATTCCGCAAAACACATGAGGAAGCCGAAGGCTCAATAACACAAGGCTCGGCCAATATCTTCATTTTGAACCTAGGCTTCTTCTCCATCTTGAGCCTTGTCTTCAATATCATCCAAAGCACATCCCAACTCCTTTCTTGGTTACAGGTTCCTTGTGGTTCCCTACGTCTTCCCCTCAACTTTTATTCCATCATATAAGCATCATTGTAGACTCTATGTCCCTCATGTTTCTTTCTACCATACTCCTTTATATGGACATATCAGTTTTAGGGAAGTGGAGTTTTGGTTGAGAGGATTGTTTTGGTAATGTGGATCTTCGTTTGTAGAGATTGGATGGGAGGAAATTGTCTTCCAAGTACCTCTTTTTGGACTTGATCAAATTGAGAGGGAAGTGACCTATTTAGGTCTCGGGTTGGAGGGCATTTGGTGGCTTGGCTTATGTCTATGTCACTTGGTGGTGGTCTTGGAGGATTGATCGTTTGAGGTAAGGTTTCAAGAGTAGAAACATGAGAGTTCCTTCAACTCTCCACTCGTTCCATCATCTCAAGTATAGTAGACATATCCGAGCTAACTTTTTCTAGGCCCGCATTCGCCTTAGCCATGTCTCGGGAAATAGCATCAAGGTGGGCCAAAATGGCTTCCATTATGGCCAATAAGTTACCTACAAAATAGAAAATAAGTTAGTTGTACAAAGGGGTGATGTGTCAGCCTTTGATTGGTTGCGGATAGTGATGTGGCAGCCTTGGAATGATTGTGGAATATTGTGGAAATCTGAATTTTTTTTTTATCTTCAATTTGGATTTGTCAATTCACTTTGGAAGAGAGGAGTTTAGGTTTTGGGAGGAAAACAAGAAGATTTGGAGCCTTTTCAAATTCAAAAGGGCTTTGACTTCCCTTGCACCCTTTTGGTAAAACACCTTTTTGAAAGCTTTTTGGCTCTTTCCTCTTTTGTTAGTCTTGGAAAGTGCCCTTTCTCCCTTTTGGTAACAAAATTTTTGAAAGTCTTTTGGTCCCTTTCCTTTCTTGTAAGAGTCTTGGAATAAGTTTCAAGACTAAAAATATGACACTCTCTTTTTTCACTCACTTAGATCAAACAAACAACTCTGAAGACTTTTTCTTCAACAAAACATGAAGATGGTGAAGAACACCAAGAACACACTTTTGAATCTTGGAGTCCTAAGGTTCAAGTTGGACCTACCAAACAACAACAACACCTTTTAAAGATTAAAAACACAGAAAAATATCCACAATACACGTTCAAACCTTGAACAAACAACACATCAAACTTCCAAGAACAATAAGAACTTCAACAACTCTAGTCGGCCACAACCTTCAACAACAATCTTGTCAAGAGCTCAAATCTTGGACTTTGACTCAAAAAGTGTTAGTGAACAAGAAACTACTAAGACAAACAAAAACACACCGAAATATAGACACAAATCTCAGCCCAAAACAACAACAAGACACAATTTCGGCCAAGACAACAAGAATGGACAGATTTGCTTCTTTTTGGAATTTTCAGTTTCTCAACATTTATTTTTTTTATTTTTCGACTTAGAGAACCCAAGATTGGTAGTGTAGTAACACAACCAGCCTTATATATGATACCAAATGATAATGTAACCAACCCCCAATACAGAAATAAGACACAAACACAAGAGAAACCGAGAGCTCAACAAGAACACTCTCTCGGCAGTAGCAAAAACACAAGAGAACCGAGAACGCCAAGGGGATCACAAGGTGAATTTCTATACCAAAACAGTAGCAATAACATGTAATGAACACAATATAACAAGAATATAAACAAGAGATAACAACAACCCACGGTTTTCACTAGAACAACAACAAACAATTACAAGAATAAAAGGGATAGGAAGTGAGACATCAACTCTCACAAGAACTAAGAACCTAAGTGTATGTCACACACTAAAACCCTTAATACTTGTAATTGGAAACACCAACACTCTTACAATGACACAAGAGGGCGTGAACCACTCCAGCGCCAAGTTTTCTAACAATGTTTGGCAATACTAGCGATTCCACCCTAGCATCACCCTCATTTCGGATTTGGTGGATTTTCCAAGCCCTAAACTAAGGTGGTACACTCCTCACACTAGAGAGAGTTTGGTTCAAGTGTTACAACTTTCAATATCAATAAACAACTAATGAAATAAAGACCTAATACTAGCCTATTTATAGACTTATTAAAACATTAGTGAAATGTCCAACAAGCCCTTAATGAAGGGAGACAAAAGGCGCCTATGGAGTGTAGTCCAAGTGTAGTGTATGGACGGTTTTTGGTGCATAATTAAGTCCTCTTTGTCTATTCAATTGCACACACCAAGTCTCGGGTCCAACGCGTACTCTCATAAGCCCATATCCATGATTATCCTTGTATAATTGGGTATTGGTGAGAACATCAGTAAGCCCCTAGTAAAACATAGGATTTTGCACTTATTGGCTTTCAAGTGAGGGACTTCATTTTGCCCCTATGGAATGAAAAACTCCAAAATGTAAGGATTTTGTTGATCATTTCCAAAGTTCATCATTTTCTCGTATGATTCAAATTTCATCACATCCACCAAGAATAATGTTGAAAAGTGATTGGAATGAGGTCGTCTTCTCAATTTTAGAGTCGCATTCTTCTTAACATTCTTATCCTAAAATGAACTAGAGTCTTCATAAAGGATTTGCTTGGCTTTTTCATTCAACTCTAGTACCATTTTTTTCAATTTTGGCATCCTTCATTATATTTGATTCAATTGGTTAGAAAATCACCAAAAATTCAATAATATCAAGCTCGCACATTTTTAGATCAACCATGTGGCTTGATATCTCATCTTTATTAACCTCATTTTGAAGATTAGGCATATTTATGTTACTTAAAAGACTGGTCTCCTCAACCACTTCTTCTTTTTTTTTACTTTTCTTTTTAAATACTGCCATGGATTGATGCAATATATTCATAGTCGCCCCCGTTGTAGTCACTGGATCCAAGATAGTTAGAAGTATTGCTTCAACACCATTGTATCCAGCATATTATTCTTAATTTATCACGTCGTGAGACGTATCATACTAATAAGAAGAACTAGCATTTTTGTTGGCATAAATAGAAGAGGGGGCATTTGGACAATCACTCCAATGTCCATCTTGACAACCGCATAAAGAAAAATCATACTCCTAATAGGATCGAGATGATGCCCACACTTTTTTTCGGGGAGAATATTTATAATTTTTCCAAAAGTAGGGTCCACCACAATATGCACATAGATCATCAAGATAATATTTCCAACCACCAAACTATTTCATTCTAATATGCCATATTGACAAGTTAAACAAAATTAAAAATCCACCTAACACAAGAAACAAAACTAATATTTACAAGTTTGAATCCAAGAAAGTAAGCTAAAATTCCAAACTAACTAAATATGCCAAAATGTTCCCCAACAATGGCACCATTTTTATAACACTCAACTTACACATCAACTTAAGTATAAGGTGGTCATTGTCAATATAAACCTTACAAGATTCGGCGTTGAATCCAAGAGGAAAAATGTGAATGGTGATCGAGTAAATTCAAAATGAAAGCTACTTGCAAAATTCAAATTTGAGATTCAAAAATTTAGGGATTTTGAATGTCTTCAAATGTATAAAACAATTTTAGGGACTCTAGAAGACTAACTTAAGGATAAGAATAATAAGAGTATAATTAATTAGGAACAGATCTTGGGGTTATACCATTCTAGGTGTGAATTCATACATGGGTAATTAAGAGTTTTTCCAAATTTAGCTAGGAGTCGTGGGTAGGCTAGATTTAAAGTATTAGCATTAGTATTTCAACAAAACACTAAATTGCACTCATGAAATCTTTCAAATACCTCATGAGCATGCCAAAATTACCAATCCAAAACATCAACTTAGCATCTCTATTTCTATGATGATGCCCATCTAGCTAGCTAAATCATATAACATCCTTATTTCTAAGATAATGTTTAGGAAATAACTAGTATCAAATAATTGTCCACATTTACTCGTCACCTACGTCCCCCTTTTAAGGATGATGTGGGATCCAAGTCAATTTAGGGTTTTCACCTACAAATCTCATTTAATTTGGGGTTTTCACCCGCAAATCTCATTTCAACTATTGAGTAATAGTGAAACCCACAACAAATAGCTAATTAGGTAGATACATAAACAACACCCATGCATAAATCATAACCTATCCAAGTATAACCCCAATATATAGAACTACCAACTCATAAAGATAATAAACAAAAATATGCCAAAATATAATTGATTCATGAAAGATAAGGAGAATGTCAATCCACACTTTAAATTCCAATAAATCTTTAGTGGAATTTTCTAATTATTCACTTCGGAGTTACTCTAATGTTTTCTTAGCTCAAGATTAGCACAAAATTTCACTCTAAGTTCCAAGTGATAAGCTAAAAAGTAAAGATGAAATATAGGATGAAAGATAAGATAAAAAATCCTCTTGTGAAAAGGTTTTAACCCCTTAAAATTTGGAACTCAGCTCTATAAACTTACATTCTTTCCCCTAGACTTTTTCCGCTCTATCACGATCGTACTATTTTTGATTGCGATCATATGATTTTGATTATGATCGCCATTGGTGATCCTGGTTGACTGACCATGATTGTGGTAACTGAGGGCTACCTTATCTCCAGTTCTTGCTCTTTTTTGTCCATTTTCCTTTCCTTTCAGCTTGATTTCAACTCATTTTCATCATAGAACCTACACGATCACAAAAACTAGAAATTAACGCATTCCAATAGGGAATTATCCTTATTTAGACAACTTAATCATAGTAATGTGCAAGGATTTAGGAATCTATGAGTGGTAAACTTGTCACTCATCATGTTACTTTATCCAAGTCACAATCGACTACTTCACCATTGGATGCATATACACATGCTCCAGTCGGCTATACACTAATACTGTCTGCTAATATGGAGCATATTTTAAAAATGTAGGCATATCATGATGCATAAATTCATAATTTTGAGGTAGGAGTCAAACCCAACATGGCTGATGGGATCAAGGAGGTAGTGTGGGTAATACAGACCCACTTTGACAGGTTTGAAAGGTATATCTCAGCTAAAGTTGATATGTTATAGGCTCCCAACATAATCTTTTTTAATGCTGACCTAACTACATTGAAAAATTCAGTCATCTCTTATAGAGTGAACTATCCAATTGCATTCCTCTACCTCCACCTATGTCATCACTAGCAAATCTTATGGTGGATGTGGACTCTATGGTCCTAGAATTTTACACCAGGTCATCGAGGGTTGAGGTCAACTATTGTCACATCCCAATTTATGAGTCATGATGGCACCTACTCTATCCTGCCAGTTGGTAAGTCAAATGGTAACCCAGAGTTAAACATAATAGGTTAATTTGATGGAAATGCCCTAAAAGGGCCTAATAGGCAAATCCAACACAATAAATAAGCAAGGCGATAGAAATAGTTCAAAGGTAGTCACTACATAAATACCACCCTACAACTTGGTAGAGCTAGTACAAGAGCATCTAGTACTAAAAATACAACCAAAGTATCTAGAATAGTCAATACATCTATCTCAAAACAAAAGACTGGACATAGAAACATAGAAAGAAATAGATGACTCCGACTTTAAGATCTCACCCTATCTCCAAATATCAACACAATAAAAATGTCGATCAACAGTGGCAACTAGTACGAGAATCTACACCAAAATAGTACAGAAGTATAGTATAAGTACCAAAATCATGGGTACTCAGTAGGAATCATCGAATAATTGAGCTAAATCATGATATAAATGCGATAAAATACTAGATAACATAACTATGTTAAGGTAGAAACGAACCTGAATCATCTCGAACATCGTTATGCATAAATTGGTAAGTAATCCAAAATAGTAGCATAATATAACACAAAACATCAACAGACGTAATCACAACTACAAAACTGGCTCCCATACGCCAAATAGTGCAAAAAAGTAAATAAACCATCGCAAGCCTCCATAAGCCTAGAAGGTACACACAAAATAGTATAACCCACCGCCGTCATTTACCAATTTTCAATATTCCACTAGAATCCACTCACACCTAGCCACGTTAGCCATTTTCTCATTTCCAGACCTATCTAAATAGCTAGTTTTAATCTCACTCCTGATATCATCATATCACAATAAGTATATCATCATGGCATAATATGCATATCTATACTCGACCTAATATATATAATCAATGTCCAAACTTGAACCGATAATATAATCAATCGTCAGACTCAATTCGGTTAATATAATTAATAGTCGAACTTAAATCGATAAATATATCATCAATAACATAATCATCCTTCAAACTTAAACCGGGTAAATATCATCAAAATCATAACCATCCTCCAGACTCAAATCGAATAAAGATAATCAATATCATAACCATCCTTTGGACTCAAACTGGGTAAATATAAGTAAATAAATATAATTAATAATATCATCAATAGCATAATCAATAAGCATCAACCCTCACATCAAGGAACACCAACCATCAAGTGCCCAAGTTTCTCTATATTACCTCAATAAAAATTTCCAAGAGTCTAACAAGCGTGTAAAGGTATACAAAAGCTAATATGCATCTTAGACTAAGGTGGGTCAAGGGCCCACTTCTAATCCTTGAAGTTCCATTTTAAGCAGTTTCTACCCAAACTAGGTTTAAGGTATCTAAATCTAGTTTTAGATGTTAAACAAGGCTTAATTATCCCTAAGATAGGAAATACACCTAAAATATGAGCAACTAGGTCAATTATGATAAATTTATGATTTTTGGATAGCCTAAATGGTCCGACTAGCCCAAGCAATGCAGTTCATCACATCAATACCTAAAACCTATCCCAAATCTAACACAATATCATAAAAATACTATGAAATAGCTCAATCCAACAGCGGTAAAACCTAGACTACTTATACGCTGAAGAAAGCTCACAAGATTCGCCAAATTATTGTCTTTCCTTTGTGAGAAGCTTTCACAAGAGGACAAACTATCAAAATCACATTCTACATATCAATACAACAATAATGATATCCATATTGCACTATTGTTCTTTAGGTCCAAAAATCACCCAATCCCATGTGGGTTCTAATTATGGAAAAATCATATTTTTAAAACGAACCCAATGCTCCCTCATGCTCAAGGAGTCATTATCCTATAAAATGGGTGACATCCTAGCTAATTTGGGGCTAAATTCAAGCCCCCAAGGTTTTGGGATTTTTAGAAATGAAAAAGGGAAAATCAACCATAAAAAGGGGGGATCTTACCACAAATCAAAGGATTATTACGTAAACAAGTGTTAGCCAAGATCCCAAATCACCTACAAGCTCCAATTTTAAGCTAACTCACCATTTAGGGTTTTAGATCTCAAGAAAATAAATGACTAATGGGCAAAGTCAGGATAAATTGGAGTATTATACCCTTACCGAGTCCTTGGGTCTTGCTATCGCGACTCGATGTATGTGATCGCAATACAGGACATCAAATAAAAATGTAACGATCATGGCATTACCCCACCACGATCGTGGTTCTGTTGGCCTTGCCAAGGAGTCACATTCATGACTAAAATTTTTGTGATCACTATATTTACTGGTGTTTCTAGACTGTGATCACGATCTATAGTCCATGATCGCGGGTGCATCAGATCACAGCTGAGACTTGGAAAATTTTCAAGTCTCCACTAAGCCCTCAAGATTCATTCAGAATCCTATATATGCAAATGAACTATGTAACCACACCAAATTTGATGTTACAAACTCAATAGAGAAACAAAATTTCCATTCGAGATCATTTCGATGAAATGTAGGTCCCACACCCAATTTCTAATTTCTTAAATTTTTTACTATTAGGTCGATATGATCTTGGGTGCCTCGTGACCCAAACCAAAGGTCCACCTAGCCTAAAATCAATATTTTAGAGCTACTGGAATAGTTAGAATTTGCATTCAAGGTTATTTTACTAAGTTTTTTCCCAATGGCCATTTGGAATTAGCGAAGACTTCAAAATAGGGAATTGACTCTAAAACCTAAATGAACTATCCGACAACTATATTGTTAGTTCCATCAAGTTATAATTAACTTAAGACAACTATATAGAAAATCTAATTGTGAAAATAAGAGAAAATATGGAAAATAACATAAAGGGTCATGATAATTATAGATTTAAAAAAGATGGATGAGGATATATAGCCCCAGTAAAAGACGTCCAAAAAGATGGGGAGGTAAGAAGAGGAAAGAGAGAAGTGGAAAGAATAATAAAAAAGATTAAAGAATAATGCACAGGACTCTGAGGTAGTGATTTTGGAGGGAGTTGAGATACCACCAATAGTTGAGGTTGTAGAGTAGAGTTTAGGGGTTACACAGACTACCCTGCAGTTAAGTCCTTGAGTGCACTGCTTCCACTGGTACCTACATAGATGAGAGTAACCCAACCATAAATGGGGTTATAAGAGAAGTAGAGGATGTAGGGGTCCCATCTCAAACCCCCACTGATCAGAGTACGATGGGCGTCTAGTGCACCCCAAGTATGTTTTTTATCCCAATTTTTACTTTCCATGATTTTATGCAATGGGAACATTGTATGATTTCTATGTTGGAGGTGGGCGTGTACCATAGCCAAGGTTTTTGTTTTTATGTTTCTTTCCCTCAGTTGTACTATCATAGTTAGGACTGGTATTTTTAGGTGTATTTATTTGATTTTATGTGTTTTGATGTTTTTTGTGTAACTTAGAGTAAACTAAGATAACGGCCTACATGTTTGCAAATATGAGTAGCTAACCACCACAGCTAGGGTTGTGGGAACCATAATGAATTAATAAAATAGGTTAATTATGGGGAAAATTATAGACTAGTGTGCTTGCATGTATTGATATAAAGATTAGAAAATGTTATTTAAAGTTACCAATATTCATCTAATAAATTAAGTCATAATCAAGAGAGTTAATCTTAGCTTAAGAATAAGGGTTAAAAGTGAGACACTTTGAGACTAAGAGAAAAAGAGTCAAATTCATCTAACCAAGGTTGAGAGACGTTTAGATGAATTGATCTTATTGGATTTTGCATGCAATGCATCAAAATGACTTGATAGCATGACCAACATATGTAGTTATGAAGTCATGGGGATTAAAATTTGAGATTTTTCTATTATTTATTACAAATCCAACAATCAATAATTATTGTTGCTACTCTTTTGCTTCACAAAATCCCCCTCTTTACTTATTTTCCAGTTGATTAGAAAAATACTTGATAGAATTTTGACCTATTCCTTATGGGATATACCCAACCTAGTTAGGTTCTATATTTGGTTTAATTACCACTTTATACTTTTTTTTTAAATATACTATAGGTGACATCAGTTTGTGAGTTGTGAGGCAAGCTTTCAGAAGCTCAAGGACTTACTTACTTCATCTTTTATTTTGACTCTTCCAGTTGAGACCGAGGGGTTCACCATTAATGTAATGCTTCTAGTGTTGGTTTAGGGTGTGTTCTAATGCATCAGGGTCATGTTTCTTTATATGCATTGAGGCAGCTGAAAGTGCATAAGTGCAACTACCCCACTCATGATTTAGAGTTGGGTGCAATAGTTTATTGCACTTAAGATTTTGAGGCATTACCTATACGGTGTTCATTTCGAGATCTTCACTGACCACAATAGTCTTTATTACGTCATGATCTATAGGGAGATTAATTTGAGGTGGCGTAGGTGGATTAAGTTGTTGAAAAACTATGATATCTCTATTCTATACCATTCATTCAAGGTTAATATAGTAGCAGACGCCTTTAGTCAGAAGGCAATGAGTATGGGTGGCTTGGCCTTCATTTCAATTTTAGAGAGGCCATTATCTTTGGACATATAGTCCCTAGCTAACTTAATAGTTTGACTTGATATTTCTGACCCAGGAGGATTTTTGCAAGTATTAAGGTTAGATCTACCTTGTTGGAATAAATTTGGGGTCATCGATTTAAAGATAGTAGACTTCATAGCACTTGAGATCAGGTGTTGAGAGGTAATTATAGGAAGGCTACCTTAAAATCAAAAGGTATTTTGAGGTTTTACAGTTGTGCCTGTGTTCTAAGAGTTGGGCATAGTGTTTCCTTTCTTAGAATAATTAAGGTTATACCTCTCAGAGTTTGAGCTATTTACGGAGCTCTCCTCAAAAGACACAAGGTCCTTAGACTTGCCCTCATCTTCTCTCATTCACTTTTATACCTTTTTAGTTATTTCTCTATCACAGATTGTCATCGTTGCAATCCTTAAGGCGCTAGGAGAATATATGGATTGCTTCTTTGATATATGATTCATTCTAGGAAGCTCTATACATAAGAACAGAAATGGAATTGGCCAATGTTAGAAAAAAGAAATTAAATTCCCAGTTATACATCAATGAATGATTTGGTGCATAGCCAATCAAATTGGCAATGCTAGAGGCCATTTCCAAAATTCACAAAAACTTCGGGTCCAAGTAGGTTATGGAAAGTGGGGAATCAATTATACATCAAAGGATTTGGCAATATACCTCGAGAATTTTTGAATCACTAAGGCATCGCCTAATCGCACTTTATTTAGTCGACATTTCAATAACATTAGGTGATAATGGGAGTACTTTGGCGATGTACCACATAGTTCAGCACATCATCGAGGCTCTCAACCCATCACCAAAATGTCATCTTCCACAAGATTTAAAATGTGACCTTTCACCTTCAATGGTTATTTTTCAAATTTTTCAACCATGGGTAATCAAACTTCCCTAGAATTCATTACGTACATAACAACGCTATAATTTTTCCCTTAAGAATGGTGTTGGTCATTCTATCATCGGGTAAAATAAGTTAATTTTTAGACCAAACCACGATAATTTCAACTATTTACTCAAACCCAATTCATAAACAAGTAAGCACATGCTATAAAACTCCATTTTCAACACTTAATCCATAATCACAAGGTTAAACTAATTATTATTTAAATTTTCAAGAGTATAAAATAAAATAATTTATTTATGCATATGCAAATTCAAAACCAACACATTATGAACACTCAATTCATGACCTATATTAACACATAGTGCAAAAATTTAAGTCTAACCTTTTAAGTTTATGAGGAATTCATCAAAGGATTCAAAAACTTCAACCCTAAGGTATGCATTTGATGTTGGAATAGTGATTCGTAGAAGTAAGTAGTGTGTGTATTCAAGATTTGTTGAAGTGAGGGAGTGAATTGAAAGAGCAAAATAAGGGAAATTAAGAGGATTTGAATAAATACCAAAGGTCAAAGGGTGATGGAAAGTCAAAGGTCAATAAATTCAAATTGTCACTTTAAAACATGCCCAAATTCAGTGTAAATTATCCATTGCGGACTGCATCAATGATGTGCCAATGTGGATCTTTATCATTGAATGCTACAGTGTGTTGGACCTTTGGTTCATATTTTGGTGCAGCAAATTGGTGATGGTTTCATTTTGCCAAAACACATCGGTGATAGTTCAATTGGCACCTACCATCACCAATTGTAGAAGATTCCTCGAGGTTGAGAACCCCCTTCGGTGAGGGACTTTGGTGATGTGTCTATTTGCTCAGTGCATTGCCAAAGCCTCCTTACTGGATCTTGGAACATGATTTCCTACCTTTTTCTTCTCTGACATAAGTGATGTTATGTACTCACATTTCAACCCCATCATTCCCCTAGACATGTGAAAAAACATAATTTAAAACAACAAAAATAAACTTGGTTTACTTCTAAAAAAATATTTAGTCATTGTAATGGCACGACGTTGATCTTCATTCATCAAGAATCGTCAAGAAAGATCACCTCCAAAGAATCCACCTTTGAGAGAAATTCTTGATGATGTTTAACTTATTTCCTATTCACGATACATTAAGATCCTGATTCATCTTGTAGTTCATCCGCTCTTTTAGGAAAATATTTAACTATTTTGAAGGGACCCAACCACCTTGTTTTGAGTTTAACCAAAAGCAACCTATGTGTAGAGTTGAATAATAAAACATCATCACCAACCTTGAACTCTCATTTTAGAATATTGTCATTGTTCCATTTCTTTATATGTTCCTTATAGAGAGCAAAACTTTTATAGGCCCTCAAATGAAAATCTTCCATCTCATAAAGCTGGTCCACTCTCAATTTGGATGCATCCTTCCAATCTATTTTTAATCATCACAAGGCCCACAATGCCTTGTGTTCAAGTTTGATAGGAAGGCGGCAAGATTTTCTACACATCAACTAATGGGGAAACATGGCAATGGGGGTCTTAAATGTGGTCTTATAGGCCCACCAGCATCATCAAGTTTTTTATCCCAATTTATTCTACTTTCATTTATGGTCTTTGCTAAAATATCCTTTATTTCATGATTAGACACTTTCGCCAACCCATTGTCTTGAGGATGGTATGGGAAGCCACCTTATGCTTTAACCATTACTTGGTAAGCAAGGACCAGAATTATTGGTTGAAAAAATGAGAAACCCCATCACTTACAATAGCACAAGAGTGCCAAATTGGGTAAATACGTACCTCTTCAAGAATGGAGTAACACTTTTAACTTCATTTTTTGGCAAAAAGAAACTACTTCGAACCACTTAGAAACATAATCGACTATGACCAAAGATACAACTATTTCCATATGAACTCACAAAGGGTCCTATGAAATCTAATCCCCATGCATCAAATAATTCAATATCTTTGCTTGGTTGTAAGGGCATTTCGTGTCGCCTCAGAATCCCTCCTTGCCTTTGACATTGCTCGCATGCCCTCACTCACTCATGTGTATCATTATACAATATTGGCCAATAAAACCCACGTTTGAGAAATTTTACAAATGTACACACACCACCATAATAGCCTTTAACTGATGACAAATGGCATATATCAAGAATGGCTCTCATTTCTCCCTATATAGCATACCATTTAATAACTCTATTAGAATACACCCTAAGGATGTAGGGTTCATACCAATAGTATTATTTTATGTCATAGAGAATTTTCTTATTTTGATAGAAATTTAGTTCATTGGGAAGTTCCCCCACACACTATGCGGTTTGCAAAATCAATATACCAAGGCCCCTCCCTCTATGAAACGGCCATTATAAGTTCATCTAAAAACTCTTCATTAACCTCCAATTTATTCTTCCATACTTCATTCGATTTAAGTCTAAACAAATGGTCTGCCACTTGATTTTTACATCAGTTTCGATCTTTAACTTCAAAGTCAAACTCTTGTAGGAGTAAGTCCACCTAATCAATTGGATTTGTTTTTTTTGCCATTAAATAACAAAGAGTTGCATGATCTGTGTGCACAACGACCTTTGTACTTAAAAATAGGCATTAAATTTTTCAAAAGCATAGACCATGGTAAGAAACCCTGGCTCTGTCACTGTATAATTATGTTGGCCGTCATTCAAAAGACTTGCTCGCATAATAGATTGGGTGAAAAAGTTTATATTTTTGTTGACCTACACTAACCCTAATGCCAACCCACTTGCATCACACATCAATTCAAAAGGTGCTACTGTAATTCCCCTAGTTTTTAAGATCTAGACCCACCAAAAGATAGACAATTAAGCTAGCTTTCCAAAACTAGCAATCTCGCCTAAATCCAATATCGTAGTAAAAAGTTCGAAAAAATTTGACTGAGTAACTGTTAGACTACTAGTTACAATGACTCTGTAAATGACTCAACGAGTCGTATTAAAGACTTATTTTCATGGAAGTGAGGGGCCAAAGACTTCATCCCAACTATGATGGGTCTGGTATATGACTCATTATAGGTCTAAATGAGGTATTAGGTGGACCCATCATCACAGCAGTAAGAAACAAGGAATTATGTCCCTAACAATGACTCCTCATAATGACTCATGACCAGACCTAATGAGTCGTTACCTCAATTGTTATGACTATTTCTAGAAAAATTCTAAATAATTCTAGAAGGGTTGTTTGGTATATTCCCACTTATTTTAACCCCAAAGATATGTCGTTTAGGATTTACCAAGGGTAAAATATATGGTAAAATTTCCCAAAATTCCTCATTAACTGAAAATTCATCCAATACTTAGTTTTGAACAGACAATAGAAGAAATTTTCTCCTCCAAAGGCAAGATCGGGTTCCTCAGCTTTCAGAACAAATCCCAAAGAGTTCATCAAAGATTTCATCTCCAAGTATGTGGGATTTTATCAATGGGTTCCTTCCACCCATTGAGTTCCAAAGATTTCTTCAAACTCTCATGTTTAATTCACCCTTTTGTTTAGGTTTCCATGCCAATTATGAGTTTTTCTTGGAATTTCATTCTATTCTTATAGTTAAAACATGAGTACATATTTTCCCGTAGGTTTAGCACCTTCTCATACTCAGAATCATGAATTCCATTTTTCATTGATAAATCATTGTGTTTTGGCTTGAATTATGAAATTCCCTATCATGATTAGATTTTAATATTATCATATTTAGTTTTAGTAGTCATATCTTATGGGTTATGAAGACTCGATACCTAGGGATTCATGCATATATCAGTTTACATGTCTTTGAGCATTTCAGGTTATCCATTGTTGATATTTTCAAAATGTAATCATATTGAAGATTCAGTTTTCAGTGTCATTCGGTTTGGAGAAGTACTTAGCACCAAGTGAATGAAGGTATAAAGGCACACACATTAGTTAGGCTTGAGACCTTTAGTCTAAGTCCCTAAGTTCCAAAACTATGATGCCGCCATCGATTATAAATGGTCATTGGCAGTTGAGGCTGACACCCTAATCCTTTGATATATTACTTTAGTGAATCCATGCCAACCAATGTTCGTACGCTTAGTAGGGTGTTGAACACCTATACAACTAGGGTTATAGGTTGGACCCTGATTTACTCAAATTGGGGTATGTCGATTACTTTTAGCTCCCACCGTCCTCAGTGTATGTTTCAGCTTTATATTTTGCATGACCCTGTACATAGTTATTCAGTTTTATTCAGTACATATTTAAACTTGGTCTTGTATTCAGTTACCAGGTTTCAGGAATTTATGTTCAACTTAGACTAGTTAGTTTCCCACCTTACATACTCAGTACATTCAAAGTACTGATTGCATACTTTTTCTATGATATATTATCTTATCATATAGGTTTGGACGCTCAGTACCAAGATCATACTTAGTATGTTTCGCACCATCATCTTTAGTATTGGTGAGTCCTCAGCATTCGAGGACCAATTATTAGTTATTTATTTTAGTATTTCTTTTAGTTTTATTTAGTTGGAGTTAGTTGAGGGCTTATACCAACAACTCATATTAGTTAGAGGCTTTCATATAGATAGATAGATATTTAGATCTTCAGCTTGTTGACTATTTCAGATAGTGTTAGTATTGATTCCATTATTATTTATTATTAGATTATTTTTAGTTTAGCTTTTGCCTAGTATTTTTTTATTTCTTTAGTATTCTTAGTGTTATGTCAGGCCATGGGTTAGATTGGAATTACTTGTGATTCTACGCATCATGTTATGACAAGGGGAAGTCTTGAGTTGTGACAAACTTGGTATCAGAGCAGCAGGTTTAAAGTGTCCTAGTGTGTTTGAAAGTCGTGTTAAGTAGAGTCCTATTCATGGGTGTGAAGCGCGCCATACTTATGAGTAAGAGGCTATGAAAATTTTTAGGAAATTCTCACTTTTTTCATGATTCATGTCATGTGACAGAATGTGAACTCTATTAAAATTCTTCTTCTTACTTGTCCTTTACACATTTACAGAAAATGCCTCTTAAGAGAACTAACGGAATAGGAATCATCCAACACCACCGCCATGTTTTAAAGACTCTCTAAATAAGTAGGTCTCTTATGCTGAGTTCAGGGATGCTTTAACAACATTATCATAATCTATGACTACTCAAATAATGACCAAGTAGTTTCTCTAGCCAACCTAGCAGTGAATACGATGGCAACTAGAATTCGGGACTCCACTCGAATGAATCTCGTGGTGTTCTTTGGGTCCAAGCCTGAGAAAGATCCACAAAAGTTCCTGGAAGGTGTTCAGAAGGCTACTAAGATCATGGGTATAACTTTTATTGAGAGTTCTGACTTGGCTACTTACCAATTACAAGGAGTGGCTCACACTTGGTTCAAGCTATGAAAAAATAATAGAGGTGTATATGCAGGGTAAGTCGAGTGGAATATGTTTGTTGTAGAATTTTTGGATAGGTTAATCCAACTTGAGTTAAGAGAAGCCAAGGTGAAGGAGTTCATAAACCTGAAGCAGGGCAACATGAGTGTGAAGGAGTATCCACTCAAATTTAATCAGTTGGCAAGGTATGCTCCTACTATGGTTGTTGACTTTAGGGCCCAGCTATGCAAGTTTATGTTTGGTGTTTCTGAGGATGTGTCCAAGGAGTGTAGGTGGCTATGTTAGTTAAGGAGATAGACATCTCCAGATTGATAGTCCATGCTCAATAGATTGAGAAGGAGAAGATCAAGGAGAAGGAAAGAGAGAATAAGAATCACAAAATTGGTATCTTTAATTTCCCTCAGCAGAGGTCAGATGGTGGAAATCACTCTAAGTTCTACCAAAAATCTTCAGCCCCAGCCCCATCTTTTACTACTGCCTAAGTTTAGACAAGATACTCGAGATAGAGCGCCAGGCTCTAAGTCCCATGATACTTTGACTGGTATTTGCACCAACCCAGTTTGTAAGAGATATGGTTCGAAATGACAAGGGTAAGTGCATGGCTTGTAGTGATACTTGTTTTGGGTGTAGAAAGTTAGGCCACAGAGTGAGGGATTGCCCAGTTATGCAGAGTGGTAGGAATAATTATCAGCAGAGTTGAACTAACTCTTCAACAGTTCTAGTAAGTAGCCCGACTAAGCAGGTCGCCACCACTAGTACAACTGGTGGAAATCCAGAGGATAGATTTTAGTCCCTTCAAACTCGACAGGATTAGAAGAGTTCTTCTAATGTGTTCACTGGTATGTTACAAGTTTTTCATATTCATGTCAATGCATTGTTAGACCCCGGAGCCATAATTTCTTTGTGACTCCCTATATAGCATTAGATTTTGGGTTAGCCCCGAAATCCTTGTAGAACCCTTCTCAGTTTCTACTCCAATCAGTAGTTCAATGATAGCCAAATGAGTATACAAAAATTTCCCTATCATAGTATCCCAAAAAGTCTCTTTAGTCAATATTGTAAAGTTAGACATGACCGATCATGATGTTATTATTCGTACGGATATGCTCTACTCTACTATGCCTCAGTTGACTTTAGAAATAGAGTATTCTAGTTTTAGTTTCCAAATGAGCTAGTTTTAGAGTGAAAGGGTAGTATCTCAGTGCCTATAGGTTGGTTTGTCTCTTACCTTAAGACAAGAAAAATGATTTCCATAGGGTGCATCTATCATCTTGTTCGAGTCAAGGACTTAAGGTCCAAAATCCAGAGTCTTGAGTCAGTTCTAATAGTAAAAGAATTTCTAGAAGTGTTTCCTAAAGATCTATCCAGAGTTCCTCCCGAGTGAGAAATTAACTTTGAAATAGATCTCCTTCCAGATACCCAGCCTATTTTAATTCCAACTTACAGATGGTTCTAATCGAGCACAAGTAATTAAAGAAACAATTAAAAGATCTCTTAGACAAGGGTTTTATCAGACCTAGTGTCTCTTCATGAGGTACTCAAGTTCTTTTCATGCAAAATAAAGATGGATCTCTCAGAATGTGCATCGACTATTGTCCGTTGAAAAAGGTCATAGTCAAGAATAATTATCCAAACCCAAGATTGATGACTTATTTGAACAACTTCAGGGTACCAACTATTTCTCTAAGATAGACCTCAGATTCAGCTATCATCAGCTCAATATAACATTCCAAAGATAGCCTTCAAAACTCTATATGGTCACTTTGAATTTAAAGTTATATATTTTGTACTAACAAATGCTCAAGAAGCTTTTATGGAATTGATAAAAAGGGTGTTCAATTAGTGCTTAGAAATGTTTGTTATAGTCTTCATAGATAACATCCTTGCTTCTTCTCAGAGTGAAGTTAAACATGCAGACCATTTGAGGATTGTCATATAGACTCTTAAAGATCACCAGTTATTATCTAAGTTCAACAAGTGTGAATTCTAGTTAAAATTAGTAGCATTCCTTGGTCATATTATTTCAAGTAAAGGCATTCGAGTTGATCCTTAAAAGACCAAAGCGGTAAGGATCTATCCTAAACCTATCTCCCCATCAGATATTAGAAGTTTCTTGGGTTTAACCGGATACTACAGAAGGTTTGTTGAATAATTTTCCTCTATTTCTTTTCACATGTCCAAACTAACTTAAAAAAAAGGCAAATTCTAATGGTCTGATTTTATAAAAAGAATTTTCAGTAGTTGAAGACTTGATTCACCTTCGCTCCAATTTTGACTCTAATAGAGGATTCAAATGGTTTTATGGTATATTGTGGTGCTTCTAGAGTTGGTCTTGGTTGTGTGTTGATGCAACAGGCCAAGGCTATAGCGTATTCCTTTAGGAAACTCAAACCTCACGAGAAGAACTAACTGACTCATGATCTTGAGTTGGCAGCAGAGGTTTTTTCCTTACAAATTTAGAGGCATTATCTTTATGGTGTCCATGTTAATGTGTTCACTGATCATAAGAGTCTTCTCTATGTGTTCAGACAGAAAGATCTAAATCTTCATTGGAGAAGGTGGCCAGAGTTATTAAAGAATTATGAAATAAGTTTCTTGTATCAGCCAAGTAAGGACAATGTTATGGCGATGCTCTTAGTAGATTCTGTATGGGGAGTGTTTCTCACGTTGAGAATGAAAATAAGGAGTTAGTTTGTGAGGTTCATCAGCTTACTAGGTTGGAAGTTTGATTGGTTGATTTAATCAAAGGTGATGTCTTGGTTTAGAATGGCTTAGAATCTACATTGGTTGTTGAGGTGAATGAAAAGCAAGATAGTGATCCTAGCAAGATAGTGATCCTATTTTGCTTAAGTTGATAAAGGTTGAGGTTGTCTCCCGAGGGGATGGTGTTCTTCATTGTCAGGGAAAATTATGTGTTCCAAATGTGGATGACTTAAGATAGCGGATGTTAGTAGAACTCATAGTTCTCGATGTACCACAATTTACAAAAAGTCTACTGGTAGAATGGCATGAAGAAGTATATTGTGGAATTCGTGGCTAAATATCCAAATTGCCAGCAGGTTAAAGTTGAGCACCAAAGTCCTTATGGTATACTTCAAGAATTTAATATTCCTACTTGGAAGTGGGTAGTGGTGAATATGGACTTTATTACAAGTTTGCCTCGTACTCGTCAACAACATTACTCTATTTGGGTTATCTTAGATCGAATGACTAAGTCAGCTAATACTTCAGATTTAGTTGAAGATTATGCTAAACTCTATCTTAGGGAGTTGGTTAAATTGCATGGAGTCCCTTTGACCATTATTTCAGATAGAGGTACCCAGTTTACCTCTCAATTTTGAAATATTTTCAAAAGGGTATTGGTACCCAAGTTCATCTTAGTACGACCTTTCACCCGTAGATAGATGGTTAGGTAGAGAGGACCATTCAGACTTTAGTGGACATATTGAGGGAGGGTGTGATTGATTTCAAGGTTAATTGGGATGATTATTTTTTGCCTATAATAATAGTTATCACTCCAATATTCAGATGGCCCTGTTTGAACTATGGTAGGAGGTGTATATCTCCTATTGGTTAGTTTGAGATTGGTGAAGTTTCTTTGATAGGGCCAGATTCAGTGCATGAGGTGATGGAAAAGGTTCAGCTGATTAGAGAAAGGCTGAAAATTGATCAAAGTCATCAAAATCTTATGCAGATGTAAGAAGAAGGGAGCTTGATTTTGACGTTGGTTATTTTGTCTACTTGAAGGTTTTTCCCATGAAAAGGGTAAAGAGATTTGATAAGAAGGGAAATCTCGATCCCCGCTATGTAGGTCCTTATAAGATTTTGAGTCTCTTTGGTAAGGTATCCTATGAGTTGGAATTGCCAGCAAATTTGGAATCAGTACATCCAGTCTTCTATGTCTCCTTGCTAAAGAAATGCATTAGTGACCCAATATCAGCCGTTTATTTAGAAAGTGTAAGCATGAAAGATATACTTTCCTATGAAGCGGTCCCTTTTGAGATCCTCGATCGTCAGATTTGTACGTTGGGGAATAAATAGGTCACCTTAGCAAAGGTTTTGTTGAGAAATCAGTCATTTGAGGGAGATACTTGGGAAAGAGAGAAAGATATGATAACCAAGTACCCCCATCTTTTCTCTTCGAACTCAATCTCCACTTGAGGTAATAATTTACTTAATTAATTAATTCTTTCATTTCTATCTCAGGCCATCCAGATATTTTCATGTCATAACATGCATTCATGAGTTTAGTTCAATCCAGATATCAGTTATCAGTTGATGGTTCAACTTAAAAGTGTTCGAGTAAAATTTAGATTTCCCTCAGTCTTTCAGCTTAGTCAGTTTCTTTCGGAGATGAATGATCCCAAGAGAGAGATATTGTAATACCCCAAGTTTTTAAGCTCTAGACCCACCAAAAGATAGATAATTGAGTTATCTTTCCAACGCCACTAGTCTCACCTAAAATTGATATCATAGTAAAAAAAAGTTCTGGAAAGTTTGACTGAGAAATTTTCAGACTACCAGTGACAACGGCTCTATCAACAACTCATTATCAGACATAATGATTCATAGTGAAGACTCTTTATCACAATAGAGAGGGACCAAAGACTTTAGCCTAGTGATGATGAGTCCAGCATATGACTCTTTATCAGCCTAAATGAGTCATTAAGTGGACCCGTCATCACAACAGTAAGAAACCAAGGAGTCAAGTCCCTGACAACAACTCCTTTTAACAACTCGTGACTATACCTTATGAGTCGTTACCTAAACCATTACGAATGTTTCTAGAAAACTTCTAAATATTTTTAGAAGGGTTATTTGGTGTTTTCCTTTACTTTTTAACCCCTAAGGTACGTCTTTTAGTCTTTCCCAAGGGTGGAATATAGGGATAAATTTTCCCCAAATCCCTTATTAACTTAACATTCATCTTATACTCAGTTTTGAACATACAATAAAAGCGAGTTTCTTCTCTAAAGGAAAGATTAGGGTTCCTCAACTTCAACCAAAAATACTGAAGAGTTCATCAAATATTTCATCTTTATGTATGTGGGATTTCATCAAAGGGTTCTTTCCACCTGTTGAGTCCCAAAGATTTCTTCAAACTCTCAAGTTGAATTCACTCTTTTATTTAGGGTTCCATGCCAATTATGAGTTTTTCTTGGAATTTTAGTGTATTCTTTTAAGTAAACCATGCGTACATGTTTTCCCATAGGTTTAGCATCTTTCCATACTCAGAATCATGAATTCCCCTTTTCATTAATAAATCATTGAGTTTTGTCTTGAATTATTAAATTCCCTATCATGATCATCTTTTAATATTATCATGTTCAATTGAATTAGTCAGAGTTGGTGGGTTATGAACACCCGATACCAGAGATTCATGTATATATTAGTTTACATGTCTTTGAGCATTTCAGATTATCCATTGTTTATATTTTCAGAATGCAATAATAATAATGAACAATTCAGTTTTCAGTGTCATTTAGTTGGGAGTAGTATGTAGCACCGAGTGGATGCAGGGATGAAGGCTCATCTGTTAGTTAGGCTTGATACCTTTAATAGAAGTCCCTAAGTTCCAAAACTACCGTGCCACTGTCGGTTATAAGGGGTCACCCGTCAGTTGAGGTTGACACCCTAGTCTTTCAGGATATTACTTTGGTGGATCCACGCCAACCGGTGCTCGTACTCTTAGCAAGGTGTTGAACACCCATCCAACTGGGTTATAGGTTGACCCTAATTTGCTCAAATTGGGGTATGTTAGTTATTTTGAGCTCCCATAGTCCTCATTTTATGTTTCAGCTTCAGATTATGCTTAACCTTGTATTCAGTTATTCAGTTTCATTTAGTATATAATTTTACTTGGTCTTACATTTAGTTTACCATGTTTCATGCATTCATGTTCATATTATACCAGTTATTTCCCACCTAACATACTCAGTACATTCAAAGTACAGATCACATACTTCCTATGTTCTATATTGTCTCAAAATATAGGTTCGCATGCTCAATACCAAGATCGTACTTAGTATATTTTTCACCATCAGATGCACTATTGTTGAGTCCTCATCATTCGAGGAGTAGTTATCTGTTATTTATTTCAGTATTTTTTTTAGTTTTAGTCAGTCGGAGTTAGTTGGGGGCTTGTCCCAATAACTCATATTAGTTAGAGGCTTATAGATAGACAGACGGATATTTAGATCTTTAACTTGTTGAGTATTTCAGAAAGTGTTAGTATTGATTCCATTATTATTTATTATCAGATTATTTTTGTTTAGCTTTCGCCCAATATTTTGTTATTTCTTCAGTATTCTTAGTGTTATTCTAGCCTATGGGTTAGCTTGGGGTCACATATGACTATAAGCACTGTGTTACAATAAGGGGGTAGTCTCGGGTCGTGATAGATACCGAATCCAAAGACATAATGATACAAGACGACAAAAGCTTATCTGAAAGGCAATTGAACACCTTAGACAATCAACATCAAACTTAAACATTTCTTCCTTTTCAAGAAGCTTACACATAGGATGCATGATTTTGGAGAAATATTTGACAAAGTGTATATAAAAGTTGTCATGCCCAAGGAATCTTCTAACACCTTTTATGAAGATAAAAGGAGGTAACTTAGCAATGAACACCACCTTTTCTTGACCTACTCTAATGCCCTAGCCCAAGATTTTTTGTCCAATCATGATACCCTCTTTGACCAAGAAATGGCACTTCTCTCAATTCAATAAAAGATTTATTTTTACACAATGTTCAAGGTCTTTACCCAAGTGCTCAAGGCAAGAACCAAATGAGTCACCATAAACGAAGAAGTCATCGAATAACGCTCAACTTACACGTCAATTAAGTGCAAAGCGGTCATCGTTAATATATTTATCCAAATTTGGAGTCGGGGTCGAATCCATGAGGAACAATGTGAGTAGCAATTAAATCAATTCAAAATGATAGGTACAAGTTAAATTCAAACAAATAGTACAAAAAGATAAAATATGGTACGTGACTTCCTATACTAATGTGTCTTTTTGGGATTTTCTAGTATAAATTTGAGGCTACGAATAATTAGAATTTTAACAATTATGCACGTATCTTGAAATTATGCGTTACTAAGGGAGTGACAAGTGGGAGCTAATTCTCTATTGAATCAAAGTTGTAGAAGATCTAAGCGAATGTTACTTCAAACTTGGATCTCCTACAATATCAACAATGGAAGTGAGCAAATCTTCCACTTAGAAAGTCTCTAATGTATTCTTCACCCAAAATTTACACAATATTTTCTCCTCCAAAAATAGAGGCTACAAAGTCTCGACCTAAAACCTAGAAAATGGGGGAAGAAGGGATGTGATGGAATGAATGATACATGAAATTAGGGTTTGAGTCTTTTTGTTCAAATTGGGATCAGCACGTGCAATTACAGTTTTTCCCTTGGGCTAAACATTTCCGCCAAGACGCGATCGTGCAAGTCTATTTTTTACCGCAGCTACATGACCGCGATTGACTTTTTTGGTTGTGGTTGATTGACCATCTGAACTGACCGTGATCGCGGCCAATAGACCGTAACTACGGTAATTGAGGCTAATTCACTGCAAGTCTTCAGTTGCACTTTTTCTGCTCCCTTTTGATCATTTCAAGCTGCAATCCACATCTCGTTGTCTTTTCAACTCCTATACCTACAAAGAGTGGATATTAGTGCATTAAATCACAATTATGTTTCATCTACTCATTTGAAATAAGTTAATGTGCACTAAAACTGAGTGCGAATGAGTGGTAAAATCACCACTCATCAATTCCCCCAACTTAAAGTATTTGCTTGTCCTCAAGCAACACTACCTTACTCCAAGAGACATAATTATTTATGCCCAAACTTGATACCTTAAAGGTCATAGAAACTTCAATTTGAATCGCAACCACAAGTAGCTCATTGTACATGTGTTATACTAATTTCACAACACCCGTCATTAGAAAATGCAATACTCAAGGAATGCATAAGTCTTTAAAGAGCAATCCAGTAACAAAGACCAATACTCTAGAAGTGGCTCCCTCTTGACCACAATCAAGTTATACTACATTTGTCTGATTGTTCGGGAGGTGAAAAAATCACCCACCTCAACTTGTTCACATGCCAATCTCGCAAGAAAAGAAATTTCCACACACCAAACCACTAATCATGCAACAAGGAAATTTAAGTGCAAAAACTCTCTCATGCACAAAAGAAATCTCGATGCAACAAGTGTTATATCAGAGGCTTGCCCCAATTTTCAATCACCACTACACAAGAAGGTAAATGATTGGGGATCTCAGAGGACTTTCTAAGATTTTAATGAAGGTTCGGGTTAGGTTAGGATATCATTTAGGGAACATGGTTACACCCTACCTTGAACATCTACATCACACATTACAAAACTCTTTTTTTGACTAAGGGCCACTCTTCTTGATTTTTCATTCTTTTTCTATGCCCATCTTATGCTTCCTTTATTCTCCATTTTTCTTTTATTTCCTTTTCTTGCGACTTTTGTGCAATTCACTCCTTCATGAGATCCTTTATTTTTCTAAACAATTATTTTTAACATTTAGGAATATTTGGCATTTTACTAATACTTTGTGGCCCCAATCCTACTTCCATCAATTTTTACCACCCCCAACTTAGAATTTTATCCTCAAATTGCATTTTCAAAATCAAGGTGGGTATGGTTCAAAAGAGGTATAAAAATAATGGTTCACGACTTGTAAATAAATTTGCCAAAGAAAGGTCCAAAGGCTCAAAGTGGGTGACTAGGGATTTCAATTATGCATAGGTAGGCTTTTTAGGCTAGTTGGGGTCCAGAATCACAAGGATGGCCTAAGATCATTTCTCCAACCAAGTACAATCAAAGTTAGTTTTGAAATACTATTGGGGCAAGTTCTAGAAAACACATGTATAAAAGAGATAAATGCAAATAGCTCACCACAAATGGCATGCAAACTTTTCCAAGGGAGCTCAAATGTCCCTCTCATGAGAGACATAAGTGGAGTATTTTATCATTATTCACAAGTCAAGAATTTATGGAGCCACAAGAAGAGAATCAGATTTGTTACAAAGTTGCTTACGTTCGTCCTTGCCCTTGATTTTTTTTTCAAAAAAATTTGGACAGAGCGGGTTTCCTATCTTGCAATAGCAACATGCACAATTTTCTAAACTATGGCTACAACCAAAGCCTTAGTCTCACATTTGGCTTTTAACTGGGCAAGATAAACATATGACTACTTAGACTTTGCCAATGGTGTATAAGGTGACCCCAATTTTTAAAAAATATAATTCTACAGGTACTCAAGCTTTCCTTGCATTTTCGATATTTACGCCACAGGTACACAGAATTCCCCTACACCCATGTAACTCAAACACGTACTACGATTTATAATAAAATCTAAAGTACTAAGAGAAAAACAAAAGCTAGGAGAAAATCATGCTACTCCATAAAACTTAGGCACCATCCAAGTACCCAAAAATGTAGCATCCAAAATATAAAAATAAAAATACTATCCAAAACATCATCCCAAAATAGATTTAAAAACATCATCCAGAGAGTGCAAATATCGGGCTAGGCACCCTCAATCGAAAAGCTAGCAGTTCCCCCACTGCCTAGTCAACAAGATAAGAGTAAAGGATACTCCCTGAATTTGTCTCATGGACTGCTCTCTCTAGAATACTTTGCCTTAATCTGAATACTCAACACCAGACCACTCAGAAGTGTCTCTATCATTGCTCTTGACTTGTGGCAAATGTACCTATTTTTTAGGTTTTAATATCTTGAAAATGCCCTTCACCTCTTTCCATATCTTGGTGATGAATTTATCCTTCTTATTATGCTCTTTCACCATCCTATTTTGCAGCTCTCTGAGGTCCCTGTGTGATATTGCCAATGTTGAATATGCTTTTTCTAATTTGGCAACCCTGGCACCCTGTTTTCTCAACTCTCCCTAATATCTACTATAGTCAGACTGAGCTACATATGAGTGGCGAGAAGTGAGGGATTCCCCTGGATTCTCTGGCAATTCTAGGATGTGTTCCCTGATGGTAGCAAGTCTGCCAAAGAATGAGAGGAACTTCTCTGGGACACTGTCCCTCAAGATACTCCTTTCTAGGAGTATCTTGGTCACTGAGAGGTTATTGAAATACTTGTTTTGGCTATCCTATGCATGTCTTTATAATCGTTTGAGTCTTTCATTCTGTAGTTGAGGACCTACATGAAATATACCTTAGGCTATTTTTATTATTTACAAAGCAATACTTATGCTAGATTAGCAAGAATAGTGAGTGTGCCAATGCTATAGGAAATTTGGAGGTGAAAATTAGATATGCAGAAGTTTGGACTCCCTTAGATAGTAGACCTCGGGTATGGCGATTACGGGGCATTGACTGGGACCGTGCTTATGCAATCGTTGTATCAGGACCCCGATCGCGATACTTGATACCATCTACAATAGCTCTGCCCTTGCTCAAACTAAACGCAATTATCACTAACTGTGTCTTCTAAGAAAGCACATAAATATCATGATAACTTAAAGTAAGCCTAAATTACGTGCCTTCATCCCTCAAACTTAAAAGAGTTCGCCTTGAACTCTGTTGGATGTTGAAAGTAGGCATAGTATGCACATCCAGTTCGACTATGTTAGGCTAATTATATGGGTACTCAAGACTTTCCCAGATGAGGTGAAGATACTCTATAGAAGCTAACCATCACATTATACACAACAAGCACAGTTTTGGTCGTGTAAAAATGACTTTATGCTTATTTCTTAATCGATATGTCGCAGCCCTGCCAAGACAATAAAATAAGAGTGTTTGAGACTACATACTAGATAGACGATGCAAAAAGGTTGAGGTGAAATTTTGGATGCCCCACACAATACCCAGAATTAGGAGAGTTTTGAGAGAATTTGGAGAATGAAACGTATGGGTAAACAGGTGGTTAAATGGTCATTTAAAATGTTATGACAACGATTGCGGTCCTAGTTCCGCGTTCACGGTCATGCGGCCTCTGCAGTAGTAGTGGTATGGACTGAGGTTGCCATAACCAAGACCTTTCAACTGGGTTTTTTGCACTCTTTCTTAGTCCAAATTTTGTCAATTTCACACGTTTCTTTCTTAAATTCGATCAAAATATCTCATAGTGCCACATTTTTTGGATTGGGCGTGCACCAAAAATAAGAATAAAAATCAATTCTACTCTAATATATATAAAGAAAAAAATATATGAGCCATTTTTCATGGCATGATGGGATGCCTCCTATCGAGCGCCTAGTTTAATGTCGTAGCTCGACACCTCCACCATTTCCTTTTATGTCTCCACTTAGAATATTTGAATCTTCGTCCCAACTTACATTCACAATACGTAGGGGGATGGTGAGCAAGTTTTGATTTTGCCATTTTGAAGATTTGAACCTTTTACCCAACTTCACATCAAATTTTCGAATTGTTTCCATGGGTAAAAGCATGTTCATCAATTGGTCGTTCCTTGTATTTCGAAACTTGAGTTTCTCATCCATTAATGTGTGAGGCTCCATATGCACCATTGGAATGTCAAATTCCAAAATATAATGGTGGAGCTCCCACTCTCCAAAATTCATCATTAGCTTGAGTAGATAAACTTTCGTCCAATCCAACAAGCATAATGTTGAGAAGTGGTTAGAATGGGGTCCCTCCCTTAAGTTAGGAAATATATCCAACTTAGAATAGTCACCCTAAAATGAGCTAGAGTCATCATAAGGGATTTTCTTGGCCTCTTCTATTTACTCTAGTCTTATTTCCTTTATTATGTCTTCTTCTCACTCGTATGAGTCAGATGATTGGGAAGTCATTGAGGAATCTTCGCTACCAAAATCATCATTATATCTTGGTTTCTCTTCATGATAACACTCCTCTTGAGTAGTGGGAAAGGTAATGATAGTTTCAGGCTTTTCTTCTTTTCCCAATAGCTCTTCCTTGACACTTGTCCATTCTCTGTACAAGTATTACATATTCTCCCCCGTTGCATTTACCCAGCCTAAGATGGATAGTAACCTTGGATCACAATAACTAGACTCGGTGCATTGTTCTTCCAATTTCTTATCATATGACAGAATAAAATCATAAGAAGAACTAGCAATTCGGTTAGTATAATAGGGGGAGGAGTGTTTGGACACTCTTCCCAATGTCTTTGTAGACGTCCACACATGGGGAAACCATACTCCCAATTGGATTAAGATGGTGAAATCTTTCCCTGAGGATCATACTTACAATCTCTCCTAAAGTGTGGTCCATAACAATACGAACATGGGGGGTCATTATATGACTTCCAACTATTCAACTCATATTTTTTAGAAGATTCCATCAAGAAAAGTAAAAATAAAACAAAATCTACTTACAATGAAAAATCACGAATACATATATACAAGCTTGAATTCAAGAAAGTAAGCTAAAATTCCAAACTAACTTAATATGCCAAATTATTCCCTAGAAATGGAACCATTTTTTGATAATGCTCAACTTACACGTCAATTAAGTGCAAGGCGGTTTTTGTCAATATATTTACCCTACTTTGGAGTAGGGATCGAATCCACGAGAAATAATGTAAGTAGCGATTAAATCAATTCAAAATGTTGGGTACAGTTAGATTCAAACAAATGGTACAAAAAGATAAAATGGGGGAGGTGAGTTCCTACACTAATGTTTCTTTTTGGGATTTTCTAGTATAAATTTGGGGCTATGAATAATTAGAGTTTTAACAATTATGCACAGATCTTGAGATTATGCGTTACTAAGGGAGTGACATATGGGAGCTAATTATTTCAATAATTCAAATATGGGTAGGTTTGGTTATATGTTTTGATGTTAGCCTTTCAACAAAACACCAAACGTTCACCCACTGATTCTTTTGAATACCTACAACCACAATCTCAATCAAGGAATCCCTATTTCTAGGATGACACCCATGGCATAGTTAACCTCACATTCACCCTTATGTCTAAGATAGTAAAAATTTAGCAAACTATACACATAATTGTCTATCATTGCTTTGGTACCCATATCCCTCTTTCAAGGATTATATGGATTCCTAAACATCACCAAAAACCCTTCTTTCGAAGATGGCATTAAACTTTCTAGAGCTTGGAGCTTTCACTCATCAAACCCATGTGGATATTTGGAGCTTCTACCCATCAAATCCCAACCAAAATAGCATAGCAATAATTGAACCCATAAACATGAACTACAAAATAGATGCTACCAATAACAATCCACTCACACTTAAACCTATATTCAAACATAAACCCAAGAGGGAGATTTAGCTACACATAAGATAAACAAGCATAGATATACCTATAATCTCCATTGAATCAAAGTTGTTAAAGATCTAAGTGAATGCTACTTTAAACTTGGATCTCCCACAATATCAACAATGGAAGTGAGCAAATCTTCCACTTAGAAAGTCTCTAGTGTATTCTTCACCCAAAATTAAACAATATTTTCTTCTTCAAAAATGGAGGCTTCAAAGTCTCAAGCTAAAACCTAGAAAATTGAGGAAGAAGGGATGTGATAGAATGAATGATACATGAAATTAGGGTTTGAGTCTTTTTGTTCAAATTAGTATCAGCACATGCAATTACAGTTTTTCCCTTTGGCTGAACATTTCCGCCAAGGTGCGATCGCGAAAGTCAGTTTTTACCGCGGCTAGATGACCATGATTAACTTCTGTGGTCCCAGTTGATTGACCATCTGGACTGACCGCGATCGCGGTCAATGGACCGCGACTGCGGTAACTGAGGATAATTCACTGCAGGTCTTCAGCTATACTTTTTCTGCTCCCTTTTGATTATTTTAAGCTCCAATCCACATCTCGTTGTTTTTTTCAACTCCTATACCTACAAAGAGTGGATATTAGTGCATTAAATCACAATTATGTCTCATCTACTCATTTAAAAATAGGTAACGTGCACTGAAACTGAGTGCGAATGAGTGGTCAAATCACCACTCATCAAAATCTATAACACTTCCATAGTTTCCTCAACTATATCTACAAATATAGACAACATACACCTTTACAAGGTGGTGGGCACATAGCATAGCCCAAATGGCATGTGCTTGAAGGCAAATTCCTGTGAGGGCATCTAAAAGTAGTTTTTTCTTTATATTTAGGTGAAATACAAATTTTATTGTATCTTGAATACCCATCTAGTAAACAATATCTCCCATTCCCTAACAACCTATCTAGTATTTGGTCCATGAATGACATAGGGAAATGGTCTCTTATGGTCTAAGAATTCAATTTTTAGTAATCTATACATTCCACCTGTAACTATATGGATGGGTATAAGATCATTGTTTTCATTTGGTACCACCATAATATCACCCTATTTTATAATATATTAGATCAGTCTTACCATGTACTATCTGAGATAGGGTATACAACACCCGCATCTAGACACTTAATGGTCTCTTTTTTTACCACTTCTTATATTGGTGGGTTTAGCCTTCATTGGTACTTCATACTTGGTACATGATCAACCTCTAACTTAATTTTTCTAATGCAAATCCAACATTAAATCTCGATGATGTCCGTTATGGTCCACCCTATGGCTCGAATATACTTCCTCACAATTGATCTAATGGCCTCCACTTGCAAAGGTAAACGATCTTCCATGACAATGATAGGCAAAGTATTACCTTCACCTAAATATATTATACCAAAGGTTACAAGGCAATGGCTTTAGCTCAAGTTGAGGGGGTTTTATAATAAATGGTTTGGCGGGAGGAGTTTTTTAGTTATTTAAATCAAGGTTTAACTTACACAAATTCTTAGTATAAGACCCGAGACCTTTCAATTATGAAAACACCTCATCATATTCCTCAACTTCATCCTTCTCAAGGTTTCATAAAACACCTACTAATGGTCACTCACAAATTCAAATTCCATAGTATTAACCACTCAATCACGTCAATAACAAAGACCACTTTCAAATTCATAGGTTCTTTCTAAGACTTGCACACATTGAAGGAAACTTCTTTATGGTTCACCTAGAATTTTATTTCTGCATACTCAACATTAAGCAACGCTCATCTGATATCTATGAATAGCCTACCAATAATAATAGGGACCTCATGGTCTATTTAGCAATCCAAGATCACAAAATCAACTAGAAAAATAAAATTTTCTACCTTTACAAGTACATCATATAACACATCCATGGGCTTCTTTATAGAACGATCTATCATGAGGAGCCTCATAGTAGTGAGCTTGGGATTACCCAAGCCTAGCTTTCTAAACACAACCAACGACATTAAATTAATACTCGCTCTAAGACCATATAAATATTTTACAAATTTGTACACTCCAATGATGCATGGAATGGTGAATTCACCTAGGTCCTTTTTCTTCACAACCATAGTGCTAGTCATTATCGCAATATAATTGTGTGTCAACATAATTGTTTTGAAATCAATAACCCTCTTCTTTTTTACCAAATCCTTCATGAATTTACCATACCCAAGCATCTTTTGCAAGGCTTCATACAATGGTATGTAAACTGAAAGGTTTCCAAATTTAGAAAGGAACTTATTGAATTTTGAATCATCTTATTTCATCATCAACCTTTAAGGAAATGGAAAAGAGATTTTGATTTGTGGCTTTGAGAAAATCAGGCTTTTATCTAAAATTAGAGTATTATCATCAACCACTTGTAGTGTTTCTTTACTTTCACTCTTATTTTATACCATTATTGGCCTCTCAACACTAGGCTCCTTTGGAAAAGTAACTTTTTTATTCGATGTATCAATCCGCTTTGTCTTTCCATCCACTTGTTCATTAAATCCCTTTTCTTTTGGGTCTTTGTTAAGATTCGTAATGTCATTCCCTAGATTTTTGTCGCTCCTAGTGACAATTGTCATGTAATGATCATCGTTCTTTAGGTTTGCTACCGTATCACTAGGAAGTCCTTCTTTTTGCCTGGTATTCAAATGGAAAGAAATTTGACACAATTAGGTCTCAAGTTGTTTGATCGAGGCTGAGTGCAAAGTGACAGTTTGATTAAGTTGATAAAAGTCATTCTTCGTCTCTCTTAGCATCTTATTACTTCCTTCAAACCCTATAAGGATGCATGCAAGCACATCTTGACTTTATGCTTTTCTGTATCAATAGAGGTTGATTATTTACCTTTCACCTGATCATATAGAGGAACATATATATCATGGTCATGATATTTATCTCTCCAATCATGTTCACATTCTTTTTCCTTATCCCTCCAGTCTCTATCTCAATTATGATCTTTCTAATCATGGTCTTTCCAATCACAACCTTTTTTCCTTTCAACCTTGATTCTCGCCTTTTCTTTGATAGGTTGGTTAACAAAACCTATTTGATTTGACGTGAACCAAATTTCTTCATAAAAAGCCTTAACTAGTGAATTATCATATGATTTAGTGACCTCAGAGTCAATGGCATTGACCATTTTTGGGGGGCGAACCCAGCACATGGTGTATAAGGAGATTTAATTATGTCATAACCTTGACCATATTCTCATCTCTCTCCTCGTCCTTCTTCATTTGTTCTTGTCTCACACTCACAAAGGATGTGAAGGGATCCCCTAAGCCACCTTAGTATCTCTGTTATGCCAACTTTGATTTTTCTTGGTTACTTGATCCAATAACGTTGCAACAATACGATAAGTTTTTTTACTATAGATCCACCAGTCCACCATTATGTTCAATGATCTAATGCCCAATAAAATATTTTAAAGATCATTTCGTCTAGGACGTCATGATTAGGTCATCTCAACTTCTTGTTAAATATTTTCTAAGGCTCATGTAATAGCTCGCCACTTAATTAGCAAAATTTAATGGTTTCATCTCTTAATTATAGTATCCGAGATAGTGGAAAGAATCGATCCAAGAATGATTTTGTCATTTCCACCCAAGAGGTTATAGGACCCATGGGCAACTCCCATAACTATAATACCACTTCTCCTATCAATGAAAATAGGAAAAGTCTCAATCGAATTGATTCTTGACATATATTAGCAATATCGAATGGAAGACAAACATCAATTAATTTCTTTAAATGAAGGTTGGCGTCTTTATAGTATTGAAACCCAAACAATACCTTCATATGAAGTAAATAAAGCATCATGCTAGTAAAGTGAAACATGTCATTCCCCTCTGCAGGCAGTATTCAAATTGCACTAGCTCGTCTGGCATCTCTGAGTTGATCCACATCCTAGAGATACAGATACAAAGTAGAGGATTAGCTGCAATTTTGACGTATACCTTCACCTATATGAAAAAAAAAACAATGTAAAATAATACAGTTAACTCAAAGTGACTTATAACACCTAAAAGATTGAATGCTACATTTTATTTCCTGACAACATCACCATTTCTGCTAACGCTCAAATTATACTATTCAAGTATAGCGATAATTATCAATATATTTTTCTACCCAACAAAAGACAGGGTCATATCCATAAGGAATAAGAGTGATATCTTCACTCTCAAGTGTCACAAGCAACACTCAATTTGCATGCAATGTTAAAACTAAACATAAAAGTAAAATGGGGGTGTTGTTTGAACAAGTTTTAGTGTAGAGTTAATAGTATCAACAATTGGTTTACCAACACAAATTGCAATAAGATTATAATCAAATAAATTAAAACACTTGGGGTTACCTCTTCTTATAAATGAGTGCATGCATGGATAAACGAAAATACACCTAAGATTCTATTGCTAGTTATGATTAGGCATGGTGTTATTTATTGGATATGATATTTCAATCTATAACAAAATTTCACATGGGTTTCTCTCAAACACCCAAATATCTACACTATAAAAAAACCATTAACCTTGAGATGGGTAATCTGTCACTAGCATTACCACTTAAATGAGTGTAACTCAAGTTTCATTAGTTTAATCTCATCACTCGTGTACCCCTTTTTAGGCCATACAAAATACCCAAGCATAGACTAAGTTTGTAACCCCAATCCTTATATTAGGACAAAGATTTAGCTAAAATCATAACATATAATCTAATACGAAGGTATGGGAAATTATATACTCATAAAAAAAGAAAAATTTATACCAAATTTTTCATCCATATTCTTAAAAGAATCCAAATATTTTACAAGAAAACACTAAATTCCAAGACAAAAACATTAAATCTCACAATTAGGTATTGATTACAAGCTCAAGCATTAGAAAATTGACAAAAGATAGGATTTTCAATGACCAAAAGGCTTAAGTAGTATCAGGAAAAATGGGCCACATAACTACAGAATGCCATCGCTTGACAATTTGGCTAAGCAGAGTCCATCATCAAACAAGTCGGTGATTCATAAATTGTACGTGGCTAACTTACATATTATCATTTAGGCTACATAGGTTGGCTTCTATTTCTTAGAGATGCAGGGCTTAGTTCGTCAATTAGTTTGGTGATGTGTCGAGTGGTTCAGTGTATCACTGTTTTGCTTTTCTTTTTCTTTTCCCTTTTCTATTAGAACTGTAAATGGAGTCACACGTTCATCAATCTGTTGATTACTTTAGTGATGCACCAAAGTGTCACTTTTATGCCTTTTTACATTTTTTACTTTAATCTTCCATCTTTTTTCTTTTTTTGCTATTTTGATCACTTCTATGTCTTCGCCATAAAATTGAACCAAGTAAACATTAAAAATACTTTAATTTAGCATTGAGGACATATTTTTATCCCTATTTTTTGGGCAAATAATTTAGAATTTGCTGACTCATCAATAGTTAGGGAGATTGCATTTGAGTTAGCTTTGCCCCAGCCCCTTCAGATATCTACCTAATGTTTCATACATCTATGCAATGGTATATACTATATGATTCTCACATGATTTGGTAGGACATGGTTTAGTTGGATGAGAAGTTGACATTTGTAGAGGAGTCTGTGTTTATTTTGGCCAGAGATGTCAGGCTATTATGCTCTAAGGACATCGCTATAGTTAGGATTCAAAAGCATCACCGTCTAGTTAAGGAGGCTAACTATGAAACCAAGAGTGATATGCAGGCCCAATATCACTACCTATTTGAGCCTTCAGGTACTTTTTGATCATTTACTTTCGCAGATGAAAGATCTTTTAGTAATGGATGTTGTAATGACCCTTCAGGTCACTTCCTTCATTTTCATGCATTTTATGTATTTGGAGTTTTCCTATCGCTTTCCCAGGTCATTTATGATTTTATTTGACTAACAGTTTGGTTATCGACAATTTATTTGGTTTTTAGGGGCATTTCCCTGTTTAGGAGCTTCTAAAGTTGAGAAATGAGTTCGGACCAAAACCTCAGGTAAACGAATTAAGATGCCATTTTTTATAGTCTCAATAGCTCCAAAATGTATATTTTAGGCTAAGGTGACCCTTGGTCCATGTCCTGAGGCTTTTGAATTTATTTCAGCTATTGGGTGGAAATTGGTAAAAATAGCACTTGGGATATGGGACCCATTTTATATCGAAATGATCAAAATGGAAATTTTGAGGGTGTTGTTCAGTCTAAATTGTCAAATTGTTTAGGATAACATAGTTCATTTTCCTTATGAAAACTGAGGTCCTAGTCGAGATAATTGCAACTTACCAAAATTATTGGTGCATCAGCACCTAGTGCAGGCCAAAAATGGTTTTCGTATTTGCGAGGGGAAAGATTTTGGACCTCCGTATTCGCTGGACAGACTTCATATTCATGGAGAGGATGCCGGTCCAGCCTTACTCTGTATGAACTCAGTGAACCGTCTATATTTGTGAAGGTATATCTAGGCCAACAACCACATTCACAACAGGAGTTCCGCATTTGCGTAAAAGGGACCCCTGCCAATATATATACTTTTTTCTTCACTTTTCACACATTATTTTCTAATTATAATCACCATTAAAGGCAAATTAATCTCTGAATCAAGGGAGAATTATATTGTTGAGCTGGGATTAGCTTGGGGTCATGTTTGTGGGCCCTATTTCTTTAAATTCTCGTAAGCTTTCACTCAATCTCTCCATTAATTCTCCATTTAAATTATTTAGTTCAAATTGTTTTGGGGGATCATTTAGGATTTTTTCAAGCTTGGATTTATCTAGAATTCTGCTAACAATTCTTGAGCTACGCTATATGCCATGATGATTTTAATTTTGTAATTCGATAAATGGGCCCCATATGAGATTTTTATCCTGATTTTTGACTCAGAGTGTTTATATGCAATATGGGTATTTTTTTTCTTATTTTTATGCATGAATAATGTTTTTGATAGTTTTGTAGTTCTTGAAGGCCTCTCGGAAGGGGAAAGCTCCGATTTAGAGGATTCAGCGAGCGTTCGACGACGTCCAAGTAGGCTACGCTTACCCTACTTTGAGATTGATCTTAATAATGGTATTATTATACTATTGTGATAGTTTTCTATAGTATGTTTTATCTCGTTTATCATTTTAGTATTTTACATTGTATTTAGTCGATTAGGGACCCATTTTGGTAGATTTTGGGCCCATTCTCCCATGGTGTAGTGTAGTACCATCTTGTAAGGCTAGAATTAGTATTATTAGTACCTTGAGATGTGAATGGGAAGCCTTATAGTATACTTATCTAGGTTCCGGCCTAGGTGTGTTTATTGGGAACTTATAGCGGGCCCTACTACTATTTTTAGCTAGCATACTTGGTGTTAGGTTTGTTTAGGCTCAATTAAACTCTTGACTATCACTTTAGGTTGTTACCTTGGGTTGGTTTTACTTAGAATTTATTTCTGGCCTATTTATATCTTTTTTATGGGTAGAGTAGTAGCTGACTCTATACCGCATCTCTTGACCTAGTAATCCTTAGTTGATATATCCGCCCGAGAATCGTGTTCTTGACTTGAAAAGTTGGATATAGGTTTAGAACCCTTGAGTTTATTCTTGTTAGTTGGTTAAGCTTATTTTTATGTAAATGCATTTTTGTTTTGGTTCAAGTCTGGCATATGTTTTATTAATACTATTATTACGAGTTCAAACACGATATTGGCATCGGTTACAGCTATGGTTTGGTTACTATTTACAATATCCAATATGAGTTTGATATTGGTTACATTTGAGGTTGGATACTTATAGAATCTCTTATTTATAGATACGGTGTGGGTATTATAAGTTTCGATTGAGTTTGACATCTGTTTATGATTATGGTTGTCATGTTCTAGTATTGATCATGGTTATTACTGGGAGTTTTGTAGTGGTGTTCATGATTTATGTATGGCCTCTTGTAATTATCCACTATATGCTGATTTGAATTTGGCATCTCGCCTCTCGTTATTACCCATTGGTTTTAGTTCAAACCCAGTGTATATTTGGATGTTTTAATAGTATTCGAGATCAGAAAGTTACTTGGTACCTGTTCAGTTACTGGATATTTATGTTTATGTCTTTGTGTACACTGGCCAACTTATGGAGGCTTGATAGAGTTAATTTCTTTCTTGTGTGTGCCTTTTGGGCTTATAGGGGCCCAGTTAGGTTATAGTTAGTCCATTTTTTTTATTGTTTGGGTTATTTACTTTCTGTATCGCACTTACCCAGTTCAGTAGATGTTCATATTTCTCTCTTTTTACTGTGGACTTAGCTTAGACATTCCCATTATATTTATGTTTTTACTATATTTGAGTTCAGTCAACCAATGATGCCTACTGAGTACCTGTTGCTTTAGTACTCATACTGCACTTCTACATCTTTTTTCTGATGTAGATCCGAGCATGAGCCACTGGCATTGACATTATTCTCAATCCCAACTATTGATTTGGAGATGGGGTAAGCTTTCTGGAGTCTGAAATTAATCCTCTTTCATCCATTTTAAGTTATAGTCATTTGTAATTTGAGACTATTGCATATATGTATATGTTGGATACTGGCTAGTACTCTTGTTTTGATTGTAGTTGTTCTAGTTCTGACCTTACCAAGTTTAGGGAGGGATTCTTTTTGTTTATTCTAATATCTTCCTCTTTTGTACAGCATGTTATGTATGTATGTGCGCGTATATAGTTGTTCTAGGTTGTAACAACCCGAAATCACCTCCCGGGATGTCACACGGTGCTTAACGCTACTAGTATCCCCAAGCTAACCCTTTGAGCCTATTAATACATATAATAAATCAATTTGAGATGAAATAAACAAAACACTGGTACAGTCATATCAAATGATAGGAAATACGAAGAAAATACTCGGTCCAAACGACCACAAAACTGGAAATCTCAACATACTAACAATCTGATAACTAGTCTGACAAAGCCTCTACTACTCCATGAACTAGAGTTCCATTGGGACAGGTCCCCAACTGACTCAAACTAAACTGAAAGCAATAATATATCTACTAAAACTCTGAAATGTCTGAAAATAGGTCCTCGAACCATGAGGAATAACCACTGTGGAGATGTAGAGAAAGGTACTCAAAAATTATTGAAGAGGCTGGGACTGAGCACCTGAACCTACATTATATGACAATGTAGCATATAGACATATATGTGGATCAGCACTTGGGAATGTACTAAGTATATAGGGGTGTATGCATTTACAAAAAACAATATCCATACTCTTTAATCAAATCATGCATGCAATTAGGAATGACTCTCATAGCTTAAATAAGTCTGAAACATAAAGCTCATAAATCATGCATAATGAATCATGTAACACAAATCTCATGAGTTATTATACTTTAGCTTTAAAATCTAAACTCTTCTCTTATTCTCATTACTCGAAGACTAAAGAAAGCTTTAAAAAATACTTTCAAACTCATGCATATATCTCATGGAGAGTAAAACTTCTTTAATGCTCAAGAACTTAGAACTCTTTTAAACTCAAGACACTTGAAACTCAAAATTCTATAACTCTTACTAGTAGAGAAAACTACTTTCTTCTTGGGAAAATTTTACTTCAAGAAACTATTTTGAAAATCTTACTATTAGGGAAAATCACTTATCTCAAAGCTTTAGGGAAAATATTCTATCTCAATGGAAAATACTTTAGGGAGGTTCTCTTAACCGACATAAACCATGCGAGCTACATAGAGTCCAAAATCTTGTCCTCCTAAGGAAGAAACCTCACGTTGGGGAGAGGCATCATACTCTTACCAGGGAGTATAACCTCAACTCAGTGATCACTTATCTTGGCCTCGGGCCCATAAATCTCAATCCTACGGTGGAACGTAGTTCTGGGGTATGAAACTGCAGTAAATTACCTAACTCGGTGCTAAATAATACTCCCTTTAGTTAGCTACGTTCATCTCATGGAAATCCACTTTAAAAATAATCTCGTGGATCATAAAGAACCCAACTATAAAATTTGTAATCTCATGTAATAAATTGGATTTCAAAGCTACTATGACCATTAAGGTCAAAACTTTCTCAATAATCTCAAAGTACTCAAATCATGGGTGCTTATAGCACAAAAGTTCATGAAATTGCAAATCTCAAGTAGGGCTTAATGACCCATAATCAAATCTCAAGTTAAGACTCATCAAAATGCATACTAGATATCATATGGACTCATAAATCATATAGAAATCTGGAATTTACAGCAATTTGTCTCAAAATCTCCACGTACTCATATACTTCAATTTCTAGAGAATTGCAACCATTAAATTCTCAAGGAATAAAAATATAGCGTATAAACCCAGCTTTAATTTCTTAAGAAAACATGTAAAATCATTCTATTTGACTTTCAATTCTTGGAAAACATCAAAAGCTTGCAACCAATAACAATGGGTGAAAACCCTAATTCAATTACATGTAAAATCTCATTAATTGCAGAAAACATATAGTTTAAAATAAGTCTTTGGGCACAAGGGTGAAAGGATTACCCTTGTTCAAAACCCCACATACCTTAGATCGTGTAATTGGATGTACAAGCTTGTTTGAAACTCTTTCTCTTACTCTTTGAGAAAGGGTTCTTGAAGACTTGAACTTGGGGAACTCAAATCTCAACTCAATTTTAAGAATCTATGGTAAGTTCTTGAATTTCTTGGAGAAGGGTTTTGGATTTTCTCTTGAGGGAGAGACCCTAGCTCTTGGATATTTTGGGGGATAATGAGGCTATCTGCTTTGTTTTGAATATATCAGAGTATTAAAAGGGAAAAGACCCAAAAGCTCCTTTTAAAAATGATTTTAAAATACTGAACGGGATTTGCGACGGTCGAAGCGATGGTTCGTCGCTAGTATGATGGTCCGTTGGATCGTCCGTCGCACGTTGGTTAGAAAAAGGCCACACTGCCTTAGTTGTGACGGTCCTAGCAACGGTCCGTCGCTAGCTTGATGGTCTGTCGTCTTGGCCGTCATACTTGGGCCAAAAGAGGGAGTCACTGCCTTGGTTGCGTTGGTCCGTCGCAAACTCGACGGTCCGTCAACCTGTCCATCGCACCTGGGCGGTTCCGACAACTCTCAGTAAAACGGCCATAACTTCTCACCCCGATACCGGATTTGGACGAAATTGGTATCGTTAGAAAGCTAATTCAATTTTCTACATGACGAAAAGTTGATATTAGGGAAATTCTACACAGTTTAGAATATTTCTCACTTGGGAAGTCAACTCTTACTCTTCTTAAAGATGAAACTCGACTTAAAAAAAATCTGGGGTATTACATAGGTGCCATCATGACCTGAGAAATAGGATTGTGACACGTCTTTTCACTATTTGTTTTACAGAAAAATAATATTTAATTTTTTAAAAATAGTTAGAACTTTGATCTTGAAAATCATAATATTTAATTTGAAAATATAACTTTTTTTCATTATAGACTTGGAATCTCACATGACTTTCTAATGAAGAAAGGTTCTAAACAAGGCTTTGATTTATAACCAACTATAATTCTTTCGGTTTTTCCAAGTTTAAAGTTTTCTGGAGTTTTTCCAGTTAGTGTTTGCTATGACTTTTACCATGATTAGAATTATTGTTTTTAACATAATTATGGATTATGTAAAAGTTTGAAGGACCTTAGAAATGTGATTTAAATAATTTATCCTTCATTAAAAGACTTCGCAATAGACAAAATCATCTTTTTACTTTTTTCCTTCAATTATTATTTAATTAATAAAAAAATTAAAGAATCCTAAAATATACGGTAAGAGCCAAATATATGGAGAATTAATGCTAGTAGGTTTTCTTTTTCTTTGTGTATGTGAAAAGGGAGTCCTAAAATATATGGTAAGAAAACAGAGAAAAATATGAGAATTTTTAATTCTTTTTCCTTGTGTATGTGAAAAAGAAGTCCTAAAAAGCATGCTAAGGAAAAAGAGAAAAATATAATTTAAAAAGTGAAAGCCACCACATAATTCTATTATGTGATTTTTTAAAACTATAATTAAGTGTCATAACACAAAAACCAACGGTCATGATGGCATAAGCCGCACGAAAACTAATATGAAATGAGAAATCAATACCAAAACTCAAGGCAAGGCTTCTAGAACTAAGCTGAATCACACAAATATAATGATAGAAAATATACATAACCAAAGATACCATAAGAATATCTCAAAACCTGGCATCACGGTGTAAGAACTACAAAATACATCTTAAATGTCAAAAGATACAATAATAGTCCAAAAAGATAAAAATCTATCTTTGAATACCAAAAAAGACATAGTCTATATAGGAAAAGATAGAGGTCAACTCTAAATGCATAGGTCAACACTACCTCGAATAAACTCCAAGTACCGCCTGAATCAGTTGTCGCACGGTGCACACATACCTGAATCTGCATTAAATGAGTATAGTAGGGATGAGTACGGTCCAATTGTACTCAAAAAGTATCATAGAATGACTGAGCAAAGTAGAAAATAAAGCACATAAAATACAATATTTCCACAATTCATATATAATCCAATAACTAATACCAATATCCATGACTCTTCTTCGACACATCCCTCGGCAGTGGGTCGATAAAGATGTCACAAGCTAGTGTTTACAATATTTCCCCAGTAATGCCAATATTTCATAAGTGTATATAAAATGAGGATGAATGCTCACAACTAACCAGAATGAGAATTTCTAAAGCCAACTGATACTCCATCCATGTGAGCCAAAATCCACTCAATATGCCAACAATCCAAGAATACAGTGAAATCATATGCCAATAAGGAAAAATGCACAACAATATGCCATTGATACCACATAAATTCTAATTTAGGCTTTTTACCTGAAAGATACCGCCAATATACATACATAAGTCCAATAACATCATACAAGACCCCACACGGTTATATATAGCAGATAATGTCTCAATACCACCAAATAACAACAATATAGGCCCCCACATGGGCACAACAAAATATTAATAGTTATTTTCATGTTTAGTTCCCACATCTTTCATATGATTTTATACCAATAGTAAGTATCTAGCCCAGTTTGAAGAAAGTTAAGTCATAACCTACCTCAAATGTCAAAATCAGTATAAACAAGCCTACGACATGAAGCGTTCACCTCACAAATGGACCCGAAATCAACTAAAACACACAAATATAGAATCTACGCGATAAAAGAAGGTTAATGGTACCCATATTGCCCATTTCTGGGTCGGAGTCAAAATAGACCCCCGAAATGGATTTTCAAAAAAGAAAGGCAATCCAGAATTTTAGTCCAAAAATATATATTCCAAGAGTAAAGGAACTCATGGAAGAAAACCTAAGTGAAAATAAGTTAAAATTGGGGTTTAAATCAAGAAAATACTAATTTAGGACTTTGGGACAAAATCCCCAAATTCCACTTTTAGATCCAAGTTTTAAATAGATTAAAATGATAAGAAATGAAGAAACCTAATTGAAATAGGTGTTTGGTACTTACCCAAGCTTAGAAATGGAAAAAATCTCTCAAAACTCAAAACGCCAAGCTCCAAGTCTCAAAAATGGTGAAAAATCATAAAAATAGTGAATTTATATCACCCAAGCATTGCTTAATCGATCACCGGATCGCTTAAGAGACCAAATGTCGCTTACACATCCATTAGCTATATAGATGTCCCGTAAGCGACCCAACTATCGCGTAAGTGATTGTCGTTTACGCTATAAGAAAGTCGCTTAAGTGACATCCCCGTTTGTCTGCTAGGTCGCTTGAGCAACCAAAATATTTCTTAAGCGGAGCACCAGCTGGAGACAAGTCACCGTGAACCCCTCGGGATTCATTTGAAATCTCGAGAATGCAAACAAACTATGCTACCCTATCAAATTCAATTCTCCGTACTTAATGGCGATATCATTTTTTTAGAAAAACGTTGCTTTCATAAAGTTGACCCCTGAAACCTAATTTCAGCTTTCCAAATCGAGGGTCAAAATGAGATATAAAAGTCGTAAAAGAACACCAACTATGGTGTAAACCTAAAATCAACATTTTGAATCTGCTGGTGTAGTTCATTTTGTCATCCAACACACAGATCAATAAATATTGACTGAAGACAACGAATAAGCCTTTATAACCACCAAAAACCACGATCTCGCACAAACCATAATAAAATTCATTAGGAACCTTTCCAATCATCCCCACACCCAAAAATACCTCAAAGCAGGGAAGGGGTAAAATAGTCAAATCATACAGAAATAAATATTTCATAAAAATCACCAAAAATCAGGTCATTACTTCATCCACCACTAAGAAACTAGTTTGTCCTCAAACTAAAGGCAAGAGAAATACATGTATCAATGAAAAACTAGGTTAACTACCACGCATATCAGACTCAATCTCCCAAGTAGACTCATTTACAGGTCGATGTCTCCACCAGATCTTAACCAGGAGAATGAATGCAACTGTCTAACATCTCTAACTAGAATAGAGATGGGTTCCTTAATAAAACACAACCTATCATCTAATTTGACTAAATCCCAACGTATGACATGAGACTCATCCATAATGTACTGTTGAAGTATGGAAACTGGATGAGCAGTTGATAAATCTGGGGGTAATGCCAACTCATAAGCTGCATCCCCAATAGTTTGAAGAATCTCCAAAGGTCCAATATACTTGGGTCTAAGCTTGTCCCTCTTTCCAAACCTCATCACATCTTTTATGAGTGGAACACAAAGAAAGACATTATTACCAACACTAAATCTAAAGGCACAAAGTCTATGATTCGTATAGCACTTTTGCCTACTCTGAGCCACTCGAAGTCTATCCTGAATAACCCCAACTCTATCTAAAGACTCATAAAGTAAGTCCGTACCTTGAGGTCGAACCTCAAACTAACCAACTAGAGAGCAACAAGGCCTACCATACAAAGCCTTAAAAGAAGCCATCTCAATACTAGAATGGTAGATATTATTTTTTGCAAACTCTACCAAAGCTAGATGTTACTTCCACTAACTACCAAAATACATCACATAAGCACAGAGCATATCCTCCAAAACTTAAATAGTTTGTTCTGACTGACTGTTGGTCTGGGGGTGAAAATATAGGCTATGATTAACTCGGGTACCCAACTCCTCCTGAAAAGTTTTCCAAAAGAGATATATGATCATTGAATCTCAATGAGATGATGGACACCGGTACACCAAGAAGATGAACTATCTTATGAAAATAGATACGGGCCAACCTCTCAGCACGAAAAGAAACCTGGAATTGAATGAAATGAGAAGACTTGGTAAATCAATCCATAATGACCCAAACACTATCTGAACCATGAGAAGTATGAGGAAATCCAGTCACAAAGTCCATAGTGACCCATTCCTATTTCCACTCAGGGATCGGTAACCTCTAAAGCAAACCACTAGGTTTTAAATGTTTGGCCTTCAATTGCTGGCAACATAGAAAATGAACAATAAAATCCTATATATCTTTCCTCTTATCACTCCACCAATAATTCTATATCATATGACAATACTTCTTAGTTTCTTTTGAATAGATCAAATATCTGGAAAAATGAGCCTCCTCCAAAGTCAATCTAATTTGATCACCCACTCTACGTGATACACTACTAACTTGGAGCGTATCAAATCTGCCACAAAATCAGTCCAAACACACTACAATTCCGAGAGCTTGAAGATAACAACTCCAATATGTGAAGACAACAACAATCACGAAATTTTGAAGAAATACCAACACCAAAACAGTAGCTACATAAGGAGAACAAGAAGATAACAATAACATTAAACAATGGTTCAACAACACAAGATGATAGATTACAAAGAGTGCAATGTTAACAACAAGAACAACAAATGGTAGTAACTATAGTGAATCGAAAATCAGCCCCACACGGCTTCACTAAGTTACTACAAAGTTTCAAGAGTACAAAATGAAAGATAGTAACTTGACACAAAGATATCTTAGAATCTATGAACCCTAACTTGGAGATAGGACCCTAAGACCAAAAGATTTCAGTACCAAGTTCTTACTTAGACAAAGAGGAACTCATGAACCTCAAGATCTCAAGTTTCTAGCCAAGAAACAACACAAGTGTAACTACACTTGTTGGATAGATTTCAGGTTCTACTCTCAAGAACAAGAGAGAGAAATATTCAATGTTACAAGACTTGTTGTTGTGAAATATGAAGAATGAACTAAGTGCTGAAAATAACCCTAATAGCAGCTATTTATATTACACACAAAATGAAGGACAAATGACCTTCCTACCCTTTAGTCATGGGGTGCCCTTAGAGTGTAATTTATTACACTTCAAGGCTTATTTTCACACTTAAAAATGTTGAAGCTCTTTGACGGATCAAGTACCAACTCACACGCAACCATTTGCATTAACATGGCTAGTAGTTTTTGTAACTCCCGAGCTTGGCTTCGTGTGAATGGTCGAGAACGTATTGGACAGCTTTGTACACCCGTATCATCTTCTCCATCTTAAGAGGAATTTGACCTCAAATTCAGCATTTGGTCATCCTCAACCGCATCCACTAGAGAAAGATCACACACGTTGAAAGTGTTGTGCACTTGGTATTCCGGGGGAAGGTCAATCTTGTAGGCATTATCATTGATCCGTTCAAGTACTTGGAATGGACCATCACCTCTTGGCATCAATTTGGACTTTCTTTGAGATGGAAACCTATCCTTTCTAAGGTGAACCCACACCCAATCTCCCAGTTCAAGAATGATTTTCTTTCTCCCCTTGTTGACTCTCCTTGCAATGTCTTGATTTTTCTTCTCAAGTCGAAGCCGTACCTTCTCATGTAACTTCTTCATCGAATCTGCCCGCTTTGTTCCATCCAAGCTAATCATAACATCACTAGGCAAAGGAGTTAAATCCAAAGGGGTAAGGGGGTTGAGGCCATATATGCACTCAAAGGGAGTCATTCCCGTACTTGAGTGTATGACACAGTTATATGCAAACTTAATCAATGGTAGGTGTTCCTCCCAAGAAGTTAATTTTCCTTTTACCATGGAACGTAGCATAGCATCCAAAGTCCTATTTACTAATTCCGTTTAACCATCAGTTTGTGGGTGGCAAGATATAGAGAATAACAACTTGGTTCCAAGCCTACCCCACATGGATTTCCAAAAGTGACTTAGGAACTTAGAGTCCCTGTCACTCACAATGGTCCTCGGAACACCATGCAACTTGACAACATTATCTACAAACAAAGAGGACACACTAGGTGCATCATCACATTTAAAGCATGGAATAAAGTGTGCCATCTTAGAAAACCGATCGACCACAACAATGATACTGTCCCGACCTCGTCTAGTCCTAGGCAAGCCTAACACAAAATCCATAGATATGTCAAGCCAAGGGCGTAAAGGAGTGGGCAACGGGGTGTACAACCCATGAGGTAGGAGCCGCGATTTGGCTCATTTGCAATCTATGCATTGGCCACAAATCTTGGCCACATCCTTGTGTATTTTTTGCCAATAGAATTGCTCCTCCAATATTCCAAGGGTCTTTTCGATCCCAAAGTGACCCATTAGACCGTCATTGTGTGCTTCCCTACAAATAACTCTCTCCAAGAACTGGAGGGTACACATAATCGTCTACCTTTAAACAAGTATCCATCAAACTTGGCATAGGGATTTGAACCCCTAGACGAATCCCACTTGTCCCTACCCATTTCTTCGCATTCCCTAAAGATAGGAGCAAAGTGAGGGTCCTCGGGATACAATTCTTTCAAACTCTCAAAACCTATTAATTTTGAAGATAATGTTGACACAAGAACATGTTTTCTAGAAAAAGTATCGGCTACTATGTTGTCCTTATCTTTTTTGTATTGAATAACATAAGGGAAGGTTTCAAGAAACTCAATCCATTTCGCATGCCGCTTGTTAAGCTTGTCTTGTGCCTGAAGATGCTTCAAGGATTCATGGTTCATTCGGATCACGAACTTCTTGGGCCACAAATAGTGCTGCCAAGTGGCCAAAGCTCGAATCAAGGCATACAACTCTAGATCGTACGTGGAGTAGTTTAGAGTTGCTCCTTTGAGCTTTTCACTAAAATAAGCAATGGGTTTTAAATCTTGTATCAAAACAGCCTCTATGCCAACTTTACTAGCATCGCACTCAACTTCGAATGTCTTATCAAAGTTGGGCAATTGTAATAAAGACGCGGAAACGAGCATAGCTTTCAAGGTTTCAAAAGCCTTAGCTTGCTCTTCACCCCACTTGAAGGGTTGGTCTTTTCGAATGATCGCGGTCAAAGGAGCGGCTATGGTGCTGAATCCTTTGACAAACCTTCTATAAAAACTAGCTAACCCGTGGAAGCTTCTTACTTCGCTAATGGTTTGCGGGGTTGGCCAATTTTTGATAGAATCTATCTTGGATTCATCCACTTATACGCCTCTTGAACTAACAACAAAACCCAAGAAAAAAACTTCATTAACACCAAAAGAGCACTTCTCCAGATTTGCATACGACCTTTCCTTTCTAAGGACATCAAACACACATTGTAAATGCATCACATGCTCATCAATTGACTTACTATAGACTAAGACATCATCAAAGTAAACAACAACAAACTTTCCAATAAATGGCTTCATCACATGATTCATTAGCCTCATGAAAGTACTTGGAGCATTTGTTAGGCCGAATGGCATAACCATCCATTCATAGAGACCAAATTTAGTCTTGCAGGCGGTTTTCCATTCATCACCGGGTTGCATTCTTATTTGGTGATAGCCACTCCTTAAATCAATCTTGGAAAATAAACATGAACCATTCAATTCATCAAGCATATCATCTAACCTAGGGATAGGGTGACGATATTTTACTGTAATCTTATTGATGGCTCGGCAGTCCACACACATATGTCATGTTCCATTTTTCTTAGACACCAGTAGCACCGGAACCGCGCACGGACTCATGCTCTCCATGATATACCCTTTGTTGAGGAGTTCCTCAACCTGACGCTGCAATTCTTTGGTGTCCGTAGGGTTGCTTCTGTAAGCCAGCTTATTTGGCAATTGTGAGCCTGGCACAAAGTCAATTTGATGCTCAATTCCCCAAAGTGGGGGAAATCCTTGCGGAAGTTCTTTGGGAAATACATCTTCATAATCCTGCAACACACAAGAAATCAAAGGAGAAATAGAAGAATTAGTGGGGTTAGTATTAAAACAATGAGCCAAAAGAAACATAGGCATGTCCACATCATAATCCAAGAAGAGTTCCTTCTTTCTAGCCAACATCACCATGTTTTCTTGCCAATTTGACATTGAGGAAGTCCCGGAAATCCCTACTGCCCCACCCACGGTTTTCCCCTTCTTTTCACCATTTTCGGGTTTCTTTCCCTTCTCCTTCAACTCCCTCATCTTTTGATGTAATTTATTCACTTATGATGGCAAAAGAGGATAAAGAGTGACCTTTCGAACATCCTTCTCAAGTGAATATCGGTTGGTCCTCCCATCATGTTTGGTATACCTATCATATTGCCAAGGTCTACCTAACGACAAATGACATGCTTGCATTGGTATCACATCACAAAGCACTTTGTCTTGGTAGTTCCCTACCTTAAACCGTATCACACATTGCCTCATGACCTTCAATTCACCTCATTCGTTCAACCATTGCAACTTATAAGGGCTAGTATGAAGTGTAGTTGGTAATTTCAGAAAGTTCACCATAGCGACACTAACGACATTCGCACAACTACCACTATCAATCACCAAAGTGCACACATTCCCGTTTACAAAGAATTTAGTATGGAATAGATTTTCCCTTTGGCTAGGGTTGTCTATTGCCTTACTAATCATAGCGCATCTAACTACAAAGTTTGGAATAACACACTCCCCTTCTTGTGGGTAAATAACTTCACCATCATCATCATCATCATCAAGTGGCCTATTTCTAGTTTCCTCTCCATCTTGAGGCTCGGCCACATACTCCTGTTTTTCAAGACCCACTTCCTCACTAAGGTAATACAATCTCCCTTCCCGTAGTATCACGTTGCATCGATTTGGACATTCATTGGATTTATGTCCCCAACCTTGGCACTTGAAACATTAGAATCCTTTTGGGTTTGGATACTTGTGAACTTCTTGTTTTAGAGGAATTTTGTGGACTATTTTGGGCTCGGACAGCCTTGTAGTGGCAGGTTGGTCCTTGTTTTTGGGCCAACCCAATGAGTATTGAACCACATCCTTGCTTCTAGGCCAACCCGAGATGGATTGTCCCCTTGCCTTGAGAGACGACCTCTCTTTAAACTCCCTTTCAATCTCAAGAGCCGCTTGGAAAATACCTTTAACGGTATCAAATTTGTGAAGTGTCAAATGAGTGGAGATCTCTTTGTTCAACCCACACTTGAATCGGATGATGTCATGACTGATTTGTTCCCCACGATGATCAAGCTTCAACATGATTTGTTGAAACTCATCATAATATTCCATCACACTTTTATTGCCTTGACGCAAGTTGTACAATCTAGCAAGTAATTCATGGAGATAACTCTCGGGAAGGTACCGTTGCCTCATCAAGTACCTTAACCTAAACCAAGGTGGTGGCTGCCCATCAACTAATTCATCACCAAAACGCTTGACGTACTCCCCCCAAGTGTTGGCATAACCCTCAAAATGAGCTATGGCATAACAACTTTTCTTTTCTTCCGAGATATCATTAACTTGAAAAACTTTGTCACAAGCTGATTCCTATGATAAGTAGGCCTTGGGGTCACTTTCACCCTTAAAGATAGGTAAGCTCAATTTGATGGTATTGATGCCTACGTCTCTTTCTTGGTGTCGATTTCCCCTTTCTCCATACCCTCGGTACCTCCTTAGATCAATACGAACCCTTCTTAGCTCTTTCTCTCTTATGTAAGCATCATCAAAGGCTCTATATCCATCATACTCCTCTCTACCATGTTCCTCAAAGTGAGTTGGTCGGTTTTGGTGATTTGGAATCTGATTTGGAGGCATTGGGATTTGTGGATGTGGTGGTCTTTGATTTGGTGGAGTTTGGTAAGGTACGTTCAGATTTTGTGGAGGTAATGGACGGATACATCCTTCTTGTGGAATTAGAGGAGTTTGGTAATGGCGTGGTCTATTCGCTTCTTGGTTTGGAGGGAAACTAGTGGTATGATTTGTGGCATTTAGTGGGGCTAGAGGTGGATTCATTATTTGGTGCAATGTTTCTGGTGAGATAGTTGTGGGTGAAGTTCTTTCATGCCCACTTGAAGGAATATGATGAGGAGTGGATGGACAAGAGTTCCTTTGACTCTCCACTTGCTCCAATCTCCCACTTATCGTAGTCAAATCTCCCCTCATTGCCCCAATTTCTGTGTTCAACCTCTCTAAACTTCTGGTAATGGCCTCAAGTGTGGCCTTCATAGTGTCTTGTTCAGTAGTACCCCCACTTTGGGATGTGCTTCCTTCCATGTCAAGGTGTTACCTACACAATCTGCAAACAAGTTAGCGTTAAACCTCTCCTCACTCACACTCTCTCGGTTCACTCACACTTGAGCTCCACAAATGTTGTAGATTTGCTAGTAACCGTGAATCCTTAAGATATGAGTAAAGCTTTTGTCCGGAGTGGATTCTTGTTTGAAACTCAAAGAATTCTCGACGGACTGGAGTTAAGAAGTTACAACGTATTCAAACAAATAAAATCACCCAACTAAACGTGGACACGAACAAGAGAATTCAAAAGGACTAATTGACAACCTAGTAGGAGTGTACTAGCATGTTAATTAGTTCTAGAACCAAGTAATGAAACTAAGAATCAACAATTAGAAACTAGAAAACCTAAATTTGAGCTTATTAATGATGTGAACAGTAGCCAATGGGTGACGTGAACAGTAGCAAATGGGTGACGTGGCAGCATGCAATTGGTCTTGGTCCCACACAATTTAAGAACCAATTCTGAAATTTAAATCTTTACACAATTTGGAAAGGATGACAATTGGTCTTGGAGGGAAAACATAGATCTTGAAATAAGAAAAGTACCTTGTCCCACAACACTAGGTTCTTGAAATAAGAAAAAGTACTTGTCCCACAACACAAGGTTCTTGAAATAAGAAAAGGTATCTTATCACACAACACTAGGTTCTTAAAATAAGAAAAAGGTATCTTGTCACACAACACTAGGTTCTTGAAATAAGAAAAAGTTGCTAAAAAGTAGAAGCTTAGTCTAAGAAATGATGGGTTCAAGGCTTCTCACAACATGCTTTACAATTTTCAGCTTCAACTCTTGAATTTATATCACACTTTTTGGTTGTCTAAAGTCGTAAGAAAAGATGAAGAACTTGATCAACACCAAAACAATCTTCTTCAAAAACACAACACCACCAATTGTCAACAACAAGTAACAACAAACAGCCAGCCACAAGGCACCACAACTATGGTCAATATTATAAGCTCAATCTTTAGATATTGACACCTTTAGTGTTGGTGAGAAAGAAACCAACACTAGAAGCACTCTATACAAGCAAAATACTACAAAATCTAGCCAAAAAAATAAGAAAATCTCGGCTCATACAACAACACATCACAATTTTTGGCCAAGAACACAAAGGTAGCAGATTTGACTATTTCTGGAATTTTCAGATTTCAGTTTTTTTTTTTTTTTTTTTTGTAGTTTTCAAGTCTCAAGCCCAAGATTGATCTTGTTAGAACAAAATCAAAGATGGCTTTGATACCAAATGATACACTACTAACTTGGAGTGTATCAAATCTGCCACAAAATCAGTCCAAACACACTACAATTCCGAGAGCTTGAAGATAACAACTCCAATATGTGAAGACAACAACAATCACGAAATTTTGAAGGAATGCCAATACCAAAACAATAGCTACACAAGGAGAACAAGAAGATAACAATAACATTAAACAATGGTTCAACAACACAAGATGATAGATTACAAAGAGTACAATGTTAACAACAAGAACAACAAATGGTAGTAACTATAGTGAATCGAAAATCAGCCCCACACGGCTTCACTAAGTTACTACAAAGTTTCAAGAGTACAAAATGAAAGATAGTAACTTGACACAAAGATATCTTAGAATCTATGAACCCTAACTTGAAGATAGGACCCTATGACCAAAAGATTTCAGTACCAAGTTCTTACTTAGACCAAGAGGAACTCATGAACCTCAAGATCTCAAGTTTCTAGCCAAGAAACAACAGAAGTGTAACTACACTTGTTGGACAGATTTCAGGTTTTACTCTCAAGAACAAGAGAGAGAGAAATATTCAATGTTACAAGACTTGTTGTTGTGAAATATGAAGAATGAACTAAGTGCTGAAAATAACCCTAATAGCATCTATTTATATTACACACAAAATGAAGGACAAATGACCTTCCTACCCTTCAGTCATGGGGTGCCCTTAGAGTGTAATTTATTACACTTCAAGGCTCATTTTCACACTTAAAAACGTTGAAGCTCTTTGGCGGATCAAGTACCAACTCACACGCAGCCATTTGCATGAACATGGCTTGTAGTTTTTGTAACTCCCGAGCTTGGCTTCGTGTGAATGGTAGAGAACGTATTGGACAGCTTTGTACACCCGTATCACTACGCATACAAAATCAGCCTCCAATCTTCAAAACACCATCTAAATCAAGCAAGTCTTTCTTAGACTCTCCACTTAACACCTTATCCCAAATCACTCTCAACCAGTATCATCAACTTGATGAGCTCAAATTTGCTCCATCTAGGAAGACCTAGCCTCTACAAATGCCAAAACACACCCAGGTATTGAAATATCAAGCCTAACCATCTGGTTAGCCAAAGACTGAACCTCTAATACCAAATGTCTCTCCTAAGTCAAAAGATATGCTAAGCTACCCATTCTAGTTGACTTTTAACTCAAAGTATCCGCAACCACATTAGCCTCGCTGGGATGATAGAGAATAGTAAGGTCATTGTCCTTAAGCAACTCAAGCCAATGGTGGTGCCTCATATTAAGATCTCGCTAGGTGAAGAAATACTAAAGGCTAAGATGGTCTAAGAAAATTTCACACCAAACTCTATACAAGTAGTGCCTCTACAACTTCAAAATAAAAACAACCGCGCACAACTCCAAATCATGGGTAGAGTAATTTCTCTCATGGAACTTCAACCGATGAGAAACATACATGATTACCTTACCCTTCTGCATCAATACAACACCTAACCCAACACCAAAAAGCATCATAAAAGACGAGAAGCATCAATCTTTTAAAAGCGCGCCTGACAAGCATCAGACCACTAAAAGGAAATCCTCTTCGGAGTCAACTTAGTCAAGCTGCAATAGATAAAAATGCTCAACAAAGAGCCAATAGTAACCTTCTAAACTAATAAACTTTGAATCTCGATAAGAAAAGTAGGCCTAGCCCAATCAAAAACCACTACAATCTTGGTAGGATCGACCATAATACCATTCTTGGTCACCACCTGACCCAAGAAAGAGACAGACTCTAACCAAACTCACACTAAGAGAACTTAGCATACAACTTCTCATTCGTCAATCTCTAAAGCACAATCTGCTAATGCTCCTCATGGTCAGCTTCACTCACAACACAAGATTGGTGCACCCGATCCACCACTAAAGAGTCTCCTACAAGGTAAGATACACAAATAGGCATGGCAAGAGGCTCACTAGCAGAATCAAAACCCAAAAAAAAAAATGAAGACACACAGGAGAAAGTTAATCTCAAATCAAATAACATGGATATAGATCTGAAATAAATGGGGATGATACATGTGAAAACAGCATCGGAAGCCTCTACCTATAGTCTTGTAGGTATAACATAGCACTGTCCACAACCACCACTAGACTGAGTAGCACCGCGACCACCACCATGAGTACCACTACCTCTACCACACGTATCTCTAGTAGAACATCTACCTCTCATAGTTTATATAGGAGTAGCCCTGAAAATACATCGGGGATAGTCCTTGGCCAAATGACCAATCTCATCACACACATAGCAACCTTTATGTCCCGACTCAATAGAAGGAGGTATGACTAAGCTAGAACGACTACCCAAAGTTACTGGAAAATAAACCCATTACCTAAACCATATAAAGCTGCTTGCACTGTTCTACCCTAATACCTATGAAAACCTCTAAAACATTTACCTTGAGTAGTGTGACCTCTAAACTCGCCTTGATGTCGCACCCTCTTAGCGCCCCCTGAAGCCTTCAAAGAATAAATTAATTATCCTGGAATGATCCACTATACTCCAAAATAATGCCCCATACACTACCATTAGAGTTGTAGCTAGTTGAAGAAAAATATCCAACCCTTTTACAAACTTTTGAATCTTCTCAAACTCGGTGGCAATACTGGAATAAGAATATCTTGACATGGCATGGAAGTGTGTCTCATACTCTGTAATGGTTATGAAACCCTACTCTAGGTTATCAAACTCATCTCTAATTTGATCCCTTAAACTATACGGCATAAACCTGTCTAAAATAGCCTCAGTAAACTGATCCCAAGTCATCTCTGGAGAATTAAGATGTTTGCAACTAACAAATGACCTCCACCAATCCCTGGATGAATCTTTCAACTGGTAAGTAGTATAAGCAACACCATGCGACTCAAGAAAACCAAGTTTATGAAACTTCCCAAGATAATCAATCAAGAAATCATAGGTATCCAAGCCTATAATACCACTGAACCTAAGAGGACAAAGGAGTGAATCTTTCAAACCTCTTCTAGTCCTCATTAGACATAACTGTACTCATAAAAATAAGAGACATAGTAAATCTAACTAGCTGAGATCCCACTTGAGGGGGTAGCATAGATAAAGGTTGAACTCCTGATCTCAAAATACCATACTCAAATATTGACACATAAGGAGGAACAACACTCGAAGTCTGTAGAGTACCACAAGCAGATATTGGTATTACTAGAGGATTAAAACTCAGAACTGGAGGAACAGCCTAAGCAGACTCTGGCACAAACTGAGGTACAATACTCAAAGCTGGAGAAACACCAAGTGCACTCAAAGAAACACCCTCCAAAAGGGTCAGCAAGTGAATCAGTAACCCCTCTAAGACTGGGTAGAAGAACTTTATGGGATCGGAGTAGGCCCTATATCTCTAGCATGCTCAACCCAAGGCTTAGTAGAGAGCCCTCTAGTGCTACCACTGGACAGGGCAGATCCGCGTGCCCGTCCACTACCTCGATTGCAGCCATGACTCATAACTTACCCTCTAGACTGAGCCCTCTCCTCAAATAATAGCTCTGCATCTCTAGCCTCATCCAATCTAGTCCTCACCATCTACGCAAAATGAGTGAAATATTATTTAGAATATAAGCTATAAAATATTTGCATGATATAAAATAAAATAAGAGAAGTCGTCTAAAGATATCTTATAGCCTCTCGATAATAGATATGTATGTCCACATACCGATCTGCGAGACACTACTAGATACCCTATTCTTAGATTTATGAGACCAATGAAACATGGTTACTTTGACACCAATTTGTCACAACCCAAAAACCAAAGTTCATGATGGCATTTGTCACAGTAAGCCTTGACAAGTAAGCCTATCACCCAAAATGATATGAAATGAGAAATCAGTACTAAAACCCAAGTCAGGTCTTCTATAATAAAACCAAACCACACAAATATGATGATAGTGAAAATACATAACCAAAGATACCATAAGAATATCTCAAAACCTGGTGTCACGGTGTAAGAACTACTTAATGCATCTTGAATGTCAAAAGATGCAACAATAGACCAAAAAGGATCAAAATTTATTTCAAAATACAAAATAAGACATAGTCTAGATAGAAAAGGATATAAGGTCAACTCTAAATGCATATGTCAATGACTACATTAAATAGACACTAAGTACCACTTGAATCAACTGTCGTGTGATGCACTCGTACTTGGATCTACACTAAAAGAGTGCGGTAGGGGGAGTACGGTCCACTTGTACTCAGTAGACAACATAGGCTGACTAAGTAAAGTACAAAATAAAGAATATAAAATACACATTATGAGCACGTTATCTGTAATTAAAAAATATCCCAAACAGTAGCCTATACCGTCTCCACTAACAGTTCTATAATATACATATATACTATACACAAATACGAGAAAGAAGCACAAGTATACACATATACCAAATACAAGTATGAGAAATAAGTACAAATACCAATGATAATAATACAACACAAAATGAGCACAATATGAAGATGATGATGTGATGCTTGAGGTTGTCGCATAAAATTCGTATACACCTACTTAGCTACACTCCTGAGGTAGGATCCATGGGGGTTCACAATCCATATATAATCCAATAACTAATACCAATATCCATGACTCCTCTTTGACACATCCCTCGGCAGAGGGTCTATAAAGATGTCACAAGCTACTGTTTCCAATATTTCCACAGTGATGCCAATATTTCATAAGTGTATATAAAATGAGGATGAAATGATCACAACCAACCAGAATGAGAATTTCCAAATCCAACTAATATACCAACCATGTGATCTAAAATCCACTCAATATGCCAACAATCCATGAATCCAATGAAATCATATGTCAATAGGGCGAAATATACAATAATATGCCATTGATACCACATAAATTCTAATTTAGGCTTTTCACTAGGAAGATACCACCAATGTACATACATAAGTCCAACAACATCATACAAGACCCCCACGCGGTAACATATACCAGATAATGTCTCAATACTGCCAAATAATAATAACATAGGCCCTCACATGGGTATAACACATTATTAATAGTCATTTTCATGATTGGTTCCCACAACCTTAACATGATTTTATACAAAATAACTACCCATCCCAGTCTGAAGAAAGTTAATCCATAACCTATCTCAAATGTCGAAATTGATACAAACAAGCCTTCAATACCGAGCTTTCACATCATGAATGGATTCAAAATCAACTAAAACACATAATACGGAAACTAAGCATTAAAAGAAATCTAATTATATTCATATTTCCCAATTATGTGTTAGGTCAAAATGGACACTCGAAATGGATTTTTGAAAAAGTAGGGTAAAATTAGAATTTTAGTCTAAAAATATATTTTCCAACATTAAAGGAACTCATGGAAGAAAACTCAAGTGAAACGAGTTAAAATTGGAGTTTAAATTAAGAAATTACTAATCTAGATCTTTCAGGCCAAGATTCCCAAATTCCAATTTTGAATCCAAGTTTTAAAAGGATTAAAATGATAAAAATCGAAGAAAAGTAATTGAAATAGGAGTTTGGAGCTTACCCAAACTTAGAAATGGAAGAAATTTCCCAAAAGCTCGAAACCACAAGTTTCAAGTCTCAAAAATGGTAAAAAAAATTGCAAAAATGGGAAATTTATGTCACCTAGGCATTGCTTATGCGATCACCAGGTCCCTTAAGTGGCTATTGCTTAAGTGATCACCAAGTTGCTTAAGTGGCTATCTCTTAAGCGACCAGGTGTCGCTTATGTGATACCCACTAGTTGCATAGATCTCACACAAGCAACCCGATTGTCGCTTAAGCAGCAGTCACTTACCTAATGGGGAAGTCGCTTAAGTGACATCCCTGGTTGTATGTTAGGTCACTTAAGTAACCAAAATATCACTTAAATTGTGCACCAGCCCTCGAGATTCAACCAAAATTCTAAAAATACAAACGAACTATGCTACCCTTACCCATAAAATTCAACGCTCTGAATTCAATGGCAACATCAAATTTTTGATAAAATATCATTTTCACAAAGTTGATTCCCAAAACCCAACTTCACAACTATTTAAATCGAGGGTCAAAATAAGATATAAAAGTCGTAAAACTACATCAACTATGTTACCAACCTAGAAGTGATGTTTTGGATCTGCTGGCATATATTTTTTTTTTGCTATCTGGCGCACAGATCAATAAATTTTGACCGAAGTCAACTAATAAGCCTTTATAACCACCAAAAATTATGATCTCACATAAATCACATCTACATACATTAAAAATCATGTCAACCATCTCCACATTACAGAAATTCCATAAAGAAATCACGAGGAGAGGCAAAATAATCAAATCACATAAAAATAAATATTTCATAAAATTCACTAAAAATTAAGTCATTACATTAAGATAAGTGAAATACACCAAACTTCACCTTTCCTTCTTAACTGCTTTTGGCTATTTGACCTCACAAATAAGAAGTCTTTCATGCAAATAGAAGTCATATAATATGCAGTTATGAATCGGGTGGATATAATCAAGAGCGAAAAGTTTTGTTTCTTTGGACATGTTGACTGCTTGAATTTTTTTTATTTTTGATGCTTTTAATACTCATGTTGTGTTAAGAGATTTTCAAGTTACTTATTTTTTTCCTTTTATCTACATAGGGAAAAATGGGTTCAAGTATAAACTTTTCTTACCAGTTAAAATTTTGATAATATCTATGATTAAAGAAATAAATTTGCTTGTGATTTGAGGTAAGTTTTCTAAAATTCTATAATGCTTTGAAATTTACAATAAACTATCATTTATTCTTGATAAACAATTGTTAATTAAGAAGTTCTTATTTTTTTTAAATATTGATATATCTTATGGTTGAAGAGACAATTTTGCTTGTGATTTGAGGTAAGTGTTTTATAATTTGAGTATGTTCTTGATGTTTACAATCTTGATAGTAACTATGATTAAAGAGATAAATTAGCTTGTGATTTGTGGTAAATCTTCTAAAATTTAGTATGTTCTTTAAGTTTACAATAATAATTATCATGTATTCTTGATAGACAGTTGCTAATGATAAGCCTTCTCATGAAATATTGATAGTATCTATGATTGAAGATAAAAATATCTTATAGTTTGAGGTAAGTTTTCTAAAATTTTCATTTTTTTTATATTTATAAAAATAAAATATCACTTATTTTTGGTAGACAATTCACTAATTGAGAAGTATTTTATGTTTTTTGCTATTATGACTGACTATATACAACTAACAATTTGAAATTGACTTATTTATAAATGTGGTCATATTCTTTGAATTGTTACATATCGTCACGAGAAATTAGTTAACCATTTTAATTCTGTATGAATTCTCTATTATAATTTAATATTATGCAGTTGTTTTAGTTGTGAATAAACTACAAGATCCGCCAAATAGTCATTATTTTTAATAATAATTGGCTCTAATGGTTGCCCATTTTGGTACAAGCTATTTAATATAAATAGATATAAAATTTTGTGTTAACGTCAATTGTTGTTTTCTAATAATTTTGCTCTTTTATATATAGTTTTATTGATTGACAAGAGACACAAGTGCAAAGCATGTACACTAAACTAGTATATAAGAATAGTACCTCATGAAAAGATGCAAAGAATTTTTATTTATGTATGTTGAAAAAAGATGAAAAATCATATCATATCTCGGATGAAAACAAAGATCTATGTTGTTTTAAAGATGAATATATATATATATATATATATATATATATATAAATTTTAATGTGTGTGATTTGCACTTGTGTCTCACATCAATCAATAAAATTACGCACAAGAAGAATCAAATTATTAAAAAAAAATAGCAATTGACGTTAAATGTGTCAAATTCTATAATATCAACTTGACACGACCCGAACCAGGGTCTTGTCGTGATGGACATCCCAAGTTCAATCAGGACAGGAGACCACTCTCGATACCCAACCCAACCTCCAAATACATACCATGAGTCAGATGAATTTCGAACATATAACAAGATAGCGTATTTGTAGATATACTAACTTTGGAATAACTCTATTTCCTAAACCAACCCAACCAAGTCAATCCGTCGAATAACCAACCAAACGTATTGTTATGAATATAAGGGAAATATACAACAACCAACGTATAGTTATACAACAGCAACAACAACAAACCCAGTGTGTTCCCACAAAGTGGGGTCTGGGGAGGGTAAGATATACGCAGTCCATACCGCTACCTCTGAAGAAGTAGAGAGGTTGTTTTCAATAGACCCCCGGCTCAAGATAAAGAATAAGAGACAAGGAGATGAAATACATAACAGAAAAGGCGTAAGAAATACTAAAAAGTAAATCAGAGCAATACAAAAATATGATAGATACGGCAACACGAATTAAGCAGATAGCAACTAAGAAAATATGAAAGGGACCCCCACGTATAAGTAACACATATTCGCCGCCATAGACACTTATAGACATAGACCTAATATTAATAACCCGACAACACAAGATATCTCCTGGTGGCTTGCTACAACTGACACCCTCCCGCTAGCCTTCTACCCTTATTCGCGGCCTCCAAACCTTCCTATCTAGGGTCATGTCCTCAGTAAGTTGCAGCTGCTCCATGTCATGTCTAATCACCTCCCTTCAGTATTTCTTCGGCCTACATCTACTCCTCCTGAAGCCATCCAATGCTAGTCTCTCCACCTATGCACTGGGGCATCCACGTCCCTCCTCATCATATGTCCAAACCATCTCAGCCTTCCTTCTCGCAACTTGTCCTCCACCAAGGCCACTTTCATCTTCTCTCAGATAATCACATTCCTAATCCTGTCCCCTCTAGTATGCCCACACATCCAACGCAACATCCTCATTTCTGCCACCCTCACTTTTTGGATATGGGAATGCTTGACTGGCCAACACTCCGTGCCATACAACATGGACGAACAGACTTTCACTCTATAGAATTTACCTTTAAGCTTAAGGGGCACTTTCTTATCACACAGCACCCCTGAGGCGATCTTCCACTTCATCCAACTTGCTCCAATACAATTAGTGACATCCTCATCAATCTCACCATTCCCATAGATCAAAGACCCAAGATACTTAAAACTATCCCTCTTACAAAAATCTTGGGAGTCCAACCTTACCACCACATCGTCCTCCTGCCTCAAGTCACTAAACTTGCTTTCCAAATACTCCGTATTAGACCTACTCAACCTGAACCCCTTCGACTCAAGGGTTTACCTCCAAACCTCCAATTTGTCATTCACGCCCCTACGCGTCTCATCAACCAACACTACATCATCCACAAATAGCATACACCAATGCACCTCGCCTTGAGTACTTCACGTCAACACGTCCATCACCAACGCAAACAGGAACGGACTAAGAGTTGATCCCTGATGCAACCCTTTATCGACCGAAAAATAGTCTGAGTCTCCTCCCGCTATCCTCACCCTGGTCTTTCCTCCACCGTACATGTCCTTAATAACTCTGGTGTACGCCATCGGGACCTCCTCACCTCCAAACACCTCCAAAAAACCTCCTTCGGGACTTTATCATATGACTTTTCTAGGTCGATGAACACCAAGTGTAAGTCCCTCTTACTTTCTCTATACTGCTCCACCAATCTCCTCACTAAATGGATTGCCTCTATCATTCAATGGACAGGCATAAATCCAAATTGGTTCTCCGAAATAGACACAACTCTTCTCAGTCTTCGCTCAACCACTCTCTCCCAAATCTTTATAGTGTGACTCAACAGCTTAGTACCCTTGTAGTTGTTACAACTCTGAATGTCACCCTTGTTTTTATAGAGCGGAATCATTGTACTCCATCTCCAAGCCTCAGGCATTCTCGCAGTCTTGAAAATACCATTAAATAAATTTGTCAACCACCTAAGCCCTACCTCGCTCGCATACTTCCAAAAATCTACAAGAATCTCATTCAGCCCCGTCGCCCTACCCCTCCGCATCTTACGAATAGCCTCTTTGACCTTATCTACCTTAAAATGACTGCATTAGCTAAAATCACGGCTCTCTTCTGAATGCTCCAGCTCTCCTAGCTCAATGCCACTGTCCCCGTCCTCGTTCAAAATTTTATGAAAGTAGTCCTGCCATCTCTTCTTAATGTGAGCATCCTCCACCAGAACACTACCATCTTCTCCCTTAATGCACTTAACTTGATCTAGGTCACGACCCCTCCACTCTCTAAATTTTGCAAGCCTATACAATCTCTTATCCTCTCCTTTCTTCTCTAACCTAGCATACAAATGCTCAAACGCTACTGACTTGGCAGCCGTAACTGCCAACTTAGCCTCCCTCCTAGCTACCTTGTACACCTCCCTTTAACCCACGTCTCTTCTTCATCTTTACTCTCAATCAGCTTAACATACGTCCTCTTTATTATCTCCACTTTCTTCTTCACTTCCTTATTTCACCACTAGTCCCCCTTTATGCCGACCTGCTCGGCCCCTCAAGACACCCAACATACCTTTAGCAGTCTCTGTGATGTAGCTGGACGCCCTATACCAGCATCCACGTTCCACCTGCACTCCCACACCCCCATACCCGCCATCTTTTCACCTATCTCCAGTGCACTTTCTCGCGTCAAGCTACCCCACTTTATTCTAGATCGACCCAACTCTTCTTCCTCTTCTTGGTAGACAAGTCCATCACTAACAGCCTATACTAGGTTGAGAGGTGCTCACTCGGAATGACCTTATAGTCCTTACATAGCACCCTATCCCCCTTCCTAAGCAGTAGAAAGTCAATCTGAGTCTTGACTTTCGCACTTCGGAAGGTAATCATGTGATCCTTCTTCTTCGAGAAACTTGAGTTCACAACCACAAGCTCAAAGGCCCTCGTAAAATCCAACAGGGCCGCTCCCTCTCCATTTCTAACACCGAAGCCAAAACCACCATGCACATCGTCATAGCCTCCAGGTAGGACCCCAATGTGCCCATTGAAGTCCCCTGCTATGACGATCTTCTCCGTGCTAGGCACGTTTCTCACCAACACATCTAAATCTTCCCAAAAACTCGCCTTCACCTCCCCTTCCAAGCCCATCTGCGGCGCATGAACACTACACACATGCAACGCAAACCCCCAAAGACCAACTTAATTTTCATCAGCCTATCACTGACCCTCTTAACCTCCACTACCTGACCTCTCATCTCCTCCTCCACTAAGATGCCGACTCCATTCCAATGCCTATCCCTCCCCGAGTACCAAAGCTTGTACCCATCCACATCCCTAGCCTTAGATCCTACCCATCTAGTCTCTTGAACACATGCAATATTAACTCTCATCTTCTTAAAAATCTTCACCAATTCTATGGACTTACCCTGGAGGGTCCCAATATTCCACGACCCTACCCGCAACCTATCTTCTCTCGTCTGTCGCCTCTCTCTACCACCCCTCCCTGAACTAGCCCTAACACCCAACCTATACCCCTCACCCATCCCTTCTCTCACCCTTAACCCCCTTGGACAAGACCTTATTCCACCATCGACCCCTATATCCATTACTCAACACCCAAAAATAAAGCCTCAAGCCGACAACAAGCACACAGAAACTACCCGTCCTAGCAACTAGAACACACACTACAAAAATTACCAATAAGCACCACAGCCAGTCCACAATGTACTCACAGGAAGCCAAAACTAAGAACAGGCAGAGACAATAAACAAGCTACAAGAAATAGACAGGAGATAAACAAGAAACCAGAAACAAGATTAAAAACAAGGACAAACAAGACGAAAACAAGCAACAAACTAAACAAATTAAACAACAAAATAAACAAAAAAGTTCAACAAAACCAAAACTGAAAAGAAGTGGATAAATATTAAAGTAAAGATGTCACCGGTATGCCTACGTGTTGCTGGTTAAGATGATATCGATGTCCAAACTAGCTGTCGAGCATTGCCAAAATTCCACCGGTGAGTCTGGTTCTTGCCGAAATCTGGTTGTTGGCATCTTTGTACCCCCTTGCTTTGATCGGTGCTACCCCCTTACACTTCGCCGCAGCCGAGGAGTTGAGCTGGCGAAAGCCCTAGTCCCACCGGCAATAGCAGTGACAGGGAGAGAAAGGAAAAGAAAGGGTATAAAAGGGGGATAGAGAGATCTGAGGAGAGAAAACAAGGAGGGGGAGTACCCGTACCTGTTTCCAGCGCGCCTACGCCATCTCCATTGTCGGTCGGTCGGTGGTGGTCAGTGAACGTTAGGGCTAGTAGGGACGTGAATGTTGGAGAGAGGCATTGAGCTAGGAGAGCTGAAGCATTTGAAATAGAGTCGTGATTTCAGCTAATGCAGGCATTTTAAGGTAGAGGAGGTCAAAGAGGCTATTCGTAAGATGCGGAGGGGTAGGGCGACGGGGCCGGACGAGATTCCGGTGGATTTTTGAAAGTATACGGGCGGGGCAGGGCTTAGGTGGTTGACGAATTTATTTAATGGTATTTTCAAGACTGCGAAAATGCCTGAGGCTTGGAGAAGGAGTTATGATTAATATTATCTGTTGAATGCCTGAGGCTGCGTATAGTTATGATTAATATTATCTGTAGAGTTACACACCCAATAATTAAAAAAATAAAGAAGAGGTGTATGCGTTGTTAATTAAAAATATTATAATAATCAAATTTCCTTAGTGTTACAATTCTATAGTAAAAAAAGAGGAAAATGATAAATCTTTTTATTAATTGGTCCTCTTTGACAAGAAAAATCTTCTCTTCTTTGAAGACGATAATATTTTGTACGAAAAACTTTAATCTTCATCTCATTATGATTCTTAAAATAAGAAAAGAAAGCGTGAATTGAATTAAATATTATAATATAACAAAAATTTGAATCAAATAAGATACAACTTAACTTAGAGAATCATGTGAAATTTCATCGATTCAAATCTAATCCAAATTTTTGGAGTGCTATAGTTTTATAGTAAAGGGGGAGGATAAAAACCTTGTATTAGTTGATCATTTTTTAGAAGAAAAATCCCCCCTCTTTGAAGTTGACAATAACAAAGTGTATTTCCTATTAAGCTCGAACATATATCTTACAAATTATAATAGAAAATTCACCTTAAATTATAACAAAATATACCTCTGCAATCATCAAAACTATCTGGACTTCATGTTAACTAATATAAAGTTCAAGAAAATTCATTTATTATTCTACAATTTTAAAATAAATATAAGATATAGAAAGTTTACCTCAATTTATAATAAGTAAATTTACCTCTGCATTCATCAACTATCCGAACTTGATGAAAAGAATGTAAATTTTTGAGAAAATTGATAGAAGTAATAGTAGTTGGTAAAAGAAATATAAACCTAAATATCAGTATAACAACTCTTGTGGAATAATCATATGAAAGTTGGCTTTTCTTGGATTTTGTCGTAATTTAACCTTTTCATGAATTCGTCCAAACACACAATTTTAGCTTGTCTAACTTGATGTAAAGAATGTAAAATTTTGAGAAAATTGATATAAGTAATAGTAGTTGGTAAAAGAAATATAAACCTAAATATCAGTATAACAACTCTTGTCGGAAGAATCATAAGAAAATTGGATTTTCTTGGATCTTGCCATAATTTTGGCATTTTATGAATTCGTCCTAACGCACAGTTATGACTTAAATAGCTTGTCTAACATTAGGATTCTATTATTAAAAAAAACTATAGTAATAGACAAAACAACAATTGTTTCTTTGACCTTAATTTGCTATAATAGAACTTGGAATCAAACTAAGCCACGAAATAAAAAAAGTGATCAAAATAGGCCACCTATTTAATAAGTTACCAAAATAGGCTAAACGTAATAAATGATTACATTTTATATATATTTCTTAACGGTCAACTGACGAAAATGAATAGAAAACACTGTTTGTAAAACGTAATAATTTATTAGGTTTTCTACAAAAAACAAAAAAAAAAGCAGTGTGTTGTCACAATCATCTTTATATCAAATCATGTAGTTTGTATTGGGCATGCCGTTCTATTTGTATACATTATTCAAAAATTGAAATTCATTGAACAACTTCTAGTGAAATCTCTCTATTGAATATTGTTGAGTACGATAAGGACCAACTTACAAAAGTTCTACCTACAAGATATCGTGTAAACACCAGTAATTAATTAAGAAACTCGGCATCACAGACTTGGCCTACAGTTGGTTCAAGCAACTTCTGATACTCTCATCAATAATACACCGTTAATCAGGGCGGCTCAAGCACTTCGGTGGCCTAAGGTGAAAAATAAAAATAAATGGAGGTCTTAAATTTTTAAGATTAAGAAAAATAAATATATATTTTTATTAAATTTTTAAGAAAAATAAATATTTTTTTTTATTAAGTCTATATTTTAAATTTTTTGAAATGCAAAATTGTTAATATTTTTTTCATAGCAATTTCTTCTAGTAATTCTTTTTCCGTCAATATAACTAATGCATTTAATCTTTCTTGAGACATAATACTTCAAAGTTTAAATATATATCAAACTTCTTCTAATAATTCTTTTACTTTTTTTATAAGAAATTTATTTTCTCTGCGAATAATCTTTAATATGTTTTTTATAAAAAGTATATAATCTATTATTATGAAAAAAAAAAGACACCTCAAATTTGGAGGCCTAAGTCGGTTGCCTATTTTCTTATGAAAAAAAGCTCAAAAATACCCATGAACTATCCAAAATAACTCAAAAATGCTCTTCGTTAGATTTTTGGCACAAAAATACCCCTCCGTTAAATATTTGGCTCAAAAATACCCCTCCCTCTAACGAAATTCGGATAAGGATAAAAAATACCCCTGAACTATCTGAAATAGGTCAAAAATACCGTTCTATTAAATATTTGGCTAAAAAATACCCCTCCCTTAACGAAATTAAATTATTTCGATTATTTCGTTAATTTATAGGCAAAATAGCTCGGTGGATCCTTATACTTGGTCTGATTTGTAAAGTGGATATTCCTACTTATACATTTGTCATCTGAATCCTTGAACCCATTTAAAACCATATTTTTAAACCCTTTACCCATTAAAACATAACATTTTAAACCCTTTTTCATCCAACTAATATGAGTGTAATACACTCGCCGACACGTGACATGCCATGTCATTTTTTCATTGACACATAGGAAATTATTTTTATTAATTTACAATTATTTAAAAAAAAATTAGAGGCCATGATCCTTCAACTTCTTCTTCTTCTTGTTCCTTTCTTTAACCATTCAAATCTCTTAACTCCCCTAACCACCCAACCACCAACATACCACCTCTAACAATTCTTCCTTTTTCTCCCTTATCAATTCAGATGAAGACGAGTCAACCATTCCTTCTTTTCTCGAGAACCGTGAGTACACTGATGATCGAAAATCCTAATCGAAGCAAAACTCAACATCAGGCCTTCATGTCGTAATCAGCGAACGATCCACGACAACCATCGACGGCGAAGCCGTACCAGCCTTCGTCGGTAGCTCCACAAGATCTTCCTATTGATTACTCCGTCTTCATCGTCGTTATTGCATCAGTTTGCATCTTTCAGGCATTTCATCAAACATCTTCTTTGAATCACTAAACTAACCATATTTTTCGTAAAGCTCCATATCTTTAACCTCATAAATCTATCCAAACTCAATTCCATTTTCATCACCTGACAAGTGGCAATGTATTTGTTTGCCGCTTTCCAAATTCAATCCATACCCACATGCCTTAAGAACCAAAGGAACTATATAATTATCAGGCAAAACAAAATCATTAATCACATCAAAATAAGTTTTAATCCTATCAGAGTAAGCTCATGAAGACACAAACACTTCAATAAAAGCAGTATAGAGATACACATCCGGGTTTGGAATTCGCCGAAAAATCTTGGAAGCGTATTCAATGGAAGAGCATCTAAAAGATGGGGGGACGGGGAAAGAGGGTGGGGGATGGGGAGAGGGGCTGGTATAGGGGTGGGGGAGATGGGGGAGAGGGGCTGGGGGGTGGGGACGGCGGGAAGTGGGGTAATGAAGATGAAGGGTCTTTTATTTTTAATTTTTTTTTTACCATTATTTTTTAAAAAAATTAGAGGCAAAAATTGGGGACACGCTGAAACGCGCGTGTTTTACACGCGTTTTGCCAAATCATCAAATTAATGCCACATAAGTAAGTAAGGGTTTAAAATATTGAGTTTTATTGAGTTGAGGGGTTCAGATGACAAATGTATAAGCGGGAGTATTCACTTTACAAATCAGACCAAGTACAAGGGTCTACCGAGCTATTTTGCCTAATTTATATAAAGTTCATCATTTAATTTATATTTCGTTAATTTCTTTAAGTGAAAATTTATATTTCGTTAATTTCCTTAATTTATATTTCATTAATTTCTTTAAAGATTAAAAAGATGTAAAGTGAAAATACCTTTGTAGAATAAATGTATGTTTATTTTCCAAATCAAATTCAACCAATTTATATTATAATTCAAATACTTTTTTCATTATCTTATTTTTAAAATTAAAAAAATACTTTTATGTAAAAAATTAAAGTATTAGGGTTAAAAAGTTAAAGTTAGGGTTTAATTCAATCGAAATAATTTAATTTCGTTAAGGGGAGGAGTATTTTTGAGCCAACTATTTAACAGATGGGCATTTAATGAAATTAAATTATTTTAATTATTTCGTTAATTTATATAAAGTTCATCATTTAATTTATATTTCGGTAATTTCTTTAAGTGAAAATTTATATTTTGTTAATTTCGTTAATTTCGTTAATTTCTTTAAAGATTAAAAAGATGTAAAGTGAAAGCACCTTTTTAGAATAAATGTATGTTTATTTTTCAAATCAAATTCAACCAATTTATATTATAATTCAAATACTTTTTTTCATTATCTTATTTTAAAATTAAAAAAATTCTTTTATGTAAAAAAAATTAAAGTATTAGGATTAAAAAGTTCAAGTTAGGGTTTAATTCAATCGAAATAATTTAATTTCGTTAAGGGGAGAGGTATTTTTGAGCCAAATATTTAACAGAGGGTATTTAACGAAATTAAATTATTTTGATCATTTTGTTAATTTATATAAAGTTCATAATTTAATTTTTATTTCGTTAATTTCTTTAAGTGAATTTATATTTCATTAATTTTGTTAATTTATATTTCGTTAATTTCTTTAAAGATTAAAAAGATGTAAAGTGAAAATACCTTTTTAGAATAAATGTATGTTTATTTTTCAAATCAAATTCAACCAATTTATATTATAATTCAAATACTTTTTTTCATTATCTTATTTTTAAAATTAAAAAATACTTTTATGTAAAAAAATTAAAGTATTAAGATTAAAAAGTTAAAGTTAGGGTTTAATTCAATTGAAATAATTTAATTTCGTTAAGGGGAGGAGTATTTTTGAGCCAAATATTTAACAGAGGAGTATTTTTGACCTATTTCAGATAGTTCAGAGGTATTTTTGATCCTTTTCCGAATTCTGTTAAAGGGAGGGGTATTTTTGAGCCAAATATTTAACGGGGGTATTTTTGAGCCAAAAATCTAACGAGGGGCATTTTTGAGCTATTTCAGATAGTTCAGGAATATTTTTGAGTCTTTTCCGATTTTCTTATAACCACGTCATGATAATTGACAACACATTTAAACGAACTTTCTAAAATTCAATTGAAAATCATCAAAATAAATAATGGCATAATATATTTGTCTAAGAATTAGTCTCTTTATTATACCATCTCTTTTTGGAAATCGTCTATTAGGAATTCCTCTTCCGAAATCAAGAACTGTACTGAAAGAGGTACAGAATTGGCACAAGAGCTTCTAGTGCCCGTTTCGACAGACTAAGCTTGTTTAGCCGGAGTAGGTTGGATTGACATGGTAACGGCAGTTTTATCAAGTGATCTTCCACCAATACAGTTACCTAAACCTGTGTCAAATACTTTTAACCATGAATCTTCTGTTATCTAGCCTTTTTGTTACTTCCAGCAAGTCCGGCAATCTCGACGAGGATATGAGATGAAATTTCAATGTCTTCTTTTTATTTCGCCTTAAGTTGTAATATTTACAACTTGCTTTCCACTAACAAGTGGGATTATCTCTTGCTTTGGAGTGGATTTAGATGTCGAGTGGCTCTTACATTACAAGGTTTACGAAGGGAGTGATTTGCCTTTACCATCTTATAAGATGGTCATCATACTGTCTGCATTTCGCTTTACCGTAGATCGGCTGACTGAAAAGCAAAGATATAAACCTCATAACACAAGCTTGACCAAAAGAAAGGAAAATGCAGCTAGATAAAAAGAGACAGCATGTTACGGAAGTCTTACCAACAAGATTCGCTGCCGCATCTTCAAGTTTCAAGCCGAACTTTTGCTTCAGATCCTTGTAAGTAATCATAACATTAGCTTTTGCATCTTGTTTTTCAGAGGTCAGAGTAGACAATTCATCCTGTGGTAAAGAGAGCCAGATATTTGGCCTACTCCACATTCAGATGACTATTATAATTTGGCACAAGGTCAGAGTTTACAAATAGATGCTGCTGCGTTGACTCACATCAAGTCCCTGTATTCCCCGTCTAAGATGGAGGACTAGTTGCTAGTGGCCCATGAAGAGAGTAACTTTACTGAGGCACAGAGAATTTGATCACTTCAACTGATAACTCCACTCTGATTTTGTTCTTCTGAAGCAACCTTGAAACTTCAAGAATGCTCCCTAATTGTCACTAATATGGAGTGCAATAGCTTTTGCTACTCTCTATCATCCTTTCTGCAGGACAAATAGAATTCAAGTATGCATATACTATTTCCAGCAATACTACTTTGCAAACAAATAGAGAAACAGATGATCAACCCAATAAATGTGCATAATGTGCCACCGATACTCGCTTTTAGTGAATCTGGATACATCGTCATAGAAGCATGCCACACGAGATCAAAACGCCTGCCCCGCAACACCTCTCCCAGTCTGAAAACGATGAGAATCACATGTCATACCAAAATTTGATCATCTGAAGCATACAAAGGTCCATCAGTTATCAAAATAACACCTTCTCTTATCCTTCATTAAATTTGGCATGAGTGCCTCCTTTACTTGCGGGAAAATTTAGGTACTTATAAGAGATCCAATCTGAGTATGAGCAAATCAGAACTATACACACTACTTATAAGGGATCCAATAGTTGCTTAATTTCATCAATCTCTTGCGGTTGAATATGGATGCCTGCTATGGAAGATTATTAAGGTAATCTAGAATAAGTAAGGGATGCCGCTGCTGAAAGGTCACCTGCACAAAAGAATCACTAGACCGTTGCAAACCCATGACCTGCGACATAGAATAGTAAACAAGAAAACAGAGGGTCATCTCGTCTGAGACCATACAAAGTCTTTTCATATAGAGGACTGTAGTAGAAGTAACACTTGAGGTAGTGAACAAAGTGCAGCAGGATAATCTCTTTTTGAGATAACAAATGTACTAAAATTATTGCTGCACAAAGATTTCACGACTTCCCATCTCAAACTAAGTCACAACTTTGCGGAAAACTCTAACCTCAATTAACATGTCATCACAGAGTATACACACATTTCAGTTGCCTGTGTGTGACTGCCCCGCGCATGAGAGAGCAGAGACATGGAATAAGAGATTAGACAGTGGTCACCAAACGTCTGATATACAATTAGCGTACAAATTCCCCTATGCTCTCAGGTTGCCTCCAAATAAACCAAGATATCATAGATCAAAGTTTTCTGTGCACAGCTACTGATAAAAATCTGAGACCATACATTGATTTCTCTAAATTCTAAAGTGGCTGAAATACATCTTAATTTGGTCAAGACAGCAAACAAAAGGAAGTTGTTTAGGAAACTGAGTTGATAGTTGTATTCTGTCAATCTTTAAATTGTTACCATAAGGACTGAAGCAGATTTTCCAACTATGCAGATGATTTTTACTGAAGGACGTGAAATTATTTTGTGAAGAACAGTTCTGAGGTGTTTTCCCATTTTTCTACTTCTGTATTGAGATGTAAGACGTGAACCCCCTTTACCAATGCCTAAAAAATTATTGTCCTTTTTTGTATAATAAGCAGAATTACAGGAGCAGATATGTAGGATATTATTGTTTTGATTTTTTTCCATTGTTGGGATCACATGTAAGTGTATAAATATAAAGTCAAGGCCCTTGATCTTACAGGACTAATTTCTTTGATGTTTTCAATCTTTTCATTCCTCTTCTGTTTGTTATTTACAGCCACAAGGATTGTTTCCCTTGTTAGGTTATTAGCTTATTTTGTAAGACTATTTTATTTATATATATATTGCCACTACTAGTTAGTAGTTTTGTTTTTTAGAAAAAAAAAAAAGAGAAGAAAAAAAAGAGTGTATAAATATCTTTAACTCATTATACATATGATATCAGAAAGAGAAGGTTCCACTTTGTTTCAATAAGAGAAATTTTAAAATGCTTGCAGTTATAACCAAAAGGCTGAAAATGAAAATTTAGGTCAGTTATTGCTGAACCCATTGACTCACAGCAAAAAGAACCAAGAAGAAACTGAAATCATGATAAATGACAATGGAAAGGACTGACCTTCAGATCATTAAGGAATTAAATATTTCAGGTCCATCAAAAACTGCAGTCACTACAATACAGAAACAACCACTGGTTCTATACTGGCCAAGCTAAGCAACCTCGAGCATTGCAATTCATTGATGTAGCGTGTTGTTGATAGTCTTAACATGGACCCAGGGAATCTATGACCTCCTTCACTCTCAACGTCCACCAGAAAATTTATAGTCGAGCCACTTCCTCTGATACCAACGCAGTCCTTTATCATGTGCAATTAAACCAGAAGGCTGATCCGATGTTCTGAGGAAATATTTGCCATCAATTTTTGTGGGTGACCAAAATGGCAATATCATACCAAAATGTGTCCTGAAGCCCATGAATCCATGGAGTATGTTAGGATCGAGAATCCCGGATAGTGCGAAATTAAACAAAGTAATCAATTAAAGACAATAACAAAGACGATAATTATGATAAGTTGAGAAAATAAAGGAGGTACAAATTTAACGTGGTTCGGTCAACTTGACCTACGTCCACAACCAAAAGAAGGAGTAACTTTACTAAACACCAACGGAACAAAAGAGAGTCCAAAATTAGAGTAATTAAATACTCTTATATCCAAAATACCCAAGAGAATAACCTTACAAATATCACTCCAAAGAAGAAGTTCACTCAAAGTATTTCCCAACACAACTCTCTCACAAATACTCTCTACAAAGAAGAAAACAAACACAACTAAATCTTATTAAATATTGGTGTTCTTCTCAAAATGGTGTGTTATGAATGAGAAAGAAGGTCCCTATTTATAGATGTTAAAATTCTATGCCTTTGACAGAGTTATATTACTCTGCTTTGAATTTAGGCAGTAACTGAACAATGAGAGTTGAGAGGAAGAGAGGAGAGAGAAAAAACTAATGAACTGATTCCATTGAATTGTATTGATCTTAGCTGAGCTATTACATGTATTTATAGAGGTTTCTTTAGTGTACAGCTGTAAAAAGTCCAGCTGTCAATCCTAACTAACTTCCTAACCACCTCTCTTAACCACTAGTCAACTTGACAAGTGATTAGCTTGGAACATTTTCTCTTCTTAGCTCAACACTCTCCCTCAAACTGATGGCTTAAAGATATTTATGAGACCTAGCTTACTTAGTAGATACTCATGTTGCAACCTTCCCAGGGATTTAGTAAAGATGTTTGCCAGCTGCTCTCAAGTGGATACATGTTCAGTTTTGATTATTCCTTGAGTTATTCTCTCCCTCACAAAGTGACAATCTATGTCAATGTGCTTGGTTCTTTCATGAAATATAGGATTTGCAGCAATTTGAATTGCACCCTTGCTATCACATAACAAACTTATAGGCTGCTTGACTTGCACTCCCAATTCCTTCAACAATCCAATTAACCAGGTAATCTCTGCTGTACACATGGCCATACTTCTAAATTCTGCTTCTGCAGAACTTCTGGATACTGTTTCTTGTTTTTTTGACTTCTATGATATCAAAGCTCCACCAAATTTCACCAAGTATCACTAGCTGATTTGTACTACCTGCTGGCATTAACAAACCTACACCTGGAGTGCCTTTGACATATCTTACTACTCTCAAGGCAACTTCCATGTGTGATCTGTATGGACAATGCATATACTGACTTAGCACTTGTACAACAAAGGCCAAGTCAGGTCTAGTCATGGTCAAATAAAGCAACCTACCAACCAGCCTCTGATATACTGTAAAGTCTTTTGAGAACTTCATCATCATTCACATGCTCTATACTGAGGTGTTTATCATATTCTACAGATGTTAGCTTGCGGTTTATCTCAAGTGGAGTATTAGTAGGTTTTGACCCACTTAAACCAGCTTCAGACACAAGCTCTAAAGCATACTTTCTCTGGCTTAGTACTATTCCATCCTTGGATCTTGCCACCTCAATTCCTAAGAAGAATTTGAGTTCTCCAAGATCTTTCATTTTGAACTGCTGCTGCAAGTCAGTTCTAGCTTGAGCTATCAATGTTGAGCTGCTACCAGTGACCAATAAGTCATCAACATATACCAAGATTGCCACCAGATCACTGCCTGATCTCTTAGTGAACAAGGAGTAATCATAATGACTCTGAGTGAACCCCATCTGCATAAGAGCATCAGTTAACTTTTTGTTCCACTGACTAGGAGCCTGTTTGAGGCTATACAGCGACTTGTGGAGTTTACAGACCTTGAGACACTCCCCCTGTCTGATAAACCCTTCAGGAATACACATATAAACCTCCTCTAAAAGATCACCATTCAAGAACGCATTATGGACATCCATCTGGTAGATCAACCAATTCTTAGAGGTAGCAAGTGCATTAAAAGATCTCACAGTAACCATCTTAGCAACAAGTGAAAAAGTATCATAATAGTCCACACCTTCTTTCTGACTATAACCCTTGGCTACGAGTCTAGCCTTATACCTCTCAACTTCACCAGAGGCCCTATACTTCACTTTGTACACCCATTTACACCCCAATAGGTGTTTTACCATGTGGTAGATCCACAATGGACTAGGTGTGATTATCTTCTAAAGCAGCAATTTCAAGGTTCATGGCTTGCACCCATGCGGGATCTTTAGAAGCCTCAAGAAAAGATGTCGGTTCAGGGATAGAAGAGTAAGCATACAAGGCATGTTGATAGGATGGATTAAGTTGGGAGTAAGAGACATAGGAGGACATAGGATACAAACACTGATGTGAGGATGATTTAGAAGTAACAAAGTCAGTGAGCCACACAGGAGGTTTAGTAACTCTAGTGGACTTTCTTTGAGGTACAGCTGGTGTAGGTAAAAAGATGAGAGCAGAGTTATCAAGTGCAGCTGGAGAAGACATACCAGAAGAAGAAACTGGAGGTATACCAGTAGGAACCTTCTCTGTAGGTGCATCTGTAGGTAAACTAGGAGAGATTTCCTCTGCAGAAGAGGGTCTAGGAGAATGAGATAGTGTAAAATCAAGAGAAGAGAGCTCAAGGACAGGAAATATAGGTGGGCCAGTAGAACGAGCTTGTATGAAAGGAAAAACTGATTCTGTAAATACCATATTTCGACTGATGAAAAAAGACTTTTCCTGGAGATCATACACCTTGTAGCCTTTTTGAGTGGCTGTATATCCCATAAACAAACCAGGAATAGCGCTTGGAGAGATTTTATCTGAGATTGGGCCATTTGTACCATAACACAAACATCCAACTACTTTCAAGTGAGACAGATAGGGTGGCTGCTGATACAACAACTCATAAGGAGTTTTATAGTGCAGTAACCTGGAAGGAATTCTGTTTAGCAAGTAGGTAGCAGTATCCACACACTCACCCCAAAATTTCAAAGGAATTCCACCTTGGAACCTCAATGATCTGGCCATACCAAGTATAGTTCTGTGTTTTCTTTCTACTACTCCATTCTGCTGAGGAGTGTAAACACATGAACTTTGATGTAGAATACCAAGGTCAGACATTAAAGAGGTAAATTCATGACTAAAAAATTCACAAGCATTGTCAGTTCTTAAAACCTTCACTGTTGTAGTAAACAAATTCTTTATTCTGAGTAGAAAATCTCTCAGTACAACTATCACCTCAGACTTAAATTGAACTAGAAACAACCATGTGAATTTAGAATAGTCATCTACCACTATGACAAAGTACCTCTTGTTATTGTGAGTAGGTACTCTATAGGGACCCCACACATCACAATGTAAAATATCAAAAGCACACTTAGACATAGTACTACTGGGTTGAAATGGTAGTTTTGTGTGTTTAGCTAAGGGACATACTGTTCAAACATGGTCTTCAAACTTCAAGTGCTTTAGCTCATCATGTCTTTTAATAACAGCTACTGGAGCATGTCCCATTCTTCTATGCCAGAGAACACTAGAATCTGATATCTGTTGCACATTACTTGCAAACTTATTCACGCTTGGCTGAGCATGACTGTTTTTCATAGATTTTCCATCCAGGACATATAATCCCTGATCTTCTCTACCAATCCCCTTCACCATGCCAGTAAAGAGATCCTGGAATATGCAAAAGTCAGGGAAAAAACTCACTGAACACTGCAGTTCCCTGGTTAATTTGGAGACAGACAACAAATTGAATCTAAAGTCAGGTAAAAACAAAACATCGGATATGGAATGACCATCCAACACCACAGCATTTCCTGTGTGTGACACTGAGACATCACCACCTGTGGGGAGATGTACCTTACTATGCTTTGAGGTTGAGATTGTCTGATGGCTACATAGCAACTGTGAATTAAATGTCATGTGATTAGTAGCACCAGTGTCTACTATCCAACTAGCACTAGCATTTTCATCAAGCATGTTATTCACACTATCACCAACAACATCATACACACTACTGATAGAAGAAGCAGTAGTGATACCTGAAGTACCAGACTGAGATTGTGCCCTCAGGTTACTCCCACTCATATTGTAATTGTGGTTGCCTCCAGAAGTACCACCAGAATACAAACTTCCTCCATTATAACCAGTGTTGGAATTTCCACCTGTACTCTTCCCCTTATTTCCTCTATAGTTAGAACTAGATCCCATTCTATGAGTAAAGAAGCTGTAGCATCCAGAGACTCTGACACCTGATTAATGATTAATTTGGGAGAAACTAGCAATAGATTTCTGACTTTCATGCTCTACTATCATGGAGTATACTTTGTTTAAGGATGGAATAGGAGACATCATAAGAATCTGACTTCTACACTGAGAATAGGTTTCATTGAGCCCCATCAAAAACTGTAAAACCCTTTGATACCCAAAATGTTGAGCATAGTTTATAGATTCTGGGCACAGCACCCTGGACAGGGCATGAGCATCAAACTCATCCCAGAGATTTCTCATTTTTGAAAAAATAATCAGCTACAGACAGAGTACCCTGAGATAAAGTTGCAATTTCTCTATGAAGGAAAAAATTCTAGAGCCGTTCACTTTGTCAAACCTTTCCTTTAGGTCAATCCAAAGCTTATGAGCACCAGAAGTATAGATAATGCTACTCAAAAGGTCTTTCCTTACTGCATTCATGATCCACGATAACACCACTGCATTCACCTTTTCCAATTGTTCACGCAGAGATGCAGGAAACTTATCTTTGGTATATCTACCATCAACAAAACCTAATTTTCTCTTTCCTACCAAACCTATAGCCATTGACCTACTCCACAAAACATAGTTCTCAGATCCAGTCAATTCAAGTGAAATTAGAGAGCTACCTGGAGTATCGTTTGGCTGGAGATACAGAGGATGATGGTGATCAATTTCATCTCTACTGAAGCTCGATTTTGCAGGTGTAGATGGAGCATTCAACTCAGTTTCAACCGCCATTGATGTACTGCACAAATTGAATAACTACGGACCTATTTCCCTCGTCGGATTGTGTTTAATCGTCGTTCTCTTGGGATGATAACGATTGTCAATCTGTACGAGTAGGCTTTGATACCATGTTAAAATTCTATGCCTTTGATAGAGTTATATTACTCTGCTTTGAATTTAGGCAGTAACTGAACAATGAGAGTTGAAAGGAAGGGAGGAGAGAGAAAAAAACTAATGAACGGATTCCATTGAATTGTATTGATCTTAGCTGAGCTATTACATGTATTTATAGAGGTTTCTTTAGTGTACAGCTATAAACAGTCCAACTGTCAATCCTAACTAACTTCCTAACCACCTCTCTTAACCACTAGTCAACTTGACAAGTGATCGGCTTGGAACATTTTCTCTTCTTAGCTCAACAATAGAGATAAAATGGGCTTGTTGATGTCATCCATGATGTTAATGGAAGATGTAAATTTCAACATTTGCATGTGAATGAGAGAAATTTACAACAAAATCTTTGATAGCAACTTTGTTTGACCAACAAATAATCTTCCAAAAGTCTTTGGTAGCAACTTTGTTTGACAAATCCAAAAATAATCTTTCAAAAGTCTTTGGTAGGCTTTTACCAATTGTGAACAAAAGAAAAAACAAAGGCCACATTACAGAATATCTAATAGTTGAAGTGCAGATTTAATCCCAGTTCCTACATGTTCAAACACGGCCTCAAAGGCTCTTCTAAATGCAACCGCATTTAAGGGCGGGCAAGCACCAAGAAGGTTATAATACAACAAACTAAAACTTGCGCAGGTATCTTCATTTTGGCTACAGAAAACTGAGTGAGAGATAGATGACTTTGGCGGTTGCAAAGATAAAGAGGAAGAATATACCTTAGGAACTCATAAAGTGAAAAAGACGCTGCCTCTTCACGTGCATCACTATCATCAATGACAAATAGAATTCCTGCACCATTGCCAATTTTGTAAAACAATTCAAAGAAGTTAAAGCATTTGGATATCAATAGTAATGGTTTATAAAAGTTCATATAGTTTTTGTTAAAATGACACAATGTTATGGCCCACTTGGTATAAAATAAAGCTATGAGAAGGTGCTGAACTCTTCCCTTCGTATTCAATCTGTAGAAAGAGTTCAGAAAAGTTTAACAACCAGGTCCTGACTCCCGCCTCCCCAATCCCCAGAAACCTTAAGGGAGGGCCTGCAGAACCTTTTCCAAGTGAATGCTATATCGTGATTACTTACTATATTCCAAAATATGTCCAAAGACTATTCAACTAGGGACACTTCTTCTGCAATACAAACCTTCCTTCATAAATGTTTGTTGAAGATATTTTTCTCTTTCTTCTGGTTCTTTCCAGAGGCAGGTCTAGCAAGCATTTCATCAGTCACAATATACTTGGAATCCTCATCCACAAATATGATCCCAAGTGTTGCTAGATTCTTCCTTTCGAAAAGAAAAAACAATCCACATGCAAGAGTCACTTACTGTTTGAAACCAGAAGGAAAAGTGAAAAAGAATTGTTAATTGTATATCAATAAGAAACTCGAATAGCAAATTGTGAACTCAATTTGTTACTGAACTTCTTTCAACATAAGATAAGTACATTACAATTTGGGAAACTGTTGCAGTACCAATGATAAGAATTCTAACTTTAGAGTTTTAACCACATTATTCAGTGACAATTAAAATCACACGACATTAAATTCTGCCGCTAGTTTTGCATCATCCTCTTGGGCCTCTCTATTTTGACCAGACTTTCGTTTTGTTTCCTTTGCCCAAAGTGCAAAATACTTGGACTCAAGTGCACCCTCTCACGTTCAGAAATCATATGTACTCTCTTCAAGACAAATAAACCCACGATATGAATCCATTCTGCCCAAAAATATCAATATGCATCCCACAACTCCCCTTCCCATTCCTGCAGTCGCATACATCTTCACCCATACCTTTGGGGAATCCTTCCCTGGCATTATCAACTACCGCACTTTCTTATTTCAAGTTCTATTGATGGTAGAAAGTTTTGGACGACAATCAACACGTGCTGCTTGAGTTTTGACTTACTGTGTCATCAAACTCTTTTTCTACTTTTTCTCCTTCTCTGAGGTTAAAATAGGTGAGTAGTTGAGTGGCAACAGACTAAAATATTCTTTAAGTGGCTTCATTTGTAGCACCAGAGACTCTAGACTTGCTATGTATCCATGGCTTCATTGCTCAGATTCTTTCATTTATGCAAAGAGTATTCTTGATTTCCAACATGTTGAAGCACTACCGTAACTACTTTTGGTACCCAAAGGGAGCATTCTAGAGGTAATAAATAACAAAATTCTAAAAAATATAAAATATTAATTTAATAACGTTATCCTTTCTTCCATTCCTTTTTTTTCATTTGATACCTACATTTAAATGCTTGAGAGCCTACGTTATTTCGATAGTTCATCTTAGTTCATATGATCTGCAGTCACTTTCTTGATAGAGAAATTTTAGTTATTGTGTCCGTTATTCTTTAGTTACATTTTTATTCTTATATTGTGTTCACACATCATATATTTTTACTTATTAGATTAGGTACATATTAGTTGGAAATTCAAGTTGGCAAAATGATTAAATTAGGACTCTTAGAAAGCATAGGAACACAAACATACTAATATGACTAAAAGCTATTCTCAACTAATTGTTGCTGCTTATATAGATTTTTCTCTTTTATTTTGCTCTATTTTTCACTAGGTCTGCATGAATTCAAAACAATTGTAGGTCTTTCAGGATAATTTCCTTCCATGTAATTTTAAATCTACCGTGGTCACTTTTAATAGCTCCACTCATGATTTTTCATCTCTAAACAGGTGTTAAATTAAAGAAGGAATGTAAATACTTTTGAGTCCTCATATTATTGTTTTTAGCAGGCAACAAAATGAATCGTACATGCAAGATACTGCCTCATTAGGGTATGCATGCTACATAATGCAATTAAAACTATAGGATCGTTTAGGTATAAGCAATTCAATCTTAGGCTTACAAGTCTTGAATTCAAAGGCACTTGGCTGCATATGTTGGCTTCACTTCTCAAGTTTACATTTCCTGAGGTACATCCACTTAGATAAAATCACGTTAGGTTTCTAAATAGTTTTACATCATTTGATAGACAAAAGAGAGTTTGACAAATTCACCAACTACATTTAGTAAAACTAAAGATCCTACTTCTTCTAATCAGAATCTAGACTCGTCTGATTAGGCAAGTTCAACCCTTACTTTGGTGCTGTTTTTTCTTAGTTATGATTTATCTATGATTGCCAATTCCATTTATAGTTCAAACAGAGATATTTTCTTTCAAATATCACCTATATTTCAAATTGATGAAAAATAGAGATGCTTTTTTTTTTTTTATTAAGAGAGACTTCCATTTTGAATTAATCAAAATTCCTTTTCATTTAGGAAATTTACTTTTATCTAAAAAAATTTTAACAATTGAATTTTAGTAATGATATTTTTCATGTCGTAGATACATTTTTTATTTTCAATCATTTCATTTTAGTCAGACATCAAAAGAAGTTTTGCTCCCTTCAACAAATTTCATCAGAATAAAGTGCCAAATATTTTACTCTTGAATCAATAAAAGAAAGGGTAAAAGGGTCATTAAATAGATATTTTATATTTTTCAGAATTTTGTTATTAAAAAAATTCCACATAAGAAAAAATTAGCTAAGAAAATAATAAAATGGGTTGGGTGACTTTCTGAGTAAAACATCTAAAGTTGAGTGACTTTCTGAGTAAAGTTCAAAGTTAAGTGACTTTCAAGTTGAGTGACTTTCTGAGTAAAGTTCAAATTAAATGAATTTCTGGGATAAAAGTCTAAAGTTGAGTGACCGTTTAAGTTATTAACTCGAGCATTCTATGATGTGGTTAGAACTAATATCTTGCCATTTCCCAATTATTCTCGGTAACAAAACTGTAGCAAAAGTTCTATAGCCGATGCATGGCTTAAACTTCCAAGGCTCCATTCTTAGACAGTTGAGCCATCCAGCTAAGCAATCATATGATGGTCTACTAAATGGAGAAAAGTTACAATTTAAAAGGTCCATAGGGACTATAGAAATCAGTGATCTTCTCTGCCTAACCATTATTCAGAACATCTTGCTTTAGGCATAAATCATGCTAAGTGCTTCATTAAAACCAAATCAATGCGGCAGAAAAGAAAATTGGTGTATTTCAATAGGCTGTTGTTGAATAGTCACCAAAAGATAGCTAACAGTGTTGCCCCTAGGATTATATACAAAAGATGCACTAATAACAGAGTAAAGATCATATAACAAAAATAACCTACCCAGTATAATCCCAAAAGGCGGTATCTGGGGTGGGTAGAGTGTATACAGACCTTACTTCTACCTCAGATAGAGAGACTTTTCCCTGTAGACCCTCCGCTCAAGTGAAACAGAGTAAGATCATATGCATATGAAAATAACATTTCACACTACAAAAGTATTTCAGAAATTTCAATTGAAAACAAGTAACATACAACAATTTTCATTTCACAGACATTAAAACACATATTGTGAAAAATCAATGTTCTGGTATTACCTTCAAAAGTTTTGAAAAACAATGTACAGTAAAAAGAGTAGTGACCCTAAAATATTTTATTATACAGAGAAACGCTGTGGAGCATGAGAAGAAGATAATTTCTGATTTTACTCAACAGCGGTTTCACCGTATAACAGAATGGTACGGACCAATATAGCGGCAACAAGTAATAGGGTTTTCTGTGCACACTGCACAATTACAAGGTTTTTATAGAAAAATCAACCAAACTATAAACAGATGGATTAATTAGGGCATTGGGCTGAATTTGAACAAATTGATTAATTGGGGCATTGGGCTGAATTTGATCCGATTAAAATGTTTAAAGGTCATTCCAAACTTATTTTGAATTTATTTAAATAGATTGGAATAAAAATGAGACAACTTACATAACGCATATATGTCTGAATTATTTTATTTAAATATGAACTTCAAAAATAAATTTAAACTACTTACGAATAATAAAATAAGTTTAAACTATTTTTCAAAAATAATAAACCGAATTTAGAAAGAGATGAAAGGTGAAAGATGAAAGATGACAAAATCAAGTCTACTGAATTCACTGTGTGTTCTTGAGAAAATTATTTTCCTCAAGTATCCGGGGTTATGGAATATATCCTCACATGATAAAATGATTCACTTCAGTAGAATAATGGTACCTCATATTTTAATGAACAATGAGCTCACTCCACAGTAGCAAATCACACTAGAGTTTTTGCAAGAAAGAAGAGTTTTTAACTTGGAAATTTTGTGCCAATAACTGAGAAAGTATAGACTTTTTCATTCTGTTTCTGTATATTTCTGTATGTCATTTGCGACTTTTTCCACTGTAAAGGGTTTCCGTCGAACCTAATATAAAAAGTTTAGGGTTTTCGTCGACCAGATTGTTGGTTACTACTTTTTTTGGCTACTCATAGATCCTCTCCGTAGTTTCTCTCCGACGTCTCGTCGGGAAAACCCCTCATTTTTCGCAGGCAATTCACTTTTCAGATCTTCGATTACTAACAAAATCCAACGTCTCTCTCATTAAATCTCTCTCTATAATATTTCTTCAATAGCACCAACGACCGGCAGGTGAGTCCGCCGGCGACGCCTAGATTTTTCGGTGAGCCACAAATCTCTTATCACTGCTGGAATCACTGGTTCGGCAACTACAAAGAAACAATGGTAAACCAGATCCAGTGAAGCTTCGACAATAGGTTTTGCTGGCGGCCAGCGCACTTTCCGGCATTCAAGTCAGACTGATATCACCAGTGGGTAAAAGAAGCGGCAGGAACATTCTAGCGACCAATTTCTCCTCCAAATTACCAAAATCCAACGAAAGATCAAGAAAACACCATCATTTTCTCTTTCTACAGGATTAGGTGCACTCATTTTATCTCTTCTAGTTTATACGCCTCATGTCTTATTATATATTCTCAGCTATTTCTTTCCTTGTTGGTTGATTGTTTATCTTGATTATTTCTTGTAGGAGTATTGGTTCTGGTTTCTCTTTTACGTGTTGATATTTTTGCTTGTGTTGGTGTTACTTTCTAAAGTGGATTAGAGGTATTGTGATTAGTAGAATTAATGTTATTAATTGTTGGTTGTCATACTGGATAGTGATTGTGGTCGTGCGTATATGTGACTGTTTCTTGCTTTTCCCCTGTAGATTTATCGCATTATTACCTTTGAGTCTTTTTGCCTTTCCTTTGTGTTTTTTTTCAATTTTTTTTTGTGTTTCATAGCCTTACATATTTGCTCGTCTTTTTCTTTCTTTTGTTGAGTAGTGGTTGTAGTGGTCGATGATAAGCTAGGGTCATGTTTTAGGTTGGGTTGGGGGTTGTGAATAGGGTCTAGGGTGAGAGTGGGTGCTAGCGATAGGTTAGGGGCAGGTCTAGGATCGAGTTAGGGGTTGGGGGCCAGAGGTAGTAGGGTTAGGTGTGGTAAGGGAGAGTCCAAGTTGAGAATAGGGTCTTAGAACATAGGTACTCTTCAAGGTAAGTCCATAGAGCTCGTGAAGAGTCTTATGAAGAGGAAGATTCGTATAGCGTGTGTCCAGGAAACCAAATGGGTAGGCTCTAAGGCGAGGGATGTGGACGGGTATAAGTTGTGGTACTCAGGTAGCGTGAGACATAGAAATGGGGTAGGTATCTTATTAGATGAGAAGCTTCGGAGAAAGGTGGTGAAGGTTAAGCGGGTGAAAGATAGGTTGATGCCAATTAGGTTGGTCGTTAGGGTTTTTTCTTTTAGCGTTATTAGTGCCTACGCTCCGCAAATAGGTTTGGATGAGGAAGAGAAGAAGATATTTTAGGAGGCTTTAGATGAGGTGGTTAGAGGCATTTCGAGCAAAGAGATGTTGTTCATTGGAGGGGATTTCAATGTATATATTGGATCTTTACCAAGAGGGTATGATGATGTGCATGGCGATTGTGGGTTTGGGGATCAGAATGAAGGAGGAGTTTCTCTTTTGGATTTTTCTAGGGATTTTGGGTTGTGGGTTGTAAATTCGAGCTTCCCAAAGAGGGAGGAGCATCTTATTACCTTTCGTAGTTCGGTGAACAAGGCGCAGATAGACTTGTTTCTCCTTAGGAAGGGTGATAGAGCTATTTGTATTGACTGCAAGGTTATACCTTGCAAGAATCTTTTGACTCAACATAGGTTGTTGGTGATGGACATAGAATCAACAAGGGTCAAAAAAAGAGGAGTGTGAAGGCTCGGCCCAGGATTAAGTGGGGTATCTTGACGTTCGCTAGTGCTTTGGAAACATGGGAGAAATTAAAGAGTGGGGGGACTTGGGAGAGTAGATAGTATATGGATAGTATATAGGAGACGACTGCCAGTTGTATTATGGAGACCGCTGGAAAGGTGTTGGGTATGTCGAGAGGTCGATCTGGCAAGTATCGAAGGGACTAGTGGTGGAACGAAGAGGTTAAGAAGAAGGTGGAGGCTAAGAAAGTGGCTTATGCTAAGTTGGTTGAGAGCAAGGATGATGAGAATAGACAGACGAATAAGTAGGAGTATAAGGAAGCTAGGAGAAAGGTTAAATTAGCGGTTACGACAGCTAAGATAACAGTTTTTGAGAGCCTGTATGCAGCTTTAGAGGAGAAAATTAGGGATAAAAAGTTGTATAGGCTTACCAAGGCCAGAAGAGGAGGGATCATGACCTTGACCAAGTGAAATGCATCAAGAAAGAAGATGGTACAGTGTTGGTTGAAGATGCCCTCATTAGGAAGATGTGGCAGTCCTATTTTTATAAACTTTTGAACGACGAGGGGGATAAAGTTTTTGTGTTGGAGGATTTGGAGAATTCTGAGAAGTATCGCTATTATAGTTATTATAGGCGTATCGAGGTAGAGGAGGTTAAGGGGGCTATTCGCAGGATGCGTCGGGGTAGGGTGACAGGGCTAGACAGGATTCTATTGGATTTTTGGAAGAGCACTGGCAAGGCAGGTGTGGAGTGGTTGACAAGGTTGTTTAATATTATTTTTAGGGCAGTGAAGATGCCTGAAGCGTGGAGGTGGAGTACGATGATTTCTTTATATAAGAACAAGGAGATATCCAGAGTTCCAATAATTATTGAGGTATCAAGTTGAGTCATACTATAAAGATTTGGGAAATGGTGATAGAGTTAAGGCTGAGAAAGATGATGACTATCTCTAAGAATCAGTTTGTTTCATTCCAGCTCGCTTGACTACGGAGGCCATTCACCTTGTGAGAAGATTAGTGGAGAAGTTTTGGGAGGGGAAGAAGGACTTACACATGGTATTTATTGATCTTGAGAAGGCTTATGATAGAGTTCCCAGAGAGATTTTGTGGATGTGCTTAGAGGTTAGAAGGGTGTTTTTGGCGTACACTAGGGAAATTCAAGATATGTATGATGGCGCAAAGACTCGTGTGAGGACGGTAGAAGGTGATTTAGAGCACTTTCCAGTTTTGATAGGTTTGCACAAGGGATTGACTTTTAGCCCTTTTTATTTGCCTTGGTGATGGATGTATAAACGCGATATATTTAAGGAGAGGTGCCTTGGTGATGGATGTATAGATGCGATATATTTAAGGAGAGGTGCCTTGGTGTATGTTATTTGCTGATGATATGGTATTTATGGACGAGACTCGGGGAAGAGTTAATGATAAGTTAGAGATTTGGAGACAGACCATTGAGTCTAAAGAATTTTGGTTGAGCAGGACTATTACAGAGTACTTGGAGTGTAAGTTTAGTGATATGTCGCAGGAGGCTGGTGTGGTTGTGAAGCTGGACTCTCAGGCCATTCGGAGGAAAGAGATTTTCAAGTATCTAGAGTCTATGAATCAGGGCAATGACGAGATTGACGAGGATGCCACACATCGTATTGGGGCAGGGTGGTTGAAATGGAGGCTCGCTTTGAGAGTTTTATATGATAAAAAGGTACCCTCGAAGCTTAAAGGTAAGTTCTATAGAGTGGCAGTCCAACCGACTATGCTGTATGGAGCAGAGTATTGGCCAGTTAAGAACTCCCACATCTAAAAGTTGAAGGTGGTGGAGATGAGGATGTTTCGATGAATGTATGACCATACTAGGAAAGATAAAGTGAGGGATGAGATTATTCTAGAGAAGGTGCGGGTGGCTTTGGTGAAGGACAAGATTTAAGAAGTGTGATTATGTTGGTTCGGGCACGTGATGAGGAAGGGCTCTGATGCTCCTGTGTGGAGGTGTGAATCACACTGTCTATGGATGGTTTTAGGCAGGGTAGAGATAGGCCAAAGAAATATTAAAGGAAGGTGATTAGGAATGATATGGAGAAGTTACAGCTGATAGAGAACATAACCCTTGATAGACATATGTGGACAATACGAATTAGGGTAGAGGGTTAGGGGGTGAGAGCGTTTGTTTATTTGTGTTTGAAGTTTCTTATTCGTGGGTGTTGAATAATGTCTATGTTTTTAGTTAGATAGTTTTTTAGTAGTATCTGGTGGCTGTTATATTACCTTATGGATACCGGTGTTAATTTATTTTGCATAATGTACTAGTCTATACGCATTTATGTTTTGTGATTTTCTATACTATTATTGTTCCTAAGCCGGGGGTCTATAAAAAACAACCTCTCTACTTCTTCGGAGGTAGTGGTATGGTTTGCGTACACTCTACCTTCCCCAGACCCCACTATGTCAAAATACACTAGGTATATTATTGTTGCAGTTGTTGGTTCGTAAAGAGTTGCACTGTTTTAAACTGTTGGGTCCATCTGCATCCGCAGATGGCAAGATACGATTGCATGTTGTAGTACATACAAAACAAAAGTTGATGGTTGATCTACATTGGCAAATGCATCCGTAGATAGACAAATGTGTCTGCAAATTCCATTATCATCATTCAAACATTAAACTGGATGATGTACATTTTGATATGCATCTGCAAATGCACGTTTGAGTCCTTAAATGGAGAAAAATATATTGATTAGACTTTGGATTAAATAATTATTAAACAATTAAGTTTTAAATGAATTTTATCCAAAAAATAGTCTCTAAATCATTTGACAAATTCAAATTCAAATTCAAATCTAAAGTCGAAGCCAATCCAAGCAAGCAACGACTATGACTGCATGAGGCTTATTTTTTCCTTGCCTTACTTACAACATAAAGTAAGGCTTCTATATTTAAGCATGAAAAAGTTTCTTTCTTCCCCCAATGTGGGAGAACACTTCTTTCATAAAATGAAGGCACATTTTACTTTTCTTTTATTTGTTTCCTCTATATTTCATTCACATTTCATTACTAGAAGCCAACAATTCCCCACATGAATGGGAAATGGCTATAAGATCAAAAAAATATATGAACAAGTGTATGATTTACAAGCAAAGACTAATTGCATTTGGATAAGTAGGTTTTCCTTTGAACTTTTTATAGTGAACTTATATCAATGCACTCGATCAATAGGTAGATGTGATATCTTTGAACCGTCAAACTTTGTTGTACAGCTAGACAATACAAGTCACACAACTAGTTTTTTATCATTATGATTCTCATGATTTTGTTCATTTCAGCCATGAACCCTACTTGATTTCATGATAACTTAAAGAATAGGTATTTACTATCATCCTCTTTGAAGAGACTTCCACTTCATACTCAGATAGATGATTTTTAAACGTTTAATTCTATAGATAAATTATTTGATCATATCTGCCAAACTTAGAAATAATTAAAAAGCTTCAAACCTTAAGTTTTTTCCTTTTTTTCTAAATACTGTCTTCATCATGAGAATAGATTGAGTTATTTAATATTTTAAACTGTCAGTCACAAATTTGTTTGATCTCTTTAAACCTAGCTCTTGGGATCTCTAGTCTGCTAGGTAGAGTTACTGTCGTGATGAATTATCCTGATCCTTAAATCGATTTTCTTTTACGATCTCTCAATTGACTCTCTAATTAGGCTTTTTGTTAGTGGATCCGACACATTATCTTTTGACTTCACATAGTCAATCGTGATAATATCACTAGAGAGTAGTTGCCTAATAGTATTATATCTTCATTTTATGTGATGAATTTTCTGTTATACATCGTTCTCCTTACCCCGATTGTAGCTTGACTATAACAATGTATACATTCACGTGCCAAAGGTTTGAGCCAAAAATAAATATCTTTCAAATTTTTTTGAAACCATTCAACTTTTTCATTGACATTATCTAAAGCGATAATTCAGATTCCATCGAAGAGCTAGTGATATATGTCTGTTTGGATGATTTTCAAGAGACTACTCCTCAAGAGTAAATACATATCCACTTGTGAATTTTACTTCATTTGACTTAATAATTCAATTTGCATGACTATATCCTTTAATTAATGTTGGATATTTTTTATAATGCAAAGTATAGTTTTGAGTATGTTTTAGATACCCCAAAATTCTTTTTATTGACATCCAATGAGTTTGATTAGTATTACTTGTGAACCAACTCAGTTTACTAATAGCACATGTTATATCTGATTGTGTAAAGTTTATAATATACATCAAATTATTCAACACTCTTTCATAGTCCAATTGTGAGTCACTTTCACCCATTCTTTTGAATTGCAAAGCTCACATCTATTGGTGTCTTAGCAATATTGAAATTCAAATACTTGAACTTTTCAAGTACCTTTTCAATGTAATGATACTGTGACAATGTTAAACCTTTTGGAGTTCTATGAGGTCTTATTGCTAAGATTATACCAGTAACTTGTAGGTCTACTAGGTATGTCATATCAAATTTTGCTAGCTGGTATTCACTTAGCAGAATTTATGTCAGAAATATCTCTACCAATGATCAACATGTCATTAACATACAAACAAACAATAACTTCGTAATTTGAAGTATTTTTAATGTAAGCACATTTTTCACATATATTAATCTTAAATCTATTTACTAACATGATTTGCTCAAATTTTATGCATGCTACTATTTGGGTGCTTATGTTAGTCCATAAAGTGACGTAACAAGATTGCACACTTATTTTTTTTTACTAGAAATCATAAAACTCTTGGGTTGTTTTATGTAAATATTTTCTTCAGTTCTCCATTTAAGAAAGTTATTTTCATATTCATTTGATAAATTTCAAGATCATATACTGCAACTAGTGCAATCAACATTTAAATGGATGTAATTCTTGTTACTGACAAGTATGTATTGAAGTAATCAAGGCCTTTCTTTTGTCTAAAGCCTTTAACGATAAGTCTTGACTTGTATTTGTCAATAGTTTCATCATCTTTCACTTTTCTTTTGAAGATTTATTTTAACCTAAAGATTTATTTTTTGGATGAAGATCAACCAACTCCCAAATATAGTTGTTCAAGATTGAATGAATCTCACTATTGACATCCTCTTCCTAAAAGGATGGGTTTGCAGAAGACACGACTTCTTTAAATGCTTGAGGCTTTTATTTTCAATAAGAAATATTACAAAATCTGATCCAAAGAAAGTACATATTCTTTGACGTTTACTATGCCTTGGATTCCCTTCATTAAATACATTCTTCTTTTCTTCTTCTAGAGTTTGTTTAGACCCTTTACTCGACAACTCATACCTAGTTTTATGCGGATAAATATGTTTAAAGAACTAAACTTTATCTGGTTTAATTACCATATTGTCATGAATACCCCGATGTTCAGATTTGTAAACCAAAAATCTACATTCTTGACAGTTTGTAGCATATCCAATGAAAATATAGTCAACAGTCCTTGATCCTATTTTGATCCTTTTGTATATGGAAACTTTGACTTTAGCTAGACATCCCACACTTTAAATTTTTCAAGTTAGGTTTTCTTTCTTTTCATTGCTCATATGGAATAAATTATGTCATGTTATATGGCACTCTATTGAGTATTCGATTTATTGTAAGGATAACTTTCCTCGATAATTTTTACATAAATCTAAACTTATAAGCAAAACATTCATCATGTACTTCCATGTTTGATTTCCCCCCCCCCATAATTTTATTAGATTGAGGCAAGTAAAGGGCAGTAGTTTGATGGATAATTTTATTTTTCAAACATATCTCTGCAAAAGGAGATTCGTACTCTCCACCCCTATCACTTATTTTTTTTAATCCAACTGAATTATCAAAATGCTTCTATTACTTTATCTTTATTCAACAAATATTATAACAATATCTAGTGCAATCGTCAATAAAAGTTATGAAATATCTTTTCCACCATGAGATGGTGTTTACTTCATATCACAAATATCTATGTAAATCAATTCTAATGGATTGAAATTTCTTTCGATAGATTTATAAGGATGATTAATATACTTAGATTCAACACATGTTTGACATTGTGATTTATTTCAGTCAAAGTTAGGCAATACTTCTAAACTAATCAATTTTCTCAAGGTTTTGTAATTGACATGTCCTAGACCTTTTACCTAGGTTCAAAGTTTATTTTATATCATGGAGTAAAGCTACTAGGTCATATGTTAGGTAACTTAATTCTATCTTCAAGCTTTGTGTTTTGATTTTCTGGAGGCTTTGATCTTGTTCTCCTCCTTATAAATATTTGATTTGATGAAATAAAAAACTTGGGGGGTGGTGTTCAACCCCTAACCCACCATGGGTCAATTAAAAAATGTATGTCCTACACGAACATGTCAAATTATTAGGCTCAAGTAAGAAAGAAAAAGCCTCAGTTTTATTCATTTCAACAGTCATTACATCAACTTTGAAAAGACTTTCATAGAGGTAACCCTTTCCTATGAACATATTATTCTTAATTATTACAATTTTCTCCGATACAAACACACTCTTAAATTTATTTTTAAAGAGAAGTGTTTTAGACACTAAGCTTTTTCTAATAGTAGGAACATGGAGAATATTTTTGAAAGTCAACATCTTTCTAGAAGTAATCTTTAGAAATATCTTCCCACCTCCTTCAACCTTAGTTGTTTTAGTACTTTTCATGAAGATCACTTCTTCAGAATTAATGATATCATAAGTAGCAAAATCTTTTTTGCACAAATAAGTCGAGTGGCTCCTAATCAAACCACCATTCATTTGGATTTCCAACTAGATTGCATTCAGTGAACATCACATAAAAAATTTCAATCTTTTTAGTTACTTTCACCATGTTTATATGATTTCTTTTCTTTTTCTTCTTCAAAATTTGGCAATTCAGAGCTTTCTGACCAACTTTACTACAATTATAGCAATTGTCGTTGAACCTTTACTTGTTCTACTTTTGTTCGAAATGTTCTTTCTTTTATTATTGTTAGAGCATCATTCTTAATAAAATTTGCACTCATCATCATTTATTTCTCACACAAATTATTTTCCTCTTCTATTTTGAGACGAATCATAAGATCTTGCAAGTTAGAAAATTAATTTTCAAACATTTTTTCTTCAGAAACACGAGGATCTCTACTTGTGAACCTTTACATCCAAGTGTGGTTAGCCAAAAGGACATCATTTGTTGTTAATCTTTAAGTTCACACCAGAATTTCTTTCTGATTTTTTTGTCGATTCCATGCTAGAGCAATATATGAACTGGTTGATGACGTAATATTAATTATCGTTGGGACAATACCATTCACAATCGAATCAATTTTCTATTTGATAACACTCAAATTACACTCTTGAATTGGTGTAGAAGATGTTGTCAATATATATTTTACCCAACAATATCTGAACTGGTTGATGACGTAATATTAATTATCGTTGGGACAATACCATTCACAATCGAATCAATTTGTTATTTGATAACACTCAAATTACACTCTTGAATTGGTGTAGAAGATGTTGTCAATATATATTTTACCCAATAAGAAGTTGGGGTCGAACCACAAGAAGTGAAGAAACGGGATTCAAGGCTTGAAAGTTAAGAAGTCAACTAGGAGTTGACTGTAATGTCTATAAAACAACATAAATGTTAAATGAGGGATTAGTTGGATTGTTTTTATAGTAACAATTTCTTTGCTTTTAGAATACTATCTTGAGGCTGAAAATACTTAGAATGTAATCAATTGGGAGTAAACCTCGGGGTTATGTCATTCTAGGTGTGAACTCAATGCATGGGTAATTGAAAATTTATTCAAATTTAGCTAGGAGATGTGGATAGGTTAGATTTAGAACTATTAGTGTCAATCTTTCAATAGAACACTAAATTTCACAAATGGGTTCTTTCAAACACCTTATAAGTATAACAATTTCACCAATCTATTGCCTCAATTAAAATTATTATGTCTAAGAGATGCTATTAAATGAAATAATTCAAGTTATTGTTTACATTTATTCCTCACGCATATCCTCTCTTTCAAGGATGATACAGATTCAAAGGTAATTGGGGTTTACAATCCTCAATTATTAGTTAAATCATGGAATAAATGCAAAATCCATAACAAATAGCTAATTAGGAATATAAGTAAAAAACACCCATGCACTATTCACAACCTATCAAGCATAACCCCATGTATTGGGGATGATATCATTGGGCGATATTATTGATTTTTCCATCGCATTGCATTTTGGGTTTGATTATCGTATTATGTTTTGGTATTTTCTTTGGTTTGGTATGGCATGGATGGTTGGTTTGGTGCGGGTAGACTCAGTTGGATTGGTCAGGGTTATGACCCTATCCTAGAATCTTCATGAGAGCATTTACGCAATCTTGTTATATGCTAGAAATTTAGCTCATCTAAGGCTGTGGAAGTCGATTGGGTTAGGTTAAGGAGGTAGTCCCCGGTCTTGATTGGACTTGGGATGCCCATTATGTCTAGGCCTTGATTCGGTTCGTGACAGTTGCGTTCCTTTATTGTGCATTTTGATATGCGTTCGCTAATGTATGTTTACATTCGCAAATTGAGAAAAAAATTCAGATCAGACTTTGAAGTAAATAATTATTAAACAATTAAGTTTTAAATAAATTTTGTCAAAAAAGATAGTCTTTCGATTGATTTGATGAATTCAAATATGAATCTGAATTCTAGCCAAGAGACGACAACGACGACGCGAGGCTTGCCTTCTTCTTACCTCAATTACGATATAAAGTAATGCTTCTATATTTAACCATGAAAAAGTTTTTATCTCCCACTGATGTGGGACTTCTTTCATAAAGTGAAGACACTTTTTTTTCTCTATTTTTTCTTCCTCAATTTTTCATTCACATTTTATTACTAGAACCCAACACTAAAACAAAAAATATAAAATTTATTTGTATTCACATTGAAAACATGTATTTCTAGTATACACGAAAATACGTATTTCTGGTATGCGCGAATTAGATTTGATTTATTTTGAATAAAATTAAATACGTTAAATTTGTTGATCATTCTTCTCCTATAATTTTTCAAAATACAAAACGCTTCAAATTATGCTCCAAATACCCACAAGGGGAGGTTGGGATGTAGGAAAAACATAGAATACAAAGAAGAAAAGAATTCAAGATAGTAAAAAAAAAAGGGACATGGATGCATGTATTCTTATGTTTGGATTGGTGAGTTTTCAAGATTGATAATATCATCATATTTTTATTAAAATTCTTTCATTGTGTCCATGTTAGTATTGCCTTAACATTCGTGAGTTTGATATTTCTAATTTCATATCTAACCTATTAAACACTGATGTTTTTCTGTGATGTCAAAAAAAGAAAAATATTTATGTATTTGCTTATCATAAATCTGACGATATTCATTAATGAATAAAAAAGTAACTTGATTCTTCAATCTATACTGGAGACAACTGCTAAATGAATAATGTCTCTGTGCAACATTATAATGGAACATGGCCCTTGTACAAGGAATAAATGGATCAGACCCTCATAGAAGTAATATATGAATCAAATTAGGTTCACATAATTTAGATATCTATTGGGTTGCAATGAGTGAAAGATTACTTTCTCGAAAAACTTAGGTAAAATCTCATATCTTACTAAGAGGCTATTTGGCCATAATTTTGTTTTTACTTTTTTCAAAAAAATATTTTAATTTATAAAATTTGTGGTGTTTGGCCATGAAAATTTCAAAAATAATTTCAACTTATTTTTTTGAAAAGTGAAAAGAAGTTTTGTTGTTTTCTCTTTTCTCCAATTCCAATTTTAACTTTTGTTATTGTTGTATATGACCCTAATTTTTTTAAATTCTTACAAAAATCCCCTCTTAACTTCAGCCAACCACCAACCACCAACCACAAATAAGTTAATGCCTAACTACTACTTCGTACTTCTTCCATCGTAAAAATTCCAAAAATTGAAGACAACCTCAACTTCAATTTATTTCTTCTAACTACTTCTTCCTACTTCCATCTATAAAATCTCCAAACTTGACGACTACTTCAACTTCAATTTCTTCTTCTTTCTCAAACTCTGACGGGACCTTAATCGTCTATTCTTGTGGCTAAACACGACAACTTGCGGCAATATTATTTGACGGTAATTTTTTTTTGCTTGATTTGTACACGTCTTTTAGATTTGCTAACCCTAGATTGAGATTCTTTCTGTGTTTGGATATGTGTTGATAATTTTCAGTTGCTTTTCAATTATATGTCGACATTTTTAATTTTTCCTTCAATTGTGGATCTATCTTTTATGTTTTTTTAAAAAATAATTATTGTGTCAACTTCTATCGGCTTGTTATAACTGATGATGTTAGGCTTATTTTGTAAGTTCTGTAATGCAAATAAAACTTGAAGTTGATTTTGAAATATCAAATGAAAACACTGTGGCAGTACCTCCATTGGTTAACAGGGTAACATATAATCCTAACTTATTTTTTCTTCAACTCATATAAATCATGTTTTCAGTCATATGTTGTTTGAAAATGAAGATTTTTATGTGTCAGGTTATTTTGTTGTTGCTATACTATAGAATCGTAAAATATTGAGAAAATCATGTGGTTCAAACACCGATAAATGAGTAGGTGATGGTACATCTATTCTGATCCATATCCTATATGATGATGCAAGAAATTATGGATTTAATGATTCTATCATTAATGGTCCACATTGGAGGGAAATTATGAATAAGTTTTGGAGAAAATATAGAAAGAAATACATTTATGATGAACAAAAAATCAATTTCCAGCACAACATATTAAGGACACACACTAAAATTTTCAAAGAGTTACTTCTAAATTGCTCTGGATATGGTTGGGATCCTATCACTAATGCATTACTTGTCCATCTGACATTCGGGCGGGCATGTATCAGTAAGTTAGCTAGATTTGTTAAATTATGTATGTTCTATTTATATACTCTCAACTAACATTTTTTTTAATATTGTACAGAAAAAGAAAGAAAAAATATAAATTTAAGCAAGTATAGATACAAGGGGCTTGAACACTTTGAGTTGTGCAAGAGATATTTGGAAAAAACACATGTTTATAGTACTGCGCCTGATTTCCCATAATGATCAAATAAATCTACTAAACTAGATAAAGATCCTTTTTCTTGGGATGACGATCCCGATGATATTGTTCCTATGCATGTCATAAGTAGTGGTACTGGGACTGAAAAGTGTACTATGAATGATCCATCTATGGCAACTTTTGGTGGCACATCTATACGCCGTAAAAAGAGTCATGCTACAACTATGGATAATCTACATGAGTTTCTTGATGAACCCTTGAAGTGGAAAAGAGAGTGAGCTGAAGTAAAAGAAAAAAGAAGGAACATGCGCAAGTGACAACAAATTTTGAGATAGATATCTACTTTGAGAAAATTGTCATTTTCCAATTGTAATATATCATGGATAAATTTGACATATAGAAAAATCAATTTTCTATAGTTGTGTCTTACTTACGTGATCCCATCTTTCGCAAGATATTTGTCTGTATGGCTGAAAAATAGCAAATTCAGTAAATTAAAGGCTTGGGACAAATTTGAGAAACTAGTGGTTGCAATTTTTTGTGTTGTACTCTATTGCGATGAAACACTAACTTTTTCTGTGTGTAATGCTTATCTATATGTATTAATTCTCTATGAACTATTCACTTAAGTGTTCGATTTATAGTAATGTATCTATCTGATATTGAGTTTCATTGATATTGTGTTCCTATAAACCATCTGTTAGGTTGTCTGGTCCAATACTATTGTATTAATATTTCATTATTTCACTATTTGTAGGTTGTTTGTAAGTGTTCATTGAAAGTTATGAGTATATCTAGAAATAACACCGAGTTTGACAGCGATATTGAAGATTACATCTTATGCATTGCAGTTTGTGATCAGTGTGAACAAATTTCTCAAGAACATAGGTTATTATCTCACACACCGCATACATCTAGGCCTGCTATGCTATGGATTATTAATCTTCTTCACGGGCATTGCATTCATATGTATGACACTACATGTTTCTATCCTGCAATATTTTGTAAGCTAATCAACATGATAAAATAAAATAAGTTGTTAATAACCAACTGACGAATGTCACATATTTCAGTTTAGGTGTCTATATTTTTCTTACTATTATTGTACGTAACGATAGTCAATGGTAGACAAGTGAATATTGTCAATATTTCTTTGAGACAATTAACTGGAACGATAGAAGGGTTGCTAAAGTAATTAGTCAAATGGTACCAACAATTATATTTCCAAAAAATATGTCGAGCATACATACAAAAGATTCGATAGATTAGCCATTTTTGGCCTTACTTTAAGGTAAAATTTAAACCTTTTTTTGAAGGAGTTATCTTGTTTGTTTAGCTTTAACAATTTTATGATTATGTTTGGTAGGACTGTATTGGTTCAATTGATGGAACATATGTACAAGTGAAGGTGCAAATGGATAAGAAACAAACATACTGTAACCATAAGAGATTCACTTCACAAGATATCTTATGTGTATGTGATGTCACCCAAGATTACATCTCTAAGAAATATAATACCATCACTGTCAAATATATAACCTAGAAAAAGCTGGGTCAAATCCATAGGGAATAGGCTGAATCTTTATCACGAACTTGCTGCAATAACAAAAAAAATACAGAAAAGTAAATTGGGAGATTTTGTGAGAACACTATCAATAGTAACAAATCTTGGTCGTTTTGGGTTGAAATCAATATGAGATAAATACTAGGACCGTGTTCCCCCAGACTTCCTATCTCCGTAGACTTATCGTGCTCCATCAAACTATTCAAATACTTTGCATGCAAAATCTGACAAGTTATGTATCACCATATTTCCTGTGAACGTCTTTGGTAAATTTCACCCATCACATTTTGAGTTTCAGAGTGTCGCCTTACTAACCCTTGTCCTAGATCCCATATTAGGTATTACCTTTTGAGTGTTAAGTTAATTAGATGAAGGTTGAGAGATTTAAATTACTATTGTGCTCTTCTTTTTCTAATCACTACCTCTTTTTTGGAGTAAGTATTGAACGCAGGCAGGTTCTCAACATCTGTAGTTGTTAAGAAGGCAATCACACCGAAGAAGATCACAATACATGCAAAAATATTGATCAAGAGTGACTTTGCACTTCTTTTACTTTGTTATTCCATTAGGGTTCCCACAACCCTAGTTAGGTGGTTTAGCTTCTTATGTTTGAAAAAAAATTGAATTCATAGAAGAAAGCATATGAATAATCTTACAATAATTGAAGAATAAAAATCAGAATCTCGAATTAATATTCAATCGGAAAAAATAAGAACAAAGGATTCAAAGATCAAAAGTCAAATCTCAAAAGCAATGTAGTGTTGTTAATATAAAGAGTTGACAAACTAATACAAACATCAATGGGGTATTTATAGAATACATCAGAACCCTAAAAATTCTAAGAAAAATGAAAAAAGAAAACTATGTTGGCAACAACTTTCGGACCCACTTACAGGTCGTAGGTACCACCTACGGACCCTAGGTGGGTCGTAAGAATCAGACCAAATCTCCATGCCATAGAACACCCACCTACGATGGTACTTATGAGGGGCATAAGTACCACTTACGCCCCATAAGTAGCCTCTGTAAGTCTCAGACAAAACTTGGCATCTTCAGAACTTTCCCTCTGACACTTACGATGGCATATACTACGGAAGTAAGTCCCACTTATGGCTCATAAGTAGGCCCGTAAGTGAGGTCATCTGCTACATTTCAACTCTTTTTTTTATTTTTAGCTCCAGAACCTAGTTTCCTCTAAAACAAACACAAAACACATCATATCTAACAAAACAGACCTAAGTACTTGCATATTTTTCAGTTTTAAGCATCGAAAGTTCCATAAAACTATAGCACATCAAACCCCTCAACTTAAAATATTTGTATGACCTCAGGGAAAAAAATACATAAAAAACACAACACAATGCTTAACAAAGAGAAACCTAAGGCACCTATGGCAGTCAACTCAATTTCAGCTTAAAAATAATTTCAACTTAAAATTAATTTCAGCTTAAAATTCTCACCCCTTCTATTTTCAACTTTTCAAAACCAATCTTGTGTCTCTATATAGCACAATAATATGATACAAAAGAATCAAGCTATAGTATTACATTAGCAACAAACAACCAAGCAAACATGCAGTATACACTACCCGAATAGATAAGCAGATAGCAACACAACCCATGTACCCTCATAACAAAGAAGTTCCACTCTTACAATATGATCATTTATGTCAATAAGAGAAAGATATTAAGACACTCACACTCACAAAAGAAGTTTTAATTGATGTGCATATAATACCATAAGCTTGTCCTTATTTTCTTTGCCTTAGTTTTTTTGCACAGTCGGACAAGGATCACTATAGGACTTTATTCGACTTCTAATGTAGGATTGGAGGTTGGTAAGGTACATTTGAGAACTCGTTACTCACCTTCCTTAACACTACACTTACATTTTGGATTACTTTTTAACCAACTTCCTTTTATTTCTCCCTTATTTCTCTCTTTTCTCCTTTATTGCTTATTTAGGATGGGTGTGATTTCTTTATTTTCTCTTTTTATTTTTTTAATTTGTCACTCTTATTTCTTTTTTTCCATTTTTTTTATTCATTTCCACACTTAATCCTACTTTCGTTTCTCCTATTCAAACCCTTATTCATACCTAATTTTTACTATGTACCCTTATGATAGCCACTCTTCACTTAAGAAAATTGCCTTAGTTGAGGTGCATAATGTCCAAGGAGGAACCAGGGCCAAAATAAGTTCTTTGTAATTAAATTGGGAAGGTGAAAAGGTGAAAATAATAAAATAGGTCAATGTAGGCTTAAATTCAGAAATCAAGGGATACTTATTCATATTTGGACAATCATTTAGTTTAAGAGAGGACTAAATAAAAAATGGCCTATGAACTATCCTACAACCTAGGCAAGACTAACTTTGCAAGTTCTAGATTAAATGGACAAAGGTAACTTGGTAAGTATCTCAGACACACATGGTACAAGGTTATATTACCAACTACTACCTATTTGGTTTATGTAAATGCTAATCTATGATTATTATATCCCTGATCCAAATGCCATAACAAGATTCACAATAGTCACACGGATATTCATATCACACAGTTCACAAAAACTTTTTTTGGAGAGGTATCATTCTTTAAAACACTTAAAAATAAACAAAATATGTCAACTGACCTTAGGCTCCTTATTTTTCTCCTAACCTAACATAAACATAACTTATATATGACATAAAAAAAACATAAATATGTCAGTACTACAAAGATACTGCAGCCGACAGGAAAAAAAACACAGCAAGAAAAACCCTCGGCTGTGGTATACCACCAAAGTGGTCTCATCGAATGCTCCAATGTGGATCTCCAGCCATATCAATCTTGCATAATTTATGTCATAGATAGTAATCGGGATAGTAATCAAGGCATCTCTATTCCATGTACGTATGTTTTGAAGAAGTTGGACTCACTCTGTGACGTACCACAATCCACCAAAACTTTTTTGCAAAATACAGCGATGCCTTCTTTATCTCTCCTTTTCCCTCAACCCAGGTGGCCTCAGCACCCAACTCAGCAATATGGGTAGCTATCAATCTAGGTAAATAAAGTCTCTATGGCTTGTGCTCTATGTCTCTCATGGAACACTTATCCCTCGCTAGTCTCATCCTATAATCAAACTTAGCTATTGACGTTGGTCCCTCATACTCTGGCCCAAATAGCACTCACAAATGTCCTCCTCAGAAATATCCACTCGCACCTTTTAACTAGAATGGGGGTCAACTAGGGCTTCTCAACTCCTTTACCTTAAGGCGGGGTAATTAAATAGATCATTAAGGCATATAAGACTAGAATTCCCAAACTAGAGTTGGGTTGTATAAATCATGGGGCCGAGTTATCCACCCCAACTGATATCTATCAAATAAGGCCCACAGGTCTGGTGCTCTTTCTAGCCTCATTAAATCAATCCTCACCTCTACTGTAATACTATTCTTTGAATGAACTTTCTCCATAATTGAATTATCTCTCTAAAAAATATAATGCAACCCCTCTATATACCATCTTAAAGAAATCTCAGCAATAGGTACAACCAAGACATATATAGAGTCAAGACTATGGGAAGCAAGTGGTGGAACTGTGAGCTGAGTGCCTTGTTCTGCCGGCTGAGTACCCTGTGCTGATGATGAAGATATCTATTATGGAACCTGAGCTACACCCTCCTCAGACTGGGGTGCAGCAAAACTAGATGTCGACTCACTAGCTGAATCAGATGCATCCTCCGACCCTTTCTCAAATTGGGCTTTGGATACATCCTTATTCTTTCCAAGACCTATACTGGTACCTGCCTTGATCTTATCTCTAGAACTAAACCCTGAATCAACTTTCTCCTCTGAATCACCCTCTCTCACCTTAGACTAGGAAAAGTGTGGTGGTGACATCTTAACCAACTTCATCATTGGCCTCCGAATAGGTCTAAGTGGTTTATTCTGGGCCCTTTCCTGTGCTAGTATGGGTTGAGAGCCTGGTTGAATAATATCTGGTACAGGCTTGTGATGTTCTGGCTTTTGACGGAATATTTTGCATCTTTTCTTGGGAAAATTGGATGTTTTCAAGCAACCAAGGTTGCATTTGATGTTGGTTTTTAGTGTTTCAGGGAAACAAGTTAGCTAAAGGAAAAGACTGGAAAGTGGCAGAAAAGTGCTTCTAATGGTTGAAATGGTTGACCGTCACACCTTTGACGGACCATCAACCTTACCGTCAAGTCTTAGACAGAACCCAAGGTTTCTAAACTCTCAGCGACTGACCAAATAGTGTATCGTCATATCTACGATGGACCACCAGCTTGGCCATCAGTCTTTTCCAGAACATTTCTTACTGAAAGACTCAGCAACAGACCAAATGGTGGACCGTCAGATCTGCGACGGACCACCAGATTGGCCGTCAGTCTTATCCAGAGCATTACCTCCTGAAAGACTCAGCGACGGACCAAATGGTGGACCGTCAGTATTTCGACGAACCACTAGATTGGCCATTAGCCTTATCCAGAATGTGACTATCTAGGATCAGCAGCGATGGACCAAATGATGGACCGTCAACCCCTCGACGGACCACCAATTTGGCCGTCAGTTTGGATGCGGTACTCTGAATTCAAATTTTAGATTCTTTTCACCAGGAAATGTATAAATACCAGTTTTAGGTTTTATTTTATTGGGTTTTTTGGGGGGATATCTTTATTTTTCATCTTTTATCATAGTCTCCATATCTAGAAACTCTTGGTAACCTAGTATTTTGGGGAGAATTAAGCAAATCTTGTGGATCTAATCATTTTATCTCTATTGAAGATTCATGGACAAATTCTTGTAATCTTTGTAAGTAAATCTTTAATTAATTCAAGAATAACACAGTGATTTCTTCTTTTTATATTATAGAGATTTGTGGATAAGCTCCAATAACTAGGGTTATGGGAGCCTTGATGTGAAAAGCTGAATTGGGTTGTGAATCTAGTAGATTCCCATGCTTAATCGATATTGCATAAACCCTTCTTCACTTTAATGACTCTTCTTGGTTGCAAACTTGAAAAGTGAGCCCAAATACATTGCTTGTTCGAACAGAAAAGTGTTTGTTGGGAAAAGAAAGGGTTTACACAAATCTAAAGGATTTAACCTTTGGATAGAGGGAAGATGCCTTAATCGGATCAACCTATGTGAGAATATAGTTGAACAAATAATATGTTCCTTATGTTTGAAAGAAATAAGGGATAAAATTACTCAATTAGGTTGAGAAACTAATGAGTAAACCATAGAATTCAATTACTCTTGCAATTAGAATTGTTCATAGGGAATTCAAAATAGTTCACAACTCTAGTTGCTTAACTATCTTGGTAACCATAACTCTAGTTTGACTACTTTTACTGAATTACTATTTTTAATACACTCAACAAGTGGATTACTTTCTGTGACAAGCATTTTTATACAATTGATAAATCAAAAACCCCCTTTTTGCTCAGGAACCTTCGATCAACAGTCTAATGACGACCAAAATACTTAGTGAACACAGTATTCTATGTGGGATTCGACACCCAACCCAGTTGGGTTCTATATTTGACAGTGACCGCTTACACTTTCATAAGAAGTTTGTAATTTAGGCGTATCAGCTGGGGGACCATCTTAATTGGATTTAGGGTAGGCTGGGTGCCCAATGTGGCAATAACTATTGCAACTGCATCCTATCTCTATGATTGGCCTCGAGTCTATCATGAGGCCAACGGGGTCTGTCTTGGCTCATGGGGTACTCCTCCACAAAGCCACTCTTCTTAAGAGACTTGTGTTAAAGCCTAGACTAAACTCACTTTTTTGATGCAACTATTGGTGCCATCATTCTTGAAAAAGTAGTTGTTAGTGCCTAAAATACAAGAACGAAACAAAAAAATTTGGTAAAATTTTATGACTCAAGGCAGGGGGCTACCTATGGCCCGTAGGTGTACTCACGGGGGTCGTAGGTGCCCTCATAAATACCATACAAAGACCTGAATTCTTAGAAATTTAGGTCTGACTCATATGAGGCTATTTACGCCCTCGTAGGTACTACTTTCGAGGCCCATAAGTGGCTTCATAAGTGTCCTTCATAGAGTTCATCAATTTTTCTCAAAAATTTTATCCCACCCAGTGTATATTTCAATTTTAGCCTAATTTCGTAAACTACAACATGCATCAATTTAAGTTCAATAGGTATTGCAATAAGTATTTTTGGGCTTTCCCTTCACTATTCAACTTCTACTTCCATATATTAAGTGATCATAGTTTCCCAAACACAAAACATGCAATAATTTCACTTTTATTCATTTTAGGCTCTATCTTTTTTAAGAATTTATCATAAAGTATCAATTTTGGGCTATTTCAAGCATTATTTTTAAACTTCAATAATCAAGAACATGTTTTTACTAGAGGTGGAGCCAAAATTGTTACCTAGATTCAAAGAGACTTGAAAGTAGAAGACGAATAATGTGAACTTTAGCCCTACTCTGTAAATTGTACGTGCAATGTGGTATGGGTGAGATAAACTTTGCTTTTTATACTACTTAGAGGGAGATGAGGAGTTTGAAATTAAGTAAGGATTTAAATTTTTTGAAGTAGTAGGGTAATGGGAGTCGGGTTTAGGGTTATAAGGAAGGTCAGATCTACATGTGTCCAACCTAAAATTTGAAATCTGGGCCCAAAATTTTCGGACCCACTTATGAGGCCACTTAAGGCCTATAAGTAGAACATGTAGGTCTTTTAGTTCTGTTTTTGACAACCCTCATAAGTAGGGTCATAATTTAAACTTACGACCCCATAAGTGGGTCTGTAAGTACAACTTCAAAGACCCAAAAATCCTCTAAAAAAATTTCTGACACCTACAACACCACTTACCTTTTGTATTTTGGAGTTATGACCCCTGTAAGTGGGTTCATAAGACCAGTTAACTGGACTTGTCTGAATTTTGCAATTTTTACCAACTTCCAGGTGTTTTCCCATGCTTTAAACCTACAAAAATGAAAATAAAGTGATCACTAAAACACTAGGTTGCCTCTTAATCAATGCTTGATTTAAAATCACACTACGATGTGACTATGTTGGATACTCAGACTTCACCAACAAACCCATGGGTTGCTTCCCACAAAGTGCCTGATTTAATATCACAACACGACTTAGTTGCCTTAGATACTTATACTTTGCCAAGGCTTTCATCATCACAAACCTTTACTTTCTCAATATTTCATATATAGTGCTTAACATGTTGCCCTATCACCTTGAATGGGTCTTTGCCGCCTCGCTTTAACTTATTTACACCATGCGGAAATACCCTAACCATAGTGAATAGTCCATACCACCTAGACTAATAATTGTCTGTAAAAAAGCAAAGTCTCAAATTATACAATAAAACCATATCACCAGGCTGGAATACTCTTTTATCAATTTTCTTGTCATGATACAACTTCATCTTCTCCTTGTACAAAGCTAAAATATCATAAGCTTAGAGTCAAAATTCATCCAACTCATTAACCATACTTATTCTCAGGTTTACAGCAGCGCTCCACTTGAAATTTAGCTTTTTCAACGCCTATAGTGCCTTGTGATCAAGTTCAACTGGCAAGTGGCAAGCCTTGTCGTACAAAGATAATATAGAGAGGCACATATCGAGGTTTTAAAAGTAGTTCGATAAGCCCAAAGTGCATTGTCTATTTCCTTAACCAATTAATCCAATTGGCATTCATAGTCTTCGTTAATATGGACTGGATCTCACGATTTAAGACCTCAAACTGCCCACTTGTTTATGGATGGTAAGGTGTTTCAACCTTAGGTTTCACACAATACTTATCAAGTAGGATCTTAAATAGAAAATTACAAAAATAGGACCCACCATCACTAATAATAGCATATAGAGTACCAAAGCTCGAGAATATGTCCTTCTTCTAAAATATTATAAATTAGCGACCGTCATTATTGAGAAACGCAATTGCTTCCACCCACTTTGAAACATTGTCAACATCCACCAATATATACTTCATACCATACAAACTCACAAATAAACCTATGAAATCAATGCCCCACACATCAAACAACTCAAGCTCAAGAATAGGTGTCCTGGGGAGCTCATGCTTCTGTGAGATATTTCCTTGGCGCTGGCATTGGTCACAGGCTTGGGCAAAGTCATGTGTATCTTTGTAAATGGTTGGCCAATAGTATCCACACTTAAAGATCTTATGGGACGTGTAAGTACTACCATGGTGACCCCTAATTATGAATGAGTGACATGCCTCAAGAATTTGCATCATTTCAACATTGGGAATACACCTACAAATCATACCATCTGCGCACACCTGAAATAAGAATGGTTTATTCTCAAAAATCTTACATACCTCATGCATAAATTAGTTTTTCTACTGAAATAATAAATCTTCTGGGACGAGGTCACTTGTTAAATAGTTGGCAAAATAAACTAGGGGATTAAGTGTTGTGATGCTACCAAGACCCGCTTATCTAAAAAAGTATCATCAATATCAAGCGCATCCCTTTATTTGAGCATAACCTCTTCTTCTTGGCAGGATAGATGGTCTGTAACCTGATTCTCTGTACCCTTTCAGTCCTTGACCTTAAAATTAAATTCTTACAGCAATAGTACCCAACCAAACAACCTAGGCTTTGCATCCTTCTTTGCCATAAGTTACCTCAATGTTGCATGATCATTACATACAATAAATTTGGTCCCAATCATATAGGATCAAAATTTCTCAAAAGCAAACACCACCATAAATAGTTTTTTCTTAGTCAGAGTATAATTTTTTATGCAGGGTTGAATGATTTGCTGGCATAGTATATGGGATGAAGTATTTTATCAAGTTTTGACCTAGGACAAGTCCTACAGCCACACCACTATCGTCACACATTACCTTAAATGGAAGAGACCATTATAGAGACACAATGATAGGAGTACGAGTCAACTTCACTTTTAGGAACTCAAAAGCCTTGAGACACGTATCATTAAACACAAACTTTACCTCCTTATTCGATTACTTGCATAATGGATTTACAATTTTGGATAAGTCTGTGATGAACTGCTTGTAGAACCCTGCATGACCCAATAAACTTCTAATACCCTTGGCATAAATAGGTGGAGGCAATTTTTCAATCACCTCAATCATTGCCCAGTCAACCGCTATACCCTTTTTCATAATCTTATACCCTAAGACTATACCCTCTTTCACCATAAAGAAACACTTCTCCCAATTCAACACTAAGTTGGACTCCTTAAACCTCTGAAGTGCATTAACCAAATAAGACAAATAGTCATTAAAAGAATCACCCATGATTGAGAAATTATCCATAATGACCTCTATAATATCCTTTAATATATCATAAAAGATGGACATCATACAATGTTGAAAGGTGGTGGGAACATTAAAAAGTCTGGAATGCATCCTCTTGAAAGCAAACGTACCATATGGTCATGTGAAAGTGGTCTTTTCCGATCTTCGAGGGAAATAAGAAATCTAATTATAACCCGAATAACCATCAAGAAAATAATACCACCCTCTACCTACGAGATGGTCTAACATCTGATCCATAAGTAGCATAGAAAAATGGTCCTTCTATGTCTAAGTGTTCAATGTCTGATAATCCATTCAAACTCTCCATCCCGTAACTAGCCTCATGAGCACCAACTCATTCATTTAGAACCACAATGATCCCACACTTTTTCGACACACACTAAATTTGGCTCACACACTTACTATCTGCAATAGGGTAAACCATACCTACATCTAACCACTTGATGATATCCTTGTTCACCACCTTTGGCATATGTGTATTAAGATAAAATTGATACTCGATGCTAGGTTTACACTTTGGTTTCAATGAAATTTTATGAGTACAAATTCCAAGTTGAATTATGATAATATCTATAATGTTCAAACCAAGGGCTCTTTTAAACCTCTGTAACACCGAGATTAATGCCTTAACCTATGTATCAACTAAATTAGCTGCAATAATAATCAACAAGGTATTGTTGGCTATCAAAAATGCATAACTCAAGTGAGAAGGGAGAGACTTTAATTACAAAACCGGTGGCTCCTTTATAGATGTCATGGCTAGTGAAGACGTTCTCTTAAAGTCCAAATACAACTTCTTTGGCATATAAGTCTAAGATTCTCTACTAATAAGAGCACTCATTATCTCATTATACTCATAGATTCCATCACTGTCAAAGTTTATAATCACCGCCGCTAATGCCTCTACACCAAGTTTCTCTTCAATAGGTGTAGTCAATTCATCTTCGTCAAAAATATCGATCATAGACACCACTCTCATATCTTTTGATTGCCGCATTGACTAACCCACATTAAAAGTAGGTTGTTTGTCATTGAGCCTGAATTTTATGTCTCATATCCATGTCGGCCAATGACCTACCTATGGCTAGGAAGGGCCTTCTAAGATAATAGAAACATCAAAATCCACCTTACAGTCAATAATCATAAAATCAGTTGGGAATATGAAGGAAGTTGCCTTCACCAAAATATCACACAATAGACCAATCGGTTTCTTCATAGTCTGGTTAGTCATTAATAATCTCATCAATGTTTGCTTATATGTCCCCGACCTCAACTTCTTGTAATCCACTAGCAATATCAGATTAATGCTATCTCCCAAGTCACATAATTCTCATGCAAAATTAGGAGATCTAATAGTGTAAGGAATAGTAAAAACTCTGGGGTCCTCTTTCTTCTCAACCAAAGTTTGAAAATAATATCACTACAACGGCGTATATTATCAGTGGGCTCAAAACTCACTGGCCATTTCTTCATCACTAAGTCTTTCAAAACTTTGCCTAATCGGGCATCTGCTCCAATGCTTTAATAAGTAGGATATTCACAGACAACACTTTCAGCACAGACATGAATTTTTGATACTTCCCCTCTTCTTACTTCTTCTTCAACCTTTAAGGAAAGGGTGGAGGAGTTCATGGAATGGTCCTCAAAACTGGCTCGACCTCTATACCCTTTCCTTCATCAATTTTAACTATTTTCTCAATACTCTTCTATTTCAGTGATGTCTCAACATCTGTCACCTACTTCCCTGTTTCATCTTTGGGTGTATCATAAAAGTCAATAGTTTCATTCCTCACCTTATAAACTACAATCATAAGAGGATCAAAATTAGCCTTGCCACTCTGAATGGGGATTGCTAAACAATGACTGTTATTCTTTGGATTCTATATAGTATTACTCGAAAGAGTGCTCAATTGACATTTGTTTAATGTAGCCTCCATCTGACCAATTTGGTTCTCTAGATACTTAATTACAGTAGCATGCAATCTTACCTTCTAGATTAATTATGAAATATCTACCTTAACTCCTTAAGACAACTCTCTTGGTTATCAAAACTCTTAACTAGCTTTGCAAGAAAAGATTCCATCCATGAATTAGTACCATGGTTTCCTGGTGAAACATATGTACTACTTTTCTCCTTATAGTCATCCTTTTGCCTTTAGTCACCATATCTCTCTCTACTCTGATCCATATACTTGTCCCTAAAATAGTTTTGACCTAGGTGATTTACCTTGTCGCCCATAACATTCACCTTTTCTGAATTCATAATTATAAATTTCTCGATCAGTAACCTAATTTCCATCCTCCTCTATGCAATCTCTTGAGCCATTATATCATCTATAATTCTCTTCTCACCAGAAGCACCAATAACATAGGTACCAACTCCTCTTTCTACCTTCCGAGTATGCCACCCTCAATTTGTATTAGAGCCCCGATCAAAGATTTTTGTAGCTAACTACCAATGATAGCTCATGAAAGAACCACTAGTAATAGTATTAGCAATAACTTTGGTATTAGCATTTAGGGCTCTATAGAATATCTCAAGCAAATTCCTCCCTAAAATTCGATGATTGGGCACCAAAATCAAGTTTTTCTTTAACCTCAACCATGTCATGTAAAATGGTTCTGAATGCAACTACCTAAAATGATAAATCTTATCCTTCAACTATAATGTTCTAGAAGGCGGGAAGAATCGATCCAAGAATTATTTTCGTAACTCATTCCAATTAGTGATGGACCTACAAGGTAGTTCCCCTAACTATAATGTTGCTTTGACAGTAAGAGAGAATGGGAATAAGCCGAGTCTTAGAGCTTCCTGACTCGCCCCAGGTAAATTATATAAAGTACAAATACTAACAAAATTCATTATCATGACCCTGGCCTAGACGTTACAGGTATCTCAAAGTATATTTTGAGATATATCAGGCATGTTACTCTTCCCCAATTCTGTTAAAAGCATGTAATTACAATTGTTATTCTTGTGATTAAATTGTGGTTTATGAATATGGGTTGAGGGTTTTGAGCCTTAATGAATGAATTGTTTTCCCTATATATTTTTTGAATAATTCATGGTTTGAATTGTTGGTTTTGAACTATTTAGGGTGCATGGGTGTGGTTAATTAGAATTAGGGTTATGGTTTCCCTCAAATTGATGTTTTTGAATATTGTAATTAGTATAACCTCAATCCAATCTTATGAAACTTGTTTTGAACATGAAGGTATGCATTAAACTACTTTGGAACTATTGAATTATATAAAAAGGCTATTGAAACATAATGGTTTTTATTTAATGAACAAAGAAGGTCTTCATATCCCCACACTAATTTAATGAACAAAGGGGGTCGAGTCAATCCCCTAAGTTAATGGAATTGTAATGGCATGATGATAATACCTTGCAAGTGTAGTTAGTATAACGATATGAACAGTGTAAGCCTGATATGATTTTGATTCAATTAACAAAAATGTGTAAATGTTTTAATTAGGCTTGAAGGGGGTTTGTGTAGCTAAGCCGTGAAGGTAGAGGTCCTAAGGGACTGATACTGGAAACCACATTGGCCGGCATAAGGGTTGGTCTTTATGACCATGTGCATAGTTCACACATTACATGAATGTATACATTTTGGAATGGTTAAAGCCTTGATAGCTTTGACCCTCTCTTAAATTTCTCTAGTTCATGTGGCTAACATGTATTGAGGCCCAACCAGCAGGGAGGGAGATAGACCCAACTAGTAGGGGGAGCCAGACCCATATAGCTCTTGGGTATGAAGGACAATTTGAGCTACATAGTTCAGGATGGTATTTTTTTATTCATTCTTAGCCTTGTTCCCTATCCCGGTATATTATATATATATATATGTATATATATGTATATATAGTTGTGTGCATTGGTTTTGGATGATTTTGAACTGATTTGATCATGGTATTACTTTATTCCTTCCCTGACTTATATGCTAAAACTCAACCTGCTAACCATATCCGGATGTTATATCCCCACGTGATGCAGGAGCTGAAGACACTTCTATTTTTCCTGTGCAGTGATAAGATTTTTGGGTTGTTAGTAATTAGCTTTGAAGTGGTGAGCTTTCATTCTTTGGAAGGGTTATTATTTTGTATTCCTGCTTTATTTTTGACTTATACTACTTCTATTGGATTTTTTGGGCTATCGTCGAGGTTATGTCCTTAGATTGGTTTTGGTCTATTTAGAGGCTTTGTGGATTATTGTGTATTGGGATGTTTTTTTGAATTCTCAGAACCATATCTTGGATTAGTTTATCTATCTTGTTATATGTTTAGAATTCATCCATTGTTAGTTGCATTGTATTCAATTTGACTAGTCAAAGGGGTGGTCTTCGATTCATGGTGGACTTGAAATATATATCACAGCCAGACCCTAGTTTGGGTCATGACAAGCTTTGTATCAGTACACTATGTTTATGGTCAACTAGGTATCAACAAAGTTGTGTCAAGTATAGTCTCTTTTATAGGTACGTAACATGCCACAGTTATAAGGGAGAGGCTACGAGGTATTTAGGAATATTTCCCTTTCTATATTCTACCTTCGGGATGTAGAGTCTAGGATGTTAAAATCCCGACTAATTTTATTTGATCATATTTTAGATATGACTCCCTGAAGATCTAATGCTCATGGAAACTCTTTTATCCCATCTGAGGACAAGTTGATGGAACTAATCCTATTTATGAGGTACAAACCTGGTCTAGGGTCCCTACTTTTGATTACCCCCGTGGAGTTCCATCGGTCCCTATTAGTCCTCCTCTGTCTCCTTAGGATGATGATACTCCTACCCCAATGCCTTAGGTTGATATGTTAAATATTGAGTGTTGCCATTCGATTCATTTTCTTACTCAATTAGTGGCCTCTTATTTATACCAGTCTGAATGTATTGATCCTGTCACTTCTTATTTTGAGGCCACAAGGGTTGATCAGTTCATGATGTTGAGTCCTCTGACTTTCATTGGTTCCAAGGTTGAGAAGGATCCTCAAGGGTTCATAAATGAGATAGAAAAGATTTTTTGAGTGATGTATGCTTCTGACTCTAAAGGTGTGGAATTCACCGTACATCAGTTCAGAGATTGACATATTAGTGCTATGAGGAGTCAGAGCAATCGAAGGGTGAAAATACTGAGCTAGCTTTGTTGTATGAATTTTTTAGTGTTTTTCTTGATCGCTTCTTTCCTCAAGAAATAAGAGAAGAAGAGGCCAAGGAGTTTGTGAATCTGAAGCAAGGCAGAATGAATGTGAAAGAGTATGCCTTAAAGTTTTATCAGTTGTCTCACTATGCCCCGAAGTTGGTGTCTTTTATGAGGGCTAAGATGTGGAAGTTTGCTTCGAGATTATCTTAAGACTTGGTGTTGGAGTGCAAGGTCGCTTTGTTGAATAATGACTTGGATATCCCTAGGCTTGCGGTATATATACAATAAGTTAAGGAGGAAAAAAAGAAACAAGCCAAAATAGGGGAAAGGAAGAGTAAGAAATTCAAGTATTCTGAGCAGGGTAGAGTCCAGCAGAATAGTGGTAAAGATAGTAGGCAGTGGTCTAAGAAAAAGTGGGAAAATTTTGGTTCTTATTATACAGCTAGTGCTCTATATCTAGAGCCATTCGGTGATCATCATTTTTAAATGGACAGAGGGTCTAAGGCACAAGATGCCCAATATCGGGCCAGTGGAGCTCAATCAGCCTCGTCTTATCCGCCTTGCAGAGCTTATGGCCGGTTGCATTGTGGTTATTACAATGAAGGGAGAAATTTATGTTTCAAATGTCGCCAGCTTGGTTATATCCAGTGGAACTATCCTTCAGTTAATGTTGCTGCGGGAGAAAATAAAGTTCTAGTGGAATTATTTGTATGCTCTCACCACCCGTCAGGAATCTAAGGCTATTCCTGATGTTCTCACTGGTATATTATGACTTTTCTCTCATAATGTGTATTGGTTACTTGATCTTGGGTCTATTTTTTCTTATGTGACCCTTAATATGGCTATTTATTTTGGTTTTGGTCTTGAGTGCATTTCTGATCCCTTTTTTGTATCCACCCCAGTAGGTGACTCTGTTGTGGCTAGAAAAGTCTATAGGGGTTGCATGGTATCTATCTATAGTAGAAAGACATTGGTGGATCTGATAGAGTTGGATATGTCAGATTTTGATATGTTATTAGGGATTGATTAGCTCTATTCGTGCTATGTGTCTCTTTATTGTAGAACCTGAATGGTTAGTTTCTAATTCCTAGGTGAACTAATGATTTAGTGGGGTGGTAGTTCTTTAGCACCTAAGGGAGAGTTTATTTCTTATGTAAGAGCCCAAAAATTGATTTCCAAGGCTTGTCTATATCATTTTGATCGGTCTAAGGATTCTAATTTAGAGGGACCCTCTTTACAATATATCTTTATGGTTAACGAATTTCCTAAAGTGTTTCTTGATGATCTTCCAGGTATTTCTTCTGATAGGGAAATAAACTTTGGGATTGATCTTCTTCTGGATACTCATCCTATATCTATTCCTCCCTATAAAATAGCTCCGACTGAGTTGAAAAAACTTAAGGAGCAATTGAAAGATCTTTTTAATAAGGGTCTGATTCGCCCTAGTGCTTCTCTATAGGATGCTCTAGTTCTTTTTGTTTGTAAGAATGATGGGTCCCTTCAAATGTGTATAGACTATCGATAATTGAATAAGGTGACTATGAAGAATAAGTATTCTCTTCCAAGGATTGATGACCTGTTTGACCAATTTTAGGGTGTTAAGTACTTTTCTAAGATTGATCTTTGGTCGGGTTATATCAATTGAAGATTGGGGAGGTGGATTTCCCTAATACTAATTTCCAAACCTGGTATGGCCATTATGAGTTCTTGATCATGTCTTTGGATTGACTAATTCCCCGACGATATTCATGGATCTTATGAACTGGGTATTATATCATTTTATGGACTTATTCAACATTGTGTTTATTGATGACATCTTGGTATACTCCAAGAGTGAGAAGGATCATGTCAATCACCTCTATATAGTGTTGTAGACTGTTAAAGATCAACGTTTGTATGCTAAGTTCTAAAGTGTGAGTTCTGGTTGAATATTGTGACCTTTCTTAGTCATATTATTTCTAGTGAGAGAATCATAATGGATTTACAAAAAGTTGCGGTGGTTAAATAGTGGTGTAGACCCATGACTCTAATCGACATTCGAAGCTTCTTGGGTTTAGCCGAGTATTATAGGATGTTTGCAGAGAGTTTCTATTAGATTGCTACTCCATTGACTAAGTTGACTCAGAAAAAGGTAAAGTTTGTAAGGGTAGTTTTTAGAAGTTGAAGAATAAGTTGACTTCAACTCTAATTTGGCCCTACTCGAGGATACTAATGTCTTTGTAGTTTATTGTGATGCATCCCATGTGGGACTGTGTTGTGTTTTTATACAGCATGGTAAAGTTGTGGCGTATGCTTCTAGGCAGCTAAAGGTGCATGAGAAGAATATTCAACTCATGATTTAGAGTTGTTGGCTGTGGTTTTTGCTTTAAAGATTTGGTTCCATTACTTGTATGGGGTTCATGTTGATATATATTCTAACCATAAGAGCTTGCAGTATGTGTTCAACTAGAAGGAGTTGAAACTCAGATAAAGAAAATGGCTTGAGTTGTTCAAGGTTTATTATATGAGTCTCCATTATCATCCAAGTAAAGTTAATGTGGTTGCTAATGCTCTTAGCAGGTTGTCCATAGGTAGCTTATCTCATATTAACGAGGAGAAGCGAGATTTGGTGAAGGATATCCACCATTTGGATAATCTTGGAATTCATCTTTTAGACTCTAAGGATAGAGGTGAGATTGTACAAGAGGTGATGAAGTCATCTCTTTGTGCTAAGGTGAAGGAGAAATGAGATTTGGATCCTATCTTGATGTAAATTAAGAATGATGTGGGTTAGTAGAAAGTCATGGATTTTGGAATTGGTGGTGATGGTATTTTGAGGTACCAATGTAGATTGTGTTTTCCCAATGTTCATAGGATGCAAGAGAAGATCTTGACTGAGGTTCATGAGTCATAGTATATTGTTCATCCTGGTTCAACGAAGATGTACCATTATTTGAAAGAGATTTATTAGTGGAATAACATGAAGAGGGATATAGCCAATTTTGTGGCCAAACGTATGGTTTGTCAGCAAGTGAAGGTGGAGCACTTGAGGCCTGCTAGTTTGTCTCAAGAGATTGAGTCCCTATGAAAGTGGGAAGTAATTAACATAGACTTTGTTACTAGTCTTCCACTATCTCGAAGTCAATTTGATTTGATTTGGGTTATCGTGGATAGGCTGACTAAATCCACTCACTTCTTGCCAGTGAGGACTAATTATTCTACATAGGATTATGGAAAGTTATTCATTCAGGAGATTGTCAAGTTTCATCGTGCTTCAGTTTCCATTAAATTTGATCGAGGTTCACAGTTTTCATCTCACTTTTAGGGGTTATTTCAGAGTGGTTTGGGAACTAAGGTGAACCTTAGCACCATTTTCCACCCTCAGATGGATGGACAAGCATAGAGGACCATTCAAACTCTAGAGGATATGCTAAGGTCCTGTGTGCTTGACTTTGGTGGTAGTTGGGTTGATCCTTTTCCTTTTATAGAGTTTGCATATAATAACAACCATCATTTTAGTATTTAAATGGCTCTATTTGAGGCTTTGTATGGTAGGAGATGTCGTTCTCCTATTAGATGGTTCAAAGTTGGTGAGACTAGATTGTTTGGCCCTGACTTAGTTCATTAGGATATAGAAAAGGTGAAGGTAATCAGGGATAGGCTTAAGACTACTTAGAGTCACCAAAAGTCCTATACAGATGTGAGGCTTAAGACTGCTTAGAGTTTGATATTGGTGATTAGGTGTTCTTGAAGGTGTCTGCTATGAAGGGAGTAATGAGGTTTCGAAAGAAGGGGAAGATCAGTCCACGTTATTTGGTCTAAACTTGATTTTAAGGAGAGTGGACAATGTGTCTTATGAGTTGGAACTGCCTTCTAGATTGGGTTCTAATCACCGGTCTTTCATGTTTCGATGTTGAAGAAGTGTGTGGTTGATCCTTCCTTAGTTATTCCTTTGTAGAGTGTTGGCATTTCAGGTTCTTTGTCTTATGAGAAAGTCTCGGTTGAGATTTTAGATAGGCAAGTCCATTGTTTGAGGACTAAAAAAATGGCTTTAGTGAAGGTTCTACGGAGGAGCCAAAAGGTTGAAGAAGCTAAAGAGGTCATGAAGTCTAAGTATCCATTCTTATTCCCCATTCTGGATAATCGTGCTTAAGGTATGTGTAGTCCTAAACATCTATGTTTTTTGACTTTGTTAAAGGAAATTGTGGTTGTGTTCTATCTTAAAAATCATGCTGATGGATGCCTTGACTCATCATTTGGAGAAGAATGATCCTTGGAGGAGAGAATGTAACACCCTAGATTTTGGTCCTTGGAAAATTCCTTAATTTTGAGCTTACTGCCCAACCTACGACTCACCTTACGAGTCGTAATATGTCATTACGGGTCATAGGGACCTTATCGTAGGGTAACCAGTAAAGGTTTCCCATATCACTGCCTTGGTGATGACTTGTACCTAATAATTTTTCAAGACTCTTTACGAGTTGTAGTGTACTGTCCACAACCGATCTAGTGTAGTGCCCAAAAGTCTCTGTCCATACTACGACTGTACCCTACGAGTTGTAAGGTCTAACTATAGGGTGTGACTCATATGGTCAACAACAAAATGATTCTAAGACACTCCCCAGACCCCTAGTCGTGGTGAAGACTCATAAGGAATCATCACGAGTTGTAAGGTGCCCCGTAGTCATTGGCAACTATTTTTCAGCTTTTCATTAAGGGTACTTTGGACATTTTCCTCTTTCCCTGCTTAAGACCACGACCATAAAACATGTTGGGGATCCCATTCTCAACACTTAACCATCAACTACACTCTCTAAAGCTCTTTCAAATCCCTAAGTCAAAAACACCTAGGATTTCCAAGGAATTGGCAATTAGAGCGTCCAAGGGTTGATTTCTCTATGTAATTCTTGATATCACAGGCATGTTACTCTTCCCCAAAGTTTATATTGTTAAAAGAATGTATTTACAATTGTTATTAATTTGATTAAATAGTGGTTTATGAATGTGGGTTGAGGGTTTTGAGCCTCAATGAATGAATTATTTTTCCCATGGCTTTTATGAATGATTCATAGTTTGAATTGATTGTTTTGAAATATTTAAGGTGCATGGGTTTGGTTAATTGGAATAAGGGCCATGGTTTCCCCTAAATAGATGATTTTGAATATTGTAATTGGTATAACCCCAACCCAATCTTGTGAAACTTGTTTTGAACATAAAGGTATGCACATTGAACTACTTTAGGAACCATTTTATGATATAAGGAGGCTATTAAACCATAAAGGTTTTGATTTAATGAACAAAGGTGGTCGGTATTTCCCCATACTAATTAATGAACAAAGGGGGTCGAGGCAATACCCCAAGTTAATGGAATTGTAATGGCATGATGATAATACCTTGCAAGTGTAGTTGGTATGACGATACCAACAGTATATGCCTGATGTGATTTTGAGTCAACTAACGAGAATGTGTAAATATTTTATTTAGGCTTAAAAGGGGTTGTGTAGCTGAGTCATGAAGATGGAGGTCCCGAGGGATTGATACTGAAAACCATGTTTGTCGACGTGTGGGTTGGTCTTTATGACTATTTGCATAGTTCATACATTAGATACTGTATACATTTTGGAATGGTTGTAGCCTCGATGGCTTTGGCCCTTCCTCAGATTTTTCTGGTTCGTGTTGCTAACATGCTTCGGGGCCCAACCATTAGGGATAGAGCTAGACCCAACTAGCAGGGGGAGCTAGAATTGTAAAGCCTGTGGTTATGAATTATGATTTGAGCTACACAGTCCAGGCTAATATATTTAAAGTTCATGCTAAACCTTGTTCCCTATCTCGGCATGTTGTATATATATATGTATACAGTTGTGTGCATTGATTTTGGATGATTTTGAACTGATTTGATCATGGCATTACTTTATCCTTTCCCTGAGTTACATGATAGCGCTCGCCCTGCTAACCGTCTCCGGAAGGCTTATCCTCACGCGATGCAGGAACCAGAGATACTTCTACCTTTACTGCGTAGTAATAGGATTTTTGGGTTGTTAGCAGTCGACTTTGAAGTGGTGAGCTTCCATTTTCCGGAAGGGTTATCATTTTAAAGTCTTAGACTACTGCTATTTGATTCTTTTGGCTATCGTTGGGGGCATGTCCCGACTTAGAATGATTTTGGTCTGTTTAGAGGCTTTGTGGATTCCGGTGGATTAGGACGTTTTGTTGAATTATTAGAACCTTGGATGGATTAGTTTATCTATCTTTTTATATGTTTGGAATTCATCCACTGCTAGTTGCATTGTATTCTGTTTGACTAGGTAAAGAGGGTGGTCTTCAGTCCATGGTAGACTTAAGATACCCATCACGGCCAGGCCTTGGTTCGAGTCGTGACAAGATCAAGAATAATTTTGCACTTTTTCTACTTTGTTATTCTATTAGCATTCCCACAACCCTAGTAAGATGGTTTAGCCGCTCATGTTTGCAAGAATATCCATTGAATTCATAGCAGAAAACATATGAATATCTTACAATTACTAAAGAATAAAAACCAGAATCTCAAATTAATATTCAAACGTAAAAACCAAGAACAAAGAATTCCTAGATCAAAAGTCGAATCTTAGAATAAATATAGTTTTGTGAGTGTAAAGAGTGCGTAAACTAATAGAAAAAGCATAAAAGAGGTATTTATAGAATACATAAGAACCCTAAAAATTCTAACCAAAATGAAAAATAAAAATTGAGTCGGCAACAACTTATGGACCTACTTACGGACCATAGGTGCTGCCTAAGGACCCTAGGTGGGTCATAAGTATCAGAAAAATCTTTATGTTGCAGAACACCCACTTACAATGGTACTTATGAGGGGTGTAAGTGCCACTTACGCCCCATAAGTAGCCTCCGTATGTGGGCAAAACTTGTCATCTTTAGAACTTTTAGAACTTTTCCCTCTAACACTTACGATGGCACATACGGCAGACGTAAGTCCCACTTACGGCCTATACGTGGGCCCGTAAGTGAGGTTCTCTCCTAACTTCAACTCTTTTTCTTCTTTCTAGCACCAGAACTTAGTTTCTTGGAAAACAAACACAAAAACACATCATATCTAACAAAATGGACCTAAGTACTTGCATAATTTCTAGTTATAAGCATCGAAAGTGCCATGAAACCATGGCACATCAGCATGTGATTTTTCTTATGTGGTTCACCTTTATTACAGCTGGTTGGGAAGGTACTACACATGACAGTAGAGTACTTGAGAATGCGCTTGTTGATCCTAAGGAAAAATTTCCTTTTCTACCACACGATATATAACATGAAATATGTATTATGTTTTGAGCTAATTTATGTATTTACAATGTCTCCTTATAATGGTTGCCACGTAAAGCAAGTAACAATTGATAACATTAGATATTGCTGTAGCAGAAAGGTTCTATGAGATTTTTTTCTCTCTTTGCTCTTTTTTGTGTATTTCACTGTATATAATATTATTTTATCTTCCACATAAGTTGAAATACATTAATTTTATTTAATTTATTATGATAAATAAATATTATATTGTTGATGCTGATTTGTGGAATGCGAAAGGGTTAGCTCCATACAAAGGTATGCGGTATCATTTATAGGATTACAGAGGGAGTGAAAGAGAGCCTAAAAATGAAAAAGATTTGTTAAATTATAGACATTCATCTCTACGCAATGTGATTAAGAGAGCATTTAGAGCATGGAAAATAGATTTGGAATACTATGACAAGGCATGAAAAATTATGATATACAAACACAAGTTAGGATTGTAATTGCTTGTGCCGTCTTGCACAACTTTTTGAGAGAAAATCAAAGCTGTGATGGAATATTTATAGATAATGAAAATGATGATTTAGTTATTGATGAATCCAGTGAACAACTGACTGGGATAAACAATATTGCTTTGTCTTCTCGCATAGCTGATTGATAAATACATTCCCGATAAGAAGAAATTGTTCACACAATATGGGAGTATTATATTAAACAGTAGCTACTAACTAGTGTTGTTTACTTTTTGTATTAAAGAATATTTTGTATTCCACTAGTACTGGAATTTGTTGGGGTAGAATGGTGTCCATATTATTGTAAAGGAGTTTCAATTTTCTAAGTTCTTATTAGTTCATGAAATTTACTATATGATCATTACCTATGTGTTGATATGATTATTAAAGAGCTGAGGGTGTCAATTCCCTACAATAAGTTACAACAACCGGCAAATGATTAGCTGAAGTTTGTTATGTTTCTTTACGGACAATATGTGGACAACAGTACGCTGGATGTTACTCTACCTTGATCTTATTTTACGTTGTTTGTTAAGTGTATTCATAATTTCATATGCATATATTGTTTGTGGAACTTAAAATAGTTTTCCCTCACAGTCCTGAGTTGTTTTCGAATTCTTCACTTTTGGTGGGGCAGTAGAAGTTGTAAATTCTAAGTAGAGGCAGATTGAAGTGTCGCATTGTTTGGCACACTTTGCCTTTCATGGCCCCAAACCAAGGGTCATGATGGAACTTGTCACGGCTAGCCTTGATAAATAAGCCTATCATCCAAATAGATATGAAATGAGAAAGCAATACCAAAAATCCAAGGAAAAACTCCTAGAACAGAGTCAAATCACTTATATACAGTAAAAGCAAAAATATAATCTGAGATACCAAATTAAATCCCAAAACCTGGTATCACAGTGTAAGAACCAACTAATACAACCCGAAATCAAAATATAGATAGGATATCAAAAAAGGGAACAAACTTTGTATCTAAATACAATAAGGCATAGTCTAAATAAGAAAAGGTAGTGGCCAACTCCGGATGCATAGATCAACCGCTATCTCAAATAGACGTCAAATACCGCCTGAATCAGCTATTCGTATGGTGCACTCTTACATGGATTTGCACCAAAAGGGTGCAGTAGGGATGAGTACGGTTCACTTGCACTAAGCATTATCATAGGCCGACCGGATAAAGTAGAAAATAAAGCATATTAATACAAACTATGGGAACGTCACCTGCAATCAGGAAATGTCCCAAACGATAGCCCATAACGTCTCCACTAACAGTTCTACTATATACACATATAACAACAAAACGTAGAGTAAGTAAGAACAAGCATAACAGAAATACAAGTACAAGAAGATAGAACAAATAGACAAATATCCAGTCAAAAATAGAAATACAATCACAGAACAAGCATAATATATAGAATGCGACGAAGATGATGATGATGATGATAATGATGATGATGCAAGGTCATTGCAAAAATTTCCTATACACCTACCGAGCTCAACTACGGACTTAGGACCCATGAGAGGTTTGTCAACCCGCATCTATCGAGCTATGCTCCCAGGTTGAACCCATAGGGGTTCGTCAACCCGTATACAACCAATATCTAATATCAATATCCATAACTCATCTTCAGGACATATATCGGCAGATGGTTTTAAAGATGTCACATTTTCTATCAGAAAAAACCAGTGTTTCCAGTATTTCCAGTATTTCTATGGTGGTACCAATGTTTCATGAATGAATATGATATGAGGATGTAATGATCACAACCAACCAAAATGAGAATATCCTATATCTAACCAATATACCAACCACATAGGCCAAAAATCCAATCAAATCAGCCAACCATCCATGATCCAATATAATCCAGAAACTATCAAGTGAAACATGTAAGAAAATATCATTGCTACCATATAAATCCTAAATCTAGGCTTTTTCCACCAAAAAGAGTGAAACTAATCATACATATATCTTTACCAGGCCAACAACAACGTATAAGACTCCACACGGTCACACGTAACATATAATGTCTCAAAACCACTAAATTTTATCCATACATGCCCCACGGGGGCACATAAATCACCGAAACAAATTTTCAGTGATACAACCCCAATACCCATAGCATGCTTTTACATTATTATTAACTACCTAACAAAGTCTGAAGAATGTTAACCCATAACCTAACACGAATGTTAAAACCAAAATAAATAAGCCTCTATCACTGGGCTTTCGCCTCACACACGGATCAGGAAATTAGCTAAAACACACAAACATAAAATCTACACACCGAAAGAAAACTGATGATAACAAATTTTCAAAAAAGAAGGGTAAATCATAATTTTATTTTAGAAACATGTTCCTTATACTAAATGGAGTCTACAGCTAAAAACCCATACGAAAAAGAGTTAAAATGAGGTTCAAATCAAAGAAAAATATTTTTCAAGCTTTACCGACAAACATCCCCCAAAACCCATTTTGAAATAAAGAATTTGAAGTTATTTTTAAGGTAAAATCGAGAGGAAAAAAACGATAATTATAATACTAAAAACTTAATCATGGAAGGAGTCTCAAAAACCCCTTTTGAATCATCCAAATTCAAGCTCCTAAGCTCCAACAAAGGTGAAAATGGGATTTTGATTCTCAACTTTGGTAGAAATCAAGAAAAATAAAATAGAAGTTCTTTGTAACTGGGAGAAATGGAGTTGTAAATTGATAGATGATGATTATATGAGAAAAATGCATTGAAAAATGTCAAAATCAGAGCTTTCTAGCTCCAAAAATGACAATAATACAAAATGGTTCGATTTTGGTCTTATCCATCAGCGATGGCCGTGAAAGAGGTACTTTGGATGCTAAAGTGGCCTAGTCAAATGGTCAAAGTCCGCTAAAGTGGTAGACCAACTTCTTTAGCGCCCACACCAGACCAACAATCTTTAAACTTGTTTTTGACTCCCGAAACTCATTCAAAATCCTCTGAACATGATCCAATAGTGAAATTCAATTGTAAAACACGTTCTGGATCCAATGAACTCATCAAATTTATGAAAGAAGGTCATTATCACAAAATTGACCCCCGGGACCCAATTTACACTATTTTTAAATTAAGGGTCAAAATAGGATCTAAAGGCCACAGAATCAAACCAACCCTGCTAATAATCCAAATTCAACCTAATTATGTTTACATAATAAAAAGTTATAAATTCTAAGTAGAGGAAGATTGAAGTGTCACATTATTCGTCTCACTCATCCTATCATGACCCAAAAACCAAGGGTTATGATGGCACTTTTCGCGGAAAGCCTTGACAATTAAGCTTATCACTCAAACTGATATGAAATGAGAAAGCAATACAAAAAATCCAAACCAAAACTCTTAGAATGACGTTGAACCACTCATATACAGTAAAAGATGAAATATATTCAAAGATACCAAATCAAATCCCAAAACCTAGCGTGACAGTGTAAAAACCAACTAATACAACTCGAAATCAAAATATACAAAGGACATCCATAAAAGGAACAAACTTTTTCTCTAAATACAATAAGACATAATCTAGATAAAAGAAAAGGCAGTAGTCAACTCCGAATGCATAGATCAACCTCTACCTTGAATAGACTCCAAATGCCACCTGAATCAGCTATCTGTGCGGCATACTTGTACCTAGATCTACAATGAAAGGGAACAATAGGGATGATTACGATTCGCTTGTACTAAGTTGGTACCATAGTTTGACTTAGTAAACTAGAAAATTATCATGACTCGAACCAAGGCCTGGTCGTGATGGGAATCCTAAGTCCCATGTGGACCGTAGATCACCCCCTTCACCTAACCTAGTTAGCTCAATAATCTCAAGTGTCGGATGAATTTCAACCATATAACAAGATAGTGTAAACTAAGACTAACATTTATTCATGAAATGTAAACAAATCACCGGTAATCAGACAATCATCTGTCACCAAGCCAATCTACCAAAACAACACACCTAAGTCCACAGTAATCCAAAAATATCTCTATAAATCTAGAGTCAATAAAATATTGGGACATGCCCTCGACAGTAGCCAAAAAATACCTAAACAAAGTCTGAGACATAGAATATAAAGACCATGAAATGGGACTTTCCAAAGTATGAAAGCTCACCACTTCAGTGTCAACTCAATAACCACTTGAACACCTGATCACTGTGCAGGAAAAGTAGAAAAAGTTTTGGTACTTGCATCGTATGGGGATACAGTATACAGAGACAGTTAGCGGTTCAAGCTCAATGATGTAACTCAGGGATAGGGGAATAAAATAATGCCATCATTCAAAACCAAGTCAAATAACCATATGCAATCACATACATATATATATATATATCATGCCGGGATAGGGAACAATGTTTAGTATGTATTTAGAAACCTTAACCTGGGTTGTGTAGAATATCCTTCATAAAATAAGGCACCCATGGGCTATATGTGCCCAACTCTCCCATAGCTGAAAGCGACCCAATGCGTGTAGCCGCAAGAACTAAAGAATATCCATATCTGTATATGCCTTTATGGGGAACTCAAACCTCCCGGCATGATCAAGGTGACTTAAGAACCAACATATACAATATAGGGGATTCAAACCTACTGATCATATAGACGCCCGCATCGTCTAGCACGGTTTTCAGTGTTAGTCCTTTGGACTCAACTTGAACTGCCCAACTATACATCTCGGTTTAAAGCCCAATTAAAATATTTGTTTCACATACACAACCATTAATCCAATTACTTACCAAAGGTATCTCATTGGTATCGTCATACCAACCCTACTGGCAAGCGTACAACATACCATAACCATTATTAATCAACTTTGGGACTCGAACCCATTGTCTAAAAGAAGACATCAATTTAATTCAACATTTAGAGACTCAAACCCATTTATCAATTCAAACCAATTTATGGCCAACAAGGCTTTCATAAAACCGTTTACCAACCACTTACATTTTTAGTCCAATGCCTTAGTTCAAAACACAATTCAACATATGACAAGGTCATTCTCATAGGCAATTTCACAAACAGGCTGAGGGCATACCATTATAAAACCATTATTCAAGCCAAAAACCATCAAGTTAGGGTTAACCATGACCCTTTAGTTTAAATCATAATTCCCAAGCACCCACATGTGCAAAACTATTATCAAAACATGTATAATCATAATTTAAACCATGAGAAAACAATACTCAACATTATGCATTCAAACCCTTAACCAAAGTTTTAAAAACCACCATTAATGATTCATAAACATTGTTTAAAACATATGATTTTTGTGAACTAATAATGAAGGAAGAGTCATATTTCTGAGTTACGAAGATTCACTTAGAGAATTTGATATCTAACCCTTTAGATGACCACCTTGAAGAAACCCTAGCCTAATCTTTCTTGAGAGAGTTTAGAGAGTTTTAATCTTCTTAAGTGTAAAATAAATGTCCAATAAGTGTTATAAGATATGGGGTCTTAAGGGATTGGAGAGGGAAATGTCAAAAACACCCTTAGCTTAAAAGTTGTGAAAAACTCACAGGTGGGTACGAGTTGACCCTCCAACTCATCACCACCACATACGAGTGGTACCTTCAAGTCATCACCAGAATAGAAAGTTGGACACCACTGTCCAACATATGACTCCCTTACCTAACTCGTCACTAGACCATACGACTAGTACCATCAAGTCGTATCCAAGGCAGAACATCAAGGGATAGACACAGGACAACATACGATTGGACCCTAAGCCTCTCATCACATTACCATATGACTCATATGGAGTCTCTCATAACTATGATAGAACTTGGCCAGCAACACACTGACCAACATATGACTAGGGTCCCTAGACCCGTCACTAAACCATAGAACTTGTGGTGTGAGTTGTATGATGAACAGAAAGTTCAAGACTCAAGAAATTTGCAAGGGCCAAAGTTCGAGGCACTTCAGTCTCCCCTACATAGTATCATTCTTCCTTGAATGATGGAACAAGGTAATACAGGCATGATTTGGAGTCTACACGCCTCCACTCTTACCTTTAACCAAGTTAGAAAACAAAGATGCCAAGGAAATCAAACTTTCCTTTAAGAAGGTCAGAAAACAAAGATGTTAAGATCAACACATACCTCAAGCAAGAACCCCCGAAGTCAGGAATAGGAAAATATACTTGGACTTTATGTGCTCCTCAGCTTCCCAAGCAGCTTCCTCAAACTTTTGGTTCTTCCATAGAACCTTCACCGAAGCCACGTCGTTTGTTTGCAATCGACGAACTTGTCGATCCAAGATCCTTACTAGGACCTCCTTATAGGACAAAGAATATGAAATATCAATGTTCTCCAAGGGAAAAATTAACGAAGGATCACCCACGTATTTTTGCAACATACACACATGGAACACCGGATGAATGGAACTCATACTAGAAGGCAATTCCAACTCATATGCAACATTACCAACCCTTCTTAAAACCAAGTACGAGCCAAAATACCAGGGACTAAGCTTTTGTTTCTTTCCAAAACGCATCACTCCCTTCATGGGAGGCATATTCAAGAACACCCAATCTCCAATCTTGAATTCCAAGTCCCTTCGCCTTATGTACACATAGGACTTTTGGCGACTTTGGGCGATCTTAAGCCTATCTCGAATCACCTTCACCTTCTCCATGGCTTGGTAAACCAAATCCAGAAAAAACATTTACCTTCACCAACCTCAAACCACCCGATAGGAAATCTACACCTCCTACCATACAATGCCTAAAAAACAGAGCCATACCAATGCTAGAATGGTAACTATTGTTATAGGAAAATTCAATGAGAGGTAAGTGGCCATACCAACTACCACCAAAGTCAATCACATGGTCTCGAAGCATATCTTCTAAGGTTTGAATAGTCCTTTCATCTTGCCCATCCAACTGCGGGGGAAAATTTGTACTAAGACTCATTTTAGTCCCCAACCCCTACTAAAACGAGTGCCAGAAATGCGATGAGAACTTAGTACCACAATTTGAAATGATCGAGATAGGTGCACCATACAACTTTACCACTTTCTAAAGAAACAACTTTGCATAGTCCTCAATAGAGTAATTAGTCCTAACTAGCAAAAAGTAAGCAAATTAGTCATCCTATCCACAATGACACAAACGGAGTCACACTAATTCCACGACCATGAAAGGTCGGTATAGAAATCCATATCAATTACCTTTTATTTCAACATCGGCAATTCAATCTTTTGAAAAAGCCTATCGGACCTCATGAGCTCCACATTTACCTGCTGACACACCATACACTTAGCCACAAAGTTGGCTAAATACTGCTTTATATTATTCCACTAATACATCTCCTTGAGATTATGATACATCTTTGTTGAACAAGCATGAAATATATACCGCGATTCATAGGCCTCAACCAAAATCCTGCCTCACAATCTATCCACGTCGAGAATACCAACCTCCTTTGGTACCTCAAGATACTATCACCACTGATCTGGAAGGCCATGACCTTCTACTTACCCATATCATCCTTGATTTTCATCAAGATAGGATCTAATACCTGTTTCTTCTTTATTTCTAAACGAAGAGATGATTGCGCTACCTATTGCACAAACATACTACCACTCTCAGAGTCCAAGAGACAAACTCCAAGGTTAGACAAATGGTGAATATCCTTCACCAATTCCCATTTATCCTCATCCACATGAGCTAGAGTCCCCATGGATAACCTGCTAAGAGCATCAACAACCACATTAACTTTACCTGGATGGTAGTGAAGACTCATATTGTAGTCCTTTAGCAACTCAAACCAACTCCTTTGCCTGAGATTAAGCTCTTTCTGAGTGAACACATACTGTAGGCTCTTATTATCTGAAAAGATATCAATATGCATCCCATACAGACAATGGCGCCAAATTTTCAACACGAACACCACAATCAATAGTTCCAAGTCATGAATTAGATAATTCTTCTCATGCACATTAAACTGTCTAAAGGCATAAGAAACCACCTTGCCATGCTGCATCAACACACAACCCAAACCAACCTGAGACGCATCACAATATACGACGACACCCTCAGTACCCTCAAGTAAAGTCAAGAAAAGAGTCAAAGTCAACTTATCTTTTAACATCTCAAAACTACTCTCGCAAGCATCAAACCACAAAAACTTAACCTTCATCTGAGTCAACTTAGTCAATGGAGCAGTAATAGAAGAAATACTTTCCAAAAATCTCCTATAGTAAGTATCTATACCCAAGAAGCTCCGAATATCGGTTAGAGTTATGAGTCTAGGCCACTTCTTAACCACAATGACTTTTTGAGAATCCACCATGATCCCTTCACTGGACATAATATGACCTAGAAATGTAACATCGTTTAACCAAAATTTGCATTTAGATAACTTAGCATGCAACTGCTGATCTTTCATGGTCTACAAAATAATGTGGAGGTGATTGACATTATCATCCTTACTCTTGGAGTATAACAAAATATCATCAATGAAGACAATCATGAACAAATCCAGAAACTAACGAAATACCCTATTCATTAAGTCTATAAATGCCGTAGGGGCATTAGTTAAGCCAAACGATATCACCAAGAACTCAAAATGCCCATATCAGGTACGAAAAGCTATCTTAGGGATATCCACCTCCCTAGTATTTAACTGATGCTACCTGGATCAAAGATCAATCTTAGAGAAGAACTTATCACCCTGAAGCAAATCAAACAAATCATTTATCCTCAAAAGAGGGCACTTATTCTTTACTGTCACCTTATTCAACTATTATTAATCAATACACATCCGAAGAGAACCATCCTTCTTAAGCAAGAATAAAATTATTTCACCCCATGGAGACACACTAGGGTGGATGAAACCCTTATCTAAGAGGTCTTTCAACGGCTACTTGAGTTCTTTCAACTCAACTGGAGCTATTCTATACGGGGAAATAGGAATAGAACCGGTGTCCAAAACAAGATCAATACTAAAATCAATCTCCCTATCGGCAGGAATACTAAGAAGGTCGTCAGGGAAGACCTCAGGAAAGTCATTCACCATCAGGATGAAATAAAAAGAAGGACCCTCCGAGTTAGAATCTTTAACCAAGAGAAGATAATAGAGGCATCCCTTGTAAATTAATTTTTGGGCTCTTATATATGATATGAACCTTTTCTTAGGAGATTGGGAACCACCCTCCCATTTAATAACCTACTCATTAGGGAATTTAAAGATGACCTTACAGGTTGGACAGACTAAAGATGCATAGCATGAACGCAAATAGTTCATTCCTAAAATGACATCGATATCCACCATGTCTAATTCAAAAAGATCCACCAGAGTTTCCCTACCACCAACAGATACCACACAACCCCTATAGATCTTTTACAAACTACAGAGTCACCCACCGGGGTAGACAAAGAAAAAGGGTCTGAAATACACTTGGGACCAAAACCAAATCCACAACCATAAATAGGGTCACATAAGAAAGAGTAGACCCTGGATCAAGTAAATAGTACACATCATGGGAAAAAAGTTTCAACATGCCAGTAAAGATATTAGGGGATGCCTCTGAGTCCTGACGAGAAGTAAGGGCATATAAGCGATTCTGGCCAGTGTTGGTACTAGGAGAAGAAGAAGCACCCTTTGGTGCAGGAGTTGATGAAGAGGAAATAGGAACCTTATTGTCCCCATAAGAAAACCTAGAAGGACAATCATGTTTCATATAGCCAATTAGACCATAATTAAAACATTAGTTTCTCTCTTTCTCACATTGGCCACATGGCGATTGATCACAAAATCTGCAGGAAGGATATTATGGAGAAGACTAAGCCCCACCAATCTGAGAAAAATGATCACCCAATGGATTCAAGTAAGTATTACTAGTCGTAGAGAAAGATCTAGAACTCTTCCACTTCTTCTTAGGCTACTTTCCCCCATCTCTACCACTTTCTGCTGGCTTTCACTCTGATTAGAAAATTTGAGCTTCTTACTCTGCCTCTCACCAATCTCATCCTGCTTCTTTTTTCTTCCTCAACCCGTTACATATACACCACAAGTTGAGAAATATCCATATCCTTGTTCAACAAGGCAGCCTTACTCTCTAGAATCAACTCTCGAGATAACTTAGAAGCAAACTTACACATTCTAGTTCTCATGCTAGACACCAACTCAATAGACAACTGATGGAATTTCAAGGCATACCCCTTGACTATCATTCTTCCTTGATTTGAGTTAACATATTCCTTTGCATTTGCCTTCCTCAACTCCTGAGGAAAGAAGCGGTCCAAAAAGGCATAGAAAAGTCATCCCATAATGCACTGTCAGCATCATTTCCCTTAGACTGCTCCCACTCTTCATACCACTGGTATGCCATATTCTTCAATTGGTAGGTAGAAAACTCCACGCCTTTAACATCTAATGCATGCATAATCTGAAAGATCTTTTCCATTTAATCAATAAAAGCCTGAAGACCCTCCTTAACCTTAAAACCAGTAAAAATTGGAGAACTCAACCTCATGATTTGGTCAATCCTTGGGGCCTCAAAAGATGGAGTAACAGAAGCACCACGGTTAGCCTAAGAAGCTACCAACTGAGCTAACATATGAATAGACTGACGAAACTCAACATTCATCATATTTGCCTGAGGAGCTCAAAAAGGTCTAGAGGGAACTGGTGGAACTCCAAGAGGGAAATCAAGAACTGGACCCCTAGACCAGGTCTGGAACCCATAGGTAGAATGGGTCCCATAAACATTGTCCTCAGGTGGAACTAAGGAGTTCCCATGAGCTTCAGATGGTCTAGGAGGCATGATTTGAAAAAACGAGCAAATGGAAATTAGAGAAATCCAAGACCTTAGACTCTATTGCTCAAAGTAAGACAACAATAAAGGGAAACATTCCTAAATGTATCGTATCCTCTCTCATATAAGTGCGGTGCTCTACACACCCATAAAGAAGACTCTACTTGACACATCTTTGTGGACACCCAATTGACCATGAACATAGGTGCTCTAATACCAACTTTGTCACGGACATGACGGGTATACCAAGTCCCACATGGATTCGATATCACCCCCTTCACCTAACCTAGTCAACTCAACAACCTCAAGTGTTGGATGAATTTCGACCATATAACAAGATAGTGTAAACTAAGACCAATATTTATTCATGAAATGTCTAAACCAATTACTAGTAATCGCACAATCATTTGTCATCGAGATAATCCACCAAAACAACACACCCAAGTCCACAGTAATCAAACAAAGTCTCTATAAATTCAGAGTCAATAAAATGTCGGCACATGCCCCTGACACCAACCAAAAACAAAGCCTAACAAAGTCTGAGATATAGAATACAAAGACCATGAAATGAGGAATTTTGAAGTATGGATGCTCACCACTTCAATATCAAATCACGAGCTACTCAAACACCTAATCACTACACGAAAAAGTAGAAGAAGTTTTAGTACCTGGATCGCGTGAGGTATAATGTCTGGAGACAATTAGCAATTACAACTCTAATATATAACTCAAGGATAGGGGAAAAAATAAGGCCATCATTAAAAACCAAGAAAAATAATAATATGAAATCATATACGTACATATATATATATATATCATGCCGAGATAGGGAACAAGGCTTAGCATGCATTTAGAAACCTTAACCTGGGCTGTGTAGCATAGCCATCATAAAATAAGGCACCCACGGGCTATATGGACCCAACTCTTCCCTAGCTGAAAGACCCCCAGTGTGTGTAGCCATACGAACCAGAGAATATCCATATTCGTATATGCCTTTATGGGGGACTCAAACCTACCATCAATATCAAGGTGAATGATAATGTTCAAATTATACTCTTGAATGGGTGTAACCAATAGTTGTCAAAATAAAACCCAACTAGGTTGGGGTCGAATCCCACAGGGAATATGGTGTGAACTCAAGTTGTTTGCAATTTAATCCACTGATAGTTTAATGTTTCCTGAAATGGGGGGTTTATGTTTAACAAGTTGTTGTTAGTCACTTTACTTTCGGTGTTTGTAAATCAAGAGCTTATGAAATAACATGAATTATGTTTACTAGGGCTTCCAGTACATGAAAGAGGCTAAAAGTGATTCAAGATTCTCATGGTGGGTAGGATAAAAAGCTATATTTGTCTATGTTATGCTTAAATGTATCTCGACCTACTTAAGCATTTAATTCCCTAATCCTCTCGGACTTAGGGAATTTCTATTACTGCCCAGATTTTACCTCAGGTTAACCAATCTTATTACAACGCTGATTATTAAACGAAGTATTTCTGAGTCCCTGTTGATAATTCACTTCCTACTATATTTGATTTCTTTCTCAAGCAAATCAAAGCAGGTGTGTCTACTATTTGCAACCAATAAACATTAATTAAAACTTGAGAATTATCAAGATATTCTACCACCTTTTGAATCTTGAATACTTAGCACCTCATGAATACCTAACCCTAGATCCCATAACTCAGGTTAATGGAGTTTAGCCACTCATGATGTAATGAATGAAACACATAATTGAATTCATAATTTGAAAGATAAACTTACAGAGATGAATAATAACTAGTGAATTACAGATTAGATCACCAAGGAAAAATCCTAAAATACTGATAATAATCTCTCCAAAAATAGTTATGTTTTTCAAGTCAAGAAGTAAAGAGAGAAAATATCAAAATATGTTGTACAAAACTCAAGGTGTCGACCTTGTGTGGAATAATAATAATGATAATGATAATAATAATAATAATAACAATGTCAATAATCTCTAGAAAACCCTAAAACAAAGCTTTAAATAATTTACCCTAAATAAGGAAACAAAATCAAGGTTACATCTTTTTCTTAGAATAGACGACGACTATTGGTGACGCCTTATCAGGATCCTGACAACTTATCAAGAATGTCATCAGGTCTTCTTCCAATCTGCACTAGTCTTTTCTTAGGTTGAAGGCAAATTCTGATGGCTTATCATGACTGTGATGACTTATCAGAAATATCATCACACTTTTGCTCTAATTCTCATGTCCTGCCTAAGTCTGACGGCATTCCTGACGACTTATCACCATTATGATGGCCTATCACAAAATGTCATCAATTCTACCAGCTGGAACTCATTCCCTGTTTAAGGCTGATGACAAACTTGATAGCTTATCATAGGGATGACAACTTATCACAAATGTTGTCAACCACACTTGTCTTCAAATTTTAGCCTTTTTGCTTCCATTATTGTTGGTTCTCTACCATATCAGCTTCTACTGCAAAATCAAATATAGACTAATCAAAAATAACTAAAGTTGCTCAAGGTCTTGCAATTATTTAGAGTTAAAAGCCTCAAATGTGTTAGCATATGCTTACACATCAACACCCTCAACTTAAAACAATTGCTTGTCCTCAAGCAACCAAAACATAACTAAGAGAATACAAAGTACAATTTGGCAGATAATAACCCATATTAGCTCAGAATAATTTCACCATCTCCAAGCTCAGTCAATTTAAAACTCATAGTTAATGTTTTGAAGAACAACCATGCAACTCACAAGCATCAAGATACGGCAAAAATTTAGCAATAACAACCATGCCATACCAAGATCACACTATCTGAACAAGTCAGTGACTTAGCAACATACCCAATGTGCCCTCACAACAAATAAATCCCTTTCTCAAACATCAGAATTCACATACATAAACATAGGGATAATCACAAGTCTCACTCTCAGAATGAAGTTCCAAACACTGCATGTCAAATGTCATAGGCTTTCCCTTATAGTCAGTACCCAAATCTTCAGCTAGGTCAGTTAGGATCACTTTAGGGCTTTTCTTAGGCTTGTAATATAGGCTAGGGGATAGTATGATATTCATGGCTATTTTAGAGTGACTATGCCTCCTTGACACTACACTAAACTCTTAGGGTTTCACTTCTCAACCTTCTTTTCTTCCTCTTCTTTTACTGATCACACATGCTCAAGATGGATGCGGTCTTTTCAATCATCATATTATCTTTTGATCATCTTTGACACAACTTTCTCTTTTCTTATTCCTTTTTCACCGCACCCAACTTTTTATTTTTTTCTCTTATTCTACCTCTCTTCATACTCATTTTGCATCACGCACCCGATGATAGCCACCCTCAACTTAGGCTATTTGCCTAAGTCAAGGTGCATAGTGTCTAAGGAGGACCAGGGCCAAAACAGGTTCATTGTGAGGTAAACGAGAAGGTGAGAGGTTTCACAGAAAGAAACAGGCATATAGGCTCAAATCAGGGATCAAGTGATATTATTCATATTGGGAAGGTCATTTAGGCTGAAAGTGGGTTACAATAAAAAATGGCCTATGATCCTTTCCTAACCCCTACCCTACAACCTAGGAAGGACCAACAGGGCAAGTTCTAGATTTGGCACACAGCAGGAGTTGAGTAAGACCTCACACACACATGGCATACAAGTACATTGCATATCACTACTTATCCGATTCATGCAATTTGTTCAATAAAAATCATCAAGTCGCCAGACTAATACCATAAAAAGATGCACAGCAGTCACAGATGAATGCAATTCACACAGTTATAAACTCAGATCAATAGAGAGGTGATCAAAAGTCACAAAACAAGATAACTGCCTCAAGTACCTATATTACTCCTAACTATCTACCAAAAATTATTACAACAACATCCTACCCTACACCCTCAACTTAAAATTAAAAATAAAGTTTAACTAAGGGTTAGAGTATACCTGGAATGGATCAATCCTGGGGTTCATGGGTTGCCTCCCATGCAGCGCCTGATTTAACGTCGCGGTATGACTCAGGTATCTCAATTACTTCAGACTTCATTAAGACAGATAATGGTGATACTTTTCATTGATTCTTTCGGACCAATGTAAAGATTGACACGTTGCCCATTTACCTTGAAGGTACTGTCGTCATCATTTTCAAGTTCTACTACTCCAGATGAGTAGATTTGTCTAACTTTAAAAGGGCCTGACCACTTAGATTTCAGCTTACCTGGGAACAATTTGAGTCTGGAATTGAATAGAAGCACCATGTCACTCTTTTGGAAGTCTCGTTTCTCTATCCTCCAATTGTGGTATTTTTTCATCTTTTCTTTATACACATCTGCTCATTCATATGCCCTGAGATAGAATTCATCCATCTCATTCAGTTGCCCCAGTCCTAGCTCTGCTGCCTCCTTCCAATTCAAATTCAGTCTTTTGAGTGCCCATAAGGCTTTGTGCTCTAGCTCTATTCGTAGGGAGCAAGCTTTTCCATAGACCATATGAAATGGTGACATGACAATGGAATGGTGACATACTAATGGGTGTCTTGAATGCAGTCTGATATGCCCACAGGGTATCATCGAGCTTTCAAGACCAATCTGTCTGGCTAGCATTCACTATTTTGGCTAGGATGGCTTTAATCTCTCGATTTGACACCTCCACTTGCCCACTGGTTTGTGGGTGGTATGGAGTAGCCACTCGATGCTGCTTCACCCTATATTTTGCTAAAGCTTCTCAAAATAGTTTGTTGTAAAAATGAGATCCTCCATCGCTTATAATAGTACGTGGTACTCCAAAGCGAGAGAAGATGTTCTTCTTGAGAAAAGCAACAACCCTCTTTCCTTCATTATCAGACAATGCTATAGCTTTGAACCATTTCGAGACGTAATCAACAACAACTAAAATATACTTCATTCCATATGATCTTACAAAAGGACCCATGAAATCAATGCCCCAAACATCAGACAATTCCACTTCAAGCATCTTAGTTAAGGGCATCTTATGTCTTTTTGAGATTGACCCCTGCCTCTGACATTGGTCATATTTTATCACAAACTCGTGGGTATACTTGAACAATGTTGGCCAGTAATAGCCACTCTGTAACACCTTCCTAGTCTTTCGGTCACCTGCATGGTGACCCCCAACTGGGGAAGCATGAAATGCTTCCAATATGCATAATACATCCACTTCCGGTATGCATCTCCTTATAATATTGTTCGCACATCATCGAAAAAGATACGGTTCATCACAGAAGTAATGAGTCACATCATCCAATAATTTCTTCCTTTGATGGAAACAAAGGTTTTCTGGGATGACCTCACTCACAACATAATTTGCATAATCTGTATACCAAGGTAATTTTTCCACAGCGGTAGCTAGGATCTCTTCATCAGGGAATGTATCATTTATCTTTGTTTCATCACTAATTTCCTATTCACCTTCCATTCTAGACAGATGATTTGTAACCTGGTTTTCATAACCTTTCCTATCTTTGACCTTAAAGTCAAATTCCTGCAGCAGCAATACCCATCTAATCAACCTTGGTTTTGTATTCTTCTTAGCCATCAGATACCTCAAGGCAACATGGTTGGTGTGGACCATTACTTTGGTCCCAAGTAGATAAGCTCTGAACTTCTCAAAAGCATACACTACGACCAGAAGTTCCTGTTTAGTGATAGTGTAATTCTTTTGCGCTCCATTCAGTGCTTTGCTGGCGTTATATATCAGATAAAATAGTTTGTCCGTCTTTTATCCCAATACAACTCCAAAGGCAACACCACTAGCATCACACATGATATCAAATGGTTTTGACCAGTCAGGTGCAACAACAATAGGGGCCTCAACCAGCTTCTTTTTAAGGCATTCAAATGCCTTCAAGCACTCATCATCGAAGGAAAACTTTACATTTTTCTCCAAAAGTTTGCAAAGTAGATTTGCAACCTTCGAGAAGTCTTTTATAAATCTTTGATAAAAGCCAGCATGTCCAAGAAAACTATGCACTCCCTTCACTGAAATGGGAGGTGGTAGTTTCTCAATAACTTCCGCTTTTACTCGATCAATTTCTATCCCTTTTTCAGAAATTTTGTAGCCGAGAATGATGCCCTCCTTTACCATGAAATAGAATTTTCCCAGTTAAGCACCAAATTAAATTCAACACATCTCTGCAAGGCTAGATTCAGATTTGACAAACACATCTCGAATGAATCACCCACCACAGAGAAATCTTCCATGAATACCTCTATGGTGTCCTCCACCATGTCTGAAAAGATAGACATCATACACCATTGAAAAGTGAAAGGCGCATTGCATAGCCCCAATGGCATCCTCTTAAATGCAAAGGTGCCATATGTTCATGTGAATGTCATCTTATCCTGATCTTCGGAGCAATGCAGATTTGGTTGTATCTGGAATAACCATCCAAGAAGCAATACCACCCCCTTCCAACCAATTGATCAAGAATTTAGTCCATAAAGGGCATCGGGAAGTGGTCTTTTAGAGTCCAAGAATTCATCTTGCGGTAGTCCATGCAAAATCTCCACCCAATTACAGGCCTGAGAGGAATCAACTCATTCCTTTCATAAGCAACCACCGTCATGCCCTCTTTTTTGGGAACACATTGAACTGGGCTCACCTACTTGCTATCAGAAATAGGGTAAACCACTCCTGCATCCAACCACTTAATAATCTCCTTCTTAACTACCTCTTGCATTGGTGGGTTAAGACGGCGCTGATGCTCTATGGTTGGAATACAATCTTCCTCAAGTTGAATTTTATGCGTGCAGATGCCCGGGGGAATGCCAATAATATCTGCGATAGTCCATCCTATAGCTTTCTTGTGCCTCTAAAGTACTGAAATAAGTGTGTTTACCAAATTCTCATCCAAACCATCCACAATAATAACAGGTAGCGTGTTTCCGTTGCCCAAAAACACGTACTGTAAGTATCCAGGCAGTTCTTTCAATTCCAACATCGGAGGCTCCTCAATAAATGGCTTGGCTGGAAGTGTTGGTCGATTAACAAGGCCAAGGTATAGTTTTTTAGGATCATAAGGATATGAACCTATTCCTGTCAAAGCACATATGGTCTCTTCATACTCCCCGATGCCTTCACTCTCATAATTCATCATAATTGCGGCTAAAGGTTCAATAACAAGTTGCTCAGCTATGGACACTTCCTGTTCGTCTTCATAATACACATCAACTACTGAGAGCACACTCATTTCTTCATGTTTCTTTACTAACTTACCCATATAAAACTGGACCACTTCATCATTCAACCTGAATAAGAGCTCATTGGCTCTCAAATTAATCAACACACTTCCGGTTGCGAGTAGAGGTTGACCCAAAATTATGGGCACCTCGAAGTCTACCTCACAATTCAGAATGACAAAGTCTGTAGGGAATATAAAGTTAGGCACCTTCACCAACACATCATACATAATGCCAACAGGTCACTTTACTGACCTATCTGCCATCACGAGTCGCATGTTGGTGGGTGTGGGATTTCCCAGACCCAACTTTCTATAAACAGTCAGTGGCATCAAATTAATGCTTGACCCAGATCACATAATGCCTTGGTGAATTCCATAGTCCCAATTGTACAAGGAATAGTGAATGCGCTTGGGTCTGGCTTCTTCTGCACCAAGGTCCTTGTAGAAATAACGCTACAATGGTGGAGATTTTCCACCAATTCGTAGCTCACAACTCTTTTCTTAGTCACAAGGTCCTTCATGAATTTTGTGTATCCTGGCATTTGCTCAAGTACCTTAACCAAAGGCACATTTATTATCAATTGCTTGAGCATTGCCATGAATTTGTTGTATTTTGCATCATCAGCCTTTTTTTTTAATCATTGAGAAAAGGGAGGTGGTGGTCTTGGGATAGTTTTCAACACCACTTCCTCTTTCTTCTCTTTTTCTTTCTCTGAAGAATTAATAGAACTATCCATCTTCTCAAACTCCACTAGATTGATTTCTTTGAATTCATCAACAACTACCTCACCATCTACAAATTTGCCCATAGAAGGGCCAGGTAATATCTTACCACTCCTAGTGGTAATCACCATACATAAGCCATCATTCCACGGATTTTGAACTGTATCTCTTGGTAATGTTCCACTCTTTCTCTGGTTAAATGCAGAGGAAAGTTAGTTTATCTGTTGCTCCAACTGTTTGATGGCAGTGAAGTATGAGTGCACCAACTGACTGATGGATGTCAGATCGGTCTTCATAGTGGTTACACCAGAGTTGGTGGACTCAACTCCTTTCAACAATTTCTCCAACATGTCCTCCATGGACATCTTTCTAGAGCTAGTTGCAGCAGCTTCCCGATTTCTAGGAGGAACACATAAACCACTCATGTCATTATTGCTTCTCCAGTTTCCTTGCTCCCTATCTTTGTAACCAGGCTTGTCATAAATGTTCCGACCTTGATTCCCTTAGCTATTTCCTCGGAAACCCCCCTTATTATTAACATAATTCGCCTCTTCTTCAGGTTCCACATCCACTCGGTCTTGAGACATTATAGGTTTAACTTTCTCAATCTTCCCTGACAATAAGTTCTTGGTGAGAAAGTCTATCTGAGTCTTTATATGGGCTATGTCTTGATCCCGCTCCTCATCTCTCCTGCATTGTTCAGCAGATATACCAATAGAAATAGTGGGGCTTTCTACCACAGACTCCCTAGTATGTCAAGCCTGACTCTGTTTGGTCATCCTATTTAGCATATCTAAGGCATCTTGAAAAGACAGATCAATAAATGAACCACCAGCAGCATTATCTACAATCGGCTTTGTTACAGAGTTGAGGGCCCTGTATAAAGTCTCCATCAAGTATAGGTCCATCATATTGTGGTTTGAACACTGTGTTAGCTTCTTCTTGAATCTCTCCCAAGTCTCATTCAAAGCTTCAGTAGGAAGCTATCTAAAATTACCGAATTCGTCCCTCAATTGTACCCTCCTGGGGGATGGAAAAAATCATTCTAGGAATGCTTCTTTCAATTGTCTCCAATGGGTAGTGGAATCAGGAGAAAGCTTTTCAGCCATAATGTTGCCTCCACAGACAGAGACAACGGGAACAACCTCAACCGAATAGTGTTTTGGCCCACTCCTAGGTTATTAAAAATTTGCAAGTGGTGACAAAATTCACCAGATGCAGGTTCGGATCATCCCCAAGAAGTCCACTAAACAACCCCTTCAGATTGAGGAGTTGGATCATAGTACTCGTAATGTTGAACTTGGCTCCAGGTGCCAACGGTGAAGGAATAATTTCACCCGTTGCGCCTATCTATGCCATAATCATCATCATTCAGATCATACTGGACCAGTTGGTACTCTTGTCTTCTTTGGAATGGACGGTTCCGGTTAACATTACGTGGTACTTGTGCAGATATCTGCTCTGCACGCCTTGGGTTACCAGGGTTCAATAACTCCTCGTCCCCCAAATCTTAATCCTCAGGGTTTAGATGTCGTGCATGTTGCCCGACATTTTGCACATTCACCTAAGCTCTAGCTAAGGCTGCCAGTCTGTCAACCTCTTGTTGTTCTACCATTCTTCCTATTTATTGCGCTTCCGAATTTAGTGGTAATAATGTTTCTCCGGAACTTCTGGTGCTTGGAATACACTATAAAGTCCTGCAAATAAACAAAAACAACAAATAAATGTAAATCTAGGAAACTTAACTAACAGTCGATTAGCGCATAGAAACTTCATCTTACAACCGTATTCCCTGACAACAACACCATTTTTGGTAACACTCAAATTACACTCTTGAATGGGTGTAAGCGATCGTTGCCAATACAAAACCCGACTAGGTTGGGGTCGACTCCCACACGGAATATGGTATAAACTCAAGTTGTTTGCGATTTAATCCACTGATAGCTTAATGTTTCCTGAAATAGGGGGTTTAGGTTTAACAAGTTGTTGTTTGTCACTTTACTTTCGGTGTTTCTAAATCAAGAGTTTATGAAATAACTAGAATTATGCTCACTAGGGCTTTCGGTACATGACAGATGCTAAAAGTGATTCAAGATTCTCACGGTGGGTAGGATAACAAGCTATCTTTATTGATGTTATGCTTAAATGTCTCTCGACCTACTTAAGCATTTAATTTCCTAATCCTCTCGGACTTAGGGAATTTCTATTACTGCCCAGATTTTAACTCAGGTTAACCAACCTTGTTACAACGCTGATTATTAAATGAAGTATTTCTGAGTCCCTGTTGATAATTTACTTCCTACTATATTTGATTTCTTTCTCAAGCAAATCAAAGAAGGTGTGTCTACTGTTTACAACCAACAGACATTAATTAAAACTTCAGAATTATCAAGAAATCCTACCACCTTTTGAATCTTGAATATTTAGCACCTCATGAAGGCCTAACCCTAGGTCCCATAACTCAGGTTAATGGAGTTTAGCCACTCATGATGTAACGAATGAAACACATAATTGAATTCATGATTTGAAAGATAATCTTACGGAGATGAATAATAACTAGTGAATCGTAGATTAGATCACAAAGGAAAAATCCCAAAATACTGATAATAATCTCTCCAAAAATAGTTGTGATGTTCAAGTCAAGAAGTAAAGAGAGAAAATATCAAAATATGCTATCCAAAACTCAAGGTGTCGACCTTGTACGAAATAATAATAATTATAATGATAATGATAATAATAACAATTTCAATAATCTCTAGAAAACCCTAAAACAAAGCTTTAAATAGTTTACCATTAATAAGGAAACAAAATCAAGGTTACAGCTTTTTCTCGGAATAGACGACGACTATTGGTGATGCCTTATCGGGATCCTGACGACTTATGAAGAATTTCATTAGGTCTTCTTCCAATCTGTACTAGTCCTTTCTTAGGTTGATGGCAACTTCTGACGGCTTATTATGACTGTGACGACTTATCAGAAATGTAGTCACACTTTTGCTCCAATTCTCATGTCCTGCCTAAGTCTGACGACATTCCTGACGACTTATCACCATTATAACGACCTATTACAAAATGTCGTCGATTCTACCAGCTGGAACTCATTCCCTGTTTAAGGCTGACGACAAACTTGATAGCTTATCACAGGGCTGATGACTTATCACAAATGTCGTCAACCACACTTGTCTTCAGATTTCTTCAAATTTCAGCCTTTTTGCTTCCATTATTGTTGGTTCTCTACCATATCAGCTTCTTCTGCAAAATCAAATATAAACTAATCAAAAATAACTAAAGTAGCTCAAGGTCTTGCAATTATTTAGAGTTAAAAGCCTCAAATGTGTTAGCATTTGCTCACACATCAGTGACTTAAGAACCAATGGATAAAATATGGAGGACTCGAACCTCCCATTTATATATTCATGCGGGGGACTCGAACCTCCCGATCATATAGACACCCGCATCGGCTAGCGTATTTTCTAGTGTTTGTCCTTTGGACTACACTTTAACTGCCCGTCTATACATCTCAGTTTAAAGCCCAATTAAAACATTTGTTTCACATACAAAACCATTAATCCAATTACTTACCAAAGGCATCCTGTTGGTATCATCATACCAACCCCACTTGCAAGTGTACAACATGCCATAACTATTATTAATCAACTTTGGGACTCGAACCCATTGTCTAAACGAAGACATCAATTCAATTCAACATGTAGGGACTCAAACCCATTTAGCAATTCAAACCAGTTTATGGCCAACAAGGCTTTATAAAACCGTTTACCAACCACTTAAATTATAAGGCCAATGCCTTAGTTCAAAACACAATTCAACATGTGACAAAATCATTCTCATAGGCAATTTCACAAACAGGTTGAGGGCATACCATTATTCAAGCCAAAAACCATTAAGTCAGGGTTAACCATGACCCCTTAGTTTAAATAACAATTCCCAAGCACCCACATGTGTAAAACCATTATAAAAATTGTATCATTATAATTTAAACCATGATAAAACAATACTCAACATTATGCATTCAAACCCTCAACCATGGTTTTCAAAACCACCATTAATGATTAATGAACAATGTTTAAAACACATAATTTTTGTAAACTGACAATGAAGGAAGAATCATATGCCTGAATTATGAAGATTCACCTCAAGATGACCACCTTGAAGAAACCTTAGCCTAATCTTTCTTGAGAAGTTTTTGAGAGAGTTTAGAGAGTGTTTTAATCTTCTTAAGTGTAGAATGAATGTTCAATAAGTGTTATAAGTTGTGAGGTTTTAAAGGTTTGGGGAGGGAAATGTCCAAAACACCCTCAACTTAAAAGTTGTGGAAAACTCGCAGGTAGGTATGAGTTGACCCTCTAACTCGTCACCACAACACACGAGTGGTAATTTCAAGTCATCACCAGAACAGAAAGTTAGACAACACATTCTATCCAACATAGGACTCCCTTTCCCAACTCGTCACTAGACCATACGACTAGTACCATCAAGTTGTATCCGAGGTAGAACATCAAGGGCTAGACACTGGATAACATACGATTGGACCCTAAACCTCTTATCACATTACCATACGACTCTTATGGAGCCTCTCATAACTAGGTTAGAACTTGACCAGTAACACACTGTCCAACATACGACTAGGGTCCCTAGACCCGTCACCACACCATACGCCTTGTGATATGAGTCTTTTGATTAGCAGAAAGTTCAAGACATGAAAAATTAGTAAGGGCCAAAGTTTAGGGCGTTTCAAAAATAAATCATATAAACATAAACTATAGCCACATCACCTGTAATAAAAAAATGTCCCAAATGGTAGCCCACGTCGTCTCCACTAACAATTCTACTATATACACATATAACACTAATAGGTAGGGGAAAGAAGAACGAGTATACACATACTCTAAGTATAAGTACAAGAAGAAAGATCAAATGGACATTCCAATCATCAATTGAAATACAAGAATAAAACAAGCACACCATATGAAATGCAATAAAGTATAAGATGATGATTCACGAGGTTTCACACAACCTTCGTATACACCTACTGAGCTCAGATATGAATGTAAGACCCATGAGAGGTTCGTCAACCCACACCTACTGAGCAAGGCTTATAGTTAGGGCCCATGGGGTTTTATTAACCCGTATACAACTAATATCCAATACTAGTATCCATAACTCTTCACCGGCATATTCATCGGCAAAGAGTTTTTAAGGATATTATATTTTTTGTCAGAAAAAACCAGTGTTACCAGTATTTCCAGTTTTTCTACGGTCGTACCCATGTTTTATGAATAAATATGATATGAGGATGTAATGCTCAGAACCAACCAATATAAGAATATCCAATATCCAACCATGTGAGCCAAAGATCTACTCAAATAAACCAACCATCCATAATCTAATATAATCTAGAAACCATTAAGTGAAACATGCAAGAAAATTCATTGATACCATATAAATCCCAAAATCTAGGCTTTTCCACCAAAAAGAGTGCAACCAAACTTACATAAATCATTACTAAGCCAACAACAACATATAAGACCCCACACGATCACACATAGCATATATTGTCTCAACACCATAAAATTTTATCCGCATACACCCTCACACGGGCACATAAATAACCTAAACACATTTTTATGATACAATCCCTTATCCATATCATACTTTTACATTATAATTAACTACCCAACCTAGTCTGAAGAAAGTTAAGTCATAACCTACCTCGAATGTTGAAATCAAAACAAATAAGCCTCTATCAACGAACTTTAACCTCACACATGGATCTGAAAATCAGCTAAAACATACAAATATGGAATCTAAGCATCAAAAGAAGACTAGTGATACCTATATTTCTTATTTTCGAGTCAGGGTCAAAACGAACCCCTAAAATAGGTTTTCAAAATAGAAGGGTAAAATCATAATTTTATTTTTAAAACATGTTCCTCATACTAGTAGGAGTCTACAACTAATACCCATGCAAAAATGAGTAAAAATGGGGTTCAAATCAAAGAACAACCATTTTCAAACTTTAGCGGCAAAAACCCTCGAAACCCATTTTGAATCATTCAATTTGAAGTAATTTTGAAGGTTAAATTGAGAGAAAATGATAATTATAAGATTAGAAACTTACCCAAGAAATCTCGAAAACCCTTTTTGAGTCATCCAAATTTGAGCTCCCAAGCACCCAACAATGGTGAAAATGGGGTTTTTATTCTCAACTTGGGTTGAAATCATGAAGTATAAAATAGAAATTCTTGGTAAATGAGAGAAATGGAGTTATAAATTGATAGACAATTATTATACAAAAAACACACATCAAAAATCATCAAAATCGAAGCTTCCTATCTCCAAAATGTCAATAATACGAAATGGGCTCAATTTTGGTCTTAACCATCAGCAATGGTTGCGGGTCACTAAAGTGGCCTGGTCAAATAGTCAAAGGTCGTTAAAGTGGTTGACCAGCTACTTTAGCACCCACACTAGTACCAGCAATCTTCAAAACTTCCTTTTGACTCCCAGAACTCATTTGGAATCCTATGAGTATGATCCAATAGTGAAATTTGATTTAAAACATGTTCCAGATCCAATGGAATCATAAAATTTACGAGAAAAAGGTCATTATCACAAATTGACCCTCAGGACCCTATTTACTCTATTTTCAAACCAAGGGTCGAAATGGAATCTAAAGGCCACGAAATCGGACCAACCCTGCTACTATCGTATATTCGACCTTCCGAACTTAATGGCGAAATCAGATTATAAAAAAACATCATTTTATCAAAATTGACCCTTGAGACCTAATTTCACAATTTTTCAAACTGAGGGTCGAAATGAAATATAAAAGCAATAAAACTACACCAACCATGTTACTAACCTAAATTTGACATTTCATATCTATTAGCCCAGTCCGTTTTGCCATCCGAAGCACATATCAAAATATATTAATCGAAGTCAACTAATAAGCCTTTAAGACCACCAAAAATCATAATCTTGCATAAATCATACCAAAATGCATTGGGAATCATGTCAAACATCCCCACATCCCAGAAACACCATAATGCAACCACGAGGAGGAGTAAAATGGTCAAATTACTCAAAAATAAATATTTCACACAAATCACCAGAAATCAGGTCATTACATCATCTAGCACTAAGAATCTAGTTCATCCTCGAACTAAGGGCAATAAAATTACCTAAATTAGCAAAAAGTTAGGGATAACTACTGCACATATTAGATTCGACATCCTAAGTAAAATCATATACATGTCGATGCTTCCATTAAACCTTAACTATAGGAATAACTCTAGAACGCAGTTGTCTAGCATCCTTGGATAGAATGGAGATAGGCTTTTCAATAAAAGACAACCGCTCACCTAACTGGACTAAATGCCCATAAATGACATGAGACTCTTCTAATCCGAATCATGCAAACATGAAAAACTAAATGAACAAATTATACTCTAGGTACAATGCTTGCTCATAAGACACACCCATAATGGTCTAAAGAATCTCAAAAGGTCCAATATACCTAGGCTAAGCTTTCCCCTCTTCCCAAACCTCATCATGCCCTTCATAGGTGACACACAAATAAAAACATGACCACCAACACTGAATCTTAAGGAACAAAATCTACAATTAGCATAGAACTTTTACCAACTCTGAGTCGCTCAAAGTCTATCCTGAATAACCTGAACTCTATCTAAAGACTCACGAAGCAAGTCTATACCTCGAGGTCTAATCTTTGAAACATCAAACCAACAAACTGGAGAGCAACAACGCCTATCATTCAAAGCCTCAAATAGCGCTATATAAATATTAGAATGGTAGATATTATTATACGCAAACTCCATCAAAGCTTGATATTGCTACCAATGACCTCCAAAGTCTATCACAACAAGCGTAGAGCATACCTTTCAAAACCAGAATAGTTTGCTTTGACTGATCATCATCTGGGGGTGAAAAGTTATACTAAGATCAACCAGAGTACCTAACTTCTCCTGAAAAGTCTTCAAAAGTGAGAAGTGAACACTGGATCTTGATCTAATATGATAGACACTGACATACCATAAAGATGAACTATCTCCTAAATATAGATACGGGTCAATCTCTCAGCACTAAAGGAGATCTAAATTGGAATAAAATAAGCAGATTTGGTCAATTGATCCATGCTGACCCAAACACTATCCGAACCATGAGAAGTACGAGGAAACCCTGTTATAAAATCCATAGTGATTCATTCTTATTTCCACTCGACAATGTGTAAGACCTCTGAAGCAAACCACCAGGTCTCACATGCTCAACCTTCACCTACTAGAAACATAGGCAACGAGCTATAAAATCCACTATATCCTTCCTCATACCACCCCACTAGTAATGTTTTCTTAAATTCTGATAAATCTTAATCACTCTTGAATAAATGAAATACCTGGAACAATGAGCCTCCTCCAAAATCAATCTAATTCAATCACCCACTCTTAACGCATAAACTCAGCCTCTAATCCTCAAAACACCATCTGAATTAAGTAAGGCTCCTTTAGCCTCACTATTCAACACCTTATCCCAAATAACTCTCAACCTACTGATAATCCCAAATCTACTCCATCAAAGAAGATCTAGCCTCCACAAATGCCAAAATGCACCTAAGTGTTGAAATATCAAACCTAACTATCTAGTTAGCCAAAGACTGAACCTCCAAGGCCAAAGGCCTATCCTAATTCAAAAGACGCGCTAAGCTACCTATGATAGTCAATTTTTGGCACAAGGCATCCACAACTACATTAGCATTGCCTGGATGATAGAGAATAATCAAATCATAATTTGTAAATAACTCAAGCAAAAAGTGTTGCCTCATATTAAGATCTCACAGGATGAAGAAATAATAAAGGTTATGATTCTTTGAGAAAGTGTCACAATGAACCCCATAAAAGTAGTGCCTCCATAACTTCAAAGCAAACACTACCGCGCACGAATCCAAATCATGGGTAGGGAAATTTCTCTCGTGGGGCTTCAACTGACGAGAAGCATAAGTAATAACCTTACCCTCATGCATCAACACAACACCTAACCCAACACCAGAAGCATCAAAGAAGACGGTAAAAACCATGCCCTCTTTGGTCAAAGTCAAGGTAGGAGCTGAAGTCAACAAATCCTTAAGCTTTTGAAAGTTGCCTTACAATCATCGAACCACTGAACAAAAATCTTCTTTTGAGTTAGCTTGGTCAATAGAGATGCAATAGATGAAAAACCCTTAACAAAACACTAATAGTAACCGACTAAACTAATAAAACTCTAAATATCAATAGAAGAAATAGGCCTAGCCCAATCACGAACCACCACAATCTTGGTCGGATCAACCATAATACTATTCTTGGTCACCACATAACCCAAGAAAGAGATAGACTCTAACCAAAACTCGCACTTAGAGAACTTAACATACAATTTCTCATCTATCAATCTCTGAAGAACAATCCTCAAATACTCTTCATGATCAGCCTTACTTTTGGAATAAATCAAGATATCATCTATAAATACAATGATGAAAGAGTTAAGATATGATCAAAATACCGGTTCATTAACTCCATGAATATGGCTGGGGCATTGGTCAATCAAAAGGACATGACTAAGAACTCATAATGACCATACTAAGTACGAAAACCTGTCTTTAGAATATCCAAAGCTCCAATCCTCAATTGGTGACACACAAATCTCAAATCAATCTTTGAAAAAACCGAAGCACCCTAAAGTCAACCAAACAAATCATCAATACAAGAAAGAGGATTCTTATCTTAACTGTCACCTTGTTCAACTGTCAATAATCAATACATATGCGCATAGAACCATTCTTTTTCTTCACAAATAAGATAGATGCACCCTATGGTGATATACTAGGTCAGATAAACCCCCTATCAAACAATTTCTATAACTGATCTTTCAATTTATTTGACTCTATTGGGTCCATCCTACAAGGAGGAATAGAAATGGACGTGGTGCCTGACTCAATATCAATAGCAAAGTCAATATGATGATTCAGAGGCATACCAAGAAAATACATAGGGAAAATATCCATGAACTCACAGAGCACATGAACACAATCTAACAAAAGAGGTAAAGTAGTACAAGTATCATGAATGTGTGCCAAATAAGATAAACATCCCCTCTCAACTAAAATATGAGCCTGAAGGAAATATATAACTCTCTTGGGACTCAAATGAAGCATACCCTATCGAGCTATCCTTGGCACACTTAGCGAAGCTAAGGTCATGGTCTTAGCATAACAATTTAGGACAATATGATAAGGATCTAACCGATCCATACCCAAGATGACATCAAAATATACCATTTCTAAAACAATCAGATCTACCCAAGTCTCATGCCTAGCAAAAGTCATAACACAAGATTGGTACACCCAATCCACTACTAAAGAGTCTCTTATGAGGGTAGATACACAGATAGACACATCAAGAGTCTCACAAGCAGAATCAAAACCTGAAGCAAAATATGCAAACACATAGGAGAAAGTCTATCCTAAATCAAATAACGCAGATGCAGATCTAAAAAAAACAAGGATGATGCCTTTGATGACATCATCAGAGGCCTTTGCCTCTGGTCTGACAGATATAGCATAGCAATGTCCACGTCCATCACCTAGTTGAGTAGCCTCGTGACTACCACCACAGGCTCCACTACCTCTGCCTCTCTCACCTATAGTAGAACCTTTAACTCTCACATTCGATATTAGAGTAGCTCTCAAAACATGATGGGGACAATCCTTGGCCACATGGCCAGCCTTATCACACACAAAGCAAGTCCTGTAGCCCAACTCAATAGTAAAATATACGGTTGTGCTAGGACGATCACACAAAGCTACTAAACTAAAAGATCCACTACCTGAACTCTGTAAGGCTGCTTGAACTATTCTACTATGATACTTAAGAAATCCTTTAGAATATCTACCTCGAGAGAGGTAATCTCTAAATTTACCCTAGTGGCGCACCTTCTTGGTGCCTCTCTGAGATGCACAACAAATAGACTTAGTCATCTTAGCATGATCCATAATACTCTGAAACAATACCCCTTACACTACCATCTGAGTCATAGCAAGCTAAAGAGAAATATCCAACCCCTTTACAAACTTTTGACTTTTCTCAAACTCGGTGACAATAATGGCATAAGAATATCTAGACAACGCATAAAAATGTGCCTCATACTTTGCAATAGTCATGAAGCCCTACTCCAAGCAATAAATGAATTTTTCATCTGATCCCATAAACTAAAAGGTACAAACCTATTAAAGAAGGCATCTATAAACTGATCCCAAGTAATCTCTAGCAAACTAAGAAGTTGACAACTAATAAGTGACCTCTACCAATCACTAGTAACATATCTCAACTGATAAGTAGTAAAGCAACCCCATGCGACTCAAGCGAACTAAGGTTATGTAATTTCTCAAAATAGTCCATCAAAAAATCATAAGCATCCTCTTCTACAACACCATTGAACCTAGGAAGACCCAAGTGAGTGAATCCCGCAAGACTCTTCTAATCCTCATGAGACATAATTATACTCGCAATAATAGAAGGCATAGTAAATCTGGTTGGCTGAGATCCCACCTGAGGAGGTCACATAAAAGAAGGTTGAACTTTTGACCTCGAAATACCATACTCGGATAAAAGCATGGAAAAAAGTGAAACACTAGTTAGAACACAAGATATGAAAGATTCACATAATATAAAATAAAATAAGGGAAGTTTCCTAAAGATATCTTATAGCCTCTCGAAGATAGATACAGACCTCTATGTATCAATCCATGAGACTTGACTGACACCCTATTCTTACATTGATGAGACCCGTGAGACTTGTTGCTCTGATACCAATTTGTTACAACCTAAAAACTAAGAGTCATGATGGCACTTCTTATAGCAAACCTTGACAAGAAATCATATCACCCAAATCAAAATGAAATGAGAAAGTAATACCAAAAACTCAAGGCAAGACTCCTAGAACTTAGTCGAACCACTCATATACAGTAAAATCAAAAATATAATCAAAGATACTAAATCAAATCCCAAAACCTAGTGTCACAATGTAAGAACCAACTAATACAACTTGAAATCAAAATATACATAGGATATCAAAAAAGGGAACAAACTTAGTCTCTAAATACAATAAGACATAATTTGGATAAGAAAAGGTAGTTGCTAAATTTGAATGAATAGATCAACTACTACCTTGATAGACTTTAAATGTTGCTTGAATCAGCTATCCATGCGGTGCACTCATACCTGGACCTACACCAAAATAGTACAGTAGGGATGAGTAAAACCCACATGTACTAAGTAGGTATCATAGACCGACTAAGTAAAGTAGAAAATAAAGCATATAAATACAGACTATGGACACGTCACCTACAATTAGAAAATGTCCTAAATGGTTGTTCATACCATATCCACTAATAGTTTTATGATATACAACTATAACAATAATGGGTAAGGGGAAAGAAAAAGTATACACATACTCTAAGTAAAAGTACAAGAAGATAGAATAAATAGATAGATATTTAGTCATAAATAGAAATACAATAATAGAATAAGAACAACACATGGAATGCAATGAAGATAATAATGATGATGATGATGTGCAAGGTTATTGCACAACCTCCATATACACCTACCAATCTCATCTATGAACATAAGATCCATGAGAGGTTCGTCAACCTACACCTCTCGAGCTCTGCTCCCAGGTAGGACCATGGGGGGTTCGTCAACCTGTATATAACTAATATTTAATACCAATATCCATAAGTACTCTCCATTATTTCTAGTAATTCAAGGGTGGTACCAATGTTTCATAAATGAATATGATATGAAAATGTAATGCTCACAACCAACCAAATGAGAATATTCAATATCAAACAACTATACCAACCATGTGAGCCAAAAATCCACTCAAATTAGCCTACCATTCATGATCCAATATAATTTAGAAATCGTCAAGTGAAACAAGAAAGAAAATATCATTTATACCATATAAATCCAAAGATCTAGGCTTATTCCACCAAAAATAGTGCAACCAAACATACATATATCATTACTAGGCCAACAACAACATTTAAGACCCCACACAGTCATACATGTCATATAATGTCTTAAAACCACTAAATTTTATACATATAGGTCCCCACATGGGCACATAAACACATTTTCATGATACAATCCTATACCTATAGCATGTTTTTACATTATCATTAACTATCCAACCAGTCAGAAGAAAGTTAAGCCATAACCTACCTCAAATGCTAAAACCAAAACAAATAAGCCTTTATCACTAAGTTTTCACCTCACAACTAGACTCAAAAATTATCTAAAACATATAAATATAGAATCAATGCATAAAATAAAAATGAATGATACCCAAATTCCTATTTACTATTTGGAGTCAAATGGACCCCTGAAATGGTTTTCCAAAATGAAGGGTAAAATTATAATTTTATTTTAGAAACAAGTTCCGCATGCTCATAGGAATCTAAACCTAAAAACCCATGCACGAGTTTAAAATAAAGTTAAAATCAAAGAAAAATCATTTTTAAGCTTTATCGGTAAAAACCCCTGAAACCCATTTTGAAATCAAGAATTTAAAGTTGGTTTGAAGGTGAAATCAAGAGGAAAAAAGAATAATAATAATATTAGAAACTTACCCATGGAAGGAATCTCAAAAATCCCTTTTGAACCGTTCAAATTCGAGCTCCCAAGCCCTAACAATGGTAAAAATGGGGTTTTGATTCTCAACTTAGGTAGAAATTACAAAAAAAAATAGAAGTTCTTTGGAAATAAGAGAAATGGAGTTATAATTTGATAGACAATAATTATATGAGAAAAATACATCAAAAATCATCAAAATCAATGCTTTCTAGCTCCAAAAGTTATCAATAATATGAAATGGGATTGGTTTTGGTCTTAACCATCATCGATGGTTGTTGGGCGCCTAAAGAGGTCAACCAATCTCTTTAGTACCCACACTAGTACCTACAATCTTCAAAACTTGTTTTTGACTCACAAAACTCATTTGAAATCCTATGAACATGATCCAATAGTGAAATTTTATCGTAAAACACGTTTTAAATCCAATGAAATCATAAAAGTTATGAAAAAGGTCATTATCACAAAATGACCCTATTTACACTATTTTCAAATAAAGGATCAAAATGGAACTAAAGGACAAGAAATTAGACCAACCCTACTACTCTAAATTTAACCTTATGGACTCAATGGTGATACATATTTTTGAAAAAATATCATTTTCACAAAATTGATCCTCGAGACCTCATTTTACTACTTTCCAAATCGAGGATCAAAATGAGATATAAAAACCACAAAACACATCAACTATATTACCAATCTAAAATTGATTTTTTAGATCTACTGGCATAGTCTATTTTGACATCTGAAGTACATTTCAAAAGATGTTGACTAGAGTCAACTATAAGCCTTTAAGAGAACCAAAAATCACAATCTCGCATAAATCACACTAAAATGCATTGGAAATCATGTCGAATATCTCCACACCCCCAGACACACCACAATGCAACCACGAGGTAGGGTAAAATGATTAAATCACACAAAAATAAATATTTCACATAAATCACCAAAAATTGGGTCGTTACATGGCCTTTTTTCTTACTTTCTTTTTCAAGGTTCTATGAAGGGAGATTGTCTAAGCCAAAATTCTTGTTCATATATATACCAGTTGCATGAGTCTTATCATTAGTATTTTCTTCTTGAAGTATTTAGGGAGAAGGATAATGAAATGTTATTGTAAATTATATGTCATCCAAGTGACTTCTTGTGTTTTTCCATGTGAATGTTTTATGTGTTATGCTACTATTTTGAAATATGAATAATATGGTCTCACATAAAGCTGAATATGTTAAAAATGATTTGTATAGCTGGCTCTAACTAGTTTGGATAAGTTGATAGAGTTGTATTGCATTTTGACTTACTTAAGAGTGTTGGATGAATTTTCTCATGAATTTCCTTAATTGTTCTCTCCTAATGGTTTTAATTAGAATACGATTGTCCTATTAAACTCTCCAGACCTCTTCTTACCTTTTTCAATTAACAAGACTGGAATCAGTGGTGCTTCTATTTTTTAGTTTGTCTAATATTTGTGCATCACCTTAAAAATATTCTATTCAAGTATGATATTTATGCCTTTGTAATCCTACTTACTCCTATTTCTCAATAACAACACAGTAGTTTCTGAAGAAATGTGCTTTTTCTCTTGAAAGTTGGTGTTATGATGAAGAAAAATGGTGTTATCATGAAGAAAGCTATGGCTAAAAGAATTAGGATTATTTTATGGAGCTTTACCTACTCATGATCACCTGTGGGATTTAGCTATTGCTAATTCTAAGGATTTGTTGGATCATTTATCTATTGAACATTGTGTTCATGAGGTTTTCTCTTCATCTCTTATACCTAATAGAAAAAATTTGGATATACATGATAAAAGAAATGATATTTTCTTTGTGAAGTCTCAAATAATTGAGTTCATTGGAACTTTGGAAGTTACTGGGTGCTGAACCATGCTTTTATTTCTTACTCTGTCAATAATTTTGATTAAAAAAATTCATAAGCATCTTACATAAGGGTTTGTTTCAGAAATTTCCTTCGCACTATGTAGTTCTTGCATTTTAATGTGAATCATTCATAACATAAGAGTTGCTTGTAAGTTTATTTATTTACTTTTTTTATCATATATGAAACAACAATGAAAGAAACAAAAGAAAAAACTAAGTCCCCACATTCATGAGCCTTTTTAACTATTTAACACCACTTCAATTGTATGTTTACTTATAAATTATAACATGATTGTAATTCAGTAGTCTGCAAGCTAGAGTAGTCTGGTACTACTTGATCATCAGATTTATGATCATAAAGATTAACAAATAGCTCCAATTCGTATTGTGATATCAGTATTACCTTTTGATGAGTTATAACCTCAGTTATTTGTTTATTTTGAACACAACATTCATCACTAATGTTAGTGATCCTAGATTAGTTTCCAGTTTAACATAAAAATAGGGCTATAATAAAGTGGTTTCATTTGGTTTAGACATACCAACTGTAATACCCCGAGACTCTAACCAATAGTGCAACCATGAATCAAGCTCATGAGAAGTAAATTATAGTACTTTGGTTGTTTTATGATCAAGGGTGATGTGTATTAAGGCCTCAAAGATGTCCTAGCGATTAGGTGAATAAAAACATTCCTTACCGATTGAATTCTTGGAAAGGATATTGCCATATTCAACTTCAAATGAGTATATCTCTTGTTATACTTCGAATTATTAAGTTCATGGCCTAAAAAAATATATATAATTGAATTATCTTTCTTGCGATACCAATTTAACCCAAATCCGATATTGGAGCCAAGAGTTATGCCCATTTTACTCCAGCATGTCAGGCTGGAAAACTGAGTGACGACATTTGGTGATAAGCCGTCACAAGTGTGATGACTTGTCACCAATGTCTCAGCCTTAGGAATATTTCCACCCCCATTTACAATAATTTTGACAAGTCGTCACAAGTTTGATGACTTATCACCAATATTTTCAACCTTAAGCAAAAAATCATAAAATCCAACATTTTGTGACGACATTTTGTGACGACTTGTCACAAGTTTTACGGCTTGTAACGAATGCCATCAGCTATTTTTTTCAGAAATTAAAGGACATTTTTCAAGGGTATTTTGGTCTTTTTCCATCTTTTGGAGGCCTCTATATATATGAGAATCCCCATCTAAACGCTAATTTCTTCATTCTCTCTTCCAATTCTCTTAAGAAATATATCTAGGATTTTTATTTAAGGACATTAATCTTCCAAAAATCATCCATAAATCTTCAAGATTTCTTTAAGAATCAAGTTCCTCATAGTGTGGACTTCGAGAATCATTTATTACAAATGCGGATAGAGTCTCAAGCACTAGAATTCATCCAATTTCAAATATTACGGTATGTGGGGTTTTGACAAGAGCAATTCTTTCGCTCTTATGCCCAAAGCTTTGATTTTTATCATCGATTTTTATGATTTTTCAAGTGGGTTTATACCCAAATTACTTCATCATGAGATTATGAGAATATAAATTGTTCAAGCTTTGTTATACATGATTATTTTGCTATTCCCAAGTTATGACTTGATATTTAATATTGTGAATTTAATATTTCTAACATGAGTTGATATTTCAAGTGCTTTCAATATATGTGTTAAGCTTTAAGCTTCCTTATGACAAATTAGATTATTGAGTATATTGATTCATGAGATTGAGTTGTTACAATTAGTCTTGATATTTCTTCAAAGTTATTAATGTTGCCATGATTTAATGAATTGATACATTTTGATATTGAGAAAGATTGATTTGATTTGAGTCGAGTTAGGAATCCAAAAATTGATTATAATTTGATAAATAAGAAAGAGATTTGATTTGGTCTTCATGATAGACCCTTGTGATGTTTGTGGTGGATTTCCTAACGCGTTCTGAGCTTGTATATGGGAGTAGTATTTATCACCTAGCGGGGAATATGGCATTTCCCCGAAACTGCGTGCCATCGTAAGATTGATATTGATAATTGGGGGACAGAGGCCAAGTATGAGATTGTGATCACTAAATTTAGGTTGTACTCCCTGGAAAGAGTATGAAGCTCCCGCCACTGTGGGGTTCTCTTCTTAGGAGAGCAAAACATTGTACTACATGTAACTCACATGGTTTATGTTAGTTATAAGAACCTTTCATGTCCATAAGAGTTGAGTTTCTTGAATTATCGAGTCACTCCGAGTCTTGAGTTGAAGAGTTGAGTTATTTATGATGATTTATGAGGTTTTAATCATATGATTTATTTACTATGAGATCATGAAAAGTATGTTTCAATATAACTCAAGACAAGTGAGCCATCATTGTACATATGCATATTTTTATGAAATTGATGATGAAATTTGCATTGTTGCATGCACCCCCACGTACTCAGTACATTCTAAAGTTCTGACCCACATATTTTTCTATGGGCTACATTTTCTCATAATGTAGGTTCAGGTACTCATCCGTAACCACGTTAGCAATATTCGAGTGCCTCAACTACATTCCCTCAGTGGTGAGTCTTTTGGTTCGAGGACCGTGTCTATATTTTTGTGAAATCATTTTGTTGTTATGGATTTCAGTACTATTTGAGTCAATTGGGGGTTTGTCCCAATGGCTCCTTAATTTTGATGTATAGAGGCTTTTTCAGACAAGAGGGTTGGTATGTACAGATATTCAATATATTTTAGTTGTACAGTCTAGTATTCTCCAGTATTTCTCTTGAACCCGATGTGGTATATCTCTTTGTTGTGCATGACTATTGTTGAATTGAATTCCTTGAGGTAGTGTCTAGCTCCGAGGGTTAGCTTGGGGCTACGTGTAGCCCTAAGCACCGTGTGGCATCTCAGGATAAAATTTTGGGGCGTTACAAAGCTTGGTATTAGAGCCTAAGGTTTAAGGAGTCCTAGGGAGTATGACAAGCCACGTTACATAAAGTCTTAATCATCACTGTGTAGCGCCCACATCTATGAGCAAAAGGCTACGAAATGTTTTAGGAAAAGTCATTTTTTTCTTTCTAAAATTTATCATTCCTACAACTGTCTCTTTATCGGCGATTAACTCGTGCTCTCTTATAACAGAAAATGCCTCCTCATCGAGCTCGTAGAAACAACGAGAAACCTCAACCCTTTGATCCCTTGAACGAGCATGTGTCTCATGCAGAATTTTGGGAAACTTTTCAGGTGCTAGCCCAGGAAGTTACCACCAATGCTCAAGCTAACACCCAGGCTACTGTTTCACCTCCGCAAGAGAATAATTCTACTGCAGTTCAAGTTCTTGACTTTATACAGATGAATCTGCCTGAGTTTTATGGGTCAAAGGTAGGTGAAGACCTATAGATGTACTTGGATAAAGTGAGAAAGATCACCCAAATTATGCATGTGACTGAAGAGGAGAGTGTTGAATTGGCTGCCTATCGAATGAAAGATATTACATATGATTGGGTGGAGATGTGGACGATGAGTAGAGGGGAGGATGCCGCTTCCATGACTTGGCAGTTATTCCAGGATGCGTTCTTGGATAGATTCTTTCCTCTTGAGATGAGGGAAGCAAAGATAGAGGAATTCATGAATTTGAGACAAGGCTCCATGACTATTAAGGAGTATTGTCTTAGATTCAATCAGTTATCCAAATATGCTCCTAATATGATGGTTGACTCCAGGACCATCATGAGTAAGTTCGTGACCGGTGTGTCGAGTGATGTTGTGAAAGAGTGTAGATCTACTATGCTTAATAGGGAGATGAACCTTTCTCGGTTGATGATACATACTCACCAGATTAAAGCTGATAAGGTGAAAGAGAGGGAGAGAGTAAGAGGGAATAAAAGAGCTAGATCAGAGCAGCAGGAATTCGGTTAGTCCTGATTCCATGGAGAGAACCGCCCTCAATTTCAGGGATGTCCGTTTATGCTCGCGCCTTCCTCAATTAGTGATCCCGCACCTAGAAGTAGGCAGGAGCAGGGGAATAGGCCTATCCCATCCAGGTCTTAGGAAAGTGTAAGTAACAGACCTCGTCTTTCTTTATATGCCAAGTGTGGTAGAGATCATTTTGGCGAGTATTTTGTTGATCAGAAGGGTTGCTTTGGTTGTGTTAAGTTGGTCCACCGTCTTAGAGATTATACGTATGCTAGATAGGGGAGTCGAGATGCTCGTCCACAGAGTCAGGATACCAGTGCCCCCGCTCCCGTAGTCCACCCAATTCCTTCTCAGGACGCCTCTTCTAGTACTACTGGCGGTTCGTACTAGAATCGCTTCTATGCTATACCACCTCACCAAGAGAAGGAGGACTCTCTAGATATTGTCACTGGTATGCTCCATGTCTTTTATTTCAATATGTATGTATTGATGGACCCCAGTTTTTGTTTCTCTTATGTGGCACCTCTAGTTACTGTAAATTTTGAGATGGACCCTGAATGGATTCCTAAGCCTATTCTGGTTTCTACCCTAGTAGGAGAATCTGTTATTGCTAAGTGAGTGTATAAGAAGTGTCCTATCACTGTTCTTCATCGGGTCATATGTGCTGATTTGATTGAGCTAGATATGGTTGATTTTGATGTCATTCTGGGTATAGATTGGCTTCACTCGTGCTATACGTCTATAAATTGTCGTACCCAAGTGGTCAAGTTTCAGTTTCCTGACGAGTCCATTTTTGAGTGGTCTGGGAGTTTTGTAACTCTTAAGAGCCATTTCATATCCTACCTTAAAGCTAGTAAGTTGATTTCCAATAGTTGCATCTATCACCTAGTTTGGGTTAAAGGCCTTAAGTTCGAGACTCTGACTATTCAGTTAGTTACCATTGTTAATGAGTTTCTCAATGTTTTCCCAAAAGATCTCCCAGGGGTCCCACCTGATAGAGAAATAGAATTAGCAGCTGATCTCCTTCCCGGCACTCAGCCTATTTCCATTCCTCCGTACCGTATGGCTCCCATAGAGCTTAAAGACTTAAAGGAGCAACTCAAAGATTTCTTAGACAAAGTCTTTACCAGATCCAGTGTTTCCCCGTGGGGTGCACCTGTTTTATTCGTGCGTAAGAAAGATGGTACATTGCATATATGCATTGACTACCATCAACTCAACAAGGTAACTATCATGAACAAGTACCCTCTTCCTTGAATCGATGATTTATTTGATCAGTTACAGGGTGCAAGTTATTTCTCAAAGATAGACCTTAGATCCGACTATCATCGGCTTAAAGTGAGAGAGTGTGATATTCTAAAAACAGTTTTCCAAACCCGTTATGGTCACTTTGAGTTTCTTTTCATGTCCTTTGGGTTAACCAATGCTCCAGCAGCCTTCATGGACCTCATGAATCAAGTGTTTAAGCAATATCTTGATATGTTTGACATTATATTCATAGACAAATTCTTGTGTATTCCCAAAGTGAGGATGATCATGCCGACCATCTTAGAATTGTATTGCAAACTCTTAGAGATCATCAATTATTTAGTAAGTTTAGCAAGTGTGAATTTTGGCTAAGGTCAGTTGCTTTTCTGGGTCACATTATTTCCGCCGAAGGCATTAGAGTTGATCCCCAAAAGACAGAAGCTGTAAAGAATTGGCCTAGATCTACCTCCCCATCTGACATTAGGAGTTTCTTAGGTCTAGCTAGTTTCTACTGCCAATTTGTTGAGGGCTTCTCTTCCATTGCATCTTCCATGACCCGGTTGACCTAAAAGAAAGTTAAGTTCCAGTGGACAGATGCCTGTGAGAAGAGTTTTTAAGAGTTGAAGACTCGACTCACTTCAGCCCCAGTGTTAGCTTTACCAGATGGTACTGATGGTTTTGTGGTGTATTGTGATGCTTCTAGAGTTGGTTTGGGTTGTGTGTTGATGCAGAGGGGTAAAGTTCTAGCTTATGCCTCTAGACAGTTGAAGCCTTATGAGAAGAATTACCTAACCCATGATATTGAATTAGCAGTTGTAGTTCTTGCTTTGAAAATCTAGAGACATTATTTGTATGGTGTTCATATTGATGTGTTTATTGATCACAAAACCCTGCAGCATGTGTTTACTCAGAGGGAATTAAATCTTAGACAAATAAGATAGTTAGAGTTTCTAAAAGACTACGATATGAGTGTGTTGTATCACCCGGGCAAGGCCAATGTTATGGCAGATGCTATTAGCTGGTTGTCTATGGGTAGTGTAGCCCATGTAGAGAATGATAAGAAAGAATTTGCTCGTGATATGCATCGTTTGGCTAGGTTGGGTGTTAGATTACTTGATTCCGCTGAAGGAAGTATGTTAGTTCAGAGTAGTTCTGACTCTTCTTTGGTCTCGGAGGTAAATAAGAAGCAAGATAGGGATCCTAGTTTGGTCAGACTGAAGGAGTTAATTAAGGACTAAAAGGTAGAGGTTTTCTCCCAAGAGGGAGATGGTGTGTTGAGATTGTAGGGCAGATTATGTGTTCCCGATGTTGATGATCTAAGGTAGAGAATTATGGCTGAAGCACATGGCATGCGATATTCTATTCATCCCGGTGCTACCAAGATGTACCATGATTTGCGGGAAATCTATTGGTGGAACGGTATGAAGAAAGACATAACAGGATTTATGGAAAAATATTCTACTTGTCAACAGGTTAAGGTAGAGCACCAAAGGCCCGGTGGTGTAATGCATGAGTTTAGCATTCCTACTTGGAAGTGGGAAGAAGTGAATATAGATTTTGTAATTGGCTTGCCTCTTTCTAGTCGTCATCATGATTTGATTTGGGTTGTTGTAGACTGGTTGACTAAATCAGCTCATTTCTTGCCAGTGCATTCATCTTATACAGCTGAGGATTATGCTAGATTATATATTCGATAATTTTTTAGACTTTATGGAGTTCCTTTGGCTATTATCTCTAATAGGGGTACACAGTTTACTTCCCAGTTTTGGAGGGCTTTTCAGAAGGGTCTCGGTACCCAAGTTTATCTAAGTTCTTCTTTCCATCCACAAATAGATGGTAAGGCTGAGCGGACCATTAGACTTTAGAAAATATGTTGAGGGCATGTGCGCTTGATTTTAAAGGTAGTTGGGATGAGCACTTGCCATTGATCGAATTTGTGTATAACAATAGTTTCTATGTTAGTATTCAGATGGTCCCGTATGAAGATTTGTATGGGAGAATATGTAGATCGCCTATAGGTTGGTTTGAAGTGGGCGAAGCAGCTATGATTGGTCTTGATGTTGTGTTTGAGGCTATGGAAAAAGTTAAGTTGATTCGAGAAAGATTAAAGACCGCTTAAAGTCGTCAGAAGTTGTATGCGGATGTGAGAAGAAAAGGTATTGAGTTTAATGTTAATGATTTGGTGTACTTAAAGGTTTCACCCATGAAAGGAGTGAAGATATTTGGGAAGAAGGGAAAGCTTAGTCCCCATTATGTTAGTCCGTACAGGATTTTGAGCCGTGTTGGGAAAGTAGCATATGAGGTGGATTTACCCACAGAGTTGTCTAGCGTTCATCCGGTATTTTATGTTTCTATGCTTAAGAAGTGTATTGGTGATTCTGTCATGGTTAATCCTTCCGAAAGCTTGGATATTCAGGATAGCCTTTCATTTGAGGAGTTTCCGGTTGAGATTTTATATTTTCAAATCTGTAGGTTAAGGAACAACGAAATTCCTTTGGTTAAAGTGCTTTGGCAAAATTAATCTGTTGAGACTGCTACTTGGGAAGCCGAAGCTGATATGTGAGCCATGTACCCTCACCTCTTTTCTGTGAGTTCGGAGCGAGCAGAAGGTACCATTCTTTCTTAATTCCGCCCCCTTCTTATTAAAGATTCAGTTGTGTGTCTACTTCCATCACGAATTCATGCATTTTGTATGGTATCCAAAGCTATAGAGTGAAGTAAGTCCTTTGAGTGAGTCTTTCCATCTATACGTCCTCATTTTCACTTGTTCATGGCCATTTGGCAATATTCGAGGACAAATATTTCCAAGGAGGAGATATTGTAATACCCCGAGACTCTAACCAATAGTGCAACCATGACTCAATCTCATGAGAAGTAAATTATATTGCTTTAGTTGTTTTCTGATCAAGGGTGATGTGTATTAAGACCTCAAAGATGTCCTAGCGATTAGGTGAATCAAAACATTCCTTACCGATTGAATTCTTGGGAAGGATATTTCCATATCTAACTTCAAATGAGAATATCTCTCGTTATACTATGAATTATTGATATCATGACCTACCAAAATATATATAATGAATTATCTTTCCAACGATACCAATTTCACCCAAATTTGGTATCGGAGCCAAGAGTTATGCCCATTTTACTCCAACATGTCAGGCTGGAAAACTGAGTGACGACATTTGGTGATAAACCATCACAAGTGTGATGACTTGTCACCAATGTCGTCAGCCTTAGGTAGAGTTCCACCCCCAGTGATGACATTTGTGACAAGTCGTCACAAGTGTGACGACTTATCACCAATGTCGTCAACCTTAAGCAGAAAATCACAAAATCCAACATTTTATGACGACTTGTCACAGGTTTGACGGCTTGTCACGAATGTCGTCATCTATTTTTTTAAGAAATTAAGGGACATTTTTGCAAGGGTATTTTGGTATTTTCCCATCTTTTGTAGGCCCCTATATATATGAGAATCCCCATCTAAACGCTAATTTCTTCATTCTCTCTTCCAATTCTCTTAAGAAATATATCTAGGGTTTTTATTTAATGACATTAATCTTCCAAAAATCATCCATAAATCTTCAAGATTTCTTCAAGAATCAAGTTCCTCATAGTGTGGACTTCGAAAATCATTTATTACAAGTGCGGATAGAGTCTCAAGCACTCGAATTCATCAAATTTCAAAGATTAAGGTATGTGGGGTTTTGAACAAGAGCAATTCTTTCGTTCTTGTGCCCAAAGCTTTGATTTCTATCATGGATTTTTATGATTTTTCAAGTGGGTTTATACCCAAATTACTTCATCATGAGATTATGAGAATATAAATTGTTCAAGCTTTGTTATACATGATTATTTTACTATTCCCAAGTTATGACTTGATATTTAATATTGTGAATTTCATATTTCTACCATGATTTGATATTTCAAGTGCTTTCAATATATGTGTCAAGCTTTAAGCTTCCTTATGACAAATTGGATTATTGAGTATATTGATTCATGAGATTGAGTTGTTACAATGAGTCTTGATATTTCTTCAAAGTTATTGATGTTGCCATGATTTAATGAATTGATACATTTTGATATTGAGAAAGATTGATTTGATTTGAGTCGAGTTAGGAATCCACAAATTGATTATAATTTGATAAATGAGAAAGAGATTTGGTTTGGTCTTCATGATAGACCCTTGTGATGTTTGTGGTGGATTTTCTAACGCGTTCTGAGCTTGTGTTTGGGAGTAGTATTTAGCACCGAGCGGGAAATATGGTATTTCCCCGAAACTACGTGCCACCGTAGGATTGAATTTAATAATTGTGGGCCAGAGTCCGAGTATGAGATTATGATCACTAAATTTTGGTTGTACTTCGTGGCAAGTGTATGATGCTCCTGCCAATATGGGGTTCTCTCCTTAGGAGGGAAAAATATTGTACTCCATGTAGCTCACATGGTTTATGTCGGTTATAAGAACCTCCCATGTCCATAAGAGTTGAGTTTCTTTAATTACCGAGTCACTCCGAGTCTTGAGTTGAAGAGTTGACTTATTTATGAGGTTTTTGTCATATGATTTATTTACTATGAGATCATGAAAAGTATGTTTCAATCTAACTCAAGCCAAGTAAGCCATCATTGTACATATGCATATTTTTATGAAATTGATGATGAAATTTGCATTGTTGCATGCACCCCCGCGTACTCAATATATTCCAAAGTGCTGAACCACATATTTTCCTATGGGCTACATTTTCTCGTAATGTAGGTTTAGGTACTCAGCCGCGTTGGCGATATTCGAGTGCCTCAACTATGTTCCCTCAGTGGTGAGTCCTCATGGTTCGGTACCGTGTCTATATTTTTGTGATATCATTTTGTTGTTATGGCTTTCAGTATTATTTGAGTCAGTTGGGGGTTTATCCCAATGGCTCCTTGATTTTGATGTATAGAGTCTTTGTCAGACAAGAGGGTTGGTATGTATAGACATTCAATATATTTTAGTTGTACAGTCTAGTATTCTCCAGTATTTCTCTTGAACCCCATGTGGTATATCTCTTTATTGTGCATGGCTATTGTTGAATTGAATTCCTTGAGGTAGTGTTTGGCTCTGAGGGTTAGCTTGGGGCTACGTGTAGCCTTAATCACCGTGTGGCGACTCGGGATGAAATTTTGGGGCGTTACACCAACATAACTGTGATGGATATACACAAGTTTTGGAAAGAACTGAGTATACGTGAAACTTAAAAGTCTTTAAGAAAATGAATAGTATTGACTTCCAATATATTCTTTTATATCTACAAGTTACCCAATAGTTGTAGTGATCAAAGACTTATTTTATACAGTTCATCCTCATTCTATTTGAAGCATTGCTTTCATTTTCTAGTCCAGTTGGTGACTTCACTTTTTTTAGAATGTAGTCCAGAGGAATTGATGGAATGCCAACAATAATATCCTATTTTTGCAATTATGGTGATAACCAAACAGCTGAGTTATAAGAGAATTGGTGTATCTAGAAGAAATAACTCACTGCACCATGGGAGTAAAATAGTTCAAGTATCTTTGCTTGAGATTAAGAAAATTTGGGATACCTTTATTCAAAAGAGACTATGATCTAGATAATGAAGTGATCTAAATGTTCCACTCCACTGTGAGGACACACTTTACAGGGATATTAAAGCCCCCTTTTAATGAGTAAACAATACAAGTTGTTGGATTTTGTCCATAATGGTATGAACTTCTTGTTGTTAAATATTTCACAACACTATGAACACCTCTCTCGCTGGTTGGAGATATGAGGTATCTCATAAAATTAGTCAATATGTGCATGAGTTGATCGACATTACGATGCTTATTGAGTCAAATTGGCTATTGATGATGGAATTGTCTTTCTTTTTAAAGTGTCATGATATTAAGAATACTTGTTACCCTAGATTATTGGAAAATTTTAGTGTTGAGAGGGGTATTCTAACTTAAACATCATTTGCAAGGGGTAAAACCACAACAAAAATTATTAGATCCTTCTCATCATTGAGATTTATATTTATCTATTTATCAGTTAATAACTATTGAGCAATAATTTTCTTTTTACAGAGAACAGTTTTTTGGTGATTACAAAACAAATTTGGTTAGTTGTTGTATGTGATTAGTCCTATTATACATGGACTTTTCATCTATTACTTAGGTATTATAGTTCCAGTACCATATATCAAGTACACCATCTCGCTATAACCTACTAATCATTGAGGTATAGTATAGTAATTGGCCTTCTAGTTTTTTTTATGTTTCTTCATTTTGAGACGTAAGGAAACAACTTTGCCTCTGAAACCTCCATACAGTTCTTTGAATTTTAGATTTAAGAGTGTTCTTTTACATTTCCTATTGTGTATATCAGGAAACATTTGGAGGGAATTATTAATGAGTGACAATTTTGTTTTCGTTCTTTGAAAACCTATGATTTTTTTCTATTTTTAGTTTTAAAAACAAGGTTACACTTTACTAAATAGAAGGCACTTGAATTAACGATTTGGTTCATGCAGGAAAATGAGATCTTGAAGCAACAAAAGGAGTAATTTGTTGGGTTATCTACAAACTCAAAGCTAAAATATCTTTAAAGGCTTTAAACTAGCTTTAAAGAATCACAATTGTTTGTATGTTAGTAGGTAAATTAGTTAGTTGGGTGATTTTGATAGTTTTTAAAAGTTGGGGATATCAAATTATATTTAAAAAAAACTTTCCAAAAGTCTAAAAAATTCCAAAGAGACATGGTCAAACACAACTCCAACTCTAACATCAACTCCAACTTCAATTCCAACTTCAAAAGTTTTTAGTTTTCATGGTCAAACTCCTACTAAGTCTAGAATCTTGTGTGACAAAAAGGTACCCCCTAAACTTAAAGGCAAGTTCTACAGAGTGGTAGTTAGACCAGTGTTGTTGTATGGGGCAGAGTGTTGTCCTATCAAGAAGGTCCACATCCAAAAGATGAAGGTGACAGAGATGAGAATGTTTTGATGGATGTGTGGGTATACTAGGTATGATAGGATTATACATGAAGTTATTCGAGATAAGGTAGGAGTGGATTCGGTGGAAGCCAAGATGAGGGAAGCGAGGTTGAGATGGTTTAGATAGGGATGAAGAGGGTAAAAGATGCCCCAGGGTGGAGGCTTAAGAGATTGGATAGGGATGTATTCAAGAAAGGTAGAGGTAAATCGAAGAAATATTAGAAGGAGGTGATTAGACATGACATGGAGTAGCTTCAGCTTATTGAGGACATGACCCTAGATAGGAAGTTGTGAAGGAAGAAAATTAGGGTAGAAGGTTAGTATTTTGGTTGTATTGTTTGTTGTATTACATGGTGAATCTTGTCTATGGTATGATTAGGTGTGACACGAGTCGCAACAAGCCTTGACAAGTAATCCTATCACCAAAATTGATATAAAATGAGAAATCAATACCAAAACCAAGGCAAGACCCCTAGAACGGAGTTGAACAACATATATATAGTAAAAGAAGAAACATAATCAAGATACCAACCAAAACCCATAACCTAGTGTCACAGTGTAAGACCCAAATAATATAACTCAAAATCAAAATATACACAGGGTAATCCAAAAGGAACAACTCTGTCTTTGAATACAAATAAGATATAGTCTAGATAAGAAAAGGTAGTAGTCAACTATGGATACATAGGTCAATCGCTACCTCAAAGACTCCAAATACCGCCTGAATCAGCTATCTATGCGGCGCACTCATACCTATATCTACACCAAAAGGGTGCAGTAGGGATGAGTACGATCTACTTTTACTCAGTAGGTATCATAAGATGATTGAGTAAAGTAGAAAATATAGCATACAAACACAAACTATGGGCATGTCACTTGCAATCAGAAAATGTCCAAAATGATAGCCCACGTTGTCTCCACCAACAATTCTAATATTCACACATATAACCAATACAGGTAGAGAAAAGAAGATCAAATACACACATACATCAGAGACAAGTATAGAAAACTAGAACAAATGAGAAGATAAAAACTAATAGGCAAAAACCACAATCACAAGATAAGCACAATATATGAAGTGCAAAAATATGATGATGATGATGATGTAATGCACGAGGTCATCCCACAACCTCTATCTACACCTAATGATTTTAATATTCCTAAGGTAGGACCCATGAGGAGTTCATTAACCCCTATACCAACAATATCCAATATCAATATCCATATCTCTTCTTCGACACATCCATCGGTAGAGGGTTTTTAAAAATGTCACATTTTCGGTCACAAAAAGCCAGTATTTCAAGTATTTCTAGTATCCACAGTGATACCAACGTTGTATGAATGAATATGATATGAGGATTTAATGTTCACACCTAACCAACATGAGAATATCTAGTATCCAACCAATATACTAACTATGTGATCCAACAAACCACTCAAATCAACTAACCAACCATAATCCAATATAATACAGAAAAACATCAAGTGAAACATGTAAGAAAATGTCATTGATACCAACAATTTCCAAAATCTAGTTTTTTTCCAACCCAAGAAAGTGTAATCATACATACATATATCAATGCCAGCCAACAACATCAGATAAGACCCCACACGATCACACATAGCAAATAATATCTTGAATCCACCAAATATAATTCACATAGGCCCCCACACAGGCACATAAGTCATATAACTCATTTTTTCATGATACAACCCCATACCCATAGCATGATTTTACATTACTATTAACTACTCAACCCAGTCTAAAGAAAGTTAAGTCATAACCTACCTCAAATAGTGAAATCAAATTGATTAAGCCTTTATCACTGAGCTTCACCCTACACATGGACCCAAAATCATCTAAATCATACAAATATTAAATCTATGCATCAAAAGAAAGCCAATGATACCCACATTGACCACTTTTGAATTGAGGTCAAAATGGACCCTCGAAATAGATTTTCAAAAAAGAAGGGTAAAATTGGGGTCTTTGTCCAAAAACATATTCCCCAAGATTAAAGAAACTCATAGGAGAAAATTCAATTGAAAACGAGTTGAAATTAGGGTTTAGATTGAAGAAATACTAGTTTTGGGCCTTCCAGACAATAAATTTCACTTTTAAATCAAAGTTACATAAGATTTTAAATGATAAAATCATATAAAAGTAGTTGAAATATGAGTTTTAGAGATTATCCAAGATTAAAAATAGAAGAAGTATCTCAAAAACTCGAACCCTAAGCTCAAAGTCTCAAAAATGGTGAAAGAATTGCGAAAAAAAGTATTTAAATCTACCCAGGTGACGCTAAAAGGGGCCCTGGGTTGCTTTAGCGGTAGGCGCTAAACCGTCTAGGGCGCTAAACCACCCAGGGTGCTAAACCGCCCAGGGTGCTAAAGTGGTACCACTCTAAGGTACAAGTATTGCTAAAGCATGTCGTAGGTGCTTTAGAGGTATGTACAAAAGCGCTTGGGCTACCGCTAAAGCGGTACCTAACGATGATGCAAGAGATACTAAAGCACCCAAAGGCCACTTTATGCCCTCCGCTAAATCTCCCAAAGGGATGCTTTAGTGGCCACATCAGTTGTTGCATCAGGTATGGAGACTTGTAAAATTCCAAGTCTCTGCAGATCCCTCGGGATTCACCCAAAATCCTGAGAATGCAAGTGAACTATGCTATCCTATCAAATTCGATACTCTGGACTCAATGGTGATATCATTTTATCAAAAAACATTGTTTCCATAAAATTGACCCCCGAGACCTATTTTCACAACTTTCTTAATGAAGGGTTGGAATGAGATATAAAAGCCATAAAACCAAACCAACTGTGGTACCAACCTAAAATCTATGTTCCGAATATACTGGTACAGTTCATTTTTTCATCTGACGCACAGATCAATAAATGTTGACCAAAGTCAACTATAAGGCTTTTCAAGCCACCAAAAATCATAAACTTAGCACTAAACACATTGAAATACATTAGAATTTGCGCCAAACATCCCCACACTCCATAAATACCATAATACAACCACGGGAAGGGATAAAATAGTCAAATCACACAAAATCACATACTTCACATAAAATACCAAAAATTAGGTCATCATAATATTAAAAGAAAAGAGATGAATCAGAGAAAATTGTCTGACCAGACACATAGATAACTGGTCACTAACAACCACCATAATGGCGGATTTAGGAAATTCTAGGATTTAGCCTAGAGTTATGGTGTCAAGATAACGGGTCATGAATTATCCATTTTAATGATCACTTCTCTATTATTTCTTGATATGTATGAGGCTTTGAAAAAAGAGGTTATGTTTTTTTCTTGATAAGTAAACAAAATTAATTTAATACCAAAACTGTAATTTATTTAATGCCAAAAGTGTTCATACAAAATAACCAGACAGAAGCAAACCTCTTGTATCTCAAGAAAAACAAATGTCTAAACTATGCTAGACATTAAGGCATATAGGATGCAATACAGTACAAGAAAAGGAATATAGACTAGTAGAATCTAGTACTCCTGCCAAGCTTTAGATCTAGTTAGATCCCTGGGGACTATGATCATTATGGAAACTTATTTAACTGTTGCAAAATAGGTTGCTAGTGTTTTAGCTCACCATCTACAGTATGAAGGAATAAAGACAATTATTTGTATACCCTGTTATTTTCATAATGCCCTTGCTGGAATCTTAGAAAATTATGTGCTCTCCAAGTCACATGAATCACCATAGAAAAGATGCAACTGATAATACCACCCCTTCCAGTCCTTTGTGTTGCCCAGTTAACCACATAATCCACTTCTTCTTTCTATAGTCCAATGGATTTGTGCACTCATGTCCACCTTAGAAGTCTTTTCTAGCTGTTGAGTGATGCTGCATTTAAAAAATAAGTGTTCTTATCTGTTGTCTTATAAAATACACAGGTAGGGGAACCACAATACAAAAATTCAAGAGTTTTTTTATTGTAGGCAACCTCTAGGCAATGCCAACCACAAAAAGAACTTGTTTCAAGGATGAATAGTCGGATGCTCAGTCAAGCTCTTCCAAAGTTCTTTAGGAAGTGTTGGAGTTAGGGTAATATACATATTATTGATTAAGAACTTGTTCCTTCTTACCATAATATGTAGTTTTTTCTTCAACTCCAACATGCGGAGAACTAATAGTTAGGAGAATCTTCCTGGATTCAAAGATTTTCCTAATGACTCATGTATATTTCTTATGTACTAGACAGTTGTCTACTGTGTCCTACTTCATATAAGAGATATGAACCTATTTCACCCATAGACAATATTTTTTTGTAGAAAAAGGCCAAAGTTGCTTCATCATTATAGCCTTATTCCACCTGAACATGTTTAAACTATTAAGGCCACCTATTGCTCTTAGATAACATACCTTTTTCCATGAGACTAGGGCATTTTTATATACCTTAACTGAACCTCTCCGTAGAAAGGTTCTAAAAGAATTTTCAATAAGTTTTAGGATTCTTTTGGGAAGAATAAAATTTGTGCCCAAAAAGTTTTAAGACCAAAGATAACAACCTTAATAAGCTACAATGCTCCTGCATATGTAAGAAGTTTTGCTTTCCAACATATAATCTTTTCAACAATCTTGTCAACAAGAGGCATACATTGGTCTATTTTCAATTTTTTAAAGAGAAAGGCACACCCAAGTACCTGAATGGTAAGGAATACTCTACAAAACCCAACTCTCTTAAAATTTCCTGCTTCACCTGATTTTGAACTCCACTCATATAGATGGATCATTTTATGTATTAGCCTATAGAACTGTCACCTTATAGAATTTAGAAAAGGCATCAAATAGTAACTTCATAGAGGGAACATCAGCCTTGCAGAATATCAAAAGATTATCTACAAAGTATATATGCATAACTCTCAATTTCTTGCACCTGGAGTAGAATTTAAATAGAGGATGATTATTTATCACACTTAGTTCTCATTGAAGGTACTTTATAAAGCCCAAGATACACCTTTAATTTGAAGATTATACGGTTGCTGTCAAATATAGTAACACAATAAAGGTTGGGGTCAAATACCAAGGGAATACATGGAATCATGGCCCTCATCTATTGTAATCAATGAGTAAAACTGGAAAAGTAAATGGGGGATTTGAGTACCAATATCAAACAAGTAGCTAGTATTAACTTTGGTTGTAATCAGTCATAAGTGAACACTAAGATTGTGTTCCCCCTGGATTCTCAACTCTGTAGGCTTATCGTGCTTTGTTGAACCAACCTAATACCTTAAATGCAGAATCTGATAAGTTATGTACCATTAACCATCTTTTATACTAGCTAATAGATTTCACTCTTTACCTTTTGAGTCTCAGGATATCGCCTTACTAACCCTTATCCTAGATCCAAGTTAACTATTATCTTTTGAGTCTCTAGTTATTAGATGACAGCTAATCAGCCTACTTAGATAATACCTAGTAGCATGGATGATAGTAAAACTTCAAATTACTATTGTGGTTATCTTCTTCTAGTTACTACACCTCTTTTAGAGTAAGCAGCAATAATCTAGGCGGGATCCTAATGTTTGCAACCTCTAAGATAACTATTAAAGTAAAAATAATACAATGCATGCATGGGCACCAGTCTGAAACAACAATCGCACTTCCCCTACTTTATCAATCTGCCAGGGTTTTCATAACCCTTGCTAAGGGTTTTTAGCCGCTTATGCTTGTGAAAAAATAAACAACATTCATGAATCACAATAATCACAACTAGAAAACCCAAAACTTTACTTGAATTATTCAACCGAAATTAATACAAGAGAGTTCCTAGACCAAAATCAAATCTGGAATCAAAATATGTTTGTAAGTACCAAGAGTGCATTACTTCTACTAAAAAAATACATAAAGGGTATTTATAGTACATGAGAAAACACTAAAATCAAAGCCCAGACAAAAAAGACAAAAAAGGGTCGGTGACTACTTATATATGTCTACATGTGGCCTGATCTCGGGCACATGTAGACACATATAAGTGCCAAAAAAATTTCCTGCACCGTTAGCTCTAAGGATTTCGGACTTCTGACACTTACCCTACCCACATGCGGTTCACATGTACTACATGTGATCCGCATGATGACATAGGTAAGTGCCGAAAGTTCTTTTTCAGCTCATTCAGTCTCTAGATATTCAATTCTAGTACTTACCTTAGTCTCATATAGACCACATGTGCTAAATATGGTCCATAGACATAGGTAAGTGTCTGGCCTTACAATAATTTCAACCAAACTTCAAATCTTCAAATTTCATTGCATGCCTTGGTCACATACATTCGAAAAGTGTAACGATATCCAAAATTGATTAAGTAATTAGCCAAAAACTCCAGTTTTCATCTTTTTCATGAACTTAGCATCCAAAACCTAGTTTCTTACAAAATATTCCCAAAACACATCATATCTAACAAAACAACCTAAGAAACTTGAATATTTTTATCATTTAAGCATCGAAAGTACTATATTTCTATAGCACATCAATACCCTCAACTTAGAATGTTTGCATTTCCTCAGGCAACAAAATAAAATAAAATACGATGCTTGAATAGGAGAATCTAAGTAATTCAAGGCATTCAATCAACACATTAAGTTCAAACCATAATTGATACAATCATAAAAAGAACAAGGTTTACAAGGTCTTGTAGAAGGTTCAAGTTTCAGATTGTCAAAGGATCAAGTCTCGGATTTGCAAGTGCTTGAAGACCTTTTCAAACTATTACAAAGCCTTGTCCAAATTTAAGAGCGAAGGTATTTCTACATCACATAGGCACCTCAAATAAGGTCATTGTGGTCTTTTAAGGCCTTCCTTTTACACTCCAAAGGAGCACCCTTCATTAAGGGCATTTTAGTCATTATTATGTAATAGTATAAATAGACATTTTAGCTTCCATTTTCATTAGACTTTGATGAATTGAAATTGATTATTACTCTTAGTGTAGTTTCTTTCCTTAGTGTAGGGATTGGATAAGCCATCTTAGTGTAGGTCTTGGAAAAGACATAAAAAAACTTGAGAGTTTAATACAATTGATGGATTTCATTTGTGTTGAACATTTGGCAAGAAAGGTGTGATTGAGGAAGTGTGAGTCCTTTTGTCCACCTAATAGGAAGGTTTGAGATTCTATTGGTGAGGTGTGATTGATGGTTTGATACACCATCTTTTGTTAATCACTTGGTAGGAGCAAAGGTTTTTCTACTATCTTTACATGTTATGCATTCTTCTTCTCTCCCTTACTTCTAGTTGATGTTTTTTGTTCCTTGTGTGTCCATTTTCGTGTTTATCATTCCTTTAGGATATCATATGATATCGAATCCATGTATTAGATTTGTTCCCACAACTCTAAGTCTTGGATCTAAGAAAATTTCAACAAAAAAAGAGTGAAGAAAATCGAAAATCTCCAAAAATAATTGCAAACCCGTTTTTGTGTTTTGGCAGATTTTTAAATCTTAGATCTACATGTTTTTGTGTCTTTTTGTTGGTTTCAAGTGCTAGATTCTTGTTTCCTAGCACCTAGGGAGTCTAGATCTACATTTGGAATAAGATTTGGTTGTTTTTTAGCTAGATCCACCATTGTTGTGACTTGTTTGAAGCTTTTGGAGGTGAGATCCATTTTGGGTTTGTGTTGGTGACATGATTTGTGGCTGATTTTGTGTTAGTTGTGCTTGTCTTGGCAAAAGGAACCTAGATCTAAAAGAAAAATTGAATTCGGGGTTCATTTGCCTAGTGGTCAAACCTTGGTCAACTCTTGAATATTCATATTGTTCTTCCTTAATCTTCATATCTTGTTGGAGAAGAATATTCAAAAGTTCTTGTTTGATCTTGAAAAGGGAGGAAAGAGAGTGTACTAGTTTTTCAAGGCAATTTCCAAGAAGCTTCCTAGTCTTGCCAAAAGAAAAAAACAACAAAGACAAAAGGAATCTTCAAGTACAATTACAAGTACAAGGGAGGACCAATTCATTTCTAATCCATTTTGAAGATTGAAAAGGCTTCAAACTTGAATATTTTTCCCTCCAAATGAATTCTCTTCCTTCCCTAAGTGTTGTTTGGCTGAGACAAGAATTTGAGAATTGAGAATTTTGAAAAAGTGACGTCCAATCATAAGTTGCTAGGTCATCACTATATGAACAACCAAATTGAGTTCTAAATTAGATTTCTAAGTTTCTATTTGTAGTTTATAGTTGCTTTTGTGTTGATTCTATCACTAATAAGCAAACTAGTAAGTACCTACTAGGTTGATAATTAGTCTTGAGTCCATTTTGTTCGTGTCTTCGCTTTTTGTGTGCTTTTCTTGTTTTTTAGTCGTAGTAATTTGTTGGTTCAAGTCCGTGCATCATTTTATTTGAGTCTTATCAAATAAAAATCGATTATGTACCAAGGCATATTCACCACTCAACTCACTTACCAAGTATTGCCAAGTATTCAACACTTGTGAGGTGAGATCCGAGTGTGAGTGTTTGAGGTTATTTGAACTAATTTATTTGTTCGTTTTATAGGTTTTTGGCTTTTCTATTTTTTTATTTTTTTAGGTACCTTTACAATGGAAGGAACAACATCATCCACTCCGGATAGTTATAGTATTTATACTACCTCGGATCCTTTTGAAAATTTCCATCAACACCTTGAAAGTCTATGCCAATTGATGATTGACGCATACCACCTAAGCCGAATCACCACTAACAAAGATACTAGCATTTTGCCTAGTATCAATTATCTTTGTGTGTAGGTTCAAGTTAATATACTTCCACCGGAGGATTCAAGGAGAGTTCCTCAAGAAAACATGGTTGTTGATCAAATGAAGCTCTTGGCTAAGAATTCCAACTTTGGAAAAAATGACAAAGAGGTAATACAAGGAAGAATTCTTGACAAACTCACCTGTAATGAGAGCTTCCCAAAGGAACAAATTTGGCTTCCATGATCCAAACCTAGGTGAAGGCCATACCTCATGTGAGCTAAAAGGTAACAATGATATCTTCTACACTCTTATAAACTTAGAATGTCGTGATATGGCTAGTAGCAGCCAAGTGGATGTAGTTGATGGTTTGCTTGGAGGGGAATTGCATGAGTCTTCCCTTTGTGATACTCTTGATGTTGTTAGGTTGAATAAGTACCAAACTCTTGTTGTGAGTATGCAAGCACTAGTTGATCCTTTAGATCACAAAATCAATTTTTTTCATAAGAATGATTTGTGTCCATCTAGTGCTAGCACTTATAACTTTAATAAGGTTCCATTACCAAGTGATAAGAGTATTCACACACTATTTGACCCTTGTGAAAACCAAGGTGAGTCTACGTTGGTATGTGAGTTGCCAATAACTAGTGAGAATGTGAATGATGATCAACCTACTCACAAATGTAGCCCACTACTTGAGCATATGTGTGGTGTGTTTGATAAGTCTCGAGTTAGTGATTAAGTTGATGGAATTGATCATGGGATTGTAGATGATTCTTTGAGCATATTGTATGATGAAAGCCATATTGATAGATTTGATCAAAGAAGCCAAGAAAAGGCACAATCGGGTGAAGGTGACCTTGAATTATTTGAATATTTAGGAAACCCGAATTGTGATTCTTCTTGTGAACATGTTTTTGTGTGTGATCCCTTTTCTACTCATGGTGATTTATATCTATGTGGGTATTACTCTCTTAAAATAAAAAGTGGTGCACTCTTAGAAATTCTATCTATTTCTTCTTTGTGTGTTTCCTATGTTGAGCATCCTAGTGGTGATGAACTTGGAACTAGTTAGTACTTGCATAAGGGCACCATAGTTGAAGTTGATTTGTGTGACACCTTTCTCTACTATCTATTTTCCTTTGATGATATGTATGCTATTGTAGAGAGTATGTCTTTTAGATTGGGTGAAGCCTATGGGGAAAAAGATTGTTGTCTAGATCCATGTCTAAGGCCACTTTTTCTATTTGACCCCGGTGAAAAATGTGGATATGATGATGTTGGAACAACCACCTTGTTTCTTGGTCTACATGACAAGAAAAGTATTATTCTTGAAAACCCGAACGCAAAAGTGTCATTGTCGTCTTGGGATAATGTTTCTAAATGTGCATCTTTACTTGACACACTTGTGCTTGAATTAAGTAAATCCCAACTTGTGGATGCCAAGTTGATGTTTTACTTGAGGGGAAGAAGTCATATGTTCTTAGTTGATTTAATCCCATCCTTGTGTGCTATATCTTTTGAACCAAGTGACCCTCTTATAGATGATAGAACCTTGGGTGATGTCTTTACACATGATTCCTTCCTATACTACTTCTTTGCCTATGATGATAACCATGTTAATTTTGAATTGATATGATGTAGAGGTATTAATTTTGGTGGATGGTTTCCTTGCTTGAATGATGATGATTTTGAGTTTGGTAGCCTAGTGATAGGAATGGGTCACCTCGGATTAACCCTTTTTCTTCTACTCCTATTTGACCCCAAAATACTTTTGAGTTATGGAAGGTGTAGTTTCGGTTCATACTCAATTCCTTTTGATGTTTATTCCATCTACTTCTTTATAACCTTTTATGAAAAGTTTTTCATGTCAAATTTTAAAGATATGTGGGTGTATGTCAAGTGTGAGCAACCATGGGTTGATGATATGAGTGTGGTATTAATACTAACCCTTCTACCAAGAGGATTGTATGTTTGTTTTACTCTCTCTTTGGTTTTGCAAAATCTGAATTTAAGGACAAATTCCTTTCAATATGGAGAGGATGATACAAGCATAAAGATCACAAGGTTTACAAGGTCTTGTAGAGGGTTCAAACTTTGGATTGTCAAAGGATCAAGTCTCGGATTTGCAAGTGCTTGAAGACCTTTTTGAACCATTACAAAGCCTTTTCTGAATTGAACAGAGAAGGAGGGATTTATACATCACATAGGAGCCTCAACTAAGGGCATTGTGGTCTTTTAATACCTTCATTTTACACTCCAAAGGAGCACCCTTCATTAAGGGCATTTTAGTCATTGTTATGTAATAGTATAAATAGACCTTTTAGCTTCCATTTTCATTAGACTTTGATGGATTGAAATTGAGTATTACTCTTAGTGTAGTTTCTTTCCTTAGTTTAGGGCTTGGAGAATCCATCTTAGTGTAGGTCTTGGAAAAGACATCAAAAAACTTGAGAGTTTAATACAATTGATGGATTTCATTTGTGTTGAACATTTGGCAAGAAAGGTGTGATTGAGGAAGTGTGAGTCCTTTGGTCCACCTAAGAGGAAGGTTTGATCTTCTATTGGTGAGGTGTGATTGATGGTTTGATACACCATCTTTTGTTAATCACATGGTAGGAGTAAAGGTCTTTCTACTATCTTTACATTTTATGCATTCTTCTTCATCTCCCTTTCTTCTAGTTGCTGTTTTTTGTTCCTTGTGTGTCCATTTTCGTGTTTATCCTTCCTTTAGGCTATCAACAATACCACCTCATATCTCAAATTTTTCAAAACCAACTGTGTATAAACATGAAGCACAAAAATGTGACACAATGAGATCAAGGTATGGCATTTCATTAGCAACAAACAACCATGCATATGTATAAGTTACGCTACCCAAACACGTAAGCAGCTAGTAATATGACTCATATGCCCACACAACAAAGAAGTCCCACTTACTAATATGAAATAATGCATGTCAATGCAAGGACAGTCAAGAGACACTCACACTCAGAAGAGAAGTTCCAAGAAATGTGCATCAAATACCGTAAACTTGCCCTTATTTTCTTTACCTTAATTTTCAGACAGTCAAGCTAAGACCGCTATAGGGATTTTCCCGATTTGTAATGTAGGCTTGGGGGACTGGTATGGTACACATGGATATCGAGTGACTAAGACTCATTGTCACTAAACTAACTCTGGGGTTCACTCATTTACTATCTTTTTTTTATTCCACCCTTATTTCTCCCTTTTTATTCTTTATTGCATATTCAGGTTGGGTATGGTCTTTCAATCTTTCATTTTCACCTTTTCATAATTTTTTATTTTTTTTCTTTTTATTTTCCTTTTCTTTTGCTACCATACCCAACCATACAACTTTTTCTCTCATTTCACCTTTCTATATACCCACTTTATATTACACAACCCTATGATAGCCACCCTCAACTTAGGTGATTTTCCTGAGTTGAGATGCACAATGTCCAAGGAGAAATAGGCCAAAATAGGTTATTGCAACATAAATGAGAAGGTGATAGGTAAAATAAGAAAAATAGCCTATAAGGCTCAAAACAGGGATCAAGGGATACTATTTTGCATAGGGAAGGTCATTTAGGCTAAAAGTGGACTAAAATAAAAACAACATATGGTCCTTTCCTAACAGACTTTCCTGCTATGTAGGAAAACTAACGGGATAAGTTCTGAATTTAACACATAAATGGAACTAAGTAGCATCTCACACACACATGGTATAGAGTCAATATTACAAGCTACTACTTATCTAGTTTATGCAATTGTTACCAGGTGATTATTATGTCCTTAATCATAATGCCATAACAAGATCCAAAATGTTCACACATATATACATTTACACAGTTCTAAAACATAATTTTGGAGGGGTATAAAAATTAATAAAAAATATGACAACTGCCCTAAACATTTAAAAATCTCCTAATTACACAAAAATGCAACACACTATGAAATAAAACATAATACGATATAAATTTTATACTAGAAATGTCGGTTCTACAACCATACCACGATCGATAAGAAAAGAAGCACGACAACAAAACCTGCGGCGGCTATGGTATACCCCACCCCAACTAAAAATTGTGCATTGTCCCCAATATGCTAAAATAATATATAACAAAGGGAATTAGGACATACCTGAGATACATTAGGCGTCCGTGTCAAGATCTTTCTCGAATAGGGGTATATCCACTAGCGGAGGCCATGGTGGTGGCCGTTCACTGCGAGAAGGTGCACCTGTATCTAGCTCGATATTCCTCTGCCTATTGAAAAATGCAGTTCTATCAAATCATGGGTGGCCCATTTTAGGGCTTATTTTTATGGCCTATCTAGATTCTGCAGGTCCCTCTCTCGGTCTCTCTTTGTCCTAACTACGGGGACCCCTACATCATCCTCTATAAATAAATCAAAGTATCTGACAACACACAAAGTGATGGCTGAACAACTGGGGGTACAATTATAGGGATGACTGATATATGGCTCTTAGTGAGAGGGCGTACCTCTGATTTAAGTAGGTCTACCTCCTCCTTAATGTCTACTAGATCCTGCATCTCAATTCTGCTGAACTAGGATGATACTCGACCCTCGAAAGAATCTAATCTTGAGTGTAACTTAGCTCGTAGATTTGACGTCATGACTTGGTGTGCAGACTGCAATCTAGCCTCAATCGTCTCTAGTATAGTTCGGACCCATGGTTAGATCTACTCATATAATATCGCCACCTTGGTCTCAATAATCGGTAGCAATATAGCCATCACCTCTATTCTCTCCTCAGCACCTAGTATATCTAGCATACTGGCCTCTGTAATAATATCCTCATCAATCGTGTCTATTACAGACACCACTCGCATATCATTTGGTTGTTGCACTATCATACATACATCAAAAACTACTTGATCATTATTTAGTTTGAAAGCGATATCCCCCAAGTCTATATCAATCAACACCCTACCAGTGGATAGGAAATGTCTACCCAATATAATAAGGACTTAAAAATTTACCTCACAATCCAGAACCATGAAATCAATGGGGAACATAAAGGATGCCACATTTACTTCTATGTCACACAAAACACCCACAGGTTTCTTCACAGATAAGTCATCCATCAACAACTTTATGGATGTAGGTTTAAGTTCCCCCATCATCAACGGCTTGTACACACCCAGTAGCATCATATTTACTCTTAATACCAAGTCACATAAAGCCTGTTTGGCATTGAAAGGCCCAATCAAACACGAAATAGTGACTGCTCTGGGGTCCTTATTCTTTTCTACTAATGGTAAAAAAGGGGTCGCACTATAAGGGTGCACATGCTCATTAGGAGAGATGACCCAATCCTCACTATGATCATACATAAAATCATTATCACTCCATATCAACTTCTCAGACTCTACCTTGGTGTCTCATTACTCTCAGTGTTATCAATCTCCAACTCCTTAATAAAAGTATAGGGGGATAATTAGTATTGGCACTATAATTATTGGTGATAGCAAGACAATGACTTGTGTTTGAAGAGTTCTTTATCGTGTCACTAGAAAGGGTACCTGGCTACCTTTGATGTAAAGTGACAAATATTTGCCCAAACTGATGCTCTAACTGCTTGATAGTCGTTGCATGGAACTCAACCTTCTGGTAAAACCTAAGATATCATCCTTGATCTCCTTGAGGCTAGTCTCCTGACTTTCTTTCCCCTTCACTATCATAGTCAACATTTCTTCCATTCTTGATTTTGTATCTCGTTTACCAAGCAGAATGTACCTATCTCCCTTCTTCTTGTAATTATCCTTTTGTCTTCAGTCACCATCTCTGTCCCTACTTTGGTCCCTAGATCTGTCATTATCATAGTTTTGACCTTAGTTTTATTGATCTTGGGATTGGAAACCTGCCAAATGATGATCTAGATACTAGCCTCCTCTTCTAATTCAGACTTATAAGCTTTGGAAGTTGCACCCTGTGCTCCTACTGCGTTCACTTCTCAGAACTTGTTGCTACAAACTGTTTTGCCAGTAACCCAAGATAAGTTCTCAGTAGTGCAATTTCTTGTGCTACTGAATCATCAACAACTTTTTGGTCGCAGGAGGCATCAATAGCATATGTGCCAGATCCTCTCTTAAACTCCTGTGCTTGCCACCCTCGGTTAGTGAGCAAGATTTGATCTAGGATATTTGAAGCCACCTCCTAGCATAGTCTCATAAAGGCTCCTTCAGAGATAGTGTCTGGCATGGCTCTGGAACTGATGGTCAGGGCTCTGTAGAATATCTCCAATAAGCTCATCCCTGAAATCTAATGGTTGGGCACCATATTCTGCTTCTTCTTTAACCTGAACCAAGCCTCGTACATAGATTCTAACTTCAGCTAGTTGAAAGTATAAATCACATCCTTAAGCTACAACATCATGGATAGAAGAAAGAACCTATTCAAGAATTTCCTGCGTAACTCATTCCACATAGTGATAGATCCTCTTAGAAGTTCCCCAAACCATAAAAATATTTCACCTATTAGCGAGAAAGGGAACAACCTCAATCTGAGTGCCTCCTGATTTACCCCTGGATATGTATAAGAAGTTCAAATCATAGTAAAGTTGGCCAGATGCATGTTTGTGTCGTCTGTAGGCAGCACCACAAACACACCTTTCAGATGTAAGAGCTGGATCATAACACTGATTATGTTGAACTTAACTCCTTGGGGAAAAATAGGAGGAATAATGGATCTGGTCTCTATTGGCTCAAAGTACCCCAGATCCTCTTCATCATCCTTATATAGCTGCAAATATTGGTATGCTGGGATCACTTGAGCACAACCACCTCTAGCTCTATTCTGATTTTCATCGAGTGTTGCTTGGTGGTCTGTGTCACGACCTAATTTCCTCAGGTCATAATGGCGCCTACCCTAACCCACCAGTAGGCAAGCCAACACGTAGTCCAGAATGGCTAATAGCTGACTACTTAATAATATAATGAAAAGAATGCAAAATATACAAAATAACGATCAATACATAGAAAAATCCCAAAACCTGGTGGTATCAGTACAAGAGCTTCTAATGAAAAAAGAGTACAAAGGTGAAATATCAAGAGAAATACAATAATATAACTTATCTCTAAATAAAACTTAGAGACTAGTCTAATACATAAAAGAGATATAAGTAATACTCCAAATGTTAGGAGCTCACTCTACGTCTTCGAACCAGAGCTACTCCGGACGATGCACACATCAACGGTGATAACCCGTACTATGATCTGCAGGCTGCAAAAGTGTAGTATGAGTATCAAATGAATGGTACTCGGTAGGCAACTGCCAACTGAGCTCCAGAGATAAAACAGATATACACAGCATATAAACAGAATGGAAACTATACCCATGAGTCCATAAATCATATAATAAGTCAATGAGAATAATAAGGGAATACTATCATACTTATATCCAAGTGTCTAACATAATAAGACTAAGGAAGTATCAGGTTAAACTATCTTATTCCAGCTATATTCAATATACATCAATGTTATACCGTATATCCCAGGTCAATATATGAATAAAGAGCGAAAGAAAGATAAATAGTAATATACAAGGTGAAGTAATGACTATATAAAATGAACAACAAGGAAGGTATATACGGTAGTACCATACCTTCATAGAGCTAGATATATATGTATAGGTATAAGTATATATAAACATGATGTCATCTCAACACATAATTATATCATCATATTCTCATTCTGAGACCTCATTATAATACTATCATGATTTAAATACTATCATACGCGGGGATTCTAATCCACATAGATAGACATGAAATAATCGTACATAATAATGCAATCAAACAACAGGAGAGGCCAAAGACATACCTCAAATCTCGATATCGGATCAATGACCAATCTATCATAAGCTAGTAATAATAATGATCATAATAATGATAACAACAATATCAATAACAGCGTGAATAATCGCTACTCCGGACAACCAAATACCTAGCTGAGCTTATGCGTACCCCCGCCACCCCAGGCTCGGAAGGTTCAATCAATATACAACAACACAAGATATATCATTCACCTATATCTATGCAATCATCCCATACCGACTGATAAATATAGGTGTATACTGGTGATAGGCGATGCGCATGAAGGAATGAATGCAAAGTATACCATCAATATCACGACGCATCGTAACTATCCTTATCAGGACAGTCACCATCGTAATCAACCTCCGGCCTTGCCGGGTATCAATATCATCTCAATAGTTCCTCCAACCTCGAACCAGGTATCAACATCATCTTAATATCCTCCGACATCACCGGGTATCAATATCATCTCAATAGTATCCTCTGGACTCGAAACAGGTATCAATATCATCATAATATCCTCTTGCCAGGTTGGGTATCAACATAACATCATAAATATTAACATATAAATATAGCCATATAATAGGTGCACAGACGCAAGCCGATATACTCATAACCATAAAGATATCTATCGTGTAAATACATCCAAACTACTCGATATTAGCTAACCAACACTTATGATTATTAAACCGCTAATTCGCTATTCATCACTGGACCATAATCACCATTTATCCACTATTCATTATCATCAACTAATTATCATATATCCAATAATCATCATTAGCCAACAAATTACCAATTATCATCTATCCATCTTTCATTAACTAACACCAATCATTAACTAACTATCATTTACCAACTAATCCTCGTTATTCAACCAATCCTCATTAATAGCTAGTCAACATTATTAACTCAGTATTATCTTTATCTAGGCATCGTTATTAACTAGGCGTCATTATCATTAACTTCCTTTATAATTTAACAATATTAATCCACATTATCCTTACTTAACAACTAATCGGCATCACTACTTTGTTATCAATAACAACTAATCATTATCATATATGAACCCGTTTTCATTGCCATGTATCAACTCTAATCATTAGCTACCATATTTCAACTAGGCAGGGTTCATTAACCAGTACATTAGATTTCTAGCCATTAAGTACTATAGCCACCTAAAAGACATCTATCTACCACTCAGTTTACCCTTAATTAGGAAGAACAGTCATAAGATTGTATTTCAACTAGAATCATATCAATTACCGATATAATAATCATGAATGTACCAAATCTATGCATGCCATCACCAGTATTCAATAAATGGAATTATAAACATCAAACTACATCTTTCTCTTTCTTATACCGGAGAGATGTGTTACAAATATATACATATTCATATTCATAAACTGTAATCACATCAATTATAATGACAAACACTTCTCGGATATTCAATCAATGTCATAATGCGACCCTTGGCCCATTAATTTATCATGAATAATCTCAACATCATAATCATATCCTTAGACCCATATTCATATTCAGAACACATATCAATAATAATATTTATAAGCCATAGCATATCACAAATCATCTCACATATAGGAAGCATCTCGCATATAGGAGGCATAATATCAATAAGTATGTAATCATATCTAGGATATCTTATATCAATAGGCCAGACATCATGACAACGAGGAAAATCACTTCTCTAGGCTAATTTACATATCCAAGAGGAACATCGTCTATATAGGTCGAACAATCAAGACTAAAGGAAATAGCAACTCTATAAGCCAAATATCAAGTCTAAGAGGAAATAGCATCTCTATTGACCAATCATCAAGTCTAAAAGGAAATAGCATCTCTATAGGCAACATAATAAATCTAGGAGGAATATTATCTCTAAATGCCCAATATCACTTCCACAAGGAGTATCATAACCATAATTCAAAAACCGCAACCCGAGAATGTCAATACAAGTTACAAAGTAACCTTATTCTAAGGTTTACTAGCCTCATCTATGTCTAACATCCGCAACTAAGTGCACAAGACTTAACATAAGCTTAGGCCTAAGTGGGACGAACGATCCCACTTCAAATCCATAATTTCCATAATTAGGCATGCTATGCCCCAAACTAGGCTAAGGTATCTAGTTCATCATCTAGATGTCAAGCAAGCCACATTCAAGCCTAAGATAGACTTCGACTAGAAACAAGGGTACTCAAGTCAACTCTACCCAACATACAGTTTCAAGACTACCACACAAGCCCAATAAGGCTAAATATATAAATCACGCTTCAAATGATGAAACAATATTCCAAATATTGAATTATATCATATCCATGTTATAACAAATCTAATCTAAAGAGGAACGGTAATAGGATACAAAAGGGTTATAAACATGCCATCTTACGGGTCCAAAACCCTCATCTAATCCCCAAAAATCAATAATCAAGGTCAAGTAATCCTACGCATAATCAAGCCTAACATCCATATTTAAACGCAACATATATCACACATCTTCTATTAAGAAGAGTAGACAGAAGCCTACCTCAAGGCCAAACTGCAAAACTCACTTCATGCACCACATGCTTGTCTTCACTTTACAATCCTCAAAATACCATCACACTATCAAAATCATAATCTACTCATCAATACGAGTCTAATGACACCCATATTGCACTTTTATGCTTCGGGTCTAAAAACGACACCAAAACCCCAAGTGGGTCCCACATATGGAAAATGAATTTCTGAGGCTAACCCAATGTTCACACATGAAAAAAGAATCATAACCCTCAAGAAATAGGTGAAAATTAAGCATACTTTAGGCTAAAATCAAGTCGTAAGCTAAATTGGGGTTTTGGGTCCAAACAAGGAAATTCAAGCATGAATTCTTACCTTAAATTTAAAAATAATCGTGATACAAGATGATAATTAGGCTCCCAAGTCACCCCAAGACCAATTTTGAGTTATTACACTCATTTTGGGGTCCCTAGGTCTAAATAGTAAAGGGGAAATGGTCCATACGTGTCTTGGAACATTTATATAGCCTCTACAGGTTCTCAGGTACCGCTATCGCAGTCACACGGGCCGCGATCTCACTCCCGCGATTGCACACTTTTGATTGCGATCGCGGTTGCACCAAATGACAGCAAACTAAAAATGAGTTTTAGACCCTCCGAACTAATTCGGAATCCAAATAACATGATCCAATAGTGAATTTTGAGTGTAAAACACATTTAAAATCCATTACAAAGTTCAAAACTTTAATAGGAGATCTTTTTAGCAAAAAGTGGGGCCCACACCTATATTTTAATCATTTTTCATAAAAATCTGCTCAATAAGTTGAAATGAGTTAGGGAGCCTTGGGACCTGAACCAAGGGTCTCCCTAGCCTAAATTTGATGTTCTGAATATGATGGTGAAGTTAGATTTTCCATCTGAGGTGGTTTTGACCAAATGTGGGTCCCACACTCATTCTTTCCAATTTTCAACTTTCTGACCAATAGGTCAAAATGAGCTCGGGTGCATTGAATCCGGAACTAAAGGTCTGCCTAGACTAAAATTGATATTTCGGGTCTATTAGCGCAGTCAGAATTTTTATCCGAGATTGTTTCAATGAAGTTTTTGCTCAGTGACCATTTGGAACTAGCAAAAACTTCTAAACAGGGACTTGGCTCTAAAAACCAAACGAACTGTCTGATAAATGAACTGTCAATCCCAGTAAGTCATAAATGACTTGGGAAAGCTATGAAGAATATCAAATAGTGAAGATAATCATAAATATATAAAATAACCTGAAGGGTCATTACAATCTGTTTCCTACCTCTGCACAACAAACTTTGCCTCCCAAGCTAACCGCTGAGCATTTTTTTCCCTCATTTGATTAGTAGTTTTTACTAGCAACACCCATGTCTACTAGTTAATAATGTCCTAAAATCCTTCAGGATGAGAGAGAGGCACCTGATGTGCATCATCATAAACCCCTTCGAGAATATCATCTCTATCATCCTACTAGGTATTTGTAGGATCCTTTCTGGATTCAGATTCACTACGAGTAAGGGATTTCCTCTACTTCATGTGCTAGGCATACATTGGCATATACCCAACTAAGAACAAAAATAAAAAGACCCTAAAACTGCAATAACTTTAATTCACAATTCAACGTTGTATTCCACAACAACGGTGCCAAAATTTTATAATGCCTAAGCTACACCTTCAATTTAAAAATTATGCGGTCCCTATCAAATATAGTAACCCAACAAAGTTTGGGGTTGAATTAAAAGGGAATACGTAGAATCGTGGATCTCAACTGTTGTTATCAATGAACAAAATTAAAAAAATAAATAGGGGAATTTTAGTATCAATATCGAACAAGTAGATAGTATTAACTTTGGTTGTAATTAGTCGTAGGTGAATAATAGGATTGTGTTCCCCTGGATTCTGAACTCCGTAGGCTTATCGTTCTTTGTTGAACCAACCTGATAACTTGCATGTAGAATCTGATAAGTTATGTACCATTAATCGTCTTTTGGACTAGCTAACAGATTTCACCCTTTACCTTTTAAGTCTCAGGATGTCGCCTTACTAACCCTTATCCTAGATCCTATTTAACAATTACCTTTTAAATCTCTAGTTATTAGATGATATCTAACCATCTTACTTAAATAATACCTAGTAGCGTGGATCGGCGGTTAAACTTTAAATTACTATTGTAGTTATCTTTTCCTAGTCACTACTCCTCTTTTGAGTAAGAAAAAATAATCTAGGAGGGATCCTAATGTTTGCAACCGCTAAGATAACTATTAAACTGAAGATAATATAATGCATACATGGGCACCGGTCCGAAACTACAATTACACTTCCCCTACTTCGTCAATCTACCAGGGTTTTCGTAACCCTAACTAAGAGTTTTTAGCCGCTTATGCTTGTGAAAGAATCAAAAACATTCATGATTGAAAGCATAATATGAATCACAATAATCACAACTAGAAAACCTAAAACTAGACTTGAATTAATTAACCAAAATTAATACAAGAGAATTCCTAGACCAAAATCAAATATCGGAATCAAAATATATTTGTAAGTATCAAGAGTGCATTACTTCTACTAAAAAAATACATAAAGGGTATTTATTGTACATGAAGAAACCCTAAAATCAAAGTTCGAGTGAAAAAAGACAAAAAAGGGTCGGTGGCCACTTACCTGTGTCTACATGAGGCTTGGCCTTGGGCGCATGTGACACATGCTTCCTGACCCTGGGCGTATGTAGACACATATAAGTGCCAAAAAAATTTCCTGCACCTTCAGCTCTTAGAATTTTGGAATTCTGACACTTACCCTATCCACATATGGTCCGCGTGTTGGCATAAGTAAGAGCCAAAAGTTCTTTTTAAGCTCTTTCAACCTCTGGATCTTCAATTTTAGTACTTACCTTAGTCTCATAGAGACCACATATGTTACATATGACCACATGTATACATAGTTAAGTTCCAGGCCTTTCAATACCTGCAACCAAACTTCAAATCTTCAACTTTCATCACATGCCTTGGTCACGTACATTCAGAAAGTGTCACAAATACCCAAAATTGATCAACTAAGTAGCCAAGAATTCCATTTTTCATATTTTTCATGAACTTAGCATCCAAAACCTATTTTTTTGCAAAATATACCCAAAACACATCATATCTAACAAAACAACCTAAAAAACTTGCATATTTTAATCGTTTTAAGCATCGAAAGTGCTATATTTCTTTAGCACATCAATACTCCATTGTTATAACAAAGAGGTAAGGTGACATTAGGTCACCCTGCCTGATACCTCTTTTCCTTTATAAAGGCTTAGTGAGTCCTCCATTAATAACTAGAAAATAAGAGACAGAGGCAATGCATTCCATGACCTACTGAATGAATTTGAAAGGAAAACCAAGATTTGCAAGCATGTTTTTCAGAAATTCCCACTCAACTGAGTCATAAGGTTTTCATAAATCTACTTTCATCACACACCTTTAAGATAGCCCTTTTCTAAAGTAACACTTTAAAATTTCATGGCTAAATAATATATTATCAATAATGCTCCTTCCTTCTATAAAAGAATATTGAGAGGGACTAATAATAGTATTAATTACATTCTTAATTCTATTAATGAGGATTAGTGATGAGCTAATAAAAGGTAGTACAACAATATACAGGTCTATAATCCTTTACATGATAGGTTCTTTAACCTTTGAAACTAATGTAAGGGTGTAAAACTGAAAGTTTTGAGCAATTTACCAGAGGAGAAGAATTCAGCAACATCATTCCTCACATCATCAACCTCTCACTGTTGAGTACAGAACTCCACTGGATATTCATTAACCCCAAGGGATTTTTCAATTGGAATATCTTTTAAAGGATATTGGATTTCTTGCATTGTCGCTTCTATAATCAGGGAGCATTTTTGGTGGTGGAACAGACATTAACCTCTTCTGATGACATCTGCATCTGGGCATGGAAGTTCACTTACAAAGGTGTCCATGTTTTTTATGAATATAGAGATAAATTCCTTCTAGTGTAGTAAGTTTATTGCCATGACCAATAGACACAATAGAGATAGCATTTCTATGAGCTCTAAGCTTACACTGAGCATGAAAGTATCTTGTGTTTGCATCTCCATATTTTATCCAAGTTTTTCTTGATTTATGCCTAAGATCTTGTTCCTCAATATTAATCCATTTAATAATATCCTCTTGTACATCTCTTTCCACCTCAATCAAGGTATGATCTTGGGGGTGTAGGAACAGATGACTCCGTACTATATTTTAAGTTTCCCTAGAAATTTTTAGCCTCTGATCATAGGAGGCCAGATAGGTGCTCGGACCTTTAACCTTCAGCTTGAGTAGTTTTCAACCAGAACCTGTATAGATATGTCCCATACATGGTTTAGACAAAGCTATTTTCACAAGACTAGGGAAATCAAGGTGTTGTAAAATAGTGTAAAACTGTTTAAAAGGCTTTTGGTGGCTAGTAGTGGCAACTCTACATTCAATTAAGATAGGAGTAGGATCATAAATCCTAGAATTTAAAAATTCTGCCTCCACCTAATTATACCTCTGTAGCCACTGGAAATTTCCAAAAGCCCAATCAATTTTAAAGTACACCATTGTAGACACATCCTGTTTATTGCAAAAGGTGTAATGCCAACCTTTTCCCCTCAGAGAAGTGAGTTGTAAATTATTCACACACTTCTGAAAAGCCTGAATTTTACCTGGTCTCACAAGTAAGCCAATTTTGTCATTTATAGATAGCACATTATTAAAATCACCACTCAACAACTAAGGCCCCTGCACATTTCATTCTAGCAACACCAATTCCTTCCATCATAGTAACCATTGTCGGGCTTTATTTCTAGCATAAATAACGGTCAAAAGTGTCAAAAAGGATCTTATGGAGTATTCTACATGACAGTGCACAAACTGTTCCTACACCTGAAGGACCTGTAGTTTCATATGCCCCTTCCAAAGCAGCCATATTCTTCCATTAAATTATAGCTATGGTTTCTGTAATGCCCCACAAAATCCTCTTCCAGTCTGAGCCTTAGAGCGTATTTGGTAAAGCGAAAATCCAAGTCAAAATATTTAAGAAATATCCTCCCAAGTATGAAATACTTTGAAGTCATGTGGGAATCTATTTGAGCATGAATTAAGATCATAGAGGTCCCCTAACTCATGAACGAGTTGAAAACTTTCCTATTGTTCAAGTTTTAGTGATCGTCAAAATTTGGATCAACTTCAATCGCCCATAACTAGTTGTATATTAAGAACTTGGTGGTTTTCTATATATCAAATTAAATATCTTTGAATTATCTTTCCAACGATACCAATTTCTCCTAAATCCGATATCGGAGCAAAGATTTATGCTCATTTTACTCCAGCATGTCAAGCTGAAAAATGGTGACGACGTTTCTGACGGGCTATCACGTTTCTGACGCCCTTTTTGACGACGTCATCACATTATGATGACATTTCTGACGACATTGTCAGCCTTGGGCAGAAAATCAAGAATTTGGACCCCTTTTGTGACAATCATTCATGACGGCCTATCAAGAACCTGACGGCCTGTCACGGATGGCGTCAAGTATTTTTTTCCAGCAATTCAAGGGAGTTTTTGCAAGGTTATTTTAGTCATTTCCCACCCTTTTTGAGCCTCTATAAATATGAGGAACCCTCATTCAAACCCTAGTTCAATCATTTTCTTTTTCAACTCTCTCAAGAGAGTATAACTAGGGTTTCAATCAAGAACCCTAATCTTCCAAAAATCATCCATAAATCTTCAAGGTTTCTGCAAGAATCAAGTTCCTCATAGTGTGGGCTTCAAGAATTTATTTATTTCAAGTGTGGATAAAGTTTCAAGCACTAAAGTTCATCTAATTTCAAAGGTTAAGGTATGTAGATGTTGATTCTTGGGTCCCTTTCATTCAAGAAGCTCAAGAACCCTTTTTAAAACTAAAAGATTTTTATGTTTATGAGTTGTTAATGATTTGTATGACTTGAAATGGATTTTTAATGTATTTTTCAGTTTTGATTTATGTTTACCTACAAAATTTATGAGCTTTGACCCTAGTATGTGGAATTCATGTGATGTTTGTGATAGACCCTCTTGAAGTTGTTTTTTCATGTGATGTGTTCATGACTTTTGGATGTAGAAATAGTTGAATAAGTGAAGAATGTTCCCCATGGGTTTGATAAAGATCTTAGGTGAAGCATAAGGGCCGCTATAGTATGTTGAATAGGAAACTCCAAATTGTGAGCTAGTCCATGCATGACTAGTGTTTGATAAAATGCCTTAGTGAGTGAAATGTGCCAAGATAGCATGAAATCCCCAAGTAGGTGTAAAATCGGTCATGTCTAGTAGTTGTTGAAAGACCCTAGGGAACAAAGGAACAAGTCGAGATATGATGGTTGTAAATTCCCTGATTTTGTGCTCTTTGATATATGCTAAGCTTTTAATACATATCAAGTGGTTAGCAAGTAAATAGTGACGTGTTAGTATGAAGTTTCCCCCAAATCAAGTGATATCCAAATACATGACAAGACCGATATAGGTATGAAGTACTTGATGTAAGATCTCGTTGAATGGGGTATAATCTAATAGCATGTCTTCCCTAGGCTAGTATATGATGATGAATAGAGGTCTACGTTTCCTAAATGCTTAATGCGATGTCCTAAGGATCTTGAGAGGAAAAGTATGTTGTGATGCCCAACTACTTGAAGTAATTCTTTAACGATTGTGATAATACATGAATGATTGTAATGATGAATGAATGCTTGTAATGATAAATGAATAATGGTAGTGATGAATGGATGACCGTGATCATGCATGAATGATCTGTGATGAAGAATGATTATGTCTTACTTTTATGTTATCGAGTCCTGGGGGTATTTATACCAAAAATAGAGCTGTTGTCTAGAGACTATGTCAGTTTCTCGATAATTCCAATCGAGCCATGATTCTCAAAACTCAGTGAACTATAGAACTCTGTTTCCTCAGACAAGTGCGAAGCTTAATAAAGCTCGGTAATCTCAGTTATCTCTGTAATCTCTGTATTGCTAGTAACCTAGCCTCAGACCAGTAATCAGCTCAGTTCTAATAGTATTCAAGTGATTCAATCCTAATCTCAGAAGCGATTCGAGTAATCTATTCAAGCTCTGTATCGTCAGTCAGATACCATGATTCGATATCTTTTCCGTCAGATACGGAAATAAGTGATCTCAGCGTAACTCAGTCAGACCTTTTAACTAATATGATCAATGTTAGATTCAGCTCAACAAGTGTTCAGTTGAGAATTCAGTTCTGAGTCTTTCAGTTGGGAGTAGAAACTAGCACTGAGCGAGCTCAAGGATGGGATCTAACCTACTAGTAGAGGGTGTGATTCTTAGAAGAAATCCTTGTGCTCCAGAACTACGTAGCCAGCCTAGGTTGAAACATCACACCTATTAGTTGAGGGTGGATGAGATACATCATTCCTTCTAGATGAGGGTAGATGAGGTGGCTTGACCTACTAGATGGGGGATCCACCGTTCTCGTTTGAGGACCTGCTAGATGAGGGTCACATAGAGTTGTCTTTACCAGTGGCACGATAATGACACCCTTCCAACTAGGGTACAGGTTGGACCCCACCTGTGGTAGGTCGAGGCATGTCGGTTAAGTGACTACGTCCCACAGTTTCAGTTTCAAATTAAGTCTCAGTTTCAGAATCAGTCTTCAAAAATTAGGACTGTCAGATACAGTCATCTATCTTTATAAGGAACTCAGATAGTTCCGTTGATTCATGGACTATTTCGGCAGATAGGCTTGGTCACATATACAGTTGATTGATATCATATTGAGAGATATACCGACAGACAGTCTTGATCACAGTATCAGATTCCTTTTGAATATTCTTATCGTTAGATTCAGATATAATCATACTTCTTATCATTGATGATTCTTCCAGAATAATCTGTTAACAAAGTTGATCTCTACTTCTGTCAGTCGAAAGCAGTAAGCTCAGAGTTCTGTCCTTGATGTAAGCACATCCAGATCCTCAGTTATCAATATCATCCGAGTCAATGATTCAGTATCTCAGTGTCAGTAGTGAGTTCAGTCTACAGTAAAGTGGTATGCAAGTTTCAGTATCTAGAGTTGCGATAATTGTGTTCTGTTCTGTGCATTCATGTATGTGCTCTCATGAGGCATCTTCATGATTATTGAGTTTAGATATTGTCCCTGCATGAGCCTTTGTATTATCCTACCCCATCTACATACTCAGTACATTTTTATACTGACGCATTTGCGCTATGGTGTTTTATTTGACACCATAGGTTCAGAGGCATATGATCCAGTTTTTCCTCAGTAGTTCAGTCCCAGTTAGCAGCAGTAGCATTGAGTCCTCTTCCTCCGAGGATGAATTTCAGTGTACTATTATTGCTTAAGACTTTGTTTATTTTCAGTTGACGGAGTTAGTTGGGGACATGTCCCATCAACTCCACAGTTTAGAAGTTTAGAGGCTTTTCATACGGATGTATTAGTATTTAATTTTTTGTATTATGAGTATTCATGGATGTGTTGAACCTTATGGCTAGTTTCCACATTTATTTTAGACATTGAGCAGTGTACAGGTATAGATATCAGTAAAGGGTTAGCTTGTGGTCCTTCGGGGTCATAAGCACTGTGTGACGTCTCGAAATGAGATCTCGGGGCATTACAGTTTCACCATTGCACCAGTTTTAATAAAATAATTTTAGATTTATGCTCCTTTACTTGAGTTTTAAGACACCCAAACACATCTACTCCATATTTATGCAAAAAAAGTCACGCCTTTTTTTGCTTTACGAACTAATTTAAACTCCTAATATTCCAAGTAGCAATGATCATGAGGGGTGGTGTCTACCCTAAGAGTCACTCCCATGTCTAATTTTAGACTTGTTGGCATGAGTAAGGAGAGGCCCAAATCAATTACCAATTGACACTCCATCAATACTAGAACATAACACATTAGAGTCAATAGTTTTACCATTAGTTATTTGTCAACTCGACTCATCCTAAGGTTTGAGGGAATCCTCACCTGGAGAAGGAGTTATGGTACTAATCAACTCATTCTTCTCACTATCCTCTTTCTTAGGTTCCAGTCTTAGAGTTGGGAGCGTTGATGTCTTCTAAGACCTCTATTTATATTCTTCTTTGAGGTATTCCTTGTAACTTATCTTCTTTAGGCTCATGTTCTTTTTTAACCCAGCAATGCACCTCAACATGCCCAATTCGACTCATTGGTTGCCACCTTTTATTGAAACTCACCACCAGTTATATTCAGGGTAATTGTATTAACTAATGGCTGTGAGACATCAGTTTCTACCAAGACCCTTGCATAAGAAATTTGTTGCATCTCTGTCGTAACCCCATCAGTGTACAATGGTCTCCTTACAGTACTCATAATTTTACTCAATGTTTTAATCGTCCAGTATCCCACAGGTAGTCCAGGTAGCATAATCCATAAAAGAATCGTAGTGAGGTAATCAGGTTGAAATTTAAAATTCAACTCCCATGCACGTACTATAAATGGCTTATTATGAAACATATATGGAACCTCATTCAATATGTTATCTCAATCCTACTGAGAAACAAAATGAAAGATGAATTAACCCTCTTCATGAGCTAGGATTTGCGGCATTTGTACCCCTTTCCATACTATTGAAATATCATTCCAGGCTCTTTATAAAAGAGGCATCTCCCAACACATAGCCAATTAGAGAAGTATTCCAGTAAGTCGGCTGAGCTTTGAAGTCATCACAGTCAATCGCCATAAATTTTTTACCATCCTTAGCGTTTGGAGTTACATAAGCAAGAGTTCTCCCCTATACTATCTGTTGATTTTATTAGTAGTCATTTTTAATAGTCGGAGGGGGGGAGGGAGTATGATAGTAGATGTATCTGAGAATTTGAGTCGACGATTAGCTAAGACGAAATCCCTGAAGTCTTGTAGTCGTATTGATCCATTTGAGTGTGAATTAGTTGATTTCATCTCCTTGCCCTCTGGAATAGACAAGAATTTTAAAGAGAGGTAACTCCTAAATATAATAGGGGGAACACTAGATCTAGATAAATCTATCAGTATAACAAGTTTTATAAGATATGAAATAGAAGAACAAGCCATTTTTGCAGAGGTGTATTGATGTCGTCCTAAACTACACTCCTCACAAAAGTATAATATGGTCGATTGCAAATATAATAATCCAACTGGGTTGGGGTCGATCCCACAAGGAAACCATGAATAGTAGCTTGGCTTGATGTAATCCACAAGCAGTACAGGAAAGTAAATAGGGGGAATTCGTAGTATCAAGTGTAAGTAGTAACCAAATCTTAAGTTATTTTGAGTTGTAATCAATAAAGACAAACACTAGGTTTGTGTTCCCCCTGGCTTCTCAACTTCATAAATTTCTCATGATCAATCCAACTATTCTATAGTTTGGTATGCAAAGTATCCAAGATAGGTATTATCAACTGTCGGGTAAGCTAGAAGATAAATTTCACCCTATACCGAGTAAGTCTCAAGGTGTCGCCTTATTTCCCCTTTCTAAGACCTCAGTTCACTCATATGGGTAGGATCGAGTGATTAGATGAGATATCATGAACTAAAAGGTCGAGATGAATCCCAAATCACTGTCCTAATCTTCTTTTCCCAATCGCAAGCTCCTTGGTAGGGATGGATACAAATACAGGCTATATCAGGTACTGCAGATACTTGAGATTAATTATTATGAAAAAGATTAAGATACATAAAGAAACCCTAGAACAGTTGAATCTCACACTTCCTCTGCGTAACTAATCCACCAAGGTTCCCACAACCTAGTCGAGGATATTATCCACTCATGTTTGTGCAAGAAACCATGATTATCAATAAAGAACACATAAAATCAATTTCACAGGAATAAGAATATTAAACTCTAAAGTCTTTAATTGAATAAACCCTAAAATCTCAAGAACAATAGTGAAGGTATAGTAATAACAAGTAAAAGCATGTAAAAGAACGTTCAAGAGTCTAACATGATAAAAGATAAACCCTAGGGTATTTATATTATCTCAACAAAACCTTAAAATCCTAACAAAAATGGGAAACATAAAGTTAAGTCAACAATTGGTACGACTCGGTCTTCACTCGTATCGGACTCATACGAGTAGTACCCTACCTTTTCGTATCCATTCCAGTGTCTGATATTCCCATGGCTTCAACTTTCGGTTCAGCATATGACTTTTTCTTACAAGTCGTATCCGAGTGTACGACTCGTGTCTTCCATCTGTATCCACCTGGGACTTTTGTCCTTCCAAGTCTTAAACACTGGTTTCTATACGACATCCCTATACAAGTAATACTCAGACTTCTGGCTTGTATACTTCTGACACTTCATTCTTTGAATAGTATCTTAGGTTCCGTTATGCTTACGACTTCTGTGTACGTCTCCTATCCTCAGTGTACGACTTGTATGAACGAGTCGTATCTTTTCTTTACTTGGTATTTTGTTTAGGTCTTTAATTCTGGAATGATAACGATTGGTTGACACAACTCGTATACTTATCTTACAACTCTTATATATGAGTCGTATCTTACCCTTACTTGGCATTTGGCCCAGGTGTTTGCTTCTTTTATGGATACGTTTTCTCCTACGAGTCGTATGTTGAGTATACGACTCGTGAGCTGACTTGTATCTTGATCAGTTATGGTATTTTTGTTTTCTTTTCATTCTAACATTATTGTAGACCTATTTTACCTATAATATACACAAAAGAGCATCATATCTAACAAATTACCCTAAGTTCATGCATAAATTTGCGGTTTTAAGCATCAAAAGTATCGTGTTTCCACATCACATCAACACCCTCAACTTAAACTTTTGCATGTCCTCAGGCAAGCAAAGCCAAATAAGTATTCTCTAGTATTGAGACGATGTTTTAAAAACAAGTTCTCAAGCAACCCATGACAGTGATTTTGAACTTAATTTCAATCTTGTTGTTCTCCCCTTTAATTCTAACTTTCAAAACTCAGATGTGTATAACAATTTAGCACATATAAAAACATGAGGGAATCTGATGGTGGAATTACATTAGCAATAGACACTTGGACATAGACACGGATACATTTATAAAACATTTTAGCAACCTAGCAGTATAACCCTTGTGTGCTCACAGTCAAAGAAATCCCATTCACTCTCCTTTCGGATAAATCATTCTACTCAGGGATCTAACAAACGACTCTCTAACTCATAAAGAAGTAACACTGGTGTACATAGAATACCATAGGCTTACCCTTATGCTCTTTTCGGACAGTTGCAATAGGATCACTATAGGACTTTACTCGGCTTGTAATGAAGGCTTGAGGGCAGGTATATACATATGGACATTTAAAGTGACTAACCCTCATTGGCACTACACTAACTTTTGGGGTCCACACTTAACCAATTTTTCACTTTATTTATTTATATTCTTATTTTTTCCTTTTTATTTTGAAGCATATTCAGGTTGGGTGCGGTCTTCTAGTCCTTCTTTTTTTAAATTTTTCACAAAATTTCTTTTCTTTTTCTACCACACTTAGCCTTACTCTCTTTTCTCTTATTTTACCCTTCTTTGTACCCATTTCACATCATGTACCGCTATGATCCACCCTCAACTTAGGTGATTTGCCTGAGTTGAAGTGCACAATGTCCAAGGAGGAACAGGGCCAAAATAGGTTCATTGTAATACAAATGGGAAGGTGATAGGTGTAACAAGAAAAATAGGTGTATAGGCTTAAAATCGAGATCAAGGGATATCATTTACGCATGGAAGGTCAATTTGGCTAAAAGTGAACTAATATAAAAAATGGCCTATGATCCTTTCCTACCTAACTATCCTAGACCCAGGTAAAAGCAATCGGGCAAGTTCTAGGTTCTAACACACCGGGAACTCAGTATATCTCACACGCACTTGCACAGGGACAGAGCTATATTACTAAGTACTAGTTATCCAACTATGCAACTGTTTTGTCCCTCACTGTTCTATTCCTAATCCTAATACCATTTTCAGATTCACAACCCGTCTTACACAAGTTACCAATCATGCAATTAAACACCAAAATTTTTTTGAGGGGTCACTTTTTCGACTCAATTTTCATTAAAACATCAAATTTAGCATAACATCCATAAGTCAAATCACCCTTATCAAAAACATAAAAATAGAATTTTTTTATTACAAATGACATTTTTTCAAAATCATCAAGAAAAATAATCAATCCGCTGCCATAGGCGTGTTGATCTACTCCCTATCTTAGCTGCCTGCATCAAACATGCAAGTCATAACAGACTTTTAGTTTTTAGCTACATCTTTAGCTACTCTTAATTTTTTTGGAATAACCCCCACTCCCAACTAAAAATTATTGCAATGTCCCCAGTGCTACAAAAATAAAAATAAAGTGAGGATAAAGGTCATACCTAGGCGCTCACAGTGCCAGTGCGTCATTATTCATACGTGGACCCATAGATTGGGTCCCACTCTACTCAGCTACTGACCCATCAATCGAGACTGAATCAATAGTATATGGGGGCACAACATCAACCCCTGCAACATTAACAACCAAAGCTCTCAATCTACCAGCTTCCATGGCTTTCTCGTGGACCCTAGTCTCATGGTGACACTCATCCTAAATACTCTCAGCATGGTCCCTCTTTTGAATTGCTCACTCTTCTTTCCCCTTTATCTTGTTCTCTCTTTTTTCTTTCTTTGTCTCCTTAATTCTCTACTCTGGGATGGATTAAATATTCAGTACATGGAAAGTGGGCATCACTATCTCAACCACTGGTTCTAGAATCACTGGTCGATCATATATCTTATGTACCATCTTCTTAATCACTGTCATCTCTATCTGCAGCTCTATAACATCAAGCATCTATCCGTTTCTCAACTATCGAGTCATCTGATGTTGGGCGTATTTATACGTCTAAGCACCATAACTTACCCATGTTTTAGCTAAGTTTTGAGGATAAAATACATAATTCCTGCACTTTTAGTCTACTTTCAATCAAGTGAGCTGACCTATGTGATTAGCATGCTTTTCAGGTACTAATGCGGAAGATTTCAGCACTTTGGGGACCTGTGGACAGCAAAGGAAAACTTCACATAAAAGTGAAGGCAGCTTTTGGACTAAATGTGATGCATGGGAACTTTTTCCCGGGCAAACTCAACATTTTTAAATAGTTAAGAATGCAGTAGCAACTTAGTAGAGAAGGTTGTTATTAAAAACCTTATTGCTGAATTTTTAGGGGGGATAATTCACATTATTCACAAAATTCAGATTTTGTATTATTTTGGAACAGAAGAAACGCTTAGTTTGAGGAGAGAGGGAGAAACGCTTTTCTCTCTCATTGTCGCTAATCCTCTTCATCACCAAGTTCGTTCTAAGTTTTGGTATGATGAATATTTCGATGTTGATTTCTGTTTTATTCATGAGTAGCTAAACTTATCTGTTAGGGTTATGGAAACCTTGTAGTATACTCTCTATTGCTATGGGTTTGTGAATTTATGATTTGTAATGCACTTATATCATTACTCTCTTCATTATAATTGAATTCTCGTGGTTGCAAACATAGGGAATACGCCAGTATAGCAATAACTTGTTTGAGAGAAAAGTTGTTGTTTGGAAAAGAGAGTGTGACAAAAAATTAGGGTTTCCAACCTCTAGTTTACACGTTAATGCCCTAGCAGGATTAACTACTTGGAGAGTTCGTATAAGTTGTTGTACACTTTAGGTTCGAGAGAACTAAGGTGAATAAATCCTTGATGGTTGAAAAACACTTGGATTTAGAATTAGAATACGTCTCTCTATAAGTGCATGCATGTATAAAATTTGTATTACCCATAGTTAATATAGAAGTAGAAGCTACAAGGTGGACATAACCCTAACTTGTCATTCTCTGTGATCAATTACTTTTACATATATCGTCTCATTCGTTACAATAATAGGACTATTGTGCACTTAAACCAAAACCCCCCTTATCTTGGAATCTTCGACCAACAGTCTAATAATAATCGTAATACTTAGTGATCATAGTATTCCCTGTGGGATTCGACACCCAACCTAGTTGGGTTCTATATTTGACAGTGACCGCTTACACTTTCTAACGAGAGTTATAATTTGGGTGTATCATCATCCTTGACTCAAAAGCATATAATCTGTCCAGGACTCACCTATCCTATTGCTCAAACTGAGAAACCATCCATGACTACATACCACCATCCATGTGGCCCAGTCTAGCCTCCAATGTGGATAACTTAGTCATAACCTCCATCCAGAGAGCCTGTGAAATCAGCATAACACCAGGTGGCATACCTCAAGGTCTTAGAGACATGAACTGGACTGGTTTTGGGGCACTAGTAATACCCACTGCATCTACATGTGTGCCCTCTATCTGTTCTCATGCCTCAGTATCCTCAACTATAGAAGAGGAGTCTATTTGATCATCTTGCGGGAACAATCCCTCCATAACATCTTTTGTCTGTCTCATAGGTCGGGCCAAAGGGTTGGTAGCATTTGTAATCAAATTAATATCAAACTCCTACATGCCTCAATCATCTCATCAATCCCAGGTAGTTCTAGCACTCCCGCAGCAAGATAAATCTGAGTAATCATATAGGGGTAGGACAGCAATGCCTTTTGATCCCTTACTACCCTATCTCACAGTTCCCAAGAAAAAAACTCACCAACATTAAACTCATAATCATCTATGAAACTGAATATCATGGCTTCTCAAACTGGGATCAATACGGTATCTCCTATAGTAGGGTACAGCCGATGCCGAGCCAATGTCCACCATGATTTTCCCTCGAAGTTGAGGGTACTCTTCTTAATATTTTGGGAGACCACCTCGAGGCCTCCCACTACCCAAACAACATTTTCTCCATGTGTGGCAATTTGTTCCGTAATCTATCTAAATATCACTATCTTGTCATCTGAACCCAATGACCGCTGTGTAATTTTCCTCATCTTCATCATCTGGTAATCCATCTCTTCTATGTTGACCGTATCTTGGTACTCTGGTATATATAAAAATCTCCCAATAGTACGGGGAGAGATATTTACCCAAACTCCTCAAAACATTAGTATCTCAATCGGATCACCACTCTTCCATAATTGACCTTGTGGATATGGCCTCTGAAGTTCTCCTTTATATGCAGCATAAAATTCATGGACCAGTACTTTACTATATTTTCCTGGTGCATGTGTCATCCAATCAAACCCATAAAATCTGAAGCATTCCTCAAATCCAAGTAATTCTGACATCCCTGTGGTGGTCATTCTTCTCTCCGAATACAACACTCTTTTTATCTTGCCACCTTGAAGCCTGAAAAACCTATTGTTGAATGTATCCTATATTTTAGGGTACCTTCATCATTCAACGATGGGCACCGAGGCAGTGGTGAGTACTAGTGGTGGGTCCTGTTGGGCTATCAATGACACTTCATTCACATCTCTTGTATATTCAGCATGCTCAGAATTTACCTTTTCCAAACTAGATTCAACTTTGTCATCAATATCAGCCTCATCATCATTATTATTATTATCTTTGGAAAGTGGTTGAGGTGTGTGGGAAGGAGAGGTAGTCGGATTCTTCCTCCATGGGCTCTTTATAGGCGACTCGGACTCCTGGGGAACCACTCTTTTTCCCTTTGCTTTAGCAGCTGCCTTTCCTTTCTTTGTAGCTTTATTTGTGGTGGTTCCTTCATACATTTCCCCATTTCTTTCAAATGCAGTCTCATATTTGAACTCACTAGATTCCGTGCTAGCAGCTAGTATTAGCTTAGCATTCTTCTTCGTAGCTTGCTTGGATGGGAAAGGGTTCTTTGGAGGCATGTTTCCTTCAAACATTATTAGTAACTACGTAAAGAAAATAAAAGAAAAAATCAAAACTGAAATTAAATGTGCTTTTTATTATTCAGGTACGAATGGTCATACTGATCGCACCGACCGGGTACGACTCGTATACTCGAGTCGTATATAGTTTAGTGCATGACCTTTGTTAATAGGTCAGCTTACGACTCCTCCTAACCAATCGTACCAAATTGGTATCACTCGTTACTAATAGTCATAAGTTGATCAGAAACATTTATTCTACTTTAAGTTTTCCCAAGTGGGTATGACTAAGAGTGTACGAGTCGTATGGTTTGGATATGACTCATATGGTAGAATTTTACCCATTCCAGAACTTTAAATTTGTTAAGCTTCCATGTTGCCAGTGGGTATGAGTCCCATTACGACTCCCGTACTGGTGGGTACAACTCGTAAGAGGTCCCGTATCCACTGAAACATAGAAGTACAACTTCAAAGTTTGACTCTAATGCAAATTCCAAAAATACCCAAAACTAGTTTCAGTTATAATCATCATTTCAACCCACACAAGTATATCAACTCCATTTCTAAACCCTAGTTCTCCCCCAAGTTCTTATTTTCAACAAAAATAACTAAGTTAGGGCACCCATAAATCAATATTTGCATACAACTTACTCAAACCAAGTTCACAACATCAAACATTACTCATTTCAACTTACCAGGTAGAGAAAAGAAGTTTAAGAACTTACTTGGTGCTTAAAGAAGTTAAATTCTTGATGTCGGATCCTATTGCCCCAAAATTCAAGTTAAAATCATACAAATTGGAAGATTTGAAGTTGTTGGTAGTTAAATCAAGTTAAATTCACGTTAATTTTGCATATTAATGGTTGAAAATTGGGTGAAAATAGAGTGTGTAAGTGTAGTTCAATCGGATTCCATTTTATTTCTTTTTAGTTGAAGGACTGGGTCCTATCAACCCGAGATTCGACCTAGTAAGCATGGGTATGAATTATTCATGCGACTCATACCTAGGCTTACGGGTCTTTTATTTTACTCGCATAGCCCTGGGACTTACCTGGGTTTCTGGAGTGGGTACGACTCACAGTGACGAATTGTACCTTGAAGGTACAACTCGTTCTGAGAATCGTATCCATTCCAAAAACTTTTGCCTGATTATGATTTTTCTCCCAGGTCAATACAACTCCTACACATAAGTTGTACCATATAGATACTACTCGTAAAGAGTCTGTATGACTATTTTTCACCTTCTCTTAGTTTTGTTTGCATTCCTTAGTCCTGCACATTGAACAAGCATATTACCCTATAAATGAAATAAGTACAAAAATATGGGTTGCCTCCCACACAATGCTTGTTTTAACGTCGCAGCACGATGTAATTGCGTTGATTACTCAGACTTCATCCAGGTTAATCTCAGCTACTTCATTCACTTCTTCTACATTTCCCATGTAGTGTTTTACTTTTTGTCTATTTACCTTGAATAGGAAATCCCCATCCCTCTTAAGTTCTAAAGCACCATAGGGATAAACCTTCATAACCATGAATGGACCATGCCACCTCGACCTTAGCTTACCTGGAAACAAATGAATCTTAGAGTTGTATAGTAGCACCTGGTCACCTTTCTTAAACATCCTTTTATCAATCTTGTGGTCATGATGCAACTTCATCTTCTCTTTGTAAAGAGGTAAACTTTTATATGCTCAGAGCCAGAATTCATCCAACTCATTGATGCTATTCAGCTTTGACTTTTTTGCATCCTTTCATTCTATATTCAGCTTCTTTAACGCCTATAGTGATTTATGTTCAAGCTCAATTGGTAAATGGCAAGCATTGACATATACAAGCTGATAAGGTGAAGCACCTATGGGAGTCTTGTAAGTCGTACGGTAAGCCCACGATGCATCATCTAACTTTCTTACCTAGTCAGTCCTATTGGCATTGAATATCCAGTCAGTCCTATTGGTATTGAAAATCTTCACCAATATGCACTTGATTTCTTTATTAGATACTTCAACCTATCCACTAGTCTGCGGATGATAGGGTGTTGCCACCCTATGTTACACTTCATATTTTTTAAACAGACTTTTGCATTGGTAGTTGCAAAAATATGACCCACCGTCACTAATGATAGCACGTGGCATACCAAATCAAGAAAAGATGTTTTTTCTTTAAAATGTTGTGACACTACGAGCCTCATTATTAGTAAGCGCAATTGTTTCCACCCATTTCAACACATAGTCTACAGCTACAAGTATGTATTTCATGTCATACGAACTCACGAAAAGTCCCATGAAATCTATGCCCCATACATCAAACACTTCTAATTCTAAAATAGGAGTCATAGGCAGTCTATGTCTTCTAGAAATAGTACCTTGTCACAGACATTAATCGCAAGCAGACATAAAATCATGAGCATCTTTGTATATGGTTGGCCAATAGTAGTCGCATTGCAGGATTTTGTGAGTTGTGTGGGCCCCTCTATGATGACCCCCAACTAGCGATGAATGACATACTTCAAGTATGCTCATTATCTCCACCTCAGGTATGCATCTGCGAATGATTCCATCTGCACAAATTTTAAATAAGTAAGGTTCATCCCAAAAAAATTTCTTACCGCATGAACTTCTTTCTTTGCTGATATGAAAGATCTTCTCGAACTAAATCATTGGCAAAGTAATTTGCATAGTCTGCAAACTATGGGATTAGATCTTGGTTAGCTGTTATATCTGCTCGTCTGGAAAACTATCATCAATCTCTAACCCAGTAGCAAACTTCTTCATAGCTTCCTCCTCTAGTCTATACAAGTGATCCGCAACTTAATTTTGTATGCCTTTTCTGTCCTTCACCTCAAAGCCAAATTCTTACAACAATAGTACCCACCGAATAAGCCTAGGCTTAGCATATTTTTTAGCCATTAGGTACTGCAATGTTGCTTGATCAGTGTGCACAATCACCTTTGTCCCAATCTGGTAATATCTAAATTTTTAATGGCAAAAACCATTGCCATTAACTTATAATACCCCGTACTTTTTCCTAGCTAATTTCATCTCAAGAATGTCTAGTATTATCTTATAAATTAAATTATGATTATTCCATGATTAATTTTCAAGATTTTCACTTTTTTCATGTGGAAAATTCAATAAGCTTTCCATCGATATAAGATTCGCCCAAATCCGATAACCGGGTCAGAAGTTACGACTATTTTAAGTTCCCATCGTAAAACAGCGCCATATTGGTCAGTAGCGCACCGCGCCACAAGCTAAAATGGCAATTTTCCTTTCCCAGTGTCTCATCGTGATTTTCTCCACGTCGCTCCAAAGTTCCAGGTCGTAAAAGAAGGGGCAATGCGATGGCTCCGCGTCACGCCATCCCTCAGTTTTCCAATTGTCAAGTTCCAGTGACATGGCGCGTTAGCACCACATCGCGCCAGGGGTTCAATTCGGGAAAATTTTACTAAAATTACAAGACGCATCCAAGGGTTAAAAGGATCAATTTCCTACCCCTATTTAAACCCAATAACACGTTATTTATCCACTCTTCACCCAAAATATACTAGTTTCTCTCAAGTTTCTCTCTAGAACAACCTAGGACTTTTCATAGAAGATTCAGAATCAAGAATTTCCTCCGTCAATCTTCACAAAATCACAAACCAAGGTATGTATAGTGTTTATTCATGGACTCCTTTCGTCCATGAAGCCTAAGAATCTCTTTTCTAAAGTCCAGATTTTAGATTTTCTTTATGAACTTCATGTTGGGTTTATTTTGTTTATGTTGAGAATGATCAATTGAATTCAAATCCAAGTTGGGTGATTAATGTTATGTAGAATTGATTTGTATAGATGTATATTCATGTGAACCTATGATTAAAACCTAGGATGATGAAATTAGATGTTGAATGATGATGTGTAATTATTGAATAATGGTGTCTACATATATTATTCCTATCATGTGTTTGATTAAATGCCTAGATGAAAGAAAAGTGCCAAACTAGCATGATACCATAAAATCCCTATGTATGTACAAGTTATGCCTATCACATGTTTTGATGAAATGCTTCTATAAATGTATTATGGATTTATGATGTTAGTTATATGTTCAAGCAAGTTATGCTTGGTCAGTTTCCTTCCATCGAGTCCTGGGGGTACTCGTACCCAAAACATTAGTTGTGTGCCTAAAGCCATGTCATGTTTTCACGATACTCTCAGTCAAGCTATGAATCCTTAGACTTCATACAGTCTTATGACTCAGGAAATCTCCATGATCTCATGAACTCAGTCAGTTGTCAGATATCAGTATTATTTTGTCAGTCAACAAAATTCAGTAACTCAGCCCATGTTCAGTTCAGTAAATCATGTTCAGAGTCTATTCAGATAGGAGTAGGAATTAGCACTGAGTGAACCCAAGGATAGGAACACACACTATCAGATGAGAGTGTGATTCTTAGAAGTCATCCTTGCATTCCAGAACTATGTAGCCAGCATAGGTTAAGACATCAACACTGTCCGATGAGGGTTGATGAGGTGGATAAGCACTTTCAGATAAGGGCCCCACCATTCTCTTTTGGGGCCACTATCAGATGAGGGTCACCCACAGCTTGTCCTTACCAGTGGTGCGGTATTGACACCCTTTCCAATTGGGGTTACAGATTGGACCCAAACTCAGCCATAATGGCATATTAGGGGCATGTCATTTAGATAACTACTTCCCACAGTTTCATGTTACAAAATCAGGACTGTCAGATACAATCAATTAGTCTCAGTAATAGAACTCATATAGTTCTTTAGATTTCAGGACTGTTAGATACAGTCAACTCAGATACAGTACAAAACTCAGATAGTTCCATCAGATTCAGGACTGTCAGATACAGTCACTCATGTTATCAATCATATTCAGATTCAGTAATCATGTTATCACAGTATTAGTGTCAGTTGTTATGTCTCATGCATGTATTCTCACGCTCATGATAGTTAGTTAGTTATTATTATTGTTCATGCATATGAACCCCATACATTCAGCCTACCTCACATGCATACCAGTACATTCAAAGTACTGATGCATTTACGCTATGGTGTCTTATACCATCGGTTTAGAGGCATAAGCTCTAGAGCAATAGTAGATTCCAGATATCCACAGACAGAGTTAGAAGTGAGTCCTCATCTTTTGAGGACATGATTATCTCCCTATTATCTCATTAATCAGTTTATTAGTTGGAGTTAGTTGGGGACATATCCCATCAACTCCTTACTCAGACAATCCAGTCAGTTAGAGGCTTTCTAGACTATCATGTTTCATACTTCAGTATATTCAGTCTTGTTTTTGGTATTTTATTACCCCACACAAATATTATATCATTCAGATCATGTTCAGTATTGAACCTTATGGTCTTTTAGTTCATGTTTCCACATTATAAAGTATTTTATACAGTATACAGGTACAGACATCTGTCATGGGTTAGTTAGTGGTCCTTCGGGGTCATGAGCATCGTGTAGTGTTCTGGGTACCGGATTTGGGGCATTACATAACTCTTGATCCATCAAGGTATAGTTCTTTTGAGCAGGATTTAGTTCCTTACTAGGATAGTAGATGGGATGAAGGATACTTTATTTTAGTTAGCCTAATACAACCCCTAAAGCTAATCCACTAGAGTCACACATAATCTCAAAAGGTGAATCGGGATACACAGTGATTATAGTTTTCACCAAATTCTCTTTTAGGCTTTCAAAAGCCTCCTTACATGTATCATCAAAATTAATTTTACCTCTTTCTCAAGAAGCTTGCAAAGAGGATTAGCAATCTTTGAGAAGTCCTTTATAAATCGCCTATAAAAAAACTGTATTTCTTAGAAAACTCTGAATCCCCTTCACAGAAATTAGGTAAGGTTATTTTTTAATCACCTCAATCTTTGCTCGATAAACCTATATGCCTCTCTTTGAAATTTTGTGCCCAAGCATAATTCCTCCTTTGACCATAAAATGGCATTTTTCCCAATCAAGTACTAAGTTGAATTCTTCACACTTTTGTAGAGCATTTGCCAAGTGCTTTAGGAAATGTTCAAAAGAATTACCAACAACTGAAAAATCATCCAAAAAAACTTCAATGGTGTCTTCGACCATATCATAGAAAATAGACATCATACATCTCTAAAATGTGGCTGGGGCGTTCATAGCCCGAATGGAATTCGCTTGAATGCAAAGGTCCCATAAGGACACTTAAAAGTAGTTTTCTCTTGGTCCTCAGGTGCAATAGTGATCTGATTGTAGCCTGAGTATCCATCAAGAAAATAATACCATCCTCTGCCTGCTTGTCACGCCCCAAAATCCCAAAATCCCAATAATAGTTGTATGACCTGGCTCCTATCTATGCTGTGAATGAGCTGAAGCACCTGTGCCTGCAGCATGAAATGCAGGTCCCCCGTGAGGGACGTCAGTACGAAATATGTACTGAGTGTGTAAAGCTGTAAATAATAATATGTGATATGGGGAATCAAGAAAATCAAACGCAAGTGAATAAATCATAATAGAAGTGAACCACACTTCATAAACACTTTTAGGATCATGTACATTATCATTAATCTGAATTGGGTTCTTGAATTCAAACACATTTGTGGAACGGTATACATTCGTTCATTTCATTCTTTACAATTATCATTCGCCATTACCTCCTCCTCCCGAACCTCCAACCACCTAACAATAATCAATACTGTACCGTACTGTGACCATTAGGCTGCACCCAGTACATATCAACTGGGATCGACCCATGCTAGGCTTATGCCCCTGGGATACCACCCATAAACACATAAATAGGGATCGACCCATGCTAGGCTTATGCCCCTGGGATACCACCCACACGTATATCAAGTAACACACATAAGAGATCTTTCCAATAACTTAGTTCAAAAGCTTTTGAGATTATTACATTAGTGTTCATGCCAATATAGTACCTTTGGAACAATGATACATCAATAGGAATCAAGTAATAGACCTTCTATACAATAACGATGCAATAAGAACTCATTGGTACATCAACAATGTGTTTCAGAATCATCAATATCACAACAATGAAATAGGAGCCTTTTGGTATATCAATGAAACATTTGACACTTTATAGAATGGAAACAACTTCGTTGGTAATGTAGAACAATACATGTTTTTGGACAACCTCGAAATCTTATTTGATAGAACATTGGTGTTTTCATGCCAAAGAACATTGTTAGAGTATGCTTTACATACCTCGTTGTAGATTCGGATACCAATTCAACACAACTTCCCGCCTTTACAAATCACTTATCTACAATGAAATGTTTGGCATCTAGTATTAGCAACCCAACACCACAATTCTCTTCCATAATTCTATACAACCAATATTTGCAAAGCATTCCAAAAACCAACTTGAACAATAGGTTTATGTGTGTATATATATATATATAATCATCATTTCAACACCACATCATCACACCAAATCCCTTCACAATTCAACATAATCCAACCATGCACAAGAATAATCCAACATCATTTCCAATCATCTTTCAACAACAATCAAATAACATACTTCTTATGCTCACAAGCATATATATACATATCCATATAAATAACACCAACATAATTTACATCCTTACCATAAAATGGCCCTTTTGATTTCAAAGTCCTGTTGGCACAAATAAGGGGTGCTTCTCGAAGCCCTCGAGACGGTGAACACAACTACGGAATCAATTTGGACTTTCTACGGTTGAATCACAAGATAATTGGAGTTGAAATTTGGCTAGGGTTTCTTATTCTTCAATAATGGATTATAAATAATGGATATGAGGCTAATTATATGTATATAATGACCAATTTTCGTCCATGAGGTGATGGAAAATGACCATATTGCCCTTAAAAATTTAAGTAAATCCGAATCTGTCCATGGTGGACTGTTTTGATAGGATAAAGTAAATCGACCATAACTCTTTGCTCCAATATCGGATTTGGGTAAAATTGGTATAGTTGGATAGATAATTCAAAGAGATTTCATTTCATATAAAGTAGGCCACCCAGTTCGTCCTGTACAAGGAGTTGTGATCGTTTGAAGTTGACCCTAAAAATCTGTTTTGAGAGGCTGAAGTAAAACGAGTATAACTCCTTACTCAGACGTTGGATTTGGATGAAACTAATTGCATTGGAAAGAAGACTCAAAGATCTTTATTTTGATAGTTCGTAGATCTCCCATTTAATTATATTAAGGGAGTTATGATCATTCAAAGTTGACCCAAAAACTGGCAAGCCTCAGTAGTTTGTGTGCAGGAAATTTTCCTGCACATTTACTATTCACAATATCCCGGCCACCGTTTTATAGTTTCGAACGTGCTCGATTATATCCGAAACTTATCTATTTTTGGAAATATTTATATCGTTGGAAATCTTATTCAATAACCTTCGTATGGAACCATCGACGGGCAAATTCCGGTATAAATAAAGTCGATTCCCATACACATATAATCAAACTATACACTTGAAACCATCTCAAAATAATCAATACTCATACTTAAACTCATATATACCTAACTTATGATCAATACATATACTCCAACACATATAACCATGGCTAATGCACGTAATTAAGTACGGGGTGTTACATAACCTATCTAACATCTGATCCATGAAAGGTATAGGAAAATGGTCCGTCTAAGTCCATGCATTCAATTTTCTATAGTCTATGAACACTCTCCATCCAGTGACTGGACTTATAGGCACAATCTCATTATTCTCATTAGGCACCACAGTAATTCCACCTTTCTTCGAAAAGCATTGTACCAGACTAACCCACTTGTTATCAGCAATGGGATACACTACACCAGCATCCAACCACTTGATTATTTCCTTATTCACCACCTCTTGTATAGGAGAATTGAGCCGACACTGATGTTCAATAGATGGAACATAATTCGGTTCAAGTTTTATTTTGTGAGTATACAAACAAGGCAAAATATCCACAATATTTACAATGGACCATCGAATGGCCCTCTTGAATCTCTGCAATACTGACAATAATGCTTCAACTTCTGACTGTATCAGATCAGCTGCAATAATAACCAACCAAGTATTGTTGGCCCCTAAAAATGCATATCAAAAATGAGATAGGAGGGCCTTCAACTCTAACACCGATGGTTCCTCAATGGATGGGCGAGTAGGTGGAGTAGTTCTATTCTTCAAGTCTAAATCAAGCTTCTTTGGTGAAAAATTATAACCACTCTCATACAGTGCACCTACTAGCTCCTCATACTTCTCGTACCATCAGAGTTAAAATTCATGATCACAACTGCCAGAGCTTCGGCACCTAGTCTCTCTTCAATACGAACAATCGTATCAGAACCATCATCTCATAGAGTAACTGCATCAACATCATGGAATAAATCTGTCTCCTCATCATATACATCAATCACAGATACCACTCTTAATTCACCGGATGCTTCATAGATTTTCATACATTGAATGTCACTTATTCATCATTGAGTCACAGCATCAGATGTCCTTTCCTCGGATCAATCAGCATCCTACCTGTAGCCAAAAATGGTCTTTCCAAAATAATTAGGACGTGAAAGTACACTTCGCAATCTAATATAACAAAATCAGCAGGAAATATAAAAGAAGACACTTTTACTAAAACATCATAAAGGATACCAACAGGCTTCTTTACTGTTCTGTCACCTATCACTAGTCTCATGGTAGTTGGTTTGGGAGCTCCCAACCCCAACTGCTTGAATACGACAAATGACATGAGGTTGATGCTAGCCCCCAAGTCATATAATGGTCGAGTGAAGTTGAAAGACCTAATAGTGCAAGTTATTATGGAAGAGATAGGGTCCTTCTTATTCTCTACCAAAGATCTAGTATTTACAGGACTGCAATGATGAATATTATCGACTGGATCATAACTGACTAACCTTTTCTTGATGATCAAATACTTCATGAATTTTCCATATCCTGGCATCTTCTCCAATACCTCTACAAGCGGTATATTGAAAGTCAACTCTTTTAACATAGACAGAAAAAATTTATTCTTACCATCTTCTTTTTTATTTTTCATTCTTTGTGTATAGGGAGGAAGGGGTCTTAGAATGGGCTTCATCACAGGCTCTATAGCCTTCTCTTCTCCTCCATTCTATTTACTACCACTCCCACTATTAACCAGTTTATCCTCACTCTTCTGCTCATCAAATGTGGGTATAGGTGGGTCTGAAGTAACCTTACCACTCTGAGTGGTAATGGCATGGCATTGACTATTATTTCTGGGATTTACCACTGTATTGCTCAGAAGAGTGCCAGGTTGTCTCTGATTCACTGTAGCTGACATCTGAACAAATTTTTGCTCCACTTGCTTGATTGCTATAGCATGTGACTCAACTTTCTGGTTCAATCCTAACAGATCATCTTTGATATCCTTCAGGCAGTTCTCTTGACTTTCTTACCTTTTGACTAGCTTAGACAAAAGGGTCTCTATTCTGGACTTTGTATCTCGACTACCTGGTGGGATATACTTGTCACTCTTCTCTTTATAGTCATATTTACGCCTCCAATAACCATCTCTGTCTCTACTCCTATCTCTATATCTTTCATTATAATAGCCCCGACCTTGATTCTTTTTCTCTAGGGCTCAAAAATTCGCCAATCTACGATTAAGATACTTCGCCACTTCTTCAGATTCGATCTTGAATAGTTTGGAAGTACACCTCTGTTCCATAAATACATTCACCTTTTTAGCACTCATCGATGCGAATTGTTTCGTAAGCAACTCGATATCTGTATGAAGCTGTGCAACCTCTTGTGCTACCATGTCATTCGTTGATCCATAAGTATTTGTTACTCCAATAGCATATGTACCACCACCATGTTTCAAATCTCGAGTATACCATCCTTGTTGGTAACCGTGATATCATCTAGTATTTTCTGTGCAGCTTCCCAATGAAGATGCATAAATTTTAATCCGAAATAGTATCTATCATAGCTCGTGAACTATCATTCAATAATCAATAGAAAATCTCAGACAAGTTAGATCCTCCGATTCTATGATTTGGTACCATACTAAGCTTCTTCTTGAATCGAAACCACACCTCATACATAGACTATGCAGGTAGTTGTCTGAAATTGTAAATTTCATCCTTCAATTATAACATCCATTCAGGAGGAAAGAATCTTCTCAGAAAATATGTCTTCAACTCACGCCAAGTAGTGATTAATCCTCTTAGAAGTTCCCCTAACCATAGTGATGTTTCACCTGTCAAAGAGAATTGGAACAACCTCAATCTTAATGCTTCCTGATTAACTGCTAGAATATTATAATTTGTGCTGATCCCGAGAAAATTTGTAAGGTGCATGTTTGCGTCATCCTTTGCTGCACCCAAAAATACACCCTTCAGATTCAACAATTGGATCAAAGAACTTATGATATTAAACTTCACATTAGGAGCTAAAGCAAGAGGAACAATGGCTCCATACTCAGTAGGCTCAACATAACCCAGATCTTCATCATCTTCCTCATATGGGTCTAAGTGTTGATATGCCAAAATAAATAGAGCTTTGCCTCTCTGAACTCGGTGATCAACAACCTATCTCGGCCTTACTCCTCTACAGCAAGTCTGGCCTCTTCTGCTTCTCTACGTTCTTGCTCCAGCAGTTATTATGTTTGTAAGTCTGCAATATTCTATGGATATAAAGGAACACGCGGGAGTGCCGCATTTGGATCCGTAGGTGGGGGATCTTGAACCCCTTCACGAACTTGTCCTGACATCCTTCTCGGTGTTTGAAGGATTTTCTCTAATTCTGGATCAAAAGGGAGTAAGGGATTGCCTCTACTTCTAGTACTTGGCATACACTAGCAGATTTCAAAGAAAAATAAAAATTAAAAGCCATGAACTTCACCAATTCAATTCACTACTCAAACCGTCTTCCCCGACAACGACGTCAAAATTTTATGTCACCCAAAATTCACTACACTTCTCTCATAATTATAATGTCGTCAATTGTAAATATAATAACCCAACTAAGTTGGGGTAGATCCCATAGGGAAAACGTGAATAGTTTCTTGCTTGATGTAATTCATAAACAGTACAGGAAAGTAAATGGGCGGATTTGTAGTATCAATTGTAAGTAGTAACCAAATCTTGAGTGCTTTTGAGTTGTAATCAATAAGAGACGAACACTAGGTTTGTGTTCCCCCTGGATTCTCAACTCCGTAAATTTCTCATGATCAACCTAACTATCTTGTTGTTATGCATGGAAAGTTTACAAGATAGGTATTATCAACTATCGGATAAGCTAGAAGATAAATTTCACTCTTTACTAGGTAAGTCTCAGGCTGTCGCCTTCTTTCCCCTTGTTAAGACCTCAGTTCACCCATTCGGGTAAGATCGAGTGATTAGATAAGATGACGGGAACTAAAAGGTGTAGATGAATCCCAAATCACTGTCCTGATCTTATTTTCCCAATAGCAAGCTCCATGTTAGGGATGGATGCAAATACAGGCTATTTAAAGGTACTGCAGATACTTGAGATTAATTATTATGAGAAAGATTAAGATACATACAGAAACCCTAGAACAGTTGAATCTCACACTTCCTCTACGTAGCTAATCTGCAAGGGTTCCCACAACCCTAGTCGAGGAGATTATCCACTCATGTTTTTGCAAGAAACCATGATTATCAATGATAAACACATAAAATCAATTGCACAAGAATAAGATGATTAAACTCCAAAGTCTTTGATTGAATAAACCCTAAAATCTCAAGAACAATTGTGAAAGTATTGTAATAATATGTAAAAGCATGTAAAAGAACGTTCAAGAGTGTAACCTAATAAAGGCTAAACCCTAGGTTATTTATAGTATCTCAAAATAACCTTAAAATCCTAATAAAAACAGAAAAGATAAAGTTAAGTCGGCAGTCGGTACAACTCGGTCTTAACTTGTATCGGCATCATACGAGTCGTACCCTGCCTTGTCGTATCTGTTCCAGGGTTTGATCTTCTCATGGCTTAAACTTTCTGTTCAGTATACGACCTTTTCTTACGAGTCGTACCTGAGTGTACGGCTCGTGTCTTCTATCCGTATCTACCTAGGACTTTTGTCCTTCCAAGTCTTGAACATTGGTTTGTATACGACATCCCTATACGAGTCGTACTCAGACTTCCGGCTCGTATACTTCTTACACTTCAATCTTTGAACAGCAGCTTAGGTTCTGTTATGTTTATGACTTCTCTGTATGTCTTGCATCCTCATTGTACAACTCGTATGAACGAGTCGTATCTTTTCTTCACTTGGTCTTTTGTTTGGATCTTTGATTCTGGAATGCTGACGATTGGTTGACACAACTCGTATACTCATCTTACGACTCGATATATAAGTCGTATCTTACTCTCACTTATCATTTGGCCCTGGTGATTGCTTCTTTTATGGGTACACTTCCTCCAATGAGTCATATGTTGAGTATACGACTCGTGAGATGACTCGTATCTTGATCAGTTTTGGTCTTTTTTAGGTTTTTTTCTTCTCTTTTCATTCAAATACTGTTGTAGATATGTTTTACCTGTAATATACACCAAAGTGCATCATATCTAACAAAACACCCTAAGTTCACACATAAATTCATGGTTTTAAGCATCGAAAGTGTCATGTTTCCACGCCACATCATGTATGTTAGCGAAGCCTTGCTAATTTGCACCAAGAGAAAAGCATGTTCTTGAAAATGTTAACTATTATTATTAACTATTTTTCTAGGCTATATTTTCTTTAAAACAAAATATACATTTTAATACGTGAAATACTTATAATTACTAATTATAGACGACATTGCACATATTTAGACCTGTCAAAATGGGCTTAGCCAATGAGGCCGGCCCAACCCAACCCTTTAATTAAGTGGGTTTGGGCTAAGTTTTTTCAGCCCATTTAGAAACGAGGCTTATAAGCCTAGACTCACTTGGTCGTCGGCCTCAAAGTCCTAACCCATTAGCCTCAGAGGCCAGCCCGTAGGCTGGGACATTAAAAATAATTATTAAATATTTTTAAGTTGGTCATTTATTTGTTAGAAATTAAGATTTTGTCAATCTTTTCTAACTAGCTACTTTTTTTTTATCCATCCGTTGGTTGATACTAATTTTCTGAAAGTTCTTAGTGTGTGTTTGAAATGAATGGTAAGCTGTTTTTCGTTGTGAACTTCAAAAAGTTGTTTTTACTCGTGATGGTTTAATAGTTGTTTCCTTTGCTTAATGCAACATTCTGTTATTTAAATTTAGGCTCTCTTCTGTTATAGTCTTGTTGCTTTTATGTAGATACTTTGTGTATATCTGTATTTATTATCTTAACCATATTAGAATTTTCTTATAGAATTTATAGCTAATCATCATTTCTCTGCTTATTACGGTAAATGTCATGAGCTAATTACAATTAAGAAATCGTTTGGTGTGAGGTATAAGGGATAAATAGCTCGAGATATAATGAAGAACTATTTTATCTCATGTTTGGTATGAGGTATTAGTTAGTACCGACATTATTTATCGCACCATTAACATCATAGTGATGAGATAAATTATCTCATATACATGGTGGAATAACTATTCAGAATAACTAATCCCAAGATTAATTATTTTGGGATAACTCTTTCCCAATCAAACAACCCCTAAAGTCATTAGTAAGATGCCTATAACATTAGGGCTACTTATCGGTTGAATCGGTTGGATAATTATGCTTAGTGGTTCAGCTTATTGGTTATCGGTTGAATCGGTTGGATAATTATGCTTAGTGGTTCAGCTTATTGGTTATCGGTTTTTAAATATACTAATCCACTAGCCACCCAATAAGATAACAGTTGGTTCGGTATCGGATTAGCAATTAACGGACGGTTATCGGATGGTGTAACAGATAAATTTAAGAGAATGAAATCTCCGTTTCTTCACCGACTAAGTTATTTGTATACTATGATTGATCTATTTATCAATCTTTTTGGCTTCTTGAGTTTTGTTTGTGTGGTTATTTAATAGGTTAAAATATCGAATCAAATAAGTTTTTTCTTCTAGACCTAAAATGTATGTAGAAACATTTTTAATTATTGGATTGACAGAAAAAAATTAAAACTTTAATAGTATTTGAATTTTTATGTTTTATATCAAACTTTGTGAAGGACACATTTGGGTTGTTTCATTTTTATTGCAATCCTTTGTGTTGTCAAGAATAATTTATGTTTTGGTTTAAGAATTAATTTCATATTTTCTTTACATTTTAGAGAGTCTGACTGAACTTTATGGTTAGATGTCACAAGAAGTGGCATGTTATTTTCTAAACTAAGAAGTGAATATAATAATAAATGGAGTTTTATATGTTGGATTGATAAAAGATACTTATATATCTAAGGGTAAAAATATAACTATAATAATTCTTAATGGGTTAACGGTTTACCCGATAAGAAAATTGAGTAATCCGTCTCCGCACCAATAAGCCATTAATTATAAAATTTTGATCCGTTCTCCAACCATTAATCCGATAACCCATTACCAATTAGCCAATAAACTAATTTTGCGGTTGGGTTAACAGTTACGATTCGATTTTGAACAGCTCTATATAACATGCTAAAAACTAGTATGAGACGTATTAAAGTGAAACCATAAAAGTTGGTAATTGTTTGGTACTTACAGTATTTTCGTTTATCATATTTCGGATTGCTTTTATTTTTCTAAAGGGTCAACCCGTCCCGACCCGCGGCCTGCTTAGAGATGGGTTGGACCACTATTTTAAAGCCCTTTAGTTAAAAGGGCTAGCTCGTCCTAACCCATTTAATTCTCCAACCCACTAAAATTGGATTGGATTGGGTTGGGCCACCTCATTTTGACAGTTCTACTCATATTCACATTTAAATTATGTATCATTGAAAATTAAAAAGAAAGAAAATTGTCTAGTATTATTTGATATATGAAAAGTACGATATAAAAAAAACTGATTGCCTGCATATACGGAGTATCGTCGTACGATAAGGTGTATGCAGTAGTGTTGAATTCTTTTATTTTTCTACAGTACGCAATGTAATTAATCCTTTGTATATTGTACGCAATCAATTGATTTTATCATATTGCAACATGGGATACACGTTCGAAAACAAGCGTCGACTATAAAAAATTACCCATAGTAGTTAACAGAAGGAAAATCAGACACCACAGCAACTTAAATGCTCATTGCGTATGATCTTTTTTCTTTTTCTTTGATTCACAATAACATTCTTTTAGGGGTCGTTTGATTGGAAAATAAATTATTCTGGAATTAGTTGTGCTGAAATAAGTTATCCTGATATTATTTTTTAGTGACTTTTGATTTATGGTACTAAAAATGATAGTCATTGAATCCTTTCTAGGAATAGATAGTTTGTTACAAAAATACCCTTCGCCTTATTTAGCTTAATATTTCATGTTAAATTATTTATTTTTTTCCTAAATTCTATAAAATGTTGATAATCCCATTTTTTTAAAAAAAGATTCGTCATCAAAAAATGTGAAAAAAAATTACTCTCACCTTACATTATTTAGTATCATTAATATTTGAAAAATTGAATTGTATTTTTAAAATAAATTAAATTTTCAAACATGTTTAACTATATATAAAAAATAATTTTTTATTTAATAATTAAGCATGTATAAGTTAGAAAGGGAATGTCAAAATACTTTAATTACTTGTCCATGATAAATTTGTCAGGAAAATGAAAATTTGAAGTAAGATTAATAACTACAAAATACAAAGACAATAAATTCTTGAATCAATTTTGAATTTGATTGTATGAATAGTTAAGCCCATATAATTGTTCAAATTTACCAAAATGAAAGAAAAATTGTAGAGTAACTAAAAATTAAATTAAGAATAAAATTATCAAAAAAAATTCATTGAAGGACAATCAAAATCTCACGTTCTATCTTATATATAGTAGTAAGGTAATATATATATATATATATATATATATATATAAAGTGATAATTAAAAGATTTAGAGGATAATTTTGTCATTTTATGACTTTATTCCAAGGTAAATTATGGTGCGATTATTTATTGGTACCCTTAGGTGGGATAACTTATCCCGGTACTATTTGTTAATCCGGAATAAGTTATTTCAAATTTGACAACCAAACATAGCATCAAAATTTTTTATTCCGGGACTATTATTTTATGGGAAAATTACCCGAATTATCCACTATTGGACTTTTATTACCACTTAAAGCCTAATTTTTAATTAATTACAATTCATAGCTCCCTCTTGCCTATTAATTATTCCTAATTACAATTCATAGCCTTTCTCATGTATTTTCTCACTTTTTTTATTTTCTATTATTCTCTTCTTCTTTTTCCTTTTTCAGTTTTTTTTTCCTTCAATTTTTCTTTTCCTTTTTTTGTTGCTCTCTCTTTATTTTTTATTTTTTCACTTTTCACTTTTTTCTTTTTATTTTTTATTCTTTTTTTTCTTTTTATTTTTTTCCTTTTCATTTTTCTCCTTTTTTTCTTCTTTTTTGTATTTTTTCTCATTTTTCTCCTTTTTTTTTTTTTCCTTTTCAATTTCTCTCATTCTTTTCATTTGTGCAAACTAGCAAACACAAATACAAGTGCGAATTATAAAATACAAATACAAATGTGAACTGTAACATATAAATACAAGTGTGAACTATAAAATACAAATACAAATGCGAACTATAATATATAGATACAAGTGTGAACTATCATTTATATTTTTTAATTATTGAAAAGGAACGATTGATTTTCTTTCTACGAATACTTGTTTGTATTTATTGATACTAGTTGTATTTATTTATACAAATAAATACAACTCAAATTTTTATACAAATATATATTGTATTTGTATTTGTAAAATCGTTTGTTTCATTTGGTTGTCATTATATTTGTATCAAGTGATGTTTATTTATTTACAAATATGAATGATAATTTTGATATACAAATACAAAACGATACATTTGTATCAAATGATACATTACATATTTATATATTTTAGAATCACGAAAATACAATTAATGCACTTACTTGTTTGTATACAAATACACATGATAAATTGTACATAATCACGACCAAATACAATATGCAATCAACTTACAAATACAAATACAAAATAATTTCTTAAAAATAAAATGGTAATGAAGAAAATAGAATACAAATACAAGTATAATCCAAATATAATCTAAATATACAAACACAATAAAATCATAATAAAATATAATCCAATAATATAATATGCAATCAATTATAAAATACAAATACAAAATAGTTCTTTAAAATACAAGTGTGAATTATATAAAATATAAATAATGGCGCCACCTAACAAATACAAATACAAGTGTGAACTATTAAATATAAATACAAATGCAAACTATAAAATATAAATACAAGTGTGAAGTTTAAAATACAAATACAGTTGTATCAATAAATACAAAAATATAAATGGCGGTGTGACTACAAATACGATAAACAATTGTGATATTTACGTTATCATCCATGACTTGTGCTCGACTAGTCATATTTTTCGAAAATACAAAAAATATAAAATAGAACTAAAAAATAATAAAGAAAATAAAAAAAAAATCAAAGAAGAAAGTGAAATAGAAGTTGGAGATTAAAGAGAGGAAAAAAAAAACGAAAAAAATAAAAGTAGGAAAAGATAGAAAAAAGAAGAAAAAACGGGAAAAACACAAAAAATATAAAAAAAGATAATGGCAGTGTTAAGCAAGAAAATATTCAATTCAACGAAATAAGCGTGATTGAGATTTTTTTCTTTTTAAAAATATTAAATTCCATTTTTGACGCGACTAAATATGGACTGTATTCATATTTTATATGAATACATACTACCTGTAAAACCGAATACAACAGGCATAAATCAAATACAACGACTATAAATGGTAATTATGTAAAATGTAGGTATGGAAGTTGGGTTTTATAGCAAAATACTGCTATTTTTGAAAGATCCCCTTATTTTATCCCGCAACTATATGTTTTAATACCTCACACCAAACGACCCTTAAAGTAGATTTGGCACAAGTATAAGGTTCAAGAGATCAGAGAAATAATCAGTAACTAATTCCTGGCAGCTATCTCAAATATATACCATCTATCACTTTATCCATTACATATCACCCTAATCAGTAATTAATCCACAATGTAAACTAGCATAAAACCAACGAAAACAGGAAGAAAAAGGGATTCACAATGAAATCTTGCTGGACTTTTCCAGCCACCATTTGTATTGCTTGAGAAACAAAGAAGCAAGTCTAATGCCAAAGCATAGTCAATATCGCCAGCACCACTTGTTTTCTGAACTGTAACTACGCAGACATTTTTATTCAACCGTATGACCGGAAACCACCAGCACCCATATCCTGTAGCTTGATATTGCGAATGGAAGTGAAGAGCAATAGTACCCCGAGGATGACAACATCACGAATGAGTCCTATTTCAAAGGCTTCATACCCTACACAGTAACATAACAAATTTTCAGCAAGAAAAGCATGTGATGCCACTACCATTGTCCAATTGCGATGTTGAAATGGGAACTTATGAAGTGTGTCGATGACTAGAAGTAAAAAATTATTATTCTTCAATTTTCAAGATTTGGAAGGGTACTAAATTTCGACACTGAAATAGAATCTTTCTTTTTTAATAACCGTTTCATGGGTCCAGTTTGTGTGCACCTCGACTAATTTCACGTCTTCTACCTCCCACGAACACAGGTAGGGTAACTCTGTCCACCAAAGCTTGGACATGTGGGAAGAAATCACCTAGTATTTTGCCTCTGCTAGGATTGAAACCTGAAATCTCATGGTTCTCCACTCATTTCATTAACCACACCCTTGGATGTTTTTAATAGAATCTTATGAAGTGGTAGAAACATTCAAAAGAGCATTTTTATTCAATTACTAGATTTTTGGTTCCCATTTTAACTTCGTTTCGCCTTTTTTGGTTTGGTCACTTGAAGTAGATTCAACAGTTAACCTTCTTTTTATTGGTGTGGTCATCTGTCTTCCACCTGTGAATCACAATTTCTCGGGTTTCCTTTCCACCCAAGTCCCATATCTTCAACTTAAGCCAGCCCTACTCGGTTTGATTAGTGCACCTCTACACAGCCTTTTGAATGCAAGAGCACCTTAATCCACTCACCTATCCGCTTTATTCCCCTCAACTTGTTGCCATAAACCCATCTTGATCATCAATTTCCCATACTACTTTTGGTGCTGGAAAAATCTACCTCCACCGATCTTTATTCCCACTCTATATTTGCCAACTCTCCACTTATTGCAACTCCTAACATGAGCTTGGAACCCCTTTATACCACATCCGATTGTGAGAAATCAGTAGTTGTCCCTTCCTCCCTTTTGTATGAGGTAGCATATGGGGATTATGAGAATGGTTATATTACTTAAGTTATAACAGTTATTGAGTGAAACTTAAACTTACTTTTTTTAAAAAGAAGGATAACGCACAATCCGTTATATGGTTTATTACTGTCTGCAATTTTTATTCAAAAGATGCAGATGTCTTTCCTTTTCATAGTCATGACACTTTTCAAGTCTCTCATAAAATAGTACTCCCTCCGTTTCAAGAAGAATGACCCTACTTTGACTTGACACAAAGTTTAAGAAAATAAAGAAGACTTTTGAATCTTGTGGCTTTAGATTAAAGTTGTGTCAAATGTACTAGAATGACCTTTAATCTTGTGTTCCTAAACATGTTATGGGGAAAGTTGAAATTAAAGTATTGCCAAAAAAGGAAAGGGTCATTCTTTTTTAAACGGACTAAAAAGGAAAACAGGTTATTCTTTTTGAAACAGAGGGAGTATTTAACTGTGAGAAATTTTCTCAGAGCAGGTTTGGACAATCCTTCATGGGTAGACTGCACCTAAATGTACTATAAGAATCAACCCAAAAAAAGATGTAAGTACTATATAAAAAATGCTATCAATTCTTGAAAAGTTCAGAGATTAGAGAGTTTTAAAAGATTGCTGGCTGTGCTAGGATCTGCTACTATGACACAATCAAACATTATGATGTAATGCCTGAGAACACAAGTATAACAAAGTTCAACTTTATGATAGAATGCCAAAGGACATAAGGCTGATAAGCCATTACTCATCTTAAGAATCCATTAAACCCCCAAACAGTACCGTGTCTCTCCAGCATGAAGATAAGCTGAGTGTAGTAAGATCTGTTTCATGGAGGAGAAGGCTAGAATGATATTTCAACTCCGCCTTACATGCCCTTCTTCCACTTTCAGACTGATGTCTATATCTCTACAAGTAATTTGAACTGATGTTACACAAGAACATTACACTTTTTGCATGAGATGGAGATTATATAGGTATACATACAATTAATTAATAAGAAACTAAGCTCCAATACATGTGAGCTAAAATATCCATCTGAGTGTGCATCCATACCTTGGATACTCTGAACTCATTCACAGCCATTCTGAGATTATCATCAGATAATAGCAACCTTGATAAAGCCCCTGTGCTCAACCTGTAAAAAATGTTCAGCAAAATAAACTTGCCCTGCTTCCCTAATGACAGTATAAGATTTAAGGGATCAATGCAGGAAGCCTAACTTGTTAAACTGCATCAGCCAGTAAGATGAAACAAGGATATATGGAATTACACTATCAAACAGAACAAGTTTGACTAACTTCACAAGAAAATGAAGTTTATCTCCACAAACACGTACCCCAACTTCTTTGCGGCATCGGATACTGAACCCTCAACCGCAAAAAGTAGGTCCAATAAAGCTTGCATTCCCTATGGATCAAAGAAGAACGACAACCAAGAAAACATCACTACATTTGGCAGTAAGATGTAATTTATATCAAGGACATGAGTAAAGGAACAACATACCAAAACAAACTTAGAATTGTTTGGTCCAATTTGAGGGCCACAATTTGATCCCCTGATTGTTGATTTAGCAGGAAGAATTTGAAGCAGCTCTTGAGGAGGTGTATACGTTTCAAGATCTAAGTTGTTCCTAACTAGATGAAATTAATAGAAAGTATAAATAAATGGAAGCTTCTAGGCAAAGAGTGCCTCATCAACAATATGCTAAACCTAAAGTACGAGCTTAAAGCCTTAAGCACATCCAAGGATGAAGACCAGTCCATTAACTACTTAAGAAAAAGAAACTTCACAGAAAAACAAAACTTCAAAAGTTTTTCAACTCCCAACCTATGAAAAACGTGTCCAGTTTACACTTTCAGGGTCATCTTGTTATGATATTATTGCAAGAATGGGACTTGAGTCCCACATTGGTTATATAGGAAACTGATGTGGGGCTTATATAGCCTTGGTCTCTCCCACCTTAATAGCAAGTTTTTGGGTGTGGTTCTCCTAAGGTTGTACCAATGGTATCAAAGTCACTCATCACCCTCCGCGCCAACAGAGCCTGGGATGGTGACGCCGCAGCCATCGAGGACGACAGATGCGGAGCGTGGTGGTTTGTTATGATATTATTGCAAGGAATGAGACTTGAGTCCCACATTGGTTAAATGGGGAACTTTATTTGCATAGGGTCGTGTCATCATTCCGATCCTACCCATATAGTTTCTCTTTTTCAATAGGTTTGTGCCATCATTCCAACCATACCCATATAATTTCTCTTTTTCAGTAGGGTTGTGCCGTCATTCTGACCCGACCCAGAGTCGTGCCATCATTCTGACCCTACATATAATTTTTTCACATATTATGACCACTTTTCATCCATCAAATCCGGCGCGTGAACATATTCCGGCCAATTTTTCGGTGACTTTATTGTTCAAGATCTACTCATTTCTTAATTTTGAGATGACCCATATATTTTATATTATTTTTCGGCAAATTTTCAGTGGTAGATCGACTTTTCGGCAACGTTACTACTTTTCCGACCACTTTTTCAGTTCGTTCCTTTTCAACTGTGATCACTCAGACGTCCTGAGCAGTCCTTACCAGTTTTCTTACATATTTCTTCACCAAGTCTCTCACTAATCCTCGTATTAATTACATCCATGACAGGCTTGGTACATATAACTACTGACTTGTATGCACCAGCTTGAGGGGGATTGTTAGAATTGGAGTAGGAACAGGAATAGTATATGGAATCCTAGTTGAAAAAGGATTGAAACATAGTGTCTATAAATAGGGTCTCGGTGTAAAAATGTAGATACAACAATTCAATAATATTTTTCTCCTATATTTCTCACAAACAACTAGCAAAGAGACCTAAATAACAGTAGCTGGTTTTTCTTTATCATAGTTCAGTACAACAACATACTAATGTATTCCCACAAAGTGGGATCACGAGAGGGTAAAGTGTACATAGTTCATACCATTACCTCAAATGAAGTAGAGAGATTGTTTCTGATAGACCCCCGGCTCAGAACAAATAACAGTATAACAAGCAAAAAATATAAAAACAAACAAAAAAATGGGGTAATACACCACTAGATAAAAAAAGAAACAAGACACCAACAGAGTAATAGTATGAACTATCTATTCGAAATCACAAACATCACCAAAACACCACAAACAAGAAACTACAATGTGCATGCATAACACTATGACTACAGGTACATCAACAAACAAAGAACTCCTTCCTACAAGTAAGGACGCACTCCTACCCACTAACCATCTACCCTAATCCACGTCTGCTACATCTTTCTATCAAGGGTCATATCCTCTATAAGTTGCAACTGCTCTATGTCACGCCTAATCACTTTCCTCCAATATTTCTTCGGCCTATCTCTACCCCGTATGAAACCATCCAGGCGAGCCTCTCACACCTCCGTACTGGTGCATCTGTGCACCGACTCATCATATGCTCAAACCATCTCAACCTCAATTCCCGCATCTTGTCTTCTACCAAAATCACTCCCACCTTCTCTCGAATAATCTCATTTCTAACCTTATCCCTTCTAGTAAGTTCGCACATCCATCTCAACATCCTCATCTCCGCCACCTTTAACTTTTGGATATAGGAGTTCTTAACTGGCCAACACTCTACTCCACAACTTAGCTAGTCGAATTGCCGCTCTGTAGAACTTACCTTTAAGCTTACGAGGCACCTTCTTATCAAACAAGACTCCCGAAGCAAGCCTCCATTTCAAACACCCTGCACCAATACGGTGCATGACATCCTTATCAATCTCCCCATTCCCTTGAATCATAGTTCAGTCAATTGAGAAATTCCCAATGACTAAGGGGTGGTTTCAATTGTAACACAGTTCCTGTACTTCGTTTAAACTATGTATTCCATTATTTTCAACAACTTTTCACCATTCATCTCCTGGAAAACCCTCTATTTCTTTTACTGCTTCTTTGTATTCTTAGACAGCGCTGAACTTCAAAAACTTTTAACTCTATTTTCTGGAACCTAAACCATAGAACTCAAGAAACTAAAGCCCAAAAGGTTTATTATCACCAGAAGAGGAACTTTGCTCTTAAACAAGACAATTTCAGAAACAGAGTTTCACGATGCTGGTCTGCCTCAAGATTAGCTGATTAGGAAAATGGACCCATTACACCAATAAAAAGAAATAGATGATCTCTCATAAGTCTCCTCTCTGGTTCCATGTATTAAGTGGGTTTCCCTCTGCTCTAGCTTCCATCTTAAGTGCACAAAACCAACTTTTGTGGGTGTCCTGGCACAACTCTGCTCTCTCAATAGTGCACTCCGAGCTCATCATTTGATACAATCATGCAACCCAAACTCAAAGTGCACAAATATTCTCAATCAAAAAAGTCAAAGTTAATAGAGATATAAGCATATAATACACAACTGCTTGACTGCTGAAAAACATACTTCATAATTGACACTAGTTTGTCATGGCGTGAGTTTAAGATATTAATTTGACTTAAATAATAAGGCAGTGGTTCTGGAAGAAATATTAAAGTGATGGTTGTATTAGGGAAAGCTTTGGAGTGGTGATGTGGCCTTTGGGTAAAACAGATACGTATCCAAAGAGCCCAGCAAGCAAAAAGAGTTTTGAGGTTCCTGTCGCCAAGATTTATTTCGGATAAAGACAGAAGGAGCAACGTGGACAACAAAACAAAAAAGGACAAGAGCGTCAGGGGATTCAGGTGCAAAAATAAAAAGATTAGCACACCACAAAAAAATAATACTCCCTCCGTTTAAAAAAGAATGATCTATTTTTACTTGGCACAAAATTTAAAAAAATAAAGACGACTTTTGAATCTTGTGTCCTTAAATTAAAGTTGTGTCAAATGTACCAAAATGCTCTTAATCTTGTTGTTCTAAACACGTCACGTGAAAACTTGAAATTAAAGTATTGCAAAAAAAGAAGGGGTCATTCTTTTTTAAACGAACTAAAAAGAAAAATAGGTCATTCTTTTTTAAACGGAGGGAATATCCCTGAAAACACAACCGATACACTTAAAATTTTGCTATATGCGATTTTCAAAAGGAGGCCAGATCACAAAGGCCGAGCTGCCTTAAAGCTCCGACTCCACAGGAACCAGAGAAGACCAAACAACCAAGGCCCTACATTTCTGCAGAACCTGTTTTTACAACTCAAATTTAGGAAAGGGGATAGGGTGTTGTGTAAGGACTGTAAGGTCATTCCGAGTGAGAATCTTTCGACCCAGCATAGGCTCTTGGTGATGGACTTGGGCATAAAGAAGGACAAGAAGAATAGGGGTGTGGAGGGTCAACCGAGAATTAAGTGGGGCGGCTTGACGCCAGTGAATGCGCGGGAGATAGGGGAGAAGTTGCGGGTATGGGGGTGTGGGAGTGTAGGGGAGACGTAGATGGTATGTGGGATAGGGCGGCTAGATGCATCAAGGAGACTGCCAGGGAAGTATTGGGTGTGTCTAGGGGCCGGGCCGGTCACCATCGGGGAGATTGGTGGTAGAATGAAAAAGTTAAGAAGAAAGTGGAGACTAAGAAGGGGGTGTATGCTAAGTTGGTTGAGAGTAAGAATGAAGAAGAGAAGCGGGTAAATAGGGAGGAGTACAAGTTAGCGAGGAAGGAGGCTAAGCTAGCAGTTACGGCTGCTAAGACGGCAACGTTTGAGAGCTTGTATGCAGGGTTAGAGGAGAAAGGAGGGGAAAATAGGTTGTTTAGGCTGGCTAAGGCGAGGGAGAGGAAGGGCCGTGACCTTGACCAGGTGAAGTGAATTAAGGCGGAGGATGGTAGAGTGTTGGTAGAGGATGCTCACATTAAGAAAAGATGGCAGTCGTATTTTCATAGGCTCTTGAATGATGAGGGGGATAGAGTAATTGCGTTAGGGGAGCTGGAGCAATTAGAGGAGTGTCGTGATTTTAGGTATTGTAGACGTTTTAAGGTGGAGGAGGTCAGAGAGGTTCGCAGGATGCGAAGGGGTAGGGCGACGGGGCCTGATGAGATTCCCGGGGATTTTTGGTAGTTCGCTGGTGAGACTGGTTTGAGGTGGTTGACTGATTTATTTAACGGCATTTTCAAGTCGGCAAAAATGCCCGAGGCCTGGCGATGGAGTACTATGATACCTCTGTATAAGAATAAGGGTGACATTCAGAGTTGCAACAACTATAGGGGTATTAAGTTATTAAGTCACACTATGAAGATTTAGGAGAAAGTAGTCGAGTTGAGGTTGAGGAGGATAGTGTCTATTTCGGAAAACTAGTTTGGATTTATGCCCGGGCGCTCGACGACGGAGGCAATTCACCTGGTGCGGAGACTAGTGGAACAGTACAGGGAAAGGAAGAAGGACCTGCACATGGTGTTTATCGACTTGGAGAAAGCATACGACAAAGTCCCTAAGGAAGTCCTTTGGAGATGCTTGGAGGTGAGTGGGGTCCCGATAGCGTATATCAGAGCAATCAAGGACATGTATGATGGAGCTAAGACCCAGGTGAGGACGGCGGGAGGCGATTTAGAATATTTCCCTGTCTTAACTGGGTTGCATCAGGGATCTACTCTTAGCCCGTTTTTGTTTGCTTTGGTGATGGATGTGTTGACGCGGCGTATCCAAGGAGAAGTGCCCTGGTGTATGCTTTTTGCAGATGATGTGGTTTTGATTGATGAGACTCGGGGGGGTATGAATGATAAATTAGAGGTGCGGAGACAGACCCTTGAGTCTAAAGGGTTCGAGTAGAGTATGAGCAAGACCGAATATTTGGAATGTAAGTTTAATGGCTCGAGGGAGGAAGACGAGGTGGTAGTAAGGTTGGATTCTCAGACGGTTTGTAAGAGGGATAGTTTTAAGTATCTTGGGTCTATGATTTAGGGGAATGACGAGATTGATGAGGATGTCTCTCACCGTATTAGGGCGGGATGGATGAAGTGGAAGCTCGCCTCGGGGGTGTTGTGTGATAAGAAGGTGCCCCTAAAGCTTAAAGGCAAATTCTACAGGGTGGCAGTCCGTCCGGCCATGCTGTATGGCGCGGAGTGTTGGCCAGTAAAGAACTCTCACATCCAAAAAGTGAAGGTGACGGAAATGAGAATGTTGCGTTGGATGTGTGGACTTACTAGGGGTGATAGAGTTCGGAATGAGATTATTCGGGAGAAGGTGGGAGTGGCTTCGGTGGAGGATAAGATGCAGGACGGAAGATTGAGATGGTTTGGGCATGTGATGAGGAGGGGCACGGATGCACCGGTTCGTAGGTGTGAGAGGCTTGTTTTGGATGGCTTTAGGAGGAGGTAGAGGTAGGCCGAAGAAATACTGGAGAGAGGTGATTAGGCGGGACATGGAGCAGTTACAGCTTACTGAGGACATGACTCTAGACAGGAAGATTTGGAGGACACGTATTAGGTTACAAGGCTAGCGCCAAGTTGGGTAGGTAGGGTAGGGCTTCAATTGGTGAGTATATTAAACCTGTTTTGCTACCTTGTTGCATGTTGTATTACGATTGCTTACTCTTTTTTGTTTACTATTCCTCTGTTCACTATTCTTTTGTAATTAGCGTATTTATGTATTGTCATCTTTTTGTTTGGAGTTGATTACTATTCCCTTGCTACTTCTCCGGAGGTAGTGGTATGGACTACGTACATCTTACCCTCCCCAGACCTCACTATGTGGGAATAAACTGGGTTTGTTGTTGTTGTTGTTGTTGTTGTTAAATCTATGACCTCCCAAATCACATGCAATAACTTTACCATAGTTATATCCCATTTTAATTTATTTATCTTACTGCGAGTACGGAGCTGAGCACATCCAGAATATTGGCTGGCACAAGTAAGGAATGGACACATGGTATGCTACGATTAGTGTGTACCCTTGGGACATAGTAGAAATTTCATCAATAATGGTCTATTTCATGTAATCTATAAATAAGTTTTCTCCATCAATCTCAAGGGATCATGTGAAAGCATATAGAAAAGAAGTTTAGCTCATTTTGTTCTATATTCTTGGAAGAAGAATTGTATTTCTCGGCAACTAGCCCGGAAGCTTGACACTGACCCCCAAGGCTTGGGGACACCGGATTTGTTTCCTTTACTTTAAATCCTAGTCCTCCGTATTTGTTTTTACTGCCGATTGTCTTTGTTTAACGTATAAGTCATACACTAATCTGAAAAAGGGTTAAACTAGGACACAAATTTGTGTACTGTTTCTCGAGTAATCAATGGTTGAAAAGTAACTTTAATAAAGAAATATTAACATAAAAATTTAATGTTCAAATTAATCAAGTAAAGTAGAAATTGAAAGGGATGGAATACCTTTAAGAGCCAGCAAGGCTCGCAAACGAGATAAAGCAGAGGCACGATTCATGTGCTGGGATCTATCCTCCACCGCCTAAAAATGAATAAAATTTCAGTTAAAAAATCGATAAAAAGGGTGATAAGAAATGTAGGAAAGCATGAAAGCAAACCTGAGAAACAATCCCAGTTGGGTTATGCTTCAAACGCACAGCAGATTCACGCTTGTTGCGGTGCTGTCCACCAGGACCTGAAGCCTTGAATGTACTCATTTCACACTGCCTCATCAACTCCTCATCCGACATCAACAAGTACTCTTTTCCACCGGTACCCGTATCGACACTTCCATTGCTTTTGTTGAATGCACTGGTGCTGTATTTAGCTGACCCAAATTCTTCAAATTGTACAGAAAAAATTGAGTTGCCAACTAGTCTTGGAATTGGGTATGTGCTAGGAATGGAGATTGAATGGGGGCGAGGTGTTAATATGGACATGTTAGTGATACATTTCGGAAAATGCAGAAACGATTTGAAAACGGATCGAACCATATGGATTTCAAAATTAGCGTTTGCTACACTAGCTTTCAGGAGGAAGTAAGGTTGTGCGTGGATTGTTCGGACTTCGGAGACGTAAAAGCAGGGGTGTACATGGTAAGGTACGGTACCCTGTTACAGTACAGTATTTTAAAATTTGGTACATAACTTTAATTTTTGATATCTAAAAAATTAATATCATTACCATACTTGATATGGTTTGTTATTTTAAAATTCGATTTCGATATTTTACGGTATAAAAATTTGGTAACTATATTTTATTTGATTTCGACTTACATATATTCATATAAAAAACTATAACTTTAAACTTTAAAAATGTTTCAATCATACAAGACTAACAACTATCTTTGTCAATTAATTACACAAAAACAATATTTCAATCACGATTAAGTAGTCCAAAATGCAAACTCTGAACAAAATTACTTAAACTTAAGCATAGTACTCCTAAATACTCCCTCCGTTTCAAAAAGAATGACCTACTTTTCTTTTTAGTCCGTTTAAAAAAAAATGATCCTTTCTTTTTTTGGCAATACTTTAATTTCAACTTTCCATAAGGTATGTTTAGGACCACAAGATTAAAGGACACTTTGGTACATTTGACATAATTTTAATTTAAGACAACAAGATTTAAAAGTCTTCTTTATTTTCTTAAATTTTGTGTCAAGTCAAAGTAGGTTAGTCTTTTTGAAACGGAGGGAGTAATAATAAGTTTCCTAAAAAAATTATTTCTAAATAAAAATTACTTTTATGTTCAATTGGCTAATGAATAATATATAAATATATTTAATAATCTTAAATATAATATATATATATATATAGGTTTTATATATTATTAAAAAACTTTGGTGCGGTATACGGTATTTCGGTATTTATTGTATAAATACCAAATACCGTACCAAATATCAAAATAATTTAAAACTCTTACCAAACACCATACCAAATACCATAACATTCATACCATAGTATAAAAAATTTTGATTTCGAAATGGTATTCGGTATAAATCATACCATGCCCACAGGGGCGGACCCACGTGCTATTTTGGGGTGCTTCGGTACCCACTAAACTCGACGTAGAATAGGTATTATTATATAAAAAACACTGAAAAAATGGTATAAAAAATAAAAAAACAACCACAGAACTAAAACTTATCTGGGTGCTCTGGCTTTAGGTGGATCTTTCATGTCCAGGTGCTTGAGATTGATTCCCCTTAGCTACGCTACATTTTTGTATAAATTTTTTTGCAACTTTTCAGTTACATTTAATGCACACACACGCACAAGACCCAAGTAATCTTGTACACTAGTTCACACGTATATGAGTTTGACTTTTTTTGTATTACTTTTTTTTTTACTTCTTAATTTATTAAACTAAAAGTACTTTTTGAATTTTTTTAATTACTCAAACCAAAAATTTGAAAACCTTTTGTCCCTCTCCACCAAAAATCTTACTCTTCCAAAACTCAAACACCAAATTTTAATGTTGCATTTAAATAGTTATATATTTATATTATGTCATTATTAGCAAATTATGTTAAAAAAAAATTAAAGCCAAAGAGGGAGCCAGAATTTGAAGTCAATGGGTTCTGAATTTAAAGAAATATAAAAAATCAAAAAAATAAATATGTTGTAATGGGGTTCGAACACACGTCCGCGGCAGAAGGGAGGCCCTTTAATGTTGGTCCATCTACCACTAGGCCAAGCGATCATGTTTGTCAATGGATTCACACTATGTAATCATATACATATATTCAAAATTTTAGTGTAAATATAGAGTTTACGTAAAAGCTATTGGATTCGTCTGAACCCTCGTAGGGTACTGTAGCTCCACCCTTGATTAAAGCATCCACGACCTTAAAATTCTGGATCCGCCACTGCATGCCCACCCCTACGTAAAAGAGGATCTTCAAGGGGAAAACATTATGCTGGAAAAGATCCAAATTAGAAATTCTAAAACTTACGCAGGTCTAATTTTAATATTCTAGACTAGAGGACCCAATTTGGATATCATTTCAAATTGGATCTCAGTAAAATTGCTCGACTGAAATTAATTCTAGATAGAGATATTTATTTAGCTAAAATAATAGACTTTCAAGTAATTTTTAGCCAAAAGAATTATTCCGTCCAAATGCTTAGGCAAGTGCACTCGATGTACAAGTAATACATAATAAAAAAAAATGGTTAAAACTGTCCTTGAACTATCTGAAATAAAGTAAAAATAATCTCTATTTATTTTTTGGCTAAAAAATATCCCTCCATTTATTTCTGGACTCAAAAATGTCCTTTTATTTTTTGACTCACAATTACCCCTCACTCTAATGGAATGTCATCTGATAATCCACGTGGATAAAAAAGGTCATCTGACTTGTCCATATTATCTGTCAGTATGGAGTATCAGCCTATGTCCGTCCATGTAGAAGTGGATTAAACAAAATGCACCACCAATAACATAGAAAGATTTCTTACATGTGCAACATGATCAACTTCTAGAATTAACAGTTTCTTGCGCATCTCAGATACTTTAAGGAATAGAATCCTCTTGAGTTCTCTGACAAATAAAAAACTTGTCAATAAAAAAAAATTGAGCTCTAAAATCATAAGGTACTTAAATTAAGTACTTCATAGATGAATATGCTCAGAATCTTACGTAAAGTTATTTATAGATCCATATTATGCATGTAACGACCAACACTGTCTAAGATAACTACTCAAGTGAAGGTTCCTTATACCAACACTATATCAACAAATTTAGTTTATTGATAAATATTCTTGGTCTTTACTTTTAGATTAAAAAAAATTATTGAGTGACAGTAGTAGCAGTATGATTTTTTAGTCCTAACTAAGATTTATATGTCAATAGAAAATATAGACAACATCTAATACTTATTTTTAATAGTAATAGTGGTAACAACAACAATAATAATAAGACATGGGCCGATTATTCATACTGATAACTTATGTGGATAGACCAGATGACTTTTTGGTATCTATGTAGGTTGTCGGGTGACATTCCGTTAGAGAGAGGGATAATTGTGAGCCAAAAAGCAAACAAAGGCGTCTTTTTGAGCCAAAAAGTAAACAGATTATATTTTTGCTACATTTCAAATAGTTCAGGGGTAGTTTGACCTTTTTTCGTATATAATATAAGTGTAGATATCACGCTCACATAGATTTATCGGACTGATTGTCTAATATGAATTAGTATTTCAATTATGTCATAGGTAACAAATAGTTTTGGACGATATGTTTTGTTATGCTAAATTTAACTAAGAATAAAAAAAAATTATATCAAGGTGACGAAAGAGTTCCAACTGTTATACACTTAATAACAGATAATACAATTAATTAAATGAGATAATATTGTTATACATTATCTCGTATTTATTTTCTTTTCTTTTCAACTCTTATTCGTTAGTTAACTCTTCGTTGGTTGACAGATTCTATAAATTAAACATTACACTTTTTTCTTTTCATTTTTCTGTTGCCAAAATAAAAAAATGTCATAATCTTTGTTCTCGTGTATCACACAAGAAAGAACAATCAAATAATATATACTTCTAATACATATCCTTGAAGAGGGAAAAGATCAAGAACTCATGTCAATGTCAACTTTTATGTTTTCTACAAATTATTTAATCAATAACAGTAAGTATTTGGAAAAAATTGAAGGAAATGTGTCATTTAAGTCTTGAATGAATGATTTGTGACATTGACCAACTTAAAGGGTCAAACATAATTAGAAAACTTGATTAAGTTAATTGTGGACTTGATTAATATTTTAAAAACTTTCTAATCTTTTCAAAAATACAAATCAACCCACACCCCTCTCCTCTCCAAATCATCAACTGTCTATCTCCCCTCTCTGGATAGTTTCTCCCAACAAACAGTTCTGCAAATTTATCCTTTCAATCCCCGGCGACTTTAATCTCCAGCGATAAATAGTTGGGCTTTGAGTTTCTTTTCGACTTCCAACTATCAATCGACGTAACAGTATTGCTCTCCGGCCATAACAACTTCGAGTTCTTCATTGTCCCTTTTATTCTTTCACAAGTAAAAAATTATGGCCTTTTTAGTTTTAAAGAAAAGGAGGAACTTGAGCCAACTTCTCTTCTAGTATTGGTTAACAATTTTAATATTTGTTGCTTTGATTGAAATGCAGTCTGAATAAAATCCTAATTTCTGGTATTTCTTCTCTTCTCTTTCCTAAGTGAAATATGATTTTTTGTTGTTTGTTGCATTTTTTGAAGTTTGATTTTTGTTGTTTGTGTTTATACAAACAAAACAACGACGTTGGTGTTTTTGGTGTTGCGCTCGTTGCTGGGTTGATTTGTTCTTGTTCTTATTCTTGGTAAAAATGGTGATATTACTGTTGTTCTATTGAACAAAATCATGCTACTATTTTTTTCTGCAACAGATTAACCATCTGATGCAACAGATGAACCATATGATGCAACATATTAACCTTCTGACGCAACAGATTAACCGTCTGATGAGACAGGTTAACCATTTGACGCAATAGATTCAACATCTAAGCAATAAATTTACAATCCGATGCAACAGATAAATATTTATTGCAATAGCTTTACTATAAGATCCCACAAAGTTCCATCATAGTCCGAGCCTTAGAGCGTGTCAAGTAAAGTGTAATTCCGGCCCTAAAAGATTGAGAAGAGACTTTCCAAGTGATTGGTGTTTAAACCATTTAGAATTTTCTCAAATTTTACCTTTTTTCATGTAGAGAATTGAATTAGCTTTCCAACGATACCAATTTCATCCAAATTCGGTATCGAGGTGAGAAGTTATGGCCGTTTTATTGAGAGTTGTCGGAACCGCCCAGGTGCGACGGACGATCCGACAGACCGTCGAGTTTGCGACGGACCGTCACAACCAAGGTAGTAACTCTCTTTTCTGGCCCAAGTGCGATGGCCAAGACGACGGACCGTCAAGGATGCGACGGACTATTGCTGGGACCGTCGTGTTGAGGCAGTGTGGCCTCACTCTGTCCATTATGCGATAGACGATCCGACGGACAGTCGAACTTGCGATGGACCATCGTATCGAGGCAGTGTGTACCATTCCTGGCCAACGTGCGACGGACGACCCGATGGACCGTCAGACTTGCGACGGATCGTTTCTTCGACCGTCATAGCCCCCGTTCAGTGTTTTAACTCGTTTTAACAAGGGGCTTTTCTCTTTTAACCCTCATATATATTCCAAAGGAACTTGATAGCCTCATTATCTCCCAAAACATCCAAAGGCTAGGGTTTCTCCCTCAAGAGCAAATCTAAAACCTTCTCCAAGAAATCCAAGAACTCACCATGGATTCTACAAATTGAGTTGAAATTTGAGTTCCCCAAGTTCAAGGGTTGCAAGAACCCTCTCTCAAAGGTAAGAAGAAGAGTTTAAAGCAATCTTGTTCATCCAATTTCATAATCTAAGGTATGTGGGGTTTTGAACAAGGGTAATCCTTTCACCCTTGTGCCCAAAAGCTTATTTAACCTACAATTCTCTGTAATTTATGAGATTTTACATGAAATTGAATTGGGTTTTTCACCCATTGTTATTGGTTGCAAACTTTTAACGTTTCCCTTGAATTGAGAGTCTAATGGCATTATTTTTACATATTTTTTTAAGAAATTGCAGCTGGGTCTAAACACCATGATTTTAATCTTTGAGAAGTTAATAGTTGAAATGTTTGAGATATTAAAGTATATGAGTATGTTGAGATTTTGAGACAAATTGCTGAAACTTCCAGATTTCTACATGAATTATGAATCTATATGCTATCTATTATGTTTTTTATGAGTTTTAACTTGAGAATGAATTATGGGTTATTGAGCCCTACTTGAGATTTGCAATTTTATGAACTCTTATGCTATAAACACCCATGATTTGAGTATTCTGAGATTATTGAGAAATATTTTGACCTAATGGTCATTGAGTTTTGAAATCCACTCTACTACATGAGATTACAGATTTGATTATTGGGTTCTTATTGAACCATGAGATTATTCTAAAGTGGATTTTCATAAGATGAGAAAGATAAACTAAAGGGAGTAGTATTTAGCACTGAGCGAGTAAGTTACTACGGTTTCTTACCCCAAAACTACGTGCCACAGTAGGTTGGGCCTGAGGTCGAGTTTATGATTATTATTGGGCCTAAGGCCAAGTTGATATTGGGCCCGAGGCCAATTTTGTTTAGTGATCACTGGACCTAGGTTATACTCCTTGGCAAGAGTATGACGCCTCTCCCCAACGTGAGGTCTTTTCCTTAGAAGGAAAAAATGTTAGACTCCATGTAGCTCGCATGGTTTATGTCGGTTAAGAGAAACTCCCTAAACTAAAGTATTTTTTCATTGAGATAATATATTTTTTTAAAAACTAAAATACTTTCCCTTGATATGAGTATTTTTCCCTAAAACTTGAAATGAGATATTTTCCTAACGTGAATGAAATGCCTTCAAGTATGTTCCAAAGTTTTATGAGTTCAAATTCCAAGTATTATAGTTCAAAAGAGTTATGAGTTGTTGAGCATTGAAGAAGTTTTACTCTCCATGAGACATATGCATGAGTTGAAAGTATTGCTTAAAGTTTCCTTTAGCCTTGAGTAAAGAGAATAAGAGAAGAGTACAAATTTCAAAGCTGAAAGTATAATGACTCACGAGATTGTGTTACATGTTTCATTTTACATGATTCATGAGCTTTACATTTTATACTTATTCAAGCCATGTGAGTCATTACTTATTGCATGCATGATTTGATTAAAGAGTATTGATATTATTTTATATAAATGCATGCACCCCAACATACTCAATACATTTCCAAGTGTTGATCCACATATACGTCTATGTGTTATATTGTCTTATAATGTAGGTTTAGGTGCTTAGTCCCAGCCTCGTCATTGACTTTCGAGTATCTCTGTCTACATCCCTACAGTGGTGAGTCCTCATGGTTCGAGGACCTATCATCAGACATTTCAGTATTTGAGAGACTATGTTATTACTTTTAGTTCATTTCGAGTCAGTTGGGGACCTACCCCAATGGCTCTCTAGTTCATGGATTAGTAGAGGCTTTGTCAGACTAGTTATCAGATTGTGGTTGTGTTGAGGTTTTTTGTTATTGCTTGGTCATTTGGACCGAGCATTTTCTCCGTATTTTCTTTCATATGATATGACTATGCTAGTGTTTGAATTATTTTATCTTGAAATGAGTGTTATTAGTAGAAACAGGCTCAAAGGGTTAGCTTGGGGCTACTTGAAGCCTTAAGCACCGTGTGACGTCCCAGGAGGCAATTTTGGGTTGTTACAAACTTGGTATCAAAGCCTAAGGTTTTTAAGGAGTCCTAGGAAGTCTGACAAGCCGCAATGAGTAGAGTCTTGATCATCGGTATGTAGCGCGCCACATCTATGAGCAAGAGGCTACAAGACATTTTAGGAAAAAGTTGTTTCTTCTTTCAGATTCTATCGTGCCTATAATTGTCCCTCTCATCTAATAATTTGTACTCTTCTATTTTCAGAAAATTCCTCTCCGAAGAGCGAATGTCCTCAGAAATAATGATGAGCAACCCCTACCTGTTGATCCTTTGAATGAGACTGTGTGTCATGCTGAGTTTCGAGCGTCCTTTCAGGCGTTATCCCAAGCAGTCACCATCAATGTTCGGGCCAATAACTAGGCTGCAGTTGCTAATCAGCAGGGAGGTGATGTTGCCACGGCTAGAATCTGTGATTTCATGCGGATGAATCCGCTAGAGTTTTATGGGTCTAAGGCAGATGAGGACCCACAGTTGTACCTTAAGGAGGTGAGAAAGATCACGCAGGTGATGCATATTTTTTAGGAAGAAAGTGTTGAGTTGCCGTCCTATAGGCTGAAGGACATTGCTTATGACTGGGTTGTATCGTGGAGGAAGGGTAGAGGGGAGAATATCGCTCCTAAGACTTGGCAGGTGTTCCAAGATGCATTATTGGATAAGTTCTTTCCGCTTCAGATGAGGGAGGAAAATATTGAGGAGTTTATTAACTTGAGGCAGGGCTTTATGACTGTTAAAGAGTACTGCTTGAAGTTTAACCAGTTGGCCAAGTATGCTCTTGATTTGATTTCTGACACCCGGGCTAGTATGAGCAAGTTTGTGACCGGTGTTTCTGGGTTGGTACTAAAGGAGTGTAGGAATGCGATGCTGCATAGGGATATGGATCTGGCTAGGTTGATGATGCATGCCCAGCAGATAGAGGCAGATAAGATTAGGAAGAGAGATCGAGTGAGGGGTAACAAGAGGGCTAGATCTGAGAAACATGAGTTTAGCCAGCCTAGGTTACATGGAGGGAACCATCCTCAGTTTTAGAGGCATCTGTCTATGCCAGTGCCTTCATCAGCTAGTGCTCCCGCGCCTAGAAGCAGGCAGGAGTAAGGGGATAGATCTTTTATGTCTAGTTCGAAGAACAGTATTGGTAACAGGCCTTGTTATCCTCCTTGTGCTAAATATGGTAGCGATCATCCTAGTGAGTATTTCATAGATCTGAGGAGTTGTTTTGGTTGTGGAAAGAAGGGCAACAGACTTAGAGATTCTCCTCATGCTTGACAGGGGAACAGAGATGCCCGACCTCAGGAACAAGCTACTAGTGCACCAACTCTTGTACCCCATCCCGCCCCTGCTCAGGGAGCTTCATCCAGTACTGCTGGCGGCCAGCGCTAGAATAGATTTTATGCCTTACTATCCTGTCAGGAGAAGGAGGCCTCACCCGATGTTGTTATCGGTATGCTCCATGTCTTTTGCCTTGATGTCTATGTGTTGTTGGACCCCGGGTCAAGTCTCTCCTATGTGACCCCACTTATAGCTGTGAATTTCAAAATGAGTCCCAAAATGATTCTTGAGCCTTTCCTAGTCTCCACCCTCGTAGGGGCGTCAGTTGTTGCTAAACAAGTGTATAGAGATTATCCTGTTACTATTCTTCATAGAGTCATACTTGTTGATTTGATAGAGTTAGACATAGTGGATTTTGACCTTATTCTGGGTATGGATTGGCTTCATTCTTGTTATGCATCTATAAACTACCGTACCCGTGTGGTTAAGTTTCAGTTTCCTGATGAACCAGCTTTTGAGTGGTCCGGGAGTTCGGTATCTTCCAAGAGTCATTTTATCTCTTAGGCCAAAGCCAGAAAGCTAATATCCAATGGCTGCATCTATCACCTAGTTAGAGTCAAAGACACTAAGTTCGAGGCTCCAACTAATCAGTCAGTCGATATTGTTAATGAGTTTCCAGATGTTTTTCTAGAAGATCTCCCAGGGGTACCTCCTGATAGAGAGATAGAATTCGGGATTAATCTTCTTCCCAACACTCATCCCATTTCTATTCTGCCATACCGTATGACACCTGCAGAGCTTAAGGAGTTGAAAGAGCAACTCAAAGATCTTTTAGACAAAGGTTTCATTAGGCTTAGTATTTCTCCTTGAGGCGCACCTGTCTTATTCATGCGAAAGAAAGATGGTTCTTTGCATATGTGCATTGACTATCGTCAGCTTAACAGGGTCACCGTTAAGAACAAGTATCCTCTTTCGAGAATTGATGTCCTGTTTGATCAGTTGCAAGGTGAAAGTTATTTCTCCAAGATAGACCTTAGATCCGGCTATCACCAGCTTAAAGTCAGGGAATGTGATATTCCAAAGACAACTTTCTGAACCCGCTATGGTCACTTTAAGTTTATAGTCATGTCCTTCGGGCTAACCAATGCCCCAGCCGCCTTCATGGACCTCATGAATCGAGTGTTCAAGCAATATCTCGATATGTTTGTCATCGTTTTCATAGATGATATCCTTGTGTACTCCCGTAATGAGAATGACCATGCGAATCATCTTAGAATTGTCTTACAAACCTTCAGAGATCACCAGTTGTTTTCCAAATTCAGTAAGTCTGAATTTTAGCTAAGGTCTGTAGCCTTTCTGGGTCATATCATTTTAGCCGAAGGTACTAGAGTTGATCCCCAAATGACAAAAACTGTGAAAGAATTGGCCTAGACCTATCTCCCCATCTGACATTAGGAGTTTCTTAGGTTAGCGGGCTACTACCATCGTTTTGTTGAAGGTTTCTCTTCTATTGCATCTCCCATGACCCATTTGACCCAAAAGAAAGTTAAGTTCCAGTGGTCAGATTCCTGTGAGAAGAGTTTTCAAGAGTTGAAGACTCGACTTACTTCAGCCCCTGTGTTGACTTTGCCTGATGGTACAAATGGTTTTGTGGTGTATTGTGATGCCTCTACAATTGGTTTGGGTTGTGTGTTGATACAAAGAGGCAAGGTTATAGCCTATGCCTCTAGGCAGTTGAAGCCGCATGAGAAAAATTACCCAACCCATGATCTTGAGTTAGATGTTGTGGTCTTTGCTTTGAAAATCTGGAGACATTATCTTTATGGTGTCCATGTTGATGTGTTTACTGATCATAAGAGCCTGCAGTATGTGTTTACTCAGAGGGAGTTGAATCTTAGGTAGAGGAGGTGGTTGGAGTTGTTGAAAGACTATGATATGAGTGTGCTGTATCACCCGAGCAAGGCCAATATAGTGGCAAATGCCCTTAGCAAGTTGTCTATCGGTAGTGTTGCCCATGTAGAGGAAAGTAAGAAAGAGTTAGCTCGTGATGTGCATTATTTGGCTAGATTGGGTGTTAGGTTGCTTGATTCAGCTGAGGGAAGTACTTTGGTGCAGAGTAGTTCTGAATCCTCTTTAGTTTCGAAAGTGAAGGAGAAGCAAGATAAGGATCCTAGTTTGGTCAGACTGAAGGAGGCAGTTAAGGACCAAAAGGTAGAGGTTTTCTCCCAAGGGGAAGATGGTGTGTTGAGATTGCAAGGTAGATTGTGTGTTCAGTGTGTTGATGATCTGAGGCAGAGGATTATGGCTGAAGCGCATAGCGTGCGGTATTCTATTCATCCCGGCACTACCAAGATGTACCGCGACTTACGGGAAATCTATTGGTGGAATGGTATGAAGAAGGATATAGCCGAATTCGTAGCAAAGTATGCAACGTGCCAATAGGTTAAGGTAGAGCAACAAAGACCTGGTAGTGTGATGTAAGAGTTTGGTATACCCACTTGGAAGTGGGAGGTGGTGAATATGGATTTCGTGATCGGGTTACCTCTTTTGCGTCATCATCATGATTCAATTTGGGTTGTTGTGGATAGGTTGACTAAGTCCGCGCATTTCTTGCCCGTGCATACATCTTATACAATTGAGGATTATGCTAGATTGTATATCCAGGAGTTAGTCAGGCTGCATGGAGTTCCCTCATCCATCATTTCGAATAGGGGAACCCAATTTACTTCTCAGTTTTGGAGGGCGTTTTAGCAGGGTCTTGGTACCCAAGTTCTTTTGAGTTTTGCTTTTCACCCGCAGACAGATGGTCAGGTTGAGAGGACCATTCAGACCATAGAGGATATGTTGTGGGCGTGTGCTCTTGATTTCAAGGGTAGTTGGGATGAGTATTTTCCATTGATAGAGTTTGCTTATAATAATGGTTACCATGTTAGTATCGGGATGACACCATTTGAGGCCTTGTATGGTAGGAGATCACCCATAAGTTGGTTTGAAGTAGGTGAAGCTGTTGTGACTGGGCCTGATTCAATATTTGAGGCTATGGAGAAAGTTAAGTTGATTAGAGAGAGGTTGAAGACCGCTTAGAGTCGTCAAAGGTCATATGTCGATGTGAGGAGAAGAAATCTTGAGTTTGAGGTGAGTGATTTGGTGTACTTGAAGATTTCACCCATGAAAGAGGTGAAGAGGTTTGGTAAAAAGGGAAATCGTAGTCCCCATTATGTTGTCCCGTATAGAGTCTTGAGCCGTGTCGGTAAAGTAGCCTATGAGGTTGAGTTGCAAGCAGAGTTGTCAGTTGTTCATCCTGCTTTTCATGTCTCCATGCTTAAAAAGCATATTGGTGATTCAGTTGTGGTAGATCCTTCAGAGAGTGCTGATATTCAGAACAGTCTTTCATTCGATGAGATTCCTGTTGAGATTTTAGACTTTCAGATCCGTAGACTGAGGAACAAAAAAGTTCCCTTGGTCAAAGTTTTATGGCGGAACCAGTCAGTTGAGGGTGCTACTTGGGAGGCATAAGCAAACATGCAAGCCAAGTACCTGCACCTATTTTTCGCGAGTTCAGATCAATCTGAAGGTATTATTCTTCCTTAATTCAGCCCTTCTAATCTAAAGCTTAAGGTTCTATAGAGTCCTAGGAAGTCTGAAAGCCGCATCTAGTAGAATCTTGTACATAAATGTATTGTGCACCACACCTAGGTGTAGGAGGCTATGAGATATTTTAGGAATAGTTTCCCTTCTTTCAGTATTCATGTCGTGCCAGTGAGCAGTCAAATTTGTATAGCTTATTTTCTCATCCTTGCATCTATTTATGCTATCCAAAATCTCAGAGAATATATCTATTTCAAGGTAGAACCTCCTAGTAGTTGCAAGTTCAGTCCATCTCATGCATTAGTTTCAGACGTTCAAAGTTTAGTTATAATCTAGTTCGTAGATACCCTGTGCATCACCCATTATCTCCGTAAGGTAAGCGTTCTTAGAGGGATATAGCGTCCCAAGGGGGATATACCCCACTTTCTATTAACACTCTCATGCCTTAGATCCTTCAATTTCCCCTTGCATAACGAATTCAGTCTAGAATAGAGGGTACTCATAAGTTGACCTTCAAGTTAGACCTCATCTGTAAGTTAAGTATTCAGAGGTTCAGTTTAGTTTATGATGTTCAGTCCATATGTCACGTAGAAGAATCAGTCATGTTCTCATGTTTCAGTTCAATATGAGTGCCTTTACCATTGCATGTTCAGTCGCATGTTCGTGAGTCAGTTTAGTCAAGTATTCACGCATCAGATATGCGTGGTCAGCTTATCAGTACTTTTAGTCATGCATTCACGTATCAGGTCAGTCATATAATCATGCATCAGATATGCATGGATTCAACTTATCAGTTAAGCATTAGATATGCATTCTCAGTTTGAGAAACTCAGTTTATAGGAACACTCAGTCCTACATTCATAAATCAGCTACCCATGCATCAGATATGCATGTACAGTATGATATGCTCAGTTTTCAGTCATTTCAGGCATGAAATCATGATCATTCATTCATGCTATATATTCGTGTAAGTTGTCTTTTCTCTCATCTCAGCCAGTATCATTCGAGGACAAATGTTCCCAAGGGAGAGATATTGTAATACCCTACATTTTGGACTAGAATAAAAATCCGTCACTCCTATGCATGGATATTTCAAAAGCCTCAAATCCTATATAAATTTAGTGTGTTAATAAATTATGTAGTGTGGGAATCTATTTGAGCATGAATTTAGATCATAGAGTTCCCCTAACTCAAGTACAAGTTGAAAGCTTTCCTATCGTTCAAGTTTTAGTGAGCGTCAAAACTTCGGTCAACTTCATTCAACCATAAGTTGTTGTATATTATGAATTGGGTATCTTACTATATATCAAATGAAATATCTTTGAATTAGATTTCCAACGATACCAATTTCTCCTAAATCCGATATCGGAGCAAAGAGTTATGCCTATTTTACTCCAGCATGTCAGGCTGGAAACAGTGTGACGACATTCCTGATAGCCTATCACATTTGTGACGCCCTATCATGAAGGTCGTCAGCCTTAGGTAGAAACCAGCTCCTAAGTGACAACATTCGTGATAGCCTATCACATTTGTGACGCCCTATTACGAAGGTCGTCAGCCTTAGGCAGAAACCAGCTCCTAAGTGACGACATTCGTGATAGCTTATCACATTTGTGATGCCCTATAACGAAGGTCGTCAGCCTTTGGCAGAAACCAGCCCCTAAGTGACGACATTCGTAATAGCTTATCATATTTGTGATGCCCTATCACGAAGGTCGTCAGCTATGATTTTCAGCATGTCATGTTTTCACGATACTCTCAGTCAAGCCATGATCTATAGAAATCAGTCAGTCATGTGACTCAGGAAAACTCAGTAATCTCAGTAGTTCAGTATTCTAAGTAATCTCAGTGCTCAGTAACCTCAGTAATCACAGTAAATCTCAGTTACTTCATTACTCTTAATCGGTCCTCAGAACTCATTATATTCCGTCCGGAATCGGAATCCAGTAAACTCATTTTAGCTCTGCTAAACAATAGCATTAGTATCAGTTCAGTTAATCAGTATAAGTTAAGCAAATCAGTTCAGTTAAGTTATTTAGTTTAGCCCAGTTATTTAGTTCAGTGTCTTTCGGATGAGAGTAGGATTCAGCACCGAGCGAACCTAGGGATGGGGGCTCACCCGCTAGAATAGAACTGAGATCCCTAAAAGAAATCCCTAGGTTCCAGAACTACGTAGCCAATGTAGGTATGAGATGTCACCCATTAGATAGGACTGACATACTCAGGGGTCACCCGTTAGCACATTTATATGTATAGGACTGATCCCAGGAGTCACCCGCTAGATTAGGACTAACTCCAAGCAGATGTCTTTATTGGTGGCGCGGTACTGACACCCTTCTAGTCAGGTCAGAGATTGGACCCCAGTCAGCTTATCTTGGGGCATGTTGGTTAGATGAACACATCCTACAATTTCAATTACAGAATCAGGGCTTTCAGACACAGTCAACTCAGCTTAGTAGTACAGATTCAGTACTGTTAGATACAGTCAATGCTTATCATTGTAAATAGACTTCAAGATCTCCCATTAGCTAGGACTGATCTCAACTATGATTAATCAGTATCAGAATTATCAGATTTAAAGATCACCCACTAGATAGGACTGATCTCAGACTAAGTCAAATTATCCTTATTATCAGTATACTCATGATCACCCGCTAAATAGGAATGATCTCATATTTAGTTACTCTAAGTAGAACAGAACTCAGATAATTCCATCAGAACTTAGACTGTCAGATACAATCGCTCAGTATCAGTTACATCAGTTAGGCCGATCATCACAGTTATATCAGTTATATCAGTTTTCTGAACTCATGTATTAGTCATATAGTTATCAGAATTCATGATATCAGTATTCATCCTCAGGACTGTCAGACATAGTCAACCAGACCAGTTTTTCATAATTCAAACTGTTAGAAATAGTCGTTCATCTATTAAGTATCTTAGGATCAGTACACTCATGTTGTCAGTATTCAGACTCAGTAGTTAGTATCTCCACGAGTTCAGTTACAGTTATGTATGCATATATGTATTCTCACATTCATATTTGTCAGCATTATTCATACATATAACCCTTTGCATTTAGCCTACCTTACTCGTATACTCAGTACATTTAGACGTACTGACGCATTTGCACTATGGTGCTTTCTCTTATGTTACACCATAGGTTCAGAGGCATGAGCTCCAGATCAACTGTAACATTTCAATGTTTAGAGTTTACGGTGAGTCCTTCTCATTCTAGGATGATATGATTATTGCTAAATTTACTATTTAGTTTCTAGACGGAGTTAGTTGGAGACATGTTCCTTCAACTCCTTATTCAGTTCAGTAAGAGGCTTTTAGACTAGATGTCAGATTAGATATTCAGATCTTATTATTTTTAGTATTTATGGCTTGTTTTGGTATTGTTATACCTTTTTCAGATATTTTGTTATCAGACGTTTATTCAGTTCGAACCTTATGGCCTTTCATGTTCATGTTTCCGCATTTTATGATATATTATACAGTATATAAGTACAGATATCAGTCATGGGTTAGCTTGTGGTCCTTCGGGGTCATAAGCACAGTGTAGCATTTCAGTTTAGAAAATTGGGGTGTTACAAACTTGGTATCAGAGCCTAAGGTTCAATAAAGTCCTAGGAAGTCTGAAAGCCGCATCTAGTAGAGTCTTGTACATGCGTGTGTTGTGCACCACACCTATGTGCAGGAGGCTATGAGATGTTTTAGGCACAGTTTCCCTTCTTTCAGTATTCATGTCATGCCAGTGAGCAGTCAGATTTGTATAGCTTGTTTTCTTATCCTTGCATCTATTCATGCTATCCAAAATCTCAGAGAATATATCTATTTTAAGGTAGAACCTCCTAGTAGTTGCAAGTTCAGTCAATCTCATGCATTAGTTTCAGACTTCCAAAGTTTAGTTATAATCTAGTTCGTAGATGCCCTGTGCATCACCCAGTATCTCCGTAAGGTAAGCGTTCTTAGAGGGACATAGTATCCCAAGGGGGAGATACCCCACTTTCTCTTAATGATCTCATGCCTTAGATCCTTCTATTTCCCCTTGCATAACAAATTCAGTCTAGAATAGAGGGTACTTATAAGTTGACCTTCAAGTTAGACCTCAGCTGTAAGTTAAGTATTCAGAGGTTCTGTTCAGTTTATGATGTTCAGTCCATATGTCACGTAGCAGAATCAGTCATGTTTCCATGTTTTAGTTCAATCTGAGTGCCTTTACTGTTGCATGTTCAGTCGCATATTCGTGAGTCAGTTCAGTCAAGTATTCACGCATCAGATATGCGTGGTCAGCTTATCAGTACTTTCAGTCATACATTCACGTATCATATTAGTCATATAATCATGCATCAGATATGCATGGATTCAACTTATTAGTTAAGCATCAGATATGCGTTCTCAGTTTGAGAAACTCTGTTTATCGGAACACTCAGTCCTACATTTATAAATCAGCTACCCATGCATCAGATATGCATGTACAGTATGATATGCTCAGTTTTCAGTCATGTCAGGCATGAAATCATGATCAGTCATTCATGCTATATATTTGTGTAAGTTTTCTTTTCTCTCATCTCAGACAGTATCATTCGAGGACGAATGTTCCCAAGGGGGAGATATTGTAACACCCCACATTTTGGACTAGAATGAAAATTCCTCATTCCTATGTGTGGATGTTCAAAAGCCTCAAATCCTATATAAATTTAATGTATTAATCAATTATTTAGTGTGGGAATCTATTTGATCATGAATTTAGATCATACAGGTCCCCTAACTCAAGTACATGTTGAAAGCTTTCTGATCGTTCAAGTTTTAGTTAGCGTCAAAACTTGGTTCAATTTCAATCCACCATAACTCGTTATATATGATGAACTGGGTGGATTACTATATATCAAATGAAATATCTTTCCAACGATACTAATTTCGCCTAAATCTGATATCGGAGCAAAGAGTTATTCCTATTTTACTCCAGCATGTCAGGATGGAAACAATGTGACGACATTCATGATAGCCTATCACATTTGTGACGCCCTATCACGAAGGTCGTCAGCCTTAGGAAGAAACCAGATCCTAAGTGAGGACATACGTGATAGCCTATCACATTTGTGATGCCCTATCATGAAGGTCGTCAGCCTTAGGCAGAAACCAGCCCCTAAGTGACGACATTCGTGATAGCTTATCACATTTGTGATGCCCTATCACGAAGGTCGTCAGCTATGATTTTCAGCAATTGGGAAATTATTTCATAAGTGTGTTTTTGTCTTTTCCTTCACCTTCCACGACTTATAACCCTAAAGAGGTGTAATTTTTCCCATTTTTCATCAGTTAAGAATCTCAAAAACCCTCTCTTATACTCTCAACCACAAGATTAGAGTTTCCATCAAACTCATCTCTCAAAAGCAAGATTCAAGCCTTTTTCTAAGATAATCAAGAATTAGGTTTCCCAATCCAAGAACTCTCAAGCAAATCATCAAGGTTTCCTTTCTAAGGTATGCGTGTGTTCATTCATGGACTCCTTTCGTCTATGAAGTTTAAGAACCCTTTTCTAAAACTATATATTATGGCTTTCATGTTATGAATGGATTTTTGATCATGTTTATGTGTTGAATGATGCCAAGATAGAATCTTTATGTGTTATTATGAATCTATGACATCATATGAGTTGAAAACATGTAAGTTTGATTATTTATGATGAGTAATTGTATGATTTACACCTATGCCTAAGTTGTGCATGTAAGGTGTTTGATAAAATACCTAAGAGACTAAAAATCATGCGTTGTAGCTAAATTGTGACTAAGTGAAAGATTCATGATAGGCCTCTATGATTCAATGTCATCCATGTTTATAATGTGTCTTGTGAACACTGTTGGATTACTCATGAACTAGTCTTATGGATTATTCTATGCTTACTTGGAAAACCCACTCATGTATAAGATGTAGAATACCCATGTACTTTATGAAATTACCCAAGTTATGATATTATGGATTGTGGTTGTAATATGTAATGAGTATGATATTGAAATCTATGCCAGTATATACATGTTGTATGAAATTCCCTTTCATGGAATAGATTGTTGAGAACCATGCTTAGTATGAAATCCCTTATTTATGATTTTGTGGATTATGGACTCTACTTTTATGATCAAGTCAGTCATGTGTGTTAGTTTCCTTCCATCGAGTCTTGGGGGGAACTTGTACCCGAAAAATATAGTTGTGTGCCTAGAGCCATGTCATGTTTTCATGCTACTCTCAGTCAAGCCATGATCTATAGAAATCAGTCAATCATGTGACTCGGGAAAACTCAGTAATCTCAGTAGTTCAGTATTCTCAGTAATCTCAGTGCTCAGTAACCTCAGTAATCACAATAAATCTCAGTAACTTCAGTACTCTTAATCAGTCCTTAGAACTCATTATATTCCGTCCGTCATCGGAATCCAGTAAACTCAGTTTTAGCTCCGGTAAATAATACCATTAGTATCAGTTTAGTTAATCAGTATCAGTTCAACAAATCAGTTCAGTTAAGTTATTTAGTTCAGCCCAGTTATTTAGTTCAGTGTCTTTAAGATGGGAGTAGGATTCAGCACCGAGCGAACCTAGGGATAGGGGCTCACCCGCTAGAATAGGACTGAGATCCCTAGAAGTAATCCCTAAGTTCCAGAACTACGTAGCCAGCGTAGGTATGAGATGTCACCCATTAGATAGGACTGACATAATCAGGAGTCACCCGTTAGCATATTTATATGTACATGACTGATCCTAGGAGTCACCCGCTAGATTAGGACTGACTCCACAACAGATGTCTTTACTGATGGCGCGGTACTGATACCCTTCTAGTCAGGGCAGAGATTGGACCCCAGTCAGCTTAGCTTGGGGCATGTCGGTTAGATGAACACATCCCACAGTTTCAGTTACAGAATCAGGGCTTTCAAACACAGTCAACTCAGATTAGTAGTACAGATTCAGTACTGTTAGATATATTTAATTCTTATCATTGTAAATAGACTTCAAGATGACCCATTAGCTAGGACTGATCTCAACTATGATTAATCAGTATCAGAATTATTAGATTTAAAGATCACCCGCTAGATAGGACTGATCTCATATTTAGTTACTCCAAGTAGAATAGAACTCAGATAGTTCCATCAAAACTTAGACTGAAGATACAGTCGCTCAGTATCAGTTATATCGGTTAGGCCGATCATCACAATTATATCAGTTATATCAGTTTTCTGAACTCATGTATCAGTCATATAGTTATCAGAATTCATGATATCAGTATTCAGCCTCAGGACTGTCAGACACAGTCAACCAGACCAGTTCTTCATAATTCAAACTATTAGAAATAGTCGTTCATCTATTAAGTATCTTAGTTTCAGTACACTCATGTTGTCAGTATTCAGACTCAGTAGTTAGTATCTTCATGAGTTCAGTTACAGTTATGTATGCATGTATGTATTCTCACGTTCATATTAGTCAGCATTGTTCATGCATATAACCCTTTGCATTTAGCCTACCTCACTCGTATACTCAGTACATTCAGACGTACTGACGCATTTGTGCTATTGTGATTTCTCTTATGTTACACCATAGGTTCAGAGGCACGAGCTCCAGATCAGCAGTAGCATTTCAATGTTCAGAGTTTACAGTGAGTCCTTCTCATTATAGGATGATATAATTATTGTTATATTTAATATTCAGTTGCTAGACGGAGTTAGTTGGAGACATGTTCCTTCAACTTCTTATTCAGTTCAGTTAGAGGCTTTCAGACTAGATGTCAGATTAGATATTCAGATCTCATTATTTTTAGTATTTATGACTTATTTTGGTATTGTTATACCTTTTTCAGATATTTTGTTATCAGACGTTTATTCAGTTCGAACTTTATGGACTTTCATGTTCATGTTTCCGCATTTTATGATATATTATGTAGTAGACAGGTACAGATATCAGTCATGGGTTAACTTGTGGTCCTTCGGGGTCATAAGCACCCTGTAGCATTTCGGTTCAAAAAATTAGGGTGTTACAAACTTGGTATCAGAGCCTAAGGTTCAATAAAGTCCTAGGAAGTCTGAAAGCCGCATCTAGTAGAGTCTTTTACATGCGTGTGTTGTGCACCACACCTATGTGAAGGAGGCTGTGAGATATTTTAGGAACAGTTTCCCTTCTTTCAGTATTCATGTCATGCTAGTGAGCAGTCAGATTTGTATAGCTTATTTTCTCATCCCTGCATCTATTCATGCTATCCAAAATCTCAGAGAATATATCTATTTCAAGGTAGAACCTCCTAGTAGTTGCAAGTTCAGTCCATCTCATGCATTAGTTTTAGACTTCCAAAGTTTAGTTATAATCTAGTTTGTAGATGCCCTGTGCATCACCTAGTATATCCGTAAGGTAAGCATTCTTAGAGGGACATAGCATCCCAAGGGGGAGATACCCCACTTTCTCTTGACGCTCTCATGCCTTAGATCCTTCAATTTCTTCTTGCATAACTAATTCAGTCTAGAATAGAGGGTACTCATAAGTTGACCTTCAAGTTAGACATCAGCTGTAAGTTATGTATTCAGAGGTTCAGTTCAGTTCATGATGTTCAGTCCATATGTCTCGTAGTAGAATCAGTCATGTTCTCATGTTTCAGTTCAATCTGAGTGCCTTTACCATTGCATGTTCAGTCACATATTCGTGAGTCAGTTCAGTTAAGTATTCACACATCAGATATGCGTGGTCAGCTTATCAGTACTTTCAGTCATGCATTCATGTATCAGGTCAGTCATATAATCATGCATCAGATATGCATGGATTCAACTTATCAGTTAAGCATCAGATATGCATTCTCAGTTTGAGAAACTCAGTTTATCGGAACACTCAGTCCTACATTCATAAATTAGCTACCCATGCATCAGATATACATGTACAGTATGATATGCTCAGTTTTCAGTCATGTCAAGCATGAAATCATGATCAGTCATTCATGCTATATATTTGTGTAAGTTTTCTTTTCTCTCATCTCATCCAGTATCATTCGAGGATGAATGTTCCCAATGGGGAGATATTGTAATACCCCACATTATAGACTAGAATAAAAATTCGTCATTCCTATGCGTGGATGTTTCAAAAGTCTCAAATCCTATGTAAATTTAGTGTGTTAATCAAATATTTAGTGTGGGAATCTATTTGATCATGAATTTAGATCATACAGGTCCCCTAACTCAAGTACAAGTTGAAAGCTTTCCGATCATTCAAGTTTTAGTAAGCGTCAAAATTTGGTTCAACTTCAATCCTCCATAACTCATTGTATATGACGAACTGGGTGGATTACGATATATCAAATGAAATATCTTTGAATTATCTTTCCAACGATACTAATTTTGCCTAAATCTGATATCGGAGAAAAGAGTTATTCCTATTTTACTCCAGCATGTCAAGTTGGAAACAATGTGACGACATTTGTGATAGCCAATCACATTTGTGATGCCCTATCTCGAAGATCGTCAGACTTAGGCAGAAACTAGCTCCTAAGTGACGACATTTGTGATAGCCTATCATACTTGTGACGCCCTATCACGAAGGTCGTCAGCCTTATGCAGAAACCAGCTTCTAAGTGACGACATTCGTGATAGCCTATCACATTTGTGATGCCCTAAAATGAAGGTCGTCAGCCTTAGGAAGAAACCAGCCCCTAAGTGACAAAATTTGTGATAGCTTATCACATTTGTGATGCCCTATTATGAAGGTCGTCAACTACGATTTTCAGCAACTGGGAAATTATTTCATAAGGGTATTTTGGTCTTTCCCTTCACCTTCCACGACTTATAACCCTAAAGACGCATAATTTTTCCCATTTTTCATCAGTTAAGAATCTCAAAAACCCTCTCTTATACTCTCAACCACAAGATTAGGGTTTTTATCAAACTCATCTCTCAAAAGCAAGATTCAAGCCTTTTTCTAAGAAAATCATGAATTAAGTTTCCCAATCGAAGAACTCTCCAGCAAATCATGAAGGTTTCCTTTCTAAGGTATGCGTGTGTTCATTCATTGACTCCTTTCGTTCATGAAGTTTAAGAACCCTTTTCTAAAACTATATATTATGGTTTTCATGTTATTAATGGATTGTTGATCATGTTTATGTGTTGAATGATGCCAAGATAGAATCTTTATGTGTTATTATGAATCTATGACATCATATGGGTTATAAACATGTAAGTTTGATTATTTATGATGAGTAATTATATGATTTACACCTATGCCTAAGTTGTGTATGTAAGGTGTTTGATAAAATACCTAAGAGACTAGAAATCATGCATTATAGCTAAATTGTGACTAAGTGAAAGATTCATGATAGGCCTCTATGATTCAATGTCATCCATGTTGATAATGTGTCTTGTGAATACTGTTGGATTACTCATGAACTAGTCTTATAGAATTATGCTATGCTTACTTGGAAAACCCACTCATGTATAAGATGTAGAATACCCATGTACTTTATGAAATTCCCCAAGTTATGATATTATGGATTGTGGTTGTAATATGTAATGAGCATGATATTGAAAGCTATGCAAGTATATACATGTTGTATGAAATTCCCTTCCATGAAATAGATTGTTGAGAACCATGCTTAGTATGAAATCCCTTATTCATGATATTGTGGATTATGGACTCTACTCTTATGATCAAGTCAGTTATGTGTGTCAGTTTTCTTCCATCGAGTCTTGGGGGTACTTGTACCCGAAAAATATAGCTGTGTGCCTAGAGCCATGTCATGTTTTCATGCTACTCTTAGTCAAGCCATGATCTATAGAAATCAGTCAGTCATGTGACTCAGGAAAACTCAGTAATCTCAGTAGTTCAGTATTCTTAGTAATCTCAATGCTCAATAACCTCAGTAATCACAATAAATCTCAGTAACTTCAGTACTCTTAATCAGTCCTCAGAACTCATTATATTCCGACTGTCATCCAAATCCATTAAACTCAGTTTTAGCTCCACTAAATAATACCATTAGTATCAGTTCAGTTAATCAGTATCAGTTTAACAAATCAGTTCAGTTAAGTTATTTAGTTCAGCCCAGTTATTTAGTTCAGTGTCTTTAAGATGGGAGTAGGATTCAGCACCGAGCGAACCTAGGGATAGGGGCTCACCCGCTAGAATAGGACTGAGATCCCTAGAAGTAATCCCTAAGTTCCAGAACTACGTATCCAGTGTAGGTATGAGATATCACCCATTAGATAGAACAGACATACTCAGGGGTCACCCGTTAGCACATTTATATTAAAGGACTGATCCCAGGAGTCACCCGCTAGATTAGGACTGACTCCACAACAGATGTCTTTACTGGTGGTGCGGTACTGACACCCTTCCAGTCAGGGCAGAGATTGGACCCCAGTCATCTTAGCTTAGGGCATGTCGGTTAGATGAACACATCCCACAATTTCAGTTACAGAATCAGGGCTTTCAGACACAGTCAACTCAGCTTAGTAGTACAGATTCAGTACTGTTAGATATAGTCAATGCTTATCATTGTAAATAGACTTCAAGATCACCCATTAGCTAGGAATGATCTCAACTATGATTAATCTGTATCAGAATTATTAGATTTAAAGATCACCCGCTAGATAGGACTGATCTCAAACTAAGTCAAATTATCCTTATTATCAGTATACTCACGATCACCCACTAGATAAGACTGATCTCAGATTTAGTTACTCCAAGTAGAATAGAACTAAGATAGTTTCATCAGAACTTAGACTGTCAGATACAGTCGCTCAGTATCAATTACATCGGTTAGGCCGATCATTACAGTTATATCAGTTATATCAGTTTTCTGAACTCATGTATCATTCATATGAGTTATCAGAATTCATGATATCAGTATTCAGCCTCTGGACTGTCAGACACAGTTAACCAGACCAGTTCTTCATAATTCAAACTGTCAGAAATAGTCATTCATCTATTCAGTATCTCAGTATCAGTACACTCATGTTGTCAGTATTCAGACTCAGTAGTTAGTATCTCCACGAGTTCAGTTACAGTTATGTATGCATGTATGTATTCTCACGTTCATATTAGTCAGCATTGTTCATGCATATAACCATTTGTATTTATCCTACCTCACTCGTATACTCAGTATATTCAAACGTACTGACGCATTTGCGATATGATGCTTTCTCTTATGTTACACCATAGGTTCAGAGACACGAGCTCCAGATCAGCAGTAGCATTCCAGTGTTCAGAGTTTGCAGTGAGTCCTTCTCATTCTAAGATAATATGATTATTGTTATATTTATTATTCAGTTGCTAGACGGAGTTTGTTGGAGACATGTTCCTTCAACTCCTTATTCAGTTCAGTTAGAGGCTTTCAGACTAGATGTCAGATTAGATATTCAGATCTCATTATTTTCAGTATTTATGACTTATTTTGGTATTATTATACCTTTTTCAGATATTTTGTTATCAGACGTTTTTTTAGTTCGAGCCTTATGGCCTTTCATATTCATGTTTCCGCATTTTATGATATATTATGCAGTATACAGGTACAGATATCAGTCATGGGTTAGCTTGTGGTCCTTCGGGGTCATAAGCACCGTGTAGCATTTCGGTTCAGAAAATTGGGGTATTATACTACATCCCTACAATGGTAAGTCATCATGCTTTGATAACCTATCGTCAGACATTTCAGTATTTGAGGGACTATGTTATTACTTTTAGTTCATTTTGAGTCAGTTGGGGACCTGTCCTAATGGCTCTCTATTTCATGGATTAGTAGAGGCTTTGTCAGACTAGTTATCAGATTGTGGTTGTGTTGAGGTTTTCCGGGATTTCTTGGTCGTTTGGATCAAGCATTTTCTCCATATTTCTTTTCATATGATATGGCTATGCTAATGTTTGAATTATTTTATCTTGAAATGAGTGTTATTAGTTGAAACAGGCTCAAAGGGTTAGCTTGGGGCTGCTTGTAGCCTTAAGCACCGTGTGACGTCTCGGGAGGCGATTTTAGATTATTATATTTACCATCGAATGCATTAGAGGAACTAACCAATTTACAATCTGATGCAACAGATTAACCTTTTGATGCAATAGATCAACCATTCGATGTAATGACGGGACCATCGGATTAAAAATCTAATACAACAGATCAATCATCTGATGCAACAGATGAACCTTCTGATGGTTAAAATCCTATCAACTATTCCAACAAGACATGTCCATGACTTGATTTTTCCAACTGATCATCTGTTGTAATAGATGACCCTTCTGTTAGACAAAATGTAAACAATATTGATTATTGATAACAGTTCCAATAGATCTCTCATATATTGCAATAGATGTGTGATTTGTTGCACAGATCAGTCACCTATTTTAATAGATGAGTGATCTATTTTTATTGTTGCAACAGATTACTCATTCGTGTCAATAGGTTAGTTATATGTTCCAACAAATTACCTACCTGGCGCAACAGATATGTGATTTACTGGACTATTATTTTACTGTTGTATATGTTAGATATACTGTTATCCTTTTTTAATGATGCATTATTCAATTATAATCTATTTTATGTTCCTGTTATTTTTAGATTATATGTCTCCTAAAAGTTCAAGTAGAGGAACAAGTAAAACAACTAGGCTACATCCAACATTCTATGAGTTTGGTTTACAAGCATTATCTTAATCAGGAGCAGAATATAATGAACATGGGGAGGAGGAATGTTTTAAAAGAGATAATCCAAATGCTAATAACCCTTCTATCGATGAGTTAGTGAAAAACTTCATCATTGGTCGTTATCCTTGTTTGAATGCAGTGCAATGGTGCCACAGATTTAATGGGTGATTTTGTGGTTAAGTCAGCCATGAGAAAATCTTTCGACGCCTTTAAAAAATACTTCGAGAATAAAAATTGGATGCTTATTTTAGGGATAACTGCTTTGGGCAATATCTTAATTTATCGGAGAACAACAATGCTCGTTTCCAAATGAAAATGGTATATGATCTTCTCAAGCATAGGTTTATGTATGAAAACGAAGATAAGATGGATAAGGTATGGATAAATTACTATGGCATGCCTATTTGTTTTTGATGGAAGGAGTTTGCCATAGTTACTGAACTAAAATGTTATCCTCCTTCTCCTTCTTCTCAAGTTATACCTATTCTAACCCAAAAAAGCACCCCATATACCCAAAAAAGGCAAAGGCAAGTGGAGTGATCATGATGACCTGGCGTCCATTGTTGGTCCAAGATTCAAAAATAAAAATTTGATAGAAGCATTGAAAGGTAAAAGAATTTCAAATAAGCAAAAGTAATCATTGTGCTTGGTTTGGTTTGTACATAATATTCTTTGGGCGAGAGATGTTAACAACAATATAAATGTTGGCTTAATAAAGCTCTCCGAGGATCTTGAAGCATTTAACACCTTTCCTTGGGGTTATGAAAGCTTCAAAATGACTGTCAAATATTTGTTGACTTCGTTAACGTCAAAGACAGTCAACTTATATGGCTTTCCATGGGCTTTCATGGTAAATGTTTCTTTTATTATGATATGATTTATTTTTTTATTCAATAATGGTTTTAATTTATTGGCGTTATTTTATAGGCTTGGGCATTTAAAGTCATTCCTTATTTGAGACAACAAGTGAACTACCAGGAAGAAGTTCCTATCCAAGAATCTTGAGATGTTTGTAGGCCAAAATTGATAAAAATATAAAATTTCTTGATCTCCTCAACCCCCCGAAGGATGCAGTAAGTATAATTATAATTAAGTTTTTATTTTAATTAATGATTTTCTTGAATGATCTAATCATCATTCTAATATGTAATGATCTATGTTAGATTATGCATCTGTCACTTGTTCCGACCAATCGAGAGCTGAAGATGTCATTTTTTCTTACTTTATGATTTGTGCAAACTTTATCATACCCTAAGGTCATTGACAGAATAAAAATGAAATTATTTGGAGCAACAACTATCATAAGAAAAATAATTTTGGAGGGTGGGCTTGTTGTTGTTGATGGTCTTAGTGGTGATGGAGTTATTGTTGGTGGTAGTGGTGCTGCTGTTGGTGCTAATGATGCTCCTCTAATAGTTTTTAAAATAAACCATTATGAGTATGATCATACTGGTTATATAGATTTTGCCTTTCCTAGCGAATGTTCTGCATGCAAATGTCAAGATCTCAAGGAGAAACATAATATAGTGATTAATGTTATTAATGCATTAACTGCTTCTGTAAAGGAATTGACATCTAAGAGGGGTGTCATTCCATCAAAGAGGATTTTATATCCATCCACTCCATTAGAGATTAAGGCTAAGAGGAGAAGGAAAGTAATTTTCAAGACATTATCAAGCATCTAAAAAAACAAAATTGTAACTCCTCTATCCGTGTGTTGCACTATTGAGCAATGTACAAATGCCATAGGAGATCCGCACAAGCTGAAGAAGGTGAATATATATCATTTGTTCCAACTAACAAACAGACACATATCTATTTCAATAGATAACACATCTGCTGAAAATTATCAAACAAATATATACATCTATTGGAACAGTTGACTAACCTGTTGCATCAGATACAATATCTGTTGCAACATATATCTTATCTATTTTAGAAAATCAAACAGCTCTATGTACCATTTTTATTTGTACCAACATATGACCTATCTACTGCAATGGATGGGTCATCTGTTGGGATAAATTAAATTAAGACTTTCTACCATTTCAGTTTTTTCCAAACAGATGAGTCATATATTGAAACAGATGGTTCATCCATTGGAAATTATCATACAGGTCTTCCTCATGTTATAATTTGTCCCAACAGTTGATCCATCTGTTGCAACAAAAATATAATTTGTTTGGGACAATTTAAAACAGGAGGAAGAGTTGTTCGATTTGCTAAACCAGATGAGTTATCCTTTTCTATTTTTTTGTATCTCTGTGATTAGCATTGACCAATTCTGGCTTTCCAGGTGGATGTCACTGTAGAAGCTACTGCTGAATAGCATTGACAATATGCTACTCTTTTTATGGACATTCGGATAAGCAAAAGCGCAAAAACCATATACAAGCAACATTAAAGATCCACGACGACTAAAGCCGAATTCCATAGCACCGGATGAAGAACAACTTGTCCATATTGAGTAGATCTTTATAACTTGAGTCTGTCAAAGTAATAACCCCACCCCTCCTTAGGAATTATTAGCATAAAAACATAATTGTTGATTCATTTGTTGAGATCTGTACCCATAATAATTTTTTTTACATTTTATTTATTTGTTGATTTATTTTTTGTAAATTCTGAAGGCTTCGATTTATTTTATTTTGTCTATGAATTTTATTTTATTCTTAGATTTAAACTTATTAATTAAAATAGAATACTAGATTCAAATATTGCAACAAATAAGGTATCTGTTGCAACAGACGACATATCTATTGAAAAATATCAAACAGATTTAGACATATGTTGCAATATGTAGGCAATCTATTGGAAATTATCAAACATGCTTTTCACTGTTGCAACTGATAAACTTAGATAGAAACATCGATATAATTCAACAGATGACCAACCTATTACAACAGATAAACTATCTGTCAGAACAAATAGAATATCTGTTACAACAGATGGACAATCTATTGCATTATAAAAAAATTCAACTTTCATTAGACATAAAAAATTGTCACTACATGTAAAGTGAAGGACTTGAAATAAAAAAGGTGAAACCCATCGACAGACAACGATCTTTCATTTTGGCACCTCTAATAGACAGTGTTTATTTTAAATACCTAAAATAGGCATCAAATATGTCAGTTCAACACTTTTTGACCTATTGGCAGCTCGCGTGTAATTCACGCAGTCAAGGCTCGTTGAACCCCTATTTTTACTGACTTGGCGTCTTATTTGGCCTCCAACGATTATTTTTTACCCTATTGTCTTATATATTTATTTTCTTTCTAAAATTTAATCCTAAATTACCAAATTTTCTTCTTCATCATCTTTTTTTCTCTATCCAAATTCTTTAAATTATTTGTATTTGTTTTTTCTGCATATTTTTTCATTTTTTTCAACTGAGTTTGACAATGTCGAGCTTATCTTTCACTGTTTTTTGTGATAAATTTTTTTGATATTGTAAATTTGGTCATGAAACTCTATTGAACACTTCTTGGACTCAACAAAATTCAGGTTATAGGTTTTTTACTTGTAAGATTTTAAAGGTAATATTTTTTTTATTTAATTAGTTGATTAATTATTAACCTGTAATTATTTTGTAATTGTGGTCTTATTTTTATAGAAGTTGGGTGGATGTGATTACTTTGATTGGTATGAATAATGAAACTCTTCAAAATCAAATCGTGTAATTTAAGGTTTGTTGAAGAAAGTCAAGGCTTTTAAGGAGAAACAAAATCGAGTAAGAAGATACTACATTGTTGACATTATTGCTACTGGTTTGGTGTTGTTGGGCACATGGATATTCAAGTCTAATTGCTGAAATTTTCATGGTGGTGTATTTGTGTTTGCTACTGGTTTGGTGTTGTTGAGCACATAGATATTCAAGAGTAATTATTGGAAAATATGAAACAGATTTAGACATATGTTGCAACATGTAGGTCATTTGTTGGAAATTATCAAACAGGTCTTTCCACTGTTGCAACACGTAAGACTTAGATAGAAACATCGGTATAATGCAACAGATGACCAGAATAGATAGAATATATTTTACAACAGATAGACAATCTGTTGTTTTATAAAAAAATCAACTTTCATTAGACAAAAAAATTGCCACGACATGTAAAGTATGTCAAGTGAAGTGACTTGAAATAAAAAATTATAATTTCACATGCTTTTTTTATACACAGGCTCCAAGTGTCCAGTTAGTACCCATAAGCCCAGACCTCTTACATGTTTGGCACAATGTTGTTGCACAGAAAGGTCGTTAGCTCAGCCATTTGTGTGCCGGCCAGTAGACATTCGAGTGTGCAAGCGCGTGCAACCCGAACGCAGCACCGATTTTATTTTTTTGGAAGGTCTATGTCCTTGTTTCAACCTTAAAAATTCCATGGTTGCTTCATCAAAAATTTTGCTGGCAAATGATCCATCAGTTTACTCTTCCTGAACAAGATGGGGAACAACTCCAACAGTGGCTACATGTGGATAAAAAATCAGCCTCATCCAAGGAAGGCAAGTTGCAGTCATAAACCTTAATCTTTCCCTCCTAGAGTAGTATCTCAACAACCCAATAATGTACGTTGTCCCTATTCATGACTCCAAGAATCCTCTTTGCCTTGGTCCATCTTTTGCCATATGGATTTAGGCTCTCCCCTCTAACATATTTTATCATTTCTTCATCCCATTGGAACCTAGAAACTAATGAATAAAATCTCGCACCACCGGGAGTTGACACTATCTTACTCAGATCATCGTACCTATCCTTGAAATTCTTATAGAAGTCGAGGTTCATTATCCTATCGGCACCGAGTACGCAAATTGCCTGCCCCTCATGAGGCAGAGAATTTCTTCAACATACTATGATATAAGAAGTCAATTTTTAAATAGGTTAGTAATTGTAAAAAAAGAAAACATAGTGGAAATATGCAACGGATGATCCATCTGTTACAGAGGGTTCTCTGAATCTGTTCATAAATTACCCATGTAACACAACTTATGCAAGAGATGGGTAATATATTGCAACAAAACCACCACAAGTTGCACCAGAATACACAACTGTTGCAACAGATGACACATTTATTGCGTAGCTTCTTTTTCATGGAGTAGATTAGAAGACTAGGTTAGGAAAATTAAACTTACCCTGTCCATGTACTGCATATGCATATCTGTCATACTCTTGAAGTCTTGGGTGGAAAAGGTATGGATGGGGTAATCTTGTGCGCCTTGCTTGACGATTTTAGCCCATCGCAGATCCCTCTTCTCTTTGGCGCCAAGTTCCGCGTATATGTCCACCTTCTTGACTGGCCCCTGAACTTCAACAACTTTTAGAGAGGGAGGAGTTGTAATTTTTTTTGATTTCCAATTGGAGAGTACTTGGATAATTGCTCTTTTCTTCCTCCCAACCGCCACTGTTAGAGTGTATGGCCCCCTCACCTTCTTGGATGGTATGACACCCCTCTTAGATTTCAATTCCTCAATAACTTTAGCGATAGCCTCTACTTTTTCAAAGAGTTTATCCGGTTGTCCTTGCACTCTTCGCATTTGCAATGAGAATATGAGGGTAAAGAGAGGTGAAAGGGACCAGTGTAAGGGTGAGAGGGATCTGTGTCAGGGGGAGAAGGACCTGTGAAAAGGGTGTTTTCAAACATATTTATTTTTCTTGAGCATCAACATGCAAATCATCATGACTGGCATTAGCATCAGCATGCCTTCCACCAACATCAATAACTCCACCAGCAACACCCCTAGAAGAAATGCCCGAATCTATTGTAGTAGTTTGGTCATGAAGAGCCTTAACATTAGGCTAACCTTGCCTAACTTCTCTTCTTATGTCTGTTGCTCCAACCAATTCTTATTTATTAACTCCACCATTGGGTATGTTATTAATAAGACCTAGAGTAATAAAAGAAGTCATCCCTAACTCCTGATCAGTAGGCACGATCCATGGATGCACAACCTTTAAAAAAATACAGATACATTTAAATCATATAATAATTTGCAGTCAGTTAGGTTGCATGCTAACATAGACAACTTATACAACAGATGATCTTTCTGTCTCAACAACTAATCTATCTGTCATAACAGATTAACAATATGTTGCATCAGATTATCCATCTGTTGCATAATTTACAGTAGATAGGTAATCTGTTGAGTCAGGTTTTGAGAACTAAATCAACAGATAGGTAATCTGATATGAAATATAAATCGTTTATCACAATAGATTACCCATCTATTGTACCAGTTGCAGTGGATGAGTGGTCTGTTGCAACAGATAACCCACCATCACAATAGATGGCACATATATTTCAATATCTTTCTTTGAGTCAAATTATTCTACTTGAAAGAAGACGCACTGCATCATACGGAGGGTTAAATAGATCAACCTCCTTAACTCTTATGTTGCTCTTTGCAGCCAACCAACTAAGGATCCTTGGATGAAAAATCTCATCCGGGTAATCCTTGACCTACTTTTAGAGGTGAGGAATGGCTTCAAATGCCCAAGCCTAAAAAATGTAAACAGGAGGCAAGTAAAAAAAGTCATAATAATTATTCAACATAAATTAATGGATGAGTAAACAAATAGCGATTAAATTTACCATCAAAGCCCATGAAAAGTCGTATACTATGATCGTATTTGGGGATAGGTTTGTCAGTAAATATTTGATAGTCAAGTAGTAGCTGTCATATCCCCAGGGATAATTATTGAATTTCTCAAAATCCTCAGCAAGCTTCAACAAATCATCTTTTATAACTTTGTTGACGTCTCTTGCCAATATAATGGAATGGGAAAACTAAACTAAGAACAATTTCTCCTTGGACTTCTTTCATATGGTTTTATCCTTGAGATGTTCTATCAACTTATTGTCTTTGTACCCATGTCCAACAACCCATTTATTTTTCCTTGCATTTGTTGGTTTTGGTGGGTGATCGCTGGGATAATGCCTTTCCTATATTTGATGGTGGTGGTTTGGCTGTCTTTCCTGCCTCGGACCTTTTGCGTAGTGTTTCCTTGGTGAGAGGTTCTTCTGGACGATCGCATCTCAAGCCCGTCACTATGGCAAACTCTTTTAAGCCAAAACAAACTGGCATGCCATAGTAGTTGATCCAGATTTTATCCATCTTTTTGCCCCCTCCTTCGAATCTTTATCATTCCCCACGTACTTGATCCTTCGCTTAAGAATACCATACACTATGCTCATTTGGAAATGGGCAGTATGGTCCTTAGGCAGTTCAAGAAAGTGTCCAAAGCAGCTCTTCTTAAATAGTACACCTATGTTTTCATTCTTCATAGTTTTCCTAAATTCATCAAAAGGTTTCCCCAACTGACATTTAAGTACAAGATTACCAGTTAGTTCTGCAGGGTCATCTATTAAAACTGCAACAAGAAACCTGTCAATACTAATAGTTTTAATAGGATCATGCTGGGATTTCAATATTAATTCATGCCTCATTGGTGATGCATTATCATCCTCTTTCTCACTTTCTTCTCCCTCCTCTTCTTATTTATTTTCTTCTTCCTCCTCCCCACTTTCATTTTCCTCATCACTATCTACAGACCCTTGTCCACATCCCTCAACGTTGTTTTCATAACTTTCCTCAGCATCACTTTTTCCTGACTGAGATTATTCAGAAAGCTCATCTGAATCCCTCTTTACTGTAGTCTTTTTTGTTACTTGGTCAGAAGTTGATCCACTTTCACTTTCTTTTCTTTTAAGAGACATGTTTTACCTACAAACAATAGAAAAATAAAAATTACATTACAATTAATGTATGCATAAATTTTAAAAAATACATTACAAATATCACCAATACCGACACCACCAACAACCACCACAAATATCACCAACCAATGCTACCACCACCACCACCACCAACAGCCACCATAAACACCACCAGTGCCACCACGATGACCAACAAAACTACCACCACGACCACTAACACCATAAACACCATCCAACAATACCACGATAGTCAACAGAATACTGCGACAAAACCTAGAGTTTTCTTGGGTTCTTTGTATATTTTACTATCAAAACTAAAAATTATAAACCTATTCTCAAAGATAATACAACTAAAAGTCTTCTTTTTCATCATTAACTTAAAAGCCCTAATTTTTTTAAAAAAGAACAAATATAGAACTCTTCTCAAACTCTGTTATGTATAAAGACAGAGATAATGATGGATACAAGTAAGAATATAGTCGAAAATAACACCTATATGGTCAAAAATAGGAAGAAAATCAATCTGTTGTGCAGGGTTGAACAATTTGTTGAGTAGTTATTGTTTGTATTATTGAGAGAGAGAAAAGAGCGAGAAATCAAAATTTGAAATGATGAAATGTTTTTTCGCAAATGGATGATTTGTATGGGTTGATTTGTATTTGGAAAAGAATGACAAGTTTTGAAAATATTAATTTGGTCCAAATTGATCTTAATTTTTTTAATTTTTTTTAAAAAATATACATAATTTTTAACCATCTCATCATAATAAAGAGTATTAAGTTCAACTGGAACATTAATAAATTTTAGGCATTAGCTTGATAATAAGGTAATAAGACTTATTTCAACTCAGAGCGATCAATCAACGACTCAGGTTGGGTAGAACGCAATACCAATATTATGCAATTGCCAAAGACTTAATTGAAGTTGTAGTTGACCCTATGAACTCACTCCTAGTTCTAGCTAAATCAATTTAGGTATTAGATTGATAATAAGTTAATAAGAAACATTTTAACTCAGAGTGATCGATCGACGACTCAGGTCGGGAGGAACACAATACCAACATCATGCAATTGCCAAAGACACAATTAAAGTTGTAGTTGTTCCTATGAACTCTCCCCTAGTTCTAGCTAAATCAATTTGGGTATTAGCTTGATAATAAGTTAATAAAAAATATTTTAACTCAGAGTGATCAATCGATGACTCAGGTCGAGAGAAACACAATACCAACATCATGCAATTACCAAAGACACAATTGAAGTTATAGTTGACCTTATGAACTCACCCCTAGTTATATATATATATATATATATCAATTTAGGCATTATCTTGATAATGAGATAATAAGAACCATTTCAACTCAGAGTGATCGATCGATGACTCGGGTGGGGAGGAATACAATACCAACATGATGCAATTGCCAAAGACTCAATTAAAGTTATAGTTCACCCTATGAACTCACCCCTAGTTCTAGCTTAATCAATTTTGGTATTAGTTTGATAATGAGGTAATAAGAATCATTTTAACTCAGATTGATCGATCAATGACTCAGGTCGGGAGGAACACAATACCATCATCATGCAATTGCCAAAGACTCAATTGAAGTTGCAGTTGACCCTATGAACTCACCTATAGTTCTAGCTAAATCAATTTAGGTATTATCTTGATAATGAGGTAATAAAAATCATTTCAACTTAGAGTGATCGATCGATGACTCAGGTCGGGAGGAACGCAATACCAGCATCATGAAATTGTCAAAGACTCAATTAAAGTTGTAGTTGACCCTATGAACACACCCCTAGTTATAGCTAAATCAATTTAGATATTATCTTGACAATGAGGTAATAAGAATAATTTCAACTTAGAGTAATTGATCAACGACTCTGGTTGGAAGGAACGTAATACCAATATCATGCAATTGCCAAAGACTCAATTAAAGTTGTAGTGACCCTATGAACTCACCCCTAGTTATAGATAAATAAATTTAGGTATTAGCTTGGTAATGAGATAATAAGAATCATTTCAACTCAGAGTGATTCGATCGATGACTCAGGTCGGGAGGAATGTAATACCAATATGATGTAATTGCCAAAGACTTAATTGAAGTTGTACTTTACCCTATGAACTCACCCCTAGTTCTAGCTAAATCAATTTAGGTATTATATTTATAATAAAGTAATAAAAATCATTTCAACTCAGAGTGATTGATCAATAACTTAGATTGAGAGAAACGCAATACCAATATGATGCAATTACAAAAACTCAATTAAAGTTGTAGTTGACCCTATGAACTCACCCCTAGTTCTAGCTAAATCAATTTAGTTATTAGCTTGTTAATGAGGTAATATGAATCATTTTAAATCAGAGTGATCGATCGATGACTCAGGTTGGGAGAAACCTAATACCAACATGATGTAATTTCCAAGAACTCAATTGAAGTTGTAGTTGACCCTATGAACTCACCCCTAGTTCTAGATAAGTCAATTTAGGTATTAGCTCGATAATAAGTTAATAAGAATTGTTTTAACTCAAAGTTATCGATCGACGACTCAGGTCGGAAGGAACACAATACCACCATAATACAATTAGAAAGACTCAATTAAAGTTATAGTTGAACCTATCAACTCATCCCTAGTTGTAGCTAAATCAATTAAAATTGTAGTTGAACATATGAACTTAATTGAAATTGTATAAAAATAAATGTTCAATCTGTTGCAACAGATGACTTATTTGTTGGAATTTATCAAACAGATTAAGTCATCTGTTGTAACAGATTAACTATCTGTTGTAAATTATCAAATAGGCGTTGCCATCTATTGCGACAAATAACTGATCCATTGTAAATTTTCAAACAGAAATTATCATTTGTTGCAATAGATGACTTATATATTTTAAGATATTTTTTTTATTTTAAAGCAATTTCCTAATTTCCTGTCCGAGATAAAAAATATAAAATACTAAGGCGGTAAAAAATATTACTTGGATAACTTAAAAAGCTACTCATTGAGTAGTCTTATCTTATCTTTTTAATGTCACCGTCTCCTCGTGCCCCTCAAAGTTATTAATGAATATTTAAAACCCATCTCTAGAATTCTCTCTCCTTCATCCATAAATTAACTCAACTCATCTTTCATCTTTATTTAGAATTCTATTTCTCTCCTCTTTGGGGTAATCACAACCGTTTCTTTTTTTCCTCTCTTTTCTCTCCTTTTTCGCATGAGTATCTTTTTAGATATCAACCGATCAATATATTTTCTCGACTGAAATGGGTGTTTTGACACCTTTGCTTTTTTGACATTGCAGGTATGGTTCACTATTGCTCTTTTCTTCTCGTCTTCTTATTTGTATGTTATTTAAATTAGATATTTACATCTATTATTATTATTGATTTTCCTATTACCAGTTTTCTATTTATTGAGAAAATTGAAGGAAAGGTAACTTTTAAGTCTTGAATGAATGAACCATTATTTTAATTAAAATATGCAAAAAAGTCATATGTTGGGAGAACTTAAAAAGCCTTATTTTCAGTATTATTTCTTTTGTCTTTTATTTGTTGCTTTGGTGTGCTGTTGTTGGGGGTATTGGTGTTATTGGAACATATGGTGTTTGTGTTGTTGATGGTGTTGGAACATATGGTGTTGTTTCTTTATTGTTGATGTTGTTGTTGGTGGTGTTGCAATAGTTTCCTTAATTGTTGCAACTTATAAATTAATTGTTAGAATAGATGGAGCAACTGTTGGAAGAAATCAAACCAATAGAAAGGATAGTTTGATTTATTCCAATAGATGACCTATCTATTGCAATATGTCATCCATCTGTTACCACAGATACGTCGCCTGTTGCAACAGATAACTTATTTGTTGAACAGATGGGGAGTCCGTTGTATCAGATGGGTTATCTGTTGATTCATTCAATTTTGTGTTACCCTTTTGTAATGTTCTTTTTGTTCTTATCTTGTTTAACATCAAATGTTTTTCTCCTGTTTGAAGATAAAAGAAAGTGAAACTAGATCAAATTTTTCCCAACCAATATTAAAGGCTTGAGTAAAGATGGGTTCGGAGGAATAAGCTACTTGTAGATTGAACCACTTCATATATGGGAGGTATGTATTACTGATCAACCTATCATGAAAACACACATCCAGTACATTGATTTTGTGAATGTTGGTTCTTTACCTATTAGGCGTTAATCTTTCAAACAAGATATGACATTTTATAGTTAAGATTGTTAGGTTCGAACTGTAAGGATAAGGGACCCGGTAGGTGGTGTTGATACCCTGTTATAATTTAATAAAGATTTTGCTAATGTTTATGTGTTAAGTTTGGAGAAAGGTTCAAGTTTTTGGTGGTAGTGTAAATATTCAAATAGTGATTGGACTGATTTTAAGGGTTCAATGGACTTTTGAAAGGCCTCCAAAGCCTCACACTGCTACAAACAAGAATAAAAATGAATATTGTTTTTGCTCTGGTCCAAATTTATGTGGATGAGTTACTCGAGGAGACTATTATACAATGGAAGATAATTGAAAGAATGCCTGTACGGGAAATGGGAGGTGGAAAAGACCATATGTCAACTCAGACCTTATTAAAGAAGAAACACAGGGTAGGAAGGAAAGTATAGAAAAACTGGCTAATGAAATTGACATGAAAAAAGAAAAAATTGAATTAGCTGCAAATGTGAAAGTGTATCCAAAAATGAAAATCCATTAGTCCATTTTGAAAAGAAAAATGCTGAAGTGGATTGGAGATGTGCAATTTGTTACTAGCCAGCGTGGCCTGAATGAAGAACCACAAAATGTAGGAGCAGAACTCTAAAGTTTTAGCTTTGCGAGCACCGATGGTGGTAAGATTATCGATCAGAAATGAAACCTGAACCAGTAACTCCTGAAGTAAAAATAAGGGATCAAGCCAAGGTGGCAATTTCTCAAGTTAAGCTTGCATTCCATGCCTCCTGTTTATGGCTCTGGTCTGGTCAAAGGCAGTGAAAACAACAAGGCATAGGATTTTTGCCCAACTTCAAACCTTTTAATTTCTACTGCTATTGACCTGATCAGAACCATAAACAAAAGGCATGGGATGCAAGTTAGACATCAGAAATTGACGCCTTGGCTTCCCTTATTTTTACTTTCTGGAGTTGTTGGTTCAGGTTTCATTCTTGACTAAAAATCTTACTAATCTCCTGTGCTCGCAGACTATTTTCTTAGAGTTTTGATCCTACACTTTGTGGGTCTTCATTGAGGCCACGCTCGCTAGTTGCAGTCCCTAGAAAAGTGTCCAGCTTCAGTCCTCTTGAGCATTTTTCTTTATCAAGAACGACTGATGGATTTTAATATTTGGATACACTTCCATAGTTAAAGATCATTCAGTTTTTTCATATCTAAAGTCAACTTCATTGGCTAAATTCTCTAGGTCTGAGATGATATATGGTCTTCTCCACCTCCCCTTTCCCGTATAAGTATTCTCCCAAGCACCTTCTGATGTATAATAGTCTCCTCAAGCAACCCATGCAAATAAATTTGGACCAGGGGGATTTCTATTAGTTTTCCATTCTTGTTTGCTGCAGTACGAGGTTTCGAAGGACTTTCAAAAGTCCATTGCACCATTAAAATTGGTCCAATCACTATTGGATATTTGCACTGCCACCAAGAACTTAAACCCTTCTCCAAACTTGACACATAAACATAAGCAAAACTGTTATTAAATTGTAACAGGGTATCGACACCACCATCTTGCAACCCTTTGACTTTATTAGTTCGCACCTAACAAACTAAACTATAAAATACAGGATCTTGTTTGAAGGATCAATGTCTAATCAGTAAAGAACTGCATTTACAAAATCATTGTACTTCATGTGTGTCTATCACGATAGCCTGATCAATAATACATAACTCCCACGCATAAAAGTAGATTCATTCATCTTCACGTACCTTATTTTTCTTACCCCATCAATGTCAGATAGTTTTTATTCTTCACTTTCCATCGTTAGGTAGTGTACAAAACTATGGAGGCTCAAAGGGTAACCATCTTCAATATCAGATGACTACTTGCCCATCAAGAAAAAACAAGTGCTACAAGTCGTGACTTTTCACCTTTTTGTTTTTAAATATATTTATATAATAAAACAGTCACTAATTTGGATTAATTAAGGTATGTGATGACTATTAAAAAGAGGTGAAAGTTGTGACTTTTTGTCTAACACATTCAAAAAAGCTAATGAATCAAATTCCCCATCTGTTGCAACTGATGAATCAGCTGTTAGAAGAAATCAAAACATCTCCTCCAACAGATGGTCTATTTGTCGCAACAGATAATCTATGTATTGCAAAAGATGTCTCATCTATTGCACATACAGACTATCTGTTGCAACAAATTATAAATCTGTTGCGATAGTGGGTTATCTATTGTGACATATGGATGATCTGTTGTAATAACTCAATAATAAAGGTTGTTATTAAGTCTCAAACCATTTTGAAAAGGTGAGAAGTTTGAATGTAAAAGAAAAAGTCGTGACTTTTTATATAAAATAAAAAGGCAGCAGTTTGAATGTAATTAGTACAATGAAGCTGAACAATAATGCCTTTTTGCCTAACACATTTAGATTAAATCCTCTATAAATAGGTCCCTCCTTAATCTTTATTCAACTTCACTTTTATTTATTTCTTGCATTTTGTCTTTTCTTATTACATCTTCGACCATTTTTTTTCAAAGAGCATATTCCTTTCTCATTGACGTAAGTTTTTTTTTTGTGTAAATCTACCAGTTGGTAGTATACGTTGTATTACATTTGGACTCTTTTCTTTACTGTAGTGTTTACATTTTTTTTTCAATTCATGGGTGTTCTAGATATAGCTGATTCTTTTAGGACATTACTATTCTGGGCGACACTGTGCAGGAACTTCAGAGGCAGGTTAACGACCTGCAGAGGGAGTTGGTCGCTGTGAGAGTAAGTATGTTTAAAGAGATCCAGAGGCTGATGAGGGTCCTGCTATTGCCGGTTGATGATTAGCTGGCTGGCAATAATAAAAATGATGATGATGATAATAATAAAAATTAGAATGTGTTTTTTCTTTTAGTGTATGTTTTTTAATTTTTCTATATTAGATCTATACCTAATGTATTTTATTTTATGTTTAATGAAAAAATTATTTTTGGTCTACTTTGGCTCATTGTTCTTATTTAATTTTCATTCTGTCTATTTCTTCTTCTAAATATGGTAACATGTCGATGGTTGGAGGTAAGGAGCAATTTTGAATCCAGTAGCAATAACAATTTTGGCTTTTGAGTTCTTTCAACAGATGGACCATGTATTGGAACAAATTGGTCATCGGTTGGGTTTCTATCAACAGATTATCCATCTGCTATGATAAATTTGTCAGTTGTTGGAGGAAAACATTCCAATTTGATGAACTCTATTATGTTTTTCCAGCTAATGTCCATCAGTTGCAATAGATTGGTAATCTATTAAAAATAATTTTGTGGTCTGTTATATCTAGTTCATGTTTCACCTCTTTGTATTGATGTATAAGTTATTAAAAAAGATATTTTATATAATAAATGATAACATTTACATTCACAACAATGAGTTAAATATAAAAAAGTCAACAACAAACAAAAACACAAATTTTTGCAATTACAACGATCATGGTGGATTACGATCCGGGCATATAGTTCTTTTGTGGCCAACGCTCTTACATACAGAGCACTTGTTTCTTCTTGATGGAAATGATTCTCCGAATCCACACCTCCTCTAATATGGACTTCTTTCCGATTTGATAGTGCTTGGGTCAATATGTGGAGGAGGTATTAATCTCCCCAAAAGCTTTGTAGGAACAACTCAATATTCTTTGGGAGGCTCCAAGTAATATGCCTACTATATGCAATTGTATATTTTTCCACCGAATAATATAAAGAAGAATACTAATAAATTTTACTTCCATATTTTGCACCGTATTGAGCTCAAAGTGCTGCCATAGCATGTGGACATGTTATTTTGTCCAAGTTAAAAAATCTGCACATACAATATCTTGTTTGAAGATCGACCGTGGCGCCATTACCATGACCATTGATACTAAAATTGTAATCTGCTATTTAATGAGATAATAACCTATTCCCCAGATTGATATTCGTTGGTATTATATTTCCCGCTTATAGAACAAATGGGGTTCCTGCGTCCTCGAACTCTATATGCCTTTCATGAAAAAATTAGCCATACTTCTTTCTTATTATTTCAAACAGAGCCACGATCGGAAATTCTCTTTCATCACCAAATAATGAATTCACTGATTCAGCTTTGTTTGACATCATAATATTGTACCTATACAAAAGAATCACTTAGTACGGCATCATACTAAATTTGTAACTCAAACAAGACATTAAATTCATAAGAATATACCTATTTTCCAGACAAAATGCCCGACTCCATCTCTCGAAATCGACACGTATGAGATATTCTGCTGCCTTGGGATGCATATCCACTATCTAATTGAAATGGTCTAAAAACTCCTCTCTACTATATGCTTTAACTGCTCTATAAAAAAGGGTCATGACCCTTTCATTGTGAAAGTTGGTCCGAATGTTCTCTCTTAGATGCCTGATGCAACAACCAAAGTAAGATGAAGTGAAGAAAATTGAACCCATCTTTGGGATACTTGGATGCTTATCTGAAACAAAACACAACTCTTAGGTATCTTCGACACAGCTTCACGGTTGTTCAAAAAATATCCATAAGAGGAATTACATTCCTTGTCTGCTACATAAAAAGCTACAGGAAAGATGTGATTCTCTACATCCTGCGCCACCGTCGGTAGCAAAACTCCATTATACCTGTTCCTCAAGAAGGTACTATCGACGGCTATGAATTTTCTCAAATGTTAAAAACCTTGAATCCAAGCTCCATAGGATACAAAAAAGTATGTGAACCTTCCATTTTCATCAACATGTAACACCGTCTTACTTTCAAGATTTATGGATTCAAGCATGTAACGATAGGAATCGAAGACGGCATACCCATGCTTGTGTATCCCCCTAACCAAGTCCTTATCAATCCCCATGGCCGTATATATATTTCAATAACTAACCAGGACACCTGATTTCGTAAGGAGTTGATTGGCCATAACTCTTGTAGAAGGGCCTTTGCCATCGGGGAATCTATTCTAGAAATATTCACCGAGGGCCTTTGTCGTGGCATGAGAATTTTGGCCCAAAATGTGTTCTGAACCACATTTGTGATACTTTCATATTTATGAATGATGAAACTATCAAAACTTAAGTACTTCACCGCTCTCAACTACCACTTGCAGTTCGGATTAGCATATTTGTAGCAAAAGACTTTGCTCGAATTAATCACCTTCATTATTCTGAAATATTTTTTCAAGAAAGAAATAAACAAAGTAGTAGATAATTATTTCTTGTCCTTGAATAACATTACCTTGTAAAATCCGGTCTCATTGTCTTGATGATTACCAAACTGTGTCGATCGAGAAGAACTGCCCACTGTATTGGTCGCATCAACGGGCGTAGGTGTTTGATCATTATCTAGAATATTCATGTCTAGATCATCTAACCTATCATCAAAGATATCTTATTTTTCTTCTTCTTTTACATTCTAGTATTCATTATCTCTCATCTTTTCAACCACAAACACCCTTATCATCGACCTGGATGAATCACTAAAATAAGCATGCAACCAAACCTGATCGGTTATCTTGAAAGGTAGTACCCTCTGATTTTCAAAGGAGCTATACATGTAGCTGATGATGAGTTCTTTCGGTTGACAATTCAGTCCACAATAGTTGATGATTAAGTTCACAAAATCATCATACAAAATATCACTTTGGAATGTCATAGCTATCGTCTCTAGTATTTCACTCTCCTTCCAATGCCATACATATCGATTGCTCTTCTCGATCCATTGACCATGACAATCCACCCCTATTGTTATTGATCCCTCCTTTAGTGGTACCTAAATAAAGTCATTTATTAAAAGAAGTTAATAGTGATTTCATAGTGCAGTAACATGAATCCCAACAGATGTGTAATCTGTTGCAACAGGTGAAAAATAAGTTGCAACAGGTAAGTGATAAGTCCCAACAGATTACTTACCTGTTGGGATTCATGTTCCACTTCTGAAGCTGATTTCAACAGGCGAGTCATCTGTTATAACAGTTGAATTATATGTTACAACAGACTATACATCTGTTGCAATAGATGAAGCTTATATTGGGATAAATGTTACAGTACTAAGGAACCTTTGAAGTTGATTCCAATATATGAGTGACATGTTGTAACAAATAATTAACTTATTGCGACAGATGACTTGCCTGTTGCAACAGACGACGCATCTGTTGGAATTGAGTTTAGGTTCTATTGCAATAGGTTACTAATCTGTTGCAGCAGATATTTACCCTGTTACAACAGATGATACATCGTTTAGAATCAAGTTCAGGTTTTGTTGCAATAGGTTACTAATCTATTGCAACAGATATTTACCCTGTTGCAAGAAATAACTAGTCTGTTGCAATAGATGGATCATATGTTGCAACAGATGACCTATTTGTTCAATTCATTTTACAACACTATAGAACCATAAACATGAATCCAACATATAAGTTTTTCGTTGCAACAAATGGCTTATGTGTCGCAACAGATGATTGATCTGTTTAAACAGATGTCTCTTATGTGCATTCTTGTCATGTGCTATCTATTGTTAAAAAATAGTACAATAACAGTTACCCAGATGAAAAATTCAACTAAAAATCATAATTTGACTTACCAAAGTCTCCTATGAAGTAATGTCAAAGTGAAAAGTGATGTATGAAACAAAATTTGACCTAAGAAATTGGTCAAATAGCACCAGTAGAGGTAACAACAACAACAACAATGGTCAATAAGAAGAAGATGAAGATGATAGTGAAGTAGAAGATGATTATGAAGTAGAAGATGATGAATAAAGCAGTAGCAACAATAATAACAAAAATTGCTAAGAGAGAGAAAACAATAATGGATGAGAAGAGAGAGAAACACGCCCTTTTCCTCTCTGTTTCCTATAAATATTTGAATCAAAATGTAAATTTAAAAACTTGTGAGCTATTCTCAAACTTACCCAACTTTCTTCATCCGTAATAAAGTAATTGTCACCTACACTCAATTATTATGACTTGAGTCACCTACACCTCATTTTAAAACTCTTTTGTCGACTTTAGCTCAAAGCCTCAAGTATTTGATATCATTTTTTCTATGGTGTAGAAGCATCCTACACAATATCTTTCTGCAAAATCATATCAACAGTTATACTTCATTGTATAGGTATCAGATTGATTATTTTTTAAGGCTTATGTAGTGTTACATTCTTTTTTAAAGTTACGTTCATTCAAATTATCGATTCATGAGCAGTGATATTTCTGCATTTTATAGTTAGATTATCTTAAATTAATATTTTCAAAAGATTACTATTACTTTCTTGCGGTTGCAGATATATACAATTAAATTTACAACGATATGATCTACTAGACGTCTTAAGAAAAAGACTTATATCGATCAAATTTCTATGCATGAGCTTCTACAAAATGATACTTCATTTGACTTCTTAATATATAGGCTACACTTTCTTAAAGAAAAAGTAGAAGCCTTTAGATGTGAGATATTGCAATCATAATTTACGTTGATCATACTTAAATTTAAATCATGTGCTGGTGAAATATATATATATATATATATATATATATTTCAAAAATTGATCACTAATTGTAAGAATTTAATTGTATGTAAACGTTACATGAATAATGATATAATAATTTGATGTTTTATTTTATTTTGATATTATATAGGGGGCTAAATCATGATTCAACTTCGAAATTTGAAACTTTTTATTTTTAATAGCATCTAATATATATTTTTTACTAGCAAAAATAAAAAAAGAATATTCAATTAATCTAATTTTCACCTCCCACTATAATTATTTTCTTGATTATATATATCTTAATATGCATTTATGTGTTTTTCCACCCTTTTCGATTTATAGGAAATATCCTTTTGAGAATTTCTCATGGAATTTGAAGATGAAGTGAGCTTTACTTTATATTATGGTAGAAGAAAAATAAACAAAGGAGGCATAAAATCTATTAAGTAATAGTAAATTTTTTTATATATAGTTATGTATTTCCGAAGAGCTGGAAATTTTGTGACATTTCTGATTGGTTGTCTTGTATTCTAATAAGTTTAACATGAATTATATATCAACTAATTAGTTAATTATTAATAGGTATTTCCATGGATGGTTGTTAATCTTTATATATTTTCTTTCTCTTATTTTCTTTCACATATCTTCTTTCTTATTTTTTCATATAGAAAAATTTCTCAAAAGTGTTTAAAAAGTTTCACTTAAATATGGATATTAGAGAGGAATTTTTCAAAATTTTCTATCTCAATTATATTTTTAGAATAAATTATTTTAATTTATTATTAATCTTAATCACCGCGCAAAGCACGACTAATATCACCAGTTTCATTGAAAAAGAAGGTATTGTGAAGATTAGTCGTTACATCGCCTTATTATTGTTCGATAATATCTAACTCATTATCGAATTAATAGATATCTTATTGATTCGCTACCGGATTAATGCATTTAAAGTTGATGATCGATAAGTCAAATCATTAAGTATAATTAGATGCGCCATAAGGGTCCCTACTTAGTTATCTTTCTCATTTATCAGTTGCAAATATATATCACTTATTGAGCAACATGTTGGCTATTCTAAAACTACTCGATTATTCTCAATACTTATATTTATATAGTTCTTGGTTGATAGTGAATCATGTATAATTCATCTGTACAAACTGAGCAATGTTTACAGGTAAACTCCTATCCACGTTAGTGAATCTATCATTATTTCCTATAAAATTTTACGACCAACCTCAATTTTTTGTTAGAGCTCGTAATTTTCCTGTATAGAAGTATAATTAATTATTTGTTTTCACTTTTATCCATAGACATAACTAGAAAGAGATATTGATATGGTACAAAGGAAAACATTCTTAAATTGAGAAAAATAATAAATGAGGATGATTTAATACTAACTCATTTTTGTCAGTTTATATTAAAATAATTTTTTAATTATTATATTTTGATTAAATCAATTAATTGAAATATTTAACATTTAAAAAGGCAATTCATTTGATTTGTAGTTTGGTTAGTTTATTTATATTATTATTTGATGAGCATTGATCGTGCTATGCACAAATCTATTTTCAATGTTGAAGAAAACAGTGTCATCATGTTAAGTGGGAGCATAATGCTCTGTATCATGTGGAACAAGATTTGTACCATTACATCGATAAAACTTATTACAAAGATCAAAATTATACACATTGCACGACTCGAACCAGGGCCTTGTCGTACTGGGTATCCCAAGTCAAACCAGGATCGGGGACCACCCCCGTTACCCAACCCAACCTCCAAATACGCATACACTGAGTCAGGTGAATTCCGAATGTATAACAAGATAGCGTTTACTACGATCCCAGAATCTGGTATAGGTCGATGACCGTGACCAACCCAAACAAGTCCAACCATCCATTTCCAACCAACAACCATAACTAAACCAATATAAAACCAAGTTCATATCCATAACATAACATAAAAGGACAGAACAATCATAAATTCAATCAAACGGTATCAGTCCCAAAACCAATGCTAATACTATGGATGACACCAATACCGACACCACCCATTCCAACCCATAGTATTCACACAAGTCTGTAACAAAAAGAAAAACAATATTCAGTTGGAACATGCCTCTAACCATAACCAAAATCAATATCCATAAAATGACCAAAGTATGTAAAGACATCCATGATATGAAATGGAGCCATCCTGAATATGGAAGCTCACCATTTTAATTCAATCGCTGATCCCGAATCTGATCACTAAGCAAGAGGAGATAAATGGTCGGTTCCTGCATCGCGTGGAGATATAGTCGCCTGAAGACGGGTTGGCGGGTGAATGCTATCATAAACAATGGATAAGGATAAAATAATGCCATCCAGTAAAAATTAAGTAAACCAATTATATGCAAGCAACCATACATACATATATATGTATGTATATATATATAACCATGTCGGGAAAGGGAGCCGGGTTTAGCATGCCTTTAAAATCATTAACCTGGGTATGAGTAGCTTAACCATCCTTGAACCACCCACGGGCTATATGGGCCTAGTGTAACCCCCTAAACGGTCCACGATGCGTGTAGCCACATGAACCGGAGATACCATAAGAGTAAGGGATTCTCGAGTACCTTTCTCTCTCCATGATACATATGTATAGTGCATTTAGAGGATTCCCATATACCTCATAGTATCATATATGGTCGCTATGACCAATCCTCATATCGGCAAACATGATTTTCTAGTGTTCATCCAATGGACTCACACCTTCACGATTAGCTATCACACCTCACCATTATTGCCCAATTAAAACCATTACCATCCAACCAAATCATTATTCCATTATTATTAACCAAGGCTATGTGTAGTGGTATTGTCATACCGACTATAGCTTGCAAGCAATGTCCTTAGCCAACCTTTTATGCAAGGGGATTCCATATACCCACCATTATCAAGTTAACTTTGAGGAATCCCGTGTACCCCACAAGTGTTTCATTATTATGTTTGCTTAGGAGAATCAATGTACTCCACAAGTTGTTCATTAGCATGTTTACTTGGGGGATTCCTTTGTACAAGAAAGTTTAATTAACCATAACCATGACCACCAAACCTTACCATTTAACCATTTCAAACCATTTAAACCATTTAGGGTTCCATTAACAAACCATCCTATGCAATAGTTCCATTAATAGTCCAAAAATATAGTAAAAGCATTATCATAGGCATTTTCTCAAACATATTAGGGGCATAGTGTTTCCAAAACCAATTTAAATTACCAATTTACCCTTCCAATGCAACCAATTGCCCAAACCACTATTAAAGCATGTAAAAACATAATTAAAATATGAAAAAAATCATAACCAAGCATTTAATACCAAAACCCCAACATATATTTGAAAACCCCAAAACCATACAATAATCATGCCATGAAAACATTCTATAAAACATGCCTTCAGTTAGAACTAACAATTAGGGAGGAGTACATGCCTAATATTATGAATATGATGGAGAGAAATCACTCGTACAAGCCCCAAATTTATCCTCTAGATGAAACCCTAGCCTTCTTTTACCCAAGATCCTTAGAGAAAATTATAGAGAGTTTCTAAGTGTTTAAGATTAGAAAAATAGGGTAAATGATGTCCTAATAGTGATATAAGTTGTGGGGCCTTAAGCGGTTAAGTGGGCAATGTCCCGATTACCCCTAAATTAAACTGCTTAAAATTCCTGTCAGATGGTACGACTCTCCCATACCAGTCGTACCCTTCCATACAAGTGGTACCTACCACTCGTACCCTAGGCCTCCCCCTGGATCCAACACTGTACAACATAGGATTACCCAACCCAAGTTATACCTAACCATACCCCTAAACCATATCTCTGGTAGAATAGAACCAAAGAAAGTTTGAACCCTGTCTACCATACGAGTCAATGGTACGACTCATACCCTAACTTATGACTCATGGTGAGCCATTTGTACTCAAATCCAAGTTAATTTACTAAGTCTGAGATTAAGTAAAGGAAAAACCAAACCATACGACCCGTCACCAACCATATGACTCGTACCCACCAAGTTGTATCCATTTCAGAAACCAATCCAACCCACCAACCAACACTGGTTAGCATACGACCAAGAGCATACCAAACGTACCTTATTATACGACTGTTACCTATAAGTCGTATGATTTCCAGAATCTAGAAATTTAGGAAATTTTCTAAGGGTCTAAACCTAGGGTGTTTCAGTCTCCCCCACTAGGATCATTCACCCCGACTGACGGACAAGGTAGGTCGATCACACACACGATTCATTTGTATTATCAAACATTAGTCCTATCTTTAACCAAGTTAGAAAATAAAGATGTGATCAAGAACACATACCTTACGCATGAATATCCAGAGCAAAAAACAAATGCGGATATTTGGACTTTATGTCTGCTTTCACTTTCCATGTAGCTTTTTCGACCTAGTGGTTCCGTCATAGAACCTTAACAGAGGCCACTTCTTTGGTCCATAACCGACGAACCTGCCGATCCAATATCTCAACTAATACCTCTTTATAATACTAAGAATTCGAGATCCCAATCCTTCCAAAGGAGCCACGAAAGAAGGATCACCAAGACACTTTCTCAACATAGAGACATGAAATACTGGATAAATGGAGCTCAAACTAGAAGGCAACTCCAATTCATACGTCACGTTACCAACCCTCCAAAAAACCATATAAGGACTAACATACCGGGGACTGAGCTTCCCCTTTTTACCAATCCACATCACTCCCTTAATAGGAGATACCCTTAGGAACACCTTATCCCCAACCTCAAACTCCAAGTCTCTTCGCCTTACATTCGCATAGGATTTTTGGAGACTTTGGGTCGTCTTAAGACTATCCCGAGTCACCTTCTCCTTTTCCATAGCCTGATAAACCAAATCCGTACTGAACAAATCTGCCTCACCAAGCTCAAACTATCCAATAAGAGATCTACACCTCCTACCATACAATGCCTCAAAAGGGACCATCCCAATGCTAGAATAATAGTTATTGTTGTAAGCAAACTTTACCAAAGGAAGATGCTCAACCTTATTGCCACCATAATCAATCACATATGCCCAGAGCATGTCCTCTAATATCGGCATAGTCCTCTCTACTTGCCCATCCATATACGGGTGGAAAAAAGTACTCGGACTAACCTTAATACCCAACCCCTTTTGAAACAACCACCAGAAGTAAGATAAAAAATGCATACCACGATCAGAGATAATCAAAACAGGTACCCTATGAAGCTTTACAATATCATGAAGATACAACTGCGTATAGTCCTCAGCTAAAAAGTTAGTCCTCACTAACAAGAAGTGAGAGGACTTTGTTATCCTATCCACGATGACCCAAACTGAATCAAATTGGTTCCCAGACTGAGGAAGACCGGTAACAAAATCCATATTGATCACCTCCCATTTTCATTCAGACAACTTAATTTCCTTATATAACCCTCTAGGCCTCATGTACTTAACTTTAACTTGTTGTCACACCATATAATTAGCCACAAAATCAGCCATATCCCTCTTCATACCATTCCACTAATACATATCCTTGAGATTATGATACATTTTTGTTGAATCGAGGTGAACAACACAACGCGATTCATGCGCCTCAGCCAAAACCCTTTGTTGCAAACCATCGACAGAAGGAACACATAACCTCCCTTGGTACATCAAGGTACCATCACCGCTGATCTAAAAAACAATCACCTTTTGCCCACCAACATCACTATTGATCTTCATCAAGATGTGATCTAGCATTTTCTTTTCCTTGATCTTTTTACCAAGAGATGACCAAACCACTTCCTGTACCACCATACCACCATTGTTAGAGTCCAAGAGATGAACTCTAAGATTAGCCAAGCAGTGAATATCCTTCACTAATTCTCGCTTCTCCTTATCCACATGAGTTAAACTCCTCATGGACAACCTGCTAAAGGCATCAACAACTAGATTCGCGTTACCTGAATGGTAGCGAAGTCTCATAATATAGTCCTTAAGAAGCTCCAACCATCTTCTCTCCTAAGATTTAGCTTCTTTTGAGTGAACACATATTGTAGACTCTTATGATAAAAAAAATTCCACGTGCACCCCATACAAATAATGCCATCAGATTTTCAAAGCAAAAACTACCACTAAAAGATCCAAATCATAAGTAGGATAATTTCTCTCATGCAGCTTCAAGTGCCTAGAAGCATAGGCAATTACCTTTCTATGTTGCATCAAAACACAACCAAGTTGCACCGGGGATGCATTATAATAAACCACAAACCCTTCATTACCTTCAGGAAAAGTCAAAATCAGAGCCAAAGTTAGATTATCCTTAAGCTTCTCAAAACTCCCCTCACAAGAATCCAACCAAGAAAACTATACCTTCTTCTGAGTCAACTTTGTCAATGGGGCAGCTATTGTTGAGATACTTTTCACAAATCACCTATAATACCCAACCAAACCCAAGAAGCTCCAAATATCAATTGAAGTCGTGGGTCTAGGCCATCTCTTAACCACTACAACCTTTTGTGAATCCACCATGATCCACTCATTAGAAATAATATAACTAAGAAAAGTTACAGCGTTCAACCAAAACTTATACTTGGAGAATTTGAGATACACCTGCTGTTCTTTCAAGGTCTGAAACACCATATGGAGGTGATTGGCATGATCTACCTCACTCTTAGAATAAACCAGAATGTAATCAATGAACACAATGATAAAAATATCCAAAAACTTCCTAAAAACCCTATTCATCAAATCCATAAATACCGCTGGGGCATTAGTCAAACCGAATGACATAGCTAAGAAGTCAAAATGCCCATACCGAGTACGAAAAGCTATCTTAGGGATATCCACCTCCCTAATCTTAAGTTGATGATACCCATACCGAAGATCTATCTTATAAAAAAGTTTGGCACCTTGCAACTGATCAAACAAGTCATCTATCCTTGGAAGAGAATACTTGTTCTTAATGGTCACCTTGTTCAACTGCCGATAGTCAATGCACATCCAAAAGGAACCATCTTTCTTCTGTACGAATAATAATGGTACACCCCAAGAGGACACACTAGCATGGATGAAACCCTCATCTAAAAGATCCTTAAGTTTCTCCTTGAGTTCCCTTAACTCAGCTGAAGCTATTTTATAAGGAGGAATAGATATTGGATGAGTATCCGGAATCAAATAAATACCAAACTAAATCTCCCTATCCAGAGGAACACCGGGAAGATCATCTTGAAAGACCTCAGGAAACTCATTTACCACCATAACCAAATATAAAAAGGACTTTCCGAGTTAGATTCTTTAACCCAGAACAGATGATAGAGACACCCTTGGGAGATTAATCTCTGAGCTCTAAGATAAGAAATAAACCTCCCCCTAGGATCTAGGGAACCACCCTCCCATTCAATAACTGGTTCACCTGGGAACTTAAAGATGACCTTGCGGGTCCGACAATCTAAGGACGCATAATAAGAGTGTAACCAATCCATCCCCAGAATAACATCAAAATCCACCATATCAAGTTCAAATAAATCCACCAAAGTCTGCTTACGAGCAACAGATACCACACACCCTCTATAGACTTTCTTAGAAATCACAAAGTCATCGGCTGGGGTAGAAATAGAAAAAGGATTTGAAATAACCTCGGGATTAAAACAAAAAATACACATCCACAAATAGAGTCACATAAGAGAAAGTGGACCCCAGATCAAGCAAATAATACACTTCATAGAATTTCTGCAGAGTAGCAAACACATATAACCAATTCTGACATGTGTTGGTACTAGAAGCAAAAACAGGTACAAAAGCAGTACCCTTTGGTGCAGGAGCAGGAGATAAAGCAATCAGAGCCTTACTCTCTCCCGAAGCACCTTTACCAATCAAAAAATTTCTGAGCATATGGCCTAGATGGCCACATTTAAAACACCTGTCCCTACCCTCATCATAGAAACCCCAATGCAACCTACCACAGAACCAGCAAGAAGGACATAATGAGGCCGACTGAGCCCAACTTGCCTGAGATTTAGCACCCTGTGCCTAGAAATTATCACCACCTTGCCTATCACCTGACTATTTCAGGTAAGGACCACTAGTTGTAGAGAAGGAACCGGAACTCCCCCACTTTTTCTTTGGCTACTTACCGCCTTCCCGACCACCTTGCTATTAAGCACTACCCTATTCAGATGACCTGAACTACTTACCCTGCCTTTCTCTAAGCTCAGCCTGCTTTCTTTTTTCCTCTCCCACCTATTTCATGTGAACCACCAACCTAGAAATATCCATATCTTTGATCAGCAATACAATCTTAATTTTAAGGATCAAATCTCGAGATAGTCCAGAATGAACTTTCTTATCCTGGCCCTCATATCAGACACTAATTCCAGAGCATACCTAGACAACTGATGAAATTTCAAGGCATATTCCTTGACCGATATTTTTCTTTATCTTAAATTGACAAATTTCTCTGCCTTAGCTTCTCTCAATTCTTGAGAAAATAAGCGATCTAGAAAAGCGTTAGAGAAAGTATCCCACAAAATTTACTCTTTAAATCATCTCTCACCCTATCCCACTTCTCATACCATTGGTATGCCACATCCTTAAGCTAATAAGAAGAAAAATTTACCCCTTCCATATTCGTGGCCTGCATTACCTTGAAATTTTTCTCCATCTCATCAAAGAAACCTTGGGGATCCTTCTCCACCTCCACACCAATAAAAGTAGGAGGATTCATCTTCATAAACTTCCCAACCCTTATGGTCTCAACAGACCGAAGCATCCTGCTCAGCCTGAGCAACAACCAACTGAGCAATAATATAAATCGATTAATAAAATTCCGCATTCATCACCTCACCCTGAGGAAGACTAGTAGCAACTGGTGAAACTCTAAAATAATTAGAGATGGGATCCCTAGGTCGAGTATGGATCCCCTGAGTAGTATATGTCCTTTCAACATTATCCCTAGTTAGGAAAAAAGAGTTGTTTTGCATCTCAAATCGTCTAGGCATGATCTAAAAAGCAAACAAAAGCAGGATTAATGAAAATTCTAGGACTTAGACTCCAAGCTTGAAAATAGAATACCAAGAAAATAAAACATTCCTAAATGCCTTATAGCCTCTCTCTTATAAGTGGGGCATGCTACATATCCTTAAAAGAGACTCGACTTGGCACAGTTTTGTGGACTCCCAATTGACCATGAACCTAGGACTGTGATACCAACTTGACATGACCCAAACTAGGGCCTTGTAGTAATGGGCAACCCAAGTCCAACCAGGACCGGAGACCACCCCTGTTACCCAACCCAACCTCCAAATACGCATACCCTGAGTCAGGTAAATTCCAAACATATAATAAGATAGTGTTTACTATGATCCCAGACTTTGGGATATGTCTATAACCGTGACCAACCAAACAAGTCCAACAATATATTTCCAACCAACAACCATAACCAAACTAATATGAAAACCAAGTTCCTGTCTATAACATAATATAAAATAATGGAACAATCATAAATTTAGTCAAATGGTATTTCCCCAATACCAATGACATTACTAAGGCTGACACCAATATTGACACCACCCATTCTAACTCATAGTAGTCACACAATCCTCTAACCAAAAGAAAAATAATATTTAATTGGGATATGCCCCCAACCATAACCAAAACCAATATCCATAAAATGCCAAAGTATGTAAAGACATTCATGATATGAGATAAAGCCTTCCAGAATATGGAAGCTCACCACTTCAATCCAATAGCTGATCCCGAATCTAATTACTAAGCAGGAGCAGATAAATGAGTGGTTCCTACATCGCATGGGGATACAACCGCCCAAAAATGATTTAGCAAGTGAACGCTAGCATAAACTCGGGATAAGGATAAAATAATGCCATCCAATAAAAACCAAGTAAACCAACCATATGCACAGAACCATGCATATATATATAAAACCATACCAGGAAAGAAAATCGGGTTTAGCATGCCATTAAAACCATTAACCTGGGTATATGTAGCTTAACCATCCTAGAATCATTCACAAGCTATATGGGTCCAGTGTAACCCCCTGAATGGTCCCCGATGCATGTAGCCATACTAAATGGAGATACTATAAGATTAGGAGATTCCTAAATACCCTTCTTTCTCCATGATACATATGTACAGTGTACTTAGAGGATTCCCATGTACCTCATAGTATCATATATAGTTTCTATGACCAACCCTCATGTCGGCAAATATGAGTTTCTAATGTTCATCCATTGGACTCGTACCTTTACGGTTACCTGATACACTCCGCTATTATTGCTCAATTAAAACCATTACCATCCAACCAAACCATTATTCCATTATTATTAACCAAGGCTATGAGTAGTGGTATCGTTATACCGACTATAGCTTGCAAGCAATGTCCTTATCCAATCTTTTTATGTAAGGGGTTTTCCATGTACCCATAGATTACATTATCAAATTAACTTGGAGGAATACTGTGTATCCCATAAGTGTTCCATTATTATGTTTTCTTAGGGGAATCCCATGTACCACACAAGTTGTTCATTAGTATGTTTACTTGGGGGATTCCCTTTTACCCCATAAGAAAGTTTAATTAACCATAACCATGACCACCAAACCTTACCATTTAACCATTTCAAATAATTTAAACCTTTTAAACCATTTAGGGTTCCATTACCAAACCATACCATGCAATAGTTTTATTAAAAGCCCAAAAATATAGTAAAAACATTATCATAGGCATTTTATCAAACATATTGGGGGCATAGTATTTCCAAAACCAATTCCAATTACCAATTTACCATACCCATGAAATCAATTTTCCAAACCACCATTAAAGTATGTAAAAATATAATTAAAACATGGGAAAAACCATAACCAAGCATTTAACACCAAAACCCCAACATATATTTGAAAACCCCAAAACCATACAATAATTATGCAATGAAAACATTGTATAAAATATTTCATTAGTTAGAACTAATAACGAGGGAGGAGTACATGCCTTATATTATGATGATGATGGAGAGAAATCACTCGTACAATCTCCAAATTGATCCTCTAGATAAAACCCTACCTTCTTTTACCCAAGAGACTTAGAGAAAATTAGAGAGAGTTTCTATGTATTTAATATTAGAATAATAGGGTAAATAATGTCTCAATAGTGATATAATTCTTGGGGACTTAAGAGGTTAAGTGGAGAAATGTCTAGATTACCCCCAACTTAAACTACTTAAAATTCCTGTCAAATCCAGAAAATTTTCTAAGGGTCTAAATCTAGGGTGTTTCAACATGATTGATGCAATTACATTGGTAAAACTTGTTGAAAAGATCTAAGTTAATGTGAATTCAAATCATTGTAGTAGGCAACATAAGTTGCATGTAGGAAAAAGAGGAGACATTATTCAAAGTTAGATAATAGTTATATGTCACAATTCACAACTAATACCTTTAAGTTGTAAAACAATAGACACATAGTACTTGAAATGAGAGGAACATATAAATACTAAATTTTAATTAAATAGATAAAGATAAAAGCAACATTATTCACCAAAAGGATGATCAAAAGAAATGTGAAACTTACCTAACAACATATTAAGGAGCAGTCAAGATTGTTCAACCACTACAATTATTGCATTCAAAGATGTGTGCAACACAAAATTAAAGGAGAATTCAATTCAAGAATGTTATTCATATGATTACATTGTTATCTTATATCATTCTTTTTCCTTTTTACTATTATATGGTCCAATTAGTCAAGTTAATTTTTTTGAGATTTGATAATTCTAAAAGTATAGATGTAACTCCCAAAATCTAGTGCCTAAAATGCTACACGATGCTCATGACCCCGAAGGACCGCTAGCTAACCCATGACTAATATTTGTACCTGTATACTGCATGTTATACTATATAATTGCGGAAACATAAACTGAAAGGCGATAAGGTTCAAAACTGTAACATAATATCTGATAAAATATAACATCTGGGTGGGGTATGAAATATCTAAAAAAACAACTGAAATAACTAACTAAACATGATAGTCTGAAAAGCCTCTAACTGACTGAACTGTCTGAATAAGAAGTTAATGGGACATGTCCCCAACTAACTCCAACTAATAAATTAATTAATGAGATAATAAAGAAATGATTATGTACTTGAAGGATGAGGACTCACTACTAACTGACTGCTGATATCTGGAATCTACTGATACTCTGGAGCTTGTGTCTCTGAACCTATGGTATAAAACACCATAGCGCAAATACATCAGTACTTTGAATATACTGGTATGCATGTGAGGTAGGCTAAATACATGGGGTTCATATGCATGAATAATACTGGCTAACTGACTAATATGAATGTGAGAATACATACATGAATGCACAGTAACTATAGCTGAGATCATGATAATAAAAATTTATTGATAACTAATATGACTGATAAATGAGTTCTGATGACTGATGTAACTGATAACATGAGTGACTGTATCTGACAATCCTGAATCTGATGGAACTAGCTAAATTTCGTACTGTTCTGAGTTGACTGTATCTGATAGTCCTGAATTTTGTAGAACTATCTGAGTTCTATTACTGAGACTAAATGATTGTATCTGAAAGTTTTGATTCTATAACTAAAACTGTGGGAAGTAGTCCTTTAACTGACATGCCCCTAATAAGCTATTATAACTGAGTTGGGGTCCAATCTATAACCCTAATTAGAAGGGTGTCAATACCGCGCCACTGGTAAGGACAAGCTGTGAGTGACCCTCATATAATAGGTAACTCTAGTGAGAACGGTAGGAACCCTCATATAACAGGTTAAGCCACCTCATCTACCCTCATATAACAGGCTATGATGTCTCAACCTACGCTGGCTACGTAGTTCTGGAATGCAAGGACTGCTTCCAAGAATCACACCCTCATATAACAAGTGAATTCCCATCCTTGGGTTCACTCGATACTAATTCCTACTCTCATCTGAATAGAAACTGAACATGGATCACTAAACTGAATTAACTAAATTAACTAAGTTCTGTTGACTGACAAAATATTACTGAGATTACTGGGATTACTGAGTTTTCTTGAGTTATGACACTGACTGTATACTATGGATCATGGCTTGGCTGAGGATATCGTGAAAACATGACACTAATTCTAGGAACACAACTATATTTTTCGAGTGCAAGTACCCCCAGGCAAGAAAACTGACAAAGCATGACTTTCTTGAATACATGATCACATCAACAGTCCATAATTTAATAAGTTGGAGAATTCATAAAGTGCAAGTTCTAAAGCACCACAAAGGCCACACATATATCCATAATTCATTGACTAAGACATTTCATCAAACACTGGATATGTATAAACTTGTACATGAGTGGGGATTTCATATTATCATACTTGTAAGGCACTTTTTCTTCACATAGGTATTTAATCAAACACATGGTGAGTATAGTATATGTAGACAACATTACACAACAAGTAAACATCATGATTCAATTCTAATTTCACCATTCAAGGGCTTAATCATGGATTCACATGAAGCTACACCTATAATAATTAATTCCACTTAAGATTTATCACTAAACATGGATTAGAATTAAATTGGTCATTATCAACATGAACAAAATCAAACCCAACATGAAATTCATAAAATCCATATACTTGAACTTTGAAAAGAGATTCTTGGGCTTCATGGACGAAAGGAGTCCATGAATGAACACTATGCATACCTGGGTGAGTGATTTCTTGAAAATCTGTGGAGAAAAACTTGAATTCTTAGCTTGGAATCAAGCACATAGGGTTTCTTGTTCTTGGGTATTGATCCTTGAGAGAAACCCTAATTTGTTGTTGTAGAAGAATAATGAAATTATGAGCTATGGTCAAGTGTAATTAGGGGTTAAATCGGGTGTAAAAAAACCCAAATACCCTTTTAAAATTAGCTTAAAATTAACTGAACGGGGTTTGCGATGGTGGGTGCGATGGTCCATCACTGGGTTAACGATTCGTCGGTCCTGACCATCGCACCTGGGCAGAATAGGGGTTCACTATCTCTCTTACGACGACTTGAGCGTCCGTCGCTAGCTAGACGGTCCGTGGGCCTGGGCCGTCGTTTTTAGGCAGAAGGTGGTCTCACTGCCTTGCTGCGACGCCATGGGCAATGGTCCATCGCTATCCCGATGGTCCATCGGCCTCCACCATCGCACCTAGGTGGTTTTGACTGCCTTCTGTATTTCTCCATAACTTTCTACCCCGATACCAGATTTGGATGAAATTGGTATCGTTGGAAAGCTAATTCAATTTCCCACTTAACAAAAGATGAAAATCTTAAAATTTTTACGTGTACAAAAATAGATTCATATTTGAAAGTAAGTTTCTAACATTCTTGGGATGATTTCAAGCTAGAAAAAAGTACGGGATATTACAACGGAGTTTTTGGTAAGGTGCTTATATTCAAATATCTATACTTCTAGATCCAAAAAGTATGTATGGAAATAATCTAAGCCAACTTTAAGATAATAGTTTAGGCGGTTCAAAATACCATAAACTCCATTACATGGGTCTTATTGTATCAGGTAACACCTACTAACAAATATTACTTCTTTAGTGTTTACTTACATGACATCATGGACAAACCTTATATAAAGTTTATAGTTTTAGAAATGAAGTTAGCCTAGGGTATCGAGCCTCAAGCAATTCATTTGACAATTTATCTTATCTTTGTAAAAATAGCTCGTATCCATACATTAAATTAAGTATACTTTGAAATAATTAAATTTATGCATATCATACATATCATAAATACAAAAGATTGTCATCGAATACTTTTAGATAGGACTTCACTAGTTTTTCAAACGAATGGAGCTTTATGTATTTTATTTCCACGATTATCTTTTCAAAAGTTTCACTTTCTGCCCTTGTAACAAACTATACAGATAAATCATTGAGAAAAAAATTTGTTACTCTAACCATACTTCTTGAGTGTAGGAAAAATATAAAATCTTACCCGAAGTTCAATAACACATGATGCTTTGAAAGAATAAGAATATAGAAAGAAGTTGATATTTAATTTTACTTTGTAAAGAATAAGAATATAGACCAATATTCAAAAACAAAATGCTAGAGTGAGACAAAGAACATGTTAAACTAATTTAGATACTACTTGATTTTACTATAGTTGACAGTTTTTTCTGCTTAGCTATAATTTTTGAGAACTCTATGTCTCGAAGAATGCCAACATTTATTTACTTTGGTGGGGAATCCTCAATTTGTTACCCATTATTATAATATGTAGAATACATATGGCACACTGCTGCAAGATTCTCTAATTTTCAGTTCTGAGAGATCAAGGTGCTAATGCCCTGCATTTACATATATGTATTTTCAACTAAATAAATATACCTATTTAAGTCTAATTCAACACTTTCTTTCAAATCCCACAAATAACAAATATGTAATAAGATATTATTGATGAAACTAAAGAACCACATAAGAAATTCAGACACTAATCTGTGAAAGAAGGATGATCACAGTTGTAAGACATTCATATTCACTATGAACATGCTTCTATTTAGTAGACACGGATGTATAAATAAAATGAAAAAAATTATCTCCTGTTGTCAGTGATACACTGAAAAACTACAGACTACATATAGTAAACAATATAAAATTTCTTTACACTTGTACTTCTTTAACTTCAATTATTAAGGTAATCCTTCATTTTACACAAAAATTGAATAACTAAGACCATTATGACAGCTTCTCAAACATCATTTTTAACTCATAAAATAATATAATTTCTTCTTCGCTAAATAAATCAAGTAGCAAAATAAAAATAAGCCTAACATATGATGAACTTATTGAACTTAAAGAGAAGTAGTATGTAGAGTACTATTATTTTCTTAAATTACAATTTGTTACAACAAATGAATACACACTAAAATATAATCTTAATAATCAAAGCTAAAAAGTTCATATTTGATATTTGTTGCCACATTAAGCTAGTTGACACATAGGATAACTCTGAGCTTTATCTATCACTCTTAGTATTTAATTTTCTATCTCACTAAATTTCAAATCCAATGAATGCAAACTAGTGAAAAACTATTTAGTTTTATTGCAATCTCATCAATAAATCAAGAAAAGAGCTCTAATTTTCTGGAGGAACTCATTTGTAAGAAGTACTATTAATTTCACTACATACAATCTTCTAGTTCCATAATTGCAAACTTAGAAAAAATTATTAATATGAATAATATGAAATTCTTGCAACTTGTTCTGCATACTTGTAAGACATTGCAGTAGAAAACAATTGACAACAATTGCAAGTACATTTATTGAAAAGATAATTTGTAATTAATAGACGTGCTGGATACATATTCAATGATAGAAGGAGTGAAATAATCATACTGAATTTTGCATTTTTAAGTTGTTCCTTGATAGATTGTGTAAGACCTTTAAAATTTTGATCATTTTATTTTTGACCCTCCCGTGTTCATAATATCAATTTTAATTTGAATTGTATTTAGGAATATTAAAAGGGTAATTTGAAAAAGTTTTAGAATTTTTGGAAAGGGTTCAGGATATTTTGAAACTCTGAGGTAGTGTGCCTCCGCGTTATCTTCGTGTCATGGATCTTACTCTTTATGATATTGGTGTGGCATGGAGGATAACCTCCAAGATAAAGGCGTGCCATGCCAAGGTGTAAAATGCATTCAGTTTTGTTTTTTTCATTTAAGGGTGAGGGGATTTTGGCCTTTTCACCCTTTTTCACGACTTATAAACATAAAAGGCACCCTTTTTCTTCAATTTCAAAGATCAAACTGTACTTTTTCCATCTTTAACTCTCCAATCAAGAAGTCTTAAGGGTTTTACAATATATTCATCACCTTTTTATAGGTGTGTAGCACGCCACACTTATAAGGAGGAGGCTACAAGGCATTTAGGAATGTTTTTCTTCCTTGTGTTCTATGCTCTAGAGTCTGGTGTTATTAAACTTCTCTAAATCCTAGATTTCTCATGTTTCTTATCATGCTTTCCCGAAGATCTGATATTCATAGAAACTTTATTGGGAACTGTGTCCTACCTGAGGATAATATGGAGGAGACTCGCCCTATGTATAAAGTGCAAACTCATTCTGGGGTCCTTTCTCCTAATTGTGTTGCTCCACATGGGGTTCCACCTATCTTTACTAGTCCTTCTTGGGATTGTCAGGATGTCGATGCTTATGGTTAGCTACTTTAGGGGACATCTCTAAAGTAGAGTTCTGCCAGTCTATTTATTTTCTTACTCAGTTAGTGACATCTCAGTCTCATTAGTTGGATCTGTTGATTCTATTGCTAATTTATCTGAGGTCACTCAAATTGGCCAAATTATGAGGTTGAATCCTCCAACCTTTACATGCTTTAAGGTTGAGGAGGATCCTCAGGGATTTGTGGATAAAATAGAGAAGATTTTTATAGTGATGTATGCTACTGATTCTAAAGATGTAGAGTTTTACTGCATATTAGCTGAAAGATGTAGCTTATCAGTTGTATGAGGAGTGGTAGTAGTTAAGGGGTGATGATGCAGATCTAGCATTATGGGATAAGTTTTTGGGTGCCTTTCCTATTCATTTCTTTCCTTAGGAGTTGAGGAAGTCTAATACTGAGTAGTTTGTTAATATAAAGCAAAGTAAGACAAGTGTGAAGAGTATGCCTTAAAATTTCAGAAACTATCTCATTATGCTCTAGAGTTGGTGTCTAGCCAGAGATCTAAGATGAGGAAGTTTGCTTTTAGGTTGTCTCCTAAGTTGGTATTAAAGTGTAAAGCTATAATGTTGAACAATGATATGGATATCTCTAGACTTTTAGTTTATATTCAACAAGTAGAGGATGAGAAGAAGAGGCAGGCAAAGATGGGATAGAGACAGAACAAGAAGTTCAGATATTCAGAGTAGGGTAGGGGTCAGTAGAATCATATGAGAGATGGTAAATAGTAGATCAAGTAGCAGATTTGGGGAAATTATTATTTGTCTTCTTGTGATCCTTATCCTAAGCCTTTGGGTGATCGTCGTTCTTAGGATAGCGGTATTTCTAAGGCATAGGGTGCCTAGTCTCAGGCTAGTGGAACCTAGTCAGCCCCACCTTATCCTCCTTGTCATTTTTGTAGGAAACTTAATCATGGCTATTGTGAGGAGGGGAGGAATTAGTGTTATAACTTTGGTTAGCTGGGTCCCATATAGAGAGATTTTTCTTCAACCAAAGATGCCACTGGGGCTAAAAAAGTTTTGATTGTCAGGTCTTCAGCTCCTGCACCAAAGAGTGCTACTTTTGGTATCAATACTATCTGGAATTTCCTCTAAGCACTTGCTACTCGCCAAGAATCTAAGGCACCTCCAGATATTTTTATTGGTATGTTACAACTATTCTCTCATGATGTGTATTATTTGCTTAACCTAGGGTCTACCCTTTTTTATGTGACCCTTTATGCGGCTGTGCATTTTGGTTTTATTCCTAAAAGTCTTTTTGACCTCTTTTTTGTGTCTACCCTAATGGGTGATTCTATAGTTGTTATAAGAATCTATAGGGGTTGTGTGATATCTATCTTTCATAGGGAGACATTGACGGATTTGATAGAATTGGATATGGTGGATTCGAATGTTATCTTAGGGATGGATTGGCTTTACTCGTGCTATGTTTCTCTAGATTGTAGGACCTGAAAGATTAGTTTTCACTTTTCTAATGAGCTGGTATTATATTGGGAGGGGAATTCCTTAGTACCCAAAGAGAGGTTTATTTCCTATCTTAGAGCTCAAAAATTAATTGCAAAAGGGTGTTTGTATCATCTTATTTGGGTTAAGGATTCTGACTCTGAAAGTCCTTTTTTGCAATCTGTCCTTGTGGGTAATGATTTTCCTAAAGTATTTCTTGATGATGTTTCTGGAATTCCTCCTAATATGGAAATAAAGTTGGGGATTGATCTTCTACAATATACTCATCCTATTTCCATTACTCCTTATAAAATATCTCCAGCTGAATTAATGGATCTAAAGTAGAAATTTGAAAGATCTTTTATAAGGACTTTATTCGTCCTAGTGTTTCCCCGAGGGTGGCTCCTATGCTTTTCATACAAAAGAAGGATGAGTCGCTTTGGATGTGTATAGATTATTGTTAGTTGAATAAGGTGACCATAAAAAATAAGTACCCTCTTCCTAGGATTGATGACCTTTTTGATAAGCTTCAAGGTGCTAGATATTTTTCTAAGATTGATCTTCATTCGGGCTATCACCATTTAAAAATTCTGGAGGTTAATATTCTTAAGACTACTTTTTGAACCCGGTATGGTCATTATGAGTTCTTGATTATGTCATTTGAGTTGACTAATGCTTTGTCTTTGTTCATGGATCTTATGAATTGGGTTTTCAGGATGTTTCTGGATTTTTTTATGATGGTATTCATTGATGATATCTTGGTGTATTCTAAGAGTGAAGAGGATCATGCCAATTACCTCCAAATTAAGTTGCAGACTCTTAAGAATCAAAAGTTGTATGCTTTATTTTCTTAGTATGAGTTTTGGTTGAATATTATGACCTTTCTTTGGCATGTAGTATCTAGTAGAGGAATCAAGGTGGATCCACAGAAGATTTAGGTGGTTAAGAAATGGCCAAGACCCACAACTCTAATCGACATTAGGAGCTTCTTGGGTTTGGCTGGGTATTAAGGAGGTTTGTGGAGAGTTTCTCGTCTATTAATGCTTCATTGACAAAGTTGACTAAAAAAATATAAAGTTTTTATGGTCCGCAACTTATGAGTGTAGCTTTGAGAAGTTAAAGGATAAGCTAACTTCTATGCTATGACCCTAACTAAGGTTACTGATGGTTTTGTGGTATTTTGTGATGCGTCCCGTGTAGGACTGAGTTGTGTTTTAATGAAGCATGGTAAAGTTATGGCCTATGTTTCAAGGAAACTTAAGGTTTATGACAGGAACTATCTGACTCATGACTTGGAGTTGGCGGTTGTACTCTTTGCTTTGAAGATTTGGTTTTATTATTTGTATGGGTGTAGGTGGATATCTATTTGGATCATAAGAGCTTGCAATATGTATTTACTCGGAATGAGTTAAATCTCAAGCAAAGGCAATGGCTCGAATTGCTTAAGGATTATGACATGAGCTTGCACTACCATCCAGGTAAAGTTAATATTATTGCTAATGCTCTTAGCAGGTTATATATGAGAAGCTTATCTCATGTTGATGAGGAGAAAATAGGATTAGTGAAGGATATTCATAGATTACTAACTTAGGAGTTCATCTTTTGGACTCTGAGGATGGGGGAGTTATTATTCAAAAAAAGTAGGCTTTGGATCCCATAATTATGCAGATTAAGAATGATGTGGGTCAGCAAAAGGTTATTGCTTTTGAGATTGGGGGAGATGATATTTTGAGGTACCAAGGTAGACTATGTGTTCCTTATGTTAATGTATAGCGCGAAAGGATTTTGACTGAGGCTCATGAGTCCAGGTGCACATTCATCCAGGTTCGACTAATATTTATCATGATTTGAAGGAAATCTATTGGTGGAATAATATGAAGAAGGATGTAGAAATTTTTTTTGTGAAGTGTATGATTTATCAACAAGTTAAGGTTGAGCACTTAAGGCTTGGTGGAATACTCAAGAGATAGATTTTCCTATGTAGAAGTGGGAGATAATCAATATGGATTTCATTACAAGTCTTCCGCAGTCTCGTAATTAGTATGATTCGATTTAGGTCAATATGCCTATTGAGTATTTGGATGTTACGAATTAGTTATCTTATGAGAAAGTTCTGGTTGAGATATTGGATAGGAAAGTTCATAGATTGAGGACCAAGGATGTAGCTTCGGTGAAGATTCTTTGAAGAAAATCAAAAGAAAGAAGAGTTTACATGGGAAGCTGAGGAAGATATAAAGTTCAAATACCCATTTTTGTTCTCCGGGTTGGGTGAAAGTGCATAAGGTTTGAGTTTTTATTTCTTCTCTGAGTTTATTATATGATTCTGGTGCATTCTTGCTATTCTCGTGCTAAAAGTATCCTAACTCATCATTCGGGGATAATGATCCTAAGAGGGGGATAGTGTAAGACCTTTAAAATTTTGATTATTTTATTTTTGACCCTCTCGTGTTCATAATATTGATTTCTAATTTAAATTGTATTTAGGAATGTTAAAAGGGTAATTTGGGAAAGGTTCAAAATATTTGGAAAGGGTTCGAGGCTATTTTGAAACTCTGAGGCAGTGTGCCTCCGCGTTTTCACCCTATCATGGAGGTTACCCTTCGTGATATTGGCGTGGCATGGAGGATAACCTCCATGATTATGGTGTGCCACGCCAAGGTGTAAAATTCATTAAGCTTTTTTTTTTTCATTTTCACGACTTATAAACCCTTTTCTTCAGTTTTCTAAGATCAAACTCTACTTCATTCATCTTTAGCTCTCCAACCATAAAAAAATAAGGGTTTCACAGTGCATTCATCATCGGAGCTCTAAATTCTGAATTGACCTTGAATTTTTGTGTGTTTTAGGTATGTTTCTCTTCCCCAAACTTTAATTTTATATTGTGGCATTGATTTGATGGATTTTCATGTAATTTAAGTAGTGGATTTGAAATTGGGTTGAGGGGTTTTGGTTGTTATTGATTTAGTTACATGTCCCATGCTTAGTATTGATTATTCATGTTTTAAATTGGTATTTTTGAGACTGAATTGGTATATTAATTAAATGGTTGGAATGGGGATCATGGATTTTCTCAAATTGGATGAAATTTGGCTTGAAATTGCATGAACCTCAACCTACTTTGTTAATTTTATTTTAATTATGAAAAATTGCATGGTTTAACTTGCTTTTGAACTCAATGTATTGCATTAATGGATAAATGATTATTTAAATAGATTTGGATGGCCTTGGTGACCATTGTTTGAATTTTAATGAAACTTAGAAGTCAATATGGATTATGTGGATCGGTTTGGGATGTTTAAATTTAGCTTGTAAGTGTATTGGTATGGCGATACCAAGTGGTTAATACCTTAATGAATGACTCCCAAGTTAATGGTTGGAATTATATGCTAAATGGTTTTAATTTAGGGTTAAATAAGGGTTGTGTAGGTTGCTATGAAGGTTAAGGTCCCTGGGGGACCAATATTGGAAACTGCATTTGCCGACGTGGGGGTCTTTATGACCGTGTATATAGTTCACATATTATATATATACTTTGGAATGGTTGGAGCCTTGGTTGCTTTGGATCTTTCTTAGATTTTCCTAGTTCGTGCAGCTAACACGCATTGGGACCCTTTCAGTAGAGGGAGCTGAATGCCTTAGGACGGACAGAGCTACACAGTCCAGGTTAATAGTTTTTAAAACTCTTATGTTCATGACTCTTTACCCTATCCCGACATCTTTTATATATGCATGTGTATGTTTGCGCAATATAGTTTTTGACTGATCTTAGACTTGGAATTATTTATCACATTCCCTGAGTTATATGCTAGTGCTTATCCCACTGACCGTCCTAGGACACTACATCATTCATGATGTAGGTTCCAAAGATATTTTTATTTCCCCTGTGCAGTATTAGGTGGATTAGAATGTTCATTGAGTTGTTGTTAAGTGCTAAACCTTCATCCTTTGGAAGAGATTATCATTTCATCATTATTTGCTTATTGGTTCAGTACTTTTGGATTCATTTTGGTCATAGTCGAGGGCATATCTCGACTTAGTTACTATTCTGATTTTAGAGGCTATTGTGGATAAATATGGGTTAGATTGGTTATTGATTGACTCTTAGTTTTCATTGAGTCTTTTATTCATCTTCTTATTATTGTTTAATTGGCTTCCACATTGTTATTATTAATTACTATTGTTCTCTTGAGGTTGGGTTAAGGGGGTGGTCTCCGGTCCATGATGGACTTGAGATATCCATCACGACCATGCCCTGGTTCGGGTCGTGATAGCTTGGGATACTTAATAGTTGATATCTCAAAATTATATAAGATTGAACAATTTGGGTGGTGACAACTCATCCTCATCGGGCTATATTTATCAATTGATCAACTATGATCTTTTAATTGATAATCCACTCAAGGATATGCAAGAGTTTTTCATATCTCAAATTATTGTTGTATGAATGCATCTGTTGTAAAATAAATTGGTGTTAAATAATTTTAACATATCTTGATAAAAGGTGATATCATCACCGTAAGTAATTGCTTTTATTTGATCTTAGCAATTGAATAATATAAAAGACATATGTAGAGAAGGTAAGTAATTGATTGGGTTTTTCAAAATAAAAAAGCACTTATTCATCATGAAAGATCATGTTCATTTATTTTCTCTTATTTTCTCTACCCTTTTCCTGTCTGCATATATCTATAACTTGCACCTCACACTTTCAGTCCGACATTCTAGAAGTGATTGAATATATATCAAGTCTTTGTGCAATTCTTTTATATACTGAAAAATACAAATGTAACTAAAAATTTATGAAACGGTATATTATATCAGTAGGCAATCAAAAATTTTAAGAGATTGTGTTTTTGATATTTTCTATATATTATATCATAAGTGGAATGGTCATCGGGGTCATTTGTTGTTGTTGATCAGATTATTATTTTTACATTATTTGAGATTTTTACTCTTGCTAAAACAACATATTATTGATCACGTGAAAATACAAATTAACATTAATAAATTTTAATGAAGTCAAGTAATTTTTTTAATCATCAAGTGAAATAGAGTCTTTCGGATCTAGAAAACTCTCGGAGTCTACAACAAAAGGACTTGTGTAATTAATATACCATCAAAGTTCCTAAGATTAAATTTCAATTATCAGCAAAAAAAAATTAATGAAAGAACTTCAAATTTAGTGTCTGGCACAAAAATAAAGACAATTAACATGCAAATGGAGAGAAATCTTAAGAATCGTACTACCTATATAGAAATGCCACTTGAACATAATATTTATACAAAGCCAAATAAAATTTGAAGCAGAATGAACTTGTTTTATAAAACTAAAAACGTTATATCAGGATGAAGATCCATTGTTTGTTAAATAATTTTTTGGCGCCAGTTGAAGTTTAATCTTATTCCTAGACACATACTTATAATATGTAAAATAATATATGAAATAGAACAAATTTGCATTATACAACTTAAAACGTGACATGAGAGAGCAGAAACTATCCATTGCTACTGTAATGTTGATGCTTCCTCAGCACGTAAAGCAAATTTCACTTTCAAAAGTCTGTGAAATTTAAATTGCTCAATCAATATATATATTTAATCTAAATCAATAATGAGCAACCATTAAATTTTATCTGAATAGTAGTAATTAAATACACACTAAAATGTAAAGTGCTTCCGTAAAAGTATAGCCAGTGATCAAAATAAAGTACACCAATTGAGAAATTCTCTGAACTACAAATGCATTCATGGGTAAAGAATTATACTTATATACAAATAGATAGGAGAGAATAAAATATAATGAAAATCACCATAAGCAGTAAATAAATATAACCAACGATGATGTACCAAATAGACCAAAGCAAAATCGGAATCGAAAGAATTTAAAATTACACAAATGGTAAGTACAAGAAACATGCATTGCTTGAAAATAGGGAAAAAGCAGAGACACAAAGAAAAAAGAGCAAGAGTTAAAATATTAGGACACCACTTGACTTTCAAAAAGCAATAACTTGAATACCCTTTTTTTCATTATTGATCTTTAGATGCTAATACATGCCCAGTAAAGAAATTAGTCAAATCATAAAAAATAAACCTCCTAAAATTGTACCCTAATTAAAATGCATTTAATATAAATTAAAAAAATTATCAAAGAAGAGCTCAAATCAAAGGTCTATGTGGTGAGGAAATTAAAAACACCAACAAAATCCAACCAAAAAAACAATTACAAAGTAAGGAAAAAAATAAAAGTTGAAAACATAAATCGAAAAAGAAGGAGACGACAACAACTTCTTTTCTGTCCATTTTTAATGTCTAATGGAGTTCAGAAAATTAAGACAACAAATAAGCAAAAGAAAAATAAATGAAGAACTCACCATTCCAGAGAGAGAGAGATAATTAGAAAAAGCCAAGAAGAAAGGGTAAAAGCTTACACGCACCCAGTATATACACCAAATTAATATTCTTAATCTTGGTTAAGTAATTAAATTAAGTAAAATAGATATTAATAAATCATGGTTAAGTAACATGAACTCTAAATTCAAACTCATGGCATGCATGTATTAGCTTGATGTATACACTAGTGCGTGTAAGTTTTAAGCTAAACAAAGTACTTACATCATATACCAACAATGCACAAAGAAAGGTCCACCTTCTCTCTTCTTCCATTAGTGAGTGTTTATACGCGCCCATGATGAACCATTTCCACAATACCCCTACCCCACCAGAACCCCCGGATATGAGTGACTGCCAAATGACAATCAATATACCCAAAACCATATCCTATAGTAAGATTGTTAAAGAGCATAGTTTAACCGACACCAACTACCCCTTCACCTACAAAAGTATGGACACTTCTGAGCTATCGATGCTGCCTAAAGATGCTAGCTCACTCACGCTAGAGGAGAAGCAAAGAATTTATAATCCTTGGCACCACTCTATCTTATTAAGGTAGTGGAAAGAAAATTCAACCACCAAAACCTAAGAACTAAGATGGCTGACCTCTGGAAAATTCAAGCGGACTTCACTCTCACAGATCTAGAAATGGAATTCTACATGGTCAAATTAAATTGGGATGAACTCCAAAGGAAGGTACTCCAGTAGGTATTAGAAGTTGGGAACTAAACTTCGTCCCTAGTGAATCGAAGGTACTGGTCATAGCTATTTGGGTTCGATTGACACATTTATCGACTGAGTTCTATGACAAAGGCATCCTTGAGAAGGTGGGGAGGATAATTAGAAAGATAGTCAAGATAGATGCTTGCACATCCTCTATATTTAGAGGTAATTATGCTCATATATGTGTTCAAGTTCTAATGAAAACTCAGGTAAAGGCCTTTGTAGCCATTGGACACCACCGTTAGGCAATTTGTTATAAGGAAGAGCCTATCTCTGCAAATTATGTGGGAGATTAGGACATACTATGGAAAGTTGTACATATTCACCATATAAAATGACTCATCTAGAGAAAATCGATTAACGGGTGGAGTCACCTGCGCTAGAGCAGAAACAGGAATGAACAACAGTCTTGTTAAAAAATGGAAAATAAGGAATATGAGCAAAACCACTAACCAAGAAAGCTCAAGCGACACCAGGCAAGGTAAGTCCCCTAACTCATACCATGAAGTCGCTGGAAAATGTAAGACAGTTGTATGAGATACTCCCAAAACACTACAAAGGGCATAATTGGGTTTAGGACCCAAAGACCAAATCTCCAAAAATATTGATACTGTCCAACGCATCTCATTAATAAAAAATCTTTTATTGTTGGTACCAATAAAAAGGCTAAGTATTTAAGAGCCAAACCTATGGGCTTTATCCAAATGGACTTATCGACAAAATCCTACCCTGAATACCTTAGCTTTGAGCCTAAAACAAACCCAACCAAGGAGCCCAATAAATCTAAGTTGAAGGAAGTTTACCATTCCCATATAACTATCTTGTTAAAGGGAAAGTTTTCCTCCCACCTCAAAATTTAAAACCCCCTCGGTCCACTATTAGCCTTATGATGGCTCCTAGTTCCAAGAGCTTAATTTCTCCTCCCAGTCAAATCAAAAACCTTGATACCGAAGAAAAGAAGCCAATTATCCATGACATAGCTTCTCCCCTTATTAATCCATTATGAGATTGTTGTGAAAAATTCACTACCACCTCGGCTACCCCCAAAAATCTCTCTCCAACAATGAAAAATTTTGCAACTCATTTTCCAACAATGAAAAATTTTCAACTCAAGTTGTACCCAACCTGGGCTTGACTCCCATCACCTTCACCTCAGCACCATGGCCAGTGGATCACCAACCAATCTCTTGGTTGGATATGGGTCTAATAGAATAGATGGTTCCCCTTCAACTGGAATAGGTGGGGATAAAAATAAAAATCATAATCCAAAATCCAAATTACCTGGCACATGTAATAATAGAGGGGATAAGCCAGAGATTATAGAACCTTGGGTAGAACATATAGATGACTGCTCTTATTAGGTTAACCAACCAAGAATCCTCAGAGCCTCTGACTCCAAAAATGTTGAACTCAGAGATAACCCTCATAACTCAAGCCCTACTATTTTTCCCAGCAAAAATGACAAAGATGTTGGAGAAGGGGCCTCTTTTTATGCTAACCTCTGGGAACCCCAACCTAAAAGAGAGTCATCCCATGCCCCATCGTCTCAGACCCCTCTATGCAGGAATTGCTAAAAAGGGAACTAATATTAAAGGCCTTAATTGAGAACAACATAGAGATGGAGAGAATACTAGTCTATCTAAAAGTCCCAAGAATAGAGTTAGAAACTCTAGGAAGGCTACTATACCTCACTTTTGAGGATACAGTACACAAAATGGTCATAGTCTTTATACCTCAGGACCTATAAATTTTTGACCTGAAAATAGTTTCTCTGAGTCTAATCATTGTCAATATTTGCAAGATCAAAATATCCCCATTATCAAAGAAATAAAAGTTCCTTGGAGAGGGGAATTGGACACACCCACTGGGGAAGGGAAATGAGGTCATGCAGGAGATAATAATGCCACAGTTGTCTATGATAAACTGCATTATATGGAACACTAGAGTGGTGAACAATGTTGAGTTCAAAAGGCATTGAAAGTCCATGGTTGACCTCCACAAATCCTCGATTCTAGCCCTTCTAGAAACTAAAATGAGTAACCACAACCATATTACTAAGGACCTTGGTTTCTCTAAGAAGATCCAGTATCCAGCTGTTAGAAGCTTTGGAGGTCTAGTTATCATATGGAATAAAGATAAAATTTGCATCAATGAAATTAATATCTTCCCTCAAGGAATTCAATTTGTTGTCCAGGTTAGTAAGTCTTTTCTCTTTTTGGTTTTAAATGCCATTTATGCTAATAACTGCTTTGAGGAGAGGAAAAACCTCTAGAATTAGCTTAATGTTTTTGATAACTCCATAAGGGACTCTCTTAACAATTTCTAGTTGGCGGGGAGTGATTTTAATGAGATTTTTAAATCCTCTAAAAAATTTAGAGAAAATAGCATCAACCATAATGGGGATAAGCTTTTTTGGGATTGTATTAACCATAGTGGACTTATTAACCTGGGTTTAAAGGGTAGTAAGTTTACTTGGTCCAAAAAAATATATAGGAATAGGAGAGCCCTTATTCTAGAAAGACTTGACAAGTATTTAGCAAATGACACCTAGATAAATATTTTTTCGGAAGCTACTATAACTCATCTCCTTAGAATCTACTCTGACCATTCCCCTATGTTAGTCAGACTCACTATACACCAAATGGTCTCCACCAAACATTTTAGAATAAAAACCATGTGGTTCTCCCACCCCTCTTTCCTTGATAGGGTTATAAACTCCTTTGGCTTACTCAAGCCATTTCCAATTTTGAGGTTAGAATTACTGCCTAGAACATAGATGTCTTTGGGAATATTTTCCATAAGAAGAAAAATCTCTTAGCTAGATCAGATAACATCTAAATATCTGCTAACTATCCTCACAACTTCCTTATCCAGAATCTTAAAATTAGTCTCACTAAATTCTATAGTGATATTCTTAAATAGGAGCAGGAATTCTAGAAACTAAAATCCAGAATCAACTGGCTCTCTAAAGGGGATAGTAACACTAAGTTCTTTGCACACTTCTACCCTAAATAGAAGAATGAACAATAGGATCAACTCTCTAAAGGATGACATAGGGAATTAGGTCTATACCTAAAGGGATATCACAACCTTTGTCTTAAAATTTTATCATACCCTTTTCTCCACTAATCACTCCACCCCCTCCATCAATTGTCAAAATAATCTTTCTATCAAAGGGTCATTAACTATTTAGACTACCTAGACTTGAGTCCATTCCTAAGCCTGAAAGTATCAAAAGAGTTATTTTCTCCCTTAAGCCAACCAAAGATACTGGGCCATATGGTATCCACCCCCTCCCCTACCATAAATTTTAAAATGTCAATGGCTCTTTTGTAATTAAGTTCTGTAAGGACACCTTCACCACTTGCATTATGGAGGAGAAGGTCAATGCTACCTACCTTTGCTTGATTCCAAAATGTACTAATGCTATCCACTTTAGGAACTTTAGACCTGTTAGGCTCTATAACACTCAGTAAAAAATCATCACTAAAATTAGTGCTAATAAAATGAAGCCCCACCTAGACAACCTTGTTAGCCACAACCAATCTAGCTTTCTCTCTAATTGAAGGGATTTTGATAATTCTTTATGTTGCGTACCAAATGGAGCTAAAGAAATTAAATCCTTAGGGGCGACTGTGGAAGGGTACAGACTCATTGTCAGACCTAATTTTAGGTGTTTAGGTGAACATGTCAGCTCAGAGTATTTGCTGAGTTTTGAATGGTCAAAGTTCTTACCTCCAGCCAACACATTCAAGATTGATTTCTAGGTTGATGAGATATGGATGAAGGTAAAGCAAATAGGATTGGAGGATAAGATTATTCATTTTCAATGGATGGAAGAACTTATTGCTATAGACCAAGAAGAGGCTCTTTGGGTAGTTGGAGGTTTTGGCGGCTCGTAGTCTATCACAAAAGACAGCCTGAACTTTCAGGCAAAGACTTGGTGGACTGTGGTATGACATAGATAATGTCCCACCTTAGGGGAAAATGTATTGAGTCCTAATAAAGCAACCCTGGTTGTAGGAATTATGACAGGCTATGATATAGATGTATCCAAATGGATAGCTAGAGAGATCAGAGACCGGGCAATGAGAACCAACATAGTCATGTCCTTCTCTTTCTTATTAACTCAAATTTGCTTGAATGTAAAAGTACAAGAACTCCTAGATATTGATCAGTTCATGAGTCCTTGTACTACTACAGACTTGGGTTTAATTGGAAATTAATAACCCTATATCTAAGGTAGTAAAGACGGGTTCCACTACCATTAGAGCGACATACAAGGCTAGAAGGCATGAGAGTGATAGTGTAGGGTTCACCGACATGAGTAAGACCCCTATAGAGACTGCCCAATCTAAGACTTAGACCTTTACTGATGCAGCAGATACCTCCCAGACTTTGACTCTACCTCCTACTATGGTTTCATGCCTATTTACGTATAGACCAGCCCTCATCGGTTATGTCTTAATACAACAGATGATCTTAGCTGAGGTAAAGTAGAGATTGGTTACAGTGGATATGAAGGTCCAATTAATGTAAGAAGAGATGAAGCCTTGGGTGGAAAAATAGATTAGAGAGGAGATGGGATGATGTAGACCAGATTTGATGGTTTTGATTAGTGTATTAGTGATACACCCAAATTACATCTCTCTTATAAGATAGTAAGCAGTCGTTGTCAAATATATAACCCAATTAGGTTGGGTTATATATTTGACAATGACCGCTTACTCTTTCATAAGAGAGATGTAATTTGGGCATATTAAATTTTGGCGTCGTTGCCGGGGAATATGGTTTCAAATTGAGTGTATCTGTGATAATTGACTCATAGTAAGTTTCCTGGTTTAACTTTTATTTGTTGTTTTTGTTCTTTGCAGGGTAGTTAGTGTGTATGCCAAGTACACGGAGTTCAGATGAACCATTGTTACCAGTACATCCGGAACCTCAGTTGATCGATAGAATAGTAGACCCATAAAAAGCAGGAAGACTAGCCGCCTTGGCTAGGGCTCAGTTAAATCAATAGAATGTACATAACGTAGGTCGGGTACCAAATCCGGATAAAGAGGACCTGGGAGATAATGGTTTTATTGACCCAACTAATATGAGACATGCAACGGGAGTAGTTGCACCTGTAAATCAAAATCATCCATTCAGAGGAAGACTAGACCACCAAGCTGTGCAGTTTGATATTGACAATGATGAGGACGATTTAGATGGAGATAGAGATACAGGGGCAATCATTCTACCACCACTAGCTCCTGGGATGAAATTCAACATCACCAGTACTATGATCCAGCTACTAAATTTGAAAGGACTCTTTGGTAGATTACCTGGTGATGATCCAAATCTACATTTAGTGAATTTCATCAATATTTATAAGTCTTTTGATAATCCTGGAGTGGGACAAAATGATATTCGTTTGAGATTGTTCCCACTGTCTCTGTCTGGAGAGACAACTATATGGTTGAATGAGCTGACTCCTGATTCTATAACAAACTGGAGGCAATTGAAAGAAGCTTTCCTAGAAAGGTTATTTCCACCCTTCAGAATATTACAATTGAGAGATGAGATCAGCAACTTTAGGCAATTGGCTAATGAAGTTTTGCATGAGAATTGGGAAAGGTTTACAAAGAAGTTGACTTAATGTCCAAACCATAAGATGACTGATCAACACTTAAAGGAAATATTCTATAGAGCTTTGAACTCACTTATAAAGCCAATAGTGGATAATGCTACAGGAGGAGCTTTTATGGAGCTCACCTTTACTGAGTCTGCGGACATGTTTGAAAGAATAACAAAGACAAGTAGAGCTTGGCATACCAGAGATTCTATAGTGTCAAGTAATACTAGGTCTAGTGTAATATTAGCAGAGCAGCATAGGAGAGAAGAGTAGCATGATCAGGATATGTCTCACATAAAAACCCAGATGGATATGCTCAAAAAATATTTGCTATCAGGGAATGTAGAAAAGGTAAAAACTATTGGGTCCCATGGTAAGGGAGCTGACTGTGGGTTCCTATGGTAAGGGAGCTAAATCAAACACCAAAGAATAGGCTAACTACTAGCATAACCAGGGGGATTTCCAGACCGGTGGTCAAGGAAACCATGGTTAGAACCATCAAGGATATTGGAAGAATAAAAGTGACAGGAGTGGACTGTATATAGCTCCTGGAAGCCATGATAATATTGTCACCAGTTTAGGCAAAATGTCCATGAAGGACATGATGGAGAAACTATTAAAGGGAGTTGAGGTGACCAATTTTGGGGTGACTACGATGAAGAGTGACATATCTTCTATGAGTCAACTAGTAAATTTGCACTCAACTGCTATTAAACAACTAGAGCAACAGATGAGCCAATTATCCATAGTATTCAACCAAAGACAGAATGGGACTCTAACAAGTGGTACAGTTTAGAATCCAAGGACTGATGGATTATGTATGGCTATTACCACTAGGAGCGGTAAGATATTATCAAGTCTAGGATTGGGGGAATTCTCTCATACTGATACAGTCAAAATGGATTGGGAGATGGTTGATGAATCTACAGTAGTTCCTGTAGAATTAGGAAGTTAAAAAAAAGAGTGCGGAAGTTAAATAACCACCTAAGCCAAAGTATGTTAGTGATGTGGATCAAGGAATAAGAAAGAAGGTAAAAGTTGCCCAGTTGAAATCCCCAGGCCACCACCCCCATTTACACAATGATTAAAGAAAAAAGAAGATGAAGGTAAGTTTAATAAATTCATGTCTATGTTGAAGCAATTGATAGTGAATGTGCCTTTTGTTGAAACACTTGAGCAAATGCCAGGATATGCTAAATTTGTGAAGGATCTTGTGATGAAGAAAAGAGTAGTGAGCTACGAACCAGTATATAATCTCCATCATTGTAGTGTTATTTCTACAAGGTCCTTGGTGCATAAGAAGGCATACCCAGGAGCATTCACTATTCCTTGTACGATTGGATCTCTGGAATTTTCTAAGGCCTTATGTGATCTGGGAACGAGCATTAATCTGATGCCGCTAGCTATTTATAAAAATTTGGGTTTAGGAGATGCCATACCCACCAACATAAGATAAGTTATGGTGGACATGTCTGTGAAAAGGCCAATCGGTATGCTACATAATGTACTTGTAAAGGTGGCCGATTTTATATTCCCTACTGACTTTATGATCCTTGATTGTGAAGTAGACTTTGAAGTGCCCATAATTTCAGGAAGACTGTTCTTAGAAACTGGGAGAGTGTTAGTTAACATGGAGCTGAATATGTTTAAGTTTAGGCTCAATGGGAAAGAAGTTAGTTTTGAAGTGCATCAATCCATGAAACAGCAAAAGGATATGAGTGTCTTCTCGATCGTTGATGTATTCTATGAAGATGGAAAAGATGCACCACCTAGGGATGAAGCACTTTCAAGGTATCTTGATGAATTCTGAGTAGTCAAGATAACCTAGTCGTTCCACAACATTAAATCAGGCGCTGCTTGGGAGGCAACCCAAGGAATTTTATTGTTTGTATTTGTGTTATGAGATTGACATCAGATCTCTGCTCCTATAGTGCCACAGGTATATTTATAACTCTCTTGTTTTAGTTTGATGCATTGGGGATAATGTATGATTTTAAGTTGAGGGTGAGACTGCTTGTGGGTGTTGATGTCCTCTTGGGGTTTTTGTTGCCATGACTCTTTTCCCCGGAGTCTTGTTCCTAGTATAGACGGTATGTTTAGGCGTACTGTGTTTTGTTTTGTGATGTGTTGTGGTTAATTAGGAGAAATTAAGTATCTGAGGCAGTTGACATATTTGTTTTTGTTGTTGATTTTAGGGAATGATAAATACCTCTCCAATTGTCTATTTTTTAACTGTGTGATGTGCATCTATATACGACTACTGTGAATCTTTTTATGGCATTGGTATTAGGGACATGATAATCATTGCTAATAATTACATGAACCAGATAGGTAGTAGCTTGTGATGTACCTTTATGCCATGAGTTTGTGAGATACTACCTAGTTCTCGTTGTGTGTTAAATCCAGAACTTGCCCGGTTGGTTTTGCCTTAGTTGTAGGAGAGTGGTTAGGAAAGGATCATAGGCACTTTTTCATATAGTTCACTTTTATCCAAAATGACCTTCCATGTTTGAATAATATCCTTTTATCCTAATTTTGAGCCTGAATGCCTATATTTTTTTATTATTATACCTATCACCTTCCCACTTGGATCACAATGAATCTATTTTGGCCCTGGTACTCCTTGGGCATTGTGCACTTTGACTTAGGCAAATCGCCTAAGTTAAGGATGGCTATTATAGGGGTGCGTGATGTAACATGAGTATGAAGAAGGGTAAAATAAAAAAAATGCAAGGCTGGGTATGGTAGAAAAAAAATAAGAAAAGAAAAATTGTGAAAAAGAGAAAATGAAAGACTAAAGAACCGCATCCAGCCTGAATTTGCTTTAATAAAGAAAAGGAGAAATAAGTTGAAGGTTGATAACTGAGACCCCAAAAATAGTGCAGTGCTAAAGAGGCTTAGTCACTTTAAATATCCTTGCATATCATACCATCCCCAAGCCTACATTACAAGCTAAAGAAAAGTCCTATAGTGATCCTAGATTAACTATCTGAAAACCTCGGTGATGAAAATAAGGGCAAGCTTATGGTATTTGGCATACATTGACTGGAACTTCTTTCTGAGAGTGAGTGTCTCTTGATCGTCCCTGCATTTACATGCTTGATTTCATATATGAATGAAGAGGGATTTCTTTGTCGTAAGGGCACATCGGTTGCATTGTATGTTGCTTACTTGTTTGGGTAGTATAACTTGTACATATGCATGGTTATTGTTGCTAATTTGATTCCATATCTTGATTTCTTTCTGTCACATTATTGATCTTCATTGATATACATAGCTGGGTTTAGAGTGATTGAATATGGAGAGGGTAATGTGTGTTGAGCTATAATTCATAATCAAGTCATAGGTATCTTATATTTCTCTTAGTTAAGCATCGTAGTATGATGTCATGTATTTTCTTGAGGACAAGAAATTATTTTAAGTTGAGAGAGTTGACGACGCCAAAATTTGATATGCCTAAATTACATCTCTTTTATGAGAGAGTAAGCGGTCGTTGTCAAATATATAACCCAACTAGGTTGGGGTCAAATCCCACAGGGAATAAGGTGTCACTCAAGTCTATTTATGATTAAAATGACTGACAGATAATGGTTTCCTTTAATTGGGGGTTTTATCAATCAAACGATAATTAAAGTTTCAGCTTTCTTCAGAACTCAAAGATAAAATTTTAGTAGTTTAAATCAATGATAGAGAGAAACTAGGGTTGTGATCACTATGATTACTAACCCCTTATTGAATAATAGTTGTAGTACTGGATTCTCATGACTTGTGGGAAACACCAAATTATCAGTATCTACAGTATGTCTAAGTGTTTCTCAACCTACCAAGATGTTGTGCTCCCTAGTTCTCCCGAACTTAGGAAAACCTTCTATTCACACTGATTTTATCTCGAGTTGATTAATCTTGTTACAACAGTAATCATTAGATGGAAAATTAACCTTCCCAAATCCTCGTTGATAATTCACTACCTTTAGTTTATTTCTTAGTTTGAGCAAGAAAACATAAGGCTAGATCTATTGTTTGCAACCAATAAAAAACAATCATTACAAAGAAATTATCAAGATGTTCCTACAATCACTCAAACCCTAACCAACTATTAAATCCATGAAGGAATAATCATATATCCCACAACCCTATTTATGGGTTTTAGTTCCACTTAAGAAAGAAAGAGATAGAAACAATTGTATTCTTTATTTAGAGAAATTAAACTTACAAAAGATGAAGTCAGAAGTTGATTCTCTTCCAAGTTTAAGAAAAAGTTCCCAAAACCCAATCACAGAGTTGAAAATTGAATTCTCAGTTAAGAGGCCCAAAAAGAGGTGACTTTGCCTTTTTAACAAGTTCCAGATGCTGAATGAAACCCTAAAAGCTGCTATTTATATCTGTAACTTAAAGGAAATTCAAAACTAAAAATTCAGATTTTTGCTCCTTTAGCTGACGACATTTGTGACAACTTATCATAAATCTGACGACATGTGTGATGACTTATCAGAAAATGTCATCAACTCCACTTCAAAATCTATGTTTACTGCCTTCGGCGATGACAAGTCCTGACGGCTTATCAGGAAGTTGACGACTTATCAGAAAATGTCATCAACTCCTCTTCAAATTCCATGTTTGCTTCTTTCGGCTGACGACAAGTCCTTATGGCTTATCAGAAAGTTGATGACTTATCAAAAAATGTTGTCAGAAATGCTTCACCTTTCTTGTTCTCTGCTTATCAAACTAAGTCGTCGAATAAAATCTTCAGAACTTCATTTCTTGCATCTTTCACAAAAAATCATCCTTCTCAACGTAGCTTTCCAATATGTTCATGCATCTTGACTTTTCTACAAAATCGCATGAAATACCATAAAAAACAACAATAGTTACCTAATAACTTACAATTATTCCAAGTTAAAAGTCTTAAATGTACTAACAGAAGGCCAGTACATCAATTAGCTGGAGGTTGAAGGGTATCCATTCTCTAGATTTAGCAGGTGTATAGGATGAGATAGCCGGGTTCAAGAAGGGAGTTTAGGATTTATAGGATAGACCAATCCTATCAATGCCTATTTTAGTGGAGATCCACAAAGAAGAGGAGATCTAAGATATTGGTGTTGGAAATTTGACCCCTGTAGCTGATGTTGATGCTGATGAGAGAGGAAAGAAGAGAAAAAAAAGAAAGAGAATCGAGAAGGACAGGGTGGAGGCCAAGAAAGCAGCCAGTATTCAGAGTGAGTTGGACCAGTAGGCTAGGGTTTGTGAGATAGCTGTGGGGGCTGGTAGTTACCAACCTTCTGATGCTGTTGATTTGAGCAGTAGTGCAGTTCTGCCGCCATATCCACCACTGAGTGCACTATCCACAACTAGTGCCACTATTGATGCGAGCGTCACAGCCCCTGCTAGGACCACTGATGTTGAGAGTGGGGCCTATTCTGAGGCCCTCCATGCTGGTGATGTTTGAGATAGAGCTTAGTGCACCCAAGTATGTCTTAAACCCTCATTTATATATTATATATGCACTGGGTACAGTGCATATGATTTCAGTTGGGGTGGGGGTGTATCGCTTGGCTGCCACAATTGTTGTTGTTGTGTTTTTTTCTCATCAATTGTAGTTTGAATGAAGAACCGGTATGTCTAGTTTAAATATGATGTTTTGTTTTATGATGTTTAATTAGGAAGAAAATTTGTACCTAAGGCAATTGATGTGTGTTGACGTGTTTTGAGTGATTATTCTGAAATTGTTTTGAATTTGTTTGAGAAAATAGCACCCTTTCTAAAAATTTGAGTATAACTTTGTGAGATGTGTATGTGTGTTACCACTATGAATCTAGTAATCGCATTAGAATTAGGGAAGTAATAACTGTGATGAACAATTTTGCATGAACTAGATAGGGAGTAACTAGTAATGTTACCCTATGTAATGTGTTTGTGAGGCGTTACCTAGTTACCTGTGAGGATGTAATCTAGAACTTTATTGGTTGGTCTTGCCTAGGTCATAGGTTAGTCGGTTAGGAAAGGATCATAGGCCATTTTTCAAAGCAGTCCACTTTAGCCTAAATAACCAGCCTTACGTAATAAGTATCCCTTAATCTCAAATTTGAGCCTTAATAGACATATTTTTTGTTTACACTAATTCACCTTCCTATTTATAATTGTAATGAACATGGTTTGGCCATGATCCACCTTGGACACTGTACATCTCAACTCATGCAAATTGCCTAAGTTGAGGGTGGCTATTATAGGGGTGCAGAAAGAAACGTAGGTATGAAGAGCAGGTGTGAATAGAAAAGTAAGTAGGGTTGGGTGTGGTAGAAAAAGAAAATGAAAATGTAAAAAAAAAAATAGAGACCACACCCAACCTAAATGAGTAAAAAAGAATAAAAAGAGAGAAATATGGATGGATTGAAAGAAAAGTTGGAAAAAATGTAGTCACCTAAGTAATTGTAGTGAATTCCCAAATTTATCATACCATCCACAAGCCTAAGTTACAATCCAAATAAAGTCCTATATTGATCCTACCCCGACTATCCAAAAACTAAGAGAAAGAAAATAAGGGCAAGGCTATGGCCTTCACACTATGGAACCTTTTTATGAGTGAGAGCATCTTTTGACCGTCCTAACATTATTATGTTTGATATATCTGAGCGAATAGAACTTATTTGATTGTGAGGCTACATAGGTTGCATTGTTAGATTACTTATCTGTTCGGGCAGTGTGACTTGTATATATGCATGGTTGTTTGTTACTAATGTAATGCCATCACTTGATTCCATTATGTCATGTTGTTATGCTTCATATGTATCCATAGTTGGGTTTAGAAAGTTTAAAATTAGGAGAGCCTAATATGCTTTGAGCTAAAGTTGATAATTGACTGCCAAAGGTATCTTAGGATCTTCCTGGTTAAGCATCGTGTTTGATTTTTGTTTTATATTTTTGCCTGAGTACATGCAAACATTCTAAGTTTAGGGTGTTGATGTGTTGTGGTTTCATGGCATATTCGATGCTTAAAATAGTGAAAATATGCATATAGTTAGGTTGTTTTGTCAGATATGACGTGTGTTTTATGTATGTTACAATCAAATTAGGTTGGAAGTGGTTCTTTCCTACAAAGAGGGTGAAAAAGCTCTAAAAATTTAAAGTACTGGAAATACTAAGAGTCATGTAGTCACCTTATGACTCATAGTCAAAGTCGTAGTGGTAACAGTGGGCAAATCTGAGTTCCAAGAGTAAAGTAATAGAAGACTGTGAGTCATAAGGTCAAACTATGACTCGTAGTGCGAAGTTGTACTGTGAATAGTGGATTAAAGTCCTAAGGATTGATGCTCCAGTGGTGTCGAGTAAAGACCACAAGTCATATGGACTGACTACAACTCTTGGTAAGGATTCATAATGGTAATAGATTCAAGACCTCTGAAGGTGAAAATCTACTGGGGTGACTATGATTAGTAGCATGCGACTCATAAGGTTACCTATGATTCGTGACCATTAAAGCTAAAAGAGAGCTAGATAGCAGGCAATGAGTCATAAAAATCCTAATGACTCGTTGCCATAGGGTGACCACTGCCAACTTAGTTTTCCTATTTTGTTTTAATTAGGTTTCCTTTATTATTTTGGAATACTATAAATACCTTTGGGTTAAGATTTTATTATATTACGCACTTTTGCAATTTTTTCACGCATATTGACTTCTTGATAATTTTGTTCTTAGGTTTTTGGTTTAGTAATCAATTGGAGATTTTGGATTTTATTCTTTTCATTGTTGTGTAATTAATTCAATATTTTCTTTGTTTACCTCTATATATTGTTGAATAACCATGAGCGGATAAATTCCTTGACTAGGGTTATGGGACCCCTGGCGGATTAACAACATAGGAGAATTGGGAGATTTATCTATTTTGCTGTGATTGTGTGTATTATCATCTTCTTCATATTGATGGTCTCCTAAGCTAATGCAGAAGATTGGGTATTGCCTGTATTCAAAATCATCCTCACAAGGGAGTTTAAGATTTGGTAAAGTGGATCATTACAGTGATTCGAGGCTATTAACCCTTATCTCAGCAATTTGAGACTCAAAAGGTGATAGTTGTACTGAGGTTAAAGATAAAGGATTAGAAAGTGACGCCCTGAGACTCACAATATAAAGGGTGAGATTTATCAATACGTTCATGAAATGGTTGATAATACATAACTTGTCAGACTTTGTATGTAGAGTGGTGGGATAGGAGAATTGAACACGAGAAACTTATAGAGTTAGGCGACGGGGGGAACGTAGTCCTAGTATTTGTCTTCTATTATTTACAACCTCAAGGACTCAAGTTCGGATTACTATATTTGACATCAACCGCAACATACTTTTTTGGAGGTGTAGTTCTGGGAGACATCAAGAGGTAAAAGGGCTAACATGATCCTCAAAATAGACCTGGAGAAAACCTTTGACAGGATAGAATGATCCTTCATTAGGAAATCCCTCCATTTTTTCAAATTCCCTCCCAAGCTAGATAACCTCATCATGTTTTGAATCTCTACTTCAAGAATCTCCATTGTCATCAATGGAGGTAAAACTGAATTCTTCAATCCCTCCAGGGGCATTAGAAAAGGGGACCCCATCTGTCCCTATATTTTTATCATGTCCATGGAACTCTTGTCTAGAATACTTGACCATGAGGTTGACCTCCTCAATTGGACACCTATTTCAATCAGTAACTATATTCCCAAAATCTCCTATCTGTTTTTTGTTGATGACCTTACCCTATTTGCCAGAGTTGATGCAAAGAATTTTCAAACTACTATGAACACCCTTAGTAGCTTTAGTCATCACTTTGTACAAAGAATCAATACTTCCAAATCCAAGGTCATCTTCTCTCATAATTGTTTTACCGAGAATAGGGATCTTCTAGCCCAACTCCTCAAGATCAAAGCCAAATTTGACTTTGGTAAATATTTGGATTTTCCTATTTTTCAATAAAAATCCAAGAATAGGGACTTCCATTTCATTCTGGACTCCCTTAGCACAAAACATAGAGGCTGAAAAACAAAATTCCTTAATATTTCTAGGAACCACACTATCCAAAACCTCTCTTAACAGTATCCCTAACCATATCATGCAATACATCTCCATACCCAATAAATTCGAAAAGATTATTAATAGAACCAAAATAAACTTTATTTGGGACTCTACTAATGAGAAAAGAAGGATGCATTTAATTTCACAGGACACTATCACCCTACCCAAAAAGGATGAGGGCTAGGTATCAAAAGGGACTCTATCATCATGAGTCTGGCCTGGAGATATATGAAAAACCCTTCAATATCTAGGCCAGAGTCCTAAAAACTCAGTACAGTAGGGATGGGATAAAATTCCCATCAAATGCTTTCAGGACCTAGAAAGGTATTTATAAGGGATGTCAGTCTTGCAATGTAACCTCTACATGGAGTGTTAAGGATAGGTCAGGATGTTAATTTCTGGAAGGATAGATAGCTCTCTAACTTTCATTCTTTGAGAAAATCATCCGGGGCCCCCTCACCCACTTTTAAGAGAAGACCAAGCTTTCACACATTTGATAACACGGTACCTGGCACTTTGAGACCCTATACATAGACATCCCTCAAGACATCAGTCATTATATCATTAATTTTTTCTTTCCAAATACTAGAATCTAAAGAGATACCCCCATGTGAAGATTAAATGAAAATGGCTTCTTCTATACCAGTACAACCTACCATCACTTATCCTATAAGGGTTTAATACACCAAGTTTTTAAAATCTAGAAGTTCTGGAAGATTTGCCTAAGGGATTATCAAATAAGAGGGATAATGACTCTGGCAATGACCTATTGCCAAACATAATAAGTCATTATACGGAGTAGTTTCCATAGTAGTAATGGGTAACAAATACAGCATACCACTTGTTACCAATCCTAACAAGTCATTAAGTGGATCTGTCACCACAACTGAAAGAAATTTAGAAATCAAGTCCCTGATAATGACTCCTCCTAATGACTCGTTATCAAACCTAATGAATCATTAAGAGGGAATTCATTGACACAACAGTAAGGGCCCAAGGAGTAAAACCTCTAATAACAACTCCAGGCCATGAATCACTACCTGACCTAACGAGTTGTTACCTCAGTCATTTAGACTGGTATAAGGTTTTTCCTGCATGTTTTAAAAAGGGTAGTTTAGTCTTGACACCTTTTTTTAAAATCCTAAAACATGTCATTTAGGACTCTCCAAGGGTGGTACATAAGCCTAAAATTCCCTAAATTCCCCATTAAGTCACAAGATCAATTGAAATCATAAAAAAGGGACGATTATTCTTCTCCAAAGCCAAGTTAGGGGTTCTTAACTTTAAGTTTAAGTTCCAAGGATTTATTTAAGGTTTCCACCTCCAGGTATGTTGTACTTCATCAATGGGTTCATTCTATCCATTGAGTTTCAATAAGTTATCCATCTTCAAGTTTAAATTTCCCTTCATGAATTGAGTTCTAGGTCAAATATGAGTTTACTTAACCCTTTCAATCTCTTCTTATAATTAAACCATTAGTATATGTTTTTACCATAGGATTAACATCCTATCATACTCAAAATCATAAATTTCCATTTTGTTCATAAATCATTGAGTTTAGATTGAATTATGAAATTTCTTATTATGATCAACTTTTGTTACTATGATATTTAGTTTACATTAGTCAAATCTCGTGGGTTATGAACACCCAATACCTAGGGACTCATACATATATCAGTTTACATGTTTTTGAGCACTTTAGATTATCCATAGTTGATATTTTTAAAATGATATAATGATGAGAAATTCAATTTATGTTTCAGTATCTTTCAGTTGGAAATAGTACTTAGCACCGAGTTAATAAGGGATAACGGCTTACCTGTCAGTTAGGCTGAGACCGTTAGTATAAGTCCCTAAGTTTCAAAACTACGATGCCATAGGTTATAAGGGTTCACCTATTAGTTGAGGCATGACACTCTAGTCCTTCGGGACCTCAATTTAGTGAATCCATGCTAGCTAGTGTTAGTACCTTTGGTAAGGTAATAACACCCTTCCAACTGACGTTACAGGTTAGACCCTAATTTTCTCAAATTAGGGTATGTCAGTAATTATTAGCTCCCACGGTCCTTAATTTATGTTTTAGTTTATGTTCAATTCAGGTTTGCTTGATTGAGTATTCAGTTATTCAGTTATCCAGTTTTATTCAGTACATTTTATACTTGGTCTTGCATTCAGTTTATATATTCATGGATTCTTGTGTTTAGTTTATACAAGTTAGATTCCCATTTCACATACTCAATATATTAAAAGTACTGATCGCATACTTCTTTACACTATATTATCTCATGATATAGGTTCGGATGCTTATTAACAAGATCACACTTAGCACGTTCCTATACCACTCAGCAGCAGTTTGGTGAGTCCTCATCATTTGATGACTAGTTATCATTTATTTATTTTAGTATTTTATTTTATTTCAGTCAGTCAGAGTTAGTTGGGGGCTTGTACCAATAACCCATTATGATTTAGAGGCTTTCAGATAGTTGGATATGTTTTCAGTTTATTGAGTATTTCAGACAATATTGACATTGATTCCATTACTATTTATTATCAGTTTACTTTCAGTTTGGCTTCCGCCTAGTATTTTATTAATTTTCTTCAGTATCCAAATGCATGGACTTGGGTTAGCTTGGGGTCACTTGTGTCTTCAAAGCATCATGTTATGACTAGGAGAAGTCTCGAGTTGTGACAAATATGGTATCAGAGAAGCAGGTTTAAAGTGTCCTAGGGTGTCTCAAAGTCGCGTTAAGTAGAGTCTTGTTCATGGGTGTGAAGAATGCCACACTTATGATCAAAAGGCTATGAAATATTTTGGGAAAGTCTCACTTCTTTCATGATTCATGTCGTAAAATAGTATGTGAACTCTATTAAGATTCTTCTCCTAACTCTTTCTCTATCTATTTACCGAAAATGCCTCCTAAGAGAACTAACAAAAGGAGAAATGGAAATCAACAAGCACCACCACTAGTTCCAAAAGAGCCTCTTAATGAGTAGGTCTCTCATACTGAGTTCAAAAATGCTTTTGCACTATTATCCCAATCTATGAATGCTCAGAACAACTAGTAGGTTATTTCCCCAGCTAACCCAGCAGTGAATGCGATGGCAACTAGAATTTTGGACTTCACTCGGATGAATCTATAGGTATTCTTTGGGTCTAAATCTAAAGAGGATCCACAAGAGTTATTAGACAGTGTTCAAAAAGCAACCGAGATCATGGGTGTCACTTTGAGTGAGAGTGCTGATTTGGTTGCTTACCATCTACAAGGAGTGGGTTATACTTGGTTTAAGTAGTAGAAGAAAGATAGAGGTACAGATACTGGCCTAGTAGAGTGGAATGAGTTTGTTGCTACATTTATGGATAGGTTCTTTCTATTTGAGTTAAGAGAATCCAAGGTGTAGGAGTTCATAAACCTAAATTAAGGCATCATGAGTATGAAGAAGTATTCTCTCAAATTTACACCGCTGGCAAGGTATGTTACAACTATGGTGGCTGATTCTAGATCTCAAATGAGTAAGTTTATGTATAGTTTTTCTGAGGATATGATCAAAGAGTGTAGGGTGGCCATATTGGTTAAGGAGATAAACATCTCCAGGTTGATGGTTCATGCTCAAAATATTGAGAAGAAAAATATCAAAGAGAAGGAAAGGGAGAACAAGAGGGCCAGAACTTGTAGTTTCAATTTCTCTCAGCAAAGGACAGACGGTGGTAATCATTCTCAGTTCTGCCAAAAATCTTCAAAACCAGCCCCATCTTTAGCTGGTGATCCAGTGCACAAGTTTAGATAGGACATTCGAGATATGGAGCCTGGCTTTAAGTCCCAAGATAGTGTGAATAGTTCTTACACCAACCCAGTTTACAAGAGATATGGTAAGAACCAAAATGGTGAGTGCATGGCTGGTAGTAATGCTTTTTTTTTTGGGTGTGCCAAGTCAGGCCATAAAATAAGAGAGTGCCCAATGGTTATGCAGAGGTAGGAATGATCGTCAGCAGGGTCAAACTAATTTTTTAGCAGTTCTAGTAGGTCACTTGACTTAGCAGGGTACCACTCTAGTACAATTAGTAGACAATGTCAGAATCGGCTTTATGCCCTTCAGACTCGACAGGATCAGAAGGGTTCTCCTGATGTGGTTATTGGTATGTTAATAGTTTTTAATATTCATTTGTATGCATTATTTGACCCTGGAGAAACCCTTTCCTTTGTGACTCCCTATATAACAATAGATTTGGTGTTAGTCCAAAAATCCTAGAAGAATCCTTCTCAATTTCTACTCCAGTCAGTAGTTCAATCATAGCTAGATGGGTATACAAAAATAGCCCAGTCACAATATTCCAAAAGGCCATTTCAGTCGATCTTGTAGAGTTAGACATGACTGATTTTAATGTTATTCTTGCCATGGATTGGATCTACTCTTGCTATGCCTCAGTTAATTGTAGAAATAGAATACTTTAATCTCAATTTCCAAATGAGCCACTCATAGAGTGAAAGGGTAGTACCTCAGTGCCTATAGGTCTATTTGTTTTGCTCCTTAAGGCAAGATAAATGGTTTTCAAAGGCTGTATCTATCATCTCATTCGAGTCAAGGACTTGGGTTCAAAATCCAGATTCTTGAGTTAGTCCCAGTAGTGAATGAATTTCTAAAAGTTCTTCCTGAAGATCTACCAAGAGTTTTTTATGAGAAAGAAATTTACTTCAGAATAGATCTTCTTCTTGATGCCCAGCCTATTTCAATTCGACCTTACAGAATGGCTCCAACCGAGCTCAAGGAAGTGAAAGAACAATTACAGGATCTCTTAGATAAGGGTCTTATTAGGTCTAGTATCTCTCTATGGAGTAATCTAGTTCTTTTTGCGTGTAAGAAAGATGATTCTCTCAGAATATGCATCGACTACTGTCAGTTGAACAAAGTCACAATCAAGAATAAGTATCCCATCCCCAATATTGATGACTTGTTCAACCAACTTCCCGGGTACTAATTATTTTTCTAAGATAGACCTCAGATTTTGTAATCATTACTCAGAGTTAGAGAATGTGACATCTTGAAGATAACCTTCAGAACTCGGTATGGTCACTTTGAATTTGTAGTTATGTCTTTTGGACTAACGAATGCTCCTATAGCTTTTATGGACTTGATGAATAGGGTGTTCAAGCAGTACTTGGACATGCTCATTAAAGTCTTCATAGATGACATCCTTATTTATTCTCGAGTAAGGGTAAACATGCAGGTTATTTGAGGATTGTCTTACAAACTCCTAAAGATCACCACTTATTTAATAAGTACAACAAGTGTGAATTCTAGTTGAAATTAGAAGCACTCCTTGGTCATATCATATTTGGTGAAGAAATTCGAGTTTATCCTTAAAAGACCAAAGTAGTAAGGAACTAGCCTAGACCCATTTCTCCATCAGACATCAGGAATTTCTTTAGTTTAGTTGGTTACTACAGATGGTTTGTTGAAGGATTTTCCTCTATTGCTTCTTTTATATCCAGACTGACTCAGAATAAAGTCAAATTCTAGTGGTCTGATTCTTGCGAGAAGAGTTTTCAAGAGTTGAAGACTCGACTCACCTTTGCTCCAGTTTTGACCTACTAGAAGGTTTAGATGGTTTTTTGGTATATTGTGATATTTCCAGAGCTAGACTTGGTTGTGTGTGGATACAGTGCGGAAAGGTTATAGAAGATGCCTCTAGGAAACTCAATCCTCATAAGAACAACTACCCGACTCATGATCTTGAGTTGGCAATAGTTATTTTTTTATTAAAAATTTTGAGGTATTATCTGTATGGGGTTTATGTTGATGTGTCCAGTGATCACAAGAGCCTTCAGTATGGTTTTAGTTAGAAATATCTAATTTTTCGTTAGAGAAAATGGCTAAAGTTGTTAAAGGATTATGAAATGTGTGTCTTGTATCACCCGGGTAAGGCCAATATTGTGGCCAACGCCCTTAGTAGATTGTCTATGGGAAGTGTTTCTTACGTGGGGGATGAAAAAAAAGATTTAGTTTGTGAGGTTTATCAGATTTCTAGGCTGGGAGTTGGATTAGCTGATTCGAACGAAGGTAGTGTCTGGGTTTAGAATCTTCTTTGGTAGCGAAGTAAAGGAAAAGCAAGATAGAGATCCTATTTGCTTAAGTTGAAGGGAGCAGTTTAGAATCAGAAGGTTGAGGTTTTCTCCCAAGAATGAGATAATGTTCTTCACTGTTAGGGCTGATTATGTATTCTAGATGTGGATAGTTTAAGGCAGCAGACATTAGCAAAAGTTCATAATTCTCGGTATACTATTCACCTAGGAGCCACTAAGATGTACCATGATGTGCGAGAAGTCTATTGGTGTAATGGTATGAAGAGGGATATTTTGAAATTCATGGCAAAGTGTTAGAATTACCAGCAGGTTAAGGTTGAGTACCAGAGACCCAGTGGTATGCTTTAGGAATTTAGTATTCCTACTTGGAAATGGGAAGTGGTGAATATGGACTTTATTATTAGGTTACCTCGTACTTGTCGATAACCCAAATCTATTTTGGTTATCGTGGATCAAAGGACTAAATCGACTTATTTCTTATTGGTTAATGCTTCAGATTCAACCAAAGATTATGTTAGACTATATCTTTGGGAGTTGGTAAAATTTCATGGAGTCCCTTTGACCATTATTTCAGATAGAGGTACCCAGATCACCTCTTAGTTTTGGAAGACTTTCCAGAAGGGTCTCGATACCTAAGTTTACCTTAGAATAATTTTCACCTAAAAAATAGTCAGGCAGAGATGATCATTCAAACCTTAGAAGACATATTGAGGGCATGTGTGATTGACTTCAAAGATAGTTGGGATGATCACTTGACTTTGACTGAGTTTGCTTATAATAACAGTTATCACTCCAGTATTCACATGTCCCCGTTTAAGGTTCTCTATTGTAGGAGTAGTAGATCCCCCATTGGCTGGTTGAGGTAGGTGAAGCTGCTTTAATAGGGACATATGCAGTACATGAGGTGATGGAAAAAGTTTTCTTGATTAGAGAAAGGCTAAAAATTGCATAGAGTCATCAGAAATCTTATGCAAATGTGAGGAGGAAGAACCTTGAGTTTGATATTTGTGATTTTATCTACTTGAACATTTCACTCATGAAAGGGATAAAAAAATTTGGTAAGAAAAGAAAGATCAGTCCCTGTTATGTTTGCCCATATAAGATTTTAAGTCATTTTGGTGAGGTAGCATATGAGTTGGAACTGCTTAGATTTAGCATCAGTGCATCCAATCTTCCATGTCTCCTTATTGAAGAAATGTCTTGGTGACCCATCATCAGTAGTTTCTTTAGAAAGGGTTGGCATGGAAAATAGCCTCTCTTATGAGGAGGTCCTAGTTGTCATCCTTGATTGTCAGATTCGTAGGTCGGGGTATAAAAAGGTTGCTTTGGTAAAGATTCTGTGGAGAAATAAATCAGTTGAGGGAGCTATTTGGGAAGCAGAGACAGATATGCTAGGCAATTACCCCCATCTTTTCTCTTCGAACCAAGTTCCAGCTTGAGGTAATAGTTTCTCTTACTTAATTAATTATTTAATTTCTATCTTAGGCCATCCAACTATTTCCATGTCATAGCATGCATTCATGAGTTTAGTTCAGTCCATACATCAGTTCCATATTCATATATTCAACTTAGTCATTTTTATTCGAGGACGAATGATCCTAAAGGGATATATTGTAATACCCTGATTTTTCAAGCTCTAGAAGTTTTGGAAGATTTGCCAAAGGGACTATCAACTACCAGTGGCAACAACTCGAGCAACGACCCATTGCCAGACACAATGAGTCATTATTTGGAGTCATTGCCATGACTGTGAGGGATCCCAGATTTCTGGTTAGTGGTGACAAGTCCAGCATATAACTCATTACCGGTCCTAATGAGTCATTAGGTGGACCCATCATCACAACAGAAATAAATTCAGAAATCAAGTCCCTAGCAATGACTCCTCCTAACGACCCATTATCATACCCAACAAGTTATCAGGAGGGAAGTCATTTTTGAAACAGTAAGGGCCTAAGGTGTAGAACCTCTGATAATGACTCCAAGCCATGACTTTTTACCTAACCTAACGAGTCATTACCTCAACCGTTACAACTGGTATCAACTTTTTCCTGCACATTTTAAAAAAGGGCTATTTAGTCTTTTCCCATTCTTTTAAATCCTAATCCACGTCGTTCAGGCTTTCCCATGGGTGGTATATAATATTAAACTTCCCCAAATTCCTCATTAAGTCATAAGATTAATTAAAATCAAGAAAAAGTGAGATTATTCTTCTCCAAATCCAAGTTAGGATTTATCAACTGTAAGTTCAAATTTCAAGGATTTCTTCAAGGTTTCCACCTATAGGTATGTGGGATTTCATCAATGGGTTCCTTCCATCCATTGAGTCCCAATAACTTCTCTATCTTCAAGTTTAATTCCCCTCTAAGTATTGAGTTCTAGGTCAAATATGAGTTTACTTAGTTCCTTCAGTTTTTTCTTGTAATTAAGCTATGAGTTCATGTTTTTCCAATAGGAGTAGCATCCTATCAAACTCAGAATCAAAAATTTCCCTTTTGTTCATAAATCATTGAGTTTGGATTGAATTATGAAATTCCTTATTATGATACGCTTTTGTTATTGTTATGTTCAGTTTGCATTAGTCAAAGCTGCAGGATTAAGAACACCCGATACCTAGGGACTCATGCATATATCAGTTTACATGTCTTTGAGAACTTCAGGTTATCTATAGTTGATACTTTCAGAATGATATCATAATGAGAAATTTCGTTTATGTTTCAGTGTCTTTCAGTTGGGAGTAGTACTTAGCACCGTGTGAATGCAGGGATGACGGCTCACCCATTAGTTAGGCTGAGACAGTTAGTAGAAGTATCAAAGTTCCAGAACTATGACACCACCGTAGGTTATAAGGGGCTACTCATAAGTTGAGGCATGACCCCCTGGTCCTTCAGGACCTTAGTTTAGTAGATCCACACCAGCTAGTGTTAGTACCCTTGGCAAGGTACTATAACCCTTCCAACTGGGGCTACAGGTTGGACCCAAATATCTTCAGACTGGTGCATGTCAATTATTGTTAGCTCCCACAATCCTCATTTTATGTTTCAATTTATGTTCGATTCAGGTTTGCTTGATCGAGTATTCAGTTGTTCAGTTATCCAGTTTTATCCAGTATATGTTTATACTTGGTCTTGCATTCAGTTTATATATCCATGCATGTAATGACTCAAATTTTGATAAATTATATGAAATATGTATTTCTATGTGATTTGACCCTTTTACCCTTCCCTATGGTTGTATTATGGTATTTTTAGCATATGGAGATGATTGACATGGTTCACGATATATTTTGGTGTGTTTAATAAGAATTGTTGTTTTTGGTGACTTCGAAAGCCTTATAATTGACTTCAGTCAGCCTCTTTTGATTTGTGCAACGGATGACAAAATAAATTTTTCCAGTAGATCCAGAACATTGATTTTAGGGTGGTAACATGATTGGAGTGATTTTGTGGACATTAAATCTCATTTCAACCCTCAGTTTAGAAAGTTGTGATTTTAGATTCCAAGGGTCAACTTTGTGAACACAACATTTTTTTGAAAATCTGATATCGCCCTTGAAAACAGGGCATCAAATTTGATAGGGTAGCAAAGTTTGTTTGCATTCACGTGATTTCGAGTGAATCTTGAGGGGTCCGCAGAGACTTCGAATTTCACCAAGTCCCCAGCCGGTACACCATTCAGTTGGTTCACCTGTGATGATGAGGCTAGTATCGCGATCATGATTGGGCGTGCAAGATAAGTACCTTTATCATGGCACCTAGTCTATGATTGGGATAGTCTCTTCAGCAAGGTACTACAATCGCGACACCCGATTCGCGATTGCAATGCCTGGATATATAAATACACATGTTTCATCATTTTTTCCCATTTTTAAGACTTGCAGCTTAGGGTTTTATTATTTTGAGAACTTTCTTCACTTTTAAGCTTGGTTAAGCTCCATCACACCTATTTCAATTAATTCCTTCAATATTTTCCAACTATTTCTTATTTTAAACTTGGATTAAAGTATGGAATTTGGGGATTTTGGCTCGTAAGGCCTAAAAATTGTATTTCTCCAATTTAAACATCAATTTTAAACCCTTTTCACTTGGGTAAGTTTTGAATCTTATAATTATCACTTTTCTCTCAATTGTATCTTCTAAACAACTTCAATTCTTGATTTTTAAATGGATTTTGGGGATTTTTACCCAGTAAAGCTTGAAAATGATTTTTCTTTAATTTGGAACTCATTTTTAACTTATTTTCACTTGGATTTTAAATATAGACTCCTAAAAATATGGGAAACACGTTTTTTAAATAAAATTATAATTTTGCCCTTTTATTTCAAAAAAACATTTCAAGGGTCCATTTTGACCCCCACTTGAAACTAAGAAAAATGGGTATCATTGGCTTTCTTTTGATGCATAGATTCCATATTTTTGTGTCTTAGTTGATTCCAGGTCCGTTCGTGAAGAGTAAGATTATGGATTGAAGGGATGCAGATCATCTTTCGGGGTAGGTTATGGCTTAACTTTTTCCAGACTAGGCTAGATAGCTAATTTTGATACAAAAGCATGTTAAGGGTGTGGTAAATAATCATAAAAAATGGTTATCTTATTATTTTGTGCATGTTTGGGGGCCTATATGTGATGCATTTGGTAGTTTTGGGATAGTATGTGTTATGTGTGACCGTGTGGGGTCTTATGTGATGTTGTTAGAACCCTTGGGAGTTGTACGACACAATGAGGGACCAGGTCCCCCAAAGTTAATCTCCGGCAAAAGCCTAGTAAAGAACTAATGAAGTGTTGGAAAACTAAAGGCTTTGCAAGAAATAATCAACACAAGGATTTAATGAGGAAACCCCCTTGCTCAAGAAAGGAAAAAACACAGTTTTCCCTCACAAGAACCAAACAAATCCACTATAATCAACCTTTGATTACAGACGCGATTTTAGCCTAACTCTAGGATCCTCCTGCTTGTAGTAACTTTATTACTAGCCTATCTCGAGAACTCTACCAAGAACCCTCTACACTGATTAACTCTAATCAATGTTTGGACTTAGGCAACTCTACCTAAGCACACACTCAATAAAAAAGAAAAATTCATTACTCTTATAGACTGAGTAATTCGTTTACAATTCAGGATTTACTCAAGAACACTCACTACTTTAGTATATAGATCAAGCTAAGAACATAAGCTATGCTTGAGCATTGTTGTAATCTGGGTTTTTGCCTCTTTTCTCTCTCTTAAGCTCTTTGAAATATTTGCATAAAATTATTTGATGAAGAAACATCTTTTTCCTTTTAAATATGAGTGATGATTAGGGCTAAATATCATTGGATCAAGTGTCCTATTAGTACAAGCAACAGTTGTAAGTTTGTTACACAAGAGGACAAAGCTACACAGACATGCATGCCAATTGTACTTACCATAAACATCCAGGGACCTAGACCCTTATAGTTAGCTGCTCATAATCAACACTACATATAGCAGATTTTGATAGCCTATATGCATGAAAATAATCGTATCTTGTTTGTTGAAAAGCCTATTATGTTACAAATTGTGTATTGTGATATGTTCATACTCTATTGGCATATGAATTGTGTTGGTTTTTATGTATAGTTGGAAATATTGAATGTACATTTGTCTCACTTGGCTAGTATAATAGTTGGATATGAAAATACTCATTGTGGTTAGTTGTGAGAATTACTGAGCACATTTGCTTTGTTGCTTCCCCCAGTCATCATGCATCATTATTTACTTTGTACATTTGCTTTGATATTCCCTATGTCATCATGCACCATTATTCTTTTTGTGCATTTGCATACTTTACCCTATTATTATGCCTTCATTCATTCATCTACAATTCAACACATTACATGGTACCTAGTCCCTTCACATTACACACACCACATCTGGTCCCTACCTACTTGAAATTAGTATTCCCTCTTTTGGCATCATTGAAAAGAAATAACAGTAAACCAAGAGTAAAATAATCATAAATTAGTTAACTCATGGCTACTGGGGCAACACTAACATAAGGAACATTTTTAAGGCAGAAGCAGATAAAGAGCACATAACCAAGAACTCATCTATTTTCAACGGATTTTGTATCATTGCAATGCAATAATTACATTTCATGTTCCATAAAAAAATCCATAGAAGTTGGAGAAAAAACATGGAGGAGTTGGGGAGAAGGTTTGGAGAAGTCATCTTAGGATAGTGTAACAATTCAAGCTTAGAAGCCTCATTTGTTAGAATTGTAACCTTCATCTTGAGTTCATTATTTTTCCACTCCTTAGTTCTGCAAAAAACCCTTGGACCTCTTTTGAAAATTTTAGGCTTTGCACCAGTAATCACCCAATTTCTATATTTTCTAGCATTTGTTATTTTCTTTTCTTCTTTTATAAGCCCTACTAGTTTCATCACCAGTCTTTCTTGTCTTCTTGTGATTAGTTCCCTTAGAACTGTGGTACCTTTTAATAGGATTTCCAGATTTCACTTTGAAGACTTATGTTTTTAGGTTGTCATTTTGTTCCTTGAACCATTCAAACTTTCTTTCTCACCTTTAAAAGGGTAATGTGTTTTTAAGATAAATCTTTATTGGCAAAGGTAAGTGAAGAAATGGGTTTGTCTTTGGATAATTAGGATAGTTGAGTTAGGCAGGGTCTATGGAGTTAATGCAAAGATGAATTTGATTTCAATTTTGCATAAGACACATTTGCTAACATGGAAAGAGAGAGGATATGTGTAACGCCCCAAAATCTCATCTCGAAGCGTCACACGGTGCTTGAGGCTACAAGTATCCCCAAGCTAACTCTTTGAGCCTATTACTACATATAATAACTTATTTTGAGATAAAATAAACAAAACACTAGTACTGTCATATCAAATGATAGGAAATACGAAGAAAATACTTGATCCAAACGACAACACTACTGGAAATCTCAACATACTAACAATCTGATAACTAGTCTAACAAAGCCTCTACTACTCCATGACTAGAGAGCCATTGGGACAGGCCCCCAACTGACTAAAACTGAACTGAAAGCAATAATATATCTACTAAAATACTGAAATGTCTGAAGATAAGTCCTCGAACCATGAGGACTCGCCACTGTGGAGATGTACACAAAGGTACTCAAAAATCACTAACGAGGCTGGGACTGAGCACCTGAACCTACATTATAAGACAATGTAGCACATAGACGTATATGTGGATCAACACTTAGGAATGTACTGAGTATATGGGGGTGTATGCATTTAAATAAACATTATCATTACTTTTTATAAAATCATGCATGCATATATGAATGACTCACATGGCTTTAATAAATCTGAAATATAATTCTCATGAATCGTGAATAGTGAAACATGAAATACAAATCTCGTGAGTCATTATACTTAACTTTGAAATCTCTACTCTCCTCTTATTCTCAATACTTGACGGCTAAAGGAACTTTAAACAATACTTTCAAACTCCTAATTTTATCTCATTGAGAGTAAAACCTCTTTAACACTCAAGGACTCAGAACTTTTAGGAACTTTCAACACTTGGGAACTCTAGAACTCTTTTAGACTTGGGACACTTAGAACTTGAAATTATATAACTTTGGACACTCGGGAGTTTCTTCTAACCGATATAAACCATGTGAGCTACATGGATTCCAACGTCTTGTCCTCCTAAGGAAGAAACCTCACATTGGGGAGAGGCTTTATACTTTTTCCAGGGAGTATAACCTCAACTCAGTGATCACTATCTCAGCCTCGGGCCCATAAATCTCAGTCATATGGTGGCATGTAGTTCTAGGGTATGAGACCTCAGAATCATACCCAACTCAGTGCTAAATACTACTCCCATACTCATCTCAGAACTCTTAGGAAATCCACCTCAAATAACTAAAGGGTTTATACTAAAGACCAAAATGTATTACCATTTGTTTAAATAGAACATCATTGTGGATTCCAACTCTATTAGGACCAAAAAGGTCAAATATTTCTCAAAAATCTCAAAGTACTCAAATCATAGGTGCTTATAGCACAGAAGTTCATAAAATTGCTATTCTCAAGTAGGGCTTAGTGGCCCATAGTTCAATCTCAAGTTAAGACTCATCAAAATGCATACTAGAGATCATAAGGATTCATAAATCATATAGAAATTTGGACTTTCAGCATTATGCATTAAAATCTCAACATACTCATGTATCTAAATTTCTAAAACATGGAAATTATCATAATATCAAGAGAAACAACAAAGGGTACAAACCCATACTTCAATTTTCATAAGAAAACATGTGAAACCATATATTCTTGTAATTTAAAACAACTTCTGGGCACAAGGACGAAAGGAGTGTCCTTGTTTAAACCCCAAATACCTTGAATTAGAAGCTTTGGATGAACTCTCGCTTTTGGGTCTCTATTCGTACTCTTGAATGAGGGTTCTTGAAGCCCCGGACTTAGGAGCCATAAATCTTGACTCAATTTAGAAAATCTATGGTGGATTCTTGAGATTCTTGGAAGAGGTTTTGGATACTTAGGGTTTTTGTTGAGAAAACTTCATAGAATGCTTGTAAATGAGTTTAATTTGGTGTTTGTACGGTTTAAGAGTCTTGGAAAAAGTCCAAAGTGCCCTTTTTAACTTTTGTACGAAGATGGAAAAAATTGAACTGGGAACTCAATTTTATTGGCCACCGCGACGCGCCACTATCACGGTGGCTCACTGGAAATTGACAAATGAGAATCTGGGAGTCACCGCAATGCGAAGCCATCATGTTGTCCCACTGGTTGGGACCTGTAACTTCAGCGTGATACGTCATAATCACGCTAGGCCACTGGAAATTAACTATTGGGAAATTGGGGTCCTTCGCGATGCGCCACTATCGCAGAGTTCCACTGGAATTTGACAATTGTCAAATAGACCCTCTCCTCGATGCGCCAAGCACTAAAATGATGTTGTTTTATGATTAGGACTTAAATTAGCCATAACTTCTTGCCCGAGCATCGAATTTGGGAAAATCTTATATCAACGGAAAGCTTATCAAATTTTTCATGTGATAAAAAGTAGAAATTAGGGAAATTCTATATGGTTAAAAGGATACTCACTTAGGAAGTCACTTCTTAATCTTTTCAAGGATAAATTTAAATTAAGAAAAATTTGGGGTATTACAATATCACCTTTTCTAATAAAACAAGAAGAAAAACATACATATTTATGATACTAACTGGGATATGGGACTAGGTCCCTCTCTTTCTTTGAGTGATTTCTCAAATTTGTGCATACTTCATTTGTTTTCTTCCAAAGTTGTTCCCATTGGTGTATACCTATAAAGGTATGATACTGAGTTAGACTAACAAATACATACTTTACCAAGGATACCTATTTTTCGATCATAGCCAATTTTGTGGAGAACTACTGATTCACATGGTAGGTTAGGTCATTTTGATTAGTCTTAAATTCAACCTGTTCTTCACAAATTATTCCTTATGAAGTTCCTTAGTAAAGATATCTATTGTCTGATCCTCAGTCTTATAAAACTTCATGCAAATTGCACGTTTCTTAATATTGTCTCTTAGGAAGTGATGTCTTACATCAATGTCCTTAGTTCTCTTTGCTGCACTAGATTCTTGGACATGTTTAGTGCACTTGTTTGTCATACATTAGAGTTATAGTTTTTGAGACAATACCAAAATCTTTTAATTATTGCTTGATCTATAGTAGTTATGCACAACAAGAAGCAGCAGCAACATATTCAACCTTAACAGTAGATGGAGCAACTGAGTTTTGCTTCTTGGATCCCCAGGAGATTAAGGATGATCCAAGAAAATATACCATTCCTAAATTTATTCTTCTATCTACCAAATATCCAGCATAGTCGGCATTAACATAGCCTACACCAGGTCCCATGTCCCCTTCAGATATCTAAGAATTTTTTTCGCAGCTTTCAAATGGGACTCCTTTGGGTATGCTTAAAATCTGGCACACATTCCTACACTAAAAACAATGTCACTCTTACTTGCAGTGAGATATAGCAAGGATCCAATAATCCCTCTATACATTATCTCATTAACTAAAGGACCTAAATCACCATTGTCTATTTTTTAGCTGATTCCAATTGGGATATAAATTGTCTTGGCATCTACCATGTTATACTTCTTCAGTATCTCCTTGATGTACTTCTCTTGACAAATCATAGTCCCTTAAGAAGTTTGCTTAGTCTGCAGGCTTAGGAAAAAGCTTAATTTACCCATCATACTCATCTCAAATTCACTCTCTATTAGCTTAGCAAATTCTTCACGTAGGGATTGAGAAGAAGCTCTAAATATTATGTCATCAACATACATCTGGACAATCAATAGGTTCTTACCTCTGGTCTTTAAGAATAGAGTATTATCTATTTTTCCTCTTTTAAAGCTATTTTCCAGGAAAAACTTTGAGAGTCTCTCATATCGGGCTCTTGGTTATTGCTTCAAATCATAAAGAGCTTTATCCAATTTAAGTACATGATGAGGAAAATTTGCATATTCAAATCCTGGAGGTTGTTTGACATAGACTTCTTTCTTCAGGTTTCCATTCAAGAAGGCACTTTTGACAATCATTTGAAATAGTTTGAATCTTATGTATGCAGTAAATGCAACAAAAATTCCATTACCTCTATTCTTGCTATAAGGTCAAAGGTCTTATCATAGTCAATTCCTTCTCCCTGGTTATAACCTTGAACACCAGCCTTGCCTTGTTTCTGTTGATAGTTCCATTTTATCTTGCTTATTTCTGTACACCTATTTGTTCCTAATAATTTTTCTATCAGCAAGCCTGGGGACCAGATGCCATACTTTGCTTCTTTCAAATTAATGAAGTTCTTCATGCATTACATTAATCCAATCAATATATTTTAGGGCCTCCTTTACAATTTTGGGCTCAATTTAGGATAAAAATACTGAAAATGCCATAGCATTCCTGGCTTGAGATCTTTTTGGAATCCAGTTTCCAGGGGTGTAGTCAGGTTCTAAAGGATATGAGAGGATTTGTGCTCTAATTTTGCCTTTTGAGGTTGATACCACTAGGACCAGGTCCTTGTGAATTCTGACGGGTTTCCTCTGGGTTTTTTCTAGTGGAGATGGAATTTGTGATTGAGATCCTGGATCATCATCACCGTCATTATTCTCATTTGCATCAATAATCCCTTGATCATTATCTTTAGTAATAACATCCCTTTGAACAAGAATGAGTTCATTATCTCCAAAGTTTGTTTGACTTCTTAACTCATTAAAGATCATGTGAATACTTTCTTCAAAATATAGAGTTCTTTAATTGAACACTCTATAAGCCTTGATTGTTGAGGAGTAGCCCACAAACATAGCTTCATCACTCTAGGAATCAAATTTTCCCAATTTCTCTCCTCCCATTGTTTAGCACAAAATATTTGCATCTAAAAGGTCTGAAATAGAGTATCTTAGGCTTTCTATTGAATACCATCTCATATGGAGTTTAATTTATAAGTGATCTAATCAAACACCATTTAGTCACATAACAAGCAGTATTCACTGCTTTAACCCATAAATTCTTTGGAAGACAACTATCAATTAACATAGTCCGAGAAATCTCTATGAGTATTCCATTTTTTCTTTTAACAACTCCCTTTTGTTGTGGAGTTCTAGGAGTAGAAAAGTTGTGACTTATTTGATGTTCAACAAAGAATTCATCAGCTTGAGAATTCTCAAATATCAACTCCATGATTAGACCTAAATTCAGCAATTTTGTAGTTTAGATTTACTTGGATTTTCTTGGCTAAAGCCATAAGAACCCCATATGTTTCATCCTTGGTTCTTATAAACATTGTCCATGTGAACCTGGAATAGTCATCTACAATAACCAACACATATTTATTCCCTCCTCTACTTTAGACTTTAATAGGTCCACATAAATCCATGAGAAGTATTTCAAGAGGCCAGGAAGTACTTATTTGCTTTTTTAATTTGAAGGAGGATCTGGCTCGTTCACCATTAACACAAGCACCACAAACTTTGTTTTCTGGGAATTTCAGCTTTGGCAGTCCACGGACCAAGTCCCTTGAAATCAACTTTTTTAACAAGGAGGAACTCACATGTCCCAATCTTCTATTCTATAAGTTAGCACTTTCACCTTGTGCACTTAAGCAAGTTAATTCCCCATCAACCACAGACTCCAGATCAACTACATACATATTCTTGATCCTTTTGACTTTGAGAAAATTCTTCCAGATTTCATGCTTGATACAGTACATCCATCTGATGAGAATTTTACCTCATTTCCTTTGTCATAGATTTGAGATACACTTAGAAGACTATATTTAAGGCCAGTCACATAAGACACATCTTCTATTGCATGATGAGGTGATTTTCCAATCTTTCCAACACCTTGGATGTACCCCTTTTTGCCATATCCAAAAAGATAGGGAGAGAAAAAAATCAACCCTTCTAGTCATGTGTCTTGAACAACCACTATTCATAAACCAATTTTGGGTGAAATCCCCCTTTTCTATCCCATTTTCTTCTTTATCTTTAGTAGTTGCCATTAGAGAACACCAGGAACTTGAGATTATTTTCTTATCATCTTATTTCAGCATGAAACCATCTCTATACTCTTTAATTTTTTTAGGTTTGGTGGGCAAGTCTTCCTAAGCAGCCAACACTTTCTTTACTATACAACTAGTTGCATCTTTTCTTCTTAATGTATCAGGATTTTGATTCTTCCTTTGCATTGGGTAGTTTTTCCTGAATTCTTCAGGGCTACCGCCTTCTTCCATAGATGTAAGAATCCTTGTAGCCATAAGTGCAACATTAGTGTCTTCTTAACCTGAGTAAGATTTTAAATCCTTCAAAGTCAAGAATTTCTCCCTTTTTTCTTCCTTTCTTTCCACCCCTAGTTCAGTTGTAGCAGCCATGATGATCAGAACACTCTACATATGAACATTTTAGAGTGAACCTGCTCTGATACCAATTGTAGGAACCCTTTGGGGTTGCACCACATAGTGAGGGACCAAGTCTCTCAAAGCTAATCTCAGGCAAAAACACAGTAAAGCAACAATGAACTGCTGAAAAACTAAAGGCTTTGTAGGAAATAATCAACACAAGTATTTAACGTGGAAACCCCCTTGCTCAAGGAAGGTAAAACCACGGTTTACCCTCACAAGCACCAAGGAAATGCACTATAATCAACCTTATGATTACAAATACAATTTCAGCCTAAATCTAGGCTCCTCATACTTGTAGTAACTCTATTACTAGCCTATCTTGACAACTCTACCAAGAAGCCTCTACACCGATTAACTCTAATCAGTGTTTAGACTTCGGCAACTCTACCTAAGCACACACTCAATCAAGAAGAAAATTTTATTACTCTGACTGAGTAATTCATTTACAAATTAGAATTCACTCAAGAACACTCACTACTTTAGTATATAGAGCAAGCTAGAACATAAGCTATGCTTAAGCATTGTTGTAAGCTCAGTTTTTACCTCTTTCATCTCTCTTAAGCTCTCCAAAATATTTGCAAAAAAATTTGATAAAGAAGCATCTTTTTTCTTTTATAGATAAGTGATGATTAGGGCTGAAATATCATTAGACCAAGTGTACTATTCAGTACAAGCAGCACTTGCAAGTTTGTTACACAAGAGGACAAAACTGTGGAGACACGCGTACCAGCTGTACTGTACCGTGAACATCCAGGGACTTGGACCCCTGCAGTTAGTTGATCATCATAAGAAACTACATATAGCAAATGTTAATAGCCTATATGCATGAAAATAATTGTGTCTTGTTTGATGAAAATCCTATTATGGTCCAATTATGTATTGTGATGTATTCATACTCTATTGATATATGAATCATGTTAGTTTTCATGGCTGGTTGGAAATATTAAATGGATATTTGGCTCACTTAGCTAGTATATTTGTTGGATATGGAAATACTCATTGTGGTTGGTTGTGAGAATTACTTCTTCATATCATGTACATTCATGAAATATTGGTACCTCCATGGAAATACTGGAAACACTTGCTTTTTTTGATAAAAAATGTGACATCTTATAAAAACCCTCCTTGAGAGATGTGTTGGGGATATGGATATGAATTATATATGAGTTAATGAACCCTTCATGGGTTCTACATTGAGAAGCTTTAGCTCCGTACGTATATATAAAGGTTGTGCGACAGTCTCAGAGGTTGTGTGATGACCTTATTAATGTGTCATAGAAACACAACACTTTTGATTCTTAAAACCATGCAATTATGCTTGAACTTAGGTTATTTTAGTAGATAGGATGTGCATTTCTAATTATTGTAGGTAAAATAGGTCAGTATAAGTGTTGAACTTAAATTGGAAGAAAAAGACCAAGTTTCAGAAGGTACGAGTCTTTTCACGAGTCATAAACACCTCATATGACTCGGAGGCTGACTTATAAGTACAATAGAAACCAGGACAGGAAGTAAACCAAGTGTAGAGAAGATACGACTGAAAATACGAGCCGTAATATGAGGGTACGAGCCATATCATAAAGTCATTCACAGAGTAAAATCCAAAGAAGCAAATCAAAGTTAAAGTGTTAGAAGAATACGATTCAAAAGATTAAGTACACCTCTTATGGACAAACCATAAGCAGACCAGTGTCCAAAAAGTGAAATGAAGAAATTCTAAGTGGATACGAGTAAAGGCCATGAGTCATATAATCAAAGTACGAATCGTGAGCAGGAGTCGTAAGAAGAACAAAAAGTTGAAGCTTGGAAGATCAGACACTGGAGTGGATACGAGAGAAATAGTATGACTTGTAAGAAAATAATACGAGTGGAGCAGTAGAATAGGTGGATTGAACATGAGAAATTTATAGAGTTGAGAATCCAGGGGAAATATAAGCCTAGTGTTCGCCTCTTATTATTTACAACTCAAAGCATTCAAGATTCTATTACTAATTACTGATAATTTAAAATTCCCCCCATTTACTCTCTACACTGCTCATGAATTACATCAAGTTAACCAATCATTCAATGTTTTCCTTGTGGGATTGACCCCAACTTAGTTGGGTTACTATATTTGGCATCGACCATAACTACTTCTTTTGGAGGTTAGTTTTTGGCGACATCAAATTTTAGCACAGTTGAAGGGGAAAACGGTTTGACTAGTTAATTGAATTGGTGAAGTTTGTGAGTTTTTTTTTGATTTAACATATTCTGGTGTATATCAAGTACTAAGAGAAGAGGAAATACCTTACTCCCTTTTGATCCAGAGCTAGAGAGAATTCTTCATACACTAAGAAAAATTAAGGACAAGTTTGTGATGGGGCTCAATACCCTCCAGTTATTGATCCTAATACAGCACTCCCATATGCTTTAGTTGATCCTTAGAATATTGCTAATTTATAGATGCAACAACTAATAACTGCTGCAGAGGAAGAGAGAAGAGCAACTGAAGAGGCCCAATTAACTGAAGAGGTTGGGTTATCCCAACAAGGAGGACTAGCCAAGCCTAGACAAGTAGCTGAGCATTAAGAAAAACTTTAGAGAGGTAGGGATCTATTAATTCTTGCACATAAACACTTATAGATGATGAAAAAGATATGGTTTATGTTGAACTTGTTGAGATAGGAGCCATCTTTCCTTCTGCTTTAACCCCCAATATGAAGTTTGATATTTCAAATGTATTGATCTAATTGTTGAACTTGAAGTGTGTATTTTTAGGATCAGCTACTGATGATGCAAATATGCATCTTGCTAATTTTACTAAGATATACACATCATATACTAATCTAGGGGTGGATCAGGAATCTTTGAGAGTGAGATTGTTCCCATTTTCATTGAGAGGTGAAGTATCACTAGAGTTAGGGAAACTTCCAAAAGGCTCAATAACTTCTTGACATGAGTTAAGTAAATAATTTTTGAATAGATTTTTCCCTTCTGCAAGGATATTGCAGTTGAAAGATGAGATTTATAACTTTAGACAGTTACCTGCAGAATACTTATATGAGGTATGGTTTAGATTCAAGAAGAAGATAAGCATGGTACCTAATCATAGAATCAAAGGATTAAATTTGTTGGAAATCTGCTATATATCATTGAATGTCAGTTTGAGAGCAATGTTATATACAATTTTGGGAGGTGCATTCATGCGTATTCAATGGGATGCTGCGCAGGATATGTTGGATGATATTTCAGTGTCTACTAGAGGTTGGCATACTAGAGATACAGAATATGGTGTAGGTATATATGCTATTGGAGCTGCCAATTATTATGGATCTGGTCATGATTTGGTAGCACAAGAGTTTGCACAACTTCGTAGTGATATTGGGTTGCTTACAAAATAGTTCACAACAATGAGTGCTGAGAAAGTAAATGTAGTTGTGACATGGGGATCTACTTTTAGTACTTTTGAGATTGAATCTGGAGAAGAAGCAAAGTGACTTGATTGTAGGTGTGTGTATTTCCAAACCCAAAGGCAAGGAAATCAAGGTCAAAACTATTATAATAACAGATATAGAGACAGAAGTATAGAAAGATAGTGATTGGCAATAGAAAGATGATTACAAGTAGAAGAGTGACAAATATGTTCCACAGGGTAATTGTGATTCAGAATATAGAATTGAGGCGTTGTTGTCAAAATTAGTAAAAGGGAAAGAAAGTCAAGAGAGATGTCTTAAGGATATCAAAGCAGACTTGTCAGGGGGCTAAACTAGAAAGTTGAGTCATATACTACAACAATCAAGAAGTTGGAACAATAATTTGGTCAGATATTAGCCAAAGTAAATCAAATACAGCCTATCACTCCCTCAAGTAACACGGTAGTTAATCTAAAAACTGATGGTCACTATCATGCCATAACCACTCGAAGTGGTAAATCTACTATAGACCCACCTGTATTGATTATAGAAGAGCAAAAGAATAATAATGATCCTACTAATGTGGATAGTAGTAGCAAGGAAAATACAGGAGAAGATAAGGTCGAGGAGCCTGTTTTGAAGTCTATATCAAGACCTTATCCTCCTTTTTCTCAAAGGCTAAAAAAAAAGGGTACATACAAGAAGTTTTTGTCTATATTGAAGGAGATATCAATCAACATGCCACTTGTAGAGGAATTCGAGAAAATGCCAGGATATGCAAAATTCATAAAAGATCTAATCACCAAGAAGAGATCAGTCAGTTATAAGCCAGTGAAGGAGCTATCTGAAAGATCTAATCACCAAAACTGACTGAACTCCTGATATAGGATGATCCTGGTGCTTTCACTATACCTTGATCCATTGGATTTTTCAACTTTGGTCGTGCATTATGTGATTTGGATGCTAGAATCAACCTTATATCATTCACAGTATTTAAATAGTTGGGATTGAGGGCTCCCAAACCAACCACCATGAGATTAGTGATGTAAGACAGGATAGTACAAAAACCAATTGGTGTTTTATATGATGTATTGGTGAAGGTAGCTTTTTTTATCTTTCCTGTGGGATTTTTTGATATTATACTGCGGAGTGAAAAGTCCCAAATATTTTATGAAGACTATTCTTGGCTACAGGAAGGACATTTATTGATTTGGAGTTAGGAAATCTGATATTGAGACTAAATGATGAATATATGGTATTCAATGTATGCAAATCCATGAAGCAACCTGATAAGTTAAAAGTGGTATCCGTGATTGATGTGTATGATGATGAAACATATTCATTCTATGATGTTGATTTTGTTACTCTTTGGGATGATGGTGTTGATGTTGTTGTTCCTATTGAAGAGAGGTTGGGTGTTGAAATGCTAGCAACCATGATTATGAACTTGACAGTGATGGCATTGAGGATATAATGAGATGGTACGTGCACTTTATGGGAGTGGTCCTTACACTTATGCACCAAAGAAGCTTGATTTGGATTTAAAGAATAGAGCTACTCCACCTACTCATCCATCCATTGAATATCCACCAATATTAGAGTTGAAGGCCCTCCTTCTTATTTGTGATATGTATTTTGGGGGTCCAACAACACTTTTTTAGTAATTATTCCAGCTGATTTGATTTACTCTGAAGTGGAAGCATTGCTATCAGTATTATAGAGATTCAAGAGGGCCATTGGTTGGTCCATTATAGATATTGTGGGTATTCCACCTGATCTTTGTACTCATAAAATTCAACTTAAATCAGAGTGTATTTCAAGTATATAACATAAATATCGACTCAATCCTCCTATGTAGATGGTGGTTAACAAAGAGATAATCAAATAGTTGGATGCCGGTATAGTATATCCCATTACTGATAGCAAATGGATCAGTCTGGTATAATGTATTTCAAAGAAAGGCGGGATAACTGTTGTGCCTAGTGAGAAGAATGGGCTAGTTTCGATGAGTCTAGTCATAGGATGGAATGTATGCATGGATTACAGAAAATTGAATGCATGGACTAAGAAAGACCATTTTCCCATGCCCTTCATGGACCAGATGTAAGACAGGTTAGCGGGAAGAGGATGGTACTATTTTCTTGATGGGTATTTAGGTTACAACCAAATCACTATTGCACCTAAAGACCCAAAGAATACCACCTTCACATGTCCTTATGGTACTTTTGCATTCAAATATATGCCATTAGGGCTATGTAACGCTCCAACAACATTTCAGAGATGTATGATGTCCATCTTCTCTGATATGGTAGAAGACACCATCAAAGTGCTTATAGATGATTTTTCACTCATTGGTGATTCTTTTGAAGATTGCCTAGTGCACTTGACAAATGCTCTTAAAAGGTGTAAAGAATGCAACTTGGTGCTTAATTGGGAGTAGTACTATTTTATGGTCAAAGGAGTTATTATGCTTGCACACAAGATTTCCAAAAGGGGTATAGAGGTTGATAGAGCTAAAATAGATATGAATGAGAAATTACCTCCACCAAATATTGTGAAGGTAATTCAGATCTTTTTAGGGAATATTGGTTTTTATAGGCATTTTATCAAGGATTTCTCAAAGATTGATAATCCGCTTTTTAAGCTTCTTGAGAAAGAGGTGTAATTTGTGTTTGATGATACATGTATGAAGGCTTTGAAAGCCTAAAATAGAAGTTGTTGTCATCTCCAATCATTGTGTCACCTGATTGGTCCTTTCCTTTTGAGGTTATGTGTGACGCAAATGGAGTGGCCTTAGGTGTTGTCCTAGGCCAACAAAAAGAAAATATTCTTCATCCCATCTATTATGCCATCAAGGCACTGAACCCTACTCAAAAGAACTACCCAGTGACCAATCAAGAGTTATTAGCAATGGTTTTTTCCTTTGATAAAGTTCGGTCTTACGTGATTGGGACCAAGGTAGTTGTGCACACAGATCATGTAGCATTGCAGTATTTGATAGCAAAGAAAGATGCAAAACCTAGACTGATTAGGTAGGTACTTTTGCTGCAAGAATTTTGTTTTAAAGTTAAGGACAGAAAAGGCACGGAAAACCAAGTTGCAAATCACTTGTCTAGACTTGAGGAGGGAGATATACAGAAAAGTAAAGATGGGCTAGAGAATTATTATAGTTTTCTAGATGAGAAGTTATTGGCAGCATCCCAAGATCTAATTCCATGGTTTGAGGACTATGCAAATTATCTAGCCAGTGATCTATCCTCAGATGATCTTTCCTCTCAGCAAAGAAAGAAGTTCATGCACAAGGTAAGGAAATTTTTTTGGGATGAGCTATATCTATTCAAAATATGTGAGGATGGGATTATTCATAGATGTATACCTAAGGAAGAGATGATGAGCATACTTAAGGCTTGTCATTCTTTGCCAGTCAAGGGTCATCATAGAAGAACCCCCACAACCCATAAAATCTTGCAATTTGGGTATTATTGGCCAATAATCTACAAAGATACACATGACTTTGCTTCTGCTTGGTATCAATGCCAATGCCAAGGTAATATCTCTAGATGTCATGAACTTTCTATGACCCCTATTTTAGAATTGGAATTGTTTAATGTATGGGGTATAGATTTCATGGGACCTTTTGTGAGTTCGTTTGGCATGAAGTATATACTTGTGGCTGCATATTATGTATCCAAATGGGTGGAAGCAGTTGCGCTCCTCAATAATAAAGTACGTAGTGTCACTGTATTCTTGAAAATCCTATCTTTTCTCAATTTGGAAGCCCACGTGCTATCATTAGTGACGATGGGTCATATTTTTGTAATCATTTATTCAAAAGTCTGCTTGAGAAGTATGAAGTAAAACACAAGATGGCAACACCTTATCACCCACAGACTAGTGGACAAGTTGAGGTGTCCAATAGAGAAATCAAGTCCGTCTTGGCTAAGACAGTAAATGCCAATAGGACTGATTGGTCACAAAAGTTAGATGATGCATTATGGGTTTACCAAACAACATTCAAGACTCTAATTGGTGCTTTACCTTATCAGCTAATGTATGGTAAGGATTGTCACCTGCCTATTGAGCTTGAACATAAAGCATCATGGGCCTTGAAGAAACTGAATTTTGAGTGGCAAGATAAAGCTCATCAAGATTGAACAAGATGAATGAATAGGATGAATTCCAACTCCGGACTTAAAAAAATTTTGCGCTTTACAAGGAAAAAATAAAGCTACATCATGATGAAAAAAAATGAGAAAAGAATCTTCAAAAAAGGTGACCAGGTATTGCTCTACAACTCAAGGCTTTGCTTGTTTCCAGGTAAGTTAAAGGTCGGATGGTATGGCCTTTTTATTGTGCTAAGAGTGATCCCATATGGAACTTTGGAATTGAAGTGGGATGGTGAATCCTCATTCGAGGTGAATGTGCAAAGAGTAAAGCAATATATGGGTAGCACTAAGGAAATAAATGTGATTTTTTAGATGAACCTTGGTGAAGTCTAAGTAACCAAAACAATATGCATGTGTAACCATTTTATTATTTAAAAGATTAGACCTTGAATAGAAATACTTCCCCAAAAAAAATCTAGTTTGCCTACACATTGGCTGCCATGGCCACCACGTCCGGTGGGATTAACCCACCGGAAAATACTCAAAGTGTGAACGAGGAGTTTAAGAAAGTATCGTATGCAAGCTTGTTGAAGGATAAGTGGCGAATAAAGTACAAAATCAAATTTTCTCAAAACCGGTGGTCATGTTGCATGGGGAACCCAGTATTACGTGGAAATCATCTGAAATAAGGGATCTGATTCTAAAAAAGAATTTACAATATGCTGTTATTGGTAAATTCCCCTACGGCAAACCTGATATCATGGAATTCTGAAAACAAATACCTGTACAATGCAATATCAAGGGGGATTGCAATATAGGTGTAATGGATTCTAGACATATTCTGATCAGGCTGAATATCTTAGAAGATTATGTTAATTTAATGTCAACAACAACAATTTATATAAAATCAAAAGAAAGAATATGGCAGATGAGAACCCTTAAGTGGGATCCCTGGTTTGAACCTGATGTAGAAATGACCATTGGAGTCGCTTGGATTTCAATGCTGAATCTACCACCCAATTTCTTTGCAAATAAAGCTATTTTTCTAATAGCCTCTATAGTAGGTAAACCTTTAACGGTTGATAGGATACTATAAATCAAACGAGACCAAGTTGTGCACTTATGAAGGTTGAAGTGGATCTAGTAGCCAATTTACCAACAAGAGTTTGAATTATGACGAGGATAATGTTATAGGGGAAATCAAATTCAAATGGATACATATTCATTATGATTATAAACCAAAATACTGCAAAGAATGTTGTCTTCAAGGACATGATGAAAGCTCACGCTGGAATACACATCCAGAATTGATGGAAAAAGAGGATGAAGAGAAGAAAGAAGATGATAAAGAAAAGCAGGAAACTGGCAGGGTAAAAGAAATACCAGAGGTGACCAATACATAGAGGAGGCGGGGGATGTATAAAATGCAATGGTCATTAAGGCAGAACAAGTATAAAAAGACAAATTTGGCCACATAATGGGAGAAGTGCAGAATGAGGAAGTAAATAACATGCCCACTTCAAACACCTTTGAATTCCTTGAAGAAGAACATATGAAGTGGAGAATAATAAAGGTGATCAACAAGACAAGGTGGATAAGCAACAAAAAATCACAGAGAGCACAAAGGAATGGGTTACTAATACCTTTAGTAATCAAGGGCAACACCAAACAAAAGAAAACATAGAGACAGTTATGAGTAATCAAGAACAAGTTGAAAAGAGGCAAGTTGATAATAGGTAAAAGAAAGATCACAGTGCATTAGTGCCAGAATCTCCAACAGATAAGAGTCATATGCAGGTTGTTGTTCTTCAGAAAGATGTTCAAAAAGAAGTCATGGAGGCTTTAGAAGATATCATGCCATTAGATGTGCAAGTTGAAAAACAATTACAGTACAGTAACAAGGATAATGTAGTAATGGATGAAGATGACTTGGAAGAGACTATAGATAGGCTAGGAGTTGATGGCAACTTATCACCTAAAAAAATTGATAGGTTGAAAGAAAAACAAGGAATCCCAAAGAAGAATCACAGAGATGGGAAGACTAGTACAATGCAGACAAGGAGCTCCAAGAAGAATAAGTTGGGATAAATGCTCTTATAGGGAATATTAGATCAGTCAACACACAAAAGACATTTACTAGATTGATTACATTGCATAAAAGGTACCAGTTTGCATTTGTGGGACTAATAGAACCTTTTCAAGATAGTAAGACTATTGATGATTACAGAAGAAGATTAGGTATGCAGACAACAATATCTAATATCTCTGGTAATATATGGGATTTTCTAGAAGCAAATATAGTGTGTACTATTGTTAGAGATGTAGAACAACAAATAATAATGAAATTAGAGAATCAGGAAGCTGGAATCATAGTTATGGTTTCTCTAATTTATGCTAAATGTTCACAAAGAGAGATACTAGATCTATGGGAATCTCTTGAAGACATGTCTTAACAAATACAAGATCCTTGGCTCATAGGGAGATTTTAATGTGATAACTAGTCAGGAAGAAAAATTGGGAGGATTACCAGTAACAGTTGCTGAAACTAAACATTTTAGACAGTGTATAAGTTTGTGTAATGTTGAGGATCCAGGTTTTAAAGAAAGAAAATTTACCTAGTGGAATTGTAGAATAGATGAGGAGTGCATATTTGAAAGGCTTGATAGAATTCTGATCAATGACAAGTTACTGCATATTTTCCCAATATTAGAAGTTAAACACTTACTAAGGAGTGGATCTGACCACACTCCTTTAAAATCAACTTCAGTATTGAGAAGGAGTCTATCATTAAACCGTTCAGGTTCTTGAATATGTGGTTGAAACAGGAATCATGCTTGACAATTATTCAGGAGAATTGGAAGACTGATATTATGGGAAATCTTTTTATTTTGTTTCGTCAAAAAATGAAAAGAGTCAAGGCTGCTTTAACTAAATGAAGTAGAGAGTGTTATGGTAACATTTTCCAAGAGTTAGCTACATTGGAAGAAGTTATAAAGGTTATAGAAAAGCAATTTGAAGAATATCCATCTGCTGCAAATAGGGAATTGCTATTTAAATCTCAAGTTATGCTAAGTTTACAACTTGGAAGGGAAGAGGAGTTTTGAAGGCAGAAGGCTGGAATGGATTGGTTTAAAGATAGTGAAAAAAACACAAAATTCTTTCATACAGTGGTTAAAGGTAGAAGAAGAAGACTCAAGCTCAATAGGATTCAGAATGAGGATGAAGAATGGGTGGAAGAACCAAATATAATTGCAGGAGTTGCAGAACAATTCTATCAGAAGCAGTTTACTAAAGGAGATCATAACGATAATTTTTAGATGTTTGAACATATCCCTACTATTGTTAATGAAAGTCAGAATGTGGACATAGAAAAAGTACCTGATATGCAAGAGGTGAAAGAAACAGTTAAGGGTCTAAATAGAAGCAGCACAGCTGGACCAGATGGCATGACAGGGGCATTTTTTCAAGATGCATGGGAAATAATTAAGGAGGATGTGTATCAAATGGTTCTAGCTTTCTTTAGTGGACATCAGTTACCAAAAATTTTCACACATACAAATTTGGTAATACTCCATAAGAAGCTAGTAATTAATACATTTTCTGACTTGAGACCTATCTCTTTAAGTAATTTTGTCAACAGAATTTTCTCCAAAATTTTGCATGAAAGACTTAAGAATGTTTTGCCACATGTTATCTCTGAAGAACAAGTAGGTTTTGTTCAGGAGAGAAGTATTGCAGAGAATATATTAGTGGTGCAGGAGACCATAGCTGACGTAAAAAAGGTAAAATTCCAAATATAGTCATTAAGCTTGATATGATGAAAGCTTATGACAGAGTGGATTGGCTGTTTCTCACTAAAGTCCTAAGGAAAGTTGGATTTAGTGAATTGTTAATTGACAGGGTGATTAGAATGTTGGAAAATAACTGGTATTCAATATTATTGAATGGCCAACCCAAAGGGTTTTTTAGGACAATAAGGGGTTTGAAGCAAGGTGATCCCTTATCACCAACACTTTTTATCATTGCAGCTGAGGTATTTTCAATAGCTCTGAAGGCTCTTTTCTGTAATAAAGATTTTAAACCATTTGGCATGCCTAAGGGAAGTCCTAAAGTCAATCACTTTGCATTTGCTGATGATATGATCATTCTATACAAATCTGATTTGACTACTTTGCAAAAGGTAACTTATACATTGGAGTAGTATGAGAAGGTCGCAGGGTAGAAAATCAATAAAGAGAAGACTGCTATTAATGCAATACTAATGCATAAGATAATTCCTTTCAATTATCTAGGGTGTCTAATTTTTCATATAAGGAAGAAGAAAGAGTTTTATCAGTCAATCATGCATAAGATTAGTAGTAAACTTCAAGGATGAAAGGGTAAATTATTATCTTTTGGGGGTAGGTCTGTTCTCATAAAAGTTTTTTACAAAGCATACCCATTCATTATTTATCTGTTATGAACCCACCACTTAATGTCCTATCATCTATCCAAAGAATGTTTGCTCAGTTCTTTTGGAGCAATCACATTGGAGGTAAAAGTAGGCACTGGGTTAGTTGGAGTAAATTATGCTATCCAGTAGAAGGAGGATTGAGATTCAGAAGATTATAAAATGTGTCAATGGCTCTTTTTTGTAAACTCTGGTGGAATTTCAGAACTAAAAATTCAATATGGAGTAGGTTCATGCACAACAAGTATTGCAGGAAATAACATACTAATGCAATCTATTGGAAAGTTGGTGTTAGTTCTCAAGTGTGGAAAAAAATATTACAGGCTAGGGATTTAGTGGATCATCAAATCCTATGGAAGATCAAAGGAGGTCAAGCCAATGTGTGGTTGGATAATTGGACAGATATAGAAGATTTGTCTAATATTTTTCTCATGTAAAGAAATACAAGAATACAGGTGAAGGAGCTGGTTGTTGGTTCTCAATGGAATTACCATTTATTAATGAATTTTCTACCTTAAGAGGTTGTTACATATATTTAAGCTAAGATTAGTTCCAGAATTAAAGAGGGAGGAGTGGATATTCCAATTTGGAAGCTAGAAACCTCTGGTAAATTATCAGTTAAATCTGCATTGGAATATATAAGGAAAAAGTAGGAGAAGAATGCATTGTACAATTATATTTGGGTGAAGGGTTTACCTTATAAAATGGCCTTCTTAATGCGGAGACTATGGAATGGAAAGGTCCCAGTGGATTCTTTAATGAGAAGATGGGGGGGTTAAAGAACCAAAAAAATGTTGGTGTTGTTTGCAGCCAGCTCAAGAAACACTATCTCATGTGTTTCTAAGATCAAATTTAGCTAACAGGACATGGTCCTATTTTGCTTCATGTGCAGGTATTTTCATACATGGACTATCCCTCAGAGAAACTATTCTACGTTGGACTATCAGTCAGTTTCAAGTATGATTAAATGGGAACTGTGAAGGAGAAGAAACAGCTTGAAGCATGAAAGCAAAGGTGTGTCTCTACATAAGGTAATCTTTAATATTACCAGGAATGTAAGCTTACTTCTGCATATAAAAAATCCAAGAACAAAGTTTCCTAGTAGCTGGTCATATATCCTTAAATCTCTTGAAGGGAGGAAACCAAAAATGAAGATTACAAAGGTTGTGTGGACCTTTCCTCAAACTGGATGGGTCATCTATAACATTGATGGGGCATCTAGAGGTAACCAAGGGATAATCTCATATGAATTCTGTCTAAGGAATGAGAATAGGGACCTAATTGATACTTCTAATGTGATAACAGAGGCTGAAGCTATCTTACAGGCAGCTACTCATGCTAATATAACTCAAAACAAACAAGTTAATCATCCAAACAGATTCAATGTTGATGCAGAAAGTTCTCAGTAGGGAATGGAGTTGTCCTTGTCACATTGCAGATCAAGTAGAGAAAATATGAAAGCTAATGCAGAAAAATAAAGTTCAATATCAACACATACTGAGGGAGGGGAATCAGCTGGCAGATTATCTAACTAATTTTGCAATTGACAGTGGAAATTTTGTTTACATAAGTTTTTAGCAATTGCAATCACATGGAAGAAAGATAGTGAATAGTGATAAATTACAATGTCCATATATCAGGATAAGAGCATTAACAGAATAATGGATCAAATCTGTTTAAATTTTACCAATAGCAACAGGACAAATTGAGCTCTGAATGTTCTAGATCTAGCCCTCAAGTCATAACAGATGAAAGTCGGCCAAAGAGGAAGATCAACGTAGATGATGGAATGTAGAAAACCTGGATTGCATGTGGATTCAAGTTTCTCAGGATCTTAATTACAGTAGCAATTACAAAAAGGGAGTGAAATTTCAAAGAGCAGCGGAAGCTACTAATGAAGATTGGAGGAAAAGAATAGATATGTACTTACTCAGTTTTCAAATAATTCCCATGAATGTTCTCTCAAAATAATACATCAAGGGGATCTTCAACTCTTACATCAGAGAGTACATCTGCAACCACAAAGAGATGTTAAAGAAGAAAAATCAACAGGAGCAGAAAAATCCTTCAATTTTGAGAGCTGGCATGGTCAATAGCAGAAATAAACTATGCTAGATGATCAGTAATTCACAAGAGCTATAAGACTTAGCTTTGAATGGCGATGGACAAAAATTCTTAGGTGTAGGAGATAATTTTGCAGCGATAATGGGATTAGGTTTAGGAAACACGTATAATGTTATATGTAATCATGGAAATAGGCCGAGTTATAGGTAGGCCCAATTTTGTTTAAGTCTATTTTAGATGGGTTGGTCCATCTAGTATATGTACTCTTTATTATTAGTAAAATTCCTTATTAAATAAAGAAAAACCCATAAGGCTAGTTGGTGAAATTCGTGTATCCAATTTAGCCACGTCGTGTTGCGATGTTAAATTAAGCACTGCATAGGAAGCAACCCATATTTTGTACTTATTTATTTATAGGGTAATATGTTTTTTCAGTGTCTAGGACTAAATATAGCAGAAAAGATCCAAAAAATTTCAAGAAGTAGGTCATACGAGCTTTTCACGAGTTGTATCTTAATGGTCGCGTAAGGACCTAGAAAACTATGTTGATTCAGGATAAGGTTTCTAGAGTCTTTACGACTCTCAAAATGAGTTGTACCTTTGAGGTACGACTCATCAAATTAAGTTGTATCCACTCCAGAACCCAGGTAAGGTTACAGGGTTGTACGAGTTAAAGAAAAGACCCATAAACCAGGTTACGAGTCGTACATATGACTCATACCCAAGCTTATCAGGTCAGGGGTTGCGGGTCAACCCAACCTATAACTTGATTTAAAAGCCAAAAGGGCACCCGATAATGGGTACTCGATATCTAAAAACATACCCACCTCTATTTTGTATTGATTCTTGAGCTTCCAACGCATAAAATCAATCAAAAACACTTTGAATTATTTACCGACTTGCTCGAATTTCTCACATTGCATTAATTAGGCATGAATTTAGGGAAGAACAAGTGAAAACTCAAGCACCCTGCTGTCTCACTTATTCAAGTAAGTTTTTAAACTCAAATTCATTATCTATCAAGTAGAAATGACAAATGTGAGATATTTTAGACTTGCTTGAAGTTGCATTTACTTGTGGGTTGAGATTTGGTACCCTAGTTCATAGGATTTAAGTTGAAAATGGAAATTAGAGGTGAACTTGATTTTGAGTGTTGATATTGTGTGTTGTTTTGACTAAAATTGGGTAATATTATTGTACAATAAAGAGGGTAGTTTGGGAATTGTGTATTGGAGTCAACTTAGAAGTTGAACTTCTATGTTGCAGTGGATACGACACTTCTTAAGGCTCATACACATAAGTAACGGAGTCGTAATGAGACTCATACCCATTAACAACATAAAAGTCTAATAAATTTTAAATTGTAGTATGGGTACAACTTGCCTAAATGAGTCATATCCAACCCATACGACCTATACACTTAAGTTGTAAAGACCTGGGAAGAGGTCATATTTTAGAGTGTTCTTTTTAGATTGCGCACGAGTGTTGGTAATGAGTTGTACCCTGTTCATACGACTTGTTAGGATTACTCATAAGTAGGCCATTGAACATCCATGTACACACTGAGTATCACATAACTCGGTCATATGAGTCACACCCAATCGGTATGACTAGTACCCCCTACTCGTACCTTGGATAGAGCATACACACTGATATTTATTTCCTAGATTTTTCTTTCTTTTCTTTATTTACTTACTAATTAATGAGTACTTTTAGGTATCATGCCTCCAAAAGGTGTTTCTTCTTTCAAGAAAGTGGCTAAGAATGGAAATAAAAATGCACCATCCTCAAGTTCTGAATCCACTGAGTCATCTAGTAGTAGTAGTGATGTAGTTGAATTACTAGTGAAGGGACAAGCTGACCCAAGTGGAAAAAGACCTGCTCGGGGAATGAAAATAGTAACTCCAGGGGACACAACTCCAAGGGGACCAAGGAAAAAGAAACCGAGTACCTCTCCTCCACACTCACCTCAGATACAATAGGTATATCTAGTAGCCCACCTCTGGTGTAGTATGTCCCACCTCGCTCAAAGGAAATGCCATCTGGGTTTTTACAGGCCATATGGAATGAGGCAATGATGATATTGGGCACATTGGAGGCCATGGTCCAAAACATAGAAGGGGGCATGAATCCCTGGGTTAATACTCAATTGGCAAACTAGGATAGACGGGTGCAGCTGAGACTGGATACATTTGAGCTTATGATGACCCCATAGTTGGCAAGAAGCCAAACCTCAGATCTTATGGAGGTGAAAGTTGAAGTGGCTGAGATAAAGAGAATGGTGAATGAGTTGTACGCCATACCGATTATCCCAGAGTCCAAGGTCACAATTATCATGCTTGAGGTCTATGATGATAATATTTTGGCTATTCCAGACCTGGTAGATGTGACCTAAAATAAAATAAGAGGAAGCATGAGGAGAAACATGCTAAGAAGAAAGCTAAGGCAGATAGCCTACAACATGAGCAGGATCGACAGGTGAGGGTCCGTGAGATGCATACCGGGGCCGATGGTTCGAGATGGTGATTGATGATGCTAATGGAGACGGTGATGTAAACCCACCAAGTGATATACCATTCAGCATACCGGCCACCATTGGTGCCACTATTGTTGACCCAGTCCTGATAGTTGATGGGAATTTAGATGATGTATTGGGAACCCGAGTGAATTTATATGAGTTGGCACCTTGAGTGCTCGGGTATGTTCCCATTCCTTTAAACTATATTTTTACATGCATTGAGGAAAATTCATATGATTTAAGTTAGGGGTGGGGTGTACCATGTCGCCATGGGCTATATTTGCCATGTTTCAAAGCTCGTGGCCACAACCTAAAAATTTTAAAGAACTAGCATGTCTTGTTCATGTTTTTGTGTTTTTTTATTTTTGTTTTTATTTGTGTGCTGGGAATAACTGAAATAGGAGGAGAATTTGTGCTTGTGGCAATAGACCGTTGTTTTGAATAATTATACTTGAAATAGTCAGATTTGAAAAAATTTGTGCTGAAAAATTGATAACCCTCCTAAATTTTTGTGTTAACTGTGTGATATGTATATGGGTGAGACAATTGTGAACCTGATAATGGCATTAGGATTAGGAATGGAATAACTAGGGTGAAATTTTACATAGCTGGATAGGTAGTCCTTAGCAATGTAAACCTGTGCAAGTCTGTGGAAGGATCTACTTAGTTCCCGTTGTATCTGAATCTAGAACTTGCCTGATTATTTTACCTAGGTCTAGGATAATTAAGTAGGAGATGATCATAGGCCATTGTTATTGTAAGACCACTTGAGCCTGAATGCCCAACCTAATAAATCATAAATCCCTTTGATCCAAATATTTGAGCCTTAATTGATCGAGTTTTTTTGTTTACACCAATTTCACCTGCTCGTTTCTACAATGAATCTATCTTGGCCTTGGTCCTCCTTGGACACAGTGCACCTCAACTCAGGCAAATTGCCTAAGTTGAGGGTGGCTATTATAGTGGTGCATAGAAAAATTAACTGTGAAGAAAGACATGTGAAAAGAAAAAATGAATGGAAAAAGGACAGGTGTGATACAAATAAAAGAAAATTACAAGAAAAGAAGAAGAAAATGATAAAATAAAAACCACACCTAGTTGAACATGAAATGTGCTTGAAATAAAAAGGGAGACATAAGGGCAGAAATTAAAGAGAAGAAAAGTGGAAAATGTATGGACCCCGAATAAAGCATAGTGTCAAAGAGACGTAGTCACTAAATAAATCCTAAGAATATACCATACCATCCCCTAACTTACATTAAAGCCAAATAAAATCCTTTAGTGATCCTACCTCGACTGTCCAAAAAGTTACGAAGAGAGCATATGGGCAAGCCTATGGTATTCTGTATACACCGATAATACTTCTTTATGAGAGAGAGTGTATTTTTCTATTCCATGTAAAATTAATTATTCCATATTGAGTGTATGTTGTTAGGTTTCTAGACTATTTGGCGAATGTGATTTGTATATGCCCAGTTTTCTGTTACTAATGTAATGCCATCATTGAATTCCTTTTTGTCATTCCATGCACCGAATCGTATACACAATTGTTTCTTGAAAAGTTGAAATTAAGAGGGGGAATAAAAGTATAGAAAATTGAATTGAAAGTTCATTGCCATAGATATCTTAGGATCTTTGTGTTAAAGCATTGTTATTTTGTGATAGTTTTTAGTTTTTGTTTTGCCTGAGGACACACAAACTTCTAAGTTGAAGGTGTTGTTGTTTCATGGAAACACGACACTTTTGATGCTTAAAACCATGAAATTATGCTGGAACTTAGGTCATTTTAGTAGATATGATTTATTTTGTGGTTATTGCAGGTAAAATAGGTCAATATAAGTGTTGGACTGAAACTAGAAGAAAAATACCTAAAAAGACCAAGTTGTAGACGGTACGAGTCTCCTCACGAGTCATAAAAACCTCATAGAACTTGGAGGCTAATTCATAAGTACAACAAAAACCAAGGACAAGAAGAAAAATCAAGTGTAGAGAAGATACGACTGAGAGTACGATCCATAAGATGAGGGTAAGAGCCATATCATGAAGTCATACACATAGAATAAACCAAGAAAGAAAATTAGAGTTGAAGTGTCCAAAGAATACAAGTCAAAAGTCTAAGTACACCTCGTATGGACAAGCCGTAAGTAGACCAGTGTCCAAAGAGTGAAAAAAAAGTCCCAGGTAGATACGAGTGAAGGCCATGAGTTGTATGATCAAGGTACGAATTGTGAACGGGAGCCGTAAGAAGAATAGAAAGTTGAAGCCTGGAAGATCAGACACTGGAGTGGATACGAGATGCAAAGTACGACTCGTAAGAAGATGGTACGAGTGGATGAGTAAGTCATACCTTGTGCCAATATAACTTTTCTTTTCTGTTTTTGCTAGGATTTGTAGGTATTTTTGAGATACTATAAATACCCTAGGGTTTATATTTTATTAGTTTACTAACTTCGATGTACTTTTACATACTTTACAATTCCTCTTGAGATTTTGGGTTCTTATTCAATTAAAGACTTGGGATTTTATTCACCTTATTCTTGTGCAATTAATTACATGTATTCTTTATTGATAATCATAGTTTATTGCATAAACATAAGTGGTTAATCTCCCTGACTAGGGTTGTGGGAACCCTGGCAGATTATCTATGTAAAGGAAGTAGGAGATTCATCTATTCTAGGGTTTATGCATGTATCTTAATCTTCTTTACAATAATTGACCTCTGAGCTACTGCAGAAGCTTGGGGATAGCCTGTATTTGCAAACGTCCTCATAAAGGAGTTTGTGATTGGGAAAAAAGAATTAAGACAGTAATTTGAGATTCATCTCTATCATACTATTCAATCATCTTATCTAATCACTTGAGACTCAAAAGTTAAAAGTGAACTGAATTCATAGACAAGGAGCAATAAGGCAACGCCCTAAGACTCACATGGTAAAGGGTGAGATTTACCAACACGTTCACAACATGGTTGGTAATATATATCTTGTCGACTTTACATGCAGAGAAGTAGAATAGGTGGATTGAACACAAGAAATTTATAGAGTTGAGAAGCCAGGAGTAACACAAGCCTAGTGTTCATCTCCTATTGTTTACAACTCAAAGCATTCAAGATTTGGTTACTAGTTATTGATAATTCCAAATTCCTCCTATTTACTTTCCGCACTGCTCATGAATTATATCAAGTTAAGCAATTGTTCAACGTTTTCCCTATGGGATCGACCCCAACCTAGTTGGGTTACTATATTTGGCATCGACTGTAGCATACTTCTTTTGGAGGTTAGTTACATCACTCATGCATTATATCATCATAATTATAATTATCATCATCATTCTCAATATTTTTATTGTATTTACTTTATTATTCTTGTGATGTTATTGTATTTCTACCTTGACTTGTTACCTATCTATTTGTTATACCTTTCTTTACTTATACTTGATGTTCTTATATATGTTGTCGTTCTATGCTTTACTTGTATGTGGTATAATGTATACTTTTGGTCCGATCTAGTGTTGTTGCAATATATGTGAGTATTATAGAACTGTTAGTGCAAAATGGTATGGGCTACCATTGTGGGAAATTTTCAGATTGCATGTGACATGCCCTTAGTATGTATTGTGTGTGTTTTATAATCTACTTTTCTCAATTGGCCTATGATACCTATTGAGTACAAGTGGACCGTACTTACTCTTATCATTCCTTTTAGTGTAGATCCTAGTTTGAGTATGCCCTATATTGGTTGATTCGGGTGATATTTGGATGAAACACACCGGACTTTGGCCCTTGAAAATTTCTTGATCTTTGAGCTCACTGCCTTGGTTATGACTTGACCCCCTGGGTCATAGGGTGTCTTGACGACTCATTCTGATGAGTCGTACCCAAACGAGTAAGTTTATGGCTTGGTTCTACTCTGAGTACTAATGGCTCACTATGAGCCATGAGGATATGTTACGAGTCGTAGGTCCAAATCATAAGATGTCAAGTTTTCAATTCATTTAGTTTTTGTGTTGCTCATGGGTAGAACTTATGAGTAGTAAGATCTTATTACGAGTTGGTCGGTGGAGTCTTAAGGTATGGGTACGAGAAAAGGGGTTGACTCAGAACCAAAGGCGACTTTTTCCATCTTTTATGTTGAGGGCATTCTGTATATTTCCCCTCTTGTCCAACTTATAACCCACATCCTACAACTTCTTTAGGGCATCATTAGCTATGAAAAAAATGTCAAATAACCTCTTAGAACACTCCCAAATCCTCAAGGTCAAGAACACTTAGGGTTTTTAAGAGGTTGATCAATTAGGGCTCTCAAGGGTGATTTCTCTCTGTACTTCTTGGTTATTAAGGCATGGTACTCTTTTCTCATTGTTAATTTTGAAAAGAATATGATATAAAGTATGGTTCATAAGATTATTATTTTGGTTTTGAATACAAAGGTTGGGGGTATTGAATGTTATGAATTGAACAATGTTTCTCATGGTTTATATATATGATCATCATTCTTTTCATATAGTCTTGAACTTATGGGTGCATGGGCATGGTGAATAAACTAGGAAATTGTGATTTTCCCAAACTTGTGACTTTTGAAGTAGTTATGACCTCAACCCCATAATGCAAAATTAGTTGGGTTATGAGAATTGTGGGAATTTTTAAAATTGAACTAGTCTTGAACTATTACATGATATAAAGAAGTATTTTAAATATAATGGCATTATTTAATGAACAAAGGGATTCAGTGTTCCCCAATATGTATTAATGAATAAAGGGAGTTGTTCTCCCTAAGTTAATAGAAATTGTTTTGGCATGTTATCGTTACCTTACAAGTATAGTTGGTATGACGATACCAACAATGTATGCCTAAAACTGGAATATGGTTAATTGAATGAGAATGTGTGATACTTGTTTTAATTGGGCTATAATAAAGGTTATGTAGCTGAGTCGTGAAAGCGGAGGTCTGAGTGACCGATACTGGAAATTGCATTTACCAACACGAGGTCAAAGTGACCAGGGAGGTTCAAGCACCCTTATTATTATTTCATGATTAGGGAGGTTTGAATCCCCTATAAATCATTATATGATTGGGTTCTTAAGTTACCTTGGCATATGTTGGAGGGTTTGAGTCCCCCATGTGCATATATATGAGATTTTTTCTCCAGTTCGTGCAGCTACACACACTAGGCCTGATCGGGGTATGAGAGTTGGGGACCATATAGACCATGAATACTATTACATGACGGTTGAGATACAAAATCTAGGCTAACATTTTGAAAAGCATGTTAAGCCTTATTCTTTATCTCGACATGTGTTATATATATTCATGTATATGCATTTGACTATGTGTGTTGTATTTTGAATGTTTTTAAACTATTGATCATATCATTCATTATCTTTATCCTCGAGTTACATGCTAGCATTCACCTTGCTAACCATCTTCGGACACTATATCTTCATATAATGCAGTAATTGGTCATACTTTTACTCCTCTTGTTCAGTTACTAGGTGATTTGGGGACAGATTTTGAGTCAGAATAAAGTGGTGAGCTTCCATACTTTAAGGATTCCATTTTATTCTATGGAATTCTTTATGACTTTACTATCTATTTAGTCTTGGTTTTGGCTATGGTCAGAGTCACATCCCAACTAGATATTCTTTAGTTTTGATTAGAGGCTTTGTCGAACTACTGTGGGCATGAGTGGTTTGGTATTGGTATTGGTATTGGTATTGGTATTGGTATTGGTATTGGTATTGGCCTTGATATTGGTATCGTTTAGTTTTGGTTATAGACTTATTTTAATTTCTTTTAATTGATATTCTCTTATCTTGTTATATGTTTAAAATTCAGCCAACCTTGGGGTGTGGTGTGTTTGGTTTGGTTAGGTGCAGGGGTGATCTTCGGTCCACACAGGACTTGAGATACCTACCATGGCTAGGCCCTAGTTCGGGTCATGACAAAGGTGGTATCAGAGCCTAGGTTTGGTTTCATTGGGTGTCCAACAAAGTCGTGCCAAGTAGAGTCTCTTTTACCGGTGTGTAGCGCTCCACACTTATAAGGGAGAAGCTACAAGACATTTAGGAATGTTTCACTTTCTTGTTGTTCTGTTTCAAGCCATAGAGTCTAAAGTCTTGAGTCTCTATAATTCCTATTTGTTTGTTTCTTAGAATATGCCTCCCAGACGAACTGAAGAACATAGAAACTCCTCTGTCCCACTTGAGAATAATGCTTATGGTACACTCCCTGCTTATGGGGTACAAACCTGGTCTAGGTTCCAGTTCCTGATTGCCTTACTGGAGTTCCATTAGTCCCGTGTAGTCCTTCCCCAGCTCCTCGAGCTGATGTGTCGAATACATAATTTTGTCAGTCCATTCATATGTTAGATCAGTTGGTATCTTCTCAGTCTGAGCATGTAGCTTTTGTTACTCCATCTTTTGAGGCCACAAGGGTGTGATAGTTTATGAGGTTGAGCCCTTTTTTGTTCACTGGTGTTAAGGTTGAGGAGGACCCTCAAGATTTTATTAATGAGATAGAGAAGATCTTTCGCGTTATTCATGCCACTATTATGGAGGATGTAGAATTTGTTGCCTATTAACTGAAGAATATAGCATACCAATGGTGTGAGGAATAGAAATAGTCTAGGGGAGATGATGCCGAATATGCACTGTGGGATGATTTCTCTAGTTCTTTTCTGGAGTGCTTATTTCCTCAAGAGTTGAAGAAGGCGAAAGAGGAAGAGTTTATTAATCTGAAGCAAGGAAAGATGATGATTGTAATACCCCAACTTAGGGGATAAAGAGTCCCACATCGGCAAAACATAGAAGGGATACTAGGTTTATAAGTAGGCAAGCCTTACTCCCTAGTGATGTATTTTAAAGCCGTGGGGGACTAGTACCAAAGTAGACAATATCATTAGTGGGTTGGGGAGTTACAAGGGTCTCTCGGGCCTTGATGGTTTGGGATGCCCATCGAGGCCAGGGCCCGACCTGGGTCGTGATAAGAATGGTATCAGAGCCTCTCTTGTATCAGCCCTGATAATAGGGGTCAAAGTTCAAACTGAGTGTAGGCAAATCCCGGTTAGGTGGGGCAAACCTTAGTCCAGAGTCTGGGTAAATCACATTCGGTGGGGAAAATATTAGCGAGGACGTTGAGTCTATAAGGGGGTGTATGTAACACCCCAACATAGGGGATAAGGATTCCTACATCGATAAAATATAGGATGGATGTTAGATTTATAAGTAGGCAAGCCTTACTCCCTAGTGACATATTTTAAAGCCGCTAGGGCCTGGGCCTAGAGCGAACAATAGTGATAGTGGGTTGGGGAGTTACAAGGGTCTCTTGGGCCTTAATGGTTTAGGATTCCTGTTGTGTCTAGGGCCCCGTCTCGGGTTGTGACAGTGATTAAGGATTATGCCTTGAAACTCTATCAGTTATCCTGATATGCTTCTGAGTTAGTGCCTAGCATGAGGGCTAGAATGAGAAAATTTGCTTATGGATTGTCTCGTGATTTGATTCTAGAGAGTAAGGAAACCTTGTTGAACAAGGATATTGAAATATATAAATTGGTTGTGTATATGCAACAAGTTGAGAAAGAGAAGAAGAAGTAGGATAAAATTGGGAAGAGACAGAACAAGAAGCTTAAATTTTTTTATCAGGGTGGAGTTCATCAGCGGTAGAGAAAGTGGAAAGTGGTCTAAGAAGAAGTGGGGGAGTTCTGGTTCCTACTTTACGGTTAACACTCCTTATCCGAAATCGACGAGTGATTTTGTTCTTAGCATAATAGTGGATTTAGGGCATAGGGCACCTAATTTCAGGATGGTGGGACTTAGTCTGCTCGATCATATCCTCCTTGTAGATTCTGTGTGCAGTTACATCATGGATTTTGTAAAGAGAAGAGGAATCAATTTTTTAAATATGGTCAGATTGGTCACTTATAGAGGGTTGTCCTTCTAAGGTTGCTTCAGAGGCAAATAAGATTCCCGTTGACACTTCATTAGCTCCTACACCAAAGGGTGTTACTTCTGCTTCTTGTTCCATCACTAGTCGAAATTACTTGTATGCTCTTGCTACCCACCAGGACTCTGAGGTATCTCCTGATATTTTCACTAGTATGTTACGTCTCTTTTCTCTTGATGTGTATTGCTTGCTTGATCCGGGGTCTACTCTTTCTTATGTGACCCCATATATGGATGTGCATTTTGGTTTTGGTCCCGAGTGTATCCCTTACCCCTTTTCTATTTCTACCCTCATGGGTGATGCAGTGGTTGCTAGAAAAGTCTATAGGGATTGTGTGGTATCTTTTGGTGGTAGAGAAACTCTTGTAGATCTAATAAAATTGGACATGGTTGATTTTGATGTCATACTGGGGATAGATTGGTTGCATTTGTACTATGCCTCATTAGATTGTCAAACTCGTAAGGTCATATTTAAATTCCCTAATGAGCCAGTCATTGAGTGGGAAGGGGGTTATTTAGTTCCTACGAAAAGGTTCATATCATATCTTAGAGCCCGTAAACTGATTTCCAAGGGATGTCCTTATCATTTGGTCTGAGTTAAGATTCGAACTTAGAGGGTACTTTATTGACATTCATTCCCGTAGTTAATGAATTTTTGGAGGTTTTCCTGATGATCTTTTTGGTATCCCTTCTGATAGAGATATTAATTTCGAGATTGACCTTTCTCCAGACACTCGTCCTATCTCTATCCCTCCTAATAGAATTGCTCTGGCTGAGTTGAAGGTGCTTAAGTAGCATTTGAAAGACCTCCTTGACAAGGGTTTTATCCACCCTAGTGTGTCTCCATGGGGTTCTCTTATTTTGTTCGTGCGTAAAAAGGATAGTTCCCTTAGAATATGCATCGATTACCATCAGTTGAATAAAGTTACGGTAAAGAATAAGTATCCTCTTCCTTAGATTAATGACTTTTTTGACCAACTTTAGGGTGATAGGTGTTTCTCTAAGATTGATCTAAGGTCCGGTTATTATCAACTAAAGATTAGGAAAGTGGATATCCCTAAGACTACCTTTCGAACCTAGGATGGTCATTATGAGTTCATAGTCATGTCTTTTTGTTTGACTAATGCCCCGACAACATTCATAGACTTGATGAATAGGGTCTTTCATCAGATTTTGGATTTGTTCATTATCGTGTTTATAGATGATATTTTGGTGTATAGCGAGGTAGATCATGTCGATAACCTCCATATCGTATTGCAAACTTTTAAAGACCAGCATTTGTATGCTAAGTTTTCAAAATGCGAGTTTTGGCTGAAAGCTGTTACTTTTTTGGGTCATGTCAATTCTAGTGAAGGTGTCATGGTAGATCTGCAGAAAGTTGCAGTAGTTAAGAAGTGACCTAGGCCCATGACTCCAACCGATATTCAGAGCTTCTTGGATTGAGACATTTACTACAGGAGATTTGTGGAGAGTTTCTCAACTATAGATACCCCGCTGACTAAGTTGACATAGAAGAAGGTGAAGTTCTTGTGGTATAATTCTTGTGAGGGTAGTTTTGAGAAGCTAAAAGATAAGTTGACTTCAGCTCTAGTTTTGACTCTACCTGAAGGCACCAATGGTTTTGTTGTCTATTGTGATGCATCCCGTGTGAGACTTGGTTATTTGTTGATGCAGCCTGGCAGGGTGGTATCCTATGCAACTTGGAGTTGTTGGAAAGTTTGCATTGAAGATTTGGTGTTACTATTTGTATAGAGTCCATGTAGATATCTTTTTTTATCATAAGATCCTGCAATATGTGTTCACCCAGAAGAAGTTGAATCTCAGGCAGAGGAGGTGGCTTAAGCTGTTGAAAGATTACGACATGAGTCTCTACTATCACCCAGGTAAAGCTAATATGGTTGTTGATACTCTTAAAATGTTATCTATGGGGAGTCTAGCTCATGTGGATGAGGATAAGCAGGAGTTGGTGAAAGATATTCACCATTTGGATAACCTTAGAGTTCATCTCTTAGACTCTGAGGATGGTGGTGTATTTGTGAAAGAAGTGGTGAAGCCATCCCTTGTTGCTGAAATAAAGGAAAAGCAGGTACTGGATCCTATCTTGATGAAGATTAAGGGGGCGTGAGACAGCAAAAGATTATAGCTTTTGATATTGGTGGCGATGGTATCTTGAGGTACCAAGGCAGATTATGTGTTCCCGATGTAGATGGGTTGTGAGAGAGGATCTTAGTTGAGGCTCATGAGTCGTGTTATGTCATTCATCCCAATTTAAAGAAGATGTATCATGATCTTAAGGAGATCTATTGGTGGAATAACATGAAGTGAGATATGGCCAGTTTTTTGGTTAAAGGCTTGGTGTGTCAACAAGTGAAGATTGAGCACTTGAGGCTCGGTGGGTTGACTCAAGAGATTGAACTGCCATTGTGTAAATAGGATATAATTAATATTGATTTCATTATCGGTCTACCTCGATATCGGAATTAGTTTGATTCGATTTGGATCATCGTGGATAGGATGAATAAGTATGATCACTTCTTGCTAGTGAGGACTAATTATTCAGCAGAGGATTATGCGAGGTTGTTCCTGTAAGAGATTATAAAGTTGCATGGGGAGCCTATTTCTATCATGTCAAATTGTGATACTCAATTCTCATTGCATTTTTGCATTCATTTCAGAGAGGTTTGGGAACTAAAATGAGCCTTAGTACTGGCATTGCAACCCGAGACTACCCCCTAGTCGTCACACGGTGCTTGGAACCACAAGTGATCCTAACCTAACCCATGAACTGGCATACTGTTAACCAACTGAATTATAATAAAATAAATAACAAGTTCTGTTATGCGCAAAAATAATCATGGCATAATATGAATAAGTACAATAACGATAAAGTTTACAATCTGATTAAAACTGAGAAAAAAACTAAAATTACATGACTGACTCTGATTGACATTTATGAAGCCTCTACTATACTGACTATAGATAGCTAGGACATGCCTCCAACTACCACTAATCAATACACATGAAAATAAATGAACTATACATGAACTAAAACTGTCTGGAGTTCCCAAAGTAGGAGAACTCATCACCTGCTGGATGGAATCTGCAACTGTCTGATCGTGATGTGTAGACTACAAATGGTACCTACATTATGAAACAATGTATCCATACAGACGTATATGTGGATCAGTAATTTTGGAATGTACTAAGTATGCATGGGTGAATGCAATAAGTAAAACTGATTTCATACATAATCGTAAAACATGTATGCTAAGTGTAAGTAGACTCAACAATAGGCTGGAATAAACTGAAAGCTAAAAATATCTTAAAGCATGAGTGACAAACGTACTCTGATAAGATGGTGAATCTCAACACTTAGTTTTTGTAAAACTATTTAATGATATAAGTGGAACTAAAGCTGGGATATGGTAGAACATGGATACTATATGAATACTGAGTCTTCAACTACATGATGGAGACTAACATAAATTGAGGATCTGAATATAAAATCACACTAAGAACGAATGCATAAACATACTAACTTATTTGATTAAATGAATGACTAATAGCTGAATACTAGTTATGTAAGACTGGACTGTACTTTAGTCTAAATAACTGGATTGAAACTGTAGAGTACTATGCATATGAGGTAAGGACTGACTGAGCAACATGAGATAACTGAGCATGAATGTGTGAAACTTGTATTATCTGAGAATGCAAGACCAAGCGTATAACATGATTCTAAAATAATTTGTAAACTAAAGTACTGAAATACTGATAACTGAATAACTGATAATTGTATGTTATGGTTAAGCAAACCTGAAACTGAACTGAGTTCTGAGTTGAATCCTGAATTGAGACTGTAACTGAGATTGTAACTGAGGCCTTCACTGAGACTGTAACTGAGACTGTGGTTGAGACTGTTATTGAGACTGTAACTAAGACTATAACTGAGACTATAGGTGGTATCATCTAACCAACATGCCCCAATCTGAGCTAATCGGAGTCCAACCTGTAACCCCAGTTGGAAGGGTGTCAGTACCGTGCCATGGGTACTAACACTGGATATGTGGATCCACTAAACTGGTGTCCCAAAGGACTAAGTATTAACCCTATACTAGCAGAAAACTCATGAGATATGTGTCAACCCTAAATTGGCAGGAAAATATCTCAAACCTACGACTGGCTACGTAGTTCTGTAACTCAAGGATTGCTACTAAGGGTCAAACCCTCTACTGGCCCCATCCCTGGGTTCGCTCAGTGCTGAATCCTACTCTCAACTGAATACACTGGAATACTAACTGGTGCATGCACTATTAACTGATAACTAATAACCTCATATCATAGTATTCTAAAAATAACAGTGTATATGGATTCTGAGGTAATTATTAATAATTAAACTGATACTGGGACTGAAACAGGACTGAGCTAACTTAATCGGACTCACAACTGACCATATTACTGACTGAATGATATTTCCAATGGTATAACTGAAATCATTCTGAAGATACTGGAAAACTAGATAACAGCTAAATTTTGGGTATTCATAACCCTCAGGACTCGATAGCAATAACAATAAGAACACATGAGCGCATTTGAGACCATAATAAGTAAGCCTTATTTAAAGAAACCCATCACTTGGACATTTGATCAAACACATGGAGATTAATACTTTATAATGGGCCAATTCACCAAATACATGGGGATCATAAACTTGGACATGGGAATATCTTAAACATGGGAGCATAGCATGATTACATAGCTAAAATCGTGAATTTAGGAATTCACATAAAATTCACTTAAAATAGGATATGGACGTTTCATCAAAACATGTAAAGATCATAGCTTGAATGTAAGAATGTCTTAAACATGACGGAACGATAGAGTTACATGGCAAAATTCATAACTTTTAGATTCATTTTGAAATTGATTAAACATGATATTGAAATTTCATCATACATGTGGAAAGTTTGAATTTAAAACAAGGAAATATTTCTAAACATCATGAATTTAGGATCTATCATGGAATTTAATTGAATAAAGCATGGTAAACTGAATTCATGGCATGGAAAATTCAAAATCTTGCATGGAATCACACATGGGCTGAAATTAATTAAAATCAACATGAAAACATGCAATTCAATCTTTCTTGAATATTTAAAATAATATAATGATCGAAAAAATTCATTCTTTAGTTGAAATAAAAGGGTTTTGGGCTCCATGGGTGAAAGAGAACCCATGGATGAACTCCCACATACCTTAAAGATTTAATCTTGATGAAGAAACACAATCTTGAAAGCATTCTTGAATTAGAAAACTTGAGTTCTTGCTTTTCTTGAAGAAATTTTGATGAAGTTCTTGATGTTCTTGAGGGGGCTAGGATTTTCTTAGAGAGAAAAAGATGAGAAATCATGTATATAATACTTTTGGGGGATGAAATTAATCGTTATGGGCGGATTTGGATGAGAGAAAGTGACCAAAGTGCCCCTAGACCCTTTAGAAACTGAAATAGCATGTGAAATAGTTCCTTAACACGGTGGCCGACGTGTCGCATGGCTAATCGCATTGGCAACCGATGCGTCGCATCCAATCGCATCGGCTTACTGCCTCATATGGAAAATGTCATAACTTTTCGCTCGGGTATCGGATTAAGGCAAAATTGGTATAGTTGGAAAGCTAATTCAATTATCTACAATTTGGTTGGTCTTAAGATGCAAAATTCTATGTACATAAAAAGTTATACACATTTAAAATAGACCTTTGTAGAATCGAATATCAAACATTGGACGAACCAAAGGCTCTATGCTCAACTTTGTTCTAAGTGATTCTTATGAACATTTTTCACCTCAAAAGCAAATGAAACATGAGGATAAAGATCTTGAAACTCATATTTTCATGGGAATCATTTAGATCATAGTTTATACACATAGGAATAATGGTTCAAAGACTAGCCCAAAAATACGGGGTATTAAATTATCTCCCCCTTGGGAACATTCGTCCTCGAATGAGACTGGTTATAATGAGAGTACTGTACGAAGGTAAATAAATTTATATTCTAAACATGCATGAATTGGAACATGATTGCATAACTGATTCTGAAACATGATACATGAACTGAATATCATGAACTGAACTAATTTCTTGAATACATGCAATGACATGAGAATAATTATAAGTCTGAGATAGAAACAAAAGAGTCAACTGATGAGTAACCATTACTTCAAGTTGGATCCTATTTCATGAATAAAAATGAAAGGTTTACGACATGAATACTAGAGGTATTACAATACATCTCCCCCTTGGGATACTTTGTCCCCCGAATGGTACTGACTCGGTTGAAATACTAAGAAAAGACTGAGATGATGCATGGGAAACTTATGGACTGAATCATGACTGAATATCTGGAATCTGGAACTGATGCATGATGCATGAATTAAACTAAATTTACAAATTACATGGATTAGAATGAATTCCCTCTCGGAATAGCCATATTCATGAGAATTTCGAATAGTATGACTAGATGGAAAGATGGAAAACCATAGGAACTTGTCTATCGACTGCTAAACTGGATTACTGGCTATATAGACTAAATTATACTGAAATCTTATACTCAAATATACATTCCACTTGTACACCAACATGACATTCAAGCCTATCTTCATTACCATATATGAACTTGTAGGCAAACCACCACAAAAGCAGCTTTCTCATTTTCTCTAAAACTCTATCCTTAAAACTTTCATGCACTAGCCCAAGAAAACACGCATAGAATTTCAACTAATTATGACATAAGGAGAGGTCATTGAAAGTTGGAACATGAGGACCTAAAACATGAAAGAATAACTTTGACTCTCAACTGAGGCATCAGGAATAAAGAATCAATGACATGAATTCGTTAGACAGGTCTGAACTGAGGACATACATGACATAAATCTGAATTTTGTTGATCATTAAAAGTATGGCATGAGTACTGGAACTAAACATACTGTAAAGCATGAGTACATAAGTCATGAGTTGTAGACCTGAGTTTGGAGTTCATAATTTTATGGAACTTGATTCGTACTTCTGAGTGAACTGGAACTCCTCATGCTAGAGACTGAGAGATTACATGATTCTCTATAAAGTGCATAAATATGAGTTGTAATGATAGAGCTGACATGTAATACATGAGTAGATGTCATGATGGCTAAAAAATTTGCACTGAGATAAAAATAGGTTGGTAATCATCCTTCCTTACTGTATTTTTACACATACTGGCACTACTACTAGAATATGAGAGCCTTACTTGGTCACTTGTTCTATCATCTCCCCCTTATACTAAGGCTATCATCTTAAGTCTGTGAACACTTTACTAAACTCTAAACTGAACTGCAATAACTTTACTCTAGAGTCTGGGGTATAATAATACACATGAATAATAACCTCATCCTAAAAGTATAAAACTCGTTGTTAATACTATCTCCTGGGATGCAACTTTTAACTTTTGATAGCCCCAATAGTCATCATATAATAACTTAAACACTTACTAACTTAGAATCTTCAAGAGTTTCATTATACCAACATACCCAATATCATCGCATACTTACACTCTTTTTGACACATACTTGCCTCACTAAACACATCATCTGCTTTTATTTATTCATAGACTACTAATATCACATCTTCTAACTAACATCCACACCATCATACTTAATTTCAAATAAAAAACTTAAATTCTTACATGCACTGTTCAAGCCTACTGATTTACCTTTGGTACAACTATCCCCATGAATACATAATCTTCTTAATTTGGATAACGATATCCCAACTCTACTACTATTAAACTTCTGGGTTCATGATTCTAACTCAAGATCATATGCTATCATAAGATTCTGGAGGGGAATCTAAGAGCACATCTAACTTCAGCTCAATGTAGGATTTTCATGAATAAGAATGAAATATTTAAAAAATTAGGACATAAGGGCACTGATGGGATACTTTTTGAGCCAACATATAATCCCACAATTGTCTGTGGGGACTGGCTGAGGAAACACTATCTGTAAGGACTTAAGCTTCACTATTTTTGTTGCCTTAAAACTAAAGAAGAGTTAGCATGAATAGAGCAAGATGAGGATATGCATAAATTTATTAGAGAACCTTTCTATAGCATGATATGAGACTTGAAAGAAGGAAAACATTTCCTAAATGCCCTGTAGCCTCTCGAAGAAAAGTACAAACGTCTTCGTACCATTTTGCAAGACTCTACTAGACACAGCTTCATAGAAACCCTATGAAACTTTAACTCTGTGCTCTGATACCAAGTTTGTAACGACCTGAGACTACCCCTAGTCATCACAAGGTACTTGGAACCATAAGTGATCCCAACCTAACCCATGAACTGGCATACTATTAAGCAACTAAATTATAATAAAATAAATAAAAAGTTTTGTTGTGCGTAAACATAATCATGGCATAATCTGAATAAGTACAATACCGATAAAGTTTACGATTTGATTAAAACTAAGAAAATTACTGAAATTACATGACTAACTCTGACTGACATCTATAAAGCCTCTACTATACTGACTATAGATAGATGGGACATGCCTCTAACTACTACTAATCAATGCACATGAAAATAAATGAACTGTATATGAACTAAAACTGTCTAGAGTTCCCAAAGTAGGAGAACTCATCACCTGTTTGCTAAAATCTGCAACTGTCTGATCGTGATGTGCAACCTATAAATGGTACCTATATTATGAAACAATGTAGCCACATAGATATATATGTTGATCAGTACTTCTGGAATGTACTGAGTATGCAGGGGTGAATGTAATAAGTAAAACTGATTTCATACATAATCGTAAAACATGTAAGCTAAGTGTAAGTATACTCACCAATAGGATGGAATAAACTGAAAGCTGAAAATATCTTAAAGCAAGAGTAGTACTCTGATAAGATGGTGAATCTCTACACTTAGTTTCTATAAAAGTATACTTTAATGATATAAGTAGAACTGAAGCTAGAATACGGTAGAACATGGATACTTTATGAATACTGAACCTTCAACTACATGATGGAGACTGGCATAAATCGAGGATCTGAATATACAACTGCACTGAGCATGAATGCATAAACATACTAACTTATCTGATTAACTAAATAACTGATAGCTGAATACTGGTCATGTAAGAATAAATTGTATTAGTCTAAATAACTAGACTGAAAGTATAGAGTACTATGCATATGAGGTAAGGACTGACTGAGCAACATGAGATAACTAAGCATAAATGCATGAAAATTCAATTGTTTGAGAATGCAAGACCAAGCGTATAACTTGATTCTGAAATAGTCTGTAAACTAAATTACTGAAATACTGATAACTGAATAACTGATAATTGTATGTTATGGTCAAGCAAACCTGAAACTGAACTGAGTTCTGAGCTGAATACTGAATTGAGACTGTAACTGAGACTGTAACTAAGACTATAACTGAGACTATAACTAAGACTGTAACTGGGAATATAACTGAGACTATGGGAGGTATTATCTAACCTACATGCCCCAATCTAAGCTAATCCAGGTCCAACATGTAACCCCAGTTGGAAGGGTATTAGTACCGTGCCACAAATACTAACACTGGTTGTGTGGATCCACTAAACTAGTATCTCGAAGGACTAAAGAGTAACCCTATACTGGAAGAAAACTCATGAGATATGTGTCAACCCTAACCTGGCAAGAAGACATCTCAAACCTACAACTGGATATGTAGTTCTGTAACTCAGGGATTGCTACTAAGGGTCATACCCACTGCTGGTAGGAATGCCCCCATCCCTGGGTTTGCTCGATGTTGAATCCTACACCCAATTGAATGACACTGGAATACTAACTGGTGCATACACTGTTAACTAATAACTGATAAGCTCAGGTCATGGTATTCTAAAAATAATAGTGCATATGGATTTTGAGGTAATTATTAATGATTGAACTAATACTGGGACAGAAATTGGACTTAGCTAACTTAATCGGACTCACAACTAACCATATTACTGACTGAATGATATTTCCTATGGTATAACTGAAATCATTCTGTAGATACTGGAAAACTAGACAACAGCTAAATTTTGGGTATTCATAACCCCTAGGACTCGATAGCAATAATAATAAGAACACATGAGCGCATTTGAGACCATAATAAGTAAGCCTTATTTAAAGAAACTCATCACTTGGGCATTTCATCAAACATATGGAGATTAATACTTTAACATGAGGCAATTCACCAAATACATGGGGATCATGAACTTGGACATGGGAATATGTTAAACATGTGAGCATAGCATGATTACATAACTAAATTCATGAATTTAGGAATTCACATAAAATTTACTTGAAATAGGACATGGGCATTTTATCAAAACATGTAAAGATCATAGCTTGAATATAAGAATGTCTTAAACATGAGGGAACAATAAAGTTACATGGCAAAATTCATAACTTGGGGATTCATCTTGAAATTAATTGAACATGATATGGGAATTTCATCAAACATGTGGAAAGCATGAATTTAAAACATGAGAATATTTCTAAACATCATGAATTTAGGATGTATCATGGAATTTAATTGAATAAAACATGGAAAACTCAAATTCATGGCATGGGAAATTCAAAATCTTGCATGGAATCACACATGGGTTGAAATTAATTAAAATCACCATGAAAACATGCAATTCAATCTTTCTTGAATATTTAAAATAATATAATGATCGAAAAAATCATTCTTTAGTTAAAATAAAAGGGTTTTGGGCTCCATGGGTGAAAGAGGACCCATGTATGAACTCCCACATACCATAAAGCTTTAATCTTGAAGGAGAAACACAATCTTGAAAGCATTCTTGAATTAGGAAACTTGAGTTCTTGCTTTTCTTGAAGAAAATTTAATGAAGTTCTTGATGTTCTTGGGGGGGCTAGGGTTTTCTTGGAGAGAAAAAGATGAGAAATCATGTATATAATTCTTTTGGGGGATGAAATTAATTGTTATGGGCGGATTTAGGTGAGGGAAAGTGACCAAAGTGCCCCTAGATCCTTTAGAAACTGAAATAGTGTGTGAAATAGTTCTGTAATATGGTGGACGACACTTCACGTATCTAATCGCATCGACAACTTACGTGTTGCATCCCAATCACATCATCTTACTACCTCACACGGAAAATGCCATAAATTTTCGCTTAGGTATCAGATTAAGGCAAAATTGGTATCGTTGGAATGATAATCCAATTATATACAATTTAGTGGGTCTTGAGCTGAAAAATTCTACATATATCAAAAGTTATACATGTTTAAAGTAGACCCTTATAGAAATGAATACCAAACTTTGGACGAACCAAAGGCTATAAGCTCAACTTTATTCTAAGTGATTCTTATGAATATTTTTTACCTCAAAAGCAAATCAAACATGAGGATAAAGATAATGAAACTCATATTTGCATGGGAATCACTTAGATCATAGGTTATACACATAGGAATGACGGTTTAAATACTAGCCCAAAAATGTAGGGTATTACAATTCTTGTAGAGGAGGTGGGTATTTTAAATTCTTTATAGTATGAGAAAGTCCCGATTGAGATCTTAGATCGGCAAATTCATCGATTGGGGATGAAGGACGTAGCTTCAATAAAGAATCTATAAAGAAACCACAAGGTTGAAGAGGCTACTTGGGAAGCCGAAGAAGATGTGAAGTCCAACTATCCATTCTTATTTTTCTCTTTGGATAATCATGCATAAGGTATGTGTTCTTCTTAACATCTTTATTTTATGACTTTGTTAAAGAAAAGAGTGATTTCCTTGGCATCTTTATTTTTTGAGTTTGTTAAAGGTAAGAGTTGGGGAATATAGAGTCAAATCATGCTAGAAATTATCGTGTTCCATCATTCGGGGATGAATGATCCAAGTGGGGGAGAATTGAAATACCCCACATTTTCCCCCTTGAAAATTTCTTGAGCTTTGGGCTCTTCTTTGGTTACGACTGGACCCTCAAAGCCGTAGGGTATCTTGATGACTCATTGGGATGAGTCATACCCAAACCAGTAAGTTTGTGTCTTGGTTCTACTTTGATTACGAGTGGCTCACTATGCGCCATGAGGATAGATTATGAGTCATTGGTTTAAATCGTAGGATGTCCAGTGTTCAATTCATTTAGGTTCTATGTTGCTTAACACTAGACCTTATGAGTCATAAAATCTTATTACGAGTTTTTTGGTGGAGTTGTAAGGTGTAGGTACGAGTTAAGAGGTTAACTCGTAACCAAAGGCGGCTTTTACCAACTTGTAAGTTGAGGGCATTTTGGACATTTTCCCTCTTGTCCAACTTATAATCCACTTATTATAACTTTCTTAGGGCATTATTATCTATCAAAAACACATTAAATAACCTCTCAAAACACTCCTAAATCCTCAAGGTCAAGAACACTTATGGTTTTTAAATGGTTGATCAATTAGGGCTCTCAAGGGTGATTTCTCTCCATACTTCTTGATGATTAAGGCATGTTACTCTTCCCTCATAGTTAATTTTTCAAAAGTATGTGATTTAAAGTATGGTTCATAAGATTATTGTTTTGGTTTTAAAAATGAAGGTTGGGGGTTTTCAATGTTATGAATTGAACAATGTTTCTCATGATTTATATATATGATTTTCATGCTTTTAATATGGTTTTGAAATTGTGGATGCATGATTATGGTAAATGAACTAAGGAATTGTGATTTTCCCAAACTTATGACTTTTGAAGTGGTTATGACCTCAACCCCTTAATGTGAAATCTGTTTGATTATGAGAATTAAGGAGATTTGTAAAATTAAACTAGTCTTGAACTGTTGCATGATATAAAGAAGTATTTGAAATACAATGGAATTTTTTAATGAACAAAGGGAGTTAGTGTTCCCCAATGTGTATTAATGATCAAAAAAAGTTGTTCTCCCAAAGTTAATGGGAATTATTTTGGCATGTTGTTGTTACCTTGTTAAGTGTGGTTGGTATGACGATACCAACAATGTATGCCTAAAAGTGAAAATACGGTTAATTTAATAGAAATGTGTGATACTTATTTTAATTAGGATATAATAAGGGTTGTGTAATTGAGTCATGAAAATAGAGGTCTGAGTGATCGATACTAAAAATTGTGTTTGATGACGCAGAGGTGACAATGACCAGGGAGGTTTGATTCCCCCATAAATCATTATATAATTAGGTGTTTAAGTCACGTTGTTATATGTTGGAGGGTTTAAGTCCCTCATGTGCATATATATGATATTATTCTCCATTTTGTACAGCTACACGCGTTGAGGCCTGACCAAGTGGTGAGAGTTAGGGCCCATATAGTCCATGAGTGCTATTACATGATGATTGAGCTACACAATCCAGGCTAAAGCTTTGAAAATCATGTTGAGCCTTGTTCCCTATCCCGGTATATGATATATATATTCATGCATATATATTTAATTATGTGTATTGGCTTTTAAATGTTTTTAAATTGTTGAGCATATCATTATGTTATCTTTATCCTCAAGTTACGTGCTAACATCACCCTGCTAACTATCTTCGAATGTTGTATCCCTACACGATGCAGGAATTGGTCATGCTTTTGCTCCTCCTGTTTAGTGACTAGGTGATCCAGGGATAACTTTTGAGTCAGACTGAAGTGGTGAGCTTCTATACATCGGAGGACTCCATTTCATGATTTAGATTTATTTATGACTTTACTATTTCCTTAGTCTTGATTTTGGCTATGGTTGGGGGCATGTCCTGACTGAATATTCTTTGGTTTTGATTAGAGGCTTTGTCAGACTACTGTGGGCATGGGCAGTGTTGATATTGGTTTTGGTATTCGTATTGTATTGGCATTGATACTAGTATCGATTGGTTTTGGTTTTAACTTATTTTTTTCCTTTTAATTAATAGTCTCTTATATTGTTATATGTTTGAAATTAAGCCAACCTTAGGAGGGTGTTTGGTTTGGTTAGGTGTAGGGGGTGATCACCAACCTATGCGAGACTTGAGATACCCATCATAGCCAGGCCTTATTTTGGGTCGTGACATTGGAGCTTTACAAGGTAGTGATGGATTTCATGCATTCGGAGTCTACTACTACCTCTTCTTATTAGACTATGTCTTTATTATTATTCGAAGACAAAGTTATTCCTATGTATTGCATTTTCTTGAGTTGTACTAGTAGTCCTTACACTGTACATCAGGTTTTGGGAGTTATGACATTATTGATTATATTTCTTTTTCATTATATTCATTATGGTTTGTCTTCATTCTAGGAGACTTTCCTTGGGTTTGAATGTTAATTTCTTTTATATCAGTTTGTGTAATAGGATTACTTATCAAGGTTTGCCGCAATAAGTGCCATCACGATCCTTGGATTTATGGGGTTGTGACAAATTAGTATTAGAGCACCTAGTTTCATTGGTCTCAATGGTGTCAAAAAGAGTCTCATGGATCGATGCATAGACATTTGTATCTATCTTTGAGAGTCAATAGAATATCTTTAGGAATTTTTCTCATTTCATTCCTTATCTTGAAGATTTCTTTCATACCTTGTATCAAAGTTATATTTCACTCTTTTCTTTGTAGATGGTGATGACTAGATCTCATGAGGTTAGTGATGCAGAGCTATTATCTGGGGGGAGAGCCCAGTCTAGAGAGCAAATTATGAGTCGTAGACGAACTCAAGGTAGTGGACGGGAATGTGGATCAGCCCCGTCTAGGAGTAGTGCTAGGGTTTTTACCTTGAGCCTCATGTTTAGCATGTTAGAGGTATGGGTCCTACTTTATTTCCACCGAGTTCTTCTACCCTAATTTTGTAGGAGTTGTTGGTTTACTTGTTGACCTATTTAGAAGGTGCTCCTTTAGGTGTGCTTGGTGTTCCTCTGGTCTCGAGCGTAGATCCTCTAGTTGTACCTACTTCTACTCTTAGTACTTCTCTAACCCCGAGTGCTACTCCTCTATCAGCACTGATATATGAGTATGGTATTCTAAGATCAGGAGTTCAGCCTTCATCTATGTTACCTCCTTGGGTGGGATTACAGTCTGCCAGATTCACCATGCCTCCTCTTGTTGTGAGTATAGTGATGTCGTGTGAGGATCAAAAGAGGTTTGAGAGATTTACTTATTTGAGTTCTCCTAGATTCAATAGAGTTATGGGCGAGGATGCAGAAGTTGCATAATTTGGGTTTGCTTGAGTCGCATGGGATTACTTGTACTACTTATCAGTTGAGAAATATTTCTAGAGATTAGTGGAGGTCATTTGTTAGTTGCAGACCTCTTGATTCTCCTGAGATAACATGGGATCAATTTGTTGAGGCTTGGAGAGATTTATGCCTTACAATCTGAGGGATCGAATGAGAAATGAGTTTGATTGCCTGGAGCAGAGCTCCATGATTGTGCAGAATATGAGGCACGCTTTCATACCTTATCTAGATATTCTTATTCCAATATTTTTGCTAAGTCTAAGAAGATTAGAAAGTTCTTAAAGGGGTTGGATGTTTCTCTTCAGGTGGCTACATCTCAGATGGTTGTGTTTTGAGCATTCTTTTAGAGTATAGTGGATCATGCTAAGATGACTGGGGGTATTCTTCGACCATCTTAGGGAGGCTAAAAAAAAGTATGCCATTTTGGTAAGTTTAGAGGTCACACTTCTCAAGGTAGAGATTTTAGAGGTTCTTATGGGTATCTTGGTAAGTCAGTGTAGGTAGCCTTGCAGGGTTCGGAAGGTGGATCCTCTAGTTCAGCAGTTCAGGGTGGTCGTCCGGGCCCATTGGTACTGATCCTGTATTGTGACTTTTGTTGTGCATAATACTTGGGTAGATTTTCTTGTCTTAGATATAGTTGATTTTGATGCCACCTTGGGTATGGATTGGTTGGCTCTATACCATACTGTCCTACATTGTTATACTAAGATCGTGACTCTAGCTTCATCGAGTTTTCCAAGGATAGCTTGGAAGTGTGCACTTAATTCAGGTCCTAAGAGGGTTATATCTTTGTTTAAGCTCGTCGATTGGTTGAGAGGGTATGTTTGTCTTACTTGGCTCATATTCATAATACTAGTATGGTTTTACCTCCCTTTTTGGATTCTATTTGTGTTGTCTATAAGTTTATGGATTTGTTTCCTATGAATTTGCCTAGTATGCCTCCAGATCGTGATATCAATTTTGCTAATGATGTTGAACCAGAAACCAAACCCATTTATATTCCTCCTTATATGATGGCCCTATCTGAGTTAAAGGAATTAAAGGATCAGCTACAGGAGTTGTTGGATAAGAGATTATCCGAAGTAGTGTATCACCTTAGGGTGAGACTGTCTAGTTTGAGAAGAAAAATAATGGATCGATACAGATAAGAATCGATTATTGAAAGTTGAACAAGGTGACGGTTAAGAATAAAGTATCCATTTTCCCATACTGATGATTTTTTCGATCATCTTTAGGGTGTCGCGGTGTTTTCGAAGATTGATTTGAGATTTAGGTATCGGCAGTTGAGGATTAGAGCTTTATATATTCTGGAGATAGCCTTTTAAACTTTATATGGTTATTATAAGTTCGGAGTTATGTCCTTTTGGTTGACCAATGTCCCAGCCACATTCATAGAGTTGATAAACTGGGTGTTTTAATCATATCTTAACTCCTTCTTTATTGTATTTATAGATGATATCTTAGTTTATTCCAAGAGTGAGGTCGATCATGAGGAGCATTTGTGGATTATACTTTAGAGATTAAGGGATAAGAAGTTGTATGCCAAGTTCTCCGAGTGAGTTTTGGTTGGAGTCTGTTTCTTTCTTGAGGTCATATGGTGACTAAGGAGGGTATTATGGTTGATCCAACCAAGATTGTATCGGTTCATGATTGGGCTAGGCCTACTTCACCCACTGAGATTCAGGATTTTGTTAGCTTAGCAGGGTATTATCGGTATTTTATTGAGGGTTTTTCATCCATTACAGCTCCATTAACCAAGTTGACTCAGAAGAAGATTTCCTTTTAGTGGTCTAATGCCTATGAGGAGAGCTTTCAAAAGCTCAAGGATTTGTTGACTTCAGCTTCTATCTTGACTTTGCCCAAAGAGGACATGGGTTTCACCATCTTTTGTGATAATTCAAGCGTTGGGTTAGGTGTTGTGTTGATGTAGGAGGGTAATGTGGTTGCGTATGCTTCTCGTCAGTTGAATCCCCATGAGAAGAATTTCCCCACCCATGATTTGGAATTGTGTGTGGTTGTTTTTGCTTTAAAGTTGTGGAGGCACTACTTGTATGGAGTCCGTTGTGATATTTTCTCGGATCATCATAGCCTTCGGTACTTTTTCACCCAGTGAGATCTTAATATGAGGTAGCACCATTGGTTTAAGTTTCTTAAGGATTATGACTTGACTATTCTTATCATTCGGGCAAGGCTAATGTGGTTGCAGATGCCTTGAGCTGGAAGTTGACTAGCATGGGTAGCTTGGCACATCTTTTGACCCAGGAGAGGCCTTTGGACTTAGATCTTAAATCTTTAGCTAACTAGATGGTTAGGGTTGATATTTTAATATCTGGGCATATATTGGCATTAGTGGAGGCTAGGTTTTCTTTGATGGAGCATATTTAAGATCATCGATTTGATGATGTTAGATTGAGTTTGATTTGGAATAAGGTATTGAATGGTGAGGCTAAGGAAGCCTCACTTGATTCAGATGGGGTTTTGAGGATTAGAGGTCGAGTTTATATACCGAGAGAGAGTGACTGGATTAGATTGATTTTGGAGGAGGCCCATTGTTCCAGGTATTCTATCCATCCGGGAGTGACTAAGATGTATCGTGACTTGAGACAACATTATAGAGGGGTGGTATGACGAAGGATATATCAGACTTTATAGTTTGTTACCTATGTTTCCAGTAGGTGAAGGTCGAGCATTTGAGACCTGGTAGATTTCTTCAGAGGTTACCCATTCTTGTTGGAACTAGTAATTGGTCACTATCGACTTTGTGGCAGGTTTACCTCGCACTTTGCATGGTTATGATAGTGTTTGGGTCATTGTAGATTGATTGACCAAGTCTGCTTATTTCATCCTGGTTCAGTTCTCTTTGAGTGCTGAGAGGATGACCCATATCTACATTCGTGAAATTATGCATCTTCATGGTATGCTAATGTCTATTATTTTAGATTGAGGTTCTGTGTTCACATATCACTCTTGGAAGACTTTTCAGGATGAGTTGGGTACTCGAATTGATCTTAGCACCGTATTTCACCCTAGACTGACGGTTAGTCAGAGCGGACTATCCAGGTTTTGGAGGATATGCTCCGCGCTTGTGTGATGGATTTTGGTGGTCAGTGGGAGCAGTATTTAGCCTTGATTGAGTTCGCGTATAATAATAGGTACCATTCTAGTATCGATATGGCTCTTTTTGAGGCTTTGTATGATAGGAATTATCTCTCTTTAATTGGTTGGTTTGAGGTTTTTGAGGTTAGACCTCCAGGTATGGACTTTTTTTATGAGTCTTTAGATAGAGTGTGGATCATTCAAGATAGACTTCGAGCGGCTCAGAGTAGGAAGAATTGTTATGCAAACCACAGACTTCGCGCCTTGAGATTTGGTGTTGGTGATCATGTTTTTCTTTGAATTGTACCCATGAAAGGTATGATGAGGTTTGGGAAGAGGGGAAAGCTTAGCCTCAAGTATATTGGCCCATTTGAGATTCTTTAGACTGTTGGATGTCGCTTATGAGTTAGCTTTGCCCTCAGACTTATCAATTGTTCATCCAGTTTTTCATGTTTCTATGATTCGTCATTATATTTTGGAGGAGTATCATGTCATTCATTGGGAGCCGATTTAGTCAAATGAGAGGTTGTCTTTTATTGAGGAGCAGGTCTCCATATTAGCTAGAGATGTTAGATAGTTGTGTTATAAAGCTATTCCTGTGGTTAAGGTCCAGTGGAGGCATCGACCTGTAGATGAGCTACTTGGGAGGTTGAGTCTGATATGTGTAGTTCTTATCCCCAACTTTTTGCTGATTTAGGTATTTCTCTTGCCTCTAGTTCGGGGAAGAACTAGATTTTTATTGGTGGATGCTGTAACTACTCAAATTTTGATGAATTATGTGAAATATGTATTTCTGTGTGATTTGAACCTTTCACCCCTCCTCGTGGTTGTATTGTGGTGTTTCTGGGGTGTGGAGATGATTGGAACGATTTCAGATGCATTTTGGTGTTCTTTATGTGATATTATGGTTCTTGGTGGCTTCGAGAGCCTTTTAGTTGACTTCAGTCAATATCTTTTGATATGTGTGTCAAATGATGAAACGGACTGTGCTAGCAGATTTCAAATGTCAATTTTAGGGTGGTAACATGGTTGATGTAGTTTTATGACATTTAAATCTCATTTCGACCCTCGGTTCAGAAAGTTGTGATGTTGGATTTTGAGGGTCAACTTTGTAAAAATAATATTTTTTCAAAAATCTGATATCGCTATTGAGTTTGAGGCATAGAATTTAATAGAGTAGCAAAGTTTAGTTGCATTCACGGGATTCCGAGTGAATCCCGAGGGACCCGCGGAGACTTAGAATTTTACCAAGTCCCCAGCTAGTGCACCCGCGATTGCGAGGTTAGTACCGCAATCACAATTGGGTGTGCAGGCTAAGTGCCACGATCGTGACACCTAGTCTGCAATCACGATAGCTGTTTCAGCCAAGTACTGCGATCGCAACACTTGGTCCGCGATCGCGATGCTTGGATATATAAATACCCATGTTTTGCTATTTTTCACGATTTTTGAGACTTGGAGCTTAGGGTTTCGCGATTTTGAATAACTTTCTCCACTTTATGTGTGGGTAAGCTCCATAACACCTATTTCAATTAGTTGCTTCAATCTTTATCATCTATTTCTTAGTTAAAACTTGGATTAAAGTATGGCATTTGGAGATTTTGGCCTGTAAGGCCTAAAAATTGTATTTCTCCAATTTTAACCTTTTTTCAAACCTTTTTCACTAAGGTGATTTTTAAATCTTATAATTATCAGTTTTCTCTTAATTTCATCTTCGGAACAACTTCAATTCTTGATTTTTAAATGGAATTTGGAGATTTTTATCTGGTAAAGCTTGAAAATGGTTTTTCTTTGATTTTGACCTCATTTTAAACTTATTTTTACTTAGATTTTGAACTGTAGACTCCTAAAAAATATGGAAAATACATTTTTGAAATAAAATTAAAAAAATTCTCTTTTTTTTTAAAACCTATTTTGGGGGTCCATTTTGACTTCGACTTGAAACTAGGCAATGTGGGTATTGTTGGCTTTCTTTTAATGCATAAATTTTATATTTCCATGCCTTGGTTGATTCTGGATCCATTCCTGAGGAGTAAGATTGAATTGAAGAGTTACAGATCGGCTTTTGGCTTTTGGCTTTCGGCTTTCGAGGTAAGTTATGGCTTAACTTCTTTCAGACTTGGCTGAGTAGTTAATTTTGATACAAAATCATGTTAAGGGTGTGGGAACTAATCATGAAAAGTGGCCATCTTATTGTGTTGTGCCCGTGTGAGAGCTTATATGTGATGTATTTGGTAGTTTTGGAATATTATGTGTTATGTGTGACTGTGTGGGGTCCTATGTGATGATGATAGCCTATATGTATGAAAATAATCATATATTAATTTATAAAAAGCCTATTGTGGTACCAATTGTGTATTGTGATATGTTTATACTATATTGGCATATGAATCGTGTTGGTTTTCATAGATTGTTGGAAGTATTGAATGGATATTTGGCTTACTTAGCTGGATATGGAAATACTCATTGTGGTTGGTTGTGAGCATTACATCTTAATATCATGTACATTTATGAAATATTGGTTCTACCGTGGAAATACTGGAAACACTAAAACCCACTGGCTTTTTTTGACCAAAAATCTCACATCTTATAAAAACCCTCCCCGAAGGATATGCCACTAAGAAAATATAGATATGGATTGTATACGGGTTGATGAACCCCTCATGGGTCCTATGTCTGAAATCTTTAGCTCCGTAGGTGTATACGAAGGTTGTGTGATAGTCTCAGAGGTTGTGCAACAACCTCGTACATTACATCATCATCATCATTCTCATTATTTTTATTGTATTTATTTTATTATGCTTGTCATATGATTGTATATCTGCCTTGACTTGTTACCTATCCATTTGTTATATCTTCCATTACTTGTACTTGATGTTCTTGTATATGTTGTCCTTCTGTGCTTTACTTGTATATGGTATAATGTATACTTGTGGTTCTTTCTGGTGTTGTTGCAATATATGTGAGTATTATAGAATTGTTAGTGCAAACAGTGTGGGCTACCGTTGTGGGATATTTTTTTATGCAGGTAACGTGCCCTTAATATGTATTTTGTATGCTTTATTATCTACTTTGCTCAGTCGGCCTATGATATCCACTGAGTATAAGCAGATCGTATTCACTCCTACTATGTCCTTTCTGTGCAGATCCTGGTTTGGATACGCCCCACGTTAGTTGATTCGGGCGATATTTGAAGCTTTATGAGGTAGCAATATATTTCATGTGTTTGGAGACTACTACTACCTCATCTTATTAGACTATGTCTTTATTACTATTCGGAGACAGCATTATTCCTATGTATTGCATTTTCTTGAGTTATACTAGTAGTTCTTACACTGTGACATTAGGTTTTGGGAGTTAGGACATTATTGTTTATGTTTCTTTTCACTTTCATTATATTGATTATGTTTGGCATCATTCTAGGAGCCTTGCCTTGGATTTTGAATGTTAATTTCTCTTTTGTATCACTTTGTATGATGGGCTTACTTATCAAGGTTCGCCATGACAAGTTCCATCATGACCCTTGGATTTTTTGGGTACCAGTTAGATTCCCATCTCGCCTACTCAGTACATTTAAAGTACTCATCATATACTTCTTGGTGTTATATTGTCTCAAAATATAGGTTCGGATGCTCAGTAACCGGATCGCACTTAGCATGTTTCCATACCACTCAAGAGCAGTTTAGTGAGTTATCAATTTTTGAAGAACTAGTTATCAATTATTTATTTCAGCATTTCATTTTATTACAGTCAGTTAAAGTTAGTTGGGAGCTTGCCCCAACAACTCATTATGATTTAGAGGCTTTCAGACAGTTAGATATGTTTTCAGTTTGTTGAGTATTTCAGATAGTATTAGCATTGATTCTCCATTACCATTTTTTATCAGTTTGGATTCCACCCAGTATTTTGTTAATTTTCTTTAGTATTCAAATGCATATCAGGCCATCGATTAGCTTGGGGTCACTTGTGGCTTTAAACACCTTGTTACCACTAAGTGCAAGTCTCAAATCGTGACCAGGGGTAAGAAAGTCTATGACAGGTTGGGGGAGATTTTAACTGGCTCTGGAAGCTCACTATTCCTAACAAGATAAAATTTTTTCTTTGGCTCCTTCACATGACAGTCTCCCCTCTAATCACAACCTATCTTGGATGGGACTAGATGTTAGTCCAAACTGTTATATCTATAATCATTCCACTAAGAGGACCAATCATCTCTTCTTTGAGTTCCCTCACACCGCTGACTTCTGGAGGAAAATGCAGGACAAGGCTAAAAAAACCCACCAGGGTTACTCTCTTCAGCTTATTTTCTCCAAACTGAGACACCACTTGGAAGACCACAAAAGGCAAGGCTTATGACCCCCTCATTCTTTGGTCAGAACTCCTCATCTATCGTTTGTGGACAATATGGAATACTAGGAACCATAGTCTTTAATCAGGAAATCCAAAAACCTTTCTTTACCCAGGCCTATACTAAATTTTTAGAATTCAGTTATCTGGATTCAAAAGTTCATAACAATGCCCAGATAACCTCTATATATATTAATTGGATCCCTCTGCAAAGAGGATACTTCAAATTAAATATTGATGGTTCATGTTTGGGTAACCCAGGTAGGGGATCAGAAACCACAATGGAGATCGGATTCTTGGCTTCACTAAAAGTTTTCTCAGTGCTATTAACAACCAAATGGAGCTCTTAGCTCTTAATAAAGGTCTCAAAATTTTTGAACGATACAATTTCAAACAGATTGGCATTAATATTGAATCCCTTGAAGTTATAAACATGCTTAAGGAAGGGAACCATTACTATAATGGTATTATTGATGAATGCAGGTCTAGGTCAAGAAGAACAGGATGCCCAGTGGTGTACCATAGTTATAGAGAGAAAAATCAGGTAACGGATGGGCTGGCTAAACATGGAGCAACATCCCAGTTTTTTTAGAAAGCACAACTTTGCTAGTTTCTCCAATGTATGCTCGACAAGCTCTGTGAGCAAACATGATAGGAACTACCTTTGAAAGATCTATTAGAAATTATGCTCATGATCAAGTAGAGCAGAACTGCTTATTTTTTGCTATCAATCTGAACTTTTACAAGCTGGATGTATTGTTATTTCTACTTTTAAATTTCAAGTTCTATTCTAACAAAAATAAAAACAATGCACAAAGAAAAATTAAACTTACACGTGGATCTGTGTAAACATTAGAGTTACACTTGAAGAACAAAACCAAAAGAATAGTGGCACTTGCACAATCATACAATGTATATTTACTGAAATGTCCTTGGTAGTATCAAAGACTTTCACCTATTAATTAGTAGAAATAGAAATTACTAATAGATAAATTTTAGAAGTATCAAAAGAAAGGGATATATATATATATATATATATCAAGTATCATCTTAGAACTAGCATTTTACAAAAAAAAAATATTTTTTAGATTACTGATTATTTCAGACTTATTTCATATCTATATGTATACTAGACATAAGAGCCCGTGCTTGCACGGGCCCAACATATGCTACCTTTTTTGATAAAACTAAATTTTAGAGAGTCAATCAAATTTTTTGTATGGATTTTAATTTTTTTAAATTATTGATTATAATGATATGTACTCCCTTCGTCTCATTTTACGTGGCATATTTTGACCTGGTACGGAGTTAAGAAATAAGAAAAGACTTGGTGAGTTTACCAAATTGTCCTTTATTAAAAAATATACTACTATATCTTTAATTAAGTTGGACCAATAAGGATAAAAGTGGAATTTTGTCTTTAAATAGTTACCAAAGAAGAAAAAGTGACATTCTTTTGGGGACAGGTCAATAAGAAAATGACGATACATAAAATGGAATCGACGGAGTAATACTTTTTTTATCGATTTTAGATAATATATGTTACTCTCACCGTTTCAATTTATGTGACACTGAAAGTCAACCGAAATTTTTTATATAATTTTAAGATTTTAAAGTATTTTACGTTGTTAATTATTGTGATTTATAATACTTCTTCATAACTTTTAGATAATATATGTTACTCTCTTTGTCACAATTTATGTGGCATTGATCGAATTAAGAGAGTCAATCGAATTCTTTATATGTAGTTTTTAAATATTTTCAGTTGTCAATTATTGTGATTTATAGTACTTGCTATTAATTAATTTTTAAATAATATATATTACTTTATCTATCTTATGTAACTGTGATAGTAGTAAGAGAATGAATTAAAAAATTTATATGTCGTTAAATATTTTAAGTTCTTAATTATTGTAATTTATTATACTTTTTACATAATTTTTAAGTAATATATGTTACTTCGCTTATCACAATTTATGTAGCACTGATAAAATTTAAGAGTCAACCAAATTTTTATATGTTTTAAAAAAATTTAAGGCGTTAATTATTGCAATGTAAAGTAATTTTGTGTAATTTTTAAATAAATATTAAATTAAAATGAAAAAAATAAGAAATTACAAAGAAGAGGCAACGGAAGCTGGCAAGACGACCTCCACCTGCTTTCCGCCGCCCTTCAATCAAATATTACGATTGAAGTAGCGAAGCAGACATGTCTATAACTCATAATAACTAATTAGAAGTGATATATCAAAATTGCTATAAAATACTTGTGAAGAAAAATTTAAGTGGGCCTCATATAAGATGTTAAGTAAATTTAAAATATTAAGAGTTAATTTATCATTTTATGTCCATTTTACCTTTATTATTAAATATTATTATTTTTTTAATACTTAGATGACTTATAATAATTAATTAGGAATAATATAATAAAATTATGATTGAAACAGCTGAAGCAGATATGTCATAAATGTCTATTTTAATTTTTTAATTAAATATTATTAATACTCTACTACGTAAATAACATATAATAATTAACTAGGGGTGATATGGTAAAATCAGAGAGCAAGCAAGAATGACGACGAAGAGGTGTCTGATTTACCATGCTTCTATATAGTACTAATTAGGGGTGATGTAGTAAAATTACGGTTGAAGCAGTTGAAGATGACATGTCATAAACGTTTATTTTAATTTTTTTAATTAAATACTATTAATTTTATAATACTTAAATGACATATAATAATTAAGTAGATGTGATATAGTAAAATCACGAAGCAAGCAAGCACATCGACGAAGAGGTGTTTGCTTTACCACGCTTCTATGTAGCACCAAAAAGGAGAATATTCTAGGATGAGGTTATGTCAAGTGTCATCTTTAGAACTAGCATTTTACAACAGAAATTATTTTTTAGATTATTAATTTTTTTTGTTCCATATTTATTTCATATTTATATATAATAAAGAGAATAGTCTATCCTGAGTTTATGCCAAGTGTCATCTTTCGGATTAGCATTTTACAACAATATATATATATATATATATATAATATTAAAAGTGTGAAAACCTTTAGAAAAGTGATTTGAAGTTTTTGCCTTTCATTAAAATACTCCGCAATAGATAAAATTATCTTTTCACTTATTTCTTTTAATTATTATTTAATTATATTAAAATCCTATAAAATTAAGGACTCCTAAAATATAATGTTTAACACTTCTAAATTAATTACAACTTTACCTTATTAGAACATTACCTTAATTAGAAGAGAAACTCTACAATATTTTTATTTAAGTCAAGTTTTTTGGAGTTCATTGGTACAACCATGATCACTCTGAATATTTTTTTTCTCTCTTTTTCTTAATTTTATGTAAAATTCATTTGTTTTTTTAAGCTCGTCCCTTAATACTTTTTGTATGTTCCTTAACTACAACTTTAATTCCATTGTCATATTTTTACTATATTTTTGTTGGTAAAAATATTTTTATAGCTACTTTTTTGACGTGCTTTAAGTTGTGTTTTTTGTTAGGTTTAATCATATTGTTCTATTATTTATTTTGTTGTAGTTTTTGTTCTTTTACTATTTGTTAATTTTTCTGCTTCATACATGGTAGATGAATGTTCGGTTGAGTTTTGAGAAATTTTTGTATAAAGGTTAGTTTTAATCATATTGTTCCAACATCTCAATTATCTTAATTATGTTATTATTTTCTTGTAATTTATAGGTAGTAAATGAACGTTCGATCGAATTTTGAGAAATTTTTGTGTTAAGATTAGAGATTTAGTGGCAAAAACTATACATAAAATAATCAATAAACACATGTAGAACAACATATCAAAAGTAAACTAAAATATGAAAGATTTATTAATCTCACAATGATAAAAAAGAGTAACCCTCATAAATTTTTTCATGAGAGACATTGGTTGTTTTGTAAAATCCGTCAACTTTTCACTTTATTTTGTTGTTTTGTAGAATACCTTAATTTTTTATTTTTTTTTGCTTCACATAGTAAATATGAATATAAAAAAATTTCAATTGAATTATTGAACACAACTCATGACTCCCTACGAGACCTCGGGAAGGTCAGTTGTTCTCTGCCAGTGACTATTCCAGTTATGAAGTTAGGTGTACACCGAGACTCTCTTTCGAAGTAAGATACCATCTTTCATATGAAAAGTGATCTGTAAGAAAAAGAGAAAGGCAAAAGTGCTTACAAAGTGAGCTTTCATTACTATTGAATATTGCATATCGATTGGATCTTGATTTGGGATTTTCATCTTCCAACTCTGGTAGAAGAGTTGATTGAGAATAAATGGACTAATATTTTTTTATTTTGATATCTTATTTTGTCATCTGGACAGTGATGACTTCGAAGGAATTTTGGCTTTCTAATTGGAAAAAAATGATTTGGTGTATAATTGTGATTCTTAGAAACGGTTGTGTATGTCTATAATTGTACCTCTTTGTGTTTGATTAGAGGAATGATCAAAATGGTCCTTAATATATGGCAGTTGTATTACTTTAATCCTTTGATCCTTGATATCTACTACTTAATGGATAAAGTCTGTATGTAAAATGTGATTATTTTGGTTCTTAACTGTCACGATCTAAAAATTGAGGTCATGATGACACTCACCTTGGCCCAGCCTTGATATGCAAGTCAAGTTCCCAAAAAATAAAGAAAATTCAAAAATAGTAATAATATAGAACAAGGAGAGACATCTAAAATAAAGTTAAACCATCTCTAATCTTTAACCTCTAATTTCTATCTCTAATATTTAATCTCTAATCTCTATCTCGATCTCTAATCTAATGGTATGACACCCACAAAGGGGTTATACAAACAAAACAAAAAAAGCATTCAATCTCTACAACTCCCATCTCATTCAAAAATCAAGAAAATTTGATTCAACAAAGTGTCCACCATTATTTGACTAGTATCAACAATAGTAATCTATTTAACACAGGTGAAGTTCCTAATATAGGTGCAGATATAGAAGTCAAATTTGTCATCAGCTAAATATCCAAGGATAATAGGAGCTATGTTGCTCGAACTCTTCAAACTTGTTGTCACAACTTGTTGGATTTTCCAAAATGCATTACTTTTTAAGTATCCAATATGCACCTATTTATATCAATATATGAACAGATCTCATTGCTATCTAAGCTTACAGCCTTACAGATATAAGAAACAAGGATCATTGTATGTGTCTATATACATATATAGCAATATATAAACAACCTAACAAATTGGAGGAAAAGGTAACTAAGAAAGCAAAACCAAAATTTCAACCAAGCTATGCTTCTTAGTCAAGAGTTGCAGCCATGAGCCAATGCACACAAGGTGAATTAACCAAATTCGATGAATATTCCACACCCACACCCAATGTGTTGGATTGACACGGTTGCGGCAAGAGATGTAATATCTTATCTTACAGCAGAAGTGAAAATTTAAATGCATACAAGTTATATTTTTATACATTTTTATTAATAAAAGTGCATAATATGCCCCCAGTTTGATAAAAATGTACAATTTGGGGAATAAAAATAATTTTTCGCTAAGAACAAAGTACTTTCAAACTTAGGAAATAAGTATAATAAATAAATATTATTTAAAATGTATAAACTTTGGTCCTCATTAATTCGAAACATCTCAACTTATAGAAGATATTACCTAGAATAAATTTAAACGAAAAATATAGTTTTGGCTATATCTAATTTTTCTCCTTAATTATTAGTCTGGCGGTTGGTCATATAACATGTTCCTCTTTAATTAACTACACTTTTTTATCTTTAAAATTATACGTCATATTTTTAAAATTTTGCACTTAATAAAATGAAGTACACATAATAATTTATTTTTTATACACATTTATTCTTAATTAATGCTTGATACACGTGCAACACACGTATTCTAAACTACTATATATAAAATAAAGGAGGATAGTCTAGCATGAGGTTATGTCAAGTGTCATCTTTAGAACAAGCATTTTACAATAAAAAAAAAATTTAGATTATTAATTATTTCATATCTATTCCATATTTATTTCATATCTATATATACTAGTCGCACGAGGCCCAAGCTTAAATATAACAAATATAATTTTAATTGATTGAATAAGCATAATTTATGTTATTTTTGTTGCATAATTAATTTAACATATTTTCACTTAATTATGCTTTTTTATAAGTTTCATAATTATTATGTTCCTTGGTCAAATAATTAGATATGTTTTAAAGAAAAAAATTATTTATTATAAAGCAAGTTTAGCATGAAATTTTTAACAAATTCGAAAGAAAATAAGTGATTTGATATTATATAAACTAACACGATAAATTATGATAATTGCAATTCGACATTTTTATGAACTGCTGAGCATGCATTTACTTATATATAGATTGAGAAATATATTTTTTTTTATATTAATTAAATTTTCACTCATAATTCTTTCCTTCATGATTTTATGCTAGTTAAATGTGATGATCTATTTGGGTTTTTGCCTTAATTTTCTTACCAAAATTAAGTTATACTTTTCTTGAAAGGAAAATAAAGTAATATCATAATTACTTTTACTTTTCCTAAAAAGGAAAATATAAAATTTTTACATATTTGACAAACTTTTTTTTTGGAGGAAAGATTTTGAAACTCTGTAAATAGAATACCCCCTTCTCATACCATAACATAATAATATCCATAATGTAGTCGTTTAAGAGTCTTGTTTAGGGAGAAATTTTCTCCCAACAATTTTATATTTTCTTTAATACTCCCTCCATTTCCTAATAAATGAATTATTGAATTTTGGCACACAGATTAAGGAAAAAGCATTAAAGACATAAATTTAACATAACTTTTTATTTTTACCCCAAAAAAGAAAAAGTTGACCTTGGTAATACCTTTTCAAAAGTTAATTAGTTGTCAAATCATAAGGGTAAATTTGGAAAAACATTCAACGATTCACTTATTTTGAAACACCAATAAATACCCCAACAATTCATTTATTTCGAAACGGAGGGAGTATTAGTTTTCACGTGTAAGCCAGTTGGCCAAATAATATCAATAATATATCTTTTTTAGTATAGTTTTATTTGTCATCTGAATTATCACTGTCTTGATTTACAAACTTTAAGCTTCCGCATGACGTCCTCTCGATTTCGAACCCAACGAGTGGTATCGGAGTCCATGGTTCGATGGCCCAATGGTCCAGATTGAGGACATGTTGAGATCAAAGTTGCAACCAATTTGCTGATAATTAAGATCTTTGTCTAGCTACATGTGGAGAAAAGTTTCAAACAAATTTTCAACAATCCTGCTGCTAATCCATCTTTGTAACCAAATCAATCTTCAACCCATATTTATGGGCTCCAACTTTCAACCCCTGCTTACTTTCAACGCTTAGACTCTTTTTGACTCGTGCATTTATTTTTAACGAATGAGCTCCACTCTTAACCTATGCTCTCTTTTAATGCACGGGGCTCCACTTTCAACCCTGTTTACTTATAACACAGGGCTTCAATAATATCAACTCATGTTTTTATTTTTAACTCATAGGGCTTCAATTTTTAACACATATCATTTCTTAATCATGGTAAGCAGCAGTGATATATGAAGATAGTGTGAAGAAGGAAGATCAAAATTATTTTGCGAGAAAATCAAGCCAAAAGGGGGAGATTTGTTAGGGATTGTGCCCTGATTTTCTTACCAAAATTAAGTTATATTTTTCCTGAAAGGAAAATAAAAATAATATCATAATTACTTTTACTTTTTCTAAAAAGGAAAATATAAAAAAATTTCATATTTGGCAAACTTCTCTTTCTTGGAGGAAAGGTTTTGGAACTCTATAAATAGAAGACCCCTCTTCTCATACCATAACACAATAATATCCACAATGTAGTCATTTAAGAGTCTTGTTTAGGGAGAGATTTTCTCCGAACAGTGTTATATTCTCTTTAATATTAGTTTTCACGTGTAAGCCAGTTGGCCAAATAATATCAATAATATGTCTTTTTTAGTATACTTTTATTTATCATCTGAATTATCAGCGTCTTGGTTTGCAAACTTTAAGCTTCCGCATGATGCCCTCTCGATTTTGAACCCAACGATTGGTATCGGAGCCCATGGTTCAATGGTCCAGATTGGGGACATGTTGAGATCAAAGTTGCAACCAATTTGATGATAATTAAGATCTTTGTCTAGCTACATGTAGAGAAAAGTTTCAAACAAATTTTCAACAATCCTGTTGCTAATCCATCTTTGTAACCAAATCAATCTTCAACCCATATTTATGGGTTCCAACTTTCAACCCCTGCTTACTTTCAATGCTTAGGCTCCTTTCGACTCGTGCATTTATTTTTAACGAATGAGTTCCACTCTTAACCTATGCTCACTTTTAATGCACGAGGCCCCACTTTCAACCCTGTTTACTTATAACACAAGGCTTCAATAATATCAACTCATGTTTTTATTTTTAACGCATAGGGCTTCAATTTTTAACACATATTATTTCTTAATCATGGTAAGCAACATGATATATGAAGATAGTGTGAAGAAAGAAGATCAAAATTATTTTGCAAGAAAATCAAGCCAAAAGGGGAAGATTTGTTAGGGGTTTTGCCCTGATTTTCTTACCAAAATTAAATTATATTTTTCTTGAAAGAAAAATAAAAGTAATATCATAATTACTTTTACGTTTCCTAAAAAGAAAAATATAATTTTCTTTCATATTTGGCAAACCTCTTTCTTGGAGGAAAGGTTTTGAAACTCTATAAATAGAAGACCCTCCTTCTCATACCATAGCACAATAATATCCACAATGTAGCCGTTTAAGAGTCTTGTTTAGGGAGAGATTTTTTCCGAACAGTTTTATATTCTCTTTAATATTTTTCATGTGTACGCCAGTTGACAAATAATATCAATAATATATCTTTTTTAGTATACTTTTATTTATCATCTGAATTATCGGCGTTTTGGTTTGCAAACTTTAAGCTTCCGCATGACGCTCTCTCAATTTTGAACCAACGAGTAAGCTTAGTCTTAAATGAAATTTCACAAAAAGAACTTAAATTCACTAAAATATATTTCAAAATCAATTTAGTTCTTTCTTTCAATATGTGTTATGCTTAAAAATAAATTCTTAGTTTACCAACAAGAAATTTAAAAGATAATTCGATGTCGATCAATGACGCCACCTTCATTTTCAACATTATATTCTACTTTTAGTATTTATAATGCATGTTTTAAAGGCGTGGATAAAATTATCTATAACATTTTTTATTGAATTCTAAAAAATAAAACAAAAAAAGCAACTAATTACATGAAGATTGTATTAGTTCAACATGAATAATTTATAATCTTATACAAAAATAAAATTATCAAAAATTTAGGATCGTACTATTCTCCTTTTTTCTCTTCTTCATCTTCCATATTATAATTGAATAGATTTTTTAAAAAAGTTACAGTTCTTGTCCTCCTTTTTTTTTTCTCCTCAAAAAATGCTAATTTATTGTAAAATCACTGCAATAATCTTTTATAAGAAAATGCATTATTTAATGCAAATTTTAAGAAAGAGTAAATGAAGTTGGCTTGCCCTATAAAGGAATTAAAGGTCAAACCATGATTAAAATTGAAATATAATTTTTGTCAAAATATCTTATCCATGACAAAAAATTTAATGAAGTGATTTTAAGTATTTTCTATCAATTATTTTTTTCCTTGAACCCGTAAAAGAGCATAGAGGGGACTATATGATATATACGACATGTTTAAATTATTAAATATATATATATATATATATATATATATATATATATATATATAATAAATGATTTAGTTGGAAAAAAATTACCTTTAAAATTTCCTAAATTTTACTCCCTTCTTCCTTTTTAATTGTTTTAATTTTTCTTTAAGAGTCAACCGATATGATTTTGACCAACATTTTAAAATGTAGGTTTTCATCATATTGATATGAGAAAAATCACAATTTATATTATTTTTTATATAATTTTTAAATATTTAAATTTTATTTTTAAAATATCGAATTAATCTAATCTAATTTAGCTTTAAAAATTAATCATGTAACTTTCGAAAAATGAAGTGTGACAACCAATAAGAAACGGGTGGAGTACCAAATGCACATGAACAAAATGAAGTTTTTTCCAAATTTACCTTATCTAGATAAGTATTTTTTTAATAAAATTTAGAAATCATATCAAATTGATTTACTATTTAATTAGGATAAGTTAGTAAATTATTTTTTACTTTTGAGAAGTGAGTAACATTTTTTATATATAATCAAGAAATTATATTAAAATGATATTACTACTCTTGTTTTATAATTAAAATAATTGTGACTTATGTTAAAATTAATCTAAAAAATAGTAATATGAAAGAAGAAGTAAATAAGAAAATAAGGAGACAAGACAAAAGATGAGAGTTTTTCATTCTTCCAATTGTTCAAATGTACAAGTGTAATACAATATAAATTATCATGTCTCTATTTAGAGTGTCATATAGAGGTATGCAAAAGATTGTCATAAACACGATACTAACAATTAACATAATTGAGGAGGTTATGAATGTGCAAGGTTACAAGAATGGTGGAGGTCATCTTCATAATAGAGAAAAATAATGGAGATAAATAGTTGGAGTAAAACTAGAGTAATGGATATCCACATGTATTAATTTTACAACAACATATATAAAAGATCAAGAGCTAATTTTTTTCAATTATATCCTTAGTAATTAATTTTCACATTAATTGAATAAGATTCATGTAACCAATATTAAAAAGATAATAAGGTCATATTAAGTCAATTTGCACCCCTTATTAATTTTTTCTTAAGTGTTTTGCAAAATATATTCATATCAACTATTTTAAAACGAAAGAATTATATGTCAACTATTTTGAGACGGGGAGAGTATTAATTAAGAATAATTTGATAAAAATATATTTTTCTTTCAAAAAGAGAGTGACTTCAAAAGGATTGTACACATTAAAAACACTATAACATGAAAAGAAAAATCCTTAAAAAAGTACACTCTACTCAAAGTATTAAGAAATCTAACATTAATTATTACTCCTAATCATTTCCTATGTTAACTATAAGAAAAATCAAAAATTAAAGGACGGACGGGGGAAGGGGGCGAAAGGGCCACATATATAATTGTATAAATCAAACAAAAGTAGTATTATGTGCAAGCATAAGGTTGACTTACAAAAAATGACAATGCATGCTAAAAAGCCAACTACAACAATTATGTGTAAGCATAAGAGTGACTCTCAGAGGGTGTGAGGACGACCAAAAGGATTCTCCCTTATATAAAAGAGAAATAATAAAGGAGAATAGTATAACATGAGGTCATGCCAAATGTCATCTTTAAAACTAGCATTTTACAAAGAAAATTATTTTTTATATTATTAATTATTTCATATTCATTCCACACTTATTTTATATTGTGGTAAAAATAACTAAGTCTGACTCTTATTGAATGAAAATTATTAAGATTAACTCTTATCAGATGAAACCACCTAAGATTTATCCTTAAAATAATCTTTTTCAATAATACATATTTAAAGTCTATATATAATGTAAAAATATTTTAAAAATAAATATAAATGATTTTCACTACAATTGAGTAATAAAAAAATATTACAAAAAAATCAAGCAATTAATAGAATAACCAATTAGCAAATACTAATCAAGCAACTTATCTATCGATCTGTACTATATTAAATCTATACTATATTAAAAGTGTGAAGGTACTTATAAATATTGTTTAAACTCTTTGTCATTTATTAAAAAAATTTGTAATAGATAAAATGGTCATTGTACTATTCTAATAATACTTTTTTCAATTTCTTTTGATTTATGAATCATATATTTGTCGTAGGACTCTTATTTTGGTAGACTTGAGTCCTTTATAGACAAAATATTTATAGAATCTTTTGTGGTTTATAAATCATGTATGTATGTCCTAATAATTTCTGGGAAAAAATAAAAAAAGTGCTGCAGTAATCTTATTTTTGGTTACATATTGGACTCCGTTTACGTGTATTGTTGAATCGTTTTGTTTGTCTATCTAAAAAATTACTATAAAAGAAATTGCATTCCAAAATTTTACCATCTTTTGTACAAATTATGAATAACTTAGAGCTCATTTGGATAGAATTAAAATCTAGTCAAACAAACTTTTAATCTCTTTTTTAGCTTTTTTAGGTGTTTGATAAAATTAAAAAGTGATTTAAAAAAATTAAAAAATAATTATAAAAAAAGCAAAAAGTGAGAAGCTAGGTACCTTTATTTTTTTACTTTTTAGATTAAAATTCTTTTAGGTTTGACTAAAATATTTACCTTTTTACCCTTATATTTTCCTCCAATTCCAACAATACCCTGAACTTGTAGCCTTTGAATATATAGTTTTTCTTTCTTTTTCTCTTGGTTGCTTCTCTCCGTCTCTTTCCTCCAATTTCTTCTTCATCTTTCTCCTTTATTTCCAGAGAATCGACCATTATATCGGCGATTTACATTTTAACATAGTCAAATTATTACGAGCTTGCAATATAACAATATAATACAATTTTTATATAAAAAAATGTCCTAAGTTTTTAATTTTTTAATATTTAAAAATTAAAAAGTAAATTATACTTATAAATTGACCTCATATAATCACTTTACTCTAAAAGTGCATTTAAATAGAATTTTTTTTGAATTATTAGAATTAAAAATTATAAATAATTCATCGTACTTACGTTGTTAACAACTTTAAGAATATTTAAGTCATTTTGACAACAAAAAAAAGTTTAGCATCACTTGTTAACCAAACACATTAATAACATTTTTTAAGTTTCAATACTTCTATCCAAACACTTATCTACTTAATTACAAGCATTTATTTTAAGCTTTTAACCATTTAAGCTAAAAAGTTATTTTTTTAATTCTATCAAACGGACTCTTACTCTGTTACTTCTTTCAATCCCGTCTCAAAAGATGAACTAGAGAAAATTGTCGCCACCAGCACCTTCAAGTTTTCTAATTCTGTAAGTTTATTCAAAATTTTATTTGTAGCTTTACGCCTAAAAAAAGATTCGTTTTTTCTCTTTTTCTATTTTTAATTTCTTATTTTGTACAAATTATATTGTTGTGAATTAGTCTAGTTTTATTTGAGTAAATAAATGTATCAATGATGTCAGTGACATGTTTTATATCACGCTAAGACGGTAACATCTTGACTGAATATGATTTGATTTTAAATTTGATTATGTATTGTTTGATTTTACAGTAATTTGTGTAACTTTCTAAATCGTAGTGCTTCATGTTCATTTTTCTTAATTTATTTTATGATTTGGGAATATTAACTTAAAAGAAATTGATGATGATCATATATATATTCATCAATTGAAATTCTTTTTTTTTCGCAAGAGTATATAGTAAAGTTTACGTTCTATTTGTTGGATTCACTTATATCTAGCAATTATTTTATGATTTTATCTCTATTATAAATTAGGTGGGCATTTGACCATGAAATTTTTTGCTTTTCTTTAGAAAATTAAATTCCGAAAAACGTTTTGAAACTAACCAAAACAAATAGTTATTAGATTATAATTTTAAATAATCAAGAGTCCACATACATTTAAACTGATATATATATAAATAAAGTTGAATAGTCTATCCTAAAATTAAGACAAGTGGCATAGAACTAGCCACTTGACATCTTACAATAAAAATTATTTTACCGACTTATTCAAATTTAAACATTGTGGTAAAAAATAACTAAAAATTCCTCCTATTAGATAAAAACTACTAAGATTGACTCTTATTGGATGAAAACTATAATATTTTGACTCCTAATATTCTAATAAATATATCATTAAAATTGGTAAGAATCTAAATAAGATATTGAATTGTTAATTGTAAGAAAATATATTTCTAGACTTTAATGACATATATGAAAAAGATATGACCAGGAACAATTTTAAAATAAAAACCTCTATGAGAATAGAATCTTTGAAACTTATAAGGAAATAATCTCTTAATTTAAATACTAAAATTGATTTTAATAATTTTTTAATTACTTATTAGGATTAAAAATTATATTTTTTATTCTTACGGTACATTAAAATCTTAAGCGAAGAAGAAAATAATCAAATTAAAAAAAGGTCATCCTTTAACCGAAATTGATGAAAAATACTAAATTATCTTTTACTAAATTTGTACGCTTAGATTTTTCAGTAATTTATATCAATATAATGTATAAGGAAATAAATTTACAGATTAAACTAAATTGCCACTACAAAGTAAATATATTACCTCTTTGTTGGCAAGACTAAAGATGACTAAATATTTCTTAATTATAAAACATCAACGTCATGATCCAAAAATCAATTGGTCATGATGCCACTTGTCGCGGCGAACCTTACCATGTAAGCCTTTCACCTAAACTGAAACACACGAAAAAAGACAGAAATGCCCCCAAGGTAAGGCTTCTAGAATGAAGCCAAATAACTTAGATATAATAAAAGCTGAAAGAATAAAAGCAACACATGCAGCCATAACTCCCAAAACCTGGTGTCAATAGTATAAGAACTACTAATACAATGTCGGAGTCAAATACATCAAAAAAATAACCACAAAGAAAAATATTTATCTCCGAATACTAATAAAGACATAACTAATACAGAAAGATAGAGGTGAACTACGGATGTGTGAATGTCTAACCACTACCTTGGGAAATCTGAAGGCGCCCAAGATCAAACAGTCTGAGGCTCACCTGAAACTGAAGCTGAACCGAAAGGGTGAAGTAGGAGTGAGTACGGTCCACTTGTACTCAGTAGGTATCATAGGCCGATCGAGTAAAGTGAAAAATAAAACATACAAAATATACACTAAGGGAACATTACCTGCAATCAGAAAATGTCTCACAACTATAGCCCATATCGCTTGCACTAAGAATTCTAATATGTCACATATATTGCAACATCACACCAAGATAAAATACAAGTATACATTATGTCACATATAAGTAGAACAAGGGGGAACATGCATATACAAGATCATCAAATAAAGAAGATAAGACAATTACATAAATGATAAGTCAATATGAGAATACAACACAATATAAATAGAACAAAGTAATAGTAATGTATATGATGATAATGATGATGTGATTCACAAGGTCGTCGCACAACCTCCGGGATCGTTGCACAATCCCCATATACACTTACGGAGCTAAAGCTTCTCAATGTAGGACCCATGCGGGGTTTGTCAATCCGTATATAATCTATATATCTCATATCTTTTTTTTGGCACATCCCTCAAAAAGGGTTTTATAAGGTGTTACAATATCTTCTCCGAGGCACATCCCTCGGGGAGGGTTTTAAACGGTGTTGTCATTGTTACACAGGTGCTGCCACAGTGGTACCAATATTTCATGAATGAGTGTGATATGAGGATGTAATAATCATAACCAATCACAATGAGTATTTCCATAACCAACCACATGATATATTTCTACAACCAACCACAATGATAAATTTTCACAACCATGTGATCCAATATTTACTCATTATTTCCATTTCATTCATGAATTACCACATGTTTCATATACCAATAAGTATGAATATATCACAATACACTAATGGTACCACATGAGGCATTTCAACAACACAATATAATTATTCACATGTATTCAGGCTATCAAGATCACATAGGACCCCACACAGTCATACATATCACATAATACTCAATTTTGACAATTACATCACATATACACCTCCACATGGGAACAACACATAGATAGTCATTTTTTATGATTATTTCTCACCCTTAATGTCACGATTCGAGCCGAGACCCTGGCCGCGACGAGCATCTGAATCATGAAGGCCCGAGCGCCCTTTACTCTCTGAAAATCATGCACATATTTATACACCATAAAGGACAATACAGAAATACATATCAATACAGAATCATGGTCATTATATAATTCAAATGAATAATCTGAAGTAAAATCCATAAACCTCTAATACCATCTAATATCAAACCGCGAAATCTCTAATACATCAAAACCAACATCTTGTCTAGAGCTGGGACAAGGCCCCCAGTCAGACCATAACCATAAAATGAGATAACAAAGTATAAAGACTAGGCCTTTTGAAATAGAGAAGGTTCACCAACTATAACTTCCGACACACACAAGTCTACTGTTGAATGGGACCCCAAGACTGTGCCTCAGATCCTGAAATAGAGGGGTCAATACATATGTACTGGTATGTGAAACAAATCCAAAAAAATAGCATCTTTAATACACAATATAGATGAGAGCATTTTGTAAAACATTACATATAAGATACGTAAACACATGGGCATAATTTAGAATTTTCAAAGGCTTTATTGCAAACATGACTCAACACTTTGTTACTCTTCTGAGCTAACCGGTCCACCCTACAAATCTATACTTCCATGGGCTATATGAAATCTGCCCTTAACTCGGCGGCCAAGCCTCCAATCCAGGTATGCCACAAGAATTAGAGTTCTTAATAGTTTGGTATACCCCCTTATAAGTATACTGTGGCATCACCCTTACATGACGTCCACATTATTCCTTTTTTAGGATAATACTCGTATCAGTAACTATGGTTTCCAGCGATGAGCCCTTATACCTGAACGCCTTCTTCAGGTAACCGACTAACTCTGTTAAGCCCACTTTTTAGTTCTTTGAAAAAAAACATGCTTCATACTTTTAAATCATTCAAAATTTATTCTACTAAGGGCCTATCATCATCGGGTATCGTCATACCCTGACTTGTAAGTCATTCATATCATATCAATTTCATAACCCACTTCATTCAAAACATACAATCCTTCACTTAAATTCAATGAGTAAAGTTGTGGCAAGAATACTCCCTCTCATCATATCATAAACCATGTCAATTACAACAACAATAAGAAATTTACTTTCAAAATACTAGTTCATGCATTTGAAATAATCCACAATACAGTTAGATCATACTGTCATACCAAGAGAGGGAAGTTGTTGTTCATGCTCTCAATCAAATCTTTTAATATACACTCTACAATACATGTATTCATAGTTGTAATTCAATTCTACATAAAAGAGTTCAAAACCAACGTATACTTTTGTCAAAACGAAATCATGATGCATATCATTCAAACGTCATCAAGAACCCCTTTAAAAATCATGATTTTGTATCTTTAAATTTAGTAAAAACGTTAAAACTCATGCCCATGGGGTTTAAGTATAGTCCCACATACCTTAAGTTATTTAGTTTGAAGAATGGAACTCTAGTCTTGACTTTTTTCTTGGGATCTTGGACGTAAAGATTGATTCCTTGCTTTCTTATTCTTGGAGAAAACCCTAGTTTGATCTTGTTTATTAAGAGTGAAGAGGGAGTTTTGATGTTGTATAACTGATGAGGATTGATTAATAATATTTTAAAGAGTGATTAAATCCATTGGGGAGGTTTCCTAAAGAGAAAAAGTACCAAAACACCCCTTTTAAAGCATCCCGCCTTCAGAACTTCGAATTTTGCTCGACGGCTTGGTTGACGGACCGTCAGGAGGGTGAAAAACATCACCTTGACTGTCGGGTCATGTCCAGTAACTGAACTCACTGTTTTAGGGGCGACAGAAGGCTTGACGGTCCGTCGGATCGGCCGTCGTACCCTCAGTAGATTGATACCTCTCTATAAAATGGGCATAACCTTTTACTCCAATATTAGATTAAGTCAAAAACAGTGGAGTTGGAAAGAGGACTCAAAGACCTTTTCTTTGATATATAGTAGGCCCACTAATTCATTATATACAAAAAGTTATGGTCGATTGAATTTGACCCAAGTTTAGACATTCACCAAAACTCAATCGATAGGAAAGATTTCAACTCGTCCTAGAGTTAAGGGACCTCTATGATCTCAATTCATGCTCAACTAGATTCTCACACTACATAATTGATTAACACACCAAATTTTTATAGGATTTATTAGTTTTTGGAACTATTATGCATAGGAATGATGGTTTACGATCTAGGCCAAAATGTGGGTTGTTACACTTAACATGCATTTACCATCATTTAATACCCAGCTCAGTCTAAAGAATGAAGTCATAACCTACCTCAAAAACTGATAATTGATCTGTTACACTTTGAACCCATGACCTTTCTTTTCACGAACGATCCTAAAATACACCAAAAACATCAAATATGGAATCTACTAGTAAAAAAAAAAATCAACACCACCCATATTGACTACTTTTAGTTCAAGGTCAAAATGAACCCCTGAAATGGATTTTCAAATAAGAAGGAAAAATATCACAACTTTACTTCAAAAATGTGTTCCTCGTATTTTTAGAAACCTACAGCTAAAAATCCAAGTCAAATTGAGTAAAAAACGAGGTTCAAATCGAAGAAAAATAATTTTTAAGCTTTACCGGGTAAAATCTTTGAAATCTGGGTTAAAATAAGAAGCCGAGTTGTTTTGAAGGTTAAATTGATGAAAATATAGTAATTATTGGATCAAAATATTATTCAAGTGAAAAGGAGTGAAATTGAGGTTTAAAATCAAGCCCAAAGATTTTTAAATTTTTGAGAATTTAATTAAGAATTACTAAGAAAAGGTGTGTTTTCTTACCTTAAATCCATAAGAGAATCAAGAAATGGATGTTAATATAGATTCCAAGCATTCACAAGCTTCACTTTAAGCCCTCACACTAATTTTAAGATTTAAATCTCAAGAGAAAGGTGAAAAATAAGCAAAAATGGGATAAAAAGGCTATTTATATTGTACCAGGGTACCAAATAAAATAAGGCATAAATTGCACTTGGGGAATGCAATTTACCCATTAAATTTCCCAATTGCACCAGCAACTTGGTGCACCAGATTTTTAAGTCCAAACGGACTTCGAAGGTAGCGTGCCTTTCTAAAAAATTTAGTCAGCAAACCACCGAACCCATATCTGCTCCGTTGATGGTAGCACGCCTTCTTTATAGTAGAAAATATCACAATGCCTATATTGATATCAATATCATCCCACATTAAAGCATAAATAAGGCATACCCTATCACGCATCACATCTGTCATATGTTTGCCCTGAATCAGGTAATGGTAGATAATTTCCCCCTACATGCGGGCCTCCTTATTCATCTAGGCATATGGGAATGTGAGGTGGAGGTCGTTGTCTTTGTGATGAATCTACCTAGCTACAGACCTATTTTCACATAATAGGTGTCTGATGTCTGCGTAGGGTGGGGTGATGTTTAGCTGCCTCTGTGGGTCTGCATCTGTCTCTGGTGTACCTAAAAGGACATTTACATCATGGGTTGTAAATTTCACGACCTGACCTCTAACCTTTACCTCAAAATCAATATATCTGGGGTCCTAGTTGGCATAGAATTATCTAATGAGGTGCAAGTTGCACTCTGTGGGCTGCTCAACCAAGAAGGTCATGTGCAGTTGTTCTAGTCGTCCCACCATGCTGGGATTTTCTTTTAGTAGGCTTGCCCATTTAATAAACTTGTCTAGAGCATATTTTCCCTCTAGCATAAGTTTCATTCATTTGGTATTCCATGTGTCCATATTGCGAAAATGCGTGGGTGATCCTTCGTTGGTTGTTCCCTTGGAGAACATTGGTATTTCAGATTCTTTGTCCTATAAGGAAGTCTCAATGAGGATCTTGGTTTGGCAAGTTTGTCAGTTGTAAATGAAGGACGTGGCTTCGGTAAAGGTTCTATGGCGGAACCAAAAGTTCGAGGAAGCTACTTAGGAAGTCGAGGAGGATGTGAAGTACAAGTATCTATTCCTATTCCTGATTCCAGAAATTTGTGCTTGAGGTATGTATGTATTCTTAATATCTTTATTTTTTGTCTTTGTTAAAGGTAGCTTGACAAATTTCCTTGATATTATATTTTTTATCTTAAAGGTAAAAGTAGAGATGTTTGGGGGTTTAATTATGCTATTAAATTCCTTTTCCCATCATTCGAGGACAAATGATCCTAAGTGGGGGAGACTGAAATACCCCAAACTTTGGCCCTTGCGAATTTCTTGAGTTTTGAACTTTCTGTTCATCTTACGACTCACACAATAATTCATATGGTATGGTGACGGGTTTAGGGACCCTAATTATACGTTGGTCAGTTTGTTGATGGCCAAGTTTTTTCCTGGTTACGAGAGACTCCATATGAGTCATATGGTCATGTAATGAGAGTGTTAGGGTCCAATCGTATGTTGTCCAATATTTATCCCTTGGTGTTCTTCTTTGGATATAACTAGACCTTACCAATCATATAGACTAGTGATGAGTGGGGAAAGAGAGTTGTAAGTTGGACAGAGTGTAGTGTCCAACCTTTTGTCTAGTGACGACTTGATGATACCAATCGTATGTTATGGTGATGAATTAGAGGGTCAACTCATAACCACCTGCGGGTTTCTACAGCTTTAAGCTGGGGGTACTTTGGATATTTTCCACCCCAAATCCCTTAAGACACCACGTCTTATAACACCTTTTATTCGTGCATTATATACTTTGGAAGATTAGAAACGCTCTCTAAACTCTATCTCAAACATCTCAAGAAAGATTGAGTTAGGGTTTCTTCAAGTGGTCATCTAAGGGCTTAAGGATCAAAATTCTCTTCGTGAATCTTCATAACTCAAGCATGTGACTCTTCCCTCATTGTTAGTTCACTAAACCCATATGTTTAGAGCATTATTCATGAGTCATAAATGGTGGTTTTGAAAACCATGGTCGAGGGTTTGAATGCATAATGTTGAGTATTGTTTTCTCATGGTTTATATTATGATTACACACGTTTTGATAATGTATTTGCACATATTGGTGCATGGGAATTGTGGTTTAACAAATGGGTCATGATTAAGCCTAAATTTGTTGGGTTTTGGCTTGGATAATAGTATGCCCTCAACCTGTTTGTGAAATTGTCAATGAGAATGATCCTGTCATATGTTTAAATTGTGTTTTGAACTAATGCTTGGCCTAAGAATGTTGACGATTGGTAAATGGTTTTATGAATGTCTTGTTGGCCCTAAATTGATTTGAAATACTAAATGGATTTGAGTCTCTTAACATTGAATTGAATTGATATCTTTGTTTAGATAATGGTTCGAGTCCCAAGTTGATTAATAATGGTTATGGCATGTTCTACGCTTGTAAGTGGGGTTGTTATGACAATACCAATGGGATAACTTTGGTAATTAATTGGATTAATAGTTGTGTATGTGAAATGAATGTTTAATTAGGCTTTAAAGTGGGATGTGTAGCCGGGCCGTGAAAGTGGAGTTCGAAAGACTCACTGGAAACCGTACTAGCCGGTGCGGGTATCAATATGATTGGGAGGTTCAAGTCCCCTGAATAAATATATGAATGGGGGGTTAGAGTCCCCTATATTGTATACATTGGTGCTTAAGTCACCTTGACTATGCCAGGAGATTCAATTCCCCCATAAAGGCATATACGGATATAGATATTCATTGGTTCGTGTGACTACACACACTGGGGCCCTTTCAGCTGAGGGAGAATTGGGCCCAAATACCTGTGGATGCCTTGTTATATGATGGTTATGCTACATAACCCAGGTTAAGTTTTTTAAATGCATGTTAAACCTTATCCCCTATTTCAGCACGTATATATGTATATGTGTGATTTCATATAGTTATTTGACTTGGTTTTGAATGATGGCATTATTTTATTCCTCTATCCCTGAGTTACATGCTAGAGCTCCAACTACTAACCGTCTCCACATGCAGTATCCCCACGCCATGTAGGTATCAAACTTCTTCTATTTTTCCTGCACAGTGATCAAGTTCTTGAGTTGGTTCACGAGTTGACATTGAAGTGGCAAGCTTCCATAATTTGGAAGGATTTATTTCATGGTCCTTGTATCCTATGCCATTGACCTTATTTAGACTTTATTTTTGTCTATTGTCGGAGGTATGTTTGACCTTTTTTTTATTGTGGATTTTGTAGAGGCTTTGTTGGACTACTGTCGACTTGGGTGGTTTGGTTGGCTGTCTGGCGACAGAAGATTGTCCAGTAGCTGGTTGTTGGTACAGACTTATAATCGAATTGTTATTAGTTTTATTCTACATTATCTTGTCAAATGGTCGGAATTCATCTAACATTTGTGGTTGTTGTGCTGGTTAGGCTAGATAAAAGGGTAATCTTCAGTCCACGTGAGACTTGGGATACCCATCACGGCCAGGCCTTGTTCGGGTCGTGACAATGATGGTTGTCCAACTATTAAGTCTTAACAAAGAAAAATGCAAATATTTTGAGTTCTTACCCGCATTGAGTTGATGGAGGAGAGAGAAAGGAGTGAATGGCCTAAAAAACTTTGTGAGTGAGAGAAATAGGGAGAATTCTAAAAGAGGGGTGGCGCGTTATTTGTTGAATGAGTGAACAAATAAGAAAAATAGGATTTGGGGGGATTTTAAAAATAGGATTTTTTGGGTTAAAAGGGTTGGGTCGGGTTAAAACCCGACTTTTTAATACACTTACCCAAAAATAAGCAGCCTCCGCGATGCGGAGCTTAATCTCCACGATAGACTTCGATGCGGACCTATCACGGAGGCTCACTAGAATTTATCTCTGGCACTATTTTCTTTAGCGCGACGTGTACCTTACCGCGGGGTATAGGGTTCGCAATGCGGGGCCATCGCACAACACAACTATTTTGGGCACTTAGGGGAATTTTGTTCCCCTTCTATAACATTCATTTTTCATTAACTTTATACATCTTTTACGTACCTGCTAGCCTCCAAAACACATTATTTACTCACTTGTTGTTCTTCCCCATGCCATGAAGCTTCTCATTCCTACACTTCCAATAAATACAACACAAATACGTAAGAAAAAGTGGGTTGCCTCCCACACAATGCCTTAGTTTTGGTCGTGGCTTGACACATCTTTTTGTATTTTTATTTCTTTTGTCTTTTTTTATTCTTTTCTTTTCAAACAAAAAAGAAATAAACTAAAATATTACATTACATTCATGGGTTACCTCCCATGCAACGCCTTATTTAATGTCATGGCACGACCAAACTCAGCTTCATTCTTCTTTAAAGGTGATGGACGTCTTATGCTGGTCTACATGATCTGCCTAATAATGCTTGATTCTTCGTCTATTTACCATGAATGTTTCATATTTTTCCTTGATCCATAGTTCATCATCCCTATGAGAGGCCATTCTCACCACTTCAAATGGTCCAGACCGCTTGGACCACAGCTTGCCTGGAAACTGCTTCAATCTGGAATTGAACAACAACACTTGTTGGCCACGCTCAAAGACTCGAGTCATAATCTGCTTATCATGCCATCCTTTTGCTTTATCCTTATATAAATTCGCATTCTCGTATGCATGTAAGTCAAACGCATCAAGCTCAACCAATTGTAACATCATCTTGTTCCCTGAAATATCCGAATCAAGATTCCACTTTCTCACAGCCCAATACGCCTGATGCTCAAGCTCTACTAGTAGGTGACAAGCTTTTCCATACACCAAGAGATAAGGAGAGGTCCCAAAATGCATTTTTTAGGCTGTCCTATATGCCCATAATGCATCATCCAGCTTAGCCGACCAATACTTATGTTGTCCTTTGACCGTTTTCTTTAAGATTTGCTTAATCTCTCTATTAGACACCTCCACTTGAATACTAGTCTATGGGTGATGTGTTGTGTCTACCTTGTGTCTAACCACATATTTACCCAATAAATTCATGAACCAATTATTTACAAAGTGTGTTACCCCATCACTGATGATCGCTCTAGATCTGCCAAAGCAAGAGAAAATATGCTTCTTGATGAATTTTATCACTACTCTTGCATCATTTATGGAGAAAGCTTTAGCTTCTACCCACTTTGACATGTAATCAATAGCCACCAAAATAAACAACTTACCATCCGATGGGGGAAATGGCCCTATAAAATCTATACCTCATACGTCAAAGATATCTATTTCCAAAATATTATTCAAGGGCATTTCATGGAGCCTTGATATCGTTCCCATTTTCTGGCATTGGTCACACCCTCTAACAAAATTTACAGTATTCTTAAATAGAGTAGGCCAGAAAAAAATAGATTGCAAAACTTTTTGTCCTGTCCTTTCTCCACCATGATGACCTCCATAAGGAGTCTAATGACAACTTTCAAGCACCTTTTTTATTCAACTTCTACGACACATCTTCTCATTATTCTATCTGCACCCTATTTAAAAGATATGGCCCATCCCACATATATGCAAGAGAATCGCAGAACAGTTTCTTCTTTTGTTGGCTTGTTGCACCAGGAGGATAAATACCACTTGCTAGAAAATTCACTATATCAGCATATCAAGGCACCTCTACTACATACAGTGCCAACAATTGCTCATCCAGAAACTCCTCCCTAATACACAATGTATCATCAGCAGCATGAGCATGACTCTCAAGCCTCGATAAATTATCAGCCACTTGATTTTCAGTTCCATTTCTGTCACGAACTTCTAAATCAAATTCTTGGAGCAGAAGAATCCACCTAATCAACCTTGGATTCGCATCTTTTTGGTTGAACAAATAGCGGATGGAAGCATGATCCGTATGATCAATTACCTTCATGCCCACCAAGTATGTTATGAATTTATCAAATACATATACAAGTGTCAACATCTCCTTCTCTGTGACTGTATAATTTACCTGGGCTGCATTTCAGATTTTACTTGCATAGTAGATAGAGTGAAATACCTTATTTTTGCGCTACCCCAATACTGCTCCAATAACCATATCACTATCACCACACATCATCTCGAATGGTAATGCCCAATCAAGAGAGATTAGGATGGGTGTTTTTGTCAATCTTTTTTTCAGACTCTCAAATGCTTTCTGACACTCAACCCCAAAGTCAAAATTAACCTCTTTCTCTAATGGCTTGCACATTGGACATGCTATCTTCAAGAAATTTTTGATAAATCATTAGTAAAACCCCACATAACCAAGAAAGCTTCTGATACCTTTCATTGACACCAGATACGGGAGCTTTTTAATGACCTACACCTTAGCTCTGTCTACCTCAAGTCCTCTATGTGACAACTTATGACCAAGGACAATACCTTCCTTGACCAAAAAGTGGCACTTCTCCCAGTTTAATACAAGTTGGTTTCTTCACAGTGATCTAAGACCCTATCCAAGTTTTGCAAGCACATATCAAACGAATTACCAAAAATGGAAAAATCATCCATAAATACCTTGACAAAGCCTTTCACCATATCGTAGAAGATAGCCATCATGCATCTTTAAAAAGTCGTTGGTGCGTTGCAAAGTTCGAAAGGAATACGTCTTAATGCATAAGTACCATAAGGACAGGTGAAGGTGGTCTTCTCCTGGTTTTCCGGTGCTATGGTTATCTGGTTATACCCTGAATACCAGTCCAGAAAGTAGTAATATTCTTGTCCCACCAACCTGTCCAACATTTGATCAATAAAAGGAATGGGATAATGATTCTTTCGAGTGGCATCATTCAACTTCCTGTAATCAATGCATATCCTTCATCCAATCACTATACGAGTTGCAGATCCTCCTCATAGACTTTGGTCTCAACGTTTTCGAAAAACATCATTTTCATAAAATTGACCCCCAAAACCCGAAATCTCAATTTTCTAAACTGAGGATCAAAATGAGATATGAAAGCCGTAAAATCACACCAAATATGATACCACCCTAAAATCAACATTCTGGATTTGCTGGCGAAGTTAAATTTTTCATCCGAGGTTGTTTGACGAAATATAGGTCCCACACTCATATTTTTAATTTTTCCAACATCTGACCAATAGGTCGAATGAGCTTGGGTGCACCAGGATCCAAACCAAAGGTCTACCAGCCTAAAATTGATATTTTGAAGCTGTTCGCCCAGTCCATTTAGTTATCCGTCACACGGATCAAAAGATATCCACATAAGTCCAAAATAAGGCTCTTGAAGCCATCAAAAACTACAATATCGTATAAATGGTACCAAAATACATCAAAAACCGTACCAATTGACCCCATACCCCAAAAATACAATAATGAAACTACGAGGAGGGATAAAATAGTCAATCACACATAATCACAAATTTCATATATTTCATCAAATTTTTATGTCGTTACATCATCCACCACTAAAAATCTAGTTCGTCCTTAAACTAAGGCAAAGAAATACCTGAATCAATGAAGAGTTGGGGATAAGAATTATGCATATCAGACTTAACCACCTAAGTACCCTCATCTACCGGTTGATGTTGCCACTGAACCTTAACCACAGGGATAACTCTAGAGCGCAACCGCATAACATCCCTAGACAAAATAGAGACCGGCTCCACAACAAAGGACAACCACTGATTTAACTGAACCAACTCCCAACGAATGACATAAGACTCATCAGGAATATAGAGATGAAGTGTAGAAATATGAAAAACTAGATGAACAACCGATAGATTAGGGGGTAACGCAAACTTATAAGCCACATCACCGACAGTCTAAAGAATCTCAAATGGACTAATATACCTGGGGCTAAGCTTTTCCCACTTACCAAACCTCATCATACCCTTTATGGGTGAAACTCAAAAGAAAACATGATCACCAACACCAAATCTCAAGGCACATAGTCTACGATCAGTATAAGACTTTTGCCTACTCTGAGCCTTTCTAAGTCTATCCTGAATAACTCGAACTCTATCAAAAGACTCACGAAGCAAGTCCATACCTCGAAGTCTCACCTATGAAACATTAAACCAACCCACTGGGGAGTGACAACGCCTACCATACAATGCTTAGAAAGGAGCCATGTCGATACTGGAATGATAGTCTTGCTATATGCAAACTAAGCTAAATCTAAATATCGCTCCCACTGGCCACCAAAATCCATCACGCATGCACGGAGCATATCCTCTAAAACCTAGATAGTCTTCTTTGATTGGCCATTAGTCTGGAGGTGAAACGCCGTGCTAAGTTCAACCCGAGTACCCAACTCATCCTGAAAAGTCTTCCAAAAGTGAGATGTGAACATAGAACCTCGATCTGAAATAATGTACACTGGCATACCATATAGATGCACAATCTTATGAATGTAGATAGGTCTAACCTCTCAGCACTGAATAAGACCTAAACCAGAATAAAATGAGCTAACTTGGTCAATCGATCCACAATGACCCAAACATTGTCAGAACCATGAGATGTATGAGGCAAACCAATTATTAAGTCCATGGTGACCCATTCCCACTTCCACTCGGGAAGGGGAAACATCTAAAGTAATCTATCAGGTCTCATTTGCTCGTCCTTCACCTACTAACAACATAGGCAACGAGACACAAAATCTGCTATATCTCACCTCATACCACCCTACTAGTAGTGTTCTCTCAAATCATGATACATCTTAGTCACACCTGGATGGATAGAATATCTGGAACAATGGGCCTTCTCTAAGATCAACCTAACCAAATCACCCATTTTCGGCACACAAACTCGGCCGTCAATCCCTAAAATTCCATCTGAATCAAATGAGGATTTTTTAGCTTCCCCACTCAAAACCTTGTCTCAAATCAACCTCGATCTAACATCATTATACTGACGAGCTCGAGTCTTCTCCATCAAAGAAGATCTAGCCTCCATAAATTCCAAAATATTCTCAGGTGTCAAAATATCAAGCCTAACCATCTGGTTAGCTAAAGACTAAACCTCTAAGTCCAAAGGCCTCTCCTAGGTCAAAAGATGTGCCAAGCTACCCATGCTATTCGACTTCCAGCTCAAGGCATTCGTAACCATATTAGCCTTGCCCGGATGATAGAGAATAGTCAAGTCATAATCCTTAAGCAACTCAAGCCAATGATGTTGCCTCATATTTAGATCTTGCTGGGTGAAGAAGTATTGAAGGCTATGACGATCTAAGAAGATCTCTCAACGGACTTCATACAAGTAGTGCCTTTATAACTTCAAGGCAAACATAATTGCGTGCAACGAGACACATAAGCAATCATATTGCCCTCCTACATCAACACAACCCTAACCCAACACTTGAAGCATCACAAAAGATGGTAAAACCTACACCTTCCTTGAGAAAAGTCAAGATAGGAGTTGAAGTCAAAAAATCATTGACCTTTTAAAAGCATACCTCACAAGTATCGGGCCACTGAAAATATATCTTTTTCTAGGTCAACTTGGTCAATGGAGCTGCAATGGATAAAAACCCTCAACAAAATGCTGACTATGCCTGTTAAGCCAACAAAACTCTGAATTTTGGTGAGCAAAATAGGTTTAGCCCAATCACGAATCACAATAATCTTGACAGGATCAACCATAATACCTTTCATAGTCACTAAATGACCCAAGTAAGAAATAGACTCTAACAAAAATCGCACTTAGAGAACTTCACATACAACGTCTCATCCCTCACTCTCTAAAGCACAATCTGCAAATGCTCCCCATGGTCAGCCTTACTCTTGGAATACACCATGATATAATCTACAAATACAATGACAAAGGACTCAAGATACGGTTGAAATACCCAGTTCATCAACAAAGGACTCAAGATACGGTTGAAATACCCAGTTCATCAACTCCATGAATGCGTCAGGGGCATTAGTAAACCTAAAAGACATGACCAAGAACTCATAATGACCATTTCGAGTCCGAAAAGCTCTCTTTGAAATATCCAAAGCTCTAATCCTCAACTAGTGATAACCGAACCTCAAATTAATCTTTGAAAACACCGCAACACTCTGAAGATGATCAAATAAATCATCGATGCAAGGAAAATGATACTTATTCTTAACTGTCACCTTATTCAACTAATGATAATCAATACACGTCTACATAGAACCATCTTTTTTCTTCAGAAAAAAATAGGTTTATCCCAAGGTAAAACATAGGTTGGATAAATACCTTATCTAACAACTCCTGCAACTAATTCTTTAATTCCTTCAACTCTACTTGGTCCATCCTATAAGGAGCAATAGAAATGGGCTTGGTACCCGACTCAACATCAATAGCGAAATCAATATCTCGATCTGGAGGCATACCAGGCAAGTCTATAGGAAACACATACATAAACTCATGGACAACACGAACAGAATCCAAGGAAGGAGGCAAAATAACACAGGTGTCATGAATATGAGCCAAGTAAGATAAACATCCCTTCTCAACCAATTTACGAACCTGAACATAAGATATAATCCTCTTAGGACCCGAATGAAGTGCACCCTTCCAATCTATCCTTAGCACACCCGACAAAGCTAAAGTCACAGTCTTAGCAAAATAATCTAAGATAGCATGATAAGGAGACAACCAATCCATACCCAAATAACATTAAAATTGACCATATCTAAAACAAGCAAGTGTACCAAAGTCTCACACCCAGCAAAAGTCACAACACAAGATTGGTGCACCTGATCCACCACTAAAGAATCACTTACCGGGGAAGATACATGAATAGGTATGGAAAGAGGCTCACTAACAAAATCAAAACCCAAAGCTAAATACACAGGCACATTGGATAAACTTGATCTGGGATCAAATAATATAGATGCAGGTCTAAAATAAATGAGGACGATACCTATAATCACAGCATTAGAAGCCTCTACCTCAGGTTACACTGGATAGCATAATACTAACCCCGACCACCAGCTGCCTCACTAGCCCCACGACCACTAACTGCCTGAGTATCCCACGAGCTCTACTACCTCTACTTCTCGCACCTCTGGTAGCACACCTACCCCTCATATATAAAATTAGAGTAGCTGAATCACCCGGTGGGGATAGCCCTGGCCACATGTCTAATCTCATCACACACATAGAAACCTCTATGATCAGTCTCAACAGGAGAAGGTACAACTGGGCCCAAATGACCACCCTAAACTACTGAACTAGAAGATCCACCACCTGAACTCTGTAAAGAGGCCTGCACTGGCCTACCATGGTATCCACAAGAACCTATTAAATCTCTACCTCAAGAGGTATAACTCCTGAACTCACCGAAATGATACACCTTCTTAGCGCCTCCCTGAGATACACTAAGAATACCCTCTGTCATCTTAGCATGATCCATAATAATCTAAAAGAAGCCCCAAAAAAAACCATCTAAGACATAGCCAACTGAAAAGAGACATCCAAACCCTTCACAAACTTTTGAATTTTCTCAAACGCTATAGAAATGCTATCATAGAAATATTAGAGAGGGCATAGAAGTGTACCTCGTACTCAGCAACTGTCATAGAGCCCTGCTCTAAATAATCAAACTTATTCCACATACTATCTCTCAATCTGAAAGGCATAAATCTCTTTTGGAAAGCCTCGGTGAACTAATCCCAAGTTATCTCGAGAGAATCATGGAGTCTATAAATAACAAGCGACCTCCACCAATCTCTTGCTAAATCCCTCAACTGATAAGATGTATAAGCAACTCTATGAGACTCGAGTAAACCTAAATTGTACAACTTCTCATGACAATCAATAAGAAACTCATAGGTATCCTCACCTACCGCGTTGCCAAATCATAGAGGACCCAACTGAGTAAACCTCTTGAACCTCTTCTGATCCTCAAAAGACATTACTACACTAGTCATAAGAGAAGGTATAGTAAATTTGGCAGGCTGTGATCCCATTTGGGAAGGTAACATAGATGATGGTTAGACTCCTATCCAAATCCCTATAGTTAGATGTTGGCACTAAAGGTGGAATAGGACTCGAGGTATGAGGAGTGACCAAATGAAAAGTAGGTACAACAGGAAGATCCACACTCTGAACTGGAGGAACATCCAACAGAACCAAATGAGAACCTTCTAAACAGGCTAGAAAATACACCAATAATCCCTCCAACACTAGGGAAGATGAACTCTAAAAAACTAAAGTAGGACCCACACCTCCAACTTACTCAACACAAGGCTCAGGGAAAAGTCCCATAGCACTCCTTCTAGATGGGGCTACACCACGGGGCCATCTTCTCCCTTGAGTTTGTCCACAAATTAAGGATTGCCCTCTGGGTGAAGGCTCTCCATCACTACTTTTACGGGACCTAATCAACACCATCTACACAGAAAAAATAAAACATAACTCAAAACACAAGATATGAAAGAACTGCTCATGGTAAGGAATAAAATAAAGGATGTTTCCTAAAGACATCCTATAGCATCTCAAAGATAGATACAGACATCTATGTACCGATCTGCGAGACTCTATTAGACATCCTTTTCTTACACCATTTAGACCAATAAAGCTTAGCTGCTCTGATACCAATTTGCCACGACCCAAATATCGATAGGTCATGATGGCACTTGTCGCGGTGAACCTTGACAAGAAATCCTTTCACCCAAACTAATACACATAGGGAAAAAATAGAAATTCCCCCCAAGGTAAGGCTTCTAGAATAAAGTCGAACCACATAGATATAATAAAAGCGGAAAGAATAAAATTAACACATGCAACCATAACTTTCAAAACCTGGTGTCAACAGTATAAGAACTACAAATACAATCTCGAAGTTAAATGCAATAGAAAAATAACCACAAAGGAAAATATTTGTCTCCAAACACTAATAAAGACATAAGTAATACAGAAAGATAGAGGTGAACTCTGGATGTGTGAATGTCCAACTGCTACCTTGAGAATTTGAAGGCGCACCCAAACCTCAAGCTGTACCAAAAGGGTGAAGTAGGAGTAAGTACGTCTACTAGTACTCAGTAAGTATCATAGGCCGACCTAGAAAAGTAAAAAATAAAGAATATAAAATACACACAAAGGAAACGTCACCTACAATAGAAAAATGCACCACAATGGTAGCCCACGCCACTTGCACAAATAATTCTAATATATTACATACATTACAACATCACACCACGATAGAACACAAATATGAATTATATCACATATAAGTAGAACAAGAGAGGAAACATGCATATACAAGATCATCAAATACAAGTAAAAAAAGATAAGACAATTACATAAATGGCAAGTCAATATGGACATACAACATAATATAAACATAATAAAGTAAGTGCAATGTATATGATGATGATCATGATTATGCATGAGGTCATCACACAACCTTTAGGATCGTCGCATAATCCCCGTATACACCTATGAAGCTAAAGCATCCCGACGTAGAATCCATGGGGGGTTCGTAAACCCATATATAATCCACATATCTCATATCTCCATTCTGGCACATCTCTCGAAAAGGGTATTATAAGGTGTAACAATATCTTCTCCCTGACACATCCCTCGGGAGGGTTTTAAAAAGGTGTTGCCAGTGTTACTCAGGTGTTGCCATGGTGGTACCAATATTTCATGAATTAGTATGATATAATGATGTAATTCTCACAACTAATAACAATGAGTATTTTCACAACCAACCACATGATATATTTCCATAACCAACCATAATGATACATTTTCACAATTATGTGAGCCAATATCCACTAATTATTTGTATTTCAGCCATAAATTTCCACATGTCTCATGTACCAACAAGTATGAATATATCACAATACACTAATAGTACCACATTAGGCATTTCAACAACATAATACAATTATTGACATGTATTCAAGGCTATCAACATCACATAGAACCCTACACAATCACACACATTACATAATATTTCAATTTTGACAATCACATCACATATAGGTCCCCACTTGAGAGAAACACATAGATAGCTATTTTTCATGATTAGTTCCCACCCTTAACATACATTTTTGCACCATTATTCACTACCTCAAAAGTCAAAATCGGTCCCCTATACTTTGAACCTATGACCTTATAATACAAGCATGAAGAGGACAAAAATTACAAGGTATTGTAAAAGGGTTCAAGTTTCGGATCTTGCAAGTGATTGAAGACCTTTTTGGAGCCTTTCAAAGCCTTGTCCAAGTGAAGAAAGGAGGAGGGTCCTTAAAATCAAAGAGGCACCTCAATTAAAGGGAAATATGGACTTTTTACACTCCAAAATAACACTCCATAGGTGCCCTTTTCCTAAGCCCTCATTGAGGGCATTTTTGTTATTTAGTTGTAAGAAGTTTAAATAGACCCTTTAGCTTGTATTTTCCTTAGTTTTTGAGATAATGACTTGAGTGAATTTTAAATTTTGTAGTCTTCTTCTTCTCCTTAAGATAGAGAAACCAAAATTAGGGTTAGTACAATTGATGGATTTCACTTGTGTTGACAAATTGTCAAGAAAGGTGGGTGCTTAAGATTGTGAATCCCTTTGCGTCCACCTAAGAGTGTGGTGTTATCCACCATTGGAGTTTTGTGTATAGGTGTTTGAAACACATCTTGGTGCTATTCTTTGGTGTTGGTGTATGTCACATTACTATCCATTTCATTTTATGCATTCTCTTCTTCATCTCCTTTCTTCTATGTGTTGTTTTCTTTCTCTTTAGTTGCTGGTTTTTGTTTCTTTAGACCTTAATTTAGTTTTAGTGGTTTATTTTTGTATCATTTGATATCAAATCCTTGATTAGGGTTTTTTGCCACAACTCTAATCCTTGGTTTTAGTGTTCTTATTAAGAAAATCTCAACAAAAAAGAGTCAAAAATTTGAAAAACTCAAAAAAATTGTGTGTTGTCTTGTTGTTGGTAGTAGATCCGTGTGTTGAAAGTTAGATCTACTAAATTTCATTGTGTTTTTTTGGTTTCAAGTTCTAGATCCTTACTCCCTAGAAACTAAGGGGTCTAGATCTACTCTTGGAATAAGATTTGGACGATTTTGAGCTAGATCCACCATGGATATGGCGTCTTGAATCTCTTAAGGTGATAGATCCGTGTAGTGTTGTAGTTTTGGACATTTTTTGTTGCTGATTTTTTTATATTTGAGTTCATTTTTGCCTAAGGAACCTAGATCTATAAAAAATTTGAAAGTTAGGGTTCATTTTAGTGAAGGTCAAATGTTGGTCAACCCTTGAATATTCATCTTGTTCTTCTATGTTCATCCAATCTTGTTGAAGAAAAATGTTCAAAGAAGGTGTTTGATCCCAAAAAAAGAGAGTGTACTTGGTGTTTGTGGAAGAATATTCCTTGGTATATTCATTGTCATCCAAAAGAAGGAAGAAAACAAAGGAGACAACGAAGTACAAATCAAGTACAATCCAAGTACAAGGGGAGACCAATCTTTTGAATTCAAAGTGGAGCTTCAAAAGATCTCCAAACTTGTTGTTTTTCCCTCCCAAAGCACTTTTCTCTTCTTCCTTAAGGCGTAGGCCGAGACTTGAAGAAAAATTGGGATTGAAAATTTTAAAAACCACGTCCAATCAAAGATTGCCACATCATCAAGTGTAATCGGCCAAATTGAATTCCTAAGTAGATTTTCTAGTTTCTAATTTTTGATTCTAGTTTCTTGTGTGTTAAATTCTATCACTAATTATTAAACTAGTAAGTACCTACTAGGTTGGTAATTAGTCTAGAGTTCGTTTATTTCATGTCTTCAGTTTTTGTGTACTTTTCTTATTTTTCAAGTCGTAGTAATTTGTTGGTTCAAGTTCGTACTTTATTTTTATTTGAGTCATATCAAACAAAAATCGATTCCGGACCAAGTCATATTCACCACTCATTCACTTGCCAAGTATTGCCAAGTTTTCAACACTTGTGAGACCAAGTGTGAGGTAAGATCTGAGTGTGAGTTTGGTAAGGCTTTTGAACTAACTTGTGTGTTCATTTTGTAGGTTTTCCCTTTGCTGTTTTTTTTACTTGTTTGTAATAGAATCCAAAGGTACCAAATCCCAACCTTTGGGAAATGATGTTTTGGGAGTCTTGTTGGCTTGGTTTGATGCCTTATCCCGAGATTTGGCAAAGGTGAGTCTGGATGTGGAAGATATGAAGGGCTATGAGGGGTCAATGACGGGTGACGTGATTAGAATTAAAGCGAGGGTTGATAGACTATGTCCACCAAAACCTCCACAAGTTCAAGTCCCTCAAAACCAAAGATTCTACACTTCCCCAAATACAAAGCCACCAACCCAAATCCATCGTCAACTAAAATCTATACCTCCTCTCTAAACTACACTAAACCGAGACCCCTCCATCCATGTAGAAGATGAGGGAGAGATAAAGTCCAAAGAGAATGAGGTCAATCCTCAAGATGGAGAGAAAATGGGTTGAGAAGCACAAGAAGAATGTAAAGAAAAGAGGGAAAGGGAAAGAGAGTCCTCGAATTGTGAGAAAGCAAAGGGGAAGGCAACTTTGTTTGTAGGAGTTGCCCACAAATGTCCATTGTTACTCACTAACGCAAATGCTAGCACTTTGCCTAGCATTTATTCTTATTATTTGTAGGTTCAAGTTCCTAAGTTATCAATGAAGAATCAACAAGGAGTTTTGCACAAAAATGACCTAAAGGTATCCTTGACCGAGAACTCCAAAAGAGTGGACTGCCCTAGCCCAAACCGAGGTATTATTGCTACCCCTTACATTCCCTTGAGCTTAAATTATTGCTATATGACTTATTGTGAAATGGTCGCGGGTTTGGTTGAAGTAGAAGTACATGTTCCCTTCCTTAGTATCTCATTAGTTGTGAACAATGATCAACTTACTCTTAAGGCTACTCCATACCCTTCTTTGCGCTTGAAATATTGTGATGTACCCTCTAGTGTGTTGGTCTCGGGTTTGTATGACATAGGGATGCATGCTTCTTCTCTTAATATCTCTCTTAATTTGTACCATGATCAATGTGATCCTATGTATAGTTCACTACTTGGCTATGTGAATGATGTGATTAAAAATCCTCAAGTTGGTGTTCATTCTTGTAATGTTGATCATGACATGGAACTTGATTCCTTGAGCTTATGTGATGAAACCTGTGCCACTAAACTTGTTCATGATGATTATGTGTTTGGAAAACTTGTGAATAAAGGTGTGCTTGTTCCTAGGAGGGGATTTTTAGACCACAACCCTTTACTCTTGAATGATAGCTTTCTCTTAAGGGTGATTGTTTTGGGTAATTGTGAGCATGATTATCTAGTAAAAGGAATGTCTAACCTCTACCTAGACCCTTGCTTACTACTTCTCTTTGACCCCGGAATAACTTTGAGATATAGGAGGTGTGGTTTCGGCTCATGCTCATTGCCTTTTTATGTTGATGTCATTCACTTCTTTGGTATCCTTTATGCCAAGCTTTGCATTCCAAACACCAAGGATACATGGATGTATGTTAAATGTGAACCACCTTGGAGTGATTATATAACTGTGGTACTAATGCTAACCCTCCTACCAAGAGGATTGTGTGCTTGATTTCTTCCCTCTTTGGTTTTTCAAGATGTGAATTTGAGGACAAATTCCTTTCAAGATGGAGAGGATGATACAAGCATGAAGATCACAAAAAGTACAAGGTATTGTGGAAGGTTCAAGTTTTGGATCTTGCAAGTAATTGAAGACCTTTTTGGAGCCTTTTAAAGCCTTATCCAAGTAAAGAAATGAGGAGGGTCCTTACACTGAAAGAGGAATCTCAATTAAAGGTCAATATGGAATTTTTATACTCCAAAATAACACTCCATAGGCCCCCCTTTCCTAAGCCCTCATTAAGGGCATTTTTGTCATTTGGTTGTAATAAGTTTAAATAGACCCTTTAGCTTGTATTTTACTTTGTTTTTGAGATAATTACTTGAGTGACTTTTAAATTGTAGTCTTATTCTTCTCCTTAAGAGAGAGAAACCAAAATTAGGGTTAGCACAATTGATGAATTTCACTTGTGTTGACAAATTGGCAAGAAAGGTGGGTGCTTGAGATTGTGAATCCCTTTGCATCCACCTAAGAGTGTGGTGTTATCCACCATTGGAGTTGTGTGTATAGGTGTTTGAAACACATTTTGGGTCTATTCTTTGGTGTTGGTGTATGTCACATTACTATCCATTTCATTTTATGCATTCTCTTCTTCACTTTCTTTCTTCTATGTGTTGTTTTATTTCTCTTTAGTTGTTGGTTTTTGTTTCTTTAGGCCTTAATTTCATTTTAGTGGTTTATTTTTGTATCACCTTAATTTTCACGAACTATCCCAAACTCTACTAAAAAAATCAAAAATGAAATCTACGCATCATAAAAAAAACAACGACACTTATATTGACTACTTTTGTTTCGGGGTCAAAATGAAACCCTGAAATGAGTTTTCAAAAAACATGGGAAAAATTATAACTTTACTCCAAAAATGTGTTCTCCATATTTTTAGGAGCCTACAAATGAAAACCCAAGTCAAATCGAGTAAAAATGAGGTTCAAATTAAAGAAAACTCATTTTAAGCTTTACCGGATAAAATATTTGAAATCCAGATTAAAATCAAGAATCAGAGTTATTTTGAAGGTTAAATTGATGAAAAAATAGTAATTATAAGATTAAAATATTATTAAACTAAAATTAGGGTTTAAAATCAAGCCCTAAGATTTTTGGGTTTTTGAGAATTTAATCAAGAATTACTACGAAAAAGGGTGATTTCTTACCTTAAATCCGTAAGAGACTCAAGAAATGGATGTTAATATAGCTTTAAAAGAACCCACAAGCTTCAGTTTAAGCCCTCACACTAATTTTAGGTTTTTACTATCAAGAGGAAGGTAAAATAATGAGCGAAAATCGAATAAAAAGGATTATTTATATTGTACCCAGGTACTGTGACGTCCAAACAACACCTTCTTTCAGATGATGATATAGTCGCTATCAAAATATAGTAACCCAACAAAGTTTGGAATCGAATCCCAAGAGAATATGAGGACTCGTGGATTTCAGATGTTGTAATCAACAGGCAAACACTCAAAAAGTAAATGGGAGGATTTGAATGACAAAATTGAATAAAGAGCAAATATCAACTTTGGTTGTGATCAGTATTAGTGAACACTAGGATTGTGTTCCCCTTTTCCTATCAGCTCCGTAGGCTTATCATGCTATACTGAACCAACTTGATACCTTACATGCAGAATCGACATGTTATGTACCACCTACAGTCTTTTGGACGAGTAGACAGATTTCACCCTTTACCTTTTGAGTCTCAGGATGTCGCATTACTAATCCTTATCTTGATCCCAGTTAACTATTAACTTTTGAGTCTCTAGTTATTAAATGAAATCTAACCATCTTACATAGATAATACCTAGTTGCTGGATCGACAATTGAACTCCAAATTATTGTTGTCATCATCTTTTCCAAGTCACTACTCCTCTTTTGGAGTAAGTAGCAATAATCTAGGTGGGATCTTAACATTGGCCACCGCTAAGAAATATATTATAGTGAAGATAATGCAATGCATTCCATGGGTATCAGTTCAATTCAACAATCACACTTCTCCTACTTTGTTAATCCGCCAGGGTATACACAACCCTAGCTATGGGTTTTAGCCACTCACGATTGTGAAAAAATCAACAACACTCATAATAGAAAGTATAGATGAAATCACAATGATAGGAAGTGTAAAAACTCACAACTGTAACTGAATTAATCAACTGAAGTCAATACAAGATAATCCCAAGATCAAAATTAAATATTGGAATCAAAATATGTTTGTGAATTATAAAAGTGCATAACTCCTACTAAAAAACACATAAAAGGTATTTTTAGTACATGAGAAAACCCTAAAACCAAAGCCTAAAATAAATAGGAGAAAATTGGGTCGGTGACCACATCTGGTCTGTACTCGGGGTCTGCACTGGGCGCAGGTAGTATCTGCGGTCCTGTCATCAGGCACAGGTACGGACACATGTAGCGGGAGAAAAATTCATACAAGTTTAGCTCTCAGAATTTTGGACTTCTAGCACTTGCTTTGCCTACTTGTAGACCGTAGGTCCTACTTTCGATCCATAGGTTGACTTAGTACGTGCCGAGAGTCATCTTTTCAGCTTTTCTATAAATCTCGAAATATCCTTTGATCACGAACAAATGGAAAAACATCCCGAATATCCATAATTCCTCCAAAAAGCACCTTTTTCACCTTTTCCATGAACTTAGAATCCAAAACATGGTTTCCTTCATAACATACCCAAAAAGCATCATATCTAACAAAATAGTTTCAGAAACTCTCATTTTAAGCATCGAAAGCGCAATATTTTTATAGCACATCAACATCCCCAACTTAAGTAGGAGAATCTAAGTTATTCAAGACAGTCAATCAACAGTTAATACTTAGAACACAACACCCCCTCCAATCTCACTTTTCAAAACAACTGGGTATGAACATGAAGCACAACAATGTGTCACAACGGGATCAAGGTATACCAATTATATTAGCAATAGACAACCACTCATATATACATGTTACACTACCTGAAACAAGCAAATAACTTGTAATATGACTCAAGTGCCCTCACAACAAAGATGTCCTACTCACTCAAATAAAATAATAAATGTCTATGCAGGTACGGTCAAGAGACACTCACACTAAAAAAGAAGTTCTAATCAATGCATGTCAAATACCATAGGCTTGCCCTTATTTTTCTTACCTTAGAATTCAGATAGTTAAGTTAAAATAACTATAGGACTTTTCTTGGCTTCTAATGTAGGCTTGGGGGCTGGTATGGTACATATGAACGTTTAAAGTGCCTAAGCCTCTTTGGCGCTACACTAACCTTGGGGTCTCACTTATTATCTAATTTTCTTTATTTACTCCCTTATTTCTCCTTTTTTATTTTAAAGTACATTCAGATTGGGTGTGGTCTTTTACTCTTTCTTTCTCACTTTTTAAAAATTTCTCTATATTTTTCTTTCTTTGCTACCACACCCAGACCTACTATATTTTTCTCTTATTTTCCCTTCTTTATACCCATTTTACACTACACACCCTTAAGCTACCCTCAGCTCAAGCGTTTTGCCTGAGTTGAAGTGCACAATGTCCAAGGAGGAATAGAGACAAAACATGTTCATTGTAATTTAAATAGGAAGGTCAATGGTGAAATAAGAAAAATTGGCTTACAAGGCTCAAAACAGGGATCAAGGGATATCATTTACACATGGAAAGTCATTTTAGCTAAAAGTGGACTAAAATAAAAAATGGTCTATGATCCTTTCCTACAGACTATTTTTCAACCAAGGGAAGATTAACCAGGCAAGTTTTAAATCCAACACACAAAGGGAACTAGGTAGTATCTCATACACATAGCGCAGGGTCAATATCACCAACTACTACCTATATAATTCACGCAATTGTTAGTAAGTGATTATCATGTCCCTAATCCTAATACCATAAAAATATCTACAATATTTACACATATACAATTACATAGTTCTAAAACACAAAATTTTAGAGGGGTATCAAAAATAAAAATAAAATATGACTACTGCCCTAAATACTTAAAAATCTCTAATTAATCATAAAACATCATGAAACAAAACACAATATGCCTAAACATGCCGGATCTACTAGAAACAGGACTCCGGGGAAAAAAGGCACGACAACAAAATTCCAAGAGGATACAAAGACGCATAAACAGCCCCACCCCCAACTTAAAATCACGCATTGTCCCCGATGCATCAAACCTCAACAAAACAATAGAGTTAGTAATATACTTGTGGAACCATAGGTGTGGAGATCTACCGTTAATTATGAACACAAATACAAATAACAAAATACCTTGGGTTGCCTCCTAAGAAGTGTCTGATTTACTATTGCGGCACGACTCAGTTCCCTTGGCTACTCAGACTTCTCCAATGTTTATTTCAGCACGAACTCTTAATTTTTCTAGGTTTCCCATGTAGTGTTACACTCGTTATTCGTTCACTTTAAATGGGATATCACCATCATGATTTATATCAATAGCACCATATAGGAATACCTTAACCACAGAGAATGGTCCAGTCTATCTTGATTTCATCTTGCCAGGAAACAAGTGTAGTCTTGAATTATATAACAAGACCAAATCACAGGGTTTGAATATCCTCTTCTCTATCTTTTTCTCATGGTACAACTTCATTCTATCTTTGTATATGGCAAAGCTCTAATAAGCACAGAGTTGGAATTCATCCAACTCATTCACCTTGCTCAATCTCAAGTTTGTTGCATCACACCACTCAAAATTTAGCCTTTTTAATGCCCATAGTGCCTTATGCCCAAGCTCAACCGATAAGTGGCATGCTTTTCTATACACAAGCTGATATGGAAAGGAATGTATGAGGGTCTTATAGGTTATTTTGTAGGCCCATGATGCACCATCTAACTTTCTAGACCAATCAGTCCAGTTGGCATTTATAGTCCATGCTAATATAGACTATATCTCTCTATTGGAGACATCCTGATAGCATCTAAACTGGCCTACTTTCATTAAAATAGACGGAATTTAATGTGAATTATGAAGATTCTTATGATAGAAGAAAAGCTAATAACGCTCAATTCACTCCCATGCTTGAAGGGTAAGGCGGTCGTTGTTAATTACCCAACTCGCGTTGGGGTCGAATCCACAAAGAGCGAATTATAAATTTCAAGTCCTATGGGTGCACTAATTACTAAAAGGTTACTCGAAATACTAAATAACATGACAAGTAAAATAAAATGGGGGGAATTAGTTTGGGATTGATTTGTAATGATTTTTTATTAATAATGCACGAATATGACACTTGTGATTTAAAATCAAGGTTTGAGGAGATCTTGGGATTATATCTACCTAAAAGTAAAAACATGTGGGTTGATGATGGTTTAACATGAAACTTAGTTGTTAACTAAAGAATAGTCTAGGTCGAAGATCATTGTGGTTAATCTTTCAATAAAACCACAATGATTTCACCCATTGGCTTTTTCGAGCACCTAACAAGGGTCCAATTTGTAATCACCCAAAACCTCAATCAAGCATCCCTATTTCTAGGATGATGTTGTTTCCATGATTTAAACTCCCATTACACTTATTTCTAAGATTGCAAGAGGTAGTAAACCATAGAATTAATTATCCACCATTGCTTTGTCCCCCTATAACCCTCTTTCAAGGATGTTATGGGTTACCTCATGTTTACTTTCATCCCTCTTTCAAGGATGAAGAAGGGTTTCTAGAGTTTGGGGTTTTCATCCATCAAACCCATTTGGAGATTTAGGTTTTTCACCCACAAATTCCAACTCATAAATTCAAGAAATGGTGGAATCCATACTCAACAACTAACAATCATGCAAACACGACAACACCCACACACAATTATACTTTAGTTTAACATAATCCTAAGACTAAATTACTTAGCTACTCATGAAGAAAGTAAAGAGAGATATACTATTAGGATTATCTAAAGCATTCATATTTCACAAAATTATTAAGAAATCAAGCCTCGAAATTAGTTACACGCTTGCCCAATTAGGGTTTCTTGCTTTCAATTCAAAATTATCTATGAGGTAACCCAAAGAAGAAAGGGTTTTTCCCTATATAGGGTTTGGGATTCGTCTATGCAATTTTACAAAACTGCCCTGGGCCATATTCTGGCTAAATCGCGATCACATAGGTTCAATTGAGACCGCAGCTATGCGACTGCAGTTATGCTCCGCGATTATATTATGCTAACCATCTTGACTGGCAGTGACCGTGGTCATGGTAGCTAAGGCTGAACTGCTCCAAATCTCTAGTTGTATTTCTTTTGCTTCTATTTGATCCCTTTTTAGCTCCAATCTACATCTTTTCACCTTTTTAACCATATACCTGCAAAATGTGGATATTAGTGTATTTAAATCATGATGATTTCCTATTTTCTTATACAAAACATAGCAGTGTGCATAAATGTTTGGTGCAAATGAGTAGTAAAATCACCACTCATCAACACCCTCAACTTAAAACCTTATTTGTCCTCGAGCAACACCACCCTTTTCTATGAGACAATTTCACATGTATGCCCAGAATCTATACCCAATGATCATGATGACTCCAACTTGATTATTTCCATAAAAAGTTCTTCACACATGGGCAAAATGGTTTCAACTACACCCCTCAACATAATATGGAATATTTGACAGATGCATTAGACTTTGGGAAGCAACCATGTAACAACTACTAACACTCTAAAAATAATTCACTTGGTGACCATAACCATGTTATACTTCCTTTATCTCATTATGCAGAAGATGAGAAAATCACCCACCTCAACTTGTTCACATGCCTCCTCACAAGAAAGAAAATTTCATACACCTAGTTACCAATCATTCAACAAGGAATTTTAAGTCCAATCACTCTGTCTCTCAAGAAATTCTTTATGTTAACAAGTACCATTCCATAGGCTTTCCCCTACTTTTAATCACCACTACAATGACCATACTTGGTTGGGAATCACAAAGGACATTTTGAGCTTGTAATGTAGGTTTAGGGTAGGGTAGAATATCAACTTAGGACAATAAGACTAAACCCTCCTTGAACTTCTACATTATACTCTCATCACTTTTTGCTATTGGGCCACTTCTTTTTATTTACTATTTTGCCTACTTTGCCCTTTCTTGATTTTCCCACTTTCCCCTCCCTCTCTCTTTTTTTGTGCATAGATAATGCCTTTCTATCCTTTATGGGATTATTTCTTTCTTCTAATCAATTTGCTTTAATTACTTAAGCCCGTAGGCACTTTCTTATGATTTCATGGCCCAACTACATCTTTTTTAGTTTCCACCACCTCCAACTTAGAATTTTAGCCTCAATTTGTATTCTAAAGTTCAAGGAGGGTAGGGTTCAAAAAGGGAAAAATAAAAGGGTCACGGCTTGTAATGTGTCTTCCAAAGAATAGTCCAAAGGCTCAAAGAGGGTGACTAGGGGTAACTCTTATGTATTGGTAGGCATTTTAGGCTAAAGTGGGATTCCAATGTCATAAGATGGCCTATGATCATTTTACCAACCAAGAACAATCAAAACTTAGCTTTGAAATACTAATGGGATTCCTCCCGCTCGAGACAAAGATGGAGTATTCACTATTCTTCCGAAGTCAATTTTTGGAGTCATAAAAAGAGTAAAAGTTTTATCACAAGGTTGCTCACATCCATGCCCTCAAATTTTGCAAAATTTTTAGAAGGAGAGGGTTGTTTGTTTTTTACCCACACCATGTATAATTTATTAATCATGGCAACAACCCAAGCTATCATCTCACATTATGGCTCTAATATGGGCGGACCACCCACATGGATACTCAGACTTTGCCAATGGGTATGAAAGCGATCCCAATTCATCAATGCCATAGGTACTCAGACTTCCCTTACATTTATGACCCTGATTCCACGGGTACGCAGGCTTTCCCTGCATCCATGGCTAAAAACCCAACCACGATGCTTTCCCCTTAAGAATGTCGTCACTCAATATATCATAGGGAAAAACTCATCAATTAAAACTAAACTAAAGTAACAAACTAAGAACAAAGTAACTAATCCATGAAAATGTGGACACCATTAGAGTACCCAACTATTATAGCCCGAATAAAAATAAAAATCATCTAAAAGAGCAGAAAAGTATGCAAAAATATCAATAATACAGGCCCAAATCAAATGAATAAGGAGACATCCCCAACAAAAATGTAGCAGTGTCCCTATTACATAAATAATCAAGGATAAAAGAGATAAGGGTGCTCCCTGAAATTGCATCAAGGGTTTCTTCCACTCTCGGACTCTGCATCATCACCATTCTCCTCAAGATCATTCCACTCAACTAGGGCCTCATCACCACTCTCCACCCAAGAGGAAGAAAGTCTATCTCATGTATTTAGGACCTTCCATAGGCCCTTTACCTCCTTCCATATTTGGATAAAACTCATCCCTCCTCTTATCTCTTGTAACTATTTTTTTATGTACAATCGGAGGTCTTGGTGTGACTACGCCAAAGAGGAGTAGGATTTCTCAATTTTATTAATGGTAGTTTCTTGCTTCTTTTGGTCATCCTTTTACTTCTCATAATCGGCACATGACACATATAAATGATGGGTGGTGGAAGGATCTCCAGGTCCTTGGGGAAAACTAGACACAAGCTCTCTGATGGCTGTAATATCAAATCCAATCTCCTCAAGAGGTACGGTAGTGGTTTGCCTATGAGACTCAGACTCAATACATGCCAACTTTTCCAAGTTGATCTTTCTCTTCTTTACTTTGCCAGGTGCCCCCTCTCCTCGAATCCTTAAGAGGTAGATGTGAAAACCAAGATGCACCCTTGTATCACTAGTATACTCTTTAACCCCCATTCTCCTGCAAAGCCCAGGAACTAAAGAGGGGAAGAAGAGATGCATACCACCTTGGTTCTTAAAGTGATCCATTTCATTGACCACAAGATGACCAACATCTCAAGGGATGCCATCTAGAATACAAGCAACCATTCGAGCATGCAGATCTAGGACTGTTGTCATGTAGGTGCAAGGAGAGACTCAATAAAAATAATGTGAAACTATATCCGAGCCTCAAAAGTGATGTCATTCATGGAGATGTTGCTTTTAGTATTTTCCCATGAGACTTCATTTTTAGGGCATAGCCGTTGTGCCAAAAAACTCCCCAGTTTACACCCCTTTGCTTTGAATTCACCCATGTCTTCATGTTGGAGCCCATAAACATCATTGATTTTCTTAGCTCCAATTTTCACCGGTTTGCCCTGAATCTTAATAGTCACATTGAATAGGTCCGAGAAGGACACTTTACTGATGTTGGCATAAAATTCACGAACCCATTATTCATTTACAAGCAGGGAATCGAGGCAAAGCACTGCCAACCTATGGCTTCAAGTTTTTCATGAAATGTCTGTAGTTTTTTTGGCACATTCTCTAAGCAAATACCTCTTTTTGGGAGTAGCTTTGTACTCAAAAGATCACTGTAGTAGTTAGTGTGGCACTCCGGTGCCATGAATTGGATATGATCATACTTGTCCATGAGGTTGTCCTGAAAGCACTAGGAACACATTATATCAATCAATGACATTTTATCTTGCAAACTGTACCACATTATTCACTAAAGCTCATTGGAATGGATGCTTGGTAGTGTTAGGCTAAAAATTAGAAGTGCTGGATTTTTGGCATAGCAAGAAACTGGCCTCGGTTATTACAATTGTGGGCCATGACTGCATTTATGTTGCCGCAATTGCAGCCACCTACCATAGTCACGATACCTGAGGTTGGTTTCTTGCCATATTCTTGGGTTCAAATTTTTTCCAAATTTTTAGGCCACTAGCATACTCTATAATATGGATTCACATGAAGATCAATTGAACAATGCTAATAAGTGTCTGAATGTGCCCTTTAAAATACAAATATCATTATTGAAAGTTCATTAATGCAATGTGTCAAACACTTGGTGTGCACACCTTATTTGTCTATATTTTTCATAAACTTTTGGACACTTAAGATTGCCCCACATATGTGCACACCTTACTCAAGCATCCAACACCATGTCAATACCAAGTATGACAACCTGGAAAGTATAACAATCAAGACTTTAGGTCGTCTCTTAATGATTCATCTAGGGACTATTTTCAAAAATAAGAGCATGTATTCATGATACCTACCTGTTTTGTGATGCAAGAGGGATACAAGGATGTTATTGGATAGCTCACAAACTTGACCAGAATTTAGCCCAATTAGAGAGTAAAACTTGAAAGGTAGTGTAAGGGAAATAGGGGAAATTAGGGATTAAGTGGCTGAAATATTTGTGACCATGGTCAGGTGACCATGATCACATACATGTAGGTGACCACGATCGCACTTGGGTATCGTAGTCGTGGTAACTGAGAGCAGTGTTGCTCTTTGTTTTCCCCTGTTCAGCTCTTTGGTCAATTTTTACAGATTTTTTCCCTGTTCAGTTTTTAATGCAAAAAATGCACACTTTCCCCTTTCCAAGCTCATCCAATGCACTCCATAGTTCCATAAATTCATGAGTTATTTATATGCAAAAGCTAACATGTATACTACAAAAACATAAAAGAAAGGATAAGAGCCCCTTTCATTGAATTTGTGGGTTTTCTCCCACCTAGCACCTTAGTTACCATTGTGGAATGACGTCTTTATCTATCTTCACAATCCAACACCATGAATTCCACCGGGAGTATAAACTTGTCCACTTTAACAAGGACATCAAACAAAATTCCCACCAGCCTTTTGATGGACTGCTCTGCCATTAAGATTCACATAGAGGTCGGGGTAGGGGAATCCAATCCAATCTTCTTGTAGATGACAAAAGGCATTAAGATGATGCTCGCACCAAACTCACTTAGAGCTTTTGGAAATTCATACATCCTGATTGTTTAAGGAATGGTGAATGCCCCGGGGTCATTTTCTTTTCCAAAACCTTACTATCCATAATAGCATTACACCTATGAGTGACCTAAATTGTGTCACCTTCAATAAGTTTCTTTTTGTATATCAACTTTTTCATTAGCATAGAGTATCTCGGGATCTCTTGGATCGGCTCGAGCAATGAGATATTTATCGATAGATTACTAAGTTTTACCATGAACTTTCTCAATTTGTCACCTTTATCTTTTTATGCAATCATTGAGAGAATGGCGGAAAAACTTGGATTGTGGGTCTTGCTTTACTTTGTGGCTTTTTAACCTCAACCACTTTTTCGTTACTTTCATCGACTTTCTTCTTATCATTTTCTTCTTAACTTTGAGGTAACACCTCTTTTGCTTTAGCGTTGGACATTTTCTCACTCAAGTCTCCTTTAGATGGTTCATCAAGCATCTTTCCACTCATTGTGATAATTTTTATAACTTGAGCATCATTCTTTGGATTAGCAATCATGTCACTAGGGAGTCCACCTCTAGGCCTAGCATTTAGTTGCATGAAGATTTGCCCAATTTGGGTTTCTATTTGTTTGATAGAGAAGGAATGAGACACCACAGTTTGAGATAATTGAGAGAAGTCACCTGTCAACTCATGGACCATTTTGTCTATACCTTCCACTCTATTCAATATTCTTGCAAACATATCCTCGATCTTGAATTTTTTGGGGTCGATGGCACTTGACTCCTTGGTCTTAGCTTGATCATAAGGGGGAACATAATGGGCATAATCACACTCTCTATCCCTCCAATATCTATCCCGTTCGTGAACCATCCAAACTTGATTCTCACCTTGCCTTTGATAGGCAGAGCGGGAACCCCCCGAGTAGTTAGCCAAATAATGGATTTCCTTATCCAACTTCTTTGCTTCTTCATCATCTTCATAAGATTTTGATGCTACAACATTTACCGTTTTCACGGGTGCACCCATAAATGCTTTATCAAGAGTTCAAGTTGGGTCATCATTTTTGCCATGGTCTCGTTCTTTTCTTCATTTCGCTTTCTTTATTCATTATCAACCATGGAAGTAGTGGAAGGGATCTTTGGAAATTCGGTATCCCGGGTATGACAACCCTGGTTTTTCTTTGACACTTCTCCTATCAATAGAAAGGCCGCATGGTGGTGTATCTTCACTATTGTACCATCCACCATATTATCCACCACCATTTTTTTGATGGATCAGGGTCACAGTAGAAGATCTCAAGAAGCATCTTCTTCAGGACTTCATGATTAGGGCATTGGACCAACTTTCCATTAAACCATTCCCAAGCTTCAAACAAAATCTCTCCATTCATTTTCTAAAAATTCACAATCTCATCCTGCTTTTGAAGAATTTTAGATTGTGGGAATTATCTATCAAGAAACACCGTAGTAAGCTCATCCCAAGATGTAGTTGAGCCGGGTGGAAGTGAGCGGAGTCATAAAATCACCTCACCCATTAGTGAGAATGGAAAGAGGCAAAGCTAAATTGATTCTTGAGTAATGTGTGCTATATTAAATGGTGCACACACTTCCATGAAATTCTTCAAATAGACATTTGGGTCCTCAAAGGCTTGACCCCCGTACAGTTATTTCATTTGCAATATGTGAAGCATGACGCTAGTCACATGGAAGACTTTGTTCCCATTAGTTGGTGGGATACGAATTGTACTTGTTTAGCCTACTTTATTTAGTTGGCCCTCGTCATCTAGGGGACCATCAAAGGGGCCCATGTTGCGTGCATTTTCACTCATTATTTCGTTAACACATCGACCGCCGAAAAAGAAAATTCAAAAATAACAAATAAAGTAAATTATACCACCCCTGGTATTCCCAAGTAAGAATCACATCGCATAAGTGAAATCGATATTATACTCCCCAGCAATGGTGCCATTTTGATAATGCTCAACTCACTCCCATGTTTGAAGGGTGAGGCGGTCGTTGTCAATAACCCAACTCACATTGAGGTCGAATCCACAAGTTGCGAATTATAAATTTCAAGTTCTATGGGTGCTCTAATTACTAAAAGGTTACCCGAAATACTAAATAACATGACATGTAAAATAAAATAGGGGGAATCAGTTTGGGATTTGTTTGTAATGATTTTTTATTAACAATGCACGAATATGACACTTTTGATTTAAAATCAAGGTTTGAGGAGATATTAGGATAATGTCTACCAAAAAGTAAAAGCATATGGGTTGATGATAGTTTAACATGAAATTTAGTTGTTAACTAAAGGATAGGCTAGGTCAAGATCATTGTGGTTAATATTTCAATAAAACCACAAAAATTTTACCCACTAGCTCTTTCGAGCACCTAACAAGTGTGCAATTCATAATCACCCACAACCTCAATCAAGCATCCCTATTTCTAGGATGATGTTGTTGACATGATTTACATTCCCATTACACTTATTTCTAAGATTGCAAGAGGTAGTAAACCATAGGCTTAATTGTCCACCATTGCCTTGTCGCCATATAACCCTCTATCAAGGATGTTATGGGTTACCTTCTGTTCACCTTGATCCCTCTTTCATGAATAATGAAGGGTTTCTAGAGTTTGGATTTTTCACCTATCAAACCCATTTGGATATTTGGGGTTTTCACCCATAATTTCCAACTCATAAATTCAAGCAATGTGGAGTCCATACTCAACAACTAACAATCATGCAAACACGATAACACCCACACACAATTAAACTTTAGTTCAACATAATTCCAAGACTAAATTACTTAGCTACTCATAAAGAAAGTAATGAGAGATATACCATAAGGATTATCCAAAGCATTCATTCTTCAAAAAATTACTAAGAAGTCAAGCCTCCAAAATTAGTTACACACTTGCCCAATTAGGGTTTTTTTCTTTCAATTCAAAATTGTCTATGAGGTAAGCAATAACCAAAGAAGAAAGGTTTTTTTCCTATATGAGGTTTGGGATTCGTCAATGCAATTTTACAAAACTGTTATGGGTCATATTCCCGCTAAACTACGATCGCATAGGTTCATCAGCCACCACAGCTATGTGATCATAGTTGTGATCCATGATCGTATTATGTTGACCATCTTGAATAACCGTGACCGCGGCCTGAGGACCGCGGTCGCGGTAACTAAGGCTGAACAGCTCCAGGTTTCCAACTGCACTTTTTTTACTTCTATTTGATCCCTTTTTAGCTCTAATCCATATATTTTCACCTTTTCAACCATATATTTAAAAAAATTTAGATATTAGTGTATTTAAATTATGATAATGTCCCATGTTCTTATACAAAACATAGTAGTGTGCACAATTATTTGGTGCAAATGAGTGGTAAAATCACCACTCATCAAGAGCCCAAGAATGAGTCCAAGAATTATGGAGAAGCATGGGCTAAGTGTTATACATATTTCATGATTTAAGTCCAAGTGTAAAGCAAGAAGATTGGGCCCATATGGGTTTTGATTAAATTTGGAAACTTTTGCTTTCCTAGTTTAAAGTTTCCTAGTTTAAAATTTACCTAGTTTAAAGTTTCCTAGTTTAAAGATTTTCTAGTTTAAAGTTTCCTAGTTAAAAAGTTTCCTAGTTTAAAGTTTCCTAGATTTATTTATTTCCATAAAAGTAGAATTCGAATCTCATGTTATTTGGGATAGGTTTTTCCCTATATATAGGGATAGATTTTGTTATTTTCAATCAGACAATATTATTATTAATTGAGAGTTACTCTTATTTACACCTTTATGTGTAGCTACTTGGGATTTATCTTGCAACCTTTTAAGAATGATCTTTTAGGAGGTAAGATTAATTCTTAACTTGATATCTTTGGTTTCTATTAAAGTTAATTAAAGAAGGTGATTAGTCTTATACTTATTATTGTCTTTAATTTCTCAAAATAGTGGTCTAAATGACCTTTGGATCTAAGTGCTTGAAGTTACTCTATTAGTATCATAATTAGTTTTAATCCACTAATTTTGAATACTAAGATCAATTAGGATTCTTACAACTTAACCTCGAAATTGGGGATTTATTCTCAAATTTCATCTATCTTTAATTTCTTGTCTTTAATCTTAGGGTTTTTGCTTCCGCATTATTTTCTTCTTTATTTGTGTAACCCGATTCTTATCAAGTGGTATCAGAACAGTTCTATCAAGATTCCGTTATTGATAATTCTTGGGAGTTTTGTAGCCCCATAAAAAATTGGTTTACTTTTTTTTCCTTTTAGTAGATTTAAAAAAAAGGTTGCTTGCCAATCAAGAAATTCCAAATTTATTGTGTCTCTTTTTTTCCAACATCAAGAAGGAAAATCAATAAGAGGGGAAAATTTAGATTTTCTAAAAAAAATTGATCTTTTTTCTTCTCTCACCAAATCCAATCCGTCTGGGAGTTGGTGATTTCTTTTTCTCTCTATATCTTACTTCTAAAGGGATTGCTACTAGTAGGGCTAATACATAAATTCTAAAGGAATCAACTAAAGATTGTAATTGAGTGAAAAGGCAAGAGGGGAGAGATAAAAAAAGTCAAAGTGAGAGATTTTTTCCTTTAATTTTGGAGATATCTCTAAAGGATACTGATGCTAGGACTCAAAACAATGACATAGCCAAGGCACTTAAAAAGATTTTCACTCAACTCGATGTGTTAGAGGTCACCCAAAATCCTCCTAACCTGGTGAACATGGCTGATATAAGAAAAATGCATCAAAACTCGATGCCTCAAGTTAGGAGACAAGCGGTTTGAGTTCCTCAGTTCAACCAAGATGAGAATCCATTTGGCGACTATGAGGATGCATTGGAGGATGCTTACCAAAGGAGAAATAAAAGGAGATCACCACGAGCTAGGGTTGAAGATGACAATCTTAGTAGAATTAAGATGAAGATGCTTACTTTCAAAGAAACGAGAGATCCAGACTTATATCTTGATTGGGAGAGTAAGGTGGAAGCCATTTTTTACTATCATAACTACTCTGAAGCTAAGAAGGTTAAACTTGATGTAGTTGAGTTTTAAAACTATACTGCTAGTTAGTGGAAGAAATTTAGCAGAAATAGATTAGACAGCGGAGAGCTGCCTATTGCAACATAGGACGAGATGAGGAGGGTTATGAGGAAGCGCTTTGTGCCATCACACTTTCAAAGAGATCTGCAAAACTTCCTTCAAAATTTGAGTCAAGGCTCTATGTCTGTGGATGATTATTTTAAGGCTATGGATATGGCTATGATCTAAGCCAATTGTAATGAGGATGAAGAGGCCACTATGTCTAGGTTTCTTAATAGGTTAAATGGAGAAATTGTTGATGTAGTAGAATTGCAAAAATATGTTTATTTAGACAAGTTAGTGGAGTTAGATGTAAAGGTAGAAAAACAAAATAAAAGGAAGCAACAAAGTAGATCATGGAAAAATCGGTCTACTACAACTCCAAGAAAGCCATGGACAATCTATAAGGATAAAATTATACCTAGATCACAAGATGATAAGGGCAAAGGTAAATTATAGGCCAAAGATGGAGGTAAAGATTTTAACTCAAGAACTTCAACTCCTTCTAGTATTATACAATGTCACAAGTGTCAAGAGAGGGGACATAAGGTTTTTGAATGTCCAAATAGAAGAGTTATCATCATTAAAGATAATGGGGAATATGAGATTAAAAAAAGTAAAGAAGAAGTTGAAGAAGTAGAAAAGGGTATTGGGAGTAAGGACGAAATAGATGTGGCTGCTAATAATGAGGGAATATTTTTTAGGGTAGTTAGGCATATTATGTACATTAATATGGGAGAGCTTGATGAGGCATAGAGAGAAAATATTTTTCATACACGATGTGTAATAAAGGTAAGAATTTTCTCAATGATTATTGACAATGGTAGTTATGCTAATGTGGTAAGCGCATATGCGGTGGAGAAATTAGGAATTCCATGCACGAAACATAAGAGAAATTACAAGCTCCAATGGTTGAATGATTTTGGTGAACTTAAGGCGACTAAGAAATGCATGATTTCTTTCTCCATTGAAAGGTAATCTGATAATGTTCTTTGTGATATAATTCCAATGCAAGATTGTCATATCAAGCTTGGGCGTCCATGGCAATTTGATAGGAATGCAATTTATGATAGGGAAAGAATACAGTTTCTCTTAAACTAAACAAAAGAAAATATAAAATCGTACCTTTAACTCCATCTCAACCTTATGAAGATAATAAACGTATGAAAGAAGCAATGAAAAAATTTGAAAGAGAAAAGAATGATAGGAATAAGAGAGTGCATGTTGATTATTCCCAGAGAGAAAACAAGAAAGGTTGTGTTGTGTGAAGAGAATGGGATGTCAAGTAAGGTCAATATAAAAGAAAAGAGAGATGATCATGAGAGTAATAAAGAGAGGGATAGTAATAAGGTAGAGAAAGAAAAACAAGGGAGTTTGAGTGAGGTTATTTTTTACTCTAACTTTGGCGTTCCTACTTCTTTTTTTAGTTGCTTTGACTCTCTTGTAGATACTCATGAAAAAGTTTGCATTGAAAAGCCTTCATTGGATGAACTTAAAACTAAGGTGGTTGAATCTACATGTCCCATTGAGTAAGTGCTTGTTCATGAGAAGGATATAAGTAAAGATAATTATTTTGAACTTATCCAAGATAAGATTCATGACAAGAAGTCCTACAAGGCAGATGTAGATCTAACACCAATGAGCAAGGAAACACGAGGTGATATTATTCCATTGCTACATAAGATTAAATACATGGAGTAATTTATTGATAGAGCTAAATTGGAGAGGCACATATCATTCCTTATGTCATCTATACGTGAATATTGTTGTGCTCATACAAGGAAGAGAATTTTCTATTGGGATGAGGATGATGATGTCCGCATACTTTATAAAGGTGTATTTATACATGCAAGGATTAATTGGATTAAGTGGACTCATGGTCACTATCTTGTTTTGTTCTTACCATTATTGTTTTCAAGTAATGGATGTTGTTTACTATTTCATATCTTCTTGATTTTGTGAGATTCAAATTCGAGGATGGGTTATTTTCAAGAAGAGGGGAATGATAGCATCCAGATTGACCCACTTGCATTAAGATTGATGGGCTTCAATGTGAATCATGAAGATGCTTATGATGGAATAGGAGCCCAAGAATGAGTCCAAGAATTATGGAGAAGCATGGGCTAAGTGCTACACATATTTTATGATTCAAGTCCAAGCCCAAAGCAAGACCGCTGGGCCCACATGTGTTTTGATTAAATTTGGAAACTTTTACTTTCCTAGTTTAAAGTTTCCTAGTTTAAAAGTTTTCTAGATTTGAAAGTTTCCTAGATTTATTTATTTACATAAAAGTAGAATTCGAATCCCATGTTATTTGGGATAGGGTTTTCCCTATATATAGGGATGGATTTTGTTATTTTCAATCAGACAATATTATTATTAATTGAGAGTTACTCTTATTTATACCTTTGTGTATGGCTACTTGGGATTTTTCTTGCAACTTTATAAGAACGATTCTTTAGGAGGTAAGATTAATTCTTAACTTGATATCTTTGGTTTCTATTAAAGTTGATTGAAGAAAGTGATTAGTTTTATACTAATTGTTGTCTTTAATTTCTTCAAAATAGGGGTCTATATCACCTATGGATATAAGTTCTTGAATTGACTCTATTAGTATCATAATAGTCTTAATTCATTAATTTTGAATACTAAGATCAATTAGAGTTCTTAGCAATTAACCTTGAAATTGGGGATTTATTCTCAAATTTCATCTATCTTTATTTGTTGTCTTTAATCTTAGGGTTGTGCTTCTGTATTATTTTCTTATTTATTTACGTAACTCGATTCTTATCGCTTTTACTAGCCCACTCGTTTGAGGATGGTAAGGTGTTGCCACCTTATGCCTTATACCATATCTATCAAGCAGTGCTTTGAACAAGTGGTTGCAGAAGTGTGACCCACCATCACTGATAATTGCATGTGGAGTCCCAAATCAGGAAAAAATATTTCTCTTAAAAAAGGCGATGACGTTTCTACCTTCATTTTCTGGAAGTACAACTGCCTCCACCCATTTTGACACATAGTCAACTGCTACTAGAATGTATCGTATACCATAGGAGCTCACAAATGGGCCCATGAAATCAATCCCTCATACATCAAAAAACTCCAACTCCAGAATAGGTGTCATGGGGAGTTCCTGGGGACGTGAAATATTGCCTTGATGCTGACATTGGTCACAGGTTTTTGCAAAATCATGAGCACCCTTGTAAATTAAAGGCCAGTAAAGCTGGTGCTGTAGAATTTTGTGGGTTGTCCGTGTGCTGCTGTGGTGACCCCCAACTGGCGAAGAATGATAAGCTTCAATAATGCTCATTGCCTCCACCTTTGGAAACATCTTCAAATCACACCATTAGTGCAAACCCTGCACAAATATGGCTCATCCCAAAAGTACTTCCTTACCTCGTGCATAAATCTCTGTTGCTACTGGAAAGATAGATCTTCTAGGATAAGATTGCTTGCCAAATAATTGGAAAAATCAGCAAACTAAGGAATCAAATATTGCGATGCTGCCAACACTCACTCATCAGGAAAAACATCATCTATCTCAATATTATCCCCTAGTTTCTATATGGTCTCCTCCCCAAGTTTGGATAAGTGGTCAGTAACTTGTTTTTCTTTCCTTTTTTGGTCCTTGAAATCAAATCAAACCCTTGTAGTAAAAGAACCCAAAGAAACAATCTGGGCTTGGTATCTTTCTTTGACATCAAGTACCTCAGGGTTGCATGGTCGGTGTGCACTATAACCTTAGTGCCAATCAGATAAGATCGAATTTTTTCAAAAGTAAAAACCACCGCAAGTAGCTCCTGTTCTGTAACTATATAATTTTTCTGTGCGAGGTTTAAAGATTTGTTGGCATAGTAGATAGGATGTCGTATCTTTTCTCTTTTTTTTCCTAGAACATATCCCAAGGCCACTCCGCTCGCATCACGTATTACCTCAAAAAGTGCAGACCAGTCAAGAGACATATTGATGGGCGCCGAAATCAATAGCGTATTTGAGAGCCTTAAGAAAAGCATCATCGAATAGAAATTTCAACTCCTTCTCTAAACGCTTTCATAGAGGACTTGAAATTTTAGAGAATTCCTTGATGATCCTCGTATAGAAACCTACATGACCTAAAAAAACTTCATATGCCTCTAACTGATACTAGCGGCGACAAATTCTCAGTTACCTCTATCTTCGCTTTTTCAACATCAATACCATGTTTGTAGATCTTGTGCCCTAGCACGATTCCTTCTTTCACTATGAAGTGGCATTTTCCTAGTTTATTATCAAGTTCCACTCTTCACATCTCTACAGTTCACTGGCCAAATGGACTAAACAGTCATCGAATGGGACCCTAACCACTGAAAAGTCATCTATGAATACTTTAATTGTGTCTTCCACCATGTCGGAGAATATGGATATCATACATCTCTAAAAAGTGGCAGGAACATTGCATAGTCCGAATGACATCCTCTTGAATGCAAAGGTCCCATAGGGGCAAGTAAAGGTGTAGTCTTTTATTGGTCTTAGGAAGCAATCATGATACCATGAGTACCCATCAAGAAAATAGTACCAACCCCTACCTACTAGTCTGTCCAATATCTGATCCATGAACAACATAGGAAAGTGGTCTTTTTCTGTCCACTTGTTCAGCTTTCTGTAGTCCATACATACTCTCCAATCGGTCACTGGCCTCATTGGTACTAATTCATTCTTATCGTTTGGAACCACTGTGATTTCTCCTTTCTTTGGGATGCATTAAATCGGGCTCACCCAGTTGATGTCTGCAATGGGAAACACCACCCTAATATTTAACCACTTGATTATCTCTTTTTTCACTACCTCCTACATAGGAGGATTTAGTAGCCTCTGGTGCTCAATACTGTGAATGCTACCCAGCTCAAGCTGTATATTGTGTGGGGATATGCCTGGTGGAATATCCACAATATTTGCAATAGTCCACCCAATAGCTCTCTTGAACTTTCGTAACACTAATATCAAAGCTTTCACCTGTGCTTCTACCAAATCTATTACAGTAATTACTGATAAAATATTGTTAGCCCTCAGAACGCATACTGCGAATTAGGCGGGAGGGTCTTAAATTCCAACATGGGTGGTTCTTTAATTGATGGTCTTGCAGAAGGTGTGGTTCTGTTCTTTAAGTCAAGATCCAGCTTCTTAGGGGCTTAATTGTAAGAGACCGTGCCATGTAATGCACTAACCATCTCATTATTGTCATATATCCCATCACTCTCAAAGTTTATAACCACTGCTACTAATGTTTCTACCCCTAATCTCTCCTCAATAGGCATATCCGCTGCAACTATATCATTATCTAATGCATCAATCACTGCTACCACTCTCATATCATCAGGCTGCTGAACTGTCATGCATATATTCAACACTATTTGCTTATCATTCCATTTAACGTGATTTCCTCTAGGTCTAAATTAATCAACACCCGACCAGTGGACAATAATGGTCTACCCGAGATAATTGAAGAGTGGGCATCCACTTCACAGTTTAAAAGCATGAAATCTATTGGATAAATTATGCCACCTTCACTTCTACATTGCGCACAATACCCACTGGATCTTTTGCAGATAAATTAGCCATCAACAACCTTGCGTATGTAGGCATGAGTTTGTCTAACCCTAATACGTTTTATGTCATTAATTTGCATTACATTTATTCCTGCTCCCGTATGACATAGAGCCTAATTAATCTCATAAGGCCCAATAGAACATGGGATGTTGATTGCACCTGGGTCTCCCTTCTTTTATACTAAATGTGCATGAAAATCTGTGGTAAAATATTGCACTATATCTTGGAGGTCTCCCATTACCCAGTCGTCATCATCATCACTCCCAAAATCATCATTACTAAAAGTTAATTTCTCAAATTCAGCTTGACGTGGCTTATCTACAATAATATTTTCCTTCTTTGGCTCATTAGTAGCAGGCAAAAAACGATCTTCAGGTACGTAATCACTCATCATGTTAATATCCATACAATGAACCTGTGTTTGAGAATTTAGCACATTGTCACTAGGAAATGCACTTGTTTGACGTTAGGCCAACATGGCAGATATTTGCCCATAGTTCTGCTCCAACTGCTTGATAGCAGTTGAATGTGATTCAAACTTCTTATTCAATCATGAAACATCGTCCTTGAGTTCTTTAAGGCAAGTTTCCTGACACTCTTGACCCTTTATTAGCTTAGCCAACATCTCTTCTATTCTCAATTCCACATCTCACCTGCCAGATGGAATGTATTTGTCTATATCATCATAGTTCTGACCTTGATTCTCTTTCCCTTGGGCTCAAAAACCCGTTAAATGATGATACACATACTTTGCATCCTCCTCTAACTCAGACTCATGCACCCTAGAAGTTTTACTCTATACCCCTACCATATTAACCTTTGTAGAATTTACTGTTGCAAATTGCTTGGCCAACTCACCAATGTTTGTCCTTCATAGTAAAATCTCCTGAGCTACAGTATCCTCAGCTACTCTCTACTCGCCAGAAGCTCTAATGTCATAACTGTCAGATCCTCTCTCAACCTCTCGAGTTTGCCACCCTCGATTAATTAATGAGATCTGATCCATAATACTCAAACCCATCTCCCATCATAATTTTATGAAGGATCCTTCAGAGATAGTGTCTGTCATTGCTTTGGAACTGATAGTCAGGGCTCTATAGAAGATCTCCAATAAGCTTGTCCCTGAAATCCGGTGGTTGGGATCCATGATAAGCTTTTTCTAAACCTGAACCATGCCTCATACATTGATTCTGACTGTAGCTACCTGAAGTTATAAATCTCATCCTTTAACTACAATACCCTGGATGGAGGAAAGAACCTATTCAAGAATTATTTGTGTAACTCACTCCATGTAGTGATAGACCCTCTTGAAAGCTCCCATAACCATAAAGATGCTTCTTTAGTAAGCGAGAAAGAAAATAACCTCAGTCTCAATGCCTCCTAATAAACCCTCGATATGGTATATAAAGTGCAGATCTCTGTAAAATTTGCCAGATGCATATTAGTATCATTTGTAGGCAACCCTGCAAACATGCCCTTTAAGTATAAGAGTTGAATCATAGCACTAGGAATGTTGAACTTGCCATCAGGGGTAAAAAGGGAGGAATGATAGCTCATCTCTGTTGTATCAACATATCCCAGATCCTCTTCATTATCTTCATATGGCTGAACATACTGATATACTGGGATCACTTGAGTTCGGCCTCCTCTGTTTCTATTCTGGTCTTTATCGAGTAATGCTCGGTGGTTTGTTTCCTGTCTCTGCTCAGCTAACTCTGCCTCCCGAGCTATGTTTTGATATACCTCTACTACCTTTCTCTCATTTTCATCCTGATCTAAAAGCTCACTAGTCTGTCGATCAACCGTGTCCTGAACTCTATCTGGAGGAGGGGGTAAATCATCTCTTTTCGTCTCTGACATCCTACTAAGTGTCTATAGGAACCTCTCTGGATTTGGATTCAGTAGGAGTAAGGGATTGCCTCTACTTCATGTGCTAGGCATACACTAGCGTATGCCCAACTAAGAACAAAAAGAAAAACCCAAAGAATGTAACGACTTCAATTCACAAATCAACATTGTACTCCCCGACAATGGGGCCAAAATTTTGGTGACATCTAAATAACACCTCCTTCAAGATAATGATATGGTTGCTGTTAAAATATAGCAACCCAACAAAGGTTGGGGTCGAATCCCAAGGGAATATGTGGACTCGTAGATTTCAGATGTTGTAATCAACGGGCAAAAATTGGAAAATTAAATGGGGGGATTTGAATGGAAAAATTAAACAAAGAGCAAATATCAACTTCAGTTGTGATCAGTATTAGTGAACACTAGGATTGTGTTACCCCTAGCTTCTCAACTCCGTAGGCTTATCGTGCTATATTGAACCAACCCGATACCTTGCATGCAGAATCGATAAGTTATGTACCATCTCCAGTCTTTTGGATGAGTAGACAGATTTCACCCTTTACCTTTTGAGTCTTAGGATGTCGCATGACTAATCCTTATCTTGATCTGAGTTAACTATTACCTTTTGAGTCTCTAGTTATAAGATAAAATCTAACCATCTTACATAGATAATACCTAGTAGCATGGATCGACAATTAAACTCCAAATTATTATTGTCATTATCTTTTCCTAGTCACTACTCCTCTTTTGGAGTAAGTAGCAACAATCTAGGCGGGATCTTAACGTTGGCCACCGCTTAGAAATCTATTATAGTGAAGATAATGCAATGCATGCCATGGATATTGGTTCAATTCAACAAATGCATTTCCCCTATTTCGTCAATCTGCCAGGTTTTACATAACCCTAGCTATGGGTTTTAGCCGTTCATGATTGTGAAAAAATCAACAACATTCATAATAGAAAGTATAGATGAAATCTCAATGATAAGAAGTGTAAAAACCAACTGAAGTCAATACAAGATAATCCCAAGATCAAAATCGAATCTTGGAATCAAAATATATTTGTTAATATCAATAGTGCATAACTCCTACTAAAAACACATAAAGGGTACTTATAGTACATGAGAAAATCCTTAAACCAAAACCCAAACGAAATAGAAGAAAATTGGGTCGATGACCACATGTGGTCTGTACCTGCGGTCTGTACTGGGCACAGGTAGTACCTGTGGTCCTGAATCGAGCACAGGTACAGGGTGCATGTAGCGGGAGAAAAATTCTTGCAAGTTCAACTCTTGGGGTTTTGGACTTCTAGCACTTTCTTTGCCTACGCGCGGTCTGTAGGTCCTACTTGTGGTCCATAGGTTGACATAGTAGGTATCGAGAGTCGTCTTTTTAGTTTTTCTTCAATTCTTGAACAGGTTTTAATCATGAACAAGCTGAAAAACATCCCGCATATCCATAATTGCTCCAAAAAGTAGCCAAAAACATTTTTTTTTACCTTTTTCACGAACTTAGCATCCAAAACATGATTTTCTGCAAAACATACCCAAAAAGCATCATATCTAACAAAATAACCTCAGAAACTTGCATATTTTCCTCATTTTAAGCATCGAAAGTGCTATATTTCTATAGCAAATCAGATACCAGGTAAAATAAGGCATAATTGTACTTGGAAAATGCAATTTACCCTTAAAATTTCCTGGTTACACTAGCAACCTGGTGCACCAGATTTTTAAGTCCAAACGAACTTCGATGGGGTGTCCGAAATTCATTTGGAATCCGATATACGCAAACAAACTATGTAACTACACTAAATTCGAAGTGTCAGACTCAATTTCGATATCAGATTTTTTTTAAAAATGTTGTTTTCATAAAGTTGACCCCCAAAATCCAAAATCGCAATTTTCCAAACCGAGGGTCGAAATGAGATTTAAAAGCCATAAAATCACACTAAACATGCTACCACCCTAAAATTGTTCAAATCTGCTAACGAAGTCGTATTTTCCATTCTAGGTCAATTTGATCAAATGTGGGTCCCACGCCCATATTTTTAATTTTTTTAACTTTTTGACCAATAGGTCGAAATGAGCTCAGGTGCACTGGACTTGATCCAAAGGTCTACCTAACCTAAAATTGATATTCCAAACCTGTTGGAGCATTTCGTTTAGCTATCCGTCAAACGGATCAAAAGATATCCACATAAGTTCAAAATAAGGCTCTCGAAGACATCAAAAACCACAATATCGTATAAATGATACCAAAATGCATCAGAAACTGTGTGAATCACGCCCAAATCCTAGAAATACAATAATACAACTAGGGGGAGAGATAAAACATTCAAATCACACAAAATTATAAATTCCACATATTTCATCAAATTTTTAGGTCATTACAATCAACATTAATTTATAATAAATTTTTGTATTATCAAATAAAATTAAAATATTTACAATTTAAATATTATGTCCCATGCCTTTTTTTTGTATATTGTCCTTTTCTGTGTTGGGGGTCTATCGAAAACAGCTTCTCTACTTCTTTGGAGGTAGTGGTATGGATTGCGTACATTCTACCCTCCCCAGACCCCATGATGTGGGAAAATACTGGGCTTGTTGTTGTTGTTGTATTTACAATTTAAATATTATCATATATTTTTTAATATTATAAGATAGAATATTTGTGATTTCATTAAAATTGGGTAAATCAAGGAGACATGACACGGCTGAATTAAAAATATAATTGAAAAACAAATAATCAATTAACAATCAAGAAATATATATGAAAAATAATATTTTTCACAGAGTCAATCTAAAAGAAAAAAATCATAATGATTGTATCATACTTAATTTAAAAGTTCTAATATCATTTTACCAATATATAAGGATTTTATAGCCAAAGAATACTTAATTTATATCATTGCATGTTAGAGACGATGAATTATTCAAGTGATGCAAAGCATTTCAAGAATCATAAGTTGGATTGTTGTCTCATGATTGAAGCCAAACATTGGGAGTAAAAATTCAACATATTATACTTAGTGATTCAAGTGTTTTATATTGTTTAGATCATACTCCATCAATTTTCAAGAACATTAGACTTTTTAGCTTGTAATTGTTACAGAAAAGTCACCATATTTTTTTCATACCATGAGTAGATATTGTAACAATATCTGTAACGTTTGTAATAATTTATTTTTTTAATAGATATCACACTATAAAATTTTTACTTTTTAATTTTAGAGAATATGAATAGATAATGAGATAAATCACTTAGGTTCACATTTGAAACTTCATTTTAGAATATTATTGATCTTTTGGTTCAATAATTATGTCCATCTATTTTGCAAAATACAGAGGATGATCACGAATAAAATCATGTTTTTCTTGTGCCAATAATCATGAGGGGTCAAGTATTAATTGAATGATCCACTTCAATTTTAAAATGTTTTTATCTATATGTTTTCTTAGAAAAATAGGGAATAGGAAAAGAGAGAAATAGGGGATCGAGGAAATTAGAAAGTCAAACTCTCATCAACAATATAAAAATTCAAGTTGGCATTAAGTTAGCTACTAAAATCTTTTGTTTTTGTATTTATTACTAACCTTATCAAAATATTTATATTTTTTGCATTCTGACTCTAAATATATATTAATTTTATAATAATTTATATACACAAGAGAATTACTAATTGAGTAGAGCAAAATATAACCTTGATTTGCCTCTTCTCATATTTTTTTTCCATTTATAAAGTTCGTTGAATGTAAAGGGAAAATATATTACAGTATTATATGATAAAGATATTCATGATTTCATTTAAATACGTTAAATTTAAAAAAAAAAAAAAGATGGGGTTGATCGAGAAATAAAATTAAGGAATGATGAATAATCATCTAATAATTAATAGACATATACGAAAAATATGAAGTCAACAAGTCACCGAATTAATTTTTAAAATGCTCTTTTGAATAGTATGAATAATTAATATTATCCATACACCATGCCAGTATTGATTCAAAAAAAACTTTATAGGTTTGACCTTATTAATGATGTTAAAATTCAATATGTTAATAGTTACTTTTAGTATCATATATTTTTAAATTAATTAATGACATATGATAAAAAATTTATTATATCAAACAAATTAGATAATAACTTTTTATAATTAATTTTATTTGATATCAATCGCGCATCACACGAACACTAATACTAGTCCAAATAAAAAATATAATTGTAATATCTTAGTCAGGTTCATTAGGGGTGGGCATGGTACGGTACGGTATTTTAAACTTTGATACGATAACTTTGATTTTTGGTAACTAAAACAACAATACCATTACCATACCAAATTAGTTTGGTATGATTCAATATTTTTAAATTCGATTTTGGTATTTTACGGTATGGTAATTCGGTAACCATACTTTATTTGATTTCGACTTACACATATTCATATAAAAAATAACTATAACTTTAAACTTTAAAAACGTCTCAATCATATCAGACTATGATGCAACAATTTCCATCATTTACATACATGTATTTCATGTAGCCCAAGTGAAATCAGCCAATACATGTAAGTTCATCAAAATGCGATTACACAGATTTGAATGCGTGATAATACTGAAATGTGTTCCTTCACTTGCTTATGAACAAAGTTCTGTATTAGGATTCAGGCCTTGCCTTTGTGAAAGAAATTTACAATAGCAGATGATAATTAGTGTCTCTTCTTTGGCTAATGAATGTTATATAAATATATTTAATAATCTTAAAGTTATATATAATATGAATTTTATATACTATTAAAAAACTTCGGTGCGGTATACGGTATTTTGATATTTATTACATAAATACCAAATACCAAACTAATTTAAAATTCCTACCAAATATCATACTAAATACCATAATATCCATATCGCAGTATAAATTTTTTTTATTTCTATATGGTATTCGGTATATACCATACCATGCCCACCCCAAAGGTTGATGCATTGCCAAAACACCATGGATAATATGAACTCTTGGAATGGACGTTTTTAAGGCTAGTAACACATGATCATAATAGTAATTAGTAAATCAACTTTGTAAATAAATTTTTTTAGACTAATAACTTATCTCAATTCAGTACCACGTGATCTTGATTTATTCGGGTTAGGAAGTGACATTCTTATGGAATTAATTTATATGCTTTTTAAAAAAAAAAAAAATTACTTCCTCCGACTTATTTTATGTATCGCCATTTAATTGAATACGGAGTTTAAGTAACAAAGGATGCATATACTTTGCATCCACCTCTAACTCAGACTCATGCACCCTAGAAGTTGCACTCTTACCCCTGCCGCATTAAATCCTGTGTGTATGTCCTAATAATTTCTGGAAAAAAAATAAAAAAGTGCCACAGTAATCTTATTTTTGGTTACATATTAGACTCCTTTTAGGTGTATTGTTGAATCTTTTTGTTTGTCTATTTAAAAAAAACCACTATAAAAGAAATTGCAATTTCAAAAATTCACCATCTTTTGTACAAATTATGCACAACTTACTCTGTTACTTCTTTTCATCCTGTCTCAAAAGATGAACTAGAGAAAATTGTCGCCACCAGCGCCTTCAAGTTTTCTTATTCTGTAAGTTTATTCAAAATTTTATTTTTAGCTTTAGGCCTAAAAACAGATTGTTTTCTCTCTTTTTCTATTTTTAATTTCTTATTTTGTACAAATTATATTGTTGTGAATTAGTCTAGTTTTAATTGAGTAAATAAATGTATTAATGATGTCAGTGACATGTTTTATATCACCCCAAGACGGTAACATCTTGACTGAATTGTTAGGATTTGCCTAAATTTCCTACTTTACTTAATTTTCTATCATAATTAGAATTACTTTTCTAGAATTACCTTTTTTTATAGAAAGAAGTTTCCTTGTTGGAAAAGATCTCTTTCCTATTAGATTTCTATTAGGTTTATTTTTTTTCTAAGGATTTTGTAACTCTATAAATGATCTCTCTTCTCATACAAAACATAAAAGCATCCACAGTGTAATCTTTAAAGAATTTTTGTTTAGGAGAAGATTTCTCCTAATAGATTTTTGGTTTTTCAATTTTATTTTTAATATGTAGGCCGTTTGGCCAAATCATATCAATAATATAGTTTTCCAGTATTGTTTTATTTGTCATCTGAATTATCACCATTTTGGTTTGCAAATTTTAAGCTTCCGCAGGACGTCCTCTCGATTTTGAACCCAACAAGTGGTATCAGAGCTTACGGTTCAAAGATCCATTGGGTTGGTAAAACGAGGTTAAAGACAAGTCCAAGGCGGTTCTAATCAATTTGCAATCAATTGGATGATAATGAAGATTTTTGTCCAACTGCATGTGGAGAACAAGTTTCAACCATATTTTCAACATTTCTGTTCCTGCATCTTTAAAAAATATATATATATATTAATTTTTTAATTTATTTTTAATCATGATATTTTAAACATTATTTTTACCATGGCAAGCAGTAATTATAAAGATTATATCAAGAACGAAGTTCATGCATGTAATGTGAAGAAGGTGGATCAAGTGAAAAAAATGAAACCAAAAAGGATAGATTTGTTAGGGTTTTTGCCCTAATTTTCTTATCAAAATTAAGTTTTACTTTTTCTTGTAAGGAAAATAAAAGTAACCATAAATGTTTTTACTTTTCCTGAAAGAAAAATATAAAACTTTTTCATATTTGGCTAACCTCTTTCTGAGAGGAAATGTTTTGAACATCTATAAATAGAAGATCCCCTTCTCATGCCATAACACAATAGCATCCACAATGTAGTCTTTTAAGAGTCAAGTTTAGGGGAGATTTTCTCTCTCATTAGTTTCTATGTTTTAAATTTTAGGTTTTAATATGTAGGCCAATTGGCCAAATCATAAATAATATTATGTTTTTTTTAGTTTAGTTTTGTGTCGTCTGAATTATCGTCTTTATTAATTGCAAACTTTAAGCTTCTACATGACGTCATCTCGATTTCGAACCCAACAAGTAGTATCAGCGATTATAGTTTAAAGATCCGATGGTTCGATTGAGGACAGTTTAAGATCAAAGTTACAATCAACTTGGCGATGATGAAGTTTTTTGTCAAAAAAAAAAAGTCCAAAAAAAAGCTACATGTGGAGAAAAAGTTTCAAACAAATTTTCAACAATCCTGCTACTAATCCATCCTTAAAATCAAAATCAATTTTCAACTCATGTTTATGGGCTCCAATTTTCAACCCATACTTGCTTTAACGCTTGGGCTCCTTTCAACTCGTGCATTAATTTTTAACACATGAGTTCCACTCTTAACCTGTGCTTACTTTCAATGAATAAGGCTTCACTTTCAATCTTATCAACCCGTGCTTTTATTTTTAATGCATAGGGCTCCAATTTTAATTCGTATCAATTTTTAATCATGGTAAGCATCAGCGATATAAGAAGATTATGTGAAGAAGAAGATCAAGATTGATTTGTCAGAAAATTCAGGCCAATGGGAGATTTGTTAGGATTTGCCTTGAATTTTCTACTTTTTTTTATTTTCTACCATAATTAGAATTACCTTTTTTTGATAGAAAGAAGTTTCCTTGTTGGAAAAGATCTCTTTCCTATTAGGTATTTCCTATTAGATTTCTATTAAGTTTATTCTTTTTCTAAGGGTTTTGTAGCTCTATAAATAGAGATCTCTCTTCTCATATAACAATATAATAGCATCCACAATGTAGTCTTTAAAGAATTTTTGTTTAGGGGGAGATTTCTCCCAATAGGTTTTTGATTTTTCTATTTTATTTTTAATATGTAGGCCGTTTGGCCAAAACATATTAATAATATAGCTTTTTAGTATTGTTTTATTTGTCATCTGAATTATCACCATTTTGATTTGCAAATTCTAAGCTTCCGCATGACGCCCTCTCGATTTTGAACCCAACATGAATATGATTTGATTTTTTGATTGAATAATTTTAGGTTGTGAAGTAATTGTGAAAGATGGGTAACTTTTAAAAAAAATTGCTTGATGTTAAACGCATAAATTTGATTATGTATTGTTAGATTTTACAGTAATTTGTGTAACTTTCTAAATCGTAGTGCTTCACGTTTATTTTTCTTAATTTATTTTATGATTTGGGAATATTAACTTAAAAAAAATTGATGATGATCATATATATATTCATCAATTGAAATTCTTTTTTTTTTATCACAAAAGTTTTTAGTAAAGTTTGCGTTCTATTTGTTGGATTTACTTATATCTTCTACAAATTATATATTATTAGCAATTATTTTATGATTTTATCTCTATAATAAATTAAGTGGGAGTTTGACCATGAAAACTTCTTGCTTTTCTTTAGGAAATTAATTTCCGAAAAACGTTTTGAAACTAACCGAAACAAATAGTTATTAGATTATAATTTTAAATAATCAAGAGTACACGTGCGTTTAAACTGATATATATATATATATATATATATATATATATATATATATATATATAATAAAGTAGAATAGTCTATCCTAAAATTAAGTCAAGTGGCATAGAACTAGCCACTTGACATCCTACAACAAAAATTATTTTATCCATTTATTCAAATTTAAACATTGTGGTAAAAAATAACTAAAAATTCCTCCTATTAGATAAAAACTAATAAGATTGACTCTTATTGGATGAAAACTATAATATTTTGACTCCTAATATTCTAATAAATATATCATTAAAATTGGTAAGAATCTAAATAAGATATTGAATTGTTAATTGTAAGAAAATATATTTATAGACTTAAATGACATATATGAAAAAGATATAACCAGGAGCAATTTTAAAAATAAAAACCTCTATGAGAATAAAATCTTTGGTACTTATAAGGAAATAATCTCTTAATTTAAATACTAAAATTGATTTTAATAATTTTCCAATTACTTATTAGGATTAAAAAATATATTTTTTAATCTTACGACATTAAAATCTTAAGCGATGAAGAAAATAATCAAATTAAAAAATTCATCTTTTAACGAAAATTGATGAAAAATACTAAACTATTTTTTACTAAATTTGTACACTTATATTTTTCAATAATTTATATCAATATAATGTATAAGGAAATAAATTTACAGATCAAACTAAATTGCCACTACAAAGTAAATATATTACCTCTTTGTTGGCAAGACTGAAGATGACTAAATATTTCTTAATTATAAAACATCAATGTCATGACCCCAAAAATCGATTGGTCATGATGCCACTTGTCGCGGCAAATCTTGGCAAGTAATTCTTTCACCCAAACTGAGACACGCGAAAAAAGATAGAAATGCCCCCAAAGTAAGACTTCTAGAACGTAGCCAAATCACATGGATATAATAAAAATGGAAAGAATAAAATCAACACATGCAGCCATAAATTTCAAAACCCAGTGACAACAGGATAAGAACTACTAATACAATCTCGTAGTCAAATACATCAGAAAAATAGCCACAAAGAAAAATATTTATCTCCAAACACTAATAAAGACATAACTAATACAAAAGGATAGAGGTGAACTCCGAACGTGTGAATGTCCAACCGCTACCTTGAGAAATCTGAAGGCGCCCAAAATCAAACAGACTGAGGCGCACCCGAACCTGAACCAAAAGGGTGAAGTAGGAGTAAGTACGATCCACTTGTACTCAGTAGGTATCATAGGCCGACCGAGTAAAGTAGAAAATAAAGCATACAAAATACACACTAAGGGCATGTCACCTGCAATTAGAAAATGTCTCACAATGGTATCCCACACCGCTTGCACTAACAATTTTAATATATCACATATATTGCAACATCACACCAAGATAGCACACAAGTATGCATTATACCACATATAAGTAGAACAAGGGAGAACATACATATACAAGATCATCAAATAAAGAAGATAAGACAATTACATAAATGACAAGTCAATATGGAAATACAACACAATATAAATACAACAAAGTAACTGTAATATAGATGATGATGATGATGATGATGCACGAGGTCGTCGCACAACCTCCAGGATCGACGCACAATTCTCGTATACACCTACAGAGCTAAATCTTCCCAACGTAAGACACATGGGGGGTGTCCATATATAATCCACATATCTCATATCTCCTTTCTGGAACATCCCTTTAAAAGTATTTTATAAGGTATTACAATATCTCTTCCTAAGCACATTCTTTGGGGAGGGTTTTGAAAGGTATTGCCAGTGTTACTCAGATATTGCCTCGGTGGTACCAATATTTTATGAATGAGTATTCTATGAGGATGCAACACTCATAACCAATCACAATGAGTATTTCCACAATCAACCACATGATATATTTCAACAACCAACCACAATGATACATTTCCACAACCATGTGAGCCAATATTCACTCATTATTTCCATTTCATCCATGAATTTTCACATGTCTCATCTACCAACAAGTATGAATATATCACTATACACTAATTGTACCACATTAGGTATTTCAACAACATAATATAATTATTCACATGTATTCAGGGCTATCAACATCACATAGGACCCCACACAGTCACATACATCACATAATATCTCAATTTCGATAATTACATCACATATACACCCCCACACAAGTAAAACACATAGATAGATATTTTTTTATGATTAGTTTTTACCCTTAACATGCATTTTATACCATCATTTACTACCCAACTCAGTCTAAAGAGTTAAGTCATAACCTACATCAAAAACTGAAATTGGTCTGTTACACTTTGAACCCACGACCTTACTTTTCACGAACGATCTCAATTTCCACCAAAAATATCAAATATAGAATCTATGCATCAAAAAAAAACCAGCAACACCCACATTGACTACTTTTGGTTCGAGATCAAAATGGACCCCCGAAATGAGTTTTTGAAAAAAAAGAGAAAAATCATAACTTTACTTCAAATATATGTTCCTCATATTTTTAGGAACCTACATCTAAAAATTCAAGTTAAATTGAGTCAAAAATGAGGTTTAAATCGAAGAAAAACTATTTTTAAGCTTTACCGGGTAAAATCTTTGAAATCCAGGTTAAAATCAAGAATCCGAGTTATTTTGAAGGTTAAATTGATGAAAAACTAGTAATTATAAGATCAAAATATTATTCAAGTGAAAAGGAGTGAAATTGGGATTTAAAAACAAGCCCTAAGATTTTTGAGTTTTTGAGAATTTAATCAAGAATTACTAAGAAAGGGTGTGCTTTCTTACCGTAAATCCGCAAGAGAATCAAGAAATAAATATTAATCTGGCTTTCAAAGCACCCACAAGCTTCACTTTAAGCCCTCACACTAATTTTAGGGTTTAATTCTTAAGAGAAAGGTGAAAAAATAAGTAAAAACCGGATTAAAAGGCTATTTATACTGTACTCGGGTACCAGATGAAATAAGGCATAAATCGCACTTGGGGAATGCAATTTGATGTCACCCAAAACTACATCTCAATTGGAAGTATAATGCGGTCGGTACAAAAATAATAACCCAACTAGATTAGGGTCGATCCTACAGGAAAAACGTGAGCAGTTGCTTGCCTTGATTTAATCCTCGAGCAGTGGAGAAAAGTAAATGGGAGGATTTTGTTATCAATAGCAAAGAGTAACCAATTCTTGAGTGCTTTTCAATAGGATACGAACACTAGGTTTGTGTTCCCCCTGACTTCTCAACTCCATAGACTTCTCATGATCAACCCACTACTCTGTTGTTCTGCATGTAAAGCCTACAAGATAGGTATTATTAGCTGTCTTTTGAGTGATAACCTAAAGGCTATCTAGAAACCAAAAATAGAAAAACAACACAAGACTAAACGATGGAATCAACACAAAGATGAAAGGAGATGAAGAAGATTTGCATAAAAGTAAAGATAGATAATGAGACCCTTACTATCACCAATGATTAGCACAAGAATGTGTCTCAAACATTGAAGCACATCTCACCAATGGTAGTTCAAACCTCACTCTTAGGTAAACCAAAGGAATTTACACTCTCTCAATTACACCTTTCTTGCCAAATGTTCAACACAAATGAAGAACCCTTCAATTGCATTCAAACACTCGAGTTTCGGATTCTCTAAGCTAAAGAAAGACTAAAGTTACAATCTAAATAGTAATATTTAAATATTCATCAAATCAAATGAAAACAAGAGCTCAAATGTCTATTTATACTATTACATAGTAAAAGTTAAAAATACCCTTAATAAATAAGGGAAATGGGGTGCCTCTTGAGTATCACTTTAATGTGTAAAATATCTTTTATACCCTTCACTTGAGGTGCCTCTTGAGTGTAAAGGTTCTTCTCTTAGCTTCTCTTGAACAAGGCTTCAAAAATGCTCCAAAAGGCCTTCAATCACTTGTCAATTCCGAAGCTTGAACCTTTGACAATATCTTGTGCTCTTGGTTCTTCTCATGTTTGTATCATCCTCTCCATCTTGAAAGGAATTTGTCCTTAAATTCGCACCTTGAAAAACCAAAGAGATGGAAAACTAGCACACAATCCTCATGGTACGATGGTTAGCATTAGCACCATAAGTTATATAATAATGTTAAAGGGGTACACTTTTGGAATACACCCAAATATCCTCTATTACGATCGTGAAACACCTACCACAAGCACCACAAAGAACACGGATAAGGAAAACATCAAGGAATGAGGAACACAAGCCGAAACAAACATATATGGTACATGTTTTCAAGGGAATACAAATATTCAAAATTGGACATCTACGGCTTAGGAAGGTTTCCTCAACAACACATATTCCATCACTCACCATATTTATATGAACATGATCACTATGAACCATAATAATATCAAGGTCTTCATAAAATAAATTCAAAGGACCATATTCATCATCAAAATCTACATTACAATCATCTTCACTAACTTGAAGGTTTTTAATCACACTATTCTCATGTTCGAGTAGTGAGCTAATCTTAGAAGCACATGGTTCATTATACACATTAAGAGAACTAACAAGGAAATAAACATGCACATCTATATCAAGAAAACCGGAGACCACTTCACAAGGAATTACATGATAATAATTTAAGCTCAAGGGAAAGTAGGGGTAGCAACATTACCTCGGTTTAGACTAGGACAGTCTACTCTTTTAAAGTTCTCGGCCAAGGGTGTCTTGAGTTCATTTTTATGTGAATCTCATTGTTGATTCTTCTTTGATAAGTTATGAGCTTGAACCTGCAAATAAGAAGGATCAAAGCTAGTCAAAAGGCTAGCTTTTGGGTTAGGAAGTAACAAGGCACCTTTGTGGGCAAGTCCCACAATCAAATTTGCTTTTCCCCTTCTAATCTCACAATATGAGACCTCCCCTCCCTTTTTATTCCTTTCTTTCTCATCCAACTTCTTGGTTTTCTCTTGGATTTCATTCACACTAGATGGTGGAAGAGGGATAAGGGTGATCTTTCGGCCACCATGCTCAAAGGTGTACTTATTAGACCTTTCATCATGTATAGTGTGCCTATTAAATTGCCAAAGCCTTCCCAATAATATGTGATATGCTTGCATAGGGATTACATCACACAACACTCCATCATGATAATTCCCTACTTTGAATCTAATAACACATTATCGTTTGACCTTCAATTCGCCACACTTCTTTAACCATTGAAGCTTGTATGGATTTGGGTGAGGGATAGTGGATAGTTTCAAGTGATCAACTAGGGTGACACTAATAATATTCACACCTCTTTCACTATCTATGATCATTGAGCTTACACTTTCTTTAATAAGGCACTTGGTATGAAAGAGGTTCTCTCTTTAATCATCCAAGACCTTACTAAAAAAAGTCCTCCTAACCACATAACTAGGGACATCACATTCCCCTTCACAAGGAAACACATCTTATTTACTACCCTCACCTTGAGTTTCGGGTTTTATACACTCTCCATCTTAAGAGTTGTCATCATTCCCCTCAGTTTCCAACTCAAATTCTTCACCAAGATAGTATAACTTCCCCTCTTTTAGGATCACATTATGCTAGTTAGGACACTCACTTGCCCTATGATCCCAACCTTGACACATGAAGCATTGTAGACCCTTAGAATGAGAAGTAGAAGTTAGTTTACCTTCAAGCTTTTAAGGAGGATGTTGGGCAGCCTTTGAGGAGGAGCCATGGAAGCCGAATTCATGTCTTTTTCCTTAGACCAACCTGTAGGCATGTAGTGTGCCTTTGCCTTGTATGTTGACTTCTCTTTGTTCTCTCTCTCAATCTCTATATCCGCTTGAAATATGCTTTCAATTATATCAAACTTATGGAGAGTTAATCGGAAGGATATGTCCTTATTCAACCCAACCTTGAAGCGTATTACATTATGTTTCACTTGCTCACCTCTATGATCAATCTTCAAAATGAGTTGTTGGAACTCATCATAATAGGACATGAAATTTTTTCTTCCTATTCTCAAGTTGTAGATCTTGGCAAGGAGATCATGTCTATAATATTCCAGAACATACCTCTCTCTCATTACTCTCTTCAACATCTCCCAAGGGGGTGGTTGGCCACCAATTATCACATTACCAAACTACTTTGTGTAGTCCCACCAAGTGTTAGCATATCCTTCAAAGTGAACAATAGCATAACAATTTTTCTTCTCTTTAGAAAGGTCATTCACTTGAAAAAACTTTTCACAAGAAGATTCCCAACAAAGATACATTTTTGGATCACTCTCACCTTTGAAAATTGGAATACCAACCTTGATTGAATTAATGCCTACTCACAATTTCCTTGTCTTTCTTCTTGCCCTCAGTTTCTTCCATAATGCCCTCTTTGATCATACCTTTCCCTCATTTATTTCTCAAACTAATAGTCATCATTAAGAACATCATAACCTTCTTGCTTCCATCTACCATAGTCTTTAATTTGAATGGGTGAGTTTTGGATTTGAGGTCTTTGTGGAGGGTTATAAGGCCTTTGGTTATTTGGAGCTTAGACTTGTGGCATTGGATGTGTGGTGTATGGTAAGGTATTTGATTCATGGGATTTGGCATTTGGTAGTTAGCATTTTGTGGAGGTGTTTGGTTATGTAGAGTAATTGGTCTTTGCTCAAAGGGATTCGGTACTTGTAGATTCGGATTTGGTGGTGGAGTTTGAGTTTTAAGTCCTTATTGTTGGACTTGGATCATTTGAGGATGTAGTGACCTTTGTGGGTTTCGGTTATGAGAGGTTTGGGCTTGGTTTAGTGGCTAGTTTTGTGGAATTCTTGGAGGATAAAGCATTTGGTGGAGAGTTTCGGGTGTTATGGTCATGGAGGAGTTGTTGACTTGAACACTTGAAGACACATGGTAGGGATTAGGAGTAGAAGGTCGTGAGTTCCTCCTACTTTCAACATAATCAAGCCTTCCACTGATAGTGGACACCCCACCCTTAAAGGATGTCATTTCGGTTTGCACCATGTCTACCTTTCGGCCAAGAGACTCAATTTCGGCCATAATTGTCCCAAGCATATTATTATCCAAGTTTTGGGTTTGTGAACCTTCGAGTTCCATGGTCAAGTGTACCTAACAATCAATCAGAAACCTACAAAATGAACAAACTCATTAGTTCAATAAACCTCACCATACTCACACACGAATCTTACCTCACACTTGGTCTCACAAGTGTTGAAAACTTGGCAATACTTGGCAAGTGAATGAGTGGTGAATATACTTTGGCCCGGAATTGATTTTTGTTTGATATGACTCAAATAAAATGATGTACGGACTTGAACCAATAAACTACTACGAATTAAAAATGAGAAAAGCACACAAAAATCGAAGACACAAAATAAATGAACTCTAAACTAATTACCAACCTATTAGGAACTTACTATCTTGCTAATTAGTGATAGAATTAACTTACAAAAAACTAGAATCAAAAATTAGAAACTAGGAAAATCTACTTAAAACTTGATTTGGCCGTTTACACTTGAAGACGTGGCACAATTAGATTGGACATTGATTTTCAAAATTTTCAATTCCAAAAATTCCAACTCTCGGCCTAACACACTCTCAGGGAAGAAGGATGATGATTTGAGGGGGAAATAACAAGTTTTGGAGCCCTTTTCATGCTCCAAATTGAATTCAAAAACAATGGTCCCCCCCTTTGTACTTTGATTGTACTTTGATTATCCCTTTGTCTCTTCTTTCTTTTGGATGACAATGAATATGCCAAGGAATATTCTTTCACCAACACCAAGTACACTCTCTTTCCACCCCTTTTTTGGATCAAATACACTCTTTGAATATTCTTCTTTAGCAATACTTGATGAAGATAGAAGAACAAGATGAATATTTAAGAGTTGACCAAAGTTTGACCTTCACTCAGATGAACCCTAACCTTCAATTTTCTTATAGATCTAGGTCCCTTAGGCCAATATGAACTCAACTATCAACAAATCAATCTCAACCAACATCCAAAATGTAAAACCCACACGGATCTAGAGCTTAGAAGCTTCAAAATGCCATATCCATGGAGGTCTTAGCTCAAACTCAACCAAATCTTGTTCCAAGAGTAGATCTAGAATCCCTAGGTGATAGAGCGAAAGTATATAGAACTATAAACCTTCAAAACACAATAAAAACTTGTAGATCTAACTTGGAAATTTTGGATCTACAACAAGCAAAGCAAGATCTAGCTTTTTTGTGATTTTTCTTTGGATTTGACTCTTTTTTTGTTGCAATTTTCTTAATAAGAACATTAAAATCAAGACTTAGAGTTGTAGGAAAAACCCTAAACAAGGCTCTTGATACCAAATGATAACCAAAAGGCTATATAGAAATCAAAAATGGACAAACAATACAAGACTAAATGGTGGAATCAACACAAACAAAAAAGGAGATGAAGAAGATTTGCATAAAAGTAAAGATAGATAATGAGACCCTTACTATCACCAATGATTAACACAAGAATGTGTCTCAAATATTCAAAAATACCTCACTAATGGTAGTTCAAACCTCACTCTTAGGTGAACCAAAGAAATTTACACTCCCTCAATCACACCTTTCTTGACAAATGTTCAACACAAATGAAGAACCCTTCAATTGCATTCAAACACCCAAGTTTTGGATTCTCTAAGCTAAAGGAAGACTAAAGTTACAATATAAAGAGTAATCTTTCAATATTCATCAAAGCTTAAAAAACAAGAGCTCAAATGTTTATTTATACTATTACATAGTAAATGTTAAAAATATCCTTAATGAATAAGGGAAATAAGGCGCCTCTTGAGTATCACTTTAATATGTAAAATTTCTTCTATACCCTTCACTTTAGGATCCTCTTGAGTGTAAATTTTCTCCTCCTAGCTTCTCTTGAACAAGGCTTCAAAAATGCTCCAAAAGGTCTTCAATCACTTGTCAATTCCGAAGCTTGAACCTTTGACAATATACTATGCTCTTGGTGCTTCTTCTCATGCTTGTATCATTGAGGGCGAAGATAAATTTCATCCTTAGACTTAGTTATCATCATTGGGTATTGCCTTGTTGTCCCTTTCTACGACCTTAGTTTACTTGATCCTTGGTTATTGAATCAAGTGATAAGATGGAATGCGGGGACTATAAGGTGGAGGTAGAAATCCCAAATTACTATCCTAATCTTCTTTTCCCAATCACAAGCTTCTTGGTTATCAAAAGAATGCAAATACAAGCTTTTATCTCAAGATGTTGCAGTTAATTGAAATTAATTATAGTGAAAAAGAATTAGGATACATGCATAAACCCTAAAATAGATGTGTGTCACACTTTCTTTACGTAGATAATCTGCCAGGGTTCCCACAACCCTAGATAAGGAGATTAGTCACTCATTTTTATGCAAGAAATTATGATTATCAATAAAGAACACATAAAATCAATTGCACAAGATAAGATGAATGAACTCCAGTGTCTTTAATTGGATAAAACCCTCAAATTTCAAGACTAATTGTAAAAATATGTAATTATGCGTAAAAGATTATCACTGCACGTAACCTAATAAAATATAAATCCTAGGGTATTTATAGTATCTCAAAATAATATAAAAATCCTATTAAAAATAGGAAAGGTAAAGTTAAGTCGGCAGTTGGTATGACTCGATCTTCACTCGTATCCTCAACCTACGAGTCATACCCTACCTTGTCGTAAACATTCCGGTGCTTAATCTTCCCATGGATTTAATTCTCTGTTCAGCTTACAACTATGGCTTATGATTAGTAACTACATATGTGACTCGTGTCCTTGATCCATATCCATCTGGGACTTCAGCCTTTTTCAATCTTAAACACCGGTAGGTATACAACATTTTTATACGAGTCGTACTTAAACTTTTGACTCGTATCCTTTTGATACTTCAATTCCTGGATAGTATCTTAGATTCTGTTGTGCTCATGGATTCAACATACGATTTGTATCCTGCCTTACGACTGGGATACTTGAGTCGTATCTTCTTCATACTTGGTTTCTTTATATGGCTTTTGGTTCTGTTCCTCATACGATTCAGCATACGAGTCGTATCAAATGGTTATGACTCAAGAGCAGACTCATCTACTAATCGGAGTTGGTCTTTTTTAGGTCTTCTTAGATTTTTTTTGTTCAAATAATGTTATAAACCTGTTTTACCTGCAATTCACACCAAAGTGCATTATATCTAACAAAACAACCTAAGTTCATGCATAAATTCACGGTTTTAAGCATCAAAAGTGTCGTGTTTCCACTCCACATCACAATTTACCCATTAAATTTCTGGTTGCACCAGCAACTAGGTGCACCAGATTTTTAAGTCCAAATGGACTTCAACGGTAGCGCACCTTTCTTAAAAATTTGGTCAGCACACCACCAAACCCATATCTGCGCCCTGATAGTAGCACACCTTCTTCATAGCAGAAAATATCATAGTGCCTATATTGATATCAATATCATCCTACATCAAAGCATAAATCAGGCATACCCTATCATGCATCACATTTGTTATATCTTTTCCCTGAATCAAGCAATGGTAGATAATTTTCCCCTATAAACGGGTCTCCCTATTCATCTAGGCATATGGGAATGTGAGGTAGAGGTTGTTGTCTTTGTGATGAGTCTTCCTAGTTGCAGAAATATTTCCACATAATAGGTGTTTGATGACTGGATAGGGTAGGGTAATGTTTAGCTGCCTCAGAGGGTCTGCATCTGCCTCTGGTGCACCTAAAAAAACATTCACATCATGGGCTATAAATGTCACCACCTGACCTCTGACCTTTACCTCAGAATCAGGATCCTTGGGTTCCCAGATGGCATAGAATTCTCTAATGAGGTACAAGTTGCACTCCGTGGGCTACTCAAATAAAAAGGTCATGTTCAATTGTTCTAGTTATCTCACCATGCTGGGATATTATCTTAGTAGGCTTTCCCGATTGATGAACTTGTCTGGAGTATATTTGGTCTCATTATTCTTGGAGTACCATTTCTTTTCGTCTTCCTTTACCCATCTAACCCCATATCTTCTACTTTGCCCTTGTGGAACTGCAGGGGCTCTTGGCAACGACCAGTGGGTCTGCATAGCTTTTTAGAAGGCTCATATGGCCCAGCAATATCCTTTCCTTTTTTATAACAGCTAGACATGGTACCTATCAGTCAAAATATGCAGCAAAACAAGTTATAGGACACCCATTTGGATTAGCTAACACTAAGTGTGGAAGGTCGTTGAGGCACCCCACACTTAGTTGCTAGCATAGGTGCGTAAATTCTAAATTAGGGTACTCAGAATTCCCCTGTTTAACTTTACATCTCATTTTTACCATACCTAAACAATCACATTCAACTATTTGGGTGTATTTAACTCAAACTTTAAACAGAAAACCCACTTTACTTCCACAGAATTCAACAAACCACAGCATTACCACATCAGTTCCTTAAGTTTAGCATATAGCAATGTGATGAATTCATTCTTAACCCAGATTCCAATATTATTATTTGGATTCAGATTTATAAGTTTGTCAAATGATCACACTCAAGAATACTATGCAAACAACGCTAACATGTAAAGCTCCGGCATACTTACTTAACATCACCATCATACATCTTTAATTCAATCCTTAGTGCTACTTCAATGTTCAATAAATGTATGCATGGGAATTGTGGCTTAACTAATGGGTCATGATTAACCCTAAATTTTTTAGTTTTTGTCTTAGATAATGGTATGCCTTCAACTTGTTTATGAAATTATCAATGAGAATGATCCTGTCACAAGTTTAAATTATGTTTTGAACTAATGCTTGGCCTAAGAATGTTGATTATTGGTAAATGGTTTTATGAAGGCCTTGTTGGCCATAAATTGATTGTATATACTAATGGGGTTGAGTCCCTTAACATTGAATTAAATTGATGTCTTTGTTTAGAAAATGGGTTCGAGTCCCAAGTTGATTAATAATGGTTATGGAATATTGTACGCTTAAAAGTGGGGTTGGTATGATGATACCAACAGGATGTCTTTGGTAAGTAATTGGATTAATGGTCGTGTATGTAAAATGAATGTTTTAATTAGGCTTTAAAGTGGGATATGTAGTCGGGCTGTGAAAGTGGAGCTTGAAGGACTAATACTAGATACCGCACTAGCCGATGCAAGTGTCTCTATGATCAGGAGGTTCAAGTCCCCCGAATGAATATATGAATGGAAGGTCTGAGTCCCCTATATTATATACATTGGTGCTTAAGTCACCTTGACTATGTCGGGAGGTTCGAGTCCCCCATGAAGGTATATACAGATATGGATATTCTCTGGTTCGTGTGACTACACACACTAGGGGCCCTTCCATATAGGGAAGAGTTGGGCCCATATAACCCGTAGGTGCCTTGTTATATGTCGGTATGCTACACAACCTTAGTTAAGCTGTTTAAATGCATGTTAAATCTTGTCCCCTATCCCGGCAACAAAGTAGAATATATCAAAACTGAGACTAGATTCGTTCACTTTGTAGTGGTCGTTATTTTTTTTCTACATGATTTATATGTGTTAACGTCATGTTTTTACAATAAGAATTGTATAAGTCAATATTTTTAAAAATGATTTATGTACTTGTCGATATGATGCTTTAATAGCCCATCAACAATCCATTTTGAATAGTCGTTGATCAACTTTATTAGTTTTTTAGAGCCTCGTCCGAGATGTTGAACCCTTCCAATGGGTAATTCTTCCGTTCTCCCAAACCGACAGGCTCCATTTTTTCTTCTTCAATGAAAGAAGATGATGGATTATCAACTGTGATATTATGTTGTTCAGCAGTAGCTTCTACTGTGACATCCACTTGGAAAGCCAGAATTATCAATGCTAATCACAGATATACAATAGATTATTTATCTGTTACATTAGATGGATCATCTGTTGGGATAAAATCAAACAGGTAAAATAGAGTTGTACGATAATTTCAAATAGATGACCCATCTGTTGTAACATATGACTCATCTGTTGGTACAAATTAAAATAGTGCAAAGATCTGTTTGATTTGCTAAAATAGATGGACATATATTGCAACAGATAACGCGTCTAATGCAATAGGTTAGACGATAATTGCAATAGATGTATATATTTATTTGATAATTTTTAGCAGATGTATCATCTGTTGAGACAGATATGTGTCTGTTTGTTTATTGGAATAGATGATATACATTCACATTCTTCAGCTCATGTTGCTCTCTTGTGGCCCTTGTACATTGATCAAAGGTGTAAGACAAAGATAGAGGAGTTGCAATTTTGCTTTTTTCGATGCTTGATGATGCCTAGGAAATTTCTTTACTTTTTCTCTTAGCCACCTCGATCTCTAGTGGAGTGTATAGATATGAAATCCTCTTTGATGGAATGACACCCCTCTTAGATGTCATTTCATTTACAGAAGCAGTTAATGCATTAATAGCATTAATCACTCTACCATGTTTTGACTTACAATCTTGACATTTACATGCCGAACATTCGTTAGAAGTGGAAAAATATGTATAATCAGTATGATCATAATCATAATGGTTTTTTGTTTTAAAACTGTAAGAGGAGCATCATTATCCTCAACAGCAGCACCATTACCACTACCATAATCAACAACAACAAGCTCACCCTTCAAAATTGTTTTTCTTGTGATGGTTGTTGCTCCAAACAATTCCTTCTTTATTTTATCAATGACCTTAGGGTCCGATAAAATTTGCACGAACCGTAAAGTAAGAAAAAATGGCATCTTCAACTCTCGATTGGTCGGAACAAGCCACGAATGGACAATCTAAAATAAATCAGTACATATATTAGAATGATGATGAAATCATTTTAAAAAATCATTAATTAAAATAAAACTTAATTAGAATTAGACTTACTTCTTTCTTCGAGGGATTGAGGAGATTAAATTTTTTTATATTTTTGTCAGTTTTGGCCGACAACCATCTCAGGATTCTTGAACAGAAAACTACTTTCTGGTAGTTCACTTGTTGTCTCAAATAAGGAATGTCTTCAAATGCCCAAGCATATAAAATAACGATAATAAATCAAAAAACATTATTGAATAAAAAAAATGAATCATGTCATGATAAAAGAAATATTTACCATGAAAGCCCATGAAAAGCCATATAAGTTAACTATCTTTGACGTTAATGGAGTCAACAAATATTTGACAGTCATTTTAAAGCTTTTATAACCCCAAGGATAGTTGTTAAATGTCTCAAGGTCCTTGGAGAGTTTTATCAAACCAAGTGGTATGTTGTTGTTAACGTCTCTCGCCCAAAGAATATTATGTACAAACCAAACCAAGCACAATGATTGCTTGTGCTTCTTTGAAAGTCTTTTACCTTTCAACGCTTCTATCAAATTTATATTTTTGAAGCTTAGACTAACAAGGGACACCAAGTAATCATGATCACTCGACTTAACTTTACCTTTTTTGGGTGTGCGGGGTGCTTTAATTTGGGTTAGAATAGGTATAACTTGAGAAGGAGAAAGAGGATAACATTTTAATCCAGTAACTATGGCAAACTCCCTCTAACCAAAATAAACAGGCATGCCACAGTAATTTATTCATACCTCATCCATCTTATCTTTGTTTTCATACATAAACCTACACTTGAGAAGATCATATACCATTTTTATTTGGAAACGAGCATTATTGTCCTCCGGCAAATCAAGATATTGCCCAAAGCAGCTGTCCCTGAAATAAGCTTCCAAATTTTATTCTCGAAGTATTTTTCTGAAGGTGTCAAAAGATTTTTCCATGGCTGACTTAACCACAAAATCACCCGCTAAATTTGTGGCACCATCGTACTGTATTCTCACAGGATAACTATCAATACTGGAGATTTTGACCAACTCTTCGGTGGAAAGGCTATTAGCATTTGGATCATCTCTTTTGAAATATTTCTCTTCCCCATGCTCATTATCTTCTGCTTTTGATTGAGATAACGCTTGTAAAGCAAGCTCATAGAGTGGTGGATGTAGCCTAGCTGCTTTACCTGTTCCTTTACTTGGACTTGATTTAATTTTTTTCTTTTGGGAGCCATATAATCTAAAAATAACAGGAACATAAAATAGATTATAATTGATTAATGCATCGTTAAAAAGGGATAACAGTATATCTGATATGTACAATAGTAAAATAACAGTTCCAACAGATTACACATATGTTGCACCAGGTAGGTTATCTGTTACAACATATAACTAACCTGTTGTAATGGATGAGTAATTTATTTTAATAATAAAAATAGATCCCTCATCTGTTTAAACAGATGACTAGTCTGTTGCACCAGGTATGTTACCTCTTGCAACATATAACCAACTTGTTGTAATGGATGAGTAATTTATTAGAAATAATAAAAAAATCTCACTCATATATTGAAACAGATCACTCATCTATTGCACCAGGTAGGTTATCTGTTGTAACATATAACCAACTTGTTACAACGGATGAGAAATTCATTGGAAACAGTATAAACAGATCACTCATCGAAGTTGTTGTCATCGGAGAACACTGCTGTCACGTCGATTGACGGTTAAAAGTAGAAAAGGAACTCGCCCAACTATTTTTCGTCGGAGGTTAAAGTCGTCGGGGATTGAAGGGAGAAATTTTATAGAACTATTGGTTGCGCGCGAGAGAGAGAGAGGAGAGTTACAGTTGATGATTTGGATAGGAGAGAGGTATGGGTTGATTTGTATTTTTAAAAGTGGGTTGATTTGTATTTTTAAAAAGATTAAAAAGTTTTAAAAATATTAATCAAGTCCACAATTAACTTAATCAAGTTTTCTAATTATGTTTGACCCTTTAAGTTGGTCAATGTCACCAATCCTTCATTCAAGACTTAAATGATACATTTCCTTCAATTTTCTCTACTTAGTAATACACAATTATGTAAAGTGCGCATGAGTTTTTAAATTTACAATTGCATTTTCTTTAAATTTCATCTACCAATAAAATTCTATACAACAGTTTTTATAAAAATGTAGGCGCAAGACAGGGCATTTTATCTGATATGGAGCAAGGCGTATGCTCCCTGAATCTTTAATTATAATATTTTATATATAATTTAAATAAAGTAAGGTTGACAATAATATTAATTATATTGGTAAGTTAATACAGAGGACAAGTATAAATAATGTTATTTTTTTATAAATTAATATATATTGGTAATTTAATATATAGAACAAGTATAAATAACTTAATATTAATCCCTGACTAATAGTAATTAATATAGTTTAAGTAAAGAAAGGTTAAAAATAATATTTTTTTATTGATAAATTACGAAATTATAAACTCCAATAATTTGTAGCTTGTATTTTGTAATATTGACTAGGGAGATATGGCCTGTGTTAGCATGGGGCCAACGTTAAGAACAATTTTAGTTTAACTATTGTTATTTATAATATTTTTTACATAATTTTTAAATAACATTTGTTATACTCTTTGTCTCAATTTATATGGTATTGATACAATTTTGAAAGTGAACTAAATTTTTTATATATTTTTTAAATATTTTAATTTATTAATTATTGTGATTTATAGTTCTTGTTCTTCTGTCTCAATTTATGTGGAGGTAATAAAATTTAAAGAGTCAATTAAATTTTTTACGTCTTTTTAATTATTTTAAGTTGTTAATTATTATGATTTATAATATTTTTACGTAATTCTTAAATATATAACAAATTAAAAAGAAAAGTAAAATAAATAAATATAAAAGAAAATATCTAAGTAGGTAACACAAGCAAACATGTCGATCTGTTATCTGTTTATCATCTTTTATAAGTGAGATAAATAAATCACAAATGTCAATTTAAGTGACACAATGCTTAGATGACCATAATAATTAATTAGAGATAATATAGTAAAATTATGATTGAAACAGCGAACCAGACATGTCTTAAATGACTTACAACAATTAATTAAAAGTGATATAGCAAAATTATTATAAAAAATATTTTTGAAAAAAAAAATTTAAGTGGGTATATAAGACGTCAAGTTAATTTAAAACATCAAGAGTTAATTTATCATTTTGTGTCTATTTTACCTTTTTCATTAAATATTATTAATTTTTTCATACTTAAATGACTTATAATAATTAATTAGGGGTGATATTTACTAAAATGACGGTTGAAGCAGCTAAAGCAGACATGTTAAATGTCTATTTTTCTTTTTTAATTAAATAGTATTAATTTTCTGATACATAAATAACTTATAATAATTGATTAGGGATGATATAGTAAAATCACGGTTGAAGCAGCTGACAAGCATGCCGAAATTGCAAAAATTTTAAGTGGGTCTCATATAAGCCGCAAGTTAATTTAAAATATCAGGGGTTAATTTATCATTTTATGTCCATTTTATCTTTTTTATTAAATATTATTAACTTTTTGATACTTAGATGACTTATAATAATTAATTATGGGTGATACTTAGTAAAATGATGGTTGAAGCAGACATGTCATAAATATCTTTTTTAATTAAATATTATTAATTTTTTAATACATAAATGACTTATAATAATTAATTAGGTGTGATATGATAAAATCATTATTGAAGCAACTGACAAGCATGTCGAAACCGATGTATCTATAATACAAAAATTTGACTTAATTTATTTGTAACATTTCACATTTATATAGATACTAGACAACACAAATCCGTGCTATTTTTTATCTCAATTTAAGTGACATAGATATAATTTAGATAATCAATCACTAAAATAATTTAAATTTTTAATTATTGTGATTTATGATATTTTTTCTTCTATTAAAATAATATATTAATGTCCTCCATATTTAAAGTATTTTGAATTTTGACTATCAATGATAAAATATTTTTAAATTATATTTAAATAGAACTTAAATCTATTTAAATATAATAATTAATAAAATTACTTAATTCAAGGACATATTAATAACAAATATAATAATTAATAAACTTAAATTATATTTATTAATATTTGTTATTAGTATGGACTTTAATTAAGCACTTTTATTAATTACTGACATTTGTTATTTTTTTTTTGGTCAAAGACATTTGTTATTAATATGCCATTTAATTTGTTATTTTCTAAATAGTACACAAAATTATAGTCAAATATTTTTTGTGTACTAAATTTTAAAGATAGAATACTTTTATGTTACATATATATTAAATTTTAAAGTTAAATGACATTTATGTTTAAAAAATTTAAAAATAAATTTTTATTTGATAGAATCAATGTTAGGTGATAGCAGATAAATTTTACCTATCTTTGATTTTAGTTATTAAAATTTTCAATTCTTTTAATTTTCACCTACAAAATGCCTAGTGTGCAGTTCCACAATTTTCACACACCTCAATTATTTTTTAAAAAATTATGTAAATAAAAATAAGAATTAATTACTCATAAAAAATATTGGTTTAATTTCATATAATTTTATAAAAGAAGACATAGGAGGAGTAAAAGTGGCAGAAAAAAATTACATACATTAATCAATAATTGCTTGAAAGGGGAAATTTACTCTTATACTTTGTCAATAAAAATACGCTCTCGCATAAGTATAACTTGACATGCCTTTGTCATAATAAAATTACAACAACATTACTAATTTTTTAAGTACAATAAATTATCTTAATTAAAATAATGTAACTAAATACGTATTTTTGTTTCAAGTTCTAAATAATTTTGCTTTAAGTTCCATAACTATTTGTTATGGCAAAATAATTTTTGATAAAATTTTATAGCTAATAATTATTTTTTATCATGAGTAGAAATTTACTGTAGGAACACTAAAAACTAAAAAGGTCACATTTGAGAGCGAGATATTATATCATATTTACATAGTGATTGAATAATTGTTATAATAAAATCAAACACCATCGATCTAAGATAAGTAAATGTGCTAATCATTTGATTTGATTCGATCTTATTGAATTTTACTAGTAGTACATTTGAAATATAGTTTAGATAAATAAGTGATTATAATATAATTTTATTTGATTCAATCTTAATAGGTCTTACTAGTAAATTTGAGATATAATTTAAATAAATAAGTAATTATAATATAATATTTTCAATTTATTATTTATAACGAATATAAAGAAAATGTTATCATGTCTCATATAAGTTTTATCTTGATCAAGTGTTATAAAAGTTGTCATATTGTTTAAAGTTTCAAACCTCGTCTATCTGAACAATGATTTTATCGTCTACTATTAAACTAAATTAATTAATAATTATTACAAATGTAGTTAAAATTAATTGAACCAAAGATTAATAATTGAACATAGTTATCATAGAAGTGTATTTGTACAATAATTTATATCTAAATAAATTAGTGATTAAATTTAGTTGTTTTTTATTAACCAATTATAACAAATTTAAACAAATTAACCTTACTAAATTTTACTTTAGACTTGTTTCATCGGAATGATATCTTTATCGATCTAGTGTACTTAGTGTTGTCAATGATGCGTTCAATTTCATAGCTTGTAAGTTTCAAATACAGTTTTTTTTAAATAAATGATTATATTAACTTTGACTAATTAATTATAAAAAAAAATTAAGAAAATTACTTTGTTTCACTCAAGCTCCATCCTTATTAAGTATTTTAAGAATTATCATTTGATTGGAGGTGTTTTCATTTGTCTCAATTTAAATTTACAGGATCTTATTTATAAGATTCAAATATAATTGAATAAATAGATTATTAAATCTAATTATTTTATTAATTACTATACTTAATCTAAAGAAAATTTTATAAATTCTCGCTAGTTATGTGAAGATAGATACAAATTATTTTTCATGGATAAAATTACTTTCTATACGTTTATTTCTTGTAAAATAAATATTTTCTTATAATTACAGTCTATAGCATAATTAAATTTCATAGCAATGAGTATAAATTCTAGTCATGGTTCATGAAAAAATGGTAAATAAATTTTAGCCACATTTTTTTTTACAAATGTTACGGAAACAAAAAATATTGTTAAATAGTTTAGAAAAATAATTTCTTAGATTTAACTATGACGTATTTTATTAATATATCTATCTATAAAAAAATATAAAGTACAAAAATTTTAAGTATGCCAAAACATGTTATTATTAAAACTCTATATTCATACACTAATTTTCATATTTATTAAAAAAAAAATCATAAAATCGAACTAGCGTGATAAAAAATAAATAAAATAATTTAATTAAATTTCTCAAAAAATGTACAAAGTGTAAACTTAACTAAAATTAAACTACCTCAAACGTAAAAAGAAAAAATATAACCAACAGGCAACAACTAATAAATAAATTTGTACTGATTAATTTTTGTTTTCTTAATTACACACTACTACTTTTGACAATTATTTAATTATGTAATTATTAACTGAAATTAAAATAGAATACATAAATTGTCCATTCCCATGTATTGGATAGCTTTCAATGTATTGGAAAATGATAATAAATAAAGTAATCTTAAAAATTTAAATTTAGGATGAAAGAGACAAAAAATGTCTGAAAGCTAACTAGTTTGTAGTGTGAACATGTCATTTTATTATAGTGGTCAAATTTGGGCCAAATTTTTATGGCCCAAAGGTTCTTTCATTTTGAATAATTTTATGGCCCATCTATATGTAATTTTGAATTTGAATTGATTGACAAAGGATGAAAAAGAAAAGATATATCACAAATAAAAATGTACTTGAATTGCTCATAATTTTATAGTTAATATTTGTTCCGTAATCAAAGTCTCTTTCTCATTTCTAACACTTACGATAGAGATTATGAGATACATTTTAAATCTTAATTCAAGAATAAAAAAAGTAGTGTGAAAAAAATTGAACATGAAATAAATAATAAAGAATAAAAAAAATAGAAAAAAGGATAAGAAATTTGAGTAGTCATATACAAAGTCAAATCGGATTTGCGTGAGCTAACTCAATTTTAATTGAACTTTTTGTTATTAATGTCAAGAATTACATGGCTAATTAAGACAAATTACTATAGGAGATTGAATTTGTTGCTAAGGAAAATTTATTTATGAGTGTTTTGTTAATTTATTTAATTAATAATAGATTATTTAAAGAAATGAAAAAAGGTTTTAAAAAAAGAAAAAAAAAATCAATTGCATCCTTAACATAAGAGAGGTACCACACTGTTTTTCTTTTATTTACCTTTATATTATATATAGATAAATTTAAAAAATAAAATGGTGTCTTTCATGATTAAATGAAGGATCGTTAAGTTCATATTCTACACAATTATGGGAGAAAGTGAAAAGAAAGAAAAAAAATACATAAAAGATAAAAATTACTTACAGACGAAGAGAACTTTTAATGAAACAGAAATCACAATATATGACGATAAAAAATAAAAAAATAAAATTACATTTAACTGATATTCAATTAACCTACTATGGCATATAATAAAGCAAGCTTATTTAAGATCAACCAAATTATAAATAAATATATATGTTATTTTTAATTTGAACTATTCATACAAATGAATAATTTAATTAATCATCATTATTAGACATCAAAGAAAAGCTAAAAATGTTACAAAGCTTGAAATTGCATGATAAAAATTTATTTTCTACACTTAAGTCTAACTCTTTTCCTTTTATTTCATCAAATACATTGTTATCAAATATTATTTTTTGATTTGTTCCTTCGTCATTTAAATATTCTTCTTTTGTTATTATTTTTATATCTTCCTCAGTCATTTAATTCGTCTAATTCACTATTTATTTCGTTATCTGTTTCATTCTCTGAAATTTCATATATACTGTCTTCACTTTCTAATTCGTAATTTATGTAATCTATCTGCATATATTCTGTATTTTCTATTTTTATTTCTGATATTTGTTTATTTTTTGGGTTTTTAGGTAATTTACAATCTCTAGCTAAATGTCCTATTTTTTCGAAATTATAACAAGTACATTCCTTTATAGATTTGTTTTTCCTATATGGTCTTTTATGTTTATAATTTTTTACATAATATCTTTTTCTTGGTTTCTTATACTTATATTTTGATTTTTTGTATTTCTTATATTTCTTATGTCTTTTTCTTTTCTTATAATATTTATCTTCGCATCCAAATTGAGGTGCTATTTTATCTTTGCAACATGCTAAATTTCTTATTAATGTTTTTTCCATTTTTATTTCTTCTCTGTATTTTTCACATAGGTTTCTATACCATTGTTGTAAAAAATTTATTCTTGCTCCTAGAGTATCTACTGTTTTTGTTTCATCCCAACTTTTTATTATTTTTGAACTAAATGGTTCAGGTAATTTATTAAAATATAATTTTCTTATTTCTTTACTTTCTTCTATATTATATGCCATATATTGTATATAACAAGTTTATTGTACGAATAGATAATACACAGGTACGTTGGTGGCTAACAAAGAAAATACAAAATTCAGTTACAACAAAAGAAATTCGGAGACTAGTATTGAATATATTAAATTTTACATTTACAATTGAAGTAACTAGTACTAACAAAAATGTTATTGCAGATTACATATCAAGACAAAGCTACACAGACTGATATAATAGAAGACAATGCATTAGAAAAGATACTCAAAACCCTAACTACGCTTTCAATGAAAGTGGACAGTATTGGTAATGAAATAGAAAAGCTAAAGACTAATGAAGATAAACTGAAGTCTAAAGCTACAAATCAGCTAACTCAGCAGTGTGCAGAGCTATGTCGATCGGAAGACATTACAATTCCAGATCTAGAAGGAGACGTTGGGACACTCTATAAAACCCATAATGTTAATCAATCTACAATTGCAGGTACAAGCAGAGGAGTTAGTAGACAAAGATATCAGAATATGAACATAAATAAGATATTTGAGAAACCATTTATACCAAAAACACAAAAAGACCCCTTGTTCATACCCCCACAAATTACCACATACCGAGATAGTCTGAACCAAGATAAAAAAGTTTACAACTATACGGCCCAAACATACATAGAAAATATCTACAGAGTACAAACTTTCCTAAACCTTAACCCTAGAGCCACAGATATCAAAGAGTCAAACACAAACTATATAACCCAAAAATTACAAGGTTACAACAAGCTAATTGCACTACCCAAAACCAACTCAAGCTTAATAAAAACTTGTTTTAGCTATGGATTATTAAATACCATATATACCCAAGACGGAGAAGTGACAGCTATGGAAGAATTACATAAAATATTCACCACCTATAAAAGAATAACCAAAGGAAATCTATTTTATATAAAATGTTATACTGCACCAGCAGAGATATTATACGATGAAATAAAACCAGTTATACAAGTTGTAAAAATAGGATTAACCAGAGATATGATTATACCAGAAGATATTATGCAGCAGCCAGAGATATCCAGAAATGAAATACCTGATTTCTACGCAAATAAACGACTTATTGGGCTAGCTACAATTATTCAAGAATTAGCAAATAATTATACCAATGGAAACCCAATATGGAGCTATTATTCAAGAGATCATCAGATAATTTATTCAAATTCAAAAGAACTACGACAAGCAGATATGGAAGATGTTAGACAATGGATAATGACATTACTTAACCCAGAAAAACAATCTACTGCAAGAGCCATTAAGAGAGGATTTATTTCAGACGGATTATTGACAAGATATTGTAAGCTAATTAGACACAAATATCCAGACCATCAATGTTCGAGATGTAATGGAGAAGATAATATTATCCCAGAAGTCCACCTAGAATAAAAAAAAACAAGAAGATAAGCATGCCAGCTGGAAAGAAGATAAAAAAAATCAACAGATACGATAAAAAGATAAAAGAAGACGGAGCAGCAAAAGTAGACAAAGCAATAAAGGAAGAAAGAAACATGTAGAAAAAATTATTAACTTTCAGAAAAGATATGTATATATTAGGTAGCCATATGTATATGTTAGGTAGCCTACCTTTTTTGACTTTTGTAAGTCTTTTTTAACTTTTTCTTTTCATTTATTAGCTTAAGAAAGGTAGAGAAACGTGTAAAGTTTTGTAAATGCTCTCATTATAAATAGAGGCATAAAAGGCAGCAAAGAGGGCAAGCCTTCATGCGTTGAAGCACAAAAACTCTCTCTTGTCTACAACAAATATTTTTGCTTAGTTATTAAAAACAGGTATATTTCAATGGAAAAATCTATGGAGGAACAAAGCTCAGAAATATCAAACCTACCCGAACAGGTATATTTATTTATGATTATGAATAGCTAAATTCATAATTCTCAACAATCATGGTATGATAAAATAAATTCATGTTAGTTACTTTATAGTAGAATTATTCGAAGAATAATATGTTAAGAAGTTTATTAGCAAAGTGGAAACGGAGAAAAATCCCTAAGAACTATGTCATCCTAAAAATTCCTACAAATGGTATCAGAGCTCAGTTATTTAAAAAATATAGAAGTAGCATACATGTTTGAATTTATGAATTTAGATTGGATTTACTTGACAATAATTAATATTGATTAATTATGAGAAGACCATTTAAAAACAGAGAAGCTTTTAGAAAAATTAAAGAATCTTTAATTAGTAATTATTCAAAATATATAAGTCTAAATAAAACAAAAGAAAACCCACAAAGACTAACCTACCTAATTACCTTAGTATCTAGTATTGAAGCAAAATTAATAATCCATTTAAAATCTAGGAGAATGAGACACATATCACCTAATTATGATAAAATCATATTTAGGTATCCGCCAAAATACTATAAATACTGTTTAAATGAATAAAATACAAAAATACAGAGAACTAAAACAAACTATTTTTGAAAAACGTAAAGAATTAAAAATAAGAATTAAAAGATTAAGTTATAATATATTTGCCGGAGTTAGTAAAAACTCAATAAATGCACAAAAAGATGAAATATCAAATTTAGAATCACAAATAGATAGTTTAGAATATATATATCAACATGAACTATTTACAATAAAATGAACAAAGAAGAATTTATAATAGACGAAAAAATATATGAAAATCATGAAGGATTAAAAATAAGAATAGTATTTTCTAATCTAGGGAGAAGATATAAGAAAATAGGTGAACATTTATATTTAATGTTAGAAAAAGAAGAATTAAAATTAGAAGATAAATTGACAGCTATGGTAAGAATAAAAAGAGAAAACGAAGAAATAGATAGAAAAAAGGAAATAGAAAAAGTAAAACAACAAACTACAGAAGAAATACGAAAAATAGAAGAAACTAAAAATAGTAGGATTGCTGAATTAGAAAAAGAATAACAAATGTTAAAAGATTTGTATGAAAAAAGACAGAAAGAAAAAGATAAAGAACAAAAATTATTAAACGAGATAAATAAATTTAAAAAAAAATTAGAAATAGACAATAAAGAAATAAAAGACAAGGAATTGAAAATAAATCATATAGATGTTGAAGAGACAGATAATTATGATTCAGAAGTTAGTGAAACATATACAGAAATATTAACAAATACAAAAAATTTAGAAATCAATAAAAAACAAGAAGTAATTAATAAAGAAAATTTAGAAAATATCAACACAGAAATAAATACTCTTGATAAAAAAGAAGATCAAAATATAATACCTAGTACATCAAAAATAAGGAAACCTACATATTATAACAATAAGTTTAAAAGATATAACCTAAAGAATGAATATGACAAATGGACACCAAAACAAATAGTTAATAAAAATTATAACTTTTTAGACTTAGATTGTGTAATAGATACAGAAAAAACAATACAATTATGGATAGGATATATGACAAAACAATTATTAGATAATAATATAAGTGTAATAGATGCACCAAAATATATAGAAAGAACACTAATAGGAGCAGTGAAATTATGGTTTTTAAATCTAACTGAAAATAGTAAAAGAATATTAAGAACCGACAAACCCACAGAAGGAACATCATCAACAAAATTAACACCTATAGAATTATTAAAAAAATATGAAACAGCTATAAAAGACGAATTTAGTAGCATGATAACAAAAGAAGAAGAACAAATGAAGAGAAAGATATAAATAGGAATTTAATGTTAAAATTAGCAATATGTAATATGTGCTACATAGATGAATATACTTGCGCATTTAAAGAATATTATTATAAATGAGCATATAATATAGAAGAAAGTAAAGAAATAAGAAAATTATATTTTAATAAATTACCTGAACCATTTAGTTCAAAAATAATAAAAAGTTGGGATGAAACAAAAACAGTAGATACTCTAGGAGCAAGAATAAAAATTTTACAACAATGGTATAGAAACCTATGTAAAAAATACAGAGAAGAAATAAAAATGGAAAAAACATTAATAAGAAATTTAGCATGTTGCAAAGATAAAATAACACCTCAATTTGGATGCGAAGATAGATATTATAAGAAAAGAAAAAGACATAAGAAATATAAGAAATACAAGAAATCAAAATATAAGTATAAGAAACCAAGAAAAAGATATTATGTAAAAAATTATAAACATAAAAGACCATATAGGAAAAAGAAATCTATAAAGGAATGTACTTGTTATAATTGCGGAAAAATAGGACATTTAGCTAGAGATTGTAAATTACCTAAAAACCCAAAAAATAAACAAATATCAGAAATAAAAATAGAAAATACAGAATATATGCAGATAGATTACATAGATTACGAATTAGAAAGTGAAGACAGTATATATGAAATTTCAGAGAATGAAACAGATAACGAAATATATAGTGAATTAGACGAATTAAATGACTGAGGAAGATATAAAAATAATAACAAAAGAAGAATATTTAAATGACGAAGGAACAGATCAAAAAATAATATTTGATAACAATGTATTTGATGAAATAAAAGGAAAAGAGTTAGACTTAAGTGTAGAAAAAATATTTAAAATACCAACAATAAAAAATATATTTACTAGGAAAAAGGAAGAATATTATGTAGTAAGCCAAAAGGAATATGTAATAGACTGTAGATATGCAAAAGGTAAAGCTAGTATACCACTAGTAACAAAAAAAATAATTAATAAAGAGATAAACGATATAAAAAGTAGAGACCCAATAAAATATGTACACCTTGGAGGTACAGAAATATTAATAAAAGCATGTTTTAGAGAAGGAATAAATACACCAATAGAATTCAATAGAATTATATTTAGCAGATGATAGAATTATAAAACCTATAGAAAAAAGTATAATAACTGTCATAAAAGGAAATTTAATATACCAAAAATTTAAATTTATAATAAGTGCGAATTATTCAGTAGCAGTAACGGATAAAAATATAGACAAATCATTAGTATTATATTGGAAAATATCAGGAATAGAATTAACTCCAGGAAGTAAAATATTTACAGCAAGATATAAAAATCTATATGTATTAACAACAAAACATAAAATAACGGGAAAAAATAAAATTAATAAAATACAATAGAAAGCCCTTTTGAACAATTTGTAAAAACAATTGATAATAATGATTATAGTTACAGAAGTATAGACATAGAAGAAGATCTAGAAATAATAAATGATAGAATAAGTACAACAAAAAGAATAGCTTATGATAAACCGGAATCATCAAGCTCATAAAAAAGAACAAGTTATGAAACAAGTTCAATGGATAATTCAAACCAATATTACATAACAGGAAAGGTAAATGAAAAAGAATATTTAATACTCTTAAATACAGGACAAGAAGAAAATTATATAGCAAAATATCTAGTAAAAAATGAGAAAATAAAAACTGACAATAATATATGCCCAGATCTACCAAAAAGTTTAATAAATACTAAAAATATAGCAGAAAAAGAAATAATAATAGGAATAAGAAAAATAAAAATAGAATTTGAAGTAAAAGAAGAAATGCAAAAAACAGACATAATATTAGGAATAAAATGGTTAGAACAAGTAAAACCATATAATATAGAACATACACAATTAACTATAACATATAACAGAGAGAAATTATTCTTAAGAAGAGCCTTAACATAAAATGAAAATATATGTATTAATGAAGATAGTAGTAGAAGGATATTACAGTAGATATTATACGCCTATGATAGACACGTGATACAAAATCAAACCAACAACACCAAGAGCTTCAAGTAGGCTCGGATTTCAGTCCAACAACACAAGATCAACAAGTTTAAAGTTTCGGTTTTTCAGTCCAACAACACAAGAATAACAAGATAAACAACAATGCTAGTGAATCGAAAAGAGCCCCACACGGCTTCACTAGACTTTAAGATGACAAAATCAACAACAACCACAAGATAAGGAAAGATAGATAACTTGACATATAACATTCAAGAAACTAAGAACCCTAACATCAAGAGAGGACCCTAAGTCTAATGAATATAAACACCAAGTTCTTACGAGGACCAAGAGGCACTCAACGACCTCAAAACCCTTGTTTCTAGCCAAAGAGACAACACAAGTATCCCTCTACTTGTGAGATAGTAGTGGCGGCTTCCAAGAGTGGAAGAGAGAGAGAAAAGTTTAGTGTTCTTAGGTTACAAAAATCAGCATTCAAAAAGTGAGGACTAACTCTCTAACATGTTCTATTTATACTACAAACAAAAGGGGTAAAATGACCCATCCGCCCTTGCTTCTTGTGCCAACCTTGAAGAGTAGCTTATTACACATTAAGACCTCTCTTCACACATAAAAACGTTTAGGTCCTTGGTTGGTTCAATCACCAACTCACACACGGCCACTTGCATGAACAAAGCTTGGAGTTTTTGTAATTCCCGAGCTTGGCTTCGTGTGAAAGGCCGTGTACCTGTGGAGGCTGCCCCAACCGTATCATCCTCTCCATCTTGAGAGGAATTTGACCTCAAATTCAGCACTTGGTCATCTTCAACCGCATCCACGAGGGAGAGATCACCAACGTTGAAAGTGTTGTGCACTTGATATTCCGGTGGAAGGTCAATCTTGTAGGCGTTGTCATTGATTCTCTCAAGTACTTGGAAAGGACCATCACCCCTTGGCAGCAATTTGGACTTCCTTTGAGCTGGAAACCGATCCTTCCGAAGATGCACCCACACCCAATCTCCGGGTTCAAGCACAAGCCTTCTTCTCCCTTTGTTTACCCTTTTTGCAACCTCTTGGTTCTTCTTTTCAAGTTTGATCCGCACCGTCTCATGCATTTTCTTCATTGCCTCGGCTCTTTTATTTCCATCTAAGCTGGTCATGAGATCACTAGACAAAGGAGTGAGATCTAAAGGGGTAAGGGGATTTAGGCCGTAAACACATTCAAAGGGAGTCATTCCCGTGCTCGAATGTATTACCCGGTTGTATGCAAACTCCACCAAGGGTAGGTGATCTTCCCATGAAGTCAGTTTACCTTTAACCATAGAACGTAGCATAGACCCTAAGGTTCTATTTACTACCTCCGTTTGGCCATCGGTTTGTGGGTGGCATGACGTGGAGAAAAGTAACTTCGTTCCAAGCCTACCCCACATGGACTTCCAAAAGAGACTTAGGAACTTGGAGTCCCTATCGCTCACAATAGTCCTCGGTACCCCGTGAAGCTTTACAACATGTTCAACAAATAATGAAGCTACACTACGAGCATCCTCGGTTTTAGCACATGGAATAAAATGAGCCATTTTAGAGAATCTATCAACAATAACAAAAATGTTATCTCGGCCCTTTCTAGTCCTTGGCAGCCCCAAAACAAAATCCATCGAAATGTCCAACCAAGGTCTAAGGGGAGTAGGGAGTGGGGTGTATAATCCTTGAGGTAGGAGACGAGATTTCGCACTCCGGCAGGCCACGCATTGACTACAAATTTTAGTGACGTCTTTGCGTATTTTGGGCCAATAGAAGTTCTCCTCTAAGATTCCGAGGGTCTTGTCTACCCCAAAGTGCCCCATGAGGCCTCCGTCATGGGCCTCCCTCACAAATAATTCCCTCCAAGAACTAGAAGGAACACACAACCTCCTCCCTTTGAACAAATACCCATCGAACCGAGAGTAGGAGGAATGGTCATTCTCCTTAAGCCAACGGTCCCTTCCCCATTCTTCGCATTTCCTAAAAATAGGAGCAAAGGTAGGATCCTCGGGATACAACAACCGCAAGCTCTCAAAACCCATCAATTTCGACGACAAGGTAGCAACAAGCACATGCTTCCTAGACAAGGCATCGGCAACAACATTTTCCTTTCCCCTTTTGTAATGAATTACATAAGGGAAAGTCTCGATGAACTCAATCCACTTAGCATGACGCCTATTCAACTTGTCTTGGCTCTTAAGGTGTTTCAACGACTAATGATCCGTTCGTATCACAAACTCCTTAGGCCACAAATAATGTTGCCAATTTCCCAAAGCTCTAACAAGGGCGTACAACTCCAAATCATAAGTTGAGTAATTAAGAGTTGCCCCTTTGAGCTTTTCACTGAAATAAGCAACGGGCTTACCTTCTTGCATCAAAACAGCCCCGATGCCAACCTTACTAGCATCACACTCTACTTCAAACATCTTATCAAAATCGGGCAATTGCAATAAAGGCGCCGAGATGAGCGTAGCTTTCAAGGCCTCAAAAGCCCTAGCTTGCTCATCACCCCATTTAAAGGGTCCGTCCTTTCTAATTACCTCGGTTAAGGGGGCTGCTATGGAACTAAACCCCTTGACAAACCTCCTATAAAAGCTTGCCAACCCGTGGAAACTTCGGATTTCTCCAATAGTTTTAGGGGTCGGCCAACTTCGAATAGAGTCTATCTTGGAATCGTCCACTTCCACACCCCTTGAGCTCACGACAAAACCCAAGAATATAATCTTATCAACACCAAAAGAACACTTCTCCATGTTGGCATACAGCTTCTCCTTTCGGAGCACATCAAACACACATCTCAAATGCATTACATGATCATCAATAGATTTACTATAAACCAACACATCATCAAAGTAAACCACCACAAATTTTCCAATATAAGGCTTCATTACATGATTCATTAGCCTCATAAAGGTGCTAGGAGCATTGGTAAGGCCGAAGGGCATGACCAGCCACTCATATAGACCGAATTTGGTCTTGAATGCGGTCTTCCACTCATCACCGGGTTGCATGCGAATTTGGTGATAGCCACTCCTAAGGTCCACTTTAGAAAACAAACAAGATCCGTGGAGCTCATCTAACATATCATCTAGTCTAGGGATTGGATGACGATACCTTATAGTGATTTTGTTGATGGCTCTACAATCGACGCACATGCGCCAAGTTCCGTCCTTCTTTGGTACCAAAAGCACCGGAACAACACACGGACTCATGCTTTCCTTGATGTATCCCTTGTTGAGAAGCTCCTCAACTTGTCTTTCAAGCTCCTTAGTGTCCATGGGATTGCTCCTATAGGCCGGTTTGTTTGGAAGTTGTGAACCCGACACCAAATCAATTTGGTGCTCAATTCCCCGAAGTGGAGGTAATCCTTGCGGAAGTTCTTGAGGAAATACATCTTCATACTCCTGCAACACACAAGAAATCAAAGGGGAAATGGAAGAATTAGTGGGGTTAGTATTAAAACAATGGGCCAAAAGTAACATCGGCTTGTTTTCATCATGGTCCACGAAGAGTTCTTTCCTCCTAGCCAACATCACTACGTTTTCCATCTCTCTTGTCGTTGGGACAGCCTCGGATGTCCCTACTTCCTCACCTACGGCACTCCCCCCCTTATCTCCCTTTCCGGATTCCCCCCCTTTCCCTTCAACTCCCTCATCTTTTGATGCCACTCATTTACTTGGGAGGGTGAGAGAGGATGAAGTGTGACCTTTCGGCCATCCTTCTCAAGCGTATACCGGTTGGACCTCCCATCGTGTTTAGTAGACCTATCATATTGCCATGGTCTACCTAACAACAAGTGACATGCTTGCATTGGGATCACATCACAAAGTACCTCATCGTGGTAGTTTCCCACCTTAAACCGAATCACACATTGCCTCGTGACCCTTAATTCACCACAATCATTCAACCATTGTAGCTTGTAAGGACTAGTGTGTGGTGTAGTTGGTAGCTTCAAGAAATTTACCATAGCATGGCTCGCAACATTTGTACAACTACCACTATCAATCACTAAGGTGCACACATTCTCCTTTACAAGACACTTAGTATGGAATAGATTTTCCCTTTGACTCGGGTCATCTATCGTCTTACTAATCATGACACGTCTAACCACAAAGTTTGGAACCACACACTCCCCCTCTTGTGGATAGACATCTTCACTACCATCTACTTCATCATCATTCGGCCCATTTTCAGCTCCCTCTCCATCTTGAGGCTCGGCCTCATCCTCCCCCCTTTCGGAAACCACCTCCTCACAAAGGTAGTACACCTTTCCTTCTCGTAGGATCACATTGCGCCGGTTCGGACATTCGTTGGCCTTATGCCCCCAACCTTGGCACTTGAAGCATTGGAACCCCTTTGGGTTGGGATATTTGTGAGCCTCCGGTTTCGGAGGGAATTTAGGGACGGTTTTGGACTCGGGCAGCTTCATAGGGGCAGGTTGGTCCTTGTTTTGGGTCCAACCCGAGGGGGTTTGTACCCTTGCCTTGAAGGATGATCTCTCCTTAAGTTCCCTTTCAATCTCAAGGGCCGCTTGGAATATACCGTCAATGGTTTCAAACCGGTGAAGGGTCAAATGAGTGGAGATCTCTTTGTTCAACCCACACTTGAACCGGATGATGTCGTGACTGATTTGCTCCCCACGATGATCAAGTTTCAACATGAGTTGTTGGAACTCGTCAAAATAGGCCATCACACTCTTGCCTCCTTGCCGCAAGCCATATAATCTAGCAAGCAACTCATGACGATATCTCTCGGGAAGGTATCGTTGTCTCATCAAATACCTCAACCGATACCAAGGTGGTGGCTGCCCATCGACTAATTCATTACCAAATCGTTTAACATACTCCCACCAAGTGTTAGCATAGCCCTCAAGGTGAGCTATAGCGTAGCAACTCTTCTTTTCGTCCGAGATGTCATTAACTTGGAAAACTTTGTCACAAGCCGATTCCCAAGTTAAGTAGGCCTCGGGATCACTTTCACCCTTAAAGATGGGTAGGCTCAACTTGATGGTGTTGATGCCTACGTCTCTCTCTTGGTGTCGGTTTCCCCTATCTCCATACCCCCGGTATCTCCTAGGTTCTCCTCGACCCCCTCTTAACTCCTCCTCCCTCATATAAGCATCATCAAAGGCTCCATCTCCTTCATACTCCTCTCTACCGTATCCTTCAAAGTGGGTTGGTCGGCCTTGGCCGTTTTGATTCGGAGGATTTGGAATTTGTGGTCTTTGGTTTAATGGAGCTTGGAATGGAGGGTTCGGATTTAGTGGAGGTACTTGGCGTCCAAATCCCTCTTGTGGAATTGGAGGGGCTTGGAAATGTAGTGGTCTAGTGGAGTCTCGGTTTGGAGGAAAATAGGTAGTTTGGCTTGCGGTATTTAGTGGAGCTTGGGGTGCATTTAGCATTTGGTGGACTGTTTCGGGGGTGATGGTTGCGGAGGAGGTCCTATCATGACCATTGGTAGATACATGTAGAGGAGTAGAAGGACGAGAGTTCCTTTGACTCTCCACTTGTTCTAATCTCCCACTAATAGTCGACACTTCCCCCTTTATTGCTGCCAAGTCCCCTCTCACGGCCCCAAATTCCGAATTCAACCTTTCAAGTGTCCGGGTAACGGCCTCAAGAGTGACCCTCATAGAATCAAGGGCATTAGTATCCACACTATGAGACGTAGTTCCTTCCATTGTCAAGATATTATCCGCTTTAGTTCACCGCAAGTTCGTGTTCCACAAGTGTTGTATAATTGGCTAGTAACCGTGAATTTTTTTTAAGGTATGAGTAAGCTCTTATCCGGAATGGATTCTTGTTTGAAGACTCAAAGAATTCTTGACGGACTAGAGTCAAAAAAAATCAGCAACTCATTCAAACGAATAAAAGCACTCAAATAAACGTTGACACGAACAAACGGTTCAAGGATCTAATTGACAACCTAGTAGGAATGTACTAGTTTGTTAATTAGTTCTAGGACCAAGTAAGGGAAACCAAGGATCAACAATTAGCAACCAAAGAATATCCTAAGTTGAGCTTATAGTGACGTGGCAGCATGCAATGGTTCCACACGTTTTTCTTCTCTCTTTTTTTTTTTTTGTTAATATTCACACAACTTGTTATAGTTTGCAAAGTGTTTTTGGTGGGAAAAATAAAATCTTGTAGTATTTCACCCTTTTCAAACTCAAGAAAGTGATGTTTGGTAGACTAATCCCACAAAACAAGGCTCCTTGAATTAGGGAAAAGTGATTGACAAGACTAAAAGGTGATGGGTGCAAGTCTTTCACAACAACTTTATAGCTTGTCTTACAACTTGAGCACACAACAAGATGAACAAGATGAACAAGTTCAAAAGATGAACACCTCAACAATCTTCTTCAACTTCTTTAGCACATAAACACAACATCCACCGATTTTATTTCTTTTTGGTCATCAACAACATACAACTTTCGGCCACTTCAAGTCACTACACAATGTTCAAGTTTTCAAGCTCAACTTTTGGATCTAGACACCTTAGTGTTGGTGAGAAAGAAACCAACACTAGGAACTCACTAAACAAGCAAAATAACACTTAGATCTAGACATGCAACATCATTCTCGGATTCTACTTTTAATGGACAGATTTTCAGAATTTCCTTTTGGTGTTGTTTGTTTAAGCCGTGTACTAGCCCAAGATGGGTTATGTTGGAACACAACCGGTCTTGCTTTGATACCAAATGATACAAAATCAAACCAACAACACCAAGAGCTTCAAGTAGGCTCGGATTTCAGTCCAACAACACAAGATCAACAAGTTTAAAGTTTCGGTTTTTCAGTCCAACAACACAAGAATAACAAGATAAACAACAATGCTAGTGAATCGAAAAGAGCCCCACACGGCTTCACTAGACTTTAAGATGACAAAATCAACAACAACCACAAGATAAGGAAAGATAGATAACTTGACATATAACATTCAAGAAACTAAGAACCCTAACATCAAGAGAGGACCCTAAGTCTAATGAATATAAACACCAAGTTCTTACGAGGACCAAGAGGCACTCAACGACCTCAAAACCCTTGTTTCTAGCCAAAGAGACAACACAAGTATCCCTCTACTTGTGAGATAGTAGTGGCGGCTTCCAAGAGTGGAAGAGAGAGAGAAAAGTTTAGTGTTCTTAGGTTACAAAAATCAGCATTCAAAAAGTGAGGACTAACTCTCTAACATGTTCTATTTATACTACAAACAAAAGGGGTAAAATGACCCATCCGCCCTTGCTTCTTGTGCCAACCTTGAAGAGTAGCTTATTACACATTAAGACCTCTCTTCACACATAAAAACGTTTAGGTCCTTGGTTGGTTCAATCACCAACTCACACACGGCCACTTGCATGAACAAAGCTTGGAGTTTTTGTAATTCCCGAGCTTGGCTTCGTGTGAAAGGCCGTGTACCTGTGGAGGCTGCCCCAACCGTATCAACACGGGAGCAGAAGCTAATTTATGTAGTTATAATTGTTTATCAGAAAGTAAATGGGATAAATTAAAAACACCAATAATAGTTAAAGGATTTAATAACGAAGGAAGCTTAATTACTTATAAAGCTAAGAATGTAAAAACACAAGTATGGGATAAAATATTAACAATAGAAGAAATCTATAATTATGAGCTAACATCAAAAGATATACTTTTAGGAATGCCGTTTTTAGATAAATTATACCCACATATAATAACTAGGACAGATTGGTGGTTTACAACACCATGTAAATAGAAAGTAAGAGCAAAAAGAGTTATTAATAAAATAAGAAAGAAAACTGATTGGATCAAAGGAAGTGAAAAAATTAGAAAATATAAATAATACTGAAGATACAATAGAACTGGTCGTATTTTCAATAAATAAAAAGGAGATAACTATATTTTCAATAAATAAGATAGAAATAATTAAGAAAAAATTAGGACAATTATATAGTGAAGATCCATTAAAAGGATGGGAAAAACATAAAACCATTATAAAAATTGAATTAATAGATAAAGATATCATAATAACCCAGAAACCATTAACATATAATTTTGATGATTTAAAAGAATTTAAAATGCATATAGAAGAATTATTAGAAAAACAATATATACAAAAAAGTAATAGTAAACATAATAGCCCAGCATTTATAGTAAATAAACATAGTGAACAAAAAAGAGGAAAAAGTAGAATGGTTATTGATTATAGAAATTTAAATGCAAAAACAATGACTTATAATTACCCAATACCAAATAAGATATTAAAAATAAGACAAATACAAGGATATAATTATTTTAGTAAATTTGATTGTAAATCAGGATTTTACCATCTAAAGTTAGAAGAAGAATCTAAGGAATTAACCGCATTTACGGTACCACGAGGATTTTATGAATGGAATGTATTACCATTTGGATATAAAAATGCACCAGGTAGATATCAACATTTTATGGATAGTTATTTTAAACAACTACCTAATTGTATAGTATGCATAGACGATATACTATTATATACAAAGACCAAAGAAGAACATTTAAAATTATTGGAATAATTTACGGATATAATAGAAAAATTGGGAATAAGTTTAAGTAAAAAGAAAGCCGAAATTATGAAAAATCAGATAGAATTTTTAGGAATACAAATAGATAAAAGTGGAGTAAAAGTGCAACAACATATAGTACAAAAAATAATAAATTCGAAAGAAGAATTAGATACAAAAAAGAAATTACAATCATTTTTAGGATTAGTAAACCAAGTAAGAGAATATATACCAAAATTAGCAGAAAATCTAAAGCCCTTACAGAAAAAATTAAAAAAGGATGTAGAATATAATTATAACGAAGAAGATAAAAAACAAGTTCAGAAAATAAAAATACTTTGTAAAGAATTACCAAAATTACAATTTCCAGATGAAAATAGAAAATTCATATATATAGTAGAAGCAGATGCTAGTGAATGTAGTTACGGAGGAGTACTTAAATATAAATATGAAGAAGAAAAATTAGAACACCACTGTAGATACTACTCAGGTACATTTAATGAAACATAAATAAAATGAGAAATAAATAGAAAAGAATTATGCTCATTATATAAATGTTTATTAGCATTTGAGCCATATATTGTATATAACAAGTTTATTGTACGAACAGGTAATACATAGGTACGTTGGTGGCTAACAAAGAAAATATAAAATTCAGTTACAACAAAAGAAATTCGGAGACTAGTATTGAATATATTAAATTTTACATTTACAATTGAAGTAATTAGTAATAACAAAAATGTTATTGCAGATTACATATCAAAACAAAGCTACACAGACTGATATAATAGAAGACAATGCATTAGAAAAGATACTCAAAACCCTAACTACGCTTTCAATGAAAGTGGACAGTATTGGTAATGAAATAGAAAAGCTAAAGACTAATGAAGATAAACTGAAGTCTAAAGCTACAAATCAGCTAACTCAGCAGTGTGCAGAGCTATGTCGATCGGAAGACATTACAATTCCAGATCTAGAAGGAGACGTTGGGACACTCTATAAAACCCATAATGTTAATCAATCTACAATTACAGGTACAAGCAGAGGAGTTAGTAGACAAAGATATCAGAATATGAATATGAATATGAATAAGATATTTGAGAAACCATTTATACCAAAAACACAAAAAGACCCCTTGTTCATACCCCCACAAATTACCACATACCGAGATAGTCTGAACCAAGATAAAAAAGTTTACAACTATACGACCCAAACATACATAGAAAATATCTACAGAGTACAAACTTTCCTAAACCTTAACCCTAGAGCCACAGATATCAAAGAGCCAAACACAAACTATATAACCCAAAAATTACAAGATTACAATAAGCTAATTGCACTACCCAAAACCAACTCAAGCTTAATAAAAACTTGTTTTAGCTATGGATTATTAAATACCATATATACCCAAGACGGAGAAGAGCTGACAGCTATGGAAGAATTACATAAAATATTCACCACCTATAAAAGAATAACCAAAGAAATCTATTTTATATAAAATGTTATACTGCACCAGCAGAGATATTATACGATGAAATAAAACCAGTTATACAAGTTGTAAAAATAGGATTAACCAGAGATATGATTATACCAGAAGATATTATGCAGCAGCCAGAGATATCCAGAAATGAAATACCTGATTTCTACGCAAATAAACGACTTATTGGGCTAGCTACAATTATTCAAGAATTAGCAAATAATTATACCAATGGAAACCCAATATGGAGCTATTATTCAAGAGATCATCAGATAATTTATTCAAATTATTGGAAGATGTTAGACAATGGATAATGACATTACTTAACCCAGAAAAACAATCTACTGCAAGAGCCATTAAGAGAGGATTTATTTCAGACGGATTATTGACAAGATATTGCAAGCTAATTGGACACAAATATCCAGACCATCAATGTTCGAGATGTAATGGAGAAGATAATATTATCCCAGAAGTCCACCTAGAATAAAAGAACCAAGAAGATAAGCATGCCAGCTGGAAAGAAGATAAAAAAATCAACAGATACGACAAAAAGATAAAAGAAGACGGAGCAGCAAAAGTAGACAAAGCAATAAAGGAAGAAAGAAACATGTAGAAAAAATTATTAACTTTCAGAAAAGATATGTATATGTTAGGTAGCCATATGTATAGATTGGATTTACTTGACAATAATTAATATTGATTAATTATGAGAAGACCATTTAAAAACAGAGAAGCTTTTAGAAAAATTAAAGAATCTTTAATTAGTAATTATTCAGAATATATAAGTCTAAATAAAAAAAGAAAACCAGTCTTTTTTAACTTTTTCTTTTCATTTACTAGCTTAAGAAAGGTAGAGAAACGTGTAAAGTTTTGTAAATGCTATAACCACCAATCTGTCCTAGTTATTATATGTGGGTATAATTTATCTAAAAACGACATTCGCAAATAGTTGTCCAATTACATCATATGGATACTTAAGTAAACAGAACACTTGAGGAAACAAGCACTAGAAAGTGAGTTATGTTCTATGAAGGAGGAGATGTGCATATCGCACACAAAACTATACCAAGAATACGAAAGGTTACATAATACTAAAGAGGATCCTAAAACACTAGATAATTTAATTACGATAATATCTAATCTAGAATATGAATTAATAAAACATCTTAAGTCAAGAAGATAAAAATGAAAATTATTCCAATCAATAATAGTCATTATAAAAATAAATACCTACGTATTTATTATCTAGTTAAATTATCGTACCTAATCGTTGCATCCAACAACTTCATGATTTTTATTTATAGATTTGTTAGTCCATAAAGAAGAAAGTTGAAGAAACATGTTGTTTAAGTAAAGAATGCAAACAAATGGAGTTTTTTTTGTAACCTATGAAATACAATTAGATATAATAACTATGATAGATTTTTAAAAATTATTAAACAAATTGATTAAGTAAAGACTGAAGGAAAAAATGTCAAAAAGGAACAAAACAGTTAAATACGAATAGAGGTCATAGAGAAATTATACTTCATTAACTATTCAATTTAACTATAGATAAAAATGATTATGGATAAATTATACTTTTGTATTTTGTTGTGGGAAAAAGAAAAAATAAGAAAGATGTCCAAAATAAAAAAACCGAGAATAAATAAATAAATGTCATTCTTGGTATACAAATAAATTTTTGTAACTCATAATATGTAATTAGATGTAATAAATATTATACACTTTTTAATTGTTAAATAAATTGATTAATGAAAAGAATGAAGAAAAAATATCAAAAATAATGAAAAAGATAAATAGAAACGGATGTCATAGAGAGTATCACACACACATATTGTAACATCAATAATATCTATAATCATTTATGTAATGCAAAGAATAAAAAGAAAAAAAGAAAACATACATTGTAGAGGAGTTAAACACTTCTACGTTAAAAAGAAAGTGAACATACCTCCTTCAGAACGTAAATTCAACAACATTGTAGTAATGGATTTTAATGCCATTAATGCTCACCATCAATAACTTAAAGTTTACCCATCTTTTTCAATTTCAATATACTATATAAGGAGCACTTACAGAGGAAAGAAAAGATACAACAAAAAGAAAGAAAAAGAAAAAGAGACTTCCTCTTTTCCTCTTCTTGAATTATTTTGGTCAATCGATTTGGACAACCTCCAAACTTTCAGCCACAGGTGAACGTGTTTGCAAGTAGCTGTGGAACCTTGGGGAGCGACCGGCTAGAAGGATTTACATCGGAGTCACATCGAAATCGCTTTCAAGGAAGTGGCTTGCCATGACACAACATTTGTGACTATTCTTTTGATACTATTAATTCCAATTTTATATCAATATTGTAGTAAATTTTTCCAACAATTTGAAAGCGATTTTCTTACTTACAATATTGATAAATGGCTATTTCTTTGAACAAATTTTTTTCTGATTTGTCAAAATTTGAGCCATTGGACGAAAAAAAAATTAAATGTTGGTCACAGAAACTTTTAATTTTCTTCAAACAATTAGAAGTTGATTATGTTTTGTTTAATGAACCTCCTACTAATGGTTCTAATATTACTACTGGATCTAACACTATTGTGGTTGATGATATTACTAAAAAGAAATTCGAAAAGGATAACAAAACAGTAAAGGACATTTGTTGAACCATATGACTAATTATTTGTTTGATTTATTTGTTACCTATAAATTTGGTAAAAAAATCTGGGACAATTTAGAAAAGAAATATAGTGTCGATGATGCAGGAAAGAAAAAACATGTCATGATGCAGGAAAGAAAAAACATGTTGTCAAATAATGGATTAAATTTTAAATGGTTGACAATAAATTAATCGTGAAACAAGTCCACAAATATAAAAATTTAACTACTGATGTTCTCAATGAAGGCATGGAGATGTGTGAGATTCTTCAGTCTAATGTTCTACTAAAAATTTTCCACCACCTGGAGTGATTATAGAAATCAATTGAAACAACTAAAAAGAATTTAACTCTCCAAGAACTTATCAGTTACATGAGAACAGAGGAGGCAAACCGTCTCAAAGATAAGATGGAAGCTCTTTCACTTAATTCGTCTAAAGCTAACTTTGTGAAATTTTCTAATACTATTGCAAAAGACAGGTACGAAGGAAAACAAAAGAATGTCTAAAATAAAGAACAAGTGAAGAAGAAAAAAAATTTCAACAAGCCAGAGAGTCAAATTAAAAAAACAAAGGGGCCTTTTTTTGGATGCGGAAAACTTGGCCACAGGGTTGTCCAGTGTTATCTAATAAAAGGACAAAAGTAAAAACAGGGAGAACAAGATAACGTACAAGCTCATCTTACTGGGGGTGGGAAGTTATTACTGCAGTAATCGTTGAGGCAAATCTGGTAGCTAACAAGACTGATTGGGTGTTGGACACAAGCGCTTCAAGACATTTCTGCACCAACAAAGAATTATTCTATGACTTTGAGGAATCCACCGATGGTGAGTGTGTCTACATGGGTAAATCCACTACTATTGGAGTTATAGGTAAAGAAAAAATTTAATTAAATGAACTTCGGGAAAAATATTAGCCTTGAACAATGTCCTGTATGTTCCCTCGCTCCGTAGAAACTTAATTTCTGGAGCACTTCTCAACAAAATAAGCCTTAAACTTATTTTTAAAGCTGATAAAATAATTATTTCTCATGGAGAAAACTTTATCAAGAAAGGATATCTTTGTGGAGAATTATTTGTACTGAACATTGATCAAGAGATTGTCAATAATGCAAATATTCATAATTCTGCTTATATTGCTGAGTCTATTAATTTATGACATAGTAGACTAGGTCATGTTAATATTACTTCTATTAAAAGACTTAGAAAAATGACATTAATTCCTGCAGTAAATATTGACGATATTTCTAAATGTCCTGTGTATGTAGAAGCAAAGCATGCCAAAAAATCTTTTAAATATATTACTAGTAGAAAGACGGAATTGCTTGGATTAGTACATTCAGACTTAACAAATTTTAAGAACACTATTAGTATTACATTACTTTTGTTGATGACTTTTCTAGGTACACTAAGGTATATCTACTTAAGTCTAAGATGAGGCTGAAAGTATATTTTTAAAATTCAAAGCAGAAGTAAAAAATTAATTAGACAGAAAATTAAGAGATTTAGATCTAATAGGGGCGGTGAATATAGTACTAAAATTCTAGAAGATTTTTGTGAGAAAAATGATATTATCCATGTGTTTAGTGCTCCCTATACTCCCCAATAAAATGGTGTAGTCGAACGAAAAAATAGAACCCTTAAGAAAATAATGAATTCTATGCTTTTTAAGCTCGGGTCTACCTGACTATATGTAGGAGGAAGTTATCTTATCTGCATGTTATATTCATAATAGATTTCCTCATAAAAGGTTAGACAGGACCTCATATGAATTGTGAAAAGGATTCGCTCCTAACTAAAAAGTTTATAAAGTGTGGAGGTGTTTGACTAAGATTAGTCTACCTGGTTTTAAACGGATAAATGTAGGCTATAAAATCTTTAACACTGTCATTATTGGTTATGCTCAAAATAGTGTTGCATATAGATTTATGTCATTAAATGATTATTCTATTTGTGAATCTAGAGATGCAGAATTTTTTTAGCATGTTTTTCCTTTGAAAAATGATGTGCCTAGTGATGTGCAAAATAATACTTCCGTATCTATGTCTATTAACTCTTATGTTATGTCTGCATATGATGTTATTGCTAATGAGCATGAAAATGAACTTAGAAGGAGTAAAAGGCATAGAACTGAGATTAGTTTTGGTCCTGATTTTATCACCACCTTCTTAACTGAGAATTTTGATATCGATACTTTAAATGATGAATTAGTTTCTATCTCTTAATAGAAGAAGTCCCTAAGACTTATGATGAAGTAATGAGTTCAGTAGATGAAATATTTTTAAAAAAGGCTATTAAAAGTGAATTAGACTCTATAATGTATAATCACATCCGAGACTTGTATGATTTTCCTAAAGGTTGTAAACCCATAAGTAGCAAGTGGATATTAAAGAAGAAATTGAAGCCTGATGGTATAGTTGATAAATATAAGTCTAGACTTGTGATTAGGTGTTTTAACCAAAAGAAAGGTGTTGGTTATTTTGATACTTATTCTCTTGTGACTAAAATAACGACCATTAGAACTCTTATTGCTCTAGCCGCTATTCATAATTTTGTGGAACACCAAATGAATGTCAAAACTATATTTTTAAATGGTGATTTAGAGGAAGAGATCAATATGACTCAACCTGAGGGTTTTGTGATCCCATAACAAAAGGATAAAGTATGCAAATTGAGAAAGTCCTTATATGGGCTTAAGTAGACACCTAAGCAGTGGTATGAAAAAATTTAATTTCACATTAATGGACAATGACATTATTGTTAATTCATCTGATACTTGTGTTTATTCTAAAATGATAGGATCATATTGTGTAATTATATGTTTATATGTAGATGACATGTTAATCTTTGGCCCTAATATGAATGTTGTATATGAGGCAAAGAAATTTTTATTTTCTATATTTGAAATGAAATACCTTGGAGAAGCCGATGTGATTTTAGGGATAAAATCAAAAGAACCGTTAATGGTTTCTGTTTGTGTCAGTCTCATTATATTGAAAAGATGTTAAAAAGATTTGATTATTTTGATGTAGTTTCAGTGAGAACTCTTTATGATCCTAGCATACCCTTGAAAAAGAATAAAGATTCCAATATTTCTCAAATTGAATATGCTAAAATAACTGGGAGTGTAATGTTTCTTATGAACTATACTTGGCCTAATATAGTTTATAGGAAAAAAAGCCGAGTGACTGAGAAATCTTTTAGCAGATGTGCCTTTATGGGGAAAACAAGTATCACTAGTCTCTTTACATTGTGACTCACAAATGATAATTGAGATTGCTAAAAATAGTGTATACAATGGTAAAAGGAAATATATTCGCATCAAACATGGTGCAGTTAAGCAATTGTTGAAATATGGTATTATTTTTTTGGAATATGTAAGGTTCAAAAGAAATTTAGCGGATCCTATAACCAAGGATTTGATAAGAAAAATGATTCTTGATCGTTGAGGGGGATGTGGCTAAAGACCATGGATTTAGGTAATATGGTGGATACCTATTTGTGGTCAAACGAAATTCATATAGGCCTCAATAAACACTACATATCTTAGCCCTATGGCGTGAGGTAGTGTATTACAAGGTTGAGCTTATTTTTGCTCTTAGTGATCCATAGCCTTAAGGTGGTCTATGAGATAGACTTGATGGATCACCTACGTGAGTGTAAAAGATTGGTCACCTTTTTATGAAAGACTTGGGTCATCTTTTTAGAGCACTCATGAGACCCAAGGTTTGTGTGCATGATCATAAAATCACTTTATAGTATCACGTAGGTTGCTTAAAATCAAGGATATGGTATGTGTTGTGGGGGTCTCAACTTATGTCCATCTAATTTCAGAGTACTTTACTTTTTGAATATTTGTTGTTGCCTTATATCCCTACGTGTCAATTCAAATCGAAAGATATTGACACTTAAGTACATGTTCCTTCCTTTTGCCCAGAATTTATTCTTATTTTTTATTTTTTGCATTAGTGGGGGGATTGTAACACCAATACTATTCATAATCATTTGTGTAATGCAAAGAATAAAAAAGAAAACATACATTTCAGAGGAGTAGAACACTTCTACGTTAAAAGTAAAGTGAACATACCTTCTTTAGAACGTAAATTCAACAATATTATAGTAATGGATTTTAATACCATTAATGCTCACCATCAATAACTTAAAGTTCACCCGTCTTTGTCAACTTCAATATACTATATAAGGAGCACCTACAGAGAAAAGAAAAGATACAACAAAAAGAAAGAAAAAGAAAAGAGTCTTCCTCTTTTCCTCTTCTTGAATTATTTTGGTCAATTGATTTAAGCAACCTCCAAACTTTCAGCCACGAGTGCACGTTTTTGGAAGTAGCTGTGGAACCTTGCGGGGGATGATCGGCTAGAAGAATTTGCACCGAAATTAGGCCGAAATTGCTTTTAAGGTAGTGGCTTGCCACGACACAATATTTGTGACTATTCTTTTAATATTATTAATTCTAATTTTATATCAATATTATAGTCATTTTCACACACGCACACACACATATATGTATATATAATCTAATTGTTAAAGGCTTAAAGGCTTTTCTAAATTCTTTTTCGTCATAAATAAGGAATTTGAGCAAATGTAACAATAAAAACTATTTTATTAGTATGTGGACATTGTGAATTTAACTCAATAAATAATTTCATGAATGAGAAGAGTATTACTAATAAAATCTTTTATTGTTATTTTAATAAACAATATTAAATAAAAATAAGATATAAAAAAAAAGTAGAAAACAACTCAAAAAGGAGAAAAAGAATAAATATGAGTGAAGGTCATAGAGAGGTGCCGCATCACCTTTGTCTGTGACTTTCCTTTATATTATATATAGAATTTCCTACCCCTATATTATCGGGTTAAATATATTTCGTTATTATAGGGTTAAAATCGTTTACACCCCCAAACTTTACTGTAAAAATCAAACACCCCCCCCCCCCCCCAACTTTGAACAATAATCATTCTCCTTCCTTTTTCCTATTTGATTTTTAAAATACCTACTTTACCCTTATATTTATATCAACATTTGTATCTCTTTTTTTTTAGAAAAAACTTTTTATAAAAATATTTTTTTATTTTTAATCTATATAACATATTTTCTATAAAAGTTAAAAATTATTTTTAAGATAAAAGAATAAAAGTCAGAAATGTTAATTGAGTATATAATTTAATGAGAAACTATAATATTATAATTGAGCAAAATAGTAAAAGTTAATTTTATTAAAACTTAAAACTCTAATATATATTTATACGTGAAAATAATACGTAATTATATTTTTTAAATATATTTCAATGTAAGTATACAAAATAATTAATAGTCGAGGGTCTTTCGGAAACTATCTCTCTACCTCTCCGTGGTAGTGGTAAGGTTTGTGTACCCCTATCCTCCTCGGACCTCACTTAAATTTTTTTACTAGATATGATGTTGTTGTAGATGTATATTTGTTACAAATCAAATAATTGTTGTTGATGAATTTGAAATTATAATTTAAAAAATAATTCATATTAACAACCAAAACTCATTTATCTATATAGACATTAAAGAATAAGAGAAAATCAAAATATGTATCTATATATGTAATTACATACTCACATACATACTTAATACATATAATATAAAAATTTTGAATGTAAAAAGTACCTTTAGATTTTGTAATTAATTATAAAAGAATTTACTAATATTAAAAGGCGGGCTTGAGAATTTGTATACCTACATTGAAATATATTTATAAAATTATAATTATCTATTATTTTCACGTATAAATATATATTAGAGTTTTGATTTTTAATAAAAATAATTTTACTATTTTGCTCATTTATTTCATTATAGTTTATCATTAAATTTATACTCAATTAATATTTCTCACTTTTATTTTTTTATCTTAAAAATATTTTTTAAATTTTATAGAAAATATGTTATATAAATTAAAAATAAAAAAAAATTATAAAAAAGTTTTTTTTAAAAAAAAAGAGATACAAATGTTGATATAAATATAAGGATAAATAGGTATTTTAAAAAATCAAATAAGAAAAAGGAGAGAAAATGACTATTGTTCAAAGTTGAGAGAGATGTTTGATTTTTACCGTAAAGTTGGGGGTGTAAACAATTTTAACCCCATTATTATACTATCGAATTAAATATACCTCGCTGTTATCAAACCTAACAAACATACCCACTAATAAGTGGTTTTTGTATTTAATTTGCATTGAAATTACCCGTTTTCTCTTTTAACTCAAACTCAACCTACTAAACTAAAATTACCCATGCCAAATTAAATTCAAAATCCATCTCTTCAATCCTCTCATCTTCTTCCTCTGTCGAAATCATAACAGGCATGCAATCCATCAATTTCTAAGGTAGACCATTCTCACCAAATTATTCTTGTATGTACTACCATAGTAGTAATGCAGTACCATAACAACGTCAGTAAATGAACAATTTTCTCTTGATTAAAAGAGAAAATAGAGATTTCAATTTAAATTGTTTAATTTTGATTGACTTGAAGGAAATCATCCAGTTGAGGGATACATTTGTTAAGTTTGATAATGATGAGGGCATATTTAGTCTGACAGTATAACAACGGAGGTATACTTAGCCTGATAGTATGATGTATATTTACCCCAATAGTATAATGAAGAATAAATTTAGCTAATAAATGAAAATAAAAGAATATTTTTGACCTTTTTTTCGAAAAGTATTATATAAATTAGGAGAGAGTAATATTAGACATTTGATATCATATACTTTCTCCGTCCTTTTATGTGTCATCATTTTCTTTTTGATCCGTCGTATAAAGAATTCATCTTTTCCTGTTTGACAACTATTTAATAGCATATTTTTGGTTATCTCTTCTTGTTCGCATATTTCTTCAGGGATAATATAATCTCGTGTCATTCCTATCTTGACAACAGTAATTGTCTATTTTATTTCATCAAACAATATTTCTGCTGGTGCTGAGTAGAAACGAACATAGAATAACTGTCCTTTCGTAATCCTTTTATAATCCATAAGTTTTTTGTGAATATCTGGAATTCTTGTTAACTCTTCTCCAGTAGTTGTGTAAACTATAGATAATAGTCCATAATAGTAACATGAAGAAATTAAGTTTGCACTGGTTCCAGGCAAAGCAATAAGTTTGTTATAGTTCTGACATTTTTGTGTAATATATCCTTGGTTTTGTTTTGCTAAATCTTTATTCTGGATAGGTTTTGTATTTAACAATTTTTGTAAGGTATAAATATTATCAATATATATGCGAGCGATATGGTTATAAGTCTGCTTTTGTTGATTGAGTGATTCGAAAGATGTGTGTATCTGGGGAGGTATAGATGACTCTGGTTTTTATATATTTGGTGTATATGGTTTTGAGAATATCTGGTTGAGGTTATAATTCTTTTTCTTTGGTAGTTCAGGTTTATTTTGAGTGACTATATTCTTTCCCTTGGATAAATCATCTGCGTCTGCAGCTGTAACTGTAATTTCGTTAGTAATTTGAGTTTTTAGGTGTTTCTCATCGTCACCTTCTAGATCTAATTTTTTAATGTGGTCAGTTCGGAAAGATAAAAGCAAAACTCCCTTTTTAGTTCAATACTTCAGAAATTCTACTTTTCTTTAATATTACATTTTTTTACACTCTAGAAAAGACAATATATAATTTAAGGAGTTGTTTGATAGTTGGTTAGAGGTATGCGGGTATTAGTAATGTAAGAAATAATTATAAGAAAATTTATGTATTATTTTATGCAATCCTCAAATTATGACTTCTGGTGGTGGAGAATCGCGGACATGTGAGAGAGATAAGAATTGTATGGAGAATGACTTTATAATTAGAGGTGGACATATTTTGATTTAAATCGAAAAAATCGAAAAACCAAACCAAAATTTAATTTTAGTTTTTCGTTTTTTTGGATCGGATTCGGTTTGTAATTTTAAAATTTTGGTTTTTCGATTCGGTTTTCGGTTTTAAAAAAAATATTCAGTTAAACCGAAAAGCTGAAATTTTATAAATAAATAAATAAATAATATATATATTTTATTATATATATATATATATTATATATATATAATATACATATAATATTATATTATATATATATAATATTTAGTAATTCACATTCACAATTAACATTTAACGACAAATTCGCATACGCCGCAGACTGTTTATGGATTGTTTTAGTGACTCAAATATTTTATGAAATTTTTTGGTGACTTTGGACTGTTTTATGGACTATTTATGCAAGGTTATATTATATGTAGTGATTAATGACGTTATGTATTATGTTAAGCTTATGATTATTTCATTTCGTTTCATTCATGTTGAGTTATTTATAGTTATTTATATTTGGGAATGAAAAACAGGTTTGAAAAAAATATTTTTCTAAAAAAACCCGTCAATTTTAAATGCTCAGTTATGAAAAAGTGAAGCTAACTACTTTAATATTTCAAACCAAAATAAAAATTCAAAATAACCGAACCGAATTTGTAAAAAACAAACCAAACCAAATTTATTTCGATTTGATTACGGAGGTCATTTTTATCAATAAAAAAACTAATAAATCGAACCAATATTAAACAATCAGATCGAACTGACCGAACACCCACCCCTATTTATAATATTGTGCCGTCTCTTCCTAAAAAATTGCGACTAATGAATATTTCGTGCCACGTGAATTTTTAGATCAATGGCGTGACAGGGTTCATGAAGCTAATGTTTTGACTTCTGATGACATAATTGAGTGTCCTTTTTGAAATTGTTCACGTAATTTGATTGATGACAAAAAGGAATTTTTGATTAGGACATGTCCAAAGTGTTGAAGAATTGATTAGGGCATGCGTAAAGTTGATTGGCACAAGGGAAGACATACAAATTGTAGAAATATTGATAATCTGGAACTCTCAACAAGACTATCAATGAAAATTTTATTAATATATTATTTGATGTAATACACACATATTCTAAATTAGTTATATTAAAATTTGAAGGACTTTAAAAATATTGTTTGAACTTTTTGCCCTCTATAATAGACGTTATCATCTTTTTACTTTTTTATTTTCTTTATGATATTAAATATTGACTATAATAAATATATTAAAAAATAAATAGAATCACAATTAAAATAACGTTTGGTCCAACTAGAATAAGATTTTGTCCAAGCAAAATATTTGTAATGGGCAGGAGAGAGTTTTTGCTTCATAAAAGATCTGTATGAAAAAAGACAGAAAGAAAAAGAAGAAAAAAATAAAGAACAAAAATTATTAAACGAGATAAATCAATTTAAAGAAAAATTAGAAATAGACAATAAAGAAATAAAAGACAAGGAATTAGAAATAAATAATATAGATGTTGAAGAGACAGATAATTATGATTCAGAAGTTAGTGAAACATATACAGAAATATTAACAAATACAAAAAAATTTAGAAATCAATGAAAAACAAGAAGTAATAAATGAAGAAGATTTAGAAAATATCAACACAGAAATAAGTACTCTTGATAAAAAAGAAGATCAAAATATAATACCTAGTACATCAGAAATAAGGAAACCTACATATTATAAGAATAAGTTTAAAAGATATAATCTAAAGAATGAATATGACAAATGGATACCAAAACAAATAGTTAATAAAAATTATAACTTTTTAGACTTAGATTGTGTAATAGATACAGAAAAAACAATACAATTATGGATAGGATATATGACAAAACAATTATTAGATAATAATATAAATGTAATAGATGCACCAGAATATATAGAAAGAACACTAATAAGAACAGTGAAATTATGGTTTTTAAATCTAACTGAAAATAGTAAAAGAATATTAAGAACTGACAAACCCACAGAAGGAACATCATCAACAAAATTAACACCTATAGAATTATTAAAAAAATATGAAACAACTATAAAAGACGAATTTAGTAGCATGACAACAAAAGAAGAAAAACAAAATGAAGAGAAAGATATAAATAGGAATTTAATGTTAAAATTAGCAATATGTAATATGTGCTACATAGATGAATATACTTGCGCATTTAAAGAATATTATTATAAAGGAGCATATAATACAGAAAAAAGTAAAGAAATAAGAAAATTATATTTTTTGTAAATTACCTGAACCATTTAGTTCAAAAATAATAAAAAGTTGGGATGAAACAAAAATAGTAGATACTCTAGGAGCAAGAATAAAATTTTTACAACAATGGTATAGAAATCTATGTGAAAAATACAGAGAAGAAATAAAAATGGAAAAAACATTAATAAGAAATTTAGCATGTTGCAAAGATAAAATAACACCTCAATTTGGATGCGAAGAAAGATATTATAAGAAAAGAAAAAGGCATAAGAAATATAAGAAATACAAAAAATCAAAATATAAGTATAAGAAATCAAGAAAAAGATATTATGTAAAAAATTATAAACATAAAAAACCATATAGGAAAAAGAAATCTATAAAGGAATGTACTTGCTATAATTGCGGAAAAATAGGACATTTAGCTAGAGATTGTAAATTACCTAAAAACCCAAAAAATAAATCTAAGGAATTAACCGCATTTACGGTACCATAAGGATTTTATGAATGGAATGTATTACCATTTGGATATAAAAATGCACCAGGTAGATATCAACATTTTATGGATAGTTATTTTAAACAACTACCTAATTGTATAGTATACATAGACGATATACTATTATATACAAAGACCAAAGAAGAACATTTAAAATTATTGGAACAATTTACGGATATAATAGAAAAATCAGAAATAAGTTTAAGTAAAAAGAAAGCCGAAATTATGAAAAATCAGATAGAATTTTTAGGAATACAAATAGATAAAAGTGGCGTAAAAATGCAACAAAATATAGTACAAAAAATAATAAATTCAAAAGAAGAACTAGATACAAAAAATAAATTACAATCATTTTTAGGATTAGTAAACCAAGTAAGAGAATATATACCAAAATTAGCAGAAAGTCTAAAGCCCTTACAGAAAAAATTAAAAAAGGATGTAGAATATAATTATAACGAAGAAGATAAAAAATAAGTTCAAAAAATAAAAATACTTTGTAAAGAATTACTAAAATTACAATTTCCAGATGAAAATAGAAAATTTATATATATAGTAGAAGCAGATGCTAGTGAATGTAGTTATGGAGGACTACTTAAATATAAATATGAAGAAGAAAAATTGGAACACCACTGTAGATACTACTCAGGTACATTTAATGAAACAGAAATAAAATGGGAAATAAATAGAAAAGAATTATGCTCATTATATAAATGTTTATTAGCATTTGAGCCATATATTGTATATAACAAGTTTATTGTACGAACAGATAATACACAGGTACGTTGGTGGCTAACAAAGAAAATACAAAATTCAGTTACAACAAAAGAAATTCGGAGACTAGTCTTGAATATATTAAATTTTACATTTACAATTGAAGTAATTAGTACTAACAAAAATGTTATTGCAGATTACATATCAAGACAAAGCTACACATACTGATATAATAGAAGAGGATACTCTAGAAAAGATATTCAACACCCTAACTACGCTTTCAATGAAAGTGGACAGTATGGGTAATGAAATAGAAAAGCTAAAGACTAATGAAGTTAAACTGAAGTCTGGAGCTACAAATCAGCTAACTCAGCAGTGTGCAGAGCTATGTCGATCGGAAGACATTAAAATTCCAGAGCTAGAAGGAGACGTTGGGATACTCCATAAAACCCATAAGATTTATCAATCTACTTCTGCAGGTACAAGCAAAGGAGTAAGGAAAAATACAAATATGAACCTAAACAAGCTATTTGATAAACCATTTATTCTAAATACACCAAAAGATCCTATGTTTATACCCCACAAATTACCACATACCGAGAAAGTCTAAACTAAGATAAAAAGACCTACAACTATACAACCCGAACATACATAGAAAATATTTACAAAATACAAACCTTCTTAAATACCAACCCCAGAGCTATAAACATCCAAGAACCACATACGAATTACATAACCCAAAAGCTAACCGGATACAATAAGCTAATTGTTTTGCCCAAAACCTAACCAGGTCTAGTTAAAACTTGTTACGAATATGGATTACTTAGTACCATATATACCCAAGACGGAAATGAAATATCCAGTATACCAGAGATATATGATTCATTTAACATTTTCAAAAGAATAACCAAAGGTAACCTATTTTTTATAAAATTCTATACGGCATCAACAGAGATATTGTATGATGAAGTTAAATCACCTATACAAGTTGTAAAAATAGGAATGACCAAAGATATGATTATACCAGAAGATATTACTCAACAACCAGAAATACCTAGAATTGAGATACCAAATTTTTATGCAAATAAGAGAATTATTGGACTATCTACGATTCTTCAAGAGTTAGCAAACACTTATCGCAATAGAAATTCTATATGGAGTTATTATTCAAGAGGTAATATAATAGTCTACTCAAATTTAAAGGGACTACGAGAAGCAGATATGGAAGACGTTAGGCAATGGATCCTAACTTTACTCAATCCAGAGAAAAAAACTATCGCCAGAGCCATTAGAGAAAAAATTATTTCAAAAGAGTTATTAACCAGATATTGCAAGTTAATTGGACATAAATATCCAGACCATCAATGTTCAAAATGTAATGGAGAAGATAATATTATCCCAGAAGTCCGCCTAGAATAAAAGAATCAAAATAAGCATGCCAGCTGGAAAGATAAGATAAGAAGCAATAGATACGCCAACGAGAAGATACCAGTGGAAGAAGACCAGATATTAAATTATTTACGTGTTAGAATTATTGTATAGACTAGACTTTACTTTTTAGTCTCCTAGCCTTTTTGACCTTTATTGTATAGACTAGGCTTTACTTTTTAGCCTCCTAGCCTTTTTGACTTTTCAAAAGGCTATTTTAGAATTTTTTAAACGTGTAAAGACTAATGTAAAGACTTTGTAAAGATTTTCATTCTATAAATGAAAGAAACTGAAGGCATTGCAAGGCAAGCCTTCATGTGTTGAAGCAAAAACTCTCTCCTTCCCATTACAAATATTTTGCTTAGTTATTAAAAAACAGATTTATTTAAATGGAAAAATCTATGGAGGAACAAAGCTCAGAAATATCAAACCTACCCGAACAGGTATATTTATTTATGATTATGAATAGCTAAATTCATAATTCCCAACAATCATGGTATGATAAAATAAATTCAAGTTAGTTACTTTATAGTAGAATTATTCGAAGAATAATATGTTAAGAAGTTTATTAGCAAAGTGGAAACGGAGAAAAATCCCTAAGAACTATGTCATCCTAAAGGTGAAACCAATAAGGCAAGAAGCCGTGGTGGAGAGTAACCAGAGTAGAGGCGCTGTTTAAGGGAAAATATCCAGATTACCATGCTAATAGTGACCGAAGAACATGTTATTTAAGAATAATCTAGTATATAGTAATCTGAGATGACTATATTTTGTTATGTACATGGTTGAAGGAAATATTTTGAAAAAAACAATTTTATGAAAATGAATAATTATTTATCTGATATGATGGTAGATAAATTTAAAATACTCATTTTGTATGCACTTAAGGATATAAAAGTAGCAGATGTAAGAAAAATCATATTAGAAAAAGCATTTGGGAAATATTATATGACTAGAATAAATTACATACCATACCTACCTAACTACTCTTACAAATACTTACCATGATAAATTACATATATGTAGAATTTTTGGAAAAAGATATGAGAAACATACAGTTAATAGAAAAACAGATGAAAGTAAATTTAGACAAATACATGGAAACTAAAGATATAAAATATATAAGATTTCTTAGTAAAAATATAAAAGAGTTAATAAGATTAAAACAAACAACTACAAAATATTATAATAAAATATTTAGTCAATTTTAAATGATAGATAATCTTAAAGTCTTAATCTTATATATACTTAGAGATATAGAAATTATAGATATTAAGAGAATAATATTAGAAAAAGTATTAGACTATGAAATTGAAACTATAAATTGGATAGAACAGTTATATCTGGATAATTACCCAGATGGATATTATTCAGATTAAAAGATGTTAGAATATATAAGAAAAACTAGAGAAAATCAAAATAATCTAAATGACGAAATTAATTATAGAAATCGAATTAGAAAAATAATGGAGAATCTAAAAGAAAAATTAATATGGATAGAAGAAACCTTGAAAAATTTAGGAAAAAGTACATGTAATAGTTTATATAATTTAAAAAACTCACTACGAGAAGAACAACACAAGATAATAAATAACATTGAAAATCTCGAATTAGATATACATTACAGTACAATTAGGGTAAATTATTATACAGAAATCTGTAACTCTACAATTACTACAGGATAAAATAATAAATTACACAAATTAATGAATACATCTTACGAAAAGAATAAATCATTAAAAGAAATAGAAACCCAACTATATAGTTTATACCTAGAATACAAAAGGTTACATATTACTAACGAGGATCCTAAAACACTAGATAATTTAATTACGATAATATCTAATCTAGAATATGAATCCGCACCTAATCCGCACCGTTTTTTGTATATATTGTTTTTCTAATAATTCTTCTATATGCATTTTAAATTCTTTTAAATCATCAAAATTATATGTTAATGGTTTCTGGGTTATTATGCTATTTTTATCTATTAATTCAATTTTTATAATGGTTTTATGTTTTTCCCATCCTTTTAATGGATCTTCACTATATAATTGTTCTAATTTTTTCTTAATTATTTCTATCTTATTTATTGAAAATATAGTTATCTCTTTCTTATTTATTGAAAATACGACCAGTTCTATTGTATCTTCAGTATTTTTTATATTTTCCAATTTTTGTGTAATTTTTTCACTTTCTTTTATCTAATCAGTTTTCTTTCTTATTTTATTAATAACTCTTTTTGCTCTTACTTTCTGTTTACATGGTGTTGTAAACCACCAATCTGTTCTAGTTATTATATGTGGGTATAATTTATCTAAAAACGACATTCCTAAAAGTATATCTTTTGATGTTAGCTCATAATTATAGATTTCTTCTATTGTTAATATTTTATCCCATACTTGTGTTTTTACATTCTTAGCTTTATAAGTAATTAAGTTTCCTTCGTTATTAAATCCTTTAACTATTATTGGTGTTTTTAATTTATCCCATTTACTTTCTGGTAAACAATTATATCTACATAAATTAGCTTCTGCTCCTGTGTCTATCATTGGCGTATAATATCTACTGTAATATCCTTCTACTACTATCTTCATTAATACATATATTTTTATTTTATGTTAAAGCTCTTCTTAAGAATAATTTCTCTCTGTTATATGTTATAGTTAATTGTGTTTGTTCTATATTATATGATTTTACTTGTTCTAACCATTTTATTCCTAATATTATGTCTGTTTTTTGCATTTCTTCTTTTACTTCAAATTCTATTTTTATTTTTCTTATTCCTATTATTATTTCTTTTTCTGCTATATTTTTAGTATTTATTAAACTTCTTGGTAGATCTGGTCATATATTATTGTCAGTTTTTATTTCCTCATTTTTTACTAGATATTTTGCTATATAATTTTCTTCTTGTCCTGTATTTAAGAGTATTAAATATTCTTTTTCATTTACCTTTTCTATTATGTAATATTGGTTTGAATTATCCATTGAACTTGTTTCATAACTTGTTCTTTTTGATGAGCTTGATGATTCCGGTTTATCATAAGCTATTCTTTTTGTTGTACTTATTCTATCATTTATTATTTCTAGGTCTTCTTCTATGTCTATATTTCTGTAACTATAATCATTATTATCAATTATTTTTACAAATTATTCAAAAGGGCTTTCTATTTGTATTTTATTAATTTTATTTTTTCTCGTTATTTTATGTTTTGTTGTTAATACATATAGATTTTTACATCTTGCCGTAAATATTTTACTTCCTGGGGTTAATTCTATTCCTGATATTTTCCAATATAATACTAATGATTTGTCTATATTTTTATCCGTTACTGCTACTGAATAATTCACACTTATTATAAATTTAAATTTTTGGTCTATTAAATTTCCTTTTATGGCAGTTATTATACTTTTTTCTATAGGTTTTATAATTCTATCATCTGCTAAATATAATTCTATTGGTGTATCTATTCCTTCTCTAAAACATGCTTTTATTAATATTTCTGTACCTCCAAGGTGTACATATTTTATTGGGTCTCTACTTTTTATATCGTTTATCTCTTTATTAATTATTCTTTTGTTACTAGTGGTATACTAGCTTTGCCTTTTGCATATCTACAGTCTATTACATGTTCCTTTTGGCTTACTACATAATATTCTTCCTTTTTTCTGGTAAATATATTTTTTATTGTTGGTATTTTAAATATTTTTTCTACACTTAAGTCTAACTCTTTTCCTTTTATTTCATCAAATACATTGTTATCAAATATTATTTTTTGATCTGTTCCTTCGTCATTTAAATATTCTTCTTGGTTTAGAAAAAAAAATTCTTTTCCACAAAAAAAAACATAATTAAATTTACCTAAATGAATTTTTAACTAAAGATGCCAACGTTTTTTTTAAAGAAAAAACTATTTCAAATTATTAATTATTAATGTCAAGTTATACGGAGAAATCTGCACACACGATACTTTAATATTTTAAAATGAAATTGTGTAATATACTTTAGTTATTTTTTAATTTAATTTTATACTCTTTTTCGAATTTAGAAGTCTTTTCCGTTATAGTAAATGCTTACTTTATTTGTTTGAAGAAAAGTGGCTAGTTACCTTAGGATCAAGTTAGTTTTCACCTATAAATAATCAGATTGTTATTCATAGTTAAATATTTATGAATTTTAATTCTTGTGTTGGTGTCGGTCAAATTTAACTGATTATTTTTTTTATTTTTTCAGCATGAGCAGTATATGTTTGTATTCATTAAAAATCATAAATTTTAGACCGTAATGGGTGAGGGAAGAAGACTTGACAAAGGATTTAAAGTTGCACACGAAATAACTATGGCGCACCTTGTTGTTGATACATAAGATGTGAGATATTTGCTAACATGTTATCTCCAATGTAATTAATTCAAACAATATCCTATCATAAAAACATGAATTTGTTACATAATTTTTCTTTGATTACCTATCAACACAAACAAACAATAAGAAAGTCGAGGGTGAAGCTCAATCTTATGAATCTCATCTGTTTGCATAATCTAGCTAAAAGAAATCTTACTTTGTTATGAGAAACTTTTAAAAAAATGACTATAATTTAAAATAAATTTAATATTATAGCTATAGTTTTTTTAATTACAATTTGTAGCTAGCTACAAGTTAAAAGGAGAAGAGATGCGAGCAAAATTGGGAGAGAAAATAAGAGGCAAGTGAGATTTGAGGGAGGGCGAGAGGCGAGAGAGCGGATGATGTATTTAATATAACAGGTTGTATCATGAATATAATTGATTTGTATGAGCGAGTACAATTGTATCAGGTATAGTACTAGATATTATTTCAGTCTTTAGTACCAATACGTTATGTTTTCTATCATTATCATATGTTTGAAATGTCACTCTTTATACACTTTTATCTAGAACTTCTAAAGTATATGGTAAAAATTTATCCATAAAATTTATATATATAAAAGGATATTAGAAAAATTAAAAGATGAAATGTATGAGAACATTATACCAAAGAGAATTAATGTCAGATTCTACAATAAAAATTGAATTCAAGCATTTTTATTTGAATAAGACTTTATAAGTTATAGAAATTTTGACCATGAAATTTTACATTGTAAAGTTTTAACAATTTTAACTTTGATAATTCTTTTTCATTTTAAGAGTCATTGCTACCAATTTTATATTTAGATTTAGGAGTACCTTTTAGGTTAATGAGTGTCTTTTGCCTTTTCTCATAATTATGATCATTTATTTTTTTAAATTCAAGCGTTTGTTGCCTCATATAATATCAATGTTTGAAGGATTTCTATCACAGTAATTAATGGCTTATATTTTAAATTTCAGTGACTAAAAGTAATATATATACATTCTTTCACTGTTATTAATTTTTGGTTTTGTTCAATATTTCAAATTTCAAAATTATGTGATCATTAAGTTTCACAATATTGTATTAGACTCTTTTAAAAAATTATGCATTCACATATTTTATGTTGATAAGTCATTTTTGCTCCTTTCCTTCTTTTATGATTTAATAATTTTTATTTGGCTAATGCAACTTAACAGTTATTTCATCCTTAATGATGCAAAAAGATTATTAAAGATGGTTAATTTTGTATTTTATATTAGATGATTACGTTAACATTAATTTTGTATTTTTATATTAAGTCAAAGATTATTAAATTAAAATATCAAATTTAGTGGTCAAGATGTGAAAACAGTCTCGTGTAGAACTGTAGGGTAAAGGTGTAAGAGCTCCCGAAGAGGGGTTAAAAGAAAGTCATAAAGAAGGAAAAAAGCCATTTCATTTCTTCCCAATTTTTTCTATTAGAGACTTGTCGCTCTTTATTTTTCTCGCAAAAAGCGACATTCAATATAACAATTTTTTTTGGGATATTTAAAGAGTGAAGAGTTGCCATCTAACGAATCAAGGTGCGTTAGGGCACTATTTTAGACTAATTACGAATTAGTTAATTAGTCTACATCACCAAAAATCGGGTAAGAATTCAAATTACCTCGAAAGAAAGGTGTTAGGCACCTTTCGAGGTCCACAAATGTGATTTTCGATCAAATTCGTATTTTACATGGAGATGTTATGTGATAAATAAAGGTCAATTTTTTTTTTATAAACTTAATGTTGCTAAGTGGTAACATAATAAATAAACAAGACATGCAACTTGATAATATTTAAATTACTAATTATCTGCGTGAGAGAAGATACATGAATAAAGACGAATCAAACAAGCAAGGAGAGAGAAGTGACACAGTTAATATAACAAAAGGGTGAAAATCATTTTCACCCCAACTTTGATTAAAAAATCAAACTCCCCCCTCAACATTGAACAATAATCATACTCCCCCCTTTATCCCATGCAATATCCATTTTGTCCTCATAATTTTAATTCTATATTTATGTAATATCTTTTTATATTATATGTAATGAATATTTTTTTAACATGGATATTTATAGCATTTTGTTTAAGTTTATTAACTTTGATACAGATTTAAGAATTAATTGATCTCATTAATATTGAAGGGGTTACAGCTGTATATATAGAGAACTGAAGAATAACTAATTACAGAATAACCCAGATGTATTTAATAATTATATATGTAGTCTATTATCCCCCCGCAAGCTGATCAGCGGTAACGAGGGGCAGCTTGGAGCAGAGAGACTGAAAAGGCTGTAACGGAAGAGGCTTGGTGAGAATATCAGCAAGCTGGTCAGTAGATGGGACATAGTGCGTGGCCATCGCTCCTGCAAGTACCTCATCGCGAAAAAAGTGACAGTCAGACCCAACATGCTTCATACGATCATGAAGGACTGGATTTTTGGTAACACAAATAGTGGACTGATTGTCACAATAAATCTGTGGTTTCGTCGGGGGAATGCCAAGTGCATCCGTAAGGTATCGTAACCACATGGCTTCAGCAACACCCGCAGCCATGGCACGATATTCTGCTTCTGTGGAGGAACGGGACACTCGCGTTTGCTTCTTGGTGCACCAGGAAATCAGATTCGGTCCCATCATAACAATATATCCAGTAGTGGACTTTCGATCATCTTTGTCGTTAGCCCAATCCGAATCAGAAAAAACAGATATATCAAACGAGCCCTTTTGAAATAAAATTCCACAGTGAAGAGTACCTTGAAGATAGCGCAGAATGCGTTTCAAGGCCTGAAAGTGTTGTTCTGTGGGAGCATGCATTGATTGGGAGACTCGATTGACTGCATATTGGATGTCCGGACGAGTAACAGCAAGATAATGAAGTCCACCGACGAGGCTCCGATATAGTGTAGGATCGGCAAAGGGAGTATTCGGCCCTGGGGATTGGCGGACTGCCATGGGAGTGACCGCGGGTTTGCAGTCTGTCATTCCAGCCCGATTTAGAAGTTCAAGGGTATATTTTGTCTGATGCATCAATATGGTTCCCGATTTGCGGATGAGTTCGAGGCCAAGAAAGAACTCCAGAGGACCGAGGTCCTTAAGTTTGAAGTCACGATGCATAGCTTCAGTAATTTCAGTGATGAGTGATGACGAGCTGCCTGTAATAACAATATCATCCACATAGATAAGAATGATGACTGTCCCTCGAGAACAGTGAAGGGTGAAGAGGCTGTTGTCATGATGGTAGGTGCGAAAACCAAGACCCTGCAGAAAAGTAGAGAGACGTGTGTACCAGGCACGAGGGGCCTGTTTCAGGCCATACAGTGATTTGCGAAGCTTGCAAACATAGTGAGGACGGTTGGGATTAACATATCCCGGTGGATGAACCATATAGATTTCTTCCTCAAGATGACCATGAAGAAAGGCATTGCTGACGTCTAGCTGATGAAGCGGCCAATCATAGTGAAGAGCAAGAGACAAGACCAGACGAATAGTCTGTTGCTTAACAACAGGGCTGAAGGTCTCCTTATAATCCACATCATACTCCTGATGATACCCTTTTGCAACCAGACGTGCTTTATAGCGAGAAAGAGATCCATCTGAATTTCGTTTGATGCGAAACACCCATTTGCACCCAATAGACTTTCGGTTACTAGGCAGAGGTACCAAATCCCATGTACGTTGTTCATTCAGAGCCTGAAATTCCTCATCCATAGCTTGAAATTCCTCATCCATAGCTTGGCACCAGAAACTATTTTTGGAGGCTTGGTTGTAGGTAGTAGGCTCAGTTGTGGGATGTGCATCAAAGGGTATTTGAGTGTGGTAGGCTTTGGGTTTGAAGGTACCGGCCTTGGCTCGGGTTGTCATAGGATGAGTGTTGAGTGGAGGGTGATTAGGAAGGGGTGGTGGAGTTGTATGATGCGTGGGCGGGGGTTGGGTGGGGCTGCCGTGAGAGCTGGGATGTGCAGCGGTGGATGGGGTGGCTGTATGTGTGTTAGGAGTATGATGTAGGGAAGTGGTGGGTTGTGTGGCAGTCGGCTGGGTGTTCGGGTGGGAGGTTTGGGGTTTCGGGTGGGTAGTGGTGTAGTGGGGTACCGGGTTAGGTGCCGAGTGAGCCGGAGCATGAGCGTGAGAAAAGGACGGAAATAATGGCACAACGCCAAGTGGATTGGGGGAGTATGGAGTAGAGGAAAGACTTGTGTAAGGAAATTGTTCCTCCACAAAACGAACATGACGGGAAACATATGTTTTCTGAGATACAGGATCGAAACATTTGTAACCTTTGATAGTGGGATGATAGCCTAGAAAGACACAAGGGGTGGACCGAGGTTGAAGTTTATGTTGAGTGTGCGGACGCAACCAGGGATAAACTAGACACCCAAACGAGCGGAGATGGATATAGTCGGGTGGATGATTGTAGAGACGGGCATATGGAGTGGAGTTGGAGAGAGTGTGAGTGGGCATGCGATTTATGAGATAGTTGGCAGTAGCAAGGGCATCAACCCAAAAGGAAACAGGTAAGGTGGAATCATGGAGGAGCGCAACAACTGTTTCTATTAGGTGACGGTGTTTGCGCTCAGCAACGCCATTTTGTTCAGGGGTATATGGACATGAAGTGTGATGAAAAGCCCCTAGATTTTGAAGAAAAACACCAAATGCATTGTTGACAAATTCTTTGCCATTGTCACTTCGAAAAATTTTGATTTTGGCATTAAATTGATTTTGAACCATTCGGTCAAAGTTTACAAAAATAGTATAAGCTTCGGATTTAAATTTCAGAGGATAAAGCCAAGTGAATTTACTGTAATCATCAACAAAACAGATATAATAACGAAAACCTTGAACAGAAGGAACTGAGGTTGGACCCCAAACATCAGAATGAATTAATTGAAATGGCGCAGTGGCCTTGTGTTCAGACAGTGAAAAAGGTAAACGACAAGATTTAGACACTGAACAGGACTCGCAATGTAATTTTTCTGAAAAATTAAAACCTAAGGAAGATAAAATGGATTTGGTGATGGCGGATGATGGGTGCCCAAGCCGGCGATGCCAGGTTGACGAGAGAATGGCTTGACTCACAACAGACGGAGACCTGGATGGAAGAGTGTATAGCCCATGCTCACAGCGGCCCGTGTACCGCACCCGGTTCGTGGTATTGTCCACTATCTGGAAATTGGTGTCATTAAAAATGAGGGTGCAGTTATTTTCTTTAGTAAAGCGATAAACAGATAAAAGATTGGATGTGAGGGAAGGGACGTGGTGAAGGGTTGAGAGATGAAATTTACCATTTGGGGTATAGACATACCCAGAGCCGGTGTTTGTGATGGGAAGGGATTGACCATTGCCTACTGTAATAGTTTTTGAGCCATGATACGGATGAGGATCTTGAAGTTGTGAATAATCCGACGTCACATGGGTGTTAGCACCTGTGTCTAGATACCAATCGCCAGATTGAGCGTTTGTGGACGCATGCATCGCCCTTGATCCTCCGGACTGGCTATTTACATTCTGCGAGTCATCATAACGATACCAGCAATTAGCCGCAGAATGGCCCCGTTTAGCACAAATTTGGCACGTCGGAAGATCTCGTGTGGGCATCCGCTGGTTTCCTCGTCCCTGTCCGCGGCCTGACTGGAAGCCGTCCCTCGATGGAGGCCCGCCTCTGCCTTGCTGCCCGGTGTTTTGACGGTCACCGCCGCCGCTGCCTCGCCCTTGGTTACGGCGATCGTCACCGCGACCCCTGGCCGAGCCTCCGCTGCCAGCCGAGTAAAGAGCCGTGGCGCCAGGGGTGGAACTGGCTTCTCCGAGCAGTAATTTGTGTTCCATGTCTAGATTCAATTCTTCTGCATTAAGCCATCCAGACAGTTGATTCAGAGTGATTTCGACAGGCGAGAGACGAATATGCTGTTTGAGAGAGGAATAGCCAGCCGGAAGACCACGTATCACGGCATTCACCACGTCTCGTTCAGGAATAATCTCGTTCACAGCATCTAGGTCAGACAGAATAGAGGCCACATCATCAAGGTATTGAGTCATCGTCTTCGTTCCCTTCCGAAGAGTATGCAATTTATCACGCAACTGAAAAATATGAGCCGTGGACACAGAGTTGTACCTTGTGGCTAGTGCGTCCCAAAGTGAAGCCGATGTGAGAAAACCCCGGGCGTGTTTGTGCACAGAGGGGCTAATAACTGCGAGAAGACAGGCTCGGATCTGAGTGTCTACGATCATCCACGGAAGGTAGTCGGGATTTGGGAGCTTGACGCCGTCCTTCTCGGCTGTCTCGGGCTGCGGCTTCTCCGCACCGTCAATCCATCCGAGCAGCAAGTTGGCTGCGAGGGCGGTGCGGACGTTAAGTGCCCAGGCCGGGTAGTTGTTGTCAGATAATTTTTCGGGGATGAGATTGTGGAGATTCCTGAGCAGTAATTTTACTCCAGACGGTAATTTTGACAGAGGATCAATAACCTTGTCCATGGCGCCGACCTACGGCGGAGGAGGGAGGCCGTGCGGCGTGGTGTAGACGGTGGCGGCGGCGCACACACGTCGGAAAAGAGGAGAGATTAGGGTTTGGGCGGAAGAAGAAACCCTAGCTTTGATACCATGATACAGATTTAAGAATTAATTGATCTCATTAATATTGAAGGGGTTACAGCTGTATATATAGAGAACTGAAGAATAACTAATTACAGAATAACCCAGATGTATTTAATAATTATATATGTAGTCTATTAAACTTTATACGCAAATTAATACGTTTTATAAATTTATCACAAAATTCAATATTATTTTTAAGATCGTTATTTTAGTATTATATGTATTAAAAAGTCATTTGGTGTGAGGTATAATTATAATAATTTAGAGATAAAGTTCATGATTATTTATCCTGCTTTAATTAGATGTATTAGCTAGTTTCAAAATTATTTGTCGCATCATTTATACCACAGTGATGAGATAAGTTATCACACATACATGTTAGTACAACTTATTTTGTAATAACTAATCCCGGAATAACTTGTTTCCAAACAACCCACCCCTAAGTGTGTGTATATACATATGTATGCATGTGCGTATATTTTCGTGTTTTATCACTCTCTTACTAAATTTATTTCGTATTACTTAACTTTTTGTTGATATAACACAATCCTTAAGAAAATTTTACTTAGAGGTATATTTTGCTAATTAACCTTATTAATGATAATCTGAAACTTTAAATTTGCCTATACTGTTACTTTATCTAGTTATTTAACACTAAAAGGTAGAAGAAAAGCATAATACAATTCTCTTGATTTCACAAATTGAGTAGATAAACTAAAACATTTTTTTTAGCATGAGGATCAAGTGATAAGAAACGATATTATCTATTGTCTATATCGGTAAATAAGCTGTGATTGACATTAATAGAGTATTACATATTTTATAATTTATATAAATAAATATAATCTTTAAAATTTGACCTTATTTTTATTCGAGAAAAATATCTAGTATCCCCGAACTATGACCAAATTTGCTACGACACACGTCAACTTCACGGGGGTCCTATTACCCTAAATTTTAGTGTATTTTTGTTTATCTTTTTAGCTAACGTGATACATTTTGTCAATCGTTTTAGATGGCGTGACACCTTTGATATGAGCTCCATTTTATTTAATAAAGGTGTCTCATTAGCATAAAAATTGATAAAAATATGCTAAATTTGAGTTTAGGGGATAGGACCCTTGTGAAGTTGGAGTGTGTCGTAACAACTTTGACCATAGTTTGGGGTGGTACTAGAGGCTTATCTCTTTCATTTATTGTTTGTATTTTCTGCATTGAAATATGTTTATAAAATTAGTAGTACTTATTTTTTTCACTTGTTAAAATAAATATTATAGTTTTGATTATTATTAATAAAATTATTTTTTTTATCATGCTAATTTACTTCGTAAAGATAATCATTACCTTATATATTTCTTACTTTTTTTTCTAGAAGATAATGTTTATGTTTTTATGAAAAATTTGTTCTATGATTTTTTTTAAATGAAAATATGATGATTTTAAAGAAATTAAAAAAAAGAATAAAAAAATTGATGATAAAGGGTAAAATATGAATTTTAAAAAGTCAATTAGGATAAAGGGGGGGGGAGTATGATTATTGTTCAAAGTTGAGGGAGAAGTTTGATTTTTAAGACAAAGTTGGGGAGGAAAAATGATTTTGACCCTATAACAGAATATTTATCAAATAAGAGAACCTAAACTACCCCAAATAATTAAAAAATAAAAAGTAAATAAAAGAGAAAGCGGATTCAAAAGATTGGACAAAGGAGTTATTATTTTTATTATTCGAATCAGCGCCCGACTTGTTAACTGGTGACAATGTTGTATGTTGCATTATCGGATTATGCTCGGATCAACTTTCATCATTTCTGAATGTCTACCCACCCCACCTAGTTTGTTTATTTAAGCCTAAGGTGTTCTAAAAGAAATGACAAAACTAGCGTTCCCTAAATGCCTACCTGTCCCAACCTTAAGTGTCCAAGCTAAGAGGCGTTGGATTTTTCTATTTTGAATTTGGGATCTGCACATAGTTAACTCAAATAAAGCCTCTTGATTAATTAAGAGCTGGTTAGGTGGTAAGCATGTTAAACAAACAATTATTCATTTTATATGATTAAACTTATAAGCATGATACCTATGTGATAAACGATAGATAATTAGGACAAGAAATAATTGTCAATTCACTCCGAAACAATACGTTGTAAATTTGTTAATAGAAGACATGTCAAGAGTCAAGAAAGCATGTTAGGAAATGATAACAATTAATTTTATTATGCAAAAAATAATTAAACATGTTGTAGATTAATAAAACTATTAGGAATTAATTTTAGAGTGCTAAAAAATATATTTAAATACTAAAAATAATTAACATGCTAGAGATTACGATTTTGATTGCTGAAAATATTTATTACTTCTGAAAATTAACAAAAATATTACTGAAAATTTATATACATGCCGAACATTCATTTTAATATGCTGAAAATTCATTTTAGTATGCTGGAAATTCATTTTATATGCTGAAAATTTATTTTAATATGCCGGAAATTCATTTTTTATATGCTGGAAATTAATGAAAATATGCAGAATAATAAATACAAATGTTGAAAATTAGTGAAATATGCTAAAACTCATTTTTCATTATGCTAAAACTTTCTTTTAAATGCCAAGAATAATTTTTACGATGCTGAAAGTAGACATGCGCAAAATGTTAAAAAAAATTACACTATTCGAAAATTAAACAAAAATATGTTGAAATTAATTTTTTGAAGGTTAATTAATAATTCCTAAAACATAACTTCTAAGTGACAACATAAGTTTATTATTTATCCTAGATATATATTTGTCTATGTGATAACATAATTCACATAAACGTTTAAATCACACAATCTCCGCCCCCATATGCAGTCCCCCATCTCTCATTATTACATATAAAATTTATATATTATTCATTACAAAACAAGTGAATGAAACGAAAAGTCAGTAAATAACTAAAAACTAATTGACAAGCCTTTTACTGTCCCTTCTCATCCCGAGCAACTCTTCTTCACCTCCAACTCGTGAACATAAAGAAAGCACCAAAATATCTTTCGAATCCAAAATATACCTTTGACGACAGATAACCAACCCTTGGCGTTGTCGAGATCCTAAGAATCTCTGAAATCTAGACAGTCTCACGCCAAAGGGATTATGCAATGCTCAAAGATTATTTCAGATTCACATACAACAACATTCTAATGGGAAGAACATTTAATTGCACATAGTAGAGGGAAACATGTCAAAAGTAAATAGCACAACAACCAACAGGTCACGAAAATGCACAAAGAAGTAGAAGGCTTACGGCATAAAACATTTAAAGTACGCAAATAGAAACTAATGCATTGTTAGAGAAAACTAACCGATTAGTGGCGAGAATAATTAATATAAATAAGAAAAGCGTGCTTCCAAAGTAAGATCTAACAGTGATTGACAATATTCGAAGCAACCTTAAGTTCAAAAGCAAAGAAATATTCTTTAAATGCTTTATGTCATAAAACATAAAGCATTTAAAGTACACAAATAGAAACTAATGCATCATTAGAGAAAGCTAACGGATTATCGGTGAGAATAATCAATATAAATAAGACAAGTGTGCTTTCAAAGTAAGAACTAACAGTGATTGATAGTATCTGAAGCAACCACAAGTCCAAAAGAAAAGAAATATTCTTTAACCAACCCTTGACGCTGTCGAGATCCCCAAAATCTTAAGAATCCTAGGCAGCTTCACGCTAAAGGGGTTATGCGATGCGCAACGATTATTTCAAATTCACATACAATAACATTACAATAGGAAGAACATTTAATTGGAAATAGAAGAGGGAAGCATGTCAAAAGAAAACAGCACAACAACCAATAGATCACGAAAATGCTTTAAGGAGTAAAAGTCTTACGACATAAAGCATTTAATATATGCAAATAGAAGTTAATGTATCGTTAGAAAAACTAACAGATTAGCAACGAGAATAATGAGTATGAATTAGAAAAACGTGCTTTCAAAATAAGAACTAATAGTGATTGATAGTATCCGAAGCAGCCTCAAGTCCAAAAAGCAAAGAAATATTCTTTTAAGTGTAGATAAGAGAAGTATTATTTTTCAATTCTTTTTGCATAAAGAGAGTATAAGTTGAAAAGTTGTCTTCAAAAGAGAAGAGAAGTGTTAAGTGTTGTGTTTATATAATAAAAGAGTGGTATCCCATTAAAGAAAAAAGAAATATTCAAAGCATCAATTAGTGAAAGTAAAGAAGGAACAAAATATTCCTACATCAAGTAATTTTTTTTCTTTTAATAAAATGAACCAATTAAAGATAAAGTCATACTTAATTGCCATAATTAATCAAGTGATCCTAAAGAAGTAAAGGAGAAGAAAATATATAAAAATCAATTAGTGAGGATATTTTTCTTAACCACATGAACAAAAAATTAATTAAGGGACAAGTATCATATATATACATATACCATATATATACATATACCATATATATACATATACACACACACATATATATATATCTATAATATATTAAAAGTGTGAAGACCCTTAGAAAAGTGATTTGAACTTTTTGTCCTTCATTAAAACACTCTGTAATAGACAAAATCATCTTTATACTATTTTCTTAAATAATTATCATTTAATTATTAAAATATAATAATTGAAATTCAAATAATGTCATAAATGCTACAATTTTATTTTAAATAAAACTTTAGGCGTCAGTGGCATTGTTAGAATGATATTAATGCTAGGTGTAGAAGTGTAGGACTTTTTTAAGGTTTACGATTTGATTCTTTTTCAAAATTAGTAGACCCAACTATTAATGCCATAGTAGAAGTCTTGAAATACTAGGTTAATATATTAAATTTAAGTAAAAAAAAATCTACCATAAATATTTTTTAGTTTTTAAGGTAAATTCTTTCGAAAGAGGTTTTCGACTTCTATAAATTAAGGATTTTTTATTCTTACAATATTATAATGATATTCATAACGTCGTTTTCTCTATTTTTTGCATAGTAAATAGTTCTGCTCCTATTTTTTGCATCGTAGAACACTTATGGGTTCTAATCAACTAATGCTTGGGTCGATCAACTCTAACTATTTTTTTCTATTTTATTTTTATAGCGTTTGGTCATCTCAGACAATTATAATTTTTCATAATTTTTTAGTTTATTATTTTATTTAATTTTTATTATCATTTTAATTAATGGTCTATCGGAAATAACTCTTAGTAATAATAGATTAGGAGTAAGTTGTGTACATATATATTATTGTTACAGATATTAGATGTGCTTGAATATCCTACAATGAACATCGACCTACCTCCAATAATGAAAAAGCAAGCATCTCGCTTCTTTTTCTTTACTACTTGTGCTCTCAATGGATGAATACTTATTGTTTGTAGAGTTATGTAATCATACTTATTTGTTGTTTTGATTTGTTGTGGTTTTATTTTTTCTATGATTTTACTTGTTTGAATTTATGTCTTGGATTTGATGGTTTGATTTGTGTCATTCCTTTAATTTTCTAAGAGTTTTCTCTTAATTTATGGTAAATCGTCGTTTTTTTAAGGAAAAAAAATACTTTTAAGAAAATATATTTTAGAAGTCAAAAATTGTAAAAAAAAAAAACTTAACATAACTCTAATATTTAAGACTTTAAATCAACACAAACTTTACCTTTTATAAATTGTATTAAAGTGACAATCTTTAAAATTCTACAAATTTCAAGTGTAATTGAATGGGGAGTAAAGTTGAAACATTTGATGATGCAAAATAAGTTGCCTGTTGAATTCAAGTTTCCGGTGTTTATCTTTTCTTATTTAAATTTCTCATTTTTATAACAGTATAATTGATAGATCCGCGTATTTGGTTAGCAAAACGAGTTGATTTGAGCATTGATAACATTCAAAAGATGAAACATGCATTATTTGCTTTATTCATTAGTGTTATTCACCGTTTTAAAAGACGAAGACGTGAGGGCAGATATTTTACTTAGTATGGGATGAGGCATAAGCCTCGAGGCGATAGAGCGCAAGCTCAATGAATCTTTAAATTTTTAATTGAGAAAATGGTCTATTACCCCCCACCTTTAGTCGAAATTCCAACTACACACTCAACCTTTAAAGGAGGCCTATTACCCTCCTAAACTTTTTTTTACCGAATTTATTAAAACCCAATTGCTGACTTGTCAGCATAAACCAATTAATAACACATCTGTGTATTTCATGCGCCTGGGCCCACGCCGATATTCTTATTTTTTCTTTACAAAAAATATCTCATCTCCATTCTCTTTCACCCTTTCATTTTCAAGAACTTTTCATCTTCCTGTCTCCTTTCTCTTCTCTCTTAACATCATGATTTCATCTTTTTTTTTTTTGGAGATTGTTGTTGTAATTTAAATTTTTGGTTGTGAATTTTCAAACAATCATCTCTACTTATACGTGGTAACTCAAGTTTTTTTTAAGAGTTTGTTTGATTTGAGATTGCTTTGGACTGAAATTAATTGCAAGAGTGTTAGTGAAAAGAAAAAAACTTTTAGGTCTTGAAATTGTTGAACAAGCTGAAAACAAGGTAAAATTATCAAGGTATTCAAATAGACAAACTGTTCTATGCTGATATTTAAAGACGTGAAATTGCAAATGAAGTGGGTGATATGGTTTTTTGAAGGTTTCTATGGGGAAGAAAATTATAAGATTTGGTCACAAGGAAACTTAATAGTTTCTTTGGGAAAAAGGATTTATGTTGGTCCATTGCTCACAAATCTTGATTCTGGGAATTCCCAAATTTGTGGAATTGTCAATGGAATCAATAGGCTTCAGTGTTCCTTTTTTTTTTTTTTTAATTTCTCAAATATGAAAATTGATGTTGAATTTATGATTGTGAAAAAATTTGGTGTTGATTTTGATTATGGTGTTGATTTGATTGTTTCAATTTCAAGAAATGTGAATTTGAATGATGGTTTGTGATTTGAGATTGAAAATTCAATCGATGTAAAGTTAAAAGATTTTAAGATTCCACAAAATGTGTATAGAGCATTGTTGGAAGTTTATGTGTTTTACACTTACTTTATAATGACTAAAAAGTCTCATTGAAGAAAATGAGTTTGGACTGTTGGGGACACACACTTTAATAAATTGGAGAAATTAGAAATTCTCAATTAGAAAGAGAAGAGAGAATTGAATAATATATAATATAATATAATATTTATTATATTATTAAAAATAATGATGTGGCAACTAGAAAATAAAGAATTTAAAGTGAAAAGAGTCAACTGACGCGCACATGGACGATGTAGTTACGTCCATTGACAGGTCAACAATTGGGGAGTTAATAAATTCGGTAAAAAAAAAGTTTAGGGGGTAATAGGTCTCTTTTAAAGGTTGAGGGTGTAGTTGAGATTTTGACTAAAGGTTGGGGGGGGGGTAATAGACCATTTTCTCTTTTTAATTTATAATATAAGTAAATATTATAAACAATAAATTAATAGCTAAATAAATAAAAACATGATTAAGCAAACTCATAAAAATAAAACTTCTAATATAATCTTACAAGTATAAATAAAGAAATGTTCTAATAGATACTATGAGATACAAATCAACTAACATCTTAACTTTTAAATATAAAAGAATTATATTTTTATAAAATATATTACTATCGTACTATGTAATTTACATCTTTAAAACAAAATAATCAATAAACTTTCTTAGTACCCTTACGATAATTTTGAGATAATAAAATACAATAATTTACTTTTAAATATCGATGGTTTTGAGACATTTGACGAATGATAAAATATGAAAATTGAGCCGTATGAAAATAATATGAAGACAAATGGCAAGTGAAGCTGTAAAATTCAGCTAATTAAGTATTTTTTAAAGAAATATTAAATGATATTCACCCTCACAATATTTTTAAATAATAAATATGCAATACAATGACTTGTTATTTGAGTTATTCTCAATCTTTTAGCTCTATAGATGAAAAAATTAAGCATAATTTATTTATTAAAAAATCATAAGGGTCAATAATGTCAATTAAGGAATTCAACACATAATTTGTCTAAGACTTATTAGTCGAGCCTCGAGCTTTGAGCGTTGGACGTTAGGCGTGCTTAGGGTGTACAGTCGGACACTTAAGGTGTAAGCCCTACAGGACTAGGCTTTCACATCTATACCTCGAGATATTTTATCAGCGCTCTACTCCGGAACGAGCCCTAAGACTGCCTCTATTAGGTATAATTTAAAGAGATTAAACTCTGAATTTGCTATACTATAACACTTTATTAATTTGACTAAATGGTGTCCCAACCTACTAAAAGCTATAGAAATTCCATTACTACAATTTTTTGTGATGCGCCTAATCTTGCTTCATAATTGTCTTGAATTAATATTCTAAGTTATATTTAGTGAACTAAATTTTTATTATCTGTATGTATAATTTTGTTAGATTCATTAAATAAGTATTTATGTTCATGTAATATTATCATCTGTCATGAACGGCACATACTTTGTCGCCATAATTTCTTAGAGCAACTTAATGCTTCTTCTTAAGCTTTTCCTAGAGCAATATTGTCATCAGTGCAGAGTTTTCAATGCAGCTTTTCATGAAACTCTCATTGTTATTATCGTATTGGTTGAGAAATTTAAAACAATGACCAAGGAAACATTCAACTTTATAACAAAATCCAACTTCATAAGTACTGGTTCAAATTGATAAAAAACAACAAAAGATGCAATTATCCAACTGATCAAGATTTGTGTAATCCATTCAAGATTTGTGTAATTTATTCATTGTTACAAACATGTATTACAACATTTTGTAAAGCACTAAACAAGGTAGTCAAGATAACTGAGTCGGACTATAAGAAAAAGATATAGAGTTGAATATCACAAAGTAAATTCGATTCCCTCCATGAACGCTCTTGCTGCCATCAACCATAACTTCCGCCAAGTGGCTCACATTCTTGGCTTGAATTACGAAATTAAAAAGAGTCTTCTAATATTTTTAGAGAAATTAAGGTTCTTTTTTTAATTATTCATATTAATGGAGAGTTAAAACTCTTAATTGTCACTCAAAAAATAAAAATCTCATAGTAATTGATGGTGTTTGATCAAGTAGAATGCACAATTCTTAAGGATGATAAAAGATTAGTTTCCTATGTTAGATTGAGAGTGCAACATGATAATGCTCCGGGTCCTATGAAAGGAGGAATAATATACTGCCTCACATATTAAGATGCAATATTATTCTCTCAACACAAGCACTTCGATGGAATATTTAATATCTAGATCTTGAAATTGATTAATTGAGAAAAGCATATGATGACTTGTGTGTTTAAAACGATAAAATTATAATAATTGAAATAAATTTAGTTTAATATATTGAGATTTTTTAGGAGACAATTGATTATTTTATTGAATTAGGTATATAGAATCAACATTCATGTACGAAATATATGTTTTATTTAATAACTTCAATTCAATATTTTAATATAGTATTTGTACAAAAACCTTTATTTTATCCCATATAAATACAAATATAGCTTCAGAAAATAATTATATAAATTTTAATATAATGGATGCAATTTGCCGGAGGCACAAAGTAAATATCTTTTATGAGAACGTAGATCTATTCCTAGGGTGTGTTTGGTATGAAGGAAATTATTTTCCTAAAAAATATTTTCTTGAAAAATAAGTGATTTTCTTACTTATTTTCTATTGTTTGGTTAGTAAGAAAAATTTATCGTCCCAAGAATATTTAAGTATAACATGAAAAAATATTAATTATACGAGACTCAACCTAAGACCTCGACTACCCGACCCAATACGAGAATCGACTCCCCACTACAACCCGAGATACAAGTCCCTACCTCAACAATTGACTCTCGATCCCGACCAAAGATCTAACTCCCGACTCGATACTTGAGATTCGAGATCTGACCTTGACCCAAGACTCGACTTTCATACCTGATCTCGACAATAACTGATGATTTGACTATCAATCCCAATCCCATTTCTACAACTCTCGATATGGATCCGACTTTGACTCTCAAATTGAGACCTGACCCTAACGTTGAACCTAACACGTCTAATCTCGAGATTTGGCCATGATCCCAACTCTCAAATTAAAACTAACCTCGACTCCAAACTCGAGAACCAATCCTAACCCATTCTCAACTTGGGAAACGAGCCCGACTCTAGAATCTTGACTCGACTCTCGATTCAGAACCTGATCTCGATTCTAGACTCCCAACTTTGTCTCCTGAGACCCAACTTCTAACACTGGACTTGACTCGAGTTTGCACCTGACTTAGTATCTAACTCCAAACCTAGGTCCCAGGACCAGATAACCTCAATCTCGGTGAGGAATCAAACTCTGACTCTCGATTCATAACCTAAATTTGACTTCTAACTCCAAAATAAAACTAACCTTGACTCTCGACATATTATCCAACTTTGGCTCTTGACTTGAGACTCGACCCCAATTTCTAATTCAAGATTCGACTCCCAATATAAGACCCAACCTCAACACCTGACTCAATACCTAACCTGACTCTTGATTAAGGTTGGACCTTGTGTATGGGTTGATAATCGGGAGTTGGGTTGGGGTCTCGGAGTTGGTTTTGGGTCGAGGTCGGGATTGGAGTCAAACCCAGGGTCGGGAGTCTGGTCAAGATCGACCCTACTTCCTCTTTTGTGGTTGGACCCGAGTTAATATCGAAAGTTGCTCTTGAATCGAGGTTGGGTTGGGTCAAGTACAGGATATCGAATCAAGGTCAAATTCTAGGAGTCGAGGCTAAAATTAGGGCTTAGAGTGGGGTCTCGAGTTAAGATTGGATCCTGGGTCCAACGTCTTGACTCAGGGTTGACTCAACTTTCAATTTCGATCCCGATCATCAACCTTCAACTACATCTCTCGAATAAATAATCAGGTAAACTATTTAAATATAATTTTTACCTTTATTGATTTTTAGCAATGTTTTTATACAAGATTATTATTAAACGTTCGATACACGTGCAACACACGTACATTGAACTAGTATATATATATATAATTAAATAAATACTAGCTTAAGATACGTGCGTTGCACGTATTCAAGCGTTAATTAAGAATAAAAATGTGTAAAAAATAAATTATTGTGTGTACTTTTTTATTAAGTGCAATAATTTAAAAAAATATAACGTATAATTTTAAAGATAAAAAAATATAGTTAATTAAAGGGGAGCATGATATATGATCGTCAGATTAATAATTAAGGAGCAAAATTAGATGTGGCTAAAAATATATTTTTCGTTTAAATTTATTCTGCGTATATCTTTTATAAGTTGAGATGTTTCGAATTAATGACAATCAAAGTTTATACATTTTAAATAGTATTTAGTTATTATACTTATTTCCTAAGTTTGAAAGTAATTTGTTCTTAGCGAAAAGTTATTTTTATTCTCCAAATTGTACATTTTTATCAAACTGAGGGCATATTATGCATTTTGATTAATAAAAATGTATAAAAATATAACTTTTATGTATTTTAATTTTCGCGTCTGCTATAAGATAAGATATGACAACTCATGTTTTCATTAATAAAACTCAAAAAATAAGCCAAATATTTATTGTTGTGTATTTTATAGTGGACAAAAATCAAATATAATAAATTAACATAAAATACCAACATGAACCAAAATAAACAAAAGGATAAGAACTGACAACATACAAAGATAAAAATTTAAGACCCTTTTAGAAATACAAAATATAAATACTTCTTCGGTCTGCCTCTACCTCTCCAGATGCTTGCCACTGCCAACTATTTACACCTCATCAGTGGGAATGACTTGAGACTTAAGCCTTACTTCTAAACCAATCTTAGGTGTAGCATCACTAACCTTACATTACAAATATCCAGTCTTGATCTTTCTCAACCTAAATCTAAATTCATATCTCCTATATACTTAAAAACAAAGATATAATAATCATAATGTCCTTAATTTTTTCATCTCTTTCTATTTTTATTGATCAAGACAATATTACTTGATCATATAGTTCTCAAAAATTAAAAGGTTGCTAGCCACTTTCTTTGGTTTATAAAATTTGGAGTAAGAAAATAATAAAACTTGAATTTACTTGTATACTGGGTATGTTGTTGTTGTTGTTGTTGTTGAATTTACTTGTGATTAACGAATTAAAATCTAACGACAAATAATATTTTGGTTATGTAATGTTTGTTTCAAGCTAAATTTTTGTTTATAATCTTTATAACAATTCAATTTTTTTTTATGATAAAACATTATTTATAATTTTTCTCGTACAAACATTATTTTCTTGTATATTTGTTTAACGAAGTTTCTTAGTACAAATCAAAATAAATGACATTCATATTTTTTATAGCAATGTATGTGCACGTAGTATAAAACATAAAACATATATTAAATATTTTTAATTTATAATTAGCTTCATTCAGTTCCTTGTCAACAATATCTTAAGAAAAGTTGTGGAATATTATAAATATTTAATTTCAGATTATACGTTAAATTAAATATAAAATAGATTTCTTTGAGGAGAAATGCCCCTTGCACATAGATACAACTCTTGTTAGTTTAATAATTTATTTAAGAGTGACACAACCGGACTGGGGGCCTTGTCGTAATAGGCATCTCAAGTCCAATCAGGACAGATTTCCTTGAGGAGAAATAGTCCTTGCACATAGATACAACTCTTGTTAGTTTAATAATTTATTTAAGAGTGACACGACCGGACTGGGGGCCTTGTTGTAATGGGCATCTCAAGTCCAATCAGGACCGGGGACTACCCCCGTTACCTAACCCAACCTCCAGCCGCCTGCCCTAGTTGGCTGAATTTTGAGCATATAACAAGATAGCGTAACTATCCAAATTACAGACTCTAGGATAGGTCTATTACCAAGACCAACCCAACCGAGTCCAACCGTCCGGGCCCAACGAATAGCCAAACCAACCAAACCATAACAAAATGAGTTCCGTAATAATTAAATATAATCTCAAAATAAAAAAGAATGGAATAGTGAAAAATTTAGTCCTTCAACATCAGCTCCGATACCAATACCAATACTAAGGCTGACACTAATATCGATCCCGCCCATTCCAACCCATAGTAGTTCCACAAAAGCCTCTAACCAAAATAATACCAAAATTCAGTTGGGACATGCCTCCAACCATAGCCAAAACCAATATCCATAAATAAACCAAAGTATGAAGTAGTATCCATGAAATAGAGCCTTCTAGAAAGATGAAAGTTCACCACTTTAATCCAGTAGCTGATCGCAAATGTCCGATAGCTAAGTAGGAGGAGTAGAATGGCTGATTCCTGCATCGTGTGTGGATACAACCGCCCGAAGATGGGTTATTGAGTGAATGCTAGTATGAACTTAGGATAAGGATAAAATAATGCCATTTAACAAACCAAATAAACCATCCATATGCATACAAATCATACATACATATATATATATATATATAAATATATATAACCATGCCGGAAAGGAAAATCGAGTTTAACATGCATTTAAAATAATTAACCTGAGTATCTGTAGCTTAACTGTCCTTAACCACCATGGGCTATATGGGTTAGTGTAACCCCCTGAATGGGCCACGACGCGTGTAGCCGCACGAACCGGAGATACCATAAGAGTAAGGTATTCCCAGGTACCCTCACCCTCCATGATACATATATACACTGTACTTAGAGGATTCCCGCGCACCTCCTAATATCATAAAAGGGTCGCCATGTCCTACCCTTTATGTCGGCAAACATGAGTTTCCAGTTTCGTTCATTGAACTCCCACCTTCACTGTTAGCTATCACACCCCATCATTATTGCCCAATTATAACCATTTCTGACCAACCAAACCATTGTTATTAATCGAGGCTATACATAGTGGTATCTTCATACCGACTATAACTTGCAAATTATCCTTAGTTAAACCTTATTGAGATCAAAGGATTCTTATGTACCCATAGATCATATTATCCAATTAACTTGGGGGAGTTCCATGTACCCCACAAGTGTTCTATCATTTTGATTACATGAGGGATTCCATTGTGCCCCACAAGAATGATTGTTAAACCAAAACCATTCCATTTTGACCATTCCAAACCATTTAACCATTTAGGGTTCCATAACAAGGTTTAAACCAAGCATAAGTTCCATTAAAATCCAACAATGTAGTAAAAATATTCTCATAGGCATTTTATCAAACAGATTGGGAGCATAGTATTTTCAAAACCAAAGCCAATTATCAAACAACCATTCCCATGCAACCAATTATCCAAAACCACCATTAAAGCATATAAAATCATAATTAAAACATGGAAAAACCATAACCAAGCATTTATAACCCAAACCCCCAAATTATATTTGAAAACCCAAAACCATACAATACTTAAACCATGAAAACATTGTATAAAACTATGCCTTTAGTTGTAACTAACAATAAGGGAAGAGAACATGCCTTAAACCAAGAATAAGATGAAGAGAAATCACCAACACAAGCCCCAAATTAATCCTTAAGATGAAACCCTAGCCTTCATTTACCCAAAAGCCTTAGAGAGAATTGTAGAGTGTTTAAGAGAAATTTCTAAGTGTTAATGAATAGAATAATAGGACAAATAACCTCCCAATAGGAATATAGTCGTGGGGCCTTTTATGTTAAGTGGGGAAATGTCCAGATTACCCTCACTTAAACTCCCAACAATTCCGTTAAGTTGGTACGACTATCCATACTAGTCGTACTCTCCAATACGAGTGGTACCCACCACTAGTACCCGAGGACATCTCCCTTGGACCCAACACTGTCCAAGGTACGACTCACCCCAAACCATGTCGTATTTAAGTATACGACTAGTACCCATAATCCGTATCCCTGGCAGAAAAGAATCCCAAGAGAATTGAACACTGACTACCATACGAGTCCATAGTACGACTCGTACTCAGATCCAACTTAAGTTACTAGGCCTATGATTAAATAAAGTAACCAAACAACCCGTATCCACTGATACGACTCATACCACCCAAGTCGTACCCATTCCAGAAACCAAATCCAACCCACCAACCAATACTGGTCAGTATACGATTAACCCATACCACTCGTATCCCAGTGTATGAGTCATTTCCCCTAGTCGTATCCTATTCAGAGGCTAAAAATCCAAGAAATTTTCTAAGGGACAGAACCCAGGGCATTTCAGTCTCCCCCACTAGGAACATTCGTCTTTGAATGACAGTCAAGGTAGGGTAACCACAAGCACGATACATTTGCATTATCAAATATCAATCCAACCTTTAACCAAGTTAAGAAACACAGATGCAAAGATATTAATCTTTTCTTTAACAAACTCAACACATACCTTCTTTACGAATCCCAGTAGCAGAAAATAGATGCGGATACTTAGAATTTTTTTCCTCCTCTTCTTCTCATGTAGCGTCTCTCACCTTATTTATTGCCATAGAACCTTAACCGAGGCCATAACCTTGGTCCGCAACTGACGTACCTACCCATTTACTATCTCAATCGGTACCTCTTCATAAGACAGAGAATTTGAGATACGTAAGCCCTCTAACGGAACCACCAAAGAAGGATCACCAAGACACTTCCTCAACACAGAGACATGAAATACCGGATGAATGGAACTCAAATTAGAAAGCAACTCCAATTCATAAACAACATTATCAACCCTCCGCAAAATCGCATAAGGACCAACAAATTGGGGACTGAGCTTCTTATTCTTACCAAACCGCATTAATCCCCTCATGGATAATACCTTTATGAATACCTTATACCCAACCTCAAACTCCAAGTATCCACGCCTTGCCTTTACATAGGACTTTTGGCAACTTTGGGAAACCTTAAGCCTATCCTAAATTTTTTTCACTTTTTCCATAGCCCGATAAACTAAATTCGGACCAAACATGTCCGTCTAACCAAGCTCAAGCTATCCAATAGGAGATCTACACCTCCTAACATATAATGCCTCGAAAGGGGCCATACCAATACTAGAATGATAGCTATTGCTGTAAGCAAAGTCTACCAAAGGTAGATACTCAACCCAATTGACACCAAATCGATCACACATTCCCGAAACATATCTTTCAATGCCTGAATAGTTCTTTCCACTTGCCCATCCATCTGAGGATAAAAAAAGCAGTACTTAGACTCACCTTAGTACCTAATTCCTTCTGAAAAGACCGCTAGAAATGAGATAAAAACAGCATACCACGATCAAAGATAATCAAAACGGGTACCCCATGTAGCTTCACAACCTTCTGAATATACAACTTCACATAATTCTCTGCTAAAAAGGTAGTTCTCACTGGCAAGAAGTGAGCAGACTTCGTTATCCTATCCACGATGACCCAAATCGAATCGAATTGGTTCCGCGATCAAGGAAGATTGATAATGAAATCCATATTAATTACCTCCTATTTCCATTTGGGAAAATCAATTTCTTGATACAACCCTATAGGCCTCATGTGCTCAACTTTAAATTGTTGACACACCATGCACTTGGCTACAAAATCAACCACGCCCCTTTTCATACCATTCCACTAATATATCTCCTTGAGATCATGATGCATCTTTGTAGAACTGGGATAAACAACATATCACGATTCATGCACCTCATCCAAGATCCTGTGTCACAACCCATCGACGTCAGGAACATACAACCTCCCTTGGTACCGTAAAGTACCATCACCACTGATCTCGAATACCATTACTTTTTTCCCACATAAGTCACTCTTGATTTTCATCAAGATACATTTTAGCACTTTCTTTTCCTTAATCTCTGCATCGAGAGATGATCAAACCGCTTTTTATACCAACATACCACCATCCTCGGAGTCCAAGAGACGAACTCTAAGATTAGCGAAACGGTGAATATCCTTCACAATTTCCTACTTTCCCTTCTCCACATGAGCTAAACTTCTCATGGAAAACCTTTTAAGAGCATAAGCAACAACATTAGCCTTACCTGGATGATAGTGAAAACTCAATCATAATCCTTGAGAAGCTCTAACTATCTCCTCTGCTTAAGATTTAGCTCTTTTTGAGCGAACATGTAATGTAGACTCTTATGATAAAAAAAGATGTCTACGTGTACTCCATACAATAATACCGCCATATTTTCAAAGAAAAAACCACCGCCAACTGCTCCAAATTATGAGTAGGATAATTCCTCTCATGCACCTTCAACTGCCTGGAAGCATAGACAATCACCTTCCCATGTTGCATTAAAACACCACCAAGTCCCACCCTAAATGCATCATAATAAACCACAAATCCCTCATTACCTTCAGGCAATGTCAAAATTAGAGCCGAAGCTAGCTTATCCTTAAGCTTCTCAAAACTTCTTTCATACGCTTTCGACCAACACAATTTTACCTTTTTATGAGTTAACTTAGTCAAAGAAGATGCTATCAAAGAAAAACTTTCCACAAATCACCTATAGTACCCAGCCAAACCCAAGAAACTCCGAATGTCGGTTGTAGTCGTGGGTCTAGGCCACCTTTTAACCACAACCACCTTTAAAGGATCCATCCTGATCCCCTCATTAGAAATACTATGACCCAAGAAAGTTACAACGTTTGACCAAAACTCAGACTTAGAGAAATTGGCAAACAACTGCTGTTCCTTCAAGGTCTGCAACACGATACGCAAGTGATTCATATGATCCACCTCACTTTTAGAATACACCAAGATGTCATCAATGAAAACAATGACAAAAAAATCCAAGAACTGGATGAAAACCCTGTTCATTAAATCCATAAATACCATCGGGGCATTAGTCAAGCCAAATGACATAACCAAGAATTTAAAGTGCCCTTACTGAGTACAAAAAACCGTCTTAGGGATATCCTCCTCCCTACTCTTAAGCTGATGATACCCAGATCGAAGGTATATCTTAGAAAAGAACTTGGCACCTTGCAACTGATAAAATAAGTCATCTATCCTTGGAAAATGATACTTGTTTTTGATCATTACCTTATTCAACTGCCGATAGTCAATGCACATCTGAAGGGAACCATTCTTCTTACGCACGAACAATACCAGTGCACCCCACGGGGATACACTAAGATGAATAAACCCCTTATCCAGAAGATCCTTAAGTTACTTCTTGAGTTCCCTCAACTCAGCTGGTGCAATTCTATAAGGAGGAATATTTATTAAACAAGTGTCCGAAACCAAATCAATACCAAGCTCGATTTATCTATCCGGAGGAACACCAAGAAAATCATCCAAAAAATCTTCAAAAAACTTATTTACCATAGAAATCAAGTAAAAAAAAGGACCCTTCGAGTTATAATCTTTAACCTGGACCAAGTGATAAAAAGAATCTTTGGTGATTAATATCTGAGCTCTAAGATAAGAAATAAACCTCCCCCTAGGAGCTAGGGAACCACCCCTCACTCTATAACCGGTTCACTTGGGAACCTAAAGACAACCTTATAAGTCCGATAATATAAGGACACATAATAAGAGTGTAACCAATCCATCCTTAAAATAACATCAAAATCCACCATATCTAGCTCAAACAGATCTACCAAGGTCAGCTTGCTACCAACAGATGCCACACCCCCTATTGACTCTTTTAGCAATAATCGAGTCACCTATCGGGATTGAAATAGGAAAAAGATTCGAAATAATCTCAGGATCAAAACCAAAAGACAGAGCCATATATAGGGTTACATTGGAAAGAGTGGATCCAGATCAAGCAGACAATACACGTCACGAGAAAAGAGTTATAATGTACCAGTAACGACATTGGGCGATACCTAAAATTTCTTTCGAGATGTAAGAGCATACAACCTATTTCGATCAATGTCAGTACTAGAAATATGACCAGACGTAGAAGCAACACCACTAAGTGCAGGAGCAGAAGATGAAGCAATCGAAGCCTTGATCACTCCTAAAGAACCCTATCAATCAGATAATTTCTGAGCATATGGCCTGACTGACCACATTTAAAACATCTATCCCTCTCTTAATCACAAAAGACCTGATGTAGACAACCACAGAACCAGCAAAGAGGACACAAAAAACTGACTGTGCCTCACTCACCTAGGATTGGGAACCTTGTGATCAGAAATTATTGCCACCTTACTGACGTCGATCACCCGACTGCTTTGGGTAAGGAGAACTAGTAGTAGAGAAGGAACTAGAACTCCCCCACTTTTTCTTCGACCATTTGCCGTCATCCTGACCACCCTATTGTTGAGCACCACCCTACTCAGAGAACCTGCTTCTCTTACCCTGCCTTTTTAAAAAATCTGCCTGTTTTCTCTTTTTATTCTCCACATACTGCATGTGGACAACCAACCTTGAAATATCCATATCTTTAATCAGCAAAGTAGTCTTGCTTTCAAGGATCAAATCCCGAGATATACCAAAAGTGAAATTCCTCATCCTCGCCCTCATATCAACCACCAAATCTGGAATATACCTTGACAGCTCATAAAATTTCAAGGCATATTTCTTGACAGATATTTTTCCATGCTTAAGATTCATAAACTCCTCCATCTTTGCTTCCCTCAGCTCCTAAGGAAAGAAGCATTCCAAAAAAGCATTAGAAAAGGCCTCCTACAAAGATAACTTCTCAACATCACCCCTACCCCTATCCCATTCCTCGTACCATTAATACACAATATCTTTGAACTGATAAGCTGCGAAATTCACCCCTTACAAGTTAGTGGCCTGCATCACTCTAAATATCTTCTCTATTTTATCCAAGAAACCTTAAGGATCCTCCTCCACCTTTACACCAGTAAAAGTAGGAGAATTCATCTTCATGAACTGACCAACCCTTGTGGACTCCGCAGATAGAACACCAGATGCATACTACTCATCTTGAACAACAACCATCTGAGCAATAGTATAAATCGACTGATGGGATTTTGCATTAGTCACCTCACCTTGAGGAAGACTAGTAGCAACCGAAGGAACTCTAGAACAATCAGGGATTGGACCTTGAGATCGAGTGCGAACTACAGGTATAGGGCATACTCCATTAACATCATCCCCAGATGGGGCAGAAGGATTTCTTTGTGTTCTAGATCGATGAGGTATGAGCTAAAAAGCGAATAAACAAGGATTAGAGAAAATTTTAGAACTTAGACTCCAAGCTTAAAAACAGAAAACCAAGAAAGTGAAACATTCCTAAATGCCTTGTAGGCTCTCTCTTATGAGTGTGGCGCACTACAAACCCTTAAAAGAGACTCTACTAGACACGGTTTTGTGGACTTCTAATTGACCATGAACCTAAAACTCTGATACTAACTTGACATGACCCGACTGGGGTCTTATCGTAATGGCCATTCCAAGTCCAACCAGGACCAGGGACCACCACCATTACCCAACCCAACCTCCAGTCGCCTATCCTGAGTTGGCTAAATTTTGAGCCTATAACAAGATAGCATAAATGTCCAAATTACAGACTTTAGGATAGGTCTATTACAAGGATCGACCTAACCGAGTCCAACCGTCCAAACCCAACCAATAGCCAAACCAACGAAACCATAAAGAATGAGTTCCGTAGTAATTAAATATAATCCCAAAATAAAGAGGATGGAACAGTGAGAAATTTAGTCCTTTGGTATCAACCCCAATACCAATACCAATACTAAGGCTGACTCCAATACTGATCCGCCCATTCCAACCCATAGTAGTTCTACAAAAACCTCTAACCAAAAGAATATCAAAATTCAGTTGGGATATGCACCCAACCATAGACAAAACCAATATCCATAAATAAATAAAAGTATGAAATAACATCATGAAATGAAGCCTTCTAGAAAGATGGAAGCTTACCATTTCAATAAAGTAACTGATCCCAAATGTCTGATAGCTAAGCAGGAGGAGTAGAATGGTTGGTTCCTGCATTATGTGGGGATACAATCGCCCGAAGATGGGTTAGTGGGTGAACTCTAGCATGAACTAAAAATAAAGATAAAATAAATGCCATTTAGAAAAACCAAATAAACCATCCATATGCATACAAACCATACATACATATATATATACATATATATATAACCATAACGGGAAAGGAAATCGGGTTTAGCATGCATTTAAGACCATTAACCTGGGTATGTGTTGCTTAACCATCTTTAACCACCTAGGGCTATATGGGTCTAGTGTAACCCCCTAAACGGGCCCCGATTCGTGTAGTCATACGAATCGAAGATACCATAAGAGTAAGGGATTCCCAAGTACCCTCACCCTTCATGATACATATATATAATGTACTTAGAGGATTCCCGCATACCTCATAGTATCATAAAAGGTCACCATGCCCTACCCCTCATATCGGCAAACATGAGTTCCCAATGTTCGTTCATTGAACTCCCACCTTCATGATTAGCTATCATACCCCGCCATTTTTGCCTAATTAAAACTATTTCCAACTAACTAAACCATTATTATTAACCGAGGCTATACATAGTGGTATCGTCATATCGAATATAACTTGCAAGTATTGTCCTTATCCAAACCTTTTTAAGATCAAGTGATTCCTATGTACCCATAGATCACATTATCCAATTATCTTGGGGGAGTCCTATGTACCCCACAAGTGTTCCATTATTTTGATTTCTTGGGGGATTCCATTATACCCCACAAGATTGTTAAACTAAAATCATTCCATTTTGACCATTCCAAACCATTTAATCATTTAGGATTCCATTACCAAGTTTAAACTATGCATAAGTTCCATTAAAATACAACAATGTAGTGAAAACATTCTCATAGGTAATTTATCAATCATATTGGCGGCATAGTATTTTCAAAACCAAAGACAATTACCAAATAACCATTCCCTTGCCACCAATTATACAAAATCATCATTAAAGCATATAAAATCATAATTAAAACATGGAGAAATCATAACCAAGCATTTATAAACAAAACCTCCCAAAATTATATTTGAAAACCCAAAACCATATAATAATCAAACCATAAAAACATTGTATAAAACCATGCCTTTAGTTGGCACTAACAATGAGGGAATAGAACATGCCTTAAAACAAGAATATGATGGAGATAAATCACCAACACAAGCCCCAAATTAATTCGTAAGATGAAACCCTAGCTTTCCTTTACCCAAAAGCCTTAGAGAGAATTTTAGAGTGTTTAAGAAAAGTTTCTAAGTGTTAATAAATAGAATAATAGGGCAAATAACCTCCCAATAGGAATATAAGTCGTGGGGACTTATTAGGTTAAGTGGAAAAATATCCAAATTTCCCTCACTTAAACTCCCAAAAATTCCGTCAAGTGGGTACGTCCATCCATACCAGTCATACCCTCCAATACAAGTAGTACCCACCACTCGTACCCAAGGCCATCTCCCTTGGACCCAACACTGTCCAAGGTGCGACTCACCTTAAACTATGTCGTATTCAAGTATTTGACTAGTACCCATGATCCGTACCCCTGACAGAATAAAATCCCAAGAGGATTGAACACTGACCACCATAGAGTCCATGGTACGACTCGTACCCTGGATTACAGCTCTTGATGAGCCACTCGTACTCAGATCCAACTTAAGTTACCAAGCCTAAGATTTAATGAAGTAATCAAACAACCCATAACTACCGATACGACTCGTACCACCCAAGTCGTACCCATTCCAAAAATCAAATCCAATCCACCAACCAACACTGGTCAGCATATGACTAACCCATACTACTCGTATGCCAGTGTACTAGTTGTTTCCCCTAGTCGTATCCTATTTAGAGATCAGAAATCCAGAAATTTTTCTAAGGGTCAGAACCCAGGGTGTTTCAAAGAGCTACTAAATGAATTGGTTGTCCCATTTTGTGAACATACTCATTTATATATGCCATCTAATTTTAGTTTTAAACAACTTCAATGTCTTAGATTTTAGGTATCATAAATTACCTTTTCAAGGAGTTAAATTATTTATAAGTACAATTTTATTTATCATAGAGTACACATTTCAAATCGCAAGAAAGACTACAACTATAAATTTATAACCTCTTCAATGTTACTCCTTATTTATCATTTGTTAGGACAAAATGAATTCACATGAAAACCGCCAATGAATTGCTTACTAATAACTCAGTACTTAAAACACTTTTTGTTTAGCCTTTTTCTCTTCACTCTAAGAAGGTATACCTTATTTTTTCTTTATTTTTTTTTTCCTAAAAAAGAAATATAGATATTAATTATGATTAAAGCATAACTTGTTAACTTTACATATTATGTAATCGATATTTTTTGAGTTATAAAATTATATGATGCATCCAAAATAAAAAATTGAATGAAAGGAACAATAATGAGTGATTAAAAGGACCATACTACTCTTTCAATGTCTATTTATACAATAACAATGTCAAGAGACTCATCAATTAAAAAAGAGACTAACAAAAATTTTAGAAAATTTTCCATATATCATATTGTTTAATAGTTCTTTTTCATAAAACTCCATTTAATCGATCTTCTTATTTTTATAGAAAATATTCAACCTATTTTTATAAAAAATATCACTTACTCAACAAAAATCAAAACCCGATAGCTAGGAGAGTAAGAGTGTAATGAGAATAGATCTATAACCCCACCATACATTCCGCACTTTCAGATTATGGAGCAACTTTGCTCCCTATGCATGTTTTTACATATGTTGCTGTCATTTACTTAACCTTCCTTTTTCCCAAAAAAGTAGTTGACTTATATTAGTGTTACGGATGTCGTCAAGAATATTTTTCCAGCAATTTAAGGGCATTTTTACAAGGGTATTTTGGTCATTTCTCATTTTTTTGAGCCTCTATAAATATGAGGAACCATTATTCAAACCCTAATTTCTCCATTTCTCTTCCAATTCTCTAAAGAGAGAATATCTAGAGTTTCAATTCAAGAACCCTAATCTTCCAAAAATCATCCATAAATCTTCAAGATTTCTTCAAGAACTAAGTTCCTCATAGTGTGGGCTTCGAGAATCATTTATTACAAGTGCGGATAGAGTCTCAAGCATTAGAATTCATTCGACTTCGAAGGTTAAGGTATGTAGATATTGATTCTTAGGTCCCTTTCATCCAAGAAGCTCAAGAATCCTTTTTAAAAACTAAAAGATTTTTTATATTTGTGAGTTGTTAATGATTTGTATGAGTTGAAATGGATGTTCAAGGTGTTGTGGAGTTTTGATTTATGTTTGTCTACAAAATTTATGAGCTTTGACCCTAGTATGTGGAACTAATGTGATAAAACCTCTTGAAGTTGTTTTCTATGTGATGTGTTCATGACTTTTGGGTGTAGAAATGGTTGAATAAACAAAGCATGTCCCCCATAGGTTTGATAAAAATGCCCAAATGAATGAATTATTCCATGGTAGAAGGAAATTCCCAAATAAGTGTGAACCCATGCGTGCCTAGTGTTTGATAAAATTCCTTAGTGAGTGAAATATGCCAAGATAGCATAAAATCCCCAATTAAGTTGTGACTTGATAGTAAGAAGTTTTCCCAAGCTATGTGATATCCAAACACATGTCAAGACTGATATAGGTATGAAATAGTTGAGGTAAAACCTTGTTGAATGGAGTACGATCTAGTAGCATGTTTCCCCTACATTATTATATGATTATGATTCCGAGATGCTTAAAGTGACCCCTTGGCGACTATGATGATGAATAGACATTTGTGATTCCTAATTACTTGAAGAGTTGTGTTAATGATTGGGAAGATGCTTTAATGATTATGATGATGCATGAATGATTATGATGATGAATGAATGATTATTTTTTACTTTTACGCTATCGAGTCCTGGGGGTATTTATACCCGATAATAGAGCTGTTGTTTAGAGCCCGTGTCAGTTTCTCGATAACTCCAGTTGAGCCATATTCTTCGAACTGAGTGAACTATAGAACTCTGTATCCTCAGACAAGTCAGAACTTAAGAAAGCTTAGTAATCTCAGTTATCTCTGTAATCTCTGAACCGCTAGTAATCTAGCCTCAGTCCTGTAATCAGCTCAGATCTAATAATATTCAAGTCTAATCTCAGAAGAGATTCGAGTAATCTATTCTAGCTCTGTATCGTCAGTCAGATACCATGATTCGATACCTTTTCCGTCAGATACACAACTAAGTAATCTCAGCGTAACTCCATTAGATCTTTTGAGAAACATGATCAGTAACAGACTCAATTCAGTTGTGTTCAGTTGAGTATTCTCGTGATCATATCTAGACATCTCCCGTCAGAGAGGCTTGATCTCAGTCTTAGACCATGTTGAGTATTCTTATTATTATATCTAGAGATCTCTCATCAGATAGGCTTGATCTCTATCTCAGATTCTTTATTCTATTGAGTATTCTTATTGTCAGATTCGGACATGATCATACTTCTTACATTGATAATCACTTCCAGAATAATCTGTTAGAAAAGTTGATCTCTAATTCTGTCAGTCGAAAGCAGTAAGCTCAAAATTTAGTCCTTGATGTAAGTACATCCAGATCCTCAGTTATCAGTATCAGATGAGTCAGTGATTCAGTATCTCAGTGTTAGTAGTGAGTTTAGTCTGCAGTAAAGTGGTATCTGAGTTTCAGTATCTAGAGTTGCGATGATTGTGTTCATGGTCTGTACATTCATGTATGTGTTCTCATGCAGTATCTTCATGATTATTCAGTTTAGATATTGTGCATGCATGAGCCCTTGCATTAGCCTACCCCGTCTACATACTCAGTACATTCCTGTACAGACACATTTGTGCTATGGTGTTTTATTTGACACCATAGGTTCAGAGGCACAGGATTCAGAGTATCCTCAGCAGTTCAGTCCCAGTCAGCAGCAGTAGCAGTGAGTCCTCTTCTTTTGAGGACGAATCTCAGTTTACTATTATTTCTTCAAACTTTATTTATTTTCAGTTGATGGAGTTAGTTGGAGACTTGTCTCATCAACTCCATAGTTCAGACAGTTTAGAGGCTTTTCAGACTGATGTTGTTGATGTGTATTATGAGTATTCATAGATGTGTTGAACCTTATGGCTAGTTTTTGCATTTATTTTAGATATTATGCAGTATACAGGTACAAATATCAGTAAAGGGTTAGCTTGTGGTCCTTCGGGGTCATAAGCACCGTGTGACGTCTCGGGATGGGATTTCGGGGCGTTACAATTAGTTTATGAAGAGTAGTCCAAAAAATTATGTATATAAATTATGTTGGTGATAGTGTTGCCACATTTTACCTGATTTTGCTCCTCCATTTCTTACAACTGACTTAGTGTACAGAAACCTATGGTTCCTGTTTGAATGAATGCTCACTATCAGATTTTTTTTAGAAGAATGTCAAGCATTATGTTTCCCTTTTTGGGTGGAGGTTGTATTGTTGTCCTGTTTACAAGATGCAAAATTTAAAGTTTTTATGAAGCTCTTTAGTCTTCAATACATGTCTTTATAAAAATTTTATGCTTTTGACATTTAGTTAAATTATCACCATCCCTTCTTACGTGTCCTTCTTTGTAGGTGTATCTCTATGATGGTAAAGTGACGTCTTGGAAGAATGATTATAGAGTGTAATAGCTCTTTGTTAGTACCTGACGCCTTGGAAGAATGATCATAGAGAGGAATTCCTCTTTGTTAGTAATAAGGTACTTTTCGTGGTTATCTTCTTGGTGGAATTTCTATCCTACAACTAGTCAGAAAAATGAATTTCCGTTAGCTTTCCTATGTGTTCTGACACCGACATTTAAAATACTTATGGATCAATTCCTAAGGAAAGTTTTAGGTTGGTGAGGTAAAAGTTATTTCAAAAATTCCTGGATTTTATTGTTATATTGAAATTCTTTCATTATCTCCCTTTTGTGAGCTTAAGGAGTGTCCTCCCTTTGCTAACCAACTTTGACCTATAATTTGGGCAGACTATCTTCTGATTTGTTTCTGTATATGATATCAATAGAAGATGGTTTGTTGAGTGATTAACATTTGGTTCTTGTGTTGGTTCAACACGTTGAAAAGATAAATTACTTGTTTACTACAGAGATTTAAAACAATACTTAGTTGTTAGTACCTGCAGGAGGAAAAGGGTTTTAAAAGATGGAGATCTTATTTCTTCCACCGTAGTACAAACATTAGCAAGTTTATTCTATTAATACAAATACTTTTTCCTCTGAAAAGGACAAGAGATTTTAATAGGGCATGTTTGTTTGCAGATTAGGGAACATAGACAGTAGCCTATGTCTTGGAAAAATTTCTTATCTATTATTTTGCTGAGTACACGGATCCTCCAAAATCTCTTGCCGCAACCGTGTCAATCCAGCACACTGGGTGTGGGTGTGGAATATGCATCGAGTTTGGTCAATTCACCTTGTGTGCATTGGTTCATGGCTGCAACTCTTGACCAAGAAGCATAACTTGGTTGAAATTTTGGTTTTGCTTTTTAGAGTTACCTTTCCCCCCAATTTGTTAGGTTGTTTATATATTGATATTTATGTATATAGACACACACATTAATGATCCTTGTTTCTTATATCGTTAAGGCTGTAAGCTTAGGTAGCAATGAGATCTGTTTCATATATTGATATAGATAGGTGCATATCAGATACACTAAAAATAGTGCATTTTGGAGAATCCAAGACGATTGCGATAACAAATTTGGAGAGTCCGAGCAACATAGCTCCCATTATCCTTGAATATTTAGCTGATGACGAATTTGATAGCTACATCTGCACCTATATTGGGTACTTCACATATGTTAAATAGATTGCTATTGTTGATATTAGTCAGATAATGGTGGTCTTTCTGAAGGACATTTTGTTGAATCAAATTTTCTTGATTTTTGAATGAGATGGGAGTTGTGTAGAGTTTGAATGCCTTTTTTGTTTCATTTGTACAACCCCTTTGTGGGTGTCATACCATTGGTGGTTGGCAGTCAAAGAAATATTTTTTACCATAGAATTCCACAAGCGGATTTGTCGTTAGGGCATCAAAAAAAATTCTCTAACCTTAACATAAAAATTCCTCAAAGTCTAACCGAATGTTCATCTATCATCAGTAAATTACAAGAAAATGATAAAATAATAGAGATATTGGAACAATACTATTAAAACTAACTTTTATACAAAAATCTCTAACCTTAACACAAAAATTCCTCAAAGTCGGATCGAATGTTCATCTAACACCTGTAAATTAAAAGAAAACAATACAATAATAGAGGTGTTGGAACAATACGATTAAAACTAACCTTTATACAAAAATTTCTCAAAACTCAATCGAACGTTTATCGACCAGCTGTATTAAAAACTAACATTCACAAATAGCAAAAAAGTAAACATTACAACAAAATAGATAATAGAATAATATGATTAAACCTGACAAATCTCGCAACTTTAAAGCAAGTTAAAAAAGTAGCTAAAAGAATATCTTTACCACCAAAAATTTTAAACCCCCAAAAAATATAGCAAAAACATGACAATGGAATTAAAGTAGTAGTTAAGTAACAGGCAAAAAAAATTAAGGGACGGACTTTAAAAAAAAACGATTTTCACATAAAATTAAGGAAAAGATAGCCAAAAAAATTGAGAATGATCATGGTTGTACCAATGACGCCAAAAAATTGACTTAACTAGAATTAATTGTAGAGTTTTTCTTTTAATTAAGCTAAGGTTCTAATCTTTTAATTAAGGTAAAGTTTTAATTGATTTAGAAGTGTTAATCATTATATTTTAGGAGTCTTTAATTTTATAGGATTTTAATTTAATTAAATAATAATTAAAAAATAAGTAAAAAGATAATTTTATCTATCAGGGAGTATTTTAATGAAGGGTAAAAAGTTCAAATCATTTTTCTAAGGGTCTTTACACTTTTAATATATATTATATATATATAAAATTAAATATATATATATATGTGTGTGTGTGTGTATGTGTGTGTATTAAATTGAATATAGGGAAAACAAATTGATCTGAATATCAAACTTTTCATAATTAACCAAATACTGAAACTGTGAAATGTTACAAAGGAAATTGTTAAATTATGTTTTTGAATATATTTTGGACAGAATTTTATGTTTCTATTCTATGATAAGGACGACTTTGTTAATTTGAGGATCATGAGTTTGTATTTTCTAAACATCAATTGAAAAGAAGAACTGAAATAAATGCAATTAGAGTTTTAATGTGAGGATAGTAACTCCAACGTCAAAGAATGAAATCTTTTGTGTTTCAATCCTAGCACCATACTTTTAGAAGGTTTGAAACATGAGATCATTAATGACATCTATGTAGGAAGCTAATGACTATTTTTGCCTATAATTGGAACGATTCCAAGCCGCCTCTGTAAAATTATCAGTATATAACTTTTATTTTCTAATTTTAATAAAATTCTAAAATTTTTAAGTGTTATGTGTGATTGTTGAAATTGAAACAGACCATGATAACTTGTGAAATCTGAAGTGATAAAATTATCAAAGTGAAATGAATTTTTGATTTAAAAAGAATTCAAATTAACTCTTTTATCAATTCACTATAAATAATGATAAAAGAGGAGAATGCCACATGCAACACACTTACGTTAAAAGTTGTATTATATTAAATGTGTGAAGGGCATACAAATGTTATTTGAACTTTCTATCCTTCATTAAAAGTCATTATTTTAGATTAAATCATTTTTTAACTATTTTCTTCAATTACCATTTATTAAATTAAGGAGTCCTAAAATATATGAAAAGAAAAGAAAATAAATATATAGAATAACTATTTTATTAAATTAAGGATTTCTAAAATATATGAAAAGAAAAGAATATATATATATATATATATATATATAAAATAAATATGAGTCCTAAATATACTATAGCTAGAAGTCTAAATTCAATAATAAATACACCACTTTACCTTATGGTTACACGACGAGATACGTTGCTGCCATGATTACTTCGAGCTAAATGTAAGGAGGAGACTCCTGAAATTTACAAATAATCTTTATGCTTTCTGGCCGGCTATCAATGGAGTTTTGAATCTTTATACTTTTACTCAATCCATACATGAGAAAGTAATTTAATTATGTTTTTAATGTGTTTTGATTTATTTATGAAAAAAATTATTTTTTTAAACTCATCTTTTGGTTGAAAAATATTGTTTCTGGTCATCATTATGATTAAGAGATATAGGAGCTCCAATTTAGATACGTGATTTTTTTTGTACACATGTTGTATACATGTATTATTAACGCGAGTTAGTAAAATTTTAATCTAGCTTGAGATGAGTAGTGATTTATAGCACCAAGAATTTTATTTCTTAGTATTTTTGGTATCTCAAAGAAAGTCGGAGTGACCCAACTCTCTTTTCTTACGTTAAAACTCTCTCCGTTCTTTTTTAGTTGGCATGTATACTAAAAATATTTATTTCAAAAAAAATTATCAATTTAAAATGTCAAGAGATATTTAATTATTTTTATCCAGTTTTGCCTTATCCTGCCAACTAAAAAGGAAGGAGAGAGTAACTGTTTAAGTTGTACGCCAAAAATATTTGTTTCCCCTCTCCATCATCAAATGTCTCTATTAACTGATCTAGACAACAATGACAGTAATTTTCCCTTAGAATTGTCTTGATACAAGCCAAATTGGAACTATATTCAAGGATACAATCCTAAGGGCCATTGATGCCATTCGAGCTTCCTCATTGTCTTACATTCGAAGCCGAGCGAAGAAGTTGGAGGACATGCTGTCAAAAAGCCCAATATGCTACCTTAGAAGCTTGGTGGATGCTTGGAATAGAGGCTTGGCGTCATACATACTTGGAAGCGGGGGCAGGTGGGTACAGCTAGTCGGGTTCGCAAAGCGATACCCGGAAACCACAGATAAAAAAAAGTCATTCATACTTGGAAGGAGCCCCTAATTAAATAATGTTGCGTTTGGAAGATAGCTTGGAGCCGAGGGAACACAAGGAATAAAGAGAGCCCTTGTAAATTATTTACAAAATAGCCACTTTTGAGCTATTTTTATAATAAGTTATTTATGCAAAGACAAATACTATAAATAGGTGCCTTAGCCATTTCATTTACTTTTTTTTTTTCAAATATTGAGTTATGTCTCTTGAGAGAGAATGAGAGCTTGGAAAAACTTTGTTGATTTTTGTTTATAAACGGTAAGGGCGTTACAATTTTTTTTTGGTCATCGTAAGAGTTAGGTGCTCGTTGATAATATTAAGAAAGATCATTGGATTTGATATATTCTTCGGTTGTCCTTTTCTTATCATTTTGTGTGTATCTATCGTCCATCTCTATCCTTCTATCCTTTACTTTTCATATTTTGATTTTATCGTTTCTTTAGTATCTGTGTATGTTTCGTCTTTCCCATTTTATATCGTATCATTTGGTATTAGAACCGAGTTTAGAATCGTTCCCATGGTTCTAGTCTTAGATTTGTTATCTTGAAAATAACAAAAAAAGTGTTAAAAATATTTTGGTCATTTTTTATATTTTGATTTTTTGATTTTTGAGTCTTCTTGTGTTTGTAGTACTAGAATCTTGTTACCTAATACTATTAGAGTTAAAATCTAAAAGTTGAGTTTATTCTGATGAGATTTGAGTGATCTACCATTGTTGAAGCTTGAGTTGAAAAAAATTGAAGTTGGGTTCTCAAATTTGATTTTTGTGGTTGAGTTTATGAGCTTAAAATTGCTTGGGTTGTGTTCGGGAGTTCGAAGTGAGCTTGGGTTTCAAATTTCATCAAATTTTGAGTTCATTTGCTCAAAGTGTTAAATTTTGAATGTTTTTGTGTTCTCTATATCTTGTTGAAGAAGAACATTTAAAAAGGCTGTGTTTGATCCAAAATGAATGAAAGAAAAAAAGGTTGTACTTGTTTATGCCAAGGAATATCCAAAATTCTATAGGAGGAAAGGATAAGGTTTGTACAAAAGGAAATATTCCAAAAGAAGGAAGACAAAAATAGAGTACAAGGAGGGGGAGAGGGGGGCACAAGAAATTCCAAGGCTTCTAGAGCTTGAAGGTTCCCTTGAAGAACCCCCAAGCCCTTGACTAATCGTCCCAGTATCCATCAATAACACAATAATTTAGGCAATACACTGGTTTCACTTGACAACTTCATTGACGAATCCCTAACCCTTTGACGACCTGCCACACCAATTTGTCACCACACCACAACAAAGATAACATACTGTTTGGCTTGATGGATAGCTTGACGACCTTCACCTCTTTGATGATTCTCCACCCAATCCATCACAAACCTAAAGCTTAAAAACCATTCTGATTTGTTGTGATGGGTTCCTTGATGGTTCACCAAGCAAGTGATGAATCATCATATGATCAGTCACAAGGAGCAAGTTTAGAAGACAATCTAAAAAAGGATGACGAATCCCAATGAAGAACCACCACAAGGGTGATGGTCATTCACATGAACTGTCACCATAAGACAGTTTAGACCTTGTTCTGGAAGGGACTAACAACTCTTGTGACGGTCAATCACCTCACTGATGGTCAATCACCTGACCAGTTACACAGAAAAAGTTTCTGTAAGCTTATTTTTAGATTTGGAGTTTCTTTTTCTTGATTCTTAATCCACTTTTCTTTGATTCTAAACACTAATTAACAACTAGTAATGAACCTACTTAGTTGTGATTAGTTTTTGAGTTCTATTTCTTTTTCGTCCTTTTCTTTGTGTGCTTTTCTAGTTTTCCTTTGCAGTTAACTTCTTGATTCAATTCCTTTTTATTTATAATAGAGTCGTCCATCTTTTATAAAACAAGAATCCACTCCGATCAAGAGTAGCAATCAACACCTTGCATACAATCAAAGAATTAGCAATCTTCAACATTAGCCGATTTAATTATGAATCAAAGGTGTGTAAACATGAGTGATTATGTACTTTATTTTGCTAATGCTAACATTGTTTTCATCTTTGTTGAGTGTTAAATTTTTAGGTACAATGGTTTCTGAGAAAGAAACTCAAAACCCATGAGAGGTGACACGTTGAAATCTATTTGGGAAGGGAATGAGGACATAACCCCAATATTGGAAGAGATAAATGTCATCTAACCTCCATGGCAGGTAGCATATCAAGTGTGGAAGGTATTAGGACAAATAATGCGGAGTACCTTGACTCGATTGAGCAAATACATGTAACAATGCTAACCCTTGCACTACTCCAAATTTAAAATATCACGATATGGCTAGTAGCTAAGTAAGTGTGATCGATAGCTTATCTTTACATGAGCCAAATATTTCTTTACCTCGTGATGATAATGTACAAGTTGAGAGCGCGGATACACTAGTTGATCAAATTTATGATTGAATTGACTCTTCTTGTAAGATAGATTTATGTCCACCTAGTATTGAAGCCTTTGTGTTGAATGATAGTACATTGTCTTGTGAAAATCATGTTAATCAACTTGTTTATGAATCTATTCCACTACTTGATAATGTTTGTGATGTGCTTAGTGAATATCACGCAAGTGATGATGTCGATAATGTTGATCAAATGAATAGGAGTGAACCTTTGAGCATGCCTTTTAATGAAAATTCTAATGTTTGCTTGTCTTATAGGGAAGATCATATGTTTGAAACTTCTTCAAAACATGAAAATTGTCTTCTTGAGAGTGAACTTACATATTTGAATTCTCCCTCTTGAATGATTCTTCTCTCTTTAAGTACAATGTTATATTTGAAGATATTGAAAACACTCCTAGTCATAGACCTAGTGGAGTAGATCATGTTTAGGATGTAGCCTTTCTTGAGGGATATACTCTATACAACAACCCATTATGGTGTGATAACTATCCTCCAAAATATGGAAATCTCTTCTTGAAAGATGAGAGTACTCTTCAGGAAATGATTGTGAAGAAATATGTGATCTTTGTGTACCAATTATTTATTCTTCTTTGAGAGTTTTAATTCTTGGGCATGACTTTGAGGACACCTTAGAGGAAGTCAATTTGCACGACTCTTTTCTTTATTCTTTCTTTGTCTACGAAAGCACTTATGCTAGTGGTGAGATCATATCTTTTTGTATTAGTAGCACCCTCGGGAGAATAAAGTGTTGTTTAGACACATGTCTATGACCACTCTATCCATTTGACCACAATAATGATTGGGGTTAATCCTATTCTTGGAGATAGCTAGTTGATTAGGTGGAGTCTTGGGATAACCTTGTTTATGACCTTACACCTAGCTATGGAAACTATTAAATGAGTTTTGACTTAAAAGGAGATCTTATTCTTGTTAAAATGTGGAACCAATGAGGGTTTAAATGTGTGGTTGGCTACATACCATGGTTCTTTAGGTTTACCTTTTTGTGAAAGTCTTTTGAGTAGCCAATTAACTTTTATATTTGTGGGGTTACACACCCTTTATTAATTATTATGATGCTTGGTAATATGTTAAACGTATCCTTCCTTGGCTTAGTGATAAGTTTGGTGTTGCTAAGCCTCACCCTCATGTCATGAGGACATTGTTTTTGCTTGTTACCCCTATGATTTTGCTAGCCTTAGATTTGAGGTCGAATCCCTTTTAAGAAGGAATGATGGTTCAAGCCAAATTAGAACTACATTCAAGGATATAATCCTAAGGGCTATTTATGCCATTCGAGCTTTCTCATTGTCTTATGTTCGAAGACGAGCTAAGAACTTAGAGGACATATTGTCAAAAGACCCAATATGCTACCTTAGAGGCTCGATGGATGCTTGGAATATAGGCTTAAAGCTCATACATATTTATATGGAGCCCTTAATTAAATAACGTCGCGTTTAAAAGATAGCTTGGAGCCGAGGGAAGCCATGGCACAAGGAATAAAGAGAGCCCTTATGGGTTATTTTCAAAATAGCCACTTTTGGGATATTTTTGTGATGTGTTATTTGTTCAAAAGAAAATACTATAAATAGGTGCCTTATCCATTTCATTTACTTTAGTTTTTTTTACAAATATTGATTTTTGTCTCTTTAGAGCGTGAAAGCTTGAAAAAGCTTTTGCACACTTTTTTTAGAAATGGTGGTTGTAAGGGCGTTACAGTTCCTTTTCGGTATTGTAAGAGCTCCTTGGAAATCTTAAGGAAGGTCGTTGTATTTGATATATCCTTCTGTTATCCTTTTCTTATCATCTTATGTCTATGTATCTATCTATGTATCTATGTATCTATCTATGTATCTATCAATGTATCTATCTATCTATGTATCTATCTATGTATCTATCAATGTATCTATCTATCTATGTATCTATCTATGTATCTATGTATCTATCTGTATGTCTGTGTGTCTGTCTGTTTGCTTGTCTGCCTGTCTGTCTGCTTGTCTGCCTGTCTGCCTGCCTGTCTGTCTGCCTACCGCTCTACCTACCTATCTGCCTATCTTTCTGTCTGTCTATCCTATCTGTCTGTCTGTCTGTCTATCCTATCTGTCTGTCTGTCTGTCTGTCTATCCATCGATTTATCGATCTATCTATCTATCGATCTGTCTGTCTGTCTGTCTGTCTATCCATCGATTTATCGATCTATCTCTCTATCGATCTGTCTGTCTTTCTATCTATCTATCTATCTATCTATCTGTCTTTCTGTCTATCTATCTATCTATCTATCTATCTATCTATCTATCTATCTATCTATCTATCTATCTATCTATCTATCTATCTATCTATCTATCTATCTATCTATCTATCTATCTATCTATCTATCTATCTATCTATCTATCTATCTATCTATCTATCTATCTATCTATCTATCTATCTATCTATCTATCTATCTATCTATCTATCTATCTATCTATCTATCTATCTATCTATCTATCTATCTATCTATCTATCTATCTATCTATCTATCTATCTATCTATCTATCTATCTATCTATCTATCTATCTATCTATCTATCTATCTATCTATCTATCTATCTATCTATCTATCTATCTATCTATCTATCTATCTATCTATCTATCTATCTATCTATCTATCTATCTATCTATCTATCTATCTATCTATCTATCTATCTATCTATCTATCTATCTATCTATCTATCTATCTATCTATCTATCTATCTATCTATCTATCTATCTATCTATCTATCTATCTATCTATCTATCTATCTATCTATCTATCTATCTATCTATCTATCTATCTATCTATCTATCTATCTATCTATCTATCTATCTATCTATCTATCTATCTATCTATCTATCTATCTATCTATCTATCTATCTATCTATCTATCTATCTATCTATCTATCTATCTATCTATCTATCTATCTATCTATCTATCTATCTATCTATCTATCTATCTATCTATCTATCTATCTATCTATCTATCTATCTATCTATCTATCTATCTATCTATCTATCTATCTATCTATCTATCTATCTATCTATCTATCTATCTATCTATCTATCTATCTATCTATCTATCTATCTATCTATCTATCTATCTATCTATCTATCTATCTATCTATCTATCTATCTATCTATCTATCTATCTATCTATCTATCTATCTATCTATCTATCTATCTATCTATCTATCTATCTATCTATCTATCTATCTATCTATCTATCTATCTATCTATCTATCTATCTATCTATCTATCTATCTATCTATCTATCTATCTATCTATCTATCTATCTATCTATCTATCTATCTATCTATCTATCTATCTATCTATCTATCTATCTATCTATCTATCTATCTATCTATCTATCTATCTATCTATCTATCTATCTATCTATCTATCTATCTATCTATCTATCTATCTATCTATCTATCTATCTATCTATCTATCTATCTATCTATCTATCTATCTATCTATCTATCTATCTATCTATCTATATCTATCTATCTATCTATCTATCTATCTATCTATCTATCTATCTATCTATCTATCTATCTATCTATCTATCTATCTATCTATCTATCTATCTATCTATCTATCTATCTATCTATCTATCTATCTATCTATCTATCTATCTATCTATCTATCTATCTATCTATCTATCTATCTATCTATCTATCTATCTATCTATCTATCTATCTATCTATCTATCTATCTATCTATCTATCTATCTATCTATCTATCTATCTATCTATCTATCTATCTATCTATCTATCTATCTATCTATCTATCTATCTATCTATCTATCTATCTATCTATCTATCTATCTATCTATCTATCTATCTATCTATCTATCTATCTATCTATCTATCTATCTATCTATCTATCTATCTATCTATCTATCTATCTATCTATCTATCTATCTATCTATCTATCTATCTATCTATCTATCTATCTATCTATCTATCTATCTATCTATCTATCTATCTATCTATCTATCTATCTATCTATCTATCTATCTATCTATCTATCTATCTATCTATCTATCTATCTATCTATCTATCTATCTATCTATCTATCTATCTATCTATCTATCTATCTATCTATCTATCTATCTATCTATCTATCTATCTATCTATCTATCTATCTATCTATCTATCTATCTATCTATCTATCTATCTATCTATCTATCTATCTATCTATCTATCTATCTATCTATCTATCTATCTATCTATCTATCTATCTATCTATCTATCTATCTATCTATCTATCTATCTATCTATCTATCTATCTATCTATCTATCTATCTATCTATCTATCTATCTATCTATCTATCTATCTATCTATCTATCTATCTATCTATCTATCTATCTATCTATATCTATCTATCTATCTATCTATCTATCTATCTATCTATCTATCTATCTATCTATCTATCTATCTATCTATCTATCTATCTATCTATCTATCTATCTATCTATCTATCTATCTATCTATCTATCTATCTATCTATCTATCTATCTATCTATCTATCTATCTATCTATCTATCTATCTATCTATCTATCTATCTATCTATATCTATCTATCTATCTATCTATCTATCTATCTATCTATCTATCTATCTATCTATCTATCTATCTATCTATCTATCTATCTATCTATCTATCTATCTATCTATCTATCATCTATCTATCTATCTATCTATCTATCTATCTATCTATCTATCTATCTATCTATCTATCTATCTATCTATCTATCTATCTATCTATCTATCTATCTATCTATCTATCTATCTATCTATCTATCTATCTATCTATCTATCTATCTATCTATCTATCTATCTATCTATCTATCTATCTATCTATCTATCTATCTTCTATCTATCTATCTATCTATCTATCTATCTATCTATCTATCTATCTATCTATCTATCTATCTATCTATCTATCTATCTATCTATCTATCTATCTATCTATCTATCTATCTATCTATCTATCTATCTATCTATCTATCTATCTATCTATCTATCTATCTATCTATCTATCTATCTATCTATCTATCTATCTATCTATCTATCTATCTATCTATCTATCTATCTATCTATCTATCTATCTATCTATCTATCTATCTATCTATCTATCTATCTATCTATCTATCTATCTATCTATCTATCTATCTATCTATCTATCTATCTATCTATCTATCTATCTATCTATCTATCTATCTATCTATCTATCTATCTATCTATCTATCTATCTATCTATCTATCTATCTATCTATCTATCTATCTATCTATCTATCTATCTATCTATCTATCTATCTATCTATCTATCTATCTATCTATCTATCTATCTATCTATCTATCTATCTATCTATCTATCTATCTATCTATCTATCTATCTATCTATCTATCTATCTATCTATCTGTTTGCCTGTCTGCCTGTCAGCCTGTCTTTCTGTCAGCCTGTCAGCCTGCCTCTCTACCTGTCAGCCTGTCAGCCTGCCTGTCTGCCTGTCTGCCATTCAGCCTGCCTGCCTATCTGCCTGCCTGTCAGTCAGTCAGTCTGTCTGTCAGTCTGTCTGTTAGTCAGTCTGTCAGTTAGTCTGTCAGTCAGTCATTCAGTCATTCAGTCAGTCAGTCAGTCAGTCAGTCTGTCTGTCAGTCAGTTAGTCAGTCAGTCAGTCTCTCTGTCTGTCCATCTGTCAGTCAGTTTGTCTCTCTGTCTGTCCGTCTGTCCATCTGTCTATCTGTCCATCTGTTTGTCTGCCTGTCTATCTATCTGCCTGTCTGTAGACGCCTGTCAGCCTGTCTTCCTATCTCTCTGCCTGTCTTCCTGTCTGTCAGTCTATTTGTCAGTCAGTCAGTCAGTCAGTCAGTCAGTCTGTCAGTCTGTCAGTCAGTCTGTCTGTTAGTCTGTCTGTCTGTCAGTCAGTCAGTCAGTCAGTCTGTCTCTCTGTCAGTCAGTCAGTCTCTCTATCTGTCCATCCGTCTGTCTGTCTGTCCGTCTGTCCGTCTGTCTGTCTGTCCATCTGTCCGTCTGTCTGTCCCATCTCTCCGTCCATCCATGGATCCATCTGTCCATCCATCCATCCATCCATCCATCCATCCATCCATCGATCTATCCATCCATCGATCGATCGATAGATCGATCGATCGATCCATCCATCCATCCATCCATCGATCCATCGATCCATCGATCGATCCATTCTATCTTTCTACCTTCTATTTTTCATATTTCGATTTTATCGTTTCATTAGTTCTTGTTTTTGTTTCATCTTTTCCATTTTGTATCATATAAATTCTTAACATGTATTATCTACCAAGTGTAGAGCAGGGGCATAATAGTTATGTATGTGGTAATTAGAAAATTTGTAAAAGGTTGTTAATACTTAATAGTAGTCAGTTACACAGTAAAGTTGTTAGAATAAATTAGCTGTCCACTATGAAAGCAGTAAGGGAGGGGGGGTGAATTACTTTTTTTCGACCAGAAAGTCGACTTCCTTAACCAGATAGTCAACTATTGATTGTAGCAATGAAAACTTCTTACAATAAAATGATGATGATAAATAAGACCAGATATTTTATATTGGTTGGGACCTCTAATTGGTCTTACTCCAGTCCCCTTGGGTTGCAAGGGATTCTACTAGTTCTTTGTGAATAAAATTAAAGTACAAGATTGAGTCAAGATTTTTGGCTTTGACTCACACTCTCTTCTTTCTTCCACACTTTGATACAATACCTCACTAACTGTGTTTCTCTCCTCTCTTTTTAAGTACATAGTAAACCTTTAAGAGAATACAATGTTTGAGTAAAGTAAAGCAAAGAACTAGAGAAAGTTGAGTGTATATCTCTTCCTTTGGCTTCCAATGCTTATATATTAGTGATTGAATTACCACTAGCCGTTGAAAGTTACAAGCCAACCCAAAGGATTTTGCTTTTTAGGAAATTGAATAAGGAATATTCAATTTCCAAAGATAAGTAAATACTACAAAGGAAAATCTAACTAAGACATAATGTGCACAAGATGGAGATGCGGCATTACCATGATTTAAGCATACTAATTAATGCAGTAGATATTTCTCTTTTCCTTGAATGACGCGCCTTTTGATAGTACTTCAGAGGAGATTTTTGTCACAACCAAAATACCAAGGGTTATGATGACACTTATTGCGACAAGCCTTGACAAGAAAGCTTATCACCCAAAATGATATAATAAGAAAAATCAATACCAAAATCTAAGACAAGGCTTCTAGAGCAAAGTCATGACACCACAAACATGATAATGACAGAAATATAATCACTGATACCAAATCAAAAGTCAAAACCTGGTGTTACCATGTAAGAACTACTAAATACATCTTGAATGTCAAAAGATGCAATAATAGTCCAAAAAGGATCAAGACTCTGTATCTGAATACAAAATAAGACATGTAATAGATAGGAAGAGGTAGTAGGCCAACTCTTAAAGCATAGAACATCCGCTACCTCAAATACTCCAAAAGTCTCCTGAATTATCTATCAAAGAAATCACTAATACTAGGAAGATGATACTTGTTTTTAATCGTCACCTTGTTCAACTACCGATAATCGATACACATATGCATAGACCTATCTTTTTTCTTCACAAACAAGACAACCTCACTCCAAGATGATACACTAGGTCAGATAAATCCCTTATTCAACAACTTCTACAATTGATCCTTTAATATTTTCAACTCTGTTGGGGCCATCCTATAAGGTGGAATAAAAATTGGTTTGATGCTCAGCTCAACATTAGAAGAAAAGTCACTATCATGATCCAGAGGTATACCAGGCAAAATCCATAGGGAACACATTTATGAACTAATAGACAACACGAATAGAATCCAAAGAAGGAGGCAAAACAACACTAGTATCACAAATATGATCCAAATAAGACAACATCCCCTCTCAACCAAGTGATGAGCCTGAATAAAGGATAAAACTCTCTTGGGACTCGAATGAAATGCACCTTTCCAAGCTATCCTTGGCACACCTGGCAGATCTAAAGTCACCGTCTTGGCATAACACTCTAGGATAGCCTGATAAGGAAATAACCAGTCCATACCCAAGATGACATAAAAAACTATCATATCTAGTAAAATCATATCTACCCAGGTCTCACGCCGAACAAAAGTTACAACACAAGATTGGTACACCCAATCCGTCACTAAAGAGTCTCTTACGGGGGTAGATACACGAATAGACATATCAAAAAGCTCATAAGAAAAATCAAAAACCAACACAAAGTATGAAGACACATCAGAGAAAGTTGACTCTGAATCAAATAACATGAATGCAGATCTAAAACAAACAGGGAGGATACTTATGATGAAGGTATCGGAGGCCTCTACCTCTGGATTGGCAGGTATAGCATAACACTAATCACATTTTTTACTTGGCTGAGTAGCCCTGCAACTACCACTAGGGGCACCACTATCTCTACCTCTCGAACCTCTACCTCTCACAATTGATATTTGAATAGATCTGAAAACAGATCGGGGATAGTCCTTGGCCACATGGCTAATCTCATCACACACATAGTAAACCCTACAACCGAACTCAAAGAAAGGCAGGCACGACTGAATTAGGACAACCACCTGAAGCTACTAGACCGGAAGACCCACTAACTAAATCTTGCAAGGCTGCTTGAAATGGTCTACTATGACACCTGCAGAACCTTCTAGAATCTCCATCTCAAGAGATGTGACCTCTGAACTCATCCAAATAGCGTACCTTTTTGGTGACTCCTTGAAATTCTCAAAGAATGGACTCAGTCATCTTAGCATGATCTACTATAATATGAAATGAGGATCTATACACTACCATCTGAGTTGTAGTAAGTTGAAAAGAAACATTCAACCCTCTCACAAACTTTTGAATTTTCTCAGACTCGGTGGCCATGTTGGCATAAAAATATCTAGACAAGGTATGAAAGCATACCTCACACTCCATAACAGTTATGGAGCCCTAATCTAAGCTATCAAACTCATATTTCCTATAATCCCTCAAAATATAAGGCATAAACTTCTCTAAAAAGTCCTCAACAAATTAATCCCAAGTCATCTCTGCAGAATCAAGAGGTCTGCAACTAACAAGTGACCTCCACCAATCTCTGGATACATCTCTCAACTACTAAGCAGTATAAGAAACCTCATGTAACTTAAGATAACCAAGGTTATACAACTTCTTCCTATAATCAATCAAGAACTCCTAAGCGTCCTCGCCCACAACACCACTGAACCTAGGAGGACCCAAATAAGTGAATCTCTAAAAACTCTTTTGATCCTCAGAAGACATAACTATACTCACAACAACAAGAGGCATAACAAATTTGGCTTGCTGAGATCCCACTTGAGGAGGTAATATAGATGAAGGTTGAACTCCTGGCCTAAAAAATACCAGACTTAGATGTCGGCACAAAAGTAACACACTCGGAGTATGTGGAATACCATAAGAAAATATTGGTACCATGGAGGATCCACACTCAAAATCGGAGGAACACTATATTTATTCATGCATAAAGGAGTGAAATATGATTTAGAATGCAAGGTATGAAAGGATCCGCATGATAAGGAACAAAATAAGAGAAGTTTTCCTAAAGACATCTTATAGCCTCTCAAAGATAGGTACAGACGTCTATGTACCGATAAATGAGACTCTATTAAACACCTCGTTCTTACACTATTGAGACTAATTGAAATACCCTGGGTTTTGATCCTTAGAAATTTTCTAGATTTTGAACTCTCTGGACATTATACGACTTAGGATTACTAGTCGTATGGTGTGGGTACAACCTAGGGGCCCAAGTCATATGTTAAGAAGTATGTTCTTGATCATGTACTATCCTAGGTATTACTAGACTCTATACGAGTTGTATTATATAGTACGAGTGGTATAGTCCAATTCATATGTTGTATAGTGTCCATTCCCTTTGATTCTGTGTTGGATACGGGTACTAGTCATATGGTATGGGTAAGACTTAGGCAAGGAAAGTTGTATGGTGGATAGTGTGTGATGTCCAATATTTTGTCTGAGGTACGAGTGATGGGTACCGCTCGTATATTGTGTGTATGAGTTAAGGGGGTAGTCGTACCCTCATGCTGCGATTTTTATAGTTTAAGTTAAGGGTATTTTAGACATTTAACCTCTTAACCTCTTTTGATCCCATGACTTAAAACACTTTTGGTACATCATTTATGCTAGTATTCTAAATTAAAAACAATTTAAACACTCTCTAATCTCTCTGACATGACCCTCCCTGGGGCCTTGTCATAATAGGAGTCCCAAGTCTGACTAGGACCAAAGACCACCCCCATTACCCAACCCAACCTCTAACCGCTTGCCCTGTGTTAGCTGAATTTCGTGCATGTAATAAGATAGCGTAACAACTTACATAAAGACTCTAGGATAAGATCACAATCGTGACCAACCCAACCGAGTTCAACCATCCCATACCAACAATCTAACCATACCAAACCATACCAAAATAAGGGCCATAAACCCGGCCATAACCAAAGATGTTCCAAAACATAATATAATTAATCCCAAAATGAAATATGATAGAATAATGAGAAATTATGTCCGATGATGCCAGCCTCCCAGTTTATTCTAATGCCAAGGCTGACACCTATACCGATCCCACCCATTCCAACCCACAGAAGTACCATAAAGCCTCTAACCAAAAGAGTAATGAAACCCAGTTGGGATATACCCCCAACAATAGCCAAGAATAATATTCAAAATAAAATCAAAGTGTCTAGAAATATCTATAACATGAAATAGAGCCTTTCAAAAGGATGAAAGCTCACCACTTCAGTCCAAATGCTGATCCTCGAGTTAATCACTATGTAGGGGGAGTAGAATAGCTAGTTCTCACATAGCGTAGGTATAAAACCACCAATAGACGGGTTTAGCGAGTGACCGCTAGCATGATATCAGGGTAAGGATAAAATAATGCCATTTATGAAACCAATTAAAACCATCCATATGCACACAATTATATATATAAAACTATGCCGGGAAAAGGGACCGAGTTTAGTATGCCTTTAAAACCTTTACCTGGGCTATGTAGCTTTGCCGTCCTAAACCCCCCATGAGCTATATGGGTTCAGCTCCCTCTGCTAAAAGGGACCTAATGTGTGTATCCGCACAACCAGGGAAGAAAACCTTGGGATGAATAGTACATCCCCCAAATATAGTGTGACATCATGCACATGATCACCAAGACCAACCTCATATTGACAAATATGAGTTTTAAGTTTTGGTCCCCCCGGGAGCTCCATCTTCAACGGCTTAGCTACACCTCTCGCCATTATTACCCAATTAAAACCAATTTCCAAATAACCAAACCATTTTCCATTGCCATTGATATTGGTATCGTCTTACCAATCCTTACTTGCAAGTATCATCCATTGCCAACCATTTATAGGTTTAAGGGGACTTTCAAGTGCCCTTCCATTTACCATATTAAACCACTTAGGGGATTCCATGTGCCCCTCAAGAATAACCATTATCCATTTACCATTCTAAGCCATTTAAACCATGCATAATTCCTTTACCAAGTTTTAAAACAAGCAAGAGTTCCACTAAAAGTAATCAATGCAATGAACATATCTTTATAAGCATTTTATCAAACACATTGGGGGCATAATATGATGAAAACCAATTCCAATTCCACTTAAACAATTTCCATGTAATCCAACTATTCAAAACCACTATTAATGCATATAAAAGCATCTAAAACCATAGGAAACCATGACTAACCATTTAATATCAAAACTCCTAAATCATATTTGAAAACTAAAATTATACAATCAATGAAATCATTTATAAAAATCATGCCTTTAATTAGAATTAATAATGAGGGAAGAGAACATGCCTTAAACCAAGATGATGATGAAAAGAAATCACTAAGAAAGCCCCAAATAGATCCTTTAGTTGAAACCCTAGCTTCCCTTTCCCAAAAGCTTTTGAGAGAATTTTAGAGTGTTTTATTAAAATTTCTAAGTGTTAATGAATGGAGTAATATGGTAAATAACCTCCCAAGTAGGTTAGAAGTCGTGGTACCTTATTAGGATAAGTAGGGAAATATCCAAAATACCCCCACGTAAGTTGCACCAAAATCCCATCACAGGGGTACGACTGACCCATACGAGTCGTACCCTCTGATACAAATGGTACCACCCACTCATACCCTAGCCTCAACCTTTGGATCAAACACTGTTCAACATACGACTCATCTAACCAAGTCGTATCCAAAGCATACGATTCGTACCTTTCATCCATATCCTTGGCAGATTTAAACCCAAGAAAGATTTAGACATTCTCCACCATACGAGTCCTGGGTACGACTCGTGCCCTAGCTTATGGCTCATGGTGATCCACTCATGCTCAGATCCAACATAAGTAACCAAGTCTAATATTAAGTTAAGGAACCAAATAATCCATAACCACCAATACAACTCGAACCCCTAAGTTGTATTTATTCTAGTAACCAAAATCCATCCCACCAACCAACACTGGTCAGCATACGACTAGTCCATACCATTGGTACCTCAACATACAGATCATATCCTCGAGTTTTATTGGGTCCACCTTGAAACTAATGATGTCATGATAGACTTCTTCCCCTCTATAATCAAGTTTCAAAAGGATTTGTTAGAATTTATCATAATAGGCCATGGCACTCTTTCTTCCTTGCCTCAAGTTGTAGAGTTTGATAAGAAACTTCTATCTATATTATTCCGGAATATACCTCTCTCTCATTAATCTCTTCAACATCTCTGAAGGGGGTGTTTGGCCACCAATCAACACACTATCAAACCTCTTAGTATAGTTCCACCATGTATTTGCATATCCTTTAAAGTGAGCAATGACATAACAAATTTTCTTCTCTTCAGAAAGGTCATTCACATGGAAAAACTTTTCACAAGAAAACTCCCAAGCTAAGTACACTTCCGGATCACTCTCACTTTTGAAAATTGGAATGCCAACCTTGATTGAATTAATGCCAATGCCTCAGTTTCCAAGATGATTACCATGGACATGTCTTGCCTCTTGTCCTCAGATTCTCCCAAAAGGTTCTCTTTGATCATACCTTCCCCTTGTTTCTTCCTCAAAAAAATAGTCTTCATTAGGAACATCATAACCTTCTTGCTCCCCTCTACCATAGTCTTTATTTTGGATTAGGTAGTTTCAGTTTTGGGGGTCTTTGTGGAGGGTTATAAGGCCTTTGGTTATTTGGAGCTTGTACTTGTGACATTGGATGTGGTGGAGGGTAAGGTATTTGGTTCATGGGATTTGGCATTTGGTAGTTAGCATTTTGTGGAGGTATTTGGTTTTATGGAGGGGGACTTTGGTCTAGTAGATTTGGCATTTGGTTGTTCGGATTTGATATTTCGTCAAAGGAATTTGGTACTTGAAGATTCGGATTTGGGGGTGGAGTTTGGGTTCCAAGTCCTTCTTGTTGGACTTGGCTCATTTGAGGATGTAGTGGTCTTTGAACATTTCGGTTTGGGGGTGTTTGGACTTGGTTTTGGGGTGGTGGTGGAGGGTAAAACATTTGGTGGAGAGTTTCAGGTGTCATGGTCTTGGAGGAATTGTTGGCTTGAACACTTGAAGACACATGGTAGGGATTAGGAGTAGAGGGTCGTGAGTTCCTTCTACTTTCAACACAATCAAGCCTTCCACTAATGGTGGATACTTCACCCTTCAAAGATCCCAAGTCTCCTCTCATAATTTCCATCTCACCCTTCAAGTCACAGGATAAGACATCAAATCGAGCCAACAAGACTCCCAAGAAATCATTTCCAAGTGGAGGAACACTTGAATCCTCGGGTTCTATGCTCAATGTACCTATCAAATAAGCGAAACCTATAAAATGAACAAACAAGTTAGTTCAATAAACCTCACCACTCTCACATTCATTTCTTACCTCACACTTGCTCTCACAAGTGTTGAAAACTTGGCAATACTTGGAAAATGAATGAGTGGTGAATCTACTTTGGCCCGGAATCAATTTTTGTTTGATTTGACTTAAGTAAAAATGTTGTTCAGACTTGAACCAACAAGTTACTACGACTTAAAAACGAGAAAAACACAAAAAAACTGAAGACACAAAACAAACGAACTCTAGACTAATTACCAACCTAGTAGGTACTTACTAGTTTGCTAATTAGTCATAGAATTAACATACAAGAAACTAGAATAAAAAATGAGAAACTAAGAAAATGTACTTAGAACTTGATTTGGTTGTTTACACTTGATGACGTGGCACTATTGGATCGAACGTTGAGCTTCAGAATTTTTTTAATCCCAAAATGTTAACTCTCGGCCTAACACACCTTCGGGAAATAAGGATGATGATTTGAGGGGGAAATTAAAAAGTTTTGGAGCCCTTTTCAAGCTCCATTTGAATTCAAAAACAATGGTCCCCCCTTTGTACTTGGATTGTACTTGATTTTGTACTTTGATTATTCCTTTGTCTCTTTTTTCTTTTGGATGATTAGGATTATGCTAAGGAACATTCTTGTACAAACACCAAGGACACTGTCTTTCCTCCTCTTTTTGTATCAAATACATCTCTTGAATAGTCTTCTCTAACAAGATTTGATGAAGATTGAAGAATGAGATGAATATTCAAGAGTTGACCAAAATTTGACCCCTAATCAAATGAACCCCAAATTCAAAATTTCTTATGGATCTAGGTTATTTAGGCCAAGATGAGCTCAAATAACAATAAATTACAACCAACCAACCTCCACAACACAAAAACCACACGGATCTTGCCACTTGAAGCTTCAAAATGCCATAACCATGGAGGTCTTAGCTCAAATTCAACCAAAAATTATTCCCAAAGTAAATATAGACTCCTTAGGTGATAGGGAGCAAGGATATAGCACTTGAAACCAACAAAACTCAATAAAAATGAGTAGATCTAACTTTCAACACACGGATTGACTACAAAACACTACTAAACATCATTTTTTTGTGATTTTTCTTTGGATTTGACTCTTTTTTTGGTGAGTTTTCTTAATAAGGAAACTAAAACAAGGAATTAGAGTTGTGGGAAAAATCCTAAGCAAGTCTATGATACCAAATGATATAAAATCTAACTAGGAAATTCAAAAATCAGCAACTAAACTTGAACAAGACAAGGAAAACAACACATTGAAGGAAGAAGATGAAGAAGAAATGCATTAAATGAAAAGGATAGGTAATGAGACCCTCACTAACACCAATTATTAGCAAAGTAATATGTATCAAACATTCAAACACACCTCACCGACATTATATTAAACCTCACTCTTAGGTGGACCAAAGGAATTCACACTCCTTAGCCACACCTTTCTTGCCAAATATTCAACACAAGTGAAGAACACCTCACTTGCATAAAACCCTCAAGTTTTGGATTTCTCTAATCTAAAGAAATACTAAATTACAATCTAAAAGAGTATTCTCTCAATATGTCAAAACTACCCAAAATACAAGTTCAAGTGTCTATTTATACTGTTACATAACAAATATAAAAAACACCCTTAATGAATAAAGGGAAATAGGGTGCCTCTTGGGTGTCAAATTATAGTGTGCAAAGTCCATCTTTCTCTTCAATTGAGGTGCCTCTTGAGTTTAATAGTTCCTCTTTTCCTCCTTCAACTCGACAAGTCTTTGAAAGGCTTCGAACACTTGCCAATTTCGAAGCTTGGCCCTTTGAGAAGTCCTTGCAATCCATAAGCACTTTAGGCTTGTATCAAACTCCTCAGGCTGAAGTAACGAATGTTGAATTTTTTCGGTCCATTAACATGTTGGCACAATTAGTAGCTACTCAGTCTGTACGTGGTGTTCCTGTTACTCCTTCTTCTGAGGCTACAAGGGTTGGCAAGTGAGGTTGAATCCTCTGAATTTTATGGGTGTTAAGATATAAAAGGATCCTTATGGTTTGTTGTATAAAATGGAAAAGATTTTATGGGTGTTAAGGTGGAGGAGGATCCTCAAGATTTCTTAGATAAAATGGAAAGGATCCTTAAGGTTTCTTGACTGAGTTATGTATGCCATGAGTGTGGAGGGTGTGGAGTTTGCTGCCTACCAGCTAAAAGATGTGGCGTACCAATGGTACGAGGAATGGGATCAGTCAAGGGGTGATGGTGCTGAGTTATCTTTGTGGGAGGATTTTTCTAATGCTTTCTTGAACTGCTTGTTTCCTCAGGAGTTAAGGGAAATAAAGAAAGAAGTATTTGTTAATCTGAAGCAAGCTAAGATATTTATCAAAGGGTATGCCTTAAAGTTTTACCAGTTATCTCGGTATGCTCCGGAGATGGTTTCTAACATAATGGCCTGGATGAGAAAGTTTTCTTTGGAACTATCTCGTGAGTTAGTCCTTAAAAGTAAGACATGGATATCTCTAGGCTGGTGGTATACATGCATTAGGTTGAGAAAGAGACGAAACAAACTGATATAGGGGAGATGCAGGGTAAGAAGTTTAGATTTTCTGAGCAGGGTGATGGCTAACAGAAGAATGGTAGGGATGGTAGTAAGTAGCCTAAGAAGAAGTGGGGTAATTCTGGGTCTTACTCAATGGATAGTGCTCCATACCCAAAGCCATCGAGTGATAGGCCTTTCTATGGTGGCGATAACTTTAGGGCATATGGTGCCCAATCTTAGGCTAGTGGGGCCTAGTCACTCTATCATATCCTTTTTGCAGGTTTTGTGGTAGATTGCATTGAGTTTTTTGTGATAAGGGGCGGGACAAGTGCTTTAATCATGGTCAGTAAGGACATATACTTAGAACTATCCTATTTTTTTAGGTTATCTCTGGGGAAAACAAGGTTCCTGTTGTATCTTTTTCAGCTCTGGCACTAAAGGGTGGACCATCCGGCTTCGATACTGGTCGGAACCATCTTTATTCTCTCACTACTCGCCAGGAGTCCTAGGCATCACCTGACGTCGTGACTAGTATGTTAAAACTTTTTTCTCATGATATGTACTGTTTACTTGATCTGGGGTCCATTCTCTCTTATGTAACCCCATTTATGGCTGCATATTTTGGTTTTGGCTCGGAGTGTGTTTCAAACCTTTTTTTTATTGCTACCCCGATAGGTGACTCCGTGATTGCTAGAAAGGTCTATTGGGGGTGTATGGTATCTGTTGGTAGTAAAGAAATTTCGGTGGATCTATTTGAATTAGATATCGTGGATTTTGATGTTATACTTGCGATGATTGGTTTCACTCATGCTATGCTTCTCTAGACTGTCAAAACCATAAGTTTTTTTTTAAATTCCCTAATGAGCCTATTATTGAGTGGGAGGGTATCTCTCTAGCTCCTAAGCAGAGGTTTTTATCACATCTTAGAGCTGAGAGATTAATCTCTATCTTTATCACCTAGTTTGGGTTAAGGATTCTAACTCGGAAGGTCCTTCTGCATTCCATCCCTGTGGTAAATGAATTTCCCGAGGTCTTTCTTAATGACCTTCCTGATAGGGAGATTGAGTTTGGGATCGATCTTGTTCCAGAAACTCGTCTGATTTTTGTTCCTCCATATAGAATGGCTTCGACTGAGCTGAAGAAACTTAAGGACCAATTAAAGAATATCTTAGATAAGGGCTTCATGCACCCTAGTATATCCTGTGGGGTGCACCGATGTTATTTGTGCATAATAAGGATGGTTCCCTTTAGAGGTGAATTGATAACCGACAGTTGAATAAGGTGATGGTAAAGAATAAGTATCCTCTTCCAAGGATAGATGATTTGTTTGATAAGTTGTAGGGTGCTAAGTTTTTCTCTAAGATTGATCTTTGATTTAGGTATCATCAACTAAAGATTGGGAAAGAGGATATCCCTAAGACTACTTTTCGTACCCGGTATCGACTTTTTAAGTTTTTGGTTATGTCGTTTAGTTTGACCAGTTCCCCTATGACATTCATGGATTTGATGAATAGAGTCTTTCATCAGTTTCTAGATCTGTTTATCATTATTTTTGTAGATGATATTCTGGTGTATTCTAGGAGTGAGGTGGATCATACCAATCATCTCCATGTTGTGTGTCAGACCTTGAAAGAGCAGCCGTTATATGCCAAATTTTTGAAATGTGAGTTCTAGATGAATGCTGTTACTTTTTTGGGTCATATCATTTCTAGTGAAGGGACCATGGTGGATTTGATGAAAGTTGCAGTGATTAAGAAGTGTCCTAGACCCATGACTCCAACTGAAATTCAGAGCTTCTTGGGTTTAGATGGCTACTACAGGAGGTTTTTGGAGCATTTTTCTTCTATAGCTGCCCCATTGACTAAATTGACTCAGAAGAAGGTAAAGTTCTTGTGGTCTGATGCTTGTGAGGGTAGTTTTAAAAAACTAAAGGATAAGCTAACTTCGACTCTGATTTTAACTTTGCCTGAAGGCACTGATGGGTTTGTGGTCTATTGTGATGCTTCTCATGTTGGGCTTTGTTGTATACTGATGCAATATGGTAAGGTGATAGCTTATGCCTCTAGAAAGTTGAAGGTGCATAAGAAGAATTATCCAACTCATGATTTGGAATTGCTAGCTGGGTATTTGCATTGAAAATTTGCCATCACTATTTGTATGGGGTGCATGTGGATATCTTTTGTGGTCATAAGAGCCTGCAATATGTGTTTACTTAGAAAGAGCTTAACCTTAGACAAGGGAGATGGCTTAAGCTTCTCAAGGATTATGACATGAGTATTGACTACCATCCAAGTAAAGCTAGTTTAGTTGCTGATGCTCTGAGAAGGTTATCCATGGAGAGTCTAGTTCATGTGGATAAGGAGAAGCAAGAGTTGGTGAAGGACATTCACCATTTGTCTAACCTTGGAGTTTATCTCTTAGACTTCGATAATGGTGGTGTGTTCATTCAAAAAGTGGCATAGTCATCTCTTGGTGCTGAAATTAGGGATAAGCAAGTGTTAGATCCCGTGTTGATGAGAATCAAGGGGGATATTAGTGGGTAGAAGGTAATATCCTTTGAGATTAGTAGTAATGGTACCCTGTGATACCAAAAGAGATTATGTGTTCCCGACATTGAGGGTTTGCGAGATAGGATCTTGGCTGAGGCATATAAGTCACGCTATGTCATTCATCCTAGGTAGATGAAAATGTATCATGACCTTAAGGAGATGTACTGGTGGAAAAATATAAAGAGAAATATAGCCAACGTTGTGGATAAATACATGGTCTGTTAATAAGTGAAAGTTGAGCACATGAGGTCCGGAGGATTACATTGAGAAATTGAGTTGCTAGAGTGAAAATGGGAAGTGATCAACATGGATTTTGTTATCGGTCTTTCTCGATCTCAGAATCATTTTGATTTGATTTGGTTCATCATGGATAGGATGACAAAGTTGGCTCACTTTTTGCCAGTAAGAACTAACTTCTCGGCTGAGGATTTTGTAAGTTTGTATCTTCATGAGATTGTAAAGTTGCATGGGATGCCTGTTTCTATCATTTCTGATCACGGTATATAGTTTTTATCTCACTTTTGGCAGTCATTTTAGAAAGTCTTGGGGACTAAGGTTAGTCTAAGTATTTCTTTCCACCCGCAGTCAGATGGAAAAACAGAAAGGACTATTCAAACATTGGAAATATGCTTCGTGCGTGTGTGATTGACTATGGTGGTATTTGAGTTGAACATTTACCCCTTGTGGAGTTTTCCTATAATAATAGCTACCACTCTAGCATTGGCATTGCTCCGTTTGAAGTGTTGTATGGCAGGAAGTGTAGGTCTCGTATTGGTTGGTTTGAGGTTGGTAAGGCAGAGACATTTAGCTTAGATTTGGTTCACCAAGCCATGGAGAAGGTGAAGGTGATTTGGGATAGACTTAAGGCTGTCCAAAGTTTCTAAAAGTCCTATACAGATGTGTGGAAAAAAGAGTTAGAGTTTGAGGTTGGGGATAGGGTGTTCTTGAAGGTATATCCCATGAAGGGAGTGATATGATTTGGTAAGAAAGGGAAGCTCATAACCGGTATATTTGTCTGTACTCGATTTAAAGAAGGGTTGATAGTGAGTTGCCTTCTAGTTTGAGCTTTATCCATCCGGTGTTCCACTTTTCTATGTTGAGAAAGTGTATGGGTGATCCATCTCAAATTGTGCCTGTCAAGGATATTGGTATTTTGAATTCCTTGTCTTATAAGGAGGCCCCATTTGAGATCATGGATCGGCAGGTTTGCCGGTAGCGGACCAAGGATGTAGCTTCGGTCAAGGTTCTTTAGCAGAACCACAAGGTTGAAGAAGATACTTGGGAAGCGGAAGAGGACATGAAGTCTAAGTATCCGTTCTTATTTTCTACTTCAGTAATTTGTGCGGAAGGTATGTGTTCTTCATGATACTTTTGTTTTCAAACTTTGTTAAAGGAAAGATTGACTTTCTTGCATCTTTGTTTTCTAACTTAGTTAAAGGTCAGAGTAGGGGATGTTGGGTTTAAATCGTGCTTGTACTGCCTAGTTCCATCATTCGAGGACTAATGATCCATGTAGGGGAGAATTGAAACACCCTGGGTTTTGATCCGTAGAAATTTCTTGGGTTTTGAACTCTCTGGACATCATACGACCTAGGCTTACTAGTCATATGATGTGGGTACGACCTAGGGGGACCAAGTCATTTGGTAAGTAGGGTATTCTTGATCATGTACTGTCCTAGGTATGACTAGACTCCATACAAGCCGTATGGAGATGATACAAATGGTATAGTCCAATTCGTAAGTTGTCTAGTGTCCAACCCCTTTGATTTTATCTTGGATACGGGTTGAGGGTACTAGTGTATGGTCTGGGTACTACTTAGGCAAGGGGAGTTATATGGTGGACAATGTGTGATGTCCAACATTCTGTCTAGGGTACGAGTGGTAGGTACTACTCGTATGTTGTGTGTACGAGTTAAGGAGGGAGTCGTACCCTCCCGTGGTGATTTTTACAGTTTAAGTTGGGGGTATTATGGACATTCCCCCCTCTTAACCTCTTTTTACCCCATGACTTAAAACACTTTTAGGACATTATTTACCCTAGTATTCTTAATCAAAAATACTTTAAACACTCCCCAATCTCTCCCAAGCTTTTAGTTCAAGAAAAAGGCTAGGGTTTCATCAAGGTGATTCAATTAGGGGATTTTAAGAGTAGATCTATATGTCTTTGTTGGTATCTAAAGCATGTTACTCATCACTCATTGTTATTTCAACTAAATTCATGTTTTAATGGATGGTTTTCATGATTTAATTATGGGTATTGTTTGGTTTTGAATTATATGTTGGGGGTTTTGGTTGTAAATGGTTAGATATTGTTTTCCCATGCTTTATTTATGGTTTTTCATATTATAATTGTGGTTTGAACATATGTTTGCATGGTAATGGTAAATTGGTACTTGGTTTTGGTTTTATGAAACTATATGGCCTCAACATGTTTGTTAAAATGCCAATGAAAATGGTTGTCACATGGTTTGACTTTTATTGAAACTATTGCATTGGATAATATGTTAATGGAACCTAAATTGTTTTAAATGGTTTTAAATGATTTGGTAAGTCCTTGGTAGCCATGGTTTTGGTAAATTGCAAATCATGTGAGGTACATGGGAATCCCCTAAGTGTTGGCTAATGACATTGCTTGCAAGCTATAGTCGGTACGACGATACCACTACATAATGCCTTGGTAATTAACACATGGAGTTGGTGATTTGGTTGTATGTTAATGGTTTTTATTGGGAAATAATGGCGGGTTGTGATAGCTAACCATGAAGGTGTGAGTCCAATGATCGGACACTGGAAACTCATGTTTACCGACATGAGGTTGGTCATGGTCACCATATACTTGTGAGGTACACGGGAATCCCCTAAGTTATACTTGTATATATGTATCATAGAGGGAGAAGGGTACACGGGAATCCCCGACCCCTATGATATCTCTAGTTCGTGCAGCTACACGCACTGGGGCCCGTTCAGTTGGTAACACTGGACCCATATAGCCCGTGGGTGGTCTTAGGACGATCAAGATACATAGCCCCGATTAAAGATTTAAATGCATGCTAAACCCAACTCCCTTTCCCAGCATGGATTATATATATGTGTGTGTGTATGGATGTGATTGCATATGGTTATTTACTTAATTTTAAATGTTGGCATTATTTTATCCTTACTCCTGAGTACATGCTATCATTCACCCGCTAACCCATCTTCGAGCACTGTATCTCCATGCAATGCAGGAACTGGCTGTACTCCTCCTCCTGCTCAGTGATTGGATTCAGGGGCAGTATTTGTGTCAGATTGAAGTAGTGAGATTTCATACTCCAGAAGACTCCAATTCATGCTATGGATATCTTTTCATACTTTTATTTATTTCTTGGACATTGGTTTTTGTCTATGGTCGGGGGCATGTCCCGACCAGATATTGTTTTGATTTTGGATAAAGGCATTGTAAGACTACTTTGGGTTGGTATGGGCGGTGTTGGTATTGGTGTCAGCCTTGGCATTTGTATTGATATTGGGGCTAACACTGTTTGACTATATTTGATTTATGATCGTTCCATCTTTTATGTTATATACTCGGAATTCATCCGACATCAGGTGTAGGGTGGTTATGATTGGATATTGGTGGTGGTCTCTAGTCCCGATTGGGCCTGAGGCACCCGACACGACTAGGCCTTGGTTTGGGTCATGTCACCAATGAACCTGGCTCTGATACCAATTTGTCACGATCAGCAAACTAAGGTTCATGATGACACTTGCCGCGACAAGACTTGACAAGTAAGCCTATCACCCAAATTGATATAGCAAGGGAAATCAAAACCAAAACCTAAGACAGGGCTTCTAGAGCAAAGCCAAGACACACAAACATGATAATAACAGAAATATAATAACAGATATCAAACCGAAACCCAAAACCTCGTGTCATAGTGTAAGAACTACTAAATATATCTCGAATGTCAAAAGATACAATAAGAGTTCAAAAAGGATCAAGACTCTGTCTTTGAATATAAAATAGGACATGTAATATATAGGAAGTTAGTAGGCCAACTCCTGAATCATAGGACGCATGCACCTCGAATACTCCAAAAGTTTCCCAAATCAGCTATCCGTGTGGCACACTCATACCTGGATCTATAATAAAAGGGCTTAGGGATGAGTACGGTCCACTTGTACTCAGTAGGTATTATAGTCCGACTGAGTAAAGTAGAAAATAAAGCATTTAAACACAAACTATAGGCACGTCACCTGCAATTAGAAAATGTCCTGAACGGTTGCCCATACTGTCTCTACTAGTAGTTCTAATATACTTACCTATAAAAACTACATGTAGGGGAAAAAGAACAAACATACAAGTACATCAATACAAGTATAGGAAGATAGAATAAATGGATAGATACCAAGTCAAATACAAAAGTACGATCACAGTATAAGCATAATATATGAAGTGCAATAAAGATGATGATGAAGTGATGCACGTGGTCGTCACGCAACATCTGTATATACCTATGAAGCTAAATTTTAAATATTTAGGATACATGAGGGGTTCATCAACTCGTATACAACTAATATCCATTAGCAATGTCCATATCTTCTTTCTGACACATACACAGTAAAGGGTTTTTAAGATGTCACATGTTCTATCAGAAAAAGCCAATGTTTTTAGTTTTTCCACTGTGGTACCAATATTTCATGAATGAATATGATATGAGGATGTAATTCTCTCAACCAACTAAAATGAGAATATCCAATATCCAGCCAATATACCAGTCATGTGAGCCAAAAATTCACTCAAATCAACAACCATCCATGATCCAAATTAATCCAGAAAAACCATCCGGAGAAACATGCAATAAAAGAGAATTGATACCACATAAATCCTAAAATCTAGTCTTTTTACCACCAAAAAAAGTGTAACCAATCACATATCAATACTAGGCCAACGACATCATATAAGACCCCGCACGGTCACACAAATAAATAATGTCACAAAACCACCAAATATTATACACATAGCCCCCCAATACGAGCACATAAATCACCTAAACATATTTTTCATGATACAACCCTATACCCATAACAAACTTTTACATTATTATTAACGACCCAACTCAGTCTGAAGAAAGTTAAGCCATAACCTACCTAGAATATCAAAACCCATTCAAAAAGCCTTCACTCTAGAGATTTTCCCTCACGAATGAATCCAAAATCAATTAAAATATACAAATAAAAAATCTACACATCAAAAGAAATCCAACGATACCCATATTACCTATTTTTGAGTTGGAATCAAAACGGGTTCCCAAAATGAGTTTCTAAAAAAAGGTAAAATTATAATTTTATTTTAGAAATATGTTCCTCATACTCATAGGAGTCTACAACTGAAAACCCATGCAAAACGGAGTGAAAAACAAGGTTCAAATCTAAGAAAAATCATTTTCAAGCTTTACCGACAAAATCCCCAAAACCCATTTTAAAAATCAAGAATTTGAAGTTTTTTTGAAGATAAAATTGAGAGAAAAATGATAATCATAATATTAGGAACTTAGCCATGAAATAAATATAGAAAACCCCCTTGGGGAAAAATAACAAAAAAATAACTAAGTTCCTTGTAAATGGGGAAAATAGAGTTTAAATAGCTAGACAATGATTGTATGAGAAAACGCATCAAAAATCATCAACATCGGAGCTTTCTAGCTCTGAAATATCAAAAATATAAATTTAGGATCTTATACTCAGTAATGGTTCGCTTATGTTACCTGGTCAAAGGGTTAGAATGTCGCTTACGCTACTAAAAGTTTCCGTACACGATCCCACCAACACCAATAATTTCGAAAACTTATTTTTGACCCCAAAATCTTATAAACATGACCCAATAGTGAAATTTGATTGTAAAACACATTCTGGATCCAATGGAATCATCAAATTTAAGAAAAATATCATTATCATAAAATTGACCCTGGACTTTAGTTACACTATTTAGAATCAAGGGTCGAAATGGAATCTAAAAGCCATAAAATCGAACAAATCTCGTTACTAATCCAAATTGGACATTCAGATCCAATGGCGATATTAGAGTATCAAAAAAATATCGTTTTCAAAAACTTGACCTCCGAAATCTGATTTTATAATTTTCCAAATCTAGGATCGAAATGAGATATAAATGTCATAAAATCACACCAACCATTTTACCAGCCTAAAATCGATGTTACGGACTGCGCCGGGTCTGCTGATACAGTCCGTTTTATCATCCGATGCACAGATCAATAAATCTTGACCAAAGTTAACTATAAGGCTTTTCAAGCCACCAAAAATCACAAACTCACACAAATAACACCAAAATACATTGAAAACAATGTCAATTTTCCCAATATCCCATATATACCATAACACAACCACAGAGAGGGGTAAAATGTTCAAATCAACAGAAATAAATATTTTCTAAAATCACCATAAATATAATCACTACAATTTTCTTCAACTTATTTAGAGTAGCAGATCTTTTAGTGGGATGCCTCTTGATATACTTGGACAAGACCCATGAATTGTGCACAAAATCTTGTACTAGCTATAGAGATGCTTTTCTTCCCTGTTGAGTACTAAATGCCTTTTGATATATTTGGACAATACCTATGAATTATGCACAACATCCTAACTCAATCTTCAGAGATGTTTTTCTTTATTTTTGAGTCCTGAATGAGAGTTTTGACTGCTTCTCCTTTTCCTATCTACTTGCAAATAAATCACAAAATCATTCATCAAAACTTAACACAATTAATATCCCTATTTTTGATGGATGAAAATATTTAAGTAAGTGAGATAGTTGACTTCCCTTTTTTGGGTGTGCCCCTTTTTATTTGCATAGTTGACTCCTACTGAGTTGTTGCACAATCGAGTATTACCCTATAGCTTAGCGTATTCTCTCCCTTTGACATCAATTAAACAAAAAGAAAGTATAAGATAAAATACAAAAGACAATGCATGTTTAACAAAAAGAACAAAAATAAATCATTCAGTGGCTTATGCCCCAATACAACCAAAACAAAAGAGTCTTATCACATAGTTTAAAGAGCAAGCAAGGGATTTCCTTAATGCAAAAAGAAATAAGCTAGTGTCTGAGTAGTCGCATCCTTTAGGTTCATGATTTGACTAGTGATTACTGAAGAGAGCGATTCAGAGGTGGTCTGAATCTTGACAACTATCTTGGTGTCCTCCTTGATTACCTGATCAAATCATAGCCTGAGACAAACAACATCTATGCTTGTTTCCTTATTGAAATCTTTAATTTTGTTAAGTTGAAAGTGCGAGATAAGAAGGAGATTCTTGATAGAGTCCAACTTTAGATCAATCTCAATCAGACAAATAGAAATATCAAGAGATGAAAAGCTTAAAATAGGAGAAGGGGTGGACCTAGACTTGGGAGATGAGAATGCCTGTAGAGCCACCTTCTGACGTAGAAACCTAAATATCATCGATCAATACATACCCCATACTGGAAAAATCTTTAGAGTTGTAGCCTTGATTGACTACAACAGATGGATTAGATTTCAGAGAAATATTGCTAGCTTCCAGGATACAAGAGATAATTAGCCCATAAGAGAGGCTAAACGGATCAAGAAAAGTTTATATCATATGAGTAATGATGAAAGATAAGAGATTTATCTTACACCAAGAGACAAGACAATATGTAAGCAAAGTATCTCACTGAGTTAGAGTTGAGAGAGAACCAGCACAAGAAAAAATAGTAGTATCCACAATATGAGCAATAACATGAATTTCAAATGACAAAAACTTTGGGCTGAGAGTAGAAGATAAGGGGTCAGAGTTGTCAAGAGAAATGGTTTTTTAGCTTGTTTAAAAGAGATCAAAATTAGAAGGCCAAAGATTTTTGGAGGTGGAAGAAAAAATAGAGTAATTAATGTCGAACCAGGAATCAAACATGGTACATGCAAGGTAGATATAATTATCCATCACTAAGGTTTATAGCTCACCCAGAGCTTATAGTATGGAGATTATCAGAGAACAATCTGATAAGTGGTTCATATGAAATCTTAGGTGTATTTGAAAAAATATTAGCCCATCCTTGAAATTCAAACCGGGGTTTTATATGACTATGTAGGGATTTTAATAGATCTAGATCTACAAGTCTACCATGAACCATAGAAAGTTCCTTCAGAGAGTGAAAAAGGGTTTTGTTTGTAGGTCGCCAAAAATTAGTTTTGACATTAAGAGAGCAATCTAAGTTAAATTTTACCTTTTTATTGAAACCTTAATAGACATCAAAAGCAAAGGAGTGCTTACCCAAAAAGGAACTAGAGGAATCAGTCGAGGGTAAAGGGTGTTGGTCACAAACTTTAGGGTTTAAAAGAACCGGTGAATTGCCGTTCTCTTTACCTTTAAAGCGAGAACTTTTCTAGCTACTAGAGGGAGGAGCTTAGAATGATTATCGATGAGTAAAAAGAGATAGAAAAAACTTGAAATATTTGAGAGAATTACATAGGAAAAGAGAGGAAAAGTTGAAGAGGAGAAGTCGCCTAGGAAAATTAAGCAACACCATAAAGAAACTTGCCATATATACAATCAGAATCAGGTGGACAAATAGGAGAAACATGAAAAGGCATGTATATCAATATATCATGCATTAATTAAGACACTTTTATGCTTCTTTGAAAAGGAACGAAATTAGTCAAAAAGATTTGCTCTACAATCAATAGATTAAAAAGGCAAAAATATTTTTTCTAAGAAACATTTAATAACATAGCTTCTAATAGAAAGAATTCTTAATAGAGAATATATAAAAGTGACCATTTAAACTAGACCTGTTAAGAAAAGATGATATAATATAAATATATTTTAGAAAGATACATAATTTTTAGATAGAAGATACTGATAACGCCCAAGCTATACCTTTACTCTGAAGATTATACAGTCTCTGTCAAATATAGTAACCCAACAAAGGTTAGGGTTAAATCCCAAGGGAATAGGTGGAATCATGTCTCTCAGCTGTTGTAATCAACTGGTAGAATCAGAAAAGTGGGGGTTTTGAGTAGCAATATCGAATAAGTGGCAAATATCAACGTCGGTTGTAATAAATCGTAGGTAAATTTTAGGATTGTGTTTTCCCCTGGCTTCTCAACTCTGTAGGCCTATCGTATATTATTGAACCAACCCGATGCCTTGCATGAAGAATCTGATAAGTTATGTACCATCTTCAGTGTTTTGGATGAGCAGATGGATTTCACCCTTTACCTTTTAAGTTTTAGGATGACGCCTTACTAACCCTTATCTTGATCCCAATTAACTATTACTTTTTGAATCTCTAGTTATTAGATTAAAGCTAACCATCTTACTTAGATAATACCTAGTAGTGTGGATCGACAACTAAACTTCAAATTACTTTTGTAATTATCTTTTCCTAGTCACTACTCCTCTTTTGGAGTAAGTAGCAATATTTTAGGTAGGATCATAACATTTGCAATCGCTAAGATATCCATTAAAGTGAAGATAATACAATGCATGCATGGGTATCGATTCTGATCAATAATAGCACTTTTTTTACTTCGTCAATCCACCAGGGTTTCCACAACCCTAACTAAGGGTTATATTAGCTGCTCATGATTGTGTAGTAATAAAAACATTCATGATTGAAAGCATAAGATGAAATCACAATAATCACAAGTAAAAGACCCAAAACTTTAACTGAATTAATCAACCAAAATTAATACAAGAGAATTCCAAGACCAAAATCTAATCTCAAAATCAAAAGATGTTTGTAAGTATCAAGAGAGTGCATTACTTCTACTAAGAAACATATAAGGGGTATTTATAGTACACGAGGAAACCTTAAAATCAAAGCTCAGACGAAAAAGGATAAAAAAGGGTCGGTGGCAACATATGGTGTCCATATATGACCTGGACTTGGGCGCATGTGCGACATGCGACCTGAGGCTGGGCGCATGTAGACACCTATATGTGCAGGAAAAATTTCCTACAACCTTTTCTCTAGGGATTTTGGACTTTTGGCACTTACCTTACCCACATGCGGCCCATATGTGGGCATCGGTAAGTGCTGAAAGTTATTTTTTAGCTCTTTTTCCCTCGGGATCTTCAATTCCATTACTTACCTTAGTATTATACAGACCACATGTATACATGTAGACATAGGTAAGTGCCGGGCCTTCCAATAGTTGTAACGAAGCTTAAAATCTTTAACTTTCAACACAAGCTTTGGTCACAAACATCTGAAAAGTGTCATAAATACCCAAATTGATCAACCAAGTAGCCAAAAACTCTATTTCCTATTTTTTTTTCATTAACTTAGCATAAAAACCTAGTTTCCTACAAAACATACCCAAAATGCATTATATCTAACAAAACAGCCTAAGAAACTTGTATATTTTTCTCATTTTAAGCATCGAAAATGCTATATTTCTATAGCACATCAACACCCTCAACTTAGAACGTTTGTATGTTCTCAGGAAACACAACTCAACAAAAAAACATAATAAAGAACACGACGCTTAATTAGGAAGTGCTAAGCTATTCAAGATAGTCAATCAACACTTTAAGCACAAATCATGCGACCCCCTCCTATCTCACTTTTCCAAACCAACTGGGTACAAAAATGAAGTACAACAATGTGACTCAATGGGATAAAGGTATGCCACTATCTTAGTAACAGACAACCATGCATATGTATAAGTTACATTACTCAAACATATAGATAGCTAGCAATATGACTCATGTGACCTCACAACAAAGATACCCCACTCACTCATATGAAATAATACATATAAATGTAGGGAAATTAAAGAAACACTCACACTCAAAAGAGAAGTTCCAATAAATGTATATCAAATACCATAGGCTTGCCCTTATTTTCTTTACCTTAGTTTTCAAACAGTCAAGTTAGGATCACTATAGGACTTTTCTCAGCTTGTAATGTAGGCTTGGGGGTTGGTACTACACATATGGACATATCAAGTGACTACGCCTGCTTGTCACTACACTAACCTTGGGGTCTCACTTATTATCTAATTTTTTTTTTATTCCACCATTATTTCTCCCTTTTTATTCTTTATTGCACATTCAGGTTGGGTGTGGTCTTTCATTCTTTCTTTTTCACTTTTTCATAAATTTTCTTTTATTTTTCTACCATACACATCCCTAGTATTTTTCTCTTATTTTACCCTTCTACATACCCTCTTTACGTCACATAACCCTATGATAGCCACCTTCAACTTAGATGATTTTCTTGAGTTGAGGTGCACAATATCCAAAAATGAATGGGCCAAAATAGGTGATTGCAACACAAATGGGAAGGTGAATAGTGAAATAAGAAAAATAGGCTATAAGGTCTCAAAACAGGGATCGAGAGATACTATTTCACATAGGAAAGGTCATTTGAGCTAAAAGTGGACTAAAGTAAAAAACAACCTATGATCCTTTCATAATCGACTATCCTACAACCTATGCAAGACTAACCGGGCAAGTTATGAATTGAACATGCAAAGGGAACTAAGTAGCATCTCACACACACATGGCACAGAGTCAATATTACAAGAAACTACCTATCTAGTTCGGGCAATTGTTAGCAACTGATTAAAGGTGTCAAGATCTAAAGATTGAGCTTATAATATTGACCATAGTTGTGGTGCCTTGTGGCTGGCTGTTTGTTGTTACTTGTTGTTGACAATTGGTGGTGTTGTGTTGTGTTTTTGAAGAAGATTGTTGTGGTGTTGATCAAGTTCTTCATCTTTTCTTACAACTTTAGACAACCAAAAAGTGTGATATAAATTCAAGAGTTGAAGCTGAAAATTGTAAAGCATGTTGTGAGAAGCCTTGAACCCATCATTTCTTAGACTAAGCTTCTACTTTTTAGAAAATTTTTCTTATTTCAAGAACCTAGTGTTGTGTGACAAGATACCTTTTTCTTATTTCAAGAACCTTGTGTTGTGTGACAAGATACCTTTTCTTATTTCAAGAACCTTGTGTTGTGGGACAAGTACTTTTTCTTATTTCAAGAACCTAGTGTTGTGGGACAAGGTACTTTTCTTATTTCAAGATCTATGTTTTCCCTTCAAGACCAATTGTCATCCTTTCCAAATTGTGTAAAGATTTAAATTTCAGAATTGGTTCTTAAATTGTGTGGGACCAAGACCAATTGCATGCTGCCATGTCACCCATTTGCAACTGTTCACGTCACCCATTGGCTACTGTTCACATTATTAATTAGCTCAAATTTAGGTTTTCTAGTTTCTAATTGTTGATTCTTAGTTTCATTACTTGGTTCTAGAACTAATTAACATGCTAGTACACTCCTACTAGGTTGTCAATTAGTCCTTTTGAATTCTCTTGTTCGTGTCCACGTTTAGTTGGGTGCTTTTATTCGTTTGAATATGTTGTAACTTCTTAACTCCAGTCCGTCGAGAATTCTTTGAGTTTCAAACAAGAATCCACTCTAGACAAGAGCTTTACTCATATCTTAAGGATTCACGGTTACTAGCCAATCTACAACATTTGTGGAGCTCAAGTGTGAGTGAACCGAGAGAGTGTGAGTGAGGAGAGGTTTAACGCTAACTTGTTTGCAGATTGTGTAGGTAACACCTTGACATGGAAGGAAGCACATCCCAAAGTGGGGGTACTACTGAACAAGACACTATGAAGGCCATACTTGAGGCCATTACCAGAAGTTTAGAGACGTTGAACATGGAAATTAGGGCAATGAGGGGAGATTTGACTACGATAAGTGGGAGATTGGAGCAAGTGGAGAGTCAAAGGAACTCTCGTCCATCCACTCCTAATCATATTCCTTCAAGTGGGCATGCAAGAACTTCATCCACAACTATCTCACCAGAAACATTGCACCAAATAATGAATCCACCTCTAGCCCCACTAAATGCCACAAATCATACCACTAGTTTCCCTCCAAACCAAGAAGCGAATAGACCACGCCATTCCCAAACTCCTCCAATTCCACAAGAAGGATGTATCCGTCCATTACCTCCACAAAATCTGTACGTACCTTACCAAACTCCACCAAATCAAAGACCACCATATCCACAAATCCTAATGCCTCCAAATCAGATTCCAAATCACTAAAACTGACCAACTCACTTTGAGGAACATGGTAGAGAGGAGTATGATGGATATAGAGCCTTTGATGATGCTTACATGAGAGATAAGGAGCTAAGAAAGGTCCGTGTTGATCCAAGAAGGTACCGAGGGTATGGAGAAAGGGGAAATCAACACCAGGAAAGAGACATAGGCATCAATACCATCAAATTGAGCTTACCTATCTTTAAGGGTGAAAGTGACCCCAAGGCCTACTTAGCATGGGAATCAGCTTGTGATAAAGTTTTTCAAGTTAATGATATCTCGGAAGAAAAGAAAAGTTGTTATTCCATAGCTCATTTTGAGGGTTATGCCAACACTTGGTGGGAGTACGTCAAGCGTTTTGGTGATGAATTAGTTGATGGGCAGCCACCACCTTGGTTTTGGTTAAGTTACTTGATGAGGCAATGGTACCTTCCCGAGAGTTATCTCCATGAATTGCTTGCTAGATTGTACAACTTGCGTTAAGGCAATAAAAGTGTGATAGCATATTATGATGAGTTTCAACAAATCATGTTGAAGCTTGATCATCGTAGGGAACAAATCAGTCATTACATCATCCGATTCAAGTGTGGGTTGAACAAAGAGATCTCCACTCATTTGACACTTCACAAATTTGATACCGTTGAAGGTATTTTCCAAGAGGCTCTTGAGATTGAAAGGGAGCTTAAAGAGAGGTCGTCTCTCAAGGCAAGGGGACAATCCATCTCGGGTTGGCCTAGAAGCAAGGACGTGGTTCAATAATCTTTGGGTTGACCCAAAAACAAGGACCAACCCTCCACTACAAGGCTGCCCGAGCCCAAAACAGTCCACAAAATTCCTCTAAAACAAGAAGTTCACAAGTATCCAAACCCAAAAGGATTCCAATGTTTCAAGTGCCAAGGTTGGGGACATAAATCTAATGAATGTCCAAATCGATGAAACGTGATACTACGGGAGGAGAGATTATATTACCTTGGTGAGGAGGTGGGTCTTGAAAAATAGGAGTATGAGGCCGAGCCTCAAGATGGAGAGGAAACTGGAAATAGGCCACTTGATGATGATGATGATGATGGTGAAGTTATTTACCCACAAGAAGGGGAGTGTGTTATTCCAAACTTTGTAGTTAGACGTGCTATGATTAGTAAGGAAATAGACGACCCTAGCTAAAGGGAAAATCTATTCCATACTAAATGCCTTGTAAAGGGGAATGTGTGCACTTTGGTGATTGATAGTGGTAGTTGTGCGAATGTCGTTAGTGTCGCTATGGTGAACTTTCTGAAATTACCAACTACACTTCATACTAGCCCTTACAAGTTGCAATGGTTGAACGAATGCGGTGAATTGAAGGTCATGAGGCAATGTGTGATATGGTTTAAGGTAGGGAACTACCAAGACAAAGTGCTTTGTGATGTGATACCAATTCAAGCATGTCATTTGTTGTTAGGTGACCTTGGCAATATGATAGGTCTACCAAACATGATGGGAGGACCAATCGATATTCACTTGAGAAGGATGGTCAAAAGGTCACTCTTTATCCTCTTTTTCCATCATAAGTGAATAAATTACATCAAAAGATAAGGGAGTTGAAGGAGAAAGGAAAGAAACCCGAAAATGGTGAAAAGGAGGGGAAAACCGTGGGTGGGGCAGTAGGGATTTCTGGGACTTCCTCAACGTCAAATGGGCAAGAAAACATGGTGATGTTAGCTAGAAAGAAGGAACTCTTCTTGGATTATGATGTGGACATGCCTATGTTTCTTTTGGCTCATTGTTTTAATACTAACCCCACTAATTCTTCTATTTCTCCTTTGATTTCTTGTGTGTTGCAGGATTATGAAGATGTATTTCCCAAAGAACTTCCGCAAGGATTGCCCCCACTTTAGGGAATTGAGCATCAAATTGACTTTGTGCCAGTCTCACAATTGCCAAATAAGCTGGCTTACAGAAGCAACCCTACGGACACCAAAGAATTGCAGCGTCAGGTTGAGGAACTCCTCAACAAAGGGTATATCAAGGAGAGCATGAGTCCGTGCGCATTTCCGGTGCTACTGGTGCCTAAGAAAGACAGAACATGGCATATGTGTGTGGACTGCCGATCCATCAATAAGATTACGGTAAAATATCGTCACCCTATCCCTAGGTTAGATGATATGCTTGATGAATTGAATGGTTCGTGTTTATTTTCAAAGATTGATTTAAGGAGTGGCTATCACCAAATAAGAATGCAACCCGGTGATGAATGGAAAACCGCCTTCAAGACTAAATTTGGTCTCTATGAATGGATGGTTATGCCATTCGGCCTAACAAATGCTCCAAGTACTTTCATGAGGCTAATGAATCATGTGATGAAGCCATTTATTGGAAAGTTTGTTGTTGTTTACTTTGATGATGTCTTGGTCTATAGTAAGTCAATTGATGAGCATGTGATGCATTTACAATGTGTGTTTGATATCCTTAGAAAGGAAAGGTTGTATGCAAATCTGGAGAAGTGCTCTTTTGGAGTTAATGAAGTTGTTTTCTTGGGTTTTGTTGTTAGTTCAAGAGGGGTCTAAGTGGATGAATCCAAGATAGATGCTATCAAAAATTGGCTAACCCCGCAAACCATTAGCGAAGTAAGAAGCTTCCACGGGTTAGCTAGTTTTTATAGAAGGTTTGTCAAAGGATTCAGCACCATAGCTGCTCCTTTGACCGCGATCATTCGAAAAGACCAACCCTTCAAGTGGGGTGAAGAGCAAGCTAAGGCTTTTGAAACCTTGAAAGCTATGCTCGTTTCCGCCCCTTTATTACAATTGCCCAACTTTTATAAGACATTCGAAGTTGAGTACGATGCTAGTAAAGTGGGCATAGGGGCTATTTTGATACAAGATTTAAAACCCATTGCTTATTTTAGTGAAAAGCTCAAAGGATAAACTCAAAACTACTCCACGTACGATCTAGAGTTGTATGCCTTGATTCGAGCTTTGGCCACTTGACAGCACTATTTGTGGCCCAAGGAGTTCGTGATCCGAACGGACCATGAATCCTTGAAGCATCTTCAGGCACAAGAGAAGCTTAACAAGCGGCATGCAAAATGGATTGAGTTTCTTGAAACCTTCCCTTATGTTATTCAATACAAAAAGGGTAAGGACAACATAGTAGCTGATGCTTTGTCTAGAAAACATGTTCTTGTGTCAACATTATCTTCAAAATTAATGGGTTTTGAGAGTTTGAAAGAATTGTATCCCGAGGACCCTCTCTTTGCTCCTATCTTTAGGGAATGCGAAGAAATGGGTAGGGACAAGTGGGATTCGTCTAGGGGTTCAAATCCCTATGCCAAGTTTGATGGATACTTGTTTAAATGTAGACTATTTTGTGTACCCTCCAGTTCTTGGAGAGAGTTATTTGTAGGGAAGCACACAATAGCTGTCTAATGGGTCACTTTGGGATCGAAAAGACCCTTGGAATATTGGAGGATCAATTCTTTTTTCCTAAAATGCACATTTATGTTGCCAAGATTTATGGCCAATGCATAGATTGCAAAGGAGCCAAATCGCGGCTCCTACCTCATGGGTTGTACACCCCGTTGCCCATTCCTTTACGCCCTTGGCTTGACATATCTATGGATTTTGTGTTAGGGTTTCCTTTTACTAGACTATGTCTGGACAGTATCTTTGTTTTTTTCGATCGATTTTCTAAGATGGCACACTTTATTCCATGCTTTAAATGTGATGATGCACCTAGTGTGGCCTCTTTGTTTGTAGATAATGTTGTCAAGTTGAATGGTGTTCCGAGGACCATTGTGAGTGATAGGGACTCTAAGTTCCTAAGTCACTTTTGGAAATCCATGTGGGGTAGGCTTGGAACCAAGTTGTTATTCTCTACATCTTGCCACCCACAAACTGATGGTCAAACGGAAGTAGTAAATAGGACTTTGGATGCTATTCTACGTTCCATGGTAAAAGGAAAATTGACTTCTTGGGAGGAACACCTACCATTTATTTATTTTTCATATAACCATGTCATACACTCAAGTACGGGAATGAATCCCTTTGAGTACATATATGGCCTCAACCCCCTTACCCTTTTGGATTTAACTCCTTTGCCTATTTTTGTTATGATTATCTTGGATGGAAGCAAGCGGGCAGATTCGATGAAGAAGTTACATGAGAAGGTGCGACTTCGACTTGAGAAGAAAAATCAAGACATTGCAAGGAGAGTCAACAAGGGGATCAATGATAATGCCTACAAGATTGACCTTCCCCCGGAATACCAATTTCACAACACTTTCAACGTGTGTGATCTTTCTCTAGTGGATGCGGTTGAGGATGACCAAATGCTGAATTTGAGGTCAAATTCCTCTCAAGATGGAGAGGATGATACGGGTGTACAAAGCTGTCCAATACGTTCTTGACCATTCACACGAAGCCATTTTCTGGAGTTACAAAAACTACTAGCCATGTTCATGCAAATGGCTGCGTGTGAGTTGTTACTTGATCCCCCAAAGAGCTTCAACATTTTTAAGTGTGAAAATGAGCCTTGAAGTGTAATTAATTACACTCTAAGTGCACCCCATGACTAAAGGGTAGGAAGGTCATTTGTCCTTCATTTTGTGTGTAATATAAATAGATGCTATTATTGTTATTTTCAGCACTTAGTTCATTCTTCATATTTCACAACAACAAGTGTAGTTACACTTGTGTTGTTTCTTGGCTAGAAACTTGAGATGTTGAGGTTCATGAGTTCCTCTTTGTCTAAGTAAGAACTTGGTACTGAAATCTTTTGGTCTTAGGGTCCTATCTTCAAGTTAGGGTTCATAGATTCTAAGATATCTTTGTGTCAAGTTACTATCTTTCATTTTGTACTCTTGAAACTTTGTAGTAACTTAGTGAAGTCGTGTGGGGCTGATTTTTGATTCACTATAGTTACTACCATTTGTTGTTCTTGTTGTTAACATTGTACTCTTTGTAATCTATCATCTTGTGTTGTTGAACCATTGTTTAATGTTATTGTTATCTTCTTGTTCTCCTTGTGTAGCTACTGTTTTGGTGTTGGCATTCCTTCAAAATTTCATGATTGTTGTTGTCTTCACATATTGGAGTTGTTATCTTCAAGCTCTCGGAATTGTAGTGTGTTTGGACTGATTTTGTGGCAGATTTGATACGCTCCAAGTTAGTAGTGTATCACGTAGAGTAGGTGATCAAATTAGATTGACTTTGGAGGAGGCTCATTCTTCCCGATATTTGATCTATTCAAAAGAAACTAAGAAGTATTATGATATGAGATAGAATTATTGGTGGAGTGATAAGAGGAAAGATATATAGGATTTTATTGTTCATTTCCTATGTTGCCAGCAATTGAAGGCCGAACATTTAAAACCTAGTGGTTTGCTTTAGAGGTTACCGATCCCTGAGTGGAAACAGGAATGGATCACTATGGACTTTGTTACTGGATTTCCTCATACTTCTCATGGTTCAGATAGTGTTTGGGTCATTATGGATCGATTTACCAAGTCTTCTCATTTTATTCAATTCCAGGTTTCTTTCCATGCTGAGAGGTTAGCCCGTATCTATTTTCATAAGATAGTTCATCTTCTTGGTGTACCAGTGTCCATCATCTTATTGAGATTCAATGATCACATCTCTCTTTTGGAAAACTTTTCAGGAGGAGTTGGGTACCCGAGTTAATCTTAGCCTATATTTTCACCCCCAGACCAACAGTCAGTCAGAACAAACTATTTAAGTTTTGGAGGATATGCTCTGTGCTTATGTGATGTATTTTGGTAGTCAGTGGAAGTAACATCTAGCTTTGGTAGAGTTTGCAAAAAATAATATCTACCATTCTAGTGTTGAGATGGCTTCTTTTAAGGCTTTGTATGGTAGGCCTTGTTGCTCTCTAGTTGGTTAGTTTGAGGTTCGACCTCAAGGTACGGACTTACTTTGCGAGTCTTTAGATAGAGTTGGGGTTATTCAGGATAGACTTCGAGTGGCTCAGAGTAGGCAAAAGTGCTATACGAATCATAGACTTTGTGTTCAAAGATGTGATGAGGTTTGGAAAGAGGGACAAGCTTAGCCCCAAGTATATTGGACCTTTAGAGATTCTTCAAACTATTGGGGATGCAGCTTATGAGTTGGCATTACCCCCAGATTTATCAACTGCTCATCCAGTTTCCATACTTCAACAGTACATTATGGATGAGTCTCATGTCATACGTTGGGATTTAGTCAAATTAGATGATAGGTTGTGTTTTATTTAGGAACCCATCTCCATTCTAGCTAGAGATGTTAGACAGTTACATTCATTCTCCTGGTTAAGATCTGGTGGAGACATCGACCTGTAAATGAGTCTACTTGGGAGATTGAGTCTGATATGCATGGTAGTTAACCTAGTTTTTCATTGATACATGTATTTCTCTTGCCTTTAGTTTGAGGACAAACTAGTTTCTTAGTGGTAGATGAAGTAATGACCTGATTTTTGGTGATTTTTATGAAATATTTATTTTTGTATGATTTGATTATTTTACCCCTTCCTTGCTTTGAGGTATTTTTGGGTGTGGGGATGATTGGAAAGGTTCCCAATGAATTTCATTATGATTTGTGCGAGATCGTGGTTTTTGGTGGTTATAAAGGCTTATTAGTTGTGTTCAGTCAATATTTATTGATCTGTGTGTTGGATGACAAAATGAACTACGCCAGCAAATTCGAAATGTTGATTTTAGGTTTACACCATAGTTGGTGTTATTTTACGGCTTTTATATCTCATTTTGACCCTCGATTTGGAAAGCTGAAATTGGGTTTCAGGGGTCAACTTTATGAAAGCAACGTTTTTCTAAAAAAATGATATCACCATTAAGTATGGAGAATTGAATTTGATAGGGTAGCATAGTTTGTTTGCATTCTCGGGATTTCAAATGAATCCTGAGGGGTTCACGGTGACTTGTCTCCAGCTGGTGCTCCGCTTAAGAAATATTTTGGTTGCTCAAGCGACCTAGCAGACAAACGGGGATGTCACTTAAGCGACTTTCTTATAGCGTAAACGACAATCACTTACGTGATAGTTGAGTCGCTTACGGGACATCTATATGGCTAATGGATGTGTAAGCGACATTTGGTCTCTTAAGCGATCCGGTGATCGATTAAGCAATGCTTGGGTGATATAAATTCACTATTTTTATGATTTTTCACCATTTTTGAGACTTGGAGCTTGGCGTTTTGAGTTTTGAGAGATTTTTTCCATTTCTAAGCTTGGGTAAGCACCAAACACCTATTTCAATTAGGTTTCTTCATTTCTTATCATTTTAATCTATTTAAAACTTGGATCTAAAAGTGGAATTTGGGGATTTTGTCCCAAAAGTCCTAAATTAGTATTTTCTTGATTTAAACCCCAATTTTAACTCGTTTTCACTTAGGTTTTCTTCCATGAGTTCCTTTACTCTTGGAATATATATTTTTGGACTAAAATTCTAGATTGCCTTTCTTTTTTGAAAATCCATTTCGGGGGTCTATTTTGACTCCGACCTAGAAATGGGCAATATGGGTACCATTAACTTTCTTTTATCGCGTAGATTCTATATTTATGTGTTTTAGTTGATTTCGGGTCCATTTGTGAGGTGAACGCTTCGTGTCGTAGGCTTGTTTATACTGATTTTGACATTTGAGGTAGGTTATGACTTAACTTTCTTCAAACTGGGCTAGATACTTACTATTGGTATAAAATCATATGAAGGATGTGGGAACTAAACATGAAAATAACTATTAATATTTTGTTGTGCCCGTGTGGGGGCCTATATTGTTGTTATTTGGTGGTATTGAGACATTATCTGCTATATATGACCGTGTGGGGTCTTGTATGATGTTATTGGACTTATGTATGTATATTGGCGGTATCTTTCAGGTAAAAAGCCTAAATTAGAATTTATGTGGTATCAATGGCATATTGTTGTGCATTTTTCCTTATTGGTATATGATTTCACTGTATTCTTGGATTGATGGCATATTGAGTGGATTTTGGCTCACATGGTTGGAGTATTAGTTGGCTTTAGAAATTCTCATTCTGGTTAGTTGTGAGCATTCATCCTCATTTTATATACACTTATGAAATATTGGCATTACTGTGGAAATATTGTAAACACTAGCTTGTGACATCTTTATCGACCCACTGCCGAGGGATGTGTCGAAGAAGAGTCATGGATATTGGTATTAGTTATTGGATTATATATGAATTGTGGAAATATTGTATTTTATGTGCTTTATTTTCTACTTTGCTCAGTCAGTCTATGATACCTTTTGAGTAAAATTGGACCGTACTCATCCCTACTATACTCATTTAATGCAGATTCAGGTATGTGTGCACCGTGCGACAACTGATTCAGGCGGTACTTGGAGTTTATTCGAGGTAGTGTTGACCTATGCATTCAGAGTTGACCTCTATCCTTTCCTATATAGACTATGTCTTTTTTGGTATTCAAAGAAAGATTTTTATCTTTTTGGACTATTATTGTATCTTTTGACATTTAAGATGTATTTTGTAGTTCTTACACCGTGATGCCAGGTTTTGAGATATTCTCATGGTATCTTTGGTTATGTATATTTGCTATCATTATATTTGTGTGATTCAGCTTAGTTCTAGAAGCCTTGCCTTGAGTTTTGGTATTGATTTCTCATTTTATATTAGTTTTCGTGCGGCTTATGCCATCATGACCGTTGGTTTTTGTGTTATGACACTTAATTATAGTTTTAAAAAATCACATAATAGAATTATGTGGTGGCCTTCACTTTTTAAATTATATTTTTCTCTTTTTCCTTAGCATGCTTTTTAGGACTTCTTTTTCACATACACAAGGAAAAAGAATTAAAAATTCTCATATTTTTCTCTGTTTTCTTACCATATATATTAGGACTCCCTTTTCACATACACAAAGAAAAAGAAAACCTACTAGCATTAATTCTCCATATATTTGGCTCTTACCGTATATTTTAGGATTCTTTAATTTTTTTATTAATTAAATAATAATTGAAGGAAAAAAGTAAAAAGATGATTTTGTCTATTGTGAAGTCTTTTAATGAAGGATAAATTATTTAAATCACATTTCTAAGGTCCTTCAAACTTTTACATAATCCATAATTATGTTAAAAACAATAATTCTAATCATGGTAAAAGTCATAGCAAACACTAACTGGAAAAACTCCAGAAAACTTTAAACTTGGAAAAACCGAAAGAATTATAGTTGATTATAAATCAAAGCCTTGTTTAGAACCTTTCTTCATTAGAAAGTCATGTGAGATTCCAAGTCTATAATGAAAAAAGTTATATTTTCAAATTAAATATTATGATTTTCAAGATCAAAGTTCTAACTATTTTTAAAAAATTAAATATTAATTTTCTGTAAAAAAAATAGTGAAAAGACGTGTCACAATCCTATTTCTCAGGTCATGATGGCACCTATGTAATACCCCGGATTTTTTTTAAGTCGAGTTTCATCTTTAAGAAGAGTAAGAGATAACTTCCCAAGTGAGAAATATTCTAAACTGTGTAGAATTTCCCTAATATCAACTTTTTGTCATGTAGAAAATTGAATTAGCTTTCTAACGATACCAATTTCATCCAAATCCGGTATCGGGGTAAGAAGTTATAGCCGTTTTACTGAGAGTTGTCGGAACCGCCCAGGTGCGATGGACAGGTTGACGGACCGTCGAGTTTGCGATGGACCAACGCAACCAAGGCAGTGACTCCCTCTTTTGGCCCAAGTATGACGACCAAGACGACAGACCATCAAATTAGCGACGGACCGTCGCTAGGACCGTTACAACTATGGCAGTGTGGCCTTTTTCTAACCAACGTGCGACGGACGATCCGACGGACCATCAGACTAGCGACGGACCATCGCTTCGACCGTTGCAAATCCCGTTCAGTATTTTAAAATCATTTTTAAAAGGATCTTTTGGGTCTTTTCCCTTTTAATACCCTGATATATTCAAAACAAAGCAGATAGCCTCATTATCCCCCAAAACATCCAAGAGCTAGGGTTTCTCCCTCAAGAGAAAATCCAAAACCCTTCTCCAAGAAATTCAAGAACTTACCATAGATTCTTAAAATTGAGTTGAGATTTGAGTTCCCCAAGTCCAAGTCTTCAAGAACCCTTTCTCAAAGAGTAAGAGGAAGAGTTTCAAACAAGCTTGTACATCCAATTACACGATCTATGGTATGTGGGGTTTTGAACAAGGGTAATCCTTTCACCCTTGTGCCCAAAGACTTCTTTTAAACTATATGTTTTCTGCAATTAATGAGATTTTACATGAAATTGAATTAGGGTTTTTCACCCATTGTTATTGGTTGCAAGCTTTTGATGTTTCCCAAGAATTGAAAGTCAAATAGAATGATTTTACATGTTTTCTTAAGAAATTAAAGCTGAGTTTATACGCTATATTGTTATTCCTTGAGAATTTAATGGTTGCAATTCTCTAGAAATTGAAGTATATGAGTACGTGGAGATTTTGAGACAAATTGCTGTAAATTCCAGATTTCTATATGATTTATGAGTCCATATGATATCTACTATGCATTTTGATGAGTCTTAACTTGAGATTTGATTATGGATCATTAAGCCCTACTTGAGATTTGCAATTTAATGAACTTTTGTGCTATAAGCACCCATGATTTGAGTACTTTGAGATTATTGAGAAAGTTTTGACCTTAATGGTCATCGTAGCTTTGAAATCCAATTTATTACATGAGATTACAAATTTTATAGTTGGGTTCTTTATGAACCACGAGATTATTTTTAAAGTGGATTTCCATGAGATGAACGTAACTAACTAAAGGGAGTATTATTTAGCACCGAGTTGGGTAATTTACTGCAGTTTCATACCCCAGAACTACGTTCCACCGTAGTATTGAGATTTATGGGCCCGAGGCCAAGATAAGTGATCACTGAGTTGAGGTTATACTCCCTGGTAAGAGTATGATGCCTCTCCCCAACGTGAGGTTTCTTTCTTAGGAGGACAAGACTTTGGACTCCATGTAGCTCGCATGGTTTATGTCGGTTAAGAGAACCTCCCTAAAGTATTTTCCCTTGAGATAGAATATTTTCCCTAAAGCTTTGAGATAAGTGATTTTCCCTAATAGTAAGATTTTCAAAATAGTTTCTTGAAGTAAAATTTTCCCAAGAAGAAAGTAGTTTTCTCTACTAGTAAGAGTTATAGAATTTTGAGTTTCAAGTGTCTTGAGTTTAAAAGAGTTCTAAGTTCTTGAGAATTAAAGAAGTTTTACTCTCCATGAGATATATGCATGAGTTTGAAAGTATTTTTTTAAAGCTTTCTTTAGTCTCCGAGTAATGAGAATAAGAGAAGAGTTTAGATTGTAAAGCTAAAGTATAATAACTCACAAGATTTGTGTTACATGATTCATTATGCATGATTTATGAGCTTTATGTTTCAAACTTATTCAAGCTATGTGAGTCATTCCTAATTGCATGCATGATTTGATTAAAGAGTATGGATATTGTTTTTTGTAAATGCATACACCCCCATATACTTAGTACATTCCCAAGTGCTGATCCACATACATGTCTATATGCTACATTGTCATATAATGTAGGTTCAGGTGCTCAGTTCCAGCCTCGTTAGTAATTTTTGAGTACCTTTCTTTACATCTCCACAGTGGTGATTCCTCATGGTTTGAGGACCTATTTTCAGACATTTCAGAGTTTTAGTAGATATATTATTGCTTTCAGTTTAGTTTGAGTCAGTTGGGGACCTGTCCCAATGGAACTCTAGTTCATGGAGTAGTAGAGGCTTTGTCAGACTAGTTATCAGATTGTTAGTATGTTGAGATTTCCAGTTTTGTGGTCGTTTGGACTGAGTATTTTCTTCGTATTTCCTATCATTTGATATGACTGTACCAGTGTTTTGTTTATTTCATCTCAAATTGAGTTATTATATGTATTAATAGGCTCAAAGGGTTAGCTTGGGGATACTAGTAGCGTTAAGCACCGTGTGACATCCCGGGAGGTGATTTCGGGTCGCTACAACCTAGAACAACTATATACGCGCACATACATACATAACATGCTGTACAAAAGAGGGAGATATTAGAATAAACAAAAAGAATCCCTCCCTAAACTTGGTAAGGTCAGAACTAGAACAACTACAATCAAAACAAGAGTACTAGCCAGTATCCAACATATACATATATGCAATAGTCTCAAATTACAAAAGACTATAACTTAAAATGGATGAAGGAGGATTAATTTCAGACTCCAGAAAGCTTACCCCATCTCCAAATCAATAGCTGGGATTGAGAATAATGTCAATGCCAGTGGCTCATGCTCGGATCTACGTCAGAAAAAAGATGTAGAAGTGCAGTATGAGTACTAAAGCAACAGGTACTCAGTAGGCATCATTGGTTGACTGAACTCAAATATAGTAAAAACATAAATATAATGGGAATGTCTAAGCTAAGTCCACAGTAAAAAGAGAGAAATATGAACATCTACTGAACTGGGTAAGTGCGATACAGAAAGTAAATAACCCAAACAATAAAAAAAATGGACTAACTATAACCTAACTGGGCCCCTATAAGCCCAAAAGGCACACACAAGAAAGCAATTAACTCTATCAAGCCTCCATAAGTTGGCCGGTGCACACAAAGACATAAACATAAATATCCAGTAACTGAACAGGTACCAAGTAACTTTCTGATCTCGAATACTATTAAAACATCCAAATATACACTGGGCTTGAACTAAAACCAATGGGTAATAACGAGAGGCGAGATGCCAAATTCAAATCAGAATATAGTGGATAATTACAAGAGGCCATACATAAATCATGAACAACCAAACTCAACACCACTACAAAACTCCCAGTAATAACCATGATCAATACTAGAACATGACAACCATAATCATAAACAGATGTCAGACTCAATCGAAACTTATAATACCCACACCGTATCTATAAATAAGAGATTCTATAAGTATCCAACCTCAAATGTAACCAATATCAAACTCATATTGGAGTTTGTAAATAGTAACCAAACCATAGCTGTAACTGATGCTAATATCGTGCTTGAACTCGTAATAATAATATTAATAAAACATATGCCAGACTTGAACCAGAACAAAAATGCATTTAAATAAAAATAAGCTTAACCAACTAACAAGAATAAAATCAAGGGTTCTAAACCTATATCCAACTTTTCAAGTCAAGAACACGATTCTCGGGCGGATATATCAACTAAGGATTACTAGGTCAAGAGATGCGGCATAGAGTCAGCTACTACTCTACCCATAAAAAAGATATAAATAGGCCAGAAATAAATTCTAAGTAAAACCAACCCAAGGTAACAACCTAAAGTGATAGTCAAGAGTTTAACTGAGCCTAAACAAACCTAACACCAAGTATGCTAGCTAAAAATGGTAGTAGGGCCCGCTACAAGTTCCCAATAACCACACCTAGGACGGAACCTAGATAAGTATACTATAAGGCTTCCCATTCCCATCTCAAGGTACTAATAATACCAATTCTAGACTTACAAGATGGTACTACACTACACCATGGGAGAATGGGCCCGAAATCTACCAAAATGGGTCCCTAATCGACTAAATACAGTGTAAAATACTAAAATGATAAACGAGATAAAACATACTATCAAAAACTATCACAATAGTATAATAATACCATTATTAATATCAATCTCAAAGTAGGGTAAGCGTAGCCTACTTGGACGTCGTCGAACGCTCGCTGAATCCTCTAAATCAGAGCTTTCCCCTTCTGAGAGGCCTTCAAGAACTACAAAACTATCAAAAACATTATTCATGAATAAAAATAAGAAAAAAAATACCCATATTGCATATAAACACTCCGAGTCAAAAATCAGAATAAAAATCTCATATGGGGCCCATTTATCGAATTACAAAATTAAAATCATCATGGCATATCGCGTAGCTCAAGAATTGTTAGCATAAGAATTCTAGCTAAATCCAAGATTGAAAAAATCCTAAATGATCCCCCAAAAAAATTTGAACTAAATAATTTAAATGGAGAATTAATGGAGAGATTGAGTGAAAGCTTACGAGAATTTAAAGAAATAGGGACCACAAACATGACCCCAAGCTAATCCCAGCTCAACAATATAATTCTCCCTTGATTCAGAGATTAATTTTCCTTTAATGGTGATTATAATTAGAAAATAATGTGTGAAAAGTGAAGAAAAAAGTATATATACTGGCAGGGGTCCCTTTTACGCAAATGCGGAACTCCTGTTGTGAATGTGGTTGTTAGCCTAGATAGACCTTCGCAAATATAGAAGGTTCACTGAGTTCATATAGAGTAAGGCTGTACCGGCATCCTCTTGATGAATATGAAGTCTGTCCTGCGAATACGGAGTTCCAAAATCTTTCCCCTCGCAAATACAAAAACTATTTTTGGCCTGCACTAGGTGCTGATGCACCAATAATTTTGGTAAGTTGTAATTATCTCGACTAGGACCTTAGTTTTCATAAGGAAAATGAACTATGTTATCCTAAAAAATTTGACAATTTAGACTGAACAACACCCTCAAAATTTCCATTTTGATCATTTCGATATAAAATGGGTCCATATCCCAAGTGCTATTTTTACCAATTTCCACCCAATAGCTGAAATAAATTCAAAAGCCTCAGTTCATGGAACAAGGGTCACCTTAGCCTAAAATATACAGTTTGGAGCTATTGAGACTATAAAAAATGGCATCTTAATTCGTTTACCTGAGGTTTTGGTCCGAACTCATTTCTCAACTTTAGAAGCTCCTAAACAGGGAAATGACCCTAAAAACCAAATAAACTGTTGATAACCAAACTGTTAGTCAAATCAAATCATAAATGACCTGGGGGAAGCGATAGGAAAACTCCAAATACATAAAATGCATGAAAATGAAGGAAGTGACCTGAAGGGTCATTACAACATCCATTACTAAAAGGTCTTTCATCTGCGAAAGTAAATGATCAAAAAGTACCTGAAGGCTCAAATAGGTAGTGATATTGGTCCTGCATATCACGCTTGGTTTCATAGTTAGCCTCCTTAACTAGACGGTGATGCTTTTGAATCTTAACTATAGCGATGTCCTTAGAGCATAATAGCCTGGCATCTCTGGCCAAAATAAACACAGGCTCCTCTACAAATGTCAACTTCTCATCCAACTAAACCATGTCCTACCAAATCATGTGAGAATCATATAGGATATAAAATTTCATAGATGTATGAAACATTAGGTAGATATCTGAAGGGGCTGGAGGCAAAGCTAACTCAAATGCAATCTCCTTAACTATTGATGAGTCAACAAATTCTGAATTATTTGCCCAAAAAATAGGGATAAAAATATGTCCTCAATGCTAAATTAAAGTATTTTTAATGTTTACTTGGTTCAATTTTATGGCGAAGACATAGAAGTGATCAAAATAGCAAAAAAAGAAAAAAGATGGAAGATTAAAGTAAAAATTGTAAAAAGGCATAAAAGTGACACTTTGGTGCATCACTAAAGTAATCAACAGATTGATGAACGTGTGACTCCATTTCCAGTTCTAATAGAAAAGGGAAAAGAAAAAGAAAAGCAAAACAGTGATACACTGAACCACTCGACACATCACCAAACTAATTGACGAACTAAGCCCTGCATCTCTAAGAAATAGAAGCCAACCTATGTAGCCTAAATGATAATATGTAAGTGAGCCACGTACAATTTATGAATCACCGACTTGTTTGATGATGGACTCTGCTTAGCCAAATTGTCAAGCGATGGCATTCTGTAGTTATGTGGCCCATTTTTCCTGATACTATTTAAGCCTTTTGGTCATTGAAAATCCTATCTTTTGTCAATTTTCTAATGCTTGAGCTTGTAATCAAAACCTAATTGTGGGATTTAATATTTTTGTCTTGGAATTTAGTGTTTTCTTGTAAAATATTTGGATTCTTTTAAGAATATGGATGAAAAATTTGGTATAAATTTTTCTTTTTTTATGAGTATATAATTTCCCATACATAGGTTTATGCATTATTGAGTATTTATTGTGTGGTAGTGATTATTTACCTTCGTATTAGATTATATGTTATGATTTTAGCTAAATCTTTGTCCTAATATAAGGATTGGGGTTACAAACTTAGTCTATGCTTGGGTATTTTGTATGGCCTAAAAAGGGGTACACGAGTGATGAGATTAAACTAATGAAACTTGAGTTACACTCATTTAAGTGGTAATGCTAGTGACAGATTACCCATCTCAAGGTTAATGTTTTTTTTATAGTGTAGATATTTGGGTGTTTGAGAGAAACCCATGTGAAATTTTGTTATGGATTGAAAGATCATATCCAATAAATAACACCATGCCTAATCATAACTAGCAATAGAATCTTAGGTGTATTTTCATTTATCCATGCATGCACTTATTTATAAGAAGAGGTAACCCCAAGTGTTTTAATTTATTTGATTATAATCTTATTGCAATTTGTGTTGGAAAACCAATTGTTGATACTATTAACTCTACACTAAAACTTGTTCAAACAACACCCCCATTTTACTTTTATGTTTAGTTTTAACATTGCATGCAAATTGAGTGTTGCTTGTGACACTTGAGAGTGAAGATATCACTCTTATTCCTTATGGATATGACCCTGTCTTTTTTTAGGTAGAAAAATATATTGATAATTATCGCTATACTTGAATAGTATAATTTGAGCGTTAGCAGAAATGGTGATGTTGTCAGGAAATAAAATATAGCATTCAATCTTTTAGGTGTTATAAGTCACTTTGAGTTAACTGTATTATTTTACATTGTTTTTTTTCATATAGGTGAAGGTATACGTCAAAATTGCAGCTAATCCTCTACTTTGTATCTGTATCTCTAGGATGTGGATCAACTCAGAGATGCCAGACGAGCTAGTGCAATTTGAATACTGCCTGCAGAGGGGAATGACATGTTTCACTTTACTAGCATGATGCTTTATTTACTTCATATGAAGGTATTGTTTGGGGTTCAATACTATAAAGACGCCAACCTTCATTTAAAGAAATTAATTAACGTGTGTCTTCCATTCGATATTGCTAATATATGTCAAGAATCAATTCGATTGAGACTTTTCCTATTTTTATTGATAGGAGAAGTGGTATTATAGTTATGGGAGTTGCCCATGGGTCCTATAACCTCTTGGGTGGAATTGACAAAATCATTCTTGGATCGATTCTTTCCACTATCTCGAATACTATAATTAAGAGATGAAACCATTAAATTTTGCTAATTAAGTGGCGAGCTATTACATGAGCCTTAGCAAATATTTAACAAGAAGTTGAGATGACCTAATCATGACGTCCTAGACAAAATGCTCTTTAAAATATTTTATTGGGCATTAGATAATTGAACATAATGGTGGACTGGTGGATCTATAGTGAAAAAACTTATCGTATTGTTGCAACGTTATTGGATCAAGTAACCAAGAAAAATCAAGGTTGTCATAACAGAGATACTAAGGTGGCTTAGGGGATCCCTGCACATCCTTTGTGAGTGTGAGACAAGAACAAAGGAAGAAGGACGAGGAGAGAGATGAGAATATGGTCAAGGTTATGACACAATTAAATCTCCTTATACACCATGTGCTGGGTTCGACCCCCAAAAATGGTCAATGCCATTGACTCTGAGGTCACTGAATCATATGATAATTATGAAGTTGAGGCTTTTTATGAAGAAATTTGGTTCACGTCAAATCAAATAGGGTTTTTAACCAACCTATCAAAGAAAAAGCGAGAATCAAGGTTGAAAGGAAAAAAAGTTGTGATTGGAAAGACCATGATTAGAAAGATCATAATTGAGATAGAGACTGGAGGGATAAGGAAAGAGATTGTGAACATGATTGGAGAGATAAATATCATGACCATGATATATATGTTCCTCTATATGATTAGGTGAAAGGTAAATAATCAACCTCTATTGATATAGAAAAGCATAAAGTCAAGATGTGCTTGCATACATCCTTATAGGGTTTGAAGGAAGTAATAAGATGCTAAGAGAGACGGAGAATGACTTTTATCAACTTAATCAAACTGTCACTTTGCACTCAGCCTCGATCAAACAACTTGAGACCTAATTGTGTCAAATTTCTTTCCATTTGAATACTAGGTAAAAAGAAGGACTTCCTAGTGATACGGTAGCAAACCTAAAGAACGATGCTCATTACATGACAATTGTCACTAGGAGCGAAAAGAATCTAGGGAATGACATTACGAATCTTAACAAAGACCCAAAAGAAAAGGGATTTGATGAACAAGTGGATGGAAAGACAAAGCAGATTGATACATCGAATAAAAAAGTTACTTTTCCAAAGGATCCTAGTGTTGAGAGGCCAATAATGGTATAAAATAAGAGTGAAAGTAAAGAAACACTACAAGTGGTTGATGATAATACTCTAATTTTAGATAAAAGCCTGATTTTCTCAAAGCCACAAATCAAAATCTCTTTTCCATTTCCTTAAAGGTTGAAGATGAAAGAAGATGATTCAAAATTCAATAATTTCCTTGCTAAATTTGGAAACCTTTCAGTTTACATACCATTGTATGAAGCCTTGCAAAAGATGCTTGGGTATGGTAAATTCATGAAGGATTTGGTGACAAAGAAGAGGGTTATTGATTTTAAAACAATTATGTTGACACACAATTATATTGCGATAATGACTAGCACTATGGTTGTGAAGAAAAAGGACCTAGGTGAATTCACCATTCCATGCATCATTGGAGTGTACAAATTTGTAAAATCTTTATATGGTCTTAGAGCGAGTATTAATTTAATGCCGTTGGTTGTGTTTAGAAAGCTAGGCTTGGGTAATCCCAAGCCCACTACTATGAGGCTCCTCATGACAGATCGTTCTATAAAGAAGCCCATGGATGTGTTATATGATGTACTTGTAAAGGTAGAAAATTTTATTTTTCTAGTTGATTTTGTGATCTTGGATTGCTAAATAGACCATGAGGTCCCTATTATTATTGGTAGGCTATTCTTAGCTATCAGATGAGCGTTGCTTAATGTTGAGTATGCAGAAATAAAATTCTAGGTGAACCATAAAGAAGTTTCCTTCAATGTGTGCAAGTCTTAGAAAGAACCTATGAATTTGAAAGTGGTCTTTGTTATTGACGTGATTGAGTGGTTAATACTATGGAATTTGAACTTGTGAGTGACCATTAGTAGGTGTTTTATGAAACCTTGAGAAGGATGAAGTTGAGGAATATGATGAGGTGGTTTCATAATTGAAAGGTCTCGGGTCTTATACTAAGAATTTGTGTAAGTTAAACCTTGATTTAAATAACTAAAAAACTCCTCCCGCCAAACCATTTATTATAAAACCCCCTCAACTTGAGCTAAAGCCATTGCCTTGTAACCTTTGGTATAATATATTTAGGTGAAGGTAATACTTTGCCTATCATTGTCATGGAAGATCGTTTACCTTTGCAAGTGGAGGCCATTAGATCAATTGTGAGGAAGTATATCCGAGCCATAGGGTGGACCATAACGGACATCATCGAGATTTAATGTTGGATTTGCACTAGAAAAATTAAGTTAGAGGTTGATCATGTACCAAGTATGAAGTACCAATGAAGGCTAAACCCACCAATATAAGAAGTGGTAAAAAAAAAGACCATTAAGTGTCTAGATGCGGGTGTTGTATACCTATCTCAGATAGTACATGGTAAGCCCGATCTAATATATTATAAAATAGGGTGCTATTATGGTGGTACCAAATGAAAACAATGATCTTATACCCATCCATATAGTTACAGGTGGAATGTATAGATTACTAAAAATTGAATTCTTAGACCATAAGAGACCATTTCCCTATGTCATTCATGGACCAAATACTAGATAGGTTGGTAGGGAATGGGAGGTATTGTTTACTAGATGGGTATTCAAGATACAATAAAATTTTTATTTTGATGATAGGCGAATTTACACGCCTATAGCACTATATTTTGCCCATATTTTAGCCTAGTTTTGAGAACAAATTATATATTTCATGCACTTTTAGTCCATTTTCCTGTAAGTGAGCTAACGAACATGATTAGCAAAGTTTCAGGTATAAATGATGCAGAATTCAGCATTTTATGGATAACTTGACACCAAAGAAAGCTTCACGAAAGGAGAAAAGCCAATCTTGGACGCCAAGGACTAAAGATGGCGCATGGAAAATCTGTCCCGGGCTAAAACAACATTTCTGAAGACTTTGGGGACTAGCAGTAATTTATTAGGATTAGGATAATGATACATTAACCTAGTACAATTGGGTTAAGTATTTCATTAGCTTATTAGGATTAGGATAATGATACATTAACCTAGTACAATTGGGTTAAGTATTTCATTAGCTTAGTAGGATTTGGTTAAGCATTTCATTAGCTTAGTAGGAATAGGATATGGGTATTATAAATACCCTATCTTGCTAGAGATTTCAAAACATCTTCTGACATCTCCTAACATCTTCTTACATCTCAGAACATATTCTTCCATTAATTCTATTTTTCTTCTTCTATTCTTAAATTCCGCAACAAGAGAAACGTTACCTTGCTAAGGAATTCACGCCTAACGCCTACCACACCATTACAAACGTGAAATCTTTATTGTGGTATAACAACAATGTCAATTGTGATTTCCTTCGCACTCATGGGTAACTAAACTTCTCTGTTGGGGTTATGGAAGCCGAATGAGATACTATCTATTGCTGTGAGTTTGTGAGTTCGTGACACGTATGTTGCTTATATCATTATTTTCTTCATCTTAATCTAAATTCTTTGTGGTTGCAAACGCAAGAATACGCCAGTATAACATTTAACTTGTTCGAAAGAAAGGTTATCTGTCTGGAAAAGAGATAATGTCAAGGTAGTAGGGTCCCATCCCCTATTAAAAAGTTAGTGTCGTAACTGGATTAACCTCTTGGAGAATTCGTACCGTTAGATACGCTTTAAGCTCGAAAGAGTTAAAGTGAAATAATCCTCGAATAGGTCGAAAGACGCCTGGATTTACCATCGAATACAATTCTCTATAAGCACATGCATGTCCGAATTCAACACACTCATAGTCAATAGAGACGTATAACTCAGAAGGTGGACATAACCCCAACTCCTCAATTCTCATTGTTTACATATTACTAAAACATTCTTTTTTTTTTTACTTTGCTATTGCTGTTTTTAGCTACTATTTGGTTACATTACTTGCACAACAAGAATCCCCCATTTTTCGAGACTTTCACTAAAAGACTAGTAATCTTCTCTTACTTGTTGACCAAGCTATTCCCTGTGGGATCGATACCCAACCCAGGTTGGGTTCTATATTTGCTAACGACCGCTTTACACTCCTACGAGAGCTGTAGATTGAGCGTTATCAAAAATTGGCGCCGTTGCCGGGGAATACAAGTGTCAATTAAGTTCGTAATAATTACTAGACCCCTTGGTCAAAGATTCTCGTACTTTTACTTTTAGTTTTTGTTTTTGTTTACTGCAGGTTTTTATTCAGTGCATGCCCCATACTCGAAGTTCTGGTCAACCGTTATTACCAATCAATCCTGAACCACAACGAATTGGCAGAATGGAGGCACAAACGGAAATCGAAAGAATGGCTGCTCAACACGAGCAAGCGAGATTATCCGCTCTTGCCGCCGCCCAAGTACACCAACAAAACATTGATAACCCTGGACGAGCAACAAACCCTGACGATAAGGATTTAGGTGATGACGAGTTACTAAACCCAAGGCATGATGTTGAAATCACAACACCTGCCAATAGAAGAGGTCGACAAGCTCGGTTTAGGTATGATCTCCAACCCATGCAACCAGCTTTCGACGATGATGATGATGATCTTGATGGAGCCGGAGCCACAGGAGCCATTATTCCTCCACCATTGGCACCCGGAGCCAAGTTCAACATCACGAGCACCATGATTCAGTTATTGCAACTCAAGGGATTATTTGGTGGACTAGCAGGCGATGATCCGAATATGCATCTCATCAACTTTATTTCTACATGCAAGTCGTTTGACAATCCTGGTGTTGGTCAGAATGCAATTCGATTACGTCTATTTCCATTGTCTCTGTCTAGGGAGGAAACTCTATGGTTGAATGGGATGACTCCTGATTCTATTACAAATTGGAGGCAATTGAGAGACGCTTTCCTAGAAAGATTCTTTCCGCCATCCAAAAGAGCACAATTGAGAGATGAAATCAGCAACTTTCGTCAGCTTCCCACTGAAGCTCTTTATAAAACATGGGAGAGGTTCAAGACAAAGCTAGCGAGGTTCCCAAACCATCATATGACTAATGTTCACCTAATGGAGATATTATATAGAGCTCTGAATTCAATAACTAAACCAGTGGTGGATAATGCGGCTGGAGGATCCTTTATGGATCTTACCTTTGGTCAAGCAAGCAATATGCTAGATCGTATGACGAAACAAAGTAGAACTTGGCATACCAGGGATTCTGAGGTAGCAAGCCCCACTTTATCTATTGGCATGACTGCAGACCAAAGAAGAAGACAAGAAGAATGTGATCAAGATATGGCGCACATGAAGACACAAGTGGATCTTCTTATAAAACATCTATTATCAGGGAAGACCGAAAAAGTGAAAGCTATTGCGTCAAAAGGAAGAGACGAATCTGATTCGGAAGAGGAAGCCAACTACTTGAACAATCAGGGGGGTTTCCGAGGCAATGCCCAAGGAAACTAAGGTCGAAACTATTATGGTAAATCTAGAAACATGGACCAAGGTAATTGGAAGAACAAGAATGACAGTAGTGGTTTGTATGTTCCCCCTGGAAGACGTGACGCCACCACATCTAGTTCTGGAAGTATGGAAGACATGATGGCTAAACTACTGAAAGGAGTGGAAGCAACTAGCACGGGAGTAACGGAGGTAATAAATGATTTTTCCTCTATGAAGCAATTAGTTGATTCACATTCCACTTCAATCAAGCAAATAGAGCAGCAATTGAGCCAACTTTCAGCAGCACTCAATCAAAGAAAGGCTGGCACTTTACCTAGCGACACTGTGCAAAATCCAAGGAATGAGGGATCATGCATGGCTATTACTACTCGAAGTGGTAAGGCGCTGGAAACTTCATCAAAAGGCAAGAAAGTGGTTGACGAAGTAGCAGACATTGATGATAAGGCAAAAGGAGAAGCTGCCGTAGAATCCACCCACGACGTCCATGACGGTACACCAAGTATGTTGCATCCTGAAAAGGCTGAAAAACGAAGGCAAGAGAAAAATAAAGCCGTGGAGAAAACAATTCCATATCCACCACCACCTTTTCCTCAAAGATTGAAGAAGGTGGCGGACGATACAAAGTTCAGCAAATTCATGACTATGTTAAAACAACTGACAATTAATGTTCCATTGGTGGAGGCACTTGAACAAATGCCTGGGTATGCGAAATTTATGAAGGATCTTTTGACAAAGAAGCGGGCAGTAAGCTATGAGCCGGCAGATAATATTCATCATTGCAGTGCAATTGCCACAAGCTCCTTAGTACAGAAGAAGGCAGACCCTGGTGCTTTCACTATTCCTTGCACGGTTGGATCTATGAATTTTGCTAAGGCATTGTGCGATTTGGGAGCTAGCATCAATTTGATGCCACTATCCGTCTACAGAAAGTTAGGGTTGGGCGACCCTACTCCAACCAATATGCGGCTCGTGATGGCAGATAGGTCGGTAAAACGACCTGTGGGTATCTTGAATGATGTGTTGGTGAAGGTGTCTACCTTCATTTTTCCTGCAGACTTTGTGATTTTGGATTGCGAGGTGGACTCTGAAGTTCCCATAATCTTGGGACGTCCTTTTCTTGCAACAGGAAGTGTGCTTATTGACATGAGAGCTAATGAGCTTTTATTTCGGTTGAATAACGAAGTGGTCCGCTTTGATATATGCAAAGCAATGAAGCAACCCAGCGATATGAATGTGTTCTCTGTAGCTGATGTTCATCATGAGGATAAGAAAGCATTATCTGTAGATAAACAGCTTACTGTTGAGCCATTGTATGCTGCGCCACTGAATGTTGAGCATGAGGACGATGAAGATTATGAAGAACTTATGGGTGCTCTAACAGAAATAGAGTCCTATTCCCATACTCCTAAGCAACCGAACCGTGATCTTAAGAATCAACTGTCACCAATAGAGAAGACTTCCCTTGAAGAGCCACCAATGCTAGAATCGAAAGAGCTCCCCGATTATCTAAGGTATGTGTTCTTGGAAAGTATAAATATACTTCCGCGTGAGTGCGGATGATTTAAGTAAACAACACGTAGAGGCTCTCATCTCTGCTCTGAAGAGATACATGAGAGCTATGGGTTGGACTATTGATGATATAATTGGTATCCCTCCTGGGATAGGCATGCACAAGGGTCATCTCGAAGAAGATTGCATGCTTACAAGTAAGCCTCATTATCGTCTGAATCCATTCAGAAAATGATCCACCATCTATCTCGACGAAGTCTAAGTACTCTAGGTAGCTATGTCGTGCCGTGACAATAAATCAAGCGCTAGATGGGAGGCAACCCATCGTTTATCCTTTTTCATTTTTCTTTCGTTCTATTACGTGGTTGTTTTTGATAAATAAAAATCCAAAAATAAGAGTCGTGCCACGACCAAAACTAAGGCGCTTGGTGGGAGGCAACCCATCGTACTAATCGTTTTTATTGGTTTTGAGCAAATGTAGGTGCAAGAGGTATTCAACGAGGAGATCGGTTTCAAATTTTGATTTGGACGTATTGCATGGTAAAGGTGGTAAGTTAGGCATGAAGATGCATAAGGCTATGGATTGAGCATTGCTCATGACAAAATAGGCATCGAGCAAGGCTAGGCCTAGGTAAAACTAGGCCACGAACAAGGCAAAGCCTATACTATAGCCCAAGGTCTCGGAATCTAGTGTGCTATAGCATAGGCGCCGCCCATGCTTAAGTATGCCATAGCATAGGCGCCGCCTATGCTAAAGCATTTGGTCTCTGAATCTCATATGCCATGCTAAAGGCGCCGCCTATGGTCACTAAAGGCATTGCACTAGGCGCCGCCTATGCTCACCATAGGCTTTGCATTAGGCGCCGCCTATGGTCACCATAGGCAAAGCTAAAGGCGCCGCCTATGGTCACTTTTTGTCTCCAAAACCGATTTTAAATGGGTCAAAACCCGACCCATTCTTTTCCTATATAAAGGAGACTTAGTCTTGAAACACAAACACATTGAAAACTTGACCTAGGCGCCGCACATACTCTCCAAATCATCTCAAAACTTTTCTTTTTGCTCTCCCACTTCACAAGAACATCTCCAAAGGCTTCAATCACGTAAGTACGCTTTTGTTCTTCATCTATTTTTCGTAAGTGCTACGTTTCTATGTCTATTATGAATTGCTACATCTTGAAGAAATATTGGTGATGTTAATTGTTTGAATTGTTGATACAAAACCAAGTGAGTGAACATGTACGTTAGGATACTCTTAACTTGTTTTCGACTTGAATTTGATTTTGATGCATTGTTATACTACTTGCGGAATTGCTATAGTCATGAACATTGCATAATCTTGTCACTAGAATGCTTACATGTTAGAATGTCCCATTCATCGGAATAAGACTTATAGTTGCCTACCGACATAGGAGGTTGTGATTACTGATAGAAACAATACCATGATGTAATCCCTATGTAGTAGTCTTGATATATCTAACATGAAAATATTGCAAAGGTTGCAAGAAGTGATACATCTCTGATTTTTTTGTTGGAATATAGCTCCTACAATGTATGTCGATGAAGTCTATGTAATCGACCACTTTCACTTCACTAATTCGTATCAACAAACTAAGTGTGGGGTGGTACCCCTACTGCTTATGTATAGATTGTATCCATTGAGATTGTGCTAACGTGAACTCTATTTCATGTCTCACGTACAATGGCACCCAAAGCGAGACAAGGCAAGGAGAAGGCTACCATTTCCCAAAAGGGCAAGAAAAGAGGCCACAAGGAGCAAGGAGAATCATCCTCAATGCAATCACCACGCCGTATGTTTGGAATAAAATGGGTTCTTGAGGAGGAAGCCAAGGAATGGTATAGGAACAACAAGGAAAGAAAATATGTTCATGTCGACTTGATAAACAAGGAAAGCCTAGCGAAGAAGGAGCCGCGCATGTTGGCGAAGATCATGGCATTAAATCTGGATTTCATCTTCCCCGACATGGGAGAATGTAATCTTGATTTGACAAGAGAATTTTATGCCAACTGGTCGCCGAAAACCACAGGCAGCGAAGTCAAGATTCGGGGCCAAGTGTTACAACTCAATGCAGATTTCTTCAACTCCTTTCTTGGCTTACCTTCAGTCGATCCAGCACTATTCAAAGAGCTGTACAGTAGACCTCCTTATAGAGAAATTCGACACACACTCTTTGGAACAAGATCCATGGCACGCTGGAGTAGACACAAGGACACTGGTGGACACAACACTTTCCCATATGCTTCTTTGAATAGGGAAGCAACGATATGGTTACGCATGGTCAACTGTTGCCCCATTCCAGGGATGCAATACACAAAAATAACAAGAGATAGAGTGTGCTTGGTATACGCATTGATGACGAATGTCCCTATCAACATTGGGACAATCATTCGATCTACAATGCGGAAGGCTAGGCTACATAAGCGGTCCCATTTCAGCTTTGGAAATCTGTTGACTGCAATCTTGAGGAGGGAAGACATCGAAGAGGAACCAGCTGATCATAAACTCCCACACAATCCGAAGAAGGTTGACCTTACAAAGGTCAAAGATGCTGAATCAACACATGGCATCAACCTTACTACGACAGAGAGACATGCTCGGGATGAGAGTTTCTCCCGCCATATGTACGGCATGATGAGGTTTACAATGATGAGCGGAGGTCGTGTTCCCACTGCTGCAGAGCTCCAATAGCTGGACCATGACTATCCAATGAATATTCATGCACGGGAGATGTGTGGAGTAGGTACATACTTTGAGGAACCTCTCGATGACGACGTGCCGACCGATGATGATCGACGAATGCCAGACTCCGACATGAAGGAGAATTCTGATGACGACGACTCCGACGAAGGGGGTATGACCCCCGACATTGAGGAGGAGTCCGACTGACCAGGTTCTTCGTATTTATTTTCCACTGAGGACAATGTCCCGACTAAGTGTGGGGTGGTGGTATTGCATGCTATACTTCTCTACTCACATCTATGTTTGTTTGCTTTGTTTTTGTTTCGTTTTTTTCATTACTCGCATCAATGTTTGTTTGCTTTGTTTTGTTTCGTTTTTTTAAAGATTTTTTAGTAGTAAATTTTTTTTAGCTTCACATGAAATTATTTTGATAGGCAGCATGAGATTATGACAAGAGTTTGTGCTAAAATCATGACTATTGAGACATTTAGGCTCTAATTGTGACTCACTATGTGATATTGTGTGGTTCAATTCCTTCACCTGTTGGGACAAGAGTCTATACTACTCTCAATAAAGTCGACCATGTGCCTTGTGTGTGAGATAATAGTATATTCTGTGCTGGTGGCTGATACTAGAACTTGCCTGGTATGTATGTAAAGCGAAAATAAAGAGTGTAAGTTTAGGAGATGATTTAGGCATTTCTTTGGCAACATATATTTGTTTACATTCATTTTTACCTACCCATGGACATCATCCTAGTTAAACCCTTTTGAGCCTTTAGCCTATTTTCTTTGACAAACCTCGTATATAAGCCTAATCCATTTTTTTTCAAGACCATAATTTGATCCAAATTCCTAAGTTCTTCAAAGTGAAAAAGTCATGTGATAAAATAAGAGGAAATTGGGTGAGTATGATGCTTTAGAATGCATTGGTGCTTGAATGAGTTATGAAAAAGAAAGTGCTATCATAACAGGTATGTTATCAAAAGAAAAAGGAAAGGAAAACTGAAAAGTTAGTTATGTTTAAAATTAAAAAACAAAAGAGGAGAAAAAGAGTGGTAGAATAAAAGAAAGTAGAAAGGTTGTTTGAAAGAAAAGTGTTAATGATACAATGTGATGTATTAAAGCGCTTAGGAACATAGTCACTATTTCTGGCCAAAATAGTCCTACTTGTCCCTTAGCCTACATTACAACCATCAAAAGACCTAGTTGATCCTAAGCTTGGCATTCTGACATTTAGTGGAGCATTACACTAAGGGCAAGCCTATGGTCATCAGTTGCTGCATATGAATTCTTTGTGAGAGTGAGAGCAAGGATATTTTGATACCCATGTTTGAAAAATATGCTATACTTGTGAGTGATTATGGGTAATATATTGTGAGACACACATGGTTGATGAGTTTTGGGTAGTCGTGTATGATTCTTTGTGCTTTAACCTTTGAATATGAGTTGACCACCATCACGAGTCTATGCTAGAGGTTAAACTGTTTCTACTAATGATCGAAAAACTACTCTTTGTTGATAATTGTTGTGCTTGTCTTGACGAATATTTTATGTTGTTGCTGTGAAACCCTAAGTTGATGTTTAGAGGGATATAATATTTTGTTCGAGGACGAACAAAGCTTTAAGTGTGGGGTGTTGATGATAGGCGAATTTACACGCCTATAGCACTATATTTTGCCCATATTTTAGCCTAGTTTTGAGAACAAATTATATATTTCATGCACTTTTAGTCCATTTTCCTGTAAGTGAGCTAACGAACATGATTAGCAAAGTTTCAGGTATAAATGATGCAGAATTCAGCATTTTATGGATAACTTGACACCAAAGAAAGCTTCACGAAAGGAGAAAAGCCAATCTTGGACGCCAAGGACTAAAGATGGCGCATCGAAAATCTGTCCCGGGCTAAAACAACATTTCTGAAGACTTTGGGGACTAGCAGTAATTTATTAGGATTAGGATAATGATACATTAACCTAGTACAATTGGGTTAAGTATTTCATTAGCTTATTAGGATTAGGATAATGATACATTAACCTAGTACAATTGGGTTAAGTATTTCATTAGCTTAGTAGGATTTGGTTAAGCATTTCATTAGCTTAGTAGGAATAGGATATGGGTATTATAAATACCCTATCTTGCTAGAGATTTCAAAACATCTTCTGACATCTCCTAACATCTTCTTACATCTCAAAACATATTCTTCCATTAATTCTATTTTTCTTCTTCTATTCTTAAATTCCGCAACAAGAGAAACGTTACCTTGCTAAGGAATTCATGCCTAACGCCTACCACACCATTACAAACGTGAAATCTTTATTGTGGTATAACAACAATGTCAATTGTGATTTCCTTCGCACTCATGGGTAACTAAACTTCTCTGTTGGGGTTATGGAAGCCGAATGAGATACTATCTATTGCTGTGAGTTTGTGAGTTCGTGACACGTATGTTGCTTATATCATTATTCTCTTCATCTTAATCTAAATTCTTTGTGGTTGCAAACGCAAGAATACGCCAGTATAACATTTAACTTGTTCGAAAGAAAGGTTATCTGTCTGTAAAAGAGATAATGTCAAGGTAGTAGGGTCCCATCCCCTATTAAAAAGTTAGTGCCGTAACTGGATTAACCTCTTGGAGAATTCGTACCATTAGATACGCTTTAAGCTCGAAAGAGTTAAAGTGAAATAATCCTCGAATAGGTCGAAAGACGCCTGGATTTACCATCGAATACAATTCTCTATAAGCACATGCATGTCCGAATTCAACACACTCATAGTCAATAGAGACGTATAACTCAGAAGGTGGACATAACCCCAACTCCTCAATTCTCATTGTTTACATCTTACTAAAACATTCTTTCTCTTTTTAATTTGCTATTGTCGTTTTTAGCTAATATTTGGTTACATTACTTGCACAATAAGAATCCCCTTTTTTTCGAGACTTTCACTAAAATTCTAGTAATCTTCACTTACTTGTTGACCAAGCTATTCCCTGTGGGATCGATACCCAACCCAGGTTGGGTTCTATATTTGCTAACGACCGCTTTACACTCCTACGAGAGCTGTACATTGAGCGTTATCATATTTCACCTAAATATAAAGAGAAAACTACTTTTAGATGCCCTCACATGAATTTGCCTTCAAGCACATGCCATTTGGGCTATGCTATGTGCCCACCACCTTGTAAAGGTGTATGTTGTCTATATTTGTAGATATAGTTGAGGAAACTATGGAAGTGTTATAGATTTTGATGAGTGGTGATTTGACCACTCATTCGCACTTAGTTTCAATGCACATTACCTATTTTTAAATGAGTAGATGAGACATAATTGTGATTTTATGCACTAATATCCACTCTTTGTAGGTATAGGAGTTGAAAAAACAACGAGATGTGTATTGGAGCATAAAATAATCAAAAGGGAGCAGAAAAAGTACAGCTGAAGACCTACAGTGAATTATCCTCAGTTACCGCAGTCGCGGTCCATTGACCGCGATCGCGGTCAGTCTAGATGGTCAATCAACTGCAACTACAGAAGTTAATCATGATCATCTAGCCGCGGTAAAAAACCGACTTTCGCGATCGCGCCTTGGCGAAAATGTTCAGCCAAAGGGCAAAACTGTAATTGCATGTGCTGATACTAATTTGAACAAAAAGACTCAAACCCTAATTTCATTTAACATTCATTCCATCACATCCCTTCTTCCTCAATTTTCTAGGTTTTAGCTTGAGACTTTGAAGCCTCCATTTTTGAAGAAGAAAATATTGTTTAATTTTGGGTGAAGAATACACTAGAGACTTTCTAAGTGGAAGATTTGCTCACTTCCATTGTTGATATTGTGGGAGATCCAAGTTTAAAGTAGCATTCACTTAGATGTTTAACAACTTTGATTCAATGGAGATTATAAGTATATCTATGCTTGTTAATCTTATGTGTAGCTAAATCTCCCTCTTGGGTTTATGTTTGAATATAGGTTAAAGTGTGAGTGGATTGTTATTGGTAGCATCTATTTTGTAGTTCATATTTATGGGTTCAATTATTGCTATGCTATTTTGGTTGGGATTTGATAGGTAGAAGATCCAAATATCCACATGGGTTTGATGAGTGAAAGCTCCAAGCTCTAGAAAGTTTAATGCCATCTTCGAAAGAAGGGTTTTTGGTGATGTTTAGGAATCCATATAATCCTTGAAAGAGGGATATGGGTACCAAAGCAATGATAGACAATTATGTATATAGTTTGCTAAATTTTTACTATCTTAGACATAAGGGTGAATGTGAGGTTAACTATGCCATGGGTGTCATCCTTGAAATAGGGATTCCTTGATTGAGGTTGTGGTTGTAGGTATTCAAAAGAATCAGTGGGTGAACGTTTGGTGTTTTGTTGAAAGGCTAATATCAAAACATATAACCAAACCTACCCATATTTGAATTATTGAAATAATTAGCTCCCATATGTCACTCCCTTAGTAACACATAATCTCAAGATCCGTGCATAATTGTTAAAACTCTAATTATTCATAGCCCCAAATTTATACTAGAAAATCCCAAAAAGAAACATTAGTGTAGGAACTCACCTCCCCCATTTTATCTTTTTGTACCATTTGTTTGAATTTAACTGTACCCATCATTTTGAATTGATTCGCTACTTACATTATTTCTCGTGGATTCGATCCCTACTCCAAAGTAGGGTAAATATATTGACGAAAACCTCCTTGCACTTAATTGACGTGTAAGTTGAGCATTATCAAAAAATGGATCCATTTCTAGGGAATAATTTGGCATATTAAGTTAGTTTGGAATTTTAGCTTACTTTCTTGAATTCAAGCTTGTATATATGTATTCGTGATTTTTCATTGTAAGTAGATTTTGTTTTATTTTTACTTTTCTTGATGGAATCTTCTAAAAAATATGAGTTGAATAGTTGGAAGTCATATAATGACCCCCCATGTTCGTATTGTTATGGACCACACTTTAGGAGAGATTGTAAGTATTATCCTCAGGGAAAGATTTCACCATCTAAATCCAATTGGGAGTATGGTTTCCCCATGTGTGGACGTCTATAAAGACATTGGGAAGAGTGTCCAAACACCTCTCCCCCTATTATACTAACCGAATTGCTAGTTCTTCTTATGATTTTATTCTGTCATATGATGAGAAATTGGAAGAACAATGCACCGAGTCTAGTTATTGTGATCCAAGGTTACTATCCATCTTAGACTGGGTAAATGCAACGGGGGAGAATATGTAATACATGTATAGAGAATGGACAAGTGTCAAGGAAGAGCTATTGGGAAAAGAAGAAAAGCCTGAAACTATCATTACCTTTCCCATTACTCAAGAGGAGTGTTATCATGAAGAGAAACCAAGATATAATGATGATTTTGGTAGAGAAGATTCCTCAATGACTTCCCAATCATCCGACTCATACGAGTGAGAAGAAGACATAATAAAGGAAATAAGACTAGAGTAAATAGAAGAGGCCAAGAAAATCCCTTATGATGACTCTAGCTCATTTTAGGGTGACTATTCTAAGTTGGATATATTTCCTAACTTAAGGGAGGGACCCCATTCTAACCACTTCTCAACATTATGCTTGTTGGATTGGACGAAAGTTTATCTACTCAAGCTAATGATGAATTTTGGAGAGTGGGAGCTCCACCATTATATTTTGGAATTTGACATTCCAATGGTGCATATGGAGCCTCACATATCAATGGACGAGAAACTCAAGTTCCGAAATACAAGGAACGACCAATTGATGAACATGCTTTTACCCATGGAAATAATCCGAAAATTTGATGTGAAGTTGGGTAAAAGGTTCAAATCTTCAAAATGGCAAAATCAAAGCTTGCTCACCATCCCCCCACGTCTTCCAAGCTTCATCTTTGAAGATCTGAATCTTTTGTCCCTCTGCCACTCATTGTATTGTGAATGTAAGTTGGGACGAAGATTCAAATATTCTAAGTGGAGACATAAAAGGAAATGGTGGAGGTGTCGAGCTACGACATTAAACTAGGCGCTCGATAGGAGGCATCCCATCATGCCATGAAAAATGGCTCATATCTTTTTTTCTTTATATATATTAGAGTAGAATTGATTTTTATTCTTATTTTTGGTGCACGCCTAATCCAAAAAATGTGGCACTATGAGATATTTTGATCGAATTTAAGAAAGAAACGTATGAAATTGGCAAAATTTGGACTAAAAAGAAGTACAGAAAACCCAGTTGAAAGGTCTTGGTTACCGCAACCTCAGTCCATACCACTACTACTGCAGAGGCCGCATGACCGTGAACGTGGAACTAGGACTGCAATCGTTGTCATAACAGTTTAAATGACCATCCAACCACCAGTTTACCCATACGTTTCATTCTCCAAATTCTCTCAAAACTTTTCTAATTCTGGGTATTGTGTGGGGCATCCAAAATTTCACCTCAACCCTTTTGCATCGTCTATCTAGTATGTAGTCTCAAACTCTTTTTTTTATTATCTTGGAAGGGCTGCGACATATCGATTAAGAAATAAGCATAAAGTCATTTTTACACGGCCAAAATTGTGCTTGTTATGTATAATGTGATGGTTAGTTGCTATAGAGTGTCTTCACCTCATCTGGGTTTGAGGGATGAAGGCACGTAATTTAGGCTTACTTTAAGTTATCATGATATTTATGTGCTTTCTTAGAAGACACAGTTAGTGTTAACTGCGTTTAGTTTGAGCAAGGACAGAGATATTGTAGATAGTATCAGGTATCGCGATCGGGGTCCTGATACAACGATTTCATAAGCACGGTCCCGGTCAATGCCCCGTATTTGCCATACCCGAGGTCTACTATCTAAGGGAGTCCAAACTTCTGTATATCTAATTTTCACCTCCAAATTTCCTATAGCATTGGCACACTCACTATTCTTGCTAATCTAGCATAAGTATTACTTTGTAAATAATAAAAATAGCCTAAGGTATATGCCATGTAGGTCCTCAGCTACAGAATGAAAGACTCAAACGATTCTAAAGACATGCATAGGATATCCAAAACAAGTATTTCAATAACCTCTCAGTGACCAAGATACTCTGAGAAAGGAGTATCTTGAGGGACAGTGTCCCAAAGAAGTTCCTCTCATTCTTTGGCAGACTTGCTACCATCAGGGAACACATCCTAGAATTGCCAGAGAAGCCAGGGGAATCCTTCACTTCTCGCCACTCATATGTAGCTCAGTCTGACTATAGTAGATATTAGAGAGAGTTGAGAAAACAGGGTGCCAGGGTTGCCAAATTAGAAAGAACATATTCAACATTGGCAATATCACACAGGGACCTCAGGGAGCTGCAAAATAGGATGGTGAAAGAGCATAATAAGAATGATAAATTCATCACTAAGATATGGAAAGAGGTGAAGGGCATTTTCAAGCTATTAAAACCTAAAAAATAGGTACATTTGCCACAAGTCAAGAGCAATGATAGAGACACTTCTGAGTGGTCTGGTGCTGAGTATTCAGATTAAGGCAAAGTATTCTAGAGAGAGCAGTCCATGAGACAAATTCAGGGTGTATCCTTTACTCTTATATTGTTGACTAGGCAGTGGGGGAACTGCTAGCTTTTCGATTGAGGGTGCCTAGCCCGATATTTGCACTCTCTGGATGATGTTTTTAAATCTATTTTGGGATGATGTTTTGGATAGTATTTTTATTTTTATATTTTGGATGCTACATTTTGGGGTACTCGGATGGTGCATAAGTTTTATGGAGTAGCATGATTTTCTCCTAGCTTTTGTTTTTCTCTTAGTACTTTAGATTTTATTATAAATCGTAGTATGTGTTTGAGTTACATGGGTGTAGGGGAATTTTGTGTACCTGTGGCGTAAATATCGAAAATGCAAGGAAAGCTTGAGTACCTGTAGAATTATATTTTTTAAAAATTGGGGTCACCTTATACACCATTGGCAAAGTCTGAGTAGTCAATTGTTTAGCTTGCCCAGCTAAAAGCCAAATGTGAGACTAAGGCTTTGGTTGTAGCCATAGTTTAGCAAATTGTGCATGTTGCTATTGCAAGATAGGAAACCCGCTCTGTCCAAATTTTTTTGAAAAAAAAATCAAGGGCAAGGACGAACGTAAGCAACTTTGTAACAAATCTGATTCTCTTCTTGTGGCTCCATAAATTCTTGACTTATGAATAATGATAAAATACTCCACTTATGTCTCTCATGAGAGGGACATTTGAGCTCCCTTGGAAAAGTTTGCATGCCATTTGTGGTGAGCTATTTGCATTTATCTCTTTTATACATGTGTTTTCTAGAACTTGCCCCGATAGTCTTTCAAAACTAACTTTGATTGTACTTGGTTGGAGAAATTATCTTAGGCCATCCTTGTGATTTTGGACCCCAATCTAGCCTAAAAAGCCTACCTATGCATAATTGAAATCCCTAGTCACCCACTTTGAGCCTTTGGACCTTTCTTTGGAAAATTTATTTACAAGCCGTGAACCATTATTTTTATACCTCTTTTGAACCATACCCACCTTGATTTTGAAAATACAATTTGAGGATAAAATCCTAATTGGGGGTGGTAAAAATCGATGGAAGTAGGTTTGGTGCCACAAAGTATTAGTAAAATGCCAAATATGCCTAAATGTTAAAAATAAATGTTTAGAAAAATAAAGGATCTCATGAAGGAGTGAATTGCACAAAATTCGCAAGAAAAGGAAATAAAAGAAAAATGGAGAATAAAGGAAGCATAAGATGGGCATAGAAAAAGAATGAAAAATCAAGAAGAGTGGCCCTTAGTCAAAAAAGGAGTTTTGTAATGTGTGATGTAGATGTTCAAGGTAGGGTGTAACTATGTTCCCTAAATGATATCCTAACCTAACCCGAACCTTCATTAAAATCTTAGAAAGTCCTCTGAGATCCCCAATCATTTACCTTCTTGTGTAGTGGTGATTGAAAATTGGGGCAAGCCTCTGGTATAACACTTGTTGCATCGAGATTTCTTTTGTGCATGAGAGAGTTTTTGCACTTAAATTTCCTTGTTGCATGATTAGTGGTTTGGTGTGTGGAAATTTCTTTTCTTGCGAGATTGACATGTGAACAAGTTGAGATGGGTGATTTTGTCACCTCCCGAACAATCAGACAAATGAAGTATAACTTGATTGTGGTCAAGAGGGAGCCACTTCTAGAGTATTGGTCTTTGTTACTGGATTGCTCTTTAAAGACTTATGCATTCCTTGAGTATTGCATTTTCTAATGACGGGTGTTGTGAAATTAGTATAACACATATGCAATGAGCTACTTGTGGTTGCGATTCAAATCGAAGTTGCTATGACCTTTAAGGCATCAAGTTTGAGCATAAATAATTATGTCTCTTGGAGTAAGGTAGTGTTGCTTGAGGACAAGCAAATACTTTAAGTTGGGGGAATTGATGAGTGGTGATTTTACCACTCATTCGCACTCAATTTTAGTGCACATTAACTTATTTCAAATGAGTAGATGAAACATAATTGTGATTTAATGCACTAATATCCACTCTTTGTAGGTATAGGAGTTGAAAAGACAACGAGATGTGGATTGCAGCTTGAAATAATCAAAAGGGAGCAGAAAAAGTGCAGCTGAAGACTTGCAGTGAATTAGCCTCAATTACCGTAGTTACGGTCTATTGGCTGCGATCACGGTCAGTTCAGATGGTCAATCAACCACAACCACAAAAGTCAATCGCGGTCATGTAGTTGCGGTAAAAAATAGACTTGCACGATCGCGTCTTGGCGGAAATGTTTAGCCCAAGGGAAAAACTGTAATTGCACGTGCTGATCCCAATTTGAACAAAAAGACTCAAACCCTAATTTCATGTATCATTCATTCCATCACATCCCTTCTTCCCCCATTTTCTAGGTTTTAGGTCGAGACTTTGTAGCCTCTATTTTTGGAGGAGAAAATATTGTGTAAATTTTGGGTGAAGAATACATTAGAGACTTTCTAAGTGGAAGATTTGCTCACTTCCATTGTTGATATTATAGGAGATCCAAGTTTGAAGTAACATTCGCTTAGATCTTCTACAACTTTGATTCAATTGAGAATTAGATCCCACTTGTCACTCCCTTAGTAACTCATAATTTCAAGATACGTGCATAATTGTTAAAATTCTAATTATTTGTAGCCTCAAATTTATACTAGAAAATCCCAAAAAGACACATTAGTATAGGAAGTCACCTACCATATTCTATCTTTTTGTACCATTTGTTTGAATTTAACTTGCACTTATCATTTCGAATTGATTTAATTGCTACTCACATTGTTCCTCATGGATTCGACCCCGACTCCAAATTTGGATAAATATATTAACGATGACCGCTTTGCACTTAATTGACGTGTAAGTTGAGCGTTATCCGATGACTTCTTTGTTTATGGCGACTCATTTGGTTCTTGCCTTGAGAACTTAGGTAAAGACCTTGAACATTGTGTAAAAATAAATCTTTTATTGAATTGAGAGAAGTGCCATTTCTTGGTCAAGGAGGGTATCATGATTGGACAAAAAATCTTGGGCTAGGGCATTAGAGTAGGTCAAGAAAAAGTGCTGTTCATTGCTAAGTTACCTCCTTTTATCTTCATAAAAAGTGTTAGAAGCTTCCTTGGGCATGACAACTTTTATAGACACGTTGTCAAATATTTCTCCAAAATCATGCATCCTATGTGTAAGCTTCTTGAAAAGGAAGAAATGTTTAAGTTTGATGCTGATTGTCTAAGGTGTTCAATTGCCTTTAAGATAAGCTTTTGTCGTCTTGTATCATTATGTCTTTGGATTCGGTATCTATCATGACCCGAGACTGCCCCTTATTGTAACACAGTGCTTATAGTTATATGTGACCCCAAGCTAACCCATAGGCTAGAATAACACTAAGAATACTGAAGAAATAACAAAATATTGGGCGAAAGCTAAACAAAAATAATCTGATAATAAATAATAATGGAATCAATACTAACACTTTCTGAAATACTCAACAAGTTAAAGATCTAAATATCCGTCTGTCTATCTATAAGCCTCTAACTAATATGAGTTATTGGGATAAGCCCCCAACTAACTCCGACTGACTAAAACTAAAAAAATACTGAAATAAATAACTGATAACTACTCCTCGAATGATGAGGACTCAATAATAGTGCAACTGATGGTGAAAAATATACTAAGTACGATCTTGGTATTGAGCATGCGAACCTATATTTTGAGACAATATAGAACATAGGAAGTATGTGATCTGTACTTTGAATGTACTGAGTATGTTAGGTGGGAAATAACTGGTATAATATGAACATGAATGCATGAAACATGGTAAACTAAATGCAAGACCAAGTAAAATTATATACTAAATGAAACTGAATAACTGAATACAAGGTTAAGCATAATCTGAAGCTGAAACATAAAATGAGGACTATGGGAGCTCAAAATAACTAACATACCCCAATTTGAGTGAATTAGGTTCAACCTATAACCCAGTTGGATGGGTGTTCAACACCTTGCTAAGAGTACGAGCACCGGTTGGCGTGGATCCACCAAAGTAATATCCCAAAAGACTAGGGTGTCAACCTCAACTGACGGGTGACCCCTTATAACCGACAGTGGCACGGTAGTTTTGGAACTTAGGGACTTCTATTAAAGGTCTCAAGCCTAACTAACAGATGAGCCTTCATCCCTGCATCCACTCGGTGCTACATACTACTCCCAACTAAATGACACTGAAAACTGAATTGTTCATTATTATTACATTCTGAAAATATAAACAATGGATAATCTGAAATGCTCAAAGACATGTAAACTAATATATACATGAATCTCTGGTATCGAGTGTTTATAACCCACCAACTCCGACTAATTCAATTGAACATGATACTATTAAAAGATGATCATGATAGGGAATTTAATAATTCAAGACAAAACTCAATGATTTATTAATGAAAAAGGGGAATTCATGATTCTGAGTATGGAAAGATGCTAAACCTATGGGAAAACATGTACGCATTGTTTACTTAAAAGAATAGACTAAAATTCCAAGAAAAACTCATAATTGGCATGGAACCCTAAATAAAAGAGTGAATTCAACTTGAGAGTTTGAAGAAATCTTTGGGACTCAACAGGTGGAAGGAACCCTTTGATGAAATCCCACATACATAAAGATGAAATATTTGATGAACTCTTCAGTATTTTTGGTTGAAGTTGAGGAAACCTAATCTTTCCTTTGGAGAAGAAACTCGCTTTTATTGTATGTTCAAAACTGAGTATAGGATGAATGTTAAGTTAATAAGGGATTGGGGGAAAATTTATCCCTATATTCCACCCTTGGGAAAGCCTAAAAGACGTACCTTAGGGGTTAAAAAGTATAGGAAAACACCAAATAACCCTTCTAAAAATGTTTAGAAGTTTTCTAGAAACATTCGTAATGGTTTAGGTAACGACTCATAAGGTATAGTCACGAGTTGTTAAAAGGAGTTGTTGTCAGGGACTTGATTCCTTGGTTTCTTACTGTTGTGACGACGGGTCCACTTAATGACTTATTTAGGCTGATAAAGAGTCATATGTTGGACTCATCATCACTAGGCTAAAGTCTTTGGTCCCTCTCTATTATGATAAAAAGTCTTCACTATGAATCATTATGTCTGATAATGAGTTGTTGATAGAGCCGTTGTCACTGGTAGTCTGAAAATTCCTCAGTCAAACTTTCCAGAACTTTTTTTTACTATGATATCAATTTTAGGTGAGACTAGTGGCGTAGGAAAGATAACTCAATTATCTATCTTTTGGTGGATCTAGAGCTTAAAAACTTGGGGTATTACAATATCTCTCTCTTGGGATCATTCATCTCCGAAAGAAACTGACTAAGCTGAAAGACTAAGGGAAATCTAAATTTTACTCGAACACTTTTAAGTTGAACCATGAACTGATAACTGATATCTGGGTTGAACTAAACTCATGAATGCATGTTATGACATGAAAATATCTGGATGGCCTGAGATAGAAATGAAAGAATTAATTAATTAAGTAAATTATTACCTCAAGTGGAGATTGAGTTCGAAGAGAAAAGATGGGGGTACTTGGTTATCATATCTGCCTCTCTTTCCCAAGTATCTCACTCAAATGACTGATTTCTCAATAAAACCTTTGCTAAGGTGACCTATTTATTCCCCAACGTACAAATCTGACGATCGAGGATCTCAAAAGGGACCGCTTCATAGGAAAGTATATCTTTCATGCTTACACTTTCTAAATAAACGACTGATATTGGGTCACTAATGCATTTCTTTAGCAAGGAGACATGGAAGACTGGATGTACTGATTCCAAATTTGCAGGCAATTCCAACTCATAGGATACCTTACCAAAGAGACTCAAAATCTTATAAGGACCTACATAGCGGGGATCGAGATTTCCCTTCTTATCGAATCTCTTTACTCTTATCATGGGAAAAACCTTCAAGTAGACAAAATAACCAATGTCAAAATCAAGCTCCCTTCTTCTTACATCTGTATAAGATTTTGATGACTTTGATCAATTTTCAGCCTTTCTCTAATCAGCTGAACCTTTTCCATCACCTCATGCACTGAATCTAGCCCTATCAAAGAAACTTCACCAATCTCAAACTAACCAATAGGAGATATACACCTCCTACCATAGTTCAAACAGGGCCATCTGAATATTGGAGTGATAATTGTTATTATAGGCAAACTCAATCAAAGAAAAATAATCATCCCAATTAACCTTGAAATCAATCACACCCTCCCTCAATATGTCCACTAAAGTCTGAATGGTCCTCTCTACCTAACCATCTATCTACGGGTGAAAGGTCGTACTAAGATAAACTTGGGTACCAATACCCTTTTGAAAATCTTTCAAAATTGAGAGGTAAACTGGGTACCTCTATCTGAAATAATGGTCAAAGGGACTCCATGCAATTTAACCAACTCCCTAAGATAAAGTTTAGCATAATCTTCAGCTAAATCTGAAGTATTAGCTGACTTAGTCATTCGATCTAAGATAACCCAAATAGAGTAATGTTGTTGACGAGTACGAGGAAAACTTGTAATAAAGTCCATATTCACCACTACCCTCTTCCAAGTAGGAATATTAAATTCTTGAAGTATACCATAAGGACTTTGGTGATCAACTTTAACCTGCTGGCAATTTGGATATTTAACCACGAATTCCACAATATACTTCTTCATGCCATTCCACCAGTAGACTTTTTGCAAATTGTGGTACATCGAGAACAATGAGTTCTACTAACATTCTCTATCTTAAGTCATCCACATTTGGAACACATAATTTTCCCTGACAATGAAGAACACCATCCCCTCGGGAGACAACCTCAACCTTCTGATTCAAAAATACCTTTATCAACTTAAGCAAAATAGGATCACTATCTTGCTAGGATCACTATCTTGCTTTTCATTCACCTAAACAACCAATGTAGATTCTAAGCCATTCTAAACCAAGAAATCACCTATGATTAAATCAACCAATCAAACTTCCAACCTGGTAAGCTGATGAACCTCACAAACTAACTCCTTATTTTCATTATCAACGTGAGAAATACTCCCCATACAGAATCTACTAAGAGCATCGCCATAACATTGGCCTTACTTGGCTGATACAAGAAACTTATTTCATAATTCTTTAATAACTCTAGCCACTTTCTCTAATGAAGATTTAGATCTTTCTGTCTGAACACATAGAGAAGACTCTTATGATCAGTGAACACATTAACATGGACCCCATAAAGATAATGTCTTTAAATTTGTAAGGAAAAAACCACTGCTGCCAACTCAAGATCATGAGTCAGTTAGTTCTTCTCGTGAGGTTTGAGTTGCCTAAAGGAATACGCTATAGCCTTGGCCTGTTGCATCAACACAAAACCAAGACCAACTCTAGAAGCACCACAATATACCATAAAACCATTTGAATCCTCTATTAGAGTCAAAATTGGAGCGAAGGTGAATCAAGTCTTCAACTCCTGAAAATTCTTTTTATAAAATCAGACCATTAGAATTTGACTTTTTTCTAAGTTAGTTTGGACATGTGAAAAGTAATAGAGGGAAATTATTCAACAAACCTTCTGTAGTATCCGGTTAAACCCAAGAAACTTCTAATATGTGATGGAGAGATAGGTTTAGGACAGTTCCTTACCGCTTTGGTGTTTTAAGGATCAACTCGAATGCCTTTACTAGAAATAATATGACCAAGGAATGCTACTGATTTTAACTAGAATTCACACTTGTTGAACTTAGATAATAACTGGTGATCTTTAAGAGTCTATATGACAATCCTCAAATGGTCTGCATGTTTAACTTCACTCTGAGAAGAAGCAAGGATGTTATCTATGAAGACTATAACAAACATGTCCAAGCACTACTTGAACACTCTTTTTATCAAGTCCATAAAAGCTGCTTGAGCATTTGTTAGTACAAAATATATAACTATAAATTCAAAGTGACCATATCGAGTTTTGAAGGCTATCTTTGGAATTTCATATTGAGCTAATGATAGCTGAATCTGAGGTCTATCTTAGAGAAACAGCTGGTACCCTGAAGTTGTTCAAACAAGTCATCAATCTTGGGTTGGGATAATTATTCTTGACTATGACCTTGTTCAACGGACAATAGTCGATACACATTCTGAGAGATCCATCTTTCTTTTGCATGAAAAGAACTTGAGTACCTCATGAAGAGACACTAGGTCTGATAAAACCCTTGTCTAAGAGATCTTTTAATTGTTTCTTTAATTCCTTGTGCTCGATTAGAACCATATCTAAGTTGGAATTAAAATAGGCTGGGTATCTGGAAGGAGATCTATTTCAAAGTTAATTTCTCACTCGGGAGGAACTTTGGATAGATCTTTAGGAAACACTTCTAGAAATTCTTTTACTATTAGAATTGACTCAAGACTCTGATTTTGGACCTTAAGTCCTTGACTCGAACAAGATGATAGATGCACCCTATGGAAATCATTTTTCTTGTCTTAAGGTAAGAGACAAACCAACCTATAGGCACTGAGATACTACCCTTTCACTCTAAAACTAGCTACTTTGGAAACTAAAACTAGAATACTATTTTTCTAAAGTCAACTGAGGCATAGTAGAGTAGAGCATATCCGTATGAATAATAACATCATGATCGGTCATGTCTAACTTTATAATATTTACTAAAGAGACTTTTTGGGATACTGTGATAGGGAAATTTTTGTATACTCGTTTGGCTATCATTGAACTACTGATTGGAGTAGAAACTGAGAAGGGTTATACAAGGATTTCGGGGCTAACCCAAAATCTAATGCTATGTAGGGAGTCACAAAGAAATTATGGCTCCGGGGTCTAACAATGCATGGACATGAATATGAAAAACTTGTAACATACCAGTGAACACATTAGAAGAACTCTTCTAATCCTGTCGAGTTTGAAGGGACTAAAATCTATCCTCTGGATTTCCACCAGTTGTACTAGTTGTGGCGACCTGCTTAGTCGGGTTACTTACTAGAACTATTGAAGAGTTAGTTCGACTTTGCTGATAATCATTCCTATCACTCTGCATAATTGGGCAATCCCTCACTCTGTGGCCTAACTTTCTACACCCAAAACAAGTATCACTACAAGCCATGCACTTACCCTTGTCATTTTAAACCATATCTCTTACAAACTGGGTTGGTGCAAATACCAGTCAAAGTATCATGGGACTTAGAGCCTGGCGCTCTATCTCGAGTATCTTGTCTAAACTTAGGCAGTAGCAAAAGATGGGGCTGGGGATGAAGATTTTTGGTAGAACTTAGAGTTATTTCCACCATCTGACCTCTGCTGAGGGAAATTAAAGATACCAATTTTGTGATTCTTATTCTCTCTTTCCTTCTCCTTGATCTTCTCCTCCTCAATCTATTGAGCATGGACTATCAATCTGGAGATGTCCATCTCCTTAACTAACATAGCCACCTACACTCCTTGGCCACATCCTCATAAACACCAAACATAAACTTGCATATCTAGGCCCTAAAGTCAGCAACCATAGTAGGAGCATACCTTGCCAACTGATTAAATTTGAGTGGATACTCCTTCACACTCATGTTTCCCTGCTTCAGGTTTATGAACTCCTTCACCTTGGCTTCTCTTAACTCAAGTTGGATTAACCTATCCAAAAATTCTACAACAAACATATGCCACTCGACTTACCCTGCATATACACCTCTATTATTTTTTCATAGCTTGAACCAAGTGTGAGCCACTCCTTGTAATTGGTAAGTAGCCAAGTCAGAACTCTCAATAAAAGTTATAGCCATGATCTTAGTAGCCTTCTGAACACCTTCCAGGAACTTTTGTGGATCTTTCTCAGGCTTGGACCCAAAGAACACCACGAGATTCATTCGAGTGGAGTCCCAGATTCTAGTTGCCATCGTATTCACTGCTAGGTTGGCTAGAGAAACTACTTGGTCATTATTTGAGTAGTCATAGATTATGATAATGTTGTGAAAGCATCCCTGAACTCAGCATAAGAGACCTGCTTATTTAGAGAGTCTTTAAAAACTGGCGGTGGTGTTGGCTGATTCCCATTCTGTTAGTTCTCTTAAGAGGCATTTTCTGTAAATGTGTAAAGGACAAGTAAGAAGAAGAATTTTAATAGAGTTCATATTCTGTCACATGACATGAATCATGAAAAAAGTGAGAATTTCCTAAAAATTTTCATAGCCTCTTACTCATAAGTATGGCGCGCTTCACACCCATGAATAGTACTCTACTTAACACGACTTTCAAACACACTAGGACACTTTAAACCTGCTGCTCTGATACCAAGTTTTCCACAACTCAAGACTTCCCCTTGTCATAACATGATGCGTAGAATCACAAGTAATTCCAATCTAACCCATGGCCTGACATAACACTAAGAATACTAAAGAAATAAAAAAATACTAGGCAAAAGCTAAACTAAAAATAATCTAATAATAAATAATAATGGAATCAATACTAACACTATCTGAAATAGTCAACAAGCTAAAGATCTAAATATCTATCTGTCTATATGAAAGCCTCTAACTAATATGAGTTGTTGGTATAAGCCCTCAACTAACTCCAACTAAATAAAACTAAAAGAAATACTAAAATAAATAACTAATAATTGGTCCTCGAATGCTGAGGACTCACCAATACTAAAGATGATGGTGCGAAACATACTAAGTATGATCTTGGTACTGAGCGTCCAAACCTATATGATAAGATAATATATCATAGAAAAAGTATGCAATCAGTACTTTGAATGTACTGAGTATGTAAGGTGGGAAACTAACTAGTCTAAGTTGAACATAAATTCCTGAAACCTGGTAACTGAATGCAAGACCAAGTTTAAATATGTACTGAATAAAACTAAATAACTATGTACAGGGTCATGCAAAATATAAAACTGAAACATACACTGAGGATGGTGGGAGCTAAAAGTAATCGACATACCCCAATTTGAGTAAATCAGGGTCCAACCTATAACCCTAGTTGTATAGGTGTTCAACACCCTACTAAGCGTATGAACATTGGTTGGCATGGATTCACTAAAGTAATATATCAAAGGATTAGGGTGTCAGCCTCAACTGCCAATGACCATTTATAATCGATGGCGGCATTATAGTTTTGGAACTTAGGGACTTAGACTAAAGGTCTCAAGCCTAACTAATGTGCGTGCCTTTATACCTGCATTCACTTGGTGCTAAGTACTTCTCCAAATCGAATGACACTGAAAACTGAATCTTCAATATGATTACATTTTGAAAATATCAACAATGGATAACCTGAAATGCTCAAAGACATGTAAACTGATATATGCATGAATCCCTAGGTATCGAGTATTCATAACCCATAAGCTATGACAACTACAACTAAATATGATAATATTAAAATCTAATCATGATAGGGAATTTCATAATTCAAGCCAAAACACAATGATTTATCAATGAAAAATGGAATTCATGATTCTGAGTATGGGAAGGTGCTAAACCTATGGGAAAACATGTACTCATGTTTTAACTATAAGAATAGAATGAAATTCCAAGAAAAACTCATAATTGGCATGGAAACCTAAACAAAAGGGTGAATTAAACTTGAGAGTTTGAAGAAATCTTTGGAACTCAATGGGTGGAAGGAACCCATTGATAAAATCCCACATACTTGGAGATGAAATCTTTGATGAACTCTTTGGGATTTGTTCTTAAAGTTGAGGAACTCGATCTTGCCTTTGGAGGAGAAAATTTCTTCTATTGTCTGTTCAAAACTAAGTATTGGATGAATTTTCAGTTAATGAGGAATTTTGGGAAATTTAGCCATATATTTTACCCTTGGGAAATCCTAAACGACATATCTTTGGGGTTAAAATAAGTGGGAATTTACCAAACAACACTTCTAGAATTATTTAGAATTTTTCTAGAAATAGTCATAACAATTGAGGTAACGACTCATTAGGTCTGGTCACGAGTCATTATGAGGAGTCATTGTCAGGGACATAATTCCTTGTTTCTTACTGCTGTGATGATGGGTCCACCTAATACCTCATTTAGACCTATAATGAGTCATATACCAGACCCATCATAGTTGGGATGAAGTCTTTGGTCCCTCACTTCCATGACAATAAGTCTTTAATACGACTCGTTGATTCATTTCCAGAGTCATTGTAACTAGTAGTCTAACAGTTACTCAGTTAAATTTTTCGGAACTTTTTACTACGATATTGGATTTAGGCGAGATTGCTAGTTTTGGAAATCTAGCTTAATTGTCTATCTTTTGGTGGGTCTAGATCTTAAAAACTAGGGGCATTATAGTAGCACCTTTTGAATTGATGTGTGATGCAAGTGGGTTGGCATTAGGGTTAGTATAGGTCAACAAAAATATAAACTTTTTCACCCAATCTATTATGCGAGCAAGTCTTTTGAATGACGGCCAACATAATTATACAGTGACAAAGCAAGGGTTTCTTACCATGGTCTATGCTTTTGAAAAATTTAATGCCTATTTTTAAGTACAAAGGTCGTTGTGCACACATATCATGCAACTCTTTGTTATTTAATGGCAAAAAAAACAAATCCAATTGATTAGGTGGATCTTACTCCTACAAGAGTTTGACTTTGAAGTTAAAGATCGAAACTGATGTAAAAATCAAGTGGCAGACCATTTGTTTAGACTTAAATCGAATGAAGTATGGAAGAATAAATTGGAGATTAATGAAGAGTTTTTAGATGAACTTGTAATGGCTGTTTCATAGAGGGAGGGGTCTTGGTATATTGATTTTGCAAACCACATAGTGTGTGGGGGAACTTCCCAATGAACTAAATTTCTATCAAAAGAAGAAAATTCTCTGTGACATGAAATAATACTATTGGCATGAACCCTACATCCTTAGGATGTATTCTAATAGATTTATTAAATGGTATGCTATATAGGGAGAAATGAGAGCCATTCTTGATGTATGTCATTTTTCATCAGTTAAAGGCTATTATGGTGGTGTGTGTAAATTTGTAAAATTTCTCAAACGTGGGTTTTATTGGACAATATTGTATAATGATACACATGAGTGAGTGAGGGCATGCGAGCAATGTCAAAGGCAAGGAGGGATTCTGAGGCGACACGAAATGCCCTTACAACCAAGCAAAGATATTGAATTATTTGATGCATGGGGATAAGATTTCATAGGACCCATTGTGAGTTCATATGGAAATAGTTGTATCTTTGGTCATAGTCGATTATATTTCTAAGTGGTTCGAAGTAGTTTCTTTTTGCCAAAAAATGAAGTTAAAAGTGTTACTCCATTCTTGAAGAGGTACGTATTTACCCAATTTGGCACTCTTGTGCTTTTATAAGTGATGGGGTTTCTCATTTTTTCAACCAATAATTTTGGTCCTTGCTTACCAAGTAATGGGTAAAGCATAAGGTGGCTTCCCATACCACCCTCAAGACAATGGGTTGGCAAAAGTGTCTAATCATGAAATAAAGGATATTTTAGCAAAGACCATAAATGAAAGTAGAATAAATTGCGATAAAAAACTTGATGATGCTGGTGGGCCTATAGGACCACATTTAAGACCCCCATTGGCATGTTTCCCCATTAGTTGATGTGTAGAAAATCTTGCCGCCTTCCTATCAAACTTGAACACAAGGCATTGTGGGCCTTGTGATGATTAAAAATAGATTGGAAGGATGCATCCAAATTGAGAGTGGACCAGCTTTATGAGATGGAAGAGTTTCATTTGAGGGCCTATAAAAGTTTTGCTCTCTTTAAGGAACATATAAAGAAATGGAACAATGACAATATTCTAAAATGAGAGTTTAAGGTTGGTGATGATGTTTTATTATTCAACTCTACATATAGGTTGCTTTTGGTTAAACTCAAAACAAGGTGGTTGGGTCCCTTCAAAATAGTTAAATATTTTCCTAAAAGAGTGGATGAACTACAAGATGAATCGGGATCTTAATGTATCGTGAATAGGAAATAAGTTAAACATCATCAAAAATTGCTCTCAAAGGTGGATTCTTTGGAGGTGATCTTTCTTGACGATTCTTGATGAATGAAGATTAACGTCGTGCCATTACAATGACTAAATATTTTTTTAGAAGTAAACCAAGTTTATTTTTGTAGTTTTAAATTATGTTTTTTCACATGTCTAGGGGAATGATGGGGTTGAAATGTGAGTACATAACATCACCTATGTCAGAGAAGAAAAAGGTAGGAAATTATGTTCCAAGATCCAATAAGGAGGCTTTGGCAATGCACCGAGCAAATAGACGCATCACCAAAGTCCCTCACCGAAGGGGGTTCTCAACCTCGAGGAATCTTCTACAATTGGTGATGGTAGGTGACAATTGAAATATCACCAATGTGTTTTGGCAACATGAAACCATCACCAATTTGCTGCACTAAAATATGAACCAAAGGTCCAACACACTGTAGCATTCAATGATAAAGATCCACATTGGCGCATCACTGATGCAGTCCGCAATGGATAATTTACACTGAATTTGGGCATGTTTTAAAGTGACAATTTGAATTTATTGACCTTTGACTTTCCATCACCCTTTGAACTTTGGTATTTATTCAAATTCTCTTAATTTCCCTTATTTTTATCTTTCAATTCACTCCCTCACTTCAACAAATCTTGAATACACACACTACTTACTTCTACGAATCACTATTCCAACATCAAATGCATACCTTAGGGTTGAAGTTTTTGAATCCTTTGATGAATTCCTCATAAACTTAAAAGGTTAGACTTAAATTTTTGCACTATGTGTTAATATAGGTCATGAATTGAGTGTTCATAATATGTTGGTTTTGAATTTGCATATGCATAAATAAATTATTTTATTTTATACTCTTGAAAATTTAAATAATAATTAGTTTAACCTTGTGATTATGGATTAAGTGTTGAAAATGGAGTTTTATAGCATGTGCTTACTTGTTTATGAATTGGGTTTGAGTAAATAGTTGAAATTATCGTGGGTTGGTCTAAAAATTAACTTATTTTAACCGATGATAGAATGACCAACACCGTTCTTAAGGGAAAAATTATAGCGTTGTTATGTACGTAATGAATTCTAGGGAAGTTTGATAACCCATGGTTGAAAAATTTGAAAAATAACCATTGAAGGTGAAAGGTCACATTTTAAATCTTGTGGAAGGTGACATTTTGGTGATGGGTTGAGAGCCTCGATGATGTGCTGAACTATGTGGTACATCACCAAAGTACTCCCATTATCACCTAATGTTATTGAAATGTCGACTAAATAAGGTGCGATTAGGCGATGCCTTAGTGATTCAAAAATTCTCGAGGTGTATTGCCAAATCCTTTGATGTATAATTGATTCCCCACTTTCCATAACCGACTTGGACCCGAAGTTTTTGTGAATTTTGGAAATGGCCTCTAGCATTGCCAATTTGATTGGCTATGCACCAAATCATTCAGTGATGTATAACTGGGAATTTAATTTCTTTTTTCTAACATTGGCCAATTCCATTTCTGTTCTTATGTATAGAGGTTCCTAGAATGGATCATATATCAAAGAAGAAATCCATATATTCTCCTAGCGCCTTAAGGATTGCAACGATGACAATCTGTGATAGAGAAATAACTAAAAAGGTATAAAAGTGAATGAGAGAAGATGAGGGCAAGTCTAAGGACCTTGTGTCTTTTGAGGAGAGCTCCGTAAATAGCTCAAACTCTGAGAGGTATAACCTTAATTATTCTAAGAAAGGAAACACTATGCCCAACTCTTAGAACACAGGCACAACTGTAAAACCTCAAAATACCTTTCGATTTTAAGGTAGCCTTCCTATAATTACCTCTCAACACCTAATCTCAAGTGCTATGAAGTCTACTATCTTCAAATCGATGACCCCAAATTTATTCCAACAAGGTAGATCTAACCTTAATACTTGCAAAAATCCTCCTGGGTCAGAAATATCAAGTCAAACTATTAAGTTAGCTAAGGACTATATGTCCAAAGATAATGGCCTCTCTAAAATTGAAATGAAGTCCAAGCCACCCATACTCATTGCCTTCTGAGTAAAGGCGTCTGCTACTATATTAACCTTGAATGAATGGTATAGAATAGAGATATCATAGTTTTTCAACAACTTAATCCACCTACGCCACCTCAAATTAATCTCCCTATAGATCATGACGTAATAAAGACTATTGTAGTCAGTTCAAGGTAGAGAAAGTAGTCATGTGTGAATTTTGGAAACAAATAAAGTGGCTTATGGTCAAAAAATTTGGTTGGAAAGTGCGATGTAGATATTCAAGGAGGGTGCAGTAACTTTGTTCCTAAATGACGTCATACCCTTTCCCTAACCTACGTTACAAGCTTAAAAATTCCTTCGAGATCTCCGACCAAGTGTATTCATTATAGTGGAGATTAAAAATAAGGTCAAGCATATGGTATAATACTCGTTTGCATTGAGATATTCTTTGTGAGAGTGAGTGTTTCTCCCAAAACCCTTGTTGTATGATAAATAATTTGGTGAGTGGAATTTCCTTTTTTCTAAGGATCATGTATACCAATTAAGGCGGGCAAAATTTTCATCTTCCAAAACTGAGGCAAAGGAGTATTTGGTTCTTTAAAGTCTTTTGCATCTTTGAGATTGTGTTTCATGTTGAGGGTAGTGATGAGAATAATTTTACCCATGATTGAGAGTTATTTGTTGATGTTAACCAAGTTCAAAGTCATTGTGATCATTTTGTTGTATAAATAGGTTTAGAAAATTATTGTCTCAATTGTCTCATTGAGTAAGAAGTAGTGTTGCCTGAGGACAAGCAAAGTTTAAGTTGGGGTATTGATGAGTGGTAAATTTACCACTTATTGATGCCCAAATTCGTGCACACTACTATGATTAAATGGTGTTATGAGACGAATTTATCATTTGAATGCACTAATGCCCATGTTTCACAGGTATATAGGTAATGGGAAGAAAAGAAGTGAAGTGAGCTGGAAAGAGATCAAAAAGGGAAGAAGTAGTGCAAAATCTAGAAATCAGGAGCAGGAACTAACCCTTAGTTACCACAATCGCAGTCTAAAGGTCGAGATTGTGACCAATACAAATCATCAAAGCTAGCGAACGTGATGGGTTCAATTCGGTCGCAGGATCCGTAATCACAATCAAGCACAACTGATCGAGATGAAGTAGAAACATCCCAGGGACAGTTTCGTAATTTCCCCCAGGTAGTTCCAATTCTCTATAGGATGAAAACCCCTTCACTTTTTGGATATCTTGAACTAGAATTCAAGTTATGGATTTGTAAAAAAACTACTAAATTAGGTAAGATTGTTGTGGTTAATTTTTCAAGGATTTTAGTTGTTATTGAAGTTAAATTGAAGAATACTCTTGATTGCATCTTCAATGGAATCTTTGAATGTGAATTTTGGTATAATTATTCTCTCAAAGTTTATGAGTAACTAAATATCTCTCTTGGGGTTATATTGTAATAGGATACAAATATGTGTGGGTCTTGATTATTTATGTAGGTTCATGGTTAATGATGTTGGGTTTTACTAGTACTTGCTTGTTGAAATGGAATTTGTGGGTGAAAGCCTTGAATTCCCAAATCCTCACATCATCCTTGAAAGAGGGATGTTGGTATGCTTTTAGATCCTATATCATCCTTTAAAGAGGGATATGGGTGACAAGGTATTGGTGAACAATAATTAGATGTTAGATTATTCCTTTACATTATCTTAGAAATAAGGATGGATTGGGAATTTGCTATGTATTGGGCATCTTCATAGAAATAGGGATACCTAATTGAGGTTTTGGGTTGATCTGTTTGCTACAGCCATGAGGTATCCGAAAGGATATATGGGTGATATTTTGTTGTTTTGTTGAAAAAGAAACACCAAAACCCCTAACCTAGCCTACCTATGTAGTCATTAACTATAGTTTGTACATGATTCTCATGTACCCATGCACTATTTGCCCCTAGAAAGACAAAATCCCAAGACTCTTTTCCTATTGAAAGTTTTTCTACAATTTTTACTCTTAATTGAGTATATTTTTCTAAAATAACTTTCAAACTATAATGCCTCCCCCCCCCCCGAATTTTAATTTATGTTTTATTTTATGTCTACATTGTGGGTAACCACTTAGTATCCTTCAACACCCATGAAATTCGAATACTAGTTGAACTCCTCATGGATTCGACCCCAACTCAAGGTAGGTTATTATATTTGACAACAATCGCCTTGACCATAAATCTAGAGTAAGTTGAGCGTGATCCATAGGCAATGCATATGAATGTATGCAACATAAACCAATAGCAAAACATGTTCGTTAATAATACCAAATGTATACACCTTCTCAAGATCAATTGCTCACAAAGGCAGGACCCATGGCGTCCATCCTTTTCTGAAGCTTTGGCTTATGGATGAAGGGGCCCATAGGGGACTTGAGATATCCAATTACACTACCTGGTCTCAAACCAAGAATTTCAATAACTATCATAATCAATAATCTTCGCCCAGTATTGGAGATATACATAAATATATATATATAGGTATTACAGCGCACAGACTCGAACCATGACTAAAAGAGTGTATAGCTGTAAATACATTGTCTGAGATCAATGTTGAGACTAAATCTACATGATAGTATAGAAAGGGTCGGAGTATCTATCCACTAAAGTAAATAGTAGTAGTATGAAAGCGGAATAGTACTAGACTAAAATTAATCTCGATCTAGTTTCCAAAATATCACATTTTGTTTCCAAGCTCATAATTCATTAAATAAGATGGTATAATTCCTACCATACAAGAAATTCATTTTTAAAGTGAAAGGTGGAAATAAATTCCTTTTTAGAAAATAGTAGTAAATTCAAGGGTTTAGTTGGAATTGTACCACTATGGGATCATTTGGTAGGACGCATTAGAAAATATAATGCATGCATTAGTTCTATGTATTATTAATATCTTGTTTGGTACACTTTTCCACATTTGTATAACTTATTCAAACACTAGTTATACACTCTATTGTGTATCATGCTATGCATAACTAACACATGGGAAACCCTTGATATTAGCAATACAACGGACTTTAATGCATGTATTAGCATGTGTAAAGACACAATAGCCCCTTAAACCCTTATTTTCATCATATTTTTGAAGGGTATTTATGTAAATAATTTCAAAGGATATACTAGTCATAATCTCATCCTATAATTTGTACCTTGCTTGCAATCCATACACTACACAATCTAGTAGAGAAAAGTAAATAGAAGACTACCTCGATGTCGAACCGTATTCATGAACCATCCACAAATTGCTCGCCTTTGGTCCACGTTCCAAAAATGACATCGCGCTATCAAAATATTATCAATGTGTTAATAAGAGTAAAATACTACCCATATAGTTGTATAAAATTTCGAGCCCAAATAAGGTAAAACTAGGCTCATGGGGCTCACTAATGGAATCCCAAAATCAAATCTATCAAGTGGCTTCTCAAAGGACAAGGAATAAATACTCAAAAGTTGAGCACAACTGGTGTCTCAATTGGGTCTTAAATTATCCCTAAAGGTTAAGGAAATAAATGAGAAAATGTAGAGTTTATGGATAATCTATGCTGGAACCTTACAAGGAAATTAGAGGGGAATGATCGCCTCCACGTCCACTACTCACCCCTTACTCCAATTTATGATTACCCAAGAATTCTTGAGATCTTGGGACTATTAATGGTGGAAAGGGCCATAAAAATAGGATTAGAATTGAGCAAGGGATAAATATAAAAGATCTTCCAAGGGTCCTTCACGAACGCGAGACCCCCATTACAAATGTAAAGCCAAACCAAAAAGTCCCTTCACAAATACAGCCAGTCGACCACGATCACAAAGAGTAAAGATGAGACAGCTGAGATGGCTTACCTATTGCAAATGCGGAGGCCAACTTCCTTAACTTTAGTGAATGTAACCATAGCCTCACAAACTTGAAGGAAACATCTTGGTTGCACCAGATGTTGTGTATCATTAATTTCACCAAGTCCTCACGGACTTTGATCGGGTGTTCTAGATTTGTTTGAAACCCTGTGTCTATAAATAAACTATGCAATAGGACCAAATTATAAATTCCAAAATAAACACAACCTTCAAACTTTCAACCAAGGTTTCTTTAGTTAAATGTGGGACACCACACCTAGTTCTATTTTAACCAAACTCTACCCAATCGTCCAAAATGAGTCTGAAAGCCTGGGGACCTGAACCACGGGTCCCTCTAGCATAAAATCAATGTTCTAGATCTAATGGAGCTATCAAAATTTAAATTTGAGGCCATTTACTAAAAGTTTTGGTTTGCGGTCAGTTCCTTAACATTTAAAGTTCCAAATTACAGAATTGAGCCTAAAATCCAAACAAATGGTGTGATATCGAACTAATAGTTCCAGCAAATCATAAATGACCTATATCTATGTGGGAAGGATCAAAATACTAGAGACATGTAGAAATCAAGAAATCAACCAAGAGGGACATTACAATAGCCACTACTAAAAGGACTTTTATCCGCAAAAGTCAACGGATAGAAAAAGCCTAAAAGTTTAAAAGGGTGAGGTACTGGTCCCGCATGCTTCAACCATGACTCCCCAGATAACCTATAAGGCAAACCAACACTCTCAAGGTATTTCACTAACTTCCTTACTTCTTCCAAATAGTCATAAACTTAACCTTACAAACCTAGTGGCCTCTAACTAAATCTAAAATGGCTCATTTACAAAAACCCCAACCAAACCATGTCAACATCACAAGAATACAAGAATAACCATGGGAAACTCAACTAAAATAAAGACAATCCAAGGTATGATTCATACAACCAACACCAAATTTCCAATCCAATATTCTCTTTCCATTCTAAACTTGCTTTCAACTCTGATTTGTATAGAATATCCTCCTAGTTGTGTTTGTACAATCACAACACACTGACCTAGAAGGACTATAAATATTCTACCAAACTTTGTACTGGCGAGTATAAGCATAAGACATAAGGTGCTACCTAGAGGCACAAATGGAGATGATCAAAGCCTGTAACCTCTAGCCAAAGCTACAACTAATTCGAATAGCCCTCAAAACTGACAGTTAGTAATTCAAATCACCAACTCTTAAAACTGAACAATCCATTCCAGAATATCCCACCAATTGAAGATGAAACCCTGCTAAGTCTAATTTAAGCATACTTTTCCTACTAAGCCAGCAACCTAAAATTCTGATGAAAATTAAGAATTAAGGTCAAGATTCGGCAAACCAAAATTTTGATAAAAACTAAAAATTAAAGTCAAGAGTAGTAAAATCTAATAGCATGTGTCAATAACTATCCCTCGAGCATCTATCGAGCATAATCCATATAAACTGAGGAAAGCTAAGCTGATAAGTAATGAATAGGCTTAGTCAACTTATAAGAAAACACCCAACTAAATCAAAACCTTAAAATAAGTTGCAACCAAGTTACGCAATCCATAGAAATAATTTCAACACTGAAGCTAAAATACTCGGCCTCAACTAACCAAAGCGATCCTATTGGCGAGAAAGCATCCACATACCAAAATCCATCACAACTCCTAAGACATCATTCAAAGAAGCCAAAAATTACAACTAGAGTCAATAAATCTTCAAAAATATCAAATACCCAAAATCAATCTCATTACTAAAAATCAAGCATATAGCCCAAACCAATCTCACCTTCAGAGACTAAGCATACATCCAATGGCTCTCCCAAGGATGACACAAGAATATCACCATAGAAATAACCATAGCTGAAGTAAACCACATGCTAATATGATGTGACACCCTAATTTTTTTAGATTTAGACCCTCAAAGATTTGAGTAATTGAATTAGCCAAGTTCTTGATATAATGTCAAAACTATAAGTGACAACGGTCCAGGGAATGACTCGTTAGGTGATGTAATGAGTCGTGATAAGGACTTGTTGTCTCAGTAGTGAGTTTTGGTCCCTTAATAATGAGTCCAGGGTATGACCCATTGTGAGACACAATGAGTTATTAGGAAGGAATCGTTGTCTCAATAAAAAGTTACCCAGTAGTCTAGCCCCAAACCACGAGTCTTCGTTACAACTCATGATGTCAAATAATGAGTTGTGATGAGTGACTCATTTTCATAACAGTGAAGGTCTAGATTTTTTATCCTCAGGTAATGACTCCAGGACACTGCTCATGGTTAGGCCTCATAAGTTGTTACCCAATCCATTTTGACTGTACTTAGTTTTTCTGGAATATTTTAATGAAAGTCTTTTTGGTATTTTCCACCCTTAACACTCCTTTCCATGACTTAAAAATACTCTAATGACCCCTTTAACATGAGTTATAAAAGTCAAAAACACTATTTTTCCTCTTTAACTCTCAAGGTAAGGGAACACTAGGGTTTTATAAGGGATTCAATATTTCATCTCTAAACTTTGAATTCCTATCAATTTTTTTGGTCTCTCATTCCTAAACGTGTGTTTTTCATTATGTCATAAATTGATTTAATAGTCATGTGATTTAATTTCTAAGTTTAAAATTGGGTTGAGGGCTTTTGATTAATATCTACTTGAATTGTTCCCCATGATTTAAATATGTTATTCATGGTTTGATTAATGGTTTAGGGGCTGAATGGGTGAATCATTATGGTATTGGAATGGGGAACATGGGTTTCCCCAAATTGATGGATTTTTAGCTTAAAATTAGCATTAACCTCAACCCACTTTGTAAACTTGATTTTGAATATGGATTAGTGCATGATTTAACTTGTATTTTGAACCCATTACATTGAATTAAAGGATAAATTAATGAATAAAAATTTAGATGGCCTTGGTGGCTATGGTTTTGGATTTTAGATAGAACTTAGGAGTCGGTTTGGTTATATGGATCTGTTTGGCATAATTATATTAGTTTGCAAGCATGGTGTGAAGATGCCATGTTGGTAAATACCTTAACAAATGACTCCTAGGTTAATGGCTAGTTTATGTGCAACTATTATAATTTAGGATTAAAGGAAATTTTGTAGCTCAACATAAAGGTATAGGTCTCGGGGAGATCAACACTGGAAACCATATTTCCCGATGTTAGGGGTCCATGTGACCATGTTCTTGGTATATAAATTTTATATATTTTAAGAGGGATATAGGTTTAATGTATTTAGGCTTTCCTTGGTTTTTCATCAGTTCGTGCGACGAACACACACTGAGGCCCTTCTAACAGAGGGAGATAGAACCATATAGCCTATGGGTGCCTTTAAGATGGATGAGCTACACATTAGGTTAATTGTTTAAATACTCATGTTCATGACTCTTGTCCCTATCCCAATATCCTATATATATATATGGATTTTGTGCATGTGATTTTTAATATTTTTGGGTAATGGCATTATCTTATCACCCTTTTTGAGTTATATATAGTGTTTGCCCTACTGAACATCTCTGAAAGCTGCATCATTTTATGATATAGGATTTGAGGGCTTTTCTATTACTCTTGTACAGTATTAGATGGTGTGGTACATTGGTTGAGTTGTTGTGAAGTGGTGAGCCTCCCTCTTTTAGAAAGCCCTTCTATTTCATTAGGTTTTTTAGATTTTGGGTAAACTATCTTTTGTCAGGGTTAGGGGAATATCCTAACCTAGTTTGATATATCTACCTTTAGAGGGTTTAGTAGATAGTGTTGGGATATTTTGGTCAATGTGTTTTGACTCTTAGAACTTGATTAGACTTGTCTATCATTATTTTATATCTTGGTTAGCTTTTACTATTTACTTTTATTATGCTCTTGTGGTTAGGATAAGAGGTGGTATCAATCCTACGGTGGGCTTGAGACACCCATCATGAATAATCCCTGGTTTGAGTCATGATAAGCTTGGTATTTGAGCACGATTCAGGGTCTTTGGATGTTCACAAAGTCGTGTTGAGTAGAGTCCCTTTTATGGGTGTGTAGCATGCCACACTTATAAGGGGGAGTCTATGAGACATATAGAAATGTTTCCCTTCTTGTGTTCCAGTTTGGGCTATAGAATCTATCTATCTTGAAACTTCTCTAATTCCTGGCTTACTCATATTTCAGATCATGCCTTCCAAAGACTTGATGATTGTAGAAACTCTGTTGGAAATTCTATCCCACCTAAAGAAAATATAGATGAAAATTTCCCTATTTATAGAGTGTATACCTATTCTAAGATCCCTTCTCCTGACTATACTATTATACATGGGGTTCCTCCAGTCCCTAGTTGTCCTTCTTGGGTTTCCTGGGCCGATGATACCTATACTCCATCGCTTCTGAGAGATATGTCTAATACAAAGTTTCATCAGTCTATTTATATGCTTGTTTAACTAGTTTCATCACAGTCTTATCACCCTGATCATGTTGGTTTTATTGTTAGTTCATCTGAGTTCACTCGGGTTGGCCAATTTATGAGGTTAAATCCCCCAACCTTTATGGGCTCTAAAGTTGAGGAGGATCCTTAAGGGATTATTAATAAGATGGAGAATATTTGTAGGGTGATGAATGATACTAATTCTAAAGGTGTAGAATTTGATGTATATCAGTTAAAGGATATATCTTATTAGTGGTATGAAGAGTGGGAATAGCTGAGAGGTAATGATGTTGAGCTGGTGGTATGGGATGTGTTTTCTGATGCCTTTCTTTATCAGTTCTTTTCTAAAGATCTAGGGCCTAAGGTTGAAGAGTTTATAAACTTAAATTAGGGTAAGCTGAGTGTGAAGGAGTGTACCCTAAATTTTAAGTAACTATCCCGTTATGCTCTAGAGTTGGTATCTAATATGAGGTCCCAAATGAGAAAGTTTGCTTCTGGTTTATCCTGCTACTTTGTGTTGGAATGCAAGGCCGCGATGTTGAATAATGATATGGACATATCCACGCTAGTGGTTTATATGTAGTAGGTGGAGGATAAAAAGAAAAAATAGGTAGAGATGGAAGAGAGACAAAGCAAAAAGTTTAGATATTTAGGGCAGAGCACAGGTTAATAAAATTATAGAAGAGATGGTAGACAGTGGACCAAAAATAAAAATTGGGGAAATTCATATTCGACAGCTAGTGTTCCTTATCTTAAGACTTTAGATAATTGTCGTTTTCAGGCTAGTATTGGTCCTAAGGCATATGGTGCCCAGTCTCAAGTAATTGGAGCTTAGTCAGCCCCACTTTATCCTCCTTGTTGATTTTTTGTGTAGCTTTATTGTAAGGAGGGGAGGAACTTGTTTTTTAATTGTGGTCAATCGGTTATCTGCAACTAAATTATCCCATAGCTAAAGTTTCCAATGGAGATAATAAAGTTTTGGTTGCCACTTCTTCAACTTCAACACCTAAGGGCACCACTTCTCGTATCGGCATGGCCAAAATTGTCTCTATGATTTCGCTACTCGTGAAGAATCTAAGGCATCTCCAGATGTTATCACTGGCATGTTATAACTCTTCTCTCATGATGTTTACTACTTGCTTGATCCGGGTTCTACCTTATCTTATGTAACCCTTATGTGGTTGTACACTTTGGTTTTGGTCTTGAAAACATTTCCAACCCCATCTCTATTCTACTCTGATCGGTGATTTTATTATTCCTAGAAAAATCTATAGGATTGTATGGTGTCTATTTGTCATACAGAGACATTGATAAATTTGATAAAACTCAATATAATGGATTTTGATGTAATCTTGGGGATCGATTGGCTGCATTCATGCTATGCTTCTTTGGATTGTAGGACCCAAACGGGCGTTTCCATTTTCCTAATGAACTAGTGGTTGAATAGGAAGAAAGTTCCTTAGTACCCTATGGGAAGTTTATTTCCTATCTTAGATCTCAAAAATTGATTTGCAAAGGGTTTTTGTATCATCTAATTTGGTTTAAGCATTCTAACTCTGAGGGTCCCTCTTTGCAACTATCCCTGTGGTTAATAAATTTCCTAAAGTGTTTCACGATGATTTTCCTAGAATTCCTTCCGATAAGGAAATAGATTTTGAGATTGATCTTCTATTAGATATCCATTACATCTCTATTCCTCCTAATAGGATGGCTCCAAATAAACTAAAAGAGATGAAGTAGTAGTTAAACGATATTTTCGATAAGGGTTTCATCTGTCCTAGTGTTTCTCTGTAGGGTGCTCTTGTGCTTTTTGAGTGAAAAAAGATGGGTCTCTTTAGATATATATAGTCTATCGTCATATTTTTACAATAAAAAATAGATACCCTCTTCCTAAGATTGTTGACCTTTTCAATCAGCTTTAGGGTGCTATGTGTTTCTCAAAAATTAATCTCCGTTCGAGCCATCACTAATTGAGAATTAGGGAGGTGGATATTCCCAAGACTATTATTTGGACCTGGTATAGACATTATGAGTTTTTGGCCATGTCATTTGGGTTGACTAATGCTTCAGCAGCTTCCATGGATCTTTTAAATTGGGTGTTCAGGCGGTTTTTAGATTTGTTTATTATAGTCTTAATTGATGACATCGTGGTGTACTCTAAGAGTGGGGAGGATCATGCCAATCACCTCTGAATTGTGTTGTAGACTCTTAAGGATCAAAAATTGTATTCAAAATTTTCTAAGTGTAAATTTTGGTTGTGTTGTGACCTTTCTTGGGCATGTTGTTTCTAGTAAGGGGACCAAGGTAGATCCACAGAAAGTTGAGGCCAACTTTCTGTGGATTCAACTGACATTAGGAGATTTTTGGGAATGTATGGGTATTATAGGAGGTTTGTAGAGAGTTTTTCATCTATTACAGGCCCCTTGATGATGTTTAACTTGGAAAAAGGTTAAGTTTTTGTGGTCCGATGATTATGAGGGTAGTTTTGAGAAGTTGAAGAATAAGTTGACTTATGCGCTAATATTGACCCTGCCCAAGGGTACTGATGGGTTTGTCGTGTATTGTGATGCATCCTATGTGGGACTAGGTTGTTTTTTTATTTAGCATGGTAAGGTCGTGGCCTATGTTTCAAGGCAGCTCAAGGTTCACAAGAGGAATTACCCAACACGATTTAGAGTTAGTGGATGTGGTTTTTCCTTTGAAGATATGGAACCATTATTAATATGGGGTGCACATGGATATCTATTCATACCATAAGAGCTTATTGTATGTGATTAAGAAAAAGGAATTGAATCCCTAGCAGAGTCTGTGGCTTGAATTACTTAAGGATTATGAGATGATCCTTCACTACCACCCAAGTAAAGCTAATGTTGTTGTTGATGCTCTTAGTAGGTTGTCTATGGGAAGCTTATCTTATGTGGATAAGGATAAAAGAGGGTTGGTAAAGGATATTCATAGGTTGGATAACTTGGGAGTTTTTCTTTTAGACTCTGAGGATGAAGGAGTAATTGTTCAAGAAGTGGTTAAATCATCTCTTGGTGCTGAGGTTAAGAAGAAACCGGCTTTGAATCCCATACTTATGCGGATTAAGGATAATATAGTCAGCAAAAGATTATGGAAATTGAGATTATGGGAGATGGCATTTTGAGGTATCAAGGAAGGTTGTGTGTTCTTGATGTAGATGGGCTGCAGGAAAGGATTTTGACCAAAGCTCATGAGTCCAGATATACATCTCATCCAGGTTCGGCTAAAATGTATCATGACATGAAGGAAATCTACTAGTGGAATAATATGATGAGAGATGTGGTAAAATTTGTGGCTAAGTGTATGGTTTGTCATCAAGTCAAAGGTGAGCATTTGAGGCCTGGCGACATATCCCAAGATATAGAGTTGCCCCTATGGAAGTGGGAGATGATTAATATGGACTTTATTGCGGGTCTTCCACGGTCTCGTGATCAGTATGATTCTATTTGGTCATTGTGGATAGAATGACTAAGCCTGCTCACTTCTTGCCTATGAAGACTAACTACTATTACTCCCAGGTGAACACGAAAGTGTATGTGGTCTCACCAAATAATATAGTGGCCTTATGAAAAGCCGAATATCGATCCCAAAGGTACTTGTGTTGACAAATATCTAAATCTAGTTCACTATAAAGATTAACAAGTGCTCAAGTAACCAAAAGAGTTTGGAAAGTTAAAACTAAATATAATCGTAAACAATGTGGAAAAGTAAAGGTTCTCGGACAATAAACGGGGAAAGAACAGGGTTAAGGCACTAAGAACACTCATACTACTTTATAAAACATCATTGGTTAGGCCAATTATCTTGGTTGTTGATTCATGGGGTTGATATTATGACTATGGTCTTCTAAGACTCTAATCACCTATCTAGCTTAGCCCCACAACTACATCGTTGAGCAGGGATTTGTAATCAAAGTTAAATGCATTTATATTTTATCCCATAAGTGAACCAAATAGGGCACTTAGTTATATTCCTATCCTAAATGCAAATTATAACTTCATTTTGTAGAAGATTACAATCCTATTCTTTTTACCCCATGTTCTATCCTCTTGTTCCTCCTTCTGGGCTCACAAGATGACAATAGATGTATTCTAAGGGCCGAAAATCCTTAAAATAGTAATAAAAAGGATAAATAAATAACCAAATATGATAAATAAGCAAAACTAAGTCAATTCATAACAAGAGTAATTATGTTCTTGGCCTTAACCCTGGAAAAGAGTGTTTAGCCACTCATGGACATAACCATAATTTAAATGATAGAATAAATATTAAAATCCATAAAAAAAAATCAAATTAATGGAATAAAAACCCTAATTGAAGTTTTGTCCAGCCTCCCTCAAAGTTTCAAGGTCGTCCAAGGTGTGTAACATAATGTTTAAGGGTCCTATTTATAGGAGGACACAAGCTGCCGATTTTGACATAGAGGCGTGCCACACCCATATCCCAGTGCCTAGGGTAAGTTACACACCCTTATTGTAGTTATATACTGTAAATTACTTCCTAGTATTCCCCCAAGTCCGTGTAAATTCCCTAAAGAGGTGCCTAAGGTCCGTGGCATGCCAATGACTCCAAAACATCCATTTTTTGGTCAAATCTTGTTTCATGTGTTTGTCCACCCTATATAAGCCTTGTGGTTCGGTTTATACTTTATTTACAGTTTTAGTATCATACATATATAATAATTATCAAATCATCAAGCATCCTATAGCATCAAACACCCCGTATTAGAGCTGAAAATAACATAAAATTCAAGACGATGAACTAGAAACCTAAACTAAGAATACTAGTTTTGTCCTATTGATCTTTGACTTATTGTTTTGTCTCTTGGCTTGTTTAAATTTAAACTTGAACACTATACACAATTTATTACACATAATTACAATATCACACCATTAGTAACTCATTAAACACAGTAGAATCCATCTAGATCAACTAGAACAACACCTAGCTCAAGCTAGTAACACTAGTTTTCTCGTCTAAACTCTAAGTGACCAAATTAATTCCAAACTTGTTTGAAACACACCTTAAACATTATAATAAAGTATTTTAATACTTATATGCTCAATTATACAAAGATTAACTCATTAATCACACAATATGTCCTCAAAATAAGGCTAAATAAGCCGGGATAGCAACACTGAAGTGCATAAATCCACCTCAGATCAACTACTTAGGAGAGGAATGTGCTAAGTTATTCATTTAGTATATATTTAAGTTTCATGAAGATCCAATATCCATCAGTTTAGACCAAGGTATGCAGTTTTCTTCTCACTTCTAGCATTTGTTTTAAAAAGGTTTGGGGACTCAAGTGAACCTTAGCACCGCTTTCCATCCTCAAACGGATGGACAAGTGGAATGAACTATTCTGAATTTAGAGGATATGATAAGGGGTATGTCTGATAGATTTTGAAGGAGGTTGGGTTGACCATTTTCCTCTTATTTATTTTTCCTACAATAACGTTTTCATTCTCGCATTCAGATGGCTCTTTTTGAGGTTCTTTATGGAAGGAGGTGTAGGTCTCCTATTGGATGGTTTGAGGTTGGTGAGACTAGGTTGTTTGGTCATGACTTTCTTCACCAATCCATGGAGAAGGTAAAGGTGATTAGAGAATGACATAATACTTCTCAAAGTCGCCAAAGGTCTTATGTGGATGTGAGGTAGAAAGAGTTGGAGTTTGAGGTTAGTGATTGGATATTCTTGAAGGTTTATCCTATGAAAGAAATTATGAGGTTTGGGAAGAAAGGGAAGCTCAGTCCCTATTATATAGGTCCATATGAGGTTGTGAGGAGAATTAGGAATGTCATATATGATTTAGATTTGCCAGCAAATTTATCCTCTATTCATCATGTTTTTTATGTGTCAATGCTAAAAAGTGTGGGGGTGACCCTTCTCAATAGTGCCTATTGAGAATGTTGGTATTAAGAATTTTTCATCTTATTAGAAGGTTCTAGTGGAGATATTGGATAAGCAGGTTCGTACATTGAGGACTAAGGATGTAGCTTTGGTAAAAGTTCTTTGGAGAAATCAAAAGGTGGAATAAGCTATGTGGGAAGTTGAGGAAGATATGAAAACCAAGTACCCCTTCTTGTTTCCCATGTTGGATTAAAATACTTAATGTATGACTTTTACATTCCATCATATTGCATTTCAAATTTGTCTTTGGAATCTGTTTTCATTCTTTCTATTATCGTGGTAAGGGTGCCCTAACTCCTCATTCAGGGATAAATGATCCTAAGTGAGGGGGGTAATATGACACCCCAAGTTTTTGAGATTTAGACCCTCCAAGAGTTGAGTAATGAATTAGCCAAGTTTCTGATATAATGTCAAAATTGCCAGTGATAACGGTCCAAGGAATGACTCGTTAAGATATGTAATGAGTCGTGATGAGGACTCGTTGTCTTAATAGTGAGATTTGGTCCCTTGACAATAAGTCCAGGGTACGAACCATTGTGAGACATAATGAGTCATTAGGACGGACTCATTGTCTCAACAGAAATTTACCAAGAAGTCCAGCCCCTGAGCACGAGTCTTCTTTACAATTCATGATGTCAGACAATGTATCGTGATGAGTGAATTATTTTCATAATAGTGAGGTGCCATAATTTTTATCCTCAGGTAACGACTCTAGGCCACGACTCATGGCCAGGCCTCACGATTCGTTACCCAAGCCATGACGACAATACTCATTTTTTCCTGCATATTTTAATTATAGTCTTTTTCACCCTTCACACTTCTTCCGACAACTTAAAAACACTTTAATGACCCCTTTGACATGAGTTACCAAAATCAAAAACACTAATTTTCCTATTTAACTCTCAATGTCAATGAATACCCATAAACACATATCACCAAGGAGAAGCACTCCATGAAGTCACATTAGATCGAAAAAATGCCATAATAAGAATTTCCTATTTTCACCCTTTTACACCAACTCTACCTCAAGTAAATCACGAACTGCATTCATAGCAATAACTGAGTACCCAATGCACTATCAATGTCAAGGTCAAGACCTCAATTAGGAAATAAACTATCCAAATTAGAAGGAAAAATCTTAAAGTTATCAACCTCCAAAATAGGCTATAAAAAGATAGCCAATGCGAAAATCTCAACAAACTAGAAAAGCAAGCCTTATACTTTCCCACATAAAAAAGGGCAATAGAATTGAATTGCCAATTTTAGAATTACCACAAATTCACGGAAGTCCAAATGTACCTTCACAGTCATAAGCCCCTCAATAATCGATCTAACTTATCTAACCAACAAGGAAAAAAACCAACCTAACCTCACAAAAAAATGACCTGCCGAGTTAGCCATCTAAGCCAATGAAAGGGAATTGGGAGAAAAGGTATTTCAAATATATAACACTAGGCTATCCATCTATTAAGTAAGATCTATAACAACTAGGACAATAACCATAGGAACAACAACATAAGGTAAAAGACTTACCAAAATGGAAAACACAACTAATACCCATATAAGGTCATAACAAGTCTATAATGCCAAAAGAAAGGGACTTTAACCTAAATGCTACACCCCAAGGGAAAGTACCTCACTAATATACTCAATCTACTACTAAAAATCCATCTATGGGGGTAGTCATATATAGATAAAGATCCACACAGAGGCTAAAACAACTAATAGAGCATCATCAAGGCATAAAATCATTGATGGGTATAAAACCCCTAACTTAACTCAAATAGAACTAAAGGTATAAAATCAAAGATATAGCTATCACGATGGAAAATATAAAGTCATAGTCCTGGCGTGACTGAAGGAGTAAGAATCTGGGTGTGACCAAACTTGCACCAAGCATTTGAATAACTAATTGAGGCTCTTAGTGCACCACCTCTAACTGAAGGTGCCAAAACTTTAAGAGACTGATCTATCTCTACTGACTAACTAATAACTCCTCATTGGTTACACTCTTTAGACTAATGATTAATATCCTTATAGTCATAATAGAACCATGAAGATCTAACTTGGAGAGAAAGTTAACTATTCCTAATTAGATGACCAACTGACACCTAGGACACTCTCTACTAAAATAATAATCTTCCTCGTAATCATAACATAACTTAGGAGATCTAAGTTAGCAAGAAATATGTTTTGACCCTGTTTGAACAACCAACTTATGCCTGTGGCACTCCCTAGACTAATGACTAACTTCTCAATAGTCAAAACATGACTCTCAAGATCTCTGATATACTACACCTGCTAACAAAGAATGGTTGCCAAGATTCGAAAACCTAGGTCAAGAAATTTTTAATGTTTGATAAGAACTCTGCCTATTGTGACCACCATGATTAATTAGATATTATCTATAATCTGAATGCTACCTCTAAGGACCTGATAGGTTGCATGTGATGGTGATCCCTACTACTCCTAGACAAAATACCAATAACACTGTACTGATGGCATGTTCTCTTATCGCTACCTCTATATGCATTAGTATATGTCCTTTCTATGGTCCTCGCATAATCAACAACCTGAGGGAAAGATACCCCAATTGTTATAAAATGCTCCAACGCTAAGTGAAATGGAAAAATTAATCCTCTGACAAATATCTGTACCAACTCATGTCTTGAAGGATATTGTACCAAAGTATGTCGAACCCACTCAAGAAACCCTATCCCATACACTTAAATTAATGAGCCTTGTTGAATACTATAAAATCCAACTCTAGTCTGAGAACCACTTGATGTAATGGACATTATCTTTAGCTAGGAGGTATCTACTAAAATACTCAGAATTGCTAACACTAGAATCTGTAGGACTAAGGTGGTAAATAACTTTATTAGATTTTGGACTGGTCCCAAACCCTTTAGTTGATGCTAAAGGTCTTTGACATTAATCTTTAACTCCCTAGTTTGATATTGAGATGAAACTCCAAAAAAAGTGAGAAAGTTTCACCTGCATCCATCGATAACAATTTGCCATCCTTCTGGGAAAGAATAGAGATAAAGAAAGTACTAAGAGGTTCTAAAAATATGGACACATGATAGGGGGTCAAGATTAGAATTTCCTAAGAATGTCCTCTATCCTCCCGAAAATATAAAAAAGGCATCTCCACACCGATCTGAAACACTTTACTAGACAATTAGCTCTTATACCAACACATTGGTAAATCTGGTTCTGATACCAATTTGCAAAATAATTTCTCAGGTCATAATGGCACATCTTATAACGCACCAATAGAAAAGCCAATTTGTAGTCTAGAACAGCTAGTAACGGACTATCCAGACAAAAGGAGTAAATAGCATAAAAGAGTTTAAATAGAAGGATAATATAGAATACAACCCCCAAGACCTGGTGAAAATAATATGAGAGATTCTAATACAATTTGAGTACAAAGTGAAATATAGAATAAATACATGTACAAACTATCTCTAAAATAAATAATAGAGATAAATCTTATCAATATGAGGGAGAGTAGGAATACTTTGAACATTAGGAGCTCACCCAAAATCTTTGATTTGTAGGTCTTCTGCATGATGCACACATCAATGAAAAAAACTTATACTATGATATGTAGGCTGCAGAAGTGTAGTATGATCACCAAATATGTGGTTCTTAGTAAGCATCGGTCAAATAAGCTTCAAAGATAATACAAGCATAAATAACATATAGAGAAAGAATGTAACTATAAGTAACTATCCAAGAAAAATAAACATAATAATAGCAACAAGGATAAACTTATTATATTCTTATAGTAAGCGGGGACTAACATAACATAGCAAAACATAACATATATTACTAGCTAATATACAAATAAAGAGTGAAAGGAGGGTATATATTAGTAATACAAGGCCAAAGATGCCTATACAATATAAATATATAATGAAGGATAAGGCTATATAGAAATACCATATATACATATGTATATATATATATATAATATAAAGGACTAACTCAAAGGTAATAACCTAAGAGATCCAACCTACATCTCAAGGAATCCTAACCAAGTATGATAGCTAATACTACCATAATCATATCCTCTAACCGGGGAATAATAACGAATGAGTTGAACTATCAATAACATAATTTATCATAATAGATAAATGAGATCAGAAAATGTATCGATAATATTAGGTACCAGTCCTTAATCATCCTACCACGAACTAACCATAGGGACTTCATTAGCTCGAAAGGTTCTATCAATCATTCACTTAACAACAATGATAGATTATACCTTTCAAACCCCATAAGTCTAATACATATAAGCACCAAACAATTATACTGGTAATAGGCAATGCATATGAATGAATACAACCTAAACCAAAAGTAAACCATGTCTATTCCCACTGCCAAATATACCTAGTATGTACACCTCATCCAGCTCAATATCTCACAAAGGCAGACCCTATAGCATCCAACTATCTCCAAAATTTTGGCTCATATACAAAGGGGCTCAAAGAGGACTTGAAATATCTGTATATATTGCCTTGTCTCAAACCAAAACTTCCAATAACTATTATATATATATATATATGTGTATATATATATATATATGAAATAAGTGCACGGACTCAAACTATGACTAAAATAGTGTAAATCTGTAAATTCACTACTAGAGATCAATGTCAGGACTAAATTTGCATGATAACGTAGAAAGAGTCAGAGTCTCTCTCGACCAAAGTAAATAGTAGTGGTAAAGCGTGGAGAAGTAATGGGCAAGAATCATTCTTGATCTAGTTTCCAAATTTCACATATAGTTTCAAAGCTCATATTTCATTAATAAGGTGGTATGATTCCCATTATAGAAGAAATCCATTTTTAAAGTTAAAAGTGGGAATAGACCCATTTTTAAAAATAGTAGTAAATTTAAGGGTTTTGTTGGAATTGTACCACTAAGTGAGAATGAATAAGCCTAAAAGTATACATGCCATCACCAGTATCCAACAATACAATCATATATGTATACACTTCCATAACTATAATCGCGTCCTTTTTAAGGATCAAGTACTAACCTGGTATCCAACTAGTACCGTAACCACAACCTCGAGCCCCAAAAAAATTAATCAACATCAATAAAGCCTCTTTACTTAGGAAAAATATGGTAATCAAGGAAATAAGTCTCTAGAATGATCTAATTAGGGAAGTACCACCCAAAATACTACATAAAATGTTAACTCTTATACTAAAGGCTCATTAATGATATATATGGGTAATATTCTTTATAATGAAGTATGTTAGGATCCTAGGCCATAAAAAGTATTCTAGTCAAAGGTTTGACTTATATCTTTATCTCAAATTTCCTAAATAGGTTCAGTCAGGATATACTAGTCTTAATCTCATCCTATAATACCTACCTAGCATGGAATCCATACACTACATAATCTTTATGAGAGAATTAGACTGAATGCTACATAATACTGAACAACATTCTTGAACCCTTCATAAATTGCTCTTGTTTGCTCCACAATCATAAAAATGTTACCGCACTATCAAAATAATCATCTAGGCAATAAGAGAAGTAAAACAATACCCATATTTCTATATGCAATGACCCTCCATATTATTTTCCCACTTATTTAGAGCTTTTCTAAGCCATTTATGACTTTCTAGAGCTAACAGTTTGGTTACCAGGTAGTTTGTTTGATTTTTAGAGCAAATTCCCTATTTTAAAGTCTTCACTGGTTATGATTGGATATCGGTCAAAAACTTTAATCAAATAACCTCATATGCCATATCTAACAATTTCAATAGCTCTGGTACATCGATTTTAGGCTAGATGGACCTTTGATTTGGGTTCCAAGGCTTCTAAACTCATTCTGAACCATTGGTCAAAACTTTAGAAAAATGGAACATGGATGTGGGACCCATTTTTTGTATAAACAACCTCGGGTGAAAATTTCAACTTTGACATTGAATTTTAAATGTCAAATTTGATAGGGTAGAATAATTTGTTTGCATAAATGGGATTCTGAATAGATGACACAAGCCAAATTGCCTCTGAACCTTTGGATGAATACATATGATGCTCGAGGTACTTAATGACTCCCTAGTGCTATTAAAAGATATAGTGTGGATGCATATTGTCATTAAGGAGGGTCAAAGGACTTTGAATAGGTCTAAGAAGTGTAAAACGGGGCTTGAAAGCCCCTTGGAAGGGTCATGCAAATAAGGCACTTTAGATCTTCTTTTGATCCACTCTATCATTTTAAGAGCGGGTCAAAACATCCCCTAGTGGACCTTTTCTTGAATTTGGCCACTTTTGGGACCTAATTATGTAGTATTTAGCAAAACTATAAATACTTGGTAACAAGGCTTAGTTAGTTTTTGTTGATTGGTAATTATAAATTCATGAACCTCCCTTGGGAGTGTTTTGAGTGCTTTGAAAATCAAATGTTGATCTTTGATTAGAAACATCGATTGTAAGGAAGATTCGATCCCCTTTGTGGTCATGTAAGAGTTAGGTGCTATTTTGTGATCTTTAAGGGAGGTTTTTGGGTTTGATACACCCATTGATTGCCCTTTTATTATCATATTTATGTCTATATTTCTATCTTGAATATCCTATCCCTCTATCTTTACTTTTCCGCATTTAGATTTGAGTATTCATGGCAAGAATCGTATCATTTGATACAGGGATGAGCTTGATTTCATTCTCACGAATTCAATCTTGAGTTTGTTATCTTGAAAATTAAAAAAAACATTTCTAAGAAAAACCCCTAAAATTTTTTGTGTTTTTGAGTCCTTTTTGTTGTTTCTACACTAGATTTGTTTCCTCTAATGTTATTAGGGTTGGAACCTTGAGATTTGTGGCTTAATTGTGTGCAGTTGAGAAGACACCACCCTTGTTGTCTTAAAATTTTAGGTGGAAGAAGTTGAAAAAGTTTTCCCAACATTGATAGAAGCTTAGGGTTAAAAGATGGTGTCATTTGGAGAGGTTTGAAAAATTCACCATTTTTATGATTTTGAAGGATGAAGAAAATATAAGTGGGTTTAAAAATATGGAAATTTTGGTGATGTTTGATCTCTAAAGTTTCTTTCAATGTGTTCCTTATGTTGACGGGAGCCTACAGTTAAATTTTCATGAAATTCCAAGCCAAACTGAAGAAGTTGTGCATTTTGGATTTTCAAAATTGTTCTTGGTGTTCTTGAGAAGATTCATATCTTTATGTTGAATCTTCATAAAAAATCTATTGTTTAATCCAATAAAGATAAGTAAAAGGTATTAAAACGTGTTGGTACAAAGTCTATCCAAAGTACCAAGGAGTATTCCAAGAGAAGAGAACAAAAAAGGGACCACAAAGGGCATTTTCTCCCATTCAAGAGGGTGGTTCAGCTGACCTATGCATAAGGTACCATGGAGCTGTGCCAGACCTACTAAAGCAGGTCCAAGGCAGCCCAAAATAGGAGCTCATGTACCCCACCTTCTCTAGAGGTGCACTGGGTCTGCTCCTGATCCGCTATAGCTTGTTCCAAGCGCATATGAAGCCTTTCAACTCACTTTTTGCTAGGTTCGATCAATCTAACATTATTTCTTGATTCTTAACTTTATTTTTTGATTCCTAAACACTAATTAACACTAATAATTAATCTATTAGTTCATTAATTAGTTCTTGAGTTCAATTCCTTTCTTGTAAATTCTTGTGTGCTTTTCTCTTTGTTTTTGTTGAAGCTTCTTAATTCAAGTACGATAGTTTGTTTTTGAGTTTTCTTTTCAATTTCAAACAAGAATCCAATTTTGGTACAAAGTATATATTGACACCTTATTATCCACTGGAGTATGAGCAACTTTTAATATTTGTCGTTCTAATTGTGAGGATCACAAAGGTGAGATTATTACGAGTGTTAGTGAGGAGCTTTACTACTAATATTATTTGTTAATTTTGTATGTAAAAGGTGATATAAGTAATCATGAATTCAATAGACTCGAACAATTGTGACTACGACATATGAGACTATGATTGTGGTGAAGATATTTATGGCTACGAAGATGGAGATTATGGGGCCTATGAATATATTCATGATCAAGATGTGGATGAAAATACGGGCTACAACTCCAAAGGAAAATATGATATGAATGATGACCCTAGTTCTTATAGTGAGCATAAATATGATGAAGATCCGTGTGATACTTCTTGTAAGGGAGATGGAGCATGTAAGAAGTATTACACTTCCTACTCTGAGTCTAAAGGTAATGTAAGGTATAACCTGTTCATCTACAAACCTTAAGAGAGTCATGGTGAGAATACACATGTAGAGTATGAAGATTCATATCCCTCACCTTGTAGTACTTCTTATAAAAGTCAAAGTGGTGTGAATAGTTATACTAACTAAAGTAGAGTTTACTCCATGGAAACAAAAGAATGTGAATCTCCAAAGTAAAGAGATGTTACATCTCAAGCTTCTTATTCTAGTGCCCAAACACGTGGAAATGGGACCCAAGGTCGATATGGAGTGTATAGTAGGATCAAGATCTTCCTACTCTCCCCATCTTAATAAAAGAATTGGGTATCAAAGAATATCTAGATTGGGAATGGGGGTGTGAAAGATCTTCATGGATTATGATATGAGCAAAGTTAAAAGAGTTATGTGTGTCATTAAATATATTCAAGGTCTAACACTACTGTGGTGGGAATCCATAAGGAAGTCCATCCAAATTTGGAGTGCCTTGAAACAACTCATAAGGGGTACCCATGTACCAATGGTGTATACCAAGATTAATATTATTGATCCAAAAAGAAATGTTCACTCCGAAAAGGTAAACATTTGTGGAGTTTTGAGATGCTTCCTTATTCTAGATGATTGGTTCTATAGAAACTACATCACTCCACCCATGGTTGATCATCTAGGGATACCTCAAGATCCTCTAATTGTTCCATACTTCTTAGATGGGTATAGGTTTTCTGAGAGACTGAAGGTTTTCTTTACCTGATGTGGGTACTATGAACAAATATGGTGTGATATCTTCCCCTTAGAACATGGACATTTATTCTTGGGTGCCAATTAGTTTGCACAACATAAGGTTCCAAATGTACAAAATTGGACTAAGATTGCAAAGGACCAATAGGGAAATCATCTCTTTCCATCTATTTTTCCCAAATTGCTAAGAGATGTGACCACTTAATCCAAGCCTAAAGAAATTAAGAGACAAAAGATTGAGAGGAGTAAGGGAGTTCAAGGTGGAAACTTAAGAGAGGAAAAAGGAGAGGTTGTGAGGAGTGAAGTGAGGGGATTGCCACCAAACTGAGCTAGCATTATTTGTACTTCTTTTAACAAGGACATGTGTGTAGTTACCAACATGGAACGCGGAGGAGAACAAGAACCAAAAGAAAATATTCCCTTTAAAGATTCAGTAAGGACAATCTTAGATGCTTCCAAGGCTTGTAACTCTTACACTTTTGTACATGTGAATGATTATTGTGTGGCTAGTAGTACATTAAGTGTGAGTTGTAGCTTATCTATATATGAGGCTCATTATGCTTTGCCTCTTATTAATTATGTACCCATTGAGAGTGTGGAAACACTAGTTAATCCTATTAATGACCTCATTAACTCTTCAAAGATCAATTTGAGTCTACATAGTGTTGAAGCTAATGTGTTGAATGATGGTACATTGTCTTGTGAAATTTGTGTTGATTAACTTATGTGCAAAACTAGTACACCACTTGAGGATGATTGTGATGTGATTAATGAGCCTCAATGAGTGAAGATGTTGAAAATATTAGTTATGTTAATAGGAGTGACCCTTTGAGCATGTCTTTTAGTGAATATCCTATTGTTTGTCTTGCTCATAGGGATGATTATGTTCTTGAAACTTCTTGGGAACTTGATAGTTGTGTTATTGAGAGTGAACGTACAAGTTCTAATCCTCCTTCATCGATTGATCCTTCTCTATTTAAGTACAATATCATGTTCAAAGATGGTACAATCACTCCTAGTAGTGTGAATAATATTGATGGTGTAGCTCATCTTGAGGGATATATCCTATATGACAACCCACCATGGTATGACTACATTCCTCCCAAATATGGAAATTTCATCTTTGAATATAAGAGTACTCTTAAGGGAAAGAAATGTGTGAGGTTTTGAAAAGTAATGATCAATTGGGTGATGATAACTTGATTTCCTTGAATATTTAAGAAACCCAATTAGTTGTTGTTCCTATGAAAATACTTGTTGTTGTGATCCTTTGTACGATACCTCACCCTTGTTTGATATTTATAAAGATGAATTTCTTTATTCTTGTGATGGCTTGAGTTACGATTCCTTTGTTGTTAGTGGTGGTATGTGTATACTTGAGGATTCTTCCCTTTAAAGAGAAAGTATCAATTATTTGGAAACCATTTTTTCTTCTACTTTGTGTGCTCCTATTGTTGAGAATACTCATAGTTATGATCTAAAATCTAATAGTAGTATATACATGAGGATACATTAGTCGAAGTTAACTTAAATGATACATTTCTCTACTTTCTATTTGCTTTTGATTATGCTTATGCTAGTGTGGAGAGTATATTTTTTTATTTGGGTGTTGTGTTTAAGGGAAAGAAATGTTGTTTAGACCCATGTATATGGAAATTCTATCCATTTGACCTCGGTGACAAATTTGACTATGGTGGTTTCCACACACCCAACTTGATCTAGTTGACAGAAAGAGTTTAGATAATGATGTTTGAATCCTTCCAAATAATGGAAAGTCTTTCTTGGGGATTTACAACCCACTTGATAGACCCAAGTTGTGCATGGGAGGCATTTCCAACAAAGATAAGCATTCATTAAAGAAGAAAAGTAAAGAAAAGATCTAGGAGAATTCAACATTGTGTATTTCCAGTCTTGACCAAGATTTCTCTACTTATAGGTCAAAGAGAGAGTCTCCTCTTGAAAAAACTTTGGATGGATTCCATGATAGTGATCCCCTTCTTTGTGAATTTCTTACAATTAGTGACCCATTTCTTAAGGGATATTGTTTGAAAGGAAAAAGTTATATATGCTTAAATGTTTTTATTCCATCCTTGTGTGCATTATGTGCAATATATTTTAATTGAAATTTCCTTTTAGATAATAGTACCTTGGAAGATGTTTTTACACTTGATTCCTTTCTATACTACCTCTTTGCTTATGATGATATCCATGATAGTCTTGGATTTGCTTTATGTAGAGGTAGGAAACTTGTTGGTTGGTCCACTTATTTTAATGACGATTCTATATGGATCTTGTGGACTTTAAAACTAATTGAGGCACCACTCTTGATGTGGTCTCTTAAAGAGGTGATGAAGCATGTGTCTTATAGCTTCTAAGGTGAAATTATCCTTACCATTTGGATTTAGTGATACCACTATAACCTTTGTGGTCTCCTTACCTCTTGGTGATTTCTATAGCCAGCTTCTTTGTGCATTTTTCAATAAGTTTCTAATGTTTACCATGCAGGATCCTTGGTTATATCTTAAGTGTGTGCAACCTTGGAATGATGATATGATTATTTGTGCTAACCCTAACCCTCATGTCATAAGGATGTTGAATTCATTTGTCCTTCCTTTGGCTTTGCTAGGTTTGGATTTGAGGTTGAATCCTTTTCAAGAAGGGTAGGATGATACAAGACAAATTGTCGCTTGACCTTTGGATGATATATGTATGATCCTCAAAGTGATTGATGACTCTTCAGTGTTATTAAAAGATGCCACATGGATGAAGATTACCATTAGGGAGGGTCAAACGACTTTGATGAGGTCGAAGGATTGCAAAATGGGGCTTGAAATCCCTTTGGAAAGGTCATGCGCCTAAGGCTCTTTGGATCCACTTTTGATCCGCTCTAGAATTTCAATTGTAGGTCAAAATATCCCCTAGTAGGCGGGCCTTTTTTGCATTTGGGTCACTTTTGGGCCCTAATTATGTAATATTTAGCCAAAGTATAAATACTTGGTAGCTAGGCTTACTTAGTTTTTGTTGATTGATGATGATGAATTCATGAGCCTCCATTGGGAGTGTTTTGATAGCTTGGAAAAGAGAATGTTGATCTTTGATTAGAAATGATGGTTGTAAGGGAATTTCAATCCCTTTTGTGGTCACATAAGAGTTAGGTGCTATTTGATAATGTATAAGGGAGGTTTTGGGGTTTGATACACCCTTTGAATGCCCTTTTGTTATCATATTTTTTACTATCTATCTTTGATATCCTATCCCTCTATCTTAACTTTTTCGCATTTAGATTCAAGTCTTCATGGTGAGAATTTTATTGTTGAATACAGAGGAGCTAGTGGAGATTCGAAATTTTTCATGTCCCTAGCTGATGCACCACTCAGCTGGTGCATCTGCTTAAGCGATATTTTGGTCACTTAAGTAGATCTCACGAATGCGATAAGCGGCCAGGGTGCCAGTCGAGTGTCGCATAAGTGTGACACCTATTACGTATGATAGTGCCACTTCAACATCATCTGGGTCACTTACGCGACATGTGTAGACAACATAGGTATCGTGAAAAAAGTACTTGGCTGTAAAAATAATGACTGCTTAAGCGGCTTAGTGTATGCTTAAGCGGCACTTGGGCACCTGAGAACCAATAAATTTCCTACTTAGTTCGATATTCTTCCACTTTTCACACAAGTTCAAGAGTGAAAAATCCTATAACATATGGGAACTTGGGAGAAATATTGATAGGAGATTTTGGAATGATTGTAAGCTTAAATTACTCATTTCTTCTCCTAATTCTTGATAAGTTTTCATTGGATTCATGGTTAATTTCTCTATTGTTCCCCAAAATCACTATAATATTGGTGGGTTGATTGTAGCACTATTTGAGCTAAAAAATTTACCCATTCTTGAGGGTATATTTTCCTTGAGCATATAGGGACGTGTTGTCAGTCTTGAAAGTATGATTCCATAAGCGGGTCCCACATGGGATTTTTATATAATTTTGTACCCAAATTATAAAAATGCAATATGGATATCATTTTTCTCGTATTGATGATTAGATTGTGATTTTGATAGCGTGGTATTTTGCAAAATCTTCTCAAAATAGGATACTAACAATTTAAAGGATTTTATCGGGCTTTCTTCAGTATTTAGGTAATCTAGGTTTACCTTCTTCATAAATTGAGCTAATTAATAATATAATTATGATATTATGATATATAGGAGATAAAAATTAGATCTTATAAGTGGTGAAGTCCAAGCTACACCTTCTCTAAGAAGAAGATACAGTCACTGCCAAATAAAGTAATCCAACAAAGGTTAGGGTCGAATCCCAAGGGAATATGTGGACTCGTGGCTCTCAGATATTGTAATCAACAGGCGGAACTGGAAAAGTAAATGGGGGGTTTTGAGTATCAAGGTCAAACAAGTGACGAGTATCAACTTCAATTGTAATCAGTCATGAATGACTACTAAGATTGTGTTTCCCCTGGCTTCTCAACTCCATAGGCTTATCGTTCTATGTTGAACCAACCCAGTACCTTGTATGTAGAATCAATAAGTGATGTACCTTCTACAGTCTTTTGGACGACCAGAAGGATTTCACCCTTTACATTTTGAGTCTCAGGATATCACCTTACTAACCCTTATTTTGATCTCTATTAACTATTACCTTTTGAGTCTCTAGTTATTAAATGAAAACTAACCATCTTATTAAGATAAAACCTAGAAGCGTGGATCGACAGTTAAGCTCCAAATTACTATTGTCTTTATCTTTTCCTAGTCACTACTCCTCTTTTGGATTAAGTAGCAATAATCTAGGCGGGATCGCAATGTGTGCATCCATTAAGAAAACTATTATAATAAAGATAAAGCAATGCATGCATAGGTATCGGTTCAGAACAACAATAGTACTTCCCCTACTTCGTCAATCTGCCAGGGTTTCCATACCCCTAGCAATTGGTTTTTAGTTGCCCATGCTTATGAAGAAATCAACAACATTCATAATTGAAGGAATAGATGAAATCATAATAATAAGAAGTAGAAAAACCCACAACCATAACTTAAGTCAATACAAGAGAATCCCAAGATCAAAATCTAATCTTGGAATCAAAATATGTTTGTGAATATCAAAAATGAGTAACTCCTACTAAAAAACACATAAAGAGTATTTATAGTACATGAGGAAACCCTTAAACGATAGGGTCGATGGACACTTATGGTCTCTACTTACACCCTGACCTTAGACGCCAGGTAGCACTGGTGGCCTGCAGAGTGGGCTCAAGTAGTGACCGCAAGTGCCAGGACCAAAAATCTTGTAGGTCAGCTCTTGGAATTTTGGAATTCTATCACTTTCTTTTCCCAGATGCGGTCCATAATTTCTACTTGCGATCCATATGTTGACTTAGCAAGTTTTGAGAGACATCTTTTCAGCTCTTCTTTAAGTCCCACACATGCTTTGATCCCGAACAAGACAAAAAGTGTTCTGAAAATCCACAATTGCTCTAATAAGTAGCCAATAAGACCTTTTTTTATATTTTTCACGAACTTAGCCTCCAAAAGATTTACTGCAAAACATACACAAAATGCATTATATCTAACAAAACAACCTCAGAAACATGCATATTTTCCTCGTTTGAAGCATCGAAAGTCCTATATTTCTATAGCACATCAACACCCTCAACATAGAATGTTTGCATTTCCTCAGGCAATAAAACACAACAAAATAAAAATGATGCTTAACTAGGAGAATCTAAGGTATTCATAGCAGTCAATCAACACTTTAAGCTCAAAACACAACACCCCCTCCAACCTTATTTTTCAAAAAAAACTGTGCATAATCATGAAGCACAACAATGTGAAACAATAGTATCAAAGTATGGCATTACATTAGCAACAGACAACCACGCATATGTACAAGTAACACTATCAAAAATAGGAAAATAACTAGCAATATGACTCAAGTTCCCTAACAACAAAGATGTCTCACTCACTCTTATTAAACAATGCATGTCAATGCAGGGACGGACAGGAAACACTCACACTCTGAGGAGAAGTTCCAATCAATGTGAATCAAATACCATAGGCTTTCCCTTATTTTCTTTACCTTAGATTTAAAATAGTCAAGTTAGGATTACTATAGGACTTTTCTCATCTTGTAATATAGGCTTGAGGGATGGTGCATATGGACATATCAAATGACTAAGCCTCTTTGGCACTACACTAACCTTGGGTCTCACTTACTAGCCAATTTTTCACTTTATTTCCATCTTTATTTCTCCCTTTTTAATTCTTTATTACACATTCAGGTTGGGTGTGGTCTTTTATTCTTTATTTTTCACTTTTACATAATTTTTCTTTTTTTTTTCTTTTCTTTTTCTACCACACCCAACCCTACTAAATTTTTCTCTTCTTTTACCCTTTTACATACCTACTTTACATTATGCACCCCTATGATAGACACCCTTAACTTAGGAATTTTTCCTGGGCTGAGGTGCACAATGTCTAAGGAGGACCAGGGCCAAAATAGATTCATTGTAACACAAATGGGAAGGTGAATAGGTGAAAACAAATAAAAATAAGCTATAAGTCTCAAAACAAGGATCAAGGGATACAATTCACACATGAAAGGTCATTAGGCTAAAAGTGGACTAAAATAAAAAAAATAGTCTGTGATCCTTTCCTAACCAACTATCATACGACTTAGGCAAGACTAACCGGGCAATTTTTGGATTTAACACAAAGAAGGAACTAAGTAGGTTCTCACACACACATTGGCATAGAGTCAGTATTACAAGCTACTACTTATCTGATTCATGCAATTGTCAGCAAGTGGTTATCATGCCCCTAATCCTAATGCCATAATAATATCCATAATGTTCACACATATATACATTCACACAATTCTAAAATAGAATTTTTGGAGGTGTATCAACAATCCATTAAAATATGACTACAACCCTGACCACTTAAAAATCTCCTAATTACACAAAAATAACATAATATGAAAAAACACAATATGACACAAATTATCCTAGACTTGTCGATTCTACAACCATGCCATGGCCGACAAATAAAGAAGCATGAAAATAAAAACCCGTGGAGGCTGTGGTACATCCTATCTCCAACTAAAAAAAATATGTATTGTCCTCAATGAGCTAGAATAATACAACACAAAGGTAAGTAAGAATATACCTGGGACTAGGGGAGGGAATTGTATGGTATGGTACGGTATTTTAAATTTTGATATGGTAACTTCGTTTTTCGGTATCTAAAAGAAAAATACCATTACCATACCAAATTAGTTTGGTATGGTTCAGTTTTTTAAATTCAGTTTCGGTATTTTATGGTACGGTAATTCGGTAACCATACTTTATTTGATTTCATTTTACATATATTCATATAAGAAAACTATGACTTTAAAACCTAAAAACGTCTCAATCATATCAGACTAACAACTACCTTTGTTAATCATCTACACAAAAAGAACATTTTAATCACGATTGAGTAATCCAAGATGCAAACTCTGAACAACATTACCTAAACTTAAGCATAGTACTTTGAAATAATAAGCTTCCCTAAAAATTTATTTCTGAATAAAAGTTACTTTTATGTTCAATTGTCTAATGGATGACATATAAATATATTTAATAATCTTAAATATAATATATTTGAGTTTTATATATTATTAAAAAACTTCGGTGCAGTATATATTATTTCGGTATTTATTGCATAAATACCAAATACCATAACATTTATACAGTGGTATAAAAAATTTTGATTTTAGTATGGTATTCGGTATATACCATACCATGCCCACCCCTACCTGGGATGCACTAGGCGCTTGTGTCATGAGCATCCCCAGATAAGGGCATATCAGCTGGTAGAAGCCATGATGGTGGAAGTTCCCTACTATATGATGTACCCCTTTATATATTAACATCTCTACCAGTCAACGACTGTAGTCGATATGGAATCATATTTGGCCTTTTTAATAGCCTGGTCATATGGCATATCAGGATCCTGTAAGTATCCAATGTGACCTCTCTTGGCCCCAACTATTGGGACCTCATCATCATCATCCATGAAGAAATCAAACTATCTCGGTGCGTGTGAAGGTGATATCTAGACCACTAGGGGTATAACTGAGGGAGTGGCTGCTACATAACTTTTTGTGAGGGAGCATACTACTGCTTGTAGTATATAAAAATCCTCCCTCATCTGCACTAGATTTAACGCCTCTGTATCTATAAATTGGGTTGTAACTTCTCTCTCAAACTCATCAAGACGTGTTTGGAAGTTGTAGGTAGCTCAGACAGTGCAGCTCTCTGTGCGTCCTCCCATTTGGCCTCTGCTTGTTTGAATATAGTTTGAACCCATGATCTCATCTGCTCGTAGAGGGTAGTCATCTCGATCTCAATATCCCTCAGCCAAGAATTAGTGTCCCTCTAGATATTCACTAAGCTCTATAAAAAACTCTTTAGATATAGTAATCATACCAGTAGTAGGAGTTATAGTGGATTGGCAAGTAGGATTTAAAGATACACCAACCAGCTATGACGTTGAAGTGGAGGCTGATGAAGAAGTAGTTGGTGTCCCCTCACCCTGTGTACTCAAATATGGAGCCTCTCTCTGCTCCCCTATCTCCATATCAACACCAATACCCACATCACATCTATGTTTATTAATAAACTCTATGGAAACTGTTGGGGCCTTTGTTTAGGACCCAGGTACTGCGACTGGCTCTATAGATCTCCTGGGAAGGTTTGGGTGTGACAAACCCTTCATACTTTTTGTCTGTTCAGTAGCCATAGCACGTACCCTATCATCTACTCTTAGTATCTTGGGTAAACCGGCCTCGTTGCATAGTCTCTAAATCATGCAGGGAATAGTAAATTAGTCAACTCCCCAAATGCTCTACCATTGATATCATGTTGGAGAATAGCTGTGATATCAATAAAAATCTATCCATTATACAAGCAACTAGGGTTGCTCTCTCCTAAGTTAATAAATTATCTGAAGTAGTGGAGAGTAGTCAATACCGAATGAGCAACCACCAAAGCATGGCCTCAAAGGTTAACATGCCCTTCTTAGTCATACCATGTCCCTTAATCCATGGGGTATAATCACCCAAAGGTGAAATATTAGCGTCTATCAACCTAGCTATCTCGACCCCTCTATTCTGTGCTTAACCTCCCATATAATATGTCAATCATGTGTGACTCTTAGTCTATAGTCTTACTCAACTGTAGATGTGAGAGTGATGTAATCAAGACCAAAAATTACTCGGTAAATAGTCTCTATTGATAGATCAACTCTAACCCCTCTCACAAGTGTATGGTCAAGCTGTGACTGTTCCATGTGCCTCATTAGTCCTAGAAATCTATGCATGAGAAGCTCTACTGTAGCTCGGTATGATGCATAAAACTCATGTACCATAGTTGGGCTATAAGAGCCGAGTGGTCTAGTCATCCACTCTAACTGATATCGATTAAAGGATGCCTGTAACTCTGGTAATTTCCTTAGACCCAATAAATCAATCCTGCGCACCTCATAAATAAGTCTCTTAGGCCTGCCAGTACCTGAGATATGACTTTCTATATCATAAAATGCCTGCATATCCTCTACACACCACCTTGGAGGTGCCTATGTGGCATGTGTGGGTGCAGGACTTGGCCCCTGCTGTACTGATGCATTGTGGGAAGCTTGATTTATACCCTCCTCAAAATGGGGTACATATAACTATTGTATATGTATGGAAGTACCCTCATCATACTGGGGTACCGCTGATGACTCCTCCTACTTAGCATCCTCTAATGAATCCTTGGACCCTTTCTCAGACTGGGGGTCCTGAGCTTCAAACTATGGAGTAGACTCAGAATCTATATCCTCTTTGTTATCATCATCATCTGGTAGAAGAGTGTGTGATGGTGACATCTATGCTGACTTCATCCATGGTTGAGTTGTAACTACCTGAGCAGCCTGGCATATCTTCCTTTTAGTAACTCTCCATGTCACCCCTACTGCAGTCTCTCTATGTCGCTGCATCGGGTACTCATCCACTGAACCACTAGGCCCAGGGGACTCTACCCATATCCGTTAGGTATTGGTATTCTTATTGTTAGAAGTTTTAGCTGTCATGTGTACCTAAAAAAACAGTAGTTAGTTTCCAACAAAAATGAGGCATAACAAAAGTTGAAGAAAAACTCAAAATTTGAAAAACTTGAATTTTTCCTCAATTTTCACACCCCTGTAACTTATTTGAAATCCCAAAATGTCCAATGTACATACATATATCAAGAATCATGATTATCAAAGCAACTCAACATGCTCAACTTGTGGTATTACTCTATTCCTTCAAGTTCAACTTTTGGTTAGGGCCTAACCTTAGAATTTGATTCAAAACAAGCCCCTACATTATGATTTTAGGCTACTTCAAGGCTCATGCTTACAAGCATGATATAATCTATATATTTTGCATGATAATACATATATCAACTTGTTTAAACAATAAATAAATCAATATATAACCATTAGGAGCCGAGAAAGTTACCTCTTTTATGATGAACTGGAAGCGAACACCTCAATATTCTATTCCATTTCCAGCTCCTAATCCCTTTAATCTAACTTAAAACTTGTACACACTTGGTTACTTTAAACCTTAGATTAAATACCAGCTTACAATTCCAAGTTAAATAGTTGTATCGATGTTAATTTGATTGTGTCACATTAAAACGTATGGGCAATGAAGAACTTGAGCAAAATCAAAGTTGGCACTTGATTTTAGTGTATTAGGACAAGTTGGTATCTTAAACAAGTCTTAATTTAGCCTTTACTTAAGTGTAGGGTTAGTTTATGTTTTAAGTGAGAAGTTTGAATTCAAAGAGATGAATAAAGTTTTGAGAATTTTAATAAGTTGGAATAAGGTTAAGGATGTTTAAGAAAGGATGGGGGCTGTTTTAGGTCATATATATGTCTTGGTGGGCTCAAAATTTTAATTAAAATTTGGGTCCACTCATGACCTAGCCATGGCAATCACTTGCACCTGCCACTTATGGCCAAGCATGGGGCGCAAGTAATGAGACAAAAATTTTAGCCCGATTTCCTGCAATCCAGACTTGGGTTTTTGATATTTTCTATCTACTTATGGTCCCGTAACCTATATTTATGGTTCCAAAGGTATTATTAGGTACCAAAGTCCTCAATTTTCTATTCTCATCCTCAAAATGTTGACTTTTCAACTTATTGCTCAACTTATCTGGTTCGTGTGGCACATGTGACCAAGATGGGTTGGTCACATAATCCCCTCAGCAGGAAATCGATGAATGTAGCATTCTTACCATATTTTGGGCAAGTCAATAAGCTAAAACCTACAAAAGAAAAATAATAAAAATGTGAACACTAAAATAGTGGGTTGCCTCCCACTCAGTGCTTGATTTAATTTCATGGCATGACATGACTGTGTTGGTTAGTCAGACTTTATCGACAATCCCATGGGTTTTCTCTCCTGCAGCACTTGATTTAACATTATGGTATGAAGCGGGTATCTTGATTACTCAAAATTCATTAAGATACCCGTATGAGTACCCTTTGGGGTCATCAATACAATTGATCACTGACACCACCCTTATGTCGGTAGGCTGCTTCATCAATTTTTGAATGTTGAATGTAGCCTCCTTACCATTGACTCTGAACTTCAACTCTCCTTTCTTAATGTCAACCATTTCTCTACCTGTGGACATAAATGATCTCCTCAATATGATGGGCATCTCGGTGTAAACATCATAGTCCAGAATGACAAAGTTAGCTAAAAATATAAAATTGTCAACTCTCACAACCACATCAAATGAAATGCCAACTAATTTATTCACCATGCGGTCAACCATCAATAGTCGTATTGAAGTCAGTTTTGGAGGGTTTAAACCCAATTGCTTGAATATGGCCAGCGGCATCAAATTTATATTGGAAGCTAAGTCACATAAGGCTCTGGCAAATTGGGATGTCCCTATAGTACATGGTATAGTGAATGCTCCGGGGTCACCTTTTTTCTAAGCCAAAGACCTCATAGTGACTGCACTACAGTGGAACAAGCCATCAATATCCTCAATTATCGCTCCTTTCTTCCTTTTTAACAACGACTTCATAAACCTGGCATATCTAGGCATCTTCTCCAATGCCTCGAGAAGAGGAATATTCAAGATCAATTTTTTCAGCATCTCAAAAATTCACTTGAATTTTCCTTCCTCTCTTTTCTACTTCAATCGTTGAGGAAATGGTGGGAGCTGTCTCAGAATTTGTATTATTTCATTCTCAATAATCAGGACCTTACCTTTTTTCTTAGAAACTGCATCATCATCACATGTTGTCTTTTTTAACTCAGCAGTAGGTGTCTCCTCAACAGCAACTTCGGAAGGAAGTAGTAGGGGATCCATAGTAGTGATACTAGTCCTTGAGGTAATGGTAACAAAATGACCATTGTTTTTTAAATTTTGCACAGTGTTGCTCAGACGGCACCTGGCTGCCTTTGGTTCAGAGTTATTGACATCTGCCCAAACTGGTGATCCAACTGCCTTAATAGCAATTGCATGAGATTTGACCTTTTAGGTCAACCCTGAAATGTCGTCCTTAATCTCATTAATCTGATTTCTTAATTTTCTTGACCCTTCAATAGTTTAACCAGGATCTTTTCCATTCTTTATTCTGCATCTTGTCTGCTAGGTGAAATGTACCTATCTCCCTTCTATCTATTATCATCCTTCTTTATCCAGTCGTCATCTCTCTCTACTACAATCTTTGTATCTTTCATAGTAGTTCCAACCTTGGTTCTCTTACCCTTGGGCTCAAAAACCCGTAAACTGATGATCCAGATAACTTATTTCCTCTCCAGATTCTGACTCATAAGCTTTGGAAGTTGACCCTTATACTGCTACTATGTTTACTTTCTTTAAAGTCTCTACTACAAGCTACTTTGATGCTAACACTAGATCAGTTCTTAGCAATGCAATTTCTTATGCTACTGAGTCATAAGCTACTCTCTGGTCGCAAAAAGTACCAATATGTTATGTTCCAGATCCCCTCTCAACCTCTCGAATTTGACACCCTTGGTTAGTAAGTGAGATTTGATCTAACATCTCCGAAGTTACCTCCTAGCATAGTCTCATAAAAGATCTTACAGATATGGTGTCTGTTATGGTTGTGGAGCTGATGGTAAAGGCTCGGTAGAATATCTCCAATAATCTCGTCCCTAGCATCCGATGGTTGGGCACCATACTCATCTTTTTCTTGAACCTGAACCATGCCTAGTACATGGACTCTGATTGGAACTCTCTAAAATTATAATTCTTATCCTTAAGATAAAACATCCTGGATGGAGGAAAGAATCGGTTCAAGAATTGTTTGCACAATTAGTTCCACATAGTGAAAGAGCCTCTTGCAGTTCCCCTAACTATAAAGATAATTCTCTATAAGTGGGAATAGGAACAAACTCAGTCTAAGCACTTCCTGATTCACCCCTAGATTTGTATACGAACTGCAGATCCCAATGATATTGGAAAGGTGCAAATTTTCATCATCTGTAGGCAGACCTGCAAGTTCACCCTTAAGATTTAAGAGTTAGATTATTGTACCCATTATGTCAAACTTGATGCTGGGAGTAAAATAGGAGAAATAATGGCTCCAGCCAATGCCATCTCAACGTATCCCAAATCTTATTTATCATTTATAGATGGCTACATATATTGATATGTTGGGATCACTTGAACATAAGCACCTTTCGCTCTATTCTGATTTCCAATAAGTGTTGCTTGATGGTCTACTTTTTGTCACTGTTCAGGTAGCTCTGCCTCTTGAGCCACCTGTTGAACTTTTTTCGTTGCCTTCTCTTGTTCTTAGCTTGAACTAAAGTTGATCAGTGTATGGATCAACAATATCTTATACTCTTTTGGTTGGAGTGGGAGGTACAACATCACGAACCCCTTCAAGATTATCATCTATTTCTGGCTCCACCATCCTACTAGGTGTTTGTAGGATCCTCTCTGCATTAGGATTCACTGGGAGTAAGGGATTTCCTCTACTCTCTGAGTTAGTCATACACCAGTGTATGCCTAAGAACAAGAAAAACAAAAAAGAAAACCTGAAAACATTAACAACTTTAAATCACAAATCAACATCATATTTCCCAGCACGACGCCAAGATCTGGTGATGTCTTAGATACACCTCCTCTTAGAAGATGACATGGTCATTGCCAAATATAGTAACCCAACAAAGGGTGGGGTCAAACCCCATGGGAATACATGGAATCATGGCTCTCATCTATTGTAATCAACGGGTGGAACTAGAAAAGTAAATGGGTGGTTTTGAGTATCAAGGTCGAACAAGTAATAAGTATTAACTTCGGTTGTGATCAGTCATGAGTGAACACTAGGATTGTGTTTCCTCTGACTTCTCAACTTTGTAGGCTTATCATTCTACGTTGAACCAACCTAATATCTTGCATGCAGAATCGATAAGTTATGTACCTTCTACAGTCTTTTGGATGAGCAGAAGGATTTTACCCTTTACCTTTTGTCTCATGATGTCACTTTACTAACCCTTATCTTGATCCTAGTTGACTACTCCCTCCGTCCTAAATTATGTGTTGCCATTTCCTTTTTGGTCTGTCCTAAAAAAAATATCGCCTTTCCTTATTTGATAAGTTTTTAAAGACACAATTACAATTATACCCTTAGTGGTCCCACTCAATTTTAAATACTATTACTCCTTTTTTATTTGTTTTTCAATTAAAAGTGGTCCCACTTGATTTTAAATACTATTACTCCTTTTTTTAAGAAGGGTAATTTTGTAACTTTAACAAAGTCAATACTTATTTCTTAAATATTGTGTCCGACCAAATGGGCAACACATAATTTGGGACGGAGGGAGTGTTACCTTTTCAGTCTCTAGTTATTAGATAAAACCTAACCATCTTACTAAGATAAAACCTAGAAGTGTGGATCGACAATTAAACCCCAAATTATTGTTGTATTTATCTTTTCCTTGTCACTACTCCTCTTTTGGAGTAAGTAGCAATAATGTAGGTGAGATTCTAACATGTGCACCTATTAAGAAAACTATTATATTAAAAATAAAGCAATCCATGCATGGGTATTGGTTCAAAACAACAATAACACTTCCCTTACTTCGTTAATCTGGCAGGGTTTCCACAATCCTAGCTCTGAGTTTTCAGCCACTCATTCTTGTGAAGAAATCAACAACAATCATAATTGAAAACATAGATGAAATCACAATAATAAGAAGTAGAAAAAATCCACAACCATAACTGAATTAATCAACTGAAGTCAATACAAGAGAATCCCAAGATCAAAATCTAATATTGGAATCAAAATATGTTTGTGAATATCAAAAGTGTGTAACTCATACTAAATGTAATACCCCGGGAAATTTTTTGTTGAAATTTTGTGCGTAAACGTGTTGGGTTCTATCTTCTAGAATGAATTATAAATTTTTCGTGAGGAATTTCTTAGATTATGACCCATAATTGCATAGAGTATCCAATAAGCTTTCCAACGATATGTGGATCATCCAAAACGGACACCTGAGCGACGAGTTATGAACATTCCGATCGAACCGTGAATAGTAGTGAACAGTAAAACATGCAGGAAAAAGTACTAAGGTGTGGCGTATTTTTGGTCCAACTTTAAATGATCATAACTCCTTGTACATAATGATATGGGTGATCTACTATATATCAACAGAAATCTCTACGAGTCCTCTTTCCGATGAAATTGGTTTCATCCATTTTGTGTATCGGAGCAAAAAGTTATGGTTGATCTACTTCAGCCTACCAAAAGTGAATTTTTGGGTTAATTTCAAATGATCATAACTCCTTGTACACAATGATCTAGGTGAGATACTATATATCAATGGAAATATATGAGAGTCCTCTTTCTAATGAAATTGGTTTCATCCAATTTGGATATCGGAGTAAAATGTTATGGTTGATCTACTTCAGACTATCAAAACAGTCCACCAAAGGACAGATTTGAGAATTATTTGATTTTTAAGGGCATTTTGGACATTCCCCCTCACCCAAAATCCATACAAACCCTATATTAAAGCCTATTAGAAGCATTATATGTTATATTTCATCAAATTCCCTTAAAAAGAAAACCCTAAGCTCCTACATCCAACTTCAAGAACCTCCAAAGTTCACCATTAATTCTGCAAATTTATTCTAGATTCCAAGTTCCTAGTTCTAGAACTCCAAGAACCATTATTCAAAGGCACGATTAATATCTCAAAAATGAGTATCGATCTAAAGTTCATCATTCAAGGTATGTGAGATTTTTCAACAAGAACTCTCTTTCGTTCTTGTGCCCAAAAGTAATTTTCTTTACAAAGGCATGATTTTTATTTGATTTTTATGAATTTGAAGCATGAACCCATATCTTATGATGAATATTATGAAATCTTGGTGTTAATGATTTTGAAAGATGAATTTACATGTGTGGTGATATAAAGCATGAATCTTGAATGATATTTATCATGATTTTGATATTTGGGTCGTGAATCCACATTGGAAATTGTGTTTTTTTTAGAAAGTGTGTGTTATAAGCACGTTGATGTTGAATATTTGAGATATTTTGAATGATTTGACCTTTTGGTCTTAATGGAGTTGTTTTAAACTCTAGTGTGAAAGAAATCCACAATGTGGCTGATTTTGATAGATGGGAAGCATGATGGCTCCCGATGTATATTTATATATTACTGAAATTGTTTTGTTATGGATTGTCTTTGAAATGATCTGAGCTAAGTCTGGGAGAAATCTTTAGCACCGAGTGGGAGGTATAAAGCTACCTTACTTCCCTAGAACTACGTGCCCTCGTAGGAGTGAGCCTGAGGCTGATTTATATAGTGATCACTAGTTTGTGTGGATTTGATATCGATAGTCCTACTCCGATGGCAAGGATAGGACGGCTCTCCCCAACGTGGGTTGTACGTTGGACTCCATGTAGCTCACATGGTTTATGTCGGTTATAGGATCTCCCAGTGTGTGTGTGTATTTCCTTGTGTCTATTGTGAATGGTGAAGTGATTTGAAAGTGGAATTGTGAAAGTTATTCTTTCGAAAGATTTAAATGATATTTACATTATGAGAATTGATATTCTTGATGAACTGAAAGTGATTGACAAATTATATGATGACTCACATGTGTTATTATACTTATTTCATCCTCTCATTATTATGATGATTTTCTTCGGGATATGTGAGTCTTTCATACATCCTGCATATTTCTTATAAATATTTATGATGATGATGTTTATACAACAGCATACACCCCCATATACTCGGTTCCTTTCCATGGTACTGACCCACATCTTCGGATGTGGGCTTCATTTTCTCGAAATGTAGGTTCAGGTGCTCAGTTCCAGGTTCGACAGTGATTCTCCGGGCACGCTGTTCTACATCCTCTGTTGTGGTGAGTCCTCATGTTCCAAGGACGTGATGTCTGATGTTGGTTTCACGGAATTGTTAACATTTGATAACTGAGTATGAGTCAGTTGGGGCATGTCTCAATGGCTCGCTGGTTTTATTGATTTTCTTAGAGGCTTGTTAGGCTAGTATAGATGTTGGGAGTTGACTAATAAGTCGTATTTTGTTACCTTTATGAAATTCTTTTATCCTTGGATGATGATTACTCTGTTGATATTTGAGGGTTATTTATGGAAACCCCGTTGATTTGTGTTGAACTGAATAAAAATGGCTTAAAGGGTTAGCTTGGGGCTACTCGTAGCCTCAAGCACCGTGTGACGCTCCGGGACCCATTTTTCGGGGCGCTACAAACTTGATATCAGAACCTAAGGTTTTAAGGTGTCCTAGGGAGTCTGACAAGCCGCGTTAAGTAGAGTCTTGATCATCGGTGTGTAGCGCGCCACATCTATGAGCAAGAGGCTACAAGACGTTTTAGGAAAAAGTGTGATTCTTTCTTTCAGATGTCTATTGTGTTTAAAGTGTCTCTCTTTGCTATTGATTCGTGCTCTCCTCTTTCAGAAATATGCCTCCACGTCGAGCGAGAAAAAATAATGATGGTCAACAACCTCAACCCGCTGACCCATTGAATGAAAACGTGTCTCATGCTGAATTTTGGTCAAATGATATGAGAAAGACAAGGGAAACACGAAACAACTCCAAAACAGTCCAATACACCTTCCAAAACAGTCCACTAATCTTAAGGATTTGAAGACCAAGATGGAGACTACTCTCGAATTCACTACAACAACAACAATACAAGATAACAATGGTGTATTTGACACCCAAAACAGCCACAAAACTTGAAGAACAATATGACAATAAGAACATAAATTTTTGGATTCAAAAAGGACCCAAAAACAGCCCACTACACAAGATAACAACAAGAAAAGTAAAGGATAGATAATGAGGCCAATATTATGACAAGAATCAGAAACCAAGTGTATATCATACACTAAACCCCTAATAAATGTAATAATAAAAACCACACTCTTACGGTGACCACCAAGGGAATGAACTTACCTCAAGATCTACCGTTTCCAAGCAAAGATCAATATTGGCTTTTCCAAGCCCTATGCTAAGGATGGCTTTTCCAAGCCCTTCAACTAAGGGTGTTACACTCTCAAAAAATAGAAAATATGTCTTTCAATTCTTCATCATTCAAAATCTACCAAGAAATGAGCTAAAATGACCTATTTATAGTGTATTACAAAAGAAGACAAAAAGACCACTTTGCCCTTAATGATAGGTGCGTCCATGGTGTGTAAATACACCATGTGTAATGTCCAAAATGCCCTTAATTAAGGTCCAAAACCGTGAGTCCTCAATCTTAAATGCTCCAAGCAATCTTCCACACGCGAGATTGCTTTAAGTTATGCTCAAAACGGGTCCTCCATGCATGTTCTTGTATTCTTGAGGTGACCAAGTCTTGAGCTTCTATAGTTGGCCTCCAAAGATGTCATCAAAAGATTAGATGGCCATTTGTCCCGTATCATCCTTCCCTTCTTGAAAAAGGATTCGACCTCGAATCCAAACCTTGCAAAACCGAAGAGAGGACAAATAAATACAAACTCCTCATGGCATGAGGGTTAGGGTTAGCATAAAAAATCATTTCAACATGCCAAGGTTGCACATATTTGCAATATAACCAAGAATCCTTTGAAAGGAATATTAAAAACTCAATAAAAAAGGTACAAAGGATTTGGTTATAGGATACATCAAGAGTGACACTTTTTTGTCATGTAGACCAAGCAACAAGTTTGGTGCACCAACATCACCATTTCTAAAATTGGCACTGGAGTCAAATGGGAAAAGTGGCCATAGACACGGGTCTCGACAACACTTCTATTTCCCGTGGTCTACACCCAAACTAAATGACATACTCTCTACAATAACATACATATCATCCAAAGCAAATAGAGAGTAGAGAAAGGTATCACTCAAATCGACTTCTACTAAGGTGCTCTCATGTATGTACTCACTACTAGTTTCCCAATAATCACCATGAGTACTCTCAACAATGAAATCATACAAAGTAGAAGAAGAAGAAGCTTCCACAACTACACATTCCTTACCCTTAAGAGTACTCTCATCTTCCAAGAAGAGATTTCCCTCTTTAGGAGGAATGTTTTCACACCATAGTGGGTTAGCATATATGCTATAGCTTCCAAGGCAAGCTATACCATCATTTTCACTACTAGGTTCATTAGGAGTGTTTAAATCATCTTCAAATAAGACATTATACCTAAAAAGAGTGTGATCTACCTCACGGACAGATTTGGAACAAGCAAGTTCCTCACTCTCTAAATGATCAATATCAAGTTTCAAGGATATTTCAAACACAATATTACCCCAAGAAGAGCTCTCGGGTTCATTCTCGCTTTGCTGACCAACATTTTCAAATACTTCACTCACTTGAGTCCTATTAAGCACATCACACACATACTCAAGTGGTGGACAATTTTCACAAACAAGTTGATCAACACCCTTTACACAAGATGATGTACTTTCATTCAACATATAGGCTTCAACACTAGGTTGACATAAATTGATCTCACAAGAGGAGTCAATTTCGTCATCAATAGGATCAACTAGTGTATCCACACTCACAATATGTACATCATCAACAAGAGGCAAGGAATCATTAGACTCATAAATAAGTAATCTACTACTCACACTCAATGGATTACTAGCCATACAGTTATCATTCACATGCATTAAAGTATAAAAGTTAGCTATTTTACCTTGGAGATCTTGAGTAGACTCTTTCTTGCCGTGAGGTGAAGATCCTCCATAAGCTTGGGCAGCAACTTCCTTTTGACATTGGTCGCCTTCACTTTCCATGTTGGTACCTACACAAATGTCCATAGAAATAGAAGTACAACCAAAGTTAGCACGGTTTGGTGGTAATCCCCTCACTTCGCTCAACACAACTTCTCCTTTTTCCACTCTCGGATTACCACCTTTCACTCCCTTAATCCTCTCAATCTTTTGTCTCTCATAATAATTTGAATTGGAGTAGGTAGGAACTTCTTTTTGCGTCTCGAGCAGAATGTACGTCTCGAGGAAATTTCCCCATCGGTCTCTTACAATATTAGGCCAATTTTGCATACTTGGAACTTTATGTTGTGCAAACCAATCGGCGCCTAAGCTCATATGACCATAGGTTATGGGGAAAACATCACACCACACCTCCTCATGGTAATTAAATTGGGAGAAGAATACCTTTACCCTCTCGGTAACCTTAAACCTGTCCAAGAAGTATGGAACAAGTAAAGGCTCGTAAAATAACCCCAAGTAATCAACCATGGATGGAACAATGTAGTTTCTATAGTACCTATCATTTAACATAATGAGGCAGCCCGGTATCCCAAAAATGGTCACCTTTTCGGAGTGTACACTTCTTCTTGGATCAACATTGTAAGGCATATGAGTACCGCTCAGTTTTGGAGATGCATACCCTCTTCTTCTCGTTGAACAACCTCCACTAGAGCTAGTATAACCATTCACACTATATTGATCTTGATAAGAAGTACTGCAAGGTGGAGAATATGAATCTTCACACTCCTCACGTGTACTCTCATCATAGCTCTCATAAGCTTTGTGAACGAAAGGGTTATACCTAACACCAAAACTAGGTTTAGAGTGAGAAGTGTAGGACTCCTCACATGCCCCAACATCATCATAAGATCCATCACGAGGTCCTACATCATCTCCAAAGTCACCATAAGCACTAGGCACTTAATTCACCTTATTTTCTCCCTCAAAACAGTAACTTTCAAATCTGCCCAAGTTTCGATCATGGCTATTTTCATAGCCTCCGCAATCTCCCTCAACTTCATAGCCATAAAACCCCTCACTACAACCATAGTCTCCCATGTTGTAGGCACAATAATCCCCGGCTATCGAAGACATATTCCCCTTATATAACCTTTGAACCTACAAAATGAACAAACAAGATTAGTAGTAAAAGCTTCTCACTAACACTCGTATTCACTCACTTTTGTGATCCTCACAATTGGAGCAGCGAATATTGAAAGTTGCTTATACTCCGGTAGTCAATAGGATGTCAATTCTACTTGGCAGCTGGAATAGATTCTTGTTTGATCGACTCAAGACACAAGAGAAAATTCTACTTACGAACTTGAAACAAAAAGTTACGACGAATTAAAAATGAGAAAAGCACACAAATAACGAAGACACGACAAAAACAGATTCAAAAACTAATTCACAATCTAGTAGGTGATTACTAGTTGCTAATTAGTACTAGAATCAAGAAATGAAACTAACGAAACAAAGAAAAGAAACTTTAAAATCTGAAATTTGAGCTTCAAGGTTTTTTTGGGAACGTTGATGACGCGGCACTTAGATGACGTGGCAATTTGGTGACATGGCAGTTTGCAATTTGGATTGGTCAAATTTTTAATTTGGGAGATTGAAAAATCAGCTAAAGGATGGAAAAGCACAAGACTTGGAGCCTTTTTCAAAATTCAAAACTTTGACTTTCCTTGCACCTTTTTGGCAAGACACCCTTTTGAAAGCCTTTGTCTCCTTTCCTCTTTTGTTTGTCTTGGTATGTGCCCTTACTCTCTTTTGGTAATGAGTCTTTTTGAAAGTCCTATTGTCCCCTTTCTTTTTTTGTATGTTCTTTGGGATATGTTTCAAGACTAACAAAAGACTACACTCTTTTCTCCACTCTTTAAGATCAAACCACACCTATTGAATGTTCTTGTTCAACAATAAATGATGAACATGAAGAACAACAAGAACACTCAAAAGATTGAAACTAAACCAAATGAACTCCAAATTGAATGATTTTGGATTCCTTTTGCTTACGTTAAACTCCATAACACAACCATTCATTTTTCAAGTCAGAATATTAACAACAAGCTTTCCAATTTTGAGCTTCACCTTACTAGTAGTTTCTTCAACCTTAAACTCAACAATGGTGAACAACTCAAAACCACCCGGATTAAGCTCAAATCCAAGATCTAGACTCACTTAGTGTTAGGGAACAAGAACCTAACACTAGAAACAAACAAAACACACTAAAATCTCCTAAATCTAAGTCTCAAATTTCAGCTCAAACACAAAAATGGGACAGATTTCTTTTTTTGAGATTTTTGGGTTTTCAACACTTTTTTTTTAATTTTTCAACTAACAAGCCCAAGATTGATTTTGTTGGAACAAAATCAATCCTTGATTTGATACCAAATGATATGAGAAAGACAAGGGAAACACAAAATAACTCCAAAACAGTCCAATACACCCTTCAAAACAGTTCACTAATCTTAAGGATTTGAGGACCAAGACGGAGACCACTCTCGGATTCACTACAACAAAAACAATACGAGATAACAATGGTGTATTTGACACCCAAAACAGCCACAAAATGTGAAGAACAAGATGAAAATAAGAACATAAATTTTTGGATTCAAAAAGGACCCAAAAATAGTCCACTACACAAGATAACAACAAAAAAAGTAAAGGATAGATAATGAGGCCAATATTATGACAAGAATCAGAAACCAAGTGTATATCATACACTAAGCCCCTAATAAATGTAATAATAAAAACCACACTCTTACGGTGACCACCAAGGGAATGAACTCACCTCAAGATCTATCGTTTCCAAGCAAAGATCAATATTGGCTTTTCCAAGCCCTATGCTAAGGATGGCTTTTCCAAGCCCTTCAAATAAGGGTGTTACACTCTCAAAAAAGAGAAAATATGTCTTTCAATTCTTCATCATTCAAAATCTACCAAGAAATGAGCTAAAATGACCTATTTATAGTGTATTACAAAAGAAGACAAAAAGACCACTTTGCCCTTAATGATAGGTGCGGCCATGGTGTGTAAATACACCATGTGTAATGTCCAAAATTCCCTTAATTAAGGTCCAAAACCGTGGGTCCTCAATCTTAAATGCTCCAAGCAATCTTCCACACGCAAGATTGCTTTAAGTTATGCTCAAAACGGGTCCTCCATGCATGTTCTTGTATTCTTGAGATGACCAAGTCTTGAGACTCTATATATTGGCCTCCAAAGATATCATCAAAATATAAAATGGCCATTTGTCTCGTATCAGCCTTTCAGGCGATGGCCCAAGCTGTTACTGCAAATGTTCAGGCCAACCCGGCACCGGCTCCATAGCAACAGGGAGGTGATTCAGCTGCTGCCAGGATCCATGACTTCATGCGGATGAATCCGCCGGAATTCTATGGGTCCAAGTCTGATGAGGATCCACAGTTATATTTAGAGAAGGTGCGGAAGATTACTCAGGTGATGCATGTATCTGAGGAACATAGTGTGGAGTTGGTTGAGTATAGGTTGAAAGACCTTTCTTATGACTGGGTCGTTGCTTGGAGGAAAGGTAGAGGTGAGGGAGCTATCCCTACGACTTGGCAAGAGTTTCAGGATGCATTCCTGGATAAGTTTTTCCCTTTAGAGATGAGAGAGGCGAAGGTGGAAGAGTTTATGAATCTGCGACAGGGCTCTATGACTATTAGGGAGTACTGTCTAAAGTTCAATCAGTTGGCCAAGTATGTTGTTGACTTAGTGGCTGATAATCGAGCTAGTATGAGTAAGTTTGTACTGGAGTGTCTAGTTATGTGGTTAAGGAGTGTAGGTTTGCTATGCTGAATAGTGAGATAAATCTTTCTAGGCTGATGACTTATGCCCAACAGATTGAGGAAGACACGATTAAGGAGAGAGATAGAATGAGAGAGAATAAGAGAGCTAGGTCCAAGCAGCATGGATAGGGTCATACTAGATCGCAGAGAGGGAGTCGCCCTCAGTATCAAGATCGTTCATCTATGCCAGCACTGTCATCTGCTAGTGCTCCCATGCCTAGAGGTAGGCAAGAGCAAGGTAGCAGGTCATATGCATCCAAGTCCCAGTATAGTGTTGGCAGTAAGCCAAATCGTCCCCTGTGTCCTAAGTGTGGTAGGACTCATTCGAGTGAGTGTTGGGGTGAGAAGAGGGGTTGTTTCTAATATGCTGACATGGGTCACAGAGTTAGAGATTGTCCACATGATGGACAAGGGCATCGTGACTATCGCCCTTAGACCTAGACTCAGACTGTTAGTGCTCCAGTTCCAGCGAATCGCCCAGCCCCAACTCAGGGCGCCTCTTCTAGCAATGCTGGCGGGCAGCGCCAAAATAGATTTTATGCTTTACCGTCCTTCCAAGAACATGAGGACTCTCCCGATGTTGTTACTGGTATGCTTCATATATTTCAGTTTGATGTGTATGCTTTGTTGGATCCTGGATCAAGTTTCTCATATGTTACACCTTTGATTGCTGTGAATTTTGAAATGATTCCTGAGATTATTCCTGAGCCTATCCTAGTTTCTACCCCAGTGGATGATTCGATTATTGCCCAGAAAGTGTATAAAAAGTGTCCTGTTACCGTTCTTCATAGAGTCTTGTTGGCTGATCTAATTAAGTTAGGCATGGTAGATTTTGATGTGATTCTGGGTATGGACTGGCTGTATTCTTCTTATGCCTCTATTGATTGTCAGACCCGAATGGTCAAGTTTCAGTTTTTGGGTGCATCCTTGTTTGAGTAGTCTGGGAATTCTGGGTCACCCAAGAGTCATTTTATCTCTTACCTCAAAGTTAGAAAGCTTATTTTCAATGGGTGTATTTACCATTTGGTTAGAGTCAAAGACACTAAGTCTGAGACTCCAACTCTCCAGTCTGTTAACATCGTCAATGAGTTTTTTGATGTCTTTCCGAATGATCTCCCAAGGATACCTCCTAATAGAGAAATAGAGTTTGGGATTGACCTTCTTCCCGATACTCAGCCCATTTTTATTCCTCCTTACCGTATGGCCCCTGCAGAACTTAAGGAGTTGAAAGAGCAACTCAAAGATCTACGATATAAGGGTTTCATAAGGCCTAGTGTTTCTCCTTGGGGTGCTCCTGTGTTGTTTGTGAGAAAGAAAGATGGCTCTTTGCGTATGTGCATTGATTATCGCCAACTGAATAAAGTCATCGTAAAAAATAAGTACCCCCTTCTGAGAATAGATGATTTGTTTGACCAATTGCAAGGTACAAGTTATTTCTCAAAGATAGACCTTCGTTCCGGCTATCATCAACTCAAAGTTAGGGAGTGTGACATCCCGAAAACCACTTTCTGAACTCGTTGTGGCCATTTTGAGTTTCTTGTTATGTCTTTTGGGTTAACTAATGCCACAGCAGCTTTCATGGACCTCATGAATCAAGTGTTCAGACCATATCTGGATATGTTTGTCATAGTGTTCATCGATGATATACTGGTGTACTCCTGTAGTGAGGATGAACATTCTGATCATCTCTGAACTGTCTTGCAAACCCTTAGAGATCACAAGTTGTTTGCCAAGTTCAGTAAGTGTGAGTTTTGGCTAAGGTCAGTTGCTTTTTTGGGTCATATCATTTCTTCCGAGGGTATTAGAGTTGATCCCCAAAAGACCGAAGCTGTTAGAAATTGGCCTAGACCTATTTCTCCGACTAATATCTGAAGTTTCTTGGGTTTAGCTGGCTATTACTGCCATTTTGTTGAGGTTTTCTCCTCTATAGAGTCTCCTATGACTTGGTTGACCCAAAAGAAAGTGAAGTTCTTGTGGTCCAAATCTTGTGATAAGAGTTTTTGGGAGTTGAAGACTCGACTCACTTCAGCTCCTATTTTGACTTTTCCTGATGGTGTTGATGGTTTTATGGTGTACTGTGATGCTTTGAGAGTTGGGTTGGGTTGCGTATTGATGCAGAAGGGTAAGGTGATAGCTTATGCTTCTAGAAAGTTGAAACCCCATGAGAAAAATTACCCCACCCATGACCTTGAGTTGGTTGTTGTTGTGTTTGCTTTGAAAATCTGGAGACACTATTTGTACGGTGTCCATGTTGATGTTTTCACTGATCATAAGAGTCTGCAGTATGTGTTTACCCAGAGAGAATTGGATCTTAGGCAGAGACGATGGTTAGAATTGTTAAAGGACTATGATATAAGTATGTTGTACCATTCGAGCAAGGCCAATATTGTGGCGGATGCCCTAAGTAGAGTGTCCATGGGTAGTGTTTCACATATGGTAGAAGGTAAGAAAGAGTTGGCTCGTGATGTACATCGTTTGGCTAGATTGGGGGTTAGGTTGTTTGACTCTGCTGAAGGTAGTATAGGGGTTCAGAGTAGTTTCGAATCCTCCTTGGTTTCAAAAGTGAAGGAAAAGCAATACTTAGATGCTAGTTTGTCAGACTGAAGGAGTCAGTCAAGGACCAAAAAGTAGAGGTTTTAGCCCAAGGGGGAGATGGTGTGTTGAGATTACAGGGTAGATTATGTGTCCTGAATGTTGATGATCTAAGACAGAAGATTATGGCTGAAGCACACGGGGTGCGATATTCTATTCATCCTGGTGCCACCAAGATGTATCGAGACTTGCGGGAAATCTATTGGTGGAGTGGCATAAAGAAAGATATAGCAGCGTTTGTAGCTAAGTGTGCAACATGCCAACAGGTTAAGGTTGAACACCAAAGACCTGGTGGTATGATGCAAGAGTTTAGTATTCCCACCTGGAAGTGGGAAGAGATAAATATGGACTTCGTGATTGGTTTACCTCCTTCCCGACGCCATCATGATTCCATTTGGGTTGTGGTTGATAGATTGACTAAGTCTGCTCATTTCTTGCCTGTTCATACTTCATATACTGCTGAGGATTACGCTAGATTGTATATTCGAGAGCTAGTCAGACTGCATGGAGTTCCCTTGTCTATCATTTCGGATAGGGGTACTCAGTTCACTTCACAATTTTGGAAAGCTTTTCAGAAGGGTCTGGGTACCCAAGTGCTTTTGAGTTCTGCTTTTCATCCACAGACCGATGGTCAGGCTGAGTGAACCATCCAGACCTTAGAGGATATGTTGAGAGCTTGTGCACTTGACTTTAAGGGAAGTTGGGATGATCACTTACCTTTGATAGAGTTTGCTTACAGTAACATTTTCCACTCTAGTATTGGCATGGCTCCGTTTGAAGCCTTATATGGGAGGAAGTGTAGATCACCCATAGGTTGGTTCGAGGTGGGTGAAGAGGTTGTGAGTGGTCCTGATTCGGTATTTGAGGCTATGGAAAAAGTTAAGTTGATTAGGGAAAGGTTGAAAACTGCGCAGAGTCGTCAGAAGTCATATGCAGATGTTAGAAGGAGATACCTTGAGTTTGAAGTTGGTGACCTAGTGTATCTGAAAATTTCACCCATGAGAGGGGTGAAGAGATTCGGAAAGAAGGGGAAGCTTAGTCCCCATTATGTTGGTCCTTACAAAATTCTTAGCCGTGTTGGTAAGGTAGCTTATGAGGTTGATTTTCCTTCCGAGTTGTCCTCTATTCATCCAATATTCCATGTCTCCATGCTTAGAAAGCATATTAGCGATGTTGTAGTAGTAGATTCCTCTGTGAGTGCTGACATTCAAGAAAATCTTTCTTTTGATGAGATTTCTGTTGAGATTCTTGATTTCAGTGTCTGAAGACTAAGGAACAAAGAAGTTCCCTTGGTCAAGGTATTGTGGCGAAACCAATCTGTTGAGGGTGCAACTTAGGAAGCTGAGGCAGATATGCGATCCAAGTACCCGCACCTATTTTCCGTGAACTCCGATCAAGCCGAAGGTACCGTTCTTTCCTAAATCATGCACTTTTGATAAAAGTTGCAGTAGTTCAGCTGTCATTTATTATGTGTTCAGCTGTAGTTTCTTGAATTTATGCATTCTATGTTGCATTCGGAGTGAGAAACGATGTGGTGATGAGTCTACCGAATGGTTTCAGCTGTATCCTCTATTCCCTATCTAATCTTGGCATGTATGGCATCATTCGAGGATGAATGTTTCCAAGGGGTGGATGATATAATACCCCGGGAAATTTTTCGTTGAAATTTTGTTCGTAAACGTGTTGGGTTCTATCTTCTAGAATGAATTATAAATTTTTCGTGCGGAATGTCTTACATTATGACACACCATTGCGTATAGTATCGAATAAGCTTTCCAACGATATGTGTATCATCCAAAACGGACAACCAAGTGACGAGTTATGAACATTCCGATCGAACCGTGAATAGTAGTGAACAGTAAAACGTGCAGGAAAAAGTATTGAGGCCTGGCATATTTTTGCTCCAAATTTAAATAGTCATAACTCCTTGTACCTAATGATTTGGGTGATCTACTATATATCAACGAAAAGCTCTATGAGTTTTCTTTTCGATGAAATTAGTTTCATCCAATTTGTCTATCGAAGCAAAAAGTTATGGTCGATCTACTTCAGCCTATCAAAAGTGAATTTTTGGGTCAACTTCAAATGATCATAACTCCTCGTACACAATGATCTGGGTGAGTATCAACGAAAATATATAAGAGTCCTCTTTCTAATGAAATTGGTTTCATCCAATTTGGATATCGGAGTAAAACGTTATGGTTGATCTACTTCAGACTATCAAAACAATCCACCAAAGGACAGATTCGAGAATTATTTTATTTTTAGGGGCGTTTTGGTCATTCCCCCTCACCCAAAATACATCCAAACCCTATATTAAAGCCTATTAGAAGCATTATATGTTATATTTCATCAAATTCCCTCAAAAAGAAAACCCTAAGCTCCTACATCCAACTTCAAGAACCTCCAAAGTTCACCATTAATTCTGCAAATTTATTCAATATTCAAAGTTCCTAGTTCAAGAACTCCAAGAACCATCATTCAAAGGCATGATTAACATCTCAAAAATAAGTATCGATCTAAAGTTCATCATTCAAGTTATGTGGGGTTTTTCAACAAGAACTCTCTTTCGTTCTTGTGCCCAAAAGTAATTTTCTTTACAAAGGCATGATTTTTATTTGATTTTTATGAATTTGAAGCATGAACCCATATCTTATGATGAATATTATGAAATCTTGATGTTTATGATTTTGAAAGATGAATTTACATGTGTGGTGATATAAAGCATGAATCTTGAACGATATTTATCATGATTTTGATATTTGGGTCGTGAATCCACATTGGAAATTGTGTTTTTTTAGAAAGTGTGTGTTATAAGCACGTTGATGTTGAATATTTGAGATATTTTGAATGATTTGACCTTTAGGTTTTAATGGAGTTGTTTTGAACTCGAGTGTGAAAGAAATCCACAACGTGGTTGATTTTGATAGAGGGGAAGCATGATGGCTCCCGATGTATATTTATATATTAATAAAATTGTTTTGTTTTGGATTGTCTTTGAAATGATCTGAGCTAAGTCTGGGACAAATCCTTAGCATCGAGTGGGAAGTATAAAGCGACCTTACTTCCTTAGAACTACGTGCCCCCGTAGGAGTGAGCCTGAGGCTGATTTATATAGTGATCACTAGTTTGTGTGGATTTGATATCAATAGTCCTACTCCGATGGTAAGGATAGGACGGCTCTCCCCAACGTGGGTTGTACGTTGGACTCCATGTAGCTCACATGGTTTATGTCGGTTATAGGATCTCCCAGTGTGTGTGTGTGTTTCCTTGTGTCTATGGTGAATGGTGAAGTGATTTGAAAGTGGCATTGTGAAAGTTATTCTTTTGAAAGATTTAAATGATATTTACATTATGAGAATTGATATTCTTGATGAACTGAAAGTGATTGACAAATTATATGATGACTCTCATGTGTTATTATACTTATTTCATCCTCTCATGATTATGATGATTTTCTTCGGGCTATGTGAGTCTTTAATACATCCTGCATATTTCTTAAAAATATTTATGATGATGATGTTTATACAACTGCATACACCCCCATATACTTGGTTGCTTTCCATGGTACTGACCTACATCTTCGGATGTGGGCTGCATTTTCTCGGAATGTAGGTTCAGATGCTCAATTCTAGGTTCGACAGTGATTCTTCGGGCACGCTGTTCTACATCCTCTGTTGTGGTGAGTCCTCATGTTCTAAGGATATGATGTCTGATGTTGGTTTCACGGAATTATTTACATTTGATAACTGAGTATGAGTCAGTTGGGGCATGTCTCAATGGCTCGCTGGTTTTATTGATTTTCTTAGAGGCTTGTCAGGCTAGTATAGATGTTGGGAGTTGACTAATAAGTCATATTTTGTTACCTTTCTGAAATTCTTTTATCCTTGGATGATGATTACTCTGTTGATATTTGAGGGTTATTTATGGAAACCCAGTTGATTTGTGTTGAACTGAATGAAAATGGCTCAAAGGGTTAGCTTGCGGCTACTCGTAGCCTCAAGCACCGTGTGATGCTCCGCGACCCATTTTTCGGGGCGTTACACTAAAAAGTACATAAATAGTATTTACAGTACATAAGAAAACCCTAAAACCAAAGTTCGAATAAAATAGGAGAAAACAAGGTTGGTGGCCACTTATAGTCTCTACTTGGGCCCTGACCCTGAGTACAGGTAGCACTTACGGCCTGCAGGGTGGATGCAAGTAGCAATCACTAGTGCCAGGACCAAAAATCCTGTAGGTCAGCTACCGGGATTTTGGACTTTTGGCACTGGCTTTGCCCATATGCGGTCCATAAATGCTATTTGCGATCCACATATTGACTTAGTAAGTGCCAAGAGTCATCTTTTCAATTTTTCTTCAAGTCTCGAACATGCTTTGATCACGAACAATTCAAAAAGTGTCCTGAACATCCATAATTACTCTAACAAGTATCCAAAAATATCTTTTTCATCTTTTTTATGAACTTAGCCTCCAAAACAAGATTTTCGGCAAAACATGCCCAAAATTCATCATATCTAACAAAACAACTGCAAAAAAAATCATATTTTTTTCATTTTAAGCATCGAAAGTGCTATATTTCTATAGCAAATCAGGAGGTATAATTAGTATTATTTGAATTGTTTAGTAGATTTTAAAATCGTAAATTAGGCATAATTGAGTTAGTGATCCGTGTTTAGGGTAGAATTGCTATCTTAAGGCTAATTGTGGTTTATCTAACATCTAGAAGTAAGTTTATATACCTTAATCTAGTCCAGGATAAAAATTTGCCTAAGAATAGATTTTTGGGATTAGAAGTGGGCCCCTCCAGCCCACCTCAAGCCAAGATTCTTGTTAGCTCCTTGTAGACTTATTGGGGGTATTATATCTTTAAATTGCTTATTTTAGAGTCGAAGATACTAGATTCATGATGCTTATCCTAATTTGGTACTTTGGAGTTGGTGTTAATTCTGGACCTAGTCTGGTGGTCTATTGATATTGAGTTTTGATTCAAGTCTGGCAATTGATGATGTGAGTTTCGATTCAAGTTTGTCAAATAATGATGATATAAGTTTTGATTCAAGTATGACATTGAGATATTATTTATGGTATGTTATGGCACGGATGGATTCACAATTATGGCTTGATATTTTGAAAATTTATGAAATTCTGGTTATTTACTTTTGTGATTGCACCCTTCAGGCTTATGGGGGACTGCGTGGGTTATTTACTTTTTGGCATATACTGACTTATGGGGGCCATTCTTGTAGTATTAATTATTATTTCTTTCATTATTACATCTATTTTGGTCGCTTATTTATAATCTTGGAGCATTTCTCTAAGTTCGCCATTTTACCATGACTTAGCTTATCTATCTTGCACTTTTATTATACTTATATTATGTTTTAGCTCAGTCGATCAATGATTCCTACTAAGTACTTGTGTCGTTGGTTCTCATACTATACTTTTGTACCTTTTTATGCATATATGAGACTAGTGGCTATCGCAAACGTTACGATCATGTTGTTGAGAGTTTAGAGGCAAGGAGAGCTCTCGGAGCCAAAGTGCCCTTTTCTCTTTCTTCTACATTTATTTAGTCTATTTTTATTTGAGATTGGTGTATATTGACTATTACAGTACCTGTATTTTTTTGTTAGTGGCTCTTTGTTGCACCCAAGTACACACACAAGTGTACGTGGTCTCACCAAGTAGTAAAGAGGACCTTTAGAAGCCAAGTATGGATCCCATAGGGACTTGTTTTAACAAATATCTAATTTTAGTTCACTATTTCAATTTAAAGTGGTGCAAAAGTAACTAAAAGAGTTTTTGAGTTGTAGATTAAAAGCAAAGTAGACAATGTGTAAAAGTAAATTTCTTGGACAATCAATAAGGAGAAACCTAGGGTTAAGGTCTGCGAACAATCATACTAACCTACTGAACTTCATTGGTTAAGTTACTTATCTTGCATGTTGATTCATGGGGTTGATATTACAACTTCATTCTATAGAAGCTTATAATCCTATTCTATTTACCCCCACGTTCTATCCTCTTAGTACCCCTCTCGGGCTCATAAAAATGATAATGGATGTATTCTAAGGGTCGTGAATCCTTAAAATAGTTATAAAAAGGATAAATACATAACCAAATACAATAATCAACCAAAACCTAATCAATTCAAAGCAATAGTAATCATGTTCTTGGCCTTAACCCCAGAAAGGGGGTGTTAGCCACTCATGGATATAACCATAATCACTATAGATGAATATGTGATAAAATACATAAACAAGCTAAAATAAAAGAAAAAAAAACGTAATTTAAGTGTTTTCCAGCCTCCCTGAATGTTTCCAAGTTGTCCATGGTCCATAACATCAAGTCCAAGTGTCCTATTTATAGGAGGACAATTTGGCCGTTTATGGATTAGGGTCTGCGTCACGCCCTTTATAGAGAGGTACCTAGGGTATGCAATGCACCATAATAGTAAATACACACTTTTTTATGTCCCTTAGGAATATCCCTACGTGATTCACGTTCCCCATGGCGGTGACTAAGCCCCGCGATGCGCCATGGACTTCTAAGAGGTCTGTTTTACGTTAAATCTTGTCTTGTGCTTTTGTTGATCCATTACAAGCCTTTTTGTGTTGTTTCAACTTGATTTACAGATTTTAAATCATGCATATATCATCATCATATACTAAACAATCATACTATATCATCAATCACCACGTATTAGTGCTCAAAACAACACAACATTCAAGACAATGAACTAGAAACTTAAGCTAAGAACTAGTTTTGCCCATTTTATCTTTCACATAGTTTTGACTCTTGGCTTATTTCAATTGAACCTCAAACACTATAAAAAATTTGTTCCACACATAATTACACAATCATACCATTATAAACTCATTACTCACACTAGAATTCATTGAGATCAACTAGAACAATACCTAGCTTAAGCTAGTAACACTAGTTTTCTCGTTTTCACTCTAAGTGACCAATTTGTGTACAAACTTATTTGGAAAACACCTTAAACATTGTAGTAAAGTAATTAATCATGTAGATGCTCAATTATATCATTATTAAATTATTAATCACTGAATAAGTCCTAAATATAAAGCTAAACAAGCCTTAATAACAACACCGAGGTGCATAAATACACCTCATATCATCACCCCACACTTAAATCCCTATTCGTACTAGAAAAACTCATTACTCTAAGCATCATAATCAGAAGATACTCTGTGATTCTACTATAAGAAAGATACTCAAGCTAGTATTACAATGACTACACAGAATGCAAGTCCTTACACAAATCATGTTATGTACAACTGAAAGCTCATGAATACCACTCCAAAACATCCTAGCCTCAAGAATTGACTCACCTAGTTGGCAAACTCATACATATTTCTCAATCAAAGACATCACACAAATCACCCAATATCATAAAAATGTGCCCTCACAATCAGAGAGTTACCCATAACCGCTCATATAGATGCAGTTTATCACAAATTAGGTATAAGAATCGAATTAAGCTTACTCTCACAAAGAATTCACTAGTTACACAAGATGAACCATACTTATAATATCAAAATGATGAAGCTTAGGATCAAATGGGTTTTTAAGGGTTTTAATGTAGGATAAGGGATGGTTAGGACTATTTTGATCAATAATAGTGAGTATCTTCCCTAAGCTCTTTAATACATCACACTTTTCATTCATTTCACCTCTAACAACCAATTTCCACCACTTCTATCTATCCATATCTTTTTTTTTCCAATATCATTAAGATTACTCACATATAATATGGATGGGAGTATTGTTTATTAATTCATGATTCAATTTTAGCACAAATTTTTTTCATTCCCAACCTCAACACAATAATTGTACACTCCAATAACTATTACTTTGGGGATTCAATTTCACCTTTTCCCTACTTGACTTTCAAACTCCTTAACTCAATTAATTTTATACTAAATCTCTTAGGAGTATTCAATCAAATTAAGGTCAATCAAAGAATGGGATACAGGCTACATATGAGGCTACCAAAGAAAACAAGCTAAAGTCTCAATAGGGCTAACTAAGATTATCTGTAATGGTAGGTAAAAGAAGGTATGGAACATGGCTATCAAATAAATATTTATATCATCTCCTAAACGCACATTCTTTATTTTGCTTTGCACACACATCAGGAAAGTTCTAGAAATCATATACAACAAGGAATACACAAAACCTCACATCACATATGGCACATGCTCAACTTAAGTAGGATCATCATAGACTCTCAACCAAACAATAGCATGAATTCAACAATAAGCCCACAACATTCAAGAGTCATAAAGTAGAGCCTAGGTGTCTCAAAAGTAATAATTCACATAGTCAACATGCTTTTTACAACCAAAAAACTTGCATCTTGCAATCACACATAGCACCAAAAAGAATATCCCACTAATTCCTACACAAAAACTTTTAAAATTACTCCTAAAACTGGAAATTTCACCACCCCATACTTAAAATTCTACTTTGTCCCTAAAGAATACTTAAAAGTAGAGATATAAATACTCCCTGAGGCCTCTAGGCCTAGATAGTAGAATCTTCATAGATCAAGAGGATCCAAGGACCCCACACTTAATCTTTGTCATGCTTCTTAGCTAAGGTTTCTGGTACTAAGACTTCCCATCATCCTGTGACTCAACAAAAACAAAAATAGGCGAAGTAAAAACAAAAATACTGAAAATTATAACCTACCATAACTTGGGTTGCCTCCTAAGAAACACCTGATTTAGTGTTGCGGCATGACCTTCATCAACTTTTTCCTCCAGTTTGAGGATATGAATTTTACCCCCAACCGCATATCCATCTTTTTATTTCTCTCATAGGGTGGTGGTACAAATATGACTAAATCAAGTAATGGATGGTGCATGGTAAACCACTTGGCCTTATAGTGAGGCATGTTCTTGTGTTGCTTTTCTAGTGCAAAATTAGGAATATAGGATTCTTGTTCCTCATCTTTACACTCTTCCACTATTTTAGCTAACTCTATATATATGACATCATCTAAACATAATGTATAAATTTCTTTGAATGAGTCCTAAATAATCCCACTTCAAAATTTACACCATCCATAACACACTCACTCTTATTCACTTTCTCAATTTTAGTCTCAAGAGAAAGATGACAGTTAAATGGCTGAAATTCTTGTGTTTTCTCTATAAATTGGCTAGTATCCTTATATTCTTTACTCATTCTCTATGGATATGATGGTGGCGGTCTCTCCTTAACCTGTTCAGTAACTTTAGTTTTTGAGTACTCAGACTTTCTCAAAGTATTAACAACTTTGTCTGCATCTGGTTGGGGAGTCAACTCTGCATTTACCTCCTTAGTTGTCTTTGGAGGCCATTCAATCAGCCCTTTACCATTCCTCAAAATGATTTTATTTACTTGTTTAGAAGGTTCATTGTTACTTGGAAAATCACCTTGAGGCTTGGTGTTTTGGGTTTGCTGTAATTGCCCTAACTGACGCTCAAAATTCTTCTAAAGTACTTGCTAATTTTTGAGTTCAGCAACTATCTATTCTTGGGTGGCCATGATATTCTTTATCATGTCCTCTATGCTACTGGCCTGTGTGTTTTTTTGTTGTTGCTAAAACTACTGTTGCTGGTTATTGCTCCATGACTGATTTGGTGTCTGAGTTTTCCACTGGTTGTTGTAAGAATTACCATAAATTAGCCTTTGAACATTGCCCAAAAACATCACTGACTCAGGATTTGCACCACACATAGCTGCAGAATGACCACTATTGTCACAAACCACACGCTAACTTATAGTGCTCCATATATAGGAGAGTATCTACCTCATATTGTGAAGGTTCCGTCCACACACTTCCATCAAAATCTAGATAAAAACCTCTCGATGGGGTCCCCCATAAAAATAATAAGAATCATCATCACTTGAAAACTATCTATCCTAGGCTGATATATCAAGAAGTGTGATAAAAAAGTAAAAAAAACTAAAAAGAAAAATGTACTAAACTATGTACAACTCAATATAGCTAAACTAAAAATAAGATAGTTGCGTACTTACAAGACCACAGCAACGGCGCCAAAAACTTATTGTCCCCAAGCTCACACGTAAGTACACATGGTCTCATCAAGTAGTAAAGTAGCCCTTTAGAAGTAAAGTATTGATCCCACAGGGACTTGTTTTAACCACTATCTAATTTCAGTTCACTATTTCTATTTAAAGTGGTGTAAAAGTAACTAAAAGTGTTTGTGAGTTGTAAATTGAAATTAAAGATTAGTCAAATTGAATAATGTGTACATAGAATTATCCCACCATACTGTATGTGAATGAGCTAAATAAGATGGGGCAAAATAAAAGATGTGTGTAGATAAAAGTAGTGGAAATTGATTGTTTGAGGTGAATTAAATGAACAATGTGATGTATTAAAGTTCTTAGGGAAGATAGTCATTATTCTTTACCAAAGTATTTCCTACCCGTCCCTTGGCCTACATTACAACCCTTAAAGACCTGCTAGATCTTAAGCTTCACCACAATGATATTAGTGGAGTACTACACTAAGGGAAAGCCTATGGTTCATCTTGTGTAACTTGTGAATTCTTTGAGAGGGTGAGTGTATTTTGATTCCTATACCCATTTATGATAAATTGCATCTATGTGAGTATTTGTGGGTAACTCTCTTATTGTGAGGACACATATTTGATGATAGTTGGGTGATTTGTAAGAGGTATTTTATTGAGAAATATGCATGAGTTTTCCAACTTGGCAAGTCACTTCTTGAGGCTATAATGTTTTAAAGTAGTATTCTTGAACTTTCAATTGTGTACATAACATGCTTAGTGTAAGGACTTCCATTCTGTGTAGTCATTGTAGGATTAGCTTGAGTGTCTTACTTGTAGTATAAATGTAGAGTCACCTCATCTTAAGATGCTTAGAGTAAATATTTGTTTGAGTAAGAACAAGTCTTTAAGTGTGGGGTGGTGATTTGAGGTGGATTTATGCACCTCCGCGTTGTTTTCTAGCTTATCTAGCTTCATTATCCGGGCTTATTTTGCCTTGTTTTGAGGACTAATTATGTGTTTAATATGTTAATAGTGGTATAATTGAGCATCTTAGTTTTCAAGTAATTAGTCACAAGGTTTAAGGTTAAATTGAATCAAGCCTAGAGTCACACAATAAGTTAAAGATCAAAAAGGGCAAAACTAGTTCTTAGCTTAAGTTTCTAGTTCGTTGTCTTTGATATTATGTTGTCTTGAGATCTAATACGTGGTGTTTGATGTTATAGGATATTTGGTGAGTTGATTATTATTATATATAGATGATACACAAGCTGGAAATCAAGGTGAAATAACACCACAAGGCTTGGGATGGAAGGACAAGTGCATGAAACAAGTTTAGAAGTCAAATTGAGGTCATGAATGCATGGAGAATTGAAGACCTTGGTCCATGATATGCAAGGGTATTCATGGACATAGATATGGATTTCAAAATGACTTTACAGTGTGTGACCTTGATTGGGCCACATCGCATACCCTAGTTCATGGAATAAGAGGGGCGACGCAGACCTTAATCCAAAAATGGCCAAATTGTCCTCCTATATATAGGACACTTGAACTTGATGTTATATACCTTGGAAGACTTTGAAAATTTGAGAGAGACTGGAAAACAATTCAATTAGGGTTTTTCCTTCTTTACTTTATTTTTTTTACGTATTTTAACATGATTTTTACCTTTGTGATTACTATTATGTCCATGAGTAGCTAAAATCCCCTTTTTCGGGGTTAAGGCCAAGAACATGATTACTATTACTTTGAATTGATTTGGTTTTGATTGATTATCATATTTTGTTGTTTATTTATACTTGTTATACATATTTTAAGGATTATCTACCCTTAGAATATATCCATCATCATCTTGTGAGCTCAAGGGGGGAATAAGAGGATAAAACATGGGGGTAAATAGAGAAGGATTATAAACTTCTACAGAATGATGTTGTAATTTGCATGTAGGATATATAAATACCTACATGATATATTTGGTTCACTACAAGATGAAATATAAATACGTTTAGCTTAGTTCTCACATCCCTGCTCAACGATGTAGTTATGGGTCTAAGTTAGATAGGCGATTAGAGGCCCGAGAGACCATGATCATACTATCAACCCCGTGAATCAACAACCAAGATAAGTAATCTAACCAATTAATTTCAATAGCTTAGTATGATTGTTCGTATGGCCTTAACCCTGGGTTTCTCCTTATTGATTGTCCAAGCAATTTACTTTTATGCATTGTCTACTTTACTTTTAGATTACAACTCCAAACCTCTTTGGATTACATTTGCCACACTTTAATATCAATAGTCGAACTTGAATTTGATATTTGTTAAAACAAGTACATGTGGGATCAATACTTGGTTTCTAAAGAACCACTTTACTACTTGGTGAGACCACGTACACTTGCGTGTGCACTTGGGCGCAACCAATTTTTTGGTGTCGTTGTTGGGGACTTGTAAATAGGCAAATATCTTATTTTTAGTTTACTTATATTTTTTTATGTTTTTCATTTACTTTTTTATCACACTTCTTGATATAGCAACCTGGGATAGATGGTTTTCGAGTGGTGATGATTCTTGTTATTTTTGCGGATGACCCCACTGAGAGGCTTTTTTTCCAGACTTTGATAGAAGTGTGTAGATAGGACCTTTACAATATGAGGTGGATACTATCATATCTGTGGAGCAGATCACAGGTTGGTGTGAGGGTTATGGAAATAGTGGTCATTCTACAGATATGTGTGTTGCCAATCCTAACCCAGCGATGTTTGTGGGCAATTCTAAAGGCCATATTATTGGAATGCCTATAATAAAAAGTAGTAGACTCAGCCACCAATTCAATTATAGAACAACCAGCACCAACAGTTTCAGCACCAGCAAAACAAGCAGGCCAGTAATATACAGGAGATATTAAAGAAGATCATGGCCGCTTAAGAATAGATGTTGCTGAATTTAAAAATCGGTAAGTACTGTAGAAGCATTTGGAATATCTATTAGGAAAAATACTGTAGGAACAAAATACCAGGCCTCAAGGTGGTTTCCTAAGTGAAAATAAACCACCAAAATACGTAATGGCAATCACTTTGAGGAATGGTAAAGATATCAATGAAGAACCTCCAAAGACATCGATTGCAGACAAAGTTGTTGATAATTTGTAGAAGTATAAGTACTCAAAAAATAAAGTTGTTGAACAGGTTAAGGATAGACCACCATCGCCATTTCTACAGAGGCTAAGAAAAGCAAAGGAGGATACTAGCCAATTTATGGAGCAAACATAAGAATTTTAGCCATTCGACTGTCATCTTTCTCTTGAGACTGAAATTGAGAAGGTGAATAAGAGTGAGTATGTTGTGGATGGTGTAAATTTTGAAGTGGTATTGGTTGGGACTCTTTCAAATCACTTTTCTACATTATTTTTTGAAGATAACATGTCTGTGGAGTTATCTGAAATAGTGGAAAAGTGTAAAGATGAGGAACAAGAATCCTATATTCTTAATTTTGCACTAGAAAAGCAACGCAAAAACATACCTCACTGTAAGGCCAAGTGGTTTACCATGCACCATCCATTAATCTACCACTACCCTATGAGCAAAGCAAAAAGATAGATACATAATTAGGGGTAAAATTCATATCCTCATGGTGGAGAAAATAGTTGATAAGGGCCGTGCTTCGATACTAAAACATACGCTTCTTGGGAGGCAAACCCAAGTTAAGGTAGGTTTTATTTTCAATAATTTTAGTTTTTATTTCACTAGTTTTTGTTTTTGTTGAGTCACAGGTTGATGGGAAGTCTGAGTGTCGAATAACCTGATCTAAGGAGCATGGCAAAGACTAAATGTGAGGTCCCTGGACCCCCTTGATGTATAAAGAAGTTATGAGCTATCCTAGAGGCCTCAGGGAGTATTTCTATCTCTACTTTTAAGTATACTTTGGGGAAAACATAGATATTTAAGTATGGGGTAGGGAAATTCCCATTTTTAGCTTATTTGTGTTACAATAAACCTATTTTGGCCCTGGTCCTTCTTGGACAATGTGCACCTCAACTGAGGCAAATCTCTTAAGTTAAGGGTGTCTATCATAGGGGTTCGTAATTTTATTTTTGGTAAGTGAGATATTCTTGTTGGTGTTATATATGACTACATGATGCAAGTGTTTTGGCTATAAAAGCATGTTGATTATGTGAATTACTACTTTTAAGACTCCTAGGCTCTTGATTTTGACTCTTTTACTTGTTGGCTTTATGTCAAATTTGTGTTATTATTTGGGTTAGGGTCTATGATGATCCTACTTGAGTTGAGCATGTGTCATATGTGTGGTGGGTTTTTTGTGTATTCCTTGTTATACTTGATGTCTAGAACTTTCCTAGTGTGTGTGCAAAGCAAAATAAAGAGAATGGTTTTAGGATATGACATAGGAATTTCTTTTATAGCCATGTTATACCCTTTTTCAAACTTACCAGTGTGCATAATCCTAGTTATCCCTATTGTAACTTTAGCTTATTTTCTTTGGCAACCTCATATGTAGCATGTATCCCCTTCTTTGATTGACCGTAATTTAATTCAAAGCTTCTAAGTGGTTTAAGGTAAAATTAATGAAGTTAAGAAGTTTGAAATTCAAGTAGGAGAAAGGTGAAATTGAATCCCCAAAGTAATAGCTATTGGTGTTGAAAATTTTTATGTGTTGTGGTTGGGAGTTGTGTAATGAAAAGAATAAAAATTGATTAAATTGAATAATATATGTATAGAAAATACTCCCACCATCATGTATATGAATGAGCTTAATGATATGGAGCAATACAAAAGATGTGGGTAGATAGAAGTGGTGTAAATAGGTTGTTAGAGGTGAATTGAATGAAAAGTATGATGTATTAAAGCTCTTAGGGAAGATAGTCACTATTACTGGCCAGAATAGTTCCTACCCATCCCTTAGCCTACATTACAAACTAGAAAGACCTATTTGATCCTAAGCCATAACATTCTGATATTAGTGGAGTACTAAACTAAGGGCAAGCCTATGGTTTATCTTGTGTAACTTGTGAATTCTTTGGGAGAGTGAGCATAATTTTATTCTTGTATCCATTATGTTATAAATTACATTTATGAGAGTGATTACGGGTAACTCTCTTGTTGTAAGGGAACATATTTTATGATAGTTGGGTGATTTATATGATGTCTTTGATTAAGAAATATGCATGATTTTTCCTACTAGGTGAGTCAATTCTTGAGGCTAGGATGTTTTGGAGTAGTATTCTTGAATTGTCAATTATGTATATAACATGCTTAGTGTAAGGACTTGCATCCTGTGTAGTCATTATAGTACCAGCTTGAGTGTCTTTATTTTAGTAGAAGTGTGGAGTCACCTCAGATTATGATTCTTAGAGAAAAGATTTATTCGAGAATGAACAAGGATTTAAGTGTGGGGTAATGATATGAGGTGGATTTATGCATCTCAGTGTAATTATCTAGGTTTATTTTTCCTTTTTTAGAACTACTTATGTGCTTAATGAGTTAATAATGGTATAATTGAGAATATTAGTGTTAAAGTAATTATTCACAAGGTTTAAGGTTAAATTGAATCAAGTCGAGAGTCAAATGATAAGCTAAAGATCAAAAAGGCCAAAACTAGTTCTTAGCATAAGTTTCTAGTTCGTTGTCATTGATATTATATTGTCTTGAGATATAATCCATGGTATTTGATGTTATAGTACTCTTTATGAGTTGATTATTATGAGATATACATGATACACAAGCTGTAAATCAAGGGGAAACAACACCACAAGGCTTGGGATGGAAGGACAAGTGAATGAAACAAGTTTAGAAGTCAAATTGAGGTCGTGAATGCATGGGGCATCGCGGACCTTGTTCTATGCTATGCAAGGGACTTCACAAACATGGATATTGCTTAAAATATGACATTCTAGTGTGTCACCATTAACGGTACATGTCGCACACCCTAGTTCATGGAATAAAAGGGGCAACGCGGACCCTAATCCAAAAACAGCCAAACTGTCCTCCTATAAATAGGACACTTGAACTTGATGTTATAGAGCTTGGAAGACTTTGAAACTTGTAGGTATGATGTAAAACTTCAATGAAGTTTGTTCCTTCTTTACTTTAGTTTGTTTATGGATTTTAACATGATTTCTACCTTTACAATTACTGTTATGTCCATAAGTGGCTAAAAGCTCCCTTTCCGGGGTTAAGGCCAAGAACATGATTACTATTGCTTTGAATTGATTTGGTTTTAGATCTTATCATATTTTTCTGTTTATTTATCCTTTTTATAACTATTTTAAGGATTATCAACCCTTAGAATATATCTATTTTCATCGTGTAAGTTTGAGAGGGGGAATAAGAGGATAGAACGTGTCAGTAAATAGAATAGGATTATAAGCTTCTACAGAATAAAGTTGTAATTTGCATGTAGGATAGATATATACCTATGTGTCCTATTTGGTTCACTACGGGATGAAATATAAATATGTTTAACTTAGTTTTCACATCCCCGCTCAATGATGTAGTTGTGGGTCTAAGTTAGATATGTGATAGGAGGCTCGAGAGACCATGATCATAATATCAACCTCGTGAATCAACAACCAAGATAAGTAATCTAACCAATTTCAATAGCTTAGTAAGATTGTTCGTTGGGCCTTAACCCTGGGTTTCTCCTTAATGATTTTCTAGTAAATTTACTTCTACACATGTTTACTTTACTTTTAGTTTACAACTCCAAAACTTTTTGGATTACATTTCCACCACTTTAATCTCAACTTTTGAACTTAAATTCAATATTTATTAAAACAAGTCCCTATAGGATCGATACATGGCTTCTAAAGGGCCACTTTACTACTTGGTGAGACCATGTACACTTGCATGTGCTCTTGGGCACAACCAAGTTTTTTCCTAGTTTTGAGGACTACTTATGTGCTTAATATGGTTAGTATTCCCTCCTATCATGTTGGTGACCCGAGTTCGATCCCCGAAAATGGCTCTAAGAATTTGTTGCACACACGCAAGTGTATGTGATCTCACTAAGTAGTAAAGTGTCTATTTAGAAGCCAAGTATCAATCCCACAGGGACTTGTTTTAACAACTACCTAATTTCAGTTCATTATTTCGATTTAAAGTGGTGTAAAAGTAACTAAAAGAGTTTTAGAGTTGTAGACTAAAAGAAAAGTAGACAATGCGTAAAAGTAAATTTCTTAGATAATCAATAAGGAGGAATCTTGGATTAAGGTCTGCGAACAATCATACTAACCTATTGATCTTCATTGATTAAGTTACTTATCTTGGTTTTTGAATCACAAGGTTGATATTATGATCATGGTCTCTCGAGCCTCTAATCACATATCAAACTTAGACCCATAACTACATCATTGAGTGAGGATGTGAGAACTAAGATAAATGCATTTATATTTCATCCTGTAGTGAACCAAATAGGTCATGTAGGTATATCTCCATCCTACATGCAAATTACAACTTTGTTTTGTAGAAGTTTATAATCCTATTCTATTAACCCCCACATTCTATTTTCGTATTCCCCCTCTCGAGCTCACAAAGACGACAATAGATGTATTTTAAAGGTATAAAATCCTTAAAATAGTTATAACAAGGATAAATAAACAACCAAATAGGATAAGAAACCAAAAACTAATCAATTCCAAGCAATATTAATCATGTTCTTGGCCTTAACCCCGAAAAGGGGGTGTTTAGCCACTCATGGACATAACCGTAATCACCATAGATGAATAAATGATAAAATCCGTAAAGATGTTAAAGTAAAATAATAAAAACCATAATTTAAGTGTTTTCCAGCCTCCCTTAATTTAGCATCTAAACATAATGTGGAAAAGTGTTTTAAATGCTTGACCTTTATATCCATATCCTCTATCATTCTCCTTTCCTCGTTATTTGACCTTATGTATTGATGTATATCACGTATGATATCATTTGTTGTGTCCACACACCCCAACACTAGTTGAAGTATAGCTTCAATGCCACTATATTCGGTGCTTCATTCTTCCTGTTCTTGACCATAAGACCTATCAAAATGATAAAAAGAACTAGAATTTGGGTTATCATACCGGGGGGAGGGGGCATTTGGGAAATCACTCCAATGTACATCTTGAAAACCACATAAAGAACAATCATAGTCCCAGTAGGATGGAGATGGTGCACACATCTCTCCCCGAGAGCATATCTACAATCTTGCCAAAAGTGAGGTCCATCACAATATGGACATGGATCATCAAGATACGATTTCCAACCACCAAGCTCATGTTCATTCCAAGACGCCATAGTAATAAGTAAACTAAAATAAAAATCCACCTAACACCAACAATAAAATAAAACTAAAAACAAATATTTGCAAGTTTGAATTCAAGCAAGTAGGCTAAAATTCCAATCAAACTCAATACGCCAAATTGTTCCCCGACAACGGCGCCATTTTTTATAACACTCAACTTACACTTTAATTTAGTGCAAGGAGGTCATCGTCAATATATTTACCCAACTTTGGAGTCAGGGTCGAATCCACAGGGAATAATGTGAGTGGCGATTAAACTAGTTTGAAACTAAAGCTACAAGTTACATTCAAACAAATGATACAAAAAGATAAAATAGGGGGTTTAGGTTTAACAAGTTGTTGTTTGTCACTTTACTTTCAGTGTTTGTAAATCAAGAGTTTATGAAATAACCAGAATTATGTTCACTAGGGCTTCCGGTACATGACAGATGCTAAAAGTGGTTCAAGATTCTCATGGTGGGTAGTATAACAAGCTATCTTTATCGATGTTATGCTTAAATGTCTCTCGACCTACTTAAGCATTTAATTCCCTAATCCTCTCGGACCTAGGGAATTTCTATTTACTGCCCAAATTTTACCTCAGGTTAACCAACCTTGTTATAGCGCTGATTATTAAATGAATTATTTCCAAGTCCCTGTTGATAATTCACTTCCTACTATATTTGATTTCTTTCTCAAGTAAATAAAAAAAGGTGTGTCTATTGTTTGCAACCAACAGACATTAATTAAAACTTCAAAATTATCAAGAAATCCTACCACCTTTTGAATCTGGAATACTTAGCATCTCATCAAGACCTAACCCTGATCCCATAACTCAAGCTAATGGAGTTTAGCCACTCATGATGTAACGAATGAAACACATAATTGAATTCATGATTTGAAAGATAAACTTACAGAGATGAATAATAACTAGTGAATCGCCGATTAGATCACAAAGGAAAAATCTCAAAATACTGATAATAATCTCTCAAAAATAGTTATGTTGTTCAAGTCAAGAAGTAAAGAGAGAAAATATCAAAATATGTTGTCCAAAACTTAAGGGCCAACCCCAGAAAAACCCTCAACAATGCTTTTTATAGTTGTAACTTAAAGAAAATTCGGAATTAAAATTTCTGAAATTCGTCCCTTAGATGACTCAAACTCTTAAGGAAAACCTAGACTTATCCTTAAATACTTTGGCTAATTATGGAAACAAAATCACAGGTTACAACTTTTTCTCAGAATAAACGACGACATGCATGATGCCTTATCAAGGTTCTGACGACTTATCAGGAATGTCGTCAGATTCTTTTTAATTTTGACATTCTCTGCTTTAGGCTGACGACAAAACCCTATGGCTATTCAGAACTTTGATGACTTATCACCAATGTCATCACGGATTCTAGCTGAAGTCCATTCTCTGTCTAAGGCTAACAACGCTCTTAATAGCTTATCAAATTTGTGATGACATATCAGGAAATGTCGTCACACTTCTGCTCCAACTTCATCACACTGCCTCCAGCTGACGATGGATGTGATAACTTATCACCAAATTAACAACTTATCACAAAAGTCGTCAACTGCTCTTCTTTAATTTCTTGGCTATTTGTTCCATATTCACCTCTTTTTGTCCTTATTGTCTTAGGTTCTCTTGTGTCTTGCCTTTCACTGCAATATCAAAGAAATATCATCAAAAACAACGATAGTTACTTAAGAACTTACAATTTGTCCGAGTTAATAGTCTTAAATGTGCTAACAAAATGCTAGCATATCAACACCCTCAACTTAAAACAATTGTTTGTCCTCAAGCAACAAAAATATAACTAAGAGGATACAAAGTACATTCGGCAGTCAATTTTCAGTATCACCTCAATACAACTTCACCTTCTCCCAGGTCAATCAATTCAAACTCAACTGTGTATACTATTGGAAAACAACAATGCAACACACAGGAATCAAGATATGGCATAAATTCAGCAATAGCAACCATGCATGTACCAAGATCACACTATCCGAACAAGTTAGCAACTAGCAACATAACCTGTGTGCCCTCATATCAAAGAAATCCCTTTTTCACTCATATCAGAAATCACATATATACACTTAGGGATAATCACGAGACTCACTCTCAGAATGAAGTTCCACTCAATGTACGTCAAATTCCATAGGCTTTCCCTTATAGTCAGTACCAAGGTTTTCAGACAGGTCAACTAGGATCACTATAGGTATTTTTCTTGGCTTGTGATGTAGGCTAGGGGCTGGTATGATATTCAAGAGTATTTAAAGTGACTACGCCTCCTTGACACTACGCTAACCTCTTGGGGTTTCACTTCTTAAACTTTTTCTCTTGCTCCCTTTTATTTATCACACATGCTCAAGGTGGGTGCTATCTTTTCAAAAACCAAATTATCTTTTTCTAATCTTTTATACAGCTTTTTCTTTTCTTATTCTTTTTGCACCACACCTAGCTTTTTATTCTTTTTTCTTATTCTACCTCTCTTCATACTTATTTTGCATTACGCACCCCTATGATAGACACCCTCAACTTAGGCTATTTGGCCTAAGTCAAGGTGCATAGTGTCCAAGGAAGACCAGGGACAAAACAGGTACATTGTGAAACAAATGAGAAGGCGAGGTATCATGAAAGAAACAAGCAATTTAGGCTCAAAAACGGGGATCAAAGGATATTATGTACACAGGGAAGGTCATTTAAGCTAAAAGTGGGCTAAAATCAAAATGGCCTATGATCCTTTCCAAACCCCTATCCTTTTACCAAGGCAAAACTAACCGGGAAAGTTCTGGATTCACATACAAAAGGGACTAAGTACCTCACACACACATAGCACACAAATATATCGTACATCACTACTTATCTGGTTCGTGTAATTGTTTTGCCTGATTATCATATTGCCAGAACTAATGCCACTAAAAGATGCATTGTGGTCACAATTAGATGCAAATCACACAGTTAAATAATCAGACCATTTTAGAGGTGTTCACAAAATAACAAAACCATATTAACTACCTCAGGTACTTGTATTTCTCCTAGCCAACAACAACGCATCACAAAACAAAGCATAATATGCCTAAACATGCCGGCTCTACTAGGAACAAGACTCCAGGAAAAAGAGGCACGGTAATAAAAACCCATAGAGGACATCAACATCCATAAGTAGCCCCACCCTCAACTTAAAATCATGCAATGTCCCCAATGCATCAAACCAAAACAAGAGAGTTATAAACATACCTGTGGCACCACGGGTGCGAAGATCTGATGTCAATAACATAATATGAATACAAACAATAAAATACCTTGGGTTGCCTCCCAAGAAGTGTCTAATTTAGTGTCGCGGCACGACTCAGTTATCTTGACTACTCAGACTTCATCAAGATACCTTGTTGATAATTATTTATATATCCACTTGGAAGAATTAAAACGTTGACCCAACTTTTGATCAATACATCTTCGAGGTGTGTTGAGAAAATGTGTGAGCATGATGAGGAATGTTCTATCACGCCACTTTGAAGACTTGAACTGTTTGCCCAATTTTGTATCGAACTTTCGTGTGGGCTCATTTGGCAACGGTGAGAATCTTAAACAGCCACTAAATAAACATCGGTCTTTAAGCTTCTTGACCTTCAATATTGGGGTTGTAGTATACCCTTTTGGAAGGACAAACTCTAAAATGTAAGAATCTTCCTCCTTATTTTCAAAATTCATCATTTGCTTGGGTGATTCAACTATCATCACATCCACCAAGCATAATGTTCAAAAGTAGTTCGAATGAGGACTAACTCTCAATTTTGGAGAAGCATCCCTATTAGTATTTTTACCCCAAAATGGACTAGAGTCTTCACAAGGATTGTGCTTGATTTCTTATTTTGACTCTAGTACCACTTCCTAGTCTTTGGCATCTTCATTCATAAATGGTTCGGTTGGTTGGGAAATCACCGAGGGTTGCTCAAAATCAAGCTCATCATCAACATCAGATTCTAGCTCCTCATTTTCACACTCATCCATTATGTTAAATGATTCCACAGACAAGATAGCAACTAAACATAATATGGAAAAGTGCTTTGAATGCTTGACCTTTATATTCATATCCTCTATCATTCTCTTTTCCTCGTTATTTGCCCTTATGTATTGATGTATATCACGTATGATATCATTCGTTGTGTCCACACACTCCAACATTAGTTAAAGCATAACTTCGATGCCACTCTTTTTGGTGCTTCGTTCTTCCTGTTCTTGACCATAAGACCTATCAAAATAATAAAAAGAACTAAAATTTGGGTTAGCATACCGGGGGGAGGGGGCATTTGGGAAATCACTCCAATGTCCATTTTGACCACCACATAAAGAACAATCATACTCCCAGTAGGATGGAGATGGTGAATACATCTTCCCCGGGGAGCATATCTACAATCTTGCCAAAAGTGAGGTCCATCACAATATGGACATGGATCATCAAGATACGATTTCCAACCACCAAGATCATGTTCATTCCAAGACGCCATAGTAATAAGTAAACTAAAATAAAAATCTACCTAACACCAAAAATAAAAGAAAACTAAAAGCAAATATTTACAAGTTTGAATTCAAGCAAGTAGGCTAAAATTCCAAGCTAACTCAATACGCCAAATTGTTCCCCGGCAACGGCGCCATTTTTGATAATGCTCAACTTACACTTTAATTTAGTGCAAGGCGGTCATCATCAATATATTTACCCAACTTTGGAGTCGGGGTCAAATCCACAGGGAACAATGTGAGTGGCGATTAAACTAGTTTGAAACTAAAGCTACAAGTTAAATTCAAAATAATGATACAAAAAGATAAAATGGGGGGTTTAGGTTTAACAAGTTTTTGTTTGTCACTTTACTTTCAGTGTTTGTAAATCAAGAGTTTATGAAATAACCAGAATTATGTTCACTAGGGCTTCCCGTACATGACAGATACTAAAAGTGGTTCAAGATTCTCACGGAGGGTAGGATAACAAACTATCTTCATTGATGTTATGCTTAAATGTCTCTCGACCTACTTAAGCATTTAATTCCCTAATCCTCTCGGACTTAGGGAATTTTTATTTACTGCCCAAATTTTACCTCAGGTTAACCAACCTTGTTATAGCGCTGATTATTAAATGAAGTATTTTTGAGTCCCTGTTGATAATTCACTTCCTACTATATTTGATTTATTTCTCAAGCAAATCAAAGAAGGTGTGTCTATTATTAGCAACCAACAGACATTAATTAAAACTTCAGAATTATCAAGAAATCCTACCACCTTTAGAATCTTGAATACTTATCACCTCATCAAGACCTAACCCTAGATCCCATAACTCAGGTTAATGGAGTTTAGACACTCATGATGTAACGAACGAAACACATAATTGAATTCATGATTTGAAAGATAAACTTACAGAGATGACTAATAACTTGTGAATCGCCGATTAGATCACAAAGGAAAAATCCCAAAATACTGATAATAATCTCTCAAAAATAGTTATGTTGTTCAAGTTAAGAAGTAAAGAGAGAAAATATTAAAATATGTTGTCCAAAACTCAAGGGCCAACCCCAGAAAAAACCTCACCAATGCTTTTTATAGTTGTAACTTAAAGGAAATTCGGAATTAAAATTTTCAAAATTCACCCCTTAGATGACTCAAACTCTTAAGGAAAACCTAGACTTGTCCTTAAATACTTAGGCTAATTATGGAAACAAAATCACAGGTTACAGCTTTTTCTCAGAATAGACAACGACATGCGTGACGCCTTATCAGGGTTCTGACAACTTATCAGGAATGTCGTCAGATTCTCTTCAATTTTAACATTCTCTGTTTTAGGCTGACGACTAAACCTGACGGCTTATCAAAACTTTGATGACTTATCACCAATGTCATCACGGATTCCAGCTAAAGTCCATTCTCTGTCTAAGGCTGACAACGCTCTTGATAGCTTATCAAATTTATGACGACATCTCAGGGGATGTCGTCACACTTCTACTCCAACTTCATCACACTGCCTCCAGCTGATGATGGATCTGATAACTTATCACCAAGTTGACGACTTATCACAAAAGTTGTCAACTGCTCTTCTTTAATTTCTTGGCTATTTGTTCCATATTCACCTCTTTTTGTCCTTATTGTCTTAGGTTCTCTTGCATCTTGCCTTTCACTACAATATCAAAGAAATATCATCAAAAACAATGATAGTTACTTAAGAACTTACAATTATTCCGAGTTAATAGTCTAAAATGTGCCAACAAAATGCTTGCACATCAATTTACAGCTTGTATATACTTATATATCATCATCATAAACTCAAAAATAAATCTATATCATCAAAAACCATGGATTATAGCTCAAAACAACAAATATTCAAGACAATGAACTAGAAACTTAAGTTAAGAACTAGTTATCCCTTTTGATCTTTCACATATTTTTTACTCTTGGCTTATTTAAATTGAACCTCAAATACTATAAATAAGTTTTCCATACATAATTACAAAATCATACCATTAGTAACTCATTACGCACACTAGAATTCATTGAGATCAACTAGAACAACACTTAGCTCAAGCTAGTAACACTAGATTTCTCATTTTCACTCTAAGTGACCAATTTATGTAAACACTTATTTGGAAAACACCTTAAATATTTTAATGAAGTACTTAAACACCTAGATGATCAATTATATCATTATTTACTCATTAAGCACTCAAGAATTATTCAAAACAAAGCTAAAGAAGCCCGAATAACAACACTGAGGTGCATAAATTCACCTTAGATCACTCTTATACCAACATTACTAGGTCATGGAATTTTTTTATATTATCTATCTTTAAAACTATTATCATTGCTTGAATTGTTAATACTTGTAAACATCTAGCTTTTATGCGTATTTCCCCCAAATTATCCTATTATTTCTTGCTTTGGGCTACGGTTTAGTTTACATACTAGCAGGATAATATAGGTGCCATCAGGATTTGTAAATTAGGTTGTGAAAAATTGGTATCAGAGCTCTAGGCTCAGTATTATTAGTACAAGAGCAAGTGTGTAGTAGAGTCTCGTGGATCCAAATGATAATGCTTGTTTTTTATTTTTAGGAGGCTATAAAACATTCTTAGGAGTTATTCACTTCTTTCACTCATTTCTTGCTAAGATTATGAGTGGGTTTCTAAAGATTCCTTTGATTTCACTCTTTCTCATATGTCTAGGACACGTGTACCGTTACTCGAGATGAGGACTTTGAGTCTGCGACTAGGGATCCTATTGTAGTTTATAGACAAGCTAGAGATCAAAGATAGCCTACAGATGCATCCCCAACCACGGACTAGGGTAAAGGGCCTTCACCAGACCCTATTCATGCTTCCAAGCTAGATATTTTTTTCCCCATCCAGCGGTGGGCCAGGGACCAACCCAAGCTCCTCCGAGGTTTATTTCTTATTTAATTCTTATAAATACATTAGTTTATCTCCTAGTATTGGTTGGTGGTACTCCATTTGATGGTGCATAATCTGCGAATTAGAGTGGTACTGAGGCAGGGGTATAACCTGTAGATATGTCTCTTAAAGTTGAGGTCCCTCCTGTAGTGGTGGTTTCTTAACTGGTGGTTGCCCAGCTTACTATGTCTATTGAGGAGCAAAAAATATTGGGTATATATTTTAGATTGGCTCTGCCCAAATTTTCTGGTGCATCGGGGAAGTATGCGTATGAGTTCTTAGTTTATTGTGAGGATATGCTCCATAATTTGGGCTTAAATGTGAGTCATGGTGTGTATTACATGATATTCTTATTGGATTTGGTTACTCAACATTGGTGGAGTGCTTATCTTGATTCTAAGCCAGCTAGATCTCCCCCAATGACATGGACTTAATTCTCCTAGGTCTTCTTAGATAAGTATATGCCTCACAGGCTTAAGATCATCTGTGGGATCAGTTTTTGAGGTGAGAGAAGGGTTCTATAACAATTGTGTAGTATGAGGATTGATTTTATGAGTTGTCTAAACATGCTACAGCTATTCTTACTATCAAGTATGATAGGGTTCAGTGTTTTGTTTGGGGATTGAGACTTCCTCTTTGTATGTCTGAGCAGAGTTTGGTTGTTGTGGGTAGGTTTTTTGCTATGGTTTCTGATCGTGCTCAAGTTATAAAGAGATACATTGCGAGGCCCAAGGGGCAGTAATAAAAGGCCACAACATCAGGTTAGTTTTAGTGGAAGTTGTAGTGGCTCATGGTTCAAAGGTAGTGGTTCTCAGGATGGGTACCTTTTGTATCAGCCGTATCAGCATCAGGGTCAGTCTAGTAGGACCATTCAGGAAAGGCCAGTCTAGTTTAAGTGATTATCCGAGATAGAGTAAAGGTCAGACTTTAAGGGTTTTATCTTCATCTATAGTGGTTATTCTAGGTCAGCTGGATCTTCTAATTTTGGTGTAGCGCTTAGGGCATTTTATGGTTATGGGGCTTTTTGCTACTTCTCATGAGATTTCCTCAATCATGGAGCAATGTTTCCTTCAACTTAGAGTGTTCTACTGATTTGGACAGTTTTGTCCCCAGCTAAAGGTGGTATGCATGGTCATCTGGGTGGTCCCCAGGGTGCTCATAAGGTTCTCAGGCAAGTGGATAGTAGATCTGTTAGGAACCCACTGAGGTGCCAGGCGTGGTCAATTGTATGTCATGCTTGTTGTACCTGAGGTTGAGTTTTCAAATGTTGTTATCATAGGTATGATTTCAGTGTGCCATTAGTTAGATTTTGCTTTATTTGATCCGAGATCCACTTATTCTGATGTGTCTTCTTATTATGCCCTGTGGTTAGAGTTACTTAGGATTCTTTATCGGTTTCATTATGTGTATCTACTCCTATAGGTGATTTTTTTTAGTAGTGGATTAGGTTTATCACTTATGTATTATGACTTTTTTAGAGTTTAATACTCAAGCTGATCTTATTATGTTAGACATGGTGGATTTTGATGTGATTCTGGGAATGAACTGGTTATCCCACTATTATACAGTCTTGGCTTATTTTTCCAAGACTATTACCTTAGCCATGCTCGGTATACCCTTGATTATGTAGCATGGAGATATTAGCCACAAGCCGACAGGTATTATTTCTTATATTTAGGCTAAGAGACTTATTTTGAGGTGTCACGAGTCTTAGTCGCTTATATTCATGATGTTAGTGTGGAGAGTTTGTCGCTTGACTTATTTCTAAAATTTATGAGTTTTCTGGTATTTTTCTTACTGATATACCTTGTCTTCCTCTTGAGTGTGATATTGAGTTTGTTATTGATCTTGAGTTGGCACCAGACCTATTCCTATGGAGCCTTACCTATGGCTCCTGCAGAGCTTAAGAAGTTGAATTCTCAGCTTTAGGACCTTCGTTGTGAGGGTTTCCTTAGACTGAGTATGCTTCCTTGGGGATCTCCTAGATTATTTGTGAAGAATAAAGATGGTTCCATACATATGTGTATTGATTACAAGTATCTTAATAAGGTAACGGTGAAGAACCGGTATCATATGCCCTGCATTGATGATTTGTTTAACCAACTTCAGGGAGAAATGGTGTTCTCTAAGATTTATTTGAGGTTTGATTACCATCAGTTGAGGATTGGGGCTGAGGACATCCCAAAGACAACCTTTAGAAACCATTATGGTCATTATGAGTTCCTAGTGATATCTTTTGGGTTGAACAATGCCCAAATGAATTCATAGATTCGATGAACCGCGTGTTCAAACCATATTTAGATTATGTAGTGATTGTGTTCATTGATGATATCCTTATGTATTAGAGGAGTAGGAAGGAGCATATGCAGCATTTGAGGATAATGCTCTAGACTTTGAGAGATCATAGGCTTTTTGCAAATTTAAATGTGAGTTCTGGCTTGAGTCGGTGTCATTTCTTGGACATGTTATGCGTAAGGATGTGATTATGGTGGATTCGACAAAAATTTAGGCTATTCATGGTTGGGTCAGACCTATATCTCCATCTGAGGTTTGTAGCTTTATTGGTTTGGTCGATTACTATAGATGGTTCATTAAGAGTTTTACTACTATTACAGCGTTGATGACCAGACTGACTCAGAAGGAGGTTTTTTTCCGATGGTTTGAGGAGTGAGCTTTGGAAGTCTTAATGGATTTCTTACTTCATCGCCTATATAGGCTCTTTCTGTTGAGGGTAAGGGGTTTATTATATATTATGATGCTTTCAGTACTATTTTGGGTTCTGTATTGATACAACATGGTCAAGTTATTCGTTATGCATTGAGCCAGCTGAAGTTGCATGACTGCAACACCCCACTCATGATTTAGAGTTGGCGGTGGTAGTTTTCACGCTTAAGATTTGGAGACACTAGATTTATAGTGTACGTTATGAGATCTTCACAGATCATAGAAGTTTTCAGCATCTTATGGCCTGGAGAGAGATTAATTCTAGGAAACATAGGTGGATGGAGTTGCTTAAGGATTATGACATCTCTATTTTGTAGCATTCGGGCAAGGCAAACGTGGTAGCAGATGTCTTGAGCCAGAAGGTGGTGAGTATGGGTAGCTTGGCTTCTATCTCAGTTTCTTAGAGGACGTTGGTGTGGGATGTCCATTCCTTAGCCAACTTGATGGCGTGACTTGATATTTCATATCCCAGAAGGATTCTTACTACTGTTGAGGCATGGTCTACTCTATTTGAGCAGATTCAGAGTCATCAATTTTAGGACATGAGACTTTACATCATCCATGATCAGGTGTTGAGTGGTGAGTGCAATAGGGCTACTGTAGATTTTGAGGGTGTTCTAAGAATTAATGTTTGCATTTTTGTTCTGAGGGATGGAGACTTGATTTAGTCTATTTTACATAAGGTTCACAACTTCAGGTATTCAATTCACCCGAGTACAGCTAAGATGTATAAAGATTTAAGGCAGTATTATTGGTAGAGTGGTAAGAAGAGAGATGTGATAGATTTTGTAGCTCGTTGCATATGTTGTCGGTAGGTAAAGGCCGAGCATCATAGACCTGGTGGCTGAGTCAGAGGTTGTCCAGTCCTGAGTTGAAATGGAAGTAGATTACCATGGACTTTGTTAGTGGATTACCTCATACTTCTCATCGAATTGGCAAGGAGTGTGAGGCATAATTGACTTAGTAATCTGTGTTTAGTGTAGAATTGTTGTCTTAGAGCTAATTTGTTTATTTAACATCTAGAAGTAAGTTTAGATATCTTAATCTAGTAAGGGTAGAAATTTGTCTTAGAATGGATTTGGGGATTAGAACTGGGCCCCTCCGACCCACCTTAGGCCAAGATTCTTGTTAGCTCCTTGTAGACTTATTGGGCATATTATATTTTAAAATTGCTTATTTTAGAGTCAGAGAGACTAGATTCATGATGCATGTGCTAGTTTAGTACTTGGAAGTTGGTGCTAATTCCAGACCAAGTTTGGCGGTCTATTGATATTGAGTTCCAATTCAAGTCTGAATTGATGATATGAGTTTCGATTTAAGTTTGAAAAATGATGATGATATAAGTTTCAGTTCGGGTCCGACATTGTGAGGTTATTTATGGTATGTTATGACACAGATGTATTCACTGTTATGGTTTGATATTTGGTAAATTTATGGAATTCTAGTTATTTACTTTCTTGATTGCACCCTTCGGGATTATGGGGGCCTGCTTTGGGTCATTTACTTTTCAACACTTACTGGCTTATGGGGGCAGTCTTGTAGTATTAATTATGCTTTCTTTCACTATTATATCTGTTCTGATCCTTTATTTACAGTATTGGAGCATTATTCTAGGTTCACCCTTTTACCTTGACTTAGATTATCTATCTTGCATCTTTATTGTACTTATATTATGTTTTAGCATATTAGGCTATTGATGCCTACTGAGTACCCATGATGTTGGTACTCTACTACACTTTAATACCTTTTGGTGAAGATTCGAGTACTAATTGCCACCGCTGACATTACGATCATGTTGTTGAGAGTTCGGAGGAAAGGTGAGCTCTCAGAGCTAGAGTGCCCATTTCTCCATCTTCTACTTTTATTGAGTCTTTCTTTATTCAAGACTGGTGTATATTGACTATTGCAGTACATGTATTCCTTTTTTGTTAGTGGCTCTTGTATTGGTACTACTAGGTCTTGGGATGTTGTTTTTATCTTATGTATCTTTCAAACTGTTATCATTGCTTGAATTATTGATTGTAAGTCTTTACTTGCAACTATTTGGCATTTATGCCTGTTTCCACTAAATTAGCCCACTTCTTCTAGCTCCGGATTACGGTTAGACTTACTTATTGGCGAAATAAAGTAGGTGTCATCATGAGTCATAAATAAGGTTGTGACACTATATAAAACACCAGACCCAAAATTGGGTTAAAAGTGACCCCATAGGTCCCCTTTATCTCAAAATTAAATCTATCACGAGGTCCCTTATATGGCAAGGAATGTGTGCTCAAAAGTTGAGCACAAATGGAGTCTAAGTTGGGACTTAAATTAGCCCCAAAGGATAAGGAAAATAAAAGAGAAAATCTAGAGTTTACAAATAATTTAGGTCGGAAACATAAAAAGAAATTAGTAGGGAATGATCACCTCCACATCCTCTACTCACCCCAAACTCCAATTTATGATTTTCCAAGAGTTTTTGAGCTCTTGGAACCATTAATATTGGAAAAACCCCTAAAATGGGCTTAGGATCGAGAAAAAGAGAAATATAAAGGGGGATGTCAGGGCTAATTAATACGGAACCCCCAACACAAATGCGGAGCCATAATGGAATGACCTTTCGCAAACACAAAGAGTAAATATTAGCCGGTCGATTCGGCTTACCTTTCAAGAATATGACATCTGAATCACTAACGCAAAGGATATCATCCTTGGCCTTTGCAAATGTCGCCATAGCCTTATGAACGTAAAGGCCAAATGTTGGCTACACCAGATGTTGTATATCAGAAATTTCACCAAGTCCTCACGGACTTCAACCAGGGGTTCTAGATTTGTTCGGAACCTGTGCACACAAACAAACTATGCTACCATACCAAAGTCGATATTTCAAACTCAACAAAATCATTGAAACTTTCATTCAAGGTAAATGTGATTAAATGTGGGTCCCACACCTAGTTTTATTTTAAGCAAACCTTGTCCAATAGCCCAAAATGAGTTTGAAATCTTTAAGACCTAAGCCAAGGGTCCCCCTTGCCTAGAATTAAAGTTTTGGAGCTAATGTTGCTATTGAAATTTCTATATGAGGCTATTTACTAAGTGTTTTGAGCCGAAACCAATTCCTTAACAACGAAAGCTCCAAAATAGAGAATTGAGTCTACAATCCAAATGAATTGTTTGATGACTGAATCGAGAGTTTTGGCAAGTCATAATTAACTTATAGCTGATGTAGGAAGTCTCAAAATATCATAAATCCACAGAAATTAAGAAATTTCCTGGAGAGTCTTTATAGTGATGTATCCGTGTAGAATGTGATGTATCCATATAAAATTAAGTGTTGTATCTGGAAGAATGTGATGTATTAGAGTAATATTAAGTGATGTATTCAGAAAAATGTGATGTATCCATGTGGATTACATTTAAAATTAAGTGATGTGTCCGAATGAATGTGATATATCAGCGTAAAATTAAGTAATGAATCCAGAAAAATATGATGTATTTGTGTGGACTAAATAAAAAAAAATAGTAATATTGAACAGAGTTAGGATAGGGAGTAATTAACTACAAAAGGAACGATTTATGATGTTACTACATAAACTAAACCAACTATATACCTATAGAGAGAGAGACGGAGAGAGAGAGAGAATTTGGTTTAGTTTATACAAAAATGAATAGTTGGATTTACAAAGATAAATGAATATAAGCATATATTGTGATAATATTCTATAGTTATCCTCTTTAATATGAAATCTGTCTAAATATACAAGTTATAATAAAGTATTAACTCTTAAATCCACTTGGATATATCGGATTGTTACATTAGGGGGGAATTTTTCTTATATGATAAGAGGGAATAAGAAGCGAAAGCAGTGACACGACCCGACCCAGGGCCTTGTCATAATGGGCACCCAAGTCTAGCCAAAATAGGGGACCGCCCCCTGTTACCCAAACCGACCACCCATATCCAGCCTTAGATGGGCTGAATTTCAAGCATATAACAAGATAGAGTAAATGCTCTCATGGAGACACAGGGATAGGGTCACAACCATGACCGACCCAATCGAGTCCAACCATACAAAATCAACCATTCAACCATACCGACCAAACCATAGTCCATCAACCAAACCTTAACCAAAGAGAATACCAAATCATTATATAATTAATCCCAAAATGTAATACGATGGAACAGCGAGAAATCATGTCCGATGATGCCAGCCGCCGACACCAATACCGATCCCACCCATACCAACCCCCAGAAGTAACACAGAGCCTCTAACCAAATGAGTAAACAAATCTGATTGGGACATACCCCCGACCTTGGAAAAAACAATATCCAAATTAAAAGAAAAGTGTTTAAAGAAATCCATAACATAAAATGATGCCTCCCGAAAGGATGAAAGCTCACCACTTTAGTCCAAATGCTGATACCAAATCCGCGTGCTAAAAAGGAGTAAAATAGTCGGTTCCTGCATAGCGTGGATATACCGTCGCCAGTAGATGGGGTTAGCGAGTGACCGCTAGCGTGAATCTAATGATGAGGATAAAATAATGCCAGTTATAAAACCAAGTGAAACCATCCATAATGTATACAACCATATATATATAAGTACGGAGAAAGGAAAACGGGTTTAGCATGCATTTAAAACCTTTATACCTGGGATGTGTAGCTTGACCGTCCTAAATTACCCACGGGCTATATTGGTTCAGCTCCCTTTGCTGAAAGGGCCCCAGTTCATATAGTTTCACGATCGAGAAATACCCCATGGGATGACTAGTACATCCCCAATAAATAGTGTGACACACGCACACAGTCCACTAAGACCAATCCTCATATCGACAAATATGAGTTTCCAGTTTTGATCCCCTCGGAACCACTATCTTCCACAGCTTTGCTACACATCCCGCCATTAATGCCCAATTAAAACCTATTTCCAAATAACCAAACCATTATCCATTTATTAACCAAGCACAATATTAGTGGTATCATCATACCACCCCTTACTTGCAAGTAATATCCATTGCCAAACCATTTAGGTTAAGGGGACCTTAGGTGACTTCCAATTACCATATTAAATCCACTTGGGAGACTTCCATGTTCTCCACAAGCATAACCATTTAGCCTTTAGCCTTTTCAAACCATTTAAACCATGTATAAATCCTTTATCAAGTTTAAAACATACAAGAGTTTCATTAAAAGAAGTCAATGCAATAAGCATATCTTTATAAGCATTTTATCAAACACCTTGAGGGCATAATATAACCAAAACAAATTCTAATTACCATTAAACCATTACTATGCAATCCAATTGTCCGAAACCACCATTAATGCATATAAAAGCATAATTAAAACCATAGGAAACCATAACCAAGCATTTAATATCAAAAACCCCAAAGAATAGTTGAAAACCATAATCATGAAATAGTAAAACCATGAAATCAATAATATAAACCATACCATTAGTTGAACTTACAATGAGGGAAGAGAATCATGCCTTATACCAAATAATTGATGGAAGAAATCACCAAGACAAGCCCCAAAGAAATCCGCAAGATGAAACCCTAGCCTTCTTGCCCCAAAAGCTCTTGAGAGAATTATGGAGTGTTTTGGAATAATTTCTAAGTGTTAATGAATAGAATAATAGGGTAAATAGCCTCCAAAGTGTATTAGAAGTGGGTCCTAGTTAGGGTAAGTAGGTAAATATCCAGAATACCCCCACTTAAATCCCTTAAGAACTCGTCGCAGGGATACGACTGACCCATACGAGTCGTACCCTTCTATACGATTGGTACCCACTACTCATATCCAAACGTAAACCCTTGGATCAAACACTGTCCAGTATATGACTCATCCAACCAAGTCGTAATCACGACATAAGAAGACCCATAACCCGTATCCCTAGCAGAATAAAATACCAGGAGAATGAAACGCTGCCAACCATAGAGTCCTTGATACGACTTGTACCAATCCCTACGACTCATACCCCTAAGTCGTACCCTTTCCAGTGACCAAAATATCCCACCAACTAACACTGGTCAGCATACAACAGGATCATATCACTCGTACCCCAGCATACAGCTCGTACCTATGAGTCGTATTAGGTCCAGAGAACAAAATTCCTAGAAATTTTATAAGGGTCAAAACCCAGGATGTATTAGTCTCCCCCACTTTGAACATTAATCCCCGAATGACGGACAAGGTAGGGGTAACCACACACAGTCATTTACATTATAAAATATCCCTTTAACAAAGTTTGAAAACAAAGAGGCAAAGATGTTAATCTTTCCTTTAACAAACTCAAAAAATAAAGATGTGTTCAAGAACACATACCTTCCGCGCGAATCCCAGGAGCAAAAAACATATGCAGATACTTAGACTTTATGTCCTCTTCCACTTCCCAAGTAGCTTCTTCCACCTTATGGTTCCTCCATAGAATCTTAAACAAAGCCACATCCTTGGTCCATAACCGATGAACTACCCTATCTAATATCTCAATTGGGACCTCTTCATAAGATAGAGAATTCGAAATACCCAATCTTTCTAAAGGAATAACCAATGAAGGATCACCAAAACACTTCCTCAACATAGAAACATGAAAGACTGGATGAACCAAACTTAAGCTAGATGTAAACTCCAACTCATAAACAACATTTCCAACTTTCCACAAAATCTCATAAGGACCAACATACCGAGGATTGAGTTTCCCCTTTTTTCCAAACTGCACCATTCCCTTCATGGGAGACACCTTTAGGAATACTTTATCCCGACCTCAAACTCCAAGTCTCTACATCTAACATCCGTATAAGTCTTTTGGCTACTTTGTGGATCTTTAAGCCTATCCCAAATCACCTTCACCTTCTCCATCGCTTGGTAAACCAAATTTGGGTCAAACATGTCTGCCTCACCAAGATCAAACCAACCAATAGGAGATCTACACCTCCTACCATACAATGTCTCAAAAGGATCCATACCAATACTCGAATAATAGCTATTCTTGTAAGTAAACTCCACCAAAGGTAGATGCTCAACCCAATTGCAACCATATTCAATCACACAAGCCCGAAGCATATCCTTCAATGTCTAAATAGTTCTCTTCGCTTGCCCATCCTACTGTGGATAAAAAATAGTACTCAGACTAACCTTAGTCCCCAACCCTTTCTGGAAAGACCACTAAAAATGAGACACAAAATGTGTACCACGATCAAAGATAATCGAAATAGGCACCCCATCCAACTTCACAATTTCCTGAAGATACAACCTCGCATAATCCTCTACCGAAAAGGTAGTCCACACTGGCAAGAAATATGCAGACTTGGTCATCCTATCCACGATGACCCAAATTGAATCATACTAATTCTAAGATCGAGAAAAACCGATAACGAAGTCCATATTGATCACTTCCCACTTCCATTCGGGCAAATCTATTTCTTGATACAACTGTCTTGGCCTCATGTGCTCAACCTTAACCTGTTGACACACCATACACTTGACCACAAAATCATCTACATCCCTCTTCATGCCATCTTACCAGTAGATCTTCTTGAGATCATGATACATCTTAGTCGATCCAGGATGAACAACATAGCACAACTCATGTGCCTCATCCAAATCCCTTTACCATAGCCTATCGACATCAGGAACACACAACCTCTCTTGGTATCGTAAAGTACTATCACCACTGATCTCAAACACCACTACCCGTTGCCTACCAACATCACCCTTGATTCTCATCAAGACAAGATCCATCACTTGTTTTTCTTTAACCTTCACATCAAGAGACGATCGAACCACTTCTTGCACCATTACACTACCATCCTTAGAGTCCAAGAGACAAACTCCAAGATTAGCAAAGCGGTGAATATCCTTCACCAATTTTCGCTTACCTTTCTCCGCATGAGCCAAACTTCTTATGAATAACTTGCTAAGAGCATTAGCAATCACATTAACCTTACTTGGGTGGTAGTGAAGACTCATATCATAATCTTTGAGAAGCTCAAGCCACCTCTTTTGCCTGAGATTAAGCTCTTTCTGAGTGAACATATATTGAAGGTTCTTTTGATCGAAAAAGATATCCACGTGAATACCATACAAATAATGCCACCATATTTTCAAGGCAAACACAACCGCCAACAACTCCAAATCATGAGTAGGATATTTCCTCTCATGTACCTTTAACTGCCTGGAAACATAGGTAATCACCTTCCTATGCTGCATCAACACACAACCAAAACCCACCCGAGATACATCACAATAAACCATAAACCCATCATTGCCTTCCAACAAAGTCAGGATTAGAGCCGAAGTCAACTTATCCTTCAACTTCTCAAAACTCCATTCACAAGCATCCAACCAAGAAAACTTAACCTTTTTCTAAGTCAACTTAGTCAAAGGAGTAGCTATTGAAGAAAAACTTTCCACAAAGCGCATATAATACCCGGCTAAACCCAAGGAGCTCTGAATATCGTATGGATTCGTGGGCCTAGGCTACCTCTTCACCACAGCAACCTTCTGTGGATCCACCATAATCCCTTTACTAGAAATAATATAGCCCAAAAGAGTCACAGCGTTCAACCAAAACTCATAGTTAGAGAACTTGGCATACAAATATTGTTCCTTTAAGGTCTGAAACACCACACAGAGATGATTAGTATGATCCATATCACTCTTCGAATAAACCAGAAGGTCATCAATAAATACAATGACAAAGAGATCCAAATACTGCCTGAACACATTGTTCATCAAATCCATAAATGTTGTCGGAGCATTAGTCAATCCAAATGACATTACCAAGAACTCAAAATGCCCATACCGAGTATGAAAAGTCATCTTAGGGATATCCATCTCCCTAATCTTAAGCTGATGGTACCCAGACTGAAGCTCTATCTTAGAAAAAAACTTAGCACCTTGTAACTGATCAAACAGATTATCTATCCTCCATAGAAGATACTTATTCTTAATTGTTACCTTATTCAACTGTCTGTAGTCAATGCACACCCAAAGGGAACCATATTTCTTACGCACAAACAACACTGGTGTACCCCAAGGAGAAATGCTAGGACGAATAAACCCCTTATTCAGAAGATCCTTAAGTTTCTCCTTGAGTTCTCTCAACTCATCTGGAGCCATTCTATGTAGAGGAATAGAAATTGGATGAGTGTTTAGAAGCAAATCAATACCAAACTTTATTTCCCAATCCAGAATAACACCAGGAAGATCATCCGAAAAGACCTCTGGAAACTTATTAACCACCAGAACCGAAGATAAAGAAGGACCTTTCGAGTTAGAATCGTTAAATCAGACCAAGTGATAAAGACACCCCTTGGAGATTAACCTCCGAGCTCTAAGATAAGAAATAAATCTTTCCCAAGGATCTAAAGAACCACCCTCTTATTCTATAACCGGTTCACCAAGAAATTACAAATAACCTTATGGGTCCGATAATCTAAAGATGCATAACAAGAATGTAACCAATCCATACCTAAGATGACATCAAAATCCACCATCCCCAGCTCAAACAAATCCACCAAAGTTTTCTTGTTACTAATAGATACCACACACATCCTGTAGACTCTCTTAGCGATAAACGAGTCACTTATCGAGGCAGAAATAGAAAAAAAATCCAAAATAACTGCCAAATAAAAGCAAAAAATACAGCCACATATAGAGTCACATAAGAAAGAGTAGACCCCGGATCAAGTAAATAATATATGCCATAAGAGAAAAGCTCTAACGTCCTAGTAACGACATCAGGTGATGCCTCAAATTCCTATTGGGACGCCAAAGCATACAACCTATTTTGACTAACACAAGAACCAGGAGCAGTAATAGAAGTAGATGTCATACCACTAGGTGCAGGAACAAAAATTAAGACACGGGAATATTATTCTCCCCCGTAGCAACCTTGTTGACCGGATAATCCTGAGCTGATGGCCTACCTGGACATACTTAAAGCATTTATCCCTTCCTTTCTCTCAATAACCTTGATGAAGACGACCACAGAATTGACAAGGAGGATACGAAAAAATTGATTGACCTTCGCTCACCTGAGATTGAGCAACCTCTGCCCGATAATTTTCACCACCTTGATGATGTCTGTCTCTCGACTGGTAAGGAGCACTAGCAAAAAAGGATCCAAAACTCCCTCACTTCTTTTTATGCCACTTGCCACCATCTCTACCACCCTGAGACTAAGCACCTCTCTGATCAGAAAACTTGTCCCTCTTTCACTGCCTATCCCCAAACTTTGCATGCCTTCTTTTCTCATCCTCAACTTACTGCATATGAATAGTCAACCTCGAGATGTCCATATCCTTAATTAGCAAGGCATTCTTGCTCTCCAAAATCAAATCCCTATTCAACCCAGAACCGAACTTTCTCATTCTCAACCTTATATCAGCCACCAAATCAGGAGCATACCTTGATAGCTGATGGAACTTCAAAACATATTTCCTTACTGATATCCTCCCCTGCATGAGGTTCACAAACTTCTCCATCTTAGCTTTCCTCAATTCTTAAGAAAAGAATCGATCCAAGAAGGCATTAGAAAATGCCTCCCACATCCCTTTCTCTTCCATATCACCCATATCTCTATCCCACTTCTCATACTATTGATAAGCAGCATCCTTGAGTTGATAAGCTGCAAGGTTAACCCCTTTTATATTAGTAGTCTGCATCACCCGAAAGATCTTTTCTATCTCATCTAAGAAGCCATGTGGATCCTCCTCCACCTTTACTCTAGTAAAAGTTGAAGGACCCATCTTCATAAATTGATAAACCCTTGTGGCCTCAACAAACAAAGCACCAGTCGTGCCCTACTCAGCCTAATCAGCAACCAATTAGGCAATAACATGGATAGACTGATGAAATTCTACATTTGTCACGTTGCCCTGAGGGACCTGAGGAGAACTGTTCAGAATAAGAGGAACTCTAGCACCATAAGGAATAGGACCATGAGATCAAAGATGTACTCCAGACATAGGACGTACCCCTTTAGCTTTATGCCTAGATAGGATGAAAGAATTTTCTTGTGTTCCAGATCTAGGATGCATGAACTGAAAGACGAACAAACAAGTATTAGAGGAGATTCCAAGATTGATAACTCAATCTTAAAGATAGAATACTATGAAAATAAAACATTCCTAAATGTCTTACAGTCTCTCTCTTATAAGTGTAGCGCATTTCACACCCCTAAAAGAAAATCTACTCGACACGACTTTATGGATTTCTCAGATGACCATAAACCTAGGCTCTGATACAAACTTAACACAACCTGACCCCGAGCGTTATCGTAATAGGCATCTCAAGTCCAACCAGGACCGGGGACCGCCCCCTATTACCCAAATCGACAACCCATATCCAGCCTTGTGATACGGTTGGGGCAGCCTCCACAGGTACACGGCCTTTCACACGAAGCCAAGCTCGGGAATTACAAAAACTCCAAGCTTTGTTCATGCAAATGGCCGTGTGTGAGTTGGTGATTGAACCAACCAAGGACCTAAACGTTTTTATGTGTGAAGAGAGGTCTTAATGTGTAATAAACTACTCTCCAAGGTTGGCACAAGAAGCAAGGGCGGATGGGTCATTTTACCCCTTTTGTTTGTAGTATAAATAGAACATGTTAGAGAGTTATTCCTTAGTTTTTGAATGCTGATTTTGTAACCTAAAAACACTTAACATTTCGTCTCTCTTCCAATCTTAGAAGCCGTCCCTATTATCTCACAAGTAGAGGGATACTTGTGTTGTCTCTTTGGCTAGAAACAAGGGTTTTGAGGTCGTTGAGTGCCTCTTGGTCCTCGTAAGAACTTGGTGTTTATATTCATTAGACTTAGGGTCCTCTCTTGATGTAGGGTTCTTAGTTTCTTGAATGTTATATGTCAAGTTATCTACCTTTCTTTATCTTGTTGTTGTTGTTGATTTTGTTATCTTAAAGTCTAGTGAAGCCGTGTGGGGCTCTTTTCGATTCACTAGCATTGTTATCTATCTTGTTGTTCTTGTGTTGTTGGACTGAAAAACCGAAACTTAAACTTGAAGCTCTTGGTGTTGTTGGTTTGATTTCGTATCATTTGGTATCAAAGCGAGACCGGTTGTGTTCCAACATAACCCATCTTGGGCTAGTTCACGGCTTAAACAAACAACACCAAAAAGAAATTCTGAAAATCTGTCCATTAAAAGTTGAAACCAAGAATGATGTTGTATGTTTAGATCTAGGTGTTATTTTGCTTGTTTAGTGAGTTTCTAGTGTTGGTTTCTTTCTCACCAACACTAAGGTGTCTAGATCCAAAAGTTGAGCTTGAAAACTTGAACATTGTGTAGTGACTTGAAGTGGCCGAAAGTTGTATGTTGTTGATAACCAAAAGAAAAATCGTTGGTTGTGTGTTTATGTGCTAAAGAATTTGATGAAGTTTGTTGAGGTGTTCATCTTTTGAACTTGTTCATCTTGTTCATCTTGTTGTGTGCTCAAGTTGTAAGACAAGCTATAAAGTTGTTGTGAAAGACTTGCACCCATCACCTTCTAGTCTTGTCAATCACTTTTCCCTAATTCAAGGAGCCTTGTTTTGTGGGATTAGTCAACCAAACCTCACTTTCTTGAGTTTGAAAAGGGTGAAATACTACAAGATTTTATTTTTCCCACCAAAACACTTTGCAAACTATAACAAGTTGTGTGAATATTAACACAAAAAAAAAAAAAAAAGAGAAGAAGAACGTGTGGAACCATTGCATGCTGCCACGTCACTATAAGCTCAACTTAGGATATTCTTTGGTTGCTAATTGTTGATCCTTGGTTTCCCTTACTTGGTCCTAGAACTAATTAACAAACTAGTACATTCCTACTAGGTTGTCAACTAGTTCCTTGAACCGTTTGTTCGTGTCAACGATTATTTGAGTGCTTTTATTCGTTTGAATGAATTGCTGATTTTTGACTCTAGTCCGGCAAGAATTCTTTGAGTCTTCAAACAAGAATCCATTCTGGATAAGAGCTTACTCATACCTTAAAAATTTCACGGTTACTAGCCAATTATACAACACTTGTGGAACACGAACTTGTGGTGAACTAAAGCGGATAATATCTTGACAATGGAAGGAGCTACGTCTCATAATGTGGATACTAATGCCCTTGATTCTATGAGGGTCACTCTTGAGGCCGTTACCCGGACACTTGAAAGGTTGAATTCGGAATTTGGGGCCGTGAGAGGGGACTTGGCAGCAATAAAGGGGGAAGTGTCGACTATTAGTGGGAGATTAGAACAAGTGGAGAGTCAAAGGAACTCCCGTCCTTCTACTCCTCTACATGTATCTACCAATGGTCATGATAGGACCTCCTCCGCAACCATCACCCCCGAAACAGTCCACCAAATGCTAAATGCACCCCAAGCTCCACTAAATACCGCAAGCCAAACTACCTATTTTCCTCCAAACCGAGACCCCACTAGACCACTACATTTCCAAGCCCCTCCAATTCCACAAGAGGGATTTGGACGCCAAGTACCTCCACTAAATCCGAACCCTCCATTCCAAGCTCCATTAACCCAAAGACCGCAAATTCCAAATCCTCCGAATCAAAACGGCCAAGGCCGACCAGCCCACTTTGAAGGATACGGTAGAGAGGAGTATGAAGGAGATGGAGCCTTTGATGATGCTTATATGAGGGAGGAGGAGTTAAGAGGGGGTCGAGGAGAACCTAGGAGATACCGGGGGTATGGAGATAGGGGAAACCGACACCAAGAGAGAGACGTAGGCATCAACACCATCAAGTTGAGCCTACCCATCTTTAAGGGTAAAAGTGACCCCGAGACCTACTTAACTTGGGAATCGGCTTGTGACAAAGTTTTCCAAGTTAATGACATCTCGGAAGAAAAGAAGAGTTGCTACGCTATAGCTCACCTCGAGGGCTATGCTAACACTTGGTGGGAGTATGTTAAACGATTTGGTAATGAATTAGTTGATGGGCAGCCACCACCTTGGTATCGGTTGAGGTATTTGATGAGACAATGATACCTTCCCGAGAGATATCGTCATGAGTTGCTTGCTAGATTATATGGCTTGCGGCAAGGAGGCAAGAGTGTGATGGCCTATTTTGACGAGTTCCAACAACTCATGTTGAAACTTGATCATCGTGGGGAGCAAATCAGTCACGACATCATCCGGTTCAAGTGTGGGTTGAACAAAGAGATCTCCACTCATTTGACCCTTCACCGGTTTGAAACCATTGACGGTATGTTCCAAGCGGCCCTTGAGATTGAAAGGGAACTTAAGGAGAGATCATCCTTCAAGGCAAGGGTACAAACCCCCTCGGGTTGGCCCAAAAACAAGGACCAACCCGCCCCTACGAAGCTGCCCCCTTGACCGAGGTAATTAGAAAGGACGGACCCTTTAAATGGGGTGATGAGCAGGCTAGGGCTTTTGAGGCCTTGAAAGCTACGCTCATCTCGGCGCCTTTATTGCAATTGACCGATTTTGATAAGATGTTTGAAGTAGAGTGTGATGCTAGTAAGGTTGGCATCGGGGCTGTTTTGATGCAAGAAGGTAAGCCCGTTGCTTATTTCAGTGAAAAGCTTAAAGGGGCAACTCTTAATTACTCAACTTATGATTTGGAGTTGTACGCCCTTGTCAGAGCTTTGGGAAATTGGCAACATTATTTGTGGCCTAAGGAGTTTGTGATACGAACGGATCATGAGTCATTGAAACACCTTAAGAGCTAAGACAAGTTGAATAGGCGTCATGCTAAGTGGATTGAGATCATCGAGACTTTCCCTTATGTAATTCATTACAAAAGGGGAAAGGAAAATGTTGTTGCCGATGCCTTGTCTAGGAAGCATGTGCTTGTTGCTACCTTGTCTTCGAAATTGATGGGTTTTGAGAGCTTGCGGTTGTTGTATCCCGAGGATCCTACCTTTGCTCCTATTTTTAGGGAATGCGAAGAGTGGGGAAGGGACCGTTGGCTTAAGGAGAATGACCATTCCTCCTACTCTCGGTTCGATGGGTATTTGTTCAAAGGGAGGAGGTTGTGTGTTCCTTCTAGTTCTTGGAGGGAATTATTTGTGAGGGAGGCCCATGACGGAGGCCTCATGGGGCACTTTGGGGTAGACAAGACCCTCGGAATCTTAGAGGAGAACTTCTATTGGCCCAAAATGCGCAAAGACGTCACTAAAATTTGTAGTCAATGCGTGGCCTGCCGGAGTGCGAAATCTCGTCTCCTACCTCAAGGATTATACACCCCACTCCCTACTCCCCTTAGACCTTGGTTGGACATTTCGATGGATTTTGTTTTGGGGCTGCCAAGGACTAGAAAGGGCCGAGATAGCATTTTTGTTATTGTTGATAGATTCTCTAAAATGGCTCATTTTATTCCATGTGCTAAAACCGAGGATGCTCGTAGTGTAGCTTCATTATTTGTTGAACATGTTGTAAAGCTTCACGGGGGTACCGAGGACTATTGTGAGCGATAGGGACTCCAAGTTCCTAAGTCTCTTTTGGAAGTCCATGTGGGGTAGGCTTGGAACGAAGTTACTTTTCTCCACGTCTTGCCACCCACAAACCGATGGCCAAACGGAGGTAGTAAATAGAACCTTAGGGTCTATGCTACGTTCTATGGTTAAAGGTAAACTGACTTCATGGGAAGATCACCTACCCTTGGTGGAATTTGCATACAACCGGGTAATACAATTATTTGAAACCATTACCATACAATACAATTATTTGAAACCACCATTAATGCATATCAAAACATAATTAAAACCATAGAAAACCATAACCAATCATTTAATATCAAAACCCCTAAATAATATTTGAAAATCATAATCATGAAATAGTAAAACCATGAAATCAATTATATAAACCATACCTTTAGTTGAAATTACAATAAGGGAAGAGAACCATAGCTTTTACCAAAGAATTGATGGAAGAAAATCACCAAGACAAGCCCCAAAGCAATCAGCAAGATGAAACCCTAGCCTTCTTGCCCCAAAATCTCTTGAGATAATTATGGAGTGTTTTAGAATAGTTTTTAAGTGTTAATAAATAGGATAATATGGTAAATATCCTCCAAAGTGTATTAGAAGTCATGGGTCCTGGTAAGTAGGAAAATATCAAGAATACCCCCAGTTAAATTTCTTAAAAACCCATCACATGGATACGACTAACCCATACAAGTTGTACCCTTTTATACGATTGGTACCCACCACTCATTGATGTGTGAGCAGATGCTAATATATTTAAGTCTTTTAACTGAGGATAATTGAAAAGTCTTAAGCAACTTTTGTTGTTTTTTATTGTTTTCTCTTTGATATTGCAGTAACAGTCAAGACGCAAGAGAACCAGCAACAACGGAGGTAAAAAAGTTAATTTCTGAGTAAGTAGAGATAGAAGTATGGCTGATGACTTGTCTGATAAGTCATCAGCCTTGTGATAAGTTATCAGAAGTATCGTCAGCCTTAGACAGAAAATGGACTTCAGCTAGAATACGTGACGACATCTGTGATAGGCTGTCAAAGTTATGATAAGCAGTCAGGCTCATTGTCAGGCTTGGGCAGTACTTACGAAATTAAAGTAAAGATGTGACGACATCCGTGATAAGTCATCAAAGGTCTGATAAGCCATCATGCCTCATCGTCAACCTAAGGCAGATATTTCCAAAAGTAAATAGGAGCTAACTATATTCTCGATAAGTCGTCAAACTCTTGATAAGCCGTCACCCACGACGTCATTTGTTCGAGAAAAAAACTGTGATCTGTAATTTTGTTTCTATAATTAGGTTGGAGTATTTAAGGACAAGTTTTAGGGTTTTCATTCATCATCTTGATCATCTTGAAATGGCTGGAACTTATTCCAAAGGAGTTCACCTCTCTTTGGGGGCTCTTAACTTAGAATTCAATTTTCAACTCTTTGATTTGGTTGTGGGAATTTTCTCTTGAACTTAGAAGAGAATCAACTTTAGACTTCATCTTTTGTAAGTTTAATTACTTTCAATGATGATTATAATTGTTTCTATCTCTTTCTTTATCATGTGGAACTAAAACCCACAACTAGGGTTATGGGATCTATGATTATTCCTCCATGGATTTAATAGTTGGCTAGGGTTTGAGTGATTGCGGGGACATCTTGATAATTCCTTTGTTATGATTGTTATCTATTAGTTGCAAACAACAGATCCTGCCTTATGTTGATTTGGTTAAACTGAGAAATAAACTAAAGGTAGCAAATTATCAACGAGGATTTGGGAAGGTTAAGTTCTCATCTAATGATTAATGTTGCACCAAGATTGATAAACTTGAGATAAAATCAGTGTGAATAGAATGATTTCCTAAGTTTGAGAGAATTAGGGAGTTCAACATCTAAGTAGGTTGAGAAACACTTAGATGGACTATCGAAACTGATAATTTAGTGTTTCCCACAAGTCATGAGAACCCAATACTACAGTTATTATTTAATGGGGATTAATAATTATAGTGATCACAACCCTAGTTCCTCTCTATCACTGATTTGAACTATTAAAATTTTAGTTTTGAGCTCTGAAGCAAGTTAAAACTTTAACATTTGTTTTATCATCAAAAACCCTCATTTTATCTTTTCGTATCATTTGTTTGAATTCAACTTATAGAAATAGTTTCAAATTAGTTTAATCATCACTCACATTGTTCCTCGTGGATTCGACCTCGACTCCAAAGTTGGATAAATATATTAACGATGACCGCCTTGCACTAAATTGACGTTTAAGTTGAGCATTATCAAATATGGCACCGTTGTCGGGGAACAATTTGGCGTATTGAATTGGTTTGAAATTTTAGCCTACTTGCTTGAATTCAAACTTGTAAATATTTATTTTTAGTTTTCTTTTATTTCTTGTGTTAGGTAGATTTTTATTTTAGTTTACTTATTACTATGGCATCGTGTAATGAACATGAGCTTGGTGATTAGAAATCTTATCTTGATGATCCATGTTCATATTGTGATGGACCTCACTTTTGGCAAAATTATAGATATGCTCCCCGGAGAGAGATGTATGCACCATCTCCATCCTACCAGGAGTATTATTGTTCTTTATGTGGTGGTAAAGATGGACATTAGAGTGATTTCCCAAATGCCCACTCCCCCTATTGCGCTAACCCAAATTCTAGTTCTTCTTATGAGTTTGATAGGTCTTATGGTCAAGAAAGGGAATAATGAAGCACTGGGAAGAGTGTTATTGAAGCTATGTTTCAACAAATATTAGATCTCCAAAAAGAAATGTATGATATCGTATGTAATATGTGTCAAGACATGAATCCAATCATTCATAAGGAGATAGATATAGAGGTCAATTATTCAAAGCATTCTTCTATATTATGTTTAGATGATATCTTATCTGTGGAATCATTTAAAATAATAGAAGAGTGTGAAGATGAGGAGCAAGAACCCTATATTGATGTTGATCTTGATGTTAAGCAACCCTCAGTGATTTCCCAACCAACCGAACCAACCATGAGAGATGATACCAAGATTGAGGACATGGTGCTAGAGGCAAAAAAAAACAAAGAAAATCTCTAATAAAGACTCTAGCCCAATTCGAAGTAAAGATGTCGAGAAGTGAATAAAAGTGAGTGTGTAGTAGATAGTGTAAATTTTGTAGTAGGATTGATTGGGCCTCATTCAAAGCACTTTTCTACATTATGTTTAGAGGATATCTTGTATGTGGAATCATTTAAAATAGTAGAAGAGTGTGAAGATGAGGAACAAGAATCCTATATTCTTGATTTTACATTAGACAATAAACATAAAAAAAACACCTTACTTTAAGGCAGAGTGGTTTACCACGCTCAATCCATTACTCAACTTCTTAATTTTTGTACCGCCCCCCTACGATCAAGGCAAGAAGATAGACTCTAAGTTAGGGGTGAAATTCATACCCTCAAGGTGGAGGAAAAAGTTGAGTTGGGTCGTGCAGCGACATTAAATCAGGTGCTGCTTGGGAGGCAACCCAAGGTATGCTGTTGTTTGTATTCGTATTATGTGATTGACATCAGATATTCACACCTATGGTGCCCCAGGTATGTTTCTAACTCTCTTGTTTTGGTTTGAAGCATTGGGGACATTGTATGATTTTAAGTTGAGGGTGGGGCTACTTGTGGGTGTTTATGTTCTCTTGGGATTTTTTTGTTACCGTGCCTCTTTTTCGCAGTCTTGTTCCTAGTAGAGCCGATATATTTAGGCGTATTATTTTTGTTTTGTGATGTGTTATGGTTAACTGGGAGAAAAATAAGTATCTACAGCAGTTGACATATTTTGTTGATTTTTGGGAATGATAAATACCTCTCCAATTGTCTATTTTGTAACTGTGTGATGTGCATCTATATGTGACCACTGTGAATCTTTTTATGGCATTGGTATTAGGTACATGATAGTCATTGCTAACAATTGCATGAACCGGATAGGTAGTAGCTTGTAATGTACCTGTGTACCGTGTACGTGTGAGATATTACTTAGTATTCATTGTATGTTAAATTCAAAACATGCCCCATTAGTCTTGCCTTGGTTGTAGGATAGGAGTTAGGAAAGGATCATAGGCCATTTTGAGATTAGTCCATTTCTAGCCTAAATGACCTTCCCTATATGCATAATATCCCTTGATCCCTATTTTGAGCATGAATAGCCTATTTTTTTATGATACCTATCACCATCTCATTTATATCAAAATGAACCTGTTTTGGCTTTGGTCCTCCTTGGACACTATGCACCTTGAATTAGGCAAATGGCCTAAGTTGAAGGTGGCTATCATAGGGATGTGTGATGTAAAATGAGTATGAAGAAAGGTAGAATAAAAGAAAATAATAAAAGTTGGGTGCAGTGGAAAAGAACAAGAAAAGAAAAGTTGTGAAAAAAAAGTGATTGTAGAATAGACCGCACCCATCCTGAATATGTGTGATCAAGAAAAGAGAAGAATAGAAAAAGGTTAATAAGTGAGACCCTAGAAGCTAGTGTACTGTCAAGGAGTCTTAGTCACTTTAAATATCATCGAGTATCATACCAGCCCCTAGCCTACATTACAAGCCAAAGAGAAGACCTATAGTGATCTTAGCTGACCTGTCTGAAAATCTTGGTAATGAAAATAAGGGAAAGCCTATGGTATTTTTCATACATTGATTGGAACTTCATTCCGAGAGTGAGAATCTTTTGATTGTCCCCATGGTTACATATGTGATGTGTGATAAAAGTAAAGCGGGACTACTTTGTAGTGAGGGCACACTAGTTATGTTGCTAGTTGCTAACTTGTTTGGATAGTGTAATCTTGGTACATGCATGGTTGTTGTTGCTGAATTGATGCCATATCTTGATTCCTGTGTGTCGCTTTGTTGTTCTTCAATAATATACACAGTTGTTTTTAAATTAATTGACCTAGGAGTTGGTGAAGATGTTTTGAGATAATATAGATGGTTGACTGCCGAATGTACTTTGTATTCTCTTGGTTGTGTTTTAGTTGCTTGAGGACAAGCAATTGTTTTAAGTTGAGGGTGTTGATATGTGAGCAGATACTAACACATTTGAGGCTTTTAACTAAGAATAATTGCAAAGTCTTAAGCAACTTTTGTCATTTTTGATTGTTTTCTCTTTGATATTGCAGTAACAGTCAAGATGCAAGAGAACCAGCAACAACGGAGGTAAAACAGTTGATTTCTGAGTAAGTAGAGATGGAAGTATGGCTGATAACTTGTCTAATAAGTCATCAGCCTTGTGATGAGTTAGCAAAAGTATCGTCAGCCTTAGACAGAGAATGAACTTCAGCTGGATACATGACGATATCTGTGATAGGCCGTTAGAGTTGTGATAAGCCGTCAGGCTCGTTGTCAGGCTTGGGCAGTGGTTGAGAAATTGAAGTGAAGATGTGACAACATCCATGATAAGTCATCAAAGGTATGATAAGCCGTCACGCCTCATCGTTAACCTAAGGCAGATTTTATCAAAAGTCAAGAGAAGCTGACGACATTATTGATAAGTCGTCAAACTCCTGATAAGTCATCACCCACGATGTCATCTGTCTGAGAAAAAAGCTGTGATCTGTGATTTTTTTTCCATAATTAGGCTGAAGTATTTAAGGACAAGTTCTAGGGTTTTCATTCATCACCTTGATCATCTTGAAACGGCTGGAACTTATTCCAAAGGAGTTCACCTCTCTTTGGGGGCTCTTAACTTAGAATTTAATTTTCAACTCTTTGATTTGGTTGTGGATATTTTCTCTTGAACTTAGAAGAGAATCAACTTCAGACTTCATCTTTTGTAAGTTTAATTACTTTGACTGATGATTATAATTGTTGTTATCTCTTTCTTTTGCATGTGGAACTAAAACCCACAACTAGGGTTGTGGGATCTATGATTATTATTCCTTCATGGATTTAATAGTTGGCTAGGGTTTGAGTGATTGCGGGGACATCTTGATAATTCTTTTGTTATGATTGTTATTTATTGGTTGCAAACAATAGATCCCACCTTATGTTGATTTGCTCGAACTGAGAAATAAACTAAAGGTAGCGAATTATCAATAAGGATTTGGGAAGGTTAATTTCTCATCTAATGAATAATGTTGTAACAAGATTGATCAACTTGAGATAAAATCAGTATGAATAGAATGATTTCCTAAGTTCGAGAGAATTAGGGAGTTCAACATCTAAGTTGGTTGAGAAACAGTTAGATGGACTGTCGAAACTGATAATTTGGTGTTTCCCACAAGTCATGAGAACCCAATACTATAGTTTTTATTTAATGGGGATTAATAATCATAGTGATCACAACCCTAGTTCCTCTCTATCACTGATTTGAACTATTGAAATTTTAGTTTTGAGCTTTGAAGCAAGTTAAAACGTTAACATTTGTTTTATCATCAAAAAAACCCCCATTTTATCTTTTCATAGCATTTGTTTGAATTCAACTTATAGTTATAGTTTCAAATTAGTTTAATCGCCACTCACATTGTTCCTCGTAGATTTGACCCCGACTCCAAAGTTGGGTAATTATATTGACGAAGACCGCCTTGCACTAAATTGATGTGTAAGTTGAGCGTTATCACTCGTATCCAAGCCTTAATCCTTGAATCAAACAATGTCTAGTATACGACTCATCCAACCAAGTCGTAACCACAGCATACGATTCGTACCCATAACCCGTATCCCTGGCAGAATAAAATACCATGAGGATCAAACATTTCCCACCATACGAGTCATTGATATGACTCATACCAATCCCTACGACTCATACCCCTAAGTCATACCCATTTCAGTGACAAAATCATCCCACTAACTAACACTAGTCGGTATACGACAGGACTATACCACTCGTACCCCAGCATATGGATCGTACCCCAGCATATGGCTCGTACCCATAAGTCGTATTGGGTCTGGAGAACGGAATTCAAGGAAATTTTCTAAGGGTCAAAACCTAAGATGTTTCAAGCAGGCAGGAGGTCGACATGCCTGCTTCAGTTGCTTCAACTGTGATTTTACTGTATCACCCTGATTAATTATTATAAGTCATTTATGTATTAGAAAATTAATAATATTTAATAAAAACATTAAACTAGACATTTATGACATGTCTGCTTCAGCTACTTCAATCGTAATTTTACTATATCATCCTTAATTGACCTCATGTTTGTTTCAACTACTTTAACAATGATTTTACTATATCACCTCAAATTAATTATTACAAGTCATTTATGTATTAAAAATTAATAATATTTAATAAAAAATAAAATAGAGATTTATGAGTTGTCTGCTTCAGTTGCTTCAACCGTAATTTTACTATACCACCCCTAATTAATTATTATATCCCTAATTAAATATTATAAGTCATTTACATATTAGAAAATTAATAATAAATTAAAAAAATAGACATTTATGATATGTCTGCTTCAGCTGCTTCAATCGTAATTTTACCTTATCACCCTTAATTAATTATTACAAGTCATATAAGTATTAAAAAATTAATAATATTTAATAAAAATGTAAAATATACATAAAATGAAAATTAACGCTTGTTGTTTTAAATTAACTTAATGACTTATATGAGACTCTCTTAAAGTTTTTTCACAAGTATTTTCTTAAAGTAATTCTCCTATATAATAAGTGACAATGAAGCAGTTGAAGCGAGTTACTCATGGTCGACATGCCTGCTTCAGCTGCTTTAACTGTAATTTTACTATATCACCCCTAATTAATTATTATAAGTTGTTTATGTATTTGAAAATAATAATATTTAATAAATAAAGTAAAATAGACATTAATGACATGACTGCTTCAGTTTCTTCAATCGTGATTTTACTATATCACCCATAATTAATTATTATAAGTCATCTAAGTATTAAAAAGTTAATAATACTTAATAAAAATAAAATAAATATAAAATGATAAATTAACTCTCGATCTTTTAATTTAACTTGGAGTCTTATATAAACCTGCTTAAATTTTTTTGACAGGTATTTTTATAATAATTTTACTATGTCCCTTACAATTAGTAGAAGAAAAATTATTATAAATCACGATCATTTAAAATTTATATTATTTAAAAAATAAAATTGGCTATCAATGAAACAAAAGTTTGAACAAAGAGTATTACATATATCATTTAAAAATTAAATAAAAAATATTCAAAAATACAATAGTTAATAGCTTAAAATATCTAAAATCATATTAAAATATGATTAATTGCCTAAATTTTATTTGTTTCACATAAATTGAGGGAAAAAAATAATTTATATTGGGCTCATGCTAGCACGGGCCCTCAATATCGAGTATATGTAGAAAGAACATAAATTTCACTCCTTTTGGAATTAATTATTTTATATCTCAATTTTGTTCAATATTACTTAAAATTATTTTGTTCACATAGATATATCACATCATTCTGAATACATTACGTAATTTTACACGCATACATCACATTCATCCGGATACATAACTTAATTTTGTATGAATACATCACATTCTTCTAAATACATCACTTAGTCTTACACTAATACATCATTTAATTTTACATGGGTACATCACAAAAGAATGTAATGTATCTGCGAGTTTTAGAGAGAAATAGGAAAATATGGGATGGGATGTGATGGAATTAAATAAAAGAGTAGGATTTTAAGTAGATATGGTAAGTTAAGTAGTGTTATTATGTAACTTTTTCATTTATTTAAGGGAAAAGTTCAGAAATAGCAAATTAGGTCCATTTATTAAAAGGCACACAACAACCTTTTGCCAATTACCATAAATATAGATACAAATACAACAGGTAGGGGTGTTCATGGTTTGGTTAAAAACCAAACCGAACTGCGATCCAAACCAAATCGATTAAAAAAACTGATATTTGATTTGGTTTGGTTTTAAATTTTAAAAATCGATACTTATGTGGTTTGGTTTGGTTTTACTATAAAATAACCAAATCGAATCGATATATATATATATATATTATTCATGAATAAAAAATAAATATTTGTTACATTTTAAATTTTAATCATGAATTTAACTTTAACAGTAACACTTTTAGTCATATGTCTCCATCTAGTTGACAGTACGTTATGAGATTATAAATGATTTTCGCACTTTGAATAACAAATGATACTAATTGTGAAAATTATCTTGTTGTCTAGGAAATTTTACAGGTGAATTTAATTAGATTATAAATAATCACTAATTTTGAACTTTCTTTTTCGTTCCTATTGAGCAAAAAAAATTATGTGTTCACCTTTTGGGGAGTTTATTATATCTTTCTCTTATATGTAGTTTCTAAATAATTTTTGTAGAAGCGTTTATATGGTGTTGTTCGTGGCTTTGCCTAAATATAACACTAAATTGGCATCTTAGTTTCAAGATTTATGTTTGATTGGATTTTTTTTTTAATTTCAACTTTATCATTAGTTAAAGTTATAAACCGAAAAAATCGAACCAAACCGAACTAAACCTACAAGAATCAAACCGACGATTATTTTCTTGTGTTGGTTTGGTTTGATTTTTGAAATTTAAAACCCGACTAAGTTGGTTTGGTTATGGTTTTAACCAATAACCGACCCATGAACACCCCTAACAACAGGTATATGTATTTGATTGGCAAGACAATGTCTAATATAGATACAAATACAGTTAATTACCTTATTTTAAGGTAGCTTTAGTTTAAAAGGGTAAAAAAAATCAGCTTCCTTAAATCACGTTCGCCCAATTGATTAAAAATTAATTGAAGATTCTATTTCAAAAAATAGAAAGTTTTTTTAATGAGATTCAAAACTCAAAACAGATTTGAATTATACAAAAAAAAAAATTCTATTTTTCACTTTCTCTTTTCTTATTTTTCATTTTTTTTTTCTATTTCAAAAAATAGAAAGTTTTTTTAATGAGATTCAAAACTCAAAACAGATTTGAATTATACAAAAAAACTTTTTTCTATTTTTCACTTTCTCTTTTCTTATTTTTCATTTTTTACCTTCATTTGTTTTTTCTTTTTTCTTCATTTTTTTATTGTTTTTTTTCTTTGCACTTCTTTTGTATTATCCTTTTTTAATTTGTTTTTCTTTTTTTTCCTTTTTCCCCTTTTTTCATTTTTTTCTCGTTCATTTTGTTGTTTTTGTATTTTATTTTTATACATTTTTTATATTTTGTATACATACTTGTTTGTATACAAATAAAAATGATAAATTGTACATTTTCACAATTAAAATATTCAAAAATAAAAAATAAATTTGTATAAAATATATATGTACACACACACACACACACACACACACACACACACACACACACACACATATATATATATATATATATATATATATATATTAATTATATATTTTTAAGGCTAAAATATATAAATATACTAGGTTCTGGACACGTGCGTTGCACGTGTATTCTATGTAAATTATTTATAGATCCCATGCATATAATGAGTAATAAAATATAATAATTACAGATACATATATATAATATATTAAATGTGTGAAAGACCTTAGAAATATTGTTTGAACTTTTTGTCCTTCATTAAAAGTCTTTGTTTTATACAAAATCATCTTTTTACTATTTTTTCTAATATTTAAAATTTGAAAATTAATTAAATATATTTATGGTAAAACTTTTCCTTATTAGAAGTCATCAGAATTTCACTATTTTTTTCTAATTTAAGATTTGAAAATTAATTAACAAAAAGAAATTACCAAGAATGAAGAGACTTATTTTTATTTCATGAATTATTTACAAACATTTTTTTTGGTTTCTCATTCGGTGTTCGGTGCCCGCATTGGAGCCTCGACTAATTCGGATCGCGCGTTGTAGGGCCCGTTAAGGTGGCAGCGCTCCCAACAGAGTTTTTCGAACCCTCAACCTCTAGTTAAGGGTGGAGCAGCTTCATCCACTGCACCACGACTCATGTTGGTTCGTTTTACCAACATTAGATGTATCATAAATAAAATAACAACTTATAAAACTATTTCTTATTAGAAGTCATCAGAATTTCACTATTTTTTTCTAATTTAAGATTTGAAAATTAATTAACAAAAAAAATTACCGAAATATGAAGAGATTTATTTTTATTTCATGAATTATTTATCAATATTAAATGTATATCATAAGTAAAATAACAACATATATAAGGAAAGAAATTTCAAAATATTAGTTTTATTAACTTCAAAACGTGTACTTTTTTTTCTGAAATATTGAAAGAATAGAGTTATAATTGAACCATAATTAAAGTAACTAACTTATATAAGGAAATTTTTTAATTAATTTTGCACTCACACTGTACTTATAACAAAAGGGAACGACGTAATAATAAAGAGTTCTGATTTGGGGTATATAAGCTTTTGACCTTTTCTTATTAGAAGTCATTAAAATTAATGACAATTACTTATTTTTTTATTAGTTTAAGAATTCTAAATCAACTAAATTTGATTTTAAAAAAATTTAAAAAAATCTACAAATAAATATATAATCGTTGGAGTAAGAAAATTTATGAAATATCAAATTTTTAAAAAATTTAAATACGTGATCAGAATGTAATTAGTTATTATCGAACACCAAAAGCTTGACTTAAATAGAATTAGTTGTAGAGGTTTTCTTTTAATTAAAGTAAAATTCAAATTGATTTAGAAAACGCTTTAAAATTTATTCTTTAATATAAAAAAAATTGGTTCAACTTTAATATAAACAATAAGAAAAAAATTTGAATTTAATTAAAAGAATAAGTAACACAAATATCGTTCAACTTTAATATAAACAATAAGAAAAAAATTTAAATATAAAAAAAATAATCGTAACACAAATATGGTTCAAAATGATGTGTCTATCTTAGCCTGTGGTAACAAGGAAAAGATGTACTATATGGAAAACGTAAAAGTGATGATCCATCAATCACTTGAAACTTCTGGTTGTAAAATATATATGTGTATATGTTTATGTTTACATTATTATATTAAAGTATGAAAGATTTTAGAAAAGTGATTTGATCTTTTACACTTTATTAATCTCCACAATAGATAAAGTTATTTAATTTTAAATAATCAAATATTCCATGTGCCATTATATATATATATAAGGGTGACATGAAACAACAAAAGAGGCCTATTTCAATGTTTAAAATTATTTTTTAAGCAGTCAATTGTTCAAGAAGTGGCTTTACAATATTTTGAAATTCATACTAATAAAAATTGACCAAACAAATGTTCAACTTTGTAACTAATTTTTAATTAATTATAATGATAAAGTGTGTGTGAGTATATATATATATATATAATTTTATTCTTTGATTAAACCAAAAATATAAAAATTATAATCCAATTGTTTAATATTCTCGCTCCGTTCATGAGAATTTAAAAGGTTTTTCTATCACTTTAACCCTTGATTCTTAACTTTCAACCCAAAATTTAAACCAAATTTTTGAACAAAGTTAAGAAATTTACCTCTTTTTCCTACTTCTCCTTAGTTATCTTATTGATGGTTAGGTCCTCTTTGTGTGTGTGTGTGTGCGCGTGTATATATATATATACATATATAAAATTTTATTCTTTGGTTAAACTAAAAATAAAAAAAATTATAATCCAATTTTTTAATATTCTCGCTCCGTTCATGAGAATTTAAAAGGTTTTTCTATCACTTTAACCCTTGATTCTTAACTTTCAACCCCAAATTTAAACCCATAAATTTTACGAGTAAAGATTATGAACCAAGTTAAGAAATTTACCTCTTTTTCCTACTTCTCCTAAGCTATCTTACTGATGGTTAGGTCCTCTTTGTTCTCTCTTCAAAAAGAACGCCAAAAATCAAAACCCAGGCTACTTACTTGTTTAAATAAAATTGTACGTTGAAAACTTTTTTTTCCTTGGCCTTACACAAAGGGTTGGTGGCTACCTTGTTCTGCCTCACACAGGTAATGCGCATAAGCCCTTTTAAATCCCTCTATACAATTAATTTGGGCGGATAGGCCTTGGCCCCACCTTTCCCCTTCACCCTCCCCCCCCCCCTCCCTTCTTCCTCCCTTTTTTTTGGTTATATGGGTTTTAGCCTATTTTCTGATCTCTTTTTTTTTGCTTTTGTAACTACAATTACCCATTAAATAATGATATGGGGTATATATATACTCATCAAGGGCCCCTTAAGTTATTTGCATAATTCACTTAGATACCTCAACTAGGACCAATACATATTGAACACCTAGTCTATTCAAAATTAGTACCTATCAAATACAAAATATTGATATGGCAAAAGAGGTATGTTTCACCTTTGTTAGGCACGTAAGTGAACCTAAATATATATGTTTTATTTTATTTTTGAAAAAATCTACACTTTTTTTCTTCCAGCGACACTTGGCATCTCTTTGTCATGAAATGATAATTCTTAATTTTTTATTTTTTTTTTAAAACTAATATTTCCGATATGCTTCTTTTCCTATTTTTCTCTTTTATTTTTTTTTCCTTTTACTTTTTAGAATTCTTTTCATTCTTTATAAAAGAAAAAGATTTAACAATTTACATTTTTTCTTTCATCTCTTATGGCCGCCTTTTCTTCATCACCGGACCACCATAATATTTCCATTATCGTTCATGTGATATAATTAAAAAAGTTAATACCCTCTAATTAAAATTTCTAGCTAGCATTTGAATGCAAAAAGAAAAAACAAATTTTCATTCAATTATTATCAAAAATGGTACGCTTGTCGAAGAAGTTGAAGGACCGATGGGTTGAGAAGAAATAACAAGAAAAGTTGGATTGGGTGAGAGAAGTGGAGGAAGGGGGTTGTTTGGGGGAGGGTAAAAGATGAATTATTTTTTATTTTGTTGTAAGGGTTAAAAAATAGTTTTCATTTATTTAAATTAATAATTCATCTTTATAATTATTTTGGGACACGTGTGACCATTTTATTCATGATCTTTTTATGACACTAGCGTGTGAGATACACGCATGATATGTGTAACACCGATTGTCATTTTGTGTTTAATAGGTATAGATTTCTTAAGGTTGGTGGGCCTATTAAGAACAAAGGTCTGTTAAGGTGTTCAAGTGAATTATGCAAACAACTTTAGTGGATCGCCGATGACTTAAGACACTCTCTCTCTCTCTCTATTTATATATATACATATATACTTCCTCCGTCCCAAATTACTCATCCCAAATTGAGATGACACATTGATTAAGAAAAATAATTAATAACATGTCTAGTTTACCATAATATCCCTATTAAATGATGTTTACATTTTTATTTGAAGAAAAAGTATTTAATGCAAAAGGTAAAACATGGAAAAAAAATTGTCTCTTCTTGATTAATGAAAAAAGACAAGTAAAATGAGAAATCAAATTAGGAAATTTGGGACGGATAATTTGAGACGGAGGGAGTCTATATATACTTTTCACCTTTTACTAATATTTTCTGTTTTCAGATACATAAATTCTCTTTTCACGGTTCACGAATATGGTCGTTTGACATAATAAATGCACTAAAATTACCTATATAATTTAATTATTTTAATTATCAATTACCTATGTAATTTAATCATAAAACATATAAATAAGACAAGAGGAAAGAGAGAAGGTAAAATAATTTATAACAAAGGGGACTTCTTATTAAACTAACTATCCCAAATAAGTAAACATGTAAAGTAAATGTAAAAAAGAAAGAATGAATTCAAAAATTCAAACAAAGAAATGTTTTCGGTTTCATTCGGATCAGAATCCCAACTTGTTATTCATTATCTGACCCACTAGCCGGATTCTTAAACTAGTAACAATGTCAAATATCGTGTAATGTCTCTGGATATCATCACTTTAGAATACTATCCGCCCCACCCTACCTAGGCTGGTTGTTAACCTAAAGGCGTACTAGAAAGGATAAAACTAACGCCTCTAGAAATGTCTATCGCCCCACCTATTGCTCAAGAGGCATTGGACTTGGCTAATTTGGATTTGTGGTCTAGACGAACAAAACTATGTTTCCTAGGACTCAAAGTTCATAAAATACAAAGGACGTCAGGTAGCATGTAATGTCTCAAGTTGGCCTCTTGGTTAATTAAAGTGATTAATGTGATTGACATGCAAACAATTATTTATTTATTGTTAATTAAATCTATATACAAGATATCTAAGAATTACATAATTATAATCGACGAAGAATAATTATAAATTATTTTAAAACAATGCTGTAAAATTAGTAAAAAAGGCATGTCAAAGTTAAACAAACATGAGAGAAAAAGAACGTTAATTTATTATGTAAAGGATAGTTAAGCATGTATCTAAGTATTAAACAGTTGTTAATATGACGAAAGATAATTGTTGTTTATGTCCAAATAATGTGTTGTAAAATTTGTTAAAATAAAAAAGCATGTCACAGTAGAATAAATATGTTTGCGAGTCGAATCAATTTCAACATAAGTTAAACATGGTGAAAATAACTAAAGGGTGCTAGAAAGGTATACTTATATGCTGAGAAAGACAATCATGCTATAGATTAAAAGTCTAATTGACAACAATACTAATTAAATGCAAAAAAATTAATTAAGTTACAAAAAATTTAAGTTTAGATTGTTGAAGATTATCGTTAATGTTGAAAATTCAATTTTACATTGTTTTAAAGGCATGACAAGGAAAAACTTGGTTGATGGAAATGTTTTTATGGCATAAAAATGTATTGTTGCTGGAAGTTGTTTAAACAGGCTAAAAAATAGGATTTAACAACTGAAATTCGTGTAGATAAGTTTAGAAGCAGAATTTAATTACTGAAAATTATTTAAAAAAATAAGATTTAATTGTTGGAATTTGTTTTAATGTGTTAACAAGCAAAACAAATAGAATTTAGTTTTCAAAATTTATTTTAGTGTGTTTAAAAAAAATAACTTTTGTTAATTGTTTAAAAGGCATGTGAATATTACGAACTTTCTACGATATCCAAAAAACTAAACATACATGTCGAGATTAATCCCAGACGCTCATTAATGATCCTAAAAGCATACTTTCTAAGTGATTAAAATAAGTCCTAGATTTGGCTTGCCTAAGTGATAAATCAAATTCATTACCAAATCCTAAATTGATTTGCCTAAGTGGTTCATCTAGCACATAAATTTCGCCCCTGAGCAATCCCTTAATTTATTATTAGGTGATAGAGGTTTACAAAAGTTGTTACAATACAATGAATTAGTAGGAAATGGATAAACAAATAAATAAAAGGGGGTGAACAACCCCCTTTTTTCATAATCTCCCGGCGATTCTTAAAATCCCTCAACATCTCTAATTATACCTATTTGGCACAAATAAAGTGGCACAAAGGAAAGGGAGAGAAAACTCCACACATTGCTTCGAAAACACATAAATGAGGAAACAAAGGCATAGAAAATGAAGTACATCACCACAGTTTCTAAAGGCATGTCTTCTAGCATCATTATATAAGGTAGTAAAATTGCATTGACAGGAACTTACCGATTGACGATAATAAAAAGTAATAAGAAAATCAAATAGTACAAAGTCCAATCACGAATTACCACAAAAAGGGAAAGGTCGATTCTCCGAAAGTGAGTGCGATTCAAAAATAATAAAATATTTTTCTTTTGTTTCGAGAGTAAAGCTTAAGCTTTCGTATGAGAATACAGAGAGTGTTCATTCTCCCAAGAACTAGAGAAGGGCTGCTTTTATAGGCTACGGATTGTGAAGCCTTACCAAAATAAAATGCCAGAATTATCTTTTGATTGAAATTAGAATCCCCTTAAACCAGTGATTGAATCAATCATATGAAAATCAGCCCAAAGAATAAAATGAAAAATAGATATTCGAAGAATCAATCACCAATATTATTACCTTAATCCAATAGATTAAATCAACAATTTTTCCATAAATAGGTGAGTAAAAAAAACAACATATCTTGCCATTTATAACAAAATTTGATCAAAAATCACAAAGCAAATCATGGGGCAATTAATCAGGTAGAATATTTCCTAATCAGATTATTTTAATTAGGTGCAAAATCACATCCAAGTTTACCAAAATATTATGTAATATGTCAAGGCAAATCAGATATCCAAAATTGCAAAGATAACTTATCACGAAACTACCGACATTCAAAGTTGACAGAATTCAAACTCAAAATCAAACTTAGGGTTAAAGCAAACAGTCACATAAATTTGGGGTAATACGATAGTCAGTTGTAATACCCCGTGAATTTCAACTAATAGTAGAACCCTGCTTCAAGCTCTTTAGAAATAAAGTTAGTGATTTGGTAATTACATGATCTAGTTTGATGAGTATTAAGGCCTCAAAAGTGTCCTAGCTATTAGACGAATCAAAACATTCCTTGCCGATTGAATTCTTGAGAAGGATATTAGTATAGTCAACTTCAAACGAGCATATCTCTTGTTATACTATGAATTTATGAGATCATGACCCACTAACAGATCGATAATTCAATTAGCTTTCCAACAATACTAATTTCGCCTAAATCCAATACCGGAGAAAAAAGTTATGCCCATTTTACTCCAGCATGTCAGCCTGGAAAACTGAGTGACGACATTCGTGATAACTTATCACAAGTGTGATGACTTATCACGAATGTCATTAGCCTTAGGCAGAATCCAGCCCCTAGTGACGACATTCCTGATAAGTTATCATAAGTGCGAAGTATATCACGAATGTCGTCAGCCTTAGGCAGAAATCCATCAATTCCAGCCCCCCAGAGATGACATTTGTGACGACTTATCACAAGTCTGACGGCCTATCACAAATGTCGCCAACATTAGATTTTCAGTAACTGGGAAGCGGTTTAGTAAGAGTATTTTGGTCTTTTTTCTTCACTTCCCACGACTTATAATCCTCAAGGAGCGTATTATCTTCCATTCTCTTTAGTTATACATCTCAAAATTCTCTGCACACCTTCAACCACAAGGTTAGGATTTCAACATAAAAACCCAATTATCTAGAGATTCAACCGTGAGAATTCAATAATTCTAGCATAGTTGAATTCCCCGTTAAGAGGGCTACAAGGGACACCCAATAGTTCGTGAATAACCTTCCATAATTTTTGAAGTCATCCAAAAGATCCAAGTTTAAGGTATGTGGTTTTAAACGAGAACACCCTTTTGTTCTTGTGCCCAAAAGTTACATATTTTCGTAAAGTATTTCGTAAATTCATGAAGAATTCCTATCATGTTATTATATTATGAGTTTTTTTATGAAACTATGTCTTACCCAAGCTTTGAGTTGTAATATTATTATGCATATTAATGGTTTAAATTGTCAATTTATGGTTTAAGTTGCATAATTCAACGTCTATTTCATGTTTTGAGAATTTCAAGTCCTATTGTTGTGAATTGAACCTTATGGTGAAAGCATGAGTTTGAGAATGAGATGTTAGTGAATTTTAAGGAATATCAAGAAGTGAGTTTTGATTGTAAGTTAGGATAGAAATCCACATTCTTGAATTTGAAGTAAAGGGGATGCATTTTGGCTCCCATTATATATATATATATATGTTGTTGAATTATTTTAAGGTGGATTTTCTAAAGTTCTGAGCTAAGTAAAGGAGTAGTATTTAGCACCGAGTTGGGCTTGATTCTGAGGTCCCATGGCCCAGAACTACGTGCCCCCATAGGTTCTTGATATACCCCAAGTGGGTTAATATAGTGATCACTAAAGTTAAGCTTTTATCCGATGGCAAGGATAGAACAACTCTTCCCAACATGGGTAAGATGTTGGACTCCATGTAACTCACATGGTTTATGTCGGTTAAGAGAAACTCCCTAAGTTCCTAAAGTTCTCTAAGTTCTAAAATCTTCCAAGTTTCAAAGAGTTTTAGTCTTAAAGTTACAAAGTTTTGAAAGTATAAGTGTTTTGAAAGCTATGGTCCTAATAATTTCAGGTGTCATGATAATTTGAGGTTTTAAGTAAAAGTATGATGATTTATGAGTCTTGTGGCATATATTTGTTTCAATCTATGTGAGTATGTTTTACACCATGCAGGTTTTCTATAAAAGCTTATGATATTGATTATTTTAATTGCACACTCCCCCATATGCTCAGTACATTCCCAAAGTACTTACCCACATATTTTGTCTGTGTGCCATATATTCTCGTAATGTAGGTTCAGGTGCTCAGTCTCAGCCTCACCAGTGATCCTTTCGAGCACTCCTATCTATATATCAGCCATGGTGAGTCCTTATATTTTAGGGACCGATTATTCTGAGACTTTCAGTTTTATTTAGTAGCTGTTTAATTCTTTTCAGTTGAGTATGAGTCAGTTTAGGACCTGTCCCAATAGCTATCTAGTTTGGAGTAGTAGAGGTTTGTTAGACTAGTCATCAGATTATCAGCACTTCGAGATTTTCTGTGAGTTGTAGTTTGTTCAGACCAAGTATTTCATTCATATTTCTCATTTTATGATGTCACAGTGTTGAGTTCATACATTTTATCTCTAAGTAAGCTAATATATGAAGTAGAAGGCTCAAAGGATTAGCTTGGGGATACTTGAAGACTTAAGAACCATGTGACGTTCCGGGACCCGATTGCGGGAGTTACAACTGGAAAGCAGTTTAGTAAGGGTATTTTGGTCTTTTTTCTTTACTTCCCATGACTTATAACCCTCAAGGAGCGTATTATCTTCCATTCTATTTAGTTAAACATCTCAAAATTCTCTGCATACCTTCAACCACAAGGTTAGGGTTTCAACATAAAAACTCAAAATTCTAGAGATTCAACCGTGAGAATTCGATAATTCTTGCATATTTGAATTCCCCATTAAGAGGGATATAAGGGACACCCAATAGGTCATGAATAACCTTTCAGAATTTTTGAAGTCATCCAAAAGCTCCAAGTTTAAGGTATGTGGTTTTGAGCAAGAACGCCCTTTTGTTTTTGTGCCCAAAAGTTATATATTTTCGTAAAGTATTTCATAAATTCATGGAGAATTCCTATCATGTTATTATATTGTGAGTTTTTTTATGAAACTATGTCTTACCCAAGCTTTGAGTTGTAATATTATTATGCATTTTAATGGTTTAAATTGTCAATTTATGGTTTAAGTTGCATAATTCAACGTCTATATCATGATGTTTTGAGAATTTCAAGTCCTATTGTTGTGAATTGAACCTTATAGTTAAAGCATGAGTTTGAGAATGAGATGTTAGTGATTTTTAAATAATATCAAGAAGTGAGTTTTGATTGTAAGTTAAGATAGAAAATCCACACTCTTGAGTTTGAAGTAAAGAGGATGCATTTTGGCTCCCATTATATATATATATATATAGTATTTATATATATACTATATATATATATAGTATATATATATACTATAAAGGGGATGCATTTTGGCTCCCATTCTAAAGTTCTGAGCTTTGTAAGGGAGTAGTATTTAGCACCGAGTTGGGCTTGATTCCGAGGTCTCATACCCCAAAACTACGTGCCCCCATAGGTTCTTGATATACCCCAAGTGGGTTAAGATAGTGATCACTAAAGTTAAACTTTTATCCGATGGCAAGGATAGAACAACTCTCCCCAACATGGGTAAGACGTTGGACTCCATGTAACTCATGGTTTATGTCGGTTAAGAGAAACTCCCTAAGTTCCTAAAGTTCTCTAAGTTCTAAAGTCTTCCAAATTTCAAAGAATTTCAGTCTTAAAGTTACAAAGTTTTGAAAGTATAAGTGTTTTGAAAGCTATGGTCCTAATAATTTCAGGTGTCATGATAATTTGAGGTTTTAAGTAAAAGCATGATGATTTATGAGTCTTGTGGCATATATTTGTTTCAAGCTATGTGAGTATGTTTTACACCATGCAGGTTTTCTATAAAAGCTTATGATATTGATTATTTTAATTGCATATTCCCCTATATGCTCAGTACATTCCCAAAGTACTGACCCATATATTTTGTCTGTGTGCCATATATTCTCGTAATATAGGTTCAGGTGCTCAGTCTCAGCCTCACCAGTGATCCTTTCTACATATCAACCGTGGTGAGTCCTCATATTTTAGGGACCATTTATTCTCAGACTTCTAATTTTATTTAGTAGTTGTTTAATTCTTTTCAGTTGAGCTTAATTGGGGACCTATTCCAATGGCTCTCTAGTTAGAAGTAGTGGAGATTTGTCAGACTAGTCATCATATTATCAGCACTTTGAGATTTTCTTTGAGTTATAGTTTTTTCAGACCAAGTATTTCATTCATATTTCTCACTTTATGATGTCACAGTGTTGAGTCCATGCATTTTATCTCTAAGTGAGCTAATATATGAAGTAGAAGGCTCAAAGGGTTAGCTTGGGGCTACTTGTAGCCTTAAGCACCGTGTAACGTTCCGGGACCCGGTTACAGGGCGTTACAAACTTGGTATCAGAGCCTAAGGTTTAGAGAGTCCTAGGGAGTCTGACAAGCCGCGTTAAGTAGAGTCTTAATCATCGGTGTGTAGTGCGCCACATCTATGAATACGAAACGTTTTAGGAACAATTCATTTCTTTCTCTCAAGTCCATCATGCTCAAAGTTGTCTCTCTCAGCTATTAATTCATTCTCTCTTATTTTAAAATATGCCTCCCCACCGAGCTCGAAGAAATAACAACGATCAACAACCTCAACCCGTTGATCCTCTGAATGAAAACGTGTCCCATGCCGAATTCAGGACAGCTTTCCAGGCATTGGCCGAAGCTATCACTATCCAGTCCAATCGGGCCGCAGCTCCTCAGCAGTAGGGAGGTGACTTAGCTGCTGCCAGAATTTGTGACTTTATGCGGATGAGTTCACCAGAGTTTTATGGGTCAAAGGTAGGGGAAGACCCGCAGTTATATCTTGAAGAGATAAGGAAGATCACATAGGTAATACGTGTGTCTGAATAAGAGTGTGTGAGTTTACATCTTATAGGTTGAAGGAAATTGCGTATGACTGGGTGGTTTTTTGGAGGAAGGGTAGAGGGAAGGATGATGCTCCCATTACGTAGCAGATATTCTAAGATGCATTCTTGGATAGGTTCTTTCCTTTGGAGTTAAGGGATGCGAAGATTGAAGAGTTTATGAACTTGAGGCAGGGATCTATGACTGTTATAGAGTACTGCTTAAAGTTCAATCAGCTAGCAAAATATGCACCTGACTTGATCTCCAACGCCCGAACTGGTATGAGAAAGTTTATGACAGGTGTGTCGGGCTTAGTACTGAAAGAATGTCGCACTGCTATGTTGAACAAGGAGATGGATTTATCTAGGCTGATGATCTATGCGCAGTAAATAGAGGAGGATAAGATAAGGGAAAGAGATAGAGCAAGAGGTAACAAGAGAGCCAGGTCTAAACAACACGAGTATGGTCAGGCTAGATCCCAGGGAGGGAACCGCCCTCAGTTCTAGAGTCGTTCTTCTATGACAGCACCCTCATCTGCTAGTGCCCCAGCGCCTAGAGGTAGGTCAGAGCAAGAAAACAGGTCTTCTATGTCCAGGTCTCAACAGAGTTTGAGCAGCAAGCCCAACTTTCCTCCTTGTGCCAAGTGTGATAGGACCCATCCGGGTGAGTGTTTGGCTGAACAGCGTGGTTGTTTTGGGTGTGATAAGATAGGCCACAGTCTTAAAGAGTGCCCACATGCCAGGTAGGGAAGAAGAGATAGCCGACCCCAGACCCAAGCCACTAGTGCACCATCTCCTGCAGCCCGTCCAGCTCCTCCTCAGGGCGCTTCATCTAGTACTGTTGGCGGTCAGCGCCAAAATAGATTTTATGCCCTACCTTCTCGTCATGAGCAGGAGAACTCTCTCGACGTTGTTAATGATATGCTTCGTGTATTTCACTTTGATGTTTATGTGCTATTGGACCCCGGGTCAAGTTTTTCTTATGTGACCCCACTGGTTGATGTGAATTTTGAGAAGAGTCCTGAAAGTATTTCTGAGCCGATTCTAGTTTCTACTCCAGTAGTGGAGTTTGTTGTTGCTAAGTAAGTATACAAGAATTTTCCTATTACAGTCCTTCATAGAGTCACACTTGCTGATTTGATAAAGTTAGAGATGGTTGATTTTGATGTTATCCTCGGTATAGACTAGTTTCACTCCTGCTATGCATTTATAGATTGTCGTACTTGTGTAGTCAAATTCAGTTTCCTGATGAACCAGTTTTTGAGTGGTCAGGGAGTTCAGTACCTCCCAAGAGTCATTTTATTTCTTATCTCAAAGCCAGGAAGCTTATATCTAAGGGTTGCTTTTATCACTTGGTTAGAGTTAAGGATACTAAGTCTGAAACCCCAAGTATCCATTCAGTCAACATTGTCAATGAGTTTCCTGATGTCTTTCCGAAAGATCTCCCAGGGGTACCTCCCGATAGAGAGATAGAATTTCGGATCGATTTTCTTCCCGACACTCAGCCTATTTCCATTCTTCCCTACCGTATGGCACCTGTAGAGCTTAAGGAGATGAAAGAACAACTCAAAGATCTCTTAGACAAAGGTTTTATAAGTCCCAGTGTATCTCTTTGGGGCGCACCTGTCCTTTTTGTGTGAAAGAAAGATGGTTCTTTGCGTATGTGCATTGACTATCGTCAACTTAATAAGGTCACAGTCAAGAACAAGTACCCTCTTCCAAGAATAGATAATTTGTTTGATTAGTTTCAAGGTGCGAGTTATTTCTCCAAGATAGACGTTAGATCCGGCTATCACCAACTTAAAGTAAGGGAGTGTGATATCTCAAGGATAGCATTCTGAACCTGTTATGGTCATTTTGAGTTTTTTATCATGTATTTTGGGCTAACTAATGCCCCAGCATCTTTCATAGACCTTATGAATCAAGTGTTCAAGCCATATCTTGATATGTTCGTCATTGTGTTTATCGACGATATCCTTGTGTATTCCTGAAGTGAGGGTGATCACGCAGACCATCTTAGAATCGTCTTACAAACTCTTAGAGATCATAAGTTGTTTGCCAAATTCAGTAAGTGTGAGTTTTGGCTAAGGTCTGTAGCATTTTTGGGTCATATTATTTCAGTCGAAGGTATTAGAGTTGATCCTCAAAAGACAGAGGCTGTAAGAAATTGGCCTAGGCCTATCTCTCCGTTTGATATTAAAAGTTTCTTGGGTCTAGCTGGCTATTACCGTCGTTTCATTGAAGGGTTCTCTTCTATTATATCTCCCATGACTCGGTTGACCCAAAAGAAAGTTAAGTTCATCTGGTCAGATTCCTGTGAGAAGAGTTTTCAGGAGTTGAAGACTCGACTCACTTCCGCCCCTGTGTTGACTTTGCCTGATGGTGTAGATGGTTTGTGGTATACTGTGATGCTTCGAGAGTTTGTTTGGATTGTGTGTTGATGCAGAAGGGTAAATTTATAGCCTATGCTTCTAGACAGTTGAAACCTCATGAGAAGAATTACCTAACCCATGACTTAGAGTTGGTTGTTGTAGTGTTTGCTCTGAAAGTCTAGAGACATTATTTGTATGGTGTGGATGTTGATGTTTTTACTGATCACAAAAGCCTGCAGTATGTGTTGACTCAGAAGGATTTGAATCTTAGCCAGCAGAGGTGGTTAGAATTGTTAAAAGACTATGATATGAGCATTTTGTATCATCCGGGCAAGGCCAATGTTGTGGCAGATGCTCTTAGAAGAATATCTATGGGTAGTATTTCATATGTGGAGAAAGGTAAGAAAGAGTTGGCTCGTGATGTGCATCGTCTGGCTAGACTGGGTGTTAAGTTGCTTGATTCCGCTGAGGGAAATATGTTGGTGCAGAGTAGTTCTAAATTCTCTTTGGTTTCGGAAGTGAAGGAGAAGCAAGACTTAAATGCTAGCTTGGTCAGACTGAAGGAGTCAGTCAAGGACCAAAAGGTCTCTCTCAAAGGGGAGATGGTGTGTTAAGGTTACAGGGTAGATTATGTGTTCCTAATGTTGGTGATCTGAGGTAGAGAATTATGGTTGAAGCGCATGGTGCATGGTATTCTATTCATCCCGGCACTACCAAGATGTACCGCGACTAATGGGAAATCTATTGGTGGTGTGGTATGAAGAAGGATATAACTAATTTTATGGCAAAGTGTACAACATGTCAACAGGTTAAGGTTGAGCACCAAAGACCTGGTGGTGTGATGCAAGAGTTTGGTATCCCAACTTGGAAGTGGGAAGAGATAAATATGGATTTTGTGACTGGCTTACCACTTTCCCAACGCCATCATGATTCCATATGGATTGTTGTCGACAGGCTGACTAAGTTAGCGCATTTCTTTCCTGTGCACACATCTTATAAAGCTGAGGACTATGCTAGATTGTATATTCGGGAGTTGGTCAGGTTGCATGGAGTTCCCTTGTCTATCATTTCGGATAGGGATACTCAGTTCACTTCTCAGTTCTGGAGAGCATTTCAGAAGGGTTTGGTACCCAAGTTCATATGAGTTCCGCTTTTCATCCACAGATAGATGGTCAGGCTGAGAGGACTATATAAACTTTGGAGGACATGTTGTGAGCATGTGCCCTTGATTTCAAAGGTAGTTGGGATGAGCATTTGTCGCTGATAGAGTTTTCTTACAACAATAGTTACCATGCTAGTATCAAGATGGCACCATTTGAGGCTTTATATGGTAGGAGATGTAGGTCACCCATAGGTTGGTTCGAAGTGGGTGAAGCTACTTTAGTTGGACCTGATGCAGTATTTGAGGCGATGGAGAAGGTAAAGTTGATTAGAGAAAGGTTAAATACAGCTCAGAGTCGTCAAAAGTCATATGCAGATGTAAGACGAAAAGACCTTGAGTTTGAAGTTAATGATTTGGTGTATCTGAAATTTTTTCCCATGAAAGGGGTGAAAAGGTTTGGGAAAAAGGGGAAACTTAGTCCTCATTACGTTGGCCCTTACAGAATTCTCAGCCGTGTTGGGAAAGTAGCCTATGAAGTTGAGTTGCCTATAGAGTTGTCAGCTGCTCATCCTATTTTCCATATTTCCATGCTTAAGAAGCATATTGGTGATTCTATCATTGTTGATTCTTCAGATAGGTTAGATGTTCAGAATAACCTTTCGTTTGATAAGGTTCCAGTTGACATCCTAGATTACCAAGTCTATGGACTAAGGAACAAAGAAGTTTCATTGGTCAAAGTTTTATGGCGGAACCAATCAGTTGAGGGTGCTACTTGGGAAGCCAAAGCAGATATGCAATCAGAGTACCCACACCTCTTCTTCACAAGTTCATACCAAGCCAAAGGTTACTTTTTCTTAATTTATCCCCTATCTAACCAAAGATTCAGCTATATATTTTGTTACAAATTTGTGCACTCTCATAAATACTCGAAAGTTTAGAATGACATAGATTCAATTTAGAGAACTATTCCAATTGTGCATCCTCAGTTTCTTTGCATTCCTAGCTTAACTAGTGACATTCGAGGACAAATGTTTCCAAGGGGGAGATATTGTAATACCCCAAGAATTTCAACTAATTGTAGAACCTGCAAGATCTTTAGAAATAAAGTTAGTGATTTGGTAGTAACATGATCTAGTTTGATGAGTATTAAGGCCTCAAAAGTGTCCTAGCTATTAGACAAATCAAAACATGACTTGCCTATTGAATTCTTGAGAAGGATAACTTTAAACGAGCATATCTCCCATTAAACTACGAATTTCTGAGCTTATGACCCACCAACAAATATATAATTGAATTATCTTTCCAACAATACCAATTTCTCCTAAATCCGATATCGGAGAAAAAAGTTATGCCCATTTTACTCCAGCATGTCAGCCTAGAAAACTGAGTGACAACATTCATGATAACTTATCACAAATGTAACGACTTATTACGAATATCGTCATCCTTAGGCAGAATCCATCCCCCAATGACGATATCTCTGATAAGTTATCACAAGTGTGACGACTTATCACGAATGTTGTCAGCCTTAGGCAGAAATCCATCAATTCCAGCCACCCAAAGACGACATTTATGACGACTTATCACAAGTCTGACGGCCTATAACAAATGTCGCCAACCTTAGATTTTCAGTAACTGGGAAGCAGTTTAGTAAGGGTATTTTGGTCTTTTTCCTTCACTTCCCATGACTTATAACCCTCAAGGAACGTATTATCTTCTATTCTCTTTAGTTAAACATCTCAAAATTCTCTGCACACCTTCAACCACAAGGTTAGGGTTTCAACATAAAAAACCAATTATCTAGAGATTCAACCATGAGAATTCGATAATTCTTGCATATTTGAATTCACTGTTAAGAGGGCTACGAGGGACACCCAATAGTTCATGAATAACCTTCCGGAATTTTTGAAGTCTTCCAAAAGCTATAAGTTTAAGGTATGTGGTTTTGAACAAGCACACCTTTTTATTCTTGTGCCCAAAAGTTACATATTTTTGTAAAGTATTTCATAAATTCATGGAGCATTCCTATCATGTTATTATAGTATAAGTTTTTTTATGAAGCTATGTCTTACCCAAGCTTTGAGTTGTAATATTATTATGCATATATTTAAATTGTCAATTTATGGTTTAAGTTGCATAATTCAACGTCTATATCATGTTTTGAGAATTTCAAGTCCTATTGTTGTGAATTGAACCTTATGGTTAAAGCATGAGTTTGAGAATGAGATGTTAATGATTTTTAAAGAATATCAAGAAGTGAGTTTTGATTGTAAGTTAAGATAGAAATCCAAATTCTTGAGTTTGAAGTAAAAGGGATGCATTTTGGCACCCATTATATATATATATATATATATATTGTTGAATTGTTTAAGGTGGATTTTCTAAAGTTCTGAGCTAAGTAAGGGAGTAGTATTTAGCACCGAATTGGGCTTGATTCTGAGGTCTCATGCCCCAGAACTACGTGCCCCCGTAGGTTCTTGATATACCCCAAGTGGGTTAAGATAATGATCACTAAAGTTAAGCTTTTATCCGGTGGCAAGGATAGAATAGCTCTCCCCAACGTGGGTAAGACGTTGGACTCCATGTACCTCACATGGTTTATGTCGGTTAAGATAAACTCCCTAAGTTCCTAAAGTTCTAAAGTTTTCCAAGTTTCAAAGAGTTTTAGTCTTAAAGTTACAAAGTTTTGAAAGTATACGTGTTTTGAAAGTTATGGTCCTAATAATTTCCGGTGTCATGATAATTTGAGGTTTTAAGTAAAAGCACGATGATTTATGAGTCTTGTGGCATATATTTGTTTCAAGCTATGTGAGAATGTTTTACACCATGCAGGTTTTCTATAAAAGCTTATGATATTGATTGTTTTAATTGCACACTCCCTCATATGCTCAGTAGATTCCCAAAGTACTGACCCATATATTTTGTTTGTGCGTCATATATTCTCGTAATGTAGGTTCAGGTGCTCAATCTCAGCCGCCCCAGTGATCCTTTCGAGCACTCCTATCTATATATCAGTCGTGATGAGTCCTCATGTTTCGGGGATCGATTATTCTCAGACTTCCAGTTTTATTTAGTAGCTGTTTAATTCTTGTCAGTTAAGTATGAGTCAGTTGGGGACCTGTCCCAATTGCTCTCTAGTTTGGAGTAGTAGAGGTTTGTCAGACTAGTCATCAAATTATCAACACTTCGAGATTTTCTTTGAGTTGTAGTTTGTTCAGACCAAGTATTTCATTCATATTTCTCATTTTATGATGTCATAGGAGTTCATGCATTTTATCTCTAAGTAAGCTAATATATGAAGTAGAAGGCTCAATGGGTTAGCGGGCTACTTGTATCATTAAGCACTGTGTGACGTTCCGAGACCCGATTGTAGGGCGTTACATCAGTCAACAACCATAAATTATCAAGAATCAAATAGAAAATCTCAATCAAGTTTTGTTAATTTCAAATCTAAAATACTGTTAGAGAAAAAAAATGAAAAGAAATAGGTGAAATTAAAATTGGACACAAAAAATTAATCATGAAATCAAACGTTAGATAGGTTCTCAAGAACCCATATTTTTCCGACGAGTAAGGCCGTGACGGCGGAGAGGAAAAGTGGGGCGGCGACTGGCGACTCAGCTTGGCTGGTTTATTCGGTTGAGCTAGCGGTACTGGAAGTGGCTGACCGGTTGGACTCCGTAGGTGACTGGATGTTGCGGATGGCGACGACGGAGGAAGCGAAGGCCGCTGGTGTCTCGTCAGCTGATACAAAATCGAGCCAACAACAACAAGAACATCAAGTAGACTCGGATTTCAGTCCAATAACACCAAGAACAACAAGTTTAACATTCAGTGTTTCAGCCCAACAACACAAGAACAACAAGATAGATAACAATGCTAGTGAATCGAAAAGAGCCCCACACGGCTTCACTAGACTTCAAGATAACAAAATCAACAACAACAACAAGATAAAGAAAGATAGATAACTTGACATATAACATTCAAGAAACTAAGAACCCTAACATCAAGAGAGGACCCTAAGTCTAATGAATATAAACACCAAGTTCTTACGAGGACCAAGAGGCACTCAAAGACCTCAAAACCCTTGTTTCTAGCCAAAGAGACAACACAAGTATCCCTCTACTTGTGAGGAAATAGTGGCGGCTTCCAAGTGTGGAAGAGAGAGAGAAATGTTTAGTATTTTAGGTTACAAATTTCAGCATTCAAAAAGTGAAGTCTAACTCTCTAACATTTTCTATTTATACTACCAACAAAAAGGGTAAAATGACCCATCCGCCCTTGCTTCTTGTGCCAACCTTGAAGAGTAGTTTATTACACATTAGGACCCCTCTTCACACATAAAAACGTTTAGGTCCTTGGTTGGTTCAATCACCAACTCACACACGGCCACTTGCATGAACAAAGCTTGGAGTTTTTGTAATTCCCGAGCTTGGCTTCGTGTGAAAGGCCGTGTACGTGTGGAGGCTGCCCCAACCATATCATCCTCTCCATCTTGAGAGGAATTTGACCTCAAATTCAGCATTTGGTCATCTTCAACCGCATCAACGAGGGAGAGATCACCAACGTTGAAAGTGTTGTGCACTTGATATTCGGGTGGAAGGTCAATCTTGTAGGCGTTGTCATTGATTCTCTCAAGTACTTGGAAAGGACCATCACCCCTTGGCAGCAATTTGGACTTCCTTTGAGCTGGAAACCGATCCTTTCGAAGATGCACCCACACCCAATCTCCGGGTTCAAGCACAAGCCTTCTTCTCGCTTTGTTTACCCTTTTTGCAACCTCTTGGTTCTTCTTTTCAAGCTTGAGCCGCACCGTCTCATGCATTTTCTTCATTGCCTCGGCTCTTTTATTTCCATCTAAGCTGGTCATGAGATCACTAGACAAAGGAGTGAGATCTAAAGGGGTAAGGGGATTTAGGCCGTAAACACATTCAAAGGGAGTCATTCCCGTGCTCGAATGTATTACCCGGTTGTATGCAAACTCCACCAAGGGTAGGTGATCTTCCCATGAAGTCAGTTTACCTTTAACCATAGAACGTAGCATAGACCCTAAGGTTCTATTTACTACCTCCGTTTGGCCATCGGTTTGTGGGTGGCAAGACGTGGAGAAAAGTAACTTCGTTCCAAGCCTACCCCACATGGACTTCCAAAAGAGACTTAGGAACTTGGAGTCCCTATCGCTCACAATAGTCCTCGGTACCCCGTGAAGCTTTACAACATGTTCAACAAATAATGAAGCTACACTACGAGCATCCTCGGTTTTAGCACATGGAATAAAATGAGCCATTTTAGAGAATCTATCAACAATAACAAAAATGCTATCTCGGCCCTTTCTAGTCCTTGGCAGCCCCAAAACAAAATCCATCGAAATGTCCAACCAAGGTCTAAGGGGAGTAGGGAGTGGGGTGTACAATCCTTGAGGTAGGAGATGAGATTTCGCACTCCGGCAGGCCACGCATTGACTACAAATTTTAGTGACGTCTTTGCGCATTTTTGGCCAATAGAAGTTCTCCTCTAAGATTCCGAGGGTCTTGTCTACCCCAAAGTGCCCCATGAGGCCTCCGTCATGGGCCTCCCTCACAAATAATTCCCTCCAAGAACTATAAGGAACACACAACCGCCTCCCTTTGAACAAATACCCATCGAACCGAGAGTAGGAGGAATGGTCATTCTCTTTAAGCCAACGGTCCCTTCCCCACTCTTCACATTCCCTAAAGATAGGACCAAAGGTAGGATCCTCGGGATACAACAACCGCAAGCTCTCAAAACCCATCAATTTCGAAGATAAGGTAGCAACAAGCACATGCTTCCTAGACAAGGCATCGGCAACAACATTTTCCTTTCCCCTTTTGTAATGAATTACATAAGGGAATGTCTCGATGAACTCAATCCACTTAGCATGACGCCTATTCAACTTGTCTTGGCTCTTAAGGTGTTTCAACGACTCATGATCCGTTCGTATCACAAACTCCTTAGGCCACAAATAATGTTGCCAATTTCCCAAAGCTCTAACAAGGGCGTACAACTCCAAATCATAAGTTGAGTAATTAAGAGTTGCCCCTTTGAGTTTTTCACTGAAATACGCAACGGGCTTACCTTCTTGCATCAAAACAGCCCCGATGCCAACCTTACTAGCATCACACTCTACTTCAAACATCTTATCAAAATCGGGCAATTGCAATAAAGGCGCTGAGATGAGCGTAGCTTTCAAGGCCTCAAAAGCCCTAGCTTGCTCATCACCCCATTTAAAGGGTCCGTCTTTTCTAATTACCTCGGTTAAGGGGGCTGCTATGGAGCTAAATCCTTTGATAAACCTCCTATAGAAGCTTGCCAACCCGTGGAAACTTTGGATTTCTCCAATAGTTTTAGGGGTCGGCCAACTTCGAATAGAGTCTATCTTGGAATCGTCCACTTCCACACCCCTTGAGCTCACGACAAAACCCAAGAATATAACCTTATCAACACCAAAAGAACACTTCTCCATGTTGGCATACAGCTTCTCCTTTCGGAGCACATCAAACACACATCTCAAATACATTACATGATCATCAATAGATTTACTATATACCAACACATCATCAAAGTAAACCACCACAAATTTTCCAATATAAGGCTTTATTACATGATTCATTAGCCTCATAAAGGTGCTAGGAGCATTGGTAAGGCCGAAGGGCATGACCAGCCACTCATATAGACCGAATTTGGTCTTGAATGCGGTCTTCCACTCATCACCGGGTTGCATGCGAATTTGGTGATAGCCACTCCTAAGGTCCACTTTAGAAAACAAACAAGATCCGTGGAGTTCATCTAACATATCATCTAGTCTAGGGATTGGATGACGATACCTTATAGTGATTTTGTTGATGGCTCTACAATCGACGCACATACGCCAAGTTCCGTCCTTCTTTGGTACCAAAAGCACCGGAACAGCACACGGACTCATGCTTTCCTTGATGTATCCCTTGTTGAGAAGCTCCTCAACTTGTCTTTCAAGCTCCTTAGTGTCCATGGGATTGCTCCTATAGGCCGGTTTGTTAGGAAGTTGTGAACCCGGTACCAAGTCAATTTGGTGCTCAATTCCCCGAAGTGGGGGCAATCCTTGCGGAAGTTCTTGAGGAAATACATCTTCATACTCCTGCAACACACAAGAAATCAAAGGGGAAATGGAAGAATTAGTGGGGTTAGTATTAAAACAATGGGCCAAGAGTAACATCGGCTTGTTTTCATCATGATCCACGAAGAGTTCTTTCCTCCTAGCCAACATCACTACATTTTCCATCTCCCTTGTCGTTGGGACAGCCTCGGATGTCCCGACTTCCTCACCTACGGCACTCCCCCCCTTTTCTCCCTTCCCGGATTCCTTTCCCTTTCCCTTCAACTCTCTCATCTTTTGGTGCCACTCGTTTACTTGGGAGGGTGAAAGAGGATGAAGTGTGACCTTTCGGCCATCCTTCTCAAGCGTATACCGGTTGGTCCTCCCATCGTGTTTAGTAGACCTATCATATTGCCATGGTCTACCTAACAACAAGTGACATGCTTGCATTGGGATCACGTCACAAAGTACCTCATCGTGGTAGTTTCCCACCTTAAACCGAATCACACATTGCCTTGTGACCCTTAATTCACCACAATCATTCAACCATTGTAGCTTGTAAGGACTAGTGTGTGTAGTTGGTAGCTTCAAGAAATTCACCATAGCATGGCTCGCAACATTTGTACAACTACCACTATCAATCACCAAGGTGCACACATTCTCCTTTACAAGACACTTAGTATGGAATAGATTTTCCCTTTGACTCGGGTCACCTATCGCCTTATTAATCATGACACGTCTAACCACAAAGTTAGGAACCACACACTCCCCTTCTTGTGGAAAGACATCTTCACTACCGTCTACTTCATCATCATTCGGCCCATTTTTAGCTCCCTCTCCATCTTGAGGCTCGGCCTCATCCTCCCCCCTTTCGGAATCCACCTCCTCACCAAGGTAGTACACCCTTCCTTCTCGTAGGATCACATTGCGCCGGTTCGGACATTCATTGGCCTTATGCCCCCAACCTTGGCACTTGAAGCATTGGAACCCCTTTGGGTTGGGATATTTGGGAGCCTCCGGTTTCGGAGGGAATTTAGGGACGGTTTTGGACTCGGGCAGCTTCATAGGAGCGGGTTGGTCCTTGTTTTTGGTCCAACCCGAGGGGGTTTGTACCCTTGCCTTGAAGGATGATCTCTCCTTAAGTTCCCTTTCAATCTCAAGGGCCGCTTGGAATATACCGTCAATGGTTTCAAACCGGTGAAGGGTCAAATGAGTGGAGATCTCTTTGTTCAACCCACACTTGAACCGGATGATGTCGTGACTAATTTGCTCCCCACGATGATCAAGTTTCAACATGAGTTGTTGGAACTCGTCAAAATAGTCCATCACACTCTTGCCTCCTTGCCGCAAGCCATATAATCTAGCAAGCAACTCATGACGATATCTCTCGGGAAGGTATCGTTGTCTCATCAAATACCTCAACCGATACCAAGGTGGTGGCTGCCCATCAACTAATTCATTACCAAATCGTTTAACATACTCCCACCAAGTGTTAGCATAGCCCTCAAGGTGAGCTATAGCGTAGCAACTCTTCTTTTCGTCCGAGATGTCATTAACTTGGAAAACCTTGTCACAAGCCGATTCCCAAGTTAAGTAGGCCTCGGGATCACTTTCACCCTTAAAGATGGGTAGGCTCAACTTGATGGTGTTGATGCCTACGTCTCTCTCTTGGTGTCGGTTTCCCCTATCTCCATACCCCCGGTATCTCCTAGGTTCTCCTCGACCCCCTCTTAACTCCTCCTCCCTCATATAAGCATCATCAAAGGCTCCATCTCCTTCATACTCCTCTCTACCGTATCCTTCAAAGTGGGCTGGTCGGCCTTGGCCGTTTTGATTCGGAGGATTTGGAATTTGTGGTCTTTGGTTTAATGGAGCTTGGAATGGAGGGTTCAGATTTAGTGGAGGTGCTTGGCGTCCAAATCCCTCTTGTGGAATTGGAGGGGCTTGGAAATGTAGTGGTCTAGTGGAGTCTCGGTTTGGAGGAAAATAGGTAGTTTGGCTTGCGGTATTTAGTGGAGCTTGGGGTGCATTTAGCATTTGATGGACTGTTTCGGGGGTGATGGTTGCGGAGGAGGTCCTATCATGACCATTGGTAGATACATGTAGAGGAGTAGAAGGACGAGAGTTCCTTTGACTCTCCACTTGTTCTAATCTCCCACTAATAGTCGACACCTCCCCCTTTATTGCTGCCAAGTCCCCTCTCACGGCCCCAAATTCCGAATTCAACCTTTCAAGTGTCCGGGTAACGGCCTCAAGAGTGACCCTCATAGAATCAAGGGCATTAGTATCCACACTATGAGACGTAGTTCCTTCCATTGTCAAGATATTATCCGCTTTAGTTCACCACAAGTTCGTGTTCCACAAGTGTTGTATAATTGGCTAGTAACCGTGAAATTTTAAGGTATGAGTAAGCTCTTATCCGGAATGGATTCTTGTTTGAAGACTCAAAGAATTCTTGCCGGACTAGAACCAAAAATCAGCAACTCATTCAAACGAATAAAAAGCACTCAAATAAACGTTGACACGAACAAACGGTTCAAGGGTCTAATTGACAACCTAGTAGGAATGTACTAGTTTGTTAATTAGTTCTAGGACCAAGTAAGGGAAACCAAGGATCAACAATTAGCAACCAAAGAACATCCTAAGTTGAGCTTATAGTGACGTGGCAGCATGCAATGGTTCCACACGTTTTCTTTTCTCTTTTTTTTTTGTCAATATTCACACAACTTGTTATAGTTTTCAAAGTGTTTTTGGTGGGAAAATAAAATCTTGTAGTATTTCACCCTTTTCAAACTCAAGAAAGTGATGTTTGGTAGACTAATCCCACAAAACAAGGCTCCTTGAATTAGGGAAAAGTGATTGACAAGACTACAAGGTGATGGGTGCAAGTCTTTCACAACAACTTTATAGCTTGTCTTACAACTTGAGCACACAAAAAGATGAACAAGTTCAAAAGATGAACACCTCAACAATCTTCTTCAACTTCTTTAGCACATAAACACAACATCCACCGATTTTATTTTCTTTTGGTCATCAACAACATACAACTTCGGCCACTTCAAGTCACTACACAATGTTCAAGTTTTCAAGATCAACTTTCGGATCTAGACACCTTAGTGTTGGTGAGAAAGAAACCAACACTAGGAACTCACTAAACAATCAAAATTAACACTTAGATCTAGACATGCAACATCATTCTCGGATTCCACTTGTAAGGGACTGATTTTCAGAATTTCCTTTTTGGTGTTGTTTGTTTAAGCCGTGTACTAGCCCAAGATGGGTTATGTTGGAACACAACCGGTCAAGCTCTGATACCAAATGATACAAAATCGAGCCAACAACAACAAGAATATCAAGTAGACTCGGATTTCAGTCCAACAACACCAAGAACAACAAGTTTAACATTCAGTGTTTCAGCCCAACAACACAAGAACAACAAGATAGATAACAATGCTAGTGAATCGAAAAGAGCCCCACACGGCTTCACTAGACTTCAAGATAACAAAATCAACAACAACAACAAGATAAAGAAAGATAGATAACTTGACATATAACATTCAAGAAACTAAGAACCCTAACATCAAGAGAGGACCCTAAGTCTAATGAATATAAACACCAAGTTCTTACGAGGACCAAGAGGCACTCAAAGACCTCAAAACCCTTGTTTCTAGCCAAAGAGACAACACAAGTATCCCTCTACTTGTGAGGAAATAGTGGCGGCTTCCAAGTGTGGAAGAGAGAGAGAAATGTTTAGTATTTTAGGTTACAAATTTCAGCATTCAAAAAGTGAAGTCTAACTCTCTAACATGTTCTATTTATACTACCAACAAAAAGGGTAAAATGACCCATCCGCCCTTGCTTCTTGTGCCAACCTTGAAGAGTAGTTTATTACACATTAGGACCCCTCTTCACACATAAAAACGTTTAGGTCCTTGGTTGGTTCAATCACCAACTCACACACGGCCACTTGCATGAACAAAGCTTGGAGTTTTTGTAATTCCCGAGCTTGGCTTCGTGTGAAAGGCCGTGTACGTGTGGAGGCTGCCCCAACCGTATCATCAGCTGCCAACGGAGTGGTGGTATTCACTGGTTTTTGCGTGGCTTCCAGAGAAAGGTGATGTCGGAGAGAAGAGACCAGTCCGCTGGTGGAAGCAACAGTCCGTCGGTGACAGTAGTGGTTGATCTTTTAGAGAAAAGGAGGAGGCAAAAGTCTTTCAGTAATGAGGATTAAGGCTTCCTTCTTTTTTGTATGTGTATAAAAAAGAAAGTGAGAATGAGCAGATCTCAGCCATTGGATCATTTTTTATCAATGGTTGAGATTAAAAATATTAAAAAATAAAAGGTAAAAGAAATGAAATTAATATCAATTTGGTTAAAGTTGACATTAATTGAGCACAAGATGGCTAGAAATTAAATACATAGGAGAAATTTAAAATTTACTGTTATTTTAATAAATGTAATAATAATAATAATATAATAGCAAATATAATAATAAGGACTAGACATTGTATTTGTAAATTGAGAGTGTGCATATTTACGTGAAAAAAATATATTAATAAAATTATGTAGAATATCGTATTTGAATTAATAAATTGTAAAAATGATACTAAAAAGTGATAAAATAATTTGTACATTTTTAAATCATGAATCTGGCTTGTCGAAAATTATTTGATACCAAAAAATATGCAAAAAATATTAATTTTAAAAGTTAAATAATTTTGACAAAAATAGTTGCCTAAGAGAGCATCGGGGGCCAAAATTGGGTGTCAACAGCTGCCCCTTCGTTGCTTGAGAATGATGAAAGAATTGTCGAGCAACGAAAGTTGACGTAGTAGCCAATTTTGTCCGATCGAGAGAATGGTTTGTTGGAATGAGAACACAGAGGGTGGATTTAAAAATAATGCGGCCGAGACTTTGTTTTTAAGTCGCCTACATATCTCGGATTTTATGAGAATCAGGCCAGTAGTTCTAGATTTAGGAACGAACAATATTCCTAAAGATTGTTAATGATAAAGGATAGGGGCATTAATAATGATATCGTGGGTTGGTGCAATTGAAGTTAGGAGAATTTGAAACAATGACGAGCTGAGAGGTATGGAAAAAAAGTATGATTTGAACTATGATAGCTCAAATGGACAAGATTGGAGAGGTTTTGAAACGTCGAATGTGAATATGATTTAGGACATGAAAAAGGTAAGGTTTCAAGAACCCAATATTTTTCAATTTAGGTTCTACGGGAAGCCAATATTGTTCAATTAAGGTTCTACGGGAACCCAATATTGTCTATTAAGGTTCTACAGTAACCCAATATTATGGATTAAGGTTCTATAGGAACCCGATATTATTGATTAAGGTTCTACAGGAACCCGATATTGTTGATTAAGGTTCTACAAGAACCCAATATTGTTGATTAAAGTTTTACATAAAGCCAATATCATTAATTTATCGTTCTACAGGAACCTGATATAGTTGATTAAGGTTCTACAGGAACCTGATATTGTTGATTAAGGTTCTACAGGAACCCATTATTGTTTATTAAGGTTCTACAGAAACCCATTATTGTCTATTAAGGTTCTACTCTATTAAGGTTCTACAGGAACCCATTATTGTCCATTAAATTTCTACAGAAACCTAATATTGTTGATTAAGGTTCTATAGGAACCCATTATTGTCCATTAAGGTTCTACAGGAACCCATTATTGTCTATTAAGGTTCTATAGAAACCCAATATTATCTATTAAGGTTCTACAAGAACCCATTATTGTCCATTAAGGTTCTACAGAAACCCAATATTGTCTATCAAGGTTCTACAGAAACCCAAATATGTCTATTAATATAGTATCAATTTCAATGCCTCGTTGATGATATCATAACATTGTTGTTGTATTTAGTACCTATTGTCTACACTCAAAGAAAAATCATCAGTTAAAAAGAAAATATTGGTTCACACTTTGCTCGATTTGACTCCTTGATTGTTGTTTCTGCTTCATGGATTGTTGGGACTTGTACTCCATCTTATTAAAATTTTTGAGGAATTCTCAAAAATTTCTACCCCGGTTTAGAATGAAAAACATCTTTCGCACGTCATTATGAATTTCTATATTGTTTACTTGTGGAAATTCTTTAGGTTTACTTGAAACCTCAAAAATTTTGCCCTAGATTTTGTATTGGGAGCCTTATATCTTGTACCACTCAAAGAAAACATTAGTCCAAGAGAAATGGTTGTCCTTCATTTGAATATCATAACCTTCAATTGTAATCTGCCTTTATATGCTCAAGAGTTGAGCCTATTAGCCTGACACGCTTTGTAAGAATTTAAAAGAGAGGGAAAAAGAAAATATTTTATTAGATTACGATCGGACCCAGAGTGGACTGCCTACATATCCAAATGAAAGTCAGATCGAACGGAGTTTATGAGTACAAAGAAACGTAAACAAGAAAATGTTGTTAGCCATAAGACAGGAAAAATGAGAATGGTGAAAAATACGAAATGTTTGCATGTCAATTCATTTCATGTGCTTTACACTTCTTTCGTGAAAGTCTTGAAAATACTTTTTTCGGATCACCTTGAACAAAGATTTTACCCTTAGTAACAAGATCATTGTTTATTGGTTCTCATTGCACTTTTATCTTTTTCTTTTCAATTAGATTCTGAATCTTGTGCCTTAGCACCGAACATTCCTCAATATCATGAACTTGAATATTCGAGTGATAAGCACAGATTTTAGATGGATCAAAATGAGAAGGTGGATGTGCAGAGATCCATCCTCTCCTTGGTTCCACGATACCTAAAGCCCTTAATCTTTCGAATATGTTCACCAAGGGCTCAGTTAAGGGAGTAAAAGCTCAAGACCTCACTCTCTTTGATTAATGGAAAATATTGTGTACTGAATAAGGCGCTTGTTGAAAGTTGGGTTATGTTCGAGAAGTCTCATTTTGAGAACCTTGTTGGATGAGTAGGGTTGGATCTGAAAAGCCTTGCTTTGAGAATCTTGTAAGTCATAAGGTTCAATATGTACCCCACGAGAACCAAAAACAGCATGAAGCCCTTCATTATTCTGATAACCTTGTGTCTGAGGTATGTAGGGTGATGAATCCTTTTCTCCTTCCTCGAATGGTATCTTTGGTGTTTGAAAAGTGGCCAACTTTGCAGAAACATAAATAATTCTCCCTGCTCGAATTTTGTATTCTAATTTCTTTCCAATCAAAATTAGTCTCTCAAAATTGTAACTGGTTAGGAAGAACATTTTCTAAAAGTATATTCCATCTAGTGATCTGAGGAAAGTTTGGACCAACTTCTTTTCAGGTACAGAAGGGCGTATCTTAAAAGGTTCTAACCGTCACCGTATTGCAAACTCCTCAAATGATTCATGGTCCATTCTTTTTATCTCAAGAAAATCCCACATTGCTGGACTAATACAACAACAAACCCAGTGTATTCCCACATAGTGGGGTCTGGGAAGGGTAAAATGTACGCAGTCCATACCACTACCTCCAAAGAAGTAGCAAGGTTGTTTCTGATAGACCCCCGACTTAAGACACGAGATAATAACTAAATTCGTAATAAGCACGGAACAAGATGAGAAGACATAAATGCGCCACCCACAATGAATAATAAACAAATAATAGTAAACAAATTCGTAATAAAGCATGCAACAAGGTGGCCTTATTGCATAATAAAAATCATACACCCACCAAGTAAAGCCCTACCCCAACGACCCAAACTGGCACTAGCCTTCTATCCTAATTCGCGTCCTCCAGATCTTCCTATCTAGGATTATATCCTCAGCTATAATTGCTCCATGTCCCGCCTAATTACCTCTCTCCAGTATTTCTTCGGCCTACCCCTACCCCGCCTGAAGCCATCCAACGCAAGCCTTTCACACCTACGAACTGGGGCGTATGTGCCCCTCCTCATAACAAACCCTAACCAACTCAATCAAACTTTCTGCATCTTGTCCTCCACCTAAGCCACTCCAAATTTTTCCCGAATGGTCTCATTTCGAACCCTATCACCCCTAGTAAGCCCACATATCCAACGCAACATCCGCATTTTCGCCACCTTTAATTTTTGAATGTGAGAGTTTTTGACTGGCCAACACTCCACTCCATACAACATGGATGGATGGACTGCCACCCTATAGAATTTGCCTTTAAACTTGGGCGGCACCTTTTTATCACACAACACCCTCGAGGAGAGCTTCCACTTTATCCATCCCGCCCCAATACGGTGGGATCCTCATCAATCTCACCGTTCCCCTAAATCAAGGATCGGAGATACTTGAAATTATCCCTCTTACACACCTCCTGGGAATCCAACCTTACTACCACCTCGTTCTTCTGCCTCATGTTATTAAACTTGCATTCCAAATACTCTATCTTGCTCCTACTCAAAGGTCTGTCTCCACACCTCTAGTTTATCATTCACACACCCTCGCATCTCATCAATCAAAACTACATCATCTTCAAAAATCATACACTAAGGCAGATCTCCTTGAATACGCCGGGTCAACATATCTATCACCAAAGCAAAGAAAAATGGGCTAAGATCCCTGATGCAACCTTGTCAAGATAGGGAAATGGTTTGAATCTCCTTCTGTCGTCATAACTTGAGTCTTAACTCCATCATACATGTCCTTGATTGCTCTGATATACGTCACCGGGACCTCACTCACCTCTAAGCATCTCCAAAGAACCTTCCTAGGGACTTTGTCATACGCCTTCTCCAAGTTGATAAATGATAACGCTCAATCTACAGCTCTCGTTTGAGTGTAAAGCGGTCGTTAGCAAATATAGAACCCAACCTGGGTTGGGTGTCGATCCCACAGGGAATAGCTTGGCCAACAAGTAAGTAAAATTACTAAACTTTTGGTGCAAGTCTCGTAAGAAGGGGGGATTCTTGTCTTGCAAGTAATGTAAACAAAAGCTGAAAATAATAAAGTAAAAAGAGAGAGATTGTTACGTTGGTTGTAAACAATGAGAATTGAAGCGTTGGGGTTATGTCCACCTTCTGAGGTATACGTCTCTATTGGCTATGAGTGTGTAGAATTCTGTCATGCAATTCCTTATAGAGGATTGTAGTCGATGGTAAATCCAAGCATCTCTAGACCTAAATAAGGACTATTTCACTTTAACTCTCTCGAGCTTAAAGCGTATCTAACGGTACGAATTCTCTAAGAGGTTAGTCCAGTTACGGCACTAGCTTTTTAATAGGAAAGGGTGTCCTACTACCTTGACATTATCTCTTTTCCAGACAAATAACTTTTCTCTCGAACAAGTTAAATGTTAGACTGGCGTATTCTTGCATTTGCAACCGCAAAGAATGTAGATTAAGATGAAGAGAATAATGATATAAGCAATATACGTGTCTTGAACTCACAAACTCACAGCAATAGATAGTATCTCATACGGCTTCCATAACCCCAACAGAGAAGTTTAGTTACCCATGAATGCGAAGGAAATCACGATTGACATTGTTATTATATCACGATATTGAGTAATGGCGTGTAGATCAAGTGATAGGCGTGTGGCGTGATTCCTTAGCAAGTAATGATTCTCTTGTTGTGGAATTTTAGAATAGAAGAGTAGAAGAAGAAAAATAGAATTAATGGAAAGATTAGAAGAGTTGTAGAGTAATAGAATTGAATTGTAAGATGAGAAGTTAAGAAGATGTTAGAAGATGCTAGAAGATGTTCTCAAATCTCTAGCATGATAGGGTATTTATAATACCCATATCCTAATCCTACTAAGCTAATGAAATAAATAACCAAATCCTACTAGACTAATGAAATTCTTAACCCAAATGTACTAGGTTAAGGTAACATTATCATAATCCACATAAAATAATGAAATACATAACCTAATTGTACTAGGTTAATGTATCATTGTCAAAATCCAGCTTTGTGTCTATAAGTCCCCAAAATCTTCAGAATTGTTGTTTTAGCCCGGGACAGATTTTCCATGCAGCAGTTTTGGTCCTTAGGCGTGTAAACTCCCTTCCCTTCCTTCGTGAGCTTTCTTTAGCGTCAAGTAAGCCATAAAATGCTGAATTATGCATCATTTATACCTGAAACTTTACTAATCATGTTCGTTAGCTCATTTATAGGAAAAAGGACTAAAAGTGCATGAAATATATAATTTGTTCTTAAAACTAGGCTAAAATATGGGCAAAATATATTGATATAGGCGTGTAAATTCGCCTATCATCAACACCCCACACTTAGAGCTTTGTTCGTCCTCGAACAAACTATCATGTCCTTCTAAACGTCAACTTAGGGTTTTACAGCAACAACACAAAATATGTGTCAAGACAAGCACAACAATTATCAACAAAGAGTAACTTTTCGATTATAAGTAGAAACAGTTTAACCTCTAGCATAGACTCGTGATGATGATCAACTCGCATGTAAACGTTAAGGTACAAGGAATAATATATGACTACCCAAAACTCATCAACCATGTGTGTCTCACACTATAGTACCCATAATCATTCACAAGTATAGCATATTTTTCAAACATGGGTATCAAAATATCCTTGCCCTCGCTCTCACAAAGAATTCATATGAAGCAACTGATGACCATAGGCTTGCCCTTAATGTAATGCTCCACTAAATGTCAGAATGCCAAGCTTAGGATCAACTAGGTCTTTTGATGGTTGTAATGTAGGCTAAGGGACAGGTAGGACTATTTTGGCCAGGAATAGTGACTAAGTTCCTAAGCGCTTTAATACATCACTTTGTATCATTGACACTTTTTTCTTTCAACCTTTCTTCTTTCTTTTGTTATACCACCCTTGTTTTCCTCTTTTGTTTTTCAATTTTAAACATAACTCACTTTTCAGCTTTCTTTTCCTTTTTCTTTTCATAACATACCTCTTATGATAGCACTTTCTTTTTCATAACACATTGAAGCACCCTTACAATTTAAAGCATCATACTTACCCAATTTCCTCTTATGTTATCACATGACTTTTTCACTTTAAAGCACTTAGGAATTTGGATCAAATTACGGTCTTGAACAAAATGGATTAGGCTTACATACAAGGTTGTCAAAGAAATAGGCTAAAGGCTCAAAAGGGGTTAACTAGGATGATGTCCATGGGTAGGTAAAACTGAAGGTAAATAAATATAGGTTGTCAAAGAAATTCCTAAATCACCTCCTAAACTTACACTCCTTATTTTCGCTTTACATGCATACCAGGCAAGTTCTAGCATCAGCCACAAACATAGAATATACTATTATCTCACACACACAAGGCACATGGTCGACTTTATTGGAGGTAATATAGACTCTTGACCCAACAAGTGAAGGAATTGAACCACACAATATCACATAATGAGTCACAACTGGAGCCTAAACGTCTCAATAGTCATAATTGTAGCACATACTCTTGTTATAATCTCATGCTGCCTATTAGAATAATCTCATGCGAAGCTAAGTTAAAAAAATATTAACTACTAAAAAAAAATCTTAACTAAAAAATGAAACAAAAATAAAACAAAAGCAAACAAATATAGATGCGAGTAGAGAAGTATAGCATGCAATACCACCACCCCACACTTAGTCGGTACACTGTCCTCAGTGGAAAATAAATAAGAAGAACCTGGTTAGTCGGACTCTTCCTCATTGTCGGGGGTCATACCCCCTTCGTCGGAATCATCATAAGAGTCATCGTCAGAGTTCTCCTCCTCGTCAGAGTCTGGCAAGCATCGATCGTCATCAGTCGGCACATCATCATCTAGAGGTTCCTCAAAGTATACGCCCACTCCACACATCTCCCGTGCATGCATGTTCATGGGATAGTCGTGGTCCAGCTGTTGGAGCTCTGCAGCAGTTGGAACACGACCTCCGCTCATCATTGTAAACCTCATCATGCCGTACATATGGCGGGAGAAACTCTCATCCCGAGCATGTCTCTCTGTCGTAGTAAGGTTGATGCCATATGTTGATTCAGCATTTTTGACCTTTGTGAGGTCAACCTTCTTCGGATTGTGTGGGAGTTTATGATCAGCTGGTTCCTCTTCGATATCCTCCTTCCGCAAGATTGCTGTCAACAAATTGCCAAATGTGAAATGGGACCTTTTGTGGAGTCTGGCCTTCCCCATGGTCGATTGAATGATTGCCCCAAAGTTGATAGGGACATTCATCATCAAAGCATAGACCAAACACACTCTATCTCTCAATATCTTGGTGTATTGAGTCCCAGGAATAAGACATGAGTTGACAATGCGCATCCAGATTCTTGCTTCCCTATTTAGTGGAGCATAGGGGAAGGTGTTGTGTCGGCCGGTTTCTTTATGTCTGCCCCACCTTTCCATTGATCTGCTTCCACAAAGCGTGTGTCGTATTGCTCTATAAGGAGGCCTGCTGTACAGCTTTTTGAATGGTGCTGTGTCGATCGAAGGTAAGCCAAGAAAAGAGTTGATCCAGTCCGCGGTGAGCTGTAACACCTGGCCCCGAATTTTGACTTCATTGCCTGTTGTGTTCAGCGACCAGTTGGCATAAAACTCTCTTGTTAGATCAAGATTACACTCTCCCATGTCGCGGAAGATGAAATCCAACTTCAAAGCCATTATTTTTGCCAACATACGCGGCTCCTTCTTTGCTAAGGTATCCTTGTTGATCAAGTCGACGTGCACATATTTTCTTTCTTTGTTGCTGCTGTACCATGCTTTGGCTTCTTCCTCAAGAACCCATTTTATTCCGAACATTCTGCGTGGTAGTTGTGCTGAGGATGATTCTCCTTGGTCTTTTCGACTTCTCTTCTTGCCCTTTTGGGAAGTGGTCGCCTTCTCCTTGCCCTGCCTCGCTTTAGGTGCCATTGTACCTGAGACTAGAAATAGTGTTAGTTGCAGCACAGTCTCACTTGATACAATCTATAAGCAAGCATTAGGGGTACCACCCCACACTTAGTTTTGTTAACACAAATCAGTGAGGTGAAAGTAGTCGATTTACTCAGATTTCGTCAAGATACGTTTCAGGATTGTATTCCGACAAGAAAATCAGCAATGCATCACTTACTTGCAGCCATTGGACTACTTTCATGGTAGATATAGCAACACTCCTACATAGGGGTTACTACATGGAATCGTTATTCTTACAACAATCACAACCTCCTAAGTCGGTAGGCACTATAAGTCTTATCCCGATGGCTGGGATAGTCTAACATATAAGTATCCAAACAACAATCTTAAGCAATATTCATAGCCATAGAAATTCCGCAAATATCATAACAATGCTATTGAAACCAAATTCAAGTTGGAAATAAGTCAAGATTTTCCTACGTATATGTTCACTCACATGATTTTGCAACAACAATCCAAACACATGAACATCACCAACAATCTTATATAATTTAGCAATTAATAATAGCCATAGCAACGTAGTACTTACGAGAAATAAATGAAGAATAAGAGAGTACTTACTTGCTTGAAACTTGTGGAGATGGTTTTGTGAATTGGAAGAGCAAAAGAAGAAAATTTTGAGAAGATTTGGAAGAGTATGCGGCGCCTTTTAGGGTATTTTCTATTGTGGTTGTGTTATAAAACTAAGTCCCCTTTATATAGGAAGAGTATGGGTCGGGTTATGACCCATTTACAATCGGTTTTGGAGACAAAAATCCTACATATGCGGCGCATTGTCTATGGCATAATGGGACATATGCGCCGCATAGTCTATGGCATTTGTAGACATATGCGGCGCATTGTCTATGGCATTTGTAGACATATGCGCCGCATAGTCTATGGCATATGAGATACTGAGACCAAATGCCATAGCATAGGCGGCGCATAGTCAAAAGCATACCTAGGAATAGGCGGCGCATAGTGTATAGCACACTAGATTACGAGACCTTAGGCTATAGGATAGGTTGTGCATCGTTCGTGGCCTAGTTTTACCAAGGCCTAGCCTTCCTCGAAGCCTATTTTGGCGTGAGAAAGGCTCAATCCATAGCCTTATCCATCACCCTTCCTAACTTACCAACTTTACCATACAATGCATCCAAATCGTCAATTGAAATCAATCTCCTCGTTGACTACTTCTTGCACCTATATTCGCTCAAACAAATGAAAACGATTAGTATGATGGGTTGCCTCCCACCAAGCGCCTTAGTTTTGGTCGTGGCACGACTCTTATTTTTGGATTTTTCATTTATCAAAATCAAAACAAGTACTAGAAGAAACGATAAAACGATAAAACGATAAAACGATGGGTTGCCTCCCATCTAGAGCCTTATTTATTGTCGTGGCTCGACGTAGTAATCTCGAGTACTTAGACTTCGTCGAGATAAGTGATGGCCATGTCATTCATCGAGTCAAGAGGATCGATATAAGGCTTAACACGTTGGCCATTCACTTTGAAGACAACACCCTTATTGCCTTCCAATTTGACTACTCCAGACGAGTAGACTTGGATAACTTTAAATGGACCAGACCACTTAGATTTTAACTTACCTGGGAAGAGCTTAAATCTGAAGTTGAAGAGTAGTACCATATCACCCTTTTGGAAGTTTCGTCGAACAATCCGCTGATCATGATACTTCTTCATCCGCTCCTTGTATAAATCCGATCTTTCATATGCATGGAGACGGAACTCATCTAATTCGTTCAGCTGCTCCAACCTCAGATTCTTCACATCATCCCAATTCAGATTCAAGTGCTTCAATGCCCACAATGCCTTGTATTCAAGCTCGATGGGTAGATGACAAGCCTTCCCATAAACTAGTTGATAAGGAGACATGCCAATGGGTGTCTTGAATGCAGTCCTATATGCCCATAGTGCATCATCTAGCTTTCGAGACCAATCCTTCCTATTTGCATTAACCGTCTTTGCAATGATTTGCTTAATCTCGCGATTGGAAACCTCTACTTGTCCACTAGTTTGTAGATGATAAGGCGTAGCTACCTTGTGTTGCTTGACACCATACTTGGCCAATACAGATTTGAATAGCTTGTTGCAAAAGTGAGATCCTCCATCACTTATGATAGTACGAGGTACTCCAAAGCGAGAGAAGATATTCTTCTTTAAGAACGCTACAACACGCTTTCCTTCGTTGTCGACCAATGCTACAGCTTCAACCCATTTCGAAACATAATCCACAGCAACCAAGATGTACTTCATTCTAAACGAATTCACGAATGGACCCATGAAATCAATACCCCATACATCAAAGAGTTCTACCTCCAGAATTTTGGACACATGGGCATTTCATGGTGTTTTGAAATAGCACCTTGACGTTGGCATTGGTCACACCTTCTTACATAGTCGTATGCATCTCTGAATATCGAAGGCTAATAATAACCACTTTGCAATACTTTTATTGCCGTTCGATTGCCTGCATGATGTCCTCCAACTTGCGAAGTGTGGCATGCTTCCAATATAGTAGGCACTTCTTCATGGGATATACATCGTTGAATGATCCCATCCGCGCATCTTCGAAACAAATAAGGTTCATCCCAATAGTAGTGTTGAACGTCATGCATAAACTTCCTCCTTCGGTGGTAAGATAAATTGGCAGGTAGCACATTACTCACTACGAAATTTGCAAAGTCGGCATACCATGGTACTTTCTCCATTTTTGTCGCTAATATCTCCTCGTCAGGGAATGTATCATCAATCTGAATTTCAGGTTGCGCCACATGTTCATTCTCAAGTCTAGATAGGTGATCAGCCACTTGGTTCTCGCAACCTCTTCTATCTTTGAGTTCGAAATCAAACTCTTGCAGCAGCAATACCCATCGAATCAACCTTGGTTTTGCATCCTTCTTCGTCATTAGATACCTAAGAGCTGCATGGTCTGTATGGACGATCACCTTAGTACCCAATAGATAGGCACGAAACTTCTCAAATGCATACACAACCGCTAGGAGCTCTTGTTCAGTAACAGTGTAGTTCCTTTGGGCTTCATTTAGGACCTTACTCGCATAGTAGATAGGATGAAATAATTTCTCCTTTCTTTGTCCAAGAACAGCACCAACGGCTACACCACTAGCATCGCACATGACCTCAAACGGGAGCGTCCAATCTGGTGCTACCATGATAGGGGCTTCAATGAGTTTTCCTTTAAGGCATTCGAATGCCTTTAAGCAATTGTCATTAAAGTCAAACTTCGCATTTTTCTCCAATAGTTTGCACAATGGACTAGAAATTTTGGAAAAGTCTTTGATGAATCTACGATAGAAACCAGCATGGCCAAGAAAACTACGAACTCCCTTCACCGAAATTGGAGGAGGTAGCTTCTCAATTACCTCTATTTTTGCTCGATCAACCTCTATTCCTCTTTCAGAGATCTTGTGCCCAAGAACGATTCCTTCTTTTACCATAAAGTGGCACTTCTCCCAATTCAGCACAAGGTTGAACTCTACACATCTTTGCAATGCCATGCTCAAGTTTGCCAAACATACTTCAAAAGACTCACCGACAACTGAAAAGTCGTCCATAAATACCTCCAAAGTGTCTTCAACCATATCAGAGAAAATAGACATCATACAACGTTGAAAGGTGGCTGGTGCATTACACAACCCGAATGGCATGCGTTTGAAGTCAAACGTAACATATGGGCATGTAAACGTTGTCTTCTCTTGGTCTTCGGGAGCAATACAAATCTGATTATAACCTGAATAACCATCCAAGAAGCAAAACCATCCTTTCCCCGCTAATCGATCTAGCATTTGGTCCATAAATGGCATGGGGAAGTGATCCTTGAGTGTCCAAGAATTTAGCTTGCGGTAGTCCATGCATACTCTCTATCCAGTAACGGGCCTGAGTGGAATAAGCTCATTCTTTGCATTCGCGACCACCGTCATTCCTCCTTTCTTGGGAACACATTGTACAGGACTTACCCATGTACTATCAGAGATAGGATATACAACTCCTGCATCTAACCACTTGATAATCTCCTTCTTCACCACTTCTTGCATAGGTGGGTTTAAACGCCTTTGATGTTCAATGGTGGGTGTGCACTTTTCTTGAAGCTGAATTTTATGTGTGCAAATCCCAGGTGGAATACCAATAATATCCGCAATGGTCCATCCAATGGCTCTAATATACTTGCGTAAGATCGCAATAAGAGTTGCAACTTGTTGCTCACCCAAATCGGCTGCCACTATGACTGGAAGTGTGTTTCCGCTTCCTAAGAATGCGTACTTCAAATGACTTGGCAGCTCCTTCAATTCTAGTGTGGGTGGTTCTTCAATAGATGGCTTGGCTGGTGGTGTGGGTCGATTCTTGAGATCAAGATCCAGCTTCTTGGGAGTATAGCGATATGTCCCTAATCCCGATAGGGCACAAATAGCTTCTTCAGAAATTTCAGCATCATCATTCTCTTCTTTCATGAGCAAAACCTCCAAAGGATCATCAAGAATTTGCTCTTCTTCAAGTCGTTCTTTCTCATCATCAAAGACAACATCAGCCACAGAAAATACACTCAGATCTTTGGGTTGCTTCATTGATTTGCAAACATCAAATCGAACCACTTCGTCATTTATTCGGAATGAAAGTTCATTAGATCTCAAATCAATGAGCACACTTCCTGTAGCAAGGAAAGGGCATACCAAGATTATGGGAACCTCTGAATCTGCTTCACAATCCAAGATGACAAAGTCTGCTGGAAAGATAAATGAAGAAACCTTTACCAAGACATCGCATAGAATACCAACCGGTCGTTTTACCGACCTATCCGCCATAACAAGCCTCATATTAGTTGGTGTAGGATCTCCTAACCCCAACTTCTTGTAGATCGATAATGGCATCAAGTTGATGCTGGATCCTAGGTCACATAATGCTTTGGCAAAGTTCAAAGATCCGACGGTGCAAGGAATAGTGAAAGCTCCGGGGTCGGCCTTCTTCTGAACTATCGATCGGGTAGCAATTGCACTACAATGATACACATCATCCTTCAGCTCATAACTTGTTGCCCTCTTCTTAGTCAAAAGATCTTTCATAAACTTCGCATACCCAGGCATTTGTTCAAGTGCCTCTACCAATGGAACATTAATGGTCAGCTGCTTCAACATAGTCAAAAATTTGTTGAACTTAGTGTCATCCGCCACCTTCTTCAATCTTTGGGGAAAAGGTGGTGGTGGGTATGGAAGTGTTCTCTCCATGGATTTCTTCTCCTCTTGCTTCCGTTTTTCTATTTTTTCAGGCTGCACGTCACTGGGCGTGACATCTTTGACGTCAGGACTGGTTGTTGCGGCATCTTCTCCTTTTACGTTATCATCTATGTCCGCAACTTCGTCAACCACTTGCTTGCCTTTTTCTGAAGGTTCCAGCACCTTACCACTTCTGGTAGTGATGGCCATGCATGACCCATCATTCCTTGGGTTTTGCACAGTATCGCTAGGTAAAGTGTCATCCTTTCTTTGATTGAGTACTGCTGAAAGTTGGCTCAGTTGCTGCTCTATTTGCTTGATTGAAGTGGAATGAGAATCAACTAGTTGTTTCATGGAGGACAAATCATTAATTACCTCAGTAACTCCCGCGCTCGTTGCTTCCACTCCTTTCAATAATTTAGCCATCATGTCTTCCATACTTCCAGAATTAGATGTGGTGGTATCACGTCTACCAGGGGGAACGTACAAACCACTCTTTTCATTCTTGTTCTTCCAACAACCTTGGTCCATGTTTCCAGATTTACCATAATAGTTCCGACCTTGGTTTCCTTGGGTATTCCCTCGGAAACCCCCCTGATTGTTCAAGTAGTTGGCCTCTTCTTCCGAATCAGATTCGTCTCTTCCTTTTAGCGCTACAACTTTCACTTTTTCGGTCTTCCCTGATAATAAATGCTTTGTCAGAAGATCTACTTGTGTTTTCATGTGCGCTAAATCTTGATCACGTTCTTCTTGTCTTCTTCTTTGGTCTGCAGTCATGCCTATAGATAAAGTGGGGCTTGCTACCTCGGAATCCCTGGTATGCCAAGCTCTACTTTGTTTCGTCATGCGATCTAGCATATTGCTTGCTTGACCAAAGGTGAGGTCCATAAAAGATCCTCCAGCCGCATTATCCACCACTGGTTTAGTTATTGAATTCAAGGCTCTGTAAATTATCTCCATTAGGTGAACATTAGTCATGTGATGGTTTGGGCACCTTATTAGCTTCGTCTTGAACCTCTCCCATGTTTCATGAAGGGCTTCAGTTGGAAGCTGACAAAAGTTGCTGATTTCATCTCTCAATTGTGCTCTTTTGGATGGCGGAAAGAATCTTTCGAGGAAAGCGTCTCTCAATTGCCTCCAATTTGTAATAGAATCAGGAGTCAGCCCATTCAACCATAGAGTTGCCTCCCCAGACAGAGACAATGGAAATAAGCGTAACCGAATTGCATTCTGACCAACTCCAGGATTGTCAAACGACTTGCATGTAGAAATAAAGTTGATGAGATGCATATTCGGATCATCGCCTGCTAGTCCACCAAATAATCCCTTGAGTTGCAATAACTGAATCATGGTGCTCATGATGTTGAACTTGGCTCCGGGGGCAAATGGCGGAAGAATAATGGCTCCAGTGGCACCAGCTCCATCAAGATCATCATCATCATCATCGAATGGTATTTCACGTTGTGCATCCATTGATGTACTGAACAAAAAACCTGCAGTAAACAAAAACGAAAAATAAAAGTAAAAGTACGAGAGTCTTTGACCAAAGGGTCTAGTAATTATTACGAACTTAATTGACACTTGTATTCCCCGGCAGCGGTGCCAATTTTTGATAACGCTCAATCTACAGCTCTCGTTTGAGTGTAAAGCGGTCGTTAGCAAATATAGAACCCAACCTGGGTTGGGTGTCGATCCCACAGGGAATAGCTTGGCCAACAAGTAAGTAAAATTACTAAACTTTTGGTGCAAGTCTCGTAAGAAGGGGGGATTCTTGTCTTGCAAGTAATGTAAACAAAAGCTGAAAATAATAAAGTAAAAAGAGAGAGATTGTTACGTTGGTTGTAAACAATGAGAATTGAAGCGTTGGGGTTATGTCCACCTTCTGAGGTATACGTCTCTATTGGCTATGAGTGTGTAGAATTCTGTCATGCAATTGCTTATAGAGGATTGTAGTCGATGGTAAATTCAAGCGTCTCTCGACCTAAACAAGGACTATTTCACTTTAACTCTCTCGAGCTTAAAGCGTATCTAACGGTACGAATTCTCCAAGAGGTTAGTCCAGTTACGGCACTAGCTTTTTAATAGGAAAGGGTGTCCTACTACCTTGACATTATCTCTTTTCCAGACAAATAACTTTTCTCTCGAACAAGTTAAATGTTAGACTGGCGTATTCTTGCGTTTGCAACCGCAAAGAATGTAGATTAAGATGAAGAGAATAATGATATAAGCAATATACGTGCCTTGAACTCACAAACTCACAGCAATAGATAGTATCTCATACGGCTTCCATAACCCCAACAGAGAAGTTTAGTTACCCATGAATGCGAAGGAAATCACGATTGACATTGTTATTATATCACGATATTGAGTAATGGCGTGTAGATCAAGTGATAGGCGTGAGGCGTGATTCCTTAGCAAGTAACGATTCTCTTGTTGTGGAATTTTAGAATAGAAGAGTAGAAGAAGAAAAATAGAATTAATGGAAAGATTAGAAGAGTTGTAGAGTAATAGAATTGAATTGTAAGATGAGAAGTTAAGAAGATGTTAGAAGATGCTAGAAGATGTTCTCAAATCTCTAGCATGATAGGGTATTTATAATACTCATATCCTAATCCTACTAAGCTAATGAAATAAATAACCAAATCCTACTAGACTAATGAAATCCTTAACCCAAATGTACTAGGTTAAGGTAACATTATCATAATCCACATAAAATAATGAAATACATAACCTAATTGTACTAGGTTAATGTATCATTGTCAAAATCCAGCTTTGTGTCTGTAAGTCCCCAAAGTCTTCTGAATTGCTGTTTTAGCCCGGGACAGATTTTCCATGCAGCAGTTTTGGTCCTTAGGCGTGTAAACTCCCTTCCCTTCCTTCGTGAGCTTTCTTTAGCGTCAAGTAAGCCATAAAATGCTGAATTATGCATCATTTATACCTGAAACTTTACTAATCATGTTCGTTAGCTCATTTACAGGAAAAAGGACTAAAAGTGCATGAAATATATAATTTGTTCTCAAAACTAGGCTAAAATATGGGCAAAATATATTGATATAGGCGTGTAAATTCGCCTATCATCAATAAACACCATGTACAGGTCCTTCTTTCTTTCCCTATACTGTTTCACCAGTCTCCGCACCAGGTGAATTGCCTCCATCATCGAGCGCCCAGGCATAAATCCAAACTGGTTCTCCAAGATAGTCACTAACCTCCTCAACCTAAACTCGACTACTCTCTCCCAAATCTTCATAGTGTAGCTCAATAACTTAATACCCCTATAGTTGTTGCAACTCTGAATATCACCCTTGTTATTATATAGAGGGATCATAGTACTCCATCTCCAAGCCTCGAGCATTTTTTCCGACTTGAAAATGTCGTTAAATAGACCAATCAATCATCTCAAGCCAGCCTCACTAGAAAACTTCCAAAAATCCACAGGAATCTCATTAAGCCCCGTCTCCCTACCCCTATACATCCTACGAATAGCCTTTCTGACCTCCTCTACCTTAAAGCATCAACAATAACTAAAATCACGACACTCCTCAGAGTGCTCCAGCTCCCCTAACACAATAGCTCTATCCCCTTCATCATTAACCTATCAAAGTACGCCTGCCATCTCTTCTTAATGTGACCGTCCTCTACCAACACTCTACCATCCTCCCCCTTAATGCACTTCACCTGGTCGAGGGCATGACCCTTCCTTCCTCTCCCTAGCCTTAGCAAGCCTAAACAACCTCTTTTCCCCTCTTTTCACCTCCAACCCTGCATACAAGCTCTCGAATACTACCGTCTTAGCCACCGTAACTTCTACCTTAGACTCTTTCATAGATATGTTATACTACTCCCTATTAGCCCGTTTCTCCTCTTTATCCTTACTTTCAACCAACTTTGCATATGCCCCTTTCTTCGTCTCCACTTTCTTCTTAACTTCTTCATTCCACCACCAATCCCCCTGACGGTGACCAGCCCGACCCCTAGAAATACCACACTAGCAGTCTCCTTGATGCACCTAGCCACCCTAACCCACATATCATCCCAATTATACTATTTGTCAAAATCTTGTTGGACGAACTAGGTGAGCATTGTTCCTGGTAGGGTTTGAGCGAATAATCTCATCAGAAGAGCCTCATTATGTCCTATGCCAACTAGTCTTCCATAGTAGTTATTTAGATGTGTGATTGGATCTCCACAAACTTTGGAACTTTGTATCCTGGAGGTAAACCAACTTTCAGGTGTAGACACAGTTTCTCATACCTCATGTCGTAAATACCCCTAGAATGCAGTTCCTCATTCAACCTTTTCTCTAAGTCATAAAGCCTTTGACGACGTGCATCTAAATTAATTCTCTCATGGGCAGAAGGAAATTGTTGAGAGGGTGTGTAAATAAGGCGAGGATAAAAAGGCACGATGTTTTGTCTTGGGCGGGGAGAAGGAGGGCTGGAGTCTTTTCAGATATTGAGAACATTTTTCATATTGCAAATTTAATTGAGATCGATGTTCAAATGCCAGAAAACCTTTAAACAAAATAAGCAATCCCAAATAAAAGTTACTACATAGAACATATAAGTTCAAAACATAATAAATATAAAAACAAAGGCATTTCAGGCTAGGGATTAATAATTGGCCTAGGCATACAAATTTGAGCTCCTAACGCACGAACTAAGATAGTAATAAAACATGATGTTGAAATTGTAATTAATTGTGAAGAAGATAAGAAAGTTTGGAGAATTGACAAGGTCGACTTTTGTTGAACATCAGATTTGTTGATTCATACGTCACATTGTTGATTTATCCAACTCCATATAGAAAAATGACAAAATAGGGAAAAACAGATTTTATTATGATGATACCGAACTAATTAAATGAGCGCCTACGTATCTCTCATATAGGGGAATCAGGTCGATCGTAGTTCAAATTACATAAGCAAGGAAAACATAAAAGAAAACTGTAAATTGTAAAACATGATGGAATTTCAAATGTTTGGGAGTCTGGAGTAGAGAATCAGCATGCTATCTTCTTCACCAATGTCAACAAGTGTCAGTAAAGCTTAGAAAATTGAGCAGCATCATGATTTGGCTTCGTCACACTTATCGCCTTAGTGTCAATCAACTTTTGGATCATTCTTCAAGGCAAAAAATGCCTTTGTAGGATGGCCTTTCATCCCAGAATGATAGGCACAAATTTGATTAGGATAATACTGTCGAGACTTAGGATCATAAGGTACGGTAGCAATGGGCGTGATGTAGCCCACCTCTTTCAGTCGTTCATACAACTACTTTATGGGTTAACCTAGAGGAGTGTATTATTTTGGTAGATTTTTCTGGAGCTCATGTTGAGGATTGGTGGATTTGTTGGATTGTTGATTTGTTGGTGGGTTTTGGAAAGACATAGGAAGGTAGTTTGATGTTGGAGCAACGAATGGAGGTGGGTACCAAACAGTCTGTGGAGGAGGTTTTGTGAAGGATTGGGATAATAAGCTTGGACGTAATTAGATGATGGGACGATTTCGGGAGCTGGTTACCATATTAGTTGAGGTTGGGGTATGCCTACTTCAGGCTTTAGAGGTTTTGATGTCTCATCGATGATTGTCTTTCCTCTATTCAAATTGGTCTCGACTGTGAGCTTTATCTTTAGCTTATTATCGAACCGTCTAAGAAAATCAGTTGCCAAATGGTCCCAAGAGATCCACTTGCTAGTATCATTTTCGACGTACCACATCAATGTTGGACCCTTAAGTGAACTAACAAAGCGTCTCATCTTAAGGCTATCACTTTGCCCTATAACCGATATCTTATCAAGGTACTCCTTTAAATGGGAATGAGGGTTTCTAGACCCATCATATAATGGAAAGTTCAAGTCCTCAATTTTATCCTTTTCTTCTTCCTTAGCTTTGGGTGACTTATTCATCCCAGGCTATTGAGATGACCCTACCTTATGGCTAGGAATTTGTCCTTTTGTTCTCTTCTCCTTGCCCATAGTTGTCAATCCTAGTGCTTTCTATAATGCAACTGAACACCGACTTGAAGACACTTGCGCCTCACAATCAGGCATGGGTAAGGTCGTCAATGTAGGAGACGACATAGTATAGGTAGGAGCAATGAAGTCAATTTCAGATAATGGCTCTGGAAAATCTGGTGGCATCTCAACTGAACCTTAGAGATTGGTCATTATTACCCAAATTCTCTCTATTCTTCTTTCCATCCTTTTGATGCCCGAAATAACTTTGTTTTGATGCGGCCCCAAACCCTCGTGTTCAACTTCGCTATAAACAAGATTGATAAGCATCACTTGACTAGCTATTTCTGATGTTTAACTAAGTCAACCTTAGAAGAAAAGACTTACGATTAGAAACAAAGAGTACGTACGGGAGTCTAGAATGAATATCCTACTTACTTGAAAATAATGAGTTTTGCTTATCTGAAGTGAATAGAATTCATGAGACCTCTATGTAACTTAGAGGTTGTGAAAGCTAGAGTACAATATGAATATGATAATATATCCGAGAGTCGTGGTAGGACAATAGTATGTAAATGTTAGAAGCATTAGGAAGAGGACATCCTAAAATGATAAGTTGCACTAAGAGATTGTGAATGAGACCGAAACTCTTTATCAAAGCAAGAGTTAGACCTAAGGGAAATTAACATACTAACGGATGAGTCAGGAGGATAGATTGAAGGGAAGCTTTTGAATAGGCCCTAAGAATGCATTGTAAGGCCCTAACATGACAAGAATTTTAAGAGTAAAGAGTTCTAAGGTCAGGAACACTAAATGTAAGGAGTGACTAAGACAAGAACAAAAACAACAAGATAGGTAAAATATCAAAACATACGTAAAAATACAACATATAGCAAATAATATTATACGCCCTTATGGGGTCGTGAACCCCTTTGGACTTTGAATGAGACGAACATTCAACGCATCAAGGATGCCACGACATCCTACGTTAAATGGGACGCATATTCCTTAATAAAAGAAATATACACCAAGACCTAAAGAACAAGAGTGGGTTTACAACATAGTTCCCTTGAGTGGACAACTCGAGAGTGGAAAAGCTTGTGACTGTCGATACACCGCTGATCGATCAATCCACAAGGCATTTCTCGAAGGGTGTTTAAGGAAAGAACGTCTGTGCAACCACACAACCGTTCGTAAAAAGAAAATAAAAGAGGCTCCAATTGGAGAAAAGTATGAGCAGAATACTAGTTATATAAAGCAGTAACACGAAGCATATAGCAACATACAATAGCATGCTTTAGCAATATAAAAAATAAACGTTATTAACTCATAACCAATAAAAGAAAAAGTGGAGAAGAAATACACATGGAGAAACATGAATAACACAAAAGGAAAAAGGAGATAGGACTAACATGTATCAATGAATCATGATATAAACAATAAAAGGGAAAAAGAGAAATTAATTACGAAAAATAAACAAATTGAAAAAATCCCACATAAAACACAAACTCATAATGGTTAGAACCTAAGATGCCCAGCAGAGTCGCCATTCAGTTGCGCCCCATTTTTCGCGTGAAAAGCAGGATTTGACATAACAAACACTTTTTGGGATTGTTTTGACGAAAGTATGAAGAGTCGCCACCTAACAAATTAATGTGCCTTATCGGTCATTTCTAACTACGAACCTATTTTGTTATTTAGTCTAGTTCACCAGAAATTCGGGTAAGGATTCAAATTACCTCAAAAGGAAGGTGTTAGGCACCTTTTGAGATCCACAAATGTGGTTTCCGGCCGAATTCATATTTTACATGAGTATTCTATGTGATAAAACAAAGGTCAATTATTTTATTAACTAAAATGTTACTAAGTGACAAACATGACTAACAAAACAAGTAATTTAATTATTTTAACTATCAATTACCTAAGTGATCAAATCATAAAGCATGTAAATAAGACAAGCGAGAAAAGGTAAAATAATTTATAACAAAGGGAACTGCTTATTTTAACTACCCCAAATAAGTAAGCATGTAAAGTAAATGTAAAGAAGAAAGAACGAATTCAAAAATTCAAACAAAGAAATATTTTTGGTTTCATTCAGATCAAAACCCCAATTTGCTATTCATTATCCAACCCACTAGCCAGATTCTTAAATTAGTAACAATGTCAAACGTCGTGTAATGTCTTTAGGTATCATCACTTCCAAATGACTACCCATCCCACCCCATCTAGGCTGGTTGTTAACCTAAAGGCGCACTAGAAGGGATAAAACTAACGCCTCTAGAAAATGTCTATCGCCCCATCTGTCGCCCAAGAGGCATTGGGCTTTGATAATTTGGATTTGTGGTCTAGACGAAAAAAGTTGTTACCTAGAACTCAAAGCGCATAAAAGACAAAGGATGTCAGGTAGATGTAATGTCTCAAGTTGGCCTCTTGGTTAATTAAAGCGATTAGTGTGATTGGTATGCAAACAATTATTTATTTATTGTTAGTTAAATCTATAGACATGATATCTAAGCGTCACATAATTATCATCGACAAAAGATAATTATAAATTATTTTAAAACAATGCTATAAAATTCGTATAAAAGACATGTCAAAATTAAACAAATGTGAGAAAAAAAATATTACATTATTATGTAAAGGATAGTTTAAGCATGATATCTACGTGTTAAACACTTGTTAATATGACGAAAGAGAACTGTTGTTTATGTCCAAATAATGTGTTGTTAAACTTGTTTAAATAAAAAAGCATGTCACGGTAAAATAATTATGTTTGCGAGTCGAGCCAGTTTCAACATAAGTTAAACATGGTAAAAGTTACTAAAGGGTGCTAGAAAGGTATACTAATATGCTGAGAAAGACAACCATGATATGGATTAAAAGACTAATTGACAACAATACTAATTAAATGCAGAAAAGTCAATTAAAGTTAGAAAAAATTGAAGTTTCGTTTACTAGAAATCATCGTAAATGTTCAAAATTTAATTTTACATTGTTTTAAAGGCATGACAAGCAAAAACATGGTTGATGGAAATGTTTTAAAGGCATAAATATGTATAGTTGCTGGAAGTAGTTTAAACAGGCTTTAAAAACCAGGATTTAATTGCTGAAATTCGTGTAGTCAAGTTAAGAGAAGGATTTATTACTGAAAATTGTTTAAAAAATAAGATTTAATTGTTGGAATTCGTTTGAATGTGTTAAAACAAGCAAAACAAGCAGAATTTAGTTGTCAAAATTCATTTTAGTATGTTTAAAAAAATAACTTTAGTTAATTATTTAAAAGGCATGCGAATGTTATGAACTTACTACGATATCCAAAAGAACTAAACTTACATGTCGAGATTAATCCCAGACACTCATTAATGATCCTAAAAGCATGCTTTCTAAGTGATTAAAATAAGTCTTACATTAGGTTTACCTAAGTGATAAATCAAATTCATTACCAAATCATAAATTGATTTGCCTAAGTGGTTCATCTAGCGCAAAAACCCCGCCCCCGAGCAATCCTCTAATTTATTATTAGGTGGTAAAGGTTTACAAAAGTATCTTTTGATTGAAATCAGAATCCCCTTAAACTAGTGATTGAATCAATCATATGAAAATCAGCCCGAAGAATAAATCGAAAACAGATATTCGAAGAATCAATCACCAATATTATTACCTTAATTCAATAGATTGAATCAACAAATTTTCCATAAATAGGTGAGTAAAAAAAATAACATATCTTGCCATTTATAACAAAATTTGATAAAAAATCACAAAGAAAATCACGGGGCAATTAATCACGTAGAATATTTCCTAATCAAATTATTTTAATTAGGTGCAAAATCACATCCAAGTTTACTAAAATATTATGCAACATGTCAAGGCAAATCAGATATCCAGAATTGCAAAGATAACTTATCATGAAACTACCGACATTCACAGTTGACAGAATTAAAACTCAAAATCAAACTTAGGGTTAAAGCAAACAGTCACATAAATTTGGGGTCATACGATAGTCAGTCAATAACCACAAATTATCAAGAATCAAACAGAAAATCTCAATCAAGTTTTGTTAATTTCAAATCTTAAACACTGTTAGAGAAAAGAAATGAAAAGAAAGAGGTGATATTAAAATTGGACAAAAAAATTAAACATGAAATCAAACCTCAGATGGGTTCTCAAGAACCCATCATTTTTCGACGAGTAAGGCCGTGACGGCGGAGAGGAAAGGCGGGACGGCGACTAGCAACGTCGGTTTGGCTGGTTTTGCCGGTTGAGAGAGCGGTACTGGGGGTGGCTGACCGGTTGGACTCCACCGGTGACTGGTTGTTGCGGATGGCGGGGACAGAGGAAGCGGAGGCCACTGTTGGCTCATCAGCTGCTGGTGGAGTGGTGATCTGCGCTGGTTATTGCGTGGCTGCCGGTGAAAGGGTGATGCCGGAGAGGGGAGAGCAGTCCGTTGGCGACGGTGGTGGTTGATCTTTTAGGGAGAGAGAGAGAAGAGAGAAGGAGGAGGCGAAAGTTTTTACAGTAACGAGGATTAGGGTTGCCCTCTTTTTTGTTTGTGTATAAAAAGGAAAGTCAGAATGAGCGGATCTCAGCCTTTGGATCCTTTTTGATCAATTAAAATTATTGAAAGAAAGGTAAAAGAAATGGAATTAATATCAGTTTTGGTTAAAATTGACATTAATTGAGCACAAGATGGCTAGAAATTAAATACATAGGAGAAAATTAAAATTGACTGCTATTTTAATAAATGTAATAAAAATAATAAAAATAATAAAAATAATAATAATAATAATAATAATAATATAATAATAATAATAATAGCAAATATAATAATAAGGACTAGACATTGTATTTGTAAATTGTGAGTGTACATATTTACGTGAAAAATAAATAAATATTAATAAAATTATGTAAAATGTCGTATTTGAACTAATAAATTGATAAATGATACTAAAAAGTAATAAAATAATTTATACATTTTTAAATCATGAATCTGGCTTGTCGAAAATTATTTGATACCAAAATAATACGCAAAAAATATTAATATTAAAAGTTAAATAATTTTTGACAAAAATAGTAGTCTAAGAGAGCATCGGGGGGTCAAAATTGGGTGTTAACAATAAGCACTCTTCAAGCACAAGAGCAAAGAAGAGCTTACAGGGAAGACAAAAGTTTTTGAAGGTATTTTTTGTGTGAACTATCTAAGAAGAAAAGTTGATTATCCACCTTGCAAATATTGCAAAAAAGTAAACACACTTAGAAAAATTTTGTTGTTGGAGATCCGATGCATTATATAGAAGTTGCAAACAAAAAGGTCATGTCACAAAAGTATGCAAGTTTAAAGACACTCAAGATAATTCAAAAGCACTACTTGTGGAAGAAGAACATGAAGATAAGGAAGACCAATTTTATTAGATTATTGCAACAAAATTAAGGAAAAATTCATTTTTTCAAGAATAATTAAGTGTTCAAACTCAAGTTGGATACACCAACTTAAGTTTGAAGGGGAATATTGAAATTTACTTTCCTTCTATTTTCTGATTTTCATTAATGGTAGAATATTTTTACTTTCTCTTTTTTAGTCTAAGAATATTTTACATTATTTATTTTCTTTTAAGTGTAGGATTTATTAATTACAAAATATTTAGTCTTATAACTATAAGGAAAATATCACATTTTCCTTATTTGTTTTATCTAGTTTCTTATAAATAGAGATGTATTCTTCTATTTGAATCAAGGAAAAGAATCAATCCAGATTTTTCATTCAGTTTCTGTTTAATTTTCTTTTTTGTCTCTTTCATTCCATAACACATGAAATTGAAAGATCAAACGCCTATGTAGATCTTAAAAATTAAATGTCATTAAAATAGAAATAATAGCAAATTTATGCTCTATAACTTATAAAATAAAGATCATATCGGCTTCAAAAATCAAGGAAAAGAGTGTTATTATTAATATTTGAGTAGAATAACAACTTAAATCAAATAGACAAGCAATAATAAAAGTACAAAAGTAGTTCAATCTTACTTTGCAGAAGTTTCTCCATTACTTAAATCAAACTTAAAGTTGATATAATTGACTTGCAAAAAGTTAGACCATTCCTTGGTCGCTTCAACATCATCTGGTGATAATGGGTCCGTTTGGATAGGCTGAAAAAAGTGGCTTTTAAAAAGTTCTTTAAAAATACTGAACTTATTTTAAAAATAAGCAATTATGTGTTTAGATAAAAGGGTTGAAACTGGAAAAAAATATTGATGTGTTTGGTAAACAAGTGCTTTTAAGCACTTTTTTTGGTCAAAATGTCTGAAATACCCTTAAAGTTGTTAACAATTATAGAGTTGATCATTATTAATTTTTATTTCTAAAATGATTCAAATTAATATATATATATATATATACACACACACACATTAAAAATATTTTCATGAATGACTATTAATTTGTGCGCTAAAAAAAATTTTTTTTGTTAAAAGAGTTTAAATCACTAAGCAAAATATATATGTTACTAATCATTATAATTACATTACATTAATAGATAAATAGTTGGTCACAAATGATACTATTTGTTTAATAAAAAGACTCTTAATTAGAAAATATATTACTCGTTGATTGAGTAATGACTATCACTAAAACATTGGTGAATACGAATGTTGCATCGTGTAATATAGATGGATCATTCACTAATCTTCCATAAAGTTGTATATCTTCAATGAGTATTCTCCATATATTTTGGTTGGTGAGTTATTTTTTTATTAGACAAATTCATATGTTGTACAATAATAATTGTCCAAATTTAAAAGAATATATTAAAGAAGGAGAATAATGTATAAAAATTCATATTTCATAAACGAGAAGTTTCATACAAAAAAAATACTAATATAGCTACAAAAGGGTAATTTTGGAATAAGAGAGAATTTTGAGAGACAAAATTTCTTTTAATTGGTCAAAATACAATGGCTTATAAGCCAAAAAAAATAAGTTGGGAATTAAAGCTTTTAGTTTTTGGTTTATAAAAAGCAAATTTTGACTTTTTTTAAGCAAGTCTGAAACTTGTCAAACACTTAAAAAAGTAAAAAATAGCTTAAAAGCTATTTTGACCAGAATATAAGCCCATCCAAACACCCACAATATCTCTTTATTTGTAACTAGGAACACATAAAAGCATAGTTTACCAATTTATTATGGAGTGGGTGATTCATATAAGCCAATCTAAGTAAACTTAATAATAGAAAAAAATATATTTAAGGAAGAAAACTTTCTAACTTTTAAGAGGTTTGGGCAAAGCATAAATTATATTATTATAACTAAGTGGAATCTTGAATTAAAGAGACCTATGCGAATCCATGCAAGTAATGGCTGGATTAGAATTTTTATTAAGAAAGTTCAACATTATAAAAAGTAAAACGCATGAAATAGTCGATGGGAGTTTAAGGTCTACTATATACATAAAGATAATTTTGGTCATATATAAATATATTTTTTATAATTTCGAGTGAACCCTCTAGCTTCAAGCTAACTTCGTGAATGCAAGGCCGATAAGCTAAAGAGTAATGGGCCAACCTCTACCCTACTAGCCCATTTGCCTGGTATGCATCAGGAGCGGCCTAGGATCAACCATTACATGTTACACTAGATACAATTTTCATAAATCCCAAAAGTTTAGTACCTAATTACATAAAATTTTGACTACTTTCATATTTACGTAAAATCTCGATTTTTCATTCATTGTCGCGATTTATTGTTAAGACTCGCAATACATTACCATCTGATACATAAGTGCGACACATAACTCTTATGTATTAATATCACAGAGATACATTCAGATACATAAGTTTTATGCATCAGAAGCACAAAAAACATTCCAATACATGATTTTTGGAGATTTTCAATTAAACACATTTTTCTTATGTATTTATAACCTAATATTAAGTAAGATACATAGTTTTTGTATATTTGGTGAAGGATAGCATGATATATCTTCTTGTCTTTTTTTACCAAATACATCATTCTTATATATCTCCAAACTTTCTTAAGAGATACATCATTCTTATATCTTTATTAACATCATCATCTTCAACCTACATTGATGCTCTCCGAACTCCAGAATTTCTTATGACTTGAACTGTCTTATAAGCCGCCATGGATTTGAAATGTGATGGTGGAGGACGCCATGAATTCGAGATCTGATGGTGGAAATTCAAGATCTGATTCGAGATTTGTGTATGAATTCTGTATGAATCATTCGAGATTTGTATATACTTTTGAGATCTGATGGTGGAGGATGCAGCCGTGGACCTCTCTCCGATCACTCACAACTACCATTGAAACACAACTTTTGAGTTTATAGCAATAGCGACTATGACGAGAGAGCTTCAAAACCCAAATTTGTTATTGAGATTTGGGAATAGTGACAGAATGGAATGAAATGGGTATGCAACCTCTTCATAACAATGAGATTTGTTATTGAGACGGAGGTCGATTGGTTTCATCGGAGTTTGGCTGGAAGCAACAACGATGAATGGTGTTAATGGAGATTGCCTATGGTGTTTGACATGAATCTAGTTCAATTTTCATATTTGGCCTATAGTTTTTTCATAACTTTAGTAACTCAAAAGATAATCATATTTAAGTCTTCTATTATGGTTGGATCAAGAGATTACTTTTATCTATTCTAAGTTAATTCTTTCTCCTAACTTAAAATAATGAGAAAACAAACTTAAACAAAAGGAATTAATAATTTATTGACTCTTAACTAAGTTAATTCAAGATATGTAGAGTTAAGTGTCAATAAATTATCAACCTTTGTTTGCAATTCCCTACGTTAAATTCCTTCTCTTCCATTCAATATATATTCTTGGCCAGACTTTCTATGGTTTGCTATTTGACACCTATGGATTAATCATCATAATAATATTTTTTTCAAACAAGAATGCTCTCTTGAGTGTCCCTATCTATGGTGTATTCCAAAGTTTTGAAATATAATTTTTTTACTGCAAATGACCCTTTTAATTTCTCTTAATAGATTCATACCTATTCAGGGGTGGCTCAACGGTGAAGCTAGTAACGCCTTTGTTTTAAGCCCCCAAAATAGGGTCGGCTATACCGTAAAGACGCTAAAGCAATGGATTGGGGCCTCAATTTTTTTGGAACCCCCATTTTTAAGTTAGAAGATAGTTCACAACGGTAGTATATCACACACAAATTTTAACGATAATATCTATGTGATTCTAAAATATTTTTACCAACTGACAACAAAATGCACGTATGACGCACGAAATACACATAAGATGCACGTACGTCGCACGATATACACGTACACCACACAAAGTGCACAAAAAAACTAATTTTATTGAATATATCTTAAGCTTTTTATTAAGAGTTGGCTTTACGCCACCAAATTTGTTGAGCCATACTTATTACTTAGTTAAAAACAACCCCTTCCAACTACTATAAACTAAATGTTGATGGCTCCTTTAAAAAGGGGACTGACAAGCTAAGGGTGAAATTGGTGTGGTTCGAAATGCAATGAGGAATTATAAGTAAGCAATGATTTAAGCTTAACAACTTGTAAAATATGTCTACGGATTAAATAATAAAATGATCAAAATTATAAATTTTAAATTCTAGTATGAATTCTCAAACCCAAGTAACAAACAAATTTATAATTTATAATACTTATTATGTAATTTTTAAATAATATATATTACTCTCTTTGTTCAAACTTTTGTGGTATTGATAGTCAATTATATTTTTAAAATAATTTAAATTTCTTATTATTCTGATTTATAATACTTATTCTTCTATTCTAATTTATGTGGCAAAATTCTTAGATATTCATAATAATTAATTGGGGGTAATTTAGTAAAATCACGATTGAAGCAGCGGAGCATATATGTATTAAATGACTTATAATAACTAATTAGAAGTGATATAGAAAAATTACTATAAAAAGAGACAACTAATTTCGACGAAAAGAGTATTACGACTTATACGTATATTTTTTAATAAGAACAACAATTAATTAAAAACGGAGGAATTAATATGGAAAGAAGAGAAAAATTAATATGAGTAATAATTGACCACACTATCTATCAATATTATTTGAAGTTCAACTAACTAAGGTATCAAAGCTTAAATAATACTCCCATTTCCCAACATGCACGTATATATGACCCACTTACATGCAATATAATGCTCCAATTTATAAAGGAGCTCTTTGAAGCATGAATAACTTACACGTTACAAAATTTTCTTTAATAGCATGCAATACATAATTTTCTTCAACTTTGTTTTACTTTTGTGGTATCGGTGTATCCAGAGGAGAATTCAGGATTTAAAGTTTGTGGGTTCCTCATATTAGATAAAAATAAGACCAAATAGTAACTAGGGGCTTTGAGCTAAAAGTGACAAAAGAGTTTGAAAATGAGGTGTAGGTAACTCAAGTCTTAATAATTGAGTTGAGGTGACAATTACTTTATTACGGATTAAGAAAGTTAGGTAAGTTTGAGAATAGCCCACAAGTTTTTAAATTTACACTTTGATCCAAATATTTACCTAATATAACGAGAAACGGAGGAAAAAAATGTGTTTCTCTCTCTTCTCGTCTGTTGTTGTTTTCTCTCTCTTAGTTATTTTTATTGTTCATTGTTGTTGCTGCTTTATTCATCATCTTCTGCTTCATTATCATCATCTTCTACTTTATTATCATCTCCATCTTCTTCTTGTTGACTATTGTTGTTGTTGCCATTACCGCTATTGCTGCTATTTGACAAATTTCTTAGGTCAAATTTTATTTTGTACATCACTTTCCACTTTGGCATTACTTCATAGGAGACTTTGGTAAGTCAAATTATGATTTTTAGTTGAATTTGTTATCTGGGTAACTGTTATTATGTTGTTTTTCAACAATAGATAGCATGCGAACATGAATGCAACATAAGAGCCATTTGTTTAAACAGATCAATCATCCATTGCAATAGATGAGCCATCTGTTGCAACGAAAGACTCATTTGTTGGATTCATGTTTATGGTTCTATAGTGCCGTAACATGAATCGAATAAATGGGTCATCTGTTGCAAAATATGACCCATATATTTCAATAAATTATATATTTGTTACAACAGGATAAATATCTATTGCAATAGATTAGTAACCTGTTGCAACAGAACCTGAACTCGATTCCAACAGACGTGTCATCTGTTGCAATAGGTAAATATCTGTTGCAATAGATTAGTAACTTATTTCAATAGAACCTGAACTCAATTCCAACAGACGTATCATCTGTTGCAACAGGTAAGTCATCTGTCATAATAGGTTAATTATCTGTTACAACACGTCACTCATCTGTTGGAATCAGCTTCAAAGGCTCCTTAGTACTGTAACATCTATCTCAACATGTGCTTCCTCTGTTGTAATAGATGTAGAATTTATTGCAACATATGATTCACCTCTTACAACAGATGACTCGTTTGTTGAAATCAGCTTCAAGAGTGTAACATGAATCCCAACAGATAAGTAATCTGTTGCGACTGATCACTTACCTATTGCAACTTATTTTTCATCTGTTGTAATAAATTACATATCTATTGGGATTCATGTACGACACTATGAAATCACTATTAACTTTATTTAGCAAATGACTTTATTTAGGTACCACTAATGGAGGGATCAATAATAATAGGGATGAATTGTCATGGTCAATGAATCGAGAAGAGCAATCGATATGTATGGCATTGGAAGGAGGGTGAAATGCTAGAGACAATAGATATGACAGTCCAAAGTGATGTTTCGTATGATGATTTTGTAAATTTAATCATCAGCTATTTTGGACTGAATTATCAATCGAAAAAACTTGTCATCATCTATATGCACAACTCCTTTGAAAATCAAAGGGTACTACCTTTCAAGATAATCGATCAGGTTCGGTTACATGCTTATCTTAGTGATTAATCCTGGTCGGTGTTAAGGGTGTACATAGTTGAAAAGAAGAGAGAGAATAAGAACCGAAATATAGAAGAAGAACAACAAGAATACATATTTGATAATAGGTTGGATGATCTAGACATGAATATTTCAGATGATGATCAAACACCGATGCCCATTGATATGACCAATACAGTGGGAAGTTCTTTTCGATCGACACAGTCTGGCAACCTTCAAGATGAAGGGACTGGCTTTTTCAATAAAATATTATTCAAGGACAAGAAAGAACTATCTACTACTTTGTTTATTTCTTGCTTGAAAAAAGATTTCAGAATAATAAAGGTGATTAATTCGAGCAAAGTCTTTTGCTACAAATGTGCTAATCTGAACTGTAAGTAGTGGTTGAGAGCGGTGAAGTACTTAAGTTCTGAAAGATTCATCATTCATAAACATAAAAAGTATCACACATGTGGTTCAGAGCATATCTCGAGCCAAAATCCTTATGACACGTCAAAGGTCCTCAGTGAATATTTCAAGAATAGATTCCCCGACGACAAAGGCCCTTCTACAGGGGTTATGGCCAATCAACTCCTTATAAAATTGGGTGTGTTGGTCAGTTATTGAAAGATATATACGGACATGGGGATTGTCAAGGACTTGGTTAGGGGGACACATGAGCATGGGCATGCAGTCCTCGATTCCTGCCATTACATACTTGAGTCCACAAATATCAAAAGTAAGACGGCGTTGCATGTTTATGAAAATAGAAGGTTAAAGTACTTTTTTGTATCCTATGGTGCTTGGATTCAGGTTTTTGACATTTGAGAAAAGTCATAGCCATTGACAGTACCTTCTTGAGGAGCAGGTATAATGGAGTTCTGCTAGCGATGGTGGTGCAGGATGCGGAGAATCACATCTTTCTTGTCACTTTTTGTGTATCGGACAAGGAATGTAATGCCTCTTATGGATTTTTTTTGAACAACTGCGAAGCTGCGTCGAAGATACCAAAGAGTTGTGTTTTATTTCGGATAGGCATCTAAGTATTCTAAAGATGGGTTCAATTTTCTTCACTTCATCTTACTTTGGTTGTTGCATCAGGCATCTTAGAGAGAATATTCGGACCAACTATCACAACGAAAGGAACGTGACCTTTTTTTATAGAGAAGCTAAAGCATATAGTAGAGAGGAGTTTTTAGACCATTTCAATTAAATAGCGGATATGCATCCCAAGGCAGCAGAGCATCTCATACATGTCAGTTTTAAGAGATGGAGCCAGGCATTCTGTCCGGCAAATAGGTACAATCTTATGAATTTAATGTCTTGTTTGAGTTATAGGTTTAGTATGATGTCGTACTAAGTGATTCTTTTGTATAGTTACAATATTATAACGTCAAATATAGCTAAATCGGTGAATTCATTGTTTGGTGATAAAAGAGAATTTCCCATCAAGGATCTGTTTGAAATAATAAACAAGAAGTATGTCCAATTTTTTAACAAAAAGCATGTGGAGTTCAAGGATGCAGGAACCCCATTTGTTCTAGAAGCGGAAAAAATAATATTAACGGACATCATTCTGGGGAATACGTTATTATCTTATCAAATAGCGGATTACAAGTTCAGTATCAACGGTCATGGTGATGTTGCCACAATTGATCTTTAAACTAGATATTGTACGTGCAGAGTTTTTGACTTGGACAAAATACCCTGTCCACATGCTATGGCAGCGCTTCGAGCTCAATACAATGAAAAATATGGAACAAAAATTTATGAATACTCATCTCCATATTATTCGGTGGAAAAATATACAATGGCATATAGTGGGCATATTACTCTAGTGCCTCCCGAAGAATCGTGGATTGTTCCTGCAGAGCTTTTGAGGAGATTAATACTTTCTCCATATATTGACCTAAGAACTATCAAACCGGGAAGAAGGCCATATAAGAGGAGGCAAGGAGTCAGAGAATTATTTCCATCAAGAAGAAATAAGTGCTCCGTATGTAAGAGCGCTGGCCACAAAAGAACTACATACCCGGATCGTAATCACCATGATCGTTGTAATTGCAAAAACTTGAGTTGTTGTTTTTGTGGACTTTTACATATTTAACTCATTATTGTGAACGTAAATGATATCATTTATTATATATAAAATATTTTTTTTAATAACATGTGCATCAATAAAAAGAGGCAAAACATAAACTAAATACAGTAGACTACAAAATTATTTTCAACAGATTACCCATCTGTTGCAACAGATGAATATTTGCTGGAAGAACATAATATAGTTCAACAAACTAGAATGTTTTCCTTCAACAGATGACAAATATATCGCAACAGATGGATAATCTGTTGATAGAAACCCAACCGATAACCAATTTGTTTCAAGACATGATCCATCTGTTGAAATAACTCAAAAGCCAAAATTGTTATTGCTACTGGATTCAAAATTGCTCCTTACCTCCAACCGTTGACATGTTAACATATATTTTTAGAAAAAGAAATAGACAAAATGAAAATTGAACAAGAATAAAAAAGCCAAAGTCGACCAAAAATAAATTTTTCATTAAACAAAAAATAAAATACGTTAGGTATAGATCCGATATAGAAAAATTAAAATACATACACTAAAACAAAAAACACATTCTAATTATTATTATTATCATCATCATTATCATTATTATTGCCAGCCAGCTAATCAATCTGCAGTAGCAGGGCCCTCATCAGCCTCTACGTCTCTTCGAATATCCTTTCTCTCACAACGACCAACTCCATCTACAGGTCATTAACCTGTCTCTGAAGTTCCCGCACAGTGTCGCGCAAAATAGCAATGTCCTAAACAAGATCATTCATATCTAGAACACGCGTGAATTGACAAAAAACATAAATACAAAAGTAAAGAAAAGAGTTTGAATGTAATACAACGTATACTAACAACTGGTAGATTTACACAGAAAAAAACTTACCTCAATGAGAAAGAGATATGCTCTTTGAATAGAAGTAGTTGAAGATGTAATACGAAAAGATAAAATGTAAGAAATTAATAAAAGTGGAGTAGAATAAAGATTTAGAAGGGACCTATTTATAGAGGATTGAATCTAAATGTTTTAGGCAAAAAGGCACGACTGTTTAGCTCCATTGTATTAATTACATTCAAACTATTGCCTTTTTGTTTTCTCTGAAAAGTCATGACTTTTTTTTTACATTCAAACTTCTCACCTTTTTAAAATGGTTTGAGACTTAATAACAGTCGTTATTATTTAGATGTTGCAATAGATTATCCATCTATCACAACAGATAACCCACTGTCGCAATAGATGGTCTATATGTGCAACAGATGAGATATCTGTTACAACATATGGATTATCTATTGCGACAGATGGACTATCTATTGGAGGAGATGTTTTTATTTCTTTTAACAGTCGATTCATTAGTTGCAATAGATAGGGAATTTAATTCATCAGCTGTTTTAAATGTGTTAGACCAAAAATCACGACTATTCTCCTTTTTATAATGGTCATCAATGCGTAAAGATGAATAAACATTGTCTAACATTGATGGGGTAGGAAGAATAAGGTGCGTGTGGATGAATGGATCTACTTTCATGCGTGGGAGTTATGTATTATTAATCAGGCTATCGTGACAGGCACACATAAAGTACAATGATCTTGTAAATGCAGTTTTATACCAATTAGACATTGATACTTCATACAAAATCCTGTATTTTATAGTTTAGTTTGTTAGGTTTGAACTAATAAGGCAGAAGGTTCTGAGACGGTGGTGTCGATACCCTATTATAATTTAATAATGGTTTTGCTCATGTTTATGTGTCAAGTTTGGAGAAGGTTTCAAGTTTTTGGTAGCAGTGTAAATATCCAATAGTGATTGGAGCAATTTTAATAGTGCAATGGACTTTTAAAAGGCCTCCAAAATCTTGCACTACAGAAACAAGAATGGAAAACCAATAGAAATTCTCCTGGTTCGATTTTATATGGATAGGTTGCTCGAGGAGACTATTATACAGCAGAAGGTTCTTGAGAGAATACCTGTGTGGGAAGGAGGATGGAGAAGACCATATATCATCTCAGACCTTGTTTAAGAGGAAACACTGGGAAACAAGTAAGGAGCTTTTAGCGAATCTGGCAAAAGAAATTGACTTGAGAGATGAAAAAATTGAATGAGCTTCAAATGTGGAAGTGTATCCAAATATTAAAATCCACTAGTCATTCTTGAAAAATAAAAATGCTCAAGAGGACTGGAGATTGACACTTTGCTAGGGACTGTGACTAGCGAGCATGGCCTTAATGAAGACCCACAAAGTGCAGGACCAGAACTCTAAGGAAGCAACTTGGCAAGCACAGAGGATTGGTAAGATTTTCAATCAAGAATAAAACCTGAACCAACAACTCCAGAATTAAAAATAAGAGAAGCGAAGGCGTCAATTTCTGAAGTCTAACTTGCATCCCATGCCTTCTGTTTATGGTTCTGATCAGGTCAATGGCAGTAGAAACAAAAAGGTCTGAAGTTTGGCAGAAATCCTATGCCTTGTTGTTTCTATTGTCTTTGACCAGACCAGAGCCATAAAAAGGAGACATGGGATGCAAGTTTAACTCGAGAAATTGCCACCTTGGCTTGATCCCTTATTTTTACTTCAGGAGTTATTGGTTCAGGTTTCGTTCCTGACGGACAATCTTACCACCATCGGTGCTCGCGAAGCTGAAACCTTAGAGTTCAGATCCTGTATTTTGTGGGTCTTCATTCAGGCCATGCTAGCTAGTTGTAGTCCCCTAACAAAGTGCATAGCTCCAGTCCACTTCAACATTTTTCTTTTCAACGTGGACTGATGGATTTTCATTTTTGGATACTCTTTCACATTTGCAGCTTATTCAATTTTTTCATTTTTCATGTTAATTTCATCAGCTAGTTTTGCTATATTTTCCTTCCTACCCTGTGTTTCTCCTTAAATAAGGTTTGAGTTGATATATGGTCTTCTTCACCTCTCTCTTCCTACACAGGTATTCTTCCAATCACCTTTTGTTGTATAATAGTTTCCTTGGGCAATCCATCCATATAAATTTGGACTAAAGCAATAACTATATTCATTTTCATTCTTGTTTACAGCATTGCGAGGCTTCGGAGGCCTTTTAAAAGTTCATTAAACCCTTAAAATTAGTCCAATCACTATTTGAATATTTACACTGCCACTAAAAACTTGAACCCTTCTCCAAAGTTGACACATAAACATTAGCAAAATCTTTATTAAATCGTAATAGGGTATCAACACCACCTACTTAGTTCCTCAGCCTTACCAGTTCGAACCCAACAATCTTAACTATAAAATGCCATGTATTGTTTGAAAGATTAACGCCTAATAAGTAAAGAACCAACATTCACAAAATCAGTGTACTGCTTATGTGTTTTCACGATAGGTTATTCAGTAATACATACCTCTCACATATAAGGTGGTTCCATCTGCAAGCAACTTATTCCTCTAAACCCATCTTTACTTTAGCCTTTAATGCTAGTCGAGAAATTTTTTATCCAGTTTCACTTCCTTTTATCTACAAACAAGAGAAAAATATCTATTATCAAACAAGAGAAGAACAAAAAGAACATTACAAAAGGGTCACACAAAATAGAATGATTCAACAAATGACCCATCTGATGCAACAGATTCTCTATCTATTCAATAGGTGAGTCATCCGTTGCAACATGTAATGCATCTGTGGCAACAGATGAATGATATGTTGTAACAGATGGGTCATCTATTGGAATAAATCAAACCAGCCTTGCTATTGATTTGATTTCTTCCAATAATTATTTTGTCTGTTACAATAGCTGATTCATCAGTTGCAAAAGTTGAGAAAACTATTACAACACCATCAACAACATCAACAACAATATCAATAATAAATAAATGACACCATATGTTCCAACACCATCAACAACACAAATACCACATGTTTCAACAACACCAATACCTATTTCTTAATAAATAGGAAATTAGTAATGGGTAAATCAATAATAACAACAGATGTAAATATCTAATTTAAATAACATACAACAAAGAAGATGAGAAGAAAAGAGCAAATAGTGAACCATACCTGCAATGTCAAAAAGCAAAAGAATCAGAACACCGTTTCAGTCGATCAAAGATATTAGGGGGATTGATTAAGATCCGAAAGGATCCTCATGCGAAAGAGGAGAGAAAAAAGAGCAACAAGGAGATAGTTGTGATTACCCTAAAGAAGAGAGAAGGAGAATTTTGAATATGAATAAAGAAGAGAGATGAGTTGAGTTAATTTACGGATGAAGGAAAGAGAATTCTAGAGATGGATTTTAAATATTCATTAATAACTTTTTAAGGGAAACAAGGAGACGGTGACACTGGAAGGACAAGATAAGACTACTCAATAAGGAGATTTTTGAGTTATTCAAATAATATTTTTTACTGGCTTAGTATTTTATATTTTTTTTATCTCAGACAAGAAATTAAGAAATTACTTTAAAATTAAAAAAAAAAGATCTTAAAACATATAAGTCATCTATTGCAACAGATGACAATTTCTGTTTGAAAATTTCTAAGGGCTCAGTCATCTGTTGCAACAGATGATAATTTATGTATGAAAATTTCCAACGGCTCAGCCATCTGTCGCAAATGATGGTAACGCCTGTTTGATAACTTATAATAGATAGTTAATATATTGCAACAGATAACCTAATTTGTTTGATAAATTCCAACAGATAAGTCATCTGTTGCAACCGGTTAAACATTTATTTTTATACAATTTCAATTGAGTTCATATGTTCAACTACTACTTCAATTGATTTATCTACAACTAAGGATGAGTTGATAAGGTCAACTACATTTTCAATTGATCCTTTCATAATTTTATGATGTTGGTATTGCGTTTCTCCTGACCTAAGTCGTCGATCGATCACTCCGAGTTGAAATGATTCTTATTAACTCATTATCAAGTAAATACCTAAATTGATTTAGCTAGAACCAGGGGTGAGTGGGGTCAACTACAACTTTAATTGAGTCTTTGGCAATTGAATAATATTGGTATTGAGTTCCTCCTGACCTGAATCATTGATCGATCACTCCGAGTTAAAACGATTCTTATTAACTCATTATCAAGGTAATACCTAAATTTATTTAGTTAGAACTAGGGGTGAGTTCATCGGGTCAAATAAAACTTTAATTGAGTCTTTGGCAATTGCATGATATTCGTATTGAGTTCCTCCCGACATGAGTCGTCGATCGATCTCTCCGAGTTAAAAAATTCTCATTAACTCATTATCAAGGTAATACCTAAATTGATTTAGCTAGAACTAGAGGTGAGTTCATGGGGTCAACTACAACTTTAATTGAGTGTTCGGCAATTGCATGATGTTGGTAGTGGGTTCCTCCCGACCTGATTCATCAATCAATCAGTCCAAGTTGAAATGATTCTTATTAACTCATTATTAAGGTAATGCCTAAATTTATTTAGCTAGAACTAGGGGTGAGTTCATGGGGTCGACTACAACTTTAATTGAGTCTTTGGCAATTCAATGATATTGGCATTGTATTTCTCCCGACCTGAGTCGTCGATCGATCACTCTGAGTTGAAACGATTATTATTAACTCATTATCAAGGTAATACCTAAATTGATTTATCTAGAACTAGGGGTTAGTTCATGGGTCAACTACAACTTCAATTGAGTCTTTGGAAATTGCATGATGTTGGTATTGTGTTCCTCCCGACCTGAGTCGTCGATCGATCACTTTGAGTTGAAACGATTCTTATTAACTCATTATCAAGATAATACCTAAATTGATTTAGCTATAACTAGGGGTGAGTTCATGGGGTCAACTATAACTTTAATTGAGTCTTTGGCAATTGCATGATATTGGTATTACATTCCTCCCGACCTGAGTCGTCGATCGATCACTTTGAGTTGAAATGATTCTTATTAACTCATTCTCAAGGAAATACCTAAATTTATTTATCTATAACAAGGGGTGAGTTCATGGGGTCAATTACACCTTCAATTGAGTCTTTGGCAATTGCATAACATTGGTATTGAGTTTCTCCCGACCTGAGTCATCGATCGATCACTCCGAGTTGAAACGATTCTTATTAACTCATTATCAAGGTAATACCTAAATTGATTTAACGATAACTAGGTATGATTTCATGGGGTCAACTACAACTTCAATTCAGTCTTTGGCAATTGCATGATGTTGGTATTGCGTTCTTCCCGACCTAAGTCATCGATCAATCACTTCGAGTTGAAATGATTCTTATTACCTCATTATCAAGGTAATACCTAAAACTCATCAGTGTTAGAGTTAAAATTAATACACTTTATTATGATGAGACTATTAAAAATTACGCATATTTTTTAATATTTTAAAAATAATTAAGATCAATTCAAACCAAATTAACATTTTCAAAACTTATCATTCTTTTCCAAAATACAAATCAACCCATACAAATCATCCATTTATGGGAAAAATATTTCATCATTTCAAATCTTGAGTTCTCACTATTTTCTTTCTCCCTCGACAATACAGACAACAACTACTCAACAAATTTCTCAAGCCTTTACAATAGATTGATTTTCTTCACATTTTCGACCACATAGGTGTTATTTTCGACTTCATTCTTGCTTGTATCCATCATTTTGGCTGTCTTCGTAGGTAATAGAGTTTGAGAAGAGTTCTATATTTGTTCCTTTTTCTAAAAATTATGGTTTTTAATTTAATGATGAAAAAGAAGACTTTTAGTTGTATTATCTTCGAGAATGGGTTTACAATTTGAGTTTTAATGGTAAAATCGTAGGAAAACCCCAAGAAAAAACTAGTTTTTATCGCAGTGTTTCGTTGACTGTGGTGGCATTAGTGGTGGTGGCTGTTGGTGGTCGTGGTGGTGGAACTAGTGGTGTTTTTGTGGTGGCTATTAATGGTGGTGTTGGTGGCATTGGTTGGTGGTGTTTGTGGTGGTTATTGGTGGTGTCAGTATTGGTGGTGTTTGTAATATGTTTTTTAAAATTTATGCATACATCAATTGTAATGTAATTTTTGTTTTTCTATTGCTTGTAGGTAAAACATGTCTCTCAAAAGAAAAGAAAGTGAATGTGGATCAATTTCTGACCACCTAACAAAAAAGGCTGCAGTACAGAGGGATTCAGAGGAGCTTTCTAAACGATCTCAGCCAGGGAATAGTGAAACAGAGGAAAGATATGAAAATAATATTGAGGTAGATGGATAAGGGTCTATAGATGGTGATAACAAAAATAAAAGTGAGGAGGAAGAAGGAGAGGAGGAAGTAAAAAGTAAAAAAGAGGATGATCATCAACATGAAGATAATGCATCACCAATGGGGCGTGAATTAAAATCAAAATTCTAGCATAAGACTGTCAAAACTATTAGTATTAATAGGTTTCAAATTGTGCTGCCAATAGATAACCCTGCAGAACAAACTGGTGATCTTGTACCTAAATGTCAATTGGGGAAACCTTTTGATGAATTTAGGAATATTATGAAGAAAGAAAACATAGACGGACTTTTTAAGAAGAGATGCTTTGGATACTTTCTTGAGCTGCCTGAGGACCACACTACCCATTTCCAAATAAGCATGGTATATGGTCTTCTCAAGCACAGGATCAAGTACGTGGGGATGATAAAGATTCGAAGGAGGGCCAAAAAAATATGGATGAAATTTGGATCAACTATTGTGGTATGCCTATTAGTTTTGGCTTGAAAGAGTTTGCCATAGTGACGGGCTTGAGATGCGATTATCCAAAAGAATCTCTCACCAACGAAATACCATGCAAAAGGTCCAAGGTAAGCAGGACAGCCAAACCACCACCATCAAATACCAGAAAGGCATTGTCCTAGCGACCACCTACCAAAACCAACAAATGCAAGGAAAAATAGATGGGTTGTTGGACATTGATGGACGTGGGTATAAAGCCAATAAGTTGATAGAACATCTCAAGGATAAAACCATATCAAATAAGTCCAAGGAGAAATTGTGCTTAGTTTTGTTTGCCCATTTCATTATATTGGCAAGAGACATCTACAATGTCATAGAAAATGATTTGTTGAAGCTTGCTAGGATTTTAATAAATTCAACAATTATCCCTGGGGATATGACAGCTACTACTTGACTTTTAAATATTTACTGACAAAGCTATCCCCAAAGACGATCACATTATACGGCTTTCCTTGAGCTTTCATGGTAAATTTAATAATTATTTGTTTACTCATCCATTAATTTATATTGAATAATTATTTGCTTGCCTCCTGTTTGTATTTTTTAGGTTTGGACATTTGAAGTCATTCCTCACCTCCAAAAGCAGGTCAAGGATTACCCGGATGAGGTTTCTCATCCAAGGATCCTTAGTTGGTTAGCTGTAAAGAGTAACATAAGAATTAAGGAGGCTGATATTTTTAACCCTCTAGATGATGCAGTACGTCTTCTTTTGAGTAAAATAATTTGACTCAAAAAAAGATATTGAAATAGATGTGCCATCTATTGTGACAGATGGGTTATCTATTACAACAGATTACCTATCGATTACACCTGGTACAAAACGTGGGTAATCTATTGCGACAGATGATTCATAGTTCACATCAGATTACCTATCTATTGCTTTGGTTCTCTGAACCCAACTCAACAGATTAGCCATCTACTCTAAATTATACAACAGATAGGTAATCTAATATAATATATTATTAATCCGTTGCGACAAACATATTAGATGTTGCGACAGAAAGATCATCTATTGTATAAGATGTGCCATCTGTTATGACAGATGGGTTATATGTTACAATAGATTACCCATCCAATTTAACTGGTACAACAAATGGGTAATCTATAGCGACAAATGATTCATATTTTGTATCAAATTACCCATCTATTACTTTGGTTCTCTAAACTCGACTCAACAGATTACCCATCTACTGTAAATTATGCAACAGATGGATAATCTGATGCAACATATTATTAATCTTTTATGACAGACAGATCAGCTGTTATGGCAGAAAGATCATTGTTACATAGGTTGTCTGTGTTAACATATAACCCAACTAACTGCAAAATAATATGATTTAAATGTATTTGTCTTTTTTATAGGTTGTACATCCATGGATTGTGCCTACTGAGCAGGAGTTGAGGATGACTTCATTATTACTCTAGGTCTTTTTTATACAATAGTAGACCCAATGGTGGAGTTAATAAAAAAGGAATTAGTTGGAGCTACATCTATAAGAAGAGCAGTTAGGCAAGGTAAGCCTAATGTTGAGGCTCTTCATGACCAACCTACTGCAATAGATCTAGGTGCTTCTTCTGGGGGTGTTGCTGGTGTAGTTTTTTTATGTTGGTGGCAGATACTGATGCTGCTGCCAGTCGTGATAATGAGCATGTTGATGCTCGAGAAAAATTAAATATATTTAAAAACACCCCTTTCACAGGTCCCTCTAACCCTTACACAGGTCCTTCTTACCTTTACACTAGTACCTCTCATCCCTCTTCACCCTCATATTCTCATTGCAATTACGAAGAGTGAACGGACAACCAAGATAACCTCTTTGAGAAAGTAGAGGCTATCACTAAAGTTGTTGAGGAATTAAAATCCAAAAAAGGTATCATACCATCCAAAAAGGTAAGGGAGCCATACACTCCTGCAGTGGCGGTTGGGAGGAACAAAAAGCAATTAGCCAAGTACTCTCCAATCGAAAATCAAACAAAATTGCAACTCCTTCCTCTCTAAAAGTTATTGAAGTTCAGCGACCCTTTAAGAAGGTGGACATATATGCGGAACTTGGCGACAAAGAGAAGAGGGATCTGGGATGGGCCAAGAATGCCAAACAAGTCGCACAAGATTATCCCATTCATACTTTTTTGTCCCAAGACTTCAAGAGTATGATAGATATGCGTACGCGGTATGTAGACAGGGTAAGTTTACTTTTCCTAACCTAGCCTTGTAATCTACTCCATGAATAAGAAACTACGCAACAGATGTATCATCTGTTGCAACAGCTGTGTATTCTGGTGCAACTTGTGGTAGTTCTATTGCACCCTACTACCCATCTCTTTCATAAGTTGCCCTAGATGGGTAATCTATCAATAGATTCAGAGAACCCTATGCAACAGATGGATCATCTATTGCATCTTTCAACTATGTTTTTCTTCTTTACAATTACTAACCTATTTAAAAATTGACTTTTTATATCACAGTATGTTGAAGAAATTTTCTACCTCATGAGGGGCAGGCAATTAACGTACTCGGGGGCTTATGGTGGATAGGATAATGGACCTCTACTTCTACAAGAATTTTAAGGATAGGTACAATGATCTCAGTAAGCGAGAGTCAACTCCTGGTAGTGCGGGATTTTATTCGTTAGTTTCTAGGTTCCAATGGGATGAAGAAATGATAAAATATGTTATAGGAAAGAGGTCAAATCCACACGACAAGATCTGGACTGGGGAAAAGAGGATTCTTAGAGTCATGAACGTGGATGGCATATGTTATCGGGCTGTTGAGATACTACTCGAGGAGGGAAATATCAAGGTTTATGACTGCAACTTACCTGCCTTGGATGAGGTCAATTTTTTACCCACATGCAGCCAGTGTTGGAGTTGTTCCCTATCTTGTTGAGGCAGAGTAAACTGATGGATAATTTGCCAGCAAAGTATGGATGAAGCAACCATGGGATTTTGAAGGTCGAAACAAGGACATGGACCTTCCAAAAAATGAAATCAGTGTCGCGTGTGGGTTGCACGTGCTTACACACATTGAATGTTTGGTGTCCGACATAAAAATGGCCGAGCTAACAACCTTTCTGTGTGACAACGCTGTGGCAATAATGCAAGAGGTCTGGGCTTATGGGGTACTAACTGGACGCTTAGAGCTTGTGTATAAAGAAGAGCCTGTGAAATAACAATTTTTTATTTTGTCACTTCACTTACATATGTAACTTTACATGTTGTGGCAATTTTTTGATATTTCACAACAATTACACTTGAAAATCCATATGCTCAACAACACCAAACCAGTAGCAAATACAAATACACCACCATGAAAATTTCAGCAATTAGGCTTGAATATCCATATGCCCAACAACACTAAACTAGTAGCAATAACGCCAACAATGTAGTATCTTCTTGCTCGATTTTGTTTCTCTTCAAAAGCCTTGACTTTCTTCAACCAACCCCAGATTACATGATTTACTTGTGAAGGGTGTCGTTCTTCATACTAATCAAAGTAATCACATCCACCCAACTTCTATAAAAATATGACCACAATTACAAAACAATTACAAGTCAATAATTAATCAACTAATTAAATAAAAAAAATATTACCTTTGAAATCTTATAAGTCAAAAACCTACGATTTAGATTTTGTTGAGCCCAACAAGTCTTCAATAGATCTTCATGACCACACTTACAATATTGAAAATTTTTATTACAAAAAACAACGGGAGATGAGCTCGACATTTTCAAGCTCAGTTGAAAAAAATGAAAAAAATATGTGAAAAAAACAAATACAAATAATTTGAAGAATTTGGATAGAGAAAAAAAGATGATGAAGAAGAATATTTGAGAATTTAGGGATAAATTTTAGGAAGAAGATGAATATATAAGAGGGAAAAATAACTATTGGGGGCTAAATCAGACGCCAAGTCAGCAAAAATGGGGGTTCAACGAGCCTTAACTGCATGAATTACATACGAGCTGCCAAAGTGAAAGATCGCTCCAACTTTAGGTGTCTGTCGATGGGTTCCGCCTTTTTTATTTCAAGTCACTTCACTTTACATGTAGTGGCAATTTTTTATGTCTAGTGAAAGTTAAATTTTTTATAATGCAATAGATTGTCCATCTGTTGTAACAGATATTTTACCTGTTCTGACAGATAGGTTATCTGTTGCAATAGGTTGGTCATCTGTTGAATTATGTCGATGTTTCTAAGTCTATCTGTTGCAATAGTGGGAAGACCTGTTTGATATTTTCCAATAAATATGTCGTCCGTTGCACAAATACCTTATTTGTTGCAATATTTGAATCTAGTTAAATCTAAGGATAAAATAAAATTCATAGACAAAATAAAATAAATCAAAGACTTCAGAAATTACATGAAATAAATCAACAAATAAATGTAATGTTAAAAAATTGATATGGGTACAGATCTCAACAAATAAATAAAAAATTTATGTTTTGATGCCAACAATTTCTAAGGAGGGGTGAGGTTATTATTTTGACAGACTCAAGCTATAAATATCTACTCAATATGGATAAGTTGTTCTTCATTCGGTGTTATAGAATTCGGCTTTGATCGTCGTGGATCTTTAATGTCGCATGTGTATGGTTTCTGCGCTTTAGTTTCTCCGTATTTCCATAAAAAGAGCAACATATTATCAATGTTGTTCAGCAGTAGATTCTATAGTGATATCCACCTGGAAAGCCAGAATTGGTCAATGCTAATCACAGATACAAAACAAAAAACAAAAAAGGATAACTCGTCTGTTTTAGCAAATCAAACAGGTTTTCCTCCTATTTGAAATTGTCCCAAATAGATTATATGAGGAAGATGGATCAACTATTGGGACAAATTATAACATGAGGAATACCTGTATGGTAATTTCCAATGGATGAACCAACTGTTGCAACAAATGACTCATCTGTTTGGAAAAACTGAAATGGTAGGAAGTCTTGATTTAATTTGTCCCAACAGATGACCCATCCATTGTAGTAGATAGGTCATATGCTGGTACAAATAAAAATGGTATGTATATCTATTTGATTTACTAAAATAGATGAGATATATGTTGCAACAGATATTGTATCTGATGTAACAGGTTAGTCCACTATTGCAATAGATGTATATATCTGTTTGATAATTTTCAGCAGATATGTCATCTGTTGAAATAGATATGTGTTTGTTTGTTAGTTAGAACAGAAGATATATATTCACCTTCTTCATCTCGTACTACTCTCTTGTGGCCCTTGTACATTGCTCGATAGTGCAACACACGGACAGAGGAGTTGTAATTTTACTTTTTTGGATGCTTTATAATGCCTTGGAAATTACTTTCCTTCTCATCTTAGACTTAATCTCTAATGGAATGGATGGATATAAAATCCTCTTTGATGGAATGACACCCTTCTTAGATGTCAATTCCTTTATAGAAACAGTTAATGCATTAATAGCATTAATCACTACATCATGTTTTGCCTTGCAGTCTTGACATTTGCATGCAGAACATTCGCTAGGAGAGGGAAAATCTGTATAATCAGTATGATCACACTCATAATGGTTTGTTTTAAAAACTGTAAGAGGAGCATCATTAGCACCAACAGCAGCACCACTACCACCATCAACAACTCTATCACCACTATAGCCATCAACAACAACAAGCCCATCCTTCTAAATTATAACGCCCAAGCCTAAATAATAATGCCAGTAAATCAAAACCATTATTGAATTAAAAAAAATGAATCATATTATAATAAAAGAAATATTTACCATGAAAGCCCATTGAAAGCTATATAAGTTGATTGTCTTTGGCGTTAACGAAGTCAACAAATATTTGACAGTCATTTTGAAGCTTTCATAACCCCAAGCATAGCTGTTAAATACCTCAAGATCCTCGAAGAGCTTTATCAAACCAAGTGCTATGTTGTTGTTAATGTCTCTCGCCCAAAGAATATTATGTACAAACCAAACCAAGCACAATGAATGTTTGTGCTTCTTTGAAATTCTTTTACCTTTCCACATTTTAATCAATTTTTTGTTTTTGAAGCTTGGACCAACAATGGACACCAGGTCATCACGATCACTCGACTTGTCTTTGCCTTTTTTTGGGTATGCGGGGTGTTTTTTGGGTTAGAATAGGTATAACTTGAGAAGGAGATGGAGGATAATATTTTAGTCCAATAACTTCCAACCAAAACAAACAGGCATGCCACAGTAATTTATCCATACCTCATCTATCTTATCTTTGTTTTCATACATAAAACTACGCTTGAGAAGATCATATACCATTTTCATTTGGAAACGAGCACTGTTGTACTCCGACAAATCAAGATATTGCCCAAAGAGCCTGTCCCTGAAATAAGCATCTAATTTTTGTTCTCGAATTATTTTTCTAAAGGCGTCGAAAGATTTTCCCATGGTTGACTTAACCATAAAATCACCCGTTAAATCTGTGGTACTATCGCACTGCATTCTAATAGGATAACGATCAATGCTGGAGGTTTTGACCAACTCTTTGGTGGAAGAGCTATTAGCATTTAGATTATCTCTTTTGAAACATTCTTCTTCCCCATGTTTATCATATTCTGCTCTTGATTGAGATAACGCTTGAAAAGCAAGCTCATAGTGTGGTGGATGTAGCCTAGCTACTTCACTTGTTCCTTTACTTGGACTTTTGGGAGCCATATAATCTAAAAATAATAGGAATGTAAAATAGATTATAATTGAATAATGCATCGTTAAAAAAGGATAACAGTATATCTAATATGTACAATAGTAAAATAACAGTTCCAGTAGATCACATATCTATTGCACCAGGTAGGTTATCTGTTGCAACTTATAACCAACATGTTGCAACAGAAGAGTAATCCATTGGAAATAATAAAAATAGATAACTCATAAGCTGCACCAGGTAGGTTATCTGTTGTAACTTATAACCAACATGTTGCAGCTTATGAGTAATTCGTTGGAAATAATAAAAATAGATCGCTCATCTATTGCACCAGGTAGGTTATCTATTGGAACTTATAACAAATCTGTTGCAGTGGATGAGTAATCTGATGGTAATAATAAAAATAGATCACTCATTTGTTGCACCAGGTAGGTTATCTGTTACAACTTATAACAAACCTATTACATCGGATGAGTAATCCATTGGAAATAATAAAAATAGATCACTCATCTGTTGCACCAGGTAGGTTATCTGTTGCAACTTATAACCAACCTGTTGCAGTGGATGAGTAATCCATTGGAAATAATAAAAATAGATCACCCATCTGTTGCACCAGGTAGGTTATCTGTTGCAACTTATAACCAACCTGTTGTAGCGAATGAGTAATCCATTGGAAATAATAAAAATAGATCACTCATCTGTTGTACCAGGTAGTTTATCTGTTGCAACATATAACCAATCTGCTGTAGTGGATGAGTAATCTATTGAAAATAATAAAAATAGATCACTCATCTATTGTAAAATGAATTATCTGTTAGATCAATATTGTTTAGATTTTTCTCAAACAGAAGAGTCGTTTGTCGCAATAGATGAATGATCTGTTAGATTGTTTATCTGTTGCATTAGATTTGCATCTGTTACATCAGATGTTTCATCCGTTGCATCAAATTTGCATCTGTTGCATCAGATATTTCATCTGTTGCATCAAATATTTTATCTATTGCATCAGATGGTTCATCTGTTGCATCAGATGGTCCATCTATTGCATCAGATGGTTCATTTATTGCGTCAGATGGTTCATCTGTTGCAATGCCATTTTTACTAAGAAAAACAACAAATCAACCCAGCAACACCAACACAATACACATACTAAGAACATCAACGGTGACCAAAAATCACCAACAAATTGAATCAACAGTTTGACAACAATAATTACAATAACACACCAAAAAATTGAATCAACAGTTCAACAACAAGAACTACAATAACAACAAAAAGATTATATTTCACGCCGGAAAGAGTAGAGAAGAAATGCCAGAAATTAGGGTTTTATTCCGTCCACATTTCATATTTAAGCAATAACTATTGAAAATGATAACCAATACTAGAAGAGAAGTTGGCTCAAGTCCCTCTTTTTTTCATAAATAAAAAGACATAATTTTTTACCTGTGAAAGAAGAAATGGGACGATGAAGAACTCAAAGTTGTTGTTGCCGGAGAACACTGTTATCACGTCGATTGACGGTTGAAAATCGAAAAGGAACTCGCCCAACTATTTATTATCGGAGGTTGAATTCGTCGGGGGTTGAAAGGAGAAATTTTGCAGAACTGTTGGTTGGGAGGGAGTTGAGAGAAACTATCAAGAGGGGAGAGAGGCGGTTGATTTGGAGAGGAGAGGGGTGTGGGTTGATTTGTATTTTTGAAAAGATTTGAAAGTTTTGAAAATATTAATCAAGTCCTCAATTAACTTAATTAAGTTTCCTAATTATGTTTTACCTTTAAGATGGTCAATGTCACCAATCCTTCATTCAAGACTTAAATGACACCTTTCCTTCAATTTTCTCGAGTAACTAAGAGGATTAGAACCCACAACAAAAGGTCAATAAAATTTTATAAATCCCTCTTCTCTACTAGACCAACAATACACTTTCTTTATGGGTTCTTAACTTATAGTTCTTATATATTTACTAGATTTCTCTATATAAATACTAGTTCTGCACGAAAGTTACTGGGTTCTAGGGAACCCCAACCCACGCCCCTAGATCCACCCCTGAGTGTATCAGCCAGTCAACTTCCATAAATAAACCATCAGTATCAATTATTATTATAAAGATGACAATAGTCTAACAATATGCGCGTCAAGCATAGCCATGAGCAATCAATCAATTCCATGCGCACATGGACAATGCTATTTGTAAAGTAATTTCTTAACCCAATTCTTCGATTTATTACGTTAGTTATTCCGGATCATTTTACTAGTTATCCTTATTAAGAATAAATGGCATAGCTTTTATTCAAATAAATGATCCCTAATACTTGTTATTTTCTAAAAATGCAGACATAATTACTTATTTAATTATTTTCACATTTAATTTACCATTAGTTATAATATGAATAGATATTATATTGCTTCCTCCATTCAAAATTAATTGTCACTTTTTTAATTATATTTTCAGTTTAATTTGTCACTTTTGACACATCAAGAAAAGATAATTTTCAAATTTCCAATAGCTATTACTACTAACATTAATTATTAATAGGGGTCGATCACGTGATAAAATCACCATGTCAATTATTATTTTCTTAATGGGTGTGTCAAACTAGAAACAGACAACTAATTTTGAATGGAAGGAGTATTAAGGATTATACTTATGTTTATTAATAAGAACAACAACTAATTAGAAATGGAGGAAGTAATATCGAATGAAGAGATCTAGTAATTAATATGCGTAATTTACCACACTATCAATATTAATTGAAGTCCAACAAGGTTTAAAAGCTTAAATATTGTTTCAACTCCTGTTAACAGTTTTTACTTTTTATTGGTCACTATTCTTGAAGATTTCACAAGTTTGTTTAAGGTCCATGAGTCCATTGGAAGACTTATTGTCTTAAACATGAGACGAAAACAAATCTTTACAAGAATTAATTAACACTCTATCACTTAAAAAATCAAGCCTCACTACAACATTTTAGTCCTATTGCGACTCTCGTAAAGTATGGCCTAAAATAGCAGAAAGTGTGGCCTTTGATCAAAGGCTACACTTTGGACTTTAGGCAACACTTTTTGGGGGGTGGACTAAAGAGGCGTAACCTTTGATCAAAGGCCACGCTTTTCAAGTGTTGTCATATCAGCTACATTTAAAAAGCGTGGCCATTAAGGTATAAAGGCCACGCTTTGCAGCTTGTCATTGGCAATATTTTTATTTGATAAAGCTACACTTACAAGTGTTGCCTTTGTTTTGCTATTGGGCATGCTTCACAAGCAAAGCCTTTTGTAGCACCTCTATAACAACACTTAAAAAATATTGCCTTTGTTTTACTGTTGGGCACACTTCACAGGCGTAGCCTTTTGTAATACCTCTATAACAACACTTAAAAAATATGACCTTTTCTTTATTACTAGCCATACTTCAAAATCTCAACCTTTTATACATCCTCTATGACAGCACTTGTAAAGTGTAAGCATGTTTTAGCCACACTTTTGAATTGTAGTAATATTGCCTAAAATTTGATAGTTCAACCCATATTTTACAAAAATGGCATTAGGCATTAAAAGGTTAGTACGTAATTTTTAATTGAAAAATAATTATCTTGATCAAAATATATACATCACTAAGCATATTATATAAACATTCATATTTATATATAATCTCACGCACCAATTAGCTAATAAATAATTGAAGTGCATAGATTTGATTTCAAAAAACATGTCTTTTACATACTAAGTAGAAAACAACATAATAAAAATTTGTACCAAGTTCCACGCGAAACCAAATGTATATAAATGTATATCAAAATATTTCAAAAATTCTACATCATTCACTTCAACCTAAATCAAGTTGAGTTGTGGCGCCCACCATTCAAATTTAATCGCTGACATTGATCCTACACATTCACAATGAAACAAATAATTAGAAAAAAATTTATGCTCAACAAATATTCAAATATTTTTTCAATCTAGAATGAGGTTTTTCAAACAATGAAAGTTATGTTTTTTCAATGTTCTACATGTACTCTGTCTATGCTATCAATGTTCTGTTGAAGGTTATATTTTCTGAGGTTTTTTGGGTAAGTCTTGAGAGCTAAAGATAAAACTTGTGTTAAGACTCGTTATAAGTTCCTTATCTTTTTCATTTCAACTTTCCTAGTTTTGGATTTCATTTCAACTTGTGTCAAAATTCAATATTATTCTTGTTGATCAGATATAGGCTACAATAGGTTCTTGATCACCATTCTTATGTGTAAGTTCACATACACATAAGACAATCATCATGTCAATGGCAGAGACATCCTTTTTATTAAAGGGGTCTCATTCGACATCAACAACTACGCCTCATTCCCAAACAAATTGTGATCGCTATATGAACTCTAACTGATTATGTTTTTTTCTTTTAAATTCATCACTGACCAGATTTCATCCGACACCACTTTGCATCTTTAAATATGTTCGTAAACAATATTTGTCTAAAAATATCAATCTAAGATAGAGATTACAATCTTTGAAACTATCATCCCAGACCCAAACCAACTTATTAGATAACTCATGATAATAGGTAGACAGTACTTGCACAAGGTCTTACATACACAAACTTCATTTGCACCTTCTAGAACCCACCACTAGATGGCACCCAAAAATATTTTACTGGCACGACCAAATAAAACCTCAGTTAATTAGTATAAAGGCTATAAGCAGAATAACTATACAACATGGATAAATGAGAGGAAAAAATTAATAGGATACTACAACTATGTGATAGTAATCTAACTACATCCTAATTGGGCCACCATAAGTCCATCAGTCACTGTGTATTAATGATTAGCTCCAGTAGCAAGACTTTACTGTGAACACGCCTTTGCTATGAAGTTTCCAGTTTAGCATATCCGACCTTGGACTATTAAATACCTTGGACTTTCTTTGACATACAAGAAATAGAAAAAAATAGAGTGCCATCAACTAGTTGAGAAGATCACTGTTCGATAAGTAATGCCCATTCAAAACATTTATCCTAAGCAAGATAAATGCAAATTATTACTAAAGTACTTTTTTGGTTTTAGAAAAAGTCACTAAAGTACTTATTTCTATTTACAATTTTGGGGGTAATGTGTTCATACTACCTCAAAGTTTCCTAAAGAATGTGAACATAAAGTGCAGACAGTATCTATGGGGCAAAGTTGATGAGAAGAGGAAAGTCAATTTAGTGCCAGTATCTCATTGAGAGATAATGTACCAATGCAAAAGTTGAATTTCTTGTCTGTTAATGGCCATTCTTATTCTACGATTATCCTTTACCAACCTTTAATGTTTGATGCACAGGTGCAGCTCAGCGATAAATGGAAGGTATGTGCTGGGAATGAGAAAAAGATATCGATAAACGTGTAAAAGAGAAATAACACACAAGCATTAGTTAAGAGAGGCACAATTTCACATTCAGATACCATAAGACATTGGCAGATGAAATAGGCACCTGAGGGGCAATTTTTTTCCCATGACTACAGTATAGTTTTTCGAGTGCAATTTAAGCATGTGGCAAATCCTTGACATAAAAAAATGATGAAATAGAACTAAATGATCAAATGATCAACCTAGAGAACTACTACACATAAAGAACAAGTAGTAATAATGTAATTGAGAACAAATCAAAAGTAGATTTTTATAAGGTGTTAGGGTGCACACTTGGCTCTACAGAGGATTACAAGTGCGTAGAAAATATTATAGAACAGTGACTAATGAATTTGTATAAAACATAAGATTTGGGGTTGGAAAGATACCAAGAGAATAAATAGAGTATGTGTGTGTGTATTCATACAGATGCATACCCGAGATCTGTGAATCATTCAATAAAACTCAACGATAAAGAGTAGTCAAATTAATGACCATGAGTCATATGATAGTGCCAAGAAAAGGTCATTTTAATGATGAAAAAACTGATGCACAGAAAATTGTCAAGGAATGCTAACAAATGTGAGGATAAAATTAGAGATACTCAAGACTCTCGAGTCTTCTGCAATAGTGAATTTAATCATATATATTATACAAATAATTAGGAGTTGCAGTTTACAAAAATGATTAGGAGTTGCAGTTTACAAAAATGATTAGGAGTTGCAGAAAACTGAATATTTATAAAAAAATACAAATTTAGCCCACAAAGAAGAATGAAATGAAGTAAAACCAATTTTCCTGTATCTCCAAGAAAAAAAATTCACGCTACTTAAAAATTGCCACCTAAGGGAATTATTGAGAAATAGAGCAAAGAAGAATTATAGGACAGAAGCCAAAGAATCTAGGCAATCAGTAAAGACCAAACCACCTCGACAAATATAAGATACAGAATAGTACTAGAACAAGATAAGTTTCCTGTGAATTTGTAAGATAAAGTACTTTTTCATGAACCAAAGCATGAGCTGAGCCGAAAGAATGTGAAAGAATTTTTCCTCTTACAGTTTGTGTATTACTCGCATCAGGTGAAGGAAAGTTAGATCTGTCACTCCCTAGTATATCTTGAAAATCAATCCAGGATTGTTTTGCACCAATTGACTAAAAAGCTGTCGTATTTCTTCTCTCATTTCACTTATAATTTCTTCCTTCATAGAAGTGACTTCATTAGCATGCTTTTGTTTAATATCATTCATTTTCTTATCTTTTGTCAGAGAAGTTATTGTCACTGATCTACCATAGCCTCTAATTCGACCAGGCTTCGCCTCTAATTCGACCAGGCTTCTCTTTTCCAAACACTGCCATGAATGCATCATCTGGTGTTTTCTCAGCATTTTGATGATTTTGAAGTTCAAACTGTCAAAAAAGTAACACAATAACTGTCAGGAGAAGAAATTTGTATGCCAATAAAGTAGGTTCAGTAAAGATTGATTCATAGCAATAGACACATGATAAATGGAACAAAAGAAAAAAAAAGTGCAGCTCTGAAAACTATTTTAATGCAAGTAAATCGGCAATGTGAAACTGGACACTTGAACACTTCAAGAATGTCCCAAACCCATTGAAAATCTACCGTATTGAAGTATGCCAACATAGTAGGTTCAGTAAAGAGCCTACTGCTTTGGACTTACTGCTTTGGACTACATATAAATATATAGCAAGTGTACTCAGGTTGATTGTGTTGGATCTTGTTTCAAAGAATGAAAATTCAATGAGAAACTACTTGTCATCATACCAACTAGAAAATTTCTCTAGAAATAATTGAAAGACTAATCCACTGCTGGTTTATAGATGAACTGTGCTAGCATTTGAAATGTAATGCACAAAAACAAATGAGTTGTGAAAGAGCATGTATGAAGTCTTAAACATCTACATATATGTCATCATAGTCTTGTATTAAACTCACCAAATATGAACTTAGCTGCAGCCAAAACCAATTACTTACTATTGCAATTTGGGCATCTGCTTGAACTTCTTTCCCCGTCTTTATACGAGTTACAACAAATATTTTAGCCTTTGATGGTTGCTCATTATTTTCTTTGATCCCACACTACAAATTATATCAAATTAAAGTAAAAAAAAATATCAATATGTTATGACAGAGTAACAAAGAAATTGAAAAATAGATTTTTTAAAGGGTCTACTAAATATTATCAATGCCACACGTACTCCTCCAAAATTAACAGGTCTCATTTGATATCTCCGTTTTTGTTTTTTCCTATTTTGAGAATTTACCTCGCTCAAGGCCTAAAAAAGAGAACATAAATTAAAATATGCAAAATATGTCAAGAGTAGATATGCATTATTTTAATCTCACTTCAACATCTGGAAGCTTCCAATACTCGATCAACTGACGTAAGTGAACAGCTGGAATGCCATCGGGATGTTTTACTAGCATTTCTTCAACAGTAAGTTTTTTGTCAAAACATCACCGTTTAACTTCTTTCTTGTGTTACCTCCAAGCATCTCAAAGACCATGTATCACCCACTTCTATCCTTCCTTTGGAATCAGGATTTTTGACTATACAAAATAAATATATTAAGCTTCGGTTAGTAATAAACATAATATATGTACAATAACAACTATTAATTTTTCTTACATTGACATAATCCCACATGTATTTTTTAGTTTCATCTGGAATAGCATGCCAACTAGTGTACATCAAGGTGATAAATTTTGGATTCCTTGCAATTGTTCCTATGAAGTTGTTTAAATTAGAAACTGCTTTGTCAGTTGGTCCACTGCTTTTCATAAGTCAAATGTCACCACATCTCTTTCATTTAAAGTTCTCGCATTAATTTTCTTGCTTATTGTTTGTCCTCGAACATTTTTCTTCTGTGGTACCCCTAGATTGATGTAACAGCTAAGAACTAAGAAACATATACAATGAGTAATAACATTATAGAATTCAAGACATACCATTTATACCACAATCAACATTCATATCCTCATCACTATTTAACCACCCATCTTTACTAATTTCTTCTTGTTCTGCAGGATCATCCAATCATTTATTATGTTCATCCAGATCTTTAGTGGGCAGAACTCTAACACCATCTATTGTGTGAATATCATGTTTTTTCACCACTTATGTGTATCCCTTGTTTTTCTAGAAACTGATGAAGACTACTTGATGGTAGGACTGACTTTCTCTTCACCTGTTTGCAATTTTTTAGCTTTTTAATAGCATATTATTTATCTTGTTCAACTTGTGATCTTCCAATGTTATCTGAAGTATTAACATCAACCTTTGAAAATCCTTGGAATATGAACTTATGCATAGGTAATTTAACTCTTTTTTTAATGGGCTCTCCAAATTGAGGTTGAAATAACCGATGTTTGTTTTGTCCTTTTCCAGTGATGATATGTGAAGCATTAATCTTTTCCCTTGAGGATGATTAGATCATTGACTTGTGAACAGGAAATATACCCTTTTCTTGTTGTGCAATGGACTTCTCAATATTTTTTATTTTATATGTCATCGGTGCCTGAGCTTTACTAATTTTATCATTTTGTTCTTTTGCAAGTTGTTCTCTCTTAATCTTATAGTCCTTGACTAGTTCAGCACTTGAACGGTATTGGGTATCAGAATTCATATTCTTCAGAGGACTTTGAGCTTTGTTCGAATTTAAAACTTTTTTCTTTAGAGTTGTTGCCTGCTTCATTCTTACTAATAGAAAATAGGTGCAAAAAGCAGTTAGAGATTGATGAGAACATAATTTTATTGTTAAAAATGGATCAAATTGATAGATATAGCAGTTGTTAACAGAAGCAAAAAATATATAGAGAAAGATCAGACTAATGTGCAGTTGTTAACAGAAGCAGAAAATATGTAGAAAGATAAGACTAATATTGCAGCAATAGATACAAAATTACACATGGTGTAAAACAATAGTTCCCTTATATAAGTTCTACATGAAATAGTTACTCATTAGTTTTCAGAGCCAGTAGTTCCAGTTAACTTAAAAAATGATGAAGTCAGAGTAGAGGATAAAAAGGAATGGGAGAACCAAAAATATATGAAACAAGTACGCAAAGAAGTAGATTTATCACTACAAAATCACACACAAAGGTAACTCAATATCTAGCTATGTTTTGGTTAATGATTGAAGGCTGCCAGAAGGAAATGAACATAAAAAGTTGAAAAGTAAAGAAATGAATACAATTACTCAGCATCTTTCACAAACATATGCTGCGACAAAAGGGCAACCCAATAGAATCTCCTAACTGAAGTTCATTTCTTGATTCACTAGGCTCTTGCATTAAATTTCTGCTGAGAATGTTAAAGGTAACAAATACCCTCTTTAGATACTTGTTGTGTATTAGCTCTTTCTTCTTAGAAAGGTGTCAAGTTTTTCTTTTTCAAGGACTATGAGAAGACTTTTCAAACACTTGTAGAGTAATGGAATATTATGAGGTAACCTATGAAGGAAAATTCTATTGGGAAGTTGATGTCACTTGGGGAAATAGATGGGGTAACATACAGGACTGAGGTCAACTTCTCAAACGGAAATTCAAGGTCAGATTTCATGTCGAAAGAGGAGCACCTATTTGAAATATTGATGACTGGGCAACACAAGGAGGACGGGTGAATAGATGCTTGTGTTTTAATACAGGAATTTCACTCCAAAAGACACCTAATACTCCATAGTCTATACAAACAGAAACTACACAGGTGCACTAAAAGAAAAGTACTACAGAATATTTTTAAAGCTCAAAGCAACAAGATCACAGATGAAAAGTACAATTTTAGTATATCTACAATAGTGATGATACCAGTTAACCACATTGGAGCAATATGAACAAAAATTATCTGCATAATACTAACTATTGTACAATTTCCATCAAGCAGCTACATCGTAATTGGCAAACAACATTCATTTGATTTTCTATCAGTTGAAAAGGATATGATTGGGCGCTTAGATTTAAATATCAAAGCTGGAGTAATTGGTAACTAAGTATGAGGAAATAGGGGAGAACATCCAAAGGCTAGATGCTGCAAAAGCTCAAACGCACCAATAACATAGGACAATTCTCTATTTTTTGTGACGAAGAAAAACTTATATACCTCATTTTTTCTTTCTTATTTGTTTTGATAAGAAAACATGTTTATACAGAAAGAACGCATATGGGTTGCAACCTGCAAACCATGTAGGAAAGTTGTCTGCAAAAAATACAGGTATTACCAAAGAAGTCGAGAAAATTATACCAATGCACTACAGTCCCAACAGAAGTTCTTAGTTTTTATTGCTAATCTTCAATTGCCATAGTTTATTCCATTTAAGCAATCAATAGCGTTTATTATGTTCACTTGAACACTTCAAGAATGCACCGAACCCATTGAAAATCTAAAAACACATATAGTCATATACTAAACAGTAAACACACACATATACACTGAGTCACAGGCTCATAAAAATGTAAATCTTTAAATCAACACACAGGTAAATGGTAAATTAGTAATTCACATTTCACATCCGATCAACAGTCAACACAGCTATTGTATCTAAGTAGTCTTCAGAGAAAAAGATAAGTGAAGGGATAAATGAAGGTATACCTATTTAGTATCACAGAACTGACTCAAAATTCATTGGTCCGTTATTTTTCAAATGACCACTACCTGATAATAATAGAATAAAATAGACATTTAGGAAACATCAGTACAGGGTTCAACCAGAAAAGGTCATTAACTAACTTATATAACCGCATCATGCTAAGAGTAAGAAAGCACTATAGGGTCATTAATAAAATAATAACCAGGCTCAGAAAATAAGCCAATAGGATACTTAAAGATTGTCATAATATCATGTGTTTGCATATTAAATAGCCAAAAAAGCCAAAAAAAATAAATAAAGATTGGCAATTTCCTCAATATTTCTGCATATTAGATATCTAAAAGTTTTTGTACCAGTAAACAGTCAAATAACAAAAAGAGTAAGATAACATTATGGGACATCAACAAAATAACAAAGTCATGGTTTATCCTCAAAATCAACATTGTCTCCTGGCTCTTCTTCAGACTCATCTGCAAACTCCTCTTCATACTCTTCTTCATACACATCTTTAGACTCATTGGTATGCTCAACTTTATGTTATTCAACAAAAAATCCTTCGGCATCCACATCAATAATTATTTTTGGAACATCATTCCTTATTAAGAAAACTTTACCATTATCATCTGGTATAGTTGGGCCCATAAACTATTCAGAAGGCTCATTTTTATAACTTTCTAAGGTATTAGACTCAACCTGATCACTTACATTAAACAGGTCTCTCGGAACAATTTTCATATAATAATGTCTATCTTGATCATATGGATCTTGCACATACAAGAACTGGTGTAATTGAGATGTAGCATAAAAGGTTCTTCCAAAGATCACTTCTTGTTGAAGTAGACATAAGTAAGGCCATAAGTATCTTTTTTTACCTCATACCAGTCACACTTGAATAAAACAACCTTAAAATGGCCATAATAGTCTAACTCCAATAACTCAACTATTCAACCATAAGAAGTCAAATCTACATGAACTGGATTTTTATCCTTTGAACTTGCAAAGCTTGTGGTTAAGGCAACTAACGTAACACCACTATTTTGTATTTTATGCCTTATATCATGCTACCTAATATGGAATCTATATCCATTAATGAGATACCCAGAATATCTTTTAGCAACTGCATTTGTTCCTCTAGAAAATTCTTTTATCAGATTAGGCACATGATCTTGTAAAGCATGAGTTTCAAACCATTCAGAGAAGTTTTGACTATGATTCTTAGCCTTGCTCCATTTCGATCTTTGCGGCTGTCTATTAAGCTCAAGTTTATGCTCTCTACACAATAAGTATTGTTATTCATTAGAATAATAAATATAATAAGATAAACTATTCGTAAAAGAAAATAATGTAAGTGATTAAAGTACCTAATATACCCTTGAACTTCATCATAATTGGCCAATAAGTATGCATGCACCTGATTTAGTGACTTGTTATCTAAAATAATAGCTGCATTTTTCTTTGCTCCTAAAGGACAACCTTTACAAGGGAACAAACTGAAAGATTATGCATCACCTGATACATACTCATCATCATTTCGAGGTTTTCTATTAAATATGGTACGTACGCCCCCATGCAAATATCTAGAGCATAAAGTTAAACACTTTTCAACTAGATATGCCTCTGATATAGATCCTTTTAGACAATTTCTATTGTGAACATACGATTTAACTGTACACATGTATTTTTTAGGGATACATCCATTGATTCTGAACTAGACCTCCTAATCTCACCTCATTAGCCAAATAAATAGGTAAATGAATTATTATATCAAAAAATATAGGAGGAAAAATTTTCTCCAGCCGATTTATTGTTTCTATGATCTCAACTTCTAAGCAATCTATTTCCTCCATTGCGATAACTTTTTGACATAAACGACGAAAGAAGGAACTCAAATGAATCAAAGCAATAGAAACATGATTAGGAAGGATGTTTTTAATTGGTATTGGCAGCAAGTAATATAACATGAAATGAGCATCATGAGTCTTATAGATAGATAATTTTCTTTCATCTAGTTGCACACACCTAGATATGTTGGAGGCACTACCATCAGGTAGCTTTGCTGTCTTTAAAACTCCACAAAAAATTGATTTTTCTCCATTAGTCATTGAGAAGCATGCTTTTGCAATTTTGATTCTCTTGCCATCCGTGGTATCTTTTGGATGTAGGCTATTCCTAATTCACATCTATTTCAAATCATAATGAGCCTTTGCATGATCTTTTGATTTGCCAGAAATATCTAAAAGAGTTCAATTACAGTGTCAACTATGTTCTTTTCTGTGTATCACATCAAGGTTGTTGGGTAACGGATTGTGCTCCTAATAATCTAATTCAAAAAAGATTGACCTTTTTCCATGGGCTATTATTTGTTCTCTTTCTATTCTTCCCAAACACATTATTTATGTTTTGTATGTTGTTAAGCACATTAGTTCCCTTTAACAAATGCAGAGGAGGTCTAAATTCAGTTTCCATTGAAAGATCTTTTATTAGATCTCCACGGATGATCCAGGGGTAGAAAAACATGATGATACATATAGAACATCTTTCTAATATGTTTAAGATAGCAAGAATTAGTTTCATAATTATAACAAGGGCAAGCCAGCTTTTCTTTTGTACTCCAACCAGATAATATAGCATATGCAGGTAAGTCATTAATTGTCCACATAAAAATTGCTCTCATTTAAAAGGTTTGATTTCTTGAAGCATCATATGCTTCAACACATGTTTGCCACAATAATTTCAACTCATTAGTCAATGGTTGTAAATAAATGTCAATGTCATTTCCAGGCGAACGAGGCCCATTAATAAGTAAGGAAAGCATAGAATACTCTAGTTTCATGCACATCCAAGGCGGTAAATTATACACCTTCATCATAACTGGCCATGTGCTATGAGATATACTCATGGTTCGAAATGGATTGAATCCATCAGTTGATAAGCCAAGTCTCAGATTACGAGAATCTAGTGTAAAATCTGGATATAAGCTATCAAAATATTTCCATACTTTTCAATCAGTGGGGTGCCTTAACTTTCCATCTTTAGAACGCTCCTTGTCATGACACCTCAATGAATCTGCTGTCATTGAACACATAAATAGCCTTTTGAGTCTAGGAACTAATGGAAAATATCTCAAAATTTTTGCTGGAACACGATGAGGTTTTTTAGAAGGCTCAACAATCTCACAATCTACTTAAGGAAGTTTAATATATCGAGAAGCTCCACAAATATAACACGATTCATTATCCTTAGGGTCATTCCTAAACAACATACAATCATTAGGACAAGCATGAATTTTCTCATAATCAAGACCGAGATACTTGACCTTAGGCTTGGCTTTATTGTAGGATGGAGGAATGTTCGACTCTGATATTTTCTCTTCTAATAATTCTAAAAGAGAAGTGAATGATTCATTGCTCTATCCATGCAGATACTTCAATAAATATAAACAAATTGTGAATGATAATCTAGAGAATCCTTTACAATCGGGATATAGCTCTTGGCTTGCCTCATCAATTAAGTTATAGAACTTCTTGGAATCTTCATCAGGACCTTTATAAAGTCTTTAAGCTTGTGTAACATATCTAAATTGATCATTCAACAACCCCTCATATAATTATTCGAGTCATCCATATGATAGTCACCATTCAAATCAATTTCCCATTCTCTGTGATTGATCTATCTTTTATAACCATCAATAAATTTATGGGCTATTAGATGATTATACACTATATCCCTTCGATTCCAATGGACATTACAATATTTATCACATAGGCACTGAATTTCTTTGCCTTGAGGATCTCTATAAGTGTAGGAAAAATCCAAGAAAGATTTAACACCCTTTTCATACTCATCGTTATACCTAGGTAAATCCATCTAATCCTTGAACGGAATATTTGTACTCCTAAAGAAAGTCAATATTAAAATTAGATCTCGTAACATACAAAAGCATTAATTACTTACTAGTAAATTCTAAAAGCCACGAGTAAGTTATCAGAATTATGTGTTGGTTGATGATCAGAATTTCTTACCTAGTCATGGCACTTGTGCTAAGCTGAACCCAAGTTTAAATCGGCCTCTTTAGATCTTTCTAAATGTCCTAACAAAAAGCAAGTAAAATTAATAAGTGACAATAACAAAGACAATTAGCAAGTAGTTAACATATTACAACAACAACAACATACCCAGTGTATTCTCATACAGTGGGGTCTGGGAGGGTAATTGTGTTCAGACCATACCACCACCTCAAATGAAGTAAACAGATGGTTTTTATACACCCTCGAATTAATACAGATAATAGTATAACTAACACCAAACACAAAAGCACACAACAAAAAATTATAACACCCTGCTAGCTAATACAATAAAAACAAGACAACCACAAGATAATCGTACCTATAGTAGGATAGATAGGGCAATTGAAACTGCTGAATGAATATTATAGTTTTCTACTATTCAAGTGTAGGTTTTGGAGCCTAATTCTCAAATCACTGACCTCTTAATATTGGTGTATATGGAAAGGAGGAAAAGCAAAGATTTAGTGATGATGTTTACTAGCAATGCATGGTTACTCTTGCACCCCACTTCACCCTAGAAAATATAACTAAATAGATAAATTACAAAAACACCAAAAATGAAAGAGGGACAACTGGCTCAGCATTTCAGTTTTGTCTACTTTCACAATATGTCAGCCACCACAACTAAATGTCTGGATCAATAATATTTGATTAACTATCGATTTATGTACCAATCAAAGAAGATGCAAAGGCATCATTGGAAATTTCAAGTTCCTAAAAAAAATAGCCATTTCCACTAATGTAGGAGTTAAGGACCCATCAACTTTAAGTGAGACAGTTAATGATTCTAGCCCAAATGATCCAGATCCAATCACTTTACCTTTCAACCACTTATTAGGCTGAGGACATGAACATTTGGAAAATTCATCCATATCTTGTAATGCTCCGCAAAATCCTCCTCCGGTCTGAGCCTTAGAGCGTATTTGGTAAAGCGAAAATCCGAGCCAAAATATTTCATAAATATCCTCCCAAGTATAAAATACTTTAAAATTGTGTGGGGATCTATTTTAGCATGAATTAAGATCAGAGAGGTCCCCTAACTCATGGACGAGTTAAAAACTTTCCTATCGTTCAAGTTTTAGTGCCCGTCAAAATTTGGATCATCTTCAATCAACCATAACTCATTTTATATAAAGAACTGGGTGGATTTATATATATCAAAGGAAAGATCTTTGAATTAGCTTTTCAACTATACCAATTTCACCTAAATCCTATATCGGAGCAAAGAGTTATGCCCATTTTACTCCAACTTGTCAAGCTGGAAAATGGTGACGACGTTTCTGATGGGCTATCACGTTTCTGACGACCTTTTTGACGACGTCGTCACATTCTGATGACATTTCTGATGATGTTGTCATCCCTGAGTAGAAAATCAAGAATTTGAACCCTTTTTGTGACGACCATTCGTGATGGCCTATCACGGACCTGACGGCCTGTCACGGATGGCGTCAAGAATATTTTTCCAACAATTCAAGGGCATTTTTGCAAGGGTATTTTGGTCATTTCCCACCCTTTTTGAACCTCTATAAATATGATAATCCACTTCCAAAACCCTAATTTCATCATTTTTCTCTTCCAATCCTCTCAAGAGAGTATAACTAGGGTTTCATCAAGAACTTTAATCCTCCAAAAATCATCCATAAATTCTTCAAGGTTTCTTCAAGAATCAAGTTCCTCATAGTGTGGGCTTCAAGAATTTATTTATTTCAAGTGTGAATAAAGTTTCAAGCACTACAGTTCATCCAATTTCAAAGGTTAAGGTATGTAGATATTGATTTTTGGGTCCCTTTCATCCAAGAAGCTCAAGAACCCTTTTTAAGACTAAAAGTTTTTTATGTTTAGGAGTTGTTAATAATTTGTATGAGTTGAAATGGATGTTTAATGTGTTGTTGAGTTTTGATTTATATTTGCCTACAAAATTATGAGCTTTGACCCTAGTATGTGGAATTCATGTGATGTTGTGATAGACCCTCTTGAAGTTGTTGTTTTTCCATGTGATGTGTTCATGACTTTTGGGTGTAGAAATGGTTGAATAAGTGAAGAACATTCCCCATAGGTTTGATAAAGCGCTTAGGTGAAGCATAAGGGCCACTATAGTATGTTGAATAGGAAACCCCAAATTTAAGCTAGTCCATGCATGCCTAGTGTTTGATAAAATGTCTTAGTGAGTGAAATATGCCAAGATAGCATGAAATCCCCAAGTAGGTGTAAAATCGGTCGTGTCTAGTGGTTGTTGAAAGACCCTAGTGAACAAGTCAAGATATGATGGTTGTAAATTCTCCGATTTTGTGCTCTTTGATATATGCTAAGCTTTTAATACATGTCAAGTGGTTAGCAAGTAAATAGTGACGTGTTTGTATGAAGTTTCCCTCAAATCAAGTGATATCCAAATACATGACAAGACCGATATAGGTATGAAGTACTTGATGTAAGATCTCGTTGAATGGGGTATAATCTAATAGCATGTCTTCCCTAGGCTAGTACATGATGGTGAACCGATGTTGATGATCCTTAAAGGTTTGGAGTGACCCTTTGGTGGTTGTGATGATGAATAGAGGTCTATGTTTCCTAAATGCTTAATGCGATGTCCTAAGGATCTTGAGAGGGAAAGTATGTTATGATGCCCAACTACTTGAAGTGATGCTTTAACGATTGAGATAATACATGAATGATTGTAATGATGAATGAATGCTTGTAATGATGAATGAATGATTATAGTGATAAAGGATGACCGTGATAATGCATGAATGATTTGTGATGAAGAATGATTATGTCTTACTTTTATGTTATCGAGTCCTGGGGGTATTTATACCCAAAAATAGAGTTGTTGTCTAGAGCCCGTGTCAGTTTCTCGATAATTCCAATCGATCCATGATTCTCAAAACCCAGTGAACTATAGAACTCTATATCCTCAGACAAGTGTGAAGCTTAATAAAGCTCAGTAATCTCAGTTATCTTTGTAATCTCTATATCACTAGTAATCTAGCCTCAGACCTGTAATCAGCTCAATTTTAATAGTAATTAAGTGATTCAATCCTAATCTCAGAAGCGATTCGAGTAATCTATTAAAGCTCTGTATCGTCAGTCAGATACCATGATTCGATATATTTTTCGTCAAATACGAAACCAAGTGATCTCAGCATAACTCAGTCAGACCTTTCGAGTAATATGATCAGTGTTAGATTCAGTTCAGCCAGTGTTCAGTTGAGAATTCAGTTCTGAGTCTTTCAGTTGGGCATAAAAACTAGCACCGAGCGAGCTCAAGGATGGGAACTCACCTACTAGTAGAGGGTGTGATTATTAGAAGCAATCCTTGTGCTCCATAACTATGTAGCCAGCGTAGGTTGAGACATCACACCTATTAGTTGAGGGTGGATGAGAGACATCATACCTGCTAGATGAGGGTAGATGAGGTGTCTTGACCTGCTAGATGAGGGCTCCACCGTTCTCATTTGAGGACCTACTAGATGAGGGTCACATAGAGTTGTCTTTACCAGTGGCGCGTTAATGACACCCTTCCAACTGGGGCACAGGTTGGACCCCACCTGTGGTAGGTCGGGGCATATCAGTTAAGTGAATACTTCCCACAGTTTCAGTTTCAGAACCAGTCTTCAGAAATCAGGACTGTCAGATACAGTCATCTATCATTGTAAGGAACTCAAATAGTTCCATTGATTTATAGGTCATCCCATCAGATAGACTTGGTCTCACATACAGTTATTTGATATCATATTCAAAGATATACCGTCAGACAGGTTTGATCACAGTATCAAATTTCTATTGAGTATTTTTGTTGTCAGATTCAGATATAATCATGTTTCTTATCATTGATAAAGCTTCCGAAATCATCTGTTAGAAAGGTTGATCTCTAATCCTGTCAGTCGAAAGTAGTAAGTCCAAGAATTTAGTTATTGTTGTTAGCACATCCAGATCCTCAGTTATCAGTATTAGATGTGTCAGTGATTCAGTATCTCAGTATCAGTAGTGAGTTCAGTCTGCAGTAAAGTGATATCTGAGTTTTAGTATCTAGAGTTGCGATAATTGTGTTCATGTTCTGTGCATTCATGTATGTGTTCTCATGCGGCATTTTCATGATTATTCAGTTTAGATATTGCGCATGCATGAACCCTTGCAATGCCTACCCCATCTACATACTCGGTACATTTTTGTACTGACGCATTTGCGCTATGGTTTTTTATTTGACACCATAGGTTCAGAGACACAGGATCCAGTTTATCCTCAGCAGTTTGGTCCCAGTCAGCAGCAGTAGTAGTGAGTCCTCTTCTTTCGAGGATGAGTCTCAGTTTACTACTATTGTTTCAGACTTTGTTTATTTTCTATTGACAGAGTTAGTTGGGGACATGTCCCATTAACTCCATAGTTCAAACAGTTTGAGGCTTTTCAGACGAATGTATTAGTATTCAGTTTTCAGCTTTGAGTATGTATGATGTGTTGAACCTTATGAAAAGTTTCCACATTTTTCAGATATTATGCATTATACAGGTACGGATATCAGTAAAGGGTTAACTTGTGGTCCTTCGGGTCCATAAGCACCGTGTGACGTCTCGAGATGGGATCTCAGGGCATTACAAACTTGGTATCAGAGCCTAAGGTTCAATAGTATCCTAGGGAGTCTGAAAAGCCGCATCTAGTTGAGTCTTGTGCATGGATGTGTAGTGCGCCACATTTATGGACAAGAGGCTACAGGATATACTTAGGAGTAGTTTCCCTTCTTTCATTATTTAGATCATGCGAGTGATCATGAACTCAAGTTGATCCTCAGTTTAATCCACTTGTTTCTTTCAATTATAGAGTATGCCTCCTCGCAGAGATTTTATGCTTGGGGTAGATGACCAACCCCCACAACCAGTAGATCCTGAGAATGAGGGTGTGATGCATGCAGATTTCAGAGCTGCATTCATTACCTTAACCTAGGAAATAGCTGCTTAGAATAGTTTGCAAAACGTTGTCCTATTTAGGCTTTTAGCTGACACTCAGCAGAATGAGGGGAGAGAGCGTAGGATGGATCAGAGGAATAGAACCAATAATTTTACACCAAGATTAAGGGCTAGTAACCGCTCCCAATTCCATATGAGATCCTCAGCACCAGTTTTGCTATCAATCCAGGCACTGGTACCTAAACCTAAGAATGTTAGTCGAGAGGGAGCATCAAGCTCTAAGTCACTAGGTCGTGTTCATACCCATCCACATTGTGGAGAGTGTGGCAGGAGACACCAAGGTGTGTGTAGAGCCAGTAGCGATGTGTGTTTCGAGTGCGGTGATCAAGCCATAGAATGCGAGAATGTAGATTGTTGACTCAAAGGGGTAGACTTCAGGCGCTTCAGAATCGCCTTGATCGAGAAGGATTCCCTAAAATAGACCCGGGTAAGTTATGAGCCCTTCTTCTTTGTGATATGCATTGTTAGGTCCTTTGCTTCAATTTTGAGCTTATATGTTAGCATGAGTTATGCATAAGTTTCAGATCTTGATCGGTCAATCATGACCCAGTTGTAGGTGCCACACGCACCGCCCTAGTATTTCAGTAAAGTGTGTTTAGTGGGATATAGAGTCCCAAGGGGGAGATACCCCATAGTATTATGATGTTGCATGCCATTAGATTTATCCAGATGGATGTTCAGATCTTCTTTATGAAATTAGCATCAGTTGTCACTGCATTGTCAATCATTATTGCATTGTCAGTCGTGCTTTCAAAAGTCAGCTTAGCCGGACATTCATGCATTAGATATGCACATTCAGTAGAAAGAGTTCAGCTTGTCAGCATATGTTCAGTCGTGTATTCATGAGATCATCCCATTTATGAGTCCATGCATTAGATATGCATGTGTATTATGAGTATTCAGCTATGAGTATCATCAGTCGAGTATTCTATGCATCCTATCTGCATGCCCAGTGTGAGAACTCTATATGTCAGTCATTCCAGTTGCGTAGTCCTAATCTAAGATGTTTCTATTTGTTGAGTAAGTTCTTTTGATCCATATTCTCAGTCTATCAAGTGACATTCGAGGACGTATGTTCTCAAGGGGGAGATAATATAATGCCCCGCAAAATTCTTTTCCAGTCTGAGTCTTAGAGCGTATTTGGTAAAGCAAAAATCTGAGTCAAAATATTTCAGAAATATCCTCCCAAGTATGAAATACTTTGAAATCGTGTGGGAATCTATTTGAGCATGAATTAAGATCATAGAGGTCCCCTAACTCATGGACGAGTTAAAAACTTTTCTATCGTTCAAGTTTTAGTGCCCGTCAAAATTTGGGTCAAGTTAAATCGACCATAACTTATTTTATATGAAGAACTGGGTGGATTTCTATATATCAAATGACATATCTTTGAATTAGATTTCGAACTATACTAATTTCTCCTAAATACGATATCGGAGCAAAGAGTTATGCCCATTTTACTCCAGCCTGTCAAGCTGGAAAATGGTGACGACGTTTCTGACGGGCTATCACATTTTTTACGACCTTTTTGACGACGTCATCATATTCTGATGACATTTCTGATGACGTCGTCATCCCTGGGCAGAAAATCAAGAATTTGGACCCCTTTTGTGACGACCATTCATGATAGCCTATCACGGACCTGACGGCCTGTCACGGATAGCGTCAAGAACATTTTTCCAGCAATTCAAGGACATTTTTGCAAGGGTATTTTGGTCATTTCCCACCCTTTTTGAACCTCTATAAATATGAGAACCCACTTCCAAAACCCTAATTTCATCATTTATCTCTTCCAATCCTTTCAAGAGAGTATAACTAGGGTTTCATCAAGAACTTTAATCCTACAAAAATCATCCATAAATTCTTCAAGGTTTCTTCAAGAATCAAGTTCCTCATAGTGTGGGCTTCAAGAATTAATTTATTTCAAGTGTGGATAAAGTTTCAAGCACTACAGTTCATCCAATTTGATACGGAATCAAACCAACAACGCCAAGAGCTTCAAGTAGGCTCGGATTTCAGTCCAACAACATAAGAACAACAAGTTTAAGTTTCGGTTTTTCAGTCCAACAACACAAGAACAACAAGATAGATAACAATGCTAGTGAATCGAAAAGAGCCCCACACGGCTTCACTAGACTTTAAGATAACAAAATCAACAACAACAACAAGATAAAGAAAGATAGATAACTTGACCTATAACATTCAAGAAACTAAGAACCCTACACCAAGAGAGGACCCTAAGTCTAATGAATATAAACACCAAGTTCTTACGAGGACCAAGAGGCACTCAACGACCTCAAAACCCTTGTTTCTAGCCAAAGAGACAACAAAAGTATCCCTCTACTTGTGAGATAATAGGGACGGCTTCTAAGAGTGGAAGAGAGACGAAATGTTTAGTGTTTTTAGGTTACAAAATCAGCATTCCAAAAAACTAAGGAATAACTCTCTAACATGTTCTATTTATACTACAAACAAAAAGGGTAAAATGACCCATCCGCCCTTGCTTCTTGTGCCAACCTTGGAGAGTAGTTTATTACACATTAAGACCTCTCTTCACACATAAAAACGTTTAGGTCCTTGGTTGGTTCAATCACCAACTCACACACGGCCATTTGCATGAACAAAGCTTGGAGTTTTTGTAATTCCCGAGCTTGGCTTCGTGTGAAAGGCCGTGTACCTGTGGAGGCTGCCCCAACCGTATCACAATTTCAAAGGTTAAGGTATGTAGATGTTGAATCTTGGGTCCCTTTCATCCAAGAAGCTCAAGAACCCTTTTTAAAACTAAAAGATTTTATGTTTAGAAATTGTTAATGATTTGTATGAGTTGAAATGGATGTTTAATGTGTTGTTGAGTTTTGATTTATGTTTGCCTACAAAATTTATGAGTTTTGACCCTAGTATGTGGAATTCATGTGATATTGTGATAGACCCTCTTGAAGTTGTTATTTTTTCATGTGATGTGTTCATGACTTTTGGGTGTAGAAATGGTTGAATAAGTAAAGAACGTTCCCCATAGGTTTGATAAAGTTCTTAGGTGAAGTATAAGGTCCACTATAGTATGTTGAATAGGAAACCCCAAATTGTGAGCTAGTCCATGCATGCCTAGTGTTTTATAAAATGTCTTAGTGAGTGAAATATGCCAAGATAGCATGAAATCCCCAAGTAGGTGTAAAATCGGTCGTGTCTAGTGGTTGTTGAAAGACCCTAGTGAACAAGTCGAGATATAATGGTTGTAAATTCCCCAATTTTGTGCTCTTTGATATATGCTAAGCTTTTAATACATGTCAAGTGATTAGCAAGTAAATAGTGACGTGTTAGTATGAAGTTTCCCTCAAATCAAGTGATATCCAAATACATGACAAGACCGATATAGGTATGAAGTACTTGATGTAAGATCTCGTTGAATGGGGTATAATCTAATAGCATGTCTTCCCTAGGTACTATATGATGGTGAACCGATGTTAATGATCCTTAAAGGTTTGGAGTGACCCTTTGGTGGTTGTGATGATGAATAGAGGTCTATGTTTCCTAAATGCTTAATGCGATGTCCTAAGGATCTTGAGACGGAAAGTATGTTATGATGCCCAACTACTTGAAGTGATGCTTTAACGATTGAGATAATACATGAATGATTGTAATGATGAATCAATGTTTGTAATGATGAATGAATGATTGTAGTAATGAATGGATGACCGTGATGATGCATAAATGATTTGTGATAAAGAATGATTATGTCTTACTTTTATCTTATCGTGTCCTGGGGGTATTTATACTCGAAAATAGAGTTATTTTCTAGAGCCCGTGTCAGTTTCTTGATAATTTCAATCGAGCCATGATTCTCAGAACCCAGTGAACTATAGAACTCTGTATCCTCAGACAAGTACGAAGCTTAATAAAGCTCAGTAATCTCATTTATCTCTGTAATCTCTGTATCACTAGTAATATAGCCTAAGACCTGTAATCATCTCAGTTCTAATAGTATTCAAGTGATTCAATCCTAATCTCAGAAGCAATTCGAGTAATCTATTAAAGCTCTGTATCGTCAGTCAGATACCATGATTCGATATCTTTTCTATCAGATACGGAACCAAGTGATCCCAGCGTAACTCAGTCAGACCTTTTGAGTAATATGATTAGTGTTAGATTCAATTCAGCCAGTGTTCGGTTGAGAATTCAGTTTTAAGTCTTTTAGTTGGGCGTAAAAACTAGCACTGAGCGAACTCAAGGATGGGGACTCACCTACTAGTAGAGGGTGTGATTCTTAGAAGCAATCCTTGTGCTCCAGAACTACGTAGCCAGCGTAGGTTAAGACATCACACCTGTTAGTTGAGGGTGGATGAGAGACATCATACCTTCTAGATGGGGGTAGATGAGGTGGCTTGACTTGCTAGATGAGGGCTCTACCATTCTCGTTTGAGGACTTGCTAGATGTGGGTCACATAGAGTTGTCTTTACCAGTGGTGCGGTAATGACACCCTTCCAACTAGGGCACAGGTTAGACCCCACCTGTGGTAGGTAGGGGTATGTTTGTTAAGCAAATACTTCTCACAGTTTCAATTTCAGAATCAGTCTTCAGAAATTAGGACTGTCAGATACAGTCATCTATCATTGTGAGGAACTCAGATAGTTCAATTGATTTATGGGCCATCCCATCAGATAGACTTGGTCTCATATACAGTTATTTGATATCATATTCAGAGATATGCCATCAAACAGGCTTTATCACAGTATCAAATTTCTATTGAGTATTCTTGTTGTCAGATTCAGATATAATCATGTTTTTTATCATTAATAAAGCTTCCGAAATCATTTGTTAGAAAGGTTGATCTCTAATCCTTGTCAGTCGAAAGCAGTAAGTCCAAAAATTTAGTCATTGATTTAAGCATATCCAGATCCTCAGTTATCAGTATCAGATGAGTCAGTGATTCAGTATCTCAATGTCAGTAGTGAGTTCAATTTGCAGTAAAGTGATATCTGAGTTTTAGTATCTAGAGTTGTGATAATTGTGTTTATGTTCTTTGCATTCATATATGTGTTCTCATGCGGTATTTTCATGATTATTCAGTTTAGATATTGTGCATGCATGAACCCTTGCATTAGCCTACCCCGTCTACATACTCGTTACATTTTGTACTGACACATTTGTGCTATGGTGTTTTATTTGACACCGTAGGTTCAGAGGCACAGGATCCAGTTTATCCTTAGCATTTTGGTCCCAGTCAGCAGCAGTAGCAGTGAGTCTTCTTCTTTCGAGGATGAGTCTCAGTTTAGTACTATTGTTTCAAACTTTGTTTATTTTTTGTTGATGGAGTTAGTTGGGGACATGTCCCATCAACTCCACAGTTCAGACAGTTAGAGGCTTTTCAGACGGATATATTAGTATTCAATTTTTAGCTTTGAGTATCTATAGATGTGTTGAACCTTATGGCAAGTTTTCGTATTTTTTTCCAAATATTATGCAGTGTACGAATACAGATATTAGTAAAGGGTTAGCTTGTGGTCCTTCGGGTCCATAAGCACCGTGTGACGTCCCAGGATGGGTTCTCGGGGCGTGATATATCTTTTTCCTCACTTTATAGTGTGCACTTAAGATCAAATTATCTATCCCTTTATTTTTAAGAATAGACAGTATAAAGTAAAATTAAAAGAGACATAAAACACTTCAAATATGATAAAAGTCAAAGACAGATTACAGCCACAAACTTACGAGGATAGACAAGTAATACCAAGCCAATAAAAATTCACATGCTATGTACAAGTCGTAGTGATTTTATTTATTGTCATCAATAAACTTACAAAGGAGAATTAGGTATACTCTGTGCGAGGTGAGAAAATATTGTGTCTATAATAACAATACTTAGAGAGTGAGGCTGAACTTGTGACATACAGTGCACAAAAAATATGCCTACATTTGGTAGTTCAATTTTAGAGGTACATGTAGATTAGCTTTTTCTAGTTTACATGTCATCAAATTTTCAAACATAATTTTTTATGTTAAAAATTTCCCCAGCTAACAAGGATATCCTGAAAGTCCACTAAAGCATCACCTCAAAAAAGAAATGGCATAGAAAGCATAGAAAATATGGTGTCTCACTTATTTCAAACATCAAACTGAAGAAGAACCATTTTAAAATCCTTGAAATGTCTTAGAAACTGTGACGGGAATCGATTGCAGCTAGGATTCAGCTTACTGGTTGTTATTTGGGTCAGTGTGAAGGTGATTTGAGTAATGGGGACTGTGTGAAATGTGTGAAAAATGGTGTTGCTAAAGCTAAAACTGAATGTGGGAACTCAATTTCTGCACAAATTTATATGCAACAGTGATATATTAATGAGGAATATCTATTTTGCGCAGACTCTGCAATCGAACTCTACTCACCTGCATCCTCAAATCCAAGTTTCCTATTCTCGGAAAATAACTTAGAGAAATAATGGATACACATATGTTCTACAATTATCGCTCATATAAGTAATGTAGGCAACCCATCAAAAGTACAACAGAAAATTATGGAAGAACTTTGTAGGGACTAATTGGACACTAGATACTTCTATGTGGCCTAGCGCAACAACATAATTACTGCCATACTATATAACATCCACAACACAGTAGGAAGACATCAGGTTTTAGTCAATTTCTATCAGAAATAGTAAACACAAAATCCGTAAACACATTTGGCGAACATTGTGTAAACACAAAATCTTTAAACACAAAATAGTAATCTCACACAAAAACAGCAAGATTCACACACATATACACAAAAACAAAAAATCTGTAAACACAAAATCCCAAATTTTAAAGTTTGCTCGTACAACACGGAACCTTGCACCTCTTTTGTAAGATGATGATACAGCTTATGTGATCTTATAGAAAGTTTGTGTATGTAATACCCCAAGAAATTTTTCGTTGAAATTTTGTGCGTAAACGTGTTGGGTTCTATCTTCTAGAATAAATAATAAATTATCCGTGTGCAATGTCTTAGATTATGACCCACCATTGCATAGAGTGTCGAATAAGATTTCCAACGATATGTGGATCATCCAAAACATACACCCGAGCGACGAGTTATGAACATTCTGATTGAACTGTGAATAGTAGTGAACAGTAAAATGTGCAAGAAAAAAAAAGTACTGAGGCCTAGCGTATTTTTGCTCCAACTTTAAACGATCATAACTCCTTGTACATAATGATCTGGGTGATCTACTATATATCAACGGAAATCTCTGCGAGTTCTCTTTCCGATGAAATTAGTTTCATCCAATTTGTCTATCGGAACAAAAAGTTATGGTCGAATACTATATATAAACGGAAAGATATGAGAGTCCTCTTTCTAATAAAATTGGTTTCATCCAATTTGGATATCGGAGTAAAACGTTATGGTTGATCTACTTCAGACTATCAAAACAGTCCACTAAAGGACAGATTCGAGAATTATTTGATTTTTAGGGGCGTTTTGGTCATTCCCCCTCACCCAAAATCCATCCAAACCCTATATTAAAGCCTATTAGAAGAATTATATATTATATTTCATCAAATTCCCTCAAAAATAAAACCCTAAGCTCCTACATCCAACTTTAAGAACCTCCAAAGTTCACCATTAATTCTGTAAATTTATTCAAGATTCCAAGTTCCTAGTTCAAGAACTCCAAGAACCATCATTCAAAGGCACGATTAACATCTCAAAAATGAGTATCGATCTAAAGTTCATCATTCAAGGTATGTGGGGTTTTTCAACACGAACTCTCTTTTGTTCTTGTGCCCAAAAGTAATTTTCTTTACAAAGGCATGATTTTTATGAATTTGAAGCATGAACCCATATCTTATGATGATTATTATAAAATCTTGATGTTTATGATTTTGAAAGATGAATTTACATGTGTGGTGATATAAAGCATGAATCTTGAATGATATTTATCATGATTTTGATGTTTGGGTCGCGAACCCCATTTGAAATTGTGTTTTTGAGAAAATATGTGTTATAAGCACGTTGATGTTGAATATTTGAGTTGTTTTGAATGATTTGACCTTTTGGTCGTGAATGAGTTATTTTGAACTCGACTGTGAAAGAAATCCATGTTTTTATTGATTATGATAAAGGGGTAACAAATTAGCTCCCGATAAAAATTGTTGAAGTGTTTGTTATGGATTTGCTTTAATGTGAGCCTGAGGCTGATTTAAATTTCTGAGCTAAGTCCGGAAGTAATCTTTAGCACCAAGTGGGATGTATAAAGTGACCTTACTTCTCTAGAACTACGTGCCCCCGTAGGATGTGAGCTTGAGGCTGATTTATATAGTGATCACTAGTGTTTTTGAATTAATACTGGAAGTCCTACTTCGATGGCAAGGATAAGACGGTTCTTCCTAACGTGGGTTATACGTTGGACTCCATGTATCTCACATGGTTTATGTCGGTTATAGGATCTCCCAATGTGTGTGTGTGTACTCTTCTATCTGAGATGAAAACATATTTGCTTAAAAGGCTGAGTTTGAGAAAGTCATTATTCTTAAAAGATTTAAGGAATATATTCTAATGAGAATTGACATGAGATTTGATTGTTTTGATGATTTGAAATTGAGATGAAAGTGAATTGAGAACGTATTGTAATAACTCACTTGTTTTACTTTACATGTATTATTCTTCCATGATTTTGATGATTTAATTCGAGCTAAGTGAGTCATCTATATCAGCATGCATAATTTTATAAATTGTGATGATATTAAGATATTATTTTATATATGCATTGCACCCCCATATGCTCGGTATTTTTCCATGGTACTGACCCGCATATTCGTATGTGGGATACATTTTCTCGGTATCCAATCAGCAGGTGATGAGTCTTTTTTATTCAAGGGCTTGGGTTAGTTATGCAGAGTTTCTAGTGTTGTATTTTCTTTATTCAGTCGTATTGAGTTGGGGTAGTCGGGAGTCATGACCCGGCTACCTACAGTTAGTACTAGTAGAGGCTTCATAGACAGTCAGTAGAAGTTAACGTATTTTGTTTCAATTTTGGTTGTAAAGGCAGAATTGTAATCCTGTAAAATTCCATTTTTGTATCGATCAGATTTAGAAAAGAGTAAATTTTTGCTGATTTGTATGGATTTGTATTTTTATTCAGTTGCTTATGAGTTATGCCAGTAGAAGGGTTAGCTTGGGGTCACTTATGACCCTAAGCACCGTGTGACATCTCGGGACCCAATTTCGGGGCGTTACAGTGTATCTCCTCACGAGACTAACGATTTACCTTAATGTGAAACTTCTCGATACAAATTTGAACTAATGATCCCTAATATGATACTGGACACAGATTGAGAAACAAAGATCAAAATTGATAATTTTGTAATGCCCCAATTTTCTGAACCGGAATGTTACACGGTGCTCATGACCCCGAAGGACCACAAGCTAACCCATGACTGATATCTGTACCTGTAACTGTATAATATACATATAAAATGCAGAAATGAACAAAGAGGGTGTAAGGTTCAATCTTGAATAATAAGATATCTGAAATAAGGTGGTATCACAGTACCAAACAAAACTGAAAATACTAAAGTCTAAATCTGAGAACTCTATAATCGTCTGAAAGCCTCTAAACTGTCTGAATAAGGAGTTGAAGGAACATGTCTCCAACTAACTCTCTAAACTGAAAATAAACTGAAATACTAGAATAATAAATGTAACAATCATGTCCTCGAAAGATGAGGACTCACTTCTTACTGAATTGCTACTGCTGATCTGGAATCTTCACCTAAGAACCTATGGTGTAACATTAAAAGAAAGCACCATAGCGCAAATGCGTCAGTACAACTAAAGTACTGAGTATACGTGGGGTAGGCTAAATGCATGGGGTTTATATGCATGAACATGCTGACTAATATGAACATGAGAATACATACATACATACATACATACATACATACGTAACTGCTACTGAACTCGTGGAGATACTGACTAATTGAGTTTGAACTCTAACAACATGAGTTTTGTGATACTGAGATACTGAATGACTGAGTTTACTAATATTGATATGTAATTCACTAATAAGTGAGGAACTGATACTGTATTACTGAATACTGGAAGACTGATACTATATTACTGATAAAGGAATGATTGTTTCTGATAGTTCTGATTATGAAGAAATAATTTGATTGACCGTATATAACAGTCTTGAAACTGAGCTCGTGATAACATGACTACTGAGTATGAATATTGATGACATGTATTTACTGATAACATATCATGAATGATAACTGAATTCTGATAACTGATATATCTGATAACATGAGTTCTGATAACTGATAGCATGAATGACTATATCTAACAGTCCTAATTCTAGGGAAAACTATCTGAGTTCCAAACTGTATCTGAACATCTAAGTCTGAGATCAGTCCTAGCTAACGAGTGATCTCTGAAACTAATAATGAGAATACTCGACTGAATCTGAGATTGAAATCAAGCTTGTCTGCCGGGTGACCTCTAGATCTAATAATAAGCATCTGAATATGGGACCAAGCCTATCTGACGGGATGATCCAGGAATCAATGGAACTATCTGAGTTCCTTACTATATCAGAATATATAAGTCTGAGATCAGTCCTAGCTAACGAATGATCTCTGAAACTGATAATGAGAATACTCGATTGAATCTGAGATTGAGATCAAGCTTGTCTGCCGGGTGACCTCTAGATCTAATAATAAGAATCTGAATATGGGACCAAGCCTATCTGACGGGATGGTCTAGGAATCAATGAAACTATCTGAGTTCCTTACTGAGATTGATGACTGTATCTGACAGTCCTGATTTTTTATTTCTACTCTGAAGACTAATACTGAAACTGTAACTGTAATTGTAACTGTGATTGTGGAAGGTAGTAACCTAACCGACATGCCCCGATACTGTACTGATGGGGTCCAATCTTTTCCCTGATTGGAAGGGTGTCAATACCGTGCCACGGGTAGAGATCTCTACTATGGTCAAGACTCTCTGACGGGTGACCCTGAACAGTAAATCAAACCTAAGGCAATATAATAGTCAAGTTTAGCCTTAATCTAATGGGTAACTCCTATCCTGCACTGGTTACGCAGTTCTGGAGTACAGGGATTATTGCTAACGGCTCTGCCTTTATAACGGGAAAACCGCCATCCCTGTACTCGCTCGGTGCTAGTCTCTACTCCCAACTGAAAGACTCTAAAAAGATTAACTGCTCTGAACTGACTAACTGAACTGAACTGATTTATAAACTGATTAATTGAGCTGATAATATTTTCTTAGCTGAACTAAGCTGAATTCACTGAGTTCCGTTGACTGATGGAAAAGCTACTTGAGATCTGAGGTCTGACTGAGAGTACTAAAACTATTGGGACTACTGAACTACTAAGATTTCTGAGTTCTTCTAAGCCACGTGACTAACTGAAATCTATGGAGCATAGCTTGACTGAGGATGTCTTGAAACATGACACTAGCTCTAGGCACACAACTATAGTTTTCGGGTACAAGTACCCCCAGGACTCGATGGAAGGAAACTGACACATATGACTGACTTGATCATAAGAGTAGAGTCCACAATTCACAATATCATAAGTAAGGATTTCATAATAAGAATGATTCTTAACAAACTATCACATGATCGGGAATGCACACAACATGTATATACTTGCATGGGTTCAATAACATGGTCATTCCATATCACAACAATATCATGAGCATCTCATACAATGTCTTCAATTCAAGACAATAGCATGGGGATCACGTTGAACATAAACTTAGAACATGGAATAGTCATTTAGGATTTATTATGTCATAAAAGCATGATTTCTATTCCCTTAGGTATTTTCACAAACACCTTACATGCACATCTTAGGCATAGGTGGATTCATCAAGATTACAAATATTCAACCACCAATTTCACATATTTATACATTAAATACCACCATATCCTCACACAAAACATACAAAGATCCCATCTTAGGCATCATCAAACTCCAACCACATGAACATCAACCAACAACAACATAAACATCATAATACAGAATTTAGAAGATGGTTCTTGAGCTTCATGGATGAAAGGAGTCCATGAATCAACTCACGCATACCATAGAAGGAAGATTCTTGATGATTGACGGAGGAATTTCCTTGAAATTGGATCTTCAAGCTTAATTATGCAACCCTAGTTGTTTTTCTCTTTTAGTGCTCTTGGATGATGAACTTTGAGATGTTAATAGGGTTGTAATATGTTTAGAAGCTATATATTTCGTAGGGTTAAGTTTAGGGACGTGTAAGGAGTGTTAAAAGACTTAATTACCCTCAAAATAACTGAAGACGGAGTGTTTTTGGCACTTGGAACTGACTTAGGCGGCGCCTAACCAATCGCCTATCCTTACTGTCTCTCACAAAAATGGGCATAACTTTTTGCTCAGGTATTGGATTAAGGCAAAATTGGTATCATTGGAAAGATAATTCGATTCTCTACAATTTGATGGGTATAAATATGCAGAAATACCACATTAACATCGAGTTATACTCATTCAAATATGACCCTTACGAAATCAAACACTAAAATTTGATGGATTCAAAAACTCTTAGCTTGTATTACCTTAAGTGACTCATATGAACATTCTTAACACATCATAAGCTATCCTATCGCTAGGATATTTATTGTAAGTCATGCACTAAAATTCTACTCACAGGATAGGAGGTTTCATACGTAGAAAAACTTATTCACTTCCTAGCTTAGAAACATGCGGGGTATTACAAATTTCAACTAACAAAATTTACTGATGAAATTTAAAAGAAAATGTACAAGCTAGACACACTGCTAGACTACTTGTATCCACAATCCTTTTGGTCAAAAAAGGGATATTAAATATCACCTTTTGGTTGAAAATTCCTCGCCGGTGGTTGCCCTTCCTCGCTCCTCGCCGGTGGCTGCCCTTCCTCGCCCCTCGCCGGTGGTTGCCCTTTCGTGCGAAACATTAAATTTGCACACCTTCAAACTAAAAAGAAAATTAAAATTGCAGAGAGAAAAAAAACCAAGAAATTATATAAATAAGCATTTTTATTAATAATCTCACATATATATGAATCACGACAAGTCGTGATTACAACGATAATACCTAAAAAATTAAATAAGAAAAGAAATACGATAATATAAAACAAACTATATATATATATATTATCTATATATGGTGTGTGTGTTTATTTTTATAGGCATATTAGTATATATCTATATATGAAATTAGTAATTAAGAAATACAACTATTAAAAAACCCACAATAATTAAGTTGACTATGATGATCCAAATATTTGGCATGACAACCCAAATGATGAAATCTCCAAGGAGAAATATCAGAATAAGCATGATAAATATCATTATTGCACAATTGTTTGCCTCGGCCATCTTCTCGAACTAACTAATTAGGTAATTTACTATCTTCTCAGACAACTTAATTTGGTGAGTTACTGATTTTATGAAGAATTGTATGGATTCAATGATTTGCGGGGTATATTTATAGGGGTAGCTAGGTAGTAAGTTCACTAGCATAAGATTCCAGATTCAGGGTATACAGTTTGTACTTTTTTTAAACAAGGCATGCTAATATGCATGCACCTAATGTGTACGACGGTTAAATAGCGGTTAGCATAAGATTACATGCATGTATGTAACCCTAAATCTAGAATCATGTAACCATTATTTAATCGTCGTACCAATTAGGTGCATGCATGTAATCATGCCTTGTTCCAAAACACTATATACCCTAAATCTGGAATCTTATGCTAGTGAACTTACTACCTAGCTACCCCTATAAATATATACCTCACAAATCATTGAATACCCATAATTCTTCATAAAATCAGGAACTCACCTAATTAAGTTGTCTGAGAAGATAGTAAATCACCTAATTAGTAAGTTTGAGAAGATGGCCGAGGTGGACAATTGTGCAATAATGATATTTATCATGCTTATTCTAATCTTTCTCCTTGGAGCTTTCATAATTTGGGTTGTCATGCTAAATATTTGGATCATCATAGTCAACTTAATTATTGTGGATTTTTTTATAGCTGTGTTTCTTAATTCCTGATTTTAAATATAGATATATACTAATATGTCTACAAAAATAAACACACACTATATATAGATAATATATATATATGTGGTTTTTTTATATTATCGTATTTCTTTTCTTATTTAATTTTTTAGGTGTTATCGTTGTAATCACGACTTGTCGTGATTCATATATATGTGGGATTATTAATAAAAAAGTTTGTTTATATAATTTATTTATTTTTTTCTCTCTGTAAATTTAATTTTCTTTTTAATTTGAAGGTGTGTAGAGAAATGTTTCACTTTCACGTTGAGTCTTGATGTTTTAAGTGACAGAGTGTTAATTCGTTCTTGTAAAGATATGTTTTCGTCTCACGTTTAAGACAACAAGTCTTCCAATGGACTTATGGACCTTACACAAACTTGTGCAATCTTCAAGAATCGTGACCAATAAAAAGTAAAAACTGTTAACAAGAGTTGAAACAATATTCAAGCTTTTAAACCTTAGTTGAACTTCAATTAATATTGATAGTGTGGTAAATTAAATGTTAAATATGTAATCAACCCAAGAAGATGCTATTCAAAGTTACATTCATATCTTTGAAATGCAACGATGACACTCAAAGTTCAGAGACTAACCTCGGATCCTAGAACAACATCTTTCTCTAGGAACAGTGTAAGGTGGCTAGTAAGATTGATGCTTCTAGTCAGCCATTTGCCAGCAGGAACATAGAGTTGCACTTTGTACTTGTCAGCAAAGGAATTGAGATAGAAAATAGCATTCTGAAATGCTATGGTATTTATTATTTTTCCATCACCCACAGCCCTAAAGTCCAATACTGAGGTGTTGTGAGGTCGGGGTTTCAAATGCTTATTAAACTTGCATTCTCCATCAAATTGAGCTTCACTGAGTATTGTACAGTGACCGAATACCAACAGCAAAAGTAGCACTGCCTGGAAACAGAATCAAAGAGAAATGGTAAATCATTCACTATCCAGTATCTTACTGAATTACTAAACTTTCACTATCATGTAAGCTAATAAAATCTAAGCCACGACCTCATATATTTGCCACTTTCCTATCAGCATTACAGAGATACATTGCAATGATTCCACCCCAACATACTTTGCCAGAGTTTTACTGTTAGCAAATCTCACAAAGATAAAATTTAGGCTTTTGACTGTTGTTTTATTTTTTTTCACATTCACATTCGTTGGTTGAAGAAATGTAACACGAGAAAATAAAATATGGAGAAAGAAGATCATCACATTGAAAAAGTTTTTATCTTTACACACATTTTACATAGAAAATGCTGAGGAAAACCAACTACATAAGTAAAAATTGATGTTACAAATGAGCAGGAAATACCATTAGAAAGAACGCAAGTAGATATTCTTTTTCCTTTTATAGAAAAAAGTTCTCAACTTGATTTGTAATCAATAGATAGTGACTTCATTGGAACACAAAACACTGAGCCATTGCAGTACTTGATAAGTGTTAAGTTCAAATGAGAGAAAAATTAGAAAGAATGTATTTATAACTTGGTCAGCTCAATTTATAGCACACTTCAGAAAGTCATTGTATATATCATTAGTGGTTTTCCCAACTACCAAGATTGATGCAAGACAAAACAAATTTCAACTCTTTTATGTAAAAATCAGAACTTTATTATTACAAAGAACATCTAAACAAATCTTGAATCCAACAAACGCTTGTCTTGAAAAGATAATGTAGACAAAAACAATAAGCATTCTAGTTAAATAATACAAGAGATCAAACAAATCTCTACAAAAACCTGCTAGTAAATCCAATCCAAAGCATATATACTAAGTTCTATACCCCCCCAACCACCACCAGCACCCCCACACACACACAAACAAGTGAAACCAATTGAACCAAGAATCAATTTTTAAGAAAAAATATTAAATACCCACTAATTTTCAACTAAAAATGTCTGATTAAAGATATGAAAATCAAGATTTAGTGAAAGAACAAGACAACCTCAGTAAAACAAAAGAACAAGAACAACAAAAATGTAATAAAACCAATGTACTTACTAGCCTCTTCATGATTATGTTGTTCTCTAACATGGTGAACTTCAACAAATCTTGAAGCACCCACCCCCTTTTCTCCAAAAAAGGCTTAAAACTTATTGAACCAAAGTGAGAAGAGGGAGAATGAAGAAGGAAAGGTAGAGAAGAGAAGAGGAAGAGGGTGTGTGTAATTGTATGATAGATGAGAGAGTGACAATTAAGGAGAAAAAAAATAATAAAATATATTATTTCCTTTGGACCAGTTTAAGTGTCTTAGTTTGACTGAACATCAAAATTTAAAAATAAAATCTCTTGATTTTAATTTTATCATCTAAAATGTTGAAACTAAAAAGATGTATTATTTTTTAGATATACCAAAAGCAAAAATATAACACTTAAATTAGGACGGAGGGTTGTCCAACTTTATTTATTTAACTAGTGATAAAAGTCGCGCTTCGCGCAGTTAAAAATAATATTTAAAAAAATTATGTCGATAGATATTATTGTAAATTATTAGAAAGAGAACGATTTTTTTTAATTATATGCATATGATAATTAATTATAAATATTTGATTACATTACAAATCTTTATTTGTGTTTAAGTATTCTGTTAGACAATGAAATTTTTGTTTCTTTATAATTTCTTCTATTTAAAGAACGTGAGGATGAGAGAAAAAAAAATAACTTGTAACCATCAAAATATAAATTAAATGAAAGAAATTAAATTCTTAGTTAATCAATCTATATTTTTTTGTCAACATAAATAGTTTTACGCAAAGGTTCGGCCACATCATTGCTTGCATGTATGTGTTGTTGAAGTTGTCTTATCTTAAGACATTCTAATTGATAATATTTCACTGTATATATCAACGAAAGAAAAATGCATTAGAAAAAACATTAGTCAAATAAAATCAAGTAGAAAATAAATCACAAATTTTATATTTGATAACACCATTAATAATGAATGAGACATTTACAAAAAAGATTTAAAAATTTTACGAAAATAGTGGTAGTATAACTCTCCAGTTATAAATTATCTTACAACGAAAAAAACAAATGTAATAAAAAATAGCAAGTGAACGTATGAATTCTACCAAAAGAAAAAGTGAATTTATGAAACTAAAGTATTACTTCACCTTAAATAAGTTTAGAACTTTCACTATCAATAAAAAAAAACAGTGTCATACAAATAGAAATTTATTGGATCAGAAGAGGAATTAGTGGAGGTGAAAAGATTCATAACTATTTTGAAACTTAAATGTTTAATGACAAGTCATGCATTTTCAATTTTACTTAAAGCACATAAAGATTTGTAACCACTAATATGAAATAATAATGTTTGACATTAATTAAAAAAATAGAAAAAGTCTAAAATTTTACCTTTACAATTAATGCAGAAAGGTCCGAATTTACCAATAATTTTTTTGACCGGTTAAATGATATATAAACTGATCATATTGATTAATTAATTAATTTGAGTTATGAATATAAAAGATTTGGGGGTTATGGAAAGTAGAATAAATATGATAATATTTTTTAAATAAATAAATTGATTAATATGAAGAATGAAGGAAAACATAATATGATTAGTATGATTAATATGGCATACATTCTGTATACACCAGACATACACCACCAGTAAAATATCATAGCCACCCAAAAGTATCACCACAGTCATCATCATTCATTCTATCACAGAATGCAAAAAACATATCTCTACCAGAAAAAGAAAAACTTTTCATTGAATCAGATTATTCTAGAGCAAGATCATTACAGAAATCAAAGAAGTAGTAAGTAATTTTCCAAATATGTTTAGCATCAAAGAATCATAGTTTCAAATATTTCATCCACAACTATCAAACAATTAAACAAGAGAAAAATTCAACTAAACAAATATAACACATTCAATCAGTTTATAACAAAATAAAATTTTAAATATAAATTGTCAGTATAAAATATGAATAAAGAATGACGAACAACTTTAATGTAAAAAAATATAAAATCAAAGAACATACCAAAATAGATACTCGAGATTCTATCATATTACTGTCACTATATTTGTAATAGCAAAAATAATGGAACTTTTAGACAGACCTGAATTTTGATGAAAGAAATCACATTCATGTGTGAAATATAAATCAAATAAAGAAGATGAAGGAGGAAAGTTGTAATTAAGAGAATTTAATTAGTGTCTTTTCAGTTTTTCAATTTTTACCCTGTTTAAAATAATTAAGAAAAGACCTTTTACTTTTTTTAACATTGTATATTTAGTATGGTTCCTTGAATTTTTCACTAAATAAGAGGAAATAAAAAGAAAAAAAAAAGAAAAAAAAGTTATTTAAGAAAATAATATAAATAACATTAATGATGAGATTAAGGGAAAGAAAAACTACAACTATATAAGAAGAAATGAGTATGTTTTAAGAAAAATATGGCAATCATTAATACTCAATCGTATTAAATTGTGGCTAATTAATAGGGCAATTAATTTCTTTTTGCAGCACAAAGAAAAATCGATATTGTTTTATGTTTATTTAATTTTTGTTTTTGACACTTAACAATAACGCATACTCAATAAAATCTCACATCTGAGGTCTAGAGAGGATAAAGTGCAGGCAAATCTTATCATTACTTTGAAAAGATAGAAAATTTATTTCTGAAAACTCTTGACTTACTGATTTAATAGGAATGATATCATAAAACTATTTTTTATTTATTATTTTGTAAGAAATATATCGAGTCAAACATGAATAAATAAAAATAAATAAAGAAAACACTAAATTAAATACATAGAACTACTACTGGTAACAGTACTATTGGTACCAATAGAAAAAAGGAAACGGATGGTAAGAGAAAGGGACAACGAAGAAATAGAAAAAGACATCTCTTCATCTACACATTTTTTTTTTGGTGAATCTTCATCTACACATACTATTATTATTATTATTAATATACTCCATTGACACTAATACAACAAAATAAATATGAATAGTTTTTTTGGTGTTCATTTTTGTATATACTAGTAAATTTAGTCGCGCTTCGTGCGGTTATGAAATACTTTATTAAATATATAATTTAACATAATAAAATTTAATTAAAGGACCTTAAATTACGAAAAGTGATCGTAGAATGTTTTGATTGTATACAGTGATATCAATCACATGCAATATCATATCAATATACACAAAAATATTTTTTTCAGCACTAGAGTATATTGTGAATCTTTCAGCGTTCAAATGTTATAAATTTATGACCAATTAAATTCACTCTGTTATTATTGTTCTAATAAAAAAAAAATTAAAGTATTAAAAACACAATATGATAAAATTAAAATAATACAATTATTAATTAACATGCAAATGAAACATTTAAGCTTGTCGTATTGTAAAATGAGAAAATACAATTTTAAATAGAAAAAATTAAATATTTAGATGAGCAAAAGTCTTTTTTAGCAATAGAATAGCCTTGTTGTTTGGAAAAAAAAAAAAGAAACATCACTAAAGAGTTTATTCAGTTCTTTAACATTCCTCAAAGTCAAATGCATATTTCTTGACATAATTATATTCCCCTTATTATCAAACTACTCATTCAAAGTGTGATTCAGGAATATAACAAAATAAATTTATCCAAGTAAATGATACGAACTCAATTTTTATATTTTCATCATGACTAAATTACAGACTCCTAAATTGACACTATTAAAATTGATCTTTTGACTTTCAATCATAGTTTTCTCAATATTTAATATACTTTAAATGTTGTTTCTGAAATCTCAAACTAAATATCTAGTATGCAAATTGGTATAGCATTGAAAAAATCAACTAATTCTATATAAACTATGAGACTTCCTTCTCAACAACATAAGCATCGATATGTTGTGATAGGGAGAGGCACTAATAAACAACAACATATCAATTCATTCGTTAATCACCCACTAATAAACAAAAAAAAAAATGAAATAAGAATTTCTTACATAATATGCATGAACAAAGAAATAGATGACCAAAGTCAGATAAATTAGAAAATCATATAAACTATCAAATCTGAAGTGAAATTAAACCATTTAAATATCAAAATTACAAATTAGAAAGATACTCGAACACACCTTAAATTGCATTGCAGGAAAGAAAAGAAAATCTAACATATAGATACCTCATATCAAGATCTGCGATTTATATTGTTGTTGTGGCTAAAGATGCCATTTTAGGGTGATGCTAAATGGCCATAATTTTTTGGCCATAAAATGGTCATAAATGTACAAAGATCATATTAACCTTTTTCTTAAATAAAAAAGAAGTAAATTTTTAATGTTAAATGCAACTAAAATTTATGTGGGACAAGTTATCACTATCATTAAATGTGAAGGAAAATTATTAAACTAACTTTAGTATGTGGGACCCACCTAACTTCATCTATTGCATTTTCATCCTTCTCCCTCAATCTTCAATTTAGTCTTTTTTTTAAAATCAAAATTTCAAACTAGTTTTATTACTACATTGATCATAATTATTTAAAATATTTTTTAAAAAGCTCATCAACGATTATTAATATATTGATCATAATCCTTTAAAATATTTTTAGAAAAAGCTCATCTATGATTAACTAATTTTGAACTTATCACAATAATAAATTTATTATTATATAAAAGTGAATATTCTAAAGTTTATCACATTTTTTTAAAACATTAGCTACGGTTGATAAATATGAACGATATAATTTTTATAATGTGTCAGTGTTTATTATATTTAAAGTATTTTGAATTTTGATTGCTAATATTGAAATATTTTCAAATTAGACTTAAAAAATTAAAAATTTATTTAAATATAATTTAAATATATTTAAATATAATAATTAATAAAATTATTTAATTAAAGTATGTATTTTTTGCCATAAATTTTTGGCCCAAAAATGGCCATAAATGTATAAAGACTATACTAACATTTTCCTTTAAAAATAAATAAATATTTACTATCTTCTAAATTCAAGAAGTTAAATGTAACTAAAATTTATGTTGAATAAATTATGACTATCATTAAATATGAAAGAGGAATATTTATTTAACTTTAAAATGGGAGACCCACCTTAATTTCACCTTCTATCCAATCACACCCTCCCTTTTCATTCTTCTCCCTCAATTTCTCTAGTCTTTTTTTTATTGAAGTTTAAAACTAATTTTATTATATATTGATTATAATTCTTTAAAATATTTTTGGATAAAGGTCATCGGTGGTTAACTAAATTTTGAATTTATCACAGAATTTATTTATTTATTATATAAAAGTCATTTCATTCTAAAGTTTATCACAAAAGTGTTTTTCTTAAAACATTAACTAGGTTCAATAAATATAAAAATATGATTTTATAATGTGTCAATGTTTATCATGTCTAAAATATTTTAAATTTTGATTATCATTATTGAAATATTTTAAATTAGACTTATAAATTATTTAAATATAGTTTAAATTTATTAAAATATTATAATTAATCAAAACTATTTAATTAGAGGATATATTAATAGTGAATATAAGTAATATTCACAAGTTATCAAATTACCGTAATAGAGAGGTACAAAATACAACAATAATGCGTCCTGATATCTTTAGTTGTTGTTAACTAGGGTCCACAAATGTAAATTTTATGATTTTCACAATTTCTATAATGTGTCAATATCTATTATGTGTATAATAATTTAAATTTTGATTGTCGTTAATGAAATATATTAAATTATATTTAAAATTTATCTAAATATATAACTTAAATTTTATTTAAATATATTATTACTTAATTAGAGATCATATTAATAACAAATATAAATTATAATTTGCAAATTATAAAATTGACGTAACATAAGGACGTAAGACGACAACATCAATGCATGACTCTCATGAGTTGTAGTTAACTAGGATCAAAATATATGAACTATACGATTTTTATAATATGTCGATGTCTACCATGTTTAAAGTGTTTTAAATTTTAACTGTCGATATTGATATATTTTGAAATTATATTTAAAAATTATCGTAATAAAATTTAAATTTATTTAAATATAATATTAAATTAAATTGCTTGATTAAAGGACATATTCATAAAAATTATCAGTAATGATTCACAAATTATCAAATCAGCATAACCTAAGGATCTAAGGCTACAACATTAATGCGCCTTGATATCTCGAGTTGTTGTTACTAGGGGCAACACATGTGAACTGTATAACTTTTAGGATTCCATAATATGTCGACGTCTATTATGTCTAAAGTGTGTTTAAAATTTTGACTGTGGTTATTATTCAAATTATTTAAATATATAGTTTAAATTTATTGCAAGTTGGCTCGGACACCACTACTATAAAAAATAATTTAAACATAATTAATAATTAGAGGTCGTATTAATAACATACATAAATGATAATTCGCAAGTTATCAAATCGGCGTAACACGAGAGCTTAAGCCCCCCACAACATTAGCGGAAGACTTTTTAGGATTGTTGTTAATTAGATTGACACACATAAACTATATGAGTTTTATGATTTCTATAATGTGTTGATGTCCACCATGTCTAAAGTAAGACTCGTATTTGATAGCAACTAAACCTTATAAATGATACTAAATTGATATTCAAGACACATATATTATTTATTAAAAATATATTAATGAATAAATATATATATTTATAACTAATATTATAAAAATAATTGATTCATGTTTTTCGATATTTTTTTATGGCCCACGTACTTTAATTCAAAAGAAAAGAAAATATGAATCTATAACCTTGTTCAACAATAAAATTCTATTTTAATTCAATAATTAAAATAGTAGTGTAGTTAATTAGTTATGCTAGTTGAATAAATAAATAATAATAAAAATATGTGGCATAACATAAAATTACAACAAGTAATGATTGACAAATAAAAAGAAAGGAAATGGAACATAAATAATGTAAAATCAAAAAATAAGATTAAAAAGAAAAAACTAAAATAGTAATAAAAAATTGAATGATGAAAGAGGCTAAATATCAATGCAACAACTTTTAATTCAGAGAGAAATTGACGAAAGAGGCTAAATTATTTTTTTTCTTTTATTTTTAATTTGGGAATAATTTAAAATAGAAAGTTAGTAAATGTATAATTTATTTATTTTATAAAATAATTCTTTTTTGTGTTTAATGAGTGTGATGTGAAATGATACAAATTATTTAATAGGATAAACCAACTATTAGTAATAATTTGTTTTCACTTTTAATACTTAAGTTATTTGTAATTTTATTTAAATGTAATACTTTATTTTATTCTTTCACTTTAAAATTGTTTTATACATTATTTTTTAAATGTTTAAAAAATAGGTATAATTTTACGGAAAGTATAGGTGTAAGATTTTCATAATATAGCATATGTATGCTTGATTTTCATAATTAGGGTCGACACTTATGAATTGTATAATTTTCATGATTTCTATAATATATCAATGTCTATCATAACTAAAGTACTTTGAATTTTGAGTGTTGCTATTGAAATGTTTAAAAGTTATAATTAAAAAAATATATATATATAGTTAAATCTTATTCAAACATAATAATTTATAAAATTACTTATTTAGAGCTCATATTAATAGAAAATATAAGTAACGATTCATAAGTTGTCAAATTGGCATAAAATAAGGGCACAAAAACTACTAAATTAATTTTTTAGTACTCTCCTAGGTTGTTGTTAACTAGGTCGAATAAACTTCTTTGAAAAAAGATTACAAAAATACAATAGTAAATTTATATTGTGTCTACATAGAGATAAAAAAAATTTATCATAAAATCAAACACTAAGTTTCATCACAATAATATATTTTCTGATTTAATTAAATTAGATTTTTAATCATTTGATTTGATTTGATACAATCTTACCGAGTCTTACAAGTAAATTTGAAATATAATTTAAATGGATCAGTGATTATAATGTATTTATTTTTAATTAATTAACTATAGTTGATTTAAATAAATTTTTACTGCATTTAAACTTAAGTTTTATCTTGATCAGATATTTTGATAATTGTTATGACTCTCAAACATTATTTATTGGAATAATACTTTTATGGTCTATTATTAAATTGAATTAACTAATAATTACTGCAAATGTAATTATTGTTAGTTGAACAAGGATTAATAACTGAACATAATAATTATAAAAGTGTATCCATACAATAATTTATATCTAAATAAATGGATAATTATATTTAATTGATTTTAATCAACTAATTATATTAATTTTAAACAAATTAATTTCACTAAGTGTTACGTTATGTTTGTTCGATAATAATACCTTTATTGCAATGACGTCGATAGAAGTTCAATATTTTAAAATGAAATCTATGTAAGAAATCATAGCCAATTTTTGGATGAAAGAAAACCTCTTTATAAAGAGAAAAATGAATAAATTAAATTTTATTTTTTTGACTTAATTATCGATCAGAAGATTTAGCTTGTATGAATTATTATTGATTTGATACCAATAATGAGCTATTTCAGTATCTTAAGCATACATATATATATCCACGATTAAAATTAATTGATAGCCTTGTCTCACATATAGAGTATTGAAGTGTCATTAGAGTTGTCGACGATTGGATCCAATTTTATAGCTTGTAAATTTAAATGTAATTTTTAAAAATAAGTAATTATATTAACTTTGATTAGCTAATTATATCAAATCTAAACAAAATTTTAATAAGTCTCACACAAGCTTAGCCTAATCAAGTGCTATGAGAATTAGTATTTATTATGTGTCTCAAATCAATTTTATAAAATCGCTACTATAGCTATTATATGTCCTTTAATTTGTTATTTTCTAATAGTACACAAAAATTGTGGTCAAATAATTTTTGTGTTCTAAATTTTAAAGATAGAATATTTTTATGTCACAAACATATCAATTTTTAAAGTTAAATGACGTTTATGTTTGAATTTTTTTATGTGATAGAATCAATGTTATGTAATAGCAGATAAATTTTACCTATCTTTGATTAAATATGTTGTTCGATTTTTTTAAACATAAAAATAAAATCACATAGTTAAAGTTCATATTAATAACAAATATAATTAATGATTCACCAGTTAATAATTATATTTTTAATTCACCAGTTAACAAATATAATAATTAAAGTACGTAGGATTGCAAGATCATAACATTAATGTGTGACTTTCTTGAATTGATGTTTAACCAATATCGCTTATTTTGAACTATATAATTTTTATTTTGTGACGATATCTATCATGTCTAAAGTAATTTGAACTTTGACTATCACTATCGAAATATTTCAAACTATATATATTTTTAAAAAAAAAACTATTCAAATATGTAGTTTAGATTTATACAAACATTAAAGTTAATATAGTCCCTTAATTAGAAGTCATATATATTAATAAAATAAAAATAATGGTTCCTAAGTTATCAAATCGGAGTAACATAGTGACACAAGACTACAACATCAATGTATGACTCTCTTAGGTTATTGTTAATTAAAGTCGACACTTATGAACTATATGATTTTATAACTTGTCAATGTCTATCACGTCTAAAGTGTTTTACGTTTTTATTGTTTTTATTAAAATATTTTCATATTATATTAAAAATTGTTTAACTATGCGAACTTTTGGTTTTAAAACTCGTAAATAATTTTTATTCTTTTCTTTATGTATTTTTCTTATCATTTATATATAATTTAAGTGTAAGATTAACATACGGTAATTTTTTTTTCCAACTAAGAAAATTTTTATGCGAAATTTTCAAATGTTATGCTGACTTTTTTCTCTCTACTTCTAAAAATAGATAGAAAAGATTTGAAATTAAAAAAAATCGTTTGAATTATCATGAGAAAAATTATAGCATAATTAAAATTGTACAACTGAATTCATAAAAAAATAACTAACTTTTTGTGTTGGAAATTTTGATAATTACATATTTTATGTAATACTAAACTACGAATCAGATTTCAATAAAAATAAAAGACTAAAAGTTATTCAAACTATTGATAGGTTTTAAGAAATATATCTATACCTCCTATTTATCTATATAAAAAAGAGATATAAAAATTAAAATTAAAGATTAAAAAAAAAGAATTATTTATGTGATAAAACACATAATTAAGTAAATATGATATATAAATATATAATATTAAATTAAAAATTTCAGATAATACTACTTTGGTCAGACTGATTTTGGATATATGAGAATATAATTAATTAATTTTATATTATTATTTTTATCCTAGATTATTCTTTTCAAGCAATAAGTACCATACAATCATATTTATGAAAATTATGTTAATTTGTCCATTTTCATGTATTAGGATAATTTTCAATGTATTGGAAAAGAGTAATGAAAGAATTTTAAATATAAGATGAAAGGGGTAAATATGTACAAAAAGAAACTAGTTTATAGTGTGAATAGGATTTATTATTATTATTATGGACAAAATATGGCCCAATTTTATGGACAAAAAGATTTTTCCGCCATTTTAAATAAATTTGCGCGTTCTCTTTCTTAAATATAAAAATAAATGCACAATCAATGAGCAATCAAAATTTGGATATTGTATTATGCTCTAATTACAGATTTTCGTTTCAATCTTTTAATAGGTGACTTTTTTTTTTTTAGGCATAGTAGATAAATTTTAAAAAATACAGAAAACCTCAAAAAAATGACAAAAAAGATTAATAAGAATACTTGTTTGTGAGACATGCCACATCAGCAAGCTCATATTCCTCTTTATATATATATATATATATATTGATTGTCTCCATGGTTTCTTGAAATAATAGTGCCCTTGTGATAACTATATCTCTCCATGTTTCGTTTGTCTTTTTTCTTCAGCTAATCGAAGTTAACAGTATATATATATTAGAAACTATTGTATGCATATAATAGAGCACATACGATGCATGAAGTTCAAGTCCAAGTATAACACTCAATTTCTCTCTTTTTTTTTGATAGCAATGAAATTCAACTGATTTAGAGGTTAAAAAAAAACACTAACTAAATTTACCTTTCTCTCTATTGCTGAATGAAAAGAATCCACCTCAAAATCTGGTATTGATAAATGAAATACTCCCTCCGTCTCAAATTTTTTGTCCCAAATTTTCTAATTTGATTTCTCCTTTTACTTGTCTTTTTTCATTAATCAAGAAAAGACAATTTTTTTTTTCATGTTTTACCCTTTACATTAATTACTTTTTCTTCAAATTAAAATGTAAAGATCATTTAATAGGGGTACTATGATAAATTAGTCATTTTATTAAATTTTTTTTTAATCAATGAGTTATCTCAATTTGGAACGGGTAATTTAGAACGGAAGGAATAGTTAAGAAAGATTTATTACGTGAAGAAATAATTTGTTCAAAATGAATACGTAATTGTGTAAGTATGAAGAGTAAAGGAAATTGATGTGAATAAAATAAAAATTGGTCAAAGATATGTTCACCTCATAACCCCGAGCACATAATTTCAAGTCTTACACCTTTCAAAATAGCTCTTTTTTACTCCATTAAACAAATTAATGGAATGACCATTCAATGAATTTACTATTACCAAGAATGAATCTGCTCAATAAATAACTAAATATAACTTTTTGAATTCTCTTTTTTACGTTATACTCCTCAATAAACAAAATAAGTAGATTAATGTAATGGATTGATTACAAGAATAATGGAGGAATATTTATTTAGCTATTAAGTGGTTACATTCAAAATATCTCTTTTCTATTCTCCAGTAAATAAATTAATGGAATGACCATTCAATGGATTTACTATTACCAAGAATAAATCTGCTCAATAAATAACTAAATGTAACTTTTCGGATTTTCTTTTTTACGTTCTACTCCTCGATAAACAAAATAAGTAGATTAATGTAATGGATTGATTACAAGAAAAATGGAAGAATATTTATTTAGCTATTAAGTGGTTACGTTCAAAATATCTCTTTTCTATTCTCCATTAAACAAATTAATGGAATGATCATTCAATGGATTTACTATTACCAAGAATGAATCTACTCAATAAATAACTAAATGTAACTTTTCGGATTCTCTTTTTTACGTTATACTCCTCAATAAACAAAATAAGTAGATTAATGTAATGGATTGATTACAAGAATAATGGAGGAATATTTATTTAGCTATTAAGTGGTTACGTTCAGACATTGGGGAGAATGGAAGAATCTATCTGTATATATTATAAAGCAAAAGACGAAGCATCACAAGAAATCAAATGGCAAATTAATGATAAGCCACGTGTAAGTTTTTAGGACAAAATTATAAATATTGTAAGAAAAAAATTAAATCCTAATGTGTGGGAGCTTAAAAGTAAAATTTGTGGGGGCTTGGAAAGCTAGATTAACATCTATTTCTTGGTTTTATTACGGATTTAAGGTAAGAATTCACCCTTTTCTTAGTAATTTCTTGATTAATTTTTCAAAACCTCAAAAATCTTAGGGCTTGATTTTAAACCCCAATTTCACTTCTTTTCACTTGAATAATGTTATTATCTTATAATTACTAGTTTTTCATCAATTTAATTTCAAAACAACTCCAATTCTTGATTTTAACTCGGATTTCAAAGATTCTACTCGGTAAAGCTCAAAAATGGTTTTTCTTCGATGTAAACCTCGTTTTTGACTCAATTTAACTTAGCTTTACAGTTTTAGGTTCCTAAAAATATGGGAAACATATTTTTGAAGTAAAGTTTTGATTTTGCTCTTCTTTTTTTGAAAACCCATTTCGGAAGTCCATTTTAACCTCGAATCAAAAGTAGTCATATGATTGTCGTTTGTTTTATTTTGACACGTAGATTTCACATTTGATATTTTTAGTGGAGTTCGGGATTATTCATGAAAAGTAAGATCGCAGGTTCAAGTGTAGCAGACTGATTTCGGCTTTTGAGGAAGGTTAATGGCTTAACTCTTTCAAACTGGGCTGAGTAGTACATGATGATACAAAAGGCATGTTAAGGATGGAAACTAATCATGAAAAATAGATATTTATGTATCGTGCCCGTGTGGGGGCCTATATGTTATATAATTATTGAAATTGAGATATTATGTGATATGTGTGACCGTGTGAGCTCATATGTGATATTAATAGCCTTGAATACATATGAATAATTATATTGTGTTGTTAAAATGCTTAATGTGGTACCATTGGTGTATTGTGATTATATTCATACTTTATTGGAATATGAGACATGTGAAAATTCATGGATGAAACGAAATTAATGAGCGGATATTGACTCATGTGGTTGTGGAAATGTATCATTGTGGTTGGTTATGGAAATATATCATGTGGTTGGTTGTGTAAATACTCATTATGATTGGTTGTGAGCATTACATCTTCATATCATATTTATTCATGAAACATTGGTATAACCGTGACAATATCTGAGAAATACTAGCAACATTTGATAACACCTTTTCGAGTGATGTGCCAAAAAAAGACATGATATATGTGGATTGTATACGAGTTGACTAACCCCTCATGGGTCCTGAGTTGGGAGGCTTGCCTCCGTAGATGTATACTGGATTGTGCGACGATCTCGGAGGTTGTGCGACGACCTCGTGCATCATTATCATCATCATCATTTACATTGTACTTACTTTATTGTGTTATGTTGTGTTGTACTGTCATATTGACTTGTCATCTATGTATTTATCGTGTCTTCTTTTACTTGTATTTGATGATCCTGTATATGCATGATCCCCCTTGTTCTTCTTATATGTGATAGAATACGTACTTTTGTTCTATCTTGGTGTGATGTTGAAATATATGTGAGATATATTAGAACTGTTAGTGCAAGCGGTAAGGTCTACCGTTGTAGGAAATTTTCTGATTGCAGGTGACGTGCCCTTAGTGTATATTTTGTATGCTTTATTTACTACTTTGCTTGGTCGGCCTATGATACCTACTGAGTACAAGTGGACCGTACTCATGCCTACTGTGTTCTTTCAGTGCAAGTCCTAGCTCGAGTGCGCCTCAGCTTGATGGACTCGGGCGATTGTTGGAGCTTCCAAGGTAGCGGTTAGACATTCATGCGTTCGAAGTTCACCTCTATCTTTCTACAGTATTTATGTGTTTATTAGTATTTAGAGTCATATATTATTTCTTTGTGGTTATTTTTCCAATGTATTTGACTCTTGATTGTATTAGTAGTTCTTACACCATTGACACCTGGTTTTAGGCATGATTGATATTTTGGATAAGTTCTTTTCGCATTGTTATGATTACTTATTGTAAGACCCCACAAAATTCCCTCGTAGTCTGAGCCTTAGAGCGTGTTCAGTGAAGTATTAATCCGACCTTAAAAGGTTGAGAAGTGTCTTCCCTAGTGAAAAGTATTTTGAACCGTGTAGAATTTCCTTAATATCTACTTTTTATCATGTAGATAATTGAATAAGCTTTCCGTCGATACCAAATTCACCCAAATCCGACACTCGGGCAAAGAGTTAGAGTTATTTTAGTAAGAAGTGTGCCACCTGGAACTTTAGCGCATCGCGGAGCCAGCCAAAATGGCAATCGTCAAAATCCAGTAAGCCTCTACGATTTTGGTGCATCGCGCCAAGGCTTAATTTTAGAATTGTCAATTTTCAGTGCACCAACGTGATTCCACTGCGTCACGGTGTTGTTTCAGTTCGCAACCAAGGTGGCAACGCGATTCCACTGTGTCGCGCCATCAAGCAGTTTTCCAATTGTCCAATTTCTAGTGAGCTGGCACGATTATGGCGCGTTGCGCCAGCATGTAAAATCGGGATTTTTCAGTTTAATTCCTAGGGCAAAAAGGGTCTTTTCCCAACTCCTATATATACTCCTTAACACTGGATTTGGCCTTATTTTAACCTAAAAATACTAGTTTTCTCTCAAGTTGTTCAAGAACAATAGCTAGGGTTTCTACAAAAATCAAAACCCTTCCTTCTTCTTCAAGAGAAATTAAGAAATCAAGAATCTCTCCAAGAGCTTTCAAGAAAGAGTTTCTCTAAGGTATGCAAATGCTGATTCTTGGGTCCTTTTCATCCAAGAAGCTCAAAAACCCTTTTCTAAATTTCAAAGTTTTTATGTTTATGAGTTTTCATGATTCATGTGAGTTGAAATTGATGTTCATGTTATTATTAAGTTTTGATTCATGGTTGTTTGTAAGGTTTTCAAGCTTTAACCCTAGTATGTGATACCCATGTGATGTTCATGACAAACCCTCTTCAAGTTGTTTGTTAAGTGATGTGTTCATGTCAATTAAGTGTAGAAATTATTGAATAAGCAAAGCATGCTCCCCATATGCTTGATAAAATGCTTATGTGAATGAATTAGAGCCATTATAGCATGTTGACTAGAAATCCCCAATTGTGTGTAAGCCCATGCATGCCAAGTGTTTGTTGAAAAGCCTTAGTGAATGAATTGTGGCATGATAGCATGAAATTCCCCAATTATGTGCTCTTCGATACATGCTAAGACTTTAATACATGCTAAGTATTTGATGAATGAATTGTAACATGATAGCATGAAGTTCCCCAATTATGTGTTCTCCAATATATGCCAAGACTTAAATAGGTGTGAAGTGCTTGATGCAAGGCCTTATTGAATGGAGTATGATCCAATAGCATGTCCCCCTATGTTATTACATGTTTAGGATTCCTAAATGCTTGAATTTTAGTGATTGTGATGGTGAATGATTATCCGTGGTCTTGATTATTCAAAAATGGTTATGTTTTACTTTTATGTATCGAGTTCTGGGGGTATTTATACCCGATAATTTAGCTGTTGTCTAGAGACCGTATCAGTTTTCACGAAAGACTTAAATAGGTGCGAAGTGCTTGATGCAAGGCCTTATTGAATGAAGTATGATCCAATAGCATGTCCCCCTATGTTATTACATGTTTAGGATTCCTAAATGCTTGAAGTTTAGTGATTGTGATGGTGAATGATTGTCCATGGTCTTGATTATTCAAGAATGGTTATGTTTTACTTTTATGTATCGAGTTCTGGGGGTATTTATACCCGATAATTTAGCTGCTGTATAGAGACCGTATCAATTTTTATGATAATTCCAGTCGAGCCATGATTCTCAGAACTCAACGAGTTATAGAACTCTATATTCTCAGATAGATACAAAATTTAAGAAATCTCAGTAATCTCTGTAATCTTCATAGTCTCAGTATCGCTAGTAATCTAGCCTCAGTTTTGTACCCAGCTCAGATCTAGTAGTATTCAAGTGTTCAGTTCAGTCCTCAGTAGTATTCGAGTAATCTATCCCGAGCTCAGTGTCGTTCAGTCTGATAATGAGATTCAGTAGTATTCCATCAGATACGGAACCAAGTGAATTCAGCTTAACTCTATCAGATCATTCGAGAAACATGATTGGTATCAGAGTCTTTCAGTTGGGGGTAGGAGCTAGCACCGATCGAGGGCAGGGATGACGGCTCCCCGTCAGAGAAGTAGAGTCGTTAGGAGCAATCCCTGAACACTAAAACTGCGTAGCCAGCGCAGGATGCAGGAGTCACCCATCAGGAAAGGCTAGTCACCCGTCAGATAGTCTTGATTATTATATTGCCTTAGGCTTGACTTCCTGTGAGGGTCACCCATCAGATAGGCTTGACTAGATAGGTCTTTACCCGTGGCACGGTATTGACACCCTTCCAGCTGGGGTTACAGATTGGACCCCACCAGTTGAGATTTGGGGCATGTTGGTTAAGTGACTACTTCCCACAGTTGCAGTTTCAGTATCAATCTTTAGAAATTAGGACTGTCAAATACAGTCATCTATCTCAGTGAGGAACTCAGATAGTTCTATTGATTCATGAACCACCCGTCAGATAGGCTTGGTCCCATATAAAGTTATTATTATCAGATCTAGAGATCACCGGTAAGATAGGCTTGATCTCAGTCTAAGATTCAGTTGAGTATTCTTGTTATCAGATCTAGAGATCACCCATCAGATAGGCTTGATCTCAGTCTTAGATTCAGTTGAATATTCTTGTTATCAAATCTAGAGATCACCCATCAGATAGGTTTGATCTCAGTCTCAGATTCAGTTGAGTAATCTCATTATCAGATCCTGAGATCACCCGTCAGATAGGCTTGATCTCAGTCTTAGATTCAGTTGAGTATTCTTTTTATCAGATCTAGAGATCACCCATCATATAGGCTTGATCTCAGTCTCAGATTCAGTTGAGTATTCTTGTTGTCAGATTTGTACATGATTATTTCTTATCATTGATAGTAGATTTTGGAATCATCCGTTAGAGAGGTTTGATCTTCGATGCAGTCAGTCGAGAGAAGAAAGCTCAGAATTCAGTCATTGATATGAGTAGATTTAGTTAATCAGTTTCAGTATCATCAGTTTTTGAGATCACTCGCTAGATAAGACTGATCTCAACTCCAGTACTCAGTTATCGGTATCAAATGATTCAGTTGTTCAGTATCTCAGGCATTACTAGTGAGTTCAGATGTCAGTAATGCAGTACCCGAGTTTTAGTACTCAGAATCGGGATGATTGTGATTATGGTTTGTGCATTCATGCATGTGTTCTCATTCAGTACTCTCATGATTATTCAGTCAAGTAATTATTCATGCATAATCCCTTGCATTTAGCCTTACCTCATCTTCATATTCGATATATTCCCGTACTGATGTATTTCTGCTATGGTGTTTTATTTAACACCATAGGTTCAGAGGCACGAGATCCAGAGTACCCTTAGCAGCTCAGTCCCAGTCAGCAGGAGTAGACATAGCAGTGAGTCCTCTTAAGTCGAGGATTATCCTTATTTTTATTATTATCGTATCAGATTTAGTTTAATTTCAGTAGACGAAGTTAGTTGGGGATATGTCCCATCAACTCCACAGTTCAGACAGTTTAGAGGCTTTTCAAACAGGTGTATCAAAATTCAGTTTTCAATTTTGAGTATTTTTAGATGTTTTGAACCTTATGACCAGTTTTTGCACTTATTATCTATATTACGCAGTGTTCAGGTACAAATATTAGTAGAGGGTTGTCTAGTGATCCTTCTGGATCATGAGCACCGTGTGACGTTCCGATTCTAGAAAATCAGGTTGTTACACTTATATGGTTCGACTTCATTCTAGAAGGCTTACCTTGAGATATTTTTATCTTTTTCTCTTTTTGTATCGGTTTGGATGATAGGCTTACTTGTCAAGGTATGCCGCGATAAGTGCCATCATGACTTTTATTTTTGGGACGTGACAAATTGGTATCAAAGCAATCAGGTTTCATTGGTCTCAATGGTGTAAGAACGGGAAGTCTAATAGAGTCTCACGGATCGGTACGTAGACATCCGTATCTATCTTGGAGAGGCTATAGACATCTTTAGAAAACTTCTCTCATTTTATTCTTTATTGTGCGATGTTCTTTTATACCTTGTATTCTGAGTTGTGTTTCACTCTTTCTGCGTGAATGGTGTACCTTATACTACTATTAGTTGAGAGAAACTGCGAGAGATTGGTGGAGATTATTTATCAGTTTTAGGCGTGTTGATGCTCCTGAGTTTTCATGGGATCAGTTTGTTGATGCCTATCAGGAGAGATTTGTGCCTTTTAGTTTGAGAGATCATTTATGGGACGAGTTTGATTATTTGGAGCAGGGATCCATGGCAGTTGATAAGTCTGAGGCACACTTCTATACCCTATCCAGATATTTCTACGATAGCATTTCTACTAAGCCTGAGAAGATTCAGAAGTTTTTAAAGGGTATGGTTGTCTCTCTTCAGTTAGCTACATCTCAGATGGTTGTGCTTGGGTCTTCTCTTTAGAGTATTGTGGATTATTCTAAGATGACAGAGGGTATTATTAGTGCATCTCAGGGAGGCGCCAAGAGGGTGCGTCATTTTGGTAAGTTCAGGAGTCAGACCTCTCAAGGTAGAGATTTTAGAAGTTTTCATGGATACCATGGTAAGCTAGTACAGGTGACATTATAGAGGTCAGGTGGTGTATCTTCTAGTTTAGCAGTTCAGGGTGGCCGTTCGGGCTCAGTTGTACTTTCTCCTATTGAGACTTATCATAGAGGTTGCTATGTGTGTGATAAGATTGGCCTTATGGCCAAGGACCATTCTCATAATATGTTTAGTGCTACTCTCATTTCATCTATGAGAAGTAGGGGTTTTACCAAAGGTGCAAGAGGTAGAGATGGTAAAGCCAATGTTAGTGGTCGTGGGACTACTCGATCAGTTGGTAGTCGTGGACAGTGTTATTCTATACCATCCAGACCTGAGGCAGAGGCTTCTGATATTGTGATTACAGGTATCGTCCCTGTTTATTTCAGACCTGCATCTATGTTATTTGATCCTGGATCGACTTTCTCCTATGTGTCTGTATATTTTGCTTTGGGTTTTGATTCTGCTAGTGAACTTCTTGCCATGCCTATTCATGTATCTATCCTGGTAGGTGATTATTTAGTGGTGGATCGGGCGCATTAATCTTAAGTTGTGACTTTTGCCGATGTAAGACTGGTAGATTTTCTTGTTTAGATATGGTTGATTTTGATATTTTTTTGGGTATGGAATGGTTGAATCCTTATCATGTTGTCTTAGATTGCTTTGCTGAGACCGTAACTTTAGCTTTGCTGGGTGTGCCAAGAAAGCCTAGAAGGGTACACTTTATTCAGGTCCTAAGAGAATTATATCTTATGTTAGGCTCGTAAATTGGTTGAGAGAGAATGTTTATCTTACTAGGACTATATTCATAACACCAGTGTTGTTTTGCCTCCTTTCTTAGATTCTGTCTGTGTTGTCCATGAGTTTATAAATGTATTCTCTACTAACTTGCCTGATATGTCTCTGAATCGGGATATTGATTTCAGTATTGATGTTGAGTCGGGCACCAAGATCATTTTATTTCTCCTTATAGGATGGCCCCAATAGAGTTGAAGAAACTAATGGATAAATTGCAGAAGTTGTTGGATAAGGGATTTATCCGACCTAGTGTTTCACCTTGGGGGCGCCTATCTTGTTTGTAAAGAAAAAGATGGGTATATTTAGATGTGTATTTATTATCGGTAGTTGAATAAGGTGAAAGATAAGAATAAGTATCCTCTTCCTCGCATTGATGATTTATTTGATTAGCTTCAGGGTGTTGTGGTGTTTTTGAAGATTGATTTGAGTTTCGGTTATCACTAGTTGAGGATTAGAGCTTCGGATAATCCAAAGATAGCTTTTTGGGCTCGATATAGTCATTATGAATTCTTGGTCATTCCTTTCGGGTTGACCAATGCCTCTGCCGCGTTCATGGAGTTGATGAAACGAGAGTTTTGATCGTATCTTGACTTATTTGTTATAGTATTTAAAAATGATATCTTGGTGTATTCCAAGAGTGAGGTTAAGCATGAGGAGCATTTGTGAATTATGCTTTAGAGATTGGGGGATGAGAAGTTGTATGTGAAGTTCTATAAGTGTGAGTTTTGGTTAGAGTCTGTTTCTTTCTTGGGTCATGTGGTGACTAAGAAAGTTATTATGGTTGATCCAACCAAGGTTGTAGCGGTTCGTGATTGGTCTAGAACTACTTCGCCCATCGAGATTCAAAGTTTTCTTGGCTTATCCGTGTATTATCGATATTTTGTTGAGGGTTTTTCATCCATTGCAGCTCCATTAACCAAGTCGACCCAGAAGAAGATTTCTTTCCAGTGGTCCGATGCTTGTGAGATGAGCTTTCAAAAGCTCAAGGATTTGTTGACTTCAGCTCTTATATTGGCTTTGGCCAAAGAGGGCATGGGCTTTACCGTCTTTTGTTATGCTTCAGGTGTTGGGTTAGGTGCTATGTTGATGCAAGAGGGCAAGGTAATTGTGTATGCGTCTTGCCAGTTGAAACCTCATAAGAGGGATTATCCTACCCATGATTTGGAGTTGTGTGGAGTTATGTTTGCCTTGAAGTTGTAGAGGCACTACTTGTATGGGGTTGATTGTGAGATCTTCTTAGATCATCATATCCTCCAGTACTTCTTCACCCAGCGAGATCTTAATATGAGGCAGCATCGTTGGCTTGAGTTGGTTAAGGATTATGACTTGACTGTTCTCTACCATTCGGGCAAGGCTAATGTGGTTGTGATTACCTTGAGCCGAAAGTCGATTAGCATGGGTAGCTTGGCGCATATTTTGACCCAGGAGAGGCCTTTGGCCTTAGAGGTTTAGTTTTTAGCTAACTAGATGGTTAGGCTTGATATTTCGATACCTGGGCGTATTTTAGCGTTTGTAGAGATCAGATCTTCTTTGATGGAGCAGATTTAAGCTCATTAGTTTGATAATACTAGATTGAGGTTGACTCAAGATAAGGTGTTGAGTGGGGAGACTAAGAAAGCCTCACTTGATTCAGACAGAGTTTTGAGGATTTGGGGTCGAGTTTGTATGTCGTGAGTGGGTGATTGGATTAGGTTGATCCTGGAGGAGGCCCATTGTTCCAGATATTCTAACCATCCAGGTGTGACTAAGATATATCATGATTTGAGGCAGCATTACTGGTGGGGTGATATGAGGCGAGATATAACAGATTTTGTGGCTCATTACCTATGTTTTCAGCAGGTAAAGGCCGAGCATATGAGACTTGATGGGTTGCTTCGGAGGTTACCCATTCTCGAATGAAAGCAGGAACGGATCATTCTTGACTTTGTAAGTTGTTTACCTCGTACATCTCATGGTTCTGATAGTATTTGGGTCATAGTGGATCGATTGACCAAATCAACTTATTTTATTCCGATTCAGGTCTCGTTTAGTGCTAAGAGGTTGGCTCGTATCTATATTTGTGAGATTGTTCATCTGCATGGTGTGCCGGTGTCTATTATTTCAAATCGAGTTTCTGTGTTCACATCTCATTTTTGGAAGATTTTTCAAGAAGAGTTGGGTACTCGGGTTGATCTTAGCATAACGTTTTACCCCCAGACTGATAGCCAGTCAGAGCGGACTATCCAGGTTTCGGAAGATATGCTTCGTGCATATGTGATGAATTTTGGTGTCCAGTAAGGGCAGCATTTGGCTTTAGCAGAGTTTGCATGTAATAATAGCTATCATTCCAGTATTGATATGGCTCCTTTGAGGTGTTGTATGGTAGGCATTTTCACTCCCCAGTAGGCTGGTTCGATGTTTCAGAGGTGAGACGTCGAGGTACGAATTTGCTTCGCAAGTCTTTGGATAGAGTCCGAGTCATTCAGCATAGACTTAGAGCGGCTCAGAGTAGGCAGAAGTGCTATGCTGATCTTAAATTTGTGCCTTGAGATTTAAGGTTGGTGATCGTGTTTTCCTTCGAGTTTCACCCATGAAGGGTGTGATGAGGTTTGGGAAGAAGGCCAAGCTTAGTCCAAGGTGTATTGGTCCATTTGAGATTCTTTGAACTGTTGGTGATGTGGCTTATGAGTTGACTTTTCCCCCTGATCTATCAGTTGTTCATCTAGTTTTTCATGTTTCGATGCTTCGTCGCTATATTCTTGATGAGTCTTATATCATTCATTGGGAGTCGGTTCAGTTAGATGAGCGGTTGTCCTTTGTTGAGGAGCCGGCTTTCATTTTGGCTAGGGATGTTAGGCGGTTGCCCTCTAGAGTGATCCATGTGGTTAAGGTCTAGTGGCGACATCGACCTGTTTATGAAAATGATATTTTTTTCAAAAATTTGACTTCGCCATCGCGTTCAGAATGTCCTGCACTAAATATTGCAGAAAAACTACAATATAATAGCTTTTTTCCACCTATTTTTGGCCCATTTTGCACATTTTCATCTTGCCTCTTGAGAGTTAAACCCTAAAATAGTGTGGGAGCTTAAAAGTTAAATTTGTGGGGGCTTGGAAAGCTAGATTAACATCTATTTCTTGGTTTTATTACGGATTTAAGGTAACAATACACCCTTTTCTTAGTAATTTCTTGATTAATTTCTCAAAACCCCAAAAATCTTAGGGCTTGATTTTAAACCCCAATTTCACTTCTTTTCACTTGAATAATGTTATTATCTTATAATTACTAGTTTTGTATCAATTTAACTTCAAAACAACTCCAATTCTTAATTTTAACCCGAATTTCAAAGATTCTACCTGGTAAAGCTCAAAAATAATTTTTCTTCGATTTGAACCTCGTTTTTGACTCGATTTAAATTGGATTTTCAGATGTAGGTTCCTAAAAATATGGTAACATGTTTTTGAAGTAAAGTTTTGATTTTGCCCTTCTTTTTTCGAAATCCATTTTAGGGGTCCATTTAGACTCCGAACCAAAAGTAGTCAATATGGGTGTCGTTGGTTTTGTTTTAACGCATAGATTTCATATTTGATGTTTTTAGTGGATTTCAGAATCATTCATGTAAAGTAAGGTCGCGGGTTCAAGTGTAGCGGATCGATTTTGGCTTTTGAGGTAGGTTATAACTTAACTCTTTCAGACTGGGCGGGTAGTAAATGATGATACAAAATGCATGTTAAGGGTGGGAACTAATCATGACAAATGGATATTTATGTGTCGTGCCCGTGTGGGGCCTATATGTGATATAATTGTCGAAATTGAGATATTATGTGATCTATGTGACCGTGTGGGCTCCTATGTGATATTAATAGCCTTAAATAAATGTGAATAATTGTATTGTGTTGTTAAAATTCTTAATGTGGTATCATTGGTGTATTGTGATTATATTCATACTTTATTAGAATATGAGATATATGAAAATTCATGGATGAAAAAAAATTAATGAGTGGATATTGACTCATGCGGTTGTGGAAATGTATCATTATGGTTGGTTGTGGAAATATATCATGTGGTTGGTTGTGAAAATACTCATTATGATTGGTTGTGAGCATTACATCTTCATATCATACTCATTCATGAAATATTGGTACCATCGTGGCAACATCTGAGAAACACTGGCAACACTTGATAACACATTTTTTAAGGATGTGCCGGAAAGAAGATGTGATATACGTGGATTGTATACGGGTTGAAGAACCCCCCATGGGTCCTACGTTGGGAGGCTTGCCTCCGTAGGTGTATACGGGGATTGTTTGACGATCCCGGAGGTTGTGCAACGACTTCGTGTATCATCATCATCATCATCATATACATTGCACTTACTTAATTGTGTTATGTTGTGTTGTACTGCAATATTGACTTGCCATCTATGTATTTATCGTATCTTCTTTTTACTTGTATTTGATGATCTTATATATGCTTGTTCCCCCTTATTCTTTTTATATGTGATATAATACGTACTTTTGTTCTATCTTGGTGTGATATTGCAATATATGTGAGATATATTAGAACTGTTAGTGCAAGCGATGTGGGATACCATCGTGGGATATTTTCTAATTGCAGGTTACATGCCCTTAGTGTATATTTTGTATGCTTTATTTACTACTTTGCTTGGTCGGCCTATGATACCTACTGTGTACAAGTGGACCGTAATCATGCCTACTGCGCCCTTTCGGTGCAGGTCCTAGATCAAGTGCGCCTTAGCTTGATGGACTCGGGCGATTGTTGGAGCTTCCAAGGTAGTGGTTGGACATTCATGCGTTCAAAGTTCACCTTTGTGTTTCTACAGTAGTTATGTATTTATTAGTATTCAGAGACAGATATTATTTCTTTGTGGTTATTTTTCTGATGTATTTGACTCTTGGATTGTATTAGTAGTTCTTACATTATTGACACCTGGTTTTGGGCATGATTGATATTTTGGATAAGTTTTTTCGGCATTGTTATGATTACTTATATGGTTCGATTTCGTTCTAGAAGGCTTACCTTGGGATATTTCTGTCTTTTTGTCTTTTTATTTCGGTTTAGGTGATAGACCTACTTGTCAAGGTACGCCGCGACACGTGTCATCATGACCTTCATTTTTGGGTCGTGACAAATATATTTATTTTTTCTTAATTAATTTAAAATATATTAATGTGATATAATAAATGTTAATTTGTTATTTCAATTTAATCAAAAAACATTTCTAATGATTTATTTTTTAAAATATTCCGCGCATCGCATGGGTACCTATACTAGTCTACATATACATAAAGGAAGATTATGAGAAAGCTAATGTGGCATGCTTCATTGGCCATCATTACTATTTATCTTTTTTCTTAGAATTTTGACAATTTTTTCCTACTTTATTATTCTAAAATCTTCCAAAAAGAATAAGAAAATGGTTATTTAAAGGTCATATATTGAATGGTGCATTACGGGTGTCTAACGTGGAATGTGAAAATTTAACACTATCAAAACATTTTCAGCTTCTACCATTAATTTAGTCTTCAAATTTAACTTTTGGGATTCTATCTAATCTTCCGTTATCAAATTATTCCAATGGTCATATGTTACCACAATAAATTGTTATTAAGTGACAGTAACAAATACAATTTGCAAGGAGTTAACATATTACAACAACAACAACATACCCAATGTATTCCTATAAAGTTGGGTCTTGGGAGGGTAATTGTGTGCAGACCATACCACTACCTCAAATGAAGTAAAGAGATGGTTTCCGATACACCCTCGACTCAGTACAAATAATAGTATAACTAACACCAAACACAAAAGCACACAACAAAAAAGGATAACACCCTGCTAGCTAATACAACAAAAATAAGACAACCACAACATAACCGTAGCTATAGTAGGATAGATAGGGCAATTGAAACTGCTGAATGAATTTTATAGTTTCCTGCTATTCAAGTGCCGTTTTGAAGCCTAAATTCTCAAATCACTAACCTCTTAATGTTGATGTATATGGAAAGGAGGAAAAGCAAAGATTTAGTGATGATATTTACTAGAAATGCATGGTTATTCTTGTACCCCACTTCACCCCAAAAAACATAACGAAATAGATAAAATTACAAAAACACCAAAAATGAAAGAGGGACAACTAGCTCAGCATTTCAGTATTATCTACTTTCATAATATGTTAGCCACCGCAACTAAATGTTTGGATCAATCATATTTGATTAACTATTAACTTATGTACCAATCAAAGAAGTTGGAGAGGCATCATTGGAAATTTCAAGTTCCTCGAAAAAAAAAGCAGTCATTTCACTAATGTAGGAGTTAAAGCCCCATCAACTTTAAGTGAGAAAGTTAATGCGTTTAGACCTATGCATCATGAGACTATTGTTACTGCCATACTATATAGAATCCACAACATAGTAGGAAGACATCATTTTTTTTTAATTTCTATCAAACTGCACTATGAGTTGAATTCATGCAAAGAATTAGTCCATTTAAGCAATCAATAACATTTATTATGTTCACTTGAACACTTCAATAATGCCTCAAACCCATTGAAAATCTACCTTATTGAAGTATGCCAGCATAGTAGGTTCAGTAAAGAGCCTACTGCTTTGGACTGCGTATAAACTATTGTAAAGAGCCAGCATAGTAGGTTCAAGTTGGGTAATAGTGCCCTCCTAATCATATAAGCATCAACACTCTACTTCAAAGGGAGATATATGTTGTGGATCTACTCTTCATTCTGGTCTAGTGGCGTATGCAAAATTTTATTCAAATAATGTCATCTTGATAGTACACGAGTTTGGTTTTGAGGATTTTACTGAGGCTTTATGCCATCACAAACTAATATTTGAAGTAGTTTTTTAGAAGTGTTAGTTTATTTTGTGTACATATTTTGCAAATTACTATCTATATAGAGACTAGGGGTGGCAAATGGGCGGATTGGATTGAATTTGGACGGGTTAAATATGGATCAAGCAAAAATGGTTTGGATTGCAATCCGCCCATATAAATATGGGTAAATATGGATTTGGTCAAATATGGATTGGGTAAAAATGGTTTCAACCCACTTTAACTCTCAAGTCAAAAATTTAAAACTTCTATATCATATCAACTTGACTTTTTTTCCATTTCTTTTTTTTTTTTAGTTTTTTTGTCTCTCTTCTGTATGTAGCCTTTAGTTTTCTTTTATTTTTTTTATTTTTTTGTCATTTCTTTTTTTTTCTCTCTCTCTTATATCTCTACCCTCTATCCTTTGTTTCTTTTTCTTTTTTCTTTTTTTTTTCCTTTTCCTTTTTCGTCTCCTTTTTTTCATTTTTTTATTATTTTGTTTTTACTTCTTTCTCATTTTTTTCCTTTTTGGTTGTATTTTATGTTTTATATTTTTTTTTATTTTTGAAGAACATGGTTAAGTCGAGTACAAATTATTGATGATGACTAAAATATCGTAACCACTCAGTATATTTGTTTTCACAATCATCTTTTTTCCTTTTCTCCTTTTTCATTATTTTTTCTTTTTGATTTTTTTTGTATTTTTTTCTTCAATTCTTTCTTTACGCTTTTTTCTCTTTTCTATCTCTAACTTCTACCTCTCTTTCTACTTTTTTGTTTTTTTTTCTATTTTTGGTTTCCTTTTTTTTATGATAACGAAAATACCATAAACGCATATTGATTTATATTCGCCCAACATTTATAATTCGAGGGCTATGTGGATCCTCAACCATATATATTTTAGTCTCAAGAAAATACAATTAATTCATATACTTTTTTTTGGTTTTTCATCCGGTGTTCGGTGCCTGCATTGGAGCCCCGACTAATCCGGATCGGGCGTTGCAGGGCGCATTAAGGTGGCAGCGCTCCCAATAGAGTTTTCTCCATAATTAGGGTCGTACCCTCGACCTCTGGTTAAGGGTGGAGCAGCCTCATCCACTGCACCACAACCCATGTTGATTTTAATTCATATATTTATTTGTATATAAATACAAATGATAAATTGCACCTATTGACAACTAAACTATTCAAATACAAATAATAAATTTATTTGAAATATATAGTATGATACAAATAAATTTAAACCAAAAAAATATAAAATGCACTGACAAAAAAAAATGAGGAAAAGAATATAAAAAAATAAGAAAAATGACAAAAATGACGAACCAAGAATGAAAAAGGGGGAAGCAAAAATACAAAAAAAAAAAGAATGCAAAGAAATAAAATTGAAAAAGAAAAAAATGATGAAAAAGAAGAAAGAAAAAAAGTGTAAGAAACGAGTAAAAAATAAGTGGAAAAAATGAAAAAGAAAAAAAATTAAATTAAAGGAATAAATAAATAAATAATAGTAAATTAAAGGAAAAAAGAAAGAAAAAAGAAAAAAAAGAAAGAGAAATAAAAGATAGAAAAAAATAATAATAATAAAGCAGTGAGACTATGGATTATATTTAATTGATAAGATATGTTATGAATTATATAGGCTAAATGGGATAATTAGAAGCTTATATTTATTAACCCATGTAGGTCTCAAGCGAATACGAATGATGAAATAAGAATAAGAAAGGGGAAAGCAAAAAAAAAAAGAATACAAAGAAAAAAGAAATAAAAAAATAAAAAAATAGATGAAAAAATGAGAAAGACAAAAAGAAATTATAAGGAATGAGTAAAAAAATGAAAAAGAAAAAAAGTAAATTCAAGGAAAAAAGAAAGAAAAAAAGAAGAAGAAAAGAAACTAGAAAAGAAAAAAAATTGAAACTTTAAGCAGAGGTGGGTGATCTCTGTGTTTAAATGGGTACCCATATTTTACCCATTTTGTCCATATTTGTATGAGCTTTTAAAATGAGTTGAAGTCCATATTTACCCATTTGAAATATGAATGATCCAATTCACTAAATATGGGTTAAATGGACTCTTTTCACAAATATGGGCTGAAATTGCCACCCCTAATAGAGACAAAACTGAGAAAAAACTATGTATGTAAACATATATAAATCACTTTATGTGTAACACAAGTTGCCAATTGTCTTTCCACATGAATTCTGTCTTAGTACAAACAGATGCATCATTTCTAGCTTAACTTTTTCTACCCCTTATTCAGAAGAATAACAATACCATGCACAAGGAATTGGATCAAGAATATTTGTTCTGTAACAGGAGAAATATGTAATAATGTTACTAAATGTCTTTCTTCAGGGCTGTGTGAAAATCTTTTAAGTTAAGAGATATATAGTACAAACCAAAGCTAGTATTATTATTAGTATTTATCTAAAAGGAAAAAAAAAAAAACCAATGGTCAACTAATGACCCTCCAAATTTCTCTGCTACATCAGCTAAACTTCCACCTATTATATACTCTAGAAAAATACTCAACTTTCTTTTACCATTTGCTTCAAAAGACAAAACTTCACCAATGAATTTGACAATATGGGGTGAATCCAAATTCTCAAGAATTTCAACTTCATTTTCAAGACACTTAAGTCCTACTTCTAATTCTGCAAATTTTAACACAAAAAGTCCCCCAGTCGCCTTGTACAGGTCTAAATAAACTCTCCCAAATAATCCTGATCCAATCACTTTACCTTTCAACCACTTATTAGGATGAGGACATGAACATTTGGAAAATTCAACCATATCTTTTTCCTCACTTTATAGTGTGCACTTAAGACCAAATTATCTATCCCTTTATTATAAAGGATAGACGGTATAAAGCATAATGAAAAGAGACATAAAACACTTCAAATATGATGAAAGTCAAAGACAGATTACAACCATAAACTTGCAAGGATAGACAAGTAATATCATCAACCAAGCCAATGCAAATTCACATGCTATGTACAAGGCGTAGTGATTTTATTTGCTATCATCAATAAACTGACAAAGGAGAATTAGGTATACTATGTGCAAGGTGAAAAAATAGTGTGTCTATAATAACAATACTTAGAGAGTGAGGCTGAACTTGTGACATACAGTGCATAGAAAATATGCCTATATTTGGTAGTTCAATTTCAGAGATACATGTAGATTAGCTTTTTCTAGTTACATGTCATTAAATTTCCAAACACAATTTTTTATGTTTATCTGGACAAAGTTTCCCCAGCTGACAAGGATATCCTGAAAGTCCACTAAAGCATCACCTCAAAAAAGAAAAGGCATAGAAAGAATAAAAAATATGGTGTCTCACTTATTTCAAACATCAAACTGAAGAAGTACCATATTAAAATCCCTGAAATATGTCGAAACCTGTGAGGGGAATCGATTGCAACTAGGATTCAGCTTACTGGTTGTTATTTGGGTCAGTGTGAAGGTGATTTGAGTAATGGGGACTGTGTGAAATATGTAAAAAATGGTGTTGCTAAAGCTAAAACTGAATGTGGGAACTCAATTTCTGCACAGATTTATATGCAACAACGATATATTAGAGAGGATATTTATTTTGCTCGAACTCTACAATCGAACTCTACTCACCTGTATCCTCAAATCCAAGTTTCTTGTTCTCGAAAAACAACTTAGAGGAAAAATGGGTAGACATATGTTCTATAATTATCGCTCATATAAGTAATGTAGGCAACCCATCCAAAGTACAACATAAAATTATGGAAGAACTTTGTAGGGACTAACTGGACACTAGATACTTCTGTGTGGCCTAACACAATAACATACTTACTGCCAAACTATATAGCATCCACAACATAGTAGGAAGACATCAGATTTTTATCAATTTCTATCAGAAACAGTAAACACAAAATCTGTAAACACATTTGGCAGACATTATGTAAACATAAAATCTGTAAACACAAAATAGTAATCTCACACAGAAACAACAAGATTCACATATATATACAAAGAAACAAAATGTTTGTAAACACGAAATCCTAAATTTTAGAGTTTGCTCGTACAACACGGAACCTTGCACCTCCTTTGCAAGATGATGAAACAGCTTATGTGAGCCTGTAGAAAGTTTGTGTATCTCCTTACGAGACTAACGATTTACCTTAATGTGAAACTTCTCGATACAAATCTGAACTAATGATCCATAATATGATACTGGACATTGATTGAGAAACAAAAACCAAAATTGATAATTTCAACTAACCATACTGATGAAATTTTAAAGAAAATGTACAAGCTAGACACACTGCTAGACTATTTGTATCCACAATCCTTTTGGTCGAAAAAGGAATATTGAATGTCACCTTTTGATTGACAATTCCTAGTCGGTGGTTGCCCTTCCTCGCCGGTGGTTGCCCTTTCGTACGAAACATTAAATTTGTACACCTTCAAATTAAAAAAATAAATAAATTTGCAGAGAGAAAAAAAAAGAAATTATATAAACAAACTTTTTTATTAATAATCCCACATATATATGAATCACGACAAGTCGTGATTATAACGATAACACCTAAAAAATTAAATAAGAAAAGAAATACGAAAATATAAAACAAACCATCTATATATATATATGTAGTATATATCTATATATAAAATCAGGAATTTAGAAACACAACTATTAAAAAACCCACAATAATTAAGTTGACTATGATGATCCAAATATTTGGAATGACAACCCAAATGATGAAAGATCCAAGACGAAAGATCAGAATAAGCATGATAAATATCATTATTGCACAATTGTCTGCCTCGATCATCTTCTCGAACTAACTAATTAGTTGATTTACTATCTTCTCGGACAACTTAATTTGGAGAGTTACTGATTTTGTGAAGAATTATGGGGATTCAATGATTTGTGGGGTATGTTTATAGGGGTAGCTAGGTGGTAAGTTCACTAGCATAAGATTCCAAATTCAGGGTATACAGTGTGTACTTTTTCAGAACAAGAAATGCTTACATGCATGCACCTAATGTGTACGATGGTAAAATAACGGTTAGCATAAGATTACATGCATGCATGTAACCCTAAATCTGGAATCATGTAACCGTTATTTAACCGTCGTACACATTAGGTTCATGCATGTAAGCATGCCTTATTCCAAAAAAGTACACACTATATACCTTAAATCTGGAATCTTATGCTATTGAACTTACTACCTAGCTACCCCTATAAATATATACCTCACAAATCATCGAATCCCCACAATTCTTCACAAAATTAGGAACTCACCAAATTAAGTTGTCTGAGAAGAAGTAAATCACCTAATTAGTTAGTTCGAGAAGATGGTCGAGGCGAACAATTGTGCAATAATGATATTTATCATGCTTATTCTGATCTTTCTCCTTGGAGCTTTCATCATTTTGGTTGTCATGCTAGATATTTGGATCATCATAGTCAACTTAATTATTGTGGGTTTTCTTATAGTTTTTTTCTTAATTCCTGATTTTAAATATAGATATATACTAATATGCCTATAAAAATAAACACACACACCATATATAGATAATATATATATATATATATATATATATATATATATGGTTTGTTTTAAATTATCATATTTCTTTTCTTATTTAATTTTTTAGGTGTTATCATTGTAATCACGACTTATCGTGATCCATATATATGTGGGATTATTAATAAAAAGGTTTGTTTATATAATTTTTTTATTTTTTCTCTCTGTAAATTTAATTTTTTTTTAATTTGAAGGTGTGTAGAGAAATGTTTCACGTTCACTTTGAGGCTTGATGTTTTAAGTGACAGAGTGTTAATTAGTTCTTGTAAATATTTTTTTTCATCTCACGTTTAATACAATAAGTCTTCCAATGGACTCATGGACCTTAAACAAACTTGTACAATCTTCAAAAATCGTGACCAATAAAAAGTAAAAACTGTTAACAAGAGTTGAAACAATATTTAAGCTTTTAAACCTTAGTTGAACTTCAATTAATATTGATAGTGTGGTAAATTAAATGTTAAATATGTAATCAACCCAAGAAGATGCTATTCAAAGTTACATTCATAGCTTTGAAATACAACGATGACACTCAAAGTTCAGAGGCTAACCTCGGATCCTAGAATAACAACATCTTTCTCCAGGAACAGTGTAAGCTAGCTAGTAAGATTGATGCTTCTAGTCAGCCATTTGCCAGCAGGAACAGTTGGTCTTCGCACTTGTCAGCAAAGGAATTGAGATAGAAAATAGCATTCTGGAATGCTACGGTATTTATTATTTTTCCATCACCCACAACTCCATAGTCCAATACTGAGGTGCTGTGAGGTCAGGATTTCAAATGCTTATTAAACTTGCATTTTCCATCAAATTAAGCTTCACTGAGTATTGTACAGTGACCAAATACCCTCAACAAAAGCAGCACTGCTTGGAAACAAAATCAAAGAGAAATGGTAAATCATTCACTATCCAGTATCTTATTGAATTACTAAACTTTCACTATCATATAAGCTAATAAGATCGAAGCCACAACCTCATGTATTTGCCACTGTCCTATCAGCATTACAGAGATACATTACAACAATTCTACCCCAACATACTTTGCTAGTGTTTCGCTGTTAGCAGATCTCACAAAGATAAAATTCAGGCTTTGACTGTTGCTTTATTTTTTTCACATTTACATTCGTTGGTTGAATAAATGTAATATGAGAAAATAAAATACGGAGAAAGAAGATCACCACATTGAAAAAGTTCTTATCTTTACACACATTTGATATAGAAAATACTGAGGAAAACCAACAACATATGTAAAAACTGATGTCACAAATGAGCAGAAAATACCAGTAGAAAGAACACAAGTAGATATTTTTTTTCTTTTATAGAAAAAAGTTCTCCACTTGATTAGTAATCAATAGATAGTGGCTTCATTGGAGCACAAAACACTGAGCCATTGCAGTACTTGATAAGTGTTAAGTTCAAATGAGAGAAAAATGAGAAATAATGTATTTATAACTTGGTCAACTTTCATAATTTATAGCACACTTCAGCAAGTCATTGTATATATCATTAGTGGTTTTCCCAATCAGATCCCTTCTACCAGGATTGATGTGCTACAAGACAAAACAAATTTCAACTCTTTTATGTAAAAATCAAAAATTTATTATTACAAAGAACATCCAAACAAATCTTGAATCCAACAAACATTTGTCTTGAAAAGACAACGTAGATAAAAACAATAAGCATTCTAGTTAAATAATACAAGAGATCAAGCAAATCTCTACAAAAATCCGCTAGTAAATTCAATCCAAAGCACATATACTAAGGTCTATACTCCCCCCACCCAAACCGCCACCACCACCCACCCACACAAACAAGTAAAATCAATTGAATCAAGAATCAAATTTTAAGCAAAAAAATTAAATACCCACTAATTTTTCAACTAAAAATGTCAGATTAAAGATATGAAATTCAAGATTTAGTCAAAGAATAAGACAACCTCAGTAAAACAAAAGAACAAGAACAACAAAAATATAATAAAACCAACGTACTTACTAGCCTCTTCATGATTATATTTTTCTCTGACATAGTGAACTTCAACAAATCTTGAAGCACCCACCCCGTCTTCTCCAAATAAAGCTTAAAACTCATTGAACCAAAGTGAGAAGAGGGAGGATAAAGAAGGGAAGGTAGAGAAGAGAAGAGGAAGTGTGTGTGTGTAATTGTATGATAGATGAGAGAGTGGCAATTAAAGAGAAAAAAAAATTGAATATATTATTTCCTCCAGACCAGTTTAAGTGTCTTAGTTTGACTAATCATCAAAATTTAAAAATAGAATCTCTTGATTTTAATTTTATCATCTAAAATGTTGAAACTAAAAAGATGCATTATTTGTTGGACAAATCAAAAGAAAAAATATAACACTTAAATTAGGACGGAGGGTTGTCCAACTTTATTTATTTAACTAGTGATAAAAGTCGCGCTTCACACAGTTAAAAATAATATTTAAAAAAATTATATCAATAGATATTATTGTAAATTATTAGAAAGAGAACGATTTTGTTTAATTATATGCATATGATAATTAATTATAAATAATTGATTACATTACAAAATCTTTATTTGTGTTTAAGTATTCTGTTAAATAATGAAATTTTTATTTCTTTATAATTTCTTCTATTTAAAGAACATGAGGATGAGAGTAAAAAAAATAACTTGTAACCATCAGAATACAAATTAAAAGAAAGAAATTAAATTCTTAATTAATCAATCTATATTTTTTTTGTCAATATAAATAGTTTTACGCAAGAAGTTTGGCCACATCATTGCTTACATGTATGTATTGTTGAAGTTGTCTTATCTTAAGACATTCTAACTGATAATATTTCACTGTATATATCAATGAAAGAAAAATACATCAGAAAAAATATTAGTCAAATAAAATCAAGTAGAAAATAAATCACAAATTTTAAATTTGATAACACCATTAATAATGAATGAGACATTTATAAAAAAGATTTAAAAATTTCACGAAAATAGTGGTAGTATAACTTTCCAGTTATACTATTATCTTGCAACGAAAAAAAATAATGTAATATTAAAGAGCAAGTGAGCGTATGAATTCTACCAAAAGAAAAAGTGAATTTATGAAACTAAAGTATTACTTCACCTTAAATAAGTTTAGAACTTTTACTATCAATAAAAAAAATAGTGGAACACAAATAGAAATTTATTGGATCAAAAGAGGAATTAGAGGAGGTGAAAAGATTCATAACTATTTTGAAACTTAAATGTTTAATGACAAGTCATGCATTTTCAATTTTACTTAAAGAACATAAAGGTTTGTAACTACTAATATGAAATAATAATGTTTGACATTAATTAAAAAAATAGAAAAAGTCTAAAGTTTTACCTTTACAATTAATGCAGAAAGGTGCGAATTTACCAATAATTTTGTTGACCGGTTAAATGATATATAAATAGCTCATATTGATTAATTTATTAAAATAGCTCATATTGATTAATTTATTAATTTGAGTTATGAATATAAAAAAATTGGGGGTTATGGAAAGTAGAATAAATATGAAATATTTTTTAAATAAATAAATTGATTAATATGAAGAATGACGAAAAACAAAATATGATTCGTATGATTAATATGACATACACTCAGCATACACCAGACATACACCACCAGTAAAATATCATAGCCACCCAAAAATATCACCACAGTCATCATCATTCATTCTATCACAGAATGCAAAAAATATCTCTACCAGAAAAAGAAAAACTTTTCGTTGAATCAGATTATTCTAGAATAAGATCATTACAGAAATCAAAGAAGTAGTAAGTAATTTTCCAAATATGTTTAGCATCAAAGAGTCATAGTTTCAAATATTTCATCCACAAATATCAAACAATTAAACAGTATGAAAGAAAACTCCAACTAAACAAATATAACACATTCAATCAGTTATAATACAATAAAATTTTAAATATAAATTGTCAGTGTATAAAATATGGATAAAGAATGACGAACAACTTTAATGCAGAAAAATATAAAATTAAAGAACATACCAAAATAGATACTCGAGATTCTATAATAATACTGTCTCTATATTTATAATAGCAAAAATAATGAAACTTTTAGACAGACCTGAATTTTGATGAAAGAAATCACATTCATGTGTGAAATATAAATCAAATAAAGAAGATGAAGGAGGAAAGTAGTAATTAAAAGAATTTAATTAGTGTCTTTTGAGTTTTTCAATTTTTACCTTGTTTAAAATAGTTAAGAAAATACCTTTTACTTTTTTAACATTGTATATTTAGTATGGTTCCTTGAATTTTTCACTAAATAAGAGGAAAAAAAAAGAAAAAAAAAAGAAAAAGAAGTCATTTAAGAAAATAATATAAATAACATTAATGATGAGATTAAGGGAAAGGAAAACATACAACTATAAAAGAAGAACTGAGTATGTTTAAAGAAAAATATGGCAATCATTAATACTCAATCGTATTAAATTGTGGCTAATTAATAGGGTGATTAATTTCTTTTTGCAGCGCAAAGAATGAAAAAAGGCAGAAATTACCAAAATTCTGAGAAAAAAGATAATTACCCTTCCGGGCTTATAAGAGGTGTCACATCAGCATTTTATATACTCTCCTTTATATATTTATATGATTTGAAAAATCGATAACGTTTTATGTCTATTTAATTTTTGTTATTAAATATTATTTATTTTTCGACTCTTAACAATAACGCATACTCAATAAAATTTCACATCTGAGGTCTAGAGAGGATAAAGTGCAGGCAAATCTTATCATTACTTTGGAAAGATAGAAAATTTATTTCTGAAAACTCTTGACTTACTGATTTAATAGGAATGATATCATAAAATTATTTTTTATTTATTATTTTGTAAGAAATATATCAAGTCAAACATGAATAAATAAAAATAAATAAAGAAAACACTTAATTAAATACATAGAACTACTATTGCTAATAGTACTATTGACACCAATAGAAAAAAGAAATGGATAGTAAGAGAAAGGGACAACGAAGAAATAGAAAAAGATATTTCTTCATCTCCACATACTATTATTATTATTACTACTATACTCCATTGACACTAATACAACAAAATAAATATGAATAGTTTTTTTGGTGTTCATTTTTGTATATACTAGTAAATTTAGTCGCGCTTCATGCAGTCATGAAATACTATTTAACATAATAAAAATTAATCAAAGATCTTAAATTATGAAAATTATGAAAAGTGACCGTAGAATGTTTTGATTGTATACAGTGATATCAATCACATGTAATATCATATCAATATACACAATTTATTTTTTTTCAGCACTAGAGTATATTGTGAATCTTTCAGCGTTCAAACGTTATAAATTTATGACCAATTAAATTCATTCTGTTATTATCATTCTAATAATTCTTTTTTTTGAAGTATTAAGAACACAATACGATAAAATTAAAATGATACAATTATTAATTAACATGCAAATGAAACATTCAAGCCTGTCGTATTGTAAAATGTGAAAATACAATTTTAAATAGAAAAAATTAAATATTTAGATGAGCCAAAAGTCCTTTTTAGTGGTAGAATAGCCTTGTTGTTTGGAAAAAAGAAACATTACTAAAGAGTAGGGGTGGGCATAGTACAGTACGGTACGGTATTTTAAAATTCGGTATGGTAACTTCAATTTTTGGTATCTAAAAGAACAATACCATTACCATACCAAATTAGTTCGGTATGGTTAGGTATTTTTAAATTTGGTTTCGGTATTTTACGGTATGATAATTCGGTAACCATACTTTATTTGATTTCGACTTACATATATTCATATAAACAAACTATAACTTTAAACTTTAAAAATGTCTCAAGCTTATAAGACTAACAACTATCTTTGTCAATCAATTACACAAAAAGAACATTTCAATCACGATTGAGTAGTCCAAGATGCAAACTCTGAACAACATTACTTAAACTTAAGCATATTACTCCTAAATAATAAACTTCCCAAAAAAATTATTTCTAAATAAAATTACTTTTATGTTCAATTGGCTAATGAATTATATATAAATATATTTAATAATCTTAAATATAATATATATGGATTTTATATATTATTAAAAAACTTTGGTGCGGTATACGATATTTCGGTATTTATTGCATAAATACCAAATACAGTATCAAATACCAAAATAATTTAAAACTCTTACCAAATACCATAATATTCATATCACGGTATAAAAAAATTCGATTTCGAAATGGTATTCAGTATATATCATACCATGCCCACCCCTACTAAAGAGTTTATTCAGTTCTTTAACATTCCTCAAAGTCAAATACATATTTCTTGACATAATTATATTCCCCTTGTTATCAAACTACTCATTCAAACTGTGATTCACGAATATAACAAAATAATTTTATCCAAGTACATTATACGAACACAATTTTTATATTTCCATCATGACTAAATTTCAAACTCCTAAATTGACACTATTAAAATTAATCTTTTGACTTTTAATCATAGTTTTCTCAAGATTAAAAATACTTTAAATGTTGTTTTTGAAATCTCAAACTAAATATCTAGTATGCAAATTGGTATAGCATTGAAAAAATCAATTAATTCTATATATACTATGAGACTTCCTTCTCAACAATATAAGCATCGATATGTTGTGATAGGGAGAGGCACTAATAAACAACAACATATCAATTCATTCGTTAATCACCCACTAATAAATAGAAAAAAATAAAGAAATAAAAATTTCTTACATAAAATGCATGATCAATGAAACAGATGACCAAAGTCAGATAAATTAGAAAAGCATATAAACTATCAAATTTGAAGTGAAATTAAACCATTTAAATATCAAAATTAGAAATTAGAAAGATACTCAAACACACCTTAAATTGCATTGAAGGAAAGGGAAGAAAATCTAACATTTAGATACCTCATATCAAGATCTGCGATTTATATTGCTGTTGTGGCTAAAGATGCCATTTTAAATAAATTTTGTACGTTCTCTTTCTTAAATATAAGAATAAATGCACAATCAATGAGCAATCAAAATTTGAATATTGTATTATGCTCTAATTACAGATTTCCGTTTCAATCTTTTAATAGGTGAATTTTGGTTTTCTTCTTTTAAGCATAGTAGATAAATTTTTAAAAATACAGAAAATCTCAAAAATTTGACAAAAAAGATAAATAAGAATACTTGTTTGTGAGACATGCCACATCAGCAAGCTCATATTCCTCCTTGTAGGGTTCGAAATCGAGAGGGCGTCATGCGAAAGCTTTTAGTTTGCAAATCATTGTGACAATAAATCAGACGACAAAGAAAATAATACTAAAAACTTAATATTATTATATTATTTGTCCAATTGGCCTACATATAAAATCTAATATTAAAAAGCATAAAACTAATGAGAGAGAAATTTTTTAAGAAAGAGGTTAGTCAAATATGACAAGGTTTTGTATTTTCTTTTCAGGAAAAGTAAAAGTAATTATGTTTACTTTTATTTTTCTTCCAAGAAAAAGTAAAGCTTAATTTTAGTAAGAAAATCAGGGTAAAAACCCTAACACTCCTCCTTATATATATATATATTGATTGTCTCCATGGTTTCTTTAAATAATAGTGCCCTTGTAATAACTATATCTCTCCATGTTTCGTTTGTCTTTTTTCTTCTTCTAATCGAAGTTAACAGTATATATCATATTATAAACTATTGTATGCATATAATAGAGCACATACGATGCATGAAGTTCAAGTCCAAGTATAACAATCAATTTCTTTTTTTTCTTTGTTGATAGCAATGAAATTCAACTGATTTAGAGGTTAAAAAAACACTAACTAAATTTGCCTTTCTCTCTATTGCTGAATGAAAAGAATCCACCTCAAAATCTGGTATTGATAAATGATGAGAAATACTCCCTCCGTTTCAAATTATTCGTCCCAAATTTTTCAATTTGATTTCTTATTTTACTTGTCTTTTTTCATTAATCAAGAAGAGATAAAAAATTTCTATGTTTTACTCTTTGCATTAATTACTTTTTCTTCAAATTAAAATGTAAACATCGTTTAATAAAGATAGTATGGTAAACTAGGCATGTTATTAATTATTTTTCTTAATCAATGTGTCATCTCAATTTGGGATGGGTAATTTAGAACGGAGAGAATAGTTAAGAAAGATTTATTACGTGAAGAAATAGTTTGTTCAAAATGATACGTAATTGTGTAAGTATGAAGAGTAAAAGGAATTGATGTGAATAAAATAAAAATTGGTCAAAGATATGTCCACCTCATAACCCCGAGTACATAATTTCAAATCTTACACCTTTCAAAATATCTCTTTTTTATTCTCCATTGAACAAATTAATGGAATGACCATTCAATGGATTTACTATTACCAAGAGTGAATCTGCTCAATAAATAACTAAATGTAACATTTTGAATTCTCTTTTTTTTACGTTATACTCCTCAATAAACAAAATAAGTAGATTAATGTAATGGATTGATTACAAGAATAATGGAGGAATATTTATTTGTGGCCAAAAGACTTTTTCAATTTATTTAGCTATAAAGTGATTACATTCAAAATATCTCTTTTCTATTCTCCATTAAACAAATTAATGGAATGACCATTCAATGAATTTACTATTACCAAGAATGAATCTGCTTAATAAATAACTAAATATAACTTTTCGGATTTTCTTTTTTACGTTATACTCCTCAATAAACAAAATAAGTAGATTAATGTAATGGATTGATTACAAGAATAATGGAAGAATATTTATTTAGCTATTAAGTGGTTACGTTCAAAATATCTCTTTTCTATTCTCCATTAAACAAATTAATGGAATGACCATTCAATGGATTTACTATTACCAAGAATGAATCTGCTCAATAAATAACAAATGTAACTTTTCGGATTCTCTTTTTTTACGTTATACTCCTCAATAAACAAAATAAGTAGATTAATGTAATGAATTGATTACAAGAATAATGGAGGAATATTTGTTTAGCTATTAGTAAGTGGTTACGTTCAGACATTGGGGAGAATGGAAGAATCTATCTGTATATATTATAAAGCAGAAGACGAAGCATCACAAGAAGTCAAATGGCAAATTAATGATAAACCACGTGTAAGTTTTTAGGACAAAATTATAAATATTATAAGAAAAATTTTGAATTGAAAATTTTGAATTAATTAAAAATATAAATTCAAATATAAGTGAAAATAATTACCATGGTAAAGAGTTCAAATTAGTGCAAAGATTTCTCTATAACCTATCCAATCAAATCCCTATTCTCTCAAAATTTTGCATAAAATCCGTGTAGTTCTCTTCCTAAAAATGTGATAACTATCTCTAATCACATATGAATCCGGAACCTTTTGCGGTTTATGTGGTCAAATTTAAAATTTGTGTTAAAGTAAAATATTTTTATTAAATAAATATTTTGAATTTGGATTTGAAAATAGTGACGCTAATTCATTTATTTATCTAAATTGAGAAATAAAAATTTAAAAAACTTAGAAATCACCTACTATAACTTTATTATTATTATTATTATTATTATTATTATTATTATTATTATTATTATTATTATTATTATTATTATCAACTACTACAACACATACTACGTACTACTACTATTTTTTTTAATCATCATGTTTTTTATTTTTCAAAATATTTGAATCAAATGAACTCAAATCTATTTTAAAATATTGAAAGAAAGAAATTTATGAATAGTTGGAGTTCATTTAGAACTCATCAATATTAGATTCTTAGTTTCAACCTAATGATAATTTCTTTTTTAAAAAAAATTAATATTTTCAAATTCAAATATCTCTAAGTTTTTAATTTAATTTTTTTTATTACAATACAACTACTACAACTATAATAATAATAATAATAATAATAATGATGATAATAAATTTAATAGTAGTACAATAATAATTTTTGAATTAAAATATTAAATTTATTTAAATTTAAAAATATTATTTTTTTAGAAAAAAAATTATCGTTAGCTTATAACTAGGAACCTATAATTGAAGATATCTAAACGAACTCTTGCGGTTTCATATACTTATCTCATTCAGTAATAATATATATATATATAAATACAATTGATTTCAATTTTAAATAATAGATAAATTAATGAAAATAATAAAAATAGTAATAGCAGAATGTTTTAAAAACATGAAGTGTGTATTGCTAATATCTCATCATGATTTTAATAAGTCATTAACATAATAATTTGTAGAATTTTGAAATTTGAATTGATCCATATCTAACTTAATCAATTTAAAGATAAAGTTATTTGAATTTATCTCTACAACATGTTATATCTATTTATATTAGTTAATCTGTAATTATTTTTTTTTTTAACTTTTAGGTTTATCAACAAACAAAATTTTTTACTAAAATATTTTTCTCAATCCAAATATGAATAATAAAATAAATAAGATAAGAAAGAGAAACAATCTAATCTTTTTATAACAAAATGATACGATTTTGAATTTGAATTTGAATTTAAAAAGAAATTTGAGTTGGAATGAAATTCTACCTCCTTAACCTCTCTTGTATATACCCCACAATAACATGTGATGTTAATCTTTCTCTCATTAGTTTTATTTGCTGCATTTTTTTTATAGTCTTCCTCCTTTTTGTCTGTGTGTTTTAACATTTTTATTTTTTATATGTAGATAAATGATGATCTTATTACCGGATATTCTTCCTAATATATTCCTACATGCATTCAAGTAAGTAATATTGTTCGCTTATTATTTTCACCATTTATGCTACCATCTGCCTCAATATCAACCTCACCACCAAGCCCAAGAAGCCTTTTGTAAGTCATCACTTTTGAGCCAGACAACTTATATAGATTCACTCTCAGTTTAAAGAATTTCTACTCAGATGTATGTAACTTGAACTCTTATATAATATTTTGTATACAATGTAGTTCAGTAATCGATCCATGGAGTGACTATTACATACTTGCCTCTTCTCAGAAAGATTATGGCAAATGATAAATATACATATTTTCTTAAGAAAAATTAGAACAAAGAGAATAATAATTTAATATTTTTTTAATAAGTTTTAGATAGTATTTGAATTTAAGAGATTAGAGATATTTGAATTTAAATTTAAAAGTTTAGAAAAGAGTACAAAATATTTGATTTTGATTCTCTTTTTTTTTTGGTGGGTTGAGATGAGTGAGACGGGGGCAAATAGTTTTTGATTTTGTTTCACTATCAAATATGTAAATAAAATTTTATATTTTAAATAATATTGTCAAAATTACTTATACAAAACAAATTTCAACTAAAATATTATTGTGCTCACTTATTTTATCTTTCTAACATTTATATGTTTGGAAAATTATGTATCTCATATTTATTTAATACGTAAAATTTATTTGTTCTATAAGTACATATAAGTCCATAATATAAATTAAAAGAAAAGAACATTATATAATATTAAAAATAATAATAAAAATATTGATAATTCTAAAATATTCAATTGAGATGAGTGGGAGAGGAGAGGAAGTCGAATATTCAAGTTAAGAGAGTTATTTGTTTTTAAAACAAGCTTAAAGGTAAACTAAAAGTATATGAAATTACATATTAGAAGTAGTTAGCTATCATAATAATGAGTTCTAGTTGGATTCTTATTGTTGTCTATTCCTTTTTTTGAATTTGAATTCGAGATACAATATCTTCTCAAAGATAAACTTATAATTTTTTTAAAAAATTGTAGGTATGTTTAATTATTAGATGTATTATAAAATATATCTAAATGTAATCTTATTGAAATATTAAATGAAATATAAGAATATAATAATGCTAGTAATAATAACAATAAATAGTAGCAGTAGTAGTACTTAGTATGTGTAGTAATAGTATAATACAATTAATATGTTAAATGAGAAAGTATTTTTTTAAATCATAACAAGTAAAAGTTCAAATTTTGTATGTCACATAAAGCATCAATAAACAATGAATTAGTTGAATATTAAAATATAAAATTCTAAGTAAACTAGATCAAAATTTAGTATCTTATAGTTTGAAATGTAAGAGAAAATGCTAAACTGCTTATAAAATGTAACCAATAAAATTAATTCAATGTATTCTGGAGAAAATAATTAAAATACACTAATTTTTTATAAATATTGAGGGTTGGGGTGAGGGATAAGGATTTTAAATTAACTTTGATGAAGAAATTAAATTAAAAAAATCAATTAAAAAATTAGATAACAAACGAATTACTATCCATACATTTTATGTTGAAGAAAAATAGAAAATACGTGATTAAACAAAATAAATATATAATTTTATGCTAATAAGAAAAACACTTGATAATTATATCAAGCAATTTGATAAATTAATAAAATTCAATATTAACAATCGAATAACACTAGATAGTAAGCAATATAATACAGAAAACTATTGGTTATTTTTTTTTAATAATTATATGATTCATTATTTTTTCATACGATTTAATTATGAGATTGTAAGGAGGGAGAGGTTGAGAGAGTTAAAGATGGGGGGGGGGGAGGAGGGGATGATGCAGTGGTGGCGAAGGAAGAATACATAGTTCAACTAAATTAACTGAACTATGTTCTTTTATAAATTATTTATTATAAAATACTGTAACGACCTAAAAATTAGATGAAATGTGTGAAATTTGTGATTTTATGTGATTTAACTATTTTAGCCCTCCCCATAGTTGTATTATGAAATTTATAGGGTGTGGGAGTGATTGACATAATTTTTGATGCATTTTGGTATCATTAATGTGATATTGTGATTTTTGATGGCTTCAAGAGCCTTATTTTGGACTTATGTGGATATTTTTTGATCAGTGCGACGGATGGGCGAACGGACTGCGCCAATAGCTCTGGAATATTTATTTTAGGCTAGGTAGACCTTTGGTTCAGGTCCCGGTGCACCCAAGTTCATTTCGACCTATTGATCGGAAAGTTGAAAAATTAAAAATTTGAGTATGGGATCCACATTTGGTTGAAATGACCTCGGATGAAAAATCCGACTTCGCCATCAGATCCAGAATATCAAATTTAGGGTGTTATCATGTTTGGAGTGATTTTACGGCTTTTAAATCTCATTTTGATCCCCCGATTTGGAAAATTATGATTTCAGGTTTCGGGGGTCAACTTTATGAAAATAATGTTTTTTCGAAAATTTAACTTTGTCATCGTGTCTAGAACGTCGAATTTAGTATGATTTCATAGTTCGTTTGTGTATATCGGACTCCGAACGAATCCCGGACACCCCGTCGAAGTCTGATTCAACTTAAGTGAAAAACTTGCACTAAATATTGCAGAAAGACTGCAATATAATAATTTTTTTTCCACCTATTTTTGGCCCATTTTGCATATTTTCATCTTGCCTCTTGAGAGTTAAACCCTAAAATAGTGTGGGAGCTTAAAAGTAAAATTTGTAGGAGCTTGGGAAGCTAAATTAACATTTATTTCTTGGTTTTATTACGGATTTAAGATAAGAATTCACCCTTTTCTCAATAATTCTTGATTAATTTTTCAAAACTCCAAAAATCTTAGGGCTTAATTTTAAACCCCAATCTCACTTCTTTTCACTTGAATAATGTTATTATCTTATAATTACTAGTTTTTCATCAATTTAAACTTCGAAACAACTCCAATTCTTGATTTTAACCGGGATTTCAAAGATTCCACCCGGTAAAGCTCAAAAATGGTTTTTCTTCAATGTGAACCTCGTTTTTACTCAATTTAACTTGAGTTTTTAACTGTAGGTTCCTAAAAATATACGGAACATGTTTTGAAGTAAATTTTTGATTTTGCCCTTCTTTTTTTGGAAACCCATTCCGGAGGTCCATTTTGATCTCGAACCAAAAGTAGTCAATATGAGTGTCATTAGTTTTATTTTGATGCGTAAATTTCATATTTGAAGCTTTTAGTGGAGTTCGGGGATCATTCTTGAAAAGTAAGGTCGCGAGTTCAAGTGTAGCGGACCGGTTTTGGCTTTTGAGATAGGTTATGACTTAACTCTTTCAGTCTGAGATGAGTAGTAAACGATGATACAAAATGCATGTTAAGGGTGAGAACTAATCATGAAAAATGGCTATTTATGTATCGTGCCAATGTGGGGGCCTATATGTGATATAATTATCGAAATTGAGATATTATGTGATATGTGTGACCTTGTGGTCTCCTATGTTATATTAATAGCCTTAAATACATGTGAATAGTTATTTTTTGTTGTTAAAATGCTTAATGTGGTACCATTGGTGTATTGTGATTATATTCATACTTTATTAGAATATGAGACATGTGAAAATTCATAGATGAAACAAAATTAATGAGTGGATATTGACTCATATGGTGGGGGAAATGTATTATTGTGGTTGGTTGTGGAAATATATCATGTGGTTGGTCATGGAAATACTTATTATGGTTGGTTGTGAGCATTACATCTTCATATCATACTCATTCATGAAACATTGGTACTACAGTGGCAATATCTGGAAACACTGGCAACACTTGATAACACCTTTTTGAGTGATGTGCCAAAAAAAAAGACATGATATATGTGGATTGTATACGGATTGACGAACTCCCCATGGGTACTGCGTTAGGAGGCATGCCTCCATAGGTGTATACAGGGATTGTGCGATGATCCCGAAGGTTGTGCGACGACCTCGTGCATCATCATCATCATCATCATCATATACATTGCACTTACTTTATTGTGTTATGTTGTGTTGTACTGCCATATTGACTTGTCATCTATGTATTTATCGTATCTTTTTTTACTTGTATTTGATGATCTTGTCTATGCATGTTCCCCCTTATTCTTTTTATATATGATATAATACATACTTTTATTCTATTTTGGTGTGATATTGCAATATATGTGAGATATATTAGAACTGTTAGTGCAAGCGGTGTGGGCTACCGTTGTGGGATATTTTTTTATTACAGGTGACACGCCCTTAGTGTATATTTTGCATGCTTTATTTACTACTTTTCTTGGTTGGCCTATGATACCTACTGAGTACAAGTGGACCATACTCATACCTACTGCGCCCTTTTGGTGCAGGTCGTAGATCAAGTGCGCCTCAGCTTGGTGGACTCGGGCGATTATTGGAGCTTCCAAGGTAGTGGTTAGACATTCATACATTCGAAGTTCACCTCTATCTTTGTACAGTAGTTATGTCTTTATTAGTATTCAGAGACAGATATTATTTCTTTCTGGTTATTTTTCCAATGTATTTGACTCTTGGATTGTACTAGTAGTTCTTATATTATTGACACCTGATTTTAGGCATGATTGGTATTTTGGATAAGTTCTTTCCGCATTATTATGATTACTTATATGGTTCGACTTCATTCTAGAAGGCTTACCTTGGGATATTTCTGTCTTTTTCTCTTTTTGTATCAGTTTGGATGATAGGCTTACTTGTCAAGGTATGCCGCGAAAAGTGCCATCATGACCTTTATTTTTAGGTCATGATAAATTGGTATCAAAATAACCAGGTTTTATTGGTTTCAATGGTATAAGAATGAGATATCTAATAGAGTCTCGTAGATCGGTACGTAGACATCCGTATCTATCTTTGAGAGGCTATAGGCATCTTTAGGAAACTTTTCTCATTTTATTCTTTATCGTGCAAAGTTCTTTCATATCTTGTATTTTGAGTTGTGTTTTACTCTTTCTACATGAATGGTGTGGCTTATACTACTATTAGTTGAGAGATACTGCGAGAGATTGGTGGAGATTATTTGTTGGTTGTAGGTGTGTTGATGCTCCTGAGTTGTCATGGAATCAGTTTGTTGATGCCTTTTTAGAGAGATTTATGCCTTTTAGTTTGAGAGATCATTTGTGGGACGAGTTTGATCATTTGGAGCAGGGCTCCATGACAGTTACTGAGTGTGAGGTACACTTCCATACCCTATCTAGATATTTCTACGATAGCATTTCCACCGAGTCTGAGAAGATTTAGAAGTTTGTGAAGGGTTTGATTGTCTTCCTTCAGTTGTCTACGTCTTAGATAGTTGTGCTTAGGGATACTCTATAGAGTATTATGGATCATTCTAAGATGACAAAGGGTATTATTTGTACATATCAGGGAGGCACCAAGAGGGTGCGCCGTTTTGGTAAGTTCAGGAGTCAGACCCCTCGAGTCAGAGATTTTAGAAGTTCTCGTGGATACCATGGTAGGCCAGTACAGGTGACTTTATAGAGTTCAGGTGGTGGATCTTCTAGTTTAGCAGTTCAGGGTGGCCATTCGGGCTCAGTTGTACTTTCTCCTGTTGAGACTGGTCGTAGAGGTTGCTATGTGTGTGATGAAATTGGCCATATGGCCAAGGATTGTTCTCATCCTGTGTTTTAAGCTACTCCTATTTCAGCTATGAGAGGTAGGGGTTTTACCAAAGGTACAAGAGGTAGAGATGGTAAAACCCGTGTTGGTGGTCGTGGGGCTACTCAACCAGTTGGTAGTCGTGGACAATGTTATGCTATACCAGCTAGAACTGAGTCAGAGACTTCTGATGTTGTGATTATAGGTATCGTCCCCATTTATTTCAAACCTATATCTGTATTATTTGATCTTGGATCGACTTTCTCCTATATGTCTGTATATTTCGCTTTGGGTTTTAATTCTGCTAGTGAACCTTTTGCCATGCCTATTCGTGTATCTACCCCGGTAGGTAATTCTTTAGTGGTGGATCGGGCACATCAATCTTGTGTTGTGACTTTTTCCGGGTGTAAGACTTTGGTAGATTTGCTTCTATTAGATATGGTTGATTTTGATGTTATTTTGGGTATGGATTGGTTGGCTCCTTATCATGATGTCTTAGATTGGTTTGCTAAGACCGTGACTTTAGCTTTGCCGGGTTTGCCAAGGATAGCTTAGAAGGGTGCATTTCATTTGGGTCTTAAGAGGATTATATCTTATGTTCAGGCTCAAAAATTGATTGAGAGGGGATGTTTATCTTACTTGGCCCATATTCGTGACACTAGTGTTGTTTTTTCTTTTTTCTTAGATTATGTCCTTGTTGTCCGTGAGTTTATGGATGTATTCCCTACGGACTTGCCTGATATGCCTCCGGATCGAGATATTGATTTCAGTATTGATGTTGAGCCGGGCACTAAGACCATTTCTATTTTCCTTATAGTTTGGCCCCAATAGATTTGAAGGAACTGAAGGATCAGTCGCAGGAGTTATTGGATAAGGGATTTATCTGACCGAGTGTTTCACCTTGGGGCGCGCTTGTCTTGTTTGTGAAGAGAAAAGATGGGTCTATGCGGATGTGTATTTATTATCGACAATTAAATAAGGTGACGGTTAAGAATAAGTATCCTCTTTCTCACATCGATGATTTATTTGATCAGTTTTAGGGTGTTGTGGTGTTTTTGAAGATTGATTTGAGGTTCGTTTATCACCAGATGAGGATTAGAGCTTCGAATATTCCAAAGACAACTTTTTGGAGTCGATATGGTCATTATGAGTTCTTGGTCATGTCCTTTGGGTTGACTAATATCCCTGCTGCGTTCATGGAGTTGATGAACCAGTGTTTCGACCGTATCTTGACTCATTTGTTATCGTATTTATAAATGATATCTTGGTGTATTCCAAGAGTGAGGTTAAGCATGAGGATCATTTACGAATTATGCATTAGAGATTGGGGGATAAGAAGTTGTATATGAAGTTCTCTAAGTGCGAGTTTTGGTTGGAGTCTATTTTTTCTTTGGTCATGTGGTGACTAAGGAAGGTATTATGGTTGATCCAACCAAGGTTGCAGTGGTTCGTGATTGGTCTAGATCTGCTTCGCCCACCGAGATTCAAAGTTTTATTGGCTTGGATGGGTATTATCGGTATTTTGCTGAGGGTTTTTCATCCATTGTAGCTCCATTGACAAAGTTGACCCAGAAGAAGATTTCTTTCCGGTGGTTCGATGCTTGTGAGGCGAGCTTTCGAAAGCTCAAGGATTTATTGGCTTCAGCTCCTATATTGGATTTACCTAAGGAGGGCGTGGGCCTTACCGTCTTTTGTGATGCTTCAGGTGTTGGGTTAGGTGCTGTGTTGATATAGGAGGGCAAGGTAATTGCGTATGCATCCCATCAGTTGAAGCCTCATGAGAGAGATTATCCTACCCATGATTTGGAGTTGTGTGGAGTTGTGTTTGCCTTGAATTTGTGGAGGCACTACATGTATGGAGTTCGTTGTGAGATCTTCTTAGATCATTGTAGCCTTCAGTACTTCTTCACCCAGTGATATTTTAATATGAGGCAGCGTCGTTGGCTTGAGTTGCTTAAGGATTATGACTTGACTATTCTCTACTATCCGGGCAAGTTTAATGTGGTTGCGGATGCCTTGAGCTGAAAGTTGACTAGTATGGCTTTCTTGGCGCATCTTTTGACCCAAGAGAGGCCTTTGGTCTTAAAGGTTTAATTTTTAGCTAACTAGATGGTAAGACTTGATATTTCGATACCTGGACGTATTTTGGCATTTGTGGAGATCAGATCTTCATTGATGGAGCAGATTTGAGCTCATCAGTTTGATAATGTTGGATTGAGGTTGACTCAAGATAAGGTGTTGATTAGGGAGACTAAGAAAGCCTCACTTGATTCAGAATGGAGTTTTGAGGATTTGGGGTCAAGTTTGTATGCCGAGAGTGGGTGATCGGATTAGGTTGATCTTGGAGGAGGCCCATTGTTCCAGATATTCTATCCATCCAGGTGTGACTAAGATGTATCGTAATTTGAGGCAGTATTACTGGTGGGGTGGTATGAGGCGAGATATAGCAGATTTTATGGCTCATCGCCTATGTTGTCAGCAGGTAAAGGCCGAGCATATGAGACCTGGTAGGTTGCTTCAGAGGTTACCCATTCTCGAGTAGAAGTGGGAACAGATCATCATGGACTTTGTGAGTTATTTTCCTCATACATCTCATGGTTCTGATAGTGTTTGGGTCATCGTGGATCAATTGACCAAATCATCTCATTTTATTCCTGTTCAGGTCTCGTTCAATGCTGAGTGGTTGGCTCGTATCTATATTCGTGAGATTGTTCGCTGCATGGTGTGCCAACGTCTATTTTTTCAGATCGAGATTCTGTTTTCACATTTCACTCTTGTAAGACTTTTCAAGAAGAGTTAGGTACTCGGGTTGATCTTAGCACAACGTTTCACCCCCAGACTGATGGCCAGTCAGAGCGGACTATCCAGGTTTTGAAAGATATGTTTCGCGCATACGTGATGAATTTTGGTGGCTAGCGGTAGCAGCATTTGGCTTAAGCAGAGTTTGCATATAATAATATCTACCATTCCAGTATTGATATGGCTCATTTTGTGGAGTTGTATGGTAGGAATTTTCGCTCCCCAGTAGGCTGGTTCGATGTTTCAGAGGTGAGACCTCGAGGTACGGACTTACTTCGCGAGTCTATGGATAGAGTCTAGGTCATTCAGGATAGACTTAAAGCGGCTTCGAGTAGGCAGAAGTGCTATGCTAATCGTAGACTTTGTGACTTGAGATTTGGTGTTGGTGATCGTGTTTTTCTTCGAATTTCACCCATAAAAAATGTGATGAGGTTTGGGAAGAAGGGCAAGCTTAGCCCCAGGTATATTGATCCATTTGAGATTCTTTGGACTGTTGGTGATGTGGCTTATGAGTTGACTTTTCCCCCTGATCTATCAGCTGTTCATCCAGTTTTTCATGTTTCTATGCTTCGTCGCTATATTCCTGATGAGTCTCATGTCATTAATTGGGAGTCAGTTCAGTTAGATGAGTGGTTGTCCTTTGTTGAGGAGCCAATTTCCATTTTGGATAGGGATATTAGGCATGTGCTCTAGAGTGATCCCTATGGTTAAGGTCTAGTGGCAACATCGACCTGTAGATGAAGCTACTTGGGAGGTCGAGTCTGATATGCATAGTTCTCCTCTTCAGCTCTTCATTGATTCAGGTATTTCTTTGCCTTAGTTCTAGGACGAACTAGATTTTTATTGGTGGATGATGTACCGACCTAAAAATTAGATGAAATATGTGAAATTTGTTATTTTGTGTAATTTGACTATTTACCCCTTCTCATAGTTGCATTATGATATTTCTGGGGTATGGGAATGATTGGCATGATTTTCGATGCATTTTGGTATCATTTATGTGATATTGTAGTTTTTGATTGCTTCGAGAGTCTTATTTTGGACTTATGTGGATATCTTTTGATCCGTGCGACGGATGGACAGACGGATTGTGCCAGCGGCTCCAGAGTATCTATTTTAGACTAGATAGACCTTTGGTTCGGGTCTCGGTGCACCCGAGCTCATTTTGATCTATTGATTGGAAAGTTGAAAAATTGGAAATTTAAGTGTGGGACGCGCATTTGGTCAAAACGACCTCGGATAGAAAATCCGACTTCGCCAGCAGATCCATAATATCAAATCCAGGGTGTTAGCATGTTTGGTATGATTTTACGGCTTTTAAATCTCATTTTTGCCTCCTCGATTGGGAAAATTGTGATTTCGAGTTTCGGAGGTCAACTTTGTGAAAATGATGTTTTTTCGAAAGTTTGACTTCGCTATCGCGTTCGGAACGTCCTACACTAAATATTGCCGAAAAACTGCAATATAATAGCCTTTTTCCACCTATTTTTGGTCCATTTTGCACATTTTCATCTTGTCTCTTGAGAGTTAAACCCTAAAATAGTATGGGAGCTTAAAAGTAAAGTTTGTGGGAGCATGGGAAGCTAGATTAACATCTATTTCTTGATTTTATTACGGATTTAAGGTAAGAATTCACTCTTTTCTTAGTAATTTCTTGATTAATTTGTCAAAACCCTAAAAATCTTAGGGCTTGAATTTAAACCCCAATTTCACTTCTTTTCACTTAAATAATGTTATTATCTTATAATTACTAGTTCTTCATCAATTTAAACTTCAAAACAACTCCAATTCTTGATTTTAACCCGGATTTCAAAGATTCTACCCGGCAAAGCTAAAAAATGGCTTTTCTTTGATTTGAAGCTCATTTTTAACTCGATTTAACTTGAGTTTTTAGGTGTAGGTTCCTAAAAATATGAAAAATATTTTTTTGAAGTAAAGTTTTGATTTTTTCATTCTTTTTTTTGGAAACCCATTTTGACCCCGAATCAAAAGTAGTCAATATGGGTATCGTTGGTTTTGTTTTGATGCGTAAATTTTATATTTGATATTTTTAGTGGAGTTCGGGATCATTCATGAAAATTAAGGTCGCGGGTTCAAGTGTAGCGGACCGGTTTTGACTTTTGAGGTAGGTTATGGCTTAACACTTTCAGACTAGGAAGGGTAGTAAATGATGATACAAAATGCATGTTAAGGGTGAGAACTAATCATGAAAAATGGCTATTTATATGTCGTACCCATGTGAGAGCCTATATGTGATATAATTATCAAAATTGATATATTACGTGATATGTGTGACCGTGTGGGCTCCTATGTGAAATTAATAGCCTTGAATATATTTGAATAATTGTGTTGTTAAAATGCTTGATGTGGTACCATTAGTGTATTGTGATTATATTCATACTTTATTGGAATATGAGACATGTGAAAATTCATGGATGAAACAAAATTAATGAGTGGATATTGACTTATGTAGTTGTGGAAATGTATCATTATGGTTGGTTATGAAAATATATCATGTGGTTGTTTATGGAAATACTCATTATGATTGGTTGTGAGCATTACTTCTTCATATCATACACATTCATGAAATATTGGTACCACTGTGGCAATATCTGAGAAACACTGGCAACACTTGATAATACCTTTTCAAGGGATGTGCCGAAAAGAAGATGTGATATATGTGGATCATATACGGGTTGACGAACCCCCCATGGGTCCTACATTGGGAGGATTGCCTCCGTAGGTGTATACGGTGATTGTGCGACGATCCCGAAGGTTGTACGACGACCTCGTGCAACATCATCATCATCATCATATACATTGCACTTACTTTATTGTGTTATGTTGTGTTGTACTGCCATATTGACTTGTCATCTATGTATTTATTGTATCTTCTTTTACTTATATTTGATGATCTTGTATATGCATGTTCCCCCTTGTTCTTCTTATATGTGATATATTACGTACTTTTGTTCTATCTTGGTGTGATATTGCAATATATATGAGATGTATTAGAACTGTTAGTGCAAGCGGTGTGGGCTATCATTATGGGATATTTTCTGATTGCAGGTGACGTGTCCTTAGTGTATATTTTATATGCTTTATTTACTACTTTGCTTGGTCGGCCTATGATACCTACTGAGTACAAGTGGATCGTACTCATGACTACTGCGCCCTTTCGGTACAGGTCCTAGTTCGAGTGCACCTCAGCTTGATGAAATCGGGCTATTATTAGAGCATCCAATGTAGCGGTTGGACATTCATGCGTTCGAAGTTCACCTCTATCTTTCGCCAGTAGTTATGTCTTTATTAGTATTTAGAGACATATATTATTTCTTTGTTGTTATTTTTTTGATGTATTTGACTCTTGGATTGTATTAGTAGTTTTTACATTATTGGCACCTGATTTTGGGCATGATTGGTATTTTCAATAAGTTCTTTCCGTATTGTTATGATTACTTATATATTTCTTCTTCGTTCTAGAAGACTTACCTTGAGATATTTCTGTCTTTTTCTCTTTTTGTATCGATTTTGGTGATAGCCTTACTTGTCATGATACGCCGCGACAAGTGTCATCATGACCTTCTTTTTTGGGTCGTGACAAATATATTTAATACTTCTTAATTAATTTAAAATATATTAATGTGATATAATAAATTTTAATTTGTTATTTCAAATTAATAAAATAACATTTCTAATGATTTATTTTTTAAAATATTCCACGTATCGCATGAGTACCTATAATAGTCTACATATATATAAAGGAAGATTATGAGCAAGCTGATGTGGCATGCTTCATTGGCAATCATTACTATTTATCTTTTTTCTTAGAATTTTGAGCATATTTTCCTATTTTTTATTTCTAAAATCTTCCAAAAAGAATAAAAAAAATGGTTATTTAAAGGTCATATATTGAATGGTGCATTATGGGTGTCTAATGTGGAATGTGAAAATTTAACACTATCAAAACATTTTCAGCTTCTACCATTAATTTAGTCTTCATATTTAACTTTTGGGATTCTGTCTATTCATCCGTTCTCAAATTATTCCAATGGTCATTTGTTACCACAATAAATTGTTAATTAGTTATTGTATCTATTCACGAATAATATTAATTACCAGCATGCTAATGAGCTTATATACAAAGCTAGAGATATGAAATATGCATAACCATCATCACCTTTGAAAGAAATAACAGAGGAAAATCATAAATTTATCAGGTGAGTATATTTTTCTTTGTTAGATCTTATGAGTTTCATGCAACTATATATATACTTTTGTTTAAACAAATTCCTAATAAGAAACTCTCTCCATTGTTATTAATCATTTTGTTGCAATAAATGATTAAGAAACTAAGCTCTTTGGTTAGAAAGAGAGGAAAGAGGTGACAGAGAAGCTACCAAAAATACTGCATCATCACAGAAGTGAGAAGACTATAGTATTCTCTTTTCCTTTCAAACACAAAAGTGGGAAGCTATCTACAACCATCAAAGTTAGATTATGAATTTACCTTTGTATTTTTTTTTCCTGTTTTAGTTCCTTTCTAACTTGAATTTTTCAGGCAAAGTAATGCAGTAACACATTGTAAGTAGAAGTTGATCTAAATGTGCACTTTTCTCATGTTTATATTTTAACTTCTTTTTGACCGTTAATTGTACAAATTGTGTTTTCTCTAAGGAAAAAATAAATATTAATTTCTTGATATTTTTTGAATAACATGGCAGATCCTCTGTGACACCCCAACTTATGAGAAAGAGTCCCACATCGGCAAAACATAGGAGTAATGCTGGGTATGTAAGCAAGCCTTACTTCCTAGTGACATGTTTTAAAGCTGTGAGGGCCTGGGACCAGAGAGGAAAATATCACTAGTGGGTTGAGGAGTTCAGGGGTATCTCGGGCCTTGATGGTTCGGGATGCCCATTGTGGACAGGGCCCCAGCTCGGGTCATGACTGAATGGTATCAGAGTCGCTCCTGTGTCAGCCTTGTCGATGTGGGACAGAGTCAAACTGAGTGTAGGCAAATTCCAGTAAGGCAGGGCAAACCTCAGTCCTGAGTCTAGGCAAATCCCATTCGGTGGGACAAACCTCAATGAGGACGCCGAGTCCATAAGGGTGGGTATATATGACACCCCAACTTAGGAGAAAGAGTCTCACATCAGCAAAACATATAAGGGATGTTGAGTATATAAGTAAGCAAGCCTTACTCCCTAGTGACGCGTTTTAAAACCGTGAGGGCCTGGGCCTGGAGCGGACAATATCACTAGTAGGTTGAGGAGTTTAGGGGTATCTCGAGCCTTGATGGTTCGGGATGTCCTTCGCGGCTAGGGCCTCGGCTCGGGTCGTGACATCCTCCAAGCCTAAAATATGGTAAGTACTTTAGAATTCTGACATGAAGTGTCTAAGAAAGCAGCCATGTGATAAACTTGATGCTATACATGAAACTCAGAGAAAAATAATGTATCTAAGATATGTTAAAAGAAGCAAAAGTCAAATTTACAAAATTTACACTTTAGGGGTCATTTAATATCAGGATAAGTAAAATAATCTCGGTAAATATGAATGATCTCATCCGTTGTATCAAGAACCTCTTTGTATAAATTTATCCCTACATAGATTTAAAAATATTTGTTTAGCAGTGGCATACTGGCCTATAATCTCATTTGTGAGTCCATTTGAGTTAATGAATCAAATGTAGTTGATACAGACGTATGGTATGTTGATTGTTAAATTTAAGTGCTACAATTAATTTCTACTATTGTAGAAGAGCCAAAGAAGCAGTTCATTATCAACATGACTACTTCTTGGCATTAGACTCAAATATAAGGATATTTAAGTCAATTTATTTTTTCTTTTTTATTTCAATCTAATAAATTTAATTATAAAATCTAATATTTTAGAAATAAAATAATATATCAATTTGAAATCTAGCATTTTTGTAGCTCAATGATTTGTGACAAAAATAAACTAATTAGTCACATAATATATTTTCTGTGTCTCAATTCATGTGGCACAATTAGAATTTTGTGATTATAAATTTGAACATAGATGCTTTAAGTTTATTTTTCTAAAAAGAATATATATTTGAAATCTAAGTAAGAAGTGTTATAAATCATAATTATTAACAACTTAAAATATTTAAAAGACATGTAAAAAAATTTCGTCAAAGAAAAATTTGATAAACTCTGAAAACTTCAACTCTGTATCACATAAATAGAGATGGGGAGAGTAGAAGATAAGAGATTATAACAAATAATCCAGGACATTAAATTATGATTATAAAAATGATAAGATTAAACTTAGAGGAAATTAATCGATGAAATTAAGAGAAAAATAAAGATTTAGATTGAACCCCAAAAATGTCATCTCTTTGTCCTAATTTTTGTGGTAACGTTTAAATTTTAAGATTCAAATAAGTTTGGAGCAGAGGGAGTCATATGTGAAATATTGTACTTTTCTTCATTTTTTGGTCACTCCAAAAAATAGAGGAAAATATAAGAGAAAATAATACTACCCACACTACTAATGAAATTTGAACTTTACTTCAAGCGAGGAAGATAGGAAGGTCACATATTAAACTAGCACTCACTCTTTTAAACTATAGAATTAGATATAAATATTATTAGTTAAAATTAGTTGAATTGTATTAATTTATATGTAACGAAGTTATTTAGTTATTAAATCAATTATTTTTTGCATGGGCTCGTGCTTGCTGGGGCTTGCCTCTTGCCTCATCTATTATATCTATACAAAGGAGAGTCATATAAAAGGTGATGTGACACCTTTCTATAACCTCAATTTGTATTTTTCCCTTTTCTCATTTTTTTTTTGGATATTTTTTCTACTTTTCTCTACTTAAGTGCTATGTTAAAATGTAAAAAATCACTTTTAATTTTATTTTCTTAATTGCACCTTCACATTTACTCTTCTTTATTTTCGTATAACATTCATTCCTCAATAATAAGTAATTCAATTATTTTTTCGTTTCTAAATCCCCATATTCCTTCACGTATTCAACCCCATTACTTCATCGAATGTAAAACCACATTTCTTTTCCGATTAAATTCCATTACTTCTTCATGTGTAATAGCCTACCCACATTTCTTCTCCGTTACTCATTACTTCAAGCTAATCTAATTTTAGGGTAAATATAGTTGATGTAAAAGTAATGAGGAAGAGGCAAACAAAAAAAGAAAAGAATCATAAAGAGGAAGTGGTCAGAAAATTATATTGCGGAGATAGCTAGGAGTAGGGGTGGACATTCGGTCGGTTCGGTCTGATTGTTTAATATCGGTTCGGTTTATCGGTTTTCGGATTGATAAAAATGACATCCGTAACCAAACTGAAATAAATTCGATTTGGTTCGGTTTTTACAAATTCAGTTCGGTTATTTTGAATTTTTATTTCGGTTTGAAATATTAAAGTAGTTAGCCTCTCTTTTTCATAACTGAGCATTTAAAATTGATGGATTTTTTTACAAAAATTATTTTTTCAAACCTGTTTTTCATTTTCAAATATAAATAACTATAAATAACTCACCATGGATGAAACGAAATGAAATAATCATAAGCTTAACATAATACATAACGTCATTAATCATTACATATAATATAACCTTGCATAAATAGTCTACAAAACAACACAAAACTCATACAAATAGTCCATAAAACAACATATTTTCTGCATAAATAGTCCATAAAACAGTCCAACGTCACCAAAATAGTCCATAAAATATTTGAGTTACTAAAACAATCCATAAATAGCCTGCGGCGTATGCGAATTTGCTGTTAAATAATGTTAATTGTGAATGTGAATTACTAAATATTATATATATAATAATATTATATTATATATATATTTAATATATATATATATATATTTAATATATATATATATAAATAATAAAATATATATATTATTTATTTATTTATAAAATTTTGATTTTTCAGTTTAACCGTTTTTTTTAAAAACAGAAAACCGAACCGAAAAGCCAAAATTTTAAAATTACAAACTAAATCCAATCTAAAAAATTGAAAAACCGAAACCAAAATTAAATTTCGATTTGATTTTTTAGTTTTTTCGATTTAAAACAAAATATGCCCACCCCTAGCTAGGAGTAGGACTCACCTAATGTCAGAATTTGCATAAATATCAATTAGCTGCAGAGTCATATTTATGGAAGTTAATGCAATTAGTTATCTTAACTTACTATTAGTCATAACTTAAATTTTTCACATTTTTCAGTATTTGATTATGTCCTTGAATTCTTTGTCCATTCTCAAAAGCTAGCAGAGACACACATACACAATAATTCATCAATAAAAAAAAGGGCAGCCCGGTGCACTAAATCTATCGCTATGCGTGGTGTCCGGGGAAGGGCCCCACCACAAGGGTGTATCGTACGCAACCTTACCTTACATTTCTGCTAGAGGCTGTTTCCAAGGCTTGAACCCGTGACCTCCTGGTCACATGACAACAACTTTATCAGTTACTCCAAGGCTCCCCTTCACGATAATTCATCAATGATTAACGGATTTCAAGAGAGAGAGTGCAACGGTGTGACTTTTTGTTCCTGCTTGCTTTCGTAGCAATCAATATGTAGCACTAATAAGTTTCATACGATCAATACAAATTCAATATATTTTTTTCTTTTAATTTGTTTTTTTAGATATCTTGATATATAGTTATGTAACACTCGCTAATTAATTACTATTATGAAATTCAAAAAGAAAAAATAAGTTACTGGACTTTATATTCTTAAAGGTATGGTTGCTAGCCAAAGTGATATGGCATCCCTCATTGATCAAAAAATTTATTCATCTTTTTTCTCATTTTTCATATATTTCTGTTACTTATTATTATAAAATAACTTTGTCAAACTATTCCTCTATTTATTGTTATTCTTTAATGTTTATGCTTAAACTCAAATTTACTTGCACCCCTTCTTTTTCTTTAATGTAATATTAAAAAAATAGTTTTAATATTTTTTATTCAAACCTTTCAACGCGTTTATCTTCTTTTTTCTTTTCTTTTTTGCATTTTTAGAAAAAATTTCTCCTTAACTACAATGGAGTAATGTGTAAAAAATATAAAATGGATTTGTTTGCTTCCCTAATGAAGCTCAAACAATCAATAAATGCTTATCACTCACGTAGTCACTGCACTTTTAAGAACTTTGATTATCTTTTGTATCTCTCTCTTTTAAAAAAAATAAAAAAATTGTTTCAAATGTTAACCCTAAATAAATTACTCATATTTATTAAATTTTTACTCTTAATAATAATCATTATCTTGTGTCTTTTAAGTTTTCATATTCAAAACCCTCATTTATTTAATTTAAAAATCTACGATACCTGATGATAGTTCTCCATTTTATCTATATAAAGTTATATTTTTGTTTTATAAAACCTCTACTCAAGATTTTTTTTTCATTTTATATTTAAAATAGTGATGTCTTTTATATTACCATTGCAAATTCGTTTTTTAGCTTAACTAAACAAAAAAGACTCTTGAATCTTGATAAGTTTGCGAGAAGGGGGCCGGACAAAAGCTCAAAAACTTGTCATATGAAACTTTTTCTTATTAAATTAGTCTTTTTATTTAAAAAATATTACTAAAATATTTATATTGTTTTTGTCATTTTTTTTATTTTTATCACTGTTCTTTTAATTTTTTATATCTCGATTAAATTATTTTAAAATTTAATAATATATAATTGCGTTAAGCACGGTCATGTTCTCTAGTTAAACTTAATAGCCTCAATCATATCACAATATGGTTGCATATGTATTTACATTAGTGAGTAATGGTGGAAGAATTTAATAAGCTATTACGTGGTTATGTTCTTGTATTAGAAGGGAAATGGAAAAGAAAAAAACTTAATAGCCTTAAAATAATGTGCATATAATATAACATAATATGAAAATATTTAATAGTGGAACATTTAATTTAGTGTATTACAATTTTGCCCCTAAATTCTTCCCACTTTTAGTATAATATGGTATGCACTGTATCATTTAATACATATGTATAGTTAGTATTTTGAGGTCAAATTTATCATTAGTATTTCTATATAAACATGTATCATTTTGTATACGAGAAAATGGTCTATTATCCTCCCAACCTTTAGTCGAAATTCCAACTACACACTCAGCCTTTAAAGGTGACCTATTACCCCCTAAACTTATTTTTACCGAATTTATTACCCCCCAGTTGCTGACCTATCACTGGACGTGACTACACCTGCCCATGGGCGCGTCAGTTGACTCCATTTCACTTTAAATTTTTTTTTTTTTCTGATTGCCACATCATTATTTTTAATAATATAATAAATATTTTACTTATTACTTTTTCTTAATGAATTTTAATTGCCACGTCATATCTTCTTCTTCTCTTTTTCAAAACAAAAATTCAAGAACTCATTGATGGAGTTCCTCATCTTCCTCATTAATGAATTTCTCCGAAATTAAGAAATTCTTTTTGCTCTGAAACCGAAACCAAGAAACACTTGAACTAAGGAAATAATAAGATTTCTCCGATTAATGAATTCTTGAATGAAGAAGTTGGGGAACTCCGATTCAAAAAACTTGAAAAAATTCAAGAACTTCGATTTTCTCTCTTTTTGCTCAAGATCGCCATTAATGGTGAGCTCAAAGTTTTGAATTTCCACAATGCCATATATAATTTTCAACATAACCCACGTATAATTTTCAACCCATTTCTCCGATTTTCTCTATTTTTGCTCAAGATCCGCCATTAATGGCGAGCTCAAAGCTTTGAATTTTCACAATGGGGAAGAATTCGCCATTAATGGCGATCTTGAGCAAAAAGAGATGAAATTGGGTTGAAGAACTTCATTAATCCGCCATTCAAGAACTTTATTAATCCGCCATTCAAGAACTTCATTAATCCACCATTTTTTTTTCTCAAGAATTTTATTTTTGATCCAAGAAGATGAAATTGGTTGAAGAAGAAAATGGAGCAAAATGAAAAATGGGAAAGAAAAAAGAAAATAATAAAGTTAAATAATTAATTTTTTTAGAGAAAAAAAAGAATAAATGACGTGGCAATGACGTGGCAGCGCGTGCATCACATCACATTTCAAATGACTGGTTGTCAATTTTTTTTTGGGGGGGGGGGAGGAGGGGTAATAATTCTACTTTAAAATAGTTTAGGGAGATAATAATTCTACTTTAAAATAGTTTAGGGAGATAATAATTCTACTTTAAAATAGTTTAGGGGAGTAATAGGTCACCTTTAAAGGTTGAGTGTGTAGTTGGGATTTGGGGTAAAGGTTGGGGGGACTTTTGACCATTTTCTCGTTTGTTACACATATGGTTCAAGTTGTATAAATATGTATCATTTGATACAAATGTAATATTTGTGTTTGTATAATTTATCATTTGTATTTGTATTATTCAATTTGTATCAATAAAATATAATCCATATCAATGACTATAAATACAATTTTTTATAGAAAGAAAATAATAATTTTTTTTCACTTGTTTAAAAATACAAATGATGCAGTCACCCACAAATTCAAATATAAATCAATAAAATTACTAATACAAATACAAGATGCGGTCAACTTAAAAATTACAAAATAATTCCTTAAAAATACAAGTGTATCAATAAAAATAGAAGACAAATCCAAATATAAAAATTAAAATCATAAAATACAAATACAATATGCAGTCAACTATAAAATACAAATACAATTTTTTCTAAATACAAGTGCGAATTGTATAATAATAAATGATGGTGTGAACTATAAAATACAAATATAAGTGTGAACTATAAAATACCAATATGAGTATGAACTATAAAATACATATAAATCCAAGTGCAAACTATAATATAAATACAATTGCATCAACGAACGAAAAAGTATATATGATGCTGTGAATACAAATATAATAAACGATTGTGGTACTTTCATTATCATCCATGACTTGTGCTCGACGTAATTATAATAATTTAGAATACAAAAAAATATAAAATAGAATAAAAAATGAGAAAGAAAAAAGTAGGAGTCTAAAAAAAATAGAAAAAAAAGAGAAGTAGAAGTTAGAGAGAGTAAAAGTATAAAGCAAAAATAAAGAATAAAATAAAAATAAAAAAAATAATACGAAAAGAAAAAGGAAAAAAAAAAGAAAAATGAAAAAAAAGTGAAATAAATGCTAGAGATAAAAGAGTAAAAAAAAAAAAAGAAAGAGAAAAAAGATAAAGTAAAGGAAAAAACAGAATAGGAAAAGAAAAAAAATGAGTAAGAACAAAAATAAGAAAACTGAAAAAAAATAATGAAGGAAAAAATGAAAAAAAAGGAAGAAAGAAAAATAGAATCTAGAAATTAAAGCGCGAAAAAGAAAAGTGAAACAAAAAAAATTAAAAAGAAAAAAAGAAGAAAAAAATAGAAAGAAAAAAAAACTCAGAGATATAAGAGAGAGAAACAGAAAAATAAGGAAGGAAAAAATCACATAAATATTGCAATTCTCTTATTCCATATAATTCTCTTAAAGTAATGCTATGGAATTAAGTTTGTCTTTGTACTTTTTCCTTTACTAGTGTAACTGCACGTACTTCGCACGTGTAACGTTTGATTATTTAAAATTAAATAATTTTATCTATTGTAGAAATTTTTAATGAAGTATGAAAAATTCAGATCATTTTTCAAAGACCCTTCACACTTTAATATAATAATGTAAACATAAATATATATTTTAGTGTAAGAACATATTATTTTACCACCAGAAGTTTCATTTTTTTCTTATTAAATATCTTTCCTTGTGTTTTAAAGTCAAATCTTTACAAAATCATTAATTATATTCTTATTGCATACTTAAAAGTTTTAAAAATTTGGTACTTCTTAAATTTTTATTATTCTAACATTTTTATATTTATTTCTAGACTTTTCAAATTTTCTTAAAATCAAATTTAATTGATTTAGAATTTTAAACCAATGAAAAAGATATTAGTTGTCATTAATTATGATGACTTCTAATAAGAAAAAGTTTTACTATAAATATATTTAATTATTTTTTAGTTCTTAAATATTAGGAAAAAAATAGTAAAAAGATAATTTTGTCTAAAACAAAGACTTTTAATGTAGGGCAAAAAATTCAAACGATATTTCTAAGGCTCTTCAAACTTTTAAATATTATAAATATAAATATAAATATAACTATAAATTTTAGATATAGATTTAGTGTCCTACTTACATGACCCATGTGTGAGAGGAATAAAGTGTTTTTAAAATAGTGAAAATCACATAAATATACAATTTAAGAATCAATATTACAAAAATTACCAATAATTTTTACTTTTCAAAATATAACAAAATGCAATAAAATCTATCAAATAAGGTAAAAGAAAAAAAAAGTAAATACAATAGCATGATTTAAGAGGGCAATTTAATAGTTGATATTTTATCCTATACATTCTTCTAATTTATTTTTCAACTAAGTTTTTTAAAAAAATTGTAAATAAAGTAATCGAAAAAACAACACATTTATTTGATATTTTTGTATGTTTTTAAATTTAATTTATTTAATTCAATTGACATTTATTTTTAATGTTTTTGAGGAGAAAACACCATTAATGATAGTAAATTCTCCGGTTGATTCAAACCACATCCCATACAAATTTCATACACCATAAAAATTATTCATACACCATAAAATTATTGATACACTTATTTCTACATATATCAGACACTATAAAATTATTGATACACCAATTTCTATATATTTTAGATGTCACGCCTTAAATCCTGTTGGGGCGGACAGGCACCCGTAGCCGTAAAGGCCCGAGAGAACCAATTCATAACCTTGTACTTCCCATGCATGTAACTGTAACAACCAAATGTTCTGACAACATGATATTATGTATCGATGAAAATAACTACACATGCACGCCCAAACTGATATGTACAACACTTGGCCGATGGGGCCACCATGTCTAAAATCAGGACACTACCATAACTTTACATTGGTCTACAAAGCCTCTAAAAGATACATAGACTTAGTTAGGGTCGGGAAAACCCCCCGTCCTACTCTTGACTTACTGTACAATACCAAAATATATGGAACAGACTTGGAAAGCCTCGAATCAACCTGGAGCTTACCAATAGTCCCTGAAAAGCCTGCGCTCCTACTAGTGAGTTGCATGAGCTGAAGTGCCTCTGCCTGCAGCATGAAATGCAGGTCCCCCGTGAGGGACATCAGTACGAAAATAAGTACAGAATATGTAAGGCAGAAGGTAACAACACACTTGATACAAAAGCACAATAGAAATCTGATACAAGTGTATAAGTAGTACTAGTAGACCACCTTTATAAATACTTGTGGGACAATGTACATTACATTTTTTCTTCGTTTTACCTTCTTACTTCATAATCTTTGTAATCCATATAATGCAAATGACCAGCTGATCAGTGGTAAATAGATAAATTAGGATCGGCCCATGCTAGGCTTACGCCCCTGAGATGCCACTTATATAAAGATTGGGATCGTCCTATGCTAGGCTTATGCCCCTGAGCTGCCACCTACAAATAAAGGTATCGAGATCGGCCCATGCTAGGCAAATGCCCCTGAGCTTCCACTCGTCATTTTATAGATTTGTATTACTTAGTTTATTTAGCCTTTGAGATTGTTACTTTGGTGGTCATCACATTATGGTACCTTGAACCAATAATCTGCTAATAAGAGACATATAAATGGATACTTAATGCAACAACAATGAGGTAGGGAGCTGTTGGCACACAAAATGAAGTGTTTAGAAGCTGAAAATACACATGGGTCTCATTTGAGTAAACGGGGAACTTCTGAAATTTTCTAGTGAAGATAGACGCTCAGATTTAATAATAAGCATGTATTGAGGTGTTCTAATTTGTTAGAGAGTGGGAACAAGGTCATTGGATACATGGAGTGTAATGTGCTGTCATTATGTATCACTTTGTTATAGGATAACCTCAGAAACTTGCTTGATGGAACAATTGTACGATTTCATGTCAAAGAGTGTGAAATAGAGTATGCCTTACATACCTGGTTATTTGACTCCGAAACTAATCCGACTTGACTTCCCACCTTTTAGATTACTTATCTACAATAGAATATATGGTAAACTAGTATCAACAACCAACCAACACATTTAGGCTACTTAACTTCATCAAAACAGTAACCGGGCAGTAAACACGTAATCTGTCAATCAAGGATGTTATTAACAGTAACCGGGCAGTAAACACGTAATCTGTCAATCAAGGATGTTATTTTAACCCTTTTCTCCTCCAATTTCACCCACATACCATACATGTCCTTATAAGATCACCGAAACTACCTCAGCTTCATTACACCCTCCAAACAACACACAAAATACATTGGGCAGTAAACAAGGGCAATAATTAGTTCGGTGGTGTACCACTACACCTTTCTTCTATATTTCATTACAAACTAATCACACCCTTCTACAATATCAACATGGCAGCCCATAACATGAACATACAAAAAAGTTTACAAAATAGTCCTAAATCACTCTTATTGTAGCAACCCATTATTGAACTCATCATCTCTTGAGTTCTCAATAACAACACATCCATAACTCTCTTTCTAATTCATATACAAGGACAACCAAAATGGAGTAGTCACCTTACCTCAATTCTGCAACTTATTCCTTTAATTGAACTCTTCAAGAACTTGAACTTTCCTTCACACTTTAAACCAAAGAAGAAAAGAGAAGTTCTTTAATATCAAAGAAAAGTGAGAAGATTGCTTATTCTATATTATGCCATATATTTATAATTAAGTACTTCTAACATATTCTCCTAATCTTCTATGAGATAATTAAACAAAAACTAAAGTGTTTTCACTTACCTTTTGCTGCAAAAGTTAGGGTTTCTCCAAGAACCCTAGAAAGGAAAATAGGGCTGCTCCTTGCTTTTTAAAAGAGAGTAGAGAGAGTTTGTGAAATGTAACCCTTCTTTATGACTTAATAATGAGGGAAATGGCCAGCAACTTCTTCTTATAAAGCCTCTATTTTTTTGGCCATCCACTTAGCTAATTTTGGACCACAAATTTAATCAAATTGGCCCAAGTAGGTGATGCACCTACTTAAGGAGTTCAAGCAGCTCAAAATGTCAAAGTAGGTGATGCACCTACTTGCTTAATTTCTTAGTTGGGCTCAATTATATTTAGGCCTTGGCAGATTTGAGCTTTGGGCCTTTTTCCCATTTTTGGTGATGCACCTACTTGCTTAATTTCTTAGTTGGGCTCAATTATATTTAGGCCTTGGCAGATTTGAGCTTTAGGCCTTTTCCCCATTTTTCTTCTTCTTTTACTTAATTTTGGCCCAAATAAGTATTCTAATAAAGGCCCAAATCTGATTCATGGACTTGGTCCATTAACTTGGATCATATAGCTCAAGTAGGTGACTCACCTACTAGCTTAATTAAGTCAAGCAAGCACCTCAATATTTCCTTCCATTTCCAGCTCCTAATCACCTTAATAGAACTTACAACTTATACGCATTTGGTCATTTTAAACTTTAGATTCAAATACCAGCTTACGATCCCAAGTTTAAATGGTCGTATTGACGTTAACTTGGTTGCATCACATTAAACTGTATGGGAAGCCTCTATAATTCCATCTACATCATTAATAATTGCATAACAAATCTCATCCGTTACCTATACCATATGACCATACCAGGTTCCATATAATTAGAATACGTACAAGCAAGACCCATAGACTTTGGGATTAGTTACACTCGTGTCGTGCTTTTCTAGACTATCAAACCCATAAGGTCATTTTCAAATTTCCTAATAAGTGGGGTATAAAATGGGAAAGGAGTTCCTAGTGCTTAGGGGAAGGTTTATTTCATATCTTAGAGCCCGGAATTGGTTTCCAAAGGGTGTCTTTATCATCTTTACATCTTAAGGATTCTAATTTGGAGGGTCCCTCTCTGAAATATGTCTTGCTGGTTAATGAATTTCTTGAGGTTTTCCCGATGATCTTCCTGGTATTTCTCCCGACAGGAAAATAGACTTTGGGATTGATCTTGTCCCGGATACCCATCCTATCTTTATCTCCTATTGGGTGGTTTGAGGTTAGAGAAAATAACTTGTATGGTCCCGACTTGGTTCAGCAATCCATGGAAAAGGTGAAGGTGATTTATGATAGGCTTTAGATTTCCCAAAGTCACCAAAAGTCACTATAGTCCTATATGGATGTGAGGTGAAGGGAACTGGAATTTGAAGTTGGAGATTGTGTTTTTTTGAAGGTGTCTCCCATGAAGAGAGTGATGCAGTGTGGAAAGAAGGGAAATCCAGTCCTTGTTATGTGGGTGCATCTTTTATTTTGAAGAGAGTGGATAATATGGCTTATGAATTGGATCTGCCTTCTAGTTTAGGTTTTGTTAATCTGGTGTTCCATGTCTCAATGTTGAAGAAGTGCATAATTTATCCTTCCTTGGATATTCTTTTGGAGAGTGTGGGTATTTTGGGTTCCTTGTCTTACAAGGAAATCTCGATTGAGATCTTGGACTGGAAAGTCCGTCGGTTGTAGACTAAGGATGTGGCTTTGGTGAAGGTTCTATGGAGGAACCAAAAGTTTAGAGAAGCTACTCGAGAAGCTGAAGAGGACATAAAGTCCAAATATCCAATCTTGTTCCCTATTGTGGATGATTGTGCTTAAGGTATGTGTTTTCCTTAGTATCCTTATTTTCTGTCTTTGTTAAAAGTAAGTATGGTTGTATTTTGTGTTAAATTTTTCTAAGGAATGACTTGTCTCATCATTTGAGGATGAATGATCTGGGGAGGGGGGGGATGAAACACCTCAAATTTTGGTCCTTGAAAATTCCTTAACCTCTGAGGTCACTTCCAAGAGTATGATTCTCCCTACATGTCGTAGGGTTTCTTGCCGAGTCATAGGACCTAAGTCATAAAGTGCCTAGTGATATTTGCCTGAGTTACTACCTTGGTGATGACTTAAGGTCATGAGTCATAATGACTCCATACAACTCGTAGGTGAAATTCGTAGAGTGCTTAGTGTGTGCCATGATAGTATTTGTCTTAATTACAAATGAACCTTACGAGTCATAATGTTTGACTATGAGTTGTACGGTATGACTCATAACTAGACCAGTGTGGGTGCCCATGGACAATGTCAAGCCTACAACTGGATCTTACGAGTTGTAAGATCACCCGTAATGATTGGCGATAATTTTAAGCTTTATTTAAAGGGGCACTTAGTCCTTTCCCTTACTCCCCAATTGAAACCTCCATCCATAAAATAACTTTGAGGCTTTATTTTCATCCTTTAGCAAATCAAAACACTCTCAAAGCTCTTTCAAATTCTCCCAAGCAAGCGCATTAGGGTTTCCAAGAGGTTGGTCAATTAGAGATCTAAGGGCAAATTCTCTCCATCATTCTTGATATTTCAGGCATGTGATTACCCTTAAACTTGTTTTACTTATGGCATGAAATTACAAGATTGTTTATGTGGATTTGAACAAGGGTTTTGATGTGGGTTGAGGATTTTGGCATGACTGTCTCTTAACATGATTTCCCATGATTTATTTTGCATTATCCATGCTCTATTAACGATTTTGAACTTGCGGGGAGCATAGGAATGGTAAATAAACTAAGTGGTCACGGTTATCCCCAAGTTGATGATTTTATCTTGATATATGGTTTTGGAAATTGTGTTTCCTCAAACTAAATTGTGAAATTGATACTAAATATGGTTTGACGCATGGTTTGACTTGTTCACTTATACGAATGCATTGGCATAAAAGGTTAGTGAACCATGGATTAATTTTATTGAACCTTGGTGTTTGTGTATTCCCCATATGAATGTATAATTTAATCTAGAGGGGTCATGAGTTTCCCTACATGAATGGTTAATTATTATGGCATAATAATGTTAACTTGCAAATGAGGTTGGTATGACGATACCAATGGGATGCCTTAATGAATGAATTGGTTAAATTAATAGGAATGTGTGCTAAATGTTTTAATTGGACTTAAAAAAGAGTTGTGTAGCTGGGCCATGAAAGTAGAGGTCCCAAGGGACCAATATTGGAAACCGCAGTTGCTGAAACTGGGATCTAAATAACTGGGAGGTTCGAGTCCCCCTTATTATATGATTGAGAGGTTCGATTCCCCATGTTACATGATTGGGTGCTTAAGTCACCCTGATATATTTTGGGAGGTTTGAGTCCCCCATAAGGCATATGCACATATGATTATCCTCTGGTTCATATGGCTTCATGCGCTGGGGCCATTCTAACTGGGGAGAGCTAGTCCCATATATCCCATGGGTGCCTTATTATGACTGTTATGCTATACAACCTAGGCTAAGGTTTTAAAAGTCATGCTAAGCCTTGTTCCCTACCCCAGCATGTGATATGTATATGTATTTGCTTATGATTATGTGCATTGGATTTTGACTAATTTTGAATTATTGATCATGTCATTACTTTATCCTCTTATCCTTGAGATATATGATAGAGCTCAACCCGCTAACCATCTCCAAATGACATATCCCCACGCGATGCATGACATTGAGACACAACTAGTTTTTCTGCACAGTGATTAGGTGACTTCTAGATTGATCGAGAGTTGACTTAAAGTGGTGAGCTTCCATACTCCGGAAGACCCTCATTTCATGTTTCATTTTATTATGTCATATACTCTTCTTTAGACTTATTTTGGATATAGATGGGGGTATGTCTCAACTTTTTATTGGTATTCAGCTATTAAAGGCTTTGTGGATATTACTGTGGACTTGTGTATTGGTTATTGGTACTATTGGCATAACATATGTTTTGGATTTTACCTTTTATACCTTGTTATATGTTCGAAATTCATTCTTTATTGGTGTGTATGATCTATTGATTAGGCTAGGAGGTGGTCTCTGATCCACGATAGACTCGAGACTCATCACAGGCAAACCCTGGTTTGGGTCGTGATAGATAGTCACTTTGTTCAATTGTCGATAATCAACACACATATGCATAGATTCATCTTTGTTCTTAACTAACAATACAGAAACACTCTAAGGAGATGCAGTCAGTCTAATAAATTTTAACTTAACAAATTCTACAATAGCTCTTTTAATTCCTTCAACTTTGTCGGGGTTATCTTATATGGAAGAAAGGAAAAATGCTTAGTAAACTGCTCCACATTAATAGCAAAATCAATATCCCTATTCGGAGGAACACCATGTCATCTATAATAAATATGTCCATGAACTCTTTATCAACCTTCACACAATCCAAGAGAGGTGGTAATCAACACCGATATCGCACAAATAGGCCAAATAAGAAAGACACCCTTTCCAACCATGGCATGAGCTCAAAGAAAAGATATAAACCCTTTAAAACATAAAATAGGTGTCACAAACTAAACCAAAGGCCTGACATTGACTGGTATCTAAAGTCCACTTAGGATCAGAGACCACCCTTTCTTTTTGCTTATCCAAACAAAATGTAATACAACTAGCAGCTGATGAATTCCAAATATATAACAAGATAGAATAATGTAACTCAAAAGAGTATAAGAATATCAACAACAATACCCAGTCCACAGTAATCCACAAGTCTCTAAAAAACCAAACCAATCTAAGTCGGGATATGCCCTCGACTATAGCTAAAAACAAGTCCAAATAAAAGTCTACGATAATAAATAAACCAAGAAGCAATGGACTTCCGGAATAAGGAAGCTCACCACTTTAATCTTAAACCAAGAAGCAATGGACTTCCGGAATACGGAAGCTCACCACTTCAAGCTGACTGTTGACAACCCAAAAATACTATCACTGCGCAGGAAAAATAGAAGTGTCTCCATGTTCTGTATCGCGTAGTGATACAATATTCAAAGATGGTTAGCGGGTTGAGCACTAGTATGTAACTCAGGGATAAGGGGATAAAATAATGCCATCATTCTAAAATCAATTCAAAATCAATACACATGTACAAATGCGAGAATATACAATTATATATATGATGCTGGGAGAGGGAACAAGGTTTAGCATGAACTTTAAAACCTTAACCTGAACTGTGTAGCTCAACCGTCATAAGAAAACACCCATAGTCTATATGGGTTCAGCTCTCCCTCAGCTAAAAGGGCCCAGTGCGTGTAGCCGCACGAACCAGAGAATTATCTTAGGTACATATACATCATGGGGGACTCGAACCTCCCGGTCATAAATAAAGGGTGACTTTAGAACCCAGTCATTGAATATGGGGTCTAAAATTTCCTAATCATTTAGTAAGGAGACTCAAACCACTCGGTCATTTAGACCTTTGCGCTGGAAAATGCAGTTTCTAGTATTGGTCCCTTGGGACCTCTACTTTCACGGCCCAGCCGCACAACCCTATTTAAACCCGATTAAAATATTTTTTCACATATTCCCATTTATTAAACCAATTTATTAAGGCACTCTATTGGTATCGTCATACCAACTTCACTTGCAAGCTAACACTGTCATACCATATCGATTAACCATTCATATAGGGGAATTCATGACCTCTCTAGGTTTAATTATTCATTTATATTAAGAATCCATAATACCCTGGTTTAATAAAATCAATTCATGTTTCAAATGCCTTTAATTCCATACAATGGTTCCAAAGGTATTTTCAATATGCATGTAATCATATTCAAACCCAATTTCAAAATATTGGGTTGAGGTTATACCAATTCAATTACTGAAATTCACAAAATTAGAGAAGACCATGTCCTCTTAGTTCATTCACCATGACCATACACCCCATAAGTTCAACACCATAAATAAAGCATGAATAATGCATATAACATCATGGGAATCCAATTTAAGAAACATTCATTCTAAAACCCTCAACACATATAAAAAACCATGTTCAAATCCACATAAACAATCATATAATTTCATGATTTAAGTAAAACAAGTTTAAGGGAAGAGTCACATGCCTAAAAGTATCACAATTGTGGAGGGAATTCACCCTTGGAAGCTCTAGACAATCAAACTTAAGAAGCCATAGGTGTTCTTTGACTTAGGGATTTAAGAGAGTAAAGAAAGTGTTTTGATTTGTTAAATGATGAAAATAATTCCAAAAAGGTGTTTTATGGTCGTGGGTATTAAGTGGGGAAAGAGGAAATTTACCAATATGCCCTTAAGCAAAAGTTGAGAATTTTCTGCCCAGTAGCTACGAGTCTTATAACAAATCATTCTGTAGTTTGGGCCTTGTTGAAACTTTTGGTATGGATTACACCATAATTAGATTTTCCTGCTTGACATTCGTGGAGAGGTTATATGGATTCTACATCAGCTGGATTTCTCTTTTTTAATGGACCTAGTTCTCTGAGATGTTCTTGGAGAAGTACATGTCTCTCAGCCTTAGAGATTATTTGAGGGATCAATTCTCTAGATTGGATCAGGTCTCGATGACAGTTACAGAGTATGAGGCTCATTTTCAAGAGTTAAAAAGGCATTTTACTTCCATTCAATATATTTAGTATGAGAGAGTTCGTTGCTTTGTTTGAGAATTGAAACTTCCCCTTTGCATATCTATAAGAATTTTGGTTGCTGTGGGTAGATCTTTGCTAAGGTTTTTGATCATGGTTGGGTGATAGATGGGATGTATCTTGAGGCCCAAGGGGGCAATTATAAGAGGTCTGGATATCAGGGTAGTTTCAGTAGGAGCCATAGTAGTTCCCAATTCAGAGGTAGTAGTTCTCATAGTTGGTATTCTCCGCGTCCATCCTATCAGCCTCAGAGTCATCCCAGTCGACCAAATTATGCAACTCTTTAGATTACTGATGGAAGTCAGTTTAGTGCTAGTGATCGCCCTAGTCAGGTTGGCAGTCTATCTTTGAGGGGTTCATTTTCTGTCTATTCTAGTCGTGATAGTTACATTAGGCCTACCAGATCTGTTGGTTCTAGTTCAACTCAGGGAGTATGTTATCGTTGTTGATATTTTGGTCATTATTCTCATGAGTGACCTTGTAGTGGGGCGATTATTTCTGTAGATCAGAATATTTCCCCTATTAGAACAATTCATCCCTCAATTAGAGGTGGTTCTTAGGGTCGTAGGGGTGGTTTTTAGGGTACTCGAGAAGGCTCTCAGGTAGGCACGACTAGAGGTCGGTCAAGATCCCAAAAAAGTGGTGGGTGTGGTAAGTTATATACAGTACCTAATAGACCCAAGGCCGAGTCTTTGGATGCTGTCGTTATAGGTATAATTTTGGTGTGCCATTTGTTAGACCTTGCTTCATTTAATTCGGGATCCACTTATTCTTATGTTTTTGCTTATTATGTTGTACAGTTAGAGTTATCTTAGGATTTTTTATTTGTGCCCTTGTGTGTATTTACTTTCATGGGTGATTCTTTAGTAATAGATCATTTGTTCAGATCCTGTGTTATGACTATTAAAGATGTCGATACTCATGGTGATCTTATTGTTCTGGGTATGGTGGATTTTGATGTGATTCTAAACATGGACTGGTTATCTCACTATCATGCGTTCATAGATTGTTTTGCCAATAGCGTCACCTTAGCCATGCCCGGTGTACCCCTAGTCGTGTGGTAGGGAGCGCTTATCCATGAGCTAATGTGGATTATTTCTTTTATTCATGCTAGGAGGATTATTTTGATGGGTTGTGAGTCTTATGTGACTTATATTTATGATACTAATACAGAGATTTCGTCGCCTGACTTTGTTCCTGTTACTTGTAAGTTTACCTGATGTATCCCCTATTGACCTGCCCGGTTTCCCCCTGCCCCAAAGATTGAGTTTGCTATTGATCTTGAGCTAGGAACCCAACCTATTTCCATGTTACCTACTGTATAGCTCCTTCCGAGCTTAAAAATTTGAATTCTCAGCTTCAGGATCTTCTTGGTAAGGGTTTTATTAGACTGAGTGTATGTCACAACCCAAACCAGGGCCTGTCCATGACGAGTATCTCAAGTCCCACGTGGATCAGAGATCACCCTCTTCACCTAACCTAACCAATATATCAACCACAAGTGTCAGATGAATTTCAAACACTTAACAAGATATTCAAAATAAGACTAACAATAGCTTATGAAATATCTAAACTATTCATCACCACAATACACTAAACCAACAAACCCAAGTCCACAGTAATCCACAAAGTCTCTATAATCCAAAGTCAATAAAATATCGGGACAATCCCCCGACAATAGCCAAAATCCAAGTCTAACAAAGTCTATGACATAGAGTAAAAAGACCATGAAATAAATGCCTTCTGAACTATAGGAGCTCACCACTACAATGTCAACTCGCGAACCACTCAAATACCTGGTCATTACATAGGAAAATAAGAAGAAGCTCCGATACCTATATCATGTGGGGATACAACGTCTAGAGATGGTCAACGGTTGGAGTGCTAACATGTAATTCATGGATAGAGGAACAAAGTAATGTTATCAATAAAACCAAGTTAAATCATCATATGCAACATAGGGAACAAAGCTTAGCATAAATTTTGAAAGCATTAACTTGGGCTGTATAGCATAACTATCTTAAAACAAGGTACCCACGGGCTACATGGGTCTAGCTCTCCCCTAGTTGGAAGGCCCCCAGTGCATGTAGCTACACAAACCATAGAATATCTATATCCGTATATGCCATTATGGGGGACTGGAACCTCCCGGCATAATCAAGGTGACTTAAGCACCAATGTATACATTATAAAGGACTCGAACCTCCCATTCATATATTCATTAGGGGGACTTGAACCTCTCGGTCATATAGACACCTACACCGGCTATCACGATTTTCAGTGTTAGTCCTTCGGACTCCACTTTTATGGCCCGACTACACATCTCTCCTTAAACCCCAATTTAAAACATTCATTACACGTGCACACAACCATTAGTCCAATTGCTTACCAAAGGCATCTCGTTGGTATCGTTCTACCAACCCCACTTGTAAGTGGACAACATGCCATAACCATTATCATTCCACTTTGGGATTGAACCCATTGTTTATACAAAGTCATCAATTCAATTTAACATTTAGTGACTTGACCCCATTTATCTATTTAAACCACCAAGATTATAATTCAATTCAACTTATGGCCAACAAGGCTTTTTATGAAACCATTTACCAATCATTTACAGTATTAGGCCAATGCCTTAGTTCAAAACACATTTTAATTCAATTTATGGTCATCAATACCTTTAAAAAACCCTTTATTAACATTCTTATACCAAGCATTATTTTGAAACCCAATTCATCATGTGACAAGATTCTTCTCATAGGCATTTTCATAAACAAGTTGAGGGCATACTATTATAAAATCATTATTCATGTCAAAAATCATCAAGTTAGGGTTAACCATGGCCCATTCATTAAACCACAATTTCCATACACCCACATATACAAAACCATTACCAAAAACATGTATAAACACAAGTGAAATCATGAGAGAACAAAACTTTACATTAGATATTTAAACCCCTAACCATAGATTTCAAACCATTTATGATTCAAGAATAATGTTTAAAACAAATAATTTTTATGAACTAACTATGAAGGAAGAGTCACACACCTGAATTATGAATATTCACGAAGAGATTTTGATCTTTAAGCCTCTAGGTGACCACCTTGATGAAACCCTAGCCCAACCTTCTTGAGAGGTTTCTAGAGAGTTTTTAAGAGTGTTTTTATCTTCTAAAGTGAAGAATGAGGGACCAAATAGTGTTATAAGATGTAGGTCTTAAGGTCTAGGGGTGGGAAATGTCTAAAATACCCTCATCTTAAAAGCTGTAAGAGACTCGCAAGAGAGTACGATTAGGCCCTTCCACTTATACCCCATCATATAAGTGGTACCTTCTATTCGTACCTTCATCAAAATATTGGACACTATAATTTGTCCAACATATAACTCCTTAGCATGAATCGTACCCTACCATACAACAAGTACCCATTCAAGTCATACCCTAAGCAGAATGTGAAGGCTAGATACTGAACAACATATGGTTTGGCACTACACATCTCATATCATGATCATACGAGTCGTATTCTACCTTCTCATGCCAAGAATAGAACTTGACCAATGTGACACTATCCAACATACGAATAGGGTCCTTGACCTGTACCCACACTATACGAGTGGTATGGTGAGTCTTATGATGCACAAAATGCCCAAGACTCAGGAAATTTTGTAAAGGACAAAGTTCGGGGTGTTTCAGTGTATCCTCTTAGGGAGATCCTGCATTTTTTGTGAAAAATAAAGATGGCTCTATGCATATGCATATTAATTATAGACAACTTAATAAGATGACAGTGAAGAACCATTATCCTATGCCTCATATTGATGATTTATTTGACCAGCTTTAAGGAGCAATAATATTTTCTAAGATCTATTGGATATCTGGTTACCATCAATTGAGAATTTGGGCTGAGGATATCCCAAAGATAGATTTTAGGAACCGTTATGGTCATATGTGTTCTTGGTGATATCTTTGGCTTGGCTAATGCCCCAACCACATTTATGGATTTGATGAACCGAGTGTTTAAAACTTATGTAGTTCCTTCGTGATTGTGTTCAACAACGACATCCTTGTATATTCGAGAAGTAGAGAGAAACCTGTACAATATTTTAGGATTGTGCTCCAGACTTTGAGAGATCATGTGCTTTTTGCCAAATTCTCTAAGTGTGAGTTTTGGCTTGGGTTGGTGACATTCCTTGGGCATGTGGTGTCTAATGATAGAATTATAGTAGACCCAAATAAGATTGAGGTGATTCATGAGAGGGATCGACCTACATCTCTGACTGAGGTCCGTAGCTTTATTGGTTTGACCTATAATTATAAATGATTTGTTGAGGGATTTGCTACTATTTTAGTTCCTATGACCAGATTGACTCAGAAAGAGGTTCCTTTCTGATAGTTTGAGGAGTGTGAGTCGAGCTTTGGAAAGCTCAAGGAATTTCTTATTCATCTCATGTTCTAGCTCTTCTTGTTGAAGTTGAGGGATTCACCATGATTTGTGATGCTTCTGGTGTTGGTCTAGGTTGTGTTTTGATACATCAGGTCTGTCTTATTGCTTATGCTTTGAGATAGATTAAGGTGCACGAACAAAACTAACTCGCTCATGATTTAGAGTTAGCAGGTATGGTTTTTGTACTTACGTTTTGGATGCATTATCTTTATGCTATGAATTATGAGATTTCATTGATCAGTGCAGTCTTCAACATCTCATGACATAGAGATAGCTCAATGCTAGATAACATTGATTGATGAAGTTTCTTAAGAAATATGATATCTCTATCTTGTATCATCTGGGCAAGGCTAATGTGGTAGCAGATGCCTTGAGTTGGAAAGTAGTGAGTATAGGTTGCTTGGCTTATATTTTAGTTTCTTAGAGGTTGTTGGCACGGGACATTCAGTCCTTATCAAACTTAATAGTTTTCCTTAATATTTTTAATTTGAGGAGGATTCTTGCTAGTGTTAAGTTGAGGTCTTTTTTATTTGAGTAGATTCGTGATCGTCATTTTGAGGATAGTAAGCTTCACTTCCTTCATTATTAGGTGTTGAGTAGTGAGTCTGAGAGGAACACCATAGATTTCGAGGGTTTTTTACAATTTGATGGCCGCATTTGTCTTCACAAGATTGATGACTTGATCCGGTTGATTCTACATAAGGATCACAACTCTAGATATTCTATTTATCTAGGCACAACCTCTATTGTCTGTAATGAAGGCCGAGCATCAATGTCCAGGTGGTTTGATTTAGAGATTTCCCATTCCTGCGTTGAAGAGGGAGCGTATTACCATGGACTTTGTTAGTAGATTACCCTATACTTCTCATGGTTTTAATGGTATTTTGAGTTATTGTGGATTGGTTCACCAAGTCAACATATTTCCTTCTTATTCAGATATCCTTCATTGCTGAGAGGTTAGCTCACATCTATGTGCATGACATAGTCCATTTGCATGGTGTGCCCATATCTATTATTTTGGATCCAGGTTCCATGTTTAATTCTAGATTTTGGATAGATTTTTAGGAGGAGTTACGTACTCAAGTGTATTTGAGTATAGCCTTTCATCCGCAGATAGATGGAACTATTCAGGTGCTTAAGGATATGCTTTGAGCCTATGTTATGTATTTTGAAGGCCAGCGGGAGGAGCACTTATCCTTGGCAGAGTTTGCTTATAACAACAATTATCATTCGAGTATTAAGATGGTGCTATTTGACGCTTTGTATGATAGGAGATGTCGTTCTCTGATTGGATGGTTTGAGACTTTTGAGATTTGATCTTGAGGTACTGATTTTCTTAAGGAATCATTGGATAGAGTTAGGGTAATTCAGGATAGGTTGACAGTAGCTCACACTAGGCATAAGACCTATGCAGACCGTAGGCTCCGTGCCTTGTGATTTGGAGTTAGTGATCGATTACTCCTCTGTATATCGCCCATGAAGGGTGTGATGAGGTTCAGGAGAAAGGGAAAGCTCAGTCCCAGATATATTAGACCTTTTGAGATTCTTTGTATGGTTGGTGAGGTGGCTTATTAGTTAGCTTTACCTCTAGATTTTGCTGCTGTCCATCCAACTTTCCATGTTTATATGTTGCGTCAATATATTTTTGATCCACCGCATGTGTTTAGATGGGACTCAGTCCAGTTGGATGAGCGATTGACCTTTTAGCGAAGCCTGTTCTCTAGTGATGTTAGGTGGTTGCACACTAGGGAGATTCCTGTAGTTAAGGTTTAGTGGAGACACCGCTTAGTGGAGAAGGCCACTTGAGAGATCTAGATTAAGATGCTGACCCAGTATCCTCACCTGTTTGAGACTCTAGGTATATCTTAATCCTTAGCTTTTGTGGACAAAAGTGCCTTTAGTAATGGATATTGTAATGACCATTCAGGTCATTTTCTATATTTCTGCTTATTTTCATTGTTGATCTTCTCTATAGCTTCCCCAAGTCAATCATGACTTACTGGAATTGATAGTTCGATTATCGGACAATTCATTTGGATTTTAGACCCATTTCCATATTTTAAAGTCTTTGCTGGTTCCAAATATCCACTGGGTGAAAACTTCTATCAAATGACCACGAATGCAAATTCTAACTATTACACCAACTCCAAAATATTGATTTTAGGCTAGATGGACTTTTGGTTCAGGTCTTGAGGCACTCGGGTTCATTTTGACCTATTGGTTGAAAAGTTAATAAATTAGAAACTAGGTATGGGACCCACATTAGTCGAAACAACCTTGGATGGAAATTTTTGCTGCGCCATTGAGTCTAGAACATTGAATTAGTGTGGTTACATAGTCCATTTGCGTATACGAGATTCCAAATAAATTCCGAGGGCTTGGAGGAGACTTGGAAAATTCCAAGTCTACTACTGTTATTTGGTGCATCACAATCTCGAGCCAAGGGTCACAATTGTGATACCCTAGGAATTCCTTAAGTATCGTTATTGCTGTGTCTTTTCGTGATCACGATTTACTGGTGCAGTCCCAATATACCGTGATTGCAAAGGCTGGGTCATAGTTGCGAGAATCGAGAACCTGGGATAGGTAAAAATAGGCCAATTTAGCCCTATTTTGCTCATTCTTTGCCCAATCTCTTGAGACTAAAACCCTAATTAGAGAGATAGATTAAAATGGAAGTTCGTAGGTGATTTGGGAAGCTTTATTAACACTTATTTCTTGATTCTCCTTCGGACTTGAAGTAAGATTCCTCTAGATTCGTGGTTGATTTTTTTTATTTCTTGACCAAAAAGCCCAAAACTTTGAGGTCTAGATTTTAGCCCCAAATTAGCTCAGAATTCACCCATTTTGAGGGTAATGATTTCTTGAGCATGTGGGAACGTTGGGTTGGTTTTGTAAATGTGATTTTTTTGTAAATAGGACCCACATGGGATTCTTGGGTGATTTTTGGACCCGAAGCACAGTAGTGCAATATGGGTATCATTATTATTGTATTGATGAGTAGAATGTGATTTTGATAGCTTGGCATCTTGTAGAAGCTTCTCAAAAGGGAATAATAGTGGTTTAGTAGATCTTGTGATCTTTCTTCGACGTCGAGGTAGGCTAGGTTTTACCCCTTGTTAGATTGAGCTAATTCATAGTATGTTTATGATATTTTATTGTATTTGGTATGGGTTTTATGTGTTGGTATGGTGAATTGCAATGCTTGGGTTAGTTGGACCATTTAGGCTATTTGTAAATCATAAATTAGGCATAATTGACCTAGTTGCTCATATTTTAGGTGAATTTACTGTCTTAGGTATAATTGAGGCTTGTGTAACATCTAAAAGTGAGCTTAGTTCGGGTTGAATTTGCCTAAAGTGGAACTTCAGGGATTAGAAGTGGGCCCTTGACCCATCTTAGCTAAGGCGCGTGTTAGATTGTGTAGACCTTTATACGCTTATTAGATTCTTTGAAATGCTTATTGAGGTAATATTGAGAAACCTTGAAACTTGATGGTTATATTGGTTAATGTGAGGGTTCACACCTATTGATTATGCTATTATTTATGCCATTGATGTTACTACTGATTACATTGATATATTTATATTTACCGGTTTAAGTCCATCTATTGATGATATATTTATCGATTCAAGTTCAAGTATTGATGACATATTTATCTATTCAAGTCCTGCTATTGATGATATATTTACTGGTTTAAGTCTGACTATTGATGATATATTTATCGGTTCAAGTCTAGCTACTGATGATATATTTATCGATTTAAGTCCCGCTAATGATTAAACGTATATATGTACCAGTTTGAGTCTGGATATGCATATTATGCTATGACGATATACTTATTATGATATGATGACTTTGGGATGTGAGATTGTTAATCTAGTTAAGTCAAAAATGAGGAAATGGTTATAATGTGGTATGATATAAATGAATTCTGGTGAAATAATCATTAGTTGATAAGTGTTGATTAATTGGCATGTGATGAATATGGAAAAGCAATGGCTATAGTGTGGCATGACTTGGATGAATTCCTATTGTATTATGAGAGTTGATAAATGACGGTGGTGGGTTATTCTATCTTTTTTGTACCTTTCAAGCTTATGGAGGCTTGCGATGGGTTATTTACTTTTTTTTGTACCAATTGATGTACGGGAGCCATTTTTGTAGTTATGCTTGTTGTGATGATGCTTTATGTTATTTTGTGCTATTATTTCGGTTTATTTACCTATGTATGCACAACAATGTTGGAGTTAATTTAGGTTCATTTTCTCACCTTGACTTAGTTATATTATCTTGCATTATATTATACTTATATCATGATTTAGCTCAGTCGACTGATGATGCCTATTGAGTACCCACTGTTTTGGTAGTCATACTACACTTCTGTAGCTTTTGGTGTAGATCTGAGTACTTATTGTCTCCGTTGATCGATGTTTGTGCTATGTTGATATATGGAGATAGGGTGAGCTTTTGGAGTTGGAGTCACCTATTTCCTTCTATCTTTCTATGTTCAGTCTCTTGTTTAAAAATAAATGTATTGACTATTCTTGATAGTTGGGTTGTATTTTTATTCATAGTTTGTCTTAGATTAGCTCTACCAGGTCGTGGGATGGTATTTACGTAGAGACTACCATTAAACTATTTCTATTCCCTTACTTATTTATTATTTTGGTTTTATTGTTAGGACCTTTTAGGGTATTTCCACCAAGTTAACCCATTGTGTTTAACTCCGGGTTACAGTTCAGCTTACCTTCTAGGGGATAGAGTAGGTGCCATCATGACTCTTAAATCGGGTCGTGACACAAATGGTGTTTTTATGGCTCTTACTTTTGCTGAGGCAACTGTAATCTTGGATAGGATGAAAAAAACTAGTAGATCTTGGCATACTGATACGCCTAAATTACACTTCTCTTACGAGAGAGTAAGCAGTAGTTGTCAAATATATAACCCAACTAGGTTGGGGTCGAATCCTACAGGGAATATGGTGTTAATTAAGTTGTGTGCAGATTAGTTGACTTTTAATCGTCAGTTTCCGTAAAATAAATAGGGGGGTTTGATTCAGTTCATAAATTAATGGTTTCAGTTTAACGAGAAGAAATATGTGTAGTAGTAATCAAATTCAGAGAAATAGCAAGCTAGGGTTATGTCCACCTTGTAGTTTTCAATACTTTCTAACTATGGGCTTTACGAATTCATACATGTATCGTGTTTACAGAGAAACATATTGTATTTAATAACATAATCCAAGTGTTTCTTAATGATCAAGGACTAATTCACTTTAGTTCTCTCGAATCAAAAGAATTTACCAAAAACAATACGAAATCTCCAAGTAGTTAATCCTGCTAAGGCATTAACTTATGAAATAGGGGTTGGTAATCCTATTTTCTTGTCACTACTCTCTTTTTCAAACATCAACCTTTCTTTCAAACAAATTGCGTTTTAAGGCATATCCTCTATGTTTGCAACCACAAGAATTCAAGATAAGCGAAGAGAGTATGATGTAAACTAATCAATGCATAATGAATTCAAAACCCAAAGTGATAGATTGTATGCTACAAGGCTTCCATAACCCTAACTAATAAACTTTGCTACTCATGAATAAAACAAAAAACATCATAAATATATTCATCATACCATAAACTAGAAGAAGATCTTGGTGTGCGAATCGTGAAAACAAGAGAGAAAATGTTTTTCTCTCTCTCCAGGCTAAGCCGCCACTCTCCTTGTTCAGAATAATACAGAATAATTCAATAATGAATAAAAATTCAGCATTAAGCCTTTTAATAATCTCTTCTCTCATAATTGCCTTCTAAGTCCCTGAACTAATTATAAATGACAAACTAGTCTTGGACATAGTTTCTAGGCGCCACATTTGGTCAAGATTGCTACTCTCTCTTGTGTCATATGCTATCCGCATTCCATAGTCCCATAATGTCTTCATCTACCACATTAATACCTGAAATCATGCTAATCACATCGGTTAGCTCAATTACATAGAAGTAGAGTAAAAACATAAGAAACTAGGCACTTTGTTCTCTAAACATAGCTAAAATATGGATAAATTATGGTGCTTAGGCGTATAAATACACCCAAGATCACCACCCCACACTTAAAACTTTGTTCGTCCTTGAAAAACATATCTATTTATGCATACTACACAAGCCTTAGCACCCACAAAGGAAAATAAGATGCTCAAATAGGCTCACACAATAATTATGAACAAGAAGTAGCTTCAAGAATCATTCCTAGATACAACCTATCCTCAAGAATAGACTCATTAAGTTGGAAATTTCATGCATATCGTTCAAGAAAAGAAATCATATAAATTACCCAACCTTCATCAACCATGTACCCTCACAACAACAGAGTTACCCATAATCACTCACAATCATGCAATTTCTAACAAAATGGGTACAAGAATCAAGTTGCGCTCACTCTCACAAAGAATTCTCAAATTACAACTGATGACCATATGCTTGCCCTTAGTGTAATACTCCACTAATATCATAATGCTAAGATTAGGATTAAATAGGTCTTTTACGGGTTGTAATGCAGGCTAAAGGATGGGTAGGAACTATTTTGGCCATAAATAGTGACTATCTTCCCTAAGAACTTTAATACACTACATTATGCAATTAAGATCAATCTCTAACAACCAATTTCCACTTCTGCTATCTTCACAGATTTGCTTTTCACCCCAACTCGTTAAGCTTAATTAATAACACGATGGTGGGAGTATGCAACCCTTTCAAATATTTTTTTTTGGCACCCTTTTCACGTTACGCACCCCTATAATAGCCACCCTCAACTTAAGCATTTTGCCTTAGTTGAGGTGCACAATGTCCAAGAAGGACCAGGGACAAAACACGTTCATTGTAACATGTCCGAGATAAAATTTTGAACTTTATCAACAATTTTAGCTACTCCCAACCACATCAATTGCTCATGCCAATAACTAGACTTTGAGGCATCAATTTCACCTTTTTCCTCTTATTGTCAAACTCCTAACTCACATTGATTTTACATTAAAGCGCTTAGGAGCTTTTTGGATTAAATTACGGTCTATTAAAGAACGGATTAGGCTACTTATGAGGCTAACAAAAGAACAAGCTAAAGGCTCGACGGGGCTATCTAAGATAATGTACAAAGGTAGGTCAAAAGAAGGTATGAACAATGGCTATCAAAGAAATGCCTAAATCATCTCCTAAACTCACAATCTTTATTTCGCTTTGCATACACACCAGGCAAGTTCTAGCATCAGCTACAATAAGGAATATACAACAGTCTTACACACTCATGGCACATGGTCAAATCAATTAGGAGCATTATAGATTCTCGACCGAACAATTACATGAATTCAATTAAAACCAACAATCACAACAAGAGTCACAACTAGAGCCTAGGTGTTTCAAATGTAATGATCCGTCACATACTTATGTTATAATGTCATGTGATCCACAAGAGCAGTTACATGTAATTGAAAGACTACTTTTCTCTTAAGACGGTCGTCATCCATCAATCATCGAGAATAGCACCTAATTATGACTAAATAACTAAGAAAATGAACAAAATAACTAATCCTATCCAGAAGTATACTAAGGAGAAGGTCCTATTTTCTTACAAAACAAGTAGTAAAGTAACCAGCCACCCCACACTTAAGCTCAACACTGTCCCCAGTGCAAATAACAAGATAAAGAACCTGGATAGTAGTACTTCTCATCCACATTAGGAGTCATGCAACCTACATGGAGATCATCATTGGAGCCATTTTTCCTGTATTTATCCTATCATCCATGTCAGCCACACATAATAAAACTAACTATAATTAAGATGAGGGTGGTGAAGTCACCACCCCACACTTAATTTGTTAGTATCAACTAATTAAGTGTTATTGTCGGGTACTCAGACTTCACCGACATACACTTTGACATGGTGCACCACGTTAGTCACAATACAATTCAATCGCTCCAATTTCCCCATGTCTATTTCAATGAAACACTTTTTGATCAAAATCATACCCTACACTTTTAACCATATCAAGATATACAAAACACCGTCACTTTCCTAATATAGCCATGGCAAGAATTTAATTCATAATCCTCAAGTGATAAATTAATAACTACAACATAAAGTCACAACACCTAAGTATTAAGAAAAGAACACTTACCTTGAAGATGAAGGATTGAAGAAAGTGAGTCAATGTTCTTGGGTTTTGAAAGTGGTGAGGAGCTTGTGGGACAAAGAGTGTGTTGAAGGCATGGTTTTTAAAGGATGAAATTTGGGTTAGGTTAACCCAATTTAAGGTCGGATTTATGTTGTTTGGATTAAGTGTGCATCGCATAATATATCACACACTTGATACAGTGGGCATCTGCAAAGAGGTATGCTACGCATAACCTATTGCACAACTTTAAGAGTACGGCGCATAGGGTATCGCACACTTGAGGCAGTGAGCATATGCGGAGAGGTGTGCGATGCAAATGTTATTGCATATGTTAAAGTGTGCAACGCATACGTTATCGCACACATCAGGGTGTGCGGCGTATTGTGCATCACATAGTTGGTCCAGTGAGCATGTGCGATGGGATGTACAACGCACTCTTGGTCAGAAAGGTCCATACCGCGAGGGATTCTCCCCCGCACCCCCATCGAGGTCAGTGGTGGGCTTCGGGATCGGGACTTTTGGCCCGATCCCTACGCTACCACCACAGACCTCATTGAAAGTCATAAAAAAAAGTCACACCGTAAAAAAATTGGTGTCGGATTAACATAATTTGGGGCACAACTCTAATAAAAATCATGACTCGAGCCTTAACAATTGACCATTCCAATTTACCTGTAATGTTCCCATTACTCCTAAACTTACCACCTTTGCTGTGGCTCAATTCAAAATTGACTTTGGTACCAATAATCTCCTTAATACTTCATACACTTACACTTAATCAAAAACAACAAAAATGATTAGAAGGATGGGTTGCCTCCCACCAAGCGCCTAATTCAGTGTCGCGGCACGACCCAATCAACTTTTTCCTCCACCTTGAGGATATGAATTTCACCCCCAACATCGCATCCATCTTTTGCCTCGCTCATACGGGGGTGGTGCAGAAATTAAGAAATTGAGTAATGGATGATGCATGGTAAACAACTCGATCTTAAAGTGAGGTGTGTTTTTATGTTGCTTATCAAGTGTAAAATAAAGAATATAGGATTCTTGGTCCTCATATTCACACTCTTCCACTATTTTAGATGATTTCACGGACAAGATATCATCTAAACATAATGTGGAAAAATGCTTTGAGTGAGGTCCAACTAATTCTACTTCAAAATTTACACTATCTACTACACACTCACTTTTACTCACCTTCTCGACATCTTCTCTTGGAATTGGGCTAGAGTCTTTATTAGAGATTTTCTTGGTTTCTTATTTTACCTCTAGCACCAAGTCCTCAATCTTGGCATCATCTCTAATGGTTGGTTTGGTTGGTTGGGAAGTCACCGAGGGTTGCTCAACATCAATATAGGGTTCTAGCTCCTCATCTTCACACTCTTCCATTATGTTAAATGATTCCACAGATAAGATATCATCTAAGTATATTGTAGAAGAGTTCTTTGAATGATTGAGCTTTATATCCATCTCCTCATGAATGATTGGCCTCATGCCTTGACACATATCACATACGATATCGTATGTTTCTTCCTGGAGATCCAACATTCATTGAAACATAGCTTCAATGCCACTCCTTCCGGTGCTTCGTTCTTCCTTTTCTTGATCATAAGACCTGTTAAACTCAAAAGAAGTACTAGAATTTGGGTTAGCGCAATGGGGGGAGTGTGCATTAGGGAAATCACTCCAATGTCCATCTTGACCACCATATAAAGAACAATCAACTTCCTGTAGGATTGAGATGGTGCACACATCTCTCTCCGGGGAGCATATCTACAATCTTGCCAAAAGTGAGGTCCATCACAATATGGACATGGATCATCAAGATAAGATTTCCAACCACCAAGCTCATGTTCATTCTACGATGCCATAGTAATAAGTAAACTAAAATTAAAATCTACCTAACACAAGAAATAAAAGAAAACTAAAAACAAATATTTCCAAGTTTGAATTCAAGCAAGTAGGCTAAAATTCCAAACCAACTCTCTTAAACGTAAAATTAAGAAACTTGACTAGCAGTCAATTAACACACATAAACTCAATCGACAACCGTATTCCCCAGCAACGGCGCCAAAATTTGATACGCCCAAATTACACTTCTCTTACGAGAGAGTAAGAGGTCGTTGTCAAATATATAACCCAACTAGGTTGGGGTCAAATCTCACAGGGAATATGGTGTTAATTAAGTTGTGTACAGATTAGTTGACTTTTAATCATTCGTTTCTATAAAATAAATCGAGGGGTTTGATTCAGTTCACAAATTAATGGTTTTAGTTTAATGAGAAGAAATATATGTAGTAGTATTCAAATTCAGAGAAATAGCAAGCTAGGGTTATGTCCACCTTGTAGTTTTCAATACTTTCTAACTATGGGATTTACGAATTCATATATTTAGCGTGTTTACAGAGAAACATATTGTATTTAATAACATAATCCAAGTGTTTCTCAATCATCAAGGACTAATTCACTTTAGTTCTCTCGAATCAAATGCATTTACCAAAAACAATACGAAATCTCCAAGTAGTTAATCTTGCTAAGGCATTAACTTATGAAATAGGGGTTGGTTATCCTATTTTCTTATCACTACTCTCTTTTCCAAAAATCAACCTTTCTTTCGAACAAGTTGCATTTTAAAGCACATCCTCTATGTTTGCAACCACGAGAATTCAAGATAAGCGAAGAGAGTATGATGTAAACTAATCAATGCATAACGAATTCAAAACCCAAAGTGATAGATTGTATGCTACAAGGCTTCCATAACACTAACTAATAAACTTAGCTACTCATGAATAAAACGAAAAACACCATAAATATATTCATCATACCAAAAACTAGAAGAAGATCTTGGTGTGCGAATTGTGAAAACAAGAGAGAAAATGTTTTCTCTCTCTCTCCAGGCTAAGCCGCCACTCTCCTTGTTCAGAATAATATAGAATAATTCAGTAATGAATAAAAATTCAGCATTAAGCCTTTTAGTAATCTTTTCTCTCATAATTTCCTTCTAAGTCCCTGAACTAATTATAAATGACAAACTAGTCTTGGACATAGTTTCTAGGTGCCACATTAGGTCCAGATTGCTACTCTTTCTTGTGTCATATGCCATCCGCATTCCATAGTCCCATAATATCTTCATCTACCTCATTAATACCTAAAATCATGCTAATCACATTGGTTAGCTCAATCACATAGAAGTAGAGTAAAAACATAAGAAACTAGGCACTTTATTCTCTAAACATAGCTAAAATATGGATAAATTATGGTGCTTAGGCATATAAATACACCCAAGATCACATAATAGGGATTTTAAGGTAGCAAGAAATGCATATTCAGTTGGAATATCAGTGGAGCAACGTCGAAGAGAAGAAGAGTGTGACCAAGAAATGGCTCATATGAAGACACAAATGGAATTACTTACCAAATAATTATTATCTGGTAATGTTGAGAAAGTTAAGGTAGTTACGTCCTTTAGTAGAGCAGCCGAATCTAATTACAAAGAAGAAACTATCTATTTGAATAACTAGGGGGTTTTTGGGCCAATGGCCAAGGAAATCAAGGTTGGAACTATCAAAGTGATACGGGTGTACAAAGCTGTCCAATACGTTCTCGACCATTCACACGAAGCCAAGCTCGGGAGTTACAAAAACTACAAGCCATATTCATGCAAATGGCTGCGTGTGAGTTGGTACTTGATCCACCAAAGAGCTTCAACGTTTTTAAGTGTGAAAATGAACCTTGAAGTATAATAAACTACACTCTAAGGGCACCCCATGACTGAAGGGTAGGAAGGTCATTTTTCCTTCATTTTGTGTGTAATATAAATAGATTCTATTTGGGTTATTTTCAGCACTTAGTTCATTCTTCATATTTCACAACAACAAGTCTTGTAACATTGAATATTTCTCTCTCTCTTGTTCTTGAGAGTAGAACCTGAAATCTGTCCAACAAGTGTAGTTACACTTGTGTTGTTTCTTGGCTAGAAACTTGAGATCTTGAGGTTCATGAGTTCCTCTTGGTCTAAGTAAGAACTTGGTACTGAAATCTTTTGGTCTTAGGGTCCTATCTTCAAGTTAGGGTTCATAGATTCTAAGATATCTTTGTGTCAAGTTACTATCTTTCATCTTGTACTCTTGAAACTTTGTAGTAACTTAGTGAAGCCGTGTGGGGCTGATTTTCGATTCACTATAGTTACTACCATTTGTTGTTCTTGTTGTTAACATTGTACTCTTGTAATCTATCATCTTGTGTTGTTGAACCATTGTTTAATGTTATTGTTATCTTCTTGTTCTCCTTGTGTAGCTACTGTTTTGGTGTTGGTATTTCTTCAAAATTTCGTGATTGTTGTTGTCTTCACATATTGGAGTTGTTATCTTCAAGCTCTCGGAATTGTAGTGTGTTTGGACTGATTTTGTGGCAGATTTGATACGCTCCAAGTTAGTAGTGTATCATTTGGTATCAAAGCCATCTTTGATTTTGTTCTAACAAGATCAATCTTGGGCTTGAGACTTGAAAACTACAAAAAAAAAAAAACTGAAATCTGAAAATTTCAGAAATAGTCAAATCTGCTACCTTTGTGTTCTTGGCCAAAAATTGTGATATGTTGTTGTATGGGCCGAGATTTTCTTGTTTTTTTTGGCTATATCTTGTAGTATTTTTCTTGTATAGAGTGTTTCTAGTGTTGGTTTCTTTCTCACCAACACTAAAGGTGTCAAGATCTAAAGATTGAGCTTATAATATTGACCATAGTTGTGGTGCCTTGTGGCTGGCTGTTTGTTGTTACTTGTTGTTGACAATTGGTGGTGTTGTGTTGTGTTTTGAAGAAGTTGTTGTTGAGTTCTTGAAGGTTGTTGTGGTGTTCATCAAGTTCTTTATCTTTTCTTACAACTTTAGACAACCAAAAAGTGTGATATAAATTCAAGAGTTGAAGCTGAAAATTGTAAAGCATGTTGTGAGAAGCCTTGAACCCATCATTTCTTAGACTAGGCTTCTACTTTTCAGCAACTTTTTTTCTTATTTCAAGAACCTAGTGTTACCTTTTTCTTATTTCAAGAACCTAGTGTTGTGGGACAAGGTACTTTTCTTATTTCAAGATTTATGTTTTCCCTCCAAGACCAATTGTCATCCTTTCCAAATTGTGTAAAGATTTAAATTTCAGAATTGGTGCTTAAATTGTGTGGGACCAAGACCAATTGCATGCTGCCACATCACCCATTTGCTACTGTTCACGTCACCCATTGGCTACTGTTCACGTCATTAATAAGCTCAAATTTAGGTTTTCTAGTTTCTAATTGTTGATTCTTAGTTTCATTACTTGGTTCTAGAACTAATTAACATGCTAGTACACTCCTACTAGGTTGTCAATTAGTCCTTTTGAATTCTCTTGTTCGTGTCCACGTTTAGTTGGGTGCTTTTATTCGTTTGAATACGTTGTAACTTCTTAACTCCAGTCCGTCGAAAATTCTTTGAGTTTCAAACAAGAATCCACTCCGGACAAGAGCTTTACTCATATCTTAAGGATTCACAGTTACTAGCCAATCTACAACATTTGTGGAGCTCAAGTGTGAGTGAGGAGAGGTTTAACGCTAACTTGTTTGCTGATTGTGTAGGTAACACCTTGACATGGAAGGAAGAACATCCGAAAGTGGGGGTACTACTGAACAAGACACTATGAAGGCCACACTTGAGGCCATTACCAGAAGTTTAGAGAGGTTGAACACGGAAGTTTGGGCAATGAGGGGAGATTTGACTACGATAAGTGGGAGATTGGAGCAAGTGGAGAGTCAAAGGAACTCTCGTCCATCCACTCCTCATCATATTCCTTCAAGTGGGCATGAAAGAACTTCATCCACAACTATCTCACCAGAAACATTGCACCAAATAATGAATCCACCTCTAGCCCCACTAAATGCCACAAATCATACCACTACTTTCCCTCCAAACCAAGAAGTGAATAGACCACGCCATTCCCAAACTCCTCCAATTCGACAAGAAGGATGTAGCCATCCATTACCTCCACAAAATCTGAATGTACCTTACCAAACTCCACCAAATCAAAGACCACCACCTCCACAACTCCCAATGCCTCCAAATCAGATTCCAAATCACCAAAACCGACCAGCTCACTTTGAGGAACATGGTAGAGAGGAGTATGATGGATATGGAGCCTTTGATGATGCTTACATGAGAGAGGAGGAGCTAAGAAGGGGCCGTGTTGATCCAAGGAGGTACCGAGGGTATGGAGAAAGGGGAAATCGACACCAAGAAAGAGACGTAGGCATAAATACCATCAAATTGAGCTTACCTATCTTTAAAGGTGAAAGTGACCCCGAGGCCTACTTAGCATGGGAATCAGCTTGTAACAAAGTTTTTCAAGTTAATAATATCTCGAAAGAAAAGAAAAGTTGTTATGCCATAGCTCATTTTGAGGGTTATGCCAACACTTGGTGGGAGTACGTCAAGCGTTTTGGTGATGAATTAGTTGATGGGAAGCCACCACCTTGGTTTCGGTTAAGGTACTTGATGAGGCAACGGTACCTTCCCAAGAGTTATCGCCATGAATTACTTGCTAGATTATACAACTTACGTCAAGGCAATAAAAGTGTGATGGCATATTATGATGAGTTTCAACAACTCATGTTGAAGCTTGATCATCGTGGGGAACAAATCAGTCATGACATCATCCGGTTCAAGTGTGGGTTGAACAAAGAGATCTCCACTCATTTGATGCTTCACAAATTTGATACCGTTGAAGGTATTTTCCAAGCGGCTCTTGAGATTGAAAGGGAGCTTAAAGAGAGGTCGTCGCTCAAGGCAAGGGGACAATCCATCTCGGGTTGGCTAGAAGCAAGGACGTGGTTCAATCCTCTTCTGGTTGGCCCAAAAACAAGGACCAACCCGCGACTACAAGGCTGCCCGAGCCCAAAACAGTCCACAAAATTCCTCTAAAACAAGAAGATCAAAAGTATCCAAACCCAAAAGGATTCCAATGTTTCAAGTGCCAAGGTTGGGGACATAAATCCAATGAATGTCCAAATCGACGCAACGTGATACTACGGGAAGAGAAATTGTATTACCTTGGTGAGGAGGTGGGTCTTGAAAAAGAGAAGGATGAGGCCGAGCCTCAAGATGGAGAGGAAACTGGAAATAGGCCACTTGATGATGATGATGATGATGATGGTGAAGTTATTTACCCACAAGAAGGGGAGTGTGTTATTCCAAACTTTGTAGTTAGACACGCTATGATTAGTAAGGCAATAGACGACCCTAGTCAAAGGGAAAATCTATTCCATACTAAATGCCTTGTAAAGGGGAATGTGTGCACTTTGGTGATTGATAGTGGTAGTTGTGCGAATGTCGTTAGTGTCGCTATGGTGAACTTTCTGAAATTACAAACTACACTTCATACTAGCCCTTACAAGTTGCAATGGTTGAACGAATGCGGTGAATTGAAGGTCATGAGGCAATGTGTGATACGGTTTAAGGTAGGGAACTACCAAGACGAAGTGCTTTGTGATGTGATACCAATGCAAGCATGTCATTTGTTGTTAGGTAGACCTTGGCAATATGATAGGTCTACCAAACATGATGGGAGGACCAACCGATATTCACTTGAGAAGGATGGTCGAAAGGTCACTCTTTATCCTCTTTTGCCATCACAAGTGAATGAATTACATCAAAAGATGAGGGAGTTGAAGGAGAAGGGAAAGAAACCCGAAAGTGGTGAAAAGGAGGGGAAAACCGTGGGTGGGGCAGTAGGGATTTCCGGGACTGCCTCAACATCAAATGGGCAAGAAAACATGGTGATGTTGGCTAGAAAGAAGGAAATCTTCTTGGATTATGATGTGGACATGCCGATGCTTCTTTTGGCTCATTGTTTTAATACTAACCCCACTAATTCTTCTATTTCTCCTTTGATTTCTTGTGTGTTGCAGGATTATGAAGATGTATTTCCCAAAGAACTCCCGCAAGGATTGCCCCCGCTTCGGGGAATTGAGCATCAAATTGACTTTGTGCCGGGCTCACAATTGCCAAATAAGCCGGCTTACAGAAGCAACCCTACGGACACCAAAGAATTACAGCGTCAAGTTGAGGAACTCCTCAACAAAGGGTATATCAAGGAGAGCATGAGTCCGTGCGCGGTTCCGGTGCTACTGGTGCCTAAGAAAGACGGAACATGGCGTATGTGTGTGGACTGTCGAGCCATCAATAAGATTACGGTAAAATATCGTCACCCAATCCCTAGGTTAGATGATATGCTTGATGAATTGAATGGTTCGTGTTTATTTTCCAAGATTGATTTAAGGAGTGGCTATCACCAAATAAGAATGCAACCCGGTGATGAATGGAAAACCGCCTTCAAGACTAAATTTGGTCTCTATGAATGGATGGTTATGCCATTCGGCCTAACAAATGCTCCAAGTACTTTCATGAGGCTAATGAATCATGTGATGAAGCCATTTATTGGAAAGTTTGTTGTTGTTTACTTTGATGATGTCTTGGTCTATAGTAAGTCAATTGATGAGCATGTGATGCATTTACAATGTGTGTTTGATGTCCTTAGAAATGAAAGGTTGTATGCAAATCTGGAGAAGTGCTCTTTTGGTGTTAATGAAGTTGTTTTCTTGGGTTTTGTTGTTAGTCAAGAGGGGTTGAAGTGGATGAATCCAAGATAGATGCTATCAAAAATTGGCCAACCCCACAAACCATTAGTGAAGTAAGAAGCTTCCACGGGTTAGCTAGTTTTTATAGAAGGTTTGTCAAAGGATTCAGCACCATAGCCGCTCCTTTAACCGCGGTCATTCGAAAAGACCAACCCTTCAAGTGGGGTGAAGAGCAAGCTAAGGCTTTTGAAACCTTGAAAGCTATGCTCGTTTCCGTGCCTTTATTACAATTGCCCAACTTTGATAAGATATTCGAAGTTGAGTGCGATGCTAGTAAAGTGGGCATAGGGGCTGTTTTGATGCAAGATTTAAAACCCATTGCTTATTTTAGTGAAAAGCTCAAAGGAGAAACTCTAAACTACTCCACGTACGATCTAGAGTTGTATGCCTTGATTCGAGCTTTGGCCACTTGGCAGCACTATTTGTGGCCCAAGGAGTTCATGATCCGAACGGACCATGAATCCTTGAAGCATCTTCGGGCACAAGACAAGCTTAACAAGCGGCATGCAAAATGGATTGAGTTTCTTGAAACCTTCCCTTATGTTATTCAATACAAAAAGGGTAAGGACAACGTAGTAGCCGATGCTTTGTCTAGAAAACATGTTCTTGTGTCAACATTATCTTCTAAATTAATTGGTTTTGAGAGTTTGAAAGAATTGTATCTCGAGGACCCTCACTTTGCTCCTATCTTTAGGGAATGCGAAGAAATGGGTAGGGACAAGTGGGATTCGTCTAGGGGTTCAAATCCTTATGCCAAGTTTGATGGATACTTGTTTAAAGGTAGACGATTGTGTGTACCCTCCAGTTCTTGGAGAGAGTTATTTGTGAGGGAAGCACACAATGGCGGTCTAATGGGTCACTTTGGGATCGAAAAGACCCTTGGAATATTGGAGGAGCAATTCTATTGGCCAAAAATGCACAAGGATGTGGCCAAGATTTGTGGCCAATGCATAGATTGCAAAGGAGCCAAATCGCGGCTCCTACCTCATGGGTTGTACACCCCGCTGCCCACTCCTTTACACCTTTGGCTTGACATATCTATGGATTTCGTGTTAGGGTTGCCTAGGACTAGACGAGGTCGGGACAGTATCTTTGTTGTGGTCGATCGGTTTTCTAAGATGGCACACTTTATTCCTTGCTTTAAATGTGATGATGCACCTAGTGTGGCCTCTTTGTTTGTTGATAATGTTGTCAAGTTGCATGGTGTTCCGAGGACCATTGTGAGTGATAGGGACTCTAAGTTCCTAAGTCACTTTTGGAAATCCATGTGGGGTAGGCTTGGAACCAAGTTGTTATTCTCTACATCTTGCCACCCACAAACTGATGGTCAAACGGAAGTAGTAAATAGGAATTTGGGTGCTATGCTACGTTCCATGGTAAAAGGAAAATTGACTTCTTGGGAGGAACACTTACCATTGATTGAGTTTGCATATAACCGTGTCATACACTCAAGTACGGGAATGACTCCCTTTGATTGCATATATGGCCTCAACCCCCTTACCCCTTTGGATTTAACTCCTTTGCCTAGTGATGTTATGATTAGCTTAGATGGAAGCAAGCGGGCTGATTCGATGAAAAAGTTACATGATAAGGTGCGGCTTCGACTTGAGAAGAAAAATCAAGACATTGCAAGGAGAGTCAACAAGGGGAGAAAGAAACTCATTCTTGAACCGGGAGATTGGGTGTGGGTTCACCTTAGAAAGGATAGGTTTCCGTCTCAAAGAAAGTCCAAATTGATGCCAAGAGGCGATGGTCCATTCCAAGTACTTGAGCGGATCAATGATAATGCCTACAAGATTGACCTTCCCCCGGAATACCAAGTGCACAACACTTTCAACGTGTGTGATCTTTCTCTAGTGGATGCGGTTGAGGATGACCAAATGCTGAATTTGAGGTCAAATTCCTCTCAAGATGGAGAGGATGATACGGGTGTACAAAGCTGTCCAATACGTTCTCGACCATTCACACGAAGCCAAGCTCGGGAGTTACAAAAACTACAAGCCATATTCATGCAAATGGCTGCGTGTGAGTTGGTACTTGATCCGCCAAAGAGCTTCAACGTTTTTAAGTGTGAAAATGAACCTTGAAGTATAATAAACTACACTCTAAGGGCACCCCATGACTGAAGGGTAGGAAGGTCATTTTTCCTTCATTTTGTGTGTAATATAAATAGATTCTATTAGGGTTATTTTCAGCACTTAGTTCATTCTTCATATTTCACAACAACAAGTCTTGTAACATTGAATATTTCTCTCTCTCTTGTTCTTGAGAGTAGAACCTGAAATCTGTCCAACAAGTGTAGTTACACTTGTGTTGTTTCTTGGCTAGAAACTTGAGATCTTGAGGTTCATGAGTTCCTCTTGGTCTAAGTAAGAACTTGGTACTGAAATCTTTTGGTCTTAGGGTCCTATCTTCAAGTTAGGGTTCATAGATTCTAAGATATCTTTGTGTCAAGTTACTATCTTTCATTTTGTACTCTTGAAACTTTGTAGTAACTTAGTGAAGCCGTGTGGGGCTGATTTTCGATTCACTATAGTTACTACCATTTGTTGTTCTTGTTGTTAACATTGTACTCTTGTAATCTATCATCTTGTGTTGTTGAACCATTGTTTAATGTTATTGTTATCTTCTTGTTCTCCTTGTGTAGCTACTGTTTTGGTGTTGGTATTTCTTCAAAATTTAGTGATTGTTGTTGTCTTCACATATTGGAGTTGTTATCTTCAAGCTCTCGGAATTGTAGTGTGTTTGGACTGATTTTGTGGCAGATTTGATACGCTCCAAGTTAGTAGTGTATCACAAAGGGATAACTATAATGAAAAGGCTAGTCATAGAGATTGTGTGCAGGGGAATTGAAAAAGTAAAGGCAACTGAAGTGGGTTGTATGTGTCACTTGGAAGTTGTGATAATGCTGCTATTGCTTCAGGGAAAATTCCTATAGAAGCAATGATAGCTAAATTGCTAAAAAGGTAGAATAGACCGATGCAGGTGTTAAGGTGATTTGAAATGACTTATCAAGTATGAGTCAACTAGTTGATTTCCATTCCACTTCTATTAAGCAATTGGATTTCCAAATAATCAATTGTATGCCACATCAACCAACGAAAGAGTGGAACATTAATGAGTGATATGGTGAAGAACCTGAAGAATTATGGAACCTGTCTAGCTATCACCACAAGAAGTGGTAGAGTGTTACCCGAATCACATCCAATGGATCATTTGCATGTGGATGATGTTACATCCATAGATTAGGTCATTGTTAAGGATGCTGAGGTAGGTGAAAAGAAGGCTACTATTAGGAAACTCTCTAAATTTATAGATAAAGATGAGTTAAGTCAGAAGAAGGTAAAGAAAGCAGAAATGCCACTAGCCAAATTCCTAAACTTCCTCCCCCATTCCTACATAAAATAAAGAAGACGGTGGAAGATGGAAAATTTAGTAAGTTTATGGCTATGTTGAAGTGGTTGTTAGTAAATATTCCATTTATTAAGGTGTTGGAACAAATGCCAGGATACACAAAGTTCATGAAGAACCTATTTACTAAGAAGAGAACGGTGAGCTATAAACTAGTGGATAATTTTCATCACTGTAGTTCTATTGAAAAAAGATCACTGGTCTAAAAGAAATCTAATCTGAGGGCATTCACTATTTTGTGCATAATTGGCACTTTCAATTTTGCTAAGGCACTTTGTGATCTTGGAGCGAGCATCAACTTTATGCCTATAGATATATATCAGTAGTTGGGATTGGGAACTCCTTAGTCGATATCTATGAAGTTATTGATGATTGATCATTCAGTCAAGTGACCTATAGGTATTTTATATAATGTGTTGGTAAAGATGGAAATTTTATATTCCTAGAGGGCATTGTAATTCTTGATTGTGTGGTCAACTTTGAGGTGCCCATAATACTAAGAAGACCATTTTTAGCCACAAGAAGAGTGCTAGTCTATATAGAGAGAAATGAACTAAAATTCTGGCTCAATGATGAAGAATTGAACTTTCATGTCTGTCGATAAACAAAGCAGCCAAATGAGATAAATTTGGTGTCTATTATTGATATTGAGTTCATGTAGTAGGTACCAGGCAATAGGTAAATTGAGATGCAGACTTGAAAAGAGTCATACTAACATGGGAAAGAATGTAAATACAAAGGCACCAAATTAAATAAAGGTCGCAATAACAAGGGGAAGTTTTTGCTGCAAGAGACAACAAGGGACCAGGTCCCTGTGTTGCATGATAGTGAAAGAATGATGATAGGGAAAACATTCATCCTTAGGTGGTAATCACTCTGATTAAATGTGATGAATGTGCAATGATGCTCAAATTGTATGGTTTGGTTTGTCATCATCAAAAGGGGGAAAATTGTTATATGTAGTTTTAATGATCAACTAAACTGCAAGGGATCAGGTCCCTGGACATGTAATGTACTGTACAACTAGCACACAGTATTTGTATAGTTTTGTCCTTTTGTGTAACAAACTTGTAGGTTCTATTTTGCACCGACTTGGACAACTAGTCCAATGATATTCCATCCCTAACATCACCCATCTATAAAAGAAAAGAGATGACTCTTCAATAATCAATTTTTTCTATTCTAAATAGAGAGAAGTGAGGCTATAAAAACTCCATTTTAAGATTTCTCAAGCATTTATGATGTTCTTAACTTTGTACTTTGCTTAAAGAGTGAGTGAGTATTTTTGAGTATTAATCTGTAAAAGAATTACTCATGTTATAAGAGTAGTGTTTTCTTGATGAGAGTACTGCTTAGGTATAGTTGGCTAAGCTTGACACTGATTAGAGCTAATTATTGTAGGTAGAGTCCTTGGTAGAGTTACCAAGATTAGCTTGTAGTAGAGTTGTTGCTAGGGCAAGGAGCCTATAGTTAGGCTGAAATCAAGACTGTAATTAGGAGGTTGATTATAGTGGATTTCGTTGGTGCTTGTGAGGGCAAGCCATGATTTTCCCATACTGTGTTTCCACATAAATATCCTTGTGTCTTTTACTTATTCTACACTGTCTTTAGTTTTCCTGCACTCTATTGTTTGATTGCTTGTCTTTGATTCTGAGGGAACTGGTCCCTTACTGTGTGGAGCAACCCCAAATAGTTTCAACAATTGGTATTAGAGCCTGGTAACTCTAAAAGGTTCACACCTAGAGTGTCTTGGTTAGCATGGCTGTTCAACCTAATCTAGAAGAAGGGCAATCTACAACTAGATCACCAAGATTCAATGGGCAATATTATAGGTGGTGGAAAACTAGGATGTTTGACTTCCTTATGGCTGAAAATAGTGAACTGATAGACATAATCCTTGATGGTCCTCATGTTCCTATAAAAGAAGTCAAAGAAGGAGATGTTATAAAAATGGTAATCAAAAGCAAAAGGGAGTTCAATGAAGTAGATAGAAGAAAGATTGAGAAAAACTATAAGGCCAAAAAATTATTAATCTGTGGAATAGGGCCTAATGAATACAGTAGGATCTCAGCTTGTAAGAATGCTAAAGAGATCTGGTATTTCTTGAGGACTGCACATGAAGGTACTACTGAAGTGAAGCATTCAAATATAGACATACTAACTACTTAGTATGAAACCTTCACCATGAAAGAAGGAAAAACTATCCGAGAAATGCATACAAGATTCACTTCTATCACAAATGAGCTTCACTGCTTAGGAGAAGTTATTCCAGTATATAAGCAAGTGAGAAAAGTTCTTGGTGTTCTTAAAAAGTCATGGGAGATCAAAGTGGATGCTATAACTGAGGCAATGAACCTCAAAACTCTTACTATGGATGAACTCATTGGTAATCTAAAGACCCATGAGCTCAAGAAACAACAAGAGATGGAGAAGAAAAAGTGAAAAAGGAAAAATCCCTGGCTTTGAAGGCCTCAAAACATGAATCAAGCGAAGGAAATATAGATGTTTCCTACTTGGCAAGTAGGATTATTAGAGCGATGAAGATGAGTGATCAATTCTAAAGAAAAACAAGAAGCAGTAAAAGAGGAGGTAGTATAGAGGTATGTTGCAAATGTGGAAGTCCTGAGCACTTTATTAAGGATTGTCCATTGCTCAAAGTAGATTATCAAGGGTAACTCAAAACTGGAGGTGACAAAGAAAGAAATAGGGACTAGGTACCTAAAAATTTAAGATGGAATGTAGCTATTTAGTATATTGTGAAACAAGCTCTGGCTGCATGGGGAGATTCTTCCAGTGAATTTGATAAAAATGAGAAGTCTGGAGATGTCTCCATGCTAGCTGGGGAATACAATTATGTTATCTATGATTCCATGTTTGACTTTATGCTATCTCAGAAGATGAAGAAGAAAAGAAGGTAATACTTCCTGATATAAAAGGTATCTAGATAATTACTCTGCTAAGAAGACAAAAATGCTTGCAAGTGTGCTAATAGACTCTGTATGTGAACTAACTGTTGAAACAAATGCCTTCGAAGAAAGAGTAGAGAATCAAAATCACGAGCAGATTGCTTTAACTCTAAAAATTTCTGAAACCAAAGAGTTGTTCACTAGGATGAACTCTGAAAATCTGAATCTAATTGATAATCTAAAGAAAGTAAATGGTGAAGATGGTAAAGGGAAGAAGGAATCCTCAAGTCTTGAGGTTGATCTTGAGAAAGATTGACAGCCTCCTATAAACACCTCATGGCAATACTTCATAGAAATAAAGAATTAGAGAGGGACCTGGTACACCTAAAAGTAGAGTTGAACAAGTATCTTAACTGGACTAATTCATCACTAATCCTTTCTGACTTGACTAGTCAGAGTATTAATGCTATAGAGGTCTAGTCTACCAAGGAAAACTCCAAATTAGTGAGTCTAAAGGAATGGATGTTCACAATGATAGAAGTGAAAGACACAAACTCTTATGCACTCACTTTGGAAGAGATGGACATTTGAAGAAAAGATGTCAGAACTGGATTAAGGAAAAATTAAGAAATGCTGAATACATTCAGTAGGAAAATGCTCATCCTAGAGGCTACGAGCCTCTGAGAAAGGTCAAAAGGAACTCTCTACCTAGATAGGCCAAAAAAGATTTGATCACTTCATTGTCCTACTACTTGGAACTCATACTCAAGTGGGTTCCTAAATGGGACAAGTGATCATAATTCTAGGCATAAGAAGGGGGTTACAGTTAGGAATAGCTCATTGATTAAATGAGTTCAAAGCTCATTGATGAAATGTCTGACTGTGTTCTCTCTCTCTCAAGACACTTTAGGTGAAGGTCTCTTACTGAGAAAAGATGACAACAATGAGGTGTGTGAAACTTGTGTTAAAAAAAGCCCTAGAATGACCTTAAGATTTGACGAGTGAAAATGCTCTTGGGAATGAAATAAAAAGGAATTCTATGGGTCTATGCAAGAAGTGCATGTAGTTTTTAATTAATCAAGAAAATTATTAATTCTTGGTGACGGTAAAGATGATAATCAAAAGAATGAAAGATGCATATAAGTTTTGATTCTCAGGAACCTAGTTCCTAGGAAATTCATCTCACAATAAGAAAGTTCAACAACCTATATAAAGTCAAGTCTGGGACCTGGTCCTCAGACTTACATTATGAATAGGCTGTGAAACAAGAAAGACATGCAGAGGCAGAAAGACTGAAGTAGGATTGATCAAAGTAACTTGACCTATCATGTGAATGAGTGTCTCTTCAAAAATTTGGCTATGTTTAAGAGACATGTATCCATGATAAAGTGGGTGCATTTAGTCTAACTCAGAACTCTACCCTTGTAGGTATACACCCATGGGAACAACTTTGGAAGTGGACAAAAGTGACAAGCACAAACTTACAGATTCACTAAACAAAGAGGGATCTGGTCTTATCTCTCATGTTAGTATCACTACAGTATGCCTTAATAATCATAAAATATACTATATGAGAAATCCATGTATCTTTTCCTTCCCTCATAAAATCTATCAATTCATTTGCAAAATGAAAAGTCACTCTTGTCAAAACCAAACATTTCATTCTCTGATGACAATGGTCACTTATTCGAATTTCTAAAATAGGCTACTTCCCAATCAAAGTCTCAACTAATCACTCATTGCCTCCACTAAACCAAATAGGTCTTTCTCATTATCCTTTTTCTAAAAAACTAAATTGAATATTCCCTCATCAATATCTTGATCCTTTAGCAACCAAAGCCATAGAAAACTTCATCCTAAGTCCTCTAAGTCAAAGTATGGTAACCCTGCTGGAATAAGACAAAAATATAGGCAGAAACACTAAGCTGTGAAAAGGAAGAAATCCTCTAAGGGACCTAGTCCCAGGAAGAAAAATTTTCTATTGAAAGAATAAAGGTAAGTAATGAGACCAAAGGATGAGATAAAGAATGTGAGTGGTTAAAAAGGGATTAAAATATTGATGAATCATAATGTTCTCCCAGGGAAGAACTCTTGATCCCAAAATATATGAGAAATAGGGAGACATGAAATTCCATACAGGTACCTCCTCAATAGAGTATTTGATCACTTTGGGGTACTTGGGAAAAAGAGATCAGGTGAAACAGCTAAGTTGATATTTAGTTTGAACAAACTTGTGGAGAATGTATATCACGTATCTAAATTGCTAGCTATTCAGGAGAAGTTGTGAATGGAAATGGAGGAGTTAAGAATCAAGTCAGCTGTCAAAGATTATGGATTAAATATGTTTGACATTTCTGAATTAAAGGCTATTGTTTGAAGGAATAGGTGCCACTGATGAACATGCAACTTAAAATGCAAAAATCTAGGCAAAAATAGTCAAACTGAATGCTGAAGTGAAGATCCTTGCCAAATAGTTGGTGGATACTCACATTACTATATATGAAAGAATGGACTAGTGCTTAAGTCCTTTTCATCCAATCCTTCTTCCATCTGAGCCCTATTATCCTCATTCCTTCATAAACCTTATGTCAGTTCCATATCCTGCTTCTCATAACAGCTTTTAAAGACAGTTATCCTGTGATGATTATTTTAGACTACTATACTGGTACTGACTATTATGAGTGAATGAATCTTTAGTTTGTGTATCTCATTTTCTACTTAGTTTAGAGCTGTTCTATATGTTAGTGTTGCCTCAGTGGCCATGAGTTAACTAATCAATGCTTATCTTTACTTTTGGTTTACTGTTAATTCTTTTCAATAATGCCAAAAGAGGGATTACTGAGTTTATGTAGTAGGGGCTGGGCAATAGGTAAATTGACAGGTAAACCTGAAAAGAGTCATACTGACAGGGGGAAGTATGCAAATTCAAAGATACCAATTGAAATGAAGGTGCACAATGATAGGGGAAGTTTTTGCTGCAAGAGACAATGGGGAATAGGTCCCTATATTGACTGATATAAAATGTATGATGATAGGGGAATATTCAACCTCAGGTGGTAATCACTCTGATTAAATATGATGAATGTGCACTAATGCTGAAATTGTATGGTTTGGTTTGTCATCATCAAAAAGGGGGAAAATTGCTATATGTAGTTTTGATGATGAGCATCTAAACTGCAAGGGACTAGGTCTCTGGATGTGCAAAGTACTATACAACTGGAACATAATATCTGTATAGTTTTGTCCTCTTGTGCAACAAACCTGCAGGTGCTATTTTGTACCAACTTGGACAACTGTTCTAATGATATTCCATCCTTAATCACCACCCAACTATAAAAGTAAAGAGATGCCTCTTCAACAATTAGGTTTTTCCAATTCTAAATAGAGAAGTGAGGATACAAAAACTCTATGTTAAGACTTCTCAAGCATTGCTTATGTTCTTAACTTTGTACTTTGCTTAAAGAGTGAGTGAGTGTTTTTGAGTGTTGATTTGTAAAAGAAATACTCATGTTATAAGAGTATTGTTTTCTTATTGAGAGTGTTGTTAGGTAGAGTTGCCTAAGCTTGAGACTGATTAGAGCTAATCAGTGTAGGGAGAGTCCTTGATAGAGTTACCACGATGAGCTGGTAGTAGAGTTGCTGCTAGTGCAAGGATACTAGAGTTAGGATAAAATCTAGACTGTAATCACGAGGTTGATTATAGTGGATTTCATTGGTGCTTGTGAGGGAAAGCTGTGTTTTTTTCCATACTAGGTTTCCATATAAAAAGCCTTGTGTCTTTTACTCTTTCTGCACAGTATTTAGTTTTCCTGCACTTTATTATTTGGTTGCTTGTATTTTATTTTGAGGGACCTGGTCCCTTACTATGCGGAGAAACCCCAAAGGGTTTCAATAGATATTGCGGAGGAAAGTGAAATAGAAGTACCGATGGAAGAGAGATTTTCTATTAAAACTTTTGCAGCAGTGTTGATGAATTTCAATAGTGATGGAATTGAAGAGTATAATAAAATATTTTATGCATTGATTGGGTCGTATTTATATGCACCAAAGAAGTTGGACTTGAACTTGAAAAATGTACCAACACCGCTAACAAAGTCATCTATTGATTAGCCACTAGTGCTAGAGTTGAAAGAACTGCCACGCCACTTTATATACCTATTTTTAGGTGAAAAGAATACATTTCCAACACTTATTATAGTAGACTTGGTAGAACAACATGTTGAAGTTCTTATTTCGGTGTTGAAAAGGTTCAAGAGAGCTATTGGATGGACGATTGCAGACATTATTAGTATTCCACCATGTGTTTGCACTCATAATATTCAATTAGAGGAGGATTGTACTCCTACTATCAAACATCAATGCATACTTAACTCACTTATGAAAGAGGTGGTAAAGAAGGAGATAATAAAGTGGCTTGACGCAAGAGTGGTGTACCCAATCTCATCTATTAAATGGGTTATCCCTGTCTAGTGTGTACTAAAGAACAGATTCATGACCGTGGTGGCCAATAAGAAAATGAGTTTATTCTACTTAGGACCATCACAAGATGGAGAGTATGCATGGACTAAAGGAAGTTGAACTCATGGACACTTTGGATTCACTTTACAATGCCGTTTATGGATTAAGTACTGGATTAGCTAGTTGGAAGAGGTTGGTATTGCTTCTTGGACGGTTAATGAAGATACATAAAAATATCTATTTCACCTAAATACCAAGAAAAGAAAACATTCACATGTCTCTACAGTACTTTTGTATTCAAGCAGATACCTTTTGGGTTGTGTAATATGCCAGTACTTTCCAAAGGTGCATGATGTCAATTATCTTAGATATGGTGGAGGACACTTTGGAAGTCTACATGGATGATTTCTCAGTAGGACGTGAATCATTTGACTATTGTTTGATGAACCTAAGAAATGCATTACAACATTGTGAAGAGTTCAATCTTGTTCTCAATTGGGAGAACTATTACTTCATGGTGTTAAAGGGCATAATATTAGGCCACAAAATCTCGATGAAGGGAATTGAAGTGGACAAATAAAAAATTTAAGTAATTGATACGTCCAATTTACAACTCTCTTATGAGAGCATACGGGTCGTTGATAAGCCCAAATTACAAATCACCTTCCTTGCCATTGCTTCTACTAACAAACTTCACTTTCCTCCCCATGATGCATCTTCATTGCCCCTAAGTTGTCTTTTTGTACACAATGAGCATGAGCAACTTTTTTTTTGTAATTTATCCATCTACACCAGCCACCCTTGCTAATGCCATCATGGAGGTACATAATATTCCAACGGACCAGGGACAAATGAGACAAAATCTTACAATCCAAAACCTTGTTGAAACTATCTTTGAATCACTTACTCTCTAAAATAGCCACCCCAACTTAGGAAATTTTCCTGAGTTAAGGTGCACAATGTCCAAGGAGGGACCTGGGCTAATATAGGGTTTCAACAAAAAAGAAAAGGTAGTCTATAAGGGCTGAAAAAAGTTACAAGCTCAAAAAGGGAGTCAAAGGAAACCACACATCTACATTTTTGGTTAGGCTTCTAAGGATAAGTAGACTTTATTGAAAAACGGCCTATGATCCTATCCTATTTAATCAACTATCACCTTAAAAAAATGAGTCGAGAAAGTTCTAGCTGTATACACAGGGTAAGAAATGCAGTAAAACCTCACACACACTAGCAATGATCTAATACTCAAGATACTAACTTTAATACTTGTGCTAACATAAACATGTTTACTCTGTCAAGGATTCTAATGCCAAGCATAGATTCACAATATTCAATCATCACAATATATGTACACAAGAATTTTTTTGAAAGTTGTCCTTATTTTATAAAATCCAACATTCCATAGTTCAACAACCTTTCATTGACTCATTTTATTTCAACATGCATGGTATGTTCATATGGAGGCAACACAAAAAATATCACAATAAAATAAAATCTAAATGAAATAAAAAAATTGTATATTTATAATCACATAGTGACAATGATTTTAAAAATCCTAAAACATGCCGGTTCTCCTAGATAGCACACGAGGGAAAAGAACACCGGCAACAAAAAATCCCACAATTACAGATTTTACACAAGCACCCCACCCCCACTATAATATACACATTTTCCTCAATGCATAATAAATAAAATACAAGGGAGTAGAATACTTGAATAACCCTTAGGCTTGTGAATCTGTCGAATCATGAGAGGCCTTCTTGGCTTTAATCTCAGCAATAGTGCCCCCAACGGTGACCGATATGCTCAAATCAACCCCTTTCTCAATGACTTGGGTAAGGATGGGTAGTGGGGCTAGTCTTTGCCCACTTCCTTGTGAAAAAATTGGTGGAAATGCCAGTGGTTTCATCTTCAACTAGCTTCCTTCTCTTTTCTTTATCTTTCTTCAATCTCTTCAGTGCTTTTCTCAACTGCCTCTCCTCTAGTGTCTTATCTCGATGTCTTTTTTTCTAACTGACCTCTTTTTACCACTTTAATCTACCCCTTTTCCTTTATCCTTTAGTGGCCTGACCATGAGTTCCACAAGTCTTTCCTCTCCTTCAATCTCCATAAAAGATGGATAAAAAATGTTTGGGACATTCTGTCTTTTTAACTCTGTAATATCATCCTAGGCTCGCTTCAACTCGACAGTAAATTTGGCTAAGTCTGGAATAGATAATTCTCTAGCCTATTATTTAGATTTTTTTCCATATCATCCATCTGTGCATATAGATTCTCATAAGGATTCAAAGCCTCCTCTACCACTCTGCCGATAAATGGTTTGAACTCCTTAGCCCATACATTCAATTACCACTTAAATTTCTTTTGAGCTTTGACTATTTTTATAAAGTTCTTCTGGGTCAACCTATACTATGAGCATCTAGATGGCATAAAAGCTTTGTCTGCTATGTCTGTCATGGAAGGTGTAGGTACAAACCTAGAAGCTACAGAAGTGCCCTATGGATGAAAAGTAGCTAAGGTCAATGTCATACCTGAAGGTGTATTTGATGCCTCTGGTGTGGGTTCAGTTTGAATCTTAAATCCCAAAGGCTTATGGACTCTTATTTCAAATATCATCTCATTATTTGTTCTCTCAATATCTTGCCTTTTGGTAGCTCGAATCTCACTATCCACTTTTCAGATAATTAGTACATTTACTTACCCATAAATCTCTATGGTTAAGCATGGGAATGGTAATGTGTTGGCTGTCTTATGAGTCTGTACAAATAGTTCATCACCAATTATTTGCCCAAAGTCAATTTTTAACCCTTCTATCAGACTTGCCATCGTACCGCCCTTTAAGGATCAAGATTAGCATCTCCTCCTATCGGCATAAGTCTTTCTTGAATATGGCCCACCAAAATTTTGTCCTAAAACTTAGGGAAGATTTTGCAATCCTCTTCTTATTTTGAGTCCATGATGAGTTTCCATCATCCGTCAGGATTCGAGATAACCATGGCCTTTGCTTATGTGCCATAGTCATCCAATGCTCTAGATCTGGTGTGACGGTGGGAGCAGTGTACTACTGAACGAATATAATTCTGTTGATGGTAAGATCGAAGATATGAGCTGTCACACCTCTTACTGAAACTCTTGTTTTATTCCCTATGTTATCCACTTTAGATCCTTTTGGGCAATCCTTCTCCAATATTACTAAGTGATTAACAAATAATTTACGCACCAGGTTGGGGTAGTATGACTTGGGAGGCTTACTCAGACATGCTAGCTCATAGTCATCGAACCTCCTTTCTAGGTTTGGGTATTCATAAAGCTCGGATGTGATGATATGATATACTTATGTAATGAGCCTATTCATGGTTCTAGTTTATGTTGGTTGGAGCCCATAAAAAAGTGCTTCTTTGGTCCCTCAACCTTCTATTTGATTGGTTCTAGAACCTTCAGGCCCTTACTCTAGATCACGTTATCTTCTGCCTATTGTGGATCTATTTCAGGGTTAGTGGTGACCTCTTTTTCTCCCTAACCTCAGGGCATGAACTTGAGCTACTATTATTCTCACTGGTACTTTCACTACTAGGCCCTGTACTTGATGATGCACTCTTCTCATCATACTGGGAGAGTGTTTTTTTTTCTTATCATTTTGACGAGTGCGGTAGACTTGGGGCCTTAGTATCTCTTTCTGGTTAATTTCTCATCCTTGAGGTGGTGGTATCTCGAGTTGGTTGAGATCGGCCCCCACCCCTCTTTGAAGGTAGCTTTTTTTTCATCTTACCTGAGTTAGAAGAAAAAAATACAAACAGCTATTAGTGACAAAGGGAAATAAAAAATATTTGAATTTTCTTAAAGTTGATAGTCGGGCCGATGGTCCATCACGCTGTGATGAACCATCCCCTTAAGTAGCATTTCAGTGACCAAGCGATGATGGATTTGATGGTATATTGCATGGTTTGATAATCGGTTTCTTTGGTCATCACTAGTATAAATAATCTATTAATAAAATTGCTATGCTTATGGTTACAACAAGGGTCCATTGTAGTTATGATGGTCCGTCAGTCTGATCGTGGTGTCCCCAGTTCGCTTTGAACTTCTTTTGTGCAATTCACCGAATCCTTGGTGTGCTTGTTCTATTAGATTAATAGAAATCTAGAATTTTTGTCGAAATTCATTAAAAATACATGCAATAATAGGGTTACTCAGACTTTACCTCATACAGGCTACACCATCACAATGCAAACACCCTTATTTTTTACTCAAAAATTGAAATTTAAGCACATATACACTGATACTACTCATTCCAAGCACTTAGAAATCAACTCTATGAAGAATGAAGGTTATGATACATACCTGGAATTGCAATGCAACTTCACAATTATTTGGAATTCAAAAAAACTTTACCCAAAAGACACAAGAATTTCTTTTAATAAGAGAGTTACCAAGAAGTGGATGATAGAAGAATGGGTTTGTTTACAAGACATAAATAGAAGAGATAAATAACTGAAGAGTTTGTGGAAGAATGAATGTGATTTTAGATGGATTAATGTGTGAGTTTCAACCATTTAAGAAGTTAAATAGGGAAAGACGTGCATGTATGCAGGTAACTATTCTAATTCTTTTCTATAAATATACCTGGTTGGGTCATGGGCCCAATTTGTATAAATGGAACCCGATATTTGGACTTGGTTTGACCCATTCATTAATTAAATTTGATACATGTCAATGTTCAACACAATGGTATATCTCACAAGTATGATCCATCAGGTCAGTCATCGCACCTTACCAGAATAACAATAAAATCACTATAGATTCATGATCTCCGCGATGGGCCATTACATGGGTAAATGATCCGTCACTCTGATTGTCACACCTTATCCAGTATATCGGTCTTCTTGAGTCACCTACGACATTCTTAATGATGGTCCGTTACATAGATGATGGTCCATTAGTCCCTCAATTTCTTCTTATCAAGAATACTTAAACAACAATTTCATGCAATTACAATGCCTACACACTCAACACATAGATTGTTCCTAGAAATGAAACAAAAATAACTACCTACATGATATTAAAATACATTTTGGGTTGCCTCCCACTAGCGCCTGATTTAATGGCACGACACAACTCGGTTTTCTTGATAGCTCAGACTTCATCAAGATAAACCATAGACAATATTTTTACTTCATCCATCAAACCAATGTATTGCTTGATCCTTTTTTCGTTCACCTTGAACACACTTCCATCTTTGTTTTCCAATTCAACCATACCATATGGAAATACTTGGGTTACTTTGAATGGTCCCGACCACTTCGACTTCAGCTTAATGGGAAACAACTTAAATAGCGAGTTAAAGAGGAGCACCCAATCACCCACTTGAAAGTATTTTTTTCAATTCTTTGATCGTAGTACCTCATAATACTCTCCTTATAAAGATCAGGTCATTTATAAGCTCATAGGTGAAACTCTTCCATCTCATTTAGTTGATCAAGCCTCAAGTCAACTACTTCATTCCAACTTAAGTTTAACTTCTTGAGTTCCCACAACGCCTTATGTTCTAGCTATACTGGCAAGTGATAGGCCTTGCCAAAGACTAGTCGGTAAGGAGACATTCCAATGGGTGTCTTGAAAGCAATACGATATGCCTAAAGCGCATCATCAAGTTTTCTCAACCAATTTCTTGTATTTGCATTAACGGTCTTGGCCAAGATAGACTTGATATCCCTATTTGATAGTTCCACATGTTTCTACCTTGTGTTTTTTCACCCTATACTTATCCAAATAAATTTGGAACATCTTATTGAAAAAGTGTGACCCTCCATCACTTATAATAGTTATTGGAACACCATAGCAAGAGAAAATGTTCTTTCTTAAGAATGCAACCACTCACTTTTCATTATTGTCTTCTAGAGCCACAACTTCTACCCACTAGGACACGTAGTCCACAACAACCAAGATGTATTTGAGACCATAAGAGCTCATAAATGATCCCATAAAATCTATGCCCCATACACAAAATATCTCTACCTCCAATATCTTAGTCATTGGCATCTCATGATGTCTAGAGATGAACCACTATTGTTGACATTGATCATAAGCCCTTACAAAATCATAAGCATCCTTGTGAATTGAGGGCCAATCATAACTACTTTGTAAGATATTTTTAGAAGTCAATACCTGCATGATGTCCCCCAACTAGGGAGGAATGACACACCTCCAAAATATTCATCATTTTTACACACCTCCAAGAACCTGCTCATCTGGAAAGGAATCATTGATTTCCACTTCTTTTGAGCTCTTCTTTTTTCTCTCCATTCAAGGTAGATGGTCCATTACATGATTTTCACATCCTTCTCTGTCTTTAACTTCAAAGTCAAACTCTTAAAGCAATAAGAACCATCTTATGAGCCTTAGTTTGGCATCTTTCTTTTCCATAAAATATCTCAGCACTGCATGGTCAGTGTGTACTACCACCTTGGTTCCTAGTAAGTACTCCCAAAATTTTTCGAACGCATAAACCACAACTAAGAGCTCTTGCTTGTAACAATATAATTATTTTGCACTTAATTTAAGTCCTTACTGGCGTAATAAATAGCATGAAAAATCTTTTCCTTCTTTTGAACAAGAAAAACTCAAAGTGCAACCCTGCTTGCATCACACATCACTTTAAACAGTTTAGACCAATCTCGAGCAGTAACGGTAGGAGTAGCAACTAATTTTACCTTAAGGCATTGGAAGGACTTCAAACAATCATGATCAAACTCAAACTTGGTTTCCTTTTCCAACAACTTGCAAAATGGATTTGCAATTTTGGAAAAATCCTTTATAAACCTCAGATAAAATCCTGCACGTCTAAGAAAACTTTGCACCCCTTTCATTGAAATAAGAGGGGCTAGTTTTTTGATGACTTTAATTGTTGCTCGATCAACCTCAATTTCTTTTGTTGTAATTTTATGCCCCAATACTATACCCTCTTTCACCATCAAATGGCATTTTCCTTATGAAGGATAATATTGAACTCTTCACAATGCTATAATACATTACCTAGATTCACTAAGCAACTATCAAACGAATCACCAACCATAGAAAAATCATCCATAAATTATTCCAGTGCGTATTCTACCATGTATGAGAAGATAGACATCATACACCTTTGGAAAATGGTCGGTATGTTATATGACCCAAAAAACTTTTTCTTAAAATCAAATGTTCCATATGGGCAAGTGAATGTCATTTAATATTGATTCTCAGGTGTAATCGATATTTGTTGTAGCCTGAGTACCTATCTGGAAAGTAATACCAACCCCTTCCTGCCAAATGGTCTAGCATCTGGTCCATGAAAGGTATTGGAAAATCATCCTTCAAAGTCCATAAATTTAGTTTCCTGAATTCCATACACACCCTCCAACCAGTCACCAGCCTAAGTGGAATTAACTCATTCTTCTCATTGGCGTCCACCGTCATACCTTTTTTTTGGAACACACTGAACTGGGCTTACCCACTTACTATCAAAAATTGGGTAAACCACTCTAGCATCTAACCATTTTATTATTTCCTTTTTCACTACTTTTTGCATTGGTGGATTTATCTTATACTGATGCTTAATAGTGGGAGTGTAGTCTTCTTCTTGCTGGATCTTATGAGCATAGATCCCCGATGACATTTCTATGTTATTGGCAATCATCCACCCAATGGACCTCTTATAGAACCTTAGTACTAAAATAAGATCCTTAACCCGATGCTCTACCAAACATTTGCAATGGTTACCAGTAAAGTATTGCCATCATCTAGAAATATCTATAGAAGATGTCCTGGTAACTCTTTCAACTGCAACACCGGTGTTTTTTCAATGGAAGTCTTTGCAAGTGGTGTTGGTCAATTTTTCAAGTCAAAATCTAGCTTCTTAGTATCATATGAATATGGACTCATCCTAGTCAATGCATACGCAGTCTCATCATACTCATTAATTTCTTCACTATGAAAATTTATTAAGACTGCAACTAAGGTTTCCACAACAAATCTTTCCTCCCCTTTAAGTTGAGCAGTTGGATTATCTTGCTACTAATATTAAATTTCACCCCAAGAGCTAATGGAAGTGGTTGATTGATACTATATTTCAATTTCCATCCAAGTTAGAATCATCATCATCATCATCAAGATCAAACTACACCGCAGGCTGTTGGTGTACTCTACCTCTTACTTGTTAATTCTGATTCACTAGTGTGACTTTTTCAGCACATCGCTTATTCATAGGATCAACCAATGCATCATCACCCAAGTCCTCATCATCCACATTAGGCATATGGCCAGGTATGTCAGAATTCTATTGGTTAACCTATGCATTAGCCAAAGTGGCCAGTCTTGCAGCCACTTGTTGGTCAGCCATATTCCTTCTCAGAGTTCTTTGAGGTTTTGGATTAAAATATATTAATGGATTGTCTGACCTTTGGGTTTACGGCATGCACAATAATTATCCTGGAAGCACAAAAAACAACTAATAAAAGTAACATTAGGAAACTTGGCTAAGAATCAATTAACACATATAAACTTAATTGACAACTGTATTCCCCAACAACGATGCCAAAACTTAATACACTCAAATTACAACTCTCGTATAAGAGCGTAAGAGGTCATTGTAAAATATTTAATCCAACTAAGCTTGGGGTTGAATCCCATAGGGAATAAGGTGTTTAACAAGTCCTATGATTATTAATAGACTATCAGTCATAAGTTTTCAGTAATAAAAAGGGGATGTTGTTGTTAATAATATTGATTTAAATGTTTACAGTGTAGTAAAGGCTAAATATTTTGTTGTAATGTAGAAATAAATGAGAATTAAGAAACTAAGGTTATGATTACCAAGGTGTTTCAATGCTAAGGGCTTAAATTTTTAAATTCATACTTCAATAATTACAATTACAAGGAAAATTGCATAATTATTACCAATTGTTTTTCAACCTTCAAAGATGGATTCACTTGAATTCTTTCAAACTTAAAGCGATAGATTAGTTCAACAAACAATTCCTTAAGAGATTAATCCAGTTTAGGAATCAATCATAAAATTAGAGAGTAAGGACTCTAATTATGTTGTAACCATTCTCTTTCCCAAAATTAACCTCTTTGTTCAAGCAAGTTATGTTTATGGGCACATTCCTCAAGTTTTCAACCAAGAGGAATCATAAAATTAAAGAGAAGGTAATGTATGGAATTATTTTAAAGAGTTTGTTAATCCTACAGCCCTAACATTAAATTACACCAAGGCTCTCATAACCCTAGTTATGAGAGTTTTAGACACACATAATTAAGGAGAATAGGAACAAATTATATTTTATAAATGATTCAGAATCAACTTACAAATGGAAAGATGTTTCTCCAATCCCAATTTACAAGAAAATAATGGTGTACTCTCTTTTCCCTCAACTTATTTCTCAAAACTTTTATGTTACAATTTTATTAAATAGTCAAAAGATGCCTATTCGAACCCTAAGTTGAGTATTTATTGGCTCCCAAAAAGTTGGGATTTAAAATTCAAATTCAGGCTATCGTGTCATCACTGACGATTTTCCCGATGGACCATCAGACTTGTGAAAGTCCTTTGGTTAAGCCATCGATGGTTATCTAGATCCATGTCGTTTTTTCACTAAAGTCAATGGTCCGTTAGAGACCTGACAATCTATCGTACCTTCCATCACATGTTAATAAAATTTCCTTGGTTCTGATTAACCTACGATAGTTAGAGTGCTAGCCCATTATGGGTATGATAGTCACTCACTTAGACGATCACCCATCCCCCATATATTATTATTTCTACCCAAGAGGTGATGGCCAGCCTGACGGTCAGTCGCAGGTCTGACAGTCCATCTATTGTCCCATCGTAGCCATCTAATATTTACTTTTCCAATTTATTTTTTCTTCTAAGCTTTATCCCGAGAACAAATAAAATGAGCATCAAATACACCAATAGTTGATAGAAAACAAACAATTCTCTCTTGTTAGTGGTGTAAATTGTTCCATCAAATGTCGGAACATCAGTAATTGAATAGTTATCTCCACCAATCTTGGTGAAGGGTGTGCGTAGCTTTATGTGCCAATCAGAATTTTATAAGAGGTCATTAAGGACTTCCATAAAATTTTCAACCCTTTGTGAAAATTATTGGAGAAAGAGGCAAATTTATGTTGAATGATGAGTATTTGAAAGCTTTTGAGTACCTTAAAGATAAGTTAGTAGCTGCATCCATTATGATTGTGCTAGAAAAGTCCAAACAGAGTCACACTTGGGGCTCTTCTTGGACAAAATAAGGAGTAGCTATTTCACTCAATTTATTGTGCAAGTAAGGAGTTGAATAGAGACTAAAAGAACTATACTATTATGGAGCAAGAGCTCTTTTCTGTGGTGTATGACTTTGAAAAATTTAGGGTATATTTATTGGGAACTAAAGTGGTTGTCCTTACGGATCACTCAACGCTGAGATACTTGATGGAAAATAAGATGCCAAACCTCGATTAATCAAGTGGATGTTGTTGCTACTTGAATTTGATTTTGAATTCAAGGATAGAAAGTGTTGTGAAAATCAGGTAGATCATCTATCCAGACTGGAGAATGAGGGGTATAAGTCAAATGAGTTTGAGATTAATGATTCATTTTTGGATGAACAGGAACTTACAACTACTCTCAACCTTGTACCTTGATATGCTGATTTTGCTAACTATTTAGTGAGGGACATTATCCCCAAGGATTTGATTTTCAATAACGAAAGAAGTTTCTTCACAATGTGAACAATTATTTTAGGGATGTGCCTTGCATTTTTAGGCTGTGTGTCTCTGAATATAAAACAAGATATAAACTAGATAGGATGGGGTATAAGGTCAACTCTAGAATCTTAGTGGGACACTACCTCGAAAGTATAAAATCACCACCTGACTGATCTGCCGTGCAGTACACTCGTATCTAGATATGAACCAAAAGGGCATAGTAGTGATGAGTACGGTCCACTTATACTCAGTAGGTGTAATAGGCTGACTGAGCATAAGTACAAAATAAAGTATAATAAATACATACTATGCACATGTCACCTAAAATAAAAATATGTCCCAAACGGTAGCCCACACCATCTCCACTAATAGCTCTAATTATAACACTTATACCAAGTACAAGCACATAAGAGAATAATTATAACACCTATACCAAGTTCTAATTATAACACCTATACCAAGTACAAGCACATAGAAGGTGCATAATGTATGAAATGCAATGAGAATGATAATGATGGAGTGAGAAGTCTGAGGTTGTCGCACAACCTCCGTGTACACCTACCGAGCATTACTCCCAAGGTAGGACCCCGGGGGAGGGGGAAGGGGGAAGGGGGTTTGCAACCCATATTCAATCTCAATAACAAATAGCAATACCAATCTAATAACCATAACTCCACTCCTCTCTGACTCATGATCTTCGACAGAGGAATTTTAAAGATGTAACATTGTCATTAGAAAACCAGTATTTCCATATGGTACCAATGTCTCATGAATATGTTAGAGTCCCTGAATGAATATATGAATATGAGGTTTGAGTCCCCCTTGTTTTACATTGGTGCTTAAGTCACCTTGATTATGCCAAGAGGTTCGAGTCTCTCGTAAAGGCATATACAGCTATGGATATATATATGCATGCTTGAATCTACTCAATAAATCAACCATCCATGATCTAGTATAATCCATGTACCTTTAGCGGCTGCACCAGCTGGACTTGGAAATTTTTCCAAGTCTTTGCCAACTCTTAAGAATTCATCCAAAATCTTAAGAGCACAAACAAACTATTCTTCTATAAATTTCGATGCTATGGACTCAATAGAAAAATCAATTTTTCAAAAAACGGTTATTTTCACAAAATTGAATTCTAAGACCCAATATTATGATCATCCAAACCGAGGGTCAAAATGAGATACAAAAGCCATAAAATTGTACCAACCATGCTGCCAATCCAAAATCAATATTCCAAATTACCATTTGACTCACAGAATAATACATGTTGACCAAAGTCAACTATAAAGCTTTTTTAATCTCCAAAAACCACAAACTCACACAAAAAATACCAAAATTCATTGGGAACTGTGCCAATCATCCCCACGCCTAGAAATATCATGCAGAAACCATGGTGAGGGGTAAATGGTCAAATCAAATAAAAATAAATAATTCACAAAAATCAAGTCATTCTATCATCCACCACTAAGATTCTAGTTCATCCTTAAACTAAAGACAAGGGAAATACCTGAATCAACGAAAAGCTAGGGACAATTGCCATGTATAATGAACTCGACCTCATAAGTAGCTTCATGTGTAGGTCTATGTCTCTGCTAGAACTTAACCACCAAAATATCTTTAGAACGCAACCATCTAACATCCCTGGCTAAGATGGAGACTGGATCGTCAATAAAGGACAATATCTTATCTAACTGCACTGAACCCCAATAAATGACATAAGACTTATCTAAAATATAGAATCAAAGCATAGAAACATTAAAAACTAGATGAACAACTGATAAATCTAGGGGCAGTGCTAACTTATAAGCTACATCCCCAATAGTTCGATGAATCTCAAATGGTTTAACATAAATGGCTCTAAGATTTCCCCTTTTCCCAAACCTCTTCACATCCTTCATGGGAAAAACATGGAGAAAGACTTGATCAACAACACTAAATCTAAAGAAATGAAGTCTATGATCCGCATAGAACTTCTATCTTCTCTGAGCCACTTGAAGTCTATACAGAATAACACAAACTCTATCCAAGGACTTAAAAAGTAAGTCTGTACCTCAAGGTCTAATCGTAAAAACCTCAAACCAACAAATTGGAGAGCGACACCACCTACCGTACAAAGAGTTGAAGAGATACATCTCAATGCTGAACGGTAGCTATTCTTGTACACAAACTTTGATAAATCTAAATGTTTCTCCTACTAACCCGAAAGTCCATAACACAAGCGCTGAGCATATCCTCCAAAACTTTCATAGTCCACCCTATCTGATCGTTGGTATAGGGGTTAAAAGGTGTGCTAAGATTAACCCAGATACCCTACTCCTCCTGAAATATCTCTAAAAGTAAGATTTAAAAATAGAACCTCTATTAGAGACAATTGACACTGGTACACCATGTATATAAACTATCTCACGAATATAGATGTGAGCTAACCTCTCAGCACTAGAAGAAACATAAACAAGAAAGAAATTAGAAAATTTGGTCAATCAATCTTAGACGTCCCAAGCATTATCAGAACCATGAGAAGTATGAGGCAACCCAATGATGAAGTCCATTGTGATCTATTCTTATTTCCACTTAGGAATGGGTAACATCAAATACAAACTACTATGCCTTAAGTGCTTGTCCCTCACCTACTGACAACATAGGTAAAGAGCTATAAAATACACTACATACTTCTTTATACCACCATACCAGTAGTGTTATCTCAAATCATGATATATCTTGGTCACTCCTAGACGAATGGAATATCTAGAACAATGAGCCTCTTCCAATATAAGTATCACTCAATCACCCACTCTTGAAACACAAACTCGGCCTCTAGTCCTCAAAATACCATTTAGGTAAAACAAGACTTCCTTAGACTTATCACTCAACACCTTATCTTGGATCACTCTTAATCCAACATCATCAAACTGTTGAGCTCCAATCTGCTCCATCAAGAAAGATTGAGCCTCTATAAATGCCAAAACATACCCAGATGTCAAAATATCAAGCCTAAACATCTAGTTAACTAAATAAAAAACCTCTAAGTCTAAAGGCATCTGTAATACCCCATACTTTTCCCTATCTTGAAACAGTCTCAAGAATGTTAGAAACTTACTTTGAAAGATGAATCCACTTTTGTACATATGGTATTTTTAAGATTTTCACTTTTTGTCATGTGGGAAATAGAATTATCTTTCCAATAATACCAATTCATCAAAATCTGACATCGGAGGAGAAAGTTATGGCCAAAATACAAAAGGCAGTAAAACCGCCCAGGTGCGACGGTGAGGCTGATGGACTATCGAACTAGTGATGGACCATCGCCTACGATCATCACAGCAAGGCAATGTGACTACCTTCTGCCTAAGAGTGACAGCCTAGGCCAACGGACTGTCGGACTAGCGACGGATCATCGCACAGGCCGTAGCAAGGGAAACAATGAGGCCACCTTCTAAATAAGGTGCAATGGACAGGTTGACAGACCGTCAAACTTGCGATGGACCGTCGCCCAGGACATCACTACTTAGGGAGTAAGCCCTTTTCTTGGTCCACGTACGATGGTCAAAATGATGGATCATCACCCTAGCGACGGACCGTCGCACGAGATGTTGCAGGTCCCAATTCATCAAATTAAAACCGTTTTAAAAGGGGATTTTTGGTCTTTTACCACCCATTTATGTACCTAATTATATCCAACCAAAGATCATAAATTCATTATTTTTCTACCATAACAAAATTAGGGTTTTCTCTCTAACGTTAATCTCCAAGAACAAAATCCAAATCTTCTTCAAGAATTAAGAGATTCAAATTCTTCAAGTTCAAGAACTTTAAGAAAACTCAATCCAGAAATGTATAGTGTTCATTCATGGACTTCTTTCATCTATGAAACCCAAGAATCTCTTTTAAAAGTTTAAGTTTATGGATTTCCTTTATGAATTTCATGATTGGGCTGCTCTTGTTTATGTTGATAATGTGTAATTGAATTCTATTCCATGATTGGTGATAAATTATATGTGGGATTGATTAGTATAGATATAGATTCATGCTAACCTATGCCTAAACCCCTGAATGATGAAATTAGAATTGAATCATAATGTTTTAATTGTTGTATAATGTTATTTACACATACTATGCCTACCATATATTTGATTGAATGCCTAGAAGAAGGAAAATGCCCAACTAGCATGATATCATGAAATCCCCATGTATGTACAAGTTTATACAGATCACATGTTTGATGAAATGCTTCACTAAATGTATTATGGATTATGATGCGAGTTATGTATTCAAGAAAGTCATGCTTTGTCAATTTCTTTCCATTGAGTCTAGGGGTACTTGTACCCAAAATATTAGCTATATGCCTGAGCCAGGTCATGTTTTCATGATACTCTTAGTCAAGCTATGATCCTTAGACTTCAGACAGTCTTATGACTCATGAAATCTCCATGATCCCATGAACTCAGTCATATGTCAGATATCAGTAGTATTCCGTCAGTCAACGTAATTCAGTAACTTAGTCTATGTTCAGTTCAGTAAATCATGTTCAGTGTCTATTCAGATGGGAGTAAAAATTAGCACCGAGTAAACCCAAGGATGGGAACTCACCTGTTATATGAGGGTGTGATTCTTAGAAACAATCTTTGCATTCTAAAACTATGTAGCCAACATAGGTAGAGATATCATAACCTGGTATATGAGGGGTAGATGAGGTGGATTAACCTGCTATATAAGGGTTCCTACCATTCCTACTAGAGTTATTTGTTATATTAAGGTTACTCATATATTGTCCTCACCAGTGGTGCGGTATTGACACCCTTCTAATCAGGGCACAAATTAGACCCCAATTAAGCTATAATGCATCATTTGGGGCATGTCGGTTAGATGACTATCTCCCACAGTCTTAGTATCAGTCTCAGTAAAAGAACTTAGATAATTCTTTAGAATTCAGGACTGTCAGATATAGTCATTCATGTTATCAGTTTTCAGAATTCAGTCATTAGTCATGTTAGCTATCAGTAAACTCATGTTATCATGATTTCAGATATAGTTACTGCATATGATGCATGTATTCTCACATTCATATTATTCAGTTAGCCAGTATTATTCATGTATATGAACCCCATGCATTCAGCTTTCCTCACATTCATACTAGTACATTCAAAGTACTGACGCATTTACGATGTGGTGTCTTATACCATAGGTTCAGAGACACGAGTTACAGAGCATCAGTAGATTCCAGTCTCAACAGTCAAAGTTAGAAGCGAGTCCTTATCCTTCGAGGACACGATAATCATTTTATTATATCATTAATTAATTTATTAGTTGGAGTTAGTTGGGGACATATCCCATCAACTCCTTATTCAGACAATCATGTTTAGAGGCTTTTCAGACTACAGTATGTTCAGATAGCTTATTTTAGTTTTGTTTTAGGTATTTCATACCCCATCCATATGTTATGATTTATCAGATCTTATGTTATAGTTTTGAACCTTATGGCCTTTTAGTTTATATTTTTGCATTATACAGTATATATATATTATACAGGTACAAATATCAATCATATGTTAGCTTGTGTTCCTTCGGAGTCATAAGCATCATGTAATGTTTTGGGTACCAGATTCGGGGTGCTACAAACTTAGTATCAGAGCTAGGTTCAATAGTGTTCTAGGAAGTTTGAAAGCCGCATCTAGTAGTGTAATACCCCAAAAAATCAAAACCAATATTAGAGCCATGTACAAAGCTCATGCATAGTACATTATGGTTCTTTTATAGTTTTATGAGTAGGTTAGATGTATATTAAGGCTTCAAATAACTCCCAGCTATCAGACGAATCAAAATATTCCTTACCGATTGAATTCTTGAGAAGGATATTGGTATAGTCAACTTCAAATGAGCATATCTCTCATTATAATTGGAATTTTTGAGCTCATGACCTATCAACATATAGATAATTGAATTTTATTTCCAACGATACCAATTTTGCCTAAATCCGATATCGGAGCAAAGAGTTACTCCTATTTTACTAAAGCATGTCAGGGTGGAAACAGTGTGACAACATTCGTGGTAGCTTACCACATTTGTGACGCCCTACCACAAATTTCATCAGTCTTAGGTAGAATCCATATCCTGTGTGATGACATTCGTGGTAGCTTATCACATTTGTGATGCCCTACCACGAAGGTCGTTAGCCTTAGGCAGAATCCAGCTCCTGTGTGACGATATTCGTGGTAGCTTACCATATTTGTTGTGCCCTACCACGAAGGTCGTCAGCCTTAGGAAGAATCTAGCTCCTGTGTGACGATATTCGTGGTAGCTTACCACATTTGTGACGCCCTACCACGAAGGTCGTTAGCCTTAGGCAGAATTCAGCTCCTGTATGACGACATTCGTGGTAGCTTACCATATTTGTGATGCCCTACCACGAAGGTCATCAGACGTAGGCAGAAACCATCAGTTCCAGCTTCTGTATGATGACATTTTTGATGGATTACCATACTTTTGACGTCTTGTCACAAATGTCATCTGCTATGATTTTCAGCAACTGGGAATTTATTTCATAAGGGTGTTTTGGTCTTTTCCCTTCACTTTCCACGACTTATAACCCTCAAGGAATGTATTATCTTCCATTCTCTTTAGTTAAAAAATCTCAAAAAGCTCTTTCATACACTTTCAACCACAAGATTAGGGTTTCCTCTCAAGATCATCTCCTCAGGAACAAGAACATTCTTTCCCAAAGGGGTTAAACCCTAGTCAAGAAAAATTAAGGGTAAGCCTAAGGATTTTTTTAGGCACCTTCAGAAACATTAGATCTCTTTCAAGATCAAGCTTTAAGGTATGCATAGTGTTCATCTATGGATTTAATTGGTTCATAGAGTTCAAGAATCATGCTTTTAAATGTTATTTAGTAAACTTTTGTGGTGATATAAGCATGTACATGTTGATGATTGTTGTTCAAGTTTCAAGATGATATCTAAGGATTTTTTTTCATGGAATATATGTGATTGTTGGTTGAAAATCATGAACTTTGGGTGGGTTGAACTAATGCAAGTATGAAATCCACCTATGCCTTAAAGAATTCATGTAAGGTGTTTGATAAAATGCCTAGGATGTTAGAAGTTCATATTTACATGATTTCATGATATCTAAATGACAAGTCCATGTTAGCGATACACTTCAATATGAATGCTCATGCTATTTATGTATTCTTATTGTGATGGCATGAAGTATGTATGATGATGGAAATATGAATTTTGTGTGCGAATTATATCCATGCTTTCCCTACCATGTTTAATGTGTTGATTAAATACATGAAGTATACTATCCCCTACTTATGATATAGCAAATTGTGGACTCTAATCTTATGATCAAGTCAGTTAGGTTGTGTCAGTTTCCTTCCATCGAGTCCTGGGGGTATTCGTACCCAAAAACTATAGCTGTGTGCCTTGAGCCATGTCATGTTTCACGACATACAAAATCAAGCCATGATTCAGTAGAATTCAGTCAGTCATGTGACTCAGGAAACCTCATGGTCTCAGTTAGTTATCAGATATTAGTAGTATTCCATCAGTCAACGAAATTCAGTAAGTTCCACTTACGTACAGCCAGTTGAATCATGTTCAGTCTCTTCAGATGGGAGTAGGAGTTAACACCAAGTGAACCCAAGGATGGGAACTCACCCGTATATGAGGGTGTGATTCTTAGCAGTCATCTTTGCATTCCAGAACTATGTAGCCAGCATAGGTTGAGACATCGCAACCTGTTATATGAGGGTAGATGAGGTGGCTTAACCTGTTATATGAGAGTTCCCACTATTCTCACTAGAGTTACCTGTTATATGAGGGTTTCTCAAATATTATCCTTTCTAGTGGCACGGTACTGACACCCTTCCAGTCAGGGCAGAGATTGGACCCCATCTTAGCCATAATGGCACATATGGGGCATTTCGATTAAACAACTACCTCCCACAGTTTCAGACTCAGTCTCAGTAAAAGAACTTAAATAGTTTTTCAGATATCAGTATACCAGGACTGTCATATATAGTCAAATTCAGTTATAGTACGAAACTCAGATAGTTCCATCAGATTTAATACTGCCAGATACAGTTGCCCATGTTATCAGAACTACAGTTTCACCCATATCAGTTATTAGTAAACCATGTATTAGCGTACAGATCTAGCTATCATGTACTCACGATCTTAGTTACTATGTATGTATGTCTATGCTCTCACGTTCATATCAGTCAGTTAGTTAGCATTGTTCATGCATGCAAACCCTTTTGCATTAGACTGCCTCACTCATATACTCAGTACTCCAGTTGTACTGACGCATTTGCACTATGGTGCTTTCTTTATGTTACACCATAGGTTCAGAGACACGAGATCTAGATCAGAAGTAGCATCCAGCCGCAGAGTTGCAGTGAGTCCTCATCCATTTATGGGCGATATTATTTTATTTCATTTATTATTTTAGCTCAGTGTTGCTAGACAGAGTTAGTTGGAGACATATTCCTTCAACTCCTTATTCAGCTAGTAATTAGAGGCTTTCAGATTAAGTATTCAAACTTATGTTCAGATTATATTCAGCTTTCAGCTATTTTGGGTATCTTCCACCCATATGGATATTATGTTTTGATAGATTCTTTATTCAGTTGAACCTTATTGCCTACATGTTCATGTTTTCTGCATTATTACGTTATATATGCAATGTACAGGTACAAATATCAGTCATGGGTTAGCTTGTGATCCCTCGGGGTCATGAGCACCGTGTAGCCTTTCGATTTAGGAAATTGGGCATTACAAACTTGGTATCAGAGCCTAAGGTTCAATAGAGTCTTAGGAAGTCTGAAAGCCGCATCTAGTAGTGTCTTGTACATGGGTGTGTTGTGCACCACATTTATGTACAGGAGGCTATATGATGTTTTAGGAGCAGTTCCCTTTCTTTAGTATTCATGTCGTGCTAGTAAGCATAATTTTAAGTCAGTCTCTCAGTCTAATCCGCTCTTCTCTTATTTCAGAAACATGCCTCCAAAGAAAAGAAATTAGCCAGCTCCTCAGCCCGAAGATCCTTTAGGCGAACATGTTTCTCATGCGGAGTTCAGGACCGTATTTACCACTCTTGCTCAGTCTGTAGCTTCCCATAATGAACGACCAGTAGTCGTTCCGGCAAACCCAGTGGCCAATTCAGCAGCAGCTAGGATTCAGGACTTCACCCGAATGAACTCTCTGTCCTTCTTTGGGTTTAAGTCAGATGAAGACCATTAGGAGTTTATTGACCAAGTTCAGAAGGTCATTGACATCATGGGTGTTACTTCTGTTCAGAGTGTTGAGTTAACCGCATATCAGTTGCAAGATGTGGCTCACACTTGGTACAAATAGTGGAAGTCTGAGAGGGTAGATAGCGTAGGTCCCATTGGGTGGGCGGAATTTATCAAGGCTTTCTTAGACAAATTCTTTCCCCAAGAGCTGAGGAAAGACAAAGTTCTTGAGTTCATCAACCTCAGGTAGGGAAATATGACGGTTAGGTAGTATTCTCTCAGATTTACTCAGCTAGCCAGGTATGCCCCTTATGTGGTTGCAGACAATAGGGCTAAGATAAACAAGTTCGTGTTAGGGGTGAATAATAGCGTGGTAAATAAGTGTAGGTCTGCGATGCTGAACGATGATATGACTTTAGCCAGGCTCATGACCCACGCTCAACAGATAGAGAAGAAGAAGGTTAAGACTAGGGAGAGGTAGAACAAGAGAGCAAGAGCAGGCAGTTTCAGTTTTGCTCAGCCCAAATTAGAGGGAGGAAATCATTTGCAGTTTCATCCTAAGTCAGCAGTTCCAGCCCCTTTCTCCGCTAGTGCCCCAGTGCCAAAGTTCAAGGACGGCAACAGAGATAGGGTATCAGGCTCTAAATCTCAGAGCAGTGTTAGCAGTGACCGCACTTATCCTCAGTGTCAGACCTGCGGTAAGCACCATCAGGGTGTGTGCAGAGAGGGTCAAGGAATTTATTTTGGTTATGGCAAGCCAGGCCACAGAGTTAGGGACTGTCCTCAGCCAGGTCCTCAGGGTCAGTAGAATCATTCCATAGCTCAGTCTGGTCGCCCGAACCAGCAGGGTGCCATTTCCAGTGCTATTTGTGGGCAACACCCAAATAGACTCTATGCTCTTCAGACCCGATAGGATCAGGAAATTTTCCCTGATGTCGTTACTGGTACGTTATAGATTTTCCATGTTCATGTTTATGCTTTGCTACACCCAGGTGCATCCTTGTCTTTTGTCACTCCATACATAGCTGGAAATTTTAGAATCAGTCCTGATGATCTCTTTTCAGTCTCTACCCCAGTGGGTAAAACCATCATAGCTCAGCGGGTATACAGGAACTGCCCGATTATGATATTTTAGAAATCCATGTCAGTAAATTTAGTCGAGTTAGAGATGACTGATTTTGATGTCATTCTCGGCATAGATTGGATTCATTCCTGATATGCTATAGTCAACTGCAGAAATAGGATAGTTTAGTTTCAGTTCCCGAATGAGCCCTTCCTAGAGTGGAAGGGTAGCACTTCGTCTTTCAGGGGTCATTTTGTTTTCTACCTTCGGGCAAGGAAAATGATTTCTAAGGGGTGTGTGTATCATCTCGTGCATGTTAAGGATTCCAGTTCCGAATCTCCCAGTCTCGAATCAGTCCCAATGGTTAATGAATATTCAAACGTCTTTTCCGAAGATCATTACTATTTATCTTTTTTCTTAGAATTTTGAGCATATTTTCCTATTTTTTATTTCTAAAATCTTCCAAAAAGAATAAAAAAAAATGGTTATTTAAAGGTCATATATTGAATGGTGCATTATGGGTGTCTAATGTGGAATGTGAAAATTTAACACTATCAAAACATTTTCAGCTTCTACCATTAATTTAGTCTTCATATTTAACTTTTGGGATTCTGTCTATTCATCCGTTCTCAAATTATTCCAATGGTCATTTGTTACCACAATAAATTGTTAATTAGTTATTGTATCTATTCACGAATAATATTAATTACCAGCATGCTAATGAGCTTATATACAAAGCTAGAGATATGAAATATGCATAACCATCATCACCTTTGAAAGAAATAACAGAGGAAAATCATAAATTTATCAGGTGAGTATATTTTTCTTTGTTAGATCTTATGAGTTTCATGCAACTGTATATATACTTTTGTTTAAACAAATTCCTAATAAGAAACTCTCTCCATTGTTATTAATCATTTTGTTGCAATAAATGATTAAGAAACTAAGCTCTTTGGTTAGAAAGAGAGGAAAGAGGTGACAGAGAAGCTACCAAAAATACTGCATCATCACAGAAGTGAGAAGACTATAGTATTCTCTTTTCCTTTCAAACACAAAAGTGGGAAGCTATCTACAACCATCAAAGTTAGATTATGAATTTACCTTTGTATTTTTTTTTCCTGTTTTAGTTCCTTTCTAACTTGAATTTTTCAGGCAAAGTAATGCAGTAACACATTGTAAGTAGAAGTTGATCTAAATGTGCACTTTTCTCATGTTTATATTTTAACTTCTTTTTGACCGTTAATTGTACAAATTGTGTTTTCTCTAAGGAAAAAATAAATATTAATTTCTTGATATTTTTTGAATAACATGGCAGATCCTCTGTGACACCCCAACTTATGAGAAAGAGTCCCACATCGGCAAAACATAGGAGTAATGCTGGGTATGTAAGCAAGCCTTACTTCCTAGTGACATGTTTTAAAGCTGTGAGGGCCTGGGACCAGAGAGGAAAATATCACTAGTGGGTTGAGGAGTTCAGGGGTATCTCGGGCCTTGATGGTTCGGGATGCCCATTGTGGACAGGGCCCCAGCTCGGGTCATGACTGAATGGTATCAGAGTCGCTCCTGTGTCAGCCTTGTCGATGTGGGACAGAGTCAAACTGAGTGTAGGCAAATTCCAGTAAGGCAGGGCAAACCTCAGTCCTGAGTCTAGGCAAATCCCATTCGGTGGGACAAACCTCAATGAGGACGCCGAGTCCATAAGGGTGGGTATATATGACACCCCAACTTAGGAGAAAGAGTCTCACATCAGCAAAACATATAAGGGATGTTGAGTATATAAGTAAGCAAGCCTTACTCCCTAGTAACGCGTTTTAAAACCGTGAGGGCCTGGGCCTGGAGCGGACAATATCACTAGTAGGTTGAGGAGTTTAGGGGTATCTCGAGCCTTGATGGTTCGGGATGTCCTTCGCGGCTAGGGCCTCGGCTCGGGTCGTGACATCCTCCAAGCCTAAAATATGGTAAGTACTTTAGAATTCTGACATGAAGTGTCTAAGAAAGCAGCCATGTGATAAACTTGATGCTATACATGAAACTCAGAGAAAAATAATGTATCTAAGATATGTTAAAAGAAGCAAAAGTCAAATTTACAAAATTTACACTTTAGGGGTCATTTAATATCAGGATAAGTAAAATAATCTCGGTAAATATGAATGATCTCATCCGTTGTATCAAGAACCTCTTTGTATAAATTTATCCCTACATAGATTTAAAAATATTTGTTTAGCAGTGGCATACTGGCCTATAATCTCATTTGTGAGTCCATTTGAGTTAATGAATCAAATGTAGTTGATACAGACGTATGGTATGTTGATTGTTAAATTTAAGTGCTACAATTAATTTCTACTATTGTAGAAGAGCCAAAGAAGCAGTTCATTATCAACATGACTACTTCTTGGCATTAGACTCAAATATAAGGATATTTAAGTCAATTTATTTTTTCTTTTTTATTTCAATCTAATAAATTTAATTATAAAATCTAATATTTTAGAAATAAAATAATATATCAATTTGAAATCTAGCATTTTTGTAGCTCAATGATTTGTGACAAAAATAAACTAATTAGTCACATAATATATTTTCTGTGTCTCAATTCATGTGGCACAATTAGAATTTTGTGATTATAAATTTGAACATAGATGCTTTAAGTTTATTTTTCTAAAAAGAATATATATTTGAAATCTAAGTAAGAAGTGTTATAAATCATAATTATTAACAACTTAAAATATTTAAAAGACATGTAAAAAAATTTCGTCAAAGAAAAATTTGATAAACTCTGAAAACTTCAACTCTGTATCACATAAATAGAGATGGGGAGAGTAGAAGATAAGAGATTATAACAAATAATCCAGGACATTAAATTATGATTATAAAAATGATAAGATTAAACTTAGAGGAAATTAATCGATGAAATTAAGAGAAAAATAAAGATTTAGATTGAACCCCAAAAATGTCATCTCTTTGTCCTAATTTTTGTGGTAACGTTTAAATTTTAAGATTCAAATAAGTTTGGAGCAGAGGGAGTCATATGTGAAATATTGTACTTTTCTTCATTTTTTGGTCACTCCAAAAAATAGAGGAAAATATAAGAGAAAATAATACTACCCACACTACTAATGAAATTTGAACTTTACTTCAAGCGAGGAAGATAGGAAGGTCACATATTAAACTAGCACTCACTCTTTTAAACTATAGAATTAGATATAAATATTATTAGTTAAAATTAGTTGAATTGTATTAATTTATATGTAACGAAGTTATTTAGTTATTAAATCAATTATTTTTTGCATGGGCTCGTGCTTGCTGGGGCTTGCCTCTTGCCTCATCTATTATATCTATACAAAGGAGAGTCATATAAAAGGTGATGTGACACCTTTCTATAACCTCAATTTGTATTTTTCCCTTTTCTCATTTTTTTTTGGATATTTTTTCTACTTTTCTCTACTTAAGTGCTATGTTAAAATGTAAAAAATCACTTTTAATTTTATTTTCTTAATTGCACCTTCACATTTACTCTTCTTTATTTTCGTATAACATTCATTCCTCAATAATAAGTAATTCAATTATTTTTTCGTTTCTAAATCCCCATATTCCTTCACGTATTCAACCCCATTACTTCATCGAATGTAAAACCACATTTCTTTTCCGATTAAGTTCCATTACTTCTTCATGTGTAATAGCCTACCCACATTTCTTCTCCGTTACTCATTACTTCAAGCTAATCTAATTTTAGGGTAAATATAGTTGATGTAAAAGTAATGAGGAAGAGGCAAACAAAAAAAGAAAAGAATCATAAAGAGGAAGTGGTCAGAAAATTATATTGCGGAGATAGCTAGGAGTAGGGGTGGACATTCGGTCGGTTCGGTCTGATTGTTTAATATCGGTTCGGTTTATCGGTTTTCGGATTGATAAAAATGACATCCGTAACCAAACTGAAATAAATTCGATTTGGTTCGGTTTTTACAAATTCAGTTCGGTTATTTTGAATTTTTATTTCGGTTTGAAATATTAAAGTAGTTAGCCTCTCTTTTTCATAACTGAGCATTTAAAATTGATGGATTTTTTTACAAAAATTATTTTTTCAAACCTGTTTTTCATTTTCAAATATAAATAACTATAAATAACTCACCATGGATGAAACGAAATGAAATAATCATAAGCTTAACATAATACATAACGTCATTAATCATTACATATAATATAACCTTGCATAAATAGTCTACAAAACAACACAAAACTCATACAAATAGTCCATAAAACAACATATTTTCTGCATAAATAGTCCATAAAACAGTCCAACGTCACCAAAATAGTCCATAAAATATTTGAGTTACTAAAACAATCCATAAATAGCCTGCGGCGTATGCGAATTTGCTGTTAAATAATGTTAATTGTGAATGTGAATTACTAAATATTATATATATAATAATATTATATTATATATATATTTAATATATATATATATATATTTAATATATATATATATAAATAATAAAATATATATATTATTTATTTATTTATAAAATTTTGATTTTTCAGTTTAACCGTTTTTTTTAAAAACAGAAAACCGAACCGAAAAGCCAAAATTTTAAAATTACAAACTAAATCCAATCTAAAAAATTGAAAAACCGAAACCAAAATTAAATTTCGATTTGATTTTTTAGTTTTTTCGATTTAAAACAAAATATGCCCACCCCTAGCTAGGAGTAGGACTCACCTAATGTCAGAATTTGCATAAATATCAATTAGCTGCAGAGTCATATTTATGGAAGTTAATGCAATTAGTTATCTTAACTTACTATTAGTCATAACTTAAATTTTTCACATTTTTCAGTATTTGATTATGTCCTTGAATTCTTTGTCCATTCTCAAAAGCTAGCAGAGACACACATACACAATAATTCATCAATAAAAAAAAGGGCAGCCCGGTGCACTAAATCTATCGCTATGCGTGGTGTCCGGGGAAGGGCCCCACCACAAGGGTGTATCGTACGCAACCTTACCTTACATTTCTGCTAGAGGCTGTTTCCAAGGCTTGAACCCGTGACCTCCTGGTCACATGACAACAACTTTATCAGTTACTCCAAGGCTCCCCTTCACGATAATTCATCAATGATTAACGGATTTCAAGAGAGAGAGTGCAACGGTGTGACTTTTTGTTCCTGCTTGCTTTCGTAGCACTCAATATGTAGCACTAATAAGTTTCATACGATCAATACAAATTCAATATATTTTTTTCTTTTAATTTGTTTTTTTAGATATCTTGATAAATAGTTATGTAACACTCGCTAATTAATTACTATTATGAAATTCAAAAAGAAAAAATAAGTTACTGGACTTTATATTCTTAAAGGTATGGTTGCTAGCCAAAGTGATATGGCATCCCTCATTGATCAAAAAATTTATTCATCTTTTTTCTCATTTTTCATATATTTCTGTTACTTATTATTATAAAATAACTTTGTCAAACTATTCCTCTATTTATTGTTATTCTTTAATGTTTATGCTTAAACTCAAATTTACTTGCACCCCTTCTTTTTCTTTAATGTAATATTAAAAAAATAGTTTTAATATTTTTTATTCAAACCTTTCAACGCGTTTATCTTCTTTTTTCTTTTCTTTTTTGCATTTTTAGAAAAAATTTCTCCTTAACTACAATGGAGTAATGTGTAAAAAATATAAAATGGATTTGTTTGCTTCCCTAATGAAGCTCAAACAATCAATAAATGCTTATCACTCACGTAGTCACTGCACTTTTAAGAACTTTGATTATCTTTTGTATCTCTCTCTTTTAAAAAAAATAAAAAAATTGTTTCAAATGTTAACCCTAAATAAATTACTCATATTTATTAAATTTTTACTCTTAATAATAATCATTATCTTGTGTCTTTTAAGTTTTCATATTCAAAACCCTCATTTATTTAATTTAAAAATCTACGATACCTGATGATAGTTCTCCATTTTATCTATATAAAGTTATATTTTTGTTTTATAAAACCTCTACTCAAGATTTTTTTTTCATTTTATATTTAAAATAGTGATGTCTTTTATATTACCATTGCAAATTCGTTTTTTAGCTTAACTAAACAAAAAAGACTCTTGAATCTTGATAAGTTTGCGAGAAGGGGGCCGGACAAAAGCTCAAAAACTTGTCATATGAAACTTTTTCTTATTAAATTAGTCTTTTTATTTAAAAAATATTACTAAAATATTTATATTGTTTTTGTCATTTTTTTTATTTTTATCACTGTTCTTTTAATTTTTTATATCTCGATTAAATTATTTTAAAATTTAATAATATATAATTGCGTTAAGCACGGTCATGTTCTCTAGTTAAACTTAATAGCCTCAATCATATCACAATATGGTTGCATATGTATTTACATTAGTGAGTAATGGTGGAAGAATTTAATAAGCTATTACGTGGTTATGTTCTTGTATTAGAAGGGAAATGGAAAAGAAAAAAACTTAATAGCCTTAAAATAATGTGCATATAATATAACATAATATGAAAATATTTAATAGTGGAACATTTAATTTAGTGTATTACAATTTTGCCCCTAAATTCTTCCCACTTTTAGTATAATATGGTATGCACTGTATCATTTAATACATATGTATAGTTAGTATTTTGAGGTCAAATTTATCATTAGTATTTCTATATAAACATGTATCATTTTGTATACGAGAAAATGGTCTATTATCCTCCCAACCTTTAGTCGAAATTCCAACTACACACTCAGCCTTTAAAGGTGACCTATTACCCCCTAAACTTATTTTTACCGAATTTATTACCCCCCAGTTGCTGACCTATCACTGGACGTGACTACACCTGCCCATGGGCGCGTCAGTTGACTCCATTTCACTTTAAATTTTTTTTTTTCTGATTGCCACATCATTATTTTTAATAATATAATAAATATTTTACTTATTACTTTTTCTTAATGAATTTTAATTGCCACGTCATATCTTCTTCTTCTCTTTTTCAAAACAAAAATTCAAGAACTCATTGATGGAGTTCCTCATCTTCCTCATTAATGAATTTCTCCGAAATTAAGAAATTCTTTTTGCTCTGAAACCGAAACCAAGAAACACTTGAACTAAGGAAATAATAAGATTTCTCCGATTAATGAATTCTTGAATGAAGAAGTTGGGGAACTCCGATTCAAAAAACTTGAAAAAATTCAAGAACTTCGATTTTCTCTCTTTTTGCTCAAGATCGCCATTAATGGTGAGCTCAAAGTTTTGAATTTCCACAATGCCATATATAATTTTCAACATAACCCACGTATAATTTTCAACCCATTTCTCCGATTTTCTCTATTTTTGCTCAAGATCCGCCATTAATGGCGAGCTCAAAGCTTTGAATTTTCACAATGGGGAAGAATTCGCCATTAATGGCGATCTTGAGCAAAAAGAGATGAAATTGGGTTGAAGAACTTCATTAATCCGCCATTCAAGAACTTTATTAATCCGCCATTCAAGAACTTCATTAATCCACCATTTTTTTTTCTCAAGAATTTTATTTTTGATCCAAGAAGATGAAATTGGTTGAAGAAGAAAATGGAGCAAAATGAAAAATGGGAAAGAAAAAAGAAAATAATAAAGTTAAATAATTAATTTTTTTAGAGAAAAAAAAGAATAAATGACGTGGCAATGACGTGGCAGCGCGTGCATCACATCACATTTCAAATGACTGGTTGTCAATTTTTTTTTGGGGGGGGGGGGAGGAGGGGTAATAATTCTACTTTAAAATAGTTTAGGGAGATAATAATTCTACTTTAAAATAGTTTAGGGAGATAATAATTCTACTTTAAAATAGTTTAGGGGAGTAATAGGTCACCTTTAAAGGTTGAGTGTGTAGTTGGGATTTGGGGTAAAGGTTGGGGGGACTTTTGACCATTTTCTCGTTTGTTACACATATGGTTCAAGTTGTATAAATATGTATCATTTGATACAAATGTAATATTTGTGTTTGTATAATTTATCATTTGTATTTGTATTATTCAATTTGTATCAATAAAATATAATCCATATCAATGACTATAAATACAATTTTTTATAGAAAGAAAATAATAATTTTTTTTCACTTGTTTAAAAATACAAATGATGCAGTCACCCACAAATTCAAATATAAATCAATAAAATTACTAATACAAATACAAGATGCGGTCAACTTAAAAATTACAAAATAATTCCTTAAAAATACAAGTGTATCAATAAAAATAGAAGACAAATCCAAATATAAAAATTAAAATCATAAAATACAAATACAATATGCAGTCAACTATAAAATACAAATACAATTTTTTCTAAATACAAGTGCGAATTGTATAATAATAAATGATGGTGTGAACTATAAAATACAAATATAAGTGTGAACTATAAAATACCAATATGAGTATGAACTATAAAATACATATAAATCCAAGTGCAAACTATAATATAAATACAATTGCATCAACGAACGAAAAAGTATATATGATGCTGTGAATACAAATATAATAAACGATTGTGGTACTTTCATTATCATCCATGACTTGTGCTCGACGTAATTATAATAATTTAGAATACAAAAAAATATAAAATAGAATAAAAAATGAGAAAGAAAAAAGTAGGAGTCTAAAAAAAATAGAAAAAAAAGAGAAGTAGAAGTTAGAGAGAGTAAAAGTATAAAGCAAAAATAAAAATAAAATAAAAATAAAAAAAATAATACGAAAAGAAAAAGGAAAAAAAAAAGAAAAATGAAAAAAAAGTGAAATAAATGCTAGAGATAAAAGAGTAAAAAAAAAAAAAGAAAGAGAAAAAAGATAAAGTAAAGGAAAAAACAGAATAGGAAAAGAAAAAAAATGAGTAAGAACAAAAATAAGAAAAATGAAAAAAAATAATGAAGGAAAAAATGAAAAAAAAGGAAGAAAGAAAAATAGAATCTAGAAATTAAAGCGCGAAAAAGAAAAGTGAAACAAAAAAAATTAAAAAGAAAAAAAGAAGAAAAAAATAGAAAGAAAAAAAAACTCAGAGATATAAGAGAGAGAAACAGAAAAATAAGGAAGGAAAAAATCACATAAATATTGCAATTCTCTTATTCCATATAATTCTCTTAAAGTAATGCTATGGAATTAAGTTTGTCTTTGTACTTTTTCCTTTACTAGTGTAACTGCACGTACTTCGCACGTGTAACGTTTGATTATTTAAAATTAAATAATTTTATCTATTGTAGAAATTTTTAATGAAGTATGAAAAATTCAGATCATTTTTCAAAGACCCTTCACACTTTAATATAATAATGTAAACATAAATATATATTTTAGTGTAAGAACATATTATTTTACCACCAGAAGTTTCATTTTTTTCTTATTAAATATCTTTCCTTGTGTTTTAAAGTCAAATCTTTACAAAATCATTAATTATATTCTTATTGCATACTTAAAAGTTTTAAAAATTTGGTACTTCTTAAATTTTTATTATTCTAACATTTTTATATTTATTTCTAGACTTTTCAAATTTTCTTAAAATCAAATTTAATTGATTTAGAATTTTAAACCAATGAAAAAGATATTAGTTGTCATTAATTATGATGACTTCTAATAAGAAAAAGTTTTACTATAAATATATTTAATTATTTTTTAGTTCTTAAATATTAGGAAAAAAATAGTAAAAAGATAATTTTGTCTAAAACAAAGACTTTTAATGTAGGGCAAAAAATTCAAACGATATTTCTAAGGCTCTTCAAACTTTTAAATATTATAAATATAAATATAAATATAACTATAAATTTTAGATATAGATTTAGTGTCCTACTTACATGACCCATGTGTGAGAGGAATAAAGTGTTTTTAAAATAGTGAAAATCACATAAATATACAATTTAAGAATCAATATTACAAAAATTACCAATAATTTTTACTTTTCAAAATATAACAAAATGCAATAAAATCTATCAAATAAGGTAAAAGAAAAAAAAAGTAAATACAATAGCATGATTTAAGAGGGCAATTTAATAGTTGATATTTTATCCTATACATTCTTCTAATTTATTTTTCAACTAAGTTTTTTAAAAAAATTGTAAATAAAGTAATCGAAAAAACAACACATTTATTTGATATTTTTGTATGTTTTTAAATTTAATTTATTTAATTCAATTGACATTTATTTTTAATGTTTTTGAGGAGAAAACACCATTAATGATAGTAAATTCTCCGGTTGATTCAAACCACATCCCATACAAATTTCATACACCATAAAAATTATTCATACACCATAAAATTATTGATACACTTATTTCTACATATATCAGACACTATAAAATTATTGATACACCAATTTCTATATATTTTAGATGTCACGCCTTAAATCCTGTTGGGGCGGACAGGCACCCGTAGCCGTAAAGGCCCGAGAGAACCAATTCATAACCTTGTACTTCCCATGCATGTAACTGTAACAACCAAATGTTCTGACAACATGATATTATGTATCGATGAAAATAACTACACATGCACGCCCAAACTGATATGTACAACACTTGGCCGATGGGGCCACCATGTCTAAAATCAGGACACTACCATAACGTTACATTGGTCTACAAAGCCTCTAAAAGATACATAGACTTAGTTAGGGTCGGGAAAACCCCCCGTCCTACTCTTGACTTACTGTACAATACCAAAATATATGGAACAGACTTGGAAAGCCTCGAATCAACCTGGAGCTTACCAATAGTCCCTGAAAAGCCTGCGCTCCTACTAGTGAGTTGCATGAGCTGAAGTGCCTCTGCCTGCAGCATGAAATGCAGGTCCCCCGTGAGGGACATCAGTACGAAAATAAGTACAGAATATGTAAGGCAGAAGGTAACAACACACTTGATACAAAAGCACAATAGAAATCTGATACAAGTGTATAAGTAGTACTAGTAGACCACCTTTATAAATACTTGTGGGACAATGTACATTACATTTTTTCTTCGTTTTACCTTCTTACTTCATAATCTTTGTAATCCATATAATGCAAATGACCAGCTGATCAGTGGTAAATAGATAAATTAGGATCGGCCCATGCTAGGCTTACGCCCCTGAGATGCCACTTATATAAAGATTGGGATCGTCCTATGCTAGGCTTATGCCCCTGAGCTGCCACCTACAAATAAAGGTATCGAGATCGGCCCATGCTAGGCAAATGCCCCTGAGCTTCCACTCGTCATTTTATAGATTTGTATTACTTAGTTTATTTAGCCTTTGAGATTGTTACTTTGGTGGTCATCACATTATGGTACCTTGAACCAATAATCTGCTAATAAGAGACATATAAATGGATACTTAATGCAACAACAATGAGGTAGGGAGCTGTTGGCACACAAAATGAAGTGTTTAGAAGCTGAAAATACACATGGGTCTCATTTGAGTAAACGGGGAACTTCTGAAATTTTCTAGTGAAGATAGACGCTCAGATTTAATAATAAGCATGTATTGAGGTGTTCTAATTTGTTAGAGAGTGGGAACAAGGTCATTGGATACATGGAGTGTAATGTGCTGTCATTATGTATCACTTTGTTATAGGATAACCTCAGAAACTTGCTTGATGGAACAATTGTACGATTTCATGTCAAAGAGTGTGAAATAGAGTATGCCTTACATACCTGGTTATTTGACTCCGAAACTAATCCGACTTGACTTCCCACCTTTTAGATTACTTATCTACAATAGAATATATGGTAAACTAGTATCAACAACCAACCAACACATTTAGGCTACTTAACTTCATCAAAACAGTAACCGGGCAGTAAACACGTAATCTGTCAATCAAGGATGTTATTAACAGTAACCGGGCAGTAAACACGTAATCTGTCAATCAAGGATGTTATTTTAACCCTTTTCTCCTCCAATTTCACCCACATACCATACATGTCCTTATAAGATCACCGAAACTACCTCAGCTTCATTACACCCTCCAAACAACACACAAAATACATTGGGCAGTAAACAAGGGCAATAATTAGTTCGGTGGTGTACCACTACACCTTTCTTCTATATTTCATTACAAACTAATCACACCCTTCTACAATATCAACATGGCAGCCCATAACATGAACATACAAAAAAGTTTACAAAATAGTCCTAAATCACTCTTATTGTAGCAACCCATTATTGAACTCATCATCTCTTGAGTTCTCAATAACAACACATCCATAACTCTCTTTCTAATTCATATACAAGGACAACCAAAATGGAGTAGTCACCTTACCTCAATTCTGCAACTTATTCCTTTAATTGAACTCTTCAAGAACTTGAACTTTCCTTCACACTTTAAACCAAAGAAGAAAAGAGAAGTTCTTTAATATCAAAGAAAAGTGAGAAGATTGCTTATTCTATATTATGCCATATATTTATAATTAAGTACTTCTAACATATTCTCCTAATCTTCTATGAGATAATTAAACAAAAACTAAAGTGTTTTCACTTACCTTTTGCTGCAAAAGTTAGGGTTTCTCCAAGAACCCTAGAAAGGAAAATAGGGCTGCTCCTTGCTTTTTAAAAGAGAGTAGAGAGAGTTTGTGAAATGTAACCCTTCTTTATGACTTAATAATGAGGGAAATGGCCAGCAACTTCTTCTTATAAAGCCTCTATTTTTTTGGCCATCCACTTAGCTAATTTTGGACCACAAATTTAATCAAATTGGCCCAAGTAGGTGATGCACCTACTTAAGGAGTTCAAGCAGCTCAAAATGTCAAAGTAGGTGATGCACCTACTTGCTTAATTTCTTAGTTGGGCTCAATTATATTTAGGCCTTGGCAGATTTGAGCTTTGGGCCTTTTTCCCATTTTTGGTGATGCACCTACTTGCTTAATTTCTTAGTTGGGCTCAATTATATTTAGGCCTTGGCAGATTTGAGCTTTAGGCCTTTTCCCCATTTTTCTTCTTCTTTTACTTAATTTTGGCCCAAATAAGTATTCTAATAAAGGCCCAAATCTGATTCATGGACTTGGTCCATTAACTTGGATCATATAGCTCAAGTAGGTGACTCACCTACTAGCTTAATTAAGTCAAGCAAGCACCTCAATATTTCCTTCCATTTCCAGCTCCTAATCACCTTAATAGAACTTACAACTTATACGCATTTGGTCATTTTAAACTTTAGATTCAAATACCAGCTTACGATCCCAAGTTTAAATGGTCGTATTGACGTTAACTTGGTTGCATCACATTAAACTGTATGGGAAGCCTCTATAATTCCATCTACATCATTAATAATTGCATAACAAATCTCATCCGTTACCTATACCATATGACCATACCAGGTTCCATATAATTAGAATACGTACAAGCAAAACCCATAGACTTTGGGATTAGTTACACTCGTGTCGTGCTTTTCTAGACTATCAAACCCATAAGGTCATTTTCAAATTTCCTAATAAGTGGGGTATAAAATGGGAAAGGAGTTCCTAGTGCTTAGGGGAAGGTTTATTTCATATCTTAGAGCCCGGAATTGGTTTCCAAAGGGTGTCTTTATCATCTTTACATCTTAAGGATTCTAATTTGGAGGGTCCCTCTCTGAAATATGTCTTGCTGGTTAATGAATTTCTTGAGGTTTTCCCGATGATCTTCCTGGTATTTCTCCCGACAGGAAAATAGACTTTGGGATTGATCTTGTCCCGGATACCCATCCTATCTTTATCTCCTATTGGGTGGTTTGAGGTTAGAGAAAATAACTTGTATGGTCCCGACTTGGTTCAGCAATCCATGGAAAAGGTGAAGGTGATTTATGATAGGCTTTAGATTTCCCAAAGTCACCAAAAGTCACTATAGTCCTATATGGATGTGAGGTGAAGGGAACTGGAATTTGAAGTTGGAGATTGTGTTTTTTTGAAGGTGTCTCCCATGAAGAGAGTGATGCAGTGTGGAAAGAAGGGAAATCCAGTCCTTGTTATGTGGGTGCATCTTTTATTTTGAAGAGAGTGGATAATATGGCTTATGAATTGGATCTGCCTTCTAGTTTAGGTTTTGTTAATCTGGTGTTCCATGTCTCAATGTTGAAGAAGTGCATAATTTATCCTTCCTTGGATATTCTTTTGGAGAGTGTGGGTATTTTGGGTTCCTTGTCTTACAAGGAAATCTCGATTGAGATCTTGGACTGGAAAGTCCGTCGGTTGTAGACTAAGGATGTGGCTTTGGTGAAGGTTCTATGGAGGAACCAAAAGTTTAGAGAAGCTACTCGAGAAGCTGAAGAGGACATAAAGTCCAAATATCCAATCTTGTTCCCTATTGTGGATGATTGTGCTTAAGGTATGTGTTTTCCTTAGTATCCTTATTTTCTGTCTTTGTTAAAAGTAAGTATGGTTGTATTCTGTGTTAAATTTTTCTAAGGAATGACTTGTCTCATCATTTGAGGATGAATGATCTGGGGAGGGGGGGATGAAACACCTCAAATTTTGGTCCTTGAAAATTCCTTAACCTCTGAGGTCACTTCCAAGAGTATGATTCTCCCTACATGTCGTAGGGTTTCTTGCCGAGTCATAGGACCTAAGTCATAAAGTGCCTAGTGATATTTGCCTGAGTTACTACCTTGGTGATGACTTAAGGTCATGAGTCATAATGACTCCATACAACTCGTAGGTGAAATTCGTAGAGTGCTTAGTGTGTGCCATGATAGTATTTGTCTTAATTACAAATGAACCTTACGAGTCATAATGTTTGACTATGAGTTGTACGGTATGACTCATAACTAGACCAGTGTGGGTGCCCATGGACAATGTCAAGCCTACAACTGGATCTTACGAGTTGTAAGATCACCCGTAATGATTGGCGATAATTTTAAGCTTTATTTAAAGGGGCACTTAGTCCTTTCCCTTACTCCCCAATTGAAACCTCCATCCATAAAATAACTTTGAGGCTTTATTTTCATCCTTTAGCAAATCAAAACACTCTCAAAGCTCTTTCAAATTCTCCCAAGCAAGCGCATTAGGGTTTCCAAGAGGTTGGTCAATTAGAGATCTAAGGGCAAATTCTCTCCATCATTCTTGATATTTCAGGCATGTGATTACCCTTAAACTTGTTTTACTTATGGCATGAAATTACAAGATTGTTTATGTGGATTTGAACAAGGGTTTTGATGTGGGTTGAGGATTTTGGCATGACTGTCTCTTAACATGATTTCCCATGATTTATTTTGCATTATCCATGCTCTATTAACGATTTTGAACTTGCGGGGAGCATAGGAATGGTAAATAAACTAAGTGGTCACGGTTATCCCCAAGTTGATGATTTTATCTTGATATATGGTTTTGGAAATTGTGTTTCCTCAAACTAAATTGTGAAATTGATACTAAATATGGTTTGACGCATGGTTTGACTTGTTCACTTATACGAATGCATTGGCATAAAAGGTTAGTGAACCATGGATTAATTTTATTGAACCTTGGTGTTTGTGTATTCCCCATATGAATGTATAATTTAATCTAGAGGGGTCATGAGTTTCCCTACATGAATGGTTAATTATTATGGCATAATAATGTTAACTTGCAAATGAGGTTGGTATGACGATACCAATGGGATGCCTTAATGAATGAATTGGTTAAATTAATAGGAATGTGTGCTAAATGTTTTAATTGGACTTAAAAAAGAGTTGTGTAGCTGGGCCATGAAAGTAGAGGTCCCAAGGGACCAATATTGGAAACCGCAGTTGCTGAAACTGGGATCTAAATAACTGGGAGGTTCGAGTCCCCCTTATTATATGATTGAGAGGTTCGATTCCCCATGTTACATGATTGGGTGCTTAAGTCACCCTGATATATTTTGGGAGGTTTGAGTCCCCCATAAGGCATATGCACATATGATTATCCTCTGGTTCATATGGCTTCATGCGCTGGGGCCATTCTAACTGGGGAGAGCTAGTCCCATATATCCCATGGGTGCCTTATTATGACTGTTATGCTATACAACCTAGGCTAAGGTTTTAAAAGTCATGCTAAGCCTTGTTCCCTACCCCAGCATGTGATATGTATATGTATTTGCTTATGATTATGTGCATTGGATTTTGACTAATTTTGAATTATTGATCATGTCATTACTTTATCCTCTTATCCTTGAGATATATGATAGAGCTCAACCCGCTAACCATCTCCAAATGACATATCCCCACGCGATGCATGACATTGAGACACAACTAGTTTTTCTGCACAGTGATTAGGTGACTTCTAGATTGATCGAGAGTTGACTTAAAGTGGTGAGCTTCCATACTCCGGAAGACCCTCATTTCATGTTTCATTTTATTATGTCATATACTCTTCTTTAGACTTATTTTGGATATAGATGGGGGTATGTCTCAACTTTTTATTGGTATTCAGCTATTAAAGGCTTTGTGGATATTACTGTGGACTTGTGTATTGGTTATTGGTACTATTGGCATAACATATGTTTTGGATTTTACCTTTTATACCTTGTTATATGTTCGAAATTCATTCTTTATTGGTGTGTATGATCTATTGATTAGGCTAGGAGGTGGTCTCTGATCCACGATAGACTCGAGACTCATCACAGGCAAACCCTGGTTTGGGTCGTGATAGATAGTCACTTTGTTCAATTGTCGATAATCAACACACATATGCATAGATTCATCTTTGTTCTTAACTAACAATACAGAAACACTCTAAGGAGATGCAGTCAGTCTAATAAATTTTAACTTAACAAATTCTACAATAGCTCTTTTAATTCCTTCAACTTTGTCGGGGTTATCTTATATGGAAGAAAGGAAAAATGCTTAGTAAACTGCTCCACATTAATAGCAAAATCAATATCCCTATTCGGAGGAACACCATGTCATCTATAATAAATATGTCCATGAACTCTTTATCAACCTTCACACAATCCAAGAGAGGTGGTAATCAACACCGATATCGCACAAATAGGCCAAATAAGAAAGACACCCTTTCCAACCATGGCATGAGCTCAAAGAAAAGATATAAACCCTTTAAAACATAAAATAGGTGTCACAAACTAAACCAAAGGCCTGACATTGACTGGTATCTAAAGTCCACTTAGGATCAGAGACCACCCTTTCTTTTTGCTTATCCAAACAAAATGTAATACAACTAGCAGCTGATGAATTCCAAATATATAACAAGATAGAATAATGTAACTCAAAAGAGTATAAGAATATCAACAACAATACCCAGTCCACAGTAATCCACAAGTCTCTAAAAAACCAAACCAATCTAAGTCGGGATATGCCCTCGACTATAGCTAAAAACAAGTCCAAATAAAAGTCTACGATAATAAATAAACCAAGAAGCAATGGACTTCCGGAATAAGGAAGCTCACCACTTTAATCTTAAACCAAGAAGCAATGGACTTCCGGAATACGGAAGCTCACCACTTCAAGCTGACTGTTGACAACCCAAAAATACTATCACTGCGCAGGAAAAATAGAAGTGTCTCCATGTTCTGTATCGCGTAGTGATACAATATTCAAAGATGGTTAGCGGGTTGAGCACTAGTATGTAACTCAGGGATAAGGGGATAAAATAATGCCATCATTCTAAAATCAATTCAAAATCAATACACATGTACAAATGCGAGAATATACAATTATATATATGATGCTGGGAGAGGGAACAAGGTTTAGCATGAACTTTAAAACCTTAACCTGAACTATGTAGCTCAACCGTCATAAGAAAACACCCATAGTCTATATGGGTTCAGCTCTCCCTCAGCTAAAAGGGCCCAGTGCGTGTAGCCGCACGAACCAGAGAATTATCTTAGGTACATATACATCATGGGGGACTCGAACCTCCCGGTCATAAATAAAGGGTGACTTTAGAACCCAGTCATTGAATATGGGGTCTAAAATTTCCTAATCATTTAGTAAGGAGACTCAAACCACTCGGTCATTTAGACCTTTGCGCTGGAAAATGCAGTTTCTAGTATTGGTCCCTTGGGACCTCTACTTTCACGGCCCAGCCGCACAACCCTATTTAAACCCGATTAAAATATTTTTTCACATATTCCCATTTATTAAACCAATTTATTAAGGCACTCTATTGGTATCGTCATACCAACTTCACTTGCAAGCTAACACTGTCATACCATATCGATTAACCATTCATATAGGGGAATTCATGACCTCTCTAGGTTTAATTATTCATTTATATTAAGAATCCATAATACCCTGGTTTAATAAAATCAATTCATGTTTCAAATGCCTTTAATTCCATACAATGGTTCCAAAGGTATTTTCAATATGCATGTAATCATATTCAAACCCAATTTCAAAATATTGGGTTGAGGTTATACCAATTCAATTACTGAAATTCACAAAATTAGAGAAGACCATGTCCTCTTAGTTCATTCACCATGACCATACACCCCATAAGTTCAACACCATAAATAAAGCATGAATAATGCATATAACATCATGGGAATCCAATTTAAGAAACATTCATTCTAAAACCCTCAACACATATAAAAAACCATGTTCAAATCCACATAAACAATCATATAATTTCATGATTTAAGTAAAACAAGTTTAAGGGAAGAGTCACATGCCTAAAAGTATCACAATTGTGGAGGGAATTCACCCTTGGAAGCTCTAGACAATCAAACTTAAGAAGCCATAGGTGTTCTTTGACTTAGGGATTTAAGAGAGTAAAGAAAGTGTTTTGATTTGTTAAATGATGAAAATAATTCCAAAAAGGTGTTTTATGGTCGTGGGTATTAAGTGGGGAAAGAGGAAATTTACCAATATGCCCTTAAGCAAAAGTTGAGAATTTTCTGCCCAGTAGCTACGAGTCTTATAACAAATCATTCTGTAGTTTGGGCCTTGTTGAAACTTTTGGTATGGATTACACCATAATTAGATTTTCCTGCTTGACATTCGTGGAGAGGTTATATGGATTCTACATCAGCTGGATTTCTCTTTTTTAATGGACCTAGTTCTCTGAGATGTTCTTGGAGAAGTACATGTCTCTCAGCCTTAGAGATTATTTGAGGGATCAATTCTCTAGATTGGATCAGGTCTCGATGACAGTTACAGAGTATGAGGCTCATTTTCAAGAGTTAAAAAGGCATTTTACTTCCATTCAATATATTTAGTATGAGAGAGTTCGTTGCTTTGTTTGAGAATTGAAACTTCCCCTTTGCATATCTATAAGAATTTTGGTTGCTGTGGGTAGATCTTTGCTAAGGTTTTTGATCATGGTTGGGTGATAGATGGGATGTATCTTGAGGCCCAAGGGGGCAATTATAAGAGGTCTGGATATCAGGGTAGTTTCAGTAGGAGCCATAGTAGTTCCCAATTCAGAGGTAGTAGTTCTCATAGTTGGTATTCTCCGCGTCCATCCTATCAGCCTCAGAGTCATCCCAGTCGACCAAATTATGCAACTCTTTAGATTACTGATGGAAGTCAGTTTAGTGCTAGTGATCGCCCTAGTCAGGTTGGCAGTCTATCTTTGAGGGGTTCATTTTCTGTCTATTCTAGTCGTGATAGTTACATTAGGCCTACCAGATCTGTTGGTTCTAGTTCAACTCAGGGAGTATGTTATCGTTGTTGATATTTTGGTCATTATTCTCATGAGTGACCTTGTAGTGGGGCGATTATTTCTGTAGATCAGAATATTTCCCCTATTAGAACAATTCATCCCTCAATTAGAGGTGGTTCTTAGGGTCGTAGGGGTGGTTTTTAGGGTACTCGAGAAGGCTCTCAGGTAGGCACGACTAGAGGTCGGTCAAGATCCCAAAAAAGTGGTGGGTGTGGTAAGTTATATACAGTACCTAATAGACCCAAGGCCGAGTCTTTGGATGCTGTCGTTATAGGTATAATTTTGGTGTGCCATTTGTTAGACCTTGCTTCATTTAATTCGGGATCCACTTATTCTTATGTTTTTGCTTATTATGTTGTACAGTTAGAGTTATCTTAGGATTTTTTATTTGTGCCCTTGTGTGTATTTACTTTCATGGGTGATTCTTTAGTAATAGATCATTTGTTCAGATCCTGTGTTATGACTATTAAAGATGTCGATACTCATGGTGATCTTATTGTTCTGGGTATGGTGGATTTTGATGTGATTCTAAACATGGACTGGTTATCTCACTATCATGCGTTCATAGATTGTTTTGCCAATAGCGTCACCTTAGCCATGCCCGGTGTACCCCTAGTCGTGTGGTAGGGAGCGCTTATCCATGAGCTAATGTGGATTATTTCTTTTATTCATGCTAGGAGGATTATTTTGATGGGTTGTGAGTCTTATGTGACTTATATTTATGATACTAATACAGAGATTTCGTCGCCTGACTTTGTTCCTGTTACTTGTAAGTTTACCTGATGTATCCCCTATTGACCTGCCCGGTTTCCCCCTGCCCCAAAGATTGAGTTTGCTATTGATCTTGAGCTAGGAACCCAACCTATTTCCATGTTACCTACTGTATAGCTCCTTCCGAGCTTAAAAATTTGAATTCTCAGCTTCAGGATCTTCTTGGTAAGGGTTTTATTAGACTGAGTGTATGTCACAACCCAAACCAGGGCCTGTCCATGACGGGTATCTCAAGTCCCACGTGGATCAGAGATCACCCTCTTCACCTAACCTAACCAATATATCAACCACAAGTGTCAGATGAATTTCAAACACTTAACAAGATATTCAAAATAAGACTAACAATAGCTTATGAAATATCTAAACTATTCATCACCACAATACACTAAACCAACAAACCCAAGTCCACAGTAATCCACAAAGTCTCTATAATCCAAAGTCAATAAAATATCGGGACAATCCCCCGACAATAGCCAAAATCCAAGTCTAACAAAGTCTATGACATAGAGTAAAAAGACCATGAAATAAATGCCTTCTGAACTATAGGAGCTCACCACTACAATGTCAACTCGCGAACCACTCAAATACCTGGTCATTACATAGGAAAATAAGAAGAAGCTCCGATACCTATATCATGTGGGGATACAACGTCTAGAGATGGTCAACGGTTGGAGTGCTAACATGTAATTCATGGATAGAGGAACAAAGTAATGTTATCAATAAAACCAAGTTAAATCATCATATGCAACATAGGGAACAAAGCTTAGCATAAATTTTGAAAGCATTAACTTGGGCTGTATAGCATAACTATCTTAAAACAAGGTACCCACGGGCTACATGGGTCTAGCTCTCCCCTAGTTGGAAGGCCCCCAGTGCATGTAGCTACACAAACCATAGAATATCTATATCCGTATATGCCATTATGGGGGACTGGAACCTCCCGGCATAATCAAGGTGACTTAAGCACCAATGTATACATTATAAAGGACTCGAACCTCCCATTCATATATTCATTAGGGGGACTTGAACCTCTCGGTCATATAGACACCTGCACCGGCTATCACGATTTTCAGTGTTAGTCCTTCGGACTCCACTTTTATGGCCCGACTACACATCTCTCCTTAAACCCCAATTTAAAACATTCATTACACGTGCACACAACCATTAGTCCAATTGCTTACCAAAGGCATCTCGTTGGTATCGTTCTACCAACCCCACTTGTAAGTGGACAACATGCCATAACCATTATCATTCCACTTTGGGATTGAACCCATTGTTTATACAAAGTCATCAATTCAATTTAACATTTAGTGACTTGACCCCATTTATCTATTTAAACCACCAAGATTATAATTCAATTCAACTTATGGCCAACAAGGCTTTTTATGAAACCATTTACCAATCATTTACAGTATTAGGCCAATGCCTTAGTTCAAAACACATTTTAATTCAATTTATGGTCATCAATACCTTTAAAAAACCCTTTATTAACATTCTTATACCAAGCATTATTTTGAAACCCAATTCATCATGTGACAAGATTCTTCTCATAGGCATTTTCATAAACAAGTTGAGGGCATACTATTATAAAATCATTATTCATGTCAAAAATCATCAAGTTAGGGTTAACCATGGCCCATTCATTAAACCACAATTTCCATACACCCACATATACAAAACCATTACCAAAAACATGTATAAACACAAGTGAAATCATGAGAGAACAAAACTTTACATTAGATATTTAAACCCCTAACCATAGATTTCAAACCATTTATGATTCAAGAATAATGTTTAAAACAAATAATTTTTATGAACTAACTATGAAGGAAGAGTCACACACCTGAATTATGAATATTCACGAAGAGATTTTGATCTTTAAGCCTCTAGGTGACCACCTTGATGAAACCCTAGCCCAACCTTCTTGAGAGGTTTCTAGAGAGTTTTTAAGAGTGTTTTTATCTTCTAAAGTGAAGAATGAGGGACCAAATAGTGTTTAAGATGTAGGTCTTAAGGTCTAGGGGTGGGAAATGTCTAAAATACCCTCATCTTAAAAGCTGTAAGAGACTCGCAAGAGAGTACGATTAGGCCCTTCCACTTATACCCCATCATATAAGTGGTACCTTCTATTCGTACCTTCATCAAAATATTGGACACTATAATTTTTCCAACATATAACTCCTTAGCATGAATCGTACCCTACCATACAACAAGTACCCATTCAAGTCATACCCTAAGCAGAATGTGAAGGCTAGATACTGAACAACATATGGTTTGGCACTACACATCTCATATCATGATCATACGAGTCGTATTCTACCTTCTCATGCCAAGAATAGAACTTGACCAATGTGACACTATCCAACATACGAATAGGGTCCTTGACCTGTACCCACACTATACGAGTGGTATGGTGAGTCTTATGATGCACAAAATGCCCAAGACTCAGGAAATTTTGTAAATGACAAAGTTTGGGGTGTTTCAGTGTATCCTCTTAGGGAGATCCTGCATTTTTTGTGAAAAATAAAGATGGCTCTATGCATATGCATATTAATTATAGACAACTTAATAAGATGACAGTGAAGAACCATTATCCTATGCCTCATATTGATGATTTATTTGACCAGCTTTAAGGAGCAATAATATTTTCTAAGATCTATTGGATATCTGGTTACCATCAATTGAGAATTTGGGCTGAGGATATCCCAAAGATAGATTTTAGGAACCGTTATGGTCATATGTGTTCTTGGTGATATCTTTGGCTTGGCTAATGCCCCAACCACATTTATGGATTTGATGAACCGAGTGTTTAAAACTTATGTAGTTCCTTCGTGATTGTGTTCAACAACGACATCCTTGTATATTCGAGAAGTAGAGAGAAACCTGTACAATATTTGAGGATTGTGCTCCAGACTTTGAGAGATCATGTGCTTTTTGCCAAATTCTCTAAGTGTGAGTTTTGGCTTGGGTTGGTGACATTCCTTGGGCATGTGGTGTCTAATGATAGAATTATAGTAGACCCAAATAAGATTGAGGTGATTCATGAGAGGGATCGACCTACATCTCTGACTGAGGTCCGTAGCTTTATTGGTTTGACCTATAATTATAAATGATTTGTTGAGGGATTTGCTACTATTTTAGTTCCTATGACCAGATTGACTTAGAAAGAGGTTCCTTTCTGATAGTTTGAGGAGTGTGAGTTGAGCTTTGGAAAGCTCAAGGAATTTCTTATTCATCTCATGTTCTAGCTCTTCTTGTTGAAGTTGAGGGATTCACCATGATTTGTGATGCTTCTGGTGTTGGTCTAGGTTGTGTTTTGATACATCAGGTCTGTCTTATTGCTTATGCTTTGAGATAGATTAAGGTGCACGAACAAAACTAACCCGCTCATGATTTAGAGTTAGCAGGTATGGTTTTTGTACTTACGTTTTGGATGCATTATCTTTATGCTATGAATTATGAGATTTCATTGATCAGTGCAGTCTTCAACATCTCATGACATAGAGATAGCTCAATGCTAGATAACATTGATTGATGAAGTTTCTTAAGAAATATGATATCTCTATCTTGTATCATCTGGGCAAGGCTAATGTGGTAGCAGATGCCTTGAGTTGGAAAGTAGTGAGTATAGGTTGCTTGGCTTATATTTTAGTTTCTTAGAGGTTGTTGGCACGGGACATTCAGTCCTTATCAAACTTAATAGTTTTCCTTAATATTTTTAATTTGAGGAGGATTCTTGCTAGTGTTAAGTTGAGGTCTTTTTTATTTGAGTAGATTCGTGATCGTCATTTTGAGGATAGTAAGCTTCACTTCCTTCATTATTAGGTGTTGAGTAGTGAGTCTGAGAGGAACACCATAGATTTCGAGGGTTTTTTACAATTTGATGGCCGCATTTGTCTTCACAAGATTGATGACTTGATCCGGTTGATTCTACATAAGGATCACAACTCTAGATATTCTATTTATCTAGGCACAACCTCTATTGTCTGTAATGAAGGCCGAGCATCAATGTCCAGGTGGTTTGATTTAGAGATTTCCCATTCCTGCGTTGAAGAGGGAGCGTATTACCATGGACTTTGTTAGTAGATTACCCTATACTTCTCATGGTTTTAATGGTATTTTGAGTTATTGTGGATTGGTTCACCAAGTCAACATATTTCCTTCTTATTCAGATATCCTTCATTGCTGAGAGGTTAGCTCACATCTATGTGCATGACATAGTCCATTTGCATGGTGTGCCCATATCTATTATTTTGGATCCAGGTTCCATGTTTAATTCTAGATTTTGGATAGATTTTTAGGAGGAGTTACGTACTCAAGTGTATTTGAGTATAGCCTTTCATCCGCAGATAGATGGAACTATTCAGGTGCTTAAGGATATGCTTTGAGCCTATGTTATGTATTTTGAAGGCCAGCGGGAGGAGCACTTATCCTTGGCAGAGTTTGCTTATAACAACAATTATCATTCGAGTATTAAGATGGTGCTATTTGACGCTTTGTATGATAGGAGATGTCGTTCTCTGATTGGATGGTTTGAGACTTTTGAGATTTGATCTTGAGGTACTGATTTTCTTAAGGAATCATTGGATAGAGTTAGGGTAATTCAGGATAGGTTGACAGTAGCTCACACTAGGCATAAGACCTATGCAGACCGTAGGCTCCGTGCCTTGTGATTTGGAGTTAGTGATCGATTACTCCTCTGTATATCGCCCATGAAGGGTGTGATGAGGTTCAGGAGAAAGGGAAAGCTCAGTCCCAGATATATTAGACCTTTTGAGATTCTTTGTATGGTTGGTGAGGTGGCTTATTAGTTAGCTTTACCTCTAGATTTTGCTGCTGTCCATCCAACTTTCCATGTTTATATGTTGCGTCAATATATTTTTGATCCACCGCATGTGTTTAGATGGGACTCAGTCCAGTTGGATGAGCGATTGACCTTTTAGCGAAGCCTGTTCTCTAGTGATGTTAGGTGGTTGCACACTAGGGAGATTCCTGTAGTTAAGGTTTAGTGGAGACACCGCTTAGTGGAGAAGGCCACTTGAGAGATCTAGATTAAGATGCTGACCCAGTATCCTCACCTGTTTGAGACTCTAGGTATATCTTAATCCTTAGCTTTTGTGGACAAAAGTGCCTTTAGTAATGGATATTGTAATGACCATTCAGGTCATTTTCTATATTTCTGCTTATTTTCATTGTTGATCTTCTCTATAGCTTCCCCAAGTCAATCATGACTTACTGGAATTGATAGTTCGATTATCGGACAATTCATTTGGATTTTAGACCCATTTCCATATTTTAAAGTCTTTGCTGGTTCCAAATATCCACTGGGTGAAAACTTCTATCAAATGACCACGAATGCAAATTCTAACTATTACACCAACTCCAAAATATTGATTTTAGGCTAGATGGACTTTTGGTTCAGGTCTTGAGGCACTCGGGTTCATTTTGACCTATTGGTTGAAAAGTTAATAAATTAGAAACTAGGTATGGGACCCACATTAGTCGAAACAACCTTGGATGGAAATTTTTGCTGCGCCATTGAGTCTAGAACATTGAATTAGTGTGGTTACATAGTCCATTTGCGTATACGAGATTCCAAATAAATTCCGAGGGCTTGGAGGAGACTTGGAAAATTCCAAGTCTACTACTGTTATTTGGTGCATCACAATCTCGAGCCAAGGGTCACAATTGTGATACCCTAGGAATTCCTTAAGTATCGTTATTGCTGTGTCTTTTCGTGATCACGATTTACTGGTGCAGTCCCAATATACCGTGATTGCAAAGGCTGGGTCATAGTTGCGAGAATCGAGAACCTGGGATAGGTAAAAATAGGCCAATTTAGCCCTATTTTGCTCATTCTTTGCCCAATCTCTTGAGACTAAAACCCTAATTAGAGAGATAGATTAAAATGGAAGTTCGTAGGTGATTTGGGAAGCTTTATTAACACTTATTTCTTGATTCTCCTTCGGACTTGAAGTAAGATTCCTCTAGATTCGTGGTTGATTTTTTTTATTTCTTGACCAAAAAGCCCAAAACTTTGAGGTCTAGATTTTAGCCCCAAATTAGCTCAGAATTCACCCATTTTGAGGGTAATGATTTCTTGAGCATGTGGGAACGTTGGGTTGGTTTTGTAAATGTGATTTTTTTGTAAATAGGACCCACATGGGATTCTTGGGTGATTTTTGGACCCGAAGCACAGTAGTGCAATATGGGTATCATTATTATTGTATTGATGAGTAGAATGTGATTTTGATAGCTTGGCATCTTGTAGAAGCTTCTCAAAAGGGAATAATAGTGGTTTAGTAGATCTTGTGATCTTTCTTCGACGTCGAGGTAGGCTAGGTTTTACCCCTTGTTAGATTGAGCTAATTCATAGTATGTTTATGATATTTTATTGTATTTGGTATGGGTTTTATGTGTTGGTATGGTGAATTGCAATGCTTGGGTTAGTTGGACCATTTAGGCTATTTGTAAATCATAAATTAGGCATAATTGACCTAGTTGCTCATATTTTAGGTGAATTTACTGTCTTAGGTATAATTGAGGCTTGTGTAACATCTAAAAGTGAGCTTAGTTCGGGTTGAATTTGCCTAAAGTGGAACTTCAGGGATTAGAAGTGGGCCCTTGACCCATCTTAGCTAAGGCGCGTGTTAGATTGTGTAGACCTTTATACGCTTATTAGATTCTTTGAAATGCTTATTGAGGTAATATTGAGAAACCTTGAAACTTGATGGTTATATTGGTTAATGTGAGGGTTCACACCTATTGATTATGCTATTATTTATGCCATTGATGTTACTACTGATTACATTGATATATTTATATTTACCGGTTTAAGTCCATCTATTGATGATATATTTATCGATTCAAGTTCAAGTATTGATGACATATTTATCTATTCAAGTCCTGCTATTGATGATATATTTACTGGTTTAAGTCTGACTATTGATGATATATTTATCGGTTCAAGTCTAGCTACTGATGATATATTTATCGATTTAAGTCCCGCTAATGATTAAACGTATATATGTACCAGTTTGAGTCTGGATATGCATATTATGCTATGACGATATACTTATTATGATATGATGACTTTGGGATGTGAGATTGTTAATCTAGTTAAGTCAAAAATGAGGAAATGGTTATAATGTGGTATGATATAAATGAATTCTGGTGAAATAATCATTAGTTGATAAGTGTTGATTAATTGGCATGTGATGAATATGGAAAAGCAATGGCTATAGTGTGGCATGACTTGGATGAATTCCTATTGTATTATGAGAGTTGATAAATGACGGTGGTGGGTTATTCTATCTTTTTTGTACCTTTCAAGCTTATGGAGGCTTGCGATGGGTTATTTACTTTTTTTTGTACCAATTGATGTACGGGAGCCATTTTTGTAGTTATGCTTGTTGTGATGATGCTTTATGTTATTTTGTGCTATTATTTCGGTTTATTTACCTATGTATGCACAACAATGTTGGAGTTAATTTAGGTTCATTTTCTCACCTTGACTTAGTTATATTATCTTGCATTATATTATACTTATATCATGATTTAGCTCAGTCGACTGATGATGCCTATTGAGTACCCACTGTTTTGGTAGTCATACTACACTTCTGTAGCTTTTGGTGTAGATCTGAGTACTTATTGTCTCCGTTGATCGATGTTTGTGCTATGTTGATATATGGAGATAGGGTGAGCTTTTGGAGTTGGAGTCACCTATTTCCTTCTATCTTTCTATGTTCAGTCTCTTGTTTAAAAATAAATGTATTGACTATTCTTGATAGTTGGGTTGTATTTTTATTCATAGTTTGTCTTAGATTAGCTCTACCAGGTCGTGGGATGGTATTTACGTAGAGACTACCATTAAACTATTTCTATTCCCTTACTTATTTATTATTTTGGTTTTATTGTTAGGACCTTTTAGGGTATTTCCACCAAGTTAACCCATTGTGTTTAACTCCGGGTTACAGTTCAGCTTACCTTCTAGGGGATAGAGTAGGTGCCATCATGACTCTTAAATCGGGTCGTGACACAAATGGTGTTTTTATGGCTCTTACTTTTGCTGAGGCAACTGTAATCTTGGATAGGATGACAAAAACTAGTAGATCTTGGCATACTGATACGCCCAAATTACACTTCTCTTACGAGAGAGTAAGCAGTAGTTGTCAAATATATAACCCAACTAGGTTGGGGTCGAATCCTACAGGGAATATGGTGTTAATTAAGTTGTGTGCAGATTAGTTGACTTTTAATCGTCAGTTTCCGTAAAATAAATAGGGGGGTTTGATTCAGTTCATAAATTAATGGTTTCAGTTTAACGAGAAGAAATATGTGTAGTAGTAATCAAATTCAGAGAAATAACAAGCTAGGGTTATGTCCACCTTGTAGTTTTCAATACTTTCTAACTATGGGCTTTACGAATTCATACATGTATCGTGTTTACAGAGAAACATATTGTATTTAATAACATAATCCAAGTGTTTCTTAATGATCAAGGACTAATTCACTTTAGTTCTCTCGAATCAAAAGAATTTACCAAAAACAATACGAAATCTCCAAGTAGTTAATCCTGCTAAGGCATTAACTTATGAAATAGGGGTTGGTAATCCTATTTTCTTGTCATACTCTCTTTTTCAAACATCAACCTTTCTTTCAAACAAATTGCGTTTTAAGGCATATCCTCTATGTTTGCAACCACAAGAATTCAAGATAAGCGAAGAGAGTATGATGTAAACTAATCAATGCATAATGAATTCAAAACCCAAAGTGATAGATTGTATGCTACAAGGCTTCCATAACCCTAACTAATAAACTTTGCTACTCATGAATAAAACAAAAAACATCATAAATATATTCATCATACCATAAACTAGAAGAAGATCTTGGTGTGCGAATCGTGAAAACAAGAGAGAAAATGTTTTTCTCTCTCTCCAGGCTAAGCCGCCACTCTCCTTGTTCAGAATAATACAGAATAATTCAATAATGAATAAAAATTCAGCATTAAGCCTTTTAATAATCTCTTCTCTCATAATTGCCTTCTAAGTCCCTGAACTAATTATAAATGACAAACTAGTCTTGGACATAGTTTCTAGGCGCCACATTTGGTCAAGATTGCTACTCTCTCTTGTGTCATATGCTATCCGCATTCCATAGTCCCATAATGTCTTCATCTACCACATTAATACCTGAAATCATGCTAATCACATCGGTTAGCTCAATTACATAGAAGTAGAGTAAAAACATAAGAAACTAGGCACTTTGTTCTCTAAACATAGCTAAAATATGGATAAATTATGGTGCTTAGGCGTATAAATACACCCAAGATCACCACCCCACACTTAAAACTTTGTTCGTCCTTGAAAAACATATCTATTTATGCATACTACACAAGCCTTAGCACCCACAAAGGAAAATAAGATGCTCAAATAGGCTCACACAATAATTATGAACAAGAAGTAGCTTCAAGAATCATTCCTAGATACAACCTATCCTCAAGAATAGACTCATTAAGTTGGAAATTTCATGCATATCGTTCAAGAAAAGAAATCATATAAATTACCCAACCTTCATCAACCATGTACCCTCACAACAACAGAGTTACCCATAATCACTCACAATCATGCAATTTCTAACAAAATGGGTACAAGAATCAAGTTGCGCTCACTCTCACAAAGAATTCTCAAATTACAACTGATGACCATATGCTTGCCCTTAGTGTAATACTCCACTAATATCATAATGCTAAGATTAGGATTAAATAGGTCTTTTACGGGTTGTAATGCAGGCTAAAGGATGGGTAGGAACTATTTTGGCCATAAATAGTGACTATCTTCCCTAAGAACTTTAATACACTACATTATGCAATTAAGATCAATCTCTAACAACCAATTTCCACTTCTGCTATCTTCACAGATTTGCTTTTCACCCCAACTCGTTAAGCTTAATTAATAACACGATGGTGGGAGTATGCAACCCTTTCAAATATTTTTTTTTGGCACCCTTTTCACGTTACGCACCCCTATAATAGCCACCCTCAACTTAAGCATTTTGCCTTAGTTGAGGTGCACAATGTCCAAGAAGGACCAGGGACAAAACACGTTCATTGTAACATGTCCGAGATAAAATTTTGAACTTTATCAACAATTTTAGCTACTCCCAACCACATCAATTGCTCATGCCAATAACTAGACTTTGAGGCATCAATTTCACCTTTTTCCTCTTATTGTCAAACTCCTAACTCACATTGATTTTACATTAAAGCGCTTAGGAGCTTTTTGGATTAAATTACGGTCTATTAAAGAACGGATTAGGCTACTTATGAGGCTAACAAAAGAACAAGCTAAAGGCTCGACGGGGCTATCTAAGATAATGTACAAAGGTAGGTCAAAAGAAGGTATGAACAATGGCTATCAAAGAAATGCCTAAATCATCTCCTAAACTCACAATCTTTATTTCGCTTTGCATACACACCAGGCAAGTTCTAGCATCAGCTACAATAAGGAATATACAACAGTCTTACACACTCATGGCACATGGTCAAATCAATTAGGAGCATTATAGATTCTCGACCGAACAATTACATGAATTCAATTAAAACCAACAATCACAACAAGAGTCACAACTAGAGCCTAGGTGTTTCAAATGTAATGATCCGTCACATACTTATGTTATAATGTCATGTGATCCACAAGAGCAGTTACATGTAATTGAAAGACTACTTTTCTCTTAAGACGGTCGTCATCCATCAATCATCGATAATAGCACCTAATTATGACTAAATAACTAAGAAAATGAACAAAATAACTAATCCTATCCAGAAGTATACTAAGGAGAAGGTCCTATTTTCTTACAAAACAAGTAGTAAAGTAACCAGCCACCCCACACTTAAGCTCAACACTGTCCCCAGTGCAAATAACAAGATAAAGAACCTGGATAGTAGTACTTCTCATCCACATTAGGAGTCATGCAACCTACATGGAGATCATCATTGGAGCCATTTTTCCTGTATTTATCCTATCATCCATGTCAGCCACACATAATAAAACTAACTATAATTAAGATGAGGGTGGTGAAGTCACCACCCCACACTTAATTTGTTAGTATCAACTAATTAAGTGTTATTGTTGGGTACTCAGACTTCACCGACATACACTTTGACATGGTGCACCACGTTAGTCACAATACAATTCAATCGCTCCAATTTCCCCATGTCTATTTCAATGAAACACTTTTTGATCAAAATCATACCCTACACTTTTAACCATATCAAGATATACAAAACACCGTCACTTTCCTAATATAGCCATGGCAAGAATTTAATTCATAATCCTCAAGTGATAAATTAATAACTACAACATAAAGTCACAACACCTAAGTATTAAGAAAAGAACACTTACCTTGAAGATGAAGGATTGAAGAAAGTGAGTCAATGTTCTTGGGTTTTGAAAGTGGTGAGGAGCTTGTGGGACAAAGAGTGTGTTGAAGGCATGGTTTTTAAAGGATGAAATTTGGGTTAGGTTAACCCAATTTAAGGTCGGATTTATGTTGTTTGGATTAAGTGTGCATCGCATAATATATCACACACTTGATACAGTGGGCATCTGCAAAGAGGTATGCTACGCATAACCTATTGCACAACTTTAAGAGTACGGCGCATAGGGTATCGCACACTTGAGGCAGTGACCATATGCGGAGAGGTGTGCGATGCAAATGTTATTGCATATGTTAAAGTGTGCAACGCATACGTTATCGCACACATCAGGGTGTGCGGCGTATTGTGCATCACATAGTTGGTCCAGTGAGCATGTGCGATGGGATGTACAACGCACTCTTGGTCAGAAAGGTCCATACCGCGAGGGATTCTCCCCCGCACCCCCATCGAGGTCAGTGGTGGGCTTCGGGATCGGGACTTTTGGCCCGATCCCTACGCTACCACCACAGACCTCATTGAAAGTCATAAAAAAAAGTCACACCGTAAAAAAATTGGTGTCGGATTAACATAATTTGGGGCACAACTCTAATAAAAATCATGACTCGAGCCTTAACAATTGACCATTCCAATTTACCTGTAATGTTCCCATTACTCCTAAACTTACCACCTTTGCTGTGGCTCAATTCAAAATTGACTTTGGTACCAATAATCTCCTTAATACTTCATACACTTACACTTAATCAAAAACAACAAAAATGATTAGAAGGATGGGTTGCCTCCCACCAAGCGCCTAATTCAGTGTCGCGGCACGACCCAATCAACTTTTTCCTCCACCTTGAGGATATGAATTTCACCCCCAACATCGCATCCATCTTTTGCCTCGCTCATACGGGGGTGGTGCAGAAATTAAGAAATTGAGTAATGGATGATGCATGGTAAACAACTCGATCTTAAAGTGAGGTGTGTTTTTATGTTGCTTATCAAGTGTAAAATAAAGAATATAGGATTCTTGGTCCTCATATTCACACTCTTCCACTATTTTAGATGATTTCACGGACAAGATATCATCTAAACATAATGTGGAAAAATGCTTTGAGTGAGGTCCAACTAATTCTACTTCAAAATTTACACTATCTACTACACACTCACTTTTACTCACCTTCTCGACATCTTCTCTTGGAATTGGGCTAGAGTCTTTATTAGAGATTTTCTTGGTTTCTTCTTTTACCTCTAGCACCAAGTCCTCAATCTTGGCATCATCTCTAATGGTTGGTTTGGTTGGTTGGGAAGTCACCGAGGGTTGCTCAACATCAATATAGGGTTCTAGCTCCTCATCTTCACACTCTTCCATTATGTTAAATGATTCCACAGATAAGATATCATCTAAGTATATTGTAGAAGAGTTCTTTGAATGATTGAGCTTTATATCCATCTCCTCATGAATGATTGGCCTCATGCCTTGACACATATCACATACGATATCGTATGTTTCTTCCTGGAGATCCAACATTCATTGAAACATAGCTTCAATGCCACTCCTTCCGGTGCTTCGTTCTTCCTTTTCTTGATCATAAGACCTGTTAAACTCAAAAGAAGTACTAGAATTTGGGTTAGCGCAATGGGGGGAGTGTGCATTAGGGAAATCACTCCAATGTCCATCTTGACCACCATATAAAGAACAATCAACTTCCTGTAGGATTGAGATGGTGCACACATCTCTCTCCGGGGAGCATATCTACAATCTTGCCAAAAGTGAGGTCCATCACAATATGGACATGGATCATCAAGATAAGATTTCCAACCACCAAGCTCATGTTCATTCTACGATGCCATAGTAATAAGTAAACTAAAATTAAAATCTACCTAACACAAGAAATAAAAGAAAACTAAAAACAAATATTTCCAAGTTTGAATTCAAGCAAGTAGGCTAAAATTCCAAACCAACTCTCTTAAACGTAAAATTAAGAAACTTGACTAGCAGTCAATTAACACACATAAACTCAATCGACAACCGTATTCCCCAGCAACGGCGCCAAAATTTGATACGCCCAAATTACACTTCTCTTACGAGAGAGTAAGAGGTCGTTGTCAAATATATAACCCAACTAGGTTGGGGTCAAATCTCACAGGGAATATGGTGTTAATTAAGTTGTGTACAGATTAGTTGACTTTTAATCATTCGTTTCTATAAAATAAATCGAGGGGTTTGATTCAGTTCACAAATTAATGGTTTTAGTTTAATGAGAAGAAATATATGTAGTAGTATTCAAATTCAGAGAAATAGCAAGCTAGGGTTATGTCCACCTTGTAGTTTTCAATACTTTCTAACTATGGGATTTACGAATTCATATATTTAGCGTGTTTACAGAGAAACATATTGTATTTAATAACATAATCCAAGTGTTTCTCAATCATCAAGGACTAATTCACTTTAGTTCTCTCGAATCAAATGCATTTACCAAAAACAATACGAAATCTCCAAGTAGTTAATCTTGCTAAGGCATTAACTTATGAAATAGGGGTTGGTTATCCTATTTTCTTATCACTACTCTCTTTTCCAAAAATCAACCTTTCTTTCGAACAAGTTGCATTTTAAAGCACATCCTCTATGTTTGCAACCACGAGAATTCAAGATAAGCGAAGAGAGTATGATGTAAACTAATCAATGCATAACGAATTCAAAACCCAAAGTGATAGATTGTATGCTACAAGGCTTCCATAACACTAACTAATAAACTTAGCTACTCATGAATAAAACGAAAAACACCATAAATATATTCATCATACCAAAAACTAGAAGAAGATCTTGGTGTGCGAATTGTGAAAACAAGAGAGAAAATGTTTTCTCTCTCTCTCCAGGCTAAGCCGCCACTCTCCTTGTTCAGAATAATATAGAATAATTCAGTAATGAATAAAAATTCAGCATTAAGCCTTTTAGTAATCTTTTCTCTCATAATTTCCTTCTAAGTCCCTGAACTAATTATAAATGACAAACTAGTCTTGGACATAGTTTCTAGGTGCCACATTAGGTCCAGATTGCTACTCTTTCTTGTGTCATATGCCATCCGCATTCCATAGTCCCATAATATCTTCATCTACCTCATTAATACCTAAAATCATGCTAATCACATTGGTTAGCTCAATCACATAGAAGTAGAGTAAAAACATAAGAAACTAGGCACTTTATTCTCTAAACATAGCTAAAATATGGATAAATTATGGTGCTTAGGCATATAAATACACCCAAGATCACATAATAGGGATTTTAAGGTAGCAAGAAATGCATATTCAGTTGGAATATCAGTGGAGCAACGTCGAAGAGAAGAAGAGTGTGACCAAGAAATGGCTCATATGAAGACACAAATGGAATTACTTACCAAATAATTATTATCTGGTAATGTTGAGAAAGTTAAGGTAGTTACGTCCTTTAGTAGAGCAGCCGAATCTAATTACAAAGAAGAAACTATCTATTTGAATAACTAGGGGTTTTTTGGGCCAATGGCCAAGGAAATCAAGGTTGGAACTATCAAAGTGATACGGGTGTACAAAGCTGTCCAATACGTTCTCGACCATTCACACGAAGCCAAGCTCGGGAGTTACAAAAACTACAAGCCATATTCATGCAAATGGCTGCGTGTGAGTTGGTACTTGATCCACCAAAGAGCTTCAACGTTTTTAAGTGTGAAAATGAACCTTGAAGTATAATAAACCACACTCTAAGGGAACCCCATGACTGAAGGGTAGGAAGGTCATTTTTCCTTCATTTTGTGTGTAATATAAATAGATTCTATTTGGGTTATTTTCAGCACTTAGTTCATTCTTCATATTTCACAACAACAAGTCTTGTAACATTGAATATTTCTCTCTCTCTTGTTCTTGAGAGTAGAACCTGAAATCTGTCCAACAAGTGTAGTTACACTTGTGTTGTTTCTTGGCTAGAAACTTGAGATCTTGAGGTTCATGAGTTCCTCTTGGTCTAAGTAAGAACTTGGTACTGAAATCTTTTGGTCTTAGGGTCCTATCTTCAAGTTAGGGTTCATAGATTCTAAGATATCTTTGTGTCAAGTTACTATCTTTCATCTTGTACTCTTGAAACTTTGTAGTAACTTAGTGAAGCCGTGTGGGGCTGATTTTCGATTCACTATAGTTACTACCATTTGTTGTTCTTGTTGTTAACATTGTACTCTTGTAATCTATCATCTTGTGTTGTTGAACCATTGTTTAATGTTATTGTTATCTTCTTGTTCTCCTTGTGTAGCTACTGTTTTGGTGTTGGTATTTCTTCAAAATTTCGTGATTGTTGTTGTCTTCACATATTGGAGTTGTTATCTTCAAGCTCTCGGAATTGTAGTGTGTTTGGACTGATTTTGTGGCAGATTTGATACGCTCCAAGTTAGTAGTGTATCATTTGGTATCAAAGCCATCTTTGATTTTGTTCTAACAAGATCAATCTTGGGCTTGAGACTTGAAAACTACAAAAAAAAAAAAACTGAAATCTGAAAATTTCAGAAATAGTCAAATCTGCTACCTTTGTGTTCTTGGCCAAAAATTGTGATATGTTGTTGTATGGGCCGAGATTTTCTTGTTTTTTTTGGCTATATCTTGTAGTATTTTTCTTGTATAGAGTGTTTCTAGTGTTGGTTTCTTTCTCACCAACACTAAAGGTGTCAAGATCTAAAGATTGAGCTTATAATATTGACCATAGTTGTGGTGCCTTGTGGCTGGCTGTTTGTTGTTACTTGTTGTTGACAATTGGTGGTGTTGTGTTGTGTTTTGAAGAAGTTGTTGTTGAGTTCTTGAAGGTTGTTGTGGTGTTCATCAAGTTCTTTATCTTTTCTTACAACTTTAGACAACCAAAAAGTGTGATATAAATTCAAGAGTTGAAGCTGAAAATTGTAAAGCATGTTGTGAGAAGCCTTGAACCCATCATTTCTTAGACTAGGCTTCTACTTTTCAGCAACTTTTTTTCTTATTTCAAGAACCTAGTGTTACCTTTTTCTTATTTCAAGAACCTAGTGTTGTGGGACAAGGTACTTTTCTTATTTCAAGATTTATGTTTTCCCTCCAAGACCAATTGTCATCCTTTCCAAATTGTGTAAAGATTTAAATTTCAGAATTGGTGCTTAAATTGTGTGGGACCAAGACCAATTGCATGCTGCCACATCACCCATTTGCTACTGTTCACGTCACCCATTGGCTACTGTTCACGTCATTAATAAGCTCAAATTTAGGTTTTCTAGTTTCTAATTGTTGATTCTTAGTTTCATTACTTGGTTCTAGAACTAATTAACATGCTAGTACACTCCTACTAGGTTGTCAATTAGTCCTTTTGAATTCTCTTGTTCGTGTCCACGTTTAGTTGGGTGCTTTTATTCGTTTGAATACGTTGTAACTTCTTAACTCCAGTCCGTCGAAAATTCTTTGAGTTTCAAACAAGAATCCACTCCGGACAAGAGCTTTACTCATATCTTAAGGATTCACAGTTACTAGCCAATCTACAACATTTGTGGAGCTCAAGTGTGAGTGAGGAGAGGTTTAACGCTAACTTGTTTGCTGATTGTGTAGGTAACACCTTGACATGGAAGGAAGAACATCCGAAAGTGGGGGTACTACTGAACAAGACACTATGAAGGCCACACTTGAGGCCATTACCAGAAGTTTAGAGAGGTTGAACACGGAAGTTTGGGCAATGAGGGGAGATTTGACTACGATAAGTGGGAGATTGGAGCAAGTGGAGAGTCAAAGGAACTCTCGTCCATCCACTCCTCATCATATTCCTTCAAGTGGGCATGAAAGAACTTCATCCACAACTATCTCACCAGAAACATTGCACCAAATAATGAATCCACCTCTAGCCCCACTAAATGCCACAAATCATACCACTACTTTCCCTCCAAACCAAGAAGTGAATAGACCACGCCATTCCCAAACTCCTCCAATTCGACAAGAAGGATGTAGCCATCCATTACCTCCACAAAATCTGAATGTACCTTACCAAACTCCACCAAATCAAAGACCACCACCTCCACAACTCCCAATGCCTCCAAATCAGATTCCAAATCACCAAAACCGACCAGCTCACTTTGAGGAACATGGTAGAGAGGAGTATGATGGATATGGAGCCTTTGATGATGCTTACATGAGAGAGGAGGAGCTAAGAAGGGGCCGTGTTGATCCAAGGAGGTACCGAGGGTATGGAGAAAGGGGAAATCGACACCAAGAAAGAGACGTAGGCATAAATACCATCAAATTGAGCTTACCTATCTTTAAAGGTGAAAGTGACCCCGAGGCCTACTTAGCATGGGAATCAGCTTGTAACAAAGTTTTTCAAGTTAATAATATCTCGAAAGAAAAGAAAAGTTGTTATGCCATAGCTCATTTTGAGGGTTATGCCAACACTTGGTGGGAGTACGTCAAGCGTTTTGGTGATGAATTAGTTGATGGGAAGCCACCACCTTGGTTTCGGTTAAGGTACTTGATGAGGCAACGGTACCTTCCCAAGAGTTATCGCCATGAATTACTTGCTAGATTATACAACTTACGTCAAGGCAATAAAAGTGTGATGGCATATTATGATGAGTTTCAACAACTCATGTTGAAGCTTGATCATCGTGGGGAACAAATCAGTCATGACATCATCCGGTTCAAGTGTGGGTTGAACAAAGAGATCTCCACTCATTTGATGCTTCACAAATTTGATACCGTTGAAGGTATTTTCCAAGCGGCTCTTGAGATTGAAAGGGAGCTTAAAGAGAGGTCGTCGCTCAAGGCAAGGGGACAATCCATCTCGGGTTGGCTAGAAGCAAGGACGTGGTTCAATCCTCTTCTGGTTGGCCCAAAAACAAGGACCAACCCGCGACTACAAGGCTGCCCGAGCCCAAAACAGTCCACAAAATTCCTCTAAAACAAGAAGATCAAAAGTATCCAAACCCAAAAGGATTCCAATGTTTCAAGTGCCAAGGTTGGGGACATAAATCCAATGAATGTCCAAATCGACGCAACGTGATACTACGGGAAGAGAAATTGTATTACCTTGGTGAGGAGGTGGGTCTTGAAAAAGAGAAGGATGAGGCCGAGCCTCAAGATGGAGAGGAAACTGGAAATAGGCCACTTGATGATGATGATGATGATGATGGTGAAGTTATTTACCCACAAGAAGGGGAGTGTGTTATTCCAAACTTTGTAGTTAGACACGCTATGATTAGTAAGGCAATAGACGACCCTAGTCAAAGGGAAAATCTATTCCATACTAAATGCCTTGTAAAGGGGAATGTGTGCACTTTGGTGATTGATAGTGGTAGTTGTGCGAATGTCGTTAGTGTCGCTATGGTGAACTTTCTGAAATTACAAACTACACTTCATACTAGCCCTTACAAGTTGCAATGGTTGAACGAATGCGGTGAATTGAAGGTCATGAGGCAATGTGTGATACGGTTTAAGGTAGGGAACTACCAAGACGAAGTGCTTTGTGATGTGATACCAATGCAAGCATGTCATTTGTTGTTAGGTAGACCTTGGCAATATGATAGGTCTACCAAACATGATGGGAGGACCAACCGATATTCACTTGAGAAGGATGGTCGAAAGGTCACTCTTTATCCTCTTTTGCCATCACAAGTGAATGAATTACATCAAAAGATGAGGGAGTTGAAGGAGAAGGGAAAGAAACCCGAAAGTGGTGAAAAGGAGGGGAAAACCGTGGGTGGGGCAGTAGGGATTTCCGGGACTGCCTCAACATCAAATGGGCAAGAAAACATGGTGATGTTGGCTAGAAAGAAGGAAATCTTCTTGGATTATGATGTGGACATGCCGATGCTTCTTTTGGCTCATTGTTTTAATACTAACCCCACTAATTCTTCTATTTCTCCTTTGATTTCTTGTGTGTTGCAGGATTATGAAGATGTATTTCCCAAAGAACTCCCGCAAGGATTGCCCCCGCTTCGGGGAATTGAGCATCAAATTGACTTTGTGCCGGGCTCACAATTGCCAAATAAGCCGGCTTACAGAAGCAACCCTACGGACACCAAAGAATTACAGCGTCAAGTTGAGGAACTCCTCAACAAAGGGTATATCAAGGAGAGCATGAGTCCGTGCGCGGTTCCGGTGCTACTGGTGCCTAAGAAAGACGGAACATGGCGTATGTGTGTGGACTGTCGAGCCATCAATAAGATTACGGTAAAATATCGTCACCCAATCCCTAGGTTAGATGATATGCTTGATGAATTGAATGGTTCGTGTTTATTTTCCAAGATTGATTTAAGGAGTGGCTATCACCAAATAAGAATGCAACCCGGTGATGAATGGAAAACCGCCTTCAAGACTAAATTTGGTCTCTATGAATGGATGGTTATGCCATTCGGCCTAACAAATGCTCCAAGTACTTTCATGAGGCTAATGAATCATGTGATGAAGCCATTTATTGGAAAGTTTGTTGTTGTTTACTTTGATGATGTCTTGGTCTATAGTAAGTCAATTGATGAGCATGTGATGCATTTACAATGTGTGTTTGATGTCCTTAGAAATGAAAGGTTGTATGCAAATCTGGAGAAGTGCTCTTTTGGTGTTAATGAAGTTGTTTTCTTGGGTTTTGTTGTTAGTCAAGAGGGGTTGAAGTGGATGAATCCAAGATAGATGCTATCAAAAATTGGCCAACCCCACAAACCATTAGTGAAGTAAGAAGCTTCCACGGGTTAGCTAGTTTTTATAGAAGGTTTGTCAAAGGATTCAGCACCATAGCCGCTCCTTTAACCGCGGTCATTCGAAAAGACCAACCCTTCAAGTGGGGTGAAGAGCAAGCTAAGGCTTTTGAAACCTTGAAAGCTATGCTCGTTTCCGTGCCTTTATTACAATTGCCCAACTTTGATAAGATATTCGAAGTTGAGTGCGATGCTAGTAAAGTGGGCATAGGGGCTGTTTTGATGCAAGATTTAAAACCCATTGCTTATTTTAGTGAAAAGCTCAAAGGAGAAACTCTAAACTACTCCACGTACGATCTAGAGTTGTATGCCTTGATTCGAGCTTTGGCCACTTGGCAGCACTATTTGTGGCCCAAGGAGTTCATGATCCGAACGGACCATGAATCCTTGAAGCATCTTCGGGCACAAGACAAGCTTAACAAGCGGCATGCAAAATGGATTGAGTTTCTTGAAACCTTCCCTTATGTTATTCAATACAAAAAGGGTAAGGACAACGTAGTAGCCGATGCTTTGTCTAGAAAACATGTTCTTGTGTCAACATTATCTTCTAAATTAATTGGTTTTGAGAGTTTGAAAGAATTGTATCTCGAGGACCCTCACTTTGCTCCTATCTTTAGGGAATGCGAAGAAATGGGTAGGGACAAGTGGGATTCGTCTAGGGGTTCAAATCCTTATGCCAAGTTTGATGGATACTTGTTTAAAGGTAGACGATTGTGTGTACCCTCCAGTTCTTGGAGAGAGTTATTTGTGAGGGAAGCACACAATGGCGGTCTAATGGGTCACTTTGGGATCGAAAAGACCCTTGGAATATTTGAGGAGCAATTCTATTGGCCAAAAATGCACAAGGATGTGGCCAAGATTTGTGGCCAATGCATAGATTGCAAAGGAGCCAAATCGCGGCTCCTACCTCATGGGTTGTACACCCCGCTGCCCACTCCTTTACACCTTTGGCTTGACATATCTATGGATTTCATGTTAGGGTTGCCTAGGACTAGACGAGGTCGGGACAGTATCTTTGTTGTGGTCGATCGGTTTTCTAAGATGGCACACTTTATTCCTTGCTTTAAATGTGATGATGCACCTAGTGTGGCCTCTTTGTTTGTTGATAATGTTGTCAAGTTGCATGGTGTTCCGAGGACCATTGTGAGTGATAGGGACTCTAAGTTCCTAAGTCACTTTTGGAAATCCATGTGGGGTAGGCTTGGAACCAAGTTGTTATTCTCTACATCTTGCCACCCACAAACTGATGGTCAAACGGAAGTAGTAAATAGGAATTTGGGTGCTATGCTACGTTCCATGGTAAAAGGAAAATTGACTTCTTGGGAGGAACACTTACCATTGATTGAGTTTGCATATAACCGTGTCATACACTCAAGTACGGGAATGACTCCCTTTGATTGCATATATGGCCTCAACCCCCTTACCCCTTTGGATTTAACTCCTTTGCCTAGTGATGTTATGATTAGCTTAGATGGAAGCAAGCGGGCTGATTCGATGAAAAAGTTACATGATAAGGTGCGGCTTCGACTTGAGAAGAAAAATCAAGACATTGCAAGGAGAGTCAACAAGGGGAGAAAGAAACTCATTCTTGAACCGGGAGATTGGGTGTGGGTTCACCTTAGAAAGGATAGGTTTCCGTCTCAAAGAAAGTCCAAATTGATGCCAAGAGGCGATGGTCCATTCCAAGTACTTGAGCGGATCAATGATAATGCCTACAAGATTGACCTTCCCCCGGAATACCAAGTGCACAACACTTTCAACGTGTGTGATCTTTCTCTAGTGGATGCGGTTGAGGATGACCAAATGCTGAATTTGAGGTCAAATTCCTCTCAAGATGGAGAGGATGATACGGGTGTACAAAGCTGTCCAATACGTTCTCGACCATTCACACGAAGCCAAGCTCGGGAGTTACAAAAACTACAAGCCATATTCATGCAAATGGCTGCGTGTGAGTTGGTACTTGATCCGCCAAAGAGCTTCAACGTTTTTAAGTGTGAAAATGAACCTTGAAGTATAATAAACTACACTCTAAGGGCACCCCATGACTGAAGGGTAGGAAGGTCATTTTTCCTTCATTTTGTGTGTAATATAAATAGATTCTATTAGGGTTATTTTCAGCACTTAGTTCATTCTTCATATTTCACAACAACAAGTCTTGTAACATTGAATATTTCTCTCTCTCTTGTTCTTGAGAGTAGAACCTGAAATCTGTCCAACAAGTGTAGTTACACTTGTGTTGTTTCTTGGCTAGAAACTTGAGATCTTGAGGTTCATGAGTTCCTCTTGGTCTAAGTAAGAACTTGGTACTGAAATCTTTTGGTCTTAGGGTCCTATCTTCAAGTTAGGGTTCATAGATTCTAAGATATCTTTGTGTCAAGTTACTATCTTTCATTTTGTACTCTTGAAACTTTGTAGTAACTTAGTGAAGCCGTGTGGGGCTGATTTTCGATTCACTATAGTTACTACCATTTGTTGTTCTTGTTGTTAACATTGTACTCTTGTAATCTATCATCTTGTGTTGTTGAACCATTGTTTAATGTTATTGTTATCTTCTTGTTCTCCTTGTGTAGCTACTGTTTTGGTGTTGGTATTTCTTCAAAATTTAGTGATTGTTGTTGTCTTCACATATTGGAGTTGTTATCTTCAAGCTCTCGGAATTGTAGTGTGTTTGGACTGATTTTGTGGCAGATTTGATACGCTCCAAGTTAGTAGTGTATCACAAAGGGATAACTATAATGAAAAGGCTAGTCATAGAGATTGTGTGCAGGGGAATTGAAAAAGTAAAGGCAACTGAAGTGGGTTGTATGTGTCACTTGGAAGTTGTGATAATGCTGCTATTGCTTCAGGGAAAATTCCTATAGAAGCAATGATAGCTAAATTGCTAAAAAGGTAGAATAGACCGATGCAGGTGTTAAGGTGATTTGAAATGACTTATCAAGTATGAGTCAACTAGTTGATTTCCATTCCACTTCTATTAAGCAATTGGATTTCCAAATAATCAATTGTATGCCACATCAACCAACGAAAGAGTGGAACATTAATGAGTGATATGGTGAAGAACCTGAAGAATTATGGAACCTGTCTAGCTATCACCACAAGAAGTGGTAGAGTGTTACCCGAATCACATCCAATGGATCATTTGCATGTGGATGATGTTACATCCATAGATTAGGTCATTGTTAAGGATGCTGAGGTAGGTGAAAAGAAGGCTACTATTAGGAAACTCTCTAAATTTATAGATAAAGATGAGTTAAGTCAGAAGAAGGTAAAGAAAGCAGAAATGCCACTAGCCAAATTCCTAAACTTCCTCCCCCATTCCTACATAAAATAAAGAAGACGGTGGAAGATGGAAAATTTAGTAAGTTTATGGCTATGTTGAAGTGGTTGTTAGTAAATATTCCATTTATTAAGGTGTTGGAACAAATGCCAGGATACACAAAGTTCATGAAGAACCTATTTACTAAGAAGAGAACGGTGAGCTATAAACTAGTGGATAATTTTCATCACTGTAGTTCTATTGAAAAAAGATCACTGGTCTAAAAGAAATCTAATCTGAGGGCATTCACTATTTTGTGCATAATTGGCACTTTCAATTTTGCTAAGGCACTTTGTGATCTTGGAGCGAGCATCAACTTTATGCCTATAGATATATATCAGTAGTTGGGATTGGGAACTCCTTAGTCGATATCTATGAAGTTATTGATGATTGATCATTCAGTCAAGTGACCTATAGGTATTTTATATAATGTGTTGGTAAAGATGGAAATTTTATATTCCTAGAGGGCATTGTAATTCTTGATTGTGTGGTCAACTTTGAGGTGCCCATAATACTAAGAAGACCATTTTTAGCCACAAGAAGAGTGCTAGTCTATATAGAGAGAAATGAACTAAAATTCTGGCTCAATGATGAAGAATTGAACTTTCATGTCTGTCGATAAACAAAGCAGCCAAATGAGATAAATTTGGTGTCTATTATTGATATTGAGTTCATGTAGTAGGTACCAGGCAATAGGTAAATTGAGATGCAGACTTGAAAAGAGTCATACTAACATGGGAAAGAATGTAAATACAAAGGCACCAAATTAAATAAAGGTCGCAATAACAAGGGGAAGTTTTTGCTGCAAGAGACAACAAGGGACCAGGTCCCTGTGTTGCATGATAGTGAAAGAATGATGATAGGGAAAACATTCATCCTTAGGTGGTAATCACTCTGATTAAATGTGATGAATGTGCAATGATGCTCAAATTGTATGGTTTGGTTTGTCATCATCAAAAGGGGGAAAATTGTTATATGTAGTTTTAATGATCAACTAAACTGCAAGGGATCAGGTCCCTGGACATGTAATGTACTGTACAACTAGCACACAGTATTTGTATAGTTTTGTCCTTTTGTGTAACAAACTTGTAGGTTCTATTTTGCACCGACTTGGACAACTAGTCCAATGATATTCCATCCCTAACATCACCCATCTATAAAAGAAAAGAGATGACTCTTCAATAATCAATTTTTTCTATTCTAAATAGAGAGAAGTGAGGCTATAAAAACTCCATTTTAAGATTTCTCAAGCATTTATGATGTTCTTAACTTTGTACTTTGCTTAAAGAGTGAGTGAGTATTTTTGAGTATTAATCTGTAAAAGAATTACTCATGTTATAAGAGTAGTGTTTTCTTGATGAGAGTACTGCTTAGGTATAGTTGGCTAAGCTTGACACTGATTAGAGCTAATTATTGTAGGTAGAGTCCTTGGTAGAGTTACCAAGATTAGCTTGTAGTAGAGTTGTTGCTAGGGCAAGGAGCCTATAGTTAGGCTGAAATCAAGACTGTAATTAGGAGGTTGATTATAGTGGATTTCGTTGGTGCTTGTGAGGGCAAGCCATGATTTTCCCATACTGTGTTTCCACATAAATATCCTTGTGTCTTTTACTTATTCTACACTGTCTTTAGTTTTCCTGCACTCTATTGTTTGATTGCTTGTCTTTGATTCTGAGGGAACTGGTCCCTTACTGTGTGGAGCAACCCCAAATAGTTTCAACAATTGGTATTAGAGCCTGGTAACTCTAAAAGGTTCACACCTAGAGTGTCTTGGTTAGCATGGCTGTTCAACCTAATCTAGAAGAAGGGCAATCTACAACTAGATCACCAAGATTCAATGGGCAATATTATAGGTGGTGGAAAACTAGGATGTTTGACTTCCTTATGGCTGAAAATAGTGAACTGATAGACATAATCCTTGATGGTCCTCATGTTCCTATAAAAGAAGTCAAAGAAGGAGATGTTATAAAAATGGTAATCAAAAGCAAAAGGGAGTTCAATGAAGTAGATAGAAGAAAGATTGAGAAAAACTATAAGGCCAAAAAATTATTAATCTGTGGAATAGGGCCTAATGAATACAGTAGGATCTCAGCTTGTAAGAATGCTAAAGAGATCTGGTATTTCTTGAGGACTGCACATGAAGGTACTACTGAAGTGAAGCATTCAAATATAGACATACTAACTACTTAGTATGAAACCTTCACCATGAAAGAAGGAAAAGCTATCCGAGAAATGCATACAAGATTCACTTCTATCACAAATGAGCTTCACTGCTTAGGAGAAGTTATTCCAGTATATAAGCAAGTGAGAAAAGTTCTTGGTGTTCTTAAAAAGTCATGGGAGATCAAAGTGGATGCTATAACTGAGGCAATGAACCTCAAAACTCTTACTATGGATGAACTCATTGGTAATCTAAAGACCCATGAGCTCAAGAAACAACAAGAGATGGAGAAGAAAAAGTGAAAAAGGAAAAATCCCTGGCTTTGAAGGCCTCAAAACATGAATCAAGCGAAGGAAATATAGATGTTTCCTACTTGGCAAGTAGGATTATTAGAGCGATGAAGATGAGTGATCAATTCTAAAGAAAAACAAGAAGCAGTAAAAGAGGAGGTAGTATAGAGGTATGTTGCAAATGTGGAAGTCCTGAGCACTTTATTAAGGATTGTCCATTGCTCAAAGTAGATTATCAAGGGTAACTCAAAACTGGAGGTGACAAAGAAAGAAATAGGGACTAGGTACCTAAAAATTTAAGATGGAATGTAGCTATTTAGTATATTGTGAAACAAGCTCTGGCTGCATGGGGAGATTCTTCCAGTGAATTTGATAAAAATGAGAAGTCTGGAGATGTCTCCATGCTAGCTGGGGAATACAATTATGTTATCTATGATTCCATGTTTGACTTTATGGCTATCTCAGAAGATGAAGAAGAAAAGAAGGTAATACTTCCTGATATAAAAGGTATCTAGATAATTACTCTGCTAAGAAGACAAAAATGCTTGCAAGTGTGCTAATAGACTCTGTATGTGAACTAACTGTTGAAACAAATGCCTTCGAAGAAAGAGTAGAGAATCAAAATCACGAGCAGATTGCTTTAACTCTAAAAATTTCTGAAACCAAAGAGTTGTTCACTAGGATGAACTCTGAAAATCTGAATCTAATTGATAATCTAAAGAAAGTAAATGGTGAAGATGGTAAAGGGAAGAAGGAATCCTCAAGTCTTGAGGTTGATCTTGAGAAAGATTGACAGCCTCCTATAAACACCTCATGGCAATACTTCATAGAAATAAAGAATTAGAGAGGGACCTGGTACACCTAAAAGTAGAGTTGAACAAGTATCTTAACTGGACTAATTCATCACTAATCCTTTCTGACTTGACTAGTCAGAGTATTAATGCTATAGAGGTCTAGTCTACCAAGGAAAACTCCAAATTAGTGAGTCTAAAGGAATGGATGTTCACAATGATAGAAGTGAAAGACACAAACTCTTATGCACTCACTTTGGAAGAGATGGACATTTGAAGAAAAGATGTCAGAACTGGATTAAGGAAAAATTAAGAAATGCTGAATACATTCAGTAGGAAAATGCTCATCCTAGAGGCTACGAGCCTCTGAGAAAGGTCAAAAGGAACTCTCTACCTAGATAGGCCAAAAAAGATTTGATCACTTCATTGTCCTACTACTTGGAACTCATACTCAAGTGGGTTCCTAAATGGGACAAGTGATCATAATTCTAGGCATAAGAAGGGGGTTACAGTTAGGAATAGCTCATTGATTAAATGAGTTCAAAGCTCATTGATGAAATGTCTGACTGTGTTCTCTCTCTCTCAAGACACTTTAGGTGAAGGTCTCTTACTGAGAAAAGATGACAACAATGAGGTGTGTGAAACTTGTGTTAAAAAAAGCCCTAGAATGACCTTAAGATTTGACGAGTGAAAATGCTCTTGGGAATGAAATAAAAAGGAATTCTATGGGTCTATGCAAGAAGTGCATGTAGTTTTTAATTAATCAAGAAAATTATTAATTCTTGGTGACGGTAAAGATGATAATCAAAAGAATGAAAGATGCATATAAGTTTTGATTCTCAGGAACCTAGTTCCTAGGAAATTCATCTCACAATAAGAAAGTTCAACAACCTATATAAAGTCAAGTCTGGGACCTGGTCCTCAGACTTACATTATGAATAGGCTGTGAAACAAGAAAGACATGCAGAGGCAGAAAGACTGAAGTAGGATTGATCAAAGTAACTTGACCTATCATGTGAATGAGTGTCTCTTCAAAAATTTGGCTATGTTTAAGAGACATGTATCCATGATAAAGTGGGTGCATTTAGTCTAACTCAGAACTCTACCCTTGTAGGTATACACCCATGGGAACAACTTTGGAAGTGGACAAAAGTGACAAGCACAAACTTACAGATTCACTAAACAAAGAGGGATCTGGTCTTATCTCTCATGTTAGTATCACTACAGTATGCCTTAATAATCATAAAATATACTATATGAGAAATCCATGTATCTTTTCCTTCCCTCATAAAATCTATCAATTCATTTGCAAAATGAAAAGTCACTCTTGTCAAAACCAAACATTTCATTCTCTGATGACAATGGTCACTTATTCGAATTTCTAAAATAGGCTACTTCCCAATCAAAGTCTCAACTAATCACTCATTGCCTCCACTAAACCAAATAGGTCTTTCTCATTATCCTTTTTCTAAAAAACTAAATTGAATATTCCCTCATCAATATCTTGATCCTTTAGCAACCAAAGCCATAGAAAACTTCATCCTAAGTCCTCTAAGTCAAAGTATGGTAACCCTGCTGGAATAAGACAAAAATATAGGCAGAAACACTAAGCTGTGAAAAGGAAGAAATCCTCTAAGGGACCTAGTCCCAGGAAGAAAAATTTTCTATTGAAAGAATAAAGGTAAGTAATGAGACCAAAGGATGAGATAAAGAATGTGAGTGGTTAAAAAGGGATTAAAATATTGATGAATCATAATGTTCTCCCAGGGAAGAACTCTTGATCCCAAAATATATGAGAAATAGGGAGACATGAAATTCCATACAGGTACCTCCTCAATAGAGTATTTGATCACTTTGGGGTACTTGGGAAAAAGAGATCAGGTGAAACAGCTAAGTTGATATTTAGTTTGAACAAACTTGTGGAGAATGTATATCACGTATCTAAATTGCTAGCTATTCAGGAGAAGTTGTGAATGGAAATGGAGGAGTTAAGAATCAAGTCAGCTGTCAAAGATTATGGATTAAATATGTTTGACATTTCTGAATTAAAGGCTATTGTTTGAAGGAATAGGTGCCACTGATGAACATGCAACTTAAAATGCAAAAATCTAGGCAAAAATAGTCAAACTGAATGCTGAAGTGAAGATCCTTGCCAAATAGTTGGTGGATACTCACATTACTATATATGAAAGAATGGACTAGTGCTTAAGTCCTTTTCATCCAATCCTTCTTCCATCTGAGCCCTATTATCCTCATTCCTTCATAAACCTTATGTCAGTTCCATATCCTGCTTCTCATAACAGCTTTTAAAGACAGTTATCCTGTGATGATTATTTTAGACTACTATACTGGTACTGACTATTATGAGTGAATGAATCTTTAGTTTGTGTATCTCATTTTCTACTTAGTTTAGAGCTGTTCTATATGTTAGTGTTGCCTCAGTGGCCATGAGTTAACTAATCAATGCTTATCTTTACTTTTGGTTTACTGTTAATTCTTTTCAATAATGCCAAAAGAGGGATTACTGAGTTTATGTATTAGGGGCTGGGCAATAGGTAAATTGACAGGTAAACCTGAAAAGAGTCATACTGACAGGGGGAAGTATGCAAATTCAAAGATACCAATTGAAATGAAGGTGCACAATGATAGGGGAAGTTTTTGCTGCAAGAGACAATGGGGAATAGGTCCCTATATTGACTGATATAAAATGTATGATGATAGGGGAATATTCAACCTCAGGTGGTAATCACTCTGATTAAATATGATGAATGTGCACTAATGCTGAAATTGTATGGTTTGGTTTGTCATCATCAAAAAGGGGGAAAATTGCTATATGTAGTTTTGATGATGAGCATCTAAACTGCAAGGGACTAGGTCTCTGGATGTGCAAAGTACTATACAACTGGAACATAATATCTGTATAGTTTTGTCCTCTTGTGCAACAAACCTGCAGGTGCTATTTTGTACCAACTTGGACAACTGTTCTAATGATATTCCATCCTTAATCACCACCCAACTATAAAAGTAAAGAGATGCCTCTTCAACAATTAGGTTTTTCCAATTCTAAATAGAGAAGTGAGGATACAAAAACTCTATGTTAAGACTTCTCAAGCATTGCTTATGTTCTTAACTTTGTACTTTGCTTAAAGAGTGAGTGAGTGTTTTTGAGTGTTGATTTGTAAAAGAAATACTCATGTTATAAGAGTATTGTTTTCTTATTGAGAGTGTTGTTAGGTAGAGTTGCCTAAGCTTGAGACTGATTAGAGCTAATCAGTGTAGGGAGAGTCCTTGATAGAGTTACCACGATGAGCTGGTAGTAGAGTTGCTGCTAGTGCAAGGATACTAGAGTTAGGATAAAATCTAGACTGTAATCACGAGGTTGATTATAGTGGATTTCATTGGTGCTTGTGAGGGAAAGCTGTGTTTTTTTCCATACTAGGTTTCCATATAAAAAGCCTTGTGTCTTTTACTCTTTCTGCACAGTATTTAGTTTTCCTGCACTTTATTATTTGGTTGCTTGTATTTTATTTTGAGGGACCTGGTCCCTTACTATGCGGAGAAACCCCAAAGGGTTTCAATAGATATTGCGGAGGAAAGTGAAATAGAAGTACCGATGGAAGAGAGATTTTCTATTAAAACTTTTGCAGCAGTGTTGATGAATTTCAATAGTGATGGAATTGAAGAGTATAATAAAATATTTTATGCATTGATTGGGTCGTATTTATATGCACCAAAGAAGTTGGACTTGAACTTGAAAAATGTACCAACACCGCTAACAAAGTCATCTATTGATTAGCCACTAGTGCTAGAGTTGAAAGAACTGCCACGCCACTTTATATACCTATTTTTAGGTGAAAAGAATACATTTCCAACACTTATTATAGTAGACTTGGTAGAACAACATGTTGAAGTTCTTATTTCGGTGTTGAAAAGGTTCAAGAGAGCTATTGGATGGACGATTGCAGACATTATTAGTATTCCACCATGTGTTTGCACTCATAATATTCAATTAGAGGAGGATTGTACTCCTACTATCAAACATCAATGCATACTTAACTCACTTATGAAAGAGGTGGTAAAGAAGGAGATAATAAAGTGGCTTGACGCAAGAGTGGTGTACCCAATCTCATCTATTAAATGGGTTATCCCTGTCTAGTGTGTACTAAAGAACAGATTCATGACCGTGGTGGCCAATAAGAAAATGAGTTTATTCTACTTAGGACCATCACAAGATGGAGAGTATGCATGGACTAAAGGAAGTTGAACTCATGGACACTTTGGATTCACTTTACAATGCCGTTTATGGATTAAGTACTGGATTAGCTAGTTGGAAGAGGTTGGTATTGCTTCTTGGACGGTTAATGAAGATACATAAAAATATCTATTTCACCTAAATACCAAGAAAAGAAAACATTCACATGTCTCTACAGTACTTTTGTATTCAAGCAGATACCTTTTGGGTTGTGTAATATGCCAGTACTTTCCAAAGGTGCATGATGTCAATTATCTTAGATATGGTGGAGGACACTTTGGAAGTCTACATGGATGATTTCTCAGTAGGACGTGAATCATTTGACTATTGTTTGATGAACCTAAGAAATGCATTACAACATTGTGAAGAGTTCAATCTTGTTCTCAATTGGGAGAACTATTACTTCATGGTGTTAAAGGGCATAATATTAGGCCACAAAATCTCGATGAAGGGAATTGAAGTGGACAAATAAAAAATTTAAGTAATTGATACGTCCAATTTACAACTCTCTTATGAGAGCATACGGGTCGTTGATAAGCCCAAATTACAAATCACCTTCCTTGCCATTGCTTCTACTAACAAACTTCACTTTCCTCCCCATGATGCATCTTCATTGCCCCTAAGTTGTCTTTTTGTACACAATGAGCATGAGCAACTTTTTTTTTGTAATTTATCCATCTACACCAGCCACCCTTGCTAATGCCATCATGGAGGTACATAATATTCCAACGGACCAGGGACAAATGAGACAAAATCTTACAATCCAAAACCTTGTTGAAACTATCTTTGAATCACTTACTCTCTAAAATAGCCACCCCAACTTAGGAAATTTTCCTGAGTTAAGGTGCACAATGTCCAAGGAGGGACCTGGGCTAATATAGGGTTTCAACAAAAAAGAAAAGGTAGTCTATAAGGGCTGAAAAAAGTTACAAGCTCAAAAAGGGAGTCAAAGGAAACCACACATCTACATTTTTGGTTAGGCTTCTAAGGATAAGTAGACTTTATTGAAAAACGGCCTATGATCCTATCCTATTTAATCAACTATCACCTTAAAAAAATGAGTCGAGAAAGTTCTAGCTGTATACACAGGGTAAGAAATGCAGTAAAACCTCACACACACTAGCAATGATCTAATACTCAAGATACTAACTTTAATACTTGTGCTAACATAAACATGTTTACTCTGTCAAGGATTCTAATGCCAAGCATAGATTCACAATATTCAATCATCACAATATATGTACACAAGAATTTTTTTGAAAGTTGTCCTTATTTTATAAAATCCAACATTCCATAGTTCAACAACCTTTCATTGACTCATTTTATTTCAACATGCATGGTATGTTCATATGGAGGCAACACAAAAAATATCACAATAAAATAAAATCTAAATGAAATAAAAAAATTGTATATTTATAATCACATAGTGACAATGATTTTAAAAATCCTAAAACATGCCGGTTCTCCTAGATAGCACACGAGGGAAAAGAACACCGGCAACAAAAAATCCCACAATTACAGATTTTACACAAGCACCCCACCCCCACTATAATATACACATTTTCCTCAATGCATAATAAATAAAATACAAGGGAGTAGAATACTTGAATAACCCTTAGGCTTGTGAATCTGTCGAATCATGAGAGGCCTTCTTGGCTTTAATCTCAGCAATAGTGCCCCCAACGGTGACCGATATGCTCAAATCAACCCCTTTCTCAATGACTTGGGTAAGGATGGGTAGTGGGGCTAGTCTTTGCCCACTTCCTTGTGAAAAAATTGGTGGAAATGCCAGTGGTTTCATCTTCAACTAGCTTCCTTCTCTTTTCTTTATCTTTCTTCAATCTCTTCAGTGCTTTTCTCAACTGCCTCTCCTCTAGTGTCTTATCTCGATGTCTTTTTTTCTAACTGACCTCTTTTTACCACTTTAATCTACCCCTTTTCCTTTATCCTTTAGTGGCCTGACCATGAGTTCCACAAGTCTTTCCTCTCCTTCAATCTCCATAAAAGATGGATAAAAAATGTTTGGGACATTCTGTCTTTTTAACTCTGTAATATCATCCTAGGCTCGCTTCAACTCGACAGTAAATCTGGCTAAGTCTGGAATAGATAATTCTCTAGCCTATTATTTAGATTTTTTTCCATATCATCCATCTGTGCATATAGATTCTCATAAGGATTCAAAGCCTCCTCTACCACTCTGCCGATAAATGGTTTGAACTCCTTAGCCCATACATTCAATTACCACTTAAATTTCTTTTGAGCTTTGACTATTTTTATAAAGTTCTTCTGGGTCAACCTATACTATGAGCATCTAGATGGCATAAAAGCTTTGTCTGCTATGTCTGTCATGGAAGGTGTAGGTACAAACCTAGAAGCTACAGAAGTGCCCTATGGATGAAAAGTAGCTAAGGTCAATGTCATACCTGAAGGTGTATTTGATGCCTCTGGTGTGGGTTCAGTTTGAATCTTAAATCCCAAAGGCTTATGGACTCTTATTTCAAATATCATCTCATTATTTGTTCTCTCAATATCTTGCCTTTTGGTAGCTCGAATCTCACTATCCACTTTTCAGATAATTAGTACATTTACTTACCCATAAATCTCTATGGTTAAGCATGGGAATGGTAATGTGTTGGCTGTCTTATGAGTCTGTACAAATAGTTCATCACCAATTATTTGCCCAAAGTCAATTTTTAACCCTTCTATCAGACTTGCCATCGTACCGCCCTTTAAGGATCAAGATTAGCATCTCCTCCTATCGGCATAAGTCTTTCTTGAATATGGCCCACCAAAATTTTGTCCTAAAACTTAGGGAAGATTTTGCAATCCTCTTCTTATTTTGAGTCCATGATGAGTTTCCATCATCCGTCAGGATTCGAGATAACCATGGCCTTTGCTTATGTGCCATAGTCATCCAATGCTCTAGATCTGGTGTGACGGTGGGAGCAGTGTACTACTGAACGAATATAATTCTGTTGATGGTAAGATCGAAGATATGAGCTGTCACACCTCTTACTGAAACTCTTGTTTTATTCCCTATGTCATCCACTTTAGATCCTTTTGGGCAATCCTTCTCCAATATTACTAAGTGATTAACAAATAATTTACGCACCAGGTTGGGGTAGTATGACTTGGGAGGCTTACTCAGACATGCTAGCTCATAGTCATCGAACCTCCTTTCTAGGTTTGGGTATTCATAAAGCTCGGATGTGATGATATGATATACTTATGTAATGAGCCTATTCATGGTTCTAGTTTATGTTGGTTGGAGCCCATAAAAAAGTGCTTCTTTGGTCCCTCAACCTTCTATTTGATTGGTTCTAGAACCTTCAGGCCCTTACTCTAGATCACGTTATCTTCTGCCTATTGTGGATCTATTTCAGGGTTAGTGGTGACCTCTTTTTCTCCCTAACCTCAGGGCATGAACTTGAGCTACTATTATTCTCACTGGTACTTTCACTACTAGGCCCTGTACTTGATGATGCACTCTTCTCATCATACTGGGAGAGTGTTTTTTTTTCTTATCATTTTGACGAGTGCGGTAGACTTGGGGCCTTAGTATCTCTTTCTGGTTAATTTCTCATCCTTGAGGTGGTGGTATCTCGAGTTGGTTGAGATCGGCCCCCACCCCTCTTTGAAGGTAGCTTTTTTTTCATCTTACCTGAGTTAGAAGAAAAAAATACAAACAGCTATTAGTGACAAAGGGAAATAAAAAATATTTGAATTTTCTTAAAGTTGATAGTCGGGCCGATGGTCCATCACGCTGTGATGAACCATCCCCTTAAGTAGCATTTCAGTGACCAAGCGATGATGGATTTGATGGTATATTGCATGGTTTGATAATCGGTTTCTTTGGTCATCACTAGTATAAATAATCTATTAATAAAATTGCTATGCTTATGGTTACAACAAGGGTCCATTGTAGTTATGATGGTCCGTCAGTCTGATCGCGGTGTCCCCAGTTCGCTTTGAACTTCTTTTGTGCAATTCACCGAATCCTTGGTGTGCTTGTTCTATTAGATTAATAGAAATCTAGAATTTTTGTCGAAATTCATTAAAAATACATGCAATAATAGGGTTACTCAGACTTTACCTCATACAGGCTACACCATCACAATGCAAACACCCTTATTTTTTACTCAAAAATTGAAATTTAAGCACATATACACTGATACTACTCATTCCAAGCACTTAGAAATCAACTCTATGAAGAATGAAGGTTATGATACATACCTGGAATTGCAATGCAACTTCACAATTATTTGGAATTCAAAAAAACTTTACCCAAAAGACACAAGAATTTCTTTTAATAAGAGAGTTACCAAGAAGTGGATGATAGAAGAATGGGTTTGTTTACAAGACATAAATAGAAGAGATAAATAACTGAAGAGTTTGTGGAAGAATGAATGTGATTTTAGATGGATTAATGTGTGAGTTTCAACCATTTAAGAAGTTAAATAGGGAAAGACGTGCATGTATGTAGGTAACTATTCTAATTCTTTTCTATAAATATACCTGGTTGGGTCATGGGCCCAATTTGTATAAATGGAACCCGATATTTGGACTTGGTTTGACCCATTCATTAATTAAATTTGATACATGTCAATGTTCAACACAATGGTATATCTCACAAGTATGATCCATCAGGTCAGTCATCGCACCTTACCAGAATAACAATAAAATCACTATAGATTCATGATCTCCGCGATGGGCCATTACATGGGTAAATGATCCGTCACTCTGATTGTCACACCTTATCCAGTATATCGGTCTTCTTGAGTCACCTACGACATTCTTAATGATGGTCCGTTACATAGATGATGGTCCATTAGTCCCTCAATTTCTTCTTATCAAGAATACTTAAACAACAATTTCATGCAATTACAATGCCTACACACTCAACACATAGATTGTTCCTAGAAATGAAACAAAAATAACTACCTACATGATATTAAAATACATTTTGGGTTGCCTCCCACTAGCGCCTGATTTAATGGCACGACACAACTCGGTTTTCTTGATAGCTCAGACTTCATCAAGATAAACCATAGACAATATTTTTACTTCATCCATCAAACCAATGTATTGCTTGATCCTTTTTTCGTTCACCTTGAACACACTTCCATCTTTGTTTTCCAATTCAACCATACCATATGGAAATACTTGGGTTACTTTGAATGGTCCCGACCACTTCGACTTCAGCTTAATGGGAAACAACTTAAATAGCGAGTTAAAGAGGAGCACCCAATCACCCACTTGAAAGTATTTTTTTCAATTCTTTGATCGTAGTACCTCATAATACTCTCCTTATAAAGATCAGGTCATTTATAAGCTCATAGGTGAAACTCTTCCATCTCATTTAGTTGATCAAGCCTCAAGTCAACTACTTCATTCCAACTTAAGTTTAACTTCTTGAGTTCCCACAACGCCTTATGTTCTAGCTATACTGGCAAGTGATAGGCCTTGCCAAAGACTAGTCGGTAAGGAGACATTCCAATGGGTGTCTTGAAAGCAATACGATATGCCTAAAGCGCATCATCAAGTTTTCTCAACCAATTTCTTGTATTTGCATTAACGGTCTTGGCCAAGATAGACTTGATATCCCTATTTGATAGTTCCACATGTTTCTACCTTGTGTTGTTTCACCCTATACTTATCCAAATAAATTTGGAACATCTTATTGAAAAAGTGTGACCCTCCATCACTTATAATAGTTATTGGAACACCATAGCAAGAGAAAATGTTCTTTCTTAAGAATGCAACCACTCACTTTTCATTATTGTCTTCTAGAGCCACAACTTCTACCCACTAGGACACGTAGTCCACAACAACCAAGATGTATTTGAGACCATAAGAGCTCATAAATGATCCCATAAAATCTATGCCCCATACACAAAATATCTCTACCTCCAATATCTTAGTCATTGGCATCTCATGATGTCTAGAGATGAACCACTATTGTTGACATTGATCATAAGCCCTTACAAAATCATAAGCATCCTTGTGAATTGAGGGCCAATCATAACTACTTTGTAAGATATTTTTAGAAGTCAATACCTGCATGATGTCCCCCAACTAGGGAGGAATGACACACCTCCAAAATATTCATCATTTTTACACACCTCCAAGAACCTGCTCATCTGGAAAGGAATCATTGATTTCCACTTCTTTTGAGCTCTTCTTTTTTCTCTCCATTCAAGGTAGATGGTCCATTACATGATTTTCACATCCTTCTCTGTCTTTAACTTCAAAGTCAAACTCTTAAAGCAATAAGAACCATCTTATGAGCCTTAGTTTGGCATCTTTCTTTTCCATAAAATATCTCAGCACTGCATGGTCAGTGTGTACTACCACCTTGGTTCCTAGTAAGTACTCCCAAAATTTTTCGAACGCATAAACCACAACTAAGAGCTCTTGCTTGTAACAATATAATTATTTTGCACTTAATTTAAGTCCTTACTGGCGTAATAAATAGCATGAAAAATCTTTTCCTTCTTTTGAACAAGAAAAACTCAAAGTGCAACCCTGCTTGCATCACACATCACTTTAAACAGTTTAGACCAATCTCGAGCAGTAACGGTAGGAGTAGCAACTAATTTTACCTTAAGGCATTGGAAGGACTTCAAACAATCATGATCAAACTCAAACTTGGTTTCCTTTTCCAACAACTTGCAAAATGGATTTGCAATTTTGGAAAAATCCTTTATAAACCTCAGATAAAATCCTGCACGTCTAAGAAAACTTTGCACCCCTTTCATTGAAATAAGAGGGGCTAGTTTTTTGATGACTTTAATTGTTGCTCGATCAACCTCAATTTCTTTTGTTGTAATTTTATGCCCCAATACTATACCCTCTTTCACCATCAAATGGCATTTTCCTTATGAAGGATAATATTGAACTCTTCACAATGCTATAATACATTACCTAGATTCACTAAGCAACTATCAAACGAATCACCAACCATAGAAAAATCATCCATAAATTATTCCAGTGCGTATTCTACCATGTATGAGAAGATAGACATCATACACCTTTGGAAAATGGTCGGTATGTTATATGACCCAAAAAACTTTTTCTTAAAATCAAATGTTCCATATGGGCAAGTGAATGTCATTTAATATTGATTCTCAGGTGTAATCGATATTTGTTGTAGCCTGAGTACCTATCTGGAAAGTAATACCAACCCCTTCCTGCCAAATGGTCTAGCATCTGGTCCATGAAAGGTATTGGAAAATCATCCTTCAAAGTCCATAAATTTAGTTTCCTGAATTCCATACACACCCTCCAACCAGTCACCAGCCTAAGTGGAATTAACTCATTCTTCTCATTGGCGTCCACCGTCATACCTTTTTTTTGGAACACACTGAACTGGGCTTACCCACTTACTATCAAAAATTGGGTAAACCACTCTAGCATCTAACCATTTTATTATTTCCTTTTTCACTACTTTTTGCATTGGTGGATTTATCTTATACTGATGCTTAATAGTGGGAGTGTAGTCTTCTTCTTGCTGGATCTTATGAGCATAGATCCCCGATGACATTTCTATGTTATTGGCAATCATCCACCCAATGGACCTCTTATAGAACCTTAGTACTAAAATAAGATCCTTAACCCGATGCTCTACCAAACATTTGCAATGGTTACCAGTAAAGTATTGCCATCATCTAGAAATATCTATAGAAGATGTCCTGGTAACTCTTTCAACTGCAACACCGGTGTTTTTTCAATGGAAGTCTTTGCAAGTGGTGTTGGTCAATTTTTCAAGTCAAAATCTAGCTTCTTAGTATCATATGAATATGGACTCATCCTAGTCAATGCATACGCAGTCTCATCATACTCATTAATTTCTTCACTATGAAAATTTATTAAGACTGCAACTAAGGTTTCCACAACAAATCTTTCCTCCCCTTTAAGTTGAGCAGTTGGATTATCTTGCTACTAATATTAAATTTCACCCCAAGAGCTAATGGAAGTGGTTGATTGATACTATATTTCAATTTCCATCCAAGTTAGAATCATCATCATCATCATCAAGATCAAACTACACCGCAGGCTGTTGGTGTACTCTACCTCTTACTTGTTAATTCTGATTCACTAGTGTGACTTTTTCAGCACATCGCTTATTCATAGGATCAACCAATGCATCATCACCCAAGTCCTCATCATCCACATTAGGCATATGGCCAGGTATGTCAGAATTCTATTGGTTAACCTATGCATTAGCCAAAGTGGCCAGTCTTGCAGCCACTTGTTGGTCAGCCATATTCCTTCTCAGAGTTCTTTGAGGTTTTGGATTAAAATATATTAATGGATTGTCTGACCTTTGGGTTTACGGCATGCACAATAATTATCCTGGAAGCACAAAAAACAACTAATAAAAGTAACATTAGGAAACTTGGCTAAGAATCAATTAACACATATAAACTTAATTGACAACTGTATTCCCCAACAACGATGCCAAAACTTAATACACTCAAATTACAACTCTCGTATAAGAGCGTAAGAGGTCATTGTAAAATATTTAATCCAACTAAGCTTGGGGTTGAATCCCATAGGGAATAAGGTGTTTAACAAGTCCTATGATTATTAATAGACTATCAGTCATAAGTTTTCAGTAATAAAAAGGGGATGTTGTTGTTAATAATATTGATTTAAATGTTTACAGTGTAGTAAAGGCTAAATATTTTGTTGTAATGTAGAAATAAATGAGAATTAAGAAACTAAGGTTATGATTACCAAGGTGTTTCAATGCTAAGGGCTTAAATTTTTAAATTCATACTTCAATAATTACAATTACAAGGAAAATTGCATAATTATTACCAATTGTTTTTCAACCTTCAAAGATGGATTCACTTGAATTCTTTCAAACTTAAAGCGATAGATTAGTTCAACAAACAATTCCTTAAGAGATTAATCCAGTTTAGGAATCAATCATAAAATTAGAGAGTAAGGACTCTAATTATGTTGTAACCATTCTCTTTCCCAAAATTAACCTCTTTGTTCAAGCAAGTTATGTTTATGGGCACATTCCTCAAGTTTTCAACCAAGAGGAATCATAAAATTAAAGAGAAGGTAATGTATGGAATTATTTTAAAGAGTTTGTTAATCCTACAGCCCTAACATTAAATTACACCAAGGCTCTCATAACCCTAGTTATGAGAGTTTTAGACACACATAATTAAGGAGAATAGGAACAAATTATATTTTATAAATGATTCAGAATCAACTTACAAATGGAAAGATGTTTCTCCAATCCCAATTTACAAGAAAATAATGGTGTACTCTCTTTTCCCTCAACTTATTTCTCAAAACTTTTATGTTACAATTTTATTAAATAGTCAAAAGATGCCTATTCGAACCCTAAGTTGAGTATTTATTGGCTCCCAAAAAGTTGGGATTTAAAATTCAAATTCAGGCTATCGTGTCATCACTGACGATTTTCCCGATGGACCATCAGACTTGTGAAAGTCCTTTGGTTAAGCCATCGATGGTTATCTAGATCCATGTCGTTTTTTCACTAAAGTCAATGGTCCGTTAGAGACCTGACAATCTATCGTACCTTCCATCACATGTTAATAAAATTTCCTTGGTTCTGATTAACCTACGATAGTTAGAGTGCTAGCCCATTATGGGTATGATAGTCACTCACTTAGACGATCACCCATCCCCCATATATTATTATTTCTACCCAAGAGGTGATGGCCAGCCTGACGGTCAGTCGCAGGTCTGACAGTCCATCTATTGTCCCATCGTAGCCATCTAATATTTACTTTTCCAATTTATTTTTTCTTCTAAGCTTTATCCCGAGAACAAATAAAATGAGCATCAAATACACCAATAGTTGATAGAAAACAAACAATTCTCTCTCGTTAGTGGTGTAAATTGTTCCATCAAATGTCGGAACATCAGTAATTGAATAGTTATCTCCACCAATCTTGGTGAAGGGTGTGCGTAGCTTTATGTGCCAATCAGAATTTTATAAGAGGTCATTAAGGACTTCCATAAAATTTTCAACCCTTTGTGAAAATTATTGGAGAAAGAGGCAAATTTATGTTGAATGATGAGTATTTGAAAGCTTTTGAGTACCTTAAAGATAAGTTAGTAGCTGCATCCATTATGATTGTGCTAGAAAAGTCCAAACAGAGTCACACTTGGGGCTCTTCTTGGACAAAATAAGGAGTAGCTATTTCACTCAATTTATTGTGCAAGTAAGGAGTTGAATAGAGACTAAAAGAACTATACTATTATGGAGCAAGAGCTCTTTTCTGTGGTGTATGACTTTGAAAAATTTAGGGTATATTTATTGGGAACTAAAGTGGTTGTCCTTACGGATCACTCAACGCTGAGATACTTGATGGAAAATAAGATGCCAAACCTCGATTAATCAAGTGGATGTTGTTGCTACTTGAATTTGATTTTGAATTCAAGGATAGAAAGTGTTGTGAAAATCAGGTAGATCATCTATCCAGACTGGAGAATGAGGGGTATAAGTCAAATGAGTTTGAGATTAATGATTCATTTTTGGATGAACAGGAACTTACAACTACTCTCAACCTTGTACCTTGATATGCTGATTTTGCTAACTATTTAGTGAGGGACATTATCCCCAAGGATTTGATTTTCAATAACGAAAGAAGTTTCTTCACAATGTGAACAATTATTTTAGGGATGTGCCTTGCATTTTTAGGCTGTGTGTCTCTGAATATAAAACAAGATATAAACTAGATAGGATGGGGTATAAGGTCAACTCTAGAATCTTAGTGGGACACTACCTCGAAAGTATAAAATCACCACCTGACTGATCTGCCGTGCAGTACACTCGTATCTAGATATGAACCAAAAGGGCATAGTAGTGATGAGTACGGTCCACTTATACTCAGTAGGTGTAATAGGCTGACTGAGCATAAGTACAAAATAAAGTATAATAAATACATACTATGCACATGTCACCTAAAATAAAAATATGTCCCAAACGGTAGCCCACACCATCTCCACTAATAGCTCTAATTATAACACTTATACCAAGTACAAGCACATAAGAGAATAATTATAACACCTATACCAAGTTCTAATTATAACACCTATACCAAGTACAAGCACATAGAAGGTGCATAATGTATGAAATGCAATGAGAATGATAATGATGGAGTGAGAAGTCTGAGGTTGTCGCACAACCTCCGTGTACACCTACCGAGCATTACTCCCAAGGTAGGACCCCGGGGGAGGGGGAAGGGGGAAGGGGGTTTGCAACCCATATTCAATCTCAATAACAAATAGCAATACCAATCTAATAACCATAACTCCACTCCTCTCTGACTCATGATCTTCGACAGAGGAATTTTAAAGATGTAACATTGTCATTAGAAAACCAGTATTTCCATATGGTACCAATGTCTCATGAATATGTTAGAGTCCCTGAATGAATATATGAATATGAGGTTTGAGTCCCCCATGTTTTACATTGGTGCTTAAGTCACCTTGATTATGCCAAGAGGTTCGAGTCTCTCGTAAAGGCATATACAGCTATGGATATATATATGCATGCTTGAATCTACTCAATAAATCAACCATCCATGATCTAGTATAATCCATGTACCTTTAGCGGCTGCACCAGCTGGACTTGGAAATTTTTCCAAGTCTTTGCCAACTCTTAAGAATTCATCCAAAATCTTAAGAGCACAAACAAACTATTCTTCTATAAATTTCGATGCTATGGACTCAATAGAAAAATCAATTTTTCAAAAAACGGTTATTTTCACAAAATTGAATTCTAAGACCCAATATTATGATCATCCAAACCGAGGGTCAAAATGAGATACAAAAGCCATAAAATTGTACCAACCATGCTGCCAATCCAAAATCAATATTCCAAATTACCATTTGACTCACAGAATAATACATGTTGACCAAAGTCAACTATAAAGCTTTTTTAATCTCCAAAAACCACAAACTCACACAAAAAATACCAAAATTCATTGGGAACTGTGCCAATCATCCCCACGCCTAGAAATATCATGCAGAAACCATGGTGAGGGGTAAATGGTCAAATCAAATAAAAATAAATAATTCACAAAAATCAAGTCATTCTATCATCCACCACTAAGATTCTAGTTCATCCTTAAACTAAAGACAAGGGAAATACCTGAATCAACGAAAAGCTAGGGACAATTGCCATGTATAATGAACTCGACCTCATAAGTAGCTTCATGTGTAGGTCTATGTCTCTGCTAGAACTTAACCACCAAAATATCTTTAGAACGCAACCATCTAACATCCCTGGCTAAGATGGAGACTGGATCGTCAATAAAGGACAATATCTTATCTAACTGCACTGAACCCCAATAAATGACATAAGACTTATCTAAAATATAGAATCAAAGCATAGAAACATTAAAAACTAGATGAACAACTGATAAATCTAGGGGCAGTGCTAACTTATAAGCTACATCCCCAATAGTTCGATGAATCTCAAATGGTTTAACATAAATGGCTCTAAGATTTCCCCTTTTCCCAAACCTCTTCACATCCTTCATGGGAAAAACATGGAGAAAGACTTGATCAACAACACTAAATCTAAAGAAATGAAGTCTATGATCCGCATAGAACTTCTATCTTCTCTGAGCCACTTGAAGTCTATACAGAATAACACAAACTCTATCCAAGGACTTAAAAAGTAAGTCTGTACCTCAAGGTCTAATCGTAAAAACCTCAAACCAACAAATTGGAGAGCGACACCACCTACCGTACAAAGAGTTGAAGAGATACATCTCAATGCTGAACGGTAGCTATTCTTGTACACAAACTTTGATAAATCTAAATGTTTCTCCTACTAACCCGAAAGTCCATAACACAAGCGCTGAGCATATCCTCCAAAACTTTCATAGTCCACCCTATCTGATCGTTGGTATAGGGGTTAAAAGGTGTGCTAAGATTAACCCAGATACCCTACTCCTCCTGAAATATCTCTAAAAGTAAGATTTAAAAATAGAACCTCTATTAGAGACAATTGACACTGGTACACCATGTATATAAACTATCTCACGAATATAGATGTGAGCTAACCTCTCAGCACTAGAAGAAACATAAACAAGAAAGAAATTAGAAAATTTGGTCAATCAATCTTAGACGTCCCAAGCATTATCAGAACCATGAGAAGTATGAGGCAACCCAATGATGAAGTCCATTGTGATCTATTCTTATTTCCACTTAGGAATGGGTAACATCAAATACAAACTACTATGCCTTAAGTGCTTGTCCCTCACCTACTGACAACATAGGTAAAGAGCTATAAAATACACTACATACTTCTTTATACCACCATACCAGTAGTGTTATCTCAAATCATGATATATCTTGGTCACTCCTAGACGAATGGAATATCTAGAACAATGAGCCTCTTCCAATATAAGTATCACTCAATCACCCACTCTTGAAACACAAACTCGGCCTCTAGTCCTCAAAATACCATTTAGGTAAAACAAGACTTCCTTAGACTTATCACTCAACACCTTATCTTGGATCACTCTTAATCCAACATCATCAAACTGTTGAGCTCCAATCTGCTCCATCAAGAAAGATTGAGCCTCTATAAATGCCAAAACATACCCAGATGTCAAAATATCAAGCCTAAACATCTAGTTAACTAAATAAAAAACCTCTAAGTCTAAAGGCATCTGTAATACCCCATACTTTTCCCTATCTTGAAACAGTCTCAAGAATGTTAGAAACTTACTTTGAAAGATGAATCCACTTTTGTACATATGGTATTTTTAAGATTTTCACTTTTTGTCATGTGGGAAATAGAATTATCTTTCCAATAATACCAATTCATCAAAATCTGACATCGGAGGAGAAAGTTATGGCCAAAATACAAAAGGCAGTAAAACCGCCCAGGTGCGACGGTGAGGCTGATGGACTATCGAACTAGTGATGGACCATCGCCTACGATCATCACAGCAAGGCAATGTGACTACCTTCTGCCTAGGAGTGACAGCCTAGGCCAACGGACTGTCGGACTAGCGACGGATCATCGCACAGGCCGTAGCAAGGGAAACAATGAGGCCACCTTCTAAATAAGGTGCAATGGACAGGTTGACAGACCGTCAAACTTGCGATGGACCGTCGCCCAGGACATCACTACTTAGGGAGTAAGCCCTTTTCTTGGTCCACGTACGATGGTCAAAATGATGGATCATCACCCTAGCGACGGACCGTCGCACGAGATGTTGCAGGTCCCAATTCATCAAATTAAAACCGTTTTAAAAGGGGATTTTTGGTCTTTTACCACCCATTTATGTACCTAATTATATCCAACCAAAGATCATAAATTCATTATTTTTCTACCATAACAAAATTAGGGTTTTCTCTCTAACGTTAATCTCCAAGAACAAAATCCAAATCTTCTTCAAGAATTAAGAGATTCAAATTCTTCAAGTTCAAGAACTTTAAGAAAACTCAATCCAGAAATGTATAGTGTTCATTCATGGACTTCTTTCATCTATGAAACCCAAGAATCTCTTTTAAAAGTTTAAGTTTATGGATTTCCTTTATGAATTTCATGATTGGGCTGCTCTTGTTTATGTTGATAATGTGTAATTGAATTCTATTCCATGATTGGTGATAAATTATATGTGGGATTGATTAGTATAGATATAGATTCATGCTAACCTATGCCTAAACCCCTGAATGATGAAATTAGAATTGAATCATAATGTTTTAATTGTTGTATAATGTTATTTACACATACTATGCCTACCATATATTTGATTGAATGCCTAGAAGAAGGAAAATGCCCAACTAGCATGATATCATGAAATCCCCATGTATGTACAAGTTTATACAGATCACATGTTTGATGAAATGCTTCACTAAATGTATTATGGATTATGATGCGAGTTATGTATTCAAGAAAGTCATGCTTTGTCAATTTCTTTCCATTGAGTCTAGGGGTACTTGTACCCAAAATATTAGCTATATGCCTGAGCCAGGTCATGTTTTCATGATACTCTTAGTCAAGCTATGATCCTTAGACTTCAGACAGTCTTATGACTCATGAAATCTCCATGATCCCATGAACTCAGTCATATGTCAGATATCAGTAGTATTCCGTCAGTCAACGTAATTCAGTAACTTAGTCTATGTTCAGTTCAGTAAATCATGTTCAGTGTCTATTCAGATGGGAGTAAAAATTAGCACCGAGTAAACCCAAGGATGGGAACTCACCTGTTATATGAGGGTGTGATTCTTAGAAACAATCTTTGCATTCTAAAACTATGTAGCCAACATAGGTAGAGATATCATAACCTGGTATATGAGGGGTAGATGAGGTGGATTAACCTGCTATATAAGGGTTCCTACCATTCCTACTAGAGTTATTTGTTATATTAAGGTTACTCATATATTGTCCTCACCAGTGGTGCGGTATTGACACCCTTCTAATCAGGGCACAAATTAGACCCCAATTAAGCTATAATGCATCATTTGGGGCATGTCGGTTAGATGACTATCTCCCACAGTCTTAGTATCAGTCTCAGTAAAAGAACTTAGATAATTCTTTAGAATTCAGGACTGTCAGATATAGTCATTCATGTTATCAGTTTTCAGAATTCAGTCATTAGTCATGTTAGCTATCAGTAAACTCATGTTATCATGATTTCAGATATAGTTACTGCATATGATGCATGTATTCTCACATTCATATTATTCAGTTAGCCAGTATTATTCATGTATATGAACCCCATGCATTCAGCTTTCCTCACATTCATACTAGTACATTCAAAGTACTGACGCATTTACGATGTGGTGTCTTATACCATAGGTTCAGAGACACGAGTTACAGAGCATCAGTAGATTCCAGTCTCAACAGTCAAAGTTAGAAGCGAGTCCTTATCCTTCGAGGACACGATAATCATTTTATTATATCATTAATTAATTTATTAGTTGGAGTTAGTTGGGGACATATCCCATCAACTCCTTATTCAGACAATCATGTTTAGAGGCTTTTCAGACTACAGTATGTTCAGATAGCTTATTTTAGTTTTGTTTTAGGTATTTCATACCCCATCCATATGTTATGATTTATCAGATCTTATGTTATAGTTTTGAACCTTATGGCCTTTTAGTTTATATTTTTGCATTATACAGTATATATATATTATACAGGTACAAATATCAATCATATGTTAGCTTGTGTTCCTTCGGAGTCATAAGCATCATGTAATGTTTTGGGTACCAGATTCGGGGTGCTACAAACTTAGTATCAGAGCTAGGTTCAATAGTGTTCTAGGAAGTTTGAAAGCCGCATCTAGTAGTGTAATACCCCAAAAAATCAAAACCAATATTAGAGCCATGTACAAAGCTCATGCATAGTACATTATGGTTCTTTTATAGTTTTATGAGTAGGTTAGATGTATATTAAGGCTTCAAATAACTCCCAGCTATCAGACGAATCAAAATATTCCTTACCGATTGAATTCTTGAGAAGGATATTGGTATAGTCAACTTCAAATGAGCATATCTCTCATTATAATTGGAATTTTTGATCTCATGACCTATCAACATATAGATAATTGAATTTTATTTCCAACGATACCAATTTTGCCTAAATCCGATATCGGAGCAAAGAGTTACTCCTATTTTACTAAAGCATGTCAGGGTGGAAACAGTGTGACAACATTCGTGGTAGCTTACCACATTTGTGACGCCCTACCACAAATTTCATCAGTCTTAGGTAGAATCCATATCCTGTGTGATGACATTCGTGGTAGCTTATCACATTTGTGATGCCCTACCACGAAGGTCGTTAGCCTTAGGCAGAATCCAGCTCCTGTGTGACGATATTCGTGGTAGCTTACCATATTTGTTGTGCCCTACCACGAAGGTCGTCAGCCTTAGGAAGAATCTAGCTCCTGTGTGACGATATTCGTGGTAGCTTACCACATTTGTGACGCCCTACCACGAAGGTCGTTAGCCTTAGGCAGAATTCAGCTCCTGTATGACGACATTCGTGGTAGCTTACCATATTTGTGATGCCCTACCACGAAGGTCATCAGACGTAGGCAGAAACCATCAGTTCCAGCTTCTGTATGATGACATTTTTGATGGATTACCATACTTTTGACGTCTTGTCACAAATGTCATCTGCTATGATTTTCAGCAACTGGGAATTTATTTCATAAGGGTGTTTTGGTCTTTTCCCTTCACTTTCCACGACTTATAACCCTCAAGGAATGTATTATCTTCCATTCTCTTTAGTTAAAAAATCTCAAAAAGCTCTTTCATACACTTTCAACCACAAGATTAGGGTTTCCTCTCAAGATCATCTCCTCAGGAACAAGAACATTCTTTCCCAAAGGGGTTAAACCCTAGTCAAGAAAAATTAAGGGTAAGCCTAAGGATTTTTTTAGGCACCTTCAGAAACATTAGATCTCTTTCAAGATCAAGCTTTAAGGTATGCATAGTGTTCATCTATGGATTTAATTGGTTCATAGAGTTCAAGAATCATGCTTTTAAATGTTATTTAGTAAACTTTTGTGGTGATATAAGCATGTACATGTTGATGATTGTTGTTCAAGTTTCAAGATGATATCTAAGGATTTTTTTTCATGGAATATATGTGATTGTTGGTTGAAAATCATGAACTTTGGGTGGGTTGAACTAATGCAAGTATGAAATCCACCTATGCCTTAAAGAATTCATGTAAGGTGTTTGATAAAATGCCTAGGATGTTAGAAGTTCATATTTACATGATTTCATGATATCTAAATGACAAGTCCATGTTAGCGATACACTTCAATATGAATGCTCATGCTATTTATGTATTCTTATTGTGATGGCATGAAGTATGTATGATGATGGAAATATGAATTTTGTGTGCGAATTATATCCATGCTTTCCCTACCATGTTTAATGTGTTGATTAAATACATGAAGTATACTATCCCCTACTTATGATATAGCAAATTGTGGACTCTAATCTTATGATCAAGTCAGTTAGGTTGTGTCAGTTTCCTTCCATCGAGTCCTGGGGGTATTCGTACCCAAAAACTATAGCTGTGTGCCTTGAGCCATGTCATGTTTCACGACATACAAAATCAAGCCATGATTCAGTAGAATTCAGTCAGTCATGTGACTCAGGAAACCTCATGGTCTCAGTTAGTTATCAGATATTAGTAGTATTCCATCAGTCAACGAAATTCAGTAAGTTCCACTTACGTACAGCCAGTTGAATCATGTTCAGTCTCTTCAGATGGGAGTAGGAGTTAACACCAAGTGAACCCAAGGATGGGAACTCACCCGTATATGAGGGTGTGATTCTTAGCAGTCATCTTTGCATTCCAGAACTATGTAGCCAGCATAGGTTGAGACATCGCAACCTGTTATATGAGGGTAGATGAGGTGGCTTAACCTGTTATATGAGAGTTCCCACTATTCTCACTAGAGTTACCTGTTATATGAGGGTTTCTCAAATATTATCCTTTCTAGTGGCACGGTACTGACACCCTTCCAGTCAGGGCAGAGATTGGACCCCATCTTAGCCATAATGGCACATATGGGGCATTTCGATTAAACAACTACCTCCCACAGTTTCAGACTCAGTCTCAGTAAAAGAACTTAAATAGTTTTTCAGATATCAGTATACCAGGACTGTCATATATAGTCAAATTCAGTTATAGTACGAAACTCAGATAGTTCCATCAGATTTAATACTGCCAGATACAGTTGCCCATGTTATCAGAACTACAGTTTCACCCATATCAGTTATTAGTAAACCATGTATTAGCGTACAGATCTAGCTATCATGTACTCACGATCTTAGTTACTATGTATGTATGTCTATGCTCTCACGTTCATATCAGTCAGTTAGTTAGCATTGTTCATGCATGCAAACCCTTTTGCATTAGACTGCCTCACTCATATACTCAGTACTCCAGTTGTACTGACGCATTTGCACTATGGTGCTTTCTTTATGTTACACCATAGGTTCAGAGACACGAGATCTAGATCAGAAGTAGCATCCAGCCGCAGAGTTGCAGTGAGTCCTCATCCATTTATGGGCGATATTATTTTATTTCATTTATTATTTTAGCTCAGTGTTGCTAGACAGAGTTAGTTGGAGACATATTCCTTCAACTCCTTATTCAGCTAGTAATTAGAGGCTTTCAGATTAAGTATTCAAACTTATGTTCAGATTATATTCAGCTTTCAGCTATTTTGGGTATCTTCCACCCATATGGATATTATGTTTTGATAGATTCTTTATTCAGTTGAACCTTATTGCCTACATGTTCATGTTTTCTGCATTATTACGTTATATATGCAATGTACAGGTACAAATATCAGTCATGGGTTAGCTTGTGATCCCTCGGGGTCATGAGCACCGTGTAGCCTTTCGATTTAGGAAATTGGGCATTACAAACTTGGTATCAGAGCCTAAGGTTCAATAGAGTCTTAGGAAGTCTGAAAGCCGCATCTAGTAGTGTCTTGTACATGGGTGTGTTGTGCACCACATTTATGTACAGGAGGCTATATGATGTTTTAGGAGCAGTTCCCTTTCTTTAGTATTCATGTCGTGCTAGTAAGCATAATTTTAAGTCAGTCTCTCAGTCTAATCCGCTCTTCTCTTATTTCAGAAACATGCCTCCAAAGAAAAGAAATTAGCCAGCTCCTCAGCCCGAAGATCCTTTAGGCGAACATGTTTCTCATGCGGAGTTCAGGACCGTATTTACCACTCTTGCTCAGTCTGTAGCTTCCCATAATGAACGACCAGTAGTCGTTCCGGCAAACCCAGTGGCCAATTCAGCAGCAGCTAGGATTCAGGACTTCACCCGAATGAACTCTCTGTCCTTCTTTGGGTTTAAGTCAGATGAAGACCATTAGGAGTTTATTGACCAAGTTCAGAAGGTCATTGACATCATGGGTGTTACTTCTGTTCAGAGTGTTGAGTTAACCGCATATCAGTTGCAAGATGTGGCTCACACTTGGTACAAATAGTGGAAGTCTGAGAGGGTAGATAGCGTAGGTCCCATTGGGTGGGCGGAATTTATCAAGGCTTTCTTAGACAAATTCTTTCCCCAAGAGCTGAGGAAAGACAAAGTTCTTGAGTTCATCAACCTCAGGTAGGGAAATATGACGGTTAGGTAGTATTCTCTCAGATTTACTCAGCTAGCCAGGTATGCCCCTTATGTGGTTGCAGACAATAGGGCTAAGATAAACAAGTTCGTGTTAGGGGTGAATAATAGCGTGGTAAATAAGTGTAGGTCTGCGATGCTGAACGATGATATGACTTTAGCCAGGCTCATGACCCACGCTCAACAGATAGAGAAGAAGAAGGTTAAGACTAGGGAGAGGTAGAACAAGAGAGCAAGAGCAGGCAGTTTCAGTTTTGCTCAGCCCAAATTAGAGGGAGGAAATCATTTGCAGTTTCATCCTAAGTCAGCAGTTCCAGCCCCTTTCTCCGCTAGTGCCCCAGTGCCAAAGTTCAAGGACGGCAACAGAGATAGGGTATCAGGCTCTAAATCTCAGAGCAGTGTTAGCAGTGACCGCACTTATCCTCAGTGTCAGACCTGCGGTAAGCACCATCAGGGTGTGTGCAGAGAGGGTCAAGGAATTTATTTTGGTTATGGCAAGCCAGGCCACAGAGTTAGGGACTGTCCTCAGCCAGGTCCTCAGGGTCAGTAGAATCATTCCATAGCTCAGTCTGGTCGCCCGAACCAGCAGGGTGCCATTTCCAGTGCTATTTGTGGGCAACACCCAAATAGACTCTATGCTCTTCAGACCCGATAGGATCAGGAAATTTTCCCTGATGTCGTTACTGGTACGTTATAGATTTTCCATGTTCATGTTTATGCTTTGCTACACCCAGGTGCATCCTTGTCTTTTGTCACTCCATACATAGCTGGAAATTTTAGAATCAGTCCTGATGATCTCTTTTCAGTCTCTACCCCAGTGGGTAAAACCATCATAGCTCAGCGGGTATACAGGAACTGCCCGATTATGATATTTTAGAAATCCATGTCAGTAAATTTAGTCGAGTTAGAGATGACTGATTTTGATGTCATTCTCGGCATAGATTGGATTCATTCCTGATATGCTATAGTCAACTGCAGAAATAGGATAGTTTAGTTTCAGTTCCCGAATGAGCCCTTCCTAGAGTGGAAGGGTAGCACTTCGTCTTTCAGGGGTCATTTTGTTTTCTACCTTCGGGCAAGGAAAATGATTTCTAAGGGGTGTGTGTATCATCTCGTGCATGTTAAGGATTCCAGTTCCGAATCTCCCAGTCTCGAATCAGTCCCAATGGTTAATGAATATTCAAACGTCTTTTCCGAAGATCATTACTATTTATCTTTTTTCTTAGAATTTTGAGCATATTTTCCTATTTTTTATTTCTAAAATCTTCCAAAAAGAATAAAAAAAAATGGTTATTTAAAGGTCATATATTGAATGGTGCATTATGGGTGTCTAATGTGGAATGTGAAAATTTAACACTATCAAAACATTTTCAGCTTCTACCATTAATTTAGTCTTCATATTTAACTTTTGGGATTCTGTCTATTCATCCGTTCTCAAATTATTCCAATGGTCATTTGTTACCACAATAAATTGTTAATTAGTTATTGTATCTATTCACGAATAATATTAATTACCAGCATGCTAATGAGCTTATATACAAAGCTAGAGATATGAAATATGCATAACCATCATCACCTTTGAAAGAAATAACAGAGGAAAATCATAAATTTATCAGGTGAGTATATTTTTCTTTGTTAGATCTTATGAGTTTCATGCAACTGTATATATACTTTTGTTTAAACAAATTCCTAATAAGAAACTCTCTCCATTGTTATTAATCATTTTGTTGCAATAAATGATTAAGAAACTAAGCTCTTTGGTTAGAAAGAGAGGAAAGAGGTGACAGAGAAGCTACCAAAAATACTGCATCATCACAGAAGTGAGAAGACTATAGTATTCTCTTTTCCTTTCAAACACAAAAGTGGGAAGCTATCTACAACCATCAAAGTTAGATTATGAATTTACCTTTGTATTTTTTTTTCCTGTTTTAGTTCCTTTCTAACTTGAATTTTTCAGGCAAAGTAATGCAGTAACACATTGTAAGTAGAAGTTGATCTAAATGTGCACTTTTCTCATGTTTATATTTTAACTTCTTTTTGACCGTTAATTGTACAAATTGTGTTTTCTCTAAGGAAAAAATAAATATTAATTTCTTGATATTTTTTGAATAACATGGCAGATCCTCTGTGACACCCCAACTTATGAGAAAGAGTCCCACATCGGCAAAACATAGGAGTAATGCTGGGTATGTAAGCAAGCCTTACTTCCTAGTGACATGTTTTAAAGCTGTGAGGGCCTGGGACCAGAGAGGAAAATATCACTAGTGGGTTGAGGAGTTCAGGGGTATCTCGGGCCTTGATGGTTCGGGATGCCCATTGTGGACAGGGCCCCAGCTCGGGTCATGACTGAATGGTATCAGAGTCGCTCCTGTGTCAGCCTTGTCGATGTGGGACAGAGTCAAACTGAGTGTAGGCAAATTCCAGTAAGGCAGGGCAAACCTCAGTCCTGAGTCTAGGCAAATCCCATTCGGTGGGACAAACCTCAATGAGGACGCCGAGTCCATAAGGGTGGGTATATATGACACCCCAACTTAGGAGAAAGAGTCTCACATCAGCAAAACATATAAGGGATGTTGAGTATATAAGTAAGCAAGCCTTACTCCCTAGTAACGCGTTTTAAAACCGTGAGGGCCTGGGCCTGGAGCGGACAATATCACTAGTAGGTTGAGGAGTTTAGGGGTATCTCGAGCCTTGATGGTTCGGGATGTCCTTCGCGGCTAGGGCCTCGGCTCGGGTCGTGACATCCTCCAAGCCTAAAATATGGTAAGTACTTTAGAATTCTGACATGAAGTGTCTAAGAAAGCAGCCATGTGATAAACTTGATGCTATACATGAAACTCAGAGAAAAATAATGTATCTAAGATATGTTAAAAGAAGCAAAAGTCAAATTTACAAAATTTACACTTTAGGGGTCATTTAATATCAGGATAAGTAAAATAATCTCGGTAAATATGAATGATCTCATCCGTTGTATCAAGAACCTCTTTGTATAAATTTATCCCTACATAGATTTAAAAATATTTGTTTAGCAGTGGCATACTGGCCTATAATCTCATTTGTGAGTCCATTTGAGTTAATGAATCAAATGTAGTTGATACAGACGTATGGTATGTTGATTGTTAAATTTAAGTGCTACAATTAATTTCTACTATTGTAGAAGAGCCAAAGAAGCAGTTCATTATCAACATGACTACTTCTTGGCATTAGACTCAAATATAAGGATATTTAAGTCAATTTATTTTTTCTTTTTTATTTCAATCTAATAAATTTAATTATAAAATCTAATATTTTAGAAATAAAATAATATATCAATTTGAAATCTAGCATTTTTGTAGCTCAATGATTTGTGACAAAAATAAACTAATTAGTCACATAATATATTTTCTGTGTCTCAATTCATGTGGCACAATTAGAATTTTGTGATTATAAATTTGAACATAGATGCTTTAAGTTTATTTTTCTAAAAAGAATATATATTTGAAATCTAAGTAAGAAGTGTTATAAATCATAATTATTAACAACTTAAAATATTTAAAAGACATGTAAAAAAATTTCGTCAAAGAAAAATTTGATAAACTCTGAAAACTTCAACTCTGTATCACATAAATAGAGATGGGGAGAGTAGAAGATAAGAGATTATAACAAATAATCCAGGACATTAAATTATGATTATAAAAATGATAAGATTAAACTTAGAGGAAATTAATCGATGAAATTAAGAGAAAAATAAAGATTTAGATTGAACCCCAAAAATGTCATCTCTTTGTCCTAATTTTTGTGGTAACGTTTAAATTTTAAGATTCAAATAAGTTTGGAGCAGAGGGAGTCATATGTGAAATATTGTACTTTTCTTCATTTTTTGGTCACTCCAAAAAATAGAGGAAAATATAAGAGAAAATAATACTACCCACACTACTAATGAAATTTGAACTTTACTTCAAGCGAGGAAGATAGGAAGGTCACATATTAAACTAGCACTCACTCTTTTAAACTATAGAATTAGATATAAATATTATTAGTTAAAATTAGTTGAATTGTATTAATTTATATGTAACGAAGTTATTTAGTTATTAAATCAATTATTTTTTGCATGGGCTCGTGCTTGCTGGGGCTTGCCTCTTGCCTCATCTATTATATCTATACAAAGGAGAGTCATATAAAAGGTGATGTGACACCTTTCTATAACCTCAATTTGTATTTTTCCCTTTTCTCATTTTTTTTTGGATATTTTTTCTACTTTTCTCTACTTAAGTGCTATGTTAAAATGTAAAAAATCACTTTTAATTTTATTTTCTTAATTGCACCTTCACATTTACTCTTCTTTATTTTCGTATAACATTCATTCCTCAATAATAAGTAATTCAATTATTTTTTCGTTTCTAAATCCCCATATTCCTTCACGTATTCAACCCCATTACTTCATCGAATGTAAAACCACATTTCTTTTCCGATTAAATTCCATTACTTCTTCATGTGTAATAGCCTACCCACATTTCTTCTCCGTTACTCATTACTTCAAGCTAATCTAATTTTAGGGTAAATATAGTTGATGTAAAAGTAATGAGGAAGAGGCAAACAAAAAAAGAAAAGAATCATAAAGAGGAAGTGGTCAGAAAATTATATTGCGGAGATAGCTAGGAGTAGGGGTGGACATTCGGTCGGTTCGGTCTGATTGTTTAATATCGGTTCGGTTTATCGGTTTTCGGATTGATAAAAATGACATCCGTAACCAAACTGAAATAAATTCGATTTGGTTCGGTTTTTACAAATTCAGTTCGGTTATTTTGAATTTTTATTTCGGTTTGAAATATTAAAGTAGTTAGCCTCTCTTTTTCATAACTGAGCATTTAAAATTGATGGATTTTTTTACAAAAATTATTTTTTCAAACCTGTTTTTCATTTTCAAATATAAATAACTATAAATAACTCACCATGGATGAAACGAAATGAAATAATCATAAGCTTAACATAATACATAACGTCATTAATCATTACATATAATATAACCTTGCATAAATAGTCTACAAAACAACACAAAACTCATACAAATAGTCCATAAAACAACATATTTTCTGCATAAATAGTCCATAAAACAGTCCAACGTCACCAAAATAGTCCATAAAATATTTGAGTTACTAAAACAATCCATAAATAGCCTGCGGCGTATGCGAATTTGCTGTTAAATAATGTTAATTGTGAATGTGAATTACTAAATATTATATATATAATAATATTATATTATATATATATTTAATATATATATATATATATTTAATATATATATATATAAATAATAAAATATATATATTATTTATTTATTTATAAAATTTTGATTTTTCAGTTTAACCGTTTTTTTTAAAAACAGAAAACCGAACCGAAAAGCCAAAATTTTAAAATTACAAACTAAATCCAATCTAAAAAATTGAAAAACCGAAACCAAAATTAAATTTCGATTTGATTTTTTAGTTTTTTCGATTTAAAACAAAATATGCCCACCCCTAGCTAGGAGTAGGACTCACCTAATGTCAGAATTTGCATAAATATCAATTAGCTGCAGAGTCATATTTATGGAAGTTAATGCAATTAGTTATCTTAACTTACTATTAGTCATAACTTAAATTTTTCACATTTTTCAGTATTTGATTATGTCCTTGAATTCTTTGTCCATTCTCAAAAGCTAGCAGAGACACACATACACAATAATTCATCAATAAAAAAAAGGGCAGCCCGGTGCACTAAATCTATCGCTATGCGTGGTGTCCGGGGAAGGGCCCCACCACAAGGGTGTATCGTACGCAACCTTACCTTACATTTCTGCTAGAGGCTGTTTCCAAGGCTTGAACCCGTGACCTCCTGGTCACATGACAACAACTTTATCAGTTACTCCAAGGCTCCCCTTCACGATAATTCATCAATGATTAACGGATTTCAAGAGAGAGAGTGCAACGGTGTGACTTTTTGTTCCTGCTTGCTTTCGTAGCACTCAATATGTAGCACTAATAAGTTTCATACGATCAATACAAATTCAATATATTTTTTTCTTTTAATTTGTTTTTTTAGATATCTTGATAAATAGTTATGTAACACTCGCTAATTAATTACTATTATGAAATTCAAAAAGAAAAAATAAGTTACTGGACTTTATATTCTTAAAGGTATGGTTGCTAGCCAAAGTGATATGGCATCCCTCATTGATCAAAAAATTTATTCATCTTTTTTCTCATTTTTCATATATTTCTGTTACTTATTATTATAAAATAACTTTGTCAAACTATTCCTCTATTTATTGTTATTCTTTAATGTTTATGCTTAAACTCAAATTTACTTGCACCCCTTCTTTTTCTTTAATGTAATATTAAAAAAATAGTTTTAATATTTTTTATTCAAACCTTTCAACGCGTTTATCTTCTTTTTTCTTTTCTTTTTTGCATTTTTAGAAAAAATTTCTCCTTAACTACAATGGAGTAATGTGTAAAAAATATAAAATGGATTTGTTTGCTTCCCTAATGAAGCTCAAACAATCAATAAATGCTTATCACTCACGTAGTCACTGCACTTTTAAGAACTTTGATTATCTTTTGTATCTCTCTCTTTTAAAAAAAATAAAAAAATTGTTTCAAATGTTAACCCTAAATAAATTACTCATATTTATTAAATTTTTACTCTTAATAATAATCATTATCTTGTGTCTTTTAAGTTTTCATATTCAAAACCCTCATTTATTTAATTTAAAAATCTACGATACCTGATGATAGTTCTCCATTTTATCTATATAAAGTTATATTTTTGTTTTATAAAACCTCTACTCAAGATTTTTTTTTCATTTTATATTTAAAATAGTGATGTCTTTTATATTACCATTGCAAATTCGTTTTTTAGCTTAACTAAACAAAAAAGACTCTTGAATCTTGATAAGTTTGCGAGAAGGGGGCCGGACAAAAGCTCAAAAACTTGTCATATGAAACTTTTTCTTATTAAATTAGTCTTTTTATTTAAAAAATATTACTAAAATATTTATATTGTTTTTGTCATTTTTTTTATTTTTATCACTGTTCTTTTAATTTTTTATATCTCGATTAAATTATTTTAAAATTTAATAATATATAATTGCGTTAAGCACGGTCATGTTCTCTAGTTAAACTTAATAGCCTCAATCATATCACAATATGGTTGCATATGTATTTACATTAGTGAGTAATGGTGGAAGAATTTAATAAGCTATTACGTGGTTATGTTCTTGTATTAGAAGGGAAATGGAAAAGAAAAAAACTTAATAGCCTTAAAATAATGTGCATATAATATAACATAATATGAAAATATTTAATAGTGGAACATTTAATTTAGTGTATTACAATTTTGCCCCTAAATTCTTCCCACTTTTAGTATAATATGGTATGCACTGTATCATTTAATACATATGTATAGTTAGTATTTTGAGGTCAAATTTATCATTAGTATTTCTATATAAACATGTATCATTTTGTATACGAGAAAATGGTCTATTATCCTCCCAACCTTTAGTCGAAATTCCAACTACACACTCAGCCTTTAAAGGTGACCTATTACCCCCTAAACTTATTTTTACCGAATTTATTACCCCCCAGTTGCTGACCTATCACTGGACGTGACTACACCTGCCCATGGGCGCGTCAGTTGACTCCATTTCACTTTAAATTTTTTTTTTTCTGATTGCCACATCATTATTTTTAATAATATAATAAATATTTTACTTATTACTTTTTCTTAATGAATTTTAATTGCCACGTCATATCTTCTTCTTCTCTTTTTCAAAACAAAAATTCAAGAACTCATTGATGGAGTTCCTCATCTTCCTCATTAATGAATTTCTCCGAAATTAAGAAATTCTTTTTGCTCTGAAACCGAAACCAAGAAACACTTGAACTAAGGAAATAATAAGATTTCTCCGATTAATGAATTCTTGAATGAAGAAGTTGGGGAACTCCGATTCAAAAAACTTGAAAAAATTCAAGAACTTCGATTTTCTCTCTTTTTGCTCAAGATCGCCATTAATGGTGAGCTCAAAGTTTTGAATTTCCACAATGCCATATATAATTTTCAACATAACCCACGTATAATTTTCAACCCATTTCTCCGATTTTCTCTATTTTTGCTCAAGATCCGCCATTAATGGCGAGCTCAAAGCTTTGAATTTTCACAATGGGGAAGAATTCGCCATTAATGGCGATCTTGAGCAAAAAGAGATGAAATTGGGTTGAAGAACTTCATTAATCCGCCATTCAAGAACTTTATTAATCCGCCATTCAAGAACTTCATTAATCCACCATTTTTTTTTCTCAAGAATTTTATTTTTGATCCAAGAAGATGAAATTGGTTGAAGAAGAAAATGGAGCAAAATGAAAAATGGGAAAGAAAAAAGAAAATAATAAAGTTAAATAATTAATTTTTTTAGAGAAAAAAAAGAATAAATGACGTGGCAATGACGTGGCAGCGCGTGCATCACATCACATTTCAAATGACTGGTTGTCAATTTTTTTTTGGGGGGGGGGGGAGGAGGGGTAATAATTCTACTTTAAAATAGTTTAGGGAGATAATAATTCTACTTTAAAATAGTTTAGGGAGATAATAATTCTACTTTAAAATAGTTTAGGGGAGTAATAGGTCACCTTTAAAGGTTGAGTGTGTAGTTGGGATTTGGGGTAAAGGTTGGGGGGACTTTTGACCATTTTCTCGTTTGTTACACATATGGTTCAAGTTGTATAAATATGTATCATTTGATACAAATGTAATATTTGTGTTTGTATAATTTATCATTTGTATTTGTATTATTCAATTTGTATCAATAAAATATAATCCATATCAATGACTATAAATACAATTTTTTATAGAAAGAAAATAATAATTTTTTTTCACTTGTTTAAAAATACAAATGATGCAGTCACCCACAAATTCAAATATAAATCAATAAAATTACTAATACAAATACAAGATGCGGTCAACTTAAAAATTACAAAATAATTCCTTAAAAATACAAGTGTATCAATAAAAATAGAAGACAAATCCAAATATAAAAATTAAAATCATAAAATACAAATACAATATGCAGTCAACTATAAAATACAAATACAATTTTTTCTAAATACAAGTGCGAATTGTATAATAATAAATGATGGTGTGAACTATAAAATACAAATATAAGTGTGAACTATAAAATACCAATATGAGTATGAACTATAAAATACATATAAATCCAAGTGCAAACTATAATATAAATACAATTGCATCAACGAACGAAAAAGTATATATGATGCTGTGAATACAAATATAATAAACGATTGTGGTACTTTCATTATCATCCATGACTTGTGCTCGACGTAATTATAATAATTTAGAATACAAAAAAATATAAAATAGAATAAAAAATGAGAAAGAAAAAAGTAGGAGTCTAAAAAAAATAGAAAAAAAAGAGAAGTAGAAGTTAGAGAGAGTAAAAGTATAAAGCAAAAATAAAAATAAAATAAAAATAAAAAAAATAATACGAAAAGAAAAAGGAAAAAAAAAAGAAAAATGAAAAAAAAGTGAAATAAATGCTAGAGATAAAAGAGTAAAAAAAAAAAAAGAAAGAGAAAAAAGATAAAGTAAAGGAAAAAACAGAATAGGAAAAGAAAAAAAATGAGTAAGAACAAAAATAAGAAAAATGAAAAAAAATAATGAAGGAAAAAATGAAAAAAAAGGAAGAAAGAAAAATAGAATCTAGAAATTAAAGCGCGAAAAAGAAAAGTGAAACAAAAAAAATTAAAAAGAAAAAAAGAAGAAAAAAATAGAAAGAAAAAAAAACTCAGAGATATAAGAGAGAGAAACAGAAAAATAAGGAAGGAAAAAATCACATAAATATTGCAATTCTCTTATTCCATATAATTCTCTTAAAGTAATGCTATGGAATTAAGTTTGTCTTTGTACTTTTTCCTTTACTAGTGTAACTGCACGTACTTCGCACGTGTAACGTTTGATTATTTAAAATTAAATAATTTTATCTATTGTAGAAATTTTTAATGAAGTATGAAAAATTCAGATCATTTTTCAAAGACCCTTCACACTTTAATATAATAATGTAAACATAAATATATATTTTAGTGTAAGAACATATTATTTTACCACCAGAAGTTTCATTTTTTTCTTATTAAATATCTTTCCTTGTGTTTTAAAGTCAAATCTTTACAAAATCATTAATTATATTCTTATTGCATACTTAAAAGTTTTAAAAATTTGGTACTTCTTAAATTTTTATTATTCTAACATTTTTATATTTATTTCTAGACTTTTCAAATTTTCTTAAAATCAAATTTAATTGATTTAGAATTTTAAACCAATGAAAAAGATATTAGTTGTCATTAATTATGATGACTTCTAATAAGAAAAAGTTTTACTATAAATATATTTAATTATTTTTTAGTTCTTAAATATTAGGAAAAAAATAGTAAAAAGATAATTTTGTCTAAAACAAAGACTTTTAATGTAGGGCAAAAAATTCAAACGATATTTCTAAGGCTCTTCAAACTTTTAAATATTATAAATATAAATATAAATATAACTATAAATTTTAGATATAGATTTAGTGTCCTACTTACATGACCCATGTGTGAGAGGAATAAAGTGTTTTTAAAATAGTGAAAATCACATAAATATACAATTTAAGAATCAATATTACAAAAATTACCAATAATTTTTACTTTTCAAAATATAACAAAATGCAATAAAATCTATCAAATAAGGTAAAAGAAAAAAAAAGTAAATACAATAGCATGATTTAAGAGGGCAATTTAATAGTTGATATTTTATCCTATACATTCTTCTAATTTATTTTTCAACTAAGTTTTTTAAAAAAATTGTAAATAAAGTAATCGAAAAAACAACACATTTATTTGATATTTTTGTATGTTTTTAAATTTAATTTATTTAATTCAATTGACATTTATTTTTAATGTTTTTGAGGAGAAAACACCATTAATGATAGTAAATTCTCCGGTTGATTCAAACCACATCCCATACAAATTTCATACACCATAAAAATTATTCATACACCATAAAATTATTGATACACTTATTTCTACATATATCAGACACTATAAAATTATTGATACACCAATTTCTATATATTTTAGATGTCACGCCTTAAATCCTGTTGGGGCGGACAGGCACCCGTAGCCGTAAAGGCCCGAGAGAACCAATTCATAACCTTGTACTTCCCATGCATGTAACTGTAACAACCAAATGTTCTGACAACATGATATTATGTATCGATGAAAATAACTACACATGCACGCCCAAACTGATATGTACAACACTTGGCCGATGGGGCCACCATGTCTAAAATCAGGACACTACCATAACGTTACATTGGTCTACAAAGCCTCTAAAAGATACATAGACTTAGTTAGGGTCGGGAAAACCCCCCGTCCTACTCTTGACTTACTGTACAATACCAAAATATATGGAACAGACTTGGAAAGCCTCGAATCAACCTGGAGCTTACCAATAGTCCCTGAAAAGCCTGCGCTCCTACTAGTGAGTTGCATGAGCTGAAGTGCCTCTGCCTGCAGCATGAAATGCAGGTCCCCCGTGAGGGACATCAGTACGAAAATAAGTACAGAATATGTAAGGCAGAAGGTAACAACACACTTGATACAAAAGCACAATAGAAATCTGATACAAGTGTATAAGTAGTACTAGTAGACCACCTTTATAAATACTTGTGGGACAATGTACATTACATTTTTTCTTCGTTTTACCTTCTTACTTCATAATCTTTGTAATCCATATAATGCAAATGACCAGCTGATCAGTGGTAAATAGATAAATTAGGATCGGCCCATGCTAGGCTTACGCCCCTGAGATGCCACTTATATAAAGATTGGGATCGTCCTATGCTAGGCTTATGCCCCTGAGCTGCCACCTACAAATAAAGGTATCGAGATCGGCCCATGCTAGGCAAATGCCCCTGAGCTTCCACTCGTCATTTTATAGATTTGTATTACTTAGTTTATTTAGCCTTTGAGATTGTTACTTTGGTGGTCATCACATTATGGTACCTTGAACCAATAATCTGCTAATAAGAGACATATAAATGGATACTTAATGCAACAACAATGAGGTAGGGAGCTGTTGGCACACAAAATGAAGTGTTTAGAAGCTGAAAATACACATGGGTCTCATTTGAGTAAACGGGGAACTTCTGAAATTTTCTAGTGAAGATAGACGCTCAGATTTAATAATAAGCATGTATTGAGGTGTTCTAATTTGTTAGAGAGTGGGAACAAGGTCATTGGATACATGGAGTGTAATGTGCTGTCATTATGTATCACTTTGTTATAGGATAACCTCAGAAACTTGCTTGATGGAACAATTGTACGATTTCATGTCAAAGAGTGTGAAATAGAGTATGCCTTACATACCTGGTTATTTGACTCCGAAACTAATCCGACTTGACTTCCCACCTTTTAGATTACTTATCTACAATAGAATATATGGTAAACTAGTATCAACAACCAACCAACACATTTAGGCTACTTAACTTCATCAAAACAGTAACCGGGCAGTAAACACGTAATCTGTCAATCAAGGATGTTATTAACAGTAACCGGGCAGTAAACACGTAATCTGTCAATCAAGGATGTTATTTTAACCCTTTTCTCCTCCAATTTCACCCACATACCATACATGTCCTTATAAGATCACCGAAACTACCTCAGCTTCATTACACCCTCCAAACAACACACAAAATACATTGGGCAGTAAACAAGGGCAATAATTAGTTCGGTGGTGTACCACTACACCTTTCTTCTATATTTCATTACAAACTAATCACACCCTTCTACAATATCAACATGGCAGCCCATAACATGAACATACAAAAAAGTTTACAAAATAGTCCTAAATCACTCTTATTGTAGCAACCCATTATTGAACTCATCATCTCTTGAGTTCTCAATAACAACACATCCATAACTCTCTTTCTAATTCATATACAAGGACAACCAAAATGGAGTAGTCACCTTACCTCAATTCTGCAACTTATTCCTTTAATTGAACTCTTCAAGAACTTGAACTTTCCTTCACACTTTAAACCAAAGAAGAAAAGAGAAGTTCTTTAATATCAAAGAAAAGTGAGAAGATTGCTTATTCTATATTATGCCATATATTTATAATTAAGTACTTCTAACATATTCTCCTAATCTTCTATGAGATAATTAAACAAAAACTAAAGTGTTTTCACTTACCTTTTGCTGCAAAAGTTAGGGTTTCTCCAAGAACCCTAGAAAGGAAAATAGGGCTGCTCCTTGCTTTTTAAAAGAGAGTAGAGAGAGTTTGTGAAATGTAACCCTTCTTTATGACTTAATAATGAGGGAAATGGCCAGCAACTTCTTCTTATAAAGCCTCTATTTTTTTGGCCATCCACTTAGCTAATTTTGGACCACAAATTTAATCAAATTGGCCCAAGTAGGTGATGCACCTACTTAAGGAGTTCAAGCAGCTCAAAATGTCAAAGTAGGTGATGCACCTACTTGCTTAATTTCTTAGTTGGGCTCAATTATATTTAGGCCTTGGCAGATTTGAGCTTTGGGCCTTTTTCCCATTTTTGGTGATGCACCTACTTGCTTAATTTCTTAGTTGGGCTCAATTATATTTAGGCCTTGGCAGATTTGAGCTTTAGGCCTTTTCCCCATTTTTCTTCTTCTTTTACTTAATTTTGGCCCAAATAAGTATTCTAATAAAGGCCCAAATCTGATTCATGGACTTGGTCCATTAACTTGGATCATATAGCTCAAGTAGGTGACTCACCTACTAGCTTAATTAAGTCAAGCAAGCACCTCAATATTTCCTTCCATTTCCAGCTCCTAATCACCTTAATAGAACTTACAACTTATACGCATTTGGTCATTTTAAACTTTAGATTCAAATACCAGCTTACGATCCCAAGTTTAAATGGTCGTATTGACGTTAACTTGGTTGCATCACATTAAACTGTATGGGAAGCCTCTATAATTCCATCTACATCATTAATAATTGCATAACAAATCTCATCCGTTACCTATACCATATGACCATACCAGGTTCCATATAATTAGAATACGTACAAGCAAAACCCATAGACTTTGGGATTAGTTACACTCGTGTCGTGCTTTTCTAGACTATCAAACCCATAAGGTCATTTTCAAATTTCCTAATAAGTGGGGTATAAAATGGGAAAGGAGTTCCTAGTGCTTAGGGGAAGGTTTATTTCATATCTTAGAGCCCGGAATTGGTTTCCAAAGGGTGTCTTTATCATCTTTACATCTTAAGGATTCTAATTTGGAGGGTCCCTCTCTGAAATATGTCTTGCTGGTTAATGAATTTCTTGAGGTTTTCCCGATGATCTTCCTGGTATTTCTCCCGACAGGAAAATAGACTTTGGGATTGATCTTGTCCCGGATACCCATCCTATCTTTATCTCCTATTGGGTGGTTTGAGGTTAGAGAAAATAACTTGTATGGTCCCGACTTGGTTCAGCAATCCATGGAAAAGGTGAAGGTGATTTATGATAGGCTTTAGATTTCCCAAAGTCACCAAAAGTCACTATAGTCCTATATGGATGTGAGGTGAAGGGAACTGGAATTTGAAGTTGGAGATTGTGTTTTTTTGAAGGTGTCTCCCATGAAGAGAGTGATGCAGTGTGGAAAGAAGGGAAATCCAGTCCTTGTTATGTGGGTGCATCTTTTATTTTGAAGAGAGTGGATAATATGGCTTATGAATTGGATCTGCCTTCTAGTTTAGGTTTTGTTAATCTGGTGTTCCATGTCTCAATGTTGAAGAAGTGCATAATTTATCCTTCCTTGGATATTCTTTTGGAGAGTGTGGGTATTTTGGGTTCCTTGTCTTACAAGGAAATCTCGATTGAGATCTTGGACTGGAAAGTCCGTCGGTTGTAGACTAAGGATGTGGCTTTGGTGAAGGTTCTATGGAGGAACCAAAAGTTTAGAGAAGCTACTCGAGAAGCTGAAGAGGACATAAAGTCCAAATATCCAATCTTGTTCCCTATTGTGGATGATTGTGCTTAAGGTATGTGTTTTCCTTAGTATCCTTATTTTCTGTCTTTGTTAAAAGTAAGTATGGTTGTATTCTGTGTTAAATTTTTCTAAGGAATGACTTGTCTCATCATTTGAGGATGAATGATCTGGGGAGGGGGGGATGAAACACCTCAAATTTTGGTCCTTGAAAATTCCTTAACCTCTGAGGTCACTTCCAAGAGTATGATTCTCCCTACATGTCGTAGGGTTTCTTGCCGAGTCATAGGACCTAAGTCATAAAGTGCCTAGTGATATTTGCCTGAGTTACTACCTTGGTGATGACTTAAGGTCATGAGTCATAATGACTCCATACAACTCGTAGGTGAAATTCGTAGAGTGCTTAGTGTGTGCCATGATAGTATTTGTCTTAATTACAAATGAACCTTACGAGTCATAATGTTTGACTATGAGTTGTACGGTATGACTCATAACTAGACCAGTGTGGGTGCCCATGGACAATGTCAAGCCTACAACTGGATCTTACGAGTTGTAAGATCACCCGTAATGATTGGCGATAATTTTAAGCTTTATTTAAAGGGGCACTTAGTCCTTTCCCTTACTCCCCAATTGAAACCTCCATCCATAAAATAACTTTGAGGCTTTATTTTCATCCTTTAGCAAATCAAAACACTCTCAAAGCTCTTTCAAATTCTCCCAAGCAAGCGCATTAGGGTTTCCAAGAGGTTGGTCAATTAGAGATCTAAGGGCAAATTCTCTCCATCATTCTTGATATTTCAGGCATGTGATTACCCTTAAACTTGTTTTACTTATGGCATGAAATTACAAGATTGTTTATGTGGATTTGAACAAGGGTTTTGATGTGGGTTGAGGATTTTGGCATGACTGTCTCTTAACATGATTTCCCATGATTTATTTTGCATTATCCATGCTCTATTAACGATTTTGAACTTGCGGGGAGCATAGGAATGGTAAATAAACTAAGTGGTCACGGTTATCCCCAAGTTGATGATTTTATCTTGATATATGGTTTTGGAAATTGTGTTTCCTCAAACTAAATTGTGAAATTGATACTAAATATGGTTTGACGCATGGTTTGACTTGTTCACTTATACGAATGCATTGGCATAAAAGGTTAGTGAACCATGGATTAATTTTATTGAACCTTGGTGTTTGTGTATTCCCCATATGAATGTATAATTTAATCTAGAGGGGTCATGAGTTTCCCTACATGAATGGTTAATTATTATGGCATAATAATGTTAACTTGCAAATGAGGTTGGTATGACGATACCAATGGGATGCCTTAATGAATGAATTGGTTAAATTAATAGGAATGTGTGCTAAATGTTTTAATTGGACTTAAAAAAGAGTTGTGTAGCTGGGCCATGAAAGTAGAGGTCCCAAGGGACCAATATTGGAAACCGCAGTTGCTGAAACTGGGATCTAAATAACTGGGAGGTTCGAGTCCCCCTTATTATATGATTGAGAGGTTCGATTCCCCATGTTACATGATTGGGTGCTTAAGTCACCCTGATATATTTTGGGAGGTTTGAGTCCCCCATAAGGCATATGCACATATGATTATCCTCTGGTTCATATGGCTTCATGCGCTGGGGCCATTCTAACTGGGGAGAGCTAGTCCCATATATCCCATGGGTGCCTTATTATGACTGTTATGCTATACAACCTAGGCTAAGGTTTTAAAAGTCATGCTAAGCCTTGTTCCCTACCCCAGCATGTGATATGTATATGTATTTGCTTATGATTATGTGCATTGGATTTTGACTAATTTTGAATTATTGATCATGTCATTACTTTATCCTCTTATCCTTGAGATATATGATAGAGCTCAACCCGCTAACCATCTCCAAATGACATATCCCCACGCGATGCATGACATTGAGACACAACTAGTTTTTCTGCACAGTGATTAGGTGACTTCTAGATTGATCGAGAGTTGACTTAAAGTGGTGAGCTTCCATACTCCGGAAGACCCTCATTTCATGTTTCATTTTATTATGTCATATACTCTTCTTTAGACTTATTTTGGATATAGATGGGGGTATGTCTCAACTTTTTATTGGTATTCAGCTATTAAAGGCTTTGTGGATATTACTGTGGACTTGTGTATTGGTTATTGGTACTATTGGCATAACATATGTTTTGGATTTTACCTTTTATACCTTGTTATATGTTCGAAATTCATTCTTTATTGGTGTGTATGATCTATTGATTAGGCTAGGAGGTGGTCTCTGATCCACGATAGACTCGAGACTCATCACAGGCAAACCCTGGTTTGGGTCGTGATAGATAGTCACTTTGTTCAATTGTCGATAATCAACACACATATGCATAGATTCATCTTTGTTCTTAACTAACAATACAGAAACACTCTAAGGAGATGCAGTCAGTCTAATAAATTTTAACTTAACAAATTCTACAATAGCTCTTTTAATTCCTTCAACTTTGTCGGGGTTATCTTATATGGAAGAAAGGAAAAATGCTTAGTAAACTGCTCCACATTAATAGCAAAATCAATATCCCTATTCGGAGGAACACCATGTCATCTATAATAAATATGTCCATGAACTCTTTATCAACCTTCACACAATCCAAGAGAGGTGGTAATCAACACCGATATCGCACAAATAGGCCAAATAAGAAAGACACCCTTTCCAACCATGGCATGAGCTCAAAGAAAAGATATAAACCCTTTAAAACATAAAATAGGTGTCACAAACTAAACCAAAGGCCTGACATTGACTGGTATCTAAAGTCCACTTAGGATCAGAGACCACCCTTTCTTTTTGCTTATCCAAACAAAATGTAATACAACTAGCAGCTGATGAATTCCAAATATATAACAAGATAGAATAATGTAACTCAAAAGAGTATAAGAATATCAACAACAATACCCAGTCCACAGTAATCCACAAGTCTCTAAAAAACCAAACCAATCTAAGTCGGGATATGCCCTCGACTATAGCTAAAAACAAGTCCAAATAAAAGTCTACGATAATAAATAAACCAAGAAGCAATGGACTTCCGGAATAAGGAAGCTCACCACTTTAATCTTAAACCAAGAAGCAATGGACTTCCGGAATACGGAAGCTCACCACTTCAAGCTGACTGTTGACAACCCAAAAATACTATCACTGCGCAGGAAAAATAGAAGTGTCTCCATGTTCTGTATCGCGTAGTGATACAATATTCAAAGATGGTTAGCGGGTTGAGCACTAGTATGTAACTCAGGGATAAGGGGATAAAATAATGCCATCATTCTAAAATCAATTCAAAATCAATACACATGTACAAATGCGAGAATATACAATTATATATATGATGCTGGGAGAGGGAACAAGGTTTAGCATGAACTTTAAAACCTTAACCTGAACTATGTAGCTCAACCGTCATAAGAAAACACCCATAGTCTATATGGGTTCAGCTCTCCCTCAGCTAAAAGGGCCCAGTGCGTGTAGCCGCACGAACCAGAGAATTATCTTAGGTACATATACATCATGGGGGACTCGAACCTCCCGGTCATAAATAAAGGGTGACTTTAGAACCCAGTCATTGAATATGGGGTCTAAAATTTCCTAATCATTTAGTAAGGAGACTCAAACCACTCGGTCATTTAGACCTTTGCGCTGGAAAATGCAGTTTCTAGTATTGGTCCCTTGGGACCTCTACTTTCACGGCCCAGCCGCACAACCCTATTTAAACCCGATTAAAATATTTTTTCACATATTCCCATTTATTAAACCAATTTATTAAGGCACTCTATTGGTATCGTCATACCAACTTCACTTGCAAGCTAACACTGTCATACCATATCGATTAACCATTCATATAGGGGAATTCATGACCTCTCTAGGTTTAATTATTCATTTATATTAAGAATCCATAATACCCTGGTTTAATAAAATCAATTCATGTTTCAAATGCCTTTAATTCCATACAATGGTTCCAAAGGTATTTTCAATATGCATGTAATCATATTCAAACCCAATTTCAAAATATTGGGTTGAGGTTATACCAATTCAATTACTGAAATTCACAAAATTAGAGAAGACCATGTCCTCTTAGTTCATTCACCATGACCATACACCCCATAAGTTCAACACCATAAATAAAGCATGAATAATGCATATAACATCATGGGAATCCAATTTAAGAAACATTCATTCTAAAACCCTCAACACATATAAAAAACCATGTTCAAATCCACATAAACAATCATATAATTTCATGATTTAAGTAAAACAAGTTTAAGGGAAGAGTCACATGCCTAAAAGTATCACAATTGTGGAGGGAATTCACCCTTGGAAGCTCTAGACAATCAAACTTAAGAAGCCATAGGTGTTCTTTGACTTAGGGATTTAAGAGAGTAAAGAAAGTGTTTTGATTTGTTAAATGATGAAAATAATTCCAAAAAGGTGTTTTATGGTCGTGGGTATTAAGTGGGGAAAGAGGAAATTTACCAATATGCCCTTAAGCAAAAGTTGAGAATTTTCTGCCCAGTAGCTACGAGTCTTATAACAAATCATTCTGTAGTTTGGGCCTTGTTGAAACTTTTGGTATGGATTACACCATAATTAGATTTTCCTGCTTGACATTCGTGGAGAGGTTATATGGATTCTACATCAGCTGGATTTCTCTTTTTTAATGGACCTAGTTCTCTGAGATGTTCTTGGAGAAGTACATGTCTCTCAGCCTTAGAGATTATTTGAGGGATCAATTCTCTAGATTGGATCAGGTCTCGATGACAGTTACAGAGTATGAGGCTCATTTTCAAGAGTTAAAAAGGCATTTTACTTCCATTCAATATATTTAGTATGAGAGAGTTCGTTGCTTTGTTTGAGAATTGAAACTTCCCCTTTGCATATCTATAAGAATTTTGGTTGCTGTGGGTAGATCTTTGCTAAGGTTTTTGATCATGGTTGGGTGATAGATGGGATGTATCTTGAGGCCCAAGGGGGCAATTATAAGAGGTCTGGATATCAGGGTAGTTTCAGTAGGAGCCATAGTAGTTCCCAATTCAGAGGTAGTAGTTCTCATAGTTGGTATTCTCCGCGTCCATCCTATCAGCCTCAGAGTCATCCCAGTCGACCAAATTATGCAACTCTTTAGATTACTGATGGAAGTCAGTTTAGTGCTAGTGATCGCCCTAGTCAGGTTGGCAGTCTATCTTTGAGGGGTTCATTTTCTGTCTATTCTAGTCGTGATAGTTACATTAGGCCTACCAGATCTGTTGGTTCTAGTTCAACTCAGGGAGTATGTTATCGTTGTTGATATTTTGGTCATTATTCTCATGAGTGACCTTGTAGTGGGGCGATTATTTCTGTAGATCAGAATATTTCCCCTATTAGAACAATTCATCCCTCAATTAGAGGTGGTTCTTAGGGTCGTAGGGGTGGTTTTTAGGGTACTCGAGAAGGCTCTCAGGTAGGCACGACTAGAGGTCGGTCAAGATCCCAAAAAAGTGGTGGGTGTGGTAAGTTATATACAGTACCTAATAGACCCAAGGCCGAGTCTTTGGATGCTGTCGTTATAGGTATAATTTTGGTGTGCCATTTGTTAGACCTTGCTTCATTTAATTCGGGATCCACTTATTCTTATGTTTTTGCTTATTATGTTGTACAGTTAGAGTTATCTTAGGATTTTTTATTTGTGCCCTTGTGTGTATTTACTTTCATGGGTGATTCTTTAGTAATAGATCATTTGTTCAGATCCTGTGTTATGACTATTAAAGATGTCGATACTCATGGTGATCTTATTGTTCTGGGTATGGTGGATTTTGATGTGATTCTAAACATGGACTGGTTATCTCACTATCATGCGTTCATAGATTGTTTTGCCAATAGCGTCACCTTAGCCATGCCCGGTGTACCCCTAGTCGTGTGGTAGGGAGCGCTTATCCATGAGCTAATGTGGATTATTTCTTTTATTCATGCTAGGAGGATTATTTTGATGGGTTGTGAGTCTTATGTGACTTATATTTATGATACTAATACAGAGATTTCGTCGCCTGACTTTGTTCCTGTTACTTGTAAGTTTACCTGATGTATCCCCTATTGACCTGCCCGGTTTCCCCCTGCCCCAAAGATTGAGTTTGCTATTGATCTTGAGCTAGGAACCCAACCTATTTCCATGTTACCTACTGTATAGCTCCTTCCGAGCTTAAAAATTTGAATTCTCAGCTTCAGGATCTTCTTGGTAAGGGTTTTATTAGACTGAGTGTATGTCACAACCCAAACCAGGGCCTGTCCATGACGGGTATCTCAAGTCCCACGTGGATCAGAGATCACCCTCTTCACCTAACCTAACCAATATATCAACCACAAGTGTCAGATGAATTTCAAACACTTAACAAGATATTCAAAATAAGACTAACAATAGCTTATGAAATATCTAAACTATTCATCACCACAATACACTAAACCAACAAACCCAAGTCCACAGTAATCCACAAAGTCTCTATAATCCAAAGTCAATAAAATATCGGGACAATCCCCCGACAATAGCCAAAATCCAAGTCTAACAAAGTCTATGACATAGAGTAAAAAGACCATGAAATAAATGCCTTCTGAACTATAGGAGCTCACCACTACAATGTCAACTCGCGAACCACTCAAATACCTGGTCATTACATAGGAAAATAAGAAGAAGCTCCGATACCTATATCATGTGGGGATACAACGTCTAGAGATGGTCAACGGTTGGAGTGCTAACATGTAATTCATGGATAGAGGAACAAAGTAATGTTATCAATAAAACCAAGTTAAATCATCATATGCAACATAGGGAACAAAGCTTAGCATAAATTTTGAAAGCATTAACTTGGGCTGTATAGCATAACTATCTTAAAACAAGGTACCCACGGGCTACATGGGTCTAGCTCTCCCCTAGTTGGAAGGCCCCCAGTGCATGTAGCTACACAAACCATAGAATATCTATATCCGTATATGCCATTATGGGGGACTGGAACCTCCCGGCATAATCAAGGTGACTTAAGCACCAATGTATACATTATAAAGGACTCGAACCTCCCATTCATATATTCATTAGGGGGACTTGAACCTCTCGGTCATATAGACACCTGCACCGGCTATCACGATTTTCAGTGTTAGTCCTTCGGACTCCACTTTTATGGCCCGACTACACATCTCTCCTTAAACCCCAATTTAAAACATTCATTACACGTGCACACAACCATTAGTCCAATTGCTTACCAAAGGCATCTCGTTGGTATCGTTCTACCAACCCCACTTGTAAGTGGACAACATGCCATAACCATTATCATTCCACTTTGGGATTGAACCCATTGTTTATACAAAGTCATCAATTCAATTTAACATTTAGTGACTTGACCCCATTTATCTATTTAAACCACCAAGATTATAATTCAATTCAACTTATGGCCAACAAGGCTTTTTATGAAACCATTTACCAATCATTTACAGTATTAGGCCAATGCCTTAGTTCAAAACACATTTTAATTCAATTTATGGTCATCAATACCTTTAAAAAACCCTTTATTAACATTCTTATACCAAGCATTATTTTGAAACCCAATTCATCATGTGACAAGATTCTTCTCATAGGCATTTTCATAAACAAGTTGAGGGCATACTATTATAAAATCATTATTCATGTCAAAAATCATCAAGTTAGGGTTAACCATGGCCCATTCATTAAACCACAATTTCCATACACCCACATATACAAAACCATTACCAAAAACATGTATAAACACAAGTGAAATCATGAGAGAACAAAACTTTACATTAGATATTTAAACCCCTAACCATAGATTTCAAACCATTTATGATTCAAGAATAATGTTTAAAACAAATAATTTTTATGAACTAACTATGAAGGAAGAGTCACACACCTGAATTATGAATATTCACGAAGAGATTTTGATCTTTAAGCCTCTAGGTGACCACCTTGATGAAACCCTAGCCCAACCTTCTTGAGAGGTTTCTAGAGAGTTTTTAAGAGTGTTTTTATCTTCTAAAGTGAAGAATGAGGGACCAAATAGTGTTTAAGATGTAGGTCTTAAGGTCTAGGGGTGGGAAATGTCTAAAATACCCTCATCTTAAAAGCTGTAAGAGACTCGCAAGAGAGTACGATTAGGCCCTTCCACTTATACCCCATCATATAAGTGGTACCTTCTATTCGTACCTTCATCAAAATATTGGACACTATAATTTTTCCAACATATAACTCCTTAGCATGAATCGTACCCTACCATACAACAAGTACCCATTCAAGTCATACCCTAAGCAGAATGTGAAGGCTAGATACTGAACAACATATGGTTTGGCACTACACATCTCATATCATGATCATACGAGTCGTATTCTACCTTCTCATGCCAAGAATAGAACTTGACCAATGTGACACTATCCAACATACGAATAGGGTCCTTGACCTGTACCCACACTATACGAGTGGTATGGTGAGTCTTATGATGCACAAAATGCCCAAGACTCAGGAAATTTTGTAAATGACAAAGTTTGGGGTGTTTCAGTGTATCCTCTTAGGGAGATCCTGCATTTTTTGTGAAAAATAAAGATGGCTCTATGCATATGCATATTAATTATAGACAACTTAATAAGATGACAGTGAAGAACCATTATCCTATGCCTCATATTGATGATTTATTTGACCAGCTTTAAGGAGCAATAATATTTTCTAAGATCTATTGGATATCTGGTTACCATCAATTGAGAATTTGGGCTGAGGATATCCCAAAGATAGATTTTAGGAACCGTTATGGTCATATGTGTTCTTGGTGATATCTTTGGCTTGGCTAATGCCCCAACCACATTTATGGATTTGATGAACCGAGTGTTTAAAACTTATGTAGTTCCTTCGTGATTGTGTTCAACAACGACATCCTTGTATATTCGAGAAGTAGAGAGAAACCTGTACAATATTTGAGGATTGTGCTCCAGACTTTGAGAGATCATGTGCTTTTTGCCAAATTCTCTAAGTGTGAGTTTTGGCTTGGGTTGGTGACATTCCTTGGGCATGTGGTGTCTAATGATAGAATTATAGTAGACCCAAATAAGATTGAGGTGATTCATGAGAGGGATCGACCTACATCTCTGACTGAGGTCCGTAGCTTTATTGGTTTGACCTATAATTATAAATGATTTGTTGAGGGATTTGCTACTATTTTAGTTCCTATGACCAGATTGACTTAGAAAGAGGTTCCTTTCTGATAGTTTGAGGAGTGTGAGTTGAGCTTTGGAAAGCTCAAGGAATTTCTTATTCATCTCATGTTCTAGCTCTTCTTGTTGAAGTTGAGGGATTCACCATGATTTGTGATGCTTCTGGTGTTGGTCTAGGTTGTGTTTTGATACATCAGGTCTGTCTTATTGCTTATGCTTTGAGATAGATTAAGGTGCACGAACAAAACTAACCCGCTCATGATTTAGAGTTAGCAGGTATGGTTTTTGTACTTACGTTTTGGATGCATTATCTTTATGCTATGAATTATGAGATTTCATTGATCAGTGCAGTCTTCAACATCTCATGACATAGAGATAGCTCAATGCTAGATAACATTGATTGATGAAGTTTCTTAAGAAATATGATATCTCTATCTTGTATCATCTGGGCAAGGCTAATGTGGTAGCAGATGCCTTGAGTTGGAAAGTAGTGAGTATAGGTTGCTTGGCTTATATTTTAGTTTCTTAGAGGTTGTTGGCACGGGACATTCAGTCCTTATCAAACTTAATAGTTTTCCTTAATATTTTTAATTTGAGGAGGATTCTTGCTAGTGTTAAGTTGAGGTCTTTTTTATTTGAGTAGATTCGTGATCGTCATTTTGAGGATAGTAAGCTTCACTTCCTTCATTATTAGGTGTTGAGTAGTGAGTCTGAGAGGAACACCATAGATTTCGAGGGTTTTTTACAATTTGATGGCCGCATTTGTCTTCACAAGATTGATGACTTGATCCGGTTGATTCTACATAAGGATCACAACTCTAGATATTCTATTTATCTAGGCACAACCTCTATTGTCTGTAATGAAGGCCGAGCATCAATGTCCAGGTGGTTTGATTTAGAGATTTCCCATTCCTGCGTTGAAGAGGGAGCGTATTACCATGGACTTTGTTAGTAGATTACCCTATACTTCTCATGGTTTTAATGGTATTTTGAGTTATTGTGGATTGGTTCACCAAGTCAACATATTTCCTTCTTATTCAGATATCCTTCATTGCTGAGAGGTTAGCTCACATCTATGTGCATGACATAGTCCATTTGCATGGTGTGCCCATATCTATTATTTTGGATCCAGGTTCCATGTTTAATTCTAGATTTTGGATAGATTTTTAGGAGGAGTTACGTACTCAAGTGTATTTGAGTATAGCCTTTCATCCGCAGATAGATGGAACTATTCAGGTGCTTAAGGATATGCTTTGAGCCTATGTTATGTATTTTGAAGGCCAGCGGGAGGAGCACTTATCCTTGGCAGAGTTTGCTTATAACAACAATTATCATTCGAGTATTAAGATGGTGCTATTTGACGCTTTGTATGATAGGAGATGTCGTTCTCTGATTGGATGGTTTGAGACTTTTGAGATTTGATCTTGAGGTACTGATTTTCTTAAGGAATCATTGGATAGAGTTAGGGTAATTCAGGATAGGTTGACAGTAGCTCACACTAGGCATAAGACCTATGCAGACCGTAGGCTCCGTGCCTTGTGATTTGGAGTTAGTGATCGATTACTCCTCTGTATATCGCCCATGAAGGGTGTGATGAGGTTCAGGAGAAAGGGAAAGCTCAGTCCCAGATATATTAGACCTTTTGAGATTCTTTGTATGGTTGGTGAGGTGGCTTATTAGTTAGCTTTACCTCTAGATTTTGCTGCTGTCCATCCAACTTTCCATGTTTATATGTTGCGTCAATATATTTTTGATCCACCGCATGTGTTTAGATGGGACTCAGTCCAGTTGGATGAGCGATTGACCTTTTAGCGAAGCCTGTTCTCTAGTGATGTTAGGTGGTTGCACACTAGGGAGATTCCTGTAGTTAAGGTTTAGTGGAGACACCGCTTAGTGGAGAAGGCCACTTGAGAGATCTAGATTAAGATGCTGACCCAGTATCCTCACCTGTTTGAGACTCTAGGTATATCTTAATCCTTAGCTTTTGTGGACAAAAGTGCCTTTAGTAATGGATATTGTAATGACCATTCAGGTCATTTTCTATATTTCTGCTTATTTTCATTGTTGATCTTCTCTATAGCTTCCCCAAGTCAATCATGACTTACTGGAATTGATAGTTCGATTATCGGACAATTCATTTGGATTTTAGACCCATTTCCATATTTTAAAGTCTTTGCTGGTTCCAAATATCCACTGGGTGAAAACTTCTATCAAATGACCACGAATGCAAATTCTAACTATTACACCAACTCCAAAATATTGATTTTAGGCTAGATGGACTTTTGGTTCAGGTCTTGAGGCACTCGGGTTCATTTTGACCTATTGGTTGAAAAGTTAATAAATTAGAAACTAGGTATGGGACCCACATTAGTCGAAACAACCTTGGATGGAAATTTTTGCTGCGCCATTGAGTCTAGAACATTGAATTAGTGTGGTTACATAGTCCATTTGCGTATACGAGATTCCAAATAAATTCCGAGGGCTTGGAGGAGACTTGGAAAATTCCAAGTCTACTACTGTTATTTGGTGCATCACAATCTCGAGCCAAGGGTCACAATTGTGATACCCTAGGAATTCCTTAAGTATCGTTATTGCTGTGTCTTTTCGTGATCACGATTTACTGGTGCAGTCCCAATATACCGTGATTGCAAAGGCTGGGTCATAGTTGCGAGAATCGAGAACCTGGGATAGGTAAAAATAGGCCAATTTAGCCCTATTTTGCTCATTCTTTGCCCAATCTCTTGAGACTAAAACCCTAATTAGAGAGATAGATTAAAATGGAAGTTCGTAGGTGATTTGGGAAGCTTTATTAACACTTATTTCTTGATTCTCCTTCGGACTTGAAGTAAGATTCCTCTAGATTCGTGGTTGATTTTTTTTATTTCTTGACCAAAAAGCCCAAAACTTTGAGGTCTAGATTTTAGCCCCAAATTAGCTCAGAATTCACCCATTTTGAGGGTAATGATTTCTTGAGCATGTGGGAACGTTGGGTTGGTTTTGTAAATGTGATTTTTTTGTAAATAGGACCCACATGGGATTCTTGGGTGATTTTTGGACCCGAAGCACAGTAGTGCAATATGGGTATCATTATTATTGTATTGATGAGTAGAATGTGATTTTGATAGCTTGGCATCTTGTAGAAGCTTCTCAAAAGGGAATAATAGTGGTTTAGTAGATCTTGTGATCTTTCTTCGACGTCGAGGTAGGCTAGGTTTTACCCCTTGTTAGATTGAGCTAATTCATAGTATGTTTATGATATTTTATTGTATTTGGTATGGGTTTTATGTGTTGGTATGGTGAATTGCAATGCTTGGGTTAGTTGGACCATTTAGGCTATTTGTAAATCATAAATTAGGCATAATTGACCTAGTTGCTCATATTTTAGGTGAATTTACTGTCTTAGGTATAATTGAGGCTTGTGTAACATCTAAAAGTGAGCTTAGTTCGGGTTGAATTTGCCTAAAGTGGAACTTCAGGGATTAGAAGTGGGCCCTTGACCCATCTTAGCTAAGGCGCGTGTTAGATTGTGTAGACCTTTATACGCTTATTAGATTCTTTGAAATGCTTATTGAGGTAATATTGAGAAACCTTGAAACTTGATGGTTATATTGGTTAATGTGAGGGTTCACACCTATTGATTATGCTATTATTTATGCCATTGATGTTACTACTGATTACATTGATATATTTATATTTACCGGTTTAAGTCCATCTATTGATGATATATTTATCGATTCAAGTTCAAGTATTGATGACATATTTATCTATTCAAGTCCTGCTATTGATGATATATTTACTGGTTTAAGTCTGACTATTGATGATATATTTATCGGTTCAAGTCTAGCTACTGATGATATATTTATCGATTTAAGTCCCGCTAATGATTAAACGTATATATGTACCAGTTTGAGTCTGGATATGCATATTATGCTATGACGATATACTTATTATGATATGATGACTTTGGGATGTGAGATTGTTAATCTAGTTAAGTCAAAAATGAGGAAATGGTTATAATGTGGTATGATATAAATGAATTCTGGTGAAATAATCATTAGTTGATAAGTGTTGATTAATTGGCATGTGATGAATATGGAAAAGCAATGGCTATAGTGTGGCATGACTTGGATGAATTCCTATTGTATTATGAGAGTTGATAAATGACGGTGGTGGGTTATTCTATCTTTTTTGTACCTTTCAAGCTTATGGAGGCTTGCGATGGGTTATTTACTTTTTTTTGTACCAATTGATGTACGGGAGCCATTTTTGTAGTTATGCTTGTTGTGATGATGCTTTATGTTATTTTGTGCTATTATTTCGGTTTATTTACCTATGTATGCACAACAATGTTGGAGTTAATTTAGGTTCATTTTCTCACCTTGACTTAGTTATATTATCTTGCATTATATTATACTTATATCATGATTTAGCTCAGTCGACTGATGATGCCTATTGAGTACCCACTGTTTTGGTAGTCATACTACACTTCTGTAGCTTTTGGTGTAGATCTGAGTACTTATTGTCTCCGTTGATCGATGTTTGTGCTATGTTGATATATGGAGATAGGGTGAGCTTTTGGAGTTGGAGTCACCTATTTCCTTCTATCTTTCTATGTTCAGTCTCTTGTTTAAAAATAAATGTATTGACTATTCTTGATAGTTGGGTTGTATTTTTATTCATAGTTTGTCTTAGATTAGCTCTACCAGGTCGTGGGATGGTATTTACGTAGAGACTACCATTAAACTATTTCTATTCCCTTACTTATTTATTATTTTGGTTTTATTGTTAGGACCTTTTAGGGTATTTCCACCAAGTTAACCCATTGTGTTTAACTCCGGGTTACAGTTCAGCTTACCTTCTAGGGGATAGAGTAGGTGCCATCATGACTCTTAAATCGGGTCGTGACACAAATGGTGTTTTTATGGCTCTTACTTTTGCTGAGGCAACTGTAATCTTGGATAGGATGACAAAAACTAGTAGATCTTGGCATACTGATACGCCCAAATTACACTTCTCTTACGAGAGAGTAAGCAGTAGTTGTCAAATATATAACCCAACTAGGTTGGGGTCGAATCCTACAGGGAATATGGTGTTAATTAAGTTGTGTGCAGATTAGTTGACTTTTAATCGTCAGTTTCCGTAAAATAAATAGGGGGGTTTGATTCAGTTCATAAATTAATGGTTTCAGTTTAACGAGAAGAAATATGTGTAGTAGTAATCAAATTCAGAGAAATAACAAGCTAGGGTTATGTCCACCTTGTAGTTTTCAATACTTTCTAACTATGGGCTTTACGAATTCATACATGTATCGTGTTTACAGAGAAACATATTGTATTTAATAACATAATCCAAGTGTTTCTTAATGATCAAGGACTAATTCACTTTAGTTCTCTCGAATCAAAAGAATTTACCAAAAACAATACGAAATCTCCAAGTAGTTAATCCTGCTAAGGCATTAACTTATGAAATAGGGGTTGGTAATCCTATTTTCTTGTCATACTCTCTTTTTCAAACATCAACCTTTCTTTCAAACAAATTGCGTTTTAAGGCATATCCTCTATGTTTGCAACCACAAGAATTCAAGATAAGCGAAGAGAGTATGATGTAAACTAATCAATGCATAATGAATTCAAAACCCAAAGTGATAGATTGTATGCTACAAGGCTTCCATAACCCTAACTAATAAACTTTGCTACTCATGAATAAAACAAAAAACATCATAAATATATTCATCATACCATAAACTAGAAGAAGATCTTGGTGTGCGAATCGTGAAAACAAGAGAGAAAATGTTTTTCTCTCTCTCCAGGCTAAGCCGCCACTCTCCTTGTTCAGAATAATACAGAATAATTCAATAATGAATAAAAATTCAGCATTAAGCCTTTTAATAATCTCTTCTCTCATAATTGCCTTCTAAGTCCCTGAACTAATTATAAATGACAAACTAGTCTTGGACATAGTTTCTAGGCGCCACATTTGGTCAAGATTGCTACTCTCTCTTGTGTCATATGCTATCCGCATTCCATAGTCCCATAATGTCTTCATCTACCACATTAATACCTGAAATCATGCTAATCACATCGGTTAGCTCAATTACATAGAAGTAGAGTAAAAACATAAGAAACTAGGCACTTTGTTCTCTAAACATAGCTAAAATATGGATAAATTATGGTGCTTAGGCGTATAAATACACCCAAGATCACCACCCCACACTTAAAACTTTGTTCGTCCTTGAAAAACATATCTATTTATGCATACTACACAAGCCTTAGCACCCACAAAGGAAAATAAGATGCTCAAATAGGCTCACACAATAATTATGAACAAGAAGTAGCTTCAAGAATCATTCCTAGATACAACCTATCCTCAAGAATAGACTCATTAAGTTGGAAATTTCATGCATATCGTTCAAGAAAAGAAATCATATAAATTACCCAACCTTCATCAACCATGTACCCTCACAACAACAGAGTTACCCATAATCACTCACAATCATGCAATTTCTAACAAAATGGGTACAAGAATCAAGTTGCGCTCACTCTCACAAAGAATTCTCAAATTACAACTGATGACCATATGCTTGCCCTTAGTGTAATACTCCACTAATATCATAATGCTAAGATTAGGATTAAATAGGTCTTTTACGGGTTGTAATGCAGGCTAAAGGATGGGTAGGAACTATTTTGGCCATAAATAGTGACTATCTTCCCTAAGAACTTTAATACACTACATTATGCAATTAAGATCAATCTCTAACAACCAATTTCCACTTCTGCTATCTTCACAGATTTGCTTTTCACCCCAACTCGTTAAGCTTAATTAATAACACGATGGTGGGAGTATGCAACCCTTTCAAATATTTTTTTTTGGCACCCTTTTCACGTTACGCACCCCTATAATAGCCACCCTCAACTTAAGCATTTTGCCTTAGTTGAGGTGCACAATGTCCAAGAAGGACCAGGGACAAAACACGTTCATTGTAACATGTCCGAGATAAAATTTTGAACTTTATCAACAATTTTAGCTACTCCCAACCACATCAATTGCTCATGCCAATAACTAGACTTTGAGGCATCAATTTCACCTTTTTCCTCTTATTGTCAAACTCCTAACTCACATTGATTTTACATTAAAGCGCTTAGGAGCTTTTTGGATTAAATTACGGTCTATTAAAGAACGGATTAGGCTACTTATGAGGCTAACAAAAGAACAAGCTAAAGGCTCGACGGGGCTATCTAAGATAATGTACAAAGGTAGGTCAAAAGAAGGTATGAACAATGGCTATCAAAGAAATGCCTAAATCATCTCCTAAACTCACAATCTTTATTTCGCTTTGCATACACACCAGGCAAGTTCTAGCATCAGCTACAATAAGGAATATACAACAGTCTTACACACTCATGGCACATGGTCAAATCAATTAGGAGCATTATAGATTCTCGACCGAACAATTACATGAATTCAATTAAAACCAACAATCACAACAAGAGTCACAACTAGAGCCTAGGTGTTTCAAATGTAATGATCCGTCACATACTTATGTTATAATGTCATGTGATCCACAAGAGCAGTTACATGTAATTGAAAGACTACTTTTCTCTTAAGACGGTCGTCATCCATCAATCATCGATAATAGCACCTAATTATGACTAAATAACTAAGAAAATGAACAAAATAACTAATCCTATCCAGAAGTATACTAAGGAGAAGGTCCTATTTTCTTACAAAACAAGTAGTAAAGTAACCAGCCACCCCACACTTAAGCTCAACACTGTCCCCAGTGCAAATAACAAGATAAAGAACCTGGATAGTAGTACTTCTCATCCACATTAGGAGTCATGCAACCTACATGGAGATCATCATTGGAGCCATTTTTCCTGTATTTATCCTATCATCCATGTCAGCCACACATAATAAAACTAACTATAATTAAGATGAGGGTGGTGAAGTCACCACCCCACACTTAATTTGTTAGTATCAACTAATTAAGTGTTATTGTTGGGTACTCAGACTTCACCGACATACACTTTGACATGGTGCACCACGTTAGTCACAATACAATTCAATCGCTCCAATTTCCCCATGTCTATTTCAATGAAACACTTTTTGATCAAAATCATACCCTACACTTTTAACCATATCAAGATATACAAAACACCGTCACTTTCCTAATATAGCCATGGCAAGAATTTAATTCATAATCCTCAAGTGATAAATTAATAACTACAACATAAAGTCACAACACCTAAGTATTAAGAAAAGAACACTTACCTTGAAGATGAAGGATTGAAGAAAGTGAGTCAATGTTCTTGGGTTTTGAAAGTGGTGAGGAGCTTGTGGGACAAAGAGTGTGTTGAAGGCATGGTTTTTAAAGGATGAAATTTGGGTTAGGTTAACCCAATTTAAGGTCGGATTTATGTTGTTTGGATTAAGTGTGCATCGCATAATATATCACACACTTGATACAGTGGGCATCTGCAAAGAGGTATGCTACGCATAACCTATTGCACAACTTTAAGAGTACGGCGCATAGGGTATCGCACACTTGAGGCAGTGACCATATGCGGAGAGGTGTGCGATGCAAATGTTATTGCATATGTTAAAGTGTGCAACGCATACGTTATCGCACACATCAGGGTGTGCGGCGTATTGTGCATCACATAGTTGGTCCAGTGAGCATGTGCGATGGGATGTACAACGCACTCTTGGTCAGAAAGGTCCATACCGCGAGGGATTCTCCCCCGCACCCCCATCGAGGTCAGTGGTGGGCTTCGGGATCGGGACTTTTGGCCCGATCCCTACGCTACCACCACAGACCTCATTGAAAGTCATAAAAAAAAGTCACACCGTAAAAAAATTGGTGTCGGATTAACATAATTTGGGGCACAACTCTAATAAAAATCATGACTCGAGCCTTAACAATTGACCATTCCAATTTACCTGTAATGTTCCCATTACTCCTAAACTTACCACCTTTGCTGTGGCTCAATTCAAAATTGACTTTGGTACCAATAATCTCCTTAATACTTCATACACTTACACTTAATCAAAAACAACAAAAATGATTAGAAGGATGGGTTGCCTCCCACCAAGCGCCTAATTCAGTGTCGCGGCACGACCCAATCAACTTTTTCCTCCACCTTGAGGATATGAATTTCACCCCCAACATCGCATCCATCTTTTGCCTCGCTCATACGGGGGTGGTGCAGAAATTAAGAAATTGAGTAATGGATGATGCATGGTAAACAACTCGATCTTAAAGTGAGGTGTGTTTTTATGTTGCTTATCAAGTGTAAAATAAAGAATATAGGATTCTTGGTCCTCATATTCACACTCTTCCACTATTTTAGATGATTTCACGGACAAGATATCATCTAAACATAATGTGGAAAAATGCTTTGAGTGAGGTCCAACTAATTCTACTTCAAAATTTACACTATCTACTACACACTCACTTTTACTCACCTTCTCGACATCTTCTCTTGGAATTGGGCTAGAGTCTTTATTAGAGATTTTCTTGGTTTCTTCTTTTACCTCTAGCACCAAGTCCTCAATCTTGGCATCATCTCTAATGGTTGGTTTGGTTGGTTGGGAAGTCACCGAGGGTTGCTCAACATCAATATAGGGTTCTAGCTCCTCATCTTCACACTCTTCCATTATGTTAAATGATTCCACAGATAAGATATCATCTAAGTATATTGTAGAAGAGTTCTTTGAATGATTGAGCTTTATATCCATCTCCTCATGAATGATTGGCCTCATGCCTTGACACATATCACATACGATATCGTATGTTTCTTCCTGGAGATCCAACATTCATTGAAACATAGCTTCAATGCCACTCCTTCCGGTGCTTCGTTCTTCCTTTTCTTGATCATAAGACCTGTTAAACTCAAAAGAAGTACTAGAATTTGGGTTAGCGCAATGGGGGGAGTGTGCATTAGGGAAATCACTCCAATGTCCATCTTGACCACCATATAAAGAACAATCAACTTCCTGTAGGATTGAGATGGTGCACACATCTCTCTCCGGGGAGCATATCTACAATCTTGCCAAAAGTGAGGTCCATCACAATATGGACATGGATCATCAAGATAAGATTTCCAACCACCAAGCTCATGTTCATTCTACGATGCCATAGTAATAAGTAAACTAAAATTAAAATCTACCTAACACAAGAAATAAAAGAAAACTAAAAACAAATATTTCCAAGTTTGAATTCAAGCAAGTAGGCTAAAATTCCAAACCAACTCTCTTAAACGTAAAATTAAGAAACTTGACTAGCAGTCAATTAACACACATAAACTCAATCGACAACCGTATTCCCCAGCAACGGCGCCAAAATTTGATACGCCCAAATTACACTTCTCTTACGAGAGAGTAAGAGGTCGTTGTCAAATATATAACCCAACTAGGTTGGGGTCAAATCTCACAGGGAATATGGTGTTAATTAAGTTGTGTACAGATTAGTTGACTTTTAATCATTCGTTTCTATAAAATAAATCGAGGGGTTTGATTCAGTTCACAAATTAATGGTTTTAGTTTAATGAGAAGAAATATATGTAGTAGTATTCAAATTCAGAGAAATAGCAAGCTAGGGTTATGTCCACCTTGTAGTTTTCAATACTTTCTAACTATGGGATTTACGAATTCATATATTTAGCGTGTTTACAGAGAAACATATTGTATTTAATAACATAATCCAAGTGTTTCTCAATCATCAAGGACTAATTCACTTTAGTTCTCTCGAATCAAATGCATTTACCAAAAACAATACGAAATCTCCAAGTAGTTAATCTTGCTAAGGCATTAACTTATGAAATAGGGGTTGGTTATCCTATTTTCTTATCACTACTCTCTTTTCCAAAAATCAACCTTTCTTTCGAACAAGTTGCATTTTAAAGCACATCCTCTATGTTTGCAACCACGAGAATTCAAGATAAGCGAAGAGAGTATGATGTAAACTAATCAATGCATAACGAATTCAAAACCCAAAGTGATAGATTGTATGCTACAAGGCTTCCATAACACTAACTAATAAACTTAGCTACTCATGAATAAAACGAAAAACACCATAAATATATTCATCATACCAAAAACTAGAAGAAGATCTTGGTGTGCGAATTGTGAAAACAAGAGAGAAAATGTTTTCTCTCTCTCTCCAGGCTAAGCCGCCACTCTCCTTGTTCAGAATAATATAGAATAATTCAGTAATGAATAAAAATTCAGCATTAAGCCTTTTAGTAATCTTTTCTCTCATAATTTCCTTCTAAGTCCCTGAACTAATTATAAATGACAAACTAGTCTTGGACATAGTTTCTAGGTGCCACATTAGGTCCAGATTGCTACTCTTTCTTGTGTCATATGCCATCCGCATTCCATAGTCCCATAATATCTTCATCTACCTCATTAATACCTAAAATCATGCTAATCACATTGGTTAGCTCAATCACATAGAAGTAGAGTAAAAACATAAGAAACTAGGCACTTTATTCTCTAAACATAGCTAAAATATGGATAAATTATGGTGCTTAGGCATATAAATACACCCAAGATCACATAATAGGGATTTTAAGGTAGCAAGAAATGCATATTCAGTTGGAATATCAGTGGAGCAACGTCGAAGAGAAGAAGAGTGTGACCAAGAAATGGCTCATATGAAGACACAAATGGAATTACTTACCAAATAATTATTATCTGGTAATGTTGAGAAAGTTAAGGTAGTTACGTCCTTTAGTAGAGCAGCCGAATCTAATTACAAAGAAGAAACTATCTATTTGAATAACTAGGGGTTTTTTGGGCCAATGGCCAAGGAAATCAAGGTTGGAACTATCAAAGTGATACGGGTGTACAAAGCTGTCCAATACGTTCTCGACCATTCACACGAAGCCAAGCTCGGGAGTTACAAAAACTACAAGCCATATTCATGCAAATGGCTGCGTGTGAGTTGGTACTTGATCCACCAAAGAGCTTCAACGTTTTTAAGTGTGAAAATGAACCTTGAAGTATAATAAACCACACTCTAAGGGAACCCCATGACTGAAGGGTAGGAAGGTCATTTTTCCTTCATTTTGTGTGTAATATAAATAGATTCTATTTGGGTTATTTTCAGCACTTAGTTCATTCTTCATATTTCACAACAACAAGTCTTGTAACATTGAATATTTCTCTCTCTCTTGTTCTTGAGAGTAGAACCTGAAATCTGTCCAACAAGTGTAGTTACACTTGTGTTGTTTCTTGGCTAGAAACTTGAGATCTTGAGGTTCATGAGTTCCTCTTGGTCTAAGTAAGAACTTGGTACTGAAATCTTTTGGTCTTAGGGTCCTATCTTCAAGTTAGGGTTCATAGATTCTAAGATATCTTTGTGTCAAGTTACTATCTTTCATCTTGTACTCTTGAAACTTTGTAGTAACTTAGTGAAGCCGTGTGGGGCTGATTTTCGATTCACTATAGTTACTACCATTTGTTGTTCTTGTTGTTAACATTGTACTCTTGTAATCTATCATCTTGTGTTGTTGAACCATTGTTTAATGTTATTGTTATCTTCTTGTTCTCCTTGTGTAGCTACTGTTTTGGTGTTGGTATTTCTTCAAAATTTCGTGATTGTTGTTGTCTTCACATATTGGAGTTGTTATCTTCAAGCTCTCGGAATTGTAGTGTGTTTGGACTGATTTTGTGGCAGATTTGATACGCTCCAAGTTAGTAGTGTATCATTTGGTATCAAAGCCATCTTTGATTTTGTTCTAACAAGATCAATCTTGGGCTTGAGACTTGAAAACTACAAAAAAAAAAAAACTGAAATCTGAAAATTTCAGAAATAGTCAAATCTGCTACCTTTGTGTTCTTGGCCAAAAATTGTGATATGTTGTTGTATGGGCCGAGATTTTCTTGTTTTTTTTGGCTATATCTTGTAGTATTTTTCTTGTATAGAGTGTTTCTAGTGTTGGTTTCTTTCTCACCAACACTAAAGGTGTCAAGATCTAAAGATTGAGCTTATAATATTGACCATAGTTGTGGTGCCTTGTGGCTGGCTGTTTGTTGTTACTTGTTGTTGACAATTGGTGGTGTTGTGTTGTGTTTTGAAGAAGTTGTTGTTGAGTTCTTGAAGGTTGTTGTGGTGTTCATCAAGTTCTTTATCTTTTCTTACAACTTTAGACAACCAAAAAGTGTGATATAAATTCAAGAGTTGAAGCTGAAAATTGTAAAGCATGTTGTGAGAAGCCTTGAACCCATCATTTCTTAGACTAGGCTTCTACTTTTCAGCAACTTTTTTTCTTATTTCAAGAACCTAGTGTTACCTTTTTCTTATTTCAAGAACCTAGTGTTGTGGGACAAGGTACTTTTCTTATTTCAAGATTTATGTTTTCCCTCCAAGACCAATTGTCATCCTTTCCAAATTGTGTAAAGATTTAAATTTCAGAATTGGTGCTTAAATTGTGTGGGACCAAGACCAATTGCATGCTGCCACATCACCCATTTGCTACTGTTCACGTCACCCATTGGCTACTGTTCACGTCATTAATAAGCTCAAATTTAGGTTTTCTAGTTTCTAATTGTTGATTCTTAGTTTCATTACTTGGTTCTAGAACTAATTAACATGCTAGTACACTCCTACTAGGTTGTCAATTAGTCCTTTTGAATTCTCTTGTTCGTGTCCACGTTTAGTTGGGTGCTTTTATTCGTTTGAATACGTTGTAACTTCTTAACTCCAGTCCGTCGAAAATTCTTTGAGTTTCAAACAAGAATCCACTCCGGACAAGAGCTTTACTCATATCTTAAGGATTCACAGTTACTAGCCAATCTACAACATTTGTGGAGCTCAAGTGTGAGTGAGGAGAGGTTTAACGCTAACTTGTTTGCTGATTGTGTAGGTAACACCTTGACATGGAAGGAAGAACATCCGAAAGTGGGGGTACTACTGAACAAGACACTATGAAGGCCACACTTGAGGCCATTACCAGAAGTTTAGAGAGGTTGAACACGGAAGTTTGGGCAATGAGGGGAGATTTGACTACGATAAGTGGGAGATTGGAGCAAGTGGAGAGTCAAAGGAACTCTCGTCCATCCACTCCTCATCATATTCCTTCAAGTGGGCATGAAAGAACTTCATCCACAACTATCTCACCAGAAACATTGCACCAAATAATGAATCCACCTCTAGCCCCACTAAATGCCACAAATCATACCACTACTTTCCCTCCAAACCAAGAAGTGAATAGACCACGCCATTCCCAAACTCCTCCAATTCGACAAGAAGGATGTAGCCATCCATTACCTCCACAAAATCTGAATGTACCTTACCAAACTCCACCAAATCAAAGACCACCACCTCCACAACTCCCAATGCCTCCAAATCAGATTCCAAATCACCAAAACCGACCAGCTCACTTTGAGGAACATGGTAGAGAGGAGTATGATGGATATGGAGCCTTTGATGATGCTTACATGAGAGAGGAGGAGCTAAGAAGGGGCCGTGTTGATCCAAGGAGGTACCGAGGGTATGGAGAAAGGGGAAATCGACACCAAGAAAGAGACGTAGGCATAAATACCATCAAATTGAGCTTACCTATCTTTAAAGGTGAAAGTGACCCCGAGGCCTACTTAGCATGGGAATCAGCTTGTAACAAAGTTTTTCAAGTTAATAATATCTCGAAAGAAAAGAAAAGTTGTTATGCCATAGCTCATTTTGAGGGTTATGCCAACACTTGGTGGGAGTACGTCAAGCGTTTTGGTGATGAATTAGTTGATGGGAAGCCACCACCTTGGTTTCGGTTAAGGTACTTGATGAGGCAACGGTACCTTCCCAAGAGTTATCGCCATGAATTACTTGCTAGATTATACAACTTACGTCAAGGCAATAAAAGTGTGATGGCATATTATGATGAGTTTCAACAACTCATGTTGAAGCTTGATCATCGTGGGGAACAAATCAGTCATGACATCATCCGGTTCAAGTGTGGGTTGAACAAAGAGATCTCCACTCATTTGATGCTTCACAAATTTGATACCGTTGAAGGTATTTTCCAAGCGGCTCTTGAGATTGAAAGGGAGCTTAAAGAGAGGTCGTCGCTCAAGGCAAGGGGACAATCCATCTCGGGTTGGCTAGAAGCAAGGACGTGGTTCAATCCTCTTCTGGTTGGCCCAAAAACAAGGACCAACCCGCGACTACAAGGCTGCCCGAGCCCAAAACAGTCCACAAAATTCCTCTAAAACAAGAAGATCAAAAGTATCCAAACCCAAAAGGATTCCAATGTTTCAAGTGCCAAGGTTGGGGACATAAATCCAATGAATGTCCAAATCGACGCAACGTGATACTACGGGAAGAGAAATTGTATTACCTTGGTGAGGAGGTGGGTCTTGAAAAAGAGAAGGATGAGGCCGAGCCTCAAGATGGAGAGGAAACTGGAAATAGGCCACTTGATGATGATGATGATGATGATGGTGAAGTTATTTACCCACAAGAAGGGGAGTGTGTTATTCCAAACTTTGTAGTTAGACACGCTATGATTAGTAAGGCAATAGACGACCCTAGTCAAAGGGAAAATCTATTCCATACTAAATGCCTTGTAAAGGGGAATGTGTGCACTTTGGTGATTGATAGTGGTAGTTGTGCGAATGTCGTTAGTGTCGCTATGGTGAACTTTCTGAAATTACAAACTACACTTCATACTAGCCCTTACAAGTTGCAATGGTTGAACGAATGCGGTGAATTGAAGGTCATGAGGCAATGTGTGATACGGTTTAAGGTAGGGAACTACCAAGACGAAGTGCTTTGTGATGTGATACCAATGCAAGCATGTCATTTGTTGTTAGGTAGACCTTGGCAATATGATAGGTCTACCAAACATGATGGGAGGACCAACCGATATTCACTTGAGAAGGATGGTCGAAAGGTCACTCTTTATCCTCTTTTGCCATCACAAGTGAATGAATTACATCAAAAGATGAGGGAGTTGAAGGAGAAGGGAAAGAAACCCGAAAGTGGTGAAAAGGAGGGGAAAACCGTGGGTGGGGCAGTAGGGATTTCCGGGACTGCCTCAACATCAAATGGGCAAGAAAACATGGTGATGTTGGCTAGAAAGAAGGAAATCTTCTTGGATTATGATGTGGACATGCCGATGCTTCTTTTGGCTCATTGTTTTAATACTAACCCCACTAATTCTTCTATTTCTCCTTTGATTTCTTGTGTGTTGCAGGATTATGAAGATGTATTTCCCAAAGAACTCCCGCAAGGATTGCCCCCGCTTCGGGGAATTGAGCATCAAATTGACTTTGTGCCGGGCTCACAATTGCCAAATAAGCCGGCTTACAGAAGCAACCCTACGGACACCAAAGAATTACAGCGTCAAGTTGAGGAACTCCTCAACAAAGGGTATATCAAGGAGAGCATGAGTCCGTGCGCGGTTCCGGTGCTACTGGTGCCTAAGAAAGACGGAACATGGCGTATGTGTGTGGACTGTCGAGCCATCAATAAGATTACGGTAAAATATCGTCACCCAATCCCTAGGTTAGATGATATGCTTGATGAATTGAATGGTTCGTGTTTATTTTCCAAGATTGATTTAAGGAGTGGCTATCACCAAATAAGAATGCAACCCGGTGATGAATGGAAAACCGCCTTCAAGACTAAATTTGGTCTCTATGAATGGATGGTTATGCCATTCGGCCTAACAAATGCTCCAAGTACTTTCATGAGGCTAATGAATCATGTGATGAAGCCATTTATTGGAAAGTTTGTTGTTGTTTACTTTGATGATGTCTTGGTCTATAGTAAGTCAATTGATGAGCATGTGATGCATTTACAATGTGTGTTTGATGTCCTTAGAAATGAAAGGTTGTATGCAAATCTGGAGAAGTGCTCTTTTGGTGTTAATGAAGTTGTTTTCTTGGGTTTTGTTGTTAGTCAAGAGGGGTTGAAGTGGATGAATCCAAGATAGATGCTATCAAAAATTGGCCAACCCCACAAACCATTAGTGAAGTAAGAAGCTTCCACGGGTTAGCTAGTTTTTATAGAAGGTTTGTCAAAGGATTCAGCACCATAGCCGCTCCTTTAACCGCGGTCATTCGAAAAGACCAACCCTTCAAGTGGGGTGAAGAGCAAGCTAAGGCTTTTGAAACCTTGAAAGCTATGCTCGTTTCCGTGCCTTTATTACAATTGCCCAACTTTGATAAGATATTCGAAGTTGAGTGCGATGCTAGTAAAGTGGGCATAGGGGCTGTTTTGATGCAAGATTTAAAACCCATTGCTTATTTTAGTGAAAAGCTCAAAGGAGAAACTCTAAACTACTCCACGTACGATCTAGAGTTGTATGCCTTGATTCGAGCTTTGGCCACTTGGCAGCACTATTTGTGGCCCAAGGAGTTCATGATCCGAACGGACCATGAATCCTTGAAGCATCTTCGGGCACAAGACAAGCTTAACAAGCGGCATGCAAAATGGATTGAGTTTCTTGAAACCTTCCCTTATGTTATTCAATACAAAAAGGGTAAGGACAACGTAGTAGCCGATGCTTTGTCTAGAAAACATGTTCTTGTGTCAACATTATCTTCTAAATTAATTGGTTTTGAGAGTTTGAAAGAATTGTATCTCGAGGACCCTCACTTTGCTCCTATCTTTAGGGAATGCGAAGAAATGGGTAGGGACAAGTGGGATTCGTCTAGGGGTTCAAATCCTTATGCCAAGTTTGATGGATACTTGTTTAAAGGTAGACGATTGTGTGTACCCTCCAGTTCTTGGAGAGAGTTATTTGTGAGGGAAGCACACAATGGCGGTCTAATGGGTCACTTTGGGATCGAAAAGACCCTTGGAATATTTGAGGAGCAATTCTATTGGCCAAAAATGCACAAGGATGTGGCCAAGATTTGTGGCCAATGCATAGATTGCAAAGGAGCCAAATCGCGGCTCCTACCTCATGGGTTGTACACCCCGCTGCCCACTCCTTTACACCTTTGGCTTGACATATCTATGGATTTCATGTTAGGGTTGCCTAGGACTAGACGAGGTCGGGACAGTATCTTTGTTGTGGTCGATCGGTTTTCTAAGATGGCACACTTTATTCCTTGCTTTAAATGTGATGATGCACCTAGTGTGGCCTCTTTGTTTGTTGATAATGTTGTCAAGTTGCATGGTGTTCCGAGGACCATTGTGAGTGATAGGGACTCTAAGTTCCTAAGTCACTTTTGGAAATCCATGTGGGGTAGGCTTGGAACCAAGTTGTTATTCTCTACATCTTGCCACCCACAAACTGATGGTCAAACGGAAGTAGTAAATAGGAATTTGGGTGCTATGCTACGTTCCATGGTAAAAGGAAAATTGACTTCTTGGGAGGAACACTTACCATTGATTGAGTTTGCATATAACCGTGTCATACACTCAAGTACGGGAATGACTCCCTTTGATTGCATATATGGCCTCAACCCCCTTACCCCTTTGGATTTAACTCCTTTGCCTAGTGATGTTATGATTAGCTTAGATGGAAGCAAGCGGGCTGATTCGATGAAAAAGTTACATGATAAGGTGCGGCTTCGACTTGAGAAGAAAAATCAAGACATTGCAAGGAGAGTCAACAAGGGGAGAAAGAAACTCATTCTTGAACCGGGAGATTGGGTGTGGGTTCACCTTAGAAAGGATAGGTTTCCGTCTCAAAGAAAGTCCAAATTGATGCCAAGAGGCGATGGTCCATTCCAAGTACTTGAGCGGATCAATGATAATGCCTACAAGATTGACCTTCCCCCGGAATACCAAGTGCACAACACTTTCAACGTGTGTGATCTTTCTCTAGTGGATGCGGTTGAGGATGACCAAATGCTGAATTTGAGGTCAAATTCCTCTCAAGATGGAGAGGATGATACGGGTGTACAAAGCTGTCCAATACGTTCTCGACCATTCACACGAAGCCAAGCTCGGGAGTTACAAAAACTACAAGCCATATTCATGCAAATGGCTGCGTGTGAGTTGGTACTTGATCCGCCAAAGAGCTTCAACGTTTTTAAGTGTGAAAATGAACCTTGAAGTATAATAAACTACACTCTAAGGGCACCCCATGACTGAAGGGTAGGAAGGTCATTTTTCCTTCATTTTGTGTGTAATATAAATAGATTCTATTAGGGTTATTTTCAGCACTTAGTTCATTCTTCATATTTCACAACAACAAGTCTTGTAACATTGAATATTTCTCTCTCTCTTGTTCTTGAGAGTAGAACCTGAAATCTGTCCAACAAGTGTAGTTACACTTGTGTTGTTTCTTGGCTAGAAACTTGAGATCTTGAGGTTCATGAGTTCCTCTTGGTCTAAGTAAGAACTTGGTACTGAAATCTTTTGGTCTTAGGGTCCTATCTTCAAGTTAGGGTTCATAGATTCTAAGATATCTTTGTGTCAAGTTACTATCTTTCATTTTGTACTCTTGAAACTTTGTAGTAACTTAGTGAAGCCGTGTGGGGCTGATTTTCGATTCACTATAGTTACTACCATTTGTTGTTCTTGTTGTTAACATTGTACTCTTGTAATCTATCATCTTGTGTTGTTGAACCATTGTTTAATGTTATTGTTATCTTCTTGTTCTCCTTGTGTAGCTACTGTTTTGGTGTTGGTATTTCTTCAAAATTTAGTGATTGTTGTTGTCTTCACATATTGGAGTTGTTATCTTCAAGCTCTCGGAATTGTAGTGTGTTTGGACTGATTTTGTGGCAGATTTGATACGCTCCAAGTTAGTAGTGTATCACAAAGGGATAACTATAATGAAAAGGCTAGTCATAGAGATTGTGTGCAGGGGAATTGAAAAAGTAAAGGCAACTGAAGTGGGTTGTATGTGTCACTTGGAAGTTGTGATAATGCTGCTATTGCTTCAGGGAAAATTCCTATAGAAGCAATGATAGCTAAATTGCTAAAAAGGTAGAATAGACCGATGCAGGTGTTAAGGTGATTTGAAATGACTTATCAAGTATGAGTCAACTAGTTGATTTCCATTCCACTTCTATTAAGCAATTGGATTTCCAAATAATCAATTGTATGCCACATCAACCAACGAAAGAGTGGAACATTAATGAGTGATATGGTGAAGAACCTGAAGAATTATGGAACCTGTCTAGCTATCACCACAAGAAGTGGTAGAGTGTTACCCGAATCACATCCAATGGATCATTTGCATGTGGATGATGTTACATCCATAGATTAGGTCATTGTTAAGGATGCTGAGGTAGGTGAAAAGAAGGCTACTATTAGGAAACTCTCTAAATTTATAGATAAAGATGAGTTAAGTCAGAAGAAGGTAAAGAAAGCAGAAATGCCACTAGCCAAATTCCTAAACTTCCTCCCCCATTCCTACATAAAATAAAGAAGACGGTGGAAGATGGAAAATTTAGTAAGTTTATGGCTATGTTGAAGTGGTTGTTAGTAAATATTCCATTTATTAAGGTGTTGGAACAAATGCCAGGATACACAAAGTTCATGAAGAACCTATTTACTAAGAAGAGAACGGTGAGCTATAAACTAGTGGATAATTTTCATCACTGTAGTTCTATTGAAAAAAGATCACTGGTCTAAAAGAAATCTAATCTGAGGGCATTCACTATTTTGTGCATAATTGGCACTTTCAATTTTGCTAAGGCACTTTGTGATCTTGGAGCGAGCATCAACTTTATGCCTATAGATATATATCAGTAGTTGGGATTGGGAACTCCTTAGTCGATATCTATGAAGTTATTGATGATTGATCATTCAGTCAAGTGACCTATAGGTATTTTATATAATGTGTTGGTAAAGATGGAAATTTTATATTCCTAGAGGGCATTGTAATTCTTGATTGTGTGGTCAACTTTGAGGTGCCCATAATACTAAGAAGACCATTTTTAGCCACAAGAAGAGTGCTAGTCTATATAGAGAGAAATGAACTAAAATTCTGGCTCAATGATGAAGAATTGAACTTTCATGTCTGTCGATAAACAAAGCAGCCAAATGAGATAAATTTGGTGTCTATTATTGATATTGAGTTCATGTAGTAGGTACCAGGCAATAGGTAAATTGAGATGCAGACTTGAAAAGAGTCATACTAACATGGGAAAGAATGTAAATACAAAGGCACCAAATTAAATAAAGGTCGCAATAACAAGGGGAAGTTTTTGCTGCAAGAGACAACAAGGGACCAGGTCCCTGTGTTGCATGATAGTGAAAGAATGATGATAGGGAAAACATTCATCCTTAGGTGGTAATCACTCTGATTAAATGTGATGAATGTGCAATGATGCTCAAATTGTATGGTTTGGTTTGTCATCATCAAAAGGGGGAAAATTGTTATATGTAGTTTTAATGATCAACTAAACTGCAAGGGATCAGGTCCCTGGACATGTAATGTACTGTACAACTAGCACACAGTATTTGTATAGTTTTGTCCTTTTGTGTAACAAACTTGTAGGTTCTATTTTGCACCGACTTGGACAACTAGTCCAATGATATTCCATCCCTAACATCACCCATCTATAAAAGAAAAGAGATGACTCTTCAATAATCAATTTTTTCTATTCTAAATAGAGAGAAGTGAGGCTATAAAAACTCCATTTTAAGATTTCTCAAGCATTTATGATGTTCTTAACTTTGTACTTTGCTTAAAGAGTGAGTGAGTATTTTTGAGTATTAATCTGTAAAAGAATTACTCATGTTATAAGAGTAGTGTTTTCTTGATGAGAGTACTGCTTAGGTATAGTTGGCTAAGCTTGACACTGATTAGAGCTAATTATTGTAGGTAGAGTCCTTGGTAGAGTTACCAAGATTAGCTTGTAGTAGAGTTGTTGCTAGGGCAAGGAGCCTATAGTTAGGCTGAAATCAAGACTGTAATTAGGAGGTTGATTATAGTGGATTTCGTTGGTGCTTGTGAGGGCAAGCCATGATTTTCCCATACTGTGTTTCCACATAAATATCCTTGTGTCTTTTACTTATTCTACACTGTCTTTAGTTTTCCTGCACTCTATTGTTTGATTGCTTGTCTTTGATTCTGAGGGAACTGGTCCCTTACTGTGTGGAGCAACCCCAAATAGTTTCAACAATTGGTATTAGAGCCTGGTAACTCTAAAAGGTTCACACCTAGAGTGTCTTGGTTAGCATGGCTGTTCAACCTAATCTAGAAGAAGGGCAATCTACAACTAGATCACCAAGATTCAATGGGCAATATTATAGGTGGTGGAAAACTAGGATGTTTGACTTCCTTATGGCTGAAAATAGTGAACTGATAGACATAATCCTTGATGGTCCTCATGTTCCTATAAAAGAAGTCAAAGAAGGAGATGTTATAAAAATGGTAATCAAAAGCAAAAGGGAGTTCAATGAAGTAGATAGAAGAAAGATTGAGAAAAACTATAAGGCCAAAAAATTATTAATCTGTGGAATAGGGCCTAATGAATACAGTAGGATCTCAGCTTGTAAGAATGCTAAAGAGATCTGGTATTTCTTGAGGACTGCACATGAAGGTACTACTGAAGTGAAGCATTCAAATATAGACATACTAACTACTTAGTATGAAACCTTCACCATGAAAGAAGGAAAAGCTATCCGAGAAATGCATACAAGATTCACTTCTATCACAAATGAGCTTCACTGCTTAGGAGAAGTTATTCCAGTATATAAGCAAGTGAGAAAAGTTCTTGGTGTTCTTAAAAAGTCATGGGAGATCAAAGTGGATGCTATAACTGAGGCAATGAACCTCAAAACTCTTACTATGGATGAACTCATTGGTAATCTAAAGACCCATGAGCTCAAGAAACAACAAGAGATGGAGAAGAAAAAGTGAAAAAGGAAAAATCCCTGGCTTTGAAGGCCTCAAAACATGAATCAAGCGAAGGAAATATAGATGTTTCCTACTTGGCAAGTAGGATTATTAGAGCGATGAAGATGAGTGATCAATTCTAAAGAAAAACAAGAAGCAGTAAAAGAGGAGGTAGTATAGAGGTATGTTGCAAATGTGGAAGTCCTGAGCACTTTATTAAGGATTGTCCATTGCTCAAAGTAGATTATCAAGGGTAACTCAAAACTGGAGGTGACAAAGAAAGAAATAGGGACTAGGTACCTAAAAATTTAAGATGGAATGTAGCTATTTAGTATATTGTGAAACAAGCTCTGGCTGCATGGGGAGATTCTTCCAGTGAATTTGATAAAAATGAGAAGTCTGGAGATGTCTCCATGCTAGCTGGGGAATACAATTATGTTATCTATGATTCCATGTTTGACTTTATGGCTATCTCAGAAGATGAAGAAGAAAAGAAGGTAATACTTCCTGATATAAAAGGTATCTAGATAATTACTCTGCTAAGAAGACAAAAATGCTTGCAAGTGTGCTAATAGACTCTGTATGTGAACTAACTGTTGAAACAAATGCCTTCGAAGAAAGAGTAGAGAATCAAAATCACGAGCAGATTGCTTTAACTCTAAAAATTTCTGAAACCAAAGAGTTGTTCACTAGGATGAACTCTGAAAATCTGAATCTAATTGATAATCTAAAGAAAGTAAATGGTGAAGATGGTAAAGGGAAGAAGGAATCCTCAAGTCTTGAGGTTGATCTTGAGAAAGATTGACAGCCTCCTATAAACACCTCATGGCAATACTTCATAGAAATAAAGAATTAGAGAGGGACCTGGTACACCTAAAAGTAGAGTTGAACAAGTATCTTAACTGGACTAATTCATCACTAATCCTTTCTGACTTGACTAGTCAGAGTATTAATGCTATAGAGGTCTAGTCTACCAAGGAAAACTCCAAATTAGTGAGTCTAAAGGAATGGATGTTCACAATGATAGAAGTGAAAGACACAAACTCTTATGCACTCACTTTGGAAGAGATGGACATTTGAAGAAAAGATGTCAGAACTGGATTAAGGAAAAATTAAGAAATGCTGAATACATTCAGTAGGAAAATGCTCATCCTAGAGGCTACGAGCCTCTGAGAAAGGTCAAAAGGAACTCTCTACCTAGATAGGCCAAAAAAGATTTGATCACTTCATTGTCCTACTACTTGGAACTCATACTCAAGTGGGTTCCTAAATGGGACAAGTGATCATAATTCTAGGCATAAGAAGGGGGTTACAGTTAGGAATAGCTCATTGATTAAATGAGTTCAAAGCTCATTGATGAAATGTCTGACTGTGTTCTCTCTCTCTCAAGACACTTTAGGTGAAGGTCTCTTACTGAGAAAAGATGACAACAATGAGGTGTGTGAAACTTGTGTTAAAAAAAGCCCTAGAATGACCTTAAGATTTGACGAGTGAAAATGCTCTTGGGAATGAAATAAAAAGGAATTCTATGGGTCTATGCAAGAAGTGCATGTAGTTTTTAATTAATCAAGAAAATTATTAATTCTTGGTGACGGTAAAGATGATAATCAAAAGAATGAAAGATGCATATAAGTTTTGATTCTCAGGAACCTAGTTCCTAGGAAATTCATCTCACAATAAGAAAGTTCAACAACCTATATAAAGTCAAGTCTGGGACCTGGTCCTCAGACTTACATTATGAATAGGCTGTGAAACAAGAAAGACATGCAGAGGCAGAAAGACTGAAGTAGGATTGATCAAAGTAACTTGACCTATCATGTGAATGAGTGTCTCTTCAAAAATTTGGCTATGTTTAAGAGACATGTATCCATGATAAAGTGGGTGCATTTAGTCTAACTCAGAACTCTACCCTTGTAGGTATACACCCATGGGAACAACTTTGGAAGTGGACAAAAGTGACAAGCACAAACTTACAGATTCACTAAACAAAGAGGGATCTGGTCTTATCTCTCATGTTAGTATCACTACAGTATGCCTTAATAATCATAAAATATACTATATGAGAAATCCATGTATCTTTTCCTTCCCTCATAAAATCTATCAATTCATTTGCAAAATGAAAAGTCACTCTTGTCAAAACCAAACATTTCATTCTCTGATGACAATGGTCACTTATTCGAATTTCTAAAATAGGCTACTTCCCAATCAAAGTCTCAACTAATCACTCATTGCCTCCACTAAACCAAATAGGTCTTTCTCATTATCCTTTTTCTAAAAAACTAAATTGAATATTCCCTCATCAATATCTTGATCCTTTAGCAACCAAAGCCATAGAAAACTTCATCCTAAGTCCTCTAAGTCAAAGTATGGTAACCCTGCTGGAATAAGACAAAAATATAGGCAGAAACACTAAGCTGTGAAAAGGAAGAAATCCTCTAAGGGACCTAGTCCCAGGAAGAAAAATTTTCTATTGAAAGAATAAAGGTAAGTAATGAGACCAAAGGATGAGATAAAGAATGTGAGTGGTTAAAAAGGGATTAAAATATTGATGAATCATAATGTTCTCCCAGGGAAGAACTCTTGATCCCAAAATATATGAGAAATAGGGAGACATGAAATTCCATACAGGTACCTCCTCAATAGAGTATTTGATCACTTTGGGGTACTTGGGAAAAAGAGATCAGGTGAAACAGCTAAGTTGATATTTAGTTTGAACAAACTTGTGGAGAATGTATATCACGTATCTAAATTGCTAGCTATTCAGGAGAAGTTGTGAATGGAAATGGAGGAGTTAAGAATCAAGTCAGCTGTCAAAGATTATGGATTAAATATGTTTGACATTTCTGAATTAAAGGCTATTGTTTGAAGGAATAGGTGCCACTGATGAACATGCAACTTAAAATGCAAAAATCTAGGCAAAAATAGTCAAACTGAATGCTGAAGTGAAGATCCTTGCCAAATAGTTGGTGGATACTCACATTACTATATATGAAAGAATGGACTAGTGCTTAAGTCCTTTTCATCCAATCCTTCTTCCATCTGAGCCCTATTATCCTCATTCCTTCATAAACCTTATGTCAGTTCCATATCCTGCTTCTCATAACAGCTTTTAAAGACAGTTATCCTGTGATGATTATTTTAGACTACTATACTGGTACTGACTATTATGAGTGAATGAATCTTTAGTTTGTGTATCTCATTTTCTACTTAGTTTAGAGCTGTTCTATATGTTAGTGTTGCCTCAGTGGCCATGAGTTAACTAATCAATGCTTATCTTTACTTTTGGTTTACTGTTAATTCTTTTCAATAATGCCAAAAGAGGGATTACTGAGTTTATGTATTAGGGGCTGGGCAATAGGTAAATTGACAGGTAAACCTGAAAAGAGTCATACTGACAGGGGGAAGTATGCAAATTCAAAGATACCAATTGAAATGAAGGTGCACAATGATAGGGGAAGTTTTTGCTGCAAGAGACAATGGGGAATAGGTCCCTATATTGACTGATATAAAATGTATGATGATAGGGGAATATTCAACCTCAGGTGGTAATCACTCTGATTAAATATGATGAATGTGCACTAATGCTGAAATTGTATGGTTTGGTTTGTCATCATCAAAAAGGGGGAAAATTGCTATATGTAGTTTTGATGATGAGCATCTAAACTGCAAGGGACTAGGTCTCTGGATGTGCAAAGTACTATACAACTGGAACATAATATCTGTATAGTTTTGTCCTCTTGTGCAACAAACCTGCAGGTGCTATTTTGTACCAACTTGGACAACTGTTCTAATGATATTCCATCCTTAATCACCACCCAACTATAAAAGTAAAGAGATGCCTCTTCAACAATTAGGTTTTTCCAATTCTAAATAGAGAAGTGAGGATACAAAAACTCTATGTTAAGACTTCTCAAGCATTGCTTATGTTCTTAACTTTGTACTTTGCTTAAAGAGTGAGTGAGTGTTTTTGAGTGTTGATTTGTAAAAGAAATACTCATGTTATAAGAGTATTGTTTTCTTATTGAGAGTGTTGTTAGGTAGAGTTGCCTAAGCTTGAGACTGATTAGAGCTAATCAGTGTAGGGAGAGTCCTTGATAGAGTTACCACGATGAGCTGGTAGTAGAGTTGCTGCTAGTGCAAGGATACTAGAGTTAGGATAAAATCTAGACTGTAATCACGAGGTTGATTATAGTGGATTTCATTGGTGCTTGTGAGGGAAAGCTGTGTTTTTTTCCATACTAGGTTTCCATATAAAAAGCCTTGTGTCTTTTACTCTTTCTGCACAGTATTTAGTTTTCCTGCACTTTATTATTTGGTTGCTTGTATTTTATTTTGAGGGACCTGGTCCCTTACTATGCGGAGAAACCCCAAAGGGTTTCAATAGATATTGCGGAGGAAAGTGAAATAGAAGTACCGATGGAAGAGAGATTTTCTATTAAAACTTTTGCAGCAGTGTTGATGAATTTCAATAGTGATGGAATTGAAGAGTATAATAAAATATTTTATGCATTGATTGGGTCGTATTTATATGCACCAAAGAAGTTGGACTTGAACTTGAAAAATGTACCAACACCGCTAACAAAGTCATCTATTGATTAGCCACTAGTGCTAGAGTTGAAAGAACTGCCACGCCACTTTATATACCTATTTTTAGGTGAAAAGAATACATTTCCAACACTTATTATAGTAGACTTGGTAGAACAACATGTTGAAGTTCTTATTTCGGTGTTGAAAAGGTTCAAGAGAGCTATTGGATGGACGATTGCAGACATTATTAGTATTCCACCATGTGTTTGCACTCATAATATTCAATTAGAGGAGGATTGTACTCCTACTATCAAACATCAATGCATACTTAACTCACTTATGAAAGAGGTGGTAAAGAAGGAGATAATAAAGTGGCTTGACGCAAGAGTGGTGTACCCAATCTCATCTATTAAATGGGTTATCCCTGTCTAGTGTGTACTAAAGAACAGATTCATGACCGTGGTGGCCAATAAGAAAATGAGTTTATTCTACTTAGGACCATCACAAGATGGAGAGTATGCATGGACTAAAGGAAGTTGAACTCATGGACACTTTGGATTCACTTTACAATGCCGTTTATGGATTAAGTACTGGATTAGCTAGTTGGAAGAGGTTGGTATTGCTTCTTGGACGGTTAATGAAGATACATAAAAATATCTATTTCACCTAAATACCAAGAAAAGAAAACATTCACATGTCTCTACAGTACTTTTGTATTCAAGCAGATACCTTTTGGGTTGTGTAATATGCCAGTACTTTCCAAAGGTGCATGATGTCAATTATCTTAGATATGGTGGAGGACACTTTGGAAGTCTACATGGATGATTTCTCAGTAGGACGTGAATCATTTGACTATTGTTTGATGAACCTAAGAAATGCATTACAACATTGTGAAGAGTTCAATCTTGTTCTCAATTGGGAGAACTATTACTTCATGGTGTTAAAGGGCATAATATTAGGCCACAAAATCTCGATGAAGGGAATTGAAGTGGACAAATAAAAAATTTAAGTAATTGATACGTCCAATTTACAACTCTCTTATGAGAGCATACGGGTCGTTGATAAGCCCAAATTACAAATCACCTTCCTTGCCATTGCTTCTACTAACAAACTTCACTTTCCTCCCCATGATGCATCTTCATTGCCCCTAAGTTGTCTTTTTGTACACAATGAGCATGAGCAACTTTTTTTTTGTAATTTATCCATCTACACCAGCCACCCTTGCTAATGCCATCATGGAGGTACATAATATTCCAACGGACCAGGGACAAATGAGACAAAATCTTACAATCCAAAACCTTGTTGAAACTATCTTTGAATCACTTACTCTCTAAAATAGCCACCCCAACTTAGGAAATTTTCCTGAGTTAAGGTGCACAATGTCCAAGGAGGGACCTGGGCTAATATAGGGTTTCAACAAAAAAGAAAAGGTAGTCTATAAGGGCTGAAAAAAGTTACAAGCTCAAAAAGGGAGTCAAAGGAAACCACACATCTACATTTTTGGTTAGGCTTCTAAGGATAAGTAGACTTTATTGAAAAACGGCCTATGATCCTATCCTATTTAATCAACTATCACCTTAAAAAAATGAGTCGAGAAAGTTCTAGCTGTATACACAGGGTAAGAAATGCAGTAAAACCTCACACACACTAGCAATGATCTAATACTCAAGATACTAACTTTAATACTTGTGCTAACATAAACATGTTTACTCTGTCAAGGATTCTAATGCCAAGCATAGATTCACAATATTCAATCATCACAATATATGTACACAAGAATTTTTTTGAAAGTTGTCCTTATTTTATAAAATCCAACATTCCATAGTTCAACAACCTTTCATTGACTCATTTTATTTCAACATGCATGGTATGTTCATATGGAGGCAACACAAAAAATATCACAATAAAATAAAATCTAAATGAAATAAAAAAATTGTATATTTATAATCACATAGTGACAATGATTTTAAAAATCCTAAAACATGCCGGTTCTCCTAGATAGCACACGAGGGAAAAGAACACCGGCAACAAAAAATCCCACAATTACAGATTTTACACAAGCACCCCACCCCCACTATAATATACACATTTTCCTCAATGCATAATAAATAAAATACAAGGGAGTAGAATACTTGAATAACCCTTAGGCTTGTGAATCTGTCGAATCATGAGAGGCCTTCTTGGCTTTAATCTCAGCAATAGTGCCCCCAACGGTGACCGATATGCTCAAATCAACCCCTTTCTCAATGACTTGGGTAAGGATGGGTAGTGGGGCTAGTCTTTGCCCACTTCCTTGTGAAAAAATTGGTGGAAATGCCAGTGGTTTCATCTTCAACTAGCTTCCTTCTCTTTTCTTTATCTTTCTTCAATCTCTTCAGTGCTTTTCTCAACTGCCTCTCCTCTAGTGTCTTATCTCGATGTCTTTTTTTCTAACTGACCTCTTTTTACCACTTTAATCTACCCCTTTTCCTTTATCCTTTAGTGGCCTGACCATGAGTTCCACAAGTCTTTCCTCTCCTTCAATCTCCATAAAAGATGGATAAAAAATGTTTGGGACATTCTGTCTTTTTAACTCTGTAATATCATCCTAGGCTCGCTTCAACTCGACAGTAAATCTGGCTAAGTCTGGAATAGATAATTCTCTAGCCTATTATTTAGATTTTTTTCCATATCATCCATCTGTGCATATAGATTCTCATAAGGATTCAAAGCCTCCTCTACCACTCTGCCGATAAATGGTTTGAACTCCTTAGCCCATACATTCAATTACCACTTAAATTTCTTTTGAGCTTTGACTATTTTTATAAAGTTCTTCTGGGTCAACCTATACTATGAGCATCTAGATGGCATAAAAGCTTTGTCTGCTATGTCTGTCATGGAAGGTGTAGGTACAAACCTAGAAGCTACAGAAGTGCCCTATGGATGAAAAGTAGCTAAGGTCAATGTCATACCTGAAGGTGTATTTGATGCCTCTGGTGTGGGTTCAGTTTGAATCTTAAATCCCAAAGGCTTATGGACTCTTATTTCAAATATCATCTCATTATTTGTTCTCTCAATATCTTGCCTTTTGGTAGCTCGAATCTCACTATCCACTTTTCAGATAATTAGTACATTTACTTACCCATAAATCTCTATGGTTAAGCATGGGAATGGTAATGTGTTGGCTGTCTTATGAGTCTGTACAAATAGTTCATCACCAATTATTTGCCCAAAGTCAATTTTTAACCCTTCTATCAGACTTGCCATCGTACCGCCCTTTAAGGATCAAGATTAGCATCTCCTCCTATCGGCATAAGTCTTTCTTGAATATGGCCCACCAAAATTTTGTCCTAAAACTTAGGGAAGATTTTGCAATCCTCTTCTTATTTTGAGTCCATGATGAGTTTCCATCATCCGTCAGGATTCGAGATAACCATGGCCTTTGCTTATGTGCCATAGTCATCCAATGCTCTAGATCTGGTGTGACGGTGGGAGCAGTGTACTACTGAACGAATATAATTCTGTTGATGGTAAGATCGAAGATATGAGCTGTCACACCTCTTACTGAAACTCTTGTTTTATTCCCTATGTCATCCACTTTAGATCCTTTTGGGCAATCCTTCTCCAATATTACTAAGTGATTAACAAATAATTTACGCACCAGGTTGGGGTAGTATGACTTGGGAGGCTTACTCAGACATGCTAGCTCATAGTCATCGAACCTCCTTTCTAGGTTTGGGTATTCATAAAGCTCGGATGTGATGATATGATATACTTATGTAATGAGCCTATTCATGGTTCTAGTTTATGTTGGTTGGAGCCCATAAAAAAGTGCTTCTTTGGTCCCTCAACCTTCTATTTGATTGGTTCTAGAACCTTCAGGCCCTTACTCTAGATCACGTTATCTTCTGCCTATTGTGGATCTATTTCAGGGTTAGTGGTGACCTCTTTTTCTCCCTAACCTCAGGGCATGAACTTGAGCTACTATTATTCTCACTGGTACTTTCACTACTAGGCCCTGTACTTGATGATGCACTCTTCTCATCATACTGGGAGAGTGTTTTTTTTTCTTATCATTTTGACGAGTGCGGTAGACTTGGGGCCTTAGTATCTCTTTCTGGTTAATTTCTCATCCTTGAGGTGGTGGTATCTCGAGTTGGTTGAGATCGGCCCCCACCCCTCTTTGAAGGTAGCTTTTTTTTCATCTTACCTGAGTTAGAAGAAAAAAATACAAACAGCTATTAGTGACAAAGGGAAATAAAAAATATTTGAATTTTCTTAAAGTTGATAGTCGGGCCGATGGTCCATCACGCTGTGATGAACCATCCCCTTAAGTAGCATTTCAGTGACCAAGCGATGATGGATTTGATGGTATATTGCATGGTTTGATAATCGGTTTCTTTGGTCATCACTAGTATAAATAATCTATTAATAAAATTGCTATGCTTATGGTTACAACAAGGGTCCATTGTAGTTATGATGGTCCGTCAGTCTGATCGCGGTGTCCCCAGTTCGCTTTGAACTTCTTTTGTGCAATTCACCGAATCCTTGGTGTGCTTGTTCTATTAGATTAATAGAAATCTAGAATTTTTGTCGAAATTCATTAAAAATACATGCAATAATAGGGTTACTCAGACTTTACCTCATACAGGCTACACCATCACAATGCAAACACCCTTATTTTTTACTCAAAAATTGAAATTTAAGCACATATACACTGATACTACTCATTCCAAGCACTTAGAAATCAACTCTATGAAGAATGAAGGTTATGATACATACCTGGAATTGCAATGCAACTTCACAATTATTTGGAATTCAAAAAAACTTTACCCAAAAGACACAAGAATTTCTTTTAATAAGAGAGTTACCAAGAAGTGGATGATAGAAGAATGGGTTTGTTTACAAGACATAAATAGAAGAGATAAATAACTGAAGAGTTTGTGGAAGAATGAATGTGATTTTAGATGGATTAATGTGTGAGTTTCAACCATTTAAGAAGTTAAATAGGGAAAGACGTGCATGTATGTAGGTAACTATTCTAATTCTTTTCTATAAATATACCTGGTTGGGTCATGGGCCCAATTTGTATAAATGGAACCCGATATTTGGACTTGGTTTGACCCATTCATTAATTAAATTTGATACATGTCAATGTTCAACACAATGGTATATCTCACAAGTATGATCCATCAGGTCAGTCATCGCACCTTACCAGAATAACAATAAAATCACTATAGATTCATGATCTCCGCGATGGGCCATTACATGGGTAAATGATCCGTCACTCTGATTGTCACACCTTATCCAGTATATCGGTCTTCTTGAGTCACCTACGACATTCTTAATGATGGTCCGTTACATAGATGATGGTCCATTAGTCCCTCAATTTCTTCTTATCAAGAATACTTAAACAACAATTTCATGCAATTACAATGCCTACACACTCAACACATAGATTGTTCCTAGAAATGAAACAAAAATAACTACCTACATGATATTAAAATACATTTTGGGTTGCCTCCCACTAGCGCCTGATTTAATGGCACGACACAACTCGGTTTTCTTGATAGCTCAGACTTCATCAAGATAAACCATAGACAATATTTTTACTTCATCCATCAAACCAATGTATTGCTTGATCCTTTTTTCGTTCACCTTGAACACACTTCCATCTTTGTTTTCCAATTCAACCATACCATATGGAAATACTTGGGTTACTTTGAATGGTCCCGACCACTTCGACTTCAGCTTAATGGGAAACAACTTAAATAGCGAGTTAAAGAGGAGCACCCAATCACCCACTTGAAAGTATTTTTTTCAATTCTTTGATCGTAGTACCTCATAATACTCTCCTTATAAAGATCAGGTCATTTATAAGCTCATAGGTGAAACTCTTCCATCTCATTTAGTTGATCAAGCCTCAAGTCAACTACTTCATTCCAACTTAAGTTTAACTTCTTGAGTTCCCACAACGCCTTATGTTCTAGCTATACTGGCAAGTGATAGGCCTTGCCAAAGACTAGTCGGTAAGGAGACATTCCAATGGGTGTCTTGAAAGCAATACGATATGCCTAAAGCGCATCATCAAGTTTTCTCAACCAATTTCTTGTATTTGCATTAACGGTCTTGGCCAAGATAGACTTGATATCCCTATTTGATAGTTCCACATGTTTCTACCTTGTGTTGTTTCACCCTATACTTATCCAAATAAATTTGGAACATCTTATTGAAAAAGTGTGACCCTCCATCACTTATAATAGTTATTGGAACACCATAGCAAGAGAAAATGTTCTTTCTTAAGAATGCAACCACTCACTTTTCATTATTGTCTTCTAGAGCCACAACTTCTACCCACTAGGACACGTAGTCCACAACAACCAAGATGTATTTGAGACCATAAGAGCTCATAAATGATCCCATAAAATCTATGCCCCATACACAAAATATCTCTACCTCCAATATCTTAGTCATTGGCATCTCATGATGTCTAGAGATGAACCACTATTGTTGACATTGATCATAAGCCCTTACAAAATCATAAGCATCCTTGTGAATTGAGGGCCAATCATAACTACTTTGTAAGATATTTTTAGAAGTCAATACCTGCATGATGTCCCCCAACTAGGGAGGAATGACACACCTCCAAAATATTCATCATTTTTACACACCTCCAAGAACCTGCTCATCTGGAAAGGAATCATTGATTTCCACTTCTTTTGAGCTCTTCTTTTTTCTCTCCATTCAAGGTAGATGGTCCATTACATGATTTTCACATCCTTCTCTGTCTTTAACTTCAAAGTCAAACTCTTAAAGCAATAAGAACCATCTTATGAGCCTTAGTTTGGCATCTTTCTTTTCCATAAAATATCTCAGCACTGCATGGTCAGTGTGTACTACCACCTTGGTTCCTAGTAAGTACTCCCAAAATTTTTCGAACGCATAAACCACAACTAAGAGCTCTTGCTTGTAACAATATAATTATTTTGCACTTAATTTAAGTCCTTACTGGCGTAATAAATAGCATGAAAAATCTTTTCCTTCTTTTGAACAAGAAAAACTCAAAGTGCAACCCTGCTTGCATCACACATCACTTTAAACAGTTTAGACCAATCTCGAGCAGTAACGGTAGGAGTAGCAACTAATTTTACCTTAAGGCATTGGAAGGACTTCAAACAATCATGATCAAACTCAAACTTGGTTTCCTTTTCCAACAACTTGCAAAATGGATTTGCAATTTTGGAAAAATCCTTTATAAACCTCAGATAAAATCCTGCACGTCTAAGAAAACTTTGCACCCCTTTCATTGAAATAAGAGGGGCTAGTTTTTTGATGACTTTAATTGTTGCTCGATCAACCTCAATTTCTTTTGTTGTAATTTTATGCCCCAATACTATACCCTCTTTCACCATCAAATGGCATTTTCCTTATGAAGGATAATATTGAACTCTTCACAATGCTATAATACATTACCTAGATTCACTAAGCAACTATCAAACGAATCACCAACCATAGAAAAATCATCCATAAATTATTCCAGTGCGTATTCTACCATGTATGAGAAGATAGACATCATACACCTTTGGAAAATGGTCGGTATGTTATATGACCCAAAAAACTTTTTCTTAAAATCAAATGTTCCATATGGGCAAGTGAATGTCATTTAATATTGATTCTCAGGTGTAATCGATATTTGTTGTAGCCTGAGTACCTATCTGGAAAGTAATACCAACCCCTTCCTGCCAAATGGTCTAGCATCTGGTCCATGAAAGGTATTGGAAAATCATCCTTCAAAGTCCATAAATTTAGTTTCCTGAATTCCATACACACCCTCCAACCAGTCACCAGCCTAAGTGGAATTAACTCATTCTTCTCATTGGCGTCCACCGTCATACCTTTTTTTTGGAACACACTGAACTGGGCTTACCCACTTACTATCAAAAATTGGGTAAACCACTCTAGCATCTAACCATTTTATTATTTCCTTTTTCACTACTTTTTGCATTGGTGGATTTATCTTATACTGATGCTTAATAGTGGGAGTGTAGTCTTCTTCTTGCTGGATCTTATGAGCATAGATCCCCGATGACATTTCTATGTTATTGGCAATCATCCACCCAATGGACCTCTTATAGAACCTTAGTACTAAAATAAGATCCTTAACCCGATGCTCTACCAAACATTTGCAATGGTTACCAGTAAAGTATTGCCATCATCTAGAAATATCTATAGAAGATGTCCTGGTAACTCTTTCAACTGCAACACCGGTGTTTTTTCAATGGAAGTCTTTGCAAGTGGTGTTGGTCAATTTTTCAAGTCAAAATCTAGCTTCTTAGTATCATATGAATATGGACTCATCCTAGTCAATGCATACGCAGTCTCATCATACTCATTAATTTCTTCACTATGAAAATTTATTAAGACTGCAACTAAGGTTTCCACAACAAATCTTTCCTCCCCTTTAAGTTGAGCAGTTGGATTATCTTGCTACTAATATTAAATTTCACCCCAAGAGCTAATGGAAGTGGTTGATTGATACTATATTTCAATTTCCATCCAAGTTAGAATCATCATCATCATCATCAAGATCAAACTACACCGCAGGCTGTTGGTGTACTCTACCTCTTACTTGTTAATTCTGATTCACTAGTGTGACTTTTTCAGCACATCGCTTATTCATAGGATCAACCAATGCATCATCACCCAAGTCCTCATCATCCACATTAGGCATATGGCCAGGTATGTCAGAATTCTATTGGTTAACCTATGCATTAGCCAAAGTGGCCAGTCTTGCAGCCACTTGTTGGTCAGCCATATTCCTTCTCAGAGTTCTTTGAGGTTTTGGATTAAAATATATTAATGGATTGTCTGACCTTTGGGTTTACGGCATGCACAATAATTATCCTGGAAGCACAAAAAACAACTAATAAAAGTAACATTAGGAAACTTGGCTAAGAATCAATTAACACATATAAACTTAATTGACAACTGTATTCCCCAACAACGATGCCAAAACTTAATACACTCAAATTACAACTCTCGTATAAGAGCGTAAGAGGTCATTGTAAAATATTTAATCCAACTAAGCTTGGGGTTGAATCCCATAGGGAATAAGGTGTTTAACAAGTCCTATGATTATTAATAGACTATCAGTCATAAGTTTTCAGTAATAAAAAGGGGATGTTGTTGTTAATAATATTGATTTAAATGTTTACAGTGTAGTAAAGGCTAAATATTTTGTTGTAATGTAGAAATAAATGAGAATTAAGAAACTAAGGTTATGATTACCAAGGTGTTTCAATGCTAAGGGCTTAAATTTTTAAATTCATACTTCAATAATTACAATTACAAGGAAAATTGCATAATTATTACCAATTGTTTTTCAACCTTCAAAGATGGATTCACTTGAATTCTTTCAAACTTAAAGCGATAGATTAGTTCAACAAACAATTCCTTAAGAGATTAATCCAGTTTAGGAATCAATCATAAAATTAGAGAGTAAGGACTCTAATTATGTTGTAACCATTCTCTTTCCCAAAATTAACCTCTTTGTTCAAGCAAGTTATGTTTATGGGCACATTCCTCAAGTTTTCAACCAAGAGGAATCATAAAATTAAAGAGAAGGTAATGTATGGAATTATTTTAAAGAGTTTGTTAATCCTACAGCCCTAACATTAAATTACACCAAGGCTCTCATAACCCTAGTTATGAGAGTTTTAGACACACATAATTAAGGAGAATAGGAACAAATTATATTTTATAAATGATTCAGAATCAACTTACAAATGGAAAGATGTTTCTCCAATCCCAATTTACAAGAAAATAATGGTGTACTCTCTTTTCCCTCAACTTATTTCTCAAAACTTTTATGTTACAATTTTATTAAATAGTCAAAAGATGCCTATTCGAACCCTAAGTTGAGTATTTATTGGCTCCCAAAAAGTTGGGATTTAAAATTCAAATTCAGGCTATCGTGTCATCACTGACGATTTTCCCGATGGACCATCAGACTTGTGAAAGTCCTTTGGTTAAGCCATCGATGGTTATCTAGATCCATGTCGTTTTTTCACTAAAGTCAATGGTCCGTTAGAGACCTGACAATCTATCGTACCTTCCATCACATGTTAATAAAATTTCCTTGGTTCTGATTAACCTACGATAGTTAGAGTGCTAGCCCATTATGGGTATGATAGTCACTCACTTAGACGATCACCCATCCCCCATATATTATTATTTCTACCCAAGAGGTGATGGCCAGCCTGACGGTCAGTCGCAGGTCTGACAGTCCATCTATTGTCCCATCGTAGCCATCTAATATTTACTTTTCCAATTTATTTTTTCTTCTAAGCTTTATCCCGAGAACAAATAAAATGAGCATCAAATACACCAATAGTTGATAGAAAACAAACAATTCTCTCTCGTTAGTGGTGTAAATTGTTCCATCAAATGTCGGAACATCAGTAATTGAATAGTTATCTCCACCAATCTTGGTGAAGGGTGTGCGTAGCTTTATGTGCCAATCAGAATTTTATAAGAGGTCATTAAGGACTTCCATAAAATTTTCAACCCTTTGTGAAAATTATTGGAGAAAGAGGCAAATTTATGTTGAATGATGAGTATTTGAAAGCTTTTGAGTACCTTAAAGATAAGTTAGTAGCTGCATCCATTATGATTGTGCTAGAAAAGTCCAAACAGAGTCACACTTGGGGCTCTTCTTGGACAAAATAAGGAGTAGCTATTTCACTCAATTTATTGTGCAAGTAAGGAGTTGAATAGAGACTAAAAGAACTATACTATTATGGAGCAAGAGCTCTTTTCTGTGGTGTATGACTTTGAAAAATTTAGGGTATATTTATTGGGAACTAAAGTGGTTGTCCTTACGGATCACTCAACGCTGAGATACTTGATGGAAAATAAGATGCCAAACCTCGATTAATCAAGTGGATGTTGTTGCTACTTGAATTTGATTTTGAATTCAAGGATAGAAAGTGTTGTGAAAATCAGGTAGATCATCTATCCAGACTGGAGAATGAGGGGTATAAGTCAAATGAGTTTGAGATTAATGATTCATTTTTGGATGAACAGGAACTTACAACTACTCTCAACCTTGTACCTTGATATGCTGATTTTGCTAACTATTTAGTGAGGGACATTATCCCCAAGGATTTGATTTTCAATAACGAAAGAAGTTTCTTCACAATGTGAACAATTATTTTAGGGATGTGCCTTGCATTTTTAGGCTGTGTGTCTCTGAATATAAAACAAGATATAAACTAGATAGGATGGGGTATAAGGTCAACTCTAGAATCTTAGTGGGACACTACCTCGAAAGTATAAAATCACCACCTGACTGATCTGCCGTGCAGTACACTCGTATCTAGATATGAACCAAAAGGGCATAGTAGTGATGAGTACGGTCCACTTATACTCAGTAGGTGTAATAGGCTGACTGAGCATAAGTACAAAATAAAGTATAATAAATACATACTATGCACATGTCACCTAAAATAAAAATATGTCCCAAACGGTAGCCCACACCATCTCCACTAATAGCTCTAATTATAACACTTATACCAAGTACAAGCACATAAGAGAATAATTATAACACCTATACCAAGTTCTAATTATAACACCTATACCAAGTACAAGCACATAGAAGGTGCATAATGTATGAAATGCAATGAGAATGATAATGATGGAGTGAGAAGTCTGAGGTTGTCGCACAACCTCCGTGTACACCTACCGAGCATTACTCCCAAGGTAGGACCCCGGGGGAGGGGGAAGGGGGAAGGGGGTTTGCAACCCATATTCAATCTCAATAACAAATAGCAATACCAATCTAATAACCATAACTCCACTCCTCTCTGACTCATGATCTTCGACAGAGGAATTTTAAAGATGTAACATTGTCATTAGAAAACCAGTATTTCCATATGGTACCAATGTCTCATGAATATGTTAGAGTCCCTGAATGAATATATGAATATGAGGTTTGAGTCCCCCATGTTTTACATTGGTGCTTAAGTCACCTTGATTATGCCAAGAGGTTCGAGTCTCTCGTAAAGGCATATACAGCTATGGATATATATATGCATGCTTGAATCTACTCAATAAATCAACCATCCATGATCTAGTATAATCCATGTACCTTTAGCGGCTGCACCAGCTGGACTTGGAAATTTTTCCAAGTCTTTGCCAACTCTTAAGAATTCATCCAAAATCTTAAGAGCACAAACAAACTATTCTTCTATAAATTTCGATGCTATGGACTCAATAGAAAAATCAATTTTTCAAAAAACGGTTATTTTCACAAAATTGAATTCTAAGACCCAATATTATGATCATCCAAACCGAGGGTCAAAATGAGATACAAAAGCCATAAAATTGTACCAACCATGCTGCCAATCCAAAATCAATATTCCAAATTACCATTTGACTCACAGAATAATACATGTTGACCAAAGTCAACTATAAAGCTTTTTTAATCTCCAAAAACCACAAACTCACACAAAAAATACCAAAATTCATTGGGAACTGTGCCAATCATCCCCACGCCTAGAAATATCATGCAGAAACCATGGTGAGGGGTAAATGGTCAAATCAAATAAAAATAAATAATTCACAAAAATCAAGTCATTCTATCATCCACCACTAAGATTCTAGTTCATCCTTAAACTAAAGACAAGGGAAATACCTGAATCAACGAAAAGCTAGGGACAATTGCCATGTATAATGAACTCGACCTCATAAGTAGCTTCATGTGTAGGTCTATGTCTCTGCTAGAACTTAACCACCAAAATATCTTTAGAACGCAACCATCTAACATCCCTGGCTAAGATGGAGACTGGATCGTCAATAAAGGACAATATCTTATCTAACTGCACTGAACCCCAATAAATGACATAAGACTTATCTAAAATATAGAATCAAAGCATAGAAACATTAAAAACTAGATGAACAACTGATAAATCTAGGGGCAGTGCTAACTTATAAGCTACATCCCCAATAGTTCGATGAATCTCAAATGGTTTAACATAAATGGCTCTAAGATTTCCCCTTTTCCCAAACCTCTTCACATCCTTCATGGGAAAAACATGGAGAAAGACTTGATCAACAACACTAAATCTAAAGAAATGAAGTCTATGATCCGCATAGAACTTCTATCTTCTCTGAGCCACTTGAAGTCTATACAGAATAACACAAACTCTATCCAAGGACTTAAAAAGTAAGTCTGTACCTCAAGGTCTAATCGTAAAAACCTCAAACCAACAAATTGGAGAGCGACACCACCTACCGTACAAAGAGTTGAAGAGATACATCTCAATGCTGAACGGTAGCTATTCTTGTACACAAACTTTGATAAATCTAAATGTTTCTCCTACTAACCCGAAAGTCCATAACACAAGCGCTGAGCATATCCTCCAAAACTTTCATAGTCCACCCTATCTGATCGTTGGTATAGGGGTTAAAAGGTGTGCTAAGATTAACCCAGATACCCTACTCCTCCTGAAATATCTCTAAAAGTAAGATTTAAAAATAGAACCTCTATTAGAGACAATTGACACTGGTACACCATGTATATAAACTATCTCACGAATATAGATGTGAGCTAACCTCTCAGCACTAGAAGAAACATAAACAAGAAAGAAATTAGAAAATTTGGTCAATCAATCTTAGACGTCCCAAGCATTATCAGAACCATGAGAAGTATGAGGCAACCCAATGATGAAGTCCATTGTGATCTATTCTTATTTCCACTTAGGAATGGGTAACATCAAATACAAACTACTATGCCTTAAGTGCTTGTCCCTCACCTACTGACAACATAGGTAAAGAGCTATAAAATACACTACATACTTCTTTATACCACCATACCAGTAGTGTTATCTCAAATCATGATATATCTTGGTCACTCCTAGACGAATGGAATATCTAGAACAATGAGCCTCTTCCAATATAAGTATCACTCAATCACCCACTCTTGAAACACAAACTCGGCCTCTAGTCCTCAAAATACCATTTAGGTAAAACAAGACTTCCTTAGACTTATCACTCAACACCTTATCTTGGATCACTCTTAATCCAACATCATCAAACTGTTGAGCTCCAATCTGCTCCATCAAGAAAGATTGAGCCTCTATAAATGCCAAAACATACCCAGATGTCAAAATATCAAGCCTAAACATCTAGTTAACTAAATAAAAAACCTCTAAGTCTAAAGGCATCTGTAATACCCCATACTTTTCCCTATCTTGAAACAGTCTCAAGAATGTTAGAAACTTACTTTGAAAGATGAATCCACTTTTGTACATATGGTATTTTTAAGATTTTCACTTTTTGTCATGTGGGAAATAGAATTATCTTTCCAATAATACCAATTCATCAAAATCTGACATCGGAGGAGAAAGTTATGGCCAAAATACAAAAGGCAGTAAAACCGCCCAGGTGCGACGGTGAGGCTGATGGACTATCGAACTAGTGATGGACCATCGCCTACGATCATCACAGCAAGGCAATGTGACTACCTTCTGCCTAGGAGTGACAGCCTAGGCCAACGGACTGTCGGACTAGCGACGGATCATCGCACAGGCCGTAGCAAGGGAAACAATGAGGCCACCTTCTAAATAAGGTGCAATGGACAGGTTGACAGACCGTCAAACTTGCGATGGACCGTCGCCCAGGACATCACTACTTAGGGAGTAAGCCCTTTTCTTGGTCCACGTACGATGGTCAAAATGATGGATCATCACCCTAGCGACGGACCGTCGCACGAGATGTTGCAGGTCCCAATTCATCAAATTAAAACCGTTTTAAAAGGGGATTTTTGGTCTTTTACCACCCATTTATGTACCTAATTATATCCAACCAAAGATCATAAATTCATTATTTTTCTACCATAACAAAATTAGGGTTTTCTCTCTAACGTTAATCTCCAAGAACAAAATCCAAATCTTCTTCAAGAATTAAGAGATTCAAATTCTTCAAGTTCAAGAACTTTAAGAAAACTCAATCCAGAAATGTATAGTGTTCATTCATGGACTTCTTTCATCTATGAAACCCAAGAATCTCTTTTAAAAGTTTAAGTTTATGGATTTCCTTTATGAATTTCATGATTGGGCTGCTCTTGTTTATGTTGATAATGTGTAATTGAATTCTATTCCATGATTGGTGATAAATTATATGTGGGATTGATTAGTATAGATATAGATTCATGCTAACCTATGCCTAAACCCCTGAATGATGAAATTAGAATTGAATCATAATGTTTTAATTGTTGTATAATGTTATTTACACATACTATGCCTACCATATATTTGATTGAATGCCTAGAAGAAGGAAAATGCCCAACTAGCATGATATCATGAAATCCCCATGTATGTACAAGTTTATACAGATCACATGTTTGATGAAATGCTTCACTAAATGTATTATGGATTATGATGCGAGTTATGTATTCAAGAAAGTCATGCTTTGTCAATTTCTTTCCATTGAGTCTAGGGGTACTTGTACCCAAAATATTAGCTATATGCCTGAGCCAGGTCATGTTTTCATGATACTCTTAGTCAAGCTATGATCCTTAGACTTCAGACAGTCTTATGACTCATGAAATCTCCATGATCCCATGAACTCAGTCATATGTCAGATATCAGTAGTATTCCGTCAGTCAACGTAATTCAGTAACTTAGTCTATGTTCAGTTCAGTAAATCATGTTCAGTGTCTATTCAGATGGGAGTAAAAATTAGCACCGAGTAAACCCAAGGATGGGAACTCACCTGTTATATGAGGGTGTGATTCTTAGAAACAATCTTTGCATTCTAAAACTATGTAGCCAACATAGGTAGAGATATCATAACCTGGTATATGAGGGGTAGATGAGGTGGATTAACCTGCTATATAAGGGTTCCTACCATTCCTACTAGAGTTATTTGTTATATTAAGGTTACTCATATATTGTCCTCACCAGTGGTGCGGTATTGACACCCTTCTAATCAGGGCACAAATTAGACCCCAATTAAGCTATAATGCATCATTTGGGGCATGTCGGTTAGATGACTATCTCCCACAGTCTTAGTATCAGTCTCAGTAAAAGAACTTAGATAATTCTTTAGAATTCAGGACTGTCAGATATAGTCATTCATGTTATCAGTTTTCAGAATTCAGTCATTAGTCATGTTAGCTATCAGTAAACTCATGTTATCATGATTTCAGATATAGTTACTGCATATGATGCATGTATTCTCACATTCATATTATTCAGTTAGCCAGTATTATTCATGTATATGAACCCCATGCATTCAGCTTTCCTCACATTCATACTAGTACATTCAAAGTACTGACGCATTTACGATGTGGTGTCTTATACCATAGGTTCAGAGACACGAGTTACAGAGCATCAGTAGATTCCAGTCTCAACAGTCAAAGTTAGAAGCGAGTCCTTATCCTTCGAGGACACGATAATCATTTTATTATATCATTAATTAATTTATTAGTTGGAGTTAGTTGGGGACATATCCCATCAACTCCTTATTCAGACAATCATGTTTAGAGGCTTTTCAGACTACAGTATGTTCAGATAGCTTATTTTAGTTTTGTTTTAGGTATTTCATACCCCATCCATATGTTATGATTTATCAGATCTTATGTTATAGTTTTGAACCTTATGGCCTTTTAGTTTATATTTTTGCATTATACAGTATATATATATTATACAGGTACAAATATCAATCATATGTTAGCTTGTGTTCCTTCGGAGTCATAAGCATCATGTAATGTTTTGGGTACCAGATTCGGGGTGCTACAAACTTAGTATCAGAGCTAGGTTCAATAGTGTTCTAGGAAGTTTGAAAGCCGCATCTAGTAGTGTAATACCCCAAAAAATCAAAACCAATATTAGAGCCATGTACAAAGCTCATGCATAGTACATTATGGTTCTTTTATAGTTTTATGAGTAGGTTAGATGTATATTAAGGCTTCAAATAACTCCCAGCTATCAGACGAATCAAAATATTCCTTACCGATTGAATTCTTGAGAAGGATATTGGTATAGTCAACTTCAAATGAGCATATCTCTCATTATAATTGGAATTTTTGATCTCATGACCTATCAACATATAGATAATTGAATTTTATTTCCAACGATACCAATTTTGCCTAAATCCGATATCGGAGCAAAGAGTTACTCCTATTTTACTAAAGCATGTCAGGGTGGAAACAGTGTGACAACATTCGTGGTAGCTTACCACATTTGTGACGCCCTACCACAAATTTCATCAGTCTTAGGTAGAATCCATATCCTGTGTGATGACATTCGTGGTAGCTTATCACATTTGTGATGCCCTACCACGAAGGTCGTTAGCCTTAGGCAGAATCCAGCTCCTGTGTGACGATATTCGTGGTAGCTTACCATATTTGTTGTGCCCTACCACGAAGGTCGTCAGCCTTAGGAAGAATCTAGCTCCTGTGTGACGATATTCGTGGTAGCTTACCACATTTGTGACGCCCTACCACGAAGGTCGTTAGCCTTAGGCAGAATTCAGCTCCTGTATGACGACATTCGTGGTAGCTTACCATATTTGTGATGCCCTACCACGAAGGTCATCAGACGTAGGCAGAAACCATCAGTTCCAGCTTCTGTATGATGACATTTTTGATGGATTACCATACTTTTGACGTCTTGTCACAAATGTCATCTGCTATGATTTTCAGCAACTGGGAATTTATTTCATAAGGGTGTTTTGGTCTTTTCCCTTCACTTTCCACGACTTATAACCCTCAAGGAATGTATTATCTTCCATTCTCTTTAGTTAAAAAATCTCAAAAAGCTCTTTCATACACTTTCAACCACAAGATTAGGGTTTCCTCTCAAGATCATCTCCTCAGGAACAAGAACATTCTTTCCCAAAGGGGTTAAACCCTAGTCAAGAAAAATTAAGGGTAAGCCTAAGGATTTTTTTAGGCACCTTCAGAAACATTAGATCTCTTTCAAGATCAAGCTTTAAGGTATGCATAGTGTTCATCTATGGATTTAATTGGTTCATAGAGTTCAAGAATCATGCTTTTAAATGTTATTTAGTAAACTTTTGTGGTGATATAAGCATGTACATGTTGATGATTGTTGTTCAAGTTTCAAGATGATATCTAAGGATTTTTTTTCATGGAATATATGTGATTGTTGGTTGAAAATCATGAACTTTGGGTGGGTTGAACTAATGCAAGTATGAAATCCACCTATGCCTTAAAGAATTCATGTAAGGTGTTTGATAAAATGCCTAGGATGTTAGAAGTTCATATTTACATGATTTCATGATATCTAAATGACAAGTCCATGTTAGCGATACACTTCAATATGAATGCTCATGCTATTTATGTATTCTTATTGTGATGGCATGAAGTATGTATGATGATGGAAATATGAATTTTGTGTGCGAATTATATCCATGCTTTCCCTACCATGTTTAATGTGTTGATTAAATACATGAAGTATACTATCCCCTACTTATGATATAGCAAATTGTGGACTCTAATCTTATGATCAAGTCAGTTAGGTTGTGTCAGTTTCCTTCCATCGAGTCCTGGGGGTATTCGTACCCAAAAACTATAGCTGTGTGCCTTGAGCCATGTCATGTTTCACGACATACAAAATCAAGCCATGATTCAGTAGAATTCAGTCAGTCATGTGACTCAGGAAACCTCATGGTCTCAGTTAGTTATCAGATATTAGTAGTATTCCATCAGTCAACGAAATTCAGTAAGTTCCACTTACGTACAGCCAGTTGAATCATGTTCAGTCTCTTCAGATGGGAGTAGGAGTTAACACCAAGTGAACCCAAGGATGGGAACTCACCCGTATATGAGGGTGTGATTCTTAGCAGTCATCTTTGCATTCCAGAACTATGTAGCCAGCATAGGTTGAGACATCGCAACCTGTTATATGAGGGTAGATGAGGTGGCTTAACCTGTTATATGAGAGTTCCCACTATTCTCACTAGAGTTACCTGTTATATGAGGGTTTCTCAAATATTATCCTTTCTAGTGGCACGGTACTGACACCCTTCCAGTCAGGGCAGAGATTGGACCCCATCTTAGCCATAATGGCACATATGGGGCATTTCGATTAAACAACTACCTCCCACAGTTTCAGACTCAGTCTCAGTAAAAGAACTTAAATAGTTTTTCAGATATCAGTATACCAGGACTGTCATATATAGTCAAATTCAGTTATAGTACGAAACTCAGATAGTTCCATCAGATTTAATACTGCCAGATACAGTTGCCCATGTTATCAGAACTACAGTTTCACCCATATCAGTTATTAGTAAACCATGTATTAGCGTACAGATCTAGCTATCATGTACTCACGATCTTAGTTACTATGTATGTATGTCTATGCTCTCACGTTCATATCAGTCAGTTAGTTAGCATTGTTCATGCATGCAAACCCTTTTGCATTAGACTGCCTCACTCATATACTCAGTACTCCAGTTGTACTGACGCATTTGCACTATGGTGCTTTCTTTATGTTACACCATAGGTTCAGAGACACGAGATCTAGATCAGAAGTAGCATCCAGCCGCAGAGTTGCAGTGAGTCCTCATCCATTTATGGGCGATATTATTTTATTTCATTTATTATTTTAGCTCAGTGTTGCTAGACAGAGTTAGTTGGAGACATATTCCTTCAACTCCTTATTCAGCTAGTAATTAGAGGCTTTCAGATTAAGTATTCAAACTTATGTTCAGATTATATTCAGCTTTCAGCTATTTTGGGTATCTTCCACCCATATGGATATTATGTTTTGATAGATTCTTTATTCAGTTGAACCTTATTGCCTACATGTTCATGTTTTCTGCATTATTACGTTATATATGCAATGTACAGGTACAAATATCAGTCATGGGTTAGCTTGTGATCCCTCGGGGTCATGAGCACCGTGTAGCCTTTCGATTTAGGAAATTGGGCATTACAAACTTGGTATCAGAGCCTAAGGTTCAATAGAGTCTTAGGAAGTCTGAAAGCCGCATCTAGTAGTGTCTTGTACATGGGTGTGTTGTGCACCACATTTATGTACAGGAGGCTATATGATGTTTTAGGAGCAGTTCCCTTTCTTTAGTATTCATGTCGTGCTAGTAAGCATAATTTTAAGTCAGTCTCTCAGTCTAATCCGCTCTTCTCTTATTTCAGAAACATGCCTCCAAAGAAAAGAAATTAGCCAGCTCCTCAGCCCGAAGATCCTTTAGGCGAACATGTTTCTCATGCGGAGTTCAGGACCGTATTTACCACTCTTGCTCAGTCTGTAGCTTCCCATAATGAACGACCAGTAGTCGTTCCGGCAAACCCAGTGGCCAATTCAGCAGCAGCTAGGATTCAGGACTTCACCCGAATGAACTCTCTGTCCTTCTTTGGGTTTAAGTCAGATGAAGACCATTAGGAGTTTATTGACCAAGTTCAGAAGGTCATTGACATCATGGGTGTTACTTCTGTTCAGAGTGTTGAGTTAACCGCATATCAGTTGCAAGATGTGGCTCACACTTGGTACAAATAGTGGAAGTCTGAGAGGGTAGATAGCGTAGGTCCCATTGGGTGGGCGGAATTTATCAAGGCTTTCTTAGACAAATTCTTTCCCCAAGAGCTGAGGAAAGACAAAGTTCTTGAGTTCATCAACCTCAGGTAGGGAAATATGACGGTTAGGTAGTATTCTCTCAGATTTACTCAGCTAGCCAGGTATGCCCCTTATGTGGTTGCAGACAATAGGGCTAAGATAAACAAGTTCGTGTTAGGGGTGAATAATAGCGTGGTAAATAAGTGTAGGTCTGCGATGCTGAACGATGATATGACTTTAGCCAGGCTCATGACCCACGCTCAACAGATAGAGAAGAAGAAGGTTAAGACTAGGGAGAGGTAGAACAAGAGAGCAAGAGCAGGCAGTTTCAGTTTTGCTCAGCCCAAATTAGAGGGAGGAAATCATTTGCAGTTTCATCCTAAGTCAGCAGTTCCAGCCCCTTTCTCCGCTAGTGCCCCAGTGCCAAAGTTCAAGGACGGCAACAGAGATAGGGTATCAGGCTCTAAATCTCAGAGCAGTGTTAGCAGTGACCGCACTTATCCTCAGTGTCAGACCTGCGGTAAGCACCATCAGGGTGTGTGCAGAGAGGGTCAAGGAATTTATTTTGGTTATGGCAAGCCAGGCCACAGAGTTAGGGACTGTCCTCAGCCAGGTCCTCAGGGTCAGTAGAATCATTCCATAGCTCAGTCTGGTCGCCCGAACCAGCAGGGTGCCATTTCCAGTGCTATTTGTGGGCAACACCCAAATAGACTCTATGCTCTTCAGACCCGATAGGATCAGGAAATTTTCCCTGATGTCGTTACTGGTACGTTATAGATTTTCCATGTTCATGTTTATGCTTTGCTACACCCAGGTGCATCCTTGTCTTTTGTCACTCCATACATAGCTGGAAATTTTAGAATCAGTCCTGATGATCTCTTTTCAGTCTCTACCCCAGTGGGTAAAACCATCATAGCTCAGCGGGTATACAGGAACTGCCCGATTATGATATTTTAGAAATCCATGTCAGTAAATTTAGTCGAGTTAGAGATGACTGATTTTGATGTCATTCTCGGCATAGATTGGATTCATTCCTGATATGCTATAGTCAACTGCAGAAATAGGATAGTTTAGTTTCAGTTCCCGAATGAGCCCTTCCTAGAGTGGAAGGGTAGCACTTCGTCTTTCAGGGGTCATTTTGTTTTCTACCTTCGGGCAAGGAAAATGATTTCTAAGGGGTGTGTGTATCATCTCGTGCATGTTAAGGATTCCAGTTCCGAATCTCCCAGTCTCGAATCAGTCCCAATGGTTAATGAATATTCAAACGTCTTTTCCGAAGATCATTACTATTTATCTTTTTTCTTAGAATTTTGAGCATATTTTCCTATTTTTTATTTCTAAAATCTTCCAAAAAGAATAAAAAAAAATGGTTATTTAAAGGTCATATATTGAATGGTGCATTATGGGTGTCTAATGTGGAATGTGAAAATTTAACACTATCAAAACATTTTCAGCTTCTACCATTAATTTAGTCTTCATATTTAACTTTTGGGATTCTGTCTATTCATCCGTTCTCAAATTATTCCAATGGTCATTTGTTACCACAATAAATTGTTAATTAGTTATTGTATCTATTCACGAATAATATTAATTACCAGCATGCTAATGAGCTTATATACAAAGCTAGAGATATGAAATATGCATAACCATCATCACCTTTGAAAGAAATAACAGAGGAAAATCATAAATTTATCAGGTGAGTATATTTTTCTTTGTTAGATCTTATGAGTTTCATGCAACTGTATATATACTTTTGTTTAAACAAATTCCTAATAAGAAACTCTCTCCATTGTTATTAATCATTTTGTTGCAATAAATGATTAAGAAACTAAGCTCTTTGGTTAGAAAGAGAGGAAAGAGGTGACAGAGAAGCTACCAAAAATACTGCATCATCACAGAAGTGAGAAGACTATAGTATTCTCTTTTCCTTTCAAACACAAAAGTGGGAAGCTATCTACAACCATCAAAGTTAGATTATGAATTTACCTTTGTATTTTTTTTTCCTGTTTTAGTTCCTTTCTAACTTGAATTTTTCAGGCAAAGTAATGCAGTAACACATTGTAAGTAGAAGTTGATCTAAATGTGCACTTTTCTCATGTTTATATTTTAACTTCTTTTTGACCGTTAATTGTACAAATTGTGTTTTCTCTAAGGAAAAAATAAATATTAATTTCTTGATATTTTTTGAATAACATGGCAGATCCTCTGTGACACCCCAACTTATGAGAAAGAGTCCCACATCGGCAAAACATAGGAGTAATGCTGGGTATGTAAGCAAGCCTTACTTCCTAGTGACATGTTTTAAAGCTGTGAGGGCCTGGGACCAGAGAGGAAAATATCACTAGTGGGTTGAGGAGTTCAGGGGTATCTCGGGCCTTGATGGTTCGGGATGCCCATTGTGGACAGGGCCCCAGCTCGGGTCATGACTGAATGGTATCAGAGTCGCTCCTGTGTCAGCCTTGTCGATGTGGGACAGAGTCAAACTGAGTGTAGGCAAATTCCAGTAAGGCAGGGCAAACCTCAGTCCTGAGTCTAGGCAAATCCCATTCGGTGGGACAAACCTCAATGAGGACGCCGAGTCCATAAGGGTGGGTATATATGACACCCCAACTTAGGAGAAAGAGTCTCACATCAGCAAAACATATAAGGGATGTTGAGTATATAAGTAAGCAAGCCTTACTCCCTAGTAACGCGTTTTAAAACCGTGAGGGCCTGGGCCTGGAGCGGACAATATCACTAGTAGGTTGAGGAGTTTAGGGGTATCTCGAGCCTTGATGGTTCGGGATGTCCTTCGCGGCTAGGGCCTCGGCTCGGGTCGTGACATCCTCCAAGCCTAAAATATGGTAAGTACTTTAGAATTCTGACATGAAGTGTCTAAGAAAGCAGCCATGTGATAAACTTGATGCTATACATGAAACTCAGAGAAAAATAATGTATCTAAGATATGTTAAAAGAAGCAAAAGTCAAATTTACAAAATTTACACTTTAGGGGTCATTTAATATCAGGATAAGTAAAATAATCTCGGTAAATATGAATGATCTCATCCGTTGTATCAAGAACCTCTTTGTATAAATTTATCCCTACATAGATTTAAAAATATTTGTTTAGCAGTGGCATACTGGCCTATAATCTCATTTGTGAGTCCATTTGAGTTAATGAATCAAATGTAGTTGATACAGACGTATGGTATGTTGATTGTTAAATTTAAGTGCTACAATTAATTTCTACTATTGTAGAAGAGCCAAAGAAGCAGTTCATTATCAACATGACTACTTCTTGGCATTAGACTCAAATATAAGGATATTTAAGTCAATTTATTTTTTCTTTTTTATTTCAATCTAATAAATTTAATTATAAAATCTAATATTTTAGAAATAAAATAATATATCAATTTGAAATCTAGCATTTTTGTAGCTCAATGATTTGTGACAAAAATAAACTAATTAGTCACATAATATATTTTCTGTGTCTCAATTCATGTGGCACAATTAGAATTTTGTGATTATAAATTTGAACATAGATGCTTTAAGTTTATTTTTCTAAAAAGAATATATATTTGAAATCTAAGTAAGAAGTGTTATAAATCATAATTATTAACAACTTAAAATATTTAAAAGACATGTAAAAAAATTTCGTCAAAGAAAAATTTGATAAACTCTGAAAACTTCAACTCTGTATCACATAAATAGAGATGGGGAGAGTAGAAGATAAGAGATTATAACAAATAATCCAGGACATTAAATTATGATTATAAAAATGATAAGATTAAACTTAGAGGAAATTAATCGATGAAATTAAGAGAAAAATAAAGATTTAGATTGAACCCCAAAAATGTCATCTCTTTGTCCTAATTTTTGTGGTAACGTTTAAATTTTAAGATTCAAATAAGTTTGGAGCAGAGGGAGTCATATGTGAAATATTGTACTTTTCTTCATTTTTTGGTCACTCCAAAAAATAGAGGAAAATATAAGAGAAAATAATACTACCCACACTACTAATGAAATTTGAACTTTACTTCAAGCGAGGAAGATAGGAAGGTCACATATTAAACTAGCACTCACTCTTTTAAACTATAGAATTAGATATAAATATTATTAGTTAAAATTAGTTGAATTGTATTAATTTATATGTAACGAAGTTATTTAGTTATTAAATCAATTATTTTTTGCATGGGCTCGTGCTTGCTGGGGCTTGCCTCTTGCCTCATCTATTATATCTATACAAAGGAGAGTCATATAAAAGGTGATGTGACACCTTTCTATAACCTCAATTTGTATTTTTCCCTTTTCTCATTTTTTTTTGGATATTTTTTCTACTTTTCTCTACTTAAGTGCTATGTTAAAATGTAAAAAATCACTTTTAATTTTATTTTCTTAATTGCACCTTCACATTTACTCTTCTTTATTTTCGTATAACATTCATTCCTCAATAATAAGTAATTCAATTATTTTTTCGTTTCTAAATCCCCATATTCCTTCACGTATTCAACCCCATTACTTCATCGAATGTAAAACCACATTTCTTTTCCGATTAAATTCCATTACTTCTTCATGTGTAATAGCCTACCCACATTTCTTCTCCGTTACTCATTACTTCAAGCTAATCTAATTTTAGGGTAAATATAGTTGATGTAAAAGTAATGAGGAAGAGGCAAACAAAAAAAGAAAAGAATCATAAAGAGGAAGTGGTCAGAAAATTATATTGCGGAGATAGCTAGGAGTAGGGGTGGACATTCGGTCGGTTCGGTCTGATTGTTTAATATCGGTTCGGTTTATCGGTTTTCGGATTGATAAAAATGACATCCGTAACCAAACTGAAATAAATTCGATTTGGTTCGGTTTTTACAAATTCAGTTCGGTTATTTTGAATTTTTATTTCGGTTTGAAATATTAAAGTAGTTAGCCTCTCTTTTTCATAACTGAGCATTTAAAATTGATGGATTTTTTTACAAAAATTATTTTTTCAAACCTGTTTTTCATTTTCAAATATAAATAACTATAAATAACTCACCATGGATGAAACGAAATGAAATAATCATAAGCTTAACATAATACATAACGTCATTAATCATTACATATAATATAACCTTGCATAAATAGTCTACAAAACAACACAAAACTCATACAAATAGTCCATAAAACAACATATTTTCTGCATAAATAGTCCATAAAACAGTCCAACGTCACCAAAATAGTCCATAAAATATTTGAGTTACTAAAACAATCCATAAATAGCCTGCGGCGTATGCGAATTTGCTGTTAAATAATGTTAATTGTGAATGTGAATTACTAAATATTATATATATAATAATATTATATTATATATATATTTAATATATATATATATATATTTAATATATATATATATAAATAATAAAATATATATATTATTTATTTATTTATAAAATTTTGATTTTTCAGTTTAACCGTTTTTTTTAAAAACAGAAAACCGAACCGAAAAGCCAAAATTTTAAAATTACAAACTAAATCCAATCTAAAAAATTGAAAAACCGAAACCAAAATTAAATTTCGATTTGATTTTTTAGTTTTTTCGATTTAAAACAAAATATGCCCACCCCTAGCTAGGAGTAGGACTCACCTAATGTCAGAATTTGCATAAATATCAATTAGCTGCAGAGTCATATTTATGGAAGTTAATGCAATTAGTTATCTTAACTTACTATTAGTCATAACTTAAATTTTTCACATTTTTCAGTATTTGATTATGTCCTTGAATTCTTTGTCCATTCTCAAAAGCTAGCAGAGACACACATACACAATAATTCATCAATAAAAAAAAGGGCAGCCCGGTGCACTAAATCTATCGCTATGCGTGGTGTCCGGGGAAGGGCCCCACCACAAGGGTGTATCGTACGCAACCTTACCTTACATTTCTGCTAGAGGCTGTTTCCAAGGCTTGAACCCGTGACCTCCTGGTCACATGACAACAACTTTATCAGTTACTCCAAGGCTCCCCTTCACGATAATTCATCAATGATTAACGGATTTCAAGAGAGAGAGTGCAACGGTGTGACTTTTTGTTCCTGCTTGCTTTCGTAGCACTCAATATGTAGCACTAATAAGTTTCATACGATCAATACAAATTCAATATATTTTTTTCTTTTAATTTGTTTTTTTAGATATCTTGATAAATAGTTATGTAACACTCGCTAATTAATTACTATTATGAAATTCAAAAAGAAAAAATAAGTTACTGGACTTTATATTCTTAAAGGTATGGTTGCTAGCCAAAGTGATATGGCATCCCTCATTGATCAAAAAATTTATTCATCTTTTTTCTCATTTTTCATATATTTCTGTTACTTATTATTATAAAATAACTTTGTCAAACTATTCCTCTATTTATTGTTATTCTTTAATGTTTATGCTTAAACTCAAATTTACTTGCACCCCTTCTTTTTCTTTAATGTAATATTAAAAAAATAGTTTTAATATTTTTTATTCAAACCTTTCAACGCGTTTATCTTCTTTTTTCTTTTCTTTTTTGCATTTTTAGAAAAAATTTCTCCTTAACTACAATGGAGTAATGTGTAAAAAATATAAAATGGATTTGTTTGCTTCCCTAATGAAGCTCAAACAATCAATAAATGCTTATCACTCACGTAGTCACTGCACTTTTAAGAACTTTGATTATCTTTTGTATCTCTCTCTTTTAAAAAAAATAAAAAAATTGTTTCAAATGTTAACCCTAAATAAATTACTCATATTTATTAAATTTTTACTCTTAATAATAATCATTATCTTGTGTCTTTTAAGTTTTCATATTCAAAACCCTCATTTATTTAATTTAAAAATCTACGATACCTGATGATAGTTCTCCATTTTATCTATATAAAGTTATATTTTTGTTTTATAAAACCTCTACTCAAGATTTTTTTTTCATTTTATATTTAAAATAGTGATGTCTTTTATATTACCATTGCAAATTCGTTTTTTAGCTTAACTAAACAAAAAAGACTCTTGAATCTTGATAAGTTTGCGAGAAGGGGGCCGGACAAAAGCTCAAAAACTTGTCATATGAAACTTTTTCTTATTAAATTAGTCTTTTTATTTAAAAAATATTACTAAAATATTTATATTGTTTTTGTCATTTTTTTTATTTTTATCACTGTTCTTTTAATTTTTTATATCTCGATTAAATTATTTTAAAATTTAATAATATATAATTGCGTTAAGCACGGTCATGTTCTCTAGTTAAACTTAATAGCCTCAATCATATCACAATATGGTTGCATATGTATTTACATTAGTGAGTAATGGTGGAAGAATTTAATAAGCTATTACGTGGTTATGTTCTTGTATTAGAAGGGAAATGGAAAAGAAAAAAACTTAATAGCCTTAAAATAATGTGCATATAATATAACATAATATGAAAATATTTAATAGTGGAACATTTAATTTAGTGTATTACAATTTTGCCCCTAAATTCTTCCCACTTTTAGTATAATATGGTATGCACTGTATCATTTAATACATATGTATAGTTAGTATTTTGAGGTCAAATTTATCATTAGTATTTCTATATAAACATGTATCATTTTGTATACGAGAAAATGGTCTATTATCCTCCCAACCTTTAGTCGAAATTCCAACTACACACTCAGCCTTTAAAGGTGACCTATTACCCCCTAAACTTATTTTTACCGAATTTATTACCCCCCAGTTGCTGACCTATCACTGGACGTGACTACACCTGCCCATGGGCGCGTCAGTTGACTCCATTTCACTTTAATTTTTTTTTTTTCTGATTGCCACATCATTATTTTTAATAATATAATAAATATTTTACTTATTACTTTTTCTTAATGAATTTTAATTGCCACGTCATATCTTCTTCTTCTCTTTTTCAAAACAAAAATTCAAGAACTCATTGATGGAGTTCCTCATCTTCCTCATTAATGAATTTCTCCGAAATTAAGAAATTCTTTTTGCTCTGAAACCGAAACCAAGAAACACTTGAACTAAGGAAATAATAAGATTTCTCCGATTAATGAATTCTTGAATGAAGAAGTTGGGGAACTCCGATTCAAAAAACTTGAAAAAATTCAAGAACTTCGATTTTCTCTCTTTTTGCTCAAGATCGCCATTAATGGTGAGCTCAAAGTTTTGAATTTCCACAATGCCATATATAATTTTCAACATAACCCACGTATAATTTTCAACCCATTTCTCCGATTTTCTCTATTTTTGCTCAAGATCCGCCATTAATGGCGAGCTCAAAGCTTTGAATTTTCACAATGGGGAAGAATTCGCCATTAATGGCGATCTTGAGCAAAAAGAGATGAAATTGGGTTGAAGAACTTCATTAATCCGCCATTCAAGAACTTTATTAATCCGCCATTCAAGAACTTCATTAATCCACCATTTTTTTTTCTCAAGAATTTTATTTTTGATCCAAGAAGATGAAATTGGTTGAAGAAGAAAATGGAGCAAAATGAAAAATGGGAAAGAAAAAAGAAAATAATAAAGTTAAATAATTAATTTTTTTAGAGAAAAAAAAGAATAAATGACGTGGCAATGACGTGGCAGCGCGTGCATCACATCACATTTCAAATGACTGGTTGTCAATTTTTTTTTGGGGGGGGGGGAGGAGGGGTAATAATTCTACTTTAAAATAGTTTAGGGAGATAATAATTCTACTTTAAAATAGTTTAGGGAGATAATAATTCTACTTTAAAATAGTTTAGGGGAGTAATAGGTCACCTTTAAAGGTTGAGTGTGTAGTTGGGATTTGGGGTAAAGGTTGGGGGGACTTTTGACCATTTTCTCGTTTGTTACACATATGGTTCAAGTTGTATAAATATGTATCATTTGATACAAATGTAATATTTGTGTTTGTATAATTTATCATTTGTATTTGTATTATTCAATTTGTATCAATAAAATATAATCCATATCAATGACTATAAATACAATTTTTTATAGAAAGAAAATAATAATTTTTTTTCACTTGTTTAAAAATACAAATGATGCAGTCACCCACAAATTCAAATATAAATCAATAAAATTACTAATACAAATACAAGATGCGGTCAACTTAAAAATTACAAAATAATTCCTTAAAAATACAAGTGTATCAATAAAAATAGAAGACAAATCCAAATATAAAAATTAAAATCATAAAATACAAATACAATATGCAGTCAACTATAAAATACAAATACAATTTTTTCTAAATACAAGTGCGAATTGTATAATAATAAATGATGGTGTGAACTATAAAATACAAATATAAGTGTGAACTATAAAATACCAATATGAGTATGAACTATAAAATACATATAAATCCAAGTGCAAACTATAATATAAATACAATTGCATCAACGAACGAAAAAGTATATATGATGCTGTGAATACAAATATAATAAACGATTGTGGTACTTTCATTATCATCCATGACTTGTGCTCGACGTAATTATAATAATTTAGAATACAAAAAAATATAAAATAGAATAAAAAATGAGAAAGAAAAAAGTAGGAGTCTAAAAAAAATAGAAAAAAAAGAGAAGTAGAAGTTAGAGAGAGTAAAAGTATAAAGCAAAAATAAAAATAAAATAAAAATAAAAAAAATAATACGAAAAGAAAAAGGAAAAAAAAAAGAAAAATGAAAAAAAAGTGAAATAAATGCTAGAGATAAAAGAGTAAAAAAAAAAAAAGAAAGAGAAAAAAGATAAAGTAAAGGAAAAAACAGAATAGGAAAAGAAAAAAAATGAGTAAGAACAAAAATAAGAAAACTGAAAAAAAATAATGAAGGAAAAAATGAAAAAAAAGGAAGAAAGAAAAATAGAATCTAGAAATTAAAGCGCGAAAAAGAAAAGTGAAACAAAAAAAATTAAAAAGAAAAAAAGAAGAAAAAAATAGAAAGAAAAAAAAACTCAGAGATATAAGAGAGAGAAACAGAAAAATAAGGAAGGAAAAAATCACATAAATATTGCAATTCTCTTATTCCATATAATTCTCTTAAAGTAATGCTATGGAATTAAGTTTGTCTTTGTACTTTTTCCTTTACTAGTGTAACTGCACGTACTTCGCACGTGTAACGTTTGATTATTTAAAATTAAATAATTTTATCTATTGTAGAAATTTTTAATGAAGTATGAAAAATTCAGATCATTTTTCAAAGACCCTTCACACTTTAATATAATAATGTAAACATAAATATATATTTTAGTGTAAGAACATATTATTTTACCACCAGAAGTTTCATTTTTTTCTTATTAAATATCTTTCCTTGTGTTTTAAAGTCAAATCTTTACAAAATCATTAATTATATTCTTATTGCATACTTAAAAGTTTTAAAAATTTGGTACTTCTTAAATTTTTATTATTCTAACATTTTTATATTTATTTCTAGACTTTTCAAATTTTCTTAAAATCAAATTTAATTGATTTAGAATTTTAAACCAATGAAAAAGATATTAGTTGTCATTAATTATGATGACTTCTAATAAGAAAAAGTTTTACTATAAATATATTTAATTATTTTTTAGTTCTTAAATATTAGGAAAAAAATAGTAAAAAGATAATTTTGTCTAAAACAAAGACTTTTAATGTAGGGCAAAAAATTCAAACGATATTTCTAAGGCTCTTCAAACTTTTAAATATTATAAATATAAATATAAATATAACTATAAATTTTAGATATAGATTTAGTGTCCTACTTACATGACCCATGTGTGAGAGGAATAAAGTGTTTTTAAAATAGTGAAAATCACATAAATATACAATTTAAGAATCAATATTACAAAAATTACCAATAATTTTTACTTTTCAAAATATAACAAAATGCAATAAAATCTATCAAATAAGGTAAAAGAAAAAAAAAGTAAATACAATAGCATGATTTAAGAGGGCAATTTAATAGTTGATATTTTATCCTATACATTCTTCTAATTTATTTTTCAACTAAGTTTTTTAAAAAAATTGTAAATAAAGTAATCGAAAAAACAACACATTTATTTGATATTTTTGTATGTTTTTAAATTTAATTTATTTAATTCAATTGACATTTATTTTTAATGTTTTTGAGGAGAAAACACCATTAATGATAGTAAATTCTCCGGTTGATTCAAACCACATCCCATACAAATTTCATACACCATAAAAATTATTCATACACCATAAAATTATTGATACACTTATTTCTACATATATCAGACACTATAAAATTATTGATACACCAATTTCTATATATTTTAGATGTCACGCCTTAAATCCTGTTGGGGCGGACAGGCACCCGTAGCCGTAAAGGCCCGAGAGAACCAATTCATAACCTTGTACTTCCCATGCATGTAACTGTAACAACCAAATGTTCTGACAACATGATATTATGTATCGATGAAAATAACTACACATGCACGCCCAAACTGATATGTACAACACTTGGCCGATGGGGCCACCATGTCTAAAATCAGGACACTACCATAACTTTACATTGGTCTACAAAGCCTCTAAAAGATACATAGACTTAGTTAGGGTCGGGAAAACCCCCCGTCCTACTCTTGACTTACTGTACAATACCAAAATATATGGAACAGACTTGGAAAGCCTCGAATCAACCTGGAGCTTACCAATAGTCCCTGAAAAGCCTGCGCTCCTACTAGTGAGTTGCATGAGCTGAAGTGCCTCTGCCTGCAGCATGAAATGCAGGTCCCCCGTGAGGGACATCAGTACGAAAATAAGTACAGAATATGTAAGGCAGAAGGTAACAACACACTTGATACAAAAGCACAATAGAAATCTGATACAAGTGTATAAGTAGTACTAGTAGACCACCTTTATAAATACTTGTGGGACAATGTACATTACATTTTTTCTTCGTTTTACCTTCTTACTTCATAATCTTTGTAATCCATATAATGCAAATGACCAGCTGATCAGTGGTAAATAGATAAATTAGGATCGGCCCATGCTAGGCTTACGCCCCTGAGATGCCACTTATATAAAGATTGGGATCGTCTTATGCTAGGCTTATGCCCCTGAGCTGCCACCTACAAATAAAGGTATCGAGATCGGCCCATGCTAGGCAAATGCCCCTGAGCTTCCACTCGTCATTTTATAGATTTGTATTACTTAGTTTATTTAGCCTTTGAGATTGTTACTTTGGTGGTCATCACATTATGGTACCTTGAACCAATAATCTGCTAATAAGAGACATATAAATGGATACTTAATGCAACAACAATGAGGTAGGGAGCTGTTGGCACACAAAATGAAGTGTTTAGAAGCTGAAAATACACATGGGTCTCATTTGAGTAAACGGGGAACTTCTGAAATTTTCTAGTGAAGATAGACGCTCAGATTTAATAATAAGCATGTATTGAGGTGTTCTAATTTGTTAGAGAGTGGGAACAAGGTCATTGGATACATGGAGTGTAATGTGCTGTCATTATGTATCACTTTGTTATAGGATAACCTCAGAAACTTGCTTGATGGAACAATTGTACGATTTCATGTCAAAGAGTGTGAAATAGAGTATGCCTTACATACCTGGTTATTTGACTCCGAAACTAATCCGACTTGACTTCCCACCTTTTAGATTACTTATCTACAATAGAATATATGGTAAACTAGTATCAACAACCAACCAACACATTTAGGCTACTTAACTTCATCAAAACAGTAACCGGGCAGTAAACACGTAATCTGTCAATCAAGGATGTTATTAACAGTAACCGGGCAGTAAACACGTAATCTGTCAATCAAGGATGTTATTTTAACCCTTTTCTCCTCCAATTTCACCCACATACCATACATGTCCTTATAAGATCACCGAAACTACCTCAGCTTCATTACACCCTCCAAACAACACACAAAATACATTGGGCAGTAAACAAGGGCAATAATTAGTTCGGTGGTGTACCACTACACCTTTCTTCTATATTTCATTACAAACTAATCACACCCTTCTACAATATCAACATGGCAGCCCATAACATGAACATACAAAAAAGTTTACAAAATAGTCCTAAATCACTCTTATTGTAGCAACCCATTATTGAACTCATCATCTCTTGAGTTCTCAATAACAACACATCCATAACTCTCTTTCTAATTCATATACAAGGACAACCAAAATGGAGTAGTCACCTTACCTCAATTCTGCAACTTATTCCTTTAATTGAACTCTTCAAGAACTTGAACTTTCCTTCACACTTTAAACCAAAGAAGAAAAGAGAAGTTCTTTAATATCAAAGAAAAGTGAGAAGATTGCTTATTCTATATTATGCCATATATTTATAATTAAGTACTTCTAACATATTCTCCTAATCTTCTATGAGATAATTAAACAAAAACTAAAGTGTTTTCACTTACCTTTTGCTGCAAAAGTTAGGGTTTCTCCAAGAACCCTAGAAAGGAAAATAGGGCTGCTCCTTGCTTTTTAAAAGAGAGTAGAGAGAGTTTGTGAAATGTAACCCTTCTTTATGACTTAATAATGAGGGAAATGGCCAGCAACTTCTTCTTATAAAGCCTCTATTTTTTTGGCCATCCACTTAGCTAATTTTGGACCACAAATTTAATCAAATTGGCCCAAGTAGGTGATGCACCTACTTAAGGAGTTCAAGCAGCTCAAAATGTCAAAGTAGGTGATGCACCTACTTGCTTAATTTCTTAGTTGGGCTCAATTATATTTAGGCCTTGGCAGATTTGAGCTTTGGGCCTTTTTCCCATTTTTGGTGATGCACCTACTTGCTTAATTTCTTAGTTGGGCTCAATTATATTTAGGCCTTGGCAGATTTGAGCTTTAGGCCTTTTCCCCATTTTTCTTCTTCTTTTACTTAATTTTGGCCCAAATAAGTATTCTAATAAAGGCCCAAATCTGATTCATGGACTTGGTCCATTAACTTGGATCATATAGCTCAAGTAGGTGACTCACCTACTAGCTTAATTAAGTCAAGCAAGCACCTCAATATTTCCTTCCATTTCCAGCTCCTAATCACCTTAATAGAACTTACAACTTATACGCATTTGGTCATTTTAAACTTTAGATTCAAATACCAGCTTACGATCCCAAGTTTAAATGGTCGTATTGACGTTAACTTGGTTGCATCACATTAAACTGTATGGGAAGCCTCTATAATTCCATCTACATCATTAATAATTGCATAACAAATCTCATCCGTTACCTATACCATATGACCATACCAGGTTCCATATAATTAGAATACGTACAAGCAAAACCCATAGACTTTGGGATTAGTTACACTCGTGTCGTGCTTTTCTAGACTATCAAACCCATAAGGTCATTTTCAAATTTCCTAATAAGTGGGGTATAAAATGGGAAAGGAGTTCCTAGTGCTTAGGGGAAGGTTTATTTCATATCTTAGAGCCCGGAATTGGTTTCCAAAGGGTGTCTTTATCATCTTTACATCTTAAGGATTCTAATTTGGAGGGTCCCTCTCTGAAATATGTCTTGCTGGTTAATGAATTTCTTGAGGTTTTCCCGATGATCTTCCTGGTATTTCTCCCGACAGGAAAATAGACTTTGGGATTGATCTTGTCCCGGATACCCATCCTATCTTTATCTCCTATTGGGTGGTTTGAGGTTAGAGAAAATAACTTGTATGGTCCCGACTTGGTTCAGCAATCCATGGAAAAGGTGAAGGTGATTTATGATAGGCTTTAGATTTCCCAAAGTCACCAAAAGTCACTATAGTCCTATATGGATGTGAGGTGAAGGGAACTGGAATTTGAAGTTGGAGATTGTGTTTTTTTGAAGGTGTCTCCCATGAAGAGAGTGATGCAGTGTGGAAAGAAGGGAAATCCAGTCCTTGTTATGTGGGTGCATCTTTTATTTTGAAGAGAGTGGATAATATGGCTTATGAATTGGATCTGCCTTCTAGTTTAGGTTTTGTTAATCTGGTGTTCCATGTCTCAATGTTGAAGAAGTGCATAATTTATCCTTCCTTGGATATTCTTTTGGAGAGTGTGGGTATTTTGGGTTCCTTGTCTTACAAGGAAATCTCGATTGAGATCTTGGACTGGAAAGTCCGTCGGTTGTAGACTAAGGATGTGGCTTTGGTGAAGGTTCTATGGAGGAACCAAAAGTTTAGAGAAGCTACTCGAGAAGCTGAAGAGGACATAAAGTCCAAATATCCAATCTTGTTCCCTATTGTGGATGATTGTGCTTAAGGTATGTGTTTTCCTTAGTATCCTTATTTTCTGTCTTTGTTAAAAGTAAGTATGGTTGTATTCTGTGTTAAATTTTTCTAAGGAATGACTTGTCTCATCATTTGAGGATGAATGATCTGGGGAGGGGGGGATGAAACACCTCAAATTTTGGTCCTTGAAAATTCCTTAACCTCTGAGGTCACTTCCAAGAGTATGATTCTCCCTACATGTCGTAGGGTTTCTTGCCGAGTCATAGGACCTAAGTCATAAAGTGCCTAGTGATATTTGCCTGAGTTACTACCTTGGTGATGACTTAAGGTCATGAGTCATAATGACTCCATACAACTCGTAGGTGAAATTCGTAGAGTGCTTAGTGTGTGCCATGATAGTATTTGTCTTAATTACAAATGAACCTTACGAGTCATAATGTTTGACTATGAGTTGTACGGTATGACTCATAACTAGACCAGTGTGGGTGCCCATGGACAATGTCAAGCCTACAACTGGATCTTACGAGTTGTAAGATCACCCGTAATGATTGGCGATAATTTTAAGCTTTATTTAAAGGGGCACTTAGTCCTTTCCCTTACTCCCCAATTGAAACCTCCATCCATAAAATAACTTTGAGGCTTTATTTTCATCCTTTAGCAAATCAAAACACTCTCAAAGCTCTTTCAAATTCTCCCAAGCAAGCGCATTAGGGTTTCCAAGAGGTTGGTCAATTAGAGATCTAAGGGCAAATTCTCTCCATCATTCTTGATATTTCAGGCATGTGATTACCCTTAAACTTGTTTTACTTATGGCATGAAATTACAAGATTGTTTATGTGGATTTGAACAAGGGTTTTGATGTGGGTTGAGGATTTTGGCATGACTGTCTCTTAACATGATTTCCCATGATTTATTTTGCATTATCCATGCTCTATTAACGATTTTGAACTTGCGGGGAGCATAGGAATGGTAAATAAACTAAGTGGTCACGGTTATCCCCAAGTTGATGATTTTATCTTGATATATGGTTTTGGAAATTGTGTTTCCTCAAACTAAATTGTGAAATTGATACTAAATATGGTTTGACGCATGGTTTGACTTGTTCACTTATACGAATGCATTGGCATAAAAGGTTAGTGAACCATGGATTAATTTTATTGAACCTTGGTGTTTGTGTATTCCCCATATGAATGTATAATTTAATCTAGAGGGGTCATGAGTTTCCCTACATGAATGGTTAATTATTATGGCATAATAATGTTAACTTGCAAATGAGGTTGGTATGACGATACCAATGGGATGCCTTAATGAATGAATTGGTTAAATTAATAGGAATGTGTGCTAAATGTTTTAATTGGACTTAAAAAAGAGTTGTGTAGCTGGGCCATGAAAGTAGAGGTCCCAAGGGACCAATATTGGAAACCGCAGTTGCTGAAACTGGGATCTAAATAACTGGGAGGTTCGAGTCCCCCTTATTATATGATTGAGAGGTTCGATTCCCCATGTTACATGATTGGGTGCTTAAGTCACCCTGATATATTTTGGGAGGTTTGAGTCCCCCATAAGGCATATGCACATATGATTATCCTCTGGTTCATATGGCTTCATGCGCTGGGGCCATTCTAACTGGGGAGAGCTAGTCCCATATATCCCATGGGTGCCTTATTATGACTGTTATGCTATACAACCTAGGCTAAGGTTTTAAAAGTCATGCTAAGCCTTGTTCCCTACCCCAGCATGTGATATGTATATGTATTTGCTTATGATTATGTGCATTGGATTTTGACTAATTTTGAATTATTGATCATGTCATTACTTTATCCTCTTATCCTTGAGATATATGATAGAGCTCAACCCGCTAACCATCTCCAAATGACATATCCCCACGCGATGCATGACATTGAGACACAACTAGTTTTTCTGCACAGTGATTAGGTGACTTCTAGATTGATCGAGAGTTGACTTAAAGTGGTGAGCTTCCATACTCCGGAAGACCCTCATTTCATGTTTCATTTTATTATGTCATATACTCTTCTTTAGACTTATTTTGGATATAGATGGGGGTATGTCTCAACTTTTTATTGGTATTCAGCTATTAAAGGCTTTGTGGATATTACTGTGGACTTGTGTATTGGTTATTGGTACTATTGGCATAACATATGTTTTGGATTTTACCTTTTATACCTTGTTATATGTTCGAAATTCATTCTTTATTGGTGTGTATGATCTATTGATTAGGCTAGGAGGTGGTCTCTGATCCACGATAGACTCGAGACTCATCACAGGCAAACCCTGGTTTGGGTCGTGATAGATAGTCACTTTGTTCAATTGTCGATAATCAACACACATATGCATAGATTCATCTTTGTTCTTAACTAACAATACAGAAACACTCTAAGGAGATGCAGTCAGTCTAATAAATTTTAACTTAACAAATTCTACAATAGCTCTTTTAATTCCTTCAACTTTGTCGGGGTTATCTTATATGGAAGAAAGGAAAAATGCTTAGTAAACTGCTCCACATTAATAGCAAAATCAATATCCCTATTCGGAGGAACACCATGTCATCTATAATAAATATGTCCATGAACTCTTTATCAACCTTCACACAATCCAAGAGAGGTGGTAATCAACACCGATATCGCACAAATAGGCCAAATAAGAAAGACACCCTTTCCAACCATGGCATGAGCTCAAAGAAAAGATATAAACCCTTTAAAACATAAAATAGGTGTCACAAACTAAACCAAAGGCCTGACATTGACTGGTATCTAAAGTCCACTTAGGATCAGAGACCACCCTTTCTTTTTGCTTATCCAAACAAAATGTAATACAACTAGCAGCTGATGAATTCCAAATATATAACAAGATAGAATAATGTAACTCAAAAGAGTATAAGAATATCAACAACAATACCCAGTCCACAGTAATCCACAAGTCTCTAAAAAACCAAACCAATCTAAGTCGGGATATGCCCTCGACTATAGCTAAAAACAAGTCCAAATAAAAGTCTACGATAATAAATAAACCAAGAAGCAATGGACTTCCGGAATAAGGAAGCTCACCACTTTAATCTTAAACCAAGAAGCAATGGACTTCCGGAATACGGAAGCTCACCACTTCAAGCTGACTGTTGACAACCCAAAAATACTATCACTGCGCAGGAAAAATAGAAGTGTCTCCATGTTCTGTATCGCGTAGTGATACAATATTCAAAGATGGTTAGCGGGTTGAGCACTAGTATGTAACTCAGGGATAAGGGGATAAAATAATGCCATCATTCTAAAATCAATTCAAAATCAATACACATGTACAAATGCGAGAATATACAATTATATATATGATGCTGGGAGAGGGAACAAGGTTTAGCATGAACTTTAAAACCTTAACCTGAACTATGTAGCTCAACCGTCATAAGAAAACACCCATAGTCTATATGGGTTCAGCTCTCCCTCAGCTAAAAGGGCCCAGTGCGTGTAGCCGCACGAACCAGAGAATTATCTTAGGTACATATACATCATGGGGGACTCGAACCTCCCGGTCATAAATAAAGGGTGACTTTAGAACCCAGTCATTGAATATGGGGTCTAAAATTTCCTAATCATTTAGTAAGGAGACTCAAACCACTCGGTCATTTAGACCTTTGCGCTGGAAAATGCAGTTTCTAGTATTGGTCCCTTGGGACCTCTACTTTCACGGCCCAGCCGCACAACCCTATTTAAACCCGATTAAAATATTTTTTCACATATTCCCATTTATTAAACCAATTTATTAAGGCACTCTATTGGTATCGTCATACCAACTTCACTTGCAAGCTAACACTGTCATACCATATCGATTAACCATTCATATAGGGGAATTCATGACCTCTCTAGGTTTAATTATTCATTTATATTAAGAATCCATAATACCCTGGTTTAATAAAATCAATTCATGTTTCAAATGCCTTTAATTCCATACAATGGTTCCAAAGGTATTTTCAATATGCATGTAATCATATTCAAACCCAATTTCAAAATATTGGGTTGAGGTTATACCAATTCAATTACTGAAATTCACAAAATTAGAGAAGACCATGTCCTCTTAGTTCATTCACCATGACCATACACCCCATAAGTTCAACACCATAAATAAAGCATGAATAATGCATATAACATCATGGGAATCCAATTTAAGAAACATTCATTCTAAAACCCTCAACACATATAAAAAACCATGTTCAAATCCACATAAACAATCATATAATTTCATGATTTAAGTAAAACAAGTTTAAGGGAAGAGTCACATGCCTAAAAGTATCACAATTGTGGAGGGAATTCACCCTTGGAAGCTCTAGACAATCAAACTTAAGAAGCCATAGGTGTTCTTTGACTTAGGGATTTAAGAGAGTAAAGAAAGTGTTTTGATTTGTTAAATGATGAAAATAATTCCAAAAAGGTGTTTTATGGTCGTGGGTATTAAGTGGGGAAAGAGGAAATTTACCAATATGCCCTTAAGCAAAAGTTGAGAATTTTCTGCCCAGTAGCTACGAGTCTTATAACAAATCATTCTGTAGTTTGGGCCTTGTTGAAACTTTTGGTATGGATTACACCATAATTAGATTTTCCTGCTTGACATTCGTGGAGAGGTTATATGGATTCTACATCAGCTGGATTTCTCTTTTTTAATGGACCTAGTTCTCTGAGATGTTCTTGGAGAAGTACATGTCTCTCAGCCTTAGAGATTATTTGAGGGATCAATTCTCTAGATTGGATCAGGTCTCGATGACAGTTACAGAGTATGAGGCTCATTTTCAAGAGTTAAAAAGGCATTTTACTTCCATTCAATATATTTAGTATGAGAGAGTTCGTTGCTTTGTTTGAGAATTGAAACTTCCCCTTTGCATATCTATAAGAATTTTGGTTGCTGTGGGTAGATCTTTGCTAAGGTTTTTGATCATGGTTGGGTGATAGATGGGATGTATCTTGAGGCCCAAGGGGGCAATTATAAGAGGTCTGGATATCAGGGTAGTTTCAGTAGGAGCCATAGTAGTTCCCAATTCAGAGGTAGTAGTTCTCATAGTTGGTATTCTCCGCGTCCATCCTATCAGCCTCAGAGTCATCCCAGTCGACCAAATTATGCAACTCTTTAGATTACTGATGGAAGTCAGTTTAGTGCTAGTGATCGCCCTAGTCAGGTTGGCAGTCTATCTTTGAGGGGTTCATTTTCTGTCTATTCTAGTCGTGATAGTTACATTAGGCCTACCAGATCTGTTGGTTCTAGTTCAACTCAGGGAGTATGTTATCGTTGTTGATATTTTGGTCATTATTCTCATGAGTGACCTTGTAGTGGGGCGATTATTTCTGTAGATCAGAATATTTCCCCTATTAGAACAATTCATCCCTCAATTAGAGGTGGTTCTTAGGGTCGTAGGGGTGGTTTTTAGGGTACTCGAGAAGGCTCTCAGGTAGGCACGACTAGAGGTCGGTCAAGATCCCAAAAAAGTGGTGGGTGTGGTAAGTTATATACAGTACCTAATAGACCCAAGGCCGAGTCTTTGGATGCTGTCGTTATAGGTATAATTTTGGTGTGCCATTTGTTAGACCTTGCTTCATTTAATTCGGGATCCACTTATTCTTATGTTTTTGCTTATTATGTTGTACAGTTAGAGTTATCTTAGGATTTTTTATTTGTGCCCTTGTGTGTATTTACTTTCATGGGTGATTCTTTAGTAATAGATCATTTGTTCAGATCCTGTGTTATGACTATTAAAGATGTCGATACTCATGGTGATCTTATTGTTCTGGGTATGGTGGATTTTGATGTGATTCTAAACATGGACTGGTTATCTCACTATCATGCGTTCATAGATTGTTTTGCCAATAGCGTCACCTTAGCCATGCCCGGTGTACCCCTAGTCGTGTGGTAGGGAGCGCTTATCCATGAGCTAATGTGGATTATTTCTTTTATTCATGCTAGGAGGATTATTTTGATGGGTTGTGAGTCTTATGTGACTTATATTTATGATACTAATACAGAGATTTCGTCGCCTGACTTTGTTCCTGTTACTTGTAAGTTTACCTGATGTATCCCCTATTGACCTGCCCGGTTTCCCCCTGCCCCAAAGATTGAGTTTGCTATTGATCTTGAGCTAGGAACCCAACCTATTTCCATGTTACCTACTGTATAGCTCCTTCCGAGCTTAAAAATTTGAATTCTCAGCTTCAGGATCTTCTTGGTAAGGGTTTTATTAGACTGAGTGTATGTCACAACCCAAACCAGGGCCTGTCCATGACGGGTATCTCAAGTCCCACGTGGATCAGAGATCACCCTCTTCACCTAACCTAACCAATATATCAACCACAAGTGTCAGATGAATTTCAAACACTTAACAAGATATTCAAAATAAGACTAACAATAGCTTATGAAATATCTAAACTATTCATCACCACAATACACTAAACCAACAAACCCAAGTCCACAGTAATCCACAAAGTCTCTATAATCCAAAGTCAATAAAATATCGGGACAATCCCCCGACAATAGCCAAAATCCAAGTCTAACAAAGTCTATGACATAGAGTAAAAAGACCATGAAATAAATGCCTTCTGAACTATAGGAGCTCACCACTACAATGTCAACTCGCGAACCACTCAAATACCTGGTCATTACATAGGAAAATAAGAAGAAGCTCCGATACCTATATCATGTGGGGATACAACGTCTAGAGATGGTCAACGGTTGGAGTGCTAACATGTAATTCATGGATAGAGGAACAAAGTAATGTTATCAATAAAACCAAGTTAAATCATCATATGCAACATAGGGAACAAAGCTTAGCATAAATTTTGAAAGCATTAACTTGGGCTGTATAGCATAACTATCTTAAAACAAGGTACCCACGGGCTACATGGGTCTAGCTCTCCCCTAGTTGGAAGGCCCCCAGTGCATGTAGCTACACAAACCATAGAATATCTATATCCGTATATGCCATTATGGGGGACTGGAACCTCCCGGCATAATCAAGGTGACTTAAGCACCAATGTATACATTATAAAGGACTCGAACCTCCCATTCATATATTCATTAGGGGGACTTGAACCTCTCGGTCATATAGACACCTGCACCGGCTATCACGATTTTCAGTGTTAGTCCTTCGGACTCCACTTTTATGGCCCGACTACACATCTCTCCTTAAACCCCAATTTAAAACATTCATTACACGTGCACACAACCATTAGTCCAATTGCTTACCAAAGGCATCTCGTTGGTATCGTTCTACCAACCCCACTTGTAAGTGGACAACATGCCATAACCATTATCATTCCACTTTGGGATTGAACCCATTGTTTATACAAAGTCATCAATTCAATTTAACATTTAGTGACTTGACCCCATTTATCTATTTAAACCACCAAGATTATAATTCAATTCAACTTATGGCCAACAAGGCTTTTTATGAAACCATTTACCAATCATTTACAGTATTAGGCCAATGCCTTAGTTCAAAACACATTTTAATTCAATTTATGGTCATCAATACCTTTAAAAAACCCTTTATTAACATTCTTATACCAAGCATTATTTTGAAACCCAATTCATCATGTGACAAGATTCTTCTCATAGGCATTTTCATAAACAAGTTGAGGGCATACTATTATAAAATCATTATTCATGTCAAAAATCATCAAGTTAGGGTTAACCATGGCCCATTCATTAAACCACAATTTCCATACACCCACATATACAAAACCATTACCAAAAACATGTATAAACACAAGTGAAATCATGAGAGAACAAAACTTTACATTAGATATTTAAACCCCTAACCATAGATTTCAAACCATTTATGATTCAAGAATAATGTTTAAAACAAATAATTTTTATGAACTAACTATGAAGGAAGAGTCACACACCTGAATTATGAATATTCACGAAGAGATTTTGATCTTTAAGCCTCTAGGTGACCACCTTGATGAAACCCTAGCCCAACCTTCTTGAGAGGTTTCTAGAGAGTTTTTAAGAGTGTTTTTATCTTCTAAAGTGAAGAATGAGGGACCAAATAGTGTTTAAGATGTAGGTCTTAAGGTCTAGGGGTGGGAAATGTCTAAAATACCCTCATCTTAAAAGCTGTAAGAGACTCGCAAGAGAGTACGATTAGGCCCTTCCACTTATACCCCATCATATAAGTGGTACCTTCTATTCGTACCTTCATCAAAATATTGGACACTATAATTTGTCCAACATATAACTCCTTAGCATGAATCGTACCCTACCATACAACAAGTACCCATTCAAGTCATACCCTAAGCAGAATGTGAAGGCTAGATACTGAACAACATATGGTTTGGCACTACACATCTCATATCATGATCATACGAGTCGTATTCTACCTTCTCATGCCAAGAATAGAACTTGACCAATGTGACACTATCCAACATACGAATAGGGTCCTTGACCTGTACCCACACTATACGAGTGGTATGGTGAGTCTTATGATGCACAAAATGCCCAAGACTCAGGAAATTTTGTAAAGGACAAAGTTTGGGGTGTTTCAGTGTATCCTCTTAGGGAGATCCTGCATTTTTTGTGAAAAATAAAGATGGCTCTATGCATATGCATATTAATTATAGACAACTTAATAAGATGACAGTGAAGAACCATTATCCTATGCCTCATATTGATGATTTATTTGACCAGCTTTAAGGAGCAATAATATTTTCTAAGATCTATTGGATATCTGGTTACCATCAATTGAGAATTTGGGCTGAGGATATCCCAAAGATAGATTTTAGGAACCGTTATGGTCATATGTGTTCTTGGTGATATCTTTGGCTTGGCTAATGCCCCAACCACATTTATGGATTTGATGAACCGAGTGTTTAAAACTTATGTAGTTCCTTCGTGATTGTGTTCAACAACGACATCCTTGTATATTCGAGAAGTAGAGAGAAACCTGTACAATATTTGAGGATTGTGCTCCAGACTTTGAGAGATCATGTGCTTTTTGCCAAATTCTCTAAGTGTGAGTTTTGGCTTGGGTTGGTGACATTCCTTGGGCATGTGGTGTCTAATGATAGAATTATAGTAGACCCAAATAAGATTGAGGTGATTCATGAGAGGGATCGACCTACATCTCTGACTGAGGTCCGTAGCTTTATTGGTTTGACCTATAATTATAAATGATTTGTTGAGGGATTTGCTACTATTTTAGTTCCTATGACCAGATTGACTTAGAAAGAGGTTCCTTTCTGATAGTTTGAGGAGTGTGAGTTGAGCTTTGGAAAGCTCAAGGAATTTCTTATTCATCTCATGTTCTAGCTCTTCTTGTTGAAGTTGAGGGATTCACCATGATTTGTGATGCTTCTGGTGTTGGTCTAGGTTGTGTTTTGATACATCAGGTCTGTCTTATTGCTTATGCTTTGAGATAGATTAAGGTGCACGAACAAAACTAACCCGCTCATGATTTAGAGTTAGCAGGTATGGTTTTTGTACTTACGTTTTGGATGCATTATCTTTATGCTATGAATTATGAGATTTCATTGATCAGTGCAGTCTTCAACATCTCATGACATAGAGATAGCTCAATGCTAGATAACATTGATTGATGAAGTTTCTTAAGAAATATGATATCTCTATCTTGTATCATCTGGGCAAGGCTAATGTGGTAGCAGATGCCTTGAGTTGGAAAGTAGTGAGTATAGGTTGCTTGGCTTATATTTTAGTTTCTTAGAGGTTGTTGGCACGGGACATTCAGTCCTTATCAAACTTAATAGTTTTCCTTAATATTTTTAATTTGAGGAGGATTCTTGCTAGTGTTAAGTTGAGGTCTTTTTTATTTGAGTAGATTCGTGATCGTCATTTTGAGGATAGTAAGCTTCACTTCCTTCATTATTAGGTGTTGAGTAGTGAGTCTGAGAGGAACACCATAGATTTCGAGGGTTTTTTACAATTTGATGGCCGCATTTGTCTTCACAAGATTGATGACTTGATCCGGTTGATTCTACATAAGGATCACAACTCTAGATATTCTATTTATCTAGGCACAACCTCTATTGTCTGTAATGAAGGCCGAGCATCAATGTCCAGGTGGTTTGATTTAGAGATTTCCCATTCCTGCGTTGAAGAGGGAGCGTATTACCATGGACTTTGTTAGTAGATTACCCTATACTTCTCATGGTTTTAATGGTATTTTGAGTTATTGTGGATTGGTTCACCAAGTCAACATATTTCCTTCTTATTCAGATATCCTTCATTGCTGAGAGGTTAGCTCACATCTATGTGCATGACATAGTCCATTTGCATGGTGTGCCCATATCTATTATTTTGGATCCAGGTTCCATGTTTAATTCTAGATTTTGGATAGATTTTTAGGAGGAGTTACGTACTCAAGTGTATTTGAGTATAGCCTTTCATCCGCAGATAGATGGAACTATTCAGGTGCTTAAGGATATGCTTTGAGCCTATGTTATGTATTTTGAAGGCCAGCGGGAGGAGCACTTATCCTTGGCAGAGTTTGCTTATAACAACAATTATCATTCGAGTATTAAGATGGTGCTATTTGACGCTTTGTATGATAGGAGATGTCGTTCTCTGATTGGATGGTTTGAGACTTTTGAGATTTGATCTTGAGGTACTGATTTTCTTAAGGAATCATTGGATAGAGTTAGGGTAATTCAGGATAGGTTGACAGTAGCTCACACTAGGCATAAGACCTATGCAGACCGTAGGCTCCGTGCCTTGTGATTTGGAGTTAGTGATCGATTACTCCTCTGTATATCGCCCATGAAGGGTGTGATGAGGTTCAGGAGAAAGGGAAAGCTCAGTCCCAGATATATTAGACCTTTTGAGATTCTTTGTATGGTTGGTGAGGTGGCTTATTAGTTAGCTTTACCTCTAGATTTTGCTGCTGTCCATCCAACTTTCCATGTTTATATGTTGCGTCAATATATTTTTGATCCACCGCATGTGTTTAGATGGGACTCAGTCCAGTTGGATGAGCGATTGACCTTTTAGCGAAGCCTGTTCTCTAGTGATGTTAGGTGGTTGCACACTAGGGAGATTCCTGTAGTTAAGGTTTAGTGGAGACACCGCTTAGTGGAGAAGGCCACTTGAGAGATCTAGATTAAGATGCTGACCCAGTATCCTCACCTGTTTGAGACTCTAGGTATATCTTAATCCTTAGCTTTTGTGGACAAAAGTGCCTTTAGTAATGGATATTGTAATGACCATTCAGGTCATTTTCTATATTTCTGCTTATTTTCATTGTTGATCTTCTCTATAGCTTCCCCAAGTCAATCATGACTTACTGGAATTGATAGTTCGATTATCGGACAATTCATTTGGATTTTAGACCCATTTCCATATTTTAAAGTCTTTGCTGGTTCCAAATATCCACTGGGTGAAAACTTCTATCAAATGACCACGAATGCAAATTCTAACTATTACACCAACTCCAAAATATTGATTTTAGGCTAGATGGACTTTTGGTTCAGGTCTTGAGGCACTCGGGTTCATTTTGACCTATTGGTTGAAAAGTTAATAAATTAGAAACTAGGTATGGGACCCACATTAGTCGAAACAACCTTGGATGGAAATTTTTGCTGCGCCATTGAGTCTAGAACATTGAATTAGTGTGGTTACATAGTCCATTTGCGTATACGAGATTCCAAATAAATTCCGAGGGCTTGGAGGAGACTTGGAAAATTCCAAGTCTACTACTGTTATTTGGTGCATCACAATCTCGAGCCAAGGGTCACAATTGTGATACCCTAGGAATTCCTTAAGTATCGTTATTGCTGTGTCTTTTCGTGATCACGATTTACTGGTGCAGTCCCAATATACCGTGATTGCAAAGGCTGGGTCATAGTTGCGAGAATCGAGAACCTGGGATAGGTAAAAATAGGCCAATTTAGCCCTATTTTGCTCATTCTTTGCCCAATCTCTTGAGACTAAAACCCTAATTAGAGAGATAGATTAAAATGGAAGTTCGTAGGTGATTTGGGAAGCTTTATTAACACTTATTTCTTGATTCTCCTTCGGACTTGAAGTAAGATTCCTCTAGATTCGTGGTTGATTTTTTTTATTTCTTGACCAAAAAGCCCAAAACTTTGAGGTCTAGATTTTAGCCCCAAATTAGCTCAGAATTCACCCATTTTGAGGGTAATGATTTCTTGAGCATGTGGGAACGTTGGGTTGGTTTTGTAAATGTGATTTTTTTGTAAATAGGACCCACATGGGATTCTTGGGTGATTTTTGGACCCGAAGCACAGTAGTGCAATATGGGTATCATTATTATTGTATTGATGAGTAGAATGTGATTTTGATAGCTTGGCATCTTGTAGAAGCTTCTCAAAAGGGAATAATAGTGGTTTAGTAGATCTTGTGATCTTTCTTCGACGTCGAGGTAGGCTAGGTTTTACCCCTTGTTAGATTGAGCTAATTCATAGTATGTTTATGATATTTTATTGTATTTGGTATGGGTTTTATGTGTTGGTATGGTGAATTGCAATGCTTGGGTTAGTTGGACCATTTAGGCTATTTGTAAATCATAAATTAGGCATAATTGACCTAGTTGCTCATATTTTAGGTGAATTTACTGTCTTAGGTATAATTGAGGCTTGTGTAACATCTAAAAGTGAGCTTAGTTCGGGTTGAATTTGCCTAAAGTGGAACTTCAGGGATTAGAAGTGGGCCCTTGACCCATCTTAGCTAAGGCGCGTGTTAGATTGTGTAGACCTTTATACGCTTATTAGATTCTTTGAAATGCTTATTGAGGTAATATTGAGAAACCTTGAAACTTGATGGTTATATTGGTTAATGTGAGGGTTCACACCTATTGATTATGCTATTATTTATGCCATTGATGTTACTACTGATTACATTGATATATTTATATTTACCGGTTTAAGTCCATCTATTGATGATATATTTATCGATTCAAGTTCAAGTATTGATGACATATTTATCTATTCAAGTCCTGCTATTGATGATATATTTACTGGTTTAAGTCTGACTATTGATGATATATTTATCGGTTCAAGTCTAGCTACTGATGATATATTTATCGATTTAAGTCCCGCTAATGATTAAACGTATATATGTACCAGTTTGAGTCTGGATATGCATATTATGCTATGACGATATACTTATTATGATATGATGACTTTGGGATGTGAGATTGTTAATCTAGTTAAGTCAAAAATGAGGAAATGGTTATAATGTGGTATGATATAAATGAATTCTGGTGAAATAATCATTAGTTGATAAGTGTTGATTAATTGGCATGTGATGAATATGGAAAAGCAATGGCTATAGTGTGGCATGACTTGGATGAATTCCTATTGTATTATGAGAGTTGATAAATGACGGTGGTGGGTTATTCTATCTTTTTTGTACCTTTCAAGCTTATGGAGGCTTGCGATGGGTTATTTACTTTTTTTTGTACCAATTGATGTACGGGAGCCATTTTTGTAGTTATGCTTGTTGTGATGATGCTTTATGTTATTTTGTGCTATTATTTCGGTTTATTTACCTATGTATGCACAACAATGTTGGAGTTAATTTAGGTTCATTTTCTCACCTTGACTTAGTTATATTATCTTGCATTATATTATACTTATATCATGATTTAGCTCAGTCGACTGATGATGCCTATTGAGTACCCACTGTTTTGGTAGTCATACTACACTTCTGTAGCTTTTGGTGTAGATCTGAGTACTTATTGTCTCCGTTGATCGATGTTTGTGCTATGTTGATATATGGAGATAGGGTGAGCTTTTGGAGTTGGAGTCACCTATTTCCTTCTATCTTTCTATGTTCAGTCTCTTGTTTAAAAATAAATGTATTGACTATTCTTGATAGTTGGGTTGTATTTTTATTCATAGTTTGTCTTAGATTAGCTCTACCAGGTCGTGGGATGGTATTTACGTAGAGACTACCATTAAACTATTTCTATTCCCTTACTTATTTATTATTTTGGTTTTATTGTTAGGACCTTTTAGGGTATTTCCACCAAGTTAACCCATTGTGTTTAACTCCGGGTTACAGTTCAGCTTACCTTCTAGGGGATAGAGTAGGTGCCATCATGACTCTTAAATCGGGTCGTGACACAAATGGTGTTTTTATGGCTCTTACTTTTGCTGAGGCAACTGTAATCTTGGATAGGATGACAAAAACTAGTAGATCTTGGCATACTGATACGCCCAAATTACACTTCTCTTACGAGAGAGTAAGCAGTAGTTGTCAAATATATAACCCAACTAGGTTGGGGTCGAATCCTACAGGGAATATGGTGTTAATTAAGTTGTGTGCAGATTAGTTGACTTTTAATCGTCAGTTTCCGTAAAATAAATAGGGGGGTTTGATTCAGTTCATAAATTAATGGTTTCAGTTTAACGAGAAGAAATATGTGTAGTAGTAATCAAATTCAGAGAAATAACAAGCTAGGGTTATGTCCACCTTGTAGTTTTCAATACTTTCTAACTATGGGCTTTACGAATTCATACATGTATCGTGTTTACAGAGAAACATATTGTATTTAATAACATAATCCAAGTGTTTCTTAATGATCAAGGACTAATTCACTTTAGTTCTCTCGAATCAAAAGAATTTACCAAAAACAATACGAAATCTCCAAGTAGTTAATCCTGCTAAGGCATTAACTTATGAAATAGGGGTTGGTAATCCTATTTTCTTGTCACTACTCTCTTTTTCAAACATCAACCTTTCTTTCAAACAAATTGCGTTTTAAGGCATATCCTCTATGTTTGCAACCACAAGAATTCAAGATAAGCGAAGAGAGTATGATGTAAACTAATCAATGCATAATGAATTCAAAACCCAAAGTGATAGATTGTATGCTACAAGGCTTCCATAACCCTAACTAATAAACTTTGCTACTCATGAATAAAACAAAAAACATCATAAATATATTCATCATACCATAAACTAGAAGAAGATCTTGGTGTGCGAATCGTGAAAACAAGAGAGAAAATGTTTTTCTCTCTCTCCAGGCTAAGCCGCCACTCTCCTTGTTCAGAATAATACAGAATAATTCAATAATGAATAAAAATTCAGCATTAAGCCTTTTAATAATCTCTTCTCTCATAATTGCCTTCTAAGTCCCTGAACTAATTATAAATGACAAACTAGTCTTGGACATAGTTTCTAGGCGCCACATTTGGTCAAGATTGCTACTCTCTCTTGTGTCATATGCTATCCGCATTCCATAGTCCCATAATGTCTTCATCTACCACATTAATACCTGAAATCATGCTAATCACATCGGTTAGCTCAATTACATAGAAGTAGAGTAAAAACATAAGAAACTAGGCACTTTGTTCTCTAAACATAGCTAAAATATGGATAAATTATGGTGCTTAGGCGTATAAATACACCCAAGATCACCACCCCACACTTAAAACTTTGTTCGTCCTTGAAAAACATATCTATTTATGCATACTACACAAGCCTTAGCACCCACAAAGGAAAATAAGATGCTCAAATAGGCTCACACAATAATTATGAACAAGAAGTAGCTTCAAGAATCATTCCTAGATACAACCTATCCTCAAGAATAGACTCATTAAGTTGGAAATTTCATGCATATCGTTCAAGAAAAGAAATCATATAAATTACCCAACCTTCATCAACCATGTACCCTCACAACAACAGAGTTACCCATAATCACTCACAATCATGCAATTTCTAACAAAATGGGTACAAGAATCAAGTTGCGCTCACTCTCACAAAGAATTCTCAAATTACAACTGATGACCATATGCTTGCCCTTAGTGTAATACTCCACTAATATCATAATGCTAAGATTAGGATTAAATAGGTCTTTTACGGGTTGTAATGCAGGCTAAAGGATGGGTAGGAACTATTTTGGCCATAAATAGTGACTATCTTCCCTAAGAACTTTAATACACTACATTATGCAATTAAGATCAATCTCTAACAACCAATTTCCACTTCTGCTATCTTCACAGATTTGCTTTTCACCCCAACTCGTTAAGCTTAATTAATAACACGATGGTGGGAGTATGCAACCCTTTCAAATATTTTTTTTTGGCACCCTTTTCACGTTACGCACCCCTATAATAGCCACCCTCAACTTAAGCATTTTGCCTTAGTTGAGGTGCACAATGTCCAAGAAGGACCAGGGACAAAACACGTTCATTGTAACATGTCCGAGATAAAATTTTGAACTTTATCAACAATTTTAGCTACTCCCAACCACATCAATTGCTCATGCCAATAACTAGACTTTGAGGCATCAATTTCACCTTTTTCCTCTTATTGTCAAACTCCTAACTCACATTGATTTTACATTAAAGCGCTTAGGAGCTTTTTGGATTAAATTACGGTCTATTAAAGAACGGATTAGGCTACTTATGAGGCTAACAAAAGAACAAGCTAAAGGCTCGACGGGGCTATCTAAGATAATGTACAAAGGTAGGTCAAAAGAAGGTATGAACAATGGCTATCAAAGAAATGCCTAAATCATCTCCTAAACTCACAATCTTTATTTCGCTTTGCATACACACCAGGCAAGTTCTAGCATCAGCTACAATAAGGAATATACAACAGTCTTACACACTCATGGCACATGGTCAAATCAATTAGGAGCATTATAGATTCTCGACCGAACAATTACATGAATTCAATTAAAACCAACAATCACAACAAGAGTCACAACTAGAGCCTAGGTGTTTCAAATGTAATGATCCGTCACATACTTATGTTATAATGTCATGTGATCCACAAGAGCAGTTACATGTAATTGAAAGACTACTTTTCTCTTAAGACGGTCGTCATCCATCAATCATCGATAATAGCACCTAATTATGACTAAATAACTAAGAAAATGAACAAAATAACTAATCCTATCCAGAAGTATACTAAGGAGAAGGTCCTATTTTCTTACAAAACAAGTAGTAAAGTAACCAGCCACCCCACACTTAAGCTCAACACTGTCCCCAGTGCAAATAACAAGATAAAGAACCTGGATAGTAGTACTTCTCATCCACATTAGGAGTCATGCAACCTACATGGAGATCATCATTGGAGCCATTTTTCCTGTATTTATCCTATCATCCATGTCAGCCACACATAATAAAACTAACTATAATTAAGATGAGGGTGGTGAAGTCACCACCCCACACTTAATTTGTTAGTATCAACTAATTAAGTGTTATTGTCGGGTACTCAGACTTCACCGACATACACTTTGACATGGTGCACCACGTTAGTCACAATACAATTCAATCGCTCCAATTTCCCCATGTCTATTTCAATGAAACACTTTTTGATCAAAATCATACCCTACACTTTTAACCATATCAAGATATACAAAACACCGTCACTTTCCTAATATAGCCATGGCAAGAATTTAATTCATAATCCTCAAGTGATAAATTAATAACTACAACATAAAGTCACAACACCTAAGTATTAAGAAAAGAACACTTACCTTGAAGATGAAGGATTGAAGAAAGTGAGTCAATGTTCTTGGGTTTTGAAAGTGGTGAGGAGCTTGTGGGACAAAGAGTGTGTTGAAGGCATGGTTTTTAAAGGATGAAATTTGGGTTAGGTTAACCCAATTTAAGGTCGGATTTATGTTGTTTGGATTAAGTGTGCATCGCATAATATATCACACACTTGATACAGTGGGCATCTGCAAAGAGGTATGCTACGCATAACCTATTGCACAACTTTAAGAGTACGGCGCATAGGGTATCGCACACTTGAGGCAGTGACCATATGCGGAGAGGTGTGCGATGCAAATGTTATTGCATATGTTAAAGTGTGCAACGCATACGTTATCGCACACATCAGGGTGTGCGGCGTATTGTGCATCACATAGTTGGTCCAGTGAGCATGTGCGATGGGATGTACAACGCACTCTTGGTCAGAAAGGTCCATACCGCGAGGGATTCTCCCCCGCACCCCCATCGAGGTCAGTGGTGGGCTTCGGGATCGGGACTTTTGGCCCGATCCCTACGCTACCACCACAGACCTCATTGAAAGTCATAAAAAAAAGTCACACCGTAAAAAAATTGGTGTCGGATTAACATAATTTGGGGCACAACTCTAATAAAAATCATGACTCGAGCCTTAACAATTGACCATTCCAATTTACCTGTAATGTTCCTATTACTCCTAAACTTACCACCTTTGCTGTGGCTCAATTCAAAATTGACTTTGGTACCAATAATCTCCTTAATACTTCATACACTTACACTTAATCAAAAACAACAAAAATGATTAGAAGGATGGGTTGCCTCCCACCAAGCGCCTAATTCAGTGTCGCGGCACGACCCAATCAACTTTTTCCTCCACCTTGAGGATATGAATTTCACCCCCAACATCGCATCCATCTTTTGCCTCGCTCATACGGGGGTGGTGCAGAAATTAAGAAATTGAGTAATGGATGATGCATGGTAAACAACTCGATCTTAAAGTGAGGTGTGTTTTTATGTTGCTTATCAAGTGTAAAATAAAGAATATAGGATTCTTGGTCCTCATATTCACACTCTTCCACTATTTTAGATGATTTCACGGACAAGATATCATCTAAACATAATGTGGAAAAATGCTTTGAGTGAGGTCCAACTAATTCTACTTCAAAATTTACACTATCTACTACACACTCACTTTTACTCACCTTCTCGACATCTTCTCTTGGAATTGGGCTAGAGTCTTTATTAGAGATTTTCTTGGTTTCTTCTTTTACCTCTAGCACCAAGTCCTCAATCTTGGCATCATCTCTAATGGTTGGTTTGGTTGGTTGGGAAGTCACCGAGGGTTGCTCAACATCAATATAGGGTTCTAGCTCCTCATCTTCACACTCTTCCATTATGTTAAATGATTCCACAGATAAGATATCATCTAAGTATATTGTAGAAGAGTTCTTTGAATGATTGAGCTTTATATCCATCTCCTCATGAATGATTGGCCTCATGCCTTGACACATATCACATACGATATCGTATGTTTCTTCCTGGAGATCCAACATTCATTGAAACATAGCTTCAATGCCACTCCTTCCGGTGCTTCGTTCTTCCTTTTCTTGATCATAAGACCTGTTAAACTCAAAAGAAGTACTAGAATTTGGGTTAGCGCAATGGGGGGAGTGTGCATTAGGGAAATCACTCCAATGTCCATCTTGACCACCATATAAAGAACAATCAACTTCCTGTAGGATTGAGATGGTGCACACATCTCTCTCCGGGGAGCATATCTACAATCTTGCCAAAAGTGAGGTCCATCACAATATGGACATGGATCATCAAGATAAGATTTCCAACCACCAAGCTCATGTTCATTCTACGATGCCATAGTAATAAGTAAACTAAAATTAAAATCTACCTAACACAAGAAATAAAAGAAAACTAAAAACAAATATTTCCAAGTTTGAATTCAAGCAAGTAGGCTAAAATTCCAAACCAACTCTCTTAAACGTAAAATTAAGAAACTTGACTAGCAGTCAATTAACACACATAAACTCAATCGACAACCGTATTCCCCAGCAACGGCGCCAAAATTTGATACGCCCAAATTACACTTCTCTTACGAGAGAGTAAGAGGTCGTTGTCAAATATATAACCCAACTAGGTTGGGGTCAAATCTCACAGGGAATATGGTGTTAATTAAGTTGTGTACAGATTAGTTGACTTTTAATCATTCGTTTCTATAAAATAAATCGAGGGGTTTGATTCAGTTCACAAATTAATGGTTTTAGTTTAATGAGAAGAAATATATGTAGTAGTATTCAAATTCAGAGAAATAGCAAGCTAGGGTTATGTCCACCTTGTAGTTTTCAATACTTTCTAACTATGGGATTTACGAATTCATATATTTAGCGTGTTTACAGAGAAACATATTGTATTTAATAACATAATCCAAGTGTTTCTCAATCATCAAGGACTAATTCACTTTAGTTCTCTCGAATCAAATGCATTTACCAAAAACAATACGAAATCTCCAAGTAGTTAATCTTGCTAAGGCATTAACTTATGAAATAGGGGTTGGTTATCCTATTTTCTTATCACTACTCTCTTTTCCAAAAATCAACCTTTCTTTCGAACAAGTTGCATTTTAAAGCACATCCTCTATGTTTGCAACCACGAGAATTCAAGATAAGCGAAGAGAGTATGATGTAAACTAATCAATGCATAACGAATTCAAAACCCAAAGTGATAGATTGTATGCTACAAGGCTTCCATAACACTAACTAATAAACTTAGCTACTCATGAATAAAACGAAAAACACCATAAATATATTCATCATACCAAAAACTAGAAGAAGATCTTGGTGTGCGAATTGTGAAAACAAGAGAGAAAATGTTTTCTCTCTCTCTCCAGGCTAAGCCGCCACTCTCCTTGTTCAGAATAATATAGAATAATTCAGTAATGAATAAAAATTCAGCATTAAGCCTTTTAGTAATCTTTTCTCTCATAATTTCCTTCTAAGTCCCTGAACTAATTATAAATGACAAACTAGTCTTGGACATAGTTTCTAGGTGCCACATTAGGTCCAGATTGCTACTCTTTCTTGTGTCATATGCCATCCGCATTCCATAGTCCCATAATATCTTCATCTACCTCATTAATACCTAAAATCATGCTAATCACATTGGTTAGCTCAATCACATAGAAGTAGAGTAAAAACATAAGAAACTAGGCACTTTATTCTCTAAACATAGCTAAAATATGGATAAATTATGGTGCTTAGGCATATAAATACACCCAAGATCACATAATAGGGATTTTAAGGTAGCAAGAAATGCATATTCAGTTGGAATATCAGTGGAGCAACGTCGAAGAGAAGAAGAGTGTGACCAAGAAATGGCTCATATGAAGACACAAATGGAATTACTTACCAAATAATTATTATCTGGTAATGTTGAGAAAGTTAAGGTAGTTACGTCCTTTAGTAGAGCAGCCGAATCTAATTACAAAGAAGAAACTATCTATTTGAATAACTAGGGGTTTTTTGGGCCAATGGCCAAGGAAATCAAGGTTGGAACTATCAAAGTGATACGGGTGTACAAAGCTGTCCAATACGTTCTCGACCATTCACACGAAGCCAAGCTCGGGAGTTACAAAAACTACAAGCCATATTCATGCAAATGGCTGCGTGTGAGTTGGTACTTGATCCACCAAAGAGCTTCAACGTTTTTAAGTGTGAAAATGAACCTTGAAGTATAATAAACCACACTCTAAGGGCACCCCATGACTGAAGGGTAGGAAGGTCATTTTTCCTTCATTTTGTGTGTAATATAAATAGATTCTATTTGGGTTATTTTCAGCACTTAGTTCATTCTTCATATTTCACAACAACAAGTCTTGTAACATTGAATATTTCTCTCTCTCTTGTTCTTGAGAGTAGAACCTGAAATCTGTCCAACAAGTGTAGTTACACTTGTGTTGTTTCTTGGCTAGAAACTTGAGATCTTGAGGTTCATGAGTTCCTCTTGGTCTAAGTAAGAACTTGGTACTGAAATCTTTTGGTCTTAGGGTCCTATCTTCAAGTTAGGGTTCATAGATTCTAAGATATCTTTGTGTCAAGTTACTATCTTTCATCTTGTACTCTTGAAACTTTGTAGTAACTTAGTGAAGCCGTGTGGGGCTGATTTTCGATTCACTATAGTTACTACCATTTGTTGTTCTTGTTGTTAACATTGTACTCTTGTAATCTATCATCTTGTGTTGTTGAACCATTGTTTAATGTTATTGTTATCTTCTTGTTCTCCTTGTGTAGCTACTGTTTTGGTGTTGGTATTTCTTCAAAATTTCGTGATTGTTGTTGTCTTCACATATTGGAGTTGTTATCTTCAAGCTCTCGGAATTGTAGTGTGTTTGGACTGATTTTGTGGCAGATTTGATACGCTCCAAGTTAGTAGTGTATCATTTGGTATCAAAGCCATCTTTGATTTTGTTCTAACAAGATCAATCTTGGGCTTGAGACTTGAAAACTACAAAAAAAAAAAAACTGAAATCTGAAAATTTCAGAAATAGTCAAATCTGCTACCTTTGTGTTCTTGGCCAAAAATTGTGATATGTTGTTGTATGGGCCGAGATTTTCTTGTTTTTTTTGGCTATATCTTGTAGTATTTTTCTTGTATAGAGTGTTTCTAGTGTTGGTTTCTTTCTCACCAACACTAAAGGTGTCAAGATCTAAAGATTGAGCTTATAATATTGACCATAGTTGTGGTGCCTTGTGGCTGGCTGTTTGTTGTTACTTGTTGTTGACAATTGGTGGTGTTGTGTTGTGTTTTGAAGAAGTTGTTGTTGAGTTCTTGAAGGTTGTTGTGGTGTTCATCAAGTTCTTTATCTTTTCTTACAACTTTAGACAACCAAAAAGTGTGATATAAATTCAAGAGTTGAAGCTGAAAATTGTAAAGCATGTTGTGAGAAGCCTTGAACCCATCATTTCTTAGACTAGGCTTCTACTTTTCAGCAACTTTTTTTCTTATTTCAAGAACCTAGTGTTACCTTTTTCTTATTTCAAGAACCTAGTGTTGTGGGACAAGGTACTTTTCTTATTTCAAGATTTATGTTTTCCCTCCAAGACCAATTGTCATCCTTTCCAAATTGTGTAAAGATTTAAATTTCAGAATTGGTGCTTAAATTGTGTGGGACCAAGACCAATTGCATGCTGCCACATCACCCATTTGCTACTGTTCACGTCACCCATTGGCTACTGTTCACGTCATTAATAAGCTCAAATTTAGGTTTTCTAGTTTCTAATTGTTGATTCTTAGTTTCATTACTTGGTTCTAGAACTAATTAACATGCTAGTACACTCCTACTAGGTTGTCAATTAGTCCTTTTGAATTCTCTTGTTCGTGTCCACGTTTAGTTGGGTGCTTTTATTCGTTTGAATACATTGTAACTTCTTAACTCCAGTCCGTCGAAAATTCTTTGAGTTTCAAACAAGAATCCACTCCGGACAAGAGCTTTACTCATATCTTAAGGATTCACAGTTACTAGCCAATCTACAACATTTGTGGAGCTCAAGTGTGAGTGAGGAGAGGTTTAACGCTAACTTGTTTGCTGATTGTGTAGGTAACACCTTGACATGGAAGGAAGAACATCCGAAAGTGGGGGTACTACTGAACAAGACACTATGAAGGCCACACTTGAGGCCATTACCAGAAGTTTAGAGAGGTTGAACACGGAAGTTTGGGCAATGAGGGGAGATTTGACTACGATAAGTGGGAGATTGGAGCAAGTGGAGAGTCAAAGGAACTCTCGTCCATCCACTCCTCATCATATTCCTTCAAGTGGGCATGAAAGAACTTCATCCACAACTATCTCACCAGAAACATTGCACCAAATAATGAATCCACCTCTAGCCCCACTAAATGCCACAAATCATACCACTACTTTCCCTCCAAACCAAGAAGTGAATAGACCACGCCATTCCCAAACTCCTCCAATTCGACAAGAAGGATGTAGCCATCCATTACCTCCACAAAATCTGAATGTACCTTACCAAACTCCACCAAATCAAAGACCACCACCTCCACAACTCCCAATGCCTCCAAATCAGATTCCAAATCACCAAAACCGACCAGCTCACTTTGAGGAACATGGTAGAGAGGAGTATGATGGATATGGAGCCTTTGATGATGCTTACATGAGAGAGGAGGAGCTAAGAAGGGGCCGTGTTGATCCAAGGAGGTACCGAGGGTATGGAGAAAGGGGAAATCGACACCAAGAAAGAGACGTAGGCATAAATACCATCAAATTGAGCTTACCTATCTTTAAAGGTGAAAGTGACCCCGAGGCCTACTTAGCATGGGAATCAGCTTGTAACAAAGTTTTTCAAGTTAATAATATCTCGAAAGAAAAGAAAAGTTGTTATGCCATAGCTCATTTTGAGGGTTATGCCAACACTTGGTGGGAGTACGTCAAGCGTTTTGGTGATGAATTAGTTGATGGGAAGCCACCACCTTGGTTTCGGTTAAGGTACTTGATGAGGCAACGGTACCTTCCCAAGAGTTATCGCCATGAATTACTTGCTAGATTATACAACTTACGTCAAGGCAATAAAAGTGTGATGGCATATTATGATGAGTTTCAACAACTCATGTTGAAGCTTGATCATCGTGGGGAACAAATCAGTCATGACATCATCCGGTTCAAGTGTGGGTTGAACAAAGAGATCTCCACTCATTTGATGCTTCACAAATTTGATACCGTTGAAGGTATTTTCCAAGCGGCTCTTGAGATTGAAAGGGAGCTTAAAGAGAGGTCGTCGCTCAAGGCAAGGGGACAATCCATCTCGGGTTGGCTAGAAGCAAGGACGTGGTTCAATCCTCTTCTAGTTGGCCCAAAAACAAGGACCAACCCGCGACTACAAGGCTGCCCGAGCCCAAAACAGTCCACAAAATTCCTCTAAAACAAGAAGATCAAAAGTATCCAAACCCAAAAGGATTCCAATGTTTCAAGTGCCAAGGTTGGGGACATAAATCCAATGAATGTCCAAATCGACGCAACGTGATACTACGGGAAGAGAAATTGTATTACCTTGGTGAGGAGGTGGGTCTTGAAAAAGAGAAGGATGAGGCCGAGCCTCAAGATGGAGAGGAAACTGGAAATAGGCCACTTGATGATGATGATGATGATGATGGTGAAGTTATTTACCCACAAGAAGGGGAGTGTGTTATTCCAAACTTTGTAGTTAGACACGCTATGATTAGTAAGGCAATAGACGACCCTAGTCAAAGGGAAAATCTATTCCATACTAAATGCCTTGTAAAGGGGAATGTGTGCACTTTGGTGATTGATAGTGGTAGTTGTGCGAATGTCGTTAGTGTCGCTATGGTGAAATTTCTGAAATTACAAACTACACTTCATACTAGCCCTTACAAGTTGCAATGGTTGAACGAATGCGGTGAATTGAAGGTCATGAGGCAATGTGTGATACGGTTTAAGGTAGGGAACTACCAAGACGAAGTGCTTTGTGATGTGATACCAATGCAAGCATGTCATTTGTTGTTAGGTAGACCTTGGCAATATGATAGGTCTACCAAACATGATGGGAGGACCAACCGATATTCACTTGAGAAGGATGGTCGAAAGGTCACTCTTTATCCTCTTTTGCCATCACAAGTGAATGAATTACATCAAAAGATGAGGGAGTTGAAGGAGAAGGGAAAGAAACCCGAAAGTGGTGAAAAGGAGGGGAAAACCGTGGGTGGGGCAGTAGGGATTTCCGGGACTGCCTCAACATCAAATGGGCAAGAAAACATGGTGATGTTGGCTAGAAAGAAGGAAATCTTCTTGGATTATGATGTGGACATGCCGATGCTTCTTTTGGCTCATTGTTTTAATACTAACCCCACTAATTCTTCTATTTCTCCTTTGATTTCTTGTGTGTTGCAGGATTATGAAGATGTATTTCCCAAAGAACTCCCGCAAGGATTGCCCCCGCTTCGGGGAATTGAGCATCAAATTGACTTTGTGCCGGGCTCACAATTGCCAAATAAGCCGGCTTACAGAAGCAACCCTACGGACACCAAAGAATTACAGCGTCAAGTTGAGGAACTCCTCAACAAAGGGTATATCAAGGAGAGCATGAGTCCGTGCGCGGTTCCGGTGCTACTGGTGCCTAAGAAAGACGGAACATGGCGTATGTGTGTGGACTGTCGAGCCATCAATAAGATTACGGTAAAATATCGTCACCCAATCCCTAGGTTAGATGATATGCTTGATGAATTGAATGGTTCGTGTTTATTTTCCAAGATTGATTTAAGGAGTGGCTATCACCAAATAAGAATGCAACCCGGTGATGAATGGAAAACCGCCTTCAAGACTAAATTTGGTCTCTATGAATGGATGGTTATGCCATTCGGCCTAACAAATGCTCCAAGTACTTTCATGAGGCTAATGAATCATGTGATGAAGCCATTTATTGGAAAGTTTGTTGTTGTTTACTTTGATGATGTCTTGGTCTATAGTAAGTCAATTGATGAGCATGTGATGCATTTACAATGTGTGTTTGATGTCCTTAGAAAGGAAAGGTTGTATGCAAATCTGGAGAAGTGCTCTTTTGGTGTTAATGAAGTTGTTTTCTTGGGTTTTGTTGTTAGTCAAGAGGGGTTGAAGTGGATGAATCCAAGATAGATGCTATCAAAAATTGGCCAACCCCACAAACCATTAGTGAAGTAAGAAGCTTCCATGGGTTAGCTAGTTTTTATAGAAGGTTTGTCAAAGGATTCAGCACCATAGCCGCTCCTTTAACCGCGGTCATTCGAAAAGACCAACCCTTCAAGTGGGGTGAAGAGAAAGCTAAGGCTTTTGAAACCTTGAAAGCTATGCTCGTTTCCGTGCCTTTATTACAATTTCCCAACTTTGATAAGATATTCGAAGTTGAGTGCGATGCTAGTAAAGTGGGCATAGGGGCTGTTTTGATGCAAGATTTAAAACCCATTGCTTATTTTAGTGAAAAGCTCAAAGGAGAAACTCTAAACTACTCCACGTACGATCTAGAGTTGTATGCCTTGATTCGAGCTTTGTCCACTTGGCAGCACTATTTGTGGCCCAAGGAGTTCATGATCCGAACGGACCATGAATCCTTGAAGCATCTTCGGGCACAAGACAAGCTTAACAAGCGGCATGCAAAATGGATTGAGTTTCTTGAAACCTTCCCTTATGTTATTCAATACAAAAAGGGTAAGGACAACGTAGTAGCCGATGCTTTGTCTAGAAAACATGTTCTTGTGTCAACATTATCTTCTAAATTAATTGGTTTTGAGAGTTTGAAAGAATTGTATCTCGAGGACCCTCACTTTGCTCCTATCTTTAGGGAATGCGAAGAAATGGGTAGGGACAAGTGGGATTCGTCTAGGGGTTCAAATCCTTATGCCAAGTTTGATGGATACTTGTTTAAAGGTAGACGATTGTGTGTACCCTCCAGTTCTTGGAGAGAGTTATTTGTGAGGGAAGCACACAATGGCGGTCTAATGGGTCACTTTGGGATCGAAAAGACCCTTGGAATATTGGAGGAGCAATTCTATTGGCCAAAAATGCACAAGGATGTGGCCAAGATTTGTGGCCAATGCATAGATTACAAAGGAGCCAAATCGCGGCTCCTACCTCATGGGTTGTACACCCCGCTTCCCACTCCTTTACACCTTTGGCTTGACATATCTATGGATTTCGTGTTAGGGTTGCCTAGGACTAGACGAGGTCGGGACAGTATCTTTGTTGTGGTCGATCGGTTTTCTAAGATGGCACACTTTATTCCTTGCTTTAAATGTGATGATGCACCTAGTGTGGCCTCTTTGTTTGTTGATAATGTTGTCAAGTTGCATGGTGTTCCGAGGACCATTGTGAGTGATAGGGACTCTAAGTTCCTAAGTCACTTTTGGAAATCCATGTGGGGTAGGCTTGGAACCAAGTTGTTATTCTCTACATCTTGCCACCCACAAACTGATGGTCAAACGGAAGTAGTAAATAGGAATTTGGGTGCTATGCTACGTTCCATGGTAAAAGGAAAATTGACTTCTTGGGAGGAACACTTACCATTGATTGAGTTTGCATATAACCGTGTCATACACTCAAGTACGGGAATGACTCCCTTTGATTGCATATATGGCCTCAACCCCCTTACCCCTTTGGATTTAACTCCTTTGCCTAGTGATGTTATGATTAGCTTAGATGGAAGCAAGCGGGCTGATTCGATGAAAAAGTTACATGATAAGGTGCGGCTTCGACTTGAGAAGAAAAATCAAGACATTGCAAGGAGAGTCAACAAGGGGAGAAAGAAACTCATTCTTGAACCGGGAGATTGGGTGTGGGTTCACCTTAGAAAGGATAGGTTTCCGTCTCAAAGAAAGTCCAAATTGATGCCAAGAGGCGATGGTCCATTCCAAGTACTTGAGCGGATCAATGATAATGCCTACAAGATTGACCTTCCCCCGGAATACCAAGTGCACAACACTTTCAACGTGTGTGATCTTTCTCTAGTGGATGCGGTTGAGGATGACCAAATGCTGAATTTGAGGTCAAATTCCTCTCAAGATGGAGAGGATGATACGGGTGTACAAAGCTGTCCAATACGTTCTCGACCATTCACACGAAGCCAAGCTCGGGAGTTACAAAAACTACAAGCCATATTCATGCAAATGGCTGCGTGTGAGTTGGTACTTGATCCGCCAAAGAGCTTCAACGTTTTTAAGTGTGAAAATGAACCTTGAAGTATAATAAACTACACTCTAAGGGCACCCCATGACTGAAGGGTAGGAAGGTCATTTTCCTTCATTTTGTGTGTAATATAAATAGATTCTATTAGGGTTATTTTCAGCACTTAGTTCATTCTTCATATTTCACAACAACAAGTCTTGTAACATTGAATATTTCTCTCTCTCTTGTTCTTGAGAGTAGAACCTGAAATCTGTCCAACAAGTGTAGTTACACTTGTGTTGTTTCTTGGCTAGAAACTAGAGATCTTGAGGTTCATGAGTTCCTCTTGGTCTAAGTAAGAACTTGGTACTGAAATCTTTTGGTCTTAGGGTCCTATCTTCAAGTTAGGGTTCATAGATTCTAAGATATCTTTGTGTCAAGTTACTATCTTTCATTTTGTACTCTTGAAACTTTGTAGTAACTTAGTGAAGCCGTGTGGGGCTGATTTTCGATTCACTATAGTTACTACCATTTGTTGTTCTTGTTGTTAACATTGTACTCTTGTAATCTATCATCTTGTGTTGTTGAACCATTGTTTAATGTTATTGTTATCTTCTTGTTCTCCTTGTGTAGCTACTGTTTTGGTGTTGGTATTTCTTCAAAATTTAGTGATTGTTGTTGTCTTCACATATTGGAGTTGTTATCTTCAAGCTCTCGGAATTGTAGTGTGTTTGGACTGATTTTGTGGCAGATTTGATACGCTCCAAGTTAGTAGTGTATCACAAAGGGATAACTATAATGAAAAGGCTAGTCATAGAGATTGTGTGCAGGGGAATTGAAAAAGTAAAGGCAACTGAAGTGGGTTGTATGTGTCACTTGGAAGTTGTGATAATGCTGCTATTGCTTCAGGGAAAATTCCTATAGAAGCAATGATAGCTAAATTGCTAAAAAGGTAGAATAGACCGATGCAGGTGTTAAGGTGATTTGAAATGACTTATCAAGTATGAGTCAACTAGTTGATTTCCATTCCACTTCTATTAAGCAATTGGATTTCCAAATAATCAATTGTATGCCACATCAACCAACGAAAGAGTGGAACATTAATGAGTGATATGGTGAAGAACCTGAAGAATTATGGAACCTGTCTAGCTATCACCACAAGAAGTGGTAGAGTGTTACCCGAATCACATCCAATGGATCATTTGCATGTGGATGATGTTACATCCATAGATTAGGTCATTGTTAAGGATGCTGAGGTAGGTGAAAAGAAGGCTACTATTAGGAAACTCTCTAAATTTATAGATAAAGATGAGTTAAGTCAGAAGAAGGTAAAGAAAGCAGAAATGCCACTAGCCAAATTCCTAAACTTCCTCCCCCATTCCTACATAAAATAAAGAAGACGGTGGAAGATGGAAAATTTAGTAAGTTTATGGCTATGTTGAAGTGGTTGTTAGTAAATATTCCATTTATTAAGGTGTTGGAACAAATGCCAGGATACACAAAGTTCATGAAGAACCTATTTACTAAGAAGAGAACGGTGAGCTATAAACTAGTGGATAATTTTCATCACTGTAGTTCTATTGAAAAAAGATCACTGGTCTAAAAGAAATCTAATCTGAGGGCATTCACTATTTTGTGCATAATTGGCACTTTCAATTTTGCTAAGGCACTTTGTGATCTTGGAGCGAGCATCAACTTTATGCCTATAGATATATATCAGTAGTTGGGATTGGGAACTCCTTAGTCGATATCTATGAAGTTATTGATGATTGATCATTCAGTCAAGTGACCTATAGGTATTTTATATAATGTGTTGGTAAAGATGGAAATTTTATATTCCTAGAGGGCATTGTAATTCTTGATTGTGTGGTCAACTTTGAGGTGCCCATAATACTAAGAAGACCATTTTTAGCCACAAGAAGAGTGCTAGTCTATATAGAGAGAAATGAACTAAAATTCTGGCTCAATGATGAAGAATTGAACTTTCATGTCTGTCGATAAACAAAGCAGCCAAATGAGATAAATTTGGTGTCTATTATTGATATTGAGTTCATGTAGTAGGTACCAGGCAATAGGTAAATTGAGATGCAGACTTGAAAAGAGTCATACTAACATGGGAAAGAATGTAAATACAAAGGCACCAAATTAAATAAAGGTCGCAATAACAAGGGGAAGTTTTTGCTGCAAGAGACAACAAGGGACCAGGTCCCTGTGTTGCATGATAGTGAAAGAATGATGATAGGGAAAACATTCATCCTTAGGTGGTAATCACTCTGATTAAATGTGATGAATGTGCAATGATGCTCAAATTGTATGGTTTGGTTTGTCATCATCAAAAGGGGGAAAATTGTTATATGTAGTTTTAATGATCAACTAAACTGCAAGGGATCAGGTCCCTGGACATGTAATGTACTGTACAACTAGCACACAGTATTTGTATAGTTTTGTCCTTTTGTGTAACAAACTTGTAGGTTCTATTTTGCACCGACTTGGACAACTAGTCCAATGATATTCCATCCCTAACATCACCCATCTATAAAAGAAAAGAGATGACTCTTCAATAATCAATTTTTTCTATTCTAAATAGAGAGAAGTGAGGCTATAAAAACTCCATTTTAAGATTTCTCAAGCATTTATGATGTTCTTAACTTTGTACTTTGCTTAAAGAGTGAGTGAGTATTTTTGAGTATTAATCTGTAAAAGAATTACTCATGTTATAAGAGTAGTGTTTTCTTGATGAGAGTACTTCTTAGGTATAGTTGGCTAAGCTTGACACTGATTAGAGCTAATTATTGTAGGTAGAGTCCTTGGTAGAGTTACCAAGATTAGCTTGTAGTAGAGTTGTTGCTAGGGCAAGGAGCCTATAGTTAGGCTGAAATCAAGACTGTAATTAGGAGGTTGATTATAGTGGATTTCGTTGGTGCTTGTGAGGGCAAGCCATGATTTTCCCATACTGTGTTTCCACATAAATATCCTTGTGTCTTTTACTTATTCTACACTGTCTTTAGTTTTCCTGCACTCTATTGTTTGATTGCTTGTCTTTGATTCTGAGGGAACTGGTCCCTTACTGTGTGGAGCAACCCCAAATAGTTTCAACAATTGGTATTAGAGCCTGGTAACTCTAAAAGGTTCACACCTAGAGTGTCTTGGTTAGCATGGCTGTTCAACCTAATCTAGAAGAAGGGCAATCTACAACTAGATCACCAAGATTCAATGGGCAATATTATAGGTGGTGGAAAACTAGGATGTTTGACTTCCTTATGGCTGAAAATAGTGAACTGATAGACATAATCCTTGATGGTCCTCATGTTCCTATAAAAGAAGTCAAAGAAGGAGATGTTATAAAAATGGTAATCAAAAGCAAAAGGGAGTTCAATGAAGTAGATAGAAGAAAGATTGAGAAAAACTATAAGGCCAAAAAATTATTAATCTGTGGAATAGGGCCTAATGAATACAGTAGGATCTCAGCTTGTAAGAATGCTAAAGAGATCTGGTATTTCTTGAGGACTGCACATGAAGGTACTACTGAAGTGAAGCATTCAAATATAGACATACTAACTACTTAGTATGAAACCTTCACCATGAAAGAAGGAAAAGCTATCCGAGAAATGCATACAAGATTCACTTCTATCACAAATGAGCTTCACTGCTTAGGAGAAGTTATTCCAGTATATAAGCAAGTGAGAAAAGTTCTTGGTGTTCTTAAAAAGTCATGGGAGATCAAAGTGGATGCTATAACTGAGGCAATGAACCTCAAAACTCTTACTATGGATGAACTCATTGGTAATCTAAAGACCCATGAGCTCAAGAAACAACAAGAGATGGAGAAGAAAAAGTGAAAAAGGAAAAATCCCTGGCTTTGAAGGCCTCAAAACATGAATCAAGCGAAGGAAATATAGATGTTTCCTACTTGGCAAGTAGGATTATTAGAGCGATGAAGATGAGTGATCAATTCTAAAGAAAAACAAGAAGCAGTAAAAGAGGAGGTAGTATAGAGGTATGTTGCAAATGTGGAAGTCCTGAGCACTTTATTAAGGATTGTCCATTGCTCAAAGTAGATTATCAAGGGTAACTCAAAACTGGAGGTGACAAAGAAAGAAATAGGGACTAGGTACCTAAAAATTTAAGATGGAATGTAGCTATTTAGTATATTGTGAAACAAGCTCTGGCTGCATGGGGAGATTCTTCCAGTGAATTTGATAAAAATGAGAAGTCTGGAGATGTCTCCATGCTAGCTGGGGAATACAATTATGTTATCTATGATTCCATGTTTGACTTTATGGCTATCTCAGAAGATGAAGAAGAAAAGAAGGTAATACTTCCTGATATAAAAGGTATCTAGATAATTACTCTGCTAAGAAGACAAAAATGCTTGCAAGTGTGCTAATAGACTCTGTATGTGAACTAACTGTTGAAACAAATGCCTTCGAAGAAAGAGTAGAGAATCAAAATCACGAGCAGATTGCTTTAACTCTAAAAATTTCTGAAACCAAAGAGTTGTTCACTAGGATGAACTCTGAAAATCTGAATCTAATTGATAATCTAAAGAAAGTAAATGGTGAAGATGGTAAAGGGAAGAAGGAATCCTCAAGTCTTGAGGTTGATCTTGAGAAAGATTGACAGCCTCCTATAAACACCTCATGGCAATACTTCATAGAAATAAAGAATTAGAGAGGGACCTGGTACACCTAAAAGTAGAGTTGAACAAGTATCTTAACTGGACTAATTCATCACTAATCCTTTCTGACTTGACTAGTCAGAGTATTAATGCTATAGAGGTCTAGTCTACCAAGGAAAACTCCAAATTAGTGAGTCTAAAAGAATGGATGTTCACAATGATAGAAGTGAAAGACACAAACTCTTATGCACTCACTTTGGAAGAGATGGACATTTGAAGAAAAGATGTCAGAACTGGATTAAGGAAAAATTAAGAAATGCTGAATACATTCAGTAGGAAAATGCTCATCCTAGAGGCTACGAGCCTCTGAGAAAGGTCAAAAGGAACTCTCTACCTAGATAGGCCAAAAAAGATTTGATCACTTCATTGTCCTACTACTTGGAACTCATACTCAAGTGGGTTCCTAAATGGGACAAGTGATCATAATTCTAGGCATAAGAAGGGGGTTACAGTTAGGAATAGCTCATTGATTAAATGAGTTCAAAGCTCATTGATGAAATGTCTGACTGTGTTCTCTCTCTCTCAAGACACTTTAGGTGAAGGTCTCTTACTGAGAAAAGATGACAACAATGAGGTGTGTGAAACTTGTGTTAAAAAAAAGCCCTAGAATGACCTTAAGATTTGATGAGTGAAAATGCTCTTGGGAATGAAATAAAAAGGAATTCTATGGGTCTATGCAAGAAGTGCATGTAGTTTTTAATTAATCAAGAAAATTATTAATTCTTGGTGACGGTAAAGATGATAATCAAAAGAATGAAAGATGCATATAAGTTTTGATTCTCAGGAACCTAGTTCCTAGGAAATTCATCTCACAATAAGAAAGTTCAACAACCTATATAAAGTCAAGTCTGGGACCTGGTCCTCAGACTTACATTATGAATAGGCTGTGAAACAAGAAAGACATGCAGAGGCAGAAAGACTGAAGTAGGATTGATCAAAGTAACTTGACCTATCATGTGAATGAGTGTCTCTTCAAAAATTTGGCTATGTTTAAGAGACATGTATCCATGATAAAGTGGGTGCATTTAGTCTAACTCAGAACTCTACCCTTGTAGGTATACACCCATGGGAACAACTTTGGAAGTGGACAAAAGTGACAAGCACAAACTTACAGATTCACTAAACAAAGAGGGATCTGGTCTTATCTCTCATGTTAGTATCACTACAGTATGCCTTAATAATCATAAAATATACTATATGAGAAATCCATGTATCTTTTCCTTCCCTCATAAAATCTATCAATTCATTTGCAAAATGAAAAGTCACTCTTGTCAAAACCAAACATTTCATTCTCTGATGACAATGGTCACTTATTCGAATTTCTAAAATAGGCTACTTCCCAATCAAAGTCTCAACTAATCACTCATTGCCTCCACTAAACCAAATAGGTCTTTCTCATTATCCTTTTTCTAAAAAACTAAATTGAATATTCCCTCATCAATATCTTGATCCTTTAGCAACCAAAGCCATAGAAAACTTCATCCTAAGTCCTCTAAGTCAAAGTATGGTAACCCTGCTGGAATAAGACAAAAATATAGGCAGAAACACTAAGCTGTGAAAAGGAAGAAATCCTCTAAGGGACCTAGTCCCAGGAAGAAAAATTTTCTATTGAAAGAATAAAGGTAAGTAATGAGACCAAAGGATGAGATAAAGAATGTGAGTGGTTAAAAAGGGATTAAAATATTGATGAATCATAATGTTCTCCCAGGGAAGAACTCTTGATCCCAAAATATATGAGAAATAGGGAGACATGAAATTCCATACATGTACCTCCTCAATAGAGTATTTGATCACTTTGGGGTACTTGGGAAAAAGAGATCAGGTGAAACAGCTAAGTTGATATTTAGTTTGAACAAACTTGTGGAGAATGTATATCACGTATCTAAATTGCTAGCTATTCAGGAGAAGTTGTGAATGGAAATGGAGGAGTTAAGAATCAAGTCAGCTGTCAAAGATTATGGATTAAATATGTTTGACATTTCTGAATTAAAGGCTATTGTTTGAAGGAATAGGTGCCACTGATGAACATGCAACTTAAAATACAAAAATCTAGGCAAAAATAGTCAAACTGAATGCTGAAGTGAAGATCCTTGCCAAATAGTTGGTGGATACTCACATTACTATATATGAAAGAATGGACTAGTGCTTAAGTCCTTTTCATCCAATCCTTCTTCCATCTGAGCCCTATTATCCTCATTCCTTCATAAACCTTATGTCAGTTCCATATCCTGCTTCTCATAACAGCTTTTAAAGACAGTTATCCTGTGATGATTATTTTAGACTACTATACTGGTACTGACTATTATGAGTGAATGAATCTTTAGTTTGTGTATCTCATTTTCTACTTAGTTTAGAGCTGTTCTATATGTTAGTGTTGCCTCAGTGGCCATGAGTTAACTAATCAATGCTTATCTTTACTTTTGGTTTACTGTTAATTCTTTTCAATGATGCCAAAAGAGGGATTACTGAGTTTATGTAGTAGGGGCTGGGCAATAGGTAAATTGACAGGTAAACCTGAAAAGAGTCATACTGACAGGGGGAAGTATGCAAATTCAAAGATACCAATTGAAATGAAGGTGCACAATGATAGGGGAAGTTTTTGCTGCAAGAGACAATGGGGAATAGGTCCCTATATTGACTGATATAAAATGTATGATGATAGGGGAATATTCAACCTCAGGTGGTAATCACTCTGATTAAATATGATGAATGTGCACTAATGCTGAAATTGTATGGTTTGGTTTGTCATCATCAAAAAGGGGGAAAATTGCTATATGTAGTTTTGATGATGAGCATCTAAACTGCAAGGGACTAGGTCTCTGGATGTGCAAAGTACTATACAACTGGAACATAATATCTGTATAGTTTTGTCCTCTTGTGCAACAAACCTGCAGGTGCTATTTTGTACCAACTTGGACAACTGTTCTAATGATATTCCATCCTTAATCACCACCCAACTATAAAAGTAAAGAGATGCCTCTTCAACAATTAGGTTTTTCCAATTCTAAATAGAGAAGTGAGGATACAAAAACTCTATGTTAAGACTTCTCAAGCATTGCTTATGTTCTTAACTTTGTACTTTGCTTAAAGAGTGAGTGAGTGTTTTTGAGTGTTGATTTGTAAAAGAAATACTCATGTTATAAGAGTATTGTTTTCTTATTGAGAGTGTTGTTAGGTAGAGTTGCCTAAGCTTGAGACTGATTAGAGCTAATCAGTGTAGGGAGAGTCCTTGATAGAGTTACCACGATGAGCTGGTAGTAGAGTTGCTGCTAGTGCAAGGATACTAGAGTTAGGATAAAATCTAGACTGTAATCACGAGGTTGATTATAGTGGATTTCATTGGTGCTTGTGAGGGAAAGCTGTGTTTTTTTCCATACTAGGTTTCCATATAAAAAGCCTTGTGTCTTTTACTCTTTCTGCACAGTATTTAGTTTTCCTGCACTTTATTATTTGGTTGCTTGTATTTTATTTTGAGGGACCTGGTCCCTTACTATGCGGAGAAACCCCAAAGGGTTTCAATAGATATTGCGGAGGAAAGTGAAATAGAAGTACCGATGGAAGAGAGATTTTCTATTAAAACTTTTGCAGCAGTGTTGATGAATTTCAATAGTGATGGAATTGAAGAGTATAATAAAATATTTTATGCATTGATTGGGTCGTATTTATATGCACCAAAGAAGTTGGACTTGAACTTGAAAAATGTACCAACACCGCTAACAAAGTCATCTATTGATTAGCCACTAGTGCTAGAGTTGAAAGAACTGCCACGCCACTTTATATACCTATTTTTAGGTGAAAAGAATACATTTCCAACACTTATTATAGTAGACTTGGTAGAACAACATGTTGAAGTTCTTATTTCGGTGTTGAAAAGGTTCAAGAGAGCTATTGGATGGACGATTGCAGACATTATTAGTATTCCACCATGTGTTTGCACTCATAATATTCAATTAGAGGAGGATTGTACTCCTACTATCAAACATCAATGCATACTTAACTCACTTATGAAAGAGGTGGTAAAGAAGGAGATAATAAAGTGGCTTGACGCAAGAGTGGTGTACCCAATCTCATCTATTAAATGGGTTATCCTTGTCTAGTGTGTACTAAAGAACAGATTCATGACCGTGGTGGCCAATAAGAAAATGAGTTTATTCTACTTAGGACCATCACAAGATGGAGAGTATGCATGGACTAAAGGAAGTTGAACTCATGGACACTTTGGATTCACTTTACAATGCCGTTTATGGATTAAGTACTGGATTAGCTAGTTGGAAGAGGTTGGTATTGCTTCTTGGACGGTTAATGAAGATACATAAAAATATCTATTTCACCTAAATACCAAGAAAAGAAAACATTCACATGTCTCTACAGTACTTTTGTATTCAAGCAGATACCTTTTGGGTTGTGTAATATGCCAGTACTTTCCAAAGGTGCATGATGTCAATTATCTTAGATATGGTGGAGGACACTTTGGAAGTCTACATGGATGATTTCTCAGTAGGACGTGAATCATTTGACTATTGTTTGATGAACCTAAGAAATGCATTACAACATTGTGAAGAGTTCAATCTTGTTCTCAATTGGGAGAACTATTACTTCATGGTGTTAAAGGGCATAATATTAGGCCACAAAATCTCGATGAAGGGAATTGAAGTGGACAAATAAAAAATTTAAGTAATTGATACGTCCAATTTACAACTCTCTTATGAGAGCATACGGGTCGTTGATAAGCCCAAATTACAAATCACCTTCCTTGCCATTGCTTCTACTAACAAACTTCACTTTCCTCCCCATGATGCATCTTCATTGCCCCTAAGTTGTCTTTTTGTACACAATGAGCATGAGCAACTTTTTTTTTGTAATTTATCCATCTACACCAGCCACCCTTGCTAATGCCATCATGGAGGTACATAATATTCCAACGGACCAGGGACAAATGAGACAAAATCTTACAATCCAAAACCTTGTTGAAACTATCTTTGAATCACTTACTCTCTAAAATAGCCACCCCAACTTAGGAAATTTTCCTGAGTTAAGGTGCACAATGTCCAAGGAGGGACCTGGGCTAATATAGGGTTTCAACAAAAAAGAAAAGGTAGTCTATAAGGGCTGAAAAAAGTTACAAGCTCAAAAAGGGAGTCAAAGGAAACCACACATCTACATTTTTGGTTAGGCTTCTAAGGATAAGTAGACTTTATTGAAAAACGGCCTATGATCCTATCCTATTTAATCAACTATCACCTTAAAAAAATGAGTCGAGAAAGTTCTAGCTGTATACACAGGGTAAGAAATGCAGTAAAACCTCACACACACTAGCAATGATCTAATACTCAAGATACTAACTTTAATACTTGTGCTAACATAAACATGTTTACTCTGTCAAGGATTCTAATGCCAAGCATAGATTCACAATATTCAATCATCACAATATATGTACACAAGAATTTTTTTGAAAGTTGTCCTTATTTTATAAAATCCAACATTCCATAGTTCAACAACCTTTCATTGACTCATTTTATTTCAACATGCATGGTATGTTCATATGGAGGCAACACAAAAAATATCACAATAAAATAAAATCTAAATGAAATAAAAAAATTGTATATTTATAATCACATAGTGACAATGATTTTAAAAATCCTAAAACATGCCGGTTCTCCTAGATAGCACACGAGGGAAAAGAACACCGGCAACAAAAAATCCCACAATTACAGATTTTACACAAGCACCCCACCCCCACTATAATATACACATTTTCCTCAATGCATAATAAATAAAATACAAGGGAGTAGAATACTTGAATAACCCTTAGGCTTGTGAATCTGTCGAATCATGAGAGGCCTTCTTGGCTTTAATCTCAGCAATAGTGCCCCCAACGGTGACCGATATGCTCAAATCAACCCCTTTCTCAATGACTTGGGTAAGGATGGGTAGTGGGGCTAGTCTTTGCCCACTTCCTTGTGAAAAAATTGGTGGAAATGCCAGTGGTTTCATCTTCAACTAGCTTCCTTCTCTTTTCTTTATCTTTCTTCAATCTCTTCAGTGCTTTTCTCAACTGCCTCTCCTCTAGTGTCTTATCTCGATGTCTTTTTTTCTAACTGACCTCTTTTTACCACTTTAATCTACCCCTTTTCCTTTATCCTTTAGTGGCCTGACCATGAGTTCCACAAGTCTTTCCTCTCCTTCAATCTCCATAAAAGATGGATAAAAAATGTTTGGGACATTCTGTCTTTTTAACTCTGTAATATCATCCTAGGCTCGCTTCAACTCGACAGTAAATCTGGCTAAGTCTGGAATAGATAATTCTCTAGCCTATTATTTAGATTTTTTTCCATATCATCCATCTGTGCATATAGATTCTCATAAGGATTCAAAGCCTCCTCTACCACTCTGCCGATAAATGGTTTGAACTCCTTAGCCCATACATTCAATTACCACTTAAATTTCTTTTGAGCTTTGACTATTTTTATAAAGTTCTTCTGGGTCAACCTATACTATGAGCATCTAGATGGCATAAAAGCTTTGTCTGCTATGTCTGTCATGGAAGGTGTAGGTACAAACCTAGAAGCTACAGAAGTGCCCTATGGATGAAAAGTAGCTAAGGTCAATGTCATACCTGAAGGTGTATTTGATGCCTCTGGTGTGGGTTCAGTTTGAATCTTAAATCCCAAAGGCTTATGGACTCTTATTTCAAATATCATCTCATTATTTGTTCTCTCAATATCTTGCCTTTTGGTAGCTCGAATCTCACTATCCACTTTTCAGATAATTAGTACATTTACTTACCCATAAATCTCTATGGTTAAGCATGGGAATGGTAATGTGTTGGCTGTCTTATGAGTCTGTACAAATAGTTCATCACCAATTATTTGCCCAAAGTCAATTTTTAACCCTTCTATCAGACTTGCCATCGTACCGCCCTTTAAGGATCAAGATTAGCATCTCCTCCTATCGGCATAAGTCTTTCTTGAATATGGCCCACCAAAATTTTGTCCTAAAACTTAGGGAAGATTTTGCAATCCTCTTCTTATTTTGAGTCCATGATGAGTTTCCATCATCCGTCAGGATTCGAGATAACCATGGCCTTTGCTTATGTGCCATAGTCATCCAATGCTCTAGATCTGGTGTGACGGTGGGAGCAGTGTACTACTGAACGAATATAATTCTGTTGATGGTAAGATCGAAGATATGAGCTGTCACACCTCTTACTGAAACTCTTGTTTTATTCCCTATGTCATCCACTTTAGATCCTTTTGGGCAATCCTTCTCCAATATTACTAAGTGATTAACAAATAATTTACGCACCAGGTTGGGGTAGTATGACTTGGGAGGCTTACTCAGACATGCTAGCTCATAGTCATCGAACCTCCTTTCTAGGTTTGGGTATTCATAAAGCTCGGATGTGATGATATGATATACTTATGTAATGAGCCTATTCATGGTTCTAGTTTATGTTGGTTGGAGCCCATAAAAAAGTGCTTCTTTGGTCCCTCAACCTTCTATTTGATTGGTTCTAGAACCTTCAGGCCCTTACTCTAGATCACGTTATCTTCTGCCTATTGTGGATCTATTTCAGGGTTAGTGGTGACCTCTTTTTCTCCCTAACCTCAGGGCATGAACTTGAGCTACTATTATTCTCACTGGTACTTTCACTACTAGGCCCTGTACTTGATGATGCACTCTTCTCATCATACTGGGAGAGTGTTTTTTTTTCTTATCATTTTGACGAGTGCGGTAGACTTGGGGCCTTAGTATCTCTTTCTGGTTAATTTCTCATCCTTGAGGTGGTGGTATCTCGAGTTGGTTGAGATCGGCCCCCACCCCTCTTTGAAGGTAGCTTTTTTTTCATCTTACCTGAGTTAGAAGAAAAAAATACAAACAGCTATTAGTGACAAAGGGAAATAAAAAATATTTGAATTTTCTTAAAGTTGATAGTCGGGCCGATGGTCCATCACGCTGTGATGAACCATCCCCTTAAGTAGCATTTCAGTGACCAAGCGATGATGGATTTGATGGTATATTGCATGGTTTGATAATCGGTTTCTTTGGTCATCACTAGTATAAATAATCTATTAATAAAATTGCTATGCTTATGGTTACAACAAGGGTCCATTGTAGTTATGATGGTCCGTCAGTCTGATCGCGGTGTCCCCAGTTCGCTTTGAACTTCTTTTGTGCAATTCACCGAATCCTTGGTGTGCTTGTTCTATTAGATTAATAGAAATCTAGAATTTTTGTCGAAATTCATTAAAAATACATGCAATAATAGGGTTACTCAGACTTTACCTCATACAGGCTACACCATCACAATGCAAACACCCTTATTTTTTACTCAAAAATTGAAATTTAAGCACATATACACTGATACTACTCATTCCAAGCACTTAGAAATCAACTCTATGAAGAATGAAGGTTATGATACATACCTGGAATTGCAATGCAACTTCACAATTATTTGGAATTCAAAAAAACTTTACCCAAAAGACACAAGAATTTCTTTTAATGAAGAGAGTTACCAAGAAGTGGATGATAGAAGAATGGGTTTGTTTACAAGACATAAATAGAAGAGATAAATAACTGAAGAGTTTGTGGAAGAATGAATGTGATTTTAGATGGATTAATGTGTGAGTTTCAACCATTTAAGAAGTTAAATAGGGAAAGACGTGCATGTATGCAGGTAACTATTCTAATTCTTTTCTATAAATATACCTGGTTGGGTCATGGGCCCAATTTGTATAAATGGAACCCGATATTTGGACTTGGTTTGACCCATTCATTAATTAAATTTGATACATGTCAATGTTCAACACAATGGTATATCTCACAAGTATGATCCATCAGGTCAGTCATCGCACCTTACCAGAATAACAATAAAATCACTATAGATTCATGATCTCCGCGATGGGCCATTACATGGGTAAATGATCCGTCACTCTGATTGTCACACCTTATCCAGTATATCGGTCTTCTTGAGTCACCTACGACATTCTTAATGATGGTCCGTTACATAGATGATGGTCCATTAGTCCCTCAATTTCTTCTTATCAAGAATACTTAAACAACAATTTCATGCAATTACAATGCCTACACACTCAACACATAGATTGTTCCTAGAAATGAAACAAAAATAACTACCTACATGATATTAAAATACATTTTGGGTTGCCTCCCACTAGCGCCTGATTTAATGGCACGACACAACTCGGTTTTCTTGATAGCTCAGACTTCATCAAGATAAACCATAGACAATATTTTTACTTCATCCATCAAACCAATGTATTGCTTGATCCTTTTTTCGTTCACCTTGAACACACTTCCATCTTTGTTTTCCAATTCAACCATACCATATGGAAATACTTGGGTTACTTTGAATGGTCCCGACCACTTCGACTTCAGCTTAATGGGAAACAACTTAAATAGCGAGTTAAAGAGGAGAACCCAATCACCCACTTGAAAGTATTTTTTTCAATTCTTTGATCGTAGTACCTCATAATACTCTCCTTATAAAGATCAGGTCATTTATAAGCTCATAGGTGAAACTCTTCCATCTCATTTAGTTGATCAAGCCTCAAGTCAACTACTTCATTCCAACTTAAGTTTAACTTCTTGAGTTCCCACAACGCCTTATGTTCTAGCTATACTGGCAAGTGATAGGCCTTGCCAAAGACTAGTCGGTAAGGAGACATTCCAATGGGTGTATTGAAAGCAATACGATATGCCTAAAGCGCATCATCAAGTTTTCTCAACCAATTTCTTGTATTTGCATTAACGGTCTTGGCCAAGATAGACTTGATATCCCTATTTGATAGTTCCACATGTTTCTACCTTGTGTTGTTTCACCCTATACTTATCCAAATAAATTTGGAACATCTTATTGAAAAAGTGTGACCCTCCATCACTTATAATAGTTATTGGAACACCATAGCAAGAGAAAATGTTCTTTCTTAAGAATGCAACCACTCACTTTTCATTATTGTCTTCTAGAGCCACAACTTCTACCCACTAGGACACGTAGTCCACAACAACCAAGATGTATTTGAGACCATAAGAGCTCATAAATGATCCCATAAAATCTATGCCCCATACACAAAATATCTCTACCTCCAATATCTTAGTCATTGGCATCTCATGATGTCTAGAGATGAACCACTATTGTTGACATTGATCATAAGCCCTTACAAAATCATAAGCATCCTTGTGAATTGAGGGCCAATCATAACTACTTTGTAAGATATTTTTAGAAGTCAATACCTGCATGATGTCCCCCAACTAGGGAGGAATGACACACCTCCAAAATATTCATCATTTTTACACACCTCCAAGAACCTGCTCATCTGGAAAGGAATCATTGATTTCCACTTCTTTTGAGCTCTTCTTTTTTCTCTCCATTCAAGGTAGATGGTCCATTACATGATTTTCACATCCTTCTCTGTCTTTAACTTCAAAGTCAAACTCTTAAAGCAATAAGAACCATCTTATGAGCCTTAGTTTGGCATCTTTCTTTTCCATAAAATATCTCAGCACTGCATGGTCAGTGTGTACTACCACCTTGGTTCCTAGTAAGTACTCCCAAAATTTTTCGAACGCATAAACCACAACTAAGAGCTCTTGCTTGTAACAATATAATTATTTTTCACTTAATTTAAGTCCTTACTGGCGTAATAAATAGCATGAAAAATCTTTTCCTTCTTTTGAACAAGAAAAACTCAAAGTGCAACCCTGCTTGCATCACACATCACTTTAAACAGTTTAGACCAATCTCGAGCAGTAACGGTAGGAGTAGCAACTAATTTTACCTTAAGGCATTGGAAGGACTTCAAACAATCATGATCAAAATCAAACTTGGTTTCCTTTTCCAACAACTTGCAAAATGGATTTGCAATTTTGGAAAAATCCTTTATAAACCTCAGATAAAATCCTGCACGTCTAAGAAAACTTTGCACCCCTTTCATTGAAATAAGAGGGGCTAGTTTTTTGATGACTTTAATTGTTGCTCGATCAACCTCAATTTCCTTTGTTGTAATTTTATGCCCCAATACTATACCCTCTTTCACCATCAAATGGCATTTTCCTTATGAAGGATAATATTGAACTCTTCACAATGCTATAATACATTACCTAGATTCACTAAGCAACTATCAAACGAATCACCAACCATAGAAAAATCATCCATAAATTATTCCAGTGCGTATTCTACCATGTATGAGAAGATAGACATCATACACCTTTGGAAAATGGTCGGTATGTTATATGACCCAAAAAACTTTTTCTTAAAATCAAATGTTCCATATGGGCAAGTGAATGTCATTTAATATTGATTCTCAGGTGTAATCGATATTTGTTGTAGCCTGAGTACCTATCTGGAAAGTAATACCAACCCCTTCCTGCCAAATGGTCTAGCATCTGGTCCATGAAAGGTATTGGAAAATCATCCTTCAAAGTCCATAAATTTAGTTTCCTGAATTCCATACACACCCTCCAACCAGTCACCAGCCTAAGTGGAATTAACTCATTCTTCTCATTGGCGTCCACCGTCATACCTTTTTTTTGGAACACACTGAACTGGGCTTACCCACTTACTATCAAAAATTGGGTAAACCACTCTAGCATCTAACCATTTTATTATTTCCTTTTTCACTACTTTTTGCATTGGTGGATTTATCTTATACTGATGCTTAATAGTGGGAGTGTAGTCTTCTTCTTGCTGGATCTTATGAGCATAGATCCCCGATGACATTTCTATGTTATTGGCAATCATCCACCCAATGGACCTCTTATAGAACCTTAGTACTAAAATAAGATCCTTAACCCGATGCTCTACCAAACATTTGCAATGGTTACCAGTAAAGTATTGCCATCATCTAGAAATATCTATAGAAGATGTCCTGGTAACTCTTTCAACTGCAACACCGGTGTTTTTTCAATGGAAGTCTTTGCAAGTGGTGTTGGTCAATTTTTCAAGTCAAAATCTAGCTTCTTAGTATCATATGAATATGAACTCATCCTAGTCAATGCATACGCAGTCTCATCATACTCATTAATTTCTTCACTATGAAAATTTATTAAGACTGCAACTAAGGTTTCCACAACAAATCTTTCCTCCCCTTTAAGTTGAGCAGTTGGATTATCTTGCTACTAATATTAAATTTCACCCCAAGAGCTAATGGAAGTGGTTGATTGATACTATATTTCAATTTCCATCCAAGTTAGAATCATCATCATCATCATCAAGATCAAACTACACCGCAGGCTGTTGGTGTACTCTACCTCTTACTTGTTAATTCTGATTCACTAGTGTGACTTTTTCAGCACATCGCTTATTCATAGGATCAACCAATGCATCATCACCCAAGTCCTCATCATCCACATTAGGCATATGGCCAGGTATGTCAGAATTCTATTGGTTAACCTATGCATTAGCCAAAGTGGCCAGTCTTGCAGCCACTTGTTGGTCAGCCATATTCCTTCTCAGAGTTCTTTGAGGTTTTGGATTAAAATATATTAATGGATTGTCTGACCTTTGGGTTTACGGCATGCACAATAATTATCCTGGAAGCACAAAAAACAACTAATAAAAGTAACATTAGGAAACTTGGCTAAGAATCAATTAACACATATAAACTTAATTGACAACTGTATTCCCCAACAACGATGCCAAAACTTAATACACTCAAATTACAACTCTCGTATAAGAGCGTAAGAGGTCATTGTAAAATATTTAATCCAACTAAGCTTGGGGTTGAATCCCATAGGGAATAAGGTGTTTAACAAGTCCTATGATTATTAATAGACTATCAGTCATAAGTTTTCAGTAATAAAAAGGGGATGTTGTTGTTAATAATATTGATTTAAATGTTTACAGTGTAGTAAAGGCTAAATATTTTGTTGTAATGTAGAAATAAATGAGAATTAAGAAACTAAGGTTATGATTACCAAGGTGTTTCAATGCTAAGGGCTTAAATTTTTAAATTCATACTTCAATAATTACAATTACAAGGAAAATTGCATAATTATTACCAATTGTTTTTCAACCTTCAAAGATGGATTCACTTGAATTCTTTCAAACTTAAAGCGATAGATTAGTTCAACAAACAATTCCTTAAGAGATTAATCCAGTTTAGGAATCAATCATAAAATTAGAGAGTAAGGACTCTAATTATGTTGTAACCATTCTCTTTCCCAAAATTAACCTCTTTGTTCAAGCAAGTTATGTTTATGGGCACATTCCTCAAGTTTTCAACCAAGAGGAATCATAAAATTAAAGAGAAGGTAATGTATGGAATTATTTTAAAGAGTTTGTTAATCCTACAGCCCTAACATTAAATTACACCAAGGCTCTCATAACCCTAGTTATGAGAGTTTTAGACACACATAATTAAGGAGAATAGGAACAAATTATATTTTATAAATGATTCAGAATCAACTTACAAATGGAAAGATGTTTCTCCAATCCCAATTTACAAGAAAATAATGGTGTACTCTCTTTTCCCTCAACTTATTTCTCAAAACTTTTATGTTACAATTTTATTAAATAGTCAAAAGATGCCTATTCGAACCCTAAGTTGAGTATTTATTGGCTCCCAAAAAGTTGGGATTTAAAATTCAAATTCAGGCTATCGTGTCATCACTGACGATTTTCCCGATGGACCATCAGACTTGTGAAAGTCCTTTGGTTAAGCCATCGATGGTTATCTAGATCCATGTCGTTTTTTCACTAAAGTCAATGGTCCGTTAGAGACCTGACAATCTATCGTACCTTCCATCACATGTTAATAAAATTTCCTTGGTTCTGATTAACCTACGATAGTTAGAGTGCTAGCCCATTATGGGTATGATAGTCACTCACTTAGACGATCACCCATCCCCCATATATTATTATTTCTACCCAAGAGGTGATGGCCAGCCTGACGGTCAGTCGCAGGTCTGACAGTCCATCTATTGTCCCATCGTAGCCATCTAATATTTACTTTTCCAATTTATTTTTTCTTCTAAGCTTTATCCCGAGAACAAATAAAATGAGCATCAAATACACCAATAGTTGATAGAAAACAAACAATTCTCTCTCGTTAGTGGTGTAAATTGTTCCATCAAATGTCGGAACATCAGTAATTGAATAGTTATCTCCACCAATCTTGGTGAAGGGTGTGCGTAGCTTTATGTGCCAATCAGAATTTTATAAGAGGTCATTAAGGACTTCCATAAAATTTTCAACCCTTTGTGAAAATTATTGGAGAAAGAGGCAAATTTATGTTGAATGATGAGTATTTGAAAGCTTTTGAGTACCTTAAAGATAAGTTAGTAGCTGCATCCATTATGATTGTGCTAGAAAAGTCCAAACAGAGTCACACTTGGGGCTCTTCTTGGACAAAATAAGGAGTAGCTATTTCACTCAATTTATTGTGCAAGTAAGGAGTTGAATAGAGACTAAAAGAACTATACTATTATGGAGCAAGAGCTCTTTTCTGTGGTGTATGACTTTGAAAAATTTAGGGTATATTTATTGGGAACTAAAGTGGTTGTCCTTACGGATCACTCAACGCTGAGATACTTGATGGAAAATAAGATGCCAAACCTCGATTAATCAAGTGGATGTTGTTGCTACTTGAATTTGATTTTGAATTCAAGGATAGAAAGTGTTGTGAAAATCAGGTAGATCATCTATCCAGACTGGAGAATGAGGGGTATAAGTCAAATGAGTTTGAGATTAATGATTCATTTTTGGATGAACAGGAACTTACAACTACTCTCAACCTTGTACCTTGATATGCTGATTTTGCTAACTATTTAGTGAGGGACATTATCCCCAAGGATTTGATTTTCAATAACGAAAGAAGTTTCTTCACAATGTGAACAATTATTTTAGGGATGTGCCTTGCATTTTTAGGCTGTGTGTCTCTGAATATAAAACAAGATATAAACTAGATAGGATGGGGTATAAGGTCAACTCTAGAATCTTAGTGGGACACTACCTCGAAAGTATAAAATCACCACCTGACTGATCTGCCGTGCAGTACACTCGTATCTAGATATGAACCAAAAGGGCATAGTAGTGATGAGTACGGTCCACTTATACTCAGTAGGTGTAATAGGCTGACTGAGCATAAGTACAAAATAAAGTATAATAAATACATACTATGCACATGTCACCTAAAATAAAAATATGTCCCAAACGGTAGCCCACACCATCTCCACTAATAGCTCTAATTATAACACTTATACCAAGTACAAGCACATAAGAGAATAATTATAACACCTATACCAAGTTCTAATTATAACACCTATACCAAGTACAAGCACATAGAAGGTGCATAATGTATGAAATGCAATGAGAATGATAATGATGGAGTGAGAAGTCTGAGGTTGTCGCACAACCTCCGTGTACACCTACCGAGCATTACTCCCAAGGTAGGACCCCGGGGGAGGGGGAAGGGGGAAGGGGGTTTGCAACCCATATTCAATCTCAATAACAAATAGCAATACCAATCTAATAACCATAACTCCACTCCTCTCTGACTCATGATCTTCGACAGAGGAATTTTAAAGATGTAACATTGTCATTAGAAAACCAGTATTTCCATATGGTACCAATGTCTCATGAATATGTTAGAGTCCCTGAATGAATATATGAATATGAGGTTTGAGTCCCCCATGTTTTACATTGGTGCTTAAGTCACCTTGATTATGCCAAGAGGTTCGAGTCTCTCGTAAAGGCATATACAGCTATGGATATATATATGCATGCTTGAATCTACTCAATAAATCAACCATCCATGATCTAGTATAATCCATGTACCTTTAGCGGCTGCACCAGCTGGACTTGGAAATTTTTCCAAGTCTTTGCCAACTCTTAAGAATTCATCCAAAATCTTAAGAGCACAAACAAACTATTCTTCTATAAATTTCGATGCTATGGACTCAATAGAAAAATCAATTTTTCAAAAAACGGTTATTTTCACAAAATTGAATTCTAAGACCCAATATTATGATCATCCAAACCGAGGGTCAAAATGAGATACAAAAGCCATAAAATTGTACCAACCATGCTGCCAATCCAAAATCAATATTCCAAATTACCATTTGACTCACAGAATAATACATGTTGACCAAAGTCAACTATAAAGCTTTTTTAATCTCCAAAAACCACAAACTCACACAAAAAATACCAAAATTCATTGGGAACTGTGCCAATCATCCCCACGCCTAGAAATATCATGCAGAAACCATGGTGAGGGGTAAATGGTCAAATCAAATAAAAATAAATAATTCACAAAAATCAAGTCATTCTATCATCCACCACTAAGATTCTAGTTCATCCTTAAACTAAAGACAAGGGAAATACCTGAATCAACGAAAAGCTAGGGACAATTGCCATGTATAATGAACTCGACCTCATAAGTAGCTTCATGTGTAGGTCTATGTCTCTGCTAGAACTTAACCACCAAAATATCTTTAGAACGCAACCATCTAACATCCCTGGCTAAGATGGAGACTGGATCGTCAATAAAGGACAATATCTTATCTAACTGCACTGAACCCCAATAAATGACATAAGACTTATCTAAAATATAGAATCAAAGCATAGAAACATTAAAAACTAGATGAACAACTGATAAATCTAGGGGCAGTGCTAACTTATAAGCTACATCCCCAATAGTTCGATGAATCTCAAATGGTTTAACATAAATGGCTCTAAGATTTCCCCTTTTCCCAAACCTCTTCACATCCTTCATGGGAAAAACATGGAGAAAGACTTGATCAACAACACTAAATCTAAAGAAATGAAGTCTATGATCCGCATAGAACTTCTATCTTCTCTGAGCCACTTGAAGTCTATACAGAATAACACAAACTCTATCCAAGGACTTAAAAAGTAAGTCTGTACCTCAAGGTCTAATCGTAAAAACCTCAAACCAACAAATTGGAGAGCGACACCACCTACCGTACAAAGAGTTGAAGAGATACATCTCAATGCTGAACGGTAGCTATTCTTGTACACAAACTTTGATAAATCTAAATGTTTCTCCTACTAACCCGAAAGTCCATAACACAAGCGCTGAGCATATCCTCCAAAACTTTCATAGTCCACCCTATCTGATCGTTGGTATAGGGGTTAAAAGGTGTGCTAAGATTAACCCAGATACCCTACTCCTCCTGAAATATCTCTAAAAGTAAGATTTAAAAATAGAACCTCTATTAGAGACAATTGACACTGGTACACCATGTATATAAACTATCTCACGAATATAGATGTGAGCTAACCTCTCAGCACTAGAAGAAACATAAACAAGAAAGAAATTAGAAAATTTGGTCAATCAATCTTAGACGTCCCAAGCATTATCAGAACCATGAGAAGTATGAGGCAACCCAATGATGAAGTCCATTGTGATCTATTCTTATTTCCACTTAGGAATGGGTAACATCAAATACAAACTACTATGCCTTAAGTGCTTGTCCCTCACCTACTGACAACATAGGTAAAGAGCTATAAAATACACTACATACTTCTTTATACCACCATACCAGTAGTGTTATCTCAAATCATGATATATCTTGGTCACTCCTAGACGAATGGAATATCTAGAACAATGAGCCTCTTCCAATATAAGTATCACTCAATCACCCACTCTTGAAACACAAACTCGGCCTCTAGTCCTCAAAATACCATTTAGGTAAAACAAGACTTCCTTAGACTTATCACTCAACACCTTATCTTGGATCACTCTTAATCCAACATCATCAAACTGTTGAGCTCCAATCTGCTCCATCAAGAAAGATTGAGCCTCTATAAATGCCAAAACATACCCAGATGTCAAAATATCAAGCCTAAACATCTAGTTAACTAAATAAAAAACCTCTAAGTCTAAAGGCATCTGTAATACCCCATACTTTTCCCTATCTTGAAACAGTCTCAAGAATGTTAGAAACTTACTTTGAAAGATGAATCCACTTTTGTACATATGGTATTTTTAAGATTTTCACTTTTTGTCATGTGGGAAATAGAATTATCTTTCCAATAATACCAATTCATCAAAATCTGACATCGGAGGAGAAAGTTATGGCCAAAATACAAAAGGCAGTAAAACCGCCCAGGTGCGACGGTGAGGCTGATGGACTATCGAACTAGTGATGGACCATCGCCTACGATCATCACAGCAAGGCAATGTGACTACCTTCTGCCTAGGAGTGACAGCCTAGGCCAACGGACTGTCGGACTAGCGACGGATCATCGCACAGGCCGTAGCAAGGGAAACAATGAGGCCACCTTCTAAATAAGGTGCAATGGACAGGTTGACAGACCGTCAAACTTGCGATGGACCGTCGCCCAGGACATCACTACTTAGGGAGTAAGCCCTTTTCTTGGTCCACGTACGATGGTCAAAATGATGGATCATCACCCTAGCGACGGACCGTCGCACGAGATGTTGCAGGTCCCAATTCATCAAATTAAAACCGTTTTAAAAGGGGATTTTTGGTCTTTTACCACCCATTTATGTACCTAATTATATCCAACCAAAGATCATAAATTCATTATTTTTCTACCATAACAAAATTAGGGTTTTCTCTCTAACGTTAATCTCCAAGAACAAAATCCAAATCTTCTTCAAGAATTAAGAGATTCAAATTCTTCAAGTTCAAGAACTTTAAGAAAACTCAATCCAGAAATGTATAGTGTTCATTCATGGACTTCTTTCATCTATGAAACCCAAGAATCTCTTTTAAAAGTTTAAGTTTATGGATTTCCTTTATGAATTTCATGATTGGGCTGCTCTTGTTTATGTTGATAATGTGTAATTGAATTCTATTCCATGATTGGTGATAAATTATATGTGGGATTGATTAGTATAGATATAGATTCATGCTAACCTATGCCTAAACCCCTGAATGATGAAATTAGAATTGAATCATAATGTTTTAATTGTTGTATAATGTTATTTACACATACTATGCCTACCATATATTTGATTGAATGCCTAGAAGAAGGAAAATGCCCAACTAGCATGATATCATGAAATCCCCATGTATGTACAAGTTTATACAGATCACATGTTTGATGAAATGCTTCACTAAATGTATTATGGATTATGATGCGAGTTATGTATTCAAGAAAGTCATGCTTTGTCAATTTCTTTCCATTGAGTCTAGGGGTACTTGTACCCAAAATATTAGCTATATGCCTGAGCCAGGTCATGTTTTCATGATACTCTTAGTCAAGCTATGATCCTTAGACTTCAGACAGTCTTATGACTCATGAAATCTCCATGATCCCATGAACTCAGTCATATGTCAGATATCAGTAGTATTCCGTCAGTCAACGTAATTCAGTAACTTAGTCTATGTTCAGTTCAGTAAATCATGTTCAGTGTCTATTCAGATGGGAGTAAAAATTAGCACCGAGTAAACCCAAGGATGGGAACTCACCTGTTATATGAGGGTGTGATTCTTAGAAACAATCTTTGCATTCTAAAACTATGTAGCCAACATAGGTAGAGATATCATAACCTGGTATATGAGGGGTAGATGAGGTGGATTAACCTGCTATATAAGGGTTCCTACCATTCCTACTAGAGTTATTTGTTATATTAAGGTTACTCATATATTGTCCTCACCAGTGGTGCGGTATTGACACCCTTCTAATCAGGGCACAAATTAGACCCCAATTAAGCTATAATGCATCATTTGGGGCATGTCGGTTAGATGACTATCTCCCACAGTCTTAGTATCAGTCTCAGTAAAAGAACTTAGATAATTCTTTAGAATTCAGGACTGTCAGATATAGTCATTCATGTTATCAGTTTTCAGAATTCAGTCATTAGTCATGTTAGCTATCAGTAAACTCATGTTATCATGATTTCAGATATAGTTACTGCATATGATGCATGTATTCTCACATTCATATTATTCAGTTAGCCAGTATTATTCATGTATATGAACCCCATGCATTCAGCTTTCCTCACATTCATACTAGTACATTCAAAGTACTGACGCATTTACGATGTGGTGTCTTATACCATAGGTTCAGAGACACGAGTTACAGAGCATCAGTAGATTCCAGTCTCAACAGTCAAAGTTAGAAGCGAGTCCTTATCCTTCGAGGACACGATAATCATTTTATTATATCATTAATTAATTTATTAGTTGGAGTTAGTTGGGGACATATCCCATCAACTCCTTATTCAGACAATCATGTTTAGAGGCTTTTCAGACTACAGTATGTTCAGATAGCTTATTTTAGTTTTGTTTTAGGTATTTCATACCCCATCCATATGTTATGATTTATCAGATCTTATGTTATAGTTTTGAACCTTATGGCCTTTTAGTTTATATTTTTGCATTATACAGTATATATATATTATACAGGTACAAATATCAATCATATGTTAGCTTGTGTTCCTTCGGAGTCATAAGCATCATGTAATGTTTTGGGTACCAGATTCGGGGTGCTACAAACTTAGTATCAGAGCTAGGTTCAATAGTGTTCTAGGAAGTTTGAAAGCCGCATCTAGTAGTGTAATACCCCAAAAAATCAAAACCAATATTAGAGCCATGTACAAAGCTCATGCATAGTACATTATGGTTCTTTTATAGTTTTATGAGTAGGTTAGATGTATATTAAGGCTTCAAATAACTCCCAGCTATCAGACGAATCAAAATATTCCTTACCGATTGAATTCTTGAGAAGGATATTGGTATAGTCAACTTCAAATGAGCATATCTCTCATTATAATTGGAATTTTTGAGCTCATGACCTATCAACATATAGATAATTGAATTTTATTTCCAACGATACCAATTTTGCCTAAATCCGATATCGGAGCAAAGAGTTACTCCTATTTTACTAAAGCATGTCAGGGTGGAAACAGTGTGACAACATTCGTGGTAGCTTACCACATTTGTGACGCCCTACCACAAATTTCATCAGTCTTAGGTAGAATCCATATCCTGTGTGATGACATTCGTGGTAGCTTATCACATTTGTGATGCCCTACCACGAAGGTCGTTAGCCTTAGGCAGAATCCAGCTCTTGTGTGACGATATTCGTGGTAGCTTACCATATTTGTTGTGCCCTACCACGAAGGTCGTCAGCCTTAGGAAGAATCTAGCTCCTGTGTGACGATATTCGTGGTAGCTTACCACATTTGTGACGCCCTACCACGAAGGTCGTTAGCCTTAGGCAGAATTCAGCTCCTGTATGACGACATTCGTGGTAGCTTACCATATTTGTGATGCCCTACCACGAAGGTCATCAGACGTAGGCAGAAACCATCAGTTCCAGCTTCTGTATGATGACATTTTTGATGGATTACCATACTTTTGACGTCTTGTCACAAATGTCATCTGCTATGATTTTCAGCAACTGGGAATTTATTTCATAAGGGTGTTTTGGTCTTTTCCCTTCACTTTCCACGACTTATAACCCTCAAGGAATGTATTATCTTCCATTCTCTTTAGTTAAAAAATCTCAAAAAGCTCTTTCATACACTTTCAACCACAAGATTAGGGTTTCCTCTCAAGATCATCTCCTCAGGAACAAGAACATTCTTTCCCAAAGGGGTTAAACCCTAGTCAAGAAAAATTAAGGGTAAGCCTAAGGATTTTTTTAGGCACCTTCAGAAACATTAGATCTCTTTCAAGATCAAGCTTTAAGGTATGCATAGTGTTCATCTATGGATTTAATTGGTTCATAGAGTTCAAGAATCATGCTTTTAAATGTTATTTAGTAAACTTTTGTGGTGATATAAGCATGTACATGTTGATGATTGTTGTTCAAGTTTCAAGATGATATCTAAGGATTTTTTTTCATGGAATATATGTGATTGTTGGTTGAAAATCATGAACTTTGGGTGGGTTGAACTAATGCAAGTATGAAATCCACCTATGCCTTAAAGAATTCATGTAAGGTGTTTGATAAAATGCCTAGGATGTTAGAAGTTCATATTTACATGATTTCATGATATCTAAATGACAAGTCCATGTTAGCGATACACTTCAATATGAATGCTCATGCTATTTATGTATTCTTATTGTGATGGCATGAAGTATGTATGATGATGGAAATATGAATTTTGTGTGCGAATTATATCCATGCTTTCCCTACCATGTTTAATGTGTTGATTAAATACATGAAGTATACTATCCCCTACTTATGATATAGCAAATTGTGGACTCTAATCTTATGATCAAGTCAGTTAGGTTGTGTCAGTTTCCTTCCATCGAGTCCTGGGGGTATTCGTACCCAAAAACTATAGCTGTGTGCCTTGAGCCATGTCATGTTTCACGACATACAAAATCAAGCCATGATTCAGTAGAATTCAGTCAGTCATGTGACTCAGGAAACCTCATGGTCTCAGTTAGTTATCAGATATTAGTAGTATTCCATCAGTCAACGAAATTCAGTAAGTTCCACTTACGTACAGCCAGTTGAATCATGTTCAGTCTCTTCAGATGGGAGTAGGAGTTAACACCAAGTGAACCCAAGGATGGGAACTCACCCGTATATGAGGGTGTGATTCTTAGCAGTCATCTTTGCATTCCAGAACTATGTAGCCAGCATAGGTTGAGACATCGCAACCTGTTATATGAGGGTAGATGAGGTGGCTTAACCTGTTATATGAGAGTTCCCACTATTCTCACTAGAGTTACCTGTTATATGAGGGTTTCTCAAATATTATCCTTTCTAGTGGCACGGTACTGACACCCTTCCAGTCAGGGCAGAGATTGGACCCCATCTTAGCCATAATGGCACATATGGGGCATTTCGATTAAACAACTACCTCCCACAGTTTCAGACTCAGTCTCAGTAAAAGAACTTAAATAGTTTTTCAGATATCAGTATACCAGGACTGTCATATATAGTCAAATTCAGTTATAGTACGAAACTCAGATAGTTCCATCAGATTTAATACTGCCAGATACAGTTGCCCATGTTATCAGAACTACAGTTTCACCCATATCAGTTATTAGTAAACCATGTATTAGCGTACAGATCTAGCTATCATGTACTCACGATCTTAGTTACTATGTATGTATGTCTATGCTCTCACGTTCATATCAGTCAGTTAGTTAGCATTGTTCATGCATGCAAACCCTTTTGCATTAGCCTGCCTCACTCATATACTCAGTACTCCAGTTGTACTGACGCATTTGCACTATGGTGCTTTCTTTATGTTACACCATAGGTTCAGAGACACGAGATCTAGATCAGAAGTAGCATCCAGCCGCAGAGTTGCAGTGAGTCCTCATCCATTTATGGGCGATATTATTTTATTTCATTTATTATTTTAGCTCAGTGTTGCTAGACAGAGTTAGTTGGAGACATATTCCTTCAACTCCTTATTCAGCTAGTAATTAGAGGCTTTCAGATTAAGTATTCAAACTTATGTTCAGATTATATTCAGCTTTCAGCTATTTTGGGTATCTTCCACCCATATGGATATTATGTTTTGATAGATTCTTTATTCAGTTGAACCTTATTGCCTACATGTTCATGTTTTCTGCATTATTACGTTATATATGCAATGTACAGGTACAAATATCAGTCATGGGTTAGCTTGTGATCCCTCGGGGTCATGAGCACCGTGTAGCCTTTCGATTTAGGAAATTGGGCATTACAAACTTGGTATCAGAGCCTAAGGTTCAATAGAGTCTTAGGAAGTCTGAAAGCCGCATCTAGTAGTGTCTTGTACATGGGTGTGTTGTGCACCACATTTATGTACAGGAGGCTATATGATGTTTTAGGAGCAGTTCCCTTTCTTTAGTATTCATGTCGTGCTAGTAAGCATAATTTTAAGTCAGTCTCTCAGTCTAATCCGCTCTTCTCTTATTTCAGAAACATGCCTCCAAAGAAAAGAAATTAGCCAGCTCCTCAGCCCGAAGATCCTTTAGGCGAACATGTTTCTCATGCGGAGTTCAGGACCGTATTTACCACTCTTGCTCAGTCTGTAGCTTCCCATAATGAACGACCAGTAGTCGTTCCGGCAAACCCAGTGGCCAATTCAGCAGCAGCTAGGATTCAGGACTTCACCCGAATGAACTCTCTGTCCTTCTTTGGGTTTAAGTCAGATGAAGACCATTAGGAGTTTATTGACCAAGTTCAGAAGGTCATTGACATCATGGGTGTTACTTCTGTTCAGAGTGTTGAGTTAACCGCATATCAGTTGCAAGATGTGGCTCACACTTGGTACAAATAGTGGAAGTCTGAGAGGGTAGATAGCGTAGGTCCCATTGGGTGGGCGGAATTTATCAAGGCTTTCTTAGACAAATTCTTTCCCCAAGAGCTGAGGAAAGACAAAGTTCTTGAGTTCATCAACCTCAGGTAGGGAAATATGACGGTTAGGTAGTATTCTCTCAGATTTACTCAGCTAGCCAGGTATGCCCCTTATGTGGTTGCAGACAATAGGGCTAAGATAAACAAGTTCGTGTTAGGGGTGAATAATAGCGTGGTAAATAAGTGTAGGTCTGCGATGCTGAACGATGATATGACTTTAGCCAGGCTCATGACCCACGCTCAACAGATAGAGAAGAAGAAGGTTAAGACTAGGGAGAGGTAGAACAAGAGAGCAAGAGCAGGCAGTTTCAGTTTTGCTCAGCCCAAATTAGAGGGAGGAAATCATTTGCAGTTTCATCCTAAGTCAGCAGTTCCAGCCCCTTTCTCCGCTAGTGCCCCAGTGCCAAAGTTCAAGGACGGCAACAGAGATAGGGTATCAGGCTCTAAATCTCAGAGCAGTGTTAGCAGTGACCGCACTTATCCTCAGTGTCAGACCTGCGGTAAGCACCATCAGGGTGTGTGCAGAGAGGGTCAAGGAATTTATTTTGGTTATGGCAAGCCAGGCCACAGAGTTAGGGACTGTCCTCAGCCAGGTCCTCAGGGTCAGTAGAATCATTCCATAGCTCAGTCTGGTCGCCCGAACCAGCAGGGTGCCATTTCCAGTGCTATTTGTGGGCAACACCCAAATAGACTCTATGCTCTTCAGACCCGATAGGATCAGGAAATTTTCCCTGATGTCGTTACTGGTACGTTATAGATTTTCCATGTTCATGTTTATGCTTTGCTACACCCAGGTGCATCCTTGTCTTTTGTCACTCCATACATAGCTGGAAATTTTAGAATCAGTCCTGATGATCTCTTTTCAGTCTCTACCCCAGTGGGTAAAACCATCATAGCTCAGCGGGTATACAGGAACTGCCCGATTATGATATTTTAGAAATCCATGTCAGTAAATTTAGTCGAGTTAGAGATGACTGATTTTGATGTCATTCTCGGCATAGATTGGATTCATTCCTGATATGCTATAGTCAACTGCAGAAATAGGATAGTTTAGTTTCAGTTCCCGAATGAGCCCTTCCTAGAGTGGAAGGGTAGCACTTCGTCTTTCAGGGGTCATTTTGTTTTCTACCTTCGGGCAAGGAAAATGATTTCTAAGGGGTGTGTGTATCATCTCGTGCATGTTAAGGATTCCAGTTCCGAATCTCCCAGTCTCGAATCAGTCCCAATGGTTAATGAATATTCAAACGTCTTTTCCGAAGATCATCCAGGCATTCCTCCCAAAAGGGAAATAAACTTCGACATATACCTTCTCCCAGATACTCAGCCTATTTCTATTCTGCCATATAGAATGGCACCAGCAGAACTCAAGGAACTGAAAGATCAGTTGAAGGATCTCTTAAATAAGGGATTCATCAGGCCCAGTGTATCCCCATGGGGTGCGCCAGTCTTATTCGTACGTAAGAAAGACACTTATCTTAGAATGTGTATTGATTACCATCAGCTCAACAAAGTCACGGTCAAAAATAGGTATTCGCTGCCTAGGATAGATGACTTGTTTGACCAACTTCAGGGTGCCAGTTATTTCTCTAAGATAGACCTCAGATTAGGCTATCATCAGCTCAGAGTTAGAGAATGTAACATTCCGAAGATAGCTTTTCATACTCGGTATGGTCACTTTGAATTTCTAGTCATGTCCTTTGGTCTTACCAATGCCCCTGCAGCTTTTATGGACTTGATGAACCGGGTGTTCAAGCAGTACTTGGATACATTCGTCATAGTCTTCATAGATGATATTCTGGTCTATTCTCACACAGAGCATGATCATTCAGACCATCTCATAATTGTTCTTCAGACTCTTAGGGATCACCAGTTGTTTGCCAGGTTCATTAAGGGTGAATTTTGGCTAAGATCAGTAGCATTCCTTGGCCACATTATTTTCGGTGATGGTACTAAAGTAGATCCTTAGAAAACTGAAGCAGTAAGAAACTAGCCTCGCCCTGTCTCTCCATCAGATATCAAGAGTTTCATGGGTTTGGCTGGCTATTACCGATGGTTTGTCGAGGGATTTTCTTCTATTGCATCTCCTATATTCATATTGACTTAGAAGAAGGTCAAGTTTCAGTGGTCAGAACCTTGCGAGAAGAGTTTTTAGAAGTTGAAGACTCGACTCACCTCAACTCCAGTTTTAGCACTTCCCGATGGTTCTGATGGATTCGTAGTATATTGCGATGCATCCAGAGTAGGTTTAGGTTGTGTCCTCATAAAGCATGGTAGAGTCATAGCCTACGCCTACAGAAAGTAAAAGTCGCATGAGAAGAATTATCCTACTCATGACCTTGAGTTAGCAGCAGTTGTCTTTGCCTTAAAGATTTAGAGGCATTATCTATACGGTGTTCATGGACGTCTTCACAGATCATAAAAGCATTCAGTATGTCTTTTCCCAGAAAGATCTCAATCTTTGTCAGAAAAGGTGGTTAGAGCTCTTGAAGGATTATGAAATGAGTGTCCTTTATCATCCTGGCAAGGCCAATATAGTGGCCGACGCACTCAGTAGACTGTCCATGGGTAGTGTTTCCCATGTTGAGGATAGTAAGAAGAAATTAGCTCAGGAGATTCATCAGCTTACCAGACTAGGCATTCGCTTAGTAAACTCTTCAGAGAGTGGTGTATGTATTCAGAGTAGTTCAGAGTAATCTCTAGTTTTTGAGGTGAAAGAGAAGCAAGACAGGGATCCTAGCCTTGTCAACCTAAAAGAGTCAGTTCAGAGTCAGAAAGTAGAGGTTTTCTCCCAAGAGAAAGATGGTGTTCTTCGTTGTCAGGGTCGTCTGTGTTTCCCGGTGTAGATGACTTGAGGCAAAAAATTCTTTCAGAAGAGCATGGTGCGTAATACTCTATTAATCTAGGGGCCACTAAGATGTACCATAACTTGTGGGAGATCTATTGGTGGAGTGGGATGAAGAGGGACGTTGCAGAGTTTGTGGCTAAGTGCTCTACATATCAGTATGTTAATATAGAGCATAAAAAACCTAGTGGTTCTATGCAGGAGTTCACTATTCCTACTTGGAAGTGGTAAGAAGTGAACATGGACTTTGTAACGGGTTTGCCTAGAACACGTCATCAACATGATTCAGTTTGGGACATTGTAGACAGAATGACCAAGTCAGCTCATTTCCTTCCAGTTCGTACCTCTTACTCAACCGAGGATTATGCCAAACTCTATATCAGGGAGTTGGTCAGATTACACGGTGTTCCACTATCTATCATCTCAGACAGAGGTACCCAGTTTACCTCTCACTTCTGAAAAGCATTCCAAAAGGGTCTTGGTACCCAAGTTCATCTCAGTACAACATTTCATCCTCAGAAAGATGGTCAAGTAGAGAGGACCATTCCGACTCTAGAAAATATGCTAAGGGCGTGTGCAACTGATTTCAAGGGAAGCTGGGATGACCACTTGTCTTTGATTGAGTTTGCATACAACAACAGCTATCACTCCAGTAGTCAGTTGGCTCCATTCGAAGCTCTCTATGGTAGGAGATATAGGTCTCCGATCGGTTGGTTAGAAGTTAGTGAGACCGCAGTCATAGGACCTGACTTAGTATTTGATGCCTTAGAGAAAGTTTAGTTGATCAGAGAAAGACTCTGGGATGCTCAAAGCCGACAGAAGTCTTATGCAGTTATTCGTAGAAAGTATCTCGAATTCGAGGTCGATGACTATGTCTATCTCAAGATCTCTCCCATAAAGGGAGTGAAAAGATTCGGCAAGAAGGAAAAGCTCAGTCCCCGATATGTTGGTCCCTTAAGGATTCTCAGTCGCTTTGGCAAGGTAGCCTATGAGCTCGAATTGCCTTCAGATCTAGCCTCAGTTCATTCAGTCTTCCATGTCTCTTTGCTCAAGAAGTACATAGGTGACCCAAAAGTTGTAGTCCCTATTCAGAGCGTTGACATTCAGAATAGCCTCTGTTATGAAGAGATTCCAATCAAAATCTTCGACTATCAAACTCGTAGGCTGAGGAACAAATAAGTCCCTCTAGTCAAGGTTCTTTGGCGAAATTAGTCCATGGAGGGAGCTACTTGGGAAGCAGAAGCAGACATGGGAACCAAGTACCCTTATCTTTTCTCCACTAATTTAGACTTAGCTCAAGGTAACCATTTTCCTTAAGCTTATTCAGTTACATGTTCAAAATTCCAGTATAAAATAGTATCAAGTATCAGTGCGTAGCTTATCATGCATTCATGAGTTCATCTTATCAGCCATTCATCAGATATGCATGTTAAGTTGGGCTATATTTAGTTTAGAATTCAATTCAGTCCTAAACTAATGTGCCAGTTGAGCATGATCAGTGTATGCATCATTTTATCTTTTCTCCCCTCTCAAGCAGTCATCATTCAAGGACGAATGTTTCCAAGGGGGAGATATTGTAATACCCCAAAAAATCCAAAACAATATTAGACCCATGTACCAAGATCATGCATAGTACATCATGGTTCTTTTATAGTTTTATAAGTAGGTTAGATGTATATTAAGTCTTCAAATAACTCCCAACTATCAGACGAATCAAAATATTCCTTACCGATTGAATTCTTGAGAAGGATATTAGTATAGTCAACTTCAAACGATCATATCTCTCATTACACTTGGAATTTTTGAGCTCATGACCTATCAACATATATATAATTTAATTATCTTTCCAACAATACCATTTTTGCCTAAATTCGATATCAGAGAAAAAAGTTATTTCTATTTTACTCCAGCATGTTAGGCTGGAAACAGTGTGATGACATTCATGGTAGCTTACCACATTTGTGACGCCCTACCACGAAGGTGGTCAGCCTTAGGAAGAATCCAGCTCCTGTGTGATGACATTCATGGTAGCTTACCATATTTGTGACACCCTACCACGAAGGTCGTCAGCCTTAGGCAAAATCCAGCTCCTGTGTGACGACATTCGTGGTAGCTTACCACATTTGTGATGCCCTACCACGAAGGTCATCAGCCTTAGGCAGAATCTAGCTCCTGTGTGATGAAATTCGTGGTAGCTTACCACATTTGTGATGCCCTACCACGAAGGTCATCAGCCTTAGGCAGAATTCAGCTCCTGTGTGACGACATTCGTGGTAGCTTACCACAATTGTGACGCCCTACCTCGAAGGTCGTCAGACGTAGGCAGAAACCATCAGTTCCAGCTCCTATGTGACGACATTTTTGACGACTTACCACACTTTTGATGCCTTGTCACAAATGTCGTCAGCTATGATTTTCAGCAACTGGGAATTTATTTCATAAGGGTATTTTGGTTTTTTCCATTCACTTCCCATGACTTATAACCCTCAAGGAACGTATTATCTTCCATTTTCTTTAGTTAAAACATCTCAAAAAGCTCTCTCATACACTTTTAACCACAAGATTAGGGTTTTCTCTCAAGATCATCTCCTTAGGAACAAGAACATTCTTTCCCAAAGGGGTTCAACCCTAGTCAAGAAAAATCAAGGGAAAGACTAAGGATTTCTTCAGCCACCTTCAGAAACATTAGATCTCTTTTAAGATCAAGCTTTAAGGTATGCGTAGTGTTTATCTATGGATCCAATTCGTTCATAGAGTTCAAGAATCATGCTTTTAAATGTTATTTTGTAAACTTTTGTGGTGATATAAGCATGTACACGTTGATGATTGTTGTTCAAGTTTCAAGATAATATCTAAGGATGTTTTTCATGGAATATATGTTATTGTTGGTTGAAAATCATGAACTTTGGGTGGGTTGAACTAATACAAGTATGAAATCCACCTATGCCTTAAAGAATGCATGTAAGGTGTTTGATAAAATGCCTACGATGTTAGAAGTTCATATTTACATGATTTCATGATATCTAAATGACAAGTCCATGTTAGCGATACACTTAAATATGAATACCCATGATATTTATATATTCTTATGGTGATGGCATGAAGTATGTATGATGATGGAAATATGAATTTTGTGTGCGAATTATATCTATGCTTTCCCTACCATGTTTGAGGTGTTGATTAAATACATGAAGTGTACTATCCCCTACTTATGATATAGAAAATTGTGGACTCCAATCTTGTGATCAAGTCAGTCAGGTTGTGTCAGTTTCCTTCCATCGAGTCCTGGGGGTATTCGTACCCGAAAACTATAGCTGTGTGCCTAGAGCCATGTTATGTTTCGCGATATACAAAATCAAGCCATGATTTAGTAGAACTCAGTCAGTCATGTGACTCAAGAAATCTCATGGTCTCAGTCAGTTATTAGATATCAGTAGTATCCGCCAGTCAACAGAATTCAGTAAGTTCCACTTATGTACATCCAATAAATCATGTTTAGTCTCTTCAGATGGGAGTAGGAGTTTGCACCGAGTGAACCCAAGGATGGGAACTCACCTGTATAAGAGGGTGTGATTCTTAGCAGTCATCCTTGCATTCCAGAACTATGTAGCCAGCATAGGTTGAGACATCGTAGCCTGTTATATGAGGGTAGATGGGGTGGCTTAACCTGTTATATAAGGGTTCCCATCGTTCTCACTAGAGTTACCTGTTGTATGAGGGTTGCTCATATGTTATCCTTACCAGTGGTGCGGAACTGACACCCTTCTAGTCAGGGCAGAGATTGGACCCCATCTTAGCCAAAATGGCATATATGGGGCATATCGGTTAAACAACTACCTCCTACAGTTTCAGACTCAGTCTCAGTAAAACAACTCAGATAGTTCTTCAGATATCAGCATACCAGGACTGTCAGATATAGTCAAATTTAGTTATAGTGTGGAACTCAGATAGTTCTATCAGATGTAAAACTGTCAGATACAGTCGTCCATGTTATCAGAACTAAGGTTTCAGCCATATCAGTTATCACTAAACCATGTATTAGCGTACAGATCTATCTATCACGTACTCACAATCTTAGTTACTATGTATGTATATTTATGCTCTCACATTCATATCAGTCAGTAGTTAGCATTGTTCATGCATGTAAACCCTTTTGCATTAGCCTGCCTCTCTCGTATACTCAGTACTCCAGTTATACTAACGCATTTGCACTATGGTTCTTTTTTTTTTATGTTACATCATAGGTTCAGAGAAACGAGTTCCAGATCAGCAGTAGCATCCAGCCTCCGAGTTGCAGTGAGTCCTCATCCATTCGAGGGCGATATTATTTTATTTTATTTATTATTTCAACTCAGTTTTGCTAGACGGAGTTAGTTAGAGACATGTTCCTTCAACTCCTTATTCAGACAGTACTTAGAGGCTTTCAGATTCAGTATTCAGACTTAAGTTCAAATTTGATTCAGTTTTCAGCTGTTTTGGGTATCTTCCACCCATATGGATATTATGTTTTGATAGATTCTTTATTTAGTTGAACCTTATGGCCTACATATTCATGTTTTCCGCATTATTACATTATATATGTAGTGTACAGGTACAAATATCAGTCATGGGTTAGCTTGTGGTCCCTCGGGGTCATGAGCACCGTGTAGCATTCTGATTTAGAAAATCGAGGTGTTACAAGTAGAGTCTTGTGCATGAGTGTGTTTCGTACCACATTTATTTGCAGGATTTTATAAGATATTTTAGGAATATTTCCCCTTCTTTATGTGTTCATGTTGTGCCAGTAAGCATAATCTCATGTCAATCTCTCTGTCTAATCTATTTTTTCTCCTTATTTCAGAACATGCCTCCCAAGAGAAGAAACCAGCCTATCCAAGAAGATCCCTTGGATGAACATGTTTCTTATGCAAAGTTCAGGGCCGCATTCACTACTCTTTCTTAGTCAGTTTCTACTCAGAATAAATGGCCTGTGGTCGTTCCATCCAATCCATTGGCCAATTCAGCTGCAGCCAAGATTTGGGACTTCACCTGAATGAATTCTCCATCCTTTCTTGGGTCTAAGATAGACGAGGACCCTCAGGAATTCCTAGATCAGGTGCAGAAGGTTACAAACATAATGGGAGTTACATCTAATGAGAGTGCTAAGCTAGCTGCATATCAGTTGCAGGATGTGGCTCATACTTAGTTCAGCAGTGAAAGTCAAAGAGGGTAGACGATGCAGGGTTAGTTGAGTGGGAGGAGTTTGCTTCAGCGTTCCTTGATAGATTCTTTCCCCTAGAGCTTAGAGAAGCTAAGGTGCTAGAATTCATCAACCTCAGGTAGGGAAATATGACAGTGAAAGAGTATTTTCTTAAGTTTACTTAATTAGCCAGATATACCCCTCATGTGTATTTTCTTAAGTTTACTTAATTAGCCAAATATACCCCTCATGTGGTTGCAGATAGCAGGGCAAGGATGAGTAAGTTTGTTTCAGGGGTGAACGATAGTGTAGTTAATGAGTAAAGATCCACCATGCTGAATAGTGACATAACTTTAGCCAGGCTCATGACTCATTCCCAGCTGATAGAGAAGAAGAAAGTTAGGATGAGGGAGAGGTAGAATAAGAGAGCAAGGTCAGGAAGTTTCAACTTTGCTCAGCCTAAGTCAGAAGGAGGAAACCATTCTCAGTTTCATCCTAAGTCATCAATTCTAGATCCTTCTTCAGCCAGTGCTCTAGTTCCTAAGTTCAGAGAGGGTAGCAAAGATAGAGAGCTAGGCTTTAAGTCCCAGGGCAGTGTTAGCAGTGCCTACACCTATCCTCTTTTCCAGACTCGTGGCAAGCACCATCAGGTATTTGCAGAGATGGCAGTGGTATTTGCTTTGGATAAGGCAAGCTAGGCCACAGAGTTAGAGACTGTCTTCAGCCAGGTTCTCAAGGTTAATAGAATCGCTCCTCAGTTCAGTCCGATCACCCAAATCAGCAGGGTGCCATCTCCAGCCCTACTAGTGGGCAACATCTAAATCGTCTCTATGCTTTTTTAGTCCTGACAAGATCAGGAAAATTCTCCTGATGTGGTTACCGGTATGTTACAGATCTTTCATGTGCATATTTATGCTTTACTAGATCCAAGAGCTTCTTTGTCTTTTGTCACTCCTTATATAGCAGTCGATTTTGGAGTCAGTCCCTAAATTCTAGAAGATCCCTTTTCAGTCTCTACCCCAGTGGGTAAAACCATCATTGCTCGGTGGGTATACAGAAACTTCCTGGTTATGATATTTTAGAAAGTCACCTCAGTAGACTTAGTCGAATTAGAGATGACTGATTTTGATGTCATTCTTGGCATGGATTGGCTTCAATCCTGCTATGCCACAGTCGACTACAGAAACAAAATAGTCAAGTTTCATTTTTTGAATGAACCCATCCTTGAGTGGAAGCTTAGTGTATCCGCTTTCAGAGGTCAACTTGTTTCCTACCTTCGGGAACGAAAAATAATATCTAGAGGATGTGTCTATCATCTTGTTCATGTTAAAGATTCCAGTTCCGAGACCCCCAGTCTTGAATCAGTTTCAGTTGTAAATAAATATTTAGATGTTTTTCCCGAAGACCTTCTAGGAATTCCTCCTGAAAGGGAAATAGATTTTGGTATTGATCTTTTTCTGGATACTCAGCCTATCTCTATTCCGCCATACAGAATGGCACCAGTAGAACTCAAAGAACCGAAAGAGTAGTTGAATGATCTATTTGATAAGGGATTCATCAGACCCAGCATTTCCCCATAGGCTGAACTAGTCTTATTCGTGCACAAGAAAGATGGTTGTCTCAGAATGTGCATTGATTACCATAAACTCAATAAAGTCACGATCAAGAACATGTATCCTCTTCCCAGAATCGATGAATTATTTGACCAACTTCAGGGTTCTAGCTATTTCTCCATGATAGACCTCAGATTCGGCTATCATCAACCTAGAGTTAGAGAATGTGACATTCTGAAAATAGCTTTTCGTACTTAGTATGGTCACTTTGAATTCCTAGTCATGTCCTTTGGTCTTACCAATGACCCTGCCGCTTTCATGGACTTGATTAACCGTGTGTTCAAGCAGTACTTGGACATGTTTGTCATAGTCTTCATAGATAATATTCTGGTCTATTTCCATAGTGAGCGAGATCATGCAAACCATCTCAAAATTGTACTTCAGACTCTCAGAGATCATCAGTTGTTCGACAAATTCAGCAAGTGCGAGTTTTGGCTAAGGTCAGTAGCATTCCTTGGCCATATTATTTCTGGTGATGGCATTAGAGTAGATCCTCAAAAGACCAAAGCAGTAAGAAACTGGTCTCGCCCTATCTTTCAATTAGATATTAGGAGTTTCTTAGGTTTGGCTGGCTATTACAGACGGTTTGTTGAGGGATTTTATTCTATTGCATCCCCTATGTCCAGATTGACTCAGAAGAAAGTCAAGTTCCAGTGGTCAGATCCTTGCGAGAAGAGTTTTCAGGAGTTGAAGACTCGACTCACCTTAGGTCCAGTTCTAGCGTTTCCAGATGGTTTAGATGGGTTTATAGTGTATTGTGATGTATCCAGAGTAGGTTTGGGTTGTGTCCTCATGCATCATAGTAAGGTCATAGCCTACGCCTCCAGACAACTTAAACCCCATGAGAAGAATTATCCTACTCATGATCTTGAGTTAGCCGCCGTAGTATTTTCCTTGAAGATTTGGAGGCATTATCTATACGGTGTTCATGGATCATAAGATCCTTTAGTATGTCTTTTCTTAGAAATATCTCAATCTTCATCAGAGGAGGTGGTTAGAGCTCTTGAAATATTACAACATAAGTGTCCTTTATTATCCGGGCAAAGCCAACGTAGTGGCCGATGCTCTCAGTAGACTGTCTATGGGTAGTGTTACTCATGTCAAGGTCAGTAAGAAGAAATTAGCCCAGGAAGTCCATCAGCTTACCAGACTAGGTATTCGCTTAGTTGATATAGAGGAGGGTGATATATGGGTTCAGAGTAGTTCAGAATTATCTCTAGTTCTGAGGTGAAAGAAAAGAAAGATAAGGATCCTAGCCTTGTCAAGTTAAAAGAGTCAGTCAAGGATCAGAAAGTAGAGGTTTTCTCCCAAGGGGGAGATGGTGTTCTACGTTATCAGGGTCTTCTGTGTGTTCCAGCTATAGATGACTTAAGGCAGTGAATTCTTGCCGAAGCGCATGGTGCACGCTACTCTATTCATCCAAGGTCCACAAAGATGTACCATGATTTGTGGGAAATCTATTGGTGGAGGGGGATGAAGAGAGACGTTGCAGAGTTTGTGGCTAAGTACTCTACATATCAGCAGGTTAAGAAAGAGCATCAGAAGCCTAGTGAGTCCTTGTAGGAGTTCAGTATCCCTACTTGGAAGTGGGAAGAAGTGAACATTGACTTTATGATGGGATTGCCTCCAATTCGTCGTCAACATGATTCGGTTTGGGTTATTGTAGACAGGATGACCAAATCAGCTTATTTTTTTCCAGTTCATACCTCTTATTCAACCAAGGATTATGCCAAACTCTACATCAGAGAGTTGGCCAGATTGCATGGTGTTATGCTATCTATTATCTTAGACAGAGGTACCCAGCTCACCTCTCATTTTTGGAAAGCATTCCAAAAGGGTCTTAGTACCCAAGTTCATCTTAGTACAACCTTTCACCCTCAGACAGATGGTCAAGAAGAAAGGACCATTAAGACTTTAGAAGATATGCTAAGGGCATGTGCAATTGATTTCAAGGGTAGTTGGGATAACCACTTGCCTTTGATTGAGTTTGCATACAACAATAGCTATCATTCCAGTATTCATATGGCACCATTCGAAGCTCTCTATGGTAGAAGATATAGTTCTCCAATTGGTTGGTTCAAAGTTAGTGATGCCTCAGTTATAGGGCTGAATTGGTATTAGATGCCTTAGAGAAAGTCCAGTTGATCAGAGAAAGACTCTGAGCTGCTCAGAGCTGACAAAAGTCTTATGTAGATGTTCGTTGAAAATATCTCAAGTTTGAGATTGGTGACTATATCTATCTAAAGATCTCTCCCATGAAGGGAGTGAAGAGGTTCGGAAAAAAGGGAAAGCTCTATCCTCGATATGTTGGTCCCCTCAAGATTCTCAGCTCGCTTTAGCAAGATTCTCATTCTTAGTTCATCCAGTCTTCCATGTATCTTTGCTCAAGAAATGTATAGGTCACCCAGCAGTTGTAGTCCCTATTCAAAGTATCGATGTTCAGAACAGTCTCTCTTATGAAGAGATTCCAATTGAAATCCCAGACTATCAGACTCATAGATTGAGGAACAAAGAAGTCCCTCTAGTTAAGGTTCTTTGGCAAAATCAGTCCGTCGAGGGAGATACTTGGGAAGCAGAAGCAGACCTGCACACCAAGTATCCTTACCTCTTCTCCGCCAACTCAGATAAGCTCAAGGTAACAGTTCTCCTTAATCTTACTCAATTTCATGTATCAGCTCAGTTATATAATTATGCATCAGACATGCATTCTCATTGTGAGAAACTTAGTTCATCAGAACACCCAGTCATGCATTGATGAATTAGTTACATATGCATTAGATATGCATGTTCAGTATGATATGTTCAGTTATCAGTCATATCAGTCATGAGATCATGTTCTAGTTGTTCATGTTCAGTATGTACGTCGGCTATCTTCTCCCCTTACTCTCAGTCTCATTCGAGGATGAATGTTCTCAAGGGGGAGATATTGTAATACCCCGTACTTTTCCTTATCTTGAAATCATCTCAAGAATGTTAGAAACTTACTTTGAAAGAAGAATACACTTTTTTAAATGTGGTATTTTTAAGATTTTCACTTTTTGTCATGTGGGAAATTTAATTAGCTTTCCAACGATACCAATTTCATCTAAATCTGACATCGGAGGAGAAAGTTATGGACAAAATATAGAAGGTAGTAAAACTGCCCAGGTGTGACAGTGAGGCCGACAGACCATCAGACAAGCAATGGACCATCGTCCATGACTATCGCAGCTAGGCAGTATGACTACCTTCTGCCTAGAAGTGATGGCCCAGGCCAACAGACCGTCGGACTAGTGATGGACCATCGCTCAAGCCGTCACAAGGGAAACAGTGAGGCCACCTTTTGGATAAGGTACGACGGGCAGGTTGACGGACCATCGAACTTACGATGGACCATCGCCCAGGATGTTTCTACTTAGGAAGTAAACCCTTTTCTTGGTCCACGTACGATGGTTGAAATTATGGACCGTTGCCCTAGCGATGGACCATCGTACGAGCTGTTGCAGGTTCCTATTCAGCAAATTAAAGTCATTTTAAAAGGGGATTTTTTGTATTTTATCACCCGTTTATGTACCCAATTATATCCGACCAAAGCTCATAAATTCATTATTCTTCTACCACAATAAAATTAGGGTTTTCTCTCTAATGTTAATCTCCAAGAACAAAATCCAAATCTTCTTCAAGAATTAAGAGATTCAAATTCTTCAAGTTCAAGAAGTTCAAGAAAACTCAATCCAGGTATGCATAGTGTTCATTCATGGACTTCTTTCATCCATGAAACCCAAGAATCTCTTTTCAAAGTTTAAGTTTATGGATTTCCTTTATGAATTTCATGATTGGGCTACTCTTGTTCATGTTGATAATGAGTAATTGAATTCTATTCCATGATTGAGTGATAAATTATATGTGGGTTTGATTAGTATAGATATAGATTTATGCTGACATATGCCTAAACCTTTGAATGATGAAATTAGAATTGAATCATAATGTTTTAATTGTTGTATAATGTTGTTTACACATACTATGCCTTTCATGTGTTTGATTGAATGCCTAGATAAAGGAAAATGACCAACTAGCATGATATCATGAAATCCCCATGTATGTACAAGTTTATGCAGATCACATGTTTGATGAAATGCTTCAATAAATGTATTATGGATTATGATGTGAGTCATGTATTCAAGAAAGTCATGCTTTGTTAGTTTCTTTCCATCGAGTCCTGGGGGTACTTGTACATGAAATATTAGCTGTATGCCTAGAGCCAGGTCATGTTTTCATGATACTTTCAGTCAAGCTATGATCCTTAGACTTCAGACAGTCTTATGACTCAGGAAATCTCCATGATCTCATGAACTCAGTCAGTTGTCAGATATCAGTAGTATTTTGTCAGTCAATGAAATTTAGTAACTCAGTCCATGTTCAGTTTAGTAAATTATGTTTAGTGTCTATTTAGATGGGAGTAGAAATTAGCACCGAGTGAACCCAAGGATGGGAACTCACCTATTATATGAGGGTGTGATTCTTAGAAGCAATCCTTGCATTCCAAAACTATGTATCCAACATAGGTTGAGACATCATATCCTTCTATATGAGGGTAGATGAGGTGGCTTAACCTGCTATATAAGGGTTTCCACCATTCTCACTAGAGTTACCTGTTATATTAGGGTTACTCACAAGTTGTCCTTACCAGTGGCGCGGTATTGACACCTTTCTAATCAGGGCATAGATTGGACCCTAATTCATCTATAATGCATCATTTGGGGTATGTCGGTTAGATGACAACCTCCCACAATCTCAGTATCAGTCTCAGTAAAAGAACTTAGATAGTTCTTTAGAATTCTGGATTATCAGATACAATCATTCATGTTATTAGTTATCAGAATTCAGTCATTAGTCATGTTAGCTATCAGTAAACTCATATTATCATGATTTCAAGTATAGTTACTGCGTATCCATGCATGTATTCTCACATTCCGATTAGTCAGTTATCTAGTATTGTTCATGCATATGAACCCCGTGCATTCAGCTTACCTCACATGCATACCAGTACATTCAAAGTACTGACATATTTGCGCTATGGTGTCTTATACCATAGGTTCAGAGAAATGAGTTCCAGAGCATCAGTAGATTCTAGTCTTAGCAGCCAGAGTTAAAAGTGAGTCCTCATCCTTTGAAGACATGATCATTATTTTATTATCTCATTAATTAATTTATTAGTTGGAGTTAGTAGGGGACATGTCCCATCAACTCCTTATTCAGACAGTCATGTTTAGAGGCTTTTCAGACTATAGTATGTTCAAATAGCTTATTTAAGTTTTGTTTTGGGCATTTCATACCCCATCCATATGTTATGATTTATCAGATCTTACATTACAGTTTTGAACCTTATAGACTTTCAGTTCATGCTTCCGCATTATACAGTATGTATGCAGTATACAGGTACATATATCAATCATGGGTTAGCTTGTGGTCTTTTGGGGTCATAAGCATCGTGTAATGTTCTGGGTACTAGATTCAGGACATTACAACATCTCCTAGATTAAAAGATGCACCAAGCTACCCATACTAGGCAACTTTTGGCTCAGTGTATCTGCAACCACATTAGTCTTTCCCAAATGATAGAAAATAGTAAGGTTATAGTAAAGAAAATCAAGCCAATGACGCCACCTTATATTAAGATCTCATTGGGTGAAGAAATATTGAAGGCTATCATAATTCGAGAAGATCTCATAATGGACTCCATACAAGTAGGGCCTCTATAAGTTAAAAGAAAATACAACCGTGCATAAGTCAAAATTTATAATACCCTGAGTTTTTTTAGAGCTCACTGATCAGCCAATGACTTGCCGAGTTTTGAAGACTCATTACGAGTTGTAGAGATTAAAGCATAGTCAAACAAGTGAGGTTTATCCATGGTTCTATCTTTATCACAAATAGTATCCAATTAGTCATAAGGACACTATACGAGTTGTATCATTCAAGCCATAGTTAGCCCGGTGGAGGTGCCCATGTTTCTGCCTTGATAATGACTAGAACCATAAAACACCTCAAAAATGTAAGACGTTATTAGAAACATGCTTTAAGTTCATAAAGAAAAATAAAAAATAATGTTTATTAGTTTTATAAGTGATCTATACATATATTAAGACCTCATATAACTCCTAACTTATGAACAAGTCAAAACATCCCATAACAATCAAATTCTTGTGAAGTATATAACTATAGTAAGCTTAAAATGAGTACAACTTTATTTTACTAATAATTTTTGACATAAAGACCCACCAATAGATAGATAATTGAATTATCTTTCCAACAATATCAATTTCACCTTAATATGATATCAGGATGAAAAGTAATGGTCAAAATACTGAAGCACTATCAAAGCTACTTAGACTATGACTCGTAATGTCTTATTACGGGTCGTTAGGAAGGAGTCATGTAACGAATCAAGTCAAAATGATCATTAGAGGCTGAAATTAGAATTATTACCACGACTCATGTCCAGACCCGATAAGTCGTGACCTAAATCATTGGGACTACTCCCAGGCGACTTCCAGATGATTTCTAAGGTATTTTTGATATTTTCCCACTCTTTTAACCCCAAACTACATCGATTAAGCTATTTCAATACTGAATAAAAAGCAAAAATAACCCAAAATCCCTCATTCTCAACACAACACCAAATTACTCTATAAACACGTGATTTTATCTTCTCCCAAAGAAAAAAAATGGGGGTTTTCATTTTCAAGTCCAAATCCCCAAAACTTTAATTCAAGAATGAAAAGTAATTAGGTAAATTAGGAACTATTCTTTCTTTTATGATCTCTATTGTGCTTGAATTATATCCATAATCCCTAATTCGTACTTCACATGATAGAGAATTCCTCCTCGCAAAGCTAATGCATAAAGAAATATGGATCATCTATCCTCACCACCATTACATGGATACTCTCTCAATGAAAATGACTCTCATGTTAAATATTTGTCTGCCTTCTAAGTTCTAGCTTAGGTTGTAAATATGAATGTTCAAGGAAACCAGCTAGCAGTCATCCCACTTTAGTAGAATAGTAACTTAGCTGCAGCCAGAGTTTGTGATTTTATGAGGATGAACCCACCTGAGTTCTATAGGTCAAAGGTAAATGAGAACCCTCAATTCTTCATTGATGAGGTGAAGAAGATTACCCATTATGTATGTTACTAAAGAGAAAAGTGTGGAATTGGTTTCTTATCAACTAAAGAATGTTGATTATTATTGAGTTACTATGTGGAAGGATGTTAGAGGTGAGAATGTAACTCATATGAGTTGGTACATATTTGAAACTGTATTTCTAGATAGGTTATTTCCTCGTGACAGTAGGGAGGCTAAGATAGAGGAGTTTATGAACCTGAGGTAGGGCTCTATATTGGTTAAGGGGTATTGCCTTAAGTTTACTCATCTTACTAAGTTTGCTTCATCACGGTTGCTAGATTTCAAAGCCTGAATGAGTAAGCTTGTCACTGGTGTGTCAAATTTGGTAGTTAAGGAGTGCAAAATGGCCATGTTGATTGGGGCTATGGATATTGATCGTTGGATGACCTATGATCAGCAGGTTGAGGTGGAAAATTTTAAAAAATAAGAGAGGAGAAATAAGACGGCTTGGATTAGACAATTTAGGTTTAGTTAGCAGAAGTCAGGAGGGGGAAATCATTTACAATTTCAAGGCCACTTATCAGCACTTGCACCATTCTTTACCAGTTCCCCTATTCCTAAAACTAATCATGAGTAGTGGTGGATGGAACTGGCTACTAGATCTAAGGGTAGTATAATTGGGGAAAGAACTAATCCGACGTGCACCAATTGTAGTTAAAGCCATTTGGGTGAGTGCTTGATAGGTAGAGGCGGTTGTTATGGTTATGCTAAGATGGACTACAAAATCAAGAAATTCCCTTATGCTAAGCAATAAAGTAGAGATGCTCATCCGCAGAGTCAGTCCATGAATGTAGGATTGGCTCTATTCATGCTATGCATCAATCAATTATTGCACTCAAGTAGTGAAGTTTTAGTTTCCTAATAAGTCAGTCCTTGAGTGGGAGGGTAGTTCGGTATCTCCCAAAGGTTTCTTTAAGTCTTATATTAAAGACCAAAAGTTAATAGCGAAAGGGTGTATCTACCAATTAATTTGAGTTAAAGACACTAAGTCTAAAGCCACAACCAGTCAGTCAGTCCGTGTGGTAGATAATTTTTTAGAGGTCTTCCCAAAATATCTACCTGGGGTACCTCTTCATAGAGAGATAGAGTTTGGTATTAATCTTCTTCCTGATACCCATTCTATCTCCATTCCTCCCTTTCGTATGGCTCCGAACGATCTTAAATAATTAAAGGAGAAAATCAAGGACCTCTTAGATAAGGGTTACATTAAACCCATTTTTCCCTGTGGAGCTCTTCAGTTCTATTCGTGCACAAGAAGGATGTCACTCTCAGAATGCGCATAGACTACAGATAGTTAAACAAAGTCACTATCAAGAATAAGTACCCCATTCCTAGGATTAAAGATTTGTTTGATCAAGTTAAGGGCAACCTATGGTTTTCCATAATTTATCTTAGGTCAGGGTATCACCAGTTGAAGGTCAGGGGTCGTGACATCTTAAAGACTGTATTTAGAACTTGCTATGGTCATTTTGAGTTTCTGGTTATGTATTTTGGACTAACAAATGCTACTGAAGCCTTTATGGATTTAATGAACAAGGTCTTCAAGCAGCACTTAGACATATTTGTCATTATTTTCATAAATGACATACTTGTATATTTTCAAAGTGAGAAGAAGAACGTAGAATATTTAAGAATAGTGTTGCAGACCCTTAAGGATCGTAAACTTTATACAAAGTTTAGTATGTGTGAATTTTGGTTGGAGTCTTTTACATTTTTGGGTCATCTTATTTCAGAGGATGGTATTCATGTAGACCTTCAAAAGATGAATACAATGAAGCACTAGCCTAAACCTATTACACTATTTGATATTCGAAGTTTTTTGGGTTTAGCTGATTATAGGAGGTTTGTTGAGGGGTTTTCCATAATAGCTGCACCATTGAATAAGTTGACTCAAAACAAGGTGAAGTTTATATGATTAGATAAATGTGAGTAGAGTTTCTAAAAGTTGAAAGATAGACTGACTTTGGCTCCAGTATAGTCTTGCCAAAAGGGTTGGACAGATTTATGGTGTACTGTGATGCTTCCAAAGTAGGGTTAGGTTGATTTTTTATGCAAAATGGGAGGGTAATATCATATTCCTCTAGATATCTTAAGGACCATAAAAATAATTATCCCAACCCATGATTTATAGTTAGCAGTTGTTGTGTTTGCTTTGAAGATTTAGAGGCACTACTTGTATAGAGTACATGTTGTCATTTTCACTGATCATAAGATTCTCCAATATGTATTTGTGCAAAGGGAGTTGAATCTTCATCAAAGAAGGTTGTTGGAGTTGTTAAAGGATTAAGACAAAAATGTGCTTTACCATATGGCTAAGGTGAATGTGGTGGCAGCAGGTTGTCTATGGGTAGTGTGGCTCATATAAAAAAGAAATAGCATATGTTGGCCAAGAAAGTGCATAGTTTAGATTTTTTTGGGTGTATGTCTTCCTTATATGGATGATGGGGGAGAAATGGTCTAGAATAGTTTAGAATCATCCTTAGAGGTGGAAGTGTAGGAGAAATAGCATAGTAATCCTATACTTAGCCAAATATTGGATACATTTCAACAGAAAAAGGTTGAGGTTTTCTCCCAAGGGGGAGATGGCGTTCTTCATCATCAAGGTCAACTTTGTATTTCAAATGTTGATGGGTTGAGAGAAAGGATATTAGATGAGGATCATAGTTCAAATTATTTACTTCACCCTAGTGCTACTAATGTACCATGACTTGTAGGAAATTTATTGGAGGAATTGTATTACGAGGGCAGAGTTTTTAGACAAGTGTCTAAACTTTCAGTAGTTAAAGATTAAGCATCAAAGGCCCATAGGTATGCTTCAGGAGATCAGCATTCCTACTTGGAAGTGGGAAGTAGTGAATATGGACTTTATCACAGGGTTGCATCGTACTAGATGTCGGTAAGATTAAATTTGGATCATAGTCGATCGAATGACCAAATCAACCTATTTCCTACCTGTTAAGACTTTAGATACAGTGGAAGATTATGTTAAGATGTATATCCATGAGGTAGTAAGGATTTATGGGATAACCTTATCCATTCTTTCATACAGTGGCACACAATTCACTTCCCCATTTTGGCAGTCATTTCAAAAATGCCTCAGTACCAAGGTTAACCTTAGTACTGCTTTTCATCTGCAGACCGATGGTTAGGCTGAGCATACAATTCAAACATTTGAAGATATGATTAGGGCTTTCATATTAAACTTCAAGGAAAGCATGGATAATCATTCACCTTGAATTGAATTTGCCTATAATAACTGTTATCATGCCTGTATTCAGATGGCTTCGATTGAAGAGTTTTACATGCATAAATGTCGTTCACCTTTAGGTTGGTTCTAGTTGGTAAAGCAGACTTGATTAGGTCGGATTCTGTTCTCAAAGTTATGAAAAAATTCCAGTTGATTCGTAAGAGGTTGAGAACCACTCAAAGTTGCGAGAAATCATATACAGACGTGTAAAGGAGAGAACTAAAACTTAAAGTGAGTGATTAGGTGTTCTTGTAGGTGTCACCCATAAAGGGGATAGTGCAATTTGGGAAGAAAGGAAATATTAGTCCCCGATTTATTGGTCCTTATGAAATAGTAAGGTGTGTTGGAAAAGTTTCTTATGAGTTAGATCTTCCGCCAGAATTAGCTGTCATCCATCTAGTTTTCCATGTTTTGATGTTAAAGAAGTGCATCGAGGACCCCTCTTTAGTAGTCCCCATAGAAAGAATTGGAGTCAAGGATAGCTTGTACTATGAGGAAATCCTAGTTAAAATTCTTGTTCGACAAGTTCGAAGGCTAAGGAATAAGGATGTGGTTTTAGAAAAAGTCCTTTGGAGAAATCAGTCGGTTGAGGGAGCTACTTGGGAAACATAGGCAGACATGATAAACAAGTACCATAATCTCTTCTCTTTGAATCCAGTCCCTACTGTAGGTAATTTGTTTTTCTATTTATCAAATTCTTTCACTCAGACCATCCTTTTATTTTCATGTCGTATCATGCGTTCTTGAGTCATCGAGTACATGCATCAGTTATAAGTTTAGTTATCAACTTAGTATGGAAATTTCAGCTTTTCCCCAACTCCTCATCCTTGATAATCTCATTTGAGAATGAATGATTTCAAGGGGGATATATTGTAATACCCTATTTTTTTTGGAGCTCACTGCTCAGCCAACGACTATTTACCGAATTGTGAAGACTCATTACGAATCGTAGGGCTGAAATCATAGTCAAACCAATGAGGGTTATCCGTGGTTCTTCCTTGATCATGACTAGTACCCAACGAGTCATAAGGACACTATACGAGTTGTATAGTTCAAGCCATAGTTAGCCCATTAGAGGTGACCATGTTTCTGCCTTGTAACGACTGGACCTATAGAACACCTCAAAAATCCAAGACATTATTAGAAATATGCTTTAAGATCATGAAGAAAAATCAAGAATAATGTTTGATTAGTTTTATAAGTGATTTATACATATATTAAGTCCTCAAATAACTCCTAACTTATGAACAAGTCAAAACATCCCTTGGCAATTAATTTTTTCTGAAGTATATAACTATAGTAAGCTTCAAATGAGTACAACTTCTTGTTTACTAAGAATTTTTGATATAAATACCCACCAACATATAGATAATTGAATTATCAAATGATACAAATTGTCTTAATCCGATATTGGGGTGAAAATTTTTGGTCAAAATACTGAAGCACTATCAAAGTAGCCTAGACTATGACTCGTAATGTCTCATTATGGGTCGTTAGGAAGGAGTCGTGTCACGAATCAAGTCACGACTATCATTTGAAGCTGAAATTCGACCTCTTACCACGACTCAAGTCACGACGTGTGTCCAGATCCTACAAGTTGTATCCTAAGTCATTGAGACTGCTTTCAGGTGACTTCCAGACGATTTCTAAGGGTTTTTTTTGTCTTTTCCCACTCTTCTAACCCCAAAACTACGTCGTTTATGCTATTTCAAGGCTGAATAAAAATTAAAAATAACACCAAATCCCTCATTCTCAACAGAACACCACATAACGCTATAAACACGTGATTTTCTCTTCTCCCAAAGCAAGAAATTGGGGTTTTTCATCCCTAAGTCCAAATCCCCTATACTTCAATTCTAGAAAAATAATAGTTAGGTATGTGGGGTTTTAACAAAGATAACCTTTCATCCTTATGCCCAAATGCTTTATTTTTTTTTCAATTAAATTTATGAGAGTTCAATTAAGGTTCATACCCAATTTTCTTATTTTTGAGATTATGACATTATCATGTGAATTAAAGTTCAGTTAGCACAAAAATATTCCTTTGTTCATGTTTTCACTTATATGATTATTATTATGAGATAAATTTTAGTATTTTGACATGAATTTCTGTGAGTTGGTGAATATATATGATTTCAACCTGAATTAGTCAGCTTACAAATAAGAGCATATGAATTTATCATGACCCTCTCAGTTTACAAGAAGTTCAGATTTATTATGTCAGATTACTACAATATGATTCAGATTTTAGTTTGATCTTATGATCTTAGACATGATATAAAATTCCCATAGTATTCATGAGTATGAGTTATTGATAGAAGCATGATTAACTTTTAGATTTAAAACCCACATGTTTTTTTTAAGGTGAATTTCATTTGTATGAGCATATCGTATATATTTTAGGAGTAGTATTTAGAACCGAGAGGGAAGTATGGGTTCAGTGCATCCTATTTCAAGGTCATCAAACAAGTCTACCCAAATCTCATTCCTAATAAAAGTCACAACACAAGATTAGAACTCTCGATCCACCGCTAAAGAGTCTTGTATGGGAGTAGATACACGAATAGGCACATCAAGGAGCTTACAAGTTGAATAAAAAACCAAAGAAAAATAAGTAGACAAATAGGAGAAAGTCGATCCCAGATCAAATAACACAGATATAAATCTGAAATAAATAGGGACAATACCTGTGATGATGGAATCAAGAGACTCTACCTCTGGTATGGAATGTATAGCATTGCAATGACCACGTCCACCACCTAATTGGGTAGTCCTTCGATAACCACCAGGGGTACCAGTACCTACGTCTCTCACACCTCTAGTAGAATCACTACCTCTCATAACTAATATAAGATTAACTCTAAAGACACGACAGGGATAGTCCCTAAATGAATAGGTAATCTTATCACATACATTGCAAGCCCTGTAGTCCAGCTCACAAGAATGAGGTATGAATGAATTAGGAAGACCACCTAAAGTAGCTGAACCAAAAGAAACACCACCTAAACTCTGTAAGGTTATCTACACTAGTTTACCATGGTACTCACAAAACCTCTAAAATCTCTACCTAGAGAGATGAGACATCTAAACTTACCATGACAATGCATTTTCTTGGTACCTTCTTGAGATACTCGTAGAATAGCCTCAGTTATCTTAGCATGATCCATAATACTCTAAGAAGATACTATATGCACTAATATCTGACTCATAGCAAGCTAAAGAGATACATCCACCCCTTCACAAGCTTCTAAATCTTCTCAGACTAAGTGTCAATACTGGCATAAAAATATTTAAACAAGGCATGGAATCATGCCTCATACACTATAATAGTCATGGAGCCCTTTTCCAAGTGACCAAACTTATCTCTCATCTGACCCCTAAAACTAAAAGGAACAAATCCATCTAAAAAGCCTCTGTAAACTGATCCCAAGTAATCTCTAGTAACTAAGAGGTCGACAACCAAGAAGTGAACTTCACCAATCTTTGGTTGTATCTCTAAAAAATAAATGGTATTATTAACCCTATGAGACTCAAGCAAACCAAGGTTATGCAAATTTTCATAACAATCCATCAAGAACTCATAGGCATCCTCGCCTACCACAGCACGTAACCTAGGAAGACCAAAATGAGTAAATCTCTCAAACCTCTTCTGATCCTTAAAAGATATAGCTATAATCAACAACAATAAGAGGTATAGTAAATTTTATTGGTTGAGAATACATTTGAGGAGGAATCATATAATAAGGTGATGTGCCTTGGTTACATGGCACTTTCAATGCTTAAGATTGTGAAAATATGTAAATACTTAGGCCATTTTGTTAAAGATGATGTGTGTTTTTGTGTATGTTGTCGAAAAACTAGGTTGAAAGTGAAGTGATTCAAAATAAGAAGAAAAATCTTGGAAATTTAAAGTTACTTTTTGGACTACGAGTCGTTGGGTGACTAAACAACTCGTAGCCTAAGCAGATTAGTGAGAGCTGCTGATTCAAGGAGTAAAATTGAGGCTGACTAAGACTTGTAGGGATTTATTATGAGGGATAGGATGAAGTTGTTCTGAGAATAATTGGCCAAGGTTCTGAAGAAATACAAGTTGGAGTCCTAGTGGAAATGATAGTTGTCCATGAGCCGTACAGTTAAGTCCCGACTCATTGGGAGAAATCGTCCAGATAACAGTGAGAAAAATTTCGAAAGGTAAAAATCCACTGGAATAACAATGAGTCCAGACAATTACTAATAGAGTATCATAATGAGTCATCATCCCTAAGTACAAAAGAAAGATAATAGACATTAACTATGAGTTATCGTCAGTCTAAATGACCCGTTGCCTAAGATGTAGCCACTACTAACCTTATTTTCCTAGTTTATTTTGGTTAGGCTTTCTTTGTTATTTTGAGAAACTATAAATAACCATTGGATACTTTTGCAATAGTTTACGCACTCATTATATTCACAAGTATCTATTGATTTCAAGATTGACTATTGATCTTGGATTTCTTGTGTTATTGACTATTTGATTGATTATTAAATTGAGACTTTGGGTTTTCTTGTTTATTTGTTATGATATTATTTCTATGATTTCATTATTGAATTCCATGAAGTTTCTTACAACTATGAGCAGCTAACCTCCTGGCAAGGATTGTGGGAACCCTGTCAAAATAATGAAGTAGGGGAAGTGTGAGGTTCTTCTAGATCATTATTTATACATGTAATGTGATCTTATTTAGATTGTTCACTTCCTTAAATATTATAGAAGTGAATGGCTTGCTTGTATTCGAGATTATTTCCATAAGAGAGATAGAGATTGGGAAAAGAAGATTCAGTAGTGGTCCGAATCTACCAACCCCCATCTAATTAATTTAATACCCACAAGGGAATAGTTAATCTGGGATCAAAGACAAGGGTTTGAAATGAGACACTCTGATACTTACAAGGTGAAGATTTAAATTTACCAAGGCGTTCAAAAGACAATTGGTGATACCTATCTTTTTAGCTTCTACATATGTGGCACTAAGATAGTCGAATTGATCTTGATAAACCTACGGAGTTAGGAAGCCATGGAAACACATTTCTAGTGTTTATCTTACATTGATTACAACCAAAAGAAATCAAGACTTGTAACTATTTACTATTTACTACAAATTCCCTCCCATTTACCTTTCTGCACTTCCACCTACTTCAATAAGTTTTTGAGAAAGATTTGACCTATTCCCTGTGGGTTTGACCTAAACCTAGTTGGGTTACTATAATTTGACAAGGACCATATTACCTTCTTGGAGGATATAGTGTGGGCGTTATCAAATTTAGCACCATTGCCGGGGAATAAAATTATGAATTAATTGACAGAGTTTGTTAAGGTTGTAGGCTTTTACTTTTCTATTCTTCTTAGGGCGTAGATAGATGTATGCCCAGTACTAGGAGATAAGGCAATCCCTTGATCCCTTTTTTTCCAGAGCCAGAAAAAATCCTACAACAGAATCATAGGATGTTAGAACATGATCATGAAGCTCATCATGAGAATCTTTGAGATGATCCACTTGGATTTCCTCCTCCACCACCACATGGTGTTTAGGAAATAACCAAGCAAACCACTACACAATTATTAGTGGAAGCAAATGTGAAGAGGTATAATGAGGTTGCCCATCGTGCAACTCTAGAGGTGAGACAAAGATAGGAAGCTAATCATTGAACAAAACTCGATAGAGCTAGAAGAGATAGATTTTCCGTACTCCTAGCTTATCAGTGTGTGCAAGTATATAATAATCCATTGAATGACCTAGGGTTTGTTGAGCCTATAGAGATAGAAACTATCACTCCTATCGAGTTGCCCTAGGGGACATAGTTTGATATCACAAGTGCTATGATTCAGTTGTTGAATTTAAAGAGCGTGTTTGCAGGTTTGACAACCGATGATGCAAGCATACACATCATCAATTTTGTTGGGATTTGTACTTTATATAATATTCTTGGGGTGAGTCAGGAAGCTTTGAGACTTATGTTGTTCCCATTCTCTCTAACTAGTTAAACAACATTATGGTTAGGGGAACTACCTCATGGGTCCATTACTACTTGGAATGAGTTGCGAAAGTAACTCTTAGACAAATTCTTCCATCCTGCAAAAATATTGTAATTGAAGGACGAGATCCATAATATTGGGCAATTGCATTTTAAACCAATGTATGAGGCATAGTTTTAGTTTAAGAAGAAGTTGATGATTATGCCTAATCATAAAATTTTAGGGACAAATTTGCTAGAAATTTTCTATCATGCCCTGAATACTTGTTCCAAAGTTGTTGCAGACACTATTATAGGTGTAACGTTTATAAGCCTTCTTTGTGAAGCAACATCAGAAATCTTAGGTCAGATCTCTCTTACCAATCAAGGGTGGCATACTCGGGAGTCAGATAAAGGTGTCAGTACTTATGCTATTGGTGCTTCCACTATACATATAATTCTAGATGGTACAATGGCTCAAGAAGTTATGTAGTTAGACGAATTTTGGGTTTCTAACTTAGCAATTTGCAACCATGAATTCTAAGAAGGTAAATTCTATGGGTGCATAAGGTAAAACACCTAAGCTATATGATTCTAATACTGAAGAAGAGGTAAAGTATCTAGATAGAGAGTTGGTAAGTTTTTGAACCAAGGGACAAGGGTTTGCTCAAAAAACTTTGAACTTAAGGCAAGGGAACCAAGGTTAGAACTATTATAGGGACAAATATAGGGACTGGGGAAGGGAGGAGAGAAACAAAACTTCTTCATAGGGAGATGCCATTCCTGATGTCATGGCTGAAGAACAACTAGCCTACAAAATAGTAAGCGAAGTGGAAATCTCACTCACAACTAATGTTACCTTCGCCATCTATAGACCAAAACTTAGGGGTATATTTGAGCTTAAGAAGAATATGGCATAATTGGTGTACAATAGTAGGTAATTCATAGGCTTGTCACACAAGGATACATAGGTTCATCAATAAAACTTCTTGGAGATTAGTGACACTTTTATTCCTATATAGTCTCCACCGATTATGTGAGGATTACCCCTTCCCCTTCTAATTATGAGAGACAAGGAAATGGTTTAAGGAAAACCTTAAAAATCCATGATAAATTAGGACAACTTGGCAAAGAAGTTCCTCATCTGATTTTTCCCTTCAGTAAAACCTGCAACGTTGAGGAGCAAGATCCCGTGTTTTAAGCGAAAGACAAATAAGAATCTCTATCATTCATGGAAAAAATTCAAGTCTCTTCTTAGAAATTACCCGTACCACCAATTGACCAATGAGGTAATAACTCATACTTTGTTGAAGGACTTGAATATAACATAAAGATTTTGTTAGATTCAACTGTAGGTGGTCAAGCTTTGGACAAAACATGTGACGAGGTATATACTCTCCAGAACTGAATTGCATAAGGTAATCCTTAATGTCAGGGTAATGTATCCAGAAGTGTGGTGAAGAAGCTGCTGGTATGATTGAGATGGAGTGTATCACAATATTGGTTGCTCATTTAGCATCCTTGTAAAACTAAAGGATGACACTGTTTTGTAAGTAGAGTATAAATCAACCTCAGGCCTAAGTAATGCAGTTCAATAGGCTTAAAGTTAGTGTGGAATTTGTAGAGGCAGTGGTCACTATGCAGAATTATATGGAGGGAATCCTAAGTTAGTGAACTTTATAGGTAATGAATAAAAAGGAAACTAAAACTATGGTAATGATTACAATCAAACTGGTAGAGTCTGCCCAATTACTTATAGGGCAATAATTAGGCTCAAACTCAGTAGTTTTAGAAGTAACCGAATATTCAAAATAATACTCAGAACTATAATATAAATGAGACATTGGAAAAGATCCTGGACAACCAAGAATAAATGGATATAGCTATCAAAAAGAAGCAAATTGATCTGAAGAATTTAGATACATAGTAGAGGCAGTTAGCTCAGGTGCAAAACATAAGACCTTAAAGGGGTTTGCCTAGTGATATAGAAAATTAAAAGCAAGTGGTGGTAATCATCTTGAGGAGTGGTAAAGACCTGATTAATAGAAATCCAAAGAATAATCATGAGGTGAAGGTAGAGTTGAACCCATAACAAGAAGATAAAAAACTTGGCAATCAAAGAAGCTAAAAATTTAGGGAAGTTTGAGTACCTAAAAACAAAGATAGATAAGCATACACTAGAGAGACCTCCACCAATATTCCCTTAGAGCATAAAGACAAAAAAGGATGTGTGTTTTATGAAGTTCATTGACACATTCAGAGAACTTCACATTAACCTTCCTTTATTAGATGTGTTTTAGGGAATGCCTAAGTATGCTAAGTACTTAAAGGATGTAGTGTCCGATAAGAAGAAGCTTGGTGATATTTAGATGGTAGCACTTAGTGAAGAGTGAAATTAGATGGTGATGAGCAAGATTCCCACAAAGCTCAAGGACCTTGGGAGTTTTACCCTTCCCATACAAATTTATGAAGATGATGTAGTCCGTGCTTTGAGTGATTTTAGGGCAAGGATAAAATTGATTTCTCTTTCGGTGTTTAATACTCTTAGACTGGGAAAACCAAGGGCCCTGCTCAGTTGTGCTCCAAATGGCAAACAAAATAAGAGTGATTTAAAAAGGAATCATAGAGGATGTACTCATTAAGGTTGGTAAGTTCATCATTCCTGCTACCTTTTTATTCTTGATTATGATGCAAATGAGAGGGTACCAATCATCCTGGGATGTCCATTCTTATCAATCAAAAGAGCACTGATAGATGTTAGATAGGGCACTCGAAAAATGAGATTAAATGCTGATGAGTTGGTCTTTAGAGTGTACAAAGCACTCAATACAACCTTACACTATAAATATTTATGTATGGTCACACTGATGGAAGTGAATGAGTATGGGGTGGAGGACAGAAAATGTCGAATGGGCTTTTTAAATAATCTTATAGAGTTCCCCAAATAAAAAATTAAGCTCAAAGTTAAGAAAATTTGCACGGAGCCTGAAAAGAAAAGTTTGGAAAGAGATGCAAACCTTGAAAGTTAGAACTTAAAAGGTAAAAAAAGAATGAAAAGATGGGATTTGAGTAGTAGGAAGAGAATGAGAGATAATGGTTTAAAGTTGTGATGTGATTTATGCCACGATATTAAATCAAACACTGCTTGAGAGGCAACCTAAGTTAAGGTAGTTGTTCTTATTTTTCTTTGGTATCATATTTGTTTTTGTTTTTTGAGTCAACAGGTTGAAGAAAAGTATGAGTAGCAAAGATATAATCTAACAGGCATGGCAAAAGCTGAGTGTGGGTTCCCTCGAACCTCTTTGGTGGAAATGATGATACTAGCTAGACCTAGAGGCCTCAAAGAGTATTTCTATCTTACTTTTGATTTATACTTTGGGAATAAAATGTGATTCTAAGTGTGGGGTGGGGAATCTTCCAACTATTTTGGATGAAGTGTTTCTATAGTATTCATAGTTTATTTATTTTCTAGTTTTTGACTAAATTTTAAAAAGAATCACAAAAATATTTTATTTTTGTTTATTTTAATTTTTTGTTGGTGTTTGTCTATTAAAAGCGACACTTCACCTTTCCCTTAGTCTTATTTTTGATTATTTATTGAGGAGACGCCTTTTAATCCAGTATCCATTTTTAATTTTTGAAGTAATTTTAAATTTTTTGTTATTAGGATAACTGAGATGTTTCTTGCTAAGTGTGAAGTATGATTACATGATGCGAGTTGTTTTTTAAAGTGAAAACATGTGTAATGAGTTGAATGACTATTTTTGAGACTCCTAGGAACATTTATATGACTCTTGTATGATTTTGGCTTAATTTTCAATTCTTTCTATTGCTTTGTTAAGAGTCTATAAAGAGGTTGCTTGATTTGAGAAAGTGCTATGTGGGAGTAGTGTCTTTTGTTGTATTCCTTGTTATGGCTGTTATCTAGAACTTGCCTGGTGTGTTTGCAAAGAAATATAAAGAATGTTGGGTTTAGGATATGATATAAATATTTCTTTGATAGCCATATTTATACCACCCTTATCCACCCTTATTGTAGATCTTAATTAGCCCCGTTGAGCCTTTAGCCTATTTTTTGTAGCCTCATATGTAACTTATTCCCTTGATTTAAATTAATCATAATTTGATCAAAAACCCCTAAGCGCTTTACTTAAAAGATTGAGATGTTAAAGAGTATAAAATTGAAGAAGAAAAAAGTGAAAGTGAATCCCCAAGAAAATAACTATTGGTATGTGGAAAAAGTTTATGTGTTATGGTTGGAGTAATGTAATGAAAAGACTAGTTGATAAAAAGTGCATCATGTATTGATGGCGAATACTCATTACTTAGGATGTGTGAACTTGCTTAAAAAGATGGAAAAAATTAAAAGAGAAGTGGAGAGATAAAAGTGGTGGAAAATTTAGTTAGTTAGATAGGAGTCAAATAAAGTGTGATGTATTAAAGCGCTAAGGAAAGATAGTCACTATTACTGACCATAATAGTTCCTACCCATTCCTTAGCCTACATTACAACCCTTAAAGTCCTACTTGATCTCGAGCCTTGATATTCTGATATTAGTGGAGTATTACACTAAGGTCAAACTTATGTTTCATATTATGTGAGATGTGAATTCTTTGCAAGAGTGAGCAAAATTTTATTCTTCTACTGATACAAGTACGATCGCATAAATGGACTTATGAGGGCGTATGTTAGACCCAAGACTTGGTGTGTGCAAAGGAAGTGCAAAGGATTACCTAAATGGACACCAAAACCATCCATGCATAGCACTCCAAGGGTGCCTATTGAAGCATTTTGACTAAGGGGTCATTTTGGATATTTCACACTTTATTTTGTAACCTACTATAAATAGAACCTTTTAGGGTTTCATTATTTAGTTTTGATTGAATATTGAAAGTTGTAACTTTGAAACACTCTCTCTTGTGAGAATGGCCCATGGCCGAAACTTGGAACTAGGTAACAACAAGAGGGTGGAATCACTTTTGTTGTTTGTTTGCTTGGAAACTTAGGTCTTCAGGTTCATGAGTCCCTCTTGGTCCAAGTAATCAATTGATGTTTCTATTCATTTGTCTTAGGGTCCTTTCTCATTGTTAGGGTTCTTAGATTTGTGAATATTGTATGTCAAGTTACTATCCTTTACTTTCTTGCAAATCATGTATGTGTTGTGTAGTGAACTGTTTTGGGCCCATCGTTGAATCCAAAACTTGTATTATTGTTGTTCATCTTGTTTATCACGTTTTGTAGATGTTTTGGTGTTAGAATACACTCTTGTATCTTGTATTCTTGTTGTATTTGTTGAATCCGAGAGTTGGTCTTCACAAGGGTCCTCGGATCTTTGATCTTGTGGACTGATTTTGAAGTGTGTTTTGTGTTGCCCTTGTTTTTCCCGTATCATTTGATATCAAAGCATGGCTTGATCTTGTTCCTACAAGATCAATCTTGGGCTTGCTTGATAGAAAATTAAAAAAAAAAGTGTTAGAAAACTGAAAAAAATCAAAAAGAAGCAAATCTGTCCGTGTTGTGTTCTTGGCCGAAAAGTGTGTTCTTGTTGTGTCTTAGCCGAGGTTTTTACTTGTATTTGTTATCTCTAAGTGTTAGTTTCGTTCCTCACTAACACGTTGAGTCTATATCTAGATTTGAGCTTTAAAAATTGATGTTGTTGTTGTGAACATAAGACTTGGCCGAATGGTTGTTGAAACATTATTGTGGTGGACTGTTTTGTCCTTGTGGTCTTCATCTTGTTGTTTTTATATGCTTGGCCACGTGATATTGTTGTTCATTGGTGGCCTAAGAACCATTTTTTAAAGTTGTAGTTGTCTTGGCCAAGTATTGAAGATATTGTATTGTGAAAATTGGAAGTTGGCCGTGTGAAATTGTTGGTGTTCTTGGAGAATTGTCGTTGGTTGTTCTTGGTGATTGTTAATTTTGTACTTGAAGTTCTTCACAACCTTCATAACTTGTTAAAATAAAGTGAACCTTAGATCTATAAAGGTGAAGGGAAAAAAGGTGAAGCTTTGTTAGTCTTGAAAGACTTGCCATCACTCATCAACTAGTCAATCACATCTCAACCACTTTCCAACAACTTTTCATGATTCAAGGACCCATGTTTTAAGGAGAAGTACAAGTAAAGTCAAAGTCTTAAAACTTGCAATTGAAAAGGGCTCCAAGATTTGTTTGAATTTCCCTCCTTAAGAAAATTCCACCAAAGACCAAATTGAAAATTGACCAAGACTTGAAATTGGAACAACAAAAATTGTTAGAAACCACAACTAATACGTGGCTGCCATGTCATCAAGTTACTGTTCACGCATCAAATTTTGGCTCAAATTTTAGATTTCGTAGTTTCATTTTATTGTCTCTTAGTTCATTTGTTGGTTCGAACATTAATTGACAACCTAGTAATCTCCTACTAGCTTGTAAGTTAGTTTTGTGTCCGTTTGTTCGTGTTTACGTTTGTTGTGTAGTTTTATCTTTTTGAATTCGTTGTTAGTTCTTGACTCAAGTCCTACAAGATTTCATTTGAGTTTCAAACAAAAATCCATTCCGGGACAAGAGTAGACTCGACACTCAATCACTCACGAAGTATAAGTCGGCTTTCAACACTTGTGAAGACAAGTGTGAGGTAAAACCGAGAGTGAGAGTGTGGTGAGGCATTTTTGATCTAAAAAGTTTGTCTGTTTTATTTGTTTGTTGTCTCTTTTTGTTAGGTACAATGGCCGCCCATAATTTCAATGCCACATGTGATCGCATCAATGACAATATTGAAGACATGAAATGGTACATTGAAATTATACGCCAATTGCTACCCAAACTCTACCCACAAAATCCAATTGTCCAATCACCTTGCGATAAAAGCTTCTCGAAGGAAGAGGTGGGCTGCCCCGACCCACACCAAGGTAAAGAGGACATTGAAATATCTTTGGTACTTAATAGTGAACTTATAGAGAGTGAAGCACTTGCTTGTTTCAAATCTGTCCATGAGATAGATCATGATCTCTTTAGGTTTAATGTCTTGTTTGAAGATGATATAAACACTCCTAATAGACCTAGTGGTGAAAATGATGGTATAGCTTTCCTTGGAGGCTATATCTGATATGCTAACCCAATATGGTGTGACAACATTCCTCCTAAAGATAGAAATCTCTTCTTGGAAGATGAGAGTACTCTTATGGGCAGGGAATGTGTAGTCTCAAAAATGAGTACTCTTGGTAGTACTCTTGGAATGCATGATGACCAATTTACTCTTAAATGTAGTTCACTACTTGAGAATGTGAATAGTGTGCTTAAAAATTCTCAAGTTAGTGATGATGTCTATAGAATTGATCTTGATAATGCATATGACTCTTTGAACATCTTGTGTGGTAAAAGCATTGCAATTAGTTTTGTTCATAGAGACTATGTGTATAAAAATATTTTTGCGTATGAACGTGAGAGTGATATTGTAGGGGAAGGAAGGGCTAGCCTTGGCTTAGGCCCTTGGCTAATTCTTCCATTTGATCCCGGTACCATCTTAGGGTGGGAAAGGATAACTCTCGGCCTATTTTCATTTTGGTTTGGTATTTATCCGAGCCACTTCCTTTGTCACATTTATACTAATATTTTCATGTTTAATACAAAGGACCCATGGAAATACTTCAAATTTGTTCCCCCTCGGCATGGCATATTAATGTGTTTATTTTTGCTAACCCTAACCCCTGTGTCATGAGGATGTGTGCTTGTTTGTCTTCTCTTGATTTTTGCAAGGTACGAATTTGAGGTCGAATCCTTTTCAAGAAGGGGAGGATGATACGAGTACGATCGCGTAGATGGACTTATGAGGGCGTATGTTAGACTAGAGACTTGGTGTGTGCAAATGAAGTGCAAAGGAGCACCTAAATGGATACCAAAACCGTCCATGCATAGCATTCCAAGGGCGCCTATTGAAGCATTTTGACTAAGGGTTCATTTTAGATATTTCACACTTTATTTTGTAACCTACTATAAATAGAACCTTTTAGGGTTTCATTCTTTAGTTTTGATTGAATATTGAAAGTTGTAACTTTGAAACACTCTCTCTTGTGAGAATAGCCCATGGCCAAAACTTGGAACTAGGTAACAACAGGAGGGTGGAATCACTTTTGTTGTTTGTTTGCTTGGAAACTTAGGTCTTGAGGTTCATGAGTCCCTCTTGGTCCAAGTAAGAACTTGATGTTGCTATTAATTTGTCTTATGGTCCTTTCTCATTGTTAGGGTTCTTAGATTTGATTGTATGTCAAGTTACTATCCTTTACTTTCTTACAAATTGTGTATGTGTTTGTAGTGGACTATTTTAGGCCCATCGTTGAATCCAAAACTTGTATTATTGTTGTTCATCTTGTTCATTACGTTTTGTAGCTGTTTTGGTGTTAGAATACACTCTTGTATCTTGTATTCTTGTTGTATTTGTTGAATTTGAGAGTTGGTCTTCAAAAGGGTCCTCGGATCTTTGATCTTGTGGACTGATTTTGAAGTGTGTTTCATGTTGTCCTTTCCCATATCATATACCCATTCTTGTGTTAAATTACATATTTGGTGAGTGAATTTGGGTAATTCTCTTATGGTGGGGGCACATGTTTAATGATGTTTAGGTGAGTTATATGATCTCTTTAGTGAGTAATATGTATGATTTTGCTGACTTGGTAGTGTCAATTCTTGAGGTTAGGAAGTTTTGAAGTAGTGTTCATTAGTTTTCAATTGCAATATCACATGCTTATTGTAGACTTTCTATTCATGTAGTCGTTGCAGTTCTGGCTTGAGTATCATGGTACAAGTAGTAATGTTAGATTCTTCCTTAAGTATGCTTAGTGTAAAGAGTTGATCCAGGAAGAACAAGGCGTTAAGTGTGGGGTGGGGATCATAGGCGTATTTATACACCTAAGTGACATTACCTATGCACGTTTAGCCTAGTTTTGAGGTTTGATGTGCTTAATGCGGTGTTAAGGGTATAATTGTGCATTTATGCATTAAGTGACATTTTTTTGAGTTTTTACAGTGCTTTTTAAAAAATTTACTAATTAAAATGATCAAATAAAGCCAAGATGAGAAAACTAATGATCCTAGCTTGAGCTATGCTAGTTCTAGTGTAATATGATGAGCTCTATTATTTTGTATGAACTAATGATTATTATATGATATTGTAGGAGACCATTTGAAGGTGTTAGGAGAAATATCGGTAACAAAAAAACTTAAAAAAAACTACAAAGACATCGACAATGATGGGACACGAAGCAATATGAAGAGACTACACTATAGTGGAGAATTGGAAATTAAGAGCAAGAGATTACCACGCTTCCTGCCTTCCATAATAAGAGCATTTCACTCTCTTGGACAAAATATTCAATGCACAAAAAAATATGAACATGTAGTAAGAGCATGGAACGACTACTGAGATGCGCAATCAGAGCATGCCACACCGTGGTGTATTTATGGAAAAAACTTATCCTACACTATAAATAGGTCACTTAGATTCTATTCTAAACATTTTGGAATAACTTGGGAGAGAACACTATAACAGCACACTTATTTTCTGTTCTAAACATTTTAGAATGACTTAGGAGAGAGAAAATACATGAGGAGGCTTTAACTGTGGTTTTCTTCTTTTCTTTATTTCCTTGTAGTTTTTACTTATGAATTCCATTCTTGTGATTAGTCATAAGACTATGACTAGATTAACACCCTCATTCAGAGATTAAGATTACATACATGATTGTGTAATTATAGTTTTCTAGTTGGTTTATATGTTTATCAGGTGATTGTTCTTGCTTTCTTAGTTTACTATTCTAAAGCATCATGAACTTCAGGATAAATCTAAGTCCCAAATGAATTTATCATAGGAGTGGAGGGACAAAATAAAGAATGTAAGGAGTATGGATCATGTCTTTAATCATTAGATACTAATTGTTAATGCATGGTTTGCTGGTAGGATAGAGATATACCTTAATAGCCCACTTGATTAATGAATGGGAAGATAGCTTAATGCATCCAAATTAAAGACTCACATCCCCACTCAACGATGTATTTGTGAGATTAATTTGGGTAGATGAATTAGAAGATGAGCATAACCAAGCTATAATATCGACCCCATAGATCAGCAATCGCGATAAACACCAACATCAACTAGAAACCTTAGTTACATATTAATGTGATGTTAATGCCTCATCCCTGGAAGCTTTCCATAAATAGTTTATAAACCATATTTCATAACATTGTTAGTTTTATTACTTAGTTATAATTACAAATCCTCTATTTGTTATAAGCTCACACTTATTTAATCTAATTAGTAATACTTAAATTAGATAGTTGCTAATAACCAAGTCCCCATGGGATCGATATTCAGCTCAAAAGAGCCATTTTATTACTCGAACAAACACGTACACTTTTGTGTCAGATAGGACATAACAAAAACCACTAAGAATTCTAAGCTGAACACACTGATCAAATCCAAAAAGGCCCCAAAAGTCTACTCATGCATAAATTTGAGCCAAAAAACTTTAAAAATATGACAAATATGGAATAGTGGTATGAGGACTGGTAAGTTACTTTTTCTAACCTTTTATCTATTCTATTTCTAACCTTTTATGTCATATTTTACAACAGATTACCCATTTGTTGCATTAGTTTGCAGTAGATTAGGTAATCTGTTAATAGGTTTAGAGAACTTATGCAATAAATGGCCCATCCATTGCATAAGTTGCAGTAGATTGGTAATCTATAAATATTTTTAGAGAACTTATGTAATAGATAACTCATCTATTGCAGCAGATGGATCATCTGTTGCAATAAATGAGTCATCTATTGCAATAGATGACCCATTTGTTACATAAGTTGCAGTAGAGCGGTAATCTATTAACATATTCAGAAAACTTAAGTAACAGATGACTCATCTGTTGTATATTTTCAATTATTATTATAAGTTACTACCTTATTTAAATTGTATTCTTATATAAAGATGTTGATGAAATTCTTTACCTTATGCGGGAGAGGGACCTTAAATTCACTAAGTAATATGATCTTAGAAATTGGATTATGGATCTCAACTTCTATAGTAACTTCTTAAGTAGGTACATAAAGCACAATAAAGAAGTGACAACTCCTAGTGACCAAAAAATTAAGGAGATACTTGCTGAGTGTGAATGGGATAAAGACATGATTGGCTATTGTAGAAGGAAGAGACCATATCCAGGTACCATAGATTTGACTGAAGAATAAACATTTTGTGATTTTTGAATTCATCATGAATCAGGGAGTCAGGAATATTTACAACTGCAATAGACCAGCGTTTGAAGACTGTGATTTTTGATTTGAATGGCTAGGCCAATGAATAGCCTCAGATACCTCTCAAGTGTAAGTATGCTAAAGTAGCCCAGTGATTGCTAAAGTGGGCAATAAAATAAGGGTCAATGATGCTAAATATTGTTATTTGTCAACTAAAGTGGATAGCCATGTAATGGGCCAAGAGCGCTAAAGTGGCCCTTTTACCGCTAAATCATACTTTGATCCTCTAGAGCGATACCCAATGATTCCAAAGGTACCAATTAATGGTGAAAGGTTTCAAATGCTTCATTTACCTTGTAGTCTTAAATAACTAGGTACCCATTTATTCTAATCTCTCTAAAAAGCCTTCACATTGTGCTACATATGTATTCTTTGCAAACAACTTTTGGTATGCCTCCTACTCTCTCTCTCATTATTATGGTAAAGTTCTTCCTTAGATTACTTATTAGGGGAAAATTTGAGTGTGATTTTTAACCTTTGTGTTATAATTTTGGTAATTTTTTGTGTATCATAGAAAAGTCGCAAATATCTTGGTGTGTAAATCATGGGAAAGTCTTGAGTACCCTTGAGTTAATCAAAATGATTAAAAACTTTTATGCCCACCAAGTGATAACTTGTTTAGAGATTTTTAGAATTGTTTTTTGGTTCCCTATGTATTGATAAGTGATTATGCATTATAGTTCAATTTCTTGGGTTATAAACTATGTAGTAACGTGTTTGTACAAAAAAAATCAAAATATAGTTTTGGGATTGTTGGGGATGAAGGACCGCTAAAGCATCCTAGGACTTCTAAGCGAGTTCTACTAAGGAGTCTAAGAATCTCTAAAGTGTGTCCTGATAAAGTGGCATCCTTTCTCTATAAAAAGCTCTGCTAAAGCGGCCCAAGACTGCTTTAGCGATATTTAAGGCCTGTCTGTAGGTCTGAGAAAAAATCTGAAAGTTTGTTTTAGAGCCTAAATTTTATTCTTAATTTATTTCTCTAGCTTTCCTCAATCACATATCACTATTTTTACACGTTAATCTTAAAAGTTCATACATGTTTATTATCTTTAGGTTTTTAAATAAAAGGCTAAGTATGGTGCACCATCTTATTGATGAAGTTGAAGTTGGAGGAGAGTATGGACTAAATTGTTTCCTCTCTCTATATTGTTAATATGCATAATTCTCAATTGGTGAGAAAATATTTATTTCCTGATAGAGGGATTTCACTTGATCGGGTCCCTAAGACCCTTCCTGAGTTTTATCGAAGGTTGGATGCAACTTGATGGATATGCTTCTCTCCCAAACCATGCTTGAAAAATGATCAATGGGTGAGGGAGTTTCATTTAAACCTCAAGGTTTTCAATTTGAATAATTTGGTGACACAGATTTTAGGAAAAACAGTCCACTTTAGTGATGAGGTGGTCAATAGAATATACGGGTTACTAAACCTCAATCATTCTAAATTCATGACAAAGGATTGTGTCCTGAGGACTTGGATAGTTTCAAAGATTTTTCCAGGAAAGAGTATGTCTTGGGAAGTGACAAAGGCAGGGATCACAACTAAGAAGTTCACAGCTGAGGCATGGAATTGGATATCTATCATTTGTAGCAGACTTTCACCCTACAATAACACATTCACTATCAAGTTGGTGAGAGTAAATATGGTCTCTTGTTTTTCAGATAATATTTCTATGAATGTTGGTCACTTTTTTATATTGGAGCTGTGGGATTTCAAGGTATATGACAACCTATTTCTTCTGTTTCCTTCCTTCATCACTGAGTTGTGTAAATGGGCTAGAGTAGAAGAGTTAAAGAAAGATAATTGGGTTAAACCAACAGTGCCAATCATTCCATTGAAGAAACAGGGTGAAAGGACTATCATCAAAAGTTACAAAAAAAAGATAGATTTAGGTAGTCATCTCAGGTGGTGACTGATTCATATATGATATCACTCGTGGTATAGTTTGAGGTGTTGACTGGTTATGGATGGTTTGAGAGTTGGTGTCTAGACTGCGCACATAAGTAATAAGATATCTGAGGGGCCCACCTTTTATGTCCCATATAAATACTATGATAGGTTCTTATAGACCAAAGAAAGCGGGGGCCTATGTTATAAGGTTGGAGAAGGAGTACACTGACTTGTCCAAGTCACATCGAGCGTAGAGTAAGTCTCACAAAAAGATGAAGATTAGAGACAATAAGAAGGATAAATTCTTCACCTGGATGTAAAAGGGTATGAATGAATTGTTGAAGGTTCTTAAACCTAAGGATCCACTGCCCTTTATGAGGCAAGTAAATAATGATGATAGTCCTGTATAATGGTCTAAAGATGATGATGATAATGAGGGTGTGGAAAATGAGGAGACTGAGAGTGACGACAACTAGTGATTCCAATTCATGGAACCCCTCTACTTTTTATGCTTTGATGTCATGCAGTGAGATCAATGCAATATTTTTAGTTGAGGGTTCCTTGAGTTTTGTTTTTCTTTCGGCAGTTATTTTGGACGATCACTTCCCTATGATAAATTGAGTAACAACATTCTTAAGGGAAAATCATCATTTTAGGTAATTGGTGTCATTTGTGCATGGGAAGTCTAAATACCCATAGAATTATTAATTGGGGTTGCAATTGTGATTATGGTAAAGTTTAAGTAGCCAATTATTATGTTGAAATCTAATAAGATGTAGCATTATTGCCCTTGTTGGAGCTAAAATAATAGGTTGTGACTTGTTTGGTATAAATTATAGTTAGTCCTGTATCATGAAAAGTGAAATGAACATACCCCAATATCTAATTTTTTGTGAAAAACAAGTGCATGGAAGTGAATGATGTAGTGAAATGATTTGACTCTATTCATGACTCCTAATTCTTTAGTTGGTGGTAATGTGTAAAATGATTCCATTTATTCTTGTTTATGAAATTAAATCTATCCTTGTAGAATAGTTTGCATGCCATGTGTGGTGAGTGTTTGTTAAATGTTTCCTATGCTAACTTATGTCATCTAGAACTTTCCCCATTGGTCTTTCAATGCTATTCTTGACTACACTCAGTTGGTGAAATGATCTTAGGCCTTCTTTGTGACTTATGGAAACCAATTTTGCCTGAAAAGCCTACCCATGCATGAATGGTATCACTAGTTATCCTATTTGATCCTATTAACCTTTCTTTGGCAACCACATTACAAGCATTGAACTTTTCAAAATATTTCCCTCTCTTCAACCCTACCCTTCTTAAATTTGAAACTGCCAATTTGAGGCTAAAAAACTAAGTTGGGAGTATGGTGGAACTTGGAAGAGATGATTATGTGTCGTGGTTTTGTAACTGAGTGCCTTAAAAGAAAATTAATGATTGAAAATGAAGAAGGAAAACAAAGGAAATAAAAAAGATAAAAATAAAGAAAATACAAAGAGAAAAGAAAAAGAAAGCATTTTGAATAAATGGGTGAGAAAGTGAAGTAGGTAGTCACTTGTGTTAGAAAAAAATGAAGTGACCAATGATCCAAGTCTTATTTATATGGTGTTTTGTGGGGTTCAAAGAAGAAGTAGTCAGTTTTATACTAACTACTTATCCTACCCTTCCCTGAGCCTACACTATAATCTAGAAAAAGTCCTTCGAGATATCCAACAAAGTGTTCACGAGTTAGTAGCGATAAAAAATAAGGGATCTAATATTGTATGATTCCTGTGTGCATTAGAAATTTTTTGTGAGTATGAATGTTTGAGCATTTTCCCCTTGTTGAATGTTGTAAATATTGTGTGTTTTTGGGACTTTATTTCATGATAGGCATGTAAACCACGATACATTGGTGAAGTTGATATATTTGAAAAATAGGGCAAAGGAGCATGTTTGATTGACTATTGATAAAGAGTCATTTTGTTGAAAATTGGTTGATGTTACTTGATAATTCTTGAAATTCCATTGTGTTCTTTAAATGTGCATGAATTTAAGGGAGTTGTTTGGTTCGCAACTTACATACTTGTTGACTAATTGTTAGTACCAACAAAAGTCATATTCATTATACCCATGTGAAGTGAAAGTGTTGACTTTAATGTTGAGATTAAATTGATAAAAACATTAAATTTTTATGTTGTTTTGATTGAGAATAAGCAAAGTCTTTAAGTTGGTGGTGTTGATGAGTGAAGATTTTGTGACTCATTTTTATCTCATTTCTTATGATCTATTGTTGTTTATTGATAAAATGAGGCTAATTACTCTTTGAATTGTCTTAATTTTTGGTATTTTTGGTGTTCTGAAAATCTTGGATAAAAGGGAATGAAATCAAGCTGAAAAGAAAGAGTCGAGAAAAATCTCAAAAAATGCCCTCAGGTACCGCTAAAGAAGTCTCAAGGGCACTTTAGCGGCCAGTCAAACTTTAAGTCAAGGGTGATTTAGTGACAAACTGACTGCTTAAGCAATCAGTCGTAGTAGGTCAATAGGCGCTTTAGCTCCCAAATAACTGCTTTAGTGGTCATCCAGTCAAAGTTAAAGGGATCTTTTAGCGGCCAACTTGATTGCTTTAGCGGTCAGTCAAGTCAACACGATCAATTTAGCGGCCTATTGGTTTGCTTTAGCTCTCATCAAGCAGAATAGTAGGGGTAATGATGGAATTTCATATTTTTGGCTCCCAAATGATAAAATACCCAATCCCAAGCCATACCAAGACATCTTTGGCATATTTTACAGCCTTGGAGGCTAGGGTTCTTGACCTAACACCTTTGGAATTGAAGATTGGAGTTTCTTAGTGTTAATTTGGGCATTCCTTGTTTTGCTTAGACTATTTGGGCATTCCTTGAAGATTGGAATCCCAAGCCATTCCTTGTTTTGCTTAGACTATTTGGGCATAATTTAATTTTTGGTATTTGAGTGTTTGTTGTTAGATATAATGCAAAACTTGGATATTGATTTTGGGTTTTAGTTTTTTCTTATGCTTTTATGTTGATTAATTACTCTTCATTTTGAAATGGGTTTTGTTTATCTAAATTAATCTTGTTTTCTACCATTACTACTATAGTCGAGCTTGAAAGAGGATTGGAGTGGGTGTTGCCTATTTATGTCAATTAATTCTTGATAGAGCTAATAGATATTAGGAAATTTTAATTTAGCGCGATTTGGGTTGTATGATCCATCTTAAGGAACTTATTGCTAGACTTTGCCAAATCCTAGCATAGTCCAAAATTGTTTTTGAGATTCAAGCTTCTATGCTTTGTTTAACAGAACAAGTGAGAACTAAACCCTCGATTATTGAAAGGCGTTAAAGGGTGATTTTGAATCTAAGTCTAGTTTACTAAATCTGTGGTTAAATAAGGAGTAGTTAATTGAATATGATGTTTCATTGATAAATTTAACTCCCCGGGTCATATAACTTGTTTCCATCATTTTGATAGCCATTGATCACTTGTTCATATTTATAATGATTTTACTCATGTTTCACTTTTATTATTGCCTAAAAATACTTGTATCATAGTTTATAATTTATTGTGTTACTTTTATTTTGAATTTTCTCAATCACCATTCACATTGTTCCCGGTGGATTCGACCCCGACTCCTGGTTGGGTAAAATATATTGATAAAGTCTGTTATACCTATTCTAGAGTGTAATCTAAGGATTATCATTTACTAAGTTCTTTATGAATTTATATAGCCTGAAATTTGTTCAAGGGCATCCGCTAATGGGATATTCATCACTGGCTATTTCTACATAGAGATAAACTTATGGAATTTACAATCCCCTACCTTCTTCTTCACTCAGTTTGGAAATGAAGTAGTAGGTCTAGGTATTTGAGTTAGACAATTTCAACCTCTTTGACTTTCCCCTTTAACACTAGAGTATAATCTTTCACCATGCAACCCCTTTTAGTATTTACCTCTTAATTATCAATCTTTTTCAGCTTTACAGAATCGGCCGGATTTTCATCAACACAGATATCATCAACCATAATTTGATAATTTGAGGTGACATCCTCCACTTGTAAGCAAGTCTATATGTATTTTTGTAAGAAAGTCCATATATGTCTTTATGTGAGCTATTTCCTGGTCATGCTCTTCTTCTCTTTGGGGTTATTCGACTAACATGCCCATAATATAAGTGTCGATTACAACCTCAGAATCCCTGATATTCCAGATCTATTTGTTTTTGTTATCCTATCCAGAATCACCATTGCATTATAAAAGTAAGTGCCATAAAAGATCCTCCTGCATCATTGTCAATCACCACTTTGGTTATCAAATTAAGAGAGTTATAGAAAGTCTCCATCAAGTGCTCCTCCGTCAACTTTTGGTTGGGGTATTGCACCAACTTCTTTTTAAACCTGAACAAAGTTTCATGTATTGCTTCGCTTGATTGTTGCCTAAAATTATTGATTTTATCCCTCAACTGTAACATCTTGGAGGGCAAAAAGAAATTTTCTAGGAAGTCTCATTTCAGCTGATCCTAATTTATTGTAGAGCCAGGCAATAACTCATTAACCACAATGTTGCATCCCTAGGCAAAGACAATGGAAATAGCCTTGCCAGATGACATTTTGACTAAATCATGGGAAATTAAAAGACTTAATTATCCCTATGAAATTCATCAAGTGCATATTTAGATCATCACCAATCATCCCTCCGAATAGACCTTTGAGGTTCAATAGTTGTATTATGGTACTAGTTCTTTTAAACTCCACTCCAAGTGCTAGTGGTGGTAAAACAACGTCCACAGTGGTACAAACCATATTTAAGTCAGACTTATCTTCATTATCAATCTCAAAATTCATAGTTGGATATTATCGGCCTCTTTTTTTTTTTCATCTCCTTGGTTTGCTGGGAAACATTGCAAATATGTTACATATTAAAATCATCACCTAAATCATCATTACCTTTATTATTGGGTGCATTCAAATTTTGTTTATGCAACTGAAAAATAGAAAGTTGTGTGGCCTTGATGCTTATTTCTCTTGTGTATTCATGTTCAAACTCAAAGTCTTGGAAAACACTGGGTCGTAAGGTAATAAAGGTTTACACGAGCTTTGGGTACTTGGCATGAACGAAAGTGTACCCTACAGTCATAAAAACAAAAACAAAAGAAAAATTAGGAAATATGACTAAGAGTCAAATAAACACAACAAACATAATCAGCAACCGTATTCTCCGAGAACTGCAACAAAATTTGATATTCCCAAATTACACCTTCCTAAAAAATCATAAGTGGTCATTGTCAAATATATAACACAACAATGGTTAGTATTGAATCCCACAGAGAATATGGTGAATGCTAAGTTGTTTTTGAGTTAGATTACTTTTAGTTGATGATTTATGTAAAATGAGAGATTGTGGAAAATTTTTGGTATCAATAGCCAGTTTCCTATAAGTAACAAGTGTCAAAATTTGTAGAATACACATCAACGGAGAAGTCAAACTAGACTTATCTTAACCGTGGTGCCATAACACTTTTGGGTTGAAAAAGGTATCAGATTCTTTTTAGTAAATATAATGTAAGCCAATTTATTTCAAATGTGAATCTAAATGTTTCTCAACCTTATTAGATGACTACCAGCAAAATTTTTTTGAACATAAAGTGATGCAAAAAGTAAACTCAATTTCAGCATCAAGTTGGTTAATCTCCATTAAGTATTACCCATTAGACAGAGTGATACAGGATTGCCAAGGGAAGCACGAAACAAACACCAAATCAGTCCACTAATCTTAAGGATTCGAGGACCAAGATGGAGACCTCACTCGGATTCGCTACCAACAACAAGAATACAAGATACAAGAGTATATTTTAACACCAAAACAGTTACAAAACGTGGTGAACAAGATGAACAACAATAATACAAGTTTTGGATTCAACGAAGACCCCAAAACAGTCCACTACACAACACATACACGATTTGCAAGAAAAATAAAGATAGATAGTGAGACCAAGATTATTACAAGATTAAGAACCAAGTGTATTTCAACACTAACCCCTAATGAATGTAACAATAAAAACCACACTCTTACGGTGACCACCAAGGGAATGAACTCGCCTCAAGATCTACCGTTTCCAAGCAAAGATCAATATTGGCTTTTCCAAGCCCTATGCTAAGGGTGACTTTTCCAAGTCCTACAACTAAGGGTGTTACACTCTCCAAAGAGAGAAGTTATGTCTTTCAATTCTTCATCCTTCAAAAATCTAGTGAAAATAAGACTAAGGGGGCCTATTTATAATATATTACAAATGAAGATAACAAGACCACTTTTCCCTTAATGAGAGGGGCGTCCATGGTGTGTAAATACACGATGTGTAATGTCCAAAATACCCTTATTTAAGGTCAAAAACCGTGAGTCCTCAACCTTAAATTCTCCAAGCAATCTTCCACACGCGAGATTGCTTTAAGTTATGCTCAAAACGGGTCCTCCATGCATGTTCTTGTTTTCTCGAGGTGACCAAGTCTTGAGTCTCTATGTGTTGGCCTCCAAAAATGTCATCAAAAGATAAGATGGCCATTTGTCCCGTATCATCCTCCCTTTCTTGAAAAGGATTCGACCTCGAATCCAAACCTTGCAAAATAGAAGAGAGGAGAAACAAATACAAATTCCTCATGGCATGAGGGTTAGGGTTAGCATAAAAAATCATCTCAACATGCCAAGGTTGCACATATTTGCAATATAACCAAGAATCCTTTGAAAGGAATATTAAAAACTCAATAAAAGATGTACAAAGGATTTGGGTATAGGATACATCAAGAGTAACACTTTGCTTGTCATGTAGACCAAGCAACAAGTTTGGTGCACCAACATCACCATTTCTAAATTTGGCACCGAGGTCAAATGGGAAAAGTGGCCATAGACATGGGTCTCGACAACACTTCCCTTTCCCGAGATCTACACCTAAACTAAATGACATACTCTCTACAATAACATACATATCATCCAAATCAAATAGAGAGTAGAGAAAGGTATCACTCAAATCGACTTCTACTAAGGTGCTCTCATGTGTGTACTCACTACTAGTTTCCCAATAATCACCATGAGTACTCTCAACAATGAAATCACACAAAGTAGAAGAAGAAGTAGCTTCCGCAACTACACATTCCTTACCCTTAAGAGTACTCTCATCTTCCAAGAAGAGATTTCCCTCTTTAGGAGGAATGTTGTCACACCATAGTGGGTTAGCATATAGGCTATAGCTTCCAAGGCAAGCTATACCATCATTTTCACCACTAGGTTCATTAGGAGTGTTTAAATCATCTTCAAACAAGACATTATACCTAAAAAGAGTGTGATCTACCTCACAGACAGATTTGGAACAAGAAAGTTCCTCACTCTCTAAATGATCAATATCAAGTTTCAAGGATGTTTCAAACACAATATTACCCCAAGAAGAGCTCTCGGGTTCATTCTCACTTTGTTGACCAACATTTTCAAATATTTCACTCACTTGAGTCCTATTAAGCACATCACACACATACTCAAGTGGTGGACAGTTTTCACGAACAAGTTGATCAACACCCATTATACAAGACGAATGTACTTCCATTCAACATATAGGGTTCAACACTAGGTGGACATAAATTGATCTCACAAGCGGAGTCAATTTTGTTATCAATAGGGTCAACTAGTGTATCCAAACTCACAATATGTACATCATCATCAAGTGGCAAAGAAACAATAGACTCACATATAGGAAAACTACAACTCACACTCAATGGGCTACTAGCCACACAATTATCATTCACATGTACAAAAGTGTAAGAGTTATCCATTTTACCTTGAAGTCCTTGAGTAGATTCTTCTTTGTCATGGTGTGAAGGTCCTCCAAAAGCTTGGGCAGCAACTTCCTTTTGGCATTGTTCTTCTTCGCTTGCCATGTTGGTACCTACACAAATGTCCTTAGAAATAGAAGGACAACCAATGTTAGCATCGTTTGGTGGTTATCCCCTCACTTTGCTCCACACAACCTCTCTTTTTTCAACTCTCGGATTACCACCTTGCACTCCCTTACTCCTCTTAATCTTTTGTCTCTCATAATAATTCGGATTGGAGTAGGTAGGCATTTCTCTTCGTGGCTTAGGCAGCAAGTAAGTCATGAGGCGATTCCCCCACTGGTCTCTTATAATATTTGGCCAATTTTGCACGTTTGGAACTTTATGTTGTGCAAACCAATTGGCACCTAAGCATACATGACCGTATGTCAATGAAAGAATATCGCACCACACCTCCTCATGGTATTCAAATTGGGAGAAGACAACCTTGACCCTCTCAGTAACCTTAAACCCATCCAAGAAGTATGGAACAAGTAAAGGCTCACGAAACAACCCCAAGTAGTCAACCATGGATGGAATGATGTAGTTTCTATGGTACCTATCATTTAGCTCAATGAGGCAGCCCGGTATCCCACACATGGTCACCTTTCCGGAGTGTACATTCCTTCTTGGATCTACATTGTAAGGCATACGAGTACCCCTTAGTTTTGGAGATGCATACCCTCTTCTTCTCATTGGAAAACCTCCACTAGAGCTAGTATAACCATTCACACTATATCGACTTTGATAAGAAGTACTACAAGGTGGAGAATATGGATCTTCATACTCCTCACGTGTACCCTCATCATAGCTCTCATAAGCTTTGCAAACAAAAGGGTTATACCTAACACCAAACCTAGGTTCGGAGTAAGAAGTGTAAGACTCCTCACATGCCCCAACATCATCATAAGATCCATCACGAGGTCCTACATCATCTCCAAAGTTACCATAAGCACTAGGCACTTCATTCACCTCATTTTCTCCCTGAAAACAGTAACTTTCAAATCTTCCCAAGTCTCGATCATGGCTATTTTCATAGCCTCCGCAATCTCCCTCAACTTCGTAGCCATAAAACCCTTCACTACAATCATAGGCTCCCATGTTGTAGTCACAATAATCCCCGGCTATCGAAGACATATTCCCCTTATATCACCTTTTAAACCTACAAAATGAACAAACAAGATTAGTAGTAAAAACCTCTCACTAACACTCGTATTCACTCACCTTTGTGATTCTCACAATTGGAGCGGCAAATATTGAAAGGTTGTTTATACTCCGGTAGTCAATAGGATGTCCATTCTACTTGGTGGCCGGAATAGATTCTTGTTTGATCGACTCAAGACACAAAAATAAAATTCACTTACGAACTTGAAACAAAGAGATTACTACGAGTTAAAAATGAGAAAAGCACACAAACAACGAAGACACGAAGAAACGGATTCAATAATTAATCTACAACTAAGTAGGTGATTACTAGTTGTTAATTAATTCTAGAATCAAGACATGAAACTAATGAAACAATAAGATGAAACTAAGAATCTAAAATTTTGAGCTCGGAAATATTGCGTGAACAGTAGCAGTGATGACATGGCAGTCACGTATTGGTTTCGGTCCCACACAACTTTTGTTGTCCAATTTCAAGTCTTGGTCAATTTTTCAATTTGGACTTTGGTGGAATTTGTTTAAGGAGGGAAATTCAAACAAGTCTTGGAGCCCTTTTCAATTTCAAGTTTTCAAGACTTGACTTTATTGTACTTCTCCTTAAAACATGGATCCTTAAATCATGGAAAAGTGTTGGAAAGTGGTTGAGACTTGATTGATAGGTCTTTGTTGGTTGTAGTGTCTTTCAAGACTAACAAATAATACACCCTTTTACTTCAACTTTTTAGATTTAACATTCACTTTATCTTCAACAATATATGAAGGTGGTGATGAACATCAAGAACAACAACAACAACACCAAGAACTACAACAATAATCTCCAAGAACACCAACAATTTTCACACGGCCACTCCCAAATTCCACAATAACAATATCTCCAACACTTGGCCAAGACAACTACACCTTCAACAAAATGGTTCTCAAACCACCAATTAACAACAATATCACGTGGCCAAGCTTATAACAACAACAAGATGAAAGCCACAAGGCCAAAACAGTCCACCACAACAATGTTCAACAACAAATCGGCCAAGTCCAAGTTCACGTATACAACACCAACAATGTAAGCTCAAACTTAGATTTAGACTAAAGAGTGTTAGAGATGAAGAAAACTAACACTAGAAACAACAAAACAAGTAAAAATCTCGGCAAAGACACAACAATAACACAATTTCGGCCAAGAACACAAAATGGACAGATTTGCTTCTTTTTGATTTTTCAGTTTTTAACACTTTTTTTTTTTGAATTTTCTAACAAGCAAGCCCAAGATTGATCTTGTAGGAACAATATCAAGACATGCTTTGATACCAAATGATACGGGATTGCCAAGGGAAGCACGAAACAAACACCAAATCAGTCCACTAATCTTAAGGATTCGAGGACCAAGATGGAGACCTAACTCGGATTCGCTACCAACAACAAGAATACAAGATACAAGAGTATATTTTAACACCAAAACAGTTACAAAACGTGGTGAACAAGATGAACAACAATAATACAAGTTTTGGATTCAACGAAGACCCCAAAACAGTCCACTACACAACACATACACGATTTGCAAGAAAAATAAAGATAGATAGTGAGACCAAGATTATTACAAGATTAAGAACCAAGTGTATTTCAACACTAACCCCTAATGAATGTAACAATCAAAACCACACTCTTACGGTGACCACCAAGGGAATGAACTCGCCTCAAGATCTACCGTTTCCAAGCAAAGATCAATATTGGCTTTTCCAAGACCTATGCTAAGGGTGACTTTTCCAAGTCCTACAACTAAGGGTGTTACACTCTCCAAAGAGAGAAGTTATGTCTTTCAATTCTTCATCCTTCAAAAATCTAGTGAAAATAAGACTAAGGGGGCCTATTTATAATATATTACAAATGAAGATAACAAGACCACTTTGCCCTTAATGAGAGGGGCGGCCATGGTGTGTAAATACACCATGTGTAATGTCCAAAATACCCTTAATTAAGGTCAAAAACCGTGAGTCCTCAACCTTAAATTCTCCAAGCAATCTTCCACACGCGAGATTGCTTTAAGTTATGCTCAAAACGGGTCCTCCATGCATGTTCTTGTTTTCTCGAGGTGACCAAGTCTTGAGTCTTTATGTGTTGGCCTCCAAAAATGTCATCAAAAGATAAGATGGCCATTTGTCCCGTATCACAGAGGTAAGAAACTCTGAATCCAAGTTGTTAACCCTTTTTCCCAATATTAACCTCTTATCTTAAGCAAGTTAAACCTAGGGCTTATTTTAATGTTTGCAACCATTAGAAAATGGTTAAGATGAAAGGATTATCAATACAGACAATATTATTAATTAAATCAAAACCAAAATCAACCTTAGATAGGTAATTTATTCATGGATCCCACAACCCTAGTTGTGGGGTTTTAGCCACTCATCAATATAGAAGAAAAGATGGTAATTAAAAATATAAATAAGAGTTACCCATTTAATAGATGAATTCAAAATTAACTTGTCTTCTAAGAATCTTAAAAATCTCTAGAAAACTAAGAGACTTTTAATACCTAAGAGTATTACGTGTAATATAACATAAAATGTCTCAAAAAGCCATAGTAGAAAGTATTTATAATACAGGGAAACTTGGATTTAAAATAAAACTCAAAATTTTCCCGCTCGCAAATGACGACTAGGTTGATGACTCATCACAAATTTGGCAGCTTCTTACCAAGGTTTTTACTTGGCCTTCCTTCATTTCAACATTTTGTTTAAGGGTGATGGCAAGGTTTAAGGATCATAATAGAGTTGGTAACTACTTACATAGATAGTCACTTAGCCTTTCTACACTTCAACATTATGTTTAAGGTTGACGATGAGATTGGCAGCTCTTTACAGAGTTGACATTCGTTACTTAGGTCGTCACTTAATAATTGTTCACCAGTTGTTCCCTTTTAGTACAATTTTTTGTGTGGCTACTTGATATCCTTCTCTATATAATAAAATAAAAAAATGATTAGAAACAACATGAATTGCTTGAGAAATCACAAGAACTCTTAGTCAAAAGCTTCCAATGTGCCATTAAGATACTAGTACATCAATGGTCAATGGATATTGAGGTAAGGTGTGTGTTAAACACTATTGGCATGATGGTGGGGTAGAACAACAAGACTTGATGGGTACAAAATAAATAACAATCAAGTTAAAATCAAAAATATTTTTTGGATTAAAGGACTTTTACCAAATGGCACCACACAATTGGTCTCTATTTTTTTTTTGAATTTTACATAATTGTATTAAAAGAGAAAAAATAAAAAAAATCCTATCTATGTATCTTATCTTGACTTTTGACTAGAATCTTCATGCTTTCTCAAGTTATAAGATTTTCACTTTCCTCTTGTGTTGAATTTGAAAGTAAACTCTTTCGCCATTCAAAATTTAGGTATTGGAGATGAACTTGAAAATTGACCTTGTTCTTCAGGCAAGCTCTTGATACTTCTACTTTTGAAACTAAAAATTGACCCTATTTTCCAAGTGTGCTCCTGAGCTTAAAATGAAAGTCTTAACCCTATTCTTCAGATGAGTTCCTGAGCATAAAAATAAAAGTGATCCTTATTCTTCTGGAGTGCTCCTGAACTTTGAAATTAAACGTAATCTTTATTCTCCAAGTGAGTTCCTGAACTCCAAATAAATGGTAAACTACACAAAATTTATCCTAAAACAATTATGATAAAGAAAACCCCATTTTCTAGGAGCCTTGAGATTAAAAGTAAACTCCTATTTTCTAGGAGGGTTTTGAGTAGAAAAAAATTCCCATTTTTAGGAGGATCCTAAGCAAAAAATTAAGTCCCTTTCTCCAGTAAGGTTCTGCTAAACTGAATCCCACTTTCCACGAGGGTCCTAAGATTAAAAGTAAAGTCCCATTTTCCAAGAGGGTCCTCCTAGTCCCATTTTCAGGAAGGTCATGCTAATTCCATTTTTATAGGAGGGTCCTACTAATCTCATTATAAAAGAAGGTCTTGTTAATCCTATTTTTCAAGTGGGTCCTAATAATTTCATTTTCCAAGAGGGTCCTATTAATCCTATTTTGAAGGAGGATCTGGTTAATCCCATTTTTATGAGGAACTTGTTAATCCCATTTGCTAAGAGGATCCTAAACATAAAATTAAAGTCCTAATTTCTAGGAGCGTCCTAATGATCCCATTTTTTTAGGAGAGTCTTGTTAATCCTATTTTTCCTAAGGGTTTTGAGATAAATAGTAAGGTCCTCTTTTCTAGGAAGGTCTTTCTTATCCCATTTTCAGGGGTTTTCTACTAATCCTAATTTGTAATATGGTCTTGAACAGAAAATAAATCCCATTTTCAAAGAGAGTCTTGCTAATCTCATTTACTAAGAGGGTCCTAATAATCCAATATTTCTTTTTTCCTAGAGGATCATATTAATCCTATTTTTTGGTATGGTCCTGAATAAAAAATTAAAGTCCTATTTTTTGGAAGGGCATTCATAAAGATTATGAGAACCCATGGACATGCTCTTCCCAAGGGTACTTGCACTCAACCAACAAAATTTTGCCCCTATTTTAACAAAGAAAAATTTATGAGTTACGAACCTAGTGGTGGTTTATGGTACTTGGTTTTCAAGGCACTTGATCCTAAACTTGTCACTTTCAACTCTATTTTAGATTGTTGGTATGTATCTTTGACTTTTTGCAGCATTGACCCCAACTTATGCTAACGAGAGTGACTCTTACCCAAATACTATATCTCTATTTCTCCATGTTTCTAAGATAAACTATATTTAACCTTTGTATTATCATGAGTCCAGACATCTGTCTGCTATTAAGAACTCTCTAGGAGCGTCGCAACACTTAAGATCATGCTGACTTCATGTGCTGGCCCACTTGTTTTTCTCCAAGAAATTAAAAACATTTGTGCAAAGTTTAGAAGTCCTTTATCACTTGTATTAACATGGATTTTAATCAAAAATATAAAAAATGAATAATGATGATGACCTTCCATTTTGATAGTAGACACAACCAAACCAAAATAGAAATATAGAAAGTAAAACAGATAACAGATGTCCCTTTTTCAAGAATCGAGAAAAAAATACTTATTCATGTGCGGCAGATGACTCCAATGATTACAACATGAATTTGGAGTAAACAACTTGATCTTTCCATATAAAATATTCATCAACTATTGTTAAACTCGTTGAATCTAAAACCAAGTTTCTTTTCTTAAGCCAATTACATCCAGATCATAGACCTCATTTAGCTGGTGACGTTCTGAAGAGTGTAATCTAATGAGACTCTCTCATTCTAAATTCTCTCAACTCACCATGTCATGTGGTGACTATATGGGTTTTCACCAAAAAGACTTTCTCATTTTTAGTTCTCTCAGCTCACTATCGCTTTATGATGCCTATGAGGCTTTTTACCAATAGGACTATTATATTGAGTTCTCTCAGCTCACAATCTCCTTATAGTGCCTATGAGGGATTTCACTAATAAGAATCCTATTTTTATTTCTCTCATATTTTCTTATGCTGATAAAGACAAGTAGTACCCAAAATGCAACATCATATATCCATAGAATATTTCATCTTTACATTCTCCAAGATTAATCTGAAGGTTATTGTTTGGTTGTAATGGAATTTTTTGATAGGTTGCTAATAAATGATAGCATGGGGCTCAAAAGACACATAAACTACAGTGGGACTTAAAACTTTTGAAATCAATTCAATCAATGCAAAATAATATTTTTCCTAGTTTGTTTAAATGGTATAATTTAGATTTTTACTTAGTTGGACAAAACCCCCAGAGTAGAGTTTCCTATGTATATTGTTGTAGCAAGAATCAGGTGAAACATAATTCAGAAAACTTTTTTTCTCTCATTTTGATCTTTTTCATTTATTTTTTTCTTTGAATATTTTTCTCATTATAGTCGTTTTCTTGCTCTATTCCTTCATTTTTTTTTTGAAACTTTGCTCTTTTTTTTTTTAACTTTTTAGACTCTATTTTGATTTCAATAGAAGGCTTTGAAATAAAATAAAACTAAAGCTCAAAAGATGTAAACAAATAATGACAAAATATATGAATAGTGGAATGAAATACCTTTATCAGATCAATCCTTAAAAATAGTACATAACATACAATATGAGAGTGGAAAATGAATATCATTAACAAAATATTTTTACAATACTAAACTTAAATTTCATGAGTGTGACTTCTTCTTACAAACTTGTTAAACATACAACTCCATTTATGTTGTACATCCTTTGCATCGGATGACTCATGCCTTCTCGGAGCTAATTTTTCTTTTTCTTCTCTTAACAGAAGAGATTGTCCATTCTCTAATTGTTCTAATTCAAAATCTTGAGATGCACCTTATCGTTGATGACCAAATTATTTTTTTATTCAAAAAGTAATTGTCTTAACCCATTTAAGCGAGGCATCAACTTAGTCTCCAAGTATCTCAACACTTCACTTATTTCCACGTATGCTCTTTTTTCCAATTTTAAATTTTTGGTTCAATATTTCATGACTATATTGGGGAGAAAATAACCCAAAATCTCCCTAACCTTACTGCGGCCTGAGACTACCCCTAGTCATAACGCAGTGTTTAAAGTCAAGAGTAACCCTAAACTAACCCATGGTCTGGTACCTGTTGTAAGCACTGAAGAAGATAATAATATAATATAATATACAAAAGCTAAACTAGGAAAAATCTTATAAGATATTATACATAACCAATACTCTATATATCTGAACATCTGCTAAAAATCGATAAAGTCTGACTATTTGAAAGCCTCTATAACATGGGGAGTTGATGGAAAAAGCCTCCAACTAACTCATACTGATAGTAATAAAAGAAGTACTAAGAGTAACTATACATAACGTGTCCTCGAAGGATAAGGACTCACCACAACTGCTGCTCAGTGGCACACCAACTGTTTAAGTACGATCGTTGTAAACTAAATGACTGAATAACTGATAGACTGACTCATGGACATATAATCATGAACTTGTATAATATGAATAGTGAATTGAGGTTGTCGGAGCAAACTACAATTGACATACCACAATCTAAGAAAAACTAGGGTCCAATTAGTAACCCAGTTGGATGGGTGTTAGTACCTTACCAAAGGTACCAATAATGGTTGGCGTGGATCCACTAATCTGATATCCCAATGAATGAGGGTGTCATGCCTCTACTAACGGGGGATCACTCAAAATATATGGTGTGGTGTTGGTCTAGAACTTAGGGAATGGTACTAATTATTCATTCCTGAATAACGGGAGACCCGCCATCCCTGCATTCACTCGGTGCTGAGTATTACTCCCAACTTAATGACACTGGTATCATTATTAATTTAATATGATCTAGTACTGACAAGTGCTCATTATATGAATGACTTGTAACCTAAAAACTATAACATGTAGGATTTTCCTAGGTATTGGGTGTTCATAACTCGCCAGCATAGACAAATGGAAAATTATCTTGGCAAATACTGAACTATCAATGGTATGGTAAAATCATGAATAACACCCGATATTACAAAAACTAATCATGATATAGACATTTTCATTATCAAACATATGGAAACAAAATCACCATAAGGGAATATCTTTTCATGGCTTAGAATCAAATAATTGAGAAGAGATTCATAAAATTCATCGTTTACTTGGAACCCCATAAAATAGAAAAGAGTTTTAGACTTGGAGGTTTAGAGAGTTCATAGGACTCAATGAGTGGAAGGGACCAATTGATGAATATCCCACATACCTAAAGTAGAAGTCTTGAAGAAATCATCTTGAAAATTGGACTTGCTGGAAGAACCCTAGTTTTCTCTTAAGGAGTAAAGGAATCACCTCTTTGATTTCTCTTGGATAAAATTAATGATTATGTTATGAATTGGGCTTTGGGTATTTTATATCACTTTTTGGGAAGCTAAAACAACATGAGTTTGGCATTTAAGGGAGTGGGAGAAAGAATAAAAGTCCCTGAAAAATGTGCTGAAAAACTCAATTCCTAGTCGTTACGACTCATCCTACAACTCATTGGGACTGACTACGAGTCGTAAGCTGAAATATAAGGTCTGAGGTCCCTTTATTGTTTGACTACTACTTATCATTTACGACTAGTCATGATTGACTACGAGTCGTATGCTGGAGTACTAGTCTGAAGCTTAAATCTTGGGTCCTTTACTGGTTTGGGTACGAGTCTTTCCCTATGACTCGTAGTCACTGATTTCAAGTCATAAGGTCCAGTCGTAGCAACTGGGATCAAACCTTGGGGCCTTCAATAGGGTGACTACGACTCATTTGCAATGACTAATCACAAGTGGTAACAACTCCTTACTTATGTCACCGTCACGACAGTGTCTCAGGCCCTTAAGCAAAATTTTCCACAACTTCTTGCCACAACATCGGATTGAGCTAAGACATAAAGCATTGGAAAATTAACTTAGTGGTCTGTCTTTTAAGGGGGTCTTGATCTTGAAAAATTTGGGGTATTACAATATCTCCCCCTTGGGATCATTTGTCCTCGAATGAAACTAGCTGAGCTGGAGTATTAGGAAGACTGAGATAATGCATTGAATACTTATGAGCTGAATTATGATTAAATATCTGAATTTGAAAACATGATGCATGGACTGAACTAAATTCATGGGTGCATCCTATGACATGGGGATGGTTAGATAGCAGAGATAGAAAGTGAGAGCATTAATCTAAAGAACCATTACCTTAAGATGAACCAGAATTCGTAGAGAAGAGATAGGGATACTCCGCTTGCATATCGGCTTCTGCTTCCCAAGTAGATCCCAGGTGGTGGTGCGGGCTGGTCCTAATTTCTTCTACCATTATTCTTTCTTGGAGGCATTTTTTGTGAACAGATAAAGGACGAGTTAGAAGAGGTAATCAATAAAGCTCACACTCCATCACATGACATGAATGATGAAAGAAGTAAAACTTTTCATAAAACATCTCATAGACTCTAGCCCAGAAGTGCGCTTCACACCCATAAGCAAGACTTTACTTAATGGGACTTTTAGACACCCTAGGACACTTTAATACTTGTGCTCTGGTACCAAGTTTTTCATGACCCGAGTCTGCCCCTAGTCGTAACATGGTGCTTAAAGTCATGAATGACCCCGATATAACCCATGACCTGGTACCTTCTTGAGCAATGGAGAATATAATAATATAATACAATATGATATGCTATGATAAATATGATATGATATAATATAATATAATATTTGGAAGATAAACTAGGAAAATTTGATAAGATATAATATGGAACCAATACTTTATATATCTGAACAGCTGCTAAAAACAAGCATCAGGTCTGATTATCTTAAAACTTCTAAAACATGGAGAGTTCTCGAGACAAACCCCCAACTAACTCCAACTGATAGTAATAAAAGAAGTACTGAAAGTAACTATGGATACCTTGTCCATGAAGGATGAGGACTCACCACAACTGCTGTTGAGTAGCACATGAACTGTCTATGTATGATTAGGGAACTGAGCGTTCGAACCTATGTTATAAAATAACATAGCGCAAAAGAGAGTATGCAATCATTACTTTAAATGTCCTGGTATGCTATATAAGGACTAACTGATATATATATATGTATATATATATATATAATGGTAGTGAACATGTAAATCGAATGCATGACCAAGTGAAGCATATGTTGAAATAATCTATAAAACTGAATGACTGAATAACTGATAGACAAAATCTTGGTCATACAACCCTAAACTAGTATAATCTAAATAGTGAAATGAGACTGTAGGAGCTAACTACAACCAACATACCTCAATTTGAGCAAAACCAGGGTCCAACTAGTAACCCCAGTTGTATAAGTGTTAGTACTTTGTCAAGGTACCAACACTGGCTGGCGTGGATCTACTAATATGATGTCCTGAAAGATGAGGGTGTCATGCCTTTACTGATGGGGGACCCCTCAAAATCTAAGGTGGCACTATAGGTCCTGAATTAAGGGACTTCTACTAATGACTCATGCCTAACTAACGGGGGAGACATCATCCTCGTGTTCACTCGGTGCTAAGTATTATTACCATCTGAATAACACTGGTATTATTATTGATTTAATATGATCTGGTACTGATAAGTGCTCATTATGATAATATTCTTAATTTAATGATACAAGTAAAATCTGAAAGATTTGTAACCTAAAAGCTGTAACATGCATGATTTTCCTAGGTATCAGGTGTTCATAACCCACCGGCATAGACTAATGCAAACTGATCTTAGCAAATATTGAACAGTTAATGGTATGGTAAAATCATGAATAACACCCCATATTTCAAAAACTAATCATGATGTAGACATTTGCATTATCAAACATACAAAAACACAATCACCGTGCGGGAATATCTTTTCATCATTTAGAATCAAACAATTGAGAGGAGATTCATATAATTCATGGTTTACTTGGAACCCCATAAAAGAGAAAAGTGTTTTACACTTAAAAGATTAGAGATTTATTGGGACTAAATAGGTGGAAGGGAACCATTGATGAATATTCCATATACTTGAAGTAGAAGCCTTGAAGAAATCTTCTTGAAAATTATACTTTCTTGAAGAACCCTAGTAAGGAAGAAAAGAATCTCCCCTTTAATTTCTCTTGGGTGGAATTAATAATTGTGTTATGAATTGGGGCTTTGGGTCTTTTATATCACTTCATGGTTATCCAAAATGACACGAGTTTGGCTTTTGATGTAGTGGAAAAAGAAATAAAAGTTTGTGGAAAAACGTGCTGAAAAATTAGGTTCCCAATCATTACGACTCACCCTATGACTCGTTGGGACTAACTACGAGTCATAGTCTGAGTTGTTAGCTAAAATCTAGGGTCTGAGGTCCCTTTCTGGTCTGACTATGACTTCCCATTTATGACTTATCATGACTGACTATGAGTTGTAAGATGGAGTTGTAGTCTAAAACTTGAATCTTGGGTCCTTTACTAGTCGGGCTACGAGTCCCTCCCTATGTATCATAGTTATTGATTATGAGTTGTGAGGTCTGGTCTTATACACTAGGCTCAAAACTTAGGGCCTTTACTGGGGTGACTACAATTCACTCATGATGACTCATCACAAGTGGTAACAACTCGTTACGGCAGTGTGTCGGGCCCTTATAAAAAAATTTCCACAACTTGTTGACATCGGATTGAGGCGATACTTGAAGCTTTGGAAATCTAACTTAGAGGTCTATCTTTTGAAAGGGTATATAGCTTGAAAAATTCATGGTATTACAAACCATTACCTAAAATTCCAACTACACACTCGAACTTCACTAGGGTGGTATCACCCCCCTCCCCATACAAACAACTTAAAAATAGAATTGTTATATCCTTAGAAAGCCATAACCACATCAATGTTGACTAGTGAATCTTACACATTTGACACATGGAAATTTTATTAAAATATTTCTATAATTTTTTCCTTAGACTTGTTATTATTATTTTTTTTTATCTCTATTAAGTTCATTTTTTTCTCTAAAATATGGGAAGAGCCATCTTCGACATCAAGTTTGACGATGGAGGAAGAGACTATCCCTTGAGAGCTACTGCCCATCAACTTATCCTCCATTCAATTTCAATTTTATCTAGTATTCAATTGATTTTTTTCCTTTCAAAAGTTATGAATTTTAAGTGATTGAGACAGATGCATGGCGATAGAGATGATGGTTGTGGCTTAGGAATGGTTGAGATGGTGGTGGTGCTTCACAATCCTTCATGACTATTTTAGGTAGTGGGTATCATTTTGACTCCGTCAGTGGTGGAGCATAACCTGACAAGTAACAAAAGAAACAATTAAAAAATTTAGTACTAACTATATAGTAAAAATTAAACTTGGGTATGATCGTTATATGCCTGGTGGGATAGGGACCTTCATGAACATAATTTAAACACATTGAGTGAGAGTATTACGTTGCGGGAATCTAAATTTTTTCATTGGTGGAGATGGTGGTGATTGCAGCAGTGGCTTAGAAATAGTGAGTGATGGAAAATTTTGGTCTATTCTACTATGAAAAAGAAGGAAAACAAATAAAGAAAAAAATTAAAATACATAAATTGATGAAAAGACAATAAAAATAACATGTTAATATTTATTTTTTGGTGTTTACTATCTCAAACAAAGTGAAACACACTCTATTTTTCATGTAAGAAATAAAGAGGTGATTATTTAACTTTTAAATTCAAGGGTGTTACGACCCTGCGAAGTTGAAGTGCGTAGTTAACAATTCGAGTAAAGGTGGGAGGGATTTAAGAGTATTTTCTACTAAATTGGGTTTTAAGATTTGTCTAAAAATTTTGCATGCATGTCACATTACTAGAATCAACACATGAAGAACTGTATAAAGAACAAAAGGGACTAACATATATTAAAAATAAAAAGCAAAAAGGACACTTCATTTTGTCAAAAGAAAAGATAGAAGGGTGATAGAGCTCAAATACACCCTAAAATTTAATGTAACACTATCATTAGCAATATAATTATGAAACTTAGAGTCGGGGTCGAATCCACAAGGAATGAAGGCAATAGGTTCACCTTCGAGCGTCTCAAGTGACTATATGCTTGCTCGTAATGCTAAAAATAATGCAAGAAAATAAAAATAGGGGAAGCAATTCAAAATCGTTAAGATCAATATATGAAATGTTCGAGTACTATGCAAAAATGACTCCTAGAGTTTGCAATCAAGAATTAAAGGTACTTGGGGTTATGCTTTCGTGAGAGTCGGTTCATGTATTGATAATGGATAATTGCCTAAATTCGTTTAATAACTATAGGTAATCTAGGCCTTAGATTTTGGTTTCAATCTTTCAATAAACCACCAAAATGATATAAATCAAGTCATAGTGACCACTACTCTTCACCCTTATCCCCTTTGACAAGGATGATAAAGGATCTAGGGTTAGCTAGAGCTTGCAACCACTAATCATGAGTTTGATACATGGAATAGAGGTAAAACTCATAAAAATTAATTGATTAAGAAGGCAAATAAACAATACTCATACAATTATCACATTAACACATAACTCTCCAAGATAGAAATTTAGCTAGTCATAACAAAAAATAAGAGAAATATACTCATAGCTTCATTTAGATCTGCCATAAAATCCAAAACTATCCTAGAAAATCTTGAATTCAAAGCTAAAACTTAACAACAATAGCTAAACTCTACTCTAAGGTTTTGATTACAAGTTCTCAAATCTCAAAAATTTGCTAGAATAGGGTTCCAAGCTACCAAAAAGCTTTTTAAATTCAACCAAAATTAGGCCAGTTAATTACAGAAATGCCACCGCATCAAAATTAGAAAACTACTATATCATCACCAAACCACTCGATGATGTGCCGATTGATCATCATATTTCTAAATTGGCATAAATCTTAAGATTAATGGATTGACATCTATTACTTTTGGCGATAGAGGACTGCTCTGCCGATCTCTTTGTTGATGCCGCCCCGATTAGCCTTTCTTTATCAAAATTTTTCTAGAATTTGAACTGAGTTGAACTATTATTTTTAGTGATGCAAATAAGTCTTAATTTTTTTCCTCATCAACACTCTCAACTTAAATCTTTGATTGTCCTCTAGTAAATTACTGCACATAAAACAAAATAAACATTTCCTGCAAACAGTATTACATAGGAGCTAAGACACAAGCCTCTTTTGTAAGAACACTTTGCCCTTAAGATTATGAAATCGATGGAATAAGTCTCACCTTTTAAGCAATCAAATTATGAGCAAAAAGCCTCAAATGTTGCCTAAATGTTACAAAATCACGAACATACTCATTTACTTCATCTAAGATAAATGAGTCTTTAATTACAATCATGTGACCTCATATAAATATGTCCCTTCCCTCAAGAAGGGATCAACATTAAAATAAGGACTACCATGAATCACTCTCTCTCTAAAAAATTATCATGCACATGAGTACCACATTATAGGCTTTCCTATAAGCCCCATTTCACCACATTTGAGCATGCTACTTTGGAGATCACAAAGGTCCTTCTTTGGTTTGTATGTAGGCACTGGATAAGGTAGGTAAGCCTAAGGATATAGTGACTCCACCCCCTCGAAGCATCTAAAGAGACTTCAGTTGCACTTATTTCCCAAAACTTACTTCTTAAGCAATTTTAAGGACAAATTATCTATGGTTTTCATGCTAACTTCATGTTCCTATCCTTTCAAAACAAAAAAAAAGCTTCCTAATTACTTACAAGCTAACTCAAATGCAACTTTTTTTCAAATCCTTTTATTCTTTTTCTCCTTTTTTGCTATTCACAAGGAATACTAGGATAACAAGGAGAGAGAAAAGTTAGAGAAAAGTGATTGGTCTTCAATTTTATAAACTTCATATTACAAATCCCACCCACTATCTCTACCACCCCCAACTTAGGATTTTGACCTAAGTTGATTTTCGGTCTCACCTAAATACTTTAAGAAGGGTTAGGTTCAAAAGAAGGGACTTTGAAAATTGGTTTCAAACTGTACTGAGGTTATCCAAGAAAACCATTCCAAGGCTCAATGTAGGGACAAAATTTGTCACACAAAACACAATGGGATGGATTTTAGGCCAACTTGGAGGTTCACTCAAGATTAATGGCCTAGTATCACTTCTCCAACATCGCACCCTTTTTATTAGAAGCAGAGCAACCAGGCAAATTTTAGGTGGACTTAATCTGCAAGATCAAGTAGAATCCTCACCTACATGTCACACTCAAATGCAAAATCATAGCACCCTTCCTCAATTAGTGTACCACATTTATAGCACATGTAGAGATAGGCACTCAATTAGTCAAAATAAGATACTGATACTCCAAATAATGAGAAATAGATTAACTAAACCTAAGAAAATTTTTAGAAATAGGCACCATTTGCAAAAGTAGAGCAATGCACAAGTATTCTTCATTTCTTAGAGATTTGAGCATATTAAAAATCTTCCCAAGAGTACCAGTTGAGTCAAAGTGTTCTATTTCTAGTAAACTTTTCTTACAAGTACGCATGCAAGAAAGAAATGAATTTTTATTATTAGCTAAACTACGAACTGCTAAACTAAAAATAAGAGGTTAAGGAATAAAATTGAAAATATCACACACCACACTCAATGAAATCCATAACATCAAATCTAAAATATTACAAACCAAATGAAAAAATCCAAATACCATCTGAATCAAGGCCACACACTAAAGTGAAATATAGTATCAAGAACAATCAAACAGAAATCTAGAAATGAGTTAAAATGATGCAAATCCTAATAAATAAACACCCAGCACAGTTTTAAAGTATGCATTATCCTCAATGCAATAGGACTAAGGGAAATAAAAGAGAATGGGATTAAGGCCCCCCTTCAACATGGCTAAGCTTTTGGCGGTGATTAGATCACAAAGTAGTCTCTACATGGGCATCATTGTTTGACTTAGTACTATGTATGGCATGTGGGGGTGGATCTGGTACTGACCCATCATCTCCATAGCAACAGCTGAACTAGTGGTCCTAATTTATGTCATTTCTCTAGTCTACCTCTCCAAAGTAATAGTAAGAATAGTGATACGAAATCAAACCAACAACACCAAGAGCTTCAAGTAGGCTCGGATTTCAGTCCAACAACACAAGAACAACAAGTTTAAGTTTCAGTTTTTCAGTCCAACAACACAAGAACAACAAGATAGATAACAATGCTAGTGAATCAAAAAGAGCCCCACACGGCTTCACTAGACTTTAAGATAACAAAATCAACAACAACAACAAGATAAAGAAAGGTAGATAACTTGACATATAACATTCAAGAAACTAAGAACCCTACATCAAGAGAGGACCCTAAGTCTAATGAATATAAACACCAAGTTCTTATGAGGACCAAGAGGCACTCAACGACCTCAAAACCCTTGTTTCTAGCCAAAGAGACAACACAAGTATCCCTCTACTTGTGAGATAATAGGGACGGCTTCTAAGAGTGGAAGAGAGACGAAATGTTTAGTGTTTTTAGGTTACAAAATCAGCATTCAAAAACTAAGGAATAACTCTCTAACATGTTCTATTTATACTACAAACAAAAGGGGTAAAATGACCCATCCGCCCTTGCTTCTTGTGCCAACCTTGGAGAGTAGTTTATTACACATTAAGACCTCTCTTCACACATAAAAACGTTTAGGTCCTTGGTTGGTTCAATCACCAACTCACACACGACCATTTGCATGAACAAAGCTTGGAGTTTTTGTAATTCCCGAGCTTGGCTTCGTGTGAAAGGCCGTGTACCTGTGGAGGCTGCCCCAACCGTATCATCCTCTCCATCTTGAGAGGAATTTGACCTCAAATTCCGCATTTGGTCATCTCCAACCGCATCCACGAGGGAGAGATCACCAACGTTGAAAGTGTTGTGCACTTGATATTCCGGTGGAAGGTCAATCTTGTAGGCGTTGTGATACGGTTGGGGCAGCCTCCACAGGTACACGGCCTTTCACATGAAGCCAAGCTCGGGAATTACAAAAACTCCAAGCTTTGTTCATGCAAATGGCCGTGTGTGAGTTGGTGATTGAACCAACCAAGGACCTAAACGTTTTTATGTGTGAAGAGAGGTCTTAATGTGTAATAAACTACTCTCCAAGGTTGGCACAAGAAGCAAGGGCGGATGGGTCATTTTACCCCTTTTGTTTGTAGTATAAATAGAACATGTTAGAGAGTTATTCATTAGTTTTTGAATGCTGATTTTTGAAACCTAAAAACACTAAACATTTCTCTCTCTCTCTACTCTTAGAAGCCGCCCCTATTATCTCACAAGTAGAGGGATACTTGTGTTGTCTCTTTGGCTAGAAGCAAGGGTTTTGAGGTCGTTGAGTGCCTCTTGGTCCTCGTAAGAACTTGGTGTTTATATTCATTAGACTTAGGGTCCTCTCTTGATGATAGGGTTCTTAGTTTCTTGAATGTTATATGTCAAGTTATCTATCTTTCTTTATCTTGTTGTTGTTGTTGATTTTGCTATCTTAAAGTCTAGTGAAGCCGTGTGGGGCTCTTTTCGATTCACTAGCATTGTTATCTATCTTGTTGTTCTTGTGTTGTTGGACTGAAAAACCGAAACTTAAACTTGTTGTTCTTGTGTTGTTGGACTGAAATCCGAGCCTACTTGAAGCTCTTGGTGTTGTTGGTTTGATTTTGTATCATTTGGTATCAAAGCAAGACCGGTTGTGTTCCAACATAACCCATCTTGGGCTAGTTCACGGCTTAAACAAACAACACCAAAAAGAAATTCTGAAAATCTGTCCATTAAAAGTTGAAACCAAGAATGATGTTGTATGTTTAGATCTAGGTGTTATTTTGCTTGTTTAGTGAGTTTCTAGTGTTGGTTTCTTTCTCACCAACACTAAGGTGTCTAGATCCAAAAGTTGAGCTTGAAAACTTGAACATTGTGTAGTGACTTGAAGTGGCCGAAAGTTGTATGTTGTTGATAACCAAAAGAAAAATCGGTGGTTGTGTGTTTATGTGCTAAAGAAGTTGATGAAGTTTGTTGAGGTGTTCCTCTTTTGAACTTGTTCATCTTGTTCATCTTGTTGTGTGCTCAAGTTGTAAGACAAGCTATAAAGTTGTTGTGAAAGACTTGCACCCATCACCTTTAGTCTTGTCAATCACTTTTCCCTAATTCAAGGGGCCTTGTTTTGTGGGATTAGTCAACCAAACCTCACTTTCTTGAGTTTGAAAAGGGTGAAATACTACAAGATTTTATTTTTCCCACCAAAACACTTTGCAAACTATAACAAGTTGTGTGAATATTAACACAAAAAAAAAAAAGAGAAGAAGAACGTGTGGAACCATTGCATGCTGCCACGTCACTATAAGCTCAACTTAGGATATTCTTTGGTTGCTAATTGTTGATCCTTGGTTTCCCTTACTTGGTCCTAGAACTAATTAACAAACTAGTACCTTCCTACTAGGTTGTCAACTAGTTCCTTGTACCGTTTGTTCGTGTCAACGATTATTTGAGTGCTTTTATTCGTTTGAATGAATTGCTGATTTTTGACTCTAGTCCGGCATGAATTCTTTGAGTCTTCAAACAAGAATCCATTCCGGATAAGAGCTTACTCATACCTTAAAAAAATTTCACGGTTACTAGCCAATTATACAACACTTGTGGAACACGAACTTGTGGTGAACTAAAGCGGATAATATCTTGACAATGGAAGGAGCTACGTCTCATAATGTGGATACTAATGCCCTTGATTCTATGAGGGTCACTCTTGAGGCCGTTACCCGGACACTTGAAAGGTTGAATTCGGAATTTGGGGCCGTGAGAGGGGACTTGGCAGCAATAAAGGGGGAAGTGTCGACTATTAGTGGGAGATTAGAACAAGTGGAGAGTCAAAGGAACTCTCGTCCTTCTACTCCTCTACATGTATCTACCAATGGTCATGATAGGACCTCCTCCGCAACCATCACCCCCGAAACAGTCCACCAAATGCTAAATGCACCCCAAGCTCCACTAAATACCGCAAGCCAAACTACCTATTTTCCTCCAAACCGAGACCCCACTAGACCACTACATTTCCAAGCCCCTCCAATTCCACAAGAGGGATTTGGACGCCAAGTACCTCCACTAAATCCGAACCCTCCATTCCAAGCTCCATTAACCCAAAGACCGCAAATTCCAAATCCTCCGAATCAAAACGGCCAAGGCCGACCAGCCCACTTTGAAGGATACGGTAGAGAGGAGTATGAAGGAGATGGAGCCTTTGATGATGCTTATATGAGGGAGGAGGAGTTAAGAGGGGGTTGAGGAGAACCTAGGAGATAAAGGGGGTATGGATATAGGGGAAACCGACACCAAGAGAGAGACGTAGGCATCAACACCATCAAGTTGAGCCTACCCATCTTTAAGGGTGAAAGTGACCCCGAGACCTACTTAACTTGGGAATCGGCTTGTGACAAAGTTTTCCAAGTTAATGACATCTCGGAAGAAAAGAAGAGTTGCTACGCTATAGCTCACCTCGAGGGCTATGCTAACACTTGGTGGGAGTATGTTAAATGATTTGGTAATGAATTAGTTGATGGGCAGCCACCACCTTGGTATCGGTTGAGGTATTTGATGAGACAACGATACCTTCCCGAGAGATATCGTCATGAGTTGCTTGCTAGATTATATGGCCTGCGGCAAGGAGGCAAGAGTTTGATGGCCTATTTTGACGAGTTCCAACAACTCATGTTGAAACTTGATCATCGTGGGGAGAAAATCAGTCACGACATCATCCGGTTCAAGTGTGGGTTAAGCAAAGAGATCTCCACTCATTTGACCCTTCACCGGTTTGAAACCATTGACGGTATATTCCAAGCGGCCCTTGAGATTGAAAGGGAACTTAAGGAGAGATCATCCTTCAAGGCAAGGGTACAAACCCCCTCGGGTTGGCCCAAAAACAAGGACCAACCCGCCCCTACGAAGCTGCCCGAGTCCAAAACAGTCCCTAAATTCCCTCCGAAGCCGGAGGCTCACAAATATCCCAACCCAAAGGGGTTCCAATGCTTCAAGTGCCAAGGTTGGGGGCATAAGGCCAATGAATGTCCGAACCGGCGCAATGTGATCCTACGAGAAGGAAAAGTGTACTACCTTGGTGAGGAGGTGATTTCCGAAAGGGGGGAGGATGAGGCCGAGCCTCAAGATGGAGAGGGAGCTGAAAATGGGCCGAATGATGATGAATTAGATGGTAGTGAAGATGTCTATCCACAAAAAGGGGAGTGTGTGGTTCCAAACTTTGTGGTTAGACGTGTCATGATTAGTAAGGCGATAGATGACCCGAGTCAAAGGGAAAATCTATTCCATACTAAGTGTCTTGTAAAGGGGAGTGTGTGCACCTTGGTGATTGATAGTGGTAGTTGTACAAATGTTGCGAGCCATGCTATGGTAAATTTCTTGAAGCTACCAACTACACTACACACTAGTCCTTACAAGCTACAATGGTTGAACGATTGTGGTGAATTAAAGGTCACAAGGCAATGTGTGATTCAGTTTAAGGTGGGAAACTACCACGACGAAGTGCTTTGTGACGTGATCCCAATGCAAGCATGTCACTTGTTATTAGGTAGACCATGGCAATATGATAGGTCTACTAAACACGATGGGAGGTCCAACCGGTATACGCTTGAGAAGGATGGCCGAAAGGTCACACTTCATCCTCTTTCACCCTCCCAAGTAAATGAGTGGCATCAAAAGATGAGAGAGTTGAAGAGAAAGGGGAAGGAATCCGGAAAGGGAGAAAAGGGGGGGAATACCGTAGGTGAGGAAGTAGGGACATCCGAGGCTGTCCCAACGACAAGGGAGATGGAAAACGTAGTGATGTTGGCTAGGAGGAAAGAACTCTTCGTGGACCATGATGAAAACAAGCCGATGTTACTTTTGGCCCATTGTTTTAATACTAACCCCACTAATTCTTCCATTTCCCCTTTGATTTCTTGTGTGTTGCAGGAGTATGAAGATGTATTTCCTCAAGAACTTCCGCAAGGATTGCCCCCACTTCGGGGAATTGAGCACCAAATTGATTTGGTGCCGGGTTCAAAACTTCCAAACAAACCGGCCTATAGGAGCAATCCCATGGACACTAAGGAGCTTGAAAGACAAGTTGAGGAGCTTCTTAACAAGGGATACATCAAGGAAAGCATGAGTCTGTGTGCTATTCCGGTGCTTTTGGTACCGAAGAAGGACAGAACTTGGCGCATGTGCGTCGATTGTAGAGCCATTAACAAAATCACTATAAGGTATCGTCATCCAATCCCTAGACTAGATGATACGTTAGATGAGCTCCACGGATCTTGTTTGTTTTCTAAAGTGGACCTTAGGAGGGGCTATCACCAAATTCGCATGCAACCCGGTGATGAGTGGAAGACCGCATTTCAGACCAAATTCGGTCTATATGAGTGGCTGGTCATGCCCTTCGGCCTTACCAATGCTCCTAGCACCTTTATGAGGCTAATGAATCATGTAATGAAGCCTTATATTGGAAAGTTTATGGTGGTTTACTTTGATGATGTGTTGGTGTATAGTAAATCTATTGATGATCATGTAATGCATTTGAGATGTGTGTTTGATGTGCTCCGAAAGGAGAAGCTGTATGCCAACATGGAGAAGTGTTCTTTTGGTGTTGATAAGGTTATATTCTTGGGTTTTGTCGTGAGCTCAAGGGGTGTGGAAGTGGACGATTCCAAGATAGACTCTATTCGAAGTTGGCCGACCCCTAAAACTATTGGAGAAATCCGAAGTTTCCACAGGTTGGCAAGATTTTATAGGAGGTTTGTCAAAGGATTTAGTTCCATAGCAGCCCCCTTGACCGAGGTAATTAGAAAGGACGGACCCTTTAAATGGGGTGATGAGCAGGCTAGGGCTTTTGAGGCCTTGAAAGCTACGCTCATCTCGGCGCCTTTATTGCAATTGCCCGATTTTGATAAGATGTTCGAAGTAGAGTGTGATGCTAGTAAGGTTGGCATCAGGGCTGTTTTGATGCAAGAAGGTAAGCCCGTTGCTTATTTCAGTGAAAAGCTCAAAGGGGCAACTCTTAATTACTCAACTTATGATTTGGAGTTGTACGCCCTTGTTAGAGCTTTGGGAAATTGGAAACATTATTTGTGGCCTAAGGAGTTTGTGATACGAACGGATCATGAGTCGTTGAAACACCTTAAGAGCCAAGACAAGTTGAATAGGCATCATGCAAAGTGGATTGAGTTCATCGAGACTTTCCCTTATGTAATTCATTACAAAAGGGGAAAGGAAAATGTTGTTGCCGATGCCTTGTCTAGGAAGCATGTGCTTGTTGCTACCTTGTCGTCGAAATTGATGGGTTTTGAGAGCTTGCGGTTGTTGTATCCCAAGGATCCTACCTTTGCTCCTATTTTTAGGGAATGCAAAGAGTGGGGAAGGGACCGTTGGCTTAAGGAGAATGACCATTCCTCCTACTCTTGGTTCGATGGGTATTTGTTCAAAGGGAGGAGGTTGTGTGTTCCTTTTAGTTCTTGGAGGGAATTATTTGTGAAGGAGGCCCATGACGGAGGCCTCATGGGGCACTTTGGGGTAGACAAGACCCTCGGAATCTTAGAGGAGAACTTCTATTGGCCCAAAATGCGCAAAGATGTCACTAAAATTTGTAGTCAATGCGTGGCCTGCCGGAGTGCGAAATCTCGTCTCCTACCTCAAGGATTATACACCCCACTCCCTACTCCCCTTAGACCTTGGTTGGACATTTCGATGGATTTTGTTTTGGGGCTGCCAAGGACTAGAAAGGGCCGAGATAGCATTTTTGTTATTGTTGATAGATTCTCTAAAATGGCTCATTTTATTCCATGTGCTAAAACCGAGGATGCTCGTAGTGTAGCTTCATTATTTGTAGAACATGTTGTAAAGCTTCACGGGGTACCGAGGACTATTGTGAGCGATAGGGACTCCAAGTTCCTAAGTCTCATTTGGAAGTCCATGTGGGGTAGGCTTGGAACGAAGTTACTTTTCTCCACGTCTTGCCACCCACAAACCGATGGCCAAACGGAGGTAGTAAATAGAACCTTAGGGTCTATGCTACGTTCTATGGTTAAAGGTAAACTGACTTCATGGGAAGATCACCTACCCTTGGTGGAATTTGCATACAACCGGGTAATACATTCGAGCACGGGAATGACTCCCTTTGAATGTGTTTACGACCTGAATCCCCTTACCCCTTTAGATCTCACTCCTTTGTCTAGTGATCTCATGACCAGCTTAGATGGAAATAAAAGAGCCAAGGCAATGAAGAAAATGCATGAGACGGTGCGGATCAAGCTTGAAAAGAAGAACCAAGAGGTTGCAAAAAGGGTAAACAAAGGGAGAAGAAGGCTTGTGCTTGAACCCGGAGATTGGGTGTGGGTGCATCTTCGAAAGGATCGGTTTCCAGCTCAAAGGAAGTCCAAATTCCTGCCAAGGGGTGATGGTCCTTTCCAAGTACTTGAGAGAATCAATGACAACGCCTACAAGATTGACCTTCCACCGGAATATCAAGTGCACAACACTTTCAACGTTGGTGATCTCTCCCTCGTGGATGCGGTTGAAGATGACCAAATGCTGAATTTGAGGTCAAATTCCTCTCAAGATGGAGAGGATGATACGGTTGGGGCAGCCTCCACAGGTACACGGCCTTTCACACGAAACCAAGCTCGGGAATTACAAAAACTCCAAGCTTTGTTCATGCAAATGGCCGTGTGTGAGTTGGTGATTGAACCAACCAAGGACCTAAACGTTTTTATGTGTGAAGAGAGGTCTTAATGTGTAATAAACTACTCTCCAAGGTTGGCACAAGAAGCAAGGGCGGATGGGTCATTTTACCCCTTTTGTTTGTAGTATAAATAGAACATGTTAGAGAGTTATTCATTAGTTTTTGAATGCTGATTTTTGTAACCTAAAAACACTAAACATTTCTCTCTCTCTCTACTCTTAGAAGCCGCCCCTATTATCTCACAAGTAGAGGGATACTTGTGTTGTCTCTTTGGCTAGAAGCAAGGGTTTTGAGGTCGTTGAGTGCCTCTTGGTCCTCGTAAGAACTTGGTGTTTATATTCATTAGACTTAGGGTCCTCTCTTGATGTTAGGGTTCTTAGTTTCTTGAATGTTATATGTCAAGTTATCTATCTTTCTTTATCTTGTTGTTGTTGGTGATTTTGCTATCTTAAAGTCTAGTGAAGCCGTGTGGGGCTCTTTTCGATTCACTAGCATTGTTATCTATCTTGTTGTTCTTGTGTTGTTGGACTGAAAAACCGAAACTTAAACTTGTTGTTCTTGTGTTGTTGGACTGAAATCCGAGCCTACTTGAAGCTATTGGTGTTGTTGGTTTGATTTTGTATCCCGTTGTCATTGATTCTCTCAAGTACTTGGAAAGGACCATCGCCCCTTGGCAGCAATTTGGACTTCCTTTGAGCTGGAAACCGATCCTTTCGAAGATGCACCCACACCCAATCTCCGGGTTCAAGCACAAGCCTTCTTCTCCCTTTGTTTACCCTTTTTGCAACCTCTTGGTTCTTCTTTTCAAGCTTGATCCGCACCGTCTCATACATTTTCTTCATTGCCTCGGCTCTTTTATTTCCATCTAAGCTGGTCATGAGATCACTAGACAAAGGAGTGAGATCTAAAGGGGTAAGGGGATTCAGGCCGTAAACACATTCAAAGGGAGTCATTCCCGTGCTCGAATGTATTACCCGGTTGTATGCAAATTACACCAAGGGTAGGTGATCTTCCCATGAAGTCAGTTTACCTTTAACCATAGAACGTAGCATAGACCCTAAGGTTCTATTTACTACCTCCGTTTGGCCATCGGTTTGTGGGTGGCAAGACGTGGAGAAAAGTAACTTCGTTCCAAGCCTACCCCACATGGACTTCCAAAAGAGACTTAGGAACTTGGAGTCCCTATCGCTCACAATAGTCCTCGGTACCCCGTGAAGCTTTACAACATGTTCAACAAATAATGAAGCTACACTACGAGCATCCTCGGTTTTAGCACATGGAATAAAATGAGCCATTTTAGAGAATCTATCAACAATAACAAAAATGCTATCTCGGCCCTTTCTAGTCCTTGGCAGCCCCAAAAAAAAATCCATCGAAATGTCCAACCAAGGTCTAAGGGGAGTAGGGAGTGGGGTGTATAATCCTTGAGGTAGGAGATGAGATTTCGCACTCCGGCAGGCCACGCATTGACTACAAATTTTAGTGACGTCTTTGCGCATTTTGGGCCAATAGAAATTCTCCTCTAAGATTCTGAGGGTCTTGTCTACCCCAAAGTGCCCCATGAGGCCTCCGTCATGGGCCTCCCTCACAAATAATTCCCTCCAAGAACTAGAAGGAACACACAACCTCCTCCCTTTGAACAAATACCCATCGAACCGAGAGTAGGAGGAATGGTCATTCTCCTTAAGCCAACGGTCCCTTCCCCACTCTTCGCATTCCCTAAAAATAGGAGCAAAGGTAGGATCCTCGGGATACAACAACCGCAAGCTCTCAAAACCCATCAATTTCGAAGACAAGGTAGCAACAAGCACATGCTTCCTAGACAAGGCATCGGCAACAACATTTTCCTTTCCCCTTTTGTAATGAATTACATAAGGGAAAGTCTCGATGAACTCAATCCACTTAGCATGACGCCTATTCAACTTGTCTTGGCTCTTAAGGTGTTTCAACGACTCATGATCAGTTCGTATCACAAACTCCTTAGGCCACAAATAATGTTGCCAATTTCCCAAAGCTCTGACAAGGGCGTACAACTCCAAATCATAAGTTGAGTAATTAAGAGTTGCCCCTTTGAGCTTTTCACTGAAATAAGCAACGGGCTTACCTTCTTGCATCAAAACAGCCCCGATGACAACCTTACTAGCAATCACACTCTACTTCAAACAGCTTATCAAAATCGGGCAATTGCAATAGAGTCGCCGAGATGAGCGTAGCTTTCAAGGCCTCAAAAGCCCTAGCCTGCTCATCACCCCATTTAAAGGGTCCGTCCTTTCTAATTACCTCGGTAAAAGGGGCTGCTATGGAACAAAATCCTTTGACAAACCTCCTATAAAAGCTTGCCAACCCGTGGAAACTTTGGATTTCTCCAATAGTTTTAGGGGTCGGCCAACTTCGAATAGAGTCTATCTTGGAATCGTCCACTTCCACACCCCTTGAGCTCACGACAAAACCCAAGAATATAACCTTATCAACACCAAAAGAACACTTCTCCATGTTGGCATACAGCTTCTCCTTTCGGAGCACATCAAACACACATCTCAAATGCATTACATGACCATCAATAGATTTACTATACACCAACACATCGTAAAAGTAAACCACCACAAACTTTCCAATATAAGGCTTCATTACATGATTCATTAGCCTCATAAAGGTGCTAGGAGCATTGGTAAGGACGAAGGGCATGACCAGCCACTCATATAGACCGAATTTGGTCTTGAATGCGGTCTTCCACTCATCACCGGGTTGCATGCGAATTTGGTGATAGCCGCTCCTAAGGTCCACTTTAGAAAACAAACAAGATCCGTGGAGCTCATCTAACGTATCATATAGTCTAGGGATTGGATGACGATACCTTATAGTGATTTTGTTGATGGCTCTACAATCGACGCACATGCGCCAAGTTCCGTCCTTCTTCGGTACCAAAAGCACCGGAACAGCACACGGACTCATGCTTTCCTTGATGTATCCCTTGTTGAGAAGCTCCTCAACTTGTCTTTCAAGCTCCTTAGTGTCCATGGGATTGCTCCTATAGGCCGGTTTGTTTGGAAGTTGTGAACCCGGCACCAAATCAATTTGGTGCTCAATTCCCCAAAGTGGGGGCAATCCTTGCGGAAGTCCTTGAGGAAATACATCTTCATACTCCTGCAACACACAAGAAATCAAAGGGGAAATGGAAGAATTAGTGGGGTTAGTATTAAAACAATGGGCCAAAAGTAACATCGGCTTGTTTTCATCATGGTCCACGAAGAGTTCTTTCCTCCTAGCCAACATCACTACGTTTTCCATCTCCCTTGTCATTGGGACAGCCTCGGATGTCCCTACTTCCTCACCTACATCATTCCCCCCTTTTTCTCCCTTTCCGGATTCCTTCCCCTTTTCCTTTAACTCTCTCATCTTTTGATGCCACTCATTTACTTGGGAGGGTGAAAGAGGGTGAAGTGTGACCTTTCGGCCATCCTTCTCAAGCGTATACCGGTTGGACCTCCCATCGTGTTTAGTAGACCTATCATATTGCCATGGTCTACCTAACAACAAGTGACATGCTTGCATTGGTATCACGTCACAAAGCACTTCATCGTGGTAGTTTCCCACCTTAAACCGAATCACACATTGCCTTGTGACCTTTAATTCACCAAAATCGTTCAACCATTATAGCTTGTAAGGACTAGTGTGTAGTGTAGTTGGTAGCTTCAAGAAATTTACCATAGCATGGCTCGCAACATTTGTACAACTACCACTATCAATCACCAAGGTGCACACACTCCCCTTTACAAGACACTTAGTATGGAATAGATTTTCCCTTTGACTCGGGTCATCTATCGCCTTACTAATCATGACACGTCTAACCACAAAGTTTGGAACCACACACTCCCCTTATTGTGGATAGACATCTTCACTAAAATCTAATTCATCATCATTCGGCCCATTTTCAGCTCCCTCTCCATCTTGAGGCTCGGCCTCATCCTCCCCCCTTTTGGAAGCCACCTCCTCACCAAGGTAGTACACTTTCCCTTCTCGTAGGATCACATTGCGCCGGTTCGTACATTCATTGGCCTTATGCCCCCAACCTTGGCACTTGAAGCATTGGAACCCCTTTGGGTTGGGATATTTGTGAGCCTCCGGTTTCAGAGGGAATTTAGGGACTGTTTTGGACTCGGGCAGCTTCGTAGGGGCGGGTTGGTCCTTGTTTTTGGGCCAACCCGAGGGGGTTTGTACCCTTGCCTTGAAGGATGATCTCTCCTTAAGTTCCCTTTCAATCTCAAGGGCCGCTTGGAATATACCGTCAATGGTTTCAAACCGGTGAAGGGTCAAATGAGTGGAGATCTCTTTGTTCAACCCACACTTGAACCGGATGATGTCGTGACTGATTTGCTCCCCACGATGATCAAGTTTCAACATGAGTTGTTGGAACTCATCAAAATAGGCCATCACACTCTTGCCTCCTTGCCGCAAGCCATATAATCTAGCAAGCAACTCATGACGATATCTCTCGGGAAGGTATCGTTGTCTCATCAAATACCTCAACCGTTACCAAGGTGGTGGCTGCCCATCAACTAATTCATTACCAAATCGTTTAACATCCTCCCACCAAGTGTTAGCATAGCCCTCGAGGTGAGCTATAGCGTAGCAACTCTTCTTTTCTTCCGAGATGTCATTAACTTGAAAAACTTTGTCACAAGTCGATTCCCAAGTTAAGTAGGTCTCGGGGTCACTTTCACCCTTAAAGATGGGTAGGCTCAACTTGATGGTGTTGATGCCTACGTCTCTCTCTTGGTGTTGGTTTCCCCTATCTCCATACCCTCGGTATCTCCTAGGTTCTCCTCGACCCCCTCTTAACTCCTCCTCCCTCATATAAGCATCATCAAAGGCTCCATCTCCTTCATACTCCTCTCTACCGTATCCTTCAAAGTGGGCTGGTCGGCCTTGGCCATTTTGATTCGGAGTATTTGGAATTTATGGTCTTTGGGTTAATGGAGCTTGGAATGGAGGGTTCGGATTTAGTGGAGGTACTTGGCGTCCAAATCCCTCTTGTGGAATTGGAGGGGCTTGGAAATGTAGTGGTCTAGTGGGGTCTCGGTTTGGAGGAAAATAGGTAGTTTGGCTTGCGGTATTTAGTGGAGCTTGGGGTGCATTTAGCATTTGGTGGACTGTTTCGGGGGTGATGGTTTCGGAGGAGGTCCTATCATGACCATTGGTAGATACATGTAGAGGAGTAGAAGGACGAGAGTTCCTTTGACTCTCCACTAGTTCTAATCTCCCACTAATAGTCGACACTTCCCCCTTTATTGCTGCCAAGTCCCCTCTCACGGCCCCAAATTCCGAATTCAACCTTTCAAGTGTCCGGGTAACGGCCTCAAGAGTGACCCTCATAGAATCAAGGGCATTAGTATCCACATTATGAGACGTAGCTCCTTCCATTGTCAAGATATTATCCGCTTTAGTTCACCACAAGTTCGTGTTCCACAAGTGTTGTATAAATTGGCTAGTAACCGTGAAATTTTTAAGGTATGAGTAATCTCTTATCCGGAATGGATTCTTGTTTGAAGACTCAAAGAATTCTTGCCGGACTAGAGTCAAAAATCAGCAATTCATTCAAACGAATAAAAGCACTCAAATAATCGTTGACACGAACAAACGGTTCAAGGAACTAGTTGACAACCTAGTAGGAATGTACTAGTTTGTTAATTAGTTCTAGGACCAAGTAAGGGAAACCAAGGATCAACAATTAGCAACCGAAGAATATCCTAAGTTGAGCTTATAGTGACGTGGCAGCATGCAATGGTTCCACACGTTCTTCTTCTCTTTTTTTTTTTTTGTTTTTGTGTTAATATTCACACAACTTGTTATAGTTTGCAAAGTGTTTTGGTGGGAAATATAAAATCTTGTAGTATTTCACCCTTTTCAAACTCAAGAAAGTGAGGTTTGGTTGACTAATCCCACAAAACAAGGCTCCTTGAATTAGGGAAAAGTGATTGACAAGACTAGAAGGTGATGGGTGCAAGTCTTTCACAACAACTTTATAGCTTGTCTTACAACTTGAGCACACAACAAGATGAACAAGATGAACAATTTCAAAAGATGAACACCTCAACAAACTTCATCAACTTCTTTAGCACATAAACACACAACCACCGATTTTTCTTTTGGTTATCAACAACATACAACTTTCGGCCACTTCAAGTCACTACACAATGTTCAAGTTTTCAAGCTCAACTTTTGCATCTAGACACCTTAGTGTTGGTGAGAAAGAAACCAACACTAGAAACTCACTAAACAAGCAAAATAACACCTAGATCTAAACATACAACATCATTCTTGGTTTCAACTTTTAATGGACAGATTTTCAGAATTTCTTTTTGGTGTTGTTTGTTTAAGCCGTGAACTAGCCCAAGATGGGTTATGTTGGAACACAACCGGTCTCGCTTTGATACCAAATGATACGAAATCAAACCAACAACACCAAGAGCTTCAAGTAGGCTCGGATTTCAGTCCAACAACACAAGAACAACAAGTTTAAGTTTCGGTTTTTCAGTCCAACAACACAAGAACAACAAGATAGATAACAATGCTAGTGAATCGAAAAGAGCCCCACACGGCTTCACTAGACTTTAAGATAACAAAATCAACAACAACAACAAGATAAAGAAAGGTAGATAACTTGACATATAACATTCAAGAAACTAAGAACCCTACATCAAGAGAGGACCCTAAGTCTAATGAATATAAACACCAAGTTCTTACGAGGACCAAGAGGCACTCAACGACCTCAAAACCCTTGTTTCTAGCAAAAGAGACAACACAAGTATCCCTCTACTTGTGAGATAATAGGGACGGCTTCTAAGAGTAGAAGAGAGACGAAATGTTTAGTGTTTTTAGGTTACAAAATCAGCATTCAAAAACTAAGGAATAACTCTCTAACATGTTCTATTTATACTACAAACAAAAGGGGTAAAATGACCCATACGCCCTTGCTTCTTGTGCCAACCTTGGAGAGTAGTTTATTACACATTAAGACCTCTCTTCACACATAAAAACGTTTAGGTCCTTGGTTGGTTCAATCACCAACTCACACACGGCCATTTGCATGAACAAAGCTTGGAGTTTTTGTAATTCCCGAGCTTGGCTTCGTGTGAAAGGCCGTGTACCTGTGGAGGCTGCCCCAACCGTATCAAATAGCATCCTTGATCTCCCACCTATCATTCTACTCAATTTGTTCCTCTACCCAGGGATCAGTCTATATGCCAACTTGACCCTGCTCCTCAAAGTAACCATCAATTTAGGCCTCATCGATCTCCTTGTCATATGAAGGGAGGCCCTTATCATCTTTCTTTGCAGCTACTGCAACATTATCATGAACAGATAGTGGTGAGGCTGGTTTCTTTGTAGGATCTCCCCTTAAACGTGTCAAGTATGGAAACCAAAGCTTATTCTCATGCTTTTGAAGGAAAAGAAGCTGCTTCTATATCTTCTGCAACTCTCCATCAGGAAATGTAGGCTATGGAGAACTCAACTAATTTAACTTGGTTCTATATAGACATAGGGTTTCACGAATACCACCTAACTCTACATGTATCGGTATCATGGCAATTTTCACCATATTGATAATCATCTAAGGATCTTTTTCTCTAATCTTGATGACCTCATATCACCAAAATTATCTAACTACCCCATCTGGATAATGTCATCTTGAGTAAGAGTGGTCCTTAAAAAACCTAAAATTATAGAAGGCTGAAAATTAGGGGAACTTGACCAAGGTGGACTAGAGGAGGGAATTAGTGGAGGAGAAGTTATAACTAACCCAAAGCGTGGTAGGAGTTGTAGTATTAGGAATGGGTTGGTTAGTAACACTATTAAGAACATCAATATTAATTACTGAGGAATCATCCACCCAAACTTTCTCCTTCTTCACTTCTTATACAAACTCAAGCCTAGTAATGTCAATAGTGGAGGTAGGGGTATAATCAAAGCCCTTCTTCTTATAAAATAAGACCTTAGTGTGTTCACATAATCTGGTGATCAAACATAGGAAACCAAGAGAGTTTTTCTTTTGTTAGGCACGACAAGCAATGTTTGGGAAAATGATCATCGCAATATTAAACCTCTCTTTCCTAATAATTATGCCTACTATAACTTCTTTAGGGTGAATAAGCATGTATTAGTTTTGTATAGGCAACAGATTTCTACACATAAAGCTCAACTAATACCGAGATTTCAAATTAAAATAGCCTTTATATCAATTTGAACCTCTGGTGCATGCCACAAAGGTGGACTATCCCTTAGCAAAGCGGTCAACCAACTCTGAACCTCTTCAACAAACTTCATTAACTTTTTTTTTTAATTTTAGGGGTTGAGCATCACCCCCAGGCCTTATCATTAATCACAAAAAGTATACATAGAGAGGGCATAAACTTGACCTCCAATCTGTGTTTACAGACAAATTGTAACTACTGTAAAGAAAATACAAAGTGTGTGCTCTAAATCTATGAACTGGTAAGCTAGCTCTAAGGTGGTTCATGTAACTTGGTCAGTTATCTTCTTCTAAAACTTGGCATGCCCAACTTGTCTAGCTGATAGTATCCTGCTACTTCTGGGGAAAGTTGACAACAATGGAAGTAATAGTGAAGATGGTCAGACTGATGACTAACTTTGGATAAGGCATCAGCTACAAAATTGGCTTCCCCATAAACATGTCTGCAAATGCACAAAGAGAATAATGACATAAGCCTTAGTAGAGATTCAATAAGAGGTTGCAGCTACCATGGAATTGGTATTTGCTTTCTGATCCATCTGATCAAGAGCTTAGAATCCACCTCCAAGAAAACCTGTTATATGTTATTCCTCTGACACCAAGAAAGTTCCCAGATAGCATCCTCTACTTCTGCTTGATTATTGGTCCCCTGGACCAAAGGTGTAGCATAAGCATATATAAGATCACCATTGTGATCTCTAATGATCCCCCTACTCCAATCTTTCCAGGATTAGTGAGAACACTACCATCAGAATTCAGCTTAACCATATTAAATGGTGGTTTAGACCAATACACAGTTGTTACTTTTGTCCCTTTCCTATATTTCTCTACATATATCATCAGGTTGAACCATCCATTAGGACTAGGGATATAAGGGCAAATAGTATGTAATAGGTGGGATATGTCTTTGTAAATGAGGAATTTAACTCTGGCCAGTTGAGGCTGCTTTCCATCATACTTGTCAGCACATCTATTTTTCCATAGGTTCTAGCAGATAATAATGGGAAGAGTCTGCATGATCAACTTGTGAGCATTATTAGTAGCCTTAGACTTCCACCACTTTAACAACAAGTTTCTTAGGGAGATAGTATCATGTATCATTCCCAGGGATACAAAGAAAAACTGCCAGATGTGTTTAGAAAATGGTCCATCAACAAATATATGTGTGATGGTATCCTAGCCAAAATTAGAACAACAACCACAAGTAGCAGGGGCAATGCAAAATTGGTTGAGACTTTCATTTGTAGGTAGTTTTCTTCATAGGACTCTCCAAAGAAGGAATGAGCATTTGAATGGGATCAATCTATGTCAGGTAAGAGTATTCATCATAGTTTTATCTTTGTGATCCCTACTAATTCCCTATTCAGATATGCAACTAAATTCTCCACTTATAGTTAGTGTCCATAGTGGGGAGTCTGCAACTCCTTCTTAGAAATGGAATTCAACTTTGAGAATAATTTGCAGTAACTGTGGAGGAAGGGTTGTACTTAGTTTTTGCATATTCCATATTCCTTCAGTGATGAAAGTTGTAACCTTAACATTATTTGATATAACTCCATCACCCTTGTACTTGTGTAGAGGTCCTAATCCTGACCAATTGTCCTACCAAAAGAGGCATGTACCAGATTTTATTCTCCATAATATATGTTGTTCAACTTCCTTCTTGTTTCTCATCATGGCCTTTCATATCAATGACTTCCCGCAACAACCTTTCCTGGCCACAACACTAACCCTCTGACAGTATTTAGCAAGCAGGAATTTACCCCACAGAGTATTTCTAGTTCTAAAGATCCACTACTATTTCAACTACAAAGTTCTACATGTATCAGTAATATACATGATACCAATTCCTCCCTCATTAGTAGGATAATAAAGGTTTCTCCAAGATACCCAGTGATATTTTCTCTAAGCGTCTGTCCATCCGAAGAAGAAATTAACAAATATACATACAAGTTTTATAATGGTCTTAGGAGGAATAAATGTTGAAAGAATATGAATGTGGATTGATTGAAGAACATGCTATACCAAGACAGCTTTACAACCATAACTAAGAAACCTAGATTGCCAGACTATTATCCTGGAATCAACTTTACTAACCATTCGATTAAAGTGATTGGTCCTTTATCTGCCAATATAGATTGGGTAACCAAGGTATGTGATAGGACTGTGTTTCTGCTGAAAGCCAGTTTCTTCTATAACCATTGAGAATGTAGAAGGAAAAGCTTGGTCTGGTAGTAGAAAATAACTTTTATCCTTGTTGATTAGCTGACCAGATACCTCTTCATAAGGTGCCAGAGTTTTCATTAACAGCCTCAGAGTTTACCTCCTACCAGTAGTGAATATGATTATGTCATCAACAAAGTTGAGATGATTAATTTGAGGGCCTTGTCATGCCATGTGAAATCCATAGTATTGAGGATGTTGATGTAAACTATTCAAAGCTCTTGACAAAACCTCATCCCCAAGAATGAACAAAGTAGGAGAGAGGGGGTCACCTTGCTTTAATATCCTGGTAGATTGAAAGAAACCATGTATGGTACCATTTACAAGTAATAAATACCAATTATTTGATAAAGTCCTTCATATGAGGTCAATAATTATCTCACCAAAACCAAATCTCCTCAAAACAAGGCAAGTATAAGACTAAGACACCCTATCATAAGCTTTGGCCATGTCAAGTTTAATAACCATATTACCACCCACTACTATTTTTTTGATACCACTGATGATTTCCTGGGCAAGCATAGTGTTCTCTGCTATATTTCTTTTTTTCACAAAACTAGACTGGTTGCTAGATATAAGAGAGGGAGGAATGGGAGAAATTCTAAGATAAATGAGTTTAGAAATAACCTTGTTGGTGAAGTTAATTAGACTAATAAGTCTATACTCAAATAGTTTGTTGAGGTGAGTAACTTTAGGAAGTAAAACAAGACAGGTATGGGAAAAATATTTGGGCATAGGATGGAAAAAAAGAAAGAAAGCACCACCTAAAGAAGATCCTCCCCTATGATATGCCGAAAGACTGGAAAAACTTCCCATTCATACCATCAGGACCAACTGCTGAGTGAGCATTTATTAAAAAAACAACATTCTTCAACTCCTCCAGAGTAGGTATTGCCTGCAAGTGCTCATTCTGTTCAATTAAAATCAATCTGGGAATATTGACTAGCATTTCTTCCTGGACATATTCAGCTTTTCCAGTAAATATGCCTTGGAAATACTTATATGCACCATCAGCAATAGCAGAATCCCCTTGAATCCATTTCCCCGCCTCATTCTTATTTTTGTGTATAAATATTTTCCTTCTTTTCCCCTGATAAGAGCATAAAAAAACTAGAGTTTGCATCTCCATAATTGAACCAGAGCAATTGGGATTTCCGTCTCAAGATGGCATCTTCAACCTTGAGGTGTCTGATGTACTCAGCTTGCAGTTTGTGGAACTCCTATCTATGCCCATCTGAGTTATGTAAGATGAACTTCTCCTTAGATTCCTTAACCCTTTATTTATAAATCTTTACATTAGCATAAATTTCACCAAATTCTTCTTTAAACCAATGACTAAGAGTTGAAGTTAATCTCTTCAACTTCGATTGAAATCTCCACATAAGTGTATAGGGCTTCTGCCAATATCTCTCCACTGTATTGAGAAAAGTAGGATTATCCACCAAATAATCTAGAAATTTGAAGTATTTAATATGAGAGTCCACCCTATCCTATAACTTCTTAAGTAAGGGGCATTGATCTGAGCCTACAAAAAATAGATGAGTGATGGTGGACAAAAACATCTTCTCCAACCATGTATCAGATAACATTTCTCTATCAAATATTTTCCAAATCCTGAACTGGATTCCTCTAAGGTTAGACCATATGAATTTGGGACCATGCAAGCCAAGGTCAGTTAATCCACAAGCTTTAATCACTCCCATAAATTCAAAGCTTTTCCTCATGTCTTAAGGAATACCACCCAGTTTTTCATCATCTTTTGTAATGACATTAAAGTCACTTATAGTACACTAAGATAAAGAAGTTGCAGACAGTTGCACCAATTTATTCCACAAGGGTCTTCTCAATATATCTCTGCATTTGGCGTAGACCATGGTTATGAGATATGTTTAGACTAGATGATACGGTTGGGGCAGCCTCCACAGGTACACGGCCTTTCACACGAAGCCAAGCTCGGGAATTACAAAAACTCCAAGCTTTGTTCATGCAAATGGCCGTGTGTGAGTTGGTGATTGAACCAACCAAGTACCTAAACGTTTTTATGTGTGAAGAGAGGTCTTAATGTGTAATAAACTACTCTCCAAGGTTGGCACAAGAAGCAAGGGCGAATGGGTCATTTTACCCCTTTTGTTCATCTTGTTCATCTTGTTGTGTGCTCAAGTTGTAAGACAAGCTATAAAGTTGTTGTGAAAGACTTGCACCCATCACCTTCTAGTCTTGTCAATCACTTTTCCCTAATTCAAGGAGCCTTGTTTTGTGGGATTAGTCAACCAAACCTCACTTTCTTGAGTTTGAAAAGGGTGAAATACTACAAGATTTTATTTTTCCCACCAAAACACTTTGCAAACTATAAAAAGTTGTGTGAATATTAACACAAAAAAAAAAAAAAAAAAAAAAAGAGAGAAGAAGAACATGTGGAACCATTGCATGCTGCCACGTCACTATAAGCTCAACTTAGGATATTCTTTGGTTGCTAATTGTTGATCCTTGGTTTCCCTTACTTGGTCCTAGAACTAATTAACAAACTATTACCTTCCTACTAGGTTGTCAACTAGTTCCTTGAACCGTTTGTTCGTGTCAACGATTATTTGAGTGCTTTTATTCGTTTGAATGAATTGCTGATTTTTGACTCTAGTCCGGCAAGAATTCTTTGAGTCTTCAAACAAGAATCCATTCCGGATAAGAGCTTACTCATACCTTAAAAATTTCACGGTTACTAGCCAATTATACAACACTTATGGAACACGAACTTGTGGTGAACTAAAGCGGATAATATCTTGACAATGGAAGGAGCTACGTCTCATAATGTGGATACTAATGCCCTTGATTCTATGAGGGTCACTCTTGAGGCCGTTACCCGTACACTTGAAAGGTTGAATTCGGAATTTGGGGCCGTGAGAAGGGACTTGGCAGCAATAAAGGGGGAAGTGTCGACTATTAGTGGGAGATTAGAACAAGTGGAGAGTCAAAGGAACTCTCGTCCTTCTACTCCTCTACATGTATCTACCAATGGTCATGATAGGACCTCCTCCGCAACCATCACCCCCGAAACAGTCCACCAAATGCTAAATGCACCCCAAGCTCCACTAAATACCGCAAGCCAAACTACCTATTTTCCTCCAAACCGAGACCCCACTAGACCACTACATTTCCAAGCCCCTCCAATTCCACAAGAGGGATTGGGTGCTAAATGCACCCCAAGCTCCACTAAATACCGCAAGCCAAACTACCTATTTTCCTCCAAACCGAGACCCCACTAGACCACTACATTTCCAAGCCCCTCCAATTCCACAAGAGGGATTTGGACGCCAAGTACCTCCACTAAATCCGAACCCTCCATTCCAAGCTCCATTAACCCAAAGACCGCTAATTCCAAATCCTCCGAATCAAAACGGCCAAGGCCGACCAGCCCACTTTGAAGGATACGGTAGAGAGGAGTATGAAGGATATGGAGCCTTTGATGATGCTTATATGAGGGAGGAGGAGTTAAGAGGGGGTCGAGGAGAACCTAGGAGATACCGAGGGTATGGAGATAGGGGAAACCAACACCAAGAGAGAGACGTAGGCATCAACACCATCAAGTTGAGCCTACCCATCTTTAAGGGTGAAAGTGACCCCGAGACCTACTTAACTTGGGAATCGGCTTGTGACAAAGTTTTCCAAGTTAATGACATCTCGGAAGAAAAGAAGAGTTGCTACGCTATAGCTCACCTCGAGGGCTATGCTAACACTTGGTGGGAGTATGTTAAACGATTTGGTAATGAATTAGTTGATGGGCAGCCACCACCTTGGTATCGGTTGAGGTATTTGATGAGACAACGATACCTTCCCGAGAGATATCGTCATGAGTTGCTTGCTAGATTATATGGCTTGCGGCAAGGAGGCAAGAGTGTGATGGCCTATTTTGACGAGTTCCAACAACTCATGTTGAAACTTGATCATCGTGGGGAGCAAATCAGTCACGACATCATCCGGTTTAAGTGTGGGTTGAACAAAGAGATCTCCACTCATTTGACCCTTCACCGGTTTGAAACCATTGACGGTATATTCCAAGCGGCCCTTGAGATTGAAAGGGAACTTAAGGAGAGATCATCCTTCAAGGCAAGGGTACAAACCCCCTCGGATTGGCCCAAAAACAAGGACCAACCCGCCCCTACGAAGCTGCCCGAGTCCAAAACAGTCCCTAAATTCCCTCCGACACCGGAGGCTCACAAATATCCCTACCCAAAGGGGTTCCAATGCTTCAAGTGCCAAGGTTGGGGGCATAAGGCCAATGAATGTCCGATCCGGTGCAATGTGATCCTACGAGAAGGGAAAGTGTACTACCTTGGTGAGGAGGTGGTTTCCGAAAGGGGGGAGGATGAGGCCGAGCCTCAAGATGGAGAGGGAGCTGAAAATGGGCCGAATGATGATGAATTAGATGGTAGTGAAGATGTCTATCCACAAGAAGGAGAGTGTGTGGTTCCAAACTTTGTGGTTAGACGTGTCATGATTAGTAAGGCGATAGATGACCCGAGTCAAAGGGAAAATCTATTCCATACTAAGTGTCTTGTAAAGGGGAGTGTGTGCACCTTGGTGATTGATAGTGGTAGTTGTACAAATGTTGCGAGCCATGCTATGGTAAATTTCTTGAAGCTACCAACTACACTACACACTAGTCCTTACAAGCTACAATGGTTGAATGATTATGGTGAATTAAAGGTCACAAGGCAATGTGTGATTCGGTTTAAGGTGGGAAACTACCACGATGAAGTTCTTTGTGACGTGATCCCAATGCAAGCATGTCACTTGTTGTTAGGTAGACCATGGCAATTTGATAGGTCTACTAAACACGATGGGAGGTCCAACCAGTATACGCTTGAGAAGGATGGCCGAAAGGTCACACTTCACCCTCTTTCACCCTCCCAAGTAAATGAGTGGCATCAAAAGATGAGAGAGTTGAAGGGAAAGGGGAAGGAATCCGGAAAGGGAGAAAAGGGGGGGAATGCCGTAGGTGAGGAAGTAGGGACATCCGAGGCTATCCCAACGATAAGGGAGATGGAAAACATAGTGATGTTGGCTAGGAGGAAAGAACTCTTCGTGGACCATGATGAAAACAAGCCGATGTTACTTTTGGCCCATTGTTTTAATACTAACCCCACTAATTCTTCTATTTCCCCTTTGATTTCTTGTGTGTTGCAGGAGTATGAAGATATATTTCCTCAAGAACTTCCGCAAGGATTGCCCCCACTTCGGGGAATTGAGCACCAAATTGATTTGGTGCCGGGTTCACAACTTCCAAACAAACCGGCCTATAGGAGCAATCCCATGGACACTAAGGAGCTTGAAAGACAAGTTGAGGAGATTCTCAACAAGGGATACATCAAGGAAAGCATGAGTCCGTGATGCTGTTCCGGTGCTTTTGGTACCAAAGAAGGACGGAACTTGGCGCATGTGCGTCGATTGTAGAGCCATCAACAAAATCACTATAAGGTATCGTTATCCAATCCCTAGACTAGATGATATGTTAGATGAGCTCCACGGATCTTGTTTGTTTTCTAAAGTGGACCTTAGGAGCGTCTATCACCAAATTCGCATGCAACCCGGTGATGAGTGGAAGACCGCATTCAAGACCAAATTTGGTCTATATGAGTGGCTGATCATGCCCTTCGGCCTTACCAATGCTCCTAGCACCTTTATGAGGCTAATGAATCATGTAATGAAGCCTTATATTGGAAAGTTTGTGGTGGTTTACTTTGATGATGTGTTGGTGTATAGTAAATCTATTGATGATCATGTAATGCATTTGAGATGTGTGTTTGATGTGCTCCGAAAGGAGAAGTTGTATGCCAACCTGGAGAAGTGTTCTTTTGGTGTTGATAAGGTTATATTCTTGGGTTTTGTCATGAGCTCAAGGGGTGTGGAAGTGGACGATTCCAAGATAGACTCTATTCGAAGTTGGCCGACCCCTAAAACTATTGGAGAAATCCGAAGTTTCCACGGGTTGGCAAGCTTTTATAGGAGGTTTGTCAAAGGATTTAGTTCCATAGCAGCCCCCTTGACCAAGGTAATTAGAAAGGACGGACCCTTTAAATGGGGTGATGAGCAGGCTAGGGCTTTTCAGGCCTTGAAAGCTACGCTCATCTCGGCGCCTTTATTGCAATTGCCCGATTTTGATAAGATGTTTGAAGTAGAGTGTGATGCTAGTAAGGTTGGCATCGGGTCTGTTTTGATGCAAGAAGGTAAGCCCGTTGCTTATTTCAGTGAAAAGTTCAAAAGGGCAACTCTTAATTACTCAACTTATGATTTGGAGTTGTACGCCCTTGTCAGAGCTTTGGGAAATTGGCAACATTATTTGTGGCCTAAGGAGTTTGTGATACGAACGGATCATGAGTCGTTGCACACCTTAAGAGCCAAGACAAGTTGAATAGGCGTCATGCTAAGTGGATTGAGATCATCGAGACTTTCCCTTATGTAATTCATTACAAAAGGGGAAAGGAAAATGTTGTTGCCGATGCCTTGTCTAGGAAGCATGTGCTTGTTGCTACCTTGTCTTCGAAATTGATGGGTTTTGAGAGCTTGCGGTTGTTGTATCCCGAGGATCCTACCTTTGCTCCTATTTTTAGGGAATGCGAAGAGTGGGGAAGGGACCGTTGGCTTAAGGAGAATGACCATTCCTCCTACTCTCGGTTCGATGGGTATTTGTTCAAAGGGAGGAGGTTGTGTGTTCCTTCTAGTTCTTGGAGGGAATTATTTGTGAGGGAGGCCCATGACGGAGGCCTCATGGGGCACTTTGGGGTAGACAAGAACCTCAGAATCTTAGAGGAGAACTTCTATTGGCCCAAAATGCGCAAAGACGTCACTAAAATTTGTAGTCAATGCGTGGCCTGCCGGAGTACGAAATCTCGTCTCCTACCTCAAGGATTATACACCCCACTCCCTACTCCCCTTAGATCTTGGTTGGACATTTCGATGGATTTTGTTTTGGGGCTGCCAAGGACTAGAAAGGGCCGAGAGAGCATTTTTGTTATTGTTGATAGATTCTCTAAAATGGCTCATTTTATTCCATGTGCTAAAACCGAGGATGCTCGTAGTGTAGCTTCATTATTTATTGAACATGTCGTAAAGCTTCACGGGGTACCGAGGACTATTGTGAGCGATAGGGACTCCAAGTTCCTAAGTCTCTTTTGGAAGTCCATGTGGGGTAGGCTTGGAACGAAGTTACTTTTCTCCACGTCTTGCCACCCACAAACCGATGGCCAAACGGAGGTAGTAAATAGAACCTTAGGGTCTATGCTACGTTCTATGGTTAAAGCTAAACTGATTTCATGGGAAGATCACCTACCCTTGGTGGAATTTGCATACAACCGGGTAATACATTCGAGCACGGGAATGACTCCCTTTGAATGTGTTTACGGCCTGAATCCCCTTACCCCTTTAGATCTCACTCCTTTGTCTAGTGATCTCATGACCAGCTTAGATGGAAATAAAAGAGCCGAGGCAATGAAGAAAATGCATGAGACGGTGCGGATCAAGCTTGAAAAGAAGAACCAAGAGGTTGCAAAAAGGGTAAACAAAGGGAGAAGAAGGCTTGTGCTTGAACCCGGAGATTGGGTGTGGGTGCATCTTCGAAAGGATCGGTTTCCAGCTCAAAGGAAGTCCAAATTGCTGCCAAGGGGTGATGGTCCTTTCCAAGTACTTGAGAGAATCAATGACAACGCCTACAAGATTGACCTTCCACCGGAATATCAAGTGCACAACACTTTCAACGTTGGTGATCTCTCCCTCGTGGATGCGGTTGAAGATGACCAAATGCTAAATTTGAGGTCAAATTCCTCTCAAGATGGAGAGGATGATACGGTTGGGGCAGCCTCCACAGGTACTCGGCCTTTCACACGAAGCCAAGCTCGGGAATTACAAAAACTCCAAGCTTTGTTCATGCAAATGGCCGTGTGTGAGTTGGTGATTGAACCAACCAAGGACCTAAACGTTTTTATGTGTGAAGAGAGGTCTTAATGTGTAATAAACTACTCTCCAAGGTTGGCACAAGAATCAAGGCGGATGGGTCATTTTACCCCTTTTGTTTGTAGTATAAATAGAACATGTTAGAGAGTTATTCCTTAGTTTTTGAAGGCTGATTTTGTAACCTAAAAACACTAAACATTTCGTCTCTCTTCCACTCTTAGAAGCCGTCCCTATTATCTCACAAGTAGAGGGATACTTGTGTTGTCTCTTTGGCTAGAAACAAGGGTTTTGAGGTCGTTGAGTGCCTCTTGGTCCTCGTAAGAACTTGGTGTTTATATTCATTAGACTTAGGGTCCTCTCTTGGTGTAGGGTTCTTAGTTTCTTGAATGTTATATGTCAAGTTATCTATCTTTCTTTATCTTGTTGTTGTTGTTGATTTTGTTTTCTTAAAGTCTAGTGAAGCCGTGTGGGGCTCTTTTCGATTCACTAGCATTGTTATCTATCTTGTTGTTCTTGTGTTGTTGGACTGAAAAACCGAAACTTAAACTTGTTGTTCTTGTGTTGTTGGACTGAAATCCGAGCCTACTTGAAGCTCTTGGTGTTGTTGGTTTGATTCCGTATCACTAGAGCACTATGAAAAATTGAAAAATTAATCTATTGATCATTAGTAGCAATGATGTCACAAGAAACATCCATTTTCCAAAATACCTAGATTTTACCATTGGAATTGCTGAGAGCAAACTCCATCTTGAGTTTCTTTTTAGCTTCTTCAAGATGTGTATTATTAGAGAAAGGTTCCAGAATTGCTATCAAAGATAGTTGATGAATGGTGATGAGTTGTTGAATTCTCTCTTAGACACCTTAGGTAAACATACCCCTTGCATTCCAAATGAGGTGTCTAATTATTTAGCAATTTTATGAATATGAGACCTGGTAAAAGGCCCGTTGGTATGTCCAGGCATGCTAGACATAGTATGTTTATCCCCTTCTTAGCTTTAAGTAAACATCCCCAAGGAGAAAGCCCCTGCTGGCTAGCAAGTTGAGTCACCTCCATATCATAGTCTTCTTGATCCCATAGATAAAAAACATCATTTAAGTTATCATCAGCATCCCTCATGTTATCCAGTTTGCTATTATCCACTTCTTCCTTATAATGAATTACTTTGTACTCATCCTCTATTTCCTGAGATGAGTTATGAAAGATCTCCCTGGCTGGATTTGCACTATGTTGATCCTTATTTTCAGAGGTAAGCACCTATTCAAGAATCTTTTTCTCTTGAGGACCATTTTCCTTGTTAGAAAAGGCATCTTGGATCATTTCTGGAACCATCACCCCCTGCTGCATATCCATATCAAGAATTTCTACATCAGTTGAACAGTTCAGCTTTTTCTCTTGATCAGTAAGAATTAGAAAATTCTTGTTACACCTCTCAGCACTCTCTGTGGTATCAGATTCATTAGGTTGTGATACAACTTGGATAACCTCCTCAGTACTGACTGGATAGTTGTGCTTAGTTCCACCTTGATCCTATTGAAAATCATTGAAAGCATTGGATGTAGATGGAGCAACATTATCTATTTGACCTCCTATATACTTATTTGGAGACATGGGATTGGAGATCATTCTTTGGTTGTCCCTACTCCTCCTTTTTTGGTCCTGCCACTCATTGATAGGTGCCTTTCCTCTATCTATAATTTTTTGTTGCATTTTATCAGGTGACTTCTGCCCCTCTTGACTCGGTTGAGGAACTTCATCTTGATTACTCAGTTTTTATCGAGCAGCTTCATCTCTTTCTTTGATAACACAGGATCTTGCAGCATGCCCTTGATGTTTGCAATAAGAACAATACTCAGGAATATCTTCATACACAATGGTTTTCAATCTACCTTCTCCATGTTCATCAGCATCATATCCCAGCCAAACATGTTGGGATCTTGGCTTGGTAAGGTCAATCTGCAACTTGACCTTAGCCACACTACCCTTAGTTTTCTTCTAAGTTGACAGATCAAGAAACAACAACTTGCCAATAGGGGATAATAGAGGTGCCACTACCTCCAAACAATAACAATGCCAAGGGAGTCCAGGCAGGCTAACCCATACAAAGACCAAAGGGGTTTTTTTCTTCAGGGTTAAAGGTGGGGGTCCATAATTGAATTCTCATCAATTGACCTTGGATGTACATCTTCCCTTTTGACCAGACTGTTGAATGATCATATTCATTATCCAGGTCAATGTAAAGATGCCTGGAATTAAAGTGAGTAATTTTGACCTTCTGGAATTATAGTGAGTAATTTTGACTTTTCCTTTTAATTCTGTTTGCAAAGTAAACTGCCTCCTAATCACCTCTATTTTGGGCATGCTGTTTTCAAATTTCCCAATCAGTGTAAACATGCATCTTTGTGCTAATTTGATTTTGTAATCCTCAGATCTAAACATAACAGCTGGCAAACCTTACTTGGTTGTTATTCTTGGGGGCTCAATTTGAATAAGTTCATCTTTCATAGCCTCTTGAGCTCTCAATTTCATAGCTAGGGAGTGAGTGACCCTAGGAACAGGAGGATCATGTCCATGACTTGGTTTGGGCCAAACAACAATATTACCTGGGGTAAAAGAACTCTAGGATCTACATCAGAATCCTTCTTGAGAGATATAGGGGGATTCATAGTAGTAATTTCCTCACTAGATGATTGAGAAGAAGGAACATGAGGCTTACCTCTATTCTTAGACATTGGGCAAGTCGGAATGAATTATGTTTGAATCGGGACCGAATTCACCTTCTCAATTGACACTAACTCCGATTGAACAAGTTCTGGATGGGATGTTGAAGCAAATTGAATTGGTTTCTGCATCACCTCCCTAATCTTGCCATGATTTTTCGATAGAGCTTGATTAATGATCGCCTGAGCCCATCGAAATTGTTCTTCTGAAATCTGAGCTGAGTAACCATCTGACTGGTGTACATGGCAAAAGAGGTGTGGTACATGTATGGGTGGTGTTTTTTGTGGAGACTAGATGCAGGCATGCCAGTCCTATATGGCCTTGTCCTGTGGTCGGAGAAGCTCCGCAGGTGGCTGAGAGGCCATAGTAGAAGCTAAAAATAACGGAAAGTACCTAGCTGTAATCGTCAAGAGAGATATTCATTAACTAAATATCAAAATACTAAATATTAAGAGTTTGGCACACTAACACCATGTTTATTAAGCTTTCATCACACCAAACATTAATATCCCAAACTTTAATTAGATCACTAGTCCTTTATCGCCCTTTCTTTTTCATAGCCAGCAACAGCTACCTACATGCCTTAAAATATCCACATCAAATTATAAACATAAGGTTTTAATGGTTTAGTGAATACGTTAATGTCATGACCCTAACCAGGGCCTGACTGTGACGGGTATCTCAAGTCCTACGTTGACCTGTGATCACCCCCAGTACCTAACCAAACCACCACTACCCCAAGGTTGGATGAATTTCGAGCATATAAGAAGATAAGAGAAAATTTTAAAGACATTAAAATAAGTCTATAACCAAAACAAATCGGTAACAGTATCAATGCCAATACCAATACCGACACTGCCAATACCAACAGTAATCTGACACAACCTCTAATAAAAACTATAGAGTATCCAGTTGGGACATTCCCCTGACCATAGAAAAAAACCAAGACCAAAGAAATAGTCAAGATGTAAAGGAAACCATAAACATGAAATTGGGTCATCTAAAGTATGCAAGTTCACCACTTTAATCTGACGGGCTAGGTAATCTAAAATCCAAGTCACTAAGCAGGAGAAGTAGAAGTATGACCAGTTTCTGTATCACATGGGAATACAACGTCCTAAGACGTTAGCGGGGTGAACGCTAGCATGTAAATTAGGGATAAGGATAACATAAGGATATGATCAATAATTTAATATCATTCAAAACTAGTGCACATAATCAAATGCATATACATATACATATATATATACATATATCATATATCGGGATAAGGAATAAGGCTTAACATGCTTTTCAAAACTTTAGCCTGGATTGTGTATCTCAACCATCACATAATAGTGCCCACGGGCTATATGGGCCCTAGCTCTCACCCTCTGGTCAGGCCCCAGTGTGTGTAGCAGCACAAACTAGAGAAAGATCATATATATATGCATATGGGGACTAAAACCCTCCAATATATACCAAGGTGACATAAGCACCTTATCATATAATTAATTATGAGGGACTCGAACTTACCTAATCATGAATATTAAGTTTGTTTATGAGGGACTCAAACCTCCCTAATCATGAACATTGAGTCTGCTAAAGTGCAAGCAGTATGTCTACTATAAATTTGCCCTAATAAGAAGATCTTTTGTGTTGTGTTTTTATGATATACATTTTACTAAGTTATAAAAACAACAAGGTACTCATTGTAACAGGGGACTCAAACCTCCCTAATAATGAAAAAATAATAAGGGCGACTTGAACCTCCCTGTGCATTTTGACCTCCGCATCGTCAAATGCAGTTTCTAGTATTGGTCACTCGGACCTCCACTTTCACGACATAGCTGCACAACCCTTATTAAATCCTAATTAAAATAAGTGTCACACATTCCCATTCATATAACCATATTTAACATTAACGCATGCATTGTTGGTATCGTCATACCAACTACACTTGCAAGATAACATATCATGCAAAAACAGTTTCCATTAACATGGGGAGAATAACTCCCTTTGTTCATTAATATACATTGGAAACATTAACTCTCTTTGTTCATTAAATCATACAATTGTATTTCAAATACTTCTTTATATCATGCAATAGTTCAAGACTAGTTAAATTTTATAAATTTCCTTAGTCCTCATTACTAGAACTAGTTTTTGATGATTGGGTTGGGCTTATAACCACTTCAAAGCTACAAGTATGGGGAAAATCACAATTCCCTAGTTCATTCACTATAACCATGCACCCACAACTTCAAAACCATATTAAAAGCATGAAAATAATATATATAAACCATGAGAAATATTGTTCAATTCATAACATTCAAAACCCTCAACCTTTGCCTTCAAAACCAAACAATAATCTTATGAACAATATATTTAATCAGAGGTTTTTGGAAAATTAACAATGAGGGAAGAGTAACATGCCTAAATCATGAAGATTTATTGAGAGAAATCAATACCTGAGCTCTTAGATGACCACATTGGTGAAATTCTAGCTTGACTTGTTTGAGAGGATTTAGAGAGAGTCTTTAATCCGTTAAAGTGTTGAATGAATTCCCAAAAAGTGTTTTATATATGTAGTGTCCAAAAGGGTTTTAAGTAGGAAATGTCTAAAGTGCCCCTAACTTAAAAACTGAAAAAGTGCCTCATTTAACCACAAGTTGACCCCTTGACTCATAACCACATCAAATGACTCGCCACCATAAGTTGTAACCAAGACAGTGAATAAGACCCTAAGACACTGCCAACCTTACGACTCGACCCTTACGACTCGACCAACCCACTCATAATAGGACCCTAAGGCTTATTGGGTCCTACTCGTTACAAGAGTAGAACAAAATATGGTGAACACTGGACATGCAACAATTTCATCATTATGACTCGTAATGAGTCCTTACGGATCTTAGTGATCCACTTGTATTCAGGGTAGAATCAAGCCTCAAACTTACTAGTTTGGGTACGACTCATCCCAATGAGCTTTCAAGACACCCTACGACTCTGGGATCCACTCGTAACCAAGAAAGTGAGCCAAAAGCTCAAGAAATTTTCAAGGACCAAAATCTGAAATGTTTTAATTCTCCCCGACTTACATCATTTGTCCTTAAATGATGTGAAAAGGCAATTGCTAGAATGATTTGACTTTATATTCCCTACTCTTACCTTTAACAAACTCATAAAAAAAATACCAGGGATATCAATCTTTTATTTAACAAAGTCAGAAAATAAAAATGTTAAGAGTAACACATACCTTACGCCTGATTATCCGAAGTGAAAAATAAGAATGGATACTTGGACTTCATTATTTTTACTGGTACTTTCACTACTGGGCCCTGTACTTAATGATTCACTCTTCTCATCATATTGGGAGAGTGATTTCTTTTTCTTATCACTTTGATGAGTGAGGTAGACTCGCCTTAATATCTTTTTATAGTTCATTTCTTGTCCTTGAGGTGGTGGTGTCTCGAGTTGGTCAAGATCGGCCCCCACCCCTCTTGAAGGTAGCTTTTTTGTCATCTTACCTAAGTTAGAATAAAAACAACACATGCAAATATTAGTGACAAAGGGAAACAAACAATATTTGAATTTGCTTAAAGTTGACGGTCAGGCCAATGGTCCGTCGCAGCTGTGATGGACCATCACCCTTAAGCAGCATTTCAGTGACCAAGCGATGATGGAGTTGATGGTCTATTGCATGGTTGGACGATCTGTTGCTTTGATCATCACTAGTATACATAATCTATTAATAAAATTGCTCTGTCAATAGTTACAACAAGGGTCCATTGCAGTTATGATGGTCCGTCATCTGACCGTCGGTGTCCCCAGTTCACTTTGAACTTCTTTTGGGCAATTCACCGAACCCTTGGTGTGCTTGTTCTATTAGATTGATAGAAATCTAGAATTTTTATCGAAATTCATTAAAAATACAGGCAATAATAGGGTTACTCAGACTTCACCCTATACAGGCTACACCATCACAATGCAAACACCCTTATTTTTTACTCATAAAATGAAATTTAAGCACATGTACACCGATACTACTTATTCCAAACACTTAGAAATCAACTCTATGAAGAATGTAGTTTATGATACATACATGGAATTGCAATGCAACTTCACAATTATTTGGAATTTCACGATATTCCAATGGGTATCTTGAAAGCAATACGATACGCCTAAAGCGCATCATCAAGTTTTCTCAACCAATTGCTTGTATTTGCATTAACGGTCTTGGCCAAGATAGACTTGATCTCCCTATTTGATTGTTCCAATTGTTTCTACCTTGTGTTATTTCAGCCTATACTTAGCCAAATCAATTTGGAACATCTTGTTGTAAAAGTGTGACCCTCTATCACTTATAATATTATTGGAACAGAGAAAATGTTCTTTCTTAAGAATGCAACCACTCACTTTCCTTTATTGTCTTCTAGAGTCACAACATCTACCCACTTGGACATGTAGTCCACAATAACCAAGATGTATTTGAGACCATAAGATCTCACAAAGGGTCCCATAAAATCTATTCCCCATACATCAAATAGCTCTACCTTCAATATATTAGTCATTGGCATCTTATGATGTCTAAAGATGAACCCCTGTTGTCGACACTGATCACAAGCCCTTACAAATTCCTAAGAATCCTTGTGAATTGAGGGCCAATAATAACCACTTTGTAAGATCTTTTTGGAAGTCAATACCAGTATGATGTCCCCCAACTAGGGAGGAATGACACACCTCCAAAATGTTCAATATTTCTACCTTCACTATACATCTTCTGATAATGTTATCAACACAACATATGATCAAATATGGGTTGTCCCAGAAATACCTGGTCACTTCATGTAGAAATTTATTCTTTTCATGAAAATTGAGATTATCTATAATGATGTAACTAATAACAAAATTTGCAAAATATTCATACAAAGGCACAAAATCAAGAGTAGCAGCAAGAACCTGCTCATCTAGAAAGGAATCAATTATTTCCACTTCTTCTGAGCTCTTTTATTTGCTCTCCAATCAAGGTAGATGGTTCGCTACTTGATTTTCACATACTTTTATGTCTTTAACTTTAAAGTCAAACTCTAAAAGCAGTAAGACCCATCTTATGAGCCTTAGTTTGGCATCTTTCTTTGCCATAAAATATCTCAGCATTGCATGGTGAGTGTGTACTACCACCTTAGTTCCTAATAAGTACACCCAAAATTTTTTGAGCACATAAAACCAGAACTAAAAGATCTTGCTCTATAACAATGTAATTCTTTTGCACTTCATTTAAGGCCTTACTTGCATAATAAATAGGGTGAAAAATCTTTTCCTTCTTTTGACCCAGAACAACTCAAAGTGCAACCCTGCTTGCATCACACGTTACTTCAAACGATTTAGATCAATCTCAAGCAATAATGGTAGGAGCAACAACTAATTTTACCTTAAGGCATTAGAAGGTCTTCAAACAATCATCATGAAACTCAAACTTGGTTTTCTTTTCCAACAACTTGCAAAGTGGATCTGCAATTTTGGAAAAATTCTTTATAAACCTCAGATAGAAACCTGCACGTCTAAGAAAACTTTGTACCCCTTTCACTGAAATAAGAGAGGATAGTTTTTTGATGACTTAAATTTTTGCTCGATCAACCTCAATTTTTTTGTTGAAATTTTATGCCCCAATACTATACCCCTTTTCACCATCAAATGTCATTTTCCCAATTAAGGATAAGATTGAACTCTTCATAATGCTGCAATACATTACCTAGATTCACCAAGAAACTATCAAACAAATCACTAACCATAGAAAAATCATCCATAAGTTCTTCCAACATGTATTCCACCATGTCTGAGAAGATAGACATCATACACCTTTGGAAAATGGCCGGTATGTTATATAACCTAAACAACATTCTCTTAAAATCTAATGTTCCATATGGAAAAGTGAATGTAATTTTCTCTTGATGATCAGGTGTAATCGATATTTTATTATAGCCTGAGTACCCATGTAGAAAGTAATACGAACCCCTTCCTACCAATCGGTCTAGTATCTGGCCCATGAAAGGCATTGGAAAATGATCCTTCAAAGTCCATAAATTTAGTTTCCTGTATTCTATACACACCCTCCAACCAGTCACCGGCGTAAGTGGAATTAGCTCATTCTTCTCATTTTCTACCACTGTCATACCTTTTTTTGGGCACATATTGAACTGGCTTACCCACTTACTATCAGAAATTTGGTAAACCATTCTATCATCTAACCACTTTATTATATCCTTCTTCACTACTTTGTGGATTGGTGGATTTATCTTATACTAATGCTCAATAGTGGGAGTGTAGTCTTCTTCTTGATGGATCTTATGAGCATAGATCCCTGATGATATGCCTATGTTGTCGACAATCATCTACCCAATGTCCCTCTTATAGCACCTCAGTACTAAAGTAAGATCCTCAACCTGATGCTCTGCCAAACAGCTGCAATGATTACCAGTAAAGTATTACCATCACCTAGAAATATCTATGGAAGATGGCCCGATAACACTTTCAACTCCAACACCGGTGGTTTTTCAATGGAAGTGTTTGCAAGTGGTGTTGGTCAATTTTTCAAGTCAAAATCTAGCTTCTTAGTATCATACGGATATGAAATCATCCCATTCAATGCATACACAGTCTCATCATACTTATCAATTTCTTCACTATAAAAATTCATTAAGACCACAACTAAGGTTTCCACAACAAATATTTTCTCCCCTTTAAGTTGAGAAGTTGGATCGTCTTGCTACTGATATTAAATTTTACCTTAAGAGCTAATGGTAGTGGTTGATTAATCCTATAGTTCAGTTCCATCCAAGTTAGAATCATCATCATCATCATCAAGATCAAACTGCACCGCAGGCTGTTGGTGCACTCTACCTCTTGCTTGTCGATTATAATTCCCAGGTGTGACTTTTTTAGCACATCGCTTATTCATAGTATTAACCAAAACATCATCACCCAAGTCCTCATCATACACATTAGGAATACACCTAGGTATATCAGAATTCTATTGGTTGACCTATGCATTAGCCAAAACGGTCAGTCTTGCAGCCACTTGTTGGTCAACCATGTTCCTTCTCTGAGTTCTTTGAGGTTCTAGATTAAAATATATTAATGGCTTGCTTGACCTTTGGATTTATGGCATGCATAATAATTAGCCTGGAAGTACCAAAAATAACTAATAAGAGTAATATTAGGAAACTTGGCTAAGAATCAATTAACACATATAAACTTAATTGACAATTGTATTCCCCAACAATGATGGCAAAACTTGATACACTCAAATTACAACACTCTTATAAGAGCGTAAGAGGTTGTTGTTAAATATTTAATCCAACTAAGCTTGGGGTTGAATCCCACAGGGAATAAGGTATTTAACAAGTCCTATGATTATTAATAGACTATCAGTATAAGTTTTTGGTAATTAAAAAAGGCATTTTGTTGTTAATAATATTGATTTAAATGTTTGCAGTGTAGTAAAGACTAATGATTTTGTTGTAATGTAAAAATAAATGAGAATTAAGAAACTAGGGCTATGATTACTAAGGTGTTTCAATGCTAAGGGCTGTGATTTTTATAAATTCATACTTCAATAATTACAATTACAAGAAAAATTGCATAATTATTCCCAATTGTTTTTCAACCTTCAAAGATGGATTTACTTCAATTCTTTCAAACTTAAAGCGATAGATTAGTTCAACAAACAATTCTGTAAGAGATTAATACAGTTAATGCATCAATCATAAAATTATAGGGTAAGGACTCTAATTATGTTGTAACCATTCTATTTCTCAACATCAACCTCTTTGTTCAAGCAAGTTATGTTTATGGGCACATTCCTCAAGTTTTCAACCAAGAGGAATCATAAAATTGAAGAGAAGGTAATGTAATTGAAATTATTTTCAAGAGTTTGTTAATCCCACAACCCTAATATTGAATTACACCAAGGCTCCCATAACCCTAGTTATGAGAGCTTTAGACACACATAATTAAGGAGAATAGGAACAAATTATATTTCACAAATGATTCATAATCAACTTACAAATGGAAAGATGTTTCTCCAATCCCAATTTACAAGAAAATAATGGTGTAATCTTTTTGCCCTCAGTTTATTTCTCAGAACCTTTATGTTACAATTTCATTAAATAGTCAAAAGATGCCTATTCTAACCCTAAGTTAGGTATTTATTGGATCCCAAAAAGACAGGATTTAAAATTCAAATTTAGGCTATCGTGTTATCACTGACGATTTTCCCAATGGACCATCGGACTTGTGAAGGTCCTTCGGTCAAGCTGTCGGTGGTTATCTATTTCCATGTTGTTTTTCCACTAAAGTCAATAGCCCATTAGAGACCTAACGATCTATCATACCTTTCGTCACTGGTCAATAAAATTTCCTTAGTTCTGCTTAACATACGATAGTTAGATTGCTAGCCCATCGTGGGTATGATAGTCACTTGCTTAGACTATCACCCATCACTCATATATTATTATTTCTACCTAAGAGGTGATGGCTAGCCTGACAGTCAGTTGCAGGTCTGACGGTCCGTCTATTGTCCTGACGTAGCCTTCCAACATTTAATTTTCCAAGTTATTTTTTCGTCTGAGCTCTTTTCCAGATAACAAATAAAATGAGCATCAAATACACCAACAATTGTTAGAAAACAAACAATTCTCTCTTGTAAGAGGTGCAAATTGTTCCATCAAATATCGAAACATCAGTAATTGAAAAGTTATCTCCACCAATTTCGGTGAAGGGTGTGCGTAGCATTCTGGGCCATTCAGAATTATATAGGATGCCATTAAGGACTTCTATAAAATTTCCAACCCTTTGTGCAAATTATTGGAGAAAGAGGTAAATTTGTGTGGAATGATGAGTATTTGAAAGATTTTAAGTTTCTTAAAGATAAGTTAGTTGCTGCATCCATTGTGATTGTGCTAGATTTGTCCAAACGGAGTCACACTTGGGGCACTTCTTGGGGAAAATAAGGAGAATCTATTTCACTCAATTTATTATGCAAGCAAGGCATTGAATAGAGCCTAAAAGAACTATACTATTATGGAGCAAGAGCTCTTTTCTATGGTGTATAACTTGGAAAAATTTAGGGTATATTTGTTGGGAACTAAAGTGGTTGTCTTTACAGATCACTCAAAGTTGAGATACTTGATGGAAAATAAATATGCCAAACCTCGATTGATCAAGTGGATGTTGTTTCTACTTGAATTTGATTTTGAAATTCAAGGATAGAAAATGTTGTGAAAATTAGGTAGTTGAGTTTGAGATTAATGATTCATTTTTGGATGAATAGGAGCTTACAACTACTCTTGACCTTGTACCTTGATATACTGATTTTGCTAACTATTTCTGAGTGACATTATCCCCAAGGATTTGAATTTTAGTAATGAAAGAAGTTTCTTCACGATGTGACCAATTATTTCAGGGATGAGCCTTACATTTTTAGGTTGTGTGTCTTTGAATGTAAAACAAGATGAAAACTAGATAGGATGGGTATAAGGTCATCTCTGGAATCATAAAGCAGCCACTACCTCGAAAGTATAAAATCACCAACTGACTCATCTGTCGTGCGGTACACCTATATCTGGATATGAACCAAAAGGGCATTGTAGTGATGAGTACAGTCCACTTATACTCAGTAGGTATAATAGGCTGACTGAGCATAAGTATAAAATAAAGTATATTAAATACACACTATGCGCATGTCACCTACAAAAAATATATGTCCCAAATGGTAGCCCACATCATCTCCACTAACAGTTCTAGTTATAACACCTATACCAAGTACAAGCACATAAGAGAATAACAAAATAGAAAGAAATTAAATCAAACATAAAAATACCACATAGAAGGTGCATAATGTATGAAATACAATGAGAGTGATAATGATGGTGAGAGAAGTCTGAGGTTGTCGTACAACCTCTGTGTACACCTATCGAGCACTACTCCCAAGGTAGGACCAGCGGGGGAGGGGGGGGAGGGGAGGGAGGGTTCGCAACCCATATACAATCTCACTAACAAATAGCAATACCAATCTAATATCCATAACTCCACTCTTCTCTGACTCATGATCTTCGACAGAGGGATTTTAAAGATGTCAAATTTTTGTCAGAAAACTAGTATTTCCATATGGTACCAATGTCTCATGAATATGTTAAGAGTCCCTGAATAAATATATGAATAGGAGGTTTGAGTCCCCCATTATTTACATTGGTGCTTAAGTCACCTTGATTATGTTAAGAGGTTCGAGTCTCCCGTAAAGGCATATACAGATATGGATATATATATATATGCATGCTTGAATCTACTCAATAGATCAACCATCCACGATTCAGTATAATCCATGTACCATTAGAGTGAGATATGCAAGTAATATATATATATATATATATATATGCATGCTTAAATCTACTCAATAAATCAACCATCCATGATTCAGTATAATCCATGTACTATTAGAGTGAGATATGAAAGTAATATGTCATCGATACCACATAAACCCCAACTTAGACATTTCCATAAAGAAGAAAACAACCAAAGATATGTACACAAGGACAACAACATCATTTAAGGCCCCCACATAACAAATAATGTCTCAACCACCAATAACAATAACATAGGCACCACATGGGTACATAATAGTATAATCCATGTACCATTAGAGTGAGATATGCAAGTAATATATACATACATACACACACAAACACATATATATATATATATGCATGCTTGAATCTACTCAATAAATCAACCATCCATGATTCAGTATAATCTATGTATCATTAGAATGAGATATGCAAGTAATATGTCATTGATATCACATAAACCCCAACTTAGACATTTCCACAAGGAAGTAAACAACCAAATATATATACACAAGGCCAACAATATCATTTAAGGACACTATTTTGATAATTAGTACCCATCCCCATCCCCATGGCATGATTTTATATTAGTATTAACTACTTAGCCCATTCTATAAAGTTAAGCTATAACCTACCTCGAATAATGAAATCCCAATCCAAAAACCTTCAATCCCAAAGAATTTCCATCACAAATGACCTCAAAACCAACTAAAACATATGAATATAGAATCTACGCATCAAAAGGAAATCAACGATGCCCATATTGTCAATTTTTGAGTTGGGGTCAAAATGGACCCCCAAAATAGATTTTCAAAAAAAGGGGAAAACTAGAAATTTTGTTCACAAACATATTACCCATATTAAAAGAAATACATAGAAGAAAACCCAAGTGCAAATGGGTTAAAAACAAAGTTTAAATTGGAATAAAACCATTTTAGTCCTTTGGGCCAAAATTACCAAATTTCACTTTTCAAATCCTAATTTAGCAAGCTTTAGATGACAAGAATTGAAGTAAACAAATTGAAATAAGGTTTTGGAGCTTATCAAAGCTTGAAAATGAAATAAATCATCCCAAAACTCTAAATCCCGAAGCTAAAGTCTCAGAAATAGTGGAAAATTAAGAAAAATACATTTATATATTGTACTAACCTGATCACTAAAGCAATAAAATGGCTGCTTTAGTGGTCACTACTAAAGAGGTCATGTATCGCTTTAGCAGTACCCACACGCTTTCCAGTCTGCTAAAGCAAATGGGCCACTTTAGCGACCTTTGCTAAAGTGGAAAAGGCTCTGCTAAAGACCCTTTTCCCAGTTTGGAGATGAGTCAATTAAGCAGCCAAAATGGATCTTTAGTATCCTCCGCTAAAGTACATAAGATGATGCTTTAGCGTCTGCACCAGCTGGACTTGAAAATTTTTCCAAGTCTCTACCAACCCTGAAGAATTCATCTGAAATCTCGAGAACACAAACATTCTACTCTATAAATTTCGATGCTATGTACTCAATGGAAAAATCAAATTTTCAAAAAGGGGTTATTTTCATAGAATTGAATTCTAAGACCCAATTTTATGATCTTCCAAACCGAGGATTGAAATGAGATACAAAAGCCATGAAATTGTACCAATCATGACACCAGTCCAAAATCGATGTACCAAATTGCTATTTGACTCACAAAATAATACATGTTGACCAAAGTCAACATAAAGCCTTTTTAACCTCCAAAAAGCAGAATCTCAGATAAAAAACACCAAAATTCATTGGGAACTGTGCCAATCACCTCCACGCCAACAAATATCATGTAGAAACCATGGTAAGGGGTAAATGGTTAAATTAGATAAAAATAAATAATTAACAAAAATCAAGTCATTCTATCAGTACCACTAAGAATCTAGTTCATCCTTAAACTAAAGACCAGGGAATACCTGAATCAACAAAAAACTAGGGACAACTGCCATGTATAATGAGCTCGACCTCCTAAGTAGCTTCATGTGTAGGTCTATGTCTCCACTTGACCTTAACCACCAAAATATATCTAGAACGCAACCATCTAACATCCCTATCTAAGATGGAGACTAAATCCTCAATAAAGGACAATATCTCATCTAACTGCACTAAACCCCAATAAATGACATAAGACTTATCTGAAATATAGAATCGAAGCATGGAAACATTAAAAACTAGATGAGCAACTGATAAATCTAGGGGCAGTGCTAACTCATAAGCTACATCCCTAATAGTCCGAAGAATCTCAAATGGTTCAACATAAATGGCTCTAAGCTTTTCTCTTTTCCCAAACCTCTTCACACCTTTATGGGCAAAACATAGAGGAAGACTTGATCAACAACACTGAATCTCAAGGAATGAAGTCTATGATCCGCATAGAACTTTTATCTACTCGGAGCTGCTTAAAGTATTTCCATAATGACTCAAACTCTATTCAAGGACTTGAAAAGCAGAAAAATAAGTTTGTACCTCAAGTTCTAATCGCAGAAACCTCAAACCAACAAATTGGAGGGAGAAACCACCTACCGTATAAATCCTTAAAGAGATTCATCTCAATGATGAACGATAGCTATTCTTATACACAAACTTCAGTAAAGCTAAATATTGCTCCTACTAATCTCCAAAGTCCATAACACAAGCGCAGAGTATATCCTCCAAAACTTTAATAGTCCGCTCTATCTGATCGTTGGTCTAGGGGTAAAAAGATGTGCTAAGATCAACCCAGATACCCTACTCCTCCCAAAATGTCTCTGAAAGTGAGATTTAAAAAAAGAACCTTTATTTGAGATAATTGACATTGGTACACCATGGATATAAACTATCTCACAAATATAGATACGATCCAACCTCTCAGCACTATAAAAAACCTAAACAAGAAAGAAATAAGAAAATTTGGTCAATTAATATCAGATTACCCAAGCCTTATCAGAACCACAAGAAGTACGAGGTAACCTAATGACGAAGTCCATAGTAATCTATTTTTATTTCCACTTAGGAATGGGTAACGTCGAAAGCAAACCACTATGCCTTAAGTGCTCGGACCTCACCTGCTGACAACATAGGGAAAGAGCTATAAAATACACTACATCCTTCTTCATACCACCGCACCAATAGTGTTGTCTCAAATTATGATACATCCTGGTCGTTCCTGTATGAATGAAATTCTAGAACAATAAGCCTCCGCCAATATAAGTCTCACCAAATCACCCACTCTTGGAACACAAACTCGACCTCCAGTCCTCAAAATACCATCTGAATTAAGCAAGACTTCCTTGGACTCATTACTCAACACCTTATCTCTAATCACTTTAATCCAGTATCATCAAACTGATGAGCTCCAATCTGCTCCATCAAGAAATATCTAGCCTCTATAAATGCCAAAACATACCCAGATGTTAAAATATCAAGCCTAAACATCTAGTTAACTAAATAAAAAACCTCTAAGGCCAAAGGAATCTCCTAGATCAAAAGATACGCCAAGCTACCCATACTAGGAAACTTTTGGCTCAAGGTATCTACAACCACATTAGCCTTGCCCAAATGGTAGAAAATTGTAAGGTTATAGTGACTCAAATCAAGCCAATAATGCTACCTTATATTAAGATCTCATTAGGTGAAGAAATACCAAAGACTATGATGATTCGAGAAGATCTCACGATGGACTCCATACAAGTAGTGCCTCCACAAGTTAAAAGAAAATACAACCATGAGTAAGTCAAAATCTGTAATACCCTGAGTTTTTTTAGAGCTCACTGATTATCCAATGACTCACTTGTCGAGTTTTGAAGACTCATTACGAGTCACAGAGCTTAATCGTAGTCAAACAAGTGAGGTTTATCCATGGTTCCACCTTAATCACAAATAGTACCCAATGAGTCATAAGGACATTATACGAGTCATATCTTTCAATCCATAGTTATCCCGGTGGAGGTGCCCATGTTTCTACCTTGATAATGACTAGACCCATAGAACACCTCAAAAAGCTAAGACATTATTAGAAACATACTTTAAGTTCATGAAAAAAAAAATATAATGTTTTATTAGTTTTATAAGTGATTTATACATATATTAAGACCTCAAATAACTCCTAAGTTATGAACAAGTCAAAACATCCCTTATCAATCAAATTCTACTAAAGTATATAACTCTATTAAGCTTAAAACAAGTACAAATTTTTTTATAATAATTTTTTATATAAATACCCACCAACAAATAGATAATTGAATTATCTTTCCAATGATACCAATTTTAACTTAATCTGATACCGGAATGAAAAGTTATGGTCAAAATACTGAAGCACTATAAAAACTACCTAGACTACAACTTGTAATGTCTTATTATGGGTCTTTAAGAAGGAGTCGTGTAACTAATCAAGTCACAATTGTCATTAGAGCCTAAAATTAGACTTCTTACCATAACTCATGTACCGATCCGATAATTCGTGACCTAAATTATTGGGACTACTTCCAAGCAACATCCAAACGATTTCCAAGGGATTTTTTGTCTTTTCCCACTCTTTTAACCCCAAACTACATCGATTAAGCTATTTCAATATTGAATAAAAATCTAAAACAACCCCAAATCCCTCATTCTCAACACAACACCAAATTACTCTACAAACACGTGATTTTATCTTCTCCCAAAGCAAGAAGTTGGGGGTTTTCATTTTCAAGTCCAAATCCGCAAAACTTTATTTCAAGAATGAAAAGTAATTATGTATGCGGCCTTTGATCAAGGATAAGCATGCCACATTTATGATCAAGAGGATATGAGATAAATTAGGAACCATTTTTTCTTTCATGATCTCTATTGTTCTTGAATTATATCTATTTTCCCTAATTCATGCTTTTACATAACAGAGAATTCCTCCTCGCAGAGCTAACGCATGCAAAAATATGGATCAGCTATCCCCACCACCATTACACGCAGACCCTCTAAATGAAAATGTGTCTCATGTTAAATTTTTGGCTGTCTTCTAAGTTCTAGCTCAGGTTGTGAATGTGAATGTTTAAGGAAACCAGCCAGCAGTAGTCCCACTTTAGTAGAATGGTAACTTAGATGCATCCAGAGTTTGTGATTTTATGAGGATGAACCCACTCGAGTTTTATGGGTCGAAGGTAAATGAGGACTCTCAATTCTTCACCGATGAGGTGAAGAAAATTACCTAAATTATGCATGTTACTAAAGAGGAAAGTGTGGAATTGGTTTCTTATCAACTAAAGGATGTTAATTATTATTGATTTACTATGTGGAAGGATGGTAGAGGTGAGAATGTAGCTCCTATGAGTTGGGACGCATTTGAAACTGCATTTCTGGATAGGTTATTTCCTCGTGACATTAGGGAGGCTAATATAGAGGATTTTATGAACCTGAGGTAGGACTCTATGTCAGTTAAGGGTATTGCCTCAAGTTTACTCAGCTAGCTAAGTTTGCTCCATCACTGTTGCTAGATTCCAGAGCCTGAATGAGTAAGTTTGTCACTGGTGTATCAGATTTAGTAGTTAAGAAGTGCAAGATGGCCATGTTGATTGGGGATATGGATATTGCTCGTTAGATGACCTATGATCAGCTGCTGGAGGTGGAAAAGTTAAAAGAAGAAGAGAGGAGAAATAAGAGGGCTAGTATTGGATAATTTAGGTCTTGTTAGTAGAAGTCAGGAAGGGGAAATCATTCACAGTTTTAAGGACACTCATCGACACTTGTACCACTCTCTAATAGTTCCTCTTTTCCAAAAAATAATCATGAGTCATGGTGGATGGCACTGGCTACTAGATATAAGGGTAGTATTTTTGGGGGAAGAACTAATTCAAAGTGCACCAATTATGGTAAAAGCCATTCGAGTGAGTGATTGATAGGTAGAGGTGGTTGTTATGGTTATGGTAAGATGGGCCAGAAAATCAAGAAATGCCCTTATGCTAATAAAAAAAGTACAGATACTCGTCCTCAGACTCGGTCCACGAATGTAGTAGTGGCTCCATTCATGCTATGCATCAATTGATTTTTCGCACCCGAGTGGTGAAGTTTCAATTTTCTAATGAGTTAATACTTGAGTGGGAGGGTAGTTCGGTATCTCCCAAAGGTTTCTTTACCTCTTATCTTAAATACCAAAAGTTAATAGCGAAAGGGTGTATCTACCAATTAATTTGAGTTTAAGTTACTAAGTATGATGCCGCAACTATTCAGTTAGTCCATGTGGTAGATAAGTTTTTTGTAATGCCCCGATTCTCATGAACCGAAACGCCACACGATACTCGTAACTCTGAGGGACCACAAGCTAACCCTTCATTGATATCCGTATTTGTTTACTACATAATATAATACGATAAATGCGGAAACTGGCTAAATCTGGCCATAAGGTTCAAACATCTAAATATATAGTACTGAAAACTCAATATCAATACATCTGTCTGAAAAGCCTCTACACTGTCTGAACTGTGGAGTTGAAGGGACAATTTCCCAACTAACTCCATCTACTAAAATCATCAAAACACTGAACTAGAATATCCTCAGATGATGAGGACTCACTGCTGCACCCACTGCTACAAGATCTGACAGCTAAATATACTCTGAATCTCGCTCTTCTAAACCTATGGTGGGGAAAACACCATAGCGCGAATGCGTCAGTACAAAGAATGTACCGAGTATGCAATGATAGGGTAAGGTGATATATAAGGCTTATGCATAAACATAACAATCTGAATAATACGTATTCACTGGAATAAACATATATAGAGACTCTGCAGTTACCAATTTTGAAACATGTCGGATCAACAATACACACATGGATGCATAAAGTACAACTGAAATCATCATGACACCGAATGTTCTATTTTTAACACTGACACCCAAAAATAATAATACTGACAATAAGATACTGAGTATCTGAAGCTACTAGAGCTGACATCTGTACTTATCCATACTGAGAAATTGGATAACTGATATTACTGATATTTAATATTTAAATTCACCAACTCTGGAACACTGAACAAATGAATCTGAGATCAACCCTCATCTAGCAGGAAGTCTCTATACTCAATGATAATGATAATGGGTAAATAAGTTCGAGAGTAACCCTCATCTCACAGGAAGTCTCTCTACTCAATGATAATGATAGCAATACCGGGGGGCCTATATCTAACAGCCTCAACTTCTGCCCATTAACTGAGTTCTTTTCTGAGACTGTTACTGAAACTGTGGGAGTGATCATTTAACCGAATTGCCCCACTTACCACAAGTGGGATCCAACCTGTACCCCAGCTGGAAGGGTGTCAATACCGCGCCACCAGTAAAGACAACTGCAAGGACCCTCTACTATCAGGACCTCAAACGAGAATGGTGGGACCCTCTACTAGCAGGATAACCGCCTCAGCTAACTCTCTACTCGCAGGATAGATGTCTCAACCTACGCTGGCGACATAGTTCTAGAGCATAAGGATTGCTACCAGGAATCAAACCCTCTACTCGCAGGAATGTTCCCATCCTTAGCTTGCTCGGTGATGAATCCTACTCCCAAATGAAAGACACTTAACCGATTCTTAACTGTACTCAACTGAACTGAATCTGTTCTCAAATTATGATACTTTATCAATATGATAGAGTTCGCTTGATTTCATTCTCTGATGGAGTATTTTTAAATGCCACTTACTTTTAAGATAAGCTTACTATCTCACAAAATATACAGAGGTCTGTAACAGAGTGAATTGATATGTAAGATTTCAGAGCTTCATGGCCCGAGTATTCGATAAAGAATGATTTCTGAGATTACTGAGTTTTCCCCAAGTTTTGAAACTAATCGGGAGTTCATTGTTCATCGCTCGATTGAGATTACCGTGAAACTGACTCTGCTCTAGACCAACAAACTATTTTGGGCATACGTACCCCCAGCACACAATAGCATAAAGTAACACAAGATAGATAACTCATACACAACATGCTCATAGGCCATCATACGTAACACATAATTGAGGACTTCACACTTAGCAAATAAAATGGCCTCATTTCTTCATATAAGCATCCAATCGAACATGTGGGGAGCATGATTTTGGTCCACAACAAATACTATGCATAAACATCATAGTTACCTCAACAATTCATCATGGCATTCCATCATATACCTACAACGCAACACAAATTCAAGGAAATCAACTATCCATAGGAACAAAGCATGAATTTATCTTTTAAGACCTAATGAATCAAAATGTATAGTTTCCTATTCTCTTAAATATTTTGTCAAACATATGGTAGACATATGTTAAGCATATGGATATGGCATGAAATCATAATTTGGATAACAAACATGTCAAATACTTAATTCTTCTTCACATAGGCATTTTAGCAATCACCTTACATGCACCATTTAGGGCATAGGTTTAATGCTCAATTTCATGCACCACAACACCATTATCCTTCAACTTCAACATCCACATTTCTCAATTCACAATCCAACTCACATTTAGAAAATATTTGACATATCAATCAATAGTAGGGATATATAATTCCCAATAACAATTATCAAGTCATAACAAGGAAATAATGGAATAATAGTATAAATCAAGGATTAACAATTTAAATCATCATATATTCATAATCAATTAATTTTGGACCTATTATGTTATAAAAACAAAATCACTAGTCTCTTAGATATTTTCACAAACACCTTACATGCACTTCTTAGGCATAGGTGGATTCGTCAAGATTACAAGTATTCAATCACCCATTTCATATATTTATACATCACACACCACTATAGTTTCCACAAACATACAAAGATCCCTTCTTGGATATCATCAACTTCAACAACATAATCACCAACCATCATACAAATACTACACACATATACTTCAACCAACACACATAATTATCCCACACATATATCTCAACCATCATGTGAATACTACACACATACACAATGAAAGTTTAAAAAGTATAATCATATATATATACACACATGTATCTTGAGCCTTTGAAAAAGGATTTGTGGGTTCTATGGATGAAAGGAGCCCATAGATAAACACTTGCATACCTTAGATTTCGTAGCCGAAGAGATTTACGAAAGCAATTCGCGAAGTGAAACCTTGAATCGATTTTCCCCCAATTGGAACCCTAACCCTAATTCCTCTTCTTCTCTCTCTCTCTCTCTATATATATATATATATATATTGAGAGAGAGACATAAGAGAAATGAGAGAAAATGAATGATAATTCTCAGCTCAAAGGGGGTATATATAGAGGGTTATAATAATGGGAAATGACCAAAATACCTTTAAAAATCAATCAATGTCAAATCTGCCCTTCAGTGATCTATCCTATAGGCTAAAGTAAATTGGCCATAACTTTTTACTCCGATGTCCAAATTGGATGAAACCAATTTCATTGGAAAGAAGACTCTCACAGATTTCAGTTAATATTTAGCAGCTCACACAGTTCATTATGTACAAGGAGTTATGATCATTTAAAGTTGGAGAAAAAATACGCCTGGCCTCAGTACTTTTTCCTGCACGTTTTACTGTTCATCACTATTTACCGTTCGATCGGAATATTCGTAACTCATCGCTCGGGTGTCCGTTTTGGGTGATCCACATAGCGTTGGAAAGATTATTCGATTCTATAAGAAATGGTGGGTTGAAATAAAAGAAATAACACACAAAAAAATTATAAATTTTTCTAGAAGATAGGACCCAATACGTTTGCGCATAAAATTTTGACGAAAATTTTTTCAGGGTATTACATTTTTACAGGTCTTCCCAGATGATCTACCTTGGGTACCTCTCGATAGAAAGATAGAGTTCAATATTGATCACCTTCCTGATACCCATTTAATCTTCATTCCTCCCTATCGTATGGCTCTGATGATCTTAAAGAATTGAAGAAGAAAATTAAGGACCTCTTAAATAAGGGTTACATTTGACCAGTTTTTCCCTATGGGGCACTCCAGTTCTATTCATGCACAAGAAGGATGGCACTCTCAGAATATACATAAACTACAGATAGTTAAACAAGGTCACCATCAAGAATAAGTACCCCATTCCTAGGATTGATGATTTGTTTGATCAACTTCAGGGCACCCGATGGTTTTCCATAATTTATCTCAGGTCAGGGTATCACCAGTTGAAGGTCAGGGGTTGTGACATCTCAAAAATTTCCTTTAGAACTAGGTATGGTCATTTTGAGTTTGTGATTATGTATTTTTGACTAACAAATATTATTAAAGCCTTTATGGATTTTATCAACAAGTCTTTCAAGCATTACTTAGACATATTTATCATTATTTTCATAAATTACATACTTGTATATTCTCATAATGAGAAGGAGAATATAGAACATTTAAGAACAATGTTACAGACCCTTAAGGATTGTAAACTTTATACAAAGTTTAGTAAATGTGAATTTTGGTTGGAGTCTTTTACATTTTTGGGTCATGTTATTTTAGAGGCTATTATTCATGTAGACCTTCAAAAGATAAATACAATGAAGCACTAGCCTAAACCTATTACTCCATTTGATATTCAAAGCTTTTTTTGGGTTTAGCTGATTATAGGAGGTTTGTTGAGGGTTTTTCCATAATAGTTGTACCGTTGACTAAGTTGACTCAAAATAAGGTAAAGATTATATGATCAGATAAATGTGAGAAGAGTTTCTAAGAGTTGAAGGATAGACTGACTTTGGCTTCAGTATAGTCTTGCCGAAAGGGTTGGACAGATTTATGGTGTACTATGATGCTTCCAGAGTAGGGTTAGCTTGGTTTTTGATGCAAAATGGGAGGGTAATATCCTTTTCCTCTAGATAGCTTAAGGATCATGAAAATAATTATCCAACCCATGATTTATAGTTAGCAACTTTTGTGTTTGCTTTGAAGATTTGGAGGCACTACTTATATAGTGTACATGTTGACATTTTTACTGATCATAAGATTATCCAATATGTATTTATGCAAAGGGAGTTAAATCTTCATCAAAGAAGGTTGTTGGAGTTGTTAAAGGATTATGACATAAATGTTCTTTACCATATGGGTAAGGTGAATGTGGTGGCAGTAGGTTATTTATGGGTAGTGTGGCTCATGTAAAAAAGAAAGAGTAGGGGTTGGCCAAGAAAGTGCATAGTTTAGATTTTTTTGGGTATATATCTTCTTTATATGGATGATAGGGGAGTAGTAGTCCAGAATGGTTTAAAATCGTCCTTAGTGGTGGAAGTGAAGGAGAAATAGCATAGTGATCCTATACTTAGCTAGATATTGGATGCAGTTCAACGACAAAAGGTTGAGGTTTTCTCTCAAGGGGGAGATAACGTTCTTCATCACCGAGGTCAACTTTGTATTTCAAAGGTTGATGGGTTGAGAGAAAGGATATTAGATGATCATCATAGTTCAAAGTATTTACTTTACCCTATTGCTACTAATGTACCATGACTTATAGGAAATTTATTGGTGGAATGATATTACGAGGGCAGAGTTTTTAGACAAGTATCCAAACTTTTAGTAGGTAAATATTGAGCATCAAAGGCATATAGGTATTCTTCAGGAGATCAGCATTCCTACTTGGAAGTGAGAAGTAGTGAATATGGACTTCATCACAGGGTTGCATCGTACTAGATGTCGGTATGATTCAATTTGGGTCATAGTCGATCGAATGACCAAATCAACCCATTTCATACCTGTTAAGACTTTAGATATAGTGGAAGATTATGTTGAGATGTATATCCGCGAGTTAGTAAGGATTTATGGGATAACCTTATCCATTCTTTTATACAGTAGCACACAATTCACTTCCCAATTTTGGGATTCATTTCAGAAATGCCTCAGTATCAAGGTTAGGCTTAGTCCTGCTTTTCATTTGCAGACCGATGGTCAGGCTGAGCGTACAATTCAAACATTAAAAGATATGGTGAGGGATTGCGTGTTAGACTTCAAGGAAATCTAGGATGATGATTTACCTTTGATTGAGTTTGCCTATAATAATTGTTATCATGCTAGTATTTAGATGGCTTCAATTAACAAATTTTACAAGAGTAAATACCGGTCACCTATAGGTTGGATCAAGTTGGTGAAGTGGACTTGATTGGGTTGGATTCTTTTCTCAATGCTATGGAAAAAGTCCAGTTGATTCATGAGAGGTTGAGAACCACTTAAAGTCACAAGAAATCATATATAAATGTGAGAAGGAGAGAAGTAAAGATTAAAGTGAGTGATTAGGTGTTCTTCTAGGTGTCACCCATGAAGGGGATAATGCGATTTGGGAAGAAAGGAAAGATTAGTCCTTGATTTATTGGTCCTTATGAAATGTAAGGTGTGTTGGAGAAGTTTCTTATGAGTTAGATCTTCCGCCAAAATTAGCTGTCATCCATCTAGTTTTCCATGTTTTGATGTTGAAGTAGTGCATCGAGGACCCCTCTTTAGTAGTCCCCATAAAAAGTATTGGAGTCAAGGATAGATTGTCCTATGAGGAAATCCCGGTTGAAATTCTTGTTCGACAAGTTCGAAGGCTAAGAAATAAAGATGTGGTTTTAGTAAAAGTCCTTTGGAGAAATCAGTTGGTTGAGAGAGCTACTTGGGAAACAGAGGCAGACATGATGACCAAGTACCAAAATCACTTCTCTTCGAATTCAGTCCCTACTGGAGGTAATTTGTTTCTCTCTTCATCAAATTCATTCACTCAGACCACCTAGTTATTTTCATGTCGTATCATGCGTTCTTGATTCATTAAGTACATGTATCAGTTATAAGTTTAATTATCAACTTAGTGTGGAAATTTCATCTTTTCCCCAACTCTTCATCCTTGATAATCTCATTTGAGGATGAATGATTTCAAGGGGGAGATATTGTAATATCCTATTTTCTTGGAGTTGACTGCTCAACCAACAACTATTTACCGAATTGTGAAGACTTATTACAAATCGTAGGGCTCAAATCATAGTCAAACAGATGAGGGTTATCCGTGGTTCTTCCTTGATCATGACTAGAACCCAACGAGTCTTAAGGACACTATACGAGTTGTATAGTTCAAGCCATAGTTAGACCAGTAGAGGTGCCCATGTTTCTTCTATGATAACGACTGGACCTAGAGAACACCTCAAAATTCCAAGACATTATTTGAAACATGCTTTAAGTTCATGAAGAAAAATAAAGAATCATGTTTGATTAGTTTTATAAGTGATTTATACTTATATTAAGTCCTCAAATAACTCCTAACTTATGAACAAGTCAAAACATCCCTTAGCAATCAAATTCTTCTGAAGTATATAACTATAGTAATCTTCAAACGAGTTCAACTTCTTGTTTACTAAGAATTTTTGATATAAATACCCACCAATATATAGATAATTAAGTTATCTAACGATACAAATTTTGTCTTAATCCGATATTGGGGTGAAAATTTATGGTCTAAATACTGAAACACTATTAAAGTAGCCTAGACTATGACTCGTAATGTCTCATTACGGGTCGTTAGGAAGGAGTCGTGTCACAAATCAAGTCACAACTATCATTAGAGGTTGAAATTGGACCTCTTATAACGACTCAAGTCACGACTCGTGTCCAGATCCTACAAGTTGTGTCGTAAGTCATTGGAACTGCTTTCAAGTGTCTTTCAGACGGTTTCTAAGGTTTTTTTGGTCTTTTCCCACTCTTCTAACCCAAAAACTACGTCGTTTAAGCTATTTAAAGGCTGAATAAAAATATAAAATAACCCCAAATTCCTCATTCTCAATAGAACACCACATTACTCTATAAACATGTGGTTTTCTCTTCTCCTAAAGCAAGAAATTGAGGGTTTTCATCTCTCAGGCCAAGTCCCCTAAACTTCAATTCTAGAATAAAAAATAATCAGGTATGTGGGGTTTTAAGAAGGATAACCTTTCATCCTTGTGACCAAGTGCTATATTTTTTTGCAATTAAATTTATGAGAGTTCAATTAGGGTTCATACCCAATTTTCATATTTTTGAGATTATGACATTATCATGTGAATTAAAGTTCAGTTAGCACAAAAATATTCCTTTGTTCATGTTTTCACTTATATGATTATTATTATGAGATGAATTTTAGTATTTTGGCATGAATTTTTGTGAGTTGGTGAATATATATGATTTCAGCCTGATTTAGTCAGTTTACAAATAAGAGCATATGAATTTATCATGACTCTCTCAGTTTACAAGAACTTTAGATTTATTATGTTAGATTATTACAATATGATTCAGATTTCAGTTTGATCTTATTATCTTAGACATGATATAAAATTCCCACAATATTCATGAGTATAAGTTATTAATAGAAGCTTGATTGACTTTCAGATTTACAAACCCACATGCTTTTTAAGGTGAATTTCATTTGTATGAGCATATCATATATAATCTAGGAGTAGTATTTATCACCGAGAGGGAAGTGTGGGTTCAACGCATCCTATTTCAAAGTCACAACACAAGTCTACCCAAGTCTCACGCTTAATAAAAGTCACAACAAAAGATTAGTACACTCAATCCACCACTAAAGAGTCTTTTGTGGGGGTGGATACACGAATAGGTACATCAAGGGTCTCAGAAGACGAATAAAAATCCAAAGCAAAATAAGTAGACATATAGGAGAAAGTTGATCCCAGATCAAATAAAACAGATATAGATCTAAAACAAATAGGGACAATACCTGTGATGATGGAATCAAAAAACTCTACCGGTATGGAATGTATAGCATTGCACTGACCACGTCCACCACCTAATTGGGTACTCCCTCGACAACCACACTAGGTACCAGTACCTATGCCTCTTGCACCTTTAGTAAAATCACTACCTTTCATAACCGATATAAGAGTAGCTCTAAGGACATGATAGGGATAGTCCCTAAATGAATAGGTAATATTATCTTATACATAGCAAACTCTGCAGCTCAACACAAAATAATAAGGTATGAATGAATTAGGAAGACCACCTAAAGCAGCTGAACTAGAAGAAACACTACCAAAAATCTGCAAGGTTTTCTACACTAGTTTACTATGGTACTCACAAAAACCTCTAGAATCTCTACCTAGAGAGATGTGACATTTAAACTTACCATGACAATGCATTTTCTTGGCGCCTCCTTGAGATGCTCGTAGAATAGCCTCAGTTATCTTAGTATGATCCATAATACTAAAAAAAGATGCTACATACACAACCATCTGACTCATAGCAAGCTGAAAAGATACATCCACCCCTTCACAAACTTCTAAATCTTCTCAGACTAAGTGTCAATACTAGCATAAAAATATTTAAACAAGGCATGAAATCATGCCTCATAAACCGTAATAGTCATGGAGCCCTTCTCTAAGTGACCGAACTTATCTCTGATCTGATCCTTAAAACTTAAAGGAACAAATCTATCTAAAAAGGCCTATGTAAACTGATCCCAAGTAATCTCTAGCAAACCTCGAGGTTGACAACCAATAAGTGAAAACCACCAATCTTTGCTTGCATCTCTCAATGATAAGTGGTATAGGTAATCCCATAAGACTCAAGAAAACTAAGGTTATGAAACTTCTCATGACAATTCATCAAGAACTCATAAGCATCCTTGCCTACTGCAGCACTGAACCTAGGAGGACCCAAATGAGTGAATCTCTCAAACCTCTTCTGATCCTCAAAAGATATAGCTATAATCAACAATAATAGGAGGTATAGTAAATTTTGTTGGCTGAGAATCCATTTGAGGAGGCATCATAGAAGAAGGTGATGTTCCATGGTTACATGGCAATCTCAATGCTTAAGACTATGAAAATATGTAAATACTTAGGCCATTTTGTTAGAGATGATGTGTGTTTTTGTGTATGTTATAGGGAAACTAGGTTGAAAGTGAAGTGTTTTAAACTAAGAAGAAAAATCTTGGAAAATTTAAGTTACTTTTTGGACTATGAGTCGTTGGGTGACTAAACAACTCGTAGCCCAAGTCGTCATAAGAATAGTGAGAGTTGCTGATTCAAGGAGTAAAATTGAGGCTGGCTATAACTTGTAGGGATTAATTATGAGGAATTGGATGAATTTGTTATAAGAATGATTGTCTAAGGTTCTAAAGAAATACAAGTTGGAGTCCTGGTGGAAATGATAGTTGTCCATAAGTCGTATGGTTCGGTCATGACTCATAGGGAGAAATCGTCCAAATAACAGTGAGAAAAATTATGAAATGTGAAAATACACTGGAATAACAATGAGTCCAGCCAAGTACTAATATAGTATCACAATGAGTCATCATCCCTAAGTATAGAGGAAAGATAACAGTCATTAACTATGTGTTGTCATCAGTCCAGATGACTCATTGCCTAAGACGTAGCCACTACTAACCTTATTTTCCTAGTTTATTTTAGTTAGGTTTTCTTTGTTATTTTGAGAAACTATAAATACCCTTTGGATAATTTTGTAGTAGTTTATGTACTCATTATATTCACAAACATCTATTGATTTCAAGATTGACTTTTGATCTTGGAATTCTTATGTTATTGACTATTTAGTTGACTATTAAATTGAGACTTTGGGTTTTCTTCTTCAGTTGTTATGAGATTATTTCTATGATTTCATTATTGAATTCCATAGAGTTTCTTACAACTATGAGCAGCTAACCTCTTAGCTAGGATTGTGGGAACCTTGTTAAAATATTGAAGTAGGGGAAGTGTGAGGTTTATCTAGATCATTGTTTATGCATGCAATGTGATATTATTTATATTGTTCACTTCCTTAACTACTATAGAAGTTAATAGCTTGCCTATATTCGAGATTATCTCCATAAGAGAGACAGAGATTAGGAAAACAAGATTACAGTAGTGGTCCAAATCTACCAACCCTCGTCTAATTAATTTAATACCCACAAGGGAATAGTTAATCTAGGATCAGAGACAAGGGTTTGAAAGGCAACACTCTGAGACTTACAAGGTGAAGATTGAAATTTACCAAAGCATTCACAAGACGATTGGTGATACCTATCTTGTTAGCTTCTGCATATATGGCACTGAGATAGTCTAATTAAGCTTGATAATCCTACGAAGATGGAAGCCAGGGGGAACGTATTTATAGTGTTCATATCATATTGATTACAACCAAAAGCAATCAAGACTTGTTACTATTTACTATTTACTACAAATTCTCTCTCATTTACCTTTCTACACTTCCAGTTACTTCAATAAGTTTGTGAGAAAGATTTGACCTATTCCCTATGGGTTTGACCTCAACCTAGTTAGGTTTCTATAATTTGACAGGGACTATATTGTAACTTCTTGGAGGATATAGTGTGGATATCATCAAATTTAGCAACGTTGCTGGGGAATACAGTTATGAATTAATTGACAGAGTTTGTTAAGATTGTATGCTTTTACTTTTCTATTCTTCTTAGGGCATAGATTGATGTATGCCCTGTACTAGGAGTTAAGTCAATCCCTTGATCCCACTTTTTCCAGAGCTAGAAAGAATCCTAAAATAGAATCATCGGATGTTAGAGCATGGTCATGAAGCTCATCATGAGGATCTTCGAGATGATCCACTTAGCTTGCCTCCTCCACCACCACATGGTGTTCAGGAAATAGCCGATCAGACCACTACACGGTTATTAGTGGAAGCAAATATGAAGAGGTATAATGAGGTTGACCATTGTGCAACTCTAGAGGTGAGACAAAGATAGGAAGCTAATCATCGAGGAGAACTCGATATGGCTAGAAGAGATAGAGCTTCCGTACTCCTAGCTTATCAGTGTATGCAAGCATATAATGATCTATAGAATGACCTAGGGTTTGTTAAACCCATAGAGATAGGAGCTATTACTTTTATCGAGTTGCCCTAGTAGACATAGTTTGATATCACAAGTGCTACAATTCAGTTGTTGAATTTAAATAGCGTGTTTACAGGTTTGACAACTGATGATGCAAGCATCCACATCATCAATTTTATTGGGATTTTCACTTTATGTAATATTCTTGGGGTGAGTCAGGAAGCTTTGAGACTCATATTGTTCCCATTCCCTCTAACTGGTTAAGCTATATTATGGTTAGGGGAACTACCTCGTGGGTCCATTACTACTTGGAATGAGTTACAAAACTAGTTATTAGACAAATTCTTCCCTCCTACCAAAATATTGCAATTGAAGGAAGAGATTTATAATTTTAGGCAATTATATTTTAAACTAATGTATGAGGCATAGTTTTAGTTTAAGAAGAAGTTGATGATTGTGCCTAATCACAAAATTTCAGGGACAAATTTGCTAGAAATTTTCTATCATGCCCTGAATACTTGTTCCAAAGTTGTTGCATACACTATTATAGGTGGAACGTTCATAAGCCTACTTTGTGAAGAAGCATCAGAAATCTTAGGTCGAATCTCTCTTACCAATCAAGGGTGGCATACTCGGGAGGCAGATAGAGGTGTCAGTACTTATGCTATTGGTGCTTCCACTAGACATATAATTCTAGATGGTACAATGGCTCAAGAAGTTATACAGTTGGATGAAGATTGGGTTTTTGACATAGTAATTTGCAACCATGAATTCTGAGAAGGAAAATTCTATGGGTGCACAAGGCAAAGAATCATATTTTTGTCGAACCCTTAACACCAGTTCAAAAGCTATAGAATACACTATTATTAGGGGAGCATTCATACGCCTATGTTGGGAGGCAACATCAGAGATAGTAGAATAGATATCTCTCACCAACCAAGGGTGTCATACTCATGAGGTAGAGAGAAGTGCTGACACTTATGCTATTGCTACTTCGAGCGAGCATAGAGTTATTGATGACATAATGATGCAAGAGGTTACTTAACTAAGGATGTAGGTTGGGTTGTTCACAAAGTAATTTACGACAATAAATTTTAAAAGGTGAATGCAGTGGGCTCACTGGGTAAGGTATCTTGATCATATGATTTGATTTAGAAGAAGAGGTAAAATACCTAGATAGAGACTTGGTGGGTTTTTGAGCCAAGGGGAAAGAAAATCATGATTGAAACTACTATAGGGATAGGTACATGGATTAAAGTTAAGACAGAGATGTTGATTGGATATGCAAGGATTATAAAAAGAAGGGTGGTGCATATGTTCCACTAGGAAGCCGTGACATTAAGTCAAGGATGGAGGCTATGTTGTCCAAGTTAGTAAAGGGTCAGGAAAGTGAAAAAAATTACCTTCAGGAGATCTAGGAAGACATTTTAGGATTGATCCAGAAGGTAGAATCATATGTTATTGTGATCAAGTAATTGGAGAAATAGTTTGGGCAAATGTCTACAACATTAAATTAGAAGTACACAGACACCTTTAAAAGAAATATAGTGCAAAACCTTAAAAACGATGGTCACTGTCTAGCTATCACCACTCGGAGAGGTAAGGAAATCGTTGACCCCCCCCCATTCCTGCAGTTGATAAGCCAAGGAATGATAGTGTTGAGGTTGATGAGACACTTGATGCTAAGCTAGAAAAGTCAATGGGTATTGATCATAATGCTGAAAAAGACAAGGGTAAGGGAAAGGCCGATAACCAGTAGTGAAAACAATCTCACAGCCTCTCATACCTTTTCCTAAAAGGTCGAAGAAAAATAAAGAAGATATGAAGTTCAAAAAGTTCATTGTTATGCTGAAAAATTTAAGTCTGAATATCCCTCTTCTTGAAATTCTCAAGCAAATTCCTAGATATGAGAAATTTATGAAGATTTTGGTAACAAAGAAGAGAGCTATTAGTTATGAGGATGTTGATGGTTGCATCATTGTAGTGTAATCACTTCGCGATCTCTGACTCAAAAGAAGGGTGATTCTGGAGCCTTCATAATCCCATGCAAAATTGGGATATCTAGGTTTGCCAAAGATTTATGTGACTTGGGGACCAACATGAATGTGATGTCGATGGCAGTCTTCAATTAGTTAGGCTTGATATATCCCAAACCAAAAATTATGCAATTATTGATGGCAGACTTTACAGTGAAGAAGCTCATGGGAATATCATTCGATGTGATGGTGAAAGTTGACAACTTCATCTATCCGGATGACTTTGTTGTTTTGTATTGTGAAGTTGACATTGAGATTTCTATAATCTTAGGGAGACCATTTTTTAGCCACGGTCCAAGCTTTGCTGGATATGGAGAAAGGCTACCTTAAGTTCAAGCTGAATAATAAAGTGGTCACCTTCAATATTCACAAAATCATGAGGCAGCCGACTGACATGAGGGTGTTGTCAATAATAAATTATGTTGATGACCCTAGCGGCCATTTCTATGGTTACCTTGATAAAGTCTGAGTAATCAAGGTACCCGAATTATGCCCCGAATTATATCAAGCGCTATTTAGGAGCCAACCTATGGTCTTTTTGGTGAAGTCTGAGCAACCAACATATCCAAGTCGTGCCGTGTTGTTAAATCAAGCATTGGGTGGAAAACAACCCATTATTTTAGTGTTCACATTGTTTTTCTTTTTTTGTAGGTGAGTTGCATTAGAAACTACCTAGAACATGGTAAAACATTGTTAAATTCAGAAAATCCTAGGTAAGGGGACTTATTGATCCACCTATGAGGGTCATAAGTCCCTCTCGATCAAGGTAAGTTGTGCAATAAATTTCAGAAGGAAATTTTAGGGACTCTAAACTTTTACTTACAAACCTACTTACGGGGTTGTAAGTATCACTTGTGACCTTTTAAGTGGTGTCATAGGTGTCAGAATAAAATGTCCAGAGAGTCGGAAAAGTGTGAAAAAATTTTGGTCACTTACGGGCCGTAGGTTCCACCTACGGGCTTTAAGTGGCGCTGTAGGTGCTTAAATTTTATCGGCCCAATTTTTTTTAAAATGTTGGGCCTACCCAAGACTGACCCGACCCAAAACTAGCCTATCCTCACTTTTAAAAGTTTAAAAGCCAATCCTTAGGCCCCTTAATCTCAAAATTTCTGACTCTCTCTAAAATTTCAACTCTCCAACTTCCTTTAAAATTTTATAAAAGGCAAGACTCATCCCTCAGTACATCAACTACACGTATTCTATAATGCTAGGGTTTTGACACTTTTTCAAGCTTCTACTTTCATCTTTCAAAATAAAAAATCAAGGTAAACTTCTTGGCTCCTATGAGTATTACAATTGATGTCAATAAAAAAAATGAGTTGGATTTTTAATATGATTGGAAATTATGTGAAACTCAAGATTTTTGTTCTTAGGAGCCTTGAATAATCAAAATGTTGAATTTGTTGCATTGTTCTTGAATTAAAACTCTGCGATCATGACCTAAATAGAAGTAGTAGTTGAAAAGAATCATGAATCCCAAAAACCTTGTGTGCCTTACCTATGTTTTGAAACTTATTACAAGTTGAGGGTGAAAAACTAGACTGGAATGAGCTAATTACACTATATAGGGATGTAAAAGTTGGAAAAATTTCAAAGTTTGGCAATTTTGATTTTTTGAATTTTGCATTCCCTTATTTTTTTCCCAGCACTAACACTTTTTTTTTCAAGTGCTATGGCACCAAAGGCTCCAACGAAGAGGGCAGAAAAGTTAAGATGTGGGGATGAATCCCTTGAGGAAAGTGACTTAGTAGAGGAATACCCGATCATTCCAAAGAGACCAGTATTCCCACAGACTAAGGGATAGAGATAGGGTGTAGTTGAGGCCATTGTTGCAACAACAAAAACATTCAGCTTCCAACACTGACACAGTGGGGCACTCATCTTGCATCTACATAGGCTGGAGCCTAAACAATCGCAACCATACTATAACGCTCCAAATCTGGTACTTGGAATGATACACGATGCGCATGACCCCGAAGGACCACAAGCTAACCCATGACTTATATCTGTAACTGAGCACTAAATAATACATAGTATATATACGGAATATAAGATGAAAGGCCATAAGGTTCAAAACTGAACTAATACTGAAAATAATACAATGTCTGTAATGGGGTATAAAAATACCAAAAATTGAAATAAACTGTCTGAACACATCCAATAGTCTGAAAGCCTCTAAACTGTCTGAAAACTATTGAGTTAATGGGACATGTTCCCAACTAACTCCGAACTATTGAAATAATAAAGTAATAAAATAATCATGCTATTCTCGAATTATGAGGACTCACTGCTAGTCTGGCTACTGAACTTCTGATCTACTAAGGATGCTCAGGAGCTCGTGCTTCTGAACCTATGGTATAAAACACCATAGTGTAAATGCATTAGTACATTGAATGTACTGGTATACAAGTGAGGTAGGCTAAATGCAAGGGTCCATATGCATGAACAATAATAACTGACCGTATAACATAAATATTAGAATACATGCATAAATACGTAACTATAACTGAGATCATGATAACGCTAACTCGTGAATTCTGATAATGTGGATTTACTGACATCTGAGTACTGATACTGGGATACTAAATGACTAAGTCTACTGAATACTGAGGAACCAATGCCATATTACTAATAAAGGAATGACTGTTTCTGACAGTTCTAATTTTGAAGAACTAGTTTGATTGACTATATCTGACAGTCCTAAAACTGAATACTGATAACATGGATTTCATATAATTAATATACTATTAACTGAGTTCGTGATAACATGATTACTGAGTCTGAATACTAATAACATGAGTGACTGTATCTGATAGTCCTAATACTGATGGAACTAGCTGGGTTCTGCACTGTACTAATTTGACTATATCTGACAGTCCTAGATTTCTGTAGAACTGACTAGATCTGAAACTGAGATTGTAAGAGGTAATCATCTAACCGACATACCCCGAAACTAAACTGGTGGGGTCCAACCTATAACTCTAGCTGGAAGGGTGTCAGTACCGTGCCACGGGCAAAGACAAGCTATGAGTAAACCCTCTCTAATAGAGAGCTCTTCCGTCAATGATAGAATATTGGCTATGAACACACGAAAATGGTTACTAAGATGCAAATTCCAGCAACCAAATAAAGAGAAAACAACACATAGAATAGAGATGATAAAGAAGAATGCTTGAAATTAAAGGATAGATAGAAAGACCCTTACTCCTATTCAATGATTAGCACTAGAAGATGTTTCAAAATCTTCAACACACCTCACAAATAAGAGTTCAAACCTTCCTCTTAGGTGACCCAAAGGAAAATCTCTTCCTCAAGTACACCTTTCTTGCCAAATTATCCAAAACAGGTGAAACCCTAACTTCAAATGTTCTTGGACCAATTTTCAGATTCTAAGAGCTAAAACTAAAGAGTAAAAACTACAATATAAGAGTAATATCCAATTTCATCAAAGTCTAATGAAAAATAAGCCTAAGGATTCTATTTATACTTATTAAATTAAAAACCAAAATACCCTTAATGTAAAGGGGCTCCTATGGAGTGTAAAGAAAAAGCATAAAAAGACCATTACACCCTTAATGAATAGGTGATCATGTAGTTTTTTGATGTGGTCTTCTTCACACTTTAACATATGACTTTCCTTGATTCTTTTTGGTCTTCACAATTATTCTTCAACACTTGGACCTATCGGGCATCTCATCAAGGCAAGCTTCTAAGCAACCTTTCATACACGGGATTATTCTATTGTGGGCTTAAAATGGATTCCCCATGCATGCTCCCGTTCCCTCAATGTGACCAAAATTGGGTTCTTCTTGTGTTGGCCTCGCAGGATGTCTTCCAAAACTAAGGTGGCCATTTGACTTGTATCATCCTCCCCTTCTTGAAAAGGATTTGACCTCGAATCCAAACCTAGCAAAACCAAAGAGAGGATAAATAAATACAAACTCCCCATGGCATGAGGGTTATGGTTAGCACAACAAATCATATCAATATGCCAAGGTTTCACATATTTGCAATATAACCAAGAATCCTTTAAATTAAATATTAAAAGTTCAATGAAAGATGCACAAAGGATTTGGTTATGGAAATCGCCAGAATTGATACTTTGCTTGTCATGTAGACCAAGCAACAAGTTGAGCGCATCAACATCATCAATTCTATATTTGGCGCCGGGGTCAAACGGGAAGAGTGGCCATAGAAATGGGTCTAGAAAACACTCCCATTTCCCATAGGCTTCACTCAAACTACACGAAATACTCTCTACAATGGCATACATGTCATCAAAAGCAAGTAGAGAGTAAAGAAAGGTATTACTCAAGTCAACTTCTACTAAGGTATCTTCATGTGTGTACTCACCACTAGTTTCAACATCATCTCCATAAGTACTCTCAACAATAAGATCACACGTAGTAGAAGAAGAAGTAATTTCAAAGCAATGGACACCTTCCCTTTCTATAGAAGTACCCTCAAGTATACATATCCACCACCAAAGTCAAAGAAATTATTACTTAAGTCTTCACAAGAAGCAAGTAATTCATCCGCATAATCATCAAACATGGGTGGGGTATCATACAAAGGATCACAACCATAATCAATTTTCAAGGAACAATCACTTATTGGGTTTTTTAAGAATTCAAGCAAGTCAAAATTATCATCACCCAATTGATCATTCCTTTCCAAGACCTCACATTCCCTTCCCTTAAGAGTACTCTCATCTTCCAAGAAAAGATTTCCATATTTAGGAGGAATGTTGTCACACCATAGTGGGTTGACATATAGGCTATAGCTTACAAGACAAGCTATACCTTCAACTTCATTCTCACCACTAGGTTCATTAGGAGTGAACTCATCTTCTTCAAACAAGATATTATCCTTAAAGAAAGAAGGATCTATCCATAAAGAATATATAGAATATGCAAATCCATTCTCGAAAAGATCGTTATCAAGCATCAAAGATAATTCAAGCATATGATTATCCCTATGAGCAAAACTGAGAGTAGAACATTCACTAGAGGTTATGCTAAAGGGGTTACTCCTATTTATCTGATCAACATTTTCAACATCATCACTCACTTGAGATCCATTAAACATATCACATACAACCTCAAGTGGTGGAAAAATTTCAGACATAAGTTGATCAACACAATTCCCATAAGATGATGTACTATCATTCAACACATTAGCTTCAATACTAGGTGGACATATATTGATCTTACAAGAAGAGTCAATTCGGTCTTTAATAGGATCAACTAGTGTATCGTACATCATCATCAAAGGGCGAAGAATCAATAGATGATGTATTATCATTCAACACAATGGCTTCAACACTAGGTGGACTTAAATTGATCTTACAAAAAGAGTCAATTCGGTCATCAATAGGATCAACTAGTGTATCCACACTCATAACAAGTACATCATCAACAAGGGGAAAAGAATCAAAAGACTCACAAATAGATAAGCTACCACTCATGCTCAATGGGCTACTAGACACACAATCATTGTCCACATGTACAAAAGTGTATGAGTTTGCTATTTTACCTTTATGTTCTTGAGTACATTCTTCTTTGCCTTGGTTCGGATCATGGCATCCCACTTTCTCCTTTGAGAATATCATATCACAAGGGAGTTTGTTAAGTCTTCTCCCTTGTTTCACCTCTTCATCTCTTTTTCCCAAATTACTATTTAGTGCACTAAGTATTCGGCGCATATCTTCAATGAAGCTATGAGTATTTTCATTGATACGATCAAACATGGCATCAAAACTATAGGCAACGATGGAACCTCTACCATAATCCTTAATTTGGATGGGTGGGTTTCGGATTTGAGGTCTTTGGGGAGGTGGGTTTAGTGGCTGGTTTTGTGAAGTATAGGATCTTTAGACTTGAGGTGTTTGGAATTGTGGAGATTTTGGTGGACATAGTCTATAAATCCTCGCTCTAATTCAAATCATGTCACCCCTCATTAAATACATATCACTCCTTATAGCATCATTTCCGCTCTTCATTTCTCGACTCAAGGCCTCCATTTGGGCCATCAAAGCTCCAATAACATCATTTCCCAAAGGTTGGGAAGTAGTACCTTTGGTTTCCATGGAAAATGTACCTATGAAGTGTAAAAAAACATCAAGAAAAATAACCTACAAAACGAGCAAACGAGTTAGTTCAAAAGCCTCACTTCACTCACACTCAACCTCATCTCACACTTGGCTTCAGAAGTTTTGGAGAACCGGCAATACTTGGCAAGTTACTTGAGAGGTGAGAAGCTTTGAATCGGAATGGATCTTTGTTTGAAACGACTCAAAATAAGTGATGCACGAACTTGAACCAAAAAAATACTACAACTTAAAAATGAGAAAAGCACACAAAAATCGAAGATGCAAAACAACGGACTCTAATCTAATTGCCAAACTAGTAGGTAATTACTAGCTTACTAATTAGGGATAGAATTGACTTATAAGAAACTAGAATAAAAAAAACTAGAAACTAGAAAAATATATTTTTAGGGTCGAACTTTGGTTGAGCACAAGTGATGACGTGACACTACGTGGTTGGTTGTCACCCTTCGGAATTTCAACTTTTCCAAAAATTATTTTCAGCCAAACACCCTTAGGAAAGGAAAAAATTTAGTTTTGGGAGGGAAAATGTTCAAGTTTGAAGCCCTCTCAAGCTTCAAAATGGATGAGAAATGAATTGCCCCCCCTAATAAATGCACTTGGACTTTGTTTGTCCTCTTGTCCCCTCCTCTTTTTGAAAGATTAGAATATTCTTTGATATGTTTTTGGACAAACAACTTTTTCACACTCTTTCTTCCCTTTTTTGGATCAAACAAGAACCTTGAATACTCTTCTTCACTAAGTTATGAAGATTATGGATGAACAAGATGAATATTCAAGCGTTGACCAAGTTTGACCACCTAGCAAATAGCCCTAGGTTACTTATGTCAAAACAACTTAAACCAACCAAAAATCAGCCACAAATCAAGACTAAATCACCAATACAAAAACGTGTATAGCACAAAAAGCTTCAAAACTCCATAGCCATGGTGGATCTAAGCTCAAACTCAACCAAACTTCAATGTAAAAGTAGATCTAGACTTCCTAGGTGTTAGAGAACAAGAATCTAACACAAGAAACCTTCTAAAAAAAGTAAAAATTTGTAGATCTAAGACACTAAATTCGGATCTAACACAAGACAACACAAGACACCTTTTTTTTGTAATTTCTGATTTTTGACTCTTTTTTTATGAGATTTTCTATATAAGAACACTAAAACCATGATTTAGAGTTGTGGGAACAACCCTAAGCAAGGCTCTGATACCAAATGATAGACTAATGGCTATGAACACATGAAAATGGTTACTAAGATACAAATTCCTGCAACCAAATAAAGAGAAAACAACACATAGAATGGAGATGAAGAAGAAGAATGCTTGAAATTAAAAGATAGATAGAAAGACCCTTACTCCTACTCAATGATTAGCACTAGAAGATGTTTCAAAATCTTCAACACACCTCACAAATAAGAGTTCAAACCTTCCTCTTAGGTGACCCAAAGGAAACACTCTTCCTCAAGTACACCTTTCTTGCCAAATTATCCAAAACAAGTGAAACCCTAACTTCAAATGTTCTTGGACCAATTTTTAGATTCTAAGAGCTAAAACTAGAGAGTAAAAACTACAATATAAGAGTAATATCCAATTTCATCAAAGTCTAATAAAAAATAAGCCTAAGGTACTTATTTATACTTATTACATTAAAGACCAAAATACCCTTAATGAAAAGGGGCTCCTATGGAGTGTAAAGAAACATCATAAAAAGACCATTACACCCTTAATGAATGGGTGATCATGTAGTGTTTTGATGTGGTCTTCTTCACACTTCAACATATGACTTTCCTTGAGTCTTTTTGGTCTTCACAATTATTCTTCAACATTTGAACCTCTCGGGCATCTCATCAAGGCAAGCTTCCATGCAACCTTCTATACACGGGATTGTTCTATTGTGGGCTTAAAATGGGTCCCCCATGCGTGCTCCCATGCCTTCAATGTGACCAAAATTGGGTTCTTCTTGTGTTAGCCTCGCAGGATGTCTTCAAAAACTAAGTTGGCCATTTGACTTGTATCAGTCAACCCCTCCTGTAAAGAAAAACTCAAATGAGATGTATTAGAAGCCCTACACATAGGGGTACATCTCAACCTACGCTGGCTACGTAGTTCTGGAATGAAATGATTTCTTCTAAGGATCACACCCTCCACTGAATAATAGGTGAGTCCCCATCCTTGGGTTCACTCTATGCTGAATCCTACTCCCAACTGAATAGACACTGAATTGATTATACAGAACTGGACTATAATTGAAGATATTGTTTAGCGGAGCTAAATTGAGTTCACTGAGTTCTGTTGACTGACAGAATGCTACTGAGATCTGGGGACTGACGGAGAGTACTAAAGTTACAGAGATTTCTGGGAATACTGAGGTTACCAAGATTACTGAGTACTGATGTTACTGAGACCACTGAGATCACTAAGACTACTGAGTACTGATGTTTCTGAGACCACTGAGGTCATTGAGATTACTGAGTAGGACTAGATTGATACTAAATTTACTGAGTTTTCCTGAGTCATGAGACTGACTGAATTCTAAGGATCATGGCTTGACTGAGAGTATCGTGAAAACATAACATGGCTATAGGCATACAACTAAATGGTCAGGTACAAGTACCCCCAGGACTTAATAGAATGAAACTGACAAGGCTTAACACTTTTGATCACATGACCAATATCAACAATTCATAATTTCCTAGTTGGGGTTTTCATGAAGCACATGATCATCATAATGTTGTACATGGATAGTAATATGTATAAAACATGGCATAATTTCGTGCTTATAATCTTATGAATATCTCATCAAGAAATCACAATGAATAGGTTTGCATGGGTAACTTAAGAGGCATGCCATTTTCTTGACACGTGAAAACTAAGTACTTGATCATCATTCATTCATTGAGGCATATTATCAAACACCTTGCATGCAAACTTAGGGCATAGGTATGATCATCAATTTAATACAACATGGTTCCACAATTTAACTTAATTGCATGAATTTTAACCCTGTACTAACATAGTTTTATGAAAACATGATAAGGATGCAATCTTGGTAGTTATACAATATTAACAACATGAACATAATCAATTCAAAACAAGAACATCATGACATATAGTTTAAAATAGGGTTCTTGAGCTTCATGGACGAAAGGAGTCCATGAATCAACACTATGCGTACCTTAGTTCTTGATTCTATGAAGATTGACGAAGAGATTCTTGAATTTGAGTCTTGGATTTGAATTCCCAATTGAAAACCCTAGCTTGTGCTTGAGAGAAACAATATAACTTGGGTGAAATATGGTTGAATCAAGTGTTATTGGTTTTATATAAGGGTGGAAAATTGACCCTTTTAACCTTTAGACACGTATTTAAATTATGTGAAATTTTTTTGATTTGGACCCATGGCGCGACGCAGGGCTATCATGTTGCCACTTTGTTTGCAACCTGGAAGTTTGGCGCGACGCGGAGACATCGCGCTGAGACACTGGAAGAAGGACAATTCTAAATTTGAGCCCTAGACCGATGTGCCATAATCACATAGGATCATTGGATTTTGATGATTGCCATTTTGACCTGCTCTGCGATGCGTTGATGGCTCAGGTGGCACACTACCTTACTAAAAAAGCTCTAACTCTTTGCTCGGGTGTCGAATTTAGGAAAATTTGGTATCGATGGAAAGATTATTCAATTTCCCATATGATAAAAAGTGAAAATCTTGAAAATACCACATGTATAAAAGTGGATTCATCTTTGAAACAAATCTTTAACATTTCTAGAAGCAAGGTAGAAGTACGGAGTATTACACATACTAGTTCCTAGATCAAGGATGAAGTTAGCCAGTACTTCACCCTTATACTCTTTGCAGTCTGAGAAGTGAGAAGAGTCTTCTGAGGAGAAGAGTGAGTTCGATTTAAAAGAGGAGGAGACTATACGGGACCTCTAGTTTGAGAAGGGGGTTATAAGATGAGTCTACAACAACAACTATTAAGTCAACATTAGTGATACCCCAATCTGATGATACAACTCAGGCATTACATCATATTCCCTCATCTCCAGTACCATCAACAGAACTCCCTGTACAGGATCCTCAGCATCTAAGTTCACCACAGACTAACCTTGCTTTTGATTCTATACATACCTTGGCTATGCCTATAGTTGAGGTAAGCCTGAGGTGGTGTGTAGCAGGGATAAAGGTGCTTTATGACAAACATATCTTTATTACTGAGGCAGGTTGACCTATGAGGTCTATTTGGGATGAGAGGAGGATTGAGTAATTAGAGATATCAGGGGAACCAAGCATATAGGCTGCATTTGATCAATACCAACTGGGTGGTTGACTAGACCCTAGGGTTTTTATATTCAGGTTAGAGTGTGCGAATTCTATGAGTCTTATGCTGACCTAGGTTCTTTGACAACACCTAGAGATGGTAGAGACACAACATAGCCCCATATAAAGTCTACTTTGGTGAGAGGGGTTCAGGTTTATATTTCAGTTGCGGACATCTGTCGAGTTCTTTTTGGGCCTATTATGTAGCCCAAACATCTACTACTAAGTGTGATCATAGATTGAGGTTAGCACAGGATAGAAAAATAATGAGGGATTTAGATAATAGGATATAAAGGCTAGATTCAGTGAGATAAATCACCAACCTAATTTTTTATTTAGGAGATGATGTCTCCTCGATTGAGGGAAAGAGGGAGATTAAAAAAGAGGCACTTAATTTTGCCGCAAAGATTTAGTAGTCTGTGGATCATTTTGGGTTGTGGCTGTTTATTACGGATATTTATTTTACATGGGACTGAGTTATATTAACCGCGATCTTGATAACAGGATATGAGGTTGACTTTGTAGGGGTATCAGGTATGAGTTACATGACAGTGCATTCGGGATTTAGAACACTATACTATTTCCTTGCCTTATCCAATAGTTATGTGATGAGGCAGGAGTTCTTGAGATCTCGAATATTGATAAGATATTAGAGGTAATGAGCATTGCATAGATGAGTATGATTAAGGATCCGGCAAACCCAATCCTTGCCAATAGATCTTGTGCACCTCCTGTAGTGATTTTATCCCAGTCTAAGAAGCCCTCAGTTTCGATAGAGAATGTTAATAGGTGAGATATATACATAGATGATGCGGGTGCTCATGTTGAGTTTGAGATAGATAAGTATAGAGATGCACCTGAGATGAGTACTCAAGGAAAGGGGGGCCAACCACTTCTACATTAGCCTCAGCTTCCTTTACTAAGCCAGTTGGGGCATCTTTTGTGTCTCTTCTCCATCTATTACAGCTCTAACCACAGGTTTAATACTAGTGCCACGATAGTTTTTACATCTCTTAGTAGAGCGTAAGGATATGATTGATACTCGGCTTAAGAATATGGAGGTCGATCTTACATTTTTGTATGGGAAGATCCGGCAACGGGTCTGGACAACATTAGATACTACTGCGACTAGGATATGGGCTTCACTTTGATATGAGATGTTAGAGTTCACTACTGAGTTGCATGCCCACATTGATGATTTTCTAAGTAATAAAATAAATTAAACATCATAGTTGAAAAATAACTCTAACTTAAACAAATTTATTCGGATTAAGACTTTGGACTAAATATTTAAACCAATTTCTTAAACATGGATTTTGAGTCGATAATAACTATGAAAAGATATAAGTAGATCCTCAAGTTGTTGTTCGAGCTTAAATTTGCCTAAAATAGATAAATTAAATATCAAAAATATTAAACAAACAGCATAAATGAGTAATTTCAATATAATTTTCTCCCCGAGGATTCATCTAGATTGAATTAAACTACAAATAAATGATCAAGTATTAATTACAAGGAAATAAAAGAAGAGACATTGAGATTTGGGCCCTTTTAGCCCATTTTCAATTCTATCTAGCGTTGGGCCCATTTTAATGGACTTTGGGTCCTCTTTGCAGTTTGTATACCAGTTGTGCATCAACAACATAAATCTCTGTGATTTTGTGCATACTTTGTGTATACATGACTAAAAACTAGTCATATACATATCCGTTGTTTCCTCCAGTTGAATATTAGCACTCTTTTTCTTATATATCACCTATGTGCCACATTTATTTATTGTATATCTTTATATACAACCTTGTTTTCTTAAAAAAAATAAGTCATGTGTACTTGTAAAAGTTGACATAGTGCTATTAGACCTTGCTGGCCCAACGAAATGTAAGATGCGACTTCAAGTGGATTCGAATGAGGCTGGTTCACGCATAAGAAGAAAAATAAAGGAGATAAATTAGAATTCAAACAAGTAAGATAATAAATAAGGTGGTAATGAGTCCAATATTTAAACAAGTTTAAAAGTAAATGCACATTAACGACAATTATAAGAAAGTTGCGGCGAAAGTTGATTTGGATATGTGCAATCAGTGAAACATATGGTTAATAAAAATGAACCATATTTTGAATGTTGGACAGAGTTAAATTCATCCCAAATTCAACTTAACCGGCAATCAAAGAAAGTTGTGTATGCTATTACTTGGCACAAGACATGGAGCAAAGCTAAATCCTTATGAAGATTAGAATCACAACACATATTTAAAGAAATCATGTCATCTTATTGTTTTTGAAAAAAAAATCATTATAAAAAGAGATGAACAAGAGTAAAAGCAAAATCAGTTATCCATTTTAGAGGAAACTTTAATCAAATTACTTCATTCAAGAAATCTTTGAAATTCGATTTGAAGACAGTGACAAGTAAGAAAACAAAATCAAAACACCACGATGCATAACAAGTCTATGACTTCAACATTCGAAACACAAAATCCAAAATCCATCAAGCTGAAATCTTAACTTAAAATCATATACAAATGAGAGAAAATGACATGTTTGGAGAATTTTAGACTTTCTACTTAGGAGGTTGATTTCCTCAATGTCTTAATTAAAAAATCATGTTCTAGAATAATGACACGACCTGACCAAGGGCCTTGTCAAAATAGGCGTCCCAAGTCTGTCCGAGATTGGAGACCACCTCCATTACCCAACCCAACCTCCAGTTGCCTGCCCTGAGTTGGCTAAATTTTGAGCATGTACCAGGATAGTGCAACAACTCACATGAAGACTCTGGTTAAGATCACAACCGTGACCAACCCAACCGAGTCCAACCATCCAATACCAACAATCCAACCATAACCAAACGAGGGTCATAAACCAGTCCAGAACCAAATAAGTTTCAAAACATAATATAATTAATCCCAAAATAAAATAGAATAACACAACAAACAATTTCGTCCAATGATGTCAGCCCACCTTCTTATTCCAATACTAAGGTTAACACCAATATCAATCCCGCCAATTTCAACCCATAGAATTACCACAAATTCTCTAACCAAAAAAGTAATAAAATCCGATTGGGATATGCCCCCAACCATAGCCAAAACCAATATCCATAAATAAACCAAAATGTCTAGAAATATCCATAACATAAAATGAAGCCTTTCAAAAGGATGGAATCTTACCACTTCAGTCCAAATATTGTCCCTGAGTTAATCACTAAATGGGAGGAGAAGAACGGCCAGTTCCTGCATAGCATGAGTATAGAACTGCCAGTAGACAGGTTAGCGGGTGAACGCTAGCATGATCTCAGGATAAGGATAAAGTAATGAAATTTATAAAACCAAGTAAAACCATCCATATACACACAACCATACATATATATATAACCATGCCGGGAAAGGGGACCGAGTTTAGCATGCCTTTGAAACCTTTACCTGTGTTGTGTAGCTTTACCGTCCTAAACCACCAATGGGCTATATGGGTTCAGCTCCCCCTACTGAAAGGACCCTAGTCCATATAGCCGCACGACCAAGGAAGACAACCTTGGGATGACTAGTATATCCCCTAAAATATAGTATGGCATCATGCACACAGTCACCAAAACCAACCTCACATCGGCAAATATGACTTTCCTGTTTTGGTCCCCTTGGGACCTCCACCTTCCACGAATTTGCTACACATCCCACTATTAATGCCCAAATAAAACCATTTTCCAAATAAACAAACCATTATCCATTTATTAACCAAGGCCATTAATATTGATATTATCATACCAATCCTTAATTGCAAGTATTATCCAGAGCTAACCATGTACAGGTTTAAGGGGACCTTCAAGTGCCATTCTATTTACCATATTGAACCACTTGGGGGATTTAATGTACCCCACAAGCATAACCATTTAGCCATTTACCATTCCAAGCCATTTAAACCATGCATAATTCCTTTAACAAGTTTAAAACAAGCAAGAGTTCCATTAAAATACTCAATGCAATGAACATATATTTATAAGCATTTTGTCAAACTCATTAGGGGTATAATATGACCAAAACCAATTTCAATTATCATTAAGCCATTCCCACACAATCTAATTATCCAAAACCACCATTAATACACATAAAGCATAATTAAAATCATGGAAAACCATAACCAACCATTTAACATCAACACCCCCAATTCATATTTGCAAACCAAAATCATACAATTAATGGAGTCATGAAACATTCATAAAACATGCTTTTAGTTAAAATTAACAATGAGGCAAGAGAAAATGCCTTAAACCATGATGATGATGGAAAGAAATCACCAAGACAAGCTCCAAATCAATCCTCTAGTTGAAACCCTAGCTTCTCTTTCCCAAAAGCTTTTGAGAGAATTATAGAGTGTCTAGAAGAGTTTCTAAGTGTTAATTAATGGAATAATAGGGTAAATAACCAACCAAGTAGGTTAGAAGTCATGGGACCTTATTAGAATAAGTCGGGAAATGTCCAGAAGACCCCCACTTAAGTTTCACCAAAATCCCGTCACAGGGATATGACTAACCCTCTCGAGTTGTACCCTCATACATGAGTGGTACCTCCACTCGTATCCTAAGCCTCAAACTTTGAATCCAATATTGTGCAGCATACGACTCATCCAACCAATTCGTATCCAAAGCATATGATTTGTACCCTTCAGTCATACCCCAAGAAGATTTAAACCCAAGGAGGATTTAGACACTATCCACCATACGAGTCCTGCGTTCGACTTATACCCTAGCTTAAGGCTCATGGTGATCCACTCGTACTCGGTTCCAACCTAATTAACCCAATTTAAGATTAAGTTAAGGGAAGGAATGACCCGTAACCACCAATACAACTGTACCCTAAGTCGTATCCATTCCAGTAACTAAAATCCATCCCACAACCAACACCGGTTAGTTTACGATAGAACCATACCATTCATACCCTAATGTACGGCTCGTACCCATGAGTTGTATTGGGTACAGAGAGCAAAATTCCAAGAAATTTTATAAGGTACAGAAACCAAAGTGTTTCAGTTTCCCCCACTAGGGACATTCATCCCCGAATGACGAATAAGGTAGGGGTAACCATACGCATGAGTCATTTGCATTATCTTATCAAATATATCCCCTAATCTTTAATAAGTGTAAGAACAAAAAGGCAAAGATATTAATCTTTCCATTAACAACTCAAAAAATAAAGATGTGTTGAAGAACACATACCTTCCATACGAATCCCAAGAGCAGAAAACAAATGCAGATATTTGGGCTTCATGACCTTTTTTGCTTCACATGTAGATTCTTCCACCCCATGGTTTCGCCATAAAACCTTAACCAAAGCCACATCCTTGGTCCGCAACCAATGAACGTTCCTATCCAAGATCTCAACCGACACCTCTTCATAAGACAGAGAGTCTGAGATACCCAATACTTCAAAAGGAATAATCGAAGAAGGATCACTAATTTACTTTCTCAATATAGAAACATGAAAAATCGGATGAACAAAGATCAAACTAGAAGGTAACTCCAGCTCATAAGCAACATTACCAATTCTCCACAAAACTTCATATGGACCCATATACCGAGGACTAAGCTTCCCTTCTTACAAAACTACACTACTCCCTTCATGGGAGATACCTTCAGGAAAACCTTATCCCCAACCTCAAACTCTAAGTCTCTATGCCTAGTATCCGCATAGGAATTTTGGTGACTTTAGGTAGCCTTAAGTATCTCCCAGATCACCTTCACCTTCTCCATAGGTTGGGAAACCAAGTCGGGACCAAACATATCCGCCTCACCAAGCTCAAACCAACCAATAGGAAATCTACATCTCTGACCATACAATGCCTCGAAAGGGGACATACCAATACTAGAATGATAGATATTGTTGTAAAGAAACTCCACAAAAGGTAGATGCTCAACCCAATTGCCACCATAATCAATCACACAAGACCTAAGCATATCCTCTAATATCTGAATAGTTCTCTCCGTTTGCCCATCCATTTATGGATGGAAAGAAATACTCAGACTAACCTTAGTCACTAACCCTTTTTGAAAAGATTGTCAGAAGTGAGACGTAAACTGTGTGCCACATTCAGAAATAATAGAAACAGGCACCCTATGTAGCTTCACAAGCTTCTGAAGATATAGCTTCGCATAATCCTCCACCAAGAAAGTAGTCTGTACTGGAAAAAAGTGTGTAGACTTAGTCATCCAATGCACGATGGACCAAATCAAATCATATTGATTCCGAGACTGAGGAAGACCGGTAATGAAGTCAATATTGATCACTTCCCATTTCCACTTGGGAAAATCAATTTCTTGATACAAACCTCCTGGCCTCGTATACTCAACCTTAACCTATTGACACACCATACACTTGGCCATAAAATTAGCCGCATCTCTCTTCATGTCATTCCACCAATAGATCTCCTTAAAATCATGATACATCTTAGTCTAGCCAAGATGAACAACATAGTGTAACTCATGCGCCTCAAAAGAAATCCTTTGTCGCAACCCGTCGACATCAGGAACACACAACCTCCCTTGGTACTGTAAAGTACTATCATCGTCGATCTCAAATACCACTACCTTTTCCCCACCAACGTAACTCTTGATTTTAATCAAGATAGGGTCTACCACTTGCTTCTCCTTAATATTCACACCATGAGATGACTAAACCACTTCTTGCACTACCACACTACCATCCTTAGAGTTTAAGAAGCGAACTTCAAGATTAGCCAAGTGGTGAATATCCTTCACCAATTCCCGCTTTCCTTCCTCCACATGAGCCAAACTCCCTATGGATAGCCTTCTAAGAGCATCAACAACCATATTAGCCTTACCTGAGTAATAATGAAGACTCATATCATAGTTCTTGAGAAGCTCCAACCATTTCTATTGCCTGAGATTAAGCTTCTTCTTAGTGAACAGATACTTTTGACTCTTATGATAAAAAAAGATATCCACGTGCACACCATACAAATAATGCCACCATATTTTCAAAGCTAACACAACTGCCAATAGCTCCAAATCATGAGTAGGATAATTCCTCTCATGTACCTTCAACTACCTAGAAAAATAGACAATCACCTTCACATGCTGCATCAAGACACAGCCAAGACCTACCCAAGATGCATCACAATAAACCACGAACCCATCATTGCCTTTTTGGAAAGTCAGAATTAGAGCCAAAGTTAACTTATCCTTCAACATCTTGAAACTCCCTTCACAAGCATCCGGCCAAGAAAACTTAACCTTTTTCTGAGTCAACTTAGTCAAAGGAGCAGCTATCAATGAAAACCTTTCCACAAACCAACTATAATACCCGGCTAAACCCAAAAAGCTTTGAATATCGAATGGAGTCATGGGTCTGGGCCACCTCTTCACAACAATAGCCTTTTTTGGATCCACCATGATTCCCTCACTAGAAATAATATGACCCAAGAAAGTTACAATGTTTAACCAAAACTCACACTTGGATAACTTGGCATACAATTGTTGTTCCTTTAAGGTCTGCAACACCACACGAAAGTGATTAGCATGACCCACCTCACTCTTCGAATAGACTAGAATGTCATCAATAAACACAATAATGAAAAGATCCAAATACTGATGAAAAACCCTATTCGTCAGATCGATAAGTATGCCGAAGCATTAGTCAACCCAAATGACATCACCAAAGACTCAAAGTGCCCATACTAATTACGAAAATCCATAGGGGTATCCAGCTCCCTAATCTTTAGCTTATGGTACCTAGACCAAAGATTTATCCTAGAAAAGGTGACAGTCAATAATAAGTATCCTTGGGAGAGGATACTTATTATTGACTGTCACCTTGTTCAACCAACTATAGTCAATGCACATCCGAAGGGAACCATTTTTCCTGCACACAAACAACATTGGTACACCTCATGGGGATACACTATGATAAATAAACCCCTTATCCAGAAGATCCTTAAGTTGTTTCTTGAGATCCCTCAACTCAGCCGAGCCATTCTATACGGAGGAAAAGAAATTGCACGTGAGTTTGGAACCAAGTCAATACAAAACTTTATTTCCCTATCTGGAGGAACACCAGGAAGATCATCCCCGAAGAACTCTAGAAATTCATTAACGATTGGAACTTACTGGAAAGAAGGACCTTCTGAGTTAGAATTTGTAACCCAAACCAAGTGATAAAGACAAGCTTTAGATATTAACCTTTAAGATCTAAGATAAGAAATAAATCTCTCCCTAGGAGTGAAAGAACCACCCTCCCATTATATAACCTGCTCACCAAGGATCCTAAAGATAACCCTACGGGTCCAACAATCCAAGGACACATAACAAAAATGTAACCAATCCATACCTAGAATGACATTGAAATCTACCATATCTAATTCAAATAGATTCACTAAGGTCTGCTTGCTACCAACAGATACCACACCCCCCTATAGACTCTCTTAGCAACAATCGAGTTACTTACTAGGGTAGAAATAGAAAAAAAATCCAAAATAACTTCTGGATCAAAACCAAAAGATACAGACACATAAGGAGTCTTACAGGAGAAAGTGGACCCTGGATCAAGGAAACAAGATAAGTCACGAGAAAAAAGTTGTAACATACTTGTAATGACATCAGGTGATGCCTCAAATTCCTGTCGGGATGCAAAAGCATAGAACCTATTCTGACCAACACTAGAACCAGTAGCAGTAACAAAAGTAAATATGACAGCACCAGGTGTAGGAGTAGAAGATGGAGCCACGGGAATTTTATTTACCCTCGTAGAAACCTTATTAACTGGAAAATTCCTAGTCGATGGCCTTCCTGGACACATTTGAAGCATTTGTCACTTCCTTCTCGCAATAACACCGATGAAGACGACCATAGAATCGACAAGGAGGACATGAAAAAACTGACTGACCTCCACTTGCCTGATATTTATCGCCCTATGCCCAGAAATTGTCACCATCATAATGATGCGTGTCGCTCGACTGGTAAGGAGCACAAGCAGAAGAGTAGGAACCAGAACTTTATCGCTTCTTTTTCTACTATTTGCCACTATCTTGAACACCCTGAGACCTCCCTGGTTAGAAAGCCTGCTTCTCTTACCCTGTCTATCCCCAAACTCTACATGCTTTCTCTTTTCATCCACCACTTATTATATATTAATAGTCAACCTAAAGATGTCCATATCTTTAATCAGGAAGGTATTCTTGCTCTCCAAAATCAAATCCGAATTCAACCCAGAATTGAACTTCGTCATTGTTGCCCGCATGTCAGCCACTATGTCAGGGGAATACCTTGATAACTAGTGGAACTTTAAGTCATATTCCTTGATAGACATCCTCTCTTACTTGAGGCTCACAAACTCTTCCATCTTTGCTTCCCTCAACCCTGGGGAAAAGAAAAGATCTAAGAAAGCCTTAGAGAAAGTACCCTATAAGACTGATTCTTCCACATCACCCCTATCTCTGTCCTACTCTTCATACCATTGATAAGTAATATCTTTGGGTTGATAAGCTGCAAAGTTTATCCTTTCCACATTGGTAGCCGGTATCACCCAAAATATCTTTTCTATTTCATCCAAGAAGCCCTATGTATCCTCCTCCACCTTTACTCCAAAAAAAGTGGGAGGACCCATCTTCATAAATTGGCCAACCCTTGTGGCCTCAGCAAACTAAGAACAAGTCGCACCCTGCTCAGCCTGACAGTGACCATCTGAGAAATAACATAAATAAACTGATGAAGTTCCATATTAGTCACCTCGCCTTGAGGAGGACTAGTAACAACCGATAAAACTCTAAAATAATAAGGGATAGGACCGTGAGATTAAAGATGAACCCAGAAGTAGGATAAACCCCGTCAGCATTACCCCTAGATGGGATAGAAGAATTTCCTTATGTTCCAAATCTAAGAGGCATGATCTGAAAGACAAACAAACAAAGATTAGAGAAATCTTCAGGACTGAGACTCCAAGCTTAAAATAGAATACCAAGAAAGTGAAACATTCCTAAATACCTTGTAGCCCCTCCCTTATGAGTGTAGCGCGCTAAACACCCCTAAAAGAAACTCAACTCAACATGGCTTTGTAGACTCCCAATTGACCATGAACCTAGGCTCTGATATCAACTTGACGCAATGCGACCAGGGGCCTTGTTTTAATGGGCATCCCAAGTCTATACGGAACTGGAGACCACCTCCATTACACAACCTAGCCTCCAGCCGCCTGCCTAGAGTTGGATAAATTTTGAGCATGTAGTAGGATAGTGAAATATCTCATATGAAGACTCTGGGATAAGATCACAATCATGACCGGCCCAACCTAGTCCTACCATCCCATACCAACAATCTAACCATACTAAACCATACCCAAAACAAGGGCCATCTAGCCATAACCAAATAAGTTCCAAAACATAATATAATTAATCCCAAAATGAAATAGGATGTAATAACCTACAATTTCATCTAATGATGTCAGCCCACCGACTTATTTCTTTGCCTAGGTCGACGCCAATAATAATCCCTCCTATTCCAACCCATAGAAGTACCACAAAGCCTTTAACAAAAAGAATAATAAATTCCAGTTTGGTAATTCCCCCAACCATAGCAAAAACCAATATTTAGAAATAAATCAAAATGTCTAAAAATATCCATAACATGAAATGAAGCCTTCCAAAATAATGGAAACTCACCACTTCAGTCCAAATGTTGCCCCCGAGTGAATCACTATGTAGAAAGAATAAAAATGTCGGTTCCTGCATAGCGTGGGTATACAACTGCCAGTAAATAGGCTGCAGATAAACACTAGCATGATCTCGGGATAAGAATAAAGTAATGTCATTTATAAAACCAAGTAAAACCATCCATATACACACAACCATACATATATATATAACCATGTCAAGAAAGGGGCTCGGGTTTAGAATGCCTTTAAAACCTTTACCTGGGATGTGTATCTTTGTCGTCCTTACCTACCTATGTTCTATATAGGTTCAGATCTCCCTGCTGAAAGAGCCCCAGTGCGTATAGATGTACGACCAGGGAAGAAAACCTTGGGATAACTAGTACATCCCCCAAAATATAGTGTGACATCCTACACATGGTTACTAAGACCATCCTCATATTGGCAAATCTAACTTTCTAGTTTTGGTCCCCCTGGGACCTACACCTTCCACAACTTTGCTACACATCTCGCCATTAATGCCAAATTAAAAACATTTTCCAAAAAAACAAACCATTATCCATTTATTAACCAAGGCCATTAATATTGGTATCGTCATACCAATCCTTACCTGCAAGTATTATCCATAGCCAACCATGTATAGGTTTAATGGGAATTTCAAGTGTCCTTTCATTTACCATATTAAACCACTTGGGGGATTCCATATACCCCAAAAGCATAACCATTTAGCCATTTATCATTCCAAGCCATTTATACCATGCATAATTCCTTTACCAAGTCTTAAAACAAGTAAGAGTTCCATTAAAATACTCAATGCAATGAACATATCTTTATAAGCATTTTGTCAAACACATTGGGGGCATAATATGACCAAAACTAATTCCATTTACCATTAAACTATTCCCATGCAATCCAATAATCCAAAACCACCATTAATGCACATAAATCATAATTAAAAACATGGGAAACCATAACCAACCATTTAACATCAAAACCCCCAATTCATATTTGAAAGCCAAAATCATACAATCAATGAACTCATTAAAACATTCATAAAAACCATGCTTATAGTTAAAATTAACAATGAGGGAAGATGCCTTAAACCAAGATGATGATGGAAAGATATCACAAAGCAAGCCCCAAATCAATCTTCTAGTTTAAACCCTAGCTTCCTTTGCCCAAAAGCTTTTGATAAAATTATAGAGTGTTTAGATGAGTTTCTAAGTGTTAATGAATGGAATAATTGGGTAAATAATCTCCCATGTAGGTTAGAAGTCATGGGACCTAATTAGGATAAGTGAAAAATGTCCAGAATACCCTCACTTAAGTTACACCAAAATCCCGTCATAGGGATACGACTGACCCTTATGAGTTGTACCATTCTATACGAGTGGTACCCTCCACTCATATCCTGAGACTCAACCTTTGGATCAAATATTGTCCAATATATGACTCATCTAACCAAGTCGTATCCAAAGCATACGATCTATACCCTTCATCCATACCCTTAAAAGATTTAAACCCAAGGAGGATTTAGACACTATCTACCATACAAGTCTTGGGTATGACTCATCCCCTAGCTTACGGCTCATGGTGAGCCACTTGAACTCAGATCCAACCTAAGTAACAAAGTCTAATATTAAGTTAAGCACCCAAATGATCCATAACTACTAATACGACTCGTACCACTAAGTTGTATCTATTCCAGTAACCAAAGCCTATCCCACCAACTGACACTGGTCAGTTTACGACAGGACCATACCATCCGTACCACAAAATACGGCTCATACCCATGAGTCATATTGGGTCTAGAGATTAGAATTCTAGGAAATTTTCTAAGGTACAAAAACCAAGGTGTTTCAATTAACAAGGACATCACAAATATATTAATCTTTCGGGGTCTAACCAGGAAACAAAAAAATGTATTTGATATTTAAGACCATAGCTAAGAGAACTTATTAATCTCAAAACAGAACAAAATGTTTGAAGAGGCGAATCCCTCTTGACTTTCCCAAACTAATAGTTTTATCTCAATATCTAAAAGAAACTAAATAGATGACATGGTAAAAACAAAAGACTTTGTTTTAAAACACCATGAACTCGTAAGTAACTTAGGCCATGACTTACAGAAAACTAAACCCAACCATACCTTGTAATTTTTCAAAAATCTTCAAGAGGAACTAAAACTTAAGAAAAATCCCAAAGAATCAAACATTATTCTTTGGAAGGATTTATTCAAAACAGAGACAAATTCAAAGAGTTTGTTTAAAACATCCTTAAGGCCACGACTTTCAACACATGGATATTTTGATTAGAAGAAAAGAATGGTGAGTAAAACTAAAACAAAAAAATCATTCAAACTAAATGGAACTATAGATTAATGCAGAAAGAAAACATCATAACACCCAAACAAAGATTCGCAAAATCAAAACAACTAGAAAATCAACTCAAGAAATCAAACACAAAACCTATGGCTTTCAAAAAGCCTTCTACATCACATAATCCGATACAAGTCAAATTGCTCCTGGACTGATACGGGTTTACAAAGCTGTCCAATACGTTCTCGACCATTCACACGAAGCCAAGCTCGATAGTTACAAAAACTACAAGCCATATTCATGCAAATGGCTGCGTGTGAGTTGGTACTTGATCCGCCAAAGAGCTTCAACGTTTTTAAGTGTGAAAATGAACCTTGAAGTATAATAAACTACACTCTAAGGGCACCCCATGACTGAAGGGTAGGAAGGTCATTTTTCCTTCATTTTGTGTGTAATATAAATAGATGCTATTAGGGTTATTTTCAGCACTTAGTTCATTCTTCATATTTCACAACAACAAGTCTTGTAACATTGAATATTTCTCTCTCTCTTGTTCTTGAGAGTAGAACCTGAAATCTGTCCAACAAGTGTAGTTACACTTGTGTTGTTTCTTGGCTAGAAACTTGAGATCTTGAGGTTCATGAGTTCCTCTTGGTCTAAGTAAGAACTTGGTACTGAAATCTTTTGGTCTTAGGGTCCTATCTTCAAGTTAGGGTTCATAGATTCTAAGATATCTTTGTGTCAAGTTACTATCTTTCATTTTGTACTCTTGAAACTTTGTAGTAACTTAGTGAAGCCGTGTGGGGCTGATTTTCGATTCACTATAGTTACTACCATTTGTTGTTCTTGTTGTTAACATTGTACTCTTGTAATCTATCATCTTGTGTTGTTGAACCATTGTTTAATGTTATTGTTATCTTCTTGTTCTCCTTGTGTAGCTACTGTTTTGGTGTTGGTATTTCTTCAAAATTTCGTGATTGTTGTTGTCTTCACATATTGGAGTTGTTATCTTCAAGCTCTCGGAATTGTAGTGTGTTTGGACTGATTTTGTGGCAGATTTGATACGCTCCAAGTTAGTAGTGTATCATTTGGTATCAAAGCCATCTTTGATTTTGTTCTAACAAGATCAATCTTGGGCTTGAGACTTGAAAACTACAAAAAAAAAAAACTGAAATCTGAAAATTTCAGAAATAGTCAAATCTGCTACCTTTGTGTTCTTGGCCAAAAATTGTGATATGTTGTTGTATGGGCCGAGATTTTCTTGTTTTTTTTGGCTAGATCTTGTAGTATTTTTCTTGTATAGAGTGTTTCTAGTGTTGGTTTCTTTCTCACCAACACTAAAGGTGTCAAGATCTAAAGATTGAGCTTATAATATTGACCATAGTTGTGGTGCCTTGTGGCTGGCTGTTTGTTGTTACTTGTTGTTGACAATTGGTGGTGTTGTGTTGTGTTTAGAAGAAGTTGTTGTTGAGTTCTTGAAGGTTGTTGTGGTGTTCATCAAGTTCTTCATCTTTTCTTACAACTTTAGACAACCAAAAAGTGTGATATAAATTCAAGAGTTGAAGCTGAAAATTGTAAAGCATGTTGTGAGAAGCCTTGAACCCATCATTTCTTAGACTAGGCTTCTACTTTTCAGCAACTTTTTTTCTTATTTCAAGAACCTAGTGTTAACTTTTTCTTATTTCAAGAACCTAGTGTTGTGGGACAAGGTACTTTTCTTATTTCAAGATTTATGTTTTCCCTCCAAGACCAATTGTCATCCTTTCCAAATTGTGTAAAGATTTAAATTTCAGAATTGGTGCTTATATTGTGTGGGACCAAGACCAATTGCATGCTGCCACATCACCCATTTGCTACTGTTCACGTCACCCATTGGCTACTGTTCATGTCATTAATAAGCTCAAATTTAGGTTTTCTAGTTTCTAATTGTTGATTCTTAGTTTCATTACTTGGTTCTAGAACTAATTAACATGCTAGTACACTCCTACTAGGTTGTCAATTAGTCCTTTTGAATTCTCTTGTTCGTGTCCACGTTTAGTTGGGTGCTTTTATTCGTTTGAATACGTTGTAACTTCTTAACTCCAGTCCGTCGAGAATTCTTTGAGTTTCAAACAAGAATCCACTCCGGACAAGAGCTTTACTCATATCTTAAGGATTCACGGTTACTAGCCAATCTACAACATTTGTGGAGCTCAAGTGTGAGTGAGGAGAGGTTTAACGCTAACTTGTTTGCTGATTGTGTAGGTAACACCTTGACATGGAAGGAAGAACATCCGAAAGTGGGGGTACTACTGAACAAGACACTATGAAGGCCACACTTGAGGCCATTACCAGAAGTTTAGAGAGGTTGAACACGGAAGTTGGGGCAATGAGGGGAGATTTGACTACGATAAGTGGGAGATTGGAGCAAGTGGAGAGTCAAAGGAACTCTCGTCCATCCACTCCTCATCATATTCCTTCAAGTGGGCATGAAAGAACTTCATCCACAACTATCTCACCAGAAACATTGCACCAAATAATGAATCCACCTCTAGCCCCACTAAATGCCACAAATCATACCACTACTTTCCCTCCAAACCAAGAAGTGAATAGACCACGCCATTCCCAAACTCCTCCAATTCGACAAGAAGGATGTAGCCATCCATTACCTCCACAAAATCTGAATGTACCTTACCAAACTCCACCAAATCAAAGACCACCACCTCCACAACTCCCAATGCCTCCAAATCAGATTCCAAATCACCAAAACCGACCAGCTCACTTTGAGGAACATGGTAGGGAGGAGTATGATGGATATGGAGCCTTTGATAATGCTTACATGAGAGAGGAGGAGCTAAGAAGGGGCCGTGTTGATCCAAGGAGGTACCGAGGGTATGGAGAAAGGGTAAATCGACACCAAGAAAGAGACGTAGGCATAAATACCATCAAATTGAGCTTACCTATCTTTAAAGGTGAAAGTGACCCCGAGGCCTACTTAGCATGGGAATCATCTTGTAACAAAGTTTTTCAAGTTAATGATATCTCGGAAGAAAAGAAAAGTTGTTATGCCATAGCTCATTTTGAGGGTTATGCCAACACTTGGTGGGAGTACGTCAAGCGTTTTGGTGATGAATTAGTTGATGGGCAGCCACCACCTTGGTTTCGGTTAAGGTACTTGATGAGGCAACGGTACCTTCCCGAGAGTTATCGCCATGAATTACTTGCTAGATTATACAACTTACGTCAAGGCAATAAAAGTGTGATGGCATATTATGATGAGTTTCAACAACTCATGTTGAAGCTTGATCATCGTGGGGAACAAATCAGTCATGACATCATCCGGTTCAAGTGTGGGTTGAACAAAGAGATCTCCACTCATTTGATGCTTCACAAATTTGATACCGTTGAAGGTATTTTCCAAGCGGCTCTTGAGATTGAAAGGGAGCTTAAAGAGAGGTCGTCGCTCAAGGCAAGGGGACAATCCATCTCGGGTTGTCCTAGAAGCAAGGACGTGGTTCAATCCTCTTCTGGTTGGCCCAAAAACAAGGACCAACCCGCGACTACAAGGCTTCCCGAGCCCAAAACAGTCCACAAAATTCCTCTAAAATAAGAAGTTCACAAGTATCCAAACCCAAAAGGATTCCAATGTTTCAAGTGACAAGGTTGGGGACATAAATCCAATGAATGTCCAAATCGACGCAACGTGATACTACGGGAAGGGAAATTGTATTACCTTGGTGAGGAGGTGGGTCTTGAAAAAGAGGAGGATGAGGCCGAGCCTCAAGATGGAGAGGAAACTGGAAATAGGCCACTTGATGATGATGATGATGATGATGGTGAAGTTATTTACCCACAAGAAGGGGAGTGTGTTATTCCAAACTTTGTAGTTAGACGCGCTATGATTAGTAAGGCAATAGACGACCCTAGCCAAAGGGAAAATCTATTCCATACTAAATGCCTTGTAAAGGGGAATGTGTGCACTTTGGTGATTGATAGTGGTAGTTGTGCGAATGTCGTTAGTGTCGCTATGGTGAACTTTCTGAAATTACCAACTACACTTCATACTAGCCCTTACAAGTTGCAATGGTTGAACGAATGCGGTGAATTGAAGGTCATGAGGCAATGTGTGATACGGTTTAAGGTAGGGAACTACCAAGACGAAGTGCTTTGTGATGTGTTACCAATGCAAGCATGTCATTTGTTGTTAGGTAGACCTTGGCAATATGATAGGTCTAACAAACATGATGGGAGGACCAACCGATATTCACTTGAGAAGGATGGTCGAAAGGTCACTCTTTATCCTCTTTTGCCATCACAAGTGAATGAATTACATCAAAAGATGAGGGAGTTGAAGGAGAAGGGAAAGAAACCCGAAAGTGGTGAAAAGGAGGGGAAAACCGTGGGTGGGGCAGTAGGGATTTCCGGGACTGCCTCAACATCAAATGGGCAAGAAAACATGGTGATGTTGGCTAGAAAGAAGGAAATCTTCTTGGATTATGATGTGGACATGCCGATGCTTCTTTTGGCTCATTGTTTTAATACTAACCCCACTAATTCTTCTATTTCTCCTTTGATTTCTTGTGTGTTGCAGGATTATGAAGATGTATTTCCCAAAGAACTCCCGCAAGGATTGCCCCCGCTTCGGGGAATTGAGCATCAAATTGACTTTGTGCCGGGCTCACAATTGCCAAATAAGCCGGCTTACAGAAGCAACCCTACAGACACCAAAGAATTGCAGCGTCAAGTTGAGGAACTCCTCAACAAAGGGTATATCAAGGAGAGCATGAGTTCGTGCGCGGTTCCTGTGCTACTGGTGCCTAAGAAAGACGGAACATGGCGTATGTGTGTGGACTATCGAGCCATCAATAAGATTACGGTAAAATATCGTCACCCTATCCCTAGGTTAGATGATATGCTTGATGAATTGAATGGTTCATGTTTATTTTCCAAGATTGATTTAAGGAGTGGCTATCACCAAATAAGAATACAACCCGGTGATGAATGGAAAACCGCCTTCAAGACTAAATTTGGTCTCTATGAATGAATGGTTATGCCATTCGGCCTAACTAATGATCCAAGTACTTTCATGAGGCTAATGAATCATGTGATGAAGCCATTTATTGGAAAGTTTATTGTTGTTTACTTTGATGATGTCTTGGTCTATAGTAAGTCAATTGATGAGCATGTGATGCATTTATAATGTGTGTTTGATGTCCTTAGAAAGGAAAGGTTGTATGCAAATCTGGAGAAGTGCTCTTTTGGTGTTAATGAAGTTGTCTTCTTGGGTTTTGTTGTTAGTTCAAGAGGGGTTGAAGTGGATGAATCCAAGATAGATGCTATCAAAAATTGGCCAACCCCACAAACCATTAGTGAAGTAAGAAGCTTCCACGGGTTAGCTAGTTTTTATAGAAGGTTTGTCAAAGGATTCAGCACCATAGCCGCTCCTTTAACCGCGGTCATTCGAAAAGACCAACCCTTCAAGTGGGGTGAAGAGCAAGCTAAGGCTTTTGAAACCTTGAAAGCTATGCTCGTTTCCGCGCCTTTATTACAATTGCCCAACTTTGATAAGATATTCGAAGTTGAGTGCGATGCTAGTAAAGTGGGCATAGGGGCTGTTTTGATGCAAGATTTAAAACCCATTGCTTATTTAAGTGAAAAGCTCAAAGGAGCAACTCTAAACTACTCCACGTACGATCTAGAGTTGTATGCCTTGATTCGAGCTTTGGCCACTTGGCAGCACTATTTGTGGCCCAAGGAGTTCGTGATCCGAACGGACCATGAATCCTTGAAGCATCTTCGGGCACAAGACAAGCTTAACAAGCGGCATGCAAAATGGATTGAATTTCTTGAAACCTTCCCTTATGTTATTCAATACAAAAAGGGTAAGGACAACGTAGTAGCCGATGCTTTGTCTAGAAAACATGTTCTTGTGTCAACATTATCTTCTAAATTAATTGGTTTTGAGAGTTTAAAAGAATTGTATCCCGAGGACCCTCACTTTGCTCCTATCTTTAGGGAATGCGAAGAAATGGGTAGGGACAAGTGGGATTCGTCTAGGGGTTCAAATCCTTATGCCAAGTTTGATGGATACTTTTTTAAAGGTAGACGATTGTGTGTACCCTCCAGTTCTTGGAGAGAGTTATTTGTGAGGGAAGCACACAATGGCGGTCTAATGGGTCACTTTGGGATCGAAAAGACCCTTGGAATATTGGAGGAGCAATTCTATTGGCCAAAAATGCACAAGGATGTGGCCAAGATTTGTGGCCAATGCATAGATTGCAAAGGAGCCAAATCGCGGCTCCTACCTCATGGGTTGTACACCCCGCTGCCCACTCCTTTACGCCCTTGGCTTGACATATCTATGAATTTCGTGTTAGGGTTGCCTAGGACTAGACAAGGTCGGGACAGTATCTTTGTTGTGGTCGATCGGTTTTCTAAGATGGCACACTTTATTCCTTGCTTTAAATGTGATGATGCACCTAGTGTGGCCTCTTTGTTTGTTGATAATGTTGTCAAGTTGCATGGTGTTCCGAGGACCATTGTCAGTGATAGGGACTCTAAGTTCCTAAGTTACTTTTGGAAATCCATGTGGGGTAGGCTTGGAACCAAGTTGTTATTCTCTACATCTTGCCACCCACAAACTGATGGTCAAACGGAAGTAGTAAATAGGACTTTGGGTGCTATGCTACGTTCCATGGTAAAAGGAAAATTGACTTCTTGGGAGGAACACTTACCATTGATTGAGTTTGCATATAACCGTGTCATACACTCAAGTACGGGAATGACTCCCTTTGAGTGCATATATGGCCTCAACCCCCTTACCCCTTTGGATTTAACTCCTTTGCCTAGTGATGTTATGATTAGCTTAGATGGAAGCAAGCGGGCTGATTCGATGAAAAAGTTACATGAGAAGGTGCGGCTTCGACTTGAGAAGAAAAATCAAGACATTGCAAGGAGAGTCAACAAGGGGAGAAAGAAACTCATTTATGATCTGGGAGATTGGGTGTGGGTTCACCTTAGAAAGGATAGGTTTCCGTCTCAAAGAAAGTCCAAATTGATGCCAAGAGGCGATGGTCCATTCCAAGTACTTGAGCGGATCAATGATAATGCCTACAAGATTGACCTTCCACCGGAATACCAAGTGCACAACACTTTCAACGTGTGTGATCTTTCTCTAGTGGATGCGGTTGAGGATGACCAAATGCTGAATTTGAGGTCAAATTCCTCTCAAGATGGAGAGGATGATACGGGTTTACAAAGCTTTCCAATACGTTCTCGACCATTCACACGAAGCCAAGCTCGGGAGTTACAAAAACTACAAGCCATATTCATGCAAATGGCTGCGTGTGAGTTGGTACTTGATCCGCCAAAGAGCTTCAACATTTTTAAGTGTGAAAATGAACCTTGAAGTATAATAAACTACACTCTAAGTGCACCCCATGACTGAAGGGTAGGAAGGTCATTTTTCCTTCATTTTGTGTGTAATATAAATAGATGCTATTAGGGTTATTTTCAGCACTTAGTTCATTCTTCATATTTCACAACAACAAGTCTTGTAACATTGAATATTTATCTCTCTCTTGTTCTTGAGAGTAGAACCTGAAATCTTTCCAACAAGTGTAGTTACACTTGTGTTGTTTCTTGGCTAGAAACTTGAGATCTTGAGGTTCATGAGTTCCTCTTGGTCTAAGTAAGAACTTGGTACTGAAATCTTTTGGTCTTAGGGTCCTATCTTCAAGTTAGGGTTCATAGATTCTAAGATATCTTTGTGTCAAGTTACTATCTTTCATTTTGTACTCTTGAAACTTTGTAGTAACTTAGTGAAGCCGTGTGGGGCTGATTTTCGATTCACTATAGTTACTACCATTTGTTGTTCTTGTTGTTAACATTGTACTCTTGTAATCTATCATCTTGTGTTGTTGAACCATTGTTTAATGTTATTGTTATCTTCTTGTTCTCCTTGTGTAGCTACTATTTTGGTGTTGGTATTTCTTCAAAATTTCGTGATTGTTGTTGTCTTCACATATTGGAGTTGTTATCTTCAAGCTCTCGGAATTGTAGTGTGTTTGGACTGATTTTGTGGCAGATTTGATACGCTCCAATTTAGTAGTGTATCATGGACCTTTGGATGAGATATGTATGATACTCGAGGTGCTTTATGACTCTCTAGTGCTATTAAAAGATGCTACATGGATGAAGAATACCATTAAGGAGGGTTAAAGGACTTTGACAAGGCTAAAGGAGTGTAAAACTAGGCTCAAAAGCCTCTTAGAGGGGTCATGCACCCAAATACTTTGGATCTACATCTGATCCACTCTAGCATTTCAAGAGCGGGTCAAAATAGCCCCTAGTAGGCCTTTTCTTACATTTGGGTCACTTTTGGGCTCTAATTATGTAATATTTAGCAAAACTATAAATACTTTATAGCAAGGCTTATTTTAGTTAGTTTTGTTTAATGATGATGATGAAATCATGAAAACAACATTGGGAGAGTTGAGTGCTTGGAAAAGCCAATGTTGAACCTTGTTTAGAAACGGTGGTTGTAAGAGAGATTCGATCCCCCTTTCAGTAAAATTAAGATCTAGGTGCTCATAGGTAATCAATAAGGGAGGTCTTTGGGTTTGATACACCCTTCGGTTGCCCTTTTGTTATTTTCTTGTGTCTATTTTTCTATCATCTATCCTTTTTATCCTATTACTTTCAGTATATCAATTTTATTGTTTCTTTAGTATTTATGTTTGTTCTTGATACGGGACAAATGGCCATCTTATCTTTTGATGACATTTTTGGAGGCCAACACATAGAGACTCAAGACTTGGTCACCTCGAGAAAACAAGAACATGCATGGAGGACCCGTTTTGAGCATAACTTAAAGCAATCTCGCGTGTGGAAGATTGCTTGGAGAATTTAAGGTTGAGGACTCACGGTTTTGGACCTTAATTAAGGGTATTTTGGACATTACACATGGTGTATTTACACACCATGGCCGCCCCTCTCATTAAGGGCAAAGTGGTCTTGTTATCTTCATTTGTAATATATTATAAATAGGCCCCCTTAGTCTTATTTTCAGTAGATTTTGGAAGGATGAAGAATTGAAAGACATAACTTCTCTCTTTTGAGAGTGTAACACCCTTAGTTGTAGGACTTGGAAAAGTCACCCTTAGCATAGGGCTTGGAAAAGCCAATATTGATCTTTGCTTGGAAACGGTAGATCTTGAGGCGAGTTCATTCCCTTGGTGGTCACCGTAAGAGTGTGGTTTTGATTGTTACATTCATTAGGGGTTAGTGTTGAAATACACTTGGTTCTTAATCTTGTAATAATCTTGGTCTCACTATCTATCTTTATTTTTCTTGCAAATCGTGTATGTGTTGTGTAGTGGACTGTTTTGGGGTCTTCGTTGAATCCGAAACTTGTATTATTGTTGTTCATCTTGTTCATCACGTTTTGTAACTGTTTTGGTGTTAAAATATACTCTTGTATCTTGTATTCTTGTTGTTGGTAGCGAATCCGAGTGAGGTCTCCATCTTGGTCCTCGAATCCTTAAGATTAGTGGACTGATTTGGTGTTTGTTTCGTGCTTCCCTTGTCAATCTCGTATCATTTGGTATCAGAGCATGGCTTGATATTGTTCCTACAAGATCAATCTTGGGCTTGCTTGTTAGAAAATTCAAAAAAAAAAATAAAAAAATCAAAAAGAAGCAAATCTGTCCATTTTGTGTTCTTGGCCGAAATTGTGTTATTGTTGTGTCTTGGCCGAGATTTTTACTTGTTTTGTTGTTTCTAGTGTTAGTTTTCTTCATCTCTAACACTCTTTAGTCTAAATCTAAGTTTGAGCTTACATTGTTGGTGTTGTATACGTGAACTTGGACTTGGCCGATTTGTTGTTGAACATTGTTGTGGTGGACTGTTTTGGCCTTGTGGCTTTCATCTTGTTGTTGTTATAAGCTTGGCCACGTGATATTGTTGTTAATTGGTGGATTGAGAACCATTTTGTTGAAGGTGTAGTTGTCTTGGCCAAGTGTTGGAGATATTGTTATTGTGGAATTTGGGAGTGGCCGTGTGAAAATTGTTGGTGTTCTTGGAGATTATTGTTGTAGTTCTTGGTGTTGTTGTTGTTGTTCTTGATGTTCATCACCACCTTTATATATTGTTGAAGATAAAGTGAATGTTAAATCTAAAAAGTTGAAGGAAAAGGGTGTATTATTTGTTAGTCTTGAAAGACACTACAACCAACAAAGACCTATCAATCAAGTCTCAACCACTTTCCAACACTTTTCCATGATTTAAGGATCCATGTTTTAAGGAGAAGTACAATAAAGTCAAGTCTTGAAAACTTGAAATTGAAAAGGGCTCCAAGACTTGTTTGAATTTCCCTCCTTAAACAAATTCCACCAAAGTCCAAATTGAAAAATTGACCAAGACTTGAAATTGGACAACAAAAGTTGTGTGGGACCGAAACCAATACGTGACTGCCATGTCATCACTGCTACTGTTCACGCAATATTTCCGAGCTCAAAATTTTAGATTCTTAGTTTCATCTTATTGTTTCATTAGTTTCATGTCTTGATTCTAGAATTAATTAACAACTAGTAATCACCTACTTAGTTGTAGATTAATTATTGAATCCGTTTCTTCGTGTCTTCGTTGTTTGTGTGCTTTTCTCATTTTTAACTCGTAGTAACTTCTTTGTTTCAAGTTCGTAAGTGAATTTTATTTTTGTGTCTTGAGTCGATCAAACAAGAATCTATTCCGGCCACCAAGTAGAATTGACATCCTATTGACTACCGGAGTATAAACAACCTTTCAATATTTGCCGCTCCAATTGTGAGAATCACAAAGGTGAGTGAATACGAGTGTTAGTGAGAAGTTTTTACTACTAATCTTGTTTGTTCATTTTGTAGGTTTAAAAGGTGATATAAGGGGAATATGTCTTTGATAGCCGGGGATTATTGTGACTACAACATGGGAGACTATGATTGTAGTGAAGGGTTTTATGGCTACGAAGTTGAGGGAGATTGCGGAGGCTATGAAAATAGCCATGATCGAGACTTGGGCAGATTTGAAAGTTACTGTTTTCAGGGAGAAAATGAGGTGAATGAAGTGCCTAGTGCTTATGGTAACTTTGGAGATGATGTAGGACCTCGTGATGGATCTTATGATGATGTTGGGGCATGTGAGGAGTCTTACACTCCTTACTCCGAACCTAGATTTGGTGTTAGGTATAACCCTTTTGTTTGCAAAGCTTATGAGAGCTATGATGAGGGTACACGTGAGGAGTATGAAGATCCATATTCTCCACCTTGTAGTACTTCTTATCAAAGTCGATATAGTGTGAATGGTTATACTAGCTCTAGTGGAGGTTGTCCAATGAGAAGAAGAGGGTATGCATCTCCAAAACTAAGGGGTACTCGTATGCCTTACAATGTAGATCCAAGAAGGAGTGTACACTCCGGAAAGGTGACCATGTGTGGGATACCGGGCTGCCTCATTGAGCTAAATGATAGGTACCATAGAAACTACATCGTTCCATCCATGGTTGACTACTTGGGGTTGTTTCGTGAGCCTTTACTTGTTCCATACTTCTTGGACGGGTTTAAGGTTACTGAGAGGGTCAAGGTTGTCTTCTCCCAATTTGAATACCATGAGGAGGTGTGGTGCGATATTCTTTCATTGACATACGGTCATGTATGCTTAGGTGCCAATTGGTTTGCACAACATAGAGTTCCAAACGTGCAAAATTGGCCAAATATTATAAGAGACCAGTGGGGGAATCGCCTCATGACTTACTTGCTGCCTAAGCCACGAAGAGAAATGCCTACCTACTCCAATCCGAATTATTATGAGAGACAAAAGATTGAGAGGAGTAAGGGAGTGCAGGGTGGTAATTCGAGAGTGGAAAAAGGAGAGGTTGTGTGGAGCAAAGTAAGAGGATTACCACCAAACTATGCTAACATTGGTTGTCCTTCTATTTCTAAGGACATTTGTGTAGGTACCAACATGGCAAGCGAAGAAGAACAATGCCAAAAGGAAGTTGCTACCCAAACTTTTGGAGGACCTTCACACCATGACAAAGAAGAATCTACTCAAGGACTTCAAGGTAAAATGGCAAACTCTTACACTTTTGTACATGTGAATGATAATTGTGTGGCTAGTAGCCCATTGAGTGTGAGTTGTAGCTTGCCTATATGTGAGTGTATTGTTTCTTTGCCACTTGATGATGATGTACATGTTGTGAGTGTGGATACACTAGTTGATCCTATTGATGACCGAATAGACTCTTCTTGTAAGATCGATTTATGTCCACCTAGTGTTGAAACCATTATGTTGAATGAAAGTACGTTATCTTCTGAAATTTGTATTGATCAACTTATGTGTGAAAATTACCCACCACTTGAGGATGTGTATGATGTAATTAATGAACCTCAAGTATGTGATGATGTTGAAAATGTTGATCAAAGTGAGAATGAACCCGAGAGCTCTTCTTGGGGTAATGTTGTGTTTGAAACATCCTTGAAACTTGATGTTGATCATTTAGAGAGTGAGGAACTTGCTTGTTCCAAATCTGTCCGTGAGGTAGATCACACTCTTTTTATGTATAATGTCTTGTTTGAAGATGATTTAAACACTCCTAATGAACCTAGTGGTGAAAATGATGGTATAGCTTGCCTTGGAAGCTATAGCCTATATGCTAACCCACTATGGTGTGACAACATTCCTCCTAGAGAGGGAAATCTCTTCTTGGAAGATGAGAGAACTCTTAAGGGTAAGGAATGTGTAGTTGCGGAAGCTACTTCTTCTTCTACTTTGTGTGATTTCATTATTGAGAGTACTCATGGTGATTATTGGGAAACTAATAGTGAGTACACACATGAGAGCACCTTAGTAGAAGCCGATTTGAGTGATACCTTTCTCTACTCTCTATTTGCTTTGGATGATATGTATGTTATTGTAGAAAGTATGTCATTTAGTTTGGGTGTAGACCACGGGAAAGGGAATTGTTGTCGAGACCCGTGTCTATGGCCACTTTTCCCATTTGACCCCGGTGCCAAATTTAGAAATGGTGATGCTGGTGCACCAAACTTGCTGCTTGGTCTACATGACAAGCAAAGTGGCACTCTTGATGTATCCTATAACCAAATCCTTTGTACATCTTTTATTGAGTTTTTAATATTCCTTTCAAAGGATTCTTTGTTATATTGCAAATATGTGCAACCTTGGCATGTTGAGATGATTTGTTATGCTAACCCTAACCCTCATGCCATGAGGAGTTTGCATTTGTTGGTCCTTTTTTCGGTTTTGCAAGGTTTGGATTCGAGGTCGAATCCTTTTCAAGAAGGGGAGGATGATACGGGACAAATGGCCATCTTATCTTTTGATGACATTTTTGGAGGCCAACACAAAGAGACTCAAGACTTGGTCACCTCGAGAAAACAAGAACATGCATGGAGGACCCGTTTTGAGCATAACTTAAAGCAATCTCGCGTGTGGAAGATTGCTTGGAGAATTTAAGGTTGAGGACTCACGGTTTTGGACCTTAATTAAGGGTATTTTGGACATTACACATGGTGTATTTACACACCATGGCCGCCCCTCTCATTAAGGGCAAAGTGGTCTTGTTATCTTCATTTGTAATATATTATAAATAGGCCCCCTTAGTCTTATTTTCAGTAGATTTTGGAAGGATGAAGAATTGAAAGACATAACTTCTCTCTTTTGAGAGTGTAACACCCTTAGTTGTAGGACTTGGAAAAGTCACCCTTAGCATAGGGCTTGGAAAAGCCAATATTGATCTTTGCTTGGAAACGGTAGATCTTGAGGCGAGTTCATTCCCTTGGTGGTCACCGTAAGAGTGTGGTTTTGATTGTTACATTCATTAGGGGTTAGTGTTGAAATACACTTGGTTCTTAATCTTGTAATAATCTTGGTCTCACTATCTATCTTTATTTTTCTTGCAAATCGTGTATGTGTTGTGTAGTGGACTGTTTTGGGGTCTTCGTTGAATCCGAAACTTGTATTATTGTTGTTCATCTTGTTCATCACGTTTTGTAACTATTTTGGTGTTAAAATATACTTTTGTATCTTGTATTCTTGTTGTTGGTAGCGAATCCGAGTGAGGTCTCCATCTTGGTCCTCGAATCGTTAAGATTAGTGGACTGATTTGGTGTTTGTTTCGTGCTTCCCTTGTCAATCCCGTATCAGTTCTCGTCACTCGTAGTTTGATCTATATCATATGGTACCAGAGCTGAGCTTGATTTCATTCCTATGAAGTGATTTTAGGTCTAATCATCTCAAAAATTCAAAATTTACAAAAAAAGTAACTATTCACATCTTAGTTCTTAGTCAAATTTTGAGTTTTTCATTTTGTATTTTCTTGTGTTTCTACTGTTAAATTTGTGTTCTCTAGCACTATAGGATTCTATAAATCAAATTTGAGCAGAATCAAAGTAAAATTGAGCCTTCTACTATCGTTGGAAGCTTGGGTTGATGAAATTTTAAGTGGATTGAAAATCTGAAGATTTTGGTAATGGCACGGCCCGACCAGGGGCCTTATCGTAATGGGTATCTCAAGTCTAACCATGGACGGAGACCACCCCTGATACCCAACCCAACTATCCAGCATAAGCCCTAAGTTAAATAAATTCCGACCATATATTAAGATAGTATGTATTCACACAAATCCAAACTCTGGGATAGGTTTATGACAAAGACTGACCCAAACGAGCCCAACCATCCCAAACCCAATCGATAACCATAACCAAACCAAAACCATAAGCCCAAACCCTAAACAATAACCAAGTTTTGGTCCATAACATGATATAAAAGGATAAAACAATGAGAAATTTAGTTAACCGGTTTATGCCCAATACCAATGCAAATACTAACATTGACATCACTACCGATCCCGCCCATAAACCCATAGTATTTCCATAAAAGCCTCTAACCAAAAGAAAATTAATATCTGGTTGGGATATGCCCCCAACCATAGCCAAAACCAATATCCATAAAGTATCCAAAATAAATAAAGATGTTCATGATATGAAATGCAACCTTTCAGAATATGGAAGCTCACCACTTCAATCCAACCGAGCTGATCCCGAAATCTGATCACTAAGAAGGAGGAGTAGAATGGCTGGTTCCTTCATCGCGTGGGGATATAGCCTCCAAAAGGATGGGTTCGCGGGTGAACTCTAGAAAGTGCTCAAGAAAAGGATAAAATAATTCCATCTAGTAAAAATAAGTAAACAACCATATGCATACAAATCACACACACACATATATAACCATGTCGGGAAAGGGAACCAGGTTTAGCATGCCTTTAAAATCATTATTCTAGGTATGTGTAGCTTAACCATCCAAAATCCACCCACGATCTATATGGGTCCAGTGAAACCCCTTGAACGGGCCCTGATGTCTGTGGTTGCACGAATCGGAGATACTAAATGAGTAGGGGATTCCCAAGTACCCTTCGCTCTCCATGATACATATGTACAGTGTACCTAGAGGATTTCCATGTACCTCCTACTATCATATATGGTAGCAATGACCAACCTCTCATGTCGGCAAACATGAGTTTCCAGTGTCCATCCATTGTACTCGCACCTTCATGGTTAGCTATCACACCCTGCAATTGTTGCCCAATTAAAACCATTTCCAACCAACCAAACCATTATTCCATTATTATTAACCAAGTCAAGAAGTAGTGGTATCATCATACCGACTAGACCAAACCATTATTCCATTATTCCATCGTTATCCAACCTTTTTATGTAAAGGGATTCCCATGTACCCATAGATTACATTATCAAGTTAACTTGGAGGATTCCCATGTACCCCACAAGTGTTCCATTATTAAGTTTGATTGGGGAAATCCCATGTACCCCACAAGTTATTCATTAACATGTTTACTTAGGGGATTCCCTTGTACCCTACAAGGATGTTTAATTAACCATAACCATGACCACCATACCTTACCATTTAACCATTCAAAGTTATTTAAACCTTTTATGCCATTTAGGGCTCTATTACCAAACAATACCATGCAATAGTTCTATTAAAAGTTTAATAATATAGTAAAAGCATTTTCATAGGCATTTTATCAAATATGTTGGGGGCATAGTGTTTCCAAAACAAATTCCAATTACCAATTAACCATTCCCATGCAAACAATTTTCATAACTACCATTAAAGCATGCAAATACGTAATTAAAGCATGGGAAAACCATAACTAAAATTTAATACCAAAACCCCAACATATATTTGAAATCCCCAAAACCATACAACAATCATGCCATGAAAATATTGTATAAATCAAGCCTTTAGTTGGAACTAACAATGAGGGAGAAGTATTTTGCCTTAGATTATGAAGATGATGGAGAGAAATCACCCAAACAAGCCCTAAATTTCTCCTCTAAATGAAACCCTAGTCTTTCTTTACCCAAGAGCCTTAGAGAGAATTAAAGAGTGTTTCTAAGTGTTTTAGATTAGAATAATAGGGTAAATAACCTCCCAAGTGTGATATAGGTCGCGGGGTCATAATAGGTTAAGAGGGGAAGTGTTTTAATTACCCTAAACTTAATAGTATAAAATCCTCGCAAGAGGGTACGACTCAACCATACCGGTCGTACCCTCCAATACGAGGGGTACCCGTCACTCATACCCTACACCCCCTTGACCCCTACACTAGTCAACATACGAACATGCAATACAAATCGTATCCAAGGTTACAACTAGTACCCTAAACCCGTACCCATAATAGAACCAAGAGGAGTTGACACTGTCCAACATATGAGTGGGATAATATGACTCAAACCCAATCTCACAACCTATGGTGATCCACTCATACTCAGATCTACGTTACTTTACTAAGTCTCAGATTAAGTAAAGGAAAACCCAACCATATGACCCGTCAACCACCATATGACTCATACCAAGCCAAGTCATGCCTATTTCAGAAACCAAGCCAACCCACCAACGAACACTAGTCAGTGTACGACCAAGTCTTACCAACCGTACCCCAACATACGACCCGTACCCCCTAGTCATATCTTGTCCTGAAACTAGAAATCTAAGAAATTTTCTAAGGTTCCAAAACCCAGGTTGTTTTAGTCTCCCCCACTAGGATCATTCATCCCTGAGTAACAAAAAAGGTAGGTCAAACACAAGCATTATTCATTTTTATTATGAAATATCAATCCAACCCTTAACTAAGTTAGAAAATAAAGATGCAAGGATCTATTCTAACCCTTAACTAAGTTAGATAATAAAGATGTGATCAAGAACACATACCTTCTGCACAAATATCTGGAGTAGAAAACAAATGCAAATATTTGGACTTCTTGTCCGCCTCCGCTGTCCATTTAGCCTCTTCCACCATGTGGTTCTGCCACAAAACCTTAACCGAGGCAATATCCTTGGTCCATAACCAACAAACCTATTGATCCAATATCTCAATTGGGATCTCTTCATAAGACAAAAAGTCTAAGATACCCAATCCTTCCAAAGAAACCACCGAAGAAGGATCATCGAGACACTTCCTCAACATAGAGACATGAAGTACTAGATAAATGGAGCTCAAACTAGAAGGCAATTCCAATTCATAAGCCACATTACCAACCCTCCGTAAAACCACATATGGACCAATATATCAGGGACTAAGCTTTCCCCTTTTCCCAAACCGTATTACTCCCTTCATTGGAGATACCCTTAGGAACACTTTATCCCCAACCTCAAACTCCAAGTCTCTACGCCTTACATCTGCATAGGACTTTTGGCTACTTTGGGTATCCTTAAGCCTATCCCGAATCACCTTTACATTTTCCATGGCCTGATAAACCACATTTGGACCGAATATATCTGTCTCACCAAGCTTAAACCACCCGATCATAAATCTACACCTCCTACCATACAATGCCTCAAAAGGGGTCATCCTAATGCTAGAATGATAGCTATTGTTGTAAACAAACTCTACCAAAGGTAGAGGCTCAACCCAATTGCCTCTATAATCAATTACAGAGGCATAAAGCATTTCCTCTAATATCTAAATAGTCCTCTCTGCTTTCCCATCCATCTGCGAGTGAAAAGCAGTACTCAGACTAACCTTAGTACCTAACCCCTTCTGAAAAGACCTCCAGAAGTGAGATGAAAACTGTATACCATGATTAGAGATAATCAAAATAGGTACACCATGCATCTTAACAATCTCATTAGGATACACCCTTACATAGTCCTCTGTTGAAAAGTTAGTCTATAATGACAAAAAGTGAGCAGACTTTGTCATCCTATCCACGATGACCCAAATCGAAGCAATTTGATTCAGAGACTGAGGTAGACTGGTAACGAAATCCATATTGATTACTTCCTATTTTCATTGTAGCAACTCTATTTCCTGATACAACCCTTCATCCCTTATGTGCTCAACCTTGACTTGTTGGCACACCATGTCTTTATCCATAAAATCAGCCATATCCCTCTTCATACCACTCCACGAATACATCTCCTTGAGAACATGATACATTATGTCGAATCGGGATGAACAACATAGCGCAATTCATGTGCCTCAGTCAAAAACCTCTGTTGCAAACCATCAATGTCAGGAACACTTAACCTCTCTTGGTACCTAGAGGCACCATCACCATTGATCTCAAATACTATCACCCTTTGCCCACCAATAGCACTCTTGATTTTTATCAAGATAAGATAAAAATTTTGCTTCTTCTTGATCTCTACACCAAGAGATGACTAAATCACTTTTTGTACAATCACACCACTATCATTAGAGTCCAAGAGACAAACTCCAAGATTTGTCAAGCGGTGAATATCCTTTACCAATTCCCTCTTATCCTTATCCACATGAGCTAAACTCCCTATGGACAACCTACTAAGAGTATCAGCAACCATGTTAGCTTTACATAGGTAGTAGTGAAGACTCCTGTCATAGTTATTGAGAAGCTCCAACTATCTCTTGTGCCTAAGATTTAGCTTTTTCTGAGTGAACACATACTGTAGACTCTTATTATCAGAAAAGATGTCCACATCCACTCCCTATAAGTAATGCCTCAATATTTTTAAAGCAAAAACCACCGCTAATAGCTCCAAATCATGGGTAGGATAATTCTTCTCATGCACCTTCAACTGCCTGGAAGCATAAGCTATCATTTTCCCATGCTGCATCAAATCATAACCAAGTCCCGGTTGGGATGCATCGAAATAAATCAAAAACCCCTCATTACCTTTAGGCAATGTTAAAACTAGAGCCAAAGTTAGCTTATCATTCAGCTTCTCGAAACTCCCCTCATAAGCATCTGACTAAGAAAACCTTACCTTCTTCTGAGTCAACTTAGTTAATGGGGCAGCTATCATCGAGAAACTTTCCACGAACCTTCTATAATTCCCAACCAAACCTAAGAAGCTTCTAATGTCGGTTGGAGTCATAGAGGACACCTTTTAACCAAAGCCACCTTTTGTGAATCCACCATGATCCCCTCAATAGAAATAATATGACCAAGAAAAGTCATAACGTTCAACCAAAACTCACACTTGGAGAATTTGGCATACAACTGTTGCTCTTTTAAGGTCTGCAAAACCACACAGAGGTGATTAGCATGATCTACCTCACTCTTAGAATATACTAGGATGCCATCAATGAACACAATGAAAAAAAATCCATAAACTTTATGAAAACCTTGTTCATCAGATCCATAAATGTCGTCGGATCATTAGTCAAACCGAAGAATATCTCCAGGAACTCAAAGTGCCCATACCGAGTATGAAAAGCTATCTTACGGATATTCTCCTTCTTAATCTTAAGCTAGTAATACCCAGATCAAAAATCTTTCTTAGAAAAGAATACGGTACCCTCTAGTTGATCAAGCAAGTCATCTATCCTTGGGAGAGAATACTTATTCTTAATTATTACCTTATTCAACTGCCTATCAATGAATATCCGAAGGTAACCATCCTAATTTCTCATGAATAACACCGGTGCACCCAAGGGGATACACTAGAACAGATGAAACCCTTATCCAAAAGATCCATAAATTGCTTCTTCATTTTCCTCAACTCAATTGGAGTCATTCTATAAGGAGTAATAGATATTAGACAAGTGTCCAGAACCAAATCAATCTTCCTATCAAGAGGAACATAAGAAAGATCATCCAAAAATACCTCAGGAAACTCATTCACCACCAAAACCGAATGAAAAGAAGGACCTTCCAAGTTAGAATCTTTAACCCAGGACAGATGATACAGACACCCTTTAGAGATTAACCTTTGAGCTCTATGATAAGAAATAAATCTTCTCCTAGGAGCTAGGGAACCACCCTTCCACTCAATTAGTGGTTCACCAGGGAACGTAAAGACAACCTTACTAGTCCAGCAATCTAAGAACGCATAATAAGAGTATAACTCATCCATCCCTAGAATAACGTCAAAATCCACCATATGAAGTTCAAGCAAATCCACCAAAGTCTGCCTACTACCAACAGATACCACACACCTCTACAGACTCTTTTAGCTACCACAGAGTCTCCTACCGGGGTAGAAATAGAAAAAGGATCCAAAATAACCTCCGAATCAAATCCAAAATACATAGCCACTAATGGGGTCACATAAGAGAGAGTGACCCCAAATAAAGTAAGAAATATACATCACGTGAAAAAATATATAACATACCACTCACGACATTAGGTGATGCCTCATATTTCTATCGAGTAGCAAGAAAATATAACCTATTCCAATTTGCGCTACCACCAGAATAGAAGCAAATGCAAAAGCAGCACCCTTTAGTACAAGAGCAAAAGATGAAGAAACTGGAGCCTTACTCACTCCCGAAGCACCCTTACTAACCAAAAAATTTCTGAGCATATGGCCTACCGTACTATATTTGAAATACCTATCCCTCCCCTCATCACAGAAACGCCTATACCAAATATCATAGAATCGATAAGAAGGGTACGATAAAGCCAATTGTACCCCACTTTCCTAAGATTGCCTTATACCCAGAAATTATCTCCACCCTACTGACGCTTATTACTCGAAGGCTTTGGGTAAGGAGCACTAGCTGTAGAAAAGAAACTAGAACTCCCCCACTTCTTCTTTGGCCACTTACCATCATCCCAACCACCTTGTTGTTTAGTACCTCCTTGTTTAAAAGGCCTAAAATTCTTACCCTATCCCACTCCTCGTACAATTGGTATGCCACATCATTAAGCTGGTAAGCAGCAAAATTCTCCCCTTCTACATTCATGGCATGTATGACCCTAAAAATTTTCTCCATTTCATCCAATAAACCTTAAAGATCCTCCTCCACCTTCACACCAATAAAAGTATGAGGATTTATCTTAATGAACTGGTTAACCCTTGTGGCCTCAGTAGATAAAATATCAGATGCATCCCGCACAGCCTGAGCAGCAACCAACTAAGAAATAACATGAATTAATTGGCAAAATTCCACATTAGTCACCTTATTTTGAGGAAGACTAGCAACAATCGATGGAACACCAGAGATATCATGGACTGGATGTCTAGACTGAGAATGGATACCTTGTGTCCCTTCCATATTGTTCCCAGTTGGGACAAAGGAGTTTCCTTATCTCTCAGATCATCGAGGTATGATCTAAAAAAAGCGAACAAACCAGGATTAGAGAAGATTTTAGGACTTAGACTCCAAGCATGAAAAAAGAATACCAAGAAAGTGAAACATTCCTAAATACTTTATAGTCTCTCCCTTATGAGTATGGCGCTCTGCATACCCTTAAAAAAGATTATACTTGACACTGCTTTGTGGACTCCCAATTGACCATGAACCTATAGCTCTTATACCAACTTGACACAACCTGACCAGGGGCCTTGTTGTAATGGGTATCTCAAGTCCAACCAGAACCGGAGACCACCCTTGATACCCAACCCAACCATACAACATAATCCCTAAGTTGGATGAATTCTGATCATATAATAAGATAGCATATATTCGCACATATCCAGACTCTGGGATAGTTCTATGATCGAGAATGACCCAAATAAGCCCAACTATCCCAAATCCAACTGATAACCATAACCAAACCAAAACCATAAGCCAAAAATCTAAAAAATAACCAAGTTCCTAACCATAACATAATATAAAAGGATGGAACAATGAGAAATTTAGTTAACCGGTATCAGCCCCAATACCACTGCTAATACAAAAGCTTACACTACTATCGATCCACCCATACCAACCCATAGTAGTTCCACAAAAGCCTCTAACCAAAAGAAAACAAATATCCAGTTGGTACATGCCCACAACCATAGCCAAAACCTATATCCATAAAGTATCCAAAATAAATAAAGATGTTTATGATATGAAATAGAGATTTTCGGAATATGAAAGCTCACTACTTCAATCCAACTGAGCTTATCCCAAAATCTGATCACTAAGAAGAATGAGTTTAATGGAAGGTTCCTGTAGTATGTAGGGAAATAGAAACTCGAGGATGGGTTAGCGGGTGAACTCTAGAAAGTACACAAGATAAGGATAAATTAATACCATCCAAAAAAACAAGTATAGAACCATTTGCATACAAACCACACACATATATATAACCATGCTGAGAAAGGAATCCGGGTTTAGCATGCCTTTAAAATCATTAACTTGGGTATGTGTAGCTTAACTGTCCTAGATCCACCCACGGGCTATATAGGTCAAGTGTAACCCTCTAAATAGGCCTTGATGCATGTATCCGCATGAATCGGAGATACCATAAGAGTAGGGGATTCCTAAGTACCCTTCTCTCTCCATGATACATATGTATAGTGTACTGAGAGGATTCCCATGTACCTCCTAGTATCATATATGGTCGCTATGATTAACCCTTTATGTCGGCAAAAATAAGTCTCTAGTGTTCGTCCGTTAGACTCGTACCTTCATAGTTAGATATCACACCCTGCCATTATGACCCAATTAAAACTATTTCCAACCAACGAAACCATTATTCCATTATTATTAACCAAGGCTATGAGTAGTGGTATCGTCATACCGACTATAACTTATAAGCAATGTCCTAATACAAACTTAAAGGGATTCTTATGTATCCATAGATTATCTTATCAAGTTAACTAAGAGGTTCCCATGTACCCCACAAGCGTTCCATTATTAAGTTTGATTGGGGGAATCCCATGTACCCTATAAGTTGTTCATTAACATGTTTACTTGAAGGACTCTCTTGTAACTCACAAGGATGTTTAATTAACCATAACCATGACCACCATACCTTACCATCTAACCATTCTAAACTATTTAAACCTTTTATGCCATTTAGGGTAACGTTACCAAACCATAAGTGAAATAGTTCCACTAAAAGTTCAATAATATAGTAAAACCATTCTCATAGGCATTATATCAAACATGTTAGGGGAATAATTTTTCCAAAACCAATTCCAATTACCAATTAACCATTCCTTTGCAACCAATTGTCCAAACCACTATTAAAGCATGCAAATACATAATTAAAGCTTGGGAAAACCATAAGCAAGCATTTAATACCAAAACCCCAATATATATTTGAAAACCCCAAAACCATATAGTAATCATTCCATGAAAACATTGTATAAATCATGCATTTAGTTGTAAATAATAGTGAGGGAGAAGTATCTATACTTAGATTATGAAGATGATGGAGAGAAATCACCCAAACAAGCCTCAAATTGCTCCTCTAAATAAAGCCCTAGCCTTTCTTTACCCAAGAGCCTTAGAGGGAATTAAAGAGTGTTTATAAATGTTTTAGATTAGAATAATAGGGAAAATGACCTCCCAAGTGTGATATAGGCGGTGGGGTTCTAACATATTAAAAGGGGAAATGTCTAGATTACCCGTAATTTAACTGTATAAAATCCCCGCAGGTGGGTAGGACTCAACCATACCGATCGTGCCCTCCAATCAAGTGGTACCCACCACTCATACCCTACACCCCTTTAAACCCCAACAATAGTCAACATACAACCATACAATCCAAACCATACCCAAGGGTACTACTAGGACCCTCAACCCATACCCATAATAGAACCAAGAAGAGTTGACACTGTCCAATATATGAGTGGGAAAATATGACTCATACCCTATATCATGACCCATGGTGAGGCACTCGTACTCATATCTAAGTTACTTTACTAAGTCTACGATTAAGTGAAGGAAAACCCAACCATATGACCTATCAACCACCATATGACTCATACCAAACTAGGTCATACCCATTACATAAACCAATACAACCCACTAGAAAATACAATTCAGTGTATGACCAAACCTTACCAACTGTAACCTAGCATACGACCTATATCCCCTTATCGTATCTTGTCCAAAACAAAGAATCTAAGAAATTTTCTAAGGTTCCAAAACCCAAGGTGTTTCAGGTGAAGAATTTAAGCTAAAGTATGTTTATGATAAGTTTAGAAGTTTGAAAAGTGCCTACATTCAAAATTTCAACTCATTCCGAGCTCCGAAGAAGAAGTTAGGAAAAATTAGTTTTTTGGTATTTTTGAGAAGCGTGTTATCTTCAAGTTGAATTTTTCAGCAAATTGCTTGTTTGATCTAAAAATAAGGAAGAAAAAAGTGTTAAAAGTGTTTTTATGTATTCATCTACAAAGATTACAAGGATATTCTAAGAAAAGAGGACAAAGGAGATCAATAAAGGGGCAAAAATGTCATTCCAAGAGGGTTGGGCGGCTGATCTGCTCCCCCATCAACCCTTGATCTATGTTGGAGCTGATATAGAAGCCTAAATGCATCTCAAACTATTAGAGGGATATACAGTTGCATACAAGGTGTGTTGGGGATGCGCCCCACCTGCTGAAGTAGGTCCCCAATGCAGATCAATACTTCTCCAAGGTAAATCAAGCTTCCAAACACATTTAATGGTTTTTGATTCCATTTGGCTCAAGTTTTGATTCCTTAGCTTCATTTTCTTGATTACTAAACTCATATTTTGATTCTTAAACTACTCAACAACTAAGTAGTTCATCTTCTAAGTTGATTGATTAGTTCTTGTGTCCCATTTCTTTTACTGTCCAATTTCTTTCAAGCTTTTGTCTTTTTCAATGCGTTGTGATTTCTTGATTTAAGTTCTTAAGTAATTTTTATATTGAGTCATTCAAACAAGATCCACTCCAACTTCAAGTATATATTTACACCTTATTAACCACTGGAGTATAAGCAACTTTCAACATTCGTCGCTCCAATTGTGAGGATCACAAAGTTGAGATTCATACGAGTGTTAGTGACGAGCTTTACTACTAATATTATTTGTTCATTTTGTAGGTAAAACGTGATATAAATAAGCATGTCTTCAATAGACTCAGACAATTGTGACTACGACATAGGATACTATGATTGTGGTGAAGATAGTTATGGCTACGAAGAAAATGGAGATTATGGAGGCTATGAATATAGCCACGGTCAAGATATGGATGAAAATGAGGGATACTACTCCGAAGGTGAATATGATATTAATGATGAAACTAGTTATTATGGTGAGTATAGAGATGATGAATATCCTTGTGATGGTTCATATGAGAAAGATGGTTCTTATTAGACACAAGTCATCTTAGGTCTAATCGTCTTAAAAAATCAAATATCACAAAAAAGTCACTATTCATATTTTTGTTCTTAGTCAAATTTTGAGTTTTTGATTTTTGTGTTTTCTTGTGTTTCTAATATTATATTTGTGTTTTCTAACACTATATGAGTCTATAAATCAAATTTGATCTAAATCTGAGTGAAATTGAGCCTTCTACTATCATTGGAAGCATGGGTTGATGAAATTTAAAGTGGATTGAAAATCTGAAGATTTTGGTGAATAATTTAAGCTAAATAATGTTTGTAATGAGTTTATAAGGTTGAAAAGTTCCTACATTCAATATTTCAAATCATTCCGAGCTCCGGAGAAGTTAGGAAAAATTGGTGTTCTTGGTGTTCTTGGAGAAGCGTGCCATCTTCAAGTTGATTTTTTTAGAAAATTGCTTGTTTGATCTAAAAATATGGAAAAAAAGTGTTAAAATAGTTTGTACAAAATCAACTACAAAGATTACAAGGATCTTCCAAGAAAAGAGGACAAAGGGGGACCAATAGAGGGGCAAAGAAGCCATTCCAAGAGGGTTGGGCATTGATCTGCGCCCTATCTACCCTTGACCAGTGTTGGAGCTATTGCAACATCACAAACGCATGTAAAACCAGTAGGGTTAAATCCAGCTGCATACAAGGTGTGTTGGGTATGCACCCCATTTTCTGAAGCAGTTCCCCAACGCAGATCAACACTTCTCCAAGGTCAATCAAGTTTCCAAACACATTTAAAGCTTTCAGATTCCATTCTTTTCAAGGTTTGATTCCTTAGTTTCATTTTCTTGAGTACTAAACTTGTATTTTGATTCTTAAACTACTCAACAACTAAGTAATTCATCTACTAAGTTGATTGGTTAGCTCTTGAGTCCCATTTCTTTCATCGTTTAATTTCTTTCAAGCTTTTCTCTTTTTCAATGTTTTGTGATTTCTTTATTCAAGTCCTTAAGTAATTTTTATTTTGAGTCATTCAGAGAAGAATCCACTTCATCCATAAGTACATATTGACACCTTATTGACCACCAAAGTATAAGCAACTTTCAACATTCGACACCCGAATTGTGAGGATCTCCAAAGTGTGATTCATATGAGTGTTGGTGAGGAGATTTACTACTAATCTTGTTTGTTCATTTTGTAGGTACAAGGTGATATAATAAAGCATGACTTTTATAGCCTCAAACAATTGTGACTACGACATAGGAGACTTTGATTGTGTTGAAGATAGTTATGGCTATGAAAAAAATAGAGATTTTGGGGGCTATGAATATAGATATAGATGAAAATGAGGTACACTACTCTGAAGGAGAGTATGAGATAAATGATGATCCTATTTCTTATGGTGAGTATGGAGATGATGAAGCACCTTGTGATGGTTCTTATGAGGACGATGGGTCATATGATGAGTATTACACTTCCTACTCCGCGCCTAGAAGTGGTGTAAGGTATAACCCTTTCATTTATAGATCTTATGAGGAGCTTGGTGAGAATGTCCATAAGGATGTCGAATCAATATAAATTGTTATACTAACTCTACTAGAGGTTCCTCCATTGGAATAAAAGAGTGTGCATCTCCAAAGCCTAGGGCTACTGCATATTACTCTTCTTATCCTAGTCCCCAAACATATAGAAATGGAAACCAAGGTAGATATAGAGGGTATATGATACGGAATCAAACCAACAACACCAAGAGCTTCAAGTAGGCTCGGATTTCAGTCCAACAACACAAGAACAACAAGTTTAAGTTTCGGTTTTTCAGTCCAACAACACAAGAACAACAAAATAGATAACAATGCTAGTGAATCGAAAAGAGCCCCACACGGCTTCACTAGACTTTAAGATAACAAAATCAACAACAACAACAAGATAAATAAAGATAGATAACTTGACATATAACATTCAAGAAACTAAGAACCCTACACCAAGAGAGGACCCTAAGTCTAATGAATATAAAAACCAAGTTCTTACGAGGACCAAGAGGCACTCAACGACCTCAAAACCCTTGTTTCTAGCCAAAGAGACAACACAAGTATCCCTCTACTTATGAGATAATAGGGACGGCTTCTAAGAGTGGAAGAGAGACGAAATGTTTAGTGTTTTTAGGTTACAAAATCAGCATTCAAAAACTAAGGAATAACTCTCTAACATGTTCTATTTATACTACAAACAAAAGGGGTAAAATGACCCATCCGCCCTTGCTTCTTGTGCCAACCTTGGAGAGTAGTTTATTACACATTAAGACCTCTCTTCACACATAAAAACGTTTAGGTCCTTGGTTGGTTCAATCACCAACTCACACACGGCCATTTGCATGAACAAAGCTTGGAGTTTTTATAATTCCCGAGCTTGGCTTCGTGTGAAAGGCCGTGTACCTGTGGAGGCTGCCCCAACCGTATCATCCTCTCCATCTTGAGAGGAATTTGACCTCAAATTCAGCATTTGGTCATCTTCAACCGCATCCATGAGGGAGAGATCACCAACGTTGAAAGTGTTGTGCACTTGATATTCCGGTGGAAGGTCAATCTTGTAGGCGTTGTCATTGATTCTCTCAAGTACTTGGAAAGGACCATCACCCCTTGGAAGCAATTTGGACTTCCTTTGAGCTGGAAACCGATCCTTTCGAAGATGCACCCACACCCAATCTCCGGGTTCAAGCACAAGCCTTCTTCTCCCTTTGTTTACCCTTTTTGCAACCTCTTGGTTCTTCTTTTCAAGCTTGATCCGCACCGTCTCATGCATTTTCTTCATTGCCTCGGCTCTTTTATTTCCATCTAAGCTGGTCATGAGATCACTAGACAAAGGAGTGAGATCTAAAGGGGTAAGGGGATTCAGGCCGTAAACACATTCAAAGGGAGTCATTCCCGTGCTCGAATGTATTACCCGGTTGTATGCAAATTCCACCAAGGGTAGGTGATCTTCCCATGAAGTCAGTTTACCTTTAACCATAGAACGTAGCATAGACCCTAAGGTTCTATTTACTACCTCCGTTTGGCCATCGGTTTGTGGGTGGCAAGACGTGGAGAAAAGTAACTTCGTTCCAAGCCTACCCCACATGGACTTCCAAAAGAGACTTAGGAACTTGGAGTCCCTATCGCTCACAATAGTCCTCGGTACCCCGTGAAGCTTTACAACATGTTCAACAAATAATGAAGCTACACTACGAGCATCCTCGGTTTTAGCACATGGAATAAAATGAGCCATTTTAGAGAATCTATCAACAATAACAAAAATGCTATCTCGGCCCTTTCTAGTCCTTGGCAGCCCCAAAACAAAATCCATCGAAATGTCCAACCAAGGTCTAAGGGGAGTAGGGAGTGGGGTGTATAATCCTTGAGGTAGGAGACGAGATTTTGCACTCCGGTAGGCCACGCATTGACTACAAATTTTAGTGACGTCTTTGCACATTTTGGGCCAATAGAAGTTCTCCTCTAAGATTCCGAGGGTCTTGTCTACCCCAAAGTGCCCCATGAGGCCTCCGTCATGGGCCTCCCTCACAAATAATTCCCTCCAAGAACTAGAAGGAACACACAACCTCCTCCCTTTGAACAAATACCCATCGAACCGAGAGTAGGAGGAATGGTCATTCTCCTTAAGCCAACGGTCCCTTCCCCACTCTTCGCATTCCCTAAAAATAGGAGCAAAGGTAGGATCCTCGGGATACAACAACCGCAAGCTCTCAAAACCCATCAATTTCGAAGACAAGGTAGCAACAAGCACATTCTTCCTAGACAAGGCATCGGCCACAACATTTTCCTTTCCCCTTTTGTAATGAATTACATAAGGGAAAGTCTCGATGAACTCAATCCACTTAGCATGACACCTATTCAACTTTTCTTGGCTCTTAAGTTGTTTCAACGACTCATGATCCGTTCGTATCACAAACTCCTTAGGCCACAAATAATGTTGCCAATTTCCCAAAGCTCTGACAAGGGCGTACAACTCTAAATCATAAGTTGAGTAATTAAGAGTTGCCCCTTTGAGCTTTTCACTGAAATAAGCAACGGGCTTACCTTCTTGCATCAAAACAGCCCCGATGCCAACCTTAATAGCATCACACTCTACTTCAAACATCTTATCAAAATCGGGCAATTGCAATAAAGGCGCCGAGATGAGCGTAGCTTTCAAGGCCTCAAAAGCCCTAGCCTGCTCATCACCCCATTTAAAGGGTCCGTCCTTTCTAATTACCTCGGTCAAGGGGGCTGCTATGGAACTAAATCCTTTGACAAACCTCCTATAAAAGCTTGCCAACCCGTGGAAACTTCGGATTTCTCCAATAGTTTTAGGGGTCGGCCAACTTCGAATAGAGTTTATCTTGGAATCGTCCACTTCCACACCCCTTGAGCTCACGACAAAACCCAAGAATATAACCTTATCAACACCAAAAGAACACTTCTCCATGTTGGCATACAGCTTCTCCTTTCAGAGCACATCAAACACACATCTCAAATGCATTACATGATCATCAATAGATTTACTATACACCAACACATCGTCAAAGTAAACCACCACAAACTTTCAAATATAAGGCTTCATTACATGATTCATTAGCCTCATAAAGGTGCTAGGAGCATTGGTAAGGCCGAAGGGCATGACCAGCCACTCATATAGACCGAATTTGGTCTTGAATGCGGTCTTCCACTCATCACCGGGTTGCATGCGAATTTGGTGATAGCCGCTCCTAAGGTCCACTTTAGAAAACAAACAAGATACATGGAGCTCATCTAACATATCATCTAGTCTAGGGATTGGATGACGATACCTTATAGTGATTTTGTTGATGGCTCTACAATCGACGCACATGCGCCAAGTTCCGTCCTTCTTCGGTACCAAAAGCACCGGAACAACACACAGACTCATGCTTTCCTTGATGTATCCCTTGTTGAGAAGCTCCTCAACTTGTCTTTAAAGCTCCTTAGTGTCCATGGGATTGCTCCTATAGGCCGGTTTGTTTGGAAGTTGTGAACCCGGCACCAAATCAATTTGGTGCTCAATTCCCCAAAGTAGGGGAAATCCTTGCGGAAGTTCTTGAGGAAATACATCTTCATACTCCTGCAACACACAAGAAATCAAAGGGGAAATGGAAGAATTAGTGGGGTTAGTATTAAAACAATGGGCCAAAAGTAACATCGGTTTGTTTTCATCATGGTCCACGAAGAGTTCTTTCCTCCTAGCCAACATCACTACGTTTTCCATCTCCCTTGTCGTTGGGACAGCCTCGGATGTCCCTACTTCCTCACCTACGACATTCCCCCCCTTTTCTCCCTTTCCGGATTCCTTCCCCTTTCCCTTCAACTCTCTCATCTTTTGATGCCACTCATTTACTTGGGAGGGTGAAAGAGGGTGAAGTGTGACCTTTCGGCCATCCTTCTCAAGCGTATACCGGTTGGACCTCCCATCGTGTTTAGTAGACCTATCATATTTCCATGGTCTACCTAACAACAAGTGACATGCTTGCATTGGGATCACGTCACAAAGCACTTCATCGTGGTAGTTTCCCACCTTAAACCGAATCACACATTGCCTTGTGACCTTTAATTCACCACAATCGTTCAACCATTGTAGCTTGTAAGGACTAGTGTGTAGTGTAGTTGGTAGCTTCAAGAAATTTACCATAGCATGGCTCGCAACATTTGTACAACTACCACTATCAATCACCAAGGTGCACACACTCCCCTTTACAAGACACTTAGTATGGAATAGATTTTCCCTTTGACTCGGGTCATCTATCGCCTTACTAATCATGACACATCTAACCACAAAGATTGGAACCACACACTCCCCTTCTTGTGGATAGACATCTTTACTACCATCTAATTCATCATCATTCGGCCCATTTTCAGCTCCCTCTCCATCTTGAGGCTCGGCCTCATCCTCCCCCCTTTCGGAAACCACCTCCTCACCAAGGTAGTACACTTTCCCTTCTCGTAGGATCACATTGCGCCGGTTCGGACATTCATTGGCCTTATGCCCCCAACCTTGGCACTTGAAGCATTGGAACCCCTTTGGGTTGGGATATTTGTGAGCCTCCGGTTTCGGAGGGAATTTAGGGACTGTTTTGGACTCGGGCAGCTTCGTAGGGGCGGGTTGGTCCTTGTTTTTGGGCCAACCCGAGGGGGTTTGTACCCTTGCCTTGAAGGATGATCTCTCCTTAAGTTCCCTTTCAATCTCAAGGGCCGCTCTGAATATACCGTCAATGGTTTCAAACCGGTGAAGGGTCAAATGAGTGGAGATCTCTTTGTTCAACCCACACTTGAACCGGATGATGTCGTGACTGATTTGCTCCCCACGATGATCAAGTTTCAACATGAGTTATTGGAACTCGTCAAAATAGGCCATCACACTCTTGCCTCCTTGCCGCAAGCCATATAATCTAGCAAGCAACTCATGACGATATCTCTCGGGAAGGTATCGTTGTCTCATCAAATACCTCAACCGATACCAAGGTGGTGGCTGCCCATCAACTAATTCATTACCAAATCGTTTAACATACTCCCACCAAGTGTTAGAATAGCCCTCGAGGTGAGCTATAGCGTAGCAACTCTTCTTTTCTTCCGAGATGTCATTAACTTGGAAAACTTTGTCACAAGCCGATTCCCAAGTTAAGTAGGTCTCGGGGTCACTTTCACCCTTAAAGATGGGTAGGCTCAACTTGATGGTGTTGATGCCTACGTCTCTCTCTTGGTGTCGGTTTCCCCTATCTCCATACCCCCAGTATCTCCTAGGTTCTCCTCGACCCCCTCTTAACTCCTCCTCCCTCATATAAGCATCATCAAAGGCTCCATCTCTTTCATACTCCTCTCTACCGTATCCTTCAAAGTGGGCTGGTCGGCCTTGGCCGTTTTGATTCGGAGGATTTGGAATTTGCGGTCTTTGGGTTAATGGAGCTTGAAATGGAGGGTTCGGATTTAGTGGAGGTACTTGGCGTCCAAATCCCTCTTGTGGAATTGGAGGGGCTTGGAAATGTAGTGGTCTAGTGGGATCTCGGTTTGGAGGAAAATAGGTAGTTTGGCTTGCGGTATTTAGTGGAGCTTGGGGTGCATTTAGCATTTGGTGGACTGTTTCGGGGGTGATGGTTGCAGAGGAGGTCCTATCATGACCATTGGTAGATACATGTAGAGGAGTAGAAGGACGAGAGTTCCTTTGACTCTCCACTTGTTCTAATCTCCCACTAATAGTCGACACTTCCCCCTTTATTGCTGCCAAGTCCCCTCTCACGGCCCCAAATTCCGAATTCAACCTTTCAAGTATCCGGGTAACGGCCTCAAGAGTGACCCTCATAGAATCAAGGGCATTAGTATCCACATTATGAGACGTAGCTCCTTCCATTGTCAAGATATTATCCGCTTTAGTTCACCACAAGTTCGTGTTCCACAAGTGTTGTATAATTGGCTAGTAACCGTGAAATTTTTAAGGTATGAGTAAGCTCTTATCCGGAATGGATTCTTGTTTGAAGACTCAAAGAATTCTTGCCGGACTAGAGTCAAAAATCAGCATTTCATTCAAACGAATAAAAGCACTCAAATAATCGTTGACACGAACAAACGGTTCAAGGAACTAGTTGACAACCTAGTAGGAAGGTACTAGTTTGTTAATTAGTTCTAGGACCAAGTAAGGGAAACCAAGGATCAACAATTAGCAACCAAAGAATATCCTAAGTTGAGCTTATAGTGACGTGGCAACATGCAATGGTTCCACACGTTCTTCTTCTCTTTTTTTTTTTTTTTTTTGTGTGTGTTAATATTCACACAACTTGTTATAGTTTGCAAAGTGTTTTAGTGGGAAAAATAAAATCTTGTAGTATTTCACCCTTTTCAAACTCAAGAAAGTGAGGTTTGGTTGACTAATCCCACAAAACAAGGCTCCTTGAATTAAGGAAAAGTGATTGACAAGACTAGAAGGTGATGGGTGCAAGTCTTTCACAACAACTTTATAGCTTGTCTTACAACTTGAGCACACAACAAGATGAACAAGTTCAAAAGATGAACACCTCAACAAACTTCATCAACTTCTTTAGCACATAAACACACAACCACCTATTTTTCTTTTGGTTATCAACAACATACAACTTTCGGCCACTTCAAGTCACTACACAATGTTCAAGTTTTCAAGCTCAACTTTTGGATCTAGACACCTTAGTGTTGGTGAGAAAGAAACCAACACTAGAAACTCACTAAATAAGCAAAATAACACCTAGATCTAAACATACAACATCATTCTTGGTTTCAACTTTTAATGGACAGATTTTCAGAATTTCTTTTTGGTGTTGTTTGTTTAAGCCGTGAACTAGCCCAAGATGGGTTATGTTGGAACACAACCGGTCTAGCTTTGATACCAAATGATACGGAATCAAACCAAAAACACCAAGAGCTTCAAGTAGGCTCGGATTTCAGTCCAACAACACAAGAACAACAAGTTTAAGTTTCGGTTTTTCAGTCCAACAACACAAGAACAACAAGATAGATAACAATGCTAGTGAATCGAAAAGAGCCCCACACGGCTTCACTAGACTTTAAGATAACAAAATCAACAACAACAACAAGATAAAGAAAGATAGATAACTTGACATATAACATTCAAGAAACTAAGAACCCTACACCAAGAGAGGACCCTAAGTCTAATGAATATAAACACCAAGTTCTTACGAGGACCAAGAGGCACTCAACGACCTCAAAACCCTTGTTTCTAGCCAAAGAGACAACACAAGTATCCCTCTACTTTTGAGATAATAGGGACGGCTTCTAAGAGTGGAAGAGAGACGAAATGTTTAGTGTTTTTAGGTTACAAAATCAGCATTCAAAAACTAAGGAATAACTCTCTAACATGTTCTATTTATACTACAAACAAAAGGGGTAAAATGACCCATCCGCCCTTGCTTCTTGTGCCAACCTTGGAGAGTAGTTTATTACACATTAAGACCTCTCTTCACACATAAAAACGTTTAGGTCCTTGGATGGTTCAATCCCCAACTCACACACGGCCATTTGCATGAACAAAGCTTGGAGTTTTTGTAATTCCCGAGCTTGGCTTCGTGTGAAAGGCCGTGTACCTGTAGAGGCTACCCCAACCGTATCAGTATAATAGAAGTCAAGATCTTCCTACACTCCCCACCTTTATATGAGAGTTGGGTCCTGAAGAATATCTTAATTAGGAATGGGAATGTGAAAGGATGTTCATGGATTATGATATGAGCGAAGTCAAAAGAGTTACGTGTACCCTTAACCATATTCAAGGTCTGACAACGTTATGGTAGAAATCCACAAGGAAGTCCGACAGAATGTGGAGTGCCTTGAAAGAGCTCATGAGGGATACCCATGTGTCAATAGGGTATACCAAGCTTTATAATGTATGTAGGTACCAACATGGCAAGTGGAGGAGAACAATAACCAAAAGAGAAGATTTCCTTTGAAGATTTAACGAGGGCAATCTTATATACTTCCAAGGCTTATGACAGCACCCAAGAACACATGCAAATGTACGTGGTCTTATCAAGTAGTAAATTGGCCTTCAAGAATCCAAGTATCTATCCCATAAAGACTTGATTCAACAATAATTCTATTTTAGTTCACAATTTTGATTCAATTGATCCAACCGTAACCAAAAAAAGAGTTTGGAATTTTTAAGTAAAGTAAACAATGCGTAAATAAAGATCTTGAAACAATCAATAGGAGAAAACCTAGGGTTGAAGCACTTTAAAAAATCATACTATGTATTGAATTTCATTTGTTAGGTTGCTTATCTTGGTTGTTGATTCGTAGGGTTAATTTCATGATTATAGTTTCCCAACCTTTAATCCTTTACCTAAGTTGAACCTTACAACTGCATTGTTGAGTGGGAATGTAATAGTTCACTTAAGTTCCTTAAATATATCATCATACATGTGAATCAAGTGAGGCACCTAAGTACATCTCTGTCCTAAGTGCTAAGTTCAATTCTTAATTTCATAAGAGAATAAAAACCCAAAATTCATTTATTCCCATGTTCTATCTTCTTATTCCCTCTCCCGAGTTCAAAAGGTAGACAATTGATGAATTCTAAGGGTCGCAAATCCTTAAAATAGTTATAAAAAGAATAAAAAAACAACCAATAATGATAATCAAAGTTAAACAAATTCAATGTAAAACTATAGTACTCATGTTCTTGGCTTCAACCCCAGAAAAGGGTGTTTTCCATGCATAGTCATAACGGTAATCACAAATTGGTAATTAACGACTAAAAACATGAATGAACTAAATTAAAATAATAAAAATATAATTATGAAGTTGTATATCCCCTTGATCTCCAAAATATGTCCAAAAGATATGTAAAAACGTGATATAACATGTATTATAGTATAGGAGTAAGCCAAGTTTGTGTTGGAGTTGGAAACTGTCAGTTATTGAGACCGGGAATGGGTGGAACGTCACCCTAGCTATAGCCCTGCTCCAGGTGAGGATGATTGATGGCTAGATCACCACTCCAATCAAGGTTTCACCCTGATCATAGCCCTACTCCAGGTGGGGCGGCGCCTCAATATCGCCCTGAGCCTCTGGAAGTTGCTCTCCGAATTGGTTAAGTATTGAGTCTCCCCTCTTAGTCCCTTTTCTTGTGGTGTCTTTCCCATGGATTTCAAGACTTCATAACATCAAAATATCATTATATTAAGCTCCCAAAGAATCCTACAAACTCACACCTAATGAATTAGGAGACAAACACAACACACTATTCATAATGATGAATCAAAACAAAAGCTAAACTAGGCTAGTTCACATTGATCTTTGACTTATTGCTCCAGCTGTACACTCACTCAAAATGAAATTTTCTCACTACTTACAAGTTATTTCACTCATAACCACACATTTAAACCATAAGGAACTCATTAAACACACTGGAATTCAACGGGATCAACTAGACAAGCACCTAGCTTAAGCTAGTAACACTAGTTTTTTGGGTTGAACTTCTAAATGAATGTTTTAGGTAAAAACTTTTTTGGACTTCACATTGAACATTGTAAACACATGCTTTAACACTTTGATACACATTCATCTCATTATCAACCCATATAGCACACATCCCCAAAATAAGGCTAAAAAGGCTAGAATAATGACACTAGAATGCATAAATACACCCAACTTCAGCTTATAAAGGACCTTCATACCAAGTAAAATAAGAATATTCTTAATAAATTCAAGGTAAAATAGCTATCTCTTACACTTTTGTAAATGTGAATGATGATTGTGTGGCTAGTAGCACAATAAGTGTGAGTAGTTGCTACTCTATATGTGAGTCTCATGATTCTTTGCCTTTTGTTGATGATGTACCCATTGAGAGTGTGAAAACACTAGTTGATCCTATTGATGACCTCATTAACTCTTTTAGTAAGATCAATTTGAGTCCACCTAGTATGGAAGCCAATGTGATGAATAATGGTACATTGTCTTATGAAAATTATGTTGACCAACTTATGGGTGAAACTAGTACACCACTTGAGGATGATTGTGATGTGATTAATGAACCTCAAGTGAGTGATGATGTTGAATTTTCGGTCAAGTAAATAGGAGTGACCCATTGAGCATGTTCTTTAGTGAATATCCTATTATTTTTCTTGCTTATAGGGATGATTATGTGTTTGAAACTTCTTCAGAACTTGATAGTTGTGTTATTAAGAGTTAAATTACAAGTTCTAATCCTCTTTCATGGATTTATCCTTCTCTTTTTAAGTATAATATCGTGTTCAAAGATGGTACAATCAGTCCTATTGAACCTAGTAGTATGAATAATATTGATGGTGTAGCTCATCTTAAGGGCTATAACCTATATCACAACCCACTATGGTATGACTACATTCGTCCTAAAGATGGAAATCTCTTCATAGAAAATGAGAGTACTATTAAGAGAAAGGAATGTGAGGTTTTGAAAATGAATGATCAATTGGGTGATGATAACTTTGATTTGCTTGAATATTTAAGAAACCCAATTAGTGATTGTTCCTTTGAAAATACTTATGGTTGTGATCTTTTGTACATTCTGAGGATGAACTATTTGATTTTTGTGATGTCTTGAGTAATGACTCCTTTGATGTTAGTGGTGATATGTTATGTGTGCCGTTTAAAGAATTGACCAGTATATGTGAATGATGTAGTTGATGGAATCTTAGAGAAAGCGAGGAAGATGCTTTATGAGTGTTCGTTTAGAGGTGCATGTGCGAAGTGCGTATGTGGTTATGAGTATACGCTTGAATGTTATGGTTGTATATCTAAAAGAATGCACCACAAGTTAGCGGATCCCTAGTATAAGATTGTATGTGGTTTTTGGAGTAGCAATAAGAGTTATGTTTGAAGTAAGGAGTTGTGAGGCTCAGTGTGTATTGAGGTTCATGATATAGATTAATATTATAGTGTTATGTGGCGTATCTCATGAGTACTTGGAGTTAGGCTTGAACATAGTCGAGGGAGTAGTTGGGAAGTGTTGCTAAGTTTGGAAGCAAGGAGTTATGTTTCCCAAGACCTAGAAATTCCTATCTTAATTTATGCCATATGGGTCCTTGTTCCCATACGATAGGATTGTATCAAATAATGGTTCATTTTCTCCCCGAACAATGTCATTTGAATCTTTTGGAGGGAGTGTTGAGGGACGTTTCATTCGGGCGCAAGTGGTCCTTCTTTTGATGAGATCCCCTTCGAGACCTTTGATTCTCAGTCTCTGAATAAACCAAAGATATCGATTCCTTAAAATCAGTCTCCTTTGTTTAAGATCCAACTATGTGACCATTCTCATTATGAATCGCATGTTCTATGAAGTATTCGAAAGTTTGGAGTGAAGTAAGTGGATTGACTTCGTTATCCCATCTTTTTGTCCCCATTTCCATGGTATTTTGTACTTATTCATCGACATTCGAGGATGAATGTTTCCAAGGGGGAGATGATGTAATACCCCGGGAAATTTTTCGTTGAAATTTTGTGCGTAAACATGTTGGGTTCTATCTTCTAGAATGAATTATAAATTTTCCGTGCGGAATGTCTTAGATTATGACCCACCATTGCGTAGAGTATCGAATAATATTTCCAACGATATGTGGATCATCTAAAACGGACACCCGAGCGACGAGTTATGAACATTCCGATCGAACCGTGAATAGTATTGAACAGTAAAACGTGCAGGAAAAAAAGTATTGAGGCCTGGCGTATTTTTGGTCCAACTTTAAACGATCATAACTCCTTTTACATAATGATGTGGGTGATCTATTATATATCAACGGAAATCTCTGCGAGTCCTCTTTCCGATGAAATTGGTTTTATCCAATTTTTCTTTCGGAGAAAAAAGTTATGGTCGATCTACTTCAGCCTATCAAAAGTAAATTTTTGGGTCATCTTCAAAAGATCATAACTCCTTGTACACAATGATCTGGGTGAGATATTATATATCAACGGAAAGATATTAGAGTTATCTTTCTAATGAAATTGGTTTCATCCAATTTGGATATCGGAGTAAAACGTTATGGTTGATCTACTTCAGACTATCAAAACAGTCCACCAAAGGACAGATTCGAGAAGTATTTGATTTTTTAGGGGCGTTTTGGTCATTCCCCCTCACCCAAAATCCTTCCAAACCCTATATTAAAGCCTATTAGAAGCATTATATGTTATATTTCATCAAATTCCCTCAAAAAGAAAACCCTAAGCTCCTACATCCAACTTCAAGAACCTCCAAAGTTCACTATTAATTCTGCAAATTTATTCAAGATTTCAAGTTCCTAGTTCAAGAACTCCAAGAACCATCATTCAAAGGCACGATTAACATCCCCAAAATAAGTATCGATCTAAAGTTCATCATTCAAGGTATGTGGGAGTTTTCAACAAGAACAATCTTTCATTCTTGTGCCCAAAAGTAATTTTCTTTACGAAGATATGATTTTTATATGTTTATTATGATTTTGGAGCATGAACTTATATTCTATCTTGGTTATCTTGATATTATGATGTTTATGACTTTGAAAATTCGAATTTATATGAAATTATGACTTAAAGCATGATGGTTGAAAAAAATTTACTATGATTTTGATATTTGGGTCTTGAACCCCATTTGAAATTGTGTCTTTGAGAAAATGTGTGGTATATGCACGTTGATGTTGAATATTTGAGATGTTTTGAATGACTTGACCTTTTGGTCGTGAATGAGTTATTTTAAACTCGACTGTGAAAGAAATCCACGTTTTTATTGATTATGATAAAGAGGTAGCAAATTGGCTCCCGATTAAAATTTTTGAAGTGTTTATTGTGGATTTTCTTTAATGTGAGCCTGGGGCTGATTTAAATTTTTGAGCTAAGTCTGGGATTAATATTTAGCACCGAGTGGGAGGTATAAAGTGACCTTACTTCCCTAGAACTACGTACCCCCGTAGGACATGAGCCTGAGGCTGATTTATATAGTGATCACTAGTGTTTTTTGATTGATATTGGAAGTCCTACTCCAATGGCAAGGATAGTATGGCTCTCCCCAACGTGGGTTGGACGTTGGAATCCATGTGGCTCACATGATTTATGTCGGTTATAGGATCTCCCAATATGTGTGTGTGTACTCTTCTATCTGAGATGAAAACATATTTGCTTAAAAGACTGAGTTTGAGAAAGTCATTATTCTTAAAATATTTAAGGAATATATTCTAATGAGAATTGACATGAGAGTTTATTGTTTTGATGATTTGAAATTGAGATGAAAGTGAATTGAGAACGTATTGTAATGACTCACTTGTTTTACTTTACATGTATTATTCATCCATGATTTTGATGATTTAATTCGAGCTAAGTGAGTCATCTATATCAGTATGCATAATTTTATAAACTGTGATGATATTAAGATATTATTTTATATATGCTTGGCACCCCCATATGCTCAGTATTTTTTTATGGTACTGACCCGCATATTCGTATGTGGGCTACATTTTCTCAGAATGTAGGTACAAGGTATAGTTGCACCTTCGGATCCAGTCAGTTCGTGGTATCTAGTCAGCAGGTGATGAGTCCTTTTGATTTAAGGGCTTGGGTTAGTTATACAGAGTTTATAGTGTTGTATTTTCTTTATTCAATCGTATTGAGTTGGGGTAGTCGGGAGTCATGACCCGGCTACCTACAGTCAATACTAGTAGAGGCTTCATAGACAGTCAGTAGAAGTTGATGTATTTTATTTTAATTTTGGTTGTAAAGGCAGAATTGTAATCCTGTAAAATTCCATTTTTGTATCGATCAGATTCAGAAAAGAGTTAATTTCTGCTGATTTTTATGGATTTGTATTTTTATTCAGTTGCTTATGAGTTATGCCAGTAGAAGGGTTAGCTTGGGGTCACTTGTGACCCTAAGCACCGTGTGACGTCTCGGGACCCGATTTCGCGGCGTTACATACTTAACCTCATTAGATTAGTAAAACAAATAAAACTAGAAAATAATCCATACCTGTGGGCATCGGATAATTTTTAAACAGAAAGATTTACTATCTATTCCAATTAATCTAACCAAACTAGTTACCTCCCTGTGGGGTAAGGCCACTATTTTGATAAGACACTTAATTCCATACCTCTGGACTCACATTTTCAATTATCAATTCTATTAGTTTCCTTGTTCTCTCCATGATCAGCCCAACATGATTCAACTTTGGTGGAGAATTACGTACGTATTAAACTTTTACGAAAGGAAATCGTTCCTCCTCTTCTTCAATGAACCCAACAGAATAGAAAACTAGTCTTATGGAGACTTCCAAAATTTCTCCAAAATAAATAACTTTACTTATGACATCATCAGAGTCTTATATGCAAGAGCCCATACATTCAAGCACCAACTCTTGATCTTTGATATACTCAGCAAGAGTTCAACAATTGGAGCATAAAGTTAGACCCGAAAATTCAAGATTTTCATTCTTTGGCGCTCAATTGCTCAGCCTTCATCCATAAAATTCTAACAAGGTATCAAACTCATTCTCTCTCTCTCTCTCAAGACATAGTTTATGGATACATGAATTTTGGAACATCCTAAATTTTAGTTTATGCAAAAGGATCAAATGTTCTAATCCTTTTGAAATCCTCCCCAATATCTACAACATTTTAAGATATCGCCACTGTTTTCTATTTATACTATTGTTTGCTATTTAGTATCAAAGATCTTAATTATCACAAATACTGATTAAAAAAATTATATTAAGCCATCATAATTTGAACTATTAATCAACCAACATATACACAAACTCAAGGACACGATCTCAATTTTATTAACATATATTTTGTTATGATTTATGAAAACTCAAGGACACTTATTTTTTATTGTCGCGAGTTTATCCACAAAACTTGAAATTTATTGACACATTATTTTAAGTAACTATTATATTCTAAAAGAAAAATATATTTAATTAAAAAAATGTGGCAATAATAAAATTTATATATTTTCAAATTTTAATTCTAGAAAGTAAATTACTTATTAAAGAAAAAAGAAAAATCTCACCGGAAAAAATTTCATAAGGGGGGTCTCATTCCTTTTCAATATGTGGAGGGGGTATAATTTTTCAAACCTTAAATATTAGGGGGTGAAGTGGGATTCTTTCGGAAATGTTAGCATTAAGAAATTTAAAATCAACAAGAAAATATGATTGTAGTTGCATAAAAGGAAAGAGCGTTGAGAATAGGAGAAAGTGTACAGAGGCAGTCGAACCAAATAAGAAAATTAAATCCAAATAAGATTAAATTTTTAACCAAATTAGGTTTGATTTTTAGAGAGCAAAAGTATAGAAGAACTCGGTCATCCTTTGCTTCTATATAAATCACCACATTAATTTCATTGAAACTTATGTGATTCACATAGTTATAGAGTTTATTCTTGACAAATAACAATCACTATGAGAAGGTGCTTTAAGTGAATTAAGTAGGTAAACAACAACATATGTTCCTGAGGAAGCTGCTTATTAGTTCTTGAGTTGGTTAGGTTTTAGACTTTTTAATAATATTTTATTGTAAACTTATCTGCTTTTTAGAAGTATTGCAATAGGTGATCATTATTGAAGTTGTTTTAGCTTTCTATCGTAGTTGGTTAGTCTTGAAAAAATTAGTTGCAATTGAGTTGATTGTAGGGGTGAAATGAACTAGAGTTTATACTTTTTTAGTTATTTGAGTTACAATCTGAAACTACTAGAAAAGTTACTAAATATTTTTGTTGGAAAAGACAAGATACTAATAAAATACACGATCGGGTGGCAGAGGAAACATACTCAAATTTAAATTTTTCTTTTTTCAATTTGAACCAAGAGAAAATAAATAAATTCAAGCACAATGATAATAAGGCAACAAGTGAATCAACCAAAAGAGTATGACAAGAACAAAATAAATAAACCACACGAGACACCAAGATTTATGTGAAAAATCCTTCAGTAAGAAGAATAAAAAATCACAGGACCAAAATCTTCATTATAATAATCAAGAGTTACAATAATGTCCTCCAAAATGTCAATCAAATAAGTTGCAAACAACGCGCAATAATATATAAAGCACAACACTAAAAATTAGAGAGTTTAAAGGAGCAAAATCACCAAAAATGCAGCTACTGTTCATGGATAAAAAATAAAAGCTATAGACCACCAAATCCAACTCTGTCAATTTGTAATTAAATATTGAGATGAGAAGAATAATCTATCCAAAAATCAACTCAATCGGATAAGAGAAAAAATTACAATTTGAAGTTAGCTGCTAGGGATGAGATTTTAGTTTAAAAATCTACACTCTTCTCGCTATATGAGGTTGCTGAAAACTCTTTTCTAGATATGAAAATAAGACCTTAAAAAATCTTACATGTACCCTATATTAATGAGTATATGAAAAAAAGTGGGTTGATCCAAACTGGATTTTTATTGATCCATATATGAAGGAAAAAAGTCCCATAACTCAACCATTCTCCCCCCACGACTATGTGGAGGAGATCGTCAATCCAACGATTATGCAATAATATTCAAACTTTTCTCTTATCAAAGCTTTAGTCATCATGTCAAAATCATTACCATTCATGTGAATCTTCTCAAGTTCAAGAAACTTAAAGTCCAACACATTTCAAATCTAATGGTATCTCATATTAATGTGTTTTGATCGATCATGAAGTGTAGAATTCTTGTCAAGATGTTTAGAACTTTGACTATCACCATAAATCACATACCTATATTTAGAACAACCAAGTTCTCCCAAGAATATCTTCATCCAGAGAAACTCTTTACAAGTTTCAATGACAGTAATAAGCTCAGTTTTTGTAATAAATAGAGCGACACATATTTTGCAACCTAAATTGTCAAAACACAACTCCCTTTTGCAAAAGTAATAAAAAACCCCGAAGTAGACTTGTGAGTATAAGAAAGGTTGTATAATCACAAAGAATAGGCTTTTATATACCAAAACAATAAGTGCCACAAAGATATCTTATAATTCACTTCCCAGTATTTCAATGTTCTCTTCTGGGATCATAAAGAAAATGGATAATAATACCGACAACATGAGAAATATTTGATCTTGTATAAAGAATTGCATACATCAAACTACCAAAAGTTGAAGCACAAGAAACTTTCTTCATGTCTTCCACACATTATCACTGGAAGGACAGTGTTTTGTGCTTAAATCAAAGTGTATAGCTAAAGTTGTACTGACAACCTTAGCCTTGTCCATGTTGGACCTTCAAAGTACTTTCTAAATGTACTTCTCTTATGGTAACCACAATTTCTTAGCCTTTCTGTCACAGACAATCTGCATTCCAAGAATATGCATTTCTAGTCATAAGTTTTTCATATCAAAAGACTTACTCAACTCTTGCTTCAATTTCTTAATCTTGCAAGCATTATGACTAACGACAAACATGTCATCAACATAAAGAAACACAATAATAAAGTCACAATCAGAGAATTTTTATACGAAAATATAATGGTCTGAAGAAGTCTTCTTAAATTCCCATTGACTCATAAAGGAATCAAACTTCTCCAACCACTATCTATGAGCTTGTTTCAAACCATACAAACTCTTCTTCAATTTGCAAACATAATTATCTTTTTCCTTAACTTCAAAATCTTCAGTTTCTTTATATATATATATATATATATATATATATATATATATATATTTCTTAATCTAAGTCACCATAGAGAAATTCAATTTTTACATTCATTTGCGCAAACTCTAAATCTAGACTTGCATCTAAGACTAGAACTAGAAGAATGGATGACATCTTCACAACTAGAGATAATATCTTGTCAAAATCAACTCCTTTTTTTGGTTAAATTCCTTTAAAACTAATCTATCCTTGTATCGTCAAACATGATTACCATCTTCATATTTCACCCAAAAAAACTAACCAATTTTTCAAGGTTTTTCCATCTTTTGGAAACTTAACCAAATCAAATGTATGATTATCATAAAGAGCTTAAATCTTCCCTTTCATAGTATTACACCATCTTTATTTTTCTTCCCTTTTCATGACCTCATAAAGACTCTCAGGTTCTCTCCCATAAGTCAAGAGTACATAGTTATTAGGAGAATAACAGAATGATGGTATTCTCTCTCTAGTAGATCATCTAAGAAAACTCTCTAAAGCATTAATAACAATTTGTTGTTAGACAACCATATCATCTTGAACTGGAGCATAAACAATGTTGGTCAATCTGAACATGATTATCATCTTCTTTATCAACTTGATTTTCATCATTATGAAGATTTTCTTCAGGTGGAATAGTCAAAGAAAATGGATCAACATCAACTAAGCTCTAACTATTCTGAGACTAAACCTTCTCAGCTCTGTCAAAATCTTTAATTATTTGGTCTTCAAAAAACACAACATCATGGCTTCTAACAAGTTTCTTCTCAACCAGATCATAAACATAATAGCTAAATTTATCTTGACCATAACCAATAAAGATACACTGCCTATTTTTAATATCTAACTTTGACATCTCATTCTTTGGAACATGCATAAAGGCATTACACCAAAGACTCTAAGATGGTCATAAAAAAAATCATATCAAACAAACTCTGTCAGTGAATTACCATCCAGTAGCACAGTAAGAGATAAATTGATAACATAAGCAGTAGTATTAAGTTCTTTTGTCCATAAAAAATCTAGCAGTTTAGCATCAGAAAACATACATTTAATCCTCTAAATTAGAATTTTGTTTATTCTATCTGCTAAACCATTTAACTGAGGAGTCTTTGAAGGAGTTTTTTAATGTCGAATATTCTACCCTCTACAATATCTATCAAAAGGACTAATATATTCACCACCATTATTTGAGCATACAAATTTTAGTTCATTTTTTGTTTGTCTATCAATCAAGGTTCTTGAACACATCAAGTACTTAATCCTTAGACTTCAAATAAAATACCTTGAGTTTGCGAGAATGGTCATCAATAAAAGTCACAAAATACATTGTATCACCATGAGACCTTACTTTAAAAGGGACACACTAATAAGAATGTACCAACTCCAGTAAATCAAGCTTTCTTGAAGGTGGATGACCCTAAAAAGAAACTAGTTTCTATTTATCGACTAAGCAATGAACATCTCTCTTCAACTTTGCTTGTTTCACTCCAGAAAGAAAATTTTCTTAGCCAAATTATCAATCCACTTCTCACTCATATGACACAACCTTCTATGCCACAACTCTGATGAAATATCATTCTTCACCAAGTTTACTAAGCCTCTAGAAATACAGCCATAAAGTACGTATAAGTTAGATAACCTATCACCACAACCCATAACCATTGGACCTCTACTAAGCTTCCACTAATTAGCACCAAGTGAGTTGATATAACCCTCATCATCAAGGTTCCTTACAAAAATCAAATTCAAGCAAACATTTGGAGCATGCTTGACATAGAACTAATCTCAAACCATTGTCGCTTTCCAAATAAACTATCCCAATTCCAAGTAATTCAATGTCATCATTGTTCTGACCTAAACCAGGGCCTGGCCGTGACGAGCATCTCAAGTCTATCGAGGATTGAAGACCATCCCCTTAGCATAATTCAATATAACCAAGTACACCTAGTAGTGAATGAATACCAATATAAAATAAAATATGAGAGAAAAGCTTAAAGAATCTATAAAAGATCAATATTGAAAAATAACCATAATGCCCATGCCCATGTAATGTCTAACAAAGCCTCTAACAAAACCAAAGATAGTTTGGTTGGGACCTGCCTCTGGCTATAGCTAAAAATAAGTCCAAACAAAAAGTCAAACATAAGGAAATCACAAGCATGAAATGGGTTCTTTTGAAGGATGGACGCTCACCATTTCAGTCTGACACCTAAGCTATCCCACGATCACCTAATCACTATATATGAGGAGTAGAAAAATGGCCAGTTTCTGCATCGCGTGGGGCCACAACATTTGAAGATGGTTAATGATTAGAGCGCTAACATGTAACTTATGGATATAGGATAAAATAATGCCATGATCCATAATACAAAAGCCATTAGAACCAGTGCGCAACACCATAAACAATGCATATCTATATATATATACACACACAGAGAGACACACAACAAGGCTTAGCAGGAGAGCAAAAACATAACCTGGATTATGTAGCTTGACCATCCTTTACCTATACCCATGGGCTATATAGGTTCATCTCCCTCTGCTGAAAGGGCCCTGGTGCATGTTAGCCGCACGATCGGGGTACCGTATAAAGCCAGGGAATCCTTACCATTTACCATACTTGATACAAAAATATATATATATATATATATATATATATATATATATATATAGTGTGACATAAGTACACGATCGTCAAGACCAACCCTTACGTTGGTAAACATGAGTTTTTAGTAGTGGTTCCCCGAGACCTCCACCTTTTACGGTTAGCTACACTACTCTCTTTGAGCCCAATTAAAATAATTTACACATTATCATCCGTTAACCAAGGAGTCTTTTAATTGGGAATTAACCGTTGGTATCGTCATACCAAAATTTAAAGCTTGCAAGTCTATTCCATTTTTTCATACAAAACCATTAAACCAAGTTAACTCCATAATTTCCAATTTAAAAGCCCAAACCATGACCACCAAGGCCTTTCCAAAACCATTTGAAAACCAAAAAAAACCACTTTCTGTTCCATTTACCTTTGATGCAATGCAAGGTTTCAAAAAGAATAGCCAAACCAAGTGATAAATCATATCCCAAAGCCAATTAGGCAAATGGGTTGAGGTTTTTATCAATTTCCATACCGAAACCATTTATTTAGGGAATCCATTGTGCCCCTAAATTCATTCACATCCCTATGCACCCAAAGAGTTCATAATCATCAATTCAATGTATAATAATTCAAAAATAATCATGGGAAAACATTTAAACCAAATACATTCAAAACCCTCAACCCATAGTTCAAAACCCAACATCAAAACCATGCATAATAATAACCAATTCATTCCATAAAAAAAAGATAAGTTTAGGGAAAGAGGTACATGCCTTAATTAACAAGAATTTTGAAGAAGATAACACCCTTAAAACCCTAGATGACTACCTCCTTAAAAATCTATCCTTGACTTGAAAGGGGAAATTTGAGAGAGGATTTTTGGAAGTGAAGTAATAGCCCTTGGTATCGTGAAAACTGATGAGAATTGGCTCATATAGTGTTTAAAGGTTATGTATAAGTGAAAATTACCCCTTATCCTAATTAAAATATAACAAAATAACCAGATTTTTCTATTGGTCCGTGGTGCAGACCTTATCGCAGAGGCTAACCTTCGTGCCACGAACCTTAACGCACAGACCAGCCTCCGTGTCTGGAGGTTATCGCGGAAGCCAGTCTTCGTGTCACATTGATATCGCTGAGGCTTACTGCCTCCGTGACCCAAAACCACCCTGAACCCCATCTGAATATTTCCAAACTCTTTTAGGACACCCTTTAACATACATAAGTATAATTTAAGTCAAACATTGACGTTTCAAACATGGAAAGGCCAAAATTAAAAATGCTTGAAATTTGAGGGTGTTACATTATCCCTCCTCAGGATCATTCATCCCTAAATAATAAGCTAGGATAAATTTTGCACGAGAATAATAATATTACACCATAATCAAATGATAAATCTGAATAGTAACAAGGGAAGATAAAATTCAAACCTTGAGCTCTTTCGCCGACATATGGAATAAGAATGGGTACTTAGCCCTCATATCTTCCTCCACTTCCCAAGCGGCTTCTTCCACCTTATGGTTTCTCCAAAGGACCTTTACTGAAGCTACATCCTTAGTCCACAACCTATGAACTTATCTATCCAAGATCTCCACCCGGATCTCCTCGTATGACATAGAATCTAAGATACCAACATTCTCAATAGGAACCATAAAGGAAAGAACACCCATGCATTTTTTCAACATGAACGCATGAAACACAGGGTGAATGGAACCCAAGCTTCCAGGCAATTCTAACTTATAGGCAATATTTCCCATTCTCTTCAAAATCAAGTAGGGGCTAACATAATGGGGACAGAGCTTTCCTTTCTTACCAAATTACATCACTCCCTTTATGAGAGACATCTTCAAGTTCACCCAATTACCCACATTGAACTTCAACTCTTTTTACCTTACATTCGTATTGGATTTTTGGAGACTTTGGGCAGCCTTAAACCTATGTCGAATAACCTTCACCTTCTCCATAGCTTGATGAACTAAATCAGGACTGAATAACATTGCCTCACCAACTTTGAACCACCCAATAGGGGACCTACACCTTATATAATACAATGCCTCAAACGGAGCCATACCAATACTAAAATGAGCTATTATTGTACACAAATTCCACAAGAGGAAAATGGTTAACTCAGCTACCTCCAAATTCAGTAACACAAGCTCGAAGCATATTCTTCAAAGTCTGAGTAGTCCTTCCGCTTGTCCATCTATTTATGGTGGAAAATGGTACTAAGGCTCACCTTAGACCCCAAACCTCTCTGAAATGAGAGCCAAAACTGTGATGAGAATTGAGTACCTTGATCAACGATAATAGAAACAGGCGCACCATGTAACTTCACAATCTCTTAAATAAAAAACCTTACAAAGTCCGCAACAGAATAATTAGTCCTTACCAGTAAGAAGTGAGCAGACTTAGTCATCCTATCCACGATGACCTAAATAGAATCAAACGAGTTCTGGGTCAGCAGAAAACCGGTGATAAAATCTATATTTATCACTTCCTATTTCCATATAAACAACTTAATTTCTTGAGATAACCCACCAAGCCTCAAATGCTCCACCTTCACTTGTTGACAAAACATGTACTATCCATAAAATTAACCACATCCCCCTTTAAGTTATTCCATCAATAGATCTCCTTAAGGTCATTATATATCTTCGTCAAACCAGGATAAACTGAATAATGCAAATCATGAGATTCTACAAAAATTCTACCTCGTATCCCATCCATATTGGGAACATATAATGTCCCTTGGACCTCAAGATACCATCACCCCCAATCTCGAAAGCCATCACCTCCTGCCTACCCACATCGTCCTTGATTTACATCAAGATAGGGTTCAACTCCTATTTTTCTTTTACCTCAGAACCAAGAGATGACTTTTCCATCTCTTGCACAAACACACCACCATCCTCAAAATCTAAGAGACGGACTCCAAGATTAGCCAAACGGTGAATATCCCTCACCAAGTCCTGCTTCTCCTCATCTACATAGGATAATATCCTCATAGATAACCTGCAAAGAGCATCAAAAATCATGTTAGCCTTACCTGGGTGATAGTGGAGACTCATGTCATAGTCTTTGAGAAACTCAGGCCATCTTCTTTGCCTGAGGTTCAACTCCTTCTGGGTGAATACATGTTGCAGGCTCTTATGACCTGAATAGATTTCAACATGGACCCCATATAGATAATACCTAAAAAATTTCAATGCGAACACCACACCCAACAACTACAAATCATGATTCGGATAATTCCGCTCATAAACTTCTAACTGCCTTGAAGCATATGCTACCACCTTGCTATACTGCATTACTAAACAACCAAGTCCCACAAGAGATACATCATAATAAACCATGAATCCATCAATACTCTTGGGAAGGGTCAAAACTAGAGCAGAAGTCAATTTGATACAAAATCAAACCAACAACACCAAGAGCTTCAAGTAGGCTCGGATTTCAGTCCAACAACACAAGATCAACAAGTTTAAAGTTTCGGTTTTTCAGTCCAACAACACAAGAATAACAAGATAAATAACAATGCTAGTGAATCGAAAAGAGCCCCACACGGCTTCACTAGACTTTAAGATGACAAAATCAACAACAACAACAAGATAAGGAAAGATAGATAACTTGACATATAACATTCAAGAAACTAAGAACCCTAACATCAAGAGAGGACCCTAAGTCTAATGAATATAAACACCAAGTTCTTACGAGGACCAAGAGGCACTCAACGACCTCAAAACCCTTGTTTCTAGCCAAAGAGACAACACAAGTATCCCTCTACTTGTGAGATAGTAGTGGCGGCTTCCAAGAGTGGAAGAGAGAGAGAAAAGTTTAGTGTTCTTAGGTTACAAAAATCAGCATTCAAAAAAAGTGAGGACTAACTCTCTAACATGTTCTATTTATACTACAAACAAAAGGGGTAAAATGACCCATCCGCCCTTGCTTCTTGTGCCAACCTTGAAGAGTAGCTTATTACACATTAAGACCTCTCTTCACACATAAAAACGTTTAGGTCCTTGGTTGGTTCAATCACCAACTCACACACGGCCACTTGCATGAACAAAGCTTGGAGTTTTTGTAATTCCCGAGCTTGGCTTCGTGTGAAAGGCCGTGTACCTGTGGAGGCTGCCCCAACCGTATCATCCTCTCCATCTTGAGAGGAATTTGACCTCAAATTCAGCATTTGGTCATCTTCAACCGCATCCACGAGGGAGAGATCACCAACGTTGAAAGTGTTGTGCACTTGATATTCCGGTGGAAGGTCAATCTTGTAGGTGTTGTCATTGATTCTCTCAAGTACTTGGAAAGGACCATCACCCCTTGGAAGCAATTTGGACTTCCTTTGAGCTGGAAACCGATCCTTCCGAAGATGCACCCACACCCAATCTCCGGGTTCAAGCACAAGCCTTCTTCTCCCTTTGTTTACCCTTCTTGCAACCTCTTGGTTCTTCTTTTCAAGTTTGATCCGCACCGTCTCATGCATTTTCTTCATTGCCTCGGCTCTTTTATTTCCATCTAAGCTGGTCATGAGATCACTAGACAAAGGAGTGAGATCTAAAGGGGTAAGGGGATTTAGGCCGTAAACACATTCAAAGGGAGTCATTCTCGTGCTCGAATGTATTACCCGGTTGTATGCAAACTCCACCAAGGGTAGGTGATCTTCCCATGAAGTCAGTTTACCTTTAACCATAGAACGTAGCATAGACCCTAAGGTTCTATTTACTACCTCCATTTGGCCATCGGTTTGTGGGTGGCATGACGTGGAGAAAAGTAACTTCGTTCCAAGCCTACCCCACATGGACTTCCAAAAGAGACTTAGGAACTTGGAGTCCCTATCGCTCACAATAGTCCTCGGTACCCCGTGAAGCTTTACAACATGTTCAACAAATAATGAAGCTACACTACGAGCATCCTCGGTTTTAGCACATGGAATAAAATGAGCCATTTTAGAGAATCTATCAACAATAACAAAAATGCTATCTCGGCCCTTTCTAGTCCTTGGCAGCCCCAAAACAAAATCCATCGAAATGTCCAACCAAGGTCTAAGGGGAGTAGGGAGTGGGGTGTATAATCCTTGAGGTAGGAGACGAGATTTCGCACTCCGGCAGGCCACGCATTGACTACAAATTTTAGTGACGTCTTTGCGCATTTTGGGCCAATAGAAGTTCTCCTCTAAGATTCCGAGGGTCTTGTCTACCCCAAAGTGCCCCATGAGGCCTCCGTCATGGGCCTCCCTCACAAATAATTCCCTCCAAGAACTAAAAGGAACACACAACCTCCTCCCTTTGAACAAATACCCATCGAACCGAGAGTAGGAGGAATGGTCATTCTCCTTAAGCCAACGGTCCCTTCCCCACTCTTTGCATTCCCTAAAAATAGGAGCAAAGGTAGGATCCTCGGGATACAACAACCGCAAGCTCTCAAAACCCATCAATTTCGACGACAAGGTAGCAACAAGCACATGCTTCCTAGACAAGGCATCGGCAACAACATTTTCCTTTCCCCTTTTGTAATGAATTACATAAGGGAAAGTCTCAATGAACTCAATCCACTTAGCATGACGCCTATTCAACTTGTCTTGGCTCTTAAGGTGTTTCAACGACTCATAATCCGTTCGTATCACAAACTCCTTAGGCCACAAATAATGTTGCCAATTTCCCAAAGCTCTAACAAGGGCGTACAACTCCAAATCATAAGTTGAGTAATAAAGAGTTGCCCCTTTGAGCTTTTCACTGAAATAAGCAACGGGCTTACCTTCTTGCATCAAAACAGCCCCGATGCCAACCTTACTAGCATCACACTCTACTTCAAACATCTTATCAAAATCGGGCAATTGCAATAAAGGCGCCGAGATGAGCGTAGCTTTCAAGGCCTCAAAAGCCCTAGCTTGCTCATCACCCCATTTAAAGGGTCCGTCCTTTCTAATTACCTCGGTTAAGGGGGATGCTATGGAACTAAACCCTTTGACAAACCTCCTATAAAAGCTTGCCAACCCGTGGAAACTTTGGATTTCTCCAATAGTTTTAGGGGTCGGCCAACTTCGAATAGAGTCTATCTTGGAATCGTCCACTTCCACACCCCTTGAGCTCACGACAAAACCCAAGAATATAACCTTATCAACACCAAAAGAACACTTCTCCATGTTGGCATACAGCTTCTCCTTTCGGAGCACATCAAACACACATCTCAAATGCATTACATGATCATCAATAGATTTACTATATACCAACACATCATCAAAGTAAACCACCACAAATTTTCCAATATAAGGCTTCATTACATGATTCATTAGCCTCATAAAGGTGCTAGGAGCATTGGTAAGGCCGAGGGGCATGACCAGCCACTCATATAGACCGAATTTGGTCTTGAATGCGGTCTTCCACTCATCACCGGGTTGCATGCGAATTTGGTGATAGCCACTCCTAAGGTCCACTTTAGAAAACAAAAAAGATCCGTGGAGCTCATCTAACATATCATCTAGTCTAGGGATTGGATGACGATACCTTATAGTGATTTTGTTGATGGCTCTACAATCGACGCACATGCGCCAAGTTCCGTCCTTCTTTGGTACCAAAAGCACCGGAACAGCACACGGACTCATGCTTTCCTTGATGTATCCCTTGTTGAGAAGCTCCTCAACTTGTCTTTCAAGCTCCTTAGTGTCCATGGGATTGCTCCTATAGGCCGGTTTGTTTGGAAGTTGTGAACCCGGCACCAAATCAATTTGGTGCTCAATTCCCCGAAGTGGGGGTAATCCTTGCGGAAGTTCTTGAGGAGGAAATACATCTTCATACTCCTGCAACACACAAGAAATCAAAGGGGAAATGGAAGAATTAGTGGGGTTAGTATTAAAACAATGGGCCAAGAGTAACATCAGCTTGTTTTCATCATGGTCCACGAAGAGTTCTTTCCTCCTAGCCAACATCACTACGTTTTCCATCTCTCTTGTCGTTGGGACAGCCTTGGATGTCCCTACTTCCTCACCTACGGCACTCCCCCCCTTTTCTCCCTTTCCGGATTCCCTCCCCCTTTCCCTTCAACTCCCTCATCTTTTGATGCCACTCATTTACTTGGGAGGGTGAGAGAGGATGAAGTGTGACCTTTCGGCCATCCTTCTCAAGCGTATACCGTTTGGACCTCCCATAGTGTTTAGTAGACCTATCATATTGCCATGGTCTACCTAACAACAAGTGACATGCTTGCATTGGGATCACGTCACAAAGTACCTCATCGTGGTAGTTTCCCACCTTAAACCGAATCACACATTGCCTCGTGACCCTTAATTCACCACAATCATTCAACCATTGTAGCTTGTAAGGACTAGTGTGTGGTGTAGTTGGTAGCTTCAAGAAATTTACCATAGCATGGCTCACAACATTTGTACAACTACCACTATCAATCACCAAGGTACACACATTCTCCTTTACAAGACACTTAGTATGGAATAGATTTTCCCTTTGACTCGGGTCATCTATCGCCTTACTAATCATGACACGTCTAACCACAAAGTTTGGAACCACACACTCCCCCTCTTATGGATAGACATCTTCACTACCATCTACTTCATCATCATTCGGCCCATTTTCAGCTCCCTCTCCATCTTGAGGCTCGGCCTCATCCTCCCCCCTTTCGGAAACCACCTCCTCACCAAGGTAGTACACCTTTTCTTCTCGTAGGATCACATTGCGCCGGTTCGGACATTCGTTGGCCTTATGCCCCCAACCTTGGCACTTGAAGCATTGGAACCCCTTTGGGTTGGGATATTTGTGAGCCTCCGGTTTCGAAGGGAATTTAGGGACGGTTTTGGACTCGGGCAGCTTCGTAGGGGCGGTTTGGTCCTTGTTTTTGGTCCAACCCGAGGGGGTTTGTACCCTTGCCTTGAAGGATGATCTCTCCTTAAGTTCCCTTTCAATCTCAAGGGCCGCTTGGAATATACTGTCAATGGTTTCAAACCGGTGAAGGGTCAAATGAGTGGAGATCTCTTTGTTCAACCCACACTTGAACCGGATGATGTCGTGACTGATTTGCTCCCCACGATGATCAAGTTTCAACATGAGTTGTTGGAACTCGTCAAAATAGGCCATCACACTCTTGCCTCCTTGCTGCAAGCCATATAATCTAGCAAGCAACTCATGACGATATCTCTCGGGAAGGTATCATTGTCTCATCAAATACCTCAACCGATACCAAGGTGGTGGCTGCCCATCGACTAATTCATTACCAAATCGTTTAACATACTCCCACCAAGTGTTAGCATAGCCCTCAAGGTGAGCTATAGCGTAGAAACTCTTCTTTTCGTCCGAGATGTCATTAACTTGGAAAACTTTGTCACAAGCCGATTCCCAAGTTAAGTAGGTCTCGGGATCACTTTCACCCTTAAAGATGGGTAGGCTCAACTTGATGGTGTTGATGCCTACGTCTCTCTCTTGGTGTCGGTTTCCCCTATCTCCATACCCCCGGTATCTCCTAGGTTCTCCTCGACCCCCTCTTAACTCCTCCTCCCTCATATAAGCATCATCAAAGGCTCCATCTCCTTCATACTCCTCTCTACTGTATCCTTCAAAGTGGGCTGGTCGGCCTTGGCCATTTTGATTCGGAGGATTTGGAATTTGCGGTCTTTGGGTTAATGGAGATTGAAATGGAGGGTTCGGATTTAGTGGAGGTACTTGGCGTCCAAATCCATCTTGTGGAATTGGAGGGGCTTGGAGGAAAATAGGTAGTTTGGCTTGCGGTATTTAGTGGAGCTTGGGGTGCATTTAGCATTTGGTGGACTGTTTTCGGGGTGATGGTTGCGGAGGAGGTCCTATCATGACCATTGGTAGATACATGTAGAGGAGTAGAAGGACGAGAGTTCCTTTGACTCTCCACTTGTTCTAATCTCCCACTAATAGTCGACACTTCCCCCTTTATTGCTGCCAAGTCCCCTCTCACGGCCCCAAATTCCGAATTCAACCTTTCAAGTGTCCGGGTAACGGCCTCAAGAGTGACCCTCATAGAATCAAGGGCATTAGTATCCACACTATGAGACGTAGTTCCTTCCATTGTCAAGATATTATCCGCTTTAGTTCACCACAAGTTCGTGTTCCACAAGTGTTGTATAATTGGCTAGTAACCGTGAAATTTTTAAGGTATGAGTAAGCTCTTATCCGGAATGGATTCTTGTTTGAAGACTCAAAGAATTCTTGCCGGACTAGAGTCAAAAATCAGCAACTCATTCAAACGAATAAAAGCACTCAAATAAACGTTGACACGAACAAACGGTTCAAGGATCTAGTTGACAACCTAGTAGGAATGTACTAGTTTGTTAATTAGTTCTAGGACCAAGTAAGGGAAACCAAGGATCAACAATTAGCAACCAAAGAATATCCTAAGTTGAGCTTATAGTGACGTGGCAGCATGCAATGGTTCCACACGTTTTTCTTCTCTTTTTTTTTTTTTTTTTGTTAATATTCACACAACTTGTTATAGTTTGCAAAGTGTTTTTGGTGGGAAAAATAAAATCTTGTAGTATTTCACCCTTTTCAAACTCAAGAAAGTGATGTTTGGTAGACAAATCCCACAAAACAAGGCTCCTTGAATTAGGGAAAAGTGATTGACAAGACTAAAAGGTGATGGGTGCAAGTCTTTCACAACAACTTTATAGCTTTTCTTACAACTTGAGCACACAACAAGATGAACAAGTTCAAAAGATGAACACCTCAACAATCTTCTTCAACTTCTTTAGCACATAAACACAACATCCACCGATTTTATTTCTTTTTGGTCATCAACAACATACAACTTTCGGCCACTTCAAGTCACTACACAATGTTCAAGTTTTCAAGATCAACTTTTGGATCTAGACACCTTAGTGTTGGTGAGAAAGAAACCAACACTAGGAACTCACTAAACAAGCAAAATAACACTTAGATCTAGACATGCAACATCATTCTCGGATTCAACTTTTAATGGACAGATTTTCAGAATTTCCTTTTGGTGTTGTTTGTTTAAGCCGTGTACTAGCCCAAGATGGGTTATGTTGGAACACAACCGGTCTTGCTTTGATACCAAATGATACAAAATCAAACCAACAACACCAAGAGCTTCAAGTAGGCTCGGATTTCAGTCCAACAACACAAGATCAACAAGTTTAAAGTTTCGGTTTTTCAGTCCAACAACACAAGAATAACAAGATAAATAACAATGCTAGTGAATCGAAAAGAGCCCCACACGGCTTCACTAGACTTTAAGATGACATAATCAACAACAACAACAAGATAAGGAAAGATAGATAACTTGACATATAACATTCAAGAAACTAAGAACCCTAACATCAAGAGAGGACCCTAAGTCTAATGAATATAAACACCAAGTTCTTACGAGGACCAAGAGGCACTCAACGACCTCAAAACCCTTGTTTCTAGCCAAAGAGACAACACAAGTATCCCTCTACTTGTGAGATAGTAGTGGCGGCTTCCAAGAGTGGAAGAGAGAGAGAAAAGTTTAGTGTTCTTAAGTTACAAAAATCAGCATTCAAAAAAAAGTGAGGACTAACTCTCTAACATGTTCTATTTATACTACAAACAAAAGGGGTAAAATGACCCATCCGCCCTTGCTTCTTGTGCCAACCTTGAAGAGTAGCTTATTACACATTAAGACCTCTCTTCACACATAAAAACGTTTAGGTCCTTGGTTGGTTCAATCACCAACTCACACACGGCCACTTGCATGAACAAAGCTTGGAGTTTTTGTAATTCCCGAGCTTGGCTTCGTGTGAAAGGCCGTGTACCTGTGGAGGCTGCCCCAACCGTATCACAATTGATTTTTTAGTTTCTTAAAACACCCCTCACAAGTATCAAACCATAAAAACTTCACCTTCTTTTGAGTCAACTTAGTTAAAGGTGTAGCAAACCACGAGAAACTTTCCACAAGCCTCATATAATAATTGACAAGAAGCTTTGAATATCAGTTGGAGTCGTGGGTCTAGGCTACTTATTAACTACCATAACTTTTTATAGATCTTAACTACCATAACTTTCTGTGGATTCACCATGATCCCTTCGCTAGAGATAACATGACCTAGAAAAGTAACAACATTCAACCAAAATTCACACTTTGAAAACTTAATATACAATTACTGATCTTTTAGGGTCTATAATACAACACAAAGGTGATTGGCATAACCCACCTTACTTTCAAATTTACCAAAATATCATTTATAAACATAATCATGAACAGGTCCAAAAATGATGGAATACCTAATTCATGAGATCCATAAATTCTGCTGGGGCATTGATCAACACAAAATACATGACCAAGGACTCAAAGTTTCTATATCGGGTACGAAAGGCAGTCTTAGGATTATCCTCCTCCCTAATCCTTAACTGATGATAACTGACTTAGAGAAATATTTAGCACCTTGAAGTTGGTTAAATAGATTATCAATGCTAGAAAAAGGGTACTTATTCTTTACTATCACCTTATTCAACTGATGGTAATCAATATACATCCGAAGAGAACCATACTTATTATGCATAAATAATATAGGTATACCCCACAGAGACATACTAGGGTGGATAAATCTTTTTCAAGAAGATCCTTCAACTATTCCTTAAGTTTCTTTAACTCAGACAGAGCCATTCTATAAGGAGGAATAGAGATAGGATGAGTGTCCGGAAAAAAATCAATCCCATACTCAATTTCCCTATTGGGAGGGACTCCCAAAATCATTAGGAAAGACCTCAGGATATTCACTAATGTTGTATCTTATTTTGATAATGAGCAACAGACTATAAGGGACCAGGTCCCTGAATGTTCAAGGCTACAGTACAACTAGCATGCGTCTGCATAGTTTTTTCCTCTTGTTTAACAAACTGTACAGGTGCTACTTGTACTATTTAGGACACCTGTTCAAATTACATTTCCACCCTAATCATCACTCAACTATATATGAAAAAGAATGCTTCTCTATAAAGTAGTTTTTGCAATGTTTAAAATTATAGAAATTAAGAGAGGCTAAAACTCAATCCATATTCATTGCTCAAGTATAGCTCAAGTTCTTATTTTTGTGTGTGTAGAAGGAGTGAGTGTTCTTGAGTTGAGTCCTAAATTGTAATTGAATTATTTATGTTATAAGAGTAATGTAATTTTTTTCTTTTTTAAGAGTACTTAGGTAGAGTTACCTAAGGTGGATATTGGTTAGAGTTAATCAATATCAAGGTGTGTTCTTGTAGAGTTGTCAAGATAGTATTATAGTAGAGTTATTACAAGCAGGTGGAGTCTATAGTAAGGTTCATTAAAAGTTAGTAATTAAGAATTGTTATAGTAAAGTTTGGGTGCTTGTGATTGAAAGCTATGGTTATTCCTCCCCTAAGCAAGGGGTTTCCACGTTAAATCTTGTGTTCTTTAAGTTTTCTGCGGTATTTTGTGTTTCTGGTTCATTTATTGTGTGTTTTGCCTGCGACTAACTTTGAGGGACCTAGTCCCTCACATTGTGGTGCAACCCCCAGGGTTCCAATAATTGATATCAAAGCCAGAACAGTCTAAAAGGTTCATACCTAGAGTGATTTGGTTAGAATGGCTGCTCCACCTAACCTGGAAGAACAACAATCTACCACTAGACCACCTGTATTTAATAGGCAGTATTATGGGTGGTGGAAAACCAAGATGTTTCACATTATTATGGTTGAGGACAGTGAACTTATGGACATAATTCTTGATGGTCCTCATGTTCCAGTTAAAGAAGTCAAAGAAGGAGAAATAATAAGAATGGTAGTAAAAGCAGGAGAGAGTATGATGATAAAGACACAAACAAAATTGATAAAAATTACAAGGACAAGAAATTTCTAGTTTGTGGTATAGGGATAGATGAATACAATAGGATTTCTTCATGCGAAAATGCTAAAGAATTTTGAGACTACTTGAAAATCGCTTATGGGGGAACTACAAATGTCAAGGATTCCAAAGTTTACATGCTGACTACCTAGTATGAAACTTTCACCATAAAAGAAGGAGAGATAATATAGGAAATTCATACAAGATTCACTTCCATCACAAATGAGTTACACTGCTTAGGAGAAGCGATTCAATTATATAAGCAAGTGAGGAAGATTCTTGGGGTTCTACCAAAATACTGGGAATGCAAAGTAGATTCTATTATTGAGGCAAAGAACTTGAAAACTCTCACTATGGATGAACTTATTGAAAATTTAAAGACATATAAACTCAAGAAGTAGCAAAAACAAGTGAAGAAGAAAAAAAACCTTTCGTCTCCTATTCTTTTAAATCCAAACCCCTTCTTCACTCATATTATTGATGAAGAATCATCCCTGAACCCTCAATTTTTTTGGATAAAACATTGATGGATTATGCCTGGGTTGCTGAAAATTTCATTTTGCTGTCAAATAGACCAGGAAAGGGTATTTTTGGTCTTAAAAACAAAATATTAGTAAAACATTAAGATATTTTGGGAAAAGCCTAAAATTTTTACTAAAAAGAAGGAGACTCCTGAGGGACCTAGTCCCAAAAAAGGAAAAGTGGTTGTTAGGGAATCTGTGATCACCTATACTAGGAGGAAAAATAGGGAGAGAAGTAAGGGTGTGTCTAAAGAAGTAAGAAATAGGTGCTTGAGAAATCAAAAGGTGTTAACTAGAAAGATTTTTGACATAAGTATGTTAATAGAACCTAGAATGTTGGTGTTGGTTGAGCTGGTAAAATATCAAGTCTGGATGCATCTCATGGAAGGATCTATTCCCATAGTCTTTGATGAGGTGGTCTGGGAATTCTTTTCCATATTGGAGTTTTCTGAAGATAAAATGAAAATGATAGCAGTAGTTCCAGGAAAGAAGCTAAATATTAATGTTGCTTTATTTGGGAGAATTTTGGATGTTCCTATCTATGATGTGAGGACTGTCTCAAGACAACAACTATCAATAGAGTTTTTTGGAAACTACATCAAAGGTTAAAGTAAAATCAATGGTTGCATTCAATAGTAAATCACTCAAGAGTGAGCTACATTTGGTCTTTGAATTTGTAAACAAAGTAGTTTTGCCCAGATCACAAAAAAAAACATTGCTTTAGCTGTTGACTTGTATGTCATGGAATGTCTTAGCAGTTTTGAGTTCATTAGTCTACCTACATTGATGATGGAACACATACACAAAGTGTTTCTGGGAAAAAATGGCAAACATGGCATGCCTTATGATTACTGGTTAAATAAAGTGTTTGATCACTTTGGTATTGTGTGTGAGAATGGAACTCCTGGAACTGTATTGCAAATGATTGAAATGAATACACTGGTCAAAACCGAGTGTATGAAGAAGAAATCAAGCCCCAACTACCAAAGGGAATTCAACAAAGAGATAAATAAGATACAACTCAATAAAGCTTCTAAGGATGCAAAGATCAGCAAACTAAATATGAAAATCCAACATCTGACTATTGAGGGTCAAGTGTCACTGATGAGATTAAAACTAAGAATGCTGACCTAAAAAAAAGGTCTCTACTTTGACGGATGAGGTTTTCATCTTGAATGCAGATATAAGGTATTTAACTAAGGAATTATTGCATTTTCATGCTACAGAAAACAATAACCTGGCTCTACTCCTTCAAATTATCCTTCCAATTCCCTCCCCTATTTAACCTCTACTATTTACTGTGGCATATTCTCTGAAATATTTAAATTATGCTCTATAATGATACTTGTCCTCTACTTATGAATTAATCTTTATTTGTGTGTGTATTTTCTCTTTCTATTAAAGATGTTCTTCATGTTAGTGTTGCCCCAATGGGCATAAGAAAACTAACATGTGCTTATTTTACTCTTGATTTACTATTTTCATTTTTCAAAGATACCAAAAGGGGGAAAATTGACTTTATGTGGTAGGGACCAGGTAACTGGGTGGGTGTGTAAATATTGAAATTGCAGATATATGGCATATTAATAGGAGGAAGAAATGATGGTGCTTATTGATAGGGGAAATATTGAAATTTGTAGCAATGAGTGCAGTTTTTAAATCAATTGACAACAAGGGACCTGGTCCCTAAGTTTCATGATGATGGAAGCATGGTGTTGCATGATAGGGTGAACATTCATCTTCAGTAGTGGTAATCATACTGATTAAATATAATGAATATATATTATTGCTTAAAAATCTATGATTGGTTTATCATCATCAAAAGGGGGAAAATTGATGTATCTTGTTTTGATGATGAGAAGTAGACTATAAGGTACAGGTACCTAGATGTTCAAGGATACAGTACAGCTGGCACCCATCTGCATAGTTTTGTCCTCTTGTGTAACAAACTGTGCAGGTGCTTCTAGTACTATTTAGGACATCTGGTCTAATTGAATTTCAACCTTCATCATCACTCAACTATAAAAGGAAAAGGATACTTCTCTATCAAGTAGTGTTTGCAAAATTCAAAATTAAAGCAATTGAGAGAGGCAAAAACTCAATATGGCTTCATTGCTTAAGTAAAACTCAAGTTCTTATTTTTGTTTGTAAAAGGAGTGAGTTTTCTTGAGTTGAGTCCTGAGTTTTAATTGAATTACTCATGTTATAAGATTAATGTTCTTTTCTTCTTGCTTTGAGAGTGCTTAGGTAGAGTTGCCTAAGGTGGATATTGGTTAGAGTTAATCAATATCAAGGTGTGTTCTTGGAAGAGTTGTCAAGATAGGCTTGTAGTAGAGTTATTACAAGAAGGTGGAACCTGGAGTTAGGTTTATTGGAGGTCTGTAATCAAGAGTTTGATTATAGTGAAGTTTTGGGTGATTGTGAGGATAAGTTGTGTTTTTTCTCTCTCTTGAGCAAAGGGGTTTCCACGTTAAATCTTGTGTTCTTTAAGTTTTCTACATTGTTTGTGTTCCTGGTTCATTTTATACGTTTTTTCATGTGACTAACTTTGAGAGACCTAGTCCCTCACAGTGTGGTGCAACCCCCAGGTTCCAACAATTAACCATGAGAACGGTTTGTAAAGAAGGACCTTCCAAGTGAGAATCATTAACTAGGACCAGATGATAAAGAAACCCCTTGGAAATCAATTTTTGGTATCTAAGATATGATATGAACCTTTCCTTAGGTACTAAGGAACTTCCTTCCCACTTAATAACTAGCTTATTTGGGAATTTAAAAATGACTTTACGGGTCTGACAGTCTAAAGAGGCATAGCATGAATGCAACTAATCCATCCCCAAATTGACATCAAATTTAGTATGTCTAATTCAAACAGGTCCACCAAAATTTCCCTACCACCAAAAGATACCACACAACTCCTAGATACCCTTCTAGCAACTAGTGAGTCACCCATCATGGTAGAAATAGAAAAAGGGTCCGAAATATAGTCGGGACCAAAACTAAAATGTACAACCACAAATGGAATCACAAAAAAAGAGTATACCCTTGATCAAGTAAAAAATACACATCATGAGAGAAGAGTTTTAACATATCAGTCATGAGATTAGAAGATGCCTTAGACTCCTGACGGTTAGTAAGAGAGTACAGGCAGTTCTGACCAATATCAGTACTAGAAGTGGCATCCCTTGGTGCAGGAGCTGTGATGTAGTAATTAGAATCTTTTTAGCCCCTGAAAAGACCTTTCCCCCAGGGAAATCCTTCAGTATATTTCCCGGCTGGTCACAATTGAAACACCAGTTCCTCCCTCATAATACAAGTACTACTACAAAGATGGACGTATGTGAGAGCATAATGTACCCAAGACTTGGAGTATGCAAGTGAAGGACTTAAAATACACCAACCCAACCCTAATAAGTCACTGGAAGTGTAAATAGGAGCCTTGAAACACAAAAGACAACCCCTATATTACACTTGAAGGGCGCCTATCTCTAGAGGGTCATTTTGGATATTTTAGCTTCTATCTTTGTAATGGCTATAAATAGAACCTTTTAGGATTTCATTCACTAGTTATTGATGATATTTTTTAAGTCTTGAAATACATGTAACACAAGTCCTCACTCCTTTGAGGAAAAACCCAAAATTAGGGGCCTTTGGCCAAAACTAGAGTGTGGAATCACTCTTGTTGCGATGTTGGCTTGACACATTGGTGCATAGAGGGGGTAAAGTTCCTCTTGTGTCAACATAGGAGTTAGGTTTTTCTTGTGTGTAGTGTTAAGTGTCCAAGAGATCATCTTATTCTTGGGTTCTTAAGATTATGCCATTACTTATCTAACTATCTATCCTTTCATTTATTGTAATCTTGTAACAATTTGTGTCTTGTAATCCTAAGATGTTTGGTTGTTGTTAATTTACTTTGTTGTTATTATCTTGTTCATCCTCTTTAATTGTTAATTTAGTTTGGTTTGTTGACTGGTTTAGTGTGAAAAACACACCTTTGTTATCTCATTTCTTAGTGTATTTGTTGAATCTGAGAGTGGTCTCCAAGAGAGTCCTCAATTCTTGAACTTGTGGACTGATTTTTGTGTGTGTTTTGTGTAGTTCCTTATTTTTATGGTATCATTTGGTATCAGAGCAAGGCTGGTTATATTTCTATATTGCCAATCTTGGGCTCTCTTAGTAAAAAAATAAGAGTTGAAGTGTTATTGTTCTTGGCCGAGGCGTCTTTGTTGTTGTTGTTGTGTTTGGCAGAGAAAAAATTCTAGATATAGGTGTGTTTTTGTTTGTTGTAGTAGTTTATTGTGTTAGCTTCTTGATTCACTAACACTTCTTGAGTCTAAGTCCAAGATTTGAGCTTTTGACAAGTTGTTGTTGAAGGTTGTGGACGGCTAGAGTTGAAGTTGTTCTTGAAGTGTGTTGAAGAATTATGTTCATAAAGTGTTATTTGATATTGAAAACAAGAGAAAGAACAGTGAGGTTTTTTTTTGTCTTGGAAACATATTTAAGACATCACCAAAGTGCTAAAAGAACAAAAGACACACCAAAAGTCTAGTTACTAAAATAGAGTAAGACCACTTTTCTAGGTAGACCAAAAAAGGAAAGGGGACACGACTTCCAAAAAGGTTGTCTTTCCAAAAGAGCGAAAGTAGGTCAAAACTTTGAATCTTGAAAAAAGATCTAAATCCTTGTTTTCTACTTACCAAAAACGAAAATTCCATCATTCTTGTGAAGATTGAACAACTAAGTTTAAGAACCAAAATTTTTCAAATTTCAACAACATTCCCACAACTAATAGTTCAGTGCCACATCATCAAAGCTCGAAATCGTAGAATTCTAGCTTCTCTTCTTTGTTTCCATTAGTTTTTATTTTGTTGATTCTTATACTAATTGGGAACTAGTAAATACCTACTAAGCTGTAAATTTGTTTTTGAATACGTTTCTTCATGTTAGCGTTATTTTTGTGCTTTTATTGTTTTTGAATCGTAGTATTTCTTGGTTCATGTTCGGTCATTACTTTCTTGAGTCTTCAAGTAAATAATTCATTCTAACCAATAAGTAGACTCACCCCTCGACTCATCACGAACTACAAGCTGACTTGCAACACTTGTGAAACCAAGTGTGAGACGATCAAAGTGTGTAAGAGTGTGGTCAGGATTTTGTGAACTAATTATTATTATTTTTTTATTTCATGAGTTTTTTTTGTTTCTATGTACAATTCCAATGGAACCTGCGACTTCAACCTCTCAAACCTTGGGAAATGATGTTACAAGTGTCATTTTGGCCTACCTTGACACTATTTCCTGATACTTGGCTATGGAAAATGAAAGTTCGGATCGTATGGTAGGTCAAAGGGAGAACCTGGGCTACCCGAACGCATGTCAAGATGACATTCGTGGCTCATGTGAGCTACAAGGTAAAAATGCTATCCCTTACACTCCTACGAACTTAGAATGCCGTGATGTGGCTAGTAATAGCCAAAAGGGTGTCATTGCGGCTTTGCCTCTTAGAAAGAGATTGAAATATCTTTGAAACTTGATAGTGAACCTATAGAGAGTGAGATTACTTATCCTAAATTTTCCCGTAGGATAGAACCTTGTCTCTTTAGGTACAATGTATTGTTTGAAGATAGTTTAATCTCTCATAATAAACCTAGTGGTGCAAGTGATATTGATGACATAGCTTGTCTCGGAGGCTATAACCTATATGCCAATCCACTATGGTATGATAATATTTCTCCTAAACAAGGAAATCTCTTCTTGGAAGATGAGAGTACTCTTATGGGCAAGGAATGTGTAGTCTCGGGAATGACTTCTTCTTCTACTTTCTGTGGCCTTATTGTTGAGAGTACTCGTGGTGATGGTTGGAACACTAGTAGTAAGTACTTGTATCAAGACACCATAGTTGGAGTTGACTCGTATGGCATCTTTCTCTACCCTCTTTGTGCTCATGATATTTTTCATGGGGATATAGAGGGTATGCCTAATTTTGAGGATGGCACCTTAGGGGAAAGTGAGAGTGGCCGAGACCTAAGTCCTTGGTTACTCCACCCATTTGATCTTGGTACCATCTTAGGGTAGGAAAGGATTAATATTGGACTATTTTCCTTTTTTTCTTTATGCTTGTACGAGCCACTTCCTTTGCAACATTTGTACTAATGTTTTCATGCTTAAAACAAAGGACTGTGGCTATACTTCAAGTTTGTTCCACCTCGGCGTGGCATGTTGATATGTGTATTTTTCTAACCCTAACACTCATGTCATAAGGATGTGTGCTTTTTTGTATTCTCTTGATTTTACAAGGCATGGATTCAAGGTCGAATCCTTTTCAAGAAGGGGAGGATAATACAAGTACGACCACCAAGAAAGACGTATGTGAGAGCATAATGAACCCAAGGCTTAAAGAGTACTAGTGAAGGACTTAAAACACACCAACCCAACCCTAATATCACACTTGAAGTGTAAATAGGAGCCTTGAAACACAAAAGACAACCCCTATATTACACTTGAAGGGCGCCTATCTCTAGAGGGTCATTTTGGATATTTTAGCTTCTATCTTTGCAATGGCTATAAATAGAACCTTTTAGGATTTCATTCACTAGTTATTGATGATATTTTGTAAGTCTTGAAAGACATGTAACACAAGTCCTCTCTCCTTTGAGGAAAAACCCAAAACTGGGGGCCTTTGACCAAAACTAGAGTGTGGAATCACTCTTGTTACAATGTTGGTTTGATACATTGATGCTTAGAGGAGGTAAAGTTCCTCTTGTGTCAATGTATGAGTTAGGTGATTGTTGTGTGTACTGTTAAGGGTCCAAGAGTTCATCCTATTCTTGGGTTCTTAATATTATACCCTCACTTGTCTGACTATCTATCTTTTTGTTTATTGTAATCTTGTAACAGTTTGTGTCTTGTAATCCTATACCGTTTGGTTGTTGTTGATTTACATTGTTGTTGTTATATTGTTCATCATCTTGTATTGTTAACTTAGTTTGTTTTTTTGGCTGGTTTGGTGTGAAAAATACACCTTTGTTATCTCATTTCTTGGTGTATTTGTTGAATCCGAGAGTGGTCTCCAAGAGAGTCCTCAATTCTTAAACTTGTGGGCTAATTTTGGTGTGTGTTTGGTGTAGTTCCTTGTTTTTATGGTATCACCTCATCATAGAAACCATGATGAAACTGACCACAAAGTCTGCAAGAAGGATACGATTGGGCTGACTAGGCCCCATTGTCCTGAGATTGGGCATTCTGTGCCCTATAACTATCAATACTCTAAAAATGATGATCTCATGATGAATTCAGATAAGGTGCGCTAGCCATCAAATAGGAACTAGAGCTTCCCCACTTCTTCTTACACCACTTCCCACCATCCTTACCACTCTGTTGTTGACCTCCACCCTATTTTGAATACCAAAACTACTTACTCTGCCTCTCTCCCACTCTGCTTCTTCTTGTCCTCCTTAACCTACTGTATATATACTATAAATCAAGATATATCCATATCCTTATTAAACAAAGCAACCTTTCTCTCCAAAATCCATTCACGAGACAAACCCAAAAAAGAATGTCCTTATTCTAGCCCTCATGCTAGACACTAGCTTAATGTCACATCACGACAACTTGTGAAATTTTAAGGAATATTCCTTTACTGTCATCTTGGCTTGGTTCAAATTCACAAACTCTTCAGATTTTACCTTCCTTAACTCCTAAGGAAAGAAATTATCAAGAAAGGCACTAGAGAAATCATCCCCCAAAGAGGATTCAACATCATCACCCCTAAACCACTCTCACTCTTAATACTATTGGTACGCTACACCCATCAACTAATAAGTAGAAAATCCCACACCTTCTACCTTAGTAGCATGCAGAACCCAAAAGATATTCTCCATATCATCTATAAAACCTTGAAGATCCTACCCAACCTTAGTACCCGTGAAAGTTGGAGGGCTCAAGCTCATAAACTAGCCAACTCTAGTGTCCTCTGATGAAATCCTTGCAATACCAGCAGAACTCGTCGGACGTCACTAAGATGTCACCAACTAGGCCAATAGCTGAATGGATTTGCGAAACTCAGACTTTATAATATCGCCCTGTGGTGACTGAGTATAAGTTTCACTTGATGGAGGAGAATTGTTGGATACGGGTGGCGCTCCATCGGAATAATCAAAATAGTGATCCTAGACCGGGTCTGTACCCTATAGGTGGGATGAGATCTGCCCACATTGTCCTCAGGCGGGACAGATCAGTTTCCTAGAGCTTCAGATTATCTAGAAGGCATGATCTGAAAGGTGAACGAATGAGAGTTAGAGGAATCCAAGGCCTTAGACTATATAACCAAAAATAAGATAAAAAGAAAGGGGAAACATTCCAAAATTCCTCGTATCACACTACACACCCATAAAAGAGGAATCCAACTTTGTCATGACCCAAGAAAGGGTCAGGCTGCGACGGTCATCTTAAGTCCACCGAGGATTAGAGACCACCCCCTTATCCTAATCCAATATAATCAAGTACACCTAGCAGCGGATGAATACAACATAAAACAAAATATGAGAAAAAAGCTTAAAGAATATATAAAAGATCAATATCGATAATTAACTATAATACCTATGTCTATGGTAAAGTCCAACAAAGCTTCTACCAAAACCAAAGATAGTTTAGTCTGGACATGCGCTTGACTATAGCCAAAAACAAGTCCAAATGAAAAGTACAACATAAGGAAATCCCAAGCATGAAATGGGGTCTTCCAAAAGATGGAAGATCACTACTTCAGTCTGACACCTGAGCCATCCCATGATCACCTAATCACATTATTCAAGAGGAGTATAAGTATGGCAAGTTCCTACATCACATAGAGACACAACGTCTGAAGATGGTTAGCTTTTGGAGCGCTAGCATGTAACTCAAGGATATAGGATAAAATAATACCATGATCCAAATAAAAAAGCCATTAGAACTAGTGCACAACATCATAAGCAATGCATACATATATACACACATAATATGTAAAGAAATAAAATAAGGCTTAGCATGAAAGTAAAACCTTAACCTGGAATGTGTAGCTTGACCATCCTTTACATACACCCATGGTCTATATGGGTTCAGCCACTACTGAAAGGGCCCCAGTGCGTGTTAGCCACACGACCAGAGGTATCATAGAAAGTCGAGGAATCCTTACCCTTTTCCATCCTTGATACAAATTTATATACAATGTGAAATAAGCACACGATCATCAAGACCATCCCTCACAACAGAAAATGTGAGTTTCCAGTATCGGTCCACCCCAGGACCTCCCATTATTATCTACTCAACCCTCTCTGAACCTAATTAAAATTATTTACACATTCCTATCCATTAACCAAGGAGTCTTTTAATTATGCATTAATCACTGATATCATCATACCAAAATTTAGATCTTGCAAGTCTATTCCATTTTCTATACAAAACTTTTAAACCAAGTTGACTCCACAATTTCCAATTTAAAAACCAAAACCATGACCACCAAGGCCTTTTTAAAACCATTTAAAAACCAAACCAAACCACTTCATGTTGTATTTACCATTTATGTAATGCAATGTTTTACAAGAATAGCCAATCAAAGTGATATATCATATTCCAAAGCTAATTATGTAAGTGAGTCGAGGTTGTTATCAATTTCCATATCGAAACCAGTTATTTAGGAAATCCATTGTAACCTAAATTCATTCACCATCCCTACGCACCCAAAGAGTTCATAAATCATCAATTCAATGCATAACATATCAATAATAATCATGGGAAAAAATTTAAACCAAATACATTCAAAACCCTAAACCCATAGTTCAAAATCCAACAACAAAACAATGCATAATAATAACCAATTTATTTCGTAAAAGAAAAAAACAAGTTCAATGCAGACTAGAAGCTCTTTAAAGAATAAATCTAGATGAATACCCTAATTTGGAATATTAGATCAGTGAATATGTAGAAGGCATTCACCAGGTTGATCACTTTGCAAAAAAGACATCATTTTTCATTTATAGGTTTAATGGAGCCATTTTAGGATAACCACAATATTGATAAATACAAGAAGAGGTTAGGGATGCAGTATGTAACAACTAATTCATCAGGAAAAATATGGGCATTTGTAGACTCTGTTGTTAGCTTTTCTATGATAAGTGATTAAGAACAACAACTGACATCAAGAGTTGGTGTTACAGTTATAGTTACTCTAGTATATGCTAAACGTTCACAAGTGGAGAGACTAGTATTATGGGATTTACTGGAGGAGATGTCTCAAACAATTCAAGATCTGTGGTTGATTGAGGGGACTTTAATAATATCATTAGTGAATAAGAGAAATTGGGGGGACTACTAGTCACTGTAGAAGAAATAGAGGATTTGAAACATTGCATTAATATGTGCAATCTGGAAGATCCTAGTTTTAGAGAAAGTAAATATACACGGTGAAATGGGAGAATAGATGAGGAATGTATTTTTAAAAGATTGGATATATTTTTGTGTAATGATAAGTTGCATGAACTATTTCTAGTGTTAGAAGTGGAGAACTTATTCAGAAGTGGTTCGGATCACACTCCATTGAAAATCCATTTTAGTATAGTTAATGATCACATTTCTAAACATTTCAGATTTCTCAATATATGGCATAAGGTGAAGTCTTGTCTTGATGTAATAAAGAATAATTTGGAAACTGAAGTAATGGGGAATACCTTAATAATGTTTCATCATAAGTTAAAGAAAGTTAAGGAGCTTTAACAATGTGGAGTAAGGAATGCTTTCGCAACATTTTTCAAGAAATTTCTACCTTGGAATAAGTCATTATGGTAAGGGAGAAGTGGTTCGGGGAACTTCATTCAAGTACAAATAAAGAGCTACTGCTTAAAGCACAAATAGAGTTGAATGTTCAGTTAAGAAGGGAAGAAGATTTTTGGAAGCAAAAAGCAGGATTAGAATGGTTTAAAGATGGAGAAAGAAATACCAAGTTTTTTCACAAAGTGGTTAAAGGTACAAGAAATAAAAAAGGTGAGAAGAATAAAAAATGATGAAGGAGAGTGGTTGTAGTACAGGAGGTCCATATAGTATGATAGGAGCCTTTTTCCAGGATGCATAGGATATTATAGGGAAAGATTTTCATCAAATGATGGTATCTTTATTTTGTGGGTATAAATTACCAAAATTTGTTACTCATACAAATTTGGTTCTGTAACCCAAAAAGTTAATTGTGAATACATTTTCTGATATGAGGCCAATCTCTCTAAGTAAATTTATAAATAAAATTTTCTCTAGAATTATTCATGAGAGAATCAAGAATCAGTTGTCTAAGATTATCTCTGAAGAATAAGCTGGTTTTGTTCAAGGGAGGAGCATTGTAGAGAATATATTGGTGGATCAAGCAATCATTTCAGATATTAGATAGAGGGGTAAAATCCTTTATATGGTAATTAAAATTGACATGGTGAAGGCTTATGATTGGTGGATTGGTTGTTCCTTACTAAAGTTTTAAGAAAGGTTGGGTTTAGTGAAATGATCATTGATATGGTGTATAGACAGATGGGAAACAATTGGTACTCTATTCTATTAAATGACCAACCTAAAGGATTATTTAGATCCTCTAGGGGGTTGAAACAAGGAGATCCTTTATCCCCTACCCTTTTTATTATGGCTGAAGAGGTGATATCTAGATCTCTAAAATCTTTGGCTCTTAAAGAAAGACTTTAAGTTGTTTGGGATTCCAAGAGGAATTCCAAAGGTTAATCATTTTGTTTTTGCTGATGACATGATCATATTGTGCAAAGATGAATTATCTACTTTGCAGGGAGTTACATCTACATTAGAGAGGTATGAAAGGGTGTTGGGACAAAATATTAACAAGGAGAAAATTGCAATATTATTTGCAGAAGGAGTGTCTCAAGGGGTAGTAGTAATGGCATAAGTAGTTATAGGGATCCTAAGGAAACAATTTCCATTCACTTACCTTGGATGACCAATATTTCATATGAGGAAGAAAAAATATTTTTATTAATCCATCATGAGCAAAATTAGTAGTAATTTACAAAGGTGGAAAGGAAAGTTATTGTCATATAGGGAATGAGCTGTTCTTATCAAGCATGTGTTACAGAGTATCCCCATTCACTGTCTACCAGTTATAAACCCACCAGTGAATGTGTTGAACATAATTCAAAAGATGTTTGCTTAATTTTTTTGGATTAATTATACATGAGGGAGAACCAGGCATTGGGTAAGATGAAATTCTTTATGTTTACCAGAGGATGAAGGAGGACTTGGATTTAGGAAGGTTTAGGATGTATTTATGGCTCTATTATGCAAATTGTGGTGGAACTTTAGAACTAAAGAGTCTATATGGAGTATGCATATGCATAATAAGTAATTCAAGAAGAAGCATCCTAATGAGTTATTATGGAGAAAAAGAGCAGGCCCTCAGGTTTGGAAGAAGATGTTGCAAGCTAGAGATTTAATAGAGCATCAAATATTATGGAAAATCAGTGGAGGGAATGCAAGTATATGGTTTGACAATTGGACTACTGCAGGAGACTTATATACCATTATTCAGAATAACATGGAATGGATGAAAGGTATAAAAGGGTGAGGAATTTAATCAAAGATGCATCATGGAATGAATAGTTGATCTTTTAGCTATTTCTTCAAGAAATTGCTAACCACATCATGAATAAAATAAGCCCCCAGTCAGTCCAGTTGGAAAAGATAGTCCTATTTGGATGCTTGAATCAACAAGAAACTTTATAGTCTGATCAACATGGCAGTATATTAGACAAAGAGAGAAAAAGAGTAGTATTTTCAAAGAAATATGGATAAAAGGGTTACCTTTTAAAATGGTTTTTCTAATATAGAGAATATGGAAGGGAAAGGTTCATGTGGAAGACAATATGAGAAGAATGGGGAAATAAAGGTCCTTTTAGATATTGGTGTTGCACTATTCATGATCAAGAAAACATAACTCATGTGTTTCTAAAATTATATATTACTAACAACACATGGTCCTACTTTTCTTCTTTTGCAGGTATTACCATAGGTGGACTAAGCTTAGAGAAACTATATTGTCTTGGTGTAATGTTGATGTTAGGGGTATAGCTAGATCTTAGTTTCAAACTATTCTTAGCATGATTATCTGGGAACTTTGGAAAAGAAGAAATAACTTAAACCATGAAGGAAAGAGTTAGTCAACATATAGAGTAATATTCAATATAGCCAGGAATATTGGATTATTACTCAAACTCAGAAATCCAAGACAATATTTTCCAAATGCATGCCAGAAATACTAGAGAAATTAGAGTAAGAAGAGCAAAGGTGAAGATGACATAGTAAATTGGAAGTTTCCAAAGAAAGGCTGGATTAAATATAATACAAGTGGAGCTTCTAGAGGTAACCCTGGTATTAGTTCCTATGCTTTCTGTTTAAGGGATGAACATGGTGATCTAATGTATACACAAGGAGATAAAATAGAGGATACTTCTAATATGGAGGCTGAGGCATATGCTATACTATACGGAGCTATATATTGTGGTCATACTCAATACAATAAGGTTATAATTTAGACTGACTCTCTTCTTATGCAGAAAATACTGAACAGAGAATGGAGATATCCATGGAATTTACTAGATTCTATTGAGCATATTTGGACAATATTGAAAAATAAGCAAGTTTAGTACCAACATAATACAAATGAGAGAAATCAATTGGCAGATCCTTTAACTTATCTAGCCATTGATAAAGGGGATTTTTTATAGTTACAAGGTTTCAACAATTAAAAGTTACAGGTAGAAAGATCCTTAACAGTGATAAACATCAATTTCCTTACATAAGACTTTCATCAGCAAGAGAATGACAAGGCTGAAAAGGCTACAGCTTACAGAGTTCACATACAACTATTTACAACCCTTAACAGCAATAAAAAAGGTGAAAAAGCTTGCTAGTCTATACTATATCATCCATAAAAAAGAGTCGCATCAAAAGGGGAGGGTCATGTGGGATTATTGCAATTCTTACACATGAGAAGAATATTATAGTCCAATTACTTGTGGTTTCAAGAATCCCATTATCTCCATACCGGCCTTAACTACAACAAAAATCGAATGAAGGAGAGTATTCAACAATAAAAGATAAAGCTGGAGCTAGGTGTCTAACTTACTTGGAGATGGAATACTTCTCAGGGACATAGAACCCTTAACATAACACAAAATCATGAGATTCTTCCAATCCATTGGAGAGCACAACTGGGAGCAAGAGCATGGAGGAAAAATAAGCTGAACATGAAGATGGAAAAACAAATAAACAAGCGTTACTAACTTCTGAAAGCTAAAATGAGCAGCAATAACATATCTCCATGGCAAGGTATTGATAATCCAAAGTAGATACTTGATGAAACATTGATTTAGCAATGGAAGAGACAATATTTTGTAGGTGTCTTAGGGTTGAAGCAGGAGGATAAGGGGAACCGATTTAGGAAACCCTATATTTGGGTCTATATGTAATAAATCAAGGGGAATGGGCTAGGTAGTTTTTCAGAATATAGCTGGGCTAGTTTTTTTGTTTTTGAATTTTGGATGGTTTGGTCCTTCAATTGTAAAGACTTAATTGTTTGTTTATGATCTTTTATTTATAAAATCCCAAAATTAATTCAGAAAAATTTATTTCGTAAAGAAAATATAAGTATAGCGAAAGAGGTATATGCCTTAATTACCAAGAATTCTGAAGAAGATTACACCCTTAGAACCCTAAATGACTGCCTCTTTGAAACTCTAGCCGTGACTTGAAAGGGGAAATTTGAGAGAAGATTTTTGGAAGTGAAGTAATAACCCTTGGTATTATAAAAACTGATGAGAATTGGCTCTATAGTGTTTAAAGGTCGTGTATAAGCTCATTACCCCCTATCCTAATTAAAATAGCAAAACAACCAGATTTTTATATAGATTCATGGCACAGACCTTATCATGGAGGCTAACCACCGTGCTGCGAACCTTACTGTCGAGACCAGCTTCCATGTCATAGAGGCTATCATGGAAGCCACCCTCCGTGGCACATCGATATTGTAGATTCTTACTGCTTTCATGACCCAAAACCACCTCGAACTCCATCCAAAAATTTTGAAACTCTTCTGGGCACCCTTTTAACATACCCAAGTACAATTTAAGTAAAACATTGATGTTTCAAACACAGGGAGGCCAAAGATAAAAGTGCTCAAAATTTGAGGGTATTACAATCATTATTTTTTATTTTTAACATCCCAAAATTACTTGGGGTATAAGAAGAAAATAATTCCTTTTTTGGCGTGACATAATAAGTAGCACTAGGATTCACAAACCAGCTAGATCATCAAAAATAAAATTAATGGTATTTTCACCACAAGCACCAAGAAGATCATCTTTAGCAACAACAACAATACGATTTTTATTTCACCTTCTTTATTTTGTCATCTCATATCTCTCTTGTTCTTGTGACAATATTTTAATATATGCATATTTTTGTTGCAATAGTCACATGTCACATTTTTGAATCTAGACTTGAACTTTCTTCTAGTTTTATCCTTATCAATTTGACCTCTGGACTTGTTTCTTCCCTTATCTTCAGTAACTAAAATATCGGAGTGTGAATTTAAAGAAGATGAAGATTGAGATCTTCTTGTTATCTCTTCATTTAAGACACCGCTCTTAGTATATTTTGTACTTATAACACCATAGAGAGCAGATTAGTCAAAGAAACTCAAAGTGATCCCAAGATTCTAGTAGAATATTAAAAAGCTAAAGTCATTGTATCTCTTTATTAAACTTTATACCCAAAGTCATTATCTCTTCATCAAAATTTATACCCATTCTGGATATCTTGTCACAGACAACCTAAAAATTATTTATATGATTAGAAATAGGTGTGTCCTCTTTATACTTGATATTCATTAGTTGTTTGAGTAGAAATAACTTGTTATTGCCAATCTTCAAAACATAAAGAATCTCGATGTTATTCCACACACCTCTAGCATGTGTCTCATTCACAATATCATTTCTAACATTATCTTTAATCCACTGTCTGATATAGCCGCAAACCAGTAGGTGCTCAAATTTTTAATCCTCATCTGTCATGGACTAGGGTTTATTAGAAAAAATATCATGACACAAACCAGGGCCTGGCTGTGACGGGTATCTCAAGTCTATCAAGGATCGAAGATCACACCCTTTGTGTATCCAAACAGAACATAACACACTTGACAATGGCTGAATTTCAAACATATAACAAGATATAAAGTAATAAGTTTAAAGACATCTAAGAGTGTCAACATCAATACCCAATCCACAGTATTATCCACAAAGCCCTTATAACAAAAAACAACCTTTGAGACATGCCCCCGATCCTGACAATGACAATGATAATGACAATGTAACTGTGAAGTGTTCAATTCTAATTTATGGAAGGAAAACCAATGGAATTATCAAGTCTTTGGGAGAATGGAAGATCACCACTTCACCAAAACAACCAAATTTGACATCACCTATCACTGTGCAGAAAAAGTAGAAGTTCCTTCGCACCCTGCATTGGATGGGGATATAACGTTTGGAGACGATTAGTAGGGTGAGCACTAGTAGGTAGCTTAGGATAAGGGTAAAATAATGCCAGTAAAAAGTTCAATTTCAAATTCACAGTATATGTTCACATATATGCATGCATATATATAATAGATGTTGGGGTATGGAAAAAGGTTTAACTTGATAGTAAAACATTATCCTGGACTATGTAGCTCAACTATCATAAACAAGTATCCACGGGCTATATGGGTTTAGCTTCCCCTGCTGAAAGTGACCTAATGCATGCTAGCTGCACAAACCGGAGGTATCAAGGAAGACCAGGGAATGCCCCAATCCCATGTCAACCCTAGATACAAAATATATCATTAGTGTGAACCATCCAAACAATCATCAAGACCAACCCTCACGTCAGCAAATGTGAGTTTTTGGTATAAGTCATTCGACACCCACACCTTCATGACTTAGCTGCATAACCCCTAATAAGCCCAATTAAAAAAAGTTTCACATAACCCATTAATCAATCAAGGAATCATACCTTAAGGCATACAACGATATCATCATACCATTTAGCTTGCAAGTTCATACTCTTGCCATTATAATTCCATTAACTCGAGAGAATGCCCCGACTTCATTTGTTCATTAAATCAAACATAGCCAATAAGGCTTCCAGAATACGTGTTCATTGTTTAACCATTTATGCAATGTAATAGAATAGGTGAGTAAGTCAAACCAAGTTACAATTCTACAATTCAAGCTATTTACACAAGTGGATTGAGGGAATACAATTGTTCAAAACCAATTTTCAAGTTCAAAACATCAAATTGAGGGATTACAATGACCTCAATTCCAATTCTGACACCCATACACCCTATTAGTTCAAAAACATTCAATTCATAGCACGAACAACTCATGAAAACCATGGGAAAACAATTCATAAATCGTCCATTCTAAAACCCTTAACCCATTTCAACAATTATATATAAATCCATACGATTAAACCATTTTAAACACATGATTTTCACAAAATAAGATTTGGGGAAAAGTAACATGCCTGAAAGTATCACAACTATGGAGAGAAATCACCCTTAAGAGCCTTAATTGACCAATTTCTTGAAAACCCTAAGTGTTTTTTACCTTGGGGATTTGAGGGAGGTTGAGAAGTTATTTTGATTTATTTTAAAGTGATAATAATACCCTAAAGTGGTTTTTAGTCTTGGATCATGATTGGGGAAGAGGAAAAATGTCCAAAATGCCCTTAATGAAACACTAAAAAATTATTGCCCAGTCGCTATGGGCGACCTTATTAATTGTAGGGTCACCTTACGATTCGTGACCTCCAATCGTAGTCTGGAAAACATCCATGGGCACTCACACTGGTCTGTCTATGAGTCGTACCATATGACTCGTACTCAGACATTATGACTAGTTTGGTCAAATCGTAGGCAAGACAGAACATTTGGGCATCACACTGGTTTGGCTACAGATAGGACTATATGACTGGTATAGAGTCTTTACGACTTATTAGGAGCCAATAGTAATCATAATAGAAGCTTGGACAATCCATACTGGTCAGGCTAAAATTAGGGCACTACAACCTGTAATGACACCCTATGACTCATATGGAGAGTCGTATTCTGGCAGTAAACCCACGGGTCAAGAAATTTTCAAGGACCAAAATTCAGGGTGTTTCATTCTCTCCTCCTTAGGATCATTCATCCTCGAATGATAGGTTAAAAAATTCATTAGCACAATTTAACAAAGAGCACAACCACACTTACCTTTAACAACAACAGAAAACAAAGATGTTAGGGCATAAACATACCTCAAGCACGATTATCCAAAGCGGGAAACGAGAATAGATATTTGGACTTCATGTCATCTTTGGCTTCCCAAGTAGCTTCTTTGACCTTATGATTCCTCCATAGAACTTTAACCGAAGCCACATCCTTAGTCCTCAGATGATAGAGTTGCTTATCAAAATCTTAACCAGACCTCTTCATAAGATAAGGAATCCGAAATGGAAACACTCTCAAAAAGAACAAACAAGGAAGGATCACCCATGCACTTATTCAACATTGAAACATGAAACACCAAATGAATTGAACTCAACCTAGATGGCAACTTCAACTCATAAGCCACATATATCACTCACCTCAAAACATAAAAGGGACCAACATATCTAAGATTGAGCTTCCCCTTTATTCCAAATAGCATCACTCCCTTTATGGGAGATACCTTCTAGAACACCAAATCATCCACATTAAACTCCAACTCCCTATGCCTCATATCTACATAGGACTTTTGGTGACTTTAAGTCTATCTCGATTCACTTTTACAATTTCCATGGCTTGGTAAACCAAGTCGAGACTGAATAACCTATTCTCATCAACCTCAAACCATCAAATAAAGGACCTACACCTCCCACTATAAAGGTTTTTGAAAAGAGCCATCCCAATACTAGAGTGAAAACTATTATTATACACAAACTCTGTGAGAGGCAAATGATCAACTCAACTACCACAAAAATCAAGAACACAAGACCTTGGCATAGCTTCCAAAGTATGAATCATTCTCTACGCTTGACCATCTATTTAAGGATGAAAAGTGGTGATAAGGTTCACCTAAGCCCCCAAATCTCTCTGAAAAAATGCCAAAAATTAGATGAGAACTGTGCATTACGATCAAATATAATATAGATAGGTGCACCATCAATCAAACTGGAAATAAGTGAGTGGACTTAGTCATCCTATCAACAATGACACAAATCAAATCAAACTGATTCTGAGATCGCGAAAGACTAGTTACAAAATCCATATTGATCACTTCCCATTTCCACATAGGCAACTCAATCTCTTGAGACAAACTAAAAGCCCTCAAGTTCTTAACCTTCACTTGTTGACACATCATGCACTTAGCCACACAATTTGCTATATCATATTTCATGTTATTCCACCAATAGATGTCTTTTACATCATGGTACATCTTTGTCGAACCCAGATGTACAGTGTAGCTCAACTCATGAGCCTCAGCCAAGATCCTCTCTTACAGCCCAACAATATTAAGAACACACAATCTACCTTGGTATCTCAAGATACTATCACTACCAATCTCAAAATCCATTACCTTCTGGTGACCCAAATCATCCTTGATTCTCATTAGAATAGGATCCAAAACCTACTTCTTCTTCACCTCAGCACCCAGAGAGGACTTCACCACCTCTCTAACAAGCACACTACCATCTCCTAGAGTCCAAAAGACGAACTCCAAGATTAGGAAAATGGAGAATATCCTTCACCAACCCCAGCTTCTCTTTACAAACATAAGACAAGCTCCCCATAGATAACCTACGAAGAGAATCAACAACCATGTTAGATTTACCTGAATGAGAATAAAGACTCATATAATAGTCTTTGAGCAACTCAAGCCATCTTCTTTGCCTGAGATTTAACTCTTTCCAGGTGAATACATACTGCAAGCTCTTTTGGTCTGAGATGATATCAAGATAAACCCCATGCAGGTAATGGCGCCAAATCTTCAAAGCAAAGACTACCGACACTACTCCAAGTCATGATTCAAATAGTTCTTCTTATACACCCTCAGCTGCCTAGATACATATGCCATAGCTTTTCTCCATTGCATCAACGCATAACCCATTCCCATACGGGATGCATCATAATAAACAAAAAAGCCACCAGTATTCCCGAGTAGGGTTAAAACAGGAGCAGAAGTCAACTTATCCTTCAACTTCTCAAAACTACCCTTACAAGCATCAGACCACAGGAACTTCACTTTCTTCTGAGTCAATCTAGTCAATAGAGCAGCAATTAAAAAGAAACTCTCCATAAACCTCCTCTAGTATCCGGCCAAGCCCAAGAAGCTCTGAATATCGGTTGGAGTCGTAGGTCTACACCACTTCTGAACCACCACAACTTTCTGTGGATCCACCATGATCCTTTAAGTAGAAACAACATGACTCAAAAAAGTAACAGTATTCAAAATTTACACTTGAAAAACATAGCATACAAACACTAATTCTTAAGGGTTTCCAACACTATACGGAGGTGATCGACATGATCCACCTCGATCTTAGAATAAACTAAGATGTTATCAATAAATATAATGATGAATAAGTCTAGAAATTGACAAAAAATCCAATTCATAAGATCCATAAACCCTGTAGAAGCATTAGATAATCCAAATGACATCACCAAAAACTCAAAATGATCATACCAGGTTTAGAAAATAGTCTTAGGGATACCCACCTCCCTAATCTTCAATTGATGATAACCCGACCAAAGGTCAATCATAGAAACATACTTTGCACCCTACAGCTGGTCAAACAAGTCATCAATCCTAAGAAGAGGATACTTATTATTGACTGTTACCTTATTTAACTAGCAATAATCTATATACATTCAAATAAACCCATTCTTCTTACACACAAAGAGTACCGACACACTTCATGGGGAAACACTAAGGCGAATAAAACTCTTATCAAGAAGATCTTTCAACTGCTTCTTAAGTTTTTTCAACTCAGTCGAAGCCATTCTATAGGGAGGGATAGAGATAGGATGAGTTTCTAGAAGAAGATCGATCATAAAATAAACTTCCTATTGGGAGAGACACTAGGAAGATTATCAGGAAACACTTCAGGAAATTCACAGATCACAGGGATAGATGACAAGGAGGGACACTTGGAATTAGAATCTTTAACCCTAACCAGGTGACACATATAACCTTTGGAAATTAATTTCTGGGCTCTTAGATAAGAGATGCAACCTTTTCTTAGGCACTAGGGAACTTCCTTCCTACTCAATCACTAGTTCATTTGGGAATTAGAAACTGACCCTTCGGGTCTCATAATCAAGAGACACAGCACGAATAGAGCCAATCCATCCCCAAGATAATATCAAAATCTAACATCTCCAACTTTATCTAATACTCCAACGTCTTCCTATTATAGACAGATACCACACAACCCCAATAGACTCTTCTAGATATAATAGAGTCACCCATCAAGGTAGACATTAAAAATAGATCAGGAATACACTTAAGACCAAAACTAAAATGAATAGCCACATAAGGGGTCACATAAGAAAAGGTAGACCCAGGATTTAGCAGTAATACCCATCACGAGAGAAATTCTTTAGCATACCAGTAACAATATCAGGAGACGCCTTAGAGTCCTGATGGGTGGAATGAGCATACAAATGATTCTCACTGATTTCATAGCAAGAAGTAGCACCTTTTAGTGCAGGATCTGAAGAAGCAGCAATCAGGACATTATTAGCGCAATAGCAACATCATCAAATTGATAGTTCCTCTGAATATGTCTCGACTAGCCATGTATACACACTTATTTCTTCCCTCATTTAAAAAATCATGGTGAAACTGACCATAAAATATGCAAGGAGGATACGATGGAGCTGACGGGCCCCACTAACCTGAGACTGGGCATCTTGTGCCTTAAACCCACTGTTTCTCTAAAACGGCGATCACTGGATGACTTAGGATATGGAGTACTAACCATAGAATATGAACTAGACTTTACCCACTTCTTCTTAAACTATTGCGTTCCATCTCTACCACTATTCTGCTAGCCTTCACCCTGTTCTGAATACCTAGACCTCTTACTTTACCTTTTCTCTATTTTAACTTGTTTTTTATTTTTATCTTCAACCTATTGCATATAAATCATAAGCCTAAAGATATCTATATCACTATTCAATAAGGAGATGTTATACTCTAGCACCAAGTCCTGAGATAAGCTCAAAGCAAACTTCCCCATCTTAGCCTTCATGCTTAACACTATCTCAGGAGAATAATGGGACAACTAATGAAATTTAAGAACATACTCTTTCACAATCATCCTACCCTATTTCATATTCACAACTCCTTAGCTTTAACCTCTCTTAACTCCTGAGGAAAGAAATGATCCAGGAAGGCACACAAACTTATCTCGTAGTTCCAACTCTGCATCATCACCCATAGACTAGGCCATTACTTATAGCATTGATATTCCACATCCTTAAACTAATATGTTGTAAATTCTACACCCTTAGAGTTAGAAGCATGCATAACTCAGAAGATCTTCTCTTTCTCATTTATGAATCCTTGAGGATCCTCCTTAATCTTAGAGCCAATATAGGTCAGAGAATTGAGCCTTATAAATTGGCCAACTCGAGTAACCTTAGAAGAACTCACAGTAGTACCAACATGACCCAACTAATGTGACTGAACTATCACTAACTGGGTCAATAGATAAATAAATTAACTAAACTCAACATTAGAAATGTCTTTTTGGGGAGGTAGGTCGTGACCATCATCATCCCGAGGAGCTCAAAGAGGACTAGTAGGGACCAGTAGAACTTTACATGGTGAAGCTCCCCTATACCAGGGTGGAACTCTATAAAAAGGATGAGTTCTAACCATACTATCCTCAGGTGGGATAAAACAAGTTCCACAAGCATTAAATCATTGGGGAGGCATGATCTGAAATATGAACAAACATAGATTAGAGAAGTTTCAAGACCTTAGACTCTATAGCCCAAAAATAGAACACAAGAAACGGAAATATTCCTAAATGTTTAGTAGCCTCTCCCTTATAAGTATGGCATGCTACACATGTATGAAAGAGACTCTACTTGACACGACTTTGTGGACTCCCAATTGACCACAAACTTAGGATCTGATACAAACTTTTTCATGAACCAAACCAGGGCCTGACCGTGAAGAGTATCTCAAGTCCACCGAGGACCGAAGATCACCACCTTTATGTAGCCAAGTAGAATATAACACACTTGATAATAGCTGTATTTTAAAAATATAAAAAAGAGAAACTAATAAGTTAAAAGACATCTAAGAGTGTTAATATTAACACCCAATCCATAGTAAGATCCACAAAGCCTCTATACCAGAAACAACCTATGCCAGGACATACACCTGATCCTTGTAATGACAATGGCAATGCAAATATAAAGTTTTTAATTCTAATTTATAAAGGAAAACTGATGAAATAATCAAGTCTTATGGAGAATTAAAGCTCACCAATTCACCACAATGATAGACTTTAATATCACCTATCATTGTGAAGGAAAAGAAGAAGTGCCTTTGGACCCTACATCACATAGGGATAAAATATTTAAAGATGATTAGTCAAAAGTTTAATTTCAAACTCGCTGTGCATGTTCACATATACGTATACATATATATAATAGATACTGGGGTGGGGAACAAGTTTTAGAATGATAGTAAAACATTATCCTGGATTATATAGCTCAACCATCATAAATAGGCACCCACATGCATATGGGTTCAACACCCCTTACTGAAAGGTCCCTAGTACGTGTTAGCCACACAAACCAAATGTATCAAGGAAGACCAGAGAATTCTCTAACCCTATTTCAACCCTAGATAAAACATATATCAATAGTGTGAACCATACATACAGTTGTCAAGACCAACTCTCACATCGACAAACGCGAGTTTTCTGTATAAGTCATTTGAGACCCACTACTTCACTACTTAACTACATAACCCCCATTAAGAAAAATTAAAATAAGTTTCACATAACCTATTTATTAACTAAGGAATCATACATTAAGGCATACCACAGTATCATCATACCATTTAGCTTGCAAGCTCATAATTATGCCATTATAATTTCATTAACACGGGGGAATGCCTCGACCCCCTTTATTCATTAAATCAAACATAGAAAACAAGGATTGAAAATACAAATTCATTATTTAACCATTTATGCAATGCAATAGAATACGCGAGTAAGTCAAACCAAGTGACAATTCCATAATTCAAGGTTTACACAAGTGGGTTAAGGGAAAATAATTGTTCAAAATCAATTTCCAAGTTCAAAACATTAGATTAGGGGATCACCTCGACCCTTATTACAATTCCCACACCCATCACTCTATTAGTACAAAAACATTCAACTCAAAGCATGAACAACTCATGAAAACCATGGGAAAATAATTCAAGAATCATCCATTCCAAAACCCTCAACCCATGTTAAAACCCACATTGAAACCCATAAAATTACCATTAAAACAACCAATTTTCACAAAATAACATTTCGGGAAGAGTAACATGCCTGAAAGTATCACACGTATGGATACCAAATTGACCAACTTCTTGGAAACCCTAAGTATTCTTGACCTTGGGTATTTAAGAGAGGTTGAGAAGATAGTTTGATTTATTTCAGAGTGATAATAATACCCTAAAGGGTTTTTAAGTCATGGGTCATAATTGGGGAAGAGGGGAATGTCCAAGTGCCCTTAATAAAACACTAAAAAATTTGTCGCCAGTCACTATGGGCGACCTTATGACTCATAGGGTCACCTTATGACTCGACCTCTAGTCGTAGTCTGGACAACATCCATGGGAACCCACAGTGGTATTAATACAAGTCATACCATATGACTCATACTCAGAGGTTACGACTAGTTTGGTCAAATTATAGGCAAGACAAAATATCTAGGTATCACACTAGTTTGGCTACGGATGGGACTATACGACTCGTATAGAGTCTTTATGATTCATTAGGAGCCAATATAATCATAATATAAACTTGGCCAATCCATAATATCCAGGATATGATTAGGGTCCTATGACCCATAATGACACCCTCTGACTCATAGGAAGAGTCGTAATCTGGGTAGTAATCCCTTAGGTTAAGAAATTTGTAAGGACCAAAATTTGGGGTGTTTTAAGCAAACAGAGGCAATTGCATTTTTTGACAAATAGGAGATTCTTCATCTTGCCTTTTCAAGTATGATAGTTACTACCATCCAAACACACTATCTTGCTCATATTTTTCTCCATCATTCAATCAAAAATTAGTAATAATTAATGTTTTGATACTACTTTATTAGGAAAGTCAAGGCACTAACAAAGTATACGATAGGGTTGCAATGAAAGAATACTCAAGTCTAAACTTTTCCTTATAATTTAAACCAAGATAAAACAAATAAACCCAAGAACAATGATAATAAGGCAACAAGTATATCAATCTAAAAAATATGACAAGAATAAAATAAATCAACCACACAAAACACCAAACGTCATTGGCAAGACACCTATTAAGTTTCTTCAGAATAAGGCATTTCCTATTATGATGCCTCTTATTGGTCCAGGTGTATTTACAATATCTATAACAAAAATCTATCATTTTATAGTTGCTTAAATATTTCCAAAAGAGGGACACTCTATTGGCATTCAGACTATTAACCCCAAGTTTTTCACTAGCTCTATGGACTTTATTGTAATCACCCATATTAACCAGCTTTCTTAAAGGTTTGAGAGAAATGCCAGAGCTCATCTTATAAGCTAACACTAGTGCTGAAGTCAGAGCTGACATAGACAACAAAAAATAACTAAGATTTAGGATTGATAGAAGATACCTTAACCATGACATGTATTCCCTAAGAAGTAATGGAAATATTGTCATGTTTTAGAATATCGTCCTTCAAAATAATGAAAATTTCACTGCCGCTATCAACAACGCTGGATTGAATCTGAGAATCAAAATAAAAAGTCTCAATGAGGGCTTTGTGATCTGCCATTTTTCTTTAGTAGCACCTACATTGCAGGATTGTGAGTGTTTACCATATCCTCCCACAGCCTAAAAAAGTTGGTACTATTGTTCTCCCTCGTGTTCTAAATAATGATGTTTATTTGGTACTCTGACTGTGTAAGTTGTTTCATTAAACCCTTCCTCTTTCCACATAGGAAGTTTGCATTTCCCTCTGTAAGGGTTAACTATTTCCATTGGTGGCACATGCTCATTAATGATTCTCAATCTTAGAAAGAAGACCATCATCTCCGTTGGATACTATATTATAATAACTATGTCATATGGCTCATTAAATTCTTTGAGAAGAGTTATTTTAGTAGAAAAAAGTATGGGCTTGGATCTCAAAAGTTGCTAAAACTTATTTCAAATTTTGATATTTTTACAGCGTATCTAGTAGTGAGGGATCTTATTTTCTTTTTGGTTTCCTTTTTCTGTAATTATGGGATTCTAAGGGATGAAATATAAAGTTTGTGAGTTGGGCAGGTAAGGAGTTATGGGGTGGAGTAGTAGACTCTTAAAGGTGTGTTCCATAAGGGAGCTAAGCTCTGAAGTGTTCTTGATAGTGTGTGTTACCATCATTTGGGTGTCATGGAGACTCTACTTCCAAATCTAGGTTCCTAGTCCCTCAATTATTTGGTCTACCCCTTTCTTTACTAGTTGGGCTAACCATGTCGGATCTTGCCGGACCAGGATGATGGGTTGGTTTCCTACTATCACATAGTGGGTGATTGATTCTCCTTGAAATGTTTGATCCTCCATGAACACTGGAGATTTTCTTAGAGTGGGATTGGGAGTTGAGGATATGCTACGATTGGGGAAATCTAAAAAAAGAGAGAATGGGAAAGAGTGTGCTCTGATCATTAATTATAATTAGAAGTAGGGGGATTTAATTTATCTGATAGCCTTTGTCATGTCAACCATCACAATGTTATAATCATTTTCTTTAGAAGAGATATTACTCCTAAGAAAAGTTGTAGAGTAGAAGATATCCATTAGAGTTTCCAAAGAGGATATAGGGGTAGTTGGGGCTTAGGCCCTTTAGGTCCCTAATGAATTAGTGTGATGTGGAGAATTAAAGGTATTAATAGAGTCTCCCTTATCGATTCGGTCAACCTTTAACCTTCTATTCTTGGATAAATTTCCAACGTCAATATTGACTCTTGGGCATGGTCCACTATCAAAATTTTGTTTTTTTTCCATTTTCTCCCTTGATTAAAACTAGAATTAAAATTATAAGGAAAACTTTTATCAATTTTGGTTCCTAAAATAGGAAGATTATTTTTTATGGTGGTATAATTGAGGTCTAGAAAATTACCTGCTGTTGAATCGTATGTTTCTACCTGTTTGTTTGGAGAATATCTATTTAGTTTGTAAGGCCCTATTGTTTGTTTTCCTTGTTTGGCATCATTTTTCCTTCGTGGAAAGGACAATACTTGCTAATCATCTAGAGGAATTACAATAATTGAAGTAGAGGGTGTATCACTTGATGTTGTATATGGTACTACTTTTGTTATAACTCTTGATAGTGTGACCAATTCATCCACAAGTAGTACATAGAATCCTTTCCCCTTTATAGAGAACCTTTAGCTTATGGCTTCCAATAGTCACATATGTATTGACTGTCAATTCTATAGGTACTTGGATGAAAATTCGAGCATATCTCCCTCTCATTGCAACAGAGTTTCAAGTATCGATTTTAATCAGCGCTCCTAACTTCATTCTAACTTTTTCTAGGATAGTTATATCATAGAATTTCATTGGTAGTTGTGTTAAGCGTGTCCAGATTATTGTGTATGTTAAGGTTTCCTTCTCTGGGACAAAATATGACTCCTCTCTTTTACGGATACAAAACTTCCTGCCATAAACCATGGTCCTCTGTGGAGAGTTTTTTTTTTTTGCATGTTCTCCAGTTGGTTCAATTTTGCTATGAAGTAGTCCCATCGTAAGTAAATTAGTATTAAGGGTTCCATTGGTTTCCTTAGTTTTGTAAGTTTATTTCTCAGGTAATGATGGGATAATTTATTCCCATAGAGCTTGAGAAAAACAAAATACTTTTTTCATGAACCAATTTCTCAGGTCATGATGGCACCTACGTTAATCCACCAGTAGGTAAGCCAAATTGTAGTATCCCCAAACGACAAGTAAAAAGCTAGTTGGTGAAACTTATGATGAATACTAAAAATTAAGCATACAAATGGATTGTAAGAAATATAATATAAAAGCATTGCATATATATATATACACACACACAAATAGACATAAATAAAAGAGAGAAAGAGCAAAAGAGTATCCCACAACCTAGTAAGGTTGTATAAGAGCCACTAACCAAAAGAATAAGAGCATTAATACTATCAATATACAAATAGTCTCGAAAAGATAGACTATACAAAAGTAGTAGAAGGAGAGAGGCTCACTCCGACTCAGAAAGCTAACCCTATCTTTAAACTCTAGAATGTTTTGGATAGAACATCAACGGTGAAAACTAGTACACAAATCTACATCAAAGATGCAAAAGCATAGTGTAAGAACCAAAACCATGAGTACTCAGTAGGCATCATCAATCGACTGCGTTAAATCATAATAAACGGATAATAAGATGCGAGAATGTAAACTAAAGTCAAGGATAAAAGGGAAAACCTAAAATGACATGACCCAATTTTAAAGGTCATGATGGAACCAACTATAATCCACCAGTAGGTAAGCCAATCCATAGTACGGAATAGCTAGTAACGGACTATCAAGAGAAATGGAAGAAATTAGGGGATAAACATGCTAAAAAAGCTAATATGTAAAGCAATCCTGAAATTTGGTAAAGTTAGAACAAGTGTTTCTAATACAATAAGAGTACAAAGTCAAATATTGAATAAATATACATGTACAACCCATCTATGAATCAACATAGAGATCAGTCACATAAGTGAGAGTAGTAATACTTCGAACATTAGAAGCTCACCCCAAATCTTTGATTGATAGCTGCTCAACATTGATGCACACACCAATGATGGGAAACTACCGATTGAGCTCAAAATATAATGCAAGCATATAAACTACAGGAAATTATTCAAGAAGCTAACATGATGAAGCTAGAAAGGTAAAAAGGATAAACTATCGTATTCTATGATACGAGAAATACAAGGGAAGCGCGAAACAACCACCAAATCAGTCCACTAATCTTAAGGATTTGAGGACCAAGATGGAGACCACCCTCGGATTCGCTACCAACAACAAGAATACAAGATACAAGGGTGTATTTCAACACCAAAACAGCTACAAAACGTGATGAACAAGATGTACAACAACAATACAAGTTTCGGATCCAACGAAGGCCCAAAACAGTCCACTACAACAACACATACACGATTGTAAGAAAAATAAAGATAGATAGTGAGACCAAGATTATTACAAGATTAAGAACTAAAGAGTATATTAAACTCAAAAACCCCTAATGAATGTAACAATCAAAACCACACTCTTACGGTGACCACCAAGGGAACGAACTCGCCTCAAGATCTACCGTTTCCAAGCAAAGAACAATGTTAGCTTTTCCAAGCCCTATACTAGAATTACACTAAGTTGGTCTTCTCTCAAGAGAGAGGATTTTAAGAGTCTCAAAATCTCATTTTTTTCATCAACTAAAAACTAAGTGAAAATAAGACTAAGGGGCCTATTTATAGTGTATTACAAAAGAAGACAAAAAGACCATATTACCCTTAATGAGAGGGGCGGCCTTGGTGTGTTGGAAGACAATATGAATTGTCCAAAATGCCCCTTAGGCTAAGCGACCGAAATGCCCTTAGTAAAGGCACCAAAACCGTGAACCAACAAAGGTGGTCCAAATTCGAGAGTCCTTAAGTCTTCAAGGCTCCAATCAATCTTCCACACTTGGGTTTGGTCATTGGTAGGATAAAAACATCCCCTCCAAGTATGATCCCATGCCCTCCATGTGACCAAAGCTTGATTCTTCTCATTGTGACTTCGAATGATGTCGTCAAAAGCTAAGGCGGTCATTATTCTTATATCAGGGTTCTTAGTTTCTTGAATGTTATATGTCAAGTTATCTATCTTTCCTTATCTTGTGGTTGTTGCTGATTTTGTCATCTTAAAAGTCTAGTGAAGCCGTGTGGGGCTCTTTTCGATTCACTAGCATTGTTGTTCATCTTGTTGTTCATGTGTTGTTGAGCTGAAAAACTGAAAATTAAACTTGTTGTTCTTGTGTTGTTGGACTGAAATCCGAACCTACTTGTAGTTCTTGGTGTTGTTGGTTTGATCTTGTATCACAAGGTTGGCACAAGAAGCAAGGGCGGATGGGTCATTTTACCCCTTTTGCTTGTAGTATAAATAGAACATGTTAGAGAGTTAGTCCTCACTTTTTGAATGCTGATTTTTGTAACCTAAGAACACTAAACTTTTCTCTCTCTCTTCCACTCTTGGAAGCCGCCACTACTATCTCACAAGTAGAGGGATACTTGTGTTGTCTCTTTGGCTAGAAACAAGGGTTTTGAGGTCGTTGAGTGCCTCTTGGTCCTCGTAAGAACTTGGTGTTTATATTCATTAGACTTAGGGTCCTCTCTTGATGTTAGGGTTCTTAGTTTCTTGAATGTTATATGTCAAGTTATCTATCTTTCCTTATCTTGTGGTTGTTGTTGATTTTGTCATCTTAAAGTCTAGTGAAGCCGTGTGGGGCTCTTTTCGATTCACTAGCATTGTTGTTTATCTTGTTATTCTTGTGTTGTTGGACTGAAAAACCGAAACTTTAAACTTGTTGATCTTGTGTTGTTGGACTGAAATCCGAGCCTACTTGAAGCTCTTGGTGTTGTTGGTTTGATTTTGTATCACAAATCAAATAGAGAGTAGAGAAAGGTATCACTCAAATCGACTTCTACTAAGGTGCTCTCATGTGTGTACTCACTACTAGTTTCCCAATAGTCACCATGAGTACTCTCAACAATGAAATCACACAAAGTAGAAGAAGAAGTAGTTTCCGCAACTACACATTCCTTACCCTTAAGAGTACTCTCATCTTCCAAGAAGAGATTTCCCTCTTTAGGAGGAATGTTGTCACACCATAGTGGGTTAGCATATAGGCTATAGCTTCCAAGGCAAGCTATACCGTCATTTTCACCACTAGGTTCATTAGGAGTGTTTAAATCATCTTCAAACAAGACATTATACCTAAAAAGAGTGCGATCTACCTCACGGACAGCTTTGGAACAAGAAAGTTCCTCACTCTCTAAATGATCAATATCAAGTTTCAAGGATGTTTCAAACACAATATTACCCCAAGAAGAGCTCTCGGGTTCATTCTCACTTTGTTGACCAACATTTTCAAATATTTCACTCACTTGAGTCCTATTAAGCACATCACACACATACTCAAGTGGTGGACAATTTTCACGAACAAGTTGATCAACACCCATTACACAAGACGATGTACTTTCATTCAACATATAGGCTTCAACACTAGGTGGACATAAATCGATCTCACAAGCGGAGTCAATTTTGTTATCAATAGGGTCAACTAGTGTATCCAAACTCACAATATGTATATCATCATCAAGTGGCAAAGAAACAATAGACTCACATATAGGAAAACTACAACTCACACTCAATGGGCTACTAGCCACACAATTATCATTCACATGTACAAAAGTGTAAGAGTTATCCATTTTACCTTGAAGTCCTTGAGTAGATTCTTCTTTGCCATGGTGGGAAGGTCCTCCAAAATCTTGGGCAGCAACTTCCTTTTGACATTTTTCTTCTTCGCTTGCCATGTTGGTACCTACACAAATGTCCTTAGAAATAGAAGGGCAACCAATGTTAGCATCGTTTGGTGGTAATCCCCTCACTTCGCTCCACACAACCTCTCTTTTTTCAACTCTCGGATTACCACCTTGCACCCCCTTACTACTCTCAATCTTTTGTCTCTCATAATAATTCGGGTTGGAGTAGGTAGGCATTTCTCTTCGTGGCTTGGGCAGAAAGTAAGTCATGAGGCGATTCCCCCACTGGTCTCTTATAATATTTGGCCAATTTTGCACGTTTGGAACTCCATGTTGTGCAAACCAATTGGCACCTAAGCATATATGACCGTATGTCAATGAAATAATATCGCACCACACCTCCTCATGGTATTCAAATTGGGAGAAGACAACCTTGACCCTCTCAGTAACCTTAAACCCGTCCAAGAACTATGGAACAAGTAAAGGCTCACGAAACAACCCCAAGTAGTCAACCATGGATGGAACGATGTAGTTTCTATGGTACCTATCATTTAGCTCAATGAGGCAGCCCGGTATCCCACACATGGTCACCTTTCCGGAGTGTACACTCCTTCTTGGATCTACATTGTAAGGCATACGAGTACCCCTTAGTTTTGGAGATGCATAACCTCTTCTTCTCATTGGACAACCTCCACTAGAGCTAGTATAACCATTCACACTATATCGACTTTTATAAGAAGTACTACAAGGTGGAGAATATGGATCTTCATACTCCTCACGTGTACCCTCATCATAGCTCTCATAAGCTTTGCAATCAAAAGGGTTATACCTAACACCAAATCTAGGTTCGGAGTAAGAAGTGTAAGACTCCTCACATGCCCCAACATCATCATAAGATCCATCACGAGGTCCTACATCATCTCCAAATTTACCATAAGCACTAGGCACTTCATTCACCTCATTTTCTCCCTGAAAACAGTAACTTTCAAATCTGCCCAAGTCTCGATCAAGGCTATTTTCATAGCCTCCGCAATCTCCCTCAACTTCGTAGCCATAAAACCCTTCACTACAATCATAGTCTCCCATGTTGTAGTCACAATAATCCCCGGCTATCGAAGACATATTCCCCTTATATCACCTTCTAAACCTACAAAATGAACAAACAAGATTAGTAGTAAAAACTTCTCACTAACACTCGTATTCACTCACCTTTGTGATTCTCACAATTGGAGCGGCAAATATTGAAAGGTTGTTTATACTCCGGTAGTCAATAGGATGTCAATTCTACTTGGTGGCCGGAATAGATTCTTGTTTGATCGACTCAAGACACAAAAATAAAATTCACTTACGAACTTGAAACAAAGAAGTTACTACGAGTTAAAAATGAGAAAAGCACACAAACAACGAAGACACGAAGAAACGGATTCAATAATTAATCTACAACTAAGTAGGTGATTACTAGTTGTTAATTAATTCTAGAATCAAGACATGAAACTAATGAAACAATAAGATGAAACTAAGAATCTAAAATTTTGAGCTCGGAAATATTGCGTGAACAGTAGCAGTGATGACATGGCAGTCACGTATTGGTTTCGGTCCCACACAACTTTTGTTGTCCAATTTCAAGTCTTGGTCAATTTTTCAATTTGGACTTTGGTGGAATTTGTTTAAGGAGGGAAATTCAAACAAGTCTTGGAGCCCTTTTCAATTTCAAGTTTTCAAGACTTGACTTTATTGTACTTCTCCTTAAAACATGGATCCTTAAATCATGGAAAAGTGTTGGAAAGTGGTTGAGACTTGATTGATAGGTCTTTGTTGGTTGTAGTGTCTTTCAAGACTAACAAATAATACACCCTTTTCCTTCAACTTTTTAGATTTAACATTCACTTTATCTTCAACAATATATGAAGGTGGTGATGAACATCAAGAACAACAACAACAACACCAAGAACTACAACAATAATCTCCAAGAACACCAACAATTTTCACACGGCCACTCCCAAATTCCACAATAACAATATCTCCAACACTTGGCCAAGACAACTACACCTTCAACAAAATGGTTCTCAATCCACCAATTAAAAACAATATCACGTGGCCAAGCTTATAACAACAACAAGATGAAAGCCACAAGGCCAACTCCAAGATAATAATGTTTTCACACGGTCAAGATTACAAAACCAACAACGGCCAAGTCTCTTTGGTGTTGCATTTCAGTTTTTTTTTTTTTTTTTTTTTTTTAACAAGAGATGAAGGTTGTGAAGAACTTCAAGAACAACAAAAATACTCTTTTCAAGATCTACAACAACACCACAACACAAGGCCTTCAACTCGGTCAAGGCTAGAACAACAACATCCAATCGGCCACACTTTGTTCACAACAACAATATTAACAATTCAAGCTCAAGTTTGGATCGACTCAAAGTGTTAGTGAGGAACAAAACTAACACTACAAACACACAAGACAAGTAAAAGACTTCTAGACCTAGACTCAAGAACAAATCTCGGCTAAGAACACAATTTCGGCCAAGACAACAACAATGGACAGATTGCAATTTTTCTGAAATTTTCAGCTTTTCAAAAAAAAAAAAAAATTTCTAACAAGCAAGCCCAAGATTGATCTTGTAGGAACAAGATCAAGCCATGCTTTGATACCAAATGATACAGGATTGACAAGGGAAGCACGAAACAAACACCAAATCAGTCCACTAATCTTAAGGATTCGAGGACCAAGATGGAGACCTCACTCGGATTCACTACCAACAACAAGAATACAAGATACAAGAGTATATTTTAACACCAAAACAGTTACAAAACGTGATGAGCAAGATGAACAACAATAATACAAGTTTCGGATTCAACGAAGACCCCAAAACAGTCCACTACACAACACATACACGATTTGCAAGAAAAATAAAGATAGATAGTGAGACCAAGATTATTACAAGATTAAGAACCAAGTGTATTTCAACACTAACCCCTAATGAATGTAACAATCAAAACAACACTCTTACGGTGACCACCAAGGGAATGAACTCGCCTCAAGATCTACCGTTTCCAAGCAAAGATCAATATTGGCTTTTCCAAGCCCTACACTTTGCCCTTAATGAGAGGGGCGGCCATGGTGTGTAAATACACCATGTGTAATGTCCAAAATACCCTTAATTAAGGTCCAAAACCGTGAGTCCTCAACCTTAAATTCTCCAAGCAATCTTACACACGCGAGATTGCTTTAAGTTATGCTCAAAATGGGTCCTCCATGCATGTTCTTGTTTTCTCGAGGTGACAAAGTTTTGAGTCTCTATGTGTTGGCCTCCAAAAATGTCATCAAAAGATAAGATGGCCATTTGTCCCGTATCACGGGATTGACAAGGGAAGCACGAAACAAACACCAAATCAGTCCACTAATCTTAAGGATTCGAGGACCAAGATGGAGACCTCACTCGGATTCGCTACCAACAATAAGAATACAAGATACAAGAGTATATTTTAACACCAAAACAGTTACAAAACGTGATGAACAAGATGAACAACAATAATACAAGTTTTGGATTCAACGAAGACCCCAAAACAGTCCACTACACAACACATACACAATTTGCAAGAAAAATAAAGATAGATAGTGAGACCAAGATTATTACAAGATTAAGAACCAAGTGTATTTCAACACTAACCCCTAATGAATGTAACAATCAAAACCACACTCTTACGGTGACCACCAAGGGAATGAACTCGCCTCAAGATCTACCGTTTCCAAGCAAAGATCAATATTGGCTTTTCCAAGCCCTATGCTAAGGGTGACTTTTCCAAGTCCTACAACTAAGGGTGTTACACTCTCAAAAGAGAGAAGTTAGGTCTTTCAATTCTTCATCCTTCTAAAATCTAGTGAAAATAAGACTAAGGGGGCCTATTTATAATATATTATAAATGAAGATAACAATACCACTTTGCCCTTAATGAGAGGGGCGGCCATGGTGTGTAAATACACCATGTGTAATGTCCAAAATACCCTTAATTAAGGTCCAAAACCGTGAGTCCTCAACCTTAAATTCTCCAAGCAATCTTCCACACGCGAGATTGCTTTAAGTTATGCTCAAAACGGGTCCTCCATGCATGTTCTTGTTTTCTCGAGGTGACCAAGTCTTGAGTCTCTATGTGTTGGCCTCCAAAAATGTCATCAAAAGATAAGATGACATAATAATTCCACCCTGCACTCCCTTACTCCTCTCAATCTTTTGTCTCTCATAATAATTCGGATTGGAGTAGGTAGGCATTTCTCTTCGTGGCTTAGGCAGCAAGTAAGTCATGAGGCGATTCCCCCACTGGTCTCTTATAATATTTGGCCAATTTTGCACGTTTGGAACTCTATGTTGTGCAAACCAATTGGCACCTAAGCATACATGACCGTATGTCAATGAAAGAATATCGCACCACACCTCCTCATGGTATTCAAATTGGGAGAAGACAACCTTGACCCTCTCAGTAACCTTAAACCCGTCCAAGAAGTATGGAACAAGTAAAGGCTCACGAAACAACCCCAAGTAGTCAACCATGGATGGAACGATGTAGTTTCTATGGTACCTATCATTTAGCTCAATGAGGCAGCCCGGTATCCCACACATGGTCACCTTTTCGGAGTGTACACTCCTTCTTGGATCTACATTGTAAGGCATACGAGTACCCCTTAGTTTTGGAGATGCATACCCTCTTCTTCTCATTGGACAACCTCCACTAGAGCTAGTATAACCATTCACACTATATCGACTTTGATAAGAAGTACTACAAGGTGGAGAATATGGATCTTCATACTCCTCACGTGTACCCTCATCATAGCTCTCATAAGCTTTGCAAACAAAAGGGTTATACCTAACACCAAATCTAGGTTCGGAGTAAGAAGTGTACGACTCCTCACATGACCCAACATCATCATAAGATCCATCACGAGGTCCTACATCATCTCCAAAGTTACCATAAGCACTAGGCACTTCATTCACCTCATTTTCTCCCTGAAAACAGTAACTTTCAAATCTGCCCAAGTCTCGATCATGGCTATTTTCATAGCCTCCGCAATGATACAAAATCAAACCAACAACACCAAGAGCTTCAAGAATACTCGGATTTCAGTCCAACAACACAAGAACAACAAGTTTAATTTTCGGCTTTTTAGTCCAACAACACAAGCACAACAAGATTGATAACAATGCTAGTGAATCGAAAAGAGCCCCACACGGCTTCACTAGACTTTAAGATAACAAAATCAACAACAACAACAAGATAAAGAAAGATAGATAACTTGACATATAACATTCAAGATACTAAGAACCCTAACATCAAGAGAGGACCCTAAGTCTAATGAATGTAAACACCAAGTTCTTACGAGGACCAAGAGGCACTCAACGACCTCAAAACCCTTGTTTCTAGCCAAAGAGACAACACAAGTATCCCTCTACTTGTGAGGGATTAGTGGCGGCTTCCAAGAGTGGAAGAGAGAGAGAAATGTTTAGTGTTTTAGGTTTACAAAAATCAGCATTCAAAAACTAAGGAATAGCTCTCTAATATGTTCTATTTATACTACAAACAAAAAGGGTAAAATGACCCATCCGCCCTTGCTTCTTGTGCCAACCTTGAAGAGTAGTTTATTACACATTAAGACCTCTCTTCACACATAAAAACGTTTAGGTCCTTGGTTGGTTCAATCACCAACTCACACACGGCCATTTGCATGAACAAAGCTTGGAGTTTTTGTAATTCCCGAGCTTGGCTTCGTGTGAAAGGCCGTGTACCTGTGGAGGCTGCCCCAACCGTATCATCCTCTCCATCTTGAGAGGAATTTGACCTCAAATTCAGCATTTGGTCATCTTCAACCGCATCCACGAGGGAGAGATCACCAACGTTGAAAGTGTTGTGCACTTGATATTCCGGTGGAAGGTCAATCTTGTAGGCGTTGTCATTGATTCTCTCAAGTACTTGGAAAGGACCATCACCCCTTGGCAGCAACTTGGACTTCCTTTGAGCTGGAAACCGATCCTTTCGAAGATGCACCCACACCCAATCTCCGGGTTCAAGCACAAGCCTTCTTCTCCCTTTGTTTACCCTTTTTGCAACCTCTTGGTTCTTCTTTCCAAGCTTGATCCGCACCGTCTCATGCATTTTCTTCATTGCCTTGGCTCTTTTATTTCCATCTAAGCTGGTCATGAGATCACTAGACAAAGGAGTGAGATCTAAAGGGGTAAGGGGATTCAGGCCGTAAACACATTCAAAGGGAGTCATTCCCGTGCTCGAATGTATTACCCGGTTTTATGCAAATTCCACCAAGGGTAGGTGATCTTCCCATGAAGTCAGCTTACCTTTAACCATAGAACGTAGCATAGACCCTAAGGTTCTATTTACTACCTCCGTTTGGCCATCGGTCTGTGGGTGGCAAGACGTGGAGAAAAGTAACTTCGTTCCAAGCCTACCCCACATGGACTTCCAAAAGAGACTTAGGAACTTGGAGTCCCTATCGCTCACAATAGTCCTCGGTACCCCGTGAAGCTTTACAACATGTTCAACAAATAATGAAGCTACACTACGAGCATCCTCGGTTTTAGCACATGGAATAAAATGAGCCATTTTAGAGAATCTATCAACTATAACAAAAATGCTATCTCGGCCCTTTCTAGTCCTTGGCAGCCCCAAAACAAAATCCATCGAAATGTCTAACCAAGGTCTAAGGGGAGTAGGGAGTGGGGTGTATAACCCTTGAGGTAGGAGACGAGCTTTCGCACTCCGGCAGGCCACGCATTGACTACAAATTTTAGTGACGTCTTTGCGCATTTTGGGCCAATAGAAGTTCTCCTCTAAGATTCCGAGGAGCAATGGTAGGATCCTCGGGATACAACAACCGCAAGCTCTCAAAACCCATCAATTTCGAAGACAAGGTAGCAACAAGCACATGCTTCCTAGACAAGGCATCGGCAACAACATTTTCCTTTCCCCTTTTGTAATGAATTACATAAGGGAAAGTCTCGATGAACTCAATCCACTTAGCATGACGCCTATTCAACTTGTCTTGGATCTTAAGGTGTTTCAACGACTCATGATCAGTCCGTATCACAAACTCCTTAGGCCACAAATAATGTTGCCAATTTCCCAAGGCTCTAACAAGGGCGTACAACTCCAAATCATAAGTTGAGTAATTAAGAGTTGCCCCTTTGAGCTTTTCACTGAAATAAGCAACGGGCTTACCTTCTTGCATCAAAACAGCCCCGACGCCAACCTTACTAGCATCACACTCTACTTCAAACATCTTATCAAAATCGGGCAATTGCAATAAAGGTGCCGAGATGAGCGTAGCTTTCAAGGCCTCAAAAGCCCTAGCTTGCTCATCACCCCATTTAAAGGGTCCGTCCTTTCTAATTACCTCGGTCAAGGGGGCTGCTATGGAACTAAATCCTTTGACAAACCTCCTATAAAAGCTTGCCAACCCGTGGAAACTTCGGATTTCTCCAATAGTTTTAGGGGTCGGCCAACTTCGAATAGAGTCTATCTTGGAATCGTCCACTTCCACACCCCTTGAGCTCACGACAAAACCCAAGAATATAATCTTATCAACACCAAAAGAACACTTCTCCATGTTGGCATACAGCTTTTCCTTTCGGAGCACATCAAACACACATCTCAAATGCATTACATGATCATCAATAGATTTACTATATACCAACACATCATCAAAGTAAACCACCACAAACTTTCCAATATAAGGCTTCATTACATGATTCATTAGCCTCATAAAGGTGCTAGGAGCATTGGTAAGGCCGAAGGGCATGACCAGCCACTCATAGAGACCGAATTTGGTCTTGAATGCGGTCTTCCACTCATCACCGGGTTGCATGCGAATTTGGTGATAGCCACTCCTAAGATCCACTTTAGAAAACAAACAAGATCCGTGGAGCTCATTTAACATATCATTTAGTCTAGGGATTGGATGACGATACCTTATAGTGATTTTGTTGATGGCTCTACAATCGACGCACATGCGCCAAGTTCCGTCCTTCTTCGGTACCAAAAGCACCAGAACAGCACACGGACTCATGCTTTCCTTGATGTATCCCTTGTCGAGAAGCTCCTCAACTTGTCTGTCAAGCTCCTTAGTGTCCATGGGATTGCTCCTATAGGCCGGTTTGTTTGGATGTTGTGAACCCGGCACCAAATCAATTTGGTGCTCAATTCCCCGAAGTGGGGGCAAACCTTGCGGAAGTTCTTGTGGAAATACATCTTCATACTCCTGCAACACACAAGAAATCAAAGGGGAAATAGAAGAATTAGTGGGGTTAGTATTAAAGCAATGGGCCACAAGTAACATCGGCTTGTTTTCATCATGGTCCACGAAGAGTTCTTTCCTCCTAGCCAACATCACTACGTTTTCCATCTCCCTTATCGTTGGGACAGCCTCGGATGTCCCTACTTCCTCACATACGGCATCCCCCCCTTTTTCTCCCTTTCCGGATTCCTTCCTCTTTCCCTTCAACTCTCTCATCTTTTAATGCCACTCATTTACTTGGGAGGGTGAAAGAGGATGAAGTGTGACCTTTCGGCCATCCTTCTCAAGCGTATACTGGTTGGACCTCCCATCGTGTTTAGTAGACCTATCATATTGCCATGGTCTACCTAACAACAAGTGACATGCTTGCATTGGGATCACGTCGCAAAGCACCTCATCGTGGTAGTTTCCCACCTTAAACCGAATCACACATTGCCTTGCGACCCTTAATTCACCACAATCGTTCAACCATTGTAGCTTGTAAGGACTAGTGTGGGGAGTAGTTGGTAGCTTCAAGAAATTTACCATAGCATGGCTCGCAACATATGTACAACTACCACTATCAATCACCAAGGTGCACACATTCCCCTTTACAAGACACTTAGTATGGAATAGATTTTCCCTTTGACTCGGGTCATCTATCGCCTTACTAATCATGACACGTCTAACCATAAAATTTGGAACCACACACTCCCCTTCTTGTGGATAGACATCTTCACTACCACCTACTTCATCATCAATCGGCCCATTTTCAGCTCCCTCTCCATCTTGAGGCTCGGCCTCATCCTCCCCCCTTTCGGAATCCACCTCCTCACCAAGGTAATACACTTTCCCCTCCCGTAGGATCACATTGCGCCGGTTCGGACATTTATTGGCCTTATGCCCCCAACCTTGGCACTTGAAGCATTGGAACCCCTTTGGGTTGGGATATTTATGAGCCTCCGGTTTCGGAGGGAATTTAGGGACTGTTTTGGACTCGGGCAGCTTCGTAGGGGCGGTTTGGTCCTTGTTTTTGGGCCAACCCGAGGGGGTTTGTACCCTTTCCTTGAAGGATGATCTCTCCTTAAGTTCCCTTTCAATCTCAAGGGCCGCTTGGAATATACCGTCAATGGTTTCAAACCGGTGAAGGGTCAAATGAGTAGAGATCTCTTTGTTCAACCCACACTTGAACCGGATGATGTCGTGACTGATTTGCTCCCCACGATGATCAAGTTTCAACATGAGTTGTTGGAACTCGTCAAAATAGGCCATCACACTCTTGCCTCCTTGCCGCAAGCCATATAATCTAGCAAGCAACTCATGACGATATCTCTCGGGAAGGTATCGTTGTCTCATCAAATACCTCAACCGAAACCAAGGTGGTGGCTGCCCATCAATCAATTCATTACCAAATCGTTTAACATACTCCCACCAAGTGTTAGCATAGCCCTCGAGGTGAGCTATAGCGTAGCAACTCTTCTTTTCTTCCGAGATATCATTAACTTGGAAAACTTTGTCACAAGCCGATTCCCAAGTTAAGTAGGTCTCGGGGTCACTTTCACCCTTAAAGATGGGTAGGCTCAACTTGATGGTGTTGATGCCTACGTCTCTCTCTTGGTGTCGGTTTCCCCTATCCCCATACCCCCGGTATCTCCTAGGTTCTCCTCGACCCCCTCTTAACTCCTCCTCCCTCATATAAGCATCATCAAAGGCTCCATCTCCTTCATACTCCTCTCTACCGTATCCTTCAAAGTGGGCTGGTCGGCCTTGGCCGTTTTGATTCGGAGGATTTGGAATTTGTGGTCTTTGGTTTAATGGAGCTTGGAATGGAGGGTTCGGATTTAGTGGAGGTACTTGGCGTCCAAATCCCTCTTGTGGAATTGGAGGGGCTTGGAAATGTAGTGGTCTAGTGGAGTCTCGGTTTGGAGGAAAATAGGTAGTTTGGCTTGTGGTATTTAGTGGAGCTTGGGGTGCATTTAGCATTTGGTGGACTGTTTCGGGGGTGATGGTTGCGGAGGAGGTCCTATCATGGCCATTGGTAGATACATGTAGAGGAGTAGAAGGACGAGAGTTCCTTTGACTCTCCACTTGTTCTAATCTCCCACTAATAGTCGACACTTCCCCCTTTATTGCTGCCAAGTCCCCTCTCACGGCCCCAAATTCCGAATTCAACCTTTCAAGTGTCCGGGTAACGGCGTCAAGAGTGACCCTCATAGAATCAAGGGCATTAGTATCCACACTATGAGACGTAGTTCCTTCCATTGTCAAGATATTATCCGCTTTAGTTCACCACAAGTTCGTGTTCCACAAGTGTTGTATAATTGGCTAGTAACCGTGAAGTTTTTAAGGTATGAGTAAGCTCTTATCCGGAATGGATTCTTGTTTGAAGACTCAAAGAATTCTTGCCGGACTAGAGTCAAAAATCAGCAACTCATTCAAACGAATAAAAGCACTCAAATAAACGTTGACACGAACAAACGGTTCAAGGATCTAATTGACAACCTAGTAGGAATGTACTAGTTTGTTAATTAGTTCTAGGACCAAGTAAGGGAAACCAAGGATCAACAATTAGCAACCAAAGAATATCCTAAGTTGAGCTTATAGTGTCGTGGCAGCATGCAATGGTTCCACACGTTTTTTTCTTCTCACTTTTTTTTTTTGTTTTTTTGTTAATATTCACACAACTTGTTATAGTTTGCAAAGTGTTTTTTTGTGGGAAAAATAAAATCTTGTAGTATTTCACCCTTTTCAAACTCAAGAAAGTGATGTTTGGGTAGACTAATCCCACAAAACAAGGCTCCTTGAATTAGGGAAAAGTGATTGACAAGACCAAAAGGTGATGGGTGCAAGTCTTTCACAACAACTTTATAGCTTGTCTTCAACTTGAGCACACAACAAGATGAACAAGATGAACAAGTTCAAAAGATGAACACCTCAACAATCTTCTTCAACTTCTTTAGCACATAAACACAACACCCGCCGATTTTATTTCTTTTTGGTCATCAACAACATACAACTTTTGGCCACTTCAAGTCACTACACAATGTTCAAGTTTTCAAGCTCAACTTTTGGATCTAGACACCTTAGTGTTGGTGAGAAAGAAACCAACACTAGGAACTCACTAAACAAGCAAAATAACACTTAGATCTAGACATGCAACATCATTCTCGGATTCTACTTCTAATGGACAGATTTTCAGAATTTCCTTTTGGTGTTGTTTGTTTAAGCCGTGTACTAGCCCAAGATGGGTTATGTTGGAACACAACCGGTATTTCTTTGATACCAAATGATACAAAATCAAACCAACAACACCAAGAGCTTCAAGAATACTCGGATTTCAGTCCAACAACACAAGAACAACAAGTTTAATTTTCGGCTTTTCAGTCCAACAACACAAGCACAACAAGATAGATAACAATGCTAGTGAATCGAAAAGAGCCCCACACGGCTTCACTAGACTTTAAGATAACAAAATCAACCACAACAACAAGATAAAGAAAAATAGATAACTTGACATATAACATTCAAGATACTAAGAACCCTAACATCAAGAGAGGACCCTAAGTCTAATGAATGTAAACACCAAGTTCTTACGAGGACCAAGAGGCACTCAACGACCTCAAAACCCTTGTTTCTAGCCAAAGAGACAACACAAGTATCCCTCTACTTGTGAGGGATTAGTGGCGGCTTCCAAGAGTGGAAGAGAGAGAGAAATGTTTAGTGTTTTAGGTTTACAAAAATCAGCATTCAAAAACTAAGGAATATCTCTCTAATATGTTCTATTTATACTACAAACAAAAAGGGTAAAATGACCCATCCGCCCTTGCTTCTTGTTCCAACCTTAAAGAGTAGTTTATTACACATTAAGACCTCTCTTCACACATAAAAACGTTTAGGTCCTTGGTTGGTTCAATCACCAACTCGCACACGGCCATTTGCATGAACAAAGCTTGGAGTTTTTGTAATTCCCGAGCTTGGCTTCGTGTGAAAGGCCGTCTACCTGTGGAGGCTGCCCCAACCGTATCACGCAATCTCCCTCAACTTCGTAGCCATAAAACCCTTCACTACAATCATAGTCTCCCATGTTGTAGTCACAATAATCCCCGGCTATCGAAGACATATTCCCCTTATATCACCTTTTAAACCTACAAAATGAACAAACAAGATTAGTAGTAAAAACTTCTCACTAACACTCGTATTCACTCACCTTTGTGATTCTCACAATTGGAGCGGCAAATATTAAAAGGTTGTTTATACTCCGGTAGTCAATAGGATGTCAATTCTACTTGGTGGCCGGAATAGATTCTTGTTTGATCGACTCAAGACACAAAAATAAAATTCACTTACGAACTTGAAACAAAGAAGTTACTACGAGTTAAAAATGAGAAAAGCACACAAACAATGAAGACACGAAGAAACGGATTCAATAATTAATCTACAACTAAGTAGGTGATTACTAGTTGTTAATTAATTCTAGAATCAAGACATGAAACTAATGAAACAATAAGATGAAACTAAGAATCTAAAATTTTGAGCTCGGAAATATTGCATGAACAGTAGCAGTGATGACATGGCAGTCACGTATTGGTTTCGGTCCCACACAACTTTTGTTGTCCAATTTCAAGTCTTGGTCAATTTTTCAATTTGGACTTTGGTGGAATTAGTTTAAGGAGGGAAATTCAAACAAGTCTTGGAGCCCTTTTCAATTTCAAGTTTTCAAGACTTGACTTTATTGTACTTCTCCTTAAAACATGGATCCTTAAATCATGGAAAAGTGTTTGAAAGTGGTTGAGACTTGATTGATAGGTCCTTGTTGGTTGTAGTGTCTTTCAAGACTAACAAATAATACACCCTTTTCCTTCAACTTTTTAGATTTAACATTCACTTTATCTTCAACAATATATGAAGGTGGTGATGAACATCAAGAACAACAACAACAACACCAAGAACTACAACAATAATCTCCAAGAACACCAACAATTTTCACACGGCCACTCCCAAATTCCACAATAACAATATCTCCAACACTTGGCCAAGACAACTACACCTTCAACAAAATGGTTCTCAATCCACCAATTAACAACAATATCACGTGGCCAAGCTTATAACAACAACAAGATGAAAGCCACAAGGCCAAAACAGTCCACCACAACAATGTTCAACAACAAATCGGCCAAGTCCAAGTTCACGTATACAACACCAACAATGTAAGCTCAAACTTAGATTTAGACTAAAGAGTGTTAGAGATGAAGAAAACTAACACTAGAAACAACAAAACAAGTAAAAATCTCGGCCAAGACACAACAATAACACAATTTCGGCCAAGAACACAAAATGGACAGATTTGCTTCTTTTTTTTATTTTTTATTTTTTTTTTGAATTTTCTAACAAGCAAGCCCAAGATTGATCTTGTAGGAACAATATCAAGACATGCTTTGATACCAAATGATACGGGATTGACAAGGGAAGCACGAAACAAACACCAAATCAGTCCACTAATCTTAAGGATTCGAGGACCAAGATGGAGACCTCACTCGGATTCGCTACCAACAACAAGAATACAAGATACAAGAGTATATTTTAACACCAAAACAGTTACAAAACGTGATGAACAAGATGAACAAAAATAATACAAGTTTTGGATTCAACGAAGACCCCAAAACAGTCCACTACACAACACATACATGATTTGCAAGAAAAATAAAGATAGATAGTGAGACCAAGATTATTACAAGATTAAGAACCAAGTGTATTTCAACACTAACCCCTAATGAATGTAACAATCAAAACCACACTCTTACGGTGACCACCAAGGGAATGAACTCGCCTCAAGATCTACCGTTTCCAAGCAAAGATCAATATTGGCTTTTCCAAGCCCTATGCTAAGGGTGACTTTTCCAAGTCCTACAACTAAGGGTGTTACACTCTCAAAAGAGAGAAGTTAGGTCTTTCAATTCTTCATCCTTCTAATTTCTAGTGAAAATAAGACTAAGGAGGCCTATTTATAATATATTACAAATGAAGATAACAAGACCACTTTGCCCTTAATGAGAGGGGCGGCCATGGTGTGTAAATACACCATGTGTAATGTCCAAAATACCCTTAATTAAGGTCCAAAACCGTGAGTCCTCAACCTTAAATTCTCCAAGCAATCTTCCACACGCGAGATTGCTTTAAGTTATGCTCAAAACGGGTCCTCCATGCATGTTCTTGTTTTCTCGAGGTGACCAAGTCTTGAGTCTCTATGTGTTGGCCTCCAAAAATGTCATCAAAAGATAAGATGGCCATTTGTCCCGTATCAACACTCCCCTTCTTGTGGATAGACATCTTCACTACCATCTAATTCATCATCATTCGGCCCATTTTCAGCTCCCTCTCCATCTTGAGGCTCGGTGATATAAGAATAATGACCGCCTTAGCTTTTGACGACATCATTCGAAGTCACAATGTGAAGAATCAAGCTTTGGTCACATGGAGGGCATGGGATCATACTTGGAGGGGATGTTTTTAGCCTACCATTGACCAAACCCAAGTGTGGAAGATTGATTGGAGCCTTGAAGACTTAAGGACTCTCGAATTTGGACCACCTTTGTTGGTTCACGGTTTTGGTGCCTTTACTAAGGACATTTCAGTCACTTAGCCTAAGGGGCATTTTGGACAATTCATATTGTCTTCCAACACACCAAGGCCGCCCCTCTCATTAAGGGTAATATGGTCTTTTTGTCTTCTTTTGTAATACACTATAAATAGGCCCCTTAGTCTTATTTTCACTTAGTTTTTAGTTGATGAAAGAAATGAGATTTTGAGACTCTTAAAATCCTCTCTCTTGAGAGTAGACCAACTTAGTGTAATTCTAGTATAGGGCTTGGAAAAGCTAACATTGTTCTTTGCTTGGAAACGGTAGATCTTGAGGCGAGTTCGTTCCCTTGGTGGTCACCGTAAGAGTGTGGTTTTGATTGTTACATTCATTAGGGGTTTTTGAGTTTAATATACTCTTTAGTTCTTAATCTTGTAATAATCTTGGTCTCACTATCTATCTTTATTTTCTTGCAATCGTGTATGTGTTGTTGTAGTGGACTGTTTTGGGCCTTCGTTGGATCCGAAACTTGTATTGTTGTTGTACATCTTGTTCATCACGTTTTGTAGCTGTTTTGGTGTTGAAATACACCCTTGTATCTTGTATTCTTGTTGTTGGTAGCGAATCCGAGAGTGGTCTCCATCTTGGTCCTCAAATCCTTAAGATTAGTGGACTGTTTTGGAGTTGTTTCGTGCTTCCCTTGTATTTCTCCAAATGATACGAGAAATACAAGGAAAGCACGAAACAACTCCAAAACAGTCCACTAATCTTAAGGATTTGAGGACCAAGATGGAGACCACTCTCGGATTCGCTACCAACAACAAGAATACAAGATACAAGGGTGTATTTCAACACCAAAACAGCTACAAAACGTGATGAACAAGATGTACAACAACAATACAAGTTTCGGATCCAACGAAGGCCCAAAACAGTCCACTACAACAACACATACACGATTGCAAGAAAATAAAGATAGATAGTGAGACCAAGATTATTACAAGATTAAGAACTAAAGAGTATATTAAACTCAAAAACCCCTAATGAATGTAACAATCAAAACCACACTCTTACGGTGACCACCAAGGGAACGAACTCGCCTCAAGATCTACCGTTTCCAAGCAAAGAACAATGTTAGCTTTTCCAAGCCCTATACTAGAATTACACTAAGTTGGTCTACTCTCAAGAGAGAGGATTTTAAGAGTCTCAAAATCTCATTTCTTTCATCAACTAAAAACTAAGTGAAAATAAGACTAAGGGGCCTATTTATAGTGTATTACAAAAGAAGACAAAAAGACCATATTACCCTTAATGAGAGGGGCGGCCTTGGTGTGTTGGAAGACAATATGAATTGTACAAAACGCCCCTTAGGCTAAGTGACTGAAATGTCCTTAGTAAAGGCACCAAAACCGTGAACCAACAAAGGTGGTCCAAATTCGAGAGTCCTTAAGTCTTCAAGGCTCCAATCAATCTTCCACACTTGGGTTTGGTCAATGGTAGGCTAAAAACATCCCCTCCAAGTATGATCCCATGCCCTCCATGTGACCAAAGCTTGATTCTTCACATTGTGACTTCGAATGATGTCGTCAAAAGCTAAGGCGGTCATTATTCTTATATCATCCTCCTCTTCTTGAAAAGGATTCGACCTCGAATCCAAACCTTGCAAAACTGAAAAGAGGACACACAAATGCAAACTCCTCATGGCATGAGGGTTAGGGTTAGCATAACAAATCATCTCAACATGCCAAGGTTGCACATATTTGCAATATAACCAAGAATCCTTTGAAAGAAATATTAAAACTCAATAAAAGATGTACAAAGGGTTTGGTTATAGGGTACATCAAGGGTAACACTTTGCTTGTCATATAGACCAAGCAACAAGTTTGGTGCACCAACATCACCATGTCTAAATTTGGCACCGGGGTCAAATGGGAAAAGTGGCCATAGACACGGGTCTCGACAACACTTCCCTTTCCCGTGGTCTACACCCAAACTAAATGACATACTCTTTATAATAACATACATATCATCCAAAGAAAATAGAGAGTAGAGAAACGTATCACTCAAATCGACTTCTACTACGGTGCTCTCATGTGTGTACTCACTACTAGTTTCCCAATAAACACCATGAGTACTCTCAACAATGAAATCACACAAAGTAGAAGAAGAAGAAGTAGCTTCCGCAACTACACATTCCTTACCCTTAGGAGTACTCTCATCTTCCAAGACGAGTTTTCCCTCTTTAGGAAGAATGTTGTCACACCATAGTGGGTTAGCATATAGGCTATAGCTTCCAAGGCAAGCTATACCATCATTTTCACCACTAGGTTCATTAGGAGTGTTTAAATCATCTTCAAACAAGACATTATACCTAAAAAGAGTGTGATCTACCTCACGGACAGATTTGGAACAAGCAAGCTCCTCACTCTCTAAATAATCAATATCAAGTTTCAAGGATGCTTCAAACACAATATTACCCCAAGAAGAGCTCTCGGGTTCATTCTCACCTTGTTGACCAATATTTTCAAATATTTCACTCACTTGAGTCCTATTAAGCACATCACACACATACTCAAGTGGTGGATAGTTTTCACGAACAAGTTGGTCAATACCCATTACACAAGACGATGTACTTCCCTTCAACACATAGGCTTCAACACTAGGTGGACATAAATTGATCTCACAAGCGGAGTCAATTTCGTTATCAATAGGATCAACTAGTGTATCCACACTCACAATATGTACATCATCATCAAGTGGCAAAGAAACAATAGACTCACATATAGGTAAGCTACAACTCACACTCAATGGGCTACTAGCCGCACAATTATCATTCACATGTACAAAAGTGTAAGAGTTAGCCATTTTACCTTGAAGTCCTTGAGTAGATTCTTCTTTGTCATGGTGTGAAGGCCCTCCAAAAGCTTGGGCAGCAACTTCCTTTTGGCATTGTCCTTCTTTGCTTGTCATGTTGGTACCTACACAAATGTCCTTAGAAATAGAAGGACAACCAATGTTAGAATGGCTTGGTGGTAATCCCCTCACTTCGCTCCACACTACCTCTCCTTTTTCCACTCTCGGATTACCACCTTTCACTCCCTTACTCCTCTCAATCCTTTGTTTCTCATAATAATTCGAATTGGAGTAGGTAGGCATTTCTCTTCGTGGCTTGGGCAGCAAGTAAGTCATGAGGCGATTCCCCCATTGATCTCTTACAATATTTGGCCAATATTGCACGTTTGGAACTCTATGTTGTGCAAACCAATCGGCACCTAAGCATACATGACCGTATGGCAATGGAAGAATATCGCACCACACCTCCTCATGGTATTCAAATTGGGAGAAGACAACCTTGACCCTCTCGGTAACCTTAAACCCGTCCAAGAAGTATGGAACAAGCAAAGGCTCACGAAACAACCCCAAGTAGTCAACCATGGATGGAACGATGTAGTTTCTATGGTACCTATCATTTAGCTCAATGTGGCAGCCCGGTATCCCACACATGGTCACCTTTCCGGAGTGTACACTCCTTCTTGGTTCAACATTGTAAGGCATACGAGTACCCCTTAGTTTTGGAGATGCATACCCTCTTCTTCTCATTGGACAACCTCCCCTAGAGCTAGTATAACCATTCACACTATATCGACTTTGATAAGAAGTACTACAAGGTGGAGAATATGGATCTTCACACTCCTCACGTGTACCCTCATCATAGCTCTCATAAGTTTTGCGAACAAAAGGGTTATACCTAACACCAAATCTAGGTTCGGAGTAAGAAGTGTACGACTCCTCACATGCCCCAACATCATCACAAGATCCATCACTAGGTCCTACATCATCTCCAAAGTTACCATAAGCACTAGGCACTTCATTCACCTCATTTTCTCCCTTAAAACAGTAACTTTCAAATCTGCCCAAGTCTCGATCATGGCTATTTTCATAGCCTCCGCAATCTCCCTCAACTTCGTAGCCATAAAACCCTTCACTACAATCATAGTCTCCCATGTTGTAGTCACAATAATCCCCGGCTATCGAAGACATGTTCCCCTTATATCACCCTTTAAACCTACAAAATGAACAAACAAGATTAGTAGTAAAGATCCTCACCAACACTCGTATACACTCATCTTTGTGATTCTCACAATTGGAGCGGCGAATATTGAAAGTTGCTTATACTCCGGTAGTCAATAGGATGTCAATTCTACTTGGCGGCCGGAATAGATTCTTGTTTGATCGACTCAAGACACAAAAATAAAATTCACTTACGAACTTGAGACAAAGAAGTTACTACGAGTTAAAAATGAGAAAAGCACACAAACAACGAAGACACGAAGAAACGGATTCAATAATTAATCTACAACTAAGTAGGTGATTACTAGTTGTTAATTAATTCTAGAATCAAGACATGAAACTAATGAAACAATAAGATGAAACTAAGAATCTAAAATTTTTGAGCTCGGAAATATTGCGTGAACAGTAGCAGTGATGACATGGCAGTCACGTATTGGTTTCGGCCCCACACAACTTTTGTTGTCCAATTTCAAGTCTTGGTCAATTTTTCAATTTGGACTTTGGTGGAATTTGTTTAAGGAGGGAAATTCAAACAAGTCTTGGAGCCCTTTTCAATTTCAAGTTTTCAAGACTTGACTTTATTGTACTTCTCCTTAAAACATGGATCCGTAAATCATGGAAAAGTGTTGGAAAGTGGTTGAGACTTGATTGATAGGTCTTTGTTGGTTGTAGTGTCTTTCAGGACTAACAAATAATACACCTTTTTCCTTCAACTTTTTGGATTTAGCATTCACTTTATCTTCAACAATATATGAAGGTGGTGATGAACATCAAGAACAACAACAACAACAACAAGAACTACAACAATAATCTTCAAGAACACCAACAATTTTTCACATGGCCAACTCCAATCCACAATAACAATATCTCCAACACTTGGCCAAGACAACTACAACTTCAACAAAATGGTTTTCAATCCACCAATTAACAACAATATCACGTGGCCAAGCTTATAACATCAACAAGATGAAAACCACAAGGCCAAAACAGTCCACCACAATGGCCAAGCTTATGTTCACAACAACCTTTCAACAAGTTCAAGCTCAAGTTTAGATCTAGACTCAAAGTGTTAGTGGGCAAGAAAACTAACACTAGGAACAACAAAACAAACAAAAACACTATTATATCTAGACATACAACAACAAATCTCGGCCAAGACACAACAAGAACACGATTTTGGCCAAGAACACAAACACGGACAGATTGCTATTTTTCTGGAAATTTCAGTTTTCCTTTTTTTTTTTTTTTTTTTTTAACAAGAAGGCCCAAGATTGATCTTGTAGGAACAAGATCAAGCCATGCTTTGATACCAAATGATACGATAAATACAAGGGAAGCACGAAACAACTCCAAAACAGTCCACTAATCTTAAGGATTTGAGGACCAAGATGGAGACCACTCTCGGATTCGCTACCAACAACAAGAATACAAGATACAAGGGTGTATTTCAACACCAAAACAGCTACAAAACGTGATGAACAAGATGTACAACAACAATACAAGTTTCGGATCCAACGAAGGCCCAAAACAGTCCACTACAACAACACATACACGATTGCAAGAAAATAAAGATAGATAGTGAGACCAAGATTATTACAAGATTAAGAACTAAAGAGTATATTAAACTAAAAAACCCCTAATGAATGTAACAATCAAAACCACACTCTTACGGTGACCACCAAGGGAACGAACTCGCCTCAAGATCTACCGTTTCCAAGCAAAGAACAATGTTAGCTTTTCCAAGCCCTATACTAGAATTACACTAAGTTGGTCTACTCTCAAGAGAGAGGATTTTAAGAGTCTCAAAATCTCATTTCTTTCATCAACTAAAAACTAAGTGAAAATAAGACTAAGAGGCCTATTTATAGTGTATTACAAAAGAAGACAAAAAGACCATATTACCCTTAATGAGAGGGGCGGCCTTGGTGTGTTGGAAGACAATATGAATTGTCCAAAATGCCCCTTAGGCTAAGTGACCGAAATGTCCTTAGTAAAGGCACCAAAACCGTGAACCAACAAAGGTGGTCCAAATTCGAGAGTCCTTAAGTCTTCAAGGCTCCAATCAATCTTCCACACTTGGGTTTGGTCAATGGTAGGCTAAAAACATCCCCTCCAAGTATGATCCCATGCCCTCCATGTGACCAAAGCTTGATTCTTCACATTGTGACTTCGAATGATGTCGTCAAAAGCTAAGGCGGTCATTATTCTTATATCACTCGGCCTCATCCTCCCCCTTTCGGAAACCACCTCCTTACCAAGGTAGTACACTTTCCCTTCTTGTAGGATCACATTGCGCCGGTTCGGACATTCATTGGCCTTATGCCCCCAACCTTGGCACTTGAAGCATTGGAACCCCTTTGGGTTGGGATATTTGTGAGCCTCCGGTTTCGGAGGGAATTTAGGGACTATTTTGGACTCGGGCAGCTTCGTAGGGGCGGGTTGGTCCTTGTTTTTGGGCCAACCCGAGGGGGTTTGTACCCTTGCCTTGAAGGATGATCTCTCCTTAAGTTCCCTTTCAATCTCAAGGGCCGCTTGGAATATACCGTCAATGGTTTCAAACCGGTGAAGGGTCAAATGAGTGGAGATCTCTTTGTTTAACCCACACTTGAACCGGATGATGTCGTGACTGATTTTCTCCCCACGATGATCAAGTTTCAACATGAGTTGTTGGAACTCGTCAAAATAGGCCATCACACTCTTGCCTCCTTGCCGCAAGCCATATAATCTAGCAAGCAACTCATGACGATATCTCTCGGGAAGGTATCGTTGTCTCATCAAATACCTCAACCGATACCACGGTGGTGGCTGCCCATCAACTAATTCATTACCAAATCGTTTAACATACTCCCACCAAGTGTTAGCATAGCCCTCGAGGTGAGCTATAGCGTAGCAACTCTTCTTTTCTTCCAAGATGTCATTAACTTGGAAAACTTTGTCACAAGCCGATTCCCAAGTTAAGTAGGTCTCGGGGTCACTTTCACCCTTAAAGATGGGTAGGCTCAACTTGATGGTGTTGATGCCTACGTCTCTCTCTTGGTGTCGGTTTCCCCTATCTCCATACCCCCGGTATCTCCTAGGTTCTCCTCGACCCCCTCTTAACTCCTCCTCTCTTATATAAGCATCATCAAAGGCTCCATCTCCTTTATACTCCTCTCTACCGTATCCTTCAAAGTGGGCTGGTCGGCCTTGGCCGTTTTGATTCGGAGGATTTGGAATTTGCGGTCTTTGGGTTAATGGAGCTTGGAATGGAGGGTTCGGATTTAGTGGAGGTACTTGGCGTCCAAATCCCTCTTGTGGAATTGGAGGGGCTTGGAAATGTAGTGGTCTAGTGGGGTCTCGGTTTGGAGGAAAATAGGTAGTCTGGCTTGCGGTATTTAGTGGAGCTTGGGGTGCATTTAGCATTTGGTGGACTGTTTCGGGGGTGATGGTTGCGGAGGAGGTCCTATCATGACCATTGGTAGATACATGTAGAGGAGTAGAAGGACGAGAGTTCCTTTGACTCTCCACTTGTTCTAATCTCCCACTAATAGTCGACACTTCCCCCTTTATTGCTGCCAAGTCCCCTCTCACGGCCCCAAATTCCGAATTCAACCTTTCAAGTGTCCGGGTAACGGCCTCAAGAGTGACCCTCATAGAATCAAGGGCATTAGTATCCACATTATGAGACGTAGCTCCTTCCATTGTCAAGATATTATCCGCTTTAGTTCACCACAAGTTCGTGTTCCACAAGTGTTGTATAATTGGCTAGTAACCGTGAAATTTTTAAGGTATGAGTAAGCTCTTATCCGGAATGGATTCTTGTTTGAAGACTCAAAGAATTCTTGCCGGACTAGAGTCAAAAATCAGCAATTCATTCAAACGAATAAAAGCACTCAAATAATCGTTGACACGAACAAACGGTTCAAGGAACTAGTTGACAACCTAGTAGGAAGGTACTAGTTTGTTAATTACTTCTAGGACCAAGTAAGGGAAACCAAGGATCAACAATTAGCAACCAAAGAATATCCTAAGTTGAGCTTATAGTGACGTGGCAGCATGCAATGGTTCCACACGTTCTTCTTCTCTTTTTTTTTTTTTGTGTTAATATTCACACAACTTGTTATAGTTTGCAAAGTGTTTTGGTGGGAAAAATAAAATCTTGTAGTATTTCACCCTTTTCAAACTCAAGAAAGTGAGGTTTGGTTGACTAATCCCACAAAACAAGGCTCCTTGAATTAGGGAAAAGTGATTGACAAGACTAAAGGTGATGGGTGCAAGTCTTTCACATCAACTTTATAGCTTGTCTTACAACTTGAGCACACAACAAGATGAACAAGTTCAAAAGATGAACACCTCACAAACTTCATTAACTTCTTTAGCACATAAACACACAACCACCGATTTTTCTTTTGGTTATCAACAACATACAACTTTCGGCCACTTCAAGTCACTACACAATGTTCAAGTTTTCAAGCTCAACTTTTGGATCTAGACACCTTAGTGTTGGTGAGAAAGAAACCAACACTAGAAACTCACTAAACAAGCAAAATAACACCTAGATCTAAACATACAACATCATTCTTGGTTTCAACTTTTAATGGACAGATTTTCAGAATTTCTTTGTGGTGTTGTTTGTTTAAGCCGTGAACTAGCCCAAGATGGGTTATGTTGGAACACAACTGGTCTTGCTTTGATACCAAATGATACAAAATCAAACCAACAACACCAAGAGCTACAAGTAGGCTCGGATTTCAGTCCAACAACACAAGAACAACAAGTTTAAGTTTCGGTTTTTCAGTCCAACAACACAAGAACAACAAGATAGATAACAATGCTAGTGAATCGAAAAGAGCCCCACACGGCTTCACTAGACTTTAAGATAACAAAATCAACAACAACAACAAGATAAAGAAGATAGATAACTTGACATATAACATTCAAGAAACTAAGAACCCTAACATCAAGAGAGGACCCTAAGTCTAATGAATATAAACACCAAGTTCTTACGAGGACCAAGAGGCACTCAACGACCTCAAAACCCTTGTTTCTAGCCAAAGAGACAACACAAGTATCCCTCTACTTGTGAGATAATAGGGGCGGCTTCTAAGAGTGGAAGAGAGAGAGAAATGATTAGTGTTTTTAGGTTACAAAATCAGCATTCAAAAACTAAGGAATAACTCTCTAACATGTTCTATTTATACTACAAACAAAAGGGGTAAAATGACCCATCCGCCCTTGCTTCTTGTGCCAACCTTGGAGAGTAGTTTATTACACATTAAGACCTCTCTTCACACATAAAAACGTTTAGGTCCTTGGTTGTTTCAATCACCAACTCACACACGGCCATTTGCATGAACAAAGCTTGGAGTTTTTGTAATTCCCGAGCTTGGCTTCGTGTGAAAGGCCGTGTACCTGTGGAGGCTGCCCCAACCGTATCAAAAAGTCCTTGTTGGGGATTCATAATCCACTTTAGGGATGCACATTGTGTAAGGGAAAGAACTCCAACCAAGATGAAGGGATAAAGAAGGGGAGTCATGAAAGGCTCTAAGGTGGTTCACCATTGTGTGTTTCCATTATTGACAAAGGTTTTATCACTTGTAGGTCAAGAAGAGATTTTTCTCTTGGAACTACTTTGGATCAACCCCATTTGTGTGATACCCTTTTTATATATGTGTGTAGAGATGGTATCTTTCATTGTCAACTCTTTCGTGCATTTTTCAATAGATTTCAAATGTTTAACACGAAGGATCCTAGGCTATATTTCAAGTGTGTACCACCTTGGCATTATAATGTTATTTGTGCACCAACCCTAACCCTTATTCCATGATAATGTTTTGCTTGTTTGTCCTTACTTTAGTTTTGCAAGGTATATATTTGAGATCGAATCCTTTTCAAGAAGGAGAGGATGATACTAGTCAAATGGCTATCCATGCTTTTGAAGACATCATTTGAGGCTAATGTATATGGACTAAAGACTTGGTCTCCTCGAGGACAAAGGAACATATATGGACGACCCATTTTGAGGATGAAATAAAGCAAACCCGTGTGTGGAAGATTGTGTGAGGGCTTACCTTTGATGCCTACCCGATACCACAAATGTTGAAGCATGACCCCACATTTTGGAGCATTGAAGAAGAACCCTTTATTAAGGGTATTTTGGGGATTACACTTGTTGGAAAGACACTCCATGGTTGCCCCTTTTATTAAGGGTATTGTGGTCATTTTTTGTTATGTAATAAGTTAGGATATAAATAGACACTTATTAGCCCTATTTTAGTTATTTGTTGAATGATATTGAAAGCATTAGTCTCCTCTATAGAGAAAAAGAGTTAAACTAAAACTAGGGTGACACATAGTATGGATTCACTTATGTTGCATCCTCCCCTTCTTGAAAAGAATTCACTTGTATTGCATCTTTCCCTTCTTGAAAAGGGTTTTTCTCACTCTACTCAGTTTTCCATCATAAGGTTCCATCCTTATAATTAGACATACCCTCATACTATCATTAATAATATCATGAACAAGAAAAGGGTAGAGAAAGGTGTCACAAAAGTCAACTTCAACTATCGTGTACTTATTCATGTACTCACTAGTTTCAAGTTTATCACCATTAGTATGCTCAATATTGGAAACACACAAAGAAGAAGTTGATGGAATTTCTAAACAAATATCACCTTCTCTTTCAAAGGAGCATTCCTTAAGTAGACACAACCACCATTAACATCAAAAGGATCACAATCAAAATCATTTTTCAAACAACAATCAATAATCGGGTTTCTTTTACATTCAATCAAATCAAAGTCTTCTTCACCCGATTGATCACTCTTCACAACATTCTCATTTTCATAATTTCTATACACAATAATATGGTTTTCATCACATAGTATGCTCAACGAATCATTGTCAATCTCATGATCAACTCTGTCGATATCATGACTAAGTTGAAACTAATCAAACAAACCATTCACATGCTTAAGTAGGGGATTATATTCATGAGTAAGTTGATCATTGTACACACCCTTATGAGGTGGTGGAAAATCACATGCCAACATAGACTCTCCTTGGTTTTCACAAGGGTCAACTAGTATGTGAATACTCTCATTACTTGTCAATGGAACCTCATTCATGTTACAAGGGCTAGCACTAGGTTTACACAAATTGATCTCACGAGAAGAATAAATTCAGTCATCTATAGGATTTTCTAGTACTTGTGAACTTCCAACAAGAATTCAATAACTGCAAAACCTATCAATACCAAGAGCATCATAAAGGGACAACTCATGTACTTCTTCACTAGGCAAACCAGTAACTACACCCACTTGGCCACTACTAGCCACATCACAACATATTAAGTTTATAGGAGTGTAAGAGAGAGCATTTTTACCTTGTAGCTCACATTAGTTTTTGACTTCACCTTGTTGTATGTTATGACAGTCTACTTTCTTCTTTGAGAAGCCCTCATGACAATAGAGTTTGTCAAGACTTATCAAAGGAGTTTCGGCCTTCACTTTTTTTTCATGATACGGGTGCAAAGAGTACAAGATCTTTCTCAGAGGACCAAGCTTAGGTTTACAAGTGGATGAAGATATTTAGGACCATTTCAAAGTATTGAAATAAGTTGAAGAGAGAAGAATAAACTATGCACTCTAAAGCCATCCCTTTGTACCCTCTCAGTAAGGGTATTATGGTCTTTTACACTCTAAAATCAACACTCAAGAGGCACCTCATCTTCAAGATCATTAAGGACATATTTGTCTTTGCATGTAATAACTATAAATAGAATTTAGGCTTCTATTTTTCATTAGATTTGGATGAATATGGAGTGAACTCTCTTGTGAGGAGTGTTTTTAGTGTAGGACTTGGAAAAGTCATTTAAACTAGGGCCTCTTTAAGTATGGAATCACTTGATTGTAAATCGGCTTAGAAACATTGGTGCTTTGGGGAGGTTGAGTCCCTTTTGTGTCAATGTAAGAGTGTGGTGTTTCTATTACAAGCTTTAGTGGGTTTTGGTGTTTGATACACACCTTAGTTCCTATTGTATTGTGATAGTTATGTCTAATTATCTATCTTTCATTTATACAAGTATTTTGTTTTTTTGTTCGTGAATATGTGTGTGCTTTGCCTCTCTTAGTGTTAGTCTCTTCTTCATTCTCTTTCTTTTAGGTTATTTTAGGATTTTATAGCTTAGTATTATATCATTTTGTATCAAGAGCCACATTTTAGGGTTGTTCCTACAACTCTAAGTCTTGGATTGTTGTTACCATAAAGAAAATCTTCATAAAAAAAGAGTCAAACGTTCAAAATTCACAAAAAAAGTTGAGTCTTGTTGTTGGTAGTAGATACAAATCATAAAAACAGTATGATCTAAGTTTTTGTGTTTTTAGATAGTTTCTAGTGCTGGATCCTTGCTTGCTAGCACTAATAGAGTCTAGATCTAAGTTTTGAGCAATATCTGGGTTGTTTTGAGCATTCCACTACACTTGAGTTTAAAGATTTTGAAAGGTGGATGGATTTCGTGTGGTGTGTTGTGGTTGTGATGTTTTGTAATTGATATTATGATATTTGTGCTTGTCTTGGCAAAGGGACCTTAGATCTACAAGAAAATTTAAATTTGGAGGTCATTTGCCTTGTGGTCCTTGGTCAACTCTTGAATATTCATGTTCTTCTTCTTCTTCTTCATATCTTGTTGAAGAAGTATATTCAAAAGAGCTTGTTTGATCTAGAAAAAGAAAGAAAGAGAGTGTGGAAGTTGTTTGTACAAAGAATATTCCTAGCATATTTTAATTCATCCAACAGAAGAGGGAACATAGCGAATATTCAAGTGCAATTGAAAGTACAAGGGGGAGGGGGGACAAATTCAATTCAAATCCATTTTGAAGTTTGAAAGGGCTCCAAAACTTGGATTTCGCCACTCAAAATCGTCCCACACTCCTTACTTGAAGGATTTGGCCAAGAAAAAAAATTGAAGAACAAAATTTTTTTAAAAGTTCACGTCCAATCACAAGTTGCCACATCATCATTTATGGACAACCAAAATTTTAGCTCAAACTTGGATTTCATAGTTGTAATTAGTTGTTTATTAGTAAAATTTTGTTGATTCTATCACTAATTAGCAAACTAGTAACAATCTACTAGGTTGAGAATTAGTTTAGAGTCCTTTCTTTCGTGTTTCCGTGTCTTGTGTGCTTTTCTCGTTTTGTGATCCATTGTGCTTTGTTGGTTTAAGTCCAAAACAAATTTTCTTTGAGTCAATTCAAATGAAAATCTTTTTTGGGAAAAATTAGACTTATCCCTCAATCACTCACAAAGTACAAGCCAATTTTCAACACTTGTGAAACAAGGTGTGAGGTAAAACAGAGAGTGAGAGTGTGTGTGACATTATTTGAACTAACTTGTTTGTTCATTTTGTAGGTTTGTTCTTTGTTTTAGGTATATTTTCCATGGAACCCAAGGGTTCAACCTCCCAATCCATGGATGACAATATCACTATTGTTATTTTAGCCCGTTTTGAAATAATTTCCCGTTATATGGCTAGGTTGAATGCGGATATTGGAACAATAAAAGGGAATATGGCAATAATGAAGGGTGATTTGGGATCAATGGAAGGTGAAATGACCACAATGAGTGGAAGATTGGAATAAGTTGAAATTCAAAGAAACTCACGACCCTCTACTCCTCATCCCTACCATGTGTCTTCTAGTGTACAAGCCCAAAACACATCTACTACCATCATACCCAAGACCCTTCACCAAATGCTATATCCTCCAAGACCTCTACAAAACCAAGTCCAAACCATACCTACCCAAGACCTACATAGACCTCTACATCCTCAATTGAACCAAGTCCAACAAGAAGGACTTGGAAACCAAATACCACCACAAAATTCAAACTACCAAGTTCAAAATCAACTTGACCAAATACTAACCCTCCACTAAATCCAATGCATCAAATCCGAAAACCACTTAACCAAAGACCCTACCATCAACGAAATCCAATGCCTCCTCTTAACCAAAATCAACCCATCCAAATTGAAGACTATGGTAGAAAGGAATAAGAAGGTTATGGTGTTTTCAATGATGACTACTTGATTAAAGAAGAGATGAGGTCTAGGAATGATCAAAGAGGACATCATGGTAGATACCGAGGGCATGAAGGAATGCAAGGTCATGGAAATCCACAAGCAACCCATGAGGTTGGCATAAACTCCATCAAGGTTGGCATTCCCAATTTTAAAAGTGAAAGTCATCCCGAAGTGTACACATCTTGGGTGTCTTCTTATGACAAGTTATTCCAAGTTAATGATCTATCTGAAGAGATGAAAAGTTGCTATGCTATAGCTCACTTAGAGGGTTATGCAAACATTTGGTGGAATTACACTTAAAGGTTTGGGAATGTGATGATTGTTGGTCAACCTCCTCTTTGGGAAATATTGAAGAGGCTTACGAGGGAGAGATATGTATTGAAGAATTATAAAAATGAGCTTTTTGCCAAGCTATACAACTTGAGGCAAGGAAGCAAGAGTGTCATAGCCTATTATGATAAGTTTCAACAATTGATTTTGAAGCTTGATCACCGGGGAGAAAAAGTTCACCATGACATGATACGCTTTAAAGTTGGGTTGAACAAAGACATTTCTTCTCACATGACTCTTCATAAGTTTGAAACTATTGGCAGTATCTTCCAAGGGGAACTTGAGGTTGAGAGGGAACTCAAATAAAAGGTGACCTACAAGTACAAAAGGCAAAAACCTATGGGCTGGTCTAAGGAAAAAGAAGTAATTTCATCATCTTCGGGTTGGAACAAGAACAAAAATCCTCCATCTAATGCTCCACAAACAGAGATCAAGGCTGCGCAACATCATCCTCCAAGAAATGAAGGTAAACCAAATCCTAATCCCAATTCAAAGGTGATACGATACAAACTAGGAAAGTACCAAAACACACTCCGAAGTAGTCCACAAATCACAAGGATGCAAGGACCAAATGGAGACCACTCTCGGTTTTAACAAACAACAACATGAATACACGATATATGGGTATGTTTCACACCAAATCACCCACCATAAACTAAGTTAACAATAACAATATGATGAACAACAAAAATATGATAATACAATCGATAGATTAAAGGTTCCAAGACACAAACACTACACAAGAATGCAAGAAATGGAAAGATAGGTAGTGTGACATACACTATTACATGAACTAAGAACCTAAGTATGTTTCAAACACAAAAACCCTTAATACTATGATGATAGGAACACCTACACTCTTAGTTGGACAAAAGAGGGACCTCAATCCTTCAAGAACCCAACATTCCAGGCAAGAGAACAACACAAGTGATTCCATACATTTTTTTCACCTAGTTTTGGCCAAGCCTCCAAAGAGAAAGAGAACTTGTCTTTCTATTGTGTTTTACAAGATTCAATATACAAAAACTAATGAATAAAACCCTATATTATTCTATTTATAGTGTATTACAAACATAAAGTGAAATGACCAAAAAGTTCCTTTAATGAAATGTGAGCAAAGGACACCCACAGAGTGCAACTTAAGGGCTGTTTTGGTGTGTTCCAAAAGCCTTCTTTCACTTAACTTGTACACTCCCTTAGATGGTTCCAATAAACATTGTCATTCATCATTCATCATGGTCGTGCCCGTATCTTCTTCCCCTTGTTGAAAAGGATTCAACCTCAGATATATACCTTGCAAAATCAAAGCGAAGACAAAAAAGCATACATCCTCATGGTATGAGGCTTAGGGTTAGCAAAATAAATATATCAACATGCCAAGGCAGTACATACTTGAGATATAACCAAGAGTCCTTCGTGTTATACATTAGAAAGCTATTCAAGAATGCACCAAGGAATTGGTTAAGGAAATCACTAAGAGATAAGGAAACAACAATGGTCATAATGGCATCACTAGATACAAAAGATAAGATTACCTTTATCTTAGGGTCTATAAGACAATTGCTTCATCACCTCTTTTAAATACCACATCAGGGGTGGTTCCCTAATTGAAAGTAAAGTCCACACAAAATATATAGCAATGTCACTCAAACAAGTGAACCAACCAACATATATCTTACCTCCATATACGGCCAATCCATAACTATCATGAAAGTCATTAAAAGAAAAAAGGTAGTATATAAAGAAATCAAATGTAAAGGTACCATCCAAGGTGCTACCATCTAGGAAACTATCATTTGGCTTAAAAGACTTAACACATGATATACACAAGGATGAACTCAAAGCATTTAAGCACATAACAAATTTTTCCTTTTGGGCAATTCATGCCAACATATGGTATATATCCAATAATATCATGAATTTAATCATATGCATAAAGGTAATGATGAAGAAGGTACAAAGGATAATATTCTCATCCAAGATGTATTCACAAGTAGGAAGACATAAAGTGAGAAAGAGACATTAGAAGCTCATAGGACCTCTCTTTTTCTAACAACTTCCCGAGGAAAGGTATTCCATTAATGGAGTCATCCATTAGGGAGAATAGAGAAACTACCATGCAACAAACCAACCCAAGACAAGTAGTTCTCCCAAAAACTTTGTTTCCCTCTACTAATGATGTTAAGCATGCTCCCATGAGTCCTACAAGACACATCACATTATCCCTTCCTATGTAGGTGACAAGAAGCCGTGAACATCCTTTGACTCATCTACTCACAAGAACTCAACTTGGCATCCACAAGTTGTGGTCCAAACAACTTAAACTCTCGGGAGTTAAATATGGTTGCAAGCACATATACAATACCCCAAAGAGGCAATGACACAATTGCCCTTGGTTTTTCAATCATGAAATTCCCTTTGAGAAAGGGGCATCCCATCACAAGCAAGTCACAAAGAAAGGCATCACATGAATGTCTTAACCTACAAGTAGTGTTACCTTGGTCAAGAATGGAAACACTTAAGGGTGAACTCTCTTGGTTCTCTTTTACTACTCCCCTTCTTTAGTGAATACTTAAGCTTGTTGGAAATTCCCCCCATGCACAACTTGGGTCTATCGAGTAGGTTGTAAATCCACAAGAATGACTTTCCATCACAGGGAAGGATACCAACACTCACAATCAAATCTTTCTTGTCATCTTAACCAAGCATAAAGTTGGATGTACAACAACCTCCACGTCTCAAGAGGTTACTGGGTCAAATGAGAGAAGTAGCCATGGACATGGATTTCGTCTATACTCTCTTTCAAGAGAGCAATCCGCACATAGCTTTAAACAACCACAGGCATCAAAGGGATTACAATCAAAAACAATTTCACAAGTACAATCATAATTCGGGCTTCCTAAACATCCAAGAAAATCCAGGTCATCTTCACCCGATTGATTATCTTGCATGCCCTCACTAGTTGTCGGCAACTCATATACCAATGTAGACTCACCTTGGTTTTCACAAAGGTCAAATAGTGTATGAATACTCTTGTCAATTCGTAATGGAACCTTATTCAAGTTATAAGTGGTAGCACTAGATGGACACAAATCATTCTTACGAGAAGAATCAATTTTGTCATCTAAAGGATAAACTAGTGCTTGCGTACTCACAATAAGAGTTTGGTCCACAAGCGACCTAACATCACCAAGAGTATCAGAAAAGGAAGACTCAAGCACCTCTACTCTAGGAAAATCAGCAACTACATCCATTTGTTTTTTACTAGCCACATCACAATATTCTAAGTTAATTGAAGTGTAGGGGATAGTATTTTTACCTTGTAGCTCACATGATTAGCCTTCACTTTGGTGCGGGTTATCGTAGCCCACTTCTTCATTTGGGAAGCATCATAAGGTGCTTGGACAAGAGGCATTGGATTTGGTGGGATAAGTGTGGATATCAATCGACGTAGCTCTTCAAGGTCCCGTTTGAAACCTTCATATGGTTCCGAGGTAGTTTTATTATCCATGGTACCTAAGAAAAAAAGACAACAACAAAAAAACAAACAAACTAGATAGGTCAAAATAGCCTCACCACACTCACACTCTTTGATTACCTCACACGTAGCTTCACAAGTATTGTAAGCCGACTAAGAAACCCGTGAAGAGTTGAGGATTTAGTCTAGTCTTGTCCACAATATATTTTGGTTTGAAACTCAAACAAATCTCATAGGACTTGATTCAAGAACTAACAATGATTCAAAAATACGAAAGTACACAACAAATTTAAACATGAATGAAGCAACACAAAACTAACTAATAATCTAGTAGATGAGTACTAGTTTGCTAATTAGTATTAGAATCAACAAATTAAATTAAGATACAGAGTTTTGAGCTTAAAATTATTACGTGAAAAGAAAATGGTGACAAGACAGTCCACTATTGGCTCAGTTTTATCAAGTTTTTATTTTTGCCAATTTCAAGTCTTGGTCAATTACAATTTGTATTGGTGGAATTTGGTTAAAAGGAGGGAATATAAGTCTTGGAGCTCTTTTTATAATTCAAATTTCAAGACTTGACTTTTCATGCACTTCTTCTTAAAACATGGTCCCTTAAATCATGGAAAGTGTTGAGAAGTGATTGGCAAGTCTTTGGTGGTTGTAAGTTTTTCAAGACTAACAAGTACTTCACCTTTTACCCTTCACCTTTTGAGATCTAACATTCACTTTATTTAACAAGGTATGAAGGTTAGGGAGAACATCAAGAACAAATTCAAGAAGCACCAAGAACAATCAACAACAATCCCCAAGAACAACAACACAACCACAACATACAGCCAACTCAAACCCACCATAACATGGTCAAAACTACAACAACTTCAAAAAATGTCCTTAGGCTGTTATCTATAACAACATCACACGTACAAGCCTATAACATCATCATCAACACACGGCCAAGGGAATTCCACAACCATAATATTTAACAATACACGGCTAAGTCTAAGTTCACATCAGAAACATCAACAACAAAAGCTCAAACTTAGATATAGACTCAAATTGTTAGTGAGGAACAAAACTAACACTAGAAACACTCAACACAAATAAAATTCTTGGACAAGACACAAAAGGAACATAATTTTGGCCAAGACACAAAAATGGACAGATTTGCTTCTTTTTGGATTTTTCAGTTTTTACACTTTTTTTGAATTTTCAAGGCAATACCAAGATTGATATTATGGGAACATGACCAGACATGCTTTTATACCAAATGATAAGATACAAAAAATTAAAGTACCAAAACAAACTCCAAAAAATTCTACAAATCACAAGGATCCAAGTACCAAATTGATACGGTTGGGGCAGCCTCCACAGGTACACGGCCTTTCACACGAAGCCAAGTTCGGGAATTACAAAAACTCCAAGCTTTGTTCATGCAAGTGGCCGTGTGTGAGTTGGTGATTGAACCAACCAAGGACCTAAACGTTTTTGTGTGAAGAGAGGTCTTAATGTGTAATAAGCTACTCTTCAAGGTTGGCACAAGAAGCAAGGGCGGATGGGTCATTTTACCCCTTTTGTTTGTAGTATAAATAGAACATGTTAGAGAGTTAGTCCTCACTTTTTGAATGCTGATTTTGTAACCTAAAGAACACTAAACTTTCTCTCTCTTTTCCACTCTTGGGAGCCGCCACTACTATCTCACAAGTAGAGGGATACTTGTGTTGTCTCTTTGGCTAGAAACAAGGGTTTTGAGGTCGTTGAGTGCCTCTTGGTCCTCGTAAGAACTTGGTGTTTATATTCATTAGACTTAGGGTCCTCTCTTGATGTTAGGGTTCTTAGTTTCTTGAATGTTATATGTCAAGTTATCTATCTTTCCTTATCTTGTGGTTGTTGCTGATTTTGTCATCTTAAAGTCTAGTGAAGCCGTGTGGGGCTCTTTTCGATTCACTAGCATTGTTGTTCATCTTGTTGTTCATTTGTTGTTGAGCTGAAAAACTGAAAATTAAACTTGTTGTTCTTGTGTTGTTGGACTGAAATCCGAACCTACTTGTAGTTCTTGGTGTTGTTGGTTTGATCTTGTATCATTTGGTATCAAAGCTTGACCGGTTGTGTTCCAACATAACCCATCTTGGGCTAGTACACGGCTTAAACAAACAACACCAAAAAGGAAATTCTGAAAATCCGTCCATTAAAAGTAGAATCCGAGAATGATGTTGCATGTCTAGATCTAAGTGTTAATTTTGCTTGTTTAGTGAGTTCCTAGTGTTGGTTTCTTTCTCACCAACACTAAGGTGTCTAGGTCCAAAAGTTGAGCTTGAAAACTTGAACATTGTGTAGTGACTTGAAGTGGCCGAAAGTTGTATGTTGTTGATGACCAAAAGAAAATAAAATCGGTGGATGTTGTGTTTATGTGCTAAAGAAGTTGAAGAAGATTGTTGAGGTGTTCATCTTTTGAACTTGTTCATGTTGTTCATCTTGTTGTGTGCTCAAGTTGTAAGACAAGCTATAAAGTTGTTGTGAAAGACTTGCACCCATCACCTTTTAGTCTTGTCAATCACTTTTCCCTAATTCAAGGAGCCTTGTTTTGTGGGATTAGTCTACCAAACATCACTTTCTTGAGTTTGAAAAGGGTGAAATACTACAAGATTTTATTTTTCCCACCAAAAACACTTTGAAAACTATAACAAGTTGTGTGAATATTGACAAAAAAAAAGGAGAGAAGAAAAACATGTGGAACCATTGCATGCTGCCACGTCACTATAAGCTCAACTTAGGATATTCTTTGGTTGCTAATTGTTGATCCTTGGTTTCCCTTACTTGGTCCTAGAACTAATTAACAAACTAGTACATTCCTACTAGGTTGTCAATTAGATCCTTGAACCGTTTGTTCGTGTCAACGTTTATTTGAGTGCTTTTATTCGTTTGAATGAGTTGCTGATTTTTGGTTCTAGTCCGGCAAGAATTCTTTGAGTCTTCAAACAAGAATCCATTCCGGATAAGAGCTTACTCATACCTTAAAAATTTCACGGTTACTAGCCAATTATACAACACTTGTGGAACACGAACTTGTGGTGAACTAAAGCGGATAATATCTTGACAATGGAAGGAACTACGTCTCATAGTGTGGATACTAATGTCCTTGATTCTATGAGGGTCACTCTTGAGGCCGTTACCCGGACACTTGAAAGATTGAATTCGGAATTTGGGGCCGTGAGAGGGGACTTGGCAGCAATAAAGGGGGAAGTGTCGACTATTAGTGGGAGATTAGAACAAGTGGAGAGTCAAAGGAACTCTCGTCCTTCTACTCCTCTACATGTATCTCTACCAATGGTCATGATAGGACCTCCTCCGCAACCATCACCCCCGAAACAGTCCACCAAATGCTAAATGCACCCCAAGCTCCACTAAATACCGCAAGCCAAACTACCTATTTTCCTCCAAACCGAGACTCCACTAGACCACTACATTTCCAAGCCCCTCCAATTCCACAAGAGGGATTTGGACGCCAAGTACCTCCACTAAATCCGAACCCTCCATTCCAAGCTCCATTAAACCAAAGACCACAAATTCCAAATCCTCCGAATCAAAACGGCCAAGGCCGACCAGCCCACTTTGAAGGATACGGTAGAGAGGAGTATGAAGGAGATGGAGCCTTTGATGATGCTTATATGAGGGAGGAGGAGTTAAGAGGGGGTCGAGGAGAACCTAGGAGATACCGGGGGTATGGAGATAGGGGAAACCGACACCAAGAGAGAGACGTAGGCATCAACACCATCAAGTTGAGCCTACCCATCTTTAAGGGTGAAAGTGATCCCGAGGCCTACTTAATTTGGGAATCGGCTTGTGACAAAGTTTTCCAAGTTAATGACATCTCGGACGAAAAGAAGAGTTGCTACGCTATAGCTCACCTTGAGGGCTATGCTAACACTTGGTGGGAGTATGTTAAACGATTTGGTAATGAATTAGTCGATGGGCAGCCACCACCTTGGTATCGGTTGAGGTATTTGATGAAACAACGATACCTTCCCGAGAGATATCGTCATGAGTTACTTGCTAGATTATATGGCTTGCGGCAAGGAGGCAAGAGTGTGATGGCCTATTTTGACGAGTTCCAACAACTCATGTTGAAACTTGATCATCGTGGGGAGCAAATCAGTCACGACATCATCCAGTTCAAGTGTGGGTTGAACAAAGAGATCTCCACTCATTTGACCCTTCACCGGTTTGAAACCATTGACGGTATATTCCAAACGGCCCTTGAGATTGAAAGGGAACTTAAGGAGAGATCATCCTTCAAGGAAAGGGTACAAACCCCCTCGGGTTGGACCAAAAACAAGGACCAACCCGCTCCTATGAAGCTGCCCGAGTCCAAAACCGTCCCTAAATTCCCTCCGAAACCGGAGGCTCACAAATATCCCAACCCAAAGGGGTTCCAATGCTTTAAGTGCCAAGGTTGGGGGCATAAGGCCAACGAATGTCCGAACCGGCGCAATGTGATCCTACGAGAAGGAAAGGTGTACTACCTTGGTGAGGAGGTGGTTTCCGAAAGGGGGGAGGATGAGGCCGAGCCTCAAGATGGAGAGGGAGCTGAAAATGGGCCGAATGTTGATGAAGTAGATGGTAGTGAAGATGTCTATCCCCAAGAGGGGGAGTGTGTGGTTCCAAACTTTGTGGTTAGACGTGTCATGATTAGTAAGGCGATAGATGACCCGAGTCAAAGGGAAAATCTATTCCATACTAAGTGTCTTGTAAAGGAGAATGTGTGCACCTTGGTGATTGATAGTGGTAGTTGTACAAATGTTGCGAGCAATGCTATGGTAAATTTATTGAAGCTACCAACTACACCACACACTAGTCCTTACAAGCTACAATGGTTGAATGATTGTGGTGAATTAAGGGTCACGAGGCAATATGTGATTCGGTTTAAGGTGGGAAACTACCACGATGAGGTACTTTGTGACGTGATCCCAATGCAAGCATGTCACTTGTTGTTAGGTAGACCATGGCAATATGATAGGTCTACTAAACACGATGGGAGGTCCAACCGGTATACGCTTGAGAAGGATGGCCGAAAGGTCACACTTCATCCTCTCTCACCCTCCCAAGTAAATGAGTGGCATAAAAAGATGAGGGAGTTGAAGGGAAAGGGGGAGAATCCAGAAAGAGAGATAAAGGGGGGAGTGCCGTAGGTGAGGAAGTAGGGACATCCGAGGCTGTCCCAACGACAAGAGAGATGGAAAACGTAGTGATGTTGGCTAGGAGGAAAGAACTCTTCGTGGACCATGATGAAAACAAGCCGATGTTGCTTTTGGCCCATTGTTTTAATACTAACCCCACTAATTCTTCCATTTCCCCTTTGATTTCTTGTGTGTTGCAGGAGTATGAAGACGTATTTCCTCAAGAACTTCCGCAAGGATTACCCCCACTTCGGGGAATTGAGCACCAAATTGATTTGGTGCCGGGTTCACAACTTCCAAACAAACCGGCCTATAGGAGCAATCCCATGGACACTAAGGAGCTTGAAAGACAAGTTGAGGAGCTTCTCAACAAGGGATACATCAAGGAAAGCATGAGTCCGTGTGCTGTTCCGGTGCTTTTGGTACCAAAGAAGGACGGAACTTGGCGCATGTGCGTCGATTGTAGAGCCATCAACAAAATCACTATAAGGTATCGTCATCCAATCCTTAGACTAGATGATATGTTAGATGAGCTCCACGGATCTTGTTTGTTTTCTAAAGTGGACCTTAGGAGTGGCTATCACCAAATTCGCATGCAACCCGGTGATGAGTGGAAGACCGCATTCAAGACCAAATTCGGTCTATATGAGTGGCTGGTCATGCCCTTCGGCCTTACCAATGCTCCTAGCACCTTTATGAGGCTAATGAATCATGTAATGAAGCCTTATATTGGAAAATTTGTGGTGGTTTACTTTGATGATGTGTTGGTGTATAGTAAATCTATTGATGATCATGTAATGCATTTGAGATGTGTGTTTGATGTGCTCCGAAAGGAGAAGCTGTATGCCAACATGGAGAAGTGTTCTTTTGGTGTTGATAAGATTATATTCTTGGGTTTTGTCGTGAGCTCAAGGGGTGTGGAAGTGGACGATTCCAAGATAGACTCTATTCGAAGTTGGCCGACCCCTAAAACTATTGGAGAAATTTCATTTCTCGCATTACAAAATCAGCATTCAAAAAGTGAGGACTAACTCTCTAACATGTTCTATTTATACTACAAACAAAAGGGGTAAAATGACCCATCCGCCCTTGCTTCTTGTGCCAACCTTGAAGAGTAGCTTATTACACATTAAGAACTCTCTTCACACATAAAAACGTTTAGGTCCTTGGTTGGTTCAATCACCAACTCACACACGGCCACTTGCATGAACAAAGCTTGGAGTTTTTGTAATTCCCGAACTTGGCTTCGTGTGAAAGGCCGTGTACCTGTGGAGGCTGCCCCAACAGTATCATCCTCTCCATCTTGAGAGGAATTTGACCTCAAATTCAGCACTTGGTCATCTTCAACCGCATCCACGAGGGAGAGATCACCAACGTTGAAAGTGTTGTGCACTTGATATTCCGGTGGAAGGTCAATTTTGTAGGCGTTGTCATTGATTCTCTCAAGTACTTGGAAAGGACCATCACCCCTTGGCAGCAATTTGGACTTCCTTTGAGCTGGAAACCGATCCTTCCGAAGATGCACCCACACCCAATCTCCGGGTTCATGCACAAGAGCCTTCTTCTCCCTTTGTTTACCCTTTTTGCAACCTCTTGGTTCCTCTTTTCAAGTTTGATCCGCACCGTCTCATGCATTTTCTTCATTGCCTCGGCTCTTTTATTTCCATCTAAGCTGGTCATGAGATCACTAGACAAAGGAGTGAGATCTAAAGGGGTAAGGGGATTTAGGCCGTAAACACATTTAAAGGGAGTCATTCCCGTGCTCGAATGTATTACCCGGTTGTATGCAAACTCCACCAAGGGTAGGTGATCTTCCCATGAAGTCAGTTTACCTTTAACCATAGAACGTAGCATAGACCCTAAGGTTCTATTTACTACTTCCGTTTGGCCATCGGTTTGTGGGTGGCATGACGTGGAGAAAAGTAACTTCGTTCCAAGCCTACCCCACATGGACTTCCAAAAGAGACTTAGGAACTTGGAGTCCCTATCGCTCACAATAGTCCTCGGTACCCCGTGAAGCTTTACAACATGTTCAACAAATAATGAAGCTACACTACGAGCATCCTCGGTTTTAGCACATGGAATAAAATGAGCCATTTTAGAGAATCTATCAACAATAACAAAAATGCTATCTCGGCCCTTTCTAGTCCTTGGCAGCCCCAAAACAAAATCCATCGAAATTTCCAACCAAGGTCTAAGGGGAGTAGGGAGTGGGGTGTATAATCCTTGAGGTAGGATATGAGATTTCGCACTCCGGCAGGCCACGCATTGACTATAAATTTTAGTGACGTCTTTGCGCATTTTGGGCCAATAGAAGTTCTCCTCTAAGATTCCGAGGGTCTTGTCTACCCCAAAGTGCCCCATGAGGCCTCCGTCATGGGCCTCCCTCACAAATAATTCCCTCCAAGAACTAGAAGGAACACACAACCTCCTCCCTTTGAACAAATACCCATCGAACCGAGAGTAGGAGGAATGGTCATTCTCCTTAAGCCAACGGTCCCTTCCCCACTCTTCGCATTCCCTAAAAATAGGAGAAAAGGTAAGATCCTCGGGATACAACAACCGCAAGCTCTCAAAGACCATCAATTTCGACGACAAGGTAGCAACAAGCACATGCTTCCTAGACAAGGCATCGGCAACAACATTTTCCTTTCCCCTTTTGTAATGAATTACATAAGGGAAAGTCTCGATGAACTCAATCCACTTAGCATGACGCCTATTCAACTTGTCTTGGATCTTAAGGTGTTTCAACGACTCATGATCCGTTCGTATCACAAACTCCTTAGGCCACAAATAATGTTGCCAATTTCCCAAAGCTCTAACAAGGGCGTACAACTCCAAATCATAAGTTGAGTAATTAAGAGTTGCCCCTTTGAGCTTTTCACTGAAATAAGCAACGGGCTTACCTTCTTGCATCAAAACAGCCCCGATGCCAACCTTACTAGCATCACACTCTACTTCAAACATCTTATCAAAATCGGGCAATTGCAATAAAGGCGCCGAGATGAGCGTAGCTTTCAAGGCCTCAAAAGCCCTAGCTTGCTCATCACCCCATTTAAAGGGTCCGTCCTTTCTAATTACCTCGGTTAAGGGGGCTGATATGGAACTAAACCCCTTGACAAACCTCCTATAAAAGCTTGCCAACCCGTGGAAACTTCGGATTTCTCCAATAGTTTTAGGGGTCGGCCAACTTCGAATAGAGTCTATCTTGGAATCGTCCACTTCCACACCCCTTGAGCTCACGACAAAACCCAAGAATATAATCTTATCAACACCAAAAGAACACTTCTCCATGTTGGCATACAGCTTCTCCTTTCGGAGCACATCAAACACACATCTCAAATGCATTACATGATCATCAATAGATTTACTATACACCAACACATCATCAAAGTAAACCACCATAAATTTTCCAATATAAGGCTTCATTACATGATTCATTAGCCTCATAAAGGTGCTAGGAGCATTGGTAAGGCCGAAGGGCATGACCAGCCACTCATATAGACCGAATTTGGTCTTGAATGCGGTCTTCCACTCATCACCGGGTTGCATGCGAATTTGGTGATAGCCACTCCTAAGGTCCACTTTAGAAAACAAACAAGATCCGTGGAGCTCATCTAACATATCATCTAGTCTAGGGATTGGATGACGATACCTTATAGTGATTTTGTTGATGGCTCTACAATCGACGCACATGCGCCAAGTTCCGTCCTTCTTTGGTACCAAAAGCACCGGAACAGCACACGGACTCATGCTTTCCTTGATGTATCCCTTGTTGAGAAGCTCCTCAACTTGTCTTTCAAGCTCCTTAGTGTCCATGGGATTGCTCCTATAGGCCGGTTTGTTTGGAAGTTGTGAACCCGGCACCAAATCAATTTGGTGCTCAATTCCCCGAAGTGGGGGTAATCCTTGCGGAAGTTCTTGAGGGAATACGTCTTCATACTCCTGCAACACACAAGAAATCAAAGGGGAAATGGAAGAATTAGTGGGGTTAGTATTAAAACAATGGGCCAAAAGTAACATCGGCTTGTTTTCATCATGGTCCACGAAGAGTTCTTTCCTCCTAGCCAACATCACTACGTTTTCCATCTCTCTTGTCGTTGGGACAGCCTCGGATGTCCCTACAGATGATACGATTGGGGCATCCTCCACAGGTACACGGCCTTTCACACGAAGCCAAGTTCGGGAATTACAAAAACTCCAAGCTTTGTTCATGCAAATGGCCGTGTGTGAGTTGGTGATTGAACCAACCAAGGACCTAAACGTTTTTATGTGTGAAGAGAGGTCTTAATGTGTAATAAGATACTCTTCAAGGTTGGCACAAGAAGCAAGGGCGGATGGGTCATTTTACCCCTTTTGTTTGTAGTATAAATAGAACATGTTAGAGAGTTAGTCCTCACTTTTTGAATGCTGATTTTGTAACCTAAAGAACACTAAACTTTCTCTCTCTTTTCCACTCTTGGGAGCCGCCACTACTATCTCACAAGTAGAGGGATACTTGTGTTGTCTCTTTGGCTAGAAACAAGGGTTTTGAGGTCGTTGAGTGCCTCTTGGTCCTCGTAAGAACTTGGTGTTTATATTCATTAGACTTAGGTTCCTCTCTTGATGTTAGGGTTCTTAGTTTCTTGAATGTTATATGTCAAGTTATCTATCTTTCCTTATCTTGTGGTTGTTGCTGATTTTGTCATCTTAAAGTCTAGTGAAGCCGTGTGGGGCTCTTTTCGATTCACTAGCATTGTTGTTCATCTTGTTGTTCATGTGTTGTTGAGCTGAAAAACTGAAAATTAAACTTGTTGTTCTTGTGTTGTTGGACTGAAATCCGAACCTACTTGTAGTTCTTGGTGTTGTTGGTTTGATCTTGTATCACAAATGGAGACCACTCTCAGATTCAACAAACAACAACAAGAATACCATATATAAGGGTGTATTTCACACCAAATCAGCCACCACAAACTAATTTAACAAAGGAAAGATGATGAACAACAACAATATGATAACATAACCCATGGATTACAAGGTTAAAACACCCAAACACTACACAAGAATGCAAGAATGGAAAAATAGGTAGTGTGACATACACTATTACATGAACTAAGGACCTAAGTGTGTTTCAAACACCAAGACCCTTAATACTATGATAATAGGAACACCTACATTCTTCGGTAGGCACAAGAGGGACCCCAATCCTTTAAGCACCCAATGTTCCAAGAAAGAGAACAACAAAAATGAATCCACACTTGTTGTTCACCTAGTTTCAGCCGAGCCTCAAAGAGAGAGAGAACTTATTTTTCTATTGTGTTTTACAAGATTCAATATCCAAAAACTAATTAATAAAACCCTACAATGTTCTTTTTATAGTCTATTAAAAATATAAGGTGAAATGACCAAAAAGTCCCTTTAATGAAATGTGAGCAAAGGGCACCCATAGAGTGTTACTTAGGGGCTGTTTTGGTGAGTTCTAAAGGCCTTCTTCCTTTACACTTTTACACTCCCTTAGAAGGTTCCAATACACACTCGCATGTGTCCATCTTCGTGCTCGTACCCGTGTCATAAGGTCTTTCAATGCTTTAAATGTCAAGGGTTGGGACATAAGTCTAGTGAGTGTCCAACCTAGAGAAATATGATCCTTAGAGAAGGGAAGTTGTACGATCTTGGGGAGGAGGTGGCATTGGATACCGAGGAGAATAAGGCCGAGTGACATAAGAATGACCTAATAAGATGAAGACTAAGAGAAATAAGATAACAAACAAATCCAGTAAAGTAAGATATTAAATGATAGATATCTTAACATAAAACATACAAACCAAGAGAACCAAGGGATGTATCAAATCCCAAGACCCAAATGACCTATATGAGTAACACCAAAATCTTACGTTGACATAAGAGGAACTCAACCTCCCCAAGAACTAATGTTTCTAAGCCAAAATCCAACACTAGTTAAATCCACACTAAATGCTAGCCCTAGTTTCAAGTGGCTTTTCAAAGCCCTTCACTACAAACACTCCCTCTCAAGAGAAATGTCTTTAAAGTTTCAATATCAATATCCAACTAACTAGAAAGTAAGCCTAATGGAGTCTATTTATAGCTATTACAACAAATGACCAAACTACTCTTAATGAAAAGGGGTTCCTATGGAGTGCAAAGAAAAGGCATAAAAGACCAAAACACCATTAATAAGGGCTGGTCAAGGAGTGTAAGGACTCCTTCTTCACACTTCAACACTTGTAATCCATTGGAGCCTCAGGTAGTCATCAAGGAAAGCCTCCAAGCAACCTTCCAGCATGGAATTGCTTTATAAAGTGTTCGAAATAGTTTCCCTTGCATATTCTTATTCCTTCAATGTCACCAAAGATTGATCCTTCATGTATTAGCCTCTAATGATGTTCTTAAAAGCTATGGTGTCTATTTATCTTGTATTATCCTGCCGTTTAAAAAAAAAGATTCAACTTCAAGCCCAAACCTTCAAGACCAAAGAAAAGACTAACAAGCACAACATATTCATGGCATTAGGGTTAGGGTTAGTATAATAATAAATAACATCATCATGCCAAGGTGGTTCACACTTTAAATATAACCAAGGATACATCATGTAAACTGTTAGAAATTTTTTGAAGAATGCACAAAGGAGTTGGCTAAGGAAATCACAAGGAGGTAAGGAAACCACATTGGTCATAATGGCATCACTAGATACTAAAGGTAAGATTACCTTTACCTTAGGAGCCATAAAACACAATTGCTTCATTACCTCTTTAAAAGACCACATAGAGAGTGGTGCCTCAATTGAAATTAAAGTCTACAAAAAACATATCGCAATGTTACTCAAACAAGTGGGCCAACCAATAAATATCCTACCTCCATGTAAGGAAAATTCAAAACTATCATGGATGTCATCATAAGTAAAGAGGTTGTATATAAAGGAATCAAATGTAAAGACATCATCCAAGGTGTTATTAGCTATGAGAATGCCATTTGGTTCAAAAGACTTAGCACATGATGTACACAAAGATAAAATTAAAATATTTAAGTAGATACAAATTCTTTCTTTCAAACAAATAGACAACTCGGCATCCTCAAGTTGAGATTCACTCAGCTCAAGCACAAATGTGTCAATCTATGATGTACATTTAAAAGCATTACCCTAAGAAGACAATAACACTTTTGCCCTCGGGTTTTCAAGAATGACACTTTGCTTGTCATGTAGACCAAGCAACAAGTTGGGTGTGCCAACATAATCATATCCACATTTGGCATCGAAGTCAAATGGAAGAGTTACCTTAGACATGGATCTAAAAAGCACTTCTCTTCCCCATAGGCTTCACCCAATATAAAAGACGTACTATCTATAATAGCATACACATCATCAAAGGCAAATAGAGAGTAGAGAAAGGTATCACCTAATTCAACTTACACTAAGGTGTCCTTATATATGTACTTACTTCTAGTTTCAAAATCATTAGCATGAGTACTCTCAACAATAAGGTCACACAAAGTAAAAGAAGAAGTAATTTTCAAACAATAGACACTTTCTCTATCTATGGAAGTACCCTCAAGTAGAAACATACCACCACCAAATTCCAAGGGATTATTTCTTATGTTTTCATGAGAAACAAGCAATTAATCCTTATAGTCATCAAACATTGGTGGGGACAATACAAAGGATTACAACCACAATATATTTTCATGGAACTATCACTTATTGGGTTTCTTAAGGATTCAAGAAAATAAAAATTATCATCACCCAATTGATAATCCTTTTCCAAGACCTCACATTCCTTTCCCTTAACAGTACTGTAAGACCTCATAAAATTCTAAGCTCGACTCAGTCTTTTAAGATTGTTAAGGGGTCCCAGAATTAGAAAATTCTTACTAAGTATTCAGACTTAGTGTTATTTTAGCCTTCGAAAGTTGGAAATCTTAGTTTGCAACCTTTACGTCTATTAAATATTGATATTTGAGTTAATTTATGATCAGGAATATTAGTATGTATTTCCGAACAAGTTTGGATTTTTTCGGATCTCAGTTAGATCATGGTTGAAGGACCAAAATAGTGAGTCCATACGATCTTGATGCGTCACATTGTCCATCGCATCAACAAATAATTTTTCCCTCAACTTAGTGCAATTTCCAATGAATCGATGTGGACTCGATGCGGCACATTTGCTATCACGTTGATGCCAACGACGCGGTGTGTCGGCCTGTGCGTCGATTATTCAATTTTTTAGTAATTAAAAGGCCGCATTCTCAGGGTTAATTAAGTCTTTTTCCCACGCCTTTAAGGCCCCATAACACAAAATTTAGCCCTCTTTTAGCAAAATATAATTATTTTTTCACAAATTTCTCAAGAATAAAAACTCTAGGTGAATTAAATTCAAATTCAAGGCTCAAGATTCCACCGTTAATTTTTCATAATTCACCAACTAAGGTATGTGGAGTGTGCATCCAAGGGTTCCTTCCAGCCTTGGAGTCCAAGAAACTCCTTTAAAGCTCATGTAGAGTGATTTCATGATTTTTATTATTTCATTTAAAGTGTATTCATGATTATTACATAAGTTGGTTTCTATTTCATGATTTATTATAAGATTCATGTAGAGTTAATTGATATGTGTGCTTTATCATGTGAATTCATGTTAAAACTCTTGGAATTAAGTAATTAGAATTGAATCACAATGCCTACATGTTGTTTTAGTATTATGTGGGTATATTATGCCCCACAAGTGTTTGATAAATTACCCATATGAGTGAAATAGTGAAATTATATCATGTCAGCATGTATGCAAGTTCATGTCATTCAAGTGTTTGCTTGAATGCCCAAATTAATGAATAATGACTAAGTAGTAATTTCCATGTCTCAAGATTATGCCATGTCTTTAAAGTTTATGCTATTGAGTCCTTGGGGTATTTAATACCCGATAATTTAGATGTTTGTCTAGAGCTATGGTCAGTCATAGAGTAGCAGTCATGTCTCGATCAGTAGAATTCAATCAGTTACAATACCTAGAAAAACTTAGTGAACTTAAAATAGGTCCATTTCAGTTCATTAAAATCAATTCTGTTTAGTTATACAGTATGAGCAGTTATAGTTCAGTCCAGCCTAGGATAGTTTAGAATTCAGTCCAGTGTCTATTCAGTTAGGAGTAGGATTCAGCACCGAGTAAACCCAAGGACGGGGACTCACCTGCCAGTATAGGGTGTAATCCTTAGAAGCAGTCCTTACATTCTAGAACTACATAGATAGCATAGGTTAAGACATCAACCTACCAGTTGAGGGTTGATGAGGTGATCTACCTGCCAGTTGAGGGTACCACTATTCTCATTCAGAGTACCTACCACATGAGGGTGACTCAACACTTGTCGTTAGCCGTGAAATTGTATTGACACCCTTCAAACTAGGGTTATAGGTTGGACCCCAAATTAGTTAGAGAAGGGGCATGTTGGTTAGATAATTACTTCCAACAGTCTCAATTTCAGATTCAGTCTCAGTATGGAACTCAGATAGTTTCGCAGATTTAGAAATGTCATACACAGTCACTCATCTCAGTACGGGACTCAGTATAGTTCCACAGAATCAAGACTGCCAGATACAGTCATTCAGTTACCAGTAATCTAATATTCAGTGTTATTACGATCTTAGTACAGTTTACATATTCATACATGTACTCTCATTCAGTCATACTCATGATATTCACTTAGTATTGTTCATGCATATGAACCCATGTATTTTATCCTACCTCACCGAGCATACTAGTACATTCAAAGTACTGACACATGCTTTTATTTTGCGCTATAATGTCTAATATCATAGGTTCAGACGCACGAGCTTCTGAGCACCCTTAGCAGTTCAGACTCTCAACATACAGAATTAGTGGTGAGTTCTCATAGCTCGAGGATGTGATTATTTATTTTAGCATTTCAGTTCTTTTTCAGTAGTCGAAGTTAGTTGGGGTCTTGTCCCATCAACTCCACAGTTCAGATAGTTTTGAGGCTTTTCATACTAGAGTATTTTCAGTCAGTTGTTCAATTTTCAGTATTGATGTTCCATTTTTGTATTGTAGTAGCATATTCAGTATTATTTACAGTATTTAATCTTATTGCCAGTTTTCCTTATTTTTTAAATATTTACCTTATTATTATTTAGTTATTGTAGCAGGTACAAGTCATGGGTTAGCTTGTGATCCTTCGGGACTATGAGCACCGTTTAGCGTTTGGGGTACAGAATTGGGGCGTTACAATCTTGGTATTAGAGCCTAAGGTTCAATCGAGTCCTAGGAAGTCTAAAAGTCGCATATAGTAGAATCTTGTACATGGGTGTGTTGCTCGCCACACTTATGGACAGGAGGCTACGAGATGTTTTAGGAAAAAGTTTTCCTTCTTTTAGTATTCATGTTATGCGAGTGAGCTTGAACTCCAGTTAAACTCTTAGTCTAATTCTTTATCTTCAATTAATAGAAATATCCATCTAAAAAGGACTAAGGGAAGAGAAACAGGAGACCATCCAGGACCCAATCCGTCCAACCAGATCCACTAGATGAACACATCTTCCATGCTAAATTTAGAGCAGCATTCACCACCCTAGCTCATTGTATGGCAGCTCAGAATAAATGTCTATCTACTATTCTGGACAATACTGTTGCTGCTAGGATTTGGGACTTCACCTTAAAGAATTCTCTATTATTTACCGGGTCTAAGTCAGATGAGGACTGATACGGGTGTACAAAGCTGTCCAATACGTTCTCGACCATTCACACGAAGCCAAGCTCGGGAGTTACAAAAACTACAAGCCATATTCATGCAAATGGTTGCGTGTGAGTTGGTACTTGATCCGCCAAAGAGCTTCAACGTTTTTAAGTGTGAAAATGAACCTTGAAGTATAATAAACTACACTCTAAGGGCACCCCATGACTGAAGGGTAGGAAGGTCATTTTTCCTTTATTTTGTGTGTAATATAAATAGATGCTATTAGGGTTATTTTCAGCACTTAGTTCATTCTTCATATTTCACAACAACAAGTCTTGTAACATTGAATATTTCTCTCTCTCTTGTTCTTGAGAGTAGAACCTGAAATCTGTCCAACAAGTGTAGTTACACTTGTGTTGTTTCTTGGCTAGAAACTTGAGATCTTGAGGTTCATGAGTTCCTCTTGGTCTAAGTAAGAACTTGGTACTGAAATCTTTTGGTCTTAGGGTCCTATCTTCAAGTTAGGGTTCATAGATTCTAAGATATCTTTGTGTCAAGTTACTATCTTTCATTTTGTACTCTTGAAACTTTGTAGTAACTTAGTGAAGCCGTGTGGGGCTGATTTTCGATTCACTATAGTTACTACCATTTGTTGTTCTTGTTGTTAACATTGTACTCTTGTAATCTATCATCTTGTGTTGTTGAACCATTGTTTAATGTTATTGTTATCTTCTTGTTCTCCTTGTGTAGCTACTGTTTTGGTGTTGGTATTTCTTCAAAATTTCGTGATTGTTGTTGTCTTCACATATTGGAGTTGTTATCTTCAAGCTCTCGGAATTGTAGTGTGTTTGGACTGATTTTGTGGCAGATTTGATACGCTCCAAGTTAGTAGTGTATCAAGGACCCTCAGGAATTTCTTGATTAGGTTCAGAAGGTTACTGATATGATGGGGGTGACTGTAGTTGAGAGTGCTGAGTTGGCCGCATATAAGTTTCAAGATATGGCTCACTCATGGTTTAAACAATGAAAGGTAGAGAGAGTTGTAGATGCAGGGCCCATAGAGTGGGAGGAGTTTGCCACTGCTTTACTGGATAGGTTCTTCCCACTGGAGTCGAAGGAAATGAAGGTGTTTGAATTTATCAATCCGAAGTAGGGAAATATGATAGTAAAAGAGTATTCTCTCAAGTTTACTCAATTATCTAGATATACTCCTTATGTGGTGGCAGACAAGAGACACCGAATGAGTAAATTTATGTCAGGGGTGTCTAGCAGCGTGGTCAAGGAGTGTAGGACCGTAATGCTTATTAAGGTTATGAAAATATCCAGGCTCATGGTCTATGCTCAGCAGATAGAGAAGGCTAAGAATAAAGAGAAGGAGAGTTCAGAATAAGAGAGCGAGAACAAGTAGTTTCAACTTCGCTCATCCTAAGTCAGAGTGTGGAAATAGTTCTCAGTTCTTCTTGAAATCCTCAGTTCCAAATCTGTCCTCAGATAGTACTCCTATACCAAAATTCAGAGACGACAATAGGGATAAAGTATAAGGCCCTAAACCCCAGGGCAGTGTTAGCAGTGCCTGAACCAATCTCCTTTGTCAGAAGTATGGCAAAACCCACCAGGGTATCTATAAAATGGGTAGCGATGTGTGTTTCAGGTGTGGCAATCTAGGCCACAAATTCATATATTGTCGCCAGTCAAGTTCTCAGGGTCAGAATAACCGTCCCCCAACTCAGTTTAGTCACCCGAATCAGCAGGGTGCCACTTCCAGTGCCACCAGCGGGCAACGCCCGAACAGACTCTATGCTTTTTAATCTCGATAGAATTAAGAGAGTCTCCTGATATAGTAACTGGTATGATACAAGTTTTCCAATTGCATGTGTATGCTTTACAAGATCCAGGAGCTTCTTTGTCCTTTGTTACTCCATATAGAGCAGTTAATTCCAGAGGCAGTCCAAAAATTCTAGCAGAGACTTTCCCAGTCTCTACCCTAGTGGGTAAATCCATCATAGCTAGGTGGGTATACAGGAACTGCTCGATTATGATATCTCAAAAAATCACTTCAGCAGATATAGTCCAATTAGAGATGACTGATTTTGATGTCATTCTTAGCATGGATTGACATCATTCCTACTATGCCTCAGTCCACTACAGAAATAGAATTGTCCAGTTTCAGTTTTTGAATGAACCTATCCTAGAGTGGAGGGGTAGTACTTCAGCACTTAGGGGTCAACTTACTTCATAATTTCAATCTAGAAAAATGATATCTAAAGGATATGTCTACCATCTCGTTCGAGTCCATGACTCTAGTTCAGAAACCCCTACTTTTGAGTCAGTGTCAGTAGCATGTGAATTCCCAGATGTGTTTCTCAAAGATCTTTCCGGAGTTCCTCCTGAAAAGGAAATTGACTTTGAAATCGATCTTCTTCTACATACTCATCCCATATCTATTCTGTCATATAGAATGGCTCCAGCAGAACTCAGAGAATTAAAAGAGCAGTTAAAGGATCTCCTAGATAAGGGATTTATCAGACCCAGTGTGTCCCCGTGGTGTGCACCAATTTTATTCGAGCATAAGAAAGATGGTTCCCTCAGAATGTGTGTTGACTACCATCAGTTGAATAAAGTCACGATCAAGAACAAGTATCCACTTCCCAGAATCAATGACTTGTTTGACTAACTTCAGGGAGCCATTTATTTCTCTAAGATAGACCTCAGATCAGGCTATCATCAGCTTAGAGTCAGGGAGTTTGACATCTTGAAAATAGCTTTCAGAACTAGGTATGGTCACTTTGAATTCTTAGTCATGTCCTTTGGTATTACCAATGATCCAGCAACCTTCATAGACTTGATGAACCATGTGTTCAAGTAGTATTTCAACATCTTCATCATAGTCTTCATAGATGACATTCTTGTCTACTCCTGCAGTGAACATGATCATGCAGATCATCTTAAAATAGTATTACAGACTCTTAAAAATCATCAGTTATTCTCTAAATTCAATAAGTACGAATTTTGGCTAAGGTCAGTAGCTTTTCTCAGCCATATCATTTTCGGCGATGGAATTAGAGTTGATCCCCAAAAGATTGAAGTAGTAAGAAACTAGCCCAGACCCATCTCTCTATCAGATATAAGGAGTTTCTTGGGTTTGGCCGGCTATTATCGATGGTTCATTAAGGTATTTTTGTCTATTGTATCTCCTATATCTAGATTGACTAAAAAAAAAGTCAAGTTCCAGTGGTCAGATTCTTGTGAGAAGAGTTTTCAGAAGTTAAATACTCAACTCACTACAACTCCAGTTTTGACCTTACTAGATAGTTCAAATGGCTTTGTGGTGTATTGTGATGCCTTCAGAGTTAGCTTGGGGTGTGTTCTGATGTCTACGGGTAGTATTGCTCATGTCGAAGATAGTAAGAAAAAGTTAGCTCAGGAAGTTCATCAGCTAGCCCAACTAGGTGTCCGCTTAGTCAGGTTAGTAGAAGGTAATGTATAAGTGTAGAGTAGTTCAGAATTATCCCTAGTTTTTGAAGAGAAGGAATAGTAGGATAGGGATCCCAGTTTAGTCAAGTTGAAAGAATCAGCCAGCGATCAGAAGGTAAAGGTTTTCTCCCAAGGGGGAGATAGTGTTTTACATTGTCATGGTCGACTATGTGTGTTAGGCGTAAATGACTTGAGGCAACGAATTCTTGTAGAACTACATGGTGTGCGCTACTCTATTCATCCAGGGGCTACTAAGATATACCATGATTTAAGAGAGATATATTGGTGGAGTGGGATAAAGAGGGATATTGCAGAGTTTGTGGCCAAGTGCTCGATATGTCAACAAGTTAAGATTGAGCATCAGAAGCCTAGTGGGTCCATGCAGGAGTTCAGCGTTCCCACCTGGAAATAGAAAGAAGTGAAAATGGACTTTCTTACGGGTTTGCCTCATACTCGTCGTCAGCATGATTAAGTTTGGGTCATTGTTGATAGGATGACCAAATCAGCTGATTTCATTCCAGTCCATACCTCTTACTCAGTGAAGGATTACACTAAACTCTATAATAGGGAGTTGGTTAGATTGCACGGTGTTCCATTGTCTATTATCTCAGATAGAGGTACCCCCGATTCACCTCTTATTTCTGGAAAGCATTCCAAAAGGGTTTTGGTACCCGAGTTCACCTTAGTACAACTTTTCACCCTCAGACAGAAAGGACCATTCAAACTATAGAGGATATACTGCGAGCATGTGTGATAGATTTTAAAGGTAGTTGGGATGACTACTAGTCTTTGATTGAGTTCGCATACAACAACAGTTATCATTCCAGTATTCAGATGGCTCTATTTGAGGCACTTTGATACACTACTAACTTGGAGCGTATCAAATCTTCCACAAAATCAGTCCAAACACACTACAATTCCGAGAGCTTGAAGATAACAACTCCAATATGTGAAGACAACAACAATCATGAAATTTTGAAGAAATACCAACACCAAAATAGTAGCTACACAAGGAGAACAAGAAGATAACAATAACATTAAACAATGGTTCAACAACACAAGATGATAGATTACAAGAGTACAATGTTAACAACAAGAACAAAAAATGGTAGTAACTATAGTGAATCGAAAATCAGCCCCACACAGCTTCACTAAGTTACTACAAAGTTTCAAGAGTATAAAATGAAAGATAATAACTTGACACAAAGATATCTTAGAATCTATGAACCCTAACTTGAAGATAGGACCCTAAGACCAAAAGATTTCAGTACCAAGTTCTTACTTAGACCAAGAGGAATTCATGAACCTCAAGATCTCAAGTTTCTAGCCAAGAAACAACACAAGTGTAACTACACTTGTTGGACAGATTTCAGGTTCTACTCTCAAGAACAAGAGAGAGAGAAATATTCAATGTTACAAGACTTGTTGTTGTGAAATATGAAGAATGAACTAAGTGCTGAAAATAACCCTAATAGCATCTATTTATATTACACACAAAATGAAGGAAAAATGACCTTCCTACCCTTCAGTCATGGGGTGCCCTTAGAGTGTAGTTTATTACACTTCAAGGTTCATTTTCACACTTAAAAATGTTAAAGCTCTTTGGCGGATCAAGTACCAACTCACACACAGCCATTTGCATGAATATGGCTTGTAGTTTTTGTAACTCCCGAGCTTGGCTTCGTGTGAATGGTCGAGAACGTATTGGACAGCTTTGTACACCCATATCATCCTCTCCATCTGGAGAGGAATTTGACCTCAAATTCAGCATTTGGTCATCCTCAACCGCATCCACTAGAGAAAGATCACACACGTTGAAAGTGTTGTGCACTTGGTATTCCGGGGGAAGGTCAATCTTGTAGGCATTATCATTGATCCGCTCAAGTACTTGGAATGGACCATCACCTCTTGGCATCAATTTGGACTTTCTTTGAGACGGAAACCTATCCTTTCTAAGGTGAACCCACACCCAATCTCCCGGTTCAAGAATGAGTTTCTTTCCCCCCTTGTTGACTCTCCTTGCAATGTCTTGATTTTTCTTCTCAAGTCGAAGCCGCACCTTCTCATGTAACTTTTTCATCGAATCTGCCCGCTTTCTTCCATCTAAGCAAATCATAACATCACTAGGCAAAGGAGTTAAATCCAAAGGGGTAAGGGGGTTGAGGCCATATATGCACTCAAAGGGAGTCATTCCCGTACTTGAGTGTATGACACGGTTATATGCAAACTCAATCAATGGTAGGTGTTCCTCCCAAGAAGTCAATTTTCCTTTTACCATGGAACGTAGCATAGCACCCAAAGTCCTATTTACTACTTCCGTTTGACCATCAGTTTGTGGGTGGCAAGATGTAGAGAATAACAACTTGGTTCCAAGCCTACCCCACATGGATTTCCAAAAGTGACTTAGGAACTTAGAGTCCCTATCACTCACAATGGTCCTCGGAACACCATGCAACTTGACAACATTATCAACAAACAAAGAGGCCACACTAGGTGCATCATCACATTTAAAGCAAGGAATAAAGTGTGCCATCTTAGAAAACCGATCGACCACAACAAAGATACTGTCCCGACCTCATCTAGTCCTAGGCAACCCTAACACGAAATCCATAGATATGTCAAGCCAAGGGCGTAAAGGAGTGGGCAGCGGGGTGTACAACCCATGAGGTAGGAGCCTCGATTTGGCTCCTTTGCAATCTATGCATTGGCCACAAATCTTGGCCACATCCTTGTGCATTCTTGGCTAATAGAATTGCTCCTCCAATATTCCAAGGGTCTTTTCGATCCCAAAGTGACCCATTAGACCGCCATTGTGTGCTTCCCTCACAAATAACTCTCTCCAAGAACTGGAGGGTACACATAATCGTCTACCTTTAAACAAGTATCCATCAAACTTGGCATAAGGATTTGAACCCCTAGACGAATCCCACTTGTCCCTACCCATTTCTTCGCATTCCCTAAAGATAGGAGCAAAGTGAGGGTCCTCGGGCTACAATTCTTTCAAACTCTCAAAACCAATTAATTTAGAAGATAATGTTGACACAAGAACATGTTTTCTAGACAAAGCATCGGCTACTACGTTGTCCTTACCCTTTTTGTATTGAATAACATAAGGGAAGGTTTCAAGAAACTCAATCCATTTTGCATGCCGCTTGTTAAGCTTGTCTTGTGCCCGAAGATGCTTCAAGGATTCATGGTTCGTTCGGATCATGAACTCCTTGGGCCACAAATAGTGCTGCCAAGTGGCCAAAGCTCGAATCAAGGCATACAACTCTAGATCGTACGTGGAGTAGTTTAGAGTTGCTCCTTTGAGCTTTTCACTAAAATAAGCAATGGGTTTTAAATCTTGCATCAAAACAGCCCCTATGCCCACTTTACTAGCATCGCACTCAACTTTGAATATCTTATCAAAGTTGGGAAATTGTAATAAAGACGCGAAAACGAGCATAGCTTTCAAGGTTTCAAAATCCTTATCTTTCTCTTTACCCCACTTGAAGGGTTGGTCTTTTCGAATGACCGCGGTCAAAGGAGCGGCTATGGTGCTGAATCCTTTGACAAACCTACTATAAAAACTAGCTAACCCCTGGAAGCTTCTTACTTCACTAATGGTTTGCGGGGTTGGCCAATTTTTGATAGCATCTATCTTGGATTCATCCACTTCAACCCCTCTTGAACTAACAACAAAACCCAAGAAAACAACTTCATTAACACCAAAAGAGCACTTCTCCAGATTTGCATACAACCTTTCCTTTCTAAGGACATCAAACACACATTGTAAATGCATCACATGCTCATCAATTGACTTACTATAGACCAAGACATCATCAAAGTAAACAACAACAAACTTTCCAATAAATGGCTTCATCACATGATTCATTAGCCTCATGAAAGTACTTGGAGCATTTGTTAGGCCGAATGGCATAACCATCCATTCATAGAGACCAAATTTAGTCTTGAAGGCGGTTTTCCATTCATCACCGGGTTGCATTCTTATTTGGTGATAGCCACTCCTTAAATCAATCTTGGAAAATAAACACGAACCATTCAATTCATCAAGCATATCATCTAACCTAGGGATAGGGTGAAGATATTTTACCGTAATCTTATTGATGGCTCGACAGTCCACACACATACGCCATGTTCCATCTTTCTTAGGAACCAGTAGCACAGGAACCGCGCACGGACTCATGCTCTCCTTGATATACCCTTTGTTGAGGAGTTCCTCAACTTGACGCTGCAATTCTTTGGTGTCCGTAGGGTTGCTTCTATAAGCCGGCTTATTTGGTAATTGTGAGCCCGGCACAAAGTCAATTTGATGCTCAATTCCCCAAAGCGGGGGCAATCCTTGCGGGAGTTCTTTGGGAAATACATCTTCATAATCCTGCAACACACAAAAAATCAAAGAAGAAATAGAAGAATTAGTGGGTTTAGTATTAAAACAATGAGCCAAAAGAAGCATCGGCATGTCCACATCATAATCCAAGAAAAGTTCCTTCTTTCTAGCCAACATCACCATGTTTTCTTGCCCATTTGATGTTGAGGCAGTCCCGGAAATCCCTACTGCCCCACCCACGGTTTTCCCCTCCTTTTCACCACTTTTGGGTTTCTTTTCCTTCTCCTTCAACTCCCTCATCTTTTGATGTAATTCATTCACTTGTGATGGCAAAAGAGGATAAAGAGTAACCTTTCGACCATCCTTCTCAAGTGAATATCGGTTGGTCCTCCCATCATGTTTGGTAGACCTATCATATTGCCAAGGTCTACCTAACAACAAATGACATGCTTGCATTGGTATCACATCACAAAGCACTTCGTCTTGGTAGTTCCCTACCTTAAACCGTATCACACATTGCCTCATGACCTTCAATTCACCGCATTCGTTCAACCATTGCAACTTGTAAGGGATAGTATGAAGTATAGTTGGTAATTTCAGAAAGTTCACCATAGCGACACTAACGACATTCGCACAACTACCACTATCAATCACCAAAGTGCACACATTCCCCTTTACAAGGCATTTAGTATGGAATAGATTTTCCCTTTGGCTAGGGTCATCTATTGCCTTACTAATCATAGCGCGTCTAACTACAAAGTTTGGAATAACACACTCCCCTTCTTGTGGGTAAATAACTTCATCATCATCATCATCATCATCATCATCAAGTGGCCTATTTCCAGTTTTCTCTCCATCTTGAGTCTCGGCCTCATCCTCCTCTTTTTCAAGACCCACCTCCTCACCAAGGTAATACAATCTCCCTTCCCGTAGTATCACGTTGCATCGATTTGGACATTCATTGGATTTATGTCCCCAACCTTGGCACTTGAAACATTGGAATCCTTTTGGGTTTGGATACTTGTGAACTTCTTGTTTTAGAGGAATTTTGTGGACTGTTTTGGGCTCGGGCAGCCTTGTAGTGGAGGGTTGGTCCTTGTTTTTGGGCCAACCAGAAGAGGATTGAACCACGTCCTTGCTTCTAGGCCAACCCGAGATGGATTGTCCCCTTGCCTTGAGCGACGACCTCTCTTTAAGCTCCCTTTCAATCTTAAGAGCCGCTTGGAAAATACCTTCAACGGTATCAAATTTGTGAAGCGTTAAATGAGTGGAGATCTCTTTGTTCAACCCACACTTGAACCGGATGATGTCATGACTGATTTGTTCCCCACGATGATCAAGCTTCAACATGAGTTGTTGAAACTCATCATAATATGCCATCACACTTTTATTGCCTTGACGTAAGTTGTATAATCTAGCAAGTAATTCATGGCGATAACCCTCGGGAAGGTACCGTTGCCTCATCAAGTACCTTAACCGAAACCAAGGTGGTGGCTGCCCATCAACTAATTCATCACAAAAACGCTTGACGTACTCCCACCAAGTGTTGGCATAACCCTCAAAATGAGCTATGGCATAACAACTTTTCTTTTCTTCTGAGATATCATTAACTTGAAAAACTTTGTTACAAGCTGATTCCCATGCTAAGTAGGCCTCGGGGTCACTTTCACCTTTAAAGATAGGTAAGCTCAATTTGATGGTATTTATGCCTACGTCTCTTTCTTGGTATCGATTTCCCCTTTCTCCATACCCTCGGTACCTCCTTGGATCAACACAGCCCCTTCTTAGCTCCTCCTCTCTCATGTAAGCATCATCAAAGGCTCCATATCCATCATACTCCTCTCTACCATGTTCCTCAAAGTGAGCTGGTCGGTTTTGGTGATTTGGAATCTGATTTGGAGGCATTGGGATTTGTGGAGGTGGTGGTCTTTGATTTGGTGGAGTTTGGTAAGGTACATTCAGATTTTTTGGAGGTAATGGATGGCTACATCCTTCTTGTGGAATTGGAGGAGTTTGGGAATGGCGTGGTCTATTCGCTTCTTGGTTTGGAGGGAAAGTAATGGTATGATTTGTGGCATTTAGTGGGGCTAGAGGTGGATTCATTATTTGGTGCAATGTTTCTGGTGAGATAGTTGTGAATGAAGTTCTTTCATGCCCACTTGAAGGAAATATGATGAGGAGTGGATGGACGAGAGTTCCTTTGACTCTCCACTTGCTCCAATCTCCCACTTATCGTAGTCAAATCTCCCCTCATTGCCCCAACTTCCGTGTTCAACCTCTCTAAACTTCTGGTAATGGCCTCAAGTGTGGCCTTCATAGTGTCTTGTTTAGTAGTACCCCCAATTTGGGATGTGCTTCCTTCCATGTCAAGGTGTTACCTACACAATCAGCAAACAAGTTAGCGTTAAACCTCTCCTCACTCACACTCTCTCGGTTCACTCACACTTGAGCTCCACAAATGTTGTAGATTGGCTAGTAACCGTGAATCCTTAAGATATGAGTAAAGCTCTTGTCCGGAGTGGATTCTTGTTCCTTAGGATCGACTAACCCATGTGCAAGTGCCGTTCACATGGAACCTTTCCCCTCTTCGGCCTTCAAAGTTCTCATTTGAATATTTGCTACTACCACCAAGATCTGCACCGACGGCCGCTCCGCCCGGGCTCGCGCCCAAGGTTTTGCAGCGACCGCCGCGCCCTCCTACTCATTGGGGCCTGGCACTTGCCCCGACGGCCGGGTGTAGGTCGCGCGCTTAAGCGCCATCCATTTTCGGGGCTAGTTGATTCGGCAGGTGAGTTGTTACACACTCCTTAGCGGATTTCGACTTCCATGACCACCGTCCTGCTGTCTTAATCGACCAACACACTTTGTGGGATCTAGGTTAACGCGCAGTTTGAAACTCAAAGAATTCTTGACGGACTGGAGTTAAGAAGTTACAACGTATTCAAACGAATAAAAGCACCCAACTAAACGTGGACACAAACAAGAGAATTCAAAAGGACTAATTGACAACCTAGTAGGAGTGTACTAGCATGTTAATTAGTTCTAGAACCAAGTAATGAAACTAAGAATCAACAACTAGAAACTAGAAAACCTAAATTTGAGCTTTTTAATGACGTGAAAAGTAGTCAATGGGTGACGTGAACAGTAGCAAATGGGTGATGTGGCAGCATGTAATTGGTCTTGGTCCCACACAATTTAAGCACCAATTCTGAAATTTAAATCTTTACACAATTTAGAAAGGATGACAATTGGTCTTGGAGGGAAAACATAAATCTTGAAATAAGAAAAGTACCTTGTCCCATATGATACGGGTGTACAAAGCTGTCCAATACGTTCTCGACCATTCACACGAAGCCAAGCTCGGGAGTTACAAAAACTACAAGCCATATTCATGCAAATGTCTGCGTGTGAGTTGGTACTTGATCTGCCAAAGAGCTTCAACGTTTTTAAGTGTGAAAATGAACCTTGAAGTGTAATAAACTACACTCTAAGGGCACCCCATGACTGAAGGGTAGGAAGGTCATTTTTCCTTCATTTTGTGTGTAATATAAATAGATGCTATTAGGGTTATTTTCAGCACTTAGTTCATTCTTCATATTTCACAACAACAAGTCTTGTAACATTGAATATTTCTCTCTCTCTTGTTCTTGAGAGTAGAACCTGAAATCTGTCCAACAAGTGTAGTTACACTTGTGTTGTTTCTTGGCTAGAAACTTGAGATCTTGAGGTTCATGAGTTCCTCTTGGTCTAAGTAAGAACTTGGTACTGAAATCTTTTGGTCTTAGGGTCCTATCTTCAAGTTAGGGTTCATAGATTCTAAGATATCTTTGTGTCAAGTTACTATCTTTCATTTTGTACTCTTGAAACTTTGTAGTAACTTAGTGAAGCCGTGTGGGGCTGATTTTCGATTCACTATAGTTACTACTATTTGTTGTTCTTGTTGTTAACATTGTACTCTTGTAATCTATCATCTTGTGTTGTTGAACCATTGTTTAATGTTATTGTTATCTTCTTGTTCTCCTTGTGTAGCTACTGTTTTGGTGTTGGTATTTCTTCAAAATTTCGTGATTGTTGTTGTCTTCACATATTGGAGTTGTTATCTTCAAGCTCTCAGAATTGTAGTGTGTTTGGACTGATTTTGTGGCAGATTTGATACGCTCCAAGTTAGTAGTGTATCACCACAACACTAGGTTCTTGAAATAAGAAAAAGGTAACACTAGGTTCTTGAAATAAGAAAAAGTTGCTGAAAAGTAGAAGCTTAGTCTAAGAAATGATGGGTTCAAGGCTTCTCACAACATGCTTTACAATTTTCAGCTTCAACTCTTGAATTTATATCACACTTTTTGGTTGTCTAAAGTTGTAAGAAAAGATGAAGAACTTGATGAACACCAGAACAACCTTCAAGAACTCAACAACAACTTCTTCAAAACACAACACAACACCACCAATTGTCAACAACATGTAACAACAAACAGCCAACAACAAGGCACCACAACTATGGTCAATATTATAAGCTCAATCTTTAGATCTTGACACCTTTAGTGTTGGTGAGAAAGAAACCAACACTAGAAACACTCTATACAAGAAAAATACTACAAGATCTAGCCAAAAAAAACAAGAAAATCTCGGCCCATACAACAACATATCACAATTTTTGGCCAAGAACACAAAGGTAGCAGATTTGACTATTTCTGAAATTTTCAGATTTCAGTTTTTTTTTTTGTGTGTAGTTTTCAAGTCTCAAGCCCAAGATTGATCTTTTTAGAACAAAATCAAAGATGGCTTTTGATACGGGATTGACAAGGGAAGCACGAAACAAACACCAAATCAGTCCACTAATCTTAAGGATTCGAGGACCAAGATGGAGACCTCACTCGGATTCGCTACCAACAACAAGAATACAAGATACAAGAGTATATTTTAACACCAAAATAGTTACAAAACGTGATGAACAAGATGAACAACAATAATACAAGTTTCGGATTCAACGAAGACCCCAAAACAGTCCACAACACAACACATACACGATTTGCAAGAAAAATAAAGATAGATAGTGAGACCAAGATTATTACAAGATTAAGAACCAAGTGTATTTCAACACTAACCCCTAATGAATGTAACAATCAAAACCACACTCTTACGGTGACCACCAAGGGAATGAACTCGCCTCAAGATCTACCGTTTCCAAGCAAAGATCAATATTGGCTTTTCCAAGCCCTATGCTAAGGGTGACTTTTCCAAGTCCTACAACTAAGGGTGTTACACTCTCAAAAGAGAGAAGTTATGTCTTTCAATTCTTCATCCTTCCAAAATCTAGTGAAAATAAGACTAAGGGGGCCTATTTATAATATATTACAAATGAAGATAACAAGACCACTTTGCCCTTAATGAGAGGGGCGGCTGATACGGGACAAATGGCCATCTTATCTTTTGATGACATTTTTGGAGACCAACACATAGAGACTCAAGACTTGGTCACCTCGAGAAAACAAGAACATGCATGGAGGACCCGTTTTGAGCATAACTTAAAGCAATCTCGCGTGTGGAAGATTGCTTGGAGAATTTAAGGTTGAGGACTCACGGTTTTGGACCTTAATTAAGGGTATTTTGGACATTACACATGGTGTATTTACACACCATGGCCGCCCCTCTCATTAAGGGAAAAGTGGTCTTGTTATCTTCATTTGCAATGTATTATAAATAGGCCCCCTTAGTCTTATTTTCACTAGTTTTTGAATGATGAAGAATTGAAAGACATATTTTCTCTCTTTGGAGAGTGTAACACCATTAGTTGTAGGACTTGGAAAAGTCACCCTTAGCATAGGGCTTGGAAAAGCCAATATTGATCTTTGCTTGGAAACGGTAGATCTTGAGGCGAGTTCATTCCCTTGGTGGTCACCGTAAGAGTGTGGTTTTGATTGTTACATTCATTAGGGGTTAGTGTTGAAATACACTTGGTTCTTAATCTTGTAATAATCTTGGTCTCACTATCTATCTTTTATTTTCTTGCAAATCATGTATGTGTTGTGTAGTGGACTGTTTTGGGGTCTTGTTGAATCCGAAACTTGCATTATTGTTGTTCATCTTGTTCATCACGTTTTGTCACTGTTTTGGTGTTAAAATATACTCTTGTATCTTGTATTCTTGTTGTTGGTAGCGAATCCGAGTGAGGTCTCCATCTTGGTCCTCGAATCCTTAAGATTAGTGGACTGATTTGGTGGTTGTTTCGTGTTCCCTTGTCGATCCCGTATCATTTGGTATCAAAGCATGGCTTCATCTTGTTCCTACAAGATCAATCTTGGGCTTGCTTGTTAGAAAAAAAAAAAATTGTTGAAAAGCTGAAAATTTCAGAAAAATTGCAATCTGTCCATTGTTGTTGTCTTGGCCGAAATTGTGTTCTTAGCCCAAGATTGATCTTGTAGGAACAATATCAAGCCATGCTTTGATACCAAATGATACGGGATTGACAAGGGAAGCCCGAAACAAACACCAAATCAGTCCACTAATCTTAAGGATTCGAGGACCAAGATGGAGACCTCACTCGGATTCGCTACCAACAACAAGAATACAAGATACAAGAGTATATTTTAACACCAAAACAGTTACAAAACGTGATGAACAAGATGAACAACAATAATACAAGTTTCGGATTCAACGAAGACCCCAAAACAGTCCACTACACAACACATACACGATTTGCAAGAAAAATAAAGATAGATAGTGAGACCAAGATTATTACAAGATTAAGAACCAAGTGTATTTCAACACTAACCCCTAATGAATGTAACAATCAAAACCACACTCTTACGGTGACCACCAAGGGAATGAACTCGCCTCAAGATCTACCGTTTCCAAGCAAAGATCAATATTGGCTTTTCCAAGCCCTATGCTAAGGGTGACTTTTCCAAGTCCTACAACTAAGGGTGTTACACTCTCCAAAGAGAGAAGTTATGTCTTTCAATTCTTCATCCTTCCAAAATCTAGTGAAAATAAGACTAAGGGGGCCTATTTATAATATATTACAAATGAAGATAACAAGACCACTTTGCCCTTAATGAGAGGGGCGGCCATGGTGTGTAAATACACCATGTGTAATGTCCAAAATACCCTTAATTAAGGTCCAAAACCGTGAGTCCTCAACCTTAAATTCTCCAAGCAATCTTCCACACGCGAGATTGCTTTAAGTTATGCTCAAAACGGGTCCTCCATGCATGTTCTTGTTTTCTCGAGGTGACCAAGTCTTGAGTCTCTATGTGTTGGCCTCCAAAAATGTCATCAAAAGATAAGACAGCCATTTGTCCCGTATCAGCTTTGATACCAAATGATACACTACTAACTTGGAGAGTATCAAATCTGCCACAAAATCAGTCCAAACACACTACAATTCCGAGAGCTTGAAGATAACAACTCCAATATGTGAAGACAACAGCAATCACAAAATTTTGAAGAAATACCAACACCAAAATAGTAGCTACACAAGGAGAACAAGAAGATAACAATAACATTAAACAATGGTTCAACAACACAAGATGATAGATTACAAGAGTACAATGTTAACAACAAGAACAACAAATGGTAGTAACTATAGTGAATCGAAAATCAGCCCCACATGGCTTCACTAAGTTACTACAAAGTTTCAAGAGTACAAAATGAAAGATAGTAACTTGACACAAAGATATCTTAGAATCTATGAACCCTAACTTGAAGATAGGACCCTAAGACCAAAAGATTTCAGTACCAAGTTCTTACTTAGACAAAGAGGAATTCATGAACCTCAAGATCTCAAGTTTCTAGCCAAGAAACAACACAAGTGTAACTACACTTGTTGGACAGATTTCAGGTTCTACTCTCAAGAACAAGAGAGAGAGAGAAATATTCAATGTTACAAGACTTGTTGTTGTGAAATATGAAGAATGAACTAAGTGCTGAAAATAACCCTAATAGCATCTATTTATATTACAAACAAAATGAAGGAAAAATGACCTTCCTACCCTTCAGTCATGGGGTGCCCTTAGAGTGTAGTTTATTACACTTCAAGGTTCATTTTCACACTTAAAAACGTTGAAGCTCTTTGGCGGATCAAGTACCAACTCACACGCAGCCATTTGCATGAATATGGCTTGTAGTTTTTGTAACTCCCGAGCTTGGTTTCGTGTGAATGGTCGAGAACGTATTGGACAACTTTGTACACCCGTATCACACTTTATGGGAGGAGGTATAGATCTCTTATTGGTTGGTTTGAAGTCGGTGAGGCCACGGTGGTAGGGCCTGACTTGGTATTTGATACCTTAGAGAAAGTTCCACTAATTAGGTAAAGGCTTAAGACAGCTCAGAACTGACAAAAATCATACGCAGATGTGCACAGAAAGGATCTCGAGTTCAAGATTGGTGACTATGTGTACTTTAAAATCTCTCTTATGAAAGGAGTGAAGTGTTTTGGCAAAAAAGGGAAGCTCAGTTCCCAATATGTCAGTCCTTACCGAATTTTTAGCCATTTCGGAAAGGTAGCTTACGAGCTCGAGTTGCCTTCAGATTTATCTTTAGTCCATCCAGTGTTTTATGTCTCCTTGCTACAGAAATGCATAGGTTACCTATCAGTTGTAGTCCCCATAGAGGGCATAGATGTTTAGAACAACCTCTCTTACAAAGAGATTCCAGTCAAAATACTTGATTACCAGATTCACAGACTGAGGAACAAAGAAGTCCCTCTAGTCAAAGTTCTTTAGCGGAATCAGTCCCTTGAGGGAGCTACTTGGGAAGCAGAAGTAGATATGCGGACCAAGTATCTTCACCTCTTCTTTGAAACTCAGATTCCGCTCAAGGTAATAGTCTTCCTTAAGCTTTTTTAGTTCATGCTTATATTTTCCATTACATACTTAGTATCAGTTACCATTGCATATTCAGTCATATGTTTAGGAGTCAGTTTAGTCATGTACTCATGCATCAGATATGCATATTCAGTATAAAATTCAGTATGTTAGTAATGATAATCAGATAATCATGTTTCAGATGTCCATGTTCAGTAAGTAAGTTCAGTCTACCAGTCCTCTCAGCTTAGTCCGTCTCATTCGGGGATGAATGTTCCCAAGTGGGAGATATTGTAAGACCCCGCGAAATCCTAAGCTCGACTCATCCTTTTATGCTTGCTAAGGGGTCCCAGACTTAGAAAATTCTAGCTAAGTATTCAGACTTTATGTTATTTTAGCCTTTGAAAGATGGCAATCTTAGTTCGCAACCTTTACGTCCATTAAATGTTGATATTTAGTTAATTCATGATTTGTAATGTCAGTTGGTGTTTTCAGACACATTTTGGATTTTTTGGACCACATTTAGATCATGTTCCAATGACCAAAACATTGAGTCAACGCGATCTTGATGCGTCACGTCATCCATTCCGTCGACAGATAGTTTTTCCCTTAGCTCAGTGCAATTTCCAGTGAATCGATACAGACTCAATGCGGTACGTCAGCCTGTACGTCGATGATTCAATTTTTCATTAATTAAAAGGGCGTGTCCTCAAGGTTAATTAAGTATTTTTCCCACACCCTTCAGCCCCATAACTCAAAATTTAGCCCTCTTTTAGCAAAATATAATCATTTTTTCACAAATTTCTCAAGAACAAAAATCCTAGGTGAATTAAATTCAAATTCAAATTCAAGGCTCAATATTACACTGTTAATTTTCCAGAATTCACCAACTAAGTTATGTGTAGTGTTCATCCAAGGGTTCCTTCCCCCTTTGGAATCCAACAAACTCTTTTAAAGCTCATGTAGAGTGATTTCATGATTTCCATGATTTGATTTAAAATGTATTCGTGATTATTACATAAGTGGGTTTCTATTTCATAATTAATCATAATATTTATGTAGAGTTAATTGATATGTGTGCTTTATCATGTGAATTCATGTTGAAACTGATACGGTTGGGGCAGCCTCCACAGGTACACGGCCTTTCACACGAAGCCAAGCTCGGGAATTACAAAAACTCCAAGCTTTGTTCATGCAAATGGTCGTGTGTGAGTTGGTGATTGAACCAACCAAGGACCTAAACGTTTTTATGTGTGAAGAGAGGTCTTAATGTGTAATAAACTACTCTCCAAGGTTGGCACAAGAAGCAAGGGCGGATGGGTCATTTTACCCCTTTTATTTGTAGTATAAATAGAACATGTTAGAGAGTTATTCCTTAGTTTTTGAATGCTGATTTTGTAACCTAAAAACACTAAACATTTCTCTCTCTCTTCCACTCTTAGAAGCCGCCCCTATTATCTCACAAGTAGAGGGATACTTGTGTTGTCTCTTTGGCTAGAAACAAGGGTTTTGAGGTCGTTGAGTGCCTCTTGGTCCTCGTAAGAACTTGGTGTTTATATTCATTAGACTTAGGGTCCTCTCTTGGTGTAGGGTTCTTAGTTTCTTGAATGTTATATGTCAAGTTATCTATCTTTCTTTATCTTGTTGTTGTTGTTGATTTTGTTATCTTAAAGTCTAGTGAAGCCGTGTGGGGCTCTTTTCGATTCACTAGCATTGTTATCTGTCTTGTTGTTCTTGTGTTGTTGGACTGAAAAACCGAAACTTAAACTTGTTGTTCTTGTGTTGTTGGACTGAAATCCGAGCCTACTTGAAGCTCTTGGTGTTGTTGGTTTGATTCCGTATCATTTGGTATCAAAGCGAGACCGGTTGTGTTCCAACATAACCCATCTTGGGCTAGTTCACGGCTTAAACAAACAACACCAAAAGGAAATTCTGAAAATCTGTCCATTAAAAGTTGAAACCAAGAATGATGTTGTATGTTTAGATCTAGGTGTTATTTTGCTTGTTTAGTGAGTTTCTAGTGTTGGTTTCTTTCTCACCAACACTAAGGTGTCTAGATCAAAAAGTTGAGCTTGAAAACTTGAACATTGTGTAGTGACTTGAAGTGGCCGAAAGTTGTATGTTGTTGATAACCAAAAGAAAAATCGGTGGTTGTGTGTTTATGTGCTAAAGAAGTTGATGAAGTTTGTTGAAGTGTTCATCTTTTGAACTTGGTCATCTTGTTGTGTGCTCAAGTTGTAAGACAAGCTATAAAGTTGTTGTGAAAGACTTGCACCCATCACCTTCTAGTCTTGTCAATCACTTTTCCCTAATTCAAGGAGCCTTGTTTTGTGGGATTAGTCAACCAAACCTCACTTTCTTGAGTTTGAAAAGGGTGAAATACTACAAGATTTTATTTTTCCCACCAAAACACTTTGCAAACTATAACAAGTTGTGTGAATATTAACACAAAAAAAAAAAAAAAAAGAAGAAGAACGTGTGGGACCATTGCATGCTGCCACGTCACTATAAGCTCAACTTAGGATATTCTTTGGTTGCTAATTGTTGATCCTTGGTTTCCCTTACTTGGTCCTAGAACTAATTAACAAACTAGTACCTTCCTACTAGGTTGTCAACTAGTTCCTTGAACCGTTTGTTCGTGTCAACGATTATTTGAGTGCTTTTATTCGTTTGAATGAATTGCTGATTTTTGACTCTAGTCCGGCAAGAATTCTTTGAGTCTTCAAACAAGAATCCATTCCGGATAAGAGCTTACTCATACCTTAAAAATTTCACGGTTACTAGCCAATTATACAACACTTGTGGAACACGAACTTGTGGTGAACTAAAGCGGATAATATCTTGACAATGGAAGGAGCTACGTCTCATAATGTGGATACTAATGCCCTTGATTCTATGAGGGTCACTCTTGAGGCCGTTACCCGGACACTTGAAAGGTTGAATTCGGAATTTGGGGTCGTGAGAGGGGACTTGGCAGCAATAAAGGGGGAAGTGTCGACTATTAGTGGGAGATTAGAACAAGTGGAGAGTCAAAGGAACTCTCGTCCTTCTACTCCTCTACATGTATCTACCAATGGTCATGATAGGACCTCCTCCGCAACCATCACCCCCGAAACAGTCCACCAAATGCTAAATGCACCCCAAGCTCCACTAAATACCGCAAGCCAAACTACCTATTTTCCTCCAAACCGAGACCCCACTAGACCACTACATTTCCAAGCCCCTCCAATTCCACAAGAGGGATTTGGACGCCAAGTATCTCCACTAAATCCGAACCCTCCATTCCAAGCTCCATTAACCCAAAGACCGCAAATTCCAAATCCTCCGAATCAAAACGGCCAAGGCCGACCAGCCCACTTTGAAGGATACGGTAGAGAGGAGTATGAAGGAGATGGAGCCTTTGATGATGCTTATATGAGGGAGGAGGAGTTAAGAGGGGGTCGAGGAGAACCTAGGAGATACCGGGGGAATGGAGATAGGGGAAACCGACACCAAGAGAGAGACGTAGGCATCAACACCATCAAGTTGAGCCTACCCATCTTTAAGGGTGAAAGTGACCCCGAGACCTACTTAACTTGGGAATCGGCTTGTGACAAAGTTTTCCAAGTTAATGACATCTCGGAAGAAAAGAAGAGTTGCTACGCTATAGCTCACCTCGAGGGCTATGCTAACAGTTGGTGGGAGTATGTTAAACGATTTGGTAATGAATTAGTTGATGGGCAGCCACCACCTTGGTATCGGTTAAGGTATTTGATGAGACAACGATACCTTCCCGAGAGATATCGTCATGAGTTGCTTTCTAGATTATATGGCTTGCGGCAAGGAGGCAAGAGTGTGATGGCCTATTTTGACGAGTTCCAACAACTCATGTTGAAACTTGATCATCGTGGGGAGCAAATCAGTCACGACATCATCCGGTTCAAGTGTGGGTTGAACAAAGAGATCTCCACTCATTTGACCCTTCACCGGTTTGAAACCATTGACGGTATATTCCAAGCGGCCCTTGAGATTGAAAGGGAACTTAAGGAGAGATCATCCTTCAAGGCAAGGGTACAAACCCCCTCGGGTTGGCCCAAAAACAAGGACCAACCCGCCCCTACGAAGCTGCCCGAGTCCAAAACAGTCCCTAAATTCCCTCCGAAACCGGAGGCTCACAAATATCCCAACCCAAAGGAGTTCCAATGCTTCAAGTGCCAAGGTTGGGGGCATAAGGCCAATGAATGTCCGAACCGGCGCAATGTGATCCTACTAGAAGGGAAAGTGTACTACCTTGGTGAGGAGGTGGTTTCCGAAAGAGGGGAGGATGAGGCCGAGCCTCAAGATGGAGAGGGAGCTGAAAATGGGCCGAATGATGATGAATTAGATGGTAGTGAAGATGTATATCCACAAGAAGGGGAGTGTGTGGTTCCAAACTTTATGGTTAGACGTGTCATGATTAGTAAGGCGATAGATGACCCGAGTCAAAGGGAAAATCTATTCCATACTAAGTGTCTTGTAAAGGGGAGTGTGTGCACCTTGGTGATTGATAGTGGTAGTTGTACAAATGTTGCGAGCCATGCTATGGTAAATTTCTTGAAGCTACCAACTACACTACACACTAGTCCTTACAAGCTACAATGGTTGAACGATTGTGGTGAATTAAAGGTCACAAGGCAATGTGTGATTCGGTTTAAGGTGGGAAACTACCACGATGAAGTGCTTTGTGACGTGATCCCAATGCAAGCATGTCACTTGTTGTTAGGTAGACCATGGCAATATGATAGGTCTACTAAACACGATGGTAGGTCCAACCGGTATACGCTTGAGAAGGATGGCCGAAAGGTCACACTTCACCCTCTTTCACCCTCCCAAGTAAATGAGTGGCATCAAAAGATGAGAGAGTTTAAGGAAAAGGGGAAGGAATCCGGAAAGGGAGAAAAGGGGGGGAATGCCGTAGGTGAGGAAGTAGGGACATCCGAGGCTGTCCCAACGACAAGGGAGATGGAAAACGTAGTGATGTTTGCTAGGAGGAAAGAACTCTTCGTGGACCATGATGAAAACAAGCCGATGTTACTTTTGGCCCATTGTTTTAATACTAACCCCACTAATTCTTCCATTTCCCCTTTGATTTCTTGTGTGTTGCAGGAGTATGAAGATGTATTTCCTCAAGAACTTCCGCAAGGATTGCCCCCACTTCGGGGAATTGAGCACCAAATTGATTTGGTGCCGGGTTCACAACTTCCAAACAAACCGGCCTATAGGAGCAATCCCATGGACACTAAGGAGCTTGAAAGACAAGTTGAGGAGCTTCTCAACAAGGGATACATCAAGGAAAGCATGAGTCCGTGTGCTGTTCCGGTGCTTTTGGTACCAAAGAAGGACGGAACTTGGCGCATGTGCGTCGATTGTAGAGCCATCAACAAAATCACTATAAGGTATCGTCATCCAATCCCTAGACTAGATGATATGTTAGATGAGCTCCACGGATCTTGTTTGTTTTCTAAAGTGGACCTTAGGAGCGGCTATCACCAAATTCGCATGCAACCCGATGATGAGTGGAAGACCGCATTCAAGACCAAATTCGGTCTATATGAGTGGCTGGTCATGCCCTTCGGCCTTACCAATGCTCCTAGCACCTTTATGAGGCTAATGAATCATGTAATGAAGCCTTATATTGGAAAGTTTGTGGTGGTTTACTTTGACGATGTGTTGGTGTATAGTAAATCTATTGATGATCATGTAATGCATTTGAGATGTGTGTTTGATGTGCTCCGAAAGGAGAAGCTGTATGCCAACATGGAGAAGTGTTATTTTGGTGTTGATAAGGTTATATTCTTGGGTTTTGTCGTGAGCTCAAGGGGTGTGGAAGTGGACGATTCCAAGATAGACTCTATTCGAAGTTGGCCGACCCCTAAAACTATTGGAGAAATTCGAAGTTTCCACGGGTTGGCAAGATTTTATAGGAGGTTTGTCAAAGGATTTAGTTCCATAGCAGCCCCCTTGACCGAGGTAATTAGAAAGGATGGACCCTTTAAATGGGGTGATGAGCAGGCTAGGGCTTTTGAGGCCTTGAAAGCTACGCTAATCTCGGCGCCTTTATTGCAATTGCCCGATTTTGATAAGATGTTTGAAGTAGAATGTGATGCTAGTAAGGTTGGCATCGGGTCTGTTTTGATGCAAGAAGGTAAGCCCGTTGCTTATTTCAGTGAAAAGCTCAAAGGGGCAACTCTTAATTACTCAACTTATGATTTGGAGTTGTACGCCCTTGTCAGAGCTTTGGGAAATTGGCAACATTATTTGTGGCCTAAGGAGTTTGTGATACGAACGGATCATGAGTCGTTGAAACACCTTAAGAGCCAAGACAAGTTGAATAGGCGTCATGCTAAGTGGATTGAGTTCATCGAGACTTTCCCTTATGTAATTCATTACAAAAGGGGAAAGGAAAATATTGTTGCCGATGCCTTGTCTAGGAAGCATGTGCTTGTTGCTACCTTGTCTTCAAAATTGATGGGTTTTGAGAGCTTGCGGTTGTTGTATCCCGAGGATCCTACCTTTGCTCCTATTTTTAGGGAATGCGAAGAGTAGGGAAGGGACCGTTGGCTTAAGGAGAATGACCATTCCTCCTACTCTCGGTTTGATGGGTATTTGTTCAAAGGGAGGAGGTTGTGTGTTCCTTCTAGTTCTTGGAGGGAATTATTTGTGAGGGAGGCCCATGACGGAGGCCTCATGGGGAACATTGGGGTAGACAAGACCCTCGGAATCTTAGAGGAGAACTTCTATTGGCCCAAAATGCGCAAAGACGCCACTAAAATTTGTAGTCAATGCGTGGCCTGCCAGAGTGCGAAATCTCGTCTCCTACCTCAAGGATTATACACCCCACTCCCTACTCCCCTTAGACCTTGGTTGGACATTTCGATGGATTTTGTTTTGGGGCTGCCAAGGACTAGAAAGGGCCGAGATAGCATTTTTGTTATTGTTGATAGATTCTCTAAAATGGCTCATTTTATTCCATGTGCTAAAACCGAGGATGCTCGTAGTGTAGCTTCATTATTTGTTGAACATGTTGTAAAGCTTCACGGGGTACCGAGGACTATTGTGAGCGATAGGGACTCCAAGTTCCTAAGTCTCTTTTGGAAGTCCATGTGGGGTAGGCTTGGAACGAAGTTACTTTTCTCCACGTCTTGCCACCCACAAACCGATGGCCAAACGGAGGTAGTAAATAGAACCTTAGGGTCTATGCTACGTTCTATGGTTAAAGGTAAACTGACTTCATGGGAAGATCACCTACCCTTGGTGGAATTTGCATACAACCGGGTAATACATTCGAGCACGGGAATGACTCCCTTTGAATGTGTTTATGGCCTGAATCCCCTTACCCCTTTAGATCTCACTCCTTTGTCTAGTGATACAAAATCAAACCAACAACACCAAGAGCTACAAGTAGGCTCGGATTTCAGTCCAACAACACAAGAACAACAAGTTTAAGTTTCGGTTTTTCAGTCCAACAACACAAGAACAACAAGATAGATAACAATGCTAGAGAATCGAAAAGAGCCCCACACGGCTTCACTAGACTTTAAGATAGCAAAATCAACAACAACAACAAGATAAAGAAAGATAGATAACTTGACATATAACATTCAAGAAACTAAGAACCCTAACATCAAGAGAGGACCCTAAGTCTAATGAATATAAACACCAAGTTCTTACGAGGACCAAGAGGCACTCAACGAACTTAAAACCCTTGTTTCTAGCCAAAGAGACAACACAAGTATCCCTCTACTTGAGAGATAATAGGGGCGGCTTCTAAGAGTAGAGAGAGAGAGAAATGTTTAGTGTTTTTAGGTTACAAAAATCAGCATTCAAAAACCAAGGAATAACTCTCTAACATGTTCTATTTATACTACAAACAAAAAGGGGTAAAATGACCCATCCTCCGTTGCTTCTTGTGCCAACCTTGGAGAGTAGTTTATTACACATTAAGACCTCTCTTCACACATAAAAACGTTTAGGTCCTTGGTTGGTTCAATCACCAACTCACACACGGCCATTTGCATGAACAAAGCTTGGAGTTTTTGTAATTCCCGAGCTTGGCTTCGTGTGAAAGGCCATGTACCTGTGGAGGCTGCCCCAACCGTATCATCCTCTCCATCTTGAGAGGAATTTGACCTCAAATTCAGAATTTGGTCATCTTCAACCGCATCCACGAGGGAGAGATCACCAACGTTGAAAGTGTTGTGCACTTGATATTCCGGTGGAAGGTCAATCTTGTAGGCGTTGTCATTGATTCTCTCAAGTACTTGGAAAGGACCATCACCCCTTGGCAGCAATTTGTACTTCCTTTGAGCTGGAAACCGATCCTTTCGAAGATGCACCCACACCCAATCTCCGGGTTCAAGCACAAGCCTTCTTCTCCCTTTGTTTACCCTTTTTGCAACCTCTTGGTTCTTCTTTTCAAGGTTGATCCGCACCATCTCATGCATTTTCTTCATTGCCTCGGCTCTTTTATTTCCATCTAAGCTGGTCATGAGATCACTAGACAAAGGAGTGAGATCTAAAGGGGTAAGGGGATTCAGGCCGTAAACACATTCAAAGGGAGTCATTCCCGTGCTCGAATGTATTACCCGGTTATATGCAAATTCCACCAAAGGTAGGTGATCTTCCCATGAAGTCAGTTTACCTTTAACCATAGAACGTAGCATAGACCCTAAGGTTCTATTTACTACCTCCGTTTGGCCATCGGTTTGTGGGTGGCAAGACGTGGAGAAAAGTAACTTCGTTCCAAGCCTACCCCACATGGACTTCCAAAAGAGACTTAGGAACTTGGAGTCCCTATCGCTCACAATAGTCCTCGGTACCCCGTGAAGCTTTACAACATGTTCAACAAATAATGAAGCTACACTACGAGCATCCTCGGTTTTAGCACATGGAATAAAATGAGCCATTTTAGAGAATCTTTCAACAATAACAAAAATGCTATCTCGGCCCTTTCTAGTCCTTGGCAGCCCCAAAACAAAATCCATTGAAATGTCCAACCAAGGTCTAAGGGGAGTAGGGAGTGGGGTGTATAATCCTTGAGGTAGGAGACGAGATTTCGCACTCCGGCAGGCCACGCATTGACTACAAATTTTAGTGACGTCTTTGCGCATTTTGGGCCAATAGAAGTTCTCCTCTAAGATTCCGAGGGTCTTGTCTACCCCAAAGTGCCCCATGAGGCCTCCGTCATGGGCCTCCCTCACAAATAATTCCCTCCAAGAACTAGAAGGAACACACAACCTCCTCCCTTTGAACAAATACCCATCGAACCAAGAGTAGGAGGAATGGTCATTCTCCTTAAGCCAATGGTCCCTTCCCCACTCTTCGCATTCCCTAAAAATAGGAGCAAAGGTAGGATCCTCGGGATACAAAAACCGCAAGCTCTCAAAACCCATCAATTTCGAAGACAAGGTAGCAACAAGCACATGCTTCCTAGACAAGGCATCGGCAACAACATTTTCCTTTCCCCTTTTGTAATGAATTACATAAGGGAAAGTCTCGATGAACACAATCCACTTAGCATGACGCCTATTCAACTTGTCTTGGCTCTTAAGGTGTTTCAACGACTCATGATCCGTTCGTATCACAAACTCCTTAGGCCACAAATAATGTTGCCAATTTCCCAAAGCTCTAACAAGGGCGTACAACTCCAAATCATAAGTTGAGTAATTAAGAGTTGCCCCTTTGAGCTTTTCACTGAAATAGGCAACGGGCTTACCTTCTTGCATCAAAACAGCCCCGATGCCAACCTTACTAGCATCACATTCTACTTCAAACATCTTATCAAAATCAGGCAATTGCAATAAAGGCGCCGAGATGAGCGTAGCTTTCAAGGCCTCAAAAGCCCTAGCCTGCTCATCACCCCATTTAAAGGGTCCGTCCTTTCTAATTACCTCGGTCAAGGGGGCTGCTATGGAACTAAATCCTTTGACAAACCTCCTATAAAAGCTTGCCAACCCGTGGAAACTTCGGATTTCTCCAATAGTTTTAGGGGTCGGCCAACTTCGAATAGAGTCTATCTTGGAATCGTCCACTTCCACACCCCTTGAGCTCACGACAAAACCCAAGAATATAACCTTATCAACACCAAAAGAACACTTCTCCATGTTGGCATACAGCTTCTCCTTTCGGAGCACATCAAACACACATCTCAAATGCATTACATGATCATCAATAGATTTACTATACACCAACACATCATCAAAGTAAACCACCACAAACTTTCCAATATAAGGCTTCATTACATGATTCATTAGCCTCATAAAGGTGCTAGGAGCATTGGTAAGGCCGAAGGGCATGACCAGCCACTCATATAGACCGAATTTGGTCTTGAATGCGGTCTTCCACTCATCACTGGGTTGCATGCGAATTTGGTGATAGCCGCTCCTAAGGTCCACTTTAGGAAACAAACAAGATCCGTGGAGATCATCTAACATATCATCTAGTCTAGGGATTGGATGACGATACCTTATAGTGATTTTGTTGATGGCTCTACAATCGACGCACATGCGCCAAGTTCCGTCCTTCTTTGGTACCAAAAGCACCGGAACAGCACACGGACTCATGCTTTCCTTGATGTAACCCTTGTTGAGAAGCTCCTCAACTTGTCTTTCAAGCTCCTTAGTGTCCATGGGATTGCTCCTATAGGCCGGTTTGTTTGGAAGTTGTGAACCCGGCACCAAATCAATTTGGTGCTCAATTCCCCGAAGTGGGGGCAATCCTTGCGGAAGTTCTTGAGGAAATACATCTTCATACTCCTGCAACACACAAGAAATCAAAGGGGAAATGGAAGAATTAGTGGGGTTAGTATTAAAACAATGGGCCAAAAGTAACATCGGTTTGTTTTCATCATGGTCCACGAAGAGTTCTTTCCTCCTAGCCAACATCACTACGTTTTCCATCTCCCTTGTCGTTGGGACAGCCTCGGATGTCCCTACTTCCTCACCTACGGCATTCCCCCCCTTTTCTCCCTTTTCGGATTCCTTCCCCTTTCCCTTCAACTCTCTCATCTTTTGATGCCACTCATTTACTTGGGAGGGTGAAAGAGGATGAAGTGTGACCTTTCGGCCATCCTTCTCAAGCGTATACCGGTTGGACCTCCCATCGTGTTTAGTAGACCTATCATATTTTCATGGTCTACCTAACAACAAGTGACATGATTGCATTGGGATCACGTCACAAAGCACTTCATCGTGGTAGTTTCCCACCTTAAACCGAATCACACATTACCTTGTGACCTTTAATTCACCACTATCGTTCAACCATTGTAGCTTGTAAGGACTAGTGTGTAGTGTAGTTGGTAGCTTCAAGAAATTTACCATAGCATGGCTCGCAACATTTGTACAACTACCACTATCAATCACCAAGGTGCACACACTCCCCTTTACAAGACACTTAGTATGGAATAGATTTTCCCTTTGACTCGGGTCATCTATCGCCTTACTAATCATGACACATCTAACCACAAAGATTGGAACCACACACTCCCCTTCTTGTGGATAGACATCTTTACTACCATCTAATTCATCATCATTCGGCCCATTTTCAGCTCCCTCTCCATCTTGAGGCTCGGCCTCATCCTCCCCCCTTTCGGAAACCACCTCCTCACCAAGGTAGTACACTTTCCCTTCTCGTAGGATCACATTGCGCCGGTTCGGACATTCATTGGCCTTATGCCCCCAACCTTGGCACTTGAAGCATTGGAACCCCTTTGGGTTGGGATATTTGTGAGCCTCCGGTTTCGAAGGGAATTTAGGGACTGTTTTGGACTCGGGCAGCTTCGTAGTGGCGGGTTGGTCCTTTTTTTTGGGCCAACCCGAGGGGGTTTGTACCCTTGCCTTGAAGGATGATCTCTCCTTAAGTTCCCTTTCAATCTCAAGGGCCGCTTGGAATATACCGTCAATGGTTTCAAACTGGTGAAGGCTCAAATGAGTGGAGATCTCTTTGTTCAATTTGTTCAACCCATACTTGAACCGGATGATGTCGTGACTGATTTGCTCCCCACGATGATCAAGTTTCAACATGAGTTGTTGGAACTCGTCAAAATAGGCCATCACACTCTTGCCTCCTTGCCGCAAGCCATATAATCTAGCAAGCAACTCATGACGATATCTCTCGGGAAGGTATCGTTGTCTCATCAAATACCTCAACCGATACCAAGGTGGTGGCTGCCCATCAACTAATTCATTACCAAATCGTTTAACATACTCCCACCAAGTGTTAGCATAGCCCTCGAGGTGAGCTATAGCGTAGCAACTCTTCTTTTCTTCCGAGATGTCATTAACTTGGAAAACTTTGTCACAAGCCGATTCCCAAGTTAAGTAGGTCTCGGGGTCACTTTCACCCTTAAAGATGGGTAGGCTCAACTTGATGGTGTTGATGCCTACGTCTCTCTCTTGGTGTCGGTTTCCCCTATCTCCATACCCCCGGTATCTCCTAGGTTCTCCTCGACCCCCTCTTAACTCCTCCTCCCTCATATAAGCATCATCAAAGGCCTTGGCCGTTCTGATTCGGAGGATTTGGAATTTGCGGTCTTTGGTTTAATGGAGCTTGGAATGGAGGGTTCGGATTTAGTGGAGGTACTTGGCGTCCAAATCCCTCTTGTGGAATTGGAGGGGCTTGGAAATGTAGTCGTCTAGTGGGGTCTCGGTTTGGAGGAAAATAGGTAATTTGGCTTGCGGTATTTAGTGGAGCTTGGGGTGCATTTAGCATTTGGTGGACTGTTTCGGGGGTGATGGTTGCGGAGGAGGTCCTATCATGACCATTGGTAGATACATGTAGAGGAGTAGAAGGACGAGAGTTCCTTTGGCTCTCCACTTGTTCTAATCTCCCACTAATAGTCGACACTTCCCCCTTTATTGCTGCCAAGTCCCCTCTCACGGCCCCAAATTCCGAATTCAACCTTTCAAGTGTCCGGGTAATGGCCTCAAGAGTGACCCTCATAGAATCAAGGGCATTAGTATCCACATTATGAGACGTAGCTCCTTCCATTGTCAAGATATTATCCGCTTTAGTTCACCACAAGTTCGTGTTCCACAAGTGTTGTATAATTGGCTTGTAACCGTGAAATTTTTAAGGTATGAGTAAGCTCTTATCCGGAATAGATTCTTGTTTGAAGACTCAAAGAATTCTTGCCGGACTAGAGTCAAAAATCAGCAATTCATTCAAACGAATAAAAGCACTCAAATAATCGTTGACACGAACAAACGGTTCAAGGAACTAGTTGACAACCTAGTAGGAATGTACTAGTTAGTTAATTAGTTCTAGGACCAAGTAAGGGAAACCAAGGATCAACAATTAGCAACCAAAGAATATCCTAAGTTGAGCTTATAGTGACGTGGCAGCATGCAATGGTTCCACACATTCTTCTTCTCTTTTTTTTTTTTTGTGTTAATATTCACACAACTTGTTATAGTTTGCAAAGTGTTTTGGTGGGAAAAATAAAATCTTGTAGTATTTCACCCTTTTCAAACTCAAGAAAGTGAGGTTTGGTTGACTAATCCCACAAAACAAGGCTCCTTGAATTAGGGAAAAGTGATTGACAAGACTAGAAGGTGATGGGTGCAAGGCTTTCACAACAACTTTATAGCTTGTCTTACAACTTGAGCACACAACAAGATGAACAAGATGAACAAGTTCAAAAGATGAACACCTCAACAAACTTCATCAACTTCTTTAGCACATAAACACACAACCACCGATTTTTTTCTTTGGTTATCAACAACATGCAACTTTCGGCCACTTCAAGTCACTACACAATGTTCAAGTTTTCAAGCTCAACTTTTGGAACTAGACACCTTAGTGTTGGTGAGAAAGAAACCAACACTAGAAACTCACTAAACAAGCAAAATAACACCTAGATCTAAACATACAACATCATTCTTGGTTTCAACTTTTAATGGACAGATTTTCAGAATTTCTTTTTGGTGTTGTTTGTTTAAGCCGTGAACTAGCCCAAGATGGGTTATGTTGGAACACAACCGGTCTTGCTTTGATACCAAATGATACAAAATCAAACCAACAACACCAAGAGCTACAAGTAGGCTCGGATTTCAGTCCAACAACACAAGAACAACAAGTTTAAGTTTCGGTTTTTCAGTCCAACAACACAAGAACAACAAGATAGATAACAATGCTAGTGAATCGAAAAGAGCCCTACACGGCTTCACTAGACTTTAAGATAGCAAAATCAACAACAACAACAAGATAAAGAAAGATAGATAACTTGACATATAACATTCAAGAAACTAAGAACCCTAACATCAAGAGAGGACCCTAAGTCTAATGAATATAAACACCAAGTTCTTACGAGGACCAAGAGGCACTCAACGACCTCAAAACCCTTGTTTCTAGCCAAAGAGACAACACAAGTATCCCTCTACTTGTGAGATAATAGGGGCGGCTTCTAAGAGTAGAGAGAGAGAGAAATGTTTAGTGTTTTTAGGTTACAAAAATCAGCATTCAAAAACCAAGGAATAACTCTCTAACATGTTCTATTTATACTACAAACAAAAAGGGGTAAAATGACCCATCCGCCCTTGCTTCTTGTGCCAACCTTGGAGAGTAGTTTATTACACATTAAGACCTCTCTTCACACATAAAAACGTTTAGGTCCTTTGATACAAAATCAAACCAACAACACCAAGAGCTTCAAGTAGGCTCGGATTTCAGTCCAACAACACAAGATCAACAAGTTTAAAGTTTCGGTTTTTCAGTCCAACAACACAAGAATAACAAGATAAATAACAATGCTAGTGAATCGAAAAGAGCCCCACACGGCTTCACTAGACTTTAAGATGACAAAATCAACAACAACAACAAGATAAGGAAAGATAGATAACTTGACATATAACATTCAAGAAACTAAGAACCCTAACATCTAGAGAGGACCCTAAGTCTAATGAATATAAACACCAAGTTCTTACGAGGACCAAGAGGCACTCAACGACCTCAAAACCCTTGTTTCTAGCCAAAGAGACAACACAAGTATCCCTCTACTTGTGAGATAGTAGTGGCGGCCTCCAAGAGTGGAAGAGAGAGAGAAAAGTTTAGTGTTCTTAGGTTACAAAAATCAGCATTCAAAAAGTGAGGACTAACTCTCTAACATGTTCTATTTATACTACAAACAAAAGGGGTAAAATGACCCATCCGCCCTTGCTTCTTGTGCCAACCTTGAAGAGTAGCTTATTACACATTAAGACCTCTCTTCACACATAAAAACGTTTAGGTCCTTGGTTGGTTCAATCACCAACTCACACACGGCCACTTGCATGAACAAAGCTTGGAGTTTTTGTAATTCCCGAGCTTGGCTTCGTGTGAAAGGCCGTGTACCTGTGGAGGCTGCCCCAACCGTATCATCCTCTCCATCTTGAGAGGAATTTGACCTCAAATTCAGCATTTGGTCATCTTCAACCGCATCCACGAGGGAGAGATCACCAACGTTGAAAGTGTTGTGCACTTGATATTCCGGTGGAAGGTCAATCTTGTAGGCGTTGTCATTGATTCTCTCAAGTACTTGGAAAGGACCATCACCCCTTGGCAGCAATTTGGACTTCCTTTGAGCTGGAAACCGATCCTTCCGAAGATGCACCCACACCCAATCTCCGGGTTCAAGCACAAGCCTTCTTCTCCCTTTGTTTACCCTTTTTGCAACCTCTTGGTTCTTCTTTTCAAGTTTGATCCGCACCGTCTCATGCATTTTCTTCATTGCCTCGGCTCTTTTATTTCCATCTAAGCTGGTCATGAGATCACTAGACAAAGGAGTGATATCTAAAGGGGTAAGGGGATTTAGGCCGTAAACACATTCAAAGGGAGTCATTCCCGTGCTCGAATGTATTACCCGGTTGTATGCAAACTCCACCAAGGGTAGGTGATCTTCCCATGAAGTCAGTTTACCTTTAACCATAGAACGTAGCATATACCCTAAGGTTCTATTTACTACCTCCGTTTGGCCATCGGTTTGTGGGTGGCATGACGTGGAGAAAAGTAACTTCGTTCCAAGACTACCCCACATGGACTTCCAAAAGAGACTTAGGAACTTGGAGTCCCTATCGCTCACAATAGTCATCGGTACCCCGTGAAGCTTTACAACATGTTCAACAAATAATGAAGCTACACTACGAGCATCCTCGGTTTTAGCACATGGAATAAAATGAGCCATTTTAGAGAATCTATCAACAATAACAAAAATGCTATCTCGGCCCTTTCTAGTCCTTGGCAGCCCCAAAACAAAATCCATCGAAATGTCCAACCAAGGTCTAAGGGGAGTAGGGAGTGGGGTGTATAATCCTTGAGGTAGGAGACGAGATTTCGCACTCCGACAGGCCACGCATTGACTACAAATTTTAGTGACGTCTTTGCGCATTTTGGGCCAATAGAAGTTCTCCTCTAAGATTCCGAGGGTCTTGTCTACCCCAAAGTGCCCCATGAGGCCTCCGTCATGGGCCTCCCTCACAAATAATTCCCTCCAAGAACTAGAAGGAACACACAACCTCCTCCCTTTGAACAAATACCCATCGAACCGAGAGTAGGAGGAATGGTCATTCTCCTTAAGCCAACGGTCCCTTCCCCACTCTTCGCATTCCCTAAAAATAGGAGCAAAGGTAGGATCCTCGGGATAAAACAACCGCAAGCTCTCAAAACCCATCAATTTCGACGACAAGGTAGCAACAAACACATGTTTCCTAGACAAGGCATCGACAACAACATTTTCCTTTCCCCTTTTGTAATGAATTACATAAGGGAAAGTCTCGATGAACTCAATCCACTTAGCATGACGCCTATTCAACTTGTCTTGGCTCTTAAGGTGTTTCAACGACTCATGATCCGTTCGTATCACAAACTCCTTAGGCCACAAATAATGTTGCCAATTTCCCAAAGCTCTAACATGGGCGTACAACTCCAAATCATAAGTTGAGTAATTAAGAGTTGCCCCTTTGAGCTTTTCACTGAAATAAGCAACGGGCTTACCTTCTTGCATCAAAACAGCCCCGATGCCAACCTTACTAGCATCACACTCTACTTCAAACATCTTATCAAAATCGGGCAATTGCAATAAAGGCGCCGAGATGAGCGTAGCTTTCAAGGCCTCAAAAGCCCTAGCTTGCTCATCTGATACGAGAAATACAAGGGAAGCACAAAACAACCACCAAATCAGTCCACTAATCTTAAGGATTCGAGGACCAAGATGGAGACCTCACTCGGATTCGCTACCAACAACAAGAATACAAGATACAAGAGTATATTTCAACACCAAAACAGTGACAAAACGTGATGAACAAGATGAACAACAATAATACAAGTTTCGGATTCAACGAAGACCCCAAAACAGTCCACTACACAACACATACACGATTTGCAAGAAAATAAAGATAGATAGTGAGACCAAGATTATTACAAGATTAAGAACCAAGTGTATTTCAACACTAACCCCTAATGAATGTAACAATCAAAACCACACTCTTACGGTGACCACCAAGGGAATGAACTCGCCTCAAGATCTACCGTTTCCAAGCAAAGATCAATATTGGCTTTTCCAAGCCCTATGCTAAGGGTGACTTTTCCAAGTCCTACAACTAATGGTGTTACACTCTCAAAAGAGAGAAAAATATGTCTTTCAATTCTTCATCATTCAAAAACTAGTGAAAATAAGACTAAAGGGGCCTATTTATAATACATAGCAAATGAAGATAACAAGACCACTTTGCCCTTAATGAGAGGGGCGGCCATGGTGTGTAAATACACCATGTGTAATGTCCAAAATACCCTTAATTAAGGTCCAAAACCGTGAGTCCTCAACCTTAAATTCTCCAAGCAATCTTCCACACGCGAGATTGCTTTACGTTATGCTCAAAATGGGTCCTCCATGCATGCTCTTGTTTTCTCGAGGTGACCAAGTCTTGAGTCTCTATGTGTTGGCCTCCAAAAATGTCATCAAAAGATAAGATGGCCATTTGTCCCGTATCATCCTCCCCTTCTTGAAAAGGATTCGACCTCGAATCCAAACCTTGCAAAACCGAAAAGAGGACCAACAAATGCAAACTCCTCATGGCATGAGGGTTAGGGTTAGCATAACAAATCATCTCAACATGCCAAGGTTGCACATATTTGCAATATAACCAAGAATCCTTTGAAAGGAATATTAAAAACTCAATAAAAGATGTACAAAGGATTTGGTTATAGGATACATCAAGAGTGCCACTTTGCTTGTCATGTAGACCAAGCAGCAAGTTTGGTGCACCAACATCACCATTTCTAAATTTGGCACCGGGGTCAAATGGGAAAAGTGGCCATAGACATGGGTCTCGACAACACTTCCCTTTCCCGAGATCTACACCTAAACTAAATGACATACTCTCTACAATAACATACATATCATCCAAATCAAATAGAGAGTAGAGAAAGGTACCACTCAAATCGACTTCTACTAAGGTGCTCTCATGTGTGTACTCACTACTAGTTTCCCAATAATCACCATGAGTACTCTCAACAATGAAATCACACAAAGTAGAAGAAGAAGTAGCTTCCGCAACTACACATTCCTTACCCTTAAGAGTACTCTCATCTTCCAAGAAGATATTTCCCTCTTTAGGAGGAATGTTGTCACACCATAGTGGGTTAGCATATAGGCTATAGCTTCCAAGGCAAGCTATACCGTCATTTTCACCACTAGGTTCATTAGGAGTGTTTAAATCATCTTCAAACAAGACATTATTCCTAAAAAGAGTGTGATCTACCTCACGGACAGATTTGGAACAAGAAAGTTCCTCACTCTCTAAATGATCAATATCAAGTTTCAAGGAGGTTTCAAACACAATATTACCCCAAGAAGAGCTCTCGGGTTCATTCTCACTTTGTTGACCAACATTTTCAAATATTTCACTCACTTGAGTCCTATTAAGCACATCACACACATACTCAAGTGGTGGGTAATTTTCACACATAAGTTGATCAACACAAATTTCAGAAGATAACGTACTTTCATTCAACATAATGGTTTCAACACTAGGTGGACATAAATCGATCTTACAAGAAGAGTCTATTCGGTCATCAATAGGATCAACTAGTGTATCCACACTCACAACATGTACATCATCATCAAGTGGCAAAGAAACAATACACTCACATATAGGCAAGCTACAACTCACACTCAATGGGCTACTAGCCACACAATTATCATTCACATGTACAAAAGTGTAAGAGTTTGCCATTTTACCTTGAAGTCCTTGAGTAGATTCTTCTTTGTCATGGTGTGAAGGTCCTCCAAAAGTTTGGGCAGCAACTTCCTTTTGGCATTGTTCTTCTTCGCTTGCCATGTTGGTACCTACACAAATGTCCTTAGAAATAGAAGGACAACCAATGTTAGTATAGTTTGGTGGTAATCCCCTCACTTTGCTCAACACAACCTCTCCTTTTTCCACTCTCGGATTACCACCTTTCACTCCCTTACTCCTCTCAATCTTTTGTCTCTCATAATAAGTTGAATTGGAGTAGGTAGGAACTTCTTTTTGTGGCCCGGGCAGAATATACGTCTCAAGGCAATTTCCCCATCGGTCTCTTACAATATTAGGCCAATTTTGCATATTTGGAACTTTATGTTGTGCAAACCAATCGGCGCCCAAGCTCACATAACCATAGGTTATGGGAAAAACATCACACCACACCTCCTCATGGTAATTAAATTGGGAGAAGACAACTTTTACCCTCTCGGTAACCCTAAACTTGTCCAAGAAGTATGGAACAAGTAAAGGCTCGCAAAATAACCCCAAGTAATCAACCATGGATGGAACAATGTAGTTTCTATAGTACCTATCATTTAACACAACGAGGCAGCCCGGTATCCCTAAAATGGTCACCTTTCCGGAGTGTACACTCCTTCTCGGATCAACATTGTAAAGCACATGAGTACCCCTCGATTTTGGAGATGCATACTCTCTTCTTCTCATTGGAAAACCTACACTATTGCTAGTATAACCATTCACACTATATCGACCTTGATAAGAAGTACTACAAGGTGGAGAATATGAATCTTCACACTCCTCACGTGTACTCTCATCATAGTTCTCATAAGGTTTGCGAACGAAAGGGTTATACCTAACACCAAATCTAGGTTCGGAGTGGGGAGTGCGAGACTCCTCACATGTCCCAACTTCATCATAAGATCCATCACGAGGTCCTACATCATCTCCAAAGTCACCATAAGCACTAGGCACTTCATTCACCTTATTTTCTCCCTCAAAACAGTAACTTTCAAATCTGCCTATGTTTTGATCATGACTATTTTCATAGCCTCCGCAATCTCCCTCAACTTCGTAGCCATAAAAACCCTCACTACAATCATAGTCTCCCATATTGTAGTCACAATAATCCCCGGCTATCGAAGTCATGTTCCCCTTATATCACCCTTTAAACCTACAAAATGAACAAACAAGATTAGTCGTAAAGCTCCTCACCAACACTCGATACACTCACCTTTGTGATTCTCACAATTGGAGCGGCGAATATTGAAAGTTGCTTATACTCCGGTAGTCAATAGGATGTCAATTCTACTTGGCGGCCGGAATAGATTCTTGTTTGATCGACTCAAGACACAACACAAAATCTACTTACGAACTTGAAACAAAGAAGTTACTACGAGTTAAAAATGAGAAAAGCACACAAATAACAAAGACACGACAAACGGACACAAAACTAACTTACAAACTAGTAGGAGATTACTAGGTTGTCAATTAGTGTTCGAACCAACAAACGAACTAAGAGACAATAAAAAATGAAACTAAGAAATCTCAAATTTCAGCCAAAATTTGATGCATGAACAGTAACTTGATGACGTGGCAGCCACGTATTGGTCTCGGTCCCACACAACTTTGTTGTCCAATTTCAAGTCTTGGTCAATTTTTCAAGTTGGACTTTGGTGGAATTTGTTTAAGGAGGGAAATTCAAACAAGTCTTGGAGCCCTTTTCAATTTCAAGTTTTCAAGACTTGACTTTATTGTACTTCTCCTTAAAACATGGATCCTTAAATCATGGAAAAGTGTTGGAAAGGGGTTGAGACTTGATTGATAGGTCTTTGTTGGTTGTAGTGTCTTTCAAGACTAACAAATAATACACCCTTTTCCTTCAACTTTTTAGATTTAACATTCACTTTATCTTCAACAATATATGAGGTGGTGATGAACATCAAGAACAACAACAACAACACCAAGAACTACAACAATAATCTCCAAGAACACCAACAATTTTCACACGGCCACTTCCAAATTCCACAATAACAATATCTCCAACACTTGGCCAAGACAACTACACCTTCAACAAAATGGTTCTCAATCCACCAATTAACAACAATATCACGTGGCCAAGCTTATAACAACAACAAGATGAAAGCCACAAGGCCAACTCCAAGATAATAATGTTTTCACACGGCCAAGATTACAAAACCAACAACGGCCAAGTCTCTTTGGTGTTGCATTTCAGTTTTTTTTTTTTTAACAAGAGATGAAGGTTGTGAAGAACTTCAAGAACAACAACAATACTCTTTTCAAGATCTACAACAACACCACAACACAAGGCCTTCAACTCGGTCAAGGCTAGAACAACAACATCCAATCGGCCACACTTTGTTCACAACAACAATATTAACAATTCAAGCCCAAGTTTGGATCGACTCAAAGTGTTAGTGAGGAACAAAACTAACACTACAAACACACAAGACAAGTAAAAGACTTCTTGACCTAGAATCAAGAACAAATCTCGGCTAAGAACACAATTTCGGCCAAGGCAACAACAATGGACAGATTGCAATTTTTCTGAAATTTTCAGCTTTTCAACAATTTATTTTTTTTTTGTTTATTTTCTAACAAGCAAGCCCAAGATTGATCTTGTAGGAACAAGATCAAGCCATGCTTTGATACCAAATGATACGAGAAATACAAGGGAAGCACGAAACAACCACCAAATCAGTCCACTAATCTTAAGGATTCGAGGACCAAGATGGAGACCTCACTCGGATTCGCTACCAACAACAAGAATACAAGATACAAGAGTATATTTTAACACCAAAACAGTGACAAAATGTGATGAACAAGATGAACAACAATAATACAAGTTTCGGATTCAACGAAGACCCCAAAACAGTCCACTACACAACACATACACGATTTGCAAGAAAATAAAGATAGATAGTGAGACCAAGATTATTACAAGATTAAGAACCAAGTGTATTTCAACACTAACCCCTAATGAATGTAACAATCAAAACCACACTCTTACGGTGACCACCAAGGGAATGAACTCGCCTCAAGATCTACCGTTTCCAAGCAAAGATCAATATTGGCTTTTCCAAGCCCTATGCTAAGGGTGACTTTTCCAAGTCCTACAACTAATGGTGTTACACTCTCAAAAGAGAGAAAAATATGTCTTTCAATTCTTCATCATTCAAAAACTAGTGAAAATAAGACTAAAGGGGCCTATTTATAATACATTGCAAATGAAGATAACAAGACCACTTTGCCCTTAATGAGAGGGGCGGCCATGGTGTGTAAATACACCATGTGTAATGTCCAAAATACCCTTAATTAAGGTCCAAAACCGTGAGTCCTCAACCTTAAATTCTCCAAGCAATCTTCCACACGCGAGATTACTTTAAGTTATGCTCAAAACGGGTCCTCCATGCATGCTCTTGTTTTCTCGAGGTGACCAAGTCTTGAGTCTCTATGTGTTGGCCTCCAAAAATGTCATCAAAAGATAAGATGGCCATTTGTCCCGTATCATCATCACCCCATTTAAAGGGTCCGTCCTTTCTAATTACCTCGGTTAAGGGGGCTGCTATGGAACTAAACCCTTTGACAAACCTACTATAAAAGCTTGCCAACCCGTGGAAACTTTGGATTTCTCCAATAGTTTTAGGGGTCGGCCAACTTCGAATAGAGTCTATCTTGGAATCGTCCACTTCCACACCCCTTGAGCTCACGACAAAACCCAAGAATATAATCTTATCAACACCAAAAGAACACTTCTCCATGTTGGCATACAGCTTCTCCTTTCGGAGCACATCAAACACACATCTCAAATGCATTACATGATCATCAATAGATTTACTATACACCAACACATCATCAAAGTAAACCACCACAAATTTTCCAATATAAGGCTTCATTACATGATTCATTAGCCTCATAAAGGTGCTAGGAGAATTGGTAAGGCCGAAGGGCATGACCAGCCACTCATATAGACCGATTTTGGTCTTGAATGCGGTCTTCCACTCATCACCGGGTTGCATGCGAATTTGGTGATAGCCACTCCTAAGGTCCACTTTAGAAAACAAACAAGATCCGTGGAGCTCATATAACATATCATCTAGTCTAGGGATGGGATGACGATACCTTATAGTGATTTTATTGATGGCTCTACAATCGACGCACATGCGCCAAGTTCCGTCCTTCTTTGGTACCAAAAGCACCGGAACAGCACACGGACTCATGCTTTCCTTGATGTATCCCTTGTTGAGAAGCTCCTCAACTTGTCTTTCAAGCTCCTTAGTGTCCATGGGATTGCTCCTATAGGCCGGTTTGTTTGGAAGTTGTGAACCCGACACCAAATCAATTTGGTGCTCAATTCCCCGAAGTGGGGGTAATCCTTGCGGAAGTTCTTGAGGAAATACATCTTCATACTCCTGCAACACACAAGAAATCAAAGGGGAAATGGAAGAATTAGTGGGGTTAGTATTAAAACAATGGGCCAAAAGTAACATCGGCTTGTTTTCATCATGGTCCACGAAGAGTTCTTTCCTCCTAGCCAACATCACTACGTTTTCCATCTCTCTTGCCGTTGGGACAGCCTCGGATTTCCCTACTTCCTCACCTACGGCACTCCCCCCCTTTTCTCCCTTTCCGGATTCCCCCCCTTTCCCTTCAACTCCCTCATCTTTTGATGCCACTCATTTACTTGGGAGGGTGAGAGAGGATGAAGTGTGACCTTTCGGCCATCCTTCTCAAGCGTATACCGGTTGGACCTCCCATCGTGTTTAGTAGACCTATCATATTGCCATGGTCTACCTAACAACAAGTGACATGCTTGCATTGGGATCACGTCACAAAGTACCTCATCGTGGTAGTTTCCCACCTTAAACCGAATCACACATTGCCTCGTGACCCTTAATTCACCACAATCATTCAACCATTGTAGCTTGTAAGGACTAATGTGTGGTGTAGTTGGTAGCTTCAAGAAATTTACCATAGCATGGCTCGCAACACTTGTACAACTACCACTATCAATCACCAAGGTGCACACATTCTCCTTTACAAGACACTTAGTATGGAATAGATTTTCCCTTTGACTCGGGTCATCTATCGCCTTACTAATCATGACACGTCTAACCACAAAGTTTGGAACCACACACTCCCCCTCTTGTGGATAGACATCTTCACTACCATCTACTTCATCATCATTCGGCCCATTTTCAGATCCCTCTCCATCTTGAGGCTCGGCCTCATCCTCCCCCCTTTCGGAAACCACCTCCTCACCAAGGTAGTACACCTTTCCTTCTCGTAGGATCACATTGCGCCAGTTCGGACATTCGTTGGCCTTATGCCCCCAACCTTGGCAATTGAAGCATTGGAACCCCATTGGGTTGGGATATTTGTGAGCCTCCGGTTTCGGAGGGAATTTAGGGACGGTTATGGACTCGGGCAGCTTCGTAGGGGCGGGTTGGTCCTTGTTTTTGGTCCAGCCCGAGAGGGTTTGTACCCTTGCCTTGAAGGATGATCTCTCCTTAAGTTCCCTTTCAATCTCAAGGGCCGCTTGGAATATACCGTCAATGGTTTCAAACCGGTGAAGGGTCAAATGAGTGAAGATCTCTTTGTTCAACCCACACTTGAACCGGATGATGTCGTGACTGATTTGCTCCCCACGATGATCAAGTTTCAACATGAGTTGTTGGAACTCATCAAAATAGGCCATCACACTCTTGCCTCCTTCCCGCAAGCCATATAATCTAGCAAGCAACTCATGACGATATCTCTCGGGAAGGTATCGTTGTCTCATCAAATACCTCAACCGATACCAAGGTGGTGGCTGCCCATCGACTAATTCATTACCAAATCGTTTAACATACTCCCACCAAGTGTTAGCATAGCCCTCAAGGTGAGCTATAGCGTAGCAACTCTTCTTTTCGTCCGAGATGTCATTAACTTGGAAAACTTTGTCACAAGCCGATTCCCAAGTTAAGTAGGTCTCGGGATCACTTTCACCCTTAAAGATGGGTAGGCTCAACTTGATGGTGTTGATGCCTACGTCTCTCTCTTGGTGTCGGTTTCCCCTATCTCCATACCCCCGGTATCTCCTAGGTTCTCCTCGACCCCCTCTTAACTCCTCCTCCCTCATATAAGCATCATCAAAGGCTCCATCTCCTTCATACTCCTCTCTACCGTATCCTTCAAAGTGGGCTGGTCGGCCTTGGCCGTTTTGATTCGGAGGATTGGGAATTTTCGGTCTTTGGATTAATGGAGCTTGGAATGGAGGGTTCGGATTTAGTGGAGGTACTTGGCGTCCAAATCCCTCTTGTGGAATTGGAGGGGTTTGGAAATGTAGTGGTCTAGTGGAGTCTCGGTTTGGAGGAAAATAGGTAGTTTGGCTTGCGGTATTTAGTGGAGCTTGGGGTGCATTTAGCATTTGGTGGACTGTTTCGGGGGTGATGGTTGCGGAGGAGGTCCTATCATGACCATTGGTAGATACATGTAGAGGAGTAGAAGGACGAGAGTTCCTTTGACTCTCCACTTGTTCTAATCTCCCACTAATAGTCGACACTTCCCCCTTTATTGCTGCCAAGTCCCCTCTCACGACCCCAAATTCCGAATTCAACCTTTCAAGTGTCCGGGTAACGGCCTCAAGAGTGACCCTCATAGAATCAAGGGCATTAGTATCCACACTATGAGACGTAGTTCCTTCCATTGTCAAGATATTATCCGCTTTAGTTCACCACAAGTTCGTGTTCCACAAGTGTTGTATAATTGGCTAGTAACCGTGAAATTTTTAAGGTATGAGTAAGCTCTTATCCGGAATGGATTCTTGTTTGAAGACTCAAAGAATTCTTGCCGGACTAGAGTCAAAAATCAGCAACTCATTCAAACGAATAAAAGCACTCAAATAAACGTTGACACGAACAAACTGTTCAAGGATCTAGTTGACAACCTAGTAGGAATGTACTAGTTTGTTAATTAGTTCTAGGACCAAGTAAGGGAAACCAAGGATCAACAATTAGCAACCAAAGAATATCCTAAGTTGAGCTTATAGTGATGTGGCAGCATGCAATGGTTCCACACGTTTTTCTTCTCTTTTTTTTTTTTGTTAATATTCACACAACTTGTTATAGTTTGCAAAGTGTTTTTGGTGGGTCAAAATAAAATCTTGTAGTATTTCACCCTTTTCAAACTCAAGAAAGTGATGTTTGGTAGACTAATCCCACAAAACAAGGCTCCTTGAATTAGGGAAAAGTGATTGACAAGACTAAAAGGTGATGGGTGCAAGTCTTTCACAACAACTTTATAGCTTGTCTTACAACTTGAGCACACAACAAGATGAACAAGATGAACAAGTTCAAAAGATGAACACCTCAACAATCTTCTTCAACTTCTTTAGCACATAAACACAACATCCACCGATTTTATTTCTTTTTGGTCATCAACAACATACAACTTTCGGCCACTTCAAGTCACTACACAATGTTCAAGTTTTCAAGCTCAACTTTTGGATCTAGACACCTTAGTGTTGGTGAGAAAGAAACCAACACTAGGAACTCACTAAACAAGCAAAATAACACTTAGATCTAGACATGCAACATCATTCTCGGATTCAACCTTTAATGGACAGATTTTCAGAATTTCCTTTTGGTGTTGTTTGTTTAAGCCGTGTACTAGCCCAAGATGGGTTATGTTGGAACACAACCGGTCTTGCTTTTATACCAAATGATACAAAATCAAACCAACAACACCAAGAGCTTCAAGTAGGCTCGGATTTCAGTCCAACAACACAAGATCAACAAGTTTAAAGTTTCGGTTTTTCAGTCCAACAACACAAGAATAACAAGATAAATAACAATGCTAGTGAATCGAAAAGAGCCCCACACGGCTTCACTAGACTTTAAGATGACAAAATCAACAACAACAACAAGATAAGGAAAGATAGATAACTTGACATATAACATTCAAGAAACTAAGAACCCTAACATCAAGAGAGGACCCTAAGTCTAATGAATATAAACACCAAGTTCTTACGAGGACCAAGAGGCACTCAACGACCTCAAAACCCTTGTTTCTAGCCAAAGAGACAACACAAGTATCCCTCTACTTGTGAGATAGTAGTGGCGGCCTCCAAGAGTGGAAGAGAGCGAGAAAAGTTTAGTGTTCTTAGGTTACAAAAATCAGCATTCAAAAAGTGAGGACTAACTCTCTAACATGTTCTATTTATACTACAAACAAAAGGGGTAAAATGACCCATCCGCCCTTGCTTCTTGTGCCAACCTTGAAGAGTAGCTTATTACACATTAAGACCTCTCTTCACACATAAAAATGTTTAGGTCCTTGGTTGGTTCAATCACCAACTCACACACGGCCACTTGCATGAACAAAGCTTGGAGTTTTTGTAATTCCCGAGCTTGGCTTCGTGTGAAAGGCCGTGTACCTGTGGAGGCTGCCCCAACCGTATCATCCTTGGTTGGTTCAATCACCAACTCACACACGGCCATTTTCATGAACAAAGCTTGGAGTTTTTGTAATTCCCGAGCTTGGCTTCGTGTGAAAGGCCGTGTACCTGTGGAGGCTGCCCCAACCGTATCATCTAGTGATCTCATGACCAGCTTAGATGGAAATAAAAGAGCCGAGGCAATAAAGAAAATGCATGAGACGGTGCGGATCAAGCTTGAAAAGAAGAACCAAGAGGTTGCAAAAAGGGTAAACAAAGGGAGAAGAAGGCTTGTGCTTGAACCCGGAGATTGGGTGTGGGTGCATCTTCGAAAGGATCGGTTTCTAGCTGGAAGGAAGTCCAAATTGCTGTCAAGGGGTGATGGTCCTTTCCAAGTACTTGAGAGAATCAATGACAACGCCTACAAGATTGACCTTCCACCAGAATATCAAGTGCACAACACTATCAACGTTGGTGATCTCTCCCTCGTGGAAGCGGTTGAAGATGACCAAATGCTGAATTTGAGGTCAAATTCCTCTTAAGATGGAGAGTATGATACGGTTGGGGCAGCCTCCACAGGTACACGGCCTTTCACACGAAGCCAAGCTCGGGAATTACAAAAACTCCAAGCTTTGTTCATGCAAATGGCCGTGTGTGAGTTGGTGATTGAACCAACCAAGGACCTAAACGTTTTTATGTGTGAAGAGAGGTCTTAATGTGTAATAAACTACTCTCCAAGGTTGGCACAAGAAGCAAGGGCGGATGGGTCATTTTACCCCTTTTGTTTGTAGTATAAATAGAACATGTTAGAGAGTTATTCCTTAGTTTTTGAATGCTGATTTTGTAACCTAAAAACACTAAACATTTCTCTCTCTCTTCCACTCTTAGAAGCCGCCCCTATTATCTCACAAGTAGAGGGATACTTGTGTTGTCTCTTTGGCTAGAAACAAGGGTTTTGAGGTCGTTGAGTGCCTCTTGGTCCTCGTAAGAACTTGGTGTTTATATTCATTAGACTTAGGGTCCTCTCTTGGTGTAGGGTTCTTAGTTTCTTGAATGTTATATGTCAAGTTATCTATCTTTCTTTATCTTGTTGTTGTTGTTGATTTTGTTATCTTAAAGTCTAGTGAAGCCGTGTGGGGCTCTTTTCGATTCACTAGCATTGTTATCTGTCTTGTTGTTCTTGTGTTGTTGGACTGAAAAACCGAAACTTAAACTTGTTGTTCTTGTGTTGTTGGACTGAAATCCGAGCCTACTTGAAGCTCTTGGTGTTGTTGGTTTGATTCCGTATCATTTGGTATCAAAGCGAGACCGGTTGTGTTCCAACATAACCCATCTTGGGCTAGTTCACGGCTTAAACAAACAACACCAAAAGGAAATTCTGAAAATCTGTCCATTAAAAGTTGAAACCAAGAATGATGTTGTATGTTTAGATCTAGGTGTTATTTTGCTTGTTTAGTGAGTTTCTAGTGTTGGTTTCTTTCTCACCAACACTAAGGTGTCTAGATCCAAAAGTTGAGCTTGAAAACTTGAAAATTGTGTAGTGACTTGAAGTGACCGAAAGTTGTATGTTGTTGATAACCAATAGAAAAATCGGTGGTTGTGTGTTTATGTGCTAAAGAAGTTGATGAAGTTTGTTGAAGTGTTCATCTTTTGAACTTGTTCATCTTGTTGTGTGCTCAAGTTGTAAGACAAGCTATAAAGTTGTTGTGAAAGACTTGCACCCATCACCTTCTAGTCTTGTCAATCACTTTTCCCTAATTCAAGGAGCCTTGTTTTGTGGGATTAGTCAACCAAACCTCACTTTCTTGAGTTTGAAAAGGGTGAAATACTACAAGATTTTATTTTTCCCACCAAAACACTTTGCAAACTATAACAAGTTGTGTGAATATTAACACAAAAAAAAAAAAAAGAGAAGAAGAACGTGTGGGACCATTGCATGCTGCCACGTCACTATAAGCTCAACTTAGGATATTCTTTGGTTGCTAATTGTTGATCCTTGGTTTCCCTTACTTGGTCCTAGAACTAATTAACAAACTAGTACCTTCCTACTAGGTTGTCAACTAGTTCCTTGAACCGTTTGTTCGTGTCAACGATTATTTGAGTGCTTTTATTCGTTTGAATGAATTGCTGATTTTTGACTCTAGTCCGGCAAGAATTCTTTGAGTCTTCAAACAAGAATCCATTCCGGATAAGAGCTTACTCATACCTTAAAAATTTCACGGTTACTAGCCAATTATACAACACTTGTGGAACACGAACTTGTGGTGAACTAAAGCGGATAATATCTTGACAATGGAAGGAGCTACGTCTCATAATGTGGATACTAATGCCCTTGATTCTATGAGGGTCACTCTTGAGGCCGTTACCCGGACACTTAAAAGGTTGAATTCGGAATTTGGGGTCGTGACAGGGGACTTGGCAGCAATAAAGGGGGAAGTGTCGACTATTAGTGGGAGATTAGAACAAGTGGAGAGTCAAAGGAACTCTCGTCCTTCTACTCCTCTACATGTATCTACCAATGGTCATGATAGGACCTCCTCCGCAACCATCACCCCCGAAACAGTCCACCAAATGCTAAATGCACCCCAAGCTCCACTAAATACCGCAAGCCAAACTACCTATTTTCCTCCAAACCGAGACCCCACTAGACCACTACATTTCCAAGCCCCTCCAATTCCACAAGAGGGATTTGGACGCCAAGTATCTCCACTAAATCCGAACCCTCCATTCCAAGCTCCATTAACCCAAAGACCGCAAATTCCAAATCCTCCGAATCAAAACGGCCAAGGCCGACCAGCCCACTTTGAAGGATACGGTAGAGAGGAGTATGAAAGAGATGGAGCCTTTGATGATGCTTATATGAGGGAGGAGGAGTTAAGAGGGGGTCGAGGAGAACCTAGGAGATACCGGGGGTATGGAGATAGGGGAAACCGACACCAAGATAGAGACGTAGGCATCAACACCATCAAGTTGAGCCTACCCATATTTAAGGGTGAAAGGGACCCCGAGACCTACTTAACTTGGGAATCGGCTTGTGACAAAGTTTTCCAAGTTAATGACATCTCGGAAGAAAAGAAGAGTTGCTACGCTATAGCTCACCTCGAGGGCTATGCTAACACTTGGTGGGAGTATGTTAAACGATTTGGTAATGAATTAGTTGATGGGCAGCCACCACCTTGGTATCGGTTTAGGTATTTGATGAGACAACGATACCTTCCCGAGAGATATCGTCATGAGTTGCTTGCTAGATTATATGGCTTGCGGCAAGGAGGCAAGAGTGTGATGGCCTATTTTGACGAGTTTCAACAACTCATGTTGAAACTTGATCATCGTGGGGAGCAAATCAGTCACGACATCATCCGGTTCAAGTGTGGGTTGAACAAAGAGATCTCCACTCATTTGACCCTTCACCGGTTTGAAACCATTGACGGTATATTCCAAGCGGCCCTTGAGATTGAAAGGGAACTTAAGGAGAGATCATCCTTCAAGGCAAGGGTACAAACCCCCTCGGGTTGGCCGAAAAACAAGGACCAACCCGCCCCTACGAAGCTGCCCGAGTCCAAAACAGTCCCTAAATTCCCTCCGAAACCGGAGGCTCACAAATATCCCAACCCAAAGGGGTTCCAATGCTTCAAGTGCCAAGGTTGGGGGAATAAGGCCAATGAATGTCCGAACCAGCGCAATGTGATCCTACGAGAAGGGAAAGTGTACTACCTTGGTGAGGAGGTGGTTTCCGAAAGGGGGGAGGATGAGGCCGAGCCTCAAGATGGAGAGGGAGCTGAAAATGGGCCGAATGATGATGAATTAGATGGTAGTGAAGATGTCTATCCACAAGAAGGGGAGTGTGTGGTTCCAAACTTTGTGGTTAGACATGTCATGATTAGTAAGGCGATAGATGACCCGAGTCAAAGGGAAAATCTATTCCATACTAAGTGTCTTGTAAAGGGTAGTGTGTGCACCTTGGTGATTGATAGTGGTAGTTGTACAAATGTTGCGAGCCATGCTATGGTAAATTTCTTGAAGCTACCAACTACACTACACACTAGTCCTTACAAGCTACAATGGTTGAACGATTGTGGTGAATTAAAGGTCACAAGGCAATGTGTGATTCGGTTTAAGGTGGGAAACTACCACGATGAAGTGCTTTGTGACGTGATCCCAATGCAAGCATGTCACTTGTTGTTAGGTAGACCATGGCAATATGATAGGTCTACTAAACACGATGGGAGGTCCAACCGGTATACGCTTGAGAAGGATGGCCGAAAGGTCACACTTCACCCTCTTTTACCCTCCCAAGTAAATGAGTGGCATCAAAAGATGAGAGAGTTGAAGGGAAAGGGGAAGGAATCCGGAAAGGGAGAAAAGGGGGGGAATGCCGTAGGTGAGGAAGTAGGGACATCCGAGGCTGTCCCAACGACAAGGGAGATGGAAAACGTAGTGATGTTGGCTAGGAGGAAAGAACTCTTCGTGGACCATGATGAAAACAAGCCGATGTTACTTTTGGCCCATTGTTTTAATACTAACCCCACTAATTCTTCCATTTCCCCTTTGATTTCTTGTGTGTTGCAGGAGTATGAAGATGTATTTCCTCAAGAACTTCCGCAAGGATTTCCCCCACTTCGGGGAATTGAGCACCAAATTGATTTGGTGCCGGGTTCACAACTTCCAAACAAACCGGCCTATAGGAGCAATCCCATGGACACTAAGGAGCTTGAAATACAAGTTGGGGAGCTTCTCAACAAGGGATACATCAAGGAAAGCATGAGTCCATGTGCTGTTCCGGTGCTTTTGGTACCGAAGAAGGACGGAACTTAGCGCATGTGCGTCGATTGTAGAGCCATCAACAAAATCACTATAAGGTATCGTTATCCAATCCCTAGACTAGATGATATGTTAGATGAGCTCCACGGATCTTGTTTGTTTTCTAAAGTGGACCTTAGGAGCGGCTATCACCAAATTCGCATGCAACCCGGTGATGAGTGGAAGACCGCATTCAAGACCAAATTCGGTCTATATGAGTGGCTGGTCATGCCCTTCGGCCTTACCAATGCTCCTAGCACCTTTATGAGGCTAATGAATCATGTAATGAAGCCTTATATTGGAAAATTTGTGGTGGTTTACTTTGACGATGTGTTGGTGTATAGTAAATCTATTGATGATCATGTAATGCATTTGAGATGTGTGTTTGATGTGCTCCGAAAGGAGAAGTTGTATGCCAACATGGAGAAGTGTTCTTTTGGTGTTGATAAGGTTATATTCTTGGGTTTTGTCGTGAGCTCAAGGGGTGTGGAAGTGGACGATTCCAAGATAGACTCTATTCGAAGTTGGCCGACCCCTAAAACTATTGGAGAAATTCGAAGTTTCCACGGGTTGGCAAGCTTTTATAGGAGGTTTGTCAAAGGATTTAGTTCCATAGCAGCCCCCTTGACCGAGGTAATTAGAAAGGATGGACCCTTTAAATGGGGTGATGAGCAGGCTAGGGCTTTTGAGGCCTTGAAAGCTACGCTCATCTCGGCGCCTTTATTGCAATTGCCCGATTTTGATAAGATGTTTGAAGTAGAATGTGATGCTAGTAAGGTTGGCATCGGGGCTGTTTTGATGCAAGAAGGTAAGCCCGTTGCTTATTTCAGTGAAAAGCTCAAAGGGGCAACTCTTAATTACTCAACTTATGATTTGGAGTTGTACGCCCTTGTCAGAGCATTGGGAAATTGGCAACATTATTTGTGGCCTAAGGAGTTTGTGATACGAACGGATCATGAGTCGTTGAAACACCTTAAGAGCCAAGACAAGTTGAATAGGCGTCATGCTAAGTGGATTGAGTTCATCGAGACTTTCCCTTATGTAATTCATTACAAAAGGGGAAAGGAAAATGTTGTTGCCGATGCCTTGTCTAGGAAGCATGTGCTTGTTGCTACCTTGTCTTCGAAATTGATGGGTTTTGAGAGCTTGCGGTTGTTGTATCCCGAGGATCCTACCTTTGCTCCTATTTTTAGGGAATGCGAAGAGTGGGGAAGGGACCGTTGGCTTAAGGAGAATGACCATTCCTCCTACTCTCGGTTCGATGGGTATTTGTTCAAAGGGAGGAGGTTGTGTGTTCCTTCTAGTTCTTGGAGGGAATTATTTGTGAGGGAGGCCCATGACGGAGTCCTCATGGGGAACTTTGGGGTAGACAAGACCCTCGGAATCTTAGAGGAGAACTTCTATTGGCCCAAAATGCGCAAAGACGTCACTAAAATTTGTAGTCAACGCGTGGCCTGCCAGAGTGCGAAATATCGTCTCCTACCTCAAGGATTATACACCCCACTCCCTACTCCCCTTAGACCTTGGTTGGACATTTCGATGAATTTTGTTTTGGGGCTGCCAAGGACTAGAAAGGGCCGAGATAGCATTTTTGTTATTGTTGATAGATTCTCTAAAATGGCTCATTTTATTCCATGTGCTAAAACCGAGGATGCTCGTAGTGTAGCTTCATTATTTGTTGAACATGTTGTAAAGCTTCACGGGGTACCGAGGACTATTGTGAGCGATAGGGACTCCAAGTTCCTAAGTCTCTTTTGGAAGTCCATGTGGGGTAGGCTTGGAACGAAGTTACTTTTCTCCACGTCTTGCCACCCACAAACCGATGGCCAAACGGAGGTAGTAAATAGAACCTTAGGGTCTATGCTACGTTCTATGGTTAAAGGTAAACTGACTTCATGGGAAGATCACCTACCCTTGGTGGAATGTGCATACAACCGGGTAATACATTCGAGCACGGGAATGACTCCCTTTGAATGTGTTTACGGCCTGAATCCCCTTACCCCTTTAGATCTCACTCCTTTGTCTAGTGATACAAAATCAAACCAACAACACCAAGAGCTACAAGTAGGCTCGGATTTCAGTCCAACAACACAAGAACAACAAGTTTAAGTTTCGGTTTTTCAGTCCAACAACACAAGAACAACAAGATAGATAACAATGCTAGTGAATCGAAAAGAGCCCCACACGGCTTCACTAGACTTTAAGATAGCAAAATCAACAACAACAACAAGATAAAGAAAGATAGATAACTTGACATATAACATTCAAGAAACTAAGAACCCTAACATCAAGAGAGGACCCTAAGTCTAATGAATATAAACACCAAGTTCTTACGAGGACCAAGAGGCACTCAACGACCTTAAAACCCTTGTTTCTAGCCAAAGAGACAACACAAGTATCCCTCTACTTGTGAGACAATAGGGGCGGCTTCTAAGAGTAGAGAGAGAGAGAAATGTTTAGTGTTTTTAGGTTACAAAAATCAGCATTCAAAAACCAAGGAATAACTCTCTAACATGTTCTATTTATACTACAAACAAAAAGGGGTAAAATGACCCATCCGCCCTTGCTTCTTGTGCCAACCTTGGAGAGTAGTTTATTACACATTAAGACCTCTCTTCACACATAAAAACGTTTAGGTCCTTGGTTGGTTCAATCACCAACTCACACACGGCCATTTGCATGAACAAAGCTTGGAGTTTTTGTAATTCCCGAGCTTGGCTTCGTGTGAAAGGCCGTGTACCTGTGGAGGCTGCCCCAACCGTATCATCCTCTCCATCTTAAGAGGAATTTGAACTCAAATTCAGCATTTGTTCATCTTCAACCGCATCCACGAGGGAGAGATCACCAACGTTGAAAGTGTTGTGCACTTGATATTCCTGTGAAAGGTCAATCTTGTAGGCGTTGTCATTGATTCTCTCAAGTACTTGGAAAGGACCATCACCCCTTGGCAGAAATTTGGACTTCCTTTGAGCTGGAAACCGATCCTTTCGAAGATGCACCCACACCCAATCTCCGGGTTCAAGCACAAGCCTTCTTCTCCCTTTGTTTACCCTTTTTGCAACCTCTTGGTTCTTCTTTTCAAGCTTGATCCGCACCGTCTCATGCATTTTCTTCATTGCCTCAGCTCTTTAATTTCCATCTAAGCTGGTCATGAGATCACTAGACAAAGGAGTGAGATCTAAAGGGGTAAGGGGATTCAGGCCGTAAACACATTCAAAGGGAGTCATTCCCGTGCTCGAATGTATTACCCGGTTGTATGCAAATTTCACCAAAGGTAGGTGATCTTCCCATGAAGTCAGTTTACCTTTAACCATAGAACGTAGCATAGACCCTAAGGTTCTATTTACTACCTCCGTTTGGCCATCGGTTTGTGGGTGGCAAGACGTGGAGAAAAGTAACTTCATTCCAAGCCTACCCCACATGGACTTCCAAAAGAGACTTAGGAACTTGGAGTCCCTATCGCTCACAATAGTCCTCGGTACCCCCGTGAAGCTTTACAACATGTACAACAAATAATGAAGCTACACTACGAGCATCCTCGGTTTTAGCACATGGAATAAAATGAGCCATTTTAGAGAATCTATCAACAATAACAAAAATGCTATCTCGGCCCTTTCTAGTCCTTGGCAGCCCCAAAACAAAATCCATCGAAATGTCCAACCAAGGTCTAAGGGGAGTAGGGAGTGGGGTGTATAATCCTTGAGGTAGGAGAAGAGATTTCGCACTCCGGCAGGCCACACATTGACTACAAATTTTAGTGACGTCTTTGCGCATTTTGGGCCAATAGAAGTTCTCCTCTAAGATTCCGAGGGTCTTGTCTACCCCAAAGTGCCCCATGAGGCCTCCGTCATGGGCCTCCCCCACAAATAATTCCCTCCAAGAACTAGAAGGAACACACAACCTCCTCCCTTTGAACAAATACCCATCGAACCAAGAGTAGGAGGAATGGTCATTCTCCTTAAGCCAACGGTCCCTTCCCCACTCTTCGCATTCCCTAAAAATAGGAGCAAAGGTAGGATCCTCGGGATACAAAAACCGCAAGCTCTCAAAACCCATCAATTTCGAAGACAAGGTAGCAACAAGCACATGCTTCCTAGACAAGGCATCGGCAACAACATTTTCCTTTCCCCTTTTGTAATGAATTACATAAGGGAAAGTCTCGATGAACACAATCCACTTAGCATGACGCCTATTCAACTTGTCTTGGATCTTAAGGTGTTTCAACGACTCATGATCCGTTCGTATCACAAACTCCTTAGGCCACAAATAATGTTGCCAATTTCCCAAAGCTCTAACAAGGGCGTACAACTCCAAATCATAAGTTGAGTAATTAAGAGTTGCCCCTTTGAGCTTTTCACTGAAATAAGCAACGGGCTTACCTTCTTGCATCAAAACAGCCCCGATGCCAACCTTACTAGAATCACACTCTACTTCAAACATCTTATCAAATTCGGGCAATTGCAATAAAGGCGCCGAGATGAGCGTAGCTTTCAAGGCCTCAAAAGCCCTAGCCTGCTCATCACCCCATTTAAAGGGTCCGTCCTTTCTAATTACCTCGGTCAAGGGGGCTGCTATGGAACTAAATCCTTTGACAAACCTCCTATAAAAGCTTGCCAACCCGTGGAAACTTCGGATTTCTCCAATAGTTTTAGGGGTCGGCCAACTTCGAATAGAGTCTATCTTGGAATCGTCCACTTCCACACCCCTTGAGCTCACGACAAAACCCAAGAATATAACCTTATCAACACCAAAAGAACACTTCTCCATGTTGGCATACAGCTTCTCCTTTCGGAGCACATCAAACACACATCTCAAATGCATTACATGATCATCAATAGATTTACTATACACCAACACATCATCAAAGTAAACCACCACAAACTTTCCAATATAAGGCTTCATTACATGATTCATTAGCCTCATAAAGGTGCTAGGAGCATTGGTAAGGCCGAAGGGCATGACCAGCCACTCATATAGACCGAATTTGGTCTTGAATGCGGTCTTCCACTCATCACCGGGTTGCATGCGAATTTGGTGATAGCCGTTCCTAAGGTCCACTTTAGAAAACAAACAAGATCCGTGGATCTCATCTAACATATCATCTAGTCTAGGGATTGGATGACGATACCTTATAGTGATTTTGTTGATGGCTCTACAATCGACGCACATGCGCCAAGTTCCGTCCTTCTTTGGTACCAAAAGCACCGGAACAGCACACGGACTCATGCTTTCCTTGATGTATCCCTTGTTGAGAAGCTCCTCAACTTGTCTTTCAAGCTCCTTAGTGTCCATGGGATTGCTCCTATAGGCCGGTTTGTTTGGAAGTTGTGAACCCGGAACCAAATCAATTTGGTGCTCAATTCCCCGAAGTGGGGGCAATCCTTTCGGAAGTTCTTGAGGAAATACATCTTCATACTCCTGCAACACACAAGAAATCAAAGGGGAAATGGAAGAATTAGTGGGGTTTGTATTAAAACAATGGGCCAAAAGTAACATCGGCTTGTTTTTATCATGGTCCATGAAGAGTTCTTTCCTCCTAGCCAACATCACTACGTTTTCCATCTCCCTTGTCGTTGGGACAGCCTCGGATGTCCCTACTTCCTCACCTACGGCATTCCCCCCCTTTTCTCCCTTTTCGGATTCCTTCCCCTTTCCCTTCAACTCTCTCATCTTTTGATGCCACTCATTTACTTGGGAGGGTGAAAGAGGATGAAGTGTGACCTTTCGGCCATCCTTCTCAAGCGTATACCGGTTGGACCTCCCATCGTGTTTAGTAGACCTATCATATTGCCATGGTCTACCTAACAACAAGAGACATGCTTGCATTGGGATCACGTCACAACGCACTTCATCGTGGTAGTTTCCCACCTTAAACCGAATCACACATTGCCTTGTGACCTTTAATTCACCACAATCGTTCAACCATTGTAGCTTGTAAGGACTAGTGTGTAGTGTAGTTGGTAGCTTCAAGAAATTTACCATAGCATGGCTCGCAACATTTGTACAACTACCACTATCAATCACCAAGGTGCACACACTCCCCTTTACAAGACACTTAGTATGGAATAGATTTTCCCTTTGACTCGGGTCATCTATCGCCTTACTAATCATGACACGTCTAACCACAAAGTTTGGAACCACACACTCCCCTTCTTGTGGATAGACATCTTCAATACCATCTAATTCATCATCATTCGGCCTATTTTCAGCTCCCTCTCCATCTTGAGGCTCGGCCTCATCCTCCCCCCTTTCGGAAACCACCTCCTCACCAAGGTAGTACACTTTCCCTTCTCATAGGATCACATTGCGCCGGTTCGGACATTCATTGTCCTTATGCCCCCAACCTTGGCACTTGAAGCATTGGAACCCCTTTGGGTTGGGATATTTGTGAGCCTCCGGTTTTGGAGGGAATTTAGGGACTGTTTTGGACTCGGGCAGCTTCGTAGGGGCGGGCTGGTCCTTGTTTTTGGGCCAACCCGAGGGGGTTTGTACCCTTGCCTTGAAGGATGATCTCTCCTTAAGTTCCCTTTCAATCTCAAGGGCCGCTTGGAATATACCGTCAATGGTTTCAAACCGGTGAAGGGTCAAATGAGTGGAGATCTCTTTGTTCAACCCACACTTGAACCGGATGATGTCGTGACTGATTTGCTCCCCACGATGATCAAGTTTCAACATGAGTTGTTGGAACTCGTCAAAATAGGCCATCACACTCTTGCCTCCTTGCCGCAAGCCATATAATCTAGCAAGCAACTCATGACGATATCTCTCGGGAAGGTATCGTTGTCTCATCAAATACCTCAACCGATACCAAGGTGGTGGCTGCCCATCAACTAATTCATTACCAAATCGTTTAACATACTCCCACCAAGTGTTAGCATAGCCCTCGAGGTGAGCTATAGCGTAGCAACTCTTCTTTTCTTCCGAGATGTCATTAACTTGGAAAACTTTGTCACAAGCCGATTCCCAAGTTAAGTAGGTCTCGGGGTCACTTTCACCCTTAAAGATGGGTAGGCTCAACTTGATGGTGTTGATGCCTACGTCTCTCTCTTGGTGTCGGTTTCCCCTATCTCCATACCCCCGGTATCTCCTAGGTTCTCCTCGACCCCCTCTTAACTCCTCCTCCCTCATATAAGCATCATCAAAGGCTCCATCTCCTTCATACTCCTCTCTACCGTATCCTTCAAAGTGGGCTGTTCGGCCTTGGCCATTTTGATTCGGAGGATTTGGAATTTGCGGTCTTTGGTTTAATGGAGCTTGGAATGGAGGGTTCGGATTTAGTGGAGGTACTTGGCGTCCAAATCCCTCTTGTGGAATTGGAGGGGCTTGGAAATATAGTGGTCTAGTGGGGTCTCGGTTTGGAGGAAAATAGGTAGTTTGGCTTGCGGTATTTAGTGGAGCTTGGGGTGCATTTAGCATTTGGTGGACTGTTTCGGGGGTGATGGTTGCGGAGGAGGTCCTATCATGACCATTGGTAGATACATGTAGAGGAGTAGAAGGACGAGAGTTCCTTTGGCTCTCCACTTGTTCTAATCTCCCACTAATAGTCGACACTTCCCCCTTTATTGCTGCCAAGTCCCCTCTCACGGCCCCAAATTCCGAATTCAACCTTTCAAGTGTCCGGGTAACGGCCTCAAGAGTGACCCTCATAGAATCAAGGGCATTAGTATCCACATTATGAGACGTAGCTCCTTCCATTGTCAAGATATTATCCGCTTTAGTTCACCACAAGTTCGTGTTCCACAAGTGTTGTATAATTGGCTAGTAACCGTGAAATTTTTAAGGTATGAGTAAGCTCTTATCCGGAATGGATTCTTGTTTGAAGACTCAAAGAATTCATGCCGGACTAGAGTCAAAAATCAGCAATTCATTCAAACGAATAAAAGCACTCAAATAATCGTTGACACGAACAAACGGTTCAAGGAACTAGTTGACAACCTAGTAGGAATGTACTAGTTTGTTAATTAGTTCTAGGACCAAGTAAGGGAAACCAAGGATCAACAATTAGCAACCAAAGAATATCCTAAGTTGAGCTTATAGTGACGTGGCAGCATGCAATGGTTCCACACGTTCTTCTTCTCTTTTTTTTTTGTGTTAATATTCACACAACTTGTTATAGTTTGCAAAGTGTTTTGGTGGGAAAAATAAAATCTTGTAGTATTTCACCCTTTTCAAACTCAAGAAAGTGAGGTTTGGTTGACTTATCCCACAAAACAAGGCTCCTTGAATTAGGGAAAAGTGATTGACAAGACTAGAAGGTGATGGGTGCAAGGCTTTCACAACAACTTTATAGCTTGTCTTACAACTTGAGCACACAACAAGATGAACAAGATGAACAAGTTCAAAAGATGAACACCTCAACAAACTTCATCAACTTCTTTAGCACATAAACACACAACCACCGATTTTTTTCTTATGGTTATCAACAACATGCAACTTTCGGCCACTTCAAGTCACTACACAATGTTCAAGTTTTCAAGCTCAACTTTTGGATCTAGACACCTTAGTGTTGGTGAGAAAGAAACCAACACTAGAAACTCACTAAACAAGCAAAATAACACCTAGATCTAAACATACAACATCATTCTTGGTTTCAACTTTTAATGGACAGATTTTCAGAATTTCTTTTTGGTGTTGTTTGTTTAAGCCGTGAACTAGCCCAAGATAGGTTATGTTGGAACACAACCGGTCTTTCTTTGATACCTAATGATACAAAATCAAACCAACAACACCAAGAGCTACAAGTAGGCTCGGATTTCAGTCCAACAACACAAGAACAACAAGTTTAAGTTTCGGTTTTTCAGTCCAACAACACAAGAACAACAAGATAGATAACAATGCTAGTGAATCGAAAAGAGCCCCACACGGCTTCACTAGACTTTAAGATAGCAAAATCAACAACAACAACAAGATAAAGAAAGATAGATAACTTGACATATAACATTCAAGAAACTAAGAACCCTAACATCAAGAGAGGACCCTAAGTCTAACGAATATAAACACCAAGTTCTTACGAGGACCAAGAGGCACTCAACGACCTCAAAACCCTTGTTTCTAGCCAAAGAGACAACACAAGTATCCCTCTACTTGTGAGATAATAGGGGCGGCTTCTAAGAGTAGAGAGAGAGAGAAATGTTTAGTGTTTTTAGGTTACAAAAATCAGCATTCAAAAACCACGGAATAACTCTCTAACATGTTCTATTTATACTACAAACAAAAAGGGGTAAAATGACCCATCCGCCCTTGCTTCTTGTGCCAACCTTGGAGAGTAGTTTATTACACATTAAGACCTCTCTTCACGCATAAAAACGTTTAGGTCCTTTGATACAAAATCAAACCAACAACACCAAGAGCTTCAAGTAGGCTCGGATTTCAGTCCAACAACACAAGATCAACAAGTTTAAAGTTTCGTTTTTTTAGTCCAACAACACAAGAATAACAAGATAAATAACAATGCTAGTGAATCGAAAAGAGCCCCACACGGCTTCACTAGACTTTAAGATGACAAAATCAACAACAACAACAAGATAAGGAAAGATAGATAACTTGACATATAACATTCAAGAAACTAAGAACCCTAACATCAAGAGAGGACCCTAAGTCTAATGAATATAAACACCAAGTTCTTACGAGGACCAAGAGGCACTCAACGACCTCAAAACCCTTGTTTCTAGCCAAAGAGACAACACAAGTATCCCTCTACTTGTGAGATAGTAGTGGCGGCCTCCAAGAGTGGAAGAGAGAGAGAAAAGTTTAGTGTTCTTAGGTTACAAAAATCAGCATTCAAAAAGTGAGGACTAACTCTCTAACATGTTCTATTTGTACTACAAACAAAAGGGGTAAAATGACCCATCCGCCCTTGCTTCTTGTGCCAACCTTGAAGAGTAGCTTATTACACATTAAGACCTCTCTTCACACATAAAAACGTTTAGGTCCTTGGTTTGTTCAATCACCAACTCACACACGGCCACTTGCATGAACAAAGCTTGGAGTTTTTGTAATTCCCGAGCTTGGCTTCGTGTGAAAGGCCGTGTACCTGTGGAGGCTGCCCCAACCGTATCATCCTCTCCATCTTGAGAGGAATTTGACCTCAAATTCAGCATTTGGTCATCTTCAACCGCATCCACGAGGGAGAGATCACCAACGTTGAAAGTGTTGTGCACTTGATATTCCGGTGGAAGGTCAATCTTGTAGGCGTTGTCATTGATTCTCTCAAGTACTTGGAAAGGACCATCACCCTTTGGCAGCAATTTGGACTTCCTTTGAGCTGGAAACCGATCCTTCCGAAGATGCACCCACACCCAATCTCCGGGTTCAAGCACAAGCCTTCTTCTCCCTTTGTTTACCCTTTTTGCAACCTCTTGGTTCTTCTTTTCAAGTTTGATCCACACCGTCTCATGCATTTTCTTCATTTCCTCGGCTCTTTTATTTCCATCTAAGCTGGTCATGAGATCACTAGACAAAGGAGTGAGATCTAAAGGGGTAAGGGGATTTAGGCCGTAAACACATTCAAAGGGAGTCATTCCCATGCTCGAATGTATTACCCGGTTGTATGCAAACTCCACCAAGGGTAGGTGATCTTCCCATGAAGTCAGTTTACCTTTAACCATAGAACATAGCATAGACCCTAAGGTTCTATTTACTACCTCCGTTTGGCCATCGGTTTGTGGGTGGCATGACGTGGAGAAAAGTAACTTCGTTCCAAGCCTACCCCACATGGACTTCCAAAAGAGACTTAGGAACTTGGAGTCCCTATCGCTCACAATAGTCCTCGGTACCCCGTGAAGCTTTACAACATGTTCAACAAATAATGAAGCTACACTACGAGCATCCTCGGTTTTAGCACATGGAATAAAATGAGCCATTTTAGAGAATCTATCAACAATAACAAAAATGCTATCTCGGCCCTTTGTAGTCCTTGGCAGCCCCAAAACAAAATCCATCGAAATGTCCAACCAAGGTCTAAGGGGAGTAGGGAGTGGGGTGTATAATCCTTGAGGTAGGAGACGAGATTTCGCACTCCGGCAGGCCATGCATTGACTACAAATTTTAGTGACATCTTTGCGCATTTTGGGCCAATAGAAGTTCTCCTCTAAGATTCCGAGGGTCTTGTCTACCCCAAAGTGCCCCATGAGGCCTCCGTCATGGGCCTCCCTCACAAATAATTCCCTCCAAGAACTAGAAGGAACACACAACCTCCTCCCTTTGAACAAATACCCATCGAACCGAGAGTAGGAGGAATGGTCATTCTCCTTAAGCCAACGGTCCCTTCCCCACTCTTCGCATTCCCTAAAAATAGGAGCAAAGGTAGGATCCTCGGGATACAACAACCGCAAGCTCTCAAAACCCATCAATTTCGACGACAAGGTAGCAACAAGCACATGCTTCCTAGACAAGGCATCGGCAACAACATTTTCCTTTCCCCTTTTGTAATGAATTACATAAGGGAAAGTCTCGATGAACTCAATCCACTTAGCATGACGCCTATTCAACTTGTCTTGGCTCTTAAGGTGTTTCAACGACTCATGATCCGTTCGTATCACAAACTCCTTAGGCCACAAATAATGTTGCCAATTTCCCAAATCTCTAACAAGGGCGTACAACTCCAAATCATAAGTTGAGTAATTAAGAGTTGCCCCTTTGAGCTTTTCACTGAAATAAGCAACGGGCTTACCTTCTTGCATCAAAACAAACCCTATGCCAACCTTACTAGCATCACACTCTACTTCAAACATCTTATCAAAATTGGGCAATTGCAATAAAGGCGCCGAGATGAGCGTAGCTTTCAAGGCCTCAAAAGCCCTAGCTTGCTCATCACCCCATTTAAAGGGTCCGTCCTTTCTAATTACCTCGGTTAAGGGGGCTGCTATGGAACTAAACCCTTTGACAAACCTCCTATAAAAGCTTGCCAACCCGTGGAAACTTCGGATTTCTCCAATAGTTTTAGGGGTCGGCCAACTTCGAATAGAGTCTATCTTGGAATCGTCCACTTCCACACCCCTTGAGCTCACGACAAAACCCAAGAATATAATCTTATCAACACCAAAAGAACACTTCTCCATGTTGGCATACAGCTTCTCCTTTCGGAGCACATCAAACACACATCACAAATGCATTACATGATCATCAATAGATTTACTATACACCAACACATCATCAAAGTAAACCACCACAAATTTTCCAATATAAGGCTTCATTACATGATTCATTAGCCTCATAAAGGTGCTAGGAGCATTGGTAAGGCCGAAGGGCATGACCAGCCACTCATATAGACCAAATTTGGTCTTGAATGCGGTCTTCCACTCATCACCGGGTTGCATGCGAATTTGGTGATAGCCACTCCTAAGGTCCACTTTAGAAAACAAACAAGATCCGTGGAGCTCATCTAACATATCATCTAGTCTAGGGATTGGATGACGATACCTTATAGTGATTTTGTTGATGGCTCTACAATCGACGCACATGCGCCAAGTTCCGTCCTTCTTTGGTACCAAAAGCACCGGAACAACACACGGACTCATGCTTTCCTTGATGTATCCCTTGTTGAGAAGCTCCTCAACTTGTGTTTCAAGCTCCTTAGTGTCCATGGGATTGCTCCTATAGGCCGGTTTGTTTGGAAGTTGTGAACCCGGCACCAAATCAATTTGGTGCTCAATTCCCCGAAGTGGGGGTAATCCTTGCGGAAGTTCTTGAGGAAATACATCTTCATACTCTTGCAACACACAAGAAATCAAAGGGGAAATGGAAGAATTAGTGGGGTTAGTATTAAAACAATGGGCCAAAAGTAACATCGGCTTGTTTTCATCATGGTCCACGAAGAGTTCTTTCCTCCTAGCCAACATCACTACGTTTTCCATCTCTCTTGTCGTTGGGACAGCCTCGGATGTCCCTACTTCCTCACCTACGACACTCCCCCCCTTTTCTCCCTTTCCGGATTCCCCCCCTTTCCCTTCAACTCCCTCATCTTTTGATGCCACTCATTTACTTGGGAGGGTGAGAGAGGATGAAGTGTGACCTTTCGGCCATCCTTCTCAAGCGTATACCGGTTGGACCTCCCATCGTGTTTAGTAGACCTATCATATTGCCATGGTCTACCTAACAACAAGTGACATGCTTGCATTGGGATCACGTCACAAAGTACCTCATCGTGGTAGTTTCCCACCTTAAACCGAATCACACATTGCCTCGTGACCCTTAATTCACCACGATCATTCAACCATTGTAGCTTGTAAGGACTAGTGTGTGGTGTAGTTGGTAGCTTCAAGAAATTTTCCATAGCATGGCTCGCAACATTTGTACAACTACCACTATCAATCACCAAGGTGCACACATTCTCCTTTACAAGACACTTAGTATGGAATAGATTTTCCCTTTGACTCGGGTCATCTATCGCCTTACTAATCATGACACGTCTAACCACAAAGTTTGGAACCACACACTCCCCCTCTTGTGGATAGACATCTTCACTACCATCTGCTTCATCATCATTCGGCCCATTTTCAGCTCCCTCTCCATCTTGAGGCTCGGCCTCATCCTCCCCCCTTTCGGAAATGATACAAAATCAAACCAACAACACCAAGAGCTTCAAGTAGGCTCGGATTTCCGTCCAACAACACAAGATCAACAAGTTTAAAGTTTCGGTTTTTCAATCCAACAACACAAGAATAACAAGATAAACAACAATGCTAGTGAATCGAAAAGAGCCCCACACGGCTTCACTAGACTTTAAGATGACAAAATCAACAACAACCACAAGATAAGGAAAGATAGATAACTTGACATATAACATTCAAGAAACTAAGAACCCTAACATCAAGAGAGGACCCTAAGTCTAATGAATATAAACACCAAGTTCTTACGAGGACCAAGAGGCACTCAACGACCTCAAAACCCTTGTTTCTATCCAAAGAGACAACACAAGTATCCCTCTACTTGTGAGATAGTAGTGGCGGCTTCCAAGAGTGGAAGAGAGAGAGAAAAGTTTAGTGTTCTTAGGTTACAAAAATCAGCATTCAAAAAGTGAGGACTAACTCTCTAACATGTTCTATTTATACTACAAACAAAAGAGGTAAAATGACCCATCCGCCCTTGCTTCTTGTGCCAACCTTGAAGAGTAGCTTATTACACATTAAGACCTCTCTTCACACATAAAAACGTTTAGGTCCTTGGTTGGTTCAATCACCAACTCACACACGGCCACTTGCATGAACAAAGCTTGGAGTTATTGTAATTCCCGAGCTTGGCTTCGTGTGAAAGGCCGTGTACCTGTGGAGGCTGCCCCAACCGTATCATCCTCTCCATCTTGAGAGGAATTTGACCTCAAATTCAGCACTTGGTCATCTTCAACCGCATCCACGAGGGAGAGATCACCAACGTTGAAAGTGTTGTGCACTTGATATTCCGGTGGAAGGTCAATCTTGTAGGCGTTGTCATTGATTCTCTCAAGTACTTGGAAAGGACCATCACCCCTTGGCAGCAATTTGGACTTCCTTTGAGCTGGAAACCGATCCTTCCGAAGATGCACCCACACCCAATCTCCGGGTTCAAGCACAAGCCTTCTTCTCCCGTTGTTTACCCTTTTTGCAACCTCTTGGTTCTTCTTTTCAAGTTTGATCCGCACCGTCTCATGCATTTTCTTCATTGCCTCGGCTCTTTTATTTCCATCTAAGCTGGTCATGAGATCACTAGACAAAGGAGTGAGATCTAAAGGGGTAAGGGGATTTAGGCCGTAAACACATTCAAAGGGAGTCATTCCCGTGCTCGAATGTATTACCCGGTTGTATGCAAACTCCACCAAGGGTAGGTGATCTTCCCATGAAGTCAGTTTTCCTTTAACCATAGAACGTAGCATAGACCCTAAGGTTCTATTTACTACCTCCGTTTGGCCATCGGTTTGTGGGTGGCATGACGTGGAGAAAAGTAACTTCATTCCAAGCCTACCCCACATGGACTTCCAAAAGAGACTTAGGAACTTGGAGTCCCTATCGCTCACAATAGTCCTCGGTACCCCGTGAAGCTTTACAACATGTTCAACAAATAATGGAGCTACACTACGAGCATCCTCGGTTTTAGCACATGGAATAAAATGAGCCATTTTAGAGAATCTATCAACAATAACAAAAATGCTATCTCGGCCCTTTCTAGTCCTTGGCAGCCCCAAAACAAAATCCATCGAAATGTCCAACCAAGGTCTAAGGGGAGTAGGGAGTGGGGTGTATAATCCTTGAGGTAGGAGACGAGATTTCGCACTCCAGCAGGCCACGCATTGACTACAAATTTTAGTGACGTCTTTGCGCATTTTGGGCCAATAGAAGTTCTCCTCTAAGATTCTGAGGGTCTTGTCTACCCCAAAGTGCCCCCTGAGGCCTCCGTCATGGGCCTCCCTCACAAATAATTCCCTCCAAGAACTAGAAGGAACACACAACCTCCTCCCTTTGAACAAATACCCATCGAACCGAGAGTAGGAGGAATGGTCATTCTCCTTAAGCCAACGGTCCCTTCCCCACTCTTCGCATTCCCTAAAAATAGGAGCAAAGGTAGGATCCTCGGGATACAACAACCGCAAGCTCTCAAAACCCATCAATTTCGACGACAAGGTAGCAACAAGCACATGCTTCCTAGACAAGGCATCGGCAACAACATTTTCCTTTCCCCTTTTGTAATGAATTACATAAGGGAAAGTCTCGATGAACTCAATCCACTTAGCATGACGCCTATTCAACTTGTCTTGGCTCTTAAGGTGTTTCAACGACTCATGATCCGTTCGTATCACAAACTCCTTAGGCCACAAATAATGTTGCCAATTTCCCAAAGCTCTAACAAGGGCGTACAACTCCAAATCATAAGTTGAGTAATTAAGAGTTGCCCCTTTGAGCTTTTCACTGAAATAAGCAACGGGCTTACCTTCTTGCATCAAAACAAACCCTATGCCAACCTTACTAGCATCACACTCTACTTCAAACATCTTATCAAAATCGGGCAATTGCAATAAAGACGCCGAGATGAGCGTAGCTTTAAAGGCCTCAAAAGCCCTAGCTTGCTCATCACCCCATTTAAAGGGTCCGTCCTTTCTAATTACCTCGGTTAAGGGGGCTGCTATGGAACTAAACCCTTTGACAAACCTCCTATAAAAGCTTGCCAACCCGTGGAAACTTCAGATTTCTCCAATAGTTTTAGGGGTCGGCCAACTTCGAATAGAGTCTATCTTGGAATCGTCCACTTCCACACCCCTTGAGCTCACGACAAAACCCAAGAATATAATCTTATCAACACCAAAAGAACACTTCTCCATGTTGGCATACAGCTTCTCCTTTCGGAGCACATCAAACACACATCACAAATGCATTACATGATCATCAATAGATTTACTATACACCAACACATCATTAAAGTAAACCACCACAAATTTTCCAATATAAGGCTTCATTACATGATTCATTAGCCTCATAAAGGTGCTAGGAGCATTGGTAAGGCCGAAGGGCATGACCAGCCACTCATATAGACCGAATTTGGTCTTGAATGCGGTCTTCCACTCATCACCGGGTTGCATGCGAATTTGGTGATAGCCACTCCTAAGGTCCACTTTAGAAAACAAACAAGATCCGTGGAGCTCATCTAACATATCATCTAGTCTAGGGATTGGATGACGATACCTTATAGTGATTTTGTTGATGGCTCTACAATCGACGCACATGCGCCAAGTTCCGTCCTTCTTTGGTACCAAAAGCACCGGAACAGCACATGGACTCATGCTTTCCTTGATGTATCCCTTGTTGAGAAGCTCCTCAACTTGTCTTTCAAGCTCCTTAGTGTCCATGGGATTGCTCCTATAGGCCGGTTTGTTTGGAAGTTGTGAACCCGGCACCAAATCAATTTGGTGCTCAATTCCCCGAAGTGGGGGTAATCCTTGCGGAAGTTCTTGAGGAAATACATCTTCATACTCTTGCAACACACAAGAAATCAAAGGGGAAATGGAAGAATTAGTGGGGTTAGTATTAAAACAATGGGCCAAAAGTAACATCGGCTTGTTTTCATCATGGTCCACGAAGAGTTCTTTCCTCCTAGCCAACATCACTACGTTTTCCATCTCTCTTGTCGTTGGGACAGCCTCGGATGTCCCTACTTCCTCACCTACGACACTCCCCCCCTTTTCTCCCTTTCCGGATTCCCCCCCTTTCCCTTCAACTCCCTCATCTTTTGATGCCACTCATTTACTTGGGAGGGTGAGAGAGGATGAAGTGTGACCTTTCGGCCATCCTTCTCAAGCGTATACCGGTTGGACCTCCCATCGTGTTTAGTAGACCTATCATATTGCCATGGTCTACCTAACAACAAGTGACATGCTTGCATTGGGATCACGTCACAAAGTACCTCATCGTGGTAGTTTCCCACCTTAAACCGAATCACACATTGCCTCGTGACCCTTAATTCACCACGATCATTCAACCATTGTAGCTTGTAAGGACTAGTGTGTGGTGTAGTTGGTAGCTTCAAGAAATTTTCCATAGCATGGCTCGCAACATTTGTACAACTACCACTATCAATCACCAAGGTGCACACATTCTCCTTTACAAGACACTTAGTATGGAATAGATTTTCCCTTTGACTCGGGTCATCTATCGCCTTACTAATCATGACACGTCTAACCACAAAGTTTGGAACCACACACTCCCCCTCTTGTGGATAGACATCTTCACTACCATCTGCTTCATCATCATTCGGCCCATTTTCAGCTCCCTCTCCATCTTGAGGCTCGGCCTCATCCTCCCCCCTTTCGGAAATGATACAAAATCAAACCAACAACACCAAGAGCTTCAAGTAGGCTCGGATTTCCGTCCAACAACACAAGATCAACAAGTTTAAAGTTTCGGTTTTTCAATCCAACAACACAAGAATAACAAGATAAACAACAATGCTAGTGAATCGAAAAGAGCCCCACACGGCTTCACTAGACTTTAAGATGACAAAATCAACAACAACCACAAGATAAGGAAAGATAGATAACTTGACATATAACATTCAAGAAACTAAGAACCCTAACATCAAGAGAGGACCCTAAGTCTAATGAATATAAACACCAAGTTCTTACGAGGACCAAGAGGCACTCAACGACCTCAAAACCCTTGTTTTTATCCAAAGAGACAACACAAGTATCCCTCTACTTGTGAGATAGTAGTGGCGGCTTCCAAGAGTGGAAGAGAGAGAGAAAAGTTTAGTGTTCTTAGGTTACAAAAATCAGCATTCAAAAAGTGAGGACTAACTCTCTAACATGTTCTATTTATACTACAAACAAAAGAGGTAAAATGACCCATCCGCCCTTGCTTCTTGTGCCAACCTTGAAGAGTAGCTTATTACACATTAAGACCTCTCTTCACACATAAAAACGTTTAGGTCCTTGGTTGGTTCAATCACCAACTCACACACGGCCACTTGCATGAACAAAGCTTGGAGTTTTTGTAATTCCCGAGCTTGGCTTCGTGTGAAAGGCCGTGTACCTGTGGAGGCTGCCCCAACCGTATCATCCTCTCCATCTTGAGAGGAATTTGACCTCAAATTCAGCACTTGGTCATCTTCAACCGCATCCACGAGGGAGAGATCACCAACGTTGAAAGTGTTGTGCACTTGATATTCCGGTGGAAAGTCAATCTTGTAGGCGTTGTCATTGATTCTCTCAAGTACTTGGAAAGGACCATCACCCCTTGGCAGCAATTTGGACTTCCTTTGAGCTGGAAACCGATCCTTCCGAAGATGCACCCACACCCAATCTCCGGGTTCAAGCACAAGCCTTCTTCTCCCGTTGTTTACCCTTTTTGCAACCTCTTGGTTCTTCTTTTCAAGTTTGATCCGCACCGTCTCATGCATTTTCTTCATTGCCTCGGCTCTTTTATTTCCATCTAAGCTGGTCATGAGATCACTAGACAAAGGAGTGAGATCTAAAGGGGTAAGGGGATTTAGGCCGTAAACACATTCAAAGGGAGTCATTCCCGTGCTCGAATGTATTACCCGGTTGTATGCAAACTCCACCAAGGGTAGGTGATCTTCCCATGAAGTCAGTTTTCCTTTAACCATAGAACGTAGCATAGACCCTAAGGTTCTATTTACTACCTCCGTTTGGCCATCGGTTTGTGGGTGGCATGACGTGGAGAAAAGTAACTTCATTCCAAGCCTACCCCACATGGACTTCCAAAAGAGACTTAGGAACTTGGAGTCCCTATCGCTCACAATAGTCCTCGGTACCCCGTGAAGCTTTACAACATGTTCAACAAATAATGGAGCTACACTACGAGCATCCTCGGTTTTAGCACATGGAATAAAATGAGCCATTTTAGAGAATCTATCAACAATAACAAAAATGCTATCTCGGCCCTTTCTAGTCCTTGGCAACCCCAAAACAAAATCCATCGAAATGTCCAACCAAGGTCTAAGGGGAGTAGGGAGTGGGGTGTATAATCCTTGAGGTAGGAGACGAGATTTCGCACTCCAGCAGGCCACGCATTGACTACAAATTTTAGTGACGTCTTTGCGCATTTTGGGCCAATAGAAGTTCTCCTCTAAGATTCTGAGGGTCTTGTCTACCCCAAAGTGCCCCCTGAGGCCTCCGTCATGGGCCTCCCTCACAAATAATTCCCTCCAAGAACTAGAAGTAACACACAACCTCCTCCCTTTGAACAAATACCCATCGAACCGAGAGTAGGAGGAATGGTCATTCTCCTTAAGCCAACGGTCCCTTCCCCACTCTTCGCATTCCCTAAAAATAGGAGCAAAGGTTGGATCCTCGGGATACAACAACCGCAAGCTCTCAAAACCCATCAATTTCGACGACAAGGTAGCAACAAGCACATGCTTCCTAGACAAGGCATCGGCAACAACATTTTCCTTTCCCCTTTTGTAATGAATTACATAAGGGAAAGTCTCGATGAACTCAATCCACTTAGCATGACGCCTATTCAACTTGTCTTGGCTCTTAAGGTGTTTCAACGACTCATGATCCGTTCGTATCACAAACTCCTTAGGCCACAAATAATGTTGCCAATTTCCCAAAGCTCTAACAAGGGCGTACAACTCCAAATCATAAGTTGAGTAATTAAGAGTTGCCCCTTTGAGCTTTTCACTGAAATAAGCAACGGGCTTACCTTCTTGCATCAAAACAAACCCGATGCCAACCTTACTAGCATCACACTCTACTTCAAACATCTTATCAAAATCGGGCAATTGCAATAAAGACGCCGAGATGAGCGTAGCTTTAAAGGCCTCAAAAGCCCTAGCTTGCTCATCACCCCATTTAAAGGGTCCGTCCTTTCTAATTACCTCGGTTAAGGGGGCTGTTATGGAACTAAACCCTTTGACAAACCTCCTATAAAAGCTTGCCAACCCGTGGAAACTTCAGATTTCTCCAATAGTTTTAGGGGTCGGCCAACTTCGAATAGAGTCTATCTTGGAATCGTCCACTTCCACACCCCTTGAGCTCACGACAAAACCCAAGAATATAATCTTATCAACACCAAAAGAACACTTCTCCATGTTGGCATACAGCTTCTCCTTTCGGAGCACATCAAACACACATCACAAATGCATTACATGATCATCAATAGATTTACTATACACCAACACATCATTAAAGTAAACCACCACAAATTTTCCAATATAAGGCTTCATTACATGATTCATTAGCCTCATAAAGGTGCTAGGAGCATTGGTAAGGCCGAAGGGCATGACCAGCCACTCATATAGACCGAATTTGGTCTTGAATGCGGTCTTCCACTCATCACCGGGTTGCATGCGAATTTGGTGATAGCCACTCCTAAGGTCCACTTTAGAAAACAAACAAGATCCGTGGAGCTCATCTAACATATCATCTAGTCTAGGGATTGGATGACGATACCTTATAGTGATTTTGTTGATGGCTCTACAATCGACGCACATGCGCCAAGTTCCGTCCTTCTTTGGTACCAAAAGCACCGGAACAGCACACGGACTCATGCTTTCCTTGATGTATCCCTTGTTGAGAAGCTCCTCAACTTGTCTTTCAAGCTCCTTAGTGTCCATGGGATTGCTCCTATAGGCCGGTTTGTTTGGAAGTTGTGAACCCGGCACCAAATCAATTTGGTGCTCAATTCCCCGAAGTGGGGGTAATCCTTGCGGAAGTTCTTGAGGAAATACATCTTCATACTCTTGCAACACACAAGAAATCAAAGGGGAAATGGAAGAATTAGTGGGGTTAGTATTAAAACAATGGGCCAAAAGTAACATCGGCTTGTTTTCATCATGGTCCACGAAGAGTTCTTTCCTCCTAGCCAACATCACTACGTTTTCCATCTCTCTTGTCGTTGGGACAGCCTCGGATGTCCCTACTTCCTCACCTACGACAGTCCCCCCCTTTTCTCCCTTTCCGGATTCCCCCCCTTTCCCTTCAACTCCCTCATCTTTTGATGCCACTCATTTACTTGGGAGGGTGAGAGAGGATGAAGTGTGACCTTTCGGCCATCCTTCTCAAGCGTATACCGGTTGGACCTCCCATCGTGTTTAGTAGACCTATCATATTGCCATGGTCTACCTAACAACAAGTGACATGCTTGCATTGGGATCACGTCACAAAGTACCTCATCGTGGTAGTTTCCCACCTTAAACTGAATCACACATTGCCTCGTGACCCTTAATTCACCACGATCATTCAACCATTGTAGCTTGTAAGGACTAGTGTGTGGTGTAGTTGGTAGCTTCAAGAAATTTACCATAGCATGGCTCGCAACATTTGTACAACTACCACTATCAATCACCAAGGTGCACACATTCTCCTTTACAAGACTCTTAGTATGGAATAGATTTTCCCTTTGACTCGGGTCATCTATCGCCTTACTAATCATGACACGTCTAACCACAAAGTTTGTCCCCTCTTGTGGATAGACATCTTCACTACCATCTACTTCATCATCATTCGGCCCATTTTCATCTCCCTCTCCATCTTGAGGCTCGGCCTCATCCTCCCCCCTTTCGGAAACCACCTCCTCACCAAGGTAGTACACCTTTCCTTCTCGTAGGATCACTTTGCGCCGGTTCGGACATTCGTTGGCCTTATGCCCTCAACCTTGGCACTTGAAGCATTGGAACCCCTTTGGGTTGGGATATTTGTGAGCCTCCGGTTTCGGAGGGAATTTAGGGACGGTTTTGGACTCGGGAAGCTTCATAGGGGTGGGTTGGTCCTTGTTTTTGGTCCAACCCGAGGGGGTTTGTACCCTTGCCTTGAAGGATGATCTCTCCTTAAGTTCCCTTTCAATCTCAAGGGCCGCTTGGAATATACCGTCAATGGTTTCAAACCGGTGAATGGTCAAATGAGTGGAGATCTCTTTGTTCAACCCACACTTGAACCGGATGATGTCGTGACTGATTTGCTCCCCACGATGATCAAGTTTCAACATGAGTTGTTGGAACTCATCAAAATAGGCCATCACACTCTTGCCTCCTTGCCGCAAGCCATATAATCTAACAAACAACTCATGATGATATCTCTAGGGAAGGTATCGTTGTCTCATCAAATACCTCAACCGATACCAAGGTGGTGGCTGCCCATCGACTAATTCATTACCAAATCGTTTAACATACTCCCACCTAGTGTTAGCATAGCCCTCGAGGTGAGCTATAGCGTAGCAACTCTTCTTTTCGTCCGAGATGTCATTAACTTGGAAAACTTTGTCACAAGCCAATTCCCAAGTTAAGTAGGCCTCGGGATCACTTTCACCCTTAAAGATGGGTAGGCTCAACTTGATGGTGTTGATGCCTACGTCTCTCTCTTGGTGTCGGTTTCCCCTATCTCCATACCCTCGGTATCTCCTAGGTTCTCCTCGACCCCCTCTTAACTCCTCCTCCCTCATATAAGCATCATCAAAGGCTCCATCTCATTCATACTCCTCTCTACCGTATCCTTCAAAGTGGGCTGGTCGGCCTTGGCCGTTTTGATTCGGAGGATTTGGAATTGGTGGTCTTTGGTTTAATGGAGCTTGGAATGGAGGGTTCGGATTTAGTGGAGGTACTTGGCGTCCAAATCCCTCTTGTGGAATTGGAGGGGCTTGGAAATGTAGTGGTCTAGTGGAGTCTCGGTTTGGAGGAAAATAGGTAGTTTGGCTTGCGGTATTTAGTGGATCTTGGGGTGCATTTAGCATTTGGTGGACTGTTTCGGGGGTGATGGTTGCGGAGGAGGTCCTATCATGACCATTGGTAGATACATGTAGAGGAGTAGAAGGACGAGAGTTCCTTTGACTCTCCACTTGTTCTAATCTCCCACTAATAGTCGACACTTCCCCCTTTATTGCTGCCAAGTCCCCTCTCACGGCCCCAAATTCCGAATTCAACCTTTCAAGTGTCCGGGTAACGGCCTCAAGAGTGACCCTCATAGAATCAAGGGCATTAGTATCCACACTATGAGACGTAGTTCCTTCCATTGTCAAGATATTATCCGCTTTAGTTCACCACAAGTTCGTGTTCCACAAGTGTTGTATAAATTGGCTAGTAACCGTGAAATTTTTAAGGTATGAGTAAGCTCTTATCCGGAATGGATTCTTGTTTGAAGACTCAAAGAATTCTTGCCGGACTAGAGTCAAAAATCAACATCTCATTCAAACGAATAAAAGCACTCAAATAAACGTTGACACGAACAAACGGTTCAAGGATCTAATTGACAACCTAGTAGGAATGTACTAGTTTGTTAATTAGTTCTAGGACCAAGTAAGGGAAACCAAGGATCAACAATTAGCAACCAAAGAATATCCTAAGTTGAGCTTATAGTGACGTGGCAGCATGCAATGGTTCCACACGTTTTTCTTCTTTTTTTTTTTTTTTGTTAATATTCACACAACTTGTTATAGTTTGCAAAGTGTTTTTGGTGGGAAAAATAAAATCTTGTAGTATTTCACCCTTTTCAAACTCAAGAAAGTGATGTTTGGTAGACTAATCCCACAAAACAAGGCTCCTTGAATTAGGGAAAAGTGATTGACAAGACTAAAAGGTGATGGGTGCAAGTCTTTCACAACAACTTTATAGCTTGTCTTACAACTTGAGCACACAACAAGATGAACAAGATGAACAAGTTCAAAAGATGAACACCTCAACAATCTTCTTCAACTTCTTTAGAGCATAAACACAACATCCACCGATTTTATTTCTTTTTGGTCATCAACAACATACAACTTTCGGCCACTTCAAGTCACTACACAATGTTCAAGTTTTCAAGCTCAACTTTTGGATCTAGACACCTTAGTGTTGGTGAGAAAGAAACCAACACTAGGAACTCACTAAACAAGCAAAATAACACTTAGATCTAGACATGCAACATCATTCTCGGATTCTACTTTTAATGGACAGATTTTCAGAATTTCCTTTTGGTGTTGTTTGTTTAAGCCGTGTACTAGCCCAAGATGGGTTATGTTGGAACACAACCGGTCTTGCTTTGATACCAAATGATACAAAATCAAACCAACAACACCAAGAGCTTCAAGTAGGCTCGGATTTCCGTCCAACAACACAAGATCAACAAGTTTAAAGTTTCGGTTTTTCAGTCCAACAACACAAGAATAACAAGATAAACAACAATGCTAGTGAATCGAAAAGAGCCCCACACGGCTTCACTAGACTTTAAGATGACAAAATCAACAACAACCACAAGATAAGGAAAGATAGATAACTTGACATATAACATTCAAGAAACTAAGAACCCTAACATCTAGAGAGGACCCTAAGTCTAATGAATATAAACACCAAGTTCTTACGAGGACCAAGAGGCACTCAACGACCTCAAAACCCTTGTTTCTAGCCAAAGAGACAACACAAGTATCCCTCTACTTGTGAGATAGTAGTGGCGGCTTCCAAGAGTGGAAGAGAGAGAGAAAAGTTTAGTGTTCTTAGGTTACAAAAATCAGCATTCAAAAAGTGAGGACTAACTCTCTAACATGTTCTATTTATACTACAAACAAAAGGGGTAAAATGACCCATCCGCCCTTGCTTCTTGTGCCAACCTTGAAGAGTAGCTTATTAAACATTAAGACCTCTCTTCACACATAAAAACGTTTAGGTCCTTGGTTGGTTCAATCACCAACTCACACACGGCCACTTGCATGAACAAAGCTTGGAGTTTTTTTAATTCCCGAGCTTGGCTTCATGTGAAAGGCCGTGTACCTGTGGAGGCTGCCCCAACCGTATCAGGAAACCACCTCCTCACCAAGGTAGTACACCTTTCCTTCTCGTAGGATCACATTGCGCCGGTTCGGACACTCGTTGGCCTTAGGCCCCCAACCTTGGCACTTGAAGCATTGGAACCCCTTTGGGTTGGGATATTTGTGAGCCTCCGGTTTCGGAGGGAATTTAGGGACGGTTTTGGACTCGGGCAGCTTCGTAGGGGCGGGTTGGTCCTTGTTTTTGGTCCAACCCGAGGGGGTTTGTACCCTTGCCTTGAAGGATGATCTCTCCTTAAGTTCCCTTTCAATCTCAAGGGCCGCTTGGAATATACCGTCAATGGTTTCAAACCGGTGAAGGGTCAAATGAGTGGAGATCTCTTTGTTCAACCCACACTTGAACCGAATGATGTCGTGACTGATTTGCTCCCCACGATGATCAAGTTTCAACATGAGTTGTTGGAACTCGTCAAAATAGGCCATCACACTCTTGCCTCCTTGCCGCAAGCCATATAATCTAGCAAGCAACTCATGACCATATCTCTCGGGAAGGTATCGTTGTCTCATCAAATACCTCAACCGATACCAAGGTGTTGGCTGCCCATCGACTAATTCATTACCAAATCGTTTAACATACTCCCACCAAGTGTTAGCATAGCCCTCAAGGTGAGCTATAGCGTAGCAACTCTTCTTTTCGTCCGAGATGTCATTAACTTGGAAAACTTTGTCACAAGCCGATTCCCAAGTTAAGTAGGTCTCGGGATCACTTTCACCCTTAAAGATGGGTAGGCTCAACTTGATGGTGTTGATGCCTACGTCTCTCTCTTGGTGTCGGTTTCCCCTATCTCCATACCCCCGGTATCTCCTAGGTTCTCCTCGACCCCCTCTTAACTCCTCCTCCCTCATATAAGCATCATCAAAGGCTCCATCTCCTTCATACTCCTCTCTACCGTATCCTTCAAAGTGGGCTGGTCGGCCTTGGCCGTTTTGATTCGGAGGATTTGGAATTGGTGGTCTTTGGTTTAATGGAGCTTGGAATGGAGGGTTCGGATTTAGTGGAGGTACTTGGCGTCCAAATCCCTCTTGTGGAATTGGAGGGGCTTGGAAATGTAGTGGTCTAGTGGAGTCTCGGTTTGGAGGAAAATAGGTAGTTTGGCTTGCGGTATTTAGTGGAGCTTGGGGTGCATTTAGCATTTGGTGGACTGTTTCGGGGGTGATGGGTGCGGAGGAGGTCCTATCATGACCATTGGTAGATACATGTAGAGGAGTAGAAGGACGAGAGTTCCTTTGACTCTCCACTTGTTCTAATCTCCCACTAATAGTCGACACTTCCCCCTTTATTGCTGCCAAGTCCCCTCTCACGGCCCCAAATTCCGAATTCAACCTTTCAAGTGTCCGGGTAACGGCCTCAAGAGTGACCCTCATAGAATCAAGGGCATTAGTATCCACACTATGAGACGTAGTTCCTTCCATTGTCAAGATATTATCCGCTTTAGTTCACCACAAGTTCGTGTTCCACAAGTGTTGTATAATTGGCTAGTAACCGTGAAATTTTTAAGGTATGAGTAAGCTCTTATCCGGAATGGATTCTTGTTTGAAGACTCAAAGAATTCTTGCCGGACTAGAGTCAAAAATCAGCAACTCATTCAAACGAATAAAAGCACTCAAATAAACGTTGACACGAACAAACGGTTCAAGGATCTAGTTGACAACCTAGTAGGAATGTACTAGTTTGTTAATTAGTTCTAGGACCAAGTAAGGGAAACCAAGGATCAACAATTAGCAACCAAAGAATATCCTAAGTTGAGCTTATAGTGACGTGGCAGCATGCAATGGTTCCACACGTTTTTCTTCTTTTTTTTTTTTTTTGTTAATATTCACACAACTTGTTATAGTTTGCAAAGTGTTTTTGGTGGGAAAAATAAAATCTTGTAGTATTTCACCCTTTTCAAACTCAAGAAAGTGATGTTTGGTAGACTAATCCCACAAAACAAGGCTCCTTGAATTAGGGAAAAGTGATTGACAAGACTAAAAGGTGATGGGTGCAAGTCTTTCACAACAACTTTATAGCTTGTCTTACAACTTGAGCACACAACAAGATGAACAAGATGAACAAGTTCAAAAGATGAACACCTCAACAATCTTCTTCAACTTCTTTAGCACATAAACACAACATCCACCGATTTTATTTCTTTTTGGTCAACAACAACATACAACTTTCGGCCACTTCAAGTCACTACAAAATGTTCAAGTTTTCAAGCTCAACTTTTGGATCTAGACACCTTAGTGTTGGTGAGAAAGAAACCAACACTAGGAACTCACTAAACAAGCAAAATAACACTTAGATCTAGACATGCAACATCATTGTCGGATTCAACCTTTAATGGACAGATTTTCAGAATTTCCTTTTGGTGTTGTTTGTTTAAGCCGTGTACTAGCCCAAGATGGGTTATGTTGGAACACAACCGGTCTTGCTTTGATACCAAATGATACAAAATCAAACCAACAACACCAAGAGCTTCAAGTAGGCTCGGATTTCAGTCCAACAACACAAGATCAACAAGTTTAAAGTTTCGGTTTTTCAGTCCAACAACACAAGAATAACAAGATAAATAACAATGCTAGTGAATCGAAAAGAGCCCCACACGGCTTCACTAGACTTTAAGATGACAAAATCAACAACAACAACAAGATAAGAAAAGATAGATAACTTGACATATAACATTCAAGAAACTAAGAACCCTAACATCAAGAGAGGACCCTAAGTCTAATGAATATAAACACCAAGTTCTTTCGAGGACCAAGAGGCACTCAACGACCTCAAAACCCTTGTTTCTAGCCAAAGAGACAACACAAGTATCCCTCTACTTGTGAGATAGTAGTGGCGGCCTCCAAGAGTGGAAGAGAGAGAGAAAAGTTTAGTGTTCTTAGGTTACAAAAATCAGCATTCAAAAAGTGAGGACTAACTCTCTAACATGTTCTATTTATACTACAAACAAAAGGGGTAAAATGACCTATCCGCCCTTGCTTCTTGTGCCAACCTTGAAGAGTAGCTTATTACACATTAAGACCTCTCTTCACACATAAAAACGTTTAGGTCCTTGGTTGGTTTAATCACCAACTCACACACGGCCACTTGCATGAACAAAGCTTGGAGTTTTTGTAATTTCCGAGCTTGGCTTCGTGTGAAATGCCGTGTACCTGTGGAGGCTGCCCCAACCGTATCATCCTTGGTTGGTTCAATCACCAACTCACACACATCCATTTGCATGAACAAAGCTTGGAGTTTTTGTAATTCCCGAGCTTGGCTTCGTGTGAAAGGCCGTGTACCTGTGGAGGCTGCCCCAACCGTATCATCTAGTGATCTCATGACCAGCTTAGATAGAAATAAAAGAGCCGAGGCAATGAAGAAAATGCATGAGAAGGTGCGGATCAATCTTGAAAAGAAGAACCAAGAGGTTGCAAAAAGGGTAAACAAAGGGAGAAGAAGGCTTGTGCTTGAACCCGAAGATTGGGTGTGGGTGCATCTTCGAAAGGATCGGTTTCTAGCTCAAAGGAAGTCCAAATTGCTGCCAAGGGGTGATGGTCCTTTCCAAGTACTTGAGAGAATCAATGACAACGCCTACAAGATTGACCTTCCACCAGAATATCAAGTGCACAACACTTTCAACGTTGGTGATCTCTCCCTCGTGGAAGTGGTTGAAGATGACCAAATGCTGAATTTGAGGTCAAATTCCTCTCAAGATGGAGAGGATGATACGGTTGGGGAAGCCTCCACAGGTACACGGCCTTTCACACGAAGCCAAGCTCGGGAATTACAAAAACTCCAAGCTTTGTTCATGCAAATGGCCGTGTGTGAGTTGGTGATTGAACCAACCAAGGACCTAAACGTTTTTATGTGTGAAGAGAGGTTTTAATGTGTAATAAACTACTCTCCAAGGTTGGCACAAGAAGCAAGGGCGGATGGGTCATTTTACCCCTTTTGTTTGTAGTATAAATAGAACATGTTAGAGAGTTATTCCTTAGTTTTTGAATGCTGATTTTGTAACCTAAAAACACTAAACATTTCTCTCTCTCTTCCACTCTTAGAAGCCGCCCCTATTATCTCACAAGTAGAGGGATACTTGTGTTGTCTCTTTGGCTAGAAACAAGGGTTTTGAGGTCGTTGAGTGCCTCTTGGTCCTCGTAAGAACTTGGTGTTTATATTCATTAGACTTAGGGTCCTCTCTTGGTGTAGGGTTCTTAGTTTCTTGAATGTTATATGTCAAGTTATCTATCTTTCTTTATCTTGTTGTTGTTGTTGATTTTGTTATCTTAAAGTCTAGTGAAGCCGTGTGGGGCTCTTTTCGATTCACTAGCATTGTTATCTGTCTTGTTGTTCTTGTGTTGTTGGACTGAAAAAACGAAACTTAAACTTGTTGTTCTTGTGTTGTTGGACTGAAATCCGAGCCTACTTGAAGCTCTTGGTGTTGTTGGTTTGATTCCGTATCAGAAACTCTTGGAATTATGTAATTGGAATTGAATCACGATGCCTACATGTTGTTTTAGTATTATATGCATATATTATGCCCCACAAGTGTTTGATGAATTGCCCATGTGAGTTAAATAGTGAAATTATATCATGTTAGCATGTATGCAAGTTCATGTCATGCAAGTGTTGGCTTGAATACCCAAATTAATGAATGATGTCTAAGTAGTAATGTCCATGTCTCAAGATTCTGCCATGTCTTTTAAGTTTATACTATCGAGTCTTGGAGGTATTTAATACCCGATAATTTAGTTGCTTGTCTAGAGCCATGGTCAGTCATAGAGTAAAATCAGGCATGTCTCGATCAGTAGAATTCAGTTAGTTACAGATTATAGGAAAACTCAGTGAACTCAGAATCAGTCCAGTTCATTTCAGTAAAATTAGTTCAGTTCAGTTATACAGTACGATCAGTTACAGTTCATTTCATCCTAGTCGAGTTTAGAATTTAGTCTAGTATCTATTTAGTTGGGAGTATGATTTAGCACTGAGTAAACCCAAGGATGGGGACTCACCTATCAGTAGAGGATGTAATACTTAGAAGAATTCCTTGTATTCTTGAACTATATAGCTAGTGTAGGTTGAGACATCAACCTGTTAGTTGATGGTTGATGAGGTTATCTACCTTCCAGTTGAGGGTACCACCATTCTCGTTCAAAGTACCTGCCAGATGAGGGTGACTCAACACTTGTCCTTACTCATGGCATGGTATTGACACCCTTTCAACTGGGGTTATAGGTTGGACCCTAAATAAGTTAGAGAAGGGGCATGTCGGTTAGATGATAGTTCTACAAAATCAAAACTGCCAGATACAGTTATTTAGTTACCAGTAATCCAGTAGTAAGTGTTATTACGATCTCAGTACAATTTACATATTCATGGATGTACTCTATTCAGTCATACTCATGATATTTAGTTAGTATTGTTCATTCATATAAACCTATGCATTTCAGCCTACCTCACTGAACATACCTGTACATTCAAAGTACTGATGCATGCTTTTCTTTTGCGCTATGATGTCTTATATCATAGGTTCAGACACACGGGCTCCCGAGCACCCTTAGCAGTTCAAACTCTCAGCATACAGAGTTAGTGGTGAGTCCTCATAGTTCAAGTACGTCATTATTTATTTTAGTATTTTAGTTTATTTTCAGTAGTAGGAGTTAGTCGGTGACTTGTCCCATCAATTCCACAGTTCAGACAGTTTAGAGGCTTATCATACTAGAGTATTTTCAGACAATTATTCAGTTTTCAGTGTTGATGTTCAGTTTTTGTATTGTGATACCATATTCAGTATTATTTACCGTATTGAACCTTATGGCTAATTTTCCACCTATTTTCCACATATTTACCATATTATCATTCATTTATTGTAGTAGTTACTAGTCATGGGTTAGCTTGTAGTCCTTCAAGATTATGAGCATCGTGTAGAGTTCGGGGTACAAACTCGAGGCGTTACAAGTACTCTTATCTTCCAAAAAGATATTTTCATCTTTAGGAGGAATATTATCACACCATAGTGGGTTAGCATATAGGTTATAGCTTTAAGGCAAGCTATACCTTCAACTTCATTCTCACCACTAGGTTCATTATGAGTGACTATATAGTCTTCAAATAAGATATTATAACTAAAGAGAGTAGCATCTACCCTCGGGGCGGATTTAGAACACACAAGTTCACTCTATAAAGGACAACCATCAAGTCCCAAAGAAGTTTCAAACATATAATCATCCCTATGAGCAAGACAAGCCGTAGGGTCTCCTTTATTAAAAGGCAAGCTCACGGGTTCACTCCTATCCCTTTGACCAACATCTTCAATTACATAATTTCCATGATGATACGAGTACAAAGAGTTCAAGAAGGACACGATATTTTAATGGATAGCGAAGCTCGAGTTACCAAGTAATGATACGAGTATCAAGTGCTCAAGGCCTCTCATAAGGAGCCAAGATAAAGAGTTACAACATCTACAAGCTATGTTTATAAAGATGGAGGCTTGTAAGTGTATTGTTCATTCATCCAAGGGAGTGTACTTTCTAAAATGTTAAGAGGTACCTTGAATATACGCTAAGACAGCCTTGGATACACTACAAAGGTGCCTCAACATAGGGGTATTGTGGTATTTTAAGATTCCTCTTTTACATTTTAAAGGATCACCCTTCATTAAGGGTATTTTTGTCTTTGTTTGTAATAACTATAAATAGACACTTAGACTTTTATTTTTTATTAGTTTTGATGAATTGACTGAGTGATAGTCATATTGTAGTTTTCATAGTGTAGGGCTTGGAAAAGCTATTGAAACTAGGGTTAACATTGAGCGTGGAATCACTCTTGTTGACATTTTGGCAAGAAAGGTAGGTACTTGAGGATATTGAATTCCTTTATGTCGACCTAAGAGTATGGTGTAACCTCCATTGTTCGTGTGTGTATTGGTGTTTGATACACACCTTGGTGCTATCCATTGGTGAAGGTCTATGTCTCACTACTATACTTTTTATTTTATGCCATTCTATCTTCTTTCTTGTTCAATCTGTGTGTTGTTTTCTTGAATCCGTGTAGTTCTTCTTCATCTCCTTTCCTTAGTTGCTGATTTTCATGTTTTAGGGTTCAATCTCATAACAATTGGTATCAGAGAGCCATGTTTTAGGATTTTTCCTATAACTCTAAGTGTTGGTTTATTGTTATCTTAAGAAAATCTCCACAAAAAAAGAGTCTAGAGTAAAAAAATCACAAAAAAAGTTGAATTTAGGTCTACTAAGTTTTAGTTTGTTGTGATATATTTTAGTGCTAGATTCTTGCTCACTCAAGGAGTCTAGATCTAAGTTTGGAGCAGGATTCAGTTGATTTTGAGCATTTTCCACCAGTGTTGATGTGTGTTCAAAGATTTTGAGATGGGATATCGGGGTTATCATAGTGGTTGTGATGTTTTTGTAGTGATTTTGTGTTGATTGTGCTTGGCTTGGCAAAAGGAACCTAGATTTAAAATAAAAGTTGAATTTAGGGTTCACTTGCCTATTGGTCAAACTTGGTTAACTCTTGAATATTCATCTTGCTCTTTCATCATCTTCATATCTTAGTGAAGAAGGATATTCAAAGAGTTTGTTTGATCTAAAAAGAGGGAAAAAAGAGAGTGCACTAGTAGTTTGTACAAGAATATTCCCTAGCATATCCTAATTCATCAAAAAGAAGAGGGGACAAAGGGAATATCAAAGTACAATTGAAAGTACAAAAGGGGGGGACCAATTGTTTTCAAATCCATTTGAACTTGAAAAAAGGCTCCAAAACCTCAATTTCCCCCCCCCCCCAATTTTGTTCGTACACCCTCTTAGTTCATATTTCGCCGAGACCAGAAAATTGAGGATTGAAAAAAAAGTTGTAAAAGTGACATCCAATCATATAGTGCCATATCATCACTTGTATGAACAACTGAATTGAGCTATAATTTAGATTCTAAGTTTTATTTTTTTGTTTCTAGTTTCTTTTGTGTTGATTCTATCACTAATTAGCAAACTAGTAACTATCTAATAGGTTGATAATTAGTTTAGAGTCCTTTGTTTCGTGTCAACATTTCTTTTTGTGCTTTTCTCGATTGTAATTCGTTGTAACTTGTTGGTTCAAGTTTGTAAGCAATTTTAACAAAAATCTATTCTAAGAAAATGTTTAGTCATCCCTCAATCACTTACTGAGAACAAGCCGAAGTTTCATCATTTGTGAGACCAAGTGTGAGGTAAGAATCTAAGAGTGAGAGTAGTGAGGCTTTTTGAACTAACTTTTTTATTCATTTTGTAGGTTTGTTCTTTGCTGTTTTTTAGGGTATTTGAGCTATGGAAGTCGAGGGTTCAACCTTCTAATCATTGGGAAATGATATTCGTAGAGCTATCTTGGCTCGGCTTGAGGCTCTTGGTTTTGAACTAAAGATAGTACGAATGGACATGGACTCAATGAAGGGTGATTTGGGATCCATGAAAGGTGATTTTAGATCAATGAAGGGTGACATAATTAGAATCAAAGCAGGTGTTTATACACTATGTCCACCAAAACATCCACAAAACCCAAGTTACCATGCCCAAAGTCCCCTAAATCGAAAGCCAAATAGATCTTTACCTCTTCAATTGAACCAAGTCCAATAAGAAGGACTTGGTACTCAAATGCTACCTTAATATCTGAACTACAAAATTCCAAACCCACTTGACCAAAGGCCTTACCTGATACAAAATCAAACCAACAACACCAAGAGCTACAAGTAGGCTCGGATTTCAGTCTAACAACACAAGAACAACAAGTTTAAGTTTCAGTTTTTCAGCCCAACAACACAAGAACAACAAGATAGATAACAATGCTAGTGAATCGAAAAGAGCCCCACACGGCTTCACTAGACTTTAAGATAACAAAATCAACAACAACAACAAGATAAAGAAAGATAGATAACGTGACATATAACATTCAAGAAACTAAGAACCCTAACATCAAGAGAGGACCCTAAGTCTAATGAATATAAACACCAAGTTCTTACGAGGACCAAGAGGCACTCAACGACCTCAAAACCCTTGTTTCTAGCCAAAGAGACAACACAAGTATCCCTCTACTTGTGAGATACTAGGGGCAGCTTCTAAGAGTGGAAGAGAGAGAGAAATGTTTAGTGATTTTAGGTTACAAAAATCAGCATTCAAAAAACTAAGCAATAACTCTCTAACATGTTCTATTTATACTACAAACAAAAGGGGTAAAATGACCCATCCGCCCTTGCTTCTTGTGCCAACCTCGGAGAGTAGTTTATTACACATTAATACCTCTCTTCACACATAAAAACGTTTAGGTCCTTGGTTGGTTCAATCACCAACTCACACACGGCCATTTGCATGAACAAAGCTTGGAGTTTTTGTAATTCCCGAGCTTGGCTTCGTGTGAAAGGTCGTGTACCTGTGGAGGCTGCCCCAACCGTATCATCCTCTCCATCTTGAGAGGAATTTGACCTCAAATTCAGCATTTGGTCATCTTCAACCGCATCCACGAGGGAGAGATCACCAACGTTGAAAGTGTTGTGCACTTGATATTCCGGTGGAAGGTCAATCTTGTAGGCGTTGTCATTGATTCTCTCAAGTACTTGGAAAGGACCATCACCCCTTGGCAGAAATTTGGACTTCCTTTGATCTGGAAACCGATCCTTTCGAAGATGCACCCACACCCAATCTCCGGGTTCAAGCACAAGCCTTCTTCTCCCTTTGTTTACCCTTTTTGCAACCTCTTGGTTCTTCTTTTCAAGCTTGATCCACACCGTCTCATGCATTTTCTTCATTGCCTCGGCTCTTTTATTTCCATCTAAGCTGGTCATGAGATCACTAAACAAAGGAGTGAGATCTAAAGGGGTAAGGGGATTCAGGCCGTAAACATATTCAAAGGGAGTCATTCCCGTGCTCGAATGTATTACCCGGTTGTATGCAAATTCCACCAAGGGTAGGTGATCTTCCCATGAAGTCAGTTTACCTTTAACCATAGAATGTAGCATATACCCTAAGGTTCTATTTACTACCTCCGTTTGGCCATCGGTTTGTGGGTGGCAAGACGTGGAGAAAAGTAACTTCGTTCCAAGCCTACCCCACATGGACTTCCAAAAGAGACTTAGGAACTTGGAGTCCCTATCGCTCACAATAGTCCTCGGTACCCCGTGAAGCTTTACAACATGTTCAACAAATAATGAAGCTACACTACGAGCATCCTCGGTTTTAGCACATGGAATAAAATGAGCCATTTTAGAGAATCTATCAACAATAACAAAAATGCTATCTCGGCCCTTTCTAGTCCTTGGCAGCCCCAAAACAAAATCCATCGAAATGTCCAACCAAGGTCTAAGGGGAGTAGGGAGTGGGGTGTATAATCCTTGAGGTAGGAGATGAGATTTCGCACTCCGGCAGGCCACGCATTGACTACAAATTTTAGTGACGTCTTTGCGCATTTTGGGCCAATAGAAGTTCTCCTCTAAGATTCCGAGGGTCTTGTCTACCCCAAAGTGCCCCATGAGGCCTCCGTCATGGGCCTCCCTCACAAATAATTCCCTCCAAGAACTAGAAGGAACACACAACCTCCTCCCTTTGAACAAATACCCATCGAACCGAGAGTAGGAGGAATGGTCATTCTCCTTAAGCCAACGGTCCCTTCCCCACTCTTCGCATTCCCTAAAAATAGGAGCAAAGGTAGGATCCTCGGGATACAACAACCGCAAGATCTCAAAACCCATCAATTTCGAAGACAAGGTAGCAACAAGCACATGCTTCCTAGACAAGGCATCGACAACAACATTTTCCTTTCCCCTTTTGTAATGAATTACATAAGGGAAAGTCTCGATGAAATCAATCCACTTAGCATGACGCCTATTCAACTTGTCTTGGCTCTTAAGGTGTTTCAACGACTCATGATCCGTTCGTATCACAAACTCCTTAGGCAACAAATAATGTTGCCAATTTCCCAAAGCTCTAACAAGGGCGTACAACTCCAAATCATAAGTTGAGTAATTAAGAGTTGCCCCTTTAAGCTTTTCACTGAAATAAGCAACGGGCTTACCTTCTTGCATCAAAACAGCCCCGATGCCAACCTTACTAGCATCACACTCTACTTCAAACATCTTATCAAAATCGGGCAATTGCAATAAAGGCGCCGAGATGAGCGTAGCTTTCAAGGCCTCAAAAGCCCTAGCCTGCTCATCACCCCATTTAAAGGGTCCGTCCTTTCTAATTACCTCGGTCAAGGGTGCTGCTATGGAACTAAATCCTTTGACAAACCTCCTATAAAAGCTTGCCAACCCGTGGAAACTTCGGATTTCTCCAATAGTTTTAGGGGTCGGCTAACTTCGAATAGAGTCTATCTTGGAATCGTCCACTTCCACACCCCTTGAGCTCACGACAAAACCCAAGAATATAACCTTATCAACACCAAAAGAACACTTCTCCATGTTGGCATACAGCTTCTCCTTTCAGAGCACATCAAACACACATCTCAAATGCATTACATGATCATCAATAGATTTACTATACACCAACACATCATCAAAGTAAACCACCACAAACTTTCCAATATAAGGCTTCATTACATGATTCATTAGCCTCATAAAGGTGCTAGGAGCATTGGTAAGTCCGAAGGGCATGACCAGCCACTCATATAGACCGAATTTGGTCTTGAATGCGGTCTTCCACTCATCACCGGGGTGCATGCGAATTTGGTGATAGCCGCTCCTAAGGTCCACTTTAGAAAACAAACAAGATCCGTGGAGCTCATCTAACATATCATCTAGTCTAGGGATTGGATGACGATACCTTATAGTGATTTTGTTGATGGCTCTACAATCGACGCACATGCGCCAAGTTTCGTCCTTCTTCGGTACCAAAAGCACCGGAACAGCACACGGACTCATGCTTTCCTTGATGTATCCCTTGTTGAGAAGCTCCTCAACTTGTCTTTCAAGCTCCTTAGTGTCCGTGGGATTGCTCCTATAGGCCGGTTTGTTCGGAAGTTGTGAATACGGCACCAAATCAATTTGGTGCTCAATTCCCCAAAGTGGGGGCAATCCTTGCGGAAGTTCTTGAGGAAATACATCTTCATACTCCTGCAACAAACAAGAAATCAAAGGGGAAATGGAAGAATTAGTGGGGTTAGTATTAAAACAATGGGCCAAAAGTAACATCGGCTTGTTTTCATCATGGTCCACGAAGAGTTCTTTCCTCCTAGCCAACATCACTACGTTTTCCATCTCCCTTGTCGTTGGGACAGCCTCGGATGTCCCTACTTCCTCACCTACGGCATCCCCCCCTTTTCTCCCTTTCCGGATTCCTTCCCCTTTCCCTTCAACTCTCTCATCTTTTGATGCCACTCATTTACTTGGGAGGGTGAAAGAGGGTGAAGTGTGACCTTTCGGCCATCCTTCTCAAGCGTATACCGGTTGGACCTCCCATCGTGTTTAGTAGACCTATCATATTGCCATGGTCTACCTAATAACAAGTGACATGCTTGCATTGGGATCACGTCACAAATCACTTCGTCGTGGTAGTTTCCCACCTTAAACCGAATCACACATTGCCTTGTGACCTTTAATTCACCACAATCGTTCAACCATTGTAGCTTGTAAGGACTAGTGTGTAGTGTAGTTGGTAGCTTCAAGAAATTTACCATAGCATGGCTCGCAACATTTGTACAACTACCACTATCAATCACCAAGGTGCACACACTCCCCTTTACAAGACACTTAGTATGGTATAGATTTTACTTTTGACTCGGGTCATCTATCGCCTTACTAATCATGACACGTCTAACCACAAAGTTTGGAACCACACACTCCCCTTCTTGTGGATAGACATCTTCACTACCATCTAATTCATCATCATTCGGCCCATTTTCAGCTCCCTCTCCATCTTGAGGCTCGGCCTCATCCTCCCCCCTTTCGGAAACCACCTCCTCACCAAGGTAGTACACTTTCCCTTCTCGTAGGATCACATTGCGCCGGTTCGGACATTCATTGGCCTTATGCCCCCAACCTTGGCACTTGAAGCATTGGAACCCCTTTGGGTTGGGATATTTGTGAGCCTCCGGTTTCGGAGGGAATTTAGGGACTGTTTTGGCCTCGGGCAGCTTCGTAGGGGCGGGTTGGTCCTTGTTTTTGGGCCAACCCGAGGGGGTTTGTACCCTTGACTTGAAGGATGATCTCTCCTTAAGTTCCCTTTCAATCTCAAGGGCCGCTTGGAATATACCGTCAATGGTTTCAAACCGGTGAAGGGTCAAATGAGTGGAGATCTCTTTGTTTAACCCACACTTGAACCGGATGATGTCGTGACTGATTTGCTCCCTACGATGATCAAGTTTCAACATGAGTTGTTGGAACTCGTCAAAATAGGCCATCACACTCTTTCCTCCTTGCCGCAAGCCATACAATCTAGCAAGCAACTCATGACGATATCTCTCGGGAAGGTATCATTGTCTCATCAAATACCTCAACCGATACCAAGGTGGTGGTTGCCCATCAACTAATTCATTACCAAATCGTTTAACATACTCCCACCAAGTGTTAGCATAGCCCTCGAGGTGAGATATAGCATAGCAACTCTTCTTTTCTTCCGAGATGTCATTAACTTGGAAAACTTTGTCACAAGCCGATTCCCAAGTTAAGTAGGTCTCGGGGTCACTTTCACCCTTAAAGATGGGTAGGCTCAACTTGATGGTGTTGATGCCTACGTCTCTCTCTTGGTGTCGGTTTCCCCTATCTCCATACCCCCGGTATCTCCTAGGTTCTCCTCGACCCCCTCTTAACTCCTCCTCCCTCATATAAGCATCATCAAAGGCTCTCTCTCCTTCATACTCCTCTCTACCGTATCCTTCAAAGTGGGCTGGTCGGCCTTGGCCGTTTTGATTCGGAGGATTTGGAATTTGCGGTCTTTAGGTTAATGGAGCTTGGAATGGAGGGTTCGGATTTAGTGGAGGTACTTGGCGTCCAAATCCCTCTTGTGGAATTGGAGGGGCTTGGAAATGTAGTGGTCTAGTGGGGTCTCGGTTTGGAGGAAAATAGGTAGTTTGGCTTGCGGTATTTAGTGGAGCTTGGGGTGCATTTAGCATTTGGTGGACTGTTTCGGGGGTGATGGTTGCGGAGGAGGTCCTATCATGACCATTGGTAGATACATGTAGAGGAGTAGAAGGACGAGAGTTCCTTTGACTCTCCACTTGTTCTAATCTCCCACTAATAGTCGACACTTCCCCCTTTATTGCTGCCAAGTCCCCTCACGGCCCCGAATTCCGAATTCAACCTTTCAAGTGTCGGGGTAACGGCCTCAAGAGTGACCCTCATAGAATCAAGGGCATTAGTATCCACATTATGAGACATAGCTCCTTCCATTGTCAAGATATTATCCGCTTTAGTTCACCACAAGTTCGTGTTCCACAAGTGTTGTATAATTGGCTAGTAACCGTGAAATTTTTAAGGTATGAGTAAGATCTTATCCGGAATGGATTCTTGTTTGAAGACTCAAAGAATTCTTGCCGGACTAGAGTCAAAAATCAGCAATTCATTCAAACGAATAAAAGCACTCAAATAATCGTTGACACGAATAAACGGTTCAAGGAACTAGTTGACAACCTAGTAGGAAGGTACTAGTTTGTTAATTAGTTCTAGGACCAAGTAAGGGGAACAAAGGATCAACAATTAGCAACCAAAGAATATCCTAAGTTGGGCTTATAGTGACGTGGCAGCATGCAATGGTTCCACACGTTCTTCTTCTCTTTTTTTTTTGTTTTAATATTCACACAACTTGTTATAGTTTGCAAAGTGTTTTGGTGGGAAAAATAAAATCTTGTAGTATTTCATCCTTTTCAAACTCAAGAAAGTGAGGTTTGGTTGACTAATCCCACAAAATAAGGCTCCTTGAATTAGGGAAAAGTGATTGACAAGACTAAAGGTGATGGGTGCAATTCTTTCACAACAACTTTATAGCTTGTCTTACAACTTGAGCACACAACAAGATGAACAAGATGAACAAGTTCAAAAGATGAACACCTCAACAAACTTCATCAACTTCTTTAGCACATAGACACACAACCACCGATTTTTCTTTTGGTTATCAACAACATACAACTTTCGGCCACTTCAAGTCACTACACAATGTTCAAGTTTTCAAGCTCAACTTTTGGATCTAGAAACCTTAGTGTTGGTGAGAAAGAAACCAACACTAGAAACTCACTAAACAAGCAAAATATCACCTAGATCTAAACATACAACATCATTCCTGGTTTCAACTTTTAATGGACAGATTTTCAGAATTTCTTTTTGGTGTTGTTTGTTTAAGTCGTGAACTAGCCCAAGATGGGTTATGTTGGAACACAACCGGTCTTTCTTTGATACCAAATGATACAAAATCAAACCAACAACACCAAGAGCTACAAGTAGGCTCGGATTTCAGTCTAACAACACAAGAACAACAAGTTTAAGTTTCGGTTTTTCAGCCCAACAACACAAGAACAACAAGATAGATAACAATGCTAGTGAATCGAAAAGAGCCCCACACGGCTTCACTAGACTTTAAGATGACAAAATCAACAACAACAACAAGATAAAGTAATATAGATAACTTGACATATAACATTCAAGAAACTAAGAACCCTAACATCAAGAGAGGACCCTAAGTCTAATGAATATAAACACCAAGTTCTTACGAGGACCAAGAGGCACTCAACGACCTCAAAACCCTTGTTTCTAGCCAAAGAGACAACACAAGTATCCCTCTACTTGTGAGATACTAGGGGCGGCTTCTAAGAGTGGAAGAGAGAGAGAAATGTTTAGTGTTTTTAGGTTACAAAAATCAGCATTCAAAAAACTAAGCAATAACTCTCTAACATGTTCTATTTATACTACAAACAAAAGGGGTAAAATGACCCATCCGCCCTTGCTTCTTGTGCCAACCTCGGAGAGTAGTTTATTACACATTAAGACCTCTCTTCACACATAAAAACGTTTAGGTCCTTGGTTGGTTCAATCACCAACTCACACACGGCCATTTGCATGAACAAAGCTTGGAGTTTTTGTAATTCCCGAGCTTGGCTTCGTGTGAAAGGCCGTGTACCTGTGGAGGCTGCCCCAACCGTATCATTACCCTTCACAAGTCAAAACACCTCAAGTCCAAAGACCCTACTCTCTAAAAAATCCAATGCCTCCTTTCTAAGCTTCACTAAATCAAAATCACCTCATCCAAGTAGAAGAAGAGGGAGAGTTAGAATCCGAGGATAAAGTGGCCAAGCCTCAAGATAGAGAGAAATTTGATGGTGTGGTACAAGATAAATATGAAGAAAAGAGGGAAAGGGAAATGGAAATCGTGGGTAGTGAAGTTGGAAGGGGAAAGAAACTCTTGATTGCGGGTTTTGTCCATGAAGAACCCTAGTTACTCAGTAAACCAAGTGCCAATATTTTGCCTAGCATTCATTCTTCTTATGTGCAGGTTCAATATCATATATTCTCAAAGAAGAATCCAAAAGGAGTTCCAAACACATACATGGTTTATGAGTTAATGGAACCTTTGGCCGAAAGTTCAAACTTTGGGAAGGGTGAAGAAGCAATGATCCAAAAGGGAAATCTTGATACATTCCCTTGTAATGAGAGCTTCCTAAAGAAGCATATGAACAACCATGGAACAAACTAAGGTAATAGTGCTACACTTTACACTCTCTTAAGCTTAAAATGTAGTGATGTGGATAGTAGTATCCAATGTGATGTAGTTTTAGGATTGTTTAGTGTAGAAGCACATGCATCATTCCTTGCTAGTACTAGTGTTGTGAGTTAGGATCAATTTGGTCTTAAATATTGTTCACTAGATAATGTGAATGGTGTGACCAAAAACTTTCAAGCCAGTGTTGAGCTTGTGTGATAAAAACCTTGCTATTAATTTTTTTCATAGTGATCATTTATTTGGGAAAGTTGTGGATAATAACGTGCTTGTTCATAGGAGAGGACTTCTATACCATAATACTTTAGTCTTGAATGTTTACCTTCTCTAAAAGACTAGTGTCTTGGGTGATTGTGAGTTTGATCCTCTAGTAAAAGGGATGAGTAGCCTCGACTTATGCCCTTTGCTACTTCATCCATTTTTCCTTGATGTTTGACTTTTACCTATCCTTTGTAATCATCATAATAAGTTTTTCATGATCAAAACAAAGGATTGTTTGTTGTATTTTAAAAGTGTACCCTCTTGGTGTGATGTATTCACACTTGATTACTTCCTATACTACCTCTTTACCTATGATGATAACCATGTTAATTTTAAATTTGTATTATGTAGAGGTAGGAAGTTTGGTGCCTATTTTCCTTTTTTGAAAGATAATGATATGTGGGTGAGGTGGATCTTAAGATCAATAATGGAACCATATTATAGGAGATTCTTTGTAGAGGTAATGAAACAAATGTATCTTATGGTTCCTAAGATAAAGGTAATCTTAAGTTTTCAGTGTAGTAAAGATATTAAGACCATTGTAGTTTCCTTATCTCTTGATACTTGTCATAGCCACTTCCTTTGTGCCATTCATGCTAAGATTTTAATCTCACACTCAAAGGACCCATCGATATATTTCAAGTATGAACAACCTTGGCATGATGATATTTGTGGTACTAATGCTAACCCTCATACTATGAGGACTGCGTGCTTGTTTTCCCTCTCTTTGGTTTTGCAAGATATGAATTTGAGGTCAAATTCCTTTCGAGATGGAGAGGATAATACGAGTGAAAAGTGTACAAGGATGAAAAGATCTTTCAATGGAGATCCAAGCTCGAGTTTCCAAGTGATGATATGAGTATCAAATTCTCAAGGCCTCTCATAAGGATCCAAGCCAAAGAGCTACAATGTCTACAAGCTATGTTTATGAAGATTGATGCTTATGAGAGTATTGTCCATTCATCCAATGGAGTATAGTTTCTAAAATGTGAAGAGGGACCTTGAATATACTCCAAGAAAACCATGGATACACTCCAAAGGCATCTCAACTTAGGGGTATTATGGACTTTTAAGACTCCTCTTTTACACTCCAAAGGGGCACCCTTCATTAAGGTATTTTTGTCTTTGCTTGTATTAACTATAAATAGACACTTAGGCCTTTATTTTTCATTAGTTTTGATTAATTGATTGAGTGATACTCATATTGTAGTTTTCATAGTGTAGGGTTTAGAAAAGCTATATGAACTAGGGTTAGCATTGAGTGTGAAATCCCTCATGTTGACATTTTGGCAAGAAAGGTGGGTGTTTGAGGATATTGAATCCCTTTGTATGGATACCTAAGAGTGTGGTGTTACATCCATTAGTTGTGTGTGTCTTGGCGTTTGATACACACCTTGGTGCTATCCATTTGTTAAAGTCTATGTCTCACTACTACCCTTTTTATTTTATATCATTCTATCTTGTTTCTTGTTCAATCAGTATGTTGTTTGCTTGAATCAATGTAGTGTCTTCTTCATCTCCTTTCTTTAGTTGCTGATTTTCATGTTTTAGGGTTAGATCTCGTATCATCTGAGCAAAACTAACAATAAGGATTTCATCACTCAACATGCTCAATGAATCATTCCCAATTGATATGGGAAAACAAGCTAAAACCGAAACTACAACTAAAGAAAGAGGATGAAGAAGAAACAAACACTGAGGAGACAAAGCACACACGGATTTAAGAAGATAAAACACAAATACTTTCATAAATGAAAGATAGATAGTGAGACATAACAACTACATTACCAAAGAAACCAATGTATCTGTCAAACACCAAGACCCACTTAAGCTTGTAATTGAAACACCACACTCTTACGTTGACACAAAAGAGACTCGAAGCACCCCAAAACACTAAAGTTTCTTAAAAGGGTTGTCCAATCAAGTGAATCCACACTCAAGCTAACCCAAGTTACAATGACTTTTCCAAGTCCTACACTAAAATGGATTTTCCAAGTCCTACACTGAAGCACTCTCTTTAATGAGAAATGTCTTTTAATATCATTCAACAACTAACGAAAAGTAAAGGCCTAATTGTCTATTTATAGTTATTACAAGTAAAGACTAAAATACCCTTAATGAAGGGAGCTCCTATGGAGTGTAAAAGAAGGGCATCAAAAGACAACAATTCCTTTAATGATCTAAAGAATGAGGTGCCACTTGAGTGTAGATTCTTGGAGTGTAAAGACCAAAAGACCCTTTAAGTGAGGCGCCCTTGGAGTGTAATATCCCTTCTCCTCTCTTCAACCTTTGCCAAGTCTTTGAAATGGTTCCAAAAGGTCTTCACCCACTTGTAAATCCGATCTTGGTCTTTTTGAGAAAGATATTGTATTCCTTGTACTCTTCGTACTCGTATCATCTTTCGCTTGTTGAAAAGGATTCGACCTCAAATCCATACCTTGCAAAACCAAAGATAGGACAAACAAGCATAACATCCTTAGGGAAAGAGGGTTAGGGTTAGTACAACAAATATCATCATCATGCCAAGGTGGTACACACTTGAAATATAACCAAAGATCCTTCTTTTGAAATATTAAAAACACATTGAAAAGGGCACAAAGGATTTAGTTATTGCAACCATCAAGAGGCAAGGAAACTATAAAGGTCTACATAAACCATATAGCATTGTCACTACAAGTGTACCAATCAACACATGTCCTACCCCTACATAAAATAAATCCAAGACTAGCATGGATATCATCATAAGCAAAGAGGTAGTATAGGAAGGCATCAAGTGTAAAGATTTCATCCAAGGTGTTATTACCTATGAGAATTCCAATTAGCTTTAAGGACTTAGCACTTAATTCACACAAGGATGGGATCAAAACATTTAAGCACATGTAAATTCTTCCTTTCAAACAAATGATCAACTTGGCATCCACAAGTTGGGATTTATTCAATTTAAGCCTAAGTGTGTCAAATGTGGATGCAAGAACATAAACAATACCCCAAAGAGTGATACGGTTGGGGCAGCCTCCACAGGTACACGGCCTCTCACACGAAGCCAAGCTCGGGAATTACAAAAACTCCAAGCTTTGTTCATGCAAATGGCCGTGTGTGAGTTGGTGATTGAACCAACCAAGGACCTAAACGTTTTTATGTGTGAAGAGAGGTCTTAATGTGTAATAAACTACTCTTCAAGGTTGGCACAAGAAGCAAGGGCGGATGGGTCATTTTATCCTTTTTGTTTGTAGTATAAATAGAACATATTAGAGAGCTATTCCTTAGTTTTTGAAAGCTGATTTTTGTAAACCTAAAACACTAAACATTTCTCTCTCTCTTCCACTCTTGGAAGCCGCCACTAATACCTCACAAGTAGAGGGATACTTGTGTTGTCTCTTTGGCTAGAAATAAGGGTTTTGAGGTCGTTGAGTGCCTCTTGGTCCTCGTAAGAACTTGGTGTTTACATTCATTAGACTTAGGGTCCTCTCTTGATGTTAGGGTTCTTAGTATCTTGAATGTTATATGTCAAGTTATCTATCTTTCTTTATCTTGTTGTTGTTGTTGATTTTGTTATCTTAAAGTCTAGTGAAGCCGTGTGGGGCTCTTTTCGATTCACTAGCATTGTTATTTATCTTGTTGTGCTTGTGTTGTTGGACTGAAAAGCCGAAAATTAAACTTGTTGTTCTTGTGTTGTTGGACTGAAATCCGAGTATTCTTGAAGCTCTTGGTGTTGTTTGTTTGATTTTGTATCATTTGGTATCAAAGCAAGACCGGTTGTGTTCCAACATAACCCATCTTGGGCTAGTTCACGGCTTGAACAAACAACACCAAAAGGAAATTCTGAAATCTGTCCATTAAAAGTTGAAGCCGAGAATGATGATGCATGTCTAGATCTAAGTGTTATTTTGCTTGTTTAGTGAGTTTCTAGTGTTGGTTTCTTTCTCACCAACACTAAGGTGTCTAAATCCAAAAGTTGAGCTTGAAAAAAAGAAAACTTGAACATTGTGTAGTGACTTGAAGTGACCGAAAGTTGAATGTTGTTGGTGACCAAAAAAAAAAAGAAATAAAATCGGTGGATGTTGTGTTTATGTGCTAAAGAAGTTGAAGAAGATTGTTGAGGTGTTCATCTTTTGAAATTGTTCATCTTGTTCATCTTGTTGTGTGCTCAAGTTGTAAGACAAGTTATAAAGTTGTTGTGAAAGATTTGCACCCATCACCTTTTGGTCTTGTCAATCACTTTTCCCTAATTCAAGGAGCCTTGTTTTGTGGGATTAGTCTACCAAACATCACTTTTTGAGTTTGAAAAGGGTGAAACACTACAAGATTTTATTTTTCCCACCAAAAACACTTTGCAAACTATAACAAGTGTGTGAATATTAACAAAAAAAAAGGAGAGAAGAAAAAAAACGTGTGGAACCATTGCATGCTGCCACGTCACTATAAGCTCAACTTAGGATATTCTTTGGTTGCTAATTGTTGATCCTTGGTTTCCCTTACTTGGTCCTAGAACTAATTAACAAACTAGTACATTTCTACTAGGTTGTCAACTAGTTCCTTGAACCGTTTGTTCGTGTCAACGTTTATTTGAGTGCTTTATTCGTTTGAATGAGTTGCTGATTTTTGACTCTAGTCCGGCAAGAATTCTTTGAGTCTTCAAACAAGAATCCATTCCGGATAAGAGCTTACTCATACCTTACAAATCTCACGGTTACTAGCCAATTATACAACACTTGTGGAACACGAACTTGTGGTGAACTAAAGCGGATAATACCTTGACAATGGAAGGAACTACGTCTCATAATGTGGATACTAATGCCCTTGATTCTATGAGGGTCACTCTTGAGGCCGTTACCCGGACACTTGAAAGGTTGAATTCGGAATTTGGGGCCGTGAGAGGGGACTTGGCAGCAATAAAGGGGGAAGTGTCGACTATTAGTGGGAGATTAGAACAAGTGGAGAGTCAAAGGAACTCCCGTCCTTCTACTCCTCTACATGTATCTACCAATGGTCATGATAGGACCTCCTCCGCAACCATCACCCCCGAAACAGTCCACCAAATGCTAAATGCACCCCAAGCTCCACTAAATACCGCAAGCCAAACTACCTATTTTCCTCCAAACCGAGACTCCACTAGACCACTACATTTCCAAGCCCCTCCAATTCCACAAGAGGGATTTGGACGCCAAGTACCTCCACTAAATCCGAACCCTCCATTCCAAGCTCCATTAAACCAAAGACCACAAATTCCAAATCCTCCGAATCAAAACGGCCAAGGCCGACCAGCCCACTTTGAAGGATACGGTAGAGAGGAGTATGAAGGAGATGGAGCCTTTGATGATGCTTATATGAGGGAGGAGGAGTTAAGAGGGGGTCGAGGAGAACCTAGGAGATACCGGGGGTATGGAGATAGGGGAAACCGACACCAAGAGAGAGACGTAGGCATCAACACCATCAAGTTGAGCCTACCCATCTTTAAGGGTGAAAGTGATCCCGAGGCCTACTTAACTTGGGAATCGGCTTGTGACAAAGTTTTCCAAGTTAATGACATCTCGGACGAAAAGAAGAGTTGCTACGCTATAGCTCACCTTGAGGGCTATGCTAACACTTGGTGGGAGTATGTTAAACGGTTTGGTAATGAATTAGTCGATGGGCAGCCACCACCTTGGTATCGGTTGAGGTACTTGATGAGGCAACGATACCTTCCCGAGAGATATGGTCATGAGTTGCTTGCTAGATTATATGGCTTGCGGCAAGGAGGCAAGAGTGTGATGGCCTATTTTGACGAGTTCCAACAACTCATGTTGAAACTTGATCATCGAGGGGAGCAAATCAGTCACGACATCATCCGGTTCAAGTGTGGGTTGAACAAAGAGATCTCCACTCATTTGACCCTTCACCGGTTTGAAACCATTGACGGTATATTCCAAGCGGCCCTTGAGATTGAAAGGGAACTTAAGGAGAGATCATCCTTCAAGGCAAGGGTACAAACCCCCTCGGGTTGGACCAAAAACAAGGACCAACCCGCCCCTACGAAGCTGTCCGAGTCCAAAACCGTCCCTAAATTCCCTCCGAAACTGGAGGCTCACAAATATCCCAACCCAAAGGGGTTCCAATGCTTCAAGTGCCAAGGTTGGGGGCATAAGTCCAACGAATGTCCGAACCGGCGCAATGTGATCCTACGAGAAGGAAAGGTGTACTACCTTGGTGAGGAGGTGGTTTCCGAAAGGGGGGAGGATGAGGCCGAGCCTCAAGATGGAGAGGGAGCTGAAAATGGGCCGAATGATGATGAAGTATATGGTAGTGAATATGTCTATCCTCAAGAGGGGGAGTGTGTGGTTCCAAACTTTGTGGTTAGACGTGTCATGATTAGTAAGGCGATAGATGACCCGAGTCAAAGGGAAAATCTATTCCATACTAAGTGTCTTGTAAAGGAGAATGTGTGCACCTTGGTGATTGATAGTGGTAGTTGTACAAATGTTGCGAGCCATGCTATGGTAAATTTCTTGAAGCTACCAACTACACCACACACTAGTCCTTACAAGCTACAATGGTTGAATGATTGTGGTGAATTAAGGGTCACGAGACAATGTGTGATTCGGTTTAAGGTGGGAAACTACCACGATGAGGTACTTTGTGACGTGATCCCAATGCAAGCATGTCATTTGTTGTTAGGTAGACCATGGCAATATGATAGGTCTACTAAACATGATTAGAGGTCCAACCGGTATACGCTTGAGAAGGATGGCCGAAAGGTCACACTTCATCCTCTCTCACCCTCCCAAGTAAATGAGTGGCATCAAAAGATGAGGGAGTTGAAGGGAAAGGGGGGGGAATCCGGAAAGGGGGAAAAGTTGGGGGATGCCGTAGGTAAGGAAGTAGGGACATCCGAGGCTGTCCCAACGACAAGGGAGATGGAAAACATAGTGATGTTGGCTAGGAGGAAAGAACTCTTCGTGGACCATGATGAAAACAAGCCGATGTTACTTGTGGCCCATTGTTTTAATACTAACCCCACTAATTTTTCCATTTCCCCTTTGATTTCTTGTGTGTTGCAGGAGTATGAAGATGTATTTCCACAAGAACTTCCGCAAGGTTTGCCCCCACTTCGGGGAATTGAGCACCAAATTGATTTGGTGCCGGGTTCACAACTTCCAAACAAACCGGCCTATAGGAGCAATCCCATGGACACTAAGGAGCTTGAAAGGCAAGTTGAGGAGCTTCTCAACAAGGGGTACATCAAGGAAAGCATGAGTCTGTGTGCTGTTCCGGTGCTTTTGGTACCGAAGAAGGACGGAACTTGGCGCATGTGCGTCGATTGTAGAGCCATCAACAAAATCACTATAAGGTATCGTCATCCAATCCCTAGACTAGATGATATGTTAGATGAGCTCCACGGATCTTGTTTGTTTTCTAAAGTGGATCTTAGGAGTGGCTATCACCAAATTCGCATGCAACCCGGTGATGAGTGGAAGACCGCATTCAAGACCAAATTCGGTCTCTATGAGTGGCTGGTCATTCCCTTCGGCCTTACCAATGCTCCTAGCACCTTTATGAGGCTAATGAATCATTTAATGAAGCCTTATATTGGAAAGTTTGTGGTGGTTTACTTTGATGATGTGTTGGTATATAGTAAATCTATTGATGATCATGTAATGCATTTGAGATGTGTGATTGATGTGCTCCGAAAGGAAAAGCTGTATGCCAACATGGAGAAGTGTTCTTTTGGTGTTGATAAGATTATATTCTTGGGTTTTGTCGTGAGCTCAAGGGGTGTGGAAGTGGACGATTCCAAGATAGACTCTATTCGAAGTTGGCCGACCCCCAAAATATTGGAGAAATCCGAAGTTTCCACGGGTTGGCAAGCTTTTATAGGAGGTTTGTCAAAGGATTTAGCTCCATAGCAGCCACCTTGACCGAGGTAATTAGAAAGGACGGACCCTTTAAATGGGGTGATGAGCAGGCTAGGGCTTTTGAGGCCTTGAAAGCTACGCTCATCTCGGCGCCTTTATTGCAATTGCCCGATTTTGATAAGATGTTTGAAGTAGAGTGTGATGCTAGTAAGGTTGGCATCGGGGCTGTTTTGATGCAAGAAGGTAAGCCCGTTGCTTATTTCAGTGAAAAGCTCAAAGGGGCAACTCTTAATTACTCAACTTATGATTTGGAGTTGTACGCCCTTGTTAGAGCCTTGGGAAATTGGCAACATTATTTGTGGCCTAAGGAGTTTTTGATACGAACTGATCATGAGTCGTTGAAACACCTTAAGAGCCAAGACAAGTTGAATAGGCGTCATGCTAAGTGGATTGAGTTCATCGAGACTTTCCCTTATGTAATTCATTACAAAAGGGGAAAGGAAAATGTTGTTGCCGATGCCTTGTCTAGGAAGCATGTGCTTGTTGCTACCTTGTCTTCGAAATTGATGGGTTTTGAGAGATTGCGGTTGTTATATCCCGAGGATCCTACCTTTGCTCCTATTTTTAGGGAATGCGAAGAGTGGGGAAGGGACCGTTGGCTTAAGGAGAATGACCATTCCTCCTACTCTCGGTTCGATGGGTATTTGTTCAAAGGGAGGAGGTTGTGTGTTCCTTCTAGTTCTTGGAGGGAATTATTTGTGAGAGAGGCCCATGACGGAGGCCTCATGGGGCACTTTGGGGTAGACAAGACCCTCGGAATCTTAGAGGAGAACTTCTATTGGCCCAAAATGCGCAAAGACGTCACTAAAATTTGTAGTCAATGCGTGGCCTGCCGGAGTGCAAAAGCTCGTCTCCTACCTCAAGGGTTATACACCCCACTCCCTACTCCCCTTAGACCTTGGTTAGACATTTCGATGGATTTTGTTTTGGGGCTGCCAAGGACTAGAAAGGGCCGAGATAGCATTTTTGTTATTGTTGATAGATTCTCTAAAATGGCTCATTTTATTCCATGTGCTAAAACCGAGGATGCTCGTAGTGTAGCTTCATTATTTGTTGAACATGTTGTAAATCTTCACGGGGTACCGAGGACTATTGTGAGCGATAGGGACTCCAAGTTCCTAAGTCTCTTTTGGAAGTCCATGTGGGGTAGGCTTGGAACGAAGTTACTTTTCTCCACGTCTTGCCACCCACAGACCGATGGCCAAACGGAGGTAGTAAATAGAACCTTAGGGTCTATGCTACGTTCTATGGTTAAAGGTAAGCTGACTTCATGGGAAGATCACCTACCCTTGGTGGAATTTGCATACAACCGGGTAATACATTCGAGCACGGGAATGACTCCCTTTGAATGTGTTTACGGCCTGAATCCCCTTACCCCTTTAGATCTCACTCCTTTGTCTAGTGATCTCATGACCAGCTTAGATAGAAATAAAAGAGCCGAGGAAATGAAAAAAATGCATGAGACGGTGCGGATCAAGATTGAAAAGAAGAACCAAGAGGTTGCAAAAAGGGTAAACAAAGGGAGAAGAAGGCTTGTGCTTGAACCCGGAGATTGGGTGTGGGTGCATCTTCGAAAGGATCGGTTTCCAGCTCAAAGGAAGTCCAAGTTGCTGCCAAGGGGTGATGGCCCTTTCCAAGTACTTGAGAGAATCAATGACAACGCCTACAAGATTGACCTTCCACCGGAATATCAAGTGCACAACACTTTCAACGTTGGTGATCTCTCCCTCGTGGATGCGGTTGAAGATGACCAAATGCTGAATTTGAGGTCAAATTCCTCTCAAGATGGAGAGGATGATACGGTTGGGGCAGCCTCCACAGGTACACGGCCTCTCACACGAAGCCAAGCTCGGGAATTACAAAAACTCCAAGCTTTGTTCATGCAAATGGCCGTGTGTGAGTTGGTGATTGAACCAACCAAGGACCTAAACGTTTTTATGTGTGAAGAGAGGTCTTAATGTGTAATAAACTACTCTTCAAGGTTGGCACAAGAAGCAAGGGCGGATGGGTCATTTTATCCTTTTTGTTTGTAGTATAAATAGAACATATTAGAGAGCTATTCCTTTGTTTTTGAAAGCTGATTTTTGTAAACCTAAAACACTAAACATTTCTCTCTCTCTTCCACTCTTGGAAGCCGCCACTAATACCTCACAAGTAGAGGGATACTTGTGTTGTCTCTTTGGCTAGAAACAAGGGTTTTGAGGTCGTTGAGTGCCTCTTGGTCCTCGTAAGAACTTGGTGTTTACATTCATTAGACTTAGGGTCCTCTCTTGATGTTAGGGTTCTTAGTATCTTGAATGTTATAAGTCAAGTTATCTATCTTTCTTTATCTTGTTGTTGTTGTTGATTTTGTTATCTTAAAGTCTAGTGAAGCCGTGTGGGGCTCTTTTCGATTCACTAGCATTGTTATTTATCTTGTTGTGCTTGTGTTGTTGGACTGAAAAGCCGAAAATTAAACTTGTTGTTCTTGTGTTGTTGGACTGAAATCCGAGTATTCTTGAAGCTCTTGGTGTTGTTGGTTTGATTTTGTATCAAAGAGTCAATGACACAATTGACCTAGGGTCCTCAATCATTAAACCACCTATGAGAAAGGGGTATCCCATCATCACAAGATCACACATAAGGGTATTACATGAATGGAATTCATCTAAAGTATTTTCAAGAGACAATTCTATTCTTGACCTACAAGTACTGATACCTTGGTAAAGAATGGAAACACTCAAGAGTGAATTCTCTTGGTTCTTTCTATTACTCCTCTTTTTTAGTGAATACCTAACTTTGTTGGAAATCCCCCATGTACAACTTGGGTCTAGCAAGTAGTTGTAAATCCATAAGAAAGACATTCCATCTTAGGAAAGGATACCAACATTTACAATCAAACCTTGTTTGTCCTTTTGACCGAGCATCAAGTTTGATGCGAAAAAATTTCCATACCCCAATAGGTCACTGGGGTCAAATGGGAGAAATAGCCAAGAACATGGTTCAAAGCAATACTCATTCTTACCTACGGTACAATTCTTGACATTAGACATACCCTCACGTAGACATAAACCACCATTATCATAATAGGGATCACAACTCAAGTTAACATAAAGATCAAGCAATTCATCTCCATATTTATCACACAAAGGTGGGGTGTCATATAATGGATCACAATTAAAATCACTTTAACAAGAACAAGCACTAATTGGGTTTCTTAAACACTTTAGCAAATCAAAGTCCACAAAGCCCAATTGATAATTCTTTTTCAAAAGTAGATCATCATCAATAATAGGATGGTTAACATAATCTTCACTCAACCATATATTCTTAATGGATTTCAAGAAATAGGGTAACAAGTGAATCTTAAGCATACCACCTTTTTTTTAAACCTATCATCTTGCTCTTCACTAGGTGTCATGCAAGGAGTGATCTCACTATTTTTACACAAGACACATCATACTTTGAGAGAAATTCACTATTTAAAGGTAATGTGTTTTAAGCATACAAGTTACTCTCATAAAGACATAGGTCTTGCTTCACAATAATTTCATCCACATGATATCTTTGAGCAAAACTGTCATTAAGTCCTTCATTACACAATATGCTCAAAGAACCATCTCCATTCTCATGATCAACATTATCAATAACTTGAGACTTACCAAACACCACACACATGCTCAAGTAGTGGACTATATTCGTGAGTAAGTTGATCATCATTCACATCCTCACTAGTTATTGGCAACTCAAATACCAACATAGACTCACCTTGATTTTCACAAGGGGAAAATAGTGTGTGAATACTCTTGTAACTTGTTAATGTAACCTTATTCAAGTTATAAGTGCTAGCACTAGATGGACACAAATCATTCTTACGAAAAGAATCAGTTTTGTCATCTAAAGGATCAACTAGTGCTTGCGTACTTACAACAAGAGTTTGGTCCTTATGCAACCTAACAACACCAAGAGTATCACAAAAGGTAGATTCATGCACTCCTACTCTAGGCAAACCCGCAAGTACACCTACCTGGCTACTACTAATAGCCACATCACCACAATTTAAGCTAAAAAGATTGTAGAGAGTAGAATTGTTACCTTAATTTTCTTCATTGCAGCCCACTTGTTCCTTAGGAAAGGAGTTATTGTAGTTCTTTTGACCTCCCATTCGACCAAACCTTTCATTTATTACTGACAAATCTGTTTGCACAATGTCCATCTTTCGGTTGATTGCCTCAATCCCAGCCAAGATAGTACTAAGAGCATTGTTATCCACGGTTTGAGAGATTGTATCCTCGCATTCCATTTCCAATGTACCTGGAAAAAAGAAAACACCTACAAAACAATAAACAAGTTAATCCAAAAGATCCTCACCACACTCTCACTATTAGAATTTTACCTTACACTTATTTTCACAAGTGTTGAAAATTGGCTTGTACTTCGTGAATAATTGAGGGATGAGTCTACTTTTGCCCGAAATAGATTTTTTTTTGAATTGACGTAAAGAAAATTTACTTTCAAACTTGAACCAACAAGATACAATGAGTCACAAAATGAGAAAAGTACACAACGAACGATAACAAGAAATAAAGGACCCTAAACTAATTCACAACAAAGTGGGTAGTTACTAGTTTGTCAATTAGTGATAGAATCTACACAAAAGTAACTAGAATTAACAAATTAAAGCTAGGAAATCTTAATTTGAGTTCAATTTGGTTGTTCAGAAAATTGGTAATGTGGCACCTTGTGATTGGACATCAACTTGTAAAATTTTTGAACCTTCAATTTTATGTCTCAGCCAACTTTAACTCAAGAAAGTGTAGGGACGAAATTGGGGGGAAAATGCAAGGCTTGAAGCCTTTTCAATCTTCAAAATGGATCTGAATTTAATTGGCTCCCTCTTTTGTACTATCAATTGTACTTTGATATTCCTTTTGTTCCTTCTTCTTTTGGAAGACTTAAAATATGCTAGGGTATATTCTTTGTACAAACAACTTCCACCTTCTCTTTCTTACTTTTGGTAGATCTAACATGAACTTTTGAATAATCTTCTTCAACATTCTACGAAGATGAAGAAGATCAACATGAATATTCAAGAGTTGACCAAGTTTGACCACAAGGCAAATGACCTTCAAATTAAAATTTTCTTATAGATCTAGGTTACCTTTGCCAAGACAAGTACAGCCAACACAAAATCAATAACAAAACGTCACAAATACCATAAGCCACACAAGATCCAACCTCCAAAAGCTCAAAAACAATTTCAACAATGGGGGAATGCTAAAAAACAATTGGATCTTGCTCAAAACTTAGATCTAGACTCTTTTAGTACTAGTGAGAAAGGATCTAGCACTAGAAACTATCAAAACAAACAAAAATCTAAATCTAAGTTGTAAGTTTCGGATCTACTATCAAACACAAGACTTAAACACTTCTTTTTTGAGTTTTTAGATTTTTGACTCTTTTTGTGAATATTTTCTTAAGATACAAGACTTAGAGTTATGGGAACAACTCTAATACATGGCTATAATACCAATTGATGTGGGAAAATAAGCTAAAACCAAAACTACAACTAAAGAAAGAGGATGAAGAAGAAACAAACACTAAGGAGACAAAGCACACACGGATTTAAGAAGCTAAAACACAAATAGTTGAATAAATGAAAGATAGATAATGAGACATAACAACTACAATACCAAATGATCCACGGTGTGTATCCAACACCAAGACCCACCTAAGCTTGTAATTTAAACACCACACTCTTACGTTGACACAAAAGGGACTCAAAGTATCCCAAAGTACCAAAGTTTCTAAGCTGGATTATCAACTCAAGTGAATCCATACTCAAGCTAACCCTAGTTATAATGAATTTTCCAAGTCCTACTCTACAATGGCTTTTCCAAGACCAACACTAAAGTACTCTCTCTCAAAAGAAAAGCCTTTCAATATCATTCAACCACTAATGAAAAGTAAAGGCCTAATTGTCTATTTATAGTTATTACAAGTAAAGACTAACATACCATTAATGAAGAGAGATCCTATAGAGTGTAAATAAAGGGCATCAAAAGACAACAATCCCCTTAATGATCTCAAGAATGAGGCTCCTCTTAAGTGTAGATTCTTGGAGTGTAAAGACCAAAAGACCCTTTAAGTGAGGCACCCTTAGAGTAAAAGATCCCTTCTCGTCTCTTCAACCTATGATAAGGATTTTAAATGGTTCTAAAAGTTCTTCACCCACTTGTAAATCCGAGCTTGGTTTTTTTGAAAAAGATCATGTATTCCTTGTACTCCTTGCACTCATATCGTCCAAATCTCATGATCAGCTCTATCAACATCATCACTATTTTGAGACTCATTAACCACACTATACACACACATAAGTAGTGGACTACATTCATGAGTAAGTTGATCATTATAAACACCTTCACTAGTTGTTGGCAATTCACATGCCAACATAGACTAACCTTGGTTTTCACAAGGGTCAACTAGTGTGTGAATACTCTCATCACTTGTAAATGGGTCCTTATTCAAGTTACAAGTGCTAGAACTAGGAGGACAGAAATCATTCTTATGAGAAGAATCAATTTTGTCATCTATAGGATCAACTAATGTTTACATACTCACAACAAGAATTTGATCTTCATGCAAACTAGTAATACCAAAGTATCACAAAGGGAAGACTCATGCAATTATCCTCTAGGCAAACCACTAACAACATCCACTTGGCTACTAAGCCACATCACAACATTCTAAGTTTGTAGGAGTGTAAGAGATAACATTATTACCTTGTAGTGCACATGAGGTATGGTCTTCAGCTTGGTGTGTGTCATAAAAACCCATTTGCTTCTTTGAGAAGCTCTCATTACAATGGAGTTTGTCAAGAATTCTCCCTTAAATAATCTCTTCATTTCTTGAGGAAGCATGCTATTTTTGAGGAGGGGAGCGATTGGAGTTATTTTGACTTTCCATACATTCAAACCTTCCTTTCAAAGAAGACATTCCTTCTTTGATTTTTCCAATTTCTATGTATAATCTATCATAAACCATTTGCATTTTTCCATGTCTCGGGAAAGAGCTTCAAGATTGGCCAAAATAGCATTTTTGTCCATTGTACCTAAGGAAAAAAAGACAAATAAAGAAAACAACAAACAATTTAGTTTAAAATATCCTCACCACAACTTTACTCCTTTGATTACCTCACACTTGGTTTCACAAGTGTTGAAAGTTGACTTGTAATCCATAAGCAATTGAGGGATGAGTATACTCTTGTCCGGAATATATTTTCATCTGAAATGACTCAAATAAACCTTGTTCGAACTTAAACCAAGAACTAAAATGAATCACAAAAGACAAACGCACACAAAGTATGAAAATAGGAAAGAAAAAGACTCAAAACTAACTCACAACCTAGTAGGTACTTTGTAGTTTGTCAATTAGTGCTAGAATCAAGAAAAAGCAACTAAGAAAGAAGGATTAGAAAATCTAAAATAGAAATTTGAGCTAAAAATTTGGTGGAACAAAGGTGATGATGTGGCAGCTTATCATTGGACTTTGAAATTCCAAAAATGTTTTCTTTTTCTCTAATTTGTAGTTGATCAATCTTCAACAAAGAGTGTAGTTTCTATTTTTGGAGGAGAAATACAAGGTTTGGAGCCTTTTTCAAGCTCAAATGTGTTTGAATTTGTAATGGTCCCCCCTTCTACTTGCACTTGTACTTGATTATTCCTTTTTTGTTGTTGTTTTCTTTCTTTTGGATAACTAGGATGGTGCTTGTAATTTTCCTTGAACAAGTACTACACTCTCTTTCTTCCTTATTCAAGATCAAACAATCACTTTTTTATATTCTTCTTCAACAAGAATATTCAAGAGTTGACAAAAGTTGACCTTCAAACAAACAAACTTAGAATTTGATTTTATTTGAAGATCCAAGGTCACTCTTCCAATCTAAACACAAATACCACAATTTCAACGACAAAACGTCAAATCCACACTATTCAAAATGAGATCCACCGTCATGCCTTAAATCCTATTGGGGCGGACATGTACCCGTAGCCGTAAAGGACCAAGAGAACCAATTCATAACCTCGTACTTCTCATGCATGTAACTATGACAACCAAAGGTTCGGACAAATATGATATTATGTATTGATGAGAATAATTACATAGGCAAGCACAAACTTATATATACAACACTTGGCCATTGGGGCCATAACGTCTAAAGGCAAGACACTACCATAACTTTACATTAGTCTACAAAGCCTCTAAAAGATACAAAGGCTCAGTTAGGGTCGAGACAAACTCCCTCCCTACTCATGACTTACTGCAGAATACCAAACAATATGGAACAGATTCAGAGAGCCCCGAACTAACCTAGAGATCACCAATAGTCACTGAATAGCCTGCGCTCCTACTAGTGAGGTGTATGAGCTGAAGTACCTGCGCCTGCAACATGAAATACAGGTCCCCCGTGAGAGACATCAGTATGAAAATATGTACTGAATATGTAAGTCTGAAGGTAACAACACATGATATAAGAGCTCAATAAAAATCAGATACAAGTGTATTAGTAGTACTAGTAGACCATCTTTATAGATACTTATGGGACTACATACATTACGTTTCTTTATATATTTTTACCTTTCTTACTTCATAATCTTTGTAAGCCCCTGAGCTGCCACCCACATATAAAGGTATATAGATCGGCTCGCGCTAGGCTTATGCCCATGAGCTGCCACTCATTTTACAAATTTGCGTTACTTAGTTTATTTAGCCTTTAAGATTGTTACTTTGGTGGTCATAACATTATGGTACCTTGAACCAATAATCTGCTAATAAGAGACATATAAATGGACACTTAATGCAACAACAATGAGGTAGAGAGATGTTGGCACACAAATGAAGTGTTTAGGAGCTGAAAATAACACATGGGTCTTATTTGAACAAGCGGAGAACTCCTAAAATTTCCTAGTAAAGATAGACGTGCAACTTTAATAATAAGCATGTATTGAGGTATTTTAATATGTTAGAGAGTGGGAACAAGGTCATTGGCTTCATGGGATATAATATGTTTCTATTATGTGTCACTTGTTACAGGATAACCTTGGAAATTTACTTGATGAAACAAATGTCTGATTTCATGCCAAAGAGTGCAAAATAGAGTATTCCTTACATACCTGGTTATATAACTCTGAAACTAACCTGACTTGACTTCCCGCCTTTAGATTACTTATCTACAATAGAATATATGTTAAACTAGTATTAACAACCAACTAACACATTTAGGCTACTTAACTTCACCCAAAATAGTAACCGGGAAGTAAGCCATTTATATATCTATCAAGGGTGTAATTTTAACCCTTTTCTCCTCCAATTACACCTACATTCCATACAGGTTCTTATAAGATTTACCGAAACCACCTCGGCTTCATTACACATTCCAAATAATACTCAAAACAGATTGGGCTAAACAAATGCCATAATTTGTTTAGTGGTGTACCGCCACACCTTTCTTCTATATTTCATTACAAACTAATCATACCTTTTTCCAACATCAACCTAGCAGCCCATAACATATACATACAAAACAGTCCACAAAACAGCCTCAAATCCCTTTTATTGTTGCAATCAATTACTGAACTCATCACCTCTTGAGTTCTTAATAACAACACATCCATAATTCTCTTTCAAATTCACAAACAAGGAGAACAAAATGGAGCAGTCACCTTACCTCAATTCTGCAACTTATTCTTTTAATTTGAACTCCTCAAAACTTCAACTTTCACTTTTCTTCATACTTAAACCAAAGAAGAAAAGAGATCTCTTAATAATAAAGAAAAAGTGAGCAAGTAGCTTGTTATTCTTCCATGTATTTATAATTAGGCACCTTTAGCATGTTTTCCTAATCTTCTATGAGATAATTATGCTAAACCATATGTGTTTTCACTTACCTTAGGCTGCAAAGGTGATGGTTTCTTTAAGAACCCCAAAAGGAATTTTAGGACCGCTCCTTGTTGTTTTGGAGATAGTAGAGAGATTTTGTGAAATATTTTATTTTTTGTGACTTAGAAATGAAGTAAAATGACCAGTAACTTGGCCTTATAAAGGCCCTATTTTGTCCACCTCCTTAGTTGCATTTTGGACCTTAAAATTGGTCAAATTGGTTCAAGTAGGTGATGCACCTACTTAAGGGTTCAAGCTGCTCAAATTTTCAAAGTAGGTGATGTACCTACTTAAATTCTTATTTTGGGATCAATTAACTTGGGCCTTTGATAGATTTGTTTGTTGGGCCATTTATCCATTTCTTCCTGTTTTATTCAATTTGGGACCAAATGAGTACATTATAGGCCCAAATCTGTTCCATAGCCATGGTTCCATTAATTTGATCCAAATAGCTTAAGTAGGTGACTCACCTACTAGCATAATTAAGTCAAGCAAGCACCTCAATATAATCTAACCTTCAACTTATACATACCTAGTCACTGTAAACTTTAGATTCAAATACTAGCTTACGATCCCAAGTTTAAATAGTCATATCAAAGTTAACTTAGTCGCATCACATTAAATTGTACGGGCAACATCTATAATTCCATCTACAGCATTAATACTTGCATAACAAATCTCATCTGTTACCTATACCACAAGGCTATACCAGGTTCCATTTAAGTAGAACAAGTACAAGCAAAATATTGGATGTTACATCCTTCCCCCTTAGGAACATTCGTCCTCGAATATTAGCATAACTATCGAACCAAAACAAGTTCAAGCCTAAGTTTAATATCCCTATTATCACATAGTACTTATATATTACATTTACTTGTTATTGCTCTTATTCAGCTTCTTGGACTTTCTCTTCGTATTTGAACAATTGGGGGTACTTAGATTTCATCGCTTCTTCAGCTTCCCATGTTATCTATTCTACTTGTTGGTTCCTCCAAAGCACTTTTATAGAAGCTATTTCTTTATTCCTTAACTTTTTAACTTATTGATCTAGGATAGCAATAGGTTTTTCTTCTTAGGTAAGATCTTTCATAACTTGTACATCTTCAGTAAGAGTGATATGAGATGGATCTCCCATGCACTTTTGAAGCATTGAGACGTGAAATACTGGATGGACTGTTGAGAGCTCTTGGGGTAGCTCTAATTCATAAGCGACTTGGCCAAACCTCTGAGTAATTTTGTATGGGCCTATATAACGTGGACTTAGTTTCCCTTTATTACCAAATCTCATAACCCCCTTAATTGGTGACACCTTCAAGAATACCCAATCACCTATAGCAAACTCTATCCCCCTCTTTCTAACATCTGCATATGACTTGTGTCGACATTGGGATATTTCTATCCATTAGTGGATCACTTTAACCTTTTCCATAGCTTGATGAACAAGAACAGGTCCAACTAAGGCAGTTTCACTCGCTTCAAACCATCCAATTAGTGATCTACACTTTCTTCCATACAAAGCTTAATATGGTGCCATTTTGATACTTGAATGATAGCTATTATTGTAGGCAAACTCGATGAGAGATAAATGATCATCCAAACTACCTTTAAAGTCTAATACATAAGCTCGTAGCATATCTTCAAGGGTTTGAATGGTACGTTCTGCTTGTCCATCTGTTTGAGGGTGCAAAGATGTACTTAGATTCAACTGTGTTCCCAAATTTCTCTGGAAAGACTTCCAAATTTTTTTATTAAATTGAGCTCCTCGATCTGATATAATAGAGATTGGAACTCCGTGCAGCAGAACTATCTCATTAATATATAATTTGGCATATTCTTCAACTGTGTAAGTGGTCCTAACCGATAGAAAGTATGCTGATTTGGTAAGCCTATCAACTATAACCCATATGGAATCAAACCTTCAAGATGTACGAGGCAAACCAGTGATGAAATCCTTGTTGATCATGTCCCATTTCCAGATTGAAAGATCTATACATTGCATATAACCCCCGGACTTTTGGTGCTCTACTTTAACTCTTTGACAATTTGGACATTCAGCTACAAACTCTGCAATGTTCTTCTTCACGTCACCCCACCAATACATCCCTTTCAAATCATCGTACATTTTTGTTGACCCTGGATGGATGAAATACCTTTAATGATGTGCTTCTGTCATAATCCTCTTTTTTAGCCCATCTACATTAGGCACACACAATCTATTTTGGCACCAAAGTACTCCCTCTTGTGTAAGCTCAAATTACTTTGTCATACTATATTGCACATTCTCCTTAAGCTGTAATAGAATGGGATCTGCATATTGCTTCTCTTTTACTTCAGCTACTAGTGAAGATTCAACAACATTATGAATAATAAGCCCCTCATCTAGAGTTTCAAGAAGGCGAACCCCCAAATTGGGTAGTTGGTGTAGATCCTTAGTCATCCCTTGTCGTTCTATAGACTGCCCATAAGTGACCACCATAGACTTATGACTTAATGCATCAGCTACCATATTTTACTTTCTTGGATGATACAAGATATCAACATCATAGTCTTTTAATAACTCAAGCCATCTTCGCTGCCTCAAATTTAGGTCCTTCTAATTAAAGATATACTGCAAACTCTTGTGGTCAGTATATAAGTCAACATAAATCTCATACAAGTAGTGACACCATATCTTTAAGGCAAATATAATCGCTGCTAGCTCCAGATCATGCGTTGGATAATTTTTCTTATGTGGCCGCAATTGTCTTGAGGCATATGCTACTCAATAATACCCATTTCAATTTTGTTCTTCAATATTTATCATCTAATTCTTGTTTTAAACTTGAATTAAGTATAGAATTTGGGGATTTTGGCCCGTAAGGCCTAAAAAATGTACTTCTCTAATTTAAACACCAATTTCAAACCTTTTTCTCATGGATGAGTTTCTAATCCTACAATTATCAGTTTTCTATCAATTTTTTCATCAAAATAACTTTGATTCTTGATTTTAAAATGGGTTTCGAGGATTTTACCCGGTAAATTTTAAAAATAGTTTTTCTTTTATTTGGACCTCATTTTAACTTATTTTTTCTTGAATTTTTAACTATAGACTCTTAAAAATATCAGGAACATATTTTTTTTGCATAAAGTTATGATTTTTCCCTCTTTTATGAAAATTTGTTTTGGGAGTCTGTTTTGACCTCTACCTAAAAAACAAGGAAATAAGGGTATCATTGGATCTCTTTTGATGTATAGATTCTATATTTTGATAATTTAGTTGATTTTAAATCCATTGGTGAGGAGTAAGATTGTGGATTGAAGGCTTTTGTTTCAATTTTTGGCATTTGAGGTAGGTTAAGGCCTAACTTCTTTCAGACTGGGATGGGTAGTTAATGATAATACAAAAGCACATTAAGGTTGTCTTAATGTGTTGTGCCTGTGTGGGGGGGCTATATATGATGTTATGTGGCAATTTTGGAACATTATGCTATGCGTGACCATGTGGGGTCCTATGTAATATTAATAGCCTTGTATACATGATGATATTATATCTTGTTTGATGAAAAATCATGTTGTGGTACCAATTATGTGTTGTGATGTATTCATACTCCATTGGCATATGAATAATATTGGATTTCATGGATGGTTTGAAATAATGAGTGGATATTTGGCTCACATTATTGTATTGGATGGTTATGGAAATACTATTGTGGTTGGTTGTGGAAATATTCATTGTGGTTTGTGGTGAGAATTACATCCTCATACTCATTCATAAAATATTGGTACAACTGTGAAAATACTAAGAAACACTGGCAACATTTTTTTCTGACAAAAAATGTGGCATCTTTAAACCCTCTCCGAGGGATGTGTCGGGGAGGATATATGGATATATGCAGATTGTATATGAGTTGACAAACCCTCTATAGGTCTTATGTCTTGTAGGTTTAGCTTCATAGGTCTATAAGAAAGACTGTGTGATGGTCTCATAGGATGTGCGATGGTCTTGGAGGTTGTGCGACAACCTCGTACATGACATCATCATTATTCTTATTATATTTACTTTATTATGCTTAAGATATGACTGTATATTTTGTTTGACTTGTTACCTATCCATTATTCTATCTTTCCTTACTTATACTTGATGTTCCCATTTATGTTGTCTCTTTTTCATTCTTATATATGGTATAAATGTATACTTGTATTCCTTTTTGGTGTTTTACTGTGTTATATGTGGATAGTGTAGAACTATTAGTGCAAGCAGCGTGGGCTACCATTGTGGAAATTTTTTTTATTTCAAGTGACGTGCCCTTAGTCCGTATTTTGTATGTTTTAGTTTCTACATTGCTCTGTCGTCTTATGATACCTACTGAGTACAAGTGGACTGTACTCACTCCTACTGCACCCTTTCAGTGCATATTCAAGTTTGGGTGCTCCTTTCGGTGTTTGATTTCGGGCATCATTTGGAGATTTTCAAGGTAGTGGTTGATTTCAGGCATCTGTAGTCTACTTCTACCTTTATTTAGACTATGTCTTTATTGTATTTTAGAGTCAAAGTTATATCCTGTTTTGTATATCTTTTGTATTTGACTTCGAGTTGTACTAGTTATGTTCTTACACTTTAACACCAGGTGTTGGGATTTGGTATTATGGTGTATGTTTGTTTGTATGGTCTGGATTTATCCTAGAAGCCTTGCTTTGGGGTCATTTTTGTCTTTTTTTCCTTGTAGGTTTGGATGATAGGCTTACTTATCAAGGTTCACCACAAAAATTGCCATCATGATCCTTGGGTTTTGGGTCATGACACCCTGAAATCACCGTGAGAGAACAAATTATTGAGTACCCTAAAGAGAACTTCAACAACAAGAATAAAGAGAGCTAGTGATAAAAGGTCTCCTTGCTTCTGCACCTTAAAGAATGAAAAAACCCATAAGCTTGAAAATTAATTAGTATAGAATATCAATTATAGGCAAGCAGTGTCAAAATTTTATCATCAAACAACTTATCAAAACACATTTTCTCCCACACTTTTATAAGAAAATTATGTTCCACTTTGTTATTGTTTTTGCCATGTCAAGTTTAATCACTAAATTGTCAAACTTTCTCCTTTTCCTAATATTTGTAATAATCTGTTGAGCAGGTAAGAAATTTTTATTAATATTCTACCTTTCCAAAACCTGATTAGTTTTGAGAAAGTAATTTAGGTTGAAAGCCTTCTAATCTGTCATGCATATTCCAAGAAATAACCTTTTTCAGGAAATTACTCAAAATAATAGGCCTCAAATCAGAAAGGCATTGAACCCTTTCTTTTTTTTACAACACACTATATTAGTTTGAGTAATAGATTTAGGAAGAGAGGAACATGAGAAGAAAGAATGAACTACCTTAATAATATATCAACCAATAATTCCCCAACGAGTGAGATAAAAATATCCAGTAAATCTATCAAGACCACTTGCAGTGTCCCTATTAATTCAAAAACTATCTTTATTATCTCTGCCTCCATTTTTTGTGCCACTCTGCCTCCATTTTTTGTGCGAATGCTTGTATCCTTGCTATGTCCATGTCCTTGTTCAAAGCAGCAATGGTACAATCTCTAACCAGATATAGATCCAATCTATCCACATATCGATGAACTCTATCATCTATTGTAGCTACAACATTAGGAGCATACCTAGCCAAAGAGTTAAGCCGAAGGCTATACTTCCTCACACTCATATTCCCTTGGCGAAGATTTAGGAACTGATCTGCACGGGCTTCTCGAATCTCATATGGAAGGTAATGATCAAGAAATGCCTCTTTGAACTCTTTCCAAGTAGCTGGAGGTGCATCGATACCCCCTAGATCGTTTCCAGTCTTCATACCACAATATAGCCTCCCCGTTGAAACGATATGTTGCTAGCTCAACTGTCTCTTTACCCGACACATGCATAACATCTAGAGCCCTCTGGATTTGATCAATAAAGTCTTGTGGGTCTTCATTAAGATCTGATCCGGTGAACGTGGGAGGATCTAATTTGAGAAAATCCTGCGTTCGTAGGATAGCTTCCCTATCTGCACCACTAAAACCTATAGTTGGAATGGCTTGTCCTTGAGCTTGTCCAGAAACTATACGAGCCAACAATTGTACTGCACTCCTTAGATCTTGATCTGCAGCATTGGTAGGTAGTTCTGAGGATGCGGTTCTTTTCCTTCTTAGCTCTTCTGAAGATGGAGGGGTAGGAGAAGTTTGGGACACAAACTCAGCTTGAGCCTTACTTTGATTAGCTCGTCTAGGTGGTGATTTACTAGTCCCCTCCCCGACAGCCTCGTCTATCCGGCTACCTGTATTCTTACTCCTTCTTGTAACCGGCATCTTTACTATAATAAGAGGAAAAAAACTAGGTCCAATGGTTAAATATGACTTAACCTACAACATAGGCTCTATTGCATGATCTAAGATATGAAGAAAAAGAGAAAAACCCTAAATGTCACATAGCCTCCTATTTATAGATGTGGTGCACAACACGCCCATAAATAGGACTCTATATAGAAACGGCTTTGTAAACACCCTAGGACGACCGCTCTGATACCACTTTTGTCACGCCTCAAATCCTATTGGGGCGGACAGGCAACCGTAGCAGTAAACACCCGAGAAAACCAATTCATAACCTTGTACTTCCCATGCATGTAATTGTAACAACCAAATGTTCTGACAACATAATATTATGTATCGATGAAAATAACTACACATACACACCCAAACTGATATGTACAACATTTGGCCGATGGGGCCACCATGTCTAAAATCAGGACACTACCATAACTTTACATTAGTCTACAAAGCCTCTAAAAGATACATAGACTTAGTTAGGGTTGGGACAAACCCCCGCCCTACTCTTGACTTACTGTACAATACCAAAATATATGGAACAGACTCGAAAAGCCCCGAATCAAACTGGAGCTCACCAATAGTCCCTGAAAAGTCTGCGCTCCTACTAGTGAGTTGTATGAGCTGAAGTGCCTCTGCCTGCAGTATGAAATGCAGGTCCCTCGTGAGGGACGTCAGTACAAAAATATGTACTGAATATGTAAGGCAGAAGGTAGCAACACACTTGATACAAAAGCTCAATAGAAATCTGATACAAGTGTATAAGTAGTACTAGTAGACCACCTTTATAAATACTTGTGGGACAATGTACATTACATTCTTTCTTCGTTTTACCTTCTTACTTCATAATCTTTGTAAGCCATATAATGCAAACGACTAGCTGATCAGTGGTAAATAGATAAATTAGGATCGGCCCATGCTAGGCTTACGCCCTTGAGCTGTCACCTACATATAAAGATTGGGATCGGCCAATGCTAGGCTTATGCCCCTGAGCTTCCACCCACAAATAAAGGTATCGAAATCGGCCCATGCTAGGCAAATGCCCCTGAGCTGCCACTCGTCATTTTACAGATTTCAATTACTTAGTTTATTTAGCCTTTGAGATTGTTACTTTGGTGGTCATCACATTATGGTACCTTGAACCAGTAATACGCTAATAAGAGACATGTAAATAGATACTTAATGCAACAACAATGAGGTAGGGAGCTGTTGGCACACAAATAAAGTGTTTAGGAGTTGAAATAACACCTGGGTCTTATTTGAAAAGGCGGAGAACTCCTGAAATTTTCTAGTGAAGATAGACGCGCAGATTTAATAATAAGCACGTATTGAGGTGTTCTAATGCGTTAGAGAGTGGGAACAAGGTCATTGTATACATGGAGTGTAATGTTCTTCCATTATCTATCACTTTGTTATAGGATAACCTCAGAAACTTGCTTGATGGAACAATTGTACGATTTCATGCCAAAGAGTGCGAAATAGAGTATGCCTTACATACCTGGTTATTTGACTCCGAAACTAACCCGACTTGACTTCCCACCTTTCAGATTACTTATCTACAATAGAATATATGGTAAACTAGTATTAGTAACCAATCAATACATTTGAGATACTTAATTTCACCCAAAACAGTAACCAGGCAGCAACTATTAATCTATCAAACAAGGGTGTTATTTTAACCATTTTTTCCTCCAATTACACCCACATACCATATAGGTTCTTATAAGGTTCACCAAAACCACCTCGACTTCATTACACATTCCAAACAATACGCAAAATAGATTGGGCAGCAAGCATTAGTTCGGTGGTGTATCACCACATCTTTCTTCTATAATTCATTACAAACTCATCACACCTTTATCCAACTTCAACCTGGCAGCCCATAACATATACATACAAAAAAGTCCACAAAACAGTCCCAAACCCCTTTTATTGTAGCAATCAATTATTAAACTCATCATCTCTTGAGTTCTCAATAACAAGACATCCATAATCCCCTCTCAAATTCATATATAAGAAAAACAAAATGGGGCAGTCACCTTACCTCAATTCAGCAACTTATTCTTTTAATTGAACTCTTCAAGAGCTTGAACTTTCCTTCACACTTAAACCAAAGAAGAAGAAAAAAAGTTCCTCAATAACAAGGAAACGTGAACAAACAGCTTGTTCTATAATCAGCCATATACTTATAGTCAAACACTTATAACTTGTTTCCCTAATCTCCCATGAGATAATTAAACAAAACCTTAAGTGTTTTTCACTTACCTTGGGCTGCAAAGGGGAGGGTTTCTTCAAGAACCCTAGAAGGAAAAATAGGGCTGTTGCTCTTGTTGTTTTTGAGAGAGTAGAGAGATTTGCTGAAATATACTCCTTTTTTGTGACTTAAAAGTGAAGTAAAATGACCAGCAACTTGGCCTTTTAAAGGCCCTATCTTGTCCTCCTCCTTAGCTGCATTTTGGACCATAAAATTGGTCAAATTGGTTCAAGTAGGTGATGCACCTACTTAAGGGTCCAAGCTGCTGAAACTTCAAAGTAGGTGATGCACCTACTTGCTTAATTTCTTGTTGGGCTCAATTATATTTGGGCCTTGACAGATTGGTGTGTTGGGCCACTTATCCGTTTTCTTTCTCTTTTGTTCAATTTGGCCCAAATGAGTATATTAGCATAGACCCAAATCTGATCCATAGCCATAGGTCCATTAATTTGGTTCCAACAACTTAAGTAGATGACTCACCTACTAGATTAAATAAGTCAAGCAAGCACCTCAATATTTTGCTCCATTTTCAGCTCCTAATCCCTTTAATCTAACCTTCAACTTATATACACTTGGTCACTTTAAACTTTAGATTCAAATACTAGCTTATGATTCCAAGTTTAAATAGTTATCTTAACATTAAACTTAGTCGCATCACATTAAACTATACGGGCAGCCTCTATAATTCCATCTACACCATCAATAATTGCATAACAAATCTCATCCGTTACCTATACCATATGACCATACCAGGTTCCATATAATTAGGATAAGTACAAGCAAGATACGGGATGTTACAGGTCCCTCTTTGCAATCTATCCCTATTGTTAACAAATTTCCCAAGGTGTTTCCCGATGATCTTCCTGGTATTCTTCTTGATAGGAAAATAGATTTTGAGATTGATCTTTTACCGAATACCCATTCTTTCTCTATCCCTCCATATAGAATTGTTTCATCTCAGTTGAAAGGAATTAAGAAGCAGCTAAAAGATCTTTTTGATAAGCATTTCATCCATCCTAGTATCTTTCCGTAGGGTGCTTCTGTGCTTTTCATTTGTAAGACAAATGTTTCTCTTCAGATGTGTATAGGTTATCAGTAGTTGAATAAGGTAATAGTGAAGAATACATACCTTATTCCTAGGATAGATGATCTCTTTTACTAGCTTTAGGGTGCTAGATAATTTTCTAAGATTAATCTTTGATCGGGTTATCATCAGTTGATGATTAGGGAGGCGGATATCCCTAAGACTGCCTTCCAAACCCAGTATGGTCACTATGAGTTTTTGATCATGTCCTTTGGTTTGGCTAATGATTTGGCTGACTTTATGGACCTAATGAATGAGTATACATATAGTTCATAGATTTGTTCGTGATCGAGTTTATTGATGACATCTTGGTATATTCTAAGAGTGAGGAGGATCATGCCAATCACCTCCAAGTAGTGTAATAGACTCTTAAGGATCAACAATTGTAGGCCAAGTTCTTGAAGTGTGAGTTTTGGTTTAATTCTATGACCTTTGTATGTCATACTATTTCTAGTGAGGGGGACATAGTAGATCCACAAAATTTTAAGGCAGTTAAGAAGTGGCCTAGACCCTAAACTCCAATCAACATTCAGAGCTTCTTTGGTTAGTCTGTATTATAGGAGGTTTGTGGAGAGCTTCTCTTCTATTGCTGCTCTATTGACTAAGTTGACCCAGCTAAAGGTGATGTTTTTATATTTTGATGCTTGAGAGGGTAGCTTCAAGAAGATGAAGGACAAGTTGACTTCTACACCACTTTTAACCCTACCCAAAGGTACTGATGGTTTTGTTGAGTACTGTGATGTGTCCCGCATAGGACTAAGTTGTGTGTTAATGTAGCATGGTAAGGTTGTGGCTTATATGCTTCTAGGAAGTCGAAGGTCTATGAAAGAAATTATCCCACTCATAATTTAGAGTTGGTAGTAGTGGTTTTTACTTTGATGATTTGGTGCCATAATTTGTATGGGGTTCACTTTGATATTTATTAAGATCATAAGAGCTTGCAGTATGTGTTCACATAGAAGGGGTTGTATTTAAGGGAAGGAGATGACTTGAGTTACTCAAGGACTAAGACATGAAACTCCACTATCATCCAGGTAAAGTTGATATTACTTCAGATGCTCATAGTTGGTTGTCCATGGGTAGCTTGTCTTATGTGGATAAGGAGAAACGAGGATTGGTTAAAGATATTCACCGATTTTCTAATCTTGGAGTTCAACTTTTGGATTATGAGGATGAAGGTGTAATTGTTCAAGGGGTAGTAAAATTATCTTTTGGTGCTGAGGTGAAGGAGAAATGGGTTTTGGATCTTATCTTGATGCAGATTAAGGCTGATGTGGGACGGCAAAATGTTATGGCTTTTGATATTAGTGGTGATGGTATCTTCAGGTACCAAGGTAGATTGTGTGTTATAGATGTTTATGAGTTGCGATAAATAATTTTGGCTGAGGCTCATGGGTAGAGGTATACAGTTCATCCCAGTTTGATAAAGATATTCCATAAATTGAAGGAGATCTACTGATAATAACATGAAGAGAGATGTGGCTAACTTTGTGGCTAAGTGTATGGTGGGTGAGAAAATCAAGATTGAAAACTTGACGCCCGGTAAGTTGTCTCAAGCGATTGAGTTGCCTATGTGGAAATGGAAAGTGATTAACATGGATTTTATTACTGGTCTTCTATAGTCTCGAAATTAGTGTGATTCAATTTGGGTCATCGTGTATAGGATGACTAAGTCTGCTCACTTTGTGCCTGTGAGCACTACTTATTCTAAAGAGGATTATGCTAAGCTTTTCATTCAAGAGATCATCAAGTTGTGTGGTGCTCCAGTTTCCATCATTTTTTATCGAGGTACACAATTCTCTTCTTGCTTTTGGAATTCATTACAGGAAGGCTTGGGCACACATATGAACCTTAGTACTACTTTTCCCTCTTAGATGAATAGACAAGAGGAAAGGACTGTTTTTACTTTGAAGGATATGCTAAGGTCTAGCGTAATTGATTTTGGTGGTAGTTGGGTGGATCATTTGCCTCTCATCGAGTTCATGTATAACAATAGTTATCACTCTAGTATTAGGATGTCTTCTTTTGAAGCTCTTTATGGTAGGAGGTGTAAATCTCTTATTGGGTGGTATGAGGTTTGTGAGACTAGGTTGTTCGGTCCATACTTGGTTCACCAAGCCATAGAGAAGGTGGAGGTGATTTGAGATAGACTTAAGACTGCTCAGAGTCACCAAAAGTCCTATGCGAACATAAGGCGAAGATAGTTGGAGTTTGATGTTGGCGATTGGGTTAACTTTAAGGTGTCTCACATGAAGGGAGTGATGAGGTATGGAAAATAGGAAAAGCTCACTCCCCGATTTGTGGGACCATATTTGATTTTAAGGTGAGTAGGTAATGTTGCTTATGGCCTTCGCGTTTAGGTTTTGTTCACTCAATTTTCTCTGTGTTGATGTTTAGGAAGTGTGTGGGCGATCCTTCTTTAATTATGCCTATTGATAGTTGGTATTTCATATACCTTGTCTTATAAAGAAGTCCTGGTAGAGATTCTGGATAGGCAAGTTCGTCGTTTGAGGACTAAGGATGTGGCTTCGGTGAAGGTTCTATGGAGGAACCAAGAAGTTGAAGAAGATACGCTGAAGAGGAAATAAAGTACATGTCTCCATTCTTATTCTCTGCATTGGATAATCATGCTTAAGGTATGTGTTTTCCTATTCACTTTGTTTTCTGACTTTGTTAATGGAAATTGTTGTTGTGTTTCTAGTTTATATTTGTGATAATGGATGCCTAAACTCCTCATTCAAGGACAAATGATCCTTGGGGAGCGGGGGATGTAACACCCCAAATTTTTGCCTCTGAAATTTTTGAGTTTTGAGCTCACTACCCAGGGTACGACTTAGGTAACAAGTTGTGAAGACTCTATACGAGTTGTATAGTGTCATCCATAGACAAACTAGTTTAGGTTCCCTAAGTTTTTGTTCTAAGTACGATTAAGACCATATGAGTCGTGGTGAGAAATTATGAGTCATAATGTGGGACTCATAGTTTCACCAGTGCAGTGGTTGTTTATTTATGTTGTGACCAAGCCAGTGAACGTACCTTGAGTTGTTGTCCAGACCACGAGTCATGGCAACAAATAGTAACGTGTCCTTACGAGTCGTAAGGTGGCTCGTAGTCACTGGCAGAAGTTTTCTGCATTTTATTTAAGGGAACTTTGGTCATTTCCCCCTTTCACCATTTAAAGCCCACGACCAGAAAACATCTAGACAAGTTTATTTTCATAACTTTATCAATCATAAACAACTCTCTGCTCTCTTAAATTCCCCAACTCTCTGCTCTCTTCTCCATAACTCTTAATATTCAAGAATGTGTCTCTTCCCCAAAAATTCTTTTGTTCAAAGCATGTGTTTAAATTGCTATTCATGTGATTAATTTATGGTTTTAAAAATTGGGTTGAGGGCCTTTGAACGTTATTGATGGAATTGTTTTTCCTATGAATTTTGTGAATCATTCATGTTTTGAATTGACAGTTTTTGAATCTAATTGGGTGCATGGGTATGGGAATTAGAATAGGGGTCATAGATTCCCCTAAATAAATGAATTTTGGAATTGGAATTGGTAATAACCTCAACCAAAACTTATGAGATTGGACTTGAAACATGAGTAAATGCATATTGAAACTACTTTTGGAACTATTGCATGATATAGAAGGTTAATAATGAAAGATAATAGTTTTGAATTGAACTTTGGGTGTTTTGGATTCCCCTATGCTAATGAATAAATGAAACTAGTTCCGGGATTCCCCACATGTGGATGAATGATTGGAGTTTATGGGGTCGTGGATTTTCCCAAGTGATGATAATTGGAATGGCATGTTTATAATAGCTTGTAAGTGTAGTTGGTACGATGATATAAACGGGTATTCTTTAATGGATGATTATTGGTATAATGAATGGGGGAATGTGTAAATCTTTTAATTAGGCTTAAAGGGGGTTATGTAGCTGCGCGGTAAAAGTGGAGGTCCCAAGGGACTGATACTATAAATTCACATTTGCTAGCGTGAAGGTTGGTCTTGATAACCATGTGCTTGTGGCACATTATAAATATATGTATCATAGATGGTGTAGGGTTGTGGATTCCCCGGCCTTCTATGATATCTCTGATTCGTTCGACTAACATGTATTGGAGCCCATCCAGCAGTGGGCTGGACCCATATAGCCCATGGGTGTTTTCATGATAATTTGAGCTACATAGTGCAGGTTAATGTTTTAAGTCTAAAGAAAAACCTTGTTTCCTATCCTGACATTATATATATATATATGTATGCATTTTATTGTGTGCATTGGTTTTGAATGGTTTGGACTGATTTGATCATGTTATAACTTTATCCCCACCCTGCATTACATACTAGCCCACTCCTCTAACCGTCCCCAGACGTTGTATCCCCATGCGATGTTGGGTCTAGAGGCATTTCTATTCCCTTGCATGGTAATAAATGATTCTGGTTCATTTGTTGGTTTGTCTTGAAGTGGTGAGCTTCTATTATCCGTAAGTCCTATTATTTAAAGAAATTGTTTCATTTATGTCTAGACTACCCTTTTTTGGTTTCTTTTTTGCTATGGTCGGGGGCATGTCCCGGCTTTGGTTGATGTTTGGTTTTCTTAGAGGCTTTTATGGACAACAGGATGTGGATGGATTAGGTATTGTGTATTCTTAGATCCTATTCAGCTGATTTATCTATCTTGTTATACTTTTGGAACTTAACTCTAACTTTTTATATGTTTGGAACTCAACTCTATCTTGTTTATATGTTCAAAATTCATCCACTAGTTATATTGTGTTCTATTTGGCTATGTTAATGGGGGTGATCTCCGGTCCTTGGTGTACTTGAGATACCCGACCCGACTAGGCCCTGGTTTGGGTCATGACAAATCTTCACTAAAAAGGTACAAAAGTGTAGTAGGACCGACTGAGCTATATCGAATATAAATATAATAAAATGTGATATACATAAGCTATGTCAAAAGAGAAAAGGGAAAAACTGGAATAGCTCTCCAAATATTGAAAGTAAAAAAATGGAATGAAAATATTAAAGAAAATCATAATTATCTCTAAATAACTAGCTCTTATAAGCTAGACGGTGTGAATAAAGTAAACAACCCAATGTGGGGCGCCATCATACGGTAGGGTGCATTCGATAGAAGTAATAACCGTAATTATGCTAATTAACCATGTCTCGAGATCATAACCGCAGATCATTCCATACCGTACACACAATAATAATAATAATCTCATAATTTCCAACTTGAACAAAAATTAGTATCTCATATGCTGGACTTGAACTTGAACTAATTCGACTAATGATGTCGGAATTGAACCGGTCTTATGATAAATCAACAGACATGAATCGACTCATATCATCAGTAATGCTAGAATTGAACCAGTCTTATCATTTCCTAAGCCTCAATCTAGAATGAACTATCATATGTCTAAAACCTTCTCGGATAAAAAAGTAAATAAGGTAATGTAACATGTTTATTGGTCTACGAGGAGCTAATAGTAATCTTGGCCTAAGGTGGGCCGAAGGGGCCCACTTCTAACCCTAAAATCTGTTCTAAGGCAAAGTCTACCCTTGATACGGTTGGGGCAGCCTCCACAGGTACACGGCCTTTCACACGAAGCCAAGCTCGGGAATTACAAAAACTCCAAGCTTTGTTCATGCAAGTGGCCGTGTGTGAGTTGGTGATTGAACCAACCAAGGACCTAAACGTTTTTATGTGTGAAGAGAGGTCTTAATGTGTAATAAGCTACTCTTCAAGGTTGGCACAAGAAGCAAGGGCGGATGGGTCATTTTACCCCTTTTGTTTGTAGTATAAATAGAACATGTTAGAGAGTTAGTCCTCACTTTTTGAATGCTGATTTTTGTAACCTAAAGAACACTAAACTTCTCTCTCTCTCTTCCACTCTTGGAAGCCGCCACTACTATCTCACAAGTAGAGGGATACTTGTGTTGTCTCTTTGGCTAGAAACAAGGGTTTTGAGGTCGTTGAGTGCCTCTTTGATACAAAATCAAACCAACAACACCAAGAACTACAAGTAGGTTCGGATTTCAGTCCAACAACACAAGAACAACATGTTCAACAAGTAGGTTGAACATGTTGTTCTTGTGTTGTTGGACTGAAATCCGAGCCTACTTGAAGCTCTTGGTGTTGTTGGTTTGATTTTTGTATCAACCCTGAACTAGGATAAGATATCTAATTTCACTGCTAGATATTAAATAAGCCACTTGATACCTAAGATAGAAATTCTACCCTAAGAATGAGTCATTGAGTCAATTACACCTATTACGTTCCCTTAATCGGATAAATAATCCAAATTACACAAAATATGCCTCAAAGACCTAATTTCCATCCCAAAACTAACATAATATCATATCAATACTATAATTAAGCCAAATCTAAGATAAAGGTAAGCCTAGCCTACTTGGATGCCAAAAAAAGCTTCGTGAAGTCTACTGAATCAATGATTTTCCCTTCCACGAAGCTCCTACAAGATATCGTGCTATAAAAATGATAATATAATCATCAATACAAGAACAATGCTATCCATATTGTATTCTTATGCATCGGGTTCAAAATCAAACCAAAATCCCATATGGGGTCCACTGTGGAATCACACATTTGAAATCGTCAACACATCCCTCTATCTAAAAGAATTATTTATGCTAAAGAATGGGAAAGTTTCGAGATCAAATGGAACCACAATCGACACAACAAGAATCAATAGATTTAGTCCTAATTAGAAGAACTAAACCAACAATTTGATGAAACCAAGCTTTCAAGGAGGAAGTGATTAATCTAAGCTCACAAACACCTCAAAATCTTCCAATGAATACTCCCCAATTTTATAGACTCTCTAGGGATTTTAGCTCTTGAGAGCTGTGAAAAATAGGGAGAAAAAAGGCGAAGGGATCTATTTAATGACCTCCCATATGTTGTTAAGTGGTCACATGAACACTTAACGATCACCGCTAAAGCAGTCTATGCTAAAGCGGTCCCCTCTTAGGCCTGACCTCCGCTTAATTTGTTAAGATATTACTTAAGTGATGTCCTCTTAAGTTATATGGCCTTTGGTAAAATGATCTAGTAGGGATGGCTCTGTCTGCTTAAGCAGATGCACTAGTTGAAACTTGGAAAAAGATTCACCGACCATTCGAGATTCATTCAAAATCCCGTGAATACAAACAACCTATGCTTCCCTATAAAATTCAATATTCCAAACTCATTGGCGGAGTTGAAATTTCCATTTGGGGTCATTTCGACAAAAAATGAGCCCCACACCCCTGGGCTATTTTATCAATTTTTTTACCAATAGATCAAAATGAGTTTGGAAGCCTTGGGACCCAAACCAAAGTTCCCCGTAGCCTAAAATCGATGTTTCAAAGCTAATGGAACTATTAGAATTGGAACAAGAGGTAGTTAAACTAAAATTTAAACTCGACAGCTAATCTTTACTGGTAAAGACTTCAAAATGGGAAATTGTCCCAAAAAACTAAACGAGTATTGGTAATTAATTTGATAGATCCAACAAGTAAAAAAGACTTGGGGAAGCTACAGGAAAGCTCTAAATGGTGAAAAATTGTAGAAAGCAGCAAATAACTTGGAGTGTCATTTCAATATCCAATACTAACAAAAATTTAGTTAGCATAAGTAAAGGGTTAGGATGTACCTGAAGGCTCATACAGGTGAGGATATTAGGCCATTATCTCTCTCTCGATATACCAAGAAGCCTCATCTCCTGGTCAATGTCCCAAATAAACCTTAAAAACTAGAATCTCTCTAGAGCACAACTACCGACATCTCGGGCTAGTATAAAAACTAGCTCTTCCTCGAAGGTCAACCTTTTGTCCAACTAAATAGAGTCCCACTAAAGCCCATATGACCCATATGAAATGTAATACCTCAATATGGAAACATGGAAAACTGGATGAACAATGGGAAAATATGGGTTCAAGGCTAACTCATAAACCACCTCTCCAACTGTGCAAAGGATCTCAAAAGGTTCAATATTTTTAGGACTGAGCATGCCTTTCCTCTTAACCTCATCATGCCCTTCATGGGTGATACTCAAAGGAATACCGTATCTATAAATCCAAATCTCAAGGCAAAAATTCTATGACCTATCTAAGACTTATGCTTACTCTAAGCTACCCTCAGCCAATCCTGAATCACCCTTACTCTATCCAACATCTACCAAAGAAAATTAGTACCACAAGTACTAATCTTGTAGTTCTCGAACCTACCTATGGAAGATCTACAATGACTACCATGTAATTCCTTAAATAGCACCATCTCAATACTCAAATGGCTGCTATTATTATACACAAACTTTGCCAAAGTTATGTGCTTCTCCCACTAACCTCCAAAATTCATAACATAGGTTCAGAGCATATCCTTAAAAATCTGAATAAGCTTTTGATTGCATCTCTATCTATGATCCACCAGAGTACCCAATTCCTCCTAAGAATCTCTCCAATAGATAGAAGGGAACACTAATTCCTAGTCTAAAATAGTAGATATAGGCACTTCATGCAGGCAAACTATCTCACGAACATTGATACAAGCTAACCTCTCAATATTGAATCTATGTTAATAGGAATAAAATGTGCTAATTTGGTAAACCAATCTATAGTAACCAAAATATCATTCGATCCATAGAAGGGAGAGGTAAATCACTAATGAATTCCATAGTGATCCAATCCTCTATCTACTCAAAAATAGGCCATCTCTAAATCAGAACTCTAAGCCTCTTGTGGTTGGCCTTCACCTACTGACAACATAGGCAATGAGCTACAAAATCAGCGACTCCATAAATCCTCAAATCTCTATGTATCTTAGTTGTACTTTGGTAAATAGAATATTTAGAGCTACGATCCTCATGCAATATCAACTGACTTAAGTCTCTAACCCGTAAAACACAAAGACGGCTATCATACCTTAGAATACCTTCAAGATTAATGGTATCCTTCTTGGACCCACCACAAAACACCTAATAATAGATGATACAAAATCTCATATCCTCAAAATGACAACTCTGGATCATCTCAAGTAAGGTAGACCTCTCCTCTACATTAGTAAGAATTCTCCTAGGGCAAAAAAATTCATATCACACTGTCAGGTTGGCTAAGGACTAGATGTCCTATGCCAATGGCCTCTCAGAATCTAAAATAAAAGCCAATTTACCCATACACACCATTTTCAAACTCAAGGTGTCTGCTATCATGTTCACCTTGACTAGATGGAATAAAATATAGATGCCATAATTCTTGAACTACTTCATTCATCTATGCTGACTAGAATTATTCTCTCTCTGGGTCATAAGATGTTGAAGTGTAAGATGATTGATGTAGATCTCAAAATTTATGCCATAGAGATAATGCATCAAAATCTTAAGCACAAAAACTACCGCTTCTAACTCTAAATTATTAGTAGAGTGGTTTTTCTTGTGTACTTTAGCTTCCTCGATGCATAAGTAATTACACGACCCTGCTTCATTAGTACACAACCCAAACCACCATCGAAAGTATCATAATACATAGTGAATCCCTCGCTCTCAATAGGAAAAGTAAATATAGGAGCTGAAGTGAGAAATTCTTTGAGTTTCCCAAAGCTTGACTCATACTCCTCAGACCACTAGAAAGGAACCTCCTTCCGAGTCAATCTGGTCATTGACACTGCAATAGTAACAAAACCTATCATGAACCATCTTGAGTAACCAGCCAAACCAATAAAGCTACAAACCTTAGATGGAGATGTAGGCCTGGTCCAATCATGAATAGCTGCAATCTTTGTTGGGTCTACCATAATCCTATCCTAGGACACCACATGTCCTAGTAATGTCATTGACTCAAGCTAGAACTCACACTTTGAGAACTTGTCAAAAAGCTAATGATCTTTTAAAGTTTGGAGCTCAATCCTTAAATGTTGCATATGCTCCTCCTTGCTCCTGGAATAAATAAGAATGTCATCGTTGAACACAATCACAAAGGAATCTAAATACAACTTACACACGTGGTTCATTAAATCCTTAAATGCAGTTGGGGCATTGGTCAATGAAAAATACATCACTAGGAACTCATAATGACCATAACGAGTGAGCTAGCCCTTAGAGTGGGAAGAGTTTTCTAGTACTTTCCTAGATAGATTCTTTTCCTTACAGTTGAGAGAAGCCAAGGTATTAGAGTTCATAAATCCCAGGCAGGGAAATATAAGTGTGAAAGAGTATTCCCTCAAGTTTACTCAGTTAGCCAGGTAAGAGGCATGTAGTGGCAGATAATAGGTACAAAATAAGCAAGTTCATATCTGGGGTGTTAGACAGTGTAGTTAAGGAGTGAAGAACAATGATGTTGATTAAGGAGATAGAAATATCCAGACTCATGGTCCATGCTCAACAGATAGAAGAGTCTAAGATCAGAGAGAGAGAGACAGAACAAGAGTGTTAGAATAGGTTTACTTTAATTTTAATAGCCTAAGTCATAGGGTGGTAACCATTCCCAGTTTCACCCACAGCCTTCAGTTCCAGCTCTGCCTCAGCCAGTGCTCCAGTACCTAAGTTCAGAAATGGTAACAAAGATAAGGCACCAGGCTCTAAATCTCAAGGTAGTGTCGCAGTGCTCGAACAAATCCTTTATGTTAGACATATGGTAGAAACCACTAGGTTGTCTATAGAGTTGGCAGTGATGTTTGTTTTGGGTGTGGTAAGCCAGGACACAAAGTCAGGGATTGTCCTCAGTCAGGTTCTCAGGGTCAGTATAATCGTGCTTCAGCTCAGTTCAGTCGCCCGAATCAGTAGGGTGTCACTTCCAATGCCACCAGTGGGCAATGCCCAAATAGGCTCTATGCATTAGAGTCCATACAAGATCAGGAAAATTCTCCTGACGTGGTCACTGGACGTTACAGATCTTCCATTTACATGTTTATGCCTTATTAGATCCTAGAGATTTTTTATCTTTTGTAACTCCTTACATAGCATTTGACTTTAAAGTCAAACCAAAAATCTTAACAGAACTATTCTCAATCTCAACCCCAGTGTGTCAGTCTATCATAGCCCGGCGGGTCTACAAGAACTGTCCAGTTATGATATCTCAGAAAGTCACTTCAGCAGACTTAGTAGAATTAGAGATGACAGATTTTGATGTCACTCTCAGCATGGATTGGCTCCATTCATGCTATGCCTCAGTCGATTATAGAAACAAAATTATTCATTTTCAGTTTCCAAATGAACTAGTCCTTGAATGGAGGGTAGTACTACAACACTTAAGAGTCAGTTGATTTCATACCTTAGAGTGAGAAAAATGATATCCAAGGGGTGTGTCTATCATCTTGTGTGAGTCAAAGACTCTAGTTCAGAGACTTCCAGTCTTGAGTCAGTTCTGGTAGTAAATGAATTCTCATATGTGTTTACCAAAGATCTTCCTAGTGTTTCTCCTATTAGGGAAATAGACTTTGGAATAGACCTTCTTCCAGATACTCAACCCATATCTATTCCGCCATACAGAATGGCTCCAGCAGAACTCAGAGAGTTAAATAAAAAGTTAAAGGATCTCCTAGAAAGGGAATATCAGACTTAGCATTAGGGTGCACCAGTCTTATTCATGTGTAAGAAAGACGGTTCCCTCAAAATATGTATAGACTACTGTCAGTTGAACAAAGTCACAGTCAAGAATAAGTACCCACTTCCTAGAATTAATGACTTATTTGACCAACTTCAGGGTGCTAGTTACTTTTCTAAAATAGACCTCAGATCGGGTTATCATCAACTCAGAGTCAGAGAATGTGACATTCCAAAAATAGCTTTCCAAACCCGGTATGGTTACTTTGAGTTTCTAGTCATGTCCTTTGATCTTACTAATGCCCCAACAACTTTCATGGACTTGATGAACCGAGTGTTCAAGCAGTACTTGGACATGTTCATTATATTATTCATCGATGACATTCTTGTCTATTCCCGTAGAGAAAATGACTAGGCAGATCACCTTTGAATAGTACTTCAGACTCTCAGAACTCATCAGTTATTCACCAAATTCAATAAGTGCAAATTTTGGCTAAGGTTAGTAGCATTCCTTGGTCATATTATTTCCGGTGATAGCATTAGAGTTGATCCTCAAAAGACCGAGGCGGTGAGAAACTGGCCTAGACCCATCTCTCCATCAGATATCAGGAGTTTCTTAGGTTTGTTAGGCTATTACCATCGGTTTGTTGAAAGGTTTTCATCTATTGCATCCCCCATGTCTAGATTGACTCAGAAGAAAGTTCAGTTTCAGTGGCCAGATTCCTACGAGAAGAGTTGTCAGGAATTTAAAACTCGACTCACCTCAGCCTCAGTTTTGACTCTATCAGATGGTTCAAATGGATTTGTTGTGTACTGTGATGCATCGGAGTAGGTTTGGGTTGTGTCCTTATGCAGAGAGGTAAGGTCATATCCTACGCCTCTAGACAACTTAAGACCTATGAGAAGAATTATCCTACTCATAATCTTGAGTTAGCAGTTGTAGTGTTTGCCTTAAAGATTTGGAGGTACTATTTGTATGGGGTGCATGCTGGTGTGTTCATAGATCACAAGAGCTTGCAATATGTCTTTTCTCAGAAAGATTTTGATACGGTTGGGGCAGCCTCCACACGTACACGGCCTTTCACACGAAGCCAAGCTCGGGAATTACAAAAACTCCAAGCTTTGTTCATGCAAGTGGCCGCGTGTGAGTTGGTGATTGAACCAACCAAGGACCTAAACGTTTTTATGTGTGAAGAGGGGTCCTAATGTGTAATAAACTACTCTTCAAGGTTGGCACAAGAAGCAAGGGCGGATGGGTCATTTTACCCTTTTTGTTTGTAGTATAAATAGAACATGTTAGAGAGTTAGACTTCACTTTTTGAATGCTGAAATTTGTAACCTAAAATACCAAACATTTCTCTCTCTCTTCCACACTTGGAAGCCGCCACTATTTCCTCACAAGTAGAGGGATACTTGTGTTGTCTCTTTGGCTAGAAACAAGGGTTTTGAGGTCTTTGAGTGCCTCTTGGTCCTCGTAAGAACTTGGTGTTTATATTCATTAGACTTAGGGTCCTCTCTTGATGTTAGGGTTCTTAGTTTCTTGAATGTTATATGTCAAGTTATCTATCTTTCTTTATCTTGTTGTTGTTGTTGATTTTGTTATCTTGAAGTCTAGTGAAGCCGTGTGGGGCTCTTTTCGATTCACTAGCATTGTTATCTATCTTGTTGTTCTTGTGTTGTTGGGCTGAAAAACTGAATGTTAAACTTGTTGTTCTTGGTGTTGTTGGACTGAAATCCGAGTCTTCTTGATGTTCTTGTTGTTGTTGGTTCGATTTTGTATCATTTGGTATCAAAGCTTGACCGGTTGTGTTCCAACATAACCCATCTTGGGCTAGTACACGGCTTAAACAAACAACACCAAAAAGGAAATTCTGAAAATCAGTCCCTTACAAGTGGAATCCGAGAATGATGTTGCATGTCTAGATCTAAGTGTTAATTTTGCTTGTTTAGTGAGTTCCTAGTGTTGGTTTCTTTCTCACCAACACTAAGGTGTCTAGATCCGAAAGTTGAGCTTGAAAACTTGAACATTGTGTAGTGACTTGAAGTGGCCGAAGTTGTATGTTGTTGATGACCAAAAGAAAATAAAATCGGTGGATGTTGTGTTTATGTGCTAAAGAAGTTGAAGAAGATTGTTGAGGTGTTCATCTTTTGAACTTGTTCATCTTGTTCATCTTGTTGTGTGCTCAAGTTGTAAGACAAGCTATAAAGTTGTTGTGAAAGACTTGCACCCATCACCTTGTAGTCTTGTCAATCACTTTTCCCTAATTCAAGGAGCCTTGTTTTGTGGGATTAGTCTACCAAACATCACTTTCTTGAGTTTGAAAAGGGTGAAATACTACAAGATTTTATTTTCCCACCAAAAAGCACTTTGAAAACTATAACAAGTTGTGTGAATATTGACAAAAAAAAAGAGAAAAGAAAACGTGTGGAACCATTGCATGCTGCCACGTCACTATAAGCTCAACTTAGGATGTTCTTTGGTTGCTAATTGTTGATCCTTGGTTTCCCTTACTTGGTCCTAGAACTAATTAACAAACTAGTACATTCCTACTAGGTTGTCAATTAGACCCTTGAACCGTTTGTTCGTGTCAACGTTTATTTGAGTGCTTTTTATTCGTTTGAATGAGTTGCTGATTTTTGGTTCTAGTCCGGCAAGAATTCTTTGAGTCTTCAAACAAGAATCCATTCCGGATAAGAGCTTACTCATACCTTAAAATTTCACGGTTACTAGCCAATTATACAACACTTGTGGAACACGAACTTGTGGTGAACTAAAGCGGATAATATCTTGACAATGGAAGGAACTACGTCTCATAGTGTGGATACTACTGCCCTTGATTCTATGAGGGTCACTCTTGAGGCCGTTACCCGGACACTTGAAAGGTTGAATTCGGAATTTGGGGCCGTGAGAGGGGACTTGGCAGCAATAAAGGGGGAGGTGTCGACTATTAGTGGGAGATTAGAACAAGTGGAGAGTCAAAGGAACTCTCGTCCTTCTACTCCTCTACATGTATCTACCAATGGTCATGATAGGACCTCCTCCGCAACCATCACCCCCGAAACAGTCCACCAAATGCTAAATGCACCCCAAGCTCCACTAAATACCGCAAGCCAAACTACCTATTTTCCTCCAAACCGAGACTCCACTAGACCACTACATTTCCAAGCCCCTCCAATTCCACAAGAGGGATTTGGACGCCAAGCACCTCCACTAAATCCGAACCCTCCCTTCCAAGCTCCATTAAACCAAAGACCACAAATTCCAAATCCTCTGAATCAAAACGGCCAAGGACGACCAGCCCACTTTGAAGGATACGGTAGAGAGGAGTATGAAGGAGATGAAGCCTTTGATGATGCTTATATGAGGGAGGAGGAGTTAAGAGGGGGTCGAGGAGAACCTAGGAGATACCGGGGGTATGGAGATAGGGGAAACCGACACCAAGAGAGAGACGTAGGCATCAACACCATCAAGTTGAGCCTACCCATCTTTAAGGGTGAAAGTGATCCCGAGGCCTACTTAACTTGGGAATCGGCTTGTGACAAGGTTTTCTAAGTTAATGACATCTCGGACGAAAAGAAGAGTTGCTACGCTATAGCTCACCTTGAGGGCTATGCTAACACTTGGTGGGAGTATGTTAAACAATTTGGTAATGAATTAGTTGATGGGCAGCCACCACCTTGGTATCGGTTGAGGTATTTGATGAGACAACGATACCTTCCCGAGAGATATCGTCATGAGTTGCTTGCTAGATTATATGGCTTGCGGCAAGGAGGCAAGAGTGTGATGGCCTATTTTGACGAGTTCCAACAACTCATGTTGAAACTGATCATCGTGGGGAGCAAATCAGTCACGACATCATCCGGTTCAAGTATGGGTTGAACAAAGAGATCTCCACTCATTTGACCCTTCACCGGTTTGAAACCATTGACGGTATATTCCAAGCGGCCCTTGAGATTGAAAGGGAACTTAAGGAGAGATCATCCTTCAAGGCAAGGGTACAAACCCCCTCGGGTTGGACCAAAAACAAGGACCAACCCGCTCCTATGAAGCTGCCCGAGTCCAAAACCGTCCCTAAATTCCCTCCAAAACCGGAGGCTCCCAAATATCCCAATCCAAAGGGGTTCCAATGCTTCAAGTGCCAAGGTTGGGGGCATAAGGCCAATGAATGTCCGAACCGGCGCAATGTGATCCTACGAGAAGGAAAGGTGTACTACCTTGGTGAGGAGGTGGATTCCGAAAGGGGGGAGGATGAGGCCGAGCCTCAAGATGGAGAGGGAGCTGAAAATGGGTCGAATGATGATGAAGTAGACGGTAGTGAAGATGTCTTTCCACAAGAAGGGGAGTGTGTGGTTCCTAACTTTGTTGTTAGACGTGTCATGATTAATAAGGCGATAGGTGACCCGAGTCAAAGGGAAAATCTATTCCATACTAAGTGTCTTGTAAAGGAGAATGTGTGCACCTTGGTGATTGATAGTGGTAGTTGTACAAATGTTGCGAGCCATGCTATGGTGAATTTCTTGAAGCTACCAACTACACCACACACTAGTCCTTACAAGCTACAATGGTTGAATGATTGTGGTGAATTAAGGGTCACAAGGCAATGTGTGATTCGGTTTAAGGTGGGAAACTACCACGATGAGGTACTTTGTGACGTGATCCCAATGCAAGCATGTCACTTGTTGTTAGGTAGACCATGGCAATATGATAGGTCTACTAAACACGATGGGAGGACCAACCGGTATACGCTTGAGAAGGATGGCCGAAAGGTCACACTTCATCCTCTTTCACCCTCCCAAGTAAACGAGTGGCACCAAAAGATGAGAGAGTTGAAGGGAAAGGGAATGGAATCCGGGAAGGGAGAAAAGGGGGGGAGTGCCGTAGGTGAGGAAGTCGGGACATCCGAGGCTGTCCCAACGACAAGGGAGATGGAAAATGTAGTGATGTTGGCTAGGAGGAAAGAACTCTTCGTGGATCATGATGAAAACAAGCCGATGTTACTCTTGGCCCATTGTTTTAATACTAACCCCACTAATTCTTCCATTTCCCCTTTGATTTCTTGTGTGTTGCAGGAGTATGAAGATGTATTTCCTCAAGAACTTCCGCAAGGATTGCCCCCACTTCGGGGAATTGAGCACCAAATTGACTTGGTACCGGGTTCACAACATCCTAACAAACCAGCCTATAGGAGCAATCCCATGGACACTAAGGAGCTTGAAAGACAAGTTGAGGAGCTTCTCAACAAGGGATACATCAAGGAAAGCATGAGTCCGTGTGCTGTTCCAGTGCTTTTGGTACCAAAGAAGGACGGAACTTGGCGTATGTGCGTCGATTGTAGAGCCATCAACAAAATCACTATAAGGTATCGTCATCAAATCCCTAGACTAGATGATATGTTAGATGAACTCCACGGATCTTGTTTGTTTTCTAAAGTGGACCTTAGGAGTGGCTATCACCAAATTCGCATGCAACCCGGTGATGAGTGGAAGACCGCATTCAAGACCAAATTCGGTCTATATGAGTGGCTGGTCATGCCCTTCGGCCTCACCAATGCTCCTAGCACCTTTATGAGGCTAATGAATCATGTAATGAAGCCTTATATTGGAAAATTAGTGGTGGTTTACTTTGATGATGTGTTGGTATATAGTAAATCTATTGATGCTCATGTAATGCATTTGAGATGTGTGTTTGATGTGCTCCGAAAGGAGAAACTGTATGCCAACATGGAGAAGTGTTCTTTTGGTGTTGATAAGGTTATATTCTTGGGTTTTGTCGTGAGCTCAAGGGGTGTGGAACTGGACGATTCCAAGATAGACTCTATTCGAAGTTGGCCGACCCCTAAAACTATTGGAAAAATCCGAAGTTTCCACGGGTTGGCAAGCTTCTATAGGAGGTTTGTCAAAGGATTTAGCTCCATAGCATCCCCTTTAACCGAGGTAATTAGAAAAGATGGACCCTTTAAATGGGGTGATGAGCAAGCTAGGGCTTTTGAGGCCTTGAAAGCTACGCTCATCTCGGCGCCTTTATTGCAATTGCCCGATTTTGATAAGATGTTTGAAGTAGAGTGTGATGCTAGTAAGGTTGGCATCGGGGCTGTTTTGATGCAAGAAGGTAAGCCCGTTGCTTATTTCAGTGAAAAACTCAAAGGGGCAACTCTTAATTACTCAACTTATGATTTGGAGTTGTACGCCCTTGTTAGAGCTTTGGGAAATTGGCAACATTATTTGTGGCCTAAGGAGTTTGTGATACGAACGGATCATGAGTCGTTGAAACACCTTAAGAGCCAAGACAAGCTGAATAGGCGTCATGCTAAGTGGATTGAGTTCATCGAGACTTTCCCTTATGTAATTCATTACAAAAGGGGAAAGGAAAATGTTGTTGCCGATGCCTTGTCTAGGAAGCATGTGCTTGTTGCTACCTTGTCTTTGAAATTGATGGGTTTTGAGAGCTTGCGGTTGTTGTATCCCGAGGATCCTACCTTTGCTCCTATCTTTAGGGAATGCGAAGAGTGGGTAAGGGACCGTTGGCTTAAAGAGAATGACCATTCCTCCTACTCTCGGTTCGATGGGTATTTTTTCAAAGGGAGGCGGTTGTGTGTTCCTTCTAGTTCTTGGTGGGAATTATTTGTGAGGGAGGCCCATGACGGAGGCCTCATGGGGAACTTTGGGGTAGACAAGACCCTCGGAATCTTAGAGGAGAACTTCTATTGGCCAAAAATGCGCAAAGACGTCACTAAAATTTGTAGTCAATGCGTGGCCTGCCGGAGTGCGAAATCTCGTCTCCTACCTCAAGGATTGTACACCCCACTCCCTACTCCCCTTAGACCTTGGTTGGACATTTCGATGGATTTTGTTTTGGGGCTGCCAAGGACTAGAAAGGGACGAGATAGCATTTTTGTTATTGTTGATAGATTCTCTAAAATGGCTCATTTTATTCCATGTGCTAAAACCGAGGATGCTCGTAGTGTAGCTTCATTATTTGTTGAACATGTTGTAAAGCTTCACGGGGTACCGAGGACTATTGTGAGCGATAGGGACTCCAAGTTCCTAAGTCTCTTTTGGAAGTCCATGTGGGGTAGGCTTGGAACGAAGTTACTTTTCTCCACGTCTTGCCACCCACAAACCGATGGCCAAACGGAGGTAGTAAATAGAACCTTAGGGTCTATGCTACGTTCTATGGTTAAAGGTAAACTGACTTCATGGGAAGATCACCTACCCTTGGTGGAGTTTGCATACAACCGGGTAATACATTCGAGCACGGGAATGACTCCCTTTGAATGTGTTTACGGCCTAAATCCCCTTACCCCTTTAGATCTCACTCCTTTGTCTAGTGATCTCATGACCAGCTTAGATGGAAATAAAAGAGCCGAGGCAATGAAGAAAATGCATGAGACGGTGCGGCTCAAGCTTGAAAAGAAGAACCAAGAGGTTGCAAAAAGGGTAAACAAAGGGAGAAGAAGGCTTGTGCTTGAACCCGGAGATTGGGTGTGGGTGCATCTTCGAAAGGATCGGTTTCCAGCTCAAAGGAAGTCCAAATTGCTGCCAAGGGGTGATGTTCCTTTCCAAGTACTTGAGAGAATCAATGACAACGCCTACAAGATTGACCTTCCACCCGAATATCAAGTGCACAACACTTTCAACGTTGGTGATCTCTCCCTCGTTGATGCGGTTGAAGATGACCAAATGCTGAATTTGAGGTCAAATTCCTCTCAAGATGGAGAGGATGATACGGTTGGGGCAGCCTCCACACGTACACGGCCTTTCACACGAAGCCAAGCTCGGGAATTACAAAAACTCCAAGCTTTGTTCATGCAAGTGGCCGTGTGTGAGTTGGTGATTGAACCAACCAAGGACCTAAACGTTTTTATGTGTGAAGAGGGGTCCTAATGTGTAATAAACTACTCTTCAAGGTTGGCACAAGAAGCAAGGGCGGATGGGTCATTTTACCCTTTTTGTTTGTAGTACAAATAGAACATGTTAGAGAGTTAGACTTCACTTTTTGAATGCTGAAATTTGTAACCTAAAATACCAAACATTTCTCTCTCTCTTCCACACTTGGAAGCCGCCACTATTTCCTCACAAGTAGAGGGATACTTGTGTTGTCTCTTTGGCTAGAAACAAGGGTTTTGAGGTCTTTGAGTGCCTCTTGGTCCTCGTAAGAACTTGGTGTTTATATTCATTAGACTTAGGGTCCTCTCTTGATGTTAGGGTTCTTAGTTTCTTGAATGTTATATGTCAAGTTATCTATCTTTCTTTATCTTGTTGTTGTTGTTGATTTTGTTATCTTGAAGTCTAGTGAAGCCGTGTGGGGCTCTTTTCGATTCACTAGCATTGTTATCTATCTTGTTGTTCTTGTGTTGTTGGGCTGAAAAACTGAATGTTAAACTTGTTGTTCTTGGTGTTGTTGGACTGAAATCCGAGTCTTCTTGATGTTCTTGTTGTTGTTGGTTCGATTTTGTATCAGATTTAAATTTGCATCACAGAAGGTGGTTAGAGTTATTGAAAGATTATGACATGAGTGTTCTGTATCATCTGAGCAAGGCCAATGTAGTGGATGATGCTCTCAGTAGACTGTTTATGGGTAGTGTTACTCATTTTGAGGATGAAAAGGAGAAGTTAATTTAGGAAGTTCATCAGCTTGCTCGACTAGGTGTTCTCTTAGTCGATTCAGCAGAAGGTAGTATGTGGGTTTAAAATAGTTCTGAATCCTCTCTAGTTTCCAAGGTAAAGGAAAAACAGGATAGAGATCCCAGTTTTGTTAAGCTGAAAGAGTCAGTTAGAGATCAAAAAGTAGAGTTTTTCTCCCAAGGGGGAGATAGTGTTTTGCATTGCCAGTGTTGGCTATGTATGCTAGGTGTAGACTAGTTGAGGCAACGAATCCTTGTAGAAGCGCATGGTGTGTGTTACTCGATTCATCCAGGTACCACTAAGATGTACCATGATTTGTGAGAGATCTATTTATGGAGTGGGATAAAGAGAGACATTACAGAGTTTGTAGGTAAGTGCTCTATATGTCAGCAGGTTAAGATTAAGCACCAGAAACCTAGTGGATCCATGCAGGAGTTTATTATTTCCATATGGAAATAGAAAGAAGTGAACATGGACTTTGTGATGGGTTTGCCTCGTACTCATCATCAACATGATTCTATATAGGTTATCATAGATAGGATGACCAAATCAGCCAATTTCTTACCAGTCCTTACCTCTTATTCAGCCAAGGACTATGCCAAACTCTATATTAGAGAGTTGGTCTGGTTATATGGAGTCCCAATATCCATCATCTCATATAGAGGTACTCAATTTACCTCTCATTTCTTGAAAGCATTCCAAAAGGGTCTTGGAACCCAAGTTCATCTCAGTACAACCTTCTACCCTCAGACAGATGGTCAAGCAGAAAAGACTATTTAGACTCTAGAAGATATACTGAGAGCATGCATTGTTGATTTTAAGGGCAGTTGGGATGACCAGTTGCCTTTGATCGAATTTGTATACAATAAAAGCTATCATTTCAGTATTCAGATGGCCCCGTTTGAGGCTTTTTAAGGTAGAAGATACAGATCTCCAATTGATTCATTTGAGGTAGGTGAGTCCACAGTTGTAGGGCCTGATTTAGTATTTAATGCCTTAGAGATGGTTCAGTTAATCCGAGAAAGGCTTAGGGCTGCCCAGAGCCAACAGAAATCTTATGCGGATGTGAGAAGGAAAGATCTCGAGTTTGAGATTGGTGATTTTGTGTTCTTGAAAATCTCTCCCATGAAGGGAGTGAAGAGGTTCGGCAAGAAGGGAAAGCTCAGTCCTCAATATGTTGGTCCTTATAAAATTCTCAACCATTTTGGAAAGGTAGCTTAGGAGCTTGAGTTGCCTTTAGATCTAGCTTCAGTACACTCGGTATTCCATGTCTCCTTGCTAAAGAAATGCATTAGTGATTCAGCAGTCATAGTTCCTTTAAAGGACGTAAATATTTAGCATGATCTCTCTTACGAAGAGGCTCCAGTTTATATCCTCGATCATCAGGTTTGCAGACTGAGGAACAAAGAAGTTCCCTTAATTAAAGTTCTTTGGAAGAATCAGTCTGTTGAGGGAGCTACTTGGGAAGCAGAAGCAGATATGCGGACCAAGTATCCTCACCTCTTCTCCGCAAACTCAGACTCAGCTTAAGGTAATAGTTTTTCTTAGCTTTACTTAGTTCCATGTTTAGATATAATTATAAACTTGGTATTCCTTACCGTTGCATATTCAGTCATGCATTCATGAATCAGTTCATACATGTACTCATGCATCAGATATGCATGTTCAGTATGAAATTTCAGCTTATCAGTAGCTTCAGTCATGTGTTTCGTGCATCAGATATGCATTTCAGTATAAGAACTCAGTTTGTTAGTAGTTCAGTCATGTAGTCATGCATTAGATATGCATGTTCAGTGTGTCAGCTCATTCTAGAATCAAGACATGAAACTAATGAAACAATAAGATGAAACTAAGAATCTAAAATTTTTTTTTGAGCTCGGAAATATTGCGTGAACAGTAGCAGTGATGACATGGCAGTCACGTATTGGTTTCGGCCCCACACAACTTTTGTTGTCCAATTTCAAGTCTTGGTCAATTTTTCAATTTGGACTTTGGTGGAATTTGTTTAAGGAGGGAAATTCAAACAAGTCTTGGAGCCCTTTTCAATTTCAAGTTTTCAAGACTTGACTTTATTGTACTTCTCCTTAAAACATGGATCCGTAAATCATGGAAAAGTGTTGGAAAGTGGTTGAGACTTGATTGATAGGTCTTTGTTGGTTGTAGTGTCTTTCAAGACTAACAAATAATACACCTTTTTCCTTCAACCTTTTGGATTTAGCATTCACTTTATCTTCAACAATATATGAAGGTGGTGATGAACATCAAGAACAACAACAACAACAACAAGAACTACAACAATAATCTTCAAGAACACCAACAATTTTTCACACGGCCAACTCCAATCCACAATAACAATATCTCCAACACTTGGCCAAGACAACTACAACTTCAACAAAATGGTTTTCAATCCACCAATTAACAACAATATCACGTGGCCAAGCTTATAACAACAACAAGATGAAAACCACAAGGCCAAAACAGTCCACCACAATGGCCAAGCTTATGTTCACAACAACCTTTCAACAAGTTCAAGCTCAAGTTTAGATCTAGACTCAAAGTGTTAGTGGACAAGAAAACTAACACTAGGAACAACAAAACAAACAAGAACACTATTAGATCTAGACATACAACAACAAATCTCGGCCAAGACACAACAAGAACACGATTTTGGCCAAGAACACAAACACGGACAGATTGCTATTTTTCTGGAAATTTCAGTTTTCCTTTTTTTTTTTTTTTTTTTTTTTTTTTTAACAAGAAAGCCCAAGATTGATCTTGTAGGAACAAGATCAAGCCATGCTTTGATACCAAATGATACGGGATTAATAACGGAAACACAAAACAAACACTCAAAACAGTCCACAAGTTCAAGAGAACCGAGGACCCTTTGAATGACCCCTCTCGGATTCAAGATCTACAACAAGAACACAATGTAATGAGGTGATTAACACCTATTTTCAGCGGACAACACACTAGATTAACCACACGAGAATGAAGAACATGAAGAACAATAACAATATTATTAAGAAATAACAAACACACGGCTACAAGAAATTGTAGAGATAGATAGTGAGACATAAACTACAATAAGACCCAAGAACCCAAAGATATATTAAATCTAAGGACCCTTAGAACTTACGATAGCAACACCACACTCTTACGGTGACCACCAAGGGAATGAACTCGCCTCAAGATCTACCGTTTCCAAACAAAGATCAATATTGGCTTTTCCAAGCCCTATGCTAAAGATGACTTTTCCAAGTCCTATAACTAAGGCGTTACACTCTCAAAAGAGAGAGAATATGTTTTCAATTCTTCATTCTCCAAAATCTCGTGAAAAATAAGACTAAGGGGGCCTATTTATACTATATTACAAATGAAGACAAAAGACCACTTTGCCCTTAATGAGAGGGGCGGCCATGGTGTGTAAATACACCATGTGTAATGTCCAAAATACCCTTAATTAAGGTCCAAAACCGTGAGTCCTCAACCTTAAATTCTCCAAGCAATCTTCCACACGCGAGATTGCTTTAAGTTATGCTCAAAACGGGTCCTCCATGCATGTTCTTGTTTTCTCGAGGTGACCAAGTCTTGAGTCTCTATGTGTTGGCCTCCAAAAATTTCATCAAAAGATAAGTAGGCCATTTGTCCCGTATCATCCTCCCCTTCTTGAAAAGGATTCGACCTCGAATCCAAACCTTGCAAAAACCGAAGAGAGGACAAACAAATACAAATTCCTCATGGCATGAGGGTTAGGGTTAGCATAACAAATCATCTCAACACGCCAAGGTTGCACATATTTGCAATATAACCAAGAATCCTTTGAAAGGAATATTAAAAACTCAATAAAAGATGTACAAAGGATTTGGTTATAGGATACATCAAAAGTAACACTTTGCTTGGCATGTTGACCAAGCAACAAGTTTGGTGCACCAACATCACCATTTCTAAATTTGGCACCGGGGTCAAATGGGAAAAGTGGCCATAGACACGGGTCTCGACAACACTTCCCTTTCCCGTGGTCTACACCTAAACTAAATGACATACTCTCTACAATAACATACATATCATCCAAATCAAATAGAGAGTAGAGAAAGGTATCACTCAAATCGACTTCTACTAAGGTGCTCTCATGTGTGTACTCACTACTAGTTTCCCAATAATCACTATGAGTACTCTCAACAATGAAATCACACAAAGTAGAAGAAGAAGTAGCTTCCGCAACTACACATTCCTTACCCTTAAGAGTACTCTCATCTTTCAAGAAGAGATTTCCCTCTTTAGGAGGAATGTTGTCACACCATAGTGGGTTAGCATATAGGCTATAGCTTCCAAGGTAAGCTATACCGTCATTTTCACCACTAGGTTCATTAGAAGTGTTTAAATCATCTTCAAACAAGACATTACACCTAAAGAGAGTGTGTTCTACCGCACGGACAGATTTGGAATAAGCAAGTTCCTCGCACTCTAAATGATCAATATCAGGTTTCAAGGATGTTCCAAACACAAGATTACCCCAAGAAGAGATCTCGGGTTCACTCCCACTTTGTTGACCAATATTTTCAAATACTTCACTCACTTGAGTCCTATTAAGCACATCACACACATACTCAAGTGGGGAACAATTTTCACAAACAAGTTGATCAACACCAATTACATAAGACGATGTACTTCCGTTCAACATATAAGCTTCAACACTAGGTGGACGTAAATTGATCTTACAAGAAGAGTCAATTTCGTCATCAATAGGATCAACTAGTGTATCCAAACTCACAATATGTACATCATCAACAAGAGGCACGGAATCATTAGACTCATAAATAAGTAAGCTACTACTCACACTCAATGGCTTACTAGCCACACAATTGTCATTCACATGCACTAAAGTGTAAGAGTTAGCTATTTTACCTTTAAGATCTTGAGTAGACTCTTCCTTGCCGTGAGGTGAAGGACCTCCACAAGCTTGGGCAGCAACTTCCGTTTGGCATTGTTCGCCTTCGCTTGCCATGTTGGTACCTACACAAATGTCCTTAGAAATGGAAGGACAACCAATGTTAGCACGGTTTGGTGGCAATCCCCTCACTTCGCTCCACATATCCTCTCCTTTTTCCACTCTCGGATTGCCACCTTGCACTCCCTTACTCCTCTCAATCTTTTGTCTCTCATCATAAATCGGATTGGAGTAGGTAAACATTTCTCTTTGCGGTTTGGGCAGCAAGTATGTTATGAGGCGATTTCCCCATTGGTCTCTTACAATATTAGGCCAATTTTGCACGTTAGGAACTTGATGTCGTGCAAACCAATCGGCACCCAAGCTCATATGACCGTAGGTTAAGGAAAAAACATCGCACCACACCTCCTCATGGTAATCAAATTGGGAGAAGACAACTTTTACCCTCTCGGTAACCGTGAACTCGCCCAAGTAGTATGGAACAAGTAAAGGCTCTTGCAATAACCCCAAGTAATTAACCATGGACGGAAGAATGTAGTTTCCATAGTACCTATCATTCAACACCATAAGGCAGCCCGGTATCCCACAAATAGTCACCTTTCCGGAGTGTACACTCCTTCTTGGATCTACATTGTAAGGCATACGAGTACCCCTTAGTTTTGGAGATGCATATCCTCTTCTTCTCATTGGACAACCTCCACTAGAGCTAGTATAACCATTCACACTATATCGACTTTGATAAGAAGTACTACAAGGTGGAGAATATGGATCTTCATACTCCTCACGTGTACCCTCATCATAGCTCTCATAAGCTTTTCAAACAAAAGGGTTATACCTAACACCAAATCTAGGTTCGGAGTAAGAAGTGTAAGACTCCTCACATGCCCCAACTTCATCATAAGATCCATCACGAGGTCCTACATCATCTCCAAAGTTACCATAAGCACTAGGCACTTCATTCACCTCATTTTCTCCCTTAAAACAGTAACTTTCAAATCTGCCCAAGTCTCGATCATGGCTATTTTCATAGCCTCCGCAATCTCCCTCAACTTCGTAGCCATAAAACCCTTCACTACAATCATAGTCTCCCATGTTGTAGTCACAATAATCCCCGGCTATCGAAGACATGTTCCCCTTATATCACCCTTTAAACCTACAAAATGAACAAACAAGATTAGTAGTAAAGCTCCTCACCAACACTCGTATACACTCACCTTTGTGATTCTCACAATTGGAGCGGCGAATATTGAAAGTTGCTTATACTCCGGTAGTCAATAGGATGTCAATTCTATTTGGCGGCCGGAATAGATTCTTGTTTGATCGACTCAAGGCACAAAAATAAAATTCACTTACGAACTTGAGACAAAGAAGTTACTACGAGTTAAAAATGAGAAAAGCACACAAACAACGAAGACACGAAGAAACGGATTCAATAATTAATCTACAACTAAGTAGGTGATTACTAGTTGTTAATTAATTCTAGAATCAAGACATGAAACTAATGAAACAATAAGATGAAACTAAGAATCTAAAATTTTTTTTTGAGCTCGGAAATATTGCATGAACAGTAGCAGTGATGACATGGCAGTCACGTATTGGTTTCGGCCCCACACAACTTTTGTTGTCCAATTTCAAGTCTTGGTCAATTTTTCAATTTGGACTTTGGTGGAATTTGTTTAAGGAGGGAAATTCAAACAAGTCTTGGAGCCCTTTTCAATTTCAAGTTTTCAAGACTTGACTTTATTGTACTTCTCCTTAAAACATGGATCCGTAAATCATGGAAAAGTGTTGGAAAGTGGTTGAGACTTGATTGATAGGTCTTTGTTGGTTGTAGTGTCTTTCAAGACTAACAAATAATACACCTTTTTCCTTCAACCTTTTGGATTTAGCATTCACTTTATCTTCAACAATATATGAAGGTGGTGATGAACATCAAGAACAACAACAACAACAACAAGAACTACAACAATAATCTTCAAGAACACCAACAATTTTTCACACGGCCAACTCCAATCCACAATAACAATATCTCCAACACTTGGCCAAGACAACTACAACTTCAACAAAATGGTTTTCAATCCACCAATTAACAACAATATCACGTGGCCAAGCTTATAACAACAACAAGATGAAAACCACAAGGCCAAAACAGTCCACCACAATGGCCAAGCTTATGTTCACAACAACCTTTCAACAAGTTCAAGCTCAAGTTTAGATCTAGACTCAAAGTGTTAGTGGACAAGAAAACTAACACTAGGAACAACAAAACAAACAAGAACACTATTAGATCTAGACATACAACAACAAATCTCGGCCAAGACCCAACAAGAACACGATTTTGGCCAAGAACACAAACACGGACAGATTGCTATTTTTCTGGAAATTTCAGTTTTCCTTTTTTTTTTTTTTTTTTTTTTTTTTAACAAGAAAGCCCAAGATTGATCTTGTAGGAACAAGATCAAGACATGCTTTGATACCAAATGATACGGGATTAATAACGGAAACACAAAACAAACACTCAAAACAGTCCACAAGTTCAAGAGAACCGAGGACCCTTTGAATGACCCCTCTCGGATTCAAGATCTACAACAAGAACACAATGTAATGAGGTGATTAACACCTATTTTCAGCGGACAACACACTAGATTAACCACACGAGAATGAAGAACATGAAGAACAATAACAATATTATTAAGAAATAACAAACACACGGCTACAAGAAATTGTAGAGATAGATAGTGAGACATAAACTACAATAAGACCCAAGAACCCAAAGATATATTAAATCTAAGGACCCTTAGAACTTACGATAGCAACACCACACTCTTACGGTGACCACCAAGGGAATGAACTCGCCTCAAGATCTACCGTTTCCAAACAAAGATCAATATTGGCTTTTCCAAGCCCTATGCTAAAGATGACTTTTCCAAGTCCTATAACTAAGGTGTTACACTCTCAAAAGAGAGAGAATATGTTTTCAATTCTTCATTCTCCAAAATCTCGTGAAAAATAAGACTAAGGGGGCCTATTTATACTATATTACAAATGAAGACAAAAGACCACTTTGCCCTTAATGAGAGGGGTGGCCATGGTGTGTAAATACACCATGTGTAATGTCCAAAATACCCTTAATTAAGGCCCAAAACCGTGAGTCCTCAACCTTAAATTCTCCAAGCAATCTTCCACACGCGAGATTGCTTTAAGTTATGCTCAAAACGGGTCCTCCATGCATGTTCTTGTTTTCTCGAGGTGACCAAGTCTTGAGTCTCTATGTGTTGGCCTCCAAAAATGTCATCAAAAGATAAGTAGGCCATTTGTCCCGTATCAGCAACAAGCTCTCTCTCAAATTAGCAAAACCCTAGCTTCAAGAAATCAAGATCAAGCTCAAGGATTCCTATAAGAGCTTCAAGAATTAAGATACCCAAGTATGTTAGGTGTTCATCTATGGGTTCTTTTCATCCATAGAGTCCACGAATCCATTTTCAAACTACAAGATTGTTGAATTATGAACTTCCATACTTGAATTGAATTGAATTCATGTCCATGTTATTGTTGGCTTTTAGTTCATGATTAAATTACAAGCTTTTATGAAATTAATCATGTTATGTATTGAATTACATAATCTTCATCATAAACCCTTCAATTTGCAAGATTGATTTATGTAGCCATGATAACTATATGTTTTGATTATTGTATGATCTAAGCATGCTCCTCATGTGCTTGATAAAATACCTATGTGAATGAAATAGTGCCATTACAACATGATAGCATATATTCTCCATTCATGTATGAGTAAATGCATTACAAGTGTGTGCTAAAATATCTCTGAGTGGATTGTGATCAAGTAGCCATTGGTATGTTTTCAAGATTATGCTATGCTTTACTTTTCATGCAATTGAGTCCTGGGGGTATTTAATACTCGACAATATGGATGTTTACCTAAAGCCAGTGTAAGTTACAGAATGGTATCAGTCATGTCACGATCAGTAGTACTCTCAATCAGTTACAAAACTTATTAGAAACTCAGTCAATTACAGAACTTAGGAAAACTCAGTAAACTCAATAGTAGTCCAGTTCAATTCAGTATAATTAGTTCAGTGTCTTTCAGATGGGAGTAGGATTCAACACCAAGTGAACCCAATAATAGGGGCTCACCTGCCAGTAGAGGGTGTGACCCTTAGAAGCAATCCTTGCATTCTAGAACTATGTAGCCAACGTAGGTTAAGATATCAACGGCAGTTGAGGGTTGATGAGGTATTTTAACCTACCAGATGAGGGTTCCACCATTCTCATTAGAGTACCTGCCAAATGAGGGTATCTCTTTAGTTGTCTTTACCCGTGGCACGGTACTGACACCCTTCCAATTGGGGTTACAGATTGGACCCCAACTCAGTTATCTTATCTTATTTGGGTCATGTTGGTTAGATGATTACCTCTAATAGTTTCAGTCTTTAGAATGGAACTCAGTTCAGTTCTATAAAATCAGGACTGCCACATACAGTCAATCAGTATCTGTAACTCAGTTATCAGAAACCTCAGATTATCAGTTACTCGGTATCAGAACTCAGTACTTAGCTTTAGAAAAACTCAGTTACAACATATATATATGCACAGTATTACATGCTCAGTATTTAAAGTAGTTCAAATTATCCATGTACTCTCTTATTCAGTTTCTCTATATCATTCAGTCAGTTATTGTTTATGCATATGAACCCTTGTATTTAGCCTTACCTTATCTAGTATACTAGTATATTCCACGTACTGATGCACTCTTTCTTTGTGCTATGATGTCTCATATCATAGGTTCAGACGCTCAGGTTCCCGACCATGTATAGACAGATTCAGATTCAGCCAGCATATCAGATTTAGTAGTGAGTCCTCATCTATCGAGGATATTTTTTATTTCATTATTTTAGTAGACTCAGTATTTCAGTAGATGGAGTTAGTTAGGGGATTGTCCCATTAACTCCACTTTCAGATAGTTTAGTTAGAGGCTTTTTAGACTAGAGTTCAGACAGTGTTTAGTTTTAAAGATTTTTATTTCAGTTGATACACTTTATCAGTATTTACAAATTTTGAACCTTATGGTATTTTAGCCTATTATTCCGTAATTAGTAGAATATCATATTTCAGTGCTTACAGCAGATTTTAGTCATGGGTTAGCTTGTGGTCCTTTAGGGTCGTAAGCACCGTGTAGCGCCTGAGGTACAGACTTGGGATATTATATCACTGTGGTATCAAATGAGAAGAATGAGTTAGTGCAATGAGACCAGTCATAGGATAGAGAGTTCGTATGGATTATCAAAAGTTGAACACTTGGACGTAGAAATATCACTTTCATATGCCATTCATTGACTAGATGTTAAACTGTATTGCAGGCAGAGGATGGTCTTGTTTTCTTGATGGTTATCTGGAGTATAATCATATTTATATTGCCCCCGAATACCAAGAGAAAACCATTTTAACATGTATATATAGTATGTTTACATTCAATAGGATGCCTTTCAGACTTTGTAATACTCATGCCACCTTTTAGCATTGTATAATGTCCATCTTTTCTGATATGGTGGATGATCTGAAATGGATTTATGAACTTTAGTGTTGTTATCCGAGCTTATTTAGCCTTGTATTAAGGACAGATTGTGCTATTAACGTGTTGATGATGAAATAATTGACAATCTAAGTGTTTAAGTATTTGATTACAATGTTTATGGTGTATCTCAAACAAGTTTGTACTTAGTTTGGTCATTTAGAGTTCAAATGAGAAAACTAGTGTTACTAGCTTGAGCTAGGTGTTGTTCTAGTTGATCTCGACAGACTCTAATGTAAAATGAGTACCTAAGGTTATTATTGTGTAATTTACATGTTGAACAACTTGCTTATAGTGTTCAAAGTTTAATTGAATGAAGCCAAGAGTCAAACAATAAGTTGAAGATCAAAGTTGGCAAAACTAGTTCTTAGCTTAGGTTTCTAGTTCATTGTCTTGAACATTGTGTTGTTTTGAGCTCTAATTCATGGTGTTTGATGCTATAGGATTCTTGGTAAGTTGATTATTATTATATACGGAGGATATACAAGCTGGAAATTAAGTAGAATAAACACCACAAGGCTTGGTATGGAAGGATAAGTGAACAAGATAAATTTAGTCGACAAGAGAAAATTCCAATGAGGGTATGGGAATAGCCCCACGGCGCACATCCTACCCAGGGAATGTAAGGGGCGGGGCACACCCTACTCCACAAGGCCAAAATCTTCCTCCTATAAATAGGACACCTAAACACATTGCAAAACACCTTGGACGACTTTGAAACTTTGAGAGGGGATGGAAAAAGGGTTTTTCTTTACTTAATATTATTTATGGAATTTAGTATTCATATATCTTGATTAAGGTTATGTCAATAAGTGGCTAAAAACCCTTTTTTCGGGGTTAAGGCAAATAACATGATTACTATTGCTTTGAATTGATTTGTTTTTGATTGCTTATAGTATTTGGTTGTTTATTTGTCCTTTTTATGACTATTTTAAGGATTGATAACCCTTATAATACATCCATTATTGTCTTTGTAAACCTGGAGGGGGAATAAGAGGATAGAACATTGGGATAAATAGAGCAAGGTTCTTATTCTTTTATAAAATAAAGGATTTAAATTAGCATCTAGGATAGGAATACCTAGAAAGCCTTGTTTGGTTCACTTGCAGGATGGCATCTTAATACTTCTATATGAACTATTACATCTTCTCTCAACGATGTAGTTGTAATATCCAGTTAGGTAGAAGATTAGAGGATCGAGAGACCGTGATCATATTATATACCCTGTGAATCAACAACCAAGATAAGTAATCTAACCAATGAAGTTCAATAGCTTAGTATGAATGTTTGCAAAGCCTTAATGATACAAAATCAAACCAACAACACCAAGAGCTTCAAGTAGGCTCGGATTTCAGTCCAACAACACAAGATCAACAAGTTTAAAGTTTCGGTTTTTCAGTCCAACAACACAAGAATAACAAGATAAACAACAATGCTAGTGAATCGAAAAGAGCCCCACACGGCTTCACTAGACTTTAAGATGACAAAATCAACAACAACCACAAGATAAGGAAAGATAGATAACTTGACATATAACATTCAAGAAACTAAGAACCCTAACATCAAGAGAGGACCCTAAGTCTAATGAATATAAACACCAAGTTCTTACGAGGACCAAGAGGCACTCAACGACCTCAAAACCCTTGTTTCTAGCCAAAGAGACAACACAAGTATCCCTCTACTTGTGAGATAGTAGTGGCGGCTTCCAAGAGTGGAAGAGAGAGAGAAAAGTTTAGTGTTCTTAGGTTACAAAAATCAGCATTCAAAAAGTGAGGACTAACTCTCTAACATGTTCTATTTATACTACAAACAAAAAGGATAAAATGACCCATCCGCCCTTGCTTCTTGTGACAACCTTGAAGAGTAGCTTATTACACATTAAGACCTCTCTTCACACATAAAAACGTTTAGGTCCTTGGTTGGTTCAATCACCAACTCACACACGGCCACTTGCATGAACAAAGCTTGGAGTTTTTGTAATTCCCGAGCTTGGCTTCGTGTGAAAGGCCGTGTACCTGTGGAGGCTGCCCCAACCGTATCATCCTCTCCATCTTGAGAGGAATTTGACCTCAAATTCAGCACTTGGTCATCTTCAACCGCATCCACGAGGGAGAGATCACCAACGTTGAAAGTGTTGTGCACTTGATATTCCGGTGGAAGGTCAATCTTGTAGGCGTTGTCATTGATTCTCTCGAGTACTTGGAAAGGACCATCACCCCTTGGCAGCAATTTGGACTTCCTTTGAGCTGGAAACCGATCCATCCGAAGATGCACCCACACCCAATCTCCGGGTTCAAGCACAAGCCTTCTTCTCCCTTTGTTTACCCTTTTTGCAACCTCTTGGTTCTTCTTTTCAAGTTTGATCCGCACCGTCTCATGCATTTTCTTCATTGACTAGGCTCTTTTATTTCCATCTAAGCTGGTCATGAGATCACTAGACAAAGGAGTGAGATCTAAAGGGGTAAGGGGATTTAGGCCGTAAACACATTCAAAGGGAGTCATTCCCGTGCTCGAATGTATTACCCGGTTGTATGCAAACTCCACCAAGGGTAGGTGATCTTCCCATGAAGTCAGTTTACATTTAACCATAGAACGTAGCATAGACCCTAAGGTTCTATTTACTACCTCCGTTTGGCCATCGGTTTGTGGGTGGCATGACGTGGAGAAAAGTAACTTCGTTCCAAGCCTACCCCACATGGACTTCCAAAAGAGACTTAGGAACTTGGAGTCCCTATCGCTCACAATAGTCCTCGGTACCCCGTGAAGCTTTACAACATGTTCAACAAATAATGAAGCTACACTACGAGAATCCTCGGTTTTAGCACATGGAATTAAATGAGCCATTTTAGAGAATCTATCAACAATAACAAAAATGTTATCTCGGCCCTTTCTAGTCCTTGGCAGCCCCAAAACAAAATCCATCGAAATGTCCAACCAAGGTCTAAGGGGAGTAGGGAGTGGGGTGTATAATCCTTGAGGTAGGAGACGAGATTTCACACTCCGGCAGGCCACGCATTGACTACAAATTTTAGTGACGTCTTTGCGTATTTTGGGCCAATAGAAGTTCTCCTCTAAGATTCCGAGGGTCTTGTCTACCCCAAAGTGCCCCATGAGGCCTCCGTCATGGGCCTCCCTCACAAATAATTCCCTCCAAGAACTAGAAGGAACACACAACCTCCTCCCTTTGAACAAATACCCATCGAACCGAGAGTAGGAGGAATGGTCATTCTCCTTAAGCCAACGGTCCCTTCCCCATTCTTCGCATTCCCTAAAAATAGGAGCAAAGGTAGGATCCTCGGGATACAACAACCGCAAGCTCTCAAAACCCATCAATTTCGACGACAAGGTAGCAACAAGCACATGCTTCCTAGACAAGGCATCGGCAACAACATTTTCCTTTCCCCTTTTGTAATGAATTACATAAGGGAAAGTCTCGATGAACTCAATCCACTTAGCATGAAGCCTATTCAACTTGTCTTGGCTCTTAAGGTGTTTCAACGACTCATGATCCGTTCGTATCACAAACTCCTTAGGCCACAAATAATGTTGCCAATTTCCCAAAGCTCTAACAAGGGCGTACAACTCCAAATCATAAGTTGAGTAATTAAGAGTTGCCCCTTTGAGCTTTTCACTGAAATAAGCAACGGGCTTACCTTCTTGCATCAAAACAGCCCCGATGCCAACCTTACTAGCATCACACTCTACTTCAAACATCTTATCAAAATCGGGCAATTGCAATAAAGGCGCCGAGATAAGCGTAGCTTTCAAGGCCTCAAAAGCCCTAGCTTGCTCATCACCCCATTTAAAGGGTCCGTACTTTCTAATTACCTCGGTTAAGGGGGCTTCTATGGAACTAAACCCCTTGACAAACCTCCTATAAAAGCTTGCCAACCCGTGGAAACTTCGGATTTCTCCAATAGTTTTAGGTGTCGGCCAACTTCGAATAGAGTCTATCTTGGAATCGTCCACTTCCACACCCCTTGAGCTCACGACAAAACCCAAGAATATAATCTTATCAACACCAAAAGAACACTTCTCCATGTTGGCATACAGCTTCTCCTTTCGGAGCACATCAAACACACATCTCAAATGCATTACATGATCATCAATAGATTTACTATACACCAACACATCATCAAAGTAAACCACCACAAATTTTCCAATATAAGGTTTCATTACATGATTCATTAGCCTCATAAAGGTTCTAGGAGCATTGGTAAGGCCGAAGGGCATGACCAGCCACTCATATAGACCGAATTTGGTCTTGAATGCGGTCTTCCACTCATCACCGGGTTGCATGCGAATTTGGTGATAGCCACTCCTAAGGTCCACTTTAGAAAACAAACAAGATCCGTGGAGCTCATCTAACATATCATCTAGTCTAGGGATTGGATGACGATACCTTATAGTGATTTTGTTGATGGCTCTACAATCGACGCACATGCGCCAAGTTCCGTCCTTCTTTGGTACCAAAAGCACCGGAACAACACACGGACTCATGCTTTCCTTGATGTATCCCTTGTTGAGAAGCTCCTCAACTTGTCTTTCAATCTCCTTAGTGTCCATGGGATTGCTCCTATAGGCCGGTTTGTTTAGAAGTTGTGAACCCGGCACCAAATCAATTTGGTGCTCAATTCCCCGAAGTGGGGGTAATCCTTGCGGAAGTTCTTGAGGAAATACATCTTCATACTCCTGCAACACACAAGAAATCAAAGGGGAAATGGAAGAACTAGTGGGGTTAGTATTAAAACAATGGGCCAAAAGTAACATCGGCTTGTTTTCATCATGGTCCACGAAGAGTTCTTTCCTCCTAGCCAACATCACTACGTTTTCCATCTCTCTTGTCGTTGGGACAGCCTCGGATGTCCCTACTTCCTCACCTACGGCACTCCCCCCCTTATCTCCCTTTCCGGATTCCCCCCCCCCCTTTCCCTTCAACTCCCTCATCTTTTGATGCCACTCATTTACTTGGGAGGGTGAGAGAGGATGAAGTGTGACCTTTCGGCCATCCTTCTCAAGCGTATACCCGTTGGACCTCCCATCGTGTTTAGTAGACCTATCATATTGCCATGGTCTACCTAACAACAAGTGACATGCTTGCATTGGGATCACGTCACAAAGTACCTCATCGTGGTAATTTCCCACCTTAAACCGAATCACACATTGCCTCGTGACCCTTAATTCACCACAATCATTCAACCATTGTAGCTTGTAAGGACTAGTGTGTGGTGTAGTTGGTAGCTTCAAGAAATTTACCATAGCATGGCTCGCAACATTTGTACAACTACCACTATCAATCACCAAGGTGCACACATTCTCCTTTACAAGACACTTAGTATGGAATAGATTTTCCCTTTGACTCGGGTCATCTATCGCCTTACTAATCATGACACGTCTAACCACAAAGTTTGGAACCACACACTCCCCCTCTTGTGGATAGACATCTTCACTACCATCTACTTCATCATCATTCGGCCCATTTTCAGCTCCCTCTCCATCTTGAGGCTCGGCCTCATCCTCCCCCCTTTCGGAAACCACCTCCTCACCAAGGTAGTACACCTTTCCTTCTCGTAGGATCACATTGCGCCGGTTCGGACATTCGTTGGCCTTATGCCCCCAACCTTGGCACTTGAAGCATTGGAACCCCTTTGGGTTGGGATATTTGTGAGCCTCCGGTTTCGGAGGGAATTTAGGGACGGTTTTGGACTCGGGCAGCTTCATAGGGGCGGGTTGGTCCTTGTTTTTGGTCCAACCCGAGGGGGTTTGTACCCTTGCCTTGAAGGATGATCTCTCCTTAAGTTCCCTTTCAATCTCAAGGGCCGCTTGGAATATACCGTCAATGGTTTCAAACCGGTGAAGGGTCAAATGAGTGGAGATCTCTTTGTTCAACCCACACTTGAACCGGATGATGTCGTGACTGATTTGCTCCCCACGATGATCAAGTTTCAACATGAGTTGTTGGAACTCGTCAAAATAGGCCATCACACTCTTGCCTCCTTGCCGCAAGACATATAATCTAGCAAGCAACTCATGACGATATCTCTCGGGAAGGTATCGTTGTCTCATCAAATACCTCAACCGATACCAAGGTGGTGGCTGCCCATCGACTAATTCATTACCAAATCGTTTAACATACTCCCACCAAGTGTTAGCATAGCCCTCAAGGTGAGCTATAGCGTAGCAACTCTTCTTTTCGTCCGAGATGTCATTAACTTGGAAAACTTTGTCACAAGCCGATTCCCAAGTTAAGTAGGCCTCGGGATCACTTTCACCCTTAAAGATGGGTAGGCTCAACTTGATGGTGTTGATGCCTACGTCTCTCTCTTGGTGTCGGTTTCCCCTATCTCCATACCCCCGGTATCTCCTAGGTTCTCCTCGACCCCCTCTTAACTCCTCCTCCCTCATATAAGCATCATCAAAGGCTCCATCTCCTTCATACTCCTCTCTACCGTATCCTTCAAAGTGGGCTGGTCGGCCTTGGCCGTTTTGATTCGGAGGATTTGGAATTTGTGGTCTTTGGTTTAATGGAGCTTGGAATGGAGGGTTCGGATTTAGTGGAGGTACTTGGCGTCCAAATCCCTCTTGTAGAATTGGAGGGGCTTGGAAATGTAGTGGTCTAGTGGAGTCTCGGTTTGGAGGAAAATAGGTAGTTTGGCTTGCGGTATTTAGTGGAGCTTGGGGTGCATTTAGCATTTGGTGGACTGTTTCGGGGGTGATGGTTGCGGAGGAGGTCCTATCATGACCATTGGTAGATACATGTAGAGGAGTAGAAGGACGAGAGTTCCTTTGACTCTCCACTTGTTCTAATCTCCCACTAATAGTCGACACTTCCCCCTTTATTGCTGCCAAGTCCCCTCTCACGGCCCCAAATTCCGAATTCAACCTTTCAAGTGTCCGGGTAACGGCCTCAAGAGTGACCCTCATAGTATCAAGGGCATTAGTATCCACACTATGAGACGTAGTTCCTTCCATTGTCAAGATATTATCCGCTTTAGTTCACCACAAGTTCGTGTTCCACAAGTGTTGTATAATTGGCTAGTAACCGTGAATTTTTTTTAAGGTATGAGTAAGATCTTATCCGGAATGGATTCTTGTTTGAAGACTCAAAGAATTCTTGCCGGACTAGAGTCAAAAAAAATCAGCAACTCATTCAAACGAATAAAAGCACTCAAATAAACGTTGACACGAACAAACGGTTCAAGGATCTAATTGACAACCTAGTAGGAATGTACTAGTTTGTTAATTAGTTCTAGGACCAAGTAAGGGAAACCAAGGATCAACAATTAGCAACCAAAGAATATCCTAAGTTGAGCTTATAGTGACGTGGCAGCATGCAATGGTTCCACACGTTTTTCTTCTCTCTTTTTTTTTTTTTTTTGTTAATATTCACACAACTTGTTATAGTTTGCAAAGTGTTTTTGGTGGGAAAAATAAAATCTTGTAGTATTTCACCCTTTTCAAACTCAAGAAAGTGATGTTTGGTAGACTAATCCCACAAAACAAGGCTCCTTAAATTAGGGAAAAGTGATTGACAAGACTAAAAGGTGATGGGTGCAAGTCTTTCACAACAACTTTATAGCTTGTCTTACAACTTGAGCACACAACAAGATGAACAAGATGAACAAGTTCAAAAGATGAACACCTCAACAATCTTCTTCAACTTCTTTAGCACATAAACACAACATCCACCGATTTTATTTCTTTTTGGTCATCAACAACATACAACTTTCGGCCACTTCAAGTCACTACACAATGTTCAAGTTTTCAAGCTCAACTTTTGGATCTAGACACCTTAGTGTTGGTGAGAAAGAAACCAACACTAGGAACTCACTAAACAAGCAAAATAACACTTAGATCTAGACATGCAACATCATTCTCGGATTCTACTTTTAATGGACAGATTTTCAGAATTTCCTTTTGGTGTTGTTTGTTTAAGCCGTGTACTAGCCCAAGATGGGTTATGTTGGAACACAACCGGTCTTGCTCTGATACCAAATGATACAAAATCAAACCAACAACACCAAGAGCTTCAAGTAGGCTCGGATTTCAGTCCAACAACACAAGATCAACAAGTTTAAAGTTTCGGTTTTTCAGTCCAACAACACAAGAATAACAAGATAAACAACAATGCTAGTGAATCGAAAAGAGCCCCACACGGCTTCACTAGACTTTAAGATGACAAAATCAACAACAACCACAAGATAAGGAAAGATAGATAACTTGACATATAACATTCAAGAAACTAAGAACCCTAACATCAAGAGAGGACCCTAAGTCTAATGAATATAAACACCAAGTTCTTACGAGGACCAAGAGGCACTCAACGACCTCAAAACCCTTGTTTCTAGCCAAAGAGACAACACAAGTATCCCTCTACTTGTGAGATAGTAGTGGCGGCTTCCAAGAGTGGAAGAGAGAGAGAAAAGTTTAGTGTTCTTAGGTTACAAAAATCAGCATTCAAAAAGTGAGGACTAACTCTCTAACATGTTCTATTTATACTACAAACAAAAGGGGTAAAATGACCCATCCGCCCTTGCTTCTTGTGCCAACCTTGAAGAGTAGCTTATTACACATTAAGACCTCTCTTCACACATAAAAACGTTTAGGTCCTTGGTTGGTTCAATCACCAACTCACACACGGCCACTTGCATGAACAAAGCTTGGAGTTTTTGTAATTCCCGAGCTTGGCTTCGTGTGAAAGGCCGTGTACCTGTGGAGGCTGCCCCAACCGTATCACTTAACCCCGGCTTTCTCTTCATTGATTGTCTGAGCTCGTACTTTTCTGCGTTGTTTAATTTAATTTCAAGGTACAACTCAAAAACTTTTTTTGGTTACTTTCACATCAATTTAATCTCAATTGTGAACTAAAATTCAATATTTGGTTAACACTAGTTCCTGTGGGATCGATACTTGGTTTTTATAAGGCCACTTTACTACATGGTAAGACCACGTACACTTATGTGTGCACTTGGACGAAATAAGTTTTTGGCGCCATTACCAGGAACCTATAAATTGACAACTATTTTAGTTTTAGTTTAACTTTTTAGATTTCTTTGGTGCTTTATGCTCAGTCTTGGTATTGAATTTGCAGGAAACATGTTTGCATACTAGTAAGCTGGCAAGGGCTAGGGAATTGGTTGAACCAGGCCCTGAACCCGAGCAATTCTTTTACCTATTGAGGAGAAAAGTAGTCCTTCTCTACTACATCCCATAAAATCAAGAGAAATAAGACAATCCTGCTATCATGGTTGAAGATCCACCAGCCCATAGGACAGATAGCAAAGTGGCAATCCCACTTCTGACAAATTTGAACTCCTTTTTTAATAATCGGTTGTTGGAGGTAACTTTGAGCTAAAACAAGACATGGTGCAGCTTTTGATCAGTAGTGGACAGTTTATGGGGCTTTCACATGAAAATTCACAAGTCCACCTGTGAAACTTCTTGGAGAGCAATGGCACATTCATCCCTACGGGTGTGTTAACTAACTATGTTAGGCTAAAACTTTCATTTTTTTACTAGGGGAAGCAAATAACTGGTTTAATGTTGAGCCAAAAAGTTCAATCATGGCCTAGGATGACTTTGACTAGAAATTCCTCAATCATGCGCAGTGAGTTTGTGAGCTTCAAATAGAAGCCAAATAAGAAATTATATTATGTGTGGAAGAGATTCAAAGCTCTTCTTCAGGATGGTCCACATCATCAGTAGTCCAATGAGGCACTAGCTCACACTTTTGCTGAGGCACTTAATTACAACATAAAAATTTTGCTAGATTCAACTCCAGGTGGTCAAGCATTGGAATTGACATATAATGAGCTATGCACCTTGATGAACTGGATTACATAATGGAATCCTTAGTGGTATGTTGACTCAAGAAGTGCTCCAAAGAAGGTTACAGGTGTGTTGGAGGTGGACCAATTTACTATTATATCAGCTCAAATTATTGCACTAAAGAATTAGTTAACTACTCAACTCATAAATATAAAATTAGGGGTCACACAGTGTAAGACCCCGCAAAATCCTAAGCTTGATTCAGTCCTGTAAAGGCTAGTAAGGGGTCCCAGACTTAGAAAATTTTTTAGCTAAGTGTTCATACTTAGAGTTATTTTAGCCTTCGTAAGTTGGTAATCTTTTTTCACGACCCTCATGACCTTAGTAATGATTTTTAGGTTGAATCATGATTAGGAATATTAGTAGGCATTCTTGAACAAGTTTCAGATTTGTTGGACTTCATGATATAAGAATAATGACCGCCTTAGCTTTTGACGACATCATTCGAAGTCACAATGTGAAGAATCAAGCTTTGGTCACATGGAGGGCATGGGATCATACTTGGAGGGGATGTTTTTAGCCTACCATTGACCAAACCCAAGTGTGGAAGATTGATTGGAGCCTTGAAGACTTAAGGACTCTCGAATTTGGACCACCTTTGTTGGTTCACGGTTTTGGTGCCTTTACTAAGGGCATTTCGGTCACTTAGCCTAAGGGGCATTTTGGACAATTCATATTGTCTTCCAACACACCAAGGCCGCCCCTCTCATTAAGGATAATATGGTCTTTTTGTCTTCTTTTGTAATACACTATAAATAGGCCCCTTAGTCTTATTTTCACTTAGTTTTTAGTTGATGAAAAAATGAGATTTTGAGACTCTTAAAATCCTCTCTCTTGAGAGTAGACCAACTTAGTGTAATTCTAGTATAGGGCTTGGAAAAGCTAACATTGTTCTTTGCTTGGAAACGGTAGATCTTGAGGCGAGTTTGTTCCCTTGGTGGTCACCGTAAGAGTGTGGTTTTGATTGTTACATTCATTAGGGGTTTTTGAGTTTAATATACTCTTTAGTTCTTAATCTTGTAATAATCTTGGTCTCACTATCTATCTTTATTTTTCTTGCAATCGTGTATGTGTTGTTGTAGTGGACTGTTTTGGGCCTTCGTTGGATCCGAAACTTGTATTGTTGTTGTACATCTTGTTCATCACGTTTTGTAGCTGTTTTGGTGTTGAAATACACCCTTGTATCTTGTATTCTTGTTGTTGGTAGCGAATCCGAGAGTGGTCTCCATCTTGGTCCTCAAATCCTTAAGATTAGTGGACTGTTTTGGAGTTGTTTCGTGCTTCCCTTGCCGATCCCGTATCATTTGGTATCAGAGCATGGCTTGATCTTTTTCCTACAAGATCAATCTTGGGCTTTCTTGTTAAAAAAAAAAAAAAAAAAAAAAAAGGAAAACTGAAATTTCCAGAAAAATAGCAATCTGTCTGTGTTTGTGTTCTTGGCCAAAATCGTGTTCTTGTTGTGTCTTGGCCGAGATTTGTTGTTGTATGTATAGATCTAATAGTGTTCTTGTTTGTTTTGTTGTTCCTAGTGTTAGTTTTCTTGTCCACTAACACTTTGAGTCTAGATCTAAACTTGAGCTTGAACTTGTTGAAAGGTTGTTGTGAACATAAGCTTGGCCATTGTGGTGGACTGTTTTGGCCTTGTGGTTTTCATCTTGTTATTGTTATAAGCTTGGCCACGTGATATTGTTGTTAATTGGTGGATTGAAAACCATTTTGTTGAAGTTGTAGTTGTCTTAGCCAAGTGTTGGAGATATTGTTATTGTGGATTGGAGTTGGCCGTGTGAAAAATTGTTGGTGTTCTTGAAGATTATTGTTGTAGTTCTTGTTGTTGTTGTTGTTGTTCTTGATGTTCATCACCACCTTCATATATTGTTGAAGATAAAGTGAATGCTAAATCCAAAAAGTTGAAGGAAAAAGGTGTATTATTTGTTAGTCTTGAAAGACCCTACAACCAACAAAGACCTATCAATCAAGTCTCAACCACTTTCCAACACTTTTCCATGATTTAAGGACCCATGTTTTAAGGAGAAGTACAAGAAAAGGTCAAGTCTTGAAAATTGAAAAAGGCCTCAAGACTTATTTTCCCTCCTAAAACAAATTCCACCAATCCAAATTAATTTTTGTCCAAGACTTGAACATTTGAGAATAACCACTTGATAAAATCGAACCAATACGTGACTGCCATGTCATCACTGCTACTGTTCACGCAATATTTCCGAGCTCAAAATTTTAGATTCTTAGTTTCATCTTATTGTTTCATTAGTTTCATGTCTTGATTCTAGAATTAATTAACAACTAGTAATCACCTACTTAGTTGTAGATTAATTATTGAATCCGTTCTTCATGTCTTCGTTGTTTGTGTGCTTTTCTCCTTTTAACTCGTAGTAACTTCTTTGTTTCAAGTTCGTAAGTGAATTTTATTTTTTTTTGTGTGTCTTGAGTCGATCAAACAAGAATCTATTCCGGCCACCAAGTAGAATTGACATCCTATTGACTACCGGAGTCTAAGCAACTTTCAATATTCGCCGCTCCAATTGTAAGAATCACAAAGGTGAGTGTATACGAGTGTCGGTAAGGAGCTTTACTACTAATCTTGTTTGTTCATTTTGTAGGTTTAAAAGGTGATATAAGGGGAATATGTCTTCGATAGCCGGGGATTATTGTGACTACAACATGGGAGACTCTAATTGTAGTGAAGGGTTTTATGGCTACGAAGTTGAGGGAGATTGCGGAGGCTATGAAAATAGCCATACTCGAGACTTGGGCAGATTTGAAAGTTACTGTTTTAAGGGAGAAAATGAGGTGAATGAAGTGCCTAGTGCTTATGGTAACTTTGGAGATGATGTAGGACCTAGTGATGGATCTTGTGATGATGTTGGGGCATGTGAGGAGTCGTACACTTCTTACTCCGAACCTAGATTTGGTGTTAGGTATAACCCTTTTGTTCGCAAAACTTATGAGAGCTATGATGAGGGTACACGTGAGGAGTGTGAAGATCCATATTCTCCACCTTGTAGTACTTCTTATCAAAGTCGATATAGTGTGAATGGTTATACTAGCTCTAGTGGAGGTTGTCCAATGAGAAGAAGAGGGTATGCATCTCCAAAACTAAGGGGTACTCGTATGCCTTACAATGTTGAACCAAGGAGGAGTGTACACTCCGGAAAGGTGACCATGTGTGGGATACCGGGCTGCCACATTGAGCTAAATGATAGGTACCATAGAAACTACATCGTTCCATCCATGGTTGACTACTTGGGGTTGTTTCGTGAGCCTTTGCTTGTTCCATACTTCTTGGACGGGTTTAAGGTTACCGAGAGGGTCAAGGTTGTCTTCTCCCAATTTGAATACCATGAGGAGGTGTGGTGCGATATTCTTCCATTGCCATACGGTCATGTATGCTTAGGTGCAGAGTGGTTTGCACAACATAGAGTTCCAAACGTGCAACATTGGCCAAATATTGTAAGAGATCAATGGGGGAATCGCCTCATGACTTACTTGCTGCCCAAGCCACGAAGAGAAATGCCTACCTACTCCAATTCGAATTATTATGAGAAACAAAGGATTGAGAGGAGTAAGGGAGTGAAAGGTGGTAATCCGAGAGTGGAAAAAGGAGAGGTAGTGTGGAGCGAAGTGAGGGGATTACCACCAAGCCATTCTAACATTGGTTGTCCTTCTATTTCTAAGGACATTTGTGTAGGTACCAACATGGCAAGCAAAGAAGAACAATGCCAAAAGGAAGTTTCTGCCCAAGCTTTTGGAGGGCCTTCACACCATGACAAAGAAGAATCTACTCAAGGACTTCAAGGTAAAATGGCTAACTCTTACACTTTTGTACATGTGAATGATAATTGTGCGGCTAGTAGCCCATTGAGTGTGAGTTGTAGCTTACCTATATGTGAGTCTATTGTTTCTTTGCCACTTGATGATGATGTACATATTGTGAGTGTGGATGCACTAGTTGATCCTATTGATAACGAAATTGACTCCGCTTGTGAGATCAATTTATGTCCACCTAGTGTTGAAGCCTATGTGTTGAAGGGAAGTACATCGTCTTGTGTAATGGGTGTTGATCAACTTGTTCGTGAAAACTATCCACCACTTGAGTATGTGTGTGATGCGCTTAATAGGACTCAAGTGAGTGAAATATTTGAAAATGTTGGTCAACAAGGTGAGAATGAACCCGAGAGCTCTTCTTGGGGTAATATTGTGTTTGAAACATCCTTGAAACTTGATATTGATTATTTAGAGAGTGAGGAGCTTTCTTGTTCCAAATCTGTCCGTGAGGTAGATCACACTCTTTTTAGGTATAATGTCTTGTTTGAAGATGATTTAAACACTCCTAATGAACCTAGTGGTGAAAATGATGGTATAGCTTGCCTTGGAAGCTATAGCCTATATGCTAACCCACTATGGTGTGACAACATTCTTCCTAAAGAGGGAAACCTCATCTTGGAAGATGAGAGTACTCCTAAGGGTAAGGAATGTGTAGTTGCGGAAGCTACTTCTTCTTCTACTTTGTGTGATTTCATTGTTGAGAGTACTCATGGTGTTTATTGGGAAACTAGTAGTGAGTACACACATGAGAGCACCTTAGTAGAAGTCGATTTGAGTGATACGTTTCTCTACTCTCTATTTTCTTTGGATGATATGTATGTTATTATAAAGAGTATGTCATTTAGTTTGGGTGTAGACCACGGGAAAGGGAAGTGTTGTCGAGACCCGTGTCTATGGCCACTTTTCCCATTTGACCCCGGTGCCAAATTTAGACATGGTGATGTTGGTGCACCAAACTTGTTGCTTGGTCTATATGACAAGCAAAGTGTTACTCTTGATGTACCCTATAACCAAACCCTTTGTACATCTTTTATTGAGTTTTAATATTCCTTTCAAAGGATTCTTGGTTATATTGCAAATATGTGCAACCTTGGCATGTTGAGATGATTTGTTATGCTAACCCTAACCCTCATGCCATGAGGAGTTTGCATTTGTGTGTCCTCTTTTCAGTTTTGCAAGGTTTGGATTCGAGGTCGAATCCTTTTCAAGAAGAGGAGGATGATATAAGAATAATGACCGCCTTAGCTTTTGACGACATCATTCGAAGTCACAATGTGAAGAATCAAGCTTTGGTCACATGGAGGGCATGGGATCATACTTGGAGGGGATGTTTTTAGCCTACCATTGACCAAACCCAAGTGTGGAAGAATTATTGGAGCCTTGAAGACTTAAGGACTCTCGAATTTTGACCACCTTTGTTGGTTCACGGTTTTGGTGCCTTTACTAAGGGCATTTCGGTCACTTAGCCTAAGGGGCATTTTGGACAATTCATATTGTCTTCCAACACACCAAGGCCGCCCTTCTCATTAAGGGTAATATGGTCTTTTTGTCTTCTTTTGTAATACACTATAAATAGGCCCCTTAGTCTTATTTTCACTTAGTTTTTAGTTGATGAAAAAATGAGATTTTGAGACTCTTAAAATCCTCTCTCTTGAGAGTAGACCAACTTAGTGTAATTCTAGTATAGGGCTTGGAAAAGCTAACATTGTTCTTTGCTTGGAAACGGTAGATCTTGAGGCGAGTTCGTTCCCTTGGTGGTCACCGTAAGAGTGTGGTTTTGATTGTTACATTCATTAGGGGTTTTTGAGTTTAATATACTCTTTAGTTCTTAATCTTGTAATAATCTTGGTCTCACTATCTATCTTTATTTTTCTTGCAATCGTGTATGTGTTGTTGTAGTGGACTGTTTTGGGCCTTCGTTGGATCCGAAACTTGTATTGTTGTTGTACATCTTGTTCATCACGTTTTGTAGCTGTTTTGGTGTTGAAATACACCCTTGTATCTTGTATTCTTGTTGTTGGTAGCGAATCCGAGAGTGGTCTCCATCTTGGTCCTCAAATCCTTAAGATTAGTGGACTGTTTTGGAGTTGTTTCGTGCTTCCCTTGCCGATCCCGTATCATACGGGATCGGCAAGGGAAGCACGAAACAACTCCAAAATAGTCCACTAATCTTAAGGATTTGAGGACCAAGATGGAGACCACTCTCGGATTCGCTACCAACAACAAGAGTACAAGATATAAGGGTGTATTTCAACACCAAAACAGCTACAAAACGTGATGAACAAGATGTACAACAACAATACAAGTTTCGGATCCAACGAAGGCCCAAAACAGTCCACTACAACAACACATACACGATTGCAAGAAAAATAAAGATAGATAGTGAGACCAAGATTATTACAAGATTAAGAACTAAAGAGTATATTAAACTCAAAAACCCCTAATGAATGTAACAATCAAAACCACACTCTTACGGTGACCACCAAAGGAACGAACTCGCCTCAAGATCTACCGTTTCCAAGCAAAGAACAATGTTAGCTTTTCCAAGCCCTATACTAGAATTACACTAAGTTGGTCTACTCTCAAGAGAGAGGATTTTAAGAGTCTCAAAATCTCATTTTTTCATCAACTAAAAACTAAGTGAAAATAAGACTAAGGGGCCTATTTATAGTGTATTACAAAAGAAGACAAAAAGACCATATTACCCTTAATGAGAGGGGCGGCCTTGGTGTGTTGGAAGACAATATGAATTGTCCAAAATGCCCCTTAGGCTAAGTGACCGAAATGCCCTTAGTAAAGGCACCAAAACCGTGAACCAACAAAGGTGGTCCAAATTCGAGAGTCCTTAAGTCTTCAAGGCTCCAATCAATCTTCCACACTTGGGTTTGGTCAATGGTAGGCTAAAAACATCCCCTCCAAGTATGATCCCATGCCCTCCATGTGACCAAAGCTTGATTCTTCACATTGTGACTTCGAATGATGTCGTCAAAAGCTAAGGCGGTCATTATTCTTATATCACTTCATTTGAAACATATTTGAAAGCTCAAACCAGTGGATCGACGCGATCTCAACGCGGCGTGTCACCTATTGCGTCGATGAGTATTTTTCCCTAGCTCCCAGTGCAAATTCCAGTAAACTGATGCGAAATCGATGCAAATAATACGGTGCATCGGTCTGCACATCGCTAAATTAGTTTTCAGTCATTAAAAAATTGCATCCTCAAGGGTAATTGGGTCTTTTCCCACCTTATTTCAGCCCCCAAACCCAAAATTCAACCCCTTTAGAGGCAAAATTCATTCATCTTTCTCAAAATTTCTGAAGAAGCAAACCCTAGGATCTCTAATTCAAGATTTATCCTTCAAGAACACTCCATCATTCTTCACAAATTTGAATACCAAGGTATGTCAAGTGTTCATCCAAGGGTCCTTTGATACAAAATCAAACCAACAACACCAAGAGCTTCAAGTAGGCTCGGATTTCAGTCCAACAACACAAGATCAAAAAGTTTAAAGTTTCGGTTTTTTAGTCCAACAACACAAGAATAACAAGATAAACAACAATGCTAGTGAATCGAAAAGAGCCCCACACGGCTTCACTAGACTTTAAGATGACAAAATCAACAACAACCACAAGATAAGGAAAGATAGATAACTTGACATATAACATTCAAGAAACTAAGAACCCTAACATCAAGAGAGGACCCTAAGTCTAATGAATATAAACACCAAGTTCTTACGAGGACCAAGAGGCACTCAACGACCTCAAAACCCTTGTTTCTAGCCAAAGAGACAACACAAGTATCCCTCTACTTGTGAGATAGTAGTGGCGGCTCCCAAGAGTGGAAGAGAGAGAGAAAAGTTTAGTGTTCTTAGGTTACAAAAATCAGCATTCAAAAAGTGAGGACTAACTCTCTAACATGTTCTATTTATACTACAAACAAAAGGGGTAAAATGACCCATCCGCCCTTGCTTCTTGTGCCAACCTTGAAGAGTAGCTTATTACACATTAAGACCTCTCTTCACACATAAAAACGTTTAGGTCCTTGGTTGGTTCAATCACCAACTCACACACGACCACTTGCATGAACAAAGCTTGGAGTTTTTGTAATTCCCGAGCTTGGCTTCGTGTGAAAGGCCGTGTACCTGTGGAGGCTGCCCCAACCGTATCATCCTCTCCATCTTGAGAGGAATTTGACCTCAAATTCAGCACTTGGTCATCTTCAACCGCATCCACGAGGGAGAGATCACCAACGTTGAAAGTGTTGTGCACTTGATATTCCGGTGGAAGGTCAATCTTGTAGGCGTTGTCATTGATTCTCTCAAGTACTTGGAAAGGACCATCACCCCTTGGCAGCAATTTGGACTTCCTTTGAGCTGGAAACCGATCCTTCCGAAGATGCACCCACACCCAATCTCCGGGTTCAAGCACAAGCCTTCTTCTCCCTTTGTTTACCCTTTTTGCAACCTCTTGGTTCTTCCTTTCAAGTTTGATCCGCACCGTCTCATGCATTTTCTTCATTGCCTCGGCTCTTTTATTTCCATCTAAGCTGGTCATGTGATACGGGACAAATGGCCATCTTATATTTTGATGACATCTTTGGAGGCCAACATATAGAGGATCAAGACTTGGTCACCTCGAGAATACAAGAGCATGCATGGAGAACCTATTTTGAGCATAACTTAAAGCAATCTCGCGTGTGGAAGATTGCTTGGAGCATTTAAGATTGAGGACTCACGGTTTTGGACCTTAATTAAGGGCATTTTGGACATTACACATGGTGTATTAACACACCATGGCCGCACCTATCATTAAGGGCAAGGTGGTCTTTTTGTCTTCTTTTGTAATACACTATAAATAGGTCATTTTAGCTCATTTCTTGTAGTTTTTGAAGGATGAAGAATTGAAAGACATATTTTCTCTCTTTGGAGAGTGTAACACCATTAGTTGTAGGACTTGGAAAAGTCACCCTTAGCATAGGGCTTGGAAAAGCCAATATTGATCTTTGCTTGGAAACGGTAGATCTTGAGGCGAGTTCATTCCCTTGGTGGTCACCGTAAGAGTGTGGTTTTGATTGTTACATTCATTAGGGGTTAGTGTTGAAATACACTTGGTTCTTAATCTTGTAATAATCTTGGTCTCACTATCTATCTTTATTTTCTTGCAAATCGTGTATGTGTTGTGTAGTGGACTGTTTTGGGGTCTTGTTGAATCCGAAACTTGTATTATTGTTGTTCATCTTGTTCATCACGTTTTGTCACTGTTTTGGTGTTAAAATATACTCTTGTATCTTGTATTCTTGTTGTTGGTAGCGAATCCGAGTGAGGTCTCCATCTTGGTCCTCGAATCCTTAAGATTAGTGGACTGACTTGGGGTTGTTTCGTGTTCCCTTGTCGATTCTGTATCATTTGGTATCAAAGCATGCCTTGATATTGTTCCTACAAGATCAATCTTGGGCTTGCTTGTTAGAAAATTCAAAAAAAAAAGTGTTAAAAACTGAAAAATCAAAAAGAAGCAAATCTGTCCATTTTGTGTTCTTGGCCGAAATTGTGTTATTGTTGTGTCTTGGCCGAGATTTTTACTTGTTTTGTTGTTTCTAGTGTTAGTTTTCTTCATCTCTAACACTCTTTAGTCTAAATCTAAGTTTGAGCTTACATTGTTGGTGTTGTATACGTGAACTTGGACTTGGCCGATTTGTTGTTGAACATTGTTGTGGTGGACTATTTTGGCCTTGTGGCTTTCATCTTGTTGATGTTATAAGCTTGGCCACGTGATATTGTTGTTAATTGGTGGATTGAGAACCATTTTGTTGAAGGTGTAGATGTCTTGGCCAAGTGTTGGAGATATTGTTATTGTGGAATTTGGGAGTGGCCGTGTGAAAATTGTTGGTGTTCTTGGAGATTATTGTTGTAGTTCTTGGTGTTGTTGTTGTTGTTCTTGATGTTCATCACCACCTTCATATATTGTTGAAGATAAAGTGAATGTTAAATCTAAAAAGTTGAAGGAAAAGGGTGTATTATTTGTTAGTCTTGAAAGACACTACAACCAACAAAAACCTATCAATCAAGTCTCAACCACTTTCCAACACTTTTCCATGATTTAAGGATCCATGTTTTAAGGAGAAGTACAATAAAGTCAAGTCTTGAAAACTTGAAATTGAAAAGGGCTCCAAGACTTGTTTGAATTTCCCTCCTTAAACAAATTCCACCAAAGTCCAAATTGAAAAATTGACCAAGACTTGAAATTGGACAACAAAAGTTGTGTGGGACCGAAACCAATACGTGACTGCCATGTCATCACTGCTACTGTTCACGCAATATTTCCGAGCTCAAAATTTTAGATTCTTAGTTTCATCTTATTGTTTCATTAGTTTCATGTCTTGATTCTAGAATTAATTAACAACTAGTAATCACCTACTTAGTTGTAGATTAATTATTGAATCCGTTTCTTCGTGTCTTCGTTGTTTGTGTGCTTTTCTCATTTTTAACTCGTAGTAACCTCTTTGTTTCAAGTTCGTAAGTGAATTTTATTTTTGTGTCTTGAGTCGATCAAACAAGAATCTATTCCGGCCACCAAGTAGAATGGACATCCTATTGACTACCGGAGTATAAACAACCTTTCAATATTTGCCGCTCCAATTGTGAGAATCACAAAGGTGAGTGAATACGAGTGTTAGTGAGAGGTTTTTACTACTAATCTTGTTTGTTCATTTTGTAGGTTTAAAAGGTGATATAAGGGGAATATGTCTTCGATAGCCGGGGATTATTGTGACTACAACATGGGAGACTATGATTGTAGTGAAGGGTTTTATGGCTACGAAGTTGAGGGAGATTGCGGAGGCTATGAAAATAGCCATGATCGAGACTTGGGCAGATTTGAAAGTTACTGTTTTCAGGGAGAAAATGAGGTGAATGAAGTGCCTAGTGCTTATGGTAACTTTGGAGATGATGTAGGACCTCGTGATGCATCTTATGATGATGTTGGGGCATGTGAGGAGTCTTACACTTCTTACTCTGAACCTAGATTTGGTGTTAGGTATAACCCTTTTGTTTGCAAAGCTTATGAGAGCTATGATGAGGGTACACGTGAGGAGTATGAAGATCCATATTCTCCACCTTGTAGTACTTCTTATCAAAGTCGATATAGTGTGAATGGTTATACTAGCTCTAGTGGAGGTTGTCCAATGAGAAGAAGAGGGTATGCATCTCCAAAACTAAGGGGTACTCGTATGCCTTACAATGTAGATCCAAGAAGGAGTGTACACTCCGGAAAGGTGACCATGTGTGGGATACCGGGCTGCCTCATTGAGCTAAATGATAGGTACCATAGAAACTACATCGTTCCATCCATGGTTGACTACTTGGGGTTGTTTCGTGAGCCTTTACTTGTTCCATACTTCTTGGACGGGTTTAAGGTTACTGAGAGGGTCAAGGTTGTCTTCTCCCAATTTGAATACCATGAGGAGGTGTGGTGCGATATTCTTTCATTGACATACGGTCATGTATGCTTAGGTGCCAATTGGTTTGCACAACATAGAGTTCCAAACGTGCAAAATTAGCCAAATATTATAAGAGACCAGTGGGGGAATCGCCTCATGACTTACTTGCTGCCCAAGCCACGAAGAGAAATGCCTACCTACTCCAACCCGAATTACTATGAGAGACAAAAGATTGAGAGGAGTAAGGGGGTGCAAGGTGGTAATCCGAGAGTTGAAAAAAGAGAGGTTGTGCGGAGCAAAGTGAGGGGATTACCACCAAACGATGCTAACATTGGTTGTCCTTCTATTTCTAAGGACATTTGTGTAGGTACCAACATGGAAAGCGAAGAAGAACAATGCCAAAAGGAAGTTGCTGCCCAAGCTTTTGGAGGACCTTCACACCATGACAAAGAAGAATCTACTCAAGGACTTCAAGGTAAAATGGATAACTCTTACACTTTTGTACATGTGAATGATAATTGTGTGGCTAGTAGCCCATTGAGTGTGAGTTGTAGTTTTCCTATATGTGAGTCTATTGTTTCTTTGCCACTTGATGATGATGTACATATTGTGAGTTTGGATACACTAGTTGACCCTATTGATAACAAAATTGACTCCGCTTGTGAGATCAATTTATGTCCACCTAGTGTTGAAGCCTATATGTTGAATGGAAGTACATAATCTTGTGTAATGGGTGTTGATCAACTTGTTCGTGAAAACTGTCCACCACTTGAGTATGTGTGTGATGTGCTTAATAGGACTCAAGTGAGTGAAATATTTGAAAATGTTGGTCAACAAAGTGAGAATGAACCCGAGAGCCCTTCTTGGGGTAATATTGTGTTTGAAACATCCTTGAAACTTGATATTGATCATTTAGAGAGTGAGGAACTTTCTTGTTCCAAATCTGTCCGTGAGGTAGATCACACTCTTTTTAGGTATAATGTCTTGTTTGAAGATGATTTAAACACTCCTAATGAACCTAGTGGTGAAAATGACGGTATAGCTTGCCTTGGAAGCTATAGCCTATATGCTAACCCACTATGGTGTGACAACATTCCTCCTAAAGAGGGAAATCTCTTCTTGGAAGATGAGAGTACTCTTAAGGGTAAGGAATGTGTAGTTGCGGAAGCTACTTCTTCTTCTACTTTGTGTGATTTCATTGTTGAGAGTACTCATGGTGATTATTGGGAAACTAGTAGTGAGTACACACATGAGAGCACCTTAGTAGAAGTCGATTTGAGTGATACCTTTCTCTACTCTCTATTTGATTTGGATGATATGTATGTTATTGTAGAGAGTATGTCATTTAGTTTAGGTGTAGATCTCGGGAAATGGAAGTGCTGTCGAGACCCATGTCTATGGCCACTTTTCCCATTTGACCCCGGTGCCAAATTTAGAAATGGTGATGTTGGTGCACCAAACTTGTTGCTTGGTCTACATGACAAGCAAAGTGTTACTCTTGATGTATCCTATACCCAAATCCTTTGTACATCTTTTATTGAGTTTTTAATATTCCTTTCAAAGGATTCTTGGTTATATTGCAAATATGTGAAACCTTGGCATGTTGAGATGATTTGTTATGCTAACCCTAACCCTCATGCCATGAGGAATTTGTATTTGTTTCTCCTCTCTTCTGTTTTGCAAGGTTTGGATTCGAGGTCGAATCCTTTTCAAGAAAGGGAGGATGATACGGGACAAATGGCCATCTTATATTTTGATGACATCTTTGGAGGCCAACATATAGAGGATCAAGACTTGGTCACCTCGAGAATACAAGAACATGCATGGTGAACCTGTTTTGAGCATAACTTAAAGCAATCTCGCGTGTGGAAGATTGCTTGGAGCATTTAAGATTGAGGACTCACGGTTTTGGACCTTAATTAAGGGCATTTTGGACATTACACATGGTGTATTAACACACCATGGCCGCACCTATCATTAAGGGCAAGGTGGTCTTTTTGTCTTCTTTTGTAATACACTATAAATAGGTCATTTTAGCTCATTTCTTGTAGTTTTTGAAGGATGAAGAATTGAAAGACATATTTTCTCTCTTTGGAGAGTGTAACACCATTAGTTGTAGGACTTGGAAAAGTCACCCTTAGCATAGGGCTTGGAAAAGCCAATATTGATCTTTGCTTGGAAACGGTAGATCTTGAGGCGAGTTCATTCCCTTGGTGGTCACCGTAAGAGTGTGGTTTTGATTGTTACATTCATTAGGGGTTAGTGTTGAAATACACTTGGTTCTTAATCTTGTAATAATCTTGGTCTCACTATCTATCTTTATTTTCTTGCAAATCGTGTATGTGTTGTGTAGTGGACTGTTTTGGGGTCTTGTTGAATCCGAAACTTGTATTATTGTTGTTCATCTTGTTCATCACGTTTTGTCACTGTTTTGGTGTTAAAATATACTCTTGTATCTTGTATTCTTGTTGTTGGTAGCGAATCCGAGTGAGGTCTCCATCTTGGTCCTCGAATCCTTAAGATTAGTGGACTGACTTGGGGATGTTTCGTGTTCCCTTGTCGATTCCGTATCATCATGAGATCACTAGACAAAGGAGTGAGATCTAAAGGGGTAGGGGGATTTAGGCCGTAAACACATTCAAAGGGAGTCATTCCCGTGCTCGAATGTATTACCCGGTTGTATGCAAACTCCACCAAGGGTAGGTGATCTTCCCATGAAGTCAGTTTACATTTAACCATAGAACGTAGCATAGACCCTAAGGTTCTATTTACTACCTCCGTTTGGCCATCGGTTTGTGGGTGGCATGACGTGGAGAAAAGTAACTTCGTTCCAAGCCTACCCCACATGGACTTCCAAAAGAGACTTAGGAACTTGGAGTCCCTATCGCTCACAATAGTCCTCGGTACCCCGTGAAGCTTTACAACATGTTCAACAAATAATGAAGCTACACTACGAGAATCCTCGGTTTTAGCACATGGAATTAAATGAGCCATTTTAGAGAATCTATCAACAATAACAAAAATGCTATCTCGGCCCTTTCTAGTCCTTGGCAGCCCCAAAACAAAATCCATCGAAATGTCCAACCAAGGTCTAAGGGGAGTAGGGAGTGGGGTGTATAATCATTGAGGTAGGAGACGAGATTTCGCACTCCGGCAGGCCACGCATTGACTACAAATTTTAGTGACGTCTTTGCGCATTTTGGGCCAATAGAAGTTCTCCTCTAAGATTCCGAGGGTCTTGTCTACCCCAAAGTGCCCCATGAGGCCTCCGTCATGGGCCTCCCTCACAAATAATTCCCTCCAAGAACTAGAAGGAACACACAACCTCCTCCCTGTGAACAAATACCCATCGAACCGAGAGTAGGAGGAATGGTCATTCTCCTTAAGCCAACGGTCCCTTCCCCACTCTTCTCATTCCCTAAAAATAGGAGCAAAGGTAGGCTCCTCGGGATACAACAACCGCAAGCTCTCAAAACCCATCAATTTCGACGACAAGGTAGCAACAAGCACATGTTTCCTAGACAAGGCATCGGCAATAACATTTTCCTTTCCCCTTTTGTAATGAATTACATAAGGAAAAGTCTCGATGAACTCAATCCACTTAGCATGATGCCTATTCATCTTGTCTTGGCTCTTAAGGTGTTTCAACGACTCATGATCCGTTCGTATCACAAACTCCTTAGGCCACAAATAATGTTGCCAATTTCCCAAAGCTCTAACAAGGGCGTACAACTCCAAATCATAAGTTGAGTAATTAAGAGTTGCCCCTTTGAGCTTTTCACTGAAATAAGCAACGGGCTTACCTTCTTGCATCAAAACAGCCCCGATGCCAACCTTACTAGCATCACACTCTACTTCAAACATCTTATCAAAATCGGGCTATTGCAATAAAGGCGCCGAGATGAGCGTAGCTTTCAAGGCCTCAAAAGCCCTAGCTTGCTCATCACCCCATTTAAAGGGTCCGTCCTTTCTAATTACCTCGGTTAAGGGGGCTGCTATGGAACTAAACCCCTTGACAAACCTCCTATAAAAGCTTGCCAACCCGTGGAAACTTCGGATTTCTCCAATAGTTTTAGGGGTCGGCTAACTTCGAATAGAGTCTATCTTGGAATCGTCCACTTCCACACCCCTTGAGCTCACGACAAAACCCAAGAATATAATCTTATCAACACCAAAAGAACACTTCTCCATGTTGGCATACATCTTCTCCTTTCGGAGCACATCAAACGCACATCTCAAATGCATTACATGATCATCAATAGATTTACTATACACCAACACATCATCAAAGTAAACCACCACAAATTTTCCAATATAAGGCTTCATTACATGATTCATTAGCCTCATAAAGGTGCTAGGAGCATTGGTAAGGCCGAAGGGCATGACCAGCCACTCATATAGACCGAATTTGGTCTTGAATGCGGTCTTCCACTCATCACCGGGTTGCATGCGAATTTGGTGATAGCCACTCCTAAGGTCCACTTTAGAAAACAAACAAGATCCGTGGAGCTCATCTAACATATCATCTAGTCTAGGGATTGGATGACGATACCTTATAGTGATTTTGTTGATGGCTCTACAATCGACGCACATGCGCCAAGTTCCGTCCTTCTTTGGTACCAAAAGCACCGGAACAGCACACGGACTCATGCTTTCCTTGATGTATCCCTTGTTGAGAAGCTCCTCAACTTGTCTTTCAAGCTCCTTAGTGTCCATGGGATTTCTCCTATAGGCCGGTTTGTTTGGAAGTTGTGAACCCGACACCAAATCAATTTGGTGCTCAATTCCCCGAAGTGGGGGTAATCCTTGCGGAAGTTCTTGAGGAAATACATCTTCATACTCCTGCAACACACAAGAAATCAAAGGGGAAATGGAAGAATTAGTGGGGTTAGTATTAAAACAATGGGCCAAAAGTAACATCGGCTTGTTTTCATCATGGTCCACGAAGAGTTCTTTCCTCCTAGCCAACATCACTACGTTTTCCATCTCTCTTGTCGTTGGGACAGCCTCGGATGTCCCTACTTCCTCACCTACGGCACTCCCCCCCTTATCCCCCTTTCCGGATTCCCCCCCCCCCTTTCCCTTCAACTCCCTCATCTTTTGATGCCACTCATTTACTTGGGAGGGTGAGAGAGGATGAAGTGTGACCTTTCGGCCATCCTTCTCAAGCGTATACCGGTTGGACCTCCCATCGTGTTTAGTAGACCTACCATATTGCCATGGTCTACCTAACAACAAGTGACATGCTTGCATTGGGATCACGTCACAAAGTACCTCATCGTGGTAGTTTCCCACCTTAAACCGAATCACACATTGCCTCGTAACCCTTAATTCACCACAATCATTCAACCATTGTAGCTTGTAAGGACTAGTGTGTGGTGTAGTTGGTAGCTTCAAGAAATTTACCATAGCATGGCTCGCAACATTTGTACAACTACCACTATCAATCACCAAGGTGCACACATTCTCCTTTACAAGACACTTAGTATGGAATAGATTTTCCCTTTGACTCGGGTCATCTATCGCCTTACTAATCATGACACGTCTAACCACAAAGTTTGGAACCACACACTCCCCCTCTTGTGGATAGACATCTTCACTACCATCTACTTCATCAACATTCGGCCCATTTTCAGCTCCCTCTCCATCTTGAGGCTCTGCCTCATCCTCCCCCCTTTCGGAAACCACCTCCTCACCAAGGTAGTACACCTTTCCTTCTCGTAGGATCACATTGCGCCGGTTCGGACATTCGTTGGCCTTATGCCCCCAACCTTGGCACTTGAAGCATTGGAACCCCTTTGGGTTGGGATATTTGTGAGCCTCCGGTTTCGGAGGGAATTTAGGGACGGTTTTGGACTCGGGCAGCTTCATAGGGGCGGGTTGGTCCTTGTTTTTGGTCCAACCCGAGGGGGTTTGTACCCTTGCCTTGAAGGATGATCTCTCCTTAAGTTCCCTTTCAATCTCATGGGCCTCTTGGAATATACTGTCAATGGTTTCAAACCGGTGAAGGGTCAAATGAGTGGAGATCTCTTTGTTCAACCCACACTTGAACCGGATGATGTCGTGACTGATTTGCTCCCCACGATGATCAAGTTTCAACATGAGTTGTTGGAACTCGTCAAAATAGGCCATCACACTCTTGCCTCCTTGCCGCAAGCCATATAATCTAGCAAGCAACTCATGACGATATCTCTCGGGAAGGTATCGTTGTCTCATCAAATACCTCAACCGATACCAAGGTGGTGGCTGCCCATCGACTAATTCATTACCAAATCGTTTAACATACTCCCACCAAGTGTTAGCATAGCCCTCAAGGTGAGCTATAGCGTAGCAACTCTTCTTTTCGTCCGAGATGTCATTAACTTGTAAAACTTTGTCACAAGCCGATTCCCAAGTTAAGTAGGCCTCGGGATCACTTTCACCCTTAAAGATGGGTAGGCTCAACTTGATGGTGTTGATGCCTACGTCTCTCTCTTGGTGTCGGTTTCCCCTATCTCCATACCCCCGGTATCTCCTAGGTTCTCCTCGACCCCCTCTTAACTCCTCCTCCCTCATATAAGCATCATCAAAGGCTCCATCTCCTTCATACTCCTCTCTACCGTATCCTTCAAAGTGGGCTGGTCGGCCTTGGCCGTTTTGATTCGGAGGATTTGGAATTTGTGGTCTTTGGTTTAATGGAGCTTGGAATGGAGGGTTCGGATTTAGTGAAGGTACTTGGCGTCCAAATCCCTCTTGTGGAGTTTGAGGGGCTTGGAAATGTAGTGGTCTAGTGGAGTCTCGGTTTCGAGGAAAATAGGTAGTTTGGCTTGCGGTATTTAGTGGAGCTTGGGGTGCATTTAGCATTTGGTGGACTGTTTAGGGGGTGATGGTTGCGGAGGAGGTCCTATCATGACCATTGGTAGATACATGTAGAGGAGTAGAAGGACGAGAGTTCCTTTGACTCTCCACTTGTTCTAATCTCCCACTAATAGTCGACACTTCCCCCTTTATTGCTGCCAAGTCCCCTCTCACGGCCCCAAATTCCGAATTCAACCTTTCAAGTGTCCGGGTAACGGCCTCAAGAGTGACCCTCATAGAATCAAGGGCATTAGTATCCACACTATGAGACGTAGTTCCTTCCATTGTCAAGATATTATCCGCTTTAGTTCACCACAAGTTCGTGTTCCACAAGTGTTGTATAATTGGCTAGTAACCGTGAAATTTTTAAGGTATGAGTAAGCTCTTATCCGGAATGGATTGTTGTTTGAAGACTCAAAGAATTCTTGCCGGACTAGAGTCAAAAATCAGCAACTCATTCAAACGAATAAAAGCACTCAAATAAACGTTGACACGAACAAACGGTTCAAGGATCTAATTGACAACTTAGTAGGAATGTACTAGTTTGTTAATTAGTTCTAGGACCAAGTAAGGGAAACCAAGGATCAACAATTAGCAACCAAAGAATATCCTAAGTTGAGCTTATAGTGACGTGGCAGCATGCAATGGTTCCACACGTTTTTCTTCTCTCTTTTTTTTTTGTTAATATTCACACAACTTGTTATAGTTTGCAAAGTGTTTTTGGTGGGAAAAATAAAATCTTGTAGTATTTCACCCTTTTCAAACTCAAGAAAGTGATGTTTGGTAGACTAATCCCACAAAACAATGCTCCTTGAATTAGGGAAAAGTGATTGACAAGACTAAAAGGTGATGGGTGCAAGTCTTTCACAACAACTTTATAGCTTGTCTTACAACTTGAGCACACAACAAGATGAACAAGATGAACAAGTTCAAAAGATGAACACCTCAACAATCTTCTTCAACTTCTTTAGCACATAAACACAACATCCACCGATTTTATTTCTTTTTGGTCATCAACAACATACAACTTTCGGCCACTTCAAGTCACTACACAATGTTCAAGTTTTCAAGCTCAACTTTTGGATCTAGACACCTTAGTGTTGGTGAGAAAGAAACCAACACTAGGAACTCACTAAACAAGCAAAATAACACTTAGATCTAGACATGCAACATCATTCTCGGATTTTACTTTTAATGGACAGATTTTCAGAATTTCCTTTTGGTGTTGTTTGTTTAAGCCGTGTACTAGCCCAAGATGGGTTATGTTGGAACACAACCGGTCTTGCTTTGATACCAAATGATACAAAATCAAACCAACAACACCAAGAGCTTCAAGTAGGCTCGGATTTCAGTCTAACAACACAAGATCAACAAGTTTAAAGTTTCGGTTTTCAGTCCAACAACACAAGAATAACAAGATAAACAACAATGCTAGTGAATCGAAAAGATCCCCACACGGCTTCACTAGACTTTAAGATGACAAAATCAACAACAACCACAAGATAAGGAAAGATAGATAACTTGACATATAACATTCAAGAAACTAAGAACCCTAACATCAAGAGAGGACCCTAAGTCTAATGAATATAAACACCAAGTTCTTACGAGGACCAAGAGGCACTCAACGACCTCAAAACCCTTGTTTCTAGCCAAAGAGACAACACAAGTATCCCTCTACTTGTGAGATAGTAGTGGCGGCTCCCAAGAGTGGAAGAGAGAGAGAAAAGTTTAGTGTTCTTAGGTTACAAAAATCAGCATTCAAAAAGTGAGGACTAACTCTCTAACATGTTCTATTTATACTACAAACAAAAGGGGTAAAATGACCCATCCGCCCTTGCTTCTTGTGCCAACCTTGAAGAGTAGCTTATTACACATTAATACCTCTCTTCACACATAAAAACGTTTAGGTCCTTGGTTGGTTCAATCACCAACTCACACACGGCCACTTGCATGAACAAAGCTTGGAGTTTTTGTAATTCCCGAGCTTGGCTTCGTGTGAAAGGCCGTGTACCTGTGGAGGCTTCCCCAACCGTATCATCCTTTCCACCCTTGGTGTTCAAGAAACTAATTTTAAAACTTCAAGTGAATTGATTTCATGAATTTCATGTTGGGTTTGATTATATTCATGATTATAATGATTAATTGGGTTTCTAATCCATGTTTGTTACAAGTTTCATGTGGAGTTATTTTATATATGTATAGAATCATGTGAATCCATGCTAAACCCTTGAAATTGTAAATCGGAATTTGAATTATGATGCCTATGTGTTGTTTAGTGTCATGTGCATGGATTATGTTCTCCAAGTGTTTAATAAATTGCTCATGAGAACAAAGAAAAAGGGAAAACAATCATGTCATGTTAGCTTATGTGCAAGTTATATCATGCAAGTGTTTGATGGAATGTCTCTATGAATGAGTTATGATCAAGTACATATGGTTATGCCTTTCAATTTTATGCTATGATTTATTTTTTATGCTATCGAGTCCGGGGGTATTTAATACCCAAAAATTTAGCTGTTTACCTAGAGCTAGTGTTAGTTACACAATAATCTCAGTCTTGCCATGATCAGTAGTACTCCCAGTCAGTTACAGAACTCAGGAAAAACTCAGTAGACTCAGTATCAGTCTAGTCCAGTTCAGTATTCAGTTCAGAATTAGTAAATTCAGTTAGTTAACATAATTCAGTAGTATTCTATCAGTCAATGGAACTCAGTGAACTTAGTTTAGTTTAGTTAGTCAGTATAATCAGTAATAGTTCAGTCAAGCCTAGTATGAACTAGGAATCAGTTCAGTGTCTATTCAGTTGGGAGTAGGATTCAGCATCGAGCAAACCCAGGGATGGGGGCATTCCTTCCAGCAGATGATTTGACCCTTAGTAGCAATCCCTGTGTTACAAAACTATGTAGCCAACGTAGGTTGAGATATCTTCTTTCCAGACTAGGGTTGATACATCTCATATGAGTTTGCCTGCCAGCGAGGGTTGACGAAAGAGCTTTCTATCAAAGAGGGTTAACTTACAGTTGTCTTTACTCGTAGCACGGTACTAATACCCTTCCAATTAGGGTTATAGGTTGGACCTCAATCTATTCAGAAAGGGGCATGTCGGTTAGATAATTACCTCCTACAGTTACAGTTTTAGTTTTTTGAATAGAACTCAGTTCAGTTCTACAGAAATCAGGATTGTCAGACACAGTCACTCAGTTCAGTACAAAACTCAGAATAGTTCCATAGAATCAGGACTATCAGATACAGTCACCCAGTTAACAGTAATACAATAATTCAAAACTCAGTATCCAATGTTATCACGACCTCAGTTACAGTTTACATATTCATGCATGTACTTTCATTTAGTTATACTCATATTTTTTAGTTAGTATTTTTGTTGCATACGACCACATGCGTATCAGCCTACCTCACTTAATATACTAGTACATTCAAAGAACTGACGCATCTCTTTCTTTTATGCTATGATGTCTTTATATCATAGGTTAAGACGCACAGGCTCCCGATTATACTTAGCAGCCCAATCCATCAACAATAGACTAGTGGTGAGTCCTCATAGTTTGAGGACATAATTATTACTTTAATATCTCATTTTATTAGTTTTCAGTAGTCGGGGTTAGTTGGGGGTTTGTCCCATCAATCCCTTATTCAAATAGTAAAGGCTTATCAGACTAGAGTATTTCAGACAGATGTATCAGTACTTAGTTTTTAGTACTCAGTATTTATTTACATTTTTTAACCTTATGGTAAGTTTGTACCTATTTTTTGTATAATATAGTATTATTATTCAATTATTACAGTAGGGACTAGTCATGGGTTAGCTTGTGGTCCCTGGGGATTATGAGCACCGTGTAGCATCCAGGGTAAAGACTTGGGGCATTACAAACTTGGTATCAGATCCAGGTTCAACAGAGTCCTAGGAAGTCTGAAAGCCACGTCTAGTAGAGTATTGTGCATGGGTGTGTAGCGCACCACACTTATGGATAGGAGGCTATTGGATGTTTTAGGAAAAGTTTCCCTTCTTTAAGTATTTATGTCGTGCGAGTGAGCATGAGCTCAAGTTAAACTCTCAGTCTAATCCATTCTTTCCTTTTTATTTACAAAATATGCCACCCAAAAAAACTAATAAAAGGAGAATTGGATATCAGTCAGCACCTCGGCACGTCCAGCCAGATCCCCCGGACGAACATGTCTCCCACGCTGAATTCAGAGTAGCTTTCACCACGCTTAATTTGTGGCAGCCTAAAATGAACGCCCAGCTGTCGTTTTGGCCCACCTAGTGGCCAATACTGCTGCAGCCAGGATTTAGGACTTTACCCGAATGAACCCTTCATCTTTTACTGGGTTAAAGTCAAATGAGGTGATACAAAATCGAACCAACAACAACAAGAACATCAAGTAGACTCGGATTTCAGTCCAACAACACCAAGAACAACAAGTTTAACAATGCTAGTGAATCGAAAAGAGCCCCACACGGCTTCACTAGACTTCAAGATAACAAAATCAACAACAACAACAAGATAAAGAAAGATAGATAACTTGACATATAACATTCAAGAAACTAAGAACCCTAACATCAAGAGAGGACCCTAAGTCTAATGAATATAAACACCAAGTTCTTACGAGGACCAAGAGGCACTCAAAGACCTCAAAACCCTTGTTTCTAGCCAAAGAGACAACACAAGTATCCCTCTACTTGTGAGGAAATAGTGGCGGCTTCCAAGTGTGGAAGAGAGAGAGAAATGTTTAGTATTTTAGGTTACAAATTTCAGCATTCAAAAAGTGAAGTCTAACTCTCTAACATGTTCTATTTATACTACAAACAAAAAGGGTAAAATGACCCATCCGCCCTTGCTTCTTGTGCCAACCCTGAAGAGTAGTTTATTACACATTAGGACCCCTCTTCACACATAAAAAAGTTTAGGTCCTTGGTTGGTTCAATCACCAACTCACACACGGCCACTTGCATGAACAAAGCTTGGAGTTTTTGTAATTCCCGAGCTTGGCTTCGTGTGAAAGGCCGTGTACGTGTGGAGGCTGCCCCAACCGTATCATCCTCTCCATCTTGAGATGAATTTGACCTCAAATTCAGCATTTGGTCATCTTCAACCGCATCAACGAGGGAGAGATCACCAACGTTGAAAGTGTTGTGCACTTGATATTCGGGTGGAAGATCAATCTTGTAGGCGTTGTCATTGATTCTCTCAAGTACTTGGAAAGGACCATCACCCCTTGGCAGCAATTTGGACTTCCTTTGAGCTGGAAACCGATCCTTTCGAAGATGCACCCACACCCAATCTCCGGGTTCAAGCACAAGCCTTCTTCTCCCTTTGTTTACCCTTTTTGCAACCTCTTGGTTCTTCTTTTCAAGCTTGAGCCACACCGTCTCATGCATTTTCTTCATTGCCTCGGCTCTTTTATTTCCATCTAAGCTGGTCATGAGATCACTAGACAAAGGAGTGAGATCTAAAGGGGTAAGGGGATTTAGGCCGTAAACACATTCAAAGGGAGTCATTCCCGTGCTCGAATGTATTACCCGGTTGTATGCAAACTCCACCAAGGGTAGGTGATCTTCCCATGAAGTCAGTTTACCTTTAACCATAGAACGTAGCATAGACCCTAAGGTTCTATTTACTACCTCCATTTGGCCATCGGTTTGTGGGTGGAAAGACGTGGAGAAAAGTAACTTCGTTCCAAGCCTACCCCACATGGACTTCCAAAAGAGACTTAGGAACTTGGAGTCCCTATCGCTCACAATAGTCCTCGGTACCCCGTGAAGCTTTACAACATGTTCAACAAATAATGAAGCTACACTACGAGCATCCTCGGTTTTAGCACATGGAATAAAATGAGCCATTTTAGAGAATCTATCAACAATAACAAAAATGCTATCTCGGCCCTTTCTAGTCCTTGGCAGCCCCAAAACAAAATCCATCGAAATGTCCAACCAAGGTCTAAGGGGAGTAGGGAGTGGGGTGTACAATCCTTGAGGTAGGAGATGAGATTTCGCACTCCGGCAGGCCACGCATTGACTACAAATTTTAGTGACGTCTTTGCGCATTTTTGGCCAATAGAAGTTCTCCTCTAAGATTCCGAGGGTCTTGTCTACCCCAAAGTGCCCCATGAGGCATCCTTCATGGGCCTCCCTCACAAATAATTCCCTCCAAGAACTAGAAGGAACACACAACCGCCTCCCTTTGAACAAATACCCATCGAACCGAGAGTAGGAGGAATGGTCATTCTCTTTAAGCCAACGGTCCCTTCCCCACTCTTCGCATTCCCTAAAGATAGGAGCAAAGGTAGGATCCTCGGGATACAACAACCGCAAGCTCTCAAAACCCATCAATTTCGAAGACAAGGTAGCAACAAGCACATGCTTCCTAGACAAGGCATCGGCAACAACATTTTCCTTTCCCCTTTTGTAATGAATTACATAAGGGAAAGTCTCGATGAACTCAATCCACTTAGCATGATGCCTATTCAACTTGTCTTGGATCTTAAGGTGTTTCAACGACTCATGATCCGTTCGTATCACAAACTCCTTAGGCCACAAATAATATTGCCAATTTCCCAAAGCTCTAACAAGGGCGTACAACTCCAAATCATAAGTTGAGTAATTAAGAGTTGCCCCTTTGAGCTTTTCACTGAAATAAGCAACGGGCTTACCTTCTTGCATCAAAACATCCCCGATGCCAACCTTACTAGCATCACACTCTACTTCAAACATCTTATCAAAATCGGGCAATTGCAATAAAGGCGCCGAGATGAGCGTAGCTTTCAAGGCCTCAAAAGCCCTAGCTTGCTCATCACCCCATTTAAAGGGTCCGTCTTTTCTAATTACCTCGGTTAAGGGGGCTGCTATGGAGCTAAATCCTTTGACAAACCTCCTATAAAAGCTTGCCAACCCGTGGAAACTTCGGATTTCTCCAATAGTTTTAGGGGTCGGCCAACTTCGAATAGAGTCTATCTTGGAATCGTCCACTTCCACACCCCTTGAGCTCACGACAAAACCCAAGAATATAACCTTATCAACACCAAAAGAACACTTCTCCATGTTGGCATACAGCTTCTCCTTTCGGAGCACATCAAACACACATCTCAAATGCATTACATGATCATCAATAGATTTACTATATACCAACACATCATCAAAGTAAACCACCACAAATTTTCCAATATAAGGCTTCATTACATGATTCATTAGCCTCATAAAGGTGCTAGGAGCATTGGTAAGGCCGAAGGGCATGACCAGCCACTCATATAGACCGAATTTGGTCTTGAATGCGGTCTTCCACTCATCACCGGGTTGCATGCAAATTTGGTGATAGCCACTCCTAAGGTCCACCTTAGAAAACAAACAAGATCCGTGGAGTTCATCTAACATATCATCTAGTCTAGGGATTGGATGACGATACCTTATAGTGATTTTGTTGATGGCTCTACAATCGACGCACATACGCCAAGTTCCGTCCTTCTTTGGTACCAAAAGCATCGGAACAGCACACGGACTCATGCTTTCCTTGATGTATCCCTTGTTGAGAAGCTCCTCAACTTCTCTTTCAAGCTCCTTAGTGTCCATGGGATTGCTCCTATAGGCCGGTTTGTTAGGAAGTTGTGAACCCGGTACCAAGTCAATTTGGTGCTCAATTCCCCGAAGTGGGGGCAATCCTTGCGGAAGTTCTTGAGGAAATACATCTTCATACTCCTGCAACACACAAGAAATCAAAGGGGAAATGGAAGAATTAGTGGGGTTAGTATTAAAACAATGGGCCAAGAGTAACATCGGCTTGTTTTCATCATGATCCACGAAGAGTTCTTTCCTCCTAGCCAACATCACTACGTTTTCCATCTCCCTTGTCGTTGGGACAGCCTCGGATGTCCCGACTTCCTCACCTACGGCACTCCCCCCCTTTTCTCCCTTCCCGGATTCCTTTCCCTTTCCCTTCAACTCTCTCATCTTTTGGTGCCACTCGTTTACTTGGGAGGGTGAAAGAGGATGAAGTGTGACCTTTCGGACATCCTTCTCAAGCGTATACCGGTTGGTCCTCCCATCGTGTTTAGTAGACCTATCATATTGCCATGGTCTACCTAACAACAAGTGACATGCTTGCATTGGGATCACGTCACAAAGTACCTCATCGTGGTAGTTTCCCACCTTAAACCGAATCACACATTGCCTTGTGACCCTTAATTCACCACAATCATTCAACCATTGTAGCTTGTAAGGACTAGTGTGTGGTGTAGTTGGTAGCTTCAAGAAATTCACCATAGCATTGCTCGCAACATTTGTACAACTACCACTATCAATCACCAAGGTGCACACATTCTCCTTTACAAGACACTTAGTATGGAATAGATTTTCCCTTTGACTCGGGTCACCTATCGCCTTATTAATCATGACACATCTAACCACAAAGTTAGGAACCACACACTCCCCTTCTTGTGGAAAGACATCTTCACTACCGTCTACTTCATCATCATTCGGCCTATTTTCAGCTCCCTCTCCATCTTGAGGCTCGGCCTCATCCTCCCCCCTTTCGGAATCCACCTCCTCACCAAGGTAGTACACCTTTCCTTCTCGTAGGATCACATTGCGCCGGTTCGGACATTCATTGGCCTTATGCCCCCAACCTTGGCACTTGAAGCATTGGAACCCCTTTGGGTTGGGATATTTGGGAGCCTCCGGTTTCGGAGGGAATTTAGGGACTTTCACCCTTAAAGATGGGTAGGCTCAACTTGATGGTGTTGATGCCTACGTCTCTCTCTTGGTGTCGGTTTCCCCTATCTCCATACCCCCGGTATCTCCTAGGTTCTCCTCGACCCCCTCTTAACTCCTCCTCCCTCATATAAGCATCATCAAAGGCTCCATCTCCTTCATACTCCTCTCTACCGTATCCTTCAAAGTGGGCTGGTCGGCCTTGGCCGTTTTGATTCGGAGGATTTGGAATTTGTGGTCTTTGGTTTAATGGAGCTTGGAATGGAGGGTTCGGATTTAGTGGAGGTGCTTGGCGTCCAAATCCCTCTTGTGGAATTGGAGGGGCTTGGAAATGTAGTGGTCTAGTGGAGTCTCGGTTTGGAGGAAAATAGGTAGTTTGGCTTGCGGTATTTAGTGGAGCTTGGGGTGCATTTAGCATTTGGTGGACTGTTTCGGGGGTGATGGTTGCGGAGGAGGTCCTATCATGACCATTGGTAGATACATGTAGAGGAGTAGAAGGACGAGAGTTCCTTTGACTCTCCACTTGTTCTAATCTCCCACTAATAGTCGACACTTCCCCCTTTATTGCTTCCAAGTCCCCTCTCACGGCCCCAAATTCCGAATTCAACCTTTCAAGTGTCCGGGTAACGGCCTCAAGAGTGACCCTCATAGAATCAAGGGCATTAGTATCCACACTATGAGACGTAGTTCCTTCCATTGTCAAGATATTATCCGCTTTAGTTCACCACAAGTTCGTGTTCCACAAGTGTTGTATAATTGGCTAGTAACCGTGAAATTTTAAGGTATGAGTAAGCTCTTATCCGGAATGGATTCTTGTTTGAAGACTCAAAGAATTCTTGCCGTACTAGAACCAAAAATCAGCAACTCATTCAAACGAATAAAAAGCACTCAAATAAACGTTGACACGAACAAACGGTTCAAGGGTCTAATTGACAACCTAGTAGGAATGTACTAGTTTGTTAATTAGTTCTAGGACCAAGTAAGGGAAACCAAGGATCAACAATTAGCAACCAAAGAACATCCTAAGTTTAGCTTATAGTGACGTGGCAGCATGCAATGGTTCCACACGTTTTCTTTTCTCTTTTTTTTTGTCAATATTCACACAACTTGTTATAGTTTTCAAAGTGTTTTTGGTGGGAAAATAAAATCTTGTAGTATTTCACCCTTTTCAAACTCAAGAAAGTGATGTTTGGTAGACTAATCCCACAAAACAAGGCTCCTTGAATTAGGGAAAAGTGATTGACAAGACTACAAGGTGATGGGTGCAAGTCTTTCACAACAACTTTATAGCTTGTCTTACAACTTGAGCACACAACAAGATGAACAAGATGAACAAGTTCAAAAGATGAACACCTCAACAATCTTCTTCAACTTCTTTAGCACATAAACACAACATCCACCGATTTTATTTTCTTTTGGTCATCAACAACATACAACTTTCGGCCACTTCAAGTCACTACACAATGTTCAAGTTTTCAAGCTCAACTTTCGGATCTAGACACCTTAGTGTTGGTGAGAAAGAAACCAACACTAGGAACTCACTAAACAAGCAAAATTAACACTTAGATCTAGACATGCAACATCATTCTCGGATTCCACTTTTAAGGGACTGATTTTCAGAATTTCCCTTTTGGTGTTGTTTGTTTAAGCCGTGTACTAGCCCAAGATGGGTTATGTTGGAACACAACCGGTCAAGCTTTGATACCAAATGATACAAAATTGAACCAACAACAACAAGAACATCAAGTAGACTCGGATTTCAGTCCAACAACACCAAGAACAACAAGTTTAACAATGCTAGTGAATCGAAAAGAGCCCCACACGGCTTCACTAGACTTCAAGATAACAAAATCAACAACAACAACAAGATAAAGAAAGATAGATAACTTGACATATAACATTCAAGAAACTAAGAACCCTAACATCAAGAGAGGACCCTAAGTCTAATGAATATAAGCACCAAGTTCTTACGAGGACCAAGAGGCACTCAAAGACCTCAAAACCCTTGTTTCTAGCCAAAGAGACAACACAAGTATCCCTCTACTTGTGAGGAAATAGTGGCGGCTTCCAAGTGTGGAAGAGAGAGAGAAATGTTTAGTATTTTAGGTTACAAATTTCAGCATTCAAAAAGTGAAGTCTAACTCTCTAACATGTTCTATTTATACTACAAACAAAAAGGGTAAAATGACCCATCCGCCCTTGCTTCTTGTGCCAACCCTGAAGAGTAGTTTATTACACATTAGGACCCCTCTTCACATATAAAAACGTTTAGGTCCTTGGTTGGTTCAATCACCAACTCACACACGGCCACTTGCATGAACAAAGCTTGGAGTTTTTGTAATTCCCGAGCTTGGCTTCGTGTGAAAGGCCGTGTATGTGTGGAGGCTGCCCCAACCGTATCATGAGGACCCACGGGAATTTCTTGAACAGGTGCAGAAGGTTATAGATATTATGGGGGTGACAGCTAGTGAGAATGCTGAGTTAGTTGCATATCAGTTGCAAGATGTGTCACACTCATGGTTCAAACAGTGGAAAGCAGAGAGGGCCGCAGATGTAAGGCCCATAGAATGGGAAGAGTTTGCTATTGCTTTTCTGGATAGGTTCTTCCCGCTAGAATTGAGGGAAGCGAAGGTTTTGTAATTTATAAATTTGAAGCAGGGCAACATGACGGTACAAGAGTATTCTCTCAACTTTACTCAATTAGCCAGATACGCTCCTTATGTAGTAGCAGATTGAAGATCTAAGATGAGTAAGTTTGTGTCTGGTGTGTCTAATAGTATAGTCAAGGAGTATAGGACTGTAATGTTGAGTAAGGAGATGGAAGGCTCATGGTCCATGCTCAACAGATAGAAGAGGCTAAGAATAGGGAAAAGGAGAAGGAGAATAACAGAGTAAGAATAGGTAGTTTCAACTTTTCTCAGCCTAAGTTATAGGGTAGGAATCATTCTCATTCTGCCTAAAACTCTCAGTCCTAGCTCCGTCCTCAATTAGTGCTCCCATGCTAAAATTTAGAGATGTCAATAAAGATAGGGCGTCAGTCCCTAAACCCCAAGGTAGTGTTAGCAGTGCCCGAACAAATTCTCTCTGCCAGAAGTATGGTAGAAACCATCAGGGTGTCTACAAAGCTGGCAGTGATGTATGTTTCGAATGTGGCAAACCAGGCCACAGAGTCAGATAGTGTCCTCAGATGGGTTCGCAGAGTCAACATAATCGTCCCTTAGCTCAGTTCGGTCGTCAGAATCAATAGGGTGCCGCTTTCAGTTCCACCAGTTGGTAATGCCCAAATAGACTCTATGCAATTCCGTCCCAACAGGATCAGGAAAGTTCTCCTGATGTGGTCACTAGAATGTTACAAGTTTATCATTTGCATGTTTTATGCTTTGCTAGATCCAGAAACTTCTTTATCTTTTGTAACTCCCTATATAGCTGTTGACTTTGGAGTCACTCCTAAAATTCTAGCAGAGCCTTTCTCAGTCTCTACCCCAGTGGGTAAATCTATCATAGCCCGGTGGGTATACAGGAACTATCCGATTATGGTATATCAGAAAGTCATTTCAGCAGACTTAGTCGAATTAGAGATGACCGATTTTGATGTCATTCTTAGAATGGATTAGCTTCATTCCTTCTATGCCTCAGTCGACCGCAAAAATAGAATTGTCCAGTTTCAGTTTCCAAATGAGCCCATCTTATAGTGGAGGGGTAGTACTTCAGCACTTAGGGGCCAGCTTGTTTCCTACCTTAGGGCAAGTAAAATGATATCTAAGGGATATGTCTACCATCTCGTTCGAGTCTAAGACTCTAGATCAGAAACTCCTGCTCTTGAGTCAGTATCAGAAGCATGTGAATTCCCAGATGTATTTCCTGAAGATCTTCCCAGAGTTTCTCCCAAAAGGGAAATCGACTTCAGAATAGACCTTCTCCAGATACTCATCCTATCTCTATCCCGCCATACAGAATGGCTCAAGTAGAACTCAAAGAATTGAAAGAACAGCTTAAAGATCTCCTAGATAAAGGACTCATTAGACCCAGTGTGTCCCCGTGGGGTGCACTAGTTCTATTCATGTGTAAGAAAGACAGTTCTCTCAAAATGTGTATTGACTTTCGTTAGTTAAATAAAGTCATGGTCAAGAACAAGTATCTACTTCCCAAAATTGGTGACTTGTTTGACCAACTTTATAGTACCAGTTACTTTTCTAAGGTAGACCTCAGATCAGGCTATCATCAGCTCAGAGTCAGAGAATGTGACATTCTGAAAATAACTTTCAGAACTCAGTATGGTTACTTCAAATTCTTAGTCATGTCCTTTGGTCTTACCAATGCCTCAGTAGTTTTCATGGACTTGATGACCGTGTGTTCAAGCAGCATTTGGACATGTTTGTCAGTCTTCATAGATGATATCCTTGTCTAGTCCTGCAATGAACATGATCATGCAAACCATCTTAGAATAGTAATATAGACTCTCAGAAACCATCATCTATTCGCCAAATTCAGTAAGTGCAAATTGTGGATAAGGTCAGTAGCTTTCCTCGGCTATATCATTTTTAGTGTTGGCATTAGAGTTGATCCTCAAAAGACCGAAGTAGTGAGAAACTGACCCAGACCTATCTCTCTATTAGATATCAGGAGTTTCTTGGGCTTGGCCAGCTATTACCAATGGTTTGTTAAGGGATTTTTGTCTATTGCATCCCCCATGTCAAGATTGACTCAAAGAAAGTCAAGTTTCAGTGGTCAGATTCTTGTGAGAAGAGTTTTTAGAAGTTGAAGACTTGACTCACTACAACCCCAATTTTGACTCTTCCAGATGGTTCAGATGGCTTTGTTGTGTATTGTGATGCTTCTAGGATTGGTTTGGGGTATGTTTTGATGCAGAGAGGTAAGGTCATAGCCTACACCTCTAGACAGCTTAAGCCCCAGAAAAATAAATATCCAACTTATGATCTTGAGTTAGTAGCAGCAGTATTTGCCTTAATGATTTGGTGACACTATTTATATGGAGTGCACATTGATGTGTTCACTGACCATAAGAGCCTACAGTATGTGTTCTCTCAGAAGAAGCTAAGCCTTCATGAGAGAAGGTAGTTAGAGTTGTTAAAGGACTACGACATGAACGTCCTGTATCATTCAGGTTAAGCTAATATAGTGGCTGATGCTCTAAGTAGGATGTTTATAGGTAGCGCTGCTCACATGGATGATGGTAATAAGAAGTTAGCTCAGAAAGTTTATCATCTTGCCCAACTAAGTGTCTGCTTAGTCGATTCAACAGAAGGTAATGTATGGGTGTAGGAGTAATTCAGAATCATCCCTAGTTTCTGAAGTAAAGAAAAAGCAGGATAGGGATCCCAGTCTAGTTAAGTTGAAAGAATCAGTCAGAGATCAGAAGATAGAGGTTTTCTACCAAGGAAGATATGGTGTATTGTGTGTCAGGGTTGACTATGTGTTCCAGGTGTAGATGACCTGATACAGCGGATTCTTGTAGAAGCGCATGGTGCGCATTTGATACGGGACAAATGGCCATCTTATATTTTGATGACATCTTTGGAGGCCAACATATAGAGGATCAAGACTTGGTCACCTCGAGAATACAAGAACATGCATGGAGAACCTGTTTTGAGCATAACTTAAAGCAATCTCGTGTGTGGAAGATTGCTTGGAGCATTTAAGATTGAGGACTCACGGTTTTGGACCTTAATTAAGGGCATTTTGGACATTACACATGGTGTATTAACACACCATGGCCGCACCTATCATTAAGGGCAAGGTGGTCTTTTTGTCTTCTTTTGTAATACACTATAAATAGGTCATTTTAGCTCATTTCTAGGCAGATTTAGAAGGATGAAGAATTGAAAGACCTAACTTCTCTCTTTTGAGAGTGTAACACCCTTAGTTGTAGGACATGGAAAAGTCACCCTTAGCATAGGGCTTGGAAAAGCCAATATTGATCTTTGCTTGGAAACGGTAGATCTTGAGGCGAGTTCATTCCCTTGGTGGTCACCGTAAGAGTGTGATTATGATTGTTACATTCATTAGGGGTTAGTGTTGAAATACACTTGGTTCTTAATCTTGTAATAATCTTGGTCTCACTATCTATCTTTATTTTTCTTGCAAATCGTGTATGTGTTGTGTAGTGGACTGTTTTGGGGTCTTCGTTGAATCCGAAACTTGTATTATTGTTGTTCATCTTGTTCATCACGTTTTGTAACTGTTTTGGTGTTAAAATATACTCTTGTATCTTGTATTCTTGTTGTTGGTAGCGAATCCGAGTGAGGTCTCCATCTTGGTCCTCGAATCCTTAAGATTAGTGGACTGATTTGGTGTTTGTTTCGTGCTTTCCTTGTCAATCCCGTATCATTTGGTATCAAAGCATGGCTTGATATTGTTCCTACAAGATCAATCTTGGGCTTGCTTGCTAGAAAATTCAAAAAAAAAAAAATCAAAAAGAAGCAAATCTGTCCATTTTGTGTTCTTGGCCGAAATTGTGTTGTTGTTGTGTCTTGGCCGAGATTTTTACTTGTTTTGTTGTTTCTAGAGTTAGTTTTCTTCATCTCTAACACTCTTTAGTCTAAATCTAAGTTTGAGCTTACATTGTTGGTGTTGTATACGTGAACTTGGACTTGGCCGATTTGTTGTTGAACATTGTTGTGGTGGACTGTTTTGGCCTTGTGGCTTTCATCTTGTTGTTGTTATAAGCTTGGCCCCGTGATATTGTTGTTTATTGGTGGATTGAGAACCATTTTGTTGAAGGTGTAGTTGTCTTGGCCAAGTGTTGGAGATATTGTTATTGTGGAATTTGGGAGTGGCCGTGTGAAAATTGTTGGTGTTCTTGGAGATTATTGTTGTAGTTCTTGGTGTTGTTGTTGTTGTTGTTGTTCTTGATGTTCATCACCACCTTCATATATTGTTGAAGATAAAGTGAATGTTAAATCTAAAAAGTTGAAGGAAAAGGGTGTATTATTTGTTAGTCTTGAAAGACACTACAACCAACAAAGACCTATCAATCAAGTCTCAACCACTTTCCAACACTTTTCCATGATTTAAGGATCCATGTTTTAAGGAGAAGTACAATAAAGTCAAGTCTTGAAAACTTGAAATTGAAAAGGGCTCCAAGACTTGTTTGAATTTCCCTCCTTAAACAAATTCCACCAAAGTCCAAATTGAAAAATTGACCAAGACTTGAAATTGGACAACAAAAGTTGTGTGGGACCGAAACCAATACGTGACTGCCATGTCATCACTGCTACTGTTCACGCAATATTTCCGAGCTCAAAATTTTAGATTCTTAGTTTCATCTTATTGTTTCATTAGTTTCATGTCTTGATTCTAGAATTAATTAACAACTAGTAATCACCTACTTAGTTGTAGATTAATTATTGAATCCGTTTCTTCGTGTCTTCGTTGTTTGTGTGCTTTTCTCATTTTTAACTCGTAGTAACTTCTTTGTTTCAAGTTCGTAAGTGAATTTTATTTTTGTGTCTTGAGTCGATCAAACAAGAATCTATTCCGGCCACCAAGTAGAATTGACATCCTATTGACTACCGGAGAATAAACAACCTTTCAATATTTGCCGCTCCAATTGTGAGAATCACAAAGGTGAGTGAATACGAGTGTTAGTGAGAAGTTTTTACTACTAATCTTGTTTGTTCATTTTGTAGGTTTAAAAGGTGATATAAGGGGAATATGTCTTCGATAGCCGGGGATTATTGTGACTACAACATGGGAGACTATGATTGTAGTGAAGGGTTTTATGGCTACGAAGTTGAGGGAGATTGCGGAGGCTATGAAAATAGCCATGATCGAGACTTGGGGAGATTTGAAAGTTACTGTTTTCAGGGAGAAAATGAGGTGAATGAAGTGCCTAGTGCTTATGGTAACTTTGGAGATGATGTAGGACCTCGTGATGGATCTTATGATGATGTTGGGGCATGTGAGGAGTCTTACACTTCTTACTCCGAACCTAGATTTGGTGTTAGGTATAACCCTTTTGTTTGCAAAGCTTATGAGAGCTATGATGAGGGTACACGTGAGGAGTATGAAGATCCATATTCTCCACCTTGTAGTACTTCTTATCAAAGTCGATATAGTGTGAATGATTATACTAGCTCTAGTGGAGGTTGTCCAATGAGAAGAAGAGGGTATGCATCTCCAAAACTAAGGGGTACTCGTATGCCTTACAATGTAGATCCAAGAAGGAGTGTACACTCCGGAAAGGTGACCATGTGTAGGATACCGGGCTGCCTCATTGAGCTAAATGATAGGTACCATAGAAACTACATCGTTCCATCCATGGTTGACTACTTGGGGTTGTTTCGTGAGCCTTTACTTGTTCCATACTTCTTGGACGGGTTTAAGGTTACTGAGAGGGTCAAGGTTGTCTTCTCCCAATTTGAATACCATGAGGAGGTGTGGTGCGATATTCTTTCATTGACATACGGTCATGTATGCTTAGGTGCCAATTGGTTTGCACAACATAGAGTTCCAAACGTGCAAAATTGGCCAAATATTATAAGAGACCAGTGGGGGAATCGCCTCATGACTTACTTGCTGCCTAAGCCACGAAGAGAAATGCCTACCTACTCCAATCCGAATTATTATGAGAGACAAAAGATTGAGAGGAGTAAGGGAGTGCAGGGTGGTAATCCGAGAGTGGAAAAAGGAGAGGTTGTGTGGAGCAAAGTAAGAGGATTACCACCAAACTATGCTAACATTGGTTGTCCTTCTATTTCTAAGGACATTTGTGTAGGTACCAACATGGCAAGCGAAGAAGAACAATGCCAAAAGGAAGTTGCTGCCCAAACTTTTGGAGGACCTTCACACCATGACAAAGAAGAATCTACTCATGGACTTCAAGGTAAAATGGCAAACTCTTACACTTTTGTACATGTGAATGATAATTGTGTGGCTAGTAGCCCATTGAGTGTGAGTTGTAGCTTGCCTATATGTGAGTGTATTGTTTCTTTGCACTTGATGATGATGTACATATTGTGAGTGTGGATACACTAGTTGATCCTATTGATGACCGAATAGACTCTTCTTGTAAGATCGATTTATGTCCACCTAGTGTTGAAACCATTATGTTGAATGAAAGTACGTTATCTTCTGAAATTTGTGTTGATCAACTTATGTGTGAAAATTACCCACCACTTGAGGATGTGTATGATGTAATTAATGAACCTCAAGTATGTGATGATGTTGAAAATGTTGATCAAAGTGAGAATGAACCCGAGAGCTCTTCTTGGGGTAATGTTGTGTTTGAAACATCCTTGAAACTTGATGTTGATCATTTAGAGAGTGAGGAACTTGCTTGTTCCAAATCTGTCCGTGAGGTAGATCACACTCTTTTTATGTATAATGTCTTGTTTGAAGATGATTTAAACACTCCTAATGAACCTAGTGGTGAAAATGACGGTATAGCTTGCCTTGGAAGCTATAGCCTATATGCTAACCCACTATGGTGTGACAACATTCCTCCTAAAGAGGGAAATCTCTTCTTGGAAGATGAGAGTACTCTTAAGGGTAAGGAATGTGTAGTTGCGGAAGCTACTTCTTCTTCTACTTTGTGTGATTTCATTGTTGAGAGTACTCATGGTGATTATTGGGAAACTAGTAGTGAGTACACACATGAGAGCACCTTAGTAGAAGTTGATTTGAGTGATACCTTTCTCTACTCTCTATTTGATTTGGATGATATGTATGTTATTGTAGAGAGTATGTCATTTAGTTTAGGTGTACATCTCGGGAAATGGAAGTGTTGTCGAGACCCATGTCTATGGCCACTTTTCCCATTTGACCCCAGTGCCAAATTTAGAAATGGTGATGTTGGTGCACCAAACTTTTTGCTTGGTCTACATGACAAGCAAAGTTTGATACGGTTGGGGCAGCCTCCACAGGTACACGGCCTTTCACACGAAGCCAAGCTCGGGAATTACAAAAACTCCAAGCCTTGTTCATGCAAATGGCCGTGTGTGAGTTGGTGATTGAACCAACCAAGGACCTAAATGTTTCTATGTGTGAAGAGAGGTCTTAATGTGTAATAAACTACTCTCCAAGGTTGGCACAAGAAGCAAGGGCGGATGGGTCATTTTACCCCTTTTGTTTGTAGTATAAATAGAACAAGTTAGAGAGTTATCCCTTAGTTTTTGAATGCTGATTTTTGTAACCTAAAAACACTAAACATTTCTCTCTCTCTCTACTCTTAGAAGCCGCCCCTTTATCTCACAAGTAGAGGGATACTTGTGTTGTCTCTTTGGCTAAAAACAAGGGTTTTGAGGTCGTTGAGTGCCTCTTGGTCCTTGTAAGAACTTGGTGTTTATATTCATTAGACTTAGGGTCCTCTCTTGATGTTAGGGTTCTTAGTTTCTTGAATGTTATATGTCAAGTTATCTATCTTTCATTATCTTGTTGTTGTTGTTGATTTTGCTATCTTAAAGTCTAGTGAAGCCGTGTGGGGCTCTTTTCGATTCACTAGCATTGTTGTCTATCTTGTTGTTCTTGTGTTGTTGGACTGAAAAACCGAAACTTAAACTTGTTGTGCTTGTGTTGTTGGACTGAAATCCGAGCCTACTTGAATCTCTTGGTGTTGTTGGTTTGATTTTGTATCAAAGTGCTACTCTTGATGTATCCTATACCCAAATCCTTTGTACATCTTTTGTTGAGTTTTTAATATTCCTTTCAAAGGATTCTTGGTTATATTGCAAATATGTGCAACCTTGGCATGTTGAGATGATTTGTTATGCTAACCCTAACCCTCATGCCATGAGGAATTTGTATTTGTTTCTCCTCTCTTCTGTTTTGCAAGGTTTGGATTCGAGGTCGAATCCATTTCAAGAAAGGGAGGATGATACGGGACAAATGGCCATCGTATATTTTGATGACATCTTTGGAGGCCAACATATAGAGGATCAAGACTTGGTCACCTCGAGAATACAAGAACATGCATGGAGAACCTGTTTTGAGCATAACTTAAAGCAATCTCGCGTGTGGAAGATTGCTTGGAGCATTTAAGATTGAGGACTCACGGTTTTGGACCTTAATTAAGGGCATTTTGGACATTACACATGGTGTATTAACACACCATGGCCGCACCTATCATTAAGGGCAAGGTGGTCTTTTTGTCTTCTTTTGTAATACACTATAAATAGGTCATTTTAGCTCATTTCTAGGCAGATTTAGAAGGATGAAGAATTGAAAGACCTAACTTCTCTCTTTTGAGAGTGTAACACCCTTAGTTGTAGGACTTGGAAAAGTCACCCTTAGCATAGGGCTTGGAAAAGCCAATATTGATCTTTGCTTGGAAACGGTAGATCTTGAGGCGAGTTCATTCCCTTGGTGGTCACCGTAAGAGTGTGGTTTTGATTGTTACATTCATTAGGGGTTAGTGTTGAAATACACTTGGTTCTTAATCTTGTAATAATCTTGGTCTCACTATCTATCTTTATTTTTCTTGCAAATCTTGTATGTGTTGTGTAGTGGACTGTTTTGGGGTCTTCGTTGAATCCGAAACTTGTATTATTGTTGTTCATCTTGTTCATCACGTTTTGTAACTATTTTGGTGTTAAAATATACTCTTGTATCTTGTATTCTTGTTGTTGGTAGCGAATCCGAGTGAGGTCTCCATCTTGGTCCTCGAATCCTTAAGATTAGTGGACTGATTTAGTGTTTGTTTCGTGCTTTCCTTGTCAATCCCGTATCAGCATTACTCTATTCATCCAGGGGACACTAAGATGTACCATTATTTGTGGGAGATCTAATGGTGGAGTGGGATGAAGAGAGACATTGCAGAGTTTGTAGCTAAGTGCTCACATATTAGTAGGTTAAGATTGAGCACCAGAAACCTAGTGGGTCTATGTAGGAGTTCAGTATTCCCACATAGAAGTGGGAAGAGGTGAACATGGTTTTTGTGATGGGTTTGCCTCGTACTAGTCGTCAGCACAATTCAGTTTGGTCATTGTAGACAGGATGACCAAATTAGCTCATTTCATACCAGTCCATACCTCTTATGCAGCCAAGGACTATGCCAAACTCTATGTCAGAGAGTTGGTTAGATTTCACATTGTTTTATTATCTATTATTTCATATAGAGGTACGCAGTTCACCTCTCATTTCTGGAAGGCATTCCAAAAGGCTTTTGGTACCCAAGTCCACCTTAGTACAACTTTCCATCCTCAGACAGATGGTCAAGCGAAAAGTACCATTCAGACTTTAGAGGATATGCTGCCAGCGTGTGCGATAGACTTTAAAGGTAGTTGGGATAACCACTTGCCTTTGATTGAGTTTGCATATAACAACAACTATCATTCCAGCATTCATATGACTACGTTTGAGGCACTCTATAGAAGAAGATGTAGATCTCCCATTGGTTGGTTTGAGGTGGGTGAGGCCGTAGTGGTAGGGCCTGACTTGGTATTTGATACTTTAGAAAAGTTTAGTTGATCAGGAAAGGCTTAAGACAGCTTAGAGCCGACAGAAATCATACACATTGCGCAGAAAGGATCTCGAGTTCGAGATTAGTGATTATGTGTATTTAAAAATCTCTCTTATGAAAGGAGTAAAGAGGTTTGGGAAGAAGGGGAAGATCATTCCCTGATATATCGGTCCTTACCAAATTCTCAGCCATTTTGGAAAGGTAGCTTACGAGCTTGAGATGCCTTCAGACTTATCTTCAGTTCATCCAGTGTTCCATGTCTCTCTGCTAAAGAAATGCATAGGTTACCCAGGAGTTGTAGTCCCTATATGGATACGTTTAGAACAACCTCTCTTATGAGGAGATCCCAGTCGAAATCCTTGATTATCAGATTTGTAGATTGAGGAACAAAGAGGTCCCTCTAGTCAAAGTTCTTTGGTGGAATCAGTTCATTGAGAGAGCTACTTGGGAAGCAGAAGCAGATATGCGGACCAAGTATCCTCACCTCTTCTCTGAAAACTCAGACTCAGTCCAAGGTAACAGTTTTTCCTTGAACTTACTCAGTTCCATGCTCAGATTTTCCATTATAGACTTGGTACCAGTTACCATTACATATTCAGTTGTGACTTCATGCATCAGATATGCATGTTCAGCATGAGAAACTCAGCTTATTAGCAATCCCAGTCATGCATTCATGAATCATGTTCAGCTATGTACTTATGCATCATATATGCATGTTCAGTATGAAATTTCAGCATATCAGTAGTGTGTCAGTTACGAAATCATGTTGCAGTTGTGCATATCTAGTATCTAAATTTAGTCTATCAATATTCCTAGCTTAGTCAGTCTCATCCGAGGACGAATGTTCCTAAGGGAGAGATATTGTAAGACCCTGTAAAATCCTAAGCTTGATCCAGTCCTGTAAAAGCTAGTAAGGGGTCCCAGACTTAGACAAAATTCAGCTAAGTGTTCATACTTAAAGTTATTTTAGCCTTCGTAAGTTGACAATCCTTTTTCATGACCTTAAAGTAATAATTTTTAGGTTAAATCATGATCAGGAATATCAGTAGGTTTTCTCGGACAAGTTTTGGATTTTTCGGACTTCGTTTGAAACACATTTGAAAGCTCAAACTAGTGGATCCATGCGATCTCGACGCACCGCGTCACCCATCGTGTCAATGAGCATTTTCCCCAGCTCCCAGTGCAAATTCCAGTGAACCAACACAGACTCGATGTGTCGCGTTGGCTATCGCATCAATGCCAATAGAGCGGCGTGTTGGTCTGCACGTCGCTAGATCAATTTTAACTCATTAAAGAAATGCATCCTCAGGGATAATTAGGTCTTCTCCCACCTTATGTCAGCCCCCAAACACGAAATTAAGCTTTTTTAGAGGCAAAATCTATATATCTTTCTCAAAATTTCTCAAGAACAAGCCCTAGGATCTCTAATTCAAGATTCAATATTCAAGAACACTCTATCATTTTTTGCAAATTTGAATACCAAGGTATGCCAAGTGTTCATCCAAGGGTCCCTTCCACCCTTGGAGTTCAAGAAACTACTTTTAAAATATCAAGTGAATTGATTTCATGAATTTCATGTTGGGTTTGATTATATTCATGATTATAATGATTAATTGGGTTTCTAATCCATGTTTGTTACAAATTTCATGTGGAGTTATTTGATATATGTATAGAATCATGTGAATCCATGCTAAACCCTTTTAATTGTAAATGTGGATTTAAATTATGGTGCCTATGTGTTGTTTAGTGTCATGTGCATGGATTATGTTCTCCAAGTGTTTGATAAATTGCTCATGAGAACAAAGAAAAAGGGAAAACAATCATGTCATGTTAGCTTATGTTCAAGTTATATCATGGAAGTGTTTAATGAAATGTCTCTATGAATGAGTTATGATCAGGTGCATATGGCCTTTCAAGTTTATGCTATGATTTATTTTTCATGCTATCAAGTCTGAGGGTATTTAATACCCGACAATTTAGTTATTTACCTAGATCCAGTGTCAGTTACAGAATAATCTCAGTCATGTCACGATCAGTAGTACTCTCAGTCAGTTACAAAACTTAGGAAAATTTCTGTGGACTCAGTATCAGTTTAGTCCAGTTCAGTATTCAGTTCAGACCTCAGTAAATTTAGTCAGTTAATAGAATTTAGTAGTATTCCATTAGTCAATGGAACTCAGTAAACTCTATTTAGTTCAGTTAGGTAGTATAATTAGTAACAGTTCAGTCAAGCCTAGTATGAACTAGGAATCAGTTCAGTGTCTATTAAGTTGGTAGTAGAATTCAGCACCAAGCGAACCTAGGGATAGGGGCATTCCTGCCAGCAGAAGGTTTGACCCTTAATAGCAATCCCTGCATTACAAAACTATGTATCCAGTGTAGGTTGAGATATCTTCCTTCCAAACTAGGGTTGATACATCTCATATAAGTTTTCCTGCCAGCGAAGATTGATGAAAGAGCTTTTTATCAGAGAGGGTTAACTCACAGTTGTCTTTACCCATGGCACGGTACTGACACCCTTCTAACTGGGGTTATAAGTTAGACCCCAATCTATTAAAAAGGGGGCATGTCGGTTAGATGATTACCTCCCACAGTTACAGTTTTAGTCTTCAGAATAGAACTCAATTCAATTCTACAGAAATTAGGACTGTCAGACACAGTCACTCAGTTTAATATAGAACATAGAATAGTTCCATAGAATCAGGACTGTCAGATACTGTCACCCAATTAATAGTAATACAGTATTAGTAAACTCAGATATTATTAAATCAATAATTCATAACTCAGTATTCAGTGTTATCACGACCTCAGTTACACTTTACATATTCATTTATGTACTTTTATTCAGTTATACTCATGTTATTCAGTCGGTATTGTTGATGCATATGAACCCATGTATCTCAACCTACCTCACTTAGCATACCAGTACATTCAAAGTACTGACGCATCCCTTTTTTTGCGCTATGATGTCTTCTATCATAGGTTCAGACGCACGGGCTACTGATCATATTAGCAGCCCGATCCATTAGCAGAAGACTAGTGGTGATTCCTCATAGTTCGAAGACATAATTATTACTTCAATATCTCAGTTTATCAATCCCTTATTCAGACAGTAGAGGCTTACAAACTAGAGTATTTCAGACAGATATATCAGTATTTAGTTTTTAGTACTCAGTATTTATTTAAAGTTTTGAAACTTATGGCAAGTTTTATCCTAATTGTATTATTATTCAGTTATTACAGCACATACCAGTCATGGGTTAGATTATGTTCCCTTGGGATTACCGTGTAATGTCTGGGTACTATAGCGCCCCAAATCTAGTACCCAAAATGCCACACGGTGATCATGACCCCGAAGGACCATAAGCTAACCCATGACTGATATCTATAATTGAGCACTGCATAACGAACTGTAAAAATGCGAAAATAAAAGTTGAAAGTCCATAAGGTTCAAAGATTTGATAAAACATAACATCTGAAGATTTGGTATACCAATACCAAAACCACTAAAATAACTGTCTGAACATGCTAGTCTGAAAGCCTCTAAACTGTCTGAATAAGGAGTTGATGGGATATATCTCCAACTAACTCCAACTACTAAAATAAATTAATTAATGCGATAATAAAGTAATGGTCATGTCCTCGAAGGATGAGGACTCATTTCTAACTCTGACTACTGAGACTGGAATGCTACTGATGCTCTGGAGCTCGTGCTTTTGAACCTATGGGATAGAATACCATGGCGTAAATGCATTAGTATGATTGAATGTACTGGTATACATGTGAGGTAGGCTGAATGCAAAGGGTTCACATGCATGAACTATACTAACTGACTGAATAAAATAAATGTGAGAATACATGCATGAATACCTAATAACTATAATTGAGTTCGTGATAACATGATAACTGAATTTGAGTACTGATAACGTGAGATACTGATAACTGTATGATTGAAATCACTAATACTAGGCAACTATATCTGACAGTCTAGGTTCTGATGGAACTAGCTGAGTTTCGTACTCTTCTGAGTTGATTGTATTTGATAGTCCTAAATTCTGTAGAACTATCTGAGTTCTATTACTGAGATGGAATGACTGTATCTGACAGTCCTAATCTGTAACTAAAACTGTGGTAAGTAGTTATCTAACCGACATGCCCCAAATAATGCAATATAGCTGAGTTGGGGTCCAATCTGTAACCCTAATTAGAAAGGTGTCAATACCGCGCCACTAGTAAGGACAATCTGTGAGTAACCCTTATATAACAGGTAACTCTAGTGAGAACGGTGGAAACCCTCATATAATAGGATAATCCACCTAATCTACCCTCATATAACAGGTTATGATTCCTCAACCTACGTTGGCTACGTAGTTCTGGAACGCAAGGATTGCTTCTAAGAATCACACCCTTATATAACAGGTGGGTTCCCATCCTTGGGTTCACTCAGTGCTAATTTCTACTCCTATCTAGATAGACACTGAACATGATTAACTGAATTAAATGGACTAAGTTAACTGAGTTTCATTGATCGACAGAATACTACTGAGATTACTGAAGTCCTGAGATCTCTGAGATTACTGGAGTTACTGAGTTTACTGACTTTTCCTGAGTCATGAGACTGACTAAATTCTATGGATCATGGCTTGACTGAGAGTATCTTGAAAACATGACACTGATTCTAGGCACACAACTAAATTTTTGGGTACAAGTACCCCAGGACTCGATAGAAGAAAACTGACAAAGCATGACTTTCTTAAATACATGACCAATATCACAATCCATAATACAATAAGTTGTAAATTTCATGAGGTACAAGTTCTAAAGCACCACAATGGATACATATATATCCATAATTCATTGACTAAGACATTCCATCAAACACTTGACATGCATAAACTCATACATGAATGGGGATTTCATATTATCATGCTAGTATGGCACTTTTCCTTCACATAGGCATTTAATCAAACACATGTGGAGCATACTTTGGTTATACCATCATCAATGCATCCAATTGTCATGGTTGAATAAATAAATTTGTAAATTTGAAGGGTATGATTATTATGCAAATCATCATATACTAGGGTCAATCATTGGAATATAAAATTTAAAACATGAATCAAAACCACCACAACAACATGAACATGAATTTTAATTCAATTTAAATCATGAACATTCATCAATACACAAATCTTGGATTTTGAAAAGAGATTCTTGAGCTTCATGGGTGAAAGAGACCCATGAATCAACACATGACATACCTTGACTATGAGTTTCTTAAAGTTCTTGGACTTGAAGAACTTGAATCTCTTAGTTTCTTGAAGAAGGATTTGGATCTTGTTCTTGGGGATTATCTTTGAGAGAAAACCCTTATTGATGTTGTAGATGGATAATGAACTTATGAGCCTTGATCTGATATTATTAGGTATTAGAAAGGGTGGTAAAATACCAAAAAACACTTTTTTAAAAATGACTTAAAATAACTGAAAGAAATATGGAATGGTGGGTGCGATGGTCCGTCGATGGGTCGATGGTCCGACGGTCCTGACCGTCGCACCTGGCAGAATAGGGCTTGGGCGATGGTCCATCGCTAGCTCGACGGTCTGTCGGCCTGAGCCATTTCTCTTAGGCAGAATATGGTCTCACTGTCTCTACTACGATGGCTTGGGTGATGGTTCGTCTCTAGCTAGACAGTCCATCGTCTCTCACCGTCGCACCTGGGCATTTTTTATTGCTCTCTATATTTCAGCCATAACTTTCTACCCCGATATCGGATTTTGATGAAATGGGTATCGATGGAAAGCTTATTTAATTTTCCAATCAATAAAAAGTGAAAATCTTAGAAATTCAACGTGTACAAAAATGGATTCATCTTCCAAAGTAAATTTCTAACATTCTTTGGATGATTTCAAGCTAGGTAGAAGTACGGGGTATTACAGGTACATACTCGGGGCGTTACACACAACTTGTAACATCTGCTAATGCAATTCATCATACAAATACTTAGTGTGAGGTTTGTAGCAATAGTGGTCATTATGAAACTATGTGTAGAGAAAATCCTGATTCAGTGATGTTTGTGGGCAATTCTCAAAGTCTGAATTATGGGAATGCCTACTATCAATAGTGGTAGACTCATCCACCAATTCCATCATGGAATAACCAACAACAATAGTTTCAGCAGCAACACGTTTAAGGGAATTAGGCCACGACTCAAACTAGCAATATAGAAGAGCTATTGAAACATATTATAGTTGCTCAAGAACTGTTAGTAACAGATATGAAGATCCAATGGTTACAAAGAATTTAGAGATGAGTTTTGGTCAGATGGAAGGAGCACATAACACTAGGCCTCAAAGAGGCCTACCATATGATATGAGCCAAATCCTAAGCAAGTAATGGCAATCACTTTGAGAAGTGGTAAAGAGATTAATAAAGAACCTTCGGAGACAACTAAGGAGGTAGATACAGAGTTGGTTCCTCAATAGGTAGATGACAATGTTGCTAAAAATTTGAGGAAGTCCTAGTATTAAAAAACAAGGTTGCTGATAGGTTGATACAAAATCAAACCAACAACACCAAGAGCTTCAAGAAGGCTCGGATTTCATTCCAACAACACAAGAACAACAAGCTCAAGTTTCGGTTTTCAGTCCAACAACACAAGAACAACAAGATATATATATCAATGCTAGTGAATCGAAAAGAGCCCCACACGGCTTCACTAGACTTTAAGATAACAAAATCAACAACAACAACAAGGTAAAGAAAGGTAGATAACTTGACATATAACATTCAAGAAACTAAGAACCCTAACATCAAGAGAGGACCCTAAGTCTAATGAATATAAACACCAAGTTCTTACGAGGACCAAGAGGCACTCAACGACCTCAAAACCCTTGTTTCTAGCCAAAGAGACAACACAAGTATCCCTCTACTTGTGAGAGAATAGAGGCGGCTTCTAAGAGTGGAAGAGAGAGGAAATGTTTAGTGTCTTTAGGTTACAAAAATCAGCATTCCAAAAACTACGGGATAACTCTCTAACTTGTTCTATTTATACTACAAACAAAAGGGGTAAAATGACCCATCCGCCCTTGCTTCTTGTGCCAACCTTGGAGAGTAGTTTATTACACATTAAGACCTCTCTTCACACATAGAAACGTTTAGGTCCTTGGTTGGTTCAATCACCAACTCACACACGGCCATTTGCATGAACAAGGCTTGGAGTTTTTGTAATTCCCGAGCTTGGCTTCGTGTGAAAGGCCGTGTACCTGTGGAGGCTGCCCCAACCGTATCATACTCTCCATCTTGAGAGGAATTTGACCTCAAATTCAGCATTTGGTCATCTTCAACCGCATCCACGAGGGAGAGATCACCAACGTTGAAAGTGTTGTGCACTTGATATTCCGGTGGAAGGTCAATCTTGTAGGCGTTGTCATTGATTCTCTCAAGTACTTGGAAAGGACCATCACCCCTTGGCAGCAATTTTGACTTCCTTTGAGCTGGAAACCGTTCCTTTCGAAGATGCACCCACACCCAATCTCCGGGTTCAAGCACAAGCCTTCTTCTCCCTTTGTTTACCCTTTTTGCAACCTCTTGGTTCTTCTTTTCAAGCTTGATCCGCACCGTCTCATGCATTTTCTTCATTGCCTCGGCTCTTTTATTGCCATCTAAGCTGGTCATGAGATCACTAGACAAAGGAGTGAGATCTAAAGGGGTAAGGGGATTCAGGCCGTAAACACATTCAAAGGGAGTCATTCCCGTGCTCGAATGTATTACCCGGTTGTATGCAAATTCCACCAAGGTTAGGTGATCTTCCCATGAAGTCAGTTTACCTTTAACCATAGAACGTAGCATAGACCCTAAGGTTCTATTTACTACCTCCGTTTGGCCATCGGTTTGTGGGTGGCAAGACGTGGAGAAAAGTAACTTCGTTCCAAGCCTACCCCACATGGACTTCCAAAAGAGACTTAGGAACTTGGAGTCCCTATCGCTCACAATAGTCCTCGGTACCCCGTGAAGCTTTACAACATGTTCAACAAATAATGAAGCTACACTACGAGCATCCTCGGTTTTAGCACATGGAATAAAATGAGCCATTTTAGAGAATCTATCAACAATAACAAAAATGCTATCTCGGCCCTTTCTAGACCTTGGCAGCCCCAAAACAAAATCCATCGAAATGTCCAACCAAGGTCTAAGGGGAGTAGGGAGTGGGGTGTATAATCCTTGAGGTAGAAGACGAGATTTCGCACTCCGGCAGGCCACGCATTGACTACAAATTTTAGTGACGTCTTTGCGCATTTTGGGCCAATAGAAGTTCTCCTCTAAGATTCTGAGGGTCTTGTCTACCCCAAAGTGCCCCATGAGGCCTCCGTCATGGGCCTCCCTCACAAATAATTCCCTCCAAGAACTAGAAGGAACACACAACCTCCTCCCTTTGAACAAATACCCATCGAACCGAGAGTAGGAGGAATGGTCATTCTCCTTAAGCCAACGGTCCCTTCCCCACTCTTCGCATTCCCTAAAAATAGGAGCAAAGGTAGGATCCTCGGGATACAACAACCGCAAGCTCTCAAAACCCATAAATTTCGAAGACAAGGTAGCAACAAGCACATGCTTCCTAGACAAGGCATCGGCAACAATATTTTCCTTTCCCCTTTTGTAATGAATTACATAAGGGAAAGTCTCGATGAACTCAATCCACTTAGCATGACGCCTATTCAACTTGTCTTGGCTCTTAAGGTGTTTCAACGACTCATGATCCGTTCGTATCACAAACTCCTTAGGCCACAAATAATGTTGCCAATTTCCCAAAGCTCTACCAAGGGCGTACAACTCCAAATCATAAGTTGAGTAATTAAGAGTTGCCCCTTTGAGCTTTTCACTGAAATAAGCAACGGGCTTACCTTCTTGCATCAAAACAGCCCCGATGCCAACCTTACTAGCATCACACTCTACTTCAAACATCTTATCAAAATCGGGCAATTGCAATAAAGGCGCCGAGATGAGCGTAGCTTTCAAGGCCTCAAAAGCCCTAGCCTGCTCATCACCCCATTTAAAGGGTCCGTCCTTTCTAATTACCTCGGTCAAGGGGGCTGCTATGGAACTAAATCCTTTGACAAACCTCCTATAAAAGCTTGCCAACCCGTGGAAACTTCGGATTTCTCCAATACTTTTAGGGGTCGGCCAACTTCGAATAGAGTCTATCTTGGAATCGTCCACTTCCACACCCCTTGAGCTCACGACAAAACCCAAGAATATAACCTTATCAACACCAAAAGAACACTTCTCCATGTTGACATACAGCTTCTACTTTCGGAGCACATCAAACACACATCTCAAATGCATTATATGATCATCAATAGATTTACTATACACCAACACATCATCAAAGTAAACCACCACAAACTTTCCAATATAAGGCTTCATTACATGATTCATTAGCCTCATAAAGGTGCTAGGAGCATTGGTAAGGCCGAAGGGCATGACCAGCCACTCATATAGACCGAATTTGGTCTTGAATGCGGTCTTCCACTCATCACCGGGTTGCATGCGAATTTGGTGATAGCCGCTCCTAAGGTCCACTTTGGAAAACAAACAAGATCCGTGGAGCTCATCTAACATATCATCTTGCCTAGGGATTGGATGAAGATACCTTATAGTGATTTTGTTGATGGCTCTACAATCGACGCACATGCGCTAAGTTCCGTCCTTCTTCGGTACCAAAAGCACCGGAACAGCACACGGACTCATGCTTTCCTTGATGTATCCCTTGTTGATAAGCTCCTCAACTTGTCTTTCAAGCTCCTTAGTGTCCATGGGATTGCTCCTATAGGCCGGTTTGTTTGGAAGTTGTGAACCCGGCACCAAATCAATTTGGTGCTCAATTCCCCGAAGTGGGGGCAATCCTTGCGGAAGTTCTTGAGGAAATACATCTTCATACTCCTGCAACACACAAGAAATCAAAGGGGAAATGGAAGAATTAGTGGGGTTAGTATTAAAACAATGGGCCAAAAGTAACATCGGCTTGTTTTCATCATGGTCCACTAAGAGTTCTTTCCTCCTAGCCAACATCATTACGTTTTCCATCTCCCGTGTCGTTGGGGCAGCCTCGGATGTCCCTATTTTCTCACCTACGGCATCCCCCCCTTTTCTCCCTTTTCGGATTCCTTCCCCTTTCCCTTCAACTCTCTCATCTTTTGATGCCACTCATTTACTTGGGAGGGTGAAAGAGGATGAAGTGTGACCTTTCGGCCATCCTTCTCAAGCGTATACCGGTTGGACCTCCCATCGTGTTTAGTAGACCTATCATATTGCCATGGTCTACCTAACAACAAGTGACATGCTTGCATTGGGATCACGTCACAAAGCACTTCATCGTGGTAGTTTCCCACCTTAAACCGAATCACTCATTGCCTTGTGACCTTTAATTCACCCCAATCATTCAACCATTGTAGCTTGTAAGGACTAGTGTGTAGTATAGTTGGTAGCTTCAAGAAATTTACCATAGCATGGCTCGCAACATTTGTACAACTACCACTATCAATCACCAAGGTGCACACACTCCCCTTTACAAGACATTTAGTATGGAATAGATTTTCCCTTTGACTCGTGATACGGTTGGGACAGCCTCCACAGGTACACGGCCTTTCACACGAAGCCAAGCTCGGGAATTACAAAAACTCCAAGCTTTGTTCATGCAAATGGCCGTGTGTGAGTTGGTGATTGAACCAACCAAGGACCTAAACGTTTTTATGTGTGAAGAGAGGTCTTAATGTGTAATAAACTACTCTCCAAGGTTGGCACAAGAAGCAAGGGCGGATGGGTCATTTTACCCCTTTTGTTTGTAGTATAAATAGACATGTTAGAGAGTTATTGCTTAGTTTTTGAATGCTGATTCTTGTAACCTAAAAACACTAAACAATTCTCTCTCTCTCTACTCTTAGAAGACGCCCCTTTATCTCACAAGTAGAGGGATACTGCTGTTGTCTCTTTGGCTAGAAACAAGGGTTTTGAGGTCGTTGAGTGCCTCTTGGTCCTCGTAAGAACTTGGTGTTTATATTCATTAGACTTAGGGTCCTCTCTTGATGTTAGGGTTCTTAGTTTCTTGAATGTTATATGTCAAGTTATCTATCTTTCATTATCTTGTTGTGGTTGTTGATTTTGCTATCTTAAAGTCTAGTGAAGCCGTGTGGGGCTCTTTTCGATTCACTAGCATTGTTATCTATCTTGTTGTTCTTGTGTTGTTGGACTGAAAAACCGAAACTTAACTTGTTGTGCTTGTGTTGTTGGACTGAAATCGGAGCCTACTTGAATCTCTTGGTGTTGTTGGTTTGATTTTGTATCATTTGGTATCAAAGCAAGACCGGTTGTGTTCCAACATAACCCATCTTGGGCTAGTTCATGGCTTAAACAAACAACACCAAAAAGGAATTCTGAAAATCTGTCCATTAAAAGTTGAAACCAAGAATGATGTTGTATGTTTAGATCTAGGTGTTATTTTGCTTGTTTAGTGAGTTTCTAGCGTTGCTTTCTTTCTCACCAACACTAAGGTGTCTAGATCCAAAAGTTGAGCTTGAAAACTTGAACATTGTGTAGTGACTTGAAGTGGCCGAAAGTGTATGTTGTTGATAACCAAAAGAAAAATCGGTGGTTGTGTGTTTATGTGCTAAAGAAGTTGATGAAGTTTGTTGAGGTGTTCATCTTTTGAATTTGTTCATCTTGATCATCTTGTTGTGTGCTCAAGTTGTAAGACAAGCTATGATACAAGATCAAACCAACAACACCAAGGACTACAAGTAGGTTCGGATTTCAGTCCAACAACACAAGAACAACAAGTTTAATTTTCAGTTTTTCAGCTCAACAACACATGAACAACAAGATGAACAACAATGCTAGTGAATCGAAAAGAGCCCCACACGGCTTCACTAGACTTTTAAGATGACAAAATCAACAACAACCACAAGATAAGGAAAGATAGATAACTTGACATATAACATTCAAGAAACTAAGAACCCTAACATCAAGAGAGGACCCTAAGTCTAATGAATATAAACACCAAGTTCTTACGAGGACCAAGAGGCACTCAACGACCTCAAAACCCATGTTTCTAGCCAAAGAGACAACACAAGTATCCCTCTACTTGTGAGATAGTAGTGGCGGCTCTCAAGAGTGGAAAAGAGAGAGAAAGTTTAGTGTTCTTTAGGTTACAAAATCAGCATTCAAAAAGTAAGGAATAGCTCTCTAATATGTTCTATTTATACTACAAACAAAAAGGATAAAATGACCCATCCGCCCTTGCTTCTTGTGCCAACCTTGAAGAGTAGTTTATTACACATTAAGACAACTCTTCACACATAAAAACGTTTAGGTCCTTGGTTGGTTCAATCACCAACTCACACACGGCCATTTGCATGAACAAAGCTTGGAGTTTTTGTAATTCCCGAGCTTGGCTTCGTGTGAAAGGCCGTGTACCTGTGGATGTACCTGTGGATGTACCTGTGGAGGCTGCCCCAACCGTATCATCCTCTCCATCTTGAGAGGAATTTGACCTCAAATTCAGCATTTGGTCATCTTCAACCGCATCCACGAGGGAGAGATCACCAACGTTGAAAGTGTTGTGCACTTGATATTCCGGTGGAAGGTCAATCTTGTAGGCGTTGTCATTGATTCTCTCAAGTACTTGGAAAGGGCCATCACCCCTTGGCAGCAATTTGGACTTCCTTTGAGCTGGAAACCGATCCTTCCGAAGATGCACCCACACCCAATCTCCGGGTTCAAGCACAAGCCTTCTTCTCCCTTTGTTTACCCTTTTTGCAACCTCTTGGTTCTTCTTTTCAAGCTTGATCCGCACCGTCTCATGCATTTTATTCATTGCCTCCTCTCTTTTATTTCCATCTAAGATGGTCATGAGATCACTAGACAAAGGAGTGAGATCTAAAGGGGTAAGGGGATTCAGGCCGTAAACACATTCAAAGGGAGTCATTCCCGTGCTCGAATATATTACCCGGTTGTATGCAAATTCCACCAAGGGTAGGTGATCTTCCCATGAAGTCAGCTTACCTTTAACCATAGAATGTAGAATAGACCCTAAGGTTCTATTTACTACCTCCGTTTGGCCATCGGTCTGTGGGTGGCAAGACGTGGAGAAAAGTAACTTCGTTCCAAGCCTACCCCACATGGACTTCCAAAAGAGACTTAGGAACTTGGAGTCCCTATCGCTCACAATAGTCCTCGGTACCCCCGTGAAGCTTTACAACATGTTCAACAAATAATGAAGCTACACTACGAGCATCCTCGGTTTTAGCACATGGAATAAAATGAGCCATTTTAGAGAATCTATCAACAATAACAAAAATGTTATCTCGGCCCTTTCTAGTCCTTGGCAGCCCCAAAACAAAATCCATCGAAATGTCTAACCAAGGTCTAAGGGGAGTAGGGAGTGGGGTGTATAACCCTTGAGGTAGGAGACGAGCTTTCGCACTCCGGCAGGCCACGCATTGACTACAAATTTTAGTGACGTCTTTGCGCATTTTGGGCCAATAGAAGTTCTCCTCTAAGATTCCGAGGGTCTTGTCTACCCCAAAGTGCCCCATGAGGCCTCCGTCATGGGCCTCCCTCACAAATAATTCCCTCCAAGAACTAGAAGGAACACACAACCTCCTCCCTTTGAACAAATACCCATCGAACCGAGAGTAGGAGGAATGGTCATTCTCCTTAAGCCAACGGTCCCTTCCCCACTCTTCGCATTCCCTAAAAATAGGAGAAAAGGTAGGATCCTCGGGATACAACAACCGCAAGCTCTCAAAACCCATCAATTTCGAAGACAAGGTAGCAACAAGCACATGCTTCCTAGACAAGGCATCGGCAACAACATTTTCCTTTCCCCTTTTGTAATGAATTACATAAGGGAAAGTCTCGATGAACTCAATCCACTTAACATGACGCCTATTCAACTTGTCTTGGCTCTTAAGGTGTTTCAACGACTCATGATCAGTTCGTATCACAAACTCCTTAGGCCACAAATAATGTTGCCAATTTCCCAAGGCTCTAACAAGGGCGTACAACTCCAAATCATAAGTTGAGTAATTAAGAGTTGCCCCTTTGAGCTTTTCACTGAAATAAGCAACGGGCTTACCTTCTTGCATCAAAACAGCCCCGATGCCAACCTTACTAGCATCACACTCTACTTCAAACATCTTATCAAAATCGGGCAATTGCAATAAAGGCGCCGAGATGAGCGTAGCTTTCAAGGCCTCAAAAGCCCTAGCCTGCTCATCACCCCATTTAAAGGGTCCGTCCTTTCTAATTACCTCGGTCAAGGGGGCTGCTATGGAGCTAAATCCTTTGACAAACCTCCTATAAAAGCTTGCCAACCCGTGGAAACTTCGGATTTCTCCAATAGTTTTAGGGGTCGGCCAACTTCGAATAGAGTCTATCTTGGAATCGTCCACTTCCACACCCCTTGAGCTCACGACAAAACCCAAGAATATAATCTTATCAACACCAAAAGAACACTTCTCCATGTTGGCATACAGCTTTTCCTTTCGGAGCACATCAAACACACATCTCAAATGCATTATATGATCATCAATAGATTTACTATATACCAACACATCATCAAAGTAAACCACCACAAACTTTCCAATATAAGGCTTCATTACATGATTCATTAGCCTCATAAAGGTGCTAGGAGCATTGGTAAGGCCGAAGGGCATGACCAGCCACTCATAGAGACCGAATTTGGTCTTGAATGCGGTCTTCCACTCATCACCGGGTTGCATGCGAATTTTGTGATAGCTACTCCTAAGATCCACTTTAGAAAACAAACAAGATCCGTGGAGCTCATCTAACATATCATCTAGTCTAGGGATTGGATGACGATACCTTATAGTGATTTTGTTGATGGCTCTACAATCGACGCATATGCGCCAAGTTCCGTCCTTCTTCGGTACCAAAAGCACCGGAACAGCACACGGACTCATGCTTTCCTTGATGTACCTCTTGTTGAGAAGCTCCTCAACTTGCCTTTCAAGCTCCTTAGTGTCCATGGGATTGCTCCTATAGGCCGGTTTGTTTGGAAGTTGTGAACCCGGCACCAAATCAATTTGGTGCTCAATTCCCCGAAGTGGGGGCAAACCTTGCGGAAGTTCTTGTGGAAATACATCTTCATACTCCTGCAACACACAAGAAATCAAAGGGTAAATGGAAGAATTAGTGGGGTTAGTATTAAAACAATGTGCCACAAGTAACATCGGCTTGTTTTCATCATGGTCCACGAAGAGTTCTTTCCTCCTAGCCAACATCACTACGTTTTCCATCTCCCTTGTCGTTGGGGCAGCCTCGGATGTCCCTACGTCCTTACCTACGGCATCCCCCCCCTTTTCTCCCTTTCCGGATTCCCCCCCCTTTCCCTTCAACTCCCTCATCTTTTGATGCTACTCATTTACTTGGGAGGGTGAGAGAGGATGAAGTGTGACCTTTCGGCCATCCTTCTCAAGCGTATACCGGTTGGACCTCCCATCGTGTCTAGTATACCTATCATATTGCCATGGTCTACCTAACAACAAATGACATGCTTGCATTGGGATCACGTCACAAAGTACCTCATCGTGGTAGTTTCCCACCTTAAACCGAATCACACATTGTCTCGTGACCCTTAATTCACCACAATCATTCAACCATTGTAGCTTGTAAGGACTAGTGTGTGGTGTAGTTGGTAGCTTCAAGAAATTTACCATAGCATGGCTCGCAACATTTGTACAACTACCACTATCAATCACCAAGGTGCACACATTCTCCTTTACAAGACACTTAGTATGGAATAGATTTTCCCGTTGACTCGGGTCATCTATCGCCTTACTAATCATGACACGTCTAACCACAAAGTTTGGAACCACACACTCCCCCTCTTGTGGATAGACATCTTCACTACCATCTACTTCATCATCATTCGGCCCATTTTCAGCTCCCTCTCCATCTTGAGGCTCGGCCTCATCCTCCCTCCTTTCGGAAACCACTTCCTCACCAAGGTAGTACACCTTTCCTTCTCGTAGGATCACATTGCGCCGGTTCGGATATTCGTTGGCCTTATGCCCCCAACCTTGTCACTTAAAGCATTGGAACCCCTTTGGGTTGGGATATTTGTGAGCCTCCGGTTTCGGAGGGAATTTAGGGACGGTTTTGGACTCGGGCAGCTTCGTAGGGGCGGGTTGGTCCTTGTTTTTGGTCCTACCCGAGGGGGCTTGTACCCTTGCCTTGAAGGATGATCTCTCCTTAAGTTCCCTTTCAATCTCAAGGGCCGCTTGGAATATACCGTCAATGGTTTCAAACCGGTGAAGGGTCAAATGAGTGGAGATCTCTTTGTTCAACCCACACTTGAACCGGATGATGTCGTGACTGATTTGCTCCCCTCGATGATCAAGTTTCAACATGAGTTGTTGGAACTCGTCAAAATAGGCCATCACACTCTTGCCTCCTTGCCGCAAGCCATATAATCTAGCAAGCAATTCATGACGATATCTCTCGGGAAGGTATCGTTGCCTCATCAAGTACCTCAACCGATACCAAGGCGGTGGCTGCCCATCGACTAATTCATTACCAAACCGTTTAACATACTCCCACCAAGTGTTAGCATAGCCCTCAAGGTGAGCTATAGCGTAGCAACTCTTATTTTCGTCCGAGATGTCATTAACTTGGAAAACTTTGTCACAAGCCGATTCCCAAGTTAAGTAGGCCTCGGGATCACTTTCACCCTTAAAGATGGGTAGGCTCAACTTGATGGTGTTGATGCCTACGTCTCTCTCTTGGTGTCGGTTTCCCCTATCTCCATACCCCCGGTATCTCCTAGGTTCTCCTCGACCCCCTCTTAACTCCTCCTCCCTCATATAAGCATCATCAAAGGCTCCATCTCCTTCATACTCCTCTCTACCGTATCCTTCAAAGTGGGCTGGTCGGCCTTGGCCGTTTTGATTCGGAGGATTTGGAATTTGTGGTCTTTGGTTTAATGGAGCTTGGAATGGAGGGTTCGGATTTAGTGGAGGTACTTGGCGTCCAAATCCCTCTTATGGAATTGGAGGGGCTTGGAAATGTAGTGGTCTAGTGGAGTCTCGGTTTGGAGGAAAATAGGTAGTTTGGCTTGCGGTATTTAGTGGAGCTTGGGGTGCATTTAGCATTTGGTGGACTGTTTTGGGTGTGATGGTTGCGGAGGAGGTCCTATCATGACCATTGGTAGATACATGTAGAGGAGTAGAAGGACGGGAGTTCCTTTGACTCTCCACTTGTTCTAATCTCCCACTAATAGTCGACACTTCCCCCTTTATTGCTGCCAAGTCCCCTCTCACGGCCCCAAATTCCGAGTTCAACCTTTCAAGTGTCCGGGTAACGGCCTCAAGAGTGACCCTCATAGAATCAAGGGCATTAGTATCCACATTATGAGACGTAGTTCCTTCCATTGTCAAGGTATTATCCGCTTTAGTTCACCACAAGTTCGTGTTCTACAAGTGTTGTATAATTGGCTAGTAACCGTGAGATTTGTAAGGTATGAGTAAGCTCTTATCCGGAATGGATTCTTGTTTGAAGACTCAAAGAATTCTTGCCGGACTAGAGTCAAAAATCAGCAACTCATTCAAACGAATAAAGCACTCAAATAAACGTTGACACGAACAAACGGTTCAAGGAACTAGTTGACAACCTAGTAGAAATGTACTAGTTTGTTAATTAGTTCTAGGACCAAGTAAGGGAAACCAAGGATCAACAATTAGCAACCAAAGAATATCCTAAGTTGAGCTTATAGTGACGTGGCAGCATGCAATGGTTCCACACGTTTTTTCTTCTCTCTTTTTTTTTTTGTTAATATTCACACACTTGTTATAGTTTGCAAAGTGTTTTTGGTGGGAAAAAAATAAAATCTTGTAGTGTTTCACCCTTTTCAAATTCAAAAAGTGATGTTTGGTAGACTAATCCCACAAAACAAGGCTCCTTGAATTAGGGAAAAGTGATTGACAAGACCAAAAGGTGATGGGTGCAAATCTTTCACAACAACTTTATAACTTGTCTTACAACTTGAGCACACAACAAGATGAACAAGATGAACAATTTCAAAAGATGAACACCTCAACAATCTTCTTCAACTTCTTTAGCACATAAACACAACATCCACCGATTTTATTTCTTTTTTGGTCACCAACAACATACAACTTTCGGCCACTTCAAGTCACTACACAATGTTCAAGTTTTCTTTTTTTTTTTTTTCAAGCTCAACTTTTGGATTTAGACACCTTAGTGTTGGTGAGAAAGAAACCAACACTAGAAACTCACTAAACAAGCAAAATAACACTTAGATCTAGACATGCATCATCATTCTCGGCTTCAACTTTTAATGGACAGATTTCAGAATTTCCTTTTGGTGTTGTTTGTTCAAGCCGTGAACTAGCCCAAGATGGGTTATGTTGGAACACAACCGGTCTTGCTTTGATACCAAATGATACAAGATCAAACCAACAACACCAAGGACTACAAGTAGGTTCGGATTTCAGTCCAACAACACAAGAACAACAAGTTTAATTTTCAGTTTTTCAGCTCAACAACACATGAACAACAAGATGAACAACAATGCTAGTGAATCGAAAAGAGCCCCACACGGCTTCACTAGACTTTTAAGATGACAAAATCAACAACAACCACAAGATAAGGAAAGATAGATAACTTGACATATAACATTCAAGAAACTAAGAACCCTAACATCAAGAGAGGACCCTAAGTCTAATGAATATAAACACCAAGTTCTTACGAGGACCAAGAAGCACTCAACGACCTCAAAACCCTTGTTTCTAGCCAAAGAGACAACACAAGTATCCCTCTACTTGTGAGATAGTAGTGGCGGCTCTCAAGAGTGGAAAAGAGAGAGAAAGTTTAGTGTTCTTTAGGTTACAAAATCAGCATTCAAAAAGTAAGGAATAGCTCTCTAATATGTTCTATTTATACTACAAACAAAAAGGATAAAATGACCCATCCGCCCTTGCTTCTTGTGCCAACCTTGAAGAGTAGTTTATTACACATTAAGACACCTCTTCACACATAAAAACGTTTAGGTCCTTGGTTGGTTCAATCACCAACTCACACACGGCCATTTGCATGAACAAAGCATGGAGTTTTTGTAATTCCCGAGCTTGGCTTCGTGTGAAAGGCCGTGTACCTGTGGAGGCTGCCCCAACCGTATCAAGCTATAAAGTTGTTGTGAAAGACTTGCCCCCATCACCTTTTAGTCTTGTCAATCCCTTTTCCCTAATTCAAGGAGCCTTGTTTTGTGGGATTAGTCAACCAAACCTCACTTTCTTGAGTTTGAAAAGGATGAAATACTACAAGATTTTTATTTTTCCCACCAAAACACTTTGCAAACTACAAGTTGTGTGAATATTAAAACAAAAAAAAAAGAGAAGAAGAACGTGTGGAACCATCGCATGCTGCCACGTCACTATAAGCTCAACTTAGGATATTCTTTGGTTGCTAATTGTTGATCCTTGGTTTCCCTTACTTGGTCCTAGAACTAATTAACAAACTAGTACCTTCCTACTAGGTTGTCAACTAGTTCCTTGAACCGTTTATTCGTGTCAACGATTATTTGAGTGCTTTTATTCGTTTGAATGAATTGCTGATTTTTGACTCTAGTCCGGCAAGAATTCTTTGAGTCTTCAAACAAGAATCCATTCCGGATAAGAGCTTACTCATACCTTTAAAATTTCACGGTTACTAGCCAATTATACAACACTTGTGGAACACGAACTTGTGGTGAACTAAAGCGGATAATATCTTGACAATGGAAGGAGCTACGTCTCATAATGTGGATACTAATGCCCTTGATTCTATGAGGGTCACTCTTGAGGCCGTTACCCGGACACTTGAAAGGTTGAATTCGGAATTTGGGGCCGTGAGAGGGGACTTGGCAGCAATAAAGGGGGAAGTGTCGACTATTAGTGGGAGATTAGATCAAGTGGAGAGTCAAAGGAACTCTCGTCCTTCTACTCCTCTACATGTATCTACCAATGGTCATGATAGGACCTCCTCCGCAACCATCACCCCCGAAACCGTCCACCAATTGCTAAATGCACCCCAAGCTCCACTAAATATCGCAAGCCAAACTACCTATTTTCCTCCAAACCGAGACCCCACTAGACCACTACATTTCCAAGCCCCTCCAATTCCACAAGAGGGATTTGGACGCCAAGTACCTCCACTAAATCCGAACCCTCCATTCCAAGCTCCATTAACTCAAAGACCGCAAATTCCAAATCCTCCGAATCAAAACGGCCAAGGCCGACCAGCCCACTTTGAAGGATACGGTAGAGAGGAGTATGAAGGAGAGGGAGCCTTTGATGATGCTTATATGAGGGAGGATGAGTTAAGAGGGGGTCGAGGAGAACCTAGGAGATACCGGGGGTATGGAGATAGGGGAAACCGACACCAAGAGAGAGACGTAGGCATCAACACCATCAAGTTGGGCCTACCCATCTTTAAGGGTGAAAGTGACCCCGAGGCCTACTTAACTTGGGAATCGGCTTGTGACAAAGTTTTCCAAGTTAATGACATCTCGGAAGAAAAGAAGAGTTGCTACGCTATAGCTCACCTCGAGGTCTATGCTAACACTTGGTGGGAGTATGTTAAACGATTTGGTAATGAATTAGTTGATGGGCAGCCACCACCTTGGTATCGGTTGAGGTATTTGATGAGACAACGATACCTTCCCGAGAGATATCGTCATGAGTTGCTTGCTAGATTGTATGGCTTGCGGCAAGGAGGCAAGAGTGTGATGGCCTATTTTGACGAGTTCCAACAACTCATGTTGAAACTTGATCATCGTGGGGAGCAAATCAGTCACGACATCATCCGGTTCAAGTGTGGGTTAAACAAAGAGATCTCCACTCATTTGACCCTTCACCGGTTTGAAACCATTGACGGTATATTCCAAGCGGCCCTTGAGATTGAAAGGGAACTTAAGGAGAGATCATCCTTCAAGGCAAGGGTACAAACCCCCTCGGGTTGGCCCAAAAACAAGGACCAACCCGCCCCTACGAAGCTGCCCGAGTCCAAAACAGTCCCTAAATTTCCTCTAAAACCGGAGGCTCACAAATATCCCAACCCAAAGGGGTTCCAATGCTTCAAGTGCCAAGGTTGGGGGCATAAGGCCAATGAATGTCCGAACTGGCGCAATGTGATCCTACGAGAAGGGAAAGTGTACTACCTTGGTGAGGAGGTGGTTTCCGAAAGGGGGGAGGATGAGGCCGAGCCTCAAGATGGAGAGGGAGCTGAAAATGGGGCAAATGATGATGAATTAGATGGTAGTGAAGATGCCTATCCACAAGAAGGGGAGTGTGTGGTTCCAAACTTTGTGGTTAGACGTGTCATGATTAGTAAGGCGATAGATGACCCGAGCCAAAGGGAAAATCTATTCCATACTAAGTGTCTTGTAAAGGGGAGTGTGTGCACCTTGGTGATTGATAGTGGTAGTTGTACAAATGTTGCGAGCCATGCTATAGTAAATTTCTTGAAGCTACCAACTACACTACACACTAGTCCTTACAAGCTACAATGGTTGAACGATTGTGGTGAATTAAAGGTCACAAGGCAATGTGTGATTCGGTTTAAGGTGGGAAACTACCACGACGAAGTGCTTTGTGACGTGATCCCAATGCAAGAATGTCACTTTTTATTAGGTAGACCATGGCAATATGATAGGTCTACTAAACACGATGGGAGGTCCAACCGGTATACGCTTGAGAAGGATGGCCAAAAGGTCACACTTCACCCTCTTTCACCCTCCCAAGTAAATTAGTGGCATCAAAATATGAGAGAGTTGAAGGGAAAGGGGAAGGAATCCGGAAAGGGAGAAAAGGGGGGGATGCCATAGGTGAGGAAGTAGGGACATCCGAGGCTGTCCCAAAGACAAGGGAGATGTAAAACGTAGTGATGTTGGCTAGGAGGAAAGAACTCTTCGTGGACCATGATGAAAACAAGCCGATGTTACTTTTGGCCCATTGTTTTAATACTAACCCCACTAATTCTTCCATTTCCCCTTTGATTTCTTGTGTGTTGCAGGAGTATGAAAATGTATTTCCTCAAGAACTTCCGCAAGGGTTGCCCCCACTTCGGGGAATTGAGCACCAAATTGATTTGGTGCCGGGTTCACAACTTCCGAACAAACCGGCCTATAGGAGCAATCCCACGGACACTAAGGAGCTTGAAAGAAAAGTTGAGGAGCTTCTCAACAAGGGATACATCAAGGAAAGCATGAGTCTGTGTGCTGTTCCGGTGCTTTTGGTACCGAAGAAGGACGGAACTTGGCGCATGTGCGTCGATTGTAGAGCCATCAACAAAATCACTATAAGGTATCTTCATCCAATCCCTAGACTAGATGATATGTTAGATGAGCTCCACGGATCTTGTTTGTTTTCTAAAGTGGACCTTAGGAGCGGCTATCACCAAATTCGCATGCAACCCAGTGATGAGTGGAAGACCGCATTCAAGACCAAATTCGGTCTATATGAGTGGCTGGTCATGCCCTTCGGCCTTACCAATGCTCCTAGCACCTTTATGAGGCTAATGAATCATGTAATGAAGCCTTATATTAGAAAGTTTGTGGTGGTTTACTTTGATGATGTGTTGGTGTATAGTAAATCTATTGATGATCATGTAATGCATTTGAGATGTGTGTTTGATGTGCTCCGAAAGGAGAAGCTGTATGCCAACATGGAGAAGTGTTCTTTTGGTGTTGATAAGGTTATATTCTTGGGTTTTGTCGTGAGCTCAAGGGGTGTGGAAGTGGACGATTCCAAGATAGACTCTATTCGAAGTTGGCCGACCCCTAAAACTATTGGAGAAATCTGAAGTTTCCACGGGTTGGCAAGCTTTTATAGGAGGTTTGTCAAAGGATTTAGTTCCATAGCAGCCCCCTTGACTGAGGTAATTAGAAAGGACGGACCCTTTAAATGGGGTGATGAGCAGGCTAGGGCTTTTGAGGCCTTGAAAGCTACGCTCATCTCGGCGCCTTTATTGCAATTGCCCGATTTTGATAAGATGTTTGAAGTAGAGTGTGATGCTAGTAAGGTTGGCATCGGGGCTGTTTTGATGCAAGAAGGTAAGCCCGTTGCTTATTTCAGTGAAAAGCTCAAAGGGGCAACTCTTAATTACTCAACTTATGATTTGGAGTTGTACGCCCTTGTTAGAGCTTTGGGAAATTGGCAACATTATTTGTGGCCTAAGGAGTTTGTGATACGAACGGATCATGAGTCGTTGAAACACCTTAAGAGCCAAGACAAGTTGAATAGGCGTCATGCTAAGTGGATTGAGTTCATCGAGACTTTCCCTTATGTAATTTATTACAAAAGGGGAAAGGAAAATGTTGTTGCCGATGCCTTGTCTAGGAAGCATGTGCTTGTTGCTACCTTGTCTTCAAAATTGATGGGTTTTGAGAGCTTGCGGTTGTTGTATCCCGAGGATCCTACCTTTGCTCCTATTTTTAGGGAATGCGAAGAGTGGGGAAGGGACCGTTGGCTTAAGGAGAATGACCATTCCTCCTACTCTCGGTTCGATGGGTATTTGTTCAAAGGGAGGAGGTTGTGTGTTCCTTCTAGTTCTTGGAGGTAATTATTTGTGAGGGAGGCCCATAACGGAGGCCTCATGGGGCAATTTGGGGTAGACAAGACCCTCGGAATCTTAGAGGAGAACTTCTATTGGCCCAAAATGCGCAAAGACGTCACTAAAATTTGTAGTCAATGCGTGGCCTGCCGGAGTGCGAAATCTCGGTTCCTACCTCAAGGATTATACACCCCACTCCCTACTCCCCTTAGACCTTGGTTGGACATTTCGATGGATTTTGTTTTGGGGCTGCCAAGGACTAGAAAGGGACGAGATAGCATTTTTGTTATTGTTGATAGATTCTCTAAAATGGCTCATTTTATTCCATGTGCTAAAACCGAGGATGCTCGTAGTGTAGCTTCATTATTTGTTGAACATGTTGTAAAGCTTCACGGGGTACCGAGGACTATTGTGAGCGATAGGGACTCCAAGTTCCTAAGTCTCTTTTGGAAGTCCATGTGGGGTAGGCTTGGAACGAAGTTACTTTTCTCCACGTCTTGCCACCCACAAACCGATGGCCAAACGGAGGTAGTAAATAGAACCTTAGGGTCTATACTACGTTCTATGGTTAAAGGTAAACTGACTTCATGGGAAGATCACCTACCCTTGGTGGAATTTGCATACAACCGGGTAATACATTCGAGCACGGGAATGACTCCCTTTGAATGTGTTTACGGCCTGAATCCCCTTACCCCTTTAGATCTCACTCCTTTGTCTAGTGATCTCATGACCAGCTTAGATGGAAATAAAAGAGCCGAGGCAATGAAGAAAATGCATGAGACGGTGCGGATCAAGCTTGAAAAGAAGAACCAAGAGGTTGCAAAAAGGGTAAACAAAGGGATAAGAAGGCTTGTGCTTGAACCCGGAGATTGGGTGTGGGTGCATCTTCGAAAGGATCGGTTTCCAGCTCAAAGGAAGTCCAAATTGCTGCCAAGGGGTGATGGTCCTTTCCAAGTACTTGAGAGAATCAATGACAACGCCTACAAGATTGACCTTCCACCGGAATATCAAGTGCACAACACTTTCAACGTTGGTGATCTCTCCCTCGTGGATGCGGTTGAAGATGACCAAATGCTGAATTTGAGGTAAAATTCCTCTCAAGATAGAGAGGATGATACGGTTGGGACAGCCTCCACAGGTACACGGCCTTTCACACGAAGCCAAGCTCGGGAATTACAAAAACTCCAAGCTTTGTTCATGCAAATGGCCGTGTGTGAGTTGGTGATTGAACCAACCAAGGACCTAAACATTTTTATGTGTGAAGAGAGGTATTAATGTGTAATAAACTACTCTCCAAGGTTGGCACAAGAAGCAAGGGCGGATGGGTCATTTTACCCCTTTTGTTTGTAGTATAAATAGACATGTTAGAGAGTTATTGCTTAGTTTTTGAATGCTGATTCTTGTAACCTAAAAACACTAAACAATTCTCTCTCTCTCTACTCATAGAAGCCGCCCCTTTATCTCATAAGTAGAGCGATACTTGTGTTGTCTCTTTGGCTAGAAACAAGGGTTTTGAGGTCGTTGAGTGCCTCTTGGTCCTCGTAAGAACTTGGTGTTTATATTCATTAGACTTAGGGTCCTCTCTTGATGTTAGGGTTCTTAGTTTCTTGAATGTTATATGTCAAGTTATCTATCTTTCATTATCTTGTTGTTGTTGTTGATTTTGCTATCTTAAAGTCTAGTGAAGCCGTGTGGGGCTCTTTTCGATTCACTAGCATTGTTATCTATCTTGTTGTTCTTGTGTTGTTGGACTGAAAAACCGAAACTTAACTTGTTGTGCTTGTGTTGTTGGACTGAAATCCGAGCCTACTTGAATCTCTTGGTGTTGTTGGTTTGATTTTGTATCAACTCGGGTCATCTATCGCCTTACTAATCATGACACGTCTAACCACAAAGTTTGGAACCACACACTCCCCTTCTTGTGGATAGGCATCTTCACTACCATCTAATTCATCATCATTCGGCCCATTTTCAGCTCCCTCTCCATCTTGAGGCTCGGCCTCATCCTCCCCCTTTTCGGAAACCACCTCCTCACCAAGGTAGTACACTTTCCCTTCTCGTAGGATCACATTGCGCCGGTTCGGACATTCATTGGCCTTATGCCCCCAACCTTGGCACTTGAAACATTGGAACCCCTTTGGGTTGGGATATTTGTGAGCCTCCGGTTTCGGAGGGAATTTAGGGACTGTTTTGGACTCGGGCAGCTTCGTAGGGGCGGGTTGGTCCTTGTTTTTGGGCCAACCCGAGGGGGTTTGTACCCTTGCCTTGTAGGATGATCTCTCCTTAAGTTACCTTTCAATCTCAAGGGCCGCTTGGAATATACCGTCTATGGTTTCAAACCGGTGAAGGGTCAAATGAGTGGAGATCTCTTTGTTCAATCCACACTTGAATCGGATGAGGTCGTGACTGATTTGCTCCCCACGATGATCAAGTTTCAACATGAGTTGTTGGAACTCGTCAAAATAGGCCATCACACTCTTGCCTCCTTGCCGCAAGCCATATAATCTAGCAAGCAACTCATAACGATATCTCTCGGGAAGGTATCGTTGTCTCATCAAATACCTCAACCGATACCAAGGTGGTGGCTTCCCATCAACTAATTCTTTACCAAATCGTTTAACATACTCCCACCAAGTGTTAGCATAGCCCTCGAGGTGAGCTATAGCGTAGCAACTCTTCTTTTCTTCCGAGATGTCATTAACTTGGAAAACATTGTCACAAGCCGATTCCCAAGTTAAGTAGGTCTCGGGGTCACTTTCACCCTTAAAGATGGGTAGGCTCAACTTGATGGTGTTGATGCCTACGTCTCTCTCTTGGTGTCGGTTTCCCCTATCTCCATACCCCCGGTATCTCCTAGGTTCTCCTCGACCCCCTCTTAACTCCTCCTCCCTCATATAAGCATCATCAAAGGCTCCATCTCCTTCATACTCCTCTCTACCGTATCCTTCAAAGTGGGCTGGTCGGCCTTGGCCGTTTTGATTCGGAGGATTTGGAATTTGTGGTCTTTGGGTTAATGGAGCTTGGAATGGAGGGTTCGGATTTAGTGGAGGTACTTGGCCTTCCAAATCCCTCTTGTGGAGTTGGAGGGGCTATGAAATGTAGTGGTCTAGTGGGGTCTCGGTTTGGAGGAAAATAGGTAGTTTGGCTTGCGGTATTTAGGGGAGCTTGGGGTACATTTAGCATTTGGTGGACTGTTTCGGGGGTGATGGTTGCGGAGGAGGTCCTATCATGACCATTGGTAGATACATGTAGAGGAGTAGAAGGACGAGAGTTCCTTTGACTCTCCACTTGTTCTAATCTCCCACTAATAGTCGACACTTCCCCCTTTATTGCTGCCAAGTCCCCTCTCACGGCCCCAAATTCCGAATTCAACCTTTCAAGTGTCCGGGTAACGGCCTCAAGAGTGACCCTCATAGAATCAAGGGCATTAGTATCCACATTATGAGACGTAGTTCCTTCCATTGTCAAGATATTATCCTCTTTAGTTCACCACAAGTTCGTGTTCCACAAGTGTTGTATAATTGGCTAGTAACCGTGAAATTTTAAAGGTATGAGTAAGCTCTTATCCGGAATGGATTCTTGTTTGAAGACTCAAAGAATTCTTGCCGGACTAGAGTCAAAAAAATCAGCAATTCATTCAAACGAATAAAAGCACTCAAATAATCGTTGACACGAACAAACGGCTCAAGGAACTAGTTGACAACCTAGTAGGAACGTACTAGTTTGTTAATTAGTTCTAGGACCAAGTAAGGGAAACCAAGGATCAACAATTAGCAACCAAAGAATATCCTAAGTTGAGCTTATAGTGATGTGGCAGCATGCAATGGTTCCACACGTTCTTCTTCTCTTTTTTTTTTTTTTTGTTAATATTCACACAACTTGTTATAGTTTGCAAAGTGTTTTGGTGGGAAAAATAAAATCTTGTAGTATTTCACCCTTTTCAAACTCAAGAAAGTGAGGTTTGGTTGACTAATCCCACAAAACAAGGCTCCTTGAATTAGGGAAAAGTGATTGACAAGACTAGAAGGTGATGGGTGCAAGTTTTTCACAACAACTTTATAGCTTGTCTTACAACTTGAGCACACAACAAGATGATCAAGATGAACAAATTCAAAAGATGAACACCTCAACAAACTTCATCAACTTCTTTAGCATATAAACACACAACCACCGATTTTTCTTTTGGTTATCAACAACATACACTTTCGGCCACTTCAAGTCACTACACAATGTTCAAGTTTTCAAGCTCAACTTTTGGATCTAGACACCTTAGTGTTGGTGAGAAAGAAACCAACACTAGAAACTCACTAAACAAGCAAAATAACACCTAGATCTAAACATACAACATCATTCTTGGTTTCAACTTTTAATGGACAGATTTTCAGAATTCCTTTTTGGTGTTGTTTGTTTAAGCCGTGAACTAGCCCAAGATGGGTTATGTTGGAACACAACCGGTCTTGCTTTGATACCAAATGATACAAAATCAAACCAACAACACCAAGAGCTTCAAGAAGGCTCGGATTTCATTCCAACAACACAAGAACAACAAGCTCAAGTTTCGGTTTTCAGTCCAACAACACAAGAACAACAAGATATATATATCAATGCTAGTGAATCGAAAAGAGCCCCACACGGCTTCACTAGACTTTAAGATAACAAAATCAACAACAACAACAAGATAAAGAAAGGTAGATAACTTGACATATAACATTCAAGAAACTAAGAACCCTAACATCAAGAGAGGACCCTAAGTCTAATGAATATAAACACCAAGTTCTTACGAGGACCAAGAGGCACTCAACGACCTCAAAACCCTTGTTTCTAGCCAAAGAGACAACACAAGTATCCCTCTACTTGTGAGAGAATAGAGGCGGCTTCTAAGAGTGGAAGAGAGAGGAAATGTTTTGTGTCTTTAGGTTACAAAAATCAGCATTCCAAAAACTACGGGATAACTCTCTAACTTGTTCTATTTATACTACAAACAAAAGGGGTAAAATGACCCATCCGCCCTTGCTTCTTGTGCCAACCTTGGAGAGTAGTTTATTACACATTAAGACCTCTCTTCACACATAGAAACGTTTAGGTCCTTGGTTGGTTCAATCACCAACTCACACACGGCCATTTGCATGAACAAGGCTTGGAGTTTTTGTAATTCCCGAGCTTGGCTTCGTGTGAAAGGCCGTGTACCTGTGGAGGCTGCCCCAACCGTATCATAGGTAAAGGAGATACCACCACCACCTACCCCACAGAGGATTATAAAAGTAAAGGAGGATGCATGATTCAAAAAGTTCTTTGACACATTCAAAAAACTTCACATTAATCTTACTCTTTTAGATATTTTACAAGAAATTCCCAAGTACGCTAAGTACTTGAAAGATATGGTCACTAACAAAGTTAAGCTGTAGGATGTTGAGATAGTAGCACTCACTGAGGAGTGTAGTTATGTGGTGATGCTGAAGATAATGAAAAATCTCAAAGACCCTGGGAGTTTCACGTGCTCCCTATTCAAATTGGCAATAGTGAAGTAGTCTACACACTTTGTGATATAGGGGATAGTATCATTTTGATATCCCTCTTCTTGTTCAACACTTTGGGCTTGGGGAAGATGAAATGAGCTCTGTGATACTTCAATTGGCAAACTGGACCCTAGCCCATCCTGAAGGAACCATAGAGGATGTTATCATCAAGGTTGGTAAGTATATTTTTCCTACTGATTTTATTGTTTTAGATTTTTAGGCAGATAAAAGAGTGTCAGTCATCTTGGGACGTTTATTTATGGTGATGAGAGGAGCATTGATAAATGTGAGAGAGGGCACGCTCACAATGAGGCTGGATGATGAAGAGGAATTTTCAAAGTGTATAAACCACTTAACACACTATCCCACTACAAAGATTTATGCATGTTACAGTGATTGAAAGGGATAAGTATAGGGTAGTGGAGTTTAGTCCACCAAAGACCTCTTTAGACTTTCTTATTGAGCGGCCCAAGACACAACCACCCCAGCCCAAAATGATGCAGCTTGATGAGCCTGAAAAGGCTATTATTGAGACAACTATTGACCTTGAGAGTTCACTCTGAATAGGTAAATAACAAATAGGAAGATGGCCTCCAAGTAGGAGGAAGAGGATGAAGGAAAACGGATGAGTCGAGGATTAGGCCATGTCGCAACACTAAATCAATCGCTGCTTGGGAGGCAACCCAAGTTAAGGTATGTTTTATTTTTAGTATTTTAGTTTTTAATTCACTAGTTATTATTTTTGTCGAGTCAAAGTTTGATGGGAAGTCTGAGCACACCTGAGCTAAGGAGCATGACGAAGACTAAGTGTGGGGTCCCTAGACTCTCTTAATGAATAAAGATGCTAGTAACTAGGCCTAGAGGCTTCATAGAGTATTTCTATCTCCAATTTAAAGTATACTTTGGGGACAAAGTAGATTTTTAAGTGTGGGGTGGGGAAATTCCCATTTTTATGAGTAGGTTGTTAAAAAAATTATGTTAGAAATAAGTAGGATGTTCTTGTTGGCGCTATATTTGACTACATGATGCAAGTGTTTTAGTTGTAAAAGTATATTGATTGTGTGTATTACTAATTTTTAGACTCCTAGGCTCATGATTATGACTCTTATACATGTTGTCTTAATGTTGAATTCATGTGATTATTTGGTTGAGAGTCTATGAAAATCCTTATTGATTTGAGAATGTGCCATGTGTGTGTGAGGTTGTTGTGTATTCTTTAGTGCATGTGATATCTAGAACTTGCCTGGTGTGTATTCAAAGTGAAATAAAGAGTATGGGTTTAGGAGATGATATAGGAATTTCTTTGATAGCCATGTTTATACCCTTTTCCTGACCTACCATTGTGCATAATCCTAGTTAACTTCATTGAGCCTTTATCTTATTTTATTTGGTAGCCTAAATATGTAGCCTAATCATTTCTTTGATAGACCTTAATTTTATCCAAAGCTCCTAAGTGCTTTAGTTGAAATTCAATTAAGGAATTTGAAATTCAAGTAAGAGAATGATGAAAGTGAAGCCCCAACGTAATAGTTATTGGTTTGTACAATTGATGTGTTGTGGTTGGGAGTTAGAGAAATTTGTGCTAAAGAAATTCCTATTTTTAGGCCAGTTGTATTCTATGAACTGGTTTTAGCCTTGGTCCTCCTTGGACATTATGCATCTCAACCAAGGTAAATTACTTAAGTTGAGGGTGGATATCATAGGGGTGCATAAGGTAAAGTTGGTGGAAAAAGGGTAAAACTAAATCATGAATTAATAGAAAACTCTCCCACCATAGTGTATATGAATAACCTTAATGAGATAGGGCAAAAAAAAAGATGTGGGTAGATAAAAATAGTGGAAATTGGTTGTTAAAGATGAATTGAATGAAAAGTGTGATGTATTAATGTGCTTAAGGATGATAGTCACTATTACTAGCCAAAATAGTTCTTACCTATCCCTTAGCCTACATTACAACCCTTAAAGACCTATTTGATCTTAATTTTTAACATTCTGATATTTGTGGAATACTACACTAAGGGCAAGCTTATGGTTCATCTTGTGTAACTTGTAAATTCTTTGTGAGAGTAAGCGTAATCTAATTATTGTACCCATTTTGTTATAAACTGCATTTATGTGAGTGATTATGGGTAAATCTCTTGTGGTGAGGGCACATGTTTGATGATAGTTAGATGATTTGTATGATGTCTATGATTTAATAATATGCATGAATTGGCCGACTAGGTGAGTCAATTCTTGAGGCTAGGATGTTTTGGAGTAGTATTCTTGAACTATCAATTGTGTTTATAACATGCTTAGTGTAGAAACTTTTATTCTATGTAGTCATTGTAGTACTAACTTGAGTTTCTTGCTTGTATTATAAGTGTAGAGTCTTCTCTGATTATGATGCTTAAGTGAATATTTGCTCGAGGACGAACAAGGCTTTAAGTGTAGGGTGATGATCTGAGGTGAATTTATGCACTTCAGTGTTGTTATCAGAGCTTATTTAGCCTTGTTTTAAGGAAAACTTGTATGCTTAATGTTTTAATGATTATATAATTGAGAATCTAAGTGTTTAAGTATTTGATTACAATGTTTAAGGTATATCTCAAGTAAGTTTGTGCTTAGCAAGTCACTTAGAGTTCAAATGAGAAAACTAGTGTTACTAGCTTGAGCTAAGTGTTTTCTAGTTGATCTCGATGGATTCTAGTTCATAATGAGTTAATAAGGTTATTACTGTGTTTTTATGTGTGGAACTACTTGTTTATAGTGTTCAAAGTTTAATTAAATCAAGCCAAGAGTCAAATAATAAGCTAAAGATCAAAGTAGGCAAAACAAGTTCTTAGCTTTAGTTTTTATTTCATTGTCTTTAACATTGTGTTGTTTTGATCTCTAATCCATGGTGTTTGATCATATAGTATGCTTGGGGATTTGATTATGATTATATATGGAGGATTTAAAATCTGGAAATCAAGTCGAAACAATACCACAATACTTGGGATGGAAGGACAAGTACACAAGACAAGTTTAGATGACAAGAGGAAATTCCAGTGAGGGTATGGGAATAGCCCCGCAACACAGACTGTATTCCCAGGTAATGAGGCCTACAATGCACAACCTATTCCCATGGTATCGAGTTCTGTGGAGCGTATACCCTATTCCCAGTGAATGGAAAGGGCAGCTCACACCTTACTCCCACACGGCCAAAATCTTCCTCCTACAAATAGGATACTTAAACACATTGCAAAACACCTTGGATGACTTTGAAACTTTGAGAGGGGTTGGAAAACACTTCAAATAGGGTTTTATTTCTTTACTTTAGATTATTTGTGGATTTTATCATGTATTCATATATCTTGATGACGGTTATGTCCATAAGTGGTTAAGAGCCCTTTTTTCAGGGTTAAGGCCAAGAACATGCTTACTATTGCTTTAAATTGATTTGGTTTTAATTGATTATCATATTTGATTGTTTATTTATCCTTTTTATGACTATTTTAAGGTTTTGTGACCCTTAGAATACATTTATTTTCATCTTTATAAACCTGGGAGTGGGAATAAGAAGATAGAACGTGGGGATAAATAGAGAAAGTTTCTTATTCTTTTATAAAATAAGGGATTCAAATTAGCATCTAGGATAGGGATATACCTAGAAGCCTTGTTTGGTTCTCTTGCAGGATACATCTTAATGTATCTAAATGGATTATTACGTTCCCGCTCAATGATGTAGTTGTAATGTCCAATTAGGTAGAAGATTAGAGGATCGGGAGATGATGATCATACGATAAACCCTATGAATCAACAAACAAGATAAGTAATCTAACAAATGAAGTTCAATAGCTTAGTATGAATTTTCGCAGAGCTTTAACCCCGGGTTTCTCTTCATTGATTGTCCAAGCTCTTACTTTTCTGCATTGTTTACTTTAATTTTAAGTTACAACTCAAAATCTCTTTTTGGTTACTTTCACATCAATTTAATCTCAATTTTAAACTAAAATTGATCGTTGCTTAACACTAGTCCCTGTGGGATCGATATTTGGCTTTTATAAGGCCACTTTACTACTTGGTGAGACCACGTACACTTGTGTGTGTTCTTGGGTACAATAGAGGATATTATAGAGGTCTTTATGGATGATTTCTCATTCATAGATGACTCTTTTGATGATTTTTTGGCCTATTTGTCCAATGCACTTTAGAGATGTGAGGAGTGACACTTATAAATAAATTAGGAGAGTGTCACTTCATGATGAAATATGGAATAGTTTACGAACATGATATTTCAAAGAATGGTATAGAGGTTGATAAAGCTAAAATTAAGGTGATTTAAAAATTACCTCCACCTATATCGATCGAAGGTAGTCAGAGTTTCTTGGGTGATGTTGTGGGGTTCTATAGGTGGTACATCAAGGACTTATCGAAAATTGCAAATCCATTGCACAAGTCACTGGAGAAGGAGGTGAAGTTTGTGTTTGGTGATTATTGACTCAAGGCCTTTGAGTGCCTAAAAAAAAGGTTGATTTTGTCCCCAATAATTGTGTCTTCGGATTGGACTCTTCTATTTGAGGTGATGTGTTACGCCAGTGGCATTCCTCTAGGAGTTTTCCTAAGGAGTTTTCCTAGGACAAAGATGCAAGAAAATACTTAATCCCATATTATATGCCAGCAAAGTACTCAACCCCGCACAAAAGAATTACACGTTGGCTGAGCAGGAGCTACATGCAGTGGTGTTTGCTTTTGAGAAGTTTCTATCCTATTAGGTTGGGAACAAAGTTATTATGCATAAAGATCATGCAGCTTTGAGATACCTAACGATGAAGAATGATGTAAAGCCTAGGTTGATTTGGTGGGCACTATTGCTACAAGAATTTGAGGTCAAGGACCAAAAAGGTACATAGAATCTAGTTGCAGACCATCTATCTTGCATAGAAGAGGAGATATTGATCAAATTAGGATAAGTATGAGATTGATGATACTTTTCCAGATGAGTGGGTCTTGGCACCATCACAAGACTTAATCACCTGGTTTGATAATTTTACCAATTATTTGGCAAGTGACCTTGTCCCGAAAGACTTGTCATTTCAGTTGAGAAAGCAATTTATGCATGGGGTACGAAAGTTTTTCTGGGAAGAGTTATTCTTATTTTGGGTGTATGCAATGGTATGATTCGAAGGTGTATTCCCAAAGTTAAGATGATGCATATTCTTGAGGCTTGTCACTCATCTCTAGATGGGGGTCAACATGGTGGTACTCACACGACCCATAAGATTTTGTTGTGCGGTTACTATTAGCCGACTATTTACAAAGATGCATACAATTAGGCTTGGGATTGTGACCAATGCCAATTTCAAGGAAATATCTCGTGGAATCATGAGCTCCCTATGAGACCTATTCTTGATCTTGAGTTATTCAATGTGTGGGGAATTGATTTCATGTGTCCGTTTGTGAGTTATCATGGTGTTAATAATATATTGGTGGCAGTCGACTTTGTTTCTAAATGGGTGAAAGTATTTGTTCTTCCTAATAAAAAGGGTTGAAGTATCACTGTATTCTTGAAAAAGAATATCTTTTCTAAGTTTGGCACTCCATGTTCTATTAACAGTGATGGTGGTCCAATTTTTGCAATCATCCATTTAGAGTCTAGATAAAAAAATATGGTGTGAAATATAAGGTGGCAACACCTTACCATATGCAAATGAGCGGGCAGGTTGAAGTCTCCAATCTTCAGATCAAGTCCATATTGGCAAAGACTGTGAAAGCCAACATGATTGGTTGTTCAGGAAATCTAGATGATGGACTTTAGTCCTATCGTACATCTTTTAGAACCCCCATAGGCGTCTCTTCGTATCAGCTTATGCACGTCAAGGCATGCCACATACCAATAAAACTTGAGCATAAAGCACTATGGCCATTGAAAAAGTTGAATTTTGAGTGGACTCATGCTGTAAAACTAAGGATGAGTAAGGTGAATGATTTGGATGAATTTTGCCTCCATGCTTATGAGAGTTTTCCTTTGTGCAAGGAAAAGATGATATTGTACCATGACAAGAGGATTGAGAAAAGGGAATTCTAACCTGGTGATATGATCTTGATATATAATTCGAGGCTTGGCTTGTTTCCTGAAAAGTTGAAGTTTAGGTGGTATGGACCATTTACCGTGGTTAGGGTTTTTCCACATAGTGAAATTAAGCTGAAAAGGGATAGAGAATCCCCATTAAAGATGAATGCACATTGATTTAAGCACTATATGGGCAGCATGGAGGAAGTGAAAGTATGTGATGACATAAGCCTTAGCAATGTCAAGTAGCAAAGGAAACTGAGTCATGCCACCATGTTAAATCAGGCACTGCATGGGAGGCAACCCATCGGATTTTTGGTGAAGTTTTAGTATCCAACATAGCCTCATCATTTCATGACATTAAATCAAGCACTGCATGAAATACAACCCATATTTTTGTGCTTACTACATTATATGGTAATTTATGTGTCAGTGCGTAGAGCTGAAATATGAAGGAGAAAACCAAAAAATTTTTTGTGTCTAGGTCCTCATGAGGGTCCCTACGAGTCATAGGGACAACTCCTCACTAGGCTCATCAAGAGGATCCCAGATAAAAGTCTCTAGGTAAGTGATCTCTAGAGTCTTGACGACTCTAGAATGAGTCGTTGTCGGTGACAACAACTCATCACCTTGAGTCGTCATGACTATACCTATGTAAGAATAAATACTAAATAGGGGGAGACAACAACTCTTAGCCACTAACTATGAGTTGTTTCCTAAATTGTCATCAAAATAAAAGTTGCAGACCCTAAGGGCTAACCCAACCCAAATCGCACGCCATAAAGAGGAGGAATTCAATTCCCATAATCTCCCTTCCCTTTTTGAATGCCTAATCTCTCCACATTCCATAATTGGATCCCCTACCTTAAATGTACTACTAATCATTCTCAATACCCCCATTCAAATTCTAATTACTCCCAAAGGGTAAATATTCTCATCTCAAGACCAAGGCTAAGAATTAACAAGGAATCCAAGCACTTTTTCTCAAATCCAAAGTAAGTATACTAATCTTGTTACTAATTTGTAAGTTATGCGTGAGTTAATATGTAGAATATGTTTCGGATTCTAAGCTGATAATAGGCTTAAGGTTTAATAAGTGCTAGGGTTCTTGAGAATGTTTAAATTATTAGTAATGGAGTAGAACTTGTTGTGGGAAACGATCTTCGGGATAAATGGTATGTAGAATTGAAGGGGAAAGTTTGAGTACCTATTAGAACACTTGAGTGCATGATGATTATCCCTAAACTTTCATATTTGCAACAAGGTTTGTAACAACTCGTAAGGTAACCTAATGAATTATTGCGAGACTTGTAGCCACTAAACATGGGTGGTCTAAGGATAGAAGTCTTCTGGAATTACTATGACTCACCTTACAAGTCGTCGTCTCACCTAATAACTCATTGTCTGACTAGTAATGTTGGGCATAAATGGTCCCAGAATATTATCTTCTGGTTAGATAATGAGTCACTTGATGAGCCATCAGGTTACCCAATGACTCATTGGGTGGACTCGTAGGTTGAATATTTCCAAATATACTAATAGACATACCACCCTATGACTTCCTAGATGACTAGCAGCCACTAGCAAAAGTCATAGTGTGACTCATAGGGTGGTCAGCCACAGTCAATATTTTTTAGTTTTATCTTGTTTTCTTTTCTTTTCGTAGTGTTAACTAACATGTTTCTTCCCTTAGTTACAATGGAACCAAAGAGTGACTCCACCAAAAAAACCCTAAAGAAGCAAGCTCATCCCACCACTCATCAACTGAGGGACGAGCCCACTGTCAATGAGTCCAACGATTCCATAGAGAAATATCCCATCTTAGAATCAATGGAACCAAGGAGAAGCTTACCCTAGGGCACAAAAGTTGTGCAACCTAGCCAGTCACCTTCCTAGGCTAGGACCCGTATGAAGAACCCAAGTCACTCACCACCACACTCCCTTTTCTAGTTTAAAGAGAAAGAGGAGTTGAATCAGGCCCTATAGAAAAAAATGAGGGAAAAAATATTACATCTGGTAGCAGATCCAATAGTGAAGGTTTGAAGTCAGGTTTAGAGGATATTTATGGTAGAAAAAAGGGAGATTCAGGTGAGAGTACCCCAGTGAAGATACCTCTTTAGCCACTAGTTCATCCCACTTTACAGATTGAGCTTACCCTGGTGCCCATCATTAACTAGTTGTGGTAGCCTTGGAGCTATACTTCTTTGGGACGTTTTCTAGGATAGTAAGTGTATGGATATAAGTACTCTGGGTTTTGCAGATCTTGGGGACACACTTACTGAGACTGCCCGAGTTGATCCACAAGCCTCCACCGATGCTGCAGGATTCTCACAATCCTCGCCTTCTATGACATTGAGACCATCCACATCCCAACTACTTATAGGTCGCTATGATTTGGTCCCATAGGATTCCCTTACTAGTGTTCACAGATATTGGCTACCCTCGAACGACGAGTGACTAATATTGAGTGGGGAGTGCAGCATTGGGTGAAAAAAGATATTAGGAGTTAGATAACCACAAGTCCAAGTTTGATAATTTTAAGCAGCGTATTATCTAGAATTTGGTGGGCGTTTAGGCCCTAGATTTGGCAGGTGTGCATAAGGATTTGGTCGTACTTTGAGCTTCTATTAAGGACATAGCTGTGAGATTGTTCCCTACCTACCTAATTATTGAGGAGATCTCTGTTGAGGATGTTCTAGATATTTGGGGCACGAAAGGTAAAGAAAATACTGTTGATGGTGAATATAAAAAAAGATAGAGGAAGATGAGAAAAATAAGAAGAGAGAAAAATAATGTACAAACAGCACGGGTAGCTAGCCTGCAGACTTCCCAGGACCATTTGACTCAGGTACAAGAGATTGGAGTGGGAGTGAGTAGCTCCTATAAATGTGAGATGACAAATGTATCTTCTACAAATGTGAGTGGGGGCTTTGTTCTACCCCACGAGAACAAGACATCTTTGAGTTCACCTACCACCATTGGTGCCACTGTTGATGAGAATATCCCGATTACCATTGGGACCACGGATGATGAGAGTGGGGACCAGTCTAAGGACCCTCCTCCTGAGACATCTTGATCTGGTGCTTAGTGCGCCCAGGTATGTCTTCATCCTTTTTACTGTATAGTTATACACCGAGGACAGTGTAGAGTCTTTAATTAGGGGTGGGTATATACCACAGTCGAGGGTTTTTCTTTCCATGTTTTTCTTCTTATTGGTTATATTATCATAGTACAACTAACATGGCATTAAGATTAGGGAAAAAATAAGCATATCTTAGAATTGCATGAACTAGATAGGTAGCAGTTTATGATACAACTCTGTACCGTGTGCATTTGAGATACTTACCTAGGTCCCGATATGAATTTAATCAATAACTTTCCCGATTATTCTTGCCTAGGTTGTAGGATAGTTGGTTAGGACATGATCATAGGTCGTTGTTGACTTAGTCAACTCTTAGCCTAAATAACCATCCAAGAAAATGAATAAGTATCCCTTGAGCCCTGATTTGAGCCTACATTGACCGGTTTTCTTGGTTTCACATTTTTACCTCCCCAGTTTGATTAAATGAACTTGTTTTATTACTTGTTCCTCCTTGGGCACTGTGTACCTCAACTCAAAAAAAAATCCTAAGTTGAGGGTGGCTATCATAGAGATGTATAGAATTGGGTATACAAAAGGGTGTGATGTAAAAGAAAAAGGAAGTAAGTTTGGGTGTGAAAGAAAAAAAAGAAAAAAATGAAAGACTCGAAGAGAAAAATAAATAAAAAAATAGCAAAAAAACCCACACCCAATCTGAAAAATCAATAAAGAAGAAAAGGAAGAATGGTTGAGTAGTGGAGCCAAAATATAAGTATAGTGTCAGGGTAGGTGAGACTATAGTTCCCTCATGTACCATACCAACCCCCAGGCCTACATTAGAAGCCGAGTAAAGTCCTATAGTGATCCAAGTCTAACTGTCCAAAAAACTAAGGCATAGAATATAAGGGAAAGCCTATGGTATTCTTTGCACACTGACTGAAACTTCTTTTATGAGCATGAGTGTTTCGATATAGTCCAATATATGGACATGAAACTAAAAGAGATGGGACTTCCTTATTGTAAGGGTACATGGGGTATCTGTTTAACTGCTTATCTGCTCAGGTCGTGTAGATTGCTTATACGCAGGATTATTTGTTTCAAATATAATGCCATCACTTGATTCCATTGTGTCATACTGTTGTGCTATTTGGATCCACGTGGTAGTTTTGAAAAGATTGTACATAGGAGGAGGGAAAAGAAGTTTGAGCTGAAGATAGTTGACTACCATAGGTACCTTAGGTTTATTTTATTTAAGCATCATGTTTATTTGTTATGTGTTTGTTGGTTGAGGACATACAAATGTTATAAGTTGAGGGTGTTGATGTGTCATGGTTTTATGGAACTTTCGATGCTTAAAACTGGAAATTATGCAAATACTTAGGTTTTTTTGTTAGATGTGATGTTCTTTGTGTTTTTTTGCAGGAAAATAGGGTTGGAAGTGAGTAAAAATGAAAATGGGAACAAAAAGCTCTAGAAAATAAATTTTATATTGGACGAGTCATTGGGTGATGCTACAACTCATCTTCCATGTCATAGGGTGACTAGTGAAGAAATCTAAGAAGAAGAATTAAGTTGACACTGGCTACGACTTGTAGGATTTGACTATGAGTCGTAGGAAATATTATTCTGAGCCAAAATACATTAAAGTCCTAAAAGTACACAAGTCTAAGCCCAATGAAATTATGCAAGTGGTAAGTCATATGATCGAACTACTACTCGTAGGGAAGGTCATCTTAAGCATATGTATCATCTATGTTTTGAGGGCTGGAAAAGTCACTATTCTAGAGAGTCTAAAAAGGACTCACCGAGATACATGACAATTCATCACCAAAGAGCATTGAAGCCAGGTTACGAAGCTGACATGGAGTCATTATCATCCCAGACAATTTTGTTTAAGGCGTTACAACTGTTGACCTTATTTTCTTATTTCATTTTGGATAGTATTTTTAGGTTTTGATGTGTACTATAAATAGCCCTTTGATGATTTTGTATTAGTTTATACAGTTTTTATACTTACAACATTATATTGATTCTGAGATTTAACTTTTGATCCTGGAATCCTTGTTCTTGGTTTTTATGGTTGGATATTAATTTGAGATTCTGATTTTCATTCATAATTAATTGTAAGATTATTCATATACTTTCTTTTGTGAATTCTATGGGTGTTCTTTAAAACATGAGTGGATAAAAACCTCTTAACTAAGGTTGTGGGAACCTTAATGGAATAACAAAGTAGAGGAAGTGAGAAGTCTTTCTTGATTAGTGTTCTTGCATGTATTATGATTTTCTAAAAAAGATCACAACAATAATTTAAGGCTATCAACCTTCATCTAATTGACTTGAGAACCAAAAGGAGAAAGTTAATTTGGGATCCAGGGTAAGGGTTAGTAAGGCGACACTCTAAGAATCACAAGATGATGAGTAAAACTCACCAAAGGTGTTCAAAAGACAATTGGTGATACATAACTTATCTTATTCTGCATGAAAGTTATTGAGATAGTTTGATGAAGCACAATAAATCTATGGAGTTAGGAAGTTAGGGGGAACATAGTCCTAGTATTCATCTCATATTAACTTCAACCTAAAGTTATACAGATTCGTTATTACTTTTACTGTTCTCATAAATTTCCCCTAATTACTTTCTGCACGTTTTGACTACTTCAATAAGTTTATGATAGAGATTCGTACTATTCCCTTTGGGTTAGAACCCAACCTTTGTTGGGTTCTTAATTTGACAGTGACCATATTTACTTTCTTGGAGGTTTAGTTTTAGGCAACATCAAGTGTATCGGGCCGTTTGAGATCCTTTAGAGAGTTAGGGAGGTAGCTAATCAGTTAGCCTTGTCCCAAGACTTTTCAGTTATCCATTATGTTTGATCATGTGTCTATGCTCTAGTGTTATATTTCGGATGAGTCTAATGTGCTTCAGTGGGACACAATTCAGTTGGATGAAAGGTTGGCCTTCGTAGAGTAGCCAGACTTTATTCTAACCAGAGATGACTGATGGTTACATTCTATAGAGGTTCCAATTGTTAAGATTTAGTAGAGACACCATCTAGTTAAAGAGGGTACTTGGGAGACTGAGCATGATATGCGAACTTAGTAACCCCACTTATTTGATCATTCAGGTACTTCTAATAAGTCCTTTCAATAGTGGATATTGTTATGAATCTCCAGATTTTTTGCCCTTTCATGTTTTTTTTTTATGTTTAAAGAATTCCTGTAGCTCCCCTAAGTCATTTATGACTTGTGGTGACTGACAATTTGGTTATCAGGCAGTTCATGGTTTTTACAATCATGTCTCTAATTTGGAGCTTTTGAAGTTGAGAAAATGGTTTTGGGTTAAAAATTCGTGTAAGCAACATCATATGGCAATTCTGATAGTTTCATTAGATCTAGAATATCAATTTTAGACTAGAGGACCCTTTGTCTGGGTTCCAAGGCTTATGGGCTATTTTTGGGCTATTGGGTGGATTTTGGTAAAAATTAAAACCTTGGTTGTGGGACCCACTTTTGTCAAAACAACCTCTGATAGAAATTTTAATTATGCCGCGAGTGTGGAATGTTGAATTTTGTAGGGTAGCATAGTTTGTTTGCATTCATAGGATTATGCGTGGATCCCGAGCACCCGATCAGAGTTCATTTAGACTTAAAAAAATTGTTGGTTCCAAGTTGTTTGTGCAGCAGCTTAGCGGCTGATGAACACTTTATTGATAGAAACTTTATCAGCCAAGGACTATTTTAGTGGTGGCCAACCAGTTTGCGGGTGTCGTTAAGTGCCCTTTTGCCGCTTAATTGATGATTGCTTAAGCGGTCAATGCTGTGTTATATAAATATTTTCTCCCACAATTTTCAGCTTATTTTCAAAGTGTAAAAACACCATATTTGTGATTGATAGATCAAGAAAGTATGGGAAATCTGAAATTGGAGTTGTGTTTGAGTAGGGAACATTAAAGTTATCATTTTCCTGTCATTATCCCATAAGTTCCTACTCTATTTCAGTTCTTCATTTTTTTGTTTATCATAAGGACTATTTTTGGGGTCTTGTTGATCTTAGATTACGCTTAATTTTGGGGTAAATGATTTTTGAGCTAAGAGGAACCTAGTGAGGACTCAATTGTTGATGGCCCCTATTATTTAATTTTCATCCCAATTTCTGACTTGGAGTGTAAATTCACAATATAAGTATTAATGTTCTTATCTTGGTGCCTAGAATGTTATTTTGATAGCATAGCAGCGGTTGGAGGCTTTACCAAAAGGAAAAGCTCTGTTATAAAGGATTTTGTGTGCTTGCGGTGACGTCCTGATACAAGATCAAACCAACAACACCAAGAACTACAAGTAGGTTCGGATTTCAGTCCAACAACACAAGAACAACAAGTTTAATTTTCAGTTTTTCAGCTCAACAACACATGAACAACAAGATGAACAACAATGCTAGTGAATCGAAAAGAGCCCCACACGGCTTCACTAGACTTTTAAGATGACAAAATCAGCAACAACCACAAGATAAGGAAAGATAGATAACTTGACATATAACATTCAAGAAACTAAGAACCCTAACATCAAGAGAGGACCCTAAGTCTAATGAATATAAACACCAAGTTCTTACGAGGACCAAGAGGCACTCAACGACCTCAAAACCCTTGTTTCTAGCCAAAGAGACAACACAAGTATCCCTCTACTTGTGAGATAGTAGTGGCGGCTCCCAAGAGTGGAAAAGAGAGAGAAAGTTTAGTGTTCTTTAGGTTACAAAATCAGCATTCAAAAAGTGAGGACTAACTCTCTAACATGTTCTATTTATACTACCAACAAAAGAGGTAAAATGACCCATCCGCCCTTGCTTCTTGTGCCAACCTTGAAGAGTAGCTTATTACACATTAAGACCTCTCTTCACACATAAAAACGTTTAGGTCCTTGGTTGGTTCAATCACCAACTCACACACGGCCACTTGCATGAACAAAGCTTGGAGTTTTTGTAATTCCCGAGCTTGGCTTCGTGTGAAAGGTCGTGTACCTGTGGAGGCTGCCCCAACCGTATCATCCTCTCCATCTTGAGAGGAATTTGACCTCAAATTCAGCACTTGGTCATCTTCAACCGCATCCACGAGGGAGAGATCACCAACGTTGAAAGTGTTGTGCACTTGATATTCCGGTGGAAGGTCAATTTTGTAGGCGTTGTCATTGATTCTCTCAAGTACTTGGAAAGGACCATCACCCCTTGGCAGCAATTTGGACTTCCTTTGAGCTGGAAACCGATCCTTCCGAAGATGCACCCACACCCAATCTCCGGGTTCAAGCACAAGTCTTCTTCTCCCTTTGTTTACCCTTTTTGCAACTTCTTGGTTCCTCTTTTCAAGTTTGATCCGCACCGTCTCATGCATTTTCTTCATTGCCTCGGCTCTTTTATTTCCATCTAAGCTGGTCATGAGATCACTAGACAAAGGAGTGAGATCTAAAGGGGTAAGGGGATTTAGGCCGTAAACACATTCAAAGGGAGTCATTCACGTGCTCGAATGTATTACCCGGTTGTATGCAAACTCCACCAAGGGTAGGTGATCTTCCCATGAAGTCAGTTTACCTTTAACCATAGAATGTAGCATAGACCCTAAGTTCCTATTTACTACTTCCGTTTGGCCATCGGTTTGTGGGTGGCATGACGTGGAGAAAAGTAACTTCGTTCCAAGCCTACCCCACATGGACTTCCAAAAGAGACTTAGGAACTTGGAGTCCCTATCGCTCACAATAGTCCTCGGTACCCCGTGAAGCTTTACAACATGTTCAACAAATAATGAAGCTACACTACGAGCATCCTCGGTTTTAGCACATGGAATAAAATGAGCCATTTTAGAGAATCTATCAACAATAACAAAAATGCTATCTCGGCCCTTTCTAGTCCTTGGCAGCCCCAAAACAAAATCCATCGAAATGTCCAACCAAGGTCTAAGGGGAGTAGGGAGTGGGGTGTAAAATCCTTGAGGTAGGAGGCGAGATTTCGCACTCCGGCAGGCCACGCATTGACTACAAATTTTAGTGACGTCTTTGCGCATTTTGGGACAATAGAAGTTCTCCTCTAAGATTCCGAGGGTCTTGTCTACCCCAAAGTGCCCAATGAGGCCTCCGTCATGGGCCTCCCTCACAAATAATTCCCTCCAAGAACTAGAAGGAACACACAACCTCCTGCCTTTGAACAAATACCCATCGAACCGAGAGTAGGAGGAATGGTCATTCTCCTTAAGCCAACGGTCCCTTCCCCACTCTTCGCATTCCCTAAAAATAGGAGCAAAGGTAGGATCCTCGGGATACAACAACCACAAGCTCTCAAAGCCCATCAATTTCGACGACAAGGTAGAAACAAGCACATGCTTCCTAGACAAGGCATCGGCAACAACATTTTCCTTTCCCCTTTTGTAATGAATTACATAAGGGAAAGTCTCGATGAACTCAATCCACTTAGCATGACGCCTATTCAACTTGTCTTTGCTCTTAAGGTGTTTCAACGACTCATGATCCGTTCGTATCACAAACTCCTTAGGCCACAAATAATGTTGCCAATTTCCCAAAGCTCTAACAAGGGCGTACAACTCCAAATCATAAGTTGAGTAATTAAGAGTTGCCCCTTTGAGCTTTTCACTGAAATAAGCAACGGGCTTACCTTCTTGCATCAAAACAGCCCCGATGCCAACCTTACTAGCATCACACTCTACTTCAAACATCTTATCAAAATCGGGCAATTGCAATAAAGGCGCCGAGATGAGCGTAGCTTTCAAGGCCTCAAAAGCCCTAGCTTGCTCATCACCCCATTTAAAGGGTCCGTCCTTTCTAATTACCTCGGTTAAGGGGGCTGCTATGGAACTAAACCCCTTGACAAACCTCCTATAAAAGCTTTCCAACCCGTGGAAACTTCGGATTTCTCCAATAGTTTTAGGGGTCGGCCAACTTCGAATAGAGTTTATCTTGGAATCGTCCACTTCCACACCCCTTGAGCTCACGACAAAACCCAAGAATATAATCTTATCAACACCAAAAGAACACTTCTCCATGTTGGCATACAGCTTCTCCTTTCGGAGCACATCAAACACACATCTCAAATGCATTACATGATCATCAATAGATTTACTATACACCAACACATCATCAAAGTAAACCACCACAAATTTTCCAATATAAGGCTTCATTACATGATTCATTAGCCTCATAAAGGTGCTAGGAGCATTGGTAAGGCCGAAGGGCATGACCAGCCACTCATATAGACCGAATTTGGTCTTGAATGCGGTCTTCCACTCATCACCGGGTTGCATGCGAATTTGGTGATAGCCACTCCTAAGGTACACTTTAGAAAACAAACAAGATCCGTGGAGCTCATCTAACATATCATCTAGTCTAGGGATTGGATGACGATACCTTATAGTGATTTTGTTGATGGCTCTACAATCGACGCACATGCGCCAAGTTCCGTCCTTCTTTGGTACCAAAAGCACCGGAACAGCACACGGACTCATGCTTTCCTTGATGTATCCCTTGTTGAGAAGCTCCTCAACTTGCCTTTCAAGCTCCTTAGTGTCCATGGGATTGCTCCTATAGGCCGGTTTGTTTGGAAGTTGTGAACCCGACACCAAATCAATTTGGTGCTCAATTCCCCGAAGTGGGGGTAATCCTTGCGGAAGTTCTTGAGGAAATACGTCTTCATACTCCTGCAACACACAAGAAATCAAAGGGGAAATGGAAGAATTAGTGGGGTTAGTATTAAAACAATGGGCCAAAAGTAACATCGGCTTGTTTTCATCATGGTCCACGAAGAGTTCTTTCCTCCTAGCCAAAATCACTACGTTTTCCATCTCTCTTGTCATTGGGACGCCTCGGATGTCCCTACTTCCTCACCTACGGCACTCCCCCCTTTATCTCCCTTTCCGGATTCTCCCCCCTTTCCCTTCAACTCCCTCATCTTTTGATGCCACTCATTTACTTGGGAGGGTGAGAGAGGATGAAGTGTGACCTTTCGGCCATCCTTCTCAAGCGTATACCGGTTGGACCTCCCATCGTGTTTAGTAGACCTATCGTATTGCCATGGTCTACCTAACAACAAGTGACATGCTTGCATTGGGATCACGTCACAAAGTACCTCATCGTGGTAGTTTCCCACCTTAAACCGAATCACACATTGCCTCGTGACCCTTAATTCACCACAATCACTCAACAATTGTAGCTTGTAAGGACTAGTGTGTGGTGTAGTTGGTAGCTTCAAGAAATTTACCATAGCATTGCTCGCAACATTTGTACAACTACCACTATCAATCACCAAGGTGCACACATTCTCCTTTACAAGACACTTAGTAAGGAATAGATTTTCCCTTTGACTCGGGTCATCTATCGCCTTACTAATCATGACACGTCTAACCACAAAGTTTGGAACCACACACTCCCCCTCTTGTGGATAGACATCTTCACTACCATCTACTTCATCAACATTCGGCCCATTTTCAGCTCCCTCTCCATCTTGAGGCTCGGCCTCATCCTCCCCCCTTTCGGAAACCACCTCCTCACCAAGGTAGTACACCTTTCCTTCTCGTAGGATCACATTGCGCCGGTTCGGACATTCGTTGGCCTTATGCCCCCAACCTTGGCACTTGAAGCATTGGAACCCCTTTGGGTTGGGATATTTGTGAGCCTCCGGTTTCGGAGGGAATTTAGGGACGGTTTTGGACTCGGGCAGCTTCATAGGAGCGGGTTGGTCCTTGTTTTTGGTCCAACCCGAGGGGGTTTGTACCCTTGCCTTGAAGGATGATCTCTCCTTAAGTTCCCTTTCAATCTCAAGGGCCGCTTGGAATATCTTGTCAATGGTTTCAAACCGGTGAAGAGTCAAATGAGTGGAGATCTCTTTGTTCAACCCACACTTGAACCGGATGATGTCGTGACTGATTTGCTCCCCACGATGATCAAGTTTCAACATGAGTTGTTGGAACTCGTCAAAATAGGCCATCACACTCTTGCCTCCTTGCCGCAAGCCATATAATCTAGCAAGCAACTCATGACGATATCTCTCGGGAAGGTATCGTTGTCTCATCAAATACCTCAACCGATACCAAGGTGGTGGCTGCCCATCGACTAATTCATTACCAAATCGTTTAACATACTCCCACCAAGTGTTAGCATAGCCCTCAAGGTGAGCTATAGCGTAGCAACTCTTCTTTTTGTCCGAGATGTCATTAACTTGGAAAACTTTGTCACAAGCCGATTCCCAAGTTAAGTAGGCCTCGGGATCACTTTCACCCTTAAAGATGGGTAGGCTCAACTTGATGGTGTTGATGCCTACGTCTCTCTCTTGGTGTCGGTTTCCCCTATCTCCATACCCCCGGTATCTCCTAGGTTCTCCTCGACCCCCTCTTAACTCCTCCTCCCTCATATAAGCATCATCAAAGGCTCCATCTCCTTCATACTCCTCTCTACCGTATCCTTCAAAGTGGGCTGGTCGGCCTTGGCCGTTTTGATTCGGAGGATTTGGAATTTGTGGTCTTTGGTTTAATGGAGATTGGAATGGAGGGTTCGGATTTAGTGGAGGTACTTGGCGTCCAAATCCCTCTTGTGGAATTGGAGGGGCTTGGAAATGTAGTGGTCTAGTGGAGTCTCGGTTTGGAGGAAAATAGGTAGTTTGGCTTGCGGTATTTAGTGGAGCTTGGGGTGCATTTAGCATTTGGTGGACTGTTTCGGGGGTGATGGTTGCGGAGGAGGTCCTATCATGACCATTGGTAGATACATGTAGAGGAGTAGAAGGACGAGAGTTCCTTTGACTCTCCACTTGTTCTAATCTCCCACTAATAGTCGACACTTCCCCCTTTATTGCTGCCAAGTCCCCTCTCACGGCCCCAAATTCCGAATTCAATCTTTCAAGTGTCCGGGTAACGGCCTCAAGAGTGACCCTCATAGAATCAAGGGCATTAGTATCCACACTATGAGACGTAGTTCCTTCCATTGTCAAGATATTATCCGCTTTAGTTCACCACAAGTTCGTGTTCCACAAGTGTTGTATAATTGGCTAGTAACCGTGAAATTTTTAAGGTATGAGTAAGCTCTTATCCGGAATGGATTCTTGTTTGAAGACTCAAAGAATTCTTGCCGGACTAGAACCAAAAATCAGCAACTCATTCAAACGAATAAAAGCACTCAAATAAACGTTGACACGAACAAACGGTTCAAGGATCTAATTGACAACCTAGTAGGAATGTACTAGTTTGTTAATTAGTTCTAGGACCAAGTAAGGGAAACCAAGGATCAACAATTAGCAACCAAAGAATATCCTAAGTTGAGCTTATAGTGACGTGGCAGCATGCAATGGTTCCACACGTTTTTCTTCTCTCTTTTTTTTTTGTCAATATTCACACAACTTGTTATAGTTTTCAAAGTGTTTTTGGTGGGAAAAATAAAATCTTGTAGTATTTCACCCTTTTCAAACTCAAGAAAGTGATGTTTGGTAGACTAATCCCACAAAACAAGGCTCCTTGAATTAGGGAAAAGTGATTGACAAGACTAAAAGGTGATGGGTGCAAGTCTTTCACAACAACTTTATAGCTTGTCTTACAACTTGAGCACACAACAAGATGAACAAGATGAACAAGTTCAAAAGATGAACACCTCAACAATCTTCTTCAACTTCTTTAGCACATAAACACAACATCCACCGATTTTATTTTCTTTTGGTCATCAACAACATACAACTTTCGGCCACTTCAAGTCACTACACAATGTTCAAGTTTTCAAGCTCAACTTTTGGACCTAGACACCTTAGTGTTGGTGAGAAAGAAACCAACACTAGGAACTCACTAAACAAGCAAAATTAACACTTAGATCTAGACATGCAACATCATTCTCGGATTCTACTTTTAATGGACGGATTTTCAGAATTTCCTTTTTGGTGTTGTTTGTTTAAGCCGTGTACTAGCCCAAGATGGGTTATGTTGGAACACAACCGGTCAAGCTTTGATACCAAATGACACAAGATCAAACCAACAACACCAAGAACTACAAGTAGGTTCGGATTTCAGTCCAACAACACAAGAACAACAAGTTTAATTTTCAGTTTTTCAGCTCAACAACACATGAACAACAAGATGAACAACAATGCTAGTGAATCGAAAAGAGCCCCACACGGCTTCACTAGACTTTTAAGATGACAAAATCAGCAACAACCACAAGATAAGGAAAGATAGATAACTTGACATATAACATTCAAGAAACTAAGAACCCTAACATCAAGAGAGGACCCTAAGTCTAATGAATATAAACACCAAGTTCTTACGAGGACCAAGAGTGATACAAGAATGATACAAGAATTCCAAGGAACACAAGAATTGTCTCAAAACAGTCCACACACACTCCAAAAACAGTCCACTAATCTTAAGGATTTGAGGACCAAGATGGAGACCACTCTCGGATTCACTACAACAACAACAATACGAGATAACAATGGTGTATTTGACACCCAAAACAGCCACAAAACGTGATGAACAAGATGAACAACAATAACACAAGTTTCGGATTCAACAAAGACCCCAAAACAGTCCACGATTTGCAAGAAAAATAAAGATAGATAGTGAGACATAAACTACAATAAGACCCAAGAACCCAAAGATATATTAAATCTAAAGACCCCTAGAACTTACGATAGCAACACCACACTCTTACGGTGACCACCAAGGGAATGAACTCGCCTCAAGATCTACCGTTTCCAAACAAAGATCAATATTGGCTTTTCCAAGCCCTATGCTAAAGATGACTTTTCCAAGTCCTACCACTAAGTGTGTACACTCTCAAAAGAGAGAAGATATTTCTTTCAATTCTTCATTATCAAAAATCTCATGAGAAATAAGACTAAGGGGCCTATTTATACTATATTACAAATGAAGACAAAAGACTACTTTACCCTTAATGAGAGGGGCGGCCATGGGGTGTAAATCCACCATGTGTAATGTCCAAAATACCCTTAATTAAGGCCCAAAACCGTGAGTCCTCAACCTTAAATTCTCCAAGCAATCTTCCACATGCGAGATTGCTTTAAGTTATGCTCAAAACGGGTCCTCCATGCATGTTCTTGTTTCCTCGAGGTGACCAAGTCTTGAGTCTCTATGTGTTGGCCTCCAAAAATGTCATCAAAAGATAAGAAGTCCATTTGTCCCGTATCATCCTCCCCTTCTTGAAAAGGATTCGACCTCGAATCCAAACCTTGCAAAACCGAAGAGAGGACAAACAAATACAAATTCCTCATGGCATGAGGGTTAGGGTTAGCATAACAAATCATCTCAACATGCCAAGGTTGCACATATTTGCAATATAACCAAGAATCCTTTGAAAGGAATATTAAAAACTCAATAAAAGATGTACAAAGGATTTGGTTATAGGATACATCAAAAGTAATACTTTGCTTGTCATGTTGGCCAAGCAACAAGTTTGGTGCACCAACATCACCATTTCTAAATTTGGCACCGGGGTCAAATGGGAAAAGTGGCCATAGACACGGGTCTCGACAACACTTCCCTTTCCCGTGGTCTACACCTAAACTAAATGACATACTCTCTACAATAACATACATATCATCCAAATCAAATAGAGAGTAGAGAAAGGTATCACTCAAATCGACTTCTACTAAGGTTCTCTCATGTGTGTACTCACTACTAGTTTCCCAATAATCACCATGAGTACTCTCAACAATGAAATCACACAAAGTAGAAGAAGAAGTAGCTTCCACAACTACACATTCCTTACCCTTAAGAGTACTCTCATCTTCCAAGAAGAGATTTCCCTCTTTAGGAGGAATGTTGTCACACCATAGTGGGTTAGCATATAGGCTATAGCTTCCAAGGCAAGCTATACCGTCAAGTTCTCCACTAGGTTCATTAGGAGTGTTTAAATCATCTTCAAACAAGACATTATACCTAAAAAGAGTGTGATCTACCTCACGGACAGATTTGGAACAAGAAAGTTCCTCACTCTCTAAATGATCAATATCAAGTTTCAAGGATGTTTCAAACACAATATTACCCCAAGAAGAGCTCTCGGGTTCATTCTCACTTTGTTGACCAACATTTTCAAATATTTCACTCACTTGAGTCCTATTAAGCACATCACACACATACTCAAGTGGTGGACAGTTTTCACGAACAAGTTGATCAACACCCATTACACAAGACGAGGTACTTCCATTCAACATATAGGCTTCAACACTAGGTGGACATAAATTGATCTCACAAGAGGAGTCAATTTCGTCATCAATAGGATCAACTAGTGTATCCACACTCACAATATGTACATCATCAATAAGAGGCAAGGAATCATTAGACTCATAAATAAGTAAGCTACTACTCACACTCAATGGACTACTAGTCATACAATTATCATTCACATGCATTAAAGTGTAAGAGTTAGCTATTTTACCTTGAAGATCTTGAGTGGACTCTTTCTTGCCGTGAGGTGAAGGTCCTCCATAACCTTGGGCAGCAACTTCCTTTTGACATTGGTCGCATTCGCTTGCCATGTTGGTACCTACACAAATGTCCATAAAAATAGAAGGACAACCAAAGTTAGCACGGTTTGGTGGTAATCCCCTCACTTCGCTCAACACAATCTCTCCTTTTTCCACTCTCGGATTACCACCTTTCACTCCCTTACTCCTCTCAATCTTTTGTCTCTCATAATAATTTGAATTGGAGTAGGTAGGAACTTCTTTTTGCGGCTCGGGCAGAATGTACGTCTCGAGGCAATTTCCCCATCGGTCTCTTATAATATTAGGCCAATTTTGCATATTTGGAACTTTATGTTGTGCAAACCAATCGGCGCCCAAGCTCACATGACCATAGGTTATGGGAAAAACATCACACCACACTTCCTCATGGTAATTAAATTGGGAGAAGACAACTTTTACCCTCTCGGTAACCTTGAACTCGCCCAAGTAGTATGGAACAAGTAAAGGCTCTCGCAATAACCCCAAGTAATCAACCATGGACGGAAGAATGTAGTTTCCATAGTACCTATCATTCAACACCATAAGGCAGCCCGGTATCCCACAAATAGTCACCTTTCCGGAGTGTACACTCCTTCTTGGATCTACATTGTAAGGCATACGAGTACCCCTTAGTTTTGGAGATGCATATCCTCTTCTTCTCATTGGACAACCTCCACTAGAGCTAGTATAACCATTCACACTATATCGACTTTGATAAGAAGTACTACAAGGTGGAGAATATGGATCTTCATACTCCTCACGTGTACCCTCATCATAGCTCTCATAGGCTTTGCAAACAAAAGGGTTATACCTAACACCAAATCTAGGTTCGGAGTAAGAAGTGTAAGACTCCTCACATGCCCCAACATCATCATAAGATCCATCACGAGGTCCTACATCATCTCCAAAGTTACCATAAGCACTAGGCACTTCATTCACCTCATTTTCTCCCTTAAAACAGTAACTTTCAAATCTGCCCAAGTCTCGATCATGGCTATTTTCATAGCCTCCGCAATCTCCCTCAACTTCGTAGCCATAAAACCCTTCACTACAATCATAGTCTCCCATGTTGTAGTCACAATAATCCCCGGCTATCGAAGACATGTTCCCCTTATATCACCCTTTAAACCTACAAAATGAACAAACAAGATTAGTAGTAAAGCTCCTCACCAACACTCGTATACACTCACCTTTGTGATCCTCACAATTGGAGCGGCGAATATTGAAAGTTGCTTATACTCCGGTAGTCAATAGGATGTCAATTCTACTTGGCGGCCGGAATAGATTCTTGTTTGATCGACTCAAGACACAAAAATAAAATTCACTTACGAACTTGAAACAAAGAAGTTACTACGAGTTAAAAATGAGAAAAGCACACAAACAACGAAGACACGAAGAAACGGATTCAATAATTAATCTACAACTAAGTAGGTGATTACTAGTTGTTAATTAATTCTAGAATCAAGACATGAAACTAATGAAACAATAAGATGAAACTAAGAATCTAAAATTTTGAGCTCGAAAATATTGCGTGAACAGTAGCAGTGATGACATGGAAGTCACGTATTGGTTTCGGTCCCACACAACTTTTGTTGTCCAATTTCAAGTCTTGGCCAATTTTTTTTTCAATTTGGACTTTGGTGGAATTTGTTTAAGGGGGGGGGGGAAATTCAAACAAGTCTTGGAGCCCTTTTCAATTTCAAGTTTTCAAGACTTGACTTTATTGTACTTCTCCTTAAAACATGGATCCGTAAATCATGGAAAAGTGTTGGAAAGTGGTTGAGACTTGATTGATAGGTCTTTGTTGGTTGTAGTGTCTTTCAAGACTAACAAATAATACACCTTTTTCCTTCAACTTTTTGGATTTAGCATTCACTTTATCTTCAACAATATATGAAGGTGGTGATGAACATCAAGAACAACAACAACAACAACAAGAACTACAACAATAATCCTCAAGAACACCAACAATTTTTCACACGGCCAACTCCAATCCACAATAACAATACCTCCAACACTTGGCCAAGACAACCACAACTTCAACAAAAATGGTTTTCAATCCACCAATTAACAACAATATCACGTGGCCAAGCTTATAACAACAACAAGATGAAAACCACAAGGCCAAAACAGTTCACCACAACAAGGTCAACAATCTCACGGCTAAGACCACAAGGATAGCAACAACAATCGACTAAGTCCCCTTTGTGTTGTGTTTTCGATTTTACAAATGGTGAAAGGTGTGATGAACAACAAGAATACAACAACAACCTTTCAAGATCTACAACACCACCACAACACAAGGCCTTCAACTCGGTCAAGGCTAGAACAACAACAACATCCAATCGGCCACACTTGTTCACAACAATAATATTAACAATTCAAGCTCAAGTTTGGATCGACTCAAAGTGTTAGTGAGGAACAAAACTAACACTACAAACACACAAGACAAGTAAAATACTCCTAGACCTAGACTCAAGAACAAATCTCGGCCAAGAACACCACAAGAACACAATTTCGGCCAAGACAACAACAATGGACAGATTGCAATTTTCTGAAATTTTCAGATTTCAACTTTTTTTTTTTTTTGTAGTTTTCAAGTCTCAAGCCCAAGATTGATCTTGTTAAAACAAAATCAAAGATGGCTTTGATACCAAATGATACAAGAATTCCAAGGAACACAAGAATTGTCTCAAAACAGTCCACACACACTCCAAAAACAGTCCACTAATCTTAAGGATTTGAGGACCAAGATGGAGACCACTCTCGGATTCACTACAACAACAACAATACGAGATAACAATGGTGTATTTGACACCCAAAACAGCCACAAAACGTGATGAACAAGATGAACAACAATAACACAAGTTTCGGATTCAACAAAGACCCCAAAACAGTCCACGATTTGCAAGAAAAATAAAGATAGATAGTGAGACATAAACTACAATAAGACCCAAGAACCCAAAGATATATTAAATCTAAAGACCCCTAGAACTTACGATAGCAACACCACACTCTTACGGTGACCACCAAGGGAATGAACTCGCCTCAAGATCTACCGTTTCCAAACAAAGATCAATATTGGCTTTTCCAAGCCCTATGCTAAAGATGACTTTTCCAAGTCCTACCACTAAGTGTGTACACTCTCAAAAGAGAGAAGATATTTCTTTCAATTCTTCATTATCAAAAATCTCATGAGAAATAAGACTAAGGGGCCTATTTATACTATATTACAAATGAAGACAAAAGACTACTTTGCCCTTAATGAGAGGGGCGGCCATGGGGTGTAAATCCACCATGTGTAATGTCCAAAATACCCTTAATTAAGGCCCAAAACCGTGAGTCCTCAACCTTAAATTCTCCAAGCAATCTTCCACATGCGAGATTGCTTTAAGTTATGCTCAAAACGGGTCCTCCATGCATGTTCTTGTTTCCTCGAGGTGACCAAGTCTTGAGTCTCTATGTGTTGGCCTCCAAAAATGTCATCAAAAGATAAGAAGGCCATTTGTCCCGTATCAAAGAGGCACTCAACAACCTCAAAACCCTTGTTTCTAGCCAAAGAGACAACACAAGTATCCCTCTACTTGTGAGATAGTAGTGGCGGCTCCCAAGAGTGGAAAAGAGAGAGAAAGTTTAGTGTTCTTTAGGTTACAAAATCAGCATTCAAAAAGTGAGGACTAACTCTCTAACATGTTCTATTTATACTACAAACAAAAGGGGTAAAATGACCCATCCGCCCTTGCTTCTTGTGCCAACCATGAAGAGTAGCTTATTACACATTAAGACCTCTCTTCACACATAAAAACGTTTAGGTCCTTGGTTGGTTCAATCACCAACTCACACACGGCCACTTGCATGAACAAAGCTTGGAGTTTTTGTAATTCCCGAGCTTGGCTTCGTGTGAAAGGCCGTGTACCTGTGGAGGCTGCCCCAACCGTATCACGTCCAGGTAGACTAGGCTTACCTTTCTTCTTGGATTTGATATGCTATGATATTAATGTGATAATATGCTAGCTGTGAGTGGGTGATTATGGTTCAGATATTCATTAAGTGATTTCTGAATTTTCTTAGCTGATTAGGGAACCTTTAGGGTATATTCCAACCTTAATTTCCCTTAAGATAGTCTATTCGGTCATCAATAGGATCAACTAGTGTATCCACACTCACAACATGTACATCATCATCAAGTGGAAAAGAAACAATACACTCACATATAGGCAAGCTACAACTCACACTCAATGGGCTACTAGCCGCACAATTATCATTCACATGTACAAAAGTGTAAGAGTTTGCCATTTTACCTTGAAGTCCTTGAGTAGATTCTTCTTTGTCATGGTGTGAAGGTCCTCCAAAGGTTTGGGCAGCAACTTCCCTTTGGCATTGTTCTTCTTCGCTTGCCATGTTGGTACCTACACAAATGTCCTTAGAAATAGAAGGACAACCAATGTTAGTATAGTTTGGTGGTAATCCCCTCACTTCGCTCAACACAACCCCTCCTTTTTCCACTCTCGGATTACCACCTTTCACTCCCTTACTCCTCTCAATCTTTTTTCTCTCATAATAAGTTGAATTGGAGTAGGTAGGAACTTCTTTTTGCGGCCCGGGCAGAATGTACGTCTCAAGGCAATTTCCCCATCGGTCTCTTATAATATTAGGCCAATTTTGCATATTTGGAACTTTATGTTGTGCAAACCAATCGGCGCCCAAGCTCACATAACCATAGGTTATGGGAAAAACATCACACCACACCTCCTCATGGTAATTAAATTGGGAGAAGACAACCTTTACCCTCTCGGTAACCTTAAACCCGTCCAAGAAGTATGGAACAAGTAAAGGCTCGCAAAATAACCCCAAGTAATCAACCATGGATGAAACAATGTAGTTTCTATAGTACCTATCATTTAACACAACGAGGCAGCCCGGTATCCCACAAATGGTCACCTTTCCGGAGTGTACACTCCTTCTCGGATCAACATTGTAAAGCACATGAGTACCCCTCGGTTTTGGAGATGCATACTCTCTTCTTCTCATTGGAAAACCTACACTATTGCTAGTATAACCATTCACACTATATCGACCTTGATAAGAAGTACTACAAGGTGGAGAATATGAATCTTCACACTCCTCACGTGTACTCTCATCATAGCTCTCATAAGGTTTGCGAACGAAAGGGTTATACCTAACACCAAATCTAGGTTCGGAGTGGGGAGTGCGAGACTCCTCACATGTCCCAACTTCATCATAAGATCCATCACGAGGTCCTACATCATCTCCAAAGTCACCATAAGCACTAGGCACTTCATTCACCTCATTTTCTCCCTCAAAACCGTAACTTTCAAATCTGCCTATGTTTTGATCATGACTATTTTCATAGCCTCCGCAATCTCCCTCAACTTCGTAGCCATAAAAACCCTCACTACAATCATAGTCTCCCATATTTTAGTCACAATAATCCCCGGCTATCGAAGTCATGTTCCCCTTATATCACCCTTTAAACCTACAAAATGAACAAACAAGATTAGTAGTAAAGCTCCTCAACAACACTCGATACACTCACCTTTGTGATTCTCACAATTGGAGCGGCGAATATTGAAAGTTGCTTATACTCCGGTAGTCAATAGGATGTCAATTCTACTTGGCGGCCGGAATATATTCTTGTTTGATCGACTCAAGACACAACACAAAATCTACTTACGAACTTGAAACAAAGAAGTTACTACGAGTTAAAAATGAGAAAAGCACACAAACAACGAAGACACGAAGAAACGGATTCAATAATTAATCTACAACTAAGTAGGTGATTACTAGTTGTTAATTAATTCTAGAATCAAGACATGAAACTAATGAAACAATAAGATGAAACTAAGAATCTAAAATTTTGAGCTCGGAAATATTGCGTGAACAGTAGCAGTGATGACATGGCAGTCCGTATTGGTTTCGGTCCCACACAACTTTTGTTGTCCAACTTCAAGTCTTGGTCAATTTTTCAATTTGGACTTTGGTGGAATTTGTTTAAGGAGGGAAATTCAAACAAGTCTTGGAACCCTTTTCAATTTCAAGTTTTCAAGACTTGACTTTATTGTACTTCTCCTTAAAACATGGATCCGTAAATCATGGAAAAGTGTTGGAAAGTGGTTGAGACTTGATTGATAGGTCTTTGTTGGTTGTAGTGTCTTTCAAGACTAACACATAATACACCCTTTTCCTTCAACTTTTTAGATTTAACATTCACTTTTATCTTCAACAATATATGAAGGTGGTGATGAACATCAAGAACAACAACAACAACACCAAGAACTACAACAATAATCTCCAAGAACACCAACAATTTTCACACGGCCACTCCCAAATTCCACAATAACAATATCTCCAACACTTGGCCAAGACAACTACACCTTCAACAAAATGGTTCTCGATCCACCAATTAATCAACAATATCACGTGGCCAAGCTTATAACAACAATAAGATGAAAGCCACAAGGCCAACTCCAAGATAATAATGTTTTCACACGGCCAAGATTACAAAACCAACAACGGCCAAGTCTCTTTGGTGTTGCATTTTTTTTTCTTTTTTTTTTTTTAACAAGAGATGAAGGTTGTGAAGAACTTCAAGAACAACAACAATACTCTTTTCAAGATCTACAACAACACCACAACACAAGGCCTTCAACTCGGTCAAGGCTCTACAACAACATCCAATCGGCCACACTTTGTCACAACAACAATATTAACAATTCAAGCTCAAGTTTAGATCTAGACTCAAAGTGTTAGTGGACAAGAAAACTAACACTAGAAACAACAAAACAAACAAGAACACTACTAAATTTAGTCACACAACAAACAAATCTCGACCAAGACACAACAAGAACACAATTTTGGCCAAGAACACAAACACGGACAGATTGCTATTTTTCTAGAGATTTCAGTTTTTAACACTTTTTCTTTTTTTTTAATTTTCTAACAAGCAAGCCCAAGATTGATCTTGTAGGAACAAGATCAAGCCATGCTTTGATACCAAATGATACGGGAAATACAAGGGAAGCACGAAACAACCACCAAATCAGTCCACTAATCTTAAGGATTCGAGGACCAAGATGGAGACCTCACTCGGATTCGCTACCAACAACAAGAATACAAGATTCAAGAGTATATTTTAACACCAAAAACAGTACCAAAACGTGATGAACAAGATGAACAACAATAATACAAGTTTTGGATTCAACGAAGACCCAAAACAGTCCACTACGACAACACATACACGATTGCAAGAAAAATAAAGATAGATAGTGAGACCAAGATTATTACAAGATTAAGAACTAAAGAGTATATTAAACTCAAAAACCCCTAATGAATGTAACAATCAAAACCACACTCTTACGGTGACCACCAAGGGAACGAACTCGCCTCAAGATCTACCGTTTCCAAGCAAAGAACAATGTTAGCTTTTCCAAGCCCTATACTAGAATTACACTAAGTTGGTCTACTCTCAAGAGAGAGGATTTTAAGAGTCTCAAAATCTCATTTTTTCATCAACCAAAAACTAAGTGAAAATAAGACTAAGGGGCCTATTTATAGTGTATTACAAAAGAAGTCAAAAAGACCATATTACCCTTAATGAGAGGGGCGGCCTTGGTGTGTTGGAAGACAATATGAATTGTCCAAAATGCCCCTTAGGCTAAGTGACCGAAATGCCCTTAGTAAAGGCACCAAAACCGTGAACCAACAAAGGTGGTCCAAATTCGAGAGTCCTTAAGTCTTCAAGGCTCCAATCAATCTTCCACACTTGGGTTTGGTCAATGGTAGGCTAAAAACATCCCCTCCAAGTATGATCCCATGCCCTCCATGTGACCAAAGCTTGATTCTTCACATTGTGACTTCGAATGAGGTCGTCAAAAGCTAAGGCGGTCATTATTCTTATATCATCCTCCTCTTCTTGAAAAGGATTCGACCTCGAATCCAAACCTTGCAAAACTGAAAAGAGGACACACAAATGCAAACTCCTCATGGCATGAGGGGGTTAGCATAACAAATCATCTCAACATGCCAAGGTTGCACATATTTGCAATATAACCAAGAATCCTTTGAAAGGAATATTAAAAACTTAATAAAAGATGTACAAAGGATTTGGTTATAGGATACATCAAGAGTGCCACTTTGCTTTTCATGTAGACCAAGCAGCAAGTTTGGTGCACCAACATCACCATTCCTAAATTTGGCACCGGGGTCAAATGGGAAAAGTGGCCATAGACATGGGTCTCGACAACACTTCCCTTTCCCGAGATCTACACCTAAACTAAATGACATACTCTCTACAATAACATACATATCATCCAACTCAAATAGAGAGTAGAGAAAGGTGTCACTCAAATCGACTTCTACTAAGGTGCTCTCATGTGTGTACTCACTACTAGTTTCCCAATAATCACCATGAGTACTCTCAACAATGAAATCACACAAAGTAGAAGAAGAAGTAGCTTCCACAACTACACATTCCTTACCCTTAAGAGTACTCTCATCTTCCAAGAAGAGATTTCCCTCTTTAGGAGGAATGTTGTCACACCATAGTGGGTTAGCATATAGGCTATAGCTTCCAAGGCAAGCTATCCCGTCATTTTCACCACTAGGTTCATTAGGAGTGTTTAAATCATCTTCAAACAAGACATTATTCCTAAAAAGAGTGTGATCTACCTCACGGACAGATTTGGAACAAGAAAGTTCCTCACTCTCTAAATGATCAATATCAAGTTTCAAGGATGTTTCAAACACAATATTACCCCAAGAAGAGCTCTCGGGTTCATTCTCACTTTGTTGACCAACATTTTCAAATATTTCACTCACTTGAGTCCTATTAAGCACATCACACACATACTCAAGTGGTGGGTAATTTTCACACATAAGTTGATCAACACAAATTTCAGAAGATAACGTACTTTCATTCAACATAATGGTTTCAACACTAGGTGGACATAAATCGATCTTACAAGAAGAGTCTATTCGGTCATCAATAGGATCAACTAGTGTATCCACACTCACAACATGTACATCATCATCAAGTGGAAAAGAAACAATACACTCACATATAGGCAAGCTACAACTCACACTCAATGGGCTACTAGCCGCACAATTATCATTCACATGTACAAAAGTGTAAGAGTTTGCCATTTTACCTTGAAGTCCTTGAGTAGATTCTTCTTTGTCATGGTGTGAAGGTCCTCCAAAGGTTTGGGCAGCAACTTCCCTTTGGCATTGTTCTTCTTCGCTTGCCATGTTGGTACCTACACAAATGTCCTTAGAAATAGAAGGACAACCAATGTTAGTATAGTTTGGTGGTAATCCCCTCACTTCGCTCAACACAACCCCTCCTTTTTCCACTCTCGGATTACCACCTTTCACTCCCTTACTCCTCTCAATCTTTTGTCTCTCATAATAAGTTGAATTGGAGTAGGTAGGAACTTCTTTTTGCGGCCCGGGCAGAATGTACGTCTCAAGGCAATTTCCCCATCGGTCTCTTATAATATTAGGCCAATTTTGCATATTTGGAACTTTATGTTGTGCAAACCAATCGGCGCCCAAGCTCACATAACCATAGGTTATGGGAAAAACATCACACCACACCTCCTCATGGTAATTAAATTGGGAGAAGACAACCTTTACCCTCTCGGTAACCTTAAACCCGTCCAAGAAGTATGGAACAAGTAAAGGCTCGCAAAATAACCCCAAGTAATCAACCATGGATGAAACAATGTAGTTTCTATAGTACCTATCATTTAACACAACGAGGCAGCCCGGTATCCCACAAATGGTCACCTTTCCGGAGTGTACACTCCTTCTCGGATCAACATTGTAAAGCACATGAGTACCCCTCGGTTTTGGAGATGCATACTCTCTTCTTCTCATTGGAAAACCTACACTATTGCTAGTATAACCATTCACACTATATCGACCTTGATAAGAAGTACTACAAGGTGGAGAATATGAATCTTCACACTCCTCACGTGTACTCTCATCATAGCTCTCATAAGGTTTGCGAACGAAAGGGTTATACCTAACACCAAATCTAGGTTCGGAGTGGGGAGTGCGAGACTCCTCACATGTCCCAACTTCATCATAAGATCCATCACGAGGTCCTACATCATCTCCAAAGTCACCATAAGCACTAGGCACTTCATTCACCTCATTTTCTCCCTCAAAACCGTAACTTTCAAATCTGCCTATGTTTTGATCATGACTATTTTCATAGCCTCCGCAATCTCCCTCAACTTCGTAGCCATAAAAACCCTCACTACAATCATAGTCTCCCATATTGTAGTCACAATAATCCCCGGCTATCGAAGTCATGTTCCCCTTATATCACCCTTTAAACCTACAAAATGAACAAACAAGATTAGTAGTAAAGCTCCTCAACAACACTCGATACACTCACCTTTGTGATTCTCACAATTGGAGCGGCGAATATTGAAAGTTGCTTATACTCCGGTAGTCAATAGGATGTCAATTCTACTTGGCGGCCGGAATATATTCTTGTTTGATCGACTCAAGACACAACACAAAATCTACTTACGAACTTGAAACAAAGAAGTTACTACGAGTTAAAAATGAGAAAAGCACACAAACAACGAAGACACGAAGAAACGGATTCAATAATTAATCTACAACTAAGTAGGTGATTACTAGTTGTTAATTAATTCTAGAATCAAGACATGAAACTAATGAAACAATAAGATGAAACTAAGAATCTAAAATTTTGAGCTCGGAAATATTGCGTGAACAGTAGCAGTGATGACATGGCAGTCCGTATTGGTTTCGGTCCCACACAACTTTTGTTGTCCAACTTCAAGTCTTGGTCAATTTTTCAATTTGGACTTTGGTGGAATTTGTTTAAGGAGGGAAATTCAAACAAGTCTTGGAACCCTTTTCAATTTCAAGTTTTCAAGACTTGACTTTATTGTACTTCTCCTTAAAACATGGATCCGTAAATCATGGAAAAGTGTTGGAAAGTGGTTGAGACTTGATTGATAGGTCTTTGTTGGTTGTAGTGTCTTTCAAGACTAACACATAATACACCCTTTTCCTTCAACTTTTTAGATTTAACATTCACTTTTATCTTCAACAATATATGAAGGTGGTGATGAACATCAAGAACAACAACAACAACACCAAGAACTACAACAATAATCTCCAAGAACACCAACAATTTTCACACGGCCACTCCCAAATTCCACAATAACAATATCTCCAACACTTGGCCAAGACAACTACACCTTCAACAAAATGGTTCTCGATCCACCAATTAATCAACAATATCACGTGGCCAAGCTTATAACAACAATAAGATGAAAGCCACAAGGCCAACTCCAAGATAATAATGTTTTCACACGGCCAAGATTACAAAACCAACAACGGCCAAGTCTCTTTGGTGTTGCATTTTTTTTTCTTTTTTTTTTTTTAACAAGAGATGAAGGTTGTGAAGAACTTCAAGAACAACAACAATACTCTTTTCAAGATCTACAACAACACCACAACACAAGGCCTTCAACTCGGTCAAGGCTCTACAACAACATCCAATCGGCCACACTTTGTCACAACAACAATATTAACAATTCAAGCTCAAGTTTAGATCTAGACTCAAAGTGTTAGTGGACAAGAAAACTAACACTAGAAACAACAAAACAAACAAGAACACTACTAAATTTAGTCACACAACAAACAAATCTCGACCAAGACACAACAAGAACACAATTTTGGCCAAGAACACAAACACGGACAGATTGCTATTTTTCTAGAGATTTCAGTTTTTAACACTTTTTCTTTTTTTTTAATTTTCTAACAAGCAAGCCCAAGATTGATCTTGTAGGAACAAGATCAAGCCATGCTTTGATACCAAATGATACGGGAAATACAAGGGAAGCACGAAACAACCACCAAATCAGTCCACTAATCTTAAGGATTCGAGGACCAAGATGGAGACCTCACTCGGATTCGCTACCAACAACAAGAATACAAGATTCAAGAGTATATTTTAACACCAAAAACAGTACCAAAACGTGATGAACAAGATGAACAACAATAATACAAGTTTCGGATTCAACGAAGACCCAAAACAGTCCACTACGACAACACATACACGATTGCAAGAAAAATAAAGATAGATAGTGAGACCAAGATTATTACAAGATTAAGAACTAAAGAGTATATTAAACTCAAAAACCCCTAATGAATGTAACAATCAAAACCACACTCTTACGGTGACCACCAAGGGAACGAACTCGCCTCAAGATCTACCGTTTCCAAGCAAAGAACAATGTTAGCTTTTCCAAGCCCTATACTAGAATTACACTAAGTTGGTCTACTCTCAAGAGAGAGGATTTTAAGAGTCTCAAAATCTCATTTTTTCATCAACCAAAAACTAAGTGAAAATAAGACTAAGGGGCCTATTTATAGTGTATTACAAAAGAAGTCAAAAAGACCATATTACCCTTAATGAGAGGGGCGGCCTTGGTGTGTTGGAAGACAATATGAATTGTCCAAAATGCCCCTTAGGCTAAGTGACCGAAATGCCCTTAGTAAAGGCACCAAAACCGTGAACCAACAAAGGTGGTCCAAATTCGAGAGTCCTTAAGTCTTCAAGGCTCCAATCAATCCTCCACACTTGGGTTTGGTCAATGGTAGGCTAAAAACATCCCCTCCAAGTATGATCCCATGCCCTCCATGTGACCAAAGCTTGATTCTTCACATTGTGACTTCGAATGAGGTCGTCAAAAGCTAAGGCGGTCATTATTCTTATATCAATATACATGACATAACTAGGGTCGGGACAAACCCCCGCCCACACATAACTCCTATACAATAACAAAACATAAGGAACCGACTCGGAAAACTCCGAAGCAAACTGGAGCTCACCAACAATAGCTGTATGACCTGGCTCCTATCTATATTGTGAATGAGCTGAGGTACCTGTGCCTGTAGCATGAAATGCAGGTCCCCGTGGGGGACGTCAGTACGAAATATGTACTGAGTATGTAAAGCTGTAGATAATCACATATGATATAGGAGCTCAATAGAAATCCGAAACAAGTGAATAAATCGTAATAGGAGTGGACCACACTTACTAGAACTTATGACAACCTGTACATTGAATTTATTCAATCACTTTACCTTCGTTCTTAACATCTTTGTAATCATTACTGTACTGTACTGTGACCATTAGGCTGCCTCCAGTACATATCAACTGGGATCGACCCATGCTAGGCTTATGCCCCTGGGATACCACCCATAAACACGTAAATAGGGATCGACCCATGATAGGCTTATGCCCCTGGGATACCACCCGATAAGAGAGAACTTCCATCACTTAGTTCAATTAATCTTTGAGATTGTTATTTCGGTCGCCACCACATTTTTGATACTTTGAAACAACGATACATCAATAAGAACCAAGTAATAGACCTTCTATACAATAACAACGTAATAAAGACTCATTGGTACATCAACAATGTGTTTCAAAATCATCAATATCACAACAATGAAATAGGAGCCTTTTGGTATATCAATGAAACATTTTGACACTTTATAGAATGGAAACAACTTCGTTGGTAATGTAGAACAATACATGTTTTTGGACAACCTCAGAATCTTACTTGATGGAACATTGGTGTTTTCATGCCAAAGAACATCATTAGAGTATGCTTTACATACCTCATTGTAGATTCGGATACCAATTCAACACAACTGAGACCTTTACAAAACACTTATCTACAATGAAATGTTTGGCATCTAGTATTAGCAACTCAACACCACAATTCTCTTCCATAATTCCATACAACCAATATTTGCAAAACATTCCAAAAACCAACTTGAACAATAGGTTTATGTGTATATATATATATATAATCATCAATACCACATCATCACACCAAATCCCTTCACAATTCAACATAATCCAACATCATTTCCCAATCATCTTTCAACAACAATCAAATAACATACTTCTTATGCTCACATACATATATATATACATATCCATATAAATAACACTAACATAATTTACATCCTTACCATAAAATGGCCCTTTTGATTTCGAAGTCCTGTTGGCACAAATAAGGGGTGCTTCTCGAAGCCCTCGAGATGGTGAACACAACTACAGAATCAATTTGGACTTTCTACGGTTGAATCACAAGATAATTGGAGTTGAACTTAGACTAGGGTTTCTTATTCTTCAATAATTTGGATGATAACATGATGGATATGAGGATAAGTATATGTATATAATGACCAATTTTCGTCCATGAGGTGATGGAAAATGACCATATTGCCCTTAAAAATTTAAGTAAATCCGAATCTGTCCATGGTGGACTGTTTTGATAGGCTAAAGTAAATCGACCATAACTCTTCGCTCCGATATCGGATTTGGGTAAAATTGGTATCGTTGGATAGATAATTCAAAGGTATTTCATTTCATATAAAGTAGGACACCCAGTTAGTCCTGTACAAGGAATTATGATCGTTTGAAGTTGACCCTAAAAATTTGTTTTGAGAGGCTGAAGTAAAACGAGTATAACTCCTTACTCAGACATTGGATTTGGATGAAACAAATTGCATTAGAAAGAATACTCTCGGGTCTTCTCATCGATATATATCATCTTACACAGTTCATTTTGTACAAGAAGTTATGATCGTTTAAAGTCGACCCAAAAATCTGTTTGGCTGCAGCACTTTTGTGTGCAGAAAATTTCTGCACATTTACTGTTCATTGCGTCCACCGTTTTCAAGTTTCGAACATGCTCGCTTATATTAGATTCTCATCTGTTTTCAGAAATCTTTATATCGTTGGAAAGCTAACTCGATAAACTTCGCATAGAAAATTCGATGAGCAAATTCTGGTATAAATAAAGTTGATTCCCATACACATATAATCAAACTATACACTTGAAACCATCTCAAAATAATCAATACTCATACTTAAACTCATATATACCTAACTTATGATCAATACATATACTCCAACACATATAACCATGGCTAATGCACGTAATTAAGTACGGGGTGTTACAATTTTTATCCCTCATTTACTGTCTTTAGTATATATGCTTGCACTTTATTTATGCTTTTACTATGATTAAGCTCATTCAACATATTATGCCTACTGAATACCTCATGTTTTGATATCATACTATACTTTTGCATTTTTTCCTTGATGCAGATCCTAGCATGAGTCATCCTATTAATGCTGACCTTGAGTTGTGCCATTGATCGAAGATTTAGGTGAACTTTCAGTGTTCGGATCCGATCTGATCCGATCCTTCTTCTTTCATGATATTCTTATTTTGTATATCCTGAAACTACAATGGATATTTTGACATTGTCTAGTACTCGTTTAGTATAGTGTCTATGGTACTAACCTTAACAATTCTTGAGGGATTGATTTTGGTATACTATGTCCTCTCCCTTCTATTATATGGTGTATTTGTATATATATTTCCTCGCTTGTCAGTTAATATTAATGTTTATCTTCTTATTATCTATTTCTTCCTATTAGCCCATTACTCGTCATTCCAGGCTATAGCCTAGCTTACCTACTGGTGAATTAAAGTAGGTGTCATCATGACCTAAGAAATCTAGTCGTAACAATATGTTTTGCATGGTTAGTATAATTTTGAATTATTTTACTGTTATTTATGATTAACATTATAATTGTCTTTTAAAATAGAACTATCTATAATGGATTAAATTAATTCTATAGGTAATACTCAACATATTTTTCAGATGTTACCAAGGTATGTTGTTCATTCTTAATTTGATTTCTTAATTATTTCATTATTATTTGTGATTAACATTATATTTATCTTTTGTCACAAATGCCTCTAAGAAAATTGAAGTTTCCACAGATTTGACATAAGTAAATCTCTCAAAAACACAAAATGAATAATTGAGAAATCAACAACTTCAATGGAGAATCGAAATATATAAAGGAGATTTATCAGATGATTTATGTTAATAATAAATACAAATATATATATGTGTGCATAAATATTGTTATACCACTTTTTTGTCTTAATATATTTCTCTTAAGCATAAAGATGATTCTAAAAAGTTATTGCATCACATTTATATATCTACTCTCTTTTAAGAAGATTATAAAATAGATTTAGAGATATTTAGATATTTCAATTGATTTTTTCTTTTCCTGATATCACTTGAAAATTTGCACTTCTGTATATTTTTTAACTAATTTTGTGTGTGGTATGTCATTTAAATTTTTTATATCTTGTAACTAAAATTTTGATAAACAACAAATCCAACAAATCAAAGGAACATTAAATTATAAAAATCTATGTCACATAAATTGAAATTCAATATTGTATATTTTGAATTATTAGAGAAGAAAATCCAACTGCTTATGAAGTGTAACACATACCAAAAAAAAATTAATTCAAAGACATAATAGAACGGTAATTGTAGTAGTAGTAGTGGTGGTAGTATAACAATAATAATAATAATAATAATAATAATAATAATAATAATAATAATGTCATTGATTTCAAATATTTATCTCAATTCATATATATAGATTATAAGGTAAATATATATTATATCTGAAAAAAGTAAGGATTAGGAAGAATAATAAACTCTCTTTCAAGAAATTAATATGATATTATTTGAATAAGAATTTGTAAGATTAGAAGTATTAGAATTTGAAAATATTAAATTTTAGAAAATATGTATAAAAAAAATTGATTCTCTTTCCTTTTCTTTTTTTTCTTTTTTTTTGTGGGGGGGGGGAGGGCGGTAGGGAGGGGGACGAGGGAAAGGAGCTAAATTGATAATTTAAATGTGAAATTTTATCACTATTTTTGTTAAAATTCTTTAAATATGGAAGAAAAGACTTCTAGTTGGAGAAAGTTCTTATCAGAAGTAGAATTTGTGATGAAGTGTTACGTTGTTGTTGTGATAATGAGTAGAAGAAACTATTGAGCATTTATTTATAACATGTCCCGCCTTGAATAGTATATGGTCTTATTTTACATCCTTAGCTACTTATTATTCAATTCATACCCAAATTAAAATCATTCTCTCTCAAACTAGCAAAACCCTAGCTCTAAAGAGATCAAGAACAAAGCTCAAGGATTCACCAAGGACTTCAATAACTCATCAAATTAAGGTATGTTAGGTGTTAATCTATGGGCCCCTTTCACTCATAGAGCCCAAGAATCCATTTTTAAAACTTTAAGATTTATGATTCATATACATGTATGAAATTGGATTGTATTTATGTTCTTGACATTAATTGAGTTTCAGTCCATGATTAATAGTAGATTCCATGAAATTGAATAGCATGTATATTGAATTGAGTAATCCCCATGTTATAATCTATGAATTTGCAAGTTTGGGTATTGTAATTGCCATGTTTATATGATTATCCATGATTTAAATTCCAAGTTCCAAGAATTGTTCCTAGTAAGTGTTGATTTACATGATATTCATGATAAACCCTTCAATTTGTAAGATGATTGTTGTAACCATGTTAAACCTAAGTGTTTATGATCTAATGGACCAAGTATGCTTCCCATGTGTTTAATAAATTGTCTATGAAAAAGAAATAATGCCATTATAGCATGCTAACATGTAGTCCCCATTCATGTACAAGTTAATGCATTACAAGTGTTTGATGAAATGTCTCTATGAATGAATTATGACCAAGTGAACATTGTTATGTTATTCAAGATTATACTTTTCTTAACTTTTCATGCCATCGAGTCCTGGGGGTATTTGATACCCGATAATTTAGTTGTTTACCAAGAGCCAGTGTCAGTTACAGAATCGTATTAGCCATGTCACGATCAGTAGAACTCAGTCAGTTACAGAACTTAGGAAAACTCCGTATCATTCCAGTCCAGTTTAGTATACTCAGTTCAGTTTCTTTCAGTTGGGTGTAGGATTCAGCACCGAGCGAGCCTAGGGATGGGGGTGCACCCATTAGGTAGGACTGAGTCCCTAGAAGCAATTCCTAAATTCCAGAACTACGTAGCCAACGTAGGTTATGAGATGTCACCTGTTAGATAGGACTGATATACTCATGTAACATCCTGTATTTTGCTTGTACTTGTTCTAATTATATGGAACTTGGTATAGCCTTTTGATATATATAACGTATGAGAATTGTTATGCAAGTATTAATGGTATAGATGGAATTATAAATGCTGCCCGTATAGTTTAATGTGGTGCGACTAAGTTAACGTTAAGATAACTATTTAAACTTGGAATCGTAAGCTAGTATTTGAATCTAAAGTTTAAAGTGACCAAGTGTGTATAATTTGAAGGTTAGATTAAAGGGATTAGGAGCTGAAAATGGAGCTAAATATTGAGGTGCTTGCTTGACTTATTTAAGCTAGTAGGTGAGTCACCTACTTAAGTTGTTTGGACCAAATTAATGAACCCATGGCTATGGATCAGATTTGGGTCTATGCTAATATACTCATTTGGGCCAAATTGAACAAAAGAGAAAGAAAATGGATAAGTGGCCCAACACACCATTCTGCCAAAGGCCCAAGTTATTTAAGCCCAAAATAAGAATTGAAGTAAGTAGGTGCATCACCTACTTTGAAAATCCGTGCATCTTGAACCCTTAAGTAGGTGCATCACCTACTTGGACCAATTTGACTAATTTTATGGTCCAAAATACAGCTAAGGAGGTGGACAACATAGGGACTTTAAAAGGCCAAGTGGCTGGTCATTTTACTTCACTTTTAAGTCACAAAAAAGGAGTATATTTCAGCAAATCTCTCTACTCTCTCTAAAACAACAAGAACAGCAACCCTATTTTTCCTTCTAGGGTTCTTGAGAAACCCTCACCTTTGCAGCCCAAGGTAAGTGAAAAAAACTTAAGGTTTTGTTTAATTATCTCATGGAAGATTAGGAAAACAAGTTATAAGTGTTTGACTATAAGTATATGGCTGATTATAGAACAAGCTGTTTGTTCACGTTTCCTTGTTATTGAGGAACTTTTTTTCTTCTTCTTTGGTTTAAGTGTGAAGGAAAGTTCAAGCTCTTGTAGAGTTCAATTAAAAGAATAAGTTGTTGAATTGAGGTAAGGTGACTGCTCCATTTTTTTTTCTTATATAGAAATTTGAGAGGGGATTATGGATGTCTTGTTATTGAGAACTCAAGAGATGATGAGTTTAATAATTGATTGCTACAATAAAGGGGATTTGGGACTGTTTTGTGGACTGTTTTGTATGTATATGTTATGGGTTGCCAGGTTGAATTTGGATAAAGGTGTGATGAGTTTGTAATGAATTATAGAAGAAAGATGTGGTGATACACCACCGAACTAATGTTTGCTTCCCAATCTATTTTGTGTATTGTTTGGAATGTGTAATGAAGTCGAGGTGGTTTTGGTGAACCTTATAAGAACCTATATGGTATGTGGGTGTAATTGGAGGAAAAAAAGGGTTAAAATAACACCCTTGTTTGATAGATTAATAGTTGCTGCCCGGTTACTATTTTGGGTGAAATTAAGTATCTCAAATGTGTTGATTTGTTACTAATACTAGTTTACCAAATATTCTATTGTAGATAAGTAATATAAAAGGCGGGAAGTCAAGTCGGGTTAGTTTCGGAGTCAAATAACCAGGTATGTAAGGCATACTCTATTTCACACTCTTTGGCATGAAATCGTACAATTGTTCCATCAAGCAAGTTTTCGAGGTTATCCTATATAACAAAGTGATACATAATGGCAGCACATTACATTCCATGTATCCAATGACCTTGTTCCCACTCTCTAACGCATTAGAACACCACAATACATGCTTATTATTAAATTTGCGCGTCTATCTTCACTAGAAAATTTCAGGAGTTCTCCATTTGTTCAAATAAGACCTATGTGTTATTTCAGCTCCTAAACACTTTATTTGTGTGCCAACAGCTCCCTACCTCATTGTTGTTTCATTAAGTGTCTATTTACATGTCTCTTATTAGCGTATTAGTGGTTCAAGGTACCATAATATGATGACCACCAAAGTAACAATCTCAAAGGCTAAATAAACTAAGTAATGCAAATCTGTAAAATGACGAGTGGCAGCTCAGGGGCATTTGCCTAGCATGGGCCGATCTCGATACCTTTATTTTTGGGTGGTAGCTCAGGGGCATAAGCCTAGCATGGGCCAATCCTAATCTTTATGTGTAGGTGGCAGCTCAGGGATGTAAGCCTAGCATGGGCCGATCCTAATTTATCCATTTACCACTGATCAGCTGGTCATTTGCATTATATGGCTTACAAAGATTATGAAGTAAGAAGGTAAGACAAAGAAAAGAATGTAATGTACATTGTCCCACAAGTATTTATAAAGGTGGTCTACTAGTACTACTTATACACTTGTATCAGATTTCTATTGAGCTTTTGTATCAAGTGTGTTGTTACCTTCTGCCTTACATATTCAGTACATATTTTCATACTAATGTCGCTCACGGGGGACATGCATTTCATGCTACAGGCATAGGCACTTCAGCTGATACAACTCACTAGTAGGAGCGCAGGATTTTCAGGGACTATTGGTGAGCTCCAGGTTGATTCGGGGCTTTCCGAGTCTATTCCATATATTTTGGTATTGTACAGTGAGTCAAGAGTAGGGTTGGGGTTTGTCCCGACCCTAACTAAGTCTATGTATCTTTTAGAGGCTTTTTAGACTAACGTAAAGTTATGGTAGTATTTTGTCTTTAGATATGGTGGCCCCAATGGCCAAGTATTGTATATATCAGTTTGTGTTTGCATATGTAATTATTCTCATTGATAGATAATATCATGTTTTTCAGAACCTTTAGTTGTTATAGACATGTATAGGAAGTACAAGTTTTTGAATTGGTTCTCTCGGGCCTTTATAGCTACGAGTGCCTATCCGCCCAAATAGAATTTGAGGCGTGGCAACTCAGGGGTCACCCGCTAGTTTAGGACTAATCTCAGGGGTCACCAGTTAGTTAGGACTGACTCCACAACAGTTATTAGTACCCGTGGCGTGGTGCTAGAACCCTTCCAATTGGGGTTACAGATTGGACCCCATCAGTTCAGATTTGGGGCATGCTGGTTAGATGATTACCTATCATAGTTTCAGTCTCAGCTTCCGAATAGAACTCACTTCAGTTCTACAGAATCAGGACTATTAGATACAGTCAATCAGTATCAGTAACTCAGATTATCAGTTACTCAGTTATTTCAGTACTTAGCTTCATAAAAGTTCAGTTACAGTATATAATATATATATATATATATATATATATATGTATATGCACAGATTCCATACTCAGTACTTACAGTAGTTTCAGTTATCCATGTACTCTCATGTTCAGTTACTCTATATCATTCAGATAGTTATTGTTCATACATATGAACCCCTGTATTCAGCCTTACCTCATCTAGCATACCAATAAATTCCACGTACTGACACATACTCTATGTTTACCCTATGATGTCTTATATCATAGGTTCGGACTCTCAGGTTCCCGAACGCGCATAGTCAGATTTTGATTCAGCCAGCAGTATCAGACTTAGTAGTGAGTCCTCATCTATCGAGGATATGCCTTATTTCAGTATTTTCAGTAGATACAACATTTCAGTAGATGGAGTTAGTTGGGGGATTTTCCCATCAACTCCACTTTCAGATAGTTTCAGTTAGAGGCTTTTCAGACTAAATTTTCAGATAGTATTTTAGATTCAGATGTTGTTATCAGATAGTATTATTCTTTATTAGTATTTTAGATAATTGAACCTTATGTCATTTTAGCCTATTTCCATATTTATTATAGTATGTTTATTCGGTGCTCACAATAGATATTAGTCATGGGTTAGCTTGTGGTTCTTTGGGGTCGTAAGCACCATGTAACGTCTAAGGTACATACTCGAGGCATTACATATAGTGTCCGATGATGGTTAGCTATTGGAGCACTACCTGTAACTCAGGGATACGGGATAACATAATGCCATGATTAATAGTTCAGAATCATTCAATGCATATACATGTACATATAACACATGTCTTGATAGGGAAAAGGCTTAACATATATTTCAAAACCTTAGTCTAGATTGTGTAGATCAACCTTCATAATATACAAGACACCCATGGGCTATATGGGCCCAGCACTCCCCCAGCTAGTAGGGCCCCAGTGTGTGTGGCTGCACGAACCAGAGGGTATATTTATGCACTATGGGGGACTCGAACCTCCATGTATATTAAGGTGACATGAGCATCAAATCATGTAAGAAGATGTGGGGACTCAAACCTCCCAATATGTGAGAATAATAATAATAATAAGAGGGACTCGAACCACCCGATCATATAGACCCCACATCGACAATCACGGTTTCTAATGATGGTCTTTTGGATCTCTACTTTCATAACTCAGCTACACAACCCTCTTTAAAGACTAATTAAAACAATTATCATACAATCCCGTTCATTAAACCACAATACACATTTAAGCATACATTATTGGTTTCGTCATACCATCTACACTTGCAGGGAATATCAACATGCCAAAACAATTTCATTACTTAGGGAATTCACAACCCCTCTTGATTTAATTATGAAATAGATTTTGAAAATACCAACCCAAAAGGTTCAATTCAACATCATAATGCAATAGTTCAAGAATAGTTAAATTCCCAATTTCTCATAGCTAAAAACAACTTCACATTATGGGATTGGGGTCATAATCACTTCAAAAGTCACAAGTTTGAGGAAAATCACAATTCCCAAGTTCATTCACCATACCCATGCACACACAAGTTCAAAACCATAGTTATAACATGAGTAATGGACAATAAAACCATAGGAAAATAATTAATTGACCATTTAAGTCAAAACTCCCAATCATGTCAAAACCCTTACTTTTAATCACATTTCTGAAATATCAAGTTTCACGGAGAGAATTTACCTTTAGAGCTGTTAGATGACCAACTTGATAAAACCCTAGTTTGACTTGCTTGAGGGAATTCAGAGAGCCTTTTGGAGTGTTTTAAAAGTTACTTGGATTAGTTTTTGAGTGCTAATGACATCTTTAGAGGTTATAAGATGTGGATTTCAATTTGGATAAGAGGGAAATATCCAGGATGCACTTAATTAAAAGCTAAAAAGTGCCGCCTTTTACTATGGGTCCACCATTGACTCGTAGAAACTCCTTATGACTCGTCACCAAGAGTCATAACCAAGGAAGAACCACCAAGGAAACATACACTTATGACCTTAAGACTTAGCTACAGGTTTCATAATGGAACCCTACTACTCGTAGGGTCCAGTTATAGTCAACACAAAACCCAAATTGGGGAATACACTGGACACCTTATAATTACACCTAATGACTCGTAACATATCCTTATGGATCTTAGTGAGCCACTCGTACTCAGAGAAGAATCTTGCCACAAACTTACTGATTTGGTTACGAATCATCCTAATGACTCATCTGGACACCCTACGACTCATAGGGTCCAGTCGTAACTAGGGCAGTGAGTATAAAATTCCAAGAAATTTTGAAGGACCAAAAACTCAAGGTATTACACTGACCTTCCTTAACTGATCTTCTTATGGCTTTTGCTACAGCTAATTTCTTCTTTATTAACTCCATCATTGGGTTTGCTATTGTACAACAATACCTAGAGTAACAAAAATGTCATCCCCAACTCTTGCTCAGTAGGTATGTGCCATAGATGCACAACCTATAAATAAAAGTAGATATGTTTAAATCAAATAATAATTTGCAGTCATTTGGGTAATATGTTAACACAGATAACTTATGCAATAGATGATCTTTTTGTTGCAAAAGATTAACCATCTATTGCAACAGATGACCCACTTTTTGCATAAGTTGTAGTAGATGGGCAATTTGTTAAGTCAGGTTCAAAGAACCAAAGGAACATATAGGTAATCTATTGTAAAATATGACTCATCTATTGCAACAGATTACCCATATTTTAAGATAAATGCAATAGATAGCCTATCTATTTTAATATCATACTTTGAGTCAAATTATTCTACTCAAAAAAAACTTGCTGCATTATTTGAAGGGTTAAAGAGGTCAACTTCCTGAATTTTTGTGTTGCTCTTTGCAGCCAACCACCTAAGGATCCTTGGATGAGAAACCTCATTCGGGTAATCCTTGACTTACTTTCAGAGGTAAGCAATGGTTTCAAAGTGCACAAGCCTAAAAATGTAAACATCAAGCAAACAAAAAAAGGTCAGAATAATTATTCAATATAAATAAAAGAATGAGTAAACAAATACTTATTAAATTTACCATGAAAGCCCAAGGAAAATCATACAAGTTGATCCTGTTTGGGGATATTTTTGTCAATAAATATTTGATAGTCAACTTATAGTTGTCATATCCCTAGGGATATCTGTTGAATCAATCAAAATTCTGAGCAACCATCAACAATTTAGGTCTATGCCTTTGTTGATATCTCTTGCCTATATAATGGAATGAACAAACCAAAATAAGCACAACTGCTCCCTGTACTTCTTTGGAATGTTTTACCCTAGAGATTACTAATAACATCGTGGCTTTGTAGCCACATCCAGTAATGTCCAACAACCCATTTATTTTTTTGTTGGTTTTGGTGGGTGGTCCCTTGGACAATGTCATGCCTGTCTTTGATGGTGTTGGTTTGGGTGTATTGCTTGCCTTAGAATTTTTTATTGGTGTTACCTTGGGAAGACATTCATTGGATTATCTCATCTCAAGCCAGTCATCATGGCAAACTTTTTTATGCGAAAACAAACTAGCATTCCATAGTAGTTAATCCATGTTATATCCATTTTTTTCTCCTCCTTTAAATCTTTATCATCACCTACATACTTAATCCTGCTCATGAGAAGACCTTACACCATTGCTCATTTGGAAGCAGCACTGTTGTCATCAGGAAGGTAAAGAAAGTATCCAAAGCAGCTAGACCAAAAAAAATCCTTAAGTTTTTCCTTCCTCATAATATTCCTAAAATCATCAAAACCTTTCCCCATAAGTGATTTAACAACAAAATCACTAGTTAATATATAGGGTTATCTATCGGCATATCAACTTGAAATCTTTCAATACTAATACTTTTTACAAGATCATGCTGGGTTTCGATCTTAATTCACGTCCTATCGATGGTGCATTATCATTATCTTGATCATCATCATTTTTCACATCCTCACTTTCTACTTCATATTTTCTTCTTTATCTTCATATTTTTCCTCCTTACTTTTATTTTCCTCACCACCCTCTACATACCTTTCTTCACCTCCCTGAATATTATTTTCCTTAGTTTCACCATCTTCCTCCATTTTTTCATATCTTTCCTCAGTTTCACTATTTCCTAAAAGAGATTGTATAGGAAGCTCCTTCGAATCCATCTGTAATCTAGTTTTTTTTGCTAGTTGGTCAGAAATTGATCCACTTTCACTTTATTTTCTTTTGGGAGACATCTTTTACCTACAAACAAGAGAAAACAAAAAAACATTACAATTGATGTTTGTATAATTTTAAAAAAGGTAACACAAAATTTGATAAATGAAATATATTACAATAAGAATTACAATAGATGACCTATTTGTTGCAACAGATAACCAACTTGTTGCAATAGATGGTCATCTATTGGAAGAAATCAAAAAGTCTTGCTATTTGTTTAATTTCTTCCAACAAGTGATCCATCTATTGCAACAGATAGGGAATATGTTGGAAGATCTATTTTACTTTATTCTAATAGTTGATCCATCTATTGCAACAGATGGGGAATCTATTGGAACATCCTGTTGGAAGTTATCAAAATAGGTAGCAATTCTATTTTGATAACTTCCAATATATGACCCATCTTTTGCAATAGATGGGTCATCTGTTGGATGAAATTGAATTGAGTCTTCCACCTTTCCATCAAATGTGTAATCTGTTAGGAAATGCAACACCCTAACACCACCAACACCAATACCAACACTAATACCAACACCACCAAGACCAACACTACCAACATCAACACCACCAATACCAACACCACCAACACCAATACTAATACCAACACCAACACCAACACCAATACCAACACCAACACCAACACCACCAATACCAATGGCACCAATACCAATACTAATGCCACCGATACTAATACCAACACCAATACTAATACAAATACCACCAATACTAACACCAACACCAACACAACCAATACCAACACCACCACCAATACCAGCACCACCAACGCCAATACCACCACAATGCCAACACTACCAACACCAATAATATGAACAACATCATCAACAACATCAACAAAATAAAAATAAATACAAAACCAACAACAAACAAAACAAAAATTAGGGTTTTCTCAGGTTTTTCCAATATTTTTAAGGATCAAAACTCAAAATTATTAAGTCAATCTCGAAGATAATACAACTAAAAGTCTTCTTTTTCATGATTAACTTAAAAGCCCTAATTTTTTTAAAAAATAACAAATATAAAACGTTTTTCAAATTCTCTTACCTGTGAAGAGAGAGAAAGTAATGGATACAAGCAAGACGAAAGTTGAAATAACAACTATGTGGTCAAAAATTAAAAGAAAATTGATATGTTGTGAATGGTTGAGCAATCTGTTAAGTAGTTGGTGTTTGTATTATTGAGAGAGAAAGAGATTTGAAAAGATGAAATGTTTTTTGCAACTGGATGAAATGGTTTAAAAAATAATTGGCCCCTTGCATTTTTATTACACATTAATTATGGGTTGATTTCTATTTTCAAAAAGAATGACAAGTTTTGAAAATGTTAATTTGGTCCCAATTGATCTTAATTATTTTTTTAAAAAAGAAAAATTTAAACTGTTTGATAATAAATAAAATAAATTTCACTCGAATTAGTTTTTAGTTATTAAATGCAATTGTAACTTTAATGAATTTAATATTAATTACATGTTTGTACCTATTTGATAATTTCCACTAAATAAAAAAAATATGTTTTAACATATTACTCATTTGTTGCCACGGATGAGTAATATGTTAGAAATGACCAAACAAATAAAATAATCTATTGCAACAAATGTAATATGTTGGAAATTACCTAACATATAAAATCATCTATTGCAATGAGTCATTTGTTGTAATATATGAGTATATCTAGTTGGAAATTTTATATAGATGACTCATCTGTTGCAACAAGTTAAATCTGTTGTAATAGATTATAAACTTAGTTGATAATATAATTGTAATGAGATCAATTGAAATTATAATTGAACTTATCAATTCAACTTTAATTTTAGCTAAATCAATATAGTTATTACAAATAATGGCTTGATTTGAATAATTCAAGTAAAGTTGATCAATTGATCACTCTCAGGAAGAACTCAATAGTAGATCATGTAATTGCAATGAGAGTAATTGAAATTATCAATTCATATTTAATTTTAGTTAAATAAATATAGGTATTACAAATAATGGCTTGATTTGAATCATTTCAAGTAAAATTGGTCAATTGATCACTCTACTCAAGACAAACACAATAGTAGATCCTGTAATTTCAGTGAGATCAATTGAAATTGTAATTGAAATTATCAATTCATCTTTAATTATAGCTAAATAAATTTATTTATTACAAATAATGGCTTGATTTGAATCATTTCAAGTAAAATTGATCAAATTGGTAACTCTACTCAGGACGAAACAATAGTTGATCATGTAATTGCAATGAGATCAAATGAACTTTTCAATTCATCTTTAATTCTAGATAAATAAATTTAGTTATTACAAATAATGGCTTGATTTGAATCATTTCAAGTAAAATTGGTCAAATTGATAACTCTACTCAGGACGAACATAATAGTTGATCATGTAATTTCAATGAGATCAATTGAAATTGTAACAAAACTTATCAATTTATCTTTAATCATAGATAAATAAATTTAGTTATTATAAATAATGGTTTGATTTGAAACATTTTAAGTAAAATTAGTCAAATTGATAACTCTACTCAGGACGAACATAATAGATGATCATGGAATTGCAATGAGATCAATTGAAATTGTAATTGAACTTATCAATTCATCTTTAATTATAGATAAACTAATTTATTTATTACAAATAATGACATGATTTTAATAAATAGAGGACAAATCTGTTGAAGATTATCAAACAATTATAGGCATCTATTACAACAGATAATCAACCTATTGTAACAGATGACTTATCTGTTGAAAATTATCAAATAGATATAGACATATATTTTAACATATTACACAACTATTGGAAGATCTTTCTTATTTTAAAGTAATTTTATGTCCAAAATAAAAAAGGATAAAATACTACGGAGGTCAAACGTTTTTAGGATAACTCAAAAAAAAAAACTTGGGTTGGTTGTCTTACCTTGTATTTTTAATGTCTTGTCTCCTATTTCTTCTCAAATGTTCACCACCACAAATAAATAGTTAAAACCATCTCTATAATTCTTGAGAACTCAACCATAAAATTAATTTTCTCTTTTCTCTTATTTCTCTTTCTCTTCTCTCCTCTTTTTAGGGTAATCACAATCGTCTCCTCTTTTTCTCTATTTTCTCTCCTCTTTCGCCTAAAGGATTTAGATCTCATCACCAAACAAATCTATATTTTTTCTTCTCTTTCAACACAAACATTTGTCGTCCACCTCCTTTGGGTGTTTTGATCACTTTGTTTTTGATATGGTAGGTATGGTATACTATTCTGGGGCTCTCTACTATTCTTGCCTTCTTATTTTCTTCTTAGGCTATTTCATTAAATTTTTCAAGTTTTCTTAGATGGAAATTACGTATATCATATTTTTACATTAGTTATTTACATATATTATTTTTATTTACTTACCCATTACCCAAATCATATTTTTTACGAACCATATTTTTATTTAATAATAAAAAAAAGTCATGACCCTTGAGTTTTTCCAACAGATGGTTCATTTGTTGTAGCTAGTTGGTTATTTGTTGGAAGAACTCAAAATTTGAATTGAGTTCATCCACAGATGGCCCATCTGTTACAACAGATTGGTCATCTTTTGCGAGAAGTAAAAAGTCTTGTTGGCACTATTGGTGATATTTGTTTGTTGTTAGTTTTGTTATTTGTTTTTTTTTGTTGAAGTTTTTGGTGTTGTTCATACTGTTTGTGTTGGTGGTAGTGGTGGTGGTGGTGGTATTGGTGATGTTAGTGTTGGTATTGAGCCACACTATGAAGATTTGGGAGAAAGTGGTTGAGTTGAAGTTGAAGAGGATAGTGTCTATCTCAGAAAATCAGTTTGGATTTATGCCCGGGCTCTCGACGACGGAGGCAATTCACCTGGTGCGGAGACTGGTGGAATAGTATAGGGAAAGGAAAAGAGATTTGCACATAGTGTTTATCGACTTGGAGAAGGCGTACGACAAAGTCCCTAGGGAGGTGCTTTGGAGATGCTTGGAGGTGAGTGGGGTACCGGTGGCGTATATTAGAGCAATCAAGGACATGTATAATTGAGCTAAGACTCAGGTGAGGATGGCGGGAGGAGACTCAGAGCATTTCCCTATATTGACGGGGTTGCATCAGGGTTCCACTCTTAGCCCATTTTTGTTTGCTTTGGTGATGGATGTGTTGACACGGCAGCGTATTCAAGGAGAGGTGCCTTGGTGTATGCTTTTTGCAAATAATGTAGTTTTGATTGATGTGAGACACAGGGGGTGTGAATGATAAATTAGAGGTGTGGAGATGGACCCTTAAGTCTAAAAGGGTTCAGGTTGAGCAGGATCTAGACAGAATATTTGGAATGCAAGTTTAATGACGTGAGGCAGGAAGACGAGGTCGTAGTAAGGTTGGATTCCCAGACGGTGTGTAAGAGGGATAGTTTCAAGTATCTGGGGTCCATGATTCAGGGGAATAGTGAGATTGACGAGGATGTCTCCCATCGTATTGGGGCGAGATGGATGAAGTGGAAGCTTGCCTCGGGGGTGTTGTGTGATAGGAAGGTGCTGCCCAAGCTTAAAGGTAAATTCTACAGGGTGGTAGTCCGGCCGAACATGTTGTATAGAGTGGAATATTGGCCAATCAAGAACTCTCACATTCAAAAATTGAAGGTGGCGGAAATGCGGATGTTGCGTTGGATGTGTGGGCTTAATAAGGGTGATAGAGTTCGAAATGAGACTATTTCGGAAAAGATTAGAGTGGCTTCGGTGGAGGATAAGATGCGGAAAGTCCGATTGAGATAGTTCAGGAATGTGATGAGGAGGGGCACGGATGCCCCAGTTTGTAGGTGTGAGAAGCTTGGTTTGGATAGTTTCAGGAGGGGTAGGGGTAGACGGAAGAAATATTGGAGAGAGGTGATCAGGCGAGACATGGAGCAGTCACAGCTCACTGAGGATATGACCCTAGATAGGAAGATCTGGAGGGTGCGGATTAGGATAGAAGGCTAGTGCCAGTTTGAGTCATTAGGGTAGGACATTACTTGGTAGATGTATTATTCTTTCTAGGACACTTTGTTGTATGCTTTATTACGAATGTGTTTACTATTCTTTGTTTATTATCCCTTGTGGGTGGCATATTTTTGTCTTGACATCTTGTTCCATGCTTTATTAAGTATTTGTCTATTATTCCTTGTCTTGAGCCGGGGGTCTATCAGAAATAACCTTTCTACTTCTCTTGAAGTAGTAGTATGGACTGTGTATATCTTACCCCCTCCCAGACCCCACTATGTGGGAATACACTGGGTTTGTTGTTGTTGTTGTTATTGTAGTGTTGGAATAGGTAGAACATATGGTGGAAGATATTAAAATAGGTCTTCCAACAGATTCCTTATCTATTGTAACTGATGAATCAGCTATTGGAATAAATCAAAACAGCTCTTCCAACAGAAGACCCATCTATTGCAATAGATGGATCACATATTAGAAGAAATCAAACTAGTAGCAAGAATGTTTTGATTTATTCTAATAGATGACCCATCTATTTCAACAAGTTGGGTCATGTATTGGAACAGATGCCCCATTTGTTGCAATAGATGGGTCATTTATTGGAATTCTTATTGTAATGTGTTGTATTTATTGAATTTTGTGTTACCCTTTATTTAAATTATGCAGACATCAATTGTAATGTTTATTTTGACTGACCAACCAAAAAGGCTAGAGTATAGATGGGTTTGGAGGAATATGGTCCGTGCAGATGGAACCACTTTGATACGAAATCAAACCAACAACACCAAGAGCTTCAAGTAGGCTCGGATTTCAGTCCAACAACACAAGAACAACAAGTTTAAGTTTCGGTTTTTCAGTCCAACAACACAAGAACAACAAGATAGATAAAGATGCTAGTGAATCGAAAAGAGCCCCACACGGCTTCACTAGACTTTAAGATAACAAAATCAACAACAACAAAAAGATAAAGAAAGGTCGATAACTTGACATATAACATTCAAGAAACTAAGAACCCTACATCAAGAGAGGACCCTAAGTCTAATGAATATAAACACCAAGTTCTTACGAGGACCAAGAGGCACTCAACGACCTCAAAACCCTTGTTTCTAGCCAAAGAGACAACACAAGTATCCCTCTACTTGTGAGATAATAGGGACGGCTTCTAAGAGAGGAAGAGAGAGGAAATGTTTAGTGTTTTTAGGTTACAAAATCAGCATTCAAAAACTAAGGAATAACTCTCTAACATGTTCTATTTATACTACAAACAAAAGGGGTAAAATGACCCATCCTCCCTTGCTTCTTGTGCCAACCTTGGAGAGTAGTTTATTACACATTAAGACCTCTCTTCACACATAAAAACGTTTAGGTCCTTGGTTGGTTCAATCACCAACTCACACACGGCCATTTGCATGAACAAAGCTTGGAGTTTTTGTAATTCCCGAGCTTGGCTTCGTGTGAAAGGCCGTGTACCTGTGGAGGCTGCCCCAACCATATCATCCTCTCCATCTTGAGAGGAATTTGACCTCAAATTCAGCATTTGGTCATCTTCAACCGCATCCACGAGGGAGAGATCACCAACGTTGAAAGTGTTGTGCACTTGATATTCCGGTGGAAGGTCAATCTTGTAGGCGTTGTCATTGATTCTCTCAAGTACTTGGAAAGGACCATCACCCCTTGGCAGCAATTTGGACTTCCTTTGAGCTGGAAACCGATCCTTTCGAAGATGCACCCACACCCAATCTCCGGGTTCAAGCACAAGCCTTCTTCTCCCTTTGTTTACCCTTTTTGCAACCTCTTGGTTCTTCTTTTCAAGCTTGACCCACACCGTCTCATGCATTTTCTTCATTGCCTCAGCTCTTTTATTTCCATCTAAGCTGGTCATGAGATCACTAGACAAAGGAGTGAGATCTAAAGGGGTAAGGGGATTCAGGCCGTAAACACATTCAAAGGGAGTCATTCCCGTGCTCGAATGTATTACCCGGTTGTATGCAAATTCCACCAAGGGTAGGTGATCTTCCCATGAAGTCAGTTTACCTTTAACCATAGAACGTAGCATAGACCCTAAGGTTCTATTTACTACCTCCGTTTGGCCATCGGTTTGTGGGTGGCATGACGTGGAGAAAAGTAACTTCGTTCCAAGCCTACCCCACATGGACTTCCAAAAGAGACTTAGGAACTTGGAGTCCCTATCGCTCACAATAGTCCTCGGTACCCCGTGAAGCTTTACAACATGTTCAACAAATAATGAAGCTACACTACGAGCATCCTCGGTTTTAGCACATGGAATAAAATGAGCCATTTTAGAGAATCTATCAACAATAACAAAAATGCTATCTCGGCCCTTTCTAGTCCTTGGCAGCCCCAAAACAAAATCCATCGAAATGTCCAACCAAGGTCTAAGGGGAGTAGGGAGTGGGGAGTATAATCCTTGAGGTAGGAGATGAGATTTCGCACTCCGGCAGGCCATGCATTGACTACAAATTTTAGTGACGTCTTTGCGCATTTTGGGCCAATAGAAGTTCTCCTCTAAGATTCCGAGGGTCTTATCTACCCCAAAGTTCCCCATGAGGCCTCCGTCATGGGCCTCCCTCACAAATAATTCCCTCCAAGAACTAGAAGGAACACACAACCTCCTCCCTTTGAACAAATACCCATCGAACCGAGAGTAGGAGGAATGGTCATTCTCCTTAAGCCAACGGTCCCTTCCCCACTCTTCGCATTCCCTAAAAATAGGAGCAAAGGTAGGATCCTCGGGATACAACAACCGCAAGCTCTCAAAACCCATCAATTTCGAAGACAAGGTAGCAACAAGCACATGCTTCCTAGACAAGGCATCGGCAACAACATTTTCCTTTCCCCTTTTGTAATGAATTACATAAGGGAAAGTCTCGATGAACTCAATCCACTTAGCATGACGCCTATTCAGCTTGTCTTGGCTCTTAAGGTGTTTCAACGACTCATGATCCGTTCGTATCACAAACTCCTTAGGCCACAAATAATGTTGCCAATTTCCCAAAGCTCTGACAAGGGCGTACAACTCCAAATCATAAGTTGAGTAATTAAGAGTTGCCCCTTTGAGCTTTTCACTGAACTAAGCAACGGGCTTACCTTCTTGCATCAAAACAGCCCCGATGCCAACCTTACTAGCATCACACTCTACTTCAAACATCTTATCAAAATTGGGCAATTGCAATAAAGGCGCCGAGATGAGCGTAGCTTTCAAGGCCTCAAAAGCCCTAGCCTGCTCATCACCCCATTTAAAGGGTCCATCCTTTCTAATTACCTCGGTCAAGGGGGCTGCTATGGAACTAAATCCTTTGACAAACCTCCTATAAAAGCTTGCCAACCCGTGGAAACTTCGGATTTCTCCAATAGTTTTAGGGGTCGGCCAACTTCGAATAGAGTCTATCTTGGAATCGTCCACTTCCACACCCCTTGAGCTCACGACAAAACCCAAGAATATAACCTTATCAACACCAAAAGAACACTTCTCCATGTTGGCATACAGCTTCTCCTTTCGGAGCACATCAAACACACATCTCAAATGCATTACATGATCATCAATAGATTTACTATACACCAACACATCGTCAAAGTAAACCACCACAAACTTTCCAATATAAGCCTTCATTACATGATTCATTAGCCTCATAAAGGTGCTAGGAGCATTGGTAAGGCCGAAGGGCATGACCAGCCACTCATATAGACCGAATTTGGGCTTGAATGCGGTCTTCCACTCATCACCGGGTTGCATGTGAATTTGGTGATAGCCGCTCCTAAGGTCCACTTTAGAAAACAAACAAGATCCGTGGAGCTCATCTAACATATCATCTAGTCTAGGGATTGGATGACGATACCTTATAGTGATTTTGTTGATGGCTCTACAATCGACGCACATGCGCCAAGTTCCGTCCTTCTTCGGTACCAAAAGCACCGGAACAGCACACGGACTCATGCTTTCCTTGATGTATCCCTTGTTGAGAAGCTCCTCAACTTGTCTTTCAAGCTCCTTAGTGTCCATGGGATTGCTCCTATAGGCCGGTTTGTTTGGAAGTTGTGAACCCGGCACCAAATCAATTTGGTGCTCAATTCCCCGAAGTGGGGGCAATCCTTGCGGAAGTTCTTGAGGAAATACATCTTCATACTCCTGCAACACACAAGAAATCAAAGGGGAAATGGAAGAATTAGTGGGGTTAGTATTAAAACAATGGGCCAAAAGTAACATCGGCTTGTTTTCATCATGGTCCACGAAGAGTTCTTTCCTCCTAGCCAACATCACTACGTTTTCCATCCCTTGTCGTTGGGACAGCCTCGGATGTCCCTACTTCCTCACCTACGGCATTCCCCCCCTTTTCTCCCTTTCCGGATTCCTTCCCCTTTCCCTTCAACTCTCTCATCTTTTGATGCCACTCATTTACTTGGGAGGGTGAAAGAGGGTGAAGTGTGACCTTTCGGCCATCCTTCTCAAGCGTATATCGGTTGGACCTCCCATCGTGTTTAGTAGACCTATCATATTGCCATGGTCTACCTAACAACAAGTGACATGCTTGCATTGGGATCACGTCACAAAGCACTTCATCGTGGTAGTTTCCCACCTTAAACCGAATCACACATTGCCTTGTGACCTTTAATTCACCACAATCGTTCAACCATTGTAGCTTGTAAGGACTAGTGTGTAGTGTAGTTGGTAGCTTCAAGAAATTTACCATAGCATGGCTCGCAACATTTGTACAACTACCACTATCAATCACCAAGGTGCACACACTCCCCTTTACAAGACACTTAGTATGGAATAGATTTTCCCTTTGACTCGGGTCATCTATCGCCTTACTAATCATGACACGTCTAACCACAAAGTTTGGAACCACACACTCCCCTTCTTGTGGATAGACATCTTCACTACCATCTAATTCATCATCATTCGGCCCATTTTCAGCTCCCTCTCCATCTTGAGGCTCGGCCTCATCCTCTCCCTTTTCGGAAACCACCTCCTCACCAAGGTAGTACACTTTTCCTTCTCGTAGGATCACATTGCACCGGTTCGGACATTCATTGGCCTTATGCCCCCAACCTTGGCACTTGAAGCATTGGAACCCCTTTGGGTTGGGATATTTGTGAGCCTCCGGTTTCGGAGGGAATTTAGGGACTGTTTTGGACTCGAGCAGCTTCGTAGGGGCGGGTTGGTCCTTGTTTTTTGGCCAACCCGAGGGGGTTTGTACCCTTGCCTTGAAGGATGATCTCTCCTTAAGTTCCCTTTCAATCTCAAGGGCCGCTTGGAATATACCGTCAATGGTTTCAAACCGGTAAAGGGTCAAATGAGTGGAGATCTCTTTGTTCAACCCACACTTGAACCGGATGATGTCGTGACTGATTTGCTCCCCACGATGGTCAAGTTTCAACATGAGTTGTTGGAACTCGTCAAAATAGGCCATCACACTCTTGCCTCCTTGCCGCAAGCCATATAATCTAGCAAGCAACTCATGACGATATCTCTCGGGAAGGTATCGTTGTCTCATCAAATACCTCAACCGATACCAAGGTGGTGGCTGCCCATCAACTAATTCATTACCAAATCGTTTAACATACTCCCACCAAGTGTTAGCATAGCCCTCGAGGTGAGCTATAGCGTAGCAACTCTTCTTTTCTTCCGAGATGTCATTGACTTGGAAAACTTTGTCACAAGCCGATTCCCAAGTTAAGTAGGTCTCGGGGTCACTTTCACCCTTAAAGATGGGTAGGCTCAACTTGATGGTGTTGATGCCTACGTCTCTCTCTTGGTGTCGGTTTCCCCTATCTCCATACCCCCGGTATCTCCTAGGTTCTCCTCGACCCCCTCTTAACTCCTCCTCCCTCATATAAGCATCATCAAAGGCTCAATCTCCTTCATACTCCTCTCTACCGTATCCTTCAAAGTGGGCTGGTCGGCCTTGGCCATTTTGATTCGGAGTATTTCGAATTTGCGGTCTTTGGGTTAATGGAGCTTGGAATGGAGGGTTCAGATTTAGTGGAGGTACTTGGCGTCCAAATCCCTCTTGTGGAATTGGAGGGGCTTGGAAATGTAGTGGTCTAGTGGGGTCTCGGTTTGGAGGAAAATAGGTAGTTTGGCTTGCGGTATTTAGTGGAGCTTGGGGTGCATTTAGCATTTGGTGGACTGTTTCGGGGGTGATGGTTGCGGAGGAGGTCCTATCATGACCATTGGTAGATACATGTAGAGGAGTAGAAGGACGAGAGTTCCTTTTACTCTCCACTTGTTCTAATCTCCCACTAATAGTCGACACTTCCCCCTTTATTGCTGCCAAGTCCCCTCTCACGGCCCCAAATTCCGAATTCAACCTTTCAAGTGTCCGGGTAACGGCCTCAAGAGTGACCCTCATAGAATCAAGGGCATTAGTATCCACATTATGAGACGTAGCTCCTTCCATTGTCAAGATATTATCCGCTTTAGTTCACCACAAGTTCGTGTTCCACAAGTGTTGTATAATTGGCTAGTAACCGTGAAATTTTTAAGGTATGAGTAAGCTCTTATCCGGAATGGGTTCTTGTTTGAAGACTCAAAGAATTCTTGCCGGACTAGAGTCAAAAATCAGCAATTCATTCAAACGAATAAAAGCACTCAAATAATCGTTGACACGAACAAACGGTTCAAGGAACTAGTTGACAACCTTGTAGGAAGGTACTAGTTTGTTAATTAGTTCTAGGACCAAGTAAGGGAAACCAAGGATCAACAATTAGCAACCAAAGAATATCCTAAGTTGAGCTTATAGTGACGTGGCAGCATGCAATGGTTCCACACATTCTTCTTCTCTTTTTTTTTTTTTTTTTTGTGTTAATATTCACACAACTTGTTATAGTTTGCAAAGTGTTTTGGTGGGAAAAATAAAATCTTGTAGTATTTCACCCCTTTTCAAACTCAAGAAAGTGAGGTTTGGTTGACTAATCCCACAAAACAAGGCTCCTTGAATTAGGGAAAAGTGATTGACAAGACTAGAAGGTGATGGGTGCAAGTCTTTCACAACAACTTTATAGCTTGTCTTACAACTTGAGCACACAACAAGATGAACAAGATGAACAAGTTCAAAAGATGAACACCTTAACAAACTTCATCAACTTCTTTAGCACATAAACACACAACCACCGATTTTTCTTTTGGTTATCAACAACATACAACTTTCGGCCACTTCAAGTCACTACACAATGTTCAAGTTTTCAAGCTCAACTTTTGGATCTAGACACCTTAGTGTTGGTGAGAAAGAAACCAACACTAGAAACTCACTAAACAAGCAAAATAACACCTAGATCTAAACATACAACATCATTCTTGGTTTCAACTTTTAATGGACAGATTTTCAGAATTTCTTTTTGGTGTTGTTTGTTTAAGCCGTGAACTAGCCCAAGATGGGTTATGTTGGAACACAACCGGTCTCTCTTTGATACCAAATGATACGAAATCAAACCAACAACACCAAGAGCTTCAAGTAGGCTCGGATTTCAGTCCAACAACACAAGAACAACAAGTTTAAGTTTCGGTTTTTCAGTCCAACAACACAAGAACAACAAGATAGATAACAATGCTAGTGAATCGAAAAGAGCCCCACACGGCTTCACTAGACTTTAAGATAACAAAATCAACAACAACAACAAGATAAAGAAAGGTAGATAATTTGACATATAACATTCAAGAAACTAAGAACCCTACATCATGAGAGGACCCTAAGTCTAATGAATATAAACACCAAGTTCTTACGAGGACCAAGAGGCACTCAACGACCTCAAAACCCTTGCTTCTAGCCAAAGAGACAACACAAGTATCCCTCTACTTATGAGATAATAGGGACGGCTTCTAAGAGAGGAAGAGAGAGGAAATGTTTAGTGTTTTTAGGTTACAAAATCAGCATTCAAAAACTAAGGAATAACTCTCTAACATGTTCTATTTATACTACAAACAAAAGGGGTAAAATGACCCATCCGCCCTTGCTTCTTGTGCCAACCTTGGAGAGTAGTTTATTACACATTAAGACCTCTCTTCACACATAAAAACGTTTAGGTCCTTGGTTGGTTCAATCACCAACTCACACACGGCCATTTGCATGAACAAAGCTTGGAGTTTTTGTAATTCCCGAGCTTGGCTTCGTGTGAAAGGTCGTGTACCTGTGGAGGCTGCCCCAACCGTATCACACTTTATATGAGGGTATCAAGGAACTTGTAGCGATTCTATCCAATGAAATTGACATAAAAAATAAAAATTTAAATGAGCTACAAAAATAAAAGTGTGTTCAAATATGAAAATACATCACTCGATGTTGAAAAAATGGTAAAGAGAACTGGATTTGTCCACTTCGCCAGGAACTGTGACTAGTTAGTGAGTTCTGAATGATTACCTCCAAAGTAAGAATCACAAGTACAAGGAAGATGCTCTAGATGCACCGATGGATGGGAAGATGTACAACTAAGAATAAAAATTACGACAAAAACTGTTCAAGTTAAAATAAGGGATCAATCCTAGGTGGCACTTTCTTAAGTTAAACTTGCATCCTATGCCTTCTTGTTTCTTGGTCTGCTCAAGTCAATAGCAATGGAAACAAAAAGTTCTGAAGATGTGTAGAAATCCCATGCCTTTTTGTTTCCATTGCTATTGACTTGAGGATACTAATAAATAAGAAGGCATAGGATGCAAGTTTAACTTCTGAATTGCCACCTTAGCTTAATTCCTTATTTTAACTTTAGCAAATCCTGTTGAAAGTTTCATCTTTAAATGTACATCTTCACCTCCCTCGATACACGCAAAGCAAATTCCTTTGACTTGTGTATCTTTCTTTGGAGGTGATCATTTAGACTATACTAACTAGTCGCAGTTACCTAGCAAAGTGTATAGCTCCAATCCACTATACCATTTTTCTCGTCAATAATGACTGGCAGATTTTCATTTTTGAATACACTTTAAAAATTTACATCTCATTCAGATTTTTATTTTTCAAGTCAATTTCATTGGCTAGATTTATTAAAAATTCCTTGCTATCATGTGTTTCTTTTCTTTAATAAGGTCTGAGATAATATAGTCTTCAGCAACTCCCCCTTCTCTCATAGATATTCTTCTATCACATGTTCTGCTATATAATCATCACCCCGAGAAACCCATCCAAATAAATTTGGACCAAGGGAATTTTTATTAGATTTCCATTCTTGTTTGCTGTAGTGAGAGGCTTCGAAGGTCATCTTAAACTCTATTGCACCATTAAAACCAGTCTAATCACTATTGAATCTCTATATTTCCATCAAATATTATCCTTTCTCCAAATTTGATGTATAAAAATAAGCAAAACTATTATTAAATTCTAATAGGGTATCGACACCATCTTCTTTATCCCTCAGCCTTATCAGTTTATACCTATCAAACTGAAAACACCCTAGGTTTTGGTCCTTTAAACTTTTAGAGTTTTGAGCTTTCAGGTGACCCATCTTGTATGTTGTCCAGTTTGAGATAGGTGAGTTTCTGTTGTGGGTATGAGTTGGCGATGATGAGTCATATGTTGAGGGTACGAGTAGTATAGTCTATTTCATATGTTACCTAGTGTCTAACCCCCTTTGATTCTATCTTTGGATACAATTTGAGGGTACTAGTCATATAGTATGGATACGACATGGGCAATGGGAGTCGTATAATTGACAGTGTGTGATGTCCAACCTTCTGATCAAGGTAAGAGTGGAGGTTACCACTCGTATGATATGGGTACAAGTGAAGGGTCCAAACCGTACCCTTCTGCGAAGATTTTTACAGCTTAAGTTGGGGGTATTCTGGAGATTTTTCCTCTTAACTTCTTTTTACCCCATGACTTAAAACACTTTTGGGACTTCATTTAACCTAGTATTCACAATCAAATACACTTTAAAAATTCTCAAATCTCTCAAGGCTCTTGGTTCAAGAAAGGCTAGGGTTTCTTCAATACAATCAATGCGGGGGGCTTACAAGGGTGGCTTCTCTTCATTTTATTTGGTATCTAAGGCATGTTACTCCTCCCTAATTGTTAGTTAAACTAAATAAATCTTTTAATGAATGGTTTACATAATATTATGGTGATTTTATGTTGGTTTTGAAATATATATTGGAGTTTTTGATTACTAATGGTTGGGTAATATTTCTCATCTTTTATTTATGGTTTTTTCTTGTTATAATCTTGGTTTTAACATGTGTTTGCATAGGAATTTTCAATTGGTTCAGGGTTTTGGTTTTGGAAACTATATGCCCTCAACATGTTTGATAAAATGCCTATGAGAATAGTTTTGTCACATAGTTTGACTTTTATTGAAAACTTTACATTGCATAATATAGTAATGGAACCTAATTGATTTGATTAAATTAACTAATTTAGGAAGGCCTTGGTGGCCATAGTTTGATTGATTGGAAATCCTATGGGGTACATGACAATCCCCTAAGTATTGGCTTATGACATTGCTTGCAAGCTATAGTCGGAATGAAGATACCACTTCATAATGCCTTGGTAATTAACTCTGTGAATTGGTGGTTTGGTTATGTGCTAAAAGATTTTAATTGGTCATTAATGGAGGGTTGTGATAACTGACTATGAAGGTGTGAGTCTGATGGACAGACACTGGAAACTCATGTTTGCCGACAAGAGGGTTGGTCTTGGTGACCATATACTAGTGGGGTACACGGTAATTCCCTATGTTATACTTGTATATATGTATCATGGAGGGTGAAGGGTACACAAAAATCTCTGACCTCTATGATATCTCCAGTTCGTACAGCTACACACACTGGGGCTCGTTTAGGGGGGTAATAATGGACCTATATAGCCCGTGGGAGGTTTTAGGATGATCAAGCTACACAACTCATGTTAAGATTATAATTGCATGTTAAACCCGATTCCCTTTCCCTGCATGGAATATATATGTATGAATATGATTGCACTTGGTTACTTACTTGGTTTTAAATATTGGCATTATTTTATCCTTATTCTTGAGTACATGCTAGCCTTCACCAACTAACCCATCTTGGGGTATTTTATCCCTCTGCGATGCAGAAACCGTCCATACTACTCCTCCTGCTCAATGACTTAGATTCGAGGATAGCTTTGCGTCGAATTAAAGTGGTGATCTTCCATACTCTAGAAGACTCTATTTCTTGTTATGGACTTCTCTACATGCTTTTGTTATTCTTAGACTTTAATTTTTGGCTATGGTGGGGGTATGTCCCGATCGATAGTGTTTTGATTTCGGATAGAGGCTTTGTGAAACTACTTTGGGTTAGCATGGGCGGTATCGGTATTGGTGTCAGCCTTGGAATTAGTATTGGTATTAGGGTTGATACTGTTTGAATGTATTTGATATATGATTATTCCATCTAGTTATATGTTCAGAGTTCATCTGACATAGGGTGTAGAGCGGTTATGGTGGGGTATTGGGAAGGTCTCCTGTCTTGGTTGGGATTGATACACCCAACATAACTAGGCCTTAGTTTTATTCATGTCAAATTGGTATCAGAGCTCAGTTCATTGTCAATTGAGAGTCCACAGAGTCGTGTCGAGTAGAGTCTCTTTTAAGGGTATGTAGCGCACCACACTCGTAAGGAGGCTACAAGGCATTTAAGAATATTTTTCTTTCTTGTGTTCTATTCTCAAAATGTAGAGTCTGGGTCTTGAATTCTTCTCTAACTCCTATTTGTTTCCTTTTCATATATTTCCTCGATTATCTAAAGCTCATGAAAACTCTTTTGTCCTAATTGGGGACAATGTTAGTAGGACACGCTCTACTTATAGGATCCATACCCGGTCTAGGGGTCTAGTTCTTGATTGTCCTCTTGGAGTTCCATCGGTTCCCTCTAGTCTATCTCAAACTCCTTAGGCTGAAGTGGCGAACATTGAGTTTTGTCAGTCTGTTCACAAATTGGCACAGTTAGTAGCTACTTAGTCTGAGTATGGTGTTCTTGTTACTTCATCTTCTAAGGCCACAAAGGTTGGCCATTTCATGAGGTTGATCCCTATGACATTTATGAGTGTAAAGGTAGAGGAGGATCCTCAAGGTTTTCTAGATGAAATGGAAAAGATTTTTTGAGTTATGCATGCCACGAATGTGGAGGGAATGGAGTTTTCCACCTAAAAACTAAGGATGTGGCATACCAATAGTATTAGGAATGGAAACTATCAAGGGTTGATGGTATTGAGTCATCCCTATGGGAGGATTTTTCTAATGCTTTCCTGGATTACTTCTTTTCTCAGGAGTTGAGGGAAGCAAAAATAGAAAAGTTTGTTAATCTGAAGTAGGGTAAGATATCAGTCAAGGAGTATACCATAAAGTTTTACCAGATATCATGGTATACTTTGGAGTTGGTTTATAGTATGAGGAAGAGGATGAGAAAGTTTTCTTTAGGATTATCCCATGAGTTGATCCTTGAAAGTAAAGCAACCTTATTGATAAAGGACATAGATATCTCCAGGTTAGTGGTATACATGCAGCAGGTAGAGAAAGAAAAGAAAAGGTGGGCTGAGATAGTAGATAGGTAGGGCAAGAATTTTAGATTCTCTAAACAAGGTGGTAGGCAATAGCAGAGTGACAGGGATGGTGGTAAGTAGCCCAAGAAGAATTGAGGTAATTAGGGGTCTTATTCAACGGCTAGTGCTCCCTACCCAAATCCATTGGGTGATAGGCATTTTTATGGTGGCAACAACTTCAGGGCACAAGGTACCCAAGCTCAGGCTAGTGAGGCTCAGTCAGCTCTATCATATCCTTCTTACCAATTTTGTGGTCACTTGTATTGGGGTTTTTTTTATGAGCAAAGGGATATGTGCTTCAACTGTGGTCAGCCATGGCATATGCTTAGAAATTGTCCTATAGGTAAGGTTGCTTCGGTGACAAACAAGGCGCATGTTGCCTTCTCTTCAGCTCCGACATTAAAGGGTGTACCATCTAGCTATGGCACTGGTCGAAACCATCTTTATGCTCTTTTCTCATGTTCTGTATTGGTTACTTGATTTAGGGTCTACTCTATCTTATGTGACCCTCTTTATGGTTGTGCATCTTAGTTTTGTTCTGAAGTATGTATCAAACCCTTTTTTTATTTCTACCCTATGAGGTGACTCTGTGATTACTAAAAGAGTCTATAGGGGGTGTGTGGTATCTAGTGGTAGTAAGAAAACTATGGTGGATCTATTTGAATTAGATATGGTGGAATGTCATATTGGATATGGAATAGTTACACTCGTGATATGTATCTCTAGACTATCAGACGTGTAAGGTTATCTTTAATTTCCCTAATGAGCCAGTTATTAAGTTGAAGGGTGGTTCCCTAGCTCCTAAGGGAAAGTTCATATCATATCTTAGAGCTCGGAGATTAATCTCCAAGGAGTGTCTCTATCATCTAGTCTAGGTTAAAGATTCTAACTCGGAGTGTCCTATTTTGCATTTCGCCCTGGTGGTAAATAAATTTCTTGAGGTCTTTCTAGATGACTTTCCTGGTGTTCCTCCTTATAGGGAGATTGATCTTGGGATTGATCATGTTCCATACACTCGTCCAATTTCTATTTCTCCATATAGAACAGCTCCAGCTGAGTTGAAAAACCTTAAGCAGCAACTAAAGGATCTTTTAGAAAAGGGTTTCATCCATCCTAGTGTGTCCCCGTGAGGTGCACTAGTGTTATTTATTTATAAAAAGTATGGTTCCCTTCAGATGTGTATTGATTACCGATAGTTGAATAAGGTGATGGTAAAGAATAAGTATCCTCTTCCAAGAATAGATGATTTGTTTGATCAGTTGTAGGGTGCTAAGTATTTTTCTAAAATTATTCTTCGATCTGGGTATCATCAGTTAAAGATTAGGGAGGAGGATATCCCTAAGACTGCCTTTCATTTTTGGTATGGGCAATTTGAGTTTCTGGTTATGTCTTTTGGGTTGACCAATGGCCCGGCGGCTTCATGGATTTGATTAATAGGGTCTTCCATCAGACTCTGGATTTATTCGTCATTGTGTTCATAGATTATATCTTGGTGTACTCTAAAAGGGAGGTGGATCATGCCAATCACCTCTGTATTGTGTTGCAGACTCTGAAAAAGCACTAACTATATGCCAAATTTTTTAAATATGAATTCTGGTTGAACAATGTCACTTTTTTGGGTTTATCATTTCTAGTGAAGGAATCATGATGGATTCACAAAAGGTTGTAGTGGTTAAGAAGTGGCCCATACCCACAACTTCATTCGATATTCAGAGCTTCCTGGGTTTAGCTGTCTACTACAGGAGGTTTATGGAAAGTTTTTCTTCTATAGCTACCTGTTGACTAAGTTGACTCAGAAGAAGGTAAAGTTCTTATGGTCTAATTCTTATGAGGGTAGTTTTGAGAAGCTGAAGGATAATCTAACTTCGACTCTAATTTTGACTTTGCCTAAAGGCATCAATGGGTTTTTGGTTTATTGTAATGTATCTCGTGTGGGGCTTGGGTGCATTCTTATGTAGCATGGTAAGGTGATAACTTATGCCTCTAGGCAGTGATGGAGCATGAGAGGAATTATCCGACTCAAGATTTGGAATTGTTAGTTGTGGTGTTCGCATAAAAAATTTAGCATACTTAATTGTATGGAGTGCCTGTGGACAACTTTTTTTATCATAAGATCCTGCATTATGTGTTCACTTAGAAAGAGCTTAATCTCAGGCAAAGGAGATGGTTTGAGCTTCTTAAGGATTTTGACATGAGTCTTTACTATCATCCAGGAAAAGATAATGTAGTTGTTGATGCTCTTAGCAGGCTATCCATGAGGATTCTACCTCATGTGGATAAAGAGAAACTGGATTTAGTAAAGGACATTCACCATTTAGCAAATCGTGGAGTTAGTCTTTTGGACTCTGAGAATGGTGGTGTGTTTGTTCAGAAAGGGGTGCAGTTATCTCTTGATACTGAAATTAAGGAGAAACAAGTGTTAGATCATGTGTTGATAAGGATCAAGGGTGATATTGGTGGGCTAAAGGTGATGGCCATTGAGATTAGTGGTGATGGTACTTGGTGGTACCAAGGGAGATTATGCATTCCTGACATCGATGGTTTGCGGGAAAGGATCTTAGTTAAGGCACATGAGTCACTCTATGTTGTTCATCCTAGTTTGACAAAAATGTATCATAACCTCAAGGAGATGTATTGGTGGAATAATATGAAGAGGGATGTAGCCAACTTTATAGCTAAATACATGGTGTGTCAACAATTGAAAGTTGAGCATATGAGGCCTGAAGGATTGCATCAAGAAATTGAGTTACGTAAATGGAAGTGGGAAGTGATTAATATGGATTTCATTATGGGCCTTCCTTTGTATTGGAATTAATTTGATTTGGTTTGGGTCATCGTGAATAGGATGATGAAGTCGACTCATTTTTTGTTAGTGAGGACTAACTTCTCGGTGGAGGATTATGCAAGGTTGTATCTTCATGAGACTGTAAAATTACATAGGGTACCTATTTCTATCATCTTAGATCGCGGTATGAAGTTTTCATCTCACTTTGGTTATCGTTTCAAAAAGGTTTGGGGACAAGGTGAGTCTTAGTACAACTTTTACCCGCAGTTAGATGGACAGGAAGAAAGGATATTCAAAAGTTAGAAGAAATGTTTCGTTCTTGCATTTTTAATTATAGTGGTAGTTGGGTTGAGTACTTACCTCTTATGGAGTTTGCTGATAATAATAGCTACCACTCTAGCATTGGGATGGCTCCATTTAGATCTTTGTATGGTAGGAAGTATAAATCTCCTATTAGGTGGTTTGAGGTTGGTAAGGTAAAGATGTTTGGCTCAGATTTGGTTCACCAATCCATGGAGAAGGTGAAGGTGATTCGGGATAGGCTTAAGGTTTCCAAAAGTAGCTAAAAGACTTACGTGGATATAAGGCAAAAGGACTTGGAGTTTGAGGTTTGGGATAGGGTGTTCTTAAAGGTATCTCCTATGAAGGAAGTGATGCAGTTTAGGAAGAAGGAGAAGTTCAGTCCCCGGTATGTCGGTCTAAATATGGTCTTGAAAAGGGTTGGTAATGTTGTATATGAATTGGAGTTTCCCTCTAGTTTGAACTCCGTTCCCCCGGTGTTCCACGTGTCTATGTTGAGGAAGTGTGTGGGTGATCCATCGCTAGTTGTGTCTATCAAGGATATTGGTATTTTGGATTCCTTTTCTTATGAGGAAGCCCTAGTTGAAATCTTGGATCGGTAAGTTCGTCGATTGCGGACTAAGGACATAGCTTCAGTAAAGGTTCTATGGAGGAACCACAAGATTGAAGAGGCTACATGGGAAGACGAAGAGGACATGAAGTCCAAGTATCTATTCCTATTCCATATTCTGAAAAATCGTGCTTAAGGTATGTGTTGTTCTTAACATCCTTGTTTTCTGTCTTTGTTAAGGGGTGATTGTAAATTCCTTGGTATTTTTTTGTCTTAAAGGTAAAATTAGAGATGTTTGGGGTTTAATCGTGCCAGTCAATGCCTTATCCCATCATTTAAGGACGAATGGTCCAAGTGAGGGAGAATTGAAACACCCTAAATTTTTGGCCTGTGAAAATTTCCTGAGCTTTGAGCTCACTGCCTTGGTTACAGTTTGACCATACGAGTTATATGGTGTCTTCACGGGTCAGGTGACACTAGTCGTAAGGAGTCTAGTGGATGGTGTATGGGTTTCTGCCTTGCTTACAACTTGGGAATACAAGTCATTAAAAGTGGTGACGAGTCACTAGGACGAACCTTAACCAAATCAGCACTTGGTGGCTTGACTCTGCTCTGAGTACAAGTGGCTCACTAAGAGCTATAGGGATATGTTATGAGTCATTGGTTGGAGTCGTAGGGAGTCCAGTTTCTGACCCATTTGAGTTCTGTGTTGTATACGACTAGACCTCACGAGCCATATAGTCTGGCCACAAGTTGGGGGTGAGTTGTAAGGTTGACAGTGTATGGGGGTCTTGGTCACTGTCTTGGTTACAACTCGAGGTCAGGATTCATATGTTGTGGTTACGAGTCGATGGTTGACTCGTAGCTAAGGGCGACACTTTTTCTGGATTTTAAGTTAAGGGCATTCTAGATATTTCCCACTTTAACCCCTTGGACCCCACGACTTAAAACCTTCTTTGGGACTTCATTATCACATCATTCTTAATAAAACACTCCCAAAATTCTCTATCAAACTCTCTGTTCAAGCTAAGGCTAGGGTTTCAAAGAAAGTGATCATCTAGGGTTCTAAGGGTGCTATCTCTTCTAAATTTCTTGGTATTTCAGCCATATTACTCTTCCCTCATTGTTATTTATTAAAAGCACATGTTTTAATGTGTGGCTTTTATGGTATTATTATGGTTTTAAAATAAAGGTTGGGGGTTTTGAATGCTTATTGTTGAATAATGTTTTCCCATGGTTTAATTATGGTTTTCTATGTTATATGGTTTTGAACATGTGGGTACATGGGTACGATGGTTGAACCTGAGAATGGTTATTTTCTCTGAACTTGTGATTTTTGAAGTAGTTATGACCCCAACCCTATATTGTAAAATTGGTTTATAGTTATAAGAAAGGTAGAAATTTGAATTAGGGGTACAATGGAATCCCCAAGGTGTTTGGTTTGATTTACTACTTGAATTAGTGGATTGTAGAAATGGCAAAATGATTAATGATGGTTTTGAAAACCTTGTGGGGTACATGAGAATCCCCCAAGTGATTTAAATAATAGAGTCTATAGAAATTCCCTAAGTCTTGGCTCAATGACATTGTTTGCAAGTTATAGTCGGTATGATGATACCAATTGATAATGCCTTAATAATTGAATCCTGGTGTTGGTGGTTGGTTATGTGTTAAATGCTTTAATTGGGCAATAATGAGGGTTGTGATAGCTAGTCGTGAAGGTGTGAGTCCGAAGGACAGACACTGGAAACTCATATTTATCGATATGAGGAGTGGTCTCAATGACCTTGATCTTGTGGGGTACAAGAGAATCCCCCAAGTCTATACATGTATGTACATATCATAGACGGTGAAGGGTGCAAGGGAATCTTCGGCCATCTATGGTATCTCCAGTTCATGCAGCTACACGCACTAGGGCCTGTTCAGGGGGTAACACTAGACCCATATAGCCCGTGGGTGGAGTTATGATGATAAAGCTACACAATCTAGGTTAAGGTTTTAGGCTACATTTGTTTTTATTATGATTCAGACGTCTCAATCTGAATGTGCATCTGAATGATTAAGATGTTGTCTCAAGATAAAAAAAATTGGATGATTAAGAATGTATGTTTTTCAATATCTGAATGTGAAAATATTTATTTATGTATATAATAAAAATAGAATTTAAATAAAAAATTAATTATATATTAACAAAATATTTGAATTAATACAATAAAATTATTATTTGATTGAAAAAGTATTTATGTTTGCTGGTGATAGAGGAGATGTTTGTACTAGTGGTGGTGGTAATGATTGATGTTAGTGACTTATTATGTTGGTGGTGATAGTTGTGATGGTAGAAATGGTTGGTATTGCAGTGGTTGTTATAACAGTGACGATTGATAGTGGTGGTGGTGATTGTGATGTGAAGTTGATTGATGGTAGTTTTTGGAGGTATTGATTGTGATGGTTGAAAAATGAATATATGATGTTTGATGATGTGCTGGTGGTAGTTGGAGGCATTAGTAGTTGTGATAATATAGATGGTAGTTAGTAGAGATATATTGTAATGATGATAGTGGTTGAAGTGGTGGTAGATGTGGTGATACCAATGACAATAATAGTAGTAGTAGCCGAAGAATGTGTAGAGGTTGATGATGTATTAGTTGTAGTTTGTGGTGGTGCTAGTTGTGATAGATGAGTTGGTCGGTAGCAAGAATTAATCGGTACGTGGTTGATGATGGTGGTGGCGGTGTTGGAATTGGTGTTAGCATTGGGGTGACGGTAGTGATGGATATAATTAGAATAATAGAGGTGATAGGTTTTGTAGAGGTTGCAATAGTGGTCTGTAGCGATATTGATTATCACTAGTGGAAGTGATGGTAGAAGTGGTGGCGGTTGATAGTGATAGTGGGAGGTGGTTGACAATGGTGGTTGGTAATAGAGGTGGTAGTAGTAGTGACTAGTGATTGTGGATAGAGTAGTGGTGAATATTATTAAACATAAGAATACCTCTTAATGATATTAAGACTTAATTCCAGATCTGAATGATTAAGACCTATTCAGATTTATTAAGAGATAAAATTTTAACAAAAAACAAATTCACTTAATAGTCTGAAGTATGAACCATTCAGATTCAGACCTCTATTAAGTGCAAACAAATTAGGCTTTAAAAGGTATGCTAAACCTTGTTCCCTATCTCGGGCATGGTATATATGTATATATGTATTTGCATATGGTTTATGTGCATTGGTTTGATTTGGTTTTGGATTAACGGCATTACTTTATCTTTATCCCGGAGTTAATGCTAGTGTTCACCCCGCTAACCGTCTTTGGGAAATGTATCCCCACGCGATGCAGGAACCGACCATACTACCACTCCCTTTGCTCAATGGCATGGTAATTCTAGGACAGCTTTTGAGTCAAACTGAAGTGGTGAGCTTTCATACTCTGGAAGATCCTATTTCATGCTATGAATTTCTTTATGTCCTTATTATTTCTTTTGGTTTTGTTTTGGCTATGGTCGGGGGCATGTTCTGACTGGATATTCTTTGGTTTTGATTAGAGGCTTTGTTAGACTACTATTGGCATGAGCGGTGTCGATATTAGTGTTAGCGTTGGTATTGGTATCGGCATTGGAATTGTTATTGGATGGTTAATTGGTTGTGGATTTCGGTTTTGATTATGGACTTATTATCATGTCATCAAATTAATACTATTTTATCTTGTTAAATGTTTGAACTTCATCTGACATGGGGTGAAGAGTGGTCAATGGTTTGGGTATTGGGGGTGATCTCCGATCCTGGTTGGACTTGAGATACCCTACACGGCTAGGCCCTGGTTCGGGTCGTGTTATGTCAGGTAGGTATCAAATACTGCATACCCGTGATCATGGGTCCCCCTAACCAAAGACTTGGAAATCCCCATGGCCATATGAATCTTCCAATAAGTGACCATACAACCCAATTCTATATGGAGTTGATTGGCCATATCACTTGTAGAAAGGCCTTTGCCATTGGGGAATCTATTTTGGGAGTATTTTACCAAGGACCTTTGTCATGGCGTGAGGATTATGGCTCGTAATATGCTCTAAACCACATGTGTGATACTTTGCATAAACTCTAATGAAGAATCTGTCAGAACTTAAGTATTCACAGCCCTCAACCACCACTTGCAGTCCGAATGAGCACATCTAAAACAATAGACATTGCTCGAATTAATCACCTTCTTTTGTTGAAATCTTTTTCAAGCAAGAAATACACAAAGAAGTAACTAGTTCATCCTTATTATTGAATGTCACTACCTAGTAAAAAACCAGTCTCATCATCTTGAAGATTACCCGACTGTGTTGATAGAGAAGAACTGCCACAGTATTGCTCGTAACAAAGAGCGTAGGTGTTTGATCATCATCTGGAATATTCATGTCCAAATCATCCAATTTATCATCAAACATATCTTGTTGTTCATTTTCTATATTTTGATTCTCATTCTCTATCAATTTTTCAACCACGTACACCCCTAACACTGGCCTAACTGAATCACTCTTATAAGCACGCAATTGAACCTGATCGGTTATCTTGAAAAGTAATTGTAACAACCCGACACTACCCCCTAGTCGTCACACGGTGCTTAGGACCATAAGTGATCCCAAGCTAACCCTTATAATGGCATAACTCATGAGCAATAGAATAAAATAAATAAGCCTGAAAGAATAATGTGGAAGATAAATCTTTAGCTGAACATCTTCAAAACAAATTATTAAAATGATTACAACTCTGATTATATAAAACAAGACTAGAATCCAATACATCAACTCTACTGACTGTCTATGAAGCCTCAACTAGTATTGACTATAGGTAGTCGGGACATGACCCCCAACTATCCCAAATCAATATGACTAAATAAAGAAAACATGATTCTACTCAAACTAAAATTAACTCGAGTCCTTGAATTAAAAGAGCCCATCATATGCTGACTGAAAGCTGCAAGCTGTCTGATTATGATATGTGTGCTACAACTGGTACCTATATTATAAGACAATGTAGCACATAGACGTATATGTGGATCAGTACTTTTGGAATGTACTGAGCATATGGGGGTGAATGCATAAGTGAAACAATAACTGAATATATTCATAAACTTTAAAATATTGCATGCCAAGTGTAAATGACTCATCTTGGCTTGAATAAAACATGTACTGCGAAATAATAAAGCATAAGTATGTAAATCATAGATAATCTTTGTGAGTCATAACACTTAGTTCTAAAAGCTATACTTTTACTCTTTCAATTGGGAGTTTCTTCTAACGGACATAAACCATGTGAGCTGTCATGGAGTCTAACATCTTACCCGCGTTGGGGAGAGCTGTTCTAACCTTTCCATTGAAATAGAACCTTATCATAAATGATCACTGACTTATCCCACTATGGGCGCTTAAAACCTACAGTGACTCGTAGTTCAGGGGTATGAGACCTTAGAATCATACCCAGCTCGGTGCTAAATACTACTCCCATACTTATCGCTCAGAACTTTAGGAAATCCACCTTAAAATAGCATAAGGGTTTATAATGAAAATCAATTATGCTTCTCTTTCTTTAAATCTCAAAATATATGAACAATGTGGATTCCTTATCTTAGCTTAGGATCAAAAGATCAATTTCTTTCTTGAATCTTGGTAAACAATCATCAAAGAGGCTTAAAATCATAATCTTCTTAAAATATCAATACTAAATCTTAGGGCTTAAAACCCATGCTTTAAACTTACGCAAATTCATAGTAAAACATCATGCTCAATATACTTGTTAAAATACTTCAAAAATATCAAGATACTGAAATCAAGAATCACAATATCATGCTTAAAACTCAATTGGAAAATCTGTAAAATCATATCACACGCATAAAGATGTGAAAATAGACATGCAATTCAACATTTAAATCACTTGTAACATCATGCTCTTCAAATAATAAAGATTAGGATGAACCCTAAACTGTAAACCGTGTAAATTTATGTAAATTAAATTTTAAAAACTAGTTTTGGGCACAAGGATGAAAGGAGTATCTTTGTTCATAACCCCACATACCTTAATAGGCTTGATTTGATGTAGAAAATTTGACTTTGAAACCTAGGAGATGATATTGAAAGCTTTCTTGAGATTCTTGGATTATGGAACTAAATTCTTGGTTTCTTTCTTGATGAGGATGAATTGGATTCTTGGATTCTTGGGGAGAAACCCTAATCTTGACACTTTTTCTTGGGAAATCTTTGATTGAAAGGCTTGAATTCTTGTCTTGAAGGAGAACCCTAATTTCCCCTTGATCTTGAGAGTGGAGAGGATTATGATTGATTATAAGCTAATATTTTATTAGTTAATAACGGTTAATGCTTGATTTAAGTCGTGGAAGGTGAAAAGACCAAAATATCCCTCCGAATCCGAATGGGAATTGCTGAATTTCATGGGTGACGACTTGGGCTGATAAGTCGTCACTTAGGTGACGGCCCTTCAACCCAGGTCATCACTTGGAAGATGGAATTGATGTTTTTCTTCCTAAGTCTGGCGACTTGGGATGATAACTCGTCACATAGGTGATGGCCCATCAGCTCAGGTCGTCACTTTATTGGCAGGCTGACATGCTAGAGTAAAATGGGTATAATATTTTGCTCCGACATAGGATTAAGGTGAAACCAAGTGCATTGGAAAGAAGACTCGATAAAATTTCATTTGATATATAGCATGACCTCTAACTCGTTATATACTAGAAGTTATGGTCTATGGAATTTTACCCAAGTTGAAACATTTACTAAAACTTAATCGATAGAAAAGTTCTCAACTCGTCTCTGAGTTAGGAGATATTTGTGACCTCAATTCATATCCAAAGGTATTACCACACTAGATAATTGAACATCATACATATATTAACAAGGAATGATTGGGTTTGGGTCTATACGCATAGGAGCGACGGTTTGAATTCTAGCCTAAAAAATGTGGGGTGTTACATTATCCCCCTTAAAATCATTAGTCCTCGAATGATGAGTAGGAAATTATTGAAACACTAAAACTATGGAATAATGAAGACATGACATATATGCTAATAAAGGATATAGCTGAGCTGAAACTTTAGAAAGTCTATCATGAAGCTGATTTCTGAACTGACTTGACATTACTGACTATAAGGAACTGATTCATGCTGGTAGTTCAGAACTCACGTGAACTTTCCATGATACAATAACTAATATAGAAATGTGAAGTGCTAACTGATATATTAAAATTCCTAGAGTTACTAAGGATGGAATAGAGTAGGCAATTTCCCATTTAGGAATTACCCCTCAACAAGACACATATAAGAATCAATGGAAAATGGCTTTATGGCATCACCAAGTACATTATGTAAGCACGAATCATAAGGTAACGAGACTGTCGTACAAGTGTATTACAATGTCTGAGATGGAATACTTGGAAAATTGAGGTTATGCACTGAACGTTTATGAACTGAGTCACGACTAAACAGTTGAATCTGAAACTGATGCGTGAATTGAGCTGAATTCGTAATTTGCATGAATGCAAACATTTTTCCTCATGGAATGTCCTTACTCGTGATACTTTGGGTAGTAAGACTACATGGAAAGTTGGAAATCTATAGGGGCTTATCTACTTAATTCCTAAACTAGAATGCAGGCTATACGGACTGAATTATACTAAAAGTTTATACTCAACTAGAGTATTTCTTCAACGCTCTTTCTAATAAGCTCTAATAACATTAGGGAGCAAAGAATTCTTGGGCATGATCTGAATGAGATATCTGAATAAGGAGTCGTAACATGGTTATAACTCTGTAACATGGGACATAGACATATATCTTATAAGCAAGTGTAGAATTACTAAGCTTTAGGCAATGCACCTTCTTACTTTCAAGCTCAGCAACACTTGTCAAATACTCCCTCAACTATATATTTCCCTCAAATACCATACTCATTTGATTCAACTTAAAATTCTCACATGGGCATTGATAAATCCATCTGCGAAAGTCTAAACTAGACTAAATCCTCTCACCATGATAGCTTAAATCAAAATCACAAGGTACAACACACACCATAATACTAGTCTAAGCCACATAATTCAATCTTCTATGTCTTTTTAGAGCTCACAACCTAAGCGTAACATGCCTTACCACCTCAACGACTAACTCAAAACTTTTACTATGGATTCACTAGCGTATATTGTATTCCTCCACTTACATCCCAACATGACATTCAAGCCTATCTTTATAACCACATATGAACTTCAAGGCAAACACTTATAAAGGTATACTTCTCATTTTCTCTAAACCTCTATCAACAACAACCTTCTTGCATTATGCATTAAGAAGACATACTCACAATTCTCCACTAACTATGACATATACCAAGGATACAACAACAACAACATACCCAGTGTATTCCCACATAATGGGGTCTGGGAAGGGTAGAGTGTACGCAGACCATACCACTACCTCGGGTGAAGTAGAGAGGTTATTTTCTATAGACCCCCGGCTTAAAATCGATAACAGTATAACAAACACAAAAGATAAGTGCAAAATAACTAACACCACTAGAAATAAGATAATACTACCACCACAAGATAAAAATAAGAACTATCTAACCTAAATCATAGACATCACACAACACCACAAATAAAAACTACAAACACAAAAGAACACTCCCTAATTATTATTGGCGCACTCCCACCCCCTAACCCTCTACCCTAGTCTGTGTCCTTCACACCTTTCTATCAAGAGTCATGTCCTTCGTAAGTTGTAACTTCTCCATATCATGCCTAATCTCCTTTCTCCACTATTCCTTCGATCTACCTCTACCCTGCCTAAAACCATCCCTAGCTAGTATCTCATACCTTCGCACTGAAGCATCCGAGCCCCTCATAATCACATGCTCGAACCAACATAACCTCACATCTCGCATCTTATCCTCCACTGACGCAACTCCCACCTTCTCTCGTATAATCTCATTCCTCACCCTATCTTTCCTGGGATGTCCACACATCAATCGCAATATTCACATCTCTGCCACCTTCAACTTTTAGATGTGGGAGTTCTTAATTGGCCAATATTCCGCTCTATACAATATAGCCGGCCAGACTACCACTCTGTAGAACTTACCTTTAAGCTTTGGGGGCACCTTCTTATCACACAGGACTCCCAAAGTAAGCCTCCATTTCAACCACCCTAACCCAATACGATGTGTGACATCCTCGTCAATATCGCCATTGCCCTAAATCATAGACCCTAGATACTTAAAACTCTCCCTCTTCTAAATGACCTACGAGTCCAGCTTCACCACCACTCTATCCTCTTGTGACACCTCACTAAACTTACATTCCAGGTACTCCGTCTTGGTTCTACTCAACCAAAATCCTTTAAACTCAAGCGTCTATCTCCAGCTCTCTAACTTATCATTAAATTCTCCCTGAGTCTCATCAATCAGTACCACCTCATCCGCAAATAACATACACCAAGGCACTTATCCTTGAATTTATCGCGTCAAAACATCCATCACCAATGCAAATAAAGACAGGCTAAGAGTTAATCCTTGGTGCAACCCTATCAAAACTAAAAAGTGTTTTGAATCCCCACCTACCGTCCTCACACGAGTCTTCGCCCCATCATACATGTCCTGAATCGACCTAGTGTACGCCATGGGCACCCCTCTAGCCTCCAAGCACCTCTACAGAATCTCTCTCGAAACTCTATCATGCGCCTTCTCTAGATCAATAAACACCATTTGCAAGTCCTTCTTACTCTCCCAAAACTGCTACACTAATCTCCTCACGAGGTGGATGGCCTCAGTGGTCGAGCGACATCAACTCTTAATTAGGGCCATCAACTCCCTTTCATCTTTACCATTGCTTATCCATTATCATCACTACTATCTTAGCATAATAAGAGGTCACTTAAGGGCTAACATATAAGGATCTGAAGCACGAAAGGATACTATACATAACCTTAACATTTAGCTGAGGCCGGAGGAATAGAATGTCAAAGACATGGATTTAATAAAGAGATCTAAACTGAGGACATACATGATATAAATCTGAATTTCACTGATCATTTAGAGTGTTGCATGAGTATTGGAATTGAACATACTATAAAGCATGAGTACATGAGTCATGAGCTGCATGGCTTGAATTTAGAGTTCATAATTTAGGGAATATGACTCTGACTTCTGAGTGAACTAGAGTTTCTTATACTAGGAATTGGAACGTACATGATTTTTCCATAAGGTGCTCAAATATGAGCTATGATCATAGAGCTGACAGGTAAGGCATGAGTAGATATCATAATGACTGAAAAACCTTGCACTGAGATAAGAATGGATCGGGCATCTTCCTCCCTTATTGCTTTTCTACACTACACTGGCATCACTACTAGAATATGGAAGCTTGACTTGGTTACTCATTCTACCATCTCCCCCTTATCTTAAAGCCATCACTCTAAGTCTGTGGGACCCTCTACTAAACTCTAATCTAAGCTGAAATCACATCTCGCTAGAGTCTAGGGTAAAACAATACACATAAATAAATAAATAAATTAAACTTACCCTGAAATATTATTTGTAACACCCACTGCTACTACCTCCTTCTGAGATTCAACTCTTTGATTTCTATAGCCCCAAAAATCATCATGTAATAACTTGAACACTTACTAGCTTAGAATCTTCACGAGTATCACCATGCCCTGAGTTCACACCATCTAGAGCTTCAACTCTTATTTCTATTAGTTCAACCCAACCCTTTAATGAACCATACTAACTTCATTCTTGGTCACTCTCTTAGTACATTCTACCCTTAACTTTCTAACTTCAATAATCTCCATTAAAGACGTACACTCTCATTTGCAAATATGTCTACCTCACTAAACACATAATCATAGCCTACCAAGATCATACTTCTATACTTATATTTTTCCCAAATCGGAAGAATCAAATTCATACTTAAACGACTCAACACCATCTATCCAAAACTCTTCAACTTAGCTATTAAGAACACTATGTACTCTATAGCTAGCCTTCTTCTACTTAACCACTCAAGGGTACTATTAACAATACAGAATACTTAATAAACTTCGAAAATAAATCAACCCCATATCACCTTGGGCACACCTCTAAATCATACTTAATTACGAATACATAAACTTAAACCTAAGCCTACTAGATCACTCCCATATGTCTAGCATCACTAACTACGCAATCATTACTTCCACCTTGATGATCATCCACTGTTCAAACTTAACGTTTAGTGCTAAACATGATTTACAACCCAACCTCACATACTATTCTCACTTGGAAGCTATAAAACAGAGCATAACATTAGTACACTAGAACCTCGTAACAATGACAATCAATCATAATCCTATAACATACCTTATTAAAATCTATTAACGCATCTTTCTTCTACATATTATGACTATTCACCCATCTATACACCTAAATATCTTTCTTAGCTTTATAAGCCTAAATTCACAATACTCCACCACCCAATACTTTCATCAATAACATATACTTTTCTAACATAATAAATACCATCAATAACTCTTTTCATACTTTAAGCAAACATAAATTCACCTTAACTAACAACTTCTTCTCTACCTTCCACTAACCTAACACACAAGAACATATCACCTCACTACTAACTCAATCGTATGGAAAAATGCATCTATGTACATTCCATCAATCGCCATCACTGTCTTTCTTGTCACTACACTTCTATACCCATACTTCTAATTATAAGAAGGTTCTACTACTTATAAATTATAACACTCTAGGTTGGAATATCCCTCGAATGCAAACTCTACTTAACAATCTATATTCACACTATCTCCTTTAATAAGTACTATCCGTATTGAAGGGTTAATAAGGAATCTGAATACATATCTTACTCTGTCTTAACTGAACGACTCATGAGGATGAGGAAAATAACTTTCAACTTGAGGAACTTATAACACACTAGTGAGCTTCTCTCAAGCCCCTTGTGTGACTTTTGAAGTTCCTAACAGTAATTTTGATAGCAACATCTTGGGAGGAAATCGGAACTTTCTAATCATGTTATCTCAAGAATAAGTCATAGATGGAGAATTTTAGAGTAAAACATGAATCGACAAAAGTTTTTGAGAGAACAACTTTACAGCACGATCTAGAGTATAAAAGAAAGAAAACTTTACTTAAATGTCCAATAGCCTCTCAAATAAAAGTACAGACGTCTCCGTACCGTTCTGCAAGACTTACTAGAAATGGATTCACAGACAACCCTAGGACACTTGAACTCTGTGCTCTGATACCAAGTTTGTAACGACCCGAGACTACCCCCTAGCACGGTGCTTAGGACCACAAGTGATCCCAAGATAACTCTTATAAGAGCATTACTCATGAGTAATTGAATAAAATAAATAAATTTGAAAGAATAATGCGGAATATAAATCGGTATCTGAACATCTGTAAAACAAACTATTAAAATAATTACAACTCTGATTATATAAAAAAGACTGAAATCCAATACATCAACTCTACTAACTGCCTATGAAGCCTTTACTAGTATTGACTATAGGTAGTTGGGACATGACCCCCAACTATCCCAAATCAATATGACTAAATAAAGAAAATAAGATTCTACTCAAACTAAAGTTGACTCGAGTCCTTGAATCAAAAGAACCCATCATCTGCTGACTGAAAGCTGCAAGCTATCTGATTATGATGTGTGTGCTACAACTGGTATCTACATTATGAGATAATGTAGCACATAGACGTATATGTGAATCAGTACTTTTGGAATGTACTGAGCATGTGGGGGTGAATGCATAAGTGAAACAATAACTAAAAATATTCATAAATTTTAAAATAATGCATGCTAAGTGTAAATGACTCACCTTGGCTTGAATAAAACATGTACTGCAAAATAATAAAGCATGAGTTTGTAGAGCATAGATAATCTTTGTGAGTCATAACACTTAGTTCTAAAAGCTATACTTTTACTCTTTCAATTGGGAATTTCTTCTAACGGACATAAATCATATGAGTTGTTATGGAGTCCAACATCTTACCCACATTGGGGAGAGTTGTTCTAACCTTGTCATCGAAATAGAACCTTATCATAAGTGATCACTGACTTAGCCCACTATGGGTGCTTAAAACCTATGGTGGCTCGTAGTAGTGGGGCATGAGACCTTGGAATCATACCCAACTCGATGCTAACTACTACTCCCATACTTATCGCTCAGAACTTTAGGAAATCCACCTTAAAATAGCACAAGGGTTTATAATGAAAACCAAGTATGCTTCTCTTTCTTTAAATCTCAAACTATATGAACAATGTGGATTCCTTATCTTAGCTTAGGATCAAAAGATCAATTTCTTTCTTGAATCTTGGTAAATAATCATCAAAGAGGCTTAAAATCATAATCTTCTTGAAATATCAATACTAAATCTTAGGGCTTAAAATCCATGCTTTAAACTTACGCAAAATATTAGTAAAACATCATCCTCAATATATTGTTAAAATACTTCAACAATATCAAGATACTGAAATCAAGAATCACAATATCATGCTTAAAACTCAATTGAAAAATCTATAAAATCATATCACATGCATAAAGATGTGAAAATAGACATGCAATTCAACATTTAAATCACTTGTAACATCATAATCTTTAAATAATGAAAAATGGGTATGAACCCCAAACTGTAAACCATGTAAATTCATGTAAACTCAATTTTAAAAATTAGTTTTGGGCACAAGGATGAAAGGAGTATCCTTGTTCATAACCCCACATACCTTAATAGGCTTGATTTGGTGTAGAAAACTTAACTTTGAAACCCTAGGAGATGATCTTGAAAGCTTTCTTGAGATTCTTGAATTATGGAACTAAATTCTTGGTTTCTTTCTTGAAGAGGATGAATTGAATTCTTGTATTCTTAGGGAGAAACCCTAATCTTGAAACTTTTTCTTGGGAAATCTTGGATTGAAAGGCTTGAATTCTTTCCTTAAAGGAAAACCCTAATTTCCCCTTGATCTTGAGAGTGAAGAGGATTATGAGTGATTATAAATTGATATTTTATCAGTTAATAGTGTTTAATGCTTGATTTAAGTCATGGGAGGTAACGAAAAAGACCAAAATACCCCTCCAAATTCGAATGGGAATTGCTAAATTTCATGAGTGACGACTTGGGTTGATAAGTCATCACTTAGGTGACAGACCGTCACCCCAGGTCATTAATTGGAAGATTGAATTGATGTTTTTCTGCCTAAGGCTGACGACTTGGACTGATAAGTCGTCACATAGGTGACAACCCGTCATCTCAGGTCGTCACTTTATTGACAGACTGACATGCTGGAATAAATTGAGCATAACTTTCTTCTCTAATATCGGATTAAGGTGAAACCAAGTGCGTTGGAAAGAAGACTCAATGACCTTTCATTTCATATACTGTAGGACATAAAACTCATTATATACCAGAAGTTATGGTTGATGGAAGTTTACCTAAGCAGAGACGTTCACTAAAACTTAATCAATAGAAATATTCTCAACTCGTCTCTGGGTTAGGAGATATTTGCGACCTCAATTCATATCCAAAGATATTCCCACACTAGATAAGTGATTATCAGACATATATTAACAAGGAATAATTGGGTTTGGGTCTATACACATAAGAGCGACGATTTGAATTCTAGCCCAAAAAATGTGGGGTGTTACAATAGTACCGTCTGATTTTCAAAGGAGTTATGCGTGTAGCTGATGACAAGTTCTTACGATTGACAATTTATTCCACAATAGTTGATGATTAAGTTCACAAAATCATCATACAATACATCCCTTTAGACTGTCATAGCTATCGTCTCTAACATTTAACCCTATTTTCAATGCCAAATATATTGATTGTTCTTCTCGATCTATTCATCGTGACAATCCACCTCTATTGTTATTGTTGATCCCTCTGTTAGTGTACTAAAGACTTTTGTTAAAAAATTTAATAATGACATTATGATAAAATTAATAATTATTGTATAGTATATACAACAATATAAAACATTATATACACTACACTGTCATTTTCAATGTTGCAACAGATGAGACATTTGTTGGATTAAGCTTTAGATTTTTTTTTCCCAGAATAGTAACATGCATCCCAATAGATGAGCCATATATTGCAATAGGTAATTAATTTATTGCAATAAATAAGTGATCTCTTGCAACAGATGACCCAGCTGTTAGGATTTATGTTACAGTACTATCGAACCTAAAGTTGATTCAATAAATGAGTCATTTATTAGACCATGTGACTCATTTGTTACAACAGTTGACTCACCTATTGGGATTCATGTTACAATACTATATAAGCTGAAGTTAATTCCAATAGATGAGTCATCTGTTGTAATAGATAACTAATCTATTGTAATAGATTACTCACTTATTGCAATAGATGACACATCTGTTGGAATCAACTTCAGGTTCTATAGTTCTATAACATGAATCCCAACAGGTGAGTCATCTATTGCAATAGATCCATCATTTATTGCAACAGATTACTTACTTGTTGCAACATATGACTTATCTGTTAGAATAAATGACTCAGTTGTTAGAATCAAATTCAGGTTCTGTTGACATTGGTAAGTCATCTGTTGGATTCAAGTTACAACACTATATAAGCTATAACATAAATCCAACAGATGTGTCATTTGTTCAACAGATGACTAATATGTTGTAACAATGACTCACATGTTGCAACAGATGACTCATCTATTGGATTCATGTTCAGGTCCTATCCATTATAAAAAAAAATAGAAGTAGCAGTGTACCCATAGAGAGATTCAACTAAAATTATAATTTAACTTACCAAAATCACCTATGAAGTAATGCCCAAGTGATATACGAATAAAATTTGATCAAAAAATTTGGTCAAGTAGTAGCAGTAGCGGTAAAACCAACAATGGTCAATAAGAAGAAGATAATGATGATGATAAACAAAGAAGAATTGATAATGAAGAATATAATGATGGTAATGAAGAATGAGATGATGAATAAAGCAAGCAAAGAAGCAGCAAGCAAAGAAGCAGCAACAACAATAAAGCGAAGAGATAGAAAACAACAATAAATGCAAAGAGAGAGAAACGCTTATTTTTTCCCTCCTTTTCTAGTTATATTAGGGGTTACATTGGATCAAAGTGTAGATTAAAAAACTTATGGTCCATTCTCAACTTTCTTAATCCATATCAAATAATTGTCACCTACACTAAATTATTAAAACTTAAGTCACCTACATCTCATTTTCAAACTCTTTTATCACCTTTAACTCAAACCCCCTAGTCACGGACTACCCGACGATGATGATGATAATGACTGCAATTGGTATTGCTGCTTCATTATGAAACTGAAGAAGAAAAACAAGTCCGAACATAATCAAAATATGAGAAATAATGGGAGTTAGAAACAACAAGACAAGGGCAAACTTTCTCACTACTCATCACATCAGTGGTTATTGGATGCAAGAAGTGTATGTCCTGAATAAATAAGGGGTATAATAGAAAAAATGGTTATTTGCTCATGATGGTGTACGAGTTATCTAGGGAATTCTTCATAAATTTGATAAGCATTGCACAGATTATGTGATCTAATCCATCATGAAAAGGCCTATTATTGACGTTTGTCCTTACACGGCTACATTAATGTTGAATAATATTCCTGAGCAAATTAGTGATTTGGAACACTTTTGAATCCGAAACCTCGAGTTTTTTAAATTTTCAAGAATCGGTTGTGGAATTGACTAAAATGAGAAGTGGCGCCATATATGATGCAATACATGAAGTGGGGCCATATTATGCAAAGGACTGTCATATGTCGAGTAATTCAACCATGTCACAGAATATTTTATGTTATATCGTTTGTACTTTGGGTACATAGAATTTGTATACTACAACGCCAACTTCAACTTGAGTTCAAGTATAAACAAGAACACAATGAAGTATATCAAATACCCTCAACACAAGATCAAAATGACCTTTCCAAGAGGTGTATTTTATTTTGCAGAAATTAAGATGAAACAGAAAATAGCCAAGTCATCCGAATTCACGGATTTTCCTTAAGGAAATAATCCCCCCCACTGTACCCGAGGTTGTAGAATTTTTCCTCCCAGGATAAAATGGCTAACAGACCAACAGTAGCGGTACCTCAAATGGTTGGAATATCTTCGAACTCACAGAACGTTTTGAGTAATCACATAAAATATTTTTGAGACAAGAAGAGAGTGTTTAATCTAAAAATGGCGTATCAAAACCTGTGAAGAAAAGCAAGTTTATATAGCCTAGTAGATGCCTCTTCGAAAAGGTGGCATTGGTTCACTTAAATGGTGTGATGTTTCTGAAAATGCATGTCTGCAGCATTTTTGCTGAAGCAGTATACCATTTCACCAAACAGTGCACCTGTTCGAAATAGTGCATCACTTCATTGAAGAATTCCATCTGTTTAGTCAAAACAGAAATAGTATATCAGTTCAGTGCATGCATCAGTTTAGTCGAAAAGAAACAGTGCATCAATTCAGAAATAGCGCATCAATTCAATCGAAATAGTGTATCAATTCTGTCAAAACATTACATCTGTTACTGTTACTGCATGCATATAAATGGAGTATTGATCAGATTTCATCAAATAAAGTTTGTCCAAAAAGATTGATCTCATAAATCAATTATTTTCCAAATTCAAATCCAAAGCCGAAGCCGAAGCCGAGCAAGCGATGACAACGATGGCGTGAGGCATCTCTTATTTCTTGCCTCACTTATCATGTGGAAGTAAGTATTCATCATTATAAACACTCCAAAGCTCCCTTCTCCCACCAATGTGGGAGAATTAGTAAATTTTCCAATTTTGGGAGTATGCCTTCCAAATTGGTGTCTCCTCTTCTCCACCATTTTTTTCTCCATTTTCTATTCACACTTCTATGAACCCAACAATCCCCCACATGAATGGGGAATGGCTATTTTTTCATAAAACTTTTACGGATAAGTATGTGATCATCAAGCAAAGACTAATAGCATCTGGATAAGTGGGTTTCCCTTTGAACTTTCCGTAGTGAACATGCATCGGATGCACTCGGTCAATTGGTAGATTTGATATCTTTGAACTGTCGAGCTTTAATGTACACCTAGACAACATATGTCACACAACCAGCCTTTTAACGTTTATGGTTCTTACGGTTTTGTTCTTTTCAACCATGAACACGTCCCGATTTTCATGAGAGCTTAGAGAATAGGCCTTTACTAACATTCTCCTTGAAGCGTATTCCACTTTGCCCTCACATAGGTGATTTCTAAATGTTCAATCCTGTAGATTAAACTATTTGGTCAAATCTGTCAAATTTAGATAATCATTATAAAACTTTTCACCAGAAGTCTTATCCTTGTTTACTAAACATTGTCTACATTATGAGAATGGGTTGGGTATTTGACAATGTTGAACCTGTCAGACACAACTTTGTTTGATCTCTTGGTATCTCCAGTCTGCTAGGTAGAGTTACTGCCATGCTGACTTATCCTAGGCCTTAAACCCATTTCCTTGGATGTCCTTTCTACTCCTTCTCTAGATAGGCCTTTTGTAAGTGGATCCGACACATTATCCTTTGACTTTACATAGTCTACAATGATAATTCCACTAGAGAGAAGTTCTCTAACGGTATTATTTCTTCGTCTTATATGACGAGATTTATCGTTATACATCATGCTCCCTGCCCTACCTATTGTCGCTTGGCTATCACAGTGTATACATACTGGTGCCACTGGCTTAGGCCAATACGGAATATCTTCTAAGAAATTCTGGAGCCATTCTACTTCTTCACCGGCTTTATCTAATGTAATAAATTCAGATTCCATTGTAGAGAGAGCGATACAAGTCTGTTTGGATGATTTCCAAGAGACTGCTCCTCCACCGATAGTAAATACATATCCACTTGTGGATTTTACTTCATTCGATCTGATGATCTAATTTGCATCACTATATCCTTCAAGTACAGCAGGATATTTATTATAATGCAAAGCATAATTTTGAGTGTATTTAAGATACCCCAAAACTCTTTTCATTGCCATCCAATGAGTTTTGTTGGGATTACTCGTGTACCGACTCAATTTACTAATAGCACATGTTATGTCTGGTTGTGCATTACTCTTGCGTACTCTAATTGTGAGTTACTTTTACCTTCATTCTTTCGAAGTACAAAGCTCGCATCCAATGGAGTCTTGGCAATACCGAATTCCATATACTTGAACTTGTCAAGTACCTTTTTGATATAATGAGACTGTGACAATGCCAACCCTTGTGGAGTTCGATGGATTCTTATACCTAAGATTACATCTGCAACTCCAAGGTCTTTCATATCAAACTTGCTCTCGAGCATTCGTTTTGTTGCATTTATGTCAGAAATGGCTCTACTGATGATCAACATATCATCCACATATAAACATACAATGACTTGGTGATTTGTAGTGTCTTTAATATAAACACATTTATCACATTCATTTATTTTGAATCCGTTTGCCAACATGGTTTGGTCAAACTTCGCATGCCATTATTTTGGTGCTTGCTTTAGTCCATATAATGACTTGATAAGTTTACACTCCTTGTTTTCCTTCCCTGGAACCACAAAACCCTTAGGTTGTTTTATGTAAATTTCTTCCTCCAATTCTTCATTTAGGAAAGCGATTTTCACATCCATTTGATGAATTTCAAGACCATATACCGCAGCCAAGGCAATTAACATTCGAATCGATGTTATCCTTGTTACTGGCGAGTATGTATTGAAGTAATCAAGGCTTTCTTTTTATTTGAAGCCTTTTACTACAAGTCTTGCCTTGTATTTGTCAATAGTACCATCCGCTTTCATCTTTCATTTGAAGATCTATTTAGAACCTAAAGGTTTATTTCTGGGACAATATCAACCAATTCCCATGTATGGTTTCTTAAGATTGAATCAATCTCACTATTGACTGTATCTTTCCAAAAGGATGAATCCGAAGATGCCATCACTTCCTTAAATGTTTGAGGCTCATTTTCTAAGAGAAATATTACAAAATCCAATCCAAATGATGTAGACGTTCTTTGACGTGTACTATGTCTTGGATTTTCTTCATTATGTTCATTCTCAATTTGTTCATCATGAGGTCGTTTAGACCCCCTACTAGACTGTTCATGTCTAGTTTTATACGGATAAATATTTTCAAAGAATTTAGCATTGTCTGATTCAATTACTATATTTTCATTAATATTCGGATGTTCGAATTATGAACCAAAAATCGACATGTATTACTGCTTTTAGAACATCCTATGAACACACAGTCTACCGTCTTATGTCCTATCTTAACCCTTTTAGGCACAGGAACTTGGACCTTTGCTAGACACCCCCACACTTTGAAATATTTCAAGTTGGGTTTTCTTCCTTTCCACTTTTCATAAGGAATTAATTGTGTTTTACTATGAGGAACTCTATTGAGTATACGGTTGGCCGTAAGGATAGCCTCCTCCCATAAGTTTTGCGGTAAACCAGAACTTATAAGTAAGGCATTCATCATTTCCTTTAAAGTTTGGTTTTTCCTTTCCGCAATTCCATTAGATTGAGGTGAATATGGGGCCGTAGTTTGATGGATTATTCCATTCTCTCTACACATATTTGCACAAAGGGATATATTCTCCATCCCTATCACTTCTTATCATTTTGATTTTTTTGTCAACTGATTTTCAACTTCAGTTTTATATTGCCTAAATGCATCTATTGCTTCATCCTTACTATTTAGCAAGTAGACATAACAATATCTAGTGCAATCGTCAATAAAAGTTATGAAATACTTTTTCCCACCACGTGATGGTGTTGACTTCATATCACAAATGTCAGTGTGTATTAAGTCTAAGGGATTGGAATTCCTTTCAACGGACTTATAAGGATGCTTTGCATACTTCGATTCCACACATGTTTGACACTTTGATTTATTGCACTCAAAGTTTGGAAAAACTTCTAAGTTAATCAGTTTTCATAACGTTTTGTAATTAACATGGCCTAAACGTTCATGCCATAAATCATAAGACTCAAGAAAATAAGAAGAATTTGAACTTTTATTTATTTCAACAGTCATTACATTCATCTTATAAAGTCCTTCGGTCAGATATTCTTTTCCTACATACATTTCTCCTTTTCTAATTACAATTTTTCTAGAAAAGGTTACACATTTGAATTCGTTCTTGTCTAGAAGTGAAACAGAAATTAAATTCTTACGTAGCTCTGGAACATACAAGACATTGTTAAGTGTCAAGACCTTTCCGGAAGTCATCTTTAAGCAAATTTTTCTTGTTCCTTCTACCTTAGCCGTAGTGGAGTTAGCCATGTAGATCATTTCTTCTACTTGAGCCGGAGCGAATAACGAAAACAACTCCTTGTTGGCACATACATGGCGGGTGGCACCAAAATCCATCCACCATTCGCGAGGATTCCCCATCAAGTGCATTCTGAGAACATAGCACACAGATAATCGCATTCTTTGTTGGATTCAATCATATTTTCTTGATCTTCTTCTTGCCTTTCTTTGGGGCACGACAATCTGTGGACTTGTGGCCAATCTTGCCACAGTTGAAGCATTTTCCCTTAAACTTTTTCTTGGGTTGATTGCTTCCTTGTTCAGCTTTCTTCCTTTTCTTGGAATTGTTTTGGTCATCTTCTACAATATGTCTCCATTAATTGTAGAATTCCCCTTTGACCTTTTTTCGGCAGATTTATTATCCTTTTCAATACGAAGTCGGACAATAAGATCTTAAAAAGTCATCTCCTTGCGTTTATGCTTTAAGTAGTTTTTGAAGTCTTTCCACAAAGGTGGTAGCTTCTCAACTATCGTTGCTACTTGGAAAGCATCATTCACAATTAAACCTACAAAACAGTTTATGTGAGTATTAAGAACATTTTTAATTTGTTCAACTAAGGTATTTTTCAAAGATATACCTTCTGCTAGGAGATCATGTATGATGACTTGCAACTCCTGTACTTGAGAGATAATAGATTTACTATCTATCATTTTGAAGTCCAGGAACCGTGCAACAAGGAATTTCTTAATTCCCGCATCCTCCATCTTATATTTTCATTCAAGTGCCCCCCACAGTTCCTTTGATGTCTTGGTTCCACTATAAACATTGTATAGGTTGTCTTGGAGACCACTCAGAATATAACTCCTGTAAAGGAAGTCCGAATGTTTCAAAGCGTCTACAATAACGAAGCGGTCTTTATCCGAGGTTCTCTCGGGCATCTCAGGAGCGTCTTCGCTAGTGAACTGTTGCAGACATAAAGTGGTGAGGTAAAAGAACATCTTTTGCTGTCACCGCTTGAAGTCAATGCCCGATAATTTTTCGGGCTTCTCCGCCGGTGCATTTGTGCGACTTGATATGGCAATATTAGTTGCCCCCACAGACGTTGTCGCATCCATCATTTGACTTTTTTCTTTGTTTCTAGTTAACAATGAAGTTTTTATGACTTCCAATTGTCAACCGAATGATCTTTAACTTGTGACGAAGTTTTTATGACTTCAAATCACTAGTTAAGTTCAGGCGGAGTAGAAAGTTAAAACTTTAATCTCCAAAAACAAGTAATACAGATTCTGTAATAGTACTTATTTCCTTAAGATTGTTAGATCGTTTGTACTTTGGGTACACAGAATCTATATATTACAACACCAACTTCAACTTGAGTTCAAGTATAAACAAGAACACAATGAAGTATATCAAATACCCTCAACACAAGATCAAAATGACCTTTCCAAGAGGTGTATTTTATTTTGCAGAAATTAAGATGAAACAAAAAATAGCCAAGTCATCTGAATTCATGGATTTTCCTTAAGGAAATAATCCCCCTCACTGTACTCGAGGTTGTGGAACTTTTTCTCCCAGGATAAAATGGATAACAGACCAACAGTAGAGGTACCTCAAACGGTTGGAATATCTTCGAACTCACAAAACATTTTGAGTGATCACACAGAATATTTTTGAGACAAGAAGAGAGTTTTTAATCTGAAAATTTCATATCAAAACCTGTGAAGGAAAGCAGGTTTATATAGCCTAGCAGATGCCTCTTCGAAAAGGTGGCATTGGTTCACTTAAATGGTGTGATATTTCTGAAAATGCATGTCTGCAGCACTTTTGCTGAAGCAGTATACCATTTCACCAAACAGTGCACCTGTTCGAAACAGTGCATCACTTCATTGAAGAATTACATCTGTTCAGTCGAAACAAAAATAGTATATCAGTTCAGTGCATGCATCAGTTCAGTCGAAAAGAAACAGTGCATCAGTTCAGAAACAGCGCATCAGTTCAGTCGAAACAGTGCATCAGTTCTGTCAAAACATTGCATCTGTTACTGTTACTGCATGCATATAAATGGAGTATTGATCAAATTTCATCAAATAAAGTTTGTCCAAAAAGATTGATCTCATCGATCGATCATTTTCCAAATTCAAATCCAAATTCGAAGCCGAAGCCGAGCGAGCGACGACGAAAATGACGCGAGGCATCTCCTATTTCTTGCCTCACTTATCATGTGGAGTAAGTATTCATCATTATAAACACTCTAAAGTTCCCTTCTCCCACCAATGTGGGAGAATTAGTGAACTTTCTAATTTTGGGAGTACACCTTCCAAATTGGTGTCTCCTCTTCTCCACCATTTTTTTCTCCATTTTCCATTCACACTTCTATGAACCCAAAATTTTAGATGATCTTGAGTTGCATCAATGAATCAAAAAGAACTTGGAAAAGGTGAATATGGTTGAGCCAACAAAGGCTCCTTATACTTTTAAAGCCACGTTGACGTTCAATTTTGATCATAAATATATGTATGACTTTGATGAATGGGATATACTGTTGGACTCTGATAACATAGATCAAATAATATAGTGAACCCGAGGTTAAGGATCAGCAACACATACGTGAACCAGTTAACTTTGCTTTATTCTATTATTATTATTATATTCTTCTTCAAGTTCTATAAATCTTTTCTAGTACATGATTGATTATTTGTTAAGTCCTTCCCTTCCTTCAAGATGCCTCTTCATTAAATATATCTACTTTTATCATATGTTATAGTATTAGTTTTAAGTCATTAGCCTTCAGTCAGAAGTTAATAAAACACAACAAAGACCAATGTATTAGAGCAAGGTGTTATTGAGAAAATAACAATACCAACAAATGGTTTTGCACAAATATGAGGGAAATCTGTCTTTAGCTCCAAATACTAACATCTACAGCATTTCTATTCTCTTATGATGGATGGTGTGGTTAATCCTAGATGTGATTAAACAAATCCTGCTGAGCACTAGAGGAAAAAAGCAACAAAAGATTTATGATAGAAATGAAAATAAAAAATAAATAAGGAGACGAAGAATGATACGGGTGCAAAGAGCTCAAGACCATTCACAAGGAGCCAAGCTCGGGAGTTACGAAATCTTCAAGGCATGTTCATGAAGATGGACGTGTGTGATTGTGTTATGAGTCTATCCAAGGGATTCCATATGTTGAAGTGTGAAGAAGAGCTTTAAACACTCCAAGGTCGCCCCTTCTTTACACTCCAAGGCCACCCCATTTCATTAAGGGTGTTGTGGTTATTTCATTTTGTACTAAGACTATAAATAGTCTCTTATTAGGTCATTTTCTCTTTAGCTTATTATTTATATTGAATAACATCTTCTCTCTTGTGAGATTAAGTACCAAAACCGAAACTAGGACAAGTGTAGATTCACTTGTGTTAATCTTTTGGCTTAGAAACGTGGGTTCTTGAGGTGAATTGATTCCCTCTTGGGTTCACGTAAGAACTCGGTGTTGTTTATATGAGTCTTAGGAGTCTTAGGGTTTGATACACTCTTAGGTTCTTAGTGCTAGTAGAATCTTATGTCAAGTTACCTATCCTTTTACTTTCTTGCATTAGTTTGATGATTTTGTTCTTGTTATCTTGAAATCAGGTTGTCTTTATTTCCTTAGTATAGTTTTCTATTATTATTATTGTGTGTTTGTAGTAGATCTCGTGTCATTTGGTATCAATAGAAAGGTTTGATTTTGTTCCAACAAAATCAATCTTTGGATTGTTACTGAGAAAATCAACAAAACATAGTTGTTCCCGTTTTTGTACCTTGGCCGAAACTTTGAACCTAGATCTAGGATTTTTTTGTGTGTTTTGTTTGTTTCTAGTGTTAGAACCTTCTTCACTAACACTAATAGAGTCTAGATCTATATTTTGAGCTAATTCCAAGTTGTTCTCGAATTTTGGAAGGTTGTTGTTGAGGATTTGAGCTTGAACATGTGTTGTTGATGTTTGGCGGTTCAACGTGAACCTAGATCTTCAAATTACACTCACTTCTGAGGTAATATTCTTAGGGTGCAAGTTTAAATGTTCCTGGTGTTCTTCACCATCTTCATAGCTTGTTGAAGAAGAATCTTCAAAAGTGGTTGTTTGATCTAAAAGAGTGGAGAAAGAGGGTGTAGTCCTTGTTTGTCTTAAAACATATCCCAAGACCATCCAAAAAAAGAAAGGAGTCAAAAGGACTTCAAACGAAATAGTCCTTGTTTATCTTAAAATATATTCCAAGGTCATCCAATAGAAGAAAGGAGACAAAAGGGCTTGAAAAAGACATTTTACCAAAAGGTAGAAAGGAAAGTACAAGGTGGGGACCACAACAAAGTCAAACTCTTTTGAGTTTGAAAAAATCTCCAAGTCTTATTGTTTTTCCCTCCCAAAGCCGATTCCCACTCTTCCAAATTGAAGATTGATCAAATACAAATTGGAGACAAGAAAAAAAAATTCAAACTTTCAACAACCTTCAATGTTCAATCCAAGGCTGCCACATCATCAACCTTCAAAGATTACCCTAGGCTCAAATTTTGGATTCTTGGTTTCTTTTCCTTGTTTCTTTAGTTTCATATCTTGATCCTAGTACTAATTGACAACTAGTAATCACCTACTAGATTGTGAATTAGTTTTGAATACGTTTTCTTCGTGTTTGCATTCTGTGTACTTTAATCATTTTATATTCATTGTAGTTTCTTGGCTCAAGTCCGAACAAGATTTCGTTTAGACTTTCAAACGAAGATCCATTTCGGACAAGAGTAGAACTCATCCCTCAATGTCTCACGGATTATAAGCCAACTTTCAACACTTGTGAAGCCAAGTGTGAGGTAATAAAGGTGTGGGAGTATGGTAAGGATACTTTTTTAGCTAACTTGTTTGTTGTTTGGTAGGTGTCTTCTTAGGTACAATGGCAACCGAAGGAACAACTTCTCAAACCGTGGGCAACAATGATATTAGTACTATCTTGGCCTCTATTGAATCTCTCAACCGAAGCATGGAAAAGATACAAATGGATATGACTTCGGTGAAGGAGGTTGTATCATCATTGAAAGGGGAAGTGTCAACAATGAGTGGGAGGTTGGATCAATTGGAGAGTAAAAGGAACTCCCATCCTTCTACTCCTCAACACTACCATGTTTCTTCAAGTGAACGTGATCAAAACACTTCCACTACCATTACCCCCGAAACCTTCCATCAAATGTTCAATCTACCAAGACCACCACAAAATGCCACAAATTAAGCTACCTTTTTATCCCAAAACAGAGACCTCAGTAGACCACTTCATCCTCAACCCCATCAAGTCCAACAAGGACTTGGAAGCCAAATTCCACCACCAAACCCGAATCCTCCAATCCAAACTCCACTTAACCAAAGGCCTCATCCTCCACCAAATCTAATTCCATCATTCCAAGCTTCACTTAATCAAAACCAACACGTCAATGTAGAGGAAAAGGGAAGAGAGGAACAACATGAGGGGTATAGAGCTTATGATGATGCCTACATGATATAAAAAGAGATGAGAGGTAGAAGTATGGATCAAAGGGGATACCGAGGGCATGTGATACGGTTGGGGCAGCCTCCACAGGTACACGGCCTTTCACACGAAGCCAAGCTCAGGAATTACAAAAACTCCAAGCTTTGTTCATGCAAATGGCCGTGTGTGAGTTGGTGATTGAACCAACCAAGGACCTAAACGTTTTTATGTGTGTAGAGAGGTCTTAATGTGTAATAAACTACTCTCCAAGGTTGGCACAAGAAGCAAGGGCGGATGGGTCATTTTACCCCTTTTGTTTGTAGTATAAATAGAACATGTTAGAGAGTTATTCCTTAGTTTTTGAATGCTGATTTTGTAACCTAAAAACACTAAACATTTCGTCTCTCTCTCTCTCTCTTAGAAGCCGTCCCTATTATCTCACAAGTAGAGGGATACTTGTGTTGTCTCTTTGGCTAGAAACAAGGGTTTTGAGGTCGTTGAGTGCCTCTTGGTCCTCGTAAGAACTTGGTGTTTATATTCATTAGACTTAGGGTCCTCTCTAGGTGTAGGGTTCTTAGTTTCTTGAATGTTATATGTCAAGTTATCTATCTTTCTTTATCTTGTTGTTGTTGTTGATTTTGTTATCTTAAAGTCTAGTGAAGCCGTGTGGGGCTCTTTTCGATTCACTAGCATTGTTATCTATCTTGTTGTTCTTGTGTTGTTGGACTGAAAAACCGAAACTTAAACTTGTTGTTCTTGTGTTGTTGGACTGAAATCCGAGCCTACTTGAAGCTCTTGGTGTTGTTGGTTTGATTCCGTATCATTTGGTATCTGATACAAAATCGAGCCAACAACAACAAGAACATCAAGTAGACTCGGATTTCAGTCCAACAAAACCAAGAACAACAAGTTTAACATTCAGTGTTTCAGCCCAACAACACAAGAACAACAAGATAGATAACAATGCTAGTGAATCGAAAAGAGCCCCACACGGCTTCACTAGACTTCAAGATAACAAAATCAACAACAACAACAAGATAAAGAAAGATAGATAACTTGACATATAACATTCAAGAAACTAAGAACCCTAACATCAAGAGAGGACCCTAAGTCTAATGAATATAAACACCAAGTTCTTACGAGGACCAAGAGGCACTCAAAGACCTCAAAACCCTTGTTTCTAGCCAAAGAGACAACACAAGTATCCCTCTACTTGTGAGGAAATAGTGGCGGCTTCCAAGTGTGGAAGAGAGAGAGAAATGTTTAGTATTTTAGGTTACAAATTTCAGCATTCAAAAAGTGAAGTCTAACTCTCTAACATGTTCTATTTATACTACCAACAAAAAGGGTAAAATGACCCATCCGCCCTTGCTTCTTGTGCCAACCTTGAAGAGTAGTTTATTACACATTAGGACCCCTCTTCACACATAAAAACGTTTAGGTCCTTGGTTGGTTCAATCACCAACTCACACACGGCCACTTGCATGAACAAAGCTTGGAGTTTTTGTAATTCCCGAGCTTGGCTTCGTGTGAATGGCCGTGTACGTGTGGAGGCTGCCCCAACCGTATCATCCTCTCCATCTTGAGAGGAATTTGACCTCAAATTCAGCATTTGGTCATCTTCAACCGCATCAACGAGGGAGAGATCACCAACGTTGAAAGTGTTGTGCACTTGATATTCGGGTGGAAGGTCAATCTTGTAGGCGTTGTCATTGATTCTCTCAAGTACTTGGAAAGGACCATCACCCCTTGGCAGCAATTTGGACTTCCTTTGAGCTGGAAACCGATCCTTTCGAAGATGCACCCACACCCAATCTCCGGGTTCAAGCACAAGCCTTCTTCTCCCTTTGTTTACCCTTTTTGCAACCTCTTGGTTCTTCTTTTCAAGCTTGAGCCGCACCGTCTCATGCATTTTCTTCATTGCCTCGGCTCTTTTATTTCCATCTAAGCTGGTCATGAGATCACTAGACAAAGGAGTAAGATCTAAAGGGGTAAGGGGATTTAGGCTGTAAACACATTCAAAGGGAGTCATTCCCGTGCTCGAATGTATTACCCGGTTGTATGCAAACTCCACCAAGGCTAGGTGATCTTCCCATGAAGTCAGTTTACCTTTAACCATAGAATGTAGCATAGACCCTAAGGTTCTATTTACTACCTCCGTTTGGCCATCGGTTTGTGGGTGGCAAGACGTGGAGAAAAGTAACTTCGTTCCAAGCCTACCCCACATGGACTTCCAAAAGAGACTTAGGAACTTGGAGTCCCTATCGCTCACAATAGTCCTCGGTACCCCGTGAAGCTTTACAACATGTTCAACAAATAATGAAGCTACACTACGAGCATCCTCGGTTTTAGCACATGGAATAAAATGAGCCATTTTAGAGAATCTATCAACAATAACAAAAATGCTATCTCGGCCCTTTCTAGTCCTTGGCAGCCCCAAAAGAAAATCCATCGAAATGTCCAACCAAGGTCTAAGGGGAGTAGGGAGTGGGGTGTACAATCCTTGAGGTAGGAGACGAGATTTCGCACTCCGGCAGGCCACGCATTGACTACAAATTTTAGTGACGTCTTTGCGCATTTTTGGCCAATAGAAGTTCTCCTCTAAGATTCCGAGGGTCTTGTCTACCCCAAAGTGCCCCATGAGGCCTCCGTCATGGGCCTCCCTCACAAATAATTCCCTCCAAGAACTAGAAGGAACACACAACCGCCTCCCTTTGAACAAATACCCATCGAACCGAGAGTAGGAGGAATGGTCATTCTCTTTAAGCCAACGGTCCCTTCCCCACTCTTCGCATTCCCTAAAGATAGGAGCAAAGGTAGGATCCTCGGGATACAACAACCGCAAGTTCTCAAAACCCATCAATTTCGAAGACAAGGTAGCAACAAGCACATGCTTCCTAGACAAGGCATCGGCAACAACATTTTCCTTTCCCCTTTTGTAATGAATTACATAAGGGAAAGTCTCGATGAACTCAATCCACTTAGCATGACGCCTATTCAACTTGTCTTGGCTCTTAAGGTGTTTCAACGACTCATGATCCGTTCGTATCACAAACTCCTTAGGCCACAAATAATGTTGCCAATTTCCCAAAGCTCTAACAAGGGCGTACAACTCCAAATCATAAGTTGAGTAATTAAGAGTTGCCCCTTTGAGTTTTTCACTGAAATACGCAACGGGCTTACCTTCTTGCATCAAAACAGCCCCGATGCCAACCTTACTAGCATCACACTCTACTTCAAACATCTTATCAAAATCGGGCAATTGCAATAAAGGCGCCGAGATGAGCGTAGCTTTCAAGGCCTCAAAAGCCCTAGCTTGCTCATCACCCCATTTAAAGGGTCCGTCTTTTCTAATTACCTCGGTTAAGGGGGCTGATATGGAGCTAAATCCTTTGACAAACCTCCTATAGAAGCTTGCCAACCCGTGGAAACTTCGGATTTCTCCAATAGTTTTAGGGGTCGGCCAACTTCGAATAGAGTCTATCTTGGAATCGTCCACTTCCACACCCCTTGAGCTCACGACAAAACCCAAGAATATAACCTTATCAACACCAAAAGAACACTTCTCCATGTTGGCATACAGCTTCTCCTTTCGGAGCACATCAAACACACATCTCAAATGCATTACATGATCATCAATAGATTTTCTATATACCAACACATCATCAAAGTAAACCACCACAAATTTTCCAATATAAGGCTTCATTACATGATTCATTAGCCTCATAAAGGTGCTAGGAGCATTGGTAAGGCCGAAGGGCATGACCAACCACTCATATAGACCGAATTTGGTCTTGAATGCGGTCTTCCACTCATCACCGGGTTGCATGCGAATTTGGTGATAGCCACTCCTAAGGTCCACTTTAGAAAACAAACAAGATCCGTGGAGTTCATCTAACATATCATCTAGTCTAGGGATTGGATGACGATACCTTATAGTGATTTTGTTGATGGCTCTACAATCGACGCACATACGCCAAGTTTCGTCCTTCTTTGGTACCAAAAGCACCGGAACAGCACACGGACTCATGCTTTCCTTAATGTATCCCTTGTTGAGAAGCTCCTCAACTTGTCTTTCAAGCTCCTTAGTGTCCATGGGATTGCTCCTATAGGCCGGTTTGTTAGGAAGTTGTGAACCCGGTGCCAAGTCAATTTGGTGCTCAATTCCCCGAAGTGGGGGCAATCCTTGCGGAAGTTCTTGAGGAAATACATCTTCATACTCCTGCAACACACAAGAAATCAAAGGGGAAATGGAAGAATTAGTGGGGTTAGTATTAAAACAATGGGCCAAGAGTAACATCGGCTTATTTTCATCATGATCCACGAAGAGTTCTTTCCTCCTAGCCAACATCACTACATTTTCCATCTCCCTTGTCGTTGGGACAGCCTTGGATGTCCCGACTTCCTCACCTACAGCACTCCCCCCCTTTTCTCCCTTCCCGGATTCCTTTCCCTTTCCCTTCAACTCTCTCATCTTTTGGTGCCACTCATTTACTTGGGAGGGTGAAAGAGGATGAAGTGTGACCTTTCGGTCATCCTTCTCAAGCGTATACCGGTTGGTCCTCCCATCGTGTTTAGTAGACCTATCATATTGCCATGGTCTACCTAACAACAAGTGACATGCTTGCATTGGGATCACGTCACAAAGTACCTCATCGTGGTAGTTTCCCACCTTAAACCGAATCACACATTGCCTTGTGACCCTTAATTCACCACAATCATTCAACCATTGTATCTTGTAAGGACTAGTGTGTGGTGTAGTTGGTAGCTTCAAGAAATTCACCATAGCATGGCTCGCAACATTTGTACAACTACCACTATCAATCACCAAGGTGCACACATTCTCCTTTACAAGACACTTAGTATGGAATAGATTTTCCCTTTGACTCGGGTCACCTATCGCCTTATTAATCATGACACGTCTAACCACAAAGTTAGGAACCACACACTCCCCTTCTTGTGGAAAGACATCTTCACTACCGTCTACTTCATCATCATTCGGCCCATTTTCAGCTCCCTCTCCATCTTGAGGCTCGGCCTCATCCTCCCCCCTTTCGGAATCCACCTCCTCACCAAAGTAGTACACCTTTCCTTCTCGTAGGATCACATTGCGCCGGTTCGGACATTCATTGGCCTTATTCCCCCAACCTTGGCACTTGAAGCATTGGAACCCCTTTGGGTTGGGATATTTGGGAGCCTCCGATTTCGGAGGGAATTTAGGGACGGATTTGGACTCGGGCAGCTTCATAGGAGCGGGTTGGTCCTTGTTTTTGGTCCAACCCGAGGGGGTTTGTACCCTTGCCTTGAAGTATGATCTCTCCTTAAGTTCCCTTTTAATCTCAAGGGCCGCTTGGAATATACCGTCAATGGTTTCAAACCGGTGAAGGGTCAAATGAGTGGAGATCTCTTTGTTCAACCCACACTTGAACCGGATGATGTCGTGACTGATTTGCTCCCCACGATGATCAAGTTTCAACATGAGTTGTTGGAACTCGTCAAAATAGGCCATCACACTCTTGCCTCCTTGCCGCAAGCCATATAATCTAGCAAGCAACTCATGACGATATCTCTCGGGAAGGTATCGTTGTCTCATCAAATACCTCAACCGATACCAAGGTGGTGGCTGCCCATCAACTAATTGATTACCAAATTGTTTAACATACTCCCACCAAGTGTTAGCATAGCCCTCAAGGTGAGCTATAGCGTAGCAACTCTTCTTTTCGTCCGAGATGTCATTAACTTGGAAAACCTTGTCACAAGCCGATTCCCAAGTTAAGTAGGCCTCGGGATCACTTTCACCCTTAAAGATGGGTAGGCTCAACTTGATGGTGTTGATGCCTACGTCTCTCTCTTGGTGTCGGTTTCCCCTATCTCCATACCCCCGGTATCTCCTAGGTTCTCCTCGACCCCCTCTTAACTCCTCCTCCCTCATATAAGCATCATCAAAGGCTCCATCTCCTTCATACTCCTCTCTACCATATCCTTCAAAGTGGGCTGGTCGGCCTTGGCCGTTTTGATTCGGAGGATTTGGAATTTGTGGTCTTTGGTTTAATAGAGCTTGGAATGGAGGGTTCGGATTTAGTGGAGGTGCTTGGCGTCCAAATCCCTCTTGTGGAATTGGAGGGGCTTGGAAATGTAGTGGTCTAGTGGAGTCTCGGTTTGGAGGAAAATAGGTAGTTTGGCTTGCGGTATTTAGTGGAGCTTGGGGTGCATTTAGCATTTGGTGGACTGTTTCGGGGGTGATGGTTGCGGAGGAGGTCCTATCATGACCATTGGTAGATACATGTAGAGGAGTAGAAGGACGAGAGTTCCTTTGACTCTCCACTTGTTCTAATCTCCCACTAATAGTCGACACCTCCCCCTTTATTGCTGCCAAGTCCCCTCTCACGGCCCCAAATTCCGAATTCAACCTTTCAAGTGTCCGGGTAACGGCCTCAAGAGTGACCCTCATAGAATCAAGGGCATTAGTATCCACACTATGAGACGTAGTTCCTTCCATTGTCAAGATATTATCCGTTTTAGTTCACCACAAGTTCGTGTTCCACAAGTGTTGTATAATTGGCTAGTAACCGTGAAATTTTAAGGTATGAGTAAGCTCTTATCCGGAATGGATTCTTGTTTGAAGACTCAAAGAATTCTTGCCAGACTTGAACCAAAAATCAGCAACTCATTCAAACGAATAAAAAGCACTCAAATAAACGTTGACACGAACAAACGGTTCAAGGGTCTAATTGACAACCTAGTAGGAATGTACTAGTTTGTTAATTAGTTCTAGGACCAAGTAAGGGAAACCAAGGATCAACAATTAGCAACCAAAGAACATCCTAAGTTGAGCTTATAGTGACGTGGCAGCATGCAATGGTTCCACACGTTTTCTTTTCTCTTTTTTTTTTGTCAATATTCACACAACTTGTTATAGTTTTCAAAGTGTTTTTGGTGGGAAAATAAAATCTTGTAGTATTTCACCCTTTTCAAACTCAAGAAAGTGATGTTTGGTAGACTAATCCCACAAAACAAGGCTCCTTGAATTAGGGAAAAGTGATTGACAAGACTACAAGGTGATGGGTGCAAGTCTTTCACAACAACTTTATACCTTGTCTTACAACTTGAGCACACAACAAGATGAACAAGATGAACAAGTTCAAAAGATGAACACCTCAACAATCTTCTTCAACTTCTTTAGCACATAAACACAACATCCACCGATTTTATTTTCTTTTGGTCATCAACAACATACAACTTCGGCCACTTCAAGTCACTACACAATGTTCAAGTTTTCAAGCTCAACTTTCGGATCTAGACACCTTAGTGTTGGTGAGAAAGAAACCAACACTAGGAACTCACTAAACAATCAAAATTAACACTTAGATCTAGACATGCAACATCATTCTCGGATTCCACTTGTAAGGGACTGATTTTCAGAATTTCCTTTTTGGTGTTGTTTGTTTAAGCCGTGTACTAGCCCAAGATGGGTTATGTTGGAACACAACCGGTCAAGCTCTGATACCAAATGATACAAAATCGAGCCAACAACAACAAGAACATCAAGTAAACTCGGATTTCAGTCCAACAACACCAAGAACAACAAGTTTAACATTCAGTGTTTCAGCCCAACAACACAAGAACAACAAGATAGATAACAATGCTAGTGAATCGAAAAGAGCCCCACACGGCTTCACTAGACTTCAAGATAACAAAATCAACAACAACAACAAGATAAAGAAAGATAGATAACTTGACATATAACATTCAAGAAACTAAGAACCCTAACATCAAGAGAGGACCCTAAGTCTAATGAATATAAACACCAAGTTCTTACGAGGACCAAGAGGCACTCAAAGACCTCAAAACCCTTGTTTCTAGCCAAAGAGACAACACAAGTATCCCTCTACTTGTGAGGAAATAGTGGCGGCTTCCAAGTGTGGAAGAGAGAGAGAAATGTTTAGTATTTTAGGTTACAAATTTCAGCATTCAAAAAGTAAAGTCTAACTCTCTAACATGTTCTATTTATACTACCAACAAAAAGGGTAAAATGACCCATACGCCCTTGCTTCTTGTGCCAACCTTGAAGAGTAGTTTATAACACATTAGGACCCCTCTTCACACATAAAAACGTTTAGGTCCTTGGTTGGTTCAATCACCAACTCACACACGGCCACTTGCATGAACAAAGCTTGGAGTTTTTGTAATTCCCGAGCTTGGCTTCGTGTGAAAGGCCGTGTACGTGTGGAGGCTGCCCCAACCGTATCAGTATCAAAGCGAGACCGGTTGTGTTCCAACATAACCCATCTTGGGCTAGTTCACGGCTTAAACAAACAACACCAAAAAGAAATTCTGAAAATCTGTCCATTAAAAGTTGAAACCAAGAATGATGTTGTATGTTTAGATCTAGGTGTTATTTTGCTTGTTTAGTGAGTTTCTAGTGTTGGTTTCTTTCTCACCAACACTAAGGTGTCTAGATCCAATAGTTGAGCTTGAAAACTTGAACATTGTGTAGTGACTTGAAGTGGCCGAAAGTTGTATGTTGTTGATAACCAAAAGAAAAATCGGTGGTTGTGTGTTTATGTGCTAAAGAAGATGATGAAGTTTGTTGAGGTGTTCATCTTTTGAACTTGTTCATCTTGTTCATCTTGTTGTGTGCTCAAGTTGTAAGACAAGCTATAAAGTTGTTGTGAAAGACTTGCACCCATCACCTTCTAGTCTTGTCAATCACTTTTCCCTAATTCAAGGAGCCTTGTTTTGTGGGATTAGTCAACCAAACCTCACTTTCTTGAGTTTGAAAAGGGTGAAATACTACAAGATTTTATTTTTCCCACCAAAACACTTTGCAAACTATAACAAGTTGTGTGAATATTAACACAAAAAAGAAAAAAAAAAAAAAAAGAACGTGTGGAACCATTGCATGCTGCCACGTCACTATAAGCTCAACTTAGGATATTCTTTGGTTGCTAATTTTTGATCCTTGGTTTCCCTTACTTGGTCCTAGAACTAATTAACAAACTAGTACCTTCTTACTAGGTTGTCAACTAGTTCCTTGAACCGTTTGTTCGTGTCAACGATTATTTGAGTGCTTTTATTCGTTTGAATGAATTGCTGATTTTTGACTCTAGTCCGGCAAGAATTCTTTGAGTCTTCAAACAAGAATCCATTCCGGATAAGAGCTTACTCATACCTTAAAAATTTCACGGTTACTAGCCAATTATACAACACTTGTGGAACACGAACTTGTGGTGAACTAAAGCGGATAATATCTTGACAATGGAAGGAGCTACGTCTCATAATGTGGATACTAATGCCCTTGATTCTATGAGGGTCACTCTTGAGGCCGTTACCCGGATACTTGAAAGGTTGAATTCGGAATTTGGGGCCGTGAGAGGGGACTTGGCAGCAATAAAGGGGGAAGTGTCGACTATTAGTGGGAGATTAGAACAAGTGGAGAGTCAAAGGAACTCTCGTCCTTCTACTCCTCTACATGTATCTACCAATGGTCATGATAGGACCTCCTCCGCAACCATCACCCCCGAAACAGTCCACCAAATGCTAAATGCACCCCAAGCTCCACTAAATACCGCAAGCCAAACTACCTATTTTCCTCCAAACCGAGACCCCACTAGACCACTACATTTCCAAGCCCCTCCAATTCCACAAGAGGGATTTGGACGCCAAGTACCTCCACTAAATCCGAACCCTCCATTCCAAGCTCCATTAACCCAAAGACCGCAAATTCCAAATCCTCCGAATCAAAACGGCCAAGGCCGACCAGCCCACTTTGAAGGATACGGTAGAGAGGAGTATGAAGGAGATGAAGCCTTTGATGATACTTATATGAGGGAGGAGGAGTTAAGAGGGGGTCGAGGAGAACCTAGGAGATACCGGGGGTATGGAGATAGGGGAAACCGACACCAAGAGAGAGACGTAGGCATCAACACCATCAAGTTGAGCCTACCCATCTTTAAGGGTGAAAGTGACCCCGAGACCTACTTAACTTGGGAATCGGCTTGTGACAAAGTTTTCCAAGTTAATGACATCTCGGAAGAAAAGAAGAGTTGCTACGCTATAGCTCACCTTGAGGGCTATGCTAACACTTGGTGGGAGTATGTTAAATGATTTGGTAATGAATTAGTTGATGGGCAGCCACCACCTTGGTATCGGTTGAGGTATTTGATGAGACAACGATACCTTCCCGAGAGATATCGTCATGAGTTGCTTGCTAGATTATATGGCTTGCGGCAAGGAGGCAAGAGTGTGATGGCCTATTTTGATGAGTTCCAACAACTCATGTTGAAACTTGATCATCGTGGGGAGCAAATCAGTCACGACATCATCCGGTTCAAGTGTGGGTTGAACAAAGAGATCTCCACTCATTTGACCCTTCACCGGTTTGAAACCATTGACGGTATATTCCAAGCGGCCCTTGAGATTGAAAGGGAACTTAAGGAGAGATCATCCTTCAAGGCAAGGGTACAAACCCCCTCGGGTTGGCCCAAAAACAAGGACCAACCCGCCCCTACGAAGCTGCCCGAGTCCAAAACAGTCCCTAAATTCCCTCCGAAACCGGAGGCTCACAAATATCCCAACCCAAAGGGGTTCCAATGCTTCAAGTGCCAAGGTTGGGGGCATAAGGCCAATGAATGTCCGAACCGGCGCAATGTGATCCTACGAGAAGGGAAAGTGTACTACCTTGGTGAGGAGGTGGTTTCCGAAAGGGGGGAGGATGAGGCCGAGCCTCAAGATGGAGAGGGAGCTGAAAATGGGCCGAATGATGATGAATTAGATGGTAGTGAAGATGTCTATCCACAAGAAGGGGAGTGTGTGGTTCCAAACTTTGTGGTTAGACGTGTCATGATTAGTAAGGCGATAGATGACCCGAGTCAAAGGGAAAATCTATTCCATACTAAGTGTCTTGTAAAAGGGAGTGTGTGCACCTTGGTGATTGATAGTGGTAGTTGTACAAATGTTGCGAGCCATGCTATGGTAAATTTCTTGAAGCTACCAACTACACTACACACGAGTCCTTACAAGCTACAATGGTTGAACGATTGTGGTGAATTAAAGGTCACAAGGCAATGTGTGATTCGGTTTAAGGTGGGAAACTACCACGATGAAGTGCTTTGTGACGTGATCCCAATGCAAGCATGTCACTTGTTGTTAGGTAGACCATGGCAATATGATAGGTCTACTAAACACGATGGGAGGTCCAACCGGTATACGCTTGAGAAGGATGGCCGAAAGGTCACACTTCACCCTCTTTCACCCTCCCAAGTAAATGAGTGGCATCAAAAGATGAGAGAGTTGAAGGGAAAGGGGAAGGAATCCGAAAAGGGAGAAAAGGAGGGGGGGATGCCGTAGGTGAGGAAGTAGGGACATCCGAGGCTGTCCCAACGACAAGGGAGATGGAAAACGTAGTGATGTTGGCTAGGAGGAAAGAACTCTTCGTGGACCATGATGAAAACAAGCCGATGTTACTTTTCGCCCATTGTTTTAATACTAACCCCACTAATTCTTCCATTTCCCCTTTGATTTCTTGTGTGTTGCAGGAGTATGAAGATGTATTTCCACAAGAACTTCCGCAAGGATTGCCCCCACTTCGGGGAATTGAGCACCAAATTGATTTGGTGCCGGGTTCACAACTTCCAAACAAACCGGCCTATAGGAGCAATCCCATGGACACTAAGGAGCTTGAAAGACATGTTGAGGAGCTTCTCAACAAGGGATACATCAAGGAAAGCATGAGTCCGTGTGCTGTTCCGGTGCTTTTGGTACCGAAGAAGGACGGAACTTGGCGCATGTGCGTCGATTGTAGAGCCATCAACAAAATCACTATAAGGTATCGTCATCCAATCCCTAGACTAGATGATATGTTAGATGAGCTCCACGGATCTTGTTTGTTTTCTAAAGTGGACCTTAGGAGCGGCTATCACAAAATTCACATGCAACCCGGTGATGAATGGAAGACCGCATTCAAGACCAAATTCGGTCTATATGAGTGGCTGGTCATGCCCTTCGTCCTTACCAATGCTCCTAGCACCTTTATGAGGCTAATGAATTATGTAATGAAGCCTTATATTGGAAAGTTTGTGGTGGTTTACTTTGACGATGTGTTGGTGTATAGTAAATCTATTGATGATCATGTAATGCATTTGAGATGTGTGTTTGATGTGCTCCAAAAGGAGAAGCTATATGCCAACATGGAGAAGTGTTCTTTTGGTGTTGATAAGGTTATATTCTTGGGTTTTGTCGTGAGCTCAAGGGGTGTGGAAGTGGACGATTCCAAGATAGACTCTATTCGAAGTTGGCCGACCCCTAAAACTATTGGAGAAATCCAAAGTTTCCACGGGTTGGCAAGCTTTTATAGGAGGTTTGTCAAAGGATTTAGTTCCATAGCAGCCCCCTTGACCGAGGTAATTAGAAAGGACGGACCCTTTAAATGGGGTGATGAGCAGGCTAGGGCTTTTGAGGCCTTGAAAGCTACGCTCATCTCGGCGCCTTTATTGCAATTGCCCGATTTTGATAAGATGTTTGAAGTAGAGTGTGATGCTAGTAAGGTTGGCATCGGGGTTGTTTTGATGCAAGAAGGTAAGCCCGTTGCTTATTTCAGTGAAAAGCTCAAAGGGGCAACTCTTAATTACTCAACTTATGATTTGGAGTTGTACGCCCTTGTCAGAACTTTGGGAAATTGGCAACATTATTTGTGGCCTAAGGAGTTTGTGATACGAACGGATCATGAGTCGTTGAAACACCTTAAGAGCCAAGACGTGTTGAATAGGCGTCATGCTAAGTGGATTGAGTTCATCGAGACTTTCCCTTATGTAATTCATTACAAAAGGGGAAAGGAAAATGTTGTTGCCGATGCCTTGTCTAGGAAGCATGTGCTTGTTGCTAACTTGTCTTTGAAATTGATGGGTTTTGAGAGCTTGCGGTTGTTGTATCTCGAGGATCCTACCTTTGCTCCTATTTTTAGGGAATGCGAAGAGTGGGGAAGGGTCCGTTGGCTTAAGGAGAATGATCATTCCTCCTACTCTCGGTTCGATGGGTATTTGTTCAAAGGGAGGAGGTTGTGTGTTCCTTCTAGTTCTTGGAGGGAATTATTTGTGAGGGAGGCCCATGACGGAGGCCTCATGAGGCACTTTGGGGTAGACAAGACCCTCGAAATCTTAGAGGAGAACTTCTATTGGCCCAAAATGCGCAAAGACGTCACTAAAATTTGTAGTCAATGCGTGGCCTGCCGGAGTGCGAAATCTCGTCTCCTACCTCAAGGATTATACACCCCACTCCCTACTCCCCTTAGACCTTGGTTGGACATTTCGATGGATTTTGTTTTGGGGCTGCCAAGGACTAGAAAGGGCCGAGATAGCATTTTTGTTATTGTTGATAGATTCTCTAAAATGGCTCATTTTATTCCATGTGCTAAAACCGAGGATGCTCATAGTGTAGCTTCATTATTTGTTGAACATGTTGTAAAGCTTCACGGGGTACCGAGGACTATTGTGAGCGATAGGGACTCCAAGTTCCTAAGTCTCTTTTGGAAGTCCATGTGGGGTAGGCTTGGAACGAAGTTACTTTTCTCCACGTCTTGCCACCCACAAACCGATGGCCAAACGGAGGTAGTAAATAGAACCTTAGGGTCTATGCTACGTTCTATGGTTAAAGGTAAACTGACTTCATGGGAAGATCACCTACCCTTGGTGGAATTTGCATACAACCGGGTAATACATTCGAGTACGGGAATGACTCCCTTTGAATGTGTTTACGGCCTGAATCCCCTTACCCCTTTAGATCTCACTCCTTTGTCTAGTGATCTCATGACCAGCTTAGATGGAAATAAAAGAGCCGAGGCAATGAAGAAAATGCATGAGACGGTGCGGATCAAGCTTGAAAAGAAGAACCAAGAGGTTGCAAAAAGGGTAAACAAAGGGAGAAGAAGGCTTGTGCTTGAACCCGGAGATTGGGTGTGGGTGCATCTTCGAAAGGATCGGTTTCCAGCTCAAAGTAAGTCCAAATTGCTGCCAAGGGGTGATGGTCCTTTCCAAGTACTTGAGAGAATCAATGACAACGCCTACAAGATTGACCTTCCACCGGAATATCAAGTGCACAACACTTTCAACGTTGGTGATCTCTCCCTCGTGGATGCGGTTGAAGATGACCAAATGCTGAATTTGAGGTCAAATTCCTCTCAAGATGGAGAGGATGATACGGTTGGGGCAGCCTCCACAGGTACACGGCCCTTCACACGAAGCCAAGCTCGGGAATTACAAAAACTCCAAGCTTTGTTCATGCAAATGGCCATGTGTGAGTTGGTGATTGAACCAACCAAGGACCTAAACGTTTTTATGTTTGTAGAGAGGTCTTAATGTGTAATAAACTACTCTCCAAGGTTGGCACAAGAAGCAAGGGCGGATGGGTCATTTTACCCCTTTTGTTTGTAGTATAAATAGAACATGTTAGAGAGTTATTCCTTAGTTTTTGAATGCTGATTTTGTAACCTAAAAACACTAAACATTTCGTCTCTCTCTCTCTCTCTTAGAAGCCGTCCCTATTATCTCACAAGTAGAGGGATACTTGTGTTGTCTCTTTGGATAGAAACAAGGGTTTTGAGGTCGTTGAGTGCCTCTTGGTCCTCGTAAGAACTTGGTGTTTATATTCATTAGACTTAGGGTCCTCTCTTGGTGTAGGGTTCTTAGTTTCTTGAATGTTATATGTCAAGTTATCTATCTTTCTTTATCTTGTTGTTGTTGTTGATTTTGTTATCTTAAAGTCTAGTGAAGCCGTGTGGGGCTCTTTTCGATTCACTAGCATTGTTATCTATCTTGTTGTTCTTGTGTTGTTGGACTGAAAAACCGAAACTTAAACTTGTTGTTCTTGTGTTGTTGGACTAAAATCCGAGCCTACTTGAAGCTCTTGGTGTTGTTGGTTTGATTCCGTATCAGCATGGAGGAAGAGTTGGTTAATGGAACTAACAAGGAAGCCGCCACCAAGATAGAGATGTGGGTATCAATTCCATCAAAGTTAGTCTTCCAATTTTCAAAGGTGAGAGTGATCCCGAAGTGTATCTTGCATGGGAGTTTACTTGTGAAAAGCTCTTCCAAGTTAATGATCTCTCCGAAGAAAAGAAGAGTAGCTATGTTATATCTTACTTTGAAGGATATGACAACACATAGTGAGAGTATGTCAAAAGGTTTGGAAATGAATTGAATGAGGGAAAGCCCCCTCCATGGTATTAGTTGAAGTACCTTATGAGGCAAAGGTACTTACCGAAGAGTTATAGACATGAGTTTCTTGCCAAGTTGTACAATTTGAGGCAAGGTAGCAAGAGTGTCATTGCTTACTATGATGAGTTCCAACAATTTATGTTGAAGCTTGATCACCAAGGAGAGAAAGTGAGTCATGAAATCATATGCTTCAAGGTCGGGTTGAACAAAGACACTTCTACACGCATGACTCTTCACAAGTTTAACACTATAGATGGTATCTTCCCAGAGGCATTAGACATTGAAAGGGAGATCAATGAGAGGTCGGCTTACAAGTCTAAGGGTCATCAATAATCCTCGGGTTGGCCTAAGAGCAAAGATGTGGCTCAAGCTACCTCAGGTTGGCACAAGAAAAAGGATCAACTATCCAATGCTATGCAACCCGAGACCAAGGCAGTTCACAAATATCCTCTATGAAATGAAGGTAACAAGTATCCTACTCCTAATCCTAAGGGGTTCTAATGTTTTAAGTGTCAAGGGTGGGGGCATAAGGAAAATGAATGTCCAAACTAAAGAAATGTGATCCTTAGGGAAGGGACATTGTACTATCTTGGAGAGGAAGTGGGGATTAAAACCGATGAGAATGAGATCGAGCCTCAAGATAGAGAACAAGTCGAGGATGAGATGCAAGAAGAAAGTGATGAAGAGGACACTTGGCCGCAAGATGGTGAGTGTTAAGTTTCAAAATTTGTGGTAAGATGAGAGTCATAGTTAGTACGGCTTTAGATGATCCAAGTCAAAGGGAGAATCCATTACATACCAAGTCAAAGGAGGTGTGTGCACAATGGTTATTGATAGTGGTAGTTGTACTAATGTTGCTAATGCTACTATGGTTGATTTTTTGAAACTACCCACTACTACACGCACAAATCCTTACAAACTCCAATGGTTGAATGATTGTGGAGAATTAAAGGTAACTTGGCAATGTGTGATTCGGTTCAAGGTAGGGAATTACCAAGATGAGGTGCTTTGTGATGTGATCCCTATGCAAGCTTGTCACTTATTGTTGGGTAGGCCTTAGCAATATGATCGGTCTACTAAGCATAATAGGAGAACCAACTGAAATTCTCTTTAACTCAATGGCCGAAAGTTTCTCCTCTCTCACCATCTTAAGTGAATGAAGTACATCAACAATTGAGGGAGTTGAAGAGGAAGGGGAAAAAGCCAAGAAGGGAGGGGAAACCGAGAGTAGCAAAGGTGAGGAGGGGAGGAAGTGAATAGAACAAAGGGAAAAGAGACCATGGTGATGTTGGCTAGGAAGAGGGACCTTTTCAAGGAGCATGATGACGCAACACCCATGCTTCTCCTAGCCCATGCTTTTAATACTAACCTCTCTACTTCTTCTATTTCCCATTCTAATTCTCTTGTTTTGCAGGATTTTGAAGATGTATTCCCAAAGGAACTTTTGTAAGGGTTACCCCCACTTCGGGGCATTGAACATCAAATAGACTTTGTGTCAGGCTCACAATTTCCTAACAAACCCACTTATCAAAGTAACCCCACAAATATCAAAGAACTTCAAAGGCAAGTTGAGGAACTCCTCAATAGGGGACACATCAAGGAGAGTATAAGTCTGTGTGTGGTTCCGATGTTGTTGATGCCAAAGAAAGATGGAACATGGCGTATATGTGTGGACTATCGATCCATCAACAAGATCACGGTAAAGTATCGACATCCCATTCCTCGACTGAATGATATGCTTGATGAGTTGAATGGTTTTTGTGTGTTTTCAAAAATTGATCTTAGGAATGGCTATCACCAAATTAGAATCCAACCGGGTGATGAATGGAAGACCGCCTTCAAGACCAAGTTTGGTCTCTACGAATGGATGGTCATGCCATTCGACCTCACTAATGCTCCTAGTACTTTCATGCGGTTAGTGAATCATGTGATGAAAGCGTTTATTGAAAAGATTGTTGTGGTGCATTTTGATGATGTCTTGGTTTATAGCAAATCCCTTGAAGAGCATGTTTTACATTTGCAAAGTGTATTTGAAGTCCTTAGAAAGGAAAAGTTGTATGCTAACCTTGAGAAGTGTTCTTTTGGTGTGAATGAAGTTGTGTTCTTGGGATTTGTTGTAAGTTCAAGAGGAGTCGAGGTGGATGAATCCAAGATAAACGCTATACAGAATTGGCCAACTCCAAAATCCATTGGTGAAATCCTAAGCTTCCCTAAGTTGGCTAGTTTTTATAGGTGGTTTGTCAAAGGGTTTAGTACCATTGTCGCTCCCTTGATCGAGGTCATCCGAAAGAACCAACCTTTCAAGTGGGGTGATGAGCAAGCTAAGGCCTTTGAAACCTTGAAAGCTATGCTTATTTCCGCCCCTTTGTTGCAATTACCCAACTTGGATAAGATGTTTGAAGTTGAATGTGATGCAAGTAGGAATAGGTGTTGTCTTAATGCAAGATCTTAAACCTATTGCCTATTTTAGTGAGAAGCTCAAGGACGCGACTCTAAATTATTCCACTTCTGATCTAAAGTTATACGCCTTGATTAGAGCTTTGGATAATTGGCAACATTACTTGTGGTTCTTAGAGCTTGTATAATCTTATGTCAAGTTACCTATCCTTTTTACTTTCTTGCATTAGTTTGATGTTTTTGTTCTTGTTATCTTGAAATCGGGTTGCCTTTGTTTCCTTAGTATAGTTTTCTATTATTATTGTGTGTTTGTAGTAGATCTTGTATCAGAGAAGCAGCTTGCATGGATGCTAGAAATACAAAACTCTAAATATGACAGTGTCGTCGACTGTACCTCTATAACAAGTTGTGTCTGCAATTGTACAAGCACACTAGCTAAATCATGTGAAAGTACAGATTTTACAGCAAACATCCCTTAAGTATTGATTGAGTGAGTAAAATAAACTAAACAAGAAAATCTCATATTGGCATAATTTGTATCTTCTTCATTTTTCGCAGTTGTCGTATGATGCAAGCATCTAAGAACCTCCATGGCGAAAGAGAAGAACTGATCTATACAGAGCAGCAACATGCAGGAAACAGATGAACATGATAATCAGATCATCTAGTAAACCTATTATACCCAAAAACCCTGCAAAAAGAGCAGTCATAAACTGAACAACGTGGCATTAATCATTATCAGAGGGAAAATTCAGCCATTACCTTCGGGGATAAGGTCTACAGGGCTAAGGACGTATATACCACTTAAAAACACCTGCAAATTAAATAAATAACACTTTAGACAATCTATGTATGAAATAGTGTGGGGAAAAGGTGATCGTTTACACTTCCATCCTCCGCATAGGGTTCGATAAATTCATGCACATTTACCCCCAATTAGAAGCTTTAACTGTGCCAAGTTGCTTAGGCTAATTGAATTCGAGCCGACTACTATAAAAGGTTCCATTTTAGTCTAACACTCCGGGAAGAATACACGGAAAGGGGCTCTAATTTTCATAAGATCCAAATGACTGTTGACTCCTAAGAAGAATGGTCAACATAAACATCAAACAGTACTAACTGTTCTAGTGTTTAATAAAGTGGCAATTTATGAATTTTGTTATCAAGATATATCAGTAGTCTGCCAGCTTTCAGAACCTTATGTAAACCAGATCTATCACCTTAAGATTTGTAGTACACACCATCTAGGAAATTTCATGCATTACAAGAATAGGTTTGTTGTCTACTATGATTAACAACCATTTCAGCTTAATCTAATTTGAAAGACACAACTGAAATCACATATACCTCATGGGTTGCACATATACTCCCTCAATGTCTCCAACTAGTATCTAACATCATCATCATTCTGTAATGAAGTGGCATGCAGACAGCAGAGATGTGCGAAACCCACTCTGCCAGAATGCTTGACGGAAAGCAAATGATTACCCTCCTCTCTAACCCCCGTGTAATTCTATCATCACACTGCATATGATAACGTACAATATACAGGGCCTTGCTATATCTTAGATCATGACAAAAATAATAAAAATTCTATGCATCTTGCTGTTAACTGAGAAGATCATAAAGTTTTGAGTAAGAAAATAAGTTGAGATCAAACGGAACTGCTCTACATGGATAGACCAGATACCAATCTAGTAAAGGAAACTAAAGGTAATGAAGTATAGTGTATAACAGAGAAGAGAACTGGAATAGCAATCCAATAGATGGTGCATAATTGGGTACTTAACTGCCAAATAAACACGTGCCCTGATGACAAACGGAAGAGATCTTTGAGGATCTGTCATATCTCGCAGTAATCTCCGGAGGAGAAAGGGAAGATCTTGCATTCTCTGTCAAAACAAAGATCATATATTATTTTTTAAATGAATTCAACATTTGTGGTCAGTTTACGTGTCAATATGTACAAAAGGACTAACAAATGTTAATTCTTATGAGAAAGGTAAACTACATGGGCTATAAACACACATATTTCAGGCAAGTTTTACATGAGTGAAAAGAAGTGCTAGAAAAAACAAAAAACCCTTAATGGAGAATGGTTCTCTTCCTTATATATATATATATACCGCATATTTCAGGAAAGTTGTATAGAGTGTAAATTAGAATCTTAATGGACCCTAAATCTGTAGCTAACTACAACCAAATCAAAAAAATAATACTCCTTAGATCTCCTCTACTGGTTCCTGTAGACTGTAAGGATGCGAATAGCGACCAGTGCATTATCTTTTTGCCCTTGCTTGTGTAACAAGCCCACATACATTTTTTTTGGATAACCGTGGTGTCCAGGCCAGCTCGCGCGCAAGCCCACATACATAAGCACATAGCTTTAAGCATATAGTACTACAAATCTGAGCTCAGCAGTGACCAGAGCATTATTCTTCAAGGAGATAAAAATGGCTATGCTTTAAGCACAAAGCACTGCAAATCTGAGCTCAGCAGTGACCAGAGCATGATTCTCCGAAGAAGACAAAATGGCTATGCTTTAAGAACATGGCACTGCAAATTTGTCGCACGCATAAATAGAGCTACACCAGAACATAAATAAATTATTAGCCGGGTACACTAGTAGTCTGGTACAATGATCTAACCTATGTTGCTCGGACTCTTCAACAATGTTAGCAGGTGCGTGTCAGATTCTCCAAAAATAGTGTAATTTTGGAGAATCCGACATGGATACGGCATCAAAAGTGAAGAGTACGTGCAACTTAGGATCCAACAGAAACTCACACTGAAAACCAGTTTCCAACCAAGTACTCCTAAACTTTCAACCTGTACCTGCTTCAAGTTGTTCAAGAATCAACCAACAATTTTAGGTACAGTTTCATGATTGCAGTAAACCCAAGAGAGCAATCCCCTGCCAAATATGAAAATGAACAAAAAGAGAATGGAAAAAATCCTAAATAGAACAGTAGTTGCTGATAAAGAGTATAGCAGTGAATCATGCCAAAGGAAAGAAATACATGGGTAACAAATGAAATACCTGGAGAAGGCCATTGGCATGTTGGCCAAAATGGCGGTTATATTGTTCAACTCTTCGTAAAACCTCCGGAACTCCAAGATCTTGATGCAACCTTGATGCAGACTCACTAGGAACCAACAAGGTAATCGGGCGGCGGCATAATGGACATTTACATGCTTGAAGGGCGGATCCATGATCCCAAACTTGTAGAATACAACTAGCTGGAAAGGAGGGAGCCAAGGTAGAATTTCATATGCTCGAAATGTGTGATGTAACTACAATCTCCATTGCTAGAATGAATAAGATAGCACATTCCAACTGAAAACTTTTACTCAACACTAATGCATGATGCTTTCAATTCTCGGCATACTTAATTAAGCTTGTTTTGAATATTTTAGTTGCACAAAAGTCCTTTAGGCAAAGTATCATTAGTCTAATTCCTGATAACCTGATTGTTAAGAGTCCACATCGGAAAACGGATGGGTAATTGGTCTTCTTATATGGATTTAGGCAATCCTCTCGTCATGAGCTAGCTTTAAGGGTTGAGTTAGGTCCAAGATTCATTCTTTACATTGTATCAGAGCCAGGCCCATCCCAAATTTTTGTTCAACGATGTTGGGACTCCATATTATATTGTCCACGCTCCAGTTAACAAGGTCAACACGTGCGGGGCAATGTTAATAGTCCCACATCAGAAAAAAGATGGGTAATTTGTCTCTTTATATGGACTTGAGCAATCTTCCCCTTATGAGCTAACTTTTGGGGTTGAGTTAGATCCAAGATCCATTCTTTACACTAATCACAGACTAGAAAATACCATTCCAAGCTAAATGTAGTTTTATAAAGACCAGCCTATTGATTCAATAACACGCCAAGGGTAAGGTCTCATTTGTTTGCATTTAAAGGAAGTCTGAATCTGAATCATTAAGACTATAATCCATTAAGTGTGTTTGTTTTTCTTTAAATTCTATCACTTAATAGCTCTTAACCAATCTGATTCGCTCAGATATAGATCTAAAAGAAAGTCTGAAGGTCATTTAGCATTTTTTTAATTATGATTTGTGGTGTTTTACAAGAAGTTGACATGTTCTTTGACAAACCGACAACGGTCTCTTTGATCTCATTAATGTAGCATCCTTTTTTTCCGGTTAACCATTAATGCAGCATTTCATATTCTTAAATACACACATTATTTATAGTTTAGATATATTACATATTTTATATTATACCAAGTTAGTGATCCTTATTATGTTATATTAATATTTTCTCAAATGTATTATTGATGTAATATTTTATTATTGTATTGCTTAAATTTTGTTTGTGGGATTATATTCGTTATGTTGTTGTTGTTGTTGTATTGTTTAAATTTAATATTTAATAACTTTTAATTCAGCATATTCGAATGTTAAGAAAATAAACAAATCTTAATTGCTCACTGTTAAAATTATCAAATACAATCATCATGCTGCCAACTATTACACCACCACCATTTCAAATCATATCCACTATCACTAGCGAACATAAATATTTTTTTTCCTCAAATAAATATTTTATTTATTAAAATGATATTTTTCTAACATTTAATTATTATTTTATTTGAACTACGTATTTATTATATTCATAAATAAATAAATTATGCACATTCAAATGTTGAAATACAAACAGTCTTAGTCAAATACAAATACAGTATTCAGATTGAGACAACATCTGAATCATCCAGATGTTTATACTTATTCAGACCTCTTAATCTTAATTAAAACAAATGCAACCTCAGCCCTAAACTGCATAAGGAAATATTACCGATTCCTTTCCTATTTTTTACAAAGAGAATATTGCTAAAAAGAGACATCAGAATTCTCAGACCATCTTCACACTTCACAGACCCTAATTCTTTACAAACTCTGATCGGCTACTGGACTTAAGCAATTCCTAAAGCCCATCCGCGTTTTGCCTTTCATAAATAATATTTTACTACTTGATTAAAAGAAATTCTGCAAAGGTCTTCAACAGACGTGAATATAGGTTACAAAACCTACTTTTCAACTAGAGCATAACAATTGACAAAACAAAAACAAAGGAAAAGGAGGACGAAAAAGCCAAACATAGTGTCAAAACTATTTTAGGCTAAGAACCACAAGCTATAATTGGGTAACATTCAGAAACTTGATGATCATTTATAGGTTGAAGTATTTTAAGGGGTAGTTAAACTGTATAATCATCTATCCGAAACAACCGCTCTACCTTCAAGGTAGGGGGTAAGGTTTGCATACACACTACCCTCTCCAGACCCCACCTGTGGGAAGTGGGATTACACTGGGCTTTTTCTTGTTGTTATTTTTGTTTTGTACGAGATACATTAGAGAAGAAACCCAACCATTTCAAATATATATTTTGTAAGCAGCAATACTCTATGCAGATACATAAATAAAACAAAGATTTGTAGTTTTAGTCATCTAGTGTCCTGCTAAAATAGCCAATCAGTCCTTTCCTGCTCATCTTCGAATGCCGGTTATAGTAAATAATATTCAAAATGTTGAAAACTAACAGTTATTCACTCAATCCAGAAAACTTGACCCATTTGTTATTAAAAAAATCCAGAAATTCTACTTCCACCGTGATTTTCTCAAGTAATGGCTGGATTTAAAATCTAGAAATTTTGCTCAGATCTGATGATTTTTAAAAACTAAATTCAAAGATTGGTAAGTTTTGACACTTGTATCTCCAATCAAGTCTCAATATTTTGGGAGAAGAGGAGTCTGTCTTTCATGCCCCATGCATTACTTTAGCTTATTATCTTTTAAGTAGGATAAGGCAGTTTAATGCATTTAAAATTTTTGTAACTGGATAAACCAGAAGTATCCCCTAATCACATGCCCTCCCCAGTCTCCACTGACATAGCCCAACCCAAGAATCTAGATTTTGATGCAAACCCATTAATCCATGAAATGTGCTACATCTTTAACATCCAATTCTGTTTCTACTTTATTGCCCACTTTAGTCAATGGCAAGAAATACACTGTGCCACTGGCAAAATTTCCTAACTTGGATGTGTCAAGAAGTCTCACATCCAAAAGATGAAGGTGGTAGAGATAAGAAGGTTAAAGTGGATGTGCGGGTGTACTAGGAAAGACAGGATTAGGAATGAAGTTATTCAAGATAAGGTGGGAGTGGCTTCGGTGAAAGCCAAAATGGGGAAGCAAGGTTGAGATAGTTTGGTCATGCGATGAGGAGGGACACGGATGCCTCAGTGCGGAAGTGTGAAAGGCAGGCTAGGGATGGGTTCAAGCGATGTAGAGGTAGACTGAAGAAATATTGAAAAGGGGTGATTAGACATGACATGGAGCAGTTTCAACTTACCGAGGACATGACCCTAGAGAGGAAGGTGTGGAGGAGGCGGATTAGGGTAGAAGGCTAGTAGGAACGAGTGTGTCAGTGCTAGTAGGTAGGAGGTTAGTAGCTATAGTACTAGTATTATTTAAGAATATTGTATCGGTTGTTGTATTACTTGGTGAATCTTGTCTGAGGTATTATTGAGTGCGGTAATTTCTATTGTATCTTGCCTTTACTATTCCTTTTCTAGATTGTTTTATCTTGACCCGGGGGACTACTGGAAACAACCTCTATCTCACCTTTGAGGTAGTGTTATGGACTACTGAAACACCCTGGTTTCTAGACTTTAGAAAATTTCCTGGAATTCTAATCTCTAGACCCAATACGACTCATGGGTACGAGCCGTATGTTGGGGTACGAACGGTATAGTTCAATCATATGCTGACCAGTGTTGGTTAGTGGGATGGATTTTGGTTACTGAAATGGATACGACTTAGGGGTACGAGTCGTATTGGTGGTTACGGATCGTTTGGTTCCTTAACTTAATCTTAGACTTGGTTACTTACGTTGGATCTAAGTACGAGTGGCTCACTATGAGTCGTACCCAGGACTCGTATGGTGGACAGTGTCTAAATCTTCCTTGGGTTTAAATCTGCTAAGGATACGGATGAAGGGTATGGATCGTATGCTTTGGATACGACTTGGTTGGATAAGTCGTATACTGGACAGTGTTGGATCCAAGGGTTGAGGCTAGGATACGAGTAGAGGGTACCACTCGTATTGGAGGGTACGACTCATGAGGGTCAGTCGTAACCCTGGGAGGGGATTGTGTACAACTTAAGTGGGAGTATTCTGGACATTTCCCCACTTATCCTATTAAGGTCCCACCACTTCTAACCTACTTGGAAGGTTATTTACCCTATTGTTTTATTCATTAACACTTAGAAACTCTTCTAAAACACACTATAATTCTCTCAAAAAGCTTTTGGGCAAGGGGAGCTAGGGTTTCAACTAGAGGATTGATTTGAGGCTTGTCTTGGTGATTTCTTTCCATCATCATCTTGGTTTAAGACATGTTCTCTTTCCTCATTGTTACTTCTAACTAGAAGCATGGTTTTTATGAATGTTTTCATGACTTCATTGATTGTATGATTTCGGTTTTCAAATATGAATTAGGGGTTTTGATATTAAATGGCGGAGGTGAGAATGCTTCGGTGGATATGTAAGTGTAGTAGAAAAGATAGGATTAGAAATGAGGTTATTCAAGATAAGGTGGGCGTGGCTTCGGTGGAAGCCAAGATGAGGGAAGCGAGGTTGAGGTGGTTCGGTCATATGATGCGAGGGAGCACGGATGCCCCAGTGCAGAGTGTGAGAGGTTGGCTAGGGATGGTTTCAAGCGAGGTAGAGGTAGACCGAAGAAATATTGGAGGGAGGTGATTAGACATGACATGGAGCAACTTCAGCTTACCGAGGACATGACCCTGGATAGGAAGTTGTGGAGGAGGCGAATTAGAGTAGAAGGTTAGTCAGAGTTAGGAGGTTGGTTGTTTTGGGTGTATACTTGAAGTATCTTGCTTTAGGTATTATTGACGGTGTTATTTTCCATTGTATCTTGTTTTATTGCTATTCCTTATCTTATCTTAGATTGTTTTATTTTATTCTTATCTTATCTTGCTTTAGGTTGTTTTACTGTTTATTTTGAGCCGGTGGTCTATCGGAAACAACCTTTCTATCTTACTTTGAGGAAGTGGTATGGACTGCGTACACTTACCCTCCCCAGATTCCCACTTGGTGGGAATATACTGGGTATGTTGTTGTTGTTGTTGATATTAAATGGTTGGTTATGGTTTTTCATAGTTTTAATTATGCTTTATGTGCATTAATGGTGGTTTTGGATAATTGGATTGCATGGGAATGGCTTAATGGTAATTGGAATTAGTTTTGGTTATACAATGCCCCCAATGTGTTTGACAAAATGCATATAATAATGTTTTCATTGCATTGAGTTTTTCTAATGGAACTCTTGCTTGTTTTAAAACTTGGTAAAGGAATTATGCATGGATTAAATGGTTTGGAAAAGTAAATGGCTAAATGGTTATGCTTGTGGGGTACATGGAATCCCCCAAGTGGTTTAATATGGTAAATGAAAGGGCACTTGGAAGTTCCCTTAAACCTATATATGGTTGGCTATGGATAGTACTTGCAAGTATAGTCGGTATGACGATACCACCATTAAATGGTCTTGGTTAATAAATGGTAAATAGATTGATTGGTTGGTAATGGTTTTAATTGGACAATAATGGCGGAATGTGTAGCAAAGCCGTGGAAGGTGGAGGTCCCAGGGGTACCAAAACTGGAAACTCATATTTGCCGATGTGACCGTGTGCATGATGTCACACTATATTTTGGGGATGTACTAGTTATCCCAGGTTTACTTCCCTGGTCGTGCGGCTTCACGCATCAGCAGGCGAAGCTGAACCCATATAGCCCGTGGGTGGTTTAGGACGGCAAAGCTACACAGCCCAGGTAAAGGTTTTAAAGGCATGCTAAACCCGATCCCCTTTCCAGGCATGGTTATATATATCTTATCTAATAAGAGGAAATGGGGTAGAAGCAGGTACGTCTCCGTCAACATGTCTGCTTCATCTGCTTGTTTCTCCTATTTGTTTCGTGAGTTGCTTTCTTTGTAATTTTATTATATCATCTCTAATTAATTATTATAAATTTATTTATGTATTAGAAAATTAATAATATTTAATAAAAAAGTAAAATAGATTTTTATGACACGTCTGTTTCAGCTGCTTCACCAAGTATTTTTGTATAGTAATTTTGTTATATCGCTTCTAATTAGACATGTTTGCTTCGTTGTTTCAATCGTGATTTTACTATGTCAACAACAACAAACCCAATATATTCCCACATAGTGGGGTCTGGGGAGGGTAAAATGTACGCAGTCCATACCACTACCCCGAAGGAGTAGAGAGGTTGTTTCCGATAGACCCCCGGCTCGTGATTTTACTATGTCACTCCTAATTAATTATTATGACCATTTAAAATATTGCACAAGTATTTTTTACAGTAACTTTGCTATATCACTTCTAAGTAGTTGTTGTGAGTCATTAAGACACGTCCGCTACGCTGCTTCAATCGTAACTTTACTATATCACTCATAATTAATTATTATGGTCATCTAAGCATTTGAAAATTACATAAAAAATATTATAAATTACAATAGTTAACAACATAAAATATCTAAAAAAAATAATTTGTTATATATTTTTTTTAAAAATATATTATAAAATACTATAAATCACAATAATTAAAATAAAGGTCCGTGCCTTGCAGGGGCTATTAGTAACTAGTATATATATATATATATATATATATATATAACCAATAAAATGGAGCTGTTCGCAAACAGGGTGTGCATGTGGAATATTTATTCACTTAATCAGTGAAATAACCATCATCATACCAATAGTATGGATCATCATCACTATCCACATACGAATAGTCATGGATAGACTATTGTTCTTGAACAAGATAATCAATAATTTTTTCAAGAATTTTTTCTTGTAAATCTTTATTTAATTTTATTACCTTTAAAATAGTAATTAATGTTTTTTCATTTAAGAAAATAGTATAATAATCCATTAGGCAGTATAAAGAATGTATTTCTTTATTGAAATTTTGAGTCTATTGTACTTTCTAAATTGTCTTTTCCTTTCAGAATTGTCTCTCTCGAGGGCTTTGAATAACAAAATGTTTAACTTGTTGATTTTTTATTTGCTAATTTTGGAGTTATTTGAAATATTTTTCCAACGTTTGACCATTTGAGAAAAGTTTCTCAGATTATAACTCCAATTTGTTATAACTTCATCAAACCTTTGATAATTATTTTGGCTTCCCAAAATTCTTTTCTAAGATTTATTAATTTTGGTTGTATAATTTTCATAATGATAAATATAAACAATTCATGATTTTTTATTCCCTATAGGTACTTCGTAACATATATTATGTATGCATGTATAAAGTAGATATGAAAACAAATTTTTCCTATGCTAATATGTTCATGAAATGATAGAGTTTATATATATACCTTTCGACTCTCTTTAAATTGGTTGTATTAACACCGCAGTGTTTCTCCTTCCGGCTATGAAGAACTGTTTAGCCTATTGCGACTCACTGTCTCAGGCTACTGTGTCGTTCTTCCTCCGTCGAGGCTGAAGATCGCAACCTTCACTTATCACCAACATAAAAATTGACAAAGAGTATATAAAACAAACTTTTATTTCATGAAAATATCACATGTAAGAAAAATCTTTAATAAGATCTTTCTTTATACCTACACACAAACTATAGTTACTTTTCCCTAACGGGAGAAGTGCTTTTACTGATACTTAGCATTTTCTAAGAAAGAAGTATCCAAAGAAATGTAGTCTGTCCTCTATGAGTTTTCTATCTCTCCTTTTATAGATACAAAAAGGGGTAGAATTACAATATTTATTTTTCTTAGGGCCATCCTTCGGAAATCTTTTATTTATCTTTTGGTCCCTTATCATCTTGGCAGGATAAGATAAGAGATAAGATTCTTCTTTCCTTTGATTGGTTTCTTTTTGGACCGTGGGGTCCATTCCTCTTTATATTTTTGTCGTCTGGTACCGACAATTATGTTGACGTAATTGCTTTACGTCTTTTCATTCATTGCTGGCTTTATCTTTACAATTGTGGATTACATTTCTTCGAACATTGATGAGCTTTCGCCATCATTCTTCTTAAGATGTCCATGTTCCAAGAATTTGCATGCCATATTCAATGTTGCTGGAGTGGCTGGAAATTGATGTGTTTCGAATTCAGCAATTTTATCCCTTAGAACTACTGATCTTGATTTTCCTTTGGTCATAAGGATCCAGTGTGTATCTCTATTTAGTACCTTGTAATTTTCTTCATACTTATTTTTAAGGATGTGATAGACGGCCTTTATCCCTAAAGCTCTTCTGGTTTGGATCTATTTTTTGTTGAAATATGGAATCTTTTTATCAACTCCTGTGGCGCTGATATTAAAGTCTCTTAATTTTTCCACCGTTATGTAGTTAAAAGTGGGAAAATATAATTGATCATCTTGAGATTCCATAGCTATGTTGTAGAATTTGCAATAGACTGCTTCCTCTTCGGCGTAAATTCTTATTGAACTAGTCAGATGCATTGGTAGTCCTTCCAGTTCAGATAAATCTCGTTTTGAATAAACACGATCTAAATAACCGAATTCAAATAATTTGGCTGTGAAATCAGCCGATCCTCCTGGAAATATAGAAATCCTTGGATATAAGCTCATTATTTCGATAACTCCAAAAGTTTCTGGGAGATTGTATATGCTTTTTGTGAAAGTCATGTATTCTTCTTCCTTCGGATGATGAATTTTTCCCACCTGAAAAGAAATAAACTGTTTTCTAGAGGAAAAGTTAGTCCTTTTTTCTGATTTCTCAGAGATTGTTTCTGTTTTTACTGATGTTACTACTTCAGAGAATTTTCTCTGTGTTTGTGCTCGGCTTTTAACTTTGTCCATAGACTCGGCCATCGGCATATCCGTGCTTACCGATGAAATGTTTTTGGCACTAGGTGCTAGTGGAACATCTCCTGTCACTTTGTTAGCTCGGCTTTTGGCTTTGTCTGAGGACTCGGCCATCGGCATATCCGGGCTGCTTACCATCGAGATGTTTTTGGCACTAGGTGCTAATGGGACATCTCCTGCCACTTTGTTAGGGATGACTTGTCGTCCTTTTGGTCTGGTTTACAGATGCTCGCACAGGAGTTGGAATTCTGCCATGTTCTCAGCTTGATCAGTGCTAAGCCGACTTAATTCAAATTGTAATTTCTTCGCCTTTTCAGACAAAGTTACTAGTTCGTCTCGAATTTCGAATAGCATGTTGTTTTTTTCATTTATGGTATCATCAATGTTATTCATCTTCTGCCATATTCTGTTGACCAGTACTTGAGTTCTATCGTCCATATTGGACGTTTCTTGAAAGAAAATATGCAAAAACATTGTCAGATCCTTTAATATTTTCGATTTTGAAAGTATAAAATGACAATAATACCTGTCATCTGTGTAACCTTCTATATTGTGGCTCTGAAGGTAGTTTATTGAATATCAGTCCTGATATTTGTGTATTGTCTGTTTTGACGACAAATAGTTTTGGTAATAAAAACGTAGAAAACTTTCGTATTCCCTTATTACCGCTAATAATTCCTTTTCATTTGTGAAATAGTTAACTTCAGCTTCGTTAAATGTTTCACTAGTATATCTACAGATTTCATTTAAATCTGTTTGTAATAATGCTCCCCAATGATAGTCGAAAGCATCAGTTTGTAAGACCAAATTATCTTCTGGTTCTGGTAATCTAAGCTTTGGTAGCTTAGCACATTCTTCCTTTAATTTTTGAACTCAAAAGGTATGTTCATTAGTCCATCCAAGTCGATTTGACTTTCGAATGAGTTTTTGCAAAAGACTTCTCTTTTTTGCAAGATTCGAAATAAATTCTCCCGCATAATTCAAACATCCAAGAAACTTTTGTATTTCTTGTTTTGTTGTTAGTTTATCAGGAAATTCTGTTATTTTCTTTGAAATATGAGATTGTAATTCTACTGCATTCTTTCAAATTATCATTCCTAAGAATTCTATTTCATTTTTGCTTATTTCTGCTTTCTTTTGACTTAAAACAATTCTATTTTTAAAACAAATCTTTGAAAATTCCTTCAAATGTGTTAGATATTCTTGATAGATTTCTGAACAGACCAAAATATCATCTATATAGACGATTAGGAAATTCTTTTCAGAAAATATTCTATCCATTTTTCTTTGAAAAATTTGTGGTGCATTCTTTAATCCAAAAGGCATTACTAACCATTCATAATGCCCATTAGGAGTACTGAACGTTGTTAGAGGGACTGATTTCTCTGATAGTTTAATTTGCCAAAATCCACTTTTGCAATCAAATTTTGAAAAGTAGTTTTTTCCTTTAGCAAGGTTAATTAAATTGTTTTTATTTGGAATGGTATGGTTCAGTCGTATGCTGACCAGTGTTGATTGGTGGGATGGATTTTGGTTATTGGAATGGATACGACTTAGGGGTACGAGTCGTATTGGTGGTTACGGATCGTTTGGTTTCTTAACTTAATCTTAAATTTGGTTACTTAGGTTGAATCTAAGTACAAGTGGCTTACCATGAGTCGTACGCCAGGGTACAAGTCGTACCTAGGACCCGTATGGTGGATAGTGTCTAAATCTTCCTTGGGTTTAAATCTGCTAGGGATACGGATGAAGGGTACGGAGTGTATGCTTTGGATACGACTTGGTTGGATGATTCATATGCTAGACAGTGTTGGATCCAAGGGTTGAGGCTAGGATACGTGTGGAGGGTACCACTCGTATTGGAGGGTACGAATCGTGAGAGTCAGTCGTACCCGTGGGATGGGATTCTGTATAACTTAAGTGGGGTATTCTGGACATTTTCCCCACTTACCTTATTAAGGTCCCACAACTTCTAACCTACTTGAAAGGTTATTTACCCTATTATCCCATTCATTAACACTTTGAAACTCTTCTAAAACACTATAATTCTCTTAAAAAACTTTTGGGCGAGGGAAGCTAGGGTTTCAACTAGAAGATTGATTTGAGGCTTATCTTGGTGATTTCTTTCCATCATCATCTTGGTTTAAAGCATGTTCTCTTCCCTCATTGTTAATTCTAACGAGAAGCATGGTTTTTATAAATGTTTTCATGACTTCATTGATTGTATGATTTCGGTTTTCAACTATGAATTGGGGGTTTTGATATTAAATGGTTGGTTATGGTTTTCCACGGTTTTAATTATGCCTTATGTGCATTAATGGTTTTGGATAATTGGATTGAATGGGAATGGCTTGATGGTAATTGGAATTAGTTTTGGTTAAACTATGCCCCCAATGTGTTTGACAAAATGCATATAGTAATATTTTCATTGCATTGAGTATTTCTAATGGAACTCTTGCTTGTTTTAAAACTTGGTAAAGGAATTATGCATGGATTAAATGGTTTGGAAAGGTAAATGGCTAAATGGTTATGCTTGTGGGGTACATGGAATCCCCCAAGTGGTTTAATATGGTAAATGAAAGGGTACTTGGAAGTCCCCTTAAACCCATATATGGTTGGCTATGGCTATTACTTGCAAGTATGGTCGGTATGACGATAGCACCACTAAATGGCCTTGGTTTATAAATGGTAAATGGATTGATTGGTTGCTTGGTAATGGTTCTAATTGGGCAATAACGGCGGGATGTGTAGCAAAGCCGTGGAAGGTGGAGGTCCCAGAGGGACCAAAACTGAAAACTCATATTTGCCGATGTGAGGTTGGTTTTGCTGACCGTGTGCATGATGTCACACTATATTTTGGGGGATGTACTAGTCATCCCAGATTTTCTTTTCTGGTCGTGCGTTTTCACGTACCGGGGCCCTTTCAACAGGGTAGCTGAATTCATATAGCCCGTGGGTGGTTTAGGACGGCAAAGCTACACAATCCAAGTAAAGGTTTTAAAGGCATGCTAAACCCGGTCCCCTTTCCCAGCATTGTTATATAAATATACAGATATATATATAAAAGGTTTTAAAGGCATGGCGTTATTTTATCCTTATCCTGAGATCATGCTAGCGTTCACCCGCTAAACTGTCTCCTGGCGGCTGTATACCCCACTATGCAGCAACCGGCCGTTCTACTCCTCCTACATAGTGCAATACTCGGGGACAGTATTTAGACTAAAGTAGTGAGCTTCCATCCTTTCGGAAGGCTCCATTCCATGTTGTGGATATTTCTAGACACTTTGATTCTATTTTGGATATTGGTTTTGGCCTTGGGGGCATGTCCCAACCGGATTTTATTACTCTTTTGGTTAGAGGCTTTGTGGTACTGCTATGGGTTGGAATGGGCGGGATCGGTATTGGTGTCAGCTTTGACATTGGAATAAGCTAGAGAGCTAACATCATTGGACAATATCATTAGTTGTTCCATCATATTTTATTTTGGGATTAATTATATTATGTTTTGGAACATCTTTGGTTATGGCCTAGTTTATGGCCCTTGTTTCGGTATCGGTTTGGTATGGTTGGACTGTTGGTATGGGATGGTTGGACTCGATTGGGTTGGTCACGGTTGTGATCTTATCCCAGAGTCTTCATGTGAGCTGTTGCACTATCTTGCTCCATGCTCGAAATTCAGCCAACTCAGGACAGGTGGCTGGAGATTGAATTGGGTAACGTGGGTGGTCTCCAGTCCCAGTCGAACTTATGACGCCCATTACGACAAGGCCCCCGGTCGGGTCGCATCAACTACGTACACTTACCCTACCCAGACCCCACTTGGTGGAAATATACTAGGTATGTTGTTGTTGTTGTTGTTTACATTTAGTGGATGTTTGGACCTAAGAATCTTGAAATTTGGGAACAAGTAGTTATTGTTTTCAAGTTGATAATAGTATTTGGAAATTGGAGTTGTTTTCAAATTTTTGTGAGTGATTTGGATTGAAAATTGTAAAAACAGTTTTTGGAGTTTTAGAATTCCAGAAAATTGTAGCAATTCTATGTCCAAACAGTTCCCTGAATTTTGTGAAAACTATCTATGGCCAAACGGGCACTGAATAAGGAGAAGTGTGTCAAAATAATATCCCATTATTTTCTTTTACCTTATTCCTATAAAAATCACTGGAATAAGGTAAGGACACTGGCAAGATTTTTAAACCTGTTAATGAAACCAAGATATGTCAAATATCCACATACAAGGCAGCAGGTAGTATGGGATCTTGCGACTCCTCTTTCATTCCAACAAAAAAGCTATAAAAACATAGACTAAATGCATACACATTTTGTGTGGTTATATACATGGTAACCTTATAAGCAACAAGTGATCTCCTAACAAACTGAAGCATAAACTTACAGCAAAATGCACCTACTGCACACAGTGATTTAGTTTCACATGTATGTCAAGGATTGACCTAGGTTGCTCAGACTCCAGTGAGGGTACTTGATACATGAGCAGATCCAGAGGCGGGATTATACATAACATAAATTTTAGGATTTGGGGTATGGATTTGAGTGCTGATGTGGGTGTTGAGATACGGACAATAAGCATATATTACGACAATACAAGTATATATGTCAATTGATTAAAGTTATTGCACTAAAATATAATGAAATTTAATTCCTTAAAAACACCTAAATTGTATTCATAAGATATATGTAAAAGCAAAGTGTCTCATACTTTGTATAACTAATTGGAGTATATATATAGCATAAATCAAGAAATAAAATCAAATACCCAATCAATCTATACTTCTTGGTCATAGATGTAGTTAAAGCACCCTAAATAAATTGACCACATCTGGTGGGGACCTCACACCCAAATCGTGCTAGATCGACACGAAAGAGGCAGGGATTTTGAAAGGTTCGAGCAACATAGGGATAGAGACAGGATGCATGGAGCTTATTTTAACAACTCCACAGTACTTTTTTGTTTCTTGCACATCATTTTCAGTGAAGGTACGCCCTTTTATACAACAGTTTCAAAACTATCATCAAACAATATACATGGTCAGTTTTAAAACCCCATGTAATCAATTTATACAAATTCCAAGGAAACACAACCCATATATTTTGATAAAAGAAAAGGGAATCTTTAAAAAGAAATTTTTAGATACCCCTAAAAACTATTCTTGTAAATGTCTCAACCTAGAAAAAATAAAACAAGATTTACAAGTTTTTTATGGAGAAAATCCATTAGAAAAATGGAATAATAACCATGAAAAAACAATTTTAACTCTTAAAGATCCTGGTATCATCATAAGAGTTAAACCAATGCTTTATAATGAAGAAGATAAAACTGAATTTAAAATTCAGCTACAAGAACTGCTTAATCTTAAATTAATAAGAGCAAGTAGGAGTCCACACAGTAGTCCTGCATTTATGGTAAGGAACCACGCAGAACAAAAAAGAGGAAAAGCTCGAATGGTAATAAACTATAAAGAGCTAAATAAAAATTGTGTTTTTGATGGATATTTTATTCCAAATAAAAACAATTTAATAAACCTTGCTAAGGAAAAAACTACTTTTCAAAATTTGATTGCAAAAGCGGATTTTGGCAAATTAAACTATCAGAGGAATCGCCCTCTAACAGCGTTTCAGTACTCCTAATGGGCATTATGAATGGTTAGTAATGTTTTTTGGATTAAAGAATGCACCACAAATTTTTCAAAGAAAAATGGATAGAATATTTTCTGAAAAGAATTTCCTAATCATCTACATAGATGATATTTTGGTCTATTCAGAAAGCTATCAAGAATATCTAACACATTTGAAGGAATTTTCAAATATTTGTTAAAAATGGAATTGTTTTAAGTCAAAAGAAAGCAGAAATAAGCAAAAATGAAATAGAATTCTTAGGAATGATAATTTCAAAGAATGCAATAGAATTACAATCTCATATTTCAAAGAAAATAACAGAATTTCCTGATAAACTAACAACAAAACAAGAAATACAAAAGTTTCTTGGATGTTTGAATTATGCAAGAAAATTTACTCCGGATCTTGCAAAAAAGAGAAGTCTTCTGCAAAAACTTATTCGAAAGTCAAATCGACTTGGATGGACTAATGAACATACCCTTTGTGTTCAAAAAGTAAAAGAAGCATGTGCTAAGCTACCAAAGCTTAGATTACCAGAACCAGAAGATAATTTGGTCTTACAAACTGATGCTTCCGACTATCATTGGGGAGCATTATTACAAACAGATTTAAATGAAATCTGTAGATATTCTAGTAGAACATTTAATGAAGCTGAAGTTAACTATTCCACAAATGAAAAGGAATTATTAGCGGTAATAAAGAAAATACGAAAGTTTTCTACGATTTATTTACCTCAGGAAAACAGTTTATTTCTTTTCAGGTAGGAAAAATTCATCCGAAGAAAAAATAATACATGACTTTCACAAAAAGCATATACAATCTCCCAGAAACCTGTGGAGAAACTTTTGGAGTTATCGAAACAAAGAGCATAATATACAAGGATTTCAATATTTCCAGTAGGATCGACTGATTTCACAGCCAAATTATTTGAATTCGGTTATTTAGACCGTGTTTATTCAAAACCAGATATATCTGAACTAGAAGGACTACCAATACATCTGACTAGTTCAATAAGAAATTACGCCGAAGAGGAAGCAGTCTATTGCAGATTCTACAGCATAGCTATGGAATCTCAAGATGATCAATTATATTTTCCCACTTTTAACTACATAACGGTGGAAAAATTAAGAGACTTTAATATCAGCGCCACAAGAGTTGATAAGAAGATTCCATATTTCAACAAAAAAAATGGATCCAAACCAGGAGAGCTTTAGGGATGAAGGCCGTTTATCACATCCTTAAAAATAAGTATGAAGAAAATTACAAGGTACTAAATAAAGATACACACTGGACCCTTATGACCAAAGGAAAATCAAGATCAGTAGTCCTAAGGGATAAAATTGCTGAATTCGAAAAACATCAATTTCCCGCCACTCCAGCAACATGGAATATGGCATGCAAATTCTTGGAACATGGACATCTCAAGAAGAATGATGGTGAAAGCTCATCTATGTTCGAAGAAATGTAATCCACAACCATAAAGATAAAGCCAGCAATGAAAGAAAAGACGTAAAGCAAAAGCAATTACGTCAACATAATTGTCGGTAACAGACGACAAAAAGATAAAGAGGAATGGACCCCACGGTTTAAAAAGCAACCAATCAAAGGAAAGAAGAATCTTATCTCTTATCTTATCCTGCTAAGATGATAAGGGACCAAAAGATAAATTAAAGATTTCTGAAAGATGACCCTAAGAAAAATAAATATTGTAATTCTACCCCTCCTTGTATCTATAAAAGGAGAGATAGAAAACTCATAGAGGACAGACTACATTTCTCTGGATACTTCTTTCTTAGAAAATGCTAATTATCTTCTATATGAGTAAGTAAAAGCACTTCTCCCGTTAGGGAAAAGTAACTATAGTTCGTGTGTAGGTATAAATAAAGATCTTATTAAAGATTTTTCTTATGTTGTAATATTTTCATGAAACAAAAGTTTGTTTTATATAACTTTGTCAATTTTTATGTTGGTGATAAATGAAGGTTGGGATCTTCAGCCTCGACGGAGGAAGAACGGCACAGTAGCCTGAGACAGTGAGTCGCAATAGGCTAAACAGTTCTTCATAGCCGGAAGGAGAAACACTACGGTGTTAATACAACCAATTTAAACGAAAGGTATATACATAAACTCTATTATTTCATGAACATATTAGCATAGGAAAAATTTGTTTTCATATCTACTTTATACATGCATACATAATATATGTTACGAAGTACCTATAGGGAATCAAAAATCATGAATTGTTTATATTTATCATTATGAAAATTATACAACCAAAATTAATAAATCTTAGAAAAGAATTTTGGGAAGCCAAAATAATTATCAAAAGGTTTGATGAAGCTATAACAAATTGGAGTTATAATCTGAGAAACTTTTCTCAAACGGTCAAACGTTGGAAAAATATTTCAAATAGCTCCAAAATTAGCAAGTCGAAAATCAACAAGTTAAACTTTTTGTTATTCAAAGCCCTCGAGAGAGACAATTCTGAAAGGAAAAGACAATTTAGAAAGTACAATAGACTCAAAATTTCAATAAAGAAATACATTCTTTATACTGTCTAATGGGTTATTATACTATTTTCTTTAATGAAAAAACATTAATTACTATTTTAATGGTAATAAAATTAAACAAAGATTTACAAGAAAAAATTCTTAAAAAATTTATAAATTATCTTGTTCAAGAACAATGGTCTATCCACGACTATTCGTATGTGGATAGTGATGATGATCCATACTATTGGTATGATGATGGTTATTTCACTGATTAAGTGAATAAAAATTCCGCATGCACACCCTGTTTGCGAACAGCTCCAATTTATTGGTATATATATATTCATGCATATATATATGGTTGTGTGCATATGGATGGTTTTACTTGGTTTTATAAATGGCATTATTTTATCCTTATCCTGAGATCATGCTAGCATTCACCCGCTAACCCGTCTACTGGCGGTTGTATACCCACACTATGTAGGAACCGGTCGTTCTACTCCTCCTACATAGTGATTGACTCAAGGACAACATTTGGACTAAAGTGGTCAGCTTCCATTCTTTCGGAAGACTTCATTTCATGTTATGGATATTTCTAGACATTTTGATTTTATTTTGGATATTGGTTTTGGCCATGGTTGGGGGCCATGTCCCAACCGGATTTTATTACTCTTTTGGTTAGAGGCTTTGTGGCACTGCTATAGGTTGGAATGGACGAGATCGATATTGGTGTCAGCCTTGGCATTGGAATAAGCTGGAGGGCTGACATCTTTGGTCGATATTGTTGGTTGTTCCATCGTATTTTATTTTGGGATTAATTATATTATGTTTTGGAACATCTATGGTTATGGCCTGGTTTATGGCCCTTGTTTCGGTATCGGTTTGGTATGGTTGGATTGTTGGTATGGGATGGTTGGACTCGATTAGGTCGGTCACAGTTGTGATCTTATCCCAGAGTCGTTATTGTGTTTATTGATGACATTCTGGTTTATTCGAAGAGTGACGTGGATCATGTTAATCACCTTCGTGTGGTGTTACAGACCTTAAAGGAACAACAGTTGTATGCCAAGTTCTCCAAGTGTGAGTTTTGGCTAAACGCTGTAACTTTCTTGGGTCAGATTATTTCTAGTGAGGGGATCATGGTGGATCCGCAAAAGGTTGTTGTGGTGAAGAGGTGGCCTAAACCCACGACTCCATCCGACATTCGGAGCTTCTTGGATTTAGCCGGGTATTACAGGCGGTTTGGGGAAAGCTTTTCATCGATAGCTGCTCCTTTGACTAAGTTAACTCAGAATAAGGTCAAGTAAGTTTTCTTGGTCAGATGCTTGTGAAGGGAGTTTCGAGAAGTTGAAGGATAAGTTGATTTCGGCTCCAATTCTTACTTTGTCGGAAGGCAATGATGGGTTCGTGGTTTATTGTGATGCATCTCGGGTGGGGCTTGGTTCTGTGTTGATGCAGCATCGGAAAGTGATTGTCTATGCTTCCAGGCAGTTGAAGGTACATGAAAGGAATTATCCTACTCATGATTTGGAGTTGTTAGCAGTTGTGTTTGCTTTGAAAATGTGGCGGCATTATTTGCATGGTGTGCACGTGGATTTCTTTTCTGATCGTAAGAGTCTACAGTAAGGAGCTTAATCTCAGGCAAAGGAGATGGTTTGAACTTCATAAGGACTGATATGAGTTTCACTACCACCCAGGTAAGGCTAATGTGGTTGTTGATGCTCTTAGCACATTATTCATGGAGAGTTTGGCTCATGTGGAGGAAGGAAGGCGGGAATTGGTGACTAATTTGGGAGTTCGCCTCTTGGACTCCAGGGATGGTGGCGTGGTGGTGCAAGAAGTGGTTTGATCGTCTCTTGATGCAGAGATTAAGGAGAAGCAAATGCTAGATCCTATCTTGATGAAAATCAAGAGTGAGAGTGGTGTTTGAGATCGGTGGTGATGGTACTTTACGATACCAAGGGAGGTTGTGTGTTCCTGATGTCGACGGTTTGCGAAAAGGATTTTGAAGGCGCATGAGTCGCGCTATGTTGTTCATCCCGGTTCGACTAAGATGTATCATGATCTCAAGAGGATCTATTGGTGGAATGGCATGAAGAGAGATGTGGCTGATTTTGTGGCCAAGTGCATGGTGTGTCAACAGGTTAAGATTGACCACATCAAGCCGGGAGGGTTGTATCAAGAAATTGATTTGCCCGAGTGAAAATGGGAAGTGATCAATATGGACTTCATTACCGATCTTCCTCGGTCTCGGAATCAAAATGATTCAATTTGGGTCATCGTTGATAGGATGACTAAGTCTGCCAACTTTTTGCCAGTGCGGACTACCTTCTCGATGGAGGATTATGCGAAGTTGTATCTTCAGGAGATTGAGAAGCTGCATAGGGTGCTTGTTTCGATTATTTCTGATCGTGGCATGCAGTTTACATCTCACTTCTAACGATCTTTTCAGAAAGGGTTGGGGACTAAGGTTAGTCTGAGTACTGCTTTCCACCTGCAGACGGATGGGCAACCGGAGAGAACTATTCAGACATTGGAGGATATGTTTTGGGCTTGTGTGATTGATTTTATGGTGGCAATTGGGTTGAGCATCTACCTTTGGTGGAGTTTGCTTACAACAATAGCTATCATTCTAGTATTGGTATAGCCCCTTTTGAGGCATTATATGGTAGGAGGGGTGTAGATCTCCATAGCCTGCTATGGAGAATGTGAAGGTGATTCGGGAGAGGCTTAAGGCTGCCCAAAGTCGCCAAAAGTCTTATATGAATGTTAGGTGTAGAGACTTGGAGTTTGAGGTTGGGGATAAGGTTTTCCTCAAGGTATCTCCCATGAAGGGGTAGTGCGGTTTGGTAAGAAGGGAAAGCTCAGTCCTCGGTATGTTGGTCCTTATAAGGTTTTGCAGAGAGTTGGTAATATTGCTTATGAGCTGGAGTTGCCTTCTAGCTTGAGCATGGTTCATCCGGTCTTTCATGTTTTCATTTGAGGAAGTGCATTGGTGATCCTTCTTCGGTTGTTCCTTTGGAAGGACTGGGTATCATGCATTCTTTATCTTATGAAGAAATCCCAGTTGAGATCTTGGATAGGCAGGTTCGTCGGTTGCGGACCAAGGATGTGGCTTCGGTTAAGGTTTTTTGGCGGAACCATAAGGTGGAAAAAACTACATGGGAAGCGGAGGAGGACATGAAGTCCAAATATCAGCATTCGTTTTCTGCTCCTGGGATTCGTGCAGAAGGTATGTGTCTTCAACACATCTTGATTTTCAGAGTTTGTTAAAGGAAAGATTAATATCTTTGCCTCTTTGTTTTCAAACTTTGTTAAAGATTGGAAATATATTTGATAATGCAAATGACTCGTGCGTGTAGTTACCCCTACTTTGTCCGTCATTCGGGGACGATGCTCCTAGTGGGGGAGACTGAAACACCCTGGTTTCTGGACTTTAGAAAATTTCCTAGAATTCTGATCCCTGGACCCAATACAACTCATGGGTACGAGCCGTATGTTGGGGTACGAATGGTATGGTCCAGTCGTATACTGACCAGTGTTGATTGGTGGGATGGATTTTGGTTATTGGAATGGATACGACTTAGGGGTACGAGTCGTATTAGTGGTTACGGATCATTTGGTTTCTTAACTTAATCTTAGATTTGGTTACTTAGGTTGAATCTGAGTACGAGTGGCTAACCATGAGCCGTACGCCAGGGTACGAGTCGTACCCAGGACTCGTATGGTGGACAGTGTCTAAATCTTCCTTGGGTTTAAATCTGCTAGGGATACGAATGAAGGGTACAGAGCGTATGCTTTGGATACGACTTGGTTGGATGAGTCATATGCTAGATAGTGTTGGATCCAAGGGTTGAGGCTAGGATACGTGTGGAGGGTACCACTCGTATTGGAGGGTACGACTCATGAGGGTCAGTCGTACCCTGGGATGGGATTCTGTACAACTTAAGTGGGGGTATTCTGGACATTTCCCCACTTATCTTATTAAGGTCTCACGACTTCTAACCTACTTGAAAGGTTATTTACCCTATTATCCCATTCATTAACACTTCGAAACTCTTCTAAAACACTATAATTCTCTCAAAAAAACTTTGGGCAAAGGAAGCTAGGGTTTCAACTAAAGGATTGATTTGAAGCTTATCTTGGTGATTTCTTTCCATCATCATCTTGGTTTAAGGCATGCTCTCTTCCCACATTGTTAATTCTAACGAGAAGCGTGGTTTTTATGAATGTTTTCATAACTTAAATGATTGTATGATTTCGGTTTTCAAATATGAATTGGGGGTTTTGATATTAAATGGTTGGTTATGGTTTTTCATGGTTTTAATTATGCCTTATGTGAATTAATGGTGGTTTTGGATAATTGGACTAAATGGGAATGGCTTAATGGTAATTGGAATCAATGTGTTTGACAAAATGCATGTAATAATATTTTCATTACATTGAGTATTTCTAATGGAACTCTTACTTGTTTTAAAACTGGGTAAAGGAATTATGCATGGATTAAATGGTTTGGAAAGGTAAATGGCTAAATGGTTATGCTTGTGGGGTACATGGGATCCCCCAAGTGGTTTAATATGGTAAATGAAAGGACACTTAGAAGTCCCCTTAAACCCCTATATGGTTGGCTATGGCTATTACTTGCAAGTATGGTTGGTTTGATGATAGCACCAATAAATGGCCTTGGTTTATAAATGGTAAATGGATTAATTGGTTGCTTGGTAATGGTTTTAATTGGGCAATAATGGCGGGATGTGTAGCAAAGCCGTGAAAGGTGGAGGTCCCAGAGGGACCAAAACTGAAAACTCATATTTGCCTATGTGAGGTTGGTTTTGGTGACCGTGTGCATGATGTCACACTATATTTTGAGGAATGTACTAGTTATCCCAGATTTTTTTTTCTGGTCATGCGGTTTCACGCACTGGGGCCCTTTCAGCAGGGGGAGCTGAATCCATATAGCCCGTGGGTGATTTAGGACAGCAAAGCTACACAATCCAAGTAAAGGTTTTAAAGGCATACTAAACCCGGTCCCCTTTCCCAGCATTGTTATATAAATATACAGATATATATATAAAAGGTTTTAAAGGCATGGCATTATTTTATCCTTATCCTGAGATCATGCTAGCGTTCACTCGCTAAACTGTCTCCTGGCGGCTGTATACCCCCGCTATGCAGGAACCGGCCGTTCTACTCCTCCTACATAGTGATTGACTCGGGGACAGCATTTAGACTGAAGTGGTGAGCTTCCATCCTTTCGGAAGGCTCCATTCCATGTTATGGATATTTCTAGACACTTTGATTTTATTTTGGATATTGGTTTTGGCCATGGTTGGGGGCATGTCCCAACCGGATTTTATTCCTCTTTTGGTTAGAGGATTTGTGGTACTGCTATGGGTTGGAATGGGGAGGATCGGTATTGGTGCCAACTTTGACATTGGAATGAGCTGGAGGGCTGACATCATTGGACAATATTGTTGGTTGTTCCATCATATTTTATTTTGGGATTAATTATATTATGTTTTGGAACATCTTTGGTTATGGCCTAGTTTATGGCCCTTGTTTCGGTATCGGTTTGGTATGGTAGGACTGTTGGTATGGAATAGTTGAACTCGATTGGGTTGGTCACGGTTGTGATCTTATTCATGTGAGCTGTTAATCTTGCTCCATGCTCGAAATTCAGCCAACTCAGGACAGGCGGCTGGAGATTGAATTGGGTAACGTGGGCGGTCTCCAGTCCCAGTCGAACTTATGACGCCCATTACGATAAGGCCCCCGGTCGGGTCGCGTCAACTACGTACACTTACCCTACCCAGACCCCACTTGGTGGGAATATACTAGGTATGTTGTTGTTGTTATTGTTTACATTTAGTGGATGTTTGGACCTAAGAATCTTGAAATTTGGGAACAAGTAGTTATTGTTTTCAAGTTGATAATAGCATTTGGAAATTGGAGTTGTTTTCAAATTTTTGTGAGTGATTTGGACTGAAAATTGTAAAAACAGTTTTTGGAGTTTTAGAATTCCAGAAAATTGTAGCAATTCTATGTCCAAACAGTTCCCCGAATTTTGTGAAAACTATCTATGGCCAAACGGGCACTGGATAAGGAGAAGTGTGTCAAAATAATATCCCATTATTTTCTTTTACCTTATTCCTATAAAAATCACGGGAATAAGGTAAGGACACTGGCAAGATTTTTAAACCTGTTAATGAAACCAAGATATGTCAATTATCCACATACAAGGCAGCAGGTAGTATGGGATCTTGCGACTCCTCTTTCATTCCAACAAGACAGCTATAAAAACATAGACTAAATGCATACACATTTTGTGTGGTTATATACATGGTAACCTTATAAGCAACAGGTGATCTCCTAACAAACTGAAGCATAAACTTACAGCAAAATGCACCTACTGCACACAGTGTTTTAGTTTCACATGTATGTCAAGGATTGACCTATGTTGCTCGGACTCCAGTGAGGGTACTCGATACATGAGCAGATCCAGAGGCAGGATTATACATAACATAAATTTTAGGATTTGGGGTATGGATTTGAGTGCTGATGTGGGTGTTGAGATACGGACAATAAACATATATTACGACAATACAAGTATATATGTCAATTGATTAAAGTTATTGCACTAAAATATAATGAAATTTAATTCCTTAAAAACACCTAAATTGTATTCATAAGATATATGTAAAAGCAAAGTGTCTCATACTTTGTATAACTAATTGGAGTATATATATAACATAAATCAAGAAATAAAATCAAATACCCAATCAATCTATACTTCTTGGTCATAGATGTAGTTAAAGCATCCTAAATAAATTGACCACATCTGGTGGGGACCTCACTCCCAAATCGTGCTAGATCGACACGGAAGAGGCAGGGATTTTGAATGGTTCGAGCAACATAGGGATAGAGACAGGATGCATGGAGCTTATGTTTAATAACTCCACAGCATTTCTTTGTTTCTTGCACATCATTTTCAGTGAAGGCTGAAAATTTCCATCTTCGTCATTGTGCATCTAAAGGTACTAGTTCGGTTGACATGAAAGGAAGTTCTACATGGTGAATGAGATGGTTTGAGGTAACTTGTCATTCATTGGCATCTGTAACTTGAGACATACTTATTTAAGTGATATGTTAACATGTGAAATTTTATCATGCAAGTACATGAACAATTTTTGATAAGTTCCTTTTCAAGTACATGAACTTGAAAAGGAAGAAAACGATCATGATTCTGGTCTTCAATCTATCTGTCCATTTTTGCAGAGCAAATTTCTTTAGAAAACTGTTATGAGCTACCTCAGTAGTTTCAATTAGTCGTCTCTTTTCCCTCCTTTTTGAGGCAAAAGACTTCTTAATTTGCTTTATCCTTGATCCAGATCATTGGACAGACTCATTGAAATCAATTAATTTGGAACCCACCTTTTACGGTTATATGACCGCAGCATGGATGGATTTGTACCTGGCTTATGTTAAAATGGTATTCCACTCAAGAAACCATGTTCAAAACCACAAGCCAGCATGCTACTTGGCTGACTTATGGAAATAGGACAGTCTAATGCATCGGACATGAATATGTAAATTCTTAGCGAATATCCAATTATCTTGGAAGATCTGCCAAACCATACTTCTGTTAGACATGCATGTGTCAAATGAAACTGCTTAGAGAACATGACACAAAAGGAAAGGCACTAATAGGAGACTACACGGAGTAGACTCGACGCCCCATTTAGCAGCTGTGAAGTAAACCATTGTTTCAACACCATATCTTAACCAATAATTATTCATCAGACTAACTTTACAGCCATCCAACAACTCTAGGTTAGCTGCTCCTTGATAAACACAATACTCACATTCATTTTTGTAAAACTTAATATTTATTTCAAATTCTGTCTTTTCTAGAAAGTATTTATTAATAAAACAGGTCAGTCGCACAAAATGGGTACACTAGCAAAAAGACAAAGACAGGCTCATGAATACACATCATGTTTTAAGCACAGGGCACAAGTAACTAGTAACGACTTGATTTTTGGTGATTTTTGTGAAATATTCATTTCTGTATTATTTGACCATTTTACCCCTCCCCGTGGTTGTCTTGTAGTATTTTTGCAGTGCAGGGATGTTTGGCACGGTTCCCAATGCATTTCGGTGTGAAATATGTGAAATTGTCGTTTTTGATGGCTTGAAAAGTCTTATAGTTGACTTCGGTCAACATTTATTGATCTATGTGTTGGATGGCAAAACGGACTGCGATAGCAGGTCTAGAACGTCAATTTTAAGTTGGTAACATGGTTGGTTTGGTTTTATGGCTTTTATATCTCATTTCGACCCTTGGTTTAGAAAGTTGTGAAATTAGATTTCAGGGGTCAACTCTATAAAAACGACATCTTTTCAAAAATCTAATATCGCCTTTGAGCCCGGAGCGTCGAATTTGATAGGGTAGCATAGTCCGTTTGCGTTTTCGGGATTTCGGATGAATCCCGAGGAGACCGCAGAGACAAGAAATTCTCCCAGCTGGTGCTCAGCTACTGGTGTGACCTCTAAGGCGGCCCTTTGGGCGCTTTAGCGGAGGACGCTTAGGCGGCCCTTCGAGACTAAAGAGGTCATGGCCGCCTAGCAAGTACCGCTAACGCGGTAACTTGGGCGCTTTAGCGCTCGGCCCAAGGTCCGTTTTAGCGGACTGTCACCCTGGCATAGGTGTTGCTTAGCAGCATCTGGGCGCTTTAGCGGCACCTGGTATATTTAACTACCCTTTTTTCACCACTTTTAAGACTTGGAGCTTAGAGTTTCGAGCTTTTAAGCAATTTCTTCCATTTCTAAGCTTGGGTAAGTCCAAAACATCTATTTCAACTATTTTCCTCAACTTTATCATTTAAATTTTGTTTAAACATGGATTTAAAAGTGGAATTTGGGGATTTTGGCCTGAAAGGCTTAAAAAAATATATTTCTTCTATTTAAACCCCAATTTCAACCCGTTTTCACTTGAGTTTTCTTCTATGAATTCCTTTAATCATGGGAAAAATATTTTTGGACAAAAATTTTGATTTTACACCTCTTTTTCGAAAGACCCGTTTGGGGGTCCGTTTCGACCCCGATTTGAAAGTGGTCAATATGCGTATCAATGGCTTTCTTTTGACGCACAGATTCTATATTTAAATGTTTTAGTTGGTTTTGAGTCCGTTCGTGGGAAAAGCTCTGTGTCAAAGGTTTTTTGGATCAATTTTCAGCATTCAAGGTAGGTTATAGTTTAACTTTCTTCAGACTGGGTTGGGTAGTTAATAATAATGTAAAAGCATGCTATGGGCCATGGTTGTATCATGGAAAATGCATTAACATGATTTATGTGTCTGTGTGGGGGCCTATATGGTTGATATTTGGTGGTTATTGAGATATTATTTGTTATGTGTGACTGTGTTGGGTCTTAGATGATGTTGTTGGCCCTATGGATAGATAATTATGTTTGGTTGTACTCTTTTTAGTGGGAAAAGCCTAAATTTCAGTATTTGTGTGGTATCAATGACATTTTTCTTGTACATTTCACTTGATGGTTTCTGAATTATATTGGATCATGGATGGTTAGTGGATTTGAGTGGATTTTTGGCTCACTTAGTTGGTATATTGGTTTGATATTGGATATTCTCATTTTGGTTGGTTGCGAACATTACATCCTCATATTAGATTCATTCATGAAACATTGGTACCACCGTGGAAATACTAAACTGGCTTTTCTGACAGAAAATGTGACATCTTTAAGAACCCTCTACCGATGTATGTGCCGGAGAGGAGATATGGATATTGGTATTGGATATTGATTGTATACGAGTTGACGAACCCTCCATGGTCCTACGTTGGGAAACTTTAGCTCCATAGGTGTATACGAAGGTTGTGCGACAACCTCGTGCATCACATCATCATCTTCATTGCACCTTATATATATTGTGCTTATGATGTGAATGTATTTCTGTCTTTGACTTGATATCTATTTGTTTGTTCTATCTTTCAATATTTGTAATTGATGTATCTGTATGTGTGTCCCTATTTCCTCTACATGTAATTATTATATGTGTATATATTAGAATTGTTAGTGGAGACTGTGTGGGTTACCGTTTGAGACATTTTTCTGATTGTAGGTGATGTGCCCATAGTTTGTGTTTATATGTTTTATTTTCTACTTTACTTAGTCGGCCTATGACTAAGTAATTGAAGAACAAGTGGACCGCACTCATCCCTACTACGCCCTTTCAGTGCAGATTCAGGTACGACGAATAGTTGATTCAGGCGATACTTGGAGCCCAATCGAGGTAGATATTGATTTATGCATCCGGAGTTGACTTCTACCTTTCCTTATTTAGACTATGTATAACTTGTATTCAGAGACAGAGAGTTGCTCCTGTTTAGATATCTTATGTATTTTTTACCTCGAGTTATACTAGTTAGTTCTTACACTGTGACACCAAGTTTTGAGATTGGGTTGGTATCTTGATCATATTTCCGCTCTTACTATATTCATATATGGCTCGGCTCCATTCTAGGAGTCTTGCCTAGGTTTTGTTATTGTTTTTCTCATTTTATATTAATTTGGGTGATAGGCTTACTTGTCGAGGCTTTCCGCGACAAGCGCCACCACGACCCTTGGTTTTTGGGTCGTGACATAACTTGACACTAGGTATAACATACGTTTATATCCATTTATGAGTTGAGATGCCCAAGATTGTTTTTCATATGTACCACGCATTAAAATATCAAAATAGACACACAGATAGAAAATGCTTTCTCAATCAAAACCCAATACAACAATCTGAATTTTGCATAACCAAACAGCTTAATTTCCCAATATAAGCAAGCAGGCTTTCTCACCAATTCCATTGTCAATCAAGAAAAAGATTGAAAATGAATTTGTCAATCAAAACCCACGACAACAACATGCAATCTTTCCATGACACAATACAACAATGTCACTCTCGATTGCTCTGTCAAGAAAAGAAATTCTTCAACTCTAATTTCAGCTACAGAATAGCAACCCAATAAAACGAATTAATTAATAGTAAAAGAGATTTTAAGAAAAAAAAAAACTGACCACAAAACCAATGGGAACAATTAGCTTGACAAGGAATATGGAAACTGCCATGGCATATAGAACAAACATCATTCTCTGGTGGTCCGTCCATTTCTTCTTTTATATACAATCACTGCCTTTGCCCTTCCTCTTTCTTTATAAGTAATTTTGTTGAATAAGCATAAAACAATTTCAATGGATCCTAACTTGGCTTTCTTTTTTCTTAACAAGTGAGGATTTGTTCAAGTCCGAAGAGAAACTTTAATTCGAATTTTCCCCTAATGTTTTAGAAAATACAATTTGCTCCCTTTAGTTTTAAGCTCAAAGCAGCGAAAATGAGGTTGAATACCCACTTCAGAGTTGAAACAATTAAAAGGGACACATATTTATTAAAAAATCAATTAAGTAAATTTAGAACTTAATTATAATTTGTAAAATATTGGGAATAAATATTACAATATTAAAATTTATTTTACCTTTCTTTTCTTTATCTATTCCTTTTTTTTTCCTTCTCCCCTTTTTCATCTTCTTTGTTGTTTTTCATAGTTGTCATTTTTGTTATGTATTTTTTTTCTATGCCTTATCTTCTTGTTATTTTTTATTATTTTTCTTCTGAGTTTTTTATTAAGAAAAAAATTTGAAATATATTTAAATTTTGACAAAACTTGTTGTAACATGCATTAATTTTGCGGGAATTCTATTACACCCTCCCACCCCTACTATTTTAATGCAGAATATACACCTTTATATGCTGACGTGGTAGAGAGAGAGAACTATACTTTCTTTAAGAGAGTGAGAAGTTATATTCTGATTTTTTAATTTATTTTATTTCTCTCTCATCATCAAAAAAGCCACAAACCTCATCTCTTCCAAGAATGGCTACCACTACAACCATCATTTTTATCCGCACAAAGCTCTAGAAATCCTTCACGCCATCACAATGTCAATCGACACACACAAATCGTAGACAACAATTTCTAACAGACCCACGAGAATTATTGTAATTACTTGCAAATGTTGTGATCTGGTTTCTCTCAAATTTGAATCTCAAACTTCATTAATGGCGTTTTACAGATCCTTTCTTCAAGTTTCAGGCAATCAATTTAGTAGATAAACTTAATTTAAGCTCCAATAATATTTCTCAACTTATTTTAATAATTGGTCATTATATCCCTACAAATATGAAAATGCAGTCTCTCTTCTTCATCTCCTTTGCTCTGAAAATTTGATACAAAATCACCCTTAATCTTCTCAAAATTGCCCTAATTTTAGATATGAACTCATCTCAATTTTTTTATTCTTTTGACATATTATTCGCTAAAAAAGAAGCTCATCTATGGCAAATCAAAATTTGAACTCAAGTTTTTGAACAAACTTTAATGATGGTTTTCAATCGGTGCTTCAGTTTTGAACCTTCAAACAATAATCAACTCAGTTGTTCTCAATTCAAGAATATAAATTCAAAAATAAGATCCAAGACATGCATTGATCAATTTGGACGTTTTAGCCTACAATAAAGTTTTTGGAATAATAAACAAAAAGGGAAAGAAAGAAAGAAAGAAAGAAAGAAAGAAAGAAAGAAAGAAAGAAAGAAAGAAAGAAAGAAAGAAAGAAAGAAAGAAAGAGCTTTACACTACAATGGAGTTAAACACCTAAAATAGAGTTTTTGGAATAATAAATTGAAAAAGGAAAGAAAAAAAAGGAAGGATAAAAAAGAAAAAGAAAAATATTATATTTACACATGCCAGATTGAGTGTATACTATTAGGGGTGGCAATTTCAGTTCATATTTGTGAAAAAGGTCCATTTAACCCATATTTAGTGAATTGGATCACTCATATTTCAAATGGGTAAATATGGACTTCAACACATTTTAAAAGCTCATACAAATATGGACAAAATGGGTAAAATATGGGTACCCATTTAAACACATAAATCACCCACATATGCTTAACGTTTCAGTTTTTTTTCTTTTCTAGTTTCTTTTCTTCTTCTTTTTTTCTTTCTTTTTTCCTTTAATTTACCTTTTTTCTTTTTCATTTTTTTTACTCATTCCTTATAATTTCTTTTTTTCTTTCTCATTTTTTCATCTATTTTTTTTATTTCTTTTTTCTTTGTATTTTTTTTTTCGCTTTCCCCTTTCTCATTCTTATTTCATCATTCGTATTCGCTTGAGACCTACATGGGTTAATAAATATAAACTTCTAATTATCCCATTTAGCCTATATAATTCATAACATCTCTTATCAATTAAATATAATTCATAGTCTCACTCCTTTATTATTATTTTTTTCTATCTTTATTTCTCTTTTTTTTGTTTTTTTCTTTCTTTTTTCCTTTAATTTACTATTTTTTCTTTCTTTTTTCCTTTAATTTACTTTTTTTCTTTTTCATTTTTTCCACTTATTTTTTACTCGTTTCTTACACTTTTTTTCTTTCTCCTTTTTCATCATTTTTTTCTTTTTCAATTTTATTTCTTTGCATTCTTTTTTTTTTGTATTTCCGTTTCCCCCTTTTTCATTCTTGGTTCGTCATTTTTATCATTTTTCTTAGTTTTTTATATTTTTTTCCTCATTTTTTTTGTCATTGCATTTTATATTTTTTTACTTTAAATTTATTTGTATCATACTATATATTTCAAATAAATTTATTATTTGTATTTTAATAGTTTAGTTGTCAATATGTGTAATTTATTATTTGTATTTATATACAAATAAATATATGAATTAAAATCAACATGGGTTGTGGTGCAGTGGATGAGGTTGCTCCACCCTTAACCAGAAGTCGAGGGTACGACCCTGGTTATGGAGAAAACTCTGTTGGGAGCGCTGCCACCTTAATGGGCCCTGCAACGCCCGATCCGGATTAGTCGGGGCTCCAATGCAGGCACCGAACACCGGATGAAAAACTAAAAAAAAGTATATGAATTAATTATATTTTCTTGAGACTAAAATATATATGGTTGAGGATCCACATAGCCCTCAAATTATAAATGTTGGGCGAATATAAATCAATATGCGCTTATGGTATTTTCGTTATCATAAAAAAAAAAGGAAACCAAAAATAGAAAAAAAAAGTAGAAAGAGAGGTAGAAGTTAGAGATAGAAGAGAGAAAAAAGCGTAAAGAAAGAATTGAAAAAAAATACAAAAAAAATCAAAAAGAAAAAATAATGAAAAAAAAGAAAAGGAAAAAGAAAAAAGATGATGGTGAAAACAAATATACTGAGTGGTTACGATATTTTAGTCATCATCCATAATTTGTACTCGACTTAACCATGTTCTTAGAAAATAAAAAAAATATAAAACATAAAATACAACCAAAAAAGAAAAAAAATGAGAAAGAAGAAAAAAGAAAAAAAAGGAGACTAAAAACGAAAAGGAAAAAAAAACAAAGGGTAGAGGGTAGAGATAGAAGAGAGAGAAAAAAATGACAAAAAAATGAAAAAAAAGAAAACTAGAGGCTACATATAGAAGAGAGCCAAAAAAAATAGAAAAAAAGTCAAGTTGATATGATATAGAAGTTTTAAGTTTTTGACTTGGGAGTTAAAGTGGGTTGAAACCATTTTTACCCAATGCATATTTGACCAAATCCATATTTATCCATATTTATATGGGCGGATTGCAATCCCAACCATTTTTGTTCGATCCATATTTAACTCGTCCAAATCCAATCCAATCCGCCCGTTTGCCACCCCTATATACTACTACAAAAACATAACCATTGTATTACCACATAGTAGGGTCTGGGGAGGATAAAGTGTATGGAGACCATACCACAACCTCAGGTGAAGTAGATATTATTTTCGATAGATCCCCGACTCAGGATAGATAACATTATAACAAACACAAAAACATAAAACATATAAGCTAATACAATACACAAAATAAACTAACACTGCTAGCTACTGCAGAAAATAATACAACCACAAGATAATACTGTACACTATCTATTTAAAAATCATAAACATCCCGAACAGAGAACTCCAGACATAAACAAAGTACTCTTTCCTACTGTTACAGACGCACTCCTACCCCCTAACTCTCTACCCTAATTTGCGACCTCAACACCTTTCTATCAAGGGTCATGTCCTTCGTAAGCTGTACCTGCTCTATATCATGCCTAATCACCTTCCTTCAATATTTCTGCGGCTATCTCTACCCCCTAAAGCCATCCATAGTCATCCACTCACACCTTTTACTTGAGCATCCAAGCCCTTCCTCATCACGTATCTGAACTAATGTAACCTCACTTATAGCAACTTGTTTTCTACCGAAGCCACTCCTACCTTCTCCCAAATCATCTCATTCCTAACCCTATCTCTCCTGGTAAGGCCACACATCCATTACAACATCCTCATCTTCATCACCCTCAACTTTTGAATATGGGAGTTCTTAATTGGACAATACTCTACTCCATATAACATAGCTGATGTTCCGACTTTTGACGAAACATTATGCATTTTTTTCTTGGGAAAATTGTATGTTTTCAAGCAACCAAGGTTGTATTTAATGCTGGATTTTAGTGTTTCAGGGTAAAGAGCTAGATGAAGGAAAAGACTCAGGAAAATAGCAGAAAAACACCAATGGTGGTCAAAATGGTGGACCACCATTTTTATTGTGGACCACCAAACTGACCACCATACCTAAAACAGAATTCAAGATTTTAGAACACTCAGCAAAGGTAAAAATGGTGGACCACCAGTTTTGCGGTGGACCACTAATTTAACCACCAAATTTAGGATTTCAGAAGACCCACGGGTGGTTAAAATGGTGGACCACCAATTTTGCGGTGGACCACTAACCTGACCACCAGACCCAAACAAAATTCAGGATTTCAGAACACTCAACGAAGGTCAAAATGGTGGACCAACAGTTTTGCGGTGGACTACCAATTTTGACCACTAGATTTAAGATTTTAAAAGACCCACTGGTGGTCAAAATAGTGGACCACCAGTTTTGTGGTGGACCACCAATCTGACCACCAGACCCAAATAGAATGCAGTATTTCAGAACACTCAGTGAAGGTCAAAATGGTGGACCACCAGTTTTGCGGTGGACCACTAATTTGGATGCATTTTTTTGTCTGAATTCAAATTTAAATCCTTTTTTCCTAGGAACATATAAATACCCAGTTTTAGGTTTTATTAGATATCTTTTATCACTTACCTTTTATTAGGGTTTTCCATACTGAAAATACATTGTTACATAGTTTTTCTCTAAGATTCATTGGAGATTTGTGGATCTAGATTCCTTTATCATATTGTCTATTGAAGATTGAAGAACAACAATTGTGACTTTTGTAAGTAAACTTTGAATTAATTTATGAATAACACAATGGTTAGACTCTTTCTTGGGTAGAAATGTGTGGCTAATCTCCCATAACTAGGGTTATGGGAGCCTTGATGTGAATAGCTGATTGGGGGTTGTGAATTTAGTAGATTCCCATGATTAATTGATATTGCATAAACCCTTCTTCACTTTAATGACTTTTCTTGGTTGCAAACATGAAAAGTGAGCCCAAGAACAACACTTGTTTGAATAGAAAAATGTTTGTTGGGAAAAGAAAGGGTTTACATAAATCTAAAGGCCTTAACCTTTGGATAGAGGGTCTGCCTTAACCGGATCAACCCATGTGAGAATATAGTTGAATAAATAATATGTTCCTTAAGTTTGAAAGAATTAAGGGATAAGCTACTCATTTATGTTGAGAAACTAATGGGTAAACCATAGAATTCAATTAATCTTGCAATTAGAATTGTTCATTGGGAATTCAAAATAGTTCACAACCCTAGCTGCTTAAGCATCTTGGTAACTGTAACTCTAGTTTGACTTCTCTTATTGAATTATTATTAGCAATGTAACCTACAGTTGGATTACTTTCTGTGACAAATATTTGAATATAATTGATAAATCAAAATCCCCCTATATTCTGGAACCTTTGATCAACAGTCTAGTAACAACCATAATACTTAGTGAACATAATATTCCTTGTGGGATTCGACACCCAACCCTGTTGGGTTCTATATTTGACAGTGACTGTTTACACTCTCTAACGAGAGTTGTAATTTGGGCATATCAAATTTTGGCACTATTGCTGGGGAATATAGTTGTAAATTAAGTTTGTGTTTGTTAATTGACCTTTGGTCAAGTTTCCCAAATTTTACCTTTGTTTGTTATATTTGATTTCTGAAGAGTAGTTATTGTGTATGCCAAGTACACAGAGATCAGGTGCACCGTTATTACCTGTACATCCGAAACCACAGTTAATTGGCAGAATGACAGACCCTTAGAAAGCTAAAAGACTAGCCTCCATGGCTAGAGCCCAGATTGATCAACAGAATGATGGTCAACCTGCATGTCATCCTAATCCTAATGACGATGATTTAGGGGATGACAACTTGTTAAATCCTGCTAACCCAAAGCGTGTAGAGAATGTAGTTGCGCCGGTAAATCGGAATGTAATCAGAAATCATCTTTTTAGAGCAAGGCAGGACCGTCAGCCTGTGCAGTTTGATCTCAATGATAATGATGATGGAATGGATGGAGCAGGTGCTACTGGAGCTATTATTCCTCGACCTCTAGCACCAGGAGCTAAGTTCAATATTACCAGTACAATAATTTAACTCTTTCATCTCAAGAGGTTGTTCGGTGGACTCCCGAGGGATGATCCTAATATGCATTTAGTTAATTTTATCATTATTTGTAATTTCTTTGATAACCCAAGAGTAAGACAGAATGTTATCCGACTATGCTTGTTTCCATTGTCTCTGTCTGGAGAGGCAACACTATGGCTTAATAGACTAACTCTCGATTATATAACCAACTAGAGGCAGTTGAAAGAGGCTTTCCTAGAAATATTCTTTCCACCTTCCAGGAGGGTACAGTTGAGGGATGAAATCTGTAACTTTCGGCAGCTCCCCACTGAAGCTCTTCATGAGACTTGGGAGAGGTTTAAAAAGAAGCTGATGCAATGCCCAAATCATAATATGACTGATATTCATTTAATGGAGACTCTCTATAAGGTCTTGAACTCTATTACAAAGCCAGCCGTGGATAATGCTGCAGGAGGATCATTTATCGATCTCACTTTTCCAGAGGCCTCAGAGATGCTTGATCAGATGACCAAACAAAGTAGAGCTTGGCATACCAGGAATTCTATGGTAGCAAGCCCTACTGTGTCTGATGGTATAATTGCAGAGCAATACAAGAAGGAGGAGGAACGTGACCAGGACATGGCACACTTGAAGATGCAAATGGATTTGTTGACCAAGCATTTATTATCTGGAAAGACTAAGAAAGTAAAAGTTGTAAGATCCCAAGGCAGAGCTGACTCTGATTCGGAAGAAGAGGCAAACTATCTAAACAACCAGGGGGTTTCCGTGGCAATAACCAATGAAACCAAGGTCGGAACTATTACGATAAAGCTGGTTATAAAGATAGGGACCAAGGGAGTTAGAATAATAATAATGACATAAGTGGACTGTATGTACCTCCTTGAAGTTGTGATAATATTGCCACCAGTTCAGGCAAAATGTCCATGGAGGACATGATGAAGAAACTATTGAAGGTAGATGAGGCAACAAATACAAGGGTGATGGTAATGAAGAGTGACTTATCTTGCATGAGTCAATTAGTAAATTTTCACTTAACTTCTATCAAACAACTGGAGCAATAGATGAGCCAATTATCCACAACATTCAACCAAAGAAAGAGTGGTACTCTACCAAGTGATACAGTTCAGAATTCAAGGACTGGCGGATCGTGTATAGCTATCACTACTAGGAGCGGTAAGATGTTATGTAGTCCATGTTTGGAAGAATCCTCTCATATTAATAAGGTCAAAATGGATGGGAAGATAGTTAATGAATCTCCAGTGGTGCCTGTAGAGTTGGGAGGTTTATAAAAGAAGAGTTCAGAAGTGGAACAACCACCTAAGCTGAAGCATGTTAGTGATGTAGAGCAAGGCATAAGAAAGAAGGTAGAAGTTACTCCAGTTGAAATCCCAAGGCCACCACCCTCATTTCCACAATGATTAAAGAATAAAGAAGATGATGGCAAGTTTAGCAAATTCATGGTTATGTTGAAGTAGTTGACAGTGAATGTGCCCTTAGTTAAAGCACTGGAACAGATGTCCGAATATGCTAAGTTTATGAAAGACCTATTGATAAAGAAAAGGACTATGAGCTATAAAATAGTAGACAATCTTCATCATTGTAGCGCTATTGCTACAAGATCTATTGTGCAGAAAAAAACTGATCCGGGAGAATTTACTGTCCCATGTATGATTGGATCGCTAAATTTTGAAAGGGCCCTTTGTGATCTTGGGGCAAGTATAAATATGATGTCGTTGGCAGTTTTCAAGAAACTGGGTTTGGCAGATTCTACGCCTACCAATATGTGGCTTCTAATGGCGGATAGATCGGTGAAAAGGCCTATTGGGATTCTACATGATGTACTTGTAAAGGTGGCCGATTTTATATTTCCTATCGACTTTGTAATTCTTGATTGTGAAGTGGACTTTAAAGTACCCATAATTTTGGGCAGACCTTTCTTAGCAATTGGGAGAGTGTTAGTTGACCTGGAGTTGAATGATTTGAAATTTAGGCTCAATAGGAAAGAGGTTAGTTTTGAAGTATGTAAATCCATGAAATAATAAAAGGAGATGAGGTTCTTCTTGATTGTTGATGTTTTCTACCAAGATGAGCGAGATGTACCAGTTAAGGATAGGTCTGTTGTGGAGACCATCACTAGTGTGGTTGAACTTGAAAGCAAGGGTGTTAGTGTTTCCAAAGTGGATTGACTAGGAATAAAACATTTTCTTGATTCAACAAGTGAAGTAAAGGGGTATAAACAAGGTATCTTGATGAATTCTGAGTAGTCAAGATGACCGAGTCGTGCCGCAACGTTAAATCAGGCGCTTCTAGGGAGGCAACCCAAGGTATTTTGTTGTTTGTATTCATCTTATGTGTTTGACATCAGATCTTCGCACCTATGGTGCCACAGTTATGTTTCTAACTCTTTTGTTTTGGTTTGATGTATTGGGGACAGTGCATGATTTTAAGTTGAGGGTGTATGAGGCTGCTTGTGGGTCTTGATGCCCTCTTGGGGTTTTTATTGTCGTGTATTTTTTCCCCGGAGTCTTGTTTCTAGTAGAACCGGCATGTTTAGACGTATTATGTTTTGTTTTGTGATGTTTTGTGGTTAATTGAGAGAAAAATAAGTATCTAGGACAGTTGACATATTTTTGTTGATTTTAGGGATAAATGATAAATACCTCTCCAATTATCTATTTTTAACTGTGTGATGTGCATCTATATGCAACTATTGTGAATCTTTTTATGGCATTAGTATTAGAGACACAATGATCATTGCTAACAATTGCATAACCCGACCAGGTAGTAGCTTGTGATATACCTTTGTGCCAAGTGTGTGTGAGATATTACCAAGTTTCCTTGTGTGTTTAATCCAGAACTTGCTCGGCTAGTCTTGCCTAGGTTGTAGGATAGAGGTTAGGAAAAGATCATAGGTCGTTTTTGATAGTAGTCCACTTTTAGCCTAAATGTCCTTCCATGTGAATGATATCCCTTGATCCCGATTTTGAGCCTGTATGCCTGTTTTTCTTGTAGACCTATCACTTTTCTATTTGTATCACAATGAACCTGTTTTGGCCCTAGTCCTCCTTGGACATTGTGCACTTTGACTTAGGCAAATAGCCTAAGTTGAGGGTGGCTATCATAGGGGTGCGTGCTATAAAATGGGTATGAAGAAAGGTAAAATAAGAGAAAAGATTGCAAGGCTGAGTGTAGTAGAAAAAGAATAAGAAAAGCAATGTTGTGAAAAAAAGAAAATGAAAGACTAAAAGACTGTACCCAGCCTGAAGTTGTGTTAATAAAGAAAGAGAGAAATACGTTAAAGGTTAATAAGTGAGACTCCAAAAGTTAGTGTAGTGCCAAGGAGGCCTAGTCACTTTAAATATCTTTACGTATCATACCAGCCTCAAGCCTGCTTTACAAGCTGAAGAAAAGTCCTATAGTAATCCTAACTTAACTGTCTAAAAGCTTAGGTGATGAAAATAAGGGCAAGTTTATGGTATTTGAAATACATTGATTGGAACTTCTTTCTGAGAGTGAGTTTCTCTTAACTGTCTCCGTTTTGACATGCTTGATTTCATATATAAGTGAGGAGGGACTTCTTCATTATAAGGACACATGGGTTGTATTGTTGGCTGCTTACTTGTTTAGGTAGTGTAACTTGTACATATGCGTGGTTGTTTTTTGCTAATGTGATACCATAGCTTGATTTCTTTGTGTCACATTGTTGACTTTCATTAAAATACATAGTTGGGTTTAAAGTGATTAAACTTGGAGAGAGTAATGTGTTTTGAACTAAAATTGATGATTGACTGTTATAGGTATCTTATGTTTCTCTTGGTTAAGCATCGTAGTATGGTATTATGTAGTTGCTTGAGGACAAGAAATTATTTTAAGTTGAGGGTGTTAATGTTCCGGCTTTTGACGAAACATTGTGCATCTCTTTCTTGGTAAAATTGCATGTTTTCAAGTAACCAAGGTTGCATTTAATACTGGATTTTAGTGTTTCAGGGTAAGGAGCTAGATGAAGGAGAAGGCTTAGAAAAATAGTAGAAAAACACCAGTGATGTCAAAATGGTGGACTACCACTTTTGTGGTAAACCACCAAACTGACCACCAGACCTAAATCAGAATTCAGGATTTCAAAACACTCAACGAAGGTCAAAATGGTGGACCACCAGTTTTGCGGTGGACCACCAATTTAACCACCATTCAGGATTTCAGAAGACCCACGGTGGTCAAAATCACCACCAGTTTTGTGGTGGACCACCAACCTGACCACCAGACCCAAACAGAATTCAGGATTTCTGAACACTCTGCAAAGGTCAAAATGGTGGACCACCAATTTGACCACCAGATTCAGGATTTCAGAAGACCCACTGGTGGTCAAAATGGTTGGCCACCAGTTTTTCGGTGGACTACCAACTTGACCACAGACCCAAATAGAATGCAGGATTTTAGAACACTCAGCGAAGTCAAAAGAGTAGACCACCAGTTTTGCGGTGGACCACCAGTTTTGCGGTGGACCACAAGTTTTGCGGTGGACCACCAATTTGGACGCATTTTTTTTAATTCAAATTTAAATCCTTTTTACCTGGGAACATATAAATACCTAGTTTTAGGTTTTATTAGGTATTTTTTATCTCCTATCTTTTATTGGGGTTTTTCATATTGAAAATACCTTGTTACATAGTTTTTCTTTAAGATTCATTGGAGATTTGTGCATCTAGATTCCTTTATCATATTTCTATTGAAGATTGAAGAACAACAATTGTGACTTTTGTAAGTAAATTTTGAATTAATTTATGAATAACATAGTGGTTTCTTCTCTTTCTTGGGTGGAAATATGTAGCTAAGCTCCCATGACTAGGGTTATGGGAGCCTTGATGTGAATTGCTGATTAGGGGTTGTGAATCTAGTAGATTCCCTTGATTAATTGATATTGCATGAACCCTTCTCCACTTTAATGACTTTTGTTCGATGCAAACTTTAAAAGTGAGCCTAAGAACAACACGTGTTTGAATAGAAAAGTGTTTGTTGGGAAAAGAAAGGGTTTACATAAATCTAAAGTCCTTAACCTTTGGATAGAGGGTAGATTCCTTAACCGGATCAACCCATGTGAGAATATAGCTGAATAAATAATATGTTCCTTAAGTTTGAAAGAATTAAGGGATAATCTACTCATTTATGTTGAGAAACTAATGGGTAAACCATACAATTCAATTAATCTTGCAATTAGAATTGTTCATTGGGAATTCAAAATAGTTCACAACCCTAGCTGCTTAAGCATCTTGGTAACCATAACTCTAGTTTTACTTCTTTTATTGAATTACTATTCGTAATATAACCTATTGTTGGATTACTTTCTATGACAAACATTTGAATATAATTGATAAATCAAAACCCCCCTCTATTCTGGAAACTTCGATCAACAGTCTAGTAACAATCACAATACTTAGTGAACACAGTATTCCCTATGGGTTCTATATTTGACAACAACCGCTTACACTCTCTAACGAGAGTTGTAATTTGGGTATATCAATAGCCGGTCGGATAACCACTTCATAGAATTTACCTTTAATATTTGGAGACACATTCTTATCACACAAGACTCTCAAAGTGAGCCTCCATTTCAACTACCCAACACCAATACGTTGCGTGACATCCTTGTCAATCTCACCGTTCCCCTGAATCATAGACCTAGATACTAAAAACTCTCTCTCTTCTAAATTACTTGAGAATCCAACTCTACTACCACATCAACCTTCTGTGACAAATCACTAAACTTACATTCCAAGTACTCTGTTTTGCTCCTTCTTAACTGAAATCCTTTAGACTAAAGGTTTTGTCTTCAAATATCCAACTTATCATTAACTCTTCTTCAAGTCTCGCCAATCAGTACCACATTATCAGCATATAACAACACCAAGGCACCTCTCCTAGAATACATTGCGTTAGAACATCCATCACCAAGGCAAATAAAAAAAAGCTAAGAATCGATCCTTAGTGCGACCCCATCAAAATGAGCAAGTGATCTAAATCACTAGCTACCGTCCTTACTCGAGTCTTTGCGTCGTCATACATGTATTGAATCAACCTAGTGTATGCCACAGACCCCCCTCTAGCCTCCAAACACCTCTACAGAATCTCCCTAGAGACTTTGTCATATGTCTTCTCAAGGTCAATGAACATCATGTGCTAGTCCTTCTTTCTCTCTATAAACTGCTCCACTAATTCCTCATGAGGTGAATGGCCTCAATAGTCGATCGACCTGGCATAAAACCGAACTGATTCTCAGAAATAGTCACGATCTTTCTTTACCTCAACTCTACCACCCTTTCTCAAATCTTTATAGTATAATGATATGGGATTGCCAAGGGAAGCACGAAACAAACACCAAATCAGTCCACTAATCTTAAGGATTCGAGGACCAAGATGGAGACCTCACTCGGATTCGCTACCAACAACAAGAATACAAGATACAAGAGTATATTTTAACACCAAAACAGTTACAAAAACGTGGTGAACAAGATGAAAAACAATAATACAAGTTTTGGATTCAACGAAGACCCCAAAACAGTCCACTACACAACACATACACGATTTGCAAGAAAAATAAAGATAGATAGTGAGACCAAGATTATTACAAGATTAAGAACCAAGTGTATTTCAACACTAACCCCTAATGAATGTAACAATCAAAACCACACTCTTACGGTGACCACCAAGGGAATGAACTCGCCTCAAGATCTACCGTTTCCAAGCAAAGATCAATATTGGCTTTTCCAAGCCCTATGCTAAGAGTGACTTTTCCAAGTCCTACAACTAAGGGTGTTACACTCTCCAAAGAGAGAAGTTATGTCTTTCAATTCTTCATCCTTCAAAAATCTCGTGAAAATAAGACTAAGGGGGCCTATTTATAATATATTACAAATGAAGATAACAAGACCACTTTGCCCTTAATGAGAGGGGCGGCCATGGTGTGTAAATACACCATGTGTAATGTCCAAAATACCCTTAATTAAGGTCAAAAACCGTGAGTCCTCAACCTTAAATTCTCCAAGCAATCTTCCACACGCGAGATTGCTTTAAGTTATGCTCAAAACGGGTCCTCCATGCATGTTCTTGTTTTCTCGAGGTGACCAAGTCTTGAGTATCTATGTGTTGGCCTCCAAAAATGTCATCAAAAGATAAGATGGCCATTTGTCCCGTATCATCCTTCCTTTCTTGAAAAGGATTCGACCTCGAATCCAAACCTTGCAAAATAGAAGAGAGGAGAAACAAATACAAATTCCTCATGGCATGAGGGTTAGGGTTAGCATAACAAATCATCTCAACATGCCAAGGTTGCACATATTTGCAATATAACCAAGAATCCTTTGAAAGGAATATTAAAAACTCAATAAAAGATGTACAAAGGATTTGGGTATAGGATACATCAAGAGTAACACTTTGCTTGTCATGTAGACCAAGCAACAAGTTTGGTGCACCAACATCACCATTTCTAAATTTGGCACCGGGGTCAAATGGGAAAAGTGGCCATAGACATGGGTCTCGACAACACTTCCCTTTCCCGAGATCTACACCTAAACTAAATGACATACTCTCTACAATAACATACATATCATCCAAATCAAATAGAGAGTAGAGAAAGGTATCACTCAAATCGACTTCTACTAAGGTGCTCTCATATGTGTACTCACTACTAGTTTCCCAATAATCACCATGAGTACTCTCAACAATGAAATCACACAAAGTAGAAGAAGAAGTAGCTTCGGCAACTACACATTCCTTACCCTTAAGAGTACTCTCATCTTCCAAGAAGAGATTTCCCTCTTTAGGAGGAATGTTGTCACACCATAGTGGGTTAGCATATAGGCTATAGCTTCCAAGGCAAGTTATACCGTCATTTTCACCACTAGGTTCATTAGGAGTGTTTAAATCATCTTCAAACAAGACATTATACCTAAAAAGAGTGTGATCTACCTCACGGACAGATTTGGAACAAGAAAGTTCCTCACTCTCTAAATGATCAATATCAAGTTTCAAGGATGTTTCAAACACAATATTACCCCAAGAAGAGCTCTCGGGTTCATTCTCACTTTGTTGACCAACATTTTCAAATATTTCACTCACTTGAGTCCTATTAAGCACATCACACACATACTCAAGTGGTGGACAGTTTTCACGAACAAGTTGATCAACACCCATTATACAAGACGATGTACTTCCATTCAACATATAGGCTTCAACACTAGGTGGACATAAATTGATCTCACAAGCGGAGTCAATTTTGTTATCAATAGGGTCAACTAGTGTATCCAAACTCACAATATGTACATCATCATCAAGTGGCAAAGAAACAATAGACTCACATATAGGAAAACTACAACTCACACTCAATGGGCTACTAGCCACACAATTATCATTCACATGTACAAAAGTGTAAGAGTTATCCATTTTACCTTGAAGTCCTTGAGTAGATTCTTCTTTGTCATGGTGTGAAGGTCCTCCAAAAGCTTGGGCAGCAACTTCCTTTTGGCATTGTTCTTCTTCGCTTGCCATGTTGGTACCTACACAAATGTCCTTAGAAATAGAAGGACAACCAATGTTAGCATCGTTTGGTGGTAATCCCCTCACTTTGCTCCACACAACCTCTCTTTTTTCAACTCTCGGATTACCACCTTGCACTCCCTTACTCCTCTCAATCTTTTGTCTCTCATAATAATTCGGATTGGAGTAGGTAGGCATTTCTCTTCGTGGCTTAGGCAGCAAGTAAGTCATGAGGCGATTCCCCCACTGGTCTCTTATAATATTTGGCCAATTTTGCACGTTTGGAACTTTATGTTGTGCAAACCAATTGGCACCTAAGCATACATGACCGTATGTCAATGAAAGAATATCGCACCACACCTCCTCATGGTATTCAAATTGGGAGAAGACAACCTTGACCCTCTCAGTAACCTTAAACCCGTCCAAGAAGTATGGAACAAGTAAAGGCTCACGAAACAACCCCAAGTAGTCAACCATGGATGGAACGATGTAGTTTCTATGGTACCTATCATTTAGCTCAATGAGGCAGCCCGGTATCCCACACATGGTCACCTTTCCGGAGTGTACATTCCTTCTTGGATCTACATTATAAGGCATACGAGTACCCCTTAGTTTTGGAGATGCATACCCTCTTCTTCTCATTGGACAACCTCCACTAGAGCTAGTATAACCATTCACACTATATCGACTTTGATAAGAAGTACTACAAGGTGGAGAATATGGATCTTCATACTCCTCACGTGTACCCTCATCATAGCTCTCATAAGCTTTGCAAACAAAAGGGTTATACCTAACACCAAACCTAGGTTCGGAGTAAGAAGTGTAAGACTCCTCACATGCCCCAACATCATCATAAGATCCATCACGAGGTCCTACATCATCTCCAAAGTTACCATAAGCACTAGGCACTTCATTCACCTCATTTTCTCCCTGAAAACAGTAACTTTCAAATCTGCCTATGTTTTGATCATGACTATTTTCATAGCCTCCGCAATCTCCCTCAACTTCGTAGCCATAAAAACCCTCACTACAATCATAGTCTCCCATATTGTAGTCACAATACTCCCCGGCTATCGAAGTCATGTTCCCCTTATATCACCCTTTAAACCTACAAAATGAACAAACAAGATTAGTAGTAAAGCTCCTCACCAACACTCGATACACTCACCTTTGTGATTCTCACAATTGGAGCGGTGAATATTGAAAGTTGCTTATACTCCGGTAGTCAATAGGATGTCAATTCTACTTGGCGGCCGGAATAGATTCTTGTTTGATCGACTCAAGACACAACACAAAATCTACTTACGAACTTGAAACAAAGAAGTTACTACGAGTTAAAAATGAGAAAAGCACTCAAATAACAAAGACACGAACAAACGGACACAAAACTAACTTACAAGCTAGTAGGAGATTACTAGGTTGTCAATTAGTGTTCGAACCAACAAACGAACTAAGAGACAATAAAAATGGAACTAAGAAATCTCAAATTTGAGCCAAAATTTGATGCGTGAACAGTAACTTGATGACGTGGCAGCCACGTATTGGTCTCGGTCCCACACAACTTTTGTTGTCCAATTTCAAGTCTTGGTCAATTTTTCAATTTGGACTTTGGTGGAATTTGTTTAAGGAGGGAAATTCAAACAAGTCTTGGAGCCCTTTTCAATTTCAAGTTTTCAAGACTTGAATTTATTGTACTTCTCCTTAAAACATGGATCCTTAAATCATTGGAAAGTGTTGGAAAGTGGTTGAGACTTGATTGATAGGTCTTTGTTGGTTGTAGTGTCTTTCAAGATTAACAAATAATACACCCTTTTCCTTCAACTTTTTAGATTTAACATTCACTTTATCTTCAACAATATATGAAGGTGGTGATGAACATCAAGAACAACAACAACAACATCAAGAACTACAACAATAATCTCCAAGAACACCAACAATTTTCACACGGCCACTTCCAAATTCCACAATAACAATATCTCCAACACTTGGCCAAGACAACTACACCTTCAACAAAATGGTTCTCAATCCACCAATTAACAACAATATCACGTGGCCAAGCTTATAACAACAACAAGATGAAAGCCACAAGGCCAAAACAAGATAATAATGTTTTCACACGACCAAGATTACAAAACCAACAACGGCCAAGTCTCTTTGGTGTTGCATTTCAGTTTTTTTTTTTTTTAAACAAGAGATGAAGGTTGTGAAGAACTTCAAGAACAACAACAATACTCTTTTCAAGATCTACAACAACACCACAACACAAGGCCTTCAACTCGGTCAAGGCTAGAACAACAACATCCAATCGGCCACACTTTGTTCACAACAACAATATTAACAATTCAAGCTCAAGTTTGGATCGACTCAAAGTGTTAGTGAGGAACAAAACTAACACTACAAACACACAAGACAAGTAAAAGACTTCTAGACCTAGACTCAAGAACAAATCTCGGCTAAGAACACAATTTCGGCCAAGACAACAACAATGGACAGATTGCAATTTTTTTCTGAAATTTTCAGCTTTTCAACAATTTTTTTTTTATTTTCTAACAAGCAAGCCCAAGATTGATCTTGTAGGAACAAGATCAAGCCATGCTCTGATACCAAATGATACGGGATTGCCAAGGGAAGCACGAAACAAACACCAAATCAGTCCACTAATCTTAAGGATTCGAGGACCAAGATGGAGACCTCACTCGGATTCGCTACCAACAACAAGAATACAAGATACAAGAGTATATTTTAACACCAAAACAGTTACAAAATGTGGTGAACAAGATGAACAACAATAATACAAGTTTTGGATTCAACGAAGACCCCAAAACAGTCCACTACACAACACATACACGATTTACAAGAAAAATAAAGATAGATAGTGAGACCAAGATTATTACAAGATTAAGAACCAAGTGTATTTCAACACTAACCCCTAATGAATGTAACAATCAAAACCACACTCTTACGGTGACCACCAAGGGAATGAACTCGCCTCAAGATCTACCGTTTCCAAGCAAAGATCAATATTGGCTTTTCCAAGCCCTATGCTAAGGGTGACTTTTCCAAGTCCTACAACTAAGGGTGTTACACTCTCCAAAGAGAGAAGTTATGTCTTTCAATTCTTCATCCTTCAAAAATCTCGTGAAAATAAGACTAAGGGGGCCTATTTATAATATATTATAAATGAAGATAACAAGACCACTTTGCCCTTAATGAGAGGGGCGGCCATGGTGTGTAAATACACCATGTGTAATGTCCAAAATACCCTTAATTAAGGTCAAAAACCGTGAGTCCTCAACCTTAAATTCTCCAAGCAATCTTCCACACGCGAGATTGCTTTAAGTTATGCTCAAAACGGGTCCTCCATGCATGTTCTTGTTTTCTCGAGGTGACCAAGTCTTGAGTCTCTATGTGTTGGCCTCCAAAAATGTCATCAAAAGATAAGATGGCCATTTGTCCCGTATCATTTATAGTATAACTCAACAACTTAATACCCCTATAATTGTTACAACTCTAAATGTCCCCCTTATTATTTATATAATGAAATCATCGTACTCTACCTCTGAGCTTCTGGCATTCTCTCCACCCTAAAAATAATGTTAAATAACCTCGTCAGCCACTGCAAACCTACTCGACCTGTGCTCTTCCAAAATTCACCAAGATCTCATCTGGCCCAGTCACCCTACCCCTATGCATTCTACGGATAGCCCTAGAGACCTCCTCAACCTTGATACACCTACAATAACTATAATCGTGACACCTCTCATAGTTCTTCAATCTCCCTTGTTGTTTAAAAGCTTATGAAAATAGAACTGTCATCTCTTTCTAATGGGGGCATCCTCAACCAACACTGTACCATCCTCTCCATTGATGCACTTTACTTGGTTAAGGTCATGATCCCTTTGCTCCTTGAACTTTTTAAGCCTATACAACTTCTTATTCCCGCCCTTGTCCTCTAAAACTACATACAAGCTCCCAAAAGTTGATGTCTTAGCCATCGTAACCGCTAACTTAGCCTCTCTATGAGCTATCTTATACTCCTCCTTATTCGTCTGTCTCTCCTCATCATCTTTGCTCTCCACTAACTTAGCATAAGCCACCTTCTTACTTAGCGTTGTATTTATTCCATTTTAAATAAGTTTAGGGGGTAATAAGACCCCTGCAAAGTTAAGGCGTGTTACAACAAATTTCGTCAAAGTTTGGGTATATTTTAGACCTTTTTTCCTTTTTTATTCTCTTTATCTTCATCTAGTATTTTCATCTTTTTTATTGTGTGTTTTCATCATGCTCCACTTCTTTATTTAGATCTGGTCGAAAGATTTTTAGAAAACATTAGATAAAAAAGTTGCAGTCATTGAAAGATAATCGAAAGTTGTTTAAGAAATAAAAAAAATATCATTTAAAAAATTCAAATTTATTTAAGAAAATGAAAATTAAGATTTATTTAAATATTTGCTAGCTATTTGAAAGTAGCGATCATGGAGAGGAGGGAAGGTGGTTTTTTTGGGGGGTGGGGGTGGGCGAGGGGCTATTTTTCAAACAATCAGGAGTTATTTAAGAAAATGAAAGGTATTGTTTAAACAGACAAAAATTATTTAAACATCTGCTAGTTGTTTAGAAGGGGTTAGGGGAGTGAACGGGGGATGGGGTGGTCGGATAGGGCTGAAGGGGGGAAGGAGAGAGAAGGAAAAAATATTGGAGTGTTTGTATAAATAAATATAACTTGCAGGTACTTTAAAAATATGTGTTCATTATCACTAATTAAATTTTTTTCCTTTTACTATATTCTTAAGAGTGAGGGCAGGGTGTAACGACCTGATATAGTAAAAGAAAAAAATTAGATAAAAAAGTTGCAGTCATTGAAAGATAATCGAAAGTTGTTTAAGAAATAAAAAAAATATCATTTAAAAAATTCAAATTTATTTAAGAAAATGAAAATTAAGATTTATTTAAATATTTGCTAGCTATTTGAAAGTAGCGATCATGGAGAGGAGGGAAGGTGGTTTTTTTGGGGGGTGGGGGTGGGCGAGGGGCTATTTTTCAAACAATCAGGAGTTATTTAAGAAAATGAAAGGTATTGTTTAAACAGACGAAAATTATTTAAATATCTGCTAGTTGTTTAGAAGGGGTTAGGGGAGTGAACGGGGGATGGGGTGGTCGGATAGGGCTGAAGGGGGGAAGGAGAGAGAAGGAAAAAATATTGGAGTGTTTGTATAAATAAATATAACTTGCAGGTACTTTAAAAATATGTGTTCATTATCACTAATTAATTTTTTTTCCTTTTACTATATTCTTAAGAGTGAGGGCAGGGTGTAACGACCTGATATAGTAAAAGGAAAAAATTAGATAAAAAAGTTGCAGTCATTGAAAGATAATCGAAAGTTGTTTAAGAAATAAAAAAAATATCATTTAAAAAATTCAAATTTATTTAAGCAAATGGTAATTAAGATTTATTTAAATATTTGCTAGCTATTTGAAAGTAGTGATCATGGAGAGGAGGAAAGGTGGTTTTTTTGAGGGGTGGGGGTGGGCGAGGGGCTATTTTTTAAACAATCAGGAGTTATTTAAGAAAATGAAAGGTATTGTTTAAACAGACGAAAATTATTTAAACATCTGCTAGTTGTTTAGAAGGGGTTAGGGGAGTGAACGGGGGATGGGGTGGTCGGATAGGGCTGAAGGGGGGAAGAAGAGAGAAGGAAAAAATATTGGAGTGTTTGTATAAATAAATATAACTTGCAGGTACTTTAAAAATATGTGTTCATTATCACTAATTAAATTTTTTTCCTTTTACTATATTCTTAAGAGTGAGGGCAGGGTGTAACGACCTGAAAATTTGATGAAACATGTGAAATTTGTGATTTTGTGTGATTTAACTGTTTTACCCCTCTCCGTAGTTATATTATGGTATTTTTGTGGTGTGGTGGTGATTGGCACAATTCTTAATGCATTTGGTGTCTTTTGTGCGATATTGTGATTTTTGGTGGCTTTGAAAACCTTATTTTGGACTTATGTGGATATCTTTTGATCTGTGCGACGGATGGCTAAATAAACTACGCCAGAAACTCCAGAATATTGACTTTAGGTCACGCCCCGAACCAGGGCCTGGTCGTGACGGGTATCTCAAGTCTCACGTGGATTGGAGATCACCCCCTTCACCTAACCTAACCAACATATCAACCACAAGTGTCAGATGAATTTCGAACACATAAGATATGCAAAATAAGACTAACAATAGCTTCTGAAATATCTAAGCCATTCATCACCACAATACACTAAACCAACACACCCAAGTTCATAGTAATCCACAAAGTTTCTATAATCCAAAATCAATAAATGTCGGGACATGCCCCCGACACGCCAAAATTCAAGTCTAACAAAGTCTATGACATAGAGTAAGAAGACCATGAAATAAATGTCTTCCGAAATATGGAATCTCACCACTTCAATGTCAACTCACGAACCACTCAAAACACCTGTCACTACGCAGAAAAAGAAGCTTCGATCCCTGTATCGGATAAGGATACAACATCCGGAAATGATCAGTGGTTAGAGCAATAGCATGTAACTCAGGGATAGAGGAATAAAATAATGACATCAATAAAACCAAGTCAAATCATCATATGCAATCACATGTATACATATGTATATGTAAATCATGCCGGGTTAGGTAACAAGGCTTAGCATGAACTTTGAAAACATTAACCTGGGCTGTGTAGTATAACCATTATAAAACAAGGCACCCACGGGCTATATGGGTCCAGCTCTCCTCTAGCTGGAAGGGCCCCAGTGCGTGTAGCCGTATGAACCAGAGAATATCCATATCCGTATATGTCATTATTGGGGACTCGAACCTCCTGGCATAATCAAGTGACTTAAGCACCAATGTATATAATATAGGGGACTCAAACCTCCCATTCATACATCCATTAGGGGAACTAGAACCTCCCGATCATATAGACACCCGCACCGGCTAGCGCGGTTCCCAATGTTAGTTCTTTGGACTTCACTTTTATGGCACAGCTACACATCCTACTTTAAAGCCCAATTTAAAACATTCTTTACACATGCACACAACCATTAGTCCAATCGCTTAACAAAGGCATCTTGTTGGTATCATCATACCAACCCCACTTGTAAGCATATAACATGCCATCACCATTATCATTTGACTTTGGGACTCGAACCCATTATCAATACAAAGTCATCAATTCAATTCAACATTTAGGGACTCGATCCTATTTAGCCATTTAAACCACCAAGGTTACAATTCAATTCAACTTATGGCGAACAAGGCATTTCATGAAACATTTACCAATCATTTACATTATTAGGCCAATGCCTTAGTTCAAAACACATTTCAATTCATTTTATCATCACTAAGACCTTTACAAAATCCTTCATTAACATTTTTATACCAAGCATTAGTTCAAAACCCAATTCATCATGTGACAAGATTCTTCTCATAGGTATTTTCATAAACAGGTTGAGAGCATACCATTATCAAACCATTATACAATTCAAAAACCATCAAGTTAGGGTTACCCATAACCTATTCATTAAACCATAATTTTTGTACACCCACATGTGCAAAACCATTACCAAAAACATGTATAAACATAAGTGAAATCATGAGAGAACAATACTCAACATTAGACATTCAAACCCCCAACCATGGATTTCAAAACCACCATTTATGATTCAAGAACAATGTTAAAACACATGATTTTTATGAACTAACAATGAAGGAAGAGTCGCATACCTGAATTACGAAGATTCACGGAGAGATTTTGATCTTTAAGCCTCTAAGTGACCACCTTGATGAAACCCTAGCCCAGCCTTCTTGAGAGGTTTCTGGAGAGTTTTTTTAGAGTGTTTTGATTTCTAAAGTGAATAATGAGGGACAACTAGTGTTATAAGATGTGGGTCTTAAGGGCTTGGGGTGGGAAATGTCTAAAATACCCTCAGCTTAAAAGTTGTAAATGACTCGGTGGAGGGTCTTACCCCATCATAGGAGTAGTACCTTCCACTCAAACCTTGATCAGAATGTTGGACACTATAATTTATCTAACATACGATTCCTTAGCATGAATCGTACCCTACCATACGATTAGTACCCATTCAAGTCACACCCTAAGCAGAATGTCAAGGATAGACACTGAACAACATATGATTTGGCACTATACTTCTCATATCATGATCTTACAAGTCATATGATGCCTTCTCGTTCCAAGAACAGAACTTGTCCAATGTGACACTGTCGAACATACGAGTAGGGTCCTTGACCCGTACCCACACCATACGAGTGGTATGGTGAGTCGTATGATGCACACAATGCCCAATACTCAGGAAATTTTGCAAGGGCCAAAGTTTAGAGTATTTCACTTTTGGCTATGTAAACCTTTGGGTCGGGTCCCGATACACTGAAGCTCATTTTGGTCTGTTGGTCAAAAAGTTGAAAAATTAAAAATATTGGTGTAGGAAACACATATTTGATCAAAACGACCTAAGATAGAAAATCCGAATTTGCCAACATATCTGGAACGTTTATTTTAGGGTAGTAACATGTTTGATATGATTTTACGGCTTTTAAATCTTATTTTGACCCTCGATTTGGAAAATTGCGATTTCGAATTTCGAAGGTTAACTTTGTGAAAACGACGTTTTTTGAAATTTTGATATCTCCATTGAGTCTGGAGCATTGAATTTAGTGTTGTTGCATATATCTGACTCCGAACGAACTCCGAGCACCCCGTCGAAATTCGTATGGAGTTGGAAAAATCTGCACTATAGAATAGCCCTTTTTACCCATTTTGCTTATTCTTTCACCTTTCCTCTTTTGAGAGTTAAATCCTAAAATAGTATGAGAACTTAAAAGTGAAGCTTGTGGGAGCTTGGAAAGTTAGATTAGCTTCTATTTCTTGATTCTATTAAGGATTTAAGGTGAGATTTCATCCTTTCTTACTCTAGGACTGTTCTGGTATAAGTGTATTTTTATGCTTTAGCTAAACACTAAAATATATTTTCTGAAAACTATTTTTCATTCACCAACCAAACACTAGAAAATATTTTTCGAAAAATATTTTTCACTCACCAACCAAACATAATAAAATAAGTAAGAAACCAACTTGTTTTCCATGGAAAATATATAGAAAACATTTTCCTCTATACCAAACACACCCTAATTCTTGATTAATTTTTTCAAACTCCAAAACTCTTAGGGCTTGATCACCAATTTTACTTGAATAATGTTTTAATTTAATAATTACTAGTTTTTCATTAATTTAACCTTCAAAACAACTCCAATCTTGATTTTAAAATGGATTTCAAAGATTTTACCCGGTAAAGCTCAAAAATAGTTTTTCTTCGATTTGAACCCCGTTTTGACTCGATTTGACTTGGGTTTTCAGCTGTAGATTTCTAAAAATAAGGAAAATACATTTCTAAAGTAAAGTTGTGATTTTTCCTTGTTTTTCAAAAATTCATTTCGGGGATCTGTTTTGACCTCAAATTAAAAGTAGTCATTATGAGTATCGTTGGATTTAAATTAATGCGTAGATTCTATATTTCTTGATTAGTTTATTTTAGGATTGTTCATGGAACGTAAGGTCATGGGTTCGAAGTGTAGTGGACCGGTTTTGACATTCGAGGAGGTTATATCTTAACTCTTTTAGAAGTATGGGTAGTAAATAGTGGTAAAAAATACATATTAAGGTTTAGGGTTTAACTCTCAAGAGGAAAGGTGAAAGAATAAGCATAATGGGCCAAAAGGGCTATTTTATAGTGTAGATTTTTCTAAGTCCAAATGGAGTTCGATAGGGTACTCGAAATTCGTTCGAAGTCTGATATATGCAAACAACCTATGCAACCATACTAAATTCGATGCTCCAGACTCAATGACTATATCATAATTTAAAAGAAATGTCATTTTCACAAAGTTGACCCCCAAAACCTGAAAACACAATTTTCTAAATCGAGGGTCGAAATGACACCAAATATGTTACCACCCTAAAATCAACATTCTGGATGCATTGGCAAGTTCAAATTTTCCATTCGAGGTCTTTTCGATCAAATGTGGGTCTCATACCTATATTTTTAATTTTCTAACTTTTCGTCCAACAGGTTGAAATGAGCTCAGATGCATCGGGACACAAACCAAAGGTTTACCTAGCCTAAGGTCAATATTTTGGAGTTGCTAAGCATAATTCGTTCAGCCATCCATCACATGGATTAAAAGATATCCACATAAGTCCAAAATAAGGCTCTCAAAGCCACTAAAAATCATAATATTGCACAAAAGACACCAAAATGCATCGGGAATCATTCCAATCACCTCACACCTAAAAAATATCATAATGCAACTATGGGGAGGGGTAAAATAGTTAAATCACACAAAATCACAAATTTCATCTAATTTTTAGGTCATTACATCATCCACCACTAAAAATCTAGTTCGTTCTAGAACTAAGGCAAATAAATACTTGTATCAACGAAGAGCTAGGAATAAGAACTACGCATATCAAGTTCGACCTCCAAAGTAGCCTCATCTACAAGTTGATGTTGCCACTAAACCTTAACCACAGGAATAACTCTAGAGCGCAACCGCCTAACATCTCTAGCCAAAATAGAGGTCTGCTCCTCAACAAAGAACAACCGTTCATCTACTGAACTGACTCCCAACGAATTACATAAGACTCATCAGGAGTGTAACGACGAAGCATATAAACTTGAAAAACTTGATGAATAACTAATAAATCTAGAGGCAAAGCTAACTTATAGGCCACATCACCAACAGTCCGAAGAATCTCAAATGGACCAATATACCTAGGGCTAAGCTTGCCCCTCCTCCCAAACCTCATCACACTCTTTATGGGTGAAACTCAAAGAAAAATATAATCACCAACACTAAATCTCAAGGCACGAAGCCTACGATCTGAACAAGACTTTTGCCAACTCTAAGCCACTTGAAGTCTATCCTGAATTATCCAGACTCTGTCCAAAGACTCACAAAACAAGTCTGTACCTCGAAGTATCACCTCTGAAACATCAAACCAACCTACTGGCGAGCGATAACGCCTACCATACAATGCCTCAAAAGGATCCATATCAATACTGGAATGTGATAATGCTGAAGCTACACCTTTTCTCTGAATATTATGTGGTCATTTTCAAATATAGTAATCTAACAAAGGTCAGGGTTGAATCCTAAGGGAATACGTAGAATTGTGGCTCTCATCTTTTGTAATCAAAGGGAAAAACTGGAAAAGTAATTGGGGAATTTGAGTATCAATGTCGAACTAGTATCTAATATCAACTTCAAATGTAATCAGTCGTAGGTGAACACTAGGATTGTGTCCCCTCTGAATTCTCAATTCTGTAGGCTTATCATGCTTTATTAAACCAACCTAATACCTTGTATGCAAAATTTGATAAGTTATGTACCATTAACAGTCGTTTGGATGAGATAATGGATTTTACCCTTTACCTTTTGAGTCTCAGGATGTCGTCTTACTAACCCTTATCTTGATCCCAGTTAACTATTATCTTTTGTGTCTCTAGTTATTAGATGACGGCTAACCATCTTACTTAAATAATAACTAGTAGTTTGGATCGATAGTTAAACTTTAAATTACTATTGTAATTGTCTTTTCCTAGTCACTACTCCTCTTTTGGAGTAAGTAGCAATAATCTAGGCGGGATCCTAATGCTTGCAACCACTAAGATATCTATTAAAGTGAAGATAATACAATGCATGCATGGGTATCGGTTCAGAATAATAATTTCACTTCCCCTACTTCGTTAATCCACCGGCGTTTCCACAACCCTAGCTATGGATTGTTAGCCACTCATGTTTGTGAAGTAATCAACAACATTCATAATTGAAAGCATAAGATAAAATCAGAATAATCACAAGTAAAAACCCAAAATTTTAACTAAATTAATCAACCAAAATCAATATAAGAGAATTCCAAGACCAAAATTAAATCTCAGAATCAAAATATATTTGTAAGTATCAATAGTGAGTAACTTCTACTAAAAACACATAGGGGGTATTTATAGTACATTAGGAAACGCTAAAAATAAAGCCCGGATGAAAAAGGACAAAAAAGGTCAGTGACCACTTATCTGTGTCCATATGCGGCCTGGCCTTGGGTGCATGTGCCACATGCGGCCTGGCCTTGGGTACATATGCCACATGCGGCCTGAGGCTGGGCGCATGTCAACATCTACAAGTGCTAGAAAAAATTCATGCAGATTCTGCTCTCTGGATTTTGTACTTCCGGAACTTACCTCACATGCGGTCCACATGTACTACATGCAGTCCGCATGTTGACATAGGTAAGTGCTGGAAGTTCATTTTCAGCTTTTTCACCCTCTGGATCTTCACTTCTGGTACTTACCTTAGTCTTTGGCAGGCCACATGTGCTACATGTGGTTCACATATAGACATAGGTTAGTGTCAGTCCTTCCAATACTTGCAACCAAGCTTTAAATCTTCAACTTATATCACATGCTTTGGTCACGTACATCCGATAAGTGCTAAAAACTCCCACAAATGATCAAGTAAGTATCCAAAAACTCCATTTTTCATCTTTTTCACAAACTTATCATCCAAAATCTAGTTTTCTGTAAAACATACACAAAATACATCATACCTAACAAAACAACCTAAGAAACTTGCATATTTTCATAGTTTTAAGCGTCGAAAGTTCTATATTTCTATAGCACATCAGAATAGTAGCAATTATTTTATGCGAATTCAGTTAAAGCCAAATGTTGCTCCCATTGGACACTAAAATCCATCACACAAGTACGGAGCATATCCTACAAAACCTTAATAGTTTGCTCTAACTGACCATTAATCTGAGGGTGAAATACCATGCTAAGATTAGCCCGAGTACCTAAATCAACCTGAAAAGTTTTTCAAAAGTGAGATGTGAACACCAAACTATGATCTGAGATAATAGACATAGGCACACCATGAAATCTCACAATCTCACGAATGAAGATATGGGCACACCATGAAGTCTCATAATCCCACGATCTGAGATGATAGACACAGGCATACCATAAGGTTTCAGCACTGAATGAGACCTGAACTAGAATAAAATAAGCTGACTTGGTCAATCGATCCACGATAACCCAAACAGTATCAGAACATGAGATGTACAAGGCAAACCAGTCACAAAGTCCATGGTGATCCATTCCCACTGCCACTCGGGAATAGATAACTCTGAAGAAAACCACTATGTCTAATATGTCAACCTTCACCTGTTGACAACATAGGCAACGAGCCACAAAATCTACTACATCTCATCTTATACCACCCCACCAGTAGTGTTGTCTCAAATCATGATACATCTTAGTCATACCTGGATGAATGGAATATTTGGAACAATGGGCCTCCCCCAAGATCAACCTAAACCAATCACCTACTCTCGGTACACAAACTTAGCCCCTAATCCTCAAAACATCATTCGAATCAGGTGAGCCATTCTTAGCCTTGCCACTCAACACCTTATCCCAAATCAACCTCAATCCCATATCATCAAATTGATGAGCTCGAATCTGCTCCATCAGAGAAGATTTATCCTCCACAAATGCCAAAATGCATTCAGGTGTTGAAATGTTAAGCCTAACCATCTGGTTATCTAAAGACTAAACCATTAAGGCTAAAGGTCTCTCCTGGGACGAAAGATGCACCATGATACCCATGTTAGTCGACTTCTGGCTCAAGGCATCCACAACCACATTAACCTTGCCGAATGATAGAGAATGGTCAAGTTATATTCCTTAAGCAACTCAAGCCCATGATGCTACCTCATATTAAGATCTCATTGGGTAAATAAGTACTAAAGGCTATGATGATCTAAGAAGATTTCACAACGGACTCCATACTAGTAGTGCCTCAACAACTTCAAGGCAAACACAACTGTGCATACTCTAAATCATGGGTAGGATAATTCCTTTCATAAGTCTTTAACTAACGAGATGCATAAGTAATCACCTTGCCCTTCTACATTAGCCCAACACCCAACCTAATGCCTGAATTATCACAAAACACGATAAAACCCACGCCCTTCCTAGTCAAAGTCAATAGAGGACTAAAGTCAACCAGTCCTTGAGCTTTTGAAAGCTCATCTCACAAGCGTCAGACCACTGAAAAAAATCTTTTTCTGAGTCAACTTAGTCAAAGAAGTTGTAATAGAAGAGAAAACCTTAACAAAATGCCGATAAAAACCTTCCAAGCTAATAAAACTCTGAATCTCGGTGGGTGAAGTGGGTCTATCTCAATCACTAACCAATGCAACCTTAGCTGGATTAACCATGATACCTTTCTTAGTCACTACATGACCCAAGAAACAAATAGACTCCAACCAAAACTCACACTTGGAGAACTTAGCATACAACTTCTAATCCCTTAATCTCTGAAGCATAATTCGCAAATACTTCTCATGCCTAGCCTCATTCTTAAAATACACCAAGATATCATCTATAAATACAATAACAAAAGAGCCGAGATACAGTTGAAACACCCAATTCATCAACTCCATAAATGCGGCTGGGGCATTGGACAATCCAAAAGACACAATCAAGAACTCATAATAATGATATCGATTCTGGAAACCTATCTTCAAAATATCCGATGCTCTAATACTCAACTCATGATAACTGAACCTTAAATTAATCTTCAAAAACACGTAGCACCCTAAAACTGATTAAATAAATCATCAATATGGGGAAAAGTATACTTATTCTTAACCGTAACATTGTTCAACTGCCGATAATCAATACACATACGCATAGACCCATCCTTCTTCTTCACAAACAAGACAGGCACACCCAAGGCGATACACTCAGTCGGATAACTTCCTTATCCAACAACTTCTGCAATTGATCCTTTTTTTCTTTCATCTTGGCTAAGGCCATCCTATACAGAGGAATAAAAATGGACTTGGTGCCCAACTCAACATCAATAGCAAAATCAGTATCATGATCCGAAGGCATACCAGGCAAATTCGTTGGGAACACACCCATAAACTAACGAAAAAACACAAACAGAATCCAAGGAAAGAGCCAAAACAACACTAGTATCACGAATATGAGCCAAATAAGCTAAAAATTCCCTCTCAACCAATGTACGAGCCTGAACATAAGAGATAACCCTCTTAAGACCCAAATAAAGTGCACCTTTTAAGCTATCCTTGGCACACCTGGCAAAGCTAAAGTCACAGTCTTAGAAAAATAATCTAGGACAACATGATAAAGAGACAACCAATCCATACCCAAAATAGCATAAAAATCAACCATATTTAACACAAGCAGATCTACCAAAGTCTCACGCCCCACAAAAGTCACAAGATTAATACACCTGATCCACCACTAAAAAATCACCTACTAGGGTAGATGCATGACTAGGAATGGCAAGAAACTCATAGCAGAATCAAAATCTAAAGCAAAATGCACAGACACATAAGAGAAAATAGATCTAGGATCAAATAATACAGATATGAGGACAATACCTATGATCATAATATCAGAAGCCTCTTCCTCTGATCTGGCTGGTATGACATAACACTGTCTACGACCACCAACTAGCTGAATAGCCCCACGGCCACCACCATGAGCTCCACTACCACTACCCTCTGATAACGCTTAAATTACCCCTTCTTAAAAGGATAAAGTGGTCACTATAAAATATAGTAACCCAACTAGGTTGGGGTCAATCCTATAGGAAATAGGTAGGAAATTCTTCTCAATCTTTTAGAAACCACCAGGCAATGCGGGAAAGTAAAAGAGGAATTTATTGAAATAGAAAAAGAAGAAGAATTGGTTGATTTTAGCTGTAAACAATCTAAGAAGAACACTAGGCTTGTGTTCCCCTGGCTTCTCAACTCAGTAGACTTATCGTGCACTGTCGAATTATCCTTATGCCCCTAACATATAGGATTTGATAAGTTATGTACCGTATACCATCTTTTGGACTAGTTGATGGACTTCACTCTTTACCTTTTGAGTCTTAGGATGTCACCTTACTAAACCCAATCTTAGATCCTAGCTAACTATTACCTTTTGAGTCTCAAGTTATTAGATAATAGATAACCATCTTACGTAGATAATACTTATTAGCCTGGATCGATAGTTAAACTTTAAATTACTATTGTGATCTTCTTTTCCTAGTCGCTACTCCTCTTGTGGAGTAAGTAGCAATAATCTAGGTGAGATCTTATCATTGGCCACTGCTAAGAAATCAATAAGAATGATGAAAGCCCAATATATGAAAGAATATTTATCTAGAATGACTTGGTACTTCCTCTACTTCGTTAATCTGCTAGGGTTCCCACAACCCTAGCTAAGGGAATTAGCCACTCACAGTTATGGGATCAATCATAGAATCCACAGAAAAAATTATAAATCAATCTCACAATAGATGAAGGCCAAACTCCCATCCCCGAAGCAACATACTTTGATATCGACACTGAAGAATTAATAGTACTTTAAGTTTAAGGAGTATCCAAAATAGAGGCTGGGGCAACAAGAGGATCCATACTCTAAACTGGAGGAACACTAAGCATAACCAAAGGAGAACCCTTTAAATGGTTAGCAAATGCACCAACAATCCTTCTAAAACTGGGGTAGACAAACTCTAAGGAAATAGAGTAGAACCCACACCTCCAACCTACTCAACACGAGGCTCAGGGAAGAGTCCTGTAGCACTCCTTCTAGACAAGGTCGAACCACGGGCTCGTCCACTCCCTCGGGTCCATCCATGACTCGAGGCTCACCCTTTTGATGAAGGCTTCACATCTCTACTCTTGCTAGATCTAGTTACCACCATTTGTGCAGAAAGAGTGAAGTATAATTCAGAACACAAGGTATGAAAGAACTTTGTACGATAAGGAATAAAATGAGAGAAGTTTCCTAAAGACATCCCATAGCCTCTCAAAGATAGATACAGATGTCTATGTACCGATCCATGAGACTCTATTAGACATCTCGTTCATACACCGGTGAGACCAATGAAACCTGTTTTCTCTAATATCAATTTGTCACAACCTAAAATTAATAGGTTATGAAGGTACTTATTTCAACGTACCTAGACAAATAAGCTTATCACAAACTGATACACAAAAAAAAATAGAAATACTCTTAAGGAAAAGGCTTCTAGAACAAAGCCAAAACACAGAAGTATAATAAATGCAAAAAGAAGCATAACAATGCAACCATAACTCCCCAAACTTGGTGTGAATAGTATAAGAACTACTAACATAAACCATGAGTCAAATACATCATAAATACAAATAAAGACATAACTACTATAGAAAGATAGAGGTGAACTTCTGAGGCATGGATGTCCAACCACTACCTCGAGTAATCTGAAGGTGCTCGAAATCAACCAATCTGAGATGCACTCGAGATAGTACCTGTACCCAAAGTACATAGTAGGAATGAGTATGGTCCACTTGTACGTAGTAAGTATCATAGGCTGACCAAGAAAAGTAGTAAATAAAGCATACAAATACATACTAAGGGCACGTCATCTGCAATTAGAAAATGTCCCACAATGGTAGCCCACACTGCTTGAACTAACAATTTTAATATATCATGATTATAACAACAACACAGTATGTAGAACACAAGTAAACATTATATCACATGCAAGTAGAAAAAAAGACGAACATGTGCATACAAGATGGTCAAGTATAAATAATAAGATATAAAGCAAGTTGACATATGTCAAGTCAATATGGCAATCCAATCACAACATCAATCACAATAAAGAAAATATAATGTAAGGGATGATGATGATGACGAGACTGTCGCACAATCTCTGTATACACCTACAGAGCTAAAGCTTCCTGATGTAGGACCCATGAGGTGTTTGTCAACTCGTATACTACCCCGTACAAACCTATAGAGCTAAAACTTCTCAATGTAGGACCCATGAGGGTTTCATCAATCTGTATACAACCAATATCCCTGCTTTTCTCCACATATCCTTCAGATAGGTCTATAAAATCTAACGTTTCCAATATTTCCAAATTTCCCAGTATTTCCAAAGCACATAAGACACAAATCAAGTATGAAAAATAACAAGTATATACAAAACATACAACAAACAACAGAAATTATGTGTATGATGCCATGAGTATGATAATGTAATGTTCACAACCTATCATAATGAGTATTTTCAAAACCAACCACATGAAGTATTTCCACAACCAATCATAAATAATACATTTTCACAACCCGAGAGCCAATATCCACTCATTTATTCCATCATCCTTGAATTTCCACATGTTTTATACACCAACAAGTATGAATATATCACAATATACTAATGATACTACATTAGGCATTTAACAACACAATACGATAATTCACATATATTCACGACTATCAATATCACATAGGACCCCACACGGTCACACATATCATATAATATCTTAATTTTAATAATTATGTCACATATAGGCCCCCATACGGGCACAATATTTAGATTGCCATTTTTCATGATTAATTCAAAACTATAAAAATCTTAGGGCTTAATTTTAAATCCCCTTTTCACTTGAATAATATTTTAATCATATAATTTTACTAGTTTTCAATCAATTTAACCTTAAAAAACTTCAATTGTTGATTTTAACATGGATTTCAAAGATTTTATTCGGTAAAGCTCAAAAAATAATTTTTCTTCAATTTGAACCTCACTTTTGACTCGATTTCACTTGAGTTTTTAGCTGTAGATTCCTAAAAATATGGGAAATACATTTTTGAAGTAAAGTTATGAGTTTTCCCATTTTTTTTGAAAATCCATTTTGAGGGTCCGTTTTTATCCTGAACCAAAAGTAGTCAATATGGGTATCTTGATTTTAGTTAATTTAAGAATTATTCATGAAAAGTAAGGTGATGGGTTTAATGTGTAGCGGGCTGATTTTGGCATTTGAGATAGTGTAATACCCCGTACGTTTCTAAGCTAGAACACGAACCGTTGTTCCTGCATGTGAAACCTCCTATCCTGTAATTCATATTTAAGAACATGACTTACCATGAGTATACAAGTGAGAAAAATCTTATGATATGTTAAATGTATTCATATGAGTCACTTAAGGTAATGCAAGCTAAGAGTTTTTGAATCCATCAAGTTTTAAGTGTTTAATTTCACAAGGGTCATCTGTGAATGAGTATAACTTGATTAATATATGGTATTCTTGTATATTTTGACCCACCAAATTTTAGATAATTAGATTAGCTTTCCAACGATACCAATTTTATCAAAATCCGATACCCGAGCAAGAAGTTAGGGCTTTGCAAAGTGAAGTGCGATATGGCTAACCATATGGCTATTGGAATGGGTGTGCGATAGGTTGTGCGACGCACACCCTCAAGTGTGTGATAAGGTGTGCAACACATACCTTAGCTTGTGTGATAAGGTGTACGGTGCATACCCTAACATATGCGATGAGGTGTGCGACGCACACTTAGGGTTCCAGTAACGAAAACACTCTATTTTTGAGTTATTTCGAGGACAACTAAGTCTTTTAACACTCCTTACACGTCCCTAAACTTAACCTTACGAATTTAACTATCTCTAATCATATCATAAACCTATTATCAGTTTAAGCACATCATCTAAGAGCACGATAGGAGCAAAATAACTAGGGTTACACAATCAAGATTGAAGGTCCAATCTTTCAACAATTTCGTTACCATAAAGGTATGTGGGGTTTTTCAACAAGAACACTCTTTCATTCTTGTACCCAAAGTTATATTTTTATGAAGATACATGATTTTATACTTTTTTCTATGAATTTGAAGTATGAATTTATACCTTATATTTCTTTCATGAGAATGTTGATATGGTTATACATAAAGCTGAACTTTTCAAATTTAAAGTGATTTATATATATGTCTATGATATAAAGCATAAATCTTGAAGGTTTTATTGTGATATTGATATATGGGTCTTTGAACCCTATTTTAAATTGTTATTTTTAAGAAATCATGTGTTATAAGCATCTTAAGAATTGAATGAATTGATATGATGTAGAAAGATTTGACCTTTTTGGTCGTGAAAGAGTTTATTTTGAACCCAAGTGAGAAAATAAATCCACACCATTTGATTGAATTATGATAAAAGGGGTAGCATATTGGCTCCCAATGCAAAGTATTGAATTGTGTAAGGTGGATTGTCTTTTAAAAATTTTGAGCTAAGTATGGGAGTAGTGATACCACACGATATCCACAAGCACAAAATAGTCCACAAGTGACCCGCAAATACCCGTAACAAGCAAGACACAAAACGACATAAGGAAGCAAACACAAACTTAATGATAAAGAAGATAAATAACATGACACAAGGGAAACATGTAAAGTAGTAACTAAAGAGTTTATTAAACTCTAAAACCCCTACAAAACACGTTTACAAGCACCAAGTTCTTACAAGGATACAAGAGTGGAGTCCACCACTCAAGCACCAACGTTTCTAACAAACAAGCAATCACAAGAGATACCACCCTTGAATGCTATCCTAGTTACAAGTTTTGGTTTTGTGCCTCAAGGAGAGAGGACTTGGTGTTTCAAAAGTTCAAGACTTACAATAATCATCAATCAAAGAACTAAAGACCTAAACTAGTCTATTTATAGACTTATTACAAAAGTAAGGTGAAATGACCAAAAAGGCCCTTTAATGAATGACTTTAAGTAGGCGCCCTTGGAGTGCTATGTATGGATGGTTTTGGTGTCCATTTAGGTGCTCCTTTTCACTTCATTTACATCCACCAAGTCTTGGGTCCAACATGCACTCTCTTAAGTTCATACCCGTGATTATTCTTATATCAAGTAGTATTTAGCACCGAGTGGGGAAGTGTGGTACTTCCCTAGAACTACGTTCCCCCGTAGGATGTGAGACTGAGGATGATATAGTGATCACTAGTGAATGAATGAATTATTAAAGTCCTACTCCGATGGCAAGGATAAGACGGCTCTCCCCAACGTGGTTTGGACGTTGGACTCCATGTAGCTCACATAGTTTATGTCGGTTATGAGAAACTTCCATAGTGTGTCTTTACTCTATTTAAGATAAGTGTGTATGGTTTGAAAACTTTAATTTCTGAGTAAGTTTCTTGTTTCCAAAAGATTGAAATGTATGCTCTAAAGAGAGTTGTTTTAAGACTTGAGTACTTTACAAGTTTGAAACCGAGAAAAAAGTAAATTGAGAATTTATTGTAATGACTCACTTGTTTTACTTTACATGTATTATTCATCCATGATTTTGATGGTTTAATTCAAACTAAGTGAGTCATTTACATCAGCATGCATGTTTTTTATAGTGGTGAGTCCTCATGATTCGAGGATGTGATATTCAGACTTTTAGTTTCATTATGAGTTGATTACTTTTTCTCCTTTGAGTTCGAGTCAGTTAGGGTCTGTCCCAATGGCTCAATAGTACATTGAGTTGTAGAGGCTTGTCAGGCTGGATTTGTCAGAATTGTTAAAGGTTCCGTATTTTGTTACTTTTACAGTATTTATCCGTATTTCATTTAGACTTGAAACAATGGGTTTTTATGATATTGCTTTCAACATCTTTATTTAAGTGATTAGCTATGTTAGTAGGCTCAAAAGGGTTAGCTTGGGGCTACTTATAGCCTTAAGCACCGTGTGACGTCTCGGGACCCATTTTTGGGATGTTACAAACTTGTTATCAGAGCCTAAGGTTTAAGGAGTCCTAGGGAGTTTGAAAAGCCGCGTTAAGTAGAGTGTTGATCATCGGTGGGTAGCACTCCACATCTATGAGCAAGAAGCTACGAGACGTTTTAGGAAAAACATATTTCCTTCTTTCAAGTCCATCATTCTTAAACTTGTCTCTCTCAAATATTGATTCGTGCTCTCTTTCTTTAGAAAATGCCTCCTCATCGTGCCCGTAAAAACTACAATAATCAGCAACCTCAGCCCACTGATCCCCTTAATGCAAATCTATCCCATGTTGAGTTGCAGGCAGCCTTTCAGGCGCTGGTCCAAGTTGTTACCGCCAATGTTTAGGCAAATCAGGCCCTAGTTCCACCTCAGTAGGGAGGTGACTCAGTTGATGCTAGAATTTGTGATTTCATGTAGATGAATTCATCAGAGTTCTACGGGTCTAAGATAGGTGAAGACCCACTGTTATTTCTTGAGGAGGTGAGAAAGATTACGCGGGTGATGCACGTCTCTGAGGAAGAAAGTGTTGAGATGGCATCCTACAGGTTGAAGGACATTTCTCATGACTGGGTTGTTGCGTGGAAGAAGGAGAGAGAAGAGGGTGTTGCCCCTATGACTTGGCAGGTATTCCAGGATGTGTTCCTGGATAAGCTCTTTCTATTGGAGATGAGGAAGGCGAGAGTACAGGAGTTCATGAATTTGAGGCAGGGCTCTATGACTGTTAAGGAGTACTGCTTGAAGTTCAACCAATTGGCCAAATATGCTCCTAACTTGATTGTTGATGCTCGCTCTAGCATGAGCAAGCTCGTGACAGATATTTCGGGTTTGGTGTTGAAGGAGCGTAGGACTGCTATGTTAAATAGGGATATGGATCTGGCTAGGTTGATGCTTCATGCCTAGTAGTTTAAAGAAGACAAGCTCAGGGAGAGAGACAGAGTAAGGGGAAATAAGAGGGATAGATCTGAGCAGCACGATTATGGTCAGACCAGGTCTCAGGGAGGGAATCACCCTCAGTTTTAGAGTCTTTTATCTATACCAGCACCGTCGTCAGCTAGCGCTTCTGCGCCTGGAGGCAGGCAGGAGCAAAGAAATAAGCCATCTATGTCTAGGTCTCATCATAGTGTTGGTTGCAGGCCTAATTATCCTTCGTGTGCTAAGTATGGTAGGACCCATCCAGGTGAGTGTTGGGGTGAGAAGAGAGGCTGCTTTGGGTGTGGTGACCTAGGTCACAGAATTAAAGTGTGCCCATATGCCAGGCAGGGAAAAAGTGATATTCGCCCCCAGACTCAAACTGCTTGTGCTCCAGCTCCGGTAACTTGTCCAACCCCTACTCAGGGCACTTCTTTTAGCCCCGCTGGCGGTCAGCGCTAGAATCGGTTCGATGCTTTGCCATCCCGTTAGAAGCAGGAGGACTCCAGATTTTGTTGCTGGTATGCTCCGTGTTTTCTATTTTGATGTTTATGTGCTTTTGGATCTCGGGTTAAATTTTTCTTATATGACTCCACTGGTTACTTTGAACTTTGAAGTGTGTCCCAAAAATATTCCCGAGTCTATCCTAGTTTCCAATCCAGTGGGTGAATCTATTATTGCCCAGAAAGTGTATAAAAAGTGTCTTGTTACAGTCCTTCGTAGAGTTATGTTTGCTGATCTGATAGAGTTAGACATGGAAGATTTTGATATTATCCTAGGTATGGATTGACTTCACTCTTGCTATGCATCTATAGACTGTCGTACCCATATGGTCAAAATTCAGCTTCCTGGTGAGCCAGTTTTAGAATGGTACAGAAATTCCGTATCCCCTAAGAGTCATTTTATCTCATATCTCAAAGCCAGAAAGCTTATTTCCAAAGGTTGTATATATCATTTGGTTAGAGTCAAAGACATTAAGTCTGAGTCAGTAACATTGTTAATGAGTTTCTTAACGTGTTTTCGAAAGATCTTCCAGGGATACCTCCCGATAGAGAGATAGAGTTCGGGATTGATCTTCTTCCCAACACCCAACCCATTTCTATTCCTCCCTATCATTTGGCACCCTCTAAACTTAAGGAGTTGAAAGAGCAACTCAAAGATCTATTAGACAAAGGTTTCATAAGGCCCAGTGTCTCTTCTTGGTGTGCACCTGTGCTATTCGTGCAGAAGAAAGATGGTTCTTTGCGTATGTGCATTGACTATCATCAACTTAACAAAGTCACTGTAAGAAACAAATATCCCCTTCCGAGAATAGATGATTTGTTTGATCAGTTGCAAGGTGTGAGTTATTTTTCCAAGATAGACCTTAGATCTGGCTATCACCAACTTAAAGTAAGGGAGTGTGACATCCCAAAAACAACCTTCCGAACCTGCTATGGTCATTTTGAGTTTCTTGTTACGCCTTTCAGGCTAACCAATGCCCCGGTAGCATTCATGGACCTCATGAATCGAGTGTTCAAGCCATATCTTGATATATTCATTATTGTGTTTATTAACAATATTCTTGTATATTCTCGCAATGAGGATGACCATGCAGACCATCTCCGAATCATCTTGCAAACTCTTAGAAATTATCAATTGTTCACCAAGTTCAGTAAGTATGAATTTTGGCTAAGGTCAGTTACGTTTCTGGGTTATATTATTTCTTCCGAAGGTATTAAAGTTGATCCCCAAAAGACAGAAGCTGTAAGAAATTAGCCTAGGCCTATCTCTCCGTCTGATATTAGGAGTTTCTTGGGTTCGCTGGCTATTACAGTTATTTCGTTGAAGGGTTCTCTTCTATTGTGTCTCCCATGACTCGATTGACCCAAAAGAAAGTAAAGTTTCTCTAGTCTGATTCCTGCGAGAAGAGTTTTCAAGAGTTGAAGACTCGACTCACTTCTGCCCCTGTGTTGACTTTGCCTGATGGTGTAGATGGTTTTGTGGTATATTGTGATGCTTCGAGAGTGGGTTTGGGTTGTGTGTTGATGCAAGGGGGAAAAGTTATAGCCTACGCCTTTAGGCAGTTGAAACCTCATAAGAAGAACTAGCCGACCCATGACTTAGAGTTGGCTGCTGTAGTGTTTGCTTTAAAATATGGAGACATTATTTGTATGGTGTGCATGTAGATATTTTTACTGGTCATAAAAGCCTGCAGTATGTGTTTACCCAGAGAGAGTTGAACCTTAGACAGATGAGGTGGTTAGAATTGTTAAAAGACTATGATATGAGCGTGTTGTATCATCCGGGCAAGGCGAATATAGTGGCAAATGCCCTTAGCAGGGTGTCCATGGGTAGTTTTTTGTATGTTGAGGAAGGTAAGAAAGAGTTGGCTCATGATGTGCATCGTTTGGCTAGGATGGGTGTTAGGCTGCTTGATTCTGCTGAGGGGAGTATGTTAGTTCAGAGTAGTTCCAAATCATCCTTCGTTTCAGAAGTAAAAGAGAAATAAGACTTAGATGCTAGCTTGGTCAGACTGAAAGAGTCAGTCAAAGACCAAAGGGTAGAGGTTTTCTCCCAAGGGGAAGATGGTGTGTTAAGGCTACAGGGTAGGTTGTGTGTTTCGAATGTTGATGAACTAAGGCTGAGAATCATGGATGAAGCGCATGGCACGCGATATTCTATTCATCCAGGTGCTACCACTATGTACCGCGACTTGCGGGAAATCTATTGGTGGCGTGGTATGGAGAAAGATAGCTAAGTTTATGGTGAAGTGTGCAATATGTCAGTAGTTAAGATTAAGCACCAGAGACCTGGTGGTGTGATGCAAGAGTTCAGTATTTCTACTTAGAAGTGGGAAGAGATTAATATGGATTTCGTGACTGGTCTACCTCTTTCCCGACACCATCATGATTCTATTTGGGTTATTGTTGATAGACTGACTAAGTCAGCGCATTTCTTGACCGTGCATACATCCTATTCGGCTGAGGACTATGCTAGATTGTATATTCGGGAGTTAGTCAGGTTGAATGGAGTTCCCTTGTCTATCAGTTCGGATAGGGGTACTCAGTTTACTTCTCAGTTTTGGAAGGATTTTTAGAAGGGTTTGGGCACCCAAGTTCATTTGAGTTCTGCGTTTCACCCGCAGATGGATAGTCAGGCCGAGAGGACCATCCAGACTTTGGAGGATATGTTGAGAGCATGTTCTCTCGACTTTAAAGGTAGTTGGGATGAGAATTTGCCACTAATTGAGTTCGCGTATAACAACAGATATCGTGCTAGTATCCAGATGGCACCGTTTGAGGCTTTGTATGGTAGAAGGTGTAGATCATAGGCTGGTTTGAGGTGGGTGAGACTACTATAGCTGGGCCTAACGTAGTATTTGAGGCAATAGAGAAGGTAAAGTTAATTAGAGAGAGGTTGAAGACAACTCAGAGTCGCCAAAAGTCATATGCAGATGTGAGGCGTAGAGACTTAGAGTTTGAAGTAGATAATCTGGTGTACCTGAAAATTTCACCCATGAAAGGGGTGAAGAGGTTTGGGAAGAAGGGGAAGCTTAGTCCCTGCTATGTCGGTCCCTATAGGATCCTGAATCGTGTAGGAAGAGTGGCTTATGAGATTGAGTTACCTGTAGAGTTGTCAGCTGTTCACCCTGTTTCATGTTTCCATGCTTAGGAAACACGTTGGTGATTGCGTTGTTGTAAATCCTTCAGAAATCCCTGATGTGCAAGATAGTCTTTCATTTGATGAGGTTCCTGTTGAGATTTTAGATCACCAAGTCCGGAGACTAAGGAACAAAGAAGTTCCCTTGGTCAAAGTATTGTGGCGAAATCAGTCAGTTGAGGGTGCTACTTGGGAAGCCGAAGCAGATATGCGATCCAAGTACCCGCACCTCTTTCCCACAATTCAGATCAAGCTGAAGGTACCATTCTTTCTTACTTCAATCCCTTTCTAATAAAGTTGCAGCTGTATAGCCATTCCTACTATGAGTTTATGCATTCTATGAAGTATCCGAAAGTTTAGAAAGAAGTGGAATCTATTTAGCAAGATGTTTCAACTATGTACCCTTAGTTTTTCTCTGTATTCATAACCTGTTGAGCGTCATTCAAGGACGAATGTCCCCAAGGGGGAGATATTGTAATACCCCATACATTTCTAAGCTAGGACACAAATCGTTGTTCCTACATGTGAAACCTCCTATCCTGTAATTCGTATTTGAGCACATGACTTACCATGAGTATCCTAGTGAGAAGAAGCTTATCATGTGTTAAATTTATTCATATGAGTCACTTAAGGTAAGGCAAGCTAAGAGTTTTTGAATCCATCAAGTTTTAGTGCTCGATTTTGCAAGGGTCATCTTTGAATGAGCATAACTTGATGAATATGTGGTATTCTTATATATTTCGACCCACCAAATTGTAGAGAATCGGATTAGCTTTCCAACGATACCAATTTTACCAAAATCCAACACCCGAGCAAGAAGTTATGGATTTGCAATATGGAGTGCATCGCCTAACCAATAACACATGGCTACTGGAATGGGTGTGCGATAGGTTGTGCGACGCATACCTTAGCTTGTGCGATAAAGTGTGTAGCGCACACCCTAGCATATGCGATGAGGTGTGCGACGCACACTTAGGGTTCCAGCAATGAAAACACTCCGTTTTTGAGTTATTTCGAGGACAACTAAGTCTTTTAACACTCCTTACACGTCCCTAAACTTAACCTTACGAATTTAGCTGTTCCTAATCACATCATTAACCTATTATCAGTTTAAGCACATCATCCAAGAGCACGATAGGAGCAAAACAACTAAGGTTATACAATCAAGATTGAAGGTCCAATCTTTCAACAATTTCGTTACCATAAAGGTATGTGGGGTTTTTCAACAAGAACACTCTTTCGTTCTTGTGCCCAAAGTTGGTTTTCTTTTACGAAGATACATGGTTTTATACTTTTTTCTATGAATTTGAAGTATGAATTTATACCTTATATTGCTTTCATGAGAATGTTTTGATTGGTTGGTTATACATAAAGCTGAACTTTTCAGATTTAAAGTGATTTATATATATGTCTACGATATAAAGAGTAAATCTTGAAGGTTTTATTGTGATATTGATATATGGGTCTTTGAACCCTATTTGAGATTGTTAGTTTTGAGAAATCATGTGTTATAAGCATCTTGAGAATTGAATGAATTGATATGATGTAGAAAGATTTAACCTTTTTGGCCGTGAAAGAGTTGATTTTGAACCTAAGTGAGAAAAAAAATCCACACCATTTGATTGAATTATGATAAAAGGGGTAGCATGTTCGGGAGTAGTATTTAGCACCGAGTGGGGAAGTGTAGTACTTCCATAGAACTACGTGCCCCTGTAGGATGTGAGCCTGAGGCTGATATAGTGATCACTAGTGAATGAATGAATTATTAAAGTCCTACTCCGATGGCAAGGATAGGACGGCTCTCCCCAACATGGGTTGGACGTTGGACTCCATGTAGCTCACATGGTTTATGTCGGTTATGAGAAACTCCCATAGTGTGTCTCTACTCTATTTAAGATAAGTGTGTATGGTTTGAAAACTATGATTTCTGAGAAAGTTTCTTGTCTTTGAAAGATTGAAATGTATGCTCTAAAGAGAGTTGTTTTAAGACTTGATTACTGTACAAGTTTGAAACCGAGAAGAAAGTGAATCGAAAATTTATTGTAATGACTCACTTGTTTTACTTTACATGTATTATTCATCCATGATTATGATGGTTTAATTCAAGCTAAGTGAGTCATTTACATCAGCATGCATGTTTCTTATAAATATTGTGATATCTGATTATTGAAATTGCACACACTCCCATATACTCGGTACATTTTCCATGGTACTGACCCACATACTCATATGTGGGCTACATTTTCTCATAATGTAGGTTCAGGTGCTCAGTCCCAGCCTCGATAGTGATTCCCGAGCACGTTGATCTACATCTTCTACAGTAGTGAGTCCTCATGATTCGAGGACGCGTTATTCAGACTTTTAGTTTCATTATGAGTTGATTACTTTTGTTTCTTTGAGTTTGAGTCTATTGGGGTCTGTCCCAATGGCTCAATAGTACATTGAGTAGTATAGGCTTGTCAGGATGGATTTGTCAGAATTGTCAGAGGTTTCGTATTTTGTTATTTTTACAGTACTTATCCGCATTTCATTTAGACTTGATACAATAGGTTTTCATGATATTGCTTTCAACATCTTTATTTAAGTGTTTAGATATGTTAGCAGGCTCAAAGGTTAGCTTGGGGCTACTTATAGCCTTAAGCACCGTGTGATGTCTCGGGACCCATCTTCGGGGCGTTATAGGTAGGTTATGTCTTATGTATGGGTTGTAAATGATGGTGCAAAATCCATGTTAAGGGCGGAAACTAATCATGAAAATAACTATCTATGTGTGTGCCCATGTGAGGCCTATTTATGACCTAATTATTAAAATTGAGATATTATGTGATATGTGTGACCGTGTGGGGTCCTATGTTATATTGATAGCCTTGAATACATGTGAATAATTTTATTGTGTTATTGAAATGCCTAATGTGGTATCATTGGTGTATTGTAATATATTCATACTTTTTGGCATATGGAACATGCGGAAATTCATGGATGGTGGAATTAATGTGTGGATATTGGCTAGTGTGGTTGTGAAAATATATTATTATGATTGGTTGAAGAAATATCTTACGTGGTTGGTTGTGGAAATATTCATTATGATGGGTTGTGAACATTGGCATTATTATCCTTATGGCATCACACACATAATTTCACATGTTTGTTGTATGCTTTGTACTTGTTGTTGTTGTTTGTCATACTTGATTTATGTCTTATGTACTGGAAAAACTAGGAATTCTGGAGATATTAGAAACATCAAATTTTATAGACCTCTCCAAAGGATATGTGGAGAAGAGTCATGGATATTGGTTGTATATGGTTTGATGAAATCCCCATCGATCCTACATCAGAAAGCTTTAGCTCTGTAGGTTTATACGAGGTAGTATACGGGTTGGCGAACTCTCCATGGGTCCTACTACGGGAAGCTTTAACTCTGTAGGTGTATACATAGACTGTGCTATGGTCTTATCATCATCATCATCATTCTCATACATTGCATTAGCTTTATTATGATTGATGTTGTGATTAGATTGCCATATTGACTTGTTGTATGTCAACTTGCTCTCTATATTGTTATTTATACTTGACCATCTTATATATACATGTTCTTATCTGTTTTTACTTGCGTGGAATATAATGTATACTTGTGTTCTACATACTGTGTTATTGTTATTCTAACTGTGCTATATTAGAACTGTTAGTGCAAGAAGTGTGGGCTACCATTATGGGAAGTTTTCTGATTGTAGGTGACGTGCCCTTAGTGTGTAGTTTGTATGTTTATTTACTACTTCACTTGGTCGGCCTATGATACCTACTGAGTGCAAATGGACAGTACTCATGCCTACTGCGCCCTTTCGATGCAGGTCCTAGCTTGAGTGTGCCTTAGATTTATTTATTTCAAGTGCCTTTAGATTACTCAAGGTAGTGGTTAGACATTCATGCGTCTGGAGTTCACCTCTATCTTTCTATAGTTGTTATGTCTCTATTTGTATTCAGAGACAGATATTGACCTGTGTGTCTATTTCTAATGTATTTGACTCATGGTTTGTATTAGTGGTTCTTATACAGTTGACAGCAAGTTTTGGGAGTTATAGCTGTATTGTTATGCTTCTTTCCATATTTATTATACTTGTGCGGTTCTGCTTCATTCTAGAAGCCTTTCCTTGGGGGTACTTTTGTATTTTCCCCCTTCGTGTATCAGTTTGGATGATAGTCTTACTTGTCAAGGTATGCTGCAAAAAGTTTCATCCTGACCTATCAATTTTGGGTCGTGACATAGGGTCTGGGTCTGGTGCTGGGTTAGGGTTGGGTCTTGGTTCGAGTTTGGGGTTGGGACAAAGGGTAGTTGAGCTAGGGGATAAGAGAGCTTCTAGGTGTAAAGTTGGGTCTTAGAATATAGGAACTTTTCAAAGTAAGTCCATAGATCTCGTGAAGATTCTTAAAAAGAGAAGGATTAGTATAGCTTGTGTATAAGAAACAAAATAGGTAGGCCCTGAGGCAAAGGATGCAGATGGGTATAAGTTGTGGTACTTGGGTTACGTGAGATATAAGAATGGGGTAGGTATCTTAGAAGATGAAAAGCTTAGGGGGTAGGTGGTGGATGTTAAGCGGGTCTACAATAGGTTAGTATTGATTAAGTTGGTCATTGAAGGGTCTTCAGTGAACGTTATTAGTGCCAATGCTTCGTAAGTAGGCTTGGAAAAAGATGAGAAAAAAAGATTTTGGGAGGTTTTGGATAAGGTGGTGAGCGGAGTTTCGAGCACTAAGAAGCTTTTCGTTGAAGGGAATTTCAGTGGGCATATTAGGTCTTTACGTAACGCCCCAAATCTGGTACCTGAAATGCTACACGGTGCTCATGTCCTCGAAGGACCACAAGCTAACCCATGACTGATATCTGTACTTGAACACCGCATAATATATTGTATAAATGCGTAAATAAAGCTGAAAGGCCATAAGGTTCAAAACTGATAAAACATAACATCTAAAAGTACGGTATATCAATACCAAAGCAAAGTAAAACAAAATTGTCTGAACGTACTGTAGTCTGAAAAACCTCTAAAATTGAACTGTCTGAATAAGGAGTTGATGGGACATGTCCCCAACTAACTCCAACTACTGAAATAAACTATGTAATAAAGAAGTAAAGTAATGGTTAAGTCCTCGAAGGATGACGACTCACTACTAACTCTGACTGCTGAAATTGGAATGCTATTGATGCTCTGGAGCTCGAGCTTCTGAACCTATGGTATAGAATAAAACACCATAGCACAAATGCGCCTGTACGATTAAATGTACTGGTATGCATGTCAGGTAAGATGAATGCAAAGGGTTCAAATGCATGAACAATACTAATTGACTGTATAACCTGAACGTGAGAATACATGCACGAATAAGTGTCTGTATCTGAATTCGTGATGGTACTAACTACTGAGTCTGATTACTGATAACTGATATAACTGATACTGAGGGACTGTATATGATAGTCTAGGTTCTGATGGAACTAGCTAAGTTTTGTACTATGCTGAGTTGACTGTATCTGACAGTCCTGAAATCTGATGAACTATCTGAGTTCTTTTACTGAGACTGAGATTATGGGTAGTAGTCATCTAACCGACATGCCCCAAATAACGCATTATAGCTGAGTTGGGTCTAATTTGTAACCCTAATTGGAAGGGTGTCAATACCGCGCCATTGGTAAAGACAAGCTGTGGGTGACCCTCATCTGGCAGTGTCCCCAAAAGAGAATGGTGGGACCCTCATCTGACAATGTTTATCCACCTCATCAACCCTCATCTGTCAGTGTTGATATCTCAACCTATGCTGGGTACATAGTTCTGGAATGTAAGGATTGCTTCTAAGGATCATACCCTCAACTGTCAGTGTGTGTCCTCATCCTTGGGTTCACTCGATGCTAAATCCTACTCCCATCTGAATAGACACTGAACATGATTAACAGAAATGAACTGGACTGAGTTCATTGAGTTCCATTGACTGACGGAATACTACTGAGATTACTGAATTACTGAGCTTTCTGAGATTACTAGGATTACTGAGTTTACTGAGTTTTTCTGAGTCACATGACTGGCTAAATTCTACTGAACATGGCTTGACTGAGGATATCATGAAAACATGACACTGGCTCTAGGCACACAACTAAATTGTCTAGTACAAGTACCCCAAGACTCGATTAAAGGAAACTGACAACGCATGACATTCTTGAATACATGACCAACATCAACAATCCATAATACAATAAGTTGGGAATTTCATGAAGTACATGGTTATCATAATCTTGTACATGGTAGGAATTATTCAATGTCAAAATTTCATACTCTAACATCATGAGCATTCCAACAAACATCTACATTGTACATCAATAGCATGGGAGTCATTTGAACATAAGGGTAAAATATGAAACCATCACATACGTCACAATTGAGCTATATTACATAATTTCTAGTCTCTTATGCATTTTATCAAACACTTAGGTTGCATGACTTAAGGCATAGCATAATCATCAAATTAACATATCATAACCAACTAAAATTCATGGTTTTCAACTCACATGCTAACATATTTCATAAAAACACATAAAGATTCCAACTTGGGAATCACACAACAACAACCACGTGAACATAATCAACCCATAGCATGAATATCATAATCTATAGTTTAAAACTTGAAAAGGCTTCATGGACGAAAGGAATCCATGAATGAACACTATGCATACCTTAGTATGTGATTCTACGAAAATTTACAATGGAATTTTCTTGAATTTGAATCCTCAATTGAGAACCCTAACTTATTCTTGAGAGAATTTTGAGAGAAGTGACTATATTTTGGTTGAATTGGGGATAAATTGATACGAGAAAAACAACGGAAGCACGAAAACACACTCCAAATCATTCCACTAATCTTAAGGATCCGAGGACCTTTTTGGAGACCACTCTCTGATTCACTACAACAACAATAATACGAGATAACAATGGTGTACTTGACACCAAAACAGCCACCACAAACTAACAAAGAGAGTATCAAGAAAACAAGATGAAGAACAAGATGAACAATAACACAATGGAAACAACAACACACGGTTTTGACTAGAACAACAAAAAAGAGTCCAAGAAATGTACGTAAAGATAGATAGATAGACAACGTGAAGGTATAATCTTAAGAACCCAAGAGCCTATTCCACTATTGGACCCTTAACACTATACACTAAAAATACCTATCTCTTTGGTAAGCACAAGAGAGACCTCAACCTCCTCTAGCACCCAACATTCCAAGCATGAATCCAACACTAATGATTCCACACTCAAGTTGGAAATCCTAGTTACAATGTTTCGGCCATAGGCCTTTCTCACAAGAGAGAAATGTTCTTCTTACAACTTTCAATATCAATAAACATCTAAGACTAAAAACCCTAAGAGGTTCTATATATAGTGTATTACAAAATAAAATACAAAATGACCACAATACCCCTCAAGGGTGAGGTGCTCATCAAGTGTAACTTAGGGACTGTTTTTAGTGCATTTAGGCCCTCTTTCACACTTTACTTGTGCACTTTCTTAGACAGATTCAATGCGCACTCGTTCTCGTCCATTCTTATGGTCGTACTCATATCATCCTCCTCTTCTTGAAAAGGAATCGACCTCGAATCCGTACCTTGCAAATCAAGAGAAGACAACAAGCACACATACTCATGATATGAGGGGTTAGGGTTATCAAAAATAACACATCAACATGCCATGCCGAGGCGGGAAAAATTTGAAGTATAGCCACGGGTCCTTTGTTTTAATCATGAAAAGATTAGTACAATTGCTACAAAGAAAGTGGCTCGGACAAGCATCAAGACAAAAGGAAAATAGGCCGAGAGTCATCCTTTCCCACCCTAAGATGGTACCAGGATCAAATGGAATAATTAGCCAAGGTCCTAAGCCGAGGCTAGCCCTTCCTTTCCTTAGAATGTCACTCCCACATTCATACACAAAAACATTTTCATACACATGATCTCTATGAACAAAACTAATCGCAATGCTTTTACCACACAAGATGTTCAAAGAGTCATGCACATTATCAAGATCAATTCTATAGACACCATCACTAACTTGTGAATTTTTAAGTACTTCATTCACATGCTCAAGTAGTGAACTACATTTAAGAGTAAATTGATTATCATGAACACCAAGAGTACTACCAAGAGTACTCATTTCTGAGACTACACATTCCTTGCCCATAAGAGTACTATCATCTTCCAAGAAGAGATTTCCATCTTTAGGAGGAATGTTGTCATACCATAGTGGGTTAGCATATCGGCTATAGCCTTCAAGGCAAGCTATACCATAATTTTTACCACTAGGTTCATTAGGAGTGTTTATATCATCTTCAGACAAAACATTAAACCTAAAGAGAGCATGATCTATCTCATGGACAAATTTGGAACTAGCAAGTGCTTCACTCTCTATAAGTTCACTATCGAGTACCAAAGATGTTTCAATCTCCTCTTTACCTTGGTGTGGGTCGGGGAAGCCCACCTCTTCCTTCGGGAAGCTCTCGGTAAAAGGTGTTTGGATAAGGAAAGTTAGATTTTGTGGGATAAGTTTAGGTAACAATTGGCGTAGCCTTTCCACGTGCCATTTCATTTCTTTAATATCATCATTGATGCGATCAAATGTGGTATCGAGATTAGTGGAAGCTATGGTACCTAAAGCAAAGGACAACAACAAATAACAAAACAAACTTGTAAGTTCAAAATGCCTCACCACACCCTCACTCTCGGTTTTACCTCACACTTGGTTTCACAAGTGTTGAGAGTCGGCTTGTACTTCGTGAGTGATTGAGGGATGAGTCCATCTTTGCTCGGAATAGATTTTCGTTTGAGTTGACTCAAGAGAAAAATTATTTACGGACTTGAACCAACAAGACACAACGAATTCACAAAAGAGAAAAAAAAGCACACAACAAATGCTAAACACGAATGAACGAACACAAAGACTAACTAACAATCTAGTAGATGATTATTAGTTTTCCAATTAGTATTGGAACCAACAAACGAAACTACGAAACAATAAAAAGAAACTAAGAAAATCTAAAATTTGAGCCAAAATTTGATGCATGAACAATAACTCGATGATGTGGAAGCCATGTATTGGTTGCAGTTTCTACAATTTTTATTTTCCAAAGTGCAAATCTTGACCAATTTTAATTTGAATTGATGGAATTTGTTTTAAGGAGGGAAGAATAAGTCTTGGAGCCTTTTTTTCAAGTTTCACATTTCAAGACTTGACTTTTGTAGTACTTTTCCTTAAAACTGGACCCTTGTTTCATGGGAAAGTGGTTGAGAAGTGATGTAAAGTCTTTAGTGTGTAGGAAAAGTCTTTGAGTCACAAGTACTACACCTTGAATCTTGGATCTATGTCTTGCAAGACTAACACAATACACACTCTTTTTATTCAACTTCTTAGACCAACAACCACTTTTTTTCGTCAACAATATATGGAGATGGTGAAGAACACCAAGAACACAAACTTTGAGTCTTGAAGTTCTAAGGTTCAAGTTGGACCCCCAAACAACAACAACAACTTTCCAAGCTTAAATTCCACAACACAATCTCCACAATACACGTACAAAACTTGAACCAACAACACATCACACGTTCAAGTCTTGAACCCGCAACAGCAATACCAACAACAATCGGCCACACTTTGTTCACATTAACATCAACATTTTAAGCTCAAATCTAAGATATAGACTCAACGTGTTAGTGAGGAACAAAACTAACACTTAGAGACAACAAACACAAGTAAAAATATTGGCTAATACACAACAAAAACACAATTTTCGGCCAAGAACACTAAATGGACAGATTGCTTTTTTTTTTTTGGAATTTTCAGTTTTTTCAACAACAATTTTTTTTTTGAATTTTCTAAAAAGCAAGCCCAAGATTGATCTTGTAGGAACAAGATCAAGCCATGATCTGATACCAAATGATACGAGAAAGACAATGGAAGCACGAAAACACACTCCAAATCAGTCCACTAATCTTAAGGATCCGAGGACCTTTTTGGATACCACTCTCTGATTCACTACGACAACAATAATACGAGATAACAATGGTGTATTTGACACCAAAACAACCACCACAAACTAACAAAGAGAGTATCAAGATAACAAGATGAAGAACAAGTTGAACAATAACACAATGGAAACAACAACACACGGTTTTGACTAGAACAACAACAAAGAGTCAAAGAAATGTATGTAAAGATAGATAGATAAAGTGAAGGTATAATCATAAGAACCCAAGAGCCTATTCCACTCTTGGACCCTTAACACTACACACTAAAAATACCTATCTCTTCGGTGAGCACAAGAGAGACCTCAACCTCCTCTAGCACCCAACATTCCAAGCATGAATCCAACACTAATGATTCCACACTCAAGTTAGAAATCCTAGTTACAATGTTTCGGCCATAGGCCTTTCTCACAAGAGAGAAATGTTCTTCTTACAACTTTCAATATCAATAAACATCTAAGACTAAAAACCCTAAGAGGTTCTATATATAGTGTATTACAAAATAGAATACAAAATGAACACAATACCCCTCAAGGGTTAGTTGCCCATCAAGTGTAACTTAGGGGCTTTTTTTAGTGCATTTAGGCCTTCTTTCACACGTTACTTGTGCACTTCCTTGGACAGATTCAATACACACTTGTTCTCGTCCATCCTCGTGGTCGTACTCGTATCATAAATCCCATGTTATAGGCTTATATAGAGGTGGGAAATACCCATTCTGTCCTTAAAATAACTCAAAAATGGGGTGTTTACGTCACTTGGGCCATAATATATGCGGCGCATAACTTATCGCGTAAGCTAGGTTGTGCAGCGCACAACTTATTGCATAAGTTAGGTTGTGTGTCGCACAACTTTTGGCATAAGTTAGGTTGTGTGTCGTACAACTTATGGCATAACCATTCCAGTAGCCTTAGGCAATTTGTTAGGCGATGCACTCCACTTTGAAAAGCCATAACTTCTTGCACGGGTGTCGGATTTTGGTAAAATTGGTATCGTTGGAAAGCTAATTTGATTCTCTATAATTTAGTGGGTTTAAATCTTCCAAAATAAATCAAGTTATGCTCGTTCAAAGATGACTCTTGCAAAATCAAACACTAAAACTTGATGGATTCAAAAGCTCTTAGCTTGCCTTACTCTAAGTGACTCTTATGAACACACTTAACACATCATAAGCTCTCTTCTCACTAGTATACTCATTGTAAGTCATGTAATCAAATATGAATCACAGGATAAGAGGTTTCATACATAAGAATAATGGTTTATTTTCTAGCTTAGAAATATACGGGGTATTTATATGATGGTCATGGTGGTTTTGGTATTGGGAAATGGAATGACGAAAAATTTACACTTTTATATTTTACGAGGGCTTTTGGGTTGTGGGTAGCTAATTTGAGCTTCCCGAAAAAGGAGGAACACCTTATTACCTTTTGTAGTTTGATAGTCAAGACTTAGATAGAATTTTTGCTCCTTAGGAAGGCTGACAGAGCACTATATAATGACTATAAGATCATACCTAGCGAGAACTATCAACCCAACATAAGCTTTTGGTGATAGACTTGGTAATAAAAATGGGCAGAAGAAAAGGGTTATGGAGGATCGACCTAAGATTAAGTAGGATAGCTTGACTTTGGCAAGTGCTTTGGAAATAAAAAAGAAGTTGACGATTATGGGTGCTTGGGAGATTAAAGGGGATGTGGATAGTAGTGGATGACGACTGCCAGTTATATTAGGGAGACCGCTAGAGAGATGTTGAGTGTCTCGAGAGGATGCTCTGGAAAACACTGGGGTGAGTGGTGGTGGAATGAAGAATCTAATAGGAAGGTGGAGACTAAGATGGTGACTTATACTAAGTTGGTTGAGAGCAAGGATGACGAGGAGAAGCAGGTGAATAGGGAAGGGTATAAGTTAGATAGAGAAGAGGCTAAGTTAGCGGTTACGACGACTAAGAAAAAAGTTTTCGAGATCTTATATACGAATTTAGAGGAGAAATATGGGGAAAAAAATATTGTATAGTCTTTCCAAGGCTAGAGAGCGAAGGGCTCATGACCTTGAACAAGTGAACATATAAAGGGAGAGGATGTAAAAGTATTTATTGAGGATGTCCTTATTAGGAGGAGTGGCAACCCTATTTCTATATAGTTTTGAATGATGAGGGGGACAAAGTATTGATTGACTATTTTTGATAATTTGTTCAGATTCATTCTAGGTAACTTGACTATTGAGGCCATTCACCTCGTAAGGAGATTAGTTTAGTATTATAGGGAGAGGAAGAAGGACTTTCACATGGTGTCCATTGATGTTGAGAAGGCGTATGACAAATTCTCAAGGGAGATTCTATGGAGGTTTTTGGAGGCTAGAGGGGTGCCTGTGCTGTACTCTAAGGTGATTCAGGGCATGTACGACGATGCGAAGACTTGTGTGAGGATTGTAGGAGGAGATTCAAAGAAATTTTTTGTTTTAATAGGGTTGCACAATGGATCAACTCTTAGCCCGTTTTTATTTTCCTTGGTGATGGATGTTTTGATGTGGAGTAGTATTCAAGGGGATGTGCCTTGGTTTATGTTATTTGTTTATGATATTATTCTGATTGACGAGACTCGAGGAGGAGTTAATGATAAGTGTGAGGTTAGGAGACAAAACTTTGAGTCTAAAGGATTTAGGTTGACTAGGACCAAGGTAGAGTACTTGGACTATAAGTTTAGTGATTTATCACATGTTGTTGACATGGTAGTGAAGCTAGATTCTTAGGCCATTCAGAAGATGGAGAGTTTTAAGTATCTTAGGTATATTATTCAGGGGAATGGTGAGATTAAAAAGGATATCATGCACCATATGAAAGGCTATTAAAATAGAGAATCACGACCCAAACTAGGGGCTGGCCGTGACGGGCATCTCAAGTCCAACAAGGACCAGAGACAACCCCCTGTATTTAACCAAATAGGACACAATACCCCCAATAGTGACTGAATACCGAACATATATCAAGATAGAATAAGATAAGCTCAATAAATTTAAGATATATCTATAACCGATAACTATTAACCAACCAAAACAACCAACACCACTACCCATGTTCACAATAATCTACAAAGCCTTCTAACAAACCGAAATCAATTAAGTGTCGGGACATGCCCCCAACTCTGACAATGAAAATGATAATGTTAATGTGAACTTTTCAATTCTAGGTTATGAAAGGAAATCGATGGAATGATCAAATCTTTAGGAGAATGGAAGCTCACTTCTTCACCGCAAATGGCCGATGAACCAAGTCGATCCAACTAACACTATGCAGAAAAAGTAGAAGTATCTTTGATGCCTACATCGTGGGGGGATACAGCGTACAGAGACAGTTAGTGGGTTAAGCACTAGCATGTAGCTCGGGGATAAGGATAAAGTAATGACAATTCAAAATTCAGTTTAACTCAATGTACATGTTCACATACATGTGTGCATATATATAGATATATATATTTATATAGCATGCTATGATCGGGAACAAGGCTTAACATGCACTTTAAACCTTTAGCCTAGATTTTGTATCTTAACCATCATATAATAGTACCCACGGGCTATATGAGCCCTAACTCTCACCCCCTCGCCGGGCCCTAATGCATGTAGCCGCATGAATTAATTGGAGAATAATCTAATATACTAAGGTGACTTAAACACCCAATCATGTAATGTAATATGAGGGACTCGAACCTACCAATAATAATAATAAGGTTGACTCGAACCACCTGGTCATAAGCAAGGGGACTCGAACCCTAGGCTATTTTGACCCCCGCACCAACAAACACAACTTCCAGTATTGGCCCCTCAGGACCTCCTCTTTCACGGCCTAGCTACACAACCCTTTTTAAGCCTTATTAAAACATTTATCTCACATTCTCATTCATTGAACCATTATACACATTTAGACATACACTGTCGGTATCATCATATAAACTACACCTAAAGGGTATCATTAACATGCCAAATCAATTTCATTAACTCAGGAGAGTAACTGCCTTTGTTCATTAATACAAGGTTGGGGGACATCGGCTCCCTTTGTCCATTAAATCAAACCACTATGTTTCAATAACCTCTTTATATCATGAAATTCTTCTGAAAATAATTCAATGCAATTTTTTATTCGTACTCAAAATTGCTTTCACAAAGTTGGGATAGTGTTGTTACTGATTCAATTGTCAATATTTACAAAATTTTGGGAAATCACAATCCCCTAGTTTATTCACCACATCCATGCATCAAATTGATTTCATTTCTCCATTTGAACATAAACAATGCATATGTAAACATGAAACATCACATAAACAACAATCATTCAAAACCCTCAACCTATGTTCCAAAACCACCATCAAAACCACATGGATAACTATTTAAAACACATGCTTTTACAAAGTTATAGTTGGGGAAGAGTAACATGCCTGAAATATCAAGAGTTATGGAGAGAATTTGCTTGATTTAGAGAATTTAGAGAGTTTGAGAAAGTGTTTTGATTGTGAATAGTATGCAAATAAAGTCCCAAAGAGGGTTTTTAGTCTTGGGGATAAGTTGGATAAAAGGGAAATTGCCAGGATGCCCTTAATTAAAAGATTGAAAATCGATGCCCAGTTGCTATGGGTGACCTTACGACTCGTAGGGTTACCCTATGACTCATTTAGTCCAGTCGTAGTATGGATAGTGTCTTGGGTTTCTCCACACCGGTCTAGTTATGAGTTGCACCACATGACTCATACCGAGTCCTTATAACTCATAACATGCTAGTCACATTCCTAACAAGTACTTTAGGGTAGTACATTAGTTTTCTTATGATTCACACCCTATGAATCATTACGAGAACCTATGACTATAGGGTCCAAGTCGTAGTCAATATAGAAACTCTAGACCAACATACTGGCCAGGCTATGATTGGGTCCTTAAGACCCACAATGACACCCTACGACTTGCAGAGTAAGTCATAGTGAGGAACTAAGCTCAAAGATGGAAAAATTTAAGGGACCAAAAACCTGGGGTGTTACATTCTACCCCCTTATGATCATTCTTCCCCGAATGATGAGACTAGATATCCTTTATCTTTATTTAACATAGAAACACACCCACTCTTACCTTTAACAATGTCAGAAATAAAGATATCAAGGAAAACACAATTTTCTTTAACAAAATCAGAAAACAAAGATGTTCAGAATAACACATACCTTAAGCACGATTATCCAGAAGGGGGAATACGAATGGATACTTGGACTTCATGTCCTGTTCATCTTCCTAAGTGGCCTCTTCAACCTTTGATTTCTCCATAGAACCTTTATCGAAGCAACGTCCTTCATTTGCAATTGGCAGACTTACCGATCCAATATCTCAATCGGGACCTCATCATATGACAAGGAGCCTGAAACACCAATACCTTCTAATAGAACCACAAGGGAAGGATTGCCCACACACTTTCTCAACATTAAAACATGAAAGATCGGGAGAATAGAACCCAAACTCAAAGGCAATTCCAATTCATAAGTCACATTGCCCACTCTTTTCAAAATCAAATAAGGGCCCACATGGCGGGGACTGAGCTTCCCCTTCTTTCCAAACTGCATCACTCCCTTCATGGGAGGCACCTTTAAGAACACCCAGTTGCCAACTTCAAATTCTAACTCTCTTCGCCTTACATTTGTATAGGACTTTTGGCAACTTTGGGAGGTCTTAAGCATATCCAGAATCACTTTCACCTTCTCCATAGCTTGATAAACCAAATCAGGACCAAACAACCTAGCCTCACCAACCTTAAACCACCCAATAGGCGAACGACATCTGCTACCATACAAAGCCTCAAACGGAGCCATCCCAATGCTATAGTGGTAGCTATTATTATATGCAAACTCAATGAGGGGCAAATGAACAACCCAACTACCACAAAAATCAATCACAAAGGATCTTAGCATATCCTCCAAAGTCTGAATGGTCCTCTCCGCTTATCCATCCTTTTGAGGATAGAAAGCAATGCTCGAGATCACCTTGGTTACCATACCTCTCTAAAAGGAATGCCAAAAGTGCAAGGAGAACTGAGTACCACGATTAGATATAATAGAAATGGGTGCCCCATACAACATGACAATTTCCTGAATGAAAAACTTTGCATTATCATCAACAGCGTAATTAGTTCTCACGGGTAAGAAATGGGTGGACCCAGTCATTCTATCCATGACGACCCAAATATAATCAAACTAATGGTGAGATCGTGGAAGACCAATAATGAAATCTATATTAATCACTTCCCACTTTCATTCGGGAAACTCAATCTCTTGAGACAACCCACCAGGTCCCAAGTGCTCCACCTTCACTTGTTAACAAACCATACACTTGGCCACAAGATTTTCCAAATCCCGCTTCATGTTATTCCACCAATAGATCTCTTTCAAATCATGGTACATCTTCATCGATATAGGTTGAATGGTGTATCTCAATCATGAGCCTCAACAAAGATCCTTTCGCATAGCCTCTTAACGTTGAAAATGCATAAACTACCTTGGTACCTCAAGATACCATCACCACCAATCTAAAAAACCATCACTTTCTACTAGCCCACGTCACCCTTAATCCATATCAAGATAAGATCCAAAACCTACTTCACTTTCACCTCAGCATAAAGAGATAACTTCACTACCCCTCTCACCATCTCACCACTATCCTCAGAGTCCAAGAGACAAACTCTAAGATTAGCCAACCAGTGAATATCCTTTACTAATCCTCACTTCTACTCCTCCAAATGAGATAAACTCACCATAGACAACCTGCTAAGAGCATCAACAACCACGTTAGCTTTACTTGGATGATAGTAAGACTCATATCGTAGTCCTTGAGCAATTCAAGCCACCTCCTTTGCCTGAGATTTAACTCCTTCTAGGTAAATACATATTGCAAACTCTTATGGTCTGAATAAATGTCAACATGAACCCCATACAAATAATGGCGCCAAATCTTCAAAGCAAAGACCACCGCCAACAGTTCTAAGTCGTGCGTCGGGTGATTCTTCTCATGAACTTTTAACTATCTAGAAGCGTAGGCCACAACCTTACCATGTTGTATCAAAACATAGCCTAGTCCCACATATGGCGTATCACAATAAACTACAAAACCTCGATGCCCTCAGGTAGGGTCAAAACCAGACCCGAAGTCAACCTGTCCTTCAACTACTCAAAGCTATCCTCATAAGCATTGGACCACAAAAAATTCCCTTTTTGTGGGTCAACTTAGCTAATGGAGCAGTAATCAAAGAGAAACTTTCCACGAACCTCCTATATTACTCGACTAAACCTAAGAAGCTTTGAATGTCGGTTGGAGTCGTGGGTCTAGGCCACTTCTTAACCGCCTCCACTTCTTTTAGATCCACCATGATCCCCTCACTAGACACAACATGACCCAAATAAGTCACTGCATTTAACCAAAATTTGCACTTGGAGAATTTAACATACAACCGCTAATCCTTAAGAGTCCACAACACTATGAGGAGGTGACCGACATGATCTACCTCACTCTTAGAATACACCAAAATGTCATCAATAAAAACAAAGATGAATAAGTTTAGAAAGTGACTAAATACTCGGTTCATAATATCCATAAATGCTGCCAGCACATTAGTCAAATATAAGGATATGACCAAAAACTCAAATGACCATATCGGGTTTGGAAAGTGATAACGCTCAACTTACATATCAATTTAAGTGCAAGGCAGTCTCATTAATATATTTACCCAACTTTAGAGTCGGGGTCGAATTGAAGAGGAATAATGAGAGTGGTGATCAAATCAATTCAAAATGATAGATACAAGTTGAATTCAAACAAATGGTACAAAAAGATAAAATGAGGGATAGGTTCCTACACTAATGTTTTTTTTTCTGGTATAAAATTTGGGGCTACGAATAATTAAATTTTTAATAAATATGCACGGATATTGTGATTATGCATTACTAAGGAAGTGACATGTAGGAGTTAGTAATCAACATCAATTTAGTAGATAAAATATGGGTAGGCTTGGTTATAGATTTTGATTCTAGTCTTTCAACAAAACATCAAACTTTCACCCATTGATTCCTTTGAATACCTAATAGGTGTGTCCAACAATTGGTAACCACAACCTCAATCTAGGCATCCCTATTTTTAGGATGATACCCATGGCATAGTCAACCTCAAATTCACCCTTATGTCTAAGATAGTGAAAATTTAGCAAACTATACTTGTTTACCAATGCTTTCGTCTCCACATCCCTCTTTCGAGGATGATATGGATTCCTACACTTCACCCAAACCCCTTTTTTAAATGATAGCTTTGAACTTTCTAGAGCTTGGAGCTTTCACTTATCAAACCCATGTGGGTATTTGGAGCTTTCACCTATCAAATCCCAACCAAACTAGTATAGCAATGATAAAAACCCATAAACATGAACTACCAAATAGATGCTCATAATAACAACCCATACACACTTAAACCCCTATTCATACATAACCTTAAGTGGGCGATTTAGATACATATAAGGTAAATAAGCATAGATATACCTATAATCTCCATTGAAATGAATTGTTGAAGAAATAAGTGAATGTTACTTCAAACTTGGCTCTCTCACAATATTAACAATGAAGGTGAGTAAATCTTCCACTTAGAAAGTAACCAATATATTCTTCACCCAAAATTTATACAATATTTTCATCTCCAAAAAATAGAGGCTATGAAGTCTAAAGCTAAACCTAAAACTAGGGGGAGGATAGAACTCTTTTTGTTCTCAAGTCTAGGGTTTGAGTCTTTTTGTCAAATTGGGATCAACACATGCAATTATAGTTTTACCCTTGGGCTGAATAATTCCGCCGAGCCACGATTGCACCAACTTGGCCGCGATCGTGGTGAACTCACATGACCGTATTTGATTGACCTTGGCTTTACTACTGCGATCGCGGTTATTGGACCGTAACCACGGTACCTAAGGCTCTTCTACTGCAGGTATCCAACTGTATTTTTCCTTCTCTCTTTTAATTATTTTAAGCTTCAATCCACATCTTTCTATCCTTTTAATTCTATACCTGGAAAGAGTTGATATTAGTATATTTACCCATGAATATTTCTCATTTATTCATTCAAATCAAGCAAATATTCACGAAGTTAAGTGAGAATGAGTGGTAAAATCACCACTCATCAGAAAATAGTCTTAGGGATATCTACCTCCCTAATCTTTAGCTGATGATAACCCAACTGAAGATCAATCTTTAAAAAGTACTTATCTCCCCGAAGCTAGTCAAATAGATCATCAATCCTCGAAAGAGGGTACTTATTCTTTACCGTTACCTTATTAAACTGGCGGTCATCTATGCTCATTTGAAGGGACCCATCTTTCTTACACATGCACAACATAGAAGCACCCTATGAAGACACACTAAGACGGATAAAACCCTTATAAAGAAGGTCTTTCAATTTCTTCTTGAGATTTTTAACTCAGCTGGAGCCATTTTATAAGGAGGGATAGAGATAGGGTGGGTATCCAAAAGAAAGTCAATCCCAAAATCTATTTCCCTATTGAGAAGACACCAGAAAGGTCATTAGAAATACTTTGGGGAATTCACAAATTACGAGAACAGATTGCAATGAAGGATCATCCTCATATCTAAAAGATTTAACATGCACTAAATGGTATAAAAATCCCCTGGAAATCAATTTTTTGGATCTAAGATGAGATATAAACCTTCCCTTAGGCACTAGAAACCCCTATCCATTCTATAACTAGCTCATTTGGGAATTTGAAAATAACCTTACGAGTTTGACAATCAAGAGAGGTATAGCACGAATGCAACCAATCCATCCCTAGGATAACATCAAAATCTAACATATCCAACTCTATTAAATCTACCAAGGTCTCCTACCACAAATAAACACCACATAACCCCTATATAAACTCTTTTATCCATTACAGAGTCACCCAATGGGGTAGACATAAAGAAAGGATCAGGAATACACTCAGGACCAAAACTAAAATGAACAACCACATATGAGGTCACATAAGAAAGAGTAGACCCCGGATCAAGCAGACAATACACATCACAAAAAAAGAATTGTAACGTACCTGTGACAATATCAGGAGAAACTTTAGATTCCTAATGAGTGGCAGAGCATAAAGGCAGTTTTGACTAGCGTTAGAGCTAGAAGTAGAACCCTTTGGTACGGGAGCTGAAGACGTGGAAATCGATACCTTATTAGCCTAGTAGAAACCCTGACTACTGGACAATCCCACCGTAGGTAGCCCAACTGACCATACTTAAAGAACTTATTCCTTCCCTCCTTATAAAATCCATGATGCACCTGTCCATAACAACAGTAAGAGGGATAAGATGGGGATGACTGAACTTTACTAGCCTACGATTGGGCACATTGTGCCCTAAAACCACTGTTGCTCTTAAAACGGCGATCACTGAAGGGATTAGGATATAGAGCACTAGTCGTAATAAGAATCAAAATTGCCCTATTATTATTAAACCATTTTCTGACATCTCTACCACTCTACTACTGACCTCCACCCTGATCCGAATACTGAAACTTCTTATTCTATCTTTCATTCATATTTTCTTGCTTTTTTTTTCCTCTTCTACTTGTTGTATATACACTAAAAGTCTATGTCATTATTTACAAGCCAATAACATATGGAGCCACAAAAAGAGATGAAGATTTCTTACAAAGTTTCTCACGTCCATGCCCTTTATTTTTGAAAATTCTTGGATGGAGGGGGGTGTTTGTTTTGCAATAAAACCATGCACAATTTGCTAAACTATGGATACAACAAAGGCTTAGTCTCATATCTTGGCTCAAAATGGGCTAACTACCCATATGGCTACTCAGACTTTGCTAATGGTAAGCAAAGTGACACCAACTTTATAAAATATAATGCCACAGGTACTCAAACTTCCCTTGAATTATTGACACTTATGCCACGGGTACTTAGAATTCCCCTGTACCTATGCCTCAGACCCAAACATGATGCTTCACTCTTAAGAATATCATCGATCAATCCATCATAGGGCAAAGCTCATCATGCATCACCAAAATCAAAATTAAATTAAATTAAAGGAATACTAAAAATAAAAAAAAAGCATGATAATCCATAAAATGCAGGTACCATTAGGATACCCAAAAGGTATAGCATCTCAAACATAAATAAAAATAATATCCTAAACATCATTTCAAAACAACAACATTAAAAATAAAATGTCCAGCTTCATAACATCAAAACACCACAAATCCGGGGGCACCCCAACTAAAAATGACCGCAGTGTCCTCATTGCATATTCAATAAAGCAAGAATAAGAGGGGTCTCCCTGAATTTGCCTCAAGAACTGCTCTCTCCTGCCGACTCTGCACCATCACCACCAGCATCATCAGCTAACCAATTAGTAGGGGCCTCATTTTCCCTGTCCAACCTTGGTAAATGTGGTCACTCATTGGGTTTGAGCACCTTAAAGATGTCCTTTACCCCCTTCCACAGCTTCTTAAAGAATTTGTCTCTTTTCTTCTATTTCTTCACCATCTTCTCGTGTGACTTCTTTAGGTCCCTATGTGATCCCGCCAAGGCTGAGTAAACACTCCCTAAATCGACAACAGTGGCTCCCTGCTTCTTCTACTCTTCATGATATATGTCATAATCTAACTGAGTTACATATGAGTGGTGAGTGGTGGATGGCTCTCCAGGTCCCTGAGGCAATCTGGACACTAGCTCTATAATCTCCCTCATTTGACCTGAGATGTCATTGAGGGGGTTGGCTGGCTAAGGTCTGCAAAAATCTATCCTCTTAGACTGATTTACCCATGTCCACTTTCCTCTTCTTACTCGAACCTGGGGCACCTTCGCCTCTGAATCTAAGTGGGTAGATGGGGAAGACTAGACACACCCAAGTATCTACAACATACTTTACTACTCTTGCCCTTCTACACATATTAGTTATAAGAGAAGGAAAGGGAATATAAGTACCTCCATGGGTTTGGAAGTATTGCCATTCTGAACTTACTAGCTCTCCTACATTTAGAGCAATGCCAGATAAAATACATGCCACCATCCGAGCCTGAGTATCTATAATAATGGTCATATGTGTGCAAGGGGAAACCCTGCTACAGATGATGTTCAACCACAACCTTGCTTTATCCTTGAAATCATTTAGTGGAATATCTCTTTTAGTGATGGCCTAGGGGATTGCTTTTCCCGGACATAGGATATTATCCATCCAGGAACCTGGCTCGCATGCTTTAGCATGAAATTTCCCCATGTCAGCATTTGGGAGCCCATACACTATATTAATCTGCTCAGCTCCAAAGTTCACCTGTTTACCTTGAATTGTCATCACTAGGTTTGAGAGTGAAACTATGCTGAGGTTTGCGTAGAACTCATGCACACATTGTTCGTTAGCATAGCATGGTTCTGGGGCAAAACACATCCACCGGGTAGCAGTGAGCCTGACATGGAATTCTGGGAACTTCTACTCTACCTTGTCTAAGCTTATACCCCCTTCAGGGAGTAGCTTTGTCCTGTGGAAATCATCGTAGTAGATGTGTTGGCATTGGGTGGCCATGAATTAGGTGTTGTCAAAATCTCCAATTGTTGAGTTTAAGAACCTGTAAGCAATGCAACTTATGCCAATGTAAGTGTAAACATAAAACTATGCTAGAACAAACGTGTAAGTTCATGAGGTTATGTTGTCGGGGGCAGCTAAGGGTTGGTAGAAATTTTGATGTCTACCAGAAACAATCCTCAGGTATGGCGACCGCGGGACTTTGACCGCAATCATGGTGATGCGACCGCGGTCATAGGGACTGCGATCGCAGTACCTGAGACCTTTTGACAATTTCTGCTTATTACTTTGAAATGCAATTTTAGCCCTAATCCCTTATTTTAACTAGGCATAACAATATTCTAAACATTCTACTAAAGCCCAGAATGTGTGATCACAGCCCCTAAACTTGAAAGAATTAGAATTCGACTCTTTGGGGCCTTCAATCAAACTTATGGTGTACACAATTTCTTTAACCGTTTAAAGCGTAAGTTTGGGTACTCAAGTCTTCCCCATTATTATGTGCATCAACTACAACTACTAACCATAGTGACAACTACAATTAAACATGTCTCTAGCATTGAAAACATCACTTCAGGCCTTTTTCTACACTACAAGTTCTAAACATGTAATTTCATAAGAAAACAAAGGAAGTTTGACCACTTACCGATTGAGAGGATGGACACCAATGAATTTATTCTTGGATATGCAATAGAATGCTGAAAATTGGGAAGGGTTTTGAGAGAAAATAAGAGAGGATCATGGGAGGGGGAATGCGCAATCGAATGGCCTTTTTAAACTGATTAAACCGTGATTGCGGTCATAGTTTCGCGATCGTGGTCACTCGACCTCCGCAATCATAAGGACATGGACCGCAGTCGCGATAATCGAGACCATCAAATGGGTCCCCTGCATGTCCTGCTTAGTCCATTTACCAATTTCACACATTCCCTTTTCAAATTCAACCAAAATGACTCTAAGCACTAATATTTTATGGACTATGCATGCACAATAACTAGAATAAAAATCAATTCTACTCTATCCTGCAATAAAGAAAAAGGATATTTTTCAGTTTTCATGGTATGATGGGTTTCCACCTATCGAGCGCTTATTTTAACATCGTAGTATGATGCCTCCACTCCTTTCTTTTATGTTTCTACTTAGAAAATTTAAATCTCTATCCCAGCTTTTGTTCAATATGAAATGTGTGACAGAGGGATAAAAGATTTAAATTTTCCAAGATGAATCTTGGAAAATATGAGGAAATGGCAAGCAAACCTCGATCTCACCATTTTGAAGACTTGAACCTTTTTCCCAACTTCACATAGATCTTCTGGATTGGCTCCATGGGTAAAAGAGTGTTCCTTAATAGGCCATTCCTTGTACATCAAAAATTGAGTTCCTTAGCCATTGATGGATGGGGTTCCATGTGCTCTTTTAGAATGCCAAACTCTAACATATAAGAGTGGGACTCTGTTATTCCACAATTCTCCATTTGTTTAAATGTATGGATCCTCATCACATCCCCTAAGCACAATGTTGAAAAGTGGTTAGAATGAGGTCCAACCCTTAATTTTGGGTTAGCCTCCTCCAAAGCATGTTACTTATAAATGAGTTAGAGTCATCATAAGAGGTTTGCTTTGATTCTTCTGTTGACTCTAAGCTCATTTCTTTTATTTTGGATTCTTCTTCCTCATATGAGTCAGATTGTTAGGAAGCCACCAAGGATTTTTTGCTACCAAGCTTATCATCATAGCTTGGTTTCTCTTCTTGACATACTTTCTCTTGGGTAATAGGCATGGTAATGATAGTTTCAAGTTTTTCTTCTTCTCCTATTACCTCTTTCTCTACACTTGTCCATTCTTGATAGATGTGTTCTAGGACCTCCCCCGTTGCTTCTAACAGATCGAAAATGGCTTGTAACCTTGGGTCACAACTATTAGACACGGTATCTTGCTCTTCCTTATTCTCTTCATAATACCTATCAATCTCATAAGAAGAACTAGCAACTTGGTTAGTATAATGGGGGGAGGGGGCATGTGGACAATCACTCTAATATCCATCTCGACCACTACATAAAGAGCACCTATACTCTTTATAGGATTGAGATGGTGAATCCATATCTCCCCGGGGAGCATAGTCACAATCTCTCATAAAATATGGTACGTCATATAAGGATATGGATCGTCAAGATAAGACTTCCCAACTAGCAACATCATATTCGTCGGAAGATGCCATAGAGAATAATAAAAATAAAATAAACTCTACCTACAAAAGAAAATCACAAACAAATATATACAAGCTTGAATTCAAGCAAGTAGCTAAAATTTCAAACAAACTTAATATGCCAAATTGTTCCCCCAAAATAGTGCCATTTTTTATAACGCTCAACTTACACGTCAATTTAAGTGCAAGTCGGTCGTCATCAATGTATTTACCCAACTTTAGAGTCGGGGTTGAATCCACGAGGAACAATGTGAGTGGCAATCAAATCAATTCAAAATGATAGATACAAGTTGAATTCAAACAAATGGTACAAAAAGATAAAATGGGGGACAGGTTCCTACACTAATGTTTCTTTTTGGTTTATTTTGGTATAAAATTTGGGGCTAGGAATAATTGAGTTTTAACAAATATGCACGGATCTCGGGATTATGCATTACCAAGGAAGTGACAATGGGAGTTAGCAATTAACATCAATTTAGTAGATCGAATATGGGTAGGCTTGGTTATAGATTTTGATGCTAGTCTTTCAACAAAACACCAAACTTTCACCCATTGATTCTTTTGAATACCTAATAGGTTTGTTCAACAATTGGTAACCACAACCTCTATCTAGGAATCCCTAATTCTAGGATGATACCCATGGCATAGTCAACCTCAAATTCACCCTTATGTCTAAGATAGTGAAAATTTAGCAAACTACAAACATAATTATTTACCATTGCTTTGGTCTCCACATCCCTCTTTCAAGGATGATATGGATTCCTACACTTCACCCAAAACCCTTATTTCAAAGATAGCTTTGAACTTTCTAGAGCTTGGAGCTTTCACTCATCAAACCCACGTGGGTATTTGGGGCTTTCACCTATCAAATCCCAACCAAGCATAGTAATGATAAAACCCATAAACATGAACTACCAAATAGATGCTCATAATAACAACCCATACACACTTAAATCCTTATTCACACATAATCCCAAGAGGGAGATTTAGCTACATATAAGGTAAATAAACATAGATATACCCATAATCTCCATTTAAATGAATTATTGAAGAATTAAGCGAGTGTTACCTCAAACTTGGCTCTCCCAAAATATCAACAATGGAAATGAGAAAATTTTCCACTTAGAAAGTCTCCAATGTATTCTTCACCCAAAATTTATACAATATTTTCTGCTCCAAAAAATAGAGGCTATGAGGTCTAAAGCTAAACCTAAAAATTGGGGGAGGATAGAATTCTTGTTGTTCCCGAGGCTAGGGTTTGAGTCATTTTGTCAAATTGGGATCAGTACGCGCAATTATAGTTTTACCCTTGGGCTTAATACTTTTGCTGAGCTGTGATCGTACCAACTTGGCCACAACTGCAGTTACGCAACCACGACTAACTCACGCGATCGTATTTAATTGACCTTGGCTTTACTGTTGCGATCGCGGTCATCGGACCGCGACTGAGGTTCTTCTACTACAGGTTTCCAGCTTCACTTTTCTGTCTCCATCTTGATCATTTTAAGCTCCAATGCACATCTTTCTATCTTTTCAATTCTATACCTGCAAAGAGTGGATATTAGTGCATTTACCCATGAATACATCTCATTTATTCATTCAAATCAAGGCAATATTCATGAATGTTGAGTGAGATTGAGTGGTAAAATTACCACTCATCAGAAAGCAATTTTTAGGGATATCCACCTCCTTAATCTCCAGTTGATGATAACCCAACCAAAAATCTTAGAAAAGTACTTAGCTCCCCGAAGCTAGTCAAATAGATCATTAATCCACGAAAGAGGGTACTTATTCTTTACCGTTACCTTATTAAACTGGAGGTAATCTATGCACATTCGAAGGGGACCATCTTTCTTATGTACGAACAACATAGGAGCACCCCATGAAGACATACTAAGATGAATAAAACCCTTATCAAGAAGGTCTTTCAATTTCTCCTTGAGTTTTTTTAACTCAGTTGGAGCCATTCTATAAGGAGGGATATAGATAGGGCGGGTATCCGAAAGAAGATCAATCCCAAAATCTATTTCCTTATCAGGAGGACACCAGAATGGTCATCAGGAAACACTTTGGGAAATTCACTAATTATGAGAATAGATTGAATGAATGATCCTCATATCTAGAAGATTTAACATTCACTAAATGGTATAAAACCCCCTTGGAAATCAATTTTTGGGCTCTAAGATAAGATATAAACCTTCCCTGAGGCACTAGAAACCCCATTTACATTCTATAACTAGCTCATTCGGGAATTTGAAAATGACCTTACGATTTCGATAATCAAGAGAGGTATAGCACGAGTGCAACCAATCCATCCCTAGGATAACATCAAAATCTAACATATCCAACTTTATTAAATCTACCAAGGTCTCCCTACAACAAATAGACATCACATAACCCCAATAAACTCTTTTAGCTACTACAGAGTCACCCAACGAGGTAGATACAAAGAAATGATCAGGAATATAATTAGGACCAAAACTAAAATGAACAGCCATAGAAAGAGTAGACCCTGGATCAAATAGACAATATATATCATGACAAAAAACATTGTAACGTACCTATGACAACATAAGGAGAAACTTTATATTCCTAACGAGTGGCAAGACAATAAAGCAAGTTTCGACAAGTGTTGGAGCTAGAAGTAGCACTCTTTGGTGCGGGAGTTGAAGACGTGGAAACCGGTACCTTATTAGACCAGTAGCAATCCTGACTGCTGGAAAATCTCACTGTAGGTGGCCCAGCTGACCATACTAAACACACTTATTCCCCCCCTCCTCATAAAATCTATGATGCACCTGTCCACAATAACAGTAAGGGGGATAAAAGGGGATAACTGTGAAACTTTTGATTCTATCTTTCACTCTTCTCTTCTTTCTTCTTTTTTTCCTCTTCCACTTGTTGTATATACACCTAAAGTCTATAGATATCTATATCTTTGTACAATAGAGCAACCTTGATTTCTAAAATCAAATTATGTGACAACTCAAAAGAAAATTTCCTCATTCTATCCCCCATCTTAGATACTAACTTAGGAGCACAACATGACAAATGATGAAATTTCAAGGCATACTCCTTTACTATCATCTCTCCTTGATTCAAATTCATGAATTCCTCAGCCTTCACCTCCTTTAACTCCCGAGGAAAGAAGCTATCAAGAAAAGTACTAAAAAAGTCAACCTACAAAGCGGACTCAACATTATAACCCTTAGACACTAGTCCTATGCCTCATACCATTAATACGCCATAGCCTTTAACTGATAATCATCAAACTCCACACTCTCCACATTAGTAGCATGCATCACAAGAAAAATCTTCTCCATCTCATCAATGAAACTTTGAGTATCCTCCTCAACCTTCAAACCAGTGATAATTGAAGGACTCAACCTCATAAATTTTCCAACTCTAATGACCTCAGAAGATGGAGAAACAAAAGCAACACACTCAGTCTGAGAGGCCACCAACTGAGTAAGCAAATGGATCGACTGGTGAAACTCAGCATTAGACACATAATTTGAGGTATAAGAGGATGGCTAGGGGGAATCGACAAAACTCTACATAGGGCAGTATAATCAGGAGTTAGAGATCTAGACTAAGTCTGAACTCCATAAGTGGTACAAACTCATTCGACATTATCCTCAAGCGGGATAGAAGAGTTTCCACGAGCATCAAATCTTCTGGGAGGCATAATATGAAAAGAAAACATATGGGAATTAGAGGAGATTTCAGGATATTAGACTCTATAGCCCTAAATAGAATAGCAAGAAAGGGAAATATTCCTACATGTCTTGTAGCTTCTCCCCTATAAGTGTGGCGCGCTACACACCCATAAAAGAGACTCTACTTGACATGCCTATGTAGACACCAAAGGACACCTAAACTAGGCTCTGATACTATCTATGTCACGACCTAAACTAGGTCCTGGACGTGATGGGCATCTCAAGTCCAACAAGTGTCGGAGACCACCCCCTGCTCCTAATTAAATAGGATGAAATACCCCCAACAGTGACTGGATTTTGAATATATATCAAGATATCATAAGATAAGTTCAAAAAATTTAAGATGTCTATAATCGATAACTATTAACCAACCAAACAACCAAGACCACTACCCAAGTCCATAGTAATCCACAAAGCCTTGTAACAAACTGAAATCAATAAAGTATCAGAATATGCCCCCGACTCTGACAATAACACTGATAATGCTAATGTGAACTCTTCAATTCTATTTTTTAAAAGGAAACTGATGGAATGATCAAGTCTTTTAGACAATAAAATCTTACCACTTTACCGCAAAACAATCGACGAATCGTGCTGATCCACCTAAACACTGCATAGGAAAAGTAAAAGTATATTCGGTTCTTACATCATATGGGGATACATGATCCAGAGACAATTAGTTGGTTGAGAACTAGCATGTAACTTGGGGATAAGGATAAAGTAATGATAATTCAAAATTCAGTTCAACTCAATGTACATGCTCACATACATGTGTGCATACATATAGATATATATACTTATATAGCATGCTGGGATCAGGAACAAGGCTTAATATGCAATTTAAAACCTTAGCCTGGATTATGTAGCTTAACCATAATAGTACCCACGGGCTATATGGGTCCCAACTCTCACCCCTAGTTATGCCCCAGTGCGTGTATCCACATGAACCTGAGAATAATCTTATATAAATGCATGAAGGACTTGAACCCCCAATCATATACTAAGGTGACTAACACACCTAATCATGTAATGTAATATAGGGGACTCAAACCTCCCAATTATAATAATAAGGTGGACTCGAACTACCTGGTCATAAGTGAGGGGACTCAAACCCCAGGCAATTTCAACCCTCGTATCGATAAACACAGTTTCCAGTATTGGTCCCTTGGGACTTTCACTTTCACGAACTAGCTACACAACCCTCTTTTAAGCCCCATTAAAACATTTATCTCACATCTCATTCATTAAACCATTATACATATTCAGGCATACACTGTCGGTATCATCATATAAACTACACTTTCAAGGTATTATCTACATGCCAAATCAATTTCATTAACTCAGAAGAACAACCTTTTTTGTTCATTAATACAAGGTGGGGGAACACCACCTCTCTTTATTCATTAAGTCAAATCACCATGTTTTAATAACCTCTTTATATCATGAAATTATTTTGAAAATAATTCAATGTAATTTTTTTATTTTTACTCAAAATCACTTTCACAAAGTTGGGTTGGGGTTGTTACCAATTCAATTGTCAATATTTATAAAATTTGGGGAAATCACAATCTCCTAGTTTATTCACCACATTCATGCATCAAATTGATTTTAAAACCACTATTCAATATAAATAATGCATACGTAAACATAAAATATCACATAAACAACAATCATTCTAAACCCTCAACCCATGTTCCAAAACCACCATCAAAACTATATGGATATCTATTTAAAACACATGCTTTTACAAAGTAATAGTTGGGGAAAAGCAACATGCCTGAAATATCAAGAGTTATTGAGAGAATTTTCCCTTGGGAGTTCTAATTGTTCAACTTCTTAAAAACCCTAAGTATCTTATTTGAGAGAATTTAGAGTGTTTTGATTATGAATAGTATGTTAATGAAGTCCCAAAGAGGGTTTTAAGTCATGGGGGCTAAGTGGGGTAGGAGGGAAATTACCAGGATACCCTTAATTAAAAGACTAAAAACTGATGCCCAATCGCTATGAGTGACCTCATGACTCCTTTAGTACAGTCGTTGTCTGGACCGTGTCACACCATATGACTCGTATCCAGTTCTTATGATTCGTGACTTGTAAGTCACAGCCACAACAGAAACTTTAGGGTAGTACAGTGGTTTACCTACGATTCTTACCCTATGAATCATTACGAGACCCTACGACTTGTTGGGTCCAAGTCATAGTCAAGATAGAAACTCTAGGCCAACATACTAGCCAGGCTATGATTAGGTCCCTAAGACTTTCGATGACACCCTATGACTCGTAGGGTGAGTCGTAGTGAGGATAGTAAGCTGAAAGATCAAGAAATATTTAGGGACCAAAAACTTAGGGTGTTATATAAAGGCTCGCTTTGGGAGTCTTGTGTGATAAGAAGTGCCTCCTAAGCTTAAAAGTAAGCTCTATAGAGTGGCAGTATGGTCGACTATGTCGTATGGAGTAAAGGTTGGCCAGTTAAGAACTCCCATATCTAAAAGTTGAAGGTGGAGGAGAAAAAGATATTGCAATAGATGTGAGGACTTACTAGGAGGGATAGATTTAGAAATAAGATTACTTGGGAGAAGATAGGAGCGCCTCGATAGAGGACAATATATGAGAAGCGAGGTTGCATTATTTCAAGCATGTGATGAAGAGGGGAACAAATGCTCCAGTACGAAAGTGTGAGATGCTAGTTATGGATGATTTTAGGTGGGGTAGAGGTAGACCAAAGAAATATTAGAGTGAGATAATTAGGCATGACATTAGGCAGTTATAACTTATGAAGGACATGTTCATTGATAGGAAGGTGTGGAGGATGCGGATTGGGTAAAGGAGTAGTAGGTAGGAGTACATCCGTAATAGTAGGAAAAAATGCTCTGTTTTTATCCATGCCTATAGTTTCTTGTATCCCCTTGTTCTTGGTATTTTGGTAATATCTATGATTTCAAATTACTAGTTTATAGTATTACTTTGTGGGTGTCTTGTTTCCTTTATTATCTAGCAACGTGTTGTTGTTTACTTTTATGTTTTTTGTTTGTTATACTATTATCTGCCCTGAGACAGGGGTCTATAAAAAACAACCTCTCTATTTCATATGAGGTAGTGGTATGAACTGCATACGTTTTGCCTTTCTAGACTTCACATTGTGAAAATTTACTGAGTATGTTGTTGTTGTTACATTCTTAAGTGTTATGTCCTTTTTCTTTATTTTTACTCTCAAAAGTCCTTTTTAATTCACCCTCCCCTCAAAAGTACAACCTCCTGCACCAAAAATACCAAAATTTGTATCTAATCAAATAAATACATGACACATGTTTTATTATTATAGTCTTATTTCTACTTTATAGTTATTTAATATACAATTAAATTTTAATTTTTTAGTTAATCATGATAAAATAATATTGATCAGTATAAATATTAAATACAAATAGATTTAAATTTTTTTGCATCTCGATTACTTTTAATTTTTTTTCAGATTGTATTTGAGATGTTGGATGGTTTAAACATCTTGTATTATCTTTCCTTAATAAGCTGAGAAAAGTGCAAAGTTTTCTTTTTCTATTGATAGCTCATTTATTAAACTAGTTGGGAAACACTCATTCAAGGCACAAGGCCAACATTATGAAATGGGATAGTAGAAATATTTATTCTAAAGTATAATGTTAATTTCATTGTTAATAGTATCTCTAAATGATAATAATATTTTCTTCGCCCTAATTTTTTTGGTATCTTTCAAATTTTGTGATTTAATCAAGTATTTCTTTCATAATTTTTCAATAAATATCTTTTAAACATTTTGAATTGCCAATTATTGTAACTTGTTGTATTTTTACTTAGTTTTCAAATATGTAGATGTCATTTTAAAAAATTAAAGATTTTATGTCCAAATTTCAAGTGAAAATTAGAATGTTTAACTTTTGAAATTCTAACCGTGCCACTAAATTATAACAAAGAAAGTATTTTGCATTTTTTTACATTAATTTATGCGACATCGATGAAATTTTGAGACCAAATAACTTTTTTAACTATAATTTGTTAGTATGTTTTTAAAATTATTAATATATGATTTAGAGTCATTTCTTTATCACTTTAGATATATAAATTATTTGGAATGACTTTTTAATTATTGAAAATATATTTTGTACAAATGAAAATAAAAAATATAGAAAATAAAGAGGATGTTAGTATATTTATCCAAGTAAATTAATAGAGAGTAAAGTATGAAATTGAGCAATCCAACAAAAGGACCTATAGTTGCAGAATGGTGGAATGAATGACTTTGTGAAAATTAAAGTGGGACCTACACTTGCATAGAAGGAGTAGCACTGGATCAAATAGAAATATTGCTACAAAAGCTCAACCTAGAGACCATTCACATGAAATGTCAAGCTTTGACCACCAGACTAAGTGGCTTAAATATCTAAGAATACACAACTGACACACATGTTGACACTTAATTGTGTGCTTATTCTCTCTTATTAGTATGTAATACCAATATGTATTACGTTTTTCATGCAAATTTATAACTTGAGACATTAAGTACAAGTTTTAATTATAAATAAATTAAAGTAGATTATATGAATATTTACTAACAATGTACCTTCATTTAAATGCAAAATAACAAGTAACTTCCAATTGGGCTGAAATTCTATTCTTGTAAAGACAACAACAACAACAGGAACAACAAACCCAGTATATTCCCACATAGTGGGGTCTGGGGAGGGTAGAATGTACGGAGTCCATACCAATACCTCTAGGGAGGTAGAGAGGTTGTTTTTGATAGACCCCCGGCTCAAGACAAAAGTCAATAAACAGAAACATCAAAATCGTAGAACATGATACAAATGAAATAGGTACGACACTCGCAATTAGAGAAAAGAAAAAAGAAATACATACTGTCTTTCAGTAATTTTCTCTATTTCTGTGCATTTTCAACATTTCTTGTCTTTCTATAGGTCTGCAGGTTATTTAAGACTTGTCGGGACAGTCGATTCGATTTTCAGATAGTTCATTTTAGGGATTTATGTGCATTTTCCTATTTTGAAGCTTTCAAAGTTGAGAAATTGGTCTTGGAACAAAACTTCTAGTAGACGGGCTCAAATGTAAATTACGATAGCTCCATTAACTCCGTAACATGGATTTTAGAATGGGGGACCCTTAGTCTAGGTTTTGAGACTTTCATACTAGTTTTGGGTTATTAGGTAGAATTTGATAAAAAAATAAAATAGTAGGTGTGGGGCCCACATTTTCTCAAAACAACCTCGAACGGAAATTTTAGTGGTTTTGTTGAGTTTGAAATGTTGAATTTTATAGAGTAGCATAGTTTATTTGGGCACACAAGGTTGCAAACGAATCCCAAGCACCCAATCGTAGTCCATTTATATGTAGTAAAATTTTTTGTTTTTTGGTAACTAGTGCAGCCACTTAAGCGGTTTGGTGCAGCTTTAGTGGTTTTTGGCTACCTTATTGAGGGCCACTTTAGCAATCCCTATCCACTTTAACGGATGTTTCTTAAATGACCTAGGTGCCGCTTTAACAATATCTTGCCCATTTATACCTGCCGCTTTAACGGTAGACACTTTATCGGCTAAGTGACTGCTTAGGCGGTCACTGCTGGAATGCTTCGAATGACATGGTCTTATTACTGCTTCCTTAGGCTATTTTATTGGGTCTGGGTTGACTTATACTTGATCTTATGCCTTCTTAGCTTCATTACCCTTAGGGAAGGAGTAACTTATCTTTGACTGCATTTCTTTTATCTAGTAATGGGCATCCGCATGGCCTTATGATACGAGTGCGATCCACGTAGATGGACTCTTGTGGGTGTGTATTGAAGTCGTCCAAGTGTGTGTGCAAGAGAAGCATAATTAAGGGCCCAAATACACACCAAAAATGGCCCACTACAAACACTAAAGGGGCAGCCCACTCTTGAAGGGCCATTTTGGACATTTTACATTCTATCTTTTACTACACTATAAATAGAACCTCTTAGGGTTTGTCTTAGATTTTGCTGAATATGGATGTTGTATAACACTTACAAACATTTCCTCTCTAAGGAGAGAAGACCACAAATCTGAAACTTGTAACTAGGAAAATCAACTTGAGTGTGGAATCACTCGTGTTGAATTCAAGCTTAGAAACATTGGATGCTTGGGAGATCGAGGTCACTCTTGTACCAACGTAAGAGATAGGTTTGTGTTGTGTGTAGTATTAAAGGTCCAAGAGTGTAACAAGTCTTGGGTTGTTAATATTATTCCCTCATTTGGTCTATCTACCTATCTTTATCTTATTGCACTTTGTAAATTCATAGTGGATTGTTTTGTGACTTGTTGAATCCGAATTTTGTAACCATTATGTTCATCTTATTCATCTTATATTGTGTCTGTTTTGGTGTTCAAAACACACCTCTTTATCTTGTTATTGTGTTGTTGATAGCGAATCCGAGAGTGGTCTTCAAAAGGGTCCTCAAATCCTTAAGATTAGTGGACTGTTTTGGAGTTGTTTTGTGTTCTCTTATTTGTCCCGTATCATTTGGTATCAAAGAATGGCTTGATCTTGTTCCTACAAGATTAATCTTGGGCTTTCTTGTTAGAAAATTCAAAAAAAAAAAGTGTTAGAAAACTGAAAAATTAAAAAGAAGCAAATCTGTCCATTTTGTGTTCTTGGCCGAAATAGTGTTATTGTTGTGTCTTAGCCGAGATTTTTACTTGTTTTGTTGTTTATAGTGTTAGTTTTCTTCATCTCTAACACTCTTGAGTCTAAATCTAAGTTTGAGCTTACATTATTGGTGTTGTTTTTGTGAACTTGGACTTGACCGATTTGTTATTGAACATTGTTGTGGTGGACTGTTTTGGCCTTGTGGCTTTCATATTGTTGTTGTTATAAGCTTGGCCACATGATATTGTTGTTAATTGGTGGATTGATAGCCATTTTATTGAAGGTGTAGTTGTCTTGGCCAAGTGTTGGAGATATTGTTAATGTGGAATTTGGGAGTGGCCGTGTGAAAATTGTTGGTGTTCTTGGAGATTATTGTTGTAGTTCTTGGTGTTGTTGTTGTTGTTCATCACCACCTTCATATATTGTTGAATATAAAGTGAATGTTAAATCTAAAAAGTTGAAGGAAAAGGGTGTATTATTTGTTAGTCTTGAAAGACACTACAACCAACAAAGACCTATCAATCAAGTCTCAACCACTTTCCAACACTTTTCCATGATTTAAGGATCCATGTTTTAAGGAGAAGTACAATAAAGTCAAGTCTTGAAAACTTGAAATTGAAAAGGGCTCCAAGACTTGTTTGAATTTCCCTCCTTAAACAAATTCCACCTAAGTCCAAATTGAAAAATTGACCAAGACTTAAAATTGGACAACAAAAGTTGTGTGGGACCGAGACCAAGATGTGGCTGCCACGTCATCAAGTTACTGTTCACGCATCAAATTTTGGCTCAAATTTGAGATTTCTTAGTTTTATTTTTATTGTCTCTTAGTTCGTTTGTTGGTTCGAACACTAATTGACAACCTAGTAATCTCCTACTAGCTTGTAAGTTAGTTTTGTGTCCGTTTGTTCGTGTTTACGTTTGTTGTGTACTTTTATCTTTTTGAATTCGTTGTTAGTTCTTGACTCAAGTCCTACAAGATTTCGTTTGAGTTTCAAACAAAAATCCATTCTGGGACAAGAGTAGACTCGAACTCAATCACTCACGAAGTACAAGCCGGCTTTCAACACTTGTGAAACCAAGTGTGAGGTAAAAATCGAGAGTGAGAGTGTGGTGAGACATTTTTGAGCTAACAAGTTTATTTGTTTTCTTTGTTTGTTGTGTCTTTTGTTAGGTACAATGGCTTCCCATAATTTCAATGCCACATGTGATCGTATCAATGACAATATTGAAGATTTGAAATGGCACATTGAAATTATACGCCAATTGCTACCCAAACTCTACCCTCAAAATCCAATTGTCCAAGCACCTTGCATTGAGAGCTTCCTGGAGGAAGTTGCTGCCCAACTTGTGAGTAAAATTTGCCCACCACTTGAGGATATGTGTGATGTGATTAATGAGTCTCAAGTGAGTGAAGAATTTAAAAATGTTGGTCAAGAAAAAAAGAGTGAACCCGTGAGCCTATGTTGTTGTAAGGATTCTAATGTTTGCTTGGCTCATAGGGTTAATCGTGTGCTTGACATATCTTTGGAACTTGATAATGATTTCTTAGAGAGTGAACGTTCCAAATCTATCCGCGGGTTAGATCATTCACTCTTTAGGTACAATGTCTTGTTCGAAGATAGTTTAAACACTCCTAATAGACCTAGTGGTAAAAATGATGGTATAGCTTGCCTTGGAAGCTATAGCATATATGCTAACCCATTATGGTGTGACAACATTTCTCGTAAAGATGGAAATCTCTTCTTGGAAGATGAGATTACTCTTAAGGGTAAGGAATGTGTGGTCTTGGAAACTACTACTTCTTCTACTTTGTGTGGCTTTTTCGAGGACACCATAGTAGAAGTAGAAGTAGAATTGAGTGCCATCTTTCTCTACTCTCTCTTTACTTATGATGATATGTATGCCAATGTAGAGAGTAGACCATGTGGTTGTGGTAAAGACTACGGGAAATGGGTGTGTTGTTTAGACCCGTGTCTATGGCCACTCTTCCCATTTGATCTCGGTGCCATCTTAGGATGGGGAAGATTTGCTCTCGGCTTAGGTGCATTTCTTTTGGGTGCTTATCATAGCCAAGTCCTTGGTGAATTTGTCGATGGCTTCATAATGTTTAACACTATGAACTCTTGGTAATATGTCAAATATGAACCACCTTGGCATGCCAAGATTTGTTGTTGGCCGAGACTTGAACGCAAAGGGTCCTCGGTTTCTTTTTATTACATACCTTTATTATTTATTTTTTCTAATCCTAACCTCATGCCATGAGAAAGTGTGCTTGTTTGTCTTCTCTTTTGATTTTGCAAGGCATAGATTCGAGGTCGAATCCTTTTCAAGAAGGGGAGGATGATACGAGTGCGATCCACGTAGATGGACTCTTGTGGGTGTGTATTGAAGTCGTCCAAGTGTGTGTGCAAGAGAAGCATAATTAAGGGCCCAAATACACACCAAAAACGGCCCACTACAAATACTAAAGAGGCAGCCCACTCTTGAAGGGCCATTTTGGACATTTTACATTCTATCTTTTAATACACTATAAATAGAACCTCTTAGGGTTTTAGTCTTAGATTTTTCTGAATATGGATGTTGTATAACACTTAGAAACATTTCCTCTCTAAGGAGAGAAGACCACAAATCTGAAACTTGTAACTAGGAAAATCAACTTGAGTGTGGATATCACTCGTGTTGAATTCAAGCTTGGAAACATTGGATGCTTGGGAGATCGAGGTCACTCTTGCACCAACGTAAGAGATAGGTTTGTGTTGTGTGTTGTATTAAAGGTCCAAGAGTGTAACAAGTCTTGGGTTGTTAATATTATTCCCTCATTTGGTCTATCTACCTATCTTTATCTTATTGCACTTTGTAAATTCATAGTGGACTATTTTGTGACTTGTTGAATCCGAATTTTGTAACCATTGTGTTCATCTTATTCATCTTATATTGTGGTTGTTTTGGTGTTGAAAACACACCTCTTTAGTTATTGTGTTGTTGATAGTGAATCCGAGAGTGGTCTTCAAAAGGGTCCTCAAATCCTTAAGATTAGTGGACTGTTTTGGAGTTGTTTTGTGTTCTCTTGTTTGTCCCGTATCACCTTAGAGAATTTGACTACTTGAGACAGAATTTAACAAATAAATGGGTTACTGATAGGCTTTGGACCCCTAGATTAACACTAGTTATATCATTCTTATAAGTTCTAATTGAGTCCAAAATCTATTTATGGTTGTAATTTGGGAGCTCTAGTACTTAGTTATGGTTAATGCTTGGGCTTTTTGGAAGTTGTGTATGGTTCTTTTCTTAAAATTTCAATGTTGTAAATGGATCATCAGGCCTGTTGTTATTACCCAGAAATGTCAATTCAAATCCAGCTATCATTATGATACAATGATGGATCATCTAGACTCTTGTTATTAGTCTCGGGTTTTGATTCCAATTTGGTTATTATTGTTGTTGTTGTTATGGATATGGATTATGAAAGTCCTATTTTGGTACCAGGCTGTGTATATGAATATCCCCGTTCCTCTATGGCTCTATTCGTCTGATGACCCATAGTATCAGAGAAAGATGGTTATCGTAGGTCTTGCCTTTGTAATCTACTAAGTTGGAAGATGTGTATACACTTGTGTTGGATATGATACTTGGTTTATCTTGCATCATATGTTTTTCTTAGTGCTCTTAAAACGCCCTGAGTTTTTGCACTTAGAATTTTTTCGAGTTTGAGCATTTTGGACATCATACAACTTATGCTTACTAGTCGTATGATGTGGGTACGGTTTAGGGGGTCTTGGTTGTATGATAATCAGTGTGACCTAGGTTGCATTCTATCCAAGGTACGAGTGGACATCATAAAAGTTGTATGATGATGGTACGAGATAGGTTATGGACTCTTATGATTCTCAGTATGTCAACCCTTTAGTAGGCTATCTAGGGTACGATTTATGGGTACCAATCATATGATTGGATACGAGTTGGTCCTTGTGGTTGTATATTGGAAACGATTGGAGTCTAACATTCTATCTAGGGTACAAGTGGTGGGTACCACTCATATGTTGTGTGTACAAGTTGGGGGGGCGGGGAAGTTGTACCTTCCTGTGCATATTTTTCAACTTTTAAGCTGAGGACATTTTAGTCATTTCCCACCCCAAACCCTTAAAACCCCAAATCTTAAAACGCATAGTATCCTCCCTTAACACACTTTGAAAGATAAAAACACTCCTAAAACGCTCTCAAATCTCTCTCAAGCATCTTAAAAAGGCCAGGGTTTCTCCAAAACAATCAATTTTGGGCTTATAAGGGTGGTTTCTCTCCGTACTCTTTCGTATCTAAGGAATGTTACTTGATATGACCCGACCCCTGGGCCTTGTTGTAATGGAATCCCAAGTCCATCCAGGACCGGGGACTTTCCTCTGTTACCCAACCCAACCACCTATCCCAGCCTTAGATGGACTGAATTTCAAGCATCTAACAAGATAGCGTAAATGTTATCATGAAGACTCTGGGATAGGGTCACAATCATGACCGACTCAACCAAGTCCACCCGTACCACACCAACCATCAAATCATACCGACCAAACCATAGGCCATAATCCAGGCCTTAACCAAAGAGAATACCAAAACATAATACAATTGATCCTAAAATGTAATGTGATGGAATAGTAAGAAATCCTATTATGTGGTGTCAACCCACCAACCTATTCTAATGCCAAGGACGACATCAATATTGATCCCTCCCATTCTAACCCACAGAAGTACCACAAAGCCTCTATCCAAAAGAGCAAATAAATTCGATTGGGATATGCCCCTAACCATTGACAAAACCAATGTTCAAAATAAAGTCAATACGTCAAACAATATCCATAACTTGAAACGATGTCTTTCAAAAGGATGGAAGATCACCACTTCAGTCCAAATACTGTCCTCGAGTCAATCATTATGTAGGAGGAGTCAAACGACTGGTTCCTACATAGCATGGGTATAAAACCGCCAGTAGATGGGTTAGCGAGTGACCGGTAGTATGAATCTCAGGATAAGGATAAAATAATGCCAGTTATAAAACCAAGTAAAACCATCCATAATGCATACAACCATACATATATAAGTGCTGGGATATGGGATCCGGGTTTATCGTGCATTTAAAACCTTTACCTGGGCCATGTAGCTTGGTCGTCCTAAACCACCCACGGGCTATATGGGTTTAGCTCCCCCTGCTAAAAGGGACCCTGTGTGTGTAGCCGTACGACCAGGGAAGTATCCAATGGGATGACTAGTACATCCCCCAATAGTGTGACATCATGCACATGGTCCACTAAGACCAATCCTCATATCAGCAACTATGAGTTTCCAGTTTTGGTCTCCCCGAGACTGCCACCTTCCACTGCTTTGCTACACATCCCGCCATTAATGACCAATTAAAACCATTTCCAAATGACCAATCAATCCATTTACCATTTTATTAACCAACACCAATGTTAGTGGTATGGTCATACCACCCCTTACTTGCAAGAAACATCTATAGCCAAACTATTTAGGTTAAGGGGACTTTCAAGTGCCCTTTCATATACCATATTAAACCACTTGGGAGACCTCCATGTCCCCTACAAGCACAACTATTTATCCTTTAGCCTTTTCAAACCATTTTAAACCATGCATAATTCCTTTACCAAGTTTAAAACATGCAAGAGTTCCATTAAAAGAAGTCAATGCAATGAACATATCTTTATAAGCATTTTATCAAACACATTGGGGGCATAATATAACCAAAACCAATTCCAAAGACCATTAAACAATTACCATGCAATCCAATTGTTCAAATCCACTATTAATGCATATAAAAGCATAATTAAAACCATAGAAAACCATAACTAAGCATTTAATATCAAAACCCCTAAATATTAGTTGAAAACTAAATCATGAAAGAGTAAAACCATGAAATCAATAATATAAACCATGTCTTTAGTTGAAATAACAATGAGGGAAGCGAATCATGCCTTATACCGAAGAATTTGTGGAAAGAAATCACCAAGACAATCCCCAAAGCAATTCTTTAGTTGAAAAACTAGCTCTCTTGCCCCAAAAACTCTTGAGTGAATTATGGAGTGTTTTAGAATAGTTTCTAAGTGTTAATGAATAGAATAATAGGGTAAATAACCTCCTAAGTGTATTAGAAGTCGTGGATCCTAATTAGGGTAAGTAGGGAAATGTCTAGAATACCCCCACTTAAGTTGCACAAAAAATCCCATCATAGGAATACGACTGACCCATACGAGTCGTACCCTCTCTATATGATTAGTACCCACCAATCGTATCCAAGCCTCAACCCGTGATCAAACACTGTCCAGTATACGACTCATCCAACCAAGTCGTAACCATAACATATAATCCGTATCCATAACCTGTATCCCTGGCAGAATGAAATACCAGGAGGATCAAATCCTGCCCACTATGCGAGTCCCTGATACGACTCGGACCAAGCCCTACGACTCATACCCCTAAATCGTACACATTCTAGTGACCAAAACTATCCCAACAACTAACACTGGTCTCCTTATGACAGGACCATACCACTCGTATCCCAACATATGACTCATACCCATGAGTCATATTGGGTTCGGTGAATGAAAATTCCAAGAAATTTTCTAAGGGTCAAAACCCAAGATGTTTCAATCTCCCCCATTAGGAACATTCATCCCCAAATGAAAAACAAGGTTGGGGTAACCACACACAGAGTCATTTGCTTTATCAAACATCCTTTTAGCAAAGTTTGAAAACAAAGAAGCAAAAATGCTAATCTTTCCTTTAACAAACTCAGAAAATAAAGATGTGTTAAAGGTACCTTCCACACGAATCCCAGGAGTAGAAAACAAATGCAGATACTTGGACTTTATGTCCTCTTCCACTTCCCAAGTAGCTTCTTTCACCTTATGGTTTTGCCATATAACATTAACCGAAGCCATATCCTTGGTCCACAATCGATGAACTTTCCTATCTAATATCTCAATCGGGACCTCTTCATAAGACAGAGTATCCGAAATAACCGATCTTTCCAAAGGAACAACCTGAATAAAGATCACCAATGCACTTCCTCAACATAGAAACATGAAAGACCGGATGAACCAAACATAAGCTAAATGACAACTTCAGCTTATAAGCAATATTACCAACTCTCCGCAAAATCATATAAGGACTAATAAATCGGGGCCTGAGCTTTCGTTTTATGCCAAACTGGACCACTCCCTTCATGGAAGATACCTTGAGGAATACCCTATCCCCAATCTCAAACTCCAAGTCTCTACGCCTAATATCCGTATGGACTTTTGGAAAATTTAGGCGTTTTTATCCTATCACTAATTACCTTGACCTTCTCCATCGCTTGATAAACCAAATCTGGGCCAAACATGTCCCCTCCCCAAGCTTAAACCAACCAATAGGCGATCTACACCTCCTACCATACAATGCCTCAAAAGGAGCCATACCAATACTCGAATGATAGCTATTGTTGTAAGCAAACTCCACCAAAGGTAGATGCTCAACCCAATTGCCACCATAGTCAAACACACAGGACCGAAGCATATCCTCTAATGTCCAAATAGTTCTCTCCACTTACCCATCCGACTACATAAGAAAAACAGCACTCAGACTGACCTTAGTCCCCAACCCTTTCTGGAAAGACCACTAGAAGTGAGACATAAACTGTATACCACGATAAAAAATAATCTAAATAGGCACCCCATGCAGCTTCACAATCTCATGAAGATACAGCTTTGCAAAATCTTCTTTCAAAAAGGTAGTTTGCACTGGCAAGAAGTGAGAAGAATTAGTCATCCTATCCACGATGACCCAAATGAATCATACTGTCTCGAGATCGAGGAAGACCGATAATGAAATCCATATTGATCACTTCCCACTTCTATTCGGGCAAATCAATTTCTTGATACAACCTTCATGGCCTTATGTGCTCAACCATAACCTATTGATACACTATATACTTGGCCACAAAATCTGCCATATCTCTCTTTATGCGATTCCACGAATAGATCCCCTTGAGATCATGATATATCTTTGTCGAGTCAGGTTGAACAACATAGTGTGACTCATGTGCCTCAGCTACAACCCTTTGTCGTAACCTATCGATATCTAGAAAACACAACCTCCCTTAGTACCATAAAGTACCATCACTACTAATCTAAAAAACCACTACCTCTTACACCAATGTCACTCTTAATTTTTATCAAGACAGGATCCAACACTTGCTTCTCCTTAATCTCCACACCAAGAGATGCTCAAACCACCTCTTGCACCATCACACTACCATCATTGGAGTCCAAAAGATGAACTCCAAGACTGTCTAAATGGTGAATATCCTTCACCAATTCCCACTTACCTTCCTCTACATGAGCCAAACTTTCCATAGACAACCTGCTAAGAGCATCAACGACCACGTTATCCTTACCTGGGTGGTAGTGAAGACTCATATAATAGTCCTTAAGAAGCTCAAGCCATCTTGTCTGCCTGAGATTAAGCTCTTTTTGGGTGAACACATACTGAAGACTCTTGTGATCAGAAAAGATATCCATGTGAACACCATACAAATAATGCCACCATATTTTCGAAGCAAACACAACTGCCAACAACTCAAAATCATTAGTAGTATAATTCCTGTCATAGACCTTCAATTGCCTGGAAGCATAGGAAATCACCTTCCCATATTACATCAACACACAACCAAGACCTACCCGAGATGCATCACAATAAACCATAAATCATCATTGCACTCAAGCAAAGTTAGGATTGGAGCCAAAGATAACTTATCCTTCAACTTCTCAAAACTCCCTTCACAAGCATCCGACCAAGAAAACTTAACCTTCTTCTGAGTCAACTTAGTCAAAAGAGCGGCATTCAAAGAAAAGCTTTCCACAAATCGCCTATAATACCCGGCTAAACCCAAGAATCTCCAAATATTAGATGGAGTCGTGGGACTATGCCACCTCTTCACCACAACAACCTTCTGTGAATTCCACCATGATCCCTTCACTAGAAATAACATAACCCAAAAAAGTCACAGCATTCAACCAAAGCTCACACTTAGAGAACTTAGCATACAATTATTGTTTCTTTAAGGTATACAACACCACACAAAGGTGATTATCATGATCCACCTTCCTCTTTGAATAAACCAGAATGTCATCAATAAACACAATGATGAAGAGATCTAAATACTGCTTAAACACCCTATTCATCAAGTTCATAAATATTGTCGGAGTATTAGTCAACCCAAATGACATTACCAAGAACTCAAAATACCTATACTGAATATGAAAAGTTGTCTTAGGGATATCCACCTCCCTAATCGTAAGCTAATGGTACCCAGAGCAAAGATCTATCTTAGAGAAGAATTTGGCACCTTGTAACTGGTCAAATAAGTTATCTATCCGAGGAAGAGAATACTTTTTCTTGACCATCACCATGTTCAACTGCCTGTAGTCAATGCATATACGAAGGGAACCATCCTTCTTGTGTACTAACAACACTGATTCACCCCAAGGAAAAATACTAGGATGAATAAACCCCTTATCTAGAAGATCCTTAAGTTGCTCCTTGAGTTCCCTCAACTCAGTCAGAGCCATACTATATGGAGAAATAGAAATTGGACGAGTGTCTGGAAGAAAATCAATACCAAAATCTATTTCTCTATCCTGAGGAATACCATGAAGATCATCTGGAAAGACCTATGGAAACTCATTAACCATAGGGACCGAAGACAAAGAAGGACCTTTCAAGTTAGAATCTTTAACCCAGACCAAGTGATAAAGACAACCTTTGGAGATTAGCATCCAAGCTCTAAGATAAGAAATAAATCCCCCCTAGGACCCAAAGAAACACCCTCTAATTCTATAACCGGTTCACTAGGGAACCTAAAGATAACCCTATGGGTCCGACAATCCAGGGATGCATAACAAGAGTGTAAGCATTCCTTACCCAGAATGACATAAAAATCTACCATATCCAACTCAAATAGATCGGCCATGGTCTTCTTGCCACCAACAGATACCACAAACACCCTATAGACTCTCTTAGCAATAACTAAGTCACCTACTAATGTAGAAATAAAAAAGTGATCTGAAGTAACTTCTAAATCGAAACCAAAAGATACATCTATAAAAAAAGTCACATAAGAGAGAGTAGACCCTGAATCAAGTAAATAATATATGTCATGAGAGAAAAGCTATAACGACATCAGGTGATACCTCAAAATTCTTGTTGGGATGCCAAAGCATACAACCTATTCCGACCAACACTAGAACCAGGAGTAGTAACTAAAGTAGATGCCATACCACCAGGTGCAGGAGCAGAAGATGAAGCTATAGGAATCTTATTCACCCCCGTAGCAACATTATTGACTAGACAATACCTGAGCTGATGGCCTGCCTGGACACACTTGAAGTATTTGTCCCTTTCTTATTCACAATAAAACCAATGGGGGATGACCTTAGAATCAACAAGAAAGACACAAAGAAACTGACTGACCTCCGCTCGCTTGACATTAGACAACTTGTGCCCAAGAATTGTCACCACCTTAATAATGCCTGTCTCACGACTGGTAAGGAGCACTAGCAAAAAATGAGCCAGAATTCCCTTATTTTTTTCTGCCACTTACTACCATCTCTACCACCTTGAGACTGAGCACCTCCCTAATTAAAAAAATTGCTCCTCTTTCTTTGCCTATCGCCAAACTTTGCCTGTCTCCTGTTCTCATCCTCAACCCACTACATATGAATAGTCAACTTCAAGATGCCTATATTTTTAATTTGTAAGGCAGTATTTCCCTCTAGAATTAAATCTCTATTTAACCCAAAAGATAACTTCCTCATTCTCGACCTCATATCATCCACCAAGTCAGGAGAATACCTTGATAGCTGATGGAATTTCAAAGCACATTTCTTCACTAACATCTTCCCCTGCTTGAGGTTTACAAACTCCTCCATCTTAGTTTCCCTCAACTCTCAAGGAAAGAACCAATACAAGAAGGCATTAGAAAAGGCCTCTCATAACCCTTCCTCTTCTATATTACCTCTATCTTTATCCTACTCCTCATACCACTAATAAGCAATATCCTTTAGCTGATAAGCTGCAAGGTTAACCCTCTTTATATTAGTAGCCTGCCTCACCCAAAAGATCTTTTCCATTTTATCCAAAAATCCTCGTAGATCCTCCTCCACCTTTACTCCATTAAATTAAGAGGACCCATCTTCATAAATTGACCAACATTTATGGCCTTAACAGACAAAGCACCAGCCGTACCCCCTCAGCCTGAGCAGCAACCAGTTGGGCAATAATATAAATAGACTGACGAGATTTTATATTTGTTACACTGCCCTGAGAGACCTAAGGATAATTTTCCAAAATAGGAGAAACTCCAACACCATCAATAATAGTACCATGAGATTGAAGAGTACCCCAACATAGGTTGTACCCCTTTAATATTATCCCTAGATGGGACAAAAAAATTTCCTTGTGTTCCAGATCTAGGAGGCATGATTTGAAAGACGAGCAAATAAGGATTAGAAAAGATTCCATGATTAAGAAGTCAAGCTTGAAGATAGATTACCAAGAAAGTAAAACATTTCTAAATGTCTTGTAGCCTTTCTCTTATGAGTGTGGTGCACTTCACACCCCTAAAAGAGACTCTATTCGACATAACTTTGTGGACTTTCTAGTTGACCTTAAACCTAGGCTTTGATACCAACTTAACATGACCCTATCCCCGGCCCTTATCATAATGGGCATCCCAAGTCCATCTAAGACTAGGGATCACCCCTTGTTACCAAACCCAACCACCTATATCCAGCCTTAGATGGGCTGAATTTTGAGCCTATAACAAGATAATATAAATGATCTCATGAAGACTCTGGGATAGGGTCAAAACCATGACCGACCCAAGCGAGTCCACCCATACCACACTAACCACCCAACCATACCAACTAAACCATAGGCCATAAACTAGGCATTCACTAAAGAGAATAATAAAACATAATACAATTAATCCCAAATTGTAATATGATAGAACAGTGAGAAATCTTGTGATATGGTGTCAGCCACTAGCCTATTACAATGACAAGGCCGACACTAATACCAATCCCGCCTATTTCAACCTGCAGAAGTACCACAAAGCCTCTATCCAAAAGAGTAAATAAATCTGATTGGGACATGCCCCCATCCATATCCAAAACCAATGTCCAAAATAAAGTAAATATATCTAACAATATCCATAATATGAAATGATGCCTTTCAAAAGGATGGACGCTTACCACTTCAGTCCAAATGTTGTCCTCGAGTCAATCACTATGTAAGAGGAGTCGAACGACCGGTTCCTACATAGTGTGGGTATACAACCGCTAGTAGGCGGGTTAGCGAGTAACCGCTAATACGAATCTCAGGATACGGATAAAATAATTCCAATTATAAAACCAAGTAAAACCATCTATAATGCATACAACCATACATATATAAGTACCAGGATAGGGTATTCGAGTTTAGCATGCAATTAAAACCTTTACTTGGGCTATGTAGCTTGGCCGTCCTAAACCACCCATGGGCTATATGGGTTCAGCTCCACTATGCGTGTAGCTGCCCGACCAAGGAAGTATCCCATAGGATGACTAGTACATCTCCCAATAGTGTGACATCATGCACACGGTCCGCTAAGACCAATCCTCATATCGGTAAATACGAGTTTTGAATTTTGGTCCCTCCTAGACCGCCACCCCACGTGATATAAGAACCAACCACATTACTTATACTGCTCCATGACTTGGATTTGGGGACAACTTTATTTCGAATTGATGTAGTGAACTTCCATACTCCGGAATACTCCATTTCATGTTTTGGACTTCTCTAAATACTTTTGCTATTTCATAGACTTTGGTTTTGGCTATGGTCGGGGGCTTGTCCATTCCATATATTGTTTTGATTTCAGATAGAGGTTTTTTGAGACTACTTTAGGTTGGCATGAGTGGTGTTGGTATTGGTGTCAGCCTTAGCATTGGTATTGGTATTAAGGCTGACACCATTTGACTGTATTTAATTTATGATTGTTCCATCTTGTTATGTTATATAATTGAAATTCATCCGACATAGGGTATGTGGTTATGGTTGGGTATTGAGCTTGAGGCTCCCGACATGACTAGGCCTGGTCGTGTCAGATTGGTATCAAAGCCCTAGGTTCATGGTTAACTGGGAGTCCACAAAGACGTGTCGAGTAGAATCTGTTTTAAGAGTGTGTAGCATGCCACACTCATAGAGAAGAGGCTATAAGGCATTTAGCAATATTTCTCTTTTTATGTTCAGTTGTCAAGCTGTAAAGTCAAAGTCTTAAAATTTTCTCTAATTTTCACCTTTTTGCTTTTCAACTAATGCCTCGATAATCTGAAGTTCATGGAAACTCCTCTATCCCAATTGGGGACAAGGTTGATGAGACACGCCCTACTCATGGGATCCATACCTGATCTAGGGGTCTAGTTCTTAATTGTCCTCCTGGAGTTCCACCGGTTCCCTTTAGTCCATCTCAAAATCCTTATGCTGCAGTGACGAACGATAAGTTTTGTCAGTCCATTCACATATTGGCATAGTTAGTAGATAATCAATTTGAGCATGGTGTTCTTATTACTCCATCTTCTGAGGCCTCAAGGGTTGGCCAACCATGAGGTTGAATCCTCTGACTTTTACTGGTGTTAATATTGAGGAGGATCCTCAAGGTTTTCTTAATGAGATAGAAAAGATTTTCCATGTTATTCATGCCACTATGTGGAAGACGTGGAGTATATAACCTATCAGCTAAAAGATGTAGCGTACGATTGGTATGAGGAATGGGATCAGGAAAGGGGTGATAATAATGAGTCATTATTGTGTGAGAATTTCTCCAATACTTTTCTGGACTGCTTCTTTCCTTAGGAGTTGAGAGAGGCTAAGGCAGAAGAGTTTGTTAATCTAAAGTAGGGTAAGATGTTAGTCAAGGAGTATGCCTTAAAGTTTCCACCTGTTATCTCGGTATGCTTCAGAGATGGTTTCTAGTAAGAGGTTCAGATGAGGAAGTTCACTTTGGGACTGTGTTGTGAGTTAATCCTTGAAATTAAGGTTGTCTTGCTGATCAAGAACATAGATATCTCTAAGTTGATTATGCATATGCAGCAGGTAGAGAAAGAGAAGAAAAAGCAGGTTAAGTTAAGTGAAAGGCAGAGAAAGAAGTTTAGATTTTCTAAGTAAGGTAGTGACCAACAGTAGAGTGGCCGGGATGGTGGTAAGTGGCCTAAGAAGAAGTGGGGCAATTTTGGGTCTTACTTGATGTCTAGTGCTCCTTACCCAAAGCCATCAGGTGATAGATATTCTATGATGGTGACAACTTTAGGGCATAGGGTGCCCAATCTCAAGATATTGGGGCTAAGTTAGCTCCATTATATCCCTATTGTAGATTCTGTGGCCGTTTATATTAGGGCTTCTGTGATAAGGGAAGGGACAAGTACTTTGGCTGTGGTCAGCCCGGGAACATGCTTAAAAATTATCCTATTGGTAAGGTTGCCTCTAGGGTAAACAAGGTTTCTGTTGCATCTTCTTCAGCTCTAGTACCAAAGGGTGCACCATCTGGCTTCTGCAATGGTCAGAACTGTCTTTATGCTCTCACTACTCACCAGGAGTATGAGGCATCACCTGATGTAGCGAATGATATGTTAAAACTCTTTTCTCATGATGTGTAGTGTTTACTTGATCCAGGATCCACTCTCTCTTATGTGAACCCATTTGTGGCTATGTATTTTGGTTTTAGTCTCGAGTGTGTTTTGGACCCTTTTTCTATTTCTACCCCAGTAGGTAACTCTGTGATTGATAGAAGAATCTATAGGAGGTGTGGGTATCTGTTGGTAGTAGAGAAATTTTAGTAGATTTGTTTGAATTAGATGTGATGGATTTTGATGTTATATTGGGGATGGATTGGTTGCACTCATGCTATGCATCTCTAGACTGTCAGACCCATAATATTGTCTTCAATTTCTCTAATAAGATGGTTATAAAGTGGGAGGACAGTTCCCTAGCTCCTAAGGGGAGGTTTATATCATATCTTATATATTGGAGTTTATTCTCCAAGGGGTGTCTCTATCATATAGTCCAAGTTAAAGATTCTAACTTAGAGGGCCCTTCATTGTATTCCATTCTAGTGGCGAATGAATTTCCTGAGGTCTTCCCTGATGACCTTCCTGGTGTTCCTTCTAGAAGGGAGATTGAGTTCGGGATTTGATCTTGTTTCAGAAACTTGTCCGATTTCTTTTCCTTCTTATAGAATGGATCCAGTTGAGTTGAAGGAGTTTAAAGGACAATTAAAGGATCTTTTAGATAAGGGGTTCATCCATACTAGTGTGTTCCTATTGTGTTATTCGTGTATAAGAAGGATGGTTCCCTTTCGATGTGTATTGATTACCTGCAGTTGAATAAGGTAATAGTAAATAATAAGTATCCTCTTTCGACAATAGATGATTTGTTTGATCAATTGCAGGGTGCAAGTTTTTCTCCAAAATAGATCTTCGATCTGGGTGTCAAAAACTAAAGATTAGGGAGGTGGACATCCCTAAGACTGCTTTTTGCATTCGATATGGGCATTTTGTGTTTCTGGTTATGTCTTTTGGGTTGACCAATGCCTTAGTGATTTTCATGAATTTGATGCATAGGGTCTTCCATAAGTTTTTGGACTTGTTAGTCATTGTGCTCATAGACAATATTCTAGTACTCTAAGAGTGAGGTAGATTATACCGATCACCTCTGTGTTGTATTGCAGACCTTGAATGAGCAATAGTTGTATGCCATATTTTTTAAATGTGAATTTTGGTTGAACGTTTACTTTTTTGGATCATATCATTTCTAGTGAAGGGATCATGGTGGATCCTTAAAAGGTTGCAATGGTTAAGAAGTGGACTAGACCCACGACTTCAACCGACATTCAGAGCTTTCTGGGTTTAACTAGTTACTACAGGTGGTTTGTGGAGAGTTTTTCTTCTATAGCTGATACAAGCCAAATGGCCATAATAGCTTTTGATGCCATCATTAGAGGCCAACACTTGAAGAATCTGGCTTTGACCACATTGAAGGCTCGGGAGCATGCATGGGGAAACCATTTTTAGCACTCAATGGAGAAATGCTGCGTGTGGAAGGTTTCTTGGGAAGCTTGTCTAAATGAAGCACCCGAGAGACTCAAGTGTTGAGGAACAATTGTGAAGACCAAAATAACACAAGGGATTGTATCTATTGAAGTGTGAAGGGGAGTCTTAAGACACTTCATGACCACCCCTCTCATTAAGGGAAAGGTGTTCATTTTGTGCCTTTTCTTTACACTCCATAGAAGTCCCTTTTCATTAAGGGTATTTTGGTCTTTTATGTAATAACTATAAATAGACATTTAGGCTTCATTTTTTCATTAGTCGTTGAATGATATTGAAATACAATTCTCTTGAGAGAGAGTGTTTTTAGTGTAGGGCTTGGAAAAGCCATTGTAACTAGGGCAATTCTAGGTGTGAAATCACTTGGGTTGCAATTTGACTTAAAAATGTTGGTGCTTTGGGGTGCTTCGAGTCCCTTTTTGATACAAGATCAAACCAACAACACCAAGAACTACAAGTAGGTTCGGATTTCAGTCCAACAACACAAGAACAACAAGTTTAATTTTCAGTTTTTCAGCTCAACAACACATGAACAACAAGATGAACAACAATGCTAGTGAATCGAAAAGAGCCCCACACGGCTTCACTAGACTTTTAAGATGACAAAATCAACAACAACCACAAGATAAGTAAAGATAGATAACTTGACATATAACATTCAAGAAACTAAGAACCCTAACATCAAGAGAGGACCCTAAGTCTAATGAATATAAACACCAAGTTCTTACGAGGACCAAGAGGCACTCAACGACCTCAAAACCCTTGTTTCTAGCCAAAGAGACAACACAAGTATCCCTCTACTTGTGAGATAGTAGTGGCGGCTCTCAAGAGTGGAAAAGAGAGAGAAAGTTTAGTGTTCTTTAGGTTACAAAATCAGCATTCAAAAAGTGAGGACTAACTCTCTAACATGTTCTATTTATACTACAAACAAAAGGGGTAAAATGACCCATCCGCCCTTGCTTCTTGTGCCAACCTTGAAGAGTAGATTATTACACATTAAGACCTCTCTTCACACATAAAAACGTTTAGGTCCTTGGTTGGTTCAATCACCAACTCACACACGGCCACTTGCATGAACAAAGCTTGGAGTTTTTGTAATTCCCGAGCTTGGCTTCGTGTGAAAGGCCGTGTACCTGTGGAGGCTGCCCCAACCGTATCATCCTCTCCATCTTGAGAGGAATTTGACCTCAAATTCAGCACTTGGTCATCTTCAACCGCATCCACGAGGGAGAGATCACCAACGTTGAAAGTGTTGTGCACTTGATATTCTGGTGGAAGGTCAATCTTGTAGGCGTTGTCATTGATTCTCTCAAGTACTTGGAAAGGACCATCACCCCTTGGAAGCAATTTGGACTTCCTTTGAGCTGGAAACCGATCCTTCCGAAGATGCACCCACACCCAATCTCCGGGTTCAAGCACAAGCCTTCTTCTCCCTTTGTTTACCCTTTTTGCAACCTCTTGGTTCCTCTTTTCAAGTTTGATCCGCACCGTCTCATGCATTTTCTTCATTGCCTCGGCTCTTTTATTTCCATCTAAGCTGGTCATGAGATCACTAGACAAAGGAGTGAGATCTAAAGGGGTAAGGGGATTTAGGCCGTAAACACATTCAAAGGGAGTCATTCCCGTGCTCGAATGTATTACCCGGTTGTATGCAAACTCCACCAAGGGTAGGTGATCTTCCCATGAAGTCAGTTTACCTTTAACCATAGAACGTAGCATAGACCCTAAGGTTCTATTTACTACTTCCGTTTGGCCATCGGTTTGTGGGTGGCATGACGTGGAGAAAAGTAACTTCGTTCCAAGCCTACCCCACATGGACTTCCAAAAGAGACTTAGGAACTTGGAGTCCCTATCGGTCACAATAGTCCTCGGTACCCCGTGAAGATTTACAACATGTTCAAAAAATAATGAAGCTACACTACGAGCATCCTCGGTTTTAGCACATGGAATAAAATGAGCCATTTTAGAGAATCTATCAACAATAACAAAAATGCTATCTCGGCCCTTTCTAGTCCTTGGCAGCCCCAAAACAAAATCCATCGAAATGTCCAACCAAGGTCTAAGGGGAGTAGGGAGTGGGGTGTATAATCCTTGAGGTAGGAGACGAGATTTCGCACTCCGGCAGGCCACGCATTGACTACAAATTTTAGTGACGTCTTTGAGCATTTTGGGCCAATAGAAGTTCTCCTCTAAGATTCCGAGGGTCTTGTCTACCCCAAAGTGCCCCATGAGGCCTCCGTCATGGGCCTCCCTCACAAATAATTCCCTCCAAGAACTAGAAGGAACACACAACCTCCTCCCTTTGAACAAATACTCATCGAACCGAGAGTAGGAGGAATGGTCATTCTCCTTAAGCCAACGGTCCCTTCCCCACTCTTCGCATTCCCTAAAAATAGGAGCAAAGGTAGGATCCTCGGGATACAACAACCGCAAGCTCTCAAAACCCATCAATTTCGACGACAAGGTAGCAACAAGCACATGCTTCCTAGACAAGGCATCGGCAACAACATTTTCCTTTCCCCTTTTGTAATGAATTACATAAGGGAAAGTCTCGATGAACTCAATCCACTTAGCATGACGCCTATTCAACTTGTCTTGGCTCTTAAGGTGTTTCAACGACTCATGATCCGTTCGTATCACAAACTCCTTAGTCCACAAATAATGTTGCCAATTTCCCAAAGCTCTAACAAGGGCGTACAACTCCAAATCATAAGTTGAGTAATTAAGAGTTGCCCCTTTGAGCTTTTCACTGAAATAAGCAACGGGCTTACCTTCTTGCATCAAAACAGCCCCGATGCCAACCTTACTAGCATCACACTCTACTTCAAACATCTTATCAAAATCGGGCAATTGCAATAAAGGCGCCGAGATGAGCGAAGCTTTCAAGGCCTCAAAAGCCCTAGCTTGCTCATCACCCCATTTAAAGGGTCCGTCCTTTCTAATTACCTCGGTTAAGGGGGCTGCTATGGAACTAAACCCTTTGACAAACCTCCTATAAAAGCTTGCCAACCCGTGGAAACTTCGGATTTCTCCAATAGTTTTAGGGGTCGGCCAACTTCGAATAGAGTCTATCTTGGAATCGTCCACTTCCACACCCCTTGAGCTCACGACAAAACCCAAGAATATAATCTTATCAACACCAAAAGAACACTTCTCCATGTTGGCATACAGCTTCTCCTTTCGGAGCACATCAAACACACATCTCAAATGCATTACATGATCATCAATAGATTTACTATACACCAACACATCATCAAAGTAAACCACCACAAATTTTCCAATATAAGGCTTCATTACATGATTCATTAGCCTCATAAAGGTGCTAGGAGCATTGGTAAGGCCGAAGGGCATGACCAGCCACTCATATAGACTGAATTTGGTCTTAAATGCGGTCTTCCACTCATCACCGGGTTGCATGCGAATTTGGTGATAGCCACTCCTAAGGTCCACTTTAGAAAACAAACAAGATCCGTGGAGCTCATCTAACATATCATCTAGTCTAGGGATTGGATGACGATACCTTATAGTGATTTTGTTGATGGCTCTACAATCGACGCACATGCGCCAAGTTCCGTCCTTCTTTGGTACCAAAAGCACCGGAACAGCACACAGACTCATGCTTTCCTTGATGTATCCCTTGTTGAGAAGCTCCTCAACTTGTCTTTCAAGCTCCTTAGTGTCCATGGGATTGCTCCTATAGGCCGGTTTGTTTGGAAGTTGTGAACCCGGCACCAAATCAATTTGGTGCTCAATTCCCCGAAGTGGGGGTAATCCTTGCGGAAGTTCTTGAGGAAATACGTCTTCATAATCCTGCAACACACAAGAAATCAAAGGGGAAATGGAAGAATTAGTGGGGTTAGTATTAAAACAATGGGCCAAAAGTAACATCGGCTTGTTTTCATCATGGTCCACGAAGAGTTCTTTCCTCCTAGCCAACATCACTACGTTTTCCATCTCTCTTGTCGTTGGGACAACCTCGGATGTCCCTACTTCCTCACCTACGACACTCCCCCCTTTATCTCCCTTTCCGCATTCTCCCCCATTTCCCTTCAATTCCCTTATCTTGTGATGCCACTCATTTACTTGGGAGGGTGAGAGAGGATGAAGTGTGACCTTTCGGCCATCCTTCTCAAGCGTATACCGGTTGGACCTCCCATCGTGTTTAGTAGACCTATCATATTGCCATGGTCTACCTAACAACAAGTGACATGCTTGCATTGGGATCACGTCACAAAGTACCTCATCGTGGTAGTTTCCCACCTTAAACCGAATCACACATTGCCTCGTGACCCTTAATTCACCACAATCATTCAACCATTGTAGCTTGTAAGGACTAGTGTGTGGTGTAGTTGGTAGCTTCAAGAAATTTACCATAGCATGGCTCGCAACATTTGTACAACTACCACTATCAATCACAAAGGTGCACACATTCTCCTTTACAAGACACTTAGTATGGAATAGATTTTCCCTTTGACTCGGGTCATCTATCGCCTTACTAATCATGACACGTCTAACCACAAAGTTTGGGACCACACACTCCCCCTCTTGTGGATAGACATCTTCACTACCATCTACTTCATCAACATTCGGCCCATTTTCAGCTCCCTCTCCATCTTGAGGCTCGACCTCATCCTCCCCCCTTTCGGAAACCACCTCCTCACCAAGGTAGTACACCTTTCCTTCTCGTAGGATCACATTGCGCCGGTTCGGACATTCGTTGGCCTTATGCCCCCAACCTTGGCACTTGAAGCATTGGAACCCCTTTGGGTTGGGATATTTGTGAGCCTCCGGTTTCGGAGGGAATTTAGGGACGGTTTTGGACTCGGGCAGCTTCATAGGAGCGGGTTGGTCCTTGTTTTTGGTCCAACCCGAGGGGGTTTGTACCCTTGCCTTGAAGGATGATCTCTCCTTAAGTTCCCTTTCAATCTCAAGGGCCGCTTGGAATATACCGTCAATGGTTTCAAACCGGTGAAGGGTCAAATGAGTGGAGATCTCTTTGTTCAACCCACACTTGAACCGGATGATGTCGTGACTGATTTGCTCCCCACGATAATCAAGTTTCAACATGAGTTGTTGGAACTCGTCAAAATAGGCCATCACACTCTTGCCTCCTTGCCGCAAGCCATATAATCTAGCAAGCAACTCATGACGATATCTCTCGGGAAGGTATCGTTGTCTCATCAAATACCTCAACCGATACCAAGGTGGTGGCTGCCCATCGACTAATTCATTACCAAATCATTTAACATACTCCCACCAAATGTTAGCATAGCCCTCAAGGTGAGCTATAGCGTAGCAACTCTTCTTTTCGTCCGAGATGTCATTAACTTGGAAAACTTTGTCATAAGCCGATTCCCAAGTTAAGTAGGCCTCGGGATCACTTTCACCCTTAAAGATGGGTAGGCTCAACTTGATGGTGTTGATGCCTACGTCTCTCTCTTGGTGTCGGTTTCCCCTATCTCCATACCCCCGGTATCTCCTAGGTTCTCCTCGACCCCCTCTTAACTCCTCCTCCCTCATATAAGCATCATCAAAGGCTCCATCTCCTTCATACTCCTCTCTACCGTATCCTTCAAAGTGGGCTGGTCGGCCTTGGCCGTTTTGATTCGGAGGATTTGGAATTTGTGGTCTTTGGTTTAATGGAGCTTGGAATGGAGGGTTCGGATTTAGTGGAGGTATTTGGCATCCAAATCCCTCTTGTGGAATTGGAGGGGCTTGGAAATGTAGTGGTCTAGTGGAGTCTCGGTTTGGAGGAAAATAGGTAGTTTGGCTTGCGGTATTTAGTGGAGCTTGGGGTGCATTTAGCATTTGGTGGACTGTTTCGGGGGTGATGGTTGCGGAGGAGGTCCTATCATGACCATTGGTAGATACATGTAGAGGAGTAGAAGGACGAGAGTTCCTTTGACTCTCCACTTGTTCTAATCTCCCACTAATAGTCGACACTTCCCCCTTTATTGCTGCCAAGTCCCCTCTCACGGCCCCAAATTCCGAATTCAACCTTTCAAGTGTCCGGGTAACGGCCTCAAGAGTGACCCTCATAGAATCAAGGGCATTAGTATCCACACTATGAGACGTAGTTCCTTCCATTGTCAAGATATTATCCGCTTTAGTTCACCACAAGTTCGTGTTCCACAAGTGTTGTATAATTGGCTAGTAACCGTGAAATTTTAAGGTATGAGTAAGCCCTTATCCGGAATGGATTCTTGTTTGAAGACTCAAAGAATTCTTGCCGGACTAGAACCAAAAATCAGCAACTCATTCAAACGAATAAAAGCACTCAAATAAACGTTGACACGAACAAACGGTTCAAGGATCTAATTGACAACCTAGTAGGAATGTACTAGTTTGTTAATTAGTTCTAGGACCAAGTAAGGGAAACCAAGGATCAACAATTAGCAACCAAAGAATATCCTAAGTTGAGCTTATAGTAACGTGGCAGCATGCAATGGTTCCACACGTTTTTTCTTCTCTCTTTTTTTATGTCAATATTCACACAACTTGTTATAGTTTTCAAAGTGTTTTTGGTGGGAAAAATAAAATCTTGTAGTATTTCACCCTTTTCAAACTCAAGAAAGTGATGTTTGGTAGACTAATCCCACAAAACAAGGCTCCTTGAATTAGGGAAAAGTGATTGACAAGACTAAAAGGTGATGGGTGCAAGTCTTTCACAACAACTTTATAGCTTGTCTTACAACTTGAGCACACAACAAGATGAACAAGATGAACAAGTTCAAAAGATGAACACCTCAACAATCTTCTTCAACTTCTTTAGCACATAAACACAACATCCACCGATTTTATTTTCTTTTGGTCATCAACAACATACAACTTTCGGCCACTTCAAGTCACTACACAATGTTCAAGTTTTCAAGCTCAACTTTTGGATCTAGACACCTTAGTGTTGGTGAGAAAGAAACCAACACTAGGAACTCACTAAACAAGCAAAATTAACACTTAGATCTAGACATGCAACATCATTCTCGGATTCTACTTTTAATGGACGGATTTTCAGAATTTCCTTTTTGGTGTTGTTTGTTTAAGCCGTGTACTAGCCCAAGATGGGTTATGTTGGAACACAACCGGTCAAGCTTTGATACCAAATGATACAAGATCAAACCAACAACACCAAGAACTACAAGTAGGTTCGGATTTCAGTCCAACAACACAAGAACAACAAGTTTAATTTTCAGTTTTTCAGCTCAACAACACATGAACAACAAGATGAACAACAATGCTAGTGAATCGAAAAGAGCCCCACACGGCTTCACTAGACTTTTAAGATGACAAAATCAACAACAACCACAAGATAAGTAAAGATAGATAACTTGACATATAACATTCAAGAAACTAAGAACCCTAACATCAAGAGAGGACCCTAAGTCTAATGAATATAAACACCAAGTTCTTACGAGGACCAAGAGGCACTCAACGACCTCAAAACCCTTGTTTCTAGCCAAAGAGACAACACAAGTATCCCTCTACTTGTGAGATAGTAGTGGCGGCTCTCAAGAGTGGAAAAGAGAGAGAAAGTTTAGTGTTCTTTAGGTTACAAAATCAGCATTCAAAAAGTGAGGACTAACTCTCTAACATGTTCTATTTATACTACAAACAAAAGGGGTAAAATGACCCATCCACCCTTGCTTCTTGTGCCAACCTTGAAGAGTAGCTTATTACACATTAAGACCTCTCTTCACACATAAAAATGTTTAGGTCCTTGGTTGGTTCAATCACCAACTCACACACGGCCACTTGCATGAACAAAGCTTGGAGTTTTTGTAATTCCCGAGCTTGGCTTCGTGTGAAAGGCCGTGTACCTGTGGAGGCTGCCCCAACCTTATCACTTTTGTATCAATGTAAGAGTGTGGTGTTCTAATTTCAAGCTTAAGTGGGTTTTGGTGTTTAATATACACCTTGTATTATAGTTGTTCCACAACTCTAAGTCTTGAATTGTTGTTACTTTAAGAAAATCTTCACAAAAAAGAGTCAAAGTCCAAAAAAATTTACAAAAAAGGTTGAATCTCGTTTTGTTCACTTAGATCTGAAATTTAAAGTTTAGATCTAGTAGATTTTTGTGTGTTTAGATAGTTTTTAGTGCTAGATCCTTGCTCACTAGCACTAATAGAGTCTAGATCTAAGATTTGAGCAAGATCCAAGTTGTTTTGAACATTTCACCATTGTTAGACTTGAGTTTGAAGCTTTTTGAAGGTGGATCTGTGTTGTTTTTGTGATTGTGACATTTGTTTGAAGTGATTTTGTGTTATTTGTGCTTCGCTTGGCAAAGGGAACCTAGATCTATAAGAAAAAATGAATTTGGAGGTCATTTGCCTTGTGGTCAAACCTTGGTCAGCTCTTGAATATTCATGTTGTTCTTCTTCATCTTCATATCTTGTTGAAGAAGAATATTAAAAAAGAGTATTTTATTTACAAAAAAGGAAGAAAGAGAGTGAAAAACTTTTTCGTACAAAAGAATATTCCAAGCATATTCAAGTCATCCAAAAGAAGAGGAGACAAAGGGAATATTCAAGTACAATTGAAAGTACAAAGGGGGGGACCAACTCATTTCAAATCCATTTTGAAGCTTGAAAAGGTTCCAAAACTTAGATTTCCCCCCTCAAATTTGTCCCTCTCTTTCTCTTAAGTAAAGTTTGGCCGAGATACAAAATTAAAGAATAAATTTTTTTGCAAAGTTAACATCCAATCACAAGGTGCCACGTCATCATTTTTGTGAACAATCAAATTTAGGTCAAACTTGGATTTCTTAGTTTCTAATTTTTGTTTCTTAGTTACATTTTGTTGATTATATCACTAATTGGCAAACTAGAAACTACCTACTAGGTTGATAATTAGTTTAGTGTCCTTTTCTTTCGTGTTATCATTTTTGTGTGCTTTTCTCATTTCGTAATTCGTTGTGTTTTATTGGTTCAAGTTCGAAAACAAATTTTCTTTGAGTCAACTCAAATGAAAATCTATTTCGGGAAAAATTAGACTCATCCCTTATCACTCATGAAGTACAAGACAATTTTCAACACTTGTGAAACCAAGTGTAAGGTAAAACCGAGAGTGAGAGTGTGTGAGGTTATTTGAACTAACTTGTTTGTTCGATTTGTAGGTTTGTTTCTTTATTTTAGGTACAAAGGCCATGGAACCCGAGGGTTCAACCACCCAATCCTTGGAAAACAATGCCACTAATGTTATTTTGGCTCGTCTTGAAACATTTCCCGTGATATGGATAGGTTGAATGCAGATTTTGGCACAATGAAAAAGGATATGGCATTAATTATTTGGGATCAATAAAGGCTGATGTGGGATCCATTAAGGGTGAAATTATAACAATGAGTGGTAGGTTGGATCATGTTGAGAGTCGAAGGAACTCTCGATTCTCTACTCCTCAACACTACCATGTGTCTTCGAGTGTACAAGCCCAAAACACCTATACTACCATACACCCAAGACCCTCTGATGTTGCGTGATTTATGCACTCTAGTGTCACCATTCTAACCTTTTTAGCCTTGATTTGAGGATGATTCTATACTATATTGGTTTATAATGAGATAAATATGTATAAAAGTGTTAAAGCATGTGTTTATAAGGTTCCAAGTGAAGTCCAAACAAGTTTGTACTTGAAAGAGTCAATTTGAGTTAAATAGAGAATTCTAGTCTTCCTAGCTTGAGCTAGTGGCTTTTCTATTCTATCTTGTTGGATTCTATTGACTTCTATGTGTTCCTTATGGTTTTAAATGTGGAACAAGTTGTTAAGAGTGTAAAAGGTTCATATGAGTCAAATAAAGAGTGGAAACTTTAAGGGAAAGATCATGAAACCAACCTAGTCTAAGCTCTTGTTTTTTATTCATCGTAATGGGTTTAGTATTGTTTGTGCTTCTAATTTGTGCAGTGTGATGATGTAGAATGATTTTGGAGATGAATATGATGATATTTTGATGTTAAAAAGACTTGAAAATCAATGGAAAGACACCACAAGACAAGGGATGGAAGGAGGAAGGGACAACACTTAACTAAAATTCGGAGGACAAATTCTAGAGAGTGCATGCTTTTAGCATGCGTCGTATGTGTAACACCCCACATTTTACATGTACTAGTAATGTTCACATAAAATGACATACGACTTGATTTAATTACTACCAAAATTTTTTTCAAGTGTTCAAGTGTTAGATTGGGGCACTATATGGAAGTCTATTTAGAGACTGTGGCCTTAAACGGAGAAAATCATTGACGTGCTTATGGAACTTAGGAAGCTAGCAGGTGAGTCACCTGTGTGGTTGGCTTAAAAATATATATATATATACATGAGGGAGAATAATTCATTCATAAGTGAACTCTCTTGAAGTCTAGATGTTAGTAAAAAGAAAGGGGAACGAAGACAAGGCTTAACGCCGAAACTTTCCAAGTCTTGTGACAAACGAAGCCCAAGTTAGGGAGGCTATTAAAACCAATGGTTTAGAATTATATTGGGCCAAGATTTTCAGCCCAAGATTTTTATATAATATGCCCAACTACATTCATTCACTACTAACAAAATTGGGCCCAAACAAAGTGCAAGAAAGATTAAGGAAAATGGGCCGCTAAAGCCCATTGATTTAGAGATCCAAAAGGCCCAAGTGAAAGGGGAAAATTAGTCATTGACCAACTTGAGTTAATCATCTGCAAATATCAGGAGAAAGTCGGTCTAAGGTCTCCTTAAAAAGGGACCAAAACCGAGCTCCTTAGGTTAACTAATAAAAGACCAAAAATTTCAGCTTTTCTCTCTAAGTTTCTCTTGGCATTTCTTCACCTTGGAAGGCAACCAAAGGCTACTTTTTGAGTTCTTGAATTAGACCTACACCTTGGGAGTTAAGGTATGTAAAAATGACCATATACTTGATATGAATTTTCCATGGAAAACAAGATAAGTCGGCTGGTGTACTGTGCAGGAATTTCTGGACAGCTTGTGTCCTGAAAGTTGTTGTTTGGTTTTCTTGGCTTTGGAACGATTTTTACCCTGATTTTTGACTTTAATATGGTATAAGTTGAGGTTATTAATATTTTATAGTGTGTATATGGTTTCCAAGGTTGCTGGACTGTTTTGCTAGTTCTTTGGAAACAAGTATCCTTATATGATCTTATGTGCTTCCAAAATGGTATTGGACTGTTTGATGAGGGGGGGCGATGTTTCACGTTTTCCCCTGTGTTTTGAGCTATTTTGTGACTATTTTAAGGTTTATTTGATGGATATATATGTTGGGAGCATCTGGTTCAAAGTTGAGACAAGTATGAATTGTTAACGACGAAATGTAGGGAGACGACGAGATGTTGTGCTTCTTAGTTGAGTGTTTTGTAAAATGGTTCTGTGTTGTAGTTATGGACTGTTGCCAGCATGTTATAGAGCTAATATAGGCTGTATACATCATGTATATGATAACGTGTACTGGTTGAAGACAGTTAGAATTGAGAAAGTCGGAATAACACCATTGAGTCGATGGTTATACGTTTGTTGCCAAAGTGTTGTATCTTGTGAGATTGGGCTGTCCAGATGCTTTGATTAGCTGCTAATACCCGCTTTAAAACATGATATTGTAGATAAATAGTTGGAAGAAAAGAAGTCATTTCGAGGTAAAAACAAGTTGATATGTCGAGGTATGTAAGGCTATTCGATCTCTTATTATTTGGCATGGAATCCAAAGTCTTTATTGGCACATAGAGATCTTTACAAACTTCGATATAACCACTCCACTCTTTCACATGTATTTGTGTGTCCAGATTCGAGCATTGTCACTGCTGCATACATACAGTGGATACCATGACATATGAGTCTTCTTTTTAGCTAAATAAAGTTCATGCGTTGTTTATGTCCTACATGATTCACTAATTGTATAACCCACTCTTTTCATTGTGATATGATGTTACATGGTCACATACTTGTCATTTGTCATGCTTATAGTCTTATAGCTCAAATGTTACGACCACCAAAGATTCATCTCAAAAGTAATAAGAAGATATATGTATACAGTTGCTTCTGTTGGGTGGTATCCCAGGGGTGAAAGGATCACCTAGCATGGGTCAATCCCAGTATTACAGGGGGTATCCCAGGGGTGAAAGGAAAGCCTAGCATGGGTCGATCCTGATATAGATTTACCACTGATCAGCTGGTCATTTGTATTACATGCTGTGCACAGATTATACAAGTGATAAGAGTAAAGTAACATAATTGTTATACGATGCATGACTCCACAATATTCATAAAGGTGGTCCTTTACCCTACAGCAGTGTATGGTTTCATTTGAGCTTTTATCTCATACATAGTACATGTTGCCTTACATATTCAGTACATTATTTCGTACTGACGTCCCTGTTGGGGGACCTGCATTCCATGCTGCAGGTGCAGAAGCTACTAAACCTCCCCAGTAAGAGTACAGGATATCAACTGCAGTCACTGAGCTCCAGGTTGCTTCGGGGCTTTGAGTCTTATCATATCTTCTTGCATTGTATAGTATCTTATCATGAGGCGGGGCCTGTCCCGACCCTTATAAGATAATGTTTCTGGTCTAGAGGCTTTGTAGACTATGTAAAGTATAGTATAGTCATGTATCGTATCGTAGACATTGTGGCTCCAACGGCCTGGTCATACAACATCTTTTGGCTTGCTAGTCCCATTTATCTTTTGAGGGCATGTTAGTATAAAAGTAACTTATAATGTTCATAGGTAATGTATTGCTACAGGTTGGTTCTCCCGAGCCTTACCGGCAACGGGTGTCAGTCCGCCTTAATAGGATTTGGGGCGTGACAGAAGTGGTATCAGAGCGGGTCGTCCTAGGGAGTCTACAAAGCCGTGTCTATGTAGAATCATGTTTATCGATGTGTTGTGCACCACATTTATAAACAAGAGGCTACGTGGCATTTAGGAGTTATCACTTCTTTTCATTCTTTAGATTGTGCCATAGAGCCAAATATTATAAGTGTACCATGTCTAACCCCTGAATTATTTTGTACAGTAAGTATGCCAGAGACAAGGAAGAGTAAAGGTAAAGGAAAGGAAGTAGAAGTGGTAGTTGGTATACCCAATCGGGCGAGACGGCAAAGTGAGGCTCTAGATGAGTCTCTATCACAGACATCTCCAACCCCTCCATCTGTTGATGTACCAGGAAGTAGTGAAAATCCCCGAGAACCACCTGTTGACGCTTCTGTGCAGGATTTGAGAAATGCAGTTCAACTGTTGACTTGTATAGTTGCTGGCCAAGGTCAAAAACAAGAAGGCCCAGTTGCAGGTGCAGTTGGTGCAGGTAGGGCAGCCAGTACGAGAATACGTGATTTCCTCAACTTAGACCCTCCATCATTCACTGCGTCAGATCCAAATGAAGATCCACAGGATTTTATTGATCAGATCCAACGCACCTTAGATGTTATGCATGTAAGTGGTTCGGAAGCTGCTGAGTTGGCAATATATAGATTGAAGGGTGTGGCTATACTGTGGTACGAAACCTGGAAGCATTCCAAAGGAATAGATACACCTCCAACTACTTGGGAGGAGTTCAAAATGGCCTTTCTTGATCATTACTTGCCATTAGAGATCCGAGAGGCCCGTGCAGATCAGTTCCTGAACCTCCATCAGGGGAATATGAGCGTGAGGGAATATAGTCTTAAATTTAATTCTCTGGCCAGGTACGCTCCTAATGTTGTTGCTACTATGGCAGATAGAGTCCATCGGTATGTGGATAGGTTGGATTCATATTTGGTTAGAGATTGTACCATTGCTTCTTTGAATAAAGACATGGATATAGCGAGGATGCAAGCTTTTGCACAGAAACTAGAGGATCAGAGACAAAGAAGGAGGGCACAAGAAATAGAAAGGGGGCAATCCAAGAGGGCCAGATCTACAGGACAGTTTACACCACCCCAGGGTGAGTTTAGGCCACGATTTTCTAATAGGCCACCCAGTCCATCATCCTCTTACTCTACAGCTAGTGCTCCACCACCACTTCAAGGGTCTAGAAATGATCAATTTGGGCCGAGAAGTGAGGGCCAAGGTACACGGACAACAGGATATTCGGGAAGCCAGCAAATGCCTCCTAGGCAGCCTTGCAGACAATGTGGGAGATATCATATAGGTGCGTGTCGCAGGGGAATGGATATTTGTTATTGGTGTGGTATGCCAGGGCATGTAATAAAAGATTGCCCAAGAAGACGCAGGGGTGATATGGCACAACCTACTGGATCAGCTGTTGTATCATCATCATCAGTGCCTCCATCAGGTAGAGGTGAGCAATTTCCTATAGGTCGCGGCAGAGGTATTAGAGGGGCAGCCAGTTCCAGCGTGGCCCAAAATCGCACATATGCTCTAGGGACTCGACAGAACCTGGAAGCTTCACCCGATGTGGTTATAGGTACATTGTCCATCTTCTCACATAAAGTGTATGCATTAATTGACCCTGGTTCTACATTGTCATATATTACTCCATTGGTTGCTGGGAAGATTGGTAGAACTCCTAAATTATTGAATAAACCACTTGCGGTGTCTACACCAACTGGGGAGTCAATTATAGCTAGAAGAGTCTATTGTGACTGCATAGTGACTGTCTGCGACCGAGATACATTAGCTGATCTTATCGAGTTAGAAATGGTAGAACTTGATATTATAATGGGTATGGATTGGTTGGCTTCTTGCTATGCCACCGTTGACTGCCGAACCAAGAGAGTGTACTTTCACTTTCCAAATGAAGCAGTCCTTGAATGGGAAGGCAATATTGGGTCACCAAAAGGGAGGTTTATCTCTTACTTTAAAGCCAGAAAAATGATATCAAAGGGATATATATGTCATCTCGTTAGAGTGAGAGACATGGAGGCAGAATCACCAACTATCCAGTCTGTTCCAATAGTGAATGAATTTATTGATGTCTTTCCTGAGGAACTCCCTGGTTTGCCTCCAGAACGAGAAATAGATTTTGGTATTGACTTATTACCAGGCACCGAGCCTATCTCTATTCCTCCATATAGAATGGCCCCGGCAGAATTACGTGAATTAAAGGAGCAACTGAAAGACTTGTTAGAAAAGGGTTTTATAAGGCCTAGTGTGTCCCCCTGGGGTGCACCAGTTTTATTTGTGCGTAAAAAGGATGGCACATTGAGGATGTGTATTGACTACCGACAACTGAATAGGGTGACAATTAAGAATAAATATCCCCTCCCCAGAATTGATGACTTGTTTGATCAGTTACAGGGTGCCAAATACTTTTCAAAGATCGATTTGAGATCAGGTTATCATCAGGTGAGAGTGAAGGAAAAAGATATACCTAAGACAGCTTTCCGAACCAGATATGGTCACTTTGAATTTCTTGTTATGTCGTTTGGGCTAACGAATGCACCAGCAGTTTTTATGGATTTGATGAATAGGGTATTCAAGCCTTTCCTGGATGTGTTTGTGATAGTATTTATAGATGATATTCTGGTGTATTCAAGGTCAGAAAAGGATCATGCAAATCATTTACAACTAGTACTACAAGTTCTCCGTGATCGCCGGTTGTATGCTAAGTTTTCCAAATGTGAATTTTGGTTAAAATCAGTGGCATTTTTGGGCCATATTGTATCGGATGAAGGAATAAGGGTGGATTCACAAAAAATAGAGGCTGTGAAAGATTGGCCAAGGCCAACGACACCTACAGAAGTTCGAAGCTTCCTGGGATTGGCAGGTTATTACAGAAGGTTTGTTGAAGGTTTTTCTTCTATGTCTGCACCTCTTACTAAGCTAACTCACAAGGAAACCAAATTCCAATGGAATGATGCATGTGAAAGGAGCTTTCAAGAGTTGAAAAGAAGGTTAACCTCAGCACCTGTGCTAGTGCTTCCAGAAGGCTCAGAGGGATATGCAGTGTATTGTGATGCTTCCGGAGTTGGTTTGGGGTGTGTACTAACACAACATGGTAAGGTGATTGCTTATGCCTCGAGACAATTGAGACCACACGAGAAAAACTACCCAACACATGATCTTGAGCTAGCAGCGGTTGTTTTTGCTTTAAAGATATGGCGCCACTATTTGTATGGGGTGCATGCGGACATATATACAGATCATAAGAGTTTACAGTATATTTTCAAGCAGAAAGATCTAAATTTGAGGCAGCGGAGGTGGCTAGAGTTAATAAAGGATTATGATATTGATATATTATACCATCCAGGGAAAGCAAATGTGGTGGCTGATGCTCTAAGTCGTAAGACACTCATGGGTACCAGTGATCAGAAAGGGGTAAAGCAAGGCATGGCTAAGGATCTGCGTCAACTAGCCAATCTGGGTGTTCGTCTACTCGAAACTCCAAGAAAGGATATTATTGTACATAATGCTACCGATTCTTCATTGATAAGGGAAGTGAAAGAAAGACAGTGTTATGATCCTATTCTACAATGCCTTAAGGAGAAAGTAAGTCAAGGTATAATGAAGGAGTTTAGGCTTACACAAGATGGAGTACTTTATTGCCAAAATAGATTGTGTGTGCCTGATGTTAACAGACTCAGAAGGAGAATAATGGAAGAAGCCCATCATTCAAGATATTCCATCCACCCGGGATCTACCAAGATGTATCATGACCTAAAGGGAGTGTTTTGGTGGGGAGGCATGAAAAAGGACCTTGCAGAGTTTGTGGCTCAATGTCCTACTTGTCAACAAGTAAAAGTAGAGCACCAAAAGCCAGGTGGTTACATGCAATGTATAGAGATTCCAACTTAGAAGTGGGATATGATTAATATGGATTTTGTAACTGGTTTGCCTCGGTCAGTTAATAAGTTTGACTCCATATGGGTGATAGTTGATAGACTCACGAAGTCAGCGCACTTCCTGCCAGTTAGAAGTGATTATACAGCTGAAAAATATGCCAAATTATACCTCAAAGAGATAGTTAGGCTACATGGGGTCCCACTTTCTATTATATCCGATCGAGGAGCTCAATTCACGGAAAAATTTTGGAAGTCCTTTCAAAGGAGTTTAGGGACGCAAGTGAATTTGAGTACAGCCTTCCATCCCCAAACAGACGGCCAAGCAGAGCGTACTATTCAAACACTTGAGGATATGTTGCGAACCTGTGCATTAGATTTTAAAGGTAGCTGGGTAGAACACTTGCCCCTTATTGAATTTGCCTATAATAACAGCTACCATTCGAGCATCAAGATGGCGCCTTACGAAGCTTTGTATGGGAGGAAATGTAGGTCACCAATTGGTTGGTTCGAAGTGGGTGAAACCACCTTGCTCGGGCCAGATTTAGTCCAACAAGCCATGGAAAAAGTTAAGGTGATACAACAACGGCTAAAAACAGCCCAAAGTCGTCATAAATCATAGGCAGACATGCGGAGAAGAGGGCTGGAATTCTCTATTGGAGATTGGGTACTTTTAAAGGTATCACCAATGAAAGGGGTTATGAGATTTGGTAAGAAAGGGAAACTAAGCCCACGTTACATAGGGCCATATAAGATTACTAAAAGGGTCGGACAAGTTGCATATGAATTAGAGCTACCCCAGGAACTTTCAATGGTTCATCCAGTGTTTCATGTGTCAATGCTTCGAAAATGCATAGGTGACCCCTCTCGTATCACTCCTATAGAAGATGTACAGGTCACAGAGGATCTTACTTATGAAGAGGTACCGGTTGCTATTCTAGATCGCCAAATTAAAAAGTTAAGGAACAAAGAAATGGCATCAGTAAAGGTACTCTGGAGAAACAACCAAGTAGAAGAAATAACGTGGGAACCGGAGGAAGTAATGACATCTAAATACCCTCATCTATTTGAAGACAAGGAGGGACCAAAAGATACAGAGGAGGAATATTAATAGGTATGTGTTTGAATACTAGTTATGTTATTAACAGTTGTGTGACCAGAAATTCAAACCTGCCTAGACTATACAGTTATGTTAACATTCGGGACGAATGTTCCTAAGGGGGGAAGGATGTAACACCCCACATTTTACATGTACTAGTAATGTTCACATAAAATGACATACGACTTGATTTAATTACTACCAAAATTTTTTTCAAGTGTTCAAGTGTTAGATTGGGGCACTATATGGAAGTCTATTTAGAGACTGTGGCCTTAAACGGAGAAAATCATTGACGTGCTTATGGAACTTAGGAAGCTAGCAGGTGAGTCACCTGTGTGGTTGGCTTAAAAATATATATATATATACATGAGGGAGAATAATTCATTCATAAGTGAACTCTCTTGAAGTCTAGATGTTAGTAAAAAGAAAGGGGAACGAAGACAAGGCTTAACGCCGAAACTTTCCAAGTCTTGTGACAAACGAAGCCCAAGTTAGGGAGGCTATTAAAACCAATGGTTTAGCATTATATTGGGCCAAGATGTTCAGCCCAAGATTTTTATATAATATGCCCAACTACATTCATTCACTACTAACAAAATTGGGCCCAAACAAAGTGCAAGAAAGATTAAGGAAAATGGGCCGTAAAGCCCATTGATTTAGAGATCCAAAAGGCCCAAGTGAAAGGGGAAAATTAGTCATTGACCAACTTGAGTTAATCATCTGCAAATATCAGGAGAAAGTCGGTCTAAGGTCTCCTTAAAAAGGGACCAAAACCGAGCTCCTTAGGTTAACTAATAAAAGACCAAAAATTTCAGCTTTTCTCTCGAAGTTTCTCTTGGCATTTCTTCACCTTGGAAGGAAACCAAAGGCTACTTTTTGAGTTCTTGAATTAGACCTACACCTTGGGAGTTAAGGTATGTAAAAATGACCATATACTTGATATGAATTTTCCATGGAAAACAAGATAAGTCGGCTGGTGTACTGTGCAGGAATTTCTGGACAGCTTGTGTCCTGAAAGTTGTTGTTTGGTTTTCTTGGCTTTGGAACGATTTTTACCCTGATTTTTTACTTTAATATGGTATAAGTTGAGGTTATTAATATGTTATAGTGTGTATATTGTTGCCAAGGTTGCTGGACTGTTTTGCTAGTTCTTTGGAAACAAGTATCCTTATATGATCTTATGTGCTTCCAAAATGGTATTGGACTGTTTGATGAGGGGGGGCGATGTTTCACGTTTTCCCCTGTGTTTTGAGCTATTTTGTGACTATTTTAAGGTTTATTTGATGGATATATATGTTGGGAGCATCTGGTTCAAAGTTGAGACAAGTATGAATTGTTAACGACGAAATGTAGGGAGACGACGAGATGTTGTGCTTCTTAGTTGAGCGTTTTGTAAAATGGTTCTGTGTTGTAGTTATGGACTGTTGCCAGCATGTTATAGAGATAATATAGGCTGTATACATCATGTATATGATAACGTGTACTGGTTGAAGACAGTTAGAATTGAGAAAGTCGGAATAACACCATTGAGTCGATGGTTATACGTTTGTTGCCAAAGTGTTGTATCTTGTGAGATTGGGCTGTCCAGATGCTTTGATTAGCTGCTAATACCCGCTTTAAAACATGATATTGTAGATAAATAGTTGGAAGAAAAGAAGTCATTTCGAGGTAAAAACAAGTTGATATGTCGAGGTATGTAAGGCTATTCGATCTCTTATTATTTGGCATGGAATCCAAAGTCTTTATTGGCACATAGAGATCTTTACAAACTTCGATATAACCACTCCACTCTTTCACATGTATTTGTGTGTCCAGATTCGAGCATTGTCACTGCTGCATACATACAGTGGATACCATGACATATGAGTCTTCTTTTTAGCTAAATAAAGTTCATGCGTTGTTTATGTCCTACATGATTCACTAATTGTATAACCCACTCTTTTCATTGTGATATGATGTTACATGGTCACATACTTGTCATTTGTCATGCTTATAGTCTTATAGCTCAAATGTTACGACCACCAAAGATTCATCTCAAAAGTAATAAGAAGATATATGTATACAGTTGCTTCTGTTGGGTGGTATCCCAGGGGTGAAAGGATCACCTAGCATGGGTCAATCCCAGTATTACAGGGGGTATCCCAGGGGTGAAAGGAAAGCCTATCATGGGTCGATCCTGATATAGATTTACCACTGATCAGCTGGTCATTTGTATTACATGCTGTGCACAGATTATACAAGTGATAAGAGTAAAGTAACATAATTGTTATACGATGCATGACTCCACAATATTCATAAAGGTGGTCCTTTACCCTACAGCAGTGTATGGTTTCATTTGAGCTTTTATCTCATACATAGTACATGTTGCCTTACATATTCAGTACATTATTTCGTACTAACGTCCCTGTTGGGGGACCTGCATTCCATGCTGCAGATGCAGAAGCTACTAAACCTCCCCAGTAAGAGTACAGGATATCAACTGCAGTCACTGAGCTCCAGGTTGCTTCGGGGCTTTGAGTCTTATCATATCTTCTTGCATTGTATAGTATCTTATCATGAGGCGGGGCCTGTCCCGACCCTTATAAGATAATGTTTCTGGTCTAGAGGCTTTGTAGACTATGTAAAGTATAGTATGGTCATGTATCGTATCGTAGACATTGTGGCTCCAACGGCCTGGTCATACAACATCTTTTGGCTTGCTAGTCCCATTTATCTTTTGAGGGCATGTTAGTATAAAAGTAACTTATAATGTTCATAGGTAATGTATTGCTACAGGTTGGTTCTCCCGAGCCTTACCGGCAACGGGTGCCAGTCCGCCTTAATAGGATTTGTGGCGTGACAGTATGCTCCACTCCTATGCAATACGGGGTGTGGAGCTTGCCAAATTCCATAGATATTGAGGGTGCGAAGCACGCTCCACTCACCTGGGCGTTTGATGCTAAATTTACTCCTAGACGGACTTGGCTTACCCTTATTCTATATATACATGTTGTATCACATTTTTACACATCTTTTGACATATTTTGGGAGATCAAGCGGCTGCTACAACTTCATTATTATTTTATTATTATTTTTTTTAGTTCATAAATATTTTTAGTCATTAATTACAACATTATGATTACGATTATGACTATACGTGGCTAAACTCCCTCTTTCCGGGGTTGAAGCCAATAACATGAGTATTATTGCTATGGATTAAGTTTGCTTTCTTTTCTTATCACTATTGGTTGTTTGTTTATTCTTGTTTTAATTATTTTGGGAATTGATCACCCTTAGAATACATCAATTGTCAACCTTGTGAACTCGGGAGAGGGAATGAGGAAATAGAACTTGGGAATAAGCAGAGTATGGTTTTTACTTTTTTTTTATGAAATAAGGAATTCAAATTAGTATCTAGGATAGGGATGCACTTCGATATCGTACTTGATTCACGCATAGGATGATATTTGGAAAGAATTTAAGTGAACTATTACATCCTCGCTTAACGATATAGGTGTAAGCTTCAATTTAGATAAAAGATTAGAGGTTGGGAAACCGTAATCATACCATTAACCCTATGAATCAACAACCAAGATAAGCAAGTTAACGAATGAAATCCAATTGCATAATATGATTGTTCAAAGTGCTTCAACCTTGGGTTTTCTCTCATTGATTGTCTTAGGACCTTTACTTTATGCTTTGTTTACTTTCATTGAAATTACAAACTTCCAAACTCTTTTTAGTTACTCTCGCATTAATTGAATCTAAATTATGAATGAAAATCAATTTTTTTCCAAATTAAGTCTCTGTGGGATCGATAACTCAACTTTCTTAAAGGACACTATATTACGTGGTAGACCACATACACTTGCGTGTGCTCTTGGGAGCTATCAAGTTTTTGGTGCCGTTGTCGGGGACTTGTTATTTGACAATTTTTTATTTTAGTTTTTACTTTTAGGTTTATTTGGTGTTTTTATGCTTGGTCTTGGTTTTATTCTTTTAGGAAATAGGTTTTTAAGTTGATAAGATGGAAAGGGATCGAGAGTTGGTGAACGAAGTCGAAACCCGAGCAACTATACCAACAATGCTGGAGAGAAGAAATCTTTCTCCCTAGAATTCCTCAAATCCAAAAAGGCCAAGAGAATACTATTCCTATGGCTGAACAACAAGCAGCTGGTAGGAAGGTTAAGGAAGTGGTGGTCCCATTTTCGACGAACTTGACTTCACCAATTCAAAGACCGATAGCTGGGGGGAATGTCGAGTTGAAACATAATATGGGGCAGCTTCTTATTAGCAATGGATAGTTTGCAGGGCTTTCACATCAGGATCCACAAGTCCACTTGCAGACCTTTATTGAACTTATTGATACATTCACTCCGACTGGGGTCACTCCAGATTACGCTAGGCTGACATTGTTTCCCTATTAACTTTTAGGGGAAGCTAAAAGGTAGTTGGATGTAGAGCCGGCCAATTCAATCACATCAAGGGACGACTTAGCCATAAAGTTCCTCATTAGATTTTTCCATCAGGCAAGACTATGAGGCTCATAGTGAAATAGTGAGCTTTAAACAGAAGCCTAATGAAAACCTCTATCATTCTGGGAACGCTTCAAGGCTCTTCTCTGAGAATGTTGATACAAGAGAGATAAAAAAAAACACAAAAAAACAGTCCACAAATCACTCAGATCCTTGGACCAATTGGAGACCTCTCTCGGATTCACAAATACAAATAGAATACAAGATGAACAAGGTATATTTCACACCAAAACAGCAACAATGCATGAAGAACAAGATGAACACAAAGGCACAAGATTCGTATTTAACAATAACAACAAGACACAAGATTACAACACAAACACTAAACAAGATTATAAGAAAGTAAAGGGATAGAAAGATAGACCAATGGTTGGCATAATCTTAAGAACCCAAGAATATGGTACTCTTGGACCCTTAACACCACACACAACAAAAACCTATCTCTTACGAAGACACAAGATTGGATTCCACCTCCCAAGCATCGACGTTTCCAAGCAAAATGCAAACACAAGTGATTCCACACTTGTATAAGCCCTAGTTTCGGTTGGTGGCTTTTCCAAGCCCTAACTATGGTGTTTCAAGTCTTACAAGACTTACAAATATCGTCCAAAATTTAATGAAAGAACCCTACATTGTTCTATTTATATCCTATTACAAATAAAAGACAGAAAGACCAAAAGGCCCCTTAGAGATTTAGGTGCCCATCAAGTGTAGTATGTTGGCTGATTTTTAGTGCATTTAAGTCCCCTTTTGCACTTCAATTGCACACACCAAGTCTCGGACCCAACATGCTCTCCCATAAGATCCGTGATTATTCTCGTATCATCCTCTCCATCTTGAGAGGAATTTGCCCACAAATTCACGGCTTCACCTCGTTCAATCGGCCACTTCAAAAGAAACCACTTAAAATAGCCCGCAAAACATGAGACGGTATAAAAACAGTCTGTAAAAATTATGAGATGGCACAAAAACAGCCCGTAAATTCATGAGGAACTCGAGAGTACATTAACACAAGTATCGGCCAACATCTTTATTTTGAATCTTGGCTTCCTCTCCATCTTGAGCCTTGTCTTCAATCTCATCCGAAACAAGTCTCTTACCATCTTACAAGCATCTTCATAGACTCCATATCCGTCATGTTCCTTTCTACTATTCTCCTCTACATGGACTTGTCGGCTTTGGTGAAGTGGAGTTTCGGTTGAGAGGATTGATTTGGCAAAGTGGAGCTTTGGTTGTGGAGCTTGAACAGGAGGGATTTGTCTTCCAAGTCCTTTTTGTTGGACTTGATCGAATGAAGGAGGGATTGACCTATGTAGGTCTCGGGTTGGAGGACATTTGGTGGCTTGGCTTAAGTCTATATCATTTTATGGTGGTCTTGGAGAATTGATTGTTTGAGGTAAAGCTTTGGAAGTAGAATCATGAGAATTCCTTCGACTCTTCACTCGATCCAACCTCTCAATTATAGTAGACATATCCGAGACCAATTTGTCAAGACCCGCATTCGCCTTAGCTATTTCTTGGGCAATAGCATCAAGGTGGGCCAAAATGGTGTCCATTGCGGCAAAGGAGTTACCTACAAAATAGAAAACACATTAGTTAGTTATACAAAACATCCTCACTATCTCTTTCATTTAGTGTCTCTCGGATCCCTCACACTCAATCTCACAAGTATTGTAAGCTTTCTTGTACTCCGAGAGGTGTTGAAAGGTGAATCCAACGTTGACAACAACTCCAAAGAGTAAGAAAAAAAACACAAGGACGTTACAATGACTCAAAGGATTAAGACACACAAAGAAAAATTTACACGAAGAATGGTTTCAAAACTAACTTACAATGTGCTAGCATGTAAGTTAGTAATGGAATCAACAAACGAGACTAAAGAACAAAAAATTAAAACTAGAAGATCAAAATTCGAGCTTAAAAATTGTTGGTGAACAGTAAAAATATGATGTGGCAGCCATGTATTGGTTGCAGTTGTTATCAAATTTAATTTTCCAATTTAAGTCAGGTCCAATTGTAATTTGGAATTGGTGGGAATTGGTTAAGGATGGAAAACAAGTCTTGAAATCCTTTTTCAAATTAAAAAAAGTAAGACTTGACTTTTCTCCTTAAAACATGGGCCCTTGTTTTATGAAAAGTGGTTGAGAAGTGATTGATATGTCTTTGGTGGTTGTAAAGTCTTCAAGACCAACAAGTCTTACACCTTGTCCCTTCATTTTAAGGATCTAACACTTCACTTTATGTTTTATAATTTATGAAGAAGGTAAAGATCACAAGAACAATAACAACATTCATCAAGAAAAACAACAATCTCTAAGAACAGCCAACAACAAATCCACCAACAAATGGCTAAGTCTCCTTAGTGTTGTATTTTTGGTTTTAACAAGGGATGAAGGTTGTGATGAGCTTTAAGAACACTACAAAAACCTTTCAAGAACAAAAACTTCCAACCAAAGCCACAACAACAAGTCCACACGGCCAAGAACAATAACAACAAGGCACGGCCCACACCTTGTTCACAACAACAACTTTCAACAAGTTCAAGCTCAAGTTTTTTATCTAAACTCAAAGTGCTAGTGAACAAGAAGACCAACATTTAGAAACTACTAAAGAAAATAAAATACACCAATATCTAGACAAGAAAATAAGAAAAATCTCGGCTAAGACACAACAACAACACAGATTCCGACCAAGAACACAACACGATCAAATTGCTTTTTTTTTTTTTGGAATTTTCAGTTTTCAACAATATTTTTATCTTTTTTTCTTTTTTCAACTAACAAGCCCAAGATTGTGTCACGCCTCAAATCCTGTTGGGGCGGACAGGCACCCGTAGCCGTAAAGGCTCGAGAGAACCAATTCATAACATTGTACTTTCCATGCATGTAACTGTAACAACCAAATGTTCTGACAACATGATATTATGTATCAATGAAAATAACTACACATGCACGCCTAAACTGATATGTACAACACTTGGCCGATGGGGCCACCATGTCTAAAATCAGGACACTTACCATAACTTTACATTAGTCTACAAAGCCTCTAAAAGATACATAGACTTAGTTAGGGTCGGGACAAACCCCCGCCCTACTCTTGACTTACTGTACAATACCAAAATATATGGAACAGACTCGGAAAGCCCCGAATCAACCTGGAGCTCACCAATAGTCCCTGAAAAGCCTGCGCTCCTACTAGTGAGTTGTATGAGATGAAGTTCCTCTACCTGCAGCATGAAATGCAGGTCCCCCGTGAGGGACGTCAGTATGAAAATATGTACTGAATATGTAAGGCAGAAGGTAACAACACACTTGATACAAAAGCTCAATAGAAATCTGATACAAGTGTATAAGTAGTACTAGGATCGACCCATGCTAGGCTTACACCCCTGAGAAGCCACCTATATAAAGATTGGGATCGGAAGCGGCTTATGCCACTAATGATACGGTTGGGGCAGCCTCCACAGGTACACGGCCTTTCACACGAAGCCAAGCTCGGGAATTACAAAAACTCCAAGCTTTGTTCATGCAAGTGGACGTGTGTGAGTTGGTGATTGAACCAACCAAGGACCTAAACGTTTTTATGTGTGAAGAGAGGTCTTAATGTGTAATAAGCTACTCTTCAAGGTTGGCACAAGAAGCAAGGGCGGATGGGTCATTTTACCCCTTTTGTTTGTAGTATAAATAGAACATGTTAGAGAGTTAGTCCTCACTTTTTGAATGCTGATTTTTGTAACCTAAAGAACACTAAACTTCTCTCTCTCTCTTCCACTCTTGGAAGCCGCCACTACTATCTCACAAGTAGAGGGATACTTGTGTTGTCTCTTTGGCTAGAAACAAGGGTTTTGAGGTCGTTGAGTGCCTCTTGGTCCTCGTAAGAACTTGGTGTTTATATTCATTAGACTTAGGGTCCTCTCTTGATGTTAGGGTTCTTAGTTTCTTGAATGTTATATGTCAAGTTATCTATCTTTCCTTATCTTGTGGTTGTTGTTGATTTTGTCATCTTAAAGTCTAGTGAAGCCGTGTGGGGCTCTTTTCGATTCACTAGCATTGTTGTTTACCTTGTTATTCTTGTGTTGTTGGACTGAAAAACCGAAACTTTAAACTTGTTGATCTTGTGTTGTTGGACTGAAATCCGAGCCTACTTGAAGCTCTTGGTGTTGTTGGTTTGATTTTGTATCATTTGGTATCAGAGCAAGACCGGTTGTGTTCCAACATAACCCATCTTGGGCTAGTACACGGCTTAAACAAACAACACCAAAAGGAAATTCTGAAAATCTGTCCATTAAAAGTAGAATCCGAGAATGATGTTGCATGTCTAGATCTAAGTGTTATTTTGCTTGTTTAGTGAGTTCCTAGTGTTGGTTTCTTTCTCACCAACACTAAGGTGTCTAGATCAAAAAGTTGAGCTTGAAAACTTGAACATTGTGTAGTGACTTGAAGTGGCCGAAAGTTGTATGTTGTTGATGACCAAAAAGAAATAAAATCGGTGGATGTTGTGTTTATGTGCTAAAGAAGTTGAAGAAGATTGTTGAGGTGTTCATCTTTTGAACTTGTTCATCTTGTTCATCTTGTTGTGTGCTCAAGTTGTAAGACAAGCTATAAAGTTGTTGTGAAAGACTTGCACCCATCACCTTTTAGTCTTGTCAATCACTTTTCCCTAATTCAAGGAGCCTTGTTTTGTGGGATTAGTCTACCAAACATCACTTTCTTGAGTTTGAAAAGGGTGAAATACTACAAGATTTTATTTTTTCCCACCAAAAACACTTTGCAAACTATAACAAGTTGTGTGAATATTAACAAAAAAAAAAAAGAGAAGAAAAAAAAAACGTGTGGAACCATTGCATGCTGCCACGTCACTATAAGCTCAACTTAGGATATTCTTTGGTTGCTAATTGTTGATCCTTGGTTTCCCTTACTTGGTCCTAGAACTAATTAACAAACTAGTACATTCCTACTAGGTTGTCAATTAGATCCTTGAACCGTTTGTTCGTGTCAACGTTTATTTGAGTGCTTTTATTCGTTTGAATGAGTTGCTGATTTTTGACTCTAGTACGGCAAGAATTCTTTGAGTCTTCAAACAAGAATCCATTCCGGATAAGAGCTTACTCATACCTTAAAAATTTCACGGTTACTAGCCAATTATACAACACTTGTGGAACACGAACTTGTGGTGAACTAAAGCGGATAATATCTTGACAATGGAAGGAACTACGTCTCATAGTGTGGATACTAATGCCCTTGATTCTATGAGGGTCACTCTTGAGGCCGTTACCCGGACACTTGAAAGGCTGAATTCGGAATTTGGGGCCGTGAGAGGGGACTTGGCAGCAATAAAGGGGGAAGTGTCGACTATTAGTGGGAGATTAGAACAAGTGGAGAGTCAAAGGAACTCTCGTCCTTCTACTCCTCTACATGTATCTACCAATGGTCATGATAGGACCTCCTCCGCAACCATCACCCCCGAAACAGTCCACCAAATGCTAAATGCACCCCAAGCTCCACTAAATACCGCAAGCCAAACTACCTATTTTCCTCCAAACCGAGACTCCACTAGACCACTACATTTCCAAGCCCCTCCAATTCCACAAGAGGGATTTGGACGCCAAGTACCTCCACTAAATCCGAACCCTCCATTCCAAGCTCCATTAAACCAAAGACCACAAATTCCAAATCCTCCGAATCAAAACGGCCAAGGCCGACCAGCCCACTTTGAAGGATACGGTAGAGAGGAGTATGAAGGAGATGGAGCCTTTGATGATGCTTATATGAGGGAGGAGGAGTTAAGAGGGGGTCGAGGAGAACCTAGGAGATACCGGGGGTATGGAGATAGGGGAAACCGACACCAAGAGAGAGACGTAGGCATCAACACCATCAAGTTGAGCCTACCCATCTTTAAGGGTGAAAGTGATCCCGAGGCCTACTTAACTTGGGAATCGGCTTGTGACAAAGTTTTCCAAGTTAATGACATCTCGGACGAAAAGAAGAGTTGCTACGTTATAGCTCACCTTGAGGGCTATGCTAACACTTGGTGGGAGTATGTTAAACGATTTGGTAATGAATTAGTCGATGGGCAGCCACCACCTTGGTATCGGTTGAGGTATTTGATGAGACAACGATACCTTCCCGAGAGATATCGTCATGAGTTGCTTGCTAGATTATATGGCTTGCGGCAAGGAGGCAAGAGTGTGATGGCCTATTTTGACGAGTTCCAACAACTCATGTTGAAACTTGATCATCGTGGGGAGCAAATCAGTCACGACATCATCCGGTTCAAGTGTGGGTTGAACAAAGAGATCTCCACTCATTTGACCCTTCACCGGTTTGAAACCATTGACGGTATATTCCAAGCGGCCCTTGAGATTGAAAGGGAACTTAAGGAGAGATCATCCTTCAAGGCAAGGGTACAAACCCCCTCGGGTTGGACCAAAAACAAGGACCAACCCGCCCCTATGAAGCTGCCCGAGTCCAAAACCGTCCCTAAATTCCCTCCGAAACCGGAGTCTCACAAATATACCAACCCAAAGGGGTTCCAATGCTTCAAGTGCCAAGGTTGGGGGCATAAGGCCAACGAATGTCCGAACCGGCGCAATGTGATCCTACGAGAAGGAAAGGTGTACTACCTTGGTGAGGAGGTGGTTTCTGAAAGGGGGGAGGATGAGGCCGAGCCTCAAGATGGAGAGGGAGCTGAAAATGGGCCGAATGTTGATGAAGTAGATGGTAGTGAAGATGTCTATCCACAAGAGGGGGAGTGTGTGGTTCCAAACTTTGTGGTTAGACGTGTCATGATTAGTAAGGCGATAGATGACCCGAGTTAAAGGGAAAATCTATTCCATACTAAGTGTCTTGTAAAGGAGAATGTGTGCACCTTGGTGATTGATAGTGGTAGTTGTACAAATGTTGCGAGCCATGCTATGGTAAATTTCTTGAAGCTACCAACTACACCACACACAAGTCCTTACAAGCTACAATGGTTGAATGATTGTGGTGAATTAAGGGTCACGAGGCAATGTGTGATTCGGTTTAAGGTGGGAAACTACCACGATGAGGTACTTTGTGACGTGATCCCAATGCAAGCATGTCACTTGTTGTTAGGTAGACCATGGAAATATGATAGGTCTACTAAACACAATGGGAGGTCCAACCGGTATACGCTTGAGAAGGATGGCCGAAAGGTCACACTTCATCCTCTCTCACCCTCCCAAGTAAATGAGTGGCATCAAAAGATGAGGGAGTTGAAGGGAAAGGGGGGGGAATCCGGAAAAGGAGATAAGGGGGGGAGTGCCGTAGGTGAGGAAGTAGGGACATCCGAGGCTGTCCCAACGACAAGAGAGATGGAAAACGTAGTGATGTTGGCTAGGAGGAAAGAACTCTTCGTGGACCATGATGAAAACAAGCCGATGTTACTTTTGGCCCATTGTTTTAATACTAACCCCACTAATTCTTCCATTTCCCCTTTGATTTCTTGTGTGTTGCAGGAGTATGAAGATGTATTTCCTCAAGAACTTCCGCAAGGATTACCCCCACTTCGGGGAATTGAGCACCAAATTGATTTGGTGCCGGGTTCACAACTTCCAAACAAACCGGCCTATAGGAGCAATCCCATGGACACTAAGGAGCTTGAAAGACAGGTTGAGGAGCTTCTCAACAAGGGATACATAAAGGAAAGCATGAGTCCGTGTGCTGTTCCGGTGCTTTTGGTACCAAAGAAGGACGGAACTTGGCGCATGTGCGTCGATTGTAGAGCCATCAACAAAATCACTATAAGGTATCGTCATCCAATCCCTAGACTAGATGATATGTTAGATGAGCTCCACGGATCTTGTTTGTTTTCTAAAGTGGACCTTAGGAGTGGCTATCACCAAATTCGCATGCAACCCGGTGATGAGTGGAAGACCGCATTCAAGACCAAATTCGGTCTATATGAGTGGCTGGTCATGCCCTTCGGCCTTACCAATGCTCCTAGCACCTTTATGAGGCTAATGAATCATGTAATGAAGCCTTATATTGGAAAATTTGTGGTGGTTTACTTTGATGATGTGTTGGTGTATAGTAAATATATTGATGATCATGTAATGCATTTGAGATGTGTGTTTGATGTGCTCCGAAAGGAGAAGCTGTATGCCAACATGGAGAAGTGTTCTTTTGGTGTTGATAAGATTATATTCTTGGGTTTTGTCGTGAGCTCAAGGGGTGTGGAAGTGGACGATTCCAAGATAGACTCTATTCGAAGTTGGCCGACCCCTAAAACTATTGGAGAAATCCGAAGTTTCCACGGGTTGGCAAGCTTTTATAGGAGGTTTGTCAAGGGGTTTAGTTCCATAGCAGCCCCCTTAACCGAGGTAATTAGAAAGGACGGACCCTTTAAATGGGGTGATGAGCAAGCTAGGGCTTTTGAGGCCTTGAAAGCTACGCTCATCTCGGTGCCTTTATTGCAATTGCCCGATTTTGATAAGATGTTTGAAGTAGAGTGTGATGCTAGTAAGGTTGGCATCGGGGCTGTTTTGATGCAAGAAGGTAAGCCCGTTGCTTATTTCAGTGAAAAGCTCAAAGGGGCAACTCTTAATTACTCAACTTATGATTTGGAGTTGTACGCCCTTGTTAGAGCTTTGGGAAATTGGCAACATTATTTGTGGCCTAAGGTGTTTGTGATACGAACGGATCATGAGTCGTTGAAATACCTTAAGAGCCAAGACAAGTTGAATAGGCGTCATGCTAAGTGGATTGAGTTCATCGAGACTTTCCCTTATGTAATTCATTACAAAAGGGGAAAGGAAAATGTTGTTGCCGATGCCTTGTCTAGGAAGCATGTGCTTGTTGCTACCTTGTCGTCGAAATTGATGGGTTTTGAGAGCTTGCGGTTGTTGTATCCCGAGGATCTTACCTTTGCTCCTATTTTTAGGGAATGCGAAGAGTGGGGAAGGGACCGTTGGCTTAAGGAGAATGACCATTCCTCCTACTCTCGGTTCGATGGGTATTTGTTCAAAGGGAGGAGGTTGTGTGTTCCTTCTAGTTCTTGGAGGGAATTATTTGTGAGGGAGGCCCATGACGGAGGCCTCATGGGGCACTTTGGGGTAGACAAGACCCTCGGAATCTTAGAGGAGAACTTCTATTGGCCCAAAATGCGCAAAGACGTCACTAAAATTTGTAGTCAATGCGTGGTCTGCCGGAGTGCGAAATCTCGTCTCCTACCTCAAGGATTATACACCCCACTCCCTACTCCCCTTAGACCTTGGTTGGACATTTCGATGGATTTTGTTTTGGGGCTGCCAAGGACTAGAAAGGGCCGAGATAGCATTTTTGTTATTGTTGATAGATTTTCTAAAATGGCTCATTTTATTCCATGTGCTAAAACCGAGGATGCTCGTAGTGTAGCTTCATTATTTGTTGAACATGTTGTAAAGCTTCACGGGGTACCGAGGACTATTGTGAGCGATAGGGACTCCAAGTTCCTAAGTCTCTTTTGGAAGTCCATGTGGGGTAGGCTTGGAACGAAGTTACTTTTCTCCACGTCATGCCACCCACAAACCGATGGCCAAACGGAGGTAGTAAATAGAACCTTAGGGTCTATGCTACGTTCTATGGTTAAAGGTAAACTGACTTCATGGGAAGATCACCTACCCTTGGTGGAGTTTGCATACAACCGGGTAATACATTCGAGCACGGGAATGACTCCCTTTGAATGTGTTTACGGCCTAAATCCCCTTACCCCTTTAGATCTCACTCCTTTGTCTAGTGATCTCATGACCAGCTTAGATGGAAATAAAAGAGCCGAGGCAATGAAGAAAATGCATGAGACGGTGCGGATCAAACTTGAAAAGAAGAACCAAGAGGTTGCAAAAAGGGTAAACAAAGGGAGAAGAAGGCTTGTGCTTGAACCCGGAGATTGGGTGTGGGTGCATCTTCGGAAGGATCGGTTTCCAGCTCAAAGGAAGTCCAAATTGCTGCCAAGGGGTGATGGTCCTTTCCAAGTACTTGAGAGAATCAATGACAACGCCTACAAGATTGACCTTCCACCGGAATATCAAGTGCACAACACTTTCAACGTCGGTGATCTCTCCCTCGTGGATGCGGTTGAAGATGACCAAGTGCTGAATTTGAGGTCAAATTCCTCTCAAGATGGAGAGGATGATACGGTTGGGGCAGCCTCCACAGGTACACGGCCTTTCACACGAAGCCAAGCTCGGGAATTACAAAAACTCCAAGCTTTGTTCATGCAAGTGGCCGTGTGTGAGTTGGTGATTGAACCAACCAAGGACCTAAACGTTTTTATGTGTGAAGAGAGGTCTTAATGTGTAATAAGCTACTCTTCAAGGTTGGCACAAGAAGCAAGGGTGGATGGGTCATTTTACCCCTTTTGTTTGTAGTATAAATAGAACATGTTAGAGAGTTAGTCCTCACTTTTTGAATGCTGATTTTTGTAACCAAAAGAACACTAAACTTCTCTCTCTCTCTTCCACTGTTGGAAGACGCCACTACTATCTCACAAGTAGAGGGATACTTGTGTTGTCTCTTTGGCTAGAAACAAGGGTTTTGAGGTCGTTGAGTGCCTCTTGGTCCTCGTAAGAACTTGGTGTTTATATTCATTAGACTTAGGGTCCTCTCTTGATGTTAGGGTTCTTAGTTTCTTGAATGTTATATGTCAAGTTATCTATCTTTCCTTATCTTGTGGTTGTTGTTGATTTTGTCTTCTTAAAGTCTAGTGAAGCCGTGTGGGGCTCTTTTCGATTCACTAGCATTGTTGTTTACCTTGTTATTCTTGTGTTGTTGGACTGAAAAACCAAAACTTTAAACTTGTTGATCTTGTGTTGTTGGACTGAAATCCGAGCCTACTTGAAGCTCTTGGTGTTGTTGGTTTGATTTTGTATCACCTAAGCTTCCACCCACAAATAAAGGTATCGAGATCGGCCCATGCTAGGCAAATTCTCCTGAGCTGCCACTCGTCATTTTACAGATTTGTATTACTTAGTTTATTTAGCCTTTGAGATTGTTACTTTGGTGGTCATCACATTATGGTACCTTGAACCAATAATCTGCTAATAAGAGACATATAAATGGATACTTAATGCAACAACAATGAGGTAGGGAGCTGTTGGCACACAAAATGAAGTGTTTAGAAGCTGAAAATACACATGGGTCTTATTTGAGTAAGTGGAGAACTTCTAAAATTTTCTAATGAAGATAGACGCGCAGATTTAATAATAAGCACGTATAGAGGAGTTCTAATGCATTAGAGAGTGGGAACAAGGTCATTGGATACATGGAGTGTAATGTGCTGTCATTATGTATCACTTTGTTATAGGATAACCACAAAAACTTGCGTGATGCAACAATTGTATGATTTCATGCCAAAGAGTGTAAAATAGAGTATGCCTTACATACTTGGTTATTTGACTCTGAAACTAACCCGACTTGACTTCCCGCCTTTTAGATTACTTATCTATGATAGAATATATGGTAAACTAGTATCAACAACCAACCAACACATTTAGGCTACTTAACTTCATCAAAACAGTAACCGGGCAGTAAACACGTAGTCTGTCAATCAAGGACGTTATTTTAACCCTTTTCTCCTCCAATTTCACCCACATACCATACATGTCCTTATAAGATCACCGGAACTACCTCAGCTTCATTACACCCTCCAAACAACACACAATACATATTGGGTAGTAAATAAGGGCAATAATTAGTTCGGTGGTGTACCACCACACCTTTCTTCTATATTTCATTACAAACTAATCACACCCTTCTCCAATATCAACATGGTATCCCATAACATGATCATACAAAAAAGTCCACAAAATAGTCCCAAATCACTCTTATTGTAGCAACCCATTATCGAACTCATCATCTCTTGAGTTCTCAATAACAACACATCCATAACTCTTTCAAATTCATATACAAGGAGAACCAAAATGGAGCAGTCACCTTACCTCAATTCTGCAACTTATTCCTTTAATTGAACTCTTCAAGAACTTAAACTTTCCTTCACACTTTAAACCAAAGAAGAAAAGAGAAGTTCTTTAATATCAAAGAAAAGTGAGCAGATTGCTTATTCTATATTCTGCCATATATTTATAATTAAGCACTTCTAACATATTCTCCTAATCTTCTATGAGATAATTAAACAAAAACTAAAGTGTTTTCACTTACCTTTTGCTGCAAAAGTTAAGGTTTCTCCAAGAACACTAGAAAGAAAAATACGGCTGCTCCTTGCTTTTTAAAAGAGAGTAGAGAGAGTTTGTGAAATGTAACCCTTCTTTATGACTTAATAATGAGGGAAATGGACAGCAACTTCTTCTTATAAAGCCTCTATTTTTTTGGCCATCCACTTGCTGATTTTGGACCAGTAATTTAATCAAATTAGCCCAAGTAGGTGATGCACCTACTTAAGGAGTCCAAACAACTCAAAATGTCAAAGTAGGTGATGCACCTACTTGCTTAATTTCTTAGTTGGGCTCAATTATATTTAGGCCTTGGTAGATTGCTTTGGGCCTTTTCCCCATTTTCTTCTTCTTTTACTTAATTTTGGCCCAAATAAGTATTCTAATAAAGGCCCAAATCTGATTCATGGACTTGGTCCATTAACTTGGATCATATAGCTCAAGTAGGTGACTCACCTACTAGCTTAATTAAGTCAAGCAAGCACCTCAATATTTCCTTCCATTTCCAGCTTCTAATCACCTTAATAGAACTTACAACTTATACACACTTGGTCACTTTAAACTTTAGATTCAATACCAGCTTACGATCCCAAGTTTAAATGGCCGTATTGACATTAACTTGGTTGCATCACATTAAACTGTACGGGCAGCCTCTATAATTCCATCTACACCATTAATAATTGCATAACAAATCTCATCCATTACCTATACCATATGACCATACCAGGTTCCATATAATTAGAATAAGTGCAAGCAAGATACGGGATGTTACAGATTGATCTTGTGGGAACAATATCAAGCCATGCTTTGATACCAAATGATACAAGACAGATAAAAAAGACACGAAAACACACCCCAAAACAGTCCACAAATCAGTAAGATCCTTGGACCAATTGGAGACCTCTCTAAGATTCACAAATACAAATAGAATACAAGATGAACAAGGTATATTTCACACCAAAACAGCAACAATACATGAAGAACAAGATGAACACAAGATTCGGATTTAACAATAACAACAAGACACAAGATTACAACACAAACACTAAACAAGATTATAAGAAAGTAAAGGGATAGAAAGATAGACCAATGGTTGGTATAATCTTAAGAACCCAAGAATATGGTACTCTTGGACCCTTAACACCAAACACAACAAAAACCAATCTCTTACGAAGACACAAGATCGGATTCCACCTCCCAAGCATCGACATTTCTAAGAAAAATGCAAACACAAGTGATTCCACACTTGTATAAACCCTAGTTTCGGTTGGTGGCTTTTCCAAGCCCTAACTATGGTGTTTCAAGTCTTACAAGACTTACAAATATCATCCAAAATTTAATGAAAGAACCCTACATTGTTCTATTTATATCCTATTACAAATAAAAGACAAAAAGACCAAAAGGCCCCTTAGAGACTTAGGTGCCCATCAAGTGTAGTATGTTGGCTGATTTTTAGTGCATTTAGGTCCCTTTTTGCACTTCAATTGCACACACCAAGTCTCGGACCCAACATGCTCTCCCATAAGTCCATATCCATGATTATTCTTGTATCAAATGTCCACACCACCAATAGTCTAATGAGGTACTTGCTCATACTTTTGTAGAAGCTCTTGATCATAATACGAAGATTTTGCTAGATTCAATGACAGGTGGTCAAGCGTTGGAGCTACCTTATGATGCTTTACACATTCTTGAATGGCATAGTACAAGGAAATTAAGATTGGCATTTAGATTCTAAAAGTGCCATAAAAAGAATTGCAGGTGTATTAGAGATGGACCAATTGATACGGGTACAACCATGAAGGTGGGTAAATGCGAGTGTGAATTGACCTGAGACTTGGAGTGTACACGTGAAGTGCAAAGGAAGGCCTAAATAAGCTCCAAAATCAGTCCATACAATGCCCTCCAAGGGAGCCCACTTGAAGAGTTTGACTAAGGGATCATTTTGGACATTTCACACTATTCTTGTAATACACTATAAATACAACCTTCTAGGGTTTCATTAATTAGACTTCGATGATATTGTAAGTTGTATAACACTTTGAAAGAAAAGTCCTTTCTTCTCTTTAGGAGGCAACCTGAAATAGGGTGATACTAGTGTGGAATCACTAGTGTTGCATTCATGGCTTGAGATGTTGGTGTTTAGAGGAGGTAATGTCCCTCTTGTGTCAACGTAGGATTTAGGTTAACTGTTGTGTGTAGCGTTAAGGGTTCAAGAGTATCACATGTTCTTGGGTTCTTAAGGTTATACCAACCAAGGTCTAACTATCTATCCCTTTTGTTTATTATAATCTTGTAACCGTTTGTGTATCTTGTAATCTTCAACCCGTGAGTTGTTGTCTCTTTTTGTTATTGTTCTTATCATATAGTTCTCATCTTATTGTTGTTTTTGCTATTTTGGTGTTGAAAACACACCTTTCTATCTCATCATTGTGTGTTGTAGTGAATCCGAGAGTTGGTCTCCAATAGGTCCTCGAATCTTGTGATTTGTGGATTGTTTGGAGTGTAATTTCGTGTATCCCTTGGTTCTCTTGCATCATTTGGTATCAAAGAGATCTTTGGTGTTGTTCTTACAATACCAATCTTGGGCTTTCTTGCTAAGAAAATTAAAAAAAATAAAAAAAAATTGGTGTTCTTGTTTGTCCCGTATCATTTGGTATCAAAACAACTCCAAAACAGTCCACTAATCTTAAGGATTTGAGGACCCTTTTGAAGATCACTCTCGGATTCGCTATCAACAACACAATAACAAGATAAAGAGGTATGTTTTCAACACCAAAACAGCCACAATATAAGATGAACAAGATGAACACAATGGTTACAAAATTCGGATTCAACAAGTAACAAAAACAGTCCACTATGAATCTACAAAGTACAATAAGATAAAGATAGGTAGATAGACCAAATGAGGGAATAATATTAACAACCCAAGACTTGTTACACTCTTGGACCTTTAATACTACACACAACACAAACCTATCTCTTACGTTGGTACAACAGTGACCTCGATCTCCCAAGCATCCAATGTTTCCAAGCTTGAATCCAACATGAGTGATTCCACACTCAAGTTAATTTCCCTAGTTACAAGTTTCAGATTTGTGGTCTTCTCTCCTTAGAGAGAAAATATTTCTAAGTGTTATACAACATCCATGAAGGTGGGTGAGTGCGAGAGTGAATTGACCCGAGACTTGGAGTGTACACGTGAAGGGATACACAAAATTACACTCCAAACAGTCCACAAACCACAAGATTCGAGGACCTATTGGAGATCAACTCTTGGATTCACTACAACACACAATGACGAGATAGAAAGGTGTGTTTTCAACACCAAAACAGCAAAAACAACAATAGGATGAGAACAATATGATAAGAACAATAACAACAAGAGACAACAACTCACGGGTTGAAGATTACAAGATACACAAACAATTACAAGATTACAATAAACAAAACGGATAGATAGTTAGACTTTGGTTGGTATAATCTTAAGAACCCAAGAACATGTGATACTCTTAAACCCTTAACGCTACACACAACGGTTAACCTAACTCCTATGTTGACACAAGAGGGACTTTACCTCCTCTAAACACCAACGTCTCAAGCCATGAATGCAACACTAGTGATTCCACACTAGTATCACCCTAGTTTTGGGTTGCCTCCTAAAGAGAAGAGAGTACTTGGATTTCAAAGTGTTATACAACTTACAATATCATCAAAGTCTAATGAATGAAACCCTATAAGGTTGTATTTATAGTGTATTACAAGAATAGTGTGAAATGTCCAAAATGACCCCTTAGTCAAACTCTTCAAGTGGGCTCCCTTGGAGTACATTGTATGGACTGATTTTGGAGCCTATTTAGGAATTACTTTGCACTTCACGTGTACACTCCAAGTCTTGGGTCAATTCACTCTCGCACTCACCCACCTCATGGTCGTACCCGTATCATCCCCCCCTTCTTGAAAAGGATTCGACAGCGAATCCGTACCTTGCAAAATCAAAAGAGAAGACAAACAAGCACACATTCTCAAGGCATGAGGGTTAGGGTTAGTGCAACAAAAATTAATCTAACAAATAACATTATCATGCCAAGGTGGTACACACTTGAAGTACAACCAAGAATCCTTTGGGTTGATCGTGAAAAGCTTAGTAAAAATATCACAAAGGAAGTAGCTATGACGAACATCAATAAATAATGAGCATTGGCCGAGACAACTCCTACCATACCCTAAGATGGTACCGGGATCGAATGGGAGAAGTAGCCATGGACATGGGTTTCGGCCACTCTCACTTTCCCCTAAGGTGTCATCCTCAAAATTAGGGCATACCCTCTAGATCATTAGTGGAAATATCATGAGCACAAAGAGGGTAGAGAAAGGTGTCACACAAGCTAATTCATCTATGGTTTCCTTATGCATGTACTCACTAGCTTCAAGTCCATCACCACTAGTATGCTCAACATAGGGAACACATAAAGAAGAAGTAGATGGAATTTCTAAGCATGCACCACCTCTTATTTCAAGAGAATAATCCCCACATAGATATAAATCACCATGGGCAGCAAAGGAATCAGTCACAAAAACATTTTTACAAGAACAATCACATTTCAGGTTTCCCAAGTAATCAAGCAAATCATGGTCATCTTCACCCGATTGACTATTCCTTTTCAAGACTACACATTCCCTACCCTTAAGAGTACTCCCATCTTCCAAGAAGCGATTTCCATCTTGAGGAGGAATGTTGTCACACCATAGTGGGTTAGCATATAGGCTATAGCTTCCAAGACAAGCCATGCCGTCAACATCACTTGCACCTAACAATGTGCCGTTTCATGTCTTCAATATTGTCATTGATGCAATCAGATGTGGCATTGAAATTATGGGCAGCCATTGTACCTAACAAAAAGACACAACAAACAAAGAAAACAAACAAACTTGTTAGATCAAAAATGCCTCACCACACTCTCACTCTCGATTTTACCTCACACTTGGTTTCACAAGTGTTGAAAGCTGGCTTGTACATCGTGAGTGATTGAGTGTCGAGTCTACTCTTGTCCCGGAATGGATTTTTGTTTGAAACTCAAACAAAATCTTGTAGGACTTGAGTCAAGAACTAACAGCGAATTCAAAAAGATAAAAGTACATAACAAACGTAAACACGAACAAACGGACACAAAACTAACTTACAAGCTAGTAGGAGATTACTAGGTTGTCAATTAGTGTTCGAACCAACAAACGAACTAAGAGACAACAAAATGAAACTAAGAAATCTAAAATTTTGAGCTCGAAAATATTGCATGAACAGTAGTAGTGATGATGTGGCAGCCACGTATTGATTCGGTTTTATCAAGTGGTTATTCTCAAATGTTCAAGTCTTGGTCAAAAATTAATTTGGATTGATGAAATTTTTTTTAGGAGGGAAAATAAGTCTTGGGGCCTTTTTCAATTTTCAAGACTTGACTTTTTCTTGTACTTCTTAAAAAATGGATCCTTAAATCATGGAAAAGTGGTTGAGAAGTGATATAAAGTCTTTTGGTGGTTGGGGGTCTTTCAAAACTAACAAGTACATACACCTTTTTCCTTCACCTTTTAGGAACTAACATTCACTTTATGTTCTAACAATATATGAAGGAAGGTGAAGAACTTCAAGAACAACAACAACCACACCAAGAACAATAACAACAATTTTCAAGAACAACAACTATTCCATCGGCCAACTCCAATCCACAATAACAATATCTCCAACGCTTGTCCAAGAAAACTACAACTTCAACAAAATAGTTCTCAAGCCACCAAGTAACAACAATATCACGTGGTCAAGTTTAGAACATCAAGGAGAAACCACACGGCCAAAACAGTCCACCACAACAATGGTCAACAACAATGGGCCAAGCTTATGTTCACAACAACAACTTTCAACAAGTTCAAGCTCAAGTTTAGATCTAGACTCAAAGTGTTAGTGGACAAGAAAACTAACACTAGAAACAACAAAACAAACAAGAACACTACTAGAATCACACAACAAACAAATCTCGGACAAGACACAACAAGAACACAATTTTGGCCAAGAACACAAACACGGACAGATTGCTATTTTTCTAGAATTTTCAGTTTTTAACACTTTTTTTTTAATTTTCTAACAAGCAAGCCCAAGATTGATCTTGTAGGAACAAGATCAAGCCATGCTTTGATACCAAATGATGCAAGAGAACCAAGGGATACACGAAATTACACTCCAAACAGTCCACAAATCACAAGATTCGAGGACCTATAGGAGACCAACTCTCGGATTCACTACAACACACAATGACGAGATAGAAAGGTGTGTTTTCAACACCAAAACAGCAAAAACAACAATAACATGAGAACAATATGATAAGAACAATAACAACAAGAGACAACAACTCACGGGTTGAAGATTACAAGATACACAAATAGTTAGAATTGGTTGGTGTAATCTTAAGAACCCAAGAACATGTGATACTCTTGAACCCTTAACGCTACACACAACGGTTAACCTAACTCCTACGTTGACACAAGAGGGACATTACCTCCTCTAAACACCAACATCTCAAGCCATGAATGCAATACTAGTGATTCCACACTAGTATCACCCTAGTTTCGGGTTGCCTCCTAAAGAGAAGAGAGGACTTGTCTTTCAAAGTGTTATACAACTTACAATATCATCAAAGTCTAATGAATGAAACCCTAGAAGGTTGTATTTATAGTGTATTACAAGAATAGTGTGAAATATCCAAAATGACCCCTTAGTCAAACTCTTCAAGTGGGTTCCCTTGGAGTGCATTGTATGGACTGATTTTGGAGCCTATTTAGGCCTTTCTTTGCACTTCACGTGTACACTCTAAGTCTTGGGTCAATTCACTCTCGCACTCACCCACCTTCATGGTCGTACCCGTATCACCAATTCACAACCTTATTAGCACAGGTTTCTGTACTACAGAATTTAATCAACACATTATTCAACAACATAAAATTGGGAGCAGCACAACCTGCAACCACAACTAATGTCATTCAATAAGCTGCAGGTTGATGTGAGGTATGCAGAAATAGTGGTCATGCAATGGCCATGTGTGCATCAAATCTGGAATCTGTGATGTGCATAGGTAATGCTCAAAGGCAGTAATACCCTGAAGTTTCCTAACTAATTTTTTTGTCCCTAGAATGTTAAGTGTTAGCTTCTAAATTTAATGATGTTTATTCCATGAAATTTTTTCAATATTTTTAATTCTTATCATGTGTGAAATTCAATAAGTTTTCTATCAATATAAAACTCATCTAAATCTGATAATCGGGTAAGAAGTTATGACTATTTCAAGTTTCCGTCATAAAATAGCGCCATATTAGTAAGTGACACGCCGCGCCACATGAGAAAATGACAATTGTAAAATTCTAGTAGGGGTCCATGATAGTGGCGCATCGCGCTAAACTTCCAGGTTGCAAATGAAAGTGGCAATACGATGGCTCCACGTCGCACCATCCCTCAATTTCCCAGTTGTCAAATTCTAGTGACACGACGCAATAGCGTTGCGTCGCGCCAAGGGTCCAATTCGGAAAAATTTCACTGAAATTAAAAGATGCATCCAGGGTTAAAAGGGTCAGTTTCCCAGCCCTATATAAGCCCTTAACACGAGATTCAGCTATTTAGAACCCAAAATAAACTAGTTTCTCTCAATTTTCTCCCAATAACAAGCTAGGATTTCAATTTCAAGAAAGTCTCTCCGTCAATCTTTGCTAAATCAAGAACTAAGGTATGTCATGTGTTGATTCATGGGTCTCTCTCACCCATGAAGCTTAAGAATCTCTTTTCAAAATACAAGATTTGGGTATCTGTGAATGTTCATGATTCAAATTGAATTAAAATTTATGTTCATGATGTTGTGTGGTTTTGATTCATATTTTAAATTACATATTCCAATGATTGACCCTAGTATGTAATAATTTGCATAATAATCATGACAAACCCCCTTTAATTTATAAGTTGATTGATGTATCCTTGATCATTATATGTGTTGATGATTGTATAACCAAAACATGCTCCCCACATGTTTGATTAAATGCCTATGTGAAGGAAAAATGTCATACTAGTATGATATCCCCATTCATGTATAAGTTATGTATGTCAAGTGTTTGATGAAATGTCTTAGTCAATGGATTTTATACTGTTGATGTTAGTCATGTTTTCAAGAATGTCATGCCTTGTCAGTTTCCTTCCATCGAGTCCTGGGGGTACTTGTACCCAAAAAATATAGTTGTGTGCCTAGAGTCAGTGTCATATTTTCACGATGCCCTCAGTCAATCCATGATCCATAAAACTCAGTCAGTCATGTGACTCAAAAAATCTCAGAAATTCAGTAATCTCAGTACTATTCCATCAGTTAACGGAACTCAATAATTAAGTCCAGTTCAGTTCAGTAATTAATGTTCAGTGTCTATTCAGATGGGAGTAGAAATTAACACCGAGTGAACCCAAGGATGGGAACACATACTGTCAGATGAAGGTTTGATTCTTAGAAGTCATCCTTGTATTCTAGAACTATGTAGCCAGTATAGGTTGAGACATCAACACTGTCAGACGAGGGTTGATGAGGTGGATAAGCACTGTCGGATGAGGGCCCCACCATTCTCTTTTGGGGACACTATCAGATGAGGGTCACTCACAGCTTGTCCTTACTAGTGACACGGTATTGACACCCTTCCAATTAGGGTTACAGATTGGACCCCAACTCAGCCATAATAGCGTATTAGGGGCGTGTCGGTTAGATAACTACTTCCCACAGTTTCGATTACAGAATCAAGACTGTCAGATATAGTCATTCAGTCTCAGTAATAAACTCAGATAGTTCTACAAAATTCAGGACTATCAGATACAGTCAACTCAGATACAGTACAAAACTCAGCTAGTTTCATCAGATTTAGGACTGTCAGATATATTCACTCATGTCATTAGTTATATTAGTCATCAGAATTTAGTTATCAGTCATGTTAGTTATCAGTAAATTCGTGTTATCACGATCTTAGATATAGTTACTATGTCTTCATGCATGGATTCTCATATTCATATTAGTTAGTTAGCTAGTATTGGTCATGCATATGAACCCCATGTATTCAGCCTACCTTCCATGCTTACCAGTATATTTAAAGTACTGATGTATTTGCGCTATGGTGTCTTATACCATAGGTTCAGAAGAACGAGCTCCAGAGCATCAGTACCATTCCAGTCTCTGCAGTCAGAGTTAGCAGTGAGTCCTCATCTCTCGAGGACATGATCATTTATTTATTATCTCATTAAGTAATTTATTAGTTAGAGTTAGTTGGGGACATGTCCCATCTACTCTTCATTCAGACAGTTCAGTTAGTTAGAGACTTTCTAGACTATCATGTTATTTCAGTTTTGTTTTGGGTATTTCTTTCCCCATTCAGATGTTATATCTTTATCAGTTATGTTACAGTCTTTAACCTTATGGACTTTTAGTTCATATTTGTGCAATCATATAGTATATTATGCAGTATACAGGTAAAGATATCAGTCATGGGTTAGTTTTTGGTCCTTTGGGGTCATGAGCACTGTGTAGCATTCTGGGTACCAGATTTGGGAAATTACAAACTTTGTATCAGAGCCTAAGGTTCAATAGAGTCCTAGGAAGTCTGAAAGCTGCATCTAGTAGAGTCTTATACATGGGTGTGTTGCGCGCCACATTTATGTGCAGGAGGCTATAATATGTTTTAGGAATGGTTTCCCTTCTTTCAGTATTCATGTCATTCCAGTGAATATAATCTCAAGTCAATCTCTCAGTCTAATCTATTTCTCCCTTTCTTCTACAGAACATGCCTCCTAAAAGAAGAAATGGGAATCAGTCATCCCCTCAGCACGAAAAATCTTTGGGAGAACATGTTTCTCATGCAGAGTTCAGAGCTGCATTCACTACTCTTGCTCAGTTAGTTGCTGCTCAGAATGAGCGACCAACCGTCGTTTTGGCCAACCCAGTGACCAATTTAGCTGTAGCCAGGATTTGGGACTTCACCCGAATGAATCCTCCATCCTTTCTCGGGTTTAATTCAGATGAGGACCCTCAGGAATTCATCGATCAGGTTTAGAAGGTTACAGACGTTATGGGGGTGTCAGCTGTTGAGAGTGCAGAGCTAGCTGCATATCAGTTGTAGGATGTTACTCACACTTGGTACAAATATTAGAAGTCAGAAAGGTCAGTTGATGCAGGGCCTATAGAGTGGGAGGAGTTTGTCACTGCATTCTTAGAGAGGTTCTTTCCCCTAGAGCTGAGAGAAGCCAAGGTGTTAGAATTCATCAACCTTATGTAGGGTAACATGACGGTGAAAGAGTATTCTCTTAAGTTTACTTACTTGGCCAAATATGCCCTTCATGTGGTTGCAGACTGCAGGGCCAAGATGTAAGTTTGTTTCTAGGGTGAATGATAGTGTGGTTAACGAGTGTAGGTCTATGATGTTGAATAGTGACATGACTTTAGCCAGGCTTATGACTCATGCTCAGCAGATAGAAGATCAAAAGATTAAGATGAGGGAGAAGCTGAATAAAAGAGCAAAGACAGGTAGTCTTAACTTTGCTCAGCCTAAATCAGAAGGAGGAAACCGTTCTCAGTTTCTTCCTAAGCCATCAGTTCCAGCTCCTTTGTTAGCTAGTGTTCCAGCTCCTAAGTTCAGGGATGGTAATAAAGATAGGGTGCCAGGCTCTAAGTCTCAGGGCAGTGTCAGCAATGCCCGAACTAATCCCCTTTGTCAGACATATGGTAAGAACCACAAGGGTGCTTGCAGAGCTGGTAGTGATGTCTGTTTCAAATATGGAAAGCCAAGCCACAAAGTCAGAGATTGTCCCTAGTCAGGTTATCAGGGTCAGCAGAATCGTTCCTCAGCTCAGTTCGGTCACCCAACTCAGCAGAGTGTCATTTCTAGTGCTACTAGTAGGCAACACCGAAACAGACTCAATGCTCTCCAGTCTTGGCAAGATCAGGAAAATTCTCCTGATGTGGCTACTGGTACGTTACAGATCTTTCATGTGCATGTTTACACTTTGCTAGATCCAGGAGCTTCTTTGTCTTTTGTTACTCCGTATATAGCAGTTGATTTTAAAGTCAGTCCAGAAATTCTAGCAGAGCCCTTCTCAGTCTCTACCCCAGTGGGTAAAACCATCATAGCCCGACGGGTATACAGGAACTACCCAGTTATGATATTTCAGAAAGTCACTCAAGCAGACTTACTCAAATTAGAGATGACTAATTTTGATGTCATTCTCAGCATGGATTGGCTTCATTCTTGGTATGCCACAGTTGACTGCAGAAACAAAATAGTCCAGTTTTAGTTTCCGAATAAACCCATCCTAGAGTAGAAGGGTAGTGTATCCGCTTTCAGAGGTTAGTTTGTTTACCTTCGGGCATGGAAAATGATATCTAAAGGATGTGTCTATCATATTGTTCAAGTTAAGGACACTAGTTTTGAAACTCCCAGTCTTGATTTAGTCCCATTCGTGAATGAATATTTAGATGTCTTTCCCGAAGATCTTCCAGGGATTCCTCCCAAAGGGGAAATAGACTTCGACATTGATCTTCTTCCAGATACTCAGTCTATATCTATTCTGCCATACATAATGGGACCAACAAAACTCAGAGAACTGAAAGAACAGTTGAAGGATCTCTTAGATAAGGGATTCATCAGACCCAGTGTGTCTCCGTGGGGTGCACCAGTCTTATTCATGCGAAAGAAAGACGATTCTCTTAGAATGTTCATAGACTATCATCAACTCAATAAATTCACGGTCAATAATAAGTATCCACTTCCCAAAATCAATGACTTATTTGACCAACTTTAGGGTGCCGATTATTTCTCTAAGATAGACCTCAGATCCGGCTATCATCAGCTCAGAGTTAGAGAATATGACATTCCAAAAACAGTCTTCTGTACTCGGTATGGTCACTTTGAATTCCTAGTCATGTCCTTTGGTATTACCAATGCCCCAGTAACTTTCATGGACTTGATGAACCTTGTGTTCAATCAGTACTTGGACATGTTTTTCATAGTATTTATAGATGATATTCTGGTCTATTCTCGCAGTGAGCATGATCATGCAGACGATCTCAGAATCGTACTTCAGACTCTCAGAGATCATTAGTTGTTCACCAAATTCTGTAAGGGCAAATTTTGGCTAAGGTCAGTAGCATTCCTTGGATATATCATTTCAGGTGATGGCATTAGAGTAGATCCTCAAAAGACCGAAGCGGTAAGAAATTGGCCCAGACCTATCTCTCCATCAGATATCAGGAGTTTCTTGGGTTTGGCTGTCTATTACAGGCAATTTATTGAGGGATTTTCTTCTATTGCATCCCCTATGTCCAAATTGACTCAAAAGAAATTCAAGTTTTAGTGGTCAGATCCTTGCGAGAAGAGTTTTCAGGAGTTGAAGACTCGACTCACCTCAGCTCTAGTCCTAGCTCTTCTAGATGGTTCAGATGGTTTCATAGTGTATTGTGATGCATCCAGAGTAGGTTTGGGTTGTGTCCTCATGCATCATGGTAAGGTCATAGACTATGCCTCCAGACAGCTTAAACCCCATGAGAAAAACTATCCTACTCATGATCTTGAGTTAGCAGCCGTAGTATTTGCCTTAAAGATTTAGAGGCATTATCTATACGAAGTTCATGTAGATGTGTTCGCAGATCATAAGAGCCTTCAGTATGTCTTTTCTTAGAAATATCTCAATCTTCATTAGAGAAGGTGGTTAGAGATCTTGAAAGATTATGACATAAGTGTCCTTTATTATTCCGGCAAGGCTAATATAGTGGTCGACGCTCTCAGTAGACTGTCTATGGGTAGTGTTGCTCATGTTGAGGACAGTACGAAGAAGTTAGCTCAGGAAGTCCATTATCTTGCTAGACTAAGCGTTCACTTAGTCGATACAGAGGAGGGTGATATATGGGTTCAGAGTAGTTCAGAATCATCTCTAGTTTTTGAGGTAAAAGAAAAAAAAGATAGAGATCCCAATTTAGTCAAGTTACTTGAGTCAGTCAAGGATAAAAAAGTAGAGGTTTTCTCCCAAGGGGGAGATGGTGTATTGCGTTGTCAGGGTCGTTTTTGTGTTCCCGATGTAGATGATTTAAGGCAGTGAATTCTTGTAGAAGTGCATGGTGCGCGCTACTCTATTCATCTAGGGGCCACAAAGACGTACCATGACTTATGGGAGATCTATTGGTGGAGTGGGATGAAGAGAGATATTGCAGAGTTTATAGCTAAGTGTTCTATATATCAACAAGTTAAGATAGAGCATCAGAAGCCTAGTGGACCTATGCAGGAGTTTATTATTCCTACTTTGAAGTGGGAAGAAGTGAACATGGACTTTATGATGGATTTGCCTCGAACTCATCATCAACATGATTTAGTCTGGGTCATTGTAGACAGGATGACCAAGTTAGCTCATTTCCTCCTAGTTCATACCTCTTATTCAGTAAAGGATTATGCCAAACTCTACATCAGTGAGTTGGTAAGATTGCACAGTGTTCCATTATCTATTATCTTAGACAGAGGTACCCAGTTTACCTCTTATTTCTAGAAAGCATTCCAAAAGGGTCTTGGTACCCAAATTCATCTCAGTACAACCTTTTATCCTCAGACAGATGGTTAAGCTGAAAGGACCATTCAGACCCTAGAAGATATGCTAAGGGCGTGTGCAATTGATTTCAAGGGTAGTTGGGATGACCACTTTCCTTTGATTGAGTTTGCATATAATAATAGCTAACATTCCAGTATTTGGATCTCTCCATTTAAAGCTCTCTATGGTAAGAGGTGCAGATCTCTAATCGGTTGGTTCGAAGTTAGTGAGGACTCAGTTATAGGGCATGACTTAGTATTCCATGCCTTTGAGTAAGTCCAGTTGATCAGAGAAAGACTCTGGGCTGCTAAGAGCCGACAGAAGTCTTATGCAGATGTGCATAGAAAGGATCTCAAGTTTGAGATTGGTGACTATGTCTATCTAAAGATCTCTCCCATGAAGGGAGTGAAGAGGTTCGGCAGGAAAGGAAAGCTCAGTCCCCAATATGCCAGTCCCTTCAAAATCCTCATTCATTTCGGCAAGGTAGCTTATGAGCTCGAATTGCCTTCAGATCTAGTCTCAGTTCATCCAGTCTTCCATGTATGTTTTCTCAAGAAGTGCATAGGTGACCTAGTGGTTTAGTCCCTATTCAGAGCATAGATATTCCGAACAGCCTCTCTTAGAAGAGATTTCAGTCAAAATTCTAGACTATCAGACTCGTAGACCGAGGAACAAAGAAGTCCCTCTAGTTAAAGTTCTTTGGCGGAATCAGTCCGTTGAGGAAGTTACTTGGGAAGCAGAAAAAGACATGTGTACCAAGTATCCTCGCCTCTTCTCCGCTAACTCAGATCTAGCTCAAGGTAACAGTTCTCCTTAAGCTTTTCAGTTCTTATATCCAGATTTTAGTTATAACTTGATATCGACCTCATGTTCAGGATTTTATTTTTAAACTTAGTACTAAGTACCATTGCATATTAAATTATATGTTCATGCATCAGATATTCATTCTCCTTGTGAGAAGACTCAGTTATTAAAATCTCAGTCATGTAATCAGTTTTGTCATGTATTCACGCATCAGATATATGTGATCAGCTTATCAGTACTCTCAGTCATGCATTTATGAATCAGCTCAGTCATGAAATCATGTATCAGATATGCATGCTCAGTATGAATCTCTGAAATATTAGTTATGTCAGTTATGTTCATTATTTGTGTTCAGTGTGTACTTTGGCTTATCATTTCTTATCTCTTAGTCAGTCTCATTCGAGGATGAATGTCCCAAGGGGGAGATATTGTAATACCCCAAAGTTTCCTAACTAATTTTTTTGTCCCAAGAATGTCAAGTGTTAGCTTCTAAATTAAATTATGTTTATTCCATGAGGAATTTTCAAGATTTTCACTTTTTGTCATGTGGGAAATTCAATAAGCTTTCCATCGATATAAAATTCACCTAAATCCAATAATCGGGAAAGAAGTTATTACTATTTCAAGTTCCCATCGTAAAACAGTGCCATATTAGTCAGTGACGCGCCTCGCCACAGGAGAAAATGGCAATTGTCAAATTCCAGTAGGGGTCCGCGATAGTGGTACGTCGCACCAAACTTTCTGATACGGTTGGGGCAGCCTCCACAGGTACACGGCCTTTCACACGAAGCCAAGCTCGGGAATTACAAAAACTCCAAGCTTTGTTCATGCAAATGGCCGTGTGTGAGTTGGTGATTGAACCAACCAAGGACCTAAACGTTTTTATGTGTGAAGATAGGTCTTAATGTGTAATAAACTACTCTCCAAGGTTGGCACAAGAAGCAAGGGCGGATGGGTCATTTTACCCCTTTTGTTTGTAGTATAAATAGAACATGTTAGAGAGTTATTCCTTAGTTTTTGAATGCTGATTTTGTAACCTAAAAACACTAAACATTTCGGCTCTCTCTCCACTCTTAGAAGCCATCCCTATTATCTCACAAGTTGAGGGATACTTGTGTTGTCTCTTTGGCTAGAAACAAGGGTTTTGAGGTCGTTGAGTGCCTCTTGGTCCTCGTAAGAACTTGGTGTTTATATTCATTAGACTTAGGGTCCTCTCTTGATGTTAGGGTTCTTAGTTTCTTGAATGTTATATGTCAAGTTATCTATCTTTCTTTATCTTGTTGTTGTTGTTGATTTTGTTATCTTAAAGTCTAGTGAAGCCGTGTGGGGCTCTTTTCGATTCACTAGCATTGTTATCTATCTTGTTGTTCTTGTGTTGTTGGACTGTAAAACCGAAACTTAAACTTGTTGTTCTTGTGTTGTTGGACTGAAATCCGAGCCTACTTGAAGCTCTTGGTGTTGTTGGTTTGATTTTGTATCACTTTCATGTCACAAATAAAGTGGCAACGCGATAGCTCTGCGTCGCTCCATCCCTCAATTTCCTAGTTATCAAATTCCAGTGACACGACGCGATAGCGCCACGTCGCGCCAGGGGTCTAATTTGGGAAAATTTTACTAAAATTAAAAGACATGCCCAGGGTTAAAAGGGTAAATTTCCCACCCCTATTTAAGCCCTTTAACACGAGATTTAGCTATTCGGAACCCAAAATATACAAGTTTCTCTCAAGAACAAAGCTAGGGCTTCAATTGGGGATTCAATTTCAAGAAAGTCTCTCCGTCAATCTTCACTAAATCAAGAACTAAGGTATGTCATGTGTTGATTCATGGGTCTCTCTCACCCATAAAGCTCAAGAATCTCTTTTCAAAATCCAAGATTTGGGTATTTGTGAATGTTCATGATTCAAATTGAATTGAAATTTATGTTCATGATATTGTGTGGTTTTGATTCATGTTTTAAATAACATATTCCAATGATTGACCCTAATATGTGATGATTTGCATAATAATCATGATAAACCCCCTTCAATTTACAAGTTGATTGATGTATCCTTGATTATTACATATGTTGATGATTGTATAACCAAAGCATGCTCCCCACATGTTTGATTAAATGCCTATGTGAAGGAAAAATGCCATACTAGTATGATATTATGAAATCCCCATTCATGTATAAGTTATGTATGTCAAGTGTTTGATGAAATGTCTTAGTCAATGGATTATATATTGTTGATGTTAGTCATGTTTTCAAGAATGTCATGCCTTGTCAGTTTCCTTCCATCGAGTCTTGGGGGTACTTGTACCCAAAAAATATAGTTGTGTGCCTAGAGTCAGTCATATTTTCATGTTGCCCTTAGTCAAGCCATGATCCATAGAACTCAGTCAGTCATGTGACTCAGGAAATCTCAGAAATTCAGTAATCTCAGTACTATTCCATCAGTTAACAGAACTCAGTAATTTAGTCCAGTTCAGTTCAGTAATCTATGTTCAGTGTCTATTCAGATGGGAGTAGAAATTAGCACCGAGTGAACCCAAGGATGGAAATACACACTGTCAGATGAGGGTGTGATTTTTAGAAGTCATTCTTGTATTCCAGAACTATGTAGCCAGAAGAGGTTGAGACATCAACACTGTCAGATAAGGGTTGATGAGGTGGATAAGCACTGTCAGATGAGGGCCTCACCGTTCTCTTTTGGGGTCACTGTCAGATGAGGGTCACTCACAGCTTGTCCTTACCAGTGGCGCAGTATTGACACCCTTCCAATTGGGATTACAGATTGGACCCCAACTTATCTATAATGGTGTATTAGGGGCATATCGGTTAGATAACTACTTCCCACAGTTTTGGTTATAGAATCAATACTGTCAGATATAGTCATTCAGTCTCAGCAATAGAACTCAGATAGTTCTAAATAATTCAGGACTGTCAAATATAGTCAACTCAGATACAGTATGACTAAACTAGTTCCATCATATTCAGGACTGTCAGATACAGTCACTCATGTCATCAATTATATCAGTTATCAGAATTCAGTTAGCAGTCATGTTAGTTATCAGTAAATTCATGTTATCATGATCTCAGATATAGTTACTACGTATTCATACACGTATTCTCACATTCATATTAGTCAGTTAGCTAGTATTTTTCATACATATGAACCCCATGCATTCAGCCTACCTTCCATGCATACCAGTACATTCAAAGTACTGACGTATTTGCGCTATGGTGTCTTATACCAGAGGTTTAGAAGCATGAGCTCCAGAGCATCAGTAGCATTCTAGTCTCAGCAGTTAGAGTTAGTAGTGAGTTCTTATCTCTCGAGGAAATGATCATTTATTTATTATCTAATTAAGTAATTTATTAGTTGGAGTTAGTTGGGGACATGTCCCATCAACTCCTCATTCAGACAGTTCAGTCAGTTAGAGGCTTTCCAGACTATCATGTTCAGACTATCATGTTATTTCAGTTTTGTTTTGGGTATTTCATATCCCATTCAGATGTTATATCTTTATCAGTTATGTTACAGTCTTGAACATTATGGCCTTTTCAGTTCATATTTCCGCAATCATACAGTATACAGGTACAAATATCAGTCATGGGTTAGCTTGTGGTCCTTCGGGGTCATGATCACCGTGTAAAATTTTGGGTACCAGATCTGGGGCATTACAAAGGCCAAATTACGGTAATGCCTACAATATAAAATGGCAGACTCAGCCAACAAATCAGCCATGGAATGCCCCACAGTCGCAGGCCCAATCAAATCAGTCAACGTGCAACATAGAAGAGATAATGAAACAACTCTTAGCTGGTTAAGAACAATTGTTTGTAGATCATAAAAGTCAAAACGCAGAATTATAGAATCAGCAAGAGGCCACAAGAAGTTTAGAGTTACAAATGGGCTAATTATCACAGGTACTGAATACAAGACCACAAGGTGGGTTACCAGCAGATATAGAAAATCTAAAGCATATCATGGAAATCACCTTAAGAAGTGGTAAAGATCTTCAAGGATAATAACCCAAGGCAACAAAGGAGGTTGATGCAGATATGGTAAAAAATAGGTTCCCAAAGAAGTTGAAAATTCAAGGAAGTCTGAGTACTTGAGACCAAAATTTGCTAAAATAGAAGTGAAGAAGACACTCTCATTTCCCTTCCCTCAAAGGTAAATAAAAGTGAAGGAGGACGCCATGTTTAAGAAGTTCTTTGATACATTTAGAGGACTTCACATTAACTTACCTTTGTTAGATGTTTCGCAGGGTATGCTTAAGTATGCAAAGTACTTAAGGGATGTGGTAGATAATAAGGTGAAATTGTAGGATGTGGGAGAGAAAACACTCACTGAAGAGTGTAGTGGGGTAATAACACAAAAAATCCCCAAGAAATTAAGAGATCTGAGGAATTTTACTCTTCCCATCCAAATTAGGAGTAAAGTGATCCATGCATTGAGTGATTTAGGGGCAAGTATAAATTTGATTCCCCAATCTTTGTTTGAAAAATTAGGCTTGGGAAATCCTAGATCGACCATCGTGGTTTTGCAGCTAGCAGACGGTTTTATGGCATATCCAAAAGGAATAATTGAGGATGTCCTTATTAAGGTTGGTAAATTTGTTATTCCAACTAACTTTATTGTTCTTGATTTTGAGGTAGACTAACAGGTACCAATTATCTTGGGGCATCCATTTTTACCAACCAAAAGAGTATTAATTGATGTTAGAGAAGGCATGCTCAAAATAAGGGTAGAGGATAAAGAGGTGGTGTTTGATATATACAAAGCACCCACAATTACGTCCCAAGTTAAAGATTTATGCATAATCAATGTTATTAATGGGGATAAGTGTGGGGTGGCTAGTCCACAAAAAACCTCTTCAAACTACCTGATTGAGCAACCTAAGACTCTATCTCCTAAGCCTGACATGATGGATTTTGATAAGCCTGGAAAGGCTAAAGTTGAGAAACCTACTTCTCTTGAGAGTTCACACCCAAAAAAAGATGAAGAGGATAAGAATATGGCCTACAAGTGTGAGGAAAAAGATGAAGGAATATGGTTGAGTTGATATGGGTCATGCCGCGACACTAAATCAGGCACTGCTTGGGAGGCAACCCAAGTTAATTGGGTATGTTTTCTTTTCAGTTTTTAGTTTTTATTTCACGTAGTTTTTATTTTTGGCAGAGTCATAGGTATTGGGAAGTTTGAGTACCATAAACTTGAGCGTGAAGCATGGCAAAGAATGAGTGTGGGGTCCCATAGATCTTCTTTATATGAAGATGCTACTAGCTAGGCCTAGAGGCCCCAGGGAGTATTTCTATCTTTTTACTTTTAAATTCACTTTGGAGACAACGTAGATTTTTAAGTGTGGGGTGGGGAAATTCCCAAATTTTGACTCAATTTTAAAATTTCTAGGTTAGGAATAAGTAAGATATTTTTGTTGGTGCTATTTTTTATTACATGATGCAAGTGGGTTTGTTTGTAAAAGCATGTTGATTGATGTGAATTTCTATTTTTGAGACTCTTAGGATCAAGTTTGTAACTCTTGTTCATGGTGACTTAATTTTGAATTTATGCTATTGTTTGGTTGGGAGTCTATGATGATCCTATAGAGTTAAGCATGTGCCATGTGTGATGTGGGATTTTTGTATATTCCTTGTTGAATATGATGTCTAGAACTTGCCCAGTGTGTGTGTGAAGCGAAATAAAGAATGTGGGTTTAGGAGATGATATAGGCATTTCTTTGATAGCCTTATTTTATACTTTCTTTTGCCTACCCTTGTGAATTATCTTAGTGAACCCACATTGAGCCTTTAGCCTTTTCTTTGGTAGCCTCATATGTAGCCTAATTCCTTTTCTTTGATGGACCTTAATTTGACCAAAAAACCTCCTAAGTGCTTTAATGAAAAATTGAACTAGTAAGAGGAGTTTGAGAAATTATAGAAGAAAAAGATGAAATTGATGCCCCAAGCTAATGGTCATTGGTGTATAATTGATGTGTGGTGGATGGTTGTGATAAATTGATGCTAAAATATTACCATGGTTGAAAAAATAGAGAAAATTAATTCTTGTATGGATGAATGAATAAGTGTAATTTGGTTGTTGAAGATTGGTTTTAAATGTTAAATGTAGTGTATTAAAGCGCTTAGAGAGGTTAGTCACTATTCCCAAGTAGTTCCTACCCGTCCCTTAGCCTACATTACAACCCAGAAAAGTCTTAATTGATCCTAAACTTTACAGTTGACTATTAGTAGAGCATTATACTAAGGGAAAGCCTATGGTTCATTGTGTGTAACTTGTGAATTATTTTTTAGAGTCAGAGTAATTTGATTTTTGTACCCATCATGTTATGAATTGCTTAATTATGAGTGATTATGTGTAACTCTCTTGTTGTAAGGGGCACATATTTGATGAATGTGGGTGATTTATATGATGTCTTTGATTGAGAAATATACATGAGTTTGCCACTAGGTGAGTTGATTCTTGAGGCTAGGATGTTTTGAGGTAGTGTTCATGAGCTTTCAATTGTGTAAATAACATGGTTAGGTTAGTAACTCACATTCTATGTAGTCATTTGTAGTGCTAGCTTGAGTGTCTTGCATTTAATAGAAGTTTAGGGTCTCCTTAGTTGATAATGATTGTAGTTAAGAGTTATTCGAGGACGCACAAAGTTTTTAAGTGTAGGGTGGTGATGTTAGGTGTATTTATGCACTCTAGTGTCACCATTCTAGCTTTTTTAGCCTTGTTTTGAGGATGATTCTATACTATATTGGTTGATAATGAGATAAATGTTTATAAAAGTGTTAAAGCATGTGTTTATAAGGTTCCAAGTGAAGTCCAAACAAGTTTGTACTTGAAAGAGTCAATTTGATTAAATAGAGAAAACTAGTTTTCCTAGCTTGAACTAGTGGCTTTTCTAGTCTATCTTATTGGATTCTATTGAGTTCTATGTGCTCCTTATGGTTTTAAATGCGTTAATATATGTGAAAATTTGTTAGGACTGTACAAAGTTCATATGAGAGTGGAAACTTGAAAGGAAAGATCATGAAACCAACCTAGTCTAAGCTCTTGTTTTTGATTCATCGTAATGGGTTTAGTGTTGTTTGTGTTTCTAATTTGTGTGGTGTGATGATGAAGAATGCTTTTGGATATGAATATGATGATATTTTGATGTTAAATAGGCTTGGAAATCAGTGAAAAGACATCACAAGACAAGGGATGGAAGTAGAAAGGGCCAACACTTAACCGAAACTACTTCTTCTACTTTGCATGGCTTTTCCGAGGACACCATAGTAGAAGTAGAATTGAGTGCCACCTTTCTCTACTCTCACTTTACTTGTGATGATACGTATGCCAATATAGAGAGTAGGCCGTGTGGTTGTGGTAAAGACTACGGTAAATGGGTGTGTTGCTTAGACCCGTGTTTATGGCCATTCTTTCCATTTGATCCCGATGCCATCTTAGAGTGGGGAAGATTTACTCTCGGCTTAGGTGCGTTTCTTTTGGGTGCTTATCATAGCCAAGTCCTTGGTGAATTTTTCGATGGCTTCATAATGTTTAACACTAAGGACTCTTGGTTATATGTCAAATATGAACCACCTTGGCATGTAGAAATTTGTTGTTGGCCGAGACTTGAACTCAAAGGGTCCTCAATTTCTTTTTTTTGGTGTGGGATGTTTTGAGTGTTTTGAGTGAATACCATTATTGTTTATTTTTGCTAATCCTAACCCTCGTGCCATGAGGAAGTGTGCTTATTTGTCTCTCTTTGATTTTGCAAGGCATGGATTCGAGGTCGAATCCCTTTTAAGGAGGGGAGGATGATACAAGTACGACCACGAAGATGGATGCATGTGAGAATATAATGAACTCGGGGCTTGGAGTGTGCGAGTGAAGGACTTAAAACCACCAAACCGACCCTAATCTCACACTTGGAGTGTAAAGAGGAACCTTGGAACACAACAAGGCAGCTGGGGTTAAGGCATTATTAGCAACGGTTATCATGAACTTTGATAGCGATGGCATTGATGAGTATGATGAGATGGTGATTTTATTGTATGGTAGAGGTTATTATAGTTATGGTATGAAGAAGATGGATCTTGATTTGAAGAATAGAACCATTCCTTCAAATCAACCATCTATTGAGGAGCCACTGATCGTGGAATTGAAAGTCAACCTATCTCACTTGCATTATGTATAAAATTTGGGGGCCAAAAATACCTTTCTTGTTACTATTGCTACTTATTTATTAGAGACATAGGTTAAAGCATTGATTTTAGTGTTGCATAGGTCCAAGAGGTCTATATGATGGACTACTATAGATATTATGAAGATTTCACCTGGTATTTGCACTCATAAGATACAACTTGAACCGAAGTGTACACCCAGTATCGAGCAACAACATAGGCTGAATCCTTTTATGTAGGACATAGTGAAGAAAGAAATGATCAAGTGGTTAGATATTGGAGTGGTTTACTCCATTGCAAAAAATAAGTCAGTCAACCCGGTGCAATGTGTAACCAAAAAGTAAAGGATTATTATGGTCTCTATCGAGAAGAATGAATTGGTGCCCATAAGATCGATTACTGGATGGAGAGTATGCATGGATTACAAAAAGCTGAATATTTGGAATCAAAAATACAATTTCCCTATGCCATTCATGGATTAGATGCTTGACAAACTTGTAAATAGTTATTAGTAATGTTTTCTTGACGAGTACTCATTTTACAATAAGATTTTTATTGCTCCCGAGGATCAAGACAAGACTACTTTTACTTGCTCTTATGGGACTTTTATGTTCAAGTTGATGCCATTTGGACTATGCAATGCTCCCGCCACTTTTCAGAGATGTGTGATGTCTATATTTTTTGACATATTGGAGGACACTATAGAGGTATTCATGGATGACTCTTTGGTCATTAGGGACTCCTTAGATGATTGTTTGGCCCATTTGGCCAATACACTTTAAAGATTTGAGGAATGTAATCTGGTGTTAAATTGGGAGAAGTGCCATTTATGGTAAAAGAAGGTATAGTCCTTGGGTCACAAATTCTGATAGAGGGGTATTGAGGTGGATAGATTAAAGATTGAGGTGATTGAAAAATTACCTCCACCGATCTTAGTTAAAGGTATCCAGAGCTTTTTCAGTCATGCTGGCTTTTATAGGAGGTTCATCAAAGACTTCTATAAAATTTCTAATCCTCTATGCAAGCTTTTAGATAAGGAGGTAAAATTTGTATTTGATGATTCATGTCTGAAGGACTTTGAGTTCCTTCAAAAGAGGTTGATCTTGGCTCCCATAATTGTGTCCCCTGATTGGTCTTTACCATTTAAGGTTATGTGTGATGCTAGTGGAGTGGCCTTGGGTGCCTTCTTTGGCCAAAGACATGAGAAAATCCTTCACCCGATTTATTATACCTACAAGGCATTAAAACCTACATAGTAAAACTATACAATCACAAAGTAGGAGTTACTTGGGGTGGTTTTTACCTCTGTGAAATTTTGGTCCTCTTTGATATGGACCAAAGTCATAGTTCACACAGATCATGAAGCTTTAAGGTATCTAGTATCAAAGAAAGATTTAAAACCAAGGTCTATATGTTGGGTCCTCTTATTGCAAGAATTTAACATTGAGGTAAAAGATCAAAAGGACACTGAGAATGAGGTTGTTGATCACTTATAGCCTTGTAGAGAAGGCAATGCAAAAGTTAGGGGAATTGAGTTTGCCAACTTTTTAGAAAGTGAGTTTGTTCCAAAAGGTTTGTCATTCCAGTATAGAAAGTGATTCTACATGAGGTGACAAAAATATTAAGGGTCACCTTATCTCTTTTAAATTATGTGGATGGCATAATTCATAACAGTATTCATGTGGTGGAGATGATGAGCATCCTTGAGGCTTGTCATTCATCGCCAATTGGGGGTTATCATGGTGGTACCGGAAAAACCCACAAAATTCTCTAATGTGGATATTATTGGCCAATTATCTACAAGGATGCGCATGACTTTGCTCAAGCCTATGACTATTTCCAGCGACAAGGCGATATTTCATGGAGATATGAACTCCCCATGACCCCTATCTTAGAGTTGGAGTTATTAGATGTATGAAGGATTGATTTCATGGGTCCGTTTATAAACTTCTATGGCTAGTAGCAGTCGACTATATTTTGAAGTTGGTGGAGACGATTGCGCTTACCAACAAATGAAGGTCAAAGTGTCACTACATTCTTGAAAAAGAACATCTTTTCTTAGTTTAGCACTCTATGTGATATTATTACTGATGGTGGGTTTCACTTCTGCAATCACCTTTCCAAGTCCTAGTTTGAAAAATATTGATACAAGAATAATGGCCGCCTTAGCTTTTGACGACATCATTCAAAGTCACTATGTGAAGAATCAAGCTTTGGTCGCATGGAGGGCATGGGATCATACTTGGAGGGGACGTTTTTAGCCTACCATTGATCAAACCCAAGTGTGGAAGATTGATTGGAGCCTTGAAAACTTAAGGACTCTCGGGTTTGGACCACCTTTGTTGGTTCATGGTTTTGGTTCCCTTTACTAAGGACATTTTGGTCACTTAGCTTTAAGGGCATTTTGGACAATTCATATTGTCTTCCAACACACCAAGGCCACCCTTGGTCATTAAGGGTCATTAGGTCTTTTCTCTTTAGTTTATGAAAGATGAAATATTGAAACACTTAAAATCCGCACTCTTAAGAGTAAACCAACTTAGTGTAGTTCTAGTATAGGGCTTGGAAAAGCTAACATTGTTCTTTGCTTGGAAATGGTGGATCTTGAGGTGAGTTGATTCCCTTGGCGGTCACCATAAGAGTGTGGTTTTGATTATTACATTCATTCAGGGTTTTTGAGTTTAATACACTCTTTAGTTCTTAATCTTGTAATAATCTTGGTCTCACTATCTATCCTTTACTTTTGTTGTTGTTATCTTGTGTAGTGGACTGTTTTGGGTCATTTATTGAATCCGAAACTTGTGTTATTGTTGTTGATATTGTTCATCACGTTTTATAGCTGTTTTGGTATTGAAATACACCCTTGTATCTTGTATTCTTGTTGTTGGTAATGAATCCGAGTGTGGTCTCCATCTTGGTCCTCGAATCCTTAAGATTAGTGGACTGATTTGGAGTGTGATTTCATGTTTCCGTTGTCATTCCCGTATCATTTGGTATCAAATCATGGCTTGATCTCGTTTCCACAAGATCAATCTTGGGCTTGTTAGTTGGAAAAAAAATTGTTAAAAAAAAAAGTTGAAATCTGAAAATTCCAGAAAAATAGCAATCTATCCATTTTGTGTTCTTGGCCGAAAATTGTGTTCTTGTTGTGTATTGGCCAATATTTTTACTTATTTTTGTTGTCTCTAAGTGTTAGTTTTGTTCCTCACTAACACGTTGAATCTATATCATAGATTTGAGCTTGAAATGTTGATGTTGTTAATGTGAACAAAGTGTGGCCGATTATTGTTGCGGGTTCTAGACTTGAACGTGTGATTTGTTGTTGGTTCAAGTTTTGAACGTGTATTGTGGAGATTGTGTTGTGGAATTTAAGCTTGGAAAGTTGTTGTTGTTGTTTGGGAGGTCCAACTTGAACCTTAGAACTTCAAGACTCAAAGTTTATGTTCTTGGTGTTCTTGGTGTTCTTCACCATCTCCATATATTGTTGAAAAAAAGTGGTTGTTGATCTTAGAAGTTGAAGAAAAAGAGTGTGTATTGTGTTAGTCTTGCAAGACATAGATCCAAGTTTCAAGGTGTAGTACTTGTGACTCAAAGACTTTTCCTATACACTAAAGACTTTACATCACTTCTCAACCACTTTCCCATGAAACAAGGGTCCATGTTTTAAGGAGAAGTACAAGAAAAAGTCAAGTATTGAAATTTGAAACTTGAAAAAAGGCTTCAAGACTTATTTTCCCTCCTAAAACAAATTCCACCAATCTAAATTAACTTTTGACCAAGACTTGAACCTTTGAGAATAACCACTTGATAAAACCGAACCAATACGTGGCTGCCACGTCATCACTGCTACTGTTCTTGCAATATTTTTGAGATCAAATTTTAGATTCTTAGTTTCATCTTATTGTTTCATTAGTTTCATGTCTTGATTGTAGAATTAATTAACAACTAGTAATCACCTACTTAGTTGTAGATTAATTATTGAATCCGTTTCTTCGTGTCTTCGTTATTTGTAAGCTTTTCTCATTTATAACTTTTAGTAACTTCTTTGTTTCAAGTTCATAAGTAAATTTTGTTTTGTTTCATGAGTCGATCAAGCAAGAATCCATTTCGTCCGCCAAGTAGAATTGACATCTTATTGACTACCGGAGTATAAGCAACTTTCAATATTTGTCGCTCCAATTGTGAGGATCACAAAAGTGAGTGAATACGAGTGTTGGTGAGGAGCTTTTACTACTAATCTTGTTTGTTCATTTTGTAGGTTCAAAAGGTGATATAAGGGGAATATGTCTTCGATAGCCGGGGATTAGTGTGACTACAACATAGGAGACTATAGTTGTAGTGAGGGGTTTTATGGCTACGAAGTTGAGGGAGATTGCGGAGGCTATGAAAATAGCCATGATCAAAACTTGGGCAGATTTGAAAGTTACTGTTTTGAGGGAGAAAAGAGATGAATGAAGTGCCTAGTGCTTATGGTGACTTTGGAGATGATGTAGGACCTTGTGATGGATCTTATGATGATGTTGGGGCATATGAGGAGTCCTACACTTCTCACTCTAAACTTAGATTTGGTGTTAGGTATAACCCTTTCATTCACAAAACTTATGAGAGCTATGATGAGAGTGCACGTGAGGAGTGTGAAGATTCATATTCTCCACCTTGTAGTACTTCTTATCAAGATCGATATAGTATGAACGGTTATACTAGCTCCTAGTGGAGGTTGTTCAACGAGAAGAAGAGGGTATCATCTCCAAAATCGAGGGGTACTCATGTCCTTTATAATGTTGATCCAAGAAGGAGTGTACACTCCGGAAAGGTGACCATTTTGGGAATACCGGGCTGCCTCATTGTGTTAAATGATAGGTACTATAGAAACTACATCGTTCCATCCATGGTTGACTACTTGGGGTTGTTTTGCGAGCCTTTACTCATTCCATACTTCTTGGACGGGTTTAAGGTTACCGAGTGATACGAGTCAAATGGTCACCTTAGCTTTTGATGACATCTTTGAAGGCCAACACCTAAAGGCTCAAGACTTGGTCACCCCGAGAGCACAAGTATACGCAAGGAAGGATCATTTTGAGCATGACTTAAAGCAATCTCGTGTGTGGAAGGTTGCTTGGTTGCTTACATTGATGCTAACCCGAGAACCACAAGCCTTGAAGTATGAACCATACTCGGTTTTTGAGAGCATTGAAAAGGCGCCATTCATTCAAGTTATAACATACCTTGGTTGCCCCTTCATTAAGGGTATTTTATACATTACATATAAAATATTTACACACCATGGAAGCCCCTCTCATTAAGGGAAAAGTGGTCTTTTTATCTTCATTTGTAATATATTATAAATAGGCCCCCTTTAGTCTTATTTTCACAAGTTTTTGGAAGAATGAAAGATTGAAACACAAATCCTCTCTCTTGAGAGTAGAACACTTTAGGTAGTCTTAGTTTAGGGCTTGGAAAAGCTAATATTGATCTTTGCTTGGAAATGGTGAATCTTGAGGTGAGTTGATTCCCTTGGTAGTCATCGTAAGAGTGTGGTTTGGATTATTACATTCATTAGGGGTTTTTGAGTTTAATACACTCTTTAGTCCTTAATCTTGTAATAATCTTGGTCTCACTATCTATCCTTTACTTTTGTTGTTGTTATCTTGTGTAGTGGACTGTTTTGGGTCCTTTATTGAATCCGAAACTTGTGTTATTATTGTTTATCTTATTCATCACATTTTGTAGATGTTTTATGGTGATATATACATCATTGTTTCTTGTATTCTCCTTGTTGATAGCAAATCCGAGAGTGGTCTCCAAAAAGGTCCTCGGATCCTTAAGATTTGCGGACTGTTTTGGAGTTGTTTTATGTTTCTCTTGTCTTTCTTGTATCATTTGGTATCAGATCATGGCTTGATCTTGTTCCTACAAGATCAATCTTGGGCTTGCTTGTTAGAAAATTAAAAAAAAAAAGTGTTAAAAACTGAAAATTCTAGAAAAATAGCAATCTGTCCGTGTTTGTGTTCTTGTTGTGTCTTGGCCGAGATTTGTTAGTTGTGTGACTAGATCTAGTAGTGTTCTTGTTTTTTTTGTTATTTCTAGTGTTAGTTTTCTTGTCCACTAACACTTTGAGTCTAGATCTAAACTTGAGCTTGAACTTGTTGAAAGTTGTTGTTGTGAACATAAGCTTGGCCATTGTTGTTGACCATTGTTGTGGTGGACTGTTTTGGCCGTGTGGTTTCTCCTTGAAGTTCTAAACTTGACCACGTGATATTGTTGTTACTTGGTGGCTTGAGAACTATTTTGTTGAAGTTGTAGTTGTCTTGGCCAAGTGTTGGAGATATTGTTATTGTGGATTGGAGTTGGCCGATGGAATTATTGTTGTTCTTGAAGATTGTTGTTATTGTTCTTGGTGTGGTTGTTGTTGTTCATGAAGTTCTTCACCTTCCTTCATATTTTGTTAGAACATAAAGTGAATGTTAGATCCTAAAAGGTGAAGGGAAAAGGTGTATGTACTTGTTAGTCTTGAAAGACCCCCAACCACCAAAAGACTTTATATCACTTCTCAACCACTTTTTCATGAGTTAAGGACCCATGTTTTAAGGAGAAGTACAAGAAAAAGTCAAGTCTTGAAAATTGAAAAAGGCCCCAAGACTTATTTTCCCTCCTAAAACAAATTCCATCAATCCAAATTAATTTTTGACCAAGACTTGAACATTTGAGAATAACCACTTGATAAAACCGAACCAATACGTGGCTACCACGTTATCATTTCTACTGTTCACGCAATATTTTTGAGCTCAAAATTTTAGATTCTTAGTTTCATTTTTATTGTCCCTTAGTTTCGTTGTTGGTTCTAATACTAATTAGCAACTAGTAATCACCTACTTAGTTGTAGATTAGTTGTTGAGTCTGTTTCTTTCGTGTCTTCGTTATTTATGTGCTTTTCTTATTTTTAACTCGTCGTAACTTCTTTGTTTCAAGTTCGTAAGTAGATTTTGTTTTGTGTCTTGAGTCGATCAAACAAGAATCTATTCCGGCCGCCAAGTAGAATTGACATCTTATTGACTACCGGAGTATAAGCAACTTTCAATATTCCCCGCTCCAAATTGTGAGGATCACAAAAGTGAGTGAATACGAGTGTTGGTGAGGAGCTTTTACTTCTAATCTTGTTTGTTCATTTTGTAGGTTTAAAAGGTAATATAAGGGGAACATGTCTTCGATAGCCAGGGATTAATGTGACTACAATATGGGAGACTATGATTGTAGTAAGGGTTTTTATGGCTACATAGTTGAGGGAGATTGCGGAGGCTATGAAAATAGCCATGATCAAAACTTTGGCAGATTTGAAAGTTACTGTTTTGAGGGAGAAAATGAGGTGAATAAAGTATGCTTATGGTGACTTTGGAGATGATATAGGACCTCGTGATGGATCATATGATAACGTTGGGGCATGTGAGGAGTCTTATAATTCTCACTCCGAACCTAGATTAGGTCTTCTCTCATTAGTTTTATGAAAGATAAAAGATTGAAACATTAAAAATCCTCTCTTGAGAGTAGAACACTTAGTCTTAGTTAGGGCTTGGAAAAGCTAGTATTGATCTTTGCTTGGAAACGGTGGATCTTGAGGTGAGTTGATTCCCTTGGCGGTCACCGTAAGAGTATGATTTTGATTATTACATTCATTAGGGGTTTTTGAGTTTAATACACTCTTTATTTCTTAATCTTATAATAATCTTGGTATCACTATCTATCCTTTACTTTTGTTGTTGTCATCTTGTGTAGTGGATTGTTTTGGGTCCTTTATTGAATCCGAAACTTGTATTATTGTTATTCATCTTGTTCCTCACATTTTGTAGCTTTTTTTGGTGTTATATACACCATTGTATCTTGTATTTTTCTTGTTGATAGCGAATCCGAGAGTGGTTTCCATCTTGGTCCTCGGATCCTTAAGATTGGGGACTGATTTGGAGTGTGTTGTGTGCCTTCCGTTTTCTTTCTCGTATCATTTGGTATCAAAGCATGTCTTGATCTTGTTCCCACAAGATCAATCTTGGGCTTGTTAGTTGAAAAAAAAATTGTTTTAAAAAAAAAGTTGAAATCTGAAAATTCCAGAAAAATAGCAATCTGTCTATTTTGTGTTCTTGGCCAAAAATTGTGTTATTGTTGTGTATTGGCCAATATTTTTACTTGTCTTTGTTGTCTCTAAGTGTTAGTTTTGTTCCTCACTAACACGTTGTGTCTATATCTTAGATTTGAGCTTGAAATGTTGATGTTGTTAATATGAACAAAGTGTGGCCGATTGTTGTTGGTATTGTTGTTGCGGGTTCGAGACTTGAACGTGTGATGTGTTGTTGGTTCAAGTTTTGAACGTGTATTGTGGAGATTGTGTTGTGGAATTTAAGCTTGGAAAGTTGTTGTTGTTGTTTGGGAGGTCCAACTTGAACCTTAGAACTTCAAGAATCAAAGTTTATGTTCTTGGTGTTCTTCACCATCTTCATATATTGTTGAAAAATAAGTGGTTGTTGATCTTAGAAGTTGAAGAAAAAGAGTGTGTATTGTGTTAGTCTTGCAAGACATAGATCCAAGTTTCAAGGTGTAGTACTTGTGACTCAAAGACTTTTCCTACACACTAAAGACTTTACATCACTTCTCAACCACTTTCCCATGAAACAAGGGTCCATGTTTTAAGGAGAAGTACAAGAAAAAGTCAAGTATTGAAAATTGAAAAAGGCTCCAAGACTTATTTTTCCTCCTAAAATAAATTCCACCAATCTAAATTAATTTTTGACCGAGACTTGAACCTTTGAGAATAACCACTTGATAAAATCGACCCAATACGTGTCTCCCACGTCATCACTCCTACTGTTCACACAATATTTTCGAGCTCAAATTTTAGATTCTTAGTTTCATCTTATTATTTCATTAGTTTCATGTCTTCATTCTAGAATTAATTAACAACTAGTAATCACCTACTTAGTTGTAGTTTAATTATTGAATCCGTTTCTTCGTGTCTTCGTTATTTGTGTGCTTTTCTCATTTTTAACTTTTAGTAACTTCTTTGTTTCAAGTTCGTAAGTAAGTTTTGTTTTGTTTCTTGAGTCGATCAAGCAAGAATTCATTCCGACCGCCAAGTAGAATTGACATCTTATTTACTATCGTAGTATAAGCAACTATCAATATTTGCCGCTCCAAATTGTGAGGATCACAAAAGTGAGTGAATACGAGTGTTGGTGAGGAGCTTTTACTACTAATCTTGTTTGTTCATTTGTAGTTTTAAAAGGTAATATAAGGGGAACATTTCTTCGATAGCCGGGGATTAATGTGACTACAATATGGGAGACTATGATTGTAGTAAGGGTTTTTATAGCTATGAAGTTGAGGGAGATTGCGGAGGCTATGAAAATAGCCATGATCAAAACTTGGGCAGATTTGAAAGTTACTGTTTTGAGGGAGAAAATGAGGTGAATGAAGTGCCTAGTGCTTATGGTAACTTTGGAGATGATGTAGGACCTCGTGATGGATCTTATGATGATGTTGGGTCATGTGAGGAGTCTTACACTTCTTACTCCAAACCTAGATTTGGTGTTAGGTATAACCCTTTTGTTCGCAAAGCTTATGAGAGCTATGATGACAGTACACGTGAGGAGTATGAAGATCCATATTCTCCACCTTGTAGTACTTCTTATCAAAGTCCATATAGTGTGAATGGTTATACTAGCTATAGTGGAGGTTGTCCAACGAGAAGAAAAGGGTATGTATCTCCAAAACCGAGGGGTACTCGTATGCTTTATAATGTTGATCCAAGAAGGAGTGTACACTCCGGAAAGGTGACCATTTGTGGGATATCGGACTGCCTCATTGTGCTAAATGATAGGTACTATAGAAACTACATCGTTCCATCCATGGTCACTTGGGGTTGTTTTGCGAGCCTTTACTTGTTCAATACTTCTTGGACGGGTTCAAGGTTACCGAGAGGGTAAAAGTTGTCTTCTCCCAATATGAATACCATGAGGAGGTGTGGTGCGATATTTTTCCCTTGGGCTATGGTCATGTATACTTAGGCGTCGATTGGTTTGCACAACATCAAGTTCCTAACGTGGAAAATTGGCCTAATATTGTAAGAGACCAATGGGGAAATCGCCTCATGAGTTACTTGCTGCCCAAGCCGCGAAGAGAAATGCCTACCTACTCCAATCCAAATAATTATGAGAGACAAAAGATTGAGAGGAGTAAAGGAGTGCAAGGTGGTAATCCGAGAGGAAAAAGAAGAGGTTGCGTGGAGCGAAGTGAGGGGATTACCACCAAACTGTGCTAACATTGGTTGTCCTTCTAATTCTAAGGACATTTGTGTAGGTACCTACATGGCAAGCGAAGACGAACAATGCCAAAAGGAAGTTGCTGCCCAACCTTTTGGAGGACCTTCACACCATGACCAGAAATGATGCACTATCAAGTCCACAACAGAAGAATCTAGCAGCAACAACAAGCTGAACAAGCTAACACAAGTTTCGGATTCAATAAAGGACCCAAAATAGTCCACTACACAAGATAACAACAACAAAAGTAAAGGATAGATAGTGAGACCAAGATTATTACAAGATTAAGGACTAAAGAATGTATTAAACTCAAAAAAACCCTAATGAATGTAATAATCCAAACCACACTCTTACGGTGACTTCAAAGGGAATCAACTCACCTCAAGATTCACCATTTCCAAGCAAAGATCAATATTAGCTTTTCCAAGCCCTAAACTAAGACTACCTAAAGTGTTCTACTCTCAAGAGAGAGGATTTGTGTTTCAATCTTTCATTCTTCCAAAAACTTTTGAAAATAAAACTAAAGGGGGCCTATTTATAATATATTACAAATAAAGATAAAAAGACCACTTTGCCCTTAATGAGAGGGGCTGCCATGGTGTGTAAATATTTTATATGTAATGTATAAAATACCCTTAATGAAGGGGCAGCCAAGGTATGTTATAACTTGAATGAATGGTACCTTTTCAATGCTCACAAAAACCGAGTATGGTTTATACTTCAAGGCTTGTGGTTCTCAGGTTAGCATCAATGTAAGAAAGTAGTGAGTACGCACATGAGGGTACCTTAGTAGAAGTTGACTTGAGTGATACCTTTCTCTACTATCTATTTGCTTTGGATAATATGTATGCTATTGTAGAGAGTACGCCATTTAGTTTGGGTAGAGACCATGGGAAAGGGGAGTGTTGTCTAGACCCGTGTCTATGGCCACTCTTTTCGTTTGACCCCGGTGCCAAGTATAGATTTTATGATGATGGTGCACCCAACTTGTTGCTTGGTTTACATGAAAAGCAAAGTATCACTTTTGGTAAATTCCATAACCAAATCCTTTGTGCATTTTTCATTAATTATTTAATATTTAGTTCAAAGGATCCTTGGTTATATTCTAAATATGTGCAACCTTGGAATGTTGAGGTGATTTGTCGTGCTAACACTAACCCTCATTCCATGAGGAGTTTGTATTTGTACGTCCTTTCTTTGGTTTTGCAAGGTTTGTATTCGAGGTCGAATCCTTTTCAAGATGGAGAGGATGATACGAGTCAAATGGTCACCTTAGTTTTTGATGACATCTTTGAAGGCCAACACCTAAAGGCTCAAGACTTGGTCACCCCGAGAGCACAAGGATACGCAAGGAAGGATCATTTTGAGCATGACTTAAAGCAATCTCGTATGTGGAAGGTTGCTTACATTGATGCTAACCCGAGAACCACAAGCCTTGAAGTATGAACCATACTCGGTTTTTTAGAGCATTGAAAAGGCGCCATTCATTCAAGTTATAACATACCTTGGCTGCCCCTTCATTAAGGGTATTTTATACATTACATATAAAATATTTACACACCATGGCATCCCCTCTCATTAAGGGCAAAGTGGTATTTTTATCTTCATTTGTAATATATTATAAATAGGCCCCCTTTAGTTTTATTTTCACAAGTTTTTGGAAGAATGAAAGATTGAAACACAAATCCTCTCTCTTGAGAGTAGAACACTTTAGGTAGTCTTAGTTCAGGGCTTGGAAAAGCTAATATTGATCTTTGCTTGGAAATGGTGAATCTTGAGGTGAGTCTTTCCTATACTACCTCTTTGCCTATGATGATGTCCATGCTAGTTTTGGATTTACTTTATGTCGAGGTAGGAAGTTTGTTGGTCTGTCCATGTGTGTGTGTAATAATGCTATATGGATTTTATGGACTTTAGAACCAATCAAAACACCCCCCTTGGTGTGATCTTTTGACGAGATAAAGAAGCAATAGTGTCTTATGGCTCATAAGATGAAGGAAGTTCTACCTTGTGGATTATTTGATGTCATTTTGACCTATGTAGTTTCTTTATCTCTTGGTAATTCCTGTAACCAAATCCTTTGTGCACCTTTTATTGAGATTTTTATATTTAGTTCAAAGGATCCTTGGTTATATTGCAAATATGTGCAACCTTGGCATGTTGAGATGATTTATTGTGCTAACCCTAACCCTCATGCCATGAGGAGTTTGTATTTGTTTGCCCTCTCTTCGGTTTTGCAAGGTTTGGATTTGAGGTCGAATCTTTTTTAAGAAGAGGGGGATGATACAAGAATAATGGTCGCCTTATCTTTTGACGACATCATTCAAAGTCACTATGTGAAGAATCAAGCTTTGGTCGCATGGAGGGCATGGGATCATACTTGGAGGGGACGTTTTTAGCCTACCATTGTTCAAACCCAAGTGTGGAAGATTTCTTGGAGCCTTGAAGACTTAAGGACTCTCGGGTTTGGACCACCTTTGTTGGTTCACAGTTTTGGTTCCCTTTACTAAGGGCATTTTGGTCACTTAGCTTTAAGGGCATTTTGGACAATTCATATTGTCTTCCAACACACTAAGGCCACCCTTGGTCATTAAGGGTAATGTGGTCTTTTTTTCTACTTTTGTAATATACTATAAGTAGTGCATTTTAGGTCTTTTCTCTTTAGTATATGAAAGATGAAATATTGAAACACTTAAAATTCTCTCTCTTAAGAGTAAACCAACTTAGTGTAGTTCTAGTATAGGGCTTGGAAAAGCTAACATTATTCTTTGCTTGTAAATGGTGGATGTTGAGGTGAGTTGTGTCACGCCTCAATCCTATTAGGGCGGACAGTACCCGTAGCCATAAAGGCCCGATAGAACCAATTCATAACCTTGTACTTCCCATGCATGTAACTATGACAACAAAATATTCTGACAAATATGATATTATGTATCGATAAGAATAATTACATAGGCCATAACAAACTTATATATTCAACACTAGGTCGTTGGGGCCACCACGTCTAAAGACAAATACTACCATAACTTTACATTAGTTTACAAAGCCTCTAAAAGAAATATCTACTTAGTTAGGGTTGGGACAAACCCCCGCCCTACTCTTAACCTTCTGCACAATACCAAAGTATATGGAACAGACTCGGAAAGCCCCGAATCAACCTGGAGCTCACCAAATTATTGAACACCCACAAATTATTCGTCCTTACTACATGATCCTGAAATGCCATTTGCTATCAAAATAGTAACCTAAATGTTATAAAAAGTAAAATGAGAGACCCACATTGCTATAATAAAGGTCGGGTCAAATTTCAAGTCAACAATGGGCTCGTGGGGCCCACAAATAAAACCCAAAATTGAATCCATCACGAGGTCCCTCGAAGGACCAGGAATTTATGCTCAAAAGTCGAGAACAAATAGAGCATAAATCAGGTCTCAAATCAACCCTTGAAGTTTAGGAATTCACGACCTAATTTCTAAGAATTTTACCATGAATTAGGATAGAAATCAAAGGTAAAATTAATGAAAAATGACCAAAAAGATTTACGTTAGCTTACCTTAACTTATGTGGATGATTTCCCACTTTTCCTTTTTATTCTCTCTCAACTTGGTGCGAAAATGGTGGAAGAAAGCACAGAATATTAGGTGGGGAAAAGAGGATAAATAGGCTATAGGTGCTGGTAAAGCGGACACCTGGGCGCTAAAGCGCTTAATGCTAAAGTGGCGACAGGACTGCTAAAGTAATCTGGGAGAAAGTTGCGGGTGCTACTAAAGCAGCCCTAATGACGCTAAGGAGGGCACCACTTTAGTAGCCATTGAGTGTTAAAGCACACCACTGCCAATGGGCCAGGGCTACTAAAGAATCCCATGGGCGCTAAAGTTCTTACGCTAAAGTGTCCCAATAAGCACTTAACCGGACCTATCAGGTGCCATGTACTAGATTTTTGACAAGTCTAAAAAAGACTTCGATTAGGCGCTTGGGATTCGTTCTAAACCCCATGTGCGCAAACAAAATATGCTACCACACCAAAGTCGATGTTTTGAAGTTAATGGATCCATCAAAACATTTATCCAATATCATTTTGACCAAGTATGGGTCCGATAACTATAGTTTTATTTTTCACACAATCCACCTAATAGTCCAAAATGAGTCTAGAAGCCTCGGGACCTAAACCAAGCATATCCTCTTCAACCATAGAACCTATAAAGGTTAGGAGATTCAACCTCATGAACTGACCAACCTGAGTGATCTCATATGATTGAGCAACAGAACCAACACAGTCAGACTGACGAGACTTAGATGCCACAAACTAAGAAGCACATGAATAGACTGATGGAACTCCGCATTAGAGATATCTCTCTGAGGTAGCTAATCATAAGTATCACTAACCCGAGAAGCTCGAGGAGGACTAGTAGCGATCGATGGAACTCCACGTGGGGTGGCACAATCAAGAGCAAGGACCCTAAACTGAGCTTATACTTATATACAGGGCAAGTCCCCTTCACATTATTCTCAGGCAGGACAGAGTTCCCAGCACCACCCCCTTAGCCTAACCTCAAGAGCACAAAAATAACAATAAAGCGGAAGGCAATCAAGATAGTAATAAAAGATGAATAGATAACTCAAATAAAAACTAAGATTCAAAACAACAACCAACCCACATGTGTGATACGGTTGGGGCAGCCTCCACAGGTACACGGTCTTTCACACGAAGCCAAGCTCGGGAATTACAAAAACTCCAAGCTTTGTTCATGCAAATGGCCGTGTGTGAGTTGGTGATTGAACCAACCAAGGACCTAAACGTTTTTATGTGTGAAGAGAGGTCTTAATGTGTAATAAACTACTCTCCAAGGTTGACACAAGAAGCAAGGGCGGATGGGTCATTTTACCCTTTTTTGTTTGTAGTATAAATAGAACATGTTAGAGAGTTATTCCTTAGTTTTTGAATGCTGATTTTTGTAACCTAAAAACACTAAACATTTCTCTCTCTCTACTCTTAGAAGCCACCCCTATTATCTCACAAGTAGAGGGATACTTGTGTTGTCTCTTTGGCTAGAAACAAGGGTTTTGAGGTCGTTAAGTGCCTCTTGGTCCTCAAAAGAACTTGGTGTTTATATTCATTAGACTTAGGGTCCTCTCTTGATGTTAGGGTTCTTAGTTTCTTGAATGTTATATGTCAAGTTATCTATCTTTCTTTATCTTGTTGTTGTTGTTGATTTTGCTATCTTAAAGTCTAGTGAAGCCGTGTGGGGCTCTTTTCGATTCACTAGCATTGTTATCTATCTTGTTGTTCTTGTGTTGTTGGACTGAAAAACCGAAACTTAAACTTGTTGTTCTTGTGTTGTTGGACTGAAATCCGAGCCTACTTGTATCTCTTGGTGTTGTTGATTTAATTTTGTATCATTTGGTATCAAAGCAAGACCGGTTGTGTTCCAACATAACCCATCTTGGGCTAGTTCACGGCTTAAACAAACAACACCAAAAAGAAATTCTGAAAATCTGTCCATTAAAAGTTGAAACCAAGAATGATGTTGTATGTTTAGATCTAGGTGTTATTTTGCTTGTTTAGTGAGTTTCTAGTGTTGGTTTCTTTCTCACCAACACTAAGGTGTCTAGATCCAAAAGTTGAGCTTGAAAACTTAAACATTGTGTAGTGACTTGAAGTGGCCGAAAGTTGCATGTTGTTGATAACCAAAAGAAAAAAAAATTGGTGGTTGTGTGTTTATGTGCTAAAGAAGTTGATGAAGTTTGTTGAGGTGTTCATCTTTTGAACTTGTTCATCTTGTTCATCTTGTTGTGTGCTCAAGTTGTAAGACAAGCTATAAAGTTGTTGTGAAAGACTTGCACCCATCACCTTCTAGTCTTGTCAATCACTTTTCCCTAATTCAAGGAACCTTGTTTTGTGGGATTAGTCAACCAAACCTCACTTTCTTCAGTTTGAAAAGGGTGAAATACTACAAGATTTTATTTTTCCCACCAAAACACTTTGCAAACTATAACAAGTTGTGTGAATATTAACACAAAAAAAAAAAAAAAAAAAACGTGTGGAACCATTGCATGCTGCCACGTCACTATAAGCTCAACTTAGGATATTCTTTGGTTGCTAATTGTTGATCCTTGGTTTCCCTTACTTGGTCCTAGAACTAATTAACAAACTAGTACATTCCTACTAGGTTGTCAACTAGTTCCTTGAACCGTTTGTTCGTGTCAACGATTATTTGAGTGCTTTTATTCGTTTGAATGAATTGCTGATTTTTGACTCTAGTCCGGCAAGAATTCTTTGAGTCTTCAAACAAGAATCCATTCCGGATAAGAGCTTACTCATACCTTAAAAATTTCACGGTTACTAGCCAATTATACAACTCTTGTGGAACACGAACTTGTGGTGAACTAAAGCGGATAATATCTTGACAATGGAAGGAGCTACGTCTCATAATGTGGATACTAATGCCCTTGATTCTATGAGGGTCACTCTTGAGGCCGTTACCCGGACACTTGAAAGGTTGAATTCGGAATTTGGGGCCGTGAGAGGGGACTTGGCAGCAATAAAGGGGGAAGTGTCGACTATTAGTGGGAGATTAGAACAAGTGGAGAGCCAAAGGAACTCTCGTCCTTCTACTCCTCTACATGTATCTACCAATGGTCATGATAGGACCTCCTCCGCAACCATCACCCCCGAAACAGTCCACCAAATGCTAAATGCACCCCAAGCTCCACTAAATACCGCAAGCCAAACTACCTATTTTCCTCCAAACCGAGACCCCACTAGACCACTACATTTCCAAGCCCCTCCAATTCCACAAGAGGGATTTGGACGCCAAGTACCTCCACTAAATCCGAACCCTCCATTCCAAGCTCCATTAAACCAAAGACCGCAAATTCCAAATCCTCCGAATCAAAACGGCCAAGGCCGACCAGCCCACTTTAAAGGATACGGTAGAGAGGAGTATGAAGGAGATGGAGCCTTTGATGATGCTTATATGAGGGAGGGGGAGTTAAGAGGGGGTCGAGGAGAACCTAGGAGATACCGGGGGTATGGAGATAGGGGAAACCGACACCAAGAGAGAGACGTAGGCATCAACACCATCAAGTTGAGCCTACCCATCTTTAAGGGTGAAAGTGACCCCGAGACCTACTTAACTTGGGAATCGGCTTGTGACAAAGTTTTCCAAGTTAATGACCTCTCGGAAGAAAAGAAGAGTTGCTACGCTATAGCTCACCTCGAGGGCTATGCTAACACTTGGTGGGAGTATGTTAAACGATTTGGTAATGAATTAGTTGATGGGCTGCCACCACCTTGGTATCGGTTGAGGTATTTGATGAGACAACGATACCTTCCCGAGAGATATCGTCATGAGTTGCTTGCTAGATTATATGGCTTGCGGCAAGGAGGCAAGAGTGTGATGGCCTATTTTGACGAGTTCCAACAACTCATGTTGAAACTTGATCATCGTGGGGAGCAAATCAGTCACGACATCATCCGGTTCAAGTGTGGGTTGAACAAAGAGATCTCCACTCATTTGACCCTTCACCGGTTTGAAACCATTGACGGTATATTTCAAGCGGCCCTTGAGATTGAAAGGGAACTTAAGGAGAGATCATCCTTCAAGGCAAGGGTACAAACCCCCTCGAGTTGGCCCAAAAACAAGGACCAACCCGCCCCTACGAAGCTGCCCGAGTCCAAAACAGTCCCTAAATTCCCTCCGAAACCGGAGGCTCACAAATATCCCAACCCAAAGGGGTTCCAATGCTTCAAGTGCCAAGGTTGGGGGCATAAGGCCAATGAATGTCCGAACCGGCGCAATGTGATCCTACGAGAAGGGAAAGTGTACTACCTTGGTGAGGAGGTGGTTTCCGAAAGGGGGGAGGATGAGGCCGAGCCTCAAGATGGAGAGGGAGCTGAAAATGGGCCGAATGATGATGAATTAGATGGTAGTGAAGATGTCTATCCACAAGAAGGGGAGTGTGTGGTTCCAAACTTTGTGGTTAGACGTGTCATGATTAGTAAGGCGATAGATGACCCGAGTCAAAGGGAAAATCTATTCCATACTAAGTGTCTTGTAAAGGGGAGTGTGTGCACCTTGGTGATTGATAGTGGTAGTTGTACAAATGTTGCGAGCCATGCTATGGTAAATTTCTTGAAGCTACCAACTACACTACACACTAGTCCTTACAAGCTACAATGGTTGAACGATTGTGGTGAATTAAAGGTCACAAGGCAATGTGTGATTCGGTTTAAGGTGGGAAACTACCACGATGAAGTGCTTTGTGACGTGATCCCAATGCAAGCATGTCACTTGTTGTTAGGTAGACCATGGCAATATGATAGGTCTACTAAACACGATGGGAGGTCCAACCGGTATACGCTTGAGAAGGATGGCCGAAAGGTCACACTTCATCCTCTTTCACCCTCCCAAGTAAATGAGTGGCATCAAAAGATGAGAGAGTTGAAGGGAAAGGGGAAGGAATCCGAAAAGGGAGAAAAGGAGGGGAATGCCGTAGGTGAGGAAGTAGGGACATCCGAGGCTGTCCCAACGACAAGGGAGATGGAAAACGTAGTGATGTTGGCTAGGAGGAAAGAACTCTTCATGGACCATGATGAAAACAAGCCGATGTTACTTTTGGCCCATTGTTTTAATACTAACCCCACTAATTCTTCCATTTCCCCTTTGATTTCTTGTGTGTTGCAGGAGTATGAAGATGTATTTCCTCAAGAACTTCCGCAAGGATTGCCCCCACTTCGGGGAATTGAGCACCAAATTGATTTGGTGCCGGGTTCACAACTTCCAAACAAACCGGACTATAGGAGCAATCCCATGGACACTAAGGAGCTTGAAAGACAAGTTGAGGAGCTTCTCAACAAGGGATACATCAAGGAAAGCATGAGTCCGTGTGCTGTTCCGGTGCTTTTGGTACCAAAGAAGGACGGAACTTGGCGCATGTGCGTCGATTGTAGAGCCATCAACAAAATCACTATAAGGTATCGTCATCCAATCCCTAGACTAGATGATATGTTAGATGAGCTCCACGGATCTTGTTTGTTTTCTAAAGTGGACCTTAGGAGCGGCTATCACCAAATTCGCATGCAACCCGGTGATGAGTGGAAGACCGCATTCAAGACCAAATTCGGTCTATATGAGTGGCTGGTCATGCCCTTCGGCCTTACCAATGCTCCTAGCACCTTTATGAGGCTAATGAGTCATGTAATGAAGCCTTATATTGGAAAGTTTGTGGTGGTTTACTTTGATGATGTGTTGGTGTATAGTAAATCTATTGATGATCATGTAATGCATTTGAGATGTGTGTTTGATGTGCTCCGAAAGGAGAAGCTGTATGCCAACATGAAGAAGTGTTCTTTTGGTGTTGATAAGGTTATATTCTTGGGTTTTGTCGTGAGCTCAAGGGGTGTGGAAGTGGACGATTCCAAGATAGACTCTATTCGAAGTTGGCCGACCCCTAAAACTATTGGAGAAATCCGAAGTTTCCACGGGTTGGCAAGCTTTTATAGGAGGTTTGTCAAAGGATTTAGTTCCATAGCAGCCCCCTTGACCGAGGTAATTAGAAAGGACGGACCCTTTAAATGGGGTGATGAGCAGGCTAGGGCTTTTGAGGCCTTGAAAGCTACGCTCATCTCGGCGCCTTTATTGCAATTGACCGATTTTGATAAGATGTTTGAAGTAGAGTGTGATTCTAGTAAGGTTGGCATTGGGGCTGTTTTGATGCAAGAAGGTAAGCCCGTTGCCTATTTCAGTGAAAAGCTCAAAGGGGCAACTCTTAATTACTCAACTTATGATTTGGAGTTGTACGCCCTTGTTAGAGCTTTGGGAAATTGGCAACATTATTTGTGGCCTAAGGAGTTTGTGATACGAACGGATCATGAGTCGTTGAAACACCTTAAGAGCCAAGACAAGCTGAATAGGCGTCATGCTAAGTGGATTGAGTTCATCGAGACTTTCCCTTATGTAATTCATTACAAAAGGGGAAAGGAAAATGTTGTTGCCGATGCCTTGTCTAGGAATCATGTGCTTGTTGCTACCTTGTCTTCGAAATTGATGGGTTTTGAGAGCTTGCGGTTGTTGTATCCCGAGGATCCTACCTTTGCTACTATTTTTAGGGAATGCGAAGAGTGGGGAAGGGACCGTTGGCTTAAGGAGAATGACCATTCCTCCTACTCTCGGTTCGATGGGTATTTGTTCAAAGGGAGGAGGTTGTGTGTTCCTTCTAGTTCTTGGAGGGAATTATTTGTGAGGGAGGCCCATGACGGAGGCCTCATGGGGCACTTTGGGGTAGACAAGACCCTCGGAATCTTAGAGGAGAACTTCTATTGGCCCAAAATGCGCAAAGACGTCACTAAAATTTGTAGTCAATGCGTGGCCTGCCGGAGTGCAAAATCTCGTCTCCTACCTCAAGGATTATACACCCCACTCCCTACTCCCCTTAGACCTTGGTTGGACATTTCGATGGATTTTGTTTTGGGGCTGCCAAGGACTAGAAAGGGCCGAGATAGCATTTTTGTTATTGTTGATAGATTCTCTAAAATGGCTCATTTTATTCCATGTGCTAAAACCGAGGATGCTCGTAGTGTAGCTTCATTATTTGTTGAACATGTTGTAAAGCTTCACGGGGTACCGAGGACTATTGTGAGCGATAGGGACTCCAAGTTCCTAAGTCTCTTTTGGAAGTCCATGTGGGGTAGGCTTGGAACGAAGTTACTTTTCTCCACGTCTTGCCACCCACAAACCGATGGCCAAACAGAGGTAGTAAATAGAACCTTAGGGTCTATGCTACGTTCTATGGTTAAAGGTAAACTGACTTCATGGGAAGATCACCTACCTTTGGTGGAATTTGCATACAACCGGGTAATACATTCGAGCACGGGAATGACTCCCTTTGAATGTGTTTACGGCCTGAATCCCCTTACCCCTTTAGATCTCACTTCTTTGTCTAGTGATCTCATGACCAGCTTAGATGGAAATAAAAGAGCCGAGACAATGAAGAAAATGCATGAAACGGTGCGGATCAATCTTGAAAAGAAGAACCAAGAGGTTGCAAAAAGGGTAAATAAAGGGAGAAGAAGGCTTGTGCTTGAACCCGGAGATTGGGTGTGGGTGCATCTTCGAAAGAATCGGTTTCCAGATCAAAGGAAGTCCAAATTGCTGCCAAGGGGTGATGGTCCTTTCCAAGTACTTGAGAGAATCAATGACAACGCCTACAAGATTGACCTTCCACCGGAATATCAAGTGCACAACACTTTTAACGTTGGTGATCTCTCCCTCGTGGATGCGGTTGAAGATGACCAAATACTGAATTTGAGGTCAAATTCCTCTCAAGATGGAGAGGATGATACGGTTGGGGCAGCCTCCACAGGTACACGGCCTTTCACACGAAGCCAAGCTCGGGAATTACAAAAACTCCAAGCTTTGTTCATGCAAATGGCCGTGTGTGAGTTGGTGATTGAACCAACCAAGGACCTAAACGTTTTTATGTGTGAAGAGAGGTCTTAATGTGTAATAAACTACTCTCCAAGGTTGACACAAGAAGCAAGGGCGGATGGGTCATTTTACCCTTTTTTGTTTGTAGTATAAATAGAACATGTTAGAGAGTTATTCCTTAGTTTTTGAATGCTGATTTTTGTAACCTAAAAACACTAAACATTTCTCTCTCTCTACTCTTAGAAGACGCCCCTATTATCTCACAAGTAGAGGGATACTTGTGTTGTCTCTTTGGCTAGAAACAAGGGTTTTGAGGTCGTTGAGTGCCTCTTGGTCCTCGTAAGAACTTGGTGTTTATATTCATTAGACTTAGGGTCCTCTTTTGATGTTAGGGTTCTTAGTTTCTTGAATGTTATATGTCAAGTTATCTATCTTTCTTTATCTTGTTGTTGTTGTTGTTGATTTTGCTATCTTAAAGTCTAGTGAAGCCGTGTGGGGCTCTTTTCGATTCACTAGCATTGTTATCTATCTTGTTGTTCTTGTGTTGTTGGACTGAAAAACCGAAACTTAAACTTGTTGTTCTTGTGTTATTGGACTGAAATCCGAGCCTACTTGTATCTCTTGGTGTTGTTGATTTGATTTTGTATCAATGTGTCCACGAAAGCCTCTTAAAAACAAAATAACATCTAAGTCGGAATATGCCCTCAACTGTGAAAAAAAAGAATCCAAAAGTACTATGATAATAAAGAGAGAACTTGGATATGAGGAATTATATTATGTGTTATTTCCATATTAACCTCTCCATTCAAATCTTGGAGTGTATTTGTTCTAATAAAACTTCATTATCTTATGTAAAAATTTTAGAATTTAGCTAGCTCATATCAACTTTATCATTTTCAAGATCATGGTTTTTTTCGTTTAGTTTAAATAGATTATTTAATATATTTATTTATTAATATAGGTACACGCTCTACACGCGTATCCTAAACTAGTATTTATAATCTATATCTATAATATATTAAAAGTGTGAAAGTGATAGCCTAAAGGACTATCAAACACACGAAATTGGCTACTAAGATGCAAATTCCAGCAACCAAATAAAGAGAAAACAACACATAGAATGGAGATGAAGAAGAAGAATTGCATGAAATTAAAGATAGATAGAGAGACCCTCACTTCCACCAATGAATAACACTAGAAGGTGTATCAAACCTACAAACACACATCACCAATGTAAGATCAAACCACTCTCTTAGGTGACCCAAAGGAAACACTCTTCCTCAAGCACACCTTTCTTGCCAAATTTTCCAATACAGGTGAAACCCTAACTTCAAATGTATTCAAGGAACCAATTTCGGGTTTGAGAGCTAAAACTACAATCCTAAAGCTACAATCTAATAAAAATATTCAATTTCATCCAAGTCTAATGAAAATACAAGCTAAAGGGTCTATTTATACTATTACATGCCCAAAGACAAAAATGCCCTTAACGAGGACTTAAAAGAAGGCGCCTATAGAGTGTTTTTTTGGAGTGTAAAAAAGTATTCATTATCCTTCTTTTGAGGCACCTATGGAGTGCATAAATTCCCCTCCTTCCTTCTCTTGACCAAGGCTTCAAAATACTCCAAAAAGTCTTTAATTGCTTGCCAATTCCGAAGCCTTGACCCTTAGACAATATCTTGTGATCTTGAGGCTCATTGTGCTTGTATCAGAAAGGCCTAACAAATATTGTTTGAACTTTTTGCCCTTCATTAAAAGTCTTTGCTTTAGATAAAATAGTCTTTTCACTATTTTTTTCTTAATATTTAAGAGTTAAAAATTAATTAAATATATTTATGGTAAACCTTTCATTATTAGAATTCATCATTAATTAAATATATTTATGATAAAACTTTTTCTTATTAGAAGTCATCAAAATTAATGGTAATTAATACTTTTTCCATTAGTTTAAGAATTCTTAATCAACTAAATTTGATTTTAAGAAAATTTGAAAAATCTAGGAATAAATAAAAGCGTTAGAATAAGAAAAATTAAAGAAGTATCAAATTTGTAAAAGTTTAAAGTACGCAGTAAGAATGTAATCCATGATTTTGTAAAGATTTGAGTTTAAAAACATGGAAAGGTTTTAAATATATATAAAAAATATCGTACTACAAATATAGTTAAAATTGATGCGTCTCTCTTAGCCTCTGGTAGCAAGGGAAAGAGATATTGCATTACAGACGCAAAAGTGATGATCCATCAACCAGTTGAAATTTCTGATGGTAAAATATATATGTGCTTAGACTAAAATATATGCTTATGTTACATTATTATATTAAAGTGTGGAGGATCTTTGAAAAATGATTTAAATTTTTTTGCACTTTATTAAAAATCTCCGTAATAGACAAAATCATTTAATTTTCAATAATCAAACGTTACACGTGCGATTACACTAATGTATATATATATTATATATATTATATATATTTATATATATACACGAGAGATGAAGTTAAAAGTGACTAATAAATTTGTCAGTTAAGTGAAAGTCCTCTAAATTTTAATAATTCGATAAAAATAATAATTTTTTTTTTTAGCCTTTTATTTTGATACTGAAGTTGTCCTAATAATAACTATGCTAAGTTGTTCAACAACTAATTAGTTGTCTAAACTGCTAGAACAGTGTATGCAGTTGTTTGAGACGTGACCCACTTACTAATATTATGGGAACACTTATTTCTTTCAATTAATTCGACATTCTCAACTCATTTTTCCTATATACTGGTACAGTTGATGACTAGAGTTGAGCAAAAAGGTTTTTGCTCGAGGGTATAAAAACCCTATAAGCATAGCGGCGTTGAAAAATTGTTGTACAAAATGACGGCACTGTCGGAGCTCACCGACGACATTGTTCGGAGCATGACCGTAGGAGCCGTTTTCTCAGATTTTGTGAGTTTATCCTTCGACTTCTATACATACAGATTTATATCCAATTTAATTTCGGGTAAAAGAAGAGTAACTCGCCTGTGATTTTAAATCAATCAATTAATCCAATGTAGTTGTGATCGGTTCTCTATATGCCCTCAGAGTTTCTGTGAATTTGTATAAACGCAAGGAGTAACTAAATAATTAACTGACAGGACTGATAAGCAGGCTTTGCAAAGGATAATTCAACTCTATTTTTTACCTAATATTAGCGGAACATCGTTACGCAAAAGTACACGGGCTAGTTCAGGAAAGAGCAATTAGTCGCACACCGGCAAATACCGAATGTGAATATTGAAACATCAAAGAGTGTATTATTATTATGACTATTTTTTGGTGTAATATCCACGGTGCGCACCTCAACTCATCTATCAAGCAAGCTGTCCATCAGGGCTGCAGCAGGCTGATACTAGATTCTACTCGATAGCAGGAGTTCAATGGACTCGAGGATCGAAGATACTGTCTGAGGAGTAACTAACTCGAGAGAAACAGTTAAAAAGAAGAACAGAGAGTAACTAACTCGAGAGAAACAGTTAAAAAGAAGAACAGAGAAACATATTTAGAGGGAAGAAAGTAATTTCTATATTTCTATGAATGAAATGAATGTGATTACATGTTTATATAGAGCTCATGAATTCACTACCCAATCAGCTCAGCTACTAGAGTTAGTTATAATTGCTTAACTAACTGTCTAACTAACTACACTGTAGCAACCACACTGTTAACTAATTGCTGGACATATTACAATTTCCTACTTGTGAATATTGTGTATCAGTACTCCCCCATACAAAAGATCCTTGACCTCAAGGATCAAACAAAAGAAACCTAGTCTTCAGTACACTAGCAAATTCCCAAGTAGCAACATCAGCAGGTAGACCAGTCCACTTGATCAACACCTGTGCAACGGCCTTATTCCCTTTCTTTACCATCTTCTTTGTAAGACTAGCTCAGGTTCAGGACAATGAGGATTTGCCAAGTCAACTGTAGGAGGATGAGGGATCTGTGGAGGCAACTCATAGCATTTCTTTAACAGAGAAACATGGACAGTAGGATGTCTCTTGACAGAATCAGGTAGCAAAAGAGTGTAGGCAACCGGACCAACTCTTTTAATGATCTGAAAATGTCCATAAAACTTAGCAGCTAGCTTGTGTGAGGCATAATTAGTGATAGTAACCTGCTTGTAGGGATGAACCTTGAAGTAAACCCAGTCTCCCACCTCAAAATTCCTATCAGTTCTATGAGCATCAGCCAGTTGTATCATTCTTATCTGAGCTCTGGTAAGGTGGTGCTTAAGCAACTGAAGTTTGAGCTCTCTATTCAGCAGGGTGTTATCAACTTCAGCTGAAGCTGATTCACCAGGAAGGTAAGGCAAATGTAGTGGTGGAGGTCTACCATACAAAGCCTCATACGGTGTTGTTTGAATAGCTGAATGATGAGAGGTGTTATACTAATACTCAGCCATAGGAAGACAAGAAAACCAATTAGATGCATCCTCGTTGCAGTAGCATCTCAAGTATGTCTCTAAACATCTGTTTAAAACTTTAGTTTGACCATTGGGGGTGATATGTCGAAGATGTATGCAACTTAACACCTTGTAATGTGAATGATTCCTGCCAGAAAGAACTGATGAAAACAACATCCCTGGTCGTATCAAGGAATCCATGCAACTTCACAACATTATCCATGAAAGCTTTGGCAACAGTTTGAGCTGTATAAGGATGCTTGAGTGGAAGAAAATGCCCATACTTACTGAGTCTGTCCACTACCACTAGAATCACCTCATAACCATGAGACTTAGGTAACCCATTAATAAAATCCATGCTAATTTGAGACCATACCACATCAGGGATAGGTAAAGGTTGTAAAAGACCAGGATATGCAGCTAAATCAGACTTGTTCTTTTGGCAAACATCACAACCTTGAATGAATTTCTTCACCTCCCCTCTTATGTTCTTTCAATAAAAAAGTGTAAGTAATCTCCTTAATGTAGCTTCAACACCTGAGTGACCACCTGAGTCACCTCATATCATTGTAGCATGCCATAATGATATGATCTCTTTTCTCAAATCTGGATCCCTGCCAACCACTAACCTACCTTTCCTTCTTAGTTGACCTTGACTCCAGGTGAATTGCATGTGAGTTGTAGGATTATGCTGTAAGTCTGTAATGAGCTTTTGCAGATCAACATCAGCATCCCAACTAGCTACAATAGCTTGAAACAGATCAGTATTTGCAGGTGAAATGAACAAGGCTAGCAACTCAACTCCAGTGACTCTTGACAAGGCATCGGCCACTTTATTATCAACTCCTCTTTTGTACTTGGTCAACCATAACAGTTGCGAATTAGTGTGTAGCTTTTGCTCCATAAGGAACTTCAGAGCCTTCTGATCAGTCCTTATTATAAACCTTTGCCCTAATTAGTATTGAGATCACTTAGTGATGGCTTGAACAATTGCTAATAATTCTCTGTCATATACTGATAGTGCAGCATGCTTAGGGGACAAAGCTTTGCTTATAAAAGCAATTGGATGCCTTTCTTGCATAAGTACAACGCCTATTCCAAATCCACTAGCATCATTCTCTACAACAAATGTCTTGTTGACATCAGGCAAAGCAAGAACAGGAGCCTGTGTCAATGCCTTCTTCAAGTGATCAAAAGCTTTTTAGGCTATGGATGACCATTGAAAGTTGTTCTTCTTGGTTAAATCATTTACAGGTTTGCTGATCACACCGAACCCTTGTATGAACCTTCTGTAGTAACCAACCAGTCCCAAGAACCCTCTTAATTGCTTAGGAGTAGATGGAATAGGCCACCTCCTCACTGCTTCAATTTTTTGAGGATCTGTTGACACTTCCTTTGATGAAATAAAGTGGCCAAGATACTCAATTTTCTGAACTCCAAAGAAACACTTGCTCCTCTTGGCAAATAAATGATGCTTGGTGTCATCTTTTCAAACACAGACCTTAGATGTACCACATGTTCCTCAATAGTTCTACTGTAAACCAAGATCTCATCAAAGAAAACTAGCACATGTTTCCTGAGAAATATCTGAAATACAAAGTTCATCAACCCTTGAAATGTAGTAGGTGCATTGGATAAGCCAAAAGGCATCACCAAGTATTCAAAGTGTCCTGAATGAGTTCTAAAAGCAGTTTTGGGCACATCTTCTATAGCCATTCTTAATTGATGATAGCCAGATCTTAAGTCAATCTTTGAAAATAATTTTGATCCTCCTAACTCATCCAGTAGATCTTCAACAATAGGAATAGGGAACTTGTTTTTCACAGTAAACTTATTCAGGTCCCTATAGTCAACACATAATCTCCAAGTACCATCTTTCTTACCCACTAGAACTACTGGAGATGCAAATGGACTACAACTAGGCTGTATAATCCCCTGCTCTAACTTCTGCTGCACCAGACCTTCTATAACGTCCTTCTTAATGGAAGGGTATCTGTAAGGTCTTTTATTCGTAGGTTCAGTTCTAGCTTGCAGGACAATCCTATGATTAAACACCCCTTGGAAGGTGGTAGACCACTAGGTTCTTCAAACAATTTGTGAAACTCCAACAACAAATCTAATAAAGGTTGATCATTTTCAGGTACACTTTCATCAACATCTACTGAATGCCCCCTCATTTGTTCACTTCCCATAGGCATCACTTGAATCATACAAAGTTGGGATTGATTACCTGAGTGTTTAGCCGGCTTGCTAGCACTTGAAGTCTGCACCTGATTCCCAGCACCTCTTAGTACATGTTTCCTGCCTTTGTACCAGAATTCCATTGTCAGATTTCTGAAGTTCATCTTGATATCACCTAAGGTCAACAACTATTGCACCCCAAGTACTACACCACAAGATCCCAAGGGTAGCAGTAGAAAGTCTGCTGAAAACTCAGCTCCTTGCAACAACCAAGTGATGGTGGTCATTTTATCTACTTTCATGCTTCCATTAGCTGCAACAACCATTTGTGGACTAGTAGATCTCATTGCACACCCTAGCCGTTGTACTAAGTCAGGGTCTATGAAGTTATGAGAACTTCCCGTGTCTATCAATATATGCAACCCTTTCTTAGCATGGTATCCGAGACCTTTAGAGTCCTAAAACCTAAGGATCCATTTAAAGCATGAATGGAGATCTCCATATGTTTAGCAGGTTAAGATAGCTCCAACTTGCTCTCCTCTTCCTTATGCACTTCTACCTTAGTTTCATTCAGTACATTATCTAGAGCTGTCAATACGGGTTGGCCCAACCCATCTGGGCTAGCCCATACGGGCTTTGAGTTTGAAGGGTCAGGCTGGGCTGGCCCATTTAAATGACGGGCCAAAAAACACCACAAGCCCACGCTATTACCCTGTGGGCTGCGGGCCTCACGGGCCAACCCACTTTTTAAAAAATAATATTTTATAATTTAATTTTACACTGTTAATAAACATAAATATTTATCACACAATAACACATACTATTAATGTTTGTTAATCAAAAGGGAGCCAGAGCTCGAATCACCCAAAGTAGGAAGAAAACGAAGAGGTGGCACTACTCAATCGGAAACATCACGGTTGAAAGCCGATGGCGCGTTGAGGGAGATATAGTGCAGAGGAGGCGGCTAGCTGAACTAAGGAAATTAGGAAAGTGAAGAGTACAATGCACTCTATGTTTTAGTGGTAGATATTTAATTATTTATTAGATAGGAAAGTAGGAAACTTTTCAGTTTCCATTTTCTTTGTTAATGGAACCGGTCAATGGTCATCATTGGACTTGATTGTTTTTTAACCTTTTTATTATTTTTCAGTATTTTATTTAATTTTTAAATTATTTATTATTTGACTGACGGGCCGGCCCACGGGCTAGCCCAACCCACATTCCTTAAGCCCTACAGGCCATGGGCTTATCCGGGTCGGGCTAAAAAGCCTTGTTCTTAAATGGGCTGCAAAAATTGAAGCCCACCCCATCAAATTACAGGCCGGGCTGGCCCACCGGGCCTTGGCCCATATTGATGGCTCTAACATTATCTGCTTCATCTACTTCTTCCAATTCTAACAAATACAATTGTTTAGAAGTCTTACAATTATGCCCCACAGTATACTTTTCATTGCAAAAGTAGCATAATCCCTTTGCTCTCTTTTCATTGATTTCCTTCGGGCTCAACCTTCGTCTATTCAGATTCTTATTAAAGCTTCCTTGAGTTGAATTAGGGGTAGGTAGTATAGGTTTATTACTGAAATTTTTCTAATCTCCTATTTTTCTTGAACTAAGTACAAAATGTGAACTTACTGGAGGTTTAATAGCATGCAAGTATGCCTCTTGCAATCTTGCACTTCTGTACACTTGAGATAAGGAAGTGGGGTTGGTAATCTTGACAGCAATGCTGAGTTCTGGTGATAATACCCCCAATGTAGCAACTAATTGCATTCTCCTCAGACAAATTCACTCTTGTAAGTTGTCTTTCAAACACAACTTGATATTCTTTGATAGTGCCTACTTGTTTAATCTTCTTTAACTCCTCCATAGGGTCATCAAAATCAGATCCAAATCGTTCTACCAATGCCATCACATACCCATTCCACCCTATAGGTTGAAGATATTATCGATATCTCATGGAGGATAAATGCCATTGAATTGCTTCACCTTCCAAATGCTAGGTGGCTATAGTAATTTTCTCAGAAACCTTTTCCATTTAAAAAAACTGCTCAATCTTGAACAACCAAAAGCGTAAATCATCCCCTGTAAACTTCAAAAATTCCATCCGCGACCACTTCGAAAAATTAGATTGGGAATTATGATAACTGCCAGGGCCTTGATCCCTGTTGCCTCTCTCCTCAGATTGCTTAGCTCTGGATGGTTCACCTTGCCCCACTGGGGATTTTTTCCTTCGATTTTTTGCAGAATTCATCAAATATTCTTTCAATTCCAGAACCACCTGGTCTAATTTCTTCAGAGCAGTAACTTCCCCTGTCAAATTTCCCATATCTGTGGCCAATTTCTGCACCATTTCTCATAATTCAACCACTTCATAAGCAGAATTCTCTGAAGATCTTGCTGTCTTTGTCATCGTAAATCTAAGGAAAGTATGGCTTTGATACCAATGATACTAGATTCTACTCGATAGCAGGAGTTCTAACTTGAGAGAAACAGTTAAAAAGAAGAAGAACAGAGAAACATATTTAGAGGGAAGAAAGTAATTTCTATATTTCTATGAATGAAATGAATGTGATTACATGTTTATATAGAGCTCATGAATTCATTACCCAATCAGCTCAGCTACTAGAGTTAGTTATAACTGCTTAACTAACTGTCTAACTAACTACACTGTAGCAACTGTTGGGCAATCCTCCCCACATCGGTGGGTTAAAGGGTCCTTGGTCTCATTATATGGTCTTGGGCAATCCTCCCCTCATGAGCGAGCTTTTAAGGTTGAGTTAGGCCCAAGGTCCATTTCTTTATCATGGTATCAAAGCCAGGCCCACCCAGTTCATTGTTTCCGATGTTGGGCCCCCCGTCTTATATTGTCCATGCTCCAGATGTCCAGGCCTGGGCGTGCGGGGGGTGTTGGAGTCCCACATCAGTGGGTTAAAGGGTCTTTGGTCTCCTTATATGGTCTTGGGCAATCCTCCCCTCATGAGCTAGCTTTTGAGGTTGAGTTAGACCCAAGGTCCATTTCTTTATCAGCAACCACACTGTTAACTAATTGATGGACATATTACAATTTCCTACTTGTGAATATTGTGTATCATAGGCAGGTTCATAGCATGTGTTGTAGCTGGGAGATCCGACCTGTTGTTACTCCAATGCCTGGGGGCTGTCAGAAGTCATTTTTCTTGAAGTAACATCATTACATTATGAACTTTTGAGTTTGAGATGATAGATAGAACAGGGTTAGGGCAGTGTTTTTTGTATATTGTAGATCAAGTGGTGTTCGATGAGTGGTTGTTAAACTATCACAACCTATAATGTTGAATTCTTACCCATTTAAGTATGTACCAAGAGCAATTTCAAGGTGCCATTTGTTGTAGTTATTTAGGCATTTTCTTGTTTGCAAAAAACTTAATGCTTTTTGTGACGTCAGATGTATCTATTTACAATGATGTGCACTCTCATGTAGACTTTGAAATAGCCTATTTCACTGAGAATATAGTAGCTTATTCTACTGATTTTGCTACTTTGTAGCATTTACCTTCCGGCTTCCATTTAAATGGTCCTGATGGTTAAGGTAGTTATAGTATTTACTTGGACTCTGAAAAATGACATACTAGAAATGATTGAAGAAAGAGGAACAAAGATGCATTCAGGGTAACAACATAATCAAAGAAGAGTGCATCAGAAATTGGTTAACTTGGTCCTATGTCTACCAGCCCCCTCTTCTGGATGCATTTATTTAGCTGCAGTTTAATTGAAAATAACTTGTTGAAGATGGAAATCAGTGGTGCTTTCAACTTTCAATATGTAATCATAGAAACCCTTTATCCTGATTTGGATAGAGATGGTTAATGATGACCTAAGTTGCTCGGACTCTTCAAAAATGTCTATGGGTGCGTGTCGGATCCTCCAAAATAATGTATTTTTGTAGGATCCGACACGGGTGCGGCAACATTTTTGGAGAGTCCGAGCAACTTAGATGATGACTAGTCGTAAGCAGAGCTAGGGACAGATCAATGCTCACCATATACTTTCATGCTCTTTTATGCAACATCACACTTAATCTTTCACGGCCTTTTCTTTTTCTGACCATTATACTATCTTGTAGCTTTACTAGAAATTCTGCATTGTGTGAGACGCTCTTATCGATAATGTAATACTTTTTCAGTAATATGTAATATTATGTATCGCTGTATCAATCTATTAATTTTAGCTTTTGATCTATGGCAACCTTGCTTTTACCTGGGCATATCTCTTTCTTTTAGGGTGGGCAGATAAACTCTCTTGATTTTCATCGGAAAGAAGATTTGCTGATAACTGCAAGTGAGGATGACTCAATTCGACTTTTTGACATTGCCAATGGGAAGTAAGTCCTTGAAACAAGCTTGCAAGAAAAGCTCTTCCTGTAACTTTCCTTTGTATCGTCCACTTACAGTATTGTGTCAGGTCATTATTCATGTCAAATTAGTAGATTCAACATCATACATCATTCATCAATATGATATTTATGGAGTTGGTTTTCCAGAACAGGACTAGAATAAGAAAAAACATAGCAACAATCCTTGAATATGTTATTGTTCTGAGCATAACGACAGTGCAAACCCTGAGCGTCGTCTTTATTTAAAGAATTCGTAAATCTTTTTTGAAACTGGTAACTTAAGACTTGGTAAATCTCCAACAGAGCATTACCCATTTTGTGGGCTTATCAGGTTTTGCCTACTATAATATATTCTTCTAGCATTCAAATTCTAACAATGGCTTCATGTTTTTAAGTACTACCCCCTCCGTTCCAGTTTATGTGACACACTTTGGGTTTTAATCCGTTCAAAAAAGAACGACACACTTCTAAATTTGGAAACAATTTACTTTATACTTCCCATTTTACCTCGATAAGTTTTTATATCTGCACAAATATTATGGCTTGTTTGATGCGACAAGTTTCAACAGTTTTATAGCCTCACAATTGCTATGACATATTTCAGACCAGAAGTTTCAAAAGTCTCCATGTCTTTCTTAAACTCTGTGCCGACTGAATCTATGTCAAATTGGCACGGAGTGAGTATTAAATTAATTGATCTTTGTGCTGTTTTGAAGTGAAGTTTTTGAAGCTAGTGAATATTTACTATAATTAAAGGTTATATACACGGATTATGTCATCATCTGGCATTATGAGTTTGTAGTTCCTATAGTTTGTCTTTTTCTTTGTGATTATGTATTTTCAAAAAGCCACATGTATTCTGAAACATAAAATCCTTAATCAGTATAAGTTGTACCGCGTGGGCTTAAAAATTAAAACTGTGAAGAACTTATAGTGGAGGAGCATTTAGAAAGTTATAGGTTCACAGGAAGACTGCATTAGGCTGCTTCACCCATTCCATAGAGAAAGCTAACTTTATAGGCAAAAAAGTGGCTGACAAAGTTTCAATCATCTTTTAACTACACCATTGGTTGATTAGCACGGAAAACTGAGGACTTCACTTCCGAAGGTGGCCACTATATCAGAACAAGAGTGCAAGGACTTGAACATGGTAGGTGTAACAGAGGTGATTTTTTCCGATTTCACCTCTGCCAGGCAGTTGCACAACACTGCACAACTTCAGCCACATGCGCACATAATCGTCTAGGGACTTCGAATACTTTCAGGCAACAATGAACAAGCTAGAAGCTTTACAGGAGTAGTCCCAACCTTTTATTATCTCTCAGATACATACAAGGAATTTCAAAATTTGGAAGGCTTAAAACTGAACAATGCCTTAGCCAAATTTCTCCTACAATAAGGGATCTGCCTAACTACAGTTACAAAGGGCAGGGCGTGCCTGGTACATGCCGGCTTACAGAAAATCAGGAACACTACGATAAGACTAAAAAACTGCCTAAGAGTGCAGTTGAGCCCGTTTTGAATTTCAGCCAACTAGCCCATGTTCCCTGCGCATGGCCAACAGCCCAATGTGCCCCACACATCGCCAGTGGACCACGTGCAATGCACATACCTAGGGCCTTAACCAAATTTGTATGTTTTCCAAACATCTTCTCAGCCTATGCCTTGGCTATGTCATACAAGCGTGCCTTGCACCCTTCCAGCTCATGCCGATGCACCTGCCCAGTCGAGTCATCTCACTGCATGAACGCAAGCCCTTTAGGTGCTCAGCACCTGTCCTTTCCCCACATTCGTTTACAAACAGCGGGCACATTGACTTAGTTGCACACTATGTCATAGTCATACAACCCGTTTACATTGCTTCCGAAGCCCATGAGCGCCCGTGTCAAGGAGCAATGTACAAGCCCTTGACACGTCTCTGTCGACATAGGTCATGTTCGAAACTTGGGGTCTAACTGTAGGCCTATATGAGAATATTTGGGGAAGTTAAAGGATCTCTGTGGCCTTGTCTATAAGGCTTTTAAGCATGAAAGCAACTTTGACATGAATATTTAATCTATGTTAAGAAGCTTGACTGGAAATGTTTTCGGGCTGGGGCGATTTATTGGTGTCCTCTTGGCTGCCACTGATTTATTTTGATTGTTGATTATATACCAAGGAAATGCTCCCAAGCCTTTGATCCAGTGGTAAGAGGGCATTGTGTGATGTGTGGGTTAGGCACATTTCACAAGTTCGACCTTACCGCAGACAAAGCCTAGTATTAAATGGAGATGGGTAGAAGGGCAAACCCATCATACTCTGAATTTCAAACCTTGTGCCATTGGATCTAGGAGATGTCTCGGATATAAAAATAAATGTACCAAGGAAATGTGGTTGAGATACTGGTTCAAATTCATTTTCAAATTATTTTCACTGTCTAATCATTATAGGAAAGTCTCTCCATGATGGAATCTAGTGTTCGTACTATTCCACATTTGACAAAATCGCTATTAGGTTGGGGGAGCATATAATGACATTGTGTGTGTTTCTCCATTTTGAAATGCTTTGTACTACTTAGGCTTTAGACTGAAAAAAAACATGATTCTGTTTGATCCTTAAGCAAGTTTTCGCTTTTCCATAATGCAACTAATGTCTCTAACTATTCCAGAATATGTAGTTCCTTTAAGTTCTTTTTGACCTTCAGGTTGCTAAAGACTACATATCATAAGAGGCATGGAGCTGATCGAATATGCTTTACCCACCACCCTCATTCTGTTATATGCTCTTCAATACATAACTTGGATTTGCATGGAGGTGATTCTCTTTGGACCAACTTTTGATTTTGAATTACATGAAAGGATACTTTACATGTTGCTTTTTGTCTGCTTCCAGAGTCTTTGCGATACCTATCCATGTACGATAATCGATGCCTTCGTTACTTTAAGGGACATAAAGAGAGGTAGGTGCTTTTTTCTTGGTATTTATCTATGATTCGAAGAATGTGAATTTTCTGCAGAAATATGGGATTGTCGAGGGGCTACCTGATCTTTTTATGAATTCTTGCTATGTAAAAACAGCTGAAATGGGTATCCACGTGCCTGGAATGCTTGATTTACTGATTTATCTTAGCAGATTTGTTCAAACAAATTTCATTTGGCTTAAAAAAGATGTTATGGAGATTTAATCCTGTTCTCTCCCAATAGAAATAAAAATTGTTATAATGTAGAAGAGAAGGAATTCGAGGGTAAGGACTAGATGCCATACAAAATAAATATAATAGATTTTTAATGGGCGGCGCTTTAGCTCTATTTTATGTACAGTAACAGTCACCGGTTGACATTATTCTTTTCCTTTCGTCTCTCTTCCTACCACATGATTTGGCATAATGATTTTCTTCAAATCTGTTACTCTGACTTGGATGCAGGGTTGTGTCACTGTGCATGTCTCCCGTTAATGACAGCTTCATGTCTGGTTCTCTTGATCATAATGTCAGAATATGGGATCTTCGCGTAAACGCTTGCCAGGTTGGCATCACATCTTTTATGGCATAAATTAGTCTTCAATTATCAGAGATATATTAGACTTGTCTTAGGCCTCTTTTGTTTCCATTAAGATTATTATTCACTTTTCCAAAAAATTATTTCATTTCCTTTGAAAAATAGTGTTTAGCCATGAAAATTCCAAATACAACTTGAAGTTGTATGTGGAATTTAGAAAACAACCAGAGTCTTGTTTTCACTTTTTAATTATTTTTTTTTCAACAAAATTCTAAATTTTTTATTTCCATAAAATAACCCCATTTACAGCTTCAAAAAAAAATAAATTCAGTTTCTAAAATAACCCCATTTAAATTACATTCCATGTTCAAATTATATATATATATATATATATATATATATATATTTTTTTTTTTTTTTTTAAAATACGTTTAAATTCTAAATACTAACAGCAAAAACTATGACAAACACACTCCTACTCTAACTCCAACTTTGAATATTCCAAATAAAGTGATTTTTTTTTTTTTGGTTTTCATGGCCAAATGCCTACTAAGACTTCTGAATCTGAATACACATCTAAATATTAAAACGTCTGAATCTGAATACACATTTAAATATTAAGATGTGCGTTAAGATCTAAGTTCTGAATTTGAATGCATATTTGAATATTAATACGTTGTCTCTAGATCTGAACACTAAATGATTAAGATTGTTTGTTGTCAATATTTGAATGTGCATACGGAATTAAACCCTAGATCAATAAAATATTATACACAATTCATTTCAACAAAATAAATTTATATTTTCACAGAAAATATTATTTTTAATATTTTTATTTGATAATAAAATTATTCTATCAAAAATGCAAATAAAAGTTATTTATCAATATAAAAAATTATCATAACAAGGCAGACAAATATGCCTTCAATTTAGGAACTTATTCGATGTCCTTAAGCAATGCTGCGTCTATAACTTTCTGCCCGTCTTTCTTTTCTTGTGGAAGTACATTCGTCTCCATATCTTAAAAAACTTGCCTTTTCCCTTCTTCTGCTTCTTCTCAACCTATTTGGCAAAATACTTATTATCAATCTTCTCCTAATTAACCCAAGAAACATCACATTAACCCCAAAAACATCAACCGTCATCGAAGTATCAATAACATTAGCTTGATTGTTTCTTGTTACTTGCCCGTTTAAGCTTAATGAGGTCCTTTGAGATGTGTGAATCAGGCTACCACAGTTCTTGATAAACACCAATACACCAAAAAATATTGTATAAAGATCATGAAAGCTTATCAGTTCAAAAGGGGCAGCCTGATACACTAAAGCTCCCACTATGCGCGGGGTTCGGGAAGGGCCGGACCACATGATTTATTATATGCAACCTCACCTTACATTTCTGCAACCGAACTTTTACATATTGTATAAAGATCATGAAAGCTTATCAGTTCAAAAGGGGCAGCCCGATACACTAAAGCTCTCGTTATGTGCGGGGTTCGGGGAAGGGCCGAACCACATGGTTTATTGTATGCAACCCCACCTTACATTTCTGCAAGGGGTTATTTCCACGGGTTGAACCCGTGACCTCCTGGTCATATGGAAACAACTTTACTAGTTACTCGAAGGCTCCCTTTCAAGCTTATTTGTTCAAGTGGTGAAAAAAGAGAGTGGCATGAAAACCTTGCCTAGAAGAGAAACACTTTCAAGCTTATTTGTTCAAGTGGTAAGAAAAGAGAGTGGCGTGAAAACCTTGCCGAGAAGAGAAGTACAGTGACGGGAAAAATCTTGTAAAATAAACTTATACTTTTAAAGAATTGACATGGTATTAAGATTCTGTTATAGATTTGATTCATTCACACCCATTAAGAGGCTTTATAAGGAAACAAAACAAATACACTTAACAACCTAAATCTGAATGATTAAGATTCAAACCATAAAAACACTCTTAATGTCACGATGTAATTTCTTAAGTTATGATAACACCTACTTTAACCTACTAGTAGGTAAGCCAAACTATAGTTTGGAACGACGAGTAACGGGCTAACAGGCGGAAGATAGAGGAAAACAAGAATAAAGACGATAGTAATAAGCAATAAGCGGAGAAGTAGATATATATATAAACATAAACATACTATACAAGAGAGGGTAGAGGACAAAATATCAAATTGAATCCCCCTGAGACCTGATTAGTGCAAGATCCACTAAACAAAATGATAGCCTAAAGGAAGGCTAAACACGAAATTGGTACTAAAGATAACAAAATCAGCAAGCACACAAAGGGAAAACAACACTTAGAAAGGAGATGAAGGAGAAGAATTGCATGAATGTAAAGATTAAAGTGACCCTTACTTCCACTAGATGATTAACAAAAGGAGATTTGTAATCTCCAATCACACCTCACAAATGAAAGTTCAAACCACTCTCTTAGGTGACCTAAAGGACTCACACTTCCTCAACCACACCTTTCTTGCCAAATAACCCAATACAAGTGAAAACCAATTCAAATGCATTCAAGGTTCAAATTTCGGTTTTCCTCTCTTAAGGAGAAGGAGAAGACTACAATCTAACACTAAGATTACAATCTAAAAAGTCACTCAATTCATTATGTCAAAACTTAGGAAAATAAGAGCTAAGGTGTCTATTTATACTATTACAAACAATGACAAAAATACCCGTAATGAAGGGTGCTCCTTTGGAGTGTAAAAAAAAGTCATTAAAAGACAAGAATGCCCTTAATGAACCTTGGAGTGTATTTCAAAGCTCCTCTTCACACTTTAACATATACACTCCAATAGGTGAACTCATGACACAATCACAAGCTTCCAACTTCATAAACATTGCTTGAAGACCATGTAACTCTTTGGCTTGACTCCTTGTGAAAGGTCTTGTGCTCTTGGTGCTTCTTATGCTTTTATCATCCTCTCCATCTTGAAAGGAATTTGTCCTCAAATTCACACCTTGCAAAACCAAAGAGAGGGAAAACAAACACACATTCTTCAAGGGAGGAGGGTTAGCATTAGTATCACTAGTTATATAGACAAGCCAAGGCTGTTCACTTTTGACATAGATCCATATATCCTTGGTATTTGTCATGAAAAACTTGGAACGAAGAATATAAGGAAGTGAATAATAGCTTTAACACCAAAAGGGAATGCACATGACCAGAAGTTACTCCACCCACATCCCAAAGGAACTCCGGGATCAAATGGAAGTAGAAGACAAAGGTCTAAGCCGAGAGGAGCCATTCCTTTCACTAATCTATCAAGCCAAGGGGGTACATATTTGAAATACAACCAATAATCCTTTGTTATGATCATGAAATACTTACTACAAGCATCACAAAGGACATGGTTAAGAGAGACATCAAGGAAAAAGGAATGCAATCCGAAACACAACCTTCCCCACCCCAATAGTATACCGGGATCAAATGGAAGAAATAGACAAGAATCTAAGCCGAGGTTAGCCATTCCTTTTACTAGAGAATCAAACCCACAATCATCCAAGGCATTTCTCACAACTTTGACATACACATGGTCACTATGAACAAGACTAATATCATGACTTTCATCACACAAGTTCAAAGGACCATAGTCATTATCTAGATCAACATTACAAGCACCAACGTCTACTTGCGAGATTTCAAGCATATCATTCACATGTTCAAGTAGTGAGTTATTCTTAGGAGCACATTGATCATTATACACAACAAGAGAACTACCAAGAAAAGAAGCACGTACTTCTACACTATGTAAATTCGAATTCACATCACCTTGGCTACTAATAGCCACATCACAACATTTTAAACTTAAGGGAGTGTAGAGTGTACCAATTTCACCTTGATTTCTCCTAGGGCAACCCACTTGTTTTTCACAATGGCCAACTAGTGTGTGAATACTCTTGTCACTTGGTAATGGAACCTTATTCAAGTTGTAAGTGCTAGCACTAGATAGACACAAATCATTCTTATGAAAAGAAATGATTTTGTCATCTAAAGGATCAACTAGTGCTTGTATACTCACAACAAGAGTTTGGTCCTTATGCAACCTAACAACACCAAGAGTATCACAAAAGGAAGATTCATATTCTCCTACACTAAGCAATTCCGAAACTACTTCGCCTTGGCCACTACTAGCCACATCACCACAATTCAAGTTTCTAGGAGTGTAGAGAAAAGCTTTGTTACCTCGTAGATTATGGGAAGTGTGTTTTCCCTCTTGTTTAGCATTAGGGCAGCCTTCATGCTCCTCATTACAAGGGAATAGTTCAAGTTTTCCCTTTGGACTCACTTCTTCATCATCACTTGTCCCAAAATGAGGACTTTCGGCCAAGGGCTTTAAGGGAGTTCCTTGGGCTTCTTCTCGGGACTTCTAAAGTCTTGAACCTACACATGAGAAGAGAAAATACTAGGCAAAATGCTAGTATTTGGGTTAGTGAATATCAAGGATCCTTTGTGGACAAAATCCACAATCAAGTGCTCTTTTTTCCTTCCAATTTCACTACCCGTGGCTTCCTTTTCCTTTTCCCTCCTTCCTTCACATCCTCCTTGTATCTCACCATCCATTTTCTCTCCATCTTGAGGCTTAGCCTCAGCCTCTTGGGTTTCTAACTCCTCCTCTTCTTCTATTTGGATGGGGAGCTTTCGGTTTTGTGGCATTTGGAGAGAAGGATAAGGTCTTTGGTTAATTGGGTTTGGGATTTGGTAGTTCGGATTTTGGGGTAGCATTGGAGTACCAAGTCTCTTTTGTTGGACTTGGTTCAATTGTGGAGGGTTTGGTGGACATAGTCTATCAACCTCGTTTCTATTCTAGTCATGTCACCCCTCATTGATCCCACATAACCCTTTATATCTCTCCTAAAAGCATCCATATCATTCCTTAAAGCATCATTATTATCATCTATTTTTCGGCCCAAGGCTTCAAGCCGAGTCATCAAGGCTCCAATAGCATAATTTCCCAAAAGTTGGGAAGTAGTACCTTCGGGTTCCATGGCAAATGTACCTAAAAAGAGGAAAAAAAACAGCAAGCAAAACAACCTACAAAACGAGCAAACAAGTTAGTTCAAAAGCCTCACTTCACTCACACTCACACTCAACCTCACCTCACACTTGGCTTCACAAGTGTTGGGAAATCGGCAATACTTGGCAAGTTACTTGGGAGGTGAGAAGCTTTGGTCCGGAATCGATCTTTGTTTGAAACGACTCAAATAAAGTGATGCACGAACTTGAATCAACAAAATAATACGACTTTAAAAAGAGAAAAGCACACAAAAACCGAAGACACGAAATAAACGAACTCTAGACTAATTACCAAATCTAGTAGGTACTTACTAGTTTGCTAATTAGTGATAGAATTAGCATAAAAGAAACTAGAATAAAAAATTAGAAACTAGGAAAATCTAATTTTAGAGATGATTTTGGTTGATCACAAGTGATGATGTGGCACTACGTGGTTGGTTGTCACTTTTCGAATTTTCAATTTTTCCAAAACCTTGTCTCGGCCAAACACTACCCTTTGGGAAGGAGAGTTTCGGATTTGAGGGTGTAAGGATGCAATTTAGAGCTCTTTCAAGCCTTCAATTGAAATGGAAAAGGATTGGTCCCCCCTTGTACTTGCAAGTGTACTTTGTTGTACCCTTGTCCCCTTCTTCTTTTGGAAGAATGGAATATTCTTTGAATATGCTTTTGGACTAACAACTTTTTTACTCTCTTTCTTCCCTCTTTTGGATCAAACAACACATTTGAATATTCTTCTTCACTAAGATATGAAGATGATGGATGAACAAGATGAATATTCAAGTGTTGACCAAGTTTGACCAACAAGCAAATGAACTCCAAATCTGATTTTTTTTAGATCTAGGTTCCTTAGGCTAAAACAAGCTCAACCAACCAAAAACCAGCCACAAAACTCACCCAAATCACCAAGACAAATTTGGATCTAGCTCAAAAAAGCTTCAGAACTCCATAACCATGGTGGATCTTAGCTCAAACTCAACCAAACTTCGCTCTAAAAGTAGATCTAGACTCCCTAGGTACTAGAGAGCAAGGGTCTAGTACAAGAAACCAACAAAACACAATTAAAACTTGTAGATCTAACTTGGAAATTTCGGATCTACACCAAACACACAAGACAACACCTTTTTTTTTGTATTTTCGAATTTTTGGCTTTTTTTTGTTGAGATTTTCTTAATAAGAACACTAAAACCAAGATTTAGGGATGTTGGAACAACCCTAAACAAGGCTTTGATACCAAATGATAGCCTAAAGGAAGGCTAAACACGAAATTTGTACTAAAGATAACAAAATCAGTAAGTACACAAAGAGAAAACAATACTTAGAAGGAGAGGAAGGAGAAGAGTTGCATGAATGTAAAGATAGTAGAGTGACCCTTACTTCCACTAGATGATTAACAAAAGGAGATGTATCAAATCTCCAATCACACCTGACAAATGAAAGTTCAAACCCCTCTCTTAGGTGACCCAAAGGACACACTTCCTCAAGCACACCTTTCTTACCAAATAACCCAATACAAGTGAAAACCAATTCAAATGCATTCAAGGTTCAAATTTCGGTTTTCCTCTCTTAAGGAGAAGGAGAAGACTACACTCTAACACTAAGATTACAATCTAAAAAGTCACTCAATTCATTATGTCAAAACTTAGGAAAATAAGAGCTAAGGTGTCTATTTATACTATTACAAACAATGACAAAAATACCCTTAATGAAGGGTGCTCCTTTGGAGTGTAAAAAAAAGTCATTAAAAGACAAGAATGCCCTTAATGAACCCCCAAATAGAGGCGGCTTTGGAGTGTATTTCAAAGCTCCTCTTCACACTTTAGCATATACACTCCAATAGGTGAACTCATGGCACAATCACAAGCTTCCAACTGTATAAACATTGCTTAAAGACCATGTAACTCTTTGGCTTGACTCCTTGTGACCTTGTGCTCTTGGTGCTTCTCATGCTTGTATCACAAAAAGGAGTACTAGACAGTGTCAGAATATACATCTTAGTCTCAGAATATAATAAATAGATTATCATGAAAATAGAAGGAGAAGGATCAGCTCCAGACTTTAAAAGCTCACCTAATCAGTGATTAACAACACAACCCAAGGTTAGTGTCAACGGGGGTGACTCGTACTGGGATCTGCATCAGGAAAAAAGATGCAAAAGTGTAGTGTGAGTATCAAAACACGGGTACTCAGTATGCATCATAGGCCGACTGAGCTTAGATACAACAAAAGAATAAATGAAGTGCGAGTATATAAACTTACGTCAGTAAATGAGAGCTAGAAATGAATTGATAGACAATGCTAAGCGAAAAATGGTGAACTGAATATAAATAACTCCAAAAGCAAAAACAAATACCTAGCTATAACTTAACTGGACCCCTATAAGCCCAGAAGGTGCCCATAAGGAGAAATTAACCCAACCGAGCCCCCATAAGCACGGTGCGTACAAACAAGAGTAAAACTAATGCAAGAACCAAATATAACAGTAGTGAATGTTAAACGAGTCAAGATGTGCAATATGCGTACCATATACACTCCTTTCCCAGCCATAGTCATGAATCTTATCGATCTCCACCGAATTCCAACCCCAGATCCATAATAGTAAAGGTAATAGATGCCAGACTTGAACCAAAACTCAATGAATAATAGAAATATACTGATGTCGTACTTGAAGCGGAACTAATAAATAATATCAATGTACAATGTTGGACTCGAATCGAAGCTTATAAATAGTATCACCATACAGATGCCGGACTCGAACCGGAACTCATAAATAATATCACCATACAGATATCAGACTCGAACCGAAACTCATAAATAAGGCATTATGTAACAATATCCTAGTGATACACTCCATCTCAAGTTCATCTAGTTACTATTCCCATTTTTAGAAGCAGAATCATTAAAAGGGAACCAAATTTCCATTTATTAAGACTAAAGTCACGATTTGAGGTCAAAATGCTAACAAGGCAAGGGTATCGAAGCTAATAGGCTTAAGTTAATGACCAAGGCAACCCAATCCCAAATGATAGTCTCCCGAACATTCCTATAACCAAAATAAGTCTAAAAGGATATTGTTCTACGACAACCTATCCTAAAAAGGGCGATAAGGCCCATTACAAGTCTCGAATACCCAACCTAAGGAAAACACCTATTCGAACCTAGGCTAATATTCACAATCCCGTCCCGAGGCCCTAACTAGGCTAAGTCTAATCCAAAAGGGGTAAGAAATACTAACTTAAGGGAAACGGGGTTTAACTCTACACTAAAAGTCCTCTAATCGACTAAAAATAGTCAGAAATCACTAAATAAAATATCTTAGCTGTAAGAACCCACACACAACTAGCACAGTACAACTCTAATACCGTAAAAGAGTAAAGTCTAGAAGAGAGGTAAGCCTAGCCTACTTGGCCGCCACTGAAAGCACGCGAAAACCTCTATGGCGGAGCTTTTCCCTTCTGAAAAACCTCTGATGCTGCCACACTATCAAAACAATATTCTACACGTCAAACGAGAACATCAATATCCATATTGCGAATTTACACGCTGGAGTAGAAATCAGGCTTAAAGCGAATAGTAGGGATCGCCGACGAAATTGAAAATTGAATCCGTCACTAGGTCCCTCTCAGCTCAAGGATTACATGCCACAAATTGGGCACAATTCTATCCCCAAAACAACCCTGAAACATTCCTAATGTAATCCGAAAATTCAGGAACAAGAATAGAGAATTAACTCAAAGTTAAATCGAAAAGCTAACGGAGAATAGGTAGCACAATATTTCCGTAATTTAAGTTGCTCGAACTCGGCTGCAGGTATCCGAGATGGGTGCGGATCCGAGAGTCGGATTCGTCAAAATCTAAATTTTAAGATTTGGGGGTGCGAGTCCGAGTATAGATATGGATGTGAGGATTCGGCTTCAAAAAAATCAAACATTATAAATATAGAGTTATAAAGATATTCTAAAAATCCACTTTTGAACAAAAACAAGAAAGCATCCCAACTTAAAACATTAATTCAAAACTAACAGAACAAAAAGTATTGTCCACTATTAAGTTACTTAAGTTACCTACTCTTTTGCATCTTCTTCAACTTCTTCCAAATCTTCAAATTCTTCATCAAGGACCACACCTTCCAATTGAGATTCATCTATTGATAGCTCAGTTAAACTATTAATTGTCTCGTCAACATCTAATTGATCTCCACCTAAATAAATTAAAAAGAATAGATATATTAAAAAGTTTTATATAAAGAAAGAAAAAATTATCATGCAAAATAAATAATTGAGGAAAATAATAAAGAAAATGTAGACATACTTACATCCCAATACTTGCTCGGCCCATATATATATTTCTCTTTCTTGCGAGATAGCAATCGTAGATTATAATGCACAAACACTATATCTTCGGCTTTTGTAGTTGCTAACTTATTTCTCTTAATGTTGTGAATCAAAGAATACGTGCTCCAGTTTCTTTCACAACAAGAGGAAGAAATCGGTTGAGTAAGCAACTTGAAAGCTAATTGTTGCAAAAGTGGAGTCGAGACACCATGATTCCCCACAAAGGAGGATCTTCATACATCATAAAATCAATCACATGAGGCTCACCGAAATAACCACCACACCACCTGATCGCATACCTAGTATATTCCCACCAAGTGGGGTTTGGGGAGGGTAAGTGTACGCAGTTCATACCACTACATCAAATGTGAGATAAAGAGCCTGTTTTCGATAGACCCTCAAAATAAAACAATCTTAGACAAGGAATAATAAAAGGACAAGATACAATAGAAATCAAGATATCCAAGAATACTATATACAAGATACACCAAGTGATACAACAAAAGATACCACATCCAAAACTCATACTAACCTTCTACCCTAATTTGCCTCCTCCACAACTTTCTATCTAGGGTCATGTCTTCGGTAAGCTGGAGCTGCTCCATGTAATGTCTCCTCCCTCCAATATTTCTCCGGTCTACCTCTACCTCGCTTGAAACCATCCCTAGCCAACCTCTCACACCTTCGCACGGGGGCATCTGTGCCCCTCCTCATCACATGACCGAACCATCTCAACCTCGCTTCTCTCATCTCTGCTTCCACCGAAGCCACTCCCACCTTATCTCAAATAACCTCATTTCTAATCCTATCTTTCCTAGTACACCCGCACATCCACCGAAGCATTCTCATCTCCGCCACCTTTATCTTCTGGATATGGGCCATTTAACAAGCCAACACTTCGCCCCATACAACAAAGTCGGTCTAACCACCACTCTATAGAACTTGCCTTTATGTTTAGGAGGTACCTTTTTGTCACACAAGATTCTGGAGGCGAGCCTCCATTTTATCCACCCTACCCCAATCCGATGAGTGACATCTTCATCGATTTCTCAATTTTCCTGAATCATAGACCCTAGATACTTGAAACTCTCTTATTGATAGAATGAGTATCAAGCTTAACAACCAAATTGGACTCATGAGACACCTCGCTGAACTTACACTCCAAATATTTCGTCTTGGACCTACTCAGCCTATTTACCCTTTAGACTCAAGGGCTTGCCTCCAAACCTCTAATTTTGCATTAACTCCTCTACGTGTCTCATCAATCAAGACTACATCATCCGCAAAAAGCAAACAGTAAGACACCTCACCTAGAATTTACCGCGTCAAAACATCGATCACCATAACAACAACAACAAACCCAGTGTATTCTCACATAGTGAGGTCTGGGGAGGGTAAGATGTACGCAGTCCATACCTCTACCTCTAAAGAAGTAGAAAGGCTGTTTCCGATAGACCAAGGCAAAAAAAAAGGGCTAAGCATTGATCCTTGGTGTAATCTCATGAAGACGGGAAAGTGCTCCGAGTCCCCTCCCCCGTTCCTAACCCGAGTCTTGGCTCTATCGTACATATCCTTAATCACCCTAACATACACCATAGGTACACCTCTAGCCTCCAAACACCTCCAAAGAACCTCTCTTGGAACTCAAGGCTTTCTGTAAGTCGATAAACACCATGTGCAAATCCTTCTTCCTTTCCTTATACTGCTCCACTAGTCTCCTAATGAGATGAATGATTTCAGTAGTCAAGCATCCTGACATAAATCCAAACTGATTTTCAGAAATAGATACAATCCTTCGCAACCTCAACTCTACCATCCTCTCCCAAACCTTCATAGTGTGACTCAATAACTTGATACCCCTATAGTTGTTGTAATCTTGAATGTCACCCTTATTCTTATACACAGAATCATTGTACTCCACCTCTAAGCTTCAGGCATCCTCGCCGTTTTGAAAATTGTGTTAAACAACCGAGTCAATCACTCCATGTCTGCCCCTTTTGTGCACTTCCAAAAATCCACCAGAATATTATCTAGCCCCATCGCTCCACCTCTACTCATCCTATGAATAACCCCCTTAACCTTCTCAACCTTGATGTGCCTACAGTAACCATAATCGCGAAACCTCCCAGAATGCTCCAAATCCCCCCAACACAATGCTAGTATCCCTTTTTCTAATACGACCCTCCTCTAACAAAACTTTGCCGTTCATATCCTTAATACACTTCACCTAATCAAGGTCCCAAGCCTTCCTCTCCCTAACCTCGGCTAACCTGTATAATTTTTATCCCTACCTTTACTATCTAACGCTGTGTATAAACTCTCGAAAACAACTTCCTTAGCCATTATGACCCAAAAATTCGCCTCTCGCCTAGCAATCTTATACTTCTCGCTATTCTTCTGTTTATCTTTTTCATCCTTACTCTCATCCTTTTCATTCTTACTCTCAGCCAACTTTGCGTACGCTCTCTTCTTAGCCTCCACTTTCCTCTTCACCTCTTTGTTCCACCACCAGTCCCCTTGGTGCTTGCCCGAGCGGCTAATGAGACTTGTTTCTTGCATAAAGATATATAATAAACTTTTTTTCTTGCATAAACTTGAACCGAAGATTTTTTCTTTTCAGCTTGTTCGTTCTCCATCTTCAAAGTTCTCAATGTATCACCTTGAACTTCACTACATATTTGAACTCTATAACCTGATAATCTTAAGAGATGTGCTTTAACTCTATTATTTGATCGAGTAACTTGTTTATTGCAATAGTTACATGACCATGTTCTATTTCTACCACCATTGGGAGCAGTTGAAATTACTTTTACATGATTCCATAATGACTTGTCATCAAAATCCACTCCACTTTTTGATGGTCTCTTAGGACCTTTTCCATTTTGACTGCCTGATGCAGATGATGCCATACTATTTGATAAAGAATAGCCGAATTTTTTAGGCTAAATTTTTTTTTGACAGAGGTTCTATTTATAATGTTTGATGAAGACAATTTGACTTTTTCCAATTTTAAACCAATTTATTTTTCCTTGACACATAGGGATTAGGATTTATTTTTTTAGTTACTTTACTATTTTTAATCACTTTTGTCATTGGTTTTACTTTTCAATTAGTAGTAGTATTAGTATTAGGAACTTTTTCCATAATTTTTACTTACGTATATTTATCAAATATTGATATATATTATTTTTATATTATAAAAAATTTAAAATAAAAAATACAATAAAATGACTTGGATTGTATTATTAAGTGTTGGGATCAATTGTTTTTCCGTTTTTCTGAAGCTCTTAGGGGATTCCCGAAAGGGAAATCTCTTTCCAAGTTATTTCATGTAAGTTCTTATTTATGCTTATTTTCCCCACTAAAAAATATGTTTTCTTATGTTATTATGTTTTTATAAATTTAATATCAATCATGTAAATTATTTACTTTAATATCAATCATGTAAATTATTTACTTTAATATCAATCATGTAAATTATTTACTTAAAATTGACCCTTAGTATATGGTTAGTCTCTTAGTTTCTTAACAACAACGATGGATTAACTTGTAAATTCCTAGAAATTCTGGCCTTGATAGTCCGCCATGTCTGTAGAATAGACGAAAGGACGAGTGTTAGTTGCCAGATGAATGTTCCGGGGTGTGGCTAAAGAAGTAAGTTATTAAGAACATAGGCTAAGAGAAAGAGATGAACAAGGTAAAAAAAATAAAATATATATATATATTTTCAAATTTGGGGAAAAATAGGCTAAAAAGAACTAAAAACACGAAGAAACAATAGGAAAGAGGGAGTACTGAGTAGGATTTAAAACATATTTATTTAAAAACCTCTAAATTATTCGCACATAAATCACCTACAAACATAAATATTATTTTATTGAAATATCTTTTTATCTAAGCGTATAAAATATTGGTATATATATATATATATATATATATACATATACACACACATATATAATAACACAATTAAATAAAATGCGTCACTGGAACCGACAAAATGACACCGACGCCGATACATACGGCGTTGTCGCCATCGCCAATGCTGTCACTGAGAAACCTACTGTTTCTTCCCACCTAGTCTTGTCGTCGATCATCAGTTTTTTCCCAAGCACATCGACAACGATGCCTCTGTTTGTCAACTTTACAATCGTTGGCGAATCGTTGGTCAATTTTTTCAAGTAAGTTGCCGGTCTATTATTCAATGTTTTCCCTCAAATTTCTTGAATTTGGTCAACGTATTCGAAATCGTTTGACCTAATTGGAGACGGCGGAAACATTTGTACCCACCTCAGTCCCTTGTCGAGACGGGTTCGGCAGCAAACCGTTGAGCCCATTATCGTTCTCCAGCCAGTCCTCGCCTCTATTATAAGTTTTACCCACTTATTTTGAGCTCCCAAGGATGAAAGTGGCGTTTTACGCTCAGAGAAAGAAGCTGAAATGGTTGAAATAATATATATATATATATAAAACGTCTCTAACATTTCACATCGTCCTTTGACTTGATCGGATCTACTCCGGAGATACAGACCCCGACGACTTAATAGCGCCGGTGGTCAGGTAAGTATCTTTCTCTCTCCTTTGGGCTATCTCTTTTTCCTTGTCTCCCTCTCGTCCCTCTCGCTTGCCTATTTATAGCGCTAGCAAGTGTGGGTTGTCGCCGTTTCGACTCCGGCAACATAGGCTAGTGAAACGCGTCGGCCTTAGGCGAGAGGTGGAACAAAAAAAAGAAAAAAAAAAGAGACGCACAACTGTCTGCGACCGGACAGGTTGGACTTCCGACGATCGACGACCGCGGTGGTGACAGCGGCAGGCTCAGAACAACAGGTTGTTCTCTTACCAAGCTTGGTGACATTCAGACCAAATTGAATCCAACGATCTTCCGGCGAAACTCCGGCGACAACATTCCGGCGACCAATTTGCCGAAATCCATCTAAGCAAGCACAAGTAGAGAACTTTGATATATAAGCGTCGCCGGTGACTTCTAATCTTGAAACTTTGTTTTATCTTATCTTGCTATTTTTGTATCTTGACTGATCTTCTTTAAATTTGATTTCATTTAAATTGTTGTGGGCTGTCTGATTATTGGTATTGGTGTTTAGTGTTTGTTGTTCTTGGTCATTGGTTGTGTAGTGCTTCACGTGTGCCCTATTGCTTTTGCTGTTTTTTCTTAGTCGTTTCTTTACTATTTTCGAGTAGTGGCTTTGACGGTTGATGGCAGACTAGGATCATGTCCTGGGGATGGGGCAGGTGTTGGGTTGGGTCGGGGGTATGGGGTGCAGGGTGGTAGGAGAGGGGTTAAGTGTGATGCGAGAGGTGATAGGTTGAGGGTAGGGTCTTGGAACATAGGGACCCTTCAGGGTAAGTCCGTAGAGCTTGTGAAGATTCGTAGAAAGAGGAGGATCAATATTGCGTATGTCCAGGAGACTAAGTGGGTAGGTTCTAAGACTAGGGATGTGGATGGGTACAAGTTGTGGTATTCGTGTAGTGAGAGGCGTAGGAATGAGGTAGGTATCTTAGTAGATGAAGAGCTTAGAGGGCAGGTAGTGGAGGTTAAGAGGGTTAGTGATAGGCTGATGACGATTAAGTTGGTCATTCGGGGGTTTACTCTGAACGTCTGTAGTGCTTATGCGCCATAAGTAGGGCTTAGCTGAGGAGGAGAAAAGAAGATTTTGGGAGGTCTTAAGACGAGGTGAGCAGTGGCATTCCTAGCTCTAAGAAGATTTTCATAGGAGGGGATTTCAATGAGCACATCGGGTCTTTGTCGAGAGGGTATGATGATGTGCATGGAGGCTTTGGTTTCAGAGATAGGAATGATGAGGGAGCTGCTCTTTTGGATTTTGCGAGGGCCTTTAGGTTGGTGGTTGTGAATTCGAGCTTTCCTAAGAAAGAGGATCACCTGTTTACCTTCCGAAACAGGATTGCTAGGACCTAGATTGACTTTTTGCTGCTTAGGAAGGGGGATAGAGCGTTGTGTAAGGATTGTAAAGTTATTCCGGGTGAGAACCTTGTGACTCAGCATAGGTTGCTGGTGATGGAATTGGTTTTCAAGAAGGGCAAGTAGAGAAGGGATGGGGAGAATTGACCTAGAATTAAGTGGGGTTGCTTGAATCCGGTTAGTGCGCTGGAGATTGATCAGAAGGTGGCAGGGATGGGGGTGTGGGAGTGTAGAGGAGATGTGGGATAGGGCTGCCTGTTGCATCAAGGAGACAGCTAGAGAGGTGTTGGATGTCTCGAAGGGCCGTTCCGGCCAACATCGGAGATATTGGTGGTGGAATGGAGAAGTTAAAAAGAAGGTGGAGACAAAGAAGATGGCTTACGCTAAGTTAGTTGAAAGTAAGGATGAAGAGGAGCAACGGGAGAACAGGGAGGAGTACAAGTTAGCTAGGAAGGAGGCTAAGCTAGTAGTTACGGCAGCTAAAACAACAACGTTTGAGAGTTTGTATGCGGGATTAGAGGAGAGAGGTGGGGAGAAGAGGTTGTTTAGACTTGCTAAGGCTAGAAAGTGTAAGGGTCCTGATCTTGATCAAGTGAAGTGCATCAAGTAGGAGGATGACAGAGTATTGGTGGAGGATGTTCACATTAAGAAAAGATGACAATCGTATTTTCATGCTCTTGAACGACGAGGGGGACAAAGACATTGTGTTAGGGGAGTTAGAACACTCTGAGAAGTGTTGTGATTTCGGCTATTGTCGGCGTTTTAAGGTGGAAGAGGTCAGGGAGTTTATTCGCAAGATGCGAAAGGGTAGGGCGACGGGGCCTGATGAGATTCCAGTAGATTTTTGGAAGTTTACTGGTGGGGCAGGTTTGACTGAATTGTTTAACGGAATTTTCAAGACGACAATGATGCCCGAGGCGTGGAGATGGAGTACGAGGATTCCTTTATATAAGAACAAGGGTGACATTTAGAGTTGCAACAACTACTGGGGGATTAAGTTGTTGAGTCACACGATGAAGATTTGGGAGAGGGTGGTTGAGCGGAGGTTGAAGAGGATCGTGTCTATTTCTGAGAATCAATTTGGTTTTATGCCTGGTCGCTCGATGACAGAGGCAATTCACCTGGTGCGGAGACTGGTGTAGCAGTATAGGGAGAGGAAGAAGGACTTGTACATGGTGTTCATTGTCCTGGAAAAGGCGTATGATAAAATTCCTAGAGAGGTTCTGTAGAGATGCTTGGAAAAGGCGTACGATAAAGTTCCTAGAGAGGTTCTGTAGAGATGCTTGGAGGTGAGAGGGGTCCCAGTGGCGTATATCAGATCGATTAAGGACATGTATGATGGGGCAAAAACTTGGGTGAGGACAGTGGGGGGATATTCAGAGCATTTCCCTGTTTTGACAGGGTTGCACTAGGGATCAACTCTTAGCTTGTTTTTATTCGCCTTGGTGATGGATGTGTTGACGCGACATATTCAAGGAGAGGTGCCTTGGTGTATGCTTTTTGCAGAAGATGTAGTTTTAATTGATGAGACGCGAGGAGGTGTTAATGATAAATTAGAAGCTTAGAGACAAACCCTGGAGTCTAAAGGGGTCAGGTTGAGTAGGACCAAGACGGAGTATTTGGAATGTAAGTTTAATGACTTGAGGCAGGAGGACGAGGTGGTAGTAAAGTTGGATTTGTAGGTGGTTTGTAAGAGGGATAATTTTAAGTATCTTGGAGCTATGATTCAAGATTGATGAGGTCTCTCATCGTATTTGGGCAGGATGGATGAAATGAAGGCTTGCCTTGGGGGTTTTGTGTGACAAGAAGGTGCCTCCCAAGCTGAAAGGCAAATTCTATAGAGTTGCAGTCCGTTCGGCCATGCTGTATGAAGCAGAGTGTTGGCCAGTTAAGAACTCTCGCATCCAAAAGTTAAAGGTGGCGGAGATGAGGATGTTGCGGTGGATGTGTGGACTAGGAGTGACAGGGTTAGAAATGAGATTATTCGGGAGAAGATGGGGTGACATTGGTGGACAAGATGAGGGAAGTGAGGTTGAGATAGTTTGGGCATGTGATAAGGAGGGACACTGATGCCCCAGTTCGTATGTGTGAGAGGTTGGTCTTGGATGGTTTCAGGCGGGGTAGGCCTAAGAAATACTGGAGAGAGGTTATTAGACGTGACATAGAGCAGTTTCAGCTTACTGAGGATATGACCCTAGATAGGAAGGTATGGAGGAGGCATATCAAGATAGAGGGCTAGTGTGTTTGGATGAGTCGTAGTTAGTAGTTAGGAGTGCTTTGGGGGCGCTTGGCTAGTAGTCATAGGGCTTTGTTCATAGGTTGAAGCTTTTAGTTGGGTGGGTTGGGGGGAGGTGTGTGCCTTTGGTTTGTTAGTGTATAGTACTTCCTTGTGGGTGTTGTATCTTTGTTATTATATCTTGTTTCTTGTTCTATAACGATTTTGCTTACTGTCATTGTGTTCTGAGCCGGGGGGTCTATCGAAAACAACCTCTCTACTTCTTCGGAGGTAGTGGTATGGACTGCGTACATTCTACCCTCCCCAGATCCCACTATGTGAAAATATATCGGGTTTGTTATTGTTGTTGTATATCTCTCTATCTATATATATGTATATATAGATATATGTATATATATATACATATACATATATATATACGGGTCAGGTCGTAATGGGCATCCCAAGTCCAACCGGGATCGGGGATCGCCCCCTGTTACCCAACCCAACCACCTATATCCAGCTTTAGATGGGCTGAATTTCGAGCATATAACAAGATAACGTTATTGTTCTCATTAAGACTGGGATAGGGTCACAATTGGGACCGAACCAACCGAGTCCAACCGTACCACACCAACCGCCCAGCCATACCAAACCAAACCATAGTCCATAAACCAGAGGGAATACCAAAACATAATATGAAAATCAATCCCAAAATGTAATATGATGGAACAGTGAGAAATTATGTCCGATGATGCCAACCTCCCAGCTTATTCCTATGCCAAGGCCGACACCAATACCGAACCCGCCCATACCAACCCCCAATAGTACCACAAAGCCTTTATCCAAAAGAGAGAACAAATTCGGTTGGGATATGCCCCCAACCATGGCCAAAACCAATATCCAAAGTAAAAGAAAGGGAAGAAAAGTGTCTAAATAAATCCATAACATGAAATGATGCCTTCCGAAAGGATGGAAGCTCACCATTTCAGTCCAATTGCTGATACCGAATCCGCGAGCTAAACAGGAGGAGTAGAATGGTCGGTTCCTGCATAGCGTGGGTATACAACCACCAGTAGACGGGGTTAGCGAATGAATCTCTGGATAAGGATAAAATAATGCCAGTTTTAAAACCAAGTGAAACCATCCATAATGCATACAATCATACATATATAAGTGCCGGGAAAGGGAACTGGGATTAGCATGCATTTAAAACCTTTATACCTGGGCTATGTAGCTTTGTCGTCCTAACCACCCACGGGCCATATGGGTTCAGCTCCCCCTGCTAAAAGGGCCCTAGTGCGTATAGAAGCACGACTAGGGAATATCCCATGGGATGACTAGTACATCCCCCAATATAAAATGTGACACATGCACATGGTCATCAAGATCCCTCATATCGACAACTATGAGTTTTCGGTTTTGGTCCCCCGGGACCGCCACCTTCCACAGCTTAGCTACACACCCCGCCACTAATGCCTAATTAAAACCAGTTTCCAAATAATCAAACCATTATCCATTTATTTACCAAGGCCAATATTGGCGGTATCATCATACAACCCTTTACTTGCAAGTAATATCCATAGCCAAACTATTTAGGTTAAGGGGACCTTAGTTGCCCTTTCAATTACCATATTAAATCAACTTGGGAGACTTCCATGTTCTCCATAGGCATAACCATTTAACCTTTAGCCTTTTCAAACCATTTATACCATGCACAAGTCCTTTATCCAGTTTAAAACACGAAAGAGTTCCATTAAAAGAAGATGCAATGAACATATCTTTATAAGCATTTTATCAAACACCTTGGAGGCATAATATAACCAAAACCAATTCCAAAGACCATTAAACCATTACCATGCAATCCAATTGTCTAAATCCACCATTAATGCATATAAAACAACAACAATAACAACAAACCCAATGTAAAACCATAACCAAGCATTCAATATCAAAACCTCCAAATAATAGTTGGAAACCATAATCATGAAATAGTAAAGCCATGAAATCAATCATATAAACCATGCCTTTAGTTGAAATTATAATTGATGGAAGGAAATCACCAAGACAAGCCCCAAAGCAATCCACAAGATGAAACCCTAGCCTTCTTGCCCCAAAAGTTCTTGAGAGAATTATGAGATGTTTTGGAATAGTTTCTAAGTGTTAATGAATAGAATAATAGGGTAAATAACCTCCTAAGTGTATTTGAAGTCGTGGGTCCTAGTTAGGATAAGTAGGGAATGTCCAGAATACCCCCACTTAAATCTCTTAAAAACCTATCACAGGGATACGACTGACCCATACGAGTCGTACCCTCTTATACGATCGGTATCCACCACTCGTAATACGACTGACCTATACGAGTCGTACCCTCCTATACGATCGGTATCCACCACTCGTATCCAAGCCTCAACCCTTGGATCAAGCACTGTCCAGTATACGACTCATTCAACCAAGTCGTAACCACAACATACGATTCGTCCCCATAACCTGTATGCTTGGCAGAATAAAATACTGGAGGATCAAACACTACCCACCATACGAGTCCTTGATACGACTCGTACCAAGCCTACGACTCATACCCTTAAGTCGTACCCATTCCAGTGACCAAAACCATCCCACCAACTAACGCCAGTCAGCATACGACAGGACTATACCACTCATAACCCAGCATACGGCTCATACCCATGAGTCGTAATGGGTCCGGAGAACGAAATTTCAGGAAATTTTCTAAGGGTCCAAACCCAGGATGTTTCAGTCTCCCCTACTAGGAACATTCGTCCCCGAAGGACGGACAAGGTAGGGGTAACCACACAGTCATTTGCATTATCAAACATCCCTTTAATAAAGTTTGAAATCAAAGAGACAAAGATGTTAATCTTTCCTTTAACAAACTCAGAAAATAAAGATGTGTTCAAGGCACATACCTTCCGTATGAATCCCAGGAGCAGAAAACAAATGTGGATACTTGGACTTCATGTCCTCATCTGCTTCCCAAGTAGCTTCTTCCACTTTATGATTTCGCCATAAAACCTTTCCCGAAGCCACATTCTTGGTCCGCAACCGACAAACTGGCCTATCTAATATCTCAACTGGGACCTCTTCATAAGACAGAGAATCTGAAATACCCAATCCTTCCAAGGAACAACCGAAGAAGGATCACCTCACTTCCTCAACATAGAAACATGATAGACCGGATGAACCAAACTTAAGCTAGATGGCAACTCTAACTCATAAGCAACATTGCCAACTCTCCGCAAAATCACATAAGGACCAATGAATCAAGGACTGAGTTTCTTCTTTTTGTCAAACCGCACCACTCCCTTCATGGGAGACACCTTGAGGAATACCCTATCCTCGACCTCAAACTCCAAGTCTTTAAGTCTAACATCCGCATAGGACTTTTGGCGACTTTGGGCAGCTTTAAGTCTATCCCGAATTAGCTTGACCTTCTCCATCACCTGATAAACCAAATCTGTACCAAACATGTCCGCTTCTCTAAGCTCAAACCACCTAATAGGAAATCTACACCTCTTACCACACAAACGCGTCGAAAGGAGCCATACCAATACTCGAATGATAGCTATTGTTGTAAGCAAACTCCACCAAAGGTATCACTCAACCCAATAGCCACCATAGTCAATCACACAGGCCCAAACATATCTTTCAATGTCTGAATAGTTCTCTCCGCTTGCCCCATCCAACTGTGGATGAAAAATCGTACTTAGACTAACCTTAGTCCCTAACCTTCTTTGAAAAGATCATCAGAAATGAGACGTAAAGTGCGTACCACGATCAGAAATAATCAAAACAGGTACCCCATGCAGCTTCACAATCTCCTGAAGATACAACCGTGCATAATCCTCCGCCGAAAAGGTGGTTCGCACTGGCAAGAAATGCGCTGACTTAGTCATCCTATCCACGATGACCCAAATCGAATCATACTGATTCTGAGACCGAGGAAAACCGGTAACGAAGTCCATATTGATCACTTCCCACTTTCATTCGGGCAAATCAATTTCTTGATACAACCATCTGCCTCATGTGCTCAACCTTAACCTGTTGACACACCATACACTTGGCCACGAAATCAACCACATCTTTTTTCATGCCATTCCTCTAGTAGATCTCCTTGAGATCATGATACATCTTAGTCGAGCTGGGATGAACAACATAGTGCGACTCATGCGCCTCAGCCAAAACCCTTTACCGCAACCCGTCGACATCAGAAACACACAACCTTACTTGGTACCATAAAGTACCATTACCACTGATCTCAAACACTACTACCTTTTGCCCACCCCACTCTTGATTTTCATCAAGACAGGATCCAACACTTGTTTCTCTTTAATCTATGCACCAAGAGACGATCGAACCACTTCTTGCACCATCACACCACCATCCTTAGAGTCCAAGAGACGAACTCCGAGATTAGCCAAGCGGTGAATATCTTTCGCTAATTCCCGCTTGCCTGCCCCCTCATGAGCCAAACTATCCATGGATAGCCTGCTAAGAGCATCAACAACCACATTAGCCTTACCTGGGTGGTAGTGAAGACTCATATCATAATCCTTGAGAAGCTCAAGCCACCTCCTCTGCTTGAGATTAAGCTCTTTCTCAATGAACATGTACTGAAGACTCTTGTGATAAAAAAAGATATCCACGTGAACACCATACAAATAATGCCGCCATATTTTCAAAGCAAACACAACCGCCAACAACTCCAAAACATGAGTAGGATAATTCCTCTCATGTACCTTCAACTGTTTGGAAGCATAGGCAATCACCTTCCCATGCTGCATCAAAACACAACCAAGCCCTACTCGAGATGCATCACAATAAACCATAAACCCATCATTGCCTGCCGGCAAAGTCAGGATTGGGGGTCAACTTATCCTTCAACTTCTCAAAACTCCCTTCACAAGCATCCGACCAAGAAAACTTAACCTTCTTTTGAGTCGACTTAGTCAAAGGAGCAGCTATCGAAGAAAAGCTTTCCACAAATCGCCTATAATACCCAGCTAAACCCAAGAAGCTCCGTATATCGGATGGAGTCGTGGGCCTCCACCTCTTCACCACAACATGATCCCTTCACTAGAAATAATATGGCCCAATAAAGTCACAGCATTCAACCAGAATTCACCTTAGAGAACTTGACATACAACTGTTGTTCATTTAAAGTCTGCAACACCAACTACACGGAGGTGATTAACATGATCCACCTCACTCTTCGAATATACCAGAATGTCATCAATAAACACAATGACGAAGAGATCCAAATACTACCTGAACACCCCGTTCATCAAGTTCATAAATGCTGCCGGAGCATTAGTTAACCCAAATGACATCACCAAGAACTCAAAATGCCCATACCGAGTACGAAAAGTCGTCTTAGGGATATCCACCTCCCTAATCTTATGTTGATGGTACCCAGACCGAAGATCTATCTTAGAAAAGAACTTGGCACCCTGTAACTGATCAAACAAGTCATCTATCCGAGGAAGAGGATACTTGTTCTTGACCGTCACCTTGTTCAACTGCCTGTAGTCAATGCATATCCGAAGGGAACCATCCTTCTTGCGCACAAACAACACCGGTGCACCCCATAGTGAAACACTAGGATGAATAAACCCATTATCCAGAAGATCCTTAAGTTGCTCTTTGAGTTCCCTCAACTCAGCCGGAGCCATTCTATACCGAGGAATAGAAATTGGATGTGTCCGAAAGCAAATTAATACCAAACTCTATTTCCCCATCCGAAGTAACACCGGGAAGATCATTCGAAAAGACTTCTGGAAACTCATTAACCATAGGGACCGAAAGCAAAGAAAGACCTTCTGAGTTAGAATCTTTAACCCCCAAGTGATAAAGACAACCCTTATAGATTAACTTCTGAGCTCTAAGATAAGAAATAAACCTCCTCCTCGGAGCTAAGAAACTACTAGGAAACTTAAAGATAACCCTGCAGGTCCGACAATCCATAGACGCATAACAAGAATGCAACCAATCCATACCTAGAATTACATCAAAATCTACCATATCCAACTCAAACAGATCCGCCAAGGCTGCTTGCTACCAACAGATACCGCACCCTTTATAGACTCTCTTATCATTAATCGAGTCACCTACCGGGGTAGAAACAAAAAAAGGATTCGAGATAACTTCCGGATCGAAACCAAAAGACAGCCACATAAGGAGTCACATAAGAAAGAGTAGACCCCGGATCAAGCAAACAATATACGTCACGAAAGAAGAGTTGTAACATACCAGTAACGACATCAAGTGATGCCTCGGATTCCTGTCGGGACGCAAAAGCAAACAACCTGTTCGGACCAACACTAGAACCAAGAGCAGTAACAAAAACAGATGCCACCCCACCAGGTGTAGGAGTAGAAGATGAAGCCATAGAATCTTATTCGCCCGCAACAACTTTATTGACCGTCAATCCCTGAGTCGATGGCCTACTTGGCCATACTTGAAGCATTTGTCCCTTCTTTCCTCGCAATAGCCCCGATGAGGACGGCCATAAAATTGACAAGGAGGATACGAAGAAAATGACTAGCCTCCGCTCGCCTGAGATTGGGCAACCTGTGCTCGAGAATTGTCACCACCTTGATGATGCCTGTCTCCCGACTGATAATGAGCACTAGCAGAAAAGGAGCCAGAACTCCCCCACTTCTTTTTCTGCCACTTGCCACCATCTCTACCACCCTGAGACTGAGCACCTCCCTGATCAGAAAACCTGCTCCTCTTTCCTTGCCTATCCCCACACTCCGCCTGCTTCCTCTCCTCATCCTCAACCTGCATATGAATAGTTAACCTCGAGATGTCCATATCTTTAATCAGCAAGACAGTTTTGCTCTCCAGAATCAAATCTCTATTCAACCCAGAAGTGATCCTTGCCAAGCTGGCCAGCCTCCTTAAGTGGCTGCTTCAGCGCTAAGCGACAGTCGCTTAAGTGGCTGCTTCACCACTAAAGCGACTACCGCTTAAGTGGGCACCAAGCTGCTTAAGTGACTGCACAACAACTTGGCACCAACTATTTTTTCTTAGTTCTAACGAACTTTGACCGGGTGTTTAGGATTCGTTCGGAACCCCGTGCACACAAATGCACTGTGCTACCCTATCAAATTCGACATTTAGGTCTCAACAGAATCATCGATATTTCCATTAGAGGCCGTTTCGACAAAAAGTGAATTCCATTCCCAAGGTTTCGTTTTTGCCAAAATCCAATCAATAGCCTAAAACGAGCTCGGAAGCCTCGGGACTCAGACCAAGGATCCCCTAGCCCAAGATTCTTGAAACTATCTCTCTTCCGAATGACAATTCCATTAAGTGCAAATAAATGAGGCTTAGTCACTTTAGTGGGCTTTGGGGGATGGGGGTAATGGTTGCATGACCAACTTTGCTTAAACTTTGAATAATCCATCAGGTACCTATAAAAAAAGGGCAACCACAAGGGTGTATCGTACGCAGCCTTACCTTGCATTTCTGCCAGAGGCTGTTTCCAAGGCTTGAACCCGTGACCTCCTGGTCACATGGAAGCAACTTTACCAGTTACTCCAAGGCTCCTTTAATTGAGAAAGCTAATTTTTGTTTTAACTATGTTACGATTTGAAGTCTAGTCTCAGATGGTCCATGCCAACTTCATTAGCCATTAGGTCACACCCAAAGTCCAATTACACGATTTAATATAGGAAATAAGTATTATTCGACCCATATTCGTAATGAAACGTTCTTCCTTAGTGACACAAAATGTACTGAGTGGTGCTAATCCTATCCAATGAAACGAAACCAAGAAAAAATGACTAATTCAATGAGCTTTCGGACAAGTTGAGGAAACTGGGACAATCCTTTGTAGAACCGGAAGCCACATACATTTAAGGTTGAGTTGTTCTCTCTGAACTGCACTTTACATTTGTAACTATGGTTCCCACTTTTGGACTTTGCAATAGTGTTTTCAGAAGCAAAAAACACAAAAACCGACAAGAGTCCTAGGGCTTTAAGCAGGAAGCAAAGTGCTTCATTGAAGTGAAACACAATTTTAAAAAGAATATCAAATGAATATGACATAAATAAAAAGAATAACTAAATAAACAAGAGCGTAAACAAACAATATCTATTGGCAAATCTTTCAATTTTAAAAATTAGCTAATAATGGCATGTTGTTGATGTAAAACGGGATGCAAGAAAATTCAAACAAGACAATAAAATAAGATACAATGATATAATTAAGAGTTAGAAAGAAAAGGAGAAGAGATTTGGAGGAAAAGAAGGAAAAATCTAATAATTAAAATACATTAATCATTTGATTTGATCCAAGGGAGGAGAGAAACTGAACACATACAAAAGATTACTTACTCAAGTAATCAAGGGGTTCAATGAAGGGATAAGAGGGTTCAACCCTAAGCTCACAAAGGAGGCACACAATATTCAAAAACTATCTAACCCTAATATGGAAGACTTAAGGACTATTTATACTAGTCTTGCAGAAATAGTCAAATTACAAATATGACCGAATTATGAAATGATAGCCACTTGAGTCCTTAGTGATCTTCTTGATTATCACCACTTTTCTTATAGATGTATTTGAGTATGTTATGGATTTTTAAAGCACTTTTGATGATCCTTTCAAGACATTTAAAATTTTTTGTGGGTGATTGAATGCTTCCGTATTCAAGATAGTTCACATCGTCACGTTTGCTATCAATCTTGCTATCTCTATTTGCACCATTCTCCCCTTGAAAAGAATTCGTCCTCGAATTGAAGCCTTGCAAAATAAAGAGGGAACTACAACTAGACAAAAATTATCATAATCTTTCAAAGCATTATCGATTCTACAAGAAGCACTCCGGGATCGAAAACAAATTTTAGTCCTCTAAGAACATCAAGAATCACTATAAGTATCTCCAAAAACCTTAATAAGAAATTATCACCCAACATGGAGTTAGATTAAGCTCTTTTACTAAACCACACTAATCTTTAAATGACTTGTCATCATATTTTAAGAACAAAATATTGGCATAATCCAACAAGAATGGATCTTCAAATAGATGAGTAGAATAAGTAAAGAAATTAATACTAAGACTAGCATTAATCAATTCACTTTTATGTATAGATTCATCATTTTCTTCCCACATTGCATTCCATAGTGGATTATCCTACCCTTGTAGCCTTTAAAAATTGTTACTTCATCAACTTCACCACAAATATCTCTATATTCATCATTGAAATTGGTCATGTTATCTTCAAACATAATATTATCTTTAATGTGAGAAAAATCAATATACAATGAAGAGTTAAAAGCATCTAAATTCACTCTCAAATCTACAAATGTCATCCTTCACAAGATTATCCATAATATGATTTCTATGGGTGAAACAAGAGATAGGATCAACAATATTATGCACACTCCAAGAATCACTTGTTTGATCCTCAAACACATTAATTCACACATCATTAGTTGGCAATAATTTAAGCTCACAAGAATCAACTAGTTTGGTCTCACACTTTAACCCAACTAGTGGAGTAAAGTCAAAATGCATTAAATATTCACTACCTTCAACAAGACAAACATCATCACCTACGTCATAAATTTCATCACAAACAAAAGATTCATTTTGCTCAAAATAAGAATGACTTTCATCTAAACCAAAATTTCATTTAAGCTTAATTAAAGAAAATATAGCATTAGAGTTAGTCATTTTACCTCGAAATGTTCCTACACTTCCTTACCTCTGTCTTTATCATTCAAGCTCACTTGAACACTAGGAGAAGTAATGGGTGTCTCCACCAACTCTTGAATCTTCAATGGTGGAAGGCTTTTCATTATTGTTTGCTTCTTAGCTTCATTTTCAAACATATCTACAAAGGAGATATTACAATTAGGAAAAGAAGAAATAACATAAGAGTTAGAACAAGAAGCAAGCTCTCTCAAACTCTCTTTTTCTTCACTCTTCTCAATTTTCTCTTCATTTTGAAATATTTCTCTCTTTTTTGTGGCAACTCGCTCACTATCCTCAACTCAAGGTCTCCTTTTTCCACTCTTGAATTGCCATTTGTCACTCTCTTTCTCCTCTCAATCTTTTCTCTCTCAAGATTATTTAACATTGGATAAGGCCCAAGAATTTTTTTTGAAGGATTAGGATGACTCTTCACTTCAACTTTGAACTTTATATTTTGAGAATCATTAAGTTTCCTCTTCAAGTTCTTCTCTTTAGCAATGACATTTTTTTGCTCAAACTTTGCCTTTCTTCTTGTTAATCTTAGCAACTCCAAGTATCTTTTTTTCAACTTCAAAAGTGTAAATGACACAAAGAAATACTTTTGACCTCTTATGTTGACACAACACTTGTTAGTCTTTTTTTTATCAAAAGTAGCTTCTTTTCAATTATCCAAGACCTTTCAAGTAACAAAGGACAAGCTTTCATTGGAATGACATCACATAGTACTTCATCGTGAAACTTGCCAAGTTGGAACTTCACTAAAACTTGTTGTGTAATCTCTAAAGTTTCTTTCTCATTTGGCCATGGCAATCCAAATGGTTTAGGATGTTTTCTAGTCTTCAACTTTATGTGCTCAATCATTCTTGAACTTGTAATATTTATAAAACTCTTGGTATGTATAATCATGGCACAACAAAGTCCTTCAATTTTACCATAAATATGAAACATGTTCGTTCTTTCTTCCACAAATTGGTCAATGCGTGCTTTATCACACTTATGTTGTTCAATAAAATGATCTCCGTTTATCAAAGCACTCTCATTATTAGGCCTATGCACAATATTTCTACCATAAGTAACACATCTATTCACATTTTGCCTTAATTTTTTTTATGAAAGATCTACCACCTCCTTCTCAACAAAACAAACATAAGAACCACTACCATTCTCATGTTTAGAATTAGAATCATAGTAAGAAGATGAACAAGAATATTCACGAAGAGTTTCCTCATTATCATCATCAAGCCCATAGTCACTTTCTTCACTATTAGATGCGTCACAAGAAAAGTATGTGGAAGATTCATACCTTGAAGAATCATCATTTTCAAAGTCATTGTTGAAAGCATAAGAATCACCATACTCACATTCTTCACCATAAGATCCACAATCTTCATTTTCTCCACAATCTTCATCATAATAATTTTCATCGTCCTCATAATCATAGTCTTCAAAATCATCACCACAAGGATCATCCGAAGCTAGGGAAGATATGCTTGCAATTAAAAGAAGGTAGAAACAAAGTCAAAGTACCTCACATATTCTCTCCCTTACATGTATCACTCAACACTCGTGGGCTTTTAGACCTCACTCAATTAATCTCACCAACTCTTGTCTTTTTCCTCTCAAGGGAATTTCCTCAAATCTCTTCAAGAACCAACAACTCAATCAACTCAAAGTAAGCATCAAAATATTGATTCGGAGCAAGTTTATGTAAATCAAGAATGGACAATTAAAAATTAAAGGACATGAAATGATTTATACAATGAAATAAAAAAAAGCACAAGATAAATTGACATAAACAAAATAAACGGACAAAAACTAGTTTAACATTAAGTAGGAACTAATACTCTAAGTAAACTAGCTAGAATTAACAAGAAAAGAAGAGAAAACAAGTTGGAAGGTTATATATTAAATGGGGGAAGATTTGGCCATTTTTGCTATTTTCAAATTCATCTTCTTCTTCAAGAAACTCATTTTTTTAATCAATCTCCCCCAATACTCAACTAAATAAGCTCAAATTTGAGACACAACCTCCCCACAACCCTATCAACAACTTTCAAGCAACCATTTCTTCAAATAAACACTAAATCAACAAAATTCATTTTCAAGCTTTTTCTAAGCTTCAAATCTCAGCAATGGCTTTCAATTTTTTTTCAACCCATCCATTCTTTGATTTTCAACTACGAAACAACAATATGTAGTTCAATAAACAATATTTATCACCTTCAAACTGTTATTTTTTTAAAAAATATTTTCATTTTTTTGTGGATTTTCAAGAAAAATGCAAGCCAAGGATTAAGAATTGTAGAAACAATCCTTTAGCCGTGCTCTGATACCAATTGATGTCAAATGGGATGCAAGAAAATTCAAACAAGACAATAAGATAAGATACAAGGATATAAGTAAGAGCTAGAAAGAAAGGGAGAAGAAATTTAGAAGAAAAGAAGGAAAAATCTAATAATTAAAATACATTTATCATTAGATTTCATCCAAGGGAGAAGAGAAATATTGAACACATATAAAAGATTACTTATTCAAGTAATCAAGAGGTTCAATGAAGAGATAAGAGGGTTCAACCCTAAGCTCACAAAGGAGACACAATATTCAAAAACCATCTAACCCTAATACGAAAGACTTAAGACTATTTATACTAGTCTTGCAAAAATAGTCAAATTACAAATATGACCAAATTATAAAATGATAGCCACTTGAGTCCCTAATGATCTTCTTGGTTGTCATCACTTTTCTTATAGATCTATCTTGAATGCTTCCGTATTCAAGATAGTTCACATCGTCAGTTTGCTATCAATCTTGCTATCTCGATTTGCATCAGTTGTTGTTGTAATCCTCCATGGACAAGCAAAATAAAAAACCTAATTGTTTAGCGTTTTAAAGTTTCGAACTCTTATTCTTTATCTAAATTGTGTGAGTGTTCTTAATCATCATCCTTATATTTCTCATCATCTTCTTCCTCTTCAAATTCGTCAATCTACATCATCTTATAGCTACTTCTCTTCTCTTTTTAGGCAAGCTTAAACCCCCTTTAAGTTTTTTAGTTCTCCTCGATTGCATTTACTTCATCAACATTACCCCTGGAAAAAATAGTTTCTCCCTCAAAATATTTCATCCTCATGATTTTTAGACACTCCAGTTCTTGCCATTAATTAGCTTCATCAGTGTCTTCCAACAAAAATTGAATCGATTCCATTATAAGACTTGAATTGATGTTTCCTACTTTACCTTTATAAAAAAAAAAGACTTGAATTGATGTTTCAATTATCTATCGTATTTAATGAACACTTATTGGAACTCTTTAGGTCGAGTTTACTGCTCTTTGTATGAATCTGGAAATAAAGTGTCGTAAGTAATATACTATATCTTTCTTCTTACATTTCAAACGCACTCTAATTTCTCACATTTGGATGAGCTACAAGTTAGAATTTTGATCACCAACTTTTTTAAGTGTGAAGTGTAAGAATGTCATGATCCAAAAATCAAGGGTCATGATGACACTTGTCGCGGTGATACCAAACACCCCAAGAACACAACAATTCACACACCAAAACAGTCCACTAGTTCAAGAGAACCGAGGACCCTTTGATGACCACACTCGAATTTGAATTACAAAAACAAGAAAGAGATGATATCAAGGTGTTATTGACACCAAACAACCATCAACCAAACTACAATAAGGTTAACAAGATGACAACAACAAGGAGAGAACAACAACACACGGCTTCAACAATATAAGAACAAAACAGAAACAAGATTACAATAACTAAAAGGATAGATAGTGAGACATTAAATACTACAAGTTTAAGCACTAAGGTGTATATTAAACACCAAAACACGAACAACAAGTAATATTAAACACCTACACTCTTACGGGACCTCATGGGAATTGGATTCCCAAGCAACCACCGTTTCTAAGGTTGTTATCAACAAAAGTGCTGTCCACACTTGCCACAAGGATTCCACCTTGCAAGACACTCTCAAAGAGTTTACAAAATATATCATCAAAGTCTAATGGACAAAATGACCTAACACTTATTACAAAATGACCAAAAGGCCCTTAATGAGCCCTTACAAAGGGGGCGGCTTTGGAGTGTTGGGGCTTGTTCTCTACACTTCAAAGCTTGTTCCTTGGATGGGAAACTCCACAAGCTCGGGTCTTCACTTACGTTTTCATGTCCTCGGGTGCTAAAATGCCTCTTTTGACCCATATCATCCTCCCCTCCTTGGAAAGGATTCGTCCTCGAATCCGAACCTTGCAAAACAATAGGAAGGACAAGCAAACACAAGCTCCTCAAGGTATGAGGGATAAGGTTAGTGTAATCAATCATAGCATCTTGCCAAGGTGGCTCAAACTTCACATATAACCAAACATCCCTCTTACCCGAATACCGAACAAAAGTTGCTTATCAAGTGGAAAACATAGACTCTTCATGGAACAACAAATAGACTTGAAAGCCGAGATAGGAAAGCCATACATTCCATGCACATTCAAGTCATTCCAAAAGACATCATCACCATATTTCAAATGATCACTGGGGTCAAATGGGTGGAGTGTCTATGGGCATGGGTTGGGAACACACTTCCATACCCCAATCCTACTACAATTATGATCAAATGTCCTCTCTATACTAGCATGATCTACAACAAAAACAACTAGAGGTTCATCCTTAGTCAATCGGCCAACATGTTCAACATCACCATTTTCACACACAAGTTGGTCTTCATGACTTCCATAAGACAATGTACTATCACTTGACACAATGGCTTCAACACTAGGTGGATCAACTAGTGTATCCACAATTTCAAGTTGTACATTATCTCCACAAAGTGAAGGCACATTCGGCTCACCTGAAGACAAACTATCACTCACAATTAGTTGGCTATTAGCCTCCTTCACTAGAGTGCAAGGGTTAGTTTGATTACCTTGTAGCGCATTTGGAGCATGGCCACTCACAGGAATTCAATTAGGAAAGCGTGGATGCTCTATCAAGTTATCCAACTTCTTGCAAAGAGAGTTTTCCATCCCTTTCATTCTTCCTTTCCTTCTTTCCATTTTCCCTTCCATTCTCTCCAACCTCCCTTCAAAAGAGCCCAATTGATTATCCATGGAAATGACAAGCTTTTCCATAAAAGAACTAGTCCAAGTAGGCATTTCCCCTTCATCCGCCATTGTTCCTGTGAGAATTAATGGAGAAAATATTATTGAAATTGTGTGTCTACATAATTACACCAAGACCCTATTTATAGACACTATAGTACAATTCTTTTCCAAGTAGGATTTTGCATATACTATTCCTATTTCTACTCATATTCTAACACTCCCCCTCAAGCTGGTGCATACAAATCATATGTATCTAGCTTGTTACAAATGTAATTAATACGACGACCGGTGAGGTACTTGGTGAAGATATTCGGAAGTTGATCACTTGACTTCACAAATTTTGTAACAATATCTCCTGAGAGTATCTTTTCTCTGACAAAGTGACAATCAATCTCTGTGTGTTTAGTCCTCTCATGAAACACTGGATTTGATGTGATATGAAGGGTTGCTTGATTATCACACATAAGTTCCATCTTACCGGTTTCTCCTAACTTTAATTTTCTCAGCAACTATTTGATCCAAACTAGCTCACAAGTTGCTACAACCATTGCTCGATATTCTGCTTCTGCACTAGATCGAGCAACCACTCTGTTTCTTACTTTTCCAAGACACCAAATTACCTCCTACTAAAACACAATATCCAGAGGAAGAACGCCTATCAGAGGGTAATCCTGTCCAATCAGCATCTGTGTATCCAATGATATGCTCGTGACCTCGATCCTTAAAGAGTACTCCTTTACCTAGAGTTGACTTTATATATCGCAGAATACGAACAACTGCATCCCAATGACTATCACATGGGGAAGTCATAAACTGACTTACAACACTCACAGGAAAGGATATGTCAGGTCTAGTCACAGTGAAATAATTCAACTTTCCAACCAACCGTCTATACCTTTCAGGATCACTGAGTGGCTCCCCTGTCCTGGTAGAAGTTTGGCATTTGGATCCATAGGAGTGTCAATGGGTTTACATCCCATCATTCCTGTCTCCTCAAGAATGTCTGAAGCATACTTGCGTTGAGAAATAACAATACCTGATCTGGACTGAGCAACCTCAATACCTAGAAAATATTTCAGTCGGTCGAGGTCTTTGGTCTGAAAGTGCTGAAAGAGATGTTGCTTCAATTTAGAGATACCATTTTCATCATTGCCGGTGATAACGATATCATCAACATAAACCACCACATAAATACACAAATTTGGTTGAGAATGTCGATAAAACACTGAGTGATCAGCTCTACTACGAATTATGCCAAACTGCTGAATTACTGTGTTGAATTTTCCAAACCAAGCTTGAGGAGATTGTTTCAGACCATAGAGTGACCTGCGCAATCGACATACAAGGCTACTAGACTCCCCTTGAGCAACAAAATCAGATGGTTGCTCCATATAGACTTCTTCCTCAAGATCACCATGCAGAAAAGCATTCTTAATATCCAACTGATAAAGAGGCCAATGACGAACGACAACAATGGATAGGAAAAGACGGACAGATGCTATTTTAGCCACTGGAAACAGACAGTAACCAGAAATATTATGAAGTCGTCGGAATTTAGGTTCCGGCAATCGGAATCTGGAAAAGAATATATGGTCGGAGTAGGAATAGACTGGCGACCCCAACAGAAGAAAGAAAAACTCAAAAATTTGATCGGTCGTCTCACACGCTGGCGCGTGAAGTAGATCTCGCCGGAATTTCGGGATTCCGGCTGGCGCGTGGCGGTGCGTGGATGATACTTTTCTGGCGTTTTTGGTCGGGTTTTAGTCGCCTGATCTTTCTGATCCTCTTGGTGGTGTTGTATTTTTCACATAACCCACAAAATTAAATTTGACGAAAAACAGTCACCGGAATTGACGTGACTGAGTTATTATTATTATTTTTTTCTGATATTTCTCACCAATGCTCTGATACCATATGGGAATTAATGGAGAAAATATTATTGAAATTTTGTGTCTACATAATTACACCGAGGCCCTATTTATAGATACTATAGTACAATCCTTTTTCAAGTAGGATTTTGCATATACTATTTCTATTTCTACTCATATTCTAACCGTTCCTATCAAAAACTACTAAACAAATAACACAAAAACAAAAAACACATTAAAGGTTAGCAAAAGTCAATCCACAAGACGTCTTAAAACAGTCCACAAACTCCCTCACGCTCACACTTTGAGGTTTTCACTCTATTGGCCTAATAAGTGTTGATAACCTGCTTATACTCCAATGAGGTCACTTGGTTCCAATTTTGCCTCGAGGTCGGAGTAGATTCTTGTTTGAAACGACACAAAAAAAAGTAATGTACAAACTTGAACCAAAAAAGATACTACGATTCAAAACGAGAAAAGCACAAAAACAACGCTAACATGAAGAATGTACTCAAAACTAATCTTCAACCTAGTAGATATTTACTAGTTGTCAATCAGTATAAGGGTCAACAAAATTTAGAAACCAATAGAAACAAGGAAGTGAAACTAGGAAGGAAATCCAATGTTCTTGAGCTTTTGATGACGTGGCAAGTTACTATTGGTCGTTGAAATGTTGTTGAAGTTGAAAATTTTTTGTTTCAAGAAATTAGTTGTTCAATTTTTGTATTTGGAAGACAAAATTTCGGCCAAAGTAGAGACAAACAAGGTCTTAGACTCCACTTTCAAGATTCAAAGATCTTTCACCTACTTGCACCAATTTGGCAAGACAACCTTTTTGGTAGTCTCGTCTCTTTTCCTCTTTGGGCTATTTTTGAAAAGTGTTCTTTCTCCTTTTTGGTAACTATACTTTTGGAAATCTTTTGGTCTCCTTACTACTTTGGTGTGGTCTTGAAAATTGTTTCAAGACAAACAAAAGTCTTCTCTTCTTTATATGGTTTTCAAGATCAACAACTACTTTTTCAACACAACTTCAAGAACCACAATCTTCAACAACAACTCGAACCCTAGCTCAAGAACTTGGATCAAGACTCAAGAGTGTTAGAGATGAAGCGACCCAACACAAGAAACAACAAAGACAAGTAAAAACACTCCTAAATCTAGACACCAACTCGGCCAAACATCAACAACAACACGATACAAGCTCTCGGCCAAGAACAACTTTTTTTTTTTTTTTTTTGACCAAGGGAGCCCAAGATTGGTATTGTAAGAACAAAACCAGCCTTAGCTTTGTTACCAAATGATACCAAACACCCCAAGAAAACAACAATTCATACACCAAAACTATCCACTAGTTAAAGAGAACCGAGGATCCTTTGATGACCACACTCGGATTCGAATTACAAGAACAAGAAAGAGATGATATCAAGGTGTTATTGACACCAAACAACCAACAACCAAACTACAATAAGGTTAACAAGATGACAACAACAAGGACAGAACAACAACACACGACTTCAACAATATAAGAACAAAACGGAAACAAGATTACAATAACTAAAAGGATAGATAGTGAGACATGAAATACTACAAGTTTAAGCACTAAGGTGTATATTAAACACTTAAACACAAACAACAAGTAATATTAAACACCTACACTCTTACGGGACCTCAAGGGAATTGGATTCCCAAGCAACCACCGTTTCTAAGGTTGTTATCAACACAAGTGATGTCCACACTTGCCACAAGGATTCCACCTTGCAAGACACTCTCAAAGAGTTTACAAAATATATCATCAAAGTCTAATGGACAAAATGACCTAAAGGTTCTATTTATAAGCTAGGACAACACTTATTACAAAATGACCAAAAGGCCCTTAATGAGCCCTTACAAAGGGGCGGCCCTGGACTTGGCTTCTTGGACGGCTTTGGAGTGTTGGGACTTGTTCTCTACACTTCAAAGCTTGTTCCTTGGATGGGCAGCCCCACAAGCTCGGGTCTTCACTCACGTCTTCATGTCTTTGAGTGCTAAGATGCCTCGTTGACCCGTATCACGCGGTGAACCTTGGCACACAAACCGATACAAAAGAGAAAATGACATCCAAATCCAAGGCAAGGCTTCTAGAACAAAGCCGAATCATATCAATGTAACTATAGTGGAAAGTATAAAACCAAAGATATCATGCTAAACTCCCAAAACCTAGTGTCACAGTGTAAGAACTACTAGTACAACTCAAGAATCATAATACATAAAGATAACCAACAAGGAACAACTCTGTCTCTTGAGCACTAGTAAAGACATAGTCTAATAAAGAAAGATAGAGTGATACAAGTCAAATGGCCACCTTAGCTTTTGATGACATCTTTGAAGGCCAACACCTAAAGGCTCAAGACTTGGTCACCCCGAGAGCACAAGGATACGCAAGGAAGGATCATTTTGAGCATGACTTAAAGCAATCTCGTGTGTGGAAGGTTGCTTGGTTGCTTACATTGATGCTAACCCGAGAACCACAAGCCTTGAAGTATGAACCATACTCGGTTTTTGAGAGCATTGAAAAGGCGCCATTCATTCAAGTTATAACATACCTGGGCTGCCTCTTCGTTAAGGGTATTTTATACATTACATATGGTGTATTTACACACCATGGCAGTCCCTCTCATTAAGGGCAAAGTGGTCTTTTTATCTTCATTTGTAATATATTATAAATAGGCCCCTGTAGTCTTATTTTCACTAGTTTTGGAAGAATGAAAGATTGAAACACAAATCTTCTCTCTTGAGAGTAGAACACTTTAGGTAGTCTTAGTTTAGGGCTTGGAAAAGCTAATATTGATCTTTGCTTGGAAACGGTGAATCTTGAGGTGAGTTGATTCCCTTGGCAGTCACCGTAAGAGTGTGGTTTGGATTATTACATTCATTAGGGGTTTTTGAGTTTAATACACTATTTAGTTCTTAATATTGTAATAATCTTGGTCTCACTATATATCCTTTACTTTTGTTGTTGTTATCTTGTGTAGTGGACTGTTTTGGGTCCTTTATTGAATCCGAAACTTGTGTTATTGTTGTTCATCTTGTTCATCATGTTTTGTAGCTGTTTTTTGGTGATATATGCATCATTGTATCTTGTATTCTTCTTGTTGATAGCGAATCCGAGAGTGGTCTCCAAAAAGGTCCTTGAATCCTTAAGATTTGCGGACTGTTTTGGAGTTGTTTTGTGTTTCTCTTGTCTTTATTGTATCATTTGGTATCAAAGTTTGGCTTGATCTTGTTCCTACCAGATCAATCTTGGGCTTGCTTGTTAGAAAATTCAAAAAAAATAGTGTTAAAAACTGAAAATTCTAGAAAAATAGCAATCTGTCCGTGTTTGTGTTCTTGGCCAAAATTGTGTTCTTGTTGTGTCTTGGCCGAGATTTGTTTGTTGTGTGACTAGATCTAGTAGTGTTCTTGTTTGTTTTGTTGTTTCTAGTGTTAGTTTTCTTGTCCACTAACACTTTGAGTCTAGATCTAAACTTGAGCTTGAACTTGTTGAAAGTTGTTGTTGTGAACATAAGCTTGGCCCATTGTTGTTGACCATTGTTGTAGTGGACTGTTTTGGCCGTGTGGTTTCTCCTTGATATTCTAAACTTGACCACGTGATATTGTTGTTACTTGGTGGCTTGAGAACCATTTTGTTGAAGTTCTAGTTGTCTTGGCCAAGTGTTGGAGATATTGTTATTGTGGATTGGAGTTGGCCGTTGGAATTGTTGTTGTTCTTGAAAATTGTTGTTATTGTTCTTGGTGTGGTTGTTGTTGTTCTTGAAGTTCTTCACCTACCTTCATATATTGTTAGAACCTAAAGTGAATGTTAGATCCTAAAAGGTGAAGGAAAAAGGTGTATGTACTTGTTAGTCTTGAAAGACCCCCTACTACCAAAAGACTTTATATCACTTTTCAACTACTTTTCCATGATTTAAGGACCCATGTTTTAAGGAGAAGTATAAGAAAAAGTCTAAGTCTTGAAAATTGAAAAAGGCCCCAAGACTTATTTTCCCTCCTAAAACAAATTCCACCAATCCAAATTAATTTTTGACCAAGACTTGGACATTTGAGAATAACCACTTGATAAAATTGAACCAATACGTGGATGCCACGTCATCACTGCTACTGTTCACGCAATATTTTCGAGCTCAAAATTTTAGATTCTTAGTTTCATTTTTATTGTCCCTTAGTTTCGTTGTTGGTTCTAATACTAATTAGCAACTAGTAATCACCTACTTAGTTGTAGATTAGTTGTTGAGTCTGTTTCTTTCGTGTCTTCGTTATTTATGTGCTTTTCTTATTTTTAACTCGTCGTAACTTCTTTGTTTCAAGTTCGTAAGTAGATTTTGTTTTGTGTCTTGAGTCGATCAAACAAGAATCTATTCCGGCCGCCAAGTAGAATTGACATCTTATTGACTACCGGAGTATAAGCAACTTTCAATATTCGCCGCTCCAAATTGTGAGGATCACAAAAGTGAGTGAATACGAGTGTTGGTGAGGAGCTTTTACTTCTAATCTTGTTTGTTCATTTTGTAGGTTTAAAAGGTAATATAAGGGGAACATGTCTTCGATAGCCGGGGATTAATGTGACTACAATATGGGAGACTATGATTGTAGTAAGGGTTTTTATGGCTACAAAGTTGAGGGAGATTGCGGAGGCTATGAAAATAGCCATGATCAAAACTTGGGCAGATTTGAAAGTTACTGTTTTGAGGGAGAAAATGAGGTGAATAAAGTATGCTATGGTGACTTTGGAGATGATATAGGACCTCGTGATGGATCATATGATAACGTTGGGGCATGTGAGGAGTCTTATAATTCTCACTCCGAACCTAGATTTGGTGTTAGGTATAACCCTTTTGTTCAAAAAACTTATGAGACATGATGGAAAGTACACGTGAGGAGTGTGAATATTCATATTCTCCACCTTGTAGTACTTTTTATCAAGGTCGATATAGTGTGAATGGTTATACTAGCTATAATGGAGGTTGTCCAATGAGAAGAAGAGGGTATGTATCTCCAAAACCAAGGGGTACTCGTATGCCTTACAATGTTGATCTAAGAAGGAGTATACACGCCGGAAAGGTGACCATTTGTGGGATACCGGGCTGCCTTGTTGTGTTAAATGATAGGTACTATAGAAACTACATTGTTCCATCCATGGTTGACTACTTGGGGTTGTTTTGCGATCCTTTACTTGCTCCATACTTCTTGGACGGGTTCAAGGTTACCGAGAGGGTAAAAGTTATCTTCCCCCAATATGAATACCATGAGGAGGTGTGGTGCGATATTCTTCCCTTGGCCTACGGTCATGTATACTTAGGCGTCGATTGGTTTGCACAACATCAAGTTCCTAACGTGGAAAATTGGCCTAATGTTGTAAGAGACCAATGGGGAAATCGCCTCATGACTTACTTGCTGCCCAAGCCGCGAAGAGAAATGCCTACCTACTCCAATCCAAATAATTATGAGAGACAAAAGATTGAGAGGAGTACGGGAGTGCAAGGTGGTAATCCTAGATTGGAAAAAGAAGAGGTTGTGTGGAGCGAAGTGAGGGGATTACCACCAAACTGTGCTAACATTGGTTTTCCTTCTATTTCTAAGGACATTTGTATAGGTACCAACATGGCAAGCGAAGACGAACAATGCTTAAAGGAAGTTGCTGCCCAAGCTTTTGGAGGACCTTCACACCATGACAAAGAAGAATCTACTCAAGGACTTCAAGGTAAAATGGCTAACTCTTACACTTTTGTACATGTGAATGATAATTGTGTGGCTAGTAGCCCATTGAGTGTGAGTTGTAGCTTGCCTATATGTGAGTCTATTGTTTCTTTGCCACTTGATGATGATGTACATGTTGTGAGTGTGGATACACTAGTTGATCCTATTGATGACCGAATCGACTCTTCTTGTAAGATCGATTTATGTCCACCTAGTGTTGAAACCATTATGTTGAATGAAAGTACATTATCTTCTGAAATTTGTGTTGATCAACTTATGTGTGAAAATTACCCACCACTTGAGGATGTGTATGATGTAATTAATGAACCTCAAGTGTGTGATGATGTTGAAAATGTTGATCAAAGTAATAGGAGTGAACTCGAGAGCTATTCTTGGGATAATCTTGCACTTGAAATCTCTTTGAAACTTGATATTGATCTTTTAGAGAGTGATGAATGTGTTTGTTCCGAATCTTCCCGTGAAATAGATCATGCTCTCTTTAGGTATAATGTCTTGTTTGGAGATGATATAACCAATCCTAATGAACCTAGTGGTGAAAATGATGGTATAGCTTGCCTTAGAAGCTATAACCGATATGCTAACCCACTATGGTGTGACAACATTTCTACTAAAGATGGAAATCACTTCTTGTAAGATTTAAGTACTCTTAAGGGTAAGGAATGTATAGTCTTGGAAACTACTTCTCCTTCTACTTTGTGTGATTTTATTGTTGAGAGTACTCATGGTGATGATTGTGAAACTAGTAGTGAGTACACATATGAGGGCACCTCAGTAGAAGTTGACTTGAGTGATACCTTTCTCTACTCTATGCTATTGTAGAGAGTACGCCATTTAGTTTGGGTAGAGACCACGGGAAAGGGGAGTGTTGTCTAGACCCGTGTCTATGGCCACTCTTTTCGTTTGACCCCGGTGCCAAATATAGATTTTGTGATGATGGTGCACCCAACTTGTTGCTTGGTTTACATGAAAAGCAAAGTATCACTTTTGGTAAATTCCATAACCAAATCCTTTGTGCATCTTTCATTAATTATTTATTATTTAGTTCAAAGGATCCTTGGTTATATTCTAAATATGTGCAACCTTGGAATGTTGAGGTGATTTGTCGTGCTAACCCTAACCCTCATTTCATGAGGAGTTTGTATTTGTGTGTCCTTTGGTTTTACAAGGTTTGGATTCGAGGTCGAATCCTTTTCAAGATGGGGAGGATGATACGAGTCAAATGGCCACCTTAGCTTTTGATGACATCTTTGAAGGCCAACACCTAAAGGCTCAAGACTTGGTCACCCCGAGAGCACAAGGATACACAAGGAAGGATCATTTTGAGCATGACTTAAAAGCAATCTCGTGTGTGGAAGGTTGCTTGGTTGCTTACATTGATGCTAACCCGAGAACCACAAGCCTTGAAGTATGAACCATACTCGGTTTTTGAGAGCATTGAAAAGGCGCCATTCATTCAAGTTATAACATACCTTGGCTGCCCCTTCGTTAAGGGTATTTTATACATTACATATGGTGTATTTACACACCATGGCAGTCCCTCTCATTAAGGGCAAAGTGGTCTTTTTATCTTCATTTGTAATATATTATAAATAGGCCCCTGTAGTTTTATTTTCACTAGTTTTGGAAGAATGAAAGATTGAAACACAAATCCTCTTTTTTGAGAGTAGAACACTTTTAGGTAGTCTTAGTTTAGGGCTTGGAAAAGCTAATATTGATCTTTGCTTGGAAACGGTGAATCTTGAGGTGAGTTGATTCCCTTGGCAGTCACCGTAAGAGTGTGGTTTGGATTATTACATTCGTTAGGGGTTTTTGAGTTTAATACACTCTTTTGTTCTTAATATTGTAATAATCTTGGTCTCACTATATATCCTTTACTTTTGTTGTTGTTATCTTGTGTAGTGGACTGTTTTGGGTCCTTTATTGAATCCGAAACTTGTGTTATTGTTGTTCATCTTGTTCATCACGTTTTGTAGCTGTTTTTTGGTGATATATACATCATTGTATCTTGTATTCTTCTTGTTGATAGCGAATCCGAGAGTGGTCTCCAAAAAGGTCCTCGAATCCTTAAGATTTGCGGACTGTTTTGTAGTTGTTTTGTGTTTCTCTTGTCTTTATTGTATCATTTGGTATCAAAGCATGGCTTGATCTTGTTCCTACAAGATCAATCTTGGGCTTGCTTGTTAGAAAATTCAAAAAAAATAGTGTTAAAAACTGAAAATTCTTGTGGACTGTTTGGAGTGTGTTTCGTGTTTCCATTGTCATTCTTGTATCATAGAGGTCGACTCTTGATGCAAAATTTCCAACCGCTACCTTGAATAGCTCCGAAATCACTCGAATCAATCAATGCGGGGTGCCCGAACTAGGATCTGCACCGAAAGGACACAATAGGAGTGAGTACGATCCATTTGTACTTGGTAAGTATCATAGGCCAACTGAGCAAAGTAGATAATAAAACATATAAAATACACACTATGGGCACGTCACCTGCAATCAGAAAATGTCCCACAACGGTCGCCCACGCCGTCTCCACTAACAGTTCTATAATACTCATATATGTTACAGCAAGGTACAAGAAAGGAACACAAGTATACATTTATACCACATCCAAGTAGAGAAAAAGAAGAACGAACATATACAGCTGTTTTTGTTTTAGGAGAACACGGACTCCTAAAACGATTTTTTTTGAAAAAAGGGCAAAGTCATATTTTTATTTCAAACACATGTTTCCCATATTTTTAGGAGTCTACAGCTGAAAACCCAAGCGAAAATGAGTTAAAAACGAGGTCCAAATTGAAGAAAAATCATGTTTAAGATTTACCTGCAAAATCCCCAAAAATCCTTTTTGAAATCAAGAATCTGAAGTTATTTTAAAGATGAAATTGAGAGAAAACTCATAATTATAAGATTTGAAACTTACCTAGTGAAAATAGATAGAAAATGGGGTTTAAATTGAAGAAATACAATTTTTAGGCCTTTCGAGTCAAAATTTCCAGTTTCCCACTTTAATTCACGTTAAAACAAGAATTAGATGATAAAATTAGGACAAAGTAGTTGAAATAGGTGTTTAGAAGCTTATTCAAGCTTAAAATTGGAAGAAATTGCTCAAAAGTGTGAAACCTTTATCTCCAAATCTTAATAATGGGGGAAAATGACAACATAGGGTCCAAGTCTCCGCAGACCCCTCGGAATTCATCTGGAATCTCGTGAATGCATACGAAATATGCCATCCTATCAAATTCGACGCTTCGGACTTAATGACGATATCAGATTTTCTAAAAAACCTCGTTTTCACAAAGTTGACGCCCGAAATTCGATTTCACAACTTTTCGAATCGAGGGTCGAAATGAGATTTAAAACCCATAAAACCACATCAACCATGTTACCACTCCTTAAATCGACGTTTCAGATTTGCTGGCGCAGTCTGTTTTGCTATCCGACGCATGGATCAAAAGATGTTGACTAAAGTCAACTATATAAGCTCTCAAAGCCACCTAAAACCACAATATTACATAATTCACACCAAAATGCATCGGGAACTGTGTCAATCAGCCCCATACCTCAGAAATACCATAAAGCAACCACACTGAGAGGGGTAAAATGGTCAAATCACATAGAAATGAAATTTTCACATAATTCATCAAAAATTTAAATCGTTACAAAGAACCATATTGAAACCGTTGTTCAATTATAGAACAAATGTTATTAAAAATTAAAGACATTAGAAAATATAATTTAAAAGGTAAAATTGGAAAGCCATTGGAATTACCGGTGACCTCATTATTCTATGTCTAATTGCCATTGATATTTCGACAAGTCTGTCCGCTTGCTTGTATTTAAATTCATTCAATATAAGTCATACAACATCTTGTTCACTAATATTAGGGACCAGCTTAACAAGAATTTAAATAACCCCCCTCGCACTTCTCCACCTTATTCTTCCAAATCAGAGTTATCGTAGAAGAGTGCAAGAACAAAATATTTGTGGTTGCATGCAAAGGTTGTGAAGTTGATCCTACTATCTTCGATCATTGATCTAAAAAACTTTTATATTTCTCTCCGCTGTTAAATACCACTTGAATAGCTTGTTTGTCCTGATCTATAGCTTCATAAATGTTGTCCATTTGTAGTTTTTGCTCCCTATCCACCAAACAAAGTACTCTAATCAAGGCCTAAGTGCATGAACAACATTATTTCAAAAGGTCACTGTTGAAAAAAATATTATTCCAGAAGTTTGACATTGAAATAGTTTTTTTAGCGTGCTTTCCCGGCTTCCTTTGCAAGTTTACTGGTGTTCTATTCAATAGAAGTGAACATCTTTCTCAAGTTATTCTTTTTCTTGTGAATCCTTTGAAAGGTCTAGAAAGAATTGCAACTCTTGTGAAAAATGTTCACTTCTATTGAAACATGATGAGACAGGTAAGACCAGCCTACCAGCCAGGACAAAACCTTCAACTACTTTCCTTAATCTTGCAAAAGATTTACAAGCAAAAGAAGAAATATTTACCCTGTACTGTATACAATAATTGTAAATTTGCAAAGAAAGGTGGGGAAAATAAGTTGCAAAAATTGTTTTGATGCGAATCTTTTGGAATAATTCATGCACTTAAAGTTGATGGTCGTTTGATTAAGTAGTTGGTTTGATGAATACGTAGCAAAAATCACCAATGGGCTATGTTTATGAAGTTATGAATAGGTCAAGGAAATTAGTCAAGTGACATTTTACGGTGTGGAGAAACAAAAAGTAGGTTTTGTTGATAAAAGATGATTAGATCAACTTCATCAACCTTTGCATGCATCTGGAAATATTTTGAACCCATCACTCTTTTTATGATAATTCTAGGTTGGAAGAACTGGGTGAAGTATGGGGGGATTCTTTAAATGTTTCTCTAAGTTGGTACCTAATATTAGTAAACAAAATGTAATATCAGATGAGTTAACTAAATACAAAGCAAGCCAACAAATATTTTGAAATTCCAATGGTTATTAGACAAAGAAAGATTAGGTCACCAGGTGATTCCAATGGTTTTAAAGTTATTTCCTTTTACTTATTATTTTCTTGAGAAAATAACCAAATACCCCCTCAACCTATTATTGGATTCTCAACTACACACTTTAACTTTACGGGGGTTCTATTACCTCCTGAACTATTTAAAATTGTGATATATACTCCCTTAAAAACTCAAACCCAGATCTGTACAAACGAGTGAACTGCTCGCCACCTACCCGCTAATGCCACGTAATATTCCTTTTTTTAATATAAAAAACTAATTATTTTTCTTTATCCTACTTTATCCTTTAATTTCTCAGATTTTTTTTGCTTTTCTTTTTTATTCATTGTTCTCTTCTCTCGTTTCCTTTTTCTCTTTGACTTCCATGCATCACAACTTTTCTAATGATCGGAAAGGATTGTCGTGGTTAGACGACACGAGACAAGCGTCACTTGAATTTGAAATTCTAGAATTGGAATCGAGTTCATTCGTCTTAGATCTAAATAAACTAGCAAAAAATTTAAAATGACATATCTTATTAATTTGAAATTGAAAACAAAGGGAGCATATATACACTTGTTAATTTTATTTTAGTTTTTCTTATCCTTTTTGTTTCTTCTAGTGATAATTTGTGTCTTAAGCTCGCACACATTCATGAAAATGGAACATATTCGGAAATTTTGGAGAAGATGAGAAGGAGTTGATGTGTGTTTCACAGGAAGGAGGACTCAGCTGTCTAAAGATTACAATTGGGAAATTAATGGTGAGAAAAGTGTTGGGCAACGATGGAGATGAGACAAATGAAGATGTAGATGAGGAAGAGGAAGATGAAGATTGATACAAGAAAAATAGCGGAAACACCAAACAACTCCAAAACAGTCCACTAATCTTAAGGATTTGAGGACCAAGATGGAGACCACTCTCGGATTCGCTACCAACAACAAGAATACAAGATACGAGGGTGTATTTCAACACCAAAACAGCTACAAAAACGTGATGAACAAGATGTACAACAACAATACAAGTTTCGGATCCAACGAAGGCCCAAAACAGTCCACTACAACAACACATACACGATTGCAAGAAAAATAAAGATAGATAGTGAGACCAAGATTATTACAAGATTAAGAACTAAAGAGTATATTAAACTCAAAACCCCCTAATGAATGTAACAATCAAAACCACACTCTTACGGTGACCACCAAGGGAACGAACTCGCCTCAAGATCTACCGTTTCCAAGCAAAGAACAATGTTAGCTTTTCCAAGCCCTATACTAGAATTTACACTAAGTTGGTCTACTCTCAAGAGAGAGGATTTTAAGAGTCTCAAAATCTCATTTTTTCATCAACTAAAAACTAAGTGAAAATAAGACTAAGGGGCCTATTTATAGTGTATTACAAAAGAAGACAAAAAGACCATATTACCCTTAATGAGAGGGGCGGCCTTGGTGTGTTGGAAGACAATATGAATTGTCCAAAATGCCCCTTAGGCTAAGTGACCGAAATGCCCTTAGTAAAGGCACCAAAACCGTGAACCAACAAAGGTGGTCCAAATTCGAGAGTCCTTAAGTCTTCTAGGCTCCAATCAATCTTCCACACTTGGGTTTGGTCAATGGTAGGCTAAAAACATCCCCTCCAAGTATGATCCCATGCCCTCCATGTGACCAAAGCTTGATTCTTCACATTGTGACTTCGAATGATGTCGTCAAAAGCTAAGGCGGTCATTATTCTTATATCATCCTCCTCTTCTTGAAAAGGATTCGACCTCGAATCCAATCCTTGCAAAACTGAAAAGAGGACACACAAATGCAAACTCCTCATGGCATGAGGGTTAGGGTTAGCATAACAAATCATCTCAACATGCCAAGGTTGCACATATTTGCAATATAACCAAGAATCCTTTGAAAGGAATATTAAAAACTTAATAAAAGATGTACAAAGGATTTGGTTATAGGATACATCAAGAGTGCCACTTTGCTTGTCATGTAGACCAAGCAGCAAGTTTGGTGCACCAACATCACCATTCCTAAATTTGGCACCGGGGTCAAATGGGAAAAGTGGCCATAGACATGGGTCTCGACAACACTTCCCTTTCCCGAGATCTACACCTAAACTAAATGACATACTCTCTACAATAACATACATATCATCCAACTCAAATAGAGAGTAGAGAAAGGTGTCACTCAATTCGACTTCTACTAAGGTGCTCTCATGTGTGTTCTCACTACTAGTTTCCCAATAATCACCATGAGTACTCTCAACAATGAAATCACACAAAGTAGAAGAAGAAGTAGCTTCCGCAACTACACATTCCTTACCCTTAAGAGTACTCTCATCTTCCAAGAAGAGATTTCCCTCTTTAGGAGGAATGTTGTCACACCATAGTGGGTTAGCATATAGGCTATAGCTTCCAAGGCAAGCTATACCATCATTTTCACCACTAGGTTCATTAGGAGTGTTTAAATCATCTTCAAACAAGACATTATTCCTAAAAAGAGTGTGATCTACCTCACGGACAGATTTGGAACAAGAAAGTTCCTCACTCTCTAAATGATCAATATCACGTTTCAAGGATGTTTCAAACACAATATTACCCCAAGAAGAGCTCTCGGGTTCATTCTCACTTTGTTGACCAACATTTTTAAATATTTCACTCACTTGAGTCCTATTAAGCACATCACACACATACTCAAGTGGTGGGTAATTTTCACACATAAGTTGATCAACACAAATTTCAGAAGATAACGTACTTTCGTTCAACATAATGGTTTCAACACTAGGTGGACATAAATCGGTCTTACAAGAAGAGTCTATTCGGTCTTCAATAGGATCAACTAGTGTATCCACACTCACAACATGTACATCATCATCAAGTGGCAAAGAAACAATACACTCACATATAGGCAAGCTACAACTCACACTCAATGGGCTACTAGCCGCACAATTATCATTCACATGTACAAAAGTGTAAGAGTTTGTCATTTTACCTTGAAGTCCTTGAGTAGATTCTTCTTTGTCATGGTGTGAAGGTCCTCCAAAGGTTTGGGCAGCAACTTCCCTTTGGCATTGTTCTTCTTCGCTTGCCATGTTGGTACCTACACAAATGTCCTTAGAAATAGAAGGACAACCAATGTTAGTATAGTTTGGTGGTAATCCCCTCACTTCGCTCAACACAACCTCTCCTTTTTCCACTCTCGGATTACCACCTTTCACTCCCTTACTCCTCTCAATCTTTTGTCTCTCATAATAAGTTGAATTGGAGTAGGTAGGAACTTCTTTTTGCGGCCCGGGCAGAATGTACGTCTCAAGGCAATTTCCCCATCGGTCTCTTATAATATTAGGCCAATTTTGCATATTTGGAACTTTATGTTGTGCAAACCAATCGGCGCCCAAGCTCACATAACCATAGGTTATGGGAAAAACATCACACCACACCTCCTCATGGTAATTAAATTGGGAGAAGACAACCTTTACCCTCTCGGTGACCTTAAACCCGTCAAAGAAGTATGGAACAAGTAAAGGCTCGCAAAATAACCCCAAGTAATCAACCATGGATGGAACAATGTAGTTTCTATAGTACCTATCATTTAACACAACGAGGCAGCCCGGTATCCCACAAATGGTCACCTTTCCGGAGTGTACACTCCTTCTCGGATCAACATTGTAAAGCACATGAGTACCCCTCGGTTTTGGAGATGCATACTCTCTTCTTCTCATTGGAAAACCTACACTATTGCTAGTATAACCATTCACACTATATCGACCTTGATAAGAAGTACTACAAGGTGGAGAATATGAATCTTCACACTCCTCACGTGTACTCTCATCATAGCTCTCATAAGGTTTGCGAACGAAAGGGTTATACCTAACACCAAATCTAGGTTCGGAGTGGGGAGTGCGAGACTCCTCACATGTCCCAACTTCATCATAAGATCCATCACGAGGTCCTACATCATCTCCAAAGTCGCCATAAGCACTAGGCACTTCATTCCCCTCATTTTCTCCCTCAAAACAGTAACTTTCAAATCTGCCTATGTTTTGATCATGACTATTTTCATAGCCTCCGCAATCTCCCTCAACTTCGTAGCCATAAAAACCCTCACTACAATCATAGCCTCCCATATTGTAGTCACAATAATCCCCGGCTATCGAAGTCATGTTCCCCTTATATCACCCTTTAAACCTACAAAATGAACAAACAAGATTAGTAGTAAAGCTCCTCAACAACACTCGATACACTCACCTTTGTGATTCTCACAATTGGAGCGGCGAATATTGAAAGTTGCTTATACTCCGGTAGTCAATAGGATGTCAATTCTACTTGGCGGCCGGAATAGATTCTTGTTTGATCGACTCAAGACACAACACAAAATCTACTTACGAACTTGAAACAAAGAAGTTACTACGAGTTAAAAATGAGAAAAGCACACAAACAACGAAGACACGAAGAAACGGATTCAATAATTAATCTACAACTAAGTAGGTGATTACTAGTTGTTAATTAATTCTAGAATCAAGACATGAAACTAATGAAACAATAAGATGAAACTAAGAATCTAAAATTTTGAGCTCGGAAATATTGCGTGAACAGTAGCAGTGATGACATGGCAGTCCGTATTGGTTTCGGTCCCACACAACTTTTGTTGTCCAACTTCAAGTCTTGGTCAATTTTTCAATTTGGACTTTGGTGGAATTTGTTTAAGGAGGGAAATTCAAACAAGTCTTGGAGCCCTTTTCAATTTCAAGTTTTCAAGACTTGACTTTATTGTACTTCTCCTTAAAACATGGATCCGTAAATCATGGAAAAGTGTTGGAAAGTGGTTGAGACTTGATTGATAGGTCTTTGTTGGTTGTAGGGTCTTTCAAGACTAACAAATAATACACCTTTTTCCTTCAACTTTTTGGATTTAGCATTCACTTTATCTTCAACAATATATGAAGGTGGTGATGAACATCAAGAACAACAACAACAACAACAAGAACTACAACAATAATCTTCAAGAACACCAACAATTTTTCACACGGCCAACTCCAATCCACAATAACAATATCTCCAACACTTGGCCAAGACAACTACAACTTCAACAAAATGGTTTTCAATCCACCAATTAACAACAATATCACGTGGCCAAGCTTATAACAACAACAAGATGAAAACCACAAGGCCAAAACAGTCCACCACAATGGCCAAGCTTATGTTCACAACAACCTTTCAACAAGTTCAAGCTCAAGTTTAGATCTAGACTCAAAGTGTTAGTGGACAAGAAAACTAACACTAGGAACAACAAAACAAACAAGAACACTATTAGATCTAGACATACAACAACAAATCTCGGCCAAGACACAACAAGAACACGATTTTGGCCAAGAACACAAACACGGATAGATTGCTATTTTTCTGGAAATTTCAGTTTTCCTTTTTTTTTTTTTTTTTTTTAACAAGAAAGCCCAAGATTGATCTTGTAGGAACAAGATCAAGCCATGCTTTGATACCAAATGATACAAGAAAAATAGCGGAAACACAAAACAACTCCAAAACAGTCCACTAATCTTAAGGATTTGAGGACCAAGATGGAGACCACTCTCGGATTCGCTACCAACAACAAGAATACAAGATACGAGGGTGTATTTCAACACCAAAACAGCTACAAAAACGTGATGAACAAGATGTACAACAACAATACAAGTTTCGGATCCAACGAAGGCCCAAAACAGTCCACTACAACAACACATACACGATTGCAAGAAAAATAAAGATAGATAGTGAGACCAAGATTATTACAAGATTAAGAACTAAAGAGTATATTAAACTCAAAAACCCCTAATGAATGTAACAATCAAAACCACACTCTTACGGTGACCACCAAGGGAACGAACTCGCCTCAAGATCTACCGTTTCCAAGCAAAGAACAATGTTAGCTTTTCCAAGCCCTATACTAGAATTTACACTAAGTTGGTCTACTCTCAAGAGAGAGGATTTTAAGAGTCTCAAAATCTCATTTTTTCATCAACTAAAAACTAAGTGAAAATAAGACTAAGGGGCCTATTTATAGTGTATTACAAAAGAAGACAAAAAGACCATATTACCCTTAATGAGAGGGGCGGCCTTGGTGTGTTGGAAGACAATATGAATTGTCCAAAATGCCCCTTAGGCTAAGTGACCGAAATGCCCTTAGTAAAGGCACCAAAACCGTGAACCAACAAAGGTGGTCCAAATTCGAGAGTCCTTAAGTCTTCTAGGCTCCAATCAATCTTCCACACTTGGGTTTGGTCAATGGTAGGCTAAAAACATCCCCTCCAAGTATGATCCCATGCCCTCCATGTGACCAAAGCTTGATTCTTCACATTGTGACTTCGAATGATGTCGTCAAAAGCTAAGGCGGTCATTATTCTTATATCAAAGATAGTGAAGAAACATGAAAATGGAATAACTAAAAATACATACATATATTTATGAAAAGAATTATAACAAATACAGTTTTAATTTTGGTCTTTCGTGCTCACTCTTTCAAGGAGAGTGAAATACACTCACTTTGTCACGTAAGCATTTAGGGAAGTAATAATATCTTTTTTAAACAGTTCAGGAGGGATAGGACCCCCGTGAAGTTCGAGGGTGTAGTTGGGATTTTGGATAAGGATTGAAGGGGTTTTAGACTATTTTCTCTATTTTCTTAAATATTTGCTCTAACTCTCAACATGGTTCTTTTACTCCACAAACCAAAAATTGCCATCGCACTTCCAAGTTTAGCTGTAGCTTGTTCGAATGTGATAAGAGGAAAGATTTTGTATATTCAGAAGATGAATAGACTCGACCTAAAGTGTATCAATGATTTAGCATTCATTAATACAATAAACAATTGAGATGTCGTACAAGACTCACAATGTAATTGATCCATTTTCTTTGGACAATATTTGACGAGGCTAATGAATAGCTAACTAGAGTCGATGCGGATGAAGAAATATTTGATGGAAAATATGAATTTACTTAGTGTAATGCTGCCGAGGCAAGTGGAGTTGAGGTGAACTTTTAAGATTTAAGGGTGAATTCAAGCTTACTGTTGAAAATTACTTATGTTACTACTCATTTACTAGAATGATAAGCATTTTGGTTGTAGGAGGAATCTTTGTTTAAATTTAGTTTGATAAGTTTAGTTGAGATATTATACATTTTTTTTCTACACTAGTTTCGTGTAGCAATTAATGTTAAAATAAATATTGTATCTATTTAAATGGTATAAAACTATAAATAAATATTGTATCTCAACTATGTAATTTGTTGTATCTCACATGATTTTTTTGCAAAATAATTAGTTGGTTTATGTTCTTTTTTCATCTTTTTTCTATTTTCTCAGTTTTTTCTTTACTTACAAAAAGGTATGATAGGGATATTTTTTTTTGGTAGAAAGGACATACATTAAAAGAAATTGTATCATATAGTTAAATTACAATTCTCCTGATAATTAATCAGGGTTCAAAAATGAGAAAGCTTGGCCTGGCCAGCTAGAGTCATTAGTACTAGAACTAATTTTCCTCGCAAAAAAAGTTCCCGAGATGTCTGTCCAAACTGCATCTTTTGCACACATCGGTGGAACTTCAAAAAAGGTGATTTCATTAAATCTACATGTCCTTGCTCCATCCCTAGCTAGTGCATTCACCACCTCGTTCTGTTCTCTATAACAATGGCTGACTTCCAGATTCCCTAACCTTCTTAGTCTTGACCTGCAATCCAAGATCAAAGCATCATAGTGAAGATTACCGTTAGTTAACATAGATATAATTTCCAGGTAATCTATGTTTATCTCAATGGTTAGGAGGTTGTTTTGTTCGACCATCTTGATGCCTTCTAATAGAGCCATGAGTTCCATCATGTTGTTGGTAGCTTTATGGAAGCTTTTGCTGAAACCCAACACCCATCTCCCATTAGAAGATCTAACCACTCCTCCTATTCCCACTTTCCCGGGATTCCCAAGGCAAGAACCATCGGTGTTAAGCTTGAATCCATGGTTTATGGGAAGATTCCATTTGATGTTGATAGTTTGCCACTGATGGAGGAAGTCCCCTCATTTGTAAGATGCTTGTACTAAAGTATGCATGGTTAAAATCAAGAGGATCATTCTTTCCATTGAAGGTTTTTGAGTTCCTGTTGTTCCAGATTATCCAGAGATAGAAGGGGATGATGTCATGCCAATTGAGGTATCTATCAAATTAGGAGTACTGGAAGGTTTTCCAAATAGAATGCCAATTTGAAGGGAGGAGGTTGGAAATAGTAGGAAGGTTTGGATGAGTAAGCTTGAGGATTGCAGAAGCCCAGAATTCCTTGAGGATAGGATAGTTAAAAAAGATATGGTTACTGTCTTCTTTCTGATGATTACAAACAACACAGTGTGCATTTGGTACAACACCTCTTTTGAAAAGATTGTGGTTGTTGGGGAGTCTGTCATGTTGGCCCAGCCAAAGGAAGGTCTTAATTTATTTTTTTAGGGGGGGGGGGGGAATTTTTTCCTTCCAAATCCAATTGAAGTTGGGATGTTGACATTTATTCAAGGTCTTGGCAATGTGGCTATAAGCACTTTTACTGGAGAAAAGGCTATTCCCAGTGCTCATCAGACTTGGCTTTGGGATTGGAAATAAGGGTGTTAGTGAAGGTTTGGATGATATCCTCTGGGATTACAACCGGAAGGTCATTGAGGTTCCAAGCACCATCATGCCAGACCTCAGAGAGTTAGGTGTCTTGGGCTAGTTGAGGTAGAGGAGCTTGGATGATAGAAAGAAGGGGGTCATAATGAGGAATCCACCTATCATTCCAGAAGTTAACCTTCTCTCCTTTGTCGATATTCCAAGAGGAAGCAGTTTTGTAGATCCCCCAACCCATGTGGATGTTTTTCCAAGTTCTGGAACTGGTGGGTTTGTAGGTCATGCCATGAGGACTGTATTTATTCTTAAGGATTCTAGCCCAGAGGTCGTTAGGGTGTTTAATAAGTCTCCAAGCTAGGCTAGTCAGCATAGTGGTGTTCCTAATGGAGGCTTCCTGGAGTCCCAACCCCCCTCAGCTTTAGTGTTGGTCAGGGTTTGCCAGTTGATGAGATGCAACTTCTTTTTTGATACAATATCAAGTCCACAATGCAAGAATCCAGCAAGAACAACAAGATGAACAAACTAACACCAAAAACAACAAGTTGAACAGCAAGTGCGAGTGAATCGAAATAGGCCACACACGACTTCACTAGGCTTTAAGAATCACGTTCTTAGAACAAGATGATGAAGTTTTCAACAAAAACCAGCGAGTCAACAAGGGGCTAGTGAATCGAAAAAGCCCCACACGGCTTCACTAGACTTCAAGATTACAAAACACAATCTTAACAAGATTACAAGAAGATAGTAACTTGACATGTAATATTCAAGAGTCTAAGAACCCTAACAACAAGAGAGGACCCTAAGACTAAAGAATATTAACACCAAGTTCTTACTTGGACCAAGAGGAACTCTATGACCTTAAGATCCTTGTTTCTAGCCAAGATACAACACAAGTATCACTCTACTTGTGAGTTTTCAGATTTGGGGCTTCTCCAATGGAAGAGTGAGAAGTTCCTCAATATTACAAGTGTTTATGTCTCAAAATATTATGAAAGAACCAGCTGCCAAATAACCTTAATATTGTCTATTTATATTACACCATAAATGAAGGAGAAAATGACCAGATTACCCTTTCCATGAGGTGGCCTTGGAGTGTAAGTTTATTACACTTCAAGGCCCCTCTTCACACTTAAAAAACATTTAGACCATTAGGTGGATCAATCACCAACTCACAAACGGCCATTTGCATGAACAAGGCTGGGAGTTTTTGTAACTCCCGAGCTTGGCTACGTGTGAATGGTTGTGAACTTGTTGACAACTTGCTACACCCGTATCATTTTTGTCTGGAGTGGCTTTAAGCTTTATTAATCAACTTGTGAATTTTAGAGGGTAGCATGATGAATTGCATAACATGGGTAGTTATGCTAGCCAGGGAGAACTTAGTGAGGGTGGGGAGCCAGTCATATTAAGGAAATTTGTTTTCCATCCAACAAGCTTTGTTTTGAGATTATCCAGAATGAATTGGTAGACTCTATTGCAAGGTTTCTGGTGGAAAATAGGGAAAACCAAGATACCTGCCAAATTTTTCTTTGGCTTGGATGCCTAAGATGTAAGACAACCTATTTTAATCCTCCTGGGGGCTATTTTCGGAAAAAATTACATTGGATTTCAAGGTATTGATTTTCTGGCCTGAGTGAAAGGTGAAACTATTGAGGGTATCCCTGATAGTTTCACAGTTCTTCTCATTTGCCACACAGCACACAAAGTGAGGTCATCAACAAAAAAAAGATGTGAGATTTTAGGGCCTTTCCTACTGATGGAGATGGAGATCCAGGTAAGGATGTCTACCTCATGGTCAATCCTCCTGGAGAGTAATTCCATGCACATAATGAAGAGATATGGAGAAATGGGGCCCCCTTGCCTAATTCCCCTGGTGAGGATGGTGAGGATGAAGAAGGGGGGTTTTCTCCCCATTTATGAGGACAGAGATGAGGAAGTAGATATGCAAGACATGATAAGGTTGGCAAGATTGGAGTCGAAAATACTCTTAAGAGCGGAAAGAATGATCATATGTGTTCTCGTTACCTATAAGTATAGCTCGTTATTTGATAATCTTTATTGATTGATCAATCATAGATCCAAACTTATATGTGAATCCTCAATCCTTATTTGATGCAAATAAAAGTTGAGTTATATAAACCCTTCCTATTATATTGGCATGAAGTGTTGGTTAAATAAGATATATGTCCGTGTAATTTGCATGGACTTTAGTTTCAAGATGTGGAATGTAAAGTTGGAATATGAATGGGGATTAGAATCCAAATCCGTACTTGATCTGCTTTCAAACTTAATAATTATTAAACCCAAATTGAAAGTGACGACTATAAACCTAAATTTATAAGTCCCTCTTCAAATAAAAGGTCTGCATATCAAGATTTAACACTTAAATAACCTTACATTTCGAATTCAATAAATAATTTTCAATAAAGATCCAATTATAATTCTAACAAACAATATACCGAAATATAGTCAAATAATATAATCAAAACTAAGTCACAATTAAACAAAAAAAAGAAAACAAAAAGGAAAGAGATAAACTTTAGTTGAAAGAGAAACATGAGAAAATTATTAAAATGGGAGAATTCATTGTGATCAATTAATTAGTTATGTATAACTCATACATAAACCTTAAAGCTATTAATTAAAAGATATAAATAAAGGCAGAACGGGCTAATATAATAAATGCAAAAAGACTTGAATATAAAGGACGATGTAATGAATGAAAGGAGACATGAATCAAAACTAAAATAAGAACAAGTAGAAATAGAAAAACGTGTATTTCTTGTAAATTTTGATCCAAAATATTATGTAAATAGAATTGTAGATATTCTTTTGTACAGGATAAAATTCTAATTGATTTAGAAGTGCTAAATAATATAATTTCTTACTAGGACTAAATAACCAAAAAATTGATACCTATTTTATAAGATTTGGGAGTAGGTTTTATAAAGTTTATGAAATTGTATTACGGACTTTCCACAAAATTCAATACCAAAAAATAATTTGACTTCTTCCATTAGAAAACTTAAATTTCAAACATAAAGAAATTACATTGCTTAAGCAGCACACGTCCTTTTGGACATTTAATTGTTGCTCGTCCATAATAGACTTATGATGGAATTCTGATTACAAAACTATTAAGGCAAAACAATTTTTTCGTATAAGGTAGAATTCTAATTAATTTAGAAGTGTTTAATATGATGATTTCTTATCTAGATTAATAGTCCGTTTGGTCAGCTTTATTTTTCCCCAAAAGTGCCTTTTCTCAAAAGTGCTTATTTGAAAAAGTTGAGGTGCTTGACTGCTTTTGGGAGAAAATTAGTGCTTTTGAGGAGTAGCAAAAGTAGTGTTTCATAAGCTAAAAAAGGTAGGTTCTCCCCAACAGTACTTTTATAAAGAGCACTTTTGAGAAAGATACACTTAAAACACCTTGAAAGCTTGGTCAAACGCTAATTACTGCTCAAAAGTGCTTTTTTAAAACTATCAGCCAAACACAAACTGCTTCTCACCAAAAGTACGTTTTTAAAAATCACTTTTGAGAAAAGCACTTCTCAAAATAAGCTGATTTTATAAGCTTGACCAAACAAGTCATAAATAAAAGGACTTTAAATAATTTGGATAATAATTAAATTATAGGAAATGATTCTAATAAAAATTGCTTACTAATTAACTCTGATTAGAACATTCAATAACGAAACCTTTCTCTTTATAGTCCTACATCGCCCAGCTTTCATTAACTTACCTTTTAATTAAAATTTTAGTATGCACTGTGAGAGAAGGTGGAGTAATCTACCGAACATCCAATTTATTCCGAGTAACATTTCATATTTTATTCATTAGTTCATGCTATACTTACTGTGTATATCACGTTGTTATTAAGAATAATAAAATTATCAAAAAGTAGCATTTAATAGTGTAAAGTTTTTGAATTTGTAATGGTCATACGTAAACTGTACATCAAACCGAGACACTTTTCAATCTAAATTACTTAAATCGTTCTATATTGTGTACCATTTCAAGTCAGAAGGCGAAATAGAGAGAGTCTAGGGACTATCTAAATTTTTGCATATCATTTGTTCTGTGTCATCCTAAATCTTTGATGCATACCCACAAAACTATCTTAATCCAAGTTCCAAATACACAAATTTTATAGTCTGTAGATTCTCTCATACTACATGATCTGCAAAAAGCCTTAAAACATCAACGTCAAAACACACAATTTTAAATTAATTTTTCCACTATCCCGGTTCCAGGTATCAAAATAGGCCACTTTAGCAAAACTCCGTGCTGCAAAGTTCTTTTCGATACCTCTAAATATAATATAATACAACAAAATCAACATATCCAGTGTAATCCCATAAGGGGAGGGGGGGGGGGGTAAAAATACAAGAAACAACATATTTAACAAAAATTGAAGGAACTACACTGCGGAAGAATAATCAAGATAACGCTCTAATACCTACTAATTTCTATCCTACTTTGGATCCAAAAGGCAAGAAATTAGCATTCCAACTAAATTTATCCAAAAAAACAATAGTTATGTTATTTATATATCAAGTGGTCATTACACGATTCTCAAATTGGAACTCTTATTCAATTTATCCAATTAGTCTTTGTAATAAATATTCTTCAAATTTGACAATGTCATCTTTATCGAAGAATTAAAGTTCAAAACTTTCTTCAAAGTACATAAGCCAAGAACTAAGAATAGAATATTCAAAATACCGTAATTGATGATTTAAATGGGGCAAAATGACCTTCTGGATCCTTGTACTATGTCAGTTTTGTAAGTTGGATACTTCTACTTACATGTTTGTCATTTGGACCCCTGAACCCACTAAAAACAACATTTTAAACCCTTTTTTGGTGAGTGTAACACACTCTCCCCACGTCAGCTGCCACGTCTGCCTCATCTGCCACGCCATCTAAAAAAATTAAAAAAAATAAAAAAATTTAAAAAAGTATTACATTAAATTCCAAGTCATTTTTAAAATGCTAAATAACAAATTAAATATTAAAATTAATTTAATTAAATAAGAAAAATTTATAATTATAGAAAAATTTGAATAATCATGTTTTTATTTTGGCAAAATGACCTTCTGGACCCCTGTATTATGTCAGTTTTGTAAGTTGGACACTTATAACTTACATGTTTGTCATCTGGACCCTTGAACCCATCAAAAAGCAACATTTTGCACCCTTTGACCGTTGACCTTGCCACTAGGACAAAGAGAGTGTAGCTACTCGCCTGGGGTGCGAGTGGGGGTCAATTTTTGGCTAATTTTACATTAAAATAATTAAAAAAAATAAAAAAGGGTCCTTTTTTTCCTCATCGTTTTTAATTTTAAAATATTTTTTAGAAAATATATTTTTCCATCCCCACCCCCACACCCTACCCACCCCACCCCAACACCCGTCCAGCCCTTCCCCACCCCCACCCCTACCCTAGCCCGTCCCCACCCCCCACACCCTACCCAGCCCCATCCCACCCCACCCTCTCCACCCCACCCAGCCCCGTTCCCACCCCCTCAGACCTCACCAGCCCCATCAAGCCCCTCCCCACCCCCCCCACCCCCACCCCCCATACCCCTCCCAGCCTCGTCCCCACCCCAGACCCTTCCAGCCCCCACACCCCACCCCACGCCAACACTCTTCCAGCCCCCCTCCCCCACAAACGTTCACTTTTTATTTTTAATTTTAAGTTTCCCTCTCAATTCAATTCTTTTCATTTTTTTAATTAAAATTTAAATTTGAAATCTTTTTATTTTTTGGGGGATTAAAATTTAAATTTAAATTTAAATTGAAAGTGAGTGATAGTGAATATTGAAAAAAATTAGTGAATTTCGCTTGAAAAAAATTAAACTTTTTGTGAATTTGTTAAAAATATTCAAATTTAAAAATAAAAAATTTATTATGTTTGTATATATGAATTTGTAGTTAAAAATTTAAATTAGTTGGAGAAGAATTTTAATTATTTGGAATGGATTTGATGTTTAATTTTTGAGAAAAAATAAAAACATGATTATTCAAATTTTTCTACAATTTATAAATTTTTCTTATTTAATTAAACTAATTTTAATATTTAATTTGTTATGTACCATTTTAAAAATGGCTTGGAATTTAATGTAATATTTTTTCTATTTTTTTTTTTTAAAATGACGTGTCCGACGTATCAGGCGTGACAAGCGTGACAACTGACATGGGGGAGAGTGTGTTACACTCACCATAAAAGGGTTTAAAATGTTGCTTTTAGTGGGTTCCGGGGTCCAGATGACAAACATGTAAGTAGAAGTGTCCAACTTACAAAACCGACATAGTACAGGGGTCCAGAAGGTTATGTAACCTATTATTTTTGCTCACAAATTAAACATCAAATTCATTCCAAATAATTAAAATTCTTCTCTAACTAATTTAAATTTTTAACTATAATTCATATATACAAACATAATAAATTTTCGATTTTTAAATTTGAATATCTTTAAAAAATTCACAAAAAGTTTGATTTTTTTCAAGAAAAATTCACTAATTTTTTCAATAGTCACTATCACTCACTTTCAATTTAAATTTTAATCCCAAAAAAAAAAGATTTCAAATTTAAATTTTTATTCAACAAAAAATGAAAAGAATTGAATTGAGGGAAAATTAAAATAAAAAATAAAAAGTGAAGGTGGTGATGGGGGGCTGGAAGAGTGTTGGGGTGGGGTGTGGGGGCTGGAAGGGGCTAGGGGTGGGGTGGAGAGGGGCTGGTGAGGTGAGGGGGATGGGGCTGGGGTGGGGTGGAGGGGGGTGGGGGGTGGGGACGGGCTGGACTGGTGTTGGGGTGGGGTGAGGGGGCTGGGGGTGGGGTGGGACGGGGCTGGGTGGGGTGTGGGGAGGGAAAAAAATATTTTTATTTTTTTTAATTTTTAAAATTATTTTTAAATTTTTAAAAATATTTTAAAAATTATTATTCAATTTTTAAAAATATTTTTAAATTAAAAAAGATGGAGGGAAAAAATGACCCTTTTTTTTAAATTTTAATATTATTTTTATTTTTATTTTTTAATTATTTTAATGTAAAATTGACCTCCACTCGCACCTCCAGGCGAGTGGCTACTCTCTCTTTATCCTAGTCATCATTTCAATGCCACATAAGCAAGGTCAAAGGGTGCAAAATGTTGTTTTTTAATGGATTCAAGGGTCTAGATGACAAACATGTAAGTAGAAGTGTCCAACTTACAAAACCGACATAGTACAGGGGTCCAGAAGGTCGTTATAAAGCGATAGCTTGATAATATATAATTTATAAAAAATATAACTGAAAGCTATAAACTATTAAGGAATATGAAGATTCATGTGCCCAAAAAAATAGAGTTTCGATGGGTTTCGATTGATGAATACGTTCACCTTAAAAAAATAAATTTTAAATGCCTAATTTTTCAAGTTTATGTTCTCAAATATCATGAATGAAATAAGAAAGGCATAATACATAAAAAGGACCTTTAACTTGACACCAAATTATAACTATGCCCGTTAACTTTGTCAGTGCACAAGTAGGCCCTTTAACTATATAAAAACTGAACAAAAAAACACTCCAATTCTGCAACTTACATGCGTGAAACTCAATCACTCCTACGTGGATTTGTAATCCACTCAGATGCTGCCACCTAATAAAAAGACATCATAATAACTATAACCTTTAACTTTGTCAGTGCATAAGTAGGCCCTTTAACTATACAAAAGCTGAACAAAAAAACACTTCAATTCTAACTCTGACGCGCATGGTTTTGAGTGTATACACACATTTTGCCAAGTAGGATTGAAGTGTTTTTTCGCTTAGCTTTTGTATAGTTAAAATGCCTACTTGTGCACTGGTAAAGTTAAAGGTCATAGTTATAATTTGGTGTCAAATTAAAGGTCCTGTTTATGTATTATATTACACAATTACCATGACTTAAAAGAATTTCACAAATCAGAATAAAATCAAAAAATACATAATCAAATTTATGTATTTAATATCAAATTGAGAATCAAACTAATTGTAAGTCACCCATCGTTCTTGAACTGGCCGAATTCGTTCTCTGAGGCGCACTGCGAAAAAAAAAAAGACGTAAAACCACCTTGATGTTTAGATTATTTTATAGATATAATTTTCTAACCTAAGTAGAATTCTATTAATTTCAAATAAAATTTTAAGATTTTATACATAAGTAAAAAGTGCCATATTCATGTACATAATCAAAATTTTCCATATGTTGACTTTTCATATATTTAGGAGCATTCTCCTATATTTTAGGAGTTATATTTATTATAGTAGGCCGTATTTAATATCATACAAATAGTGAAATAGTAATTTGAAGAAAATAGTAAAAAAATGATTCTGTCACTTTTCTAAGGGTCTTCACACTTTTAATATATTGTAGAAGTAGATAGATGTAGATTTAGATTTTTTTTTACAAGTTGGCTATTTAAAGCGCTCCACGTTGAATAAAGAGAAAATTCTAATCATTCTTTCTACCTTTTTCACTGCACCATCTTTTAAAAAACCAACAATTGTATCCAAAGTTTCACTTGTCTTACTAGATCTGTGAATCCATTCGAATGAACTCTTTTCAAACCTATTTTTCAAACATGACAAGCATCACTCTCTCTTTGAATGCTCTACATATTTTTTTCATGGGTGAAAATTTTCAGATTTGGTCAATTAGTATAAAATCTCCTCTCTAGAAGAGTTAAAAGTTTTTTCAACGATCTCCGTTGCAGAATTAATAAGTGCTCTTCAAACACGAGCAAAAAAGATCCTTCAGACAAAACAATGTTATTGAGGGTGCTTTTTATCGCCCAAACAAAAGGGACAAGATTAATTATCCTCTTTGCAAATATTGCAAAAAGAAAACACACCTAGAAATTCTTTTCTGGGTGGAGACGTGATGCAATATGTGAAAATTGCAAACAAACAAGCCATGTTACAAAAGTGTGCAAGTTCAAAGATGCTCGAAGCAATTCTCAATTCTCGACGCAGTAACAAAAACGAAGGACTGCTGAAAATTGTTATGTTACTGCTGATTCACTAGAATTATACGTAGTTTGGTAGTTGGAGGTATCTTTGTTTAAATTTAAGTTTAGTTAGATGAGTTTAGTTGAGATACTATAGGCTTTTTGAATTCTACTCTGCAGATTTTGTGCAATTTTTTTGTTTTCAAGTTAGATATTTTAAGCTTTCCATGCTTTAATAAAATTCAAGAGAATTTCAGTCATACTACCAAAATTTTTTGCTTGCGCCATCTTTTAAAAAACAACACTTCCCCTGGAAGAGTAAAAAAGTAGCTACAAGACGAGTCCTATTTTGACAATCTCGCTGAAGAATAGGAGTTCTAAACTTTGAAGTGCTAAACAATTTGGTTTTGATTTTGCCTGTCTTATGGAGGATAATAAGCTACTTTCTGAATTGAAAGATAATAGGTACTCCCTCCATTTCAATTTTTTCGTCTTGGTTTGATTTAACACGGAGTTAAGAAAATAAGAGGACTTTTAAAGCTGTGTGTAATTACCAAATGTCCTTTGAATCTTGTTGGTCTTAAATGCTGAAAGGTAGGATGTTGGGTGTAAAGAGTTACTAAATATAGAAAGTGACATTCGTTTTGAAACAAATTAAAAAGGAAAGTAAGACAAACAAGTTGGAACAGAGGGAGTATTATTTTTTTCTAGTTTACTTAGTTATTTTATTAGCGAAACGTTTATTTGATATTCTTTTAAAATGGCTCTTCAATTCAATGCAGTGTGCACTTACACTTAAAGCCTTGTCATTTTTTTGCGCTTCTAAAACCACTGGTTTTTAGGAGAAAAAAAATTGTTGCATAACTGCATTTTATTTGAATATTATTTTAGATTACTCAGACTAGGTGATCATTGATCTGAAAAAAAGTGTATTTACACAATCAATTTTGCAAGTTGCGGAGTAGGTTGTATATCAGTGCTTAATTCACTATACTCTACAAGGTTAGACTTATGTGTTAATTAATGATCTGGGATGTTTATTCTTCAGCGATTAGGGGCATATTCCCAGGTTCACTAGGAACCTCTCTATGATTTGACATTGTAGAATTGAAACTGTGGCAGAAATAGCCTCAGATGACCACCCATTTGCTTTTGCATGCATGAATGGATGAAGACACTATCTAAGCCTTTATTCCCACTTACTTTTGAGCTGGTTGGATGCTAATCTGCTTATATGTTAGCATTTGTCAGCTCTCACAAAAATTAGTAATTCAGGTCCAGTGTGCTGTAGTGTTATATTAGTGTAAAGAAGGCCAGCAATTGGTACTAGCTAGTCAAACTTCCAATTCATGAAACACATGTTTGTTATATACACTCACTCTTGTAGTTTTCAGGGGATTTTGCATTTAAGAGGTAGGCCTGCAGTTGCTTATGACCAACAAGGCCTTGTCTTTGCAGTGGCAATGGAAGGGGGTGCTATCAAATTGTTTGATTCAAGATATTTTGAGAAGGTTGATGCCTCTAAAGGAGAAAAATAAGCCAGAAGGGCCTGGCAAGTTTTCAATTAAAAAAAGGGGATAAGTGGGTCCCACAAACTTGTCCCTAAAAAAAACTAAGTCCCTTGAACAACTGGGATAGTTGTGGGACAACTACGTTAGTTGTCTGAACAACTTCGCGCAGTTGTTGAACAACTTCTCTCAGTTGTCGAACAACTACGCCTAGTTGTTCAACAACTAGGTGCAGTTGTAGGACAACTGTGCCTAGTTGTTGAACAACTTGCACAGTTGTTGAACAACTTTGGTAGTTGTTGAACAACTTCGCAAAGTTGTCGAACAACTACCAAAGTTGTTCGAACGGAAAAACTTAAAAAAAAAATTATCCCTCCTACCTAATTTAAAAAACTTGGAGTACTCCTACTGAATTGGACAACTTATTTGTCCTTTTTAATCCAAAGTCCCCCTCTAAAGTGTATCTTACTTTTACGTTACAAATAATGATTTTTTTCATGTTTTGTGATATATAGGGGCCCTTTGATACCTTCCTAGTCGGTGGAGATACAGCTGAGGTTTGTGACATAAAATTCAGTAATGATGGAAAATCAATGCTTTTAACGACTACTAGTAATAGCATCTATGTCCTTGACGCCTATGGAGGAGAGAAGGTTATTTTTCCATCATAATTCTTTCCTGTCTGCTCTAGTTCTTATGTTTTTTTCCCTAATATTTTTCATGATGTGTTGCAGACTTATCTAACACTAAATTACTAAACTATTGTACTGGTGCAGCGGTGTGGGTTTAATCTGGATCCCTCCCCGACAGCAATGGAAGCAACCTTTACACCAGACGGCCAGTATGTTGTTTCAGGTATTAGATTATTTTTTGAGCTTATTATTAACCGAAGAAGAATCCTCCTATATTATTGTTGGAGCTTAGATATTAGACTTAGTATGATACTCCAGCCATGATGTAGGTTGACATGGCATTTATGCTTGTGGATTAGTTGGAGTGCGTGCAAGCTGTCCCGGGACATTACTGTCATTAAAAAAATCTTGTGCCCTATAGGAATGTCGAAGCAGTGTTCTAGACTTCCAAAATACCTGCCCTATCTTTGTGCCTTTTTGCTCCTTATTTTTTCAGGAATCTTTCATAGTCTGACCGTGGGAACCTTATTCATGTTAGTTGCCAGTTGTGCATAGGTTTTCATTTGGACAAACTACATATTTGTTAACCATGCCGGAACTTTTTCCGTTTTCTACCTTCCCTGATTAATGATCATTATTGCTCAAATTAAAAAATAGATAAGAGTAAGAAAGTGAGAGTATACCTATAATCTTAGAGCTTGACCAGTGCTGTTCTTGTATTTAAATTATGAACCACCAGTAGCCGTGTTTAAGCACAATGACTTGGCAGTCATCAATATTTAACACACTTTTTTTTTTATCCCACCCTACCCCATCATGAGAATCAACAATAGTGTTTCCCGCTTATCCTCCAGCATGACTCGAACCCTTCAACCTACCGGTTGATAGTGGAGGTGCTCAACCACTTGAGCAAGCCTCACTTATCCAATATTTAACACTCTTTCAGGTCCTTTCAGGAAAAAAGTTAAATGAAAAAAAAAAGTACTTTCTAGCAATAAGCTAGAGCATATTGCAGACATTGTTTGGGAAAAGAGTTTGAGGGAAAAGAAATTTTGGCACTAGTCATTCTGGTGCAGATAATCTTTGGGCAATAGTGATCATGCATTGCCTGCACTATAATATTTTTTGGTTTGCACCTCTGCCTTGATAAGAATTGTTGTGCTGTTGAGCTTGGTTCTTATTTTCATCCTGTTCTTAATATGAAGTGCTCACTGTCAAATGCAAACTTGAGGCATTCTTCTCTATGGTCTTATAATCAATACTAGAACTAAAATGCTCTGTATTCATGCTTAAGGTTCTGGAGATGGAAACTTGCATGTGTGGCACATCAACGCACTAAATAAGGTCTCCTTTTGGTTACTCTCTCTCTCTTTGGCCTTTTTATAGCTATCATTTGGGTCTTTTCCCAGCTGGAAATTCGGACAATGATTTTCCATCTATTGAGTATGCCTTTATGGACACTCTTATTACTCATAGGAAAAACTTATCTACACTACATCTTTACCCTAGGCTGATGAGCACGACATTTTTATTTCATATGCTCTTTTATCAGATATATATTCTCGCTTTAATTAATTTTCCATAAGTCATCAGTAAGGTTTGCGTATTCTTGTCTTCCATGGACTAAAATAAATGACTGTTTTGATAGGTTTGTAGCTGGGATAGCCACATAGGCGTGGCATCGTGCTTGAAATGGGCCCCAAGAAGAGTCATGTTTGTTGCTGCATCATCAGTTCTTACCTTGTGGATTCCTAATAATAGAGGAGGTCCTGCTGAGGCCGCTGGAGTCCAGATAGAAGAACAAGTTACTCTTAATCTATGACGTCTTTATACGTTACATGTATGTGTAAAGACATGGGCCCTCTCGGGAGTTATATGGACATTGTTGAAAATTCTGAGCGCTTTTTTTATTTCTAAAGGTTCGAAATTTTATTGGCCATTTCACTTCCCAAACTCTACATCTGCGTAGGGAACATGTTTGCCTTTTATTTATAAGGGCTTTTAAAAAAAAAAAAAAAGTTACGCCCCTTGGACAAGAGTTGACACTATCAAACTGTATCTTGATTTATGAAATGTTTTACAATTCTTGCCTTAAAAGCAAAGAATTAACCCAAAGACTTTCAAACAGTAAGTTGTGCTCCATGCACAAGAGTTGACACTATCACAACGTGTTTTGATTTATAAGATATCTTATAACTCCTGCCATAAAGGTAAGATTTAGCTCAAGACTTAGCTCAAGGACTTAAGTTATGCTCCATAGACAAGAGTTGATCCTATCACGTTGTATTTATGGGATGTACTATAACTTTTGTTTTAGAGGCAAGATTTAGTTCAAGGACTTTCAAACAATAAGTTACGTTCCACGAGCAAGAGTTGAAACTGTCATGTTGTATTTTGATTCATGAGATATTTTATAACTCGTCTTAGAGGCAAGATTTAGTCCAATAACTTTCAAACAAGTTACGCCTCACGAGTAAGAGTTGACATTACCACATTGTGTCTTGAGTTATGAGAGAGATGAGATTTGATCCAAGGAATTTCCAAACAAAAAGTCACGTCGTTAAACTTTGATGTCAAAGATTGAAGATCCTCTATGGATTATTCAATTTTTTGTTCATAAAAAAAAAGAGGAGAAAAAAAAGAGAAAAGAAAAGCAAATAAAGATTGAGAAAAAAGAGAAAAAAAAAAAGACAGAAGAGAAAAAAAATGTAGATTAAGCAAAAAGAAAAAAGAAAAAAAATTAAGATTGAGAAAAATAATATAGATTAAGCAAAAATAAAAAATAAATAATGTTTGAGAAAAAAAAAAGATTGAGACAACAGAACTAAAACAAGGAAAAAACAGAATAGAAAAAGTAAAAGTCAAAGAAAAAAATAGAAATAGAAGTTGAGAGATAAATGAGCATGAAAAATATAAAAATATTTAAGGTGTAGAGAGATAAAAATGTACTTGTCCTATACATAAAAAGAAAGGAAGATTAATTTTTAAAGACTTTTTTTTATGAAAATAAAACAATAAAGTCACCCACACTATCCCATGTAATTTTTGCATTTTAAAATTCATCTGAATAGAAATGGTCCAAGCTCAATCATAGCCCAGACCCTTTTTAAAATAAAAATAAAAAATTTGGTGGTCCGGATTGGACCATTTTATTAATAATCAAATATCCATAAATGGTCCACAAATATACATTGATCGGGAAGGCCAAAGAAAAAAACCGATCCACCAAATAGGAAATGAAGAGTTTTCCAATAAATATAAAGAGATCATTTGGACAAGAGTACTGAGTACTCATCTTTCTAGATGTCTTCGCCTTTCTTTTTCTATGTTTCTTCTAAGCTGGACAAGGAGCTTTCTCAAGTACCTTTTGTGGGTAATCTTCAAGCTTGAGCCTGAAATGTTTGACAAGATGCTCTATCTATTGTTTCCTCCAACCCAAAATCAAACAAAAAGAAAAGTAAAAAGACAAAACTAAAGAAAGAAAAATCAAATAAGAGAAAAATCTAGAAGCTTAAAAAACTCTATCAATCTTCACTAATTGATCAGCCATTGGAGTGGGGCAGAAGGAATCCAACCTTATGAAGAGGACAAAGACGAAATCGGAATGAAAATCAACTCAATCATCATCACTAGAGCCCCAAATCTTGAAATATTAAGTTGGGGTAGATTTCACACAATTTACTCTTAAGTCTCATAAGTACAGTGAATTCATTCCCCTTGAAGACTTCTTTAGCTTAATCTTTTTGATTACTAACTATCATTGATGGTAAATAACCTTCATACCTTTTCTATCAACATCAGATGTAAAATTCCAATGTACTTTTGTTTCTTGTTTCTTATCAGATTAAGCTCACAAAGAAGCTAATACATGTTGTATGTTGTAAACGCTTCTGCTGAATTTGCTGCTTGTAAATTGTATTAGTTATTCTAACACTTCTTGATACGTGGATTAAGAACCTCATTTTTATTCATGTGTATAATTGATTTTCCTACTGGTGGTACCTCATGAAAACTGTTATAATGTAACACTTGTGTCCCTACAAAATAGAAAATCTGGTTATGATATGAGTCACTCCCACCAATAAAATAATTAATCCTCTTAATTTTCATTGATATGTACTGAGGAACTTCCCAAATCTTATCCAGTCCTTTCTTTAAAGAAAGAGAGTCGGTCTTTAGAGTTATTGGTGGAAAAATATTTTCTACACAATATTCTAGTCCCGTTTTCAATGCCACAATTTCAGCTTCCAACATAAATCCCTCCTCTATCATTCCTGCCTCTGCATTTATGAAGTTCCTTTCTCTATTTCTAATATAAAAAACTAGAACTAGGTCCCAAATTTTCTTTACAAGCTCTGTTGCATTTGAAATCATCAGTCATAAGTAGTTGCCATTTGATTACTTTGCATATTAAGAAGGGATAATAGTTTTCAAGATACTTAACAATCATAGGCTAATTTTTTGAAATTCCATTCAACTATAGATAGGTGATCATAGCAAACATCTGAATATTTTTATGATTTTGCATGGCCATGCTATGAAAAAATATTTTTTTTCTTATGAAATAAAATATTTTTCCTTTTTCATATCAACTACCACAGTTGGGATAACCTTAAATGAAGGCTTCAATTTTGAGGTAGAAGTAATTTGCCACAAATTAAAAATGATACTTTTCAATTGTATAAAAGGACCATAAAGTCATGCAACAGTAGTGAATATATGTCAAAACTTATCAAAATCAGGGCAAGCCATGAACAAATGTTCAAAGGTTTTCATATGTGGCTCATTACAGTAGTAATCTGAATAAAATTCACCAATTTCATTTTTATTAAAACTTCTCCAATGAAAATTCTCTCTAGAGAGGAAAAGACATCTTGAAAGGTAATCTCCCCTACACCAAATATCATTAAAAATATTTTTTTTTTTTACTCTCATTACATTCTAAGCACTGATCACTTAAAATTCTTCAAAGCTATTCAAACTCCACCATACTCTAAAACACTCTACAGACTCCTTAACTACACTAGTTTTATAATAATGTGAGAACAAATTTACATTAGACACATGTAGAACAAAATACATAGCCTCAAGTTGGTTTCAATTATTAAATAAATGCTAGAGTGATCATATCTAGGTTCTCACTATTCTCTGGGACAAAATAATCTCTAACTTCTAACATATGTTTTCAAATATGAGACCCACCTCTCCATCTATAATTTGTGGCCTATATTTTTTTGTCATACTTGTTTCACATAAATTTTGCCCACAAATATAGTCTTGAAACTCCACCAAAGTTTTGCAAATAAAAAAAAAAGAAAATTGAAACTAAATCCCCTTCACTCTTAGGAAAAACAAGCCTCAAACCATGAAACCCAATGCTTATTTCTTCTCTCTTTTTTAATGTTCCATAAGAATCTAGCAAAAATTTTATGAAGATCACGAATAACATAGTTAGGAGGATAATAACTGATAACAAGTATATAGGGATACTTTGCAGTATATTGTTTATCAAAACTGATTTACCTCAAAAAGATAATAATTTTTCTTTTCAAGTTTGCAACTATCCTGAACCTTCTTTAATAAATTTGCAAAATGATCCTTTCTCTTCCTAGCATGTCCAATTGGACAACTAGGTATATTTGCAACTTACCCTAAATATTCTTCAGTAAATCTGCAAAATGTTGTAATATCCCGATCATTTCTTAAGCCTAAATCCGTCTTTTGAGTGGATATGTATGACTTTCAAAGTGATTGATGTTTAAACCATGTTGTATTTCTCTAATTTCAACTTTTTGTCATGTAGAGCATTGAATAAGCTTTCTATCGATACCAATTTCATTGAAATCTGACTTCGGACGAGGGAGTTATAGCCGTTTTACTCAGCAATATTGGATCGCCCAGGTCTGACGGTCGACCTGGTGGACTGTCAGGTCCCTGGTGGACTGTCAAGTGCCCCGTCAAGCCGAGGTAGTGACTCCTTTTTCAGGCCATCATGCGACGGCCAAGTTGGTGGACTATCAAAAAGTTGACGAACCGTCAAGGGGTCTATCAGGTCGAGACAGAATGTCTCATTTCTGGCCCTCGAGTGATGGACGACTTGGTGGACCATCAGTTTCCTGACGGACCGTCACTTCGACCATCACATCGAGGCAGAACGTTCCAATTTTGGCACTCGAGTAACGGACGATCTGGTGGACCGTCAGGAGACTTGACAGATCGTCAGATCGACCGTCACAGGTCCCGATCAGCAAATTTCAGCATTTTAAAAAAAAGGGCATTTTGGTCATTTTCTCTCCATGTGGTCTTATATATATATATATATTAAAGTAGAGAAGAGCCACTCATTTCCTTCTACTTTCTCTTCCAATCTTCCAAGAATCTCCTAGAAACTAGGGTTTCTACAATATCCAAAATCCAAATCCTCTTCCAAGAAATTCAAAGAATCTTCCATGAATTTCTCCAAGTTGTTCAAGAACTTAGTTTCCCAGGTCAAAGGCATCAAGAATATTGGCCTAAAAATGTGAGAAGAGTTTCAAACAAGTTTCCATATCTTTAAATCAAAATTCAAGGTATGTGGGGTTTCAACAAGAACACTCATTTCATTCTTGTGCCTAAAGATTTACTTTCTATTATTGATTTACATGATTTTACAAGTGGGTTTACACCCAAATTTCTTTATGTATGATTTATGAGGCTTGAGTTGAATAAGCTTGATATTTATGGTTATTTCACCATCACGCTTCTTAAATTGAGTATTTATTCCATGAGTTGTATATTGTCATTACGTATTGATGATTTCTAAGCGATTTAAGACAAGTGTCATGAGTTATGCCTTTCCATGAGAAATTTGACTATTTAATATATATCGATATTTGATATTGAAAGTCAAGAATGAGTCCTATGATGTTTTCTTGAAGCTTTGATATTTGAAAATGATTCGAAAAACAAATGTACTTGATGTTGAGAAAGTTTGTGTTGAGTTGAGTCGGGTTAGGAATCCACAAGATGTTTATGATTTGCAGATGAGATATATATATATTTATGTTTTAGTCTTTAAAATAGACCCATGAGTTAATATTGATTAAGGTGGATTTCCTAACACGTTCTTAGCTGAGTCTGGGAGGAGTATTTAGCACCGAGCAGGAAATATGATATTTCCCCAAAACTACGTGCCACCGTAGGATTGATGTTGATAATTATGGGCCAGAGGTCGAGTATGGGATTGTGATAACGAGATTGAGGTTGTACTCCCTAGCAAGAGTACGATAACCCCACCAATGTGGGGTTCTCTCCTTAGGAGGGTAAAACGTTGAACTCCATGCGGCTCACATGGTGTAGTTATGTCGGTTATAAGAAACTCCCACGTCCATAATGATCTAAGTACCATGAGTTACCGGATCACTCTAAGTCATGAGTCAAAGAGTTTGAGTTAAGTTAAATGATTTATGAGATTTATGAAACATATGTTATTACTAATGACTTACGAAAATGATGTTTTAGATAATTCAAGCGAAGAGAGTTATTATTGTCAGCATGCATGATTTTCTTATACATTTATGATATTATTTAAAATGTTGCATCCACCCCCACATACTCAGTACATTCCCAAGTACTGACTCTCATACTCTTTTGTATTCTATATTTCCTCCTGATATAGGTTCAGGTGCTCAGTCTCAGCAGCACAGTGATCTCTGAGTATCCTCATCTACATTCCTGCAGTTGGTGAGTCCTCATGGTTCGAGGACTTATGTTCATGATTTTGGTCTTTCTAATTGATGGTTGTTTATTTTTCCGTTCAGTATGAGCCAGTTGGGGATCTGTCCCAATGGCTCTTCAGTCTTATGTAGTAGAGGCTTAGTCAGACTAGAGTACCAGTATGTACAGAACGTTAGTATTTTAATTGTACAGGACAGAATTACTTTGTATCTCAGTATGTTCATGGCATAATTATTCTTCCGTATTACCGCTCGATTATTGTCATGGTGAATTATAGGAGTAAAGACAGGCTCAAAGAGTTAGCTTAAGGTTGTGTGTGGTGTGTGGCCTTAAGCACCGTGTGACGTCTCTGGATAGGTTCTTGGGGCGTTACAAGCTTGGTATCAAAGCCTAAGGTTCAAGGAGTCCTAGGGAGTATGACAAGCCGCGTTACGTAGAGTCTTGTTCATTGGTGTGTAGCGCGCCACATCTATGAGCTAGAAGCTACGGGACATTTAAGGAAAAGTTGTTTCTTTCTTTCATGAGTCTATCGTGCCTATGACTGTTTCTCTCTGCGGTTAATTCGTGCTCTCTATGGACAGAAAATGCCTCCTTGTAGAGCTCGCAGAAACAACGAACGACCTCAACCCGTTGATCCTTTAAGTGAGACGGTGTCCCATGCCGAATTCCAGGAAGCTTTCCAAGTGCTTGCCCAGGCAGTCACCGCCAGCGCTCAAGCCAACACCCAGGCTACTGTTCCACCTCCGCAAGGGAATAATTCTGCTGCAGCTCGGGTTCGTGACTTTATGCGAATGAATCCACCTGAGTTCTTTGGGTTGAAAGTAGGTGAAGACCCTCAAATGTACTTAGATGAAGTGAGAAAGATCACTCAGATTATGCACGTGACTGAGGAGGAAAGTATTGAATTGGCTGCCTATCGAATGAAAGATATTGCTTATGATTGGGTGGAGATGTGGAGGAAAAGTAGAGGGGAGAATGATGCTCCTGTGACTTGGCAATTATTCCAAGATGCCTTCTTAGACAGATTCTTTCCCCCGGAGCTGAGGGAAGCAAAATTAAAAGAATTTATGAACTTGAGACAGGTCCCCATGACAGTTAAGGAGTATTTCCATAAGTTTAACCAGTTATCTAAGTATGCTCCCGATCTGATGGATGATTCTAGAACTAGTATGAGTAAGTTCTTAGCTGGTGTATCTGGTTATGTTGTGAAAGAGTGTAGATCCGCTATGCTTGATAGGGACTTGGACCTTTCAAGACTAATGATTCATGCTTAGTAGATTGAAGCAGACTAAGTGAAGGAGAGAAAGAGAGAGGGAATAAGAGAGTTAGATCAGAGCAGCAGGGGTATAGTCAGGCTAGATTTTCTGGAGGGATCCGCCCTCAATTCCAGAGCCGTTCACTTGTGCCAGCACCTTCATTAGCCAGTACTCCTGCATTCAGAATCAGGTAGGAGCAGGGTATTAGGCCTATTATGTCCAGGTCCCAGGATAGTGTGAGTAACAGACCTCGTCCTACCCCATGTTCGAAGTGCGGTAGAGACCATTTCAGAGAGTGTTTAATCGGTCAGAAGGGTTGTTTTGGTTGCGGTAAGTTGGGCCACAAGTTTAGGATTGACCTTATGCTAGACAGGGGAGCTGCGATGTTCGTCCCCAGAGTCAGGATATTAATGCTCCAGTCCCTGTAGTTCGTCCTACTCCTCTTCAGGGTGCTTCGTCTAGTACTGCAGGTGGTCAGTGCCAGAATCGCTTTTATGCTATACCACCCCGCCAGGAGTAGGAGGATTCACCAGATGTTGTTACTGGTACGCTCCATGTATTTTATTTTGATGTGTATGTGTTGATGGACCCTGGGTCAAGTCTTTCTTATATGACTCTATTGGTGGCTATGAATTTTGAAATCAGTGCTGAAAAAATTTCCGAGCCTTTTCTAGTCTCTACACTAGTGGGTGAATCTGTTGTTGCTAAGCAAATATATAAGAAGTGTTCTATCACTGTTCTTAACAGAGTCATATTTGCAGATTTGATTGAGCTAGACATGGTTGATTTTGATATTATTCTGGGTATGTTTTGGCTACACTCTTGTTATGCGTCTATAGACTGTCGTACCCGGGTAGTCAAGTTTCAGTTTCCCAATGAGCCAGTCTTTGAGTGGTCCGTAAATTCTGTATCTCCTAAAAGTTATTTCATATCCTATCTAAAAGCTAGGAAATTGATATCCAAGGGTTGTATCTATCATTTAGTTCGAGTTAAGGACACTAAGTCTGAGACTCCAACTATTCAGTCTCTTAGTGTTGTCAATGAGTTTCCTGATGTTTTCCTGAAATATCTCCTAGGGGTACCTCCCGATAGAGAGATAAAATTCGGAATTGATCTTCTCCCTGATACACATCCTATTTCTATTCCTCCGTATCGTATGGCCCCCGCAGAACTTAAGGAGTTGAAAGAGCAACTCAAAGATCTTCTTGATAAGGGTTTTATAAGGCCTAGTGTGTCTTCCTGGGGTGCACCCGTGCTATTCGTGCGAAAGAAAGATGGTTTATTGCGCATGTGCATTGACTATCATCAGCTTAACAAGGTCACAGTCAAGAACAAGTACCCTCTTCCTAGAATTGATGACCTATTTGATCAGCTACAAGGTGCCAGCTACTTCTCAAAAATAGATTTGAGATCTGGTTATCACCAACTTAAAGTCAGAGAGTGTGATATTTCAAAGATGACTTTCCGCACTCGTTATGGTCATTTTGAATTCTTAGTCATGTTCTTCGGGCTAACGAATGCCCCGACAACTTTTATGGACCTCATGAATCGAGTATTCAGACAATACCTGGATATGTTCATTATTGTGTTCATAGATGATATTCTTGTATACTCCCAAAGTGAGAACGACCATCAGATCATCTTCGAATTGTCTTATAGACCCTTAGGGATCAACAGTTGTTTGCTAAATTTAGCAAGTGTGAATTCTGGCTAAGGTCAGTTGCTTTTCTGGGTCATATTGTTTCTTCTGATGGTATTCGAGTTAATCTTCAAAAGGTAGAAGCTGTGAAAAATTGGCCTAGACCTATTTCCCCGTCTGATATTAAGAGTTTCTTGGGTCTAGTTGGCTACTGCCATCATTTTATCGAAGGTTTCTCTTCCATTGCTGCTCTTTTGACCCAGTTGACCCAAAAGAAGGTTAAATTCCAGTGGTCAGATTCTTGCGAGAAGAGTTTTCAGGAGTTGAAGACTCGACTCACTTCAGCCCCTGTGATGACCCTTCCTAATAGTGTAGATGATTTTGTGGTATATTGTGATGCTTCCAGAATTGGTTTGGGTTGTGTGTTGATGCAGAAGGGTAAAGTTATAGCCTATGCCTCCCGGCAGTTGAAACCTCATGAGAAGAATTATCCGACCCATGACCTCGAGTTAGCTGCAGTGGTTTTTGCTTTAAAAATTTGGAGACATTACCTACATGGCATTTATGTTGATGTCTTTACGGATCACAAGAGTTTGTAGTATGTGTTTACTCAGAGAGAATTAAATCTTCGGTAGAGGCGAGGGTTAGAATTGCTAAAGAATTACGATATGAGTGTGTTATATCACCCGGGCAAGGCCAATGTAGTGGCAGATGCTCTTAGCAGGTCGTCCATGGGTAGTGTAGCATATGTCGAGGAAGATAAGAGGGTTTTAGCCCGTGAAGTGTATCGTTTGTCTAGGTTAGGTGTTAGATTGCTTGACTCAGCTGAGGGTAATGCTTGGGTCCAAAGTAGTTCTGAATCTTTCCTAGTTTCGAAGTGAAGGAGAAGCAGGATATTGATTCTCGTTTGGTAAAACTGAAAGAATCAGTTAAAGACCAAAAGGTGGAGGTTTTCTCCCAATGGGGAGATGGTGTATTGAGATTTCAGAATAGATTCTGTGTGCCTGATGTTGATGATCTGAGGCAGAGAATTATGACTGTGGCGCATGGCACACGGTATTTTATTCATCCCGGTGCTACCAAGATGTACCGCAATTTGCGGGAAATTTATTAGTGGAATGGTATGAAAAAGGATATAGCGAAGTTTGTAGAAAAGTATGCAACTTGCCAGCAGGTAAAGATAGAGCACCAGAAACCCGGTGGTGTGATGCAAGAATTTAACATTCCTACTTGGAAGTGGGAAGTGGTGAACATGGATTTCGTGACTGGTTTACCTCTCTCTCGTCGTCATCATGATTCTATTTGGGTCATTGTAGACAGGTTAACTAAGTCAGCATATTTTCTGCCAGTGCATACATCTTTCACCGCGGAGGACTATGCTAAGCTGTATATTCGAGAGTTAGTCAGGTTGCATGGGGTTCCGTTGTCTATCATCTCCGATAGAGGTAATCAGTTTACTTCTCAGTTTTGGAGAGCCTTTCAGAAGGGTCTTGGCACCCAATTTTATCTTAGCTCCGCTTTTCATCCGCAGACAGACGGTCAGGCTGAGAGGACTATTCAGACTTTGAAGGATATATTGAGGGATTGTGTTCTTGATTTCAAAGGAAGTTGGGATGAACATTTACCGTTGATTGAATTTGCTTACAATAATAGTTTTCATGCTAGCATTGGAATGGCTCCATTTGAAGCTTTGTATGAGAGAAGATGTAGATCGCCCATAAGTTAGTTCGAAGTGGGTGAAGCTGCTGTGATTGGACCTGATACTGTATTTGAGGCTATGGAGAAAGTTAAGTTAATTCGGGAGAGGTTAAAGACAGCCCAGAGTCGTCAGAAGTTATATACAGATATGAGAAGAAGAGCTCTTGAGTTTGAAGTCGATGATTTGGTATATTTAAAAATCTCTCCCATGAAAGGGGTGAAAAGATTTGGAAAGAAAGGGAAGCTGAGTCCCAGATATGTTGGCCCTTATAGAGTTTTGGATCATGTTGGGAAAGCAACTTATGAGATTGAGTTGCCCACAGAGTTGTCAGCTGTCCATCCTGTATTTCACGTCTCTATGCTCAAGACGCACATTAGAGACTCTGTTGTTGTTGATCCGTCGAAAAGTTGTGATGTTCAGGATAGTCTTTCTTATGATAAAATTCCGGTCGAGATCCTAGACTATCAAGTTCGTAGATTAAGAAATAAGGAAGTTCCCTTGCTTAAAGTTATGTGGCAAAATCAATCAGTAGAGGGTGCCACTTGGAAAGAGAAGCGGATATGCGAGCTAGTTACCCTCATTTTTTCTCCACAAGTTCGAATCAAGATGAAGGTACTATTCCCTTAATTTAGTTTCCTCCTAATCTAATGTATTCAGCAATATGGTTATTCCCTCTACGATTTGTGCATTTGGTGAAGTACTCAAAAGTTTAGAGTAAAGTGAGCCCTTAGATGTGAGTCATTCCAGCTATACGTCCTTATTTTCTCTTGTTCTTGGCCTATTTGGCAACATTCGAGGACGAATGTGTCCAAGGGGGAGATATTGTAATACCCCGATCATTTCTTAAGCCTAAATCTGTCTTTTGAGTGGATATGTATGACTTCCAAAGTGATTGATGCTTAAACCATGTTGTATTTCTCTAATTTCTATTTTTTTCATGTAGAGCATTGAATAAGCTTTCCATCGATACCAATTTCATTGAAATCCGACTTCGGGCGAGGGAGTTATAGCCGTTTTACTCAGTAATATCGAATCGCCCAGGTCGGACGGTCGACCTGGTGGACCGTCAGGTCCCTGGTGGACCATCAAGTGCCCCGTCAAGCTGAGATAGTGACTCCTTTTTCAGTCCATCGTGCGACGGCCAAGTTGGTGGACCATAAAAAAGTTAACGGACCGTCAAGGGGTCTATCAGGTCGAGACAGAATGTCTCATTTCTGGCCCTCGAGTGACGGACGACTTGGTGGACCGTCAGTTTCCTGACGGACTGTCACTTCGACCGTCACGTCGAGGCAGAACGTTCCAATTTTGGCACTCGAGTGACGGATGATCTGGTGGACCGTCAGGAGACTTGACGGACCGTCAGATCGATCGTCACAGGTCCCGATCAACAAATTTCAGCATTTAAAAAAAAAGGGCATTTTGTTCATTTCCTCCCCATATGGTCATATATATATTAAAGTGGAGAGGAGTCACTCATTTCCTTCTCCTTTCTCTTCCAATCTTCCAAGAATCTCCTAAAAACTAGGGTTTCTACAAGATCCAAAATCCAAATCCTCTTCCAAGAAATTCAAAGAATCTTCCATGAATTTCTCCAAGTTGTTCAAGAACTTAGTTTCCCAGGTCAAATGCAACAAGAATCTTGGCCTAAAAGTGTGAGAAGTGTTCCAAACAAGTTTTCACATCTTCAAATTAAAATCCAAGGTATGTGGGGTTTCAACAAGAACACTCATTTCGTTCTTGTGCCTAAAGATTTACTTTCTATTGTTGATTTACATGATTTTGCAAGTGGGTTTACACCCAAATTCTTTATGTATGATTTATGAGACTTGAGTTGAATAAGCTTGATATTTATGGTTATTTCACCATCATGCTTCTTAAATTGAGTATTTATTCCATGAGTTGTATATTGTCATTACGTATTGATGATTTCTAAGCGATTTAAGACAAGTGTCATGAGTTATGCCTTTCCATGAGAAATTTGACTATTTAATATATATCGATATTTGAGATTGAAAGTCAAGAATGAGTCCTATGATGTTTCCTTGAAGCTTTGATATTTGAAAATGATTCGAAAAATAAATGTACTTGATGTTGAGAAAGTTTGTGTTGAGTTGAGTCGGGTTAGGAATCCACAAGATGTTTATGATTTGCAGATGATATATATATATATATATATATATATATATATTTATGTTTTAGTCTTTAAAATAGACCCATGAGTTGATATTGATTAAGGTGGATTTCCCAACGCGTTCTGAGCTGAGTCTGGGAGGAGTATTTAGCATCGAGCGGGAAATATGGTATTTCTCCAAAACTACGTGCCACCGTAGGATTGATGTTGATAATTGTGGGACAGAGGCCGAGTATGGGATTGTGATAACGAGAGTGAGGTTGTACTCCTTGGCAAGAGTACGACACCACTCCAATGTGGGGTTCTCTCCTTAGGAGGGAAAAATGTTGGACTCCATGCGGCTCACATGGTGTAGTTATGTCGGTTATAATAAACTCCTACGTCCATAATGATCTCAGTACCATGAGTTACCGGGTCATTCTAAGTCATGAGTCAAAAAGTTTGAGTTGAGTTAAATGATTTATGAGATTTATGAAGCATATGTTATTACTAATGACACAAAAATGATGTTTTAGATAATTCAAGCGAAGAGAGTTATTATTGTCAGCATGCATGATTTTCTTATACATTTATGATATTATTTAAAATGTTGCATCCACCCCCACATACTCAGTACATTCCCAAGTACTGACTCTCATACTCTTTTGTATTCTATATTTCCTCCTGATATAGGTTCAGGTGCTCAGTCTCAGCAGCACAGTGATCTCTGAGTATCCTCATCTACATTCCTGCAGTTGGTGAGTCCTCATGGTTCGAGGACTTATGTTCATGATTTTGGTCTTTCTAATTGATGGTTGTTTATTTTTCCGTTCAGTATGAGCCAGTTGGGGATCTGTCCCAATGGCTCTTCAGTCTTATGTAGTAGAGGCTTAGTCAGACTAGAGTACCAGTATGTACAGAACGTTAGTATTTTAATTGTACAGGACAGAATTACTTTGTATCTCAGTATGTTCATGGCATAATTATTCTTCCGTATTACCGCTCGATTATTGTCATGGTGAATTATAGGAGTAAAGACAGGCTCATAGGGTTATCTTAAGGTTGTGTGTGGCCTTAAGCACCGTGTGACATCTCGGGATAGGTTCTTGGGGCGTTACAAATGTGTGCCTTAATTGTTTTCTCTTTGAAAATGGAAAAAACACCAAGGGACTTGGAGCTAACTGTGTGGTTATTTTACATGTCCTTTGTTTTAAAAAAATTGCTTTCTACTCCATGTATTCAAATTTACTGTTCATATTTTAATTTGATACATTCATCAAAAAATAATAATTAACATAATAATTTTATCATAATACCCTATTAATTGACCATTTGATCTCAATAATTAAAACCAAAGTATCAAAATGTATTTATTCGAGTCTATGAAGTTCCAACTTTCACAGGAGTATACATTTATGGGTATCAACACATTTTCTATGGGGTAATTCATCTATATCTTTTCCTATAATTGCATTCAAGTAAAAAATTTTGGAGGTAGACAACTTAGTTGTCTCCAGTTCAGAGTTTATTTTTTATTTGATGATTTTCTTAGAAATATTAGTTACCTCCAATTTAATTGAATTCAAATTTTTTATTTATGGATATCTAATCCAATTTAGTTGAATTAAAAAAAAGTTATTTGTTGAAATTTCAAGTGTTTCCTTCTATATATTTTTCGTATCTTTATCCATATCTAATAAGATAAAGCTCATAAGCTTTTCAAGAAAAAATGATTACAAATCAGAATATAAACTAACTTTTAAGTAGAGTACGTTTTAAATGGGTAATGAAAGGGTTCAAGTGTCAATACCAAGAACAAACATTAATAGCAGAAATTGACCATTTAATATTTCAAAATATCTTAGTAAATGAAATAAGGGTAAAACAAGAATATTTCTTTTTGTATTTTTCTTGATAAGTAAAAATAAAAATTCACTTTAGAAATAAGTGACAAATAAAGTTGAATGGAAGGAGTAATTGACAACTCAAATTCCTTTTTAACTTTAAAAGTTGTCATGACCAGAAAAATAACTTGTTACTCATTTCGTTCCTAAATACTTGTCGTCTTTACTAAAAATAGAAATTTCATAGTACTTGTTATTTTTTATAAAATCAAGACACAATTAGTTGTTTGTTTCCACCTTTATCCGTAGTCATAAATATGAAAAGATATTAATATGGTGCAAAAGAGATAAACATTAAATAGAGATGTGTAATAAATAAGGGTAATTTAGTCAAGTTGCCCTCTAATGAATGTATTTCTTAAGGGGCGTGCAAACAAAAAATATGGCATATATTAAGAACAGAGAAAGTCAAATTATCTTCTACTTACTGCTATTTGAAAATTGATTGCAAATTTTGTCAAATGCCCTTTTCTATTTGGTACTAGATATACCGAGTTCGTGCTAGAACGGACTCAATATATATTACTTAATTTATTTCAATTTATGTGATATTTATAGAATTTAGATTGTCAATTAGAATTTTTATATTATTTTTAGATATTTTAAGTTGTTAATATTTATGATTTATATTTTTTTGAAAATTTTAAATTCTATATATTATTCCCTTTGCACCATTTATGCGGCACTGATACAATTTCGAGAGTCAACAAAATAATTTATATATCTTATAATATTTTAAGTTATTAATTATTGATATTTATAATACTTTTTCTTTTACCCCAATTTATGTGGCTCCTACTATTTTATTTTAAATCTTTTTTGGATCCTTTCTAATTTTTTTTAAAATAAAGAATAGATCCTCCTCAATTGTTCTATATTTAGATAAAAAATTTCACTTCACATTTAAAAGGAATGCTTCAGGATTTAAGCCAAACCTAGCTTTGTAACAACTTCGATATCCGGTTCAGTATTTTCAAAGTTCGAATTCGGTAATCGGTATTTGAATGTAGATACCACATACCATACTTATAAATATCGGTTCGCTAATTCGGTAATCAATAAATTAAACTTCGGTCGGGTACGATTTTTGGTAATACCATATTAAAGTTGTAGACGTGCAAATGTAAATTTAAACTTCAAAGAGTATAATAAATAGAAACCCTATTTAGTATTCCTTTTGTTGCTTTTTACGAATATATTACTAAGGTCCAAGAGATTCTTTGGGATGATCAATACTATTGTATATTGGGTTGGTTAGGCATATCGGGTTGGTTAGGCATATCGTATATGTATTTATATATAATATATATATATATATATACATATACGATATGCCTATATTGTCCTTAGAATATAGAATATATACATATACGGATACCGAAGTTGTTACAAAGCCAGAATTGTCCTTAGAAATATTGTTTGAACTTTTTATTCTTTATTAAAAGTCTCCGCTTTAGATAAAATTGTCTTTTCACTTTTTTTTTTCAAATTATTACTTAATTATATTTATAATATTGACTCCTAAAATATATGGGATCAAGACTATTAAATATGCGATAAGACTTTTAAAGTTATACTAAGTTTACGAGAACAAAAACAAAATTTGTTCTACGAGTTGCCTATATATACACACGTAGTAGCCCTATTCTCCAAACATCAGACAAATCCTCGAGATAACTTTGGTTGACCACGATATTGTTGCATCCAGTGAGTTCTTTAGCCTCACACATAAGGTGTTTTCTCAAATTGTACAATTTTTTTCCTTCGTCTGTAGTTGAGTTGAAGTAAACGCATGCATATGTTTTCCTCTGGTTATGGTATATTATATTGCTATTGTAATGTATTTTTTTGGGGATAATACTCACAAAAATACCTGAATCTTGACAGGATTTTCAGTTGAGCATACTGAACTTTACGGGGATCCTATTACCCCCTCTAGACTTTTTAAAGCGGATTTAATTTCCCCCCAAAACTCTGTACCCAGTTTCGACGGCTGGCGCATGTAATAGACGCATCAATCTTATTTTTACACGTGTATTGGTGCGTGTAATACACGCGCCAACCTCATATTTACACGTGTCAAATAGACAGATATATGTCATTGAAATACAAAAAAAAGAAGTCTAGGGGGGGTAATAGGACCCTCATATTTTAGTATGCTCAACTGGAAATTTGATCAAAGTTCAGGTATTTTTGTGAGTATTATCCCTATTTTTTCATGTATTCCCTTTCTGTTTACCTCTTTATCATTTCTCATGATGCTTATTTTGTTTCATGTTAATGAAATGATTAAGAATCATCAAGTTACAAATATTATTAATTTTCTGGATATTAATTACTTTCCTGTGTACCGATTTCTTTTTTCCTTTTTGAAGTTGTGCCAACCATATCGTCCTTTTATATAACTTGATTCTTTCCAACTTTCCAATGAGAGAATAGTTAATAAAAGAGAATATTATTGGCAATAATTTTTTTATTTATTCAAAAAAAATTATACATGTATTATTCTTTTTTCCTTACTTGAATTATGTCATATTACACTTATACAAAATTTATAGTAATAATTAACCGATTAGGGTATAGGAATATGCTTCTATTTTTTTTGGCGAATGTGTATACTTCTGATTCTTGTTGAATAAGTATGTTTTTAATTTTAATTGTGAAATAGCTTATTTTCGTGTAATTTTTAACCTTTTTGTGTCTCATTCCTATTCGAATTGAATAGGTTACGTTGAATTGTATATGGTAACTTTTATTCCTATACAAAATCTTAAAATATAAGTTTTTCTTGTACAACTTCAAATATATGAGAAGTAAAACTCCTAAATATATAATGGAGATAGGAAAAGGTATTGTTTGAGGTTAACTTTCAACCTTTCACTTAGTTATATTATTTTTGTAGAACACTTATTGATGTATTAGTATTTTATAATGATGTATGATGATTTATTATTTTTTATTTACTTGAGTTGAGAGTCTATCAGAAATAATCTCTATATCCGAGATAAGAGTAAGAGTTCTTTTATGAAGGCACTAAAAGAACATGAATTCCCTGTTCTTAGACTATGAATTGCAGTCGACATAGTGTGATGTGGTTTTTGAATTTAATCATTGACAGAATACCAACTTATTCACTAGGACTTGCGATTTTAAGAGAAAGGATCAAGCTAAGATTGAAAGTTGAATAAAGGAGAACTTTAAAAGCATTCAGATTATGATGAAGGAACTGGTGATGAAGGTAATAAAGAAGAAACATCAAGAAGCTCAAGCCCTTGCAGTTGGCGAAGGGAGAGGATAATCATCAAGCTAGCAAAAAGTATGTCAATATTAATCATCGAACTAGGAATGAGCATGATCTTGACGATAAGGTAGAGGCCGAATCTGAAGATGATGTTGAACTAGAGAAGAGCCTTATCAAGTAGAGGAATAAGACTATCCATGCTTCCCATCAGGAGAAAAGAAACTTTTCCTCGAGAAATACATACATATAAGGATCAATTCTACTTGTATAGTACTAAAAAACAACTAGAAGCCAAAACACGTAGATGAAAATGGCACACCACACTTTGAAATTTATGCTTCAGACATTGATGAAATTTATAGTAGAACAATGTAACAGTTGAATAAACATTGTAATAGAGATTGAAGAAGATATTGTTTGCTGGAAAAGTAATAATAGGGTATGTCATAATAGAGATAGAAAAAGATATTGTTCGAGGTTAACTTTCAACCTTTCACTTAGTTTTATTATTATTGTAGAACACTTATTGATGTATTTGCATTTTGTAATGATGTATAATCAATTATTATTATTTTTTTACTTGAGCCGAGAGTTTATCAGAAATAAGCTTTACATCCAAGATAAAAGTAAGAGTTCTAGCTTATCCATTTTTATGAAGGCACTAGAAAAACATGAATTCCCTGTTCTTTATACTATGGGTTGCAGTCGACATAGAGTGATGAGATTTTTGAAATAATCATTGGCAGAACACGGGCTTATTCACCGTGACTTGCGATTTTATGAGAAAGGATCAAGCTAATCTTAAAAGTTGAATAAAAGAGAAGTTTAAAAGCATTTAGATTCTGATGAAGGAACTGGTGATGAAGAAAATAATAAAGAAAGTCAAGTCACTTTGAGCCCTTGTAGTTAGCAAAGGGAGAGGATAATTATCAAGCTAGGAAAGAACATGCCGATATTAATCATCAAACTAGAAATGTTTATGATCTTGAGGATGAGGTAGAGGCCGAATCTAAAGATAACCTTATCAAGTAGAGGAAGAAGACTATCCAAGCTATACATTGGGGGAAGAGAAACTTTTCCTCGATAAATACATACATACAAGGATCAATTTGCATAGTACTAAAAAAACTACTAGAAGCCAAAATACGTAGATGAAAATGGCAGATAACACTTTGAAAATTGTTCAAGATGTAACTTTTATTCAATATGAGATCTTAGGTATTTATCAACCAACTTGATAAAACTTTTCGATGGTTGTATGGAAAAATTGGTGTTGGTTCGTGGTTGACTGAGGACCAAATTAGGTTAATTTCGTGATTACATAATTAGATGCAAACACTATTAAACATATATTGACAGTATAATATTTTCATATATGAAAATGAATTATGAATTTGTTTTTGACATTGTGATATTGATTTGGCAATAAAATTAGTGTGTTGTCAGAATATTAAATTAATGTATTCTTTCCTCAATGTCAATTGATACTACACATAGTTTATTCTTACACTTTATGTTATACATCTTTTTTTTGTAAATGTAAAACTCACGTGCAACGCACGTACCCTAATCTAGTATATATATATATATATATATATATATATATATATATACTAGATTAGTAAATACTATATGGTATTAGTTTACTAATCTAGTAAATATCAAATACCAAACGATATTAATATCTTGTACCAAATCCAATCCCAAATACCAAAATGTCTAAATTTTACTCTCAAATACCATACCAAATACCAAATTACTGAATTCCAATTACTAAATTTTTTGGTTTGATTCGGTAATTCATTTTCGGTATTTATGCCCAGCCCTAGCCCCAATAGTGGGTGACTTTGAATTTTTGACCCCAATAAAAAAAGTCTTTAAAGACTAGCCTTCTTTCCCCTTTTAAGTATAGTACAAGTACAAATTTGTCCCTCTACACCTCAAGTATTTTTAAACTTTTCATATTCATTTGTCTCTCAAATTCTATTTTTATTTTTATTACTTTTACTTTTTTATTTTTATTTTATTTTATTTTTATGTTTTAATTCATTTGTCGCAACCTTTATTTTTTTCTTTTTTCCCAAACATTATCTATTTCTTCATTTTTTTTATTATTTTAAATTCTTTTGTCGCAATCTTTATTTTTCTTTTATTTTTAATTATCATTTATCTTTTTTTTTCTCCTCATTTTTCTCAAACTTTATTTTACTTTTTTTCTCTCATTTTTGTTTTTCTCAAGTTTTTCAATTCTTCACTTTTTTCTTAATTTTTATTTTTTTCTTATCTTTTTTTCTCAATCTTTTTTTTTTATTTCTCTATTTTGTTTGATCCCTTTTTTAATTTTTTTATCAAATTTTATTATATTTTACTAATAAATAAAAAGTTGAATAATCCTCAAAGATATTTTTTTTTTTGACATCAAAGCAAATTTTAAGGGCATGAATTATTGTTAGGAAATTCTTTAGGATAAGTTTTTCCTATAAGGCAAAAATTTAGAGGCAAAAATTATAGAACAATTCATAAATAAAGGTACAACGTGGTAATGTCAAGTCTTGCTTGTGGAGCGTAATTATTGTTTGAAAATCCTTGAGTTAAGTCTAGCTTCTAAGGCAATAGTTATAGAACATCTTATACATCAAAAAATAATGTAGTAGTGTCAACACTTGTCCATTGGACGTAACTTATTCTTTTGGGAGGTTCTTGAGCTAAGTTTTGTCTTAGAGGCAAGACTAATAGAGTAGCACATAAAACAATACACAATATGATAGTGTCAACTCTTATCTATCGTGCGTAACTTGTCGGCTAAGTCTTACCTCTAAGGCAAGAGTTATAGAATATATCATAAATCAAGACACGATATGGCAGTGTCAACTCTTGCCCATGGGGCGTAACTTTTTGTCTGAAAATCCTTGGAATAATTTGAGCCTCTATGGCAATAGTTATAGAACATCTCACAAATCAAGACATAATGTGGTAGTATCAAATAATACCTATGGGGCATAACTTTTTGTTTAAAAGACCTTAATTTATAAAACATCTCATAAATTAAGACACAATGTGGCAGTGTCAGCAGAGTGTAACTTGTTGTTTAAAAGTCCTTAAGCTAAGTCATGCCTCTAAAGCAAGAGTTATAGAGCATCTTATAAATAAAAACATAATGTGATAGTGTCAGCTGTTACCCATGAGGCGTAACTTGTTATTTAAAAGTCTTTAGGTTAAGTGTTGCCTCTAAGGCCAAAGTTATAAAATATCTCATAAATCAAAACACAATGTGATAATCTTATCTTTTGCCCAAGGGGCACAACTTGTTACTTGAAAGTTCTTGGTTAAGTCTTGCCTATAAGGGAAGAGTTATAAAATATCTCATAAATGAATGCACAATGTGGTGGTGTCAACTCTTGTCCATGGGGCTTAACTTGTTGTTTGATGGTCCTTAGGTTGTCTTACCTATAAGACAAGATTTATAGAGCATTTCATAAGTAAAAAAACACACTGTGTTAGTGTTGACTTTTTCCCAATATACGTAACTTGTTTAAAAATTCTTGGGATAAGTCATGCCTCTAAGGCGGGAGTTGTAGAATATCTCATAAATAAAAACATAATATGGTAGTATCAATTGTTGCCCGTGGGTCATAATTTGATGTTTGAAAGTCCTTGAGTTAGTCTTGCCTCTGAGGCAAGAGTTGTAGAAATCTCATAAATGAAGAAAAAATGTGATAGGGTCAACTCTTGCCCGTGGGGCATAATCTATAGTTTGAAGGTCTTTGAGCTAAGTCTTGCCTCTAAGGTAAGAGTTGTAGAACATCTCATAAATGAAGACATAACATGTCAATGTCAACTTTTGCCCGTGGGGCATAATTTATAGTTTGAAAGTCCTTGAGCTACATCTTGCCTTTAAGGCAGTAGTTGTAGAACATCTCATAAATGAAAACATAACATGATAGAGTAAACTTTTGCCCGTGGGGCATAATTTGTTATTTGAAAGTCCTTGAGCTAAGTCTTTCCTCTAAGGTAAGAGTTATCGAACATCTCATAAATCAAAACACAATATGGTAGTGTCAACTCTTGCCCATGAAACATAAATTGTTTGTTGTTTGAAAGTCATAAGTCTTGCCTTTATAATGTGATAGTGTCAACTCTTGCTTATGAGATATCTGTAACTTAATTGGAAGAGATCGAAGAAAAGAACAAAACTAATAAAAATTATGGAAAAAGAAGAAAAATATTAAAAAAATAAAAATCAAAGAAAATGTAGAATTTGAGAGAGAACGGAAAAAAGTAAAGGTTGATAAAAAAAAATAAAGGTCGAGAATTTTTTTTTAAAAAAGAAAGAAAAAATAAAAAAAATTCTTTTTTAATAAAAGTAGACATCGAGAGGAGTAAAGAAAACAAGGGTTGAAAAAAATAAAAAGAACAAACAAAAAAAGAGCAAAGAAAAAATAAAAAATTAAAGAAAAATAATAAAGAAAAAAAAGAAGTTAAGAGGAAAAAAAGAAAAAAGTAATGGTTAAAAAAATCAAAAATCAAAAGAGAAAATAAAAAATAAAAATCAAAGTAAAGTTAAAAAGAGAAAAGAAAAAGTTGAAAGATTAAGTATGGAGTTTTATCCATTATGAGGATCATTTATGTAATTTACTCTATTGGACAAGGGTAATTTTATCTGAAAATATATCACTTAATAGCTTAGGGATATTTTTAGGAACCTTTTTTATTTGGGGTCAAAATTTGGAAGCCACCTTATTTTGGGGCTATTCCTGTAGTTTTCCCCTATCAACAATCCATTTAACTCAATCTTTTTGGTCCAAAATATTTTAGATTTGGCCCATTCCTTAATCCTCCTTTATCCACAAAATTTCATGGGATGACCCCAATAGTGTGTGGCTTTGTATTTTTAACCTCTCTAAGAAAAGTCTTTAAAGACTAGTCTTTCTTCTTTTTTTATGTATAGTATAAGTACATTTTTGCCCCTCTACACCTCAAATATTTTTAAACTTTTCATTCTCATTTGTCTCTCAATTTTATTTTATTTTATTTTTATTTTTTTATCTTAACTTTTTTTTCTTATTTAAATGCATTTGTCTTAACTTATTTTTTCTTTTACATTTTTTTCTCTTTTTTCTTTTTTTTTCCTCAAACATTATTTATTTCTTCTTTTTTCTCTCTTTTTAATTCATTAGTCTCAATCTGTATTTTTATTTTTTTTATTCTTTATCATTTCTCATTTTCTTTTTCATATTTCTCAAACTTTAATTTATTTTTTTCTTCTCCTGTCTGTTTTTCTTAGTCTTTTTTATGGTTATTTATTCTTCCCTTTTTTCTTCCCTTTTATTATTTTCTTGTCTTTTTTGTCATTTTTCCTCAATCTTCTTTTTTGTTTATCTATTTTTTTTTTTTTTCTTAACTTTATTATATTTTGCTAATAAATAAAAAGTTGGATAAGCTGCAATTTTTTTTTTAATTAAAGCAAATTTAAGGGCATGACTTGATGTTAAGAAGTCCTTTGGGATAAGTTTTGTCTTTAAGGCAAAATTTATAGAACAACTCAGAAATCAAGACACAATATGGTAGTGTCAATTCTTGCTTGTAGAGCATAACTTGTTGTTTTAAAATCTTTGAGTTAAGTCTTGTTTCTAAGGTAAGAGTTATTAAACATCTTATAAATCAAGAACAATATGGTAGTGTCAAAACTTATTTATTGTGCGTAACTTGTTCTTTTGGTAGGTTCTTGGGCTAAGTCTTTTCTTAGAGGCAAGACTAATAAAGAATCACATAAATCAAGACACAATATCATGTCAACTCTTGTCCATGGGGCATAACTTGTCGGCTAAGTCTTGTCTATAAAGCAAGAGTTATAGAATATCTCATAAATCAAGACACAATGTGGTAGTGTCAACTCTTGCCCATGGGGCATAACTTATTGTTTGAAAGTCCTTGGACTAAGTCTTGCCTCTAAGACAAGAATTATAGAACATCTCATAAATCAAAACATAATGTGATAGTGTCAACTCTTATCTATGAGGCGTAACTTGTTGTTTGAAAGTCCTTAGGTTAAGTCTTGCCTCTAAGGCAAGAGTTATAGACTATCTCATAAATCAAAACACTATATGGTAATGTCAACTCTTGCCCAAAGGGCACAAATTATTGCTTGAAAGCTCTTTGTATAAGTCGTTCCTCTTAGAGAAGAGTTATAAAACATCTTATAAATCAATACATAATGTAGGGGTGTCAACTCTTGCCCATGGGTCATAACTTGTTGTTTGATAGTTCTTGGGTTGAGTCGTACCTCTAAGACAAGAGTTATAGAGCATTTCATAAGTAAAAAAACACATTGTGTTAGTGTTGACTCTTGCCCAGTGTACGTAATTTATTTGAAAATTCTTGGAATAAGTCATGCCCCTAAGACAAGAGTGTAGAACATCTCATAAATGAAGACATAATGTGGTAGTGTCAAATCTTGCCTGTGGGGGCATAATTTATTATTTGAAAGTCCTTGAGCTAAGTCTTGGCTCTAAGGCAAGAGTTGTAGAACATCTCATAAATGAAGACATAACATGGTTGTATCAACTCTTGCCCATGGGGCATAATTTATTGTTTGAAAGTCCTTGAGCTAAGTCTTGCCAGAAGGTAAGAGTTGTAGAACATCTCATAAATGAAGACATAATGTGGTAGTGTTAACTCTTTCCCGTGGGGCATAAGTTGTTGTTTGGAAGTTCTTGAGCTAAGTCTTGCCTCTAAGGCAAGAGTTGTAGAGCATCTCAAAAATGAAAATATAACGTGGTAGAGTCAACTCTTGCCCGTGTGACATAGTTTGTTATTTGAAATTCCTTGAGTGCCTTTACGGTATGAGTTATAGAACATCTTAAAAATTAAAAACATCCATGAAATGTAACTTCTTATTTGAAAGTCGTAAGTCTTGCCTCTATAATGTGGTAGTATCTACTCTTGCTCATAGGGCGTAACTTAACTGAAAGAAATAAAAAAATAAAAAATTAATAAAAATTATGAAAAAAGAAGAAAATGAAGAAAAATATATTTTTTAAGAAAATAAAAAAAATAAAAAATAAACATAGAAAGCTGAGGGGAGAAAGGAAATAAAATAAAGGTTGAGAAAAGACAAAAAAAAAAGACAAAACAAAAATAAAGATTGAGAAATATTTGAAAAAAAAGAGAGAAAAAAATAAAAATTAAACAAAAATAAAAAGTAGAAAAATTTAAGAAAATAAATAAAAGTTGAGAGGAGAAAATGAAATAATGTAAGGGTTGAGAAAAACTAAAGAGAAAAAAATAAAAAATAAAAATCAAAGTAAAATAAAAAAAGAGATTTTTTTTTTAAAATAGAAGTTGAGAGGATAAAAGAGAAAAATATAAGGATTGAGAAAAATTAAAAAGAGAGAGAAGGGAAAAGATAAAAACTAAAGTCAAACAAAAAAGAAAAAAAAATAAAAGTCGAAAGATAAATATAGAGTTATTTAGAATCTATATTTGAGATATTGTGGGGCAATTAGGTAATTGTTCTATATGGAAAAAAAAAAGGGAGACTAGTTTTATAAGACCATTCTTATAAGGGACCAAAAAAATAAAGCCACCCATTATAAGAGTCATCTATGTAGTTTAGCCCCCTTTATCCTTGTCATAAATTCTCTCATATCTCTCATTTTCATCAAAAGCTAAGCATAAATAATCACAAACCCTAAATAATCCCCAAACAACCTCATTTTTTTTTCTTTTCAACCCTTCAGCTAAAAAATGGTCACAACCCAATTTATGAGTCATGTTGACACCTGCTTTATCCCCTCGGCAGGTAAGTCAAATCATAGCCCGAAGCTATAAATAATGTGCTAATTTGGTAAAAAATGACATAAATATCGGACTTGTGCAAGTAAAGGAATTACAAGCCACAAATTATAGGATAATAATATAACGGTAGAGAAATAAAGAGAATAACAACATCCTATGACCTAGTAATGTCGTCATAAGAGCCTCTAATATAAAAGAATATAAGTACAATCTCGTCAGTATACAATAGTCTCGAAAATGAAAAGACTAGAAAAAATAGAAGAAGGAGAAAAGATTAACTCTGACTCTGAGAGCTCACCTGTCTCCAAACTCTTACCAGCACAAATATAAGCATCAACGGTGGAAATTAGTACTTGGATATGCACCACAAAGGTACATAACTGTAGTATGAGTACCAAAGCCGCAGGTACCCAGTAGGAATCATCGCTCGATCGAGCTAAATCATAATATAAATATAATATAATTTGAGATAAATAAGCCAAGTCAAGGTAAGAGGACAAACCTGGAATAACGCTCCAAACACCATAAACATGAAACACCTAGGCCATGGACCTTTAGAAAATTCCCTTAGTTGAAGCTTCTGGACAAGGTACGACTCTAGGGTACCAGTCGTACCTTAGATACGACTAGTGACCCCTCACTCGTATACTAGAAAGTATGGTGGGGGTTACACACTGTCCTAGGTATGGATTAGCCCCTCCTTAGTCGTACCTTTGGGTACGAATCGTATACTACGAATTCGTATGGAGTGTTAAGCTTGACCTAGTCAAAACTGTCTTGATTATGATTTAGGATACGGTTTAGGGTACCATTCATACCCTACGACATGATTCATGTATGTGTGGTCGTACCATGGGCAGTGTAGGGGTCCTTGGTAAGGTCTAAGGTACGAGTTAGGGTACCACTCGTTCCCTAAGGAATGGTTTAGTCAAGAGAGTCACGGTTTAGTCAAGAGAGTCGTACCCTCTTGGGAAGTCACTTTTCAGCTTTTAAGCCAAGGATTTTATGGACATTTCCCACTCCAAATCCCTTAAGTCCCCTCACTATATAATGTATTGTGGCCTCCTAAACACTCATTTTCAATACTAAACTCAAAACTCATTCAACAAGATTTGGAGGCTAGGGTTTCAAGTGTGATTATCTAGAGATTTGAAGACCAAGAACCCTACCATAAATCATCATGTATAAGGCATGTGACTCTTTCACTATCACTATTTCTCAAATACCATGTTATTTAAACATTGTTTATGAATCTTTAATGGTAGGTTTTGAAACAAATGAGAAGGGTTTCAATGTAAGGTGATGGGTAATGTTTACTCTTGTCTAAACTTTTGATTTTATATGTTTTGGCGATGGTTTGCACATGTGGGTGCTTTTTTATTGTGGTTTAACAAATGGGTCTTGAGTAACCCTAATATTAAAGGATTTACTTGAATTTTGGTCATGGTTAAGATATGCCTTCAAGGTGTTTGTGAAAATGTCTAAGAAAAATGACTAGTTACATGCTAATAGAGTTTTGAACTAAGAAAATGACTTAATGAGTAAGAATGCTTGGAAAATAATCTTGCAAATGCCTTGATATCTATGTAATGAGTTAAATAATGCTCTTGATGGTTTGATTAGTTAAATAAAAGGGGGTTAGAGTCCCTAGTATGAAATTGAATTGTGTTTGAACTAAAGTTTGGTACAAAAGTGCTAATGAATGGTTTGATAAAGAATTTGATGACCACAATTTGGCTTAAATGATATTTGAAACTAATGCATCGGCTTGTTAAAGTTATTGATTGATATATGGTTCATGAAGACCTTGTGGTCATGTATGATATTAAATTATGGCCTTGATGGCTTGAATTGGTTAAGTGGGTTAAAGTCCCTAAATGTGAATGGTGTGATATGAATGCATGGACAATGGGTTAGAGTCCCAATGTCGACTAGTAATGGACGTGATGTCTTGTGGTTAGAGTCCACATGCGTAATGAAATGACTTGTGGTTTGAGTTCACTTGCGTAGGAAAGGGCCCATGGTTAGAGTCCACACATAAAATGAAATGGCTTGTGGTTAGAGTCCACTTTTCTAATGAAATGGCTTGTGGTTAGAGTTCACTTTATTAATGAGATAACTTGAGGTTAGAGTTCTCTTGCTTGAGATAACCTAAGTGGTGGAAGGTTAGAGTCCTCTCCTTCATGGTTTATGTTTGAGTGTTTTGAAATTCATGCTAAGTCCTCGTTACCTTTTAACACTTGATGTATCCATGTGTATTTACATGTTTACATATATAAATATGGTGACTTGTGATGTTTTGACTTGGTATTAAATAATTACATTATTTCATCCTTACCTTTGAGTTACATGTTAGCATTCCAATCGCTAACCGTCTCCAAATGCTATGTCCTCATGCGACATAGGAGTCATAGCTTCTTCTCTTCCTACGCAGGGACAGGTTTTCGGGCGATTTGTGTGGTACGTTGAAGTGGTTAGCTTCCATCCTTTGGAAGACATCCATTTCATAGTCTCTTTATTTATGTTATAGACTTATTTTAGACTTGGTATTTGGCTATTGTCGGGGGCTTATCCCGACATCTTATAGAAATTGGATTTTTAAAGGTGTTGTAGATGACTGTGGACTTGGGTAGATTGGATGTTGAATGTTGATATGAATGAAATGGCTAGACTTTCTTAAGTTATAAATGTTATTTTTGTTTTCACTATCTTCTTATATGTTTGGAGTTATCCGATGCTGGTGGATTGATGTGATATTTAGGTATGGTTAATGAGGAAATCTTCGGTCCTTGTTGGTCTTGAGATACCCATACGACAAGGCTCAGTTTTGGATCGTGTTAAGTTAGTATCAGAGCCTAGGTTCATGGTCAGTTGGGCGTCTACAAAGCCATGTCAAGTAGAGTCTCTTTTATGGGTTTATAGCGTGCCACACTTATAAGAGAGAGGCTACAAGGAATTTAGGAATGTTTTACTCTCTTGTTGTCTTATCTCAAGCTATAGAGTTTAAGGTCTTGGATCCTCCTAATTTTTGTTTGCTTGTCTTTCAGATCATGCCTCCAAGAAGATCCGAAGTTCCTGCAAACCCTTCTGTTCCAACTGGGGATGATATTGATGGGACTCGCTCTACTTATGGAGTCCATACTCAGTCTAGGGGTTCGGCACCTGATGGTCTAAGCGTTCCACCAGTTCCATTTTATCCTCCTCCAATTTCGCAAGTTGACATGTCGAATGCTGAGTTTCGTTAGTCGATTCATACGATTGCTTAGTTGGTAGCTTCTCAGACTAAGCGTGGTACATCTTTTACTCTATCTTTTGAGGCCATAAGGGTTATCTAGTTTATGATATGATACGGGACAAATGGCCATCTTATATTTTGATGACATCTTTGGAGGCCAACATATAGAGGATCAAGACTTGGTCACCTCAAGAATACAAGAACATGCATGGAGAACCTGTTTTGAGCATAACTTAAAGCAATCTCGCGTGTGGAAGATTGCTTGGAGCATTTAAGATTGAGGACTCACGGTTTTGGACCTTAATTAAGGGCATTTTGGACATTACACATGGTGTATTAACACACCATGGCCGCACCTATCATTAAGGGCAAGGTGGTCTTTTTGTCTTCTTTTGTAATACACTATAAATAGGTCATTTTAGCTCATTTCTTGGAGATTTTAGAAGGATGAAGAATTGAAAGACCTAACTTCTCTCTTTTGAGAGTGTAACACCCTTAGTTGTAGGACTTGGAAAAGTCACCCTTAGCATAGGGCTTGGAAAAGCCAATATTGATCTTTGCTTGGAAACGGTAGATCTTGAGGCGAGTTCATTCCCTTGGTGGTCACCGTAAGAGTGTGGTTTTGATTGTTACATTCATTAGGGGTTAGTGTTGAAATACACTTGGTTCTTAATCTTGTAATAATCTTGGTCTCACTATCTATCTTTATTTTTCTTGCAAATCGTGTATGTGTTGTGTAGTGGACTGTTTTGGGGTCTTCGTTGAATCCGAAACTTGTATTATTGTTTTTCATCTTGTTCATCACGTTTTGTAACTATTTTGGTGTTAAAATATACTCTTGTATCTTGTATTCTTGTTGTTGGTAGCGAATCCGAGTGAGGTCTCCATCTTGGTCCTCGAATCCTTAAGATTAGTGGACTGATTTGGTGTTTGTTTCGTGCTTCCCTTGTCAATCTCGTATCATTTGGTATCAGAGCATGGCTTGATATTGTTCCTACAAGATCAATCTTGGGCTTGCTTGTTAGAAAATTCAAAAAAAAAAAAAAAAAAATCAAAAAAGAAGCAAATCTGTCCATTTTGTGTTCTTGGCCGAAATTGTGTTATTGTTGTGTCTTGGCCGAGATTTTTACTTGTTTTGTTGTTTCTAGTGTTAGTTTTCTTCATCTCTAACACTCTTTAGTCTAAATCTAAGTTTGAGCTTACATTGTTGGTGTTGTATACGTGAACTTGGACTTGGCCGATTTGTTGTTGAACATTGTTGTGGTGGACTGTTTTGGCCTTGTGGCTTTCATCTTGTTGTTGTTATAAGCTTGGCCACGTGATATTGTTGTTAATTGGTGGATTGAGAACCATTTTGTTGAAGGTGTAGTTGTCTTGGCCAAGTGTTGGAGATATTGTTATTGTGGAATTTGGGAGTGGCCGTGTGAAAATTGTTGGTGTTCTTGGAGATTATTGTTGTAGTTCTTGGTGTTGTTGTGTTGTTCTTGATGTTCATCACCACCTTCATATATTGTTGAAGATAAAGTGAATGTTAAATCTAAAAAGTTGAAGGAAAAGGGTGTATTATTTGTTAGTCTTGAAAGACACTACAACCAACAAAGACCTATCAATCAAGTCTCAACCACTTTCCAACACTTTTCCATGATTTAAGGATCCATGTTTTAAGGAGAAGTACAATAAAGTCAAGTCTTGAAAACTTGAAATTGAAAAGGGCTCCAAGACTTGTTTGAATTTCCCTCCTTAAACAAATTCCACCAAAGTCCAAATTGAAAAATTGACTAAGACTTGAAATTGGACAACAAAAGTTGTGTGGGACCGAAACCAATACGTGACTGCCATGTCATCACTGCTACTGTTCACGCAATATTTCCGAGCTCAAAATTTTAGATTCTTAGTTTCATCTTATTGTTTCATTAGTTTCATGTCTTGATTCTAGAATTAATTAACAACTAGTAATCACCTACTTAGTTGTAGATTAATTATTGAATCCGTTTCTTCGTGTCTTCGTTGTTTGTGTGCTTTTCTCATTTTTTAACTCGTAGTAACTTCTTTGTTTCAAGTTCGTAAGTGAATTTTATTTTTGTGTCTTGAGTCGATCAAACAAGAATCTATTCCGGCCACCAAGTAGAATTGACATCCTATTGACTACTGGAGTATAAACAACCTTTCAATATTTGCCGCTCCAATTGTGAGAATCACAAAGGTGAGTGAATACGAGTGTTAGTGAGAAGTTTTTTACTACTAATCTTGTTTGTTCATTTTGTAGGTTTAAAAGGTGATATAAGGGGAATATGTCTTCGATAGCCGGGGATTATTGTGACTACAACATGGGAGACTATGATTGTAGTGAAGGGTTTTATGGCTACGAAGTTGAGGGAGATTGCGGAGGCTATGAAAATAGCCATGATAGAGAATTGGGCAGATTTGAAAGTTACTGTTTTCAGGGAGAAAATGAGGTGAATGAAGTGCCTAGTGCTTATGGTAACTTTGGAGATGATGTAGGACCTCGTGGTGGATCTTATGATGATGTTGGGGTATGTGAGGAGTCTTACAATTCTCACTCCGAACCTAGATTTGGTGTTAGGTATAACCCTTTCGTTCGCAAAGCTTATGAGAGCTATGATGAGAGTACACGTGAGGAGTGCGAAGATTTATATTCTCCACCTTGTAGTACTCCTTATCAAGATCGATATAGTGTGAATGGTTATACTAGCTTTAGTGGAGGTTGTCCAACAAGAAGAAGAGGGTATGCATCTCCAAAATCGAAGGGTACTCGTGAGCTTTATAATGTTGATCCAAGAAGGAGTGTACACTCTGGAAAGGTGACCATTAGTGGGATACCGGGCTGCCTCATTGTATTAAATGATAGGTACTATAGTAACTACATCATTCCATCCATGGTTGACTTCTTGGGGTTGTTTCGTGAGCCTTTACTTGTTCCATACTTCTTGGACGGGTTTAAGGTTACCGAGAGGGTCAAGGTTCTCTTCTCCCAATTTGAATACCATGAGGAGGTGTGGTGCGATATTCTTCCATTGACATACGGTCATGTATGCTTAGGTGCCGATTGGTTTGCACAACATAGAGTTCCAAACGTGCAAAATTGGCCAAATATTGTAAGAGATCAATGGGGGAATCGTCTCATGACTTACTTTCTGCCCAAGCCACGAAGAGAAATGCCTACCTACTCCAACCCGAATTATTATGAGAGACAAAAGATTGAGAAGAGTAAGGGGGTGCAAGGTGGTAATCCGAGAGTTGAAAAAAGAGAGGTTGTGTGGAGCAAAGTGAGGGGATTACCACCAAACGATGCTAACATTGGTTGTCCTTCTATTTCTAAGGACATTTGTGTAGGTACCAACATGGCAAGCGAAGAAGAACAATGCCAAAAGGAAGTTACTGCCCAAGCTTTTGGAGGACCTTCACACCATGACAAAGAAGAATCTACTCAAGGACTTCAAGGTAAAATGGATAACTCTTACACTTTTGTACATGTGAATGATAATTGTGTGGCTAGTAGCCCATTGAGTGTGAGTTGTAGTTTTCCTATATGTGAGTCTATTGTTTCTTTGCCACTTGATGATGATGTACATATTGTGAGTTTGGATACACTAGTTGACCCTATTGATAACAAAATTGACTCCGCTTGTGAGATCAATTTATGTCCACCTAGTGTTGAAGCCTATATGTTGAATGGAAGTACATCATCTTGTGTAATGGGTGTTGATCAACTTGTTCGTGAAAACTGTCCACCACTTGAGTATGTGTGTGATGTGCTTAATAGGACTCAAGTGAGTGAAATATTTGAAAATGTTGGTCAACAAAGTGAGAATGAACCCGAGAGCTCTTCTTGGGGTAATATTGTGTTTGAAACATCCTTGAAACTTGATATTGATCATTTAGAGAGTGAGGAACTTTCTTGTTCCAAATCTGTCCGTGAGGTAGATCACACTCTTTTTAGGTATAATGTCTTGTTTGAAGATGATTTAAACACTCCTAATGAACCTAGTGGTGAAAATGACGGTATAGCTTGCCTTGGAAGCTATAGCCTATATGCTAACCCACTATGGTGTGACAACATTCCTCCTAAAGAGGGAAATCTCTTCTTGGAAGATGAGAGTACTCTTAAGGGTAAGGAATGTGTAGTTGCGGAAGCTACTTCTTCTTCTACTTTGTGTGATTTCATTGTTGAGAGTACTCATGGTGATTATTGGGAAACTAGTAGTGAGTACACACATGAGAGCACCTTAGTAGAAGTCGATTTAAGTGATACCTTTCTCTACTCTCTATTTGATTTGGATGATATGTATGTTATTGTAGAGAATATGTCATTTAGTTTAGGTGTAGATCTCGGGAAATGGAAGTGTTGTCGAGACCCATGTCTATGGCCACTTTTCCCATTTGACCCCGGTGCCAAATTTAGAAATGGTGATGTTGGTGCACCAAACTTGTTGCTTGGTCTACATGACAAGCAAAGTGTTACTCTTGATGTATCCTATACCCAAATCCTTTGTACATCTTTTATTGAGTTTTTAATATTCCTTTCAAAGGATTCTTGGTTATATTGCAAATATGTGCAACCTTGGCATGTTGAGATGAATGGTTATGCTAACCCTAACCCTCATGCCATGAGGAATTTGTATTTGTTTCTCCTCTCTTCTGTTTTGCAAGGTTTGGATTCGAGGTCGAATCCTTTTCAAGAAAGGGAGGATGATACGGGACAAATGGCCATCTTATATTTTGATGACATCTTTGGAGGCCAACATATAGAGGATCAAGACTTGATCACCTCGAGAATACAAGAACATGCATGGAGAACCTGTTTTGAGCATAACTTAAAGCAATCTCGCGTGTGGAAGATTGCTTGGAGCATTTAAGATTGAGGACTCACGGTTTTGGACCTTAATTAAGGGCATTTTGGACATTACACATGGTGTATTAACACACCATGGCCGCACCTATCATTAAGGGCAAGGTGGTCTTTTTGTCTTCTTTTGTAATACACTATAAATAGGTCATTTTAGCTCATTTCTTGGAGATTTTAGAAGGATGAAGAATTGAAAGACCTAACTTCTCTCTTTTGAGAGTGTAACACCCTTAGTTGTAGGACTTGGAAAAGTCACCCTTAGCATAGGGCTTGGAAAAGCCAATATTGATCTTTGCTTGGAAACGGTAGATCTTGAGGCGAGTTCATTCCCTTGGTGGTCACCGTAAGAGTGTGGTTTTGATTGTTACATTCATTAGGGGTTAGTGTTGAAATACACTTGGTTCTTAATCTTGTAATAATCTTGGTCTCACTATCTATCTTTATTTTTCTTGCAAATCGTGTATGTGTTGTGTAGTGGACTGTTTTGGGGTCTTCGTTGAATCCGAAACTTGTATTATTGTTGCTCATCTTGTTCATCACGTTTTGTAACTGTTTTGGTGTTAAAATATACTCTTGTATCTTGTATTCTTGTTGTTGGTAGCGAATCCGAGTGAGGTCTCCATCTTGGTCCTCGAATCCTTAAGATTAGTGGACTGATTTGGTGTTTGTTTCGTTCTTCCCTTGTCAATCTCGTATCATGATATTGAGTCCTCCGACCTTTACCAGTGTTAAGGTAGAGGATAATCCTCAGGGTTTTTTGGATGAAATGGAAAAGTTTTTTAGAGTCATGCATGCCACTAATATGGAGCGGGTGGAGTTTACATCCTATCAATTGAAGGACGTGGCGTACCAATGGTACGAGGAATGGGGAGGACTAGGGGTGATGTTGATGAGTCATCTTTGTGGAAGGATTTCACTAATGATTTTTTGGACTACTTCCTTTTCTAGAGTTGAGGGAAGCAAAGGTGGAGGAGTTTGTTAATCTTAAGAAAGGAAAATATTCTTCAAGGAGTATGCTATGAAGTTTCACCAATTGTCTAGGTATGCTCTGGGGATGGTGTTGGATATGAGGGCACGGATGAGAAAGTTTACCTCGGGATTGTCTCGTGAGTTGGTCCATGGAGCAAGACAGTTTTGTTAATCAAAGATATGGATATCTCTAGATTGGTCGTGCATATGCAACAAGTGGAAGAAGAGAAAAAGAAACAAGCTGAGTTTAGTAAAAGGCAAGGAAATAGATTTAGGCCTTCTGAGCAAAGTGGTAGAGATGGTGGCAAGTGGCCAAGAAACAAGTATGGGAGTTTCGGTTCTTTCTCCTCAACTAGTGCTCCTTACTTGAGACCATCGGGTGATCGTCTATCTCAGTTTGGTGATGGGTTCTAGGCACAGAGTGCTCAATCTCAGACTGGTGGGGATCAGTCGATTTTCTCCTACCCTCCTTATAGGTTCTGTGGTCAGCATCACCGTGGCCAATATGAGAAGGGAAAGAACAGATGTTTTAGATATGTCCAAATTAGGCACATAAAACAAAAGTGCCCCTTTCTAGTTGCTGCTTGGGCCAACAGGGCTCCTATTGCTACTTCATCCGCTCCTGCACCGAAAGTTGCCACTTTTGCTTCTGATTTTGGTACCGACACTGGTCGGAATAGGTTTTATGCATTTACTACTCGCCAAGATTCGAGGCATCTTCAGATGTTATTATGGGTATGTTGAGACTTTTCTTCCGTGATGTGTATTATTTGATTGATCTGGGGTCTACTCTTTCTTATGTGACCCCATTTGTGGCTGTATATTTTGACTTTGGTCCTAAGTGTCTGTCAGTTTATTTTTTATTTCTACCTAGTAGGAGACTCAGTGATTGTTGAAAAAGTCTATAGGGTGAGTGTAGTAGCAGTTGGTAGTAAAGAAACCCTTGTAGACTTGATAGAATTAGACATGGTCGATTTTGGTGTTATTCTGGGGATGGATTGGTTGCATTCATGCTATGCTTCCTTAGATTGTCGAACTCGTAAGGTCATGTTTAAATTCCCTAATGAGCTGATCATTATATGGGAAGGGGGTTCTTTAGTGCCTAAGGAAAGGTTTATCTTATATCTTAGAGCTCAAAAGTTGATTTCTCAGGGGTGTTTGTATCATGTTGTCCGAGTTAAAGATTCTACCTCGGAAGGTACTTCTCTAGAATCAGTTCCCATGGTTAGTGAGTTTTCCGAGGTCTTTCCCGATGACCTTCCCAATATTTCTCCCCATAAAGAAATTGATTTTAGGATTGATCTTATTTCGGACACTCATCCTATTTCTATCCCTCTTTATAGAATAACTTTGGCTGAGTTAATAGAGCTTAAGGAGCAATTGAAGGATCTTTTAGATAAAGGTTTTATTCATCCTAGTTTGTCTCCGTGGGGTGCTCCCGTGTTGCTTGTACGTAAGAAGGATGGTTCCCTTTAAATTTGCATTGATTATCGTCAGTTGAATAAGGTGATCATAAAGAATAAGTATCCTTCTTTTAGGATCGATGATTTATTTGATCAACTTCAATATGCAAAATGTAGATCTTAGGTCAGGTTATTATCTACTAAAGATTAGGGAAGTAGATATCCCTAAGACTGCCTTCAAGACCCAGTATAGTCATTATGAATTCCTAGTTATGTCTTATGGGTTAACTAATGCCCCGGTGTCATTTATGGATTGATGAATAGGGCCTTTCATCCGTTTCTAGATTTGTTCATCATTGTCTTTATAAACGGTATTACAGTCGTCTCTTGTGGTTGAGGTAAAAGAAAAGAATAGGTTAGATCCCTACTTGATGAGGATTAAGAGTAATGTGGGTTAATAAAAGATTATTGACTTTGTGATTGGTGGTGATGGTGTCTTGAGGTGCCAAGGTAGGCTATGTGTTTCTGATGTCGATGGATTGATGGAAAGGATTATGGCCTAGGCTTATGGGTCTCGGTATACTATTTATCCTGATTCTACGAAGATGTATCATGATCTTAGGGAGTTTTATTGGTGGAATAGTATGAAGTGAGATGTGGCTAGCTATGTGGCCAAGTGTATGGTGTGTCAACAAGTGAAAGTTAAGCACTTGAGGCCCAATGGTTTGTATCAAGAGATAGAGTTGCCCAAATGGAAGTGGGTAGTGATTAATATGGATTTCTTCACCGGTCTTCCCTGATCTCGGAATCAATGTGATTCTATTTGGGTTACTGTGGATAGAATGACCAAGTCCGCTCATTTTTTATCGGTAAGGACTAGTTATTCGGCGGAGGATTATGCTAAGTTTATCTTGCGTAGATTGTAAAGTTTCATGGTGCTCCAGTTTCTATCATTTCGAATTGTGGTACTCTGTTCTCATCACATTTTTAGAAGTTGTTTCAGAAAGATTTGGGCAATAAGGTGTGCCTTAGTGTCATTTTTCACCCACAAACGGATGGACAAGCGGAGAGGACTATCCAAACATTGGTAGATATGTTACGTGCTTGTGTGTGATTATGGTAGTAGTTGGTACGACCATTTGCCCTTGGTTGTGTTTGCTTATACTAATAGTTATGACTCTAGCATTGGTATGGCTCCTTTTGAGGTGTTGTATGGTAGGAGATATCGATCTCCTACAGGGTGGTATGAGGTTGGAGAGGGTAAGTTGTTTGGCCCCGATTTGATTCACCAAGCCTTTGAAAAGATAAAGGTGATTCGTGATAGGTTGAAAGCCGCTCAAAGTTGCCAAAATTCCTATGCGGATGTGAGGCGTAGGGATTTGGAGTTTAATGTTAGTGATTGGGTATTCTTGAAAGTATCTCCTATGAATGGTGTAATGTAGTTGGTAATAAGGGAAAGTTGAGTCCTCGGTATGTTGGTCCCTACTTAATTTTAAAGAGGGTTAGTAATGTCGCCTATGAGTTGGAATTGCCATCTAATTTGAAATCCATCCATCCGATATTTAATGTGTCCATGTTGCGAAAGTGTATGGGTGATCCTTCGTTAGTTGTTCCCTTGGAGCATGTTGGTATTTCAGACTCTTTGACCTATGAGGAGGTATTAGTGAGGATCTTAGATTGCTAAGTTCGCCGGTTGCGAACAAAAGAGGTGGCTTTAGTGAAGGTTCTATGGAGGAACTAAAAGTCTGAGGAAGCTACTTGGGAAGCGAAAGAGGACATGAAGTACAAGTATCTGCATTTGTTTCCCATTCCGAAAATTTGTGATTGAGGTATGAGTTAATCTTCTTATGAATTGATAGACATGAAGACATAAGTCTTTGATAGGCCATGAGTTTAAGTCCCTAAAAATTGATCAAGTGTTTTGATAGACAACGGGTTAGAGTCCCAATGTCAATTGAATGAATGATTGATTGATAATGATCATTGATATGGGACAAACAAGAGAACACAAAACAACTCCAAATCCGTCCACTAATCTTAAGGATTTGAGGACCCTTTTGAAGACCACTCTTGGATTCGCTATCAACAACACAATATCAAGATAAAGAGGTGTGTTTTCAACACCAAAACAGCCACAATATAAGATGAACAAGACGAACACAATGGTTACAAAATTCGGATTCAACAAGTCACAAAAACAGTCCACTATGAATCTACAAAGTGCAATAAGATAAAGATAGGTAGATAGACCAAATGAGGGAATAATATTAACAACCCAAGACTTGTTACACTCTTGCACCTTTAATACTACACACAACACAAACCTATCTCTTACGTTGGCACAAGAGTGACCTCGATCTCCCAAGCATCCAACGTTTCCAAGCTTGAATCCAACACGAGTGATTCCACACTCAAGTTGATTTCCCTAGTTACAAGTTTCAGATTTTTGGTCTTCTCTCCTTAGAGAGGAAATGTTTCTAAGTGTTATACAACATCCATATTCAGCAAAAATCTGCCTAACAAATGACCTAAAAGGTTCCTTATATAGTAGTTTACAAACAAGGTGTGAAATGTCCAAAATGACGCCTTAGTCTCAAGTTTTCAAGTGGGTGCCCTTGGAGAGCATTATATGGACGGTTTTGGACCCTTTTTAAGTCTTCATTTGCACTTCACTTGTGCACTTCCTTGGATGGATTCATATGCACTCATTCACGTCCATCCTCGTGGTCGTACTTGTATCATCCTCCCCTTCTTGAAAAGGATTCGACCTCGAATCCGTACCTCACAAAATCAAGAGAAGACAACAAGCACACATCCTTAAGATATGAGGGGTTAGGGTTAGCAAAATACACACATCACATTCCATGCCGAGGGGGGGGACAAACTTGGAGTATATCCACGGGTCCTTTGTGTTGAACATAAAAAGCTTAGTACAAAAGACACAAAGGAAACAGTCATCATCCATAACAAGAGATAAGGAATCTTCCTTCATTAACACCCACAACCAAACATTGCTTGTCGTCTTGACCAAGCATTAAGTGGGGAGTGTAGAGATTTCCACATTCCAAGAGGGTGCCGGGATCAAATGGAAAAATTAGCCAAGGGACTAAGCCGAGGCTATCCCTTCCTTTCCCTAGAATGTCACTCCCACATTTACACACAAAAATATTTTCATACACATAGTCTCTATGAACAAAACTAATTGCAATGCTTTTACCATACAAGATGTTCAAAGAGTCATGTGCATTATCAAGATCAATTCTATAGACATCATCACTAACTTGAGAATTTTTAAGCACACTATTCACATGCTCAAGTAGTGAACTACATTTAAGAGTAAATTGATCATCATGCACACCAAGAGTACTACCAAGAGTATTCATTTTTGAGACTACACATTCCTTTTCCATAAGAGTACTCTCATCTTTCAAGAGAGATTTTCATCTTTAGGAGGAATGTTGTCACACCATAGTGGGTTAGCATATCGGCTATAGCCTTCAAGGCAAGCTATACCATCATTTTTATCACTAGGTTCATTAGGAGTGTTTATATCATCTTCAAACAAAACATTAAACCTAAAGAGAGCATGATCTATCTCACGGACAGATTTGGAACTAGCAAGTGCTTCGCTCTCTATAAGTTCACTATCAAGTACCAAAGATGTTTCAATCTCCTCTTTACCTTGGTGTGGGTCGGGGTAGCCCACCTCTTTCTTCGGGAAACTCTCGTCACAAGGTGTTTGGACAAGGGAAGTTGGATTTTGTGGGACAAGTTTAGGTAGCAATTGGCGTAGCCTTTCCACGTGCCATTTCATTTCTTCAATATAGTCAGTGATGCGGTCAAATGTAGCATCGAGATTGGTGGCAGCCATGGTACCTAAAAGAAAAGACAACAACGAACAACAAAACAAATAAACTTGTTAGCTAAAAAAATATCTCACCACACTCTCACTCTCAATTTTTTTACCTCACACTTGGTTTCACAAGTGTTGAAAGTCGGCTTGTACTTTGTGAGTGATTGAGGGATGAGTCTATCTTTGCCCGGAATAGATTTTCGTTTGAGTTAACTCAAAGGAAAATTTGTTTACGGACTTGAACCAACAAGACACAACGAATTCACAAAAAAGAAAAGCACACAACAAACGCTAAACACGAATGAACGAACACAAAGACTAACTAACAATCTAGTAGATGAGTACTAGTTTGCCAATTAGTATTGGAACCAACAAACGAAAATACAGAACAATAAAAGAAACTAAGAAAATCTAAAATTTGAGCCAAAATTTGATGTGTGAACAGTAACTTGATGATGTGGCAGCCACGTATTTGTTGCGGTTTCTACAATTTTTATTTTCCAAAGTCCAAGTCTTGACCAATTTTAATTTGGATTGATGGAATTTGTTTTAAGGAGAGAAGAATAAGTCTTGGAGCCTTTTTTTCAAGTTTCACATTTCAAGAATTGACTTTTGTAGTACTTTTCCTTAAAACACGGACCCTTGTTTCATGTGAAAGTAGTTGAAAAGTGATGTATAGTCTTTAGTGTGTAGGAAAAGTCTTTGAGTCACAAGTACTACACCTTGAAACTTTGATCTATGTCTTGAAAGTCTGACACACTCTTTTCCTTCAACTTCTAAGATCAACAACCACTTTTTTCGTCAACAATATATGGAGATGGTGAATGATGCGGGGAAAATAAGAGAAACACGAAACAACTCCAAAACAGTCCACTAATCTTAAGGATTTGAGGACCAAGATGGAGACCACTCTCGGATTCGCTACAACCACACAATAACAAGATAAAGAGGTGTGTTTTCAACACCAAAACAGCCACAATACACAATGAACAAGATGAACACAATGATTACAAAATTCAGATTCAACAAAGACACAAAACAGTCCACTATAAATCTGAAATGTAAAGATAGATAGATAGACCAAATGAGGCAATAATATTAACAACCCAAGAATTGTTATACTCTTGGACCTTTAATACTACACACAACACTAACCTATCTCCTACGTAGGAACAAGAGGGACCTTAATCTCTCAATGAACCCAACGTTTCCAAGCATGAATCCAACACGAGAGATTCCACCCTTAAGTTGAAAATCCTAGTTACATGGATTTCGGCTATGGGAGCCTTTCTCATAAGAGAGAAATGTTTGTAAGTGTGATACAACATCAATATTCAGCCAAGTCTAATGAATGAAACCCTAGAAGGTTGTATTTATAGTGTATTACAAGAATAGTGTGAAATGTCCAAAATGACCCCTTAGTCAAAGTCTTCAAGTGGGCTCCCTTGGAGTGCATTGTATGGACTGATTTGGAGCCTATTTAGGCCTTCCTTTGCACTTCACGTGTACACTCCAAGTCTCGGGTCAATTCACTCTCGCACTCACCCACCTTCGTGGTCGTACCCGTATCAGTGAAGAATACCAAGAACACAAACTTTGAGTCTTGAAGTTCTAAGGTTCAAGTTGGACCTCCCAAACAACAACAACAACTTCCCAAGCTTAAATTCCACAACACAATATTCACAATACACGTTCAAAACTTGAACCAACAATACATTACACGTTCAAGTCTTGAACCCGCAACAACAATACCAACAACAATCGGCCACACTTTGTTCACATTAACAACATCAACATTTCAAACTCAAATCTAAGATATAGACTCAACGTGTTAGTAAGAAACAAAACTAACACTTAGAGACAACAAATACAAGTAAAAATATTGGCCAATACACAACAAAAACACAATTTTGGCCAAAAACACAAAATGGACAGATTTGCTTCTTTTTTATTTTTCAGTTTTCTAACACTTTTTTTTTAATTTTTTCTATCAAGAAAGACCAAGATTTGATACAAGATCAAGCCATGCTTTGATACCAAATGATACGAAAAAGACAACGGAAGCCACAAAACAAACACCAAATCAGTCCACTAGTTTGAAGAACCCGTGGACTTATTTGGTGACTACTCTCGGATTCACTACAACAACAAGAAGAACGAAATATAAGGGTGTGTTTCAACCCCAAAACAGCCACAAAACTAGATTTAACAGCAAGAAGATGAAGAACAAGATGAACTTAACAATGGGAATAACAACAACAACACAAACGGGTATAATACGAGGTACAAACGTTACAAGATTGCAAGAATAGAAAGGATATATAGAGTGACATACACTATCTCATGAACTAAGAACCTAAGTGTATTCAAGTACCTAGACCCTTAATACAAGGATAATAGGAACACCTACTCTCTTCGGTGAATACAAGTGACACCTCAACCTCCTCTAGTAATACGAGTACGACCACGAGGATGCATATTTGTGAGATGTATTGAACCCGAGACTTGGAGTGTGAAAGTGAAGTGAAAATGAGAACTTAAAAAGGGTCCCAAACCTTCCATATAATGCTCTCCAAGGACACCCACTTGAAGACTTGAGACAAGGGGTCATTTTGGACATTTCACACCTTGTTTGTAAACTACTATATAAGGAACCTTTTAGGTCATTTGTTAGGGAGATTTTGCTGAATATGGATGTTGTATAACACTTAGAAACATTTCCTCTCTAAGGAGAGAAGACCACAAATCTGAAACTTGTAACTAGGGAAATCAACTTGAGTATGGAATCACTCGTGTTGAATTCAAGCTTGGAAACATTGGATGCTTGGGAGATCGAGGTCACTCTTGTACCAACGTAAGAGATAGGTTTGTGTTGTGTGTAGTATTAAAGGTCCAAGAGTGTAACAAGTCTTGGGTTGTTAATATTATTCCCTCATTTGGTCTATCTACCTATCTTTATCTTATTACACTTTGTAGATTCATAGTGGATTGTTTTTGTGACTTGTTGAATCCGAATTTTATAACCATTTTGTTCATCTTGTTCTTGTTGTGTTTCTAATGTTTTGGGGTTGAAACACACCCTTATATTTCGTTCTTCTTGTTGTTGTAGTGAATCCGAGAGTGGTCTCCATCTTAGTCCTCAAATCCTTAAGATTAGTGGACTGTTTTGGAGTTGTTTTATGTTCTCTTGTTTGTCCCGTATCATTTGGTATCAAATCATGGCTTGATCTTGTTCCTAAAAGATCAATCTTGGGCTTGCTTGTTAGAAAATTCAAAAAAAAGTGTTAGAAAACTGAAAATTTAAAAAGAAGCAAATCTGTCCATTTTGTGTTCTTGGCCGAAATAGTGTTATTGTTGTGTCTTGGCCGAGATTTTTACTTGTTTTTTTTGTTTCTTGTGTTAGTTTTCTTCATCTCTAACACTCTTAAGTCTAAATCTATGTTTGAGCTTACATTGTTGGTGTTGTTTTCGTGAACTTGGACTTGACCGATTTGTTGTTGAACATTGTTGTGGTGGACTGTTTTGGCCTTGTGGACTTCATCTTGTTGTTGTTATAAGCTTGGCCACATGATGTTGTTGTTCATTGGTGGCCTAAGAACCATTTTGTTGAAATTGTAGTTGTCTTGGCCAAGTATTGAATATATTGTATTGTGAAAATTGAAAGTTGGCCGTGTGAAAATTATGGTATGTTTGGAGATTGTTGTTGGTTGTTCTTGGTGATTGTTGATGTTGTTCTTGAAGTTCTTCACAACCTTCATATCTTGTTAATATAAAGTGAACATTAGATCTATAAAGGTGAAGGAAAAAGGGGTGAAACTTTGTTAGTCTTGAGAGACTTACCATCACTCATCAAATAGTCAATCACATCTCAACCACTTTCCAACAACTTTCCATAAAACAAGGGTCCATGTTATAAGGAGAAGTACAAGAAAGTCAAAGTCTTGAAAACTTGAATTTGAAAAGGCTCCAAGACTTGTTTGAATTTCCCTCCTTAAAATAAATTCCACCAATTCCTAAATTGTAAATTGACCAAGACTTGAAATTGGACAACAAAAATTGTTAGAAACCGCAACCAATTACTTACTGCCACGTTATCCTTGTTACTGTTCATGCAACAATTTTGACTCAAATTTTAGATTTTCTTAGTTTCTTTTTATTGTTCCGTAGTTTTATTTGATTGGTCCGAATGCTAATTGACAAGCTAGTAAACTCCTACTAGATTGTAAATTAGTTTTGTCCGTTTGTTCGTGTTTACGTTTGTTGTGTACTTTTATCTTTTTGAATTCGTTGTTAGTTCTTGACTCAAGTCCTACAAGATTTCGTTTGAGTTTCAAACAAAAATCCATTTCGGGACAAGAGTAGACTCGACACTCAATCACTCACAAAGTACAAGCCGGCTTTCAACACTTGTGAAACCAAGTGTGAGGTAAAACCGAGAGTGAGAGTGTGGTGAGGCATTTTTATCTAACAAGTTTGTTTATTTTCTTTATTTGTTGTGTCTTTTTGTTAGGTACAATGGCTGCCCATAATTTCAATACCACATGTGATCATATCAATGACAATATTGAAGATATGAAACGACACATTGAAATTATACGCCAATTGCTACCCAAACTATACCCACAAAATCCAATTGTCCAAGAACCTTGCGTTGAGAGCTTCTCGGAGGAAGTTGCTGCCCAACTTGTGAGTAAAACTTGCCCACCACTTGAGGATATGTGTGATGTGATTAATGAATCTCAAGTGAGTAAAGGATTTAAAGATGTTGGCCAAGGAAAAAGGAGTGAACCTATGAGCCTATGTTGTTGTAAAGATGCTAATGTTTGTTTGGCACATAGGGTTAACCATGTGCTTGACATATCTTTGAAACTTGATAATGATTCCTTAGAGAGTGAAAGTTCCAAATCTATCCGCGGGTTAGATAATTCACTCTTTAGGCACAATGTCTTGTTTGAAGATAGTTTATTTACTCCTAATGAACCTAGTGGTGCAAGTGATGTTGACGGCATGGCTTGCCTTGGAAGCTATAGCCTATATGCTAACCCACTATGTTGTGACAACATTCTTCCTCAAGATGGAAATCTCTTCTTGGAAGATGAGAGTACTCTTAAGGGTAGGGAATGTGTAGTCTTGAAAAGGAATAGTCAATCGGGTGAAGATGACCATGATTTGCTTGATTTCTTGGGAAACCCGAAATGTGATTGTTCTTGTAAGAATGTTTTTGTGAATGATTCTTTTGCTGCCCATGGTGATTTATATCTATGTGGGGATTATTCTCTTGAAATAAAAGGTGGTGCATGCTTAGAAATTCCATCTACTTCTTCTTTATGTGTTCCCTATGTTGAGCATACTAGTGGTGATGGACTTGAAGCTAGTGAGTACATGCATACGGACACCATAGCTGAAGTTAGCTTGTGTTACACCTTTCTCTACCCTCTTTGTGCTCATGATATTTCCACTAATGATATAGAGGGTATGCCTAATTTTGAGGACGACGCCTTAGGGGAAAGTGAGAGTGGCCGAAACCCATGTCCATGGCTACTTCTCCCATTCGATCCCAGTACCATCTTAGGGTATGGTAGGAGTTGTCTCAGCCCATGCTCATTATTTATTGATGTTCGTCATACCCACTTCCTTTGTGACATTTGTACTAAGTTTTTTATGTTCAACACAAAGGATCTATGGATGTACTTCAAGTTTGTTCCACCTCGGCATGGCATATTGATATGTGTATTTTCCTAACCCTAACCCTCATGTCATGAGGATGTGTGCTTGTTTGTCTTCACTTGATTTTGCAAGACATGGATTCAAGGTCGAATCCTTTTCAAGAAAGGGAGGATGATACAGGTACAACCACGAGGATGCATATTTGTGAGATGTATTAAACCCGAGACTTGGAGTGTGAAAGTGAAGTGCAAATGAGAACTTAAAAAGGGTCCAAAACCGTCCATATAATGCTCTCCAAGGACACCCACTTGAAGACTTGAGACTAAGGGGTCATTTTGGACATTTCACACCTTGTTTGTAAACTACTATATAAGGAACCTTTTAGGTCATTTGTTAGGGAGATTTTTCTGAATATGGATGTTGTATAATACTTAGAAACATTTCCTCTCTAAGGAGAGAAGACCACAAATCTGAAACTTGTAACTAGGGAAATCACCTTGAGTATGGAATCACTCGTGTTGAATTCAAGCTTGGAAACATTGGATGCTTGGGAGATCGAGGTCACTCTTGTACCAACGTAAGAGATAGGTTTGTGTTGTGTGTAGTATTAAAGGTCCAAGAGTGTAACAAGTCTTGGGTTGTTAATATTATTCCCTCATTTGGTCTATCTACTTATCTTTATCTTATTGCACTTTGTAGATTCATAGTGGACTGTTTTTGTGACTTGTTGAATCCGAATTTTGTAACCATTTTGTTCATCTTGTTCTTGTTGTGTTGCTACTGTTTTGGGGTTGAAACACACCCTTATATTTCGTTCTTCTTATTGTTGTAGTGAATCCGAGAGTGGTCTCCATCTTGGTCCTCAAATCCTTAAGATTAGTGGACTGTTTTGGAGTTGTTTTATGTTCTCTTGTTTGTCCTGTATCATCTAGCACCAAACGTTCTAAGCAAGAATGCAACACTAGTGATTCCACCCTAGTATCACCCTAGTTACAAGTTTTGGATTTGTGCCTCAAGGAGAGAGGACTTGTATTTCAATGTTATACAACATTCATTATCATCAAAGTCTAATGAATGAAACCCTAAAAGGTTCTATTTATAGATATTAAAAAAATAGTGTGAAATATCCATAATACCCTTCAAGGGTGAGGTGCCCATCAAGTGCAAGAAGTGGGCTGATTTTGGTGTGTTTAGGCCCTCTTTTACACTTCACTTGTGCACTTCCTTGGACGGATTCATTACGCACTCATTCACGTCCATCCTTGTGGTCATACTTGTATCAATTTCCTACCCCAAAGCAGTAAGAAACTGGCTTAGACCTATCTCTCCATTAGACATTAGAAGTTTCTTAGGTTTAGCTGGCTATTATAGACATTTTGTTGCCAGTGAGGGTTGGTGAAGTATTTGCAATACCAAAATATTCTAAATACTCTCTCAAAACTCATTCAAGAAGATTTGGAGGCTAGGGTTTCAAGAGTGATCATCTTGAGACTTGAAGACCAAGAACCCTTTTATAAATCTTGTATAAGGCATGTGACTCTTCCCCTATCATTATTTCTCAAATACCATGTTATTTAAACATTGTTTATGAATCTTTAATAGTGTATTTTGAAACAAATGACGAGGGTTTCAATGTAAAGTTATGGGTAATGTTTGCTCTTGTCTAAACTTGTGATTTTATATGTTTTGGCGATGGTTTGGAAATGTGGGTGCTTGTTTATTATGGTTTAACAAATGGGTATTGAGTACCCTAATATTGAAGGTTTTCACTTGAATTTTGGTCATGGTTAAGATATCCCTTCAAGATGTTTGTTAAAATGTCTAAGAGAAATGACTAGTTATATGCTAATAGAGTTTTGAACTAAGGCAATGGCAGCATTAGTAAGAATGCTTGGCAAATGATCTTGTAAAGGATTTGTTAGCCATGTAATAAGTTAAATGATGCCCTTGGTGGTTTGATTGGTTAAAGAAAAGGGGGTTAGAGTCCCTTATATGAAATTGAATTATGTTTGAACTAAAGTTTGGTTCAAGAGTGCTAATGAATGATTTGATAAAGGTATTGATGACCATAATTTGGCTTGATTGATATTTGAAACTAATGTATATCAGCTTGTTAAGATGATTGATTGATATATGGTTCATGAAGACCTTGTGGTCATATATGATATAAATTGTGGCCTTGATGGCTTGAAATTGTTAAGTGGGTTGAAATCCCCAAATGTGAATTCTGTGATGTGAATGGGTGGATCCACTTTGGTAATTAAAGGGACCGTGTTTAGAGTCCACACACGAAATAAAATGGCTTGTGGTTAGAGTCCACTTGTCTAATGAAATGGCTTGTGGTTAGATTCCACTTGACTAATGAGATGAATTGAGCTTAGAGTCGCCTATATAACCTAAGCGGTGGAAGGTTAGAGTCCTCCCTTTCATGGTTCATGTTTGAGTGTTTTGAAATGTATGTTAAGGCCTCGTTACCTTTTGACACTTGATGTATCCATGTGTATTTACATTCCTATGTGTTTATATATGGTGACTGTGATGTTTTAACTTGGTATTGAATAATGAAATTATTTTATCCTTACCCTTGTGTTACATGCTAGCACTCCAATCACTAACCGTCTTCGAACGCTATGTCCCATGCGACATAGGGGACGGAGCTTCTTCTTCTCTTCCTACCAGTGATAGGTGTTCAGGCGGTTTGTGTGGTGACGTTGAAGTGGTGAGCTTCCATCCTTCGGAAGGCATTCATTTCATAGTATTTTTGTTTATGTTATAAACTTATTTTAGAATTGGTATTTGGATATTGTCGGGGGCTTGTCCCGACAAGTTATAGACATCAGATTTGTAGAGGTTTTGTGGATGACTGTGGACTTGGGTAGATTGGATGTTGAATGTTGATTTGAATGAAATGACTAGACTTTCTTAAGTTATAAATGTTAGTTTTTGTAACGGCCTGTACATTCTAAAACATACAAGACCAACTTAGCATCGACGAAAGTATTTAAACTCGAGATAGGTATTTGAGCTTATAGTTGTAAGTAAGTAGGGGGATCAAGATTTTTGAAAAAAATAAGATACAATAAGTGATGTGCTTGCTTGACTTAATTAAGTTAGTAGGTGACCAGTAGGTGGATCACCTACTTATACTATTGGGCCGAATTGAAGAATATATTATTGGACATATTTAAGGTCCAAATTAAGTGAAAGAAAAAGGGAAGGGTGACCAGCCCAATACCTAATCTATTTAAAGCCCAATATTGTGTGATCCAATTAGAAACAAACTAAGTAGGTGCATCACCTACTTTGACTTTTTGAGCAGCTTAAATAGCCAAGTAGGTTCATCGCCTACTTGGACTATTTTTTACCAACTTAAGATATCCAAGCAGGTGCATCACCTACTTAACCAAGTTGTGGCTGAAAATGAGAAAAAAAAAAGGCGGTTCAACATGCCCCTTTTTTTAAAGTTTAGGACTAGCTCATTCTCTTCATTATTCCATTTGCAAAAATATCAAATTTTCTATATTCTCTCTCTAACTTCCTTAAAGATCCTAACAACATCCCTAAATCTCCATTAGGGTTCTTAAGGATTTTTCCTTCTCCAAGTTAAAGGTAGGTGAATAATTCATGTGTTTAACTTAATTTTACTATGGGATATTATGGAAATCATATTCTTTATATGTATAATGTAGGACAACCCTCTTTAAGCATGGCAGTCACATTTTTCTTACTTCTAAGAGAATATCTCCTTTAGTTCAAGTGGAAAGAAAATCCAAGTTCTTGAGGGAGAACAAATTAGGAATATAAAATTCCAGAATTCTGAGGTAAGGATCTGCCCCAATTTTGTCCCTCCTTATGTATGTTTTGATGGAGGATTTTGTGTGTTTTTTTTTAGAACTCATGGGATGGTGATTGGAAATATTATCATATTATGCTAAAATGAATTTTCGAACTATTTTAGGCTGTTTTGTGTGGTCTATCATGGGGAACGGTTGGATAGCCTTATATGGTGCTTGTACTAAGGTGGAAATGAAGGGTGTGATATTGGGGGTATGGTCTGGTGATTTAGTAATGTTGGGACAGAAACAAAGTTGATACGGGACAAATGGCCATCTTATATTTTGATGACATCTTTGGAGGCCAACATATAGAGGATCAAGACTTGGTCACCTCGAGAATACAAGAACATGCATGGAGAACCTGTTTTGAGCATAACTTAAAGCAATCTCGCGTGTGGAAGATTGCTTGGAGCATTTAAGATTGAGGACTCACGGTTTTGGACCTTAATTAAGGGCATTTTGGACATTACACATGGTGTATTAACACACCATGGCCGCACCTATCATTAAGGGAAAGGTGGTCTTTTTGTCTTCTTTTGTAATACACTATAAATAGGTCATTTTAGCTCATTTCTTGTAGTTTTTGAATGATGAAGAGTTGAAAGACATATTTTCTCTCTTTGGAGAGTGTAACACCATTAGTTGTAGGACTTGGAAAAGTCACCCTTAGCATAGGGCTTGGAAAAGCCAATATTGATCTTTGCTTGGAAACGGTAGATCTTGAGGCGAGTTCATTCCCTTGGTGGTCACCGTAAGAGTGTGGTTTTGATTGTTACATTCATTAGGGGTTAGTGTTGAAATACACTTGGTTCTTAATCTTGTAATAATCTTGGTCTCACTATCTATCTTTATTTTCTTGCAAATCGTGTATGTGTTGTGTAGTGGACTGTTTTGGGGTCTTGTTGAATCCGAAACTTGTATTATTGTTGTTCATCTTGTTCATCACGTTTTGTCACTGTTTTGGTGTTAAAATATACTCTTGTATCTTGTATTCTTGTTGTTGGTAGCGAATCCGAGTGAGGTCTCCATCTTGGTCCTCGAATCCTTAAGATTAGTGGACTGATTTGGTGGTTGTTTCGTGTTCCCTTGTCGATTCCGTATCATTTGGTATCAAAGCATGGCTTGATCTTGTTCCTACAAGATCAATCTTGGGCTTGCTTGTTAGAAAATTCAAAAAGAAAAAAAAAGTGTTAAAAACTGAAAAATCAAAAAGAAGCAAATCTGTCCATTTTGTGTTCTTGGCCGAAATTGTGTTATTGTTGTGTCTTGGCCGAGATTTTTACTTGTTTTGTTGTTTCTAGTGTTAGTTTTCTTCATCTCTAACACTCTTTAGTCTAAATCTAAGTTTGAGCTTACATTGTTGGTGTTGTATACGTGAACTTGGACTTGGCCGATTTGTTGTTGAACATTGTTGTGGTGGACTGTTTTGGCCTTGTGGCTTTCATCTTGTTGTTGTTATAAGCTTGGCCACGTGATATTGTTGTTAATTGGTGGATTGAGAACCATTTTGTTGAAGGTGTAGTTGTCTTGGCCAAGTGTTGGAGATATTGTTATTGTGGAATTTGGAAGTGGCCGTGTGAAAATTGTTGGTGTTCTTGGAGATTATTGTTGCAGTTCTTGGTGTTGTTGTTGTTGTTCTTGATGTTCATCACCACCTTCATATATTGTTAAAGATAAAGTGAATGTTAAATCTAAAAAGTTGAAGGAAAAGGGTGTATTATTTGTTAGTCTTGAAAGACACTACAACCAACAAAGACCTATCAATCAAGTCTCAACCACTTTCCAACACTTTCCCATGATTTAAGGATCCATGTTTTAAGGAGAAGTATAATAAAGTCAAGTCTTGAAAACTTGAAATTGAAAAGGGCTCCAAGACTTGTTTGAATTTCCCTCCTTAAACAAATTCCACCAAAGTCCAAATTGAAAAATTGACCAAGACTTGAAATTGGACAACAAAAGTTGTGTGGGACCGAGACCAATACGTGACCAACAAAAGTTCACGCATCAAATTTTGGCTCAAATTTGAGATTTTTTAGTTTCATTTTTATTGTCTCTTAGTTCGTTTGTTGGTTCGAACACTAATTGACAACCTAGTAATCTCCTACTAGCTTGTAAGTTAGTTTTGTGTCCGTTTGTTCGTGTCTTTGTTATTTGTGTGCTTTTCTCATTTTTAACTCGTAGTAACTTCTTTGTTTCAAGTTCGTAAGTAGATTTTGTGTTGTGTCTTGAGTCGATCAAACAAGAATCTATTCCGGCCGCCAAGTAGAATTGACATCCTATTGACTACCGGAGTATAAGCAACTTTCAATATTCGCCGCTCCAATTGTGAGAATCACAAAGGTGAGTGTATCGAGTGTTGGTGAGGAGCTTTACTACTAATCTTGTTTGTTCATTTTGTAGGTTTAAAGGGTGATATAAGGGGAACATGACTTCGATAGCCGGGGATTATTGTGACTACAATATGGGAGACTATGATTGTAGTGAGGGTTTTTATGGCTACGAAGTTGAGGGAGATTGCGGAGGCTATGAAAATAGTCATGATCAAAACATAGGCAGATTTGAAAGTTACTGTTTTAAGGGAGAAAATGAGGTGAATAAAGTGCCTAGTGCTTATGGTAACTTTGGAGATGATGTAGGACCTCGTGATGGATCTTATGATGATGTTGGGGCATGTGAGGAGTCTTACACTTCTTACTCCGAACCTAGATTTGGTGTTAGGTATAACCCTTTTGTTTGCAAAGCTTATGAGAGCTATGATGAGGGTACACGTGAGGAGTATGAAGATCCATATTCTCCACCTTGTAGTACTTCTTATCAAAGTCGATATAGTGTGAATGGTTATACTAGCTCTAGTGGAGGTTGTCCAATGAGAAGAAGAGGGTATGCATCTCCAAAACTAAGGGGTACTCGTATGCCTTATAATGTAGATCCAAGAAGGAGTGTACACTCCGGAAAGGTGACCATGTGTGGGATACCGGGCTGCCTCATTGAGCTAAATGATAGGTACCATAGAAACTACATCGTTCCATCCATGGTTGACTACTTGGGGTTGTTTCGTGAGCCTTTACTTGTTCCATACTTCTTGGACGGGTTTAAGGTTACCGAGAGGGTCAAGGTTGTCTTCTCCCAATTTGAATACCATGAGGAGGTGTGGTGCGATATTCTTTCATTGACATACGGTCATGTATGCTTAGGTGCCAATTGGTTTGCACAACATAGAGTTCCAAACGTGCAAAATTGGCCAAATATTATAAGAGACCAGTGGGGGAATCGCCTCATGACTTACTTGCTGCCTAAGCCACGAAGAGAAATGCCTACCTACTCCAATCCGAATTATTATGAGAGACAAAAGATTGAGAGGAGTAAGGGAGTGCAGGGTGGTAATCCGAGAGTGGAAAAAAGAGAGGTTGTGTGGAGCAAAGTAAGAGGATTACCACCAAGCTATGCTAACATTGGTTGTCCTTCTATTTCTAAGGACATTTGTGTAGGTACCAACATGGCAAGCGAAGAAGAACAATGCCAAAAGGAAGTTGCTGCCCAAGCTTTTGGAGGACCTTCACACCATGACAAAGAAGAATCTACTCAAGGACTTCAAGGTAAAATGGATAACTCTTACACTTTTGTACATGTGAATGATAATTGTGTGGCTAGTAGCCCATTGAGTGTGAGTTGTAGTTTTCCTATATGTGAGTCTATTGTTTCTTTTCCACTTGATGATGATGTACATATTGTGAGTTTGGATACACTAGTTGACCCTATTGATAACAAAATTGACTCCGCTTGTGAGATCAATTTATGTCCACCTAGTGTTGAAGCCTATATGTTGAATGGAAGTACATCGTCTTGTGTAATGGGTGTTGATCAACTTGTTCGTGAAAACTGTCCACCACTTGAGTATGTGTGTGATGTGCTTAATAGGACTCAAGTGAGTGAAATATTTGAAAATGTTGGTCAATAAAGTGAGAATGAACCCGAGAGCTCTTCTTGGGGTAATATTGTGTTTGAAACATCCTTGAAACTTGATATTGATCATTTAGAGAGTGAGGAACTTTCTTGTTCCAAATCTGTCCGTGAGGTAGATCACACTCTTTTTAGGTATAATGTCTTGTTTGAAGATGATTTAAACACTCCTAATGAACCTAGTGGTGAAAATGACGGTATAGCTTGCCTTGGAAGCTATAGCCTATATGCTAACCCACTATGGTGTGACAACATTCCTCCTAAAGAGGGAAATCTCTTCTTGGAAGATGAGAGTACTCTTAAGGGTAAGGAATGTGTAGTTGCGGAAGCTACTTCTTCTTCTACTTTGTGTGATTTCATTGTTGAGAGTACTCATGGTGATTATTGGGAAACTAGTAGTGAGTACACACATGAGAGCACCTTAGTAGAAGTCGATTTGAGTGATACCTTTCTCTACTCTCTATTTGATTTGGATGATATGTATGTTATTGTAGAGAGTATGTCATTTAGTTTAGGTGTAGATCTCGGGAAAGGGAAGTGTTGTCGAGACCCATGTCTATGGCCACTTTTCCCTTTTGACCCCGGTGCCAAATTTAGAAATGGTGATGTTGGTGCACCAAACTTGTTGCTTGGTCTACATGACAAGCAAAGTGTTACTCTTGATGTATCCTATACCCAAATCCTTTGTACATCTTTTATTGAGTTTTTAATATTCCTTTCAAAGGATTCTTGGTTATATTGCAAATATGTGCAACCTTGGTATGTTGAGATGATTTGTTATGCTAACCCTAACCCTCATGCCATGAGGAATTTGTATTTGTTTCTCCTCTCTTCTGTTTTGTAAGGTTTGGATTCGAGGTCGAATCCTTTTCAAGAAAGGGAGGATGATACGGGACAAATGGCCATCTTATATTTTGATGACATCTTTGGAGGCCAACATATAGAGGATCAAGACTTGGTCACCTCGAGAATACAAGAACATGCATGGAGAACCTGTTTTGAGCATAACTTAAAGCAATCTCGCGTGTGGAAGATTGCTTGGAGCATTTAAGATTGAGGACTCACGGTTTTGGACCTTAATTAAGGGCATTTTGGACATTACACATGGTGTATTAACACACCATGGCCGCACCTATCATTAAGGGAAAGGTGGTCTTTTTGTCTTCTTTTGTAATACACTATAAATAGGTCATTTTAGCTCATTTCTTGTAGTTTTTGAATGATGAAGAGTTGAAAGACATATTTTCTCTCTTTGGAGAGTGTAACACCATTAGTTGTAGGACTTGGAAAAGTCACCCTTAGCATAGGGCTTGGAAAAGCCAATATTGATCTTTGCTTGGAAACGGTAGATCTTGAGGCGAGTTCATTCCCTTGGTGGTCACCGTAAGAGTGTGGTTTTGATTGTTACATTCATTAGGGGTTAGTGTTGAAATACACTTGGTTCTTAATCTTGTAATAATCTTGGTCTCACTATCTATCTTTATTTTCTTGCAAATCGTGTATGTGTTGTGTAGTGGACTGTTTTGGGGTCTTGTTGAATCCGAAACTTGTATTATTGTTGTTCATCTTGTTCATCACGTTTTGTCACTGTTTTGGTGTTAAAATATACTCTTGTATCTTGTATTCTTGTTGTTGGTAGCGAATCCGAGTGAGGTCTCCATCTTGGTCCTCGAATCCTTAAGATTAGTGGACTGATTTGGTGGTTGTTTCGTGTTCCCTTGTCGATTCCGTATCAAAAGTGCTCCCTTTAGCTTCAATTGTGAGATTATTTAAGCATTTTAAATATAATGTAGATGAAACTCATATGTCGATAGCTATGTAATCCATGAGTTCATATTGCTGGCTAATTATGAGGTACTATTTTTTATCAATAGAACAAAGGGGGTATATCTGAAAAGGTGGAGAAGTCATGGAACCCTCGTAAAGGATAGAAACATTGAATGTTGTGGTGGCACACCGCCAATTAGATATAGTCCCACACACTCTTGTACATTATTTTATGTGTCATGAAATCAAAGAAGCATTGTAGAAACTTATAAGAAGGGTTTTATGGCGTATAGATGAGATTAGAGTAGAAGAGGCTAAAAGAAGCACCCTTGATTTGATAACTAGGGGCTTACTGCCCGGCTACTATTTTGGTGAGGCTAGGGAGCCCAAAAAGTGTTAATTAGCTACTAATACTAGTTTTACAACTTACCTTATTGTAGATAAGTAACCTGAAAGGAAGAAGGTCAATTCATGGTAATATCCAAATGCGCAACAAGGTATGTAAGGCTATTTGATTTTTCTGTTTCTTTGGCATGAATCCAACACTTTGTGTTCAAAAGTAAGCTTTCTAAATGCTCGTGGTAGCAAATGATATGTAGTGGAAGTATATGATTAACCAGTGTATCTAGTGATCTCGTTCCCACTCCTTAGTGTGTTAAAGTACTTCAACATGAGTTTATTACTAGATATATGTGCTTACTCCACCAAGTTTCATCATTAAAACTTAAACTCTTGTCACATGTATCCTTTACGTGAGTCAATAAGATTCTAGAAGACAGATGGTAGGTATGTTTATTTGTTGAGCACACAATTAGCCTACTTTCCTCCAACTTGCTTCAATTGGTCTATCTAATCATACACCTCATTCTCTCATATGTTTACATGTTCCCTTCATTAGACATCACTCCCATTGTCATTCTCTACAATCTTAGTTCACACACTTCTTAATTATTCCATTGAATAGTTTAAATATCTGATATAAGAATAATGACCGCCTTGGCTTTTGACGACATCATTCGAAGTCACAATGTGAAGAATCAAGCTTTGGTCACATGGAGGGCATGGGATCATACTTGGAGGGGATGTTTTTAGCCTACCATTGACCAAACCCAAGTGTGGAAGATTGATTGGAGCCTTGAAGACTTAAGGACTCTCGAATTTGGACCACCTTTGTTGGTTCAAGGTTTTGGTGCCTTTACTAAGGGCATTTCGGTCACTTAGCCTAAGGGGCATTTTGGACAATTTATATTGTCTTCCAACACACCAAGGCCGCCCCTCTCATTAAGGGTAATATGGTCTTTTTGTCTTCTTTTGTAATACACTATAAATAGGCCCCTTAGTCTTATTTTTACTTAGTTTTTAGTTGATGAAAAAAAATGAGATTTTGAGACTCTTAAAATCCTCTCTCTTGAGAGTAGACCAACTTAGTGTAATTCTAGTATAGGGCTTGGAAAAGCTAACATTGTTCTTTGCTTGGAAACGGTAGATCTTGAGGCGAGTTCGTTCCCTTGGTGGTCACCGTAAGAGTGTGGTTTTGATTGTTACATTCATTAGGGGTTTTTGAGTTTAATATACTCTTTAGTTCTTAATCTTGTAATAATCTTGGTCTCACTATCTATCTTTATTTTTCTTGCAATCGTGTATGTGTTGTTGTAGTGGACTGTTTTGGGCCTTCGTTGGATCCGAAACTTGTATTGTTGTTGTACATCTTGTTCATCACGTTTTGTAGCTGTTTTGGTGTTGAAATACACCCTTGTATCTTGTATTCTTGTTGTTGGTAGCGAATCCGAGAGTGGTCTCCATCTTGGTCCTCAAATCCTTAAGATTAGTGGACTGTTTTGGAGTTGTTTCGTGCTTCCCTTGTCGATCTTGTATCATTTGGTATCAAAGCATGGCTTGATCTTGTTCCTACAAGATCAATCTTGGGCTTTCTTGTTAAAAAAAAAAAAAAAAAAAAAGGAAAACTGAAATTTCCCGAAAAATAGCAATCTGTCCGTGTTTGTGTTCTTGGCCAAAATCGTGTTCTTGTTGTGTCTTGGCCGAGATTTGTTGTTGTATGTCTAGATCTAATAGTGTTCTTGTTTGTTTTGTTGTTCCTAGTGTTAGTTTTCTTGTCCACTAACACTTTGAGTCTAGATCTAAACTTGAGCTTGAACTTGTTGAAAGGTTGTTGTGAACATAAGCTTGGCCTTGTGGTTTTCATCTTGTTGTTGTTATAAGCTTGGCCACGTGATATTGTTGTTAATTGGTGGATTGAAAACCATTTTGTTGAAGTTGTAGTTGTCTTGGCCAAGTGTTGGAGATATTGTTATTGTGGATTGGAGTTGGCCGTGTGAAAAATTGTTGGTGTTCTTGAAGATTATTGTTGTAGTTCTTGTTGTTGTTGTTGTTGTTCTTGATGTTCATCACCACCTTCATATATTGTTGAAGATAAAGTGAATGCTAAATCCAAAAAGTTGAAGGAAAAAGGTGTATTATTTGTTAGTCTTGAAAGACCCTACAACCAACAAAGACCTATCAATCAAGTCTCAACCACTTTCCAACACTTTTCCATGATTTAAGGACCCATGTTTTAAGGAGAAGTACAAGAAAAGGTCAAGTCTTGAAAATTGAAAAAGGCCTCAAGACTTATTTTCCCTCCTAAAACAAATTCCACCAATCCAAATTAATTTTTGTCCAAGACTTGAACATTTGAGAATAACCACTTGATAAAATCGAACCAATACGTGACTGCCATGTCATCACTGCTACTGTTCACGCAATATTTCCGAGCTCAAAATTTTAGATTCTTAGTTTCATCTTATTATTTCATTAGTTTCATGTCTTGATTCTAGAATTAATTAACAACTAGTAATCACCTACTTAGTTGTAGATTAATTATTGAATCCGTTCTTCGTGTCTTCGTTGTTTGTGTGCTTTTCTCCTTTTAACTCGTAGTAACTTCTTTGTTTCAAGTTCGTAAGTGAATTTTTTTTTTTTTTTTGTGTGTCTTGAGTCGATCAAACAAGAATCTATTCCGGCCGCCAAGTAGAATTGACATCCTATTGACTACCGGAGTCTAAGCAACTTTCAATATTCGCCGCTCCAATTGTAAGAATCACAAAGGTGAGTGTATACGAGTGTCGGTAAGGAGCTTTACTACTAATCTTGTTTGTTCATTTTGTAGGTTTAAAAGGTGATATAAGGGGAATATGTCTTCGATAGCCGGGGATTATTGTGACTACAACATGGGAGACTCTAATTGTAGTGAAGGGTTTTATGGCTACGAAGTTGAGGGAGATTGCGGAGGCTATGAAAATAGCCATACTCGAGACTTGGGCAGATTTGAAAGTTACTGTTTTAAGGGAGAAAATGAGGTGAATGAAGTGCCTAGTGCTTATGGTAACTTTGGAGATGATGTAGGACCTAGTGATGGATCTTGTGATGATGTTGGGGCATGTGAGGAGTCGTACACTTCTTACTCCGAACCTAGATTTGGTGTTAGGTATAACCCTTTTGTTCGCAAAACTTATGAGAGCTATGATGAGGGTACACGTGAGGAGTGTGAAGATCCATATTCTCCACCTTGTAGTACTTCTTATCAAAGTCGATATAGTGTGAATGGTTATACTAGCTCTAGTGGAGGTTGTCCAATGAGAAGAAGAGGGTATGCATCTCCAAAACTAAGGGGTACTCGTATGCCTTACAATGTTGAACCAAGAAGGAGTGTACACTCCGGAAAGGTGACCATGTGTGGGATACCGGGCTGCCACATTGAGCTAAATGATAGGTACCATAGAAACTACATCGTTCCATCCATGGTTGACTACTTGGGGTTGTTTCGTGAGCCTTTGCTTGTTCCATACTTCTTGGACGGGTTTAAGGTTACCGAGAGGGTCAAGGTTGTCTTCTCCCAATTTGAATACCATGAGGAGGTGTGGTGCGATATTCTTCCATTGCCATACGGTCATGTATGCTTAGGTGCCGATTGGTTTGCACAACATAGAGTTCCAAACGTGCAACATTGGCCAAATATTGTAAGAGATCAATGGGGGAATTGCCTCATGACTTACTTGCTGCCCAAGCCACGAAGAGAAATGCCTACCTACTCCAATTCGAATTATTATGAGAAACAAAGGATTGAGAGGAGTAAGGGAGTGAAAGGTGGTAATCCGAGAGTGGAAAAAGGAGAGGTAGTGTGGAGCGAAGTGAGGGGATTACCACCAAGCCATTCTAACATTGGTTGTCCTTCTATTTCTAAGGACATTTGTGTAGGTACCAACATGGCAAGCAAAGAAGAACAATGCCAAAAGGAAGTTGCTGCCCAAGCTTTTGGAGGGCCTTCACACCATGACAAAGAAGAATCTACTCAAGGACTTCAAGGTAAAATGGCTAACTCTTACACTTTTGTACATGTGAATGATAATTGTGCGGCTAGTAGCCCATTGAGTGTGAGTTGTAGCTTACCTATATGTGAGTCTATTGTTTCTTTGCCACTTGATGATGATGTACATATTGTGAGTGTGGATACACTCGTTGATCCTATTGATAACAAAATTGACTCTTCTTGTAAGATCGATTTATGTCCACCTAGTGTTGAAACCATTATGATGAATGAAAGTACGTTATCTTCTGAAATTTGTGTTGATCAACTTATGTGTGAAAACTATCCACCACTTGAGTATGTGTGTGATGTGCTTAATAGGACTCAAGTGAGTGAAATATTTGAAAATGTTGGTCAATAAGGTGAGAATGAACCCGAGAGCTCTTCTTGGGGTAATATTGTGTTTGAAACATCCTTGAAACTTGATATTGATTATTTAGAGAGTGAGGAGCTTGCTTGTTCCAAATCTGTCCGTGAGGTAGATCACACTCTTTTTAGGTATAATGTCTTGTTTGAAGATGATTTAAACACTCCTAATGAACCTAGTAGTGAAAATGATGGTATAGCTTGCCTTGGAAGCTATAGCCTATATGCTAACCCACTATGGTGTGACAACATTCTTCCTAAAGAGGGAAAACTCATCTTGGAAGATGAGAGTACTCCTAAGGGTAAGGAATGTGTAGTTGCGGAAGCTACTTCTTCTTCTACTTTGTGTGATTTCATTGTTGAGAGTACTCATGGTGTTTATTGGGAAACTAGTAGTGAGTACACACATGAGAGCACCTTAGTAGAAGTCGATTTGAGTGATACGTTTCTCTACTCTCTATTTTCTTTGGATGATATGTATGTTATTATAAAGAGTATGTCATTTAGTTTGGGTGTAAACCACGGGAAAGGGAAGTGTTGTCGAGACCCGTGTCTATGGCCACTTTTCCCATTTGACCCCGGTGCCAAATTTAGACATGGTGATGTTGGTGCACCAAACTTGTTGCTTGGTCTATATGACAAGCAAAGTGTTACTCTTGATGTACCCTATAACCAAACCCTTTGTACATCTTTTATTGAGTTTTAATATTCCTTTCAAAGGATTCTTGGTTATATTGCAAATATGTGCAACCTTGGCATGTTGAGATGATTTGTTATGCTAACCCTAACCCTCATGCCATGAGGAGTTTGCATTTGTGTGTCCTCTTTTCAGTTTTGCAAGGTTTGGATTCGAGGTCGAATCCTTTTCAAGAAGAGGAGGATGATATAAGAATAATGACCGCCTTGGCTTTTGACGACATCATTCGAAGTCACAATGTGAAGAATCAAGCTTTGGTCACATGGAGGGCATGGGATCATACTTGGAGGGGATGTTTTTAGCCTACCATTGACCAAACCCAAGTGTGGAAGATTGATTGGAGCCTTGAAGACTTAAGGACTCTCGAATTTGGACCACCTTTGTTGGTTCACGGTTTTGGTGCCTTTACTAAGGGCATTTCGGTCACTTAGCCTAAGGGGCATTTTGGACAATTCATATTGTCTTCCAACACACCAAGGCCGCCCCTCTCATTAAGGGTAATATGGTCTTTTTGTCTTCTTTTGTAATACACTATAAATAGGCCCCTTAGTCTTATTTTCACTTAGTTTTTAGTTGATGAAAAAAATGAGATTTTGAGACTCTTAAAATCCTCTCTCTTGAGAGTAGACCAACTTAGTGTAATTCTAGTATAGGGCTTGGAAAAGCTAACATTGTTCTTTGCTTGGAAACGGTAGATCTTGAGGCGAGTTCGTTCCCTTGGTGGTCACCGTAAGAGTGTGGTTTTGATTGTTACATTCATTAGGGGTTTTTGAGTTTAATATACTCTTTAGTTCTTAATCTTGTAATAATCTTGGTCTCACTATCTATCTTTATTTTTCTTGCAATCGTGTATGTGTTGTTGTAGTGGACTGTTTTGGGCCTTCATTGGATCCGAAACTTGTATTGTTGTTGTACATCTTGTTCATCACGTTTTGTAGCTGTTTTGGTGTTGAAATACACCCTTGTATCTTGTATTCTTGTTGTTGGTAGCGAATCCGAGAGTGGTCTCCATCTTGGTCCTCAAATCCTTAAGATTAGTGGACTGTTTTGGAGTTGTTTCGTGCTTCCCTTGTCGATCTTGTATCAATATCCCAACTTGGGATGTACATTTGTCCTATGTCAAATCTGTCCATGCACTTTATTAGTTCCCATTTTCATGTAATCCTTTCATTTGGTATCATTACCGGGTATTTTATCATCATATCATTGAATAAAGTACATATCTCTTAGATTGATAAGTTAAATGTCTCCACTTGATATGTATTTCCATTTGAGCTATCAAACGCGTATTGTGTCACATAAACTCTTAAGTATTACGTTGGTGTTCAAGCTGATTTCCATGTAGTTGTTACTTCCTTATGTCCATAATCACATATCTCCTACTATATGGTTGGTTGTCCCAAAGCTAACACTATGACCACCAAAATAACAATCTCAAAGATTAAAGAAGTGATGTAAAGTAAATACACTTATATGTAGGTGGTATCTCAGGGGAAAACCCTAGCATGGGCCGATCCTGATAGAAGAATGACCTAAAGAGATGAAGACTAAGAGAAACAAGAGAACAAACAAATGCAACAAAGTAAGATAGATAGCTTGACATACGAGATTATGAAAAATAGGAACCAAACCGTGTATCAAATGATAAGACCCTTAAGACCTACAATTACAACACCAAACTCTTACGGTGACCACTAAGGTAATCGACTCGGCCTTACAACCACCGTTTCTAAGCAAAGATCAATAATGGATTTTCCAAGCCCTACTCTACTTGGCTTTTCAAAGCCCTACACTACACTTTCAAAGAGAGAAGAAGAAGTCTTTCAAATATCAATAATCAACTCATGAGAAAATAAGCCTAAAGAGTCTATTTATAGCTTATTACATAAAATACCAAAATACCCTTTATGATAAAGGGCTCCTATGGAGTGTAACAGAATGGCACAAAAAAGACTAAAACACCCTTAATGAGTGTTTACACTCCAAGGCCGCCCCACTAATGCTTCGTGGGTCCCTTCTTCTTCAAGCTTCAAAATGTGAAACCTCTTGGAACCCTTTGGTAGGCATCAACACAAGTCCCAAGCAATCTTCCAAACATGGTTTTGCTCTATTGTAATTTCAAAATGAGTTCTCCATGCATGTCCTTGTACCCTCAATATGACCAAAGCTTGAATCTTCATGTATGGGCCTCGAATGATGTCATCAAAAGCTATGATGGCCCTTTGGCTCGTATCATCCTCCCCTTCTTGAAAAGGATTCGACCTTGAATCCACATCTTGCAAAACCAAAGAAAGGACAAACAAACACAACACCCTCATGGCATTAGGGTTAGGGTTATGATACGGTTGGGGCAGCCTCCACACGTACACGACCTTTCACACGAAGCCAAGCTCGGGAATTACAAAAACTCCAAGCTTTGTTCATGCAAGTGGCCGTGTGTGAGTTGGTGATTGAACCAACCAAGGACCTAAACGTTTTTATGTGTGAAGAGGGGTCCTAATGTGTAATAAACTACTCTTCAAGGTTGGCACAAGAAGCAAGGGAGGATGGGTCATTTTACCCTTTTTGTTTGTAGTATAAATAGAACATGTTAGAGAGTTAGACTTCACTTTTTGAATGCTGAAATTTGTAACCTAAAATACCAAACATTTCTCTCTCTCTTCCACACTTGGAAGCCGCCACTATTTCCTCACAAGTAGAGGGATACTTGTGTTGTCTCTTTGGCTAGAAACAAGGGTTTTGAGGTCTTTGAGTGCCTCTTGGTCCTCGTAAGAACTTGGTGTTTATATTCATTAGACTTAGGGTCCTCTCTTGATGTTAGGGTTCTTAGTTTCTTGAATGTTATATGTCAAGTTATCTATCTTTCTTTATCTTGTTGTTGTTGTTGATTTTGTTATCTTGAAGTCTAGTGAAGCCGTGTGGGGCTCTTTTCGATTCACTAGCATTGTTATCTATCTTGTTGTTCTTGTGTTGTTGGGCTGAAAAAACTGAATGTTAAACTTGTTGTTCTTGGTGTTGTTGGACTGAAATCCGAGTCTTCTTGATGTTCTTGTTGTTGTTGGTTCGATTTTGTATCACAATGGAAGGAACTACGTCTCATAGTGTGGATACTAATGCCCTTGATTCTATGAGGGTCACTCTTGAGGCCGTTACCCGGACACTTGAAAGGTTGAATTCGGAATTTGGGGCCGTGAGAGGGGACTTGGCAGCAATAAAGGGGGAAGTGTCGACTATTAGTGGGAGATTAGAACAAGTGGAGAGTCAAAGGAACTCTCGTCCTTCTACTCCTCTACATGTATCTACCAATGGTCATGATAGGACCTCCTCCGCAACCATCACCCCCGAAACAGTCCACCAAATGCTAAATGCACCCCAAGCTCCACTAAATACCGCAAGCCAAACTACCTATTTTCCTCCAAACCGAGACTCCACTAGACCACTACATTTCCAAGCCCCTCCAATTCCACAAGAGGGATTTGGACGCCAAGTACCTCCACTAAATCCGAACCCTCCATTCCAAGCTCCATTAACCCAAAGACCGCAAATTCCAAATCCTCCGAATCAAAACGGCCAAGGCCGACCAGCCCACTTTGAAGGATACGGTAGAGAGGAGTATGAAGGAGATGGAGCCTTTGATGATGCTTATATGAGGGAGGAGGAGTTAAGAGGGGGTCGAGGAGAACCTAGGAGATACCGGGGGTATGGAGATAGGGGAAACCGACACCAAGAGAGAGACGTAGGCATCAACACCATCAAGTTGAGCCTACCCATCTTTAAGGGTGAAAGTGATCCCGAGACCAACTTAACTTGGGAATCGGCTTGTGACAAAGTTTTCCAAGTTAATGACATCTCGGACGAAAAGAAGAGTTGCTACGCTATAGCTCACCTTGAGGGCTATGCTAACACTTGGTGGGAGTATGTTAAACGATTTGGTAATGAATTGGTCGATGGGCAGCCACCACCTTGGTATCGGTTGAGGTATTTGATGAGACAACGATACCTTCCCGAGAGATATCGTCATGAGTTGCTTGCTAGATTATATGGCTTCCGGCAAGGAGGCAAGAGTGTGATGGCCTATTTTGACGAGTTCCAACAACTCATGTTGAAACTTGATCATCGTGGGGAGCAAATCAGTCACGACATCATCCGGTTCAAGTGTGGGTTGAACAAAGAGATCTCCACTCATTTGACCCTTCACCGGTTTGAAACCATTGACGGTATATTCCAAGCGGCCCTTGAGATTGAAAGGGAACTTAAGGAGAGATCATCCTTCAAGGCAAGGGTACAAACCCCCTCGGGTTGGACCAAAAACAAGGACCAACCCGCCCCTACGAAGCTGCCCGAGTCCAAAACCGTCCCTAAATTCCCTCCGAAATCGGAGGCTCACAAATATCCCAACCCAAAGGGGTTCCAATGCTTCAAGTGCCAAGGTTGGGGGCATAAGGCCAACGAATGTCCGAACCGGCGCAATGTGATCCTACGAGAAGGAAAGGTGTACTACCTTGGTGAGAAGGTGGTTTCCGAAAGGGGGGAGGATGAGGCCGAGCCTCAAGATGGAGAGGGAGCTGAAAATGGGCCGAATGATGATGATGTAGATGGTAGTGAAGATGTTTATCCACAAGAGGGGGAGTGTGTGGTTCCAAACTTTGTGGTTAGACGTGTCATGATTAGTAAGGCGATAGATGACCCGAGTCAAAGGGAAAATCTATTCCATACTAAGTGTCTTGTAAAGGAGAATGTGTGCACCTTGGTGATTGATAGTGGTAGTTGTACAAATGTTGCGAGCCATGCTATGGTGAATTTCTTGAAGCTACCAACTACACCACACACTAGTCCTTACAAGCTACAATGGTTGAATGATTGTGGTGAATTAAGGGTCACGAGGCAATGTGTGATTCGGTTTAAGGTGGGAAACTACCACGATGAGGTACTTTGTGACGTGATCCCAATGCAAGTATGTCACTTGTTGTTAGGTAGACCATGGCAATATGATAGGTCTACTAAACACGATGGGAGGTCCAACCGGTATACGCTTGAGAAGGATGGCCGAAAGGTCACACTTCATCCTCTCTCACCCTCCCAAGTAAATGAGTGGCATCAAAAGATGAGGAAGTTGAAGGGAAAGAGGGAGGAATCTGGAAAGGGAGAAAAGGGGGGGAGTGCCGTAGGTGAGGAAGTAGGGACATCTGAGGCTGTCCCAACGACAAGAGAGATGGAAAACGTAGTGATGTTGGCTAGGAGGAAAGAACTCTTCGTGGACCATGATGAAAACAAGACGATGTTACTTTTGGCCCATTGTTTTAATACTAACCCCACTAATTCTTCCATTTCCCCTTTGATTTCTTGTGTGTTGCAGGAGTATGAAGATGTATTTCCTCAAGAACTTCCGCAAGGATTACCCCCACTTCGGGGAATTGAGCACCAAATTGATTTGGTGTCGGGTTCACAACTTCCAAACAAACCGGCCTATAGGAGCAATCCCATGGACACTAAGGAGCTTGAAAGACAAGTTGAGGAGCTTCTCAACAAGGGATACATCAAGGAAAGCATGAGTCCGTGTGCTGTTCCGGTGCTTTTGGTACCAAAGAAGGACGGAACTTGGCGCATGTGCGTCGATTGTAGAGCCATCAACAAAATCACTATAAGGTATCGTCATCCAATCCCTAGACTAGATGATATGTTAGATGAGCTCCACGGATCTTGTTTGTTTTCTAAAGTGGACCTTAGGAGTGGCTATCACCAAATTCGCATGCAACCCGGTGATGAGTGGAAGACCGCATTCAAGACCAAATTCGGTCTATATGAGTGGCTGGTCATGCCCTTCGGCCTTACCAATGCTCCTAGCACCTTTATGAGGCTAATGAATCATGTAATGAAGCCTTATATTGGAAAATTTGTGGTGGTTTACTTTGATGATGTGTTGGTGTATAGTAAATCTATTGATGATCATGTAATGCATTTGAGATGTGTGTTTGATGTGCTCCGAAAGGAGAAGCTGTATGCCAACATGGAGAAGTGTTCTTTTGGTGTTGATAAGATTATATTCTTGGGTTTTGTCGTGAGCTCAAGGGGTGTGGAAGTGGACGATTCCAAGATAGACTCTATTCGAAGTTGGCCGACCCCTAAAACTATTGGAGAAATCCGAAGTTTCCACGGGTTGGCAAGCTTTAATAGGAGGTTTGTCAAAGGGTTTAGTTCCATAGCAGCCCCCTTAACCGAGGTAATTAGAAAGGACGGACCCTTTAAATGGGGTGATGAGCAAGCTAGGGCTTTTGAGGCCTTGAAAGCTTCGCTCATCTCGGCGCCTTTATTGCAATTGCCCGATTTTGATAAGATGTTTGAAGTAGAGTGTGATGCTAGTAAGGTTGGCATCGGGGCTGTTTTGATGCAAGAAGGTAAGCCCATTGCTTATTTCAGTGAAAAGCTCAAAGGGGCAACTCTTAATTACTCAACTTATGATTTGGAGTTGTACGCCCTTGTTAGAGCTTTGGGAAATTGGCAACATTATTTGTGGCCTAAGAAGTTTGTGATACGAACGGATCATGAGTCGTTGAAACACCTTAAGAGCCAAGACAAGTTGAATAGGCGTCATGCTAAGTGGATTGAGTTCATCGAGACTTTCCCTTATGTAATTCATTACAAAAGGGGAAAGGAAAATGTTGTTGCCGATGCCTTGTCTAGGAAGCATGTGCTTGTTGCTACCTTGTCGTCGAAATTGATGGGTTTTGAGAGCTTGCGGTTGTTGTATCCCGAGGATCCTACCTTTGCTCCTATTTTTAGGGAATGCGAAGAGTGGGGAAGGGACCATTGGCTTAAGGAGAATGACCATTCCTCCTACTCTCGGTTCGATGGGTATTTGTTCAAAGGGAGGAGGTTGTGTGTTCCTTCTAGTTCTTGGAGGGAATTATTTGTGAGGGAGGCCCATGACGAAGGCCTCATGGGGCACTTTGGGGTAGACAAGACCCTCGGAATCTTAGAGGAGAACTTCTATTGGCCCAGAATGTGCAAAGACGTCACTAAAATTTGTAGTCAATGCGTGGCCTGCCGGAGTGCGAAATCTCGTCTCCTACCTCAAGGATTATACACCCCACTCCCTACTCCCCTTAGACCTTGGTTGGACATTTCGATGGATTTTGTTTTGGGGCTGCCAAGGACTAGAAAGGGCCGAGATAGCATTTTTGTTATTGTTGATAGATTCTCTAAAATGGCTCATTTTATTCCATGTGCTAAAACCGAGGATGCTCGTAGTGTAGCTTCATTATTTGTTGAACATGTTGTAAAGCTTCACGGGGTACCGAGGACTATTGTGAGCGATAGGGACTCCAAGTTCCTAAGTCTCTTTTGGAAGTCCATGTGGGGTAGGCTTGGAACGAAGTTACTTTTCTCCACGTCATGCCACCCACAAACCGATGGCCAAACGGAGGTAGTAAATAGAACCTTAGGGTCTATGCTACGTTCTATGGTTAAAGGTAAACTGACTTCATGGGAAGATCACCTACCCTTGGTGGAGTTTGCATACAACCGGGTAATACATTCGAGCACGGGAATGACTCCCTTTGAATGTGTTTACGGCCTAAATCCCCTTACCCCTTTAGATCTCACTCCTTTGTCTAGTGATCTCATGAACAGCTTAGATGGAAATAAAAGAGCCGAGGCAATGAAGAAAATGCATGAGACGGTGCGGATCAAACTTGAAAAGAAGAACCAAGAGGTTGCAAAAAGGGTAAACAAAGGGAGAAGAAGGCTTGTGCTTGAACCCGGAGATTGGGTGTGGGTGCATCTTCGGAAGGATCGGTTTCCAGCTCAAAGGAAGTCCAAATTGCTGCCAAGGGGTGATGGTCCTTTCCAAGTACTTGAGAGAATCAATGACAACGCCTACAAGATTGACCTTCCACCGGAATATCAAGTGCACAACACTTTCAACGTTGGTGATCTCTCCCTCGTGGATGCGGTTGAAGATGACCAAATGCTGAATTTGAGGTCAAATTCCTCTCAAGATGGAGAGGATGATACGGTTGGGGCAGCCTCCACAGGTACACGGCCTTTCACACGAAGCCAAGCTCGGGAATTACAAAAACTCCAAGCTTTGTTCATGCAAATGGCCGTGTGTGAGTTGGTGATTGAACCAACCAAGGAAACGTTTTTATGTGTGAAGAGAGGTCTTAATGTGTAATAAGCTACTCTTCAAGGTTGGCACAAGAAGCAAGGGCGGATGGGTCATTTTACCCCTTTTGTTTGTAGTATAAATAGAACATGTTAGAGAGTTAGTCCTCACTTTTTGAATGCTGATTTTTGTAACCTAAGAACACTAAACTTTTCTCTCTCTCTTCCACTCTTGGAAGCCGCCACTACTATCTCACAAGTAGAGGGATACTTGTGTTGTCTCTTTGGCTAGAAACAAGGGTTTTGAGGTCGTTGAGTGCGTCTTGGTCCTCGTAAGAACTTGGTGTTTATATTCATTAGACTTAGGGTCCTCTCTTGATGTTAGGGTTCTTAGTTTCTTGAATGTTATATGTCAAGTTATCTATCTTTCTTTATCTTGTTGTTGTTGTTGATTTTGTCATCTTAAAGTCTAGTGAAGCCGTGTGGGGCTCTTTTCGATTCACTAGCATTGTTATTTATCTTGTTATTCTTGTGTTGTTGGACTGAAAAACCGAAACTTTAAACTTGTTGATCTTGTGTTGTTGGACTGAAATCCGAGCCTACTTGAAGCTCTTGGTGTTGTTGGTTTGATTTTGTATCAGGTTAGTACAACAAATAACATCATCATACCAAGGACCCACACACTTGAAATATAACCATGAATCCTTTATTTTAGTCATGAAAAGCTTAGTGAAAATTCCACAAAGGATATGGCTATGACAAGTATCAAGAGATAAAGAAAATACAAAGGTCTTAATGGTATCACTAAAGCCAAAAGGTAAGACTACCTTTATCTTAGAAACCACTAGACACAATTGTTTCATTACCTCTTCAAGTGTCCTCATCAAAAGTGGTGCCACTATTGGTCTTATTGTCCACCAAACCCACATAGCATTTTCATTCAAATAAGTGGACCAACCAACAAGTTCCCTACCTCTACATAATACAAATCCAAAACTAGTATGGATGTCACCATAGGGAAAAAGGTAGTATAGGAAGGAATCAAGTGTAAAGGCATCATCCAAGGCACTGTCATCTATAAGAATACAATTTGGCCCATAAGATATAACACATAAAGCACACAAGGATGGATTTAAGGCACTAAAGCACATATGACCTCTTCCTTTTAAGTAAAGTATCAACTTGGCATCCACAAGTTGGGAATCATGCAACTTAAGCACAAGTGTGTCAAGCAAGGATGCACATTTTAGTAACATTACCCCAAGAAGACAATAACACCTTTTCCCTGTAGTTTTCAAGAATGTCACTTTGCTTGTCATGTAGACCAAGCAATAATTTGGGTGTGCCAACATCATAATATCTACATCATAATATCTCTTTTTCCCCACAGGCTTCACCCAATCTAAAAGACACACTCTCTACAATAGCATAGATCGGTCAAAAGCAAATAGAGAGTAAAGAAAGGTATCACTCAAGTCAACTTCAACTAAGGTGTCCTCATGTATATACTCACTACTAGTTTCAAAATCATCACCATGAGTACTCTCAACAATAAGGTCACACAAAGTAGAAGAAGAAGTAATTTCCAAGCAATGGACACTTTCTCTTTTCATGGAAGAACCCTCAAGTAGATACACACCACAAGCAGAATCAAATGGATTATTACTTAAGTCTTCACAAGAAGCAAGCAATTCATCCTCATAGTCATCAAACATGGGTGGGGAATCATACAAAGGATCACAACCACAATCAATTTTCAAGGAATAATCACCTGTTGGGTTTCTCAAATATTTAAGCAAATCAAAGCTATCATTACCCAATTGATCATTCCTTTCTAAGACTACACATTCCTTACCTTAAGAGTACTCTCATCTTTCAAGAAGAGATTTTCATCTTTAGGAGGTATGTTGTCACACCATAGTGGGTTAGTATATAGGCTATAACCTTCAAGACAAGCTATACCTTCAACATCATTCTCACCACTAGGTTCATTAGGAGTGATTGGACCATCTTTGAACAAGATTTTATACCTAAAGAGAGGAGGATCTACCCTCGGGCATGATTTAGAACATGCAAGTTCACTCTCTAAAGGACAATTATAAAGTTTCAAACACACGATCCTTATGAGTAAAACCGCTAGTAGAACATTCACTAGAGGTCATGCTAAAGGGATCACTACTATTTATTTGATCAACATTTTCAACACCATCACTCACTTGAGATCCATTAAACACATCACACACATCCTCAAGTGGTGGAAAAATTTCGCACATAAATCAACACAATTCCCACAAGATGATGTACTATCATTCAACACATTGGCTTCAACACTAGGTGGACATAAATTGATCTTATAAAAAGAGTCAATTCGGTCATCAATTGGATCAACTAGTGTATCCACATTCACAACATGCACATCATCATCAAGGGGCAAAGAATCAATAGATGATGTATTATCATTCAACACAATGGCTTCAACACTAGGTGGACTTAAATTGATCTTACAAGAAGAGTCAATTCGGTCATCAATAGGATCAACTAGTGTATCCACACTCACAACAAGTACATCATCAACAAGAGGCAAAGAATTATTAATGGGCTACTAGCCACACAATTATTATTCACAAATAGGTAAGCTACTACTCACACTTAATGGGCTACTAGCCACACAATTATTATTCACATGCACAAAAGTATAAGAGTTAGCTATTTTACCTTGAAGTTCTTGAGTAAATTCTTCTTTGCCGTGGTGTAAAGGTTTCCCACATGCTTCGGCAGCAACTTCTCCTTGGTCTTGTGCTCCTCTACTTGCCATATTAGTACCTACACAAATATCCTTAGAAATAGAAGAACAAACATAGTTAGCACGGTTTGGTGACAACCCCCTCACTTCACTCCACACAACCTCTCCTTTTTCCACTCTTGGATTGCCACCTTGCACACCCTTACTCCTCTCAATCTTTTGTCTCTCATAATTATTCGGGCCGGAGTAAGTGATCACATCTCCTTATGGTTTAGGAAGAATTGAGGTAAAGAGATAATTTCCCCAACGGTCCACTACAACCTTAGGCCAATTTAGCACATTTGGAACTCTATGTTGTGCAAACCAATCGGAACCCAAGCATACATGACCTAGTGTCAAGGGAAATATATCGCACCGTACCTCCTCATAGTATTCAAATTGGGTGAAGACAATCCTCACTCTCTCGATAACCTTATACCCATCCAAATAATATGGAACAAGTAAAGGTTCTCGAAACAACCCCAAATAGTCAACCATGGGTGGCATAATGTAGTTCTTATGGAGCCAATCATCTTGCACGAGGAGGAAGCCTGGTACCCCACAAATGCTTACCTTTCCGAAGTGAACACTTCTTCAAGGATAAATATTGTAAAGTTTAGGACAACCCATGGGCACATGAGTACCCCTCGGCCTTGGAGCTGTATTCTCTCTTCTTCTCATGGGACAACCTACACTATAGCTAGTATACCCATTCACACCACTTCGACCTTGATAAGATAATACAAGTACGACCACGAGGATGGACGTGTGAAAGTGTAATGAACTCGAGGCTTGGAGTGTGCAAGAAAAATACATAAGAGGGCCTAAAACACACACCAAAACTGAACCTACACTACACTCCATGGGCCGCATTTTGAGTTTTTTCATTAAAGGGCCTTTTGTCATTTTGTATTCTAGTTGTAACCTAGTATAAATAGAACATTGTAGGTCATTTTTGTCTAAGACTTTGCTGAATATGGATGTTGTATAACACTTAGAAATATTTCCTCTCTAAGGAGAGAAGACCACAAATCTGAAACTTGTAACTAGGGAAATCAACTTGAGTGTGGAATCACTCGTGTTGGATTCAAGCTTGGAAAGGTTGGATGCTTAGGAGATCGAGGTCACTCTTGTACCAACGTAAGAGATAGGTTTGTGTTGTGTGTAGTATTAAAGGTCCAAGAGTGTAACAAGTCTTGGGTTGTTAATATTATTCCCTCATTTGGTCAATCTACCTATCTTTATCTTATTGCACTTTGTAGATTCATAGTGGACTGTTTTGTGTCCTTCTTGAATCCGAAATTTGTTCTCATTGTGTTCATCTTGTTATCAATGTGTTGCTACTGTTTTGGTGTCAAATGCACCGTTGTTATCTCGTTTTGCTGTTGTTGTAGTGAATCCGAGAGTGGTCTCCATCTTAGTCCTCAAATCCTTAAGATTAGTGGACTGTTTTGGAGTTGTTTTATGTTCTCTTGTTTGTCCCGTATCATTTGGTATCAAATCATGGCTTGATCTTGTTCCTACAAGATCAATCTTGGGCTTTCTTATTAGAAAATTAAAAAAAAAAAGTGTTAAAAACTGAAAATTCTAGAAAAATAGCAATCTGTCCGTATTTGTGTTCTTGGCCAAAATTGTGTTCTTGTTGTATCTTGGCCGAGATTTGTTTGTTGTGTGACTAGATCTAGTAGTGTTCTTGTTTGTTTTGTTGTTTCTAGTGTTAGTTTTCTTGTCCACTAACACTTTGAGTCTAGATCTAAACTTGAGCTTGAACTTGTTGAAAGTTGTTGTTGTGAACATAAGCTTGGCCCATTGTTGTTGACCATTGTTGTGGTGGACAGTTTTGGCCGTATGGTTTCTCCTTGATGTTCTAAACTTGACTACGTGATATTGTTGTTACTTGGTGGCTTGAGAACTATTTTGTTGAAGTTGTAGTTGTCTTGGCCAAGTAGTGTTGGAGATATTGTTATTGTGGATTGGAGTTGGCCGATGGAATTGTTGTTGTTCTTGAAGATTGTTGTTATTGTTCTTGGTGTGGTTGTTGTTGTTCTTGAAGTTCTTCACCTTCCTTCATATATTGTTAGAACATAAAGTGAATGTTAGATCCTAAAAGGTGAAGGAAAAAGGTGTATGTACTTGATACGGGTGTACAAAGCTGTCCAATACGTTCTCGACCATTCACACGAAGCCAAGCTCGGGAGTTACAAAAACTACAAGCCATGTTCATGCAAATGGCTGCGTGTGAGTTGGTACTTGATCCGCCAAAGAGCTTCAATGTTTTTAAGTGTGAAAATGAGCCTTGAAGTGTAATAAATTACACTCTAAGGGCACCCCATGACTGAAGGGTAGGAAGGTCATTTGTCCTTCATTTTGTGTGTAATATAAATAGATGCTATTAGGGTTATTTTCAGCACTTAGTTCATTCTTCATATTTCACAACAACAAGTCTTGTAACATTGAATATCTCTCTCTCTCTTGTTCTTGAGAGTAGAACCTGAAATCTGTCCAACAAGTGTAGTTACACTTGTGTTGTTTCTTGGCTAGAAACTTGAGATCTTGAGGTTCATGAGTTCCTCTTGGTCTAAGTAAGAACTTGGTACTGAAATCTTTTGGTCTTAGGGTCCTATCTTCAAGTTAGGGTTCATAGATTCTAAGATATCTTTGTGTCAAGTTACTATCTTTCATTTTGTACTCTTGAAACTTTGTAGTAACTTAGTGAAGCCGTGTGGGGCTGATTTTCGATTCACTATAGTTACTACCATTTGTTGTTCTTGTTGTTAACATTGTACTCTTTGTAATCTATCATCTTGTGTTGTTGAACCATTGTTTAATGTTATTGTTATCTTCTTGTTCTCCTTGTGTAGCTACTGTTTTGGTGTTGGTATTCCTTCAAAATTTCGTGATTGTTGTTGTCTTCACATATTGGAGTTGTTATCTTCAAGCTCTCGGAATTGTAGTGTGTTTGGACTGATTTTGTGGCAGATTTGATACGCTCTAAGTTAGTAGTGTATCAGTACTTGTTAGTCTTGAAAGACCCCCAACCACCAAAAGAATTTATATCACTTCTCAACCACTTTTTCATGATTTAAGGACCCATGTTTTAAGGAGAAGTACTAGAAAAAAAGTCAAGTCTTGAAAATTGAAAAAGGCCCCAAGACTTATTTTCCCTCCTAAAATAAATTCCATCAATCTAAATTAATTTTTGACCAAGACTTGAACATTTGAGAATAACCACTTGATAAAACCGAACCAATACGTGACTGCCACATCATCACTGCTACTGTTCACACAATATTTTCGAGCTCAAATTTTAGATTTCTTAGTTTCATTTTATTGTCTCTTAGTTCGTTTGTCGGTTCGAACACTAATTGACAACCTAGTAATCTCCTACTAGCTTGTAAGTTAGTTTTGTGTCACATTGTTCGTGTTTACATTTGTTGTGTACTTTTATCGTTTTGAATTCGTTGTTAGTTCTTGACTCAAGTCCTACAAGATTTCGTTTGAGTTTCAAACTAAAATCCATTCCGGGACAAGAGTAGACTCGACCCTCAATCACTCACGAAGTACAAGCCGGCTTTCAACACTTGTGAAACCAAGTGCGAGGTAAAACTGAGAGTGAGACTGTGGTTAGAAACTTTTGATCTAACAAGTTTATTTATTTTCTTTGTTTGTTGTGTCTTTTTGTTAGGTACAATGGCTGCCCATAATTTCAATGCCACATGTGATCGCATCAATGACAATATTGAAGACATGAAATGGCACATTGAAATTATACGCCAATTGCTACCCAAAATCCACAAAAGCTAATTGTCTGAGCACCTTGCGATGAAAGCTTCCCGAAGGAAGAGGTGGGATGCCCCGACCCATACCAAGGTAAAGAGGAGATTGAAACATCTTTGGTACTTGATAGTGAACTTATAGAGAGTGAAGCACTTGCTAGTTCCAAATATGTCCGTGAGATAGATCATGATCTCTTTAGGTTTAATGTTTTGTTTGAAGATAATATAAACACTCCTAATGGACTTAGTGGTGAAAATGATGGTATAGCTTGCCTTGGAGGCTATATCCGATATACTAACCCACTATGGTGTGACAACATTCCTCCTAAAGATGGACATCTCTTCTTGGAAGATGAGAGTACTCTTATGGGCAAGGAATGTGTAGTCTCGGAAATGAGTACTCTTGGTGTGCATGATGATCAATTTACTCTTAAATGTAGTTCACTACTTGAGCATGTAAATGGAGTGCTTAAAAATTCTCAAGTTAGTGATGGTGTCTATAGAATTGATCTTGATAATGCGCATGTCTCTTTGAACATCTTGTGTGGTAAAAACATTGCAATTAGTTTTGTTCATAGAGATCATGTGTATGAAAATATTTTTGTGTGTGAATGTGGGAGTGACATTCTAGGGGAAGGAAGGAAGGGCTAGCCTCGGCTTAGGCCCTTGGCTAATTTTTCCATTTGATCCCGGTAACCATCTTTGGGTGGGAAAGGATGACTCTCGGCCTATTTTCCTTTTGTCTTGATTGTAGCATTTGTACTAATATTTTCATGACTAAAAACAAAGGACCCGTGGCTATACTTTAAGTTTGTTCCGTCTCGGCATGGCATGTTGATGTGTTATTTTTTTTGCTAACCCTAACCCCTCAGTCATGAGGATGTGTGCTTGTTTGTCTTCTCTTGATTTTGCAAGGTACGGATTCGAGGTCGAATCTTTTTCAAGAAGGGGAGGATGATACAAGTACGACCACGAGGATGGATGTGTGAAAGTGTAATGAACTCGAGGCTTGGAGTGTGCAAGAAAAATGCAAAAGAGGGCCTAAAACACACACCAAAACCGAACCTACACTACTCCATGGGCTGCATTTTGAGGCTTTTCATTAAAGGGCCTTTTGGTCATTTTGTATTCTACTTGTAACCTAGTATGAATAGAACATTGTAGGTCATTTTGTCTAAGACTTTTTTGAATATGGATGTTGTATAACACTTAGAAACATTTCCTCTCTAAGGAGAGAAGACCACAAATCTGAAACTTGTAACTAGGGAAATCAACTTGAGTGTGGAATCACTCGTGTTGGATTCAAGCTTAGAAACGTTGGATGCTTGGGAGATCGAGGTCACTCTTGTACCAATGTAAGAGATAGGTTTGTGTTGTGTAGTATTAAAGGTCCAAGAGTGTAACAAGTCTTGGGTTGTTAATATTATTCCCTCATTTGGTCTATCTACATATCTTTATCTTATTGCACTTTGTAGATTCATAGTGGACTGTTTTGTGTCCTTCTTGAATCCGAAATTTGTTCTCATTGTGTTCATCTTGTTATCAATGTATTGCTGTTGTTTTTGGTGTCAAATGCACCGTTGTTATCTCATTTTGTTGTTGTTGTAGTGAATCCGAGAGTGGTCTTCATCTTAGTCCTCAAATCCTTAAGATTAGTGGACTATTTTGGAGTTGTTTCGTGTTTCCGTTATTTTTCCAGTATCATAAGATGTATTACAAGGTGAAGAATATGAATCTTCATGCTCCACATGTGCACTCTCACCAAGGCTCTCATACGCTTTGCGAAGGAAAGGGTTATACCTTACACAAATTCTAGGTTCGGAGTGGGAAGTGTAAGACTTCTCACATGCCCCAACTTCATCATAAGAACCATCACAAGGACCTACATCATCTCCATATTCACCATAAGCACTAGGAACTTCATTCACCTCATTTTCTCCCTCAAAACCATAACTCTCAATTCTGCGTATGTCTTGATCATGGCTATATTCATAGCCCCCATAATCTCCAACATCATCGTAGCCATAAAATCCCTCACTACAATTATAGTCTCCCATGTTGTAGTCACAATAGTCCGAGGCTACCAAGATATGTTCCCCTTATATCACCTTGTACCTACAAAATGAACAAACAAGATTAGTAGTAAAAGCTCCTCACCAACACTCGTATATACTCTCACCTTTGTGATCCTCACAATTAGAGCAACAAATATTGAAAGTAGCTTATACTCCGGTAGTCAATAAGGTGTCAATCACTACTTAGTGGACGGAATAGATTCTTGTTTGATCGACTCAAGACACAATACAAAATCTACTTATGAACTTGAAACAAAGAAGTTCAACGAGTCAAAACGAGAAAAGCACACAAAGAACGAAAACACGAAGAAAACGGACTCAAACAACTAATTCACAACTAAGTAGGTGATTACTAGTTGTTAATTAGTTCTAGAATCAAGAAATAAAACTAAAGAAAATAGGAAATGAAACTTAGAATCTGAAATTTGAGCTTAAGCTTTTTGGGTGAAGTTATGATGTGGCAGCCCTTGGTGATGACGTGGCATCCTTTGGTTGGTTGATGTTTTGAAAAAAATTTCTTGTATTCAACTTGTATTCAATCAATCTTCAACTTAGGAGGAAGGTAGGATCAGTTTTGATGAAGAAACACAAAGAATGGACCTTTTTTTCTAGCTCAAAAGAGTTTGAATTTGTGATGGTCCCCCCTTGTAACTTGCCCTAGTCCTCTTCTTTGAGAATATTCCTTTTGATGCCTTTTGAATTCTTTTCTTTCTTTGGAAGACTTGGAATATGCTTGGAATATTATTTGAGACAAACAAGTAGTACACTCTCTTTCTCCTCCTTTTTAGATGAAACAAAACTTTTTGAATGTTCTTGTTCAACAATACATGAAGAACATGAAGAATACTAAGAACATTCAAAGTTTGACCCAAAGTTGACCCTTAAGCAAATGAACTCGGAATTTGATTTTTCTTGAAGATCCAAGCTCACGTTGACAATCCAACCACAAATATCATGTTTTCATCTCCAAAAACATCAACAACAACCTTCCACAATGAGATCTCACCTTCAAGTTTCTTCAAACTCAAGATCAACAATGGTGGATGACTCAAATCACCTTCAATTTAGCTCAAATTTAAACCACTCCTATAGTGTTAGAGAACACAAATCTTACACTAAAATCACAAAAAAAAAAATCAAAAATCAAAAACTCAAAATTTAACCTAGGTTCAAAAACGGGTTTAGTATTTTTTTGGGGGGGATTTTTGATTTTGACACTTTTTTTTGTTGGGATTTTCAATTTCTAGACTCTAATAGTGTTAGGGAACAAGGATCTAACACTAGAAACACACAAAACAAACAAAAATCAAGTCTCAAAAATTGAAAAACCCTAAAAACGTGAACAGTAACTTTTTTTCTTTTTTTTTCTTCTTTTTCACTTTTTTTTTTGGTTTTCAAGATAACAATCCCAAGATTGATTTTGTTGGAACAAAATCAAACCTTGCTCATGATACCAAATGATAGAAGAATGACCTAAAGAGATGAAGACTAAGAGAAACAAGAGAACAAACAAATGCAATAAAGTAAGATAGATAGCTTGACATACGAGATTACGAAAAATAGGAACCAAATCGTGTATCAAATGATAAGACCCTTAAGACCCGCAATTACAACACCAAACTCTTACGGTGACCACTAAGGGAATCAACTCCGCCTTACAACCACCGTTTCTAAGCAAAGATCAATAATGGGTTTTCCAAGCCCTACTCTACTTGGCTTTTCAAAGCCCTACACTACACTCTCAAAGAGAAAAGAAGAAGTCTTTCAAATATCAATAATCAACTCATGAGAAAATAAGCCTAAAGAGTCTATTTATAGCTTATTACATAAAATACCATAATACCCTTAATGAAAAAGGGCTCCTATGGAGTGTAACGAAATGGCACAAAAAGGACTAAAACACCCTTAATGAGTGTTTACACTCCAAGGACACCCCACTAATGCTTCGTGGGTCCCTTCTTCTTCAAGCTTCAAAATGTGAAACCTCTTGGAACCCTTTGGTAGGCATCAACACAAGTCCCAAGCAATCTTCCAAACATGGTTTTGCTCTATTGTAATTTCAAAATGAGTCCTCCATGCATGTCCTTGTACCCTCAATATGACCAAATCTTGAATCTTCATGTATGGGCCTCGAATGATGTCATCAAAAGCTATGATGGCCCTTTGGTTCGTATCAGATCCCTACATAGATTTATGGGTGGTATCCCAGGGGTGGAGGAACACCTAGCATGGGTCGATCCCATTATCGGGTGGTATCCTAAGGGTGAAATGAAAGCCTAGTATGGGTTAATCCCGATTTATAAATTGATGAGGAACGTATCCCAGGGGTATAATGCCTAACATGGGTCATCCTCTTTTACCACTGATCATGGTCATATGTATCACATGGATTATAAAGATTATAAGGCAAAGAAGAGTAGTAAAGAAAATCATGTAATGTACAGTCTTCCAAAAGTGTAAGTAAAGGTGGTCGTTCATCCTTATTAGATATTTATATATTGATCCACGATTTTATTGATTTCTTATTTCATGTATGGTTATCTCATGCCTTACATATTCAGTACATTAGTTCGTACTGACGTCCCTCACGGGGGACCAGCGTTCCATGTTGTAGGCACAGGTTCTTAGTTGGTAGATCTCCCTAATAGAAGCACAGGATACTCAGCGGCTGTTGGTGAGGTCCAGGTTGATTCGCGGCCTTGCTGAGTTTTGATCATATATATTTTGATGGTTTTACAGTCATGGATTCCATTATAGGCTTTGTAGACTCTGTAAAGCGGTCATATGTATTCATAGATTCACATGTCATCTATATCAGTTTGGCTAATTGGTTGGTTTGTATATACAACTTTTTATCAGCGATTTTGTTAGTATATTGATTTATTTTCTTATCTAGTTTATTTTTATAGTATGTGTTCCTGTAGTTATTGTCCGCCTCATCCAGTATTGGGGTATGACAAAGTGGTATTAGAGCAGTTCATCCTAGGGAGTCTACAAAGCCGTGTCTAGTAGAGTCTTACTTATGAATGTGTTGCGCCACATTTATAATTCGGGGACTACTTGGACATTCAGGAAATATTACTTTCTTTCATTATCTAGATCGTACGATAGAGCAATGTTAAGAAGCCCATTCCCACTTGTACTCTGATCTCTCATATTCATACTATGCCTACTATAGCTAAGTTCAATGGTTGCAAAAAGGCCAGCACCACTAATGTCCAAGAAGAAATTTACAATGAAGGGTCTTAAGTTATCAAAATTCAAATTAAGGTAAGACAATTTAGTTCGACCCTCATGACCCATAATAGTGTAATGGTTTTTGTGTTACTTGCACATAAGGTTGGATTTATACTATTTGTATTTTCCTTGTTCATTTGAGTGTGATATAATAGGGTTGTTAATATTTTTATATAATAAACATTACCTTAGTCATAAAGATTAGCTGCAATGTTTCCTAGTTTAACTTATTAAGAGGATGTGAATGGTTGTTGGGTCTGAGATTTCCTCCACATGACTCCTTCAATATATAGAATTTAATCCTACAGAGGACATCTAGTACATTGTTAGTAAACGCATAGGGTTTTAGAGTTACACATATTTTGAAAATAGAATCTACTGAACTAGTTTTGTATTGGTTAAAAGAGGCTAGTAGCATGGTCTGAAAGGTGAACCTTTCAATGTGATAGTATTACTAGGAATACTGCTAATAAGTTGATAAGGACCAAACACCTACTAGATATCATTCTAGATTTTAGTAATTATTTCCTTATAAGGTACAATGTATGACTACCTCAAATAGGTAATAATAACATGCAATCCCTTTTGTGGTTAGAAAACTCTAGGATAAGCATTTCCAATTGTTCTATATAAGAGTATATGTATACTTGGCTTCTACGGTTTTATGTTTTGGCTATAAAAGATTAGTATACGCTACAACTTAAGGTCAAAAAGGGGATATTGACTGGTTAGACCTAGGTTGTGATTATCTAGTCTATTTTACATATTAGAATATATGAAACGAGTAGTTTTGGTCAAAAAGGGTATTTGTCTACATGAAGTAGGTAAGAGCGACACTCAAATGACTCAATATGAATGCATGTTTTGATTCCTAGACTTATTAAATACAAGAATAGAGAAACAATAAAAAGATATTCACTTGACCTAACCTATCACTTAAGGATGCATTTGTATTATCCCTATTAAAATAAGAGAGATTTTTTATGCATATGTATAGGGTTCTGATGGCTTATTAAAATTTTCGTGAGGTATAAAGTACTACTTGTTCACTTGACTCCTTGATATGGCAATTCCATTTATGTATAGCTTATTTAAATTGCTCAACTAAGGGTGTCGGATTGCCATCTCTTTTTAAGCCACAGGTTTTTAGCCATAACTTGTTATGGAAAAATTAGTTAGCATGAATAAACCTATCTAGTTAAGCCGAAAGTGATTAACCCTCAGGTGTTTTAAAATCATGATATAATTTTAGATGTACTTGACATTTATGTATGACTTGTTGTAAATAAGAGTTTATATGTTATAGTGCCTTTAAATTTCATTAGTAATTTGCTTATCTAAACTTTCATATGGTACTAAACATTGGTTGTATGATGTCTTAGGTCAGTAGCAAAGTAAGGTTGCACTCGACCTCCTACTCCTACAAATTGACTGTTAAGGTTTTTTTTTCTATCATGGCTCTAGTGTTTACATTGACTCGGAAGGAAACACCGATGAGGAGGTTAGAAACATAATATAAGGAAATCAATTACATATGTTTTAAGGCGAGCGAAGAATACGAGTAGAATTATCCTACCAGTGGGTTAGCACTAGCAGTAGTATGATTGCAAATGAATAGGGTAGAGTGACCTCATAAGACGCCTCCTAGTTTCCAAAGAATCCGATCTGTTATATAATTATACATGCTACATGTTCTATTGCTTGTCTAGTTGTAGGCCATATGTCTTTTGTGGATTATTTTCTCACTTATAACACAGGTCTTGGAGTACTTACGTATAGATGTTATCTGCTTCATAGAAACCTCATTTATTGCTAATTTATTTCATAGGAATTTATCCTATATGTCAGTTATTATAGCAATTATTTACCACAGATCACTTGTCTATATGAGAATTAGTACTGATGTGTTAAGTATCACCTATAACTTGCCTACATGTTAACTTTCATAAGGCCATTTGCTTATATATGCTACACTTCTTATAGCCTACTTGCTTTGTATATTATTCTTGTGTTATTTTAGTTTTACTTACTCAATGTGATTTGTATTTTATAGTTCACTTTTTTACATGGCTTCATTCATATAGCCCACCTGTTTATATATTGTTAAATTATCATAACTTTGTCCTCTGCATTATGTGCTCATCTAGTCCATTTTCCCAATGTGTTATTCCACTTGCTCGCATATTATAAGGTCTTTTAATTCACCTTCCTATATGTTACATGTCTCGTTCATTTGCTCACATGCTACTTTATGGTTTATATGCTCATTTGCTACATGCTTTAATATCTTGCTTTCACATAAATCATATATTTCTATAACTCAATTATCTATATGTCATAGGCTTGTTAGGTTCGTGTAATTATATGTTAAATGCTATCTGGTGCTAAGCTGCTTGTGTGTCATAGATTCAGTGTAATTTATCTATATATTATATTCCCCTTTATGCTTATTGATGTGAGTTAATGTTTGGATAAAGTTTTCTCACATTGGGATATAATGAGAATGGTGTCTAGAAAAGGATGGGCATATGAGTGCATCTAGTATGGAACTTACTCATAGGTTGATAGCCTAAACGACTATCAAACACGAAATGGACACTAAAGGAACAAAAATCAGCAAGTTCACAAAGAGAAAACAACACACTAGAAGGAGATGAAGAAGAAGAATTGCATGAAATTAAAGATAGATAGAGAGACCCTCACTTCCACCCTCTCTTAGGTTACCCAAAGGAAACACTCTTCCTCAAGCACACCTTTCTTGCCAAATTTCCCAATACCAAGTGAAACCCTAACTTCAAATGTATTCAAGGAACCAATTTCGGGTTTGAGAGCTAAAACTACAAGACTAAAGCTACAATCTAAGAATAATATCCAATTTCATCAAAGTCTAATGAAAAATAAGCCTAAGGAGTCTATTTATACTTATTACATTAAAGATCAAAATACCCTTAATGAAAAGAGGCTCCTATGGAGTGTAAAAAAAAAGCATAAAAAGACCATTACACCCTTAATGAATGGGTGATCGTGTAGTGTTTTGATGTGGTCTTCTTCACACTTCAACATATGACTTTTCTTGAGTCTTTTTGGTCTTCACAATTATTCTTCAACACTTGGACCTCTCGGGCATCTCATCAACGTAAGCTTCCAAGCAACCTTCCATACATGAGATTGTTCTATTGTGGGCTTAAAATGGGTCCCCCATGAGTGCTCTCGTGCCCTCAATGTGACCACAATTGGGCTCTTCTTGTATTGGCCTCGCAGGATGTCTTCAAAAACTAAGGTGGCCATTTGACTTGTATCATCCTCCCCTTCTTGAAAAGGATTCGACCTCGAATTCAAACATAGCAGAACCAAAGAGAGGACAAACAAATACAAACTCCTCATGGAATGAGGGTTAGGGTTAGCACAACAAATCATCTCAACATGCAAAGGTTGCACATATTTGCAATATAACCAAGAATCCTTTAAATTAAATATTAAAAGTTCAATGAAAGATGCACAAAGGATTTGGTTATAGAATTCGCCAAAACTGATACTTTGTTTGTCATGTAGACCAAGCAACAAGTTGGGCGCATCAACATCATCAATTCTATATTTGGCGCCGGGATCAAACGAGAAGAGTGGCCATAGAAACGAGTTTAGACAACACTCCCATTTCCCATAGGCTTCACTCAAACTACACGACGTACTCTTTACAATGGCATACATGTCATCAAAAGTAAGTAGAGAGTAAATAAAGGTATCACTCAAGTCAACTTCTACTAAGGTATCTTCATCACCATATTTCAATCGCTATCCACCTTGCACGATTTCCATGCACCAAATATCAACAAACTTTTAAAATTTTCAAAGTTTGCCAACAATGCCTCAAGACTTGTTTGAAATCATATTTTTGCAAATGAAATATGTAACCATACCAAATTCGACATTCCAAACGCATTGGTAAAGTCTATTCTTTCATCCAAGGTCATTTCCACTAAATGTGGCTCCCACACCCATACTTTTTTATTTTCAAACTTTTCGACCAATAGGTCAAAATGGGTTTGGGTTAATTAGGACCCAAACCAAAGGTCTACATAACCTAAAATTGATATTCTGGAGTTGCAGGTGCAATCAGAATTTGTATCCGACATTGTTTTACTGAAGTTTTAAGCTTAGTGGACATTTGGAACCAGCAAAGACCTCCAAATAGGAAAGGTTCTAAAAACTAGATGAACTACCCGGTAATCAAAAGGTCAGTCCGACCAAGTCATAAATGATTTGAGGCAGCTATGGAGAAGCCCTAACAATGAACATAAGAGGAAATATGAAAAATTACCAGAAAGGTCATTATAATATCCACTAATTAAAGAACTTTAGTCCACAAAAGTAAACAGATAGAAAGTATCTCAAAAGCTCAAAAGGATGGGGTACTGGGCCTGAATCCTCCGAGCATGACTTTCCAGATTATCTTCGCAAAGAGAGAACACTTGCGAGGGATTTCGCCACAGGTATATATTATTAAACCTGCACCCTTACTTCACTTCAATACAGTATAAAACTCAACCTTAACCACTAACTGGCCTCCAACTAAACCAAAAAGGTTGATACACACTAATCTGAATCATAACACAATAATACCATCTCGATATCTACTTAAGAGTAACAAAGGCTTATTCAATCCCAAACCAACACAAGGCATGAGTCATACCACTGACTCCAAATCAAAATATAACCTTCCTTTATCATTTTGCATCTGCTAACCACTCCAAACTAGTAGGAAAAACACCAAAGTCTTGTTTGCGTCATCTAATCCAAGAGATGTTATAAAACTAAAACTGATAAGTTGAAAGTCCATACGAAAAATATTCAAATAATCTTATAATGCTCTATTTTGATACATTAATGGAGATAATCAAGGAACATAATCCATGTCAATGCCATAACCAGTCTGGATGGCACTAAAACTTGTATTCAAAGGTTCAAGACATAATTACTCGTCACCAAATGATGCTCTCTAAATGTCCCATCAATCAAGAATGAAACCATATTGAATCCAACTGAAGTATATTACTCCCACTAAGTATATTATCTAAAATCCCCAAAGAAAACTAAAGACCTAAGGTTAAAGATAAAGGGACCAATACTCGGTCCATGGGCTATCATCTCAACACTTATCAATGATAATCTATCGGAGTCGAGAAGACCGAATAGGTAATCACAGTATATGCTCAACCAACCTATAAATTAAATCTAAACTGAGACAAATCTAAAATGAAGGTTGCACTGAAACTCTACAACCCCAAAGAGAAATCTCAATACAGAGGCTGAATCGCTCGATCTCAACTTCCCAAACCAAACCTGAAGACGGATAGGAATTAATACTTTAGATCCATCATAACTTCCAAATTACCATTCAAATGTGTCGAGTCAAAATTGAACAAATAAGCCTATATCATTGCCAACCATTCAAATTGACTTTAGTATCTAAATCCGAGTTAAATCATGCTAAGCAAAAATCAAACATAGCTGAAATATAAAAAGTCACTATAGTGATAACTATCGACTAAAAATGGAAGCAACCAACTCTGTGCTTGCTCTAGGGCACAAAATGATACGGAATCAAACCAACAACACCAAGAGCTTCAAGTAGGCTCGGATTTCAGTCCAACAACATAAGAACAACAAGTTTAAGTTTCGGTTTTTCAGTCCAACAACACAAGAACAACAAGATAGATAACAATGCTAGTGAATCGAAAAGAGCCCCACACGGCTTCACTAGACTTTAAGATAACAAAATCAACAACAACAACAAGATAAAGAAAGATAGATAACTTGACATATAACATTCAAGAAACTAAGAACCCTACACCAAGAGAGGACCCTAAGTCTAATGAATATAAACACCAGGTTCTTACGAGGACCAAGAGGCACTCAACGACCTCAAAACCCTTGTTTCTAGCCAAAGAGACAACACAAGTATCCCTCTACTTGTGAGATAATAGGGACGGCTTCTAAGAGTGGAAGAGAGAGACGAAATGTTTAGTGTTTTTAGGTTACAAAATCAGCATTCAAAAACTAAGGAATAACTCTCTAACATGTTCTATTTATACTACAAACAAAAGGGGTAAAATGACCCATCCGCCCTTGCTTCTTGTGCCAACCTTGGAGAGTAGTTTATTACACATTAAGACCTCTCTTCACACATAAAAACGTTTAGGTCCTTGGTTGGTTCAATCACCAACTCACACACGGCCATTTGCATGAACAAAGCTTGGAGTTTTTGTAATTCCCGAGCTTGGCTTCGTGTGAAAGGCCGTGTACCTGTGGAGGCTGCCCCAACCGTATCATCCTCTCCATCTTGAGAGGAATTTGACCTCAAATTCAGCATTTGGTCATCTTCAACCGCATCCACGAGGGAGAGATCACCAACGTTGAAAGTGTTGTGCACTTGATATTCCGGTGGAAGGTCAATCTTGTAGGCGTTGTCATTGATTCTCTCAAGTACTTGGAAAGGACCATCACCCCTTGGCAGCAATTTGGACTTCCTTTGAGCTGGAAACCGATCCTTTCGAAGATGCACCCACACCCAATCTTCGGGTTCAAGCACAAGCCTTCTTCTCCCTTTGTTTACCCTTTTTGCAACCTCTTGGTTCTTCTTTTCAAGCTTGATCCGCACCGTCTCATGTATTTTCTTCATTGCCTCGGCTCTTTTATTTCCGTCTAAGCTTTTCATGAGATCACTAGACAAAGGAGTGAGATCTAAAGGGGTAAGGGGATTCAGGCCGTAAACACATTCAAAGGGAGTCATTCCCGTGCTCGAATGTATTACCCGGTTGTATGCAAATTCCACCAAGGGTAGGTGATCTTCCCATGAAGTCAGTTTACCTTTAACCATAGAACGTAGCATAGACCCTAAGGTTCTATTTACTACCTCCGTTTGGCCATCGGTTTATGGGTGGCAAGACGTGGAGAAAAGTAACTTCGTTCCAAGCCTACCCCACATGGACTTCCAAAAGAGACTTAGGAACTTGGAGTCCCTATCGCTCACAATAGTCCTCGGTACCCCGTGAAGCTTTACAACATGTTCAACAAATAATGAAGCTACACTACGAGCATCCTCGGTTTTAGCACATGGAATAAAATGAGCCATTTTAGAGAATCTATCAACAATAACAAAAATGCTATCTCGGCCCTTTCTAGTCCTTGGCAGCCCCAAAACAAAATCCATCGAAATGTCCAACCAAGGTCTAAGGGGAGTAGGGAGTGGGGTGTATAATTCTTGAGGTAGGAGACGAGATTTCGCACTCCGGTAGGCCACGCATTGACTACAAATTTTAGTGACGTCTTTGCGCATTTTGGGCCAATAGAAGTTCTCCTCTAAGATTCTGAGGGTCTTGTCTACCCCAAAGTGCCCCATGAGGCCTCCGTCATGGGCCTCCCTCACAAATAATTCCCTCCAAGAACTAGAAGGAACACACAACCTCCTCCCTTTGAACAAATACCCATCGAACCGAGAGTAGGAGGAATGGTCATTCTCCTTAAGCCAACGGTCCCTTCCCCACTCTTCGCATTCCCTAAAAATAGGAGCAAAGGTAGGATCCTCGGGATACAACAACCGCAAGCTCTCAAAACCCATCAATTTCGGAGACAAGGTAGCAACAAGCACATGCTTTCTAGATAAGGCATCGGCAACAACATTTTCCTTTCCCCTTTTGTAATGAATTACATAAGGGAAAGTCTCGATGAACTCAATCCACTTAGCATGACGCCTATTCAACTTGTCTTGGCTCTTAAGGTGTTTCAACGACTCATGATCCGTTCGTATCACAAACTCCTTAGGCCACAAATAATGTTACCAATTTCCCAAAGCTCTGACAAGGGCGTACAACTCCAAATCATAAGTTGATTAATTAAGAGTTGCCCCTTTGAGCTTTTCACTGAAATAAGCAACGGGCTTACCTTCTTGCATCAAAACAGCCCCGATGCCAACCTTACTAGCATCACACTCTACTTCAAACATCTTATCAAAATCGGGCAATTGCAATAAAGGCGCCGAGATGAGCGTAGCTTTCAAGGCCTCAAAAGCCCTAGCCTGCTCATCACCCCATTTAAAGGGTCCGTCCTTTCTAATTACCTCGGTCAAGGGGGCTGCTATGGAACTAAATCCTTTGACAAACCTCCTATAAAAGCTTGCCAACCCGTGGAAACTTCGGATTTCCTCAATAGTTTTAGGGGTCGGCCAACTTCGAATATAGTCTATCTTGGAATCGTCCACTTCCACACCCCTTGAGCTCACGACAAAACCCAAGAATATAACCTTATCAACACCAAAAGAACACTTCTCCATGTTGGCATACAGCTTCTCCTTTCGGAGCACATCAAACACACATCTCAAATGCATTACATGATCATCAATAGATTTACTATACACCAACACATCGTCAAAGTAAACCACCACAAACTTTCCAATATAAGGCTTCATTACATGATTCATTAGCCTCATAAAGGTGCTAGGAGCATTGGTAAGGCCGAAGGGCATGACCAGCCACTCATATAGACCGAATTTGGTCTTGAATGCGGTCTTCCACTCATCACCGGGTTGCATGCGAATTTGGTGATAGCCGCTCCTAAGGTCCACTTTAGAAAACAAACAAGATCTGTGGAGCTCATCTAACATATCATCTAGTCTAGGGATTGGATGACGATACCTTATAGTGATTTTGTTGATGGCTCTACAATCGACGCACATGCGCCAAGTTCCGTCCTTCTTCGGTACCAAAAGCACCGGAACAGCACACGGACTCATGCTTTCCTTGATGTATCCCTTGTTGAGAAGCTCCTCAACTTGTCTTTCAAGCTCCTTAGTGTCCATGGGATTGCTCCTATAGGCCGGTTTGTTTGGAAGTTGTGAACCCGGCACCAAATCAATTTGGTGCTCAATTCCCCGAAGTGGGGGCAATCCTTGCGGAAGTTCTTGAGGAAATACATCTTCATACTCCTGCAACACACAAGAAATCAAAGGGGAAATGGAAGAATTAGTGGGGTTAGTATTAAAACAATGGGCCAAAAGTAACATCGGCTTGTTTTCATCATGGTCTACGAAGAGTTCTTTCCTCCTAGCCAACATCACTACGTTTTCCATCTCCCTTGTCGTTGGGACAGCCTCGGATGTCCCTACTTCCTCACCTACGGCACTCCCTCCCTTTTCTCCCTTTCCGGATTCCTTCCCCTTTCCCTTCAACTCTCTCATCTTTTGATGCCACTCATTTACTTGGGAGGGTGAAAGAGGGTGAAGTGTGACCTTTCGGCCATCCTTCTCAAGCGTATATCGGTTGGACCTCCCATCGTGTTTAGTAGACCTATCATATTGCCATGGTCTACCTAACAACAAGTGACATGATTGCATTGGGATCACGTCACAAAGCACTTCATCGTGGTAGTTTCCCACCTTAAACCGAATCACACATTGCCTTATGACCTTTAATTCACCACAATCGGTCAACCATTATAGCTTGTAAGGACTAGTGTGTAGTGTAGTTGGTAGCTTCAAGAAATTTACCATAGCATGGCTCGCAACATTCGTACAACTACCACTATCAATCACCAAGGTGCACACACTCCCCTTTACAAGACACTTAGTATGGAATAGATTTTCCCTTTGACTCGGGTCATCTATCACCTTACTAATCATGACACGTCTAACCACAAAGTTTGGAACCACACACTCCCCTTCTTGTGGATAGACATCTTCACTACCATCTAATTCATCATCATTCGGCCCATTTTCAGCTCCCTCTCCATCTTGAGGCTCGGCCTCATCCTCCCCCCTTTCGGAAACCACCTCCTCACCAAGGTAGTACACTTTCCCTTCTCGTAGGATCACATTGCGCCGGTTCGGACATTCATTGGCCTTATGCCCCCAACCTTGGCACTTGAAGCATTGGAACCCCTTTGGGTTGGGATATTTGTGAGCCTCCAGTTTCGGAGGGAATTTAGGGACTGTTTTGGACTCGGGCAGCTTCGTAGGGGCGGGTTGGTCGTTGTTTTTGGGCCAACCCGAGGGGGTTTGTACCCTTGCCTTGAAGGATGATCTCTCCTTAAGTTCCCTTTCAATCTCAAGGGCCGCTTGGAATATACCGTCAATGGTTTCAAACCGGTGAAGGGTCAAATGAGTGGAGATCTCTTTGTTCAACCCACACTTGAACCGGATGATGTCGTGACTGATTTGCTCCCCACGATGATCAAGTTTCAACATGAGTTGTTGGAACTCGTCAAAATAGGCCATCACACTCTTGCCTCCTTGCCGCAAGCCATATAATCTAGCAAGCAACTCATGACGATATCTCTCGGGAAGGTATCGTTGTCTCATCAAATACCTCAACCGATACCAAGGTGGTGGCTGCCCATCAACTAATTCATTACTAAATCGTTTAACATACTCCCACCAAGTGTTAGCATAGCCCTCGAGGTGAGCTATAGCGTAGCAACTCTTCTTTTCTTCCGAGATGTCATTAACTTGGAAAACTTTGTCACAAGCCGATTCCCAAGTTAAGTAGGTCTCGGGGTCACTTTCACCCTTAAAGATGGGTAGGCTCAACTTGATGGTGTTGATGCCTACGTCTCTCTCTTGGTGTCGGTTTCCCCTATCTCCATACCCCCGGTATCTCCTAGGTTCTCCTCGACCCCCTCTTAACTCCTCCTCCCTCATATAAGCATCATCAAAGGCTCCATCTCCTTCATACTCCTCTCTACCGTATCCTTCAAAGTGGGCTGGTCGGCCTTGGCCGTTTTGATTCGGAGGATTTGGAATTTGCGGTCTTTGGGTTAATGGAGCTTGGAATGGAGGGTTCGGATTTAGTGGAGGTACTTGGCGTCCAAATCCCTCTTGTGGAATTGGAGGGGCTTGGAAATGTAGTGGTCTAGTGGGGTCTCGGTTTGGAGGAAAATAGGTAGTTTGGCTTGCGGTAGTTAGTGGAGCTTGGGGTGCATTTAGCATTTGGTGGACTGTTTCGGGGGTGATGGTTGCGGAGGAGGTCCTATCATGACCATTGGTAGATACATGTAGAGGAGTAGAAGGACGAGAGTTCCTTTTACTCTCCACTTGTTCTAATCTCCCACTAATAGTCGACACTTCCCCCTTTATTGCTGGCAAGTCCCCTCTCACGGCCCCAAATTCCGAATTCAACCTTTCAAGTGTCCGGGTAACGGCCTCAAGAGTGACCCTCATAGAATCAAGGGCATTAGTATCCACATTATGAGACGTAGCTCCTTCCATTGTCAAGATATTATCCGCTTTAGTTCACCACAAGTTCGTGTTCCACAAGTGTTGTATAATTGGCTAGTAACCGTGAAATTTTTAAGGTATGAGTAAGCTCTTATCCGGAATGGATTCTTGTTTGAAGACTCAAAGAATTCTTGCCGGACTAGAGTAAAAAATCAGCAATTCATTCAAACGAATAAAAGCACTCAAATAATCGTTGACACGAACAAACGGTTCAAGGAACTAGTTGACAACCTAGTAGGAAGGTACTAGTTTGTTAATTAGTTCTAGGACCAAGTAAGGGAAACCAAGGATCAACAATTAGCAACCAAAGAATATCCTAAGTTGAGCTTATAGTGACGTGGCAGCATGCAATGGTTCCACACGTTCTTCTTCTCTTTTTTTTTTTTTTTTTTTTTTTCGTGTTAATATTCACACAACTTGTTATAGTTTGCAAAGTGTTTTGGTGGGAAAAATAAAATCTTGTAGTATTTCACCCTTTTCAAACTCAAGAAAGTGAGGTTTGGTTGACTAATCCCACAAAACAAGGCTCCTTGAATTAGGGAAAAGTGATTGACAAGACTAGAAGGTGATGGGTGCAAGTCTTTCACAACAACTTTATAGCTTGTCTTACAACTTGAGCACACAACAAGATGAACAAGATGAAAAAGTTCAAATGATGAACACCTCAACAAACTTCATCAACTTCTTTAGCACATAAACACACAACCACCGATTTTTCTTTTGGTTATCAACAACATACAACTTTCGGCCACTTCAAGTCACTACACAATGTTCAAGTTTTCAAGCTCAACTTTTGGATCTAGACACCTTAGTGTTGGTGAGAAAGAAACCAACACTAGAAACTCACTAAACAAGCAAAATAACACCTAGATCTAAACATACAACATCATTCTTGGTTTCAACTTTTAATGGACAGATTTTCAGAATTTCTTTTTGGTGTTGTTTGTTTAAGCCGTGAACTAGCCCAAGATGGGTTATGTTGGAACATAACCGGTCTCGCTTTGATACCAAATGATACGGAATCAAACCAACAACACCAAGAGCTTCAAGTAGGCTCGGATTTCAGTCCAACAACACAAGAACAACAAGTTTAAGTTTCGGTTTTTCAGTCCAACAACACAAGAACAACAAGATAGATAACAATGCTAGTGAATCGAAAAGAGCCCCACACGGCTTCACTAGACTTTAAGATAACAAAATCAACAACAACAACAAGATAAAGAAAGATAGATAACTTGACATATAACATTCAAGAAACTAAGAACCCTACACCAAGAGAGGACCCTAAGTCTAATGAATATAAACACCAAGTTCTTACGAGGACCAAGAGGCACTCAACGACCTCAAAACCCTTGTTTCTAGCCAAAGAGACAACACAAGTATCCCTCTACTTGTGAGATAATAGGGACGGCTTCTAAGAGTGGAAGAGAGAGACGAAATGTTTAGTGTTTTTAGGTTACAAAATCAGCATTCAAAAACTAAGGAATAACTCTCTAACATGTTCTATTTATACTACAAACAAAAGGGGTAAAATGACCCATCCGCCCTTGCTTCTTGTGCCAACCTTGGAGAGTAGTTTATTACACATTAAGACCTCTCTTCACACATAAAAACGTTTAGGTCCTTGGTTGGTTCAATCACCAACTCACACACGGCCATTTGCATGAACAAAGCTTGGAGTTTTTGTAATTCCCGAGCTTGGCTTCGTGTGAAAGGCCGTGTACCTGTGGAGGCTGCCCCAACCGTATCACAAAATATAGCCACAAAACAGAAATTATGCCAAAGGATTGGGCTAAAGATGAAACTATCTCATTCCTTAACCACTGGAGGGCATAAACTATCAAACAAAACTCAGAAACTCCACAAGGTTGCAAACCAGATCAGCAGTGGCAAAACTCTAGCAACTTAGAGAAAAGCAACTTAAGCCAAAACTAGCCAATCAGATACTCCATCTCAGCAAGAATAGCCATAGACACTTATCATCAAGGAGAAACACTATACCAAGCCTCGTTAGGCTGAACAAACTATAGAATGGGGATTTCCTAAATCCACCAAAAAATACATCATTAAAGAAGAAATATACCTATCTTGAAACGAAGGTCAAAGTCTAGACCACCAACAAAAAATCAACAACTCAAGATAAGGAATATCCACATTGCCAACTTAAAAAGTAATCGCAGGAAAGGCCACCTGCCTCTATCACTCTAACTCCACAAAAGTCAAGAATCTCATCACGGTGTGGATGAAGTATAAAATCTCCACACCAATAAGAAAGGCAATCCATCACAAGGGAACGAACACAACAAACCTATGAGATAAATCCACGAAATCTCAATCTCAATATCAACACCTCTGTCGGGTGATAAAATAGTCATAATCGAAGAACATACCTCAAACTGGTCAATCTCACAAGTCTTCACAACCAATAAGGCAAGTCTAAGAATCTCAAACACTATAACCAACAATATAACTAAATTGCCAACTCTTGAGCCATACAGAACCACAGAAGGTCAACTTACCTTCGATATTACCATACATTCTTGATTAAATCTAACGTAGTTAACAAAGAGGGAAAACAATCAACCTCATAAAGCTATGGAAAAAAATCATCCAATTGGGCTATTTCTACCCAAGCCACCCAATAAGATCACAAAGAATAAAATTCTAACTAGATAACACTAATCTAAATAGCTACCCAAAATGGATCAATTACATCAAGTAATAATATCAACAATATCAATAACCTTATGTAGTGATAGCAATAGTATCAACAATATCAGAGTAGGCGGTACCAAAATAAACATTAATATCATCTACCACTCAAGGGCCATAATAAAGCTAATATGCCAAGATAATGTGTCTAAAACCCAAATGCTATACCCATAGGGAGAAAATACATCAATATAGATCTATTCCATCCACTACTAAAGGAAATAAACCATGGAGTAGTCATATAATCATGAATTTAGTAATAAGGCACAAAATAATCAATATGAACTCATCAAGGCATATAATCATTAATATGTATGAAAGATCCTAATACACATCATAAAAGATAAATGCAGGAAATAAAAGAATACCTATCATGGTGAAATATGCAATCACATGCCTACGACATAGGGAGATGTAATACACCAAACTTTTCTAGCTTAAATTAATTCCTAGAATGTTAAGGGATAGCTTCCAAAATGAATAATATTTATTCCATATGGAATTTTTAAGATTTCAACTTTTCATTATGTGAGAAATTGAATACGCTTTTCATCAATACCAAATTCGCCTAAATCTGACACTCGGTGAAGGAGTTATGGCATTTTAAGTTGACAGTGTGCCACCTGGACTCTCAGCGCATCACGGAGGAGGAAAAAATGGCAATTGTCAATTCCAGTGGACCTCTGCGATATTGGAGCATCACAGAGTGGTCCATTTTCCCATTTGTCAAAATCCAGTAGCCCAACGCGATCTTACCACATCGTATTGGTAGCTAAAATTACAAACTGATAGGGCACCGCAATAGCTCCACGTCGTGGAGAAAGCCCATTTCCCACTCGTCCTTTTCTAGTGAGCCACAATGATTGTGGCACGTTGCGGTGGCCAGCCAAATTAGGATTTTTGCTTCTTTTATAGTATCATTTAAAAGCTCAAGGAGGTGTTTTGGTTAATTCTCAAGCCCCCAAATACGTCCAAACACATGATTTAACCCTATTACAAGCCTTCTATGCTTATATTCATCAAAATTTCTCTCAACCAAAACCCTAAGCTTCATTATTCAACTTCAAGAATCCCCAAGATTCCACCATTCTTTTTCCAAATCAGTTCAAGATTCAAAGTTCCCAATACAAGAACACTAAGAATTATCCTTCAAGAGCACAAATAGGATCTCAAAAGTAAGCTTGTGCATCTAGTTCATCATCCAAGGTATGTGGGGTTTGAACAAGGATAAATTTTTTGTTCTTGTGCCAAAAAAAACATGAATTTTATTAAAGATTACATGATTTATAAGTTGGGGTTTATACCCAAAGCATCTTGTTTTAAGCTTATGAAGATATAAGTGATTTAAGCCTTGAATTGCATGTTCATCCCACCTATTTATACTTTGAATTGACGATTTATATCATGAATTGTACATCCCTATTGTGAATTGATATTTTTAAGTATTTCCAAGATAATTGTTGAGAATTAAGCTTCATTATGAAATTGTGATCATTTAAGCGAATATGCTTTAAACACAGGTATGAATTTTGATATTTTATTAAGAGTATATTATTAGCATGCTTTAACATGCATTCAAATTTTAAAGAAAGATTGATCTTTCGAACCTAAGTTGGGATAGGAATCCGCATTATTTATGATTTAAAGAAAAGAGAAGTATAATTGGTTTTCATTATAAACCCTTGTACTATTTTAAGGTGGATTTCCTAAAAGTTCTGAGCAATAAGTATGGGATTAGTATTTAACACCGAGTTGGGAATGATTTCAAGGTTTCATGCCCCAGAACTATGTGCCACCGTAGGTTTTTGAAACGCCCATAGTGGGCTAAGATAGTTATCACTTAAGTTAAGGTTCTACTCCAATGGCAAGGGTAGAACAACTCTCCCCAACGTGGGCAAGACATTGGACTCTATGTCAGTTCACATGATTTATGTCGGTTAGAAGAAACTCCCTGAGTCCTAAAGTCCCTAAGTCCCAAAGTTCCGAAATTTCTAAAGCTTCCAAAGTTTTTATGTCCTAATGTTTTGAAAGCATTCCTTATAGCTTAATAGTAAAGGTTTTCAGAATAGTTTTAAGGCATCTCTCTTCAGATAAAGTGTTATCCCTAAAGTTTTAAAGCTTATAGACTACAGATTCTAGAATAGAAAGAGTAACAGAAAAGCTTTAAGAAAATAAAGTGTTAAGGCTCACAAATTTTACTCAGATCATGCTTTACAGAAAGATATTAGCTACAATTTTCAGCTTACAGATTAAGAGTGAGTCCTTTTTTACACTTAGACAATATGATTTAAAGGGAGAATACAAGTACAGCTTTTAGAACTAAATGTTATGACTCACAAGGTTTGATACGGAATCGACAAGGGAACACGAAACAACCACCAAATCAGTCCACTAATCTTAAGGATTCGAGGACCAAGATGGAGACCTCACTCGGATTCGCTACCAACAACAAGAATACAAGATACAAGAGTATATTTCAACACCAAAACAGTGACAAAACGTGATGAACAAGATGAACAACAATAATACAAGTTTCGGATTCAACGAAGACCCCAAAACAGTCCACTACACAACACATACACGATTTGCAAGAAAATAAAGATAGATAGTGAGACCAAGATTATTACAAGATTAAGAACCAAGTGTATTTCAACACTAACCCCTAATGAATGTAACAATCAAAACCACACTCTTACGGTGACCACCAAGGGAATGAACTCGCCTCAAGATCTACCGTTTCCAAGCAAAGATCAATATTGGCTTTTCCAAGCCCTATGCTAAGGGTGACTTTTCCAAGTCCTACAACTAATGGTGTTACACTCTCAAAAGAGAGAAAAATATGTCTTTCAATTCTTCATCATTCAAAAACTAGTGAAAATAAGACTAAAGGGGCCTATTTATAATACATTGCAAATGAAGATAACAAGACCACTTTGCCCTTAATGAGAGGGGCGGCCATGGTGTGTAAATACACCATGTGTAATGTCCAAAATACCCTTAATTAAGGTCCAAAACCGTGAGTCCTCAACCTTAAATTCTCCAAGCAATCTTCCACACGCGAGATTGCTTTAAGTTATGCTCAAAACGGGTCCTCCATGCATGCTCTTGTTTTCTCGAGGTGACCAAGTCTTGAGTCTCTATGTGTTGGCCTCCAAAAATGTCATCAAAAGATAAGATGGCCATTTGTCCCGTATCATCCTCCCCTTCTTGAAAAGGATTCGACCTCGAATCCAAACCTTGCAAAACCGAAAAGAGGACCAATAAATGCAAACTCCTCATGGCATGAGGGTTAGGGTTAGCATAACAAATCATCTCAACATGCCAAGGTTGCACATATTTGCAATATAACCAAGAATCCTTTGAAAAGAATATTAAAAACTCAATAAAAGATGTACAAAGGATTTGGTTATAGGATACATCAAGAGTGCCACTTTGCTTGTCAAGTAGACCAAGCAGCAAGTTTGGTGCACCAACATCACCATTTCTAAATTTGGCACCGGGGTCAAATGGGAAAAGTGGCCATAGACATGGGTCTCGACAACACTTCCCTTTCCCGAGATCTACACCTAAACTAAATGACATACTCTCTACAATAACATACATATCATCCAAATCAAATAGAGAGTAGAGAAAGGTATCACTCAAATCGACTTCTACTAAGGTGCTCTCATGTGTGTACTCACTACTAGTTTCCCAATAATCACCATGAGTACTCTCAACAATGAAATCACACAAAGTAGAAGAAGAAGTAGGTTCCGTGATACAAAATCAAACCAACAACACCAAGAACTACAAGTAGGTTCGGATTTCAGTCCAACAACACAAGAACAACAAGTTTAATTTTCAGTTTTTCAGCTCAACAACACAAGAACAACAAGATGAACAACAATGCTAGTGAATCGAAAAGAGCCCCACACGGCTTCACTAGACTTGAAGATAACAAAATTAACAACAACAACAAGATAAGGAAAGATAGATAACTTGACATATAACATTCAAGAAACTAAGAACCCTAACATCAAGAGAGGATCCTAAGTCTAATGAATATAAACACCAAGTTCTTACGAGGACCAAGAGGCACTCAACGACCTCAAAACCCTTGTTTCTAGCCAAAGAGACAACACAAGTATCCCTCTACTTGTGAGATAGTAGTGGCGGCTTCCAAGAGTGGAAGAGAGAGAGAAAAGTTTAGTGTTTTAGGTTTACAAAAATCAGCATTCAAAAAAAACTAAGGAATAGCTCTCTAATATGTTCTATTTATACTACAAACAAAAAAGGATAAAATGACCCATCCGCCCTTGCTTCTTGTGCCAACCTTGAAGAGTAGTTTATTAAACATTAAGACCTCTCTTCACACATAAAAACGTTTAGGTCCTTGGTTGGTTCAATCACCAACTCACACACGGCCATTTGCATGAACAAAGCTTGGAGTTTTTGTAATTCCCGAGCTTGGCTTCGTGTGAAAGGCCGTGTACTTGTGGAGGCTGCCCCAACCGTATCATCCTCTCCATCTTGAGAGGAATTTGACCTCAAATTCAGCATTTGGTCATCTTCAACCGCATCCACGAGGGAGAGATCACCAACGTTGAAAGTGTTGTGCACTTGATATTCCGGTGGAAGGTCAATCTTGTAGGCGTTGTCATTGATTCTCTCAAGTACTTGGAAAGGGCCATCACCCCTTGGCAGCAACTTGGACTTCCTTTGAGCTGGAAACCGATCCTTTCGAAGATGCACCCACACCAAATCTCCAGGTTCAAGCACAAGCCTTCTTCTCCCTTTGTTTACCCTTTTTGCAACCTCTTGGTTCTTCTTTTCAAGCTTGATCCGCACCGTCTCATGCATTTTCTTCATTGCCTCGGCTCTTTTATTTCCATCTAAGCTGGTCATGAGATCACTAGACAAAGGAGTGAGATCTAAAGGGGTAAGGGGATTCAGGCCGTAAACACATTCAAAGGGAGTCATTCCCGTGCTCGAATGTATTACCCGGTTGTATGCAAATTCCACCAAGGGTAGGTGATCTTCCCATGAAGTCAGCTTACCTTTAACCATAGAACGTAGCATAGACCCTAAGGTTCTATTTACTACCTCCGTTTGGCCATCGGTCTGTGGGTGGCAAGACGTGGAGAAAAGTAACTTCTTTCCAAGCCTACCCCACATGGACTTCCAAAAGAGACTTAGGAACTTGGAGTCCCTATCGCTCACAATAGTCCTCGGTACCCCGTGAAGCTTTACAACATGTTCAACAAATAATGAAGCTACACTACGAGCATCCTCGGTTTTAGCACATGGAATAAAATGAGCCATTTTAGAGAATCTATCAACAATAACAAAAATGCTATCTCGGCCCTTTCTAGTCCTTGGCAGCCCCAAAACAAAATCCATCGAAATGTCTAACCAAGGTCTAAGGGGAGTAGGGAGTGGGGTGTATAACCCTTGAGGTAGGAGACGAGCTTTCGCACTCCGGCAGGCCACGCATTGACTACAAATTTTAGTGACGTCTTTGCGCATTTTGGGCCAATAGAAGTTCTCCTCTAAGATTCCGAGGGTCTTGTCTACCCCAAAGTGCCCCATGAGGCCTCCGTCATGGGCCTCCCTCACAAATAATTCCCTCCAAGAACTAGAAGGAACACACAACCTCCTCCCTTTGAACAAATACCCATCGAACCGAGAGTAGGAGGAATGGTCATTCTCCTTAAGCCAACGGTCCCTTCCCCACTCTTCGCATTCCCTAAAAATAGGAGCAAAGGTAGGATCCTCGGGATATAACAACCGCAAGCTCTCAAAACCTATCAATTTCGAAGACAAGGTAGCAACAAGCACATGCTTCCTAGACAAGGCATCGGCAACAACATTTTCCTTTCCCCTTTTGTAATGAATTACATAAGGGAAAGTCTCGATGAACTCAATCCACTTAGCATGACGCCTATTCAACTTGTCTTGGCTCTTAAGGTGTTTCAACGACTCATGATCAGTTCGTATCACAAACTCCTTAGGCCACAAATAATGTTGCCAATTTCCCAAGGCTCTAACAAGGGCGTACAACTCCAAATCATAAGTTGAGTAATTAAGAGTTGCCCCTTTGAGCTTTTCACTGAAATAAGCAACGGGCTTACCTTCTTGCATCAAAACAGCCCCGATGCCAACCTTACTAGCATCACACTCTACTTCAAACATCTTATCAAAATCGGGCAATTGCAATAAAGGCGCCGAGATGAGCGTAGCTTTCAAGGCCTCAAAAGCCCTAGCCTGCTCATCACCCCATTTAAAGGGTCCGTCCTTTCTAATTACCTCGGTCAAGGGGGCTGCTATGGAGCTAAATCCTTTGACAAACCTCCTATAAAAGCTTGCCAACCCGTGGAAACTTCGGATTTCTCCAATAGTTTTAGGGGTCGGCCAACTTCGAATAGAGTCTATCTTGGAATCGTCCACTTCCACACCCCTTGAGCTCACGACAAAACCCAAGAATATAATCTTATCAACACCAAAAGAACACTTCTCCATGTTGGCATACAGCTTTTCCTTTCGGCGCACATCAAACACACATCTCAAATGCATTACATGATCATCAATAGATTTACTATATACCAACACATCATCAAAGTAAACCACCACAAACTTTCCAATATAAGGCTTCATTACATGATTCATTAGCCTCATAAAGGTGCTAGGAGCATTGGTAAGGCCGAAGGGCATGACCAGCCACTCATAGAGACCGAATTTGGTCTTGAATGCGGTCTTCCACTCATCACCGGGTTGCATGCAAATTTGGTGATAGCCACTCCTAAGATCCACTTTAGAAAACAAACAAGATCCGTGGAGCTCATCTAACATATCATCTAGTCTAGGGATTGGATGACGATACCTTATAGTGATTTTGTTGATGGCTCTACAATCGACGCACATGCGCCAAGTTCCGTCCTTCTTCGGTACCAAAAGCACCGGAACAGCACACGGACTCATGCTTTCCTTGATGTACCCCTTGTTGAGAAGCTCCTCAACTTGCCTTTCAAGCTCCTTAGTGTCCATGGGATTGCTCCTATAGGCCGGTTTGTTTGGAAGTTGTGAACCCGGCACCAAATCAATTTGGTGCTCAATTCCCCGAAGTGGGGGCAAACCTTGCGGAAGTTCTTGTGGAAATACATCTTCATACTCCTGCAACACACAAGAAATCAAAGGGGAAATGGAAGAATTAGTGGGGTTAGTATTAAAACAATGGGCCACAAGTAACATCGGCTTGTTTTCATCATGGTCCACGAAGAGTTCTTTCCTCCTAGCCAACATCACTATGTTTTCCATCTCCCTTGTCGTTGGGACAGCCTCGGATGTCCCTACTTCCTTACCTACGGCATCCCCCCCCTTTTCTCCCTTTCCGGATCCCCCCCCCCTTTCCCTTCAACTCCCTCATCTTTTGATGCCACTCATTTACTTGGGAGGGTGAGAGAGGATGAAGTGTGACCTTTCGGCCATCCTTCTCAAGCGTATACCGGTTGGACCTCCCATCGTGTTTAGTAGACCTATCATATTGCCATGGTCTACCTAACAACAAATGACATGCTTGCATTGGGATCACGTCACAAAGTACCTCATCGTGGAAGTTTCCCACCTTAAACCGAATCACACATTGTCTCGTGACCCTTAATTCACCACAATCATTCAACCATTGTAGCTTGTAAGGACTAGTGTGTGGTGTAGTTGGTAGCTTCAAGAAATTTACCATAGCATGGCTCGCAACATTTGTACAACTACCACTATCAATCACCAAGGTGCACACATTCTCCTTTACAAGACACTTAGTATGGAATAGATTTTCCCTTTGACTCGGGTCATCTATCGCCTTACTAATCATGACACGTCTAACCACAAAGTTTGGAACCACACACTCCCCCTCTTGAGGATAGACATCTTCACTACCATCTACTTCATCATCATTCGGCCCATTTTCAGCTCCCTCTCCATCTTGAGGCTTGGCCTCATCCTCCCCCCTTTCGGAAACCACCTCCTCACCAAGGTAGTACACCTTTCCTTCTCGTAGGATCACATTGCGCCGGTTCGGACATTCGTTGGCCTTATGCCCCCAACCTTGGAACTTGAATCATTGGAACCCCTTTGGGTTGGGATATTTGTGAGCCTCCGGTTTCGGAGGGAATTTAGGGACGGTTTTGGACTCGGGCAGCTTCGTAGGGGCGGGTTGGTCCTTGTTTTTGGTCCAACCCGAGGGGGCTTGTACCCTTGCCTTGAAGGATGATCTCTCCTTAAGTTCCCTTTCAATCTCAAGGGCCGCTTGGAATATACCGTCAATGGTTTCAAACCGATGAAGGGTCAAATGAGTGGAGATCTCTTTGTTCAACCCACACTTGAACCGGATGATGTCGTGACTGATTTTCTCCTCTCGATGATCAAGTTTCAACATGAGTTGTTGGAACTCGTCAAAATAGGCCATCACACTCTTGCCTCCTTGCCGCAAGCCATATAATCTAGCAAGCAACTCATGACGATATCTCTCGGGAAGGTATCGTTGCCTCATCAAGTACCTCAACCGATACCAAGGTGGTGGCTGCCCATCGACTAATTCATTACCAAACCGTTTAACATACTCCCACCAAGTGTTAGCATAGCCCTCAAGGTGAGCTATAGCGTAGCAACTCTTCTTTTCGTCCGAGATGTCATTAACTTGGAAAACTTTGTCACAAGCCGATTCCCAAGTTAAGTAGGCCTCGGGATCACTTTCACCCTTAAAGATGGGTAGGCTCAACTTGATGGTGTTGATGCCTACGTCTCTCTCTTGGTGTTGGTTTCCCCTATCTCCATACCCCCGGTATCTCCTAGGTTCTCCTTGACCCCCTCTTAACTCCTCCTCCCTCATATAAGCATCATCAAAGGCTCCATCTCCTTCATACTCCTCTCTACCGTATCCTTCAAAGTGGGCTGGTCGGCCTTGGCCATTTTGATTCGGAGGATTTGGAATTTGTGGTCTTTGGTTTAATGGAGCTTGGAATGGAGTGTTCGGATTTAGTGGAGGTACTTGGCGTCCAAATCCCTCTTGTGGAATTGGAAGGGCTTGGAAATGTAGTGGTCTAGTGGAGTCTCGGTTTGGAGGAAAATAGGTAGTTTGGCTTGCGGTATTTAGTGGAGCTTGGGGTGCATTTAGCATTTGGTGGACTGTTTCGGGGGTGATGGTTGCGGAGGAGGTCCTATCATGACCATTGGTAGATACATGTAGAGGAGTAGAAGGACGGGAGTTCCTTTGACTCTCCATTTGTTCTAATCTCCCACTAATAGTCGACACTTCCCCCTTTATTGCTGCCAAGTCCCCTCTCACGACCCCAAATTCCGAATTCAACCTTTCAAGTGTCCGGGTAACGGCCTCAAGAGTGACCCTCATAGAATCAAGGGCATTAGTATCCACATTATGAGACGTAGTTCCTTCCATTGTCAAGGTATTATCCGCTTTAGTTCACCACAAGTTCGTGTTCCACAAGTGTTGTATAATTGGCTAGTAACCGTGAGATTTGTAAGGTATGAGTAAGCTCTTATCCGGAATGGATTCTTGTTTGAAGACTCAAAGAATTCTTGCCGGACTAGAGTCAAAAATCAGCAACTCATTCAAACGAATAAAGCACTCAAATAAACGTTGACACGAACAAACGGTTCAAGGAACTAGTTGACAACCTAGTAGAAATGTACTAGTTGAGCACACAACAAGATGAACAAGATGAACAATTTCAAAAGATGAACACCTCAACAATCTTCTTCAACTTCTTTAGGACATAAACACAACATCCACCGATTTTATTTCTTTTTTTTTTTTGGACACCAACAACATACAACTTTCGGCCACTTCAAGTCACTACACAATGTTCAAGTTTTCTTTTTTTCAAGCTCAACTTTTGGATTTAGACACCTTAGTGTTGGTGAGAAAGAAACCAACACTAGAAACTCACTAAACAAGCAAAATAACACTTAGATCTAGACATGCATCATCATTCTCGGCTTCAACTTTTAATGGACAGATTTCAGAATTTCCTTTTGGTGTTGTTTGTTCAAGCCGTGAACTAGCCCAAGATGGGTTATGTTGGAACACAACCGGTCTTGCTTTGATACCAAATGATACAAAATCAAACCAACAACACCAAGAACTACAAGTAGGTTCGGATTTCAGTCCAACAACACAAGAACAACAAGTTTAATTTTTAGTTTTTCAGCTCAACAACACAAGAACAACAAGTTGAACAACAATGCTAGTGAATCGAAAAGAGCCCCACACGGCTTCACTAGACTTGAAGATAACAAAATTAACAACAACAACAAGATAAGGAAAGATAGATAACTTGACATATAACATTCAAGAAACTAAGAACCCTAACATCAAGAGAGGACCCTAAGTCTAATGAATATAAACACCAAGTTCTTACGAGGACCAAGAGGCACTCAACGACCTCAAAACCCTTGTTTCTAGCCAAAGAGACAACACAAGTATCCCTCTACTTGTGAGATAGTAGTGGCGGCTTCCAAGAGTGGAAGAGAGAGAGAAAAGTTTAGTGTTTTAGGTTTACAAAAATCAGCATTCAAAAAAAAACTAAGGAATAGCTCTCTAATATGTTCTATTTATACTACAAACAAAAAAGGATAAAATGACCCATCCGCCCTTGCTTCTTGTGCCAACCTTGAAGAGTAGTTTATTACACATTAAGACCTCTCTTCACACATAAAAACGTTTAGGTCCTTGGTTGGTTCAATCACCAACTCACACACGGCCATTTGCATGAACAAAGCTTGGAGTTTTTGTAATTCCCGAGCTTGGCTTCGTGTGAAAGGCCGTGTACTTGTGGAGGCTGCCCCAACCGTATCATTCCGCAACTACACATTCCTTACCCTTAAGAGTACTCTCATCTTCCAAGAAGAGATTTCCCTCTTTAGGAGGAATGTTGTCACACCATAGTGGGTTAGCATATAGGCTATAGCTTCCAAGGCAAGCTATACCGTCATTTTCACCACTAGGTTCATTAGGAGTGTTTAAATCATCTTCAAACAAGACATTATTCCTAAAAAGAGTGTGATCTACCTCACGGACAGATTTGGAACAAGAAAGTTCCTCACTCTCTAAATGATCAATATCAAGTTTCAAGGAGGTTTCAAACACAATATTACCCCAAGAAGAGCTCTCGGGTTCATTCTCACTTTGTTGACCAACATTTTCAAATATTTCACTCACTTGAGTCCAATTAAGCACATCACACACATACTCAAGTGGTGGGTAATTTTCACACATAAGTTGATCAACACAAATTTCAGAAGATAACGTACTTTCATTCAACATAATGGTTTCAACACTAGGTGGACATAAATCGATCTTACAAGAAGAGTCTATTCGGTCATCAATAGGATCAACTAGTGTATCCACACTCACAACATGTACATCATCATCAAGTGGCAAAGAAACAATACACTCACATATAGGCAAGCTACAACTCACACTCAATGGGCTACTAGCCACACAATTATCATTCACATGTACAAAAGTGTAAGAGTTTGCCATTTTACCTTGAAGTCCTTGAGTAGATTCTTCTTTGTCATGGTGTGAAGGTCCTCCAAAAGTTTGGGCAGCAACTTCCTTTTGGCATTGTTCTTCTTCGCTTGCCATGTTGGTACCTACACAAATGTCCTTAGAAATAGAAGGACAACCAATGTTAGTATAGTTTGGTGGTAATCCCCTCACTTCGCTCAACACAACCTCTCCTTTTTCCACTCTCGGATTACCACCTTTCACTCCCTTACTCCTCTCAATCTTTTGTCTCTCATAATAAGTTGAATTGGAGTAGGTAGGAACTTCTTTTTGTGGCCCGGGCAGAATGTACGTCTCAAGGCAATTTCCCCATCGGTCTCTTACAATATTAGGCCAATTTTGCATATTTGGAACTTTATGTTGTGCAAACCAATCGGCGCCCAAGCTCACATAACCATAGGTTATGGGAAAAACATCACACCACACCTCCTCATGGTAATTAAATTGGGAGAAGACAACTTTTACCCTCTCGGTAACCCTAAACCTGTCCAAGAAGTATGGAACAAGTAAAGGCTCGCAAAATAACCCCAAGTAATCAACCATGGATGGAACAATGTAGTTTCTATAGTACCTATCATTTAACACAACGAGGCAGCCCGGTATCCCACAAATGGTCACCTTTTCGGAGTGTACACTCCTTCTCGGATCAACATTGTAAAGCACATGAGTACCCCTCGGTTTTGGAGATTCATACTCTCTTCTTCTCATTGGAAAACCTACACTATTGCTAGTATAACCATTCACACTATATCGACCTTGATAAGAAGTACTACAAGGTGGAGAATATGAATCTTCACACTCCTCACGTGTACTCTCATCATAGCTCTCATAAGGTTTGCGAACGAAAGGGTTATACCTAACACCAAATCTAGGTTCGGAGTGGGGAGTGCGAGACTCCTCACATGTCCCAACTTCATCATAAGATCCATCACGAGGTCCTACATCATCTCCAAAGTCACCATAAGCACTAGGCACTTCATTCACCTCATTTTCTCCCTCAAAACAGTAACTTTCAAATCTGCCTATGTTTTGATCATGACTATTTTCATAGCCTCCGCAATCTCCCTCAACTTCGTAGCCATAAAAACCCTCACTACAATCATAGTCTCCCATATTGTAGTCACAATAATCCCCGGCTATCGAAGTCATGTTCCCCTTATATCACCCCTTAAACCTACAAAATGAACAAACAAGATTAGTCGTAAAGCTCCTCACCAACACTCGATACACTCACCTTTGTGATTCTCACAATTGGAGCGGCGAATATTGAAAGTTGCTTATACTCCGGTAGTCAATAGGATGTCAATTCTACTTGGCGGCCGGAATAGATTCTTGTTTGATCGACTCAAGACACAACACAAAATCTACTTAAGAACTTGAAACAAAGAAGTTACTACGAGTTAAAAATGAGAAAAGCACACAAATAACAAAGACACGACAAACGGACACAAAACTAACTTACAAACTAGTAGGAGATTACTAGGTTGTCAATTAGTGTTCGAACCAACAAACGAACTAAGAGACAATAAAAATGAAACTAAGAAATCTCAAATTTGAGCCAAAATTTGATGCGTGAACAGTAACTTGATGACGTGGCAGCCACGTATTGGTCTCGGTCCCACACAACTTTGTTGTCCAATTTCAAGTCTTGGTCAATTTTTCAATTTGGACTTTGGTGGAATTTGTTTAAGGAGGGAAATTCAAACAAGTCTTGGAGCCCTTTTCAATTTCAAGTTTTCAAGACTTGACTTTATTGTACTTCTCCTTAAAACATGGATCCTTAAATCATGGAAAAGTGTTGGAAAGTGGTTGAGACTTGATTGATAGGTCTTTGTTGGTTGTAGTGTCTTTCAAGACTAACAAATAATACACCCTTTTCCTTCAACTTTTTAGATTTAACATTCACTTTATCTTCAACAATATATGAAGGTGGTGATGAACATCAAGAACAACAACAACAACACCAAGAACTACAACAATAATCTCCAAGAACACCAACAATTTTCACACGGCCACTTCCAAATTCCACAATAACAATATCTCCAACACTTGGCCAAGACAACTACACCTTCAACAAAATGGTTCTCAATCCACCAATTAACAACAATATCACGTGGCCAAGCTTATAACAACAACAAGATGAAAGCCACAAGGCCAACTCCAAGATAATAATGTTTTCACACGGCCAAGATTACAAAACCAACAACGGCCAAGTCTTTTTGGTGTTGCATTTCAGTTTTTTTTTTTTTTTTTTTTTTTTTTTAACAAGAGATGAAGGTTGTGAAGAACTTCAAGAACAACAACAATACTCTTTTCAAGATCTACAACAACACCACAACACAAGGCCTTCAACTCGGTCAAGGCTAGAACAACAACATCCAATCGGCCACACTTTGTTCACAACAACAATATTAACAATTCAAGCTCAAGTTTGGATCGACTCAAAGTGTTAGTGAGGAACAAAACTAACACTACAAACACACAAGACAAGTAAAAGACTTCTAGACCTAGACTCAAGAACAAATCTCGGCTAAGAACACAATTTCGGCCAAGACAACAACAATGGACAGATTGCAATTTTTCTGAAATTTTCAGCTTTTCAACAATTTTTTTTTTGTTTATTTTCTAACAAGCAAGCCCAAGATTGATCTTGTAGGAACAAGATCAAGCCATGCTCTGATACCAAATGATACGGAATCGACAAGGGAACACGAAACAACCACCAAATCAATCCACTAATCTTAAGGATTCGAGGACCAAGATGGAGACCTCACTCGGATTCGCTACCAACAACAAGAATACAAGATACAAGAGTATATTTCAACACCAAAACAGTGACAAAACGTGATGAACAAGATGAACAACAATAATACAAGTTTCGGATTCAACGAAGACCCCAAAACAGTCCACTACACAACACATACACGATTTGCAAGAAAATAAAGATAGATAGTGAGACCAAGATTATTACAAGATTAAGAACCAAGTGTATTTCAACACTAACCCCTAATGAATGTAACAATCAAAACCACACTCTTACGGTGACCACCAAGGGAATGAACTCGCCTCAAGATCTACCGTTTCCAAGCAAAGATCAATATTGGCTTTTCCAAGCCCTATGCTAAGGGTGACTTTTCCAAGTCCTACAACTAATGGTGTTACACTCTCAAAAGAGAGAAAAATATGTCTTTCAATTCTTCATCATTCAAAAACTAGTGAAAATAAGACTAAAGGGGCCTATTTATAATACATTGCAAATGAAGATAACAAGACCACTTTGCCCTTAATGAGAGGGGCGGCCATGGTGTGTAAATACACCATGTGTAATGTCCAAAATACCCTTAATTAAGGTCCAAAACCGTGAGTCCTCAACCTTAAATTCTCCAAGCAATCTTCCACACGCGAGATTGCTTTAAGTTATGCTCAAAACGGATCCTCCATGCATGCTCTTGTTTTCTCGAGGTGACCAAGTCTTGAGTCTCTATGTGTTGGCCTCCAAAAATGTCATCAAAAGATAAGATGGCCATTTGTCCCGTATCAAGGTTCATATAGTATGTTTTTCTTATTATTGCCTCATATTTCAGTATTTTAGATATTCCAGCTTATGTGAGTCATTTACATTTAGCATGCATTATTTTACAAATTATGATAATGACATGATGTTTTACTTATGCATTTCACCCCATATACTCAGTACATCCTCATAATACTAATCCACATATATGTCTATGTGCTACATTGTCTCATAATGTAGGTATCAGTTTAGTTGTAGCCCATATACCATGTTCAGACAGATTGTAACTTCCAGTCAATAGGTGAGAGTCCTCTTGATTCAAGGGCTCGAGTCAATCATTTTATTTGAGTAGTATCTTATTTTTCTTTATTCAGTTGTATTGATTTGGGGTGGCTGGGGGTCATATGGTTAATACTAGTAGAGGCTTCATAAACAGTTAGTAGATTTAAGTATTTGATTCCAGTTTTGTTTGTAAAAGTAGAGTTGTAATTATTTTAATTTAGCTTTGTACTGGTCAGATTCAGAAAAGAGTTATCTTCTGCTTATTATATTCAGATTTATGTATTTTATTCCGATGCTTATGAGTTATGCCAGTAGAAGGGTTAGCTTGGGATCACTTATGGTCCTAAGCACCGTGTGACGTCTCATGACCATTTTCGGGGCATTACAGGAGAATAAATCAGAATAGGTCAAAACTCAGATCAATCGACTAAATCATCAACTGAGGCACAAACCATACTATCTCTAACTAAAGATGCCAAAACATCACAAGGCTGATCTGAATAAGCTGAAAGACTAGTAATCTCACATCGAGGACATTCTCCAAACCGATTGTCGATCTCTCTACAATCATAGCAAACTGCTGAAGCATCAACCTTGGAGAGCAACATAAACTGAGCATAAATTGATGGCTAATTGACATCGAGGCAATGAAGAGCATAATGTTTAACCTTCCCACAATCGTAGCCTAACTCGAGAACTCTAGGATGATTTGGAAATATATAATTTCTCTACCCGATCAACTAACTCACATTCGGGGCATTCTCTTGACCCATGTTTTGTCTGGCCACAACCACCACAATCTCTCAGATGGAATATCAATAGCACTATACTGATGGCATGACTTTTAGCTGCCACCTCTATAAGTCGCAATATATACTATCTCTGTGACTCTCAAATAATCCATAACCCGAGAGAGGGAAGACACAACTGCTATCAAGTGCTCTGATGCCAAACTGAGTGGCAATGCTAGTCTTTTTATAAATCCATGAAGAAATGTCCATCTCAGAAGGATATAGCATAAAAATAAGTCTATCTTGTACTCAGAAATTGTCTAAGAAACCTGATGAACACCAGTGGACCAATCTCTGTTCTAAATTCTTATTGATGACTCGAATGCCATCCATCATTTAGAGGGATCTATAATAATAACAGAGGTCACCAAGGCTGAACCTCAAAGGGCTGATGTAGCAACGAGCTCAATTGGAGCCTAAGAGGGCCTAAAATCCTTTTGGGTGCCGCTGAAGACCTTTAATATATATTTTTGACTCTCTAATTTGATGTTGCACTAAACCTTTACAAACACGTGTCTAAATCTCATCTATATCTATTGACAATGTTGCCTGTCTTGCATCATTCATTAGGGATAGAATAGAGTCAAATAATGTGTTCGAGGTTCATAGCAATGCGGACACACGATAAGGAGTCAAAAAGGGAATTTTCTAAAAATATCACTATAGCCTCCCAAAGATAGGTTACAGACGTCTTTGCACCAATCTGTAGGACATTACTAAATACTTAGATCTTGTACTAATTAATTAGTGAAACCTAGGCTCTGATGCAAATTTGTCACGACCCAATTTCTTGGATCATGATGGTGCCTACTATAACCCACCAGTAGGAAAGCCAAACCTATAGTCTGGAAAGGCTAGTAACTACCTACTCAAATATATATAAACAAGAATGAGAAATAGATGGAATAAGAAGTTCAATTACATAATAAAGTCCCAAAACATAGAGGTATCAGTACAAGAGCTTCTAATATAACTAGAGTGAAAACGTGAAATACTAAAGAAATTATAATGATACAACTTATCTCCAGATACAACATAAACACAGGTCTAATAAATAAAAGAGAGATAAGTAATACTTCTAATGCTAGGAGCTTACTCTAAGTCTCTGAACTATGGCTGCTCTGAATGATGCACTCATCAATGATGATAACCCATACTATGATCTGTAGGCTTCAGAAGTATAGTATGAGTACCACACGAATGGTACTCAGTAGGTGACTGTCAACTGATCTCCAAAGATAAAGGAGATATATATAACATATAAACAGAATGGAAAATACACTAAGTTCTTATCATCCACATAAATAGCCAATGGGTTAATAATGTCACGCCTCCAATTCCATTGGGGCGGACAGGCAACCATTTTGGGAGAACCAACTCTTAACCATGTACTTTTTATGCATATAATTATGGCATTCAAAGCTTCTGCTAGTATGGATAAGATGCATTGATAAAACAAACCACGTAAGTAAGTCCAAACCTACATATACAAGACTTTGCCGTTGGGGCCACAACATTAAAAGAACACAATACTACCACACTTTTCACATAGTCTGCAAAGCCTCTAAAAGACACCTGGACACTTAGTTAAGGTCGGGACAAACCCCCGCCTTGCTCATAACTACTACACAATACCAAAATATATAACAGACTCGGAAAGCTCCGAATCAACTTGGAGCTCACCAATAGCAGCTGGATGTTCTGTGCTTCTACTGGGGTGGTCTACTAGCTAGAGTACCTGTACCTGCGGCATGAAACATAGTGTCCCCAACGAAGGGTGTCAATACAAAGAGTGTACTGAGTATGTATGGCATGAAATGACTATAAATAAGACAAGATCTCAACAAAATCAGTTATCAATATATGACTATAAAGATAAGGATAGAATACCAACTTTGCTTATGCTTATGGGATCATGTACATTACATCCTTTACTTTGCTTTATTCTTCTTTACTTTATAAGATTATAAGGCATAATACAAATGGCCAGCTGATCAGTGGTAAAAGAGGATGACCCATGCTAGGCCTTTTAACCCCTGGGATACGTTCCTCATAAGTATACAAATTGAGATTGACCCATGCTAGGCTTTCCTTTTGCCCCTGGGATACCACCCGTAATATTAGGATCGACCCATGCTAGGTGTTTCTTCCACCCCTAGGATACCACCCAAAAGATATAGACTCACTTCAGATCACTCTTTTCATCTTTAATGTTGTTTTGGTGGTCATGTATTAGATTTGGAACTTTGGACCAGTAGCAAAAGGTGTGCAAATATACACTAGATGCAATAGCAATGAGGTCGAATACAACAATAATAGAAATATAACACATAGGAGCTTAGCTAACATCATGGGTCATGTTAACTAAGAGAACAACTCGTAAGGCTTATTTCTAAAAGCACCCATATCATACTAGTATTTAGAAAGGAAATGGACAAATCTAGTAACAAACACATCTTTAGGTACTTTAACAACTCGACAAGTTAGAATAAGGTTGTTAACCACCTTGGGGGTTGTACGCTGTAGTTATGTATTACTTGAAAGGAAGAATGCTTAGGAAGCTTACTTTGTAACAAAGGAGTTAGATTCATGCCAAAGAGTAGGATCGATGAACCATACATACCTTGCTGCACAACTGATCACACTTTCACTTAACGTCTTTCCTTTTAGATTACTAATCTACAATAGCATAAGACTAGTATTAGTAGCTAATTAATATATTCACGCCATTTAAACTTACTAAAACAGTAACCGGGCAGTAATCCACAATCAACTAATCCAAGGGTATTCTCTCAACCTCGTTCTTCTCCAATTACATTCACACATGATGTAACTTCTTATAAGATCCCCTTAACAGTTTTATCATTATTGTACTCTCAAAACAGTATATCAAGTGATGTGGGCGGTAAACTTAAGCGACATTCAATTTGGTGGTGTACCATTATACTCTTCTTCTACCTTTTAATAGAAATTATTCACACCATTCCCCCAACGTCAACCAAGAAGCCCCCAACATACATACATAAAACCGATCCAAAACAGCCCCAAATACCCCTTAATATGGCAACCAGAAATTGAACTCACCATCCCTTGAGTTCTTAACAACAACATATACATAATCCTCAACCAACACACGTATATAGGAAAAGGGAAAAAAATGGAAAGTAGCCATACCTTAATTTTGGTGGTAGTTTATTCCCTTAATGTATCAATAGCTTGATCCCTTTACTCACAAACCAAAAGTGAAGAGAAAAATCTCTTAATAATCAAGGATAAAGGGACTGCCAAACTTAAAAAGGGATATCTTCTAGTTTAATCATGGAGAACATAATCCTTATAGTATTCTTAAGATGTGCTCATGATTTGTTCACTTACCTTTAACTTGGAAGGAAGGTTTCCAAAGAACCCTAGTGGAATTTTAGGGCTGCTGCATAGCTAAGAGAGAACAAGAGAGAAAATCTTGAAAGCTGTTTTTTTTTTTTGGCTAGTTAAAATGAGCTATAAGGGCTGGTTTTAATCCCTTTAAAAGCAGCTTCTCTTGGCCGACTTTCTTGGTCATTTTTGGGCCATAATTTATCAAGTAGGTGATGCACCTACTTTCCCATTATATTGGGCCTTTGTGGATTAAAAACTATTGGGCCTTGGCTGCCCATTCTCCTCCCTTTCTCTTATTTAATTTGGGCCGGAATCAACTTAAGTAGGTGGTAGTGTATTTGGCCCAATAAGCTGGTCAAGGGATCCTTAATATGTGATTCACCTACTTAGTTTTTAAGTTGGTCAAAAGGTCAAAGTAGGTGATTCACCTACTAGCTTAAAATAAGTCAAGCAAACACCTCAATATTTTGTTCCATTTTAAGATCAAAATGCTTATAGTTAAACTTAAAACTTGGTCACTTCATCCTTTAGATTCAAATACCTATTTAAGGGCCCAAGTTTATATTCTCTCATCGAAGGTAACTTAATCATACCACGTTTCAGTACATGTGGGAACTCCTCCAAACCTATCTTACCGTCACCAATCACATAGGATATCCAAGCCCATTACCTACCCCATAAGTCCATATCAAGTGCCACATAAGTAGAACTAGTACACGCAGAATATAGGGTGTTGCATCCTACCCCCCTTAGAAACATTCGTCCTCGAATGCTAGCATAACTAGCTAGCGTAAAAGAATATAAGACTAAATTTAAACTCATTGTTATCCATATAACACTTGTGTATTTATACTTACTTGTTTATGCCCCAAATCAGCATCCTTGGACCAAGTCTTTAGATTTAAATAAATGAGGGTACTTTGACTTCATTGCTTCTTTGGCTTCTCATGTGATTTCTTCTACTTGTGGGCTCCTCCAAAGCACTTTTACTGAAGTTACTTCTTTATTTCTTAACTTCTTAACTTGCTGATCTAGTATAGCAGTAGGCACTTCTTCATATGTGAGTTCTTCTGTAACCTGCACATCTTTAGTAGAAGTACTATGGGATGGATCTCCTATGCACTTGCGGAGCATTGAGACATGAAACACCGGATGCACCATTGAAAGTTCTTGGGGTAGGTCTAACTCATATGCCACTTGGCCAAATCTTTGAATAATTTTATATGGCCCTATGTAGCGGGGACTTAGTTTTCCCTTTTTACCAAACCTCATTACCCCTTTCATTGGAGATACCTTCAAGAATACCGAATCTTCTATAGCAAACTCTAACCCTCTTCTTCTAGTATCCGCATATGATTTATGTCGGCTTTGAGCTGTTTCTAATCGTTGTTGTATCACCTTAACTTTTTCTATAGCTTGATAAACAAGATCTGGCCCAAATAAGGTAGTTTCACCCACTTCAAACCACCCAATTGGTGATCTACACTTTTTGCCATACAAAGCTTCATAAGGCGCCATTTTGATACTCGAGTGATAACTATTGTTGTATGCAAACTCAATTATTGGCAAATGATCATCCCAACTACCTTTGAAGTCCAATACACAAGCACGCAACATATCCTCTAATGTTTGGATTGTACGTTCCGCCTGGCCATCCGTTTGAGGGTGAAAAGCTATACTTAAACTCACTTGCATTCCTAAACTCTTCTGGAATGACCTCCAAAAATGTGCGGTAAATTGAGCTCCCCTATCAGATATAATAGAGATTTGGACTCCATGCAGCCGAACTATCTCTTTAATATATAATTTTGCATACTCTTCAGCTGTGTACATAGTCTTAACCGGTAGAAAGTGTGCTGATTTGGTGAGTCTATCAACTATTACCCATATAGAATCAAACTTTCGAGATGAGCGAGGCAGACCAGTGATGAAATCCATGTTAATCATATCCCACTTCCAAGTTGGGAGCTCCATAAGCTGCATATAACCTCCTGGATTTTGGCGCTCCACTTTGACTTGTTGACAATTCAGACATTCAGCTACAAATTCTGCAATGTTCTTCTTCATGTCTCCCCACCAATACACCTCTTTCAAGACATGATACATTTTACTTGAACTAGGATGGATAGAATATCTTGAATGATGTGCCTCCATCATAATCTTCTTTCTTAGCCCATCTACATTAGGTACACATAATCTGTTTTGGCATCGAAGTATTCCCTCTTCTGTAAGCTCAAATGCCTTTGTTACACCTTGTTGTACATTTTCCTTAAGCTGTAAAAGAATAGGATCTATGTATTGTTTCACTTTAACTTTGGCTACTAATGAGGATTCTGCTGCATTTTGCACAATAACGCCTCTATCTGAAGATTCAATAAGGCGAAACCCTAAGCTAGATAATTGGTGTAGATCCTTAGCTATCCCTTGCCTTTCCATGGGCTGCCTATAATTACTTGCCATCGCCTTACGACTTAGTGCATCGGCTACCATATTTGCTTTGCCCGGATGATATAAGATATCAACATCATAGTCTTTTAACAACTCAAGCCATCTTTACTGCCTCAAGTTTAGGTCCCTCTGGTTAAAGAGGTACTCCAAACTCTTGTGGTCGGTATATATATCAACATGTACCCCATACAAATAGTGGCGCCATATTTTTAAGGCAAATATAACTGCTGCTAGCTCAAGATCATGTGTTGGATAATTCTTCTCATGTGGCCGCAATTGTCTTGAGGCGTAAGCTATTACTTTACCATGTTGCATCAAAACACATCCTAAGACAACTCCTGAAGCATCACAATATACCGTATAGCCTTCCATGCCATCTGGAAGTACTAATATGGGTGTAGAAGTCAACTTATTCTTCAAATCTTGAAAACTTCTTTCACACATTTCATCCCATTGAAACTTAGCTTCTTTACGTGTTAACTTTGTTAAAGGTACAGAAATAGAAGAAAACCCCTCAACAAACTTTCTATAATAACCTGCCAAGCCTAGGAAACTACGAACCTCCGTAGGCGTCATGGGTAGCCAGTTCTTCACTGCCTCTATCTTTTGAGAATCAACTCTTATTCCTTCATCGGATAGAATATGACCCAAGAATGCTACCAATTTTAACCAAAACTCACATTTGGAGAACTTTGCATACAACTTACGATCGCGAAGGATTTGTAACACCTGTCGCAAATGATTAGCATGGTCTTCTTTTGATCTTGAATACACCAGAATAACATCAATAAAAATGATAACAAATACATCCAAGAATGGCTTAAACACTCTATTCATCAAATCCATGAAAGCTGCTGGTGCATTAGTTAGCCCAAATAACATAACTAAAAACTCAAAATGACCATATCGCGTTCGAAAAGCCGTTTTAGGTATGTCTTTCTCCTTTACTCTCAGTTGGTGATAACCTGACCTTAAGTCGATCTTTGAGAAACACTTAGCACCTTGTAACAGATCAAACAAATCATCAATTCTAGGAAGGGGATATTTGTTCTTAATTGTCACCTTATTTAATTATCGATAATCAATACACATTCTCAACGTACCATCTCTTACGTACAAATAGCACGAGTGCGCCCCAAGGAGATATACTAGGCCTTATGAAACCCTTTTCCAACAAATCTTTTAATTGTTCCTTCAATTCACGTAATTCTGCGGGGCCATTCTATAAGGAGGAATAGAAATCGGTTGAGTGCCTGGGATCACATCAATACCAAACTCCACTTCTCTTTCCGGAGGTAAACCCAGAAGCTCTTTAGGAAATACGTCAAAAAATTCATTTACCATTGAGATGGATTGAAGAGTTGGTGACTCCGCCTCTATATCTTTCACCCTTACTAGATGGCATATGTATCTTTTGTACATCATCTTCCTTGCCTTAATATAAGAAATAAACTTACCCCTTGGTGCCCCAATATTACCCCTCCACTCAAGGACTGCTTTCTTTGGAAAATAGAAATGCACCCTCTTAGCTCGGCAATCCACTGTGGCATAACAAGAAGACAACTAATCCATACCCATTATAACATCAAAATCCACCATTTCAATCTCCAAAAGGTCAACCAATGTATCACGATTACAAACAATTACTATACAATTACGGTAAACTCTTCTAGCTATAATCGATTCGCCAATTGGTGTAGACACTTTAAATGGCTTAGCTAGTAATTCTGGTGTTCTTTTGAACTTTCCAGCAATTAATGGAGTAACATATGATAATGTAGAGCCTGGATCAATTAATATATATACCTTATGTGAAAAGATAGACAATATACCTGTAACCACGTCAGGAGAAGCCTCCAAATTTTGTCGACCTGCTAGAGTATATGTACGATTCTGAACACCACTAAAACTAGCTCCCTTAACACCCCTACCACGACCAGTAGGTATCTGCTGACCCCTACCAAAAGAAGGAACTGAGGATGATGATGCAACAGTAGATCCAGTAGGTTGTGCCATATCAGCCATGCCCCTTTTTGGGCAATCTCTTATTATGTGTCCCGGTGTGCCACACCAATAACAAGAATTTGTCCCAAACCGACATGCACCTAGATGATTTCTTCCACAATGCTTACAAAGCTGTCTAGGAGGTCTTGATTGGCTTGCACCTCCTTGCTCTCGATACCCCACTACTTGTGAACTTTTACTCTCACTTTTCTGCCCGAATTGATTTCCCTTAAACCCCTGAAATCGAGGAGAAACACCTGATGTGGAGTAGGAAGGTGATGGTCTAGGGGGTCTATCGAAAAATCGAGGCCTGAATTCACTCTGAGATGAAAAAAATTGTCCCATAGATCTAGCCCTCTTGGAGTGCCCTCTTTCCAGCTCTTGTGTCCTTCTTTGCCTTTGATCCTCTATTTTTTGAGTAAATGCTTGTATTCTTGCTATATCCATGTCTTTATTCAAGGCAGCAATAGTACAATCTCTAACCAAATATGGGTCCAATATATCCACATATTGATGAACTCTATCCTCCATAGTAGCCACTACGTTAGGAGCATACCTGGCCAAAGAATTAAATTGAAGACTGTACTCTCTCACGCTCATATTTCCTTGGCAAATATTTAAAAACTGATCTGCACGGGTCTCTCGAATCTCAAATGGAAGATAATGATCAAGAAATGTTGTTTTGAATTCTTCCCAACCAGCTAAAGGTGCACCTATACCCCTTGACTTTTTCCAAGCTTCATACCATAATATAGCCACCTCCTTTAATCGATATACTGCTAACTCCACTGTCTCTTTACCAGATACATGCATAACATCTAAAGCCCTTTGAATCTGATCAATAAAGTCTTGTGGATCTTCATTAGGATCTGAACCAGTAAATTAAGGAGGGTCCAATTTAAGGAAATCTTGGGTCCATAAACTGGCTGCCCTATCCACACCACTAGAACCCATAGTTGGACCAGCTTGTCCTTGACCTTGTCCAGCAACTATACGTGTTAATAATTGCACCGCATTCCTCAAATCTTGCTCAGTAGCATTAATAGGTGACTCTGGGGGTACTCCCCTCCTCCTTAGCTCTTCTGGAGATGGAGGAGTAGAAGAAGTCCGTGATGCAAACTCATCTTGGGCCTCACTTTGATCAGCATATCTAGGTGGTGATTTACTTGTCCCTTCTCCGGTAGCCATATCTACTTGTTTACTCTTCTTACTCTTACTCCTTCTTGTATTCAGCATCATTACTATATTGAAAAAAAAACATATTTAAGGTTAAATACAAGTCAACCTACATTATTGGCTCTATCGCACGATCTAAGAAATGAAGAAAAAGAAACAACTCCTAAATGACTCGTAGCCTCTTACTTAGAGATGTGGTGCACAACACACCCATAAGCAAGACTCTACATAGACACGACTTTGCAGACAACTCCCTAGGATGACCCGCTCTGATACCAATTTTCTCACGCCTCCAATTCCATTGGGGCGGACAGGCACCTCATTTTGGGAGAACCAACTCTTAACCATGTACTTTTCATGCATATAATTATGGCATTCAAAGCTTCTGCTAGTATGGATAAGATGCATTGATAAAACAAACCACGTAAGTAAGTCCAAACCTACATATACAAGACTTTGCCATTGGGGCCACAACGTTAAAAGAACATAATACTACCACACTTTTCACATAGTCTGCAAAGCCTCTAAAAGACACCTGGACACTTAGTTAAGGTCGGGACAAACCCTCGCCATGCTCATAACTACTACACAATACCAAAATATATAACAGACTCGGAAAGCTCCGAATCAACTTGGAGCTCACCAATAGCAGCTGGATGTCCTGTGCTTCTGCTAGGGTGGTCTACTAGCTAGAGTACCTGTATCTGCGGCATGAAACATAGTGTCCCCCACGAAGGGTGTCAATACAAAGAGTGTACTGAGTATGTATGGCATGAAATGACTATAAATAAGACAAGATCTCAACAAAATCAGTTATCAATATATGACTATAAAGATAAGGATAGAATACCAACTTTGCTTATGCTTATGGGATCATGTACATTACATCCTTTACTTTGCTTTATTCTTCTTTACTTTATAAGATTATAAGGCATAATACAAATGGCCAGCTGATCAGTGGTAAAAGAGGATGACCCATGCTAGGCCTTTTAACCCCTGGGATACGTTTCTCATAAGTATACAAATCGAGATCGACCCATGCTAGGCTTTCCTTTTGCCCCTGGGATACCACCCGTAATATTGGGATCGACCCATGCTAGGTGTTTCTTCCACCCCTGGGATACCACCCAAAAGATATAGACTCAATTCAGATCACTCTTTCCATCTTTAAAGTTGTTTTGGTGGTCATGTATTAGATTTGGAACTTTGGACCAGTAGCAAAAGGTGTGCAAATATACACTAGATGCAATAGCAATGAGGTCGAATACAACAATAATAGAAATATAACACATAGGAGCTTAGCTAACATCATGGGTCATGTTAACTAAGAGAACAACTCGTAAGGCTTATTTCTGAAAGCACCCATATCATACTAGTATTTAGAAAGGAAATGGACAGATATAGTAACAAACACATCTTTAGGTACTTTAACAATTCGACAAGTTAGAATAAGGTTGTTAACCACCTTGGGGGTTGTACGCTGTAGTTATGTATAACTTGAATGGAAGAATGCTTAGGAAGCTTACTTTGTAACAAAGGAGTTAGATTCATGCCAAAGAGTAGGATCGATGAACCATACATACCTTGCTGCACAACTGATCACACTTTCACTTAATGTCTTTCCTTTTAGATTACTAATCTACAATAGCATAAGACTAGTATTAGTAGCTAATTAACATATTCACGCCATTTAAACTTACTAAAATAGTAACCGGGCAGTAATCCACAATCAACTAATCCAAGGGTGTTCTCTCAACCTCGTTCTTCTCCAATTACATTCACACATGATGTAACTTCTTATAAGATCCCCTTAACAGTTTCATCATTACTGTACTCTCAAAACAGTAAATCAAGTGATGTGGGCGGTAAACTTAAGCGACATTCAATTTGGTGCTGTACCATTATACTATTCTACCTTTCAATGGAAATTATTCACACCATTCCCCGAACGTCAACCAAGAAGCCCCCAACATACATACATAAAACCGATCCAAAACAACCCCAAATACCCTTTAATAAGGCAACCAGAAATTGAACTCACCATCCCTTGAGTTCTTAACAACAACATATACACAATCCTCAACCAACACACGTATATAGGAAAAGGGAAAAAATGGACAGTAGCCATACCTTAATTTCAGTGGTAGTTTATTCCCTTAATGTATCAATAGCTTGATCCCTTTACTTACAAACCAAAAGTGAAGAGAAAAATCTCTTAAAAATCAAGGATAAAGGGACTGCCAAACTTAAAAAGGGATATCTTCTAGTTTAATCATGGAGAACATAATCCTTATAGTATTCTTAAGATGTGCTCATGATTTGTTCACTTACCTTTAACTTGGAAGGAAGGTTTCCAAAGAACCCTAGTGGAATTTTAGGGCTGCTGCATAGCTAAGAGAGAACAAGAGAGAAAATCTTGAAAGCTATTTTTTTTTGGCTAGTTAAAATGAGCTATAAGGGTTGGTTTTAATCCCTTTAAAAGGAGCTGCTCTTGGCCGACTTTCTTGGTCATTTTTGGGCCATAATTTATCAAGTAGGTGATGCACCTACTTTCCCATTATATTGGGCCTTTGTGGATTAAAAACTATTGGGCCTTGGCTGCCCATTCTCCTCCTTTTCTCTTATTTAATTTGGGCCAGAATTAACTTAAGTAGGTGGTAGTGTATTTGGCCCAATAAGCTGGTCAAGGGATCCTTAATAGGTGATTCACCTACTTAGTTTTTAAGTTGGTCAAAAGGTCAAAGTAGGTAATTCACCTACTAGCTTAAAATAAGTCAAGCAAGCACCTTAATATTTTGTTCCATTTTAAGATCAAAATGCTTATAGTTAAACTTAAAACTTGGTCACTTCATCCTTTAGATTCAAATACCTATTTAAGGGCCCAAGTTTATATTCTCTCATCGAAGGTAACTTAATTATACCACATTTCAGTACATATGGGAACTCCTCCAAACCTATCTTACCGTCACCAATCACATAGGATATCCGAGCCCATTACCTACCCCATATGTCCATATCAACTGCCACATAAGTAGAACTAGTACACGCGAAATATAGGGTGTTACAAATAAGGATAAACTATCCTATTCATATTCAAGAGACTAGCATACTAAGGCTAAGGAAATATCAAGGATGAACTATCCATTTCTAGAAATACTTAAAAATCTTAACACTATACTGTGTATCCCTATCAAATAAATGAATAAAGGATAAAAGAAGATTATCTAGCAATATTCAAGGCCAAGTAATGAATACACAATATAAATAAATGAAGGAAGAGATATACAGTATAATACCATAGCAACATATAGCTAAACGTACATATAAGTAAATATTCGGTCAACTCAAAGCATTACCTAAATCATGATGTCACCATTTTAAGGCTTCATTATAATCCTATTAGAATTTAATACTATCATGATTAAGGATTCTAATCCATATGTCTAAACATTAAATAACCATGCATAATAATGCAATCACAATATAGAATAGGTTGGAAACATACCTTAAATCATGATATCAAATTAATGACGAAGCTATCATAAACTAACAATAATAATGATCATAACAATTATAATAAAAATATTAATAATAATGTGAGTAACAGGATAATTCAAACAACCAATAGTCAAATCTACACATACAACTACTATCCCAGGCTCAAAAGTTTAATCACAACATACAAGAACACAAGGAAAAGTCATAACCCCTATCTATGCATCCATCCAATACCAACTGATAGACATAATAAGTGTATACTGGTGATAGGCAACGCACATACAAGACTGAATGCCACAGAATCCATAATACCATAATCATTGTCATCATAACTGTTATCATCACAATATCCTCCGACCTTTCCGTGTATCAATATCATCATCTTAATATCCTTCCACCTTGTCGCATATCATCACATAATCATAATATCCTCTGACATTGACGGTCATCATGACAATATTATAATATCCTCCGACCTTGCTGGACATCATCACATCATCATAATATCTAAATCAATATCAATTTATAACAACCTGATTTGTTAAACCGGAATACTACACAGTGCTCATGACCCCGAAGGACCACAAGCTAACCCATGACTGATATATGTACCTGTATACTGCATAAGATAACATAATAATGTAGAAATATACACTGAAAGGCCATAAGGTTCGATCATGAACATAACTGAATAACGTAATATTTGTGTGGGGTAATAGAATACCCAAAACAAAACTGAAGTCTCAAACATGATAGTTTGTATCTAGTCTGCATCTAGTTTGGAAGCCTCTACTGTCTGAAGAATCTGAATAAGGAGTTGATGGGATATGTCCCCAACTAACTCTAACTAATAAGCTAATCAATGAGATACAAGAAAATTGTTATCTCCTCGAAGGATGAGGACTCACTTCTATTCTGACTGCTGAATCTGGAATCTATTGCTGATATGGAACTTGTGTCTCTGAATCTATGGTGTAACGTAAAAAGAAAGCACCATAGCGTGAATGCGTCAGTACATATGTACTGAGTATACATGTGAGGTAGGCTATATGCAAGGGCTTGCAAGCATGAATAATGCTAACTGACTGTCTAACATGAACGTGAGAATATATGCATAAATACGTAACTGTAATTGACAACGTGATTTCGTGATTTCTGAGTCTGTATACTGATAACGAGATATGCTAGTAAGTGATATGACTGATAACATGAAGGACTATATCTGAATAATGTTGATAATATGGGTGGTCGTATCTGAGTATAACTAATAACGTGGGTGACTGTAGTTGATAGTCTTGAATCTGATGGAACTATCTGTGTTCCGTACTTATCTGAGTTGACTGTATCTGATAGTCCTAAAATTTGAAGAACTATCTGAGTTGTATTACTGAGACTGATTAACTGTATCTGACAGTCCTGATTCTGTAACATGAAACTGTGGGAAGTAGTATCTAACTGACATGCCCCAAAGGTGCTATGATGGCTGAGCTGGGGTGATACGAGAAATACAAGGGAAGCACGAAACAACCACCAAATCAGTCCACTAATCTTAAGGATTCGAGGACCAAGATGGAGACCTCACTCGGATTCGCTACCAACAACAAGAATACAAGATACAAGAGTATATTTTAACACCAAAACAGTGACAAAACGTGATGAACAAGATGAACAACAATAATACAAGTTTCGGATTCAACGAAGACCCCAAAACAGTCCACTACACAACACATACACGATTTGCAAGAAAATAAAGATAGATAGTGAGACCAAGATTATTACAAGATTAAGAACCAAGTGTATTTCAACACTAACCCCTAATGAATGTAACAATCAAAACCACACTCTTACGGTGACCACCAAGGGAATGAACTCGCCTCAAGATCTACCGTTTCCAAGCAAAGATCAATATTGGCTTTTCCAAGCCCTATGCTAAGGGTGACTTTTCCAAGTCCTACAACTAATGGTGTTACACTCTCAAAAGAGAGAAAATATGTCTTTCAATTCTTCATCATTCAAAAACTGCAAGAAATGAGCTAAAAATGACCTATTTATAGTGTATTACAAAAGAAGATAAAAGACCACCTTGCCCTTAATGATAGGTGCGGCCATGGTGTGTTAATACACCATGTGTAATGTCCAAAATGCCATTAATTAAGGTCCAAAACCGTGAGTCCTCAATCTTAAATGATCCAAGCAATCTTCCACACGCGAGATTGCTTTAAGTTATGCTCAAAACAGGTTCTCCATGCATGTTCTTGTATTCTCGAGGTGACCAAGTCTTGATCCTCTATATGTTGGCCTCCAAAGATGTCATCAAAATATAAGATGGCCATTTGTCCCGTATCATCCTCCCTTTCTTGAAAAGGATTCAACCTCGAATCCAAACCTTGCAAAACAGAAGAGAGGAGAAACAAATACAAATTCCTCATGGCATGAGGGTTAGGGTTAGCATAACAAATCATCTCAACATGCCAAGGTTGCACATATTTGCAATATAACCAAGAATCCTTTGAAAGGAATATTAAAAACTCAATAAAAGATGTACAAAGGATTTGGGTATAGGATACATCAAGAGTAACACTTTGCTTGTCATGTAGACCAAGCAACAAGTTTGGTGCACCAACATCACCATTTCTAAATTTGGCACCGGGGTCAAATGGGAAAAGTGGCCATAGACATGGGTCTCGACAACACTTCCCTTTCCCGAGATCTACACCTAAACTAAATGACATACTCTCTACAATAACATACATATCATCCAAATCAAATAGAGAGTAGAGAAAGGTATCACTCAAATCGACTTCTACTAAGGTGCTCTCATGTGTGTACTCACTACTAGTTTCCCAATAATCACCATGAGTACTCTCAACAATGAAATCACACAAAGTAGAAGAAGAAGTAGCTTCCGCAACTACACATTCCTTACCCTTAAGAGTACTCTCAATTTCCAAGAAGAGATTTCCCTCTTTAGGAGGAATGTTGTCACACCATAGTGGGTTAACATATAGGCTATAGCTTCCAAGGCAAGCTATACCGTCATTTTCACCACTAGGTTCATTAGGAGTGTTTAAATCATCTTCAAACAAGACATTATACCTAAAAAGAGTGTGATCTACCTCACGGACAGATTTGGAACAAGAAAGTTCCTCACTCTCTAAATGATCAATATCAAGTTTCAAGGATGTTTCAAACAAAATATTACCCCAAGAAGAGCTCTCGGGTTCATTCTCACTTTGTTGACCAACATTTTCAAATATTTCACTCACTTGAGTCCTATTAAGCACATCACACACATACTCAAGTGGTGGACAGTTTTCACGAACAAGTTGATCAACACCCATTACACAAGACGATGTACTTCCATTCAACATATAGGCTTTAACACTAGGTGGACATAAATTGATCTCACAAGCGGAGTCAATTTTGTTATCAATAGGGTCAACTAGTGTATCCAAACTCACAATATGTACATCATCATCAAGTGGCAAAGAAACAATAGACTCACATATAGGAAAACTACAACTCACACTCAATGGGCTACTAGCCACACAATTATCATTCACATGTACAAAAGTGTAAGAGTTATCCATTTTACCTTGAAGTCCTTGAGTAGATTCTTCTTTGTCATGGTGTGAAGGTCCTCCAAAAGCTTGGGCAGCAACTTCCTTTTGGCATTGTTCTTCTCCGCTTGCCATGTTGGTACCTACACAAATGTCCTTAGAAATAGAAGGACAACCAATGTTAGCATAGCTTGGTGGTAATCCTCTTACTTTGCTCCACACAACCTCTCCTTTTTCCACTCTCGGATTACCACCCGGCACTCCCTTACTCCTCTCAATCTTTTGTCTCTCATAATAATTCGGATTGGAGTAGGTAGGCATTTCTCTTCGTGGCTTAGGCAGCAAGTAAGTCATGAGGCGATTCCCCCACCGGTCTCTTATAATATTTGGCCAATTTTGCACGTTTGGAACTCTATGTTGTGCAAACCAATTGGCACCTAAGCATACATGACCGTATGTCAATGAAAGAATATCGCACCACACCTCCTCATGGTATTCAAATTAGGAGAAGACAACCTTGACCCTCTCGGTAACCTTAAACCCGTCCAAGAAGTATGGAACAAGTAAAGGCTCACGAAACAACCCCAAGTAGTCAACCATGGATGGAACGATGTAGTTTCTATGGTACCTATCATTTAGCTCAATGAGGCAGCCCGGTATCCCACACATGGTCACCTTTCCGGAGTGTACACTCCTTCTTGGATCTACATTGTAAGGCATACGAGTACCCCTTAGTTTTGGAGATGCATACCCTCTTCTTCTCATTGGACAACCTCCACTAGAGCTAGTATAACCATTCACACTATATCGACTTTGATAAGAAGTACTACAAGGTGGAGAATATGGATCTTCATACTCCTCACGTGTACCCTCATCATAGCTCTCATAAGCTTTGCAAACAAAAGGGTTATACCTAACACCAAATCTAGGTTCGGAGTAAGAAGTGTAAGACTCCTCACATGCCCCAACATCATCATAAGATCCATCACGAGGTCCTACATCATCTCCAAAGTTACCATAAGCACTAGGCACTTCATTTACCTCATTTTCTCCCTTAAAACAGTAACTTTCAAATCTGCCCAAGTCTCGATCATGGCTATTTTCATAGCCTCCGCAATCTCCCTCAACTTCGTAGCCATAAAACCCTTCACTACAATCATAGTCTCCCATGTTGTAGTCACAATAATCCCCGGCTATCGAAGACATATTCCCCTTATATCACCTTTTAAACCTACAAAATGAACAAACAAGATTAGTAGTAAAAAACTTCTCACTAACACTCGTATTCACTCACCTTTGTGATTCTCACAATTGGAGCGGCAAATATTGAAAGGTTGTTTATACTCCGGTAGTCAATAGGATGTCAATTCTACTTGGTGGCCGGAATAGATTCTTGTTTGATCGACTCAAGACACAAAAATAAAATTCACTTACGAACTTGAAACAAAGAAGTTACTACGAGTTAAAAATGAGAAAAGCACACAAACAACGAAGACACGAAGAAACGGATTCAATAATTAATCTACAACTAAGTAGGTGATTACTAGTTGTTAATTAATTCTAGAATCAAGACATGAAACTAATGAAACAATAAGATGAAACTAAGAATCTAAAATTTTGAGCTCGGAAATATTGCGTGAACAGTAGTAGTGATGACATGGCAGTCACGTATTGGTCTCGGTCCCACACAACTTTTGTTGTCCAATTTCAAGTCTTGGTCAATTTTTCAATTTGGACTTTGGTGGAATTTGTTTAAGGAGGGAAATTCAAACAAGTCTTGGAGCCCTTTTCAATTTCAAGTTTTCAAGACTTGACTTTATTGTACTTCTCCTTATGATACGGGACAAATGGCCTTCTTATCTTTTGATGACATTTTTGGAGGCCAACACATAGAGACTCAAGACTTGGTCACCTCGAGAAAACAAGAACATGCATGGAGGACCCGTTTTGAGCATAACTTAAAGCAATCTCGCGTGTGGAAGATTGCTTGGAGAATTTAAGGTTGAGGACTCACGGTTTTGGGCCTTAATTAAGGGTGTTTTGGACATTACACATGGTGTATTTACACACCATGGCCGCCCCTCTCATTAAGGGCAAAGTGGTCTTTTATCTTCATTTGTAATATAGTATAAATAGGCCCCCTTAGTCTTATTTTGAGGGGAATTTTTGGAGAATGAAGAATTGAAAACATATTCTCTCTCTTTTGAGAGTGTAACACCTTAGTTATAGGACTTGGAAAAGTCATCTTTAGCATAGGGCTTGGAAAAGCCAATATTGATCTTTGTTTGGAAACGGTAGATCTTGAGGCGAGTTCATTCCCTTGGTGGTCACCGTAAGAGTGTGGTGTTGCTATCGTAAGTTCTAAGGGTCCTTAGATTTAATATATCTTTGGGTTCTTGGGTCTTATTGTAGTTTATGTCTCACTATCTATCTCTACAATTTCTTGTAGCCGTGTGTTTGTTATTTCTTAATAATATTGTTATTGTTCTTCATGTTCTTCATTCTCGTGTGGTTAATCTAGTGTGTTGTCCGCTGAAAATAGGTGTTAATCACCTCATTACATTGTGTTCTTGTTGTAGATCTTGAATCCGAGAGGGGTCATTCAAAGGGTCCTCGGTTCTCTTGAACTTGTGGACTGTTTTGAGTGTTTGTTTTGTGTTTCCGTTATTTTTCTCGTATCATTTGGTATCAAAGCATGGCTTGATCTTGTTCCTACAAGATCAATCTTGGGCTTTCTTGTTAAAAAAAAAAAAAAAAAAAGGAAAACTGAAATTTCCAGAAAAATAGCAATCTGTCCGTGTTTGTGTTCTTGGCCAAAATCGTGTTCTTGTTGTGTCTTGGCCGAGATTTGTTGTTGTATGTCTAGATCTAATAGTGTTCTTGTTTGTTTTGTTGTTCCTAGTGTTAGTTTTCTTGTCCACTAACACTTTGAGTCTAGATCTAAACTTGAGCTTGAACTTGTTGAAAGGTTGTTGTGAACATAAGCTTGGCCTTGTGGTTTTCATCTTGTTGTTGTTATAAGCTTGGCCACGTGATATTGTTGTTAATTGGTGGATTGAAAACCATTTTGTTGAAGTTGTAGTTGTCTTGGCCAAGTGTTGGAGATATTGTTATTGTGGATTGGAGTTGGCCGTGTGAAAAATTGTTGGTGTTCTTGAAGATTATTGTTGTAGTTCTTGTTGTTGTTGTTCTTGATGTTCATCACCACCTTCATATATTGTTGAAGATAAAGTGAATGCTAAATCCAAAAAGTTGAAGGAAAAAGGTGTATTATGTGTTAGTCTTGAAAGACACTACAACCAACAAAGACCTATCAATCAAGTCTCAACCACTTTCCAACACTTTTCCATGATTTACGGATCCATGTTTTAAGGAGAAGTACAATAAAGTCAAGTCTTGAAAACTTGAAATTGAAAAGGGCTCCAAGACTTGTTTGAATTTCCCTCCTTAAACAAATTCCACCAAAGTCCAAATTAAAAATTGACCAGGACTTGAAATTGGACAACAAAAGTTGTGTGGGACCGAAACCAATACGTGACTGCCATGTCATCACTGCTACTGTTCACGCAATATTTCCGAGCTCAAAATTTTAGATTCTTAGTTTCATCTTATTGTTTCATTAGTTTCATGTCTTGATTCTAGAATTAATTAACAACTAGTAATCACCTGCTTAGTTGTAGATTAATTATTGAATCCGTTTCTTCGTGTCTTCGTTGTTTGTGTGCTTTTCTCATTTTTTAACTCGTAGTAACTTCTTTGTTTTAAGTTCGTAAGTGAATTTTATTTTTGTGTCTTGAGTCGATCAAACAAGAATCTATTCCGGCCGCCAAGTAGAATTGACATCCTATTGACTACCGGAGTATAAGCAACTTTCAATATTCGCCGCTCCAATTGTGAGGATCACAAAGGTGAGTGTATACGAGTGTTGGTGAGGAGCTTTACTACTAATCTTGTTTGTTCATTTTGTAGGTTTAAAGGGTGATATAAGGGGAACATGTCTTCGATAGCCGGGGATTATTGTGACTACAACATGGGAGACTATGATTGTAGTGAAGGGTTTTATGGCTACGAAGTTGAGGGAGATTGCGGAGGCTATGAAAATAGCCATGATCGAGACTTGGGCAGATTTGAAAGTTACTGTTTTAAGGGAGAAAATGAGGTGAATGAAGTGCCTAGTGCTTATGGTAACTTTGGAGATGATGTAGGACCTCGTGATGAATCTTATGATGATGTTGGGGCATGTGAGGAGTCTTACACTTCTTACTCCGAACCTAGATTTGGTGTTAGGTATAACCCTTTTGTTTGCAAAGCTTATGAGAGCTATGATGAGGGTACACGTGAGGAGTATGAAGATCCATATTCTCCACCTTGTAGTACTTCTTATCAAAGTCGATATAGTGTGAAAGGTTATACTAGCTCTAGTGGAGGTTGTCCAATGAGAAGAAGAGGATATGCATCTCCAAAACTAAGGGGTACTCGTATGCCTTACAATGTAGATCCAAGAAGGAGTGTACACTCCGGAAAGGTGACTATTTGTGGGATACCGGGCTGCCTTATGGTGTTGAATGATAGGTACTATGGAAACTACATTCTTCCGTCCATGGTTGATTACTTGGGGTTATTGCGAGAGCCTTTACTTGTTCCATACTACTTGGGCGAGTTCAAGGTTACCGAGAGGGTAAAAGTTGTCTTCTCCCAATTTGATTACCATGAGGAGGTGTGGTGTGATGTTTTTTCCTTAACATACGGTCATATGAGCTTGGGTGCCGATTGGTTTGCACGACATCAAGTTCCTAACGTGCAAAAGTGGCCTAATATTGTAAGAGACCAATGGGGAAATCGCCTCATAACATACTTGCTACCCAAACCGCAAAGAGAAATGTTTACCTACTCCAATCCGATTTATGATGAGAGACAAAAGATTGAGAGGAGTAAGGGAGTGCAAGGTGGCAATCCGAGAGTGGAAAAAGGAGAGGATATGTGGAGCGAAGTGAGGGGATTGCCACCAAACCGTGCTAACATTGGTTGTCCTTCCATTTCTAAGGACATTTGTGTAGGTACCAACATGGCAAGCGAAGGCGAACAATGCCAAAAGGAAGTTGCTTCCCAAGCTTGTGGAGGTCCTTCACCTCACGGCAAGGAAGAGTCTACTCAAGATCTTAAAGGTAAAATAGCTAACTCTTACACTTTAGTGCATGTGAATGACAATTGTGTGGCTAGTAAGCCATTGAGTGTGAGTAGTAGCTTACTTATTTATGAGTCTAATGATTCCGTGCCTCTTGTTGATGATGTACATATTGTGAGTTTGGATACACTAGTTGATCCTATTGATGACGAAATTGACTCTTCTTGTAAGATCAATTTATGTCCACCTAGTGTTGAAGCTTATATGTTGAACGGAAGTACCTCGTCTTGTGTAATTGGTGTTGATCAACTTGTTTGTGAAAATTGTTCCCCACTTGAGTATGTGTGTGATGTGCTTAATAGGACTCAAGTGAGTGAAGTATTTGAAAATGTTGGTCAACAAAGTGGGAGTGAACCCGAGATCTCTTCTTGGGGTAATCTTGTGTTTGGCACATCCTTGAAACTTGATATTGATCCATTAGAGTGCGAGGAACTTGCTTATTCCAAATCTGTCCGTGAGGTAGAACACACTCTCTTTAGGTGTAATGTCTTGTTTGAAGATGATTTAAACACTTCTAATGAACCTAGTGGTGAAAATGACGGTATAGCTTACCTTGGAAGCTATAGCCTATATGCTAACCCACTATGGTGTGACAACATTCCTCCTAAAGAGGGAAATCTCTTCTTGGAAGATGAGAGTACTCTTAAGGGTAAGGAATGTGTAGTTGCGGAAGCTACTTCTTCTTCTACTTTGTGTGATTTCATTGTTGAGAGTACTCATAGTCATTATTGGGAAACTAGTAGTGGGTACACACATGAGAGCACCTTAGTAGAAATCGATTTGAGTGATACCTTTCTCTACTCTCTATTTGATTTGGATGATATGTATGTTATTGTAGAGAGTATGTCATTTAGTTTAGGTGTAGACCACGGGAAAGGGAAGTGTTGTCGAGACCCGTGTCTATGGTCACTTTTCCCATTTGACCCCGGTGCCAAATTTAGAAATGGTGATGTTGGTGCACCAAACTTGTTGCTTGGTCAACATGACAAGCAAAGTGTTACTTTTGATGTATCCTATAACCAAATCCTTTGTACATCTTTTATTGAGTTTTTTAATATTCCTTTCAAAGGATTCTTGGTTATATTGCAAATATGTGCAACCTTGGCATGTTGAGATGATTTGTTATGCTAACCCTAACCCTCATGCCATGAGGAATTTGTATTTGTTTGTCCTCTCTTCGGTTTTGCAAGGTTTGGATTCGAGGTCGAATCCTTTTCAAGAAGGGGAGGATGATACGGGACAAATGGCCTTCTTATCTTTTGATGACATTTTTGGAGGCCAACACATAGAGACTCAAGACTTGGTCACCTCGAGAAAACAAGAACATGCATGGAGGACCCGTTTTGAGCATAACTTAAAGCAATCTCGCGTGTGGAAGATTGCTTGGAGAATTTAAGGTTGAGGACTCATGGTTTTGGGCCTTAATTAAGGGTGTTTTGGACATTACACATGGTGTATTTACACACCATGGCCGCCCCTCTCATTAAGGGCAAAGTGGTCTTTTGTCTTCATTTGTAATATAGTATAAATAGGCCCCCTTAGTCTTATTTTGAGGGGAATTTTTGGAGAATGAAGAATTGAAAACATATTCTCTCTCTTTTGAGAGTGTAACACCTTAGTTATAGGACTTGGAAAAGTCATCTTTAGCATAGGGCTTGGAAAAGCCAATATTGATCTTTGTTTGGAAACGGTAGATCTTGAGGCGAGTTCATTCCCTTGGTGGTCACCGTAAGAGTGTGGTGTTGCTATCGTAAGTTCTAAGGGTCCTTAGATTTAATATATCTTTGGGTTCTTGGGTCTTATTGTAGTTTATGTCTCACTATCTATCTCTACAATTTCTTGTAGCCGTGTGTTTGTTATTTCTTAATAATATTGTTATTGTTCTTCATGTTCTTCATTCTCGTGTGGTTAATCTAGTGTGTTGTCCGCTGAAAATAGGTGTTAATCACCTCATTACATTGTGTTCTTATTGTAGATCTTGAATCCGAGAGGGGTCATTCAAAGGGTCCTCGGTTCTCTTGAACTTGTGGACTGTTTTGAGTGTTTGTTTTGTGTTTCCGTTATTTTTCTCGTATCACCTTAAAACATGGATCCTTAAATCATGGAAAAGTGTTGGAAAGTGGTTGAGACTTGATTGATAGGTCTTTGTTGGTTGTGGTGTCTTTCAAGACTAACAAATAATACACCCTTTTCCTTCAACTTTTTAGATTTAACATTCACTTTATCTTCAACAATATATGAAGGTGGTGATGAACATCAAGAACAACAACAACAACACCAAGAACTTCAACAATAATCTCCAAGAACACCAACAATTTTCACACGGCCACTCCCAAATTCCACAATAACAATATCTCCAACACTTGGCCAAGACAACTACACCTTCAACAAAATGGTTCTCAATCCACCAATTAACAACAATATCACGTGGCCAAGCTTATAACAATAACAAGATGAAAGCCACAAGGCCAAAACAGTCCACCACAACAATGTTCAACAACAAATCGGCCAAGCCCAAGTTCACGTATACAACACCAACAATGTAAGCTCAAACTTAGATTTAGACTAAAGAGTGTTAGAGATGAAGAAAACTAACACTAGAAACAACAAAACAAGTAAAAATCTCGGCCAAGACACAACAATAACACAATTTCGGCCAAGAACACAAAATGGACAGATTTGCTTCTTTTTGATTTTTTTTTTTTTTTGAATTTTCTAACAAGCAAGCCCAAGATTGATCTTGTAGGAACAATATCAAGCCATGCTTTGATACCAAATGATACGAGAAATACAAGGGAAGCACGAAACAACCACCAAATCAGTCCACTAATCTTAAGGATTCGAGGACCAAGATGGAGACCTCACTCGGATTCGCTACCAACAACAAGAATACAAGATACAAGAGTATATTTTAACACCAAAACAGTGACAAAACGTGATGAACAAGATGAACAACAATAATACAAGTTTCGGATTCAACGAAGACCCCAAAACAGTCCACTACACAACACATACACGATTTGCAAGAAAATAAAGATAGATAGTGAGACCAAGATTATTACAAGATTAAGAACCAAGTGTATTTCAACACTAACCCCTAATGAATGTAACAATCAAAACCACACTCTTACGGTGACCACCAAGGGAATGAACTCGCCTCAAGATCTACCGTTTCCAAGCAAAGATCAATATTGGCTTTTCCAAGCCCTATGCTAAGGGTGACTTTTCCAAGTCCTACAACTAATGGTGTTACACTCTCAAAAGAGAGAAAATATGTCTTTCAATTCTTCATCATTCAAAAACTGCAAGAAATGAGCTAAAATGACCTATTTATAGTGTATTACAAAAGAAGATAAAAGACCACCTTGCCCTTAATGATAGGTGCGACCATGGTGTGTTAATACACCATGTGTAATGTCCAAAATTCCCTTAATTAAGGTCCAAAACCGTGAGTCCTCAATCTTAAATGATCCAAGCAATCTTCCACACGCGAGATTGCTTTAAGTTATGCTCAAAACAGGTTCTCCATGCATGTTCTTGTATTCTCGAGGTGACCAAGTCTTGATCCTCTATATGTTGGCCTCCAAAGATGTCATCAAAATATAAGATGGCCATTTGTCCCGTATCATGGGGTCCAATCTATGCCCTGATTAGAAGGGGGTCAATACCGCGCCACTAGTAAGGACAACATGTGAATAACCCTCATATAACTGGTAACTCTAGCGAGAACTGTGGGAACTCTAACATTGTGGTTAAGCCACCTCATCTACTATCATATAACAGGCTACGATGTCTCAACCTATGTTGGATACATAATTCTAGAATGCAAGGATTGCTTCTAGGAATCATACCCTCGTATAACAGGTGAGCCCCATCCTTGGGTTCACTCGGTGCTAATTCCTACTCCCATCTGAATAGACACTGAACATGATTTACTGAACTGAACTGAGCATGGACTGAGTTACTAAATTTCCATGGCTGACGGGATACTACTGATAGCTAACAACTGATTGAGTTATGAGATCATGGAGATTTTTCCTGAGTCATAAGACTATCCGAAGTCTAAGAGTTCATACCTTGACTGAGAGTATCATGAAAACATGACATGGATCTAGTCACACAACTAATATTTTGGGTACAAGTTCCAGGACTCTGGAAGAAAACTGACACGACTTGATATTCTTGAATACATGATAATCACCATAATACGTATATTGAAATATTTCATCAAATGTCTAATAGTCTTATGCTTGTACATTTATGGGGATTTTCATGATATCATGCTAGTTAGGCAAATTTCCTCCATCTAGGCATTTTATCAAACATATGGCAGGCATAGTACATGTAAACACATTATACAACAATTAAACATCATGCTTCAATTCCAATTCCATCATACAAGGTTTTAGTCATGAGATTTCATAAATCTTTATCTATACTAATCAGCCCACATGGAATTTATCATCAAATCATGGAATAAAAATCAATTCCTCATTTATCAACATGAAAGAGAACATACAAAGCATGAAAACATGAAGAAAATCCATAACTTGTAGTTAAAAAGGATTCTTGGACTTCATGGATGAAAGGAATCCATGAATGAACACTATGCATACTTTAGTTCGTGATTTCGTGAAGATTGATGGTGAAACCTTCCTGAATTACCTTGCTCATACATGCCTATGCCATTCAATCCAGCAGTAAAAGATGAACATGAGTATCATATTTCCAAATACACATAGTAAAGGAAAGATTCCATGACAGCCCAAAAGTAAGCCGAGATGGCATTGAAGTACTGCAAAATAAAAAAGGACTCTACATTTTTCATTTGATGCATAATCAGAAAATTTGATGGCCTCAAGGTATGTTGCTTTGGTGTAGAGACCTAAAGTGAAGAGCCATCAGATGAAGGCTAGAAGTCTATGAAAAAAATGTCTTTTTAGTGACAAATGGTTATTTCTATGTGGCTTTTCTATAGATGACTTGATCATCTCATATCAGGTTGTCCCAGAGCTCTATGCTATAGAAATTGGAAATATTCTATATTTTGTTCATCATCAACCTAATAACGATGACCCTACAAAGGAATATTTGAAAGCCATCAACTACTTCTATGGCATTTATCCAGATGATGACTAAGAACACTCATCCACAACTAATCTTATATATAAACATTCAAATATTGATACAAAATCAAACCAACAACACCAAGAGATTCAAGTAGGCTCGGATTTCAGTCCAACAACACAAGCACAACAAGTTAAGTTTCGGTTTTTCAGTCCAACAACACAAGAACAACAAGATAGATAACAATGCTAGTGAATCGAAAAGAGCCCCACATGGCTTCACTAGACTTTAAGATAGCAAAATCAACAACAACAACAAGATAATGAAAGATAGATAACTTGACATATAATATTCAAGAAACTAAGAACCCTAACATCAAGAGAGGACCCTAAGTCTAATGAATATAAACACCAAGTTCTTACGAGGACCAAGAGGCACTCAACGACCTCAAAACCCTTGTTTCTAGCCAAAGAGACAACACAAGTATCCCTCTACTTGTGATATAAAGGGGCGGCTTCTAAGAGTAGAGAGAGAGAGAAATGTTTAGTGTTTTTAGGTTACAAGAATCAGCATTCAAAAACTAAGCAATAACTCTCTAACATGTCTATTTATACTACAAACAAAAGGGGTAAAATGACCCATCCGCCCTTGCTTCTTTTGCCAACCTTGGAGAGTAGTTTATTACACATTAAGACCTCTCTTCACACATAAAAACGTTTAGGTCCTTGGTTGGTTCAATCACCAACTCACACACGGCCATTTGCATGAACAAAGCTTGGAGTTTTTGTAATTCCCGAGCTTGGCTTCGTGTGAAAGGCCGTGTACCTGTGGAGGCTGTCCCAACCGTATCATCCTCTCCATCTTGAGAGGAATTTGACCTCAAATTCAGCATTTGGTCATCTTCAACCGCATCCACGAGGGAGAGATCACCAACGTTGAAAGTGTTGTGCACTTGATATTCCGGTGGAAGGTCAATCTTGTAGGCGTTGTCATTGATTCTCTCAAGTACTTGGAAAGGACCATCACCCCTTGGCAGCAATTTGGACTTTCTTTGAGCTGGAAACCGATCCTTTCGAAGATGCACCCACACCCAATCTCCGGGTTCAAGCACAAGCCTTCTTCTCCCTTTGTTTACCCTTTTTGCAACCTCTTGGTTCTTCTTTTCAAGCTTGATCCGCACCGTCTCATGCATTTTCTTCATTGCCTCGGCTCTTTTATTTCTATCTAAGCTGGTCATGAGATCACTAGACAAAGGAGTGAGATCTAAAGGGGTAAGGGGATTCAGGCCGTAAACACATTCAAAGGGAGTCATTCCCGTGCTCGAATGTATTACCCGGTTGTATGCAAATTCCACCAAGGGTAGGTGATCTTCCCATGAAGTCAGTTTACCTTTAACCATAGAACGTAGTATAGACCCTAAGGTTCTATTTACTACCTCCGTTTGGCCATCGGTTTGTGGGTGGCAAGACGTGGGTGGCAAGACGTGGAGAAAAGTAACTTCGTTCCAAGCCTACCCCACATGGACTTCCAAAAGAGACTTAGGAACTTGGAGTCCCTATCGCTCACAATAGTCCTCGGTACCCCGTGAAGCTTTACAACATGTTCAACAAATAATGAAGCTACACTGCGAGCATCCTCGGTTTTAGCACATGGAATAAAATGAGCCATTTTAGAGAATCTATCAACAATAACAAAAATGCTATCTCGGCCCTTTCTAGTCCTTGGCAGCCCCAAAACAAAATCCATCGAAATATCCAACCAAGGTCTAAGGGGAGTAGGGAGTGGGGTGTATAATCCTTGAGGTAGGAGACGAGATTTCGCACTCCGGCAGGCCACGCATTGACTACAAATTTTAGTGACGTCTTTGCGCATTTTGGGCCAATAGAAGTTCTCCTCTAAGATTCCGAGGGTCTTGTCTACCCCAAAGTGCCCCATGAGGCCTCCGTCATGGGCCTCCCTCACAAATAATTCCCTCCAAGAACTAGAAGGAACACACAACCTCCTCCCTTTGAACAAATACCCATCGAACCGAGAGTAGGAGGAATGGTCATTCTCCTTAAGCCAACGGTCCCTTCCCCACTCTTCGCATTCCCTAAAAATAGGAGCAAAGGTAGGATCCTCGGGATACAACAACCGCAAGCTCTCAAAACCCATCAATTTCGAAGACAAGGTAGCAATAAGCACATGCTTCCTAGACAAGGCATCGGCAACAACATTTTCCTTTCCCCTTTTGTAATGAATTACATAAGGGAAAGTCTCGATGAACTTAATCCACTTAGCATGACGCCTATTCAACTTGTCTTGGCTCTTAAGGTGTTTCAACGACTCATGATCCGTTCGTATCACAAACTCCTTAGGCCACAAATAATGTTGCCAATTTCCCAAAGCTCTGACAAGGGCGTACAACTCCAAATCATAAGTTGAGTAATTAAGAGTTGCCCCTTTGAGCTTTTCACTGAAATAAGCAACGGGCTTACCTTCTTGCATCAAAACAGCCCCGATGCCAACCTTACTAGCATCACACTCTACTTCAAACATCTTATCAAAATCGGGCAATTGCAATAAAGGCGTCGAGATGAGCGTAGCTTTCAAGGCCTCAAAAGCCCTAGCCTGCTCATCACCCCATTTAAAGGGTCCGTCCTTTCTAATTACCTCGGTCAAGGGGGCTTCTATGGAACTAAATCCTTTGACAAACCTCCTATAAAAGCTTGCCAACCCGTGGAAACTTCGGATTTCTCCAATAGTTTTAGGGGTCGGCCAACTTCGAATAGAGTCTATCTTGGAATCGTCCACTTTCACACCCCTTGAGCTCACGACAAAACCCAAGAATATAACCTTATCAACACCAAAAGAACACTTCTCCATGTTGGCATACAGCTTCTCCTTTCGGAGCACATCAAACACACATCTCAAATGCATTACATGATCATCAATAGATTTACTATAAACCAACACATCATCAAAGTAAACCACCACAAACTTTCCAATATAAGGCTTCATTACATGATTCATTAGCCTCATAAAGGTGCTAGGAGCATTGGTAAGGCCGAAGGGCATGACCAGCCACTCATATAGACCGAATTTGGTCTTGAATGCGGTCTTCCACTCATCACCGGGTTGCATGCGAATTTGGTGATAGCCGCTCCTAAGGTCCACTTTAGAAAACAAACAAGATCCGTGGAGCTCATCTAACATATCATCTAGTCTAGGGATTGGATGACGATACCTTATAGTGATTTTGTTGATGGCTCTACAATCGACGCACATGCGCCAAGTTCCGTCCTTCTTCGGTACCAAAAACACCGGAACAGCACACGGACTCATGCTTTCCTTGATGTATCCCTTGTTGAGAAGCTCCTCAACTTGTCTTTCAAGCTCCTTAGTGTCCGTGGGATTGCTCCTATAGGCCGGTTTGTTCGGAAGTTGTGAACCCGGCACCAAATCAATTTGGTGCTCAATTCCCCGAAGTGGGGGCAATCCTTGCGGAAGTTCTTGAGGAAATACATTTTCATACTCCTGCAACACACAAGAAATCAAAGGGGAAATGGAAGAATTAATGGGGTTAGTATTAAAACAATGGGCCAAAAGTAACATCGGCTTGTTTTCATCATGGTCCACGAAGAGTTCTTTCCTCCTAGCCAACATCACTACGTTTTCCATCTCCCTTGTCGTTGGGACAACCTCGGATGTCCCTACTTCCTCACCTACGGCATCCCCCCCCCTTTTCTCCCTTTCCGGATTCCTTCCCCTTTCCCTTCAACTCTCTCATCTTTTGATGCCACTCATTTACTTGGGAGGGTGAAAGAGGGTGAAGTGTGACCTTTCGGCCATCCTTCTCAAGTGTATACCGGTTGGACCTCCCATCGTGTTTAGTAGACCTATCATATTGCCATGGTCTACCTAATAACAAGTGACATGCTTGCATTGGGATCACGTCACAAAGCACTTCGTCGTGGTAGTTTCCCACCTTAAACCGAATCACACATTGCCTTGTGACCTTTAATTCACCACAATCGTTCAACCATTGTAGCTTGTAAGGACTAGTGTGTAGTGTAGTTGGTAGCTTCAAGAAATTTACCATAGCATGGCTCGCAACATTTGTACAACTACCACTATCAATCAGCAAGGTGAACACACTCCCCTTTACAAGACACTTAGTATGGAATAGATTTTCCCTTTGGCTCGGGTCATCTATCGCCTTACTAATCATGACACGTCTAACCACAAAGTTTGGAACCACACACTCCCCTTCTTGTGGATAGGCATCTTCACTACCATCTAATTCATCATCATTCGGCCCATTTTCAGCTCCTTCTCCATCTTGAGGCTCGGCTTCATCCTCCCCCCTTTCGGAAACTACCTCCTCACCAAGGTAGTACACTTTTCCTTCTCGTAGGATCACATTGCGCCGGTTCGGACATTCATTGGCATTATGCCCCCAACCTTGGCACTTGAAGCATTGGAACCCCTTTGGGTTGTGATACGGTTGGGACAGCCTCCACACGTACACGGCCTTTCACACGAAGCCAAGCTCGGGAATTACAAAAACTCCAAGCTTTGTTCATGCAAATGGCCGTGTGTGAGTTGGTGATTGAACCAACCAAGGACCTAAACGTTTTTATGTGTGAAGAGGGGTCCTAATGTGTAATAAACTACTCTTCAAGGATGGCACATGAAGCAAGGGCGGATGGGTCATTTTGCCCCTTTTGTTTGTAGTATAAATAGAACATGTTAGAGAGTTAGACTCCACTTTTTTGAAATCTGATTTTTGTAACCTAAGCACTAAACATTTCTCTCTCTCTTTTCCACTCTTGGAGCCGCCACCAATATCTCACAAGTAGAGGGATACTTGTGTTGTCTCTTTGGCTAGAAACAAGGGTTTTGAGGTCTTTGAGTGCCTCTTGGTCCTCGTAAGAACTTGGTGTTTACATTCATTAGACTTAGGGTCCTCTCTTGATGTTAGGGTTCTTAGTATCTTGAATGTTATATGTCAAGTTATCTATCTTTTCTTTATCTTGTTGTTGTTGTTGATTTTGTTATCTTAAAGTCTAGTGAAGCCGTGTGGGGCTATTTTCGATTCACTAGCATTGTTGTTCATCTTGTTGTTCTCGTGTTGTTGAGCTGAAAAACTGAAATTTAAGCTTGTTGTTCTTGTGTTGTTGGACTGAAATTCGAACCAACTTGTAGTTCTTGGTGTTGTTGGTTTGATCTTGTATCATTTGGTATCAAAGCTTGACCGGTTGTGTTCCAACATAACCCGTCTTGGGCTAGTACACGGCTTAAACAAACAACACCAAAAGGGAAATTCTGAAAATCAGTCCTTTAAAAGTGGAATCCGAAAATGATGTTGCATGTCTAGATCTAAGTGTTAATTTTGCTTGTTTAGTGAGTTCCTAGTGTTGGTTTCTTTCTCACCAACACTAAGGTGTCTAGATCCGAAAGTTGAGCTTGAAAACTTGAACTTTGTGTAGTGACTTGAAGTGGCCGAAAGTTGTATGTTGTTGATGACCAAAAGAAAATAAAATCGGTGGATGTTGTGTTTATGTGCTAAAGAAGTTGAAGAAGATTGTTGAGGTGTTCATCTTTTGAACTTGTTCATCTTGTTCATCTTGTGTGTGCTCAATTTGTAAGAAAAGCTATAAAGTTGTTGTGAAAGACTTGCATCCATCACCTTGTAGTCTTGTCAATCACTTTTCCCTAATTCAAGGAGCCTTGTTTTGTGGGATTAGTCTACCAAACATCCCTTTCTTGAGTTTGAAAAGGGTGAAATATTACAAGATTTTATTTTCCCACCAAAAACACTTTGAAAACTATAACAAGTTGTGTGAATATTGACAAGAAAAAAAAAAAAGAAAAAGAGGCGTGTGGGACCATTGCATGCTGCCACGTCACTATAAGCTCAACTTAGGATATTCTTTGGTTGCTAATTGTTGATCCTTGGTTTCCCTTACTTGGTCCTAGAACTAATTAACAAACTAGTACATTCCTACTAAGTTGTCAATTAGATCCTTGAGCCGTTTGTTCGTGTCAACGTTTATTTGAGTGCTTTTATTCGTTTGAATGAGTTGCTGATTTTTGACTCTAGTCCGACAAGAATTCTTTGAGTCTTCAAACAAGAATCCATTCCGGATAAGAGTTTACTCATACCTTAAAATTTTCACGGTTACTAGCCAATTATACAACACTTGTGGAACACAAACTTGTGGTGAACTAAGGCGGATAATATCTTGACAATGGAAGGAACTACGTCTCATAGTGTGGATACTAATGCCCTTGATTCTATGAGGGTCACTCTTGAGGCCGTTACCCGGACACTTGAAAGGTTGAATTCGGAATTTGGGGCCGTGAGAGGGGACTTGGCAGCAATAAAGGGGGAAGTGTCGACTATTAGTGGGAGATTAGAACAAGTGGAGAGTCAAAGGAACTCTCGTCCTTCTACTCCTCTACATGTATCTACCAATGGTCATGATAGAACCTCCTCCGCAACCATCACCCCCGAAACAGTCCACCAAATGCTAAATGCACCCCAAGCTCCACTAAATACCGCAAGCCAAACTACCTATTTTCCTCCAAACCGAGACTCCACTAGACCACTACATTTCCAAGCCCCTCCAATTCCACAAGGGGGATTTGGACGCCAAGTACCTCCACTAAATCCGAACCCTCCATTCCAAGCTCCCTTAAACCAAAGACCACAAATTCCAAATCCTCCGAATCAAAATGGCCAAGGCCGACCAGCCCACTTTGAAGGATACGGTAGAGAGGAGTATGAAGGAGATGGAGCCTTTGATGATGCTTATATGAGAGAGGAGGAGTTAAGAGGGGGTCGAGGAGAACCTAGGAGATACCGGGGGTATGGAGAGCGGGGAAACCGACACCAAGAGAGAGACGTAGGCATCAACACCATCAAGTTGAGCCTACCCATCTTTAAGGGTGAAAGTGATCCCGAGGCCTACTTGACTTGGGAATCGGCTTGTGACAAAGTTTTCCAAGTTAATGACATCTCGGACGAAAAGAAGAGTTGCTACGCTATAGCTCACCTCGAGGGCTATGCTAACACTTGGTGGGAGTATGTTAAACGATTTGGTAATGAATTAGTCGATGGACAGCCACCACCTTGGTATCGGTTGAGGTATTTGATGAGACAACGATACCTTCCCGAGAGATATCGTCATGAGTTGCTTGCTAGGTTATATGGCTTGCGGAAAGGAGGCAAGAGTGTAATGGCCTACTTTGACGAGTTCCAACAACTCATGTTGAAACTTGATCATCGTGGGGAGCAAATCAGCCACGACATCATCCGGTTCAAGTGCGGATTGAACAAAGAGATCTCCACTCATTTGACCCTTCACCGGTTTGAAACCATTGACGGTATATTCCAAGCGGCCCTTGAGATTGAAAGGGAACTTAAGGAGAGATCATCCTTCAAGGCAAGGGTACCAACTCCCTCGGGTTGGACCAAAAACAAGGACCAACCCGCACCTACGAAGCTGCCCGAGTCCAAAACAGTCCCTAAATTTCCCCCGAAACCGGAGGCTCACAAATATCCCAACCCAAAGGGGTTCCAATGCTTCAAGTGCCAAGGTTGGGGGCATAAGGCCAATGAATGTCCGAACCGGCGCAATGTGATCCTACGAGAAGGAAAGGTGTACTACCTTGGTGAGGAGGTGGATTCCGAAAGGGGGGAGGATGAGGCCGAGCCTCAAGATAGAGAGGGAGCTGAAAATGGGCCGAATGATGATGAAGTAGACGGTAGTGAAGATGTTTATCCACAAGAAGGGGAGTGTGTGGTTCCTAACTTTGTGGTTAGACGTGTCATGATTAGTAAGGCGATAGGTGACCCGAGTCAAAGGGAAAATCTATTCCATACTAAGTGTCTTATAAAGGAGAATGTGTGCACCTTGGTGATTGATAGTGGTAGTTGTACAAATGTTGCGAGCCATGCTATGGTAAATTTCTTGAAGCTACCAACTACACCACACACTAGTCCTTACAAGCTACAATGGTTGAATGATTGTGGTGAATTAAGGGTCACACGGCAATGTGTGATTCGGTTTAAGGTGGGAAACTACCACGATGAGGTACTTTGTGACGTGATCCCAATGCAAGCATGTCACTTATTGTTAGGTAGACCATGGAATTATGATAGGTCTACTAAACACGATGGGAGGACCAACCGGTATACGCTTGAGAAGGATGGCCGAAAGGTCACACTTCATCCTCTTTCACCCTCCCAAGTAAACGAGTGGCATCAAAAGATGAGAGAGTTGAAGGGAAAGAGGAAGGAATCCGGGAAGGGAGAAAAGGGGGGAGTGCCGTAGGTGAGGAAGTCGGGACATCCGAGGCTGTCCCAACGACAAAGGAGATGGAAAATGTGGTGATGTTGGCTAGGAGGAAAGAACTCTTCGTGGATCATGATGAAAACAAGCCGATGCTACTCTTGGCCCATTGTTTTAATACTAACCCCACTAATTCTTCCATTTCCCCTTTGATTTCTTATGTGTTGCAGGAGTATGAAGATGTATTTCCTCAAGAACTTCCGCAAGGATTGCCCCCACTTCGGGGAATTGAGCACCAAATTGATTTGGTGCCGGGTTCACAACTTCCAAACAAACCGGCCTATAGGAGCAATCCCATGGACACTAAGGAGCTTGAAAGACAAGTTGAGGAGCTGCTCAACAAGGGATACATCAAGGAAAGCATGAGTCCGTGTGCTGTTCCGGTGCTTTTGGTACCAAAGAAGGACGGAACTTGGCGTATGTGCGTCGATTGTAGAGCCATCAACAAAATCACTATAAGGTATCGTCATCCAATCCCTAGACTAGATGATATGTTAGATGAGCTCCACGGATCTTGTTTGTTTTCTAAAGTGGACCTTAGGAGCGGCTATCACCAAATTCGCATGCAACCCGGTGATGAGTGGAAGACCGCATTCAAGACCAAATTCGGTCTATATGAGTGGCTGGTCATGCCCTTCGGCCTTACCAATGCTCCTAGCACCTTTATGAGGCTAATGAATCATGTAATGAAGCCTTATATTGGAAAATTTGTGGTGGTTTACTTTGATGATGTGTTGGTATATAGTAAATCTATTGATGATCATGTAATGCATTTGAGATGTGTGTTTGATGTGCTCCGAAAGGAGAAGCTGTATGCCAACATGGAGAAGTGTTCTTTTGGTGTTGATAAGGTTATATTCTTGGGTTTTGTCGTGAGCTCAAGGGGTGTGGAAGTGGACGATTCCAAGATAGACTCTATTCGAAGTTGGCCGACCCCTAAAACTATTGGAGAAATCCGATGTTTCCACGGGTTGGCAAGCTTCTATAGGAGGTTTGTCAAAGGATTTAGTTCCATAGCAGCCCCCTTAACCGAGGTAATTAGAAAAGACGGACCCTTTAAATGGGGTGATGAGCAAGCTAGGGCTTTTGAGGCCTTGAAAGCTACGCTCATCTCGGCGCCTTTATTGCAATTGCCCGATTTTGATAAGATGTTTGAAGTAGAGTGTGATGCTAGTAAGGTTGGCATCGGGGCTGTTTTGATGCAAGAAGGTAAGCCCGTTGCTTATTTCAGTGAAAAGCTCAAAGGGGCAGCTCTTAATTACTCAACTTATGATTTGGAGTTGTACGCCCTTGTTAGAGCTTTGGGAAATTGGCAACATTATTTGTGGCCTAAGGAGTTTGTGATACGAACGGATCATGAGTCGTTGAAACACCTTAAGAGCCAAGACAAGTTGAATAGGCGTCATGCTAAGTGGATTGAGTTCATCGAGACTTTCCCTTATGTAATTCATTATAAAAGGGGAAAAGAAAATGTTGTTGCCGATGCCTTGTCTAGGAAGCATGTGCTTGTTGCTACCTTGTCTTCGAAATTGATGGGTTTTGAGAGTTTGCGGTTGTTGTATCCCGAGGATCCTACCTTTGCTCCTATCTTTAGGGAATGCGAAGAGTGGGGAAGGGACCATTGGCTTAAGGAGAGTGACCATTCCTCCTACTCTCGGTTCGATGGGTATTTGTTCAAAGGGAGGCGGTTGTGTGTTCCTTCTAGTTCTTGGAGGGAATTATTTGTGAGGGAGGCCCATGACGGAGGCCTCATGGGGCACTTTGGGGTAGACAAGACCCTCGGAATCTTAGAGGAGAACTTCTATTGGCCAAAAATGCGCAAAGACGTCACTAAAATTTGTAGTCAATGCGTGGCCTGCCGGAGTGCGAAATCTCGTCTCCTACCTCAAGGATTGTACACCCCACTCCCTACTCCCCTTAGACCTTGGTTGGACATTTCGATGGATTTTGTTTTGGGGCTGCCAAGGACTAGAAAGGGCCGAGATAGCATTTTTGTTATTGTTGATAGATTCTCTAAAATGGCTCATTTTATTCCATGTACTAAAACCGAGGATGCTCGTAGTGTAGCTTCATTATTTGTTGAACATGTTGTAAAGCTTCACGGGGTACCGAGGACTATTGTGAGCGATAGGGACTCCAAGTTCCTAAGTCTCTTTTGGAAGTCCATGTGGGGTAGGCTTGGAACGAAGTTACTTTTCTCCACGTCTTGCCACCCACAAACCGATGGCCAAACGGAGGTAGTAAATAGAACCTTAGGGTCTATGCTACGTTCTATGGTTAAAGGTAAACTGACTTCATGGGAAGATCACCTACCCTTGGTGGAGTTTGCATACAACCGGGTAATACATTCGAGCACGGGAATGACTCCCTTTGAATGTGTTTACGGCCTAAATCCCCTTACCCCTTTAGATCTCACTCCTTTGTCTAGTGATCTCATGACCAGCTTAGATGGAAATAAAAGAGCCGAAGCAATGAAGAAAATGCATGAGACGGTGCGGCTCAAGCTTGAAAAGAAGAACCAAGAGGTTGCAAAAAGGGTAAACAAAGGGAGAAGAAGGCTTGTGCTTGAACCCGGAGATTGGGTGTGGGTGCATCTTCGAAAGGATCGGTTTCCAGCTCAAAGGAAGTCCAAGTTGCTGCCAAGGGGTGATGGTCCTTTCCAAGTACTTGAGAGAATCAATGACAACGCCTACAAGATCGACCTTCCACCGGAATATCAAGTGCACAACACTTTCAACGTTGGTGATCTCTCCCTCGTTGATGCGGTTGAAGATGACCAAATGCTGAATTTGAGGTCAAATTCCTCTCAAGATGGAGAGGATGATACGGTTGGGACAGCCTCTACACGTACACGGCCTTTCACACGAAGCCAAGCTCGAGAATTACAAAAACTCCAAGCTTTGTTCATGCAAATGGCCGTGTGTGAGTTGGTGATTGAACCAACCAAGGACCTAAACGTTTTTATGTGTGAAGAGGGGTCCTAATGTGTAATAAACTACTCTTCAAGGATGGCACATGAAGCAAGGGCGGATGGGTCATTTTGCCCCTTTTGTTTGTAGTATAAATAGAACATGTTAGAGAGTTAGACTCCACTTTTTTGAAATCTGATTTTTGTAACCTAAGCACTAAACATTTCTCTCTCTCTTTTCCACTCTTGGAGCCGCCACCAATATCTCACAAGTAGAGGGATACTTGTGTTGTCTCTTTGGCTAGAAACAAGGGTTTTGAGGTCTTTGAGTGCCTCTTGGTCCTCGTAAGAACTTGGTGTTTACATTCATTAGACTTAGGGTCCTCTCTTGATGTTAGGGTTCTTAGTATCTTGAATGTTATATGTCAAGTTATCTATCTTTTCTTTATCTTGTTGTTGTTGTTGATTTTGTTATCTTAAAGTCTAGTGAAGCCGTGTGGGGCTATTTTCGATTCACTAGCATTGTTGTTCATCTTGTTGTTCTCGTGTTGTTGAGCTGAAAAACTGAAATTTAAGCTTGTTGTTCTTGTGTTGTTGGACAGAAATTCGAACCAACTTGTAGTTCTTGGTGTTGTTGGTTTGATCTTGTATCAGGTTGGGATATTTGTGAGCCTCCGGTTTCGGAGGGAAATTAGGGACTGTTTTGGACTCGGGCAGCTTCGTAGGGGCGGGTTGGTCCTTGTTTTTGGGCCAACCCGAGGGGGTTTGTACCCTTTCCTTGAAGGATGATCTCTCCTTAAGTTCCCTTTCAATCTCAAGGGCCGCTTGGAATATACCGTCAATGGTTTCAAACCGGTGAAGGGTCAAATAAGTGGAGATCTCTTTTTTTAACCCACACTTGAACCGGATGATGTCGTGACTGATTTGCTCCCCAAGATGATCAAGTTTCAACATGAGTTGTTGGAACTCGTCAAAATAGGCCATCACACTCTTGCCTCCTTGCCGCAAGCCATACAATCTAGCAAGCAACTCATGACGATATCTCTCGGGAAGGTATCGTTGTCTCATCAAATACCTCAACCGATACCAAAGTGGTGGCTGCCCATCAACTAATTCATTACCAAATCGTTTAACATACTCCCACCAAGTGTTAGCATAGCCCTCGAGGTGAGCTATAGCGTAGCAACTCTTCTTTTCTTCCGAGATGTCATTAACTTGGAAAACTTTGTCACAAGCCGATTCCCAAGTTAAGTAGGCCTCGGGGTCACTTTCACCCATAAAGATGGGTAGGCCCAACTTGATGGTGTTGATGCCTACGTCTCTCTCTTGGTGTCGGTTTCCCCTATCTCCATACCCCCGGTATCTCCTAGGTTCTCCTCGACCCCCTCTTAACTCCTCCTCCCTCATATAAGCATCATCAAAGGCTCCCTCTCCTTCATACTCCTCTCTACCGTATCCTTCAAAGTGGGCTGGTCGGCCTTGGCCGTTTTGATTCGGAGGATTTGGAATTTGCGGTCTTTGAGTTAATGGAGCTTGGAATGGAGGGTTCGGATTTAGTGGAGGTACTTGGCGTCCAAATCCCTCTTGTGGAATTGGAGGGGCTTAGAAATGTAGTGGTCTAGTGGGGTCTCGGTTTGGAGGAAAATAGGTAGTTTGGCTTGCGGTATTTAGTGAAGCTTGGGGTGCATTTAGCAATTGGTGGACGGTTTCGGGGGTGATGGTTGCGGAGGAGGTCCTATCATGACCATTGGTAGATACATGTAGAGGAGTAGAAGGACGAGAGTTCCTTTGACTCTCCACTTGTTCTAATCTCCCACTAATAGTCGACACTTCCCCCTTTATTGCTGCCAAGTCCCCTCTCACGGCCCCAAATTCCGAATTCAACCTTTCAAGTGTGATACGGGATCGACAAGGGAAGCACGAAACAAACACCAAATCAGTCCACTAATCTTAAGGATTCGAGGACCAAGATGGAGACCTCACTCGGATTCGCTACCAACAACGAGAATACAAGATACAAGAGTATATTTTAACACCAAAACAGTTACAAAACGTGATGAACAAGATGAACAACAATAATACAAGTTTCGGATTCAACGAAGACCCCAAAACAGTACACTACACAACACATACACGATTTGCAAGAAAATTAAAGATTGATAGTGAGACCAAGATTATTACAAGATTAAGAACCAAGTGTATTTCAACACTAACCCCTAATGAATGTAACAATCGAAACCACACTCTTACGGTGACCACCAAGGGAATGAACTCACCTCAAGATCTACCGTTTCCAAGCAAAGATCAATATTGGCTTTTCCAAGCCCTATGCTTAGGTGACTTTTCCAAGTCCTACAACTAAGGGTGTTACACTCTCCAAAGAGAGAAGTTATGTCTTTCAATTCTTCATCCTTCCAAATCTACCAAGAAATGAGCTAAAATGACCTATTTATAGTGTATTACAAAAGAAGACAAAAAAGACCACCTTGCCCTTAATGATAGGTGAGGCCATGGTGTGTTAATACACCATGTGTAATGTCCAAAATGCCCTTAATTAAGGTCCAAAACCGGGAGTCCTCAATCTTAAATGCTCCAAGCAATCTTCCACACGCGAGATTGCTTTAAGTTATGCTCAAAACAGGTTCTCCTTGCATGTTCTTGTATTCTCGAGGTGACCAAGTCTTGATCCTCTATATGTTGGCCTCCAAAGATGTCATCAAAATATAAGATGGCCATTTGTCCCGTATCATCCTCCCTTTCTTGAAAAGGATTCGACCTCGAATCCAAACCTTGCAAAACGGAAAAGAGGAGAAACAAATACAAATTCCTCATGGCATGAGGGTTAGGGTTAGCATAACAAATCATCTCAACATGCCAAGGTTGCACATATTTGCAATATAACCAAGAATCCTTTGAAAGGAATATTAAAAACTCAATAAAATATGTACAAAGGATTTGGGTATAGGATACATCAAGAGTAACACTTTGCTTGTCATGTAGACCAAGCAACAAGTTTGGTGCACCAATATCACCATTTCTAAATTTGGCACCGGGGTCAAATGGGAAAAGTGGCCATAGACATGGGTCTCGACAACACTTCCATTTCCCGAGATCTACACCTAAACTAAATGACATACTCTCTACAATAACATACATATCATCCAAATCAAATAGAGAGTAGAGAAAGGTATCACTCAAATCGACTTCTACTAAGGTGCTCTCATGTGTGTACTCACTACTAGTTTCCCAATAATCACCATGAGTACTCTCAACAATGAAATCACACAAAGTAGAAGAAGAAGTAGCTTCCGCAACTACACATTCCTTACCCTTAAGAGTACTCTCATCTTCCAAGAAGAGATTTCCCTCTTTAGGAGGAATGTTGTCACACCATAGTGGGTTAGCATATAGGCTATAGCTTCCAAGGCAAGCTATACCGTTATTTTCACCACTAGGTTCATTAGGAGTGTTTAAATCATCTTCAAACAAGACATTATACCTAAAAAGAGTGTGATCTACCTCACGGACAGATTTGGAACAAGAAAGTTCCTCACTCTCTAAATGATCAATATCAAGTTTCAAGGATGTTTCAAACACAATATTACCCCAAGAAGAGCTCTCGGGTTCATTCTCACTTTGTTGACCAACATTTTCAAATATTTCACTCACTTGAGTCCTATTAAGCACATCACACACATACTCAAGTGGTGGATAGTTTTCACGAACAAGTTGATCAACACTCATTACACAAGATGATGTACTTTCATTCAACAAATAGGCTTCAACACTAGGTGGACATAAATTGATCTCACAAGCGGAGTCAATTTTGTTATCAATAGGGTCAACTAGTGTATCCAAACTCACAATATGTACATCATCATCAAGTGGCAAAGAAACAATAGACTCACATATAGGAAAACTACAACTCACACTCAATGGGCTACTAGCCACACAATTATCATTCACATGTACAAAAGTGTAAGAGTTATCCATTTTACCTTGAAGTCCTTGAGTAGATTCTTCTTTGTCATGGTGTGAAGGTCCTCCAAAAGCTTGGGCAGCAACTTCCTTTTGGCATTGTTCTTCTTCGCTTGCCATGTTGGTACCTACACAAATGTCCTTAGAAATAGAAGGACAACCAATGTTAGCATCGTTTGGTGGTAATCCCCTCACTTTGCTCCACACAACCTCTCTTTTTTCAACTCTCGGACTACCACCTTGCACTCCCTTACTCCTCTCAATCTTTTGTCTCTCATAATAATTCAGATTGGAGTAGGTAGGCATTTCTCTTCGTGGCTTAGGCAGCAAGTAAGTCATGAGGCGATTCCCCCACTGGTCTCTTATAATATTTGGCCAATTTTGCACGTTTGGAACTTTATGTTGTGCAAACCAATTGGCACCTAAGCATACATGACCGTATGTCAATGAAAGAATATCGCACCACACCTCCTCATGGTATTCAAATTGGGAGAAGACAACCTTGACCCTCTCAGTAACCTTAAACCCGTCCAAGAAGTATGGAACAAGTAAAGGCTCACGAAACAACCCCAAGTAGTCAACCATGGATGGAACGATGTAGTTTCTATGGTACCTATCATTTAGCTCAATGAGGCAGCCCGGTATCCCACACATGGTCACCTTTCCGGAGTGTACATTCCTTCTTGGATCTACATTGTAAGGCATACGAGTACCCCTTAGTTTTGGAGATGCATACCCTCTTCTTCTCATTGGACAACCTCCACTAGAGCTAGTATAACCATTCACACTATATCGACTTTGATAAGAAGTACTACAAGGTGGAGAATATGGATCTTCATACTCCTCACGTGTACCCTCATCATAGCTCTCATAAGCTTTGCAAACAAAAGGGTTATACCTAACACCAAATCTAGGTTCGGAGTAAGAAGTGTAAGACTCCTCACATGCCCCAACATCATCATAAGATCCATCACGAGGTCCTACATCATCTCCAAAGTTACCATAAGCACTAGGCACTTCATTCACCTCATTTTCTCCCTGAAAACAGTAACTTTCAAATCTGCCCAAGTCTCGATCATGGCTATTTTCATAGCCTCCGCAATCTCCCTCAACTTCGTAGCCATAAAACCCTTCACTACAATCATAGGCTCCCATGTTGTAGTCACAATAATCCCCGGCTATCGAAGACATATTCCCCTTATATCACCTTTTAAACCTACAAAATGAACAAACAAGATTAGTAGTAAAAACCTCTCACTAACACTCGTATTCACTCACCTTTGTGATTCTCACAATTGGAGCGGCAAATATTGAAAGGTTGTTTATACTCCGGTAGTCAATAGGATGTCCATTCTACTTGGTGGCCGGAATAGATTCTTGTTTGATCGACTCAAGACACAAAAATAAAATTCACTTACGAACTTGAAACAAAGAGGTTACTACGAGTTAAAAATGAGAAAAGCACACAAACAACGAAGACGCGAAGAAACGGATTCAATAATTAATCTACAACTAAGTAGGTGATTACTAGTTGTTAATTAATTCTAGAATCAAGACATGAAACTAATGAAACAATAAGATGAAACTAAGAATCTAAAATTTTGAGCTCGGAAATATTGCGTGAACAGTAGCAGTGATGACATGGCAGTCACGTATTGGTTTCGGGTCCCACACAACTTTTGTTGTCCAATTTCAAGTCTTGGTCAATTTTTCAATTTGGACTTTGGTGGAATTTGTTTAAGGAGGGAAATTCAAACAAGTCTTGGAGCCCTTTTCAATTTCAAGTTTTCAAGACTTGACTTTATTGTACTTCTCCTTAAAACATGGATCCTTAAATCATGGAAAAGTGTTGGAAAGTGGTTGAGACTTGATTGATAGGTCTTTGTTGGTTGTAGTGTCTTTCAAGACTAACAAATAATACACCCTTTTCCTTCAACTTTTTAGATTTAACATTCACTTTATCTTCAACAATATATGAAGGTGGTGATGAACATCAAGAACAACAACAACAACACCAAGAACTACAACAATAATCTCCAAGAACACCAACAATTTTCACACGGCCACTCCCAAATTCCACAATAACAATATCTCCAACACTTGGCCAAGACAACTACACCTTCAACAAAATGGTTCTCAATCCACCAATTAACAACAATATCACGTGGCCAAGCTTATAACAACAACAAGATGAAAGCCACAAGGCCAAAACAGTCCACCACAACAATGTTCAACAACAAATCGGCCAAGTCCAAGTTCACGTATACAACACCAACAATGTAAGCTCAAACTTAGATTTAGACTAAAGAGTGTTAGAGATGAAGAAAACTAACACTAGAAACAACAAAACAAGTAAAAATCTCGGCCAAGACACAACAATAACACAATTTCGGCCAAGAACACAAAATGGACAGATTTGCTTCTTTTTGATTTTTCAGTTTTTAACACTTTTTTTTTTGAATTTTCTAACAAGCAAGCCCAAGATTGATCTTGTAGGAACAATATCAAGCCATGATTTGATACCAAATGATACGGGATCGACAAGGGAAGCACGAAACAAACACCAAATCAGTCCACTAATCTTAAGGATTCGAGGACCAAGATGGAGACCTCACTCGGATTCGCTACCAACAACGAGAATACAAGATACAAGAGTATATTTTAACACCAAAACAGTTACAAAACGTGATGAACAAGATGAACAACAATAATACAAGTTTCGGATTCAACGAAGACCCCAAAACAGTCCACTACACAACACATACACGATTTGCAAGAAAATTAAAGATAGATAGTGAGACCAAGATTATTACAAGATTAAGAACCAAGTGTATTTCAACACTAACCCCTAATGAATGTAACAATCGAAACCACACTCTTACGGTGACCACCAAGGGAATGAACTCGCCTCAAGATCTACCGTTTCCAAGCAAAGATCAATATTGGCTTTTCCAAGCCCTATGCTAAGGGTGACTTTTCCAAGTCCTACAACTAAGGGTGTTACACTCTCCAAAGAGAGAAGTTATGTCTTTCAATTCTTCATCCTTCCAAATCTACCAAGAAATGAGCTAAAATGACCTATTTATAGTGTATTACAAAAGAAGACAAAAAAGACCACCTTGCCCTTAATGATAGGTGCGGCCATGGTGTGTTAATACACCATGTGTAATGTCCAAAATTCCCTTAATTAAGGTCCAAAACCGGGAGTCCTCAATCTTAAATGCTCCAAGCAATCTTCCACATGCGAGATTGCTTTAAGTTATGCTCAAAACAGGTTCTCCATGCATGTTCTTGTATTCTCGAGGTGACCAAGTCTTGATCCTCTATATGTTGGCCTCCAAAGATGTCATCAAAATATAAGATGGCCATTTGTCCCGTATCAAAGTGTCCGGGTAACGGCCTCAAGAGTGACCCTCATAGAATCAAGGGCATTAGTATCCACATTATGAGACGTAGCTCCTTCCATTGTCAAGATATTATCCGCTTTAGTTCACCACAAGTTCGTGTTCCACAAGTGTTGTATAATTGGCTAGTAACCGAGAAATTTTTAAGGTATGAGTAAGCACTTATCCGGAATGGATTCTTGTTTGAAGACTCAAAGAATTCTTGCCGGACTAGAGTCAAAAATCAGCAATTCATTCAAACGAATAAAAGCACTCAAATAATCGTTGACACGAATAAACGGTTCAAGGAACTAGTTGACAACCTAGTAGGAAGGTACTAGTTTGTTAATTAGTTCTAGGACCAAGTAAGGGAAACCAAGGATCAACAATTAGCAACCAAAGAATATCCTAAGTTGAGCTTATAGTGACGTGGCAGCATGCGATGGATCCACACGTTCTTTTTTTTTTTTTTTTTTTTTTAATATTCACACAACTTGTTATAGTTTGCAAAGTGTTTTGGTGGGAAAAATAAAAATCTTGTAGTATTTCATCCTTTTCAAACTCAAGAAATGATACAAGAATTCCAAGGAACACAAGAATTGTCTCAAAACAGTCCACACACACTCCAAAAACAGTCCACTAATCTTAAGGATTTGAGGACCAAGATGGAGACCACTCTCGGATTCACTACAACAACAACAATACGAGATAACAATGGTGTATTTGACACCCAAAACAGCCACAAAACGTGATGAACAAGATGAACAACAATAACACAAGTTTCGGATTCAACAAAGACCCCAAAACAGTCCACGATTTGCAAGAAAAATAAAGATAGATAGTGAGACATAAACTACAATAAGACCCAAGAACCCAAAGATATATTAAATCTAAAGACCCCTAGAACTTACGATAGCAACACCACACTCTTACGGTGACCACCAAGGGAATGAACTCGCCTCAAGATCTACCGTTTCCAAACAAAGATCAATATTGGCTTTTCCAAGCCCTATGCTAAAGATGACTTTTCCAAGTCCTACCACTAAGTGTGTTCACTCTCAAAAGAGAGAAGATATTTCTTTCAATTCTTCATTATCAAAAATCTGAAAAACTAATGAAAATAAGACTAAGGGGGCCTATTTATAGTGTATTACAAAGAAGACAAAAGACCACTTTGCCCTTAATGAGAGGGGCGGCCATGGTGTGTAAATACACCATGTGTAATGTCCAAAATACCCTTAATTAGGGTCCAAAACCGTGAGTCCTCAACCTTAAATTCTCCAAGCAATCTTCCACACGCGAGATTGCTTTAAGTAGCACTCAAAACGGGTCCTCCATGCATGTTCTTGTTTTCCCGAGGTGACCAAGTCTTGAGTCTCTATGTGTTGGCCTCCAAAAATGTCATCAAAAGATAAGATGGCCATTTGTCCCGTATCATCCTCCCCTTCTTGAAAAGGATTCGACCTCGAATCCAAACCTTGCAAAACCGAAGAGAGGACAAACAAATACAAATTCCTCATGGCATGAGGGTTAGGGTTAGCATTACAAATCATCTCAACATGCCAAGGTTGCACATATTTGCAATATAACCAAGAATCCTTTGAAATGAATATTAAAAACTCAATAAAAGATGTGCAAAGGATTTGGTTATAGGATACATCAAAAGTAACACTTTGCTTGTCATGTTGACCAAGCAACAAGTTTGGTGCACCAACATCACCATTTCTAAATTTGGCACCGGGGTCAAATGGGAAAAGTGGCCATAGACACGGGTCTCGACAACACTTCCCTTTCCCGTGGTCTACACCTAAACTAAATGACATACTCTCTACAATAACATACATATCATCCAAATCAAATAGAGAGTAGAGAAAGGTATCACTCAAATCGACTTCTACTAAGGTGCTCTCATGCGTGTACTCACTACTAGTTTCCCAATAATCACTATGAGTACTCTCAACAAAGAAATCACACAAAGTAGAAGAAGGAGTAGCTTCCGCAACTACACATTCCTTACCCTTAAGAGTACTCTCATCTTCCAAGAAGAGATTTCCCTCTTTAGGAGGAATGTTGTCACACCATAGTGGGTTAGCATATAGGCTATAGCTTCCAAGGCAAGCTATACCGTCATTTTCACCACTAGGTTCATTAGAAGTGTTTAAATCATCTTCAAACAAGACATTACACCTAAAGAGAGTGTGATCTATCTCACGGACAGATTTGGAATAAGCAAGTTCCTCGCACTCTAAATGATCAATATCAAGTTTCAAGGATGTTCCAAACACAAGATTACCCCAAGAAGAGATCTCGGGTTCACCCCCACTTTGTTGACCAACATTTTTAAATACTTCACTCACTTGAGTCCTGTTAAGCACATCACACACATACTCAAGTGGGGAACAATTTTCACCAACAAGTTGATCAACACCAATTACACAAGACGATGTACTTCCGTTCAACATATAAGCTTCAACACTAGGTGGACATAAATTGATCTTACAAGAAGAGTCAATTTCGTCATCAATAGGATCAACTAGTGTATCCAAACTCTCAATATGTACATCATCAACAAGAGGCAAGGAATCATTAGACTCATAAATAAGTAAGCTACTATTCACACTCAATGGCTTGCTAGCCACACAATTGTCATTCACATGCACTAAAGTGTAAGAGTTAGCTATTTTACCTTTAAGATCTTGAGTAGACTCTTCCTTGCCGTGAGGTGAAGGTCCTCCACAAGCTTGGGCAGCAACTTCCTTTTGGCATTGTTCGCCTTCGCTTGCCATGTTGGTACCTACACAAATGTCCTTAGAAATGGAAGGACAACCAATGTTAGCACGGTTTGGTGGTAATCCCCTCACTTCGCTCAACACAACCTCTCCTTTTTCCACTCTCGGATTACCACCTTTCACTCCCTTACTCCTCTCAATCTTTTGTCTCTCATAATAATTTGAATTGGAGTAGGTAGGAACTTCTTTTTGCGGCCCGGGCAGAATGTACGTCTCGAGGCAATTTCCCCATCGGTCTCTTACAATATTAGGCCAATTTTTCACGTTAGGAACTTGATGTCGTGCAAACCAATCGGCACCCAAGCTCATATGACCGTAGGTTAAGGAGCAAACATCGCACCACACCTCCTCATGGTAATCAAATTGGGAGAAGACAACTTTTACCCTCTCGGTAACCTTGAACTCGCCCAAGTAGTATGGAACAAGTAAAGGTTCTCGCAATAACCCCAAGTAATCAACCATGGACGGAAAAATGTAGTTTCGATAGCACCTATCATTCAACACCATAAGGCAGCCCGGTATCCCACAAATAGTCACCTTTCCGGAGTGTACACTCCTTCTTGGATCTACATTGTAAGGCATACGAGTACCCCTTAGTTTTGGAGATGCATATCCTCTTCTTCTCATTGGACAACCTCCACTAGAGCTAGTATAACCATTCACACTATATCGACTTTGATAAGAAGTACTACAAGGTGGAGAATATGGATCTTCATACTCCTCACGTGTACCCTCATCATAGCTCTCATAAGCTTTACAAACAAAAGGGTTATACCTAACACCAAATCTAGGTTCGGAGTAAGAAGTGTAAGACTCCTCACATGCCCCAACTTCATCATAAGATCCATCACGAGGTCCTACATCATCTCCAAAGTTACCATAAGCACTAGGCACTTCATTCACCTCATTTTCTCCCTTAAAACAGTAACTTTCAAATCTGCCCAAGTCTCGATCATGGCTATTTTCATAGCCTCCGCAATCTCCCTCAACTTCGTAGCCATAAAACCCTTCACTACAATCATAGTCTCCCATGTTGTAGTCACAATAATCCCCGGCTATCGAAGACATGTTCCCCTTATATCACCCTTTAAACCTACAAAATGAGCAAACAAGATTAGTAGTAAAGCTCCTCACCAACACTCGTATACACTCACCTTTGTGATCCTCACAATTGGAGCGGCGAATATTGAAAGTTGCTTATACTCCGGTAGTCAATAGGATGTCAATTCTACTTGGCGGCCGGAATAGATTCTTGTTTGATCGACTCAAGACACAACACAAAATCTACTTACGAACTTGAAACAAAGAAGTTACTACGAGTTAAAAATGAGAAAAGCACACAAACAACGAAGACACGAAGAAACGGATTCAATAATTAATCTACAACTAAGTAGGTGATTACTAGTTGTTAATTAATTCTAGAATCAAGACATGAAACTAATGAAACAATAAGATGAAACTAAGAATCTAAAATTTTGAGCTCGGAAATATTGCGTGAACAGTAGCAGTGATGACATGGCAGTCACGTATTGGTTTCGGTCCCACACAACCTTTGTTGTCCAATTTCAAGTGTTGGTCAATTTTTCAATTTGGACTTTGGTGGAATTTGTTTAAGGAGGGAAATTCAAACAAGTCTTGGAGCCCTTTTCAATTTCAAGTTTTCAAGACTTGACTTTATTGTACTTCTCCTTAAAACATGGATCCGTAAATCATGGAAAAGTGTTGGAAAGTGGTTGAGACTTGATTGATAGGTCTTTGTTGGTTGTAGTGTCTTTCATGACTAACAAATAATACACCTTTTTCCTTCAACTTTTTGGATTTAGCATTCACTTTATCTTCAACAATATATGAAGGTGGTGATGAACATCAAGAACAACAACAACAACAACAAGAACTACAACAATAATCTTCAAGAACACCAACAATTTTTCACACGGCCAACTCCAATCCACAATAACAATATCTCCAACACTTGGCCAAGACAACTACAACTTCAACAAAATGGTTTTCAATCCACCAATTAACAACAATATCACATGGCCAAGCTTATAACAACAACAAGATGAAAACCACAAGGCCAAAACAGTTCACCACAACAAGGTCAACAATCTCACGGCTAAGACCACAAGGATAGCAACAACAATCGACTAAGTCCCCTTTGTGTTGTGTTTTCGATTTTACAAATGGTGAAAGGTGTGATGAACAACAAGAATACAACAACAACCTTTCAAGATCTACAACACCACCACAACACAAGGCCTTCAACTCGGTCAAGGCTAGAACAACAACAACATCCAATCGGCCACACTTGTTCACAACAATAATATTAACAATTCAAGCTCAAGTTTGGATCGACTCAAAGTGTTAGTGAGGAACAAAACTAACACTACAAACACACAAGACAAGTAAAATACTCCTAGACCTAGACTCAAGAACAAATCTCGGCCAAGAACACCACAAGAACACAATTTCGGCCAAGACAACAACAATGGACAGATTGCAATTTTTCTGAAATTTTCAGATTTCAACTTTTTTTCTTTTTTTTTTTTGTAGTTTTCAAGTCTCAAGCCCAAGATTGATCTTGTTAGAACAAAATCAAAGATGGCTTTGATACCAAATGATACAAGAATTCCAAGGAACACAAGAATTGTCTCAAAACAGTCCACACACACTCCAAAAACAGTCCACTAATCTTAAGGATTTGAGGACCAAGATGGAGACCACTCTCGGATTCACTACAACAACAACAATACGAGATAACAATGGTGTATTTGACACCCAAAACAGCCACAAAACGTGATGAACAAGATGAACAACAATAACACAAGTTTCGGATTCAACAAAGACCCCAAAACAGTCCACGATTTGCAAGAAAAATAAAGATAGATAGTGAGACATAAACTACAATAAGACCCAAGAACCCAAAGATATATTAAATCTAAAGACCCCTAGAACTTACGATAGCAACACCACACTCTTACGGTGACCACCAAGGGAATGAACTCGCCTCAAGATCTACCGTTTCCAAACAAAGATCAATATTGGCTTTTCCAAGCCCTATGCTAAAGATGACTTTTCCAAGTCCTACCACTAAGTGTGTTCACTCTCAAAAGAGAGAAGATATTTCTTTCAATTCTTCATTATCAAAAATCTGAAAAACTAATGAAAATAAGACTAAGGGGGCCTATTTATAGTGTATTACAAAGAAGACAAAAGACCACTTTGCCCTTAATGAGAGGGGCGGCCATGGTGTGTAAATACACCATGTGTAATGTCCAAAATACCCTTAATTAGGGTCCAAAACCGTGAGTCCTCAACCTTAAATTCTCCAAGCAATCTTCCACACGCGAGATTGCTTTAAGTAGCACTCAAAACGGGTCCTCCATGCATGTTCTTGTTTTCCCGAGGTGACCAAGTCTTGAGTCTCTATGTGTTGGCCTCCAAAAATGTCATCAAAAGATAAGATGGCCATTTGTCCCGTATCAAGAAAGTGAGGTTTGGTTGACTAATCCCACAAAACAAGGCTCCTTGAATTAGGGAAAAGGGATTGACAAGACTAAAAGGTGATGGGGGCAAGTCTTTCACAACAACTTTGTAGCTTGTCTTACAACTTGAGCACACAACAAGATGATCAAGATGAACAAATTCAAAAGATGAACACCTCAACAAACTTCATCAACTTCTTTAGCACATAAACACACAACCACCGATTTTTCTTTTGGTTATCAACAACATACACTTTCAGCCACTTCAAGTCACTACACAATGTTCAAGTTTTCAAGCTCAACTTTTGGATCTAGACACCTTAGTGTTGGTGAGAAAGAAACCAACACTAGAAACTTACTAAACAAGCAAAATAACACCTAGATCTAAACATACAACATCATTCTTGGTTTCAACTTTTAATGGACAGATTTTCAGAATTCCTTTTTGGTGTTGTTTGTTTAAGCCGTGAACTAGCCCAAGATGGGTTATGTTGGAACACAACCGGTCTTGCTTTGATACCAAATGATACAAAATCAAACCAACAACACCAAGAGATTCAAGTAGGCTCGGATTTCAGTCCAACAACACAAGCACAACAAGTTAAGTTTCGGTTTTTCAGTCCAACAACACAAGAACAACAAGATAGATAACAATGCTAGTGAATCGAAAAGAGCCCCACACGGCTTCACTAGACTTTAAGATAGCAAAATCAACAACAACAACAAGATAATGAAAGATAGATAACTTGACATATAACATTCAAGAAACTAAGAACCCTAACATCAAGAGAGGACCCTAAGTCTAATGAATATAAACACCAAGTTCTTACGAGGACCAAGAGGCACTCAACGACCTCAAAACCCTTGTTTCTAGCCAAAGAGACAACACAAGTATCCCTCTACTTGTGATATAAAGGGGCGGCTTCTAAGAGTAGAGAGAGAGAGAAATGTTTAGTGTTTTTAGGTTACAAGAATCAGCATTCAAAAACTAAGCAATAACTCTCTAACATGTCTATTTATACTACAAACAAAAGGGGTAAAATGACCCATCCGCCCTTGCTTCTTGTGCCAACCTTGGAGAGTAGTTTATTACACATTAAGACCTCTCTTCACACATAAAAACGTTTAGGTCCTTGGTTGGTTCAATCACCAACTCACACACGGCCATTTGCATGAACAAAGCTTGGAGTTTTTGTAATTCCCGAGCTTGGCTTCGTGTGAAAGGCCGTGTACCTGTGGAGGCTGTCCCAACTGTATCATCCTCTCCATCTTGAGAGGAATTTGACCTCAAATTCAGCATTTGGTCATCTTCAACCGCATCCACGAGGGAGAGATCACCAACGTTGAAAGTGTTGTGCACTTGATATTCCGGTGGAAGGTCAATCTTGTAGGCATTGTCATTGATTCTCTCAAGTACTTGGAAAGGACCATCACCCCTTGGCAGCAATTTGGACTTCCTTTGATCTGGAAACCGATCCTTTCGAAGATGCACCCACACCCAATCTCCGGGTTCAAGCACAAGCCTTCTTCTCCCTTTGTTTACCCTTTTTGCAACCTCTTGGTTCTTCTTTTCAAGCTTGATCCGCACCGTCTCATGCATTTTCTTCATTGCCTCGGCTCTTTTATTTCCATCTAAGCTGGTCATGAGATCACTAGACAAAGGAGTGAGATCTAAAGGGGTAAGGGGATTCAGGCCGTAAACACATTCAAAGGGAGTCATTCCCGTGCTCGAATGTATTACCCGGTTGTATGCAAATTCCACCAAGGGTAGGTGATCTTCCCATGAAGTCAGTTTACCTTTAACCATAGAACGTAGTATAGACCCTAAGGTTCTATTTACTACCTCCGTTTGGCCATCGGTTTGTGGGTGGCAAGACGTGGGTGGCAAGACGTGGAGAAAAGTAACTTCGTTCCAAGCCTACCCCACATGGACTTCCAAAAGCGACTTAGGAACTTGGAGTCCCTATCGCTCACAATAGTCCTCGGTACCCCGTGAAGCTTTACAACATGTTCAACAAATAATGAAGCTACACTACGAGCATCCTCGGTTTTAGCACATGGAATAAAATGAGCCATTTTAGAGAATCTATCAACAATAACAAAAATGCTATCTTGGCCCTTTCTAGTCCTTGGCAGCCCCAAAACAAAATCCATCGAAATGTCCAACCAAGGTCTAAGGGGAGTAGGGAGTGGGGTGTATAATCCTTGAGGTAGGAGATGAGATTTCGCACTCCGGCAGACCACGCATTGACTACAAATTTTAGTGACGTCTTTGCGCATTTTGGGCCAATAGAAGTTCTCCTCTAAGATTCCGAGGGTCTTGTCTACCCCAAAGTGCCCCATGAGGCCTCCGTCATGGGCCTCCCTCACAAATAATTCCCTCCAAGAACTAGAAGGAACACACAACCGCCTCCCTTTGAACAAATACCCATCGAACCGAGAGTAGGAGGAATGGTCATTCTCCTTAAGCCAACGGTCCCTTCCCCACTCTTCGCATTCCCTAAAAATAGGAGCAAAGGTAGGATCCTCGGGATACAACAACCGCAAGCTCTCAAAACCCATCAATTTCGAAGACAAGGTAGCAACAAGCACATGCTTCCTAGACAAGGCATCGGCAACAATATTTTCCTTTCCCCTTTTGTAATGAATTACATAAGGGAAAGTCTCGATGAACTCAATCCACTTAGCATGACGCCTATTCAACTTGTCTTGGCTCTTAAGGTGTTTCAACGACTCATGATCCGTTCGTATCACAAACTCCTTAGGCCACAAATAATGTTGCCAATTTCCCAAAGCTCTAACAAGGGCGTACAACTCCAAATCATAAGTTGAGTAATTAAGAGTTGCCCCTTTGAGCTTTTCACTGAAATAAGCAACGGGCTTACCTTCTTGCATCAAAACAGCCCCGATGCCAACCTTACTAGCATCACACTCTACTTCAAACATCTTATCAAAATCGGGCAATTGCAATAAAGGCGCCGAGATGAGCGTAGCTTTCAAGGCCTCAAAAGCCCTAGCCTGCTCATCACCCCATTTAAAGGGTCCGTCCTTTCTAATTACCTCGGTCAAGGGGGCTGCTATGGAACTAAATCCTTTGACAAACCTCCTATAAAAGCTTGCCAACCCGTGGAAACTTCGGATTTCTCCAATAGTTTTAGGGGTCGGCCAACTTCAAATAGAGTCTATCTTGGAATCGTCCACTTTCACACCCCTTGAGCTCACGACAAAACCCAAGAATATAACCTTATCAACACCAAAAGAACACTTCTCCATGTTGGCATACAGCTTCTCCTTTCGGAGCACATCAAACACACATCTCAAATGCATTACATGATCATCAATAGATTTACTATACACCAACACATCATCAAAGTAAACCACCACAAACTTTCCAATATAAGGCTTCATTACATGATTCATTAGCCTCATAAAGGTGCTAGGAGCATTGGTAAGGCCGAAGGGCATGACCAGCCACTCATATAGACCGAATTTGGTCTTGAATGCGGTCTTCCACTCATCACCGGGTTGCATGCGAATTTGGTGATAGCCGCTCCTAAGGTCCACTTTAGAAAACAAAAAAGATCCGTGGAGCTCATCTAACATATCATCTAGTCTAGGGATTGGATGACGATACCTTATAGTGATTTTGTTGATGGCTCTACAATCGACGCACATGCGCCAAGTTCCGTCCTTCTTCGGTACCAAAAGCACCGGAACAGCACACGGACTCATGCTTTCCTTGATGTATCCCTTTTTGAGAAGCTCCTCAACTTGTCTTTCAAGCTCCTTAGTGTCCGTGGGATTGCTCCTATAGGCCGGTTTGTTCAGAAGTTGTGAACCCGGCACCAAATCAATTTGGTGCTCAATTCCCCGAAGTGGGGGCAATCCTTGTGGAAGTTCTTGAGGAAATACATTTTCATACTCCTGCAACACACAAGAAATCAAAGGGGAAATGGAAGAATTAGTGGGGTTAGTATTAAAACAATGGGCCAAAAGTAACATCGGCTTGTTTTCATCATGGTCCACGAAGAGTTCTTTCCTCCTAGCCAACATCACTACGTTTTCCATCTCCCTTGTCGTTGGGACAGCCTCGGATGTCCCTACTTCCTCACCTACGGCATCCCCCCTCTTTTCTCCCTTTCCGGATTCCTTCCCCTTTCCCTTCAACTCTCTCATCTTTTGATGCCACTCATTTACTTGGGAGGGTGAAAGAGGGTGAAGTGTGACCTTTCGGCCATCCTTCTCAAGCGTATACCGGTTGGACCTCCCATCGTGTTTAGTAGACCTATCATATTGCCATGGTCTACCTAATAACAAGTGACATGCTTGCATTGGGATCACGTCACAAAGCACTTCGTCGTGGTAGTTTCCCACCTTAAACCGAATCACACATTGCCTTGTGACCTTTAATTCACCACAATCGTTCAACCATTGTAGCTTGTAAGGACTAGTGTGTAGTGTAGTTGGTAGCTTCAAGAAATTTACCATAGCATGGCTCGCAACATTTGTACAACTACCACTATCAATCAGCAAGGTGCACACACTCCCCTTTACAAGACACTTAGTATGGAATAGATTTTCCCTTTGGCTCGGGTCATCTATCGCCTTACTAATCATGACACGTCTAACCACAAAGTTTGGAACCACACACTCCCCTTCTTGTGGATAGGCATCTTCACTACCATCTAATTCATTATCATTCGGCCCATTTTCAGCTCCCTCTCCATCTTGAGGCTCGGCTTCATCCTCCCCCCTTTCGAAAACCACCTCCTCACCAAGGTAGTACACTTTCCCTTCTCGTAGGATCACATTGCGCCAATTCGGACATTCATTGAGCCCCCAACCTTGGCACTTGAAGCATTGGAACCCCTTTGGGTTGGGATATTTGTGAGCCTCCGGTTTCGGAGGGAATTTAGGGACTGTTTTGGACTCGGGCAGCTTCGTAGGGGCGGGTTGGTCCTTGTTTCTGGGCCAACCCGAGGGGGTTTGTACCCTTACCTTGAAGGATGATCTCTCCTTAAGTTCCCTTTCAATCTCAAGGGCCGCTTGGAATATACCGTCAATGGTTTCAAACCGGTGAAGGGTCAAATGAGTGGAGATCTCTTTGTTTAACCCACACTTGAACCGGATGATGTCGTGACTGATTTGCTCCCCAAGATGATCAAGTTTCAACATGAGTTGTTGGAACTCGTCAAAATAGGCCATCACACTCTTTCCTCCTTGCCGCAAGCCATACAATCTAGCAAGCAACTCATGACGATATCTCTCGGGAAAGTATCGTTGTCTCATCAAATACCTCAACTGATACCAAGGTGGTGGCTGCCCATCAACTAATTCATTACCAAATCGTTTAACATACTCCCACCAAGTGTTAGCATAGCCCTCGAGGTGAGCTATAGCGTAGCAACTCTTCTTTTCTTCCGAGATGTCATTAACTTGGAAAACTTTGTCACAAGCCGATTCCCAAGTTAAGTAGGCCTCGGGGTCACTTTCACCCTTAAAGATGGGTAGGCCCAACTTGATGGTGTTGATGCCTACGTCTCTCTCTTGGTGTCGGTTTCCCCTATCTCCATACCCCCGGTATCTCCTAGGTTCTCCTCGACCCCCTCTTAACTCCTCCTCCCTCATATAAGCATCATCAAAGGCTCCCTCTCCTTCATACTCCTCTCTACCGTATCCTTCAAAGTGGGCTGGTCGGCCTTGGCCGTTTTGATTCGGAGGATTTGGAATTTGCAGTCTTTGAGTTAATGAAGCTTGGAATGGAGGGTTCGGATTTAGTGGAGGTACTTGGTGTCCAAATCCCTCTTGTGGAATTGGAGGGGCTTGGAAATGTAGTGGTCTAGTGGGGTCTCGGTTTGGAGGAAAATAGGTAGTTTGGCTTGCGGTATTTAGTGGAGCTTGGGGTGCATTTAGCAATTGGTGGACGGTTTCGGGGGTGATGGTTACGGAGGAGGTCCTATCATGACCATTGGTAGATACATGTAGAGGAGTAGAAGGACGAGAGTTCCTTTGACTCTCCACTTGTTCTAATCTCCCACTAATAGTCGACACTTCCCCCTTTATTGCTGCCAAGTCCCCTCTCACGGCCCCAAATTCCAAATTCAACCTTTCAAGTGTGATACGGGATCGACAAGGGAAGCACGAAACAAACACCAAATCAGTCCACTAATCTTAAGGATTCGAGGACCAAGATGGAGACCTCACTCGGATTCGCTACCAACAACGAGAATACAAGATACAAGAGTATATTTTAACACCAAAACAGTTACAAAACGTGATGAACAAGATGAACAACAATAATACAAGTTTCGGATTCAACGAAGACCCCAAAACAGTCCACTACACAACACATACACGATTTGCAAGAAAATTAAAGATAGATAGTGAGACCAAGATTATTACAAGATTAAGAACCAAGTGTATTTCAACACTAACCCCTAATGAATGTAACAATCGAAACCACACTCTTACGGTGACCACCAAGGGAATGAACTCGCCTCAAGATCAACCGTTTCCAAGCAAAGATCAATATTGGCTTTTCCAAGCCCTATGCTAAGGGTGACTTTTCCAAGTCCTACAACTAAGGGTGTTACACTCTCCAAAGAGAGAAGTTATGTCTTTCAATTCTTCATCCTTCCAAATCTACCAAGAAATGAGCTAAAATGACCTATTTATAGTGTATTACAAAAGAAGACAAAAAAGACCACCTTGCCCTTAATGATAGCTGCGGCCATGGTGTGTTAATACACCATGTGTAATGTCCAAAATGCCCTTAATTAAGGTCCAAAACCGGGAGTCCTCAATCTTAAATGCTCCAAGCAATCTTCCACACGCGAGATTGCTTTAAGTTATGCTCAAAACAGGTTCTCCATGCATGTTCTTGTATTCTCGAGGTGACCAAGTCTTGATCCTCTATATGTTGGCCTCCAAAGATGTCATCAAAATATAAGATGGCCATTTGTCCCGTATCATCCTCCCTTTCTTGAAAAGGATTCGACCTCGAATCCAAACCTTGCAAAACGGAAGAGAGGAGAAACAAATACAAATTTCTCATGGCATGAGGGTTAGGGTTAGCATAACAAATCATCTCAACATGCCAAGGTTGCACATATTTGCAATATAACCAAGAATCCTTTGAAAGGAATATTAAAAACTCAATAAAAGATGTACAAAGGATTTGGGTATAGGATACATAAGGAGTAACTCTTTGCTTGTCATGTAGACCAAGCAACAAGTTTGGTGCACCAATATCACCATTTATAAATTTGGCACCGGGGTCAAATGGGAAAAGTGGCCATAGACATGGGTCTCGACAACACTTCCATTTCCCGAGATCTACACCTAAACTAAATGACATACTCTCTACAATAACATACATATCATCCAAATCAAATAGAGAGTAGAGAAAGGTATCACTCAAATCGACTTCTACTAAGGTGCTCTCATGTGTGTACTCACTACTAGTTTCCCAATAATCACCATGAGTACTCTCAACAATGAAATCACACAAAGTAGAAGAAGAAGTAGCTTCCGCAACTACACATTCCTTACCCTTAAGAGTACTCTCATCTTCCAAGAAGAGATTTCCCTCTTTAGGAGGAATGTTGTCACACCATAGTGGGTTAGCATATAGGCTATAGCTTCCAAGGAAAGCTATACCGTCATTTTCACCACTAGGTTCATTAGGAGTGTTTAAATCATCTTCAAACAAGACATTATACCTAAAAAGAGTGTGATCTACCTCACGGACAGATTTGGAACAAGAAAGTTCCTCACTCTCTAAATGATCAATATCAAGTTTCAAGGATGTTTCAAACACAATATTACCCCAAGAAGAGCTCTCGGGTTCATTCTCACTTTGTTGACCAACATTTTCAAATATTTCACTCACTTGAGTCCTATTAAGCACATCACACACATACTCAAGTGGTGGACAGTTTTCACGAACAAGTTGATCAACACTCATTACACAAGATGATGTACTTCCATTCAACATATAGGCTTCAACACTAGGTGGACATAAATTGATCTCACAAGCGGAGTCAATTTTGTTATCAATAGGGTCAACTAGTGTATCCAAACTCACAATATGTACATCATCATCAAGTGGCAAAGAAACAATAGACTCACAAATAGGAAAACTACAACTCACACTCAATGGGCTACTAGCCACACAATTATCATTCACATGTACAAAAGTGTAAGAGTTATCCATTTTACCTTGAAGTCCTTGAGTAGATTCTTCTTTGTCATGGTGTGAAGGTCCTCCAAAAGCTTGGGCAGCAACTTCCTTTTGGCATTGTTCTTCTTCGCTTGCCATGTTGGTACCTACACAAATGTCCTTAGAAATAGAAGGACAACCAATGTTAGCATCGTTTGGTGGTAATCCCCTCACTTTGCTCCACACAACCTCTCTTTTTTCAACTCTCGGATTACCACCTTGCACTCCCTTACTCCTCTCAATCTTTTGTCTCTCATAATAATTCAGATTGGAGTAGGTAGGCATTTCTCTTCGTGGCTTAGGCAGCAAGTAAGTCATGAGGCGATTCCCCCACTGGTCTCTTATAATATTTGGCCAATTTTGTACGTTTGGAACTTTATGTTGTGCAAACCAATTGGCACCTAAGCATACATGACCGTATGTCAATGAAAGAATATCGCACCACACCTCCTCATGGTATTCAAATTGGGAGAAGACAACCTTGACCCTCTCAGTAACCTTAAACCCGTCCATGAAGTATGGAACAAGTAAAGGCTCACGAAACAACCCCAAGTAGTCAACCATGGATGGAACGATGTAGTTTCTATGGTACCTATCATTTAGCTCAATGAGGCAGCCCGGTATCCCACACATGGTTACCTTTCTGGAGTGTACATTCCTTCTTGGATCTACATTGTAAGGCATACGAGTACCCCTTAGTTTTGGAGATGCATACCCTCTTCTTCTCATTGGACAACCTCCACTAGATCTAGTATAACCATTCACACTATATCAACTTTGATAAGAAGTACTACAAGGTGGAGAATATGGATCTTCATACTCCTCACGTGTACCCTCATCATAGCTCTCATAAGCTTTGCAAACAAAAGGGTTATACCTAACACCAAATCTAGGTTCGGAGTAAGAAGTGTAAGACTCCTCACATGCCCCAACATCATCATAAGATCCATCACGAGGTCCTACATCATCTCCAAAGTTACCATAAGCACTAGGCACTTCATTCACCTCATTTTCTCCCTGAAAACAGTAACTTTCAAATCTGCCCAAGTCTCGATCATGGCTATTTTCATAGCCTCCGCAATCTCCCTCAACTTCGTAGCCATAAAACCCTTCACTACAATCATAGGCTCCCATGTTGTAGTCACAATAATCCCCGGCTATCGAAGACATATTCCCCTTATATCACCTTTTAAACCTACAAAATGAACAAACAAGATTAGTAGTAAAAACCTCTCACTAACACTCGTATTCACTCACCTTTGTGATTCTCACAATTGGAGCGGCAAATATTGAAAGGTTGTTTATACTCCGGTAGTCAATAGGATGTCCATTCTACTTGGTGGCCAGAATAGATTCTTGTTTGATCGACTCAAGACACAAAAATAAAATTCACTTACGAACTTGAAACAAAGAGGTTACTACGAGTTAAAAATGAGAAAAGCACACAAACAACGAAGACGCGAAGAAACGGATTCAATAATTAATCTACAACTAAGTAGGTGATTACTAGTTGTTAATTAATTCTAGAATCAAGACATGAAACTAATGAAACAATAAGATGAAACTAAGAATCTAAAATTTTGAGCTCGGAAATATTGCGTGAACAGTAGCAGTGATGACATGGCAGTCACGTATTGGTTTCGGTCCCACACAACTTTTGTTGTCCAATTTCAAGTCTTGGTCAATTTTTCAATTTGGACTTTGGTGGAATTTGTTTAAGGAGGGAAATTCAAACAAGTCTTGGAGCCCTTTTCAATTTCAAGTTTTCAAGACTTGACTTAATTGTACTTCTCCTTAAAACATGGATCCTTAAATCATGGAAAAGTGTTGGAAAGTGGTTGAGACTTGATTGATAGGTCTTTGTTGGTTGTAGTGTCTTTCAAGACTAACAAATAATACACCCTTTTCCTTCAACTTTTTAGATTTAACATTCACTTTATCTTCAACAATATATGAAGGTGGTGATGAACATCAAGAACAACAACAACAACACCAAGAACTACAACAATAATCTCCAAGAACACCAACAATTTTCATAGCCCTCGAGGTGAGCTATAGCGTAGCAAATCGTTTAACATACTCCCACCAAGTGTTAGCATAGCCCTCGAGGTGAGCTATAGCGTAGCAACTCTTCTTTTCTTCCGAGATGTCATTAACTTGGAAAACTTTGTCACAAGCCGATTCCCAAGTTAAGTAGGTCTCGGGGTCACTTTCACCCTTAAAGATGGGTAGGCTCAACTTGATGGTGTTGATGCCTACGTCTCTCTCTTGGTGTCGGTTTCCCCTATCTCCATACCCCCGGTATCTCCTAGGTTCTCCTCGACCCCCTCTTAACTCCTCCTCCCTCATATAAGCATCATCAAAGGCTCCATCTCCTTCATACTCCTCTCTATCGTATCCTTCAAAGTGGGCTGGTCGGCCTTGGCCGTTTTGATTCGGAGGATTTGGAATTTGCGGTCTTTGGGTTAATGGAGCTTGGAATGGAGGGTTCGGATTTAGTGGAGGTACTTGGCGTCCAAATCCCTCTTGTGGAATTGGAGGGGCTTGGAAATGTAGTGGTCTAGTGGAGTCTCGGTTTGGAGGAAAATAGGTAGTTTGGCTTGCGGTATTTAGTGGAGCTTGGGGTGTATTTAGCATTTGGTGGACTGTTTCGGGGGTGATGGTTGCGGAGGAGGTCCTATCATGACCATTGGTAGATACATGTAGAGGAGTAGAAGGACGAGAGTTCCTTTGACTCTCCACTTGTTCTAATCTCCCACTAATAGTCGACACTTCCCCCTTTATTGCTGCCAAGTCCCCTCTCACGGCCCCAAATTCCGAATTCAACCTTTCAAGTGTCCGGGTAACGGCCTCAAGAGTGACCCTCATAGAATCAAGGGCATTAGTATCCACACTATGAGACGTAGTTCCTTCCATTGTCAAGATATTATCCGCTTTAGTTCACCACAAGTTCGTGTTCCACAAGTGTTGTATAATTGGCTAGTAACCGTGAAATTTTTTAAGGTATGAGTAAGCTCTTATCCGGAATGGATTCTTGTTTGAAGACTCAAAGAATTCTTGCCGGACTAAAGTCAAAAATCAGCAACTCATTCAAACGAATAAAAGCACTCAAATAAACGTTGACACGAACAAACGGTTCAAGGATCTAGTTGACAACCTAGTAGGAATGTACTAGTTTGTTAATTAGTTCTAGGACCAAGTAAGGGAAACCAAGGATCAACAATTAGCAACCAAAGAATATCCTAAGTTGAGCTTATAGTGACGTGGCAACATGCAATGGTTCCACACGTTTTTTTTTTCTTCTCTTTTTTTTTTTTTTTTGTTAATATTCACACAACTTGTTATAGTTTGCAAAGTGTTTTTGGTGGGAAAAATAAAATCTTGTAGTATTTCACCCTTTTCAAACTCAAGAAAGTGATGTTTGGTAGACTAATCCCACAAAACAAGGCTCCTTGAATTAGGGAAAAGTGATTGACAAGACTAAAAGGTGATGGGTGCAAGTCTTTCACAACAACTTTATAGCTTGTCTTACAACTTGAGCACACAACAAGATGAACAAGATGAACAAGTTCAAAAGATGAACACCTCAACAATCTTCTTCAACTTCTTTAGCACATAAACACAACATCCACCGATTTTATTTCTTTTTGGTCATCAACAACATACAACTTTCGGCCACTTCAAGTCACTACACAATGTTCAACTTTTCAAGCTCAACTTTTGGATCTAGACACCTTAGTGTTGGTGAGAAAGAAACCAACACTAGGAACTCACTAAACAAGCAAAATAACACTTAGATCTAGACATGCAACATCATTCTCGGATTCAACTTTTAATGGACAGATTTTCAGAATTTCCTTTTGGTGTTGTTTGTTTAAGCCGTGTACTAGCCCAAGATGGGTTATGTTGGAACACAACCGGTCTTGCTTTGATACCAAATGATACAAAATCAAACCAACAACACCAAGAGCTTCAAGTAGGCTCGGATTTCAGTCCAACAACACAAGATCAACAAGTTTAAAGTTTCGGTTTTTCAGTCCAACAACACAAGAATAACAAGATAAATAACAATGCTAGTGAATCGAAAAGAGCCCCACACGGCTTCACTAGACTTTAAGATGACAAAATCAACAACAACAACAAGATAAGGAAAGATAGATAACTTGACATATAACATTCAAGAAACTAAGAACCCTAACATCAAGAGAGGACCCTAAGTCTAATGAATATAAACACCAAGTTCTTACGAGGACCAAGAGGCACTCAACGACCTTAAAACCCTTGTTTCTAGCCAAAGAGACAACACAAGTATCCCTCTACTTGTGAGATAGTAGTGGCGGCTTCCAAGAGTGGAAGAGAGAGAGAAAAGTTTAGTGTTCTTAGGTTACAAAAATCAGCATTCAAAAAGTGAGGACTAACTCTCTAACATGTTCTATTTATACTACAAACAAAAGGGGTAAAATGACCCATCCGCCCTTGCTTCTTGTGCCAACCTTGAAGAGTAGCTTATTACACATTAAGACCTCTCTTCACACATAAAAACGTTTAGGTCCTTGGTTGGTTCAATCACCAACTCACACACGGCCACTTGCATGAACAAAGCTTGGAGTTTTTGTAATTCCCGAGCTTGGCTTCGTGTGAAAGGCCGTGTACCTGTGGAGGCTGCCCCAACCGTATCAAGAATGCAACAAGAACGATCTCGTCACCAAATCTAACCGCCCCTGCCCAAGCCGCCAAGTGAGGTCTAAGAAATAACTGTAATTTAGGACTTTCAAATTACCTAGGCCTCAAGAGGATAGGTCGAAGACAATCAGGCGGACCAGGTACTTCAGAAGAAGAGGTCAAACAGACTATAAACAAGATAATAGTTGGTTCATCTCCAAAAAGCTTGGGTACTTTGCAAGAAACTATCCTTAGTAAAAAAACTCAAAGGACTTCATCCAGCTCTTTGAAGCAATAACATATCAAACATGCATGTATTCATCACTGAAGACGACCTTGAATTGGTCTTTTTACTAGAGGAAGAATAAGTAGAGGATACTCTCTTCTCCTTAGATGTATACAAAAAATCAATCAACATCTATACAGATAATTTTTACTTGATATCAATCACAAGATAAGGAAATACCCACATGCTCATACAAAGTTGGCTGGTCAAATTTCAAGTTCAACACATTAGGGATACAATCTATTGGAATCGTAGACTACCCCACAAATCTATTCAACCAGTAGGTGGATCCCTTTTATCCATCCATCCTCCAATAAAGAAGAACTTTTTAAGAGCTACAGGTATTTAGAAGTTATGAAGGATCTATTCTGAAGCCATTCGAGATATATCAACAATATCCTTTCTGCCATCTTTTAGTAGCACCAACCAGTCACTTTCAAGAACTCATATGGTTATTTTTGTACCCATGCCACCAATAATACATCCTCATGGATTTCAAAAGCAAAGAATTTTGATTCAATCCAACTAGCCCTCAAGAGGTTTAGGTGTGGTTCAATTGATGACAATATTGGGTTTGATGATTCAATGATTCCTATCATGCAATGGTATTAATTCTACACCATTCGCTAGGAATCACAAACCACAATGTCCAAGCTCAGGGCAGTATTTTTCCATCTTAGTCCTATCCTTGGAATATTAACACTATGAAGCACAATGCTTTATCATCAAGAAAAATAGGTGCTTTCAAACAAAAACATGGCCAAAATAATGGTTTAAGTGGAACTACACAAGCTAGTATCCCCATCGAGATGATGTTCAACAAGTCGCAAAGGGGTATCAACCACCATATGACATCACGAGAGATAAAAACACCAATGCATTCAAAAGTATACGCTGAAGGTTTCCACACAACAGTGTGAATTATAAATATAAGGTTCATCTAAAGGAGGGGTTACTTCACCAGGTCACTTAAATGGAGTTTGGAACACCAAGAATGACTTAAGAAAAAACAAAATATTAATTTGTTGATGGAGAAAAGAGATGATAGATATTTTCTAGCGCCTTCAAGAACTTCAAGAAAAGTTTACACCAAATCACATGTACAATAAATTACCACTCACTGTAAGCTCCATGAAATTACTGATTGAGATTTACCACAAAACCCTCACAGAAGGGTTTGCCTACAAGCTGCATATCCAACTACTTGGTAGACACCTACAAGGATATTACCCACTATCATATAAGGAGCTTACAAGTTGCTTACCCTCCCCTTTTAAGTTAAGCAACAAGCTGCTCTTTCACATGCTTTAACATGCTGACACATGCTAACAACATGTTTATTTTTTGTTTTATAAGGCCTCGTCACATTTTTTGGGGCCCAATTAGGATAAAATAGGATGCATATATATCATAAAAGTGTGTTCTTGGATAGGACTTTACTATTTTAGTAGATAGGATAGGGATTTAGTATTTTCCAATAGTGGGCCATGTGTAATAATGTATTTTATTTTTGTTAGTTTGTATTAGAGCTTTGATCTCCTGTAAAACAAAATAATGGCCATTAATTAGGGTCATCAGCTTTTCCACCTAAAAAACTCTATTGTAAAGTTTCTTATTATCAATAAAATATGTGTTGGCTAATTTCTCTCTCTTGCTCTTCTTTTCCAATGGGATGGGTACTTCAATCCTCTTGGTTGGAGTAGTGGTGTGAGGAAACACTTAGGTAAATATACTTATTATGATTACAACATAGACTTCTAAGTACTTTCCATGATCATGGACTGAAATTGGCTAGGTCCATATAATATCTTTTTGATTTTCTTTCATTTTACTATCACAAGACACATAAATTCGATGTTGGATACACTTTGTTTTTCATACTATTGAGGGTGCTAAAGGCCATAGAAGAGCGGAAAAAAGCCCCTATATTTCATATATGGAATAGTTGTGCTACTATTAATATACGGGACAAATGGCCCTCTTATCTTTTGATGACATCTTTGGAGGCCAACACATAGAGGCTCAAGACTTGGTTACCTCGAAGATATGAGAGTATACATATAGAGACCATTTTGGGCACTTGATGGAGCAATGCCGCGTTTGGAACTATGCTACTATTACCAGTGGGGAAATCACCTCGTGACTTACATGCTGCCCGAGCCGCAAAGAGAAGTGAATAATTACTCCAATCCGAATGCGTATGAGAGACAAAAGATTAAGAGGAGTAAGGGTGTGCAAGATGGTAATCTGAAAGTGGAAAAAGGAGAGATTGTGTGGAGCAAAGTGAGGGGATTGCCACCAAAATGAGCTAACATTGTTTGTCCTTCTATTTCTAAGGACATTTGTGTAGGTACCGACATGACAAGTAAAGGAGAGCAATGCCAAAGTTAATTTGCTGCCCAAGCTTGTGGAGGACCTTCACAACACGGCAAATGAGATTTTACTCAAGAACTTCAAGGTAAAATAGCTAACTCTTACACTTTTGTGCATGTGAGTGATAATTGTGTGGCTAGTAGCCCATTGAGTGTGAGTAGTAGCTTACTTACTTGTAAGTCTAATGATTCTTTGCCTCTTGTTGATGATGAACATGTTGTGAGTGTGGATACACTAGTTAATCCTATTGATGACCAAATTGACTCTTTTTGTAAGATCAATTTATGTCCACCTAGTGTTGAAGCCTATATGTTGAACGAAAGTACATCGTCTTGTGTAATTGGTGTTGATCAACTTATTTGTGAAAATTATCCACCACTTGAGTATGTGTGTAATATGATTAATAGAACTCAAGTGAGTGAAGTACTTGAAAATGTTGGTCAACAAAAAGAGAGTGAACCCGAGAGCTATTCTTGGGACAATCTTGTGCTTGAAACCGCTTTGAAACTTGATATTGATCTCTTAGAGAGTGAGGAACTTGCTTGTTCCAAATCTGCCCGCGGGTTGGATCACACACTCTTTAGGTATAATGTCTTGTTTCAAGATAACATAAACACTCTTAATGAGCCTAGTGGTGAAAAAGATGGTATAGCTTACCTTGGAGTCTATAGCCTACATGTTAACCCGCTATGGTGTGACAACATTCCTACTAAAGATGGAAAACTCTTTTTGAAAGGTGAGAGTACTCTTAAGGGTAAGAAATGTGTAGTCTTGGAAGTTACTCCTTCTTCTACATCGTGTGACTTTATTGTTGAGAGTACTCATGGTGATGATTGGGAAACTAGTAGTGAGTACACACATGAGGGAACCTTAGTAGAAGTCGACTTGAGTGATACTTTTCTCTACTCTCTATTTGCTTTGGGTGATATGTATGCTATTGTAGAGAGTATGTCATTTAGTTTGGGTGGAGACCACGGGAAAGGGGAGTGTTGTCTAGACCCGTGTCTATGGCCACTCTTTCCGTTTGACCCCGGTGCCAAATATGGAAATGGTGATGTTGGTGCACCCAAATTGTTGCTTGGTCTCTATGACAAACAAAATGTCATTCTTGGTGATTCCTGTAACCAAATCCTTTGTGTACCTTTTATTGAGATTTTAATATTTAATGCAAAGGATCCTTGGTTATATTGCAAATATGTGCAACCTTGGCATGTTGAGATGATTTGTTGTTCTAACCCTAACCCTCATGCCATGAGGAGTTTGTATTTTCTTGTCCTCTCTTCGGTTTTGTAAGGTTTGAATTCGAGGTCGAATCCTTTTCAAGAAAGGGAGGATGATACGGGACAAATGACCCTCTTATCTTTTGATGACATCTTTGGAGGCCAACACATAGAGGCTCAAGACTTGGTCACCTCGAGGATACGAGAGCATACATGTTGATACAATAAAAACCACGAGAACACTAAACACACCCCAAACAGTCCACTAATCAAAAGAATTCTTGGACCAATTGGAGACCTCACTCAGATTCGATAATGACAACAACAATAATGAAATGAAGAAGGTGTCTATCACACCAAAACAGAAACAACAACAATAATATGAAGACAATATGAACAACAACAAAGTGGTAACAATAACAACACCTCACAGGTTACATTAACAAAAACAAGAAACAACAATTACAACAAACAAGAGGATAGATAGTTAGACAAAATGAAGGTGTAATCTTAAAAACCCAAGAGCCTATTCCACTCTTGAACCTTTAACAATACACACAACGAATACCTAACTCGTACGTTGGCAAAAGAGTGACCTCGATCTCCCAAGCATCCAACGTTTCCAAGCTTGAATCCAACACAAGTGATTCCACACTCAAGATGATTTCCCTAGTCACAATTTCGGCCAAGGAGGGCCATTCTCTCAAGAGAGATGTTTCTAAATGTTACACTTTCATAATCAACAAAAACTAAAACTAAAAACCTTAAGAGGTTCTATATATAGTGTATTACAAAATAGAATACAAAATGACCACAATACCCCTCAAGGGTGAGGTGCCCATAAAGTGTAACTTAGGGGCTGTTTTTAGTGCATTTAGGCCCTCTTTTACACTTCACTTGTGCACTTCCTTGGACGAATTCAATACGCACTGTTCTCGTCCATCCTCGTGGTCGTACTCGTATCATCCTCCCCTTCTTGAAAAGTATTCGACCTCGAATCCGTACCTTGCAAATCAAGAGAAGACAAATAAGTACACATCCTCATGACATGAGGGGTTAGGGTTAACAAAAATAACACATCAACATGCCATCCTGAGGCGGGAAAAATTTGAAGTATAGCCACGAGTCCTTTGTTTTAATCATAAAAAGATTAGTACAATTGCTACAAAGGAAGTGGCTCGGAGAAGCATCAAGACAAAAGGAAAATAGGTCGAGATTCATCCTTTCCCACCCTAAGATGGTACCGGGATCAAATGGAAAATTTAGCCAAGGGCTTAAGACGAGGCTAGCCCTTCCTTCCCCTAGAATGTCACTCCCACATTCACGCACAAAAACATTTTCATACACATGATCTCTAGGAACAAAACTAATTGCAATGCTTTTACCACATAAAATGTTCAAAGAGTCATGCGTATTATCAAGATCAATTCTGTAGACACCATCACTAACTTGAGAATTTTTAAGCACTCCATTTACATGCTCAAGTAGTGAACTACATTTAAGATTAAATTGATCATTATGCACACCAAGAGTACTACCAAGAGTACTCATTTTCGAGACTACACATTCCTTGCCCATAAGAGTACTCTCATCTTCCAAGAAGAGATTTCCATCTTTAGGAGGAATGTTGTCACACCATAGTGGGTTAGCATATCTGCTATAGCCTTCAAGGTAAGTTATACCATCATTTTCACCACTAGGTTCATTAGGAGTGTTTATATCATCTTCAAACAAAATATTAAACCTAAAGAGAGCACGATCTATCTCACGGACAGATTTGGAACTAGCAAGTGCTTCGCTCTCTATAAGTTCACTATCAAGTACCAAAGATGTTTCAATCTCCTCTTTACCTTGGTGTGGATCGGGGTAGCCCACCTCTTCCTTCAGGAAGCTCTCGGCACACGATGTTTGGACAAGGAAAGTTGGATTTTGTGGGATAAGTTTAGGTAACAATTGTTGTAGCCTTTCCTCGTGCCATTTCATTTCTTCAATATCATCATTGATGCGATCAAATGTGGCATCGAGATTAGTGGTAGCTATGGTACTTAAAACAAAGGACAACAACAAACAACAAACAAACTTGTAAGCTCAAAAATGCCTCACCACACTCTCACTCTCGATTTTTACCTCACACTTGGTTTCACAAGTGTTGAAAGTCGGCTTGTACTTCGCGAGTGATTGAGGGTCGAGTCTACTCTTGCCCGAAATAGATTTTCGTTTGAGTTGACTCAAAAGAAATATTGTTTACGAACTTGAACCAACAAGACACAACGAATTCACAAAAGAGAAAAAAAGCACACAACAAATGCTAAACACGAATGAACGAACACAAAGACTAACTAACAATCTAGTAGATAAGTACTAGTTTGCCAATTAGTATTGGAACCAACAAGCGAAACTACGGAACAATAAAAAGAAACTAAGAAAATCTGAAATTTGAGCCAAAATTTGATGCGTGAACTGCAACTTGATGATGTGGCAGCCACGTATTGATTGCGGTTTCTACAATTTTTATTTTCCAAAGTCCAAGTCTTGACCAATTTTAATTTGGATTGGTGAAATTTGTTTCAAGGAGGGAAGAATAAGTCTTGGAGCCTTTTTTTCAAGTTTCAAATTTCAAGACTTGACTTTTGTAGTACTTTTCCTTAAAACATGGACCCTTGTTTCATGGGAAAGTGGTTGAGAAGTGATGTAAAGTCTTTATTGTGTAGGAAAAGTTCTTGAGTCACAAGTACTACACCTTGAAACTTGGATCTATGTCTTGCAAGACTAACACAATACACACTCTTTTTCTTCAACTTCTAAGATCAACAATCATTTTTTTCAACAATATATGGAGATGGTGAAGAATACCAAGAACACAAACTTTGAGTCTTGAAGTTCTAAGGTTCAAGTTGGACCTCCCAAACAACAACAAAAACTTCTCAAGCTTAAATTCCACACCATAATCTCCACAATACACGTTCAAAACTTGAACCAACAACACATCACACATTCAAGTTTCGAACCCGCAACAACAATACCAACAACAATCGGCCACACTTTGTTCACATTAACAACATAAGCATTTCAAGCTCAAATCTAAGATATAGACTCAACGTGTTAGTGAGGAACAAAACTAACACTTAGAGACAACAAAGACAAGTAAATATATTGGCCAATACTGATAGCCTAAAGGACTATCAAAAACAAAATGGACACTAAAGGAACAAAAATCAGCAAGTTCACAAAAAGAAAACAACACACTAGAAGGAGATGAAGAAGAAGAATTGCATGAAATTAAAGATAGATAGAGAGACCCTCACTTCCACCAATGAATAGCACTAGAAGGTGTATCAAACCTTCAAACACACATCACCAATGTAAGATCAAACCACTCTCTTAGGTGACCCAAAGGAAACACTCTTCCTCAAGCACACCTTTCTTGCCAAATTTCCCAATACAAGTGAAACCCTAACTTCAAATGTATTCAAGGAACCAATTTCGGGTTTGAGAGCTAAAACTACAAGACTAAAGCTACAATCTAAGAATAATATCCAATTTCATCAAAGTTTAATGAAAAATAAGCCTAAGGAGTCTATTTATACTTATTACATTAAAGACCAAAATACTCTTAATGAAAAAAGGCTCCTATGGAGTGTAAAGAAAAAGCATAAAAAAACCATTACACCCTTAATGAATGGGTGATCATGTAGTGTTTTGATGTGGTCTTCTTCACACTTCAATATATGACTTTCCTTGAGTCTTTTTGGTCTTCACAATTATTCTTCAACACTTGGGCCTCTCGGGCATCTCATGATACGGTTGGGGCAGCCTCCACAGGTGCGCGGCCTTTCACACGAAGCCAAGCTCGGGAATTACAAAAACTCCAAGCTTTGTTCATGCAAGTGGCCGTGTGTGAGTTGGTGATTGAACCAACCAAGGACCTAAACGTTTTTATGTGTGAAGCGAGGTCTTAATGTGTAATAAGCTACTCTTCAAGGTTGGCACAAGAAGCAAGGGCGGATGGGTCATTTTACCCCTTTTGTTTGTAGTATAAATAGAACATGTTAGAGAGTTAGTCCTCACTTTTTGAATGCTGATTTTTGTAACCTAAGAACACTAAACTTTTCTCTCTCTCTTCCACTCTTGGAAGCCGCCACTACTATCTCACAAGTAGAGGGATACTTGTGTTGTCTCTTTGGCTAGAAACAAGGGTTTTGAGGTCGTTGAGTGCCTCTTGGTCCTCGTAAGAACTTGGTGTTTATATTCATTAGACTTAGGGTCCTCTCTTGATGTTAGGGTTCTTAGTTTCTTGAATGTTATATGTCAAGTTATCTATCTTTCTTTATCTTGTTGTTGTTGTTGATTTTGTCATCTTAAAGTCTAGTGAAGCCGTGTGGGGCTCTTTTCGATTCACTAGCATTGTTATTTATCTTGTTATTCTTGTGTTGTTGGACTGAAAAACCGAAACTTTAAACTTGTTGATCTTGTGTTGTTGGACTGAAATCCGAGCCTACTTGAAGCTCTTGGTGTTGTTGGTTTGATTTTGTATCATTTGGTATCAAAGCAAGACCGGTTGTGTTCCAACATAACCCATCTTGGGCTAGTACACGGCTTAAACAAACAACACCCAAAAGGAAATTCTGAAAATCTGTCCATTAAAAGTTGAAGCCGAGAATGATGTTGCATGTCTAGGTCTAAGTGTTATTTTGCTTGTTTAGTGAGTTCCTAGTGTTGGTTTCTTTCTCACCAACACTAAGGTGTCTAGATCCAAAAGTTGAGCTTGAAAACTTGAACATTGTGTAGTGACTTGAAGTGGCCGAAAGTTGTATGTTGTTGATGACCAAAAAGAAATAAAATCGGTGGATGTTGTGTTTATGTGCTAAAGAAGTTGAAGAAGATTGTTGAGGTGTTCATCTTTTGAACTTGTTCATCTTGTTCATCTTGTTGTGTGCTCAAGTTGTAAGACAAGCTATAAGTTGTTGTGAAAGACTTGCACCCATCACCTTTTAGTCTTGTCAATCACTTTTCCCTAATTCAAGGAGCCTTGTTTTGTGGGATTAGTCTACCAAACATCACTTTCTTGAGTTTGAAAAGGGTGAAATACTACAAGATTTTATTTTTCCCACCAAAAAAACACTTTGCAAACTATAACAAGTTGTGTGAATATTAACAAAAAAAAAAAGAGAAGAAAAACGTGTGGAACCATTGCATGCTGCCACGTCACTATAAGCTCAACTTAGGATATTCTTTGGTTGCTAATTGTTGATCCTTGGTTTCCCTTACTTGGTCCTAGAACTAATTAACAAACTAGTACATTCCTACTAGGTTGTCAACTAGATCCTTGAACCGTTTGTTCGTGTCAACGTTTATTTGAGTGCTTTTATTCGTTTGAATGAGTTGCTGATTTTTGACTCTAGTCCGGCAAGAATTCTTTGAGTCTTCAAACAAGAATCCATTCCGGATAAGAGCTTACTCATACCTTAAAAATTTCATGGTTACTAGCCAATTATACAACACTTGTGGAACACGAACTTGTGGTGAACTAAAGCGGATAATATCTTGACAATGGAAGGAACTACGTCTCATAGTGTGGATACTAATGCCCTTGATTCTATGAGGGTCACTCTTGAGGCCGTTACCCGGACACTTGAAAGGTTGAATTCGGAATTTGGGGCCGTGAGAGGGGACTTGGCAGCAATAAAGGGGGAAGTGTCGACTATTAGTGGGAGATTAGAACAAGTGGAGAGTCAAAGGAACTCTCGTCCTTCTACTTCTCTACATGTATCTACCAATGGTCATGATAGGACCTCCTCCGCAACCATCACCCCCGAAACAGTCCACCAAATGCTAAATGCACCCCAAGCTCCACTAAATACCGCAAGCCAAACTACCTATTTTCCTCCAAACCGAGACTCCACTAGACCACTACATTTCCAAGCCCCTCCAATTCCACAAGAGGGATTTGGACGCCAAGTACCTCCACTAAATCCGAACCCTTCATTCCAAGCTCCATTAACCCAAAGACCGCAAATTCCAAATCCTCCGAATCAAAACGGCCAAGGCCGACCAGCCCACTTTGAAGGATACGGTAGAGAGAAGTATGAAGGAGATGGAGCCTTTGATGATGCTTATATGAGGGAGGAGGAGTTAAGAGGGGGTCGAGGAGAACCTAGGAGATACCGGGGGTATGGAGATAGGGGAAACCGACACCAAGAGAGAGACGTAGGCATCAACACCATCAAGTTGAGCCTACCCATCTTTAAGGGTGAAAGTGATCCCGAGACCTACTTAACTTGGGAATCGGCTTGTGACAAAGTTTTCCAAGTTAATGACATCTCGGACGAAAAGAAGAGTTGCTACGCTATAGCTCACCTTGAGGGCTATGCTAACACTTGGTGGGAGTATGTTAAATGATTTGGTAATGAATTGGTCAATGGGCAGCCACCACCTTGGTATCGGTTGAGGTATTTGATGAGACAACGATACCTTCCCGAGAGATATCGTCATGAGTTGCTTGCTAGATTATATGGCTTGCGGTAAGGAGGCAAGAGTGTGATGACCTATTTTGACGAGTTCCAACAACTCATGTTGAAACTTGATCATCGTGGGGAGCAAATCAGTCACGACATCATCCGGTTCAAGTGTGGGTTGAACAAAGAGATCTCCACTCATTTGACCCTTCACCGGTTTGAAACCATTGACGGTATATTCCAAGCGGCCCTTGAGATTGAAAGGGAACTTAAGGAGAGATCATCCTTCAAGACAAGGGTACAAACCCCCTCGGGTTGGACCAAAAACAAGGACCAACCCGCCCCTACGAAGCTGCCCGAGTCCAAAACCGTCCCTAAATTCCCTCCGAAACCGGAGGCTCACAAATATCCCAACCCAAAGGGGTTCCAATGCTTCAAGTGCCAAGGTTGGGGGCATAAGGCCAACGAATGTCCGAACCGGCGCAATGTGATCCTACGAGAAGGAAAGGTGTACTACCTTGGTGAGGAGGTGGTTTCCGAAAGGGGGGAGGATGAGGCCGAGCCTCAAGATGGAGAGGGAGCTGAAAATGGGCCGAATGATGATGAAGTAGATGGTAGTGAAGATGTCTATCCACAAGAGGGGGAGTGTGTGGTTCCAAACTTTGTGGTTAGACGTGTCATGATTAGTAAGGCGATAGATGACCCGAGTCAAAGGGAAAATCTATTCCATACTAAGTGTCTTGTAAAGGAGAATGTGTGCACCTTGGTGATTGATAGTGGTAGTTGTACAAGTGTTGCGAGCCATGCTATGGTAAATTTCTTGAAGCTACCAACTACACCACACACTAGTCCTTACAAGCTACAATGGTTGAATGATTGTGGTGAATTAAGGGTCACGAGGCAATGTGTGATTCGGTTTAAGGTGGGAAACTACCACGATGAGGTACTTTGTGACGTGATCCCAATGCAAGCATGTCACTTGTTGTTAGGTAGACCATGGCAATATGATAGGTCTACTAAACACGATGGGAGGTCCAACCGGTATACGCTTGAGAAAGATGGCCGAAAGGTCACACTTCATCCTCTCTCACCCTCCCAAGTAAATGAGTGGCATCAAAAGATGAGGGAGTTGAAGGGAAAGGGGGAGGAATCCGGAAAGGGAGAAAAGGGGGGGAGTGCCATAGGTGAGAAAGTAGGGACATCCGAGGCTGTCCCAACGACAAGAGAGATGGAAAACGTAGTGATGTTGGCTAGGAGGAAAGAACTCTTCGTGGACCATGATGAAAACAAGCCGATGTTACTTTTGGCCCATTGTTTTAATACTAACCCCACTAATTCTTCCATTTCCCCTTTGATTTCTTGTGTGTTGCAGGATTATGAAGTTGTATTTCCTCAAGAACTTCCGCAAGGATTACCCCCACTTCGGGGAATTGAGCACCAAATTGATTTGGTGCCGGGTTCACAACTTCCAAACAAACCGGCCTATAGGAGCAATCCCATGGACACTAAGGAGCTTGAAAGACAAGTTGAGGAGCTTCTCAACAAGGGATACATCAAAGAAAGCATGAGTCCGTGTGCTGTTCCGGTGCTTTTGGTACCAAAGAAGGACGGAACTTGGCGCATGTGCGTCGATTGTAGAGCCATCAACAAAATCACTATAAGGTATCGTCATCCAATCCCTAGACTAGATGATATGTTAGATGAGCTCCACGGATCTTGTTTGTTTTCTAAAGTGGACCTTAGGAGTGGCTATCACCAAATTCGCATGCAACCCGGTGATGAGTGGAAGACCGCATTCAAGACCAAATTCGGTCTATATGAATGGCTGGTCATGCCCTTCGGCCTTACCAATGCTCCTAGCACCTTTATGAGGCTAATGAATCATGTAATGAAGCCTTATATTGGAAAATTTGTGGTGGTTTACTTTGATGATGTGTTGGTGTATAGTAAATCTATTGATGATCATGTAATGCATTTGAGATGTGTGTTTGATGTGCTCCGAAAGGAGAAGCTGTATGACAACATGGAGAAGTGTTCTTTTGGTGTTGATAAGATTATATTCTTGGGTTTTGTCGTGAGCTCAAGGGGTGTGGAAGTGGACGATTCCAAGATAGACTCTATTCGAAGTTGGCCGACCCCTAAAACTATTGGAGAAATCCGAAGTTTCCACGGGTTGGCAAGATTTTATAGGAGGTTTGTCAAAGGGTTTAGTTCCATAGCAGCCCCCTTAACCGAGGTAATTAGAAAGGACGGACCCTTTAAATGGGGTGATGAGCAAGCTAGGGCTTTTGAGGCCTTGAAAGCCACGCTCATCTCGGCGCCTTTATTGCAATTGCCCGATTTTGATAAGATGTTTGAAGTAGAGTGTGATGCTAGTAAGGTTGGCATCGGGGCTGTTTTGATGCAAGAAGGTAAGCCCGTTGCTTATTTCAGTGAAAATCTCAAAGGGGCAACTCTTAATTACTCAACTTATGATTTGGAGTTGTACGCCCTTGTTAGAGCTTTGGGAAATTGGCAACATTATTTGTGGCCTAAGGAGTTTGTGATACGAACGGATCATGAGTCGTTGAAACACCTTAAGAGCCAAGACAAGTTGAATAGGCGTCATGCTAAGTGGATTGAGTTCATCGAGACTTTCCCTTATGTAATTCATTACAAAAGGGGAAAGGAAAATGTTGTTGCCGATGCCTTGTCTAGGAAGCATGTGCTTGTTGCTACCTTGTCGTCGAAATTGATGGGTTTTGAGAGCTTGCGGTTGTTGTATCCCGAGGATCCTACCTTTGCTCCTATTTTTAGGGAATGCGAAGAGTGGGGAAGGGACCGTTGGCTTAAGGAGAATGACCATTCCTCCTACTCTCGGTTCGATGGGTATTTGTTCAAAGGGAGGAGGTTGTGTGTTCCTTCTAGTTCTTGGAGGGAATTATTTGTGAGGGAGGCCCATGACGGAGGCCTCATGGGGCACTTTGGGGTAGACAAGACCCTCGGAATCTTAGAGGAGAACTTCTATTGGCCCAAAATGCGCAAAGACGTCACTAAAATTTGTAGTCAATGCGTGGCCTGCCGGAGTGCGAAATCTCGTCTCCTACCTCAAGGATTATACACCCCACTCCCTACTCCCCTTAGACCTTGGTTGGACATTTCGATGGATTTTGTTTTGGGGCTGCCAAGGACTAGAAAGGGCCGAGATAGCATTTTTGTTATTGTTGATAGATTCTCTAAAATGGCTCATTTTATTCCATGTGCTAAAACCGAGGATGCTCGTAGTGTAGCTTCATTATTTGTTGAACATGTTGTAAAGCTTTACGGGGTACCGAGGACTATTGTGAGCGATAGGGACTCCAAGTTCCTAAGTCTCTTTTGGAAGTCCATGTGGGGTAGGCTTGGAACGAAGTTACTTTTCTCCACGTCATGCCACCCACAAACCGATGGCCAAACGGAGGTAGTAATAGAACCTTAGGGTCTATGCTACGTTCTATGGTTAAAGGTAAACTGACTTCATGGGAAGATCACCTACCCTTGGTGGAGTTTGCATACAACCGGGTAATACATTCGAGCACGGGAATGACTCCCTTTGAATGTGTTTACGGCCTAAATCCCCTTATCCCTTTAGATCTCACTCCTTTGACTAGTGATCTCATGACCAGCTTAGATGGAAATAAAAGAGCCGAGGCAATGAAGAAAATGCATGAGATGGTGCGGATCAAACTTGAAAAGAAGAACCAAGAGGTTGCAAAAAGGGTAAACAAAGGGAGAAGAAGGCTTGTGCTTGAACCCGGAGATTGGGTGTGGGTGCATCTTCGGAAGGATCGGTTTCCAGCTCAAAGGAAGTCCAAATTGCTGCCAAGGGGTGATGGTCCTTTCCAAGTACTTGAGAGAATCAATGACAACGCCTACAAGATTGACCTTCCACCGGAATATCAAGTGCACAACACTTTCAACGTTGGTGATCTCTCCCTCGTGGATGCGGTTGAAGATGACCAAATGCTGAATTTGAGGTCAAATTCCTCTCAAGATGGAGAGGATGATACGGTTGGGGCAGCCTCCACAGGTACACGGCCTTTCACACGAAGCCAAGCTTGGGAATTACAAAAACTCCAAGCTTTGTTCATGCAAGTGGCCGTGTGTGAGTTGGTGATTGAACCAACCAAGGACCTAAATGTTTTTATGTGTGAAGCGAGGTCTTAATGTGTAATAAGCTACTCTTCAAGGTTGGCACAAGAAGCAAGGGCGGATGGGTCATTTTACCCCTTTTGTTTGTAGTATAAATAGAACATGTTAGAGAGTTAGTCCTCACTTTTTGAATGCTGATTTTTGTAACCTAAGAACACTAAACTTTTCTCTCTCTCTTCCACTCTTGGAAGCCGCCACTACTATCTCACAAGTAGAGGGATACTTGTGTTGTCTCTTTGGCTAGAAACAAGGGTTTTGAGGTCGTTGAGTGCCTCTTGGTCCTCGTAAGAACTTGGTGTTTATATTCATTAGACTTAGGGTCCTCTCTTGATGTTAGGGTTCTTAGTTTCTTGAATGTTATATGTCAAGTTATCTATCTTTCTTTATCTTGTTGTTGTTGTTGATTTTGTCATCTTAAAGTCTAGTGAAGCCGTGTGGGGCTCTTTTCGATTCACTAGCATTGTTATTTATCTTGTTATTCTTGTGTTGTTGGACTGAAAAACCGAAACTTTAAACTTGTTGATCTTGTGTTGTTGGACTGAAATCCGAGCCTACTTGAAGCTCTTGGTGTTGTTGGTTTGATTTTGTATCATCTCATCAAGGCAAGCTTCTAAGCAATCTTCCATACACGGGATTGTTCTATTGTGGGCTTAAAATGGGTCCCCCATGCATGCTCTTGTGCCCTAAATGTGACCACAATTGGGTTCTTTTTGTGTTGGCCTCGTCGGATGTCTTCAAAAGCTAAGGTGGCCATTTGACTTGTATCATCCTCCCCTTCTTGAAAAGGATTCCACCTCGAATCCAAACCTAGCAAAACCAAAGAGAGGTCAAACAAATACGTTTCCTCATGGCATGAGGGTTAGGGTTAGCACAACAAATCATCTCAACATGTCAAGGTTGCACATATTTGCAATATAACCAAGAATCCTTTAAATTAAATATTAAAAGCTCAACGAAAGATGCACGAAGAAGGATTTGGTTATGGAATTCGCCAAAACTGATACTTTGCTTGTCATGTAGACCAAGCAACAAGTTGAGCGCATCAACATCATCAATTCTATATTTGGCGCTGGGGTCAAACGGAAAGAGTGGCCATAGACACGGGTCTAGACAACACTCCCATTTACCATAGGCTTCACTCAAACTACACGACATACTCTCTACAATGGCATACATGTCATCAAAAGCAAGTAGAGAGTAAAGAAAGGTATCACTCAAGTAAACTTCTACTAAGGTATCTTCATGTGTGTACTCACCACTAGTTTCAACATCATCTCCATAAGTACTCTCAACAATAAGATCACACATAGTAGAAGAAGAAGTAATTTCAAAGCAATGGACACCTTCCCTTTCTATAGAAGTACCCTCAAGTATACACATACCACCACCAAAGTCAAATAAATTAACTTAAGTCTTCACAAGAAGCAAGTAATTCATCCTCATAATCATCAAACATGGGTGTGGTGTCATACAAAGGATCATAACCACAATCAATTTTTAAGGAACAATCACTTATTGGGTTTCTTAAGAATTCAAGCAAGCCAAAATTATCATCACTCAATTGATCATTTCTTTCCAAGACCTGACATTCCCTTCCCTTAAGAGTACTCTCATCTTCCAAGAAGATATTTCCATATTTAGGAGGAATGTTGTCACACCATAGTGGGTTGACATATAGGCTATAGCTTTCAAGACAAGCTATACCTTCAACTTCATTCTCACCACTAGGTTCATTAGGAGTGAACTCATCATCTTCAAACAAGATATTATCCTTAAAGAGAGAAGGATCTATCCATGAAGAGGATATAGAATATGCAAATCCATTCTCTAAAAGATCGTTATCAAGCATCAAAGATATTTCAAGCACATGGTTTTATCCCTATGAGCAAAATCGAGAGTAGAACATTCACTAGAGGTTATGCTAAAGGGGTTACTCCTATTTATTTAATTAACATTTTCAACATCATCACTCACTTGAGATCCATTAAACATATCACATACATCCTCAAGTGGTGGACAAATTTCACACATAAGTTGATCAACACAATTCCCACAAGATGATGTACTATCATTCAACACATTAGCTTCAACACTAGGTGAACATAAATTGATCTTTACAAGAAGAGTCAATTCGGTCATCAATAGGATCAACTAGTGTGTGTCCATATTCATAATATGTACATCATTATCAAGGGGAAAAGAATCAATAGATAATGTATTATTATTCAACACAATGGCTTCAACACTAGGTGGACTTAAATTGATCTTACAAGAAGAGTCAATTCGATCATCAATAGGATCAACTAGTGTATCCACACTCATAACAAGTACATAATCAACAAGAGGCAAAGAATCAATAGACTCACAAATAAATAAGCTACCACTCATGCTCAATGGGCTACTAGCCACACAATCATCATCCACATGTACAAAAGTGTATGAGTTTGCTATTTTACCTTTATGTTCTTGAGCACATTCTTATTTGCCTTGGTTCGGATCATGGAAGCCCACTTTCTCCTTTGAGAATCTAACATCACAAGGGAGTTTGTCAAGTCTTCTCCCTTGTTTCACCTCTTCATCTCTTTTTCCCAAATTGGGATTTAGTGCACTAAGCATTTGGAAAATATGTTCAATGAAGCTATGAATATTGTCATTGATACGATCAAACGTGGCATCAAAATTAAGGCTCCATCCTTAATTTGGATGGGTGGGTTTCAGATTTGAGGTCTTTGGTACTTGAACTTGTGGTATTGGAGGTAGTTGATGGTACGGTCTTTGGTCCATGGGATTTGGCATTTGGTAAGTGGTATGTTGCGGGGGTATTAGGTTCGGATTTGGTAGTGGAGTTCCAAGTCCCTCTTGTTGGACTTGGTTTATTTGGTGATGTAATAGTCTTTGTAGGGTCCGATTAGGGGATGTTTGGGGTGGGTTTAGTGGCTGGTTTTGTGAAGTATAGGATCTTTGGACTTGAGGTGTTTGGTATTGAGGAGATTTTGGTGGACATAGTCTATCAACCCTCGCTCTAATTCTAATCATGTCACCCCTCATTGAATCCATATCACTCCTTATAGCATTATTTCCGCTCTTTATTTCTCGACTCAAGGCCTCCATTTGGGCCATCAAAGATCCCATAACATCATTTCCCAAAGGTTGGGAAGTAGTACCTTTGGTTTCCATAAAAAATGTACCTACGAAGTGAAAAAAAAACAGCAAGCAAAATAACCTACAAAATGAGCAAACGAGTTAGTTCAAAAGCCTCACTTCACTCACACTCAACCTCACCTCACACTTGGCTTCACAAGTGTTGGAGAACCGGCAATACTTGGCAAGTTACTTGAGAGGTGAGAAGCTTTGAATCGGAATGGATCTTCGTTTGAAATGACTCAAAATAAGTGATGCACGAACTTGAACCAACAAAAATACTACGACTTGAAAACGAGAAAAGCACACAAAAATCGAAGACGCGAAACAACGGACTCTAATCTAATTACCAAACTAGTAGGTAATTACTAGCTTACTAATTAGGGATAGAATTGACTTATAAGAAACTAGAATAAAAAAAAACTAGAAACTAGAAAAATCTAATTTTTGGGTCGAACTTTGGTTGAGCACAAGTGATGACGTGGCAGTACGTGGTTGGTTGTCACCTTTCAGAATTTCAACTTTTCCAAAAATTATTTTCAGCCAAACACCCTTAGGAAAGAAGAGAATTCAGTTTTGGGAGGGAAAATGTTCAAATTTGAAGCCCTCTCAAGCTTCAAAATGGATGAGAAATGAATTGGTCCCCCCCTAATAAATGCACTTGTACTTTGTTTGTCCTCTTGTCCCCTCCTCTTTTTGGAAGATTGAAATATTTTTTGAATATACTTTTGGACAAACAACTTTTTCACACTCTTTCTTCCCTTTTTTGGATCAAACAAGAACCTTGAATACTCTTCTTCACTAAGTTATGAAGATCATGGATGAACAAGATGAATATTCAAGCGTTGACCAAGTTTGACCACCTAGCAAATGAGCTCCAAATCTGATTTATTTTGTAGCCCTAGGTTCCTTATGTCAAAAAAACTTAAACCAACCAAAAATCAGCCACAAATCAAGCCTAAATCCAAGACAAAAATGTGTATAGCACAAAAAGCTTCAAAACTCCACAACCATGGTGGATCTAAGCTCAAACTCAACCAAACTTCAATATAAAAGTAGATCTAGACTTCCTAGGTGTTAGAGAACAAGAATCTAACACAAGAAACCTTCAAAACAAAGTTTTGTAGATCTAAGACACTAAATTCGGATCTAACACAAGACAACACAAGACACCTTTTTTTTTTGTATTTTCTGATTTTTTGACTCTTTTTTTATGAGATTTTCTATATAAGAACACTGAAACCAAGATTTAGGAATGTTGGAACAACCCTAACCAAGGCTTTGATACCAAATGATAACCTAAAGGACTATCAAACATGAAATGGATACTAAAGGAACAAAAATCAGCAAGTTCACAAAGAGAAAACAATACACTAGAAGGAGATGAAGAAGAAGAATTGCATGAAATTAAAGATAGATAGAGAGACCCTCACTTCCACCAATGAATAGCACTAGAAGGTGTATCAAACCTTCAAACACACATCACCAATGTAAGATCAAACCACTCTCTTAGGTGACCCAAAGGAAACCATTACTCCCAAGGCCTTTCACCAAATGAACAAGTCACCAAGCCAACCACCATATAATACACTACTAACTTGGAGCGTATCTAATCTGCCATAAAATCAGTCCAAACACACTACAATTCCGAGAGCTTGAAGATAACAACTCCAATATGTGAAGACAACAACAATCACAAAATTTTGAAGAAATACCAACACCAAAACAGTAGCTACACAAGGAGAACAAGAAGATAACAATAACATTAAACAATGGTTCAACAACACAAGATGATAGATTACAAGAGTACAATGTTAACAACAAGAACAACAAATGGTAGTAGCTATAGTGAATCGAAAATCAGCCCCACACGGCTTCACTAAGTTACTACAAAGTTTCAAGAGTACAAAATGAAAGATAGTAACTTGACACAAAGATATCTTAGAATCTATGAACCCTAACTTGAAGATAGGACCCTAAGACCAAAAGATTTCAGTACCAAGTTCTTACTTAGACCAAGAGGAACTCATGAACCTCAAGATCTCAAGTTTCTAGCCAAGAAACAACACAAGTGTAACTACACTTGTTGGACAGATTTCAGGTTCTACTCTCAAGAACAAGAGAGAGAGAAATATTCAATGTTACAAGACTTGTTGTTGTGAAATATGAAGAATGAACTAAGTGCTGAAAATAACCCTAATAGCATCTATTTATATTACACACAAAATGAAGGAAAAATGACCTTCCTACCCTTCAGTCATGGGGTGCCCTTAGAGTGTAGTAATTACACTTCAAGGTTCATTTTCACACTTAAAAATGTTGAAGCTCTTTGGCAGATCAAGTACCAACTCACACGCAGCCATTTGCATGAATATGGCTTGTAGTTTTTGTAACTCCCGAGCTTGGCTTCGTGTGAATGGTCGAGAACGTATTGGACAGCTTTGTACACCCGTATCATCCTCTCCATCTTGAGAGGAATTTGACCTCAAATTCAGCATTTGGTCATCCTCAACCGCATCCACTAGAGAAAGATCACACACGTTGAAAGTGTTGTGCACTTGGTATTCCCGGGGAAGGTCAATCTTGTAGGCATTATCATTGATCCTCTCAAGTACTTGGAATGGACCATCGCCTCTTGGCATCAATTTGGACTTTCTTTGAGACGGAAACCTATCCTTTCTAAGGTGAACCCACACCCAATCTCCCGGTTCAAGAATGAGTTTCTTTCTCCCCTTGTTGACTCTCCTTGCAATGTCTTGATTTTTCTTCTCAAGTCGAAGCCGCACCTTCTCATGTAACTTTTTCATCGAATCAGCCCGCTTGCTTCCATCTAAGCTAATCATAACATCACTAGGCAAAGGAGTTAAATCCAAAGGGGTAAGGGGGTTGAGGCCATATATGCACTCAAAGGGAGTCATTCCCGTACTTGAGTGTATGACACGGTTATATGCAAACTCAATCAATGGTAAGTGTTCCTCCCAAGAAGTCAATTTTCCTTTTACCATGGAACGTAGCATAGCACCCAAAGTCCTATTTACTACTTCCGTTTGACCATCAGTTTGTGGGTGGCAAGATGTAGAGAATAACAACTTGGTTCCAAGCCTACCCCACATGGATTTCCAAAAGTGACTTAGGAACTTAGAGTCCCTATCACTCACAATGGTCCTCGGAACACCATGCAACTTGACAACATTATCAACAAACAAAGAGGCCACACTAGGTGCATCATCACATTTAAAGCAAGGAATAAAGTGAGCCATCTTAGAAAACCGATCGACTACAACAAAGATACTGTCCCGACCTCATCTAGTCCTAGGCAACCCTAACACGAAATCCATAGATATGTCAAGCCAAGGGCGTAAAGGAGTGGGCAGCGGGGTGTACAACCCATGAGGTAGGAGCCGCGATTTGGCTCCTTTGCAATCTATGCATTGACCACAAATCTTGGCCACATCCTTGTGCATTTTTGGCCAATAGAATTGCTCCTCCAATATTCCAAGGGTCTTTTCGATCCCAAAGTGACCCATTAGACTGCCATTGTGTGCTTCCCTCACAAATAACTCTCTCCAAGAACTGGAGGGTACACACAATCGTCTACCTTTAAACAAGTATCCATCAAACTTGGCATAAGGATTTGAACCCCTAGACGAATCCCACTTGTCCCTACCCATTTCTTCGCATTCCCTAAAGATAGGAGCAAAGTGAGGGTCCTCGGGATACAATTCTTTCAAACTCTCAAAACCAATTAATTTAGAAGATAATGTTGACACAAGAACATGTTTTCTAGACAAAGCATCGGCTACTACGTTGTCCTTACCCTTTTTGTATTGAATAACATAAGGGAAGGTTTCAAGAAACTCAATCCATTTTGCATGCCGCTTGTTAAGCTTGTCTTGTGCCCGAAGATGCTTCAAGGATTCAGGGTCCGTTCGGATCACGAACTCCTTGGGCCACAAATATTGCTGCCAAGTGGCCAAAGCTCGAATCAAGGCATACAACTCTAGATCGTACGTGGAGTAGTTTAGAGTTGCTCCTTTGAGATTTTCACTAAAATAAGCAATGGGTTTTAAATCTTGCATCAAAACAGCCCCCTATGCCCACTTTACTAGCATCGCACTCAACTTCGAATATCTTATCAAAGTTGGGCAATTGTAATAAAGGCGCGGAAACGAGCATAGCTTTCAAGGTTTCAAAAGCCTTAGCTTGCTCTTCACCCCACTTGAAGGGTTGATCTTTTCGAATGACCGCGGTCAAAGGAGCGGCTATGGTGCTGAATCCTTTGACAAACCTTCTATAAAAACTAGCTAACCCGTGGAAGCTTCTTACTTCGCTAATGGTTTGCGGGGTTGGCCAATTTTTGATAGCATCTATCTTGGATTCATCCACTTCAACCCCTCTTGAACTAACAACAAAACCCAAGAAAACAACTTCATTAACACCAAAAGAGCACTTCTCTAGATTTGCATACAACCTTTCCTTTCTAAGGACATCAAACACACATTGTAAATGCATCACATGCTCATCAATTGACTTACTATAGACCAAGACATCATCAAAGTAAACAACAACAAACTTTCCAATAAATGGCTTCATCACATGATTCATTAGCCTCATGAAAGTACTTGGAGCATTTGTTAGGCCGAATGGCATAACCATCCATTCATAGAGACCAAATTTAGTCTTGAAGGCGGTTTTCCATTCATCACCGGGTTGCATTCTTATTTGGTGATAGCCACTCCTTAAATCAATCTTGGAAAATAAACACGAACCATTCAATTCATCAAGCATATCATCTAACCTAGGGATAGGGTGACGATATTTTACCGTAATCTTATTGATGGCTCGACAGTCCACACACATACGCCATGTTCCGTCTTTCTTAGGCACCAGTAGCACAGGAACCGCGCACGGACTCATGCTCTCCTTGTGATACGAGAAATACAAGGGAAGCACGAAACAACCACCAAATCAGTCCACTAATCTTAAGGATTCGAGGACCAAGATGGAGACCTCACTCGGATTCGCTACCAACAACAAGAATACAAGATACAAGAGTATATTTTAACACCAAAACAGTGACAAAACGTGATGAACAAGATGAACAACAATAATACAAGTTTCGGATTCAACGAAGACCCCAAAACAGTCCACTACACAACACATACACGATTTGCAAGAAAATAAAGATAGATAGTGAGACCAAGATTATTACAAGATTAAGAACCAAGTGTATTTCAACACTAACCCCTAATGAAGGTAACAATCAAAACCACACTCTTACGGTGACCACCAAGGGAATGAACTCGCCTCAAGATCTACCGTTTCCAAGCAAAGATCAATATTGGCTTTTCCAAGCCCTATGCTAAGGGTGACTTTTCCAAGTCCTACAACTAATGGTGTTACACTCTCAAAAGAGAGAGAATATGACTTTCAATTCTTCATTATTCAAAAAAACTAGTGAAAATAAGACTAAGGGGGCCTATTTATAATATATTACAAATGAAGATAACAAGACCACTTTGCCCTTAATGAGAGGGGCGGCCATGGTGTGTAAATACACCATGTGTAATGTCCAAAATACCCTTAATTAAGGTCCAAAACCGTGAGTCCTCAACCTTAAATTCTCCAAGAAATCTTCCACACGCGAGATTGCTTTAAGTTATGCTCAAAACGGGTCCTCCATGCATGTTCTTGTTTTCTCGAGGTGACCAAGTCTTGAGTCTCTATGTGTTGGCCTCCAAAAATGTCATCAAAAGATAAGATGGCCATTTGTCCCGTATCATCCTCCCTTTCTTGAAAAGGATTCGACCTCGAATCCAAACCTTGCAAAACAGAAGAGAGGAGAAACAAATACAAATTCCTCATGGCATGAGGGTTAGGGTTAGCATAACAAATCATCTCAACATGCCAAGGTTGCACATATTTGCAATATAACCAAGAATCCTTTGAAAGGAATATTAAAAACTCAATAAAAGATGTACAAAGGATTTGGGTATAGGATACATCAAGAGTAACACTTTGCTTGTCATGTAGACCAAGCAACAAGTTTGGTGCACGAACATCACCATTTCTAAATTTGGCACCGGGGTCAAATGGAAAAAGTGGCCATAGACATAGGTCTCGACAACACTTCCCTTTCCCGAGATCTACACCTAATCTAAATGACATACTCTCTACAATAACATACATATCATCCAAATCAAATAGAGAGTAGAGAAAGGTATCACTCAAATCGACTTCTACTAAGGTGCTCTCATGTGTGTACTCACTACTAGTTTCCCAATAGTCACCATGAGTACTCTCAACAATGAAATCACACAAAGTAGAAGAAGAAGTAGCTTCCGCAACTACACATTCCTTACCCTTAAGAGTACTCTCATCTCCCAAGAAGAGATTTCCCTCTTTAGGAGGAATGTTGTCACACCATAGTGGGTTAGCATATAGGCTATAGCTTCCAAGGCAAGCTATACCATCATTTTTACCACTAGGTTCATTAGGAGTGTTTAAATCATCTTCAAACAAGACATTATACCTAAAAAGAGTGTGATCTACCTCACGGACAGATTTGGAACAAGAAAGTTCCTCACTCTCTAAATGATCAATATCAAGTTTCAAGGATGTTTCAAACACAATATTACCCCAAGAAGAGCTCTCGGGTTCATTCTCACTTTGTTGACCAACATTTTCAAATATTTCACTCACTTGAGTCCTATTAAGCACATCACACACATACTCAAGTGGTGGACAATTTTCACGAACAAGTTGATCAACACCCATTACACAAGACGATGTACTTCCATTTAACATATAGGCTTCAACACTAGGTGGACATAAATCGATCTCACAAGCGGAGTCAATTTTGTTATCAATAGGGTCAACTAGTGTATCCAAACTCACAATATGTACATCATCATCAAGTGGCAAAGAAACAATAGACTCACATATAGGAAAACTACAACTCACACTCAATGGGCTACTAGCCACACAATTATCATTCACATGTACAAAAGTGTAAGAGTTATCCATTTTACCTTGAAGTCCTTGAGTAGATTCTTCTTTGCCATGGTGTGAAGGTCCTCCAAAAGCTTGGGCAGCAACTTCCTTTTGACATTGTTCTTCTTCGCTTGCCATGTTGGTACCTACACAAATGTCCTTAGAAATAGAAGGACAACCAATGTTAGCATCGTTTGGTGGTAATCCCCTCACTTCGCTCCACACAACCTCTCTTTTTTCAACTCTCGGATTACCACCTTGCACCCCCTTACTCCTCTCAATTTTTTGTCTCTCATAATAATTCGGGTTGGAGTAGGTAGGCATTTCTCTTCGTGGCTTGGGAAGCAAGTAAGTCATGAGGTGATTCCCCCACTGGTCTCTTATAATATTTGGCCAATTTTTCACGTTTGGAACTCCATGTTGTGCAAACCAATTGGCACCTAAGCATACATGACCGTATGTCAATGAAAGAATATCGCCCCACACCTCCTCATGGTATTCAAATTGGGAGAAGACAACCTTGACCCTCTCAGTAACCTTAAACCCGTCCAAGAAGTATGTAACAAGTAAAGGCTCACGAAACAACCCCAAGTAGTCAACCATGGATGGAACGATGTAGTTTCTATGGTACCTATCATTTAGCTCAATGAGGCAGCCCGGTATCCCACACATGGTCACCTTTCCGGAGTGTACACTCCTTCTTGGATCTACATTGTAAGGCATACGAGTACCCCTTAGTTTTGGAGATGCATACCCTCTTCTTCTCATTGGACAACCTCCACTAGAGCTAGTATAACCATTCGCACTATATCGACTTTGATAAGAAGTACTACAAGGTGGAGAATATGGATCTTCATACTCCTCACGTGTACCCTCATCATAGCTCTCATAAGCTTTGCAAACAAAAGGGTTATACCTAACACCAAATCTAGGTTCGGAGTAAGAAGTGTAAGACTCCTCACTTGCCCTAATATCATCATAAGATCCATCACGAGGTCCTACATCATCTCCAAAGTTACCATAAGCACTAGGCACTTCATTCACCTCATTTTCTCCCCGAAAACAGTAACTTTCAAATCTGCCCAAGTCTCGATCATGGCTATTTTCATAGCCTCCGCAATCTCCCTCAACTTCGTAGCCATAAAACCCTTCACTACAATCATAGTCTCCCATGTTGTAGTCACAATAATCCCCGGCTATCGAAGACATATTCCCCTTATATCACCTTTTAAACCTACAAAATAAACAAACAAGATTAGTAGTAAAAACTTCTCACCAACACTCGTATTCACTCACCTTTGTGATTCTCACAATTGGAGCGGCAAATATTGAAAGGTTGTTTATACTCCGGTAGTCAATAGGATGTCAATTCTACTTGGTGGCCGGAATAGATTCTTGTTTGATCGACTCAAGACACAAAAATAAAATTCACTTACGAACTTGAAACAAAGAAGTTACTACGAGTTAAAAATGAGAAAAGCACACAAACAACGAAGACACGAAGAAACGGATTCAATAATTAATCTACAACTAAGTAGGTGATTACTAGTTGTTAATTAATTCTAGAATCAAGACATGAAACTAATGAAACAATAAGATGAAACTAAGAATCTAAAATTTTTTTGAGCTCGGAAATATTGCGTGAACAGTAGCAGTGATGACATGGCAGTCACGTATTGGTTTCGGTCCCACACAACTTTTGTTGTCCAATTTCAAGTCTTGGTCAATTTTTCAATTTGGACTTTGGTGGAATTTGTTTAAGGAGGGAAATTCAAACAAGTCTTGGATCCCTTTTCAATTTCAAGTTTTCAAGACTTGACTTTATTGTACTTCTCCTTAAAACATGGATCCTTAAATCATGGAAAAGTGTTGGAAAGTGGTTGAGACTTGATTGATAGGTCTTTGTTGGTTGTGGTGTCTTTCAAGACTAACAAATAATACACCCCTTTCCTTCAACTTTTTAGATTTAACATTCACTTTATCTTCAACAATATATGAAGGTGGTGATGAACATCAAGAACAACAACAACAACACCAAGAACTACAACAATAATCTCCAAGAACACCAACAATTTTCACACGGCCACTCCCAAATTCCACAATAACAATATCTCCAACACTTGGCCAAGACAACTACACCTTCAACAAAATGGTTCTCAATCCACCAATTAACAACAATATCACGTGGCCAAGCTTATAACAACAACAAGATGAAAGCCACAAGGCCAACTCCAAGATAATAATGTTTTCACACGGCCAAGATTACAAAACCAACAACGGCCAAGTCTCTTTGGTGTTGCATTTCAGTTTTTTTTTTTTTTTTTTTTTTTTAACAAGAGATGAAGGTTGTGAAGAACTTCAAGAACAACAACAATACTCTTTTCAAGATCTACAACAACACCACAACACAAGGCCTTCAACTCGGTCAAGGCTAGAACAACAACATCCAATCGGCCACACTTTGTTCACAACAACAATATTAACACTTCAAGCTCAAGTTTGGATCGACTCAAAGTGTTAGTGAGGAATAAAAACTAACACTACAAACACACAAGACAAGTAAAAGACTTCTAGATCTAGACTCAAGAACAAATCTCGGCTAAGAACACAATTTCGGCCAAGACAACAACAATGGACAGATTGCAATTTTTCTGAAATTTTCAGCTTTTCAACAATTTTTTTTTTCTAACAAGCAAGCCCAAGATTGATCTTGTAGGAACAAGATCAAGCCATGCTTTGATACCAAATGATACGAGAAATACAAGGGAAGCACGAAACAACCACCAAATCAGTCCACTAATCTTAAGGATTCGAGGACCAAGATGGAGACCTCACTCGGATTCGCTACCAACAACAAGAATACAAGATACAAGAGTATATTTTAACACCAAAACAGTGACAAAACGTGATGAACAAGATGAACAACAATAATACAAGTTTCGGATTCAACGAAGACCCCAAAACAGTCCACTACACAACACATACACGATTTGCAAGAAAATAAAGATAGATAGTGAGACCAAGATTATTACAAGATTAAGAACCAAGTGTATTTCAACACTAACCCCTAATGAAGGTAACAATCAAAACCACACTCTTACGGTGACCACCAAGGGAATGAACTCGCCTCAAGATCTACCGTTTCCAAGCAAAGATCAATATTGGCTTTTCCAAGCCCTATGCTAAGGGTGACTTTTCCAAGTCCTACAACTAATGGTGTTACACTCTCAAAAGAGAGAGAATATGACTTTCAATTCTTCATTATTCAAAAAGACTAGTGAAAATAAGACTAAGGGGGCCTATTTATAATATATTACAAATGAAGATAACAAGACCACTTTGCCCTTAATGAGAGGGGCGGCCATGGTGTGTAAATACACCATGTGTAATGTCCAAAATACCCTTAATTAAGGTCCAAAACCGTGAGTCCTCAACCTTAAATTCTCCAAGCAATCTTCCACACGCGAGATTGCTTTAAGTTATGCTCAAAACGGGTCCTCCATGCATGTTCTTGTTTTCTCGAGGTGACCAAGTCTTGAGTCTCTATGTGTTGGCCTCCAAAAATGTCATCAAAAGATAAGATGGCCATTTGTCCCGTATCACCTTGATATACCCTTTGTTGAGGAGTTCCTCAACTTGACGCTGCAATTCTTTGGTGTCCGTAGGGTTGCTTCTGTAAGCCGGCTTATTTGGCAATTGTGAGCCCGGCAAAAAGTCAATTTGATGCTCAATTCCCCAAAGCGGGGGCAATCCTTGCGGGAGTTCTTTGGGAAATACATCTTCATAATCCTGCAACACACAAGAAATCAAAGGAGAAATAGAAGAATTATTGGGGTTAGTATTAAAACAATGAGCCAAAAGAAGCATCAGCATGTCCACATCATAATCCAAGAAGAGTTCCTTCTTTCTAGCCAACATCACCATGTTTTCTTGCCCATTTGATGTTGAGGCAGTCCCGGAAATCCCTACTGCCCCACCCACGGTTTTCCCCTCCTTTTCACCACTTTCGGGTTTCTTTCCCTTCTCCTTCAACTCCCTCATCTTTTGATGTAATTCATTCACTTGTGATGGCAAAAGAAGATAAAGAGTGACCTTTCGACCATCCTTCTCAAGTGAATATCGGTTGGTCCTCCCATCATGTTTGGTAGACCTATCATATTGCCAAGGTCTACCTAACAACAAATGACATGCTTGCATTGGTATCACATCACAAAGCACTTCGTCTTGGTAGTTCCCTACCTTAAACCGTATCACACATTGCCTCATGACCTTTAATTCACCGCATTCGTTCAACCATTGCAACTTGTAAGGGCTAGTATGAAGTGTAGTTGGTAATTTCAGAAAGTTCACCATAGCGACACTAACGACATTCGCACAACTACCACTATCAATCACCAAAGTGCACACATTCCCCTTTACAAGGCATTTAGTATGGAATAGATTTTCCCTTTGGCTAGGGTCGTCTATTGCCTTACTAATCATAGCGCGTCTAACTACAAAGTTTGGAATAACACACTCCCTTTCTTGTGGGTAAATAACTTCACCATCATCATCATCATAATCAAGTGGTCTATTTCCAGTTTCCTCTCCATTTTGAGGCTCGGCCTCATCCTCCTCTTTTTCAAGACCCACCTCCTCACCAAGGTAATACAATTTCCCTTCCCGTAGTATCACGTTGCGTCGATTTGGACATTCATTGGATTTATGTCCCCAACCTTGGCACTTGAAACATTGGAATCCTTTTGGGTTTGGATACTTGTGAACTTCTTGTTTTAGAGGAATTTTGTGGACTGTTTTGGGCTCGGGCAGCCTTGTAGTGGCGGGTTGGTCCTTGTTTTTGGGCCAACCAGAAGAGGATTGAACCACGTCCTTGCTTCTAGGCCAACCCGAGATGGATTGTCCCCTTGCCTTGAGCGACGACCTCTCTTTAAGCTCCCTTTCAATCTCAAGAGCCGCTTGGAAAATACCTTCAACGGTATCAAATTTGTGAAGCGTCAAATGAGTGGAGATCTCTTTGTTCAACCCACACTTGAACCGGATGATGTCATGACTGATTTGTTCCCCACGATGATCAAGCTTCAACATGAGTTGTTGAAACTCATCATAATATGCCATCACACTTTTATTGCCTTGACGTAAGTTGTATAATCTAGCAAGTAATTCATGGCGATAACTCTCGGGAAGGTACCGTTGCCTCATCAAGTACCTTAACCGAAACCAAGGTGGTGGCTGCCCATCAACTAATTCATCACCAAAACGCTTGACGTACTCCCACCATGTGTTGGCATAACCCTCAAAATGAGCTATGGCATAACAACTTTTCTTTTCTTCCGAGATATCATTAACTTGAAAAACTTTGTTACAAGCTGATTCCCATGCTAAGTAGGCCTCGGGGTCACTTTCACCTTTAAAGATAGGTAAGCTCAATTTGATGGTATTTATGCCTACGTCTCTTTCTTGGTGTCGATTTCCCCTTTCTCCATACCCTCGGTACCTCCTTGGGGGTTATGGTGATACTTAATTGAGGGAAGAAGAGGAGAGGGGTAGGCAAGGTGATTTAGGACGAGAAGTGAGGGGTGGTAACCAAACCCGAGGCTTGGCCTCAATTCCATCAAAGTTAGTCTCCCGATCTTCAAGGGTGAGAGTGATCCTAAGGCATATCTTGCTTGGGAGTCATCTTGTGATAGGATATTCCAAGTGAATGATCTAACCGAAGAGAAGAAGAGTTGTTATGCAATCGCTCACTTTGAGGGGTATGCAAACACTTGGTGGGAGTATGTGAAGAGGTTTGGTGATGTATTGATTGTCGGGCGGCCATCTTCATGGTTTAGATTGAGGTACCTTATGCATCAAAGGTACTTACCTGAGGGTTACAAACAAGAACTTCTTTCCAAATTGTACAACTTGAGGCAAGGAAACAAAAGTGTCATGGCATACTATGACGAGTTTCAACAATTGATGTTGAAGCTTGACCATAGAGGAGAACAAGTGAGCCATGGTATTATACGATTCAAAGTCGGGTTGAATAGGGACATAGATTCTCGGATGACCCTCCATAAGTTTGACATGATCGATGGCATTTTTCAAGCAACCTTGGAAATTAAAAGGGAGCTCTCGGCCTCCAAACCCAAGAATCACCAAGGACCTTCCTCGGAGTGGCACCAATATCAAGAGCATTTATCCAATGCCAACCAAACCGAGAACAAGGTTGTACAAACCGAAACCAAGGCTTTCCAAAAGTATCCTCCAAGAAATAAAGGTAAACCAAATTCTACTTCTCGTCCTAAGGGATTTCAATGTTTTAAATGTCAAGGGTGGGGGCACAAGGCTAATGAGTGCCTAAATCGGAGAAATATAATCCTTAGGGAAGGAAAATTGTATTACCTTGGTGAGGAGGTGGGGCTTGCATCGAATGAGTTTGATGAAAACGCTCAAGATGGAGAGCAAGAAACCGAGGTAGAAATAGATGAAGGTGTGGAAGATATTTGGCCGGTTGATGGAGAGTGTGTAGTACCCTTGTTTATGGCAAGGAGAATCATGCTTAGTGATGGTTTAAAAGAGGAAACCGAGGGTGAGGAGGATGATGAAGAGGAGGAGCCGAGAGTTCAAGAAGTGGGATTTGCCCACAAAGACCCTTTGATGCTTACTAACCGAGATGCACTTTGCCTAGCATCTATTCTTCTTTTGTGCAGGTTGAAGGACATCCAAGACCAAGGATCAAGCTTGATGATCTCATGACACCCTTGGTTGAATAACCTAACCTTGTAAGGAGCCGAGAAAAGATTATTCAAAGAGGAGAGCTTGCGGGTGAAGATTGCTTGAGTTTGAGGTTAAACTCCTCTCAAGATGGAGAGGATGATACAAGTATGATCTCGTAGATGGACCCTTTTTGTGTATGTCAAAGGCAACCGAGAGAAGGCCCGAGCTTAAGTGTGGGAGAATCCAAAAACCACCCCTATGTGTGCACTAAAGGGGTGGCCTTGAAGCCTTATTCATTAAAAGGGCATCTTTGTCATTTTAAGTCTTTTGGGGAATGTAATATAAATAGAACCACTTAGGGTTTTATTCACTTAGTTGATCATATTTTTGAGATTTGTAATATTTGCAACACTTTAGTTCTCTCTCAAGAGCTCCAACCGAAACTAGAGCTAGACAAGTAAAGATTCACTTGTCTTTGCATATTGGCTTGAAACGTTGGTGTTTTAGAGGAGGTAAAGGCCCTCTTGTGTCAACGTAAAGTTAGTTTTGTGTCGCGGATAGTGTTTAAGGGTCCAAGAGTGATACGGGTGGGGCAGCCTCCACACGTACACGGCCTTTCACACGAAGCCAAGCTCGGGAATTACAAAAACTCCAAGCTTTGTTCATGCAAGTGGCCGTGTGTGAGTTGGTGATTGAACCAACCAAGGACCTAAACGTTTTTATGTTTGAAGAGGGGTCCTAATGTGTAATAAACTACTCTTCAAGGTTGGCACAAGAAGCAAGGGCGGATGGGTCATTTTACCCTTTTTGTTTGTAGTATAAATAGAACATGTTAGAGAGTTAGACTTCACTTTTTGAATGCTGAAATTTGTAACCTAAAATACTAAACATTTCTCTCTCTCTTCCACACTTGGAAGCCGCCACTATTTCCTCACAAGTAGAGGGATACTTGTGTTGTCTCTTTGGCTAGAAACAAGGGTTTTGAGGTCTTTGAGTGCCTCTTGGTCCTCGTAAGAACTTGGTGTTTATATTCATTAGACTTAGGGTCCTCTCTTGATGTTAGGGTTCTTAGTTTCTTGAATGTTATATGTCAAGTTATCTATCTTTCTTTATCTTGTTGTTGTTGTTGATTTTGTTATCTTGAAGTCTAGTGAAGCCGTGTGGGGCTCTTTTCGATTCACTAGCATTGTTATCTATCTTGTTGTTCTCGTGTTGTTGGGCTGAAAAACTGAATGTTAAACTTGTTGTTCTTGGTGTTGTTGGACTGAAATCCGAGTCTACTTGATGTTCTTGTTGTTGTTGGTTCGATTTTGTATCATTTGGTATCAAAGCTAGGTCACGGGTTCGAATCCCTACACCATGCGCAGGTTCGAGGGCGAACCTTTCCCTAAGAAAGGGGGGATGATGGCAGATGGCCAGTCATCTTAGGTTTGGAAAGGATGACACACAAAGGGGGTGTGGGTCCATCTCGAGTTGGCCTTGGTGGGGGTGTGTGATCGGGTTCGTGACCCTTTGGTTCAGGGCCTATAAAGGGTGGGTTGTGCCTTCCTCTGTCAGCTATAGCTTTTAGAGCAGTTGGTTAGCAGCTCACTCGAAAAGAGCCCCACACGGCTTCACTAGACTTCAAGATAACAAAATCAACAACAACAACAAGATAAAGAAAGATAGATAACTTGACATATAACATTCAAGAAACTAAGAACCCTAACATCAAGAGAGGACCCTAAGTCTAATGAATATAAACACCAAGTTCTTACGAGGACCAAGAGGCACTCAAAGACCTCAAAACCCTTGTTTCTAGCCAAAGAGACAACACAAGTATCCCTCTACTTGTGAGGAAATAGTGGCGGCTTCCAAGTGTGGAAGAGAGAGAGAAATGTTTAGTATTTTAGGTTACAAATTTCAGCATTCAAAAAGTGAAGTCTAACTCTCTAACATGTTCTATTTATACTACAAACAAACAGGGTAAAATGACCCATCCGCCCTTGCTTCTTGTGCCAACCTTGAAGAGTAGTTTATTACACATTAGGACCCCTCTTCACACATAAAAACGTTTAGGTCCTTGGTTGGTTCAATCACCAATTCACACACGGCCACTTGCATGAACAAAGCTTGGAGTTTTTGTAATTCCCGAGCTTGGCTTCGTGTGAAAGGCCGTGTACGTGTGGAGGCTGCCCCACCCGTATCATCCTCTCCATCTTGAGAGGAATTTGACCTCAAATTCAGCATTTGGTCATCTTCAACCGCATCAACGAGGGAGAGATCACCAACGTTGAAAGTGTTGTGCACTTGATATTCGGGTGGAAGGTCAATCTTGTAGGCGTTTTCATTGATTCTCTCAAGTACTTGGAAAGGACCATCACCCCTTGGCAGCAATTTGGACTTCCTTTGAGCTGGAAACCGATCCTTCCGAAGATGCACCCACACCCAATCTCCGGGTTCAAGCACAAGCCTTCTTCTCCCTTTGTTTACCCTTTTTGCAACCTCTTGGTTCTTCTTTTCAAGCTTGAGCCGCACCGTCTCATGCATTTTCTTCATTGCCTCGGCTCTTTTATTTCCATCTAAGCTGGTCATGAGATCACTAGACAAAGGAGTGAGATCTAAAGGGGTAAGGGGATTTAGGCCGTAAACACATTCAAAGGGAGTCATTCCCGTACTCGAATGTATTACCCGGTTGTATGCAAACTCCACCAAGGGTAGGTGATCTTCCCATGAAGTCAGTTTACCTTTAACCATAGAACGTAGCATAGACCATAAGGTTCTATTTACTACCTCCGTTTGGCCATCGGTTTGTGGGTGGCAAGACATGGAGAAAAGTAACTTCGTTCCAAGCCTACCCCACATGGACTTCCAAAAGAGACTTAGGAACTTGGAGTCCCTATCGCTCACAATAGTCCTCGGTACCCCGTGAAGCTTTACAACATGTTCAACAAATAATGAAGCTACACTACGAGCATCCTCGGTTTTAGCACATGGAATAAAATGAGCCATTTTAGAGAATCTATCAACAATAACAAAAATGCTATCTCGGCCCTTTCTAGTCCTTGGCAGCCCCAAAACAAAATCCATCGAAATGTCCAACCAAGGTCTAAGGGGAGTAGGGAGTGGGGTGTACAATCCTTGAGGTAGGAGACGAGATTTCGCACTCCGGCAGGCCACGCATTGACTACAAATTTTAGTGACGTCTTTGCGCATTTTTGGCCAATAGAAGTTCTCCTCTAAGATTCCGAGGGTCTTGTCTACCCCAAAGTGCCCCATGAGGCCTCCGTCATGGGCCTTCCTCACAAATAATTCCCTCCAAGAACTAGAAGGAACACACAACCGCCTCCCTTTGAACAAATACCCATCGAACCGAGAGTAGGAGGAATGGTCATTCTCTTTAAGCCAACGGTCCCTTCCCCACTCTTCGCATTCCCTAAAGATAGGAGCAAAGGTAGGATCCTCGGGATACAACAACCGCAAGCTCTCAAAACCCATCAATTTCGAAGACAAGGTAGCAACAAGCACATGCTTCCTAGACAAGGCATCGGCAACAACATTTTCCTTTCCCCTTTTGTAATGAATTACATAAGGGAAAGTCTCGATGAACTCAATCCACTTAGCATGACGCCTATTCAACTTGTCTTGGCTCTTAAGGTGTTTCAACGACTCATGATCCGTTCGTATCACAAACTCCTTGATACGGGACAAATGGCCTTCTTATCTTTTGATGACATCTTTGGAGGCCAACACATAGAGACTCAAGACTTGGTCACCTCGAGAAAACAAGAACATGCATGGAGGACCCGTTTTGAGCATAACTTAAAGCAATCTCGCGTGTGGAAGATTGCTTGGAGCATTTAAGATTGAGGACTCACGGTTTTGGACCTTAATTAAGGGCATTTTGGACATTACACATGGTGTATTAACACACCATGGCCGCACCTATCATTAAGGGCAAGGTGGTCTTTTTATCTTCTTTTGTAATACACTATAAATAGGTCATTTTAGCTCATTTCTTGGCAGATTTTGGAGAATGAAGAATTGAAAACATATTCTCTCTCTTTTGAGAGTGTAACACCTTAGTTATAGGACTTGGAAAAGTCATCTTTAGCATAGGGCTTGGAAAAGCCAATATTGATCTTTGTTTGGAAACGGTAGATCTTGAGGCGAGTTCATTCCCTTGGTGGTCACCGTAAGAGTGTGGTGTTGCTATCGTAAGTTCTAAGGGTCCTTAGATTTAATATATCTTTGGGTTCTTGGGTCTTATTGTAGTTTATGTCTCACTATCTATCTCTACAATTTCTTGTAGCCGTGTGTTTGTATTTCTTAATAATATTGTTATTGTTCTTCATGTTCTTCATTCTCGTGTGGTTAATCTAGTGTGTTGTCCGCTGAAAATAGGTGTTAATCACCTCATTACATTGTGTTCTTGTTATAGATCTTGAATCCGAGAGGGGTCATTCAAAGGGTCCTCGGTTCTCTTGAACTTGTGGACTGTTTTGAGTGTTTGTTTGTGTTTCCGTTATTTTTTCTCGTATCATTTGGTATCAAAGCATGGCTTGACCTTGTTCCTACAAGATCAATCTTGGGCTTTCTTGTTAAAAAAAAAAAAAAAAAAAAAAAGAGGGAAAACTGAAATTTCCAGAAAAATAGCAATCTGTCCGTGTTTGTGTTCTTGGCCAAAATCGTGTTCTTGTTGTGTCTTGACCGAGATTTGTTGTTGTATGTCTAGATCTAATAGTGTTCTTGTTTGTTTTGTTGTTCCTAGTGTTAGTTTTCTTGTCCACTAACACTTTGAGTCTAGATCTAAACTTGAGCTTGAACTTGTTGAAAGGTTGTTGTGAACATAAGCTTGGCCATTGTGGTGGACTGTTTTGGCCTTGTGGTTTTCATCTTGTTGTTGTTATAAGCTTGGCCACGTGATATTGTTGTTAATTGGTGGATTGAAAACCATTTTTGTTGAAGTTGTAGTTGTCTTGGCCAAGTGTTGGAGATATTGTTATTGTGGATTGGAGTTGGCCGTGTGAAAAATTGTTGGTGTTCTTGAAGATTATTGTTGTAGTTCTTGTTGTTGTTGTTGTTGTTCTTGATGTTCATCACCACCTTCATATATTGTTGAAGATAAAGTGAATGCTAAATCCAAAAAGTTGAAGGAAAAAGGTGTATTATTTGTTAGTCTTGAAAGACACTACAACCAACAAAGACCTATCAATCAAGTCTCAACCACTTTCCAACACTTTTCCATGATTTACGGATCCATGTTTTAAGGAGAAGTACAATAAAGTCAAGTCTTGAAAACTTGAAATTGAAAAGGGCTCCAAGACTTGTTTGAATTTCCCTCCTTAAACAAATTCCACCAAAGTCCAAATTGAAAAATTGACCAAGACTTGAAATTGGACAACAAAAGTTGTGTGGGGCCGAAACCAATACGTGACTGCCATGTCATCACTGCTACTGTTCATGCAATATTTCCGAGCTCAAAAATTTTAGATTCTTAGTTTCATCTTATTGTTTCATTAGTTTCATGTCTTGATTCTAGAATTAATTAACAACTAGTAATCACCTACTTAGTTGTAGATTAATTATTGAATCCGTTTCTTCGTGTCTTCGTTGTTTGTGTGCTTTTCTCATTTTTAACTCGTAGTAACTTCTTTGTCTCAAGTTCGTAAGTGAATTTTATTTTTTGTGCCTTGAGTCGATCAAACAAGAATCTATTCCGGCCGCCAAGTAGAATTGACATCCTATTGACTACCGGAGTATAAGCAACTTTCAATATTCGCCGCTCCAATTGTGAGAATCACAAAGGTGAGTGTATACGAGTGTTGGTGAGGAGCTTTACTACTAATCTTGTTTGTTCATTTTGTAGGTTTAAAGGGTGATATAAGGGGAACATGTCTTCGATAGCCGGGGATTATTGTGACTACAACATGGGAGACTATGATTGTAGTGAAGGGTTTTATGGCTACGAAGTTGAGGGAGATTGCGGAGGCTATGAAAATAGCCATGATCGAGACTTGGGCAGATTTGAAAGTTACTGTTTTAAGGGAGAAAATGAGGTGAATGAAGTGCCTAGTGCTTATGGTAACTTTGGAGATGATGTAGGACCTAGTGATGGATCTTGTGATGATGTTGGGGCATGTGAGGAGTCGTACACTTCTTACTCCGAACCTAGATTTGGTGTTAGGTATAACCCTTTTGTTTGCAAAGCTTATGAGAGCTATGATGAGGGTACACGTGAGGAGTATGAAGATCCATATTCTCCACCTTGTAGTACTTCTTATCAAAGTCGATATAGTGTGAATGGTTATACTAGCTCTAGTGGAGGTTTTCCAATGAGAAGAAGAGGATATGCATCTCCAAAACTAAGGGGTACTCGTATGCCTTACAATGTAGATCCAAGAAGGAGTGTACACTCCGGAAAGGTGACTATTTGTGGGAAACCGGGCTGCCTTATGGTGTTGAATGATAGGTACTATGGAAACTACATTCTTCCGTCCATGGTTAATTACTTGGGGTTATTGCGAGAGCCTTTACTTGTTCCATACTACTTGGGCGAGTTCACGGTTACCGAGAGGGTAAAAGTTGTCTTCTCCCAATTTGATTACCATGAGGAGGTGTGGTGCGATGTTTTTTCCTTAACCTACGGTCATATGAGCTTGGGTGCCGATTGGTTTGCACGACATCAAGTTCCTAACGTGCAAAATTGGCCTAATATTGTAAGAGACCAATGGGGAAATCGCCTCATAACATACTTGCTGCCCAAACCGCAAAGAGAAATGTTTACCTACTCCAATCCGATTTATGATGAGAGACAAAAGATTGAGAGGAGTAAGGGAGTGCAAGGTGGCAATCCGAGAGTGGAAAAAGGAGAGGATATGTGGAGCGAAGTGAGGGGATTGCCACCAAACCGTGCTAACATTGGTTGTCCTTCCATTTCTAAGGACATTTGTGTAGGTACCAACATGGCAAGCGAAGGCGAACAATGCCAAAAGGAAGTTGCTGCCCAAGCTTGTGGAGGTCCTTCACCTCACGGCAAGGAAGAGTCTACTCAAGATCTTAAAGGTAAAATAGCTAACTCTTACACTTTAGTGCATGTGAATGACAATTGTGTGGCTAGTAAGCCATTGAGTGTGAGTAGTAGCTTACTTATTTATGAGTCTAATGATTCCGTGCCTCTTGTTGATGATGTACATATTGTGAGTTTGGATACACTAGTTGATCCTATTGATGACGAAATTGACTCTTCTTGTAAGATCAATTTATGTCCACCTAGTGTTGAAGCTTATATGTTGAACGGAAGTACATCGTCTTGTGTAATTGGTGTTGATCAACTTGTTTGTGAAAATTGTTCCCCACTTGAGTATGTGTGTGATGTGCTTAATAGGACTCAAGTGAGTGAAGTATTTGAAAATGTTGGTCAACAAAGTGGGAGTGAACCCGAGATCTCTTCTTGGGGTAATCTTGTGTTTGGAACATCCTTGAAACCTGATATTGATCATTTAGAGTGCGAGGAACTTGCTTATTCCAAATCTGTCCGTGCGGTAGAACACACTCTCTTTAGGTGTAATATCTTGTTTGAAGATGATTTAAACACTTCTAATGAACCTAGTGGTGAAAATGACGGTATAGCTTACCTTGGAAGCTATAGCCTATATGCTAACCCACTATGGTGTGACAACATTCCTCCTAAAGAGGGAAATCTCTTCTTGGAAAATGAGAGTACTCTTAAGGGTAAGGAATGTGTAGTTGCGGAAGCTACTTCTTATTCTACTTTGTGTGATTTCATTGTTGAGAGTACACATAGTGATTATTGGGAAACTAGTAGTGGGTACACACATGAGAGCACCTTAGTAGAAGTCGATTTGAGTGATACCTTTCTCTACTCTCTATTTGATTTGGATGATATGTATGTTATTGTAGAGAGTATGTCATTTAGTTTAGGTGTAGACCACGGGAAAGGGAAGTGTTGTCGAGACCCGTGTCTATGGCCACTTTTCCCATTTGACCCCGGTGCCAAATTTAGAAATGGTGATGTTGGTGCACCAAACTTGTTGCTTGGTCAACATGACAAGCAAAGTGTTACTTTTGATGTATCCTATAACCAAATCCTTTGTACATCTTTTATTGAGTTTTTAATATTCCTTTCAAAGGATTCTTGGTTATATTGCAAATATGTGCAACCTTGGCATGTTGAGATGATTTGTTATGCTAACCCTAACCCTCATGCCATGAGGAATTTGTATTTGTTTGTCCTCTCTTCGGTTTTGCAAGGTTTGGATTCGAGGTCGAATCCTTTTCAAGAAGGGGAGGATGATACGGGACAAATGGCCTTCTTATCTTTTGATGACATCTTTGGAGGCCAACACATAGAGACTCAAGACTTGGTCACCTCGAGAAAACAAGAACATGCATGGAGGACCCGTTTTGAGCATAACTTAAAGCAATCTCGCGTGTGGAAGATTGCTTGGAGCATTTAAGATTGAGGACTCACGGTTTTGGACCTTAATTAAGGGCATTTTGGACATTACACATGGTGTATTAACACACCATGGCCGCACCTATCATTAAGGGCAAGGTGGTCTTTTTATCTTCTTTTGTAATACACTATAAATAGGTCATTTTAGCTCATTTCTTGGCAGATTTTGGAGAATGAAGAATTGAAAACATATTCTCTCTCTTTTGAGAGTGTAACACCTTAGTTATAGGACTTGGAAAAGTCATCTTTAGCATAGGGCTTGGAAAAGCCAATATTGATCTTTGTTTGGAAACGGTAGATCTTGAGGCGAGTTCATTCCCTTGGTGGTCACCGTAAGAGTGTGGTGTTGCTATCGTAAGTTCTAAGGGTCCTTAGATTTAATATATCTTTGGGTTCTTGGGTATTATTGTAGTTTATGTCTCACTATCTATCTCTACAATTTCTTGTAGCCGTGTGTTTGTATTTCTTAATAATATTGTTATTGTTCTTCATGTTCTTCATTCTCGTGTGGTTAATCTAGTGTGTTGTCCGCTGAAAATAGGTGTTAATCACCTCATTACATTGTGTTCTTGTTATAGATCTTGAATCCGAGAGGGGTCATTCAAAGGGTCCTCGGTTCTCTTGAACTTGTGGACTGTTTTGAGTGTTTGTTTGTGTTTCCGTTATTTTTTCTCGTATCACTCCTTAGGCCACAAATAATGTTGCCAATTTCCCAAAGCTCTAACAAGGGCGTACAACTCCAAATCATAAGTTGAGTAATTAAGAGTTGCCCCTTTGAGTTTTTCACTGAAATAAGCAACGGGCTTACCTTCTTGCATCAAAACAGCCCCGATGCCAACCTTACTAGCATCACACTCTACTTCAAACATCTTATCAAAATCGGGCAATTGCAATAAAGGCGCCGAGATGAGCGTAGCTTTCAAGGCCTCAAAAGCCCTAGCTTGCTCATCACCCCATTTAAAGGGTCCGTCTTTTCTAATTACCTCGGTTAAGGGGGCTGCTATGGAGCTAAATCCTTTGACAAACCTCCTATAGAAGCTTGCCAACCCGTGGAAACTTCGGATTTCTCCAATAGTTTTAGGGGTCGGCCAACTTCGAATAGAGTCTATCTTGGAATCGTCCACTTCCACACCCCTTGAGCTCACGACAAAACCCAAGAATATAACCTTATCAACACCAAAAGAACACTTCTCCATGTTGGCATACAGCTTCTCCTTTCGGAGCACATCAAACACACATCTCAAATGCATTACATGATCATCAATAGATTTACTATATACCAACACATCATCAAAGTAAACCACCACAAATTTTCCAATATAAGGCTTCATTACATGATTCATTAGCCTCATAAAGGTGCTAGGAGCATTGGTAAGGCCGAAGGGCATGACCAGCCACTCATATAGACCGAATTTGGTCTTGAATGCGGTCTTCCACTCATCACCGGGTTGCATGCGAATTTGGTGATAGCCACTCCTAAGGTCCACTTTAGAAAACAAACAAGATCCGTGGAGTTCATCTAACATATCATTTAGTCTAGGGATTGGATGACGATACCTTATAGTGATTTTGTTGATGGCTCTACAATCGACGCACATACGCCAAGTTCCGTCCTTCTTTGGTACCAAAAGCACCGGAACAGCACACGGACTCATGCTTTCCTTGATGTATCCCTTGTTGAGAAGCTCCTCAACTTGCCTTTCAAGCTCCTTAGTGTCCATGGGATTGCTCCTATAGGCCGGTTTGTTAGGAAGTTGTGAACCCGGTACCAAGTCAATTTGGTGCTCAATTCCCCGAAGTGGGGGCAATCCTTGCGGAAGTTCTTGAGGAAATACATCTTCATACTCCTGCAACACACAAGAAATCAAAGGGGAAATGGAAGAATTAGTGGGGTTAGTATTAAAACAATGGGCCAAGAGTAACATCGGCTTGTTTTCATCATGATCCACGAAGAGTTCTTTCCTCCTAGCCAACATCACTACATTTTCCATCTCCCTTGTCGTTGGGACAGCCTCGGATGTCCCGACTTCCTCACCTACGGCACTCCCCCCCTTTTCTCCCTTCCCGGATTCCTTTCCCTTTCCCTTCAACTCTCTCATCTTTTGGTGCCACTCGTTTACTTGGGAGGGTGAAAGAGGATGAAGTGTGACCTTTTGGCCATCCTTCTCAAGTGTATACCGGTTGGTCCTCCCATCGTGTTTAGTAGACCTATCATATTGCCATGGTCTACCTAACAACAAGTGACATGCTTGCATTGGGATCACGTCACAAAGTACCTCATCGTGGTAGTTTCCCACCATAAACCAAATCACACATTGCCTTGTGACCCTTAATTCACCACAATCATTCAACCATTGTAGCTTGTAAGGACTAGTGTGTGGTGTAGTTGGTAGCTTCAAGAAATTCACCATAGCATGGCTCGCAACATTTGTACAACTACCACTATCAATCACCAAGGTGCACACATTCTCCTTTACAAGACACTTAGTATGGAATAGATTTTCCCTTTGACTCGGGTCACCTATCGCCTTATTAATCATGACACGTCTAACCACAAAGTTAGGAACCACACACTCCCCTTCTTGTGGAAAGACATCTTCACTACCGTCTACTTCATCATCATTCGGCCCATTTTCAGCTCCCTCTCCATCTTGAGGCTCGGCCTCATCCTCCCCCCTTTCGGAATCCACCTCCTCACCAAGGTAGTACACCTTTCCTTCTCGTAGGATCACATTGCGCCGGTTCGGACATTCATTGGCCTTATGCCCCCAACCTTGGCACTTGAAGCATTGGAACCCCTTTGGGTTAGGATATTTGGGAGCCTCCGGTTTCGGAGGGAATTTAGGGATGGTTTTGGACTCGGGCAGCTTCATAGGAGCGGGTTGGTCCTTGTTTTTGGTCCAACCCGAGGGGGTTTGTACCCTTGCCTTGAAGGATGATCTCTCCTTAAGTTCCCTTTCAATCTCAAGGGCCGCTTGGAATATACCGTCAATGGTTTCAAACCGGTGAAGGGTCAAATGAGTGGAGATCTCTTTGTTCAACCCACACTTGAACCGGATGATGTCGTGACTGATTTGCTCCCCACGATGATCAAGTTTCAACATGAGTTGTTGGAACTCGTCAAAATAGGCCATCACACTCTTGCCTCCTTGCCGCAAGCCATATAATCTAGCAAGCAACTCATGACGATATCTCTCGGGAAGGTATCGTTGTCTCATCAAATACCTCAACCGATACCAAGGTGGTGGCTGCCCATCGACTAATTCATTACCAAATCGTTTAACATACTCCCACCAAGTGTTAGCATAGCCCTCAAGGTGAGCTATAGCGTAGCAACTCTTCTTTTCGTCCGAGATGTCATTAACTTGGAAAACCTTGTCACAAGCCGATTCCCAAGTTAAGTAGGCCTCGGGATCACTTTCACCCTTAAAGATGGGTAGGCTCAACTTGATGGTGTTGATGCCTACGTCTCTCTCTTGGTGTCGGTTTCCCCTATCTCCATACCCCCGGTATCTCCTAGGTTCTCCTCGACCCCCTCTTAACTCCTCGTCCCTCATATAAGCATCATCAAAGGCTCCATCTCCTTCATACTCCTCTCTACCGTATCCTTCAAAGTGGGCTGGTCGGCCTTGGCCGTTTTGATTCGGAGGATTTGGAATTTGTGGTCTTTGGTTTAATGGAGCTTGGAATGGAGGGTTCGGATTTAGTGGAGGTGCTTGGCGTCCAAATCCCTCTTGTGGAATTGGAGGGGCTTGGAAATGTAGTGGTCTAGTGGAGTCTCGGTTTGGAGGAAAATAGGTAGTTTGGCTTGCGGTATTTAGTGGAGCTTGGGGTGCATTTAGCATTTGGTGGACTGTTTCGGGGGTGATGGTTGCGGAGGAGGTCCTATCATGACCATTGGTAGATACATGTAGAGGAGTAGAAGGACGAGAGTTCCTTTGACTCTCCACTTGTTCTAATCTCCCACTAATAGTCGACACCTCCCCCTTTATTGCTGCCAAGTCCCCTCTCACGGCCCCAAATTCCGAATTCAACCTTTCAAGTGTCCGGGTAACGGCCTCAAGAGTGACCCTCATAGAATCAAGGGCATTAGTATCCACACTATGAGACGTAGTTCCTTCCATTGTCAAGATATTATCCGCTTTAGTTCACCACAAGTTCGTGTTCCACAAGTGTTGTATAATTGGCTAGTAACCGTGAAATTTTAAGGTATGAGTAAGCTCTTGTACGGAATGGATTCTTGTTTGAAGACTCAAAGAATTCTTGCCGGACTAGAACCAAAAATCAGCAACTCATTCAAACGAATAAAAAGCACTCAAATAAACGTTGACACGAACAAACGGTTCAAGGGTCTAATTGACAACCTAGTAGGAATGTACTAGTTTGTTAATTAATTCTAGTACCAAGTAAGGGAAACCAAGGATCAACAATTAGCAACCAAAGAACATCCTAAGTTGAGCTTATAGTGACGTGGCAGCATGCAATGGTTCCACACGTTTTCTTTTCTCTTTTTTTTTTGTCAATATTCACACAGCTTGTTATAGTTTTCAAAGTGTTTTTGGTGGGAAAATAAAATCTTGTAGTATTTCACCCTTTTCAAACTCAAGAAAGTGATGTTTGGTAGACTAATCCCACAAAACAAGGCTCCTTGAATTAGGGAAAAGTGATTGACAAGACTACAAGGTGATGGGTGCAAGTCTTTCACAACAACTTTATAGCTTGTCTTACAACTTGAGCACACAACAAGATGAACAAGATGAACAAGTTCAAAAGATGAACACTTCAACAATCTTCTTCAACTTCTTTAGCACATAAACACAACATCCACCGATTTTATTTTCTTTTGGTCATCAACAACATACAACTTCGGCCACTTCAAGTCACTACACAATGTTCAAGTTTTCAAGCTCAACTTTCGGATCTAGACACTTTAGTGTTGGTGAGAAAGAAACCAACACTAGGAACTCACTAAACAAGCAAAATTAACACTTAGATCTAGACATGCAACATCATTCTCGGATTCCACTTTTAAGGGACTGATTTTCAGAATTTCCTTTTTGGTGTTGTTTGTTTAAGCCGTGTACTAGCCCAAGATGGGTTATGTTGGAACACAACCGGTCAAGCTTTGATACCAAACCTTAAGAGTGAGCTGCTAACCAACTGCTCTAAAAGCTATAGCTGACAGAGGAAGGCGCAACCCACCCTTTATAGGCCCTGAACCAAAGGGTCACGAACCCGATCACACACCCCCACCAAGGCCAACTCGAGATGGACCCACACCCCCTTTGGGTGTCATCCTTTCCAAACCTGAGATGACTGGCCATCTGCCATCATCCCCCCTTTCTTAGGGAAAGGTTCGCCCTCGAACCTGCGCATGGTGTAAGCGGGATTCGAACCCGTGACCTAGCTCTGATACCAAACCTTAAGAGTGAGCTGCTAACCAACTGCTCTAAAAGCTATAGCTGACAGAGGAAGGCGCAACCCACCCTTTATAGGCCCTGAACCAAAGGGTCACGAACCCGATCACACACCCCCACCAAGGCCAACTCGACATGGACCCACACCCCCTTTGGGTGTCATCCTTTCCAAACCTGAGATGACTGGCCATCTTCCATCAAAGAGTGTAACAATTCTTGGGTTCTTAAGATTATCCCTTCATTTGGTCTAACTATTAATCTTGTATCTTGTTGAATCTGTGGTTCCTTGTTGTTGTTAATGTACCCGTAACCTTGTTGTTGTAATCTTGTTATTCATGTGTTGACATAGTGAAGCCGCGTGGGGCCTCTTCGATTCACAATAGTCCTTGTAAATCTTGTATTCTCCATCTACTTTGTTGAATATTATTGTTGTTTCTTGAAAACATAGAGAAGTCGTGATACAAAAATCAAACCAACAACACCAAGAGCTTCAAGTAGGCTCGGATTTCAGTCCAACAACACAAGATCAACAAGTTTAAAGTTTCAGTTTTTCAGTCCAACAACACAAGAATAACAAGATAAACAACAATGCTAGTGAATCGAAAAGAGCCCCACACGGCTTCACTAGACTTTAAGATGACAAAATCAACAACAACCACAAGATAAGGAAAGATAGATAACTTGACATATAACATTCAAGAAACTAAGAACCCTAACATCAAGAGAGGACCCTAAGTCTAATGAATATAAACACCAAGTTCTTACGAGGACCAAGAGGCACTCAACGACCTCAAAACCCTTGTTTCTAGCCAAAGAGACAACACAAGTATCCCTCTACTTGTGAGATAGTAGTGGCGGCTTCCAAGAGTGGAAGAGAGAGAGAGAAGTTTAGTGTTCTTTAGGTTACAAAAATCAGCATTCAAAAAGTGAGGACTAACTCTCTAACATGTTCTATTTATACTACAAACAAAAGGGGTAAAATGACCCATCCGCCCTTGCTTCTTGTGCCAACCTTGAAGAGTAGCTTATTACACATTAAGACCTCTCTTCACACATAAAAACGTTAAGGTCCTTGGTTGGTTCAATCACCAACTCACACACGGCCACTTGCATGAACAAAGCTTGGAGTTTTTGTAATTCCCGAGCTTGGCTTCGTGTGAAAGGCCGTGTACCTGTGGAGGCTGCCCCAACCGTATCATCCTCTCCATCTTGAGAGGAATTTGACCTCAAATTCAGCACTTGGTCATCTTCAACCGCATCCACGAGGGAGAGATCACCAACGTTGAAAGTGTTGTGCACTTGATATTCCGGTGGAAGGTCAATCTTGTAGGCGTTGTCATTGATTCTCTCAAGTACTTGGAAAGGACCATCACCCCTTGGCAGCAATTTGGACTTCCTTTGAGCTGGAAACCGATCCTTCCGAAGATGCACCCACACCCAATCTCCGGGTTCAAGCACAAGTCTTCTTCTCCCTTTGTTTACCCTTTTTGCAACCTCTTGGTTCTTCTTTTCAAGTTTGATCCGCACCGTCTCATGCATTTTCTTCATTGCCTCGGCTCTTTTATTTCCATCTAAGCTGGTCATGAGATCACTAGACAAAGGAGTGAGATCTAAAGGGGTAAGGGGATTTAGGCCGTAAACACATTCAAAGGGAGTCATTCCCGTGCTCGAATGTATTATCCGGTTGTATGCAAACTCCACCAAGGGTAGGTGATCTTCCCATGAAGTCAGTTTACCTTTAACCATAGAACGTAGCATAGACCCTAAGGTTCTATTTACTACCTCCGTTTGGCCATCGGTTTGTGGGTGGCATGACGTGGAGAAAAGTAACTTCGTTCCAAGCCTACCCCACATGGACTTCCAAAAGAGACTTAGGAACTTGGAGTCCCTATCGCTCACAATAGTCCTCGGTACCCCGTGAAGCTTTACAACATGTTCAACAAATAATAAAGCTACACTACGAGCATCCTCGGTTTTAGCACATGGAATAAAATGAGCCATTTTAGAGAATCTATCAACAATAACAAAAATGCTATCTCGGCCCTTTCTAGTCCTTGGCAGCCCCAAAACAAAATCCATCGAAATGTCCAACCAAGGTCTAAGGGGAGTAGGGAGTGGGGTGTATAATCCTTGAGGTAGGAGACGAGATTTCGCACTCCGGCAGGCCACGCATTGACTACAAATTTTAGTGACGTCTTTGCGCATTTTGGGCCAATAGAAGTTCTCCTCTAAGATTCCGAGGGTCTTGTCTACCCCAAAGTGCCCCATGAGGCCTCTGTCATGGGCCTCCCTCACAAATAATTCCCTCCAAGAACTAGAAGGAACACACAACCTCCTCCCTTTGAACAAATACCCATCGAACCGAGAGTAGGAGGAATGGTCATTCTCCTTAAGCCAACGGTCCCTTCCCCACTCTTCGCATTCCCTAAAAATAGGAGCAAAGGTAGGATCCTCGGGATACAACAACCGCAAGCTCTCAAAACCCATCAATTTCGACGACAAGGTAGCAACAAGCACATGCTTCCTAGACAAGGCATCGGCAACAACATTTTCCTTTCCCCTTTTGTAATGAATTACATAAGGGAAAGTCTCGATGAACTCAATCTACTTAGCATGACGCCTATTCAACTTGTCTTGGCTCTTAAGGTGTTTCAACGACTCATGATCCGTTCGTATCACAAACTCCTTAGGCCACAAATAATGTTGCCAATTTCCCAAAGCTCTAATAAGGGCGTACAACTCCAAATCATAAGTTGAGTAATTAAGAGTTGCCCCTTTGAGCGTTTCACTGAAATAAGCAACGGGCTTACCTTCTTGCATCAAAATAGCCCCGATGCCAACCTTACTAGCATCACACTCTACTTCAAACATCTTATCAAAATCGGGCAATTGCAATAAAGGCGCCGAGATGAGCGTAGCTTTTAAGGCCTCAAAAGCCCTAGCTTGCTCATCACCCCATTTAAAGGGTCCGTCCTTTCTAATTACCTCGGTTAAGGGGGCTGCTATGGAACTAAACCCCTTGACAAACCTCCTATAAAAGCTTGCCAACCCGTGGAAACTTCGGATTTCTCCAATAGTTTTAGGGGTCGGCCAACTTCGAATAGAGTCTATCTTGGAATCGTCCACTTCCACACCCCTTGAGCTCACGACAAAACCCAAGAATATAATCTTATCAACACCAAAAGAACACTTCTCCATGTTGGCATACAGCTTCTCCTTTCGGAGCACATCAAACACACATCTCAAATGCATTACATGATCATCAATAGATTTACTATACACCAACACATCATCAAAGTAAACCACCACAAATTTTCCAATATAAGGCTTCATTACATGATTCATTAGCCTCATAAAGGTGCTAGGAGCATTGGTAAGGCCGAAGGGCATGACCAGCCACTCATATAGACCGAATTTGGTCTTGAATGCGGTCTTCCACTCATCACCGGGTTGCATGCGAATTTGGTGATAGCCACTCCTAAGGTCCACTTTAGAAAACAAACAAGATCCGTGGAGCTCATCTAACATATCATCTAGTCTAGGGATTGGATAACGATACCTTATAGTGATTTTGTTGATGGCTCTACAATCGACGCACATGCGCCAAGTTCCGTCCTTCTTTGGTACCAAAAGCACCGGAACAGCACACGGACTCATGCTTTCCTTGATGTATCCCTTGTTGAGAAGCTCCTCAACTTGTCTTTCAAGCTCCTTAGTGTCCATGGGATTGCTCCTATAGGCCGGTTTGTTTGGAAGTTGTGAACCCGGCACCAAATCAATTTGGTGCTCAATTCCCCGAAGTGGGGGTAATCCTTGCGGAAGTTCTTGAGGAAATACATCTTCATACTCCTGCAACACACAAGAAATCAAAGGGGAAATGGAAGAATTAGTGGGGTTAGTATTAAAACAATGGGCCAAAAGTAACATCGGCTTGTTTTCATCATGGTCCACGAAGAGTTCTTTCCTCCTAGCCAACATCACTACGTTTTCCATCTCTCTTGTCGTTGGGACAGCCTCGGATGTCCCTACTTCCTCACCTACGGCACTCCCCCCCTTATCTCCATTTCCGGATTCCCCCCCCTTTCCCTTCAACTCCCTCATCTTTTGATGCCACTCATTTACTTGGGAGGGTGAGAGAGGATGAAGTGTGACCTTTCGGCCATCCTTCTCAAGCGTATACCGGTTGGACCTCCCATCGTGTTTAGTAGACCTATCATATTGCCATGGTCTACCTAACAACAAGTGACATGCTTGCATTGGGATCACGTCACAAAGTACCTCATCGTGGTAGTTTCCCACCTTAAACCGAATCACACATTGCCTCGTGACCCTTAATTCACCACAATCATTCAACCATTGTAGCTTGTAAGGACTAGTGTGTGGTGTAGTTGGTAGCTTCAAGAAATTTACCATAGCATGGCTCGCAACATTTGTACAACTACCACTATCAATCACCAAGGTGCACACATTCACCTTTACAAGACACTTAGTATGGAATAGATTTTCCCTTTGACTCGGGTCATCTATCGCCTTACTAATCATGACACGTCTAACCACAAAGTTTGGAACCACACACTCCCCTTCTTGTGGATAGACATCTTCACTACCATCTACTTCATCAACATTCGGCCCACTTTCAGCTCCCTCTCCATCTTGAGGCTCGGCCTCATCCTCCCCCCTTTCGGAAACCACCTCCTCACCAAGGTAGTACACCTTTCCTTCTCGTAGGATCACATTGCGCCGGTTCGGACATTCGTTGGCCTTATGCCCCCAACCTTGGCACTTGAAGCATTGGAACCCCTTTGGGTTAGGATATTTGTGAGCCTCCAGTTTCGGAGGGAATTTAGGGACGGTTTTGGACTCGGGCAGCTTCATAGGGGCGGGTTGGTCCTTGTTTTTGGTCCAACCCGAGGGGGTTTGTACCCTTGCCTTGAAGGATGATCTCTCCTTAAGTTCCCTTTCAATCTCAAGGGCCGCTTGGAATATACCGTCAATGGTTTCAAACCGGTGAAGGGTCAAATGAGTGGAGATCTCTTTGTTCAACCCACACTTGAACCGGATGATGTCGTGACTGATTTGCTCCCCACGATGATCAAGTTTCAACATGAGTTGTTGGAACTCGTCAAAATAGGCCATCACACTCTTGCCTCCTTGCCGCAAGCCATATAATCTAGCAAACAACTCATGACGATATCTCTCGGGAAGGTATCGTTGTCTCATCAAATACCTCAACCAATACCAAGGTGGTGGCTGCCCATCGACTAATTCATTACCAAATCGTTTAACATACTCCCACCAAGTGTTAGCATAGCCCTCAAGGTGAGCTATAGCGTAGCAACTCTTCTTTTCGTCCGAGATGTCATTAACTTGGAAAACTTTGTCACAAGCCGATTCCCAAGTTAAGTAGGCCTCGGGATCACTTTCACCCTTAAAGATGGGTAGGCTCAACTTGATGGTGTTGATGCCTACGTCTCTCTCTTGGTGTCGGTTTCCCCTATCTCCATACCCCCGGTATCTCCTAGGTTCTCCTCGACCCCCTCTTAACTCCTCCTCCCTCATATAAGCATCATCAAAGGCTCCATCTCCTTCATACTCCTCTCTACCGTATCCTTCAAAGTGGGCTGGTCGGACTTGGCCGTTTTGATTCGGAGGATTTGGAATTTGTGGTCTTTGGTTTAATGGAGCTTGGAATGGAGGGTTCGGATTTAGTGGAGGTACTTGGCGTCCAAATCCCTCTTGTGGAATTGGAGGGGCTTGGAAATGTAGTGGTCTAGTGGAGTCTTGGTTTGGAGGAAAATAGGTAGTTTGGCTTGCGGTATTTAGTGGAGCTTGGGGTGCATTTAGCATTTGGTGGACTGTTTCGGGGGTGATGGTTGCGGAGGAGGTCCTATCATGACCATTGGTAGATACATGTAGAGGAGTAGAAGGACGAGAGTTCCTTTGACTCTCCACTTGTTCTAATCTCCCACTAATAGTCGACACTTCCCCCTTTATTGCTGCCAAGTCCCCTCTCACGGCCCCAAATTCCGAATTCAACCTTTCAAGTGTCCGGGTAACGGCCTCAAGAGTGACCCTCATAGAATCAAGGGCATTAGTATCCACACTATGAGACGTAGTTCCTTCCATTGTCAAGATATTATCCGCTTTAGTTCACCACAAGTTCGTGTTCCACAAGTGTTGTATAATTGGCTAGTAACCGTGAAATTTTTAAGGTATGAGTAAGCTCTTATCCGGAATGGATCCTTGTTTGAAGACTCAAAGAATTCTTGCCGGACTAGAGTCAAAAATCAGCAACTCATTCAAACGAATAAAAGCACTCAAATAAACGTTGACACGAACAAACGGTTCAAGGATCTAATTGACAACCTAGTAGGAATGTACTAGTTTGTTAATTAGGTCTAGGACCAAGTAAGGGAAACCAAGGATCAACAATTAGCAACCAAAGAATATCCTAAGTTGAGCTTATAGTGACGTGGCAGTATGCAATGGTTCCACACGTTTTTCTTCTCTCTTTTTTTTTTTGTTAATATTCACACAACTTGTTATAGTTTGCAAAGTGTTTTTGGTGGGAAAAATAAAATCTTGTAGTATTTCACCCTTTTCAAACTCAAGAAAGTGATGTTTGGTAGACTAATCCCACAAAACAAGGCTCCTTGAATTAGGGAAAACTGATTGACAAGACTAAAAGGTGATGGGTGCAAGTCTTTCACAACAACTTTATAGCTTGTCTTACAACTTGAGCACACAACAAGATGAACAAGATGAACAAGTTCAAAAGATGAACACCTCAACAATCTTCTTCAACTTCTTTAGCACATAAACACAACATCCACCGATTTTATTTCTTTTTGGTCATCAACAACATACAACTTTCGGCCACTTCAAGTCACTACACAATGTTCAAGTTTTCAAGCTCAACTTTTGGATCTAGACACCTTAGTGTTGGTGAGAAAGAAACCAACACTAGGAACTCACTAAACAAGCAAAATAACACTTAGATCTAGACATGCAACATCATTCTCGGATTCTACTTTTAATGGACAGATTTTCAGAATTTCCTTTTGGTGTTGTTTGTTTAAGCCGTGTACTAGCCCAAGATGGGTTATGTTGGAACACAACCGGTCTTGCTTTGATACCAAATGATACAAAAATCAAACCAACAACACCAAGAGCTTCAAGTAGGCTCGGATTTCAGTCCAACAACACAAGATCAACAAGTTTAAAGTTTCGGTTTTTCAGTCCAACAACACAAGAATAACAAGATAAACAACAATGCTAGTGAATCGAAAAGAGCCCCACACGGCTTCACTAGACTTTAAGATGACAAAATCAACAACAACCACAAGATAAGGAAAGATAGATAACTTGACATATAACATTCAAGAAACTAAGAACCCTAACATCAAGAGAGGACCCTAAGTCTAATGAATATAAACACCAAGTTCTTACGAGGACCAAGAGGCACTCAACGACCTCAAAACCCTTGTTTCTAGCCAAAGAGACAACACAAGTATCCCTCTACTTGTGAGATAGTAGTTGATACAAGAATTCCAAGGAACACAAGAATTGTCTCAAAACAGTCCACACACACTCCAAAAAAACAGTCCACTAATCTTAAGGATTTGAGGACCAAGATGGAGACCACTCTCGGATTCACTACAACAACAACAATACGAGATAACAATGGTGTATTTGACACCCAAAACAGCCACAAAACGTGATGAACAAGATGAACAACAATAACACAAGTTTCGGATTCAACAAAGACCCCAAAACAGTCCACGATTTGCAAGAAAAATAAAGATAGATAGTGAGACATAAACTACAATAAGACCCAAGAACCCAAAGATATATTAAATCTAAAGACCCCTAGAACTTACGATAGCAACACCACACTCTTACGGTGACCACCAAGGGAATGAACTCGCCTCAAGATCTACCGTTTCCAAACAAAGATCAATATTGGCTTTTCCAAGCCCTATGCTAAAGATGACTTTTCCAAGTCCTACCACTAAGTGTGTACACTCTCAAAAGAGAGAGAAGATATTTCTTTCAATTCTTCATTATCAAAAATCTGAAAACTAATGAAAATAAGACTAAGGGGGCCTATTTATAGTGTATTACAAAGAAGACAAAAGACCACTTTGCCCTTAATGAGAGGGGCGGCCATGGTGTGTAAATACACCATGTGTAATGTCCAAAATACCCTTAATTAGGGTCCAAAACCGTGAGTCCTCAACCTTAAATTCTCCAAGCAATCTTCCACACGCGAGATTGCTTTAAGTAGCACTCAAAACGGGTCCTCCATGCATGTTCTTGTTTTCCCGAGGTGACCAAGTCTTGAGTCTCTATGTGTTGACCTCCAAAAATGTCATCAAAAGATAAGATGGCCATTTGTCCCGTATCATCCTCCCCTTCTTGAAAAGGATTCGACCTCGAATCCAAACCTTGCAAAACCGAAGAGAGGACAAACAAATACAAATTCCTCATGGCATGAGGGTTAGGGTTAGCATTACAAATCATCTCAACATGCCAAGGTTGCACATATTTGCAATATAACCAAGAATCCTTTGAAATGAATATTAAAAACTCAATAAAAGATGTGCAAAGGATTTGGTTATAGGATACATCAAAAGTAACACTTTGCTTGTCATGTTGACCAAGCAACAAGTTTGGTGCACCAACATCACCATTTCTAAATTTGACACCGGGGTCAAATGGGAAAAGTGGCCATAGACACGGGTCTCGACAACACTTCCCTTTCCCGTGGTCTACACCTAAACTAAATGACATACTCTCTACAATAACATACATATCATCCAAATCAAATAGAGAGTAGAGAAAGGTATCACTCAAATCGACTTCTACTAAGGTGCTCTCATGTGTGTACTCACTACTAGTTTCCCAATAATCACTATGAGTACTCTCAACAAAGAAATCACACAAAGTAGAAGAAGGAGTAGCTTCCGCAACTACACATTCCTTACCCTTAAGAGTACTCTCATCTTCCAAGAAGAGATTTCCCTCTTTAGGAGGAAGGTTGTCACACCATAGTGGGTTAGCATATAGGCTATAGCTTCCAAGGCAAGCTATACCGTCATTTTCACCACTAGGTTCATTAGAAGTGTTTAAATCATCTTCAAACAAGACATTACACCTAAAGAGAGTGTGATCTACCTCACGGACAGATTTGGAATAAGCAAGTTCCTCGCACTCTAAATGATCAATATCAAGTTTCAAGGATGTTCCAAACACAAGATTACCCCAAGAAGAGATCTCGGGTTCATCCCTGATACGGGACAAATGGCCATCTTATCTTTTGATGACATTTTTGGAGGTCAACACATAGAGACTCAAGACTTGGTCACCTCGGGAAAACAAGAACATGCATGGAGGACCCGTTTTGAGTGCTACTTAAAGCAATCTCGCGTGTGGAAGATTGCTTGGAGAATTTAAGGTTGAGGACTCACGGTTTTGGACCCTAATTAAGGGTATTTTGGACATTACACAGGGTGTATTTACACACCATGGCCGCCCCTCTCATTAAGGGCAAAGTGGTCTTTTGTCTTCTTTGTAATACACTATAAATAGGCCCCCTTAGTCTTATTTTCATTAGTTTTCAGATTTTTGATAATGAAGAATTGAAAGAAATATCTTCTCTCTCTTTTGAGAGTGTACACACTTAGTGGTAGGACTTGGAAAAGTCATCTTTAGCATAGGGCTTGGAAAAGCCAATATTGATCTTTGTTTGGAAACGGTAGATCTTGAGGCGAGTTCATTCCCTTGGTGGTCACCGTAAGAGTGTGGTGTTGCTATCGTAAGTTCTAGGGGTCTTTAGATTTAATATATCTTTGGGTTCTTGGGTCTTATTGTAGTTTATGTCTCACTATCTATCTTTATTTTTCTTGCAAATCGTGGACTGTTTTGGGGTCTTTGTTGAATCCGAAACTTGTGTTATTGTTGTTCATCTTGTTCATCACGTTTTGTGGCTGTTTTGGGTGTCAAATACACCATTGTTATCTCGTATTGTTGTTGTTGTAGTGAATCCGAGAGTGGTCTCCATCTTGGTCCTCAAATCCTTAAGATTAGTGGACTGTTTTTTTTGGAGTGTGTGTGGACTGTTTTGAGACAATTCTTGTGTTCCTTGGAATTCTTGTATCATTTGGTATCAAAGCCATCTTTGATTTTGTTCTAACAAGATCAATCTTGGGCTTGAGACTTGAAAACTACAAAAAAAAAAAAAAAAAAAAAGTTGAAATCTGAAAATTTCAGAAAAATTGCAATCTGTCCATTGTTGTTGTCTTGGCCGAAATTGTGTTCTTGTGGTGTTCTTGGCCGAGATTTGTTCTTGAGTCTAGGTCTAGGAGTATTTTACTTGTCTTGTGTGTTTGTAGTGTTAGTTTTGTTCCTCACTAACACTTTGAGTCGATCCAAACTTGAACTTGAATTGTTAATATTATTGTTGTGAACAAGTGTGGCCGATTGGATGTTGTTGTTGTTCTAGCCTTGACCGAGTTGAAGGCCTTGTGTTGTGGTGGTGTTGTAGATCTTGAAAGGTTGTTGTTGTATTCTTGTTGTTCATCACACCTTTCACCATTTGTAAAATCGAAAACACAACACAAAGGGGACTTAGTCGATTGTTGTTGCTATCCTTGTGGTCTTAGCCGTGAGATTGTTGACCTTGTTGTGGTGAACTGTTTTGGCCTTGTGGTTTTCATCTTGTTGTTGTCATAAGCTTGGCCACGTGATATTGTTGTTAATTGGTGGGTTGAAAACCATTTTGTTGAAGTTGTAGTTGTCTTGGCCAAGTGTTGGAGATATTGTTATTGTGGATTGGAGTTGGCCGTGTGAAAAATTGTTGGTGTTCTTGAAGATTATTGTTGTAGTTCTTGTTGTTGTTGTTGTTGTTATTGATGTTCATCACCACCTTCATATATTGTTGAAGATAAAGTGAATGCTAAATCCAAAAAGTTGAAGGAAAAAGGTGTACTATTTGTTAGTCTTGAAAGACACTACAACCAACAAAGACCTATCAATCAAGTCTCAACCACTTTCCAACACTTTTCCATGATTTACGGATCCATGTTTTAAGGAGAAGTACAATAAAGTCAAGTCTTGAAAACTTGAAATTGAAAAGGGCTCCAAGACTTGTTTGAATTTCCCTCCTTAAACAAATTCCACCAAAGTCCAAATTGAAAAAAAAAAATTGACCAAGACTTGAAATTGGACAACAAAAGTTGTGTGGGGCCGAAACCAATACGTGACTGCCATGTCATCACTGCTACTGTTCACGCAATGTTTCCGAGCTCAAAAATTTTAGATTCTTAGTTTCATTTTATTGTTTCATTAGTTTCATGTCTTGATTCTAGAATTAATTAACAACTAGTAATCACCTACTTAGTTGTAGATTAATTATTGAATCCGTTTCTTCGTGTCTTCGTTGTTTGTGTGCTTTTCTCATTTTTAACTCGTAGTAACTTCTTTGTTTCAAGTTCGTAAGTGAATTTTATTTTTGTGTCTTGAGTCGATCAAACAAGAATCTATTCCGGCCGCCAAGTAGAATTGACATCCTATTGACTACCGGAGTATAAGCAACTTTCAATATTCGCCGCTCCAATTGTGAGAATCACAAAGGTGAGTGTATACGAGTGTTGGTGAGGAGCTTTACTACTAATCTTGTTTGTTCATTTTGTAGGTTTAAAGGGTGATATAAGGGGAACATGTCTTCGATAGCCGGGGATTATTGTGACTACAACATGGGAGACTATGATTGTAGTGAAGGGTTTTATGGCTACGAAGTTGAGGGAGATTGCGGAGGCTATGAAAATAGCCATGATCGAGACTTGGGCAGATTTGAAAGTTACTGTTTTAAGGGAGAAAATGAGGTGAATGAAGTGCCTAGTGCTTATGGTAACTTTGGAGATGATGTAGGACCTCGTGATGGATCTTGTGATGATGTTGGGGCATGTGAGGAGTCTTACACTTCTTACTCCGAACCTAGATTTGGTGTTAGGTATAACCCTTTTGTTTGCAAAGCTTATGAGAGCTATGATGAGGGTACACGTGAGGAGTATGAAGATCCATATTCTCCACCTTGTAGTACTTCTTATCAAGGTCGATATAGTGTGAATGGTTATACTAGCTCTAGTGGAGGATGTCCAATGAAAAGAAGAGGATATGCATCTCCAAAACTAAGGGGTACTCGTATGCCTTACAATGTAGATCCAAGAAGGAGTGTACACTCCGGAAAGGTGACTATTTGTGGGATACCGGGCTGCCTTATGGTGTTGAATGATAGGTACTATGGAAACTACATTTTTCCGTCCATGGTTGATTACTTGGGGTTATTGCGAGAACCTTTACTTGTTCCATACTACTTGGGCGAGTTCAAGGTTACCGAGAGGGTAAAAGTTGTCTTCTCCCAATTTGATTACCATGAGGAGGTGTGGTGCGATGTTTTCTCCTTAACCTACGGTCATATGAGCTTGGGTGCCGATTGGTTTGCACGACATCAAGTTCCTAACGTGAAAAATTGGCCTAATATTGTAAGAGACCGATGGGGAAATTGCCTCGAGACGTACATTCTGCCCGGGCCGCAAAAAGAAGTTCCTACCTACTCCAATTCAAATTATTATGAGAGACAAAAGATTGAGAGGAGTAAGGGAGTGAAAGGTGGTAATCCGAGAGTGGAAAAAGGAGAGGTTGTGTTGAGCGAAGTGAGGGGATTACCACCAAACCGTGCTAACATTGGTTGTCCTTCCATTTCTAAGGACATTTGTGTAGGTACCAACATGGCAAGCGAAGGCGAACAATGCCAAAAGGAAGTTGCTGCCCAAGCTTGTGGAGGACCTTCACCTCACGGCAAGGAAGAGTCTACTCAAGATCTTAAAGGTAAAATAGCTAACTCTTACACTTTAGTGCATGTGAATGACAATTGTGTGGCTAGTAAGCCATTGAGTGTGAGTAGTAGCTTACTTATTTATGAGTCTAATGATTCCTTGCCTCTTGTTGATGATGTACATATTGAGAGTTTGGATACACTAGTTGATCCTATTGATGACGAAATTGACTCTTCTTGTAAGATCAATTTATGTCCACCTAGTGTTGAAGCTTATATGTTGAACGGAAGTACATCGTCTTGTGTAATTGGTGTTGATCAACTTGTTGGTGAAAATTGTTCCCCACTTGAGTATGTGTGTGATGTGCTTAATAGGACTCAAGTGAGTGAAGTATTTAAAAATGTTGGTCAACAAAGTGGGGATTGATGGCAGATGGCCAGTCATCTCAGGTTTGGAAAGGATGACACCCAAAGGGGGTGTGGGTCCATCTCGAGTTGGCCTTGGTGGGGGTGTGTGATCGGGTTCGTGACCCTTTGGTTCAGGGCCTTTAAAGGGTGGGATGCGCCTTCCTCTACCAGCTATAGCTTTTAGAGCAGTTGGTTAGTGGCTCACCCTTAAGGTTTGGTATCAAAGCTAGGTCACGGGTTCGAATCCCGCTTACACCATGCGCAGGTTCGAGGGCGAACCTTTCCCTAAGAAAGGGGGGATGATGGCAGATGGCCAGTCATCTCAGGTTTGGAAAGGATGACACCCAAAGGGGGTGTGGGTCCATCTCGAGTTGGCCTTGGTGGGGGTGTGTGATCGGGTTCGTGACCCTTTGGTTCAGGGCCTTTAAAGGGTGGGATGCGCCTTCCTCTACCAGCTATAGCTTTTAGAGCAGTTGGTTAGTGGCTCACCCTTAAGGATACCAAATGATACAAGAATTCCAAGGAACACAAGAATTGTCTCAAAACAGTCCACACACACTCCAAAAAAACAGTCCACTAATCTTAAGGATTTGAGGACCAAGATGGAGACCACTCTCGGATTCACTACAACAACAACAATACGAGATAACAATGGTGTATTTGACACCCAAAACAGCCACAAAACGTGATGAACAAGATGAACAACAATAACACAAGTTTCGGATTCAACAAAGACCCCAAAACAGTCCACGATTTGCAAGAAAAATAAAGATAGATAGTGAGACATAAACTACAATAAGACCCAAGAACCCAAAGATATATTAAATCTAAAGACCCCTAGAACTTACGATAGCAACACCACACTCTTACGGTGACCACCAAGGGAATGAACTCGCCTCAAGATCTACCGTTTCCAAACAAAGATCAATATTGGCTTTTCCAAGCCCTATGCTAAAGATGACTTTTCCAAGTCCTACCACTAAGTGTGTACACTCTCAAAAGAGAGAGAAGATATTTCTTTCAATTCTTCATTATCAAAAATCTGAAAACTAATGAAAATAAGACTAAGGGGGCCTATTTATAGTGTATTACAAAGAAGACAAAAGACCACTTTGCCCTTAATGAGAGGGGCGGCCATGGTGTGTAAATACACCATGTGTAATGTCCAAAATACCCTTAATTAGGGTCCAAAACCGTGAGTCCTCAACCTTAAATTCTCCAAGCAATCTTCCACACGCGAGATTGCTTTAAGTAGCACTCAAAACGGGTCCTCCATGCATGTTCTTGTTTTCCCGAGGTGACCAAGTCTTGAGTCTCTATGTGTTGACCTCCAAAAATGTCATCAAAAGATAAGATGGCCATTTGTCCCGTATCAGTAGTGGCGGCTTCCAAGAGTGGAAGAGAGAGAGAGAAGTTTAGTGTTCTTTAGGTTACAAAAATCAGCATTCAAAAAGTGAGGACTAACTCTCTAACATGTTCTATTTATACTACAAACAAAAGGGGTAAAATGACCCATCCGCCCTTGCTTCTTGTGCCAACCTTGAAGAGTAGCTTATTACACATTAAGACCTCTCTTCACACATAAAAACGTTTAGGTCCTTGGTTGGTTCAATCACCAACTCACACACGGCCACTTGCATGAACAAACTTGGAGTTTTTGTAATTCCCGAGCTTGGCTTTGTGTGAAAGGCCGTTTACCTGTGGAGGCTGCCCCAACCGTATCAAGCCGAGTGAGGCCTTTGATTCTCTATTGTTGTTGATCTTGTAGATCTCTTGAATTCGTGTTGTGTGTTTGATCTTGTATCACATAAAGTGTAACTTAGGGGCTGTTTTTAGTGCATTTAGGCCCTCTTTTACACTTCACTTATGCACTTCCTTGGACGGATTCAATACACACTCGTTCTCGTCCATCCTCGTGGTCGTACTCGTATCTATCACATGTAGAGACCATTTTGGTCACTTGATGGAGCAATGCCACATTTGGAAGATTTCTTGTGTAACATCCCGTATTTTGCTTGTACTTGTTCTAATTATATGGAACCTTTTATAGCCTTGTGGTATAGTAACGGATGAGATTGTTATGCAAGTGTTAATGGTGTAGATAGGATTATAGATGCTGCCCGTGCAGTTTAATGTGATGCGACCAAGTTAAAAGTCAATACAACTATTTAAACTTGGGATCTTAAGCTAGTATTTGGATCTGAAGTTTAAAGTGACCAAGTGTGTATAAGTTGAAGGTTAGATTAAAGGGATTAGGAGCTGAAATTTGAACAAAATATTGAGGTGCTTGCTGGACTTAATTAAGCTAGTAGGTGAGTCACCTACTTGAGCTATTTGGACCAAATTAATGGACATATTGCTATGGACCAAATTTGGGCAATGTAAGGTACTCATTTGGGCCCAAATTAAATAGAAGAGGAAGAAAATGGGTATATGGCCCAACACACACAATCTGCCAAGGCCCAAATATAATTGAGCCCAACAAGAAATTAAGCAAGTAGGTGCATCACCTACTTTGAAGTTTCAGCAGCTTGGACCCTTAAGTAGGTGCATCACCTACTTGGACTAATTTGTGGCTGAAAATGAGGTCAATAAGAAAGGTTCTAGAGGGCCCAATATAAGCTCAATATTGCAGGCAGTTCTATTCATTTTAAACACAATTTCACCCTTTTAAATTTCAGTTTTCTCTCTTTCTTAACAAAGGTTAAGAACAGCAGCCCTAAAACTCCTTTTAGGGTTCTTGAAGAAACCCTCACTTTTGCAACCCAAGATAAGTGAAAACCCCTTAGTTTTTGTTTAATTATCTCATGGAAGATTATGAAAATATGTTATAAGTGCTTAATTAATTATAAATATATGGCTGAATATAGAACAAGCTATCTGCTCACTTTTCTTTGATATTAAAGAACTTCTCTTTTCTTCTTTGGTTTAAAGTGTGAAGGAAAGTTCAAGTACTTGAAGAGTTCAATTAATGGAATAAGTTGCAGAATTGAGGTAAGGTGACTGCTCCATTTTGTTCTCCTTGTATATGAATTTGAAAGAGAGTTATGGATATGTTGTTATTAAGAACTCAAGAGATGATGAGTTCAATAATGGGTTGCTACACTAAGAGTGATTTGGGACTGTTTTGTGGACTGTTTTGTATGTTCATGTTATGGGCTGCCATGTTGATACGGAACAAACAAGGGAACACGGAATCACACCCCAAAACAGTCCACAAATCACAACAAATCGTGGACCAAATGGGGACCTCTCCCGGATTCACTATCTAGAACAAGAAAGAAGAGGATACAAGGTGTTAATACACAAAAACAGCCAGCCAACAAGTTTAGCAACACAAGATGAAGCTCCACAATATTACAATAGCAACAAGAACAAGTGGGTTACGTTAACAACACAAGAAGCCAAAACTAAAACAAGATACAAGATAGGTAGTGAGACAAGTGTTGATGTAGTCTTAACAACCCAAGAGCATATTCCACTCTTGGACCTTTAAAACTTCACACAACAAACACCTAACTCTTACAATTGACACAAGAGAGGCGTCCACCACCCAAGCACCAACGTATCAAGCAAAATGCAACACACAAGAGAATCCACCCTTATGTTATGCCCTAGTTTCAATTGGACTCTCTCTCACTCTAAGAGTGTATTCTTCAATAATAATGATCAACTAAAGAAATAAACCCTACAATGTTCTATTTATACTACATTACAATAATAGACAAAAGGGCCCTTTAGTGACTAGTCTTCAAAAATACTCAAAAGTGTCATGATCATGATCATACTTGTATCATCCTCTCCATCTTGAGAGGAATTTTCCCACAAATTCATAACCTCACCTCTTTTACAAAGGCACTTCACAATCTCCTTCACATGGCCACACATCTTCTACATCTTCCTCGCCTTACATTTTAACCTCTTTTTGCTCTCCATCTTGAGGCTTGCCATCAACCTTAGACGATTCAATTACTACTTCTTCCCCAAGATAGTAAAATTTTCCCTCCCTTAGGATCACGTTCCTCTGGTTTGGGCACTCACTAGCCTTGTGCCCCCACCCTTGTCATTTAAAACATTTAAATCTCTTGGGATTGGAAGTAGAATTCAATTTACCTTCATACCTTGGAGGATGTTTTTGGACAACCTTGGTGGCCTTGGGTTGGGTAGCCATGAATGAGTTATCTTTGAACTCCCTCTCAACCTCTAAAGTCGCATGGAAGATGCCATCTATGGTGTCGAATTTGTGAAGCATCATGCGAGTGGAGATGTCCTTGTTTAACCCAACCTTGAAGCGCACAATGTGATGACTTACTTGCTCGCCTTGGTGGTCAAGTTTCAACATCAATTGTTGAAATTCATCTAGTAAGCCATGACACTCTTGTTCCCTTGCCTCAAATTGTACAATTTAGCAAGGAGCTCATGCCTATAAGTCTTGGGCAAGTACCTTTGTCACATAAGTTTCTTCAATCGAAACCAAGGAGGAGGTTGTCCCCCAATCATCTCATTCCCAAACTATTTAACATACTCCCACCACAGCATACCCTTCGAAGTGAGCTATAGCATAACAACTTTTTTTTTTCTTCGGTGAGATTATTAAGTTGGAAGATCTTATCACAAGATGACTCCCATGCAAGGTAGGCTTCGGGAGCACTCTCACCTTTGAAAATGGGAAGGCTTACTTTGATGGAATTGAGACCTACATCTCGGCTTGGGTGGCCATCTCCCACCTCTCGGCCTAACTCCCCATGTCTACACCTCATTCTTTCTTCCCTCAAGTAAACGTCATCATACGGCCCATAACCATCATGTTGTCCTCCCATACCATTGCCCTCAACACGGATGGGTCTATTTGGGTTAAGTGGAGCTTGTAGTGGCGGGATTGGATTTGGATAGTGAGGTTTTTGGTCAAGTGGAGTTTGGATAGGAGGGTTCGGGTTTAGTGATGGTATTTGGGTTCTAAGCCCTTCTTGTTGGACTTGGTGGAGTGGAGGATGGCTTGGTCTATCTTGTTCTTGGCTTTGGGAGTAAAGATTGGTTTGATTTATGGCAATTGGTGTATATTGCATTTGGTGCAAGGTCTCGGGAGTATTAGTTGAGGAAGTGTTTTGAGGGGTAAAAGGTCGACTCCTTTTGTTTTCCACACGTTCTAATCTCCCACTCATTGATGCCACATCCGTATCTAATTTGTCAAGACCCACATTCAACCTAGCCACATCTCGGGACATAGTTTCAAGGCGAGCCAAAATGAGATTGATGGCATTATTATCCATTTTTTGAGCATTTGAAGCCTCGGGTTCCATTGCGGTGGTATCAAAATTAACCCTTCAAGATATGATCCAATCAAGATACCAAATCAGTCCGCAACGTCACACACAACAATACAATGCAAAACCTACAACACAAAACACAAGTTATTTCAAAACAACCTCCCACAATGAGATCCCACCTTCAAGTTTCTTCAATCTCAAGCTCAAAATTGGTGGATGGCTTAAATAACCTCCAATTTAGCTCAAATTCAAACCCTATACTCCTATAGTGTTAGAGAACACAAATATAACACTAAAACACAAGAAAAATGCAAAATCAAAAACTCAAAACTTGACCTAGGGTCAAAAATGGGTTTAGTATATTTTTGGGGAATTGGAACTCCATGTAGTCGAAGTATCTCCTAAATATACAACTTGGAATATTCTTCAACTGTGTAAGTGGTCCTAACCGGTAGAAAGTGTGCTGATTTGGTAAGCCTGTCAACTATAACACATATGGAATCTGATACGAGAAATACAAGGGAAGCACGAAACAACCACCAAATCAGTCCACTAATCTTAAGGATTCGAGGACCAAGATGGAGACCTCACTCGGATTCGCTACCAACAACAAGAATAAAAGATACAAGAGTATATTTCAACACCAAAACAGTGACAAAACGTGATGAACAAGATGAACAACAATAATACAAGTTTCGGATTCAACGAAGACCCCAAAACAGTCCACTACACAACACATACACGATTTGCAAGAAAATAAAGATAGATAGTTTGACCAAGATTATTACAAGATTAAGAACCAAGTGTATTTCAACACTAACCCCTAATGAATGTAACAATCAAAACCACACTCTTACGGTGACCACCAAGGGAATGAACTCGCCTCAAGATCTACCGTTTCCAAGCAAAGATCAATATTGGCTTTTCCAAGCCCTATGCTAAGGGTGACTTTTCCAAGTCCTACAACTAATGGTGTTACACTCTCAAAAGAGAGAAAAATATGTCTTTCAATTCTTCATCATTCAAAAACTAGTGAAAATAAGACTAAAGGGGCCTATTTATAATACATTGCAAATGAAGATAACAAGACCACTTTGCCCTTAATGAGAGGGGCGGCCATGGTGTGTAAATACACCATGTGTAATGTCCAAAATACCCTTAATTAAGGTCCAAAACCGTGAGTCCTCAACCTTAAATTCTCCAAGCAATCTTCCACACGCGAGATTGCTTTAAGTTATACTCAAAACGGGTCCTCCATGCATGCTCTTGTTTTCTCGAGGTGACCAAGTCTTGAGTCTCTATGTGTTGGCCTCCAAAAATGTCATCAAAAGATAAGATGGCCATTTGTCCCGTATCAGAATCAAACCTTTGAAATGTACGAGGCAAACCAGTGACGAAATCCATGTTGATCATGTCCCACTTCCAGATTGGAAGATCTATACATTGTATATAACCCCCGGGCTTTTGGTGCTCTACTTTAACTCTTTGACAATTTGGACATTCGGCTATAAATTTTGCAATGTTCTTCTTCATGTCACACCACCAATACATCCCTTTCAAATCATGGTACATTTTTGTTGACCCTGGATGGATAGAATACCTTGAATGATGTGCTTCTGTCATAATCCTCTTTCTTAGCCCGTCTACATCAGGTACACAAAATCTGTTTTGGCACCGAAGTACCCCTTCTTGCGTAAGCTCAAATGCCTTTGTCATACCATATTGCACATTTTTCTTAAGCCGTAATAAAATAGGATCTGCATATTGCTTCTCTTTTACTTCAGTTATTAGTGAAGATTCTGCTGTATTATGCACAATAAGCCCTTCATCTGGAGTTTCAAGAAGACGAACCCCCAAATTGGCTAGTTGGTGTAGATCCTTAGTCATCCCTTGTCTTTCTATAGATGGCTCCATAGCTTTGCGACTTAACGCATCTGCCACCACATTTGCTTTTCCCAGATGCTATAAGATATCAACATCATAGTTTTTTAATAATAAAAGCCATCTTCGCTGCCTCAAATTCAAGTCCTTCTGATTAAAGATATACTGCTAACTCTTGTGGTCAGTGTATATGTCTACATGAATCCCATACAGGTAGTGACGCCATATCTTTAAGGCAAATATAACCGCTGCTAGCTCCAGATCATGTGTTGGATAATTTTTCTCATATGGTCGCAATTATCTCGAGGCATATGCTATGACTTTACCATGCTTGTATCAATACACACCCTAAGCCAATTCTTGAAGCATCACAATACACTGCATACCCCTCTGTGTCTTCTAGAAGCACCAATACGGGTGTAGAAGTCAACTTATTCTTCAGATCTTGGAAACTTCTTTCGCATGCGTTATTCCATTGGAACTTGGATGCTTTGTGTGTTAGCTTTGTTAAAGGTGCTGAAATTGAAGAAAATCCTTCAACAAACCTTCTATAATAACCTGCCAACCCAAGGAAACTACGAACCTCTGTAGGCGTTATAGGCCTTGGCCAGTTTTTCACGGCTTCTATCTTTTGAGTATCAACCTTTATTCCTTCATCAGATACAATATGACCTAAGAATGCCACAGATTTTAACCAAAACTCACATTTAGAGAACTTTGCTAATAGCTTACGATCACGAAGAATCTGCAACACCTATCGTAAGTGATTGGCATGGTCCTCATTTGATATCGAATAAACCAGAATATGATCTATAAAAACTATCACAAACACATTCAAGAATGGCTTGAACACCCTATTCATCAAATCCATAAAAGTTGCAGGTGCATTAGTTAGCCCAAAGGACATGACTAGGAACTCGTAATGACCATACCGTGTTCGAAAAGTTGTCTTAGGTATGTCATTCTCTTTGACCCTCATTTGGTGGTAACCAGACCTTAAATCAATCTTTGAAAACCACTTGGCTCCTTGCAACTGATCAAATAAGTCATCAATTCTCGGAAGGGGATATTTGTTCTTAATAGTCATCTTGTTCAGTTGTCTATAGTGATACGGTTAGGACAGCCACACGGCCTTTCACACGAAGCCAAGCTCGGGAATTACAAAAACTCCAAGCTTTGTTCATGCAAATGGCCGTGTGTGAGTTGGTGATTGAACCAACCAAGGACTTAAACGTTTTTATGTGTGAAGAGGGGTCCTAATGTGTAATAAACTACTCTCCAAGGTTGGCACAAGAAGCAAGGGCGGATGAGTCATTTTACCCCTTTCCTTTTGTAGTATAAATAGAAGATGTGAGAGAGTTATTAGATAGTTTTTGAAATCTGATTTTTGTAACCTAAAATATCACAACATTTCCTCTCTCTTCCACCCTTGGAGCCGCCTCCAACATCTCACAAGTAGAGGAATACTTGTGTTGTATCTTTGGCTAGAAACAAGGGTTTTGAGGTCTTTGAGTGCCTCTTGGTCCTTGTAAGAACTTGGTGTTTACATTCTCTAGACTTAGGGTCCTCTCTTGATGTTAGGGTTCTTAGTATCTTGAATGTTATATGTCAAGTTATCTATCTTTTCTTTATCTTGTTGTTGTTGTTGTTGTTAATTTTGTTATCTTTAAAGACTAGTGAAGCCGTGTGGGGCTACTTTCGATTCACTAGCATTCTTGTTCATCTATTTGCTCTCTTGTTGTGTGCTGAAAACTGAAAATTGAACTTGTTATTCTTGTGTTGTTGGACTGAAATCCGAACCTACTTGTTGCTCTTGGTGTTGTTGGTTTGATCTTGTATCATTTGGTATCAAAGCAAGACCGGTTGTGTTCCAACATAACCCATCTTGGGCTAGTTCACGGTCTAAACAAGCAATACCAAAGGGAAGTTCTGAAAAATCTGTCCATTAAAAGTTGAAAACCGAGAATGATGTTGCATGTCTAGACCTAGGCGTTATTTTGCTTGTTTAGTGAGTTTCTAGTGTTGGTTTCTTTCTCACCAACACTAAGGTGTCTAGATCCGAAAGTTGAGCTTGAAAACTTGAACATTGAGTAGTGACTTGAAGTGGCCGAAGGTTGTATGTTGTTGATGAGCAAAAGAAAAATCGGTGGGTATGTGTTATGTGCTAAAGAAGTTGATGGAGTTTGTTGAGGTGTTCATCTTTTGAACTTGTTCATCTTGTTCATCTTGTTGTGTGCTCAAGTTGTAAGACAAGTTATAAAGTTGTTGTGAAAGACTTGCACCCCTCACCCTCTAGTCTTGTCAATCACTTTTCCCTAATTCAAGGAGCCTTGTTTTGTGGGATTGGTCAACCAAACACCACTTTCTTGAGTTTGAAAAGGTTGAAAGACTACAAGATTTTATTTTTCCCACCAAAACATCTTGCAAACTATAACAAGTTGTGTGAATATTAACACAAAACAAAAAAAAAAAAAAAAGATAAGAGGAACGGGTGGAACCATTGCATGCTGCCACGTCACTATAAGCTCAACTTAGGATATTCTTTGGTTGCAAATTGTTGATCCTTGGTTTCCCTTAATTGGTCCTAGAACTAATTAACAAACTAGTACATTCCTACTAGGTTGTCAACTAGTTCCTTGAACCGTTTGTTCGTGTCAACGATTATTTGAGTGCTTTTATTCGTTTGAATGAGTTGCTGATTTTTGATTCTAGTCCGGCAAGAATTCTTTGAGTCTTCAAACAAGAATCCATTCCGGATAAGAGCTCACTCATACCTTGAAAATTTCACGGTTACTAGCCAATTATACAACACTTGTGGAACACGAACTTGTGGTGAACTAAAGCGGATAATATCTTGACAATGGAAGGAGCTACGTCTCATAATGCGGATACTAATGCCCTTGATTCTATGAGGGTCACTCTTGAGGCCGTTACCCGGACACTTGAAAGGTTGAATTCTGAATTTGGGGCCGTGAGAGGGGACTTGGCAGCCATAAAGGGGGAAGTGTCGACTATTAGTGGGAGATTAGAACAAGTGGAGAGTCAAAGGAACTCTCGTCCTTCTACTCCTCTACACGTATCTACCAATGGTCATGATAGGACCTCCTCCGCAACCATCACCCCCGAAACAGTCCACCAAATGCTAAATGCACCCCAAGCTCCACTAAATACCGCAAGTCAAACTACCTATTTTCCTCCAAACCGAGACTCCACTAGACCACTACATTTCCAAGCCCCTCCAATTCCACAAGAGGGATTTGGACGACAAGTACCTCCACTAAATCCGAACCTTCCATTCCAAGCTCCATTAACCCAAAGACCGCAAATTCCAAATCCTCCGACTCAAAACGGCCAAGGCCGACCAGCCCACTTTGAAGGATACGGTAGAGGGGAGTATGAAGGAGATGGAGCCTTTGATGATGCTTATATGAGGGAGGAGGAGTTAAGAGGGGGTCGAGGAGAACCTAGGAGATACCGGGGGTATGGAGATAGGGGAAACCGACACCAAGAGAGAGACGTAGGCATCAACACCATCAAGTTGAGCCTACCCATCTTTAAGGGTGAAAGTGATCCCGAGGCCTACTTAACTTGGGAATCGGCTTGTGACAAAGTTTTCCAAGTTAATGACATCTCGGACGAAAAGAAGAGTTGCTACGCTATAGCTCACCTCGAGGGCTATGCTAACACTTGGTGGGAGTATGTTAAACGATTTGGTAATGAATTAGTCGATGGGCAGCCACCACCTTGGTTTCGGTTGAGGTATTTGATGAGACAACGATACCTTCCCGAGAGATATCGTCATGAGTTGCTTGCTAGGTTATATGGCTTGCGGCAAGGGGGCAAGAGTGTGATGGCCTATTTTGACGAGTTCCAACAACTCATGTTGAAACTTGATCATCGTGGGGAGCAAATCAGTCATGACATCATCCGGTTCAAGTGTGGGTTGAACAAAGAGATCTCCACTCATTTGACCCTTCATCGGTTTGAAACCATCGACGGTATATTCCAAGCGGCCCTAGAGATTGAAAGGGAACTTAAGGAGAGATCATCCTTCAAGGCAAGGGTACAAGCTCCCTCGGGTTGGCCCAAAAACAAGGACCAACCCGCCCCTACGAAGCTGCCCGAGTCCAAAACAGTCCACTACGAGTCCAAAACAGTCCCTAAATTCCCTCCGAAACCGGAGGCTCACAAATATCCCAACCCAAAGGGATTCCAATGCTTCAAGTGCCAAGGTTGGGGGCATAAGGCCAATGAATGTCCGAACCGGCGCAATGTGATCCTACGAGAAGGGAAAGTGTACTACCTTGGTGAGGAGGTGGTTTCCGAAAGGGGGGAGGATGAGGCCGAGCCTCAAGATGGAGAGGAAGCTGAAAATGGGCCGAATGATGATGAATTAGATGGTAGTGAAGATGCCTATCCACAAGAAGGGGAGTGTGTGGTTCCTAACTTTGTGGTTAGACGTGTCATGATTAGTAAGGCGATAGATGACCCGAGTCAAAGGGAAAATCTATTCCATACTAAGTGTCTTGTAAAGGAGAGTATGTGCACCTTGGTGATTGATAGTGGTAGTTGTACGAATGTTGCGAGCCAAGCTATGGTAAATTTCTTGAAGCTGCCAACTACACCACACACTAGTCCTTACAAGCTACAATGGTTGAACGATTGTGGTGAATTAAGGGTCGCAAGGCAATGTGTGATTCGGTTTAAGGTAGGAAACTACCACGATGAAGTGCTTTGTGACGTGATCCCAATGCAAGCATGTCACTTGTTGTTAGGTAGACCATGGCAATATGATAGGTCTACTAAACACGATGGGAGGTCCAACCGGTATACGCTTGAGAAGGATGGCCGAAAGGTCACACTTCACCCTCTTTCACCCTCCCAAGTACATGAGTGGCATCAAAAGATGAGAGAGTTAAAAGGAAAGGGAAAGGAAACCGGGAAAGGAGAAAAGGGGGGGGATGCCGTAGGTGAGGAAGTAGGGCCATCCGAATCTGTCCCAACCACAAAGGAGATGGAAAACGTAGTGATGTTGGCTAGGAGGAAAGAACTCTTCGTGGACCATGATGAAAACAAGCCGATGTTACTGTTGGCCCATTGTTTTAATACTAACCCCACTAATTCTTCCATTTCCCCTTTGATTTCTTGTGCGTTGCAGGAGTATGAAGATGTATTTCCTCAAGAACTTCCGCAAGGATTGCCCCCACTTCGGGGAATTGAGCACCAAATTGATTTGGTGCCGGGTTCACAACTTCCAAACAAACCGGCCTATAGGAGCAATCCCATGGACACTAAGGAGCTTGAGAGGCAAGTTGAGGAGCTTCTCAACAAGGGATACATCAAGGAAAGCATGAGTCCGTGTGCTGTTCCGGTGCTTTTGGTACCAAAGAAGGACGGAACTTGGCGCATGTGCGTCGATTGTAGAGCCATCAACAAAATCACTATAAGGTATCGTCATCCAATTCCTAGACTAGATGATATGTTAGATGAGCTCCACGGATCTTGTTTGTTTTCTAAAGTGGACCTTAGGAACGGCTATCACCAAATTCGCATGCAACCCGGTGATGAGTGGAAGACCGCATTCAAGACCAAATTCGGTCTATATGAGTGGCTGGTCATGCCCTTCGGCCTTACCAATGCTCCTAGCACATTTATGAGGCTAATGAATCATGTAATGAAGCCTTATATTGGAAAGTTTGTGGTGGTTTACTTTGATGATGTGTTGGTGTATAGTAAATCTATTAATGATCATGTAATGCATTTGAGATGTATGTTTGATGTGCTCCGAAAGGAGAAGCTGTATGCCAACATGGAGAAGTGTTCTTTTGGTGTTGATAAAGTTATATTCTTGGGTTTTGTCGTGAGCTCACGGGGTGTGGAAGTGGACGATTCCAAGATAGACTCTATCCGAAGTTGGCCGACCCCTAAAACTATTGGAGAAATCCGAAGTTTCCACGGGTTGGCAAGCTTTTATAGGAGGTTTGTCAAAGGATTTAGTTCCATAGCAGCCCCCTTGACCGAGGTAATTAGAAAGGACGGACCCTTTAAATGGGGTGATGAGCAAGCTAGGGCTTTTGAGGCCTTGAAAGCTACGCTCATCTCGGCGCCTTTCCTTTATGACTATAATATAAATAATAGGGGTTTGCCCGATTTTGATAAGATGTTTGAAATAGAGTGTGATGCTAGTAAAGTTGGTATCGGGGCTGTTTTGATGCAAGAAGGTAAGCCCGTTGCTTATTTCAGTGAAAAGCTCAAAGGGGCAACTCTTAATTACTCAACTTATGATTTGGAGTTGTACGCCCTTGTTAGAGCTTTGGGAAATTGGCAACATTATTTGTGGCCTAAGGAGTTTGTGATACGAACGGATCATGAGTCGTTGAAACACCTTAAGAGCCAAGACAAGCTGAATAGGCGTCATGCTAAGTGGATTGAGTTCATCGAGACTTTCCCTTATGTAATTCATTACAAAAGGGGAAAGGAAAATGTTGTTGCCGATGCCTTGTCTAGGAAGCATGTGCTTGTTGCTACCTTGTCTTCGAAATTGATGGGTTTTGAGAGCTTGCGGTTGTTGTATCCCGAGGATCCTACCTTTGCTCCTATTTTTAGGGAATGCGAAGAGTGGGGAAGGGACCGTTGGCTCAAGGAGAATAACCATTCCTCCTACTCTCGGTTCGATGGGTATTTGTTCAAAGGGAGGAGGTTGTGTGTTCCTTCTAGTTCTTGGAGGGAATTATTTGTAAGGGAGGCCCATGACGGAGGCCTCATGGGTCACTTTGGGGTAGACAAGACCCTCGGAATCTTAGAGGAGAACTTCTATTGGCCCAAAATGCGCAAAGACGTCACTAAAATTTGTAGTCAATGCGTGGCCTGCCGGAGTGCGAAATCTCGTCTCTTACCCCAAGGATTATACACCCCACTCCCTACTCCCCTTAGGCCTTGGTTGGACATCTCGATGGATTTTGTTTTGGGGCTGCCAAGGACTAGAAAGGGCCGAGATAGCATTTTTGTTATTGTTGATAGATTCTCTAAAATGGCTCATTTTATTCCATGTACTAAAACCGAGGATGCTAGTAGTGTAGCTTCATTATTTGTTGAACATGTTGTCAAGCTTCACGGGGTACCGAGGACTATTGTGAGCGATAGGGACTCCAAGTTCCTAAGTCTCTTTTGGAAGTCCATGTGGGGTAGGCTTGGAACGAAGTTACTTTTCTCCACGTCTTGCCACCCACAAACCGATGGCCAAACGGAGGTAGTAAATAGAACCTTAGGGTCTATGCTACGTTCTATGGTTAAAGGTAAACTGACTTCATGGGAAGATCACCTACCCTTAGTGGAATTTGCCTACAACCGGGTAATACATTCGAGCACGGGAATGACTCCCTTTGAATGTGTTTACGGCCTGAATCCCCTTACCCCTTTAGATCTCACTCCTTTGTCTAGTGATCTCATGACCAGCTTAGATGGAAACAAAAGAGCCGAGGCAATGAGGAAAATGCATGAGACGGTGCGGATCAAGCTTGAAAAGAAGAATCAAGAGATTGCCAAAAGGGCAAACAAAGGGAGAAGAAGGCTTGTGCTTGAACCCGGAGATTGGGTGTGGGTGCATCTTCGAAAAGACCGGTTTCCAGCTCATAGGAAGTCCAAATTGCTGCCAAGGGGTGATGGTCCTTTCCAAGTACTTGAGAGGATCAATGACAACGCCTACAAGATTGACCTTCCACCGGAATATCAAGTGCACAACACTTTCAACGTTGGTGATCTCTCCCTCGTGGATGCGGTTGAAGATGACCAAATGCTGAATTTGAGGCCAAATTCCTCTCAAGATGGAGAGGATGATACGGTTAGGACAGCCACACGGCCTTTCACACGAAGCCAAGCTCGGGAATTACAAAAACTCCAAGCTTTGTTCATGCAAATGGCCGTGTGTGAGTTGGTGATTGAACCAACCAAGGACTTAAACGTTTTTATGTGTGAAGAGGGGTCCTAATGTGTAATAAACTACTCTCCAAGGTTGGCACAAGAAGCAAGGGCGGATGAGTCATTTTACCCCTTTCCTTTTGTAGTATAAATAGAAGATGTGAGAGAGTTATTAGATAGTTTTTGAAATCTGATTTTTGTAACCTAAAATATCACAACATTTCCTCTCTCTTCCACCCTTGGAGCCGCCTCCAACATCTCACAAGTAGAGGAATACTTGTGTTGTATCTTTGGCTAGAAACAAGGGTTTTGAGGTCTTTGAGTGCCTCTTGGTCCTTGTAAGAACTTGGTGTTTACATTCTCTAGACTTAGGGTCCTCTCTTGATGTTAGGGTTCTTAGTATCTTGAATGTTATATGTCAAGTTATCTATCTTTTCTTTATCTTGTTGTTGTTGTTGTTGTTAATTTTGTTATCTTTAAAGACTAGTGAAGCCGTGTGGGGCTACTTTCGATTCACTAGCATTCTTGTTCATCTATTTGCTCTCTTGTTGTGTGCTGAAAACTGAAAATTGAACTTGTTATTCTTGTGTTGTTGGACTGAAATCCGAACCTACTTGTTGCTCTTGGTGTTGTTGGTTTGATCTTGTATCATATAGTCAATACACATTGTTAACGAGCCATCCTTCTTACGCACAAATAACACTGGTGCTCCCCAAGGGGACACACTAGGCCTTATGAATCCTTTTTTTAGCAAGTTTTTCAATTGCTCTTTCAACTCCCGTAATTCTGTCGGGGCCATTCTATATGGTGGAATTGAGATTAGTTGAGTACCTGGAATCACATCGATACCAAACTCCACTTCTCGTTCTGGAGGAAAACCCGGAAGATCTTCAGGAAATACATCGGGAAATTCACTTACCACTGGAATAGTTTGAAGAGTTGGTGTCTCCGCATTTGTATCCTTCTCTCTAACCAGATGACATATGTAACCCTTGGAAATCATCTTTTTTGCCTTAAAATAAGAAATAAATTTACCTCTTGGCGCACCAATATTACCTCTCCATTCTAGGAATGCCTTCTTTGGGAAATGGAAACACACCCTCTTAGTTCGGCAATCTACTGTGGCATAACAAGAAGCCAACCAATCCATACCCATTATAGCATCAAAATCTACTATTTCTAACTCAACCAGGTAAGCCATTGTATCACGACCGCAAATAGTTATTATACAATTTCGATACACTCTCTTAGCTATAACAGATTCACCAATCGGCGTAGATAGTTCAAATGTCTTAACTAGCAGTTCTGGTGTTTTTTTAAACTTTTCAGCAACCAATGGAGTGACATACGATATTGTAGAACCCGGATCAACTAATGCATAGACATCATGTGAAAAGATAGACAATGTACCTGTAACCACATCTGGAGAAGCCTCTGAATTTTGTCGATCTGCTAAAGCATATGTACGATTCTAAACTCCACTAGAGCTAGTTGTTCCTTTAGCACCTCTACCACGACCCATAGGTTGTACACCCCTACCTGAATAAGGCACCGATGATGATGATGCAACGGCTGATCCAGTAGGTCGTGTCATACCACCTATGCCCCTTTGAGGGCATTCTCTCATCATATGTCCTGACACCACACCAAAAGCAAGCATTTGTTCCGAACCGACATGCACCTAAATAAAGCTTTCCACATTGTCTACATGGCTATCGAGGAGGCCTTAATTGGCTCATAATCCCTTGCTCTTGATACCCTGTTGTTCGCGAACTCTGACTCTCATTTCTTTGACCAAACTGGTTACCTTTAGACCCTTGAAATTGTGATGGAGCACTAGCTGCAGAATAAGAAGATAATGTCCTAGGTGGTCTATTAGAAAATCGAGGCCTAAACTCTTCTTGGGATGCCATAAACTGCCCCGTAGATCTAGACCTCTTGGAATACCCCCTTTCTAACTCTTGTGTTCTTCTTCTTTGCCTCTGATTCTTCATTTTTTTTGCGAACGCTTGTATCCTTGCTATGTCCATGTCCTTGTTCAAAGCAGCAATGGTACAATCTCTAACCAGATATAGATCCAATCTATCCATATATCGATGAACTCTATCATCCATTGTAGCTACAACATTAGGAGCATACCTAGCCAAAGAGTTAAACCGAAGGCTGTACTCCCTCACACTCATATTCCCTTGGTGAAGATTTAGGAACTGATCTGCACGGGCTTCTCGAATGTCATATAGAAGGTAATGATCAAGAAATGCCTCTTTGAACTCTTTCCATGTAGCTGGAGGTGCATCGATACCCCTAGATCGTTTCCAGTCTTCATACCACAATATAGCCTCCCCCTTGAATCTATATGCTGCTAGCTCAATTGTCTCTTTACCCGACACATGCATAACATCTAGAGCCCTTTGGATTTGATCAATAAAGTCCCAGGGTCTTCATTAAGATCTGATCCGGTGAACGTGGGAGGATCCAATTTGAGAAAATCCTGCGTTCGTAGGCTAGCTGCCCTATCTACACCACTAGAACCTGTAGTTGGAATGGCTTGTCCTTGTGCTTGTCCAGAAACTATACGAGCCAACAATTGTACTGCACTCCTTAGATCTTGATCTGCCGCATTGGTAGGTAGTTCTGAGGATGCAGTTCTTCTTCTTCTTATCTCTTCTGGAGATGGAGGGGTAGGAGAAGTTTGGGACACAAACTCAGCTTGAGCCTCACTTTGATTAGCTCGTCTAGGTGGTGATTTGCTGGTCCCCTCCCCGACAGCCTCGTCTATCCGCCTTCCTGTATTCTTACTCCTTCTTGTAACCGGCATCTTTACTATAGTAAGAGGAAAAAAGAAAAAAAAAATAGGTTCAATGGTTAAATATGACTTAACCTACAACATAGGCTCTATTGCATGATCTAAGATATGAAGAAAAAGAGAAAACCCCAAAATGTCACATAGCCTCCTATTTATAGATGTGGTGCACAACACGCCCATAAACAGGACTCTATATAGACACGACTTTGTAGACACCCTAGGACGACCGCTCTGATACCACTTTTGTCATGCCTCAAATCCTGTTGGGGTGGACAGGCACTTGTAGCCGTAAAGGCCCGAGAGAACCAATTCATAACCTTGTATTTCCCATGCATGTAACTGTAACAACCAAATGTTATGTATCGATGAAAATAACTACACATGCATGCCCAAACTGATATGTACAACACTTGGCCGATGGGGCCACCATGTCTAAAATTAGGACACTACCATAACTTTACATTAGTCTACAAAGCCTCTAAAAGATACATAGACTTAGTTAGGGTCGGGACAAACCCCCGCCCTACTCTTGACTTACTGTACAATACCAAAATATATGGAACAGACTCGGAAAGCCCCGAATCAACCTGGAGCTTACCAATAGTTCCTAAAAATCCTGCGCTCCTACTAGTGAGTTGTATGATCTGAAGTGCCTCTGCCTGCAGCATGAAATGCAGGTCCCCCGTGAGGGACGTCAGTACGAAAATATGTACTGAATATGTAAGGCAGAAGGTAACAACACACCTGATACAAAAGCTCAATAGAAATCTGATACAAGTGTATAAGTAGTACTAGTAGACCACTTTTATAAATACTTGTGGGACAATGTACATTACATTCTTTCTTCATTTTACCTTCTTACTTCATAATCTTTGTAAGCCATATAATGCAAACGACCAGCTGATCAGTGGTAAATAGATAAATTAGGATCGGCCCATGCTAGGCTTACGCCCTTGAGCTGCCACCTATATAAAGATTGGGATCGGCCCATACTAGGCTTATGCCCCTGAGCTGCCACCCACAAATAAAAGTATCGAGATCGGCCTATGCTAGGCAAATGCCCATGAGCTGCTACTCGTCATTTTATAGATTTGCGTTATTTAGTTTATTTAGCCTTTGAGATTGTTACTTTGGTGGTCATCACATTATGGTACCTTGAACCAGTAATACGCTAATAAGAGACATGTAAATAGATACTTAATGCAACAACAATGAGGTAGGGAGCTGTTGGCACACAAATAAAGTGTTTAGGAGCTGAAATAACACCTGGGTCTTATTTGAACAAACGGAGAACTCCTGAAATTTTCTAGTGAAGATTGGCGCACAGATTTAATAATAAACACGTATTGAGGTGTTCTAATGTGTTAGAGAGTGGGAACAAGGTCATTGGATACATGGAGTGTAATGTGCTGCCATTATGTATCACTTTGTTATAGGATAACCTCGGAAACTTGCTTGATGGAACAATTGTACGATTTCATGCCAAAGAGTGTGAAATAGAGTATGCCTTACATACCTGGTTATTTGACTCCGAAACTAACCCGACTTGACTTCCTGCCTTTTAGATTACTTATCTACAATAGAATATATGGTAAACTAGTATTAGTAACCAATCAACACATTTGAGATACTTAATTTCACCCAAAATAGTAACCGGGCAGCAACTATTAATCTATCAAACAAGGGTGTTATTTTAACCCTTTTTTTCCCTCCAATTACACCCACATACCATATAGGTTCTTATAAGGTTCACCAAAACCACCTCGACTTCATTACACATTCCAAACAATACGCAAAATAGATTGGGCAGCAAGCATTAGTTCGGTGGTGTATCACCACATCTTTCTTCTATAATTCATTACAAACTCATCACACCATTATCCAACTTCAACCTGGCAGCCCATAACATATACATACAAAACAGTCCACAAAACATTCCCAAACCCCTTTTATTGTAGCAATCAATTATTGAACTCATCATCTCTTGAGCTCTCAATAACAAGACATCCATAATCCCCTCTCAAATTCATATATAAGAAAAACAAAATGGGGCAGTCACCTTTCCTCAATTCAGCAACTTATTCTTTTAATTGAACTCTTCAAGAGCTTGAACTTTCCTTCACACTTAAACTAAAGAAGAAGAATAAAAGTTCCTCAATAACAAGGAAACGTGAACAAACAGCTTGTTCTATAATCAGCCATATACTTAGAGTCAAACACTTATAACTTGTTTCCCTAATCTCCCATGAGATAATTAAACAAAACCTTAAGTGTTTTTCACTTACCTTGGGCTGCAAAGGGGAGGGTTTCATCAAGAACCCTAGAAGGAAAAATAGGGCTGCTGCTCTTGTTGTTTTTGAGAGAGTAGAGAGATTTGCTGAAATATACTCCTTTTTTGTGACTTAAAAGTGAAGTAAAATGACCAGCAACTTGGCCTTTTAAAGGCCCTATCTTGTCCACCTCCTTAGCTGCATTTTTGACCATAAAATTGGTCAAATTGGTCCAAGTAGGTGATGCACCTACTTAAGGATCCAAGCTGCTGAAACTTCAAAGTAGGTGATGCACCTACTTGCTTAATTTCTTGTTGGGCTCAATTATATTTGGGCCTTGGCAGATTGGTCTGCTGGGCCACTTATCCATTTTCTTTCTCTTTTGTTCAATTTGGCCCAAATGAGTATATTAGCATAGACCCAAATCTGATCCATAGCCATGGGTCCATTAATTTGGTTCAAACAACTTAAGTAGGTGACTCACCTACTAGCTTAAATAACTCAAGCAAGCACCTCAATATTTTTCTCCATTTTCAGCTTCCTACCCCTTTAATCTAACCTTCAACTTATACACACTTGGTCACTTTAAATTTTAGATTCAAATACTAGCTTACGATTCCAAGTTTAAATAGTTATCTTAACGTTAACTTAGTCGCATCACACTAAACTATACGGGCAGCCTCTATAATTCCATCTACACCATTAACAATTGTATAACAAATCTCATCCGTTACCTATACCATATGACCATACCAGGTTCCATATAATTAGAATAAGTACAAGAAAGATATGGGATGTTACATCCTTCCCCCTTAGAAACATTCGTCCTCGAATGTTAGCATAATTGTCCAACCAAATCAAGTTCAAGCCTAAGTTAATATCCCTATTACCATATAGTACCTATATATTTTACACTTACTTGTTATTGTTCCAATTCAGCATTTTGGACTTTTTCTTCGTATTTGAACAAATGGGGGTACTTGGATTTCACCGCTTCTTCAGCTTCCCACGTGATCTCTTCTACTTGTTGGTTCCTCCAAAGCACTTTTACAGAAGCTATTTCTTTATTCCTCAACTTCTTAAACTGTCGATCTAGAATAGCAATAGGTATTTCCTCATAGGTGAGATCTTCTATAATTTGTACATCTTCAGTAGGGGTAGTATAAGATGAATCTCCAATGCACTTTCTAAGCATTGAGACGTGAAATACCGGATGAACTGTTGAGAGCTCTTGGGGTAGATCTAATTCATAAGCAACTTGTCCAAACCTCCGAGTAATCTGGTATGGGCCTATATAACGTGGACTTAATTTTCCTTTCTTACCAAATCTCATAACCCCCTTTGTTGGTGATACCTTCAAGAATACCCAATCACCTATAGCAAACTCTAGCCCCCTTCTCCTAACATCCGCATATGACATATGTCTGCTTTGGGCTATTTCTAGTCGCTGTTGGATCACCTTAACCTTTTCCATAGCTTGATGAACAAGATCTGGCCCGAATAAAGCAGTTTCACCCGCTTCAAACCATCCAATGGGTGATCTACACTTTCTTCCATACAAAGCTTCATATGGTGCCATTTTGATACTTGAATGATAGCTGTTGTTGTAGGCAAACTCGATGAGAGGTAGATGATCATCCCAACTACCTTTAAAGTCCAATACACAAGCTCGTAGCATATCTTCAAGTGTTTGAATGGTACGTTCTGCTTGTCCATCCGTTTGAGGGTGAAAAGTTGTACTTAGATTCACTTGTGTCCCCAAATTTCTCTGAAAAGACTTCCAAAAATTTGAAGTAAATTGAGCTCCTCGATCCGATATAATAGAGATAGGAACTCCATGTAGTCGAACTATCTCCTTAATATATAACTTGGCATATTCTTCAACTGTGTAAGTGGTCCTAACCGGTAGAAAGTGTGCTGATTTGGTAAGCCTATCAACTATAACCCATATGGAATCAAACCTTCAAAATGTATGAGGCAAACCAGTGACGAAATCCATGTTGATCATGTCCCACTTCCAGATTGGAAAATCTATACATTGCATATAACCCCCGGGCTTTTGGTGCTCTACTTTAACTCTTTGACAATTTGGACATTCGGCTATAAATTTTGCAATGTTCTTCTTCATGTCACCCCACCAATACATCCTTTTCAAATCATGGTACATTTTTGAATGATGTGCTTCTATCATAATCCTCTTTCTTAGCCCGTCTACTCAGGTACACACAATCTGTTTTGGCACCGAAGTACCCCTTCTTGCGTAAGCTCAAATGCCTTTGTCATACCACATTGCACATTTTTCTTAAGCTGTAATAAAATAGGATCTGCATATTGCTTCTCTTTTATTTCAGTTATTAGTGAAGATTCTGCTGTATTATGCACAATAAACCCTTCATCTGGAGTTTCAAGAAGACGAACCCCCAAATTGGCTAGTTGGTGTAGATCCTTAGTCATCCCTTGTCTTTCTATAGATGGCTCCATAGCTTTGCGACTTAACGCATCTGCCACCACATTTGCTTTTTTCGGATGATATAAGATATCAACATCATAGTCTTTTAATAATTAAAGCCATCTTCGCTGCCTCAAATTCAAGTCCTTCTGATTAAAGATATACTGCAAACTCTTGTGGTCTGTGTATATGTCAATATGAATCCCGTACAGGTAGTGACGCCATATCTTTAAGGCAAATATAACCGCTGCTAGCTCCAGATCATGTGTTGGATAATTTTTCTCATGTGGTCGCAATTGTCTCTAGGCATATTCTATGACTTTACCATGCTTGTATCAATACACACCCTAAGCCAATTCTTGAAGCATCACAATACACTACATACCCCTTTGTGCCTTCTAGAAGCACCAATACGGGTGTAGAAGTTAACTTATTCTTCAGATCTTGGAAACTTCTTTCGCATGCATTATTCCATTGGAACTTGGATGCTTTGTGTGTTATCTTTGTTAAAGGTGCAGAAATTGAAGAAAATCCTTCAACAAACCTTCTATAATAACCTGTCAACACAAGGAAACTACGAACCTCTGTAAGCATTATAGGTCTTGGCCAGTTCTTCACGGCTTCTATCTTTTGAGTATAAACCTTTATTCCTTCACCAGATATAATATGACCTAAGAATGCCACAGATTTTAACCAAAACTCACATTTAGAGAACTTTGCTAATAACTTACGATCACGAAGAATCTGCAACACCTGTCATAAGTGATTGGCATGGTCCTCATTTGAAATCGAATAAACCAGAATATCATCTATAAAAACTATCACAAACACATCCAAGAATGGCTTGAACACCCTATTCATCAAATCAATAAAAGCTGCAGGTGCATTAGTTAGCCCAAAGGACATGACTAGGAACTCGTAATGACCGTACCATGTTCGAAAAGTTGTCTTAGGTATGTCATTCTCTTTGACCCTCATTTGGTGGTAACCAGACCTTAAGTCAATCTTTGAAAATCACTTGGCGCCTTGCAACTGATCAAATAAGTCATCAATTCTCGAAAGGGGATATTTGTTCTTAATAGTCACCTTGTTCAGTTGTCTATAGTCAATACACATTCTTAACGAGCCATCCTTCTTACGCACAAATAATACTGGTGCGCCCCAAGGGGACACACTAGGCCATATGAATCTTTTTTCTAGCAAGTCATTCAATTGCTCTTTCAACTCCCATAATTCTGTCGGGGCCATTCTATACGGAGGAATTAAGATTGGTTGAGTACCTGGAATCACATCGATACCAAACTCCACTTCTCGTTCTGGAGGCAAACTCAAAAGATCTTCAGGAAATACATCGGGAAATTTACTTACCACTGGAATAGTTTGAAGAGTTGGTGTCTTCGCATTTGTATCCTTCTCTCTAACCAGATGACATATGTAACCCTTGGAAATCATCTTTTTTGCCTTAAAATAAGAAATAAATTTACCTCTTGGCGCACCAATATTACCTCTCCATTCTAGGACTGCCTCCTTTGGGAAATGGAAACACACCCTCTTAGTTCGACAATCTACTGTGGCATAACAAAAAGCCGACCAATCCATACCCATTATAGCATCAAAATCTACCATTTCTAACTCAACCAGGTCAGCCATTGTATCACAACCGCAAATAGTTATTATTCAATTTCGATACACTCTCTAAGCTATAACAGATTCACCAATCAGCGTAGATAGTTCAAATGGCTTAACTAGCAGTTCTGGTGTTTTTTTGAACTTTTCAGCTACCAATGGAGTGACATATGATATTGTAGAACCCGGATCAACTAATGCATAGACATCATGTGAAAAGATGGACAATGTACCTGTAACCACATCTGGAGAAGCCTCTGAATTTTGTCGATCTGCTAAAGCGTATGTACGATTCTGAACTCCACTAGAGCTAGCTGTTCCTTTAGCACCTCTACCATGAACCATAGGTTGTACACTCCTACCTGAATAAGGCATCGATGATGATGATGCAACGGTTGATCCAGTAGGTCGTGCCATACCACCTATGCCCCTTTGAGGGCATTCTCTCATCATATGTCCTGACATACCACACCAAAAGCAAGCATTTGTTCCGAACCGACATGCACCTAAATGAAGCTTTCCACATTGTCTACATGGCTGTCGAGGAGGCCTTAATTAGCTCATAATCCCTTGCTCTTGATACGCTGTGGTTCTCGAACTCTGACTCTCATTTCTTTGACCAAACTGGTTACCTTTAAACCCTTTAAATTGTGATGGAGCACTAGCTGCATAATAAGAAGATAATGTCCTAGGTGGTCTATTAGAAAATCAAGGCCTAAACTCTCCTTGGGATGCTATAAACTGCCCCGTAGATCTAGACCTCTTGGAATACCCCCTTTCTAACTCTTGTGTTCTTCTTCTTTGCCTCTGATCCTCCATTTTTTATGCGAATGCTTGTATCCTTGCTATGTCCATGTCCTTGTTCAAAGCAGCAATGGTACAATCTCTAACAAGATATAGATCCAATCTATCCACATATCGATGAACTCTATCATCCATTGTAGCTATAACATTAGGAGAATACTGTCACGCCTCAAATCCTATTGGGGCAGACAGGCACCCGTAGCCGTAAAGGCCCGAGAGAACTAATTCATAACCTTATACTTCCCATGCATGTAACTATAACAACCAAATGTTCTGACAACATAATATTATGCATCGATGAAATTAACTGCACATACACTCCCAAAACTGATATGTACAGCACTTGGCCGGTGGGGCCACCATGTCTAAAATCAGGACACTACCATAACTTTACATTAGTCTACAAAGCCTCTAGAAGATACATAGACTTAGTCAGGGTCGGGACAAACTCCCGCCCTACTCTTGACTTACTGTACAATACCAAAATATATGGAGCAGAATCGGAAAGCCCCGAATCAACCTGGAGCTCACCAATAGTCCTTGAACAACCTGCGCTCCTACTAGTGAGTTGTATGAGCTGAAGTGCCTCTGCCTGCAGCATGAAATGCAGGTCCCCCGTGAGGGACGTCAGTACGAAAATATGTACTGAATATGTAAGGCAGAAAGTAGAAACACACTTGATACAAAAGCTCAATAGAAATCCGATACAAGTGTATAAGGAGTACTAGTAGACCACCTTTATAAATACTTGTGGGACAATGTACATTACATTCGTTCTTCATTTTACCTTCTTACTTCATAATCTTTGTAATCCATATAATGCAAATGACCAGCTGATCAGTGGTAAAAAGATAAATTAGGATCGGCCCATGTTATGCTTACGCCCCTGAGCTGCCACCTATATAAAGATTGGGATCGGCCCATGCTAGGCTTATGCCCCTGAGCTGCCACCCACAAATAAAGGTATCGAGATCGGCCCATGCTAGGCAAGTGCCCCTGAGCTGCCACTCATCATTTTACAGATTTGCATTACTTAGTTTATTTAGCCTTTGAGATTGTTACTTTGGTGGTCATCACATTATGGTACCTTGAACCAGTAATACGCTAATAAGAGACATGTAAATAGACACTTAATGCAACAACAATGAGGTAGGGAGTTGTTGGCACACAAATAAAGTGTTTAGGAGCTGAAATAACACATGGGTCTTATTTGAACAAACGGAGAACTCCTGAAATTTTCTAGTGAAGATAGACGCGCAATTTAATAATAAGCACGTATTGAGGTGTTCTAATGCGTTAGAGAGTGGGAACAAGGTCATTGGATACATGGAGTTTAATATGCTACCATTATGTATCACTTTGTTATAGGATAACCTCGGAAACTTGCTTGAGGTAACAATGGTACGACTTCATGCCAAAGAGTGTGAAATAAGTATGCCTTACATACCTGGTTATTTGACTCCGAAACTAGCCCGACTTGACTTCTCGCGTCTTAGATTACTTATCTACAATAGAATATATGGTAAACTAGTATTAGTAACCAATAAACACATTTGAGGTACTTAATTTCACCCAAAACAGTAACCGGGCAGCAACTATTACTCTATCAAACAAGGGTGTTATTTTAACCCTTTTTCTTTCGTCCAATTACACCCACATACCATATAGGTTCTTATAAGGTTCACCAAAACCACCTCGACTTCATTACACATTCCAAACAATACGCAAAATAGATTGGACCACAAACATTAGTTCGGTGGTGTATCACCACATCTTTCTTCTATAATTCATTACAAACTCATCACACCTTTATCCAACTTCAACCTGGCAGCCCATAACATACACATACAAAACAGTCCACAAAACAGTCCCAAACCACTTTTATTGTAGCAATCAATTATTGAACTCTTCATCTCTTGAGTTCTCAATAACAAGACATCCATAATCCCCTCTCAAATTCACATATAAGAAAAATAAAATGGGGCAATCACCTTACCCCAATTCAGCAACTTATTCTTTTAATTGAACTCTTCAAGAGCTTGAACTTTCCTTCACACTTAAACCAAAGAAGAAGAAAAAAAGTTCCTCAATAACAAGGAAACATGAACAAACAACTTGTTCTATAATCAGCCATATACTTATAGTCAAACACTTATAACTTGTTTCCCTAATCTCCCATGAGATAATTAAATAAAACCTTAAGTGTTTTTCACTCACCTTGGGCTGCAAAGGGGAGGGTTTCTTCAAGAACCCTAGAAGGAAAAATAGGGCTGCTGCTCTTGTTGTTTTTGAGAGAGTAGAGAGATTTGCTGAAATATACTCCTTTTTTGTGACTTAAAAGTGAAGTAAAATGACCAGCAACTTGGCCTTTTAAAGGCCCTATCTTGTCCACCTCCTTAGCTGCATTTTGGACCATAAAATTGGTCAAATTGGTCCAAGTAGGTGATGCACCTACTTAAGGGTCCAAGCTGCTGAAACTTCAAAGTAGGTGATGCACCTACTTGCATAATTTCTTGTTGGGCTCAATTATATTTGGGCCTTGGCAGATTGGTGTGTTGGGTCACTTATCCATTTTCTATCTTTTTTGTTCAATTTGGCCCAAATGAGTATATTAGCATAGACCCAAATCTGATCCATAGCCATGGGTCCATTAATTTGGTTCAAACAACTTAAGTAGGTGACTCACCTACTAGCTTAAATAAGTCAAGCAAGCACCTCAATATTTTGCTCCATTTTCAGCTTCTAATCCCTTTAGTCTAACCTTCAACTTATACACACTTGGTCACTTTAAACTTTAGATTCAAATACTAGCTTACGATTCTATGTTTAAATAGTTATCTTAACGTTAACTTAGTCGCATCACACTAAACTATACGGGCAGCCTCTATAATTCCATCTACACCATTAATAATTGCATAACAAATCTCATCCGTTACCTATACCATATGACCATACCAGGTTCCATATAAGTACAAGCAAGATACGGGATGTTACATCCTTCCCCCCATAGAAACATTCGTCCTCGAATGTTAGCATAACTGTCCAACCAAAGCAAGTTCAAGACTAAGTTAATATCCTTATTACCATATAGTACCTATATATTTTACACTTACTTGTTATTGTTCCAATTCAGCATCTTGGACTTTTTTTTCGTCTTTGAACAAATGGGGGTACTTGGATTTCATCGCTTCTTCAGCTTCCCACGTGATCTCTTCTACTTGTTGGTTCCTCCAAAGCACTTTTACAGAAGCTATTTCTTTATTCCTCAACTTCTAAACCTGTCGATCTAGAATAGCAATAGGTATTTCCTCATAAGTGAGATCTTCTGTAATTTGTACATCTTCAGTAGGGGTAGTATGAGATGAATCTCCAATGCACTTTCTAAGCATTGAGACGTGAAATACCGGATGAACTGTTGAGAGCCCTTGGGGTAGATCTAATTCATAAGCAACTTGTCCAAACCTCCGAGTAATCTGGTATGGGCCTATATAACGTGGACTTAATTTTCCTTTCTTACCAAATCTCATAACCCCCTTCATTGGTGATACCTTCAAGAATACCCAATCACCTATAGCAAACTCTAGCCCCCTTCTTCTAACATCCGCATATGACTTATGTCTGCTTTGGGCTGTTTCTAGTCGCTGTTGGATCACCTTAACCTTTTCCATAGCTTGATGAACAAGATCTGGCCCGAATAAGGCAGTTTCACCCGCTTCAAACCATCCAATGGGTGATCTACACTTTCTTCCATACAAAGCTTCATATGGTACCATTTTGATACTTGAATGATAGCTATTGTTGTAGGCGAACTCGATGAGAGGTAGATGATCATCCCAACTACCTTTAAAGTCCAATACACAAGCTCGTAGCATATCTTCAAGTGTTTGAATGGTACGTTCTGCTTGTCCATCCGTTTGAGGGTGAAAAGTTATACTTAGATTCACTTGTGTCCCCAAATTTCTCTGAAAAGACTTCCAAAAATTTGCAGTAAATTGAGCTCCTCGATCCGATATAATAGAGATAGGAACTCCATGTAGTCGAACTATCTCCTTAATATATAACTTGGCATATTCTTCAACTTTGTAAGTGGTCCTAACCGGTAGAAAGTGTGCTGATTTGGTAAGCCTATCAACTATCACCCATATGGAATCAAACCTTTGAAATGTACGAGGCAAACCAATGACGAAATCCATGTTGATCATATCCCACTTCCAGATTGGAAGATCCATACATTGCATATAACCCCCGGGCTTTTGGTGCTCTACTTTAACTCTTTGACAATTTGGACATTCAACTACAAATTTTGCAATGTTCTTCTTCATGTCACCCCACCAATATATCCCTCTCAAATCATGGTACATTTTTGTTGACCCTGGATGGATAGAATACCTTGAATGATGTGCTTCTGTCATAATCCTCTTTCTTAGCCCATCTACATCAGGTACACACAATCTGTTTTGGCACCGCAGTACCCCTTCTTGCGTAAGCTCAAATGCCTTTGTCATACCACATTGCACATTTTCCTTAAGCCGTAATAAAATAGGATCTGCATATTGCTTCTCTTTTACTTCAGTTATTAGTTAAGATTCTACTGTATTATGCACAATAAACCCTTCATCTGGAGTTTCAAGAAGACGAACCCCCAAATTGGCTAATTGGTGTAGATCCTTAGTCATCAAGATCTTTCTATAGATGGCTCCATAGCTTTGCGACTTAACGCATCTGCCACCACATTTGCTTTTCCCGGATGATATAAGATATCAACATCATAGTCTTTTAATAATTCAAGCCATCTTCGCTGCCTCAAATTCAAGTCCTTCTGATTAAAGATATACTGCAAACTCTTGTGGTCACTGTATATGTCAACATGAATCTCGCACAGGTAGTGACGCCATATCTTTAAGGCAAATATAACCGCTGCTAGCTCCAGATCATGTGTTGGATAAATTTTCTCATGTGGCCACAATTATCTCGAGGCATATGCTATGACTTTACCATGCTGCATCAATACACACCCTAACCCAATTCTTGAAGCATCACAATACACTGCATACCCCTCTGTGCCTTCTGGAAGCACCAATACGGGTGTAGAAGTCAACTTATTCTTCAGATCTTGGAAACTTCTTTTGCATGCATTATTCCATTGAAACTTGGATGCTTTGTGTGTTATCTTTGTTAAAGGTGCAGAAATTGAAGAGAATCCTTCCACAAACCTTCTATAATAACCTGTCAACCCAAGGAAACTACGAACCTCTGTAGGCGTTATAGGTCTTGGCCAGTTCTTCACGGCTTCTATCTTTTGAGTATCAACCTTTATTCCTTCATCAGATACAATATGACCCAAGAATGCCACAGATTTTAACCAAAACTAACATTTAGAGAACTTTGCAAATAGCTTACGATCACGAAGAATCTGCAACACCTGTCGTAAGTGATTGGCATGGTCCTCATTTGATCTCAAATAAACCAGAATATCATCTAAAAAAACTATCACAAACACATCCAAGTATGGCTTGAACACCCTATTCATCAAATCCATAAAAGCTGCAGGTGCATTAGTTAGCCCAAAGGACATGACTAGGAACTCGTAATGACCGTAACGTGTTCGAAAAGCTATCTTGGGTATGTCATTCTCTTTGACCCTCATTTGGTGGTAACCAGATCTTAAATCAATCTTTGAAAACCACTTGGCGCCTTGCAACTGATCAAATAAGTCATCAATTCTCGGAAGGGGATATTTGTTCTTAATAGTCACATTGTTCAGTTGTCTATATAGTCAATACACATTCTTAACGAGCCATCCTTCTTACGCACAAATAACACTGGTGCGCCCCAAGGGGAGACACTAGGCCTTATGAATCCTTTTTCTAGCAAGTCTTTCAATTGCTCTTTCAACTCCCGTAATTCTGCCGGGGCCATTCTATACGGAGGAATTGAGATTGGTTGAGTACCTGGGATCACATCAATACCAAACTCCACTTCTCGGTCTGGAGGTAAACCCGGAAGATCTTCAGGAAATACATCAGGAAATTCACTTACCACTGGAATAGTTGGAAGAGTTGGTGTCTCCGCATTTGTATCCTTCACTCTGACCAGATGACATATGTAACCCTTGGAAATCATCTTTTTCGCCTTAAAATAAGAAATAAATTTGCCTCTTGGCGCACCAATATTACCTCTCTATTCTAGGACTGCCTCTGATACAAAATCAAACCAACAACACCAAGAACTACAAGTAGGTTCGGATTTCAGTCCAACAACACAAGAACAACAAGTTTAATTTTCAGTTTTTCAGCTCAACAACACAAGAACAACAAGATGAACAACAATGCTAGTGAATCGAAAAGAGCCCCACACGGCTTCAATAGACTTGAAGATAACAAAATTAACAACAACAACAAGATAAGGAAAGATAGATAACTTGACATATAACATTCAAGAAACTAAGAACCCTAACATCAAGAGAGGACCCTAAGTCTAATGAATATAAACACCAAGTTCTTACGAGGACCAAGAGGCACTCAACGACCTCAAAACCCTTGTTTCTAGCCAAAGAGACAACACAAGTATCCCTCTACTTGTGAGATAGTAGTGGCGGCTTCCAAGAGTGGAAGAGAGAGAGAAAAGATTAGTCTTTTAGGTTTACAAAAATCAGCATTCAAAAAAACTAAGGAATAGCTCTCTAATATGTTCTATTTATACTACAAACAAAAAGGATAAAATGACCCATCCGCCCTTGCTTCTTGTGCCAACCTTGAAGAGTAGTTTATTACACATTAAGACCTCTCTTCACTCATAAAAACGTTTAGGTCCTTGGTTGGTTCAATCACCAACTCACACACGGCCATTTGCATGAACAAAGCTTGGAGTTTTTGTAATTCCCGAGCTTGGCTTCGTGTGAAAGGCCGTGTACCTGTGGAGGCTGCCCCAACCGTATCATCCTCTCCATCTTGAGAGGAATTTGACCTCAAATTCAGCATTTGGTCATCTTCAACCGCATCCACGAGGGAGAGATCACCAACGTTGAAAGTGTTGTGCACTTGATATTCCGGTGGAAGGTCAATCTTGTAGGCGTTGTCATTGATTCTCTCAAGTACTTGGAAAGGGCCATCACCCCTTGGCAGCAACTTGGACTTCCTTTGAGCTGGAAACCGATCCTTTCGAAGATGCACCCACACCCAATCTTCGGGTTCAAGCACAAGCCTTCTTCTCCCTTTGTTTACCCTTTTTGCAACCTCTTGGTTCTTCTTTTCAAGCTTGATCCGCACCGTCTCATGCATTTTCTTCATTGCCTCGGCTCTTTTATTTCCATCTAAGCTGGTCATGAGATCACTAGACAAAGGAGTGAGATCTAAAGGGGTAAGGGGATTCAGGCCGTAAACACATTCAAAGGAAGTCATTCCCGTGCTCGAATGTATTACCCGGTTGTATGCAAATTCCACCAAGGGTAGGTGATCTTCCCATGAAGTCAGCTTACCTTTAACCATAGAACGTAGCATAGACCCTAAGGTTCTATTTACTACCTCCGTTTGGCCATCGGTCTGTGGGTGGCAAGACGTGGAGAAAAGTAACTTCGTTCCAAGCCTACCCCACATGGACTTCCAAAAGAGACTTAGGAACTTGGAGTCCCTATCGCTCACAATAGTCCTCGGTACCCCGTGAAGCTTTACAACATGTTCAACAAATAATGAAGCTACACTACGAGCATCCTTGGTTTTAGCACATGGAATAAAATGAGCCATTTTAGAGAATCTATCAACAATAACAAAAATGCTATCTCGGCCCTTTCTAGTCCTTGGCAGCCCTAAAACAAAATCCATCGAAATGTCTAACCAAGGTCTAAGGGGAGTAGGGAGTGGGGTGTATAACCCTTGAGGTAGGAGACGAGCTTTCGCACTCCGGCAGGCCACGCATTGACTACAAATTTTAGTGACGTCTTTGCGCATTTTGGGCCAATAGAAGTTCTCCTCTAAGATTCCGAGGGTCTTGTCTACCCCAAAGTGCCCCATGAGGCCTCCGTCATGGGCCTCCCTCACAAATAATTCCCTCCAAGAACTAGAAGGAACACACAACCTCCTCCCTTTGAACAAATACCCATCGAACCGAGAGTAGGAGGAATGGTCATTCTCCTTAAGCCAACGGTCCCTTCCCCACTCTTCGCATTCCCTAAAAATAGGATCAAAGGTAGGATCCTCGGGATATAACAACCGCAAGCTCTCAAAACCCATCAATTTCGAAGACAAGGTAGCAACAAGCACATGCTTCCTAGACAAGGCATCGGCAACAACATTTTCCTTTCCCCTTTTGTAATGAATTACATAAGGGAAAGTCTCGATGAACTCAATCCACTTAGCATGACGCCTATTCAACTTGTCTTGGCTCTTAAGGTGTTTCAACGACTCATGATCAGTTCGTATCACAAACTCCTTAGGCCACAAATAATGTTGCCAATTTCCCAAGGCTCTAACAAGGGCGTACAACTCCAAATCATAAGTTGAGTAATTAAGAGTTGCCCCTTTGAGCTTTTCACTGAAATAAGCAACGGGCTTACCTTCTTGCATCAAAACAGCCCCGATGCCAACCTTACTAGCATCACACTCTACTTCAAACATCTTATCAAAATCGGGCAATTGCAATAAAGGCGCCGAGATGAGCGTAGCTTTCAAGGCCTCAAAAGCCCTAGCCTGCTCATCACCCCATTTAAAGGGTCCGTCCTTTCTAATTACCTCGGTCAAGGGGGCTGCTATGGAGCTAAATCCTTTGACAAACCTCCTATAAAAGCTTGCCAACCCGTGGAAACTTCGGATTTCTCCAATAGTTTTAGGGGTCGGCCAACTTCGAATAGAGTCTATCTTGGAATCGTCCACTTCCACACCCCTTGAGCTCACGACAAAACCCAAGAATATAATCTTATCAACACCAAAAGAACACTTCTCCATGTTGGCATACAACTTTTCCTTTCGGAGCACATCAAACACACATCTCAAATGCATTACATGATCATCAATAGATTTACTATATACCAACACATCATCAAAGTAAACCACCACAAACTTTCCAATATAAGGCTTCATTACATGATTCATTAGCCTCATAAAGGTGCTAGGAGCATTGGTAAGGCCGAAGGGCATGACCAACCACTCATAGAGACCGAATTTAATCTTGAATGCGGTCTTCCACTCATCACCGGGTTGCATGCGAATTTGGTGATAGCCACTCCTAAGATCCACTTTAGAAAACAAACAAGATTCGTGGAGCTCATCTAACATATCATCTAGTCTAGGGATTGGATGACGATACCTTATAGTGATTTTGTTGATGGCTCTACAATCGACGCACATGCGCCAAGTTTCGTCCTTCTTCGGTACCAAAAGCACCGGAACAGCACACGGACTCATGCTTTCCTTGATGTACCCCTTGTTGAGAAGCTCCTCAACTTGCCTTTCAAGCTCCTTAGTGTCCATGGGATTGCTCCTATAGGCCGGTTTGTTTGGAAGTTGTGAACCCGGCACCAAATCAATTTGGTGCTCAATTCCCCGAAGTGGGGGCAAACCTTGCGGAAGTTCTTGTGGAAATACATCTTCATACTCCTGCAACACACAAGAAATCAAAGGGGAAATGGAAGAATTAGTGGGGTTAGTATTAAAACAATGGGCCACAAGTAACATCGGCTTGTTTTCATCATGGTCCACGAAGAGTTCTTTCCTCCTAGCCAACATCACTACGTTTTCCATCTCCCTTGTCGTTGGGACAGCCTCGGATGTCCCTACTTCCTTACCTACGGCATCCCCCCCCTTTTCTTCCTTTCCGGATTCCCCCCATTTCCCTTCAACTCCCTCATCTTTTGATGCCACTCATTTACTTGGGAGGGTGAGAGAGGATGAAGTGTGACCTTTCGGCCATCCTTCTCAAGCGTATACCAGTTGGACCTCCCATCGTGTTTAGTAGACCTATCATATTGCCATGGTCTACCTAACAACAAATGACATGCTTGCATTGGGATCACGTCACAAAGTATCTCATCGTGGTAGTTTCCCACCTTAAACCGAATCACACATTGTCTCGTGACCCTTAATTCACCACAATCATTCAACCATTGTAGCTTGTAAGGACTAGTGTGTGGTGTAGTTGGTAGCTTCAAGAAATATACCATAGCATGGCTCGCAACATTTGTACAACTACCACTATCAATCACCAAGGTGCACACATTCTCCTTTACAAGACACTTAGTATGGAATAGATTTTCCCTTTGACTCGGGTCATCTATCGCCTTACTAATCATGACACGTCTAACCACAAAGTTTGGAACCACACACTCCCCCTCTTGAGGATAGACATCTTCACTACCATCTACTTCATCATCATTCGGCCCATTTTCAGCTCCCTCTCCATCTTGAGGCTCGGCCTCATCCTCCCCCCTTTCGGAAACCACCTCCTCACCAAGGTAGTACACCTTTCCTTCTCGTAGGATCACATTGCGCCGGTTCGGACATTCGTTGGCCTTATGCCCCCAACCTTGGCACTTGAAGCATTGGAACCCCTTTGGGTTGGGATATTTGTGAGCCTCCAGTTTCGGAGGGAATTTAGGGACGGTTTTGGACTCGGGCAGCTTCGTAAGGGCGGGTTGGTCCTTGTTTTTGGTCCAACCCGAGGGGTTTTGTACCCTTGCCTTGAAGGATGATCTCTCCTTAAGTTCCCTTTCAATCTCAAGGGCCGCTTGGAATATACCGTCAATGGTTTCAAACCGGTGGAGGGTCAAATGAGTGGAGATCTCTTTGTTCAACCCACACTTGAAACGGATGATGTCGTGACTGATTTGCTCCCCTCGATGATCAAGTTTCAACATGAGTTGTTGGAACTCGTCAAAATAGGCCATCACACTCTTGCCTCCTTGCCGCAAGCCATATAATCTAGAAAGAAACTCATGACGATATCTCTCGGGAAGGTATCGTTGCCTCATCAAGTACCTCAACCGATACCAAGGTGGTGGCTGCCCATCGACTAATTCATTACCAAACCGTTTAACATACTCCCACCAAGTGTTAGCATAGCCCTCAAGGTGAGCTATAGCGTAGCAACTCTTCTTTTCGTCCGAGATGTCATTAACTTGGAAAACTTTGTCACAAGCCGATTCCCAAGTTAAGTAGGCCTCGGGATCACTTTCACCCTTAAAGATGGGTAGGCTCAACTTGATGGTGTTGATGCCTACGTCTCTCTCTTGGTGTCGGTTTCCCCTATCTCCATACCCCCGGTATCTCCTAGGTTCTCCTCGACCCCCTCTTAACTCCTCCTCCCTCATATAAGCATCGTCAAAGGCTCCATCTCCTTCATACTCCTCTCTACCGTATCCTTCAAAGTGGGCTGGTCGGCCTTGGCCGTTTTGATTCGGAGGATTTGGAATTTGTGGTCTTTGGTTTAATGGAGCTTGGAATGGAGGGTTCGGATTTAGTGGAGGTACTTGGCGTCCAAATCCCTCTTGTGGAATTGGAGGGGCTTGGAAATGTAGTGGTCTAGTGGAGTCTCGGTTTGGAGGAAAATAGGTAGTTTGGCTTGCGGTATTTAGTGGAGCTTGGGGTGCATTTAGCATTTGGTGGACTGTTTCGGGGGTGATGGTTGCGGAGGAGGTCCTATCATGACCATTGGTAGATACATGTAGAGGAGTAGAAGGACGGGAGTTCCTTTGACTCTCCACTTGTTCTAATCTCCCACTAATAGTCGACACTTCCCCCTTTATTGCTGCCAAGTCCCCTCTCACGGCCCCAAATTCCGAATTCAACCTTTCAAGTGTCCGGGTAACGGCCTCAAGAGTGACCCTCATAGAATCAAGGGCATTAGTATCCACATTATGAGACGTAGTTCCTTCCATTGTCAAGGTATTATCCGCTTTAGTTCACCACAAGTTCGTGTTCCACAAGTGTTGTATAATTGGCTAGTAACCGTGAGATTTGTAAGGTATGAGTAAGCTCTTATCCGGAATGGATTCTTGTTTGAAGACTCAAAGAATTCTTGCCGGACTAGAGTCAAAAATCAGCAACTCATTCAAACGAATAAAGCACTCAAATAAACGTTGACACGAACAAACGGTTCAAGGAACTAGTTGACAACCTAGTAGAAATGTACTAGTTTGTTAATTAGTTCTAGGACCAAGTAAGGGAAACCAAGGATCAACAATTAGCAACCAAAGAATATCCTAAGTTGAGCTTATAGTGACGTGGCAGCATGCAATGGTTCCACACGTTTTTTTTTCTTCTCTCCTTTTTTTTTTTTGTTAATATTCACACACTTGTTATAGTTTGCAAAGTGTTTTTGGTGGGAAAAATAAAATCTTGTAGTGTTTCACCCTTTTCAAACTCAAAAAGTGATGTTTGGTAGACTAATCCCACAAAACAAGGCTCCTTGAATTAGGGAAAAGTGATTGACAAGACCAAAAGGTGATGGGTGCAAATCTTTCACAACAACTTTATAACTTGTCTTACAACTTGAGCACACAACAAGATGAACAAGATGAACAATTTCAAAAGATGAACACCTCAACAATCTTCTTCAACTTCTTTAGCACATAAACACAACATCCACCGATTTTATTTCTTTTTTTTTTTTTGGTCACCAACAACATACAACTTTCGGCCACTTCAAGTCACTACACAATGTTCAAGTTTTCTTTTTTTCAAGCTCAACTTTTGGATTTAGACACCTTAGTGTTGGTGAGAAAGAAACCAACACTAGAAACTCACTAAACAAGCAAAATAACACTTAGATCTAGACATGCATCATCATTCTCGGCTTCAACTTTTAATGGACAGATTTCAGAATTTCCTTTTGGTGTTGTTTGTTCAAGCCGTGAACTAGCCCAAGATGGGTTATGTTGGAACACAACCGGTCTTGCTTTGATACCAAATGATACAAAATCAAACCAACAACACCAAGAACTACAAGTAGGTTCGGATTTCAGTCCAACAACACAAGAACAACAAGTTTAATTTTCAGTTTTTCAGCTCAACAACACAAGAACAACAAGATGAACAACAATGCTAGTGAATCGAAAAGAGCCCCACACGGCTTCACTAGACTTGAAGATAACAAAATTAACAACAACAACAAGATAAGGAAAGATAGATAACTTGACATATAACATTCAAGAAACTAAGAACCCTAACATCAAGAGAGGACCCTAAGTCTAATGAATATAAACACCAAGTTCTTACGAGGACCAAGAGGCACTCAACGACCTCAAAACCCTTGTTTCTAGCCAAAGAGACAACACAAGTATCCCTCTACTTGTGAGATAGTAGTGGCGGCTTCCAAGAGTGGAAGAGAGAGAGAAAAGTTTAGTGTTTTAGGTTTACAAAAATCAGCATTCAAAAAAACTAAGGAATAGCTCTCTAATATGTTCTATTTATACTACAAACAAAAAGGATAAAATGACCCATCCGCCCTTGCTTCTTGTGCCAACCTTGAAGAGTAGTTTATTACACATTAAGACCTCTCTTCACACATAAAAACGTTTAGGTCCTTGGTTGGTTCAATCACCAACTCACACACGGCCATTTGCATGAACAAAGCTTGGAGTTTTTGTAATTCCCGAGCTTGGCTTCGTGTGAAAGGCCGTGTACCTGTGGAGGCTGCCCCAACCGTATCATCCTCCCTTGGGAAATGGAAACACACCCTCTTAGTTCGGCAATCTAATGTGGCATAACAAGAAGCCAACCAATCCATACCCATTATAGCATTAGATTGGTTGGCTTCTTGTTATGCCATATTAGATTGCCGAACTAAGAGGGTGTGTTTCCATTTCCCAAGGGAGGCAGTCCTAGAATGGAGAGGTAATATTGGTGCGCTAAGAGGCAAATTTATTTCTTATTTTAAGGCGAAAAAGATGATTTCCAAGGGTTACATATGTCATCTGGTTAGAGTGAAGGATACAAATGCGGAGACACCAACTCTTCCAACTATTCCAGTGGTAAGTGAATTTCCCGATGTATTTCCTGAAGATCTTCCTGGGTTTGCCTCCAGAACGAGAAGTGGAGTTTGGTATTGATGTGATCCCAGGTACTCAACCAATCTCAATTCCTCCGTATAGAATTGCCCCGGCAGAATTACGGGAGTTGAAAGATCAATTGAAAGACTTGCTAGAAAAAGGATTCATAAGGCCTAGTGTCTCCCCTTGGGGCGCACCAGTGTTATTTGTGCGTAAGAAGAATGGCTCGTTAAGAATGTGTATTGACTATAGACAACTGAACAAGGTGACTATTAAGAACAAATATCCCCTTCCGAGAATTGATGACTTATTTGATCAGTTGCAAGGCGCCAAGTGGTTTTCAAAGATTGATTTAAGATCTGGTTACCACCAAATGAGGGTCAAAGAGAATGACATACCCAAGACAGCTTTTCGAACACGGTACGGTCATTACGAGTTCCTAGTCATGTCCTTTGGGCTAACTAATGCACCTGCAGCTTTTATGGATTTGATGAATAGGGTGTTCAAGCCATACTTGGATGTGTTTGTGATAGTTTTTTTAGATGATATTCTGGTTTATTCGAGATCAAATAAGGACCATGCCAATCACTTACGACAGGTGTTGCAGATTCTTCGTGATCGTAAGCTATTTGCAAAGTTCTCTAAATGTGAGTTTTGGTTAAAATCTGTGGCATTCTTAGGTCATATTGTATCTGATGAAGGAATAAAGGTTGATACTCAAAAGATAGAAGCCGTGAAGAACTGGCCAAGACCTATAACGCCTACAGAGGTTCGTAGTTTTCTTGGGTTGGCAGGTTATTATAGAAGATTTGTGGAAGGATTTTCTTCAATTTCTGCACCTTTAACAAAGTTAACACACAAAGCATCCATGTTTCAATGGAATAATGCATGCGAAAGAAGTTTCCAAGATCTGAAGAATAAGTTGACTTCTACACCCGTATTGGTGCTTCCAGAAGGCACAGAGGGGTATGCAGTGTATTGTGATGCTTCAAGAATTGGGTTAGGGTGTGTATTGATGCAGCATGGTAAAGTCATAGCATATGCCTCGAGACAATTGCGGCCACATGAGAAAATTTATCCAACACATGATCTGGAGCTAGCAGCGGTTATATTTGCCTTAAAGATATGGCGTCACTACCTGTACGGGATTTATGTTGACATATACACTGACCACAAGAGTTTGCAGTATATCTTTAATCAGAAGGACTTGAATTTGAGGCAGCGAAGATGGCTTGAATTATTAAAAGACTATGATGTTGATATCTTATATCATCCGGGGAAAACAAATGTGGTGGCAGATGCGTTAAGTCGCAAAGCTATGGAGCCATCTATAGAAAGACAAGGGATGACTAAGGATCTACACCAATTAGCCAATTTGGGGGTTCGTCTTTTTGAAACTCCAGATGAAGGGTTTATTGTGCATAATACAGCAAAATCTTCACGAATAACTGAAGTAAAAGAGAAGCAATATGCAGATCCTATTTTATTACGGCTAAGGAAAATGTGCAATGTGGTATGACAAAGGCATTTGAGTTTACGCAAGAAGGGGTACTGCGGTGCCAAAATAGATTGTGTTTACCTGATGTAGACGGGCTAAGAAAGAGGATTATGACAGAAGCACATCATTCAAGGTATTTTATCCATCCAGGGTCAACAAAAATGTACCATGATTTGAGAGGGATGTATTGGTGGGGTGACATGAAGAAGAACATTGCAAAATTTGTAGCCGAATGATATAAGAATAATGACCGCCTTAGCTTTTGGACGACATCATTCGAAGTCACAATGTGAAGAATCAAGCTTTGGTCACATGGAGGGCATGGGATCATACTTGGAGGGGATGTTTTTAGCCTACCATTGACCAAACCCAAGTGTGGAAGATTGATTGGAGCCTAGAAGACTTAAGGACTCTCGAATTTGGACCACCTTTGTTGGTTCACGGTTTTGGTGCCTTTACTAAGGGCATTTCGGTCACTTAGCCTAAGGGGCATTTTGGACAATTCATATTGTCTTCCAACACACCAAGGCCGCCCCTCTCATTAAGGGTAATATGGTCTTGTTATCTTCATTTGCAATGTATTATAAATAGGCCCCCCTTAGTCTTATTTTCATTAGTTTTTGGATGATGAAGAATTGAAAGAAATATTCTCTCTCTCTTTTGAGAGTGTAACTCCATTAGTTGTAGGACTTGGAAAAGTCACCCTTAGCATAGGGCTTGGAAAAGCCAATATTGATCTTTGCTTGGAAACGGTAGATCTTGAGGCGAGTTCGTTCCCTTGGTGGTCACCGTAAGAGTGTGGTTTTGATTGTTACATTCATTAGGGGTTTTTGAGTTTAATATACTCTTTAGTTCTTAATCTTGTAATAATCTTGGTCTCACTATCTATCTTTATTTTTCTTGCAATCGTGTATGTGTTGTTGTAGTGGACTGTTTTGGGCCTTCGTTGGATCCGAAACTTGTATTGTTATTGTACACCTTGTTCATCACGTTTTGGTACTATTTTGGTGTTGAAATACACCCTTGTATCTTGTATTCTTGTTGTTGGTAGCGAATCCGAGAGTGGTCTCCATCTTGGTCCTCAAATCCTTAAGATTAGTGGACTGTTTTGGAGTTGTTTCGTGTTTCCCTTGTATTTCTTGTATCATTTGGTATCAGAGCATGGCTTGATCTTGTTCCTACAAGATCAATCTTGGGCTTTCTTGTTAAAAAAAAAAAAAAAAAAAAAGGAAAACTGAAATTTCCAGAAAAATAGCAATCTGTCCGTGTTTGTGTTCTTGGCCAAAATCGTGTTCTTGTTGTGTCTTGGACGAGATTTGTTGTTGTATGTCTAGATCTAATAGTGTTCTTGTTTGTTTTGTTGTTCCTAGTGTTAGTTTTCTTGTCCACTAACACTTTGAGTCTAGATCTAAACTTGAGCTTGAACTTGTTGAAAGGTTGTTGTGAACATAAGCTTGGCCATTGTGGTGGACTGTTTTGGCCTTGTGGTTTTCATCTTGTTGTTGTTATAAGCTTGGCCACGTGATATTGTTGTTAATTGGTGGATTGAAAACCATTTTGTTGAAGTTGTAGTTGTCTTGGCCAAGTGTTGGAGATATTGTTATTGTGGATTGGAGTTGGCCGTGTGAAAAATTGTTGGTGTTCTTGAAGATTATTGTTGTAGTTCTTGTTGTTGTTGTTGTTGTTCTTGATGTTCATCACCACCTTCATATATTGTTGAAGATAAAGTGAATGCTAAATCCAAAAAGTTGAAGGAAAAAGGTGTATTATTTGTTAGTCTTGAAAGACACTACAACCAACAAAGACCTATCAATCAAGTCTCAACCACTTTCCAACACTTTTCCATGATTTACGGATCCATGTTTTAAGGAGAAGTACAATAAAGTCAAGTCTTGAAAACTTGAAATTGAAAAGGGCTCCAAGACTTGTTTGAATTTCCCTCCTTAAACAAATTCCACCAAAGTCCAAATTGAAAAATTGACCAAGACTTGAAATTGGACAACAAAAGTTGTGTGGGGCCGAAACCAATACGTGACTGCCATGTCATCACTGCTACTGTTCACGCAATATTTCCGAGCTCAAAAAAAATTTTAGATTCTTAGTTTCATCTTATTGTTTCATTAGTTTCATGTCTTGATTCTAGAATTAATTAACAACTAGTAATCACCTACTTAGTTGTAGATTAATTATTGAATCCGTTTCTTCGTGTCTTCGTTGTTTGTGTGCTTTTCTCATTTTTAACTCGTAGTAACTTCTTTGTCTCAAGTTCGTAAGTGAATTTTATTTTTGTGTCTTGAGTCGATCAAACAAGAATCTATTCCGGCCGCCAAGTAGAATTGACATCCTATTGACTACCGGAGTATAAGCAACTTCCAATATTCGCCGCTCCAATTGTGAGAATCACAAAGGTGAGTGTATACGAGTGTTGGTGAGGAGCTTTACTACTAATCTTGTTTGTTCATTTTGTAGGTTTAAAGGGTGATATAAGGGGAACATGTCTTCGATAGCCGGGGATTATTGTGACTACAACATGGGAGACTATGATTGTAGTGAAGGGTTTTATGGCTACGAAGTTGAGGGAGATTGCGGAGGCTATGAAAATAGCCATGATCGAGACTTGGGCAGATTTGAAAGTTACTGTTTTAAGGGAGAAAATGAGGTGAATGAAGTGCTTAGTGCTTATGGTAACTTTGGAGATGATGTAGGACCTCGTGATGGATCTTATGATGAAGTTGGGGCATGTGAGGAGTCTTACACTTCTTACTCCGAACCTAGATTTGGTGTTAGGTATAACCCTTTTGTTTGCAAAGCTTATGAGAGCTATGATGAGGGTACACGTGAGGAGTATGAAGATCCATATTCTCCACCTTGTAGTACTTCTTATCAAAGTCGATATAGTGTGAATGGTTATACTAGCTCTAGTGGAGGTTGTCCAATGAGAAGAAGAGGATATGCATCTCCAAAACTAAGGGGTACTCGTATGCCTTACAATGTAGATCCAAGAAGGAGTGTACACTCCGGAAAGGTGACTATTTGTGGGATACCGGGCTGCCTTATGGTGTTGAATGATAGGTACTATGGAAACTACATTCTTCCGTCCATGGTTAATTACTTGGGGTTATTGCGAGAGCCTTTACTTGTTCCATACTACTTGGGCGAGTTCACGGTTACCGAGAGGGTAAAAGTTGTCTTCTCCCAATTTGATTACCATGAGGAGGTGTGGTGCGATGTTTTTTCCTTAACCTACGGTCATATGAGCTTGGGTGCCGATTGGTTTGCACGACATCAAGTTCCTAACGTGCAAAATTGGCCTAATATTGTAAGAGACCAATGGGGAAATCGCCTCATAACATACTTGCTGCCCAAACCGCAAAGAGAAATGTTTACCTACTCCAATCCGATTTATGATGAGAGACAAAAGATTGAGAGGAGTAAGGGAGTGCAAGGTGGCAATCCGAGAGTGGAAAAAGGAGAGGATATGTGGAGCGAAGTGAGGGGATTGCCACCAAACCGTGCTAACATTGGTTGTCCTTCCATTTCTAAGGACATTTGTGTAGGTACCAACATGGCAAGCGAAGGCGAACAATGCCAAAAGGAAGTTGCTGCCCAAGCTTGTGGAGGTCCTTCACCTCACGGCAAGGAAGAGTCTACTCAAGATCTTAAAGGTAAAATAGCTAACTCTTACACTTTAGTGCATGTGAATGACAATTGTGTGGCTAGTAAGCCATTGAGTGTGAGTAGTAGCTTACTTATTTATGAGTCTAATGATTCCGTGCCTCTTGTTGATGATGTACATATTGTGAGTTTGGATACACTAGTTGATCCTATTGATGACAAAATTGACTCTTCTTGTAAGATCAATTTATGTCCACCTAGTGTTGAAGCTTATATGTTGAATGAAAGTACGTTATCTTCTGAAATTTGTGTTGATCAACTTATGTGTGAAAATTACCCACCACTTGAGTATGTGTGTGATGTGCTTAATAGGACTCAAGTGAGTGAAATATTTGAAAATGTTGGTCAACAAAGTGAGAATGAACCCGAGAGCTCTTCTTGGGGTAATATTGTGTTTGAAACATCCTTGAAACTTGATATTGATCATTTAGAGAGTGAGGAACTTTCTTGTTCCAAATCTGTCCGTGAGGTAGATCACACTCTTTTTAGGAATAATGTCTTGTTTGAAGATGATTTAAACACTCCTAATGAACCTAGTGGTGAAAATGACGGTATCGCTTGCCTTGGAAGCTATAGCCTATATGCTAACCCACTATGGTGTGACAACATTCCTCCTAAAGAGGGAAATCTCTTCTTGGAAGATGAGAGTACTCTTAAGGGTAAGGAATGTGTAGTTGCGGAAGCTACTTCTTCTTCTACTTTGTGTAATTTCATTGTTGAGAGTACTCATAGTGATTATTGGGAAACTAGTAGTGGGTACACACATGAGAGCACCTTAGTAGAAGTCGATTTGAGTGATACCTTTCTCTACTCTCTATTTGATTTGGATGATATGTATGTTATTGTAGAGAGTATGTCATTTAGTTTAGGTGTAGACCACGGGAAAGGGAAGTGTTGTCGAGACCCGTGTCTATGGCCACTTTTCCCATTTGACCCCGGTGCCAAATTTACAAATGGTGATGTTGGTGCACCAAACTTGTTGCTTGGTCAACATGACAAGCAAAGTGTTACTTTTGATGTATCCTATAACCAAATCCTTTGTACATCTTTTATTGAATTTTTAGTATTCCTTTCAAAGGATTCTTGGTTATATTGCAAATATGTGCAACCTTGGCATGTTGAGCTGATTTGTTATGCTAACCCTAACCCTCATGCCATGAGGAGTTTGCATTTGTGTGTCCTCTTTTCAGTTTTGCAAGGTTTGGATTCGAGGTCGAATCCTTTTCAAGAAGAGGAGGATGATATAAGAATAATGACCGCCTTAGCTTTTGGACGACATCATTCGAAGTCACAATGTGAAGAATCAAGCTTTGGTCACATGGAGGGCATGGGATCATACTTGGAGGGGATGTTTTTAGCCTACCATTGACCAAACCCAAGTGTGGAAGATTGATTAGAGCCTAGAAGACTTAAGGACTCTCGAATTTGGACCACCTTTGTTGGTTCACGGTTTTGGTGCCTTTACTAAGGGCATTTCGGTCACTTAGCCTAAGGGACATTTTGGACAATTCATATTGTCTTCCAACACACCAAGGCCGCCCCTCTCATTAAGGGTAATATGGTCTTGTTATCTTCATTTGCAATGTATTATAAATAGGCCCCCCTTAGTCTTATTTTCATTAGTTTTTGGATGATGAAGAATTGAAAGAAATATTCTCTCTCTCTTTTGAGAGTGTAACTCCATTAGTTGTAGGACTTGGAAAAGTCACCCTTAGCATAGGGCTTGGAAAAGCCAATATTGATCTTTGCTTGGAAACGGTAGATCTTGAGGCGAGTTCGTTCCCTTGGTGGTCACCGTAAGAGTGTGGTTTTGATTGTTACATTCATTAGGGGTTTTTGAGTTTAATATACTCTTTAGTTCTTAATCTTGTAATAATCTTGGTCTCACTATCTATCTTTATTTTTCTTGCAATCGTGTATGTGTTGTTGTAGTGGACTGTTTTGGGCCTTCGTTGGATCCGAAACTTGTATTGTTGTTGTACATCTTGTTCATCACGTTTTGGTACTATTTTGGTGTTGAAATACACCCTTGTATCTTGTATTCTTGTTGTTGGTAGCGAATCCGAGAGTGGTCTCCATCTTGGTCCTCAAATCCTTAAGATTAGTGGACTGTTTTGGAGTTGTTTCGTGTTTCCCTTGTATTTCTCGTATCACCGAATGTCCAAATTGTCAAAGAGTTAAAGTAGAGCACCAAAAGCCCGGGGGTTATATGCCCTATGGATCTTCCAATCTGGAAGTGGGACATGATCAACATGGATTTCGTCACTGGTTTGCCTCGTACATTTCGAAGGTTTGATTCCATATGGGTGATAGTTGATAGGCTTACCAAATCAGCACACTTTCTACCGGTTAGGACCACTTACACAGTTGAAGAATATGCCAAGTTATATATTAAGGAGATAGTTCGACTACATGGAGTTCCAATCTCTATTATATCGGATCGAGGAGCTCAATTTACTGCAAATTTTTGGAAGTCTTTTCAGAGAAATTTGGGGACACAAGTGAATCTAAGTACAACTTTTCACCCTTAAACGGATGGACAAGCAGAACGTACCATTCAAACACTTGAAGATATGCTACGAGCTTGTGTATTGGACTTTAAAGGTAGTTGGGATGATCATCTACCTCTCATCGAGTTCGCCTTCAACAATAGCTATCATTCAAGTATCAAAATGGCACCATATGAAGCTTTGTATGGATGAAAGTGTAGATCACCCATTGGATGGTTTGAAGCGGGTGAAACTGCCATATTTGAGCCAGATCTTGTTCATCAAGCTATGGAAAAGGTTAACGTGATCCAACAGCGACTAGAAACAGCCCAAAGCAGAGATAAGTTATATACGGATGTTAGGAGAAGGGGGCTAGAGTTTGCTATAGGTGATTGGGTATTCTTGAAGGTATCACCAATGAAGGGGGTTATGAGATTTGGTAAGAAAGGAAAATTAAGTCCACGTTATATAGGCCCATACTAGATTACTCGGAGGTTTGGACAAGTTGTTTATGAATTAGATCTACCCCAAGAGCTCTCAACAGTTCATCCGGTATTTCACGTCTCAATGCTTAGAAAGTGCATTGGAGATTCATCTCATACTACCCCTACTGAAGATGTACAAATTACAGAAGATCTCACTTATGAGGAAATACCTATTGCTATTCTAGATCGACAGGTTAAGAAGTTGAGGAATAAAGAAATAGCTTCTGTAAAAGTGCTTTGGAGGAACCAACAAGTAGAAGAGATCACGTGGGAAGCTGAAGAACCGATGAAATCCAAGTACCCCCATTTGTTCAAAGACGAAAAAAAAGTCTAAGATGCTGAATTGGAACAATAACAAGTAAGTGTAAAATATATAGGTACTATATGGTAATAAGGATATTAACTTAGTCTTGAACTTGCTTTAGTTGGACAGTTATGCTAACATTCGAGGACGAATGTTTCTAAGGGGGGAAGGATGTAACATCCCATATCTTGCTTGTACTTATTCTAATTATATGGAACCTGGTATGGTCATATGGTATAGGTAACGGATGAGATTTGTTATGCAATTATTAATGGTGTAGATGGAATTATAGAGGCTGCCCGTATAGTTTAGTGTGATGCGACTAAGTTAACGTTAAGATAACTATTTAAACTTGGAATCGTAAGCTAGTATTTGAATCTAAAGTTTAAAGTGACCAAGTGTGTATAAGTTGAAGGTTAGACTAAAGGGATTAGAAGCTGAAAATGGAGCAAAATATTGAGGTGCTTGCTTGACTTATTTAAGCTAGTAGGTGAGTCACCTACTTAAGTTGTTTGAACCAAATTAATGGACCCATGGCTATGGATCAGATTTGGGTCTATGCTAATATACTCATTTGGGCCAAATTGAACAAAAAAGAAAGAAAATGGATAAGTGACCCAACACACCAATCTGCCAAGGCCCAAATATAATTGAGCCCAACAAGAAATTATGCAAGTAGGTGCATCACCTACTTTGAAGTTTCAGCAGCTTGGACCCTTAAGTAGGTGCATCACCTACTTGGACCAATTTGACCAATTTTATGGTCCAAAATGCAGCTAAGGAGGTGGACAAGATAGGGCCTTTAAAATGCCAAGTTGCTGGTCATTTTACTTCACTTTTAAGTCACAAAAAAGGAGTATATTTCAGTAAATCTCTCTACTCTCTCAAAAACAACAAGAGCAGCAGCCCTATTTTTCCTTCTAGGGTTCTTGAAGAAACCCTCCCCTTTGCAGCCCAAGGTAAGTGAAAAACACTTAAGGTTTTGTTTAATTATCTCATGGGAGATTAGGGAAACAAGTTATAAGTGTTTGACTATAAGTATATGGCTGATTATAGAACAAGCTGTTTGTTCATGTTTCTTTGTTATTGAGGAACTTTTTTTCTTCTTCTTTGGTTTAAGTGTGAAGGAAAGTTCAAGCTCTTGAAGAGTTCAATTAAAAGAATAAGTTGCTGAATTGAGGTAAGGTGACTGCCCCATTTTATTTTTCTTATATGTGAATTTGAGAGGGGATTATGGATGTCTTGTTATTGAGAACTCAAGAGATGAAGAGTTCAATAATTGATTGCTACAACAAAATTGGTTTGGGACTGTTTTGTGGACTGTTTTGTATGTGTATGTTATGGGATGCCAGGTTGAAGTTGGATAAAGGTGTGATGAGTTTGTAATGAATTATAGAAGAAAGATGTGGTGATACACCACCGAACTAATGCTTGCTGTCCAATCTATTTTGCGTATTGTTTGGAATGTGTAATGAAGTCGAGGTGGTTTTGGTGAACCTTATAAGAACCTATATGGTATGTGGGTGTAATTGGAGGGAAGAAAAAGGGTTAAAATAACACCCTTGTTTGATAGAGTAATAGTTGCTGCCCGGTTACTGTTTTGGGTGAAATTAAGTACCTCAAATGTGTTTATTGGTTACTAATACTAGTTTACCATATATTCTATTGTAGATAAGTAATCTAAGAGGCGAGAAGTCAAGTCGGGCTAGTTTCGGAGTCAAATAACCAGGTATGTAAGGCATACTTATTTCACACTCTTTGGCATGAAGTCGTACCATTGTTCCCTCAAGCAAGTTTCCGAGGTTATCCTATAACAAAGTGATACATAATGGTAGCATATTAAACTCCATGTATCCAATGACCTTGGTCCCACTCTCTAACGCATTAGAACACCTCAATACGTGCTTATTATTAAATTGCGCGTCTATCTTCACTAGAAAATTTCAGGAGTTCTCCGTTTGTTCAAATAAGACCCATGTGTTACTTCAGCTCCTAAACACTTTATTTGTGTGCCAACAGCTCTCTACCTCATTGTTGTTGCATTAAGTGTCTATTTACATGTCTCTTATTAGCGTATTACTGGTTCAAGGTACCATAATGTGATGACCACCAAAGTAACAATCTCAAAGGCTAAATAAACTAAGTAATGCAAATCTGTAAAATGATGAGTGGCAGCTCAGGGGCACTTGCCTAGCATGGGCCGATCTCGATACCTTTATTTGTGGGTGGCAGCTGATACACTACTAACTTGGAGCGTATCAAATCTGCCACAAAATCAGTCCAAACACACTACAATTCCGAGAGCTTGAAGATAACAACTCCAATATGTGAAGACAACAACAATCACGAAATTTTGAAGAAATACCAACACCAAAACAGTAGCTACACAAGGAGAACAAGAAGATAACAATAACATTAAACAATGGTTCAACAACACAAGATGATAGATTACAAGAGTACAATGTTAACAACAAGAACAACAAATGGTAGTAATTATAGTGAATCGAAAATCAGCCCCACACGGCTTCACTAAGTTACTACAAAGTTTCAAGAGTACAAAATGAAAGATAGTAACTTGACACAAAGATATCTTAGAATCTATGAACCCTAACTTGAAGATAGGACCCTAAGACCAAAAGATTTCAGTACCAAGTTCTTACTTAGACCAAGAGGAACTCATGAACCTCAAGATCTCAAGTTTCTAGCCAAGAAACAACACAAGTGTAACTACACTTGTTGGACAGATTTCAGGTTCTACTCTCAAGAACAAGAGAGGGAGAAATATTCAATGTTACAAGACTTGTTGTTGTGAAATATGAAGAATGAACTAAGTGCTGAAAATAACCCTAATAGCATCTATTTATATTACACACAAAATGAAGGAAAAATGACCTTCCTACCCTTCAGTCATGGGGTGCCCTTAGAGTGTAGTTTATTACACTTCAAGGTTCATTTTCACACTTAAAAACGTTGAAGCTCTTTGGCGGATCAAGTACCAACTCACACGCAGCCATTTGCATGAATATGGCTTGTAGTTTTTGTAACTCCCGAGCTTGGCTTCGTGTGAATGGTCGAGAACGTATTGGACAGCTTTGTACACCCGTATCATCCTCTCCATCTTGAGAGGAATTTGACCTCAAATTCAGCATTTGGTCATCCTCAACCGCATCCACTAGAGAAAGATCACACACGTTGAAAGTGTTGTGCACTTGGTATTCCGGGGGAAGGTCAATCTTGTAGGCATTATCATTGATCCGCTCAAGTACTTGGAATGGACCATCACCTCTTGGCATCAATTTGGACTTTTTTTGAGACGGAAACCTATCCTTTCTAAGGTGAACCCACACCCAATCTCCCGGTTCAAGAATGAGTTTCTTTCTCCCCTTGTTGACTCTCCTTGCAATGTCTTGATTTTTCTTCTCAAGTCGAAGCCGCACCTTCTCATGTAACTTTTTCATCGAATCTGCCCGCTTGCTTCCATCTAAGCTAATCATAACATCACTAGGCAAAGGAGTTAAATCCAAAGGGGTAAGGGGGTTGAGGCCATATATGCACTCAAAGGGAGTCATTCCCGTACTTGAGTGTATGACACGGTTATATGCAAACTCAATCAATGGTAGGTGTTCATCCCAAGAAGTCAATTTTCCTTTTACCATGGAACGTAGCATAGCACCCAAAGTCCTATTTACTACTTCCATTTCACCATCAGTTTGTGGGTGGCAAGATGTAGAGAATAACAACTTGGTTCCAAGCCTACCCCACATGGATTTCCAAAAGTGACTTAGGAACTTAGAGTCCCTATCACTCACAATGGTCCTCGGAACACCATGCAACTTGACAACATTATCAACAAACAAAGAGGCCACACTAGGTGCATCATCACATTTAAAGCAAGGAATAAAGTGTGCCATCTTAGAAAACCGATCGACCACAACAAAGATACTGTCCCGACCTCGTCTAGTCCTAGGCAACCCTAAAACAAAATCCATAGATATGTCAAGCCAAGGGCGTAAAGGAGTGGGCAGCGGGGTGTACAACCCATGAGGTAGGAGCCGCGATTTGGCTCCTTTGCAATCTATGCATTGGCCACAAATCTTGGCCACATCCTTGTGCATTTTTGGCCAATAGAATTAATCCCCCAATATTCCAAGGGTCTTTTCGATCCCAAAGTGACCCATTAGACCGCCATTGTGTGCTTCCCTCACAAATAACTCTCTCCAAGAACTAGAGGGTACACACAATCGTCTACCTTTAAACAAGTATCCATCAAACTTGGCATAAGGATTTGAACCCCTAGATGAATCCCACTTGTCCCTACCCATTTCTTCGCATTCCCTAAAGATAGGGGCAAAGTGAGGGTCCTCGGGATACAATTCTTTCAAACTCTCAAAACCAATTAATTTAGAAGATAATGTTTGATACAAAATCAAACCAACAACACCAAGAGCTTCAAGTAGGCTCGGATTTCAGTCCAACAACACAAGAACAACAAGTTTAAGTTTCGGTTTTTCAGTCCAACAACACAAGAACAACAAGATAGATAACAATGCTAGTGAATCGAAAAGAGCCCCACACGGCTTCACTAGACTTTAAGATAACAAAATCAACAACAACAACAAGATAAAGAAAGATAGATAACTTGACATATAACATTCAAGAAACTAAGAACCCTAACGTCAAGAGAGGACCCTAAGTCTAATGAATATAAACACCAAGTTCTTACGAGGACCAAGAGGCACTCAACGACCTCAAAACCCTTGTTTCTAGCCAAAGAGACAACACAAGTATCCCTCTACTTGTGAGATAATAGGGGCGGCTTCTAAGAGTGGAGAGAGAGAGAGAGCCGAAATGTTTAGTGTTTTTAGGTTACAAAATCAGCATTCAAAAACTAAGGAATAACTCTCTAACATGTTCTATTTATACTACAAACAAAAGGGGTAAAATGACCCATCCGCCCTTGCTTCTTGTGCCAACCTTGGAGAGTAGTTTATTACACATTAAGACCTCTCTTCACACATAAAAACGTTTAGGTCCTTGGTTGGTTCAATCACCAACTCACACACGGCCATTTGCATGAACAAAGCTTGGAGTTTTTGTAATTCCCGAGCTTGGCTTCGTGTGAAAGGCCGTGTACCTGTGGAGGCTGCCCCAACCGTATCATCCTCTCCATCTTGAGAGGAATTTGACCTCAAATTCAGCATTTGGTCATCTTCAACCGCATCCACGAGGGAGAGATCACCAACGTTGAAAGTGTTGTGCACTTGATATTCCGGTGGAAGGTCAATCTTGTAGGCGTTGTCATTGATTCTCTCAAGTACTTGGAAAGGACCATCGCCCCTTGGCAGCAATTTGGACTTCCTTTGAGCTGGAAACCGATCCTTTCGAAGATGCACCCACACCCAATCTCCGGGTTCAAGCATAAACCTTCTTCTCCCTTTGTTTACCCTTTTTGCAACCTCTTGGTTCTTCTTTTCAAGCTTGATCCGCACCGTCTCATGCATTTTCTTCATTGCCTCAGCTCTTTTATTTCCATCTAAGCTGGTCATGAGATCACTAGACAAAGGAGTGAGATCTAAAGGGGTAAGGGGATTCAGGCCGTAAACACATTTAAAGGGAGTCATTCCCGTGCTCGAATGTATTACCCGGTTGTATGCAAATTCCACCAAGGGTAGGTGATCTTCCCATGAATTCAGTTTACCTTTAACCATAGAACGTAGCATAGACCCTAAGGTTCTATTTACTACCTCCGTTTGGCCATCGGTTTGTGGGTGGCAAGACGTGGAGAAAAGTAACTTCGTTCCAAGCCTACCCCACATGGACTTCCAAAAGAGACTTAGGAACTTGGAGTCCCTATCGCTCACAATAGTCCTCGGTACCCCGTGAAGCTTTACAACATGTTCAACAAATAATGAAGCTACACTATGAGCATCCTCGGTTTTAGAACATGGAATAAAATGAGCCATTTTAGAGAATCTATCAACAATAACAAAAATGCTATCTCGGCCCTTTCTAGTCCTTGGCAGCCCCAAAACAAAATCCATCGAAATGTCCAACCAAGGTCTAAGGGGAGTAGGGAGTGGGGTGTATAATCCTTGAGGTAGGAGACGAGATTTCGCACTCCGGCAGGCCACGCATTGACTACAAATTTTAGTGACGTCTTTGCGCATTTTGGGCCAATAGAAGTTCTCCTCTAAGATTCCGAGGGTCTTGTCTACCCCAAAGTGCCCCATGAGGCCTCCGTCATGGGCCTCCCTCACAAATAATTCCCTCCAAGAACTAGAAGGAACACACAACCTCCTCCCTTTGAACAAATACCCATCGAACCGAGAGTAGGAGGAATGGTCATTCTCCTTAAGCCAATGGTCCCTTCCCCACTCTTCGCATTCCCTAAAGATAGGAGCAAAGGTAGGATCCTCGGGATACAACGACCGCAAGTTCTCAAAACCCATCAATTTCGAAGACAAGGTAGCAACAAGCACATGCTTCCTAGACAAGGCATCGGCAACAACATTTTCCTTTCCCCTTTTGTAATGAATTACATAAGGGAAAGTCTCGATGAACTCAATCCACTTAGCATGACGCCTATTCAACTTGTCTTGGCTCTTAAGGTGTTTCAACGACTCATGATCCGTTCGTATCACAAAATCCTTAGGCCACAAATAATGTTGCCAATTTCCCAAAGCTCTAACAAGGGCGTACAACTCCAAATCATAAGTTGAGTAATTAAGAGTTGCCCATTTGAGCTTTTCACTGAAATAAGCAACGGGCTTACCTTCTTGCATCAAAACAGCCCCGATGCCAACCTTACTAGCATCACACTCTACTTCAAACATCTTATCAAAATCGGGCAATTGCAATAAAGGCGCCGAGATGAGCGTAGCTTTCAAGGCCTCAAAAGCCCTAGCCTGCTCATCACCCCATTTGAAGGGTCCGTCCTTTCTAATTACCTCGGTCAAGGGGGCTGCTATGGAGCTAAATCCTTTGACAAACCTCCTATAAAAGCTTGCCAACCCGTGGAAACTTCAGATTTCTCCAATAGTTTTAGGGGTCGGCCAACTTCGAATAGAGTCTATCTTGGAATCGTCCAATTCCACACCCCTTGAGCTCACGACAAAACCCAAGAATATAACCTTATCAACACCAAAAGAACACTTCTCCATGTTGGCATACAGCTTCTCCTTTCGGAGCACATCAAACACACATCTCAAATGCATTACATGATCACCAATAGATTTACTATACACCAACACATCATCAAAGTAAACCACCACAAACTTTCCAATATAAGGCTTCATTACATGATTCATTAGCCTCATAAAGGTGCTAGGAGCATTGGTAAGGCCGAAGGGCATGACCAGCCACTCATATAGACCGAATTTTGTCTTGAATGCGGTCTTCCACTCATCACCGGGTTGCATGCGAATTTGGTGATAGCCGCTCCTAAGGTCCACTTTAGAAAACAAACAAGATCCGTGGAGCTCATCTAACATATCATCTAGTCTAGGGATTGGATGACGATACCTTATAGTGATTTTGTTGATGGCTCTACAATCGACGCACATGCGCAAAGTTCCGTCCTTCTTCGGTACCAAAAGCACCGGAACAGCACACGGACTCATGCTTTCCTTGATGTATCCCTTGTTGAGAAGCTCCTCAACTTGTCTTTCAAGCTCCTTAGTGTCCATGGGATTGCTCCTATAGGACGGTTTGTTTGGAAGTTGTGAACCCGGCACCAAATCAATTTGGTGCTCAATTCCCCGAAGTGGGGGCAATCCTTGCGGAAGTTCTTGAGGAAATACATCTTCATACTCCTGCAACACACAAGAAATCAAAGGGGAAATGGAAGAATTAGTGGGGTTAGTATTAAAACAATGGGCCAAAAGTAACATCGGCTTGTTTTCATCATGGTCCACGAAGAGTTCTTTCCTCCTAGCCAACATCACTACGTTTTCCATCTCCCTTGTCGTTGGGACAGCCTCGGATGTCCCTACTTCCTCACCTACGGCATTCCCCCCTTTTCTCCATTTCCGGATTCCTTCCCCTTTCCCTTCAACTCTCTCATCTTTTGATGCCACTCATTTACTTGTGATACAAAATCAAACCAACAACACCAAGAGCTTCAAGTAGGCTCGGATTTCAGCCCAACAACACAAGATCAACAAGTTTAAAGTTTCAGTTTTTCAGTCCAACAAACAAGAATAACAAGATAAACAACAATGCTAGTGAATCGAAAAGAGCCCCACACGGCTTCACTAGACTTTAAGATGACAAAATCAACAACAACCACAAGATAAGGAAAGATAGATAACTTGACATATAACATTCAAGAAACTAAGAACCCTAACATCAAGAGAGGACCCTAAGTCTAATGAATATAAACACCAAGTTCTTACGAGGACCAAGAGGCACTCAACGACCTCAAAACCCTTGTTTCTAGCCAAAGAGACAACACAAGTATCCCTCTACTTGTGAGATAGTAGTGGCGGCTTCCAAGAGTGGAAGAGAGAGAGAGAAGTTTAGTGTTCTTTAGGTTACAAAAATCAGCATTCAAAAAGTGAGGACTAACTCTCTAACATGTTCTATTTATACTACAAACAAAAGGGGTAAAATGACCCATCCGCCCTTGCTTCTTGTGCCAACCTTGAAGAGTAGCTTATTACACATTAAGACCTCTCTTCACACATAAAAACGTTTAGGTCCTTGGTTGGTTCAATCACCAACTCACACACGGCCACTTGCATGAACAAAGCTTGGAGTTTTTGTAATTCCCGAGCTTGGCTTCGTGTGAAAGGCCGTGTACCTGTGGAGGCTGCCCCAACCGTATCATCCTCTCCATCTTGAGAGGAATTTGACCTCAAATTCAGCACTTGGTCATCTTCAACCGCATCCACGAGGGAGAGATCACCAACGTTGAAAGTGTTGTGCACTTGATATTCCGGTGGAAGGTCAATCTTGTAGGCGTTGTCATTGATTCTCTCAAGTACTTGGAAAGGACCATCACCCCTTGGCAGCAATTTGGACTTCCTTTGAGCTGGAAACCGATCCTTCCGAAGATGCACCCACACCCAATCTCCGGGTTCAAGCACAAGCCTTCTTCTCCCTTTGTTTACCCTTTTTGCAACCTCTTGGTTCTTCTTTTCAAGTTTGATCCGCACCGTCTCATGCATTTTCTTCATTGCCTCGGCTCTTTTATTTCCATCTAAGCTGGTCATGAGATCACTATACAAAGGAGTGAGATCTAAAGGGGTAAGAGGATTTAGGCCGTAAACACATTCAAAGGGAGTCATTCCCGTGCTCGAATGTATTACCCGGTTGTATGCAAACTCCACCAAGGGTAGGTGATATTCCCATGAAGTCAGTTTACCTTTAACCATAGAACGTAGCATAGACCCTAAGTTTCTATTTACTACCTCCGTTTGGCCATCGGTTTGTGGGTGGCATGACGTGGTGATACAAGATCAAACCAACAACACCAAGAGCAACAAGTAGGTTCGGATTTCAGTCCAACAACACAAGAATAACAAGTTCAATTTTCAGTTTTCAGCACACAACAAGAGAGCAAATAGATGAACAAGAATGCTAGTGAATCGAAAGTAGCCCCACACGGCTTCACTAGTCTTTAAAGATAACAAAATTAACAACAACAACAACAACAAGATAAAGAAAAGATAGATAACTTGACATATAACATTCAAGATACTAAGAACCCTAACATCAAGAGAGGACCCTAAGTCTAGAGAATGTAAACACCAAGTTCTTACAAGGACCAAGAGGCACTCAAAGACCTCAAAACCCTTGTTTCTAGCCAAAGATACAACACAAGTATTCCTCTACTTGTGAGATGTTGGAGGCGGCTCCAAGAGTGGAAGAGAGAGGAAATGTTGTGATATTTTAGGTTACAAAAATCAGATTTCAAAAACTATCTAATAACTCTCTCACATCTTCTATTTATACTACAAAAGGAAAGGGGTAAAATGACTCATCCGCCCTTGCTTCTTGTGCCAACCTTGGAGAGTAGTTTATTACACATTAGGACCCCTCTTCACACATAAAAACGTTTAAGTCCTTGGTTGGTTCAATCACCAACTCACACACGGCCATTTGCATGAACAAAGCTTGGAGTTTTTGTAATTCCCGAGCTTGGCTTCGTGTGAAAGGCCGTGTGGCTGTCCTAACCGTATCATCCTCTCCATCTTGAGAGGAATTTGGCCTCAAATTCAGCATTTGGTCATCTTCAACCGCATCCACGAGGGAGAGATCACCAACGTTGAAAGTGTTGTGCACTTGATATTCCGGTGGAAGGTCAATCTTGTAGGCGTTGTCATTGATCCTCTCAAGTACTTGGAAAGGACCATCACCCCTTGGCAGCAATTTGGACTTCCTATGAGCTGGAAACCGGTCTTTTCGAAGATGCACCCACACCCAATCTCCGGGTTCAAGCACAAGCCTTCTTCTCCCTTTGTTTGCCCTTTTGGCAATCTCTTGATTCTTCTTTTCAAGCTTGATCCGCACCGTCTCATGCATTTTCTTCATTGCCTCGGCTCTTTTATTTCCATCTAAGCTGGTCATGAGATCACTAGACAAAGGAGTGAGATCTAAAGGGGTAAGGGGATTCAGGCCGTAAACACATTCAAAGAGAGTCATTCCCGTGCTCGAATGTATTACCCGGTTGTAGGCAAATTCCACTAAGGGTAGGTGATCTTCCCATGAAGTCAGTTTACCTTTAACCATAGAACGTAGCATAGACCCTAAGGTTCTATTTACTACCTCCGTTTGGCCATCGGTTTGTGGGTGGCAAGACGTGGAGAAAAGTAACTTCGTTCCAAGCCTACCCCACATGGACTTCCAAAAGAGACTTAGGAACTTGGAGTCCCTATCGCTCACAATAGTCCTCGGTACCCCGTGAAGCTTGACAACATGTTCAACAAATAATGAAGCTACACTACTAGCATCCTCGGTTTTAGTACATGGAATAAAATGAGCCATTTTAGAGAATCTATCAACAATAACAAAAATGCTATCTCGGCCCTTTCTAGTCCTTGGCAGCCCCAAAACAAAATCCATCGAGATGTCCAACCAAGGCCTAAGGGGAGTAGGGAGTGGGGTGTATAATCCTTGGGGTAAGAGACGAGATTTCGCACTCTGGCAGGCCACGCATTGACTACAAATTTTAGTGACGTCTTTGCGCATTTTGGGCCAATAGAAGTTCTCCTCTAAGATTCCGAGGGTCTTGTCTACCCCAAAGTGACCCATGAGGCCTCCGTCATGGGCCTCCCTTACAAATAATTCCCTCCAAGAACTAGAAGGAACACACAACCTCCTCCCTTTGAACAAATACCCATCGAACCGAGAGTAGGAGGAATGGTTATTCTCCTTGAGCCAACGGTCCCTTCCCCACTCTTCGCATTCCCTAAAAATAGGAGCAAAGGTAGGATCCTCGGGATACAACAACCGCAAGCTCTCAAAACCCATCAATTTCGAAGACAAGGTAGCAACAAGCACATGCTTCCTAGACAAGGCATCGGCAACAACATTTTCCTTTCCCCTTTTGTAATGAATTACATAAGGGAAAGTCTCGATGAACTCAATCCACTTAGCATGACGCCTATTCAGCTTGTCTTGGCTCTTAAGGTGTTTCAACGACTCATGATCCGTTCGTATCACAAACTCCTTAGGCCACAAATAATGTTGCCAATTTCCCAAAGCTCTAACAAGGGCGTACAACTCCAAATCATAAGTTGAGTAATTAAGAGTTGCCCCTTTGAGCTTTTCACTGAAATAAGCAACGGGCTTACCTTCTTGCATCAAAACAGCCCCGATACCAACTTTACTAGCATCACACTCTATTTCAAACATCTTATCAAAATCGGGCAATTGCAATAAAGGCGCCGAGATGAGCGTAGCTTTCAAGGCCTCAAAAGCCCTAGCTTGCTCATCACCCCATTTAAAGGGTCCGTCCTTTCTAATTACCTCGGTCAAGGGGGCTGCTATGGAACTAAATCCTTTGACAAACCTCCTATAAAAGCTTGCCAACCCGTGGAAACTTCGGATTTCTCCAATAGTTTTAGGGGTCGGCCAACTTCGGATAGAGTCTATCTTGGAATCGTCCACTTCCACACCCCGTGAGCTCACGACAAAACCCAAGAATATAACTTTATCAACACCAAAAGAACACTTCTCCATGTTGGCATACAGCTTCTCCTTTCGGAGCACATCAAACACACATCTCAAATGCATTACATGATCATTAATAGATTTACTATACACCAACACATCATCAAAGTAAACCACCACAAACTTTCCAATATAAGGCTTCATTACATGATTCATTAGCCTCATAAATGTGCTAGGAGCATTGGTAAGGCCGAAGGGCATGACCAGCCACTCATATAGACCGAATTTGGTCTTGAATGCGGTCTTCCACTCATCACCGGGTTGCATGCGAATTTGGTGATAGCCGCTCCTAAGGTCCACTTTAGAAAACAAACAAGATCCGTGGAGCTCATCTAACATATCATCTAGTCTAGGAATTGGATGACGATACCTTATAGTGATTTTGTTGATGGCTCTACAATCGACGCACATGCGCCAAGTTCCGTCCTTCTTTGGTACCAAAAGCACCGGAACAGCACACGGACTCATGCTTTCCTTGATGTATCCCTTGTTGAGAAGCTCCTCAACTTGCCTCTCAAGCTCCTTAGTGTCCATGGGATTGCTCCTATAGGCCGGTTTGTTTGGAAGTTGTGAACCCGGCACCAAATCAATTTGGTGCTCAATTCCCCGAAGTGGGGGCAATCCTTGCGGAAGTTCTTGAGGAAATACATCTTCATACTCCTGCAACGCACAAGAAATCAAAGGGGAAATGGAAGAATTAGTGGGGTTAGTATTAAAACAATGGGCCAACAGTAACATCGGCTTGTTTTCATCATGGTCCACGAAGAGTTCTTTCCTCCTAGCCAACATCACTACGTTTTCCATCTCCTTTGTGGTTGGGACAGATTCGGATGGCCCTACTTCCTCACCTACGGCATCCCCCCCCTTTTCTCCTTTCCCGGTTTCCTTTCCCTTTCCTTTTAACTCTCTCATCTTTTGATGCCACTCATGTACTTGGGAGGGTGAAAGAGGGTGAAGTGTGACCTTTCGGCCATCCTTCTCAAGCGTATACCGGTTGGACCTCCCATCGTGTTTAGTAGACCTATCATATTGCCATGGTCTACCTAACAACAAGTGACATGCTTGCATTGGGATCACGTCACAAAGCACTTCATCGTGGTAGTTTCCTACCTTAAACCGAATCACACATTGCCTTGCGACCCTTAATTCACCACAATCGTTCAACCATTGTAGCTTGTAAGGACTAGTGTGTGGTGTAGTTGGCAGCTTCAAGAAATTTACCATAGCTTGGCTCGCAACATTCGTACAACTACCACTATCAATCACCAAGGTGCACACACTCCCCTTTACAAGACACTTAGTATGGAATAGATTTTCCCTTTGACTCGGGTCATCTATCGCCTTACTAATCATGACACGTCTAACCACAAAGTTAGGAACCACACACTCCCCTTCTTGTGGATAGGCATCTTCACTACCATCTAATTCATCATAATTCGGCCCATTTTCAGCTTCCTCTCCATCTTGAGGCTCGGCCTCATCCTCCCCCCTTTCGGAAACCACCTCCTCACCAAGGTAGTACACTTTCCCTTCTCGTAGGATCACATTGCGCCGGTTCGGACATTCATTGGCCTTATGCCCCCAACCTTGGCACTTGAAGCATTGGAATCCCTTTGGGTTGGGATATTTGTGAGCCTCCGGTTTCGGAGGGAATTTAGGGACTGTTTTGGACTCGTAGTGGACTGTTTTGGACTCGGGCAGCTTCGTAGGGGCAGGTTGGTCCTTGTTTTTGGCCCAACCCGAGGGAGCTTGTACCCTTGCCTTGAAGGATGATCTCTCCTTAAGTTCCCTTTCAATCTCTAGGGCCGCTTGGAATATACCGTCGATGGTTTCAAACCGATGAAGGGTCAAATGAGTGGAGATCTCTTTGTTCAACCCACACTTGAACCGGATGATGTCATGACTGATTTGCTCCCCACGATGATCAAGTTTCAACATGAGTTGTTGGAACTCGTCAAAATAGGCCATCACACTCTTGCCCCCTTGCCGCAAGCCATATAACCTAGCAAGCAACTCATGACGATATCTCTCGGGAAGGTATCGTTGTCTCATCAAATACCTCAACCGAAACCAAGGTGGTGGCTGCCCATCGACTAATTCATTACCAAATCGTTTAACATACTCCCACCAAGTGTTAGCATAGCCCTCGAGGTGAGCTATAGCGTAGCAACTCTTCTTTTCGTCCGAGATGTCATTAACTTGGAGAACTTTGTCATAAGCCGATTCCCAAGTTAAGTAGGCCTCGGGATCACTTTCACCCTTAAAGATGGGTAGGCTCAACTTGATGGTGTTGATGCCTACGTCTCTCTCTTGGTGTCGGTTTCCCCTATCTCCATACCCCCGGTATCTCCTAGGTTCTCCTCGACCCCCTCTTAACTCCTCCTCCCTCATATAAGCATCATCAAAGGCTCCATCTCCTTCATACTCCCCTCTATCGTATCCTTCAAAGTGGGCTGGTCGGCCTTGGCCGTTTTGAGTCGGAGGATTTGGAATTTGCGGTCTTTGGGTTAATGGAGCTTGGAATGGAAGGTTCGGATTTAGTGGAGGTACTTGTCGTCCAAATCCCTCTTGTGGAATTGGAGGGGCTTGGAAATGTAGTGGTCTAGTGGAGTCTCGGTTTGGAGGAAAATAGGTAGTTTGACTTGCGGTATTTAGTGGAGCTTGGGGTGCATTTAGCATTTGGTGGACTGTTTCGGGGGTGATGGTTGCGGAGGAGGTCCTATCATGACCATTGGTAGATACGTGTAGAGGAGTAGAAGGACGAGAGTTCCTTTGACTCTCCACTTGTTCTAATCTCCCACTAATAGTCGACACTTCCCCCTTTATGGCTGCCAAGTCCCCTCTCACGGCCCCAAATTCAGAATTCAACCTTTCAAGTGTCCGGGTAACGGCCTCAAGAGTGACCCTCATAGGATCAAGGGCATTAGTATCCGCATTATGAGACGTAGCTCCTTCCATTGTCAAGATATTATCCGCTTTAGTTCACCACAAGTTCGTGTTCCACAAGTGTTGTATAATTGGCTAGTAACCGTGAAATTTTCAAGGTATGAGTGAGCTCTTATCCGGAATGGATTCTTGTTTGAAGACTCAAAGAATTCTTGCCGGACTAGAATCAAAAATCAGCAACTCATTCAAACGAATAAAAGCACTCAAATAATCGTTGACACGAACAAACGGTTCAAGGAACTAGTTGACAACCTAGTAGGAATGTACTAGTTTGTTAATTAGTTCTAGGACCAATTAAGGGAAACCAAGGATCAACAATTTGCAACCAAAGAATATCCTAAGTTGAGCTTATAGTGACGTGGCAGCATGCAATGGTTCCACCCGTTCCTCTTATCTTTTTTTTTTTTTTTTGTTTTGTGTTAATATTCACACAACTTGTTATAGTTTGCAAAATGTTTTGGTGGGAAAAATAAAATCTTGTAGTCTTTCAACCTTTTCAAACTCAAGAAAGTGGTGTTTGGTTGACCAATCCCACAAAACAAGGCTCCTTGAATTAGGGAAAAGTGATTGACAAGACTAGAGGGTGAGGGGTGCAAGTCTTTCACAACAACTTTATAACTTGTCTTACAACTTGAGCACACAACAAGATGAACAAGATGAACAAGTTCAAAAGATGAACACCTCAACAAACTCCATCAACTTCTTTAGCACATAACACATAACCACCGATTTTTCTTTTGCTCATCAACAACATACAACCTTCGGCCACTTCAAGTCACTACTCAATGTTCAAGTTTTCAAGCTCAACTTTCGGATCTAGACACCTTAGTGTTGGTGAGAAAGAAACCAACACTAGAAACTCACTAAACAAGCAAAATAACGCCTAGGTCTAGACATGCAACATCATTCTCGGTTTTCAACTTTTAATGGACAGATTTTTCAGAACTTCCCTTTGGTATTGCTTGTTTAGACCGTGAACTAGCCCAAGATGGGTTATGTTGGAACACAACCGGTCTTGCTTTGATACCAAATGATACAAGATCAAACCAACAACACCAAGAGCAACAAGTAGGTTCGGATTTCAGTCCAACAACACAAGAATAACAAGTTCAATTTTCAGTTTTCAGCACACAACAAGAGAGCAAATAGATGAACAAGAATGCTAGTGAATCGAAAGTAGCCCCACACGGCTTCACTAGTCTTTAAAGATAACAAAATTAACAACAACAACAACAACAAGATAAAGAAAAGATAGATAACTTGACATATAACATTCAAGATACTAAGAACCCTAACATCAAGAGAGGACCCTAAGTCTAGAGAATGTAAACACCAAGTTCTTACAAGGACCAAGAGGCACTCAAAGACCTCAAAACCCTTGTTTCTAGCCAAAGATACAACACAAGTATTCCTCTACTTGTGAGATGTTGGAGGCGGCTCCAAGAGTGGAAGAGAGAGGAAATGTTGTGATATTTTAGGTTACAAAAATCAGATTTCAAAAACTATCTAATAACTCTCTCACATCTTCTATTTATACTACAAAAAGAAAGGGGTAAAATGACTCATCCGCCCTTGCTTCTTGTGCCAACCTTGGAGAGTAGTTTATTACACATTAGGACCCCTCTTCACACATAAAAACGTTTAAGTCCTTGGTTGGTTCAATCACCAACTCACACACGGCCATTTGCATGAACAAAGCTTGGAGTTTTTGTAATTCCCGAGCTTGGCTTCGTGTGAAAGGCCGTGTGGCTGTCCTAACCGTATCACGTGGAGAAAAGTAACTTCGTTCCAAGCCTACCCCACATGGACTTCCAAAAGAGACTTAGGAACTTGGAGTCCCTATCGCTCACAATAGTCCTCGGTACCCCGTGAAGCTTTACAATATGTTCAACAAATAATGAAGCTACACTACGAGCATCCTCGGTTTTAGCACATGGAATAAAATGAGCCATTTTAGAGAATCTATCAACAATAACAAAAATGCTATCTCGGCCCTTTCTAGTCCTTGGCAGCCCCAAAACAAAATCCATCGAAATGTCCAACCAAGGTCTAAGAGGAGTAGGGAGTGGGGTGTATAATTCTTGAGGTAGGAGACGAGATTTCGCACTCCGGCAGGCCACGCATTGACTACAAATTTTAGTGACGTCTTTGCGCATTTTGGGCCAATAGAAGTTCTCCTCTAAGATTCCGAGGGTCTTGTCTACCCCAAAGTGCCCCATGAGGCCTCCGTCATGGGCCTCCCTCACAAATAATTCCCTCCAAGAACTAGAAGGAACACACAACCTCCTCCCTTTGAACAAATACCCATCGAACCGAGAGTAGGAGGAATGGTCATTCTCCTTAAGCCAACGGTCCCTTCCCCACTCTTCGCATTCCCTAAAAATAGGAGCAAAGGTAGGATCCTCGGGATACAACAACCGCAAGCTCTCAAAACCCATCAATTTCAACGACAAGGTAGCAACAAGCATATGCTTCCTAGACAAGGCATCGGCAACAACATTTTCCTTTCCCCTTTTGTAATGAATTACATAAGGGAAAGTCTCGATGAACTCAATCCACTTAGCATGACGCCTATTCAACTTGTCTTGGCTCTTAAGGTGTTTCAACGACTCATGATCCGTTCGTATCACAAACTCCTTAGGCCACAAATAATGTTGCCAATTTCCCAAAGCTCTAACAAGGGCGTACAACTCCAAATCATAAGTTGAGTAATTAAGAGTTGCCCCTTTGAGCTTTTCACTGAAATAAGCAACGGGCTTACCTTCTTGCATCAAAACAGCCCCGATGCCAACCTTACTAGCATCACACTCTACTTCAAACATCTTATCAAAATCGGGCAATTGCAATAAAGGCGCCGAGATGAGCGTAGCTTTTAAGGCCTCAAAAGCCCTAGCTTGCTCATCACCCCATTTAAAGGGTCCGTCCTTTCTAATTACCTCGGTTAAGGGGGCTGCTATGGAACTAAACCCCTTGACAAACCTCCTATAAAAGCTTGCCAACCCGTGGAAACTTCGGATTTCTCCAATAGTTTTAGGGGTCGGCCAACTTCGAATAGAGTCTATCTTGGAATCGTCCACTTCCACACCCCTTGAGCTCACGACAAAACCCAAGAATATAATCTTATCAACACCAAAAGAACACTTCTCCATGTTGGCATACAGCTTCTCCTTTCGGAGCACATCAAACACACATCTCAAATGCATTACATGATCACCAATAGATTTACTATACACCAACACATCATCAAAGTAAACCACCACAAATTTTCCAATATAATGCTTCATTACATGATTCATTAGCCTCATAAAGGTGCTAGGAGCATTGGTAAGGCCGAAGGGCATGACCAGCCACTCATATAGACCGAATTTGGTCTTGAATGCGGTCTTCCACTCATCACCGGGTTGCATGCGAATTTGGTGATAGCCACTCCTAAGGTCCACTTTAGAAAACAAACAAGATCCGTGGAGCTCATCTAACATATCATCTAGTCTAGGGATTGGATGACGATACCTTATAGTGATTTTGTTGATGGCTCTACAATCGACGCACATGCGCCAAGTTCCGTCCTTCTTTGGTACCAAAAGCACCGGAACAGCACACGGACTCATGCTTTCCTTGATGTATCCCTTGTTGAGAAGCTCCTCAACTTGTCTTTCAAGCTCCTTAGTGTCCATGGGATTGCTCCTATAGGCCGGTTTGTTTGGAAGTTGTGAACCCGGCACCAAATCAATTTGGTGCTCAATTCCCCGAAGTGGGGGTAATCCTTGCGGAAGTTCTTGAGGAAATACATCTTCATACTCCTGCAACACACAAGAAATCAAAGGGGAAATGGAAGAATTAGTGGGGTTAGTATTAAAACAATGGGCCAAAAGTAACATCGGCTTGTTTTCATCATGGTCCACGAAGAGTTCTTTCCTCCTAGCCAACATCACTACGTTTTTCCACCTCTCTTGTCGTTGGGACAGCCTCGGATGTCCCTACTTCCTCACCTACGGCACTCCCCCCCTTATCTCCCTTTCCGGATTCCCCCCCCCCTTTCCCTTCAACTCCCTCATCTTTTGATGCCACTCATTTACTTGGGAGGGTGAGAGAGGATGAAGTGTGACCTTTCGGCCATTCTTCTCAAGCGTATACCGGTTGGACCTCCCATCGTGTTTAGTAGACCTATCATATTGCCATGGTCTACCTAACAACAAGTGACATGCTTGCATTGGGATCACGTCACAAAGTACCTCATCGTGGTAGTTTCCCACCTTAAACCGAATCACACATTGCCTCGTGACCCTTAATTCACCACAATCATTCAACCATTGTAGCTTGTAAGGACTAGTGTGTGGTGTAGTTGGTAGCTTCAAGAAATTTACCATAGCATGGCTCGCAACATTTGTACAACTACCACTATCAATCACCAAGGTGCACACATTCTCCTTTACAAGACACTTAGTATGGAATAGATTTTCCCTTTGACTCGGGTCATCTATCGCCTTACTAATCATGACACGTCTAACCACAAAGTTTGTAACCACACACTCCCCCTCTTGTGGATAGACATCTTCACTACCATCTACTTCATCAACATTCGGCCCATTTTCAGCTCCCTCTCCATCTTGAGGCTCGGCCTCATCCTCCCCCCTTTCGGAAACCACCTCCTCACCAAGGTAGTACACCTTTCCTTCTCGTAGGATCACATTGCGCCGGTTCGGACATTCGTTGGCCTTATGCCCCCAACCTTGGCACTTGAAGCATTGGAACCCCTTTGGGTTGGGATATTTGTGAGCCTCCGGTTTCGGAGGGAATTTAGGGACGGTTTTGGATTCGGGCAGCTTCATAGGGGCGAGTTGGTCCTTGTTTTTGGTCCAACCCGAGGGGGTTTGTACCCTTGCCTTGAAGGATGATCTCTCCTTAAGCTCCCTTTCAATCTCAAGGGCCTCTTGGAATATACCGTCAATGGTTTCAAACCGGTGAAGGGTCAAATGAGTGGAGATCTCTTTGTTCAACCCACACTTGAACCGGATGATGTCGTGACTGATTTTCTCCCCACGATGATCAAGTTTCAACATGAGTTGTTGGAACTCGTCAAAATAAGCCATCACACTCTTGCCTCCTTGCCGCAAGCCATATAATCTAGTAAGCAACTCATAACGATATCTCTCGGGAAGGTATCGTTGTCTCATCAAATACCTCAACCGATACCAAGGTGGTGGCTTCCCATCGACTAATTCATTACCAAATCGTTTAACATACTCCCACCAAGTGTTAGCATAGCCCTCAAGGTGAGCTATAGCGTAGCAACTCTTCTTTTCGTCCGAGATGTCATTAACTTGGAAAACTTTGTCACAAGCCGATTCCCAAGTTAAGTAGGCCTCGGGATCACTTTCACCCTTAAAGATGGGTAGGCTCAACTTGATGGTGTTGATGCCTACGTCTCTCTCTTGGTGTCGGTTTCCCCTATCTCCATACCCCCGGTATCTCCTAGGTTCTCCTCGACCCCCTCTTAACTCCTCCTCCCTCATATAAGCATCATCAAAGGCTCCATCTCCTTCATACTCCTCTCTACCGTATCCTTCAAAGTGGGCTGGTCGGCCTTGGCCATTTTGATTCGGAGGATTTGGAATTTGTGGTCTTTGGTTTAATGGAGCTTGGAATGGAGGGTTCGGATTTAGTGGAGGTACTTGGCGTCCAAATCCCTCTTGTGGAATTGGAGGGGCTTGGAAATGTAGTGGTCTAGTGGAGTCTCGGTTTGGAGGAAAATAGGTAGTTTGGCTTGCGGTATTTAGTGGAGCTTGGGGTGCATTTAGCATTTGGTGGACTGTTTCGGGGGTGATGGTTGCGGAGGAGGTCCTATCATGACCATTGGTAGATACATGTAGAGGAGTAGAAGTACGAGAGTTCCTTTGACTCTCCACTTGTTCTAATCTCCCACTAATAGTCGACACTTCCCCCTTTATTGCTGCCAAGTCCCCTCTCACGGCCCCAAATTCCGAATTCAACCTTTCAAGTGTCCGGGTAACGGCCTCAAGAGTGACCCTCATAGAATCAAGGGCATTAGTATCCACACTATGAGACGTAGTTCCTTCCATTGTCAAGATATTATCCGCTTTAGTTCACCACAAGTTCGTGTTCCACAAGTGTTGTATAATTGGCTAGTAACCGTGAAATTTTTAAGGTATGAGTAAGCTCTTATCCGGAATGGATTCTTGTTTGAAGACTCAAAGAATTCTTGCCGGACTAGAGTCAAAAATCAGCAACTCATTCAAACGAATAAAAGCACTCAAATAAACGTTGACACGAACAAACGGTTCAAGGATCTAATTGACAACCTAGTAGGAATGTACTAGTTTGTTAATTAGTTCTAGGACCAAGTAAGGGAAACCAAGGATCAACTATTAGCAACCAAAGAATATCCTAAGTTGAGCTTATAGTGACGTGGCAGCATGCAATGGTTCCACACGTTTTTCTTCTCTTTTTTTTTTTTTTTTGTTAATATTCACACAACTTGTTATAGTTTGCAAAGTGTTTTTGGTGGGAAAAATAAAATCTTGTAGTATTTCACCCTTTTCAAACTCAAGAAAGTGATGTTTGGTAGACTAATCCCACAAAACAAGGCTCCTTGAATTAGGGAAAAGTGATTGACAAGACTAAAAGGTGATGGGTGCAAGTCTTTCACAACAACTTTATAGCTTGTCTTACAACTTGAGCACACAACAAGATGAACAAGATGAACAAGTTCAAAAGATGAACACCTCAACAATCTTCTTCAACTTCTTTAGCACATAAACACAACATCCACCGATTTTATTTCTTTTTGGTCATCAACAACATACAACTTTCGGCCACTTCAAGTCACTACACAATGTTCAAGTTTTCAAGCTCAACTTTTGGATCTAGACACCTTAGTGTTGGTGAGAAAGAAACCAACACTAGGAACTCACTAAACAAGCAAAATAACACTTAGATCTAGACATGCAACATCATTCTCGGATTCTACTTTTAATGGATAGATTTTCAGAATTTCCTTTTGGTGTTGTTTGTTTAAGCCGTGTACTAGCCCAAGATGGGTTATGTTGGAACACAACCGGTCTTGCTTTGATACCAAATGATACAAAATCAAACCAACAACACCAAGAGCTTCAAGTAGGCTCGGATTTCAGCCCAACAACACAAGATCAACAAGTTTAAAGTTTCGGTTTTTCAGTCCAACAACACAAGAATAACAAGATAAACAACAATGCTAGTGAATCGAAAAGAGCCCCACACGGCTTCACTAGACTTTAAGATGACAAAATCAACAACAACCACAAGATAAGGAAAGATAGATAACTTGACATATAACATTCAAGAAACTAAGAACCCTAACATCAAGAGAGGACCCTAAGTCTAATGAATATAAACACCAAGTTCTTACGAGGACCAAGAGGCACTCAACGACCTCAAAACCCCTGTTTCTAGCCAAAGAGACAACACAAGTATCCCTCTACTTGTGAGATAGTAGTGGCGGCTTCCAAGAGTGGAAGAGAGAGAGAGAAGTTTAGTGTTCTTTAGGTTACAAAAATCAGCATTCAAAAAGTGAGGACTAACTCTCTAACATGTTCTATTTATACTACAAACAAAAGAGGTAAAATGACCCATCCGCCCTTGTTTCTTGTGCCAACCTTGAAGAGTAGCTTATTACACATTAAGACCTCTCTTCACACATAAAAACGTTTAGGTCCTTGGTTGGTTCAATCACCAACTCACACACGGCCACTTGCATGAACAAAGCTTGGAGTTTTTGTAATTCCCGAGCTTGGCTTCGTGTGAAAGGCCGTGTACCTGTGGAGGCTGCCCCAACCGTATCAACTTGGGAGGGTGAAAGAGGATGAAGTGTGACCTTTCGGCCATCCTTCTCAAGCGTATACCGGTTGGACCTCCCATCGTGTTTAGTAGACCTATCATATTGCCATGGTCTACCTAACAACAAGTGACATGCTTGCATTAAGATCATGTCACAAAGCACTTCATCGTGGTAGTTTCCCACCTTAAACCGAATCACACATTGCCTTGTGACCTTTAATTCACCACAATCGTTCAACCATTGTAGCTTGTAAGGACTAGTGTGTAGTGTAGTTGGTAGCTTTAAGAAATTTACCATAGCATGGCTCGCAACATTTGTACAACTACCACTATCAATCACCAAGGTGCACACACTCCCCTTTACAAGACACTTAGTATGGAATAGATTTTCCCTTTGACTCGTGTCATCTATCGCCTTACTAATCATGACACGTCTAACCACAAAGTTTGGAACCACACACTCCCCTTCTTGTGGATAGACATTTTCACTACCATCTAATTCATCATCATTCGGCCCATTTTCAGCTCCCTCTCTGATACAAAATCAAACAAACAACACCAAGAGCTTCAAGTAGGCTCGGATTTCAGTCCAACAACACAAGATCAACAAGTTTAAAGTTTCGGTTTTTCAGTCCAACCACACAAGAATAACAAGATAAATAACAATGCTAGTGAATCGAAAAGAGCCCCACACGGCTTCACTAGACTTTAAGATGACAAAATCAACAACAATAACAAGATAAAGAAAGATAGATAACTTGACATATAACATTCAAGAAACTAAGAACCCTAACATCAAGAGAGGACCCTAAGTCTAATGAATATAAACACCAAGTTCTTACGAGGACCAAGAGGCACTCAACGACCTCAAAACCCTTGTTTCTAGCCAAAGAGACAACACAAGTATCCCTCTACTTGTGAGATAGTAGTGGCGGCTTCCAAGAGTGGAAGAGAGAGAGAAAAGTTTAGTGTTCTTAGGTTACAAAAATCAGCATTCAAAAAGTGAGTACTAACTCTCTAACATGTTCTATTTATACTACAAACAAAAGGGGTAAAATGACCCATCCGCCCTTGCTTCTTGTGCCAACCTTGAAGAGTAGCTTATTACACATTAAGACCTCTCTTCACACATAAAAACGTTTAGGTCCTTGGTTGGTTCAATCACCAACTCACACACGGCCACTTGCATGAACAAAGCTTGGAGTTTTTGTAATTCCCGAGCTTGGCTTCGTGTGAAAGGCCGTGTACCTGTGGAGGCTGCCCCAACCGTATCATCCTCTCCATCTTGAGAGGAATTTGACCTCAAATTCAGCATTTGGTCATCTCCAACCGCATCCACGAGGGAGAGATCACCAACGTTGAAAGTGTTGTGCACTTGATATTCCGGTGGAAGGTCAATCTTGTAGGCGTTGTCATTGATTCTCTCAAGTACTTGGAAAGGACCATCACCCCTTGGCAGCAATTTGGACTTCCTTTGAGCTGGAAACCGATCCTTCCGAAGATGCACCCACACCCAATCTCCGGGTTCAAGCACAAGCCTTCTTCTCCCTTTGTTTACCCTTTTTGCAACCTCTTGGTTCTTCTTTTCAAGTTTGATCCGCACCGTCTCATGCATTTTCTTCATTGCCTCGGCTCTTTTATTTCCATCTAAGCTGGTCATGAGATCACTATACAAAGGAGTGAGATCTAAAGGGGTAAGAGGATTTAGGCCGTGTACCTGTGGAGGCTGCCCCAACCGTATCATCTTGGGAGGGTGAGAGAGGATGAAGTGTGACCTTTCGGCCATCCTTCTCAAGCGTATACCGGTTGGACCTCCCATCGTGTTTAGTAGACCTATCATATTGCCATGGTCTACCTAACAACAAGTGACATGCTTGCATTGGGATCACGTCACAAAGTACCTCATCGTGGTAGTTTCCCACCTTAAACCGAATCACACATTGCCTCGTGACCCTTAATTCACCACAATCATTCAACCATTGTAGCTTGTAAGGACTAGTGTGTGGTGTAGTTGGTAGCTTCAAGAAATTTACCATAGCATGGCTCGCAACATTTGTACAACTACCACTATCAATCACCAAGGTGCACACATTCCCCTTTACAAGACACTTAGTATGGAATAGATTTTCCCTTTGACTCGGGTCATCTATCGCCTTACTAATCATGACACGTCTAACCACAAAGTTTGGAACCACACACTCCCCCTCTTGTGGATAGACATCTTCACTACCATCTACTTCATCATCATTCGGCCCATTTTCAGCTCCCTCTCCATCTTGAGGCTCGGCCTCATCCTCCCCCCTTTCGGAAACCACCTCCTCACCAAGGTAGTACACCTTTCCTTCTCGTAGGATCATATTGCGCCGGTTCGGACATTCGTTGGCTTTATGCCCCCAACCTTGGCACTTGAAGCATTGGAACCCCTTTGGGTTGGGATATTTGTGAGCCTCCGGTTTCGGAGGGAATTTAGGGACGGTTTTGGACTCGGGCAGCTTCGTAGGGGCGGGTTGGTCCTTGTTTTTGGTCCAACCCGAGGGGGTTTGTACCCTTGCCTTGAAGGATGATCTCTCCTTAAGTTCCCTTTCAATCTCAAGGGCCGCTTGGAATATACCGTCAATGGTTTCAAACCGGTGAAGGGTCAAATGAGTGGAGATCTCTTTGTTCAACCCACACTTGAACCGGATGATGTCGTGACTGATTTGCTCCCCACGATGATCAAGTTTCAACATGAGTTGTTGGAACTCGTCAAAATAGGCCATCACACTCTTGCCTCCTTGCCGCAAGCCATATAATCTAGCAAGCAACTCATGACGATATCTCTCGGGAAGGTATCGTTGTCTCATCAAATACCTCAACCGATACCAAGGTGGTGGCTGCCCATCGACTAATTCATTACCAAATCGTTTAACATACTCCCACCAAGTGTTAGCATAGCCCTCGAGGTGAGCTATAGCGTAGCAACTCTTCTTTTCGTCCGAGATGTCATTAACTTGGAAAACTTTGTCACAAGCCGATTCCCAAGTTAAGTAGGCCTCGGGATCACTTTCACCCTTAAAGATGGGTAGGCTCAACTTGATGGTGTTGATGCCTACGTCTCTCTCTTGGTGTCGGTTTCCCCTATCTCCATACCCCCGGTATCTCCTAGGTTCTCCTCGACCCCCTCTTAACTCCTCCTCCCTCATATAAGCATCATCAAAGGCTCCATCTCCTTCATACTCCCCTCTACCGTATCCTTCAAAGTGGGCTGGTCGGCCTTGGCCGTTTTGAGTCGGAGGATTTGGAATTTGCGGTCTTTGGGTTAATGGAGCTTGGAACTTAGTTCACCACAAGTTCGTGTTCCACAAGTGTTGTATAATTGGCTAGTAACCGTGAAATTTTTAAGGTATGAGTAAGCTCTTATCCGGAATGGATTCTTGTTTGAAGACTCAAAGAATTCTTGCCGGACTAGAGTCAAAAATCAGCAACTCATTCAAACGAATAAAAGCACTCAAATAAACGTTGACACGAACAAACGGTTCAAGGAACTAGTTGACAACCTAGTAGAAATGTACTAGTTTGTTAATTAGTTCTAGGACCAAGTAAGGGAAACCAAGGATCAACAATTAGCAACCAAAGAATATCCTAAGTTGAGCTTATAGTGACGTGGCAGCATGCAATGGTTCCACACGTTTTTCTTCTCTTTTTTTTTTTTTTTGTTAATATTTACACAACTTGTTATAGTTTGCAAAGTGTTTTTGGTGGGAAAAATAAAATCTTGTAGTATTTCACCCTTTTCAAACTCAAGAAAGTGATGTTTGGTAGACTAATCCCACAAAACAAGGCTCCTTGAATTAGGGAAAAGTGATTGACAAGACTAAAAGGTGATGGGTGCAAGTCTTTCACAACAACTTTATAGCTTGTCTTACAACTTGAGCACACAACAAGATGAACAAGATGAACAAGTTCAAAAGATGAACACCTCAACAATCTTCTTCAACTTCTTTAGCACATAAACACAACATCCACCGATTTTATTTCTTTTTGGTCATCAACAACATACAACTTTCGGCCACTTCAAGTCACTACACAATGTTCAAGTTTTCAAGCTCAACTTTTGGACCTAGACACCTTAGTGTTGGTGAGAAAGAAACCAACACTAGGAACTCACTAAACAAGCAAAATAACACTTAGATCTAGACATGCAACATCATTCTCGGCTTCAACTTTTAATGGACAGATTTTCAGAATTTTCTTTTGGTGTTGTTTGTTTAAGCCGTGAACTAGCCCAAGATGGGTTATGTTGGAACACAACCGGTCTTGCTTTGATACCAAATGATACAAAATCAAACCAACAACACCAAGAGCTTCAAGTAGGCTCGGATTTCAGTCCAACAACACAAGATCAACAAGTTTAAAGTTTCGGTTTTTCAGTCCAACCACACAAGAATAACAAGATAAATAACAATGCTAGTGAATCGAAAAGAGCCCCACACGGCTTCACTAGACTTTAAGATGACAAAATCAACAACAACAACAAGATAAAGAAAGATAGATAACTTGACATATAACATTCAAGAAACTAAGAACCCTAACATCAAGAGAGGACCCTAAGTCTAATGAATATAAACACCAAGTTCTTACGAGGACCAAGAGGCACTCAACGACCTCAAAACCCTTGTTTCTAGCCAAAGAGACAACACAAGTATCCCTCTACTTGTGAGATAGTAGTGGCGGCTTCCAAGAGTGGAAGAGAGAGAGAAAAGTTTAGTGTTCTTAGGTTACAAAAATCAGCATTCAAAAAGTGAGTACTAACTCTCTAACATGTTCTATTTATACTACAAACAAAAGGGGTAAAATGACCCATCCGCCCTTGCTTCTTGTGCCAACCTAGAAGAGTAGCTTATTACACATTAAGACCTCTCTTCACACATAAAAACGTTTAGGTCCTTGGTTGGTTCAATCACCAACTCACACACGGCCACTTGCATGAACAAAGCTTGGAGTTTTTGTAATTCCCGAGCTTGGCTTCGTGTGAAAGGCCGTGTACCTGTGTAGGCTACCCCAACCGTATCACTCTCCATCTTGAGGCTCGGCCTCATCCTCCCCCCTTTCGGAAACCACCTCCTCACCAAGGTAGTACACTTTCCCTTCTCGTAGGATCACATTGCACCGGTTCAGACATTCATTGGCCTTATGCCCCCAACCTTGGCACTTGAAGCATTGGAACCCCTTTGGGTTGGGATATTTGTGAGCCTCCAGTTTCGGAGGGAATTTAGGGACTGTTTTGGACTCGCGCAGCTTCGTCGGGGCGGGTTGGTCCTTGTTTTTGGGCCACCCCGAGGGGGTTTGTACCCTTGCCTTGAAGGATGATCTCTCCTTAAGTTCCCTTTCAATCTCAAGGGCCGCTTGGAATATACCGTCAATGGTTTCAAACCGGTGAAGGGTCAAATGAGTGGAGATCTCTTTGTTCAACCCACACTTGAACCGGATGATGTCGTGACTGATTTGCTCCCCACGATGATCAAGTTTCAACATGAGTTGTTGGAACTCGTCAAAATAGGCCATCACACTCTTGCCTCCTTGCCGCAAGCCATATAATCTAGCAAGCAACTCGTGACGATATCTCTCGGGAAGGTATCGTTGTCTCATCAAATACCTCAACCGATACCAAGGTGGTGGCTTCCCATCAACTAATTCATTACCAAATCGTTTAACATACTCCCACCAAGTGTTAGCATAGCCCTCGAGGTGAGCTATAGCGTAGCAACTCTTCTTTTCTTCCGAGATGTCATTAACTTGGAAAACTTTGTCACAAGCCGATTCCCAAGTTAAGTAGGTCTCGGGGTCACTTTCACCCTTAAAGATGGGTAGGCTCAACTTGATGGTGTTGATGCCTACGTCTCTCTCTTGGTGTCGGTTTCCCCTATCTCCATACTGATACGGTTAGGACAGCCACACGGCCTTTCACACGAAGCCAAGCTCGGGAATTACAAAAACTCCAAGCTTTGTTCATGCAAATGGCCGTGTGTGAGTTGGTGATTGAACCAACCAAGGACTTAAACGTTTTTATGTGTGAAGAGGGGTCCTAATGTGTAATAAACTACTCTCCAAGGTTGGCACAAGAAGCAAGGGCGGATGAGTCATTTTACCCCTTTCCTTTTGTAGTATAAATAGAAGATGTGAGAGAGTTATTAGATAGTTTTTGAAATCTGATTTTTGTAACCTAAAATATCACAACATTTCCTCTCTCTTCCACTCTTGGAGCCGCCTCCAACATCTCACAAGTAGAGGAATACTTGTGTTGTATCTTTGGCTAGAAACAAGGGTTTTGAGGTCTTTGAGTGCCTCTTGGTCCTTGTAAGAACTTGGTGTTTACATTCTCTAGACTTAGGGTCCTCTCTTGATGTTAGGGTTCTTAGTATCTTGAATGTTATATGTCAAGTTATCTATCTTTTCTTTATCTTGTTGTTGTTGTTGTTGTTAATTTTGTTATCTTTAAAGACTAGTGAAGCCGTGTGGGGCTACTTTCGATTCACTAGCATTCTTGTTCATCTATTTGCTCTCTTGTTGTGTGCTGAAAACTGAAAATTGAACTTGTTATTCTTGTGTTGTTGGACTGAAATCCGAACCTACTTGTAGCTCTTGGTGTTGTTGGTTTGATCTTGTATCATTTGGTATCAAAGCAAGACCGGTTGTGTTCCAACATAACCCATCTTGGGCTAGTTCACGGTCTAAACAAGCAATACCAAAGGGAAGTTCTGAAAAATCTGTCCATTAAAAGTTGAAAACCGAGAATGATGTTGCATGTCTAGACCTAGGCGTTATTTTGCTTGTTTAGTGAGTTTCTAGTGTTGGTTTCTTTCTCACCAACACTAAGGTGTCTAGATCCGAAAGTTGAGCTTGAAAACTTGAACATTGAGTAGTGACTTGAAGTGGCCGAAGGTTGTATGTTGTTGATGAGCAAAAGAAAAATCGGTGGTTATGTGTTATGTGCTAAAGAAGTTGATGGAGTTTGTTGAGGTGTTCATCTTTTGAACTTGTTCATCTTGTTCATCTTGTTGTGTGCTCAAGTTGTAAGACAAGTTATAAAGTTGTTGTGAAAGACTTGCACCCCTCACCCTCTAGTCTTGTCAATCACTTTTCCCTAATTCAAGGAGCCTTGTTTTGTGGGATTGGTCAACCAAACACCACTTTCTTGAGTTTGAAAAGGTTGAAAGACTACAAGATTTTATTTTTCCCACCAAAACATTTTGCAAACTATAACAAGTTGTGTGAATATTAACACAAAAAAAAAAAAAAAAAAGATAAGAGGAACGGGTGGAACCATTGCATGCTGCCACGTCACTATAAGCTCAACTTAGGATATTCTTTGGTTGCAAATTGTTGATCCTTGGTTTCCCTTAATTGGTCCTAGAACTAATTAACAAACTAGTACATTCCTACTAGGTTGTCAACTAGTTCCTTGAACCGTTTGTTCGTGTCAACGATTATTTGAGTGCTTTTATTCGTTTGAATGAGTTGCTGATTTTTGATTCTAGTCCGGCAAGAATTCTTTGAGTCTTCAAACAAGAATCCATTCCGGATAAGAGCTCACTCATACCTTGAAAATTTCACGGTTACTAGCCAATTATACAACACTTGTGGAACACGAACTTGTGGTGAACTAAAGCGGATAATATCTTGACAATGGAAGGAGCTACGTCTCATAATGCGGATACTAATGCCCTTGATTCTATGAGGGTCACTCTTGAGGCCGTTACCCGGACACTTGAAAGGTTGAATTCTGAATTTGGGGCCGTGAGAGGGGACTTGGCAGCCATAAAGGGGGAAGTGTCGACTATTAGTGGGAGATTAGAACAAGTGGAGAGTCAAAGGAACTCTCGTCCTTCTACTCCTCTACACGTATCTACCAATGGTCATGATAGGACCTCCTCCGCAACCATCACCCCCGAAACAGTCCACCAAATGCTAAATGCACCCCAAGCTCCACTAAATACCGCAAGTCAAACTACCTATTTTCCTCCAAACCGAGACTCCACTAGACCACTACATTTCCAAGCCCCTCCAATTCCACAAGAGGGATTTGGACGACAAGTACCTCCACTAAATCCGAACCTTCCATTCCAAGCTCCATTAACCCAAAGACCGCAAATTCCAAATCCTCCGACTCAAAACGGCCAAGGCCGACCAGCCCACTTTGAAGGATACGGTAGAGGGGAGTATGAAGGAGATGGAGCCTTTGATGATGCTTATATGAGGGAGGAGGAGTTAAGAGGGGGTCGAGGAGAACCTAGGAGATACCGGGGGTATGGAGATAGGGGAAACCGACACCAAGAGAGAGACGTAGGCATCAACACCATCAAGTTGAGCCTACCCATCTTTAAGGGTGAAAGTGATCCCGAGGCCTACTTAACTTGGGAATCGGCTTGTGACAAAGTTTTCCAAGTTAATGACATCTCGGACGAAAAGAAGAGTTGCTACGCTATAGCTCACCTCGAGGGCTATGCTAACACTTGGTGGGAGTATGTTAAACGATTTGGTAATGAATTAGTCGATGGGCAGCCACCACCTTGGTTTCGGTTGAGGTATTTGATGAGACAACGATACCTTCCCGAGAGATATCGTCATGAGTTGCTTGCTAGGTTATATGGCTTGCGGCAAGGGGGCAAGAGTGTGATGGCCTATTTTGACGAGTTCCAACAACTCATGTTGAAACTTGATCATCGTGGGGAGCAAATCAGTCATGACATCATCCGGTTCAAGTGTGGGTTGAACAAAGAGATCTCCACTCATTTGACCCTTCATCGGTTTGAAACCATCGACGGTATATTCCAAGCGGCCCTAGAGATTGAAAGGGAACTTAAGGAGAGATCATCCTTCAAGGCAAGGGTACAAGCTCCCTCGGGTTGGCCCAAAAACAAGGACCAACCCGCCCCTACGAAGCTGCCCGAGTCCAAAACAGTCCACTACGAGTCCAAAACAGTCCCTAAATTCCCTCCGAAACCGGAGGCTCACAAATATCCCAACCCAAAGGGATTCCAATGCTTCAAGTGCCAAGGTTGGGGGCATAAGGCCAATGAATGTCCGAACCGGCGCAATGTGATCCTACGAGAAGGGAAAGTGTACTACCTTGGTGAGGAGGTGGTTTCCGAAAGGGGGGAGGATGAGGCCGAGCCTCAAGATGGAGAGGAAGCTGAAAATGGGCCGAATGATGATGAATTAGATGGTAGTGAAGATGCCTATCCACAAGAAGGGGAGTGTGTGGTTCCTAACTTTGTGGTTAGACGTGTCATGATTAGTAAGGCGATAGATGACCCGAGTCAAAGGGAAAATCTATTCCATACTAAGTGTCTTGTAAAGGGGAGTGTGTGCACCTTGGTGATTGATAGTGGTAGTTGTACGAATGTTGCGAGCCAAGCTATGGTAAATTTCTTGAAGCTGCCAACTACACCACACACTAGTCCTTACAAGCTACAATGGTTGAACGATTGTGGTGAATTAAGGGTCGCAAGGCAATGTGTGATTCGGTTTAAGGTAGGAAACTACCACGATGAAGTGCTTTGTGACGTGATCCCAATGCAAGCATGTCACTTGTTGTTAGGTAGACCATGGCAATATGATAGGTCTACTAAACACGATGGGAGGTCCAACCGGTATACGCTTGAGAAGGATGGCCGAAAGGTCACACTTCACCCTCTTTCACCCTCCCAAGTACATGAGTGGCATCAAAAGATGAGAGAGTTAAAAGGAAAGGGAAAGGAAACCGGGAAAGGAGAAACGGGGGGGGATGCCGTAGGTGAGGAAGTAGGGCCATCCGAATCTGTCCCAACCACAAAGGAGATGGAAAACGTAGTGATGTTGGCTAGGAGGAAAGAACTCTTCGTGGACCATGATGAAAACAAGCCGATGTTACTGTTGGCCCATTGTTTTAATACTAACCCCACTAATTCTTCCATTTCCCCTTTGATTTCTTGTGCGTTGCAGGAGTATGAAGATGTATTTCCTCAAGAACTTCCGCAAGGATTGCCCCCACTTCGGGGAATTGAGCACCAAATTGATTTGGTGCCGGGTTCACAACTTCCAAACAAACCGGCCTATAGGAGCAATCCCATGGACACTAAGGAGCTTGAGAGGCAAGTTGAAGAGCTTCTCAACAAGGGATACATCAAGGAAAGCATGAGTCCGTGTGCTGTTCCGGTGCTTTTGGTACCAAAGAAGGACGGAACTTGGCGCATGTGCGTCGATTGTAGAGCCATCAACAAAATCACTATAAGGTATCGTCATCCAATTCCTAGACTAGATGATATGTTAGATGAGCTCCACGGATCTTGTTTGTTTTCTAAAGTGGACCTTAGGAGCGGCTATCACCAAATTCGCATGTAACCCGGTGATGAGTGGAAGACCGCATTCAAGACCAAATTCGGTCTATATGAGTGGCTGGTCATGCCCTTCGGCCTTACCAATGCTCCTAGCACATTTATGAGGCTAATGAATCATGTAATGAAGCCTTATATTGGAAAGTTTGTGGTGGTTTACTTTGATGATGTGTTGGTGTATAGTAAATCTATTAATGATCATGTAATGCATTTGAGATATGTGTTTGATGTGCTCCGAAAGGAGAAGCTGTATGCCAATATGGAGAAGTGTTCTTTTGGTGTTGATAAAGTTATATTCTTGGGTTTTGTCGTGAGCTCACGGGGTGTGGAAGTGGACGATTCCAAGATAGACTCTATCCGAAGTTGGCCGACCCCTAAAACTATTGGAGAAATCCGAAGTTTCCACGGGTTGGCAAGCTTTTATAGGAGGTTTGTCAAAGGATTTAGTTCCATAGAAGCCCCCTTGACCGAGGTAATTAGAAAGGACGGACCCTTTAAATGGGGTGATGAGCAAGCTAGGGCTTTTGAGGCCTTGAAAGCTACGCTCATCTCGGCGCCTTTATTGCAATTGCCCGATTTTGATAAGATGTTTGAAATAGAGTGTGATGCTAGTAAAGTTGGTATCGGGGCTGTTTTGATGCAAGAAGGTAAGCCCGTTGCTTATTTCAGTGAAAAGCTCAAAGGGGCAACTCTTAATTACTCAACTTATGATTTGGAGTTGTACGCCCTTGTTAGAGCTTTGGGAAATTGGCAACATTATTTGTGGCCTAAGGAGTTTGTGATACGAACGGATCATGAGTCGTTGAAACACCTTAAGAGCCAAGACAAGTTGAATAGGCGTCATGCTAAGTGGATTGAGTTCATCGAGACTTTCCCTTATGTAATTCATTACAAAAGGGGAAAGGAAAATGTTGTTGCCGATGCCTTGTCTAGGAAGCATGTGCTTGTTGCTACCTTGTCTTCGAAATTGATGGGTTTTGAGAGCTTGCGGTTGTTATATCCCGAGGATCCTACCTTTGCTCCTATTTTTAGGGAATGCGAAGAGTGGGGAAGGGACCGTTGGCTCAAGGAGAATAACCATTCCTCCTACTCTCGGTTCGATGGGTATTTGTTCAAAGGGAGGAGGTTGTGTGTTCCTTCTAGTTCTTGGAGGGAATTATTTGTAAGGGAGGCCCATGACGGAGGCCTCATGGGTCACTTTGGGGTAGACAAGACCCTCGGAATCTTAGAGGAGAACTTCTATTGGCCCAAAATGCGCAAAGACGTCACTAAAATTTGTAGTCAATGCGTGGCCTGCCGGAGTGCGAAATCTCGTCTCTTACCCCAAGGATTATACACCCCACTCCCTACTCCCCTTAGGCCTTGGTTGGACATCTCGATGGATTTTGTTTTGGGGCTGCCAAGGACTAGAAAGGGCCGAGATAGCATTTTTGTTATTGTTGATAGATTCTCTAAAATGGCTCATTTTATTCCATGTACTAAAACCGAGGATGCTAGTAGTGTAGCTTCATTATTTGTTGAACATGTTGTCAAGCTTCACGGGGTACCGAGGACTATTGTGAGCGATAGGGACTCCAAGTTCCTAAGTCTCTTTTGGAAGTCCATGTGGGGTAGGCTTGGAACGAAGTTACTTTTCTCCACGTCTTGCCACCCACAAACCGATGGCCAAACGGAGGTAGTAAATAGAACCTTAGGGTCTATGCTACGTTCTATGGTTAAAGGTAAACTGACTTCATGGGAAGATCACCTACCCTTAGTGGAATTTGCCTACAACCGGGTAATACATTCGAGCACGGGAATGACTCCCTTTGAATGTGTTTACGGCCTGAATCCCCTTACCCCTTTAGATCTCACTCCTTTGTCTAGTGATCTCATGACCAGCTTAGATGGAAACAAAAGAGCCGAGGCAATGAAGAAAATGCATGAGACGGTGCGGATCAAGCTTGAAAAGAAGAATCAAGAGATTGCCAAAAGGGCAAACAAAGGGAGAAGAAGGCTTGTGCTTGAACCCGGAGATTGGGTGTGGGTGCATCTTCGAAAAGACCGGTTTCCAGCTCATAGGAAGTCCAAATTGCTGCCAAGGGGTGATGGTCCTTTCCAAGTACTTGAGAGGATCAATGACAACGCCTACAAGATTGACCTTCCACCGGAATATCAAGTGCACAACACTTTCAACGTTGGTGATCTCTCTCTCGTGGATGCGGTTGAAGATGACCAAATGCTGTATTTGAGGCCAAATTCCTCTCAAGATGGAGAGCATGATACGGTTAGGACAGCCACACGGCCTTTCACACGAAGCCAAGCTCGGGAATTACAAAAACTCCAAGCTTTGTTCATGCAAATGGCCGTGTGTGAGTTGGTGATTGAACCAACCAAGGACTTAAACGTTTTTATGTGTGAAGAGGGGTCCTAATGTGTAATAAACTACTCTCCAAGGTTGGCACAAGAAGCAAGGGCGGATGAGTCATTTTACCCCTTTCCTTTTGTAGTATAAATAGAAGATGTGAGAGAGTTATTAGATAGTTTTTGAAATCTGATTTTTGTAACCTAAAATATCACAACATTTCCTCTCTCTTCCACTCTTGGAGCCGCCTCCAACATCTCACAAGTAGAGGAATACTTGTGTTGTATCTTTGGCTAGAAACAAGGGTTTTGAGGTCTTTGAGTGCCTCTTGGTCCTTGTAAGAACTTGGTGTTTACATTCTCTAGACTTAGGGTCCTCTCTTGATGTTAGGGTTCTTAGTATCTTGAATGTTATATGTCAAGTTATCTATCTTTTCTTTATCTTGTTGTTGTTGTTGTTGTTAATTTTGTTATCTTTAAAGACTAGTGAAGCCGTGTGGGGCTACTTTCGATTCACTAGCATTCTTGTTCATCTATTTGCTCTCTTGTTGTGTGCTGAAAACTGAAAATTGAACTTGTTATTCTTGTGTTGTTGGACTGAAATCCGAACCTACTTGTAGCTCTTGGTGTTGTTGGTTTGATCTTGTATCACATACCCCCGGTATCTCCTAGGTTCTCCTCGACCCCCTCTTAACTCCTCCTCCCTCATATAAGCATCATCAAAGGCTCCATCTCCTTTATACTCCTCTCTACCGTATCCTTCAAAGTGGGCTGGTCGGCCTTGGCCGTTTTAATTCGGAGGATTTGGAATTTGCGGTCTTTGGGTTAATGGAGCTTGGAATGGAGGGTTCGGATTTAGTGGAGGTACTTGGCGTCCAAATCCCTCTTGTGGAATTGGAGGGGCTTGGAAATGTAGTGGTCTAGTGGGGTCTCGGTTTGGAGGAAAATAGGTAGTTTGGCTTGCGGTATTTAGTGGAGCTTGGGGTGCATTTAGCATTTGGTGGACTGTTTCGGCGGTGATGGTTGCGGAGGAGGTCCTATCATGACCATTGGTAGATACATGTAGAGGAGTAGAAGGACGAGAGTTCCTTTGACTCTCCACTTGTTCTAATCTCCCACTAATAGTCGACACTTCCCCCTTTATTGCTGCCAAGTCCCCTCTCACGGCCCCAAATTCCGAATTCAACCTTTCAAGTGTCCGGGTAACGGCCTCAAGAGTGACCCTCATAGAATCAAGGGCATTAGTATCCACATTATGAGACGTAGCTCCTTCCATTGTCAAGATATTATCCGCTTTAGTTCACCACAAGTTCGTGTTCCACAAGTGTTGTATAATTGGCTAGTAACCGTGAAATTTTTAAGGTATGAGTAAGCTCTTATCCGGAATGGATTCTTATTTGAAGACTCAAAGAATTCTTGCCGGACTAGAGTCAAAAATCAGCAATTCATTCAAACGAATAAAAGCACTCAAATAATCGTTGACACGAACAAACGGTTCAAGGAACTAGTTGACAACCTAGTAGGAATGTACTAGTTTGTTAATTAGTTCTAGGACCAAGTAAGGGAAACCAAGGATCAACAATTAGGAACCAAAGAATATCCTAAGTTGAGCTTATAGTGACGTGGCAGCATGCAATGGTTCCACACATTCTTCTTCTCTCTTTTTTTTTTTTTTTTTGTGTTAATATTCACACAACTTGTTATAGTTTGCAAAGTGTTTTGGTGGGAAAAATAAAATCTTGTAGTATTTCACCCTTTTCAAACTCAAGAAAGTGAGGTTTGGTTGACTAATCCCACAAAACAAGGCTCCTTGAATTAGGGAAAAGTGATTGACAAGACTAGAAGGTGATGGGTGCAAGTCTTTCACAACAACTTTATAGCTTGTCTTACAACTTGAGCACACAACAAGATGAACAAGATGAACAAGTTCAAAAGATGAACACCTCAACAAACTTCATCAACTTCTTTAGCACATAAACACACAACCACCGATTTTTCTTTTGGTTATCAACAACATACAACTTTCGGCCACTTCAAGTCACTACACAATGTTCAAGTTTTCAAGCTCAACTCTTGGATCTAGACACCTAAGTGTTGGTGAGAAAGAAACCAACACTAGAAACTCACTAAACAAGCAAAATAACACCTAGATCTAAACATACAACATCACTCTTGGTTTCAACTTTTAATGGACAGATTTTCAGAATTTCTTTTTGGTGTTGTTTGTTTAAGCCGTGAACTAGCCCAAGATGGGTTATGTTGGAACACAACCGGTCTCGCTTTGATACCAAATGATACAAAATCAAACCAACAACACCAAGAGCTTCAAGTAGGCTCGGATTTCAGTCCAACAACACAAGAACAACAAGTTTAAGTTTCGGTTTTTCAGTCCAACAACACAAGAACAACAAGATAGATAACAATGCTAGTGAATCGAAAAGAGCCCCACACGGCTTCACTAGACTTTAAGATAACAAAATCAACAACAACAACAAGATAAAGAAAGATAGATAACTTGACATATAACATTCAAGAAACTAAGAACCCTAACGTCAAGAGAGGACCCTAAGTCTAATGAATATAAACACCAAGTTCTTACGAGGACCAAGAGTGATACGATAAGGGCAAGGAAAGCACGAAACAACTCCAAAACAGTCCACTAATCTTAAGGATTTGAGGACCAAGATGGAGACCACTCTCGGATTCGCTACCAACAACAAGAATACAAGATACAAGGGTGTATTTCAACACAAAAACAGCTACAAAACGTGATGAACAAGATGTACAACAACAATACAAGTTTCGGATCCAACGAAGGCCCAAAACAGTCCACTACAACAACACATACACGATTTGCAAGAAAAATAAAGATAGATAGTGAGACCAAGATTATTACAAGATTAAGAACTAAAGAGTATATTAAACTCAAAAACCCCTAATGAATGTAACAATCAAAACCACACTCTTACGGTGACCACCAAGGGAACGAACTCGCCTCAAGATCTACCGTTTCCAAGCAAAGAACAATGTTAGCTTTTCCAAGCCCTATACTAGAATTACACTAAGTTGGTCTACTCTCAAGAGAGAGGATTTTAAGAGTCTCAAAATCTCATCTTTCATAAACTAAAAAACTAAGTGAAAATAAGACTAAGGGGCCTATTTATAGTGTATTACAAAAGAAGACAAAAAGACCATATTACCCTTAATGAGAGGGGCGGCCTTGGTGTGTTGGAAGACAATATGAATTGTCCAAAATGCCCTTTAGGCTAAGTGACCGAACTGCCCTTAGTAAAGGCACCAAAACCGTGAACCAACAAAGGTGGTCCAAATTCGAGAGTCCTTAAGTCTTCAAGGCTCCAATCAATCTTCCACACTTGGGTTTGGTCAATGGTAGGCTAAAAACATCCCCTCCAAGTATGATCCCATGCCCTCCATGTGACCAAAGCTTGATTCTTCACATTGTGACTTCGAATGATGTCGTCAAAAGCTAAGGCGGTCATTATTCTTATATCATCCTCCTCTTCTTGAAAAGGATTCGACCTCGAATCCAAACCTTGCAAAACTGAAAAGAGGACACACAAATGCAAACTCCTCATGGCATGAGGGTTAGGGTTAGCATAACAAATCATCTCAACATGCCAAGGTTGCACATATTTGCAATATAACCAAGAATCCTTTGAAAGGAATATTAAAACTCAATAAAAGATGTACAAAGGGTTTGGTTATAGGGTACATCAAGAGTAACACTTTGCTTGTCATATAGACCAAGCATCAAGTTTGGTGCACCAACATCACCATGTCTAAATTTGGCACCGGGGTCAAATGGGAAAAGTGGCCATAGACACGGGTCTCGACAACACTTCCCTTTCCCGTGGTTTACACCCAAACTAAATGACATACTCTTTATAATAACATACATATCATCCAACTCAAATAGAGAGTAGAGAAAGGTGTCACTCAATTCGACTTCTACTAAGGTGCTCTCATGTGTGTACTCACTACTAGTTTCCCAATAATCACCATGAGTACTCTCAACAATGAAATCACACAAAGTAGAAGAAGAAGTAGCTTCCGCAACTACACATTCCTTACCCTTAAGAGTACTCTCATCTTCCAAGAAGAGATTTCCCTCTTTAGGAGGAATGTTGTCACACCATAGTGGGTTAGCATATAGGCTATAGCTTCCAAGGCAAGCTATACCGTCATTTTCACCACTAGGTTCATTAGGAGTGTTTAAATCATCTTCAAACAAGACATTATTCCTAAAAAGAGTGTGATCTACCTCACGGACAGATTTGGAACAAGAAAGTTCCTCACTCTCTAAATGATCAATATCAAGTTTCAAGGATGTTTCAAACACAATATTACCCCAAGAAGAGCTCTCGGGTTCATTCTCACTTTGTTGACCAACATTTTCAAATATTTCACTCACTTGAGTCCTATTAAGCACATCACACACATACTCAAGTGGTGGGTAATTTTCACACATAAGTTGATCAACACAAATTTCAGAGGATAACGTACTTTCATTCAACATAATGGTTTCAACGCTAGGTGGACATAAATCGATCTTACAAGAAGAGCCTATTCGGTCATCAATAGGATCAACTAGTGTATCCACACTCACAACATGTACATCATCATCAAGTGGCAAAGAAACAATACACTCACATATAGGCAAGCTACAACTCACACTCAATGGGCTACTAGCCGCACAATTATCATTCACATGTACAAAAGTGTAAGAGTTTGCCATTTCACCTTGAAGTCCTTGAGTAGATTCTTCTTTGTCATGGTGTGAAGGTCCTCCAAAGGTTTGGGCAGCAACTTCCCTTTGGCATTGTTCTTCTTCGCTTGCCATGTTGGTACCTACACAAATGTCCTTAGAAATAGAAGGACAACCAATGTTAGTATAGTTTGGTGGTAATCCCCTCACTTCGCTCAACACAACCTCTCCTTTTTCCACTCTCGGATTACCACCTTTCACTCCCTTACTCCTCTCAATCTTTTGTCTCTCATAATAAGTTGAATTGGAGGAGGTAGGAACTTCTTTTTGCGGCCCGGGCAGAATGTACGTCTCAAGGCAATTTCCCCATCGGTCTCTTATAATATTAGGCCAATTTTGCATATTTAGAACTTTATGTTGTGCAAACCAATCGGCGCCCAAGCTCACATAACCATAGGTTATGGGAAAAACATCACACCACACCTCCTCATGGTAATTAAATTGGGAGAAGACAACCTTTACCCTCTCGGTGACCTTAAACCCGTCCAAGAAGTATGGAACAAGTAAAGGCTCGCAAAATAACCCCAAGTAATCAACCATGGATGGAACAATGTAGTTTCTATAGTACCTATCATTTAACACAACGAGGCAGCCCGGTATCCCGCAAATGGTCACCTTTCCGGAGTGTACACTCCTTCTCGGATCAACATTGTAAAGCACATGAGTACCCCTCGGTTTTGGAGATGCATACTCTCTTCTTCTCATTGGAAAACCTACACTATTGCTAGTATAACCATTCACACTATATCGACCTTGATAAGAAGTACTACAAGGTGGAGAATATGAATCTTCACACTCCTCACGTGTACTCTCATCATAGCTCTCATAAGGTTTGCGAACGAAAGGGTTATACCTAACACCAAATCTAGGTTCGGAGTGGGGAGTGCGAGACTCCTCACATGTCCCAACTTCATCATAAGATCCATCACGAGGTCCTACATCATCTCCAAAGTCACCATAAGCACTAGGCACTTCATTCACCTCATTTTCTCCCTCAAAACAGTAACTTTCAAATCTGCCTATGTTTTGATCATGACTATTTTCATAGCCTCCGCAATCTCCCTCAACTTCGTAGCCATAAAAACCCTCACTACAATCATAGTCTCCCATATTGTAGTCACAATAATCCCCGGCTATCGAAGTCATGTTCCCCTTATATCACCCTTTAAACCTACAAAATGAACAAACAAGATTAGTAGTAAAGCTCCTCAACAACACTCGATACACTCACCTTTAGGATTCTCACAATTGGAGCGGCGAATATTGAAAGTTGCTTATACTCCGGTAGTCAATAGGATGTCAATTCTACTTGGCGGCCGGAATATATTCTTGTTTGATCGACTCAAGACACAACACAAAATCTACTTACGAACTTGAAACAAAGAAGTTACTACGAGTTAAAAATGAGAAAAGCACACAAACAACGAAGACACGAAGAAACGGATTCAATAATTAATCTACAACTAAGTAGGTGATTACTAGTTGTTAATTAATTCTAGAATCAAGACATGAAACTAATGAAACAATAAGATGAAACTAAGAATCTAAAATTTTGAGCTCGGAAATATTGCGTGAACAGTAGCAGTGATGACATGGCAGTCCGTATTGGTTTCGGTCCCACACAACTTTTGTTGTCCAACTTCAAGTCTTGGTCAATTTTTCAATTTGGACTTTGGTGGAATTTGTTTAAGGAGGGAAATTCAAACAAGTCTTGGAGCCCTTTTCAATTTCAAGTTTTCAAGACTTGACTTTATTGTACTTCTCCTTAAAACATGGATCCGTAAATCATGGAAAAGTGTTGGAAAGTGGTTGAGACTTGATTGATAGGTCTTTGTTGGTTGTAGGGTCTTTCAAGACTAACAAATAATACACCTTTTTCCTTCAACTTTTTGGATTTAGCATTCACTTTATCTTCAACAATATATGAAGGTGGTGATGAACATCAAGAACAACAACAACAACAACAAGAACTACAACAATAATCTTCAAGAACACCAACAATTTTTCACACGGCCAACTCCAATCCACAATAACAATATCTCCAACACTTGGCCAAGACAACTACAACTTCAACAAAATGGTTTTCAATCCACCAATTAACAACAATATCACGTGGCCAAGCTTATAACAACAACAAGATGAAAACCACAAGGCCAAAACAGTCCACCACAATGGCCAAGCTTATGTTCACAACAACCTTTCAACAAGTTCAAGCTCAAGTTTAGATCTAGACTCAAAGTGTTAGTGGACAAGAAAACTAACACTAGGAACAAAAAAACAAACAAGAACACTATTAGATCTAGACATACAACAACAAATCTCGGCCAAGACACAACAAGAACACGATTTTGGCCAAGAACACAAACACGGACAGATTGCTATTTTTCTGGAAATTTCAGTTTTCCTTTTTTTTTTTTTTTTTTTTAACAAGAAAGCCCAAGATTGATCTTGTAGGAACAAGATCAAGCCATGCTTTGATACCAAATGATACAATAAGGGCAAGGGAAGCACGAAACAACTCCAAAACAGTCCACTAATCTTAAGGATTTGAGGACCAAGATGGAGACCACTCTCGGATTCGCTACCAACAACAAGAATACAAGATACAAGGGTGTATTTCAACACAAAAACAGCTACAAAACGTGATGAACAAGATGTACAACAACAATACAAGTTTCGGATCCAACGAAGGCCCAAAACAGTCCACTACAACAACACATACACGATTTGCAAGAAAAATAAAGATAGATAGTGAGACCAAGATTATTACAAGATTAAGAACTAAAGAGTATATTAAACTCAAAAACCCCTAATGAATGTAACAATCAAAACCACACTCTTACGGTGACCACCAAGGGAACGAACTCGCCTCAAGATCTACCGTTTCCAAGCAAAGAACAATGTTAGCTTTTCCAAGCCCTATACTAGAATTACACTAAGTTGGTCTACTCTCAAGAGAGAGGATTTTAAGAGTCTCAAAATCTCATCTTTCATAAACTAAAAAACTAAGTGAAAATAAGACTAAGGGGCCTATTTATAGTGTATTACAAAAGAAGACAAAAAGACCATATTACCCTTAATGAGAGGGGCGGCCTTGGTGTGTTGGAAGACAATATGAATTGTCCAAAATGCCCTTTAGGCTAAGTGACCGAACTGCCCTTAGTAAAGGCACCAAAACCGTGAACCAACAAAGGTGGTCCAAATTCGAGAGTCCTTAAGTCTTCAAGGCTCCAATCAATCTTCCACACTTGGGTTTGGTCAATGGTAGGCTAAAAACATCCCCTCCAAGTATGATCCCATGCCCTCCATGTGACCAAAGCTTGATTCTTCACATTGTGACTTCGAATGATGTCGTCAAAAGCTAAGGCGGTCATTATTCTTATATCAAAGAGGCACTCAACGACCTCAAAACCCTTGTTTCTAGCCAAAGAGACAACACAAGTATCCCTCTACTTGTGAGATAATAGGGGCGGCTTCTAAGAGTGGAGAGAGAGAGAGAGCCGAAATGTTTAGTGTTTTTAGGTTACAAAATCAGCATTCAAAAACTAAGGAATAACTCTCTAACATGTTCTATTTATACTACAAACAAAAGGGGTAAAATGACCCATCCGCCCTTGCTTCTTGTGCCAACCTTGGAGAGTAGTTTATTACACATTAAGACCTCTTTTCACACATAAAAACGTTTAGGTCCTTGGTTGGTTCAATCACCAACTCACACACGGCCATTTGCATGAACAAAGCTTGGAGTTTTTGTAATTCCCGAGCTTGGCTTCGTGTGAAAGGCCGTGTACCTGTGGAGGCTGCCCCAACCGTATCAATGTTGACACAAGAACATGTTTTCTAGACAAAGTATCGGCTACATGCTTTGATACCAAATGATACAAGAAAACCAAGGAACACACGGAATCATCTCAAAACAGTCCAAACACACTCCAAAAACCGTCCACTAATTCAAAGAATCGAGGACCCTTTTGAAGACCACTCTCGGATTCAAGACTGAAATACAAGAAGGACAATATAACTAGGTGTTTGACACCTTTTGCAGCCAACAACAAACTAAGTTAACAACACAAGATGAAACAACAATGAGAAGAACAACAAAAACGGCTTCACAATACAAGATAAAAAACGGATACAAGATTACAAAAGAAAAAGGATAGATAGATAGACCACATAAAGGTATAATGTTAAGAACCCAAAAATGGTAACTCTTGGACCCTTAACACTACACACAACAATAAACCTATCTCTTACAAAGACACAAGATCGGAATCCACCTTCCAAGCATCAATGTTTCCAAGCAAATGCAAACACAAGTGATTCTACACTTGTCTAAGCCTTAATTTCGGTTTTGGGTGCCTCAAGGAAAGAGGACTTGTGTTTCTATGTCTTTTAAGACTTACAACTTCATTCCATTTTGCATGCCGCTTGTTAAGCTTGTCTTGTGCCCGAAGATGCTTCAAGGATTCATGGTCCGTTCGGATCACGAACTCCTTGGGCCACAAATAGTGCTGCCAAGTGGCCAAAGCTCGAATCAAGGCATACAACTCTAGATCGTACGTGGAGTAGTTTAGAGTTGCTCCTTTGAGCTTTTCACTAAAATAAGCAATGGGTTTTAAATCTTGCATCAAAACAGCCCCTATGCCCACTTTACTAGCATCGCATTCAACTTCGAATATCTTATCAAAGTTGGGCAATTGTAATAAAGGCGCGGAAATGAGCATAGCTTTCAAGGTTTCAATAGCCTTAGCTTGCTCTTCACCCCACTTGAAGGGTTGGTCTTTTCGAATGACCGCGGTCAAAGGAGCGGCTATGGTGCTGAATCCTTTGACAAACTTTCTATAAAAACTAGCTAACCCATGGAAGCTTCTTACTTCCCTAATGGTTTGCGGGGTTGGTCAATTTTTGATAGCATCTATCTTGGATTCATCCACTTCAACCCCTCTTGAACTAACAACAAAACCTAAGAAAACAACTTCATTAACACCAAAAGAGCACTTCTCCAGATTTGCATACAACTTTTCCTTTCTAAGGACATCAAACACACATTGTAAATGCATCACATGCTCATCAATTGACTTACTATAGACCAAGACATCATCAAAGTAAACAACAACAAACTTTCCAATAAATGGCTTCATCACATGATTCATTAGCCTCATGAAAGTACTTGGAGCATTTGTTAGGCCGAATGGCATAACCATCCATTCATAGAGACCAAATTTAGTCTTGAAGGCGGTTTTCCATTCATCACCGGGTTGCATTCTTATTTGGTGATAGCCACTCCTTAAATCAATCTTGGAAAATAAACACGAACCATTCAATTCATCAAGCATATCATCTAACCTAGGGATAGGGTGACGATATTTTACCGTAATCTTATTGATGGCTCGGCAGTTCACACACATACGCCATGTTCCATCTTTCTTAGGCACCAGTAGCACAGGAACCACACATGGACTCATGCTCTCCTTGATATACCCTTTGTTGAGGAGTTCCTCAACTTGACGCTATAATTCTTTGGTGTCCGTAGGGTTGCTTCTGTAAGCCGGTTTATTTGGCAATTGTGAGCCCAGCACAAAGTCAATTTGATGCTCAATTCCCCGAAGTGGGGGCAATCCTTGAGGGAGTTCTTTGGGAAATACATCTTCATAATCCTGCAGCACACAAGAAATCAAAGGAGAAATAGAAGAATTAGTGGGGTTAGTATTAAAACAATGAGCCAAAAGAAGCATCGGCATGTCCACATCATAATCCAATAAGAGTTCCTTCTTTCTAGCCAACATCACCATGTTTTCTTGCCCATTTGATGTTGAGGCAGTCCCGGAAATCTCTACTGCCCCACCCACAGTTTTCCCGTGGGGAGGAGCGTCATACTCTTGCCAGGGAGTATAACCTAGGTCCAGCGATCACTAAAAAAACTCGACCTTGGGCCCAATCATAATCATCATAAACTCGATCTCAGGCCCAACCTACGGTGGGGCATTGTTTTAGGGTAAGAAACCTTAGCAACTTAGCCTCTCGGTGCTAAATACTACTCCCTTTAGATTATCTATGCTCATCTCATAAAAATCCACGTTTAGAATAATCTCATGGTTCACCATGAACCCAATAATCAAATCGATAATATCAGATAGTGAAGTGGATTTCAAAGTTTAAGGACCATTAGTCCAATTCATTTCTCAATCATTTCAAAATACTCAAATCATGTGTGCTTATAGCACAAGAGTTCATAAATTCACAAGTCTCAAATAGGGCTTACTAACCCATAGTTCAATCTCATGTTGAAGCTCATCAAATGCATAATATCTAGCATATAGATTCATAAATCATGTAGAAATCTGGGAATTTCAGCAATTTATCTCAAAATCTCAATATAGTCATATGCTATAATAATATCTCAACATTTCAAATATTAGCTTCTCAAGGAGTAAAATCATGAGGTTTATACCCAGCTGTAAATTCTCAATATATATTTAGAAATCATGCCATTTTGACTCTTAATTCATGGGAAATATCAAGATAATGCATTCAATAATAATGGGTGAAAACTCCAATTCAAATTCATGTAAAAACCTCATAGATTTTAGGAAATTCATGATGTAGATAAGCGTTTTGGCCACAAGGGTGAAAGGGTTACCCTTGTTAAAAAACCCACATACCTTGAATTAGAATCATTGGATGAACTCTCACTTTTGGAACTCTATTCATACTCTTGAATGAGGGTTTTTGAGGCCCTTGACTTGGGAACCTTGAATCTTGACTCAATTTAGAAAATCCATGGTGGATTCTTGAGATTCTTGGAAGAGGTTTTTGATACTTAGGGTTTTTGTTGAGACTTGAGAAAAACTTCATAGAATTCTTGTAAATGGCCTTGATTTGGTGTTTACACGGTTTTATAGGCTTGGAAAAAGTCCTAAGTACCCTTTTTAACATCTGTACGAAACTGGAAAAAAATTAAACTAGGAACCCGATTTCATAGGCCACCACGCGCTCCACTTATCGCGGTGGCTTACTGGAATTATACAATTAGTAAATTGGGAGTTCCTGCGATGCAGAGCCATCATTTTGTCCCACTGGTTGGGACATGGGACTCCTCCGTGACGCGACACTATCGCGGGGTTCCACTCGAAATTGACTATTGGGAAATTAGGCTCCTCCACGATGCGCCACTATTGCGGAGTCCTACTGTAAATCGACAATTTCTAAATAAACCCTCTCTGCGATGTGCCAATCACTTAAATGATGTTGTTTTACTACTAAGACTTAATTTAGCCATAACTTCTTACCCGGGTATCGGATTTGGGCAAATCTTATATTGACGGAAAGCTTATCTAATTTCCATGTGATAAAAAGTCGAAATTAGGGAAATTCCACATGGTTCAAAATATCTCACACTTGGGAAGACACCTCTCAAACCTTTAAGGCCGGAATAACACTTTACTCAACATGCTCTAAGGCTCAAACTATGAGGAAATTTTGTGGGGTGTTACAGTGTGTATCAAACACCAAGACACACAATACCAATAGAGGATAACACCACACTCTTAGGTGGACACAAAGGGATCAACTCCTTAAGTACCCAACCTTTCTTGCCAAAATGTCAACGAGAGTGATTCCACACTTAAAGATGACCCTAGTTTCAATGTTTTTTCCAAGGCCTACACTAAGATGGCTTTTCCAATCCCTATACTAGGAAAGAAAATAAAATTTGAGTTTCACTCAATCATTTTATCAAACACTAATGAAAATTGAAGGTAAAAGGTGTATTTATACTATTATATAACAATGACTAAAATGCCCTTAATCAAGGGTTCTCCTTTGGAGTATAAAAGGGAGGTCTTAAAAAACCACAATTCCCTTAGTTGAGGTACCTATGTGATGTATAAATCCCTCCCTCTCTCTTCAATTTGGATAAGGATTTATAATGGTTCCAAAAGGTCTTCAAGCACTTGCAAATCTGAGACTTGATCCATTGAAAATACGAAGCTTGAACCTTCTATAAGACCTTGTAAACCTTGTGCTCTTTATACTTGTATCAATGTGGCCCAATTGGCTACACTTAAAACATTGATGCTTTCCTTTCTAGCAAAAACCATGGTATGATCGACCACAAAACCGATAATAAGGATAGGTAAATAAGGGTTACGCCCCACTAACCTGATGTTCGGCACCTTGTGTCGTATGAACATTATCAATCTAAAGACGCATGCCTCCTAATGGGTTCTAGTAGGGAGCACTAGCTGCAGTCAAAAAATTAGGACCCACCCAATACTTCTACCTAGACCATATTCCATAAACCTAACCCAATTACGTAAAAGAGTGATGGAACCCAACATTTTTAGGGGATTGAGGAGAAAGGTCACCTCCAACAGTGGGGTTAGTATGGACAGGTGGAACCCTACAATGAAAGTACGATATCATGACCCTTGACTAGGACTAGATCATAGAAATTGGATGGGCTTTGTCCATATTACCCCTAGTTGGGATAGAAGAGCTTGCTTGAACGTCAGATCTTCATGGATACATGATCTGAAAGATGATCAAGCAGAAATCAGAGGAATCTAAGACCTTAGACTCTATATACCTTGAGTTTAAAACATAAGAAAGGGAAACATTCCTAAATGCCTTATAGCCTCTCTTCTATGAGTTGTGTGCTACATACCCATAAAAAAACTCTACTTGGCATGTCTTTTTGGACTTCCATCTGACCATGAACATAGGCTCTGATACAAACTTGGCACACCCAAAAACTGGTACATGTCGTACGAGCACCTCAAGCCCACATGAACCAGAGGTCGCCCTATTAACCTAACCTAGTCATCATCAAAAAAACCATAAGGGTTAGATGAATCCCCCCAGATAATGATATAGCAGAATTATAAGGCTAATCATTAATACATAGATAATAACTAATATTTCATTAACGCCAATAGTATAGCCAAAATACCCAAGTCCACAATCATCCACAAAACCTCTAATGATCTAAAGTTAATAATATGTTAGGACAAGCTCCTGACAATAGCCATGTACCAAATCTATACAAATCTATGGCATGGAGTAACGTGACTATGAAAGGTAGATCTTTTGGAGTATGAAAGCTCACCACTTCAAGGTAAATTCCCAAACGGCACGAACACCTATTCACTGCATAGGAAGAGAAGAGGAAAATGCTTCGGTCCCTAAGTCATATGGGGTCATAGCATTCGAAGATGATTAGCAAGTTGAGTGCTAGCATGTAACCCAAGAATAAGGATAAAATAATATAGTTGTCCAATCAAAGTCAAATAATTTTATGCAATCAGATTTACAAAAGTATAGGCATATATAAAGATACATGTAAATATATTTACACAACATACCAATGCATGGGACACGTTATAACATGCATTCTCAAATCATTAATTCATGAGACATGAAATGAAGAGCTTTCAATCTTCCACCTTACAAATTTTATAATCTTAAGCTTCATTATTACATTAGTCCCGGGGATCCAAACACCAAGCCAACTCAACCAATACATTACAATTGACCGGGTCTACCAAGTTAACCAATTAAACTAATTCAATAATTTCAACCAATTTCATTACGCGAGGGACTCGTACTACAAGCCGTGTAATTAGACTAGGAACTTGAATCACTAGTCATCTCATCAAACTGGGTACTCGAACAACTAGTCATCTCATTAGGTGAGGGACTCAAACCATAAGCCATTTCATTGAACTAGGAACTCAAATCACTAGTCATTTTACTAGTCTAGGAACTCAAATCACTAGCTATTTGAATTGATGAGATATCTCTTTAGTTGAGGGACTCAAACCACATGCCTTTAACTGGGCAAGGGACTTGAACTACAAGCCATGTCATCATACTAGGAACTCTAATCGCTAGTTATTTCATTACCATTATTAGCCGGCGTTAACTCTTGACTCATTATTTCATGCATTAACATCCATCCAATTCATCTCAAATTTAAGGACATTAGCTCAATTATCTAATTAAACACTATACATGGCCACATAGTCCTCATGGGAACCCTCATTGCTCAACCATTTTAATAGGATGACGCCTTAACACATTTAAACATACAGTTCAATTCATGGTCACCAAGACCCACAGGGTACCATAATTCATGGAAATATTTATAGATTAAACACTTTATTAGGCTAACACCTCAATTTAAGTTATCATTCAATTCAATCGGTGGTCATCAAGAACATTACTAACTCCTTTATTCTTCATTAATAATTTTGTGCCACACTTTAGTTCCACACACAATTTCAAGTTCAAGCATAGGGAATTGAACCTCCTTTTATTTGCCATCAAACCAACATGGACATAGTTGTAAAAAAATTACATGGGAAACTATATCAACACAATACCAATTATCAACCATTAATACGTATAGGGCCATCACCCCATTTATAGCCATAAGCTCCATTACATGATTAACAAGGTTATTATCAACCATTTACAATAATTGTGACTCAATACATAGCCAACAAGGTCTTTACCAATCATCCACAAGTATTCACATTAATCTAGTCTTTATCATGACTTGTACACATTCAATAGACTGATTCAATAGACACACATTCGGCCTTAAAAACACCATTTACCCACTAATAACTTTAATAAACTAAATTCCTTAGTTCCACTCATCATTAAGTACATTTGAGGTCATCAATACCTACATAATTATTCGCATATCATTAGCAAGTTTACACCATATTCTCATAACATTTAGGCTCAACACATACACCATGTTCATTTTATGTTTAGTAGTTGCACCACTTATCAGTCATGAATCCAATAATGGCATCAATTACTCAATACATGTCTCAAAATACCTTTACAATATCATTTGTTAATCATTCATGCTTATTGAACCATTCCCCTAGTACAAAACATCACCAACATGTGATTAGACAATTCACTTAGACATTTTCACAAACACCTTATGTACATACTTTTATCAAGGCTATTTTTAAGGTAAAGATCATTAATATTAGCGTTACTTAAGACCCACATGTTAAAACACATACAACAAGTATCCACATATGCAAATCACCACCAATAACATGAATAAATACAATTCTAAGTAAGAATCATCATTATTCATTATTTAGCCACAAAACCCTTTCCATTTGATTTCAAAACCATCATGTAAACTTACTAATCAACTGTAAAATACATGGGTTTAGAGTTATTTAGAATAGGAAAGAGTTACATGCCATAAACAAGATTATACACCAAGAATCTTCACTCTTTTTTGCCACTAGATGAGTACCCTCAAAACCCTAGCCTCCAATCATGCTTCAAGAAGATTTTAGATTATTTTGGGGTGTTTGAGTCTTGTAAAATAAAGACTTAGGAGGTTACAATATCTTATATAGTGAAGGGACATAGGGTTTTATGCATGGTAAATGACCATAAGGACCTTATTTAAAAGTTTAAAAATAACCTTGTACAGGGATACGGTTCCTCTATATGACTTATAAGGGAACCATACCCTAGTGATACGGGACAAATGGCCATCTTATCTTTTGATGACATTTTTGGAGGCCAACACATAGAGACTCAAGACTTGGTCACCTCGGGAAAACAAGAACATGCATGGAGGACCCGTTTTGAGTGCTACTTAAAGCAATCTCGCGTGTGGAAGATTGCTTGGAGAATTTAAGGTTGAGGACTCACGGTTTTGGACCCTAATTAAGGGTATTTTGGACATTACACATGGTGTATTTACACACCATGGCCGCCCCTCTCATTAAGGGCAAAGTGGTCTTTTGTCTTCTTTGTAATACACTATAAATAGGCCCCCTTAGTCTTATTTTCATTAGTTTTCAGATTTTTGATAATGAAGAATTGAAAGAAATATCTTCTCTCTTTTGAGAGTGTACACACTTAGTGGTAGGACTTGGAAAAGTCATCTTTAGCATAGGGCTTGGAAAAGCCAATATTGATCTTTGTTTGGAAACGGTAGATCTTGAGGCGAGTTCATTCCCTTGGTGGTCACCGTAAGAGTGTGGTGTTGCTATCGTAAGTTCTAGGGGTCTTTAGATTTAATATATCTTTGGGTTCTTGGGTCTTATTGTAGTTTATGTCTCACTATCTATCTTTATTTTTCTTGCAAATCGTGGACTGTTTTGGGGTCTTTGTTGAATCCGAAACTTGTGTTATTGTTGTTCATCTTGTTCATCACGTTTTGTGGCTGTTTTGGGTGTCAAATACACCATTGTTATCTCGTATTGTTGTTGTTGTAGTGAATCCGAGAGTGGTCTCCATCTTGGTCCTCAAATCCTTAAGATTAGTGGACTGTTTTTGGAGTGTGTGTGGACTGTTTTGAGACAATTCTTGTGTTCCTTGGAATTCTTGTATCATTTGGTATCAAAGCTATCTTTGATTTTGTTCTAACAAGATCAATCTTGGGCTTGAGACTTGAAAACTACAAAAAAAAAAAAAAAAAGTTGAAATCTGAAAATTTCAGAAAAATTGCAATCTGTCCATTGTTGTTGTCTTGGCCGAAATTGTGTTCTTGTGGTGTTCTTGGCCGAGATTTGTTCTTGAGTCTAGGTCTAGGAGTATTTTACTTGTCTTGTGTGTTTGTAGTGTTAGTTTTGTTCCTCACTAACACTTTGAGTCGATCCAAACTTGAGCTTGAATTGTTAATATTATTGTTGTGAACAAGTGTGGCCGATTGGATGTTGTTGTTGTTCTAGCCTTGACCGAGTTGAAGGCCTTGTGTTGTGGTGGTGTTGTAGATCTTGAAAGGTTGTTGTTGTATTCTTGTTGTTCATCACACCTTTCACCATTTGTAAAATCGAAAACACAACACAAAGGGGACTTAGTCGATTGTTGTTGCTATCCTTGTGGTCTTAGCCGTGAGATTGTTGACCTTGTTGTGGTGAACTGTCTTGGCCTTGTGGTTTTCATCTTGTTGTTGTTATAAGCTTGGCCATGTGATATTGTTGTTAATTGGTGGATTGAAAACCATTTTGTTGAAGTTGTAGTTGTCTTGGCCAAGTGTTGGAGATATTGTTATTGTGGATTGGAGTTGGCCGTGTGAAAAATTGTTGGTGTTCTTGAAGATTATTGTTGTAGTTCTTGTTGTTGTTGTTGTTGTTCTTGATGTTCATCACCACCTTCATATATTGTTGAAGATAAAGTGAATGCTAAATCCAAAAAGTTGAAGGAAAAAGGTGTATTATTTGTTAGTCTTGAAAGACACTACAACCAACAAAGACCTATCAATCAAGTCTCAACCACTTTCCAACACTTTTCCATGATTTACGGATCCATGTTTTAAGGAGAAGTACAATAAAGTCAAGTCTTGAAAACTTGAAATTGAAAAGGGCTCCAAGACTTGTTTGAATTTCCCTCCTTAAACAAATTCCACCAAAGTCCAAATTGAAAAATTGACCAACACTTGAAATTGGACAACAAAGGTTGTGTGGGACCGAAACCAATACGTGACTGCCATGTCATCACTGCTACTGTTCACGCAATATTTCCGAGCTCAAAATTTTAGATTCTTAGTTTCATCTTATTGTTTCATTAGTTTCATGTCTTGATTCTAGAATTAATTAACAACTAGTAATCACCTACTTAGTTGTAGATTAATTATTGAATCCGTTTCTTCGTGTCTTCGTTGTTTGTGTGCTTTTCTCATTTTTAACTCGTAGTAACTTCTTTGTTTCAAGTTCGTAAGTAGATTTTGTGTTGTGTCTTGAGTCGATCAAACAAGAATCTATTCCGGCCGCCAAGTAGAATTGACATCCTATTGACTACCGGAGTATAAGCAACTTTCAATATTCGCCGCTCCAATTGTGAGGATCACAAAGGTGAGTGTATACGAGTGTTGGTGAGGAGCTTTACTACTAATCTTGTTTGTTCATTTTGTAGGTTTAAAGGGTGATATAAGGGGAACATGTCTTCGATAGCCGGGGATTATTGTGACTACAACATGGGAGACTATGATTGTAGTGAAGGGTTTTATGGCTACGAAGTTGAGGGAGATTGCGGAGGCTATGAAAATAGCCATGATCGAGACTTGGGCAGATTTGAAAGTTACTGTTTTAAGGGAGAAAATGAGGTGAATGAAGTGCCTAGTGCTTATAGTAACTTTGGAGATGACGTAGGACCTCGTGATGGATCTTATGATGATGTTGGGGCATGTGAGGAGTCTTACACTTCTTACTCCGAACCTCGATTTGGTGTTAGGTATAACCCTTTTGTTTGCAAAGCCTATGAGAACTATGATGAGGGTACACGTGAGGAGTATGAAGATCCATATTCTCCACCTTGTAGTACTTCTTATCAAAGTCGATATAGTGTGAATGGTTATACTAGCTCTAGTGGAGGTTGTCCAATGAGAAGAAGAGGATATGCATCTCCAAAACTAAGGGGTACTCGTATGCCTTACAATGTAGATCCAAGAAGGAGTGTACACTCCGGAAAGGTGACTATTTGTGGGATACCGGGCTGCCTTATGGTGTTGAATGATAGGTACTATGGAAACTACATTTTTCCGTCCATGGTTGATTACTTGGGGTTATTGCGAGAACCTTTACTTGTTCCATACTACTTGGGCGAGTTCAAGGTTACCGAGAGGGTAAAAGTTGTCTTCTCCCAATTTGATTACCATGAGGAGGTGTGGTGCGATGTTTGCTCCTTAACCTACGGTCATATGAGCTTGGGTGCCGATTGGTTTGCACGACATCAAGTTCCTAACGTGAAAAATTGGCCTAATATTGTAAGAGACCGATGGGGAAATTGCCTCGAGACGTACATTCTGCCCGGGCCGCAAAAAGAAGTTCCTACCTACTCCAATTCAAATTATTATGAGAGACAAAAGATTGAGAGGAGTAAGGGAGTGAAAGGTGGTAATCCGAGAGTGGAAAAAGGAGAGGTTGTGTTGAGCGAAGTGAGGGGATTACCACCAAACCGTGCTAACATTGGTTGTCCTTCCATTTCTAAGGACATTTGTGTAGGTACCAACATGGCAAGCGAAGGCGAACAATGCCAAAAGGAAGTTGCTGCCCAAGCTTGTGGAGGACCTTCACCTCACGGCAAGGAAGAGTCTACTCAAGATCTTAAAGGTAAAATAGCTAACTCTTACACTTTAGTGCATGTGAATGACAATTGTGTGGCTAGTAAGCCATTGAGTGTGAATAGTAGCTTACTTATTTATGAGTCTAATGATTCCTTGACTCTTGTTGATGATGTACATATTGAGAGTTTGGATACACTAGTTGATCCTATTGATGACGAAATTGACTCTTCTTGTAAGATCAATTTATGTCCACCTAGTGTTGAAGCTTATATGTTGAACGGAAGTACATCGTCTTGTGTAATTGGTGTTGATCAACTTGTTGGTGAAAATTGTTCCCCACTTGAGTATGTGTGTGATGTGCTTAACAGGACTCAAGTGAGTGAAGTATTTAAAAATGTTGGTCAACAAAGTGGGGGTGAACCCGAGATCTCTTCTTGGGGTAATCTTGTGTTTGGAACATCCTTGAAACTTGATATTGATCATTTAGAGTGCGAGGAACTTGCTTATTCCAAATCTGTCCGTGAGATAGATCACACTCTCTTTAGGTGTAATGTCTTGTTTGAAGATGATTTAAACACTTCTAATGAACCTAGTGGTGAAAATGACGGTATAGCTTGCCTTGGAAGCTATAGCCTATATGCTAACCCACTATGGTGTGACAACATTCCTCCTAAAGAGGGAAATCTCTTCTTGGAAGATGAGAGTACTCTTAAGGGTAAGGAATGTGTAGTTGCGGAAGCTACTCCTTCTTCTACTTTGTGTGATTTCTTTGTTGAGAGTACTCATAGTGATTATTGGGAAACTAGTAGTGAGTACACACATGAGAGCACCTTAGTAGAAGTTGATTTGAGTGATACCTTTCTCTACTCTCTATTTGATTTGGATGATATGTATGTTATTGTAGAGAGTATGTCATTTAGTTTAGGTGTAGACCACGGGAAAGGGAAGTGTTGTCGAGACCCGTGTCTATGGCCACTTTTCCCATTTGACCCCGGTGCCAAATTTAGAAATGGTGATGTTGGTGCACCAAACTTGTTGCTTGGTCAACATGACAAGCAAAGTGTTACTTTTGATGTATCCTATAACCAAATCCTTTGCACATCTTTTATTGAGTTTTTAATATTCATTTCAAAGGATTCTTGGTTATATTGCAAATATGTGCAACCTTGGCATGTTGAGATGATTTGTAATGCTAACCCTAACCCTCATGCCATGAGGAATTTGTATTTGTTTGTCCTCTCTTCGGTTTTGCAAGGTTTGGATTCGAGGTCGAATCCTTTTCAAGAAGGGGAGGATGATACGGGACAAATGGCCATCTTATCTTTTGATGACATTTTTTGGAGGCCAACACATAGAGACTCAAGACTTGGTCACCTCGGGAAAACAAGAACATGCATGGAGGACCCGTTTTGAGTGCTACTTAAAGCAATCTCGCGTGTGGAAGATTGCTTGGAGAATTTAAGGTTGAGGACTCACGGTTTTGGACCCTAATTAAGGGTATTTTGGACATTACACATGGTGTATTTACACACCATGGCCGCCCCTCTCATTAAGGGCAAAGTGGTCTTTTGTCTTCTTTGTAATACACTATAAATAGGCCCCCTTAGTCTTATTTTCATTAGTTTTCAGATTTTTGATAATGAAGAATTGAAAGAAATATCTTCTCTCTTTTGAGAGTGTACACACTTAGTGGTAGGACTTGGAAAAGTCATCTTTAGCATAGGGCTTGGAAAAGCCAATATTGATCTTTGTTTGGAAACGGTAGATCTTGAGGCGAGTTCATTCCCTTGGTGGTCACCGTAAGAGTGTGGTGTTGCTATCGTAAGTTCTAGGGGTCTTTAGATTTAATATATCTTTGGGTTCTTGGGTCTTATTGTAGTTTATGTCTCACTATCTATCTTTATTTTTCTTGCAAATCGTGGACTGTTTTGGGGTCTTTGTTGAATCCGAAACTTGTGTTATTGTTGTTCATCTTGTTCATCACGTTTTGTGGCTGTTTTGGGTGTCAAATACACCATTGTTATCTCGTATTGTTGTTGTTGTAGTGAATCCGAGAGTGGTCTCCATCTTGGTCCTCAAATCCTTAAGATTAGTGGACTGTTTTTGGAGTGTGTGTGGACTGTTTTGAGACAATTCTTGTGTTCCTTGGAATTCTTGTATCACCTAGGGTACGAGTGGTATTGTGACTTAAACCCTAGGCTCAACCTAGATCACATACACAATCATGGGTACGACTACACACCATTTAGTCATATCCACAGGGAATGACTCAAATCCTAATAGCATTTAAAACCTGTATAAACAACAGTCCACTCATCACCAAGAATATTGCTTTATATGACTCACCTAGGTATCAATCTTATCCTAGTGTATGAGTGAGGTAAGGCCAAGTCACATAGAGGACAAAATTCTATCCTCATAGGCTGCTTAGTGTTTAAAAAGGAAGGGACAAGTGGATACGAGTGGTATACTAAGGATACGAGTGGCTTGTCCAATCGTACCTTGGCCAACTTGTTCAAAACAAAATTTTTTGGCTAGGACAAGATCTTAGGTATTTTAATTAGGGTTTTGTGTCCACTTATACCTTTTTGTGAGCTTTTCACAATGAGATGGGTACTCAAGTAGATCTTAATATAGCCTTCTCTCGGCAGATAGATTTCTAGTTAGAGCAGACTATTCAAGTTCTCCAAGAAATTCTCCAAGCCTATGTTATGGATTTTAGAGGTCAGCGGGAGGAGCACTTTGCCTATGTAAAGTTTGTATCCAATAAAAATTTGGGTAATATGGTGCAATGTAAGTCATTATATTTTAGGATATGTCATTCCTTTATTGGATGGTTTGTGACGTCCAATATTAGACCCCGTGGTATTGATTTGTTTCAGTATTCATTGGATAGAGTTAGGGTGATTCAACAGAGGCTGAGAGAGGCTCTTATATACAAAATTCTTATGAATACCGTAGGATTCATGCCTTGAGATTTGACGTATTGATCAAGTATTCCTCCATGTATTATCCATGTAGTGTGTGATGAGGTTCAAGAGGAAAGGCAAGCTCAGCCCCAAATATATTAGACCTTTCGAGATTCTTCGGACAGTTGGTGAGGTGGCATATAAGTTAGCCTTACCCCTAGATTATGTTGTTATCCATCTAGGTTTCCATGTTTCTATTTTGAAATGATACATTCCTGATGTCTCATGTTCTTAGATTAGGCTCATTCCTATTAGATGAGTGGTAGAGCATCGTGGAGAAGCCTGTGCTGATTTTTGCTTGTGAGGTCAGGCAATTGCGCACTTGGGATATTTTTTAGAAAAGTTTTAGTGGAGGCACATCCCAGTGAAGGAGGAACTTTGGAGATTGAGAGAGAGATACAGACCTAGTATCCTCACATGTATAAGACTTTAGGTACATCCTAATTCTTGACTTTCACGGACGAATGTCCTTTTAGTAGTGAATATTTTAATGACTCTTCAGTTCATTTTCCATAATTCCACTTCTTTTTACCTTTCGAGCTTTTTCGTAGTTGTCCAAAGTACTTTATGACTTAGTGGGATTGGCAGTTTTGTTATCGGGCAGTTTGTTTAGTTTTTAGAGCTAATTCCCTATTTAGAAGTCTTCATTGGATCAAAATGGCCTAAGGACAAAAAATAAGTCAAACGACCTTGTATTCTAATTCTGACTGTTCCAACAGCTCAAGAATGATGATTTTAGACTAGATGGACTTTTTGTTTGGGTCCTGAGGCACCTGGTCTCATTTCGACCTATTGATCGAAAGTTAAGAAAAATGGAAAGTTGGGTGTTTGATCGATTTTTTGTCTAAATGACTTTTGAATGTAGTTTTTATTATGGGATTGAGTCCAAGAAGTTGTACTTGGTATGGTAGCATAGTCCATTTACATATACGGTATTCCAGATGAATCCCGGGGGGTTGGCAGAAACTTGGAAAATTCTAAGTCTTAGTTGTATCTTGTGCACTCTCTAATAGCGATGAAAAGGTCACGATCGTGAGACCCTTGGCCGGCACAAAGTGTTGCGATAGAGGTTCCATGTTGTAATAGTGTCTCCCTTGGTTAAGCAACAGATATCAGGAATGCGAGTGTCTGGTCGGGATTGCGATACCCGAACACATGGTAAGGGGGTATAAATATTCCTATTTATAGATCTTTTTTCCCCTTATTCATCTATTTCCAAGAGAGATAAACCTTAAGTATTGAGAAAATTTGGGATTAGAGCTTTTGGGTGATTTAGCGAGCTTGGGTATTGATTATTAGACAATTTTCCTTCGAATTAGAGGTAAGATTTTTTCTCATTCATGGTGGATTTTCTCATTTTTGTTCAAAATCCCTAAAAATTGGTAACCTTATTTTTGCACCAATGTAGCTCGTGTTTCACGCATTTTATGGTAATTACTCCTCGAGCATAAGACAATCTAGGGTCTACTTTTGAAATGCAATTTCCGTAGGTAGGACCCACATCATATTTTGGAGTTATTTTTACCCAAAGCATAATGGGGAAATATGGGTAACATCGTTATTGTATTGATAAGTAGAATATGATTTTGATAGCGTGACATCTTGCAGAAGCTTCTCAAAAGGGAAAGGTAGTGGTTTAATGGATTTACAAGCTTTTTTTAGTGTCCAGGTAGGTGTCACGCCTCAAATCCTATTGGGGCAAACAGGCACCCGTAGTCGTAAAGGCCCGAGAGAACCAATTCATAACCTTATACTTCCCATGCATGTAACTGTAACAACCAAATGTTCTGACAACATAATATTATGCATCGATGAAATTAACTACACATACACTCCCAAAACTGATATGTACAGCACTTGGCCGGTGGGGCCACCATGTCTAAAATTAGGACACTACCATAACTTTACATTAGTCTACAAAGCCTCTAGAAGATACATAGACTTAGTCAGGGTCGGGACAAACCCCCGCCCTACTCATGACTTACTGTACAATACCAAAATATATGGAGAAGACTCGGAAAGCCCCGAATCAACCTGGAGCTCACCAATAGTCCTTGAACAACCCGCGCTCCTACTAGTGAGTTGTATGAGCTGAAGTGCCTCTGCCTGCAGCATGAAATGCAGGTCCCCCGTGAGGGACGTCAGTACGAAAATAATGTACTGAATATGTAAGGCAGAAAGTAGCAACACACTTGATACAAAAGCTCAATAAAAATCCAATACAAGTGTATAAGGAGTACTAGTAGACCACCTTTATAAATACTTGTGGGACAATGTACATTACATTCGTTCTTCATTTTACCTTCTTACTTCATAATCTTTGTAATCCATATAATGCAAATGACCAGCTGATCAGTGGTAAAAAGATAAATTAGGATCGGCCCATGCTAGGCTTACGCCCCTGAGCTGCCACCTATATAAAGATTGGGATCGGCCCATGCTAGGCTTATGCCCCTGAGCTGCCACCCACAAATAAAGGTATCGAGATCGGCCCATGCTAGGCAAGTGCCCCTGAGCTGCCACTCATCATTTTACAGATTTGCATTACTAAGTTTATTTAGCCTTTGAGATTGTTACTTTGGTGGTCATCACATTATGGTACCTTGAACCAGTAATACGCTAATAAGAGACATGTAAATAGACACTTAATGCAACAACAATGAGGTAGGGAGCTGTTGGCACACAAATAAAGTGTTTAGGAGCTGAAATAACACATGGGTCTTATTTGAACAAACGGAGAACTCCTGAAATTTTCTAGTGAAGATAGACAAGCAATTTAATAATAAGCACGTATTGAGGTGTTCTAATGCGTTAGAGAGTGGGAACAAGGTGGGATACATGGAGTTTAATATGCTACCATTATGTATCACTTTGTTATAGGATAACCTCGGAAACTTGCTTGAGGGAACAATGGTACGACTTCATGCCAAAGAGTGTGAAATAAGTATGCCTTACATACCTGGTTATTTGACTCCGAAACTAGCCCGACTTGACTTCTCGCCTCTTAGATTACTTATCTACAATAGAATATATGGTAAACTAGTATTAGTAACCAATAAACACATTTGAGGTACTTAATTTCACCCAAAACAGTAACCGGGCAGCAACTATTACTCTATCAAACAAGGGTGTTATTTTAACCCTTTTTCTTTCCTCCAATTACACCCACATACCATATAGGTTCTTATAAGGTTCACCAAAACCACCTCGACTTCATTACACATTCCAAACAATACGCAAAATAGATTGGACAGCAAGCATTAGTTCGGTGGTGTATCACCACATCTTTCTTCTATAATTCATTACAAACTCATCACACCTTTATCCAACTTCAACCTGGCAGCCCATAACATACACATACAAAACAGTCCACAAAACAGTCCCAAACCACTTTTATTGTAGCAATCAATTATTGAACTCTTCATCTCTTGAGTTCTCAATAACAAGACATCCATAATCCCCTCTCAAATTCACATATAAGAAAAATAAAATGGGGCAGTCACCTTACCTCAATTCAGCAACTTATTCTTTTAATTGAACTCTTCAAGAGCTTGAACTTTCCTTCACACTTAAACCAAAGAAGAAGAAAAAAAGTTCCTCAATAACAAGGAAACATGAACAAACAGCTTGTTCTATAATCATCCATATTCTTATAGTCAAACACTTATAACTTGTTTCCCTAATCTCCCATGAGATAATTAAACAAAACCTTAAGTGTTTTTCACTTACCTTGGGCTGCAAAGGGGAGGGTTTCTTCAAGAACCCTAGAAGGAAAAATAGGGCTGCTGCTCTTGTTGTTTTTGAGAGAGTAGAGAGATTTGCTGAAATATACTCCTTTTTTGTGACTTAAAAGTGAAGTAAAATGACCAGCAACTTGGCCTTTTAAAGGCCCTATCTTGTCCACCTCCTTAGCTGCAGTTTGGGCCATAAAATTGGTCAAATTGGTCCAAGTAGGTGATGCACCTACTTAAGGGTCCAAGCTGCTGAAACTTCAAAGTAGGTGATGCACCTACTTGCATAATTTCTTGTTGGGCTCAATTATATTTGGGCCTTGGCAGATTGGTGTGTTGGGTCACTTATCCATTTTCTTTCTTTTTTGTTCAATTTGGCCCAAATGAGTATATTAGCATAGACCCAAATCTGATCCATAGCCATGGGTCCATTAATTTGGTTCAAACAACTTAAGTAGGTGACTCACCTACTAGCTTAAATAAGTCAAGCAAGCACCTCAATATTTTGCTCCATTTTCAGCTTCTAATCCCTTTAGTCTAACCTTCAACTTATACACACTTGGTCACTTTAAACTTTAGATTCAAATACTAGCTTACGATTCCAAGTTTAAATAGTTATCTTAACGTTAACTTAGTCGCATCACACTATACTATACGGGAAGCCTCTATAATTCCATCTACACCATTAATAATTGCATAACAAATCTCATCCGTTACCTATACCATATGACCATACCAGGTTCCATATACTTAGAATAAGTACAAGCAAGATACGGGATGTTACATCCTTCCCCCCTTAGAAACATTCGTCCTCGAATGTTAGCATAACTGTCCAACCAAAGCAAGTTCAAGACTAAGTTAATATCCTTATTACCATATGTACCTATATATTTTACACTTACTTGTTTTTGTTCCAATTCAGCATCTTGGACTTTTTCTTCGTCTTTGAACAAATGGGGGTACTTGGATTTCATTACTTCTTCAGCTTCCCACGTGATCTCTTCTACTTGTTGGTTCCTCCAAAGCACTTTTACAGAAGCTATTTCTTTATTCCTCAACTTCTTAACCTGTCGATCTAGAATAGCAATAGGTATTTCCTCATAAGTGAGATCTTCACTAATTTGTACATCTTCAGTAGGGGTAGTATGAGATGAATCTCCAATGCACTTTCTAAGCATTGAGACGAGAAATACCGGATGAACTGTTGAGAGCTCTTGGGGTAGATCTAATTCATAAGCAACTTGTCCAAACCTCCGAGTAATTTGGTATGGGCCTATATAACGTGGACTTAATTTTCCTTTCTTACCAAATCTCATAACCCCCTTCATTGGTGATACCTTCAAAAATACCCAATCACCTATAGCAAACTCTAGCCCCCTTCTCCTAACATCTGCATATGACTTATGTCTGCTTTGGGCTGTTTCTAGTCGCTGTTGGATCACCTTAACCTTTTCCATAGCTTGATGAACAAGATCTGGCCCGAATAAGGCAGTTTCACCAGCTTCAAACCATCCAATGGGTGATCTACACTTTCTTCCATACAAAGCTTCATATGGTGCCATTTTGATACTTGAATAATAGCTATTGTTGTAGGCGAACTCGATGAGAGGTAGATGATCATCCCAACTACCTTTAAAGTCCAATACACAAGCTCGTAGCATATCTTCAAGTGTTTGAATGGTACGTTCTGCTTGTCCATCCATTTGAGGGTGAAAAGCTGTACTTAGATTCACTTGTGTCCCCAAATTTCTCTGAAAAGACTTCCAAAAATTTGCAGTAAATTGAGCTCCTCGATCCGATATAATAAAGATTGGAACTCCATGTAGTCGAACTATCTCCTTAATATATAACTTTGCATATTCTTCAACTGTGTAAGTGGTCCTAATCGATAGAAAGTGTGCTGATTTGGTAAGCCTATCAACTATCACCCATATGGAATCAAACCTTCGAAATGTACGAGGAAAACCAGTGACGAAATCCATGTTGATCATGTCCCACTTCCAGATTGGAAGATCCATACATTGCATATAACCCCCGGGCTTTTGGTGCTCTACTTTAACTCTTTGACAATTTGGACATTCGGCTACAAATTTTGCAATGTTCTTCTTCATGTCACCCCACCAATACATCCCTCTCAAATCATGGTACATTTTTGTTGACCCTGGATGGATAGAATACCTTGAATGATGTGCTTCTGTCATAATCCTCTTTCTTAGTCCGTCTACATCAGGTACACACAATCTGTTTTGGCACCGCAGTACCCCTTCTTGCGTAAGCTCAAATGCCTTTGTCATACCACATTGCACATTTTCCATAAGCCGTAATAAAATAGGATCTGCATATTGCTTCTCTTTTACTTCAGTTATTAGTGAAGATTCTGCTGTATTATGCACAATAAACCCTTCATCTGGAGTTTCAAGAAGACGAACCCCCAAATTGGCTAATTGGTGTAGATCCTTAGTCATCCCTTGTATTTCTATAGATGGCTCCATAGCTTTGCGACTTAACGCATCTGCCACCACATTTGCTTTTCCCGGATGATATAAGATATCAACATCATAGTCTTTTAATAATTCAAGACATCTTCGCTGCCTCAAATTCTCCTTCTGATTAATGATCTACTGCAAACTCTTGTGGTCAGTGTATATGTCAACATGAATCCCGTACATGTAGTGACGCCATATCTTTAAGGCAAATATAACCGCTGCTAGCTCCAGATCATGTGTTGGATAAATTTTCTCATGTGGCCGCAATTGTCTCGAGGCATATGCTATGACTTTACCATGCTGCATCAATACACACCCTAGCCCAATTCTTGAAGCATCACAATACACTGCATACCCCTCTGTGCCTTCTGGAAGCACCAATACGGGTGTAGAAGTCAACTTATTCTTCAGATCTTGGAAACTTCTTTCGCATGCATTATTCCATTGAAACTTGGATGCTTTGTGTGTTAGCTTTGTTAAAGGTGCAGAAATTGAAGAAAATCCTTCCACAAACCTTCTATAATAACCTGCCAACCCAAGGAAACTACGAACCTCTGTAGGCGTTATAGGTCTTGGCCAGTTCTTCACGGCTTCTATCTTTTGAGTATCAACCTTTATTCCTTCATCAGATAAAATATGACCTAAGAATGCCACAGATTTTAACCAAAACTCACATTTAGAGAACTTTGCAAATAGCTTACGATCACGAAGAATCTGCAACACCTGTCGTAAGTGATTGGCATAGTCCTCATTTGATCTCGAATAAACCAGAATATCATCTATAAAAACTATCACAAACACATCCAAGTATGGCTTGAACACCCTATTCATCAAATCCATAAAAGCTGCAGGTGCATTAGTTAGCCCAAAGGACATGACTAGGAACTCGTAATGACCGTACCGTGTTCGAAAAGATGTCTTGGGTATGTCATTCTCTTTGACCCTCATTTGGTGGTAACCAGATCTTAAATCAATCTTTGAAAACCACTTGGCGCCTTGCAACTGATCAAATAAGTCATCAATTCTCGGAAGGGGATATTTGTTCTTAATAGTCACCTTGTTCAGTTGTCTATATAGTCAATACACATTCTTAACGTGCCATCCTTCTTACGCGTAAATAACACTGGTGCGCCCCAAGGGGAGACACTAGGCCTTATGATACGGTTGGGGCAGCCTCCACAGGTACACGGCCTTTCACACGAAGCCAAGCTCGGGAATTACAAAAACTCCAAGCTTTGTTCATGCAAATGGCCGTGTGTGAGTTGGTGATTGAACCAACCAAGGACCTAAACGTTTTTATGTGTGAAGAGAGGTCTTAATGTGTAATAAACTACTCTCCAAGGTTGGCACAAGAAGCAAGGGCGAATGGGTCATTTTACCCCTTTTGTTTGTAGTATAAATAGAACATGTTAGAGAGTTATTCCTTAGTTTTTGAATGCTGATTTTGTAACCTAAAAACACTAAACATTTCGTCTCTCTTCCACTCTTAGAAGCCGTCCCTATTATCTCACAAGTAGAGGGATACTTGTGTTGTCTCTTTGGCTAGAAACAAGGATTTTGAGGTCGTTGAGTGCCTCTTGGTCCTCGTAAGAACTTGGTGTTTATATTCATTAGACTTAGGGTCCTCTCTTGGTGTAGGGTTCTTAGTTTCTTGAATGTTATATGTCAAGTTATCTATCTTTCTTTATCTTGTTGTTGTTGTTGTTGATTTTGTTATCTTAAAGTCTAGTGAAGCCGTGTGGGGCTCTTTTCGATTCACTAGCATTGTTATCTATCTTGTTGTTCTTGTGTTGTTGGACTGAAAAACCGAAACTTAAACTTGTTGTTCTTGTGTTGTTGGACTGAAATCCGAGCCTACTTGAAGCTCTTGGTGTTGTTGGTTTGATTCCGTATCAGCTTAGGAGGGTTGTTTTTGAAAAAGTAAAGATCATAACACCCCCTAAAATAAACAAGAATTAAAATATTCTATCGGGCCTTCGCAGAGTGAAATATCGCACTTGCTTCTAGTGAGACTACTAACATTCTGCCTTTTGGTAAAGCAATCATAATATTTTACTTTGTATTCAAATTAAGGAACAGTTGGTCGCTTCGTAAAAAGATTCAAAGAACTTTATTTTTTAGGGTAATGATCCATGTAACTCTTCAAATTCTAGGAGTGCTTGTTTGAAATTGACATTAATAGGAACTTAAATGAAAACTCAACTGGGGAAGAAAGTTTTAAACTCAACTTTGTGCTAGAGGTTTCTTATGACCATAATTCATATCCAAAGCACTTACTGTACCAAACAATTTACACTAATACATAAGTACAATAATAAATCACTAGGTTTGGGCCTATACACATACAAAGAACGTCGCTGATCTTAGTTTAGAATTTTCAAGGTGTTAGAATATATCCCCCTTGGGATTATTTGTCCTCGAATGATGGGAATCTCTAGGATGAATAAACAAATCAAACTGTATCAAATTCTTAGAATGGAAATATATATACACTAACATGAACTAAGATACAACAACTAAAAGCTTAATATTATTACTAAAGCATGTACAAGCACGAGTTCTTTTGGACATGGATGCTATGACATTGAAGACATGGAACATGCTTAGGAATCTATAATAATAGCAAGACTTTTTCTTCTTTCTCTAGGAGAAAGATATGGACTAAAAAAATGCTAACATGCAAGTTCATAGGTGAGTAACGTCTTAAATAAGGTAGAGAGAAAATACACACATAAGATTAAATCATGATCTTAACAAGGCCTATCTCCTAGAAGGAAAACTCTTTGCCACTTAAGACTAGTCTTTTCTTAACACTTCACTATCTTCCCCTTATGATACAAAATCAAACCAACAACACCAAGAGCTTCAAGTAGGCTCGGATTTCAGTCCAACAACACAAGAACAACAAGTTTAAGTTTTGGTTTTTCAGTCCAACAACACAAGAACAACAAGATAGATAACAATGCTAGTGAATCGAAAAGAGCCCCACACGGCTTCACTAGACTTTAAGATAACAAAATCAACAACAACAACAAGATAAAGAAAGATAGATAACTTGACATATAACATTCAAGAAACTAAGAACCCTAACATCAAGAGAGGACCCTAAGTCTAATGAATATAAACACCAAGTTCTTACGAGGACCAAGAGGCACTCAACGACCTCAAAACCCTTGTTTCTAGCCAAAGAGACAACACAAGTATCCCTCTACTTGTGAGATAATAGGGACGGCTTCTAAGAGTAGAGAGAGAGAGGAAATGTTTAGTGTTTTTAGGTTACAAAATAAGCATTCAAAAACTAAGGAATAACTCTCTAACATGTTCTATTTATACTACAAACAAAAGGGGTAAAATGACCCATCCGCCCTTGCTTCTTGTGCCAACCTTGGAGAGTAGTTTATTACACATTAAGACCTCTCTTCACACATAAAAACATTTAGGTCCTTGGTTGGTTCAATCACCAACTCACACACGGCCATTTGCATGAACAAAGCTTGGAGTTTTTGTAATTCCCGAGCTTGGCTTCGTGTGAAAGGCCGTGTACCTGTGGAGGCTGCCCCAACCGTATCATCCTCTCCATCTTGAGAGGAATTTGACCTCAAATTCAGCATTTGGTCATCTTCAACCGCATCCACGAGGGAGAGATCACCAACGTTGAAAGTGCTGTGCACTTGATATTCCGGTGGAAGGTCAATCTTGTAGGCGTTGTCATTGATTCTCTCAAGTACTTGGAAAGGACCATCACCCCTTGGCAGCAATTTGGACTTCCTTTGAGATGGAAACCGATCCTTTCGAAGATGCACCCACACCCAATCTCCGGGTTCAAGCACAAGCCTTCTTCTCCCTTTGTTTACCCTTTTTGCAACCTCTTGGTTCTTCTTTTCAAGCTTGATCCGCACTGTCTCATGCATTTTCTTCATTGCCTCGGCTCTTTTATTTCCATCTAAGATGGTCATGAGATCACTAGACAAAGGAGTGAGATCTAAAGGGGTAAGGGGATTCAGGCCGTAAACACATTCAAAGGGAGTCATTCCCGTGCTCGAATGTATTACCCGGTTGTATGCAAATTCCACCAAGGGTAGGTGATCTTCCCATGAAGTCAGTTTACCTTTAACCATAGAACGTAGCATAGACCCTAAGGTTCTATTTACTACCTCCGTTTGGCCATCGATTTGTGGGTGGCAAGACGTGGAGAAAAGTAACTTCGTTCCAAGCCTACCCCACATGGACTTCCAAAAGAGACTTAGGAACTTGGAGTCCCTATCGCTCACAATAGTCCTCGGTACCCCGTGAAGCTTTACAACATGTTCAACAAATAATGAAGCTATACTACGAGCATCCTCGGTTTTAGCACATGGAATAAAATGAGCCATTTTAGAGAATCTATCAACAATAACGAAAATGCTATCTCGGCCCTTTCTAGTCCTTGGCAGCCCCAAAACAAAATCCATCGAAATGTCCAACCAAGGTCTATGGGGAGTAGGGAGTGGGGTGTATAATCCTTGAGGTAGGAGACGAGATTTCGCACTCCGGCAGGCCACGCATTGACTACAAATTTTAGTGACGTCTTTGCGCATTTTGGGCCAATAGAAGTTCTCCTCTAAGATTCCGAGGTTCTTGTCTACCCCAAAGTGCCCCATGAGGCCTCCGTCATGGGCCTCCCTCACAAATAATTCCCTCCAAGAACTAGAAGGAACACACAACCTCCTCTCTTTGAACAAATACCCATCGAACTGAGAGTAGGAGGAATGGTCATTCTCCTTTAAGCCAACGGTCCCTTCCCCACTCAACTTGTCTTGGCTCTTAAGGTGTTTCAACGACTCATGATCTGTTCGTATCACAAACTCCTTAGGCCACAAATAATGTTGCCAATTTCCCAAAGCTCTAACAAGGGTGTACAACTCCAAATCATAAGTTGAGTAATTAAGAGTTGCCCCTTTGAGCTTTTCACTGAAATAAGCAACGGGCTTACCTTCTTGCATCAAAACAGCCCCGATGCCAACCTTACTAGCATCACACTCTACTTCAAACATCTTATCAAAATCGGGCAATTGCAATAAAGGCGCCGAGATGAGCGTAGCTTTCAAGGCCTCAAAAGCCCTAGCCTGCTCATCACCCCATTTGAAGGGTCCGTCCTTTCTAATTACCTCGGTCAAGGGGGCTGCTATGGAACTAAATCCTTTGACAAACCTCCTATAAAAGCTTGCCAACCCGTGGAATCTTCGTATTTCTCCAATAGTTTTAGGGGTCGGCCAACTTCGAATAGAGTCTATCTTGGAATCGTCCACTTCCACACCCCTTGAGCTCACGACAAAACCCAAGAATATAACCTTATCAACACCAAAAGAACACTTCTCCATGTTGGCATACAGCTTCTCCTTTCGGAGCACATCAAACACACATCTCAAATGCATTACATGATCATCAATAGATTTACTATACACCAACACATCATCAAAGTAAACCACCACAAACTTTCCAATATAAGGCTTCATTACATGATTCATTAGCCTCATAAAGGTTCTAGGAGCATTGGTAAGGCAGAAGGGCATGACCAGCCACTCATATAGACCGAATTTGGTCTTGAATGCGGTCTTCCACTCATCACCGGGTTGCATGCGAATTTGGTGATAGCCGCTCCTAAGGTCCACTTTAGAAAACAAACAAGATCCGTGGAGCTCATCTAACATATCATCTAGTCTAGGGATTGGATGACGATACCTTATAGTGATTTTGTTGATGGCTCTACAATCGACGCACATGCGCCAAGTTCCGTCCTTATTCGGTACCAAAAGCACCGGAACAACACACGGACTCATGCTTTCCTTGATGTATCCCTTGTTGAGAAGCTCCTCAACTTGTCTTTCAAGATCCTTAGTGTCCATGGGATTGCTCCTATAGGCCGGTTTGTTTGGAAGTTGTGAACCCGGCACCAAATCAATTTGGTGCTCAATTCCCCGAAGTGGGGGCAATCGTTGCGGAAGTTCTTGAGGAAATACATCTTCATACTCCTGCAACACACAAGAAATCAAAGGGGCAATGGAAGAATTAGTGGGGTTAGTATTAAAACAATGGGCCAAAAGTAACATCGGCTTGTTTTCATCATGGTCCTCGAAGAGTTCTTTCCTCCTAGCCAACATCACTACATTTTCCATCTCCCTTGTCGTTGGGACAGCCTCGGATGTCCCTACTTCCTCACCTACGGCATCCCCCCTTTTTCTCCCTTTCCGGATTCCTTTCCCTTTCCCTTCAACTCTCTCATCTTTTGATGCCACTCATTTACTTGGGAGGGTGAAAGAGGGTGAAGTGTGACCTTTCGGCCATCCTTCTCAAGCGTATACCGGTTGGACCTCCCATCGTGTTTAGTAGACCTATCATATTGCCATGGTCTACCTAACAACAAGTGACATGCTTGCATTGGGATTACGTCACAAAGCACTTCATCGTGGTAGTTTCCCACCTTAAACCGAATCACACATTGCCTTGTGACCTTTAATTCACCACAATCGTTCAACCATTGTAGCTTGTAAGGACTAGTGTGTAGTGTAGTTGGTAGCTTCAAGAAATTTACCATAGCATGGCTCGCAACATTTGTACAACTACCACTATCAATCACCAAGGTGCACACACTCCCCTTTACAAGACACTTAGTATGGAATAGATTTTCCCTTTGACTCGGGTCATCTATCGCCTTACTAATCATGACACGTCTAACCACAAAGTTTGGAACCACACACTCCCCTTCTTGTGGATAGACATCTTCACTACCATCTAATTCATCATCATTCGGCCCATTTTCAGCTCCCTCTCCATCTTGAGGCTCGGCCTCATCCTCCCCCCTTTCGGAAACCACCTCCTCACCAAGTTAGTACACTTTCCTTTCTCGTAGGATCACATTGCGCCGGTTCGGACATTCATTGGCCTTATGCCCCCAACCTTGGCACTTGAAGCATTGGAACCCCTTTGGGTTGGGATATTTGTGAGCCTCCGGTTTCGGAGGGAATTTAGGGACTGTTTTGGACTCGGGCAGCTTCGTAGGGTCGGGTTGGTCCTTGTTTTTGGGCCAACCCGAGGGGGTTTGTACCCTTGCCTTGAAGGATGATCTCTCCTTAAGTTCCCTTTCAATCTCAAGGGCCACTTGGAATATACCGTCAATGGTTTCAAACCGGTGAAGGGTCAAATGAGTGGAGATCTCTTTGTTCAACCCACACTTGAACCGGATGATGTCGTGACTGATTTGCTCCCCACGATGATCAAGTTTCAACATGAGTTGTTGGAACTCGTCAAAATAGGCCATCACACTCTTGCCTCCTTGCTGCAAGCCATATAATCTAGCAAGCAACTCATGACGATATCTCTCGGGAAGGTATCGTTGTCTCATCAAATACCTCAACCGATACCAAGGTGGTGGCTGCCCATCAACTAATTCATTACCAAATCGTTTAACATACTCCCACCAAGTGTTAGCATAGCCCTCGAGGTGAGCTATAGCGTAGCAACTCTTCTTTTCTTCCGAGATGTCATTGACTTGGAAAACTTTGTCACAAGCCGATTCCCAAGTTAAGTAGGTCTCGGGGTCACTTTCACCCTTAAAGATGGGTAGGCTCAACTTGATGGTGTTGATGCCTACGTCTCTCTCTTGGTGTCGGTTTCCCCTATCTCCATACCCCCGGTATCTCCTAGGTTCTCCTCGACCCCCTCTTAACTCCTCCTCCCTCATATAAGCATCATCAAAGGCTCCATCTCCTTCATACTCCTCTCTACCGTATCCTTCAAAGTGGGCTGGTCGGCCTTGGCCGTTTTGATTCGGAGGATTTGGAATTTGCGGTCTTTGGGTTAATGGAGCTTGGAATGGAGGGTTCGGATTTAGTGGAGGTACTTGGCGTCCAAATCCCTCTTGTGGAATTGGAGGGGCTTGGAAATGTAGTGGTCTAGTGGGGTCTCGGTTTGGAGGAAAATAGGTAGTTTGGCTTGCGGTATTTAGTGGAGCTTGGGGTGCATTTAGCATTTGGTGGACTGTTTCGGGGGTGATGGTTGCGGAGGAGGTCCTATCATGACCATTGGTAGATACATGTAGAGGAGTAGAAGGACGAGAGTTCCTTTGACTCTCCACTTGTTCTAATCTCCCACTAATAGTCGACACTTCCCCCTTTATTGCTGCCAAGTCCCCTCTCACGGCCCCAAATTCCGAATTCAACCTTTCAAGTGTCCGGGTAACGGCCTCAAGAGTGACCCTCATAGAATCAAGGGCATTAGTATCCACATTATGAGACGTAGCTCCTTCCATTGTCAAGATATTATCCGCTTTAGTTCACCACATGTTCGTGTTCCACAAGTGTTGTATAATTGGCTAGTAACCGTGAAATTTTTAAGGTATGAGTAAGCTCTTATCCGGAATGGATTCTTGTTTGAAGACTCAAAGAATTCTTGCCGGACTAGAGTCAAAAATCAGCAATTCATTCAAACGAATAAAAGCACTCAAATAATCGTTGACACGAACAAACGGTTCAAGGAACTAGTTGACAACCTAGTAGGAAGGTACTAGTTTGTTAATTAGTTCTAGGACCAAGTAAGGGAAACCAAGGATCAACAATTAGCAACCAAAGAATATCCTAAGTTGAGCTTATAGTGACGTGGCAGCATGCAATGGTTCCACACGTTCTTCTTCTCTTTTTTTTTTTTTTTGTGTTAATATTCACACAACTTGTTATAGTTTGCAAAGTGTTTTGGTGGGAAAAATAAAATCTTGTAGTATTTCACCCTTTTCAAACTCAAGAAAGTGAGGTTTGGTTGACTAATCCCACAAAACAAGGCTCCTTGAATTAGGGAAAAGTGATTGACAAGACTAGAAGGTGATGGGTGCAAGTCTTTCACAACAACTTTATAGCTTGTCTTACAACTTGAGCACACAACAAGATGAACAAGATGAACAAATTCAAAAGATGAACACCTCAACAAACTTCATCTACTTCTTTAGCACATAAACACACAACCACCGATTTTTCTTTTGGTTATCAACAACATACAACTTTCGGCCACTTCAAGTCACTACACAATGTTCAAGTTTTCAAGCTCAACTTTTGGATCTAGACACCTTAGTGTTGGTGAGAAAGAAACCAACACTAGAAACTCACTAAACAATCAAAATAACACCTAGATCTAAACATACAACATCATTCTTGGTTTCAACCTTTAATGGACAGATTTTCAGAATTTCTTTTTGGTGTTGTTTGTTTAAGCCGTGAACTAGCCCAAGATGGGTTATGTTGGAACACAACCGGTCTCGCTTTGATACCAAATGATACAAAATCAAACCAACAACACCAAGAGCTTCAAGTAGGCTCGGATTTCAGTCCAACAACACAAGAACAACAAGTTTACGTTTCGGTTTTTCAGTCCAACAACACAAGAACAAAAAGATAGATAACAATGCTAGTGAATCGAAAAGAGCCCCCACACGGCTTCACTAGACTTTAAGATAACAAAATCAACAACAACAACAAGATAAAGAAAGATAGATAACTTGACATATAACATTCAAGAAACTAAGAACCCTAACATCAAGAGAGGACCCTAAGTCTAATGAATATAAACACCAAGTTCTTACGAGGACCAAGAGGCACTCAACGACCTCAAAACCCTTGTTTCTAGCCAAAGAGACAACACAAGTATCCCTCTACTTGTGAGATAATAGGGACGGCTTCTAAAAGTAGAGAGAGAGAGGAAATGTTTAGTGTTTTTAGGTTACAAAATCAGCATTCAAAAACTAAGGAATAACTCTCTAACATGTTCTATTTATACTACAAACAAAAGGGGTAAAATGACCCATCCGCCATTGATTCTTGTGCCAACCTTGGAGAGTAGTTTATTACACATTAAGACCTCTCTTCACACATAAAAACGTTTAGGTCCTTGGTTGGTTCAATCACCAACTCACACACGGCCATTTGCATGAACAAAGCTTGGAGTTTTTGTAATTCCCGAGCTTGGCTTCGTGTGAAAGGCCGTGTACCTGTGGAGGCTGCCCCAACCGTATCACCTTAGATCAAAAGTTAATTACTTAAGTCTAAAAACCATCCTCTAAACTAAAATACACCAATCAAAATCAATGGAAGTATTACCATGATCAAAATACGTAGCACAGACCATCTATAGATCCATCAATTTATTTCATAGGAGAACTCTAAAACCACCTTAGCCTCTTATACACTTAACAACACTAGATCACTAAATATCCATACATATAACTTACAAATCATTATCCCATACATATAAATATACAACTACCTTAAGGACACATTAGTTTCCTATACCATCCAAGTCTCTTCTAGTCACGACCAGAACTAGGGCCAAGTTGTACGGGTTTATCAAGCCCACCATGGACTAAAGACCACCCCTTTATCTTAAACTCAAGAGCATAATAATAATATATTAAAATCCAATAATGATAGTAATAAAAGATATAAATATCAAATAAAAGTTCTTAGAATCCAAAACCAACCCACATTTGTCTATGAAAGTCAAACACCCCGAGTGTTGGTCCCTGGAAAATTTTGAGTTCTGAGCTTACTTGACTATGACTCTCCTTGCGAGTCGTAGGGAGTCATTATAGGTCATAGGACCCAGTCCTAATGTGACTATTTAGATTTATTGAATTTACTATTTTGACTATGACTACTATGTTACGAGTCGTAAGGACTCTAAAGGACTCATATAGTCCTTTCTATAAGGAAGCCAGTGTGATGTCCAAAGTATTTTGTCCTGAGTACGACTAGGATGTAATGAGTTAGACAGACTCGTTGTGAGTCTTAAGGTCCTTTCCATAACCAAACCAGTATTGGTGGTCTGGGATACTGCCCAGTCTACGATTGAGGAAAAGTGAGTCGTAGGGTAACCCTACGAGTTGTAAGTTCACCAATAATGACTGGCTTATTTTAAATATTTTTAATAAGGGTATTTTAGGCATTTTCTTCTTATTCCAATAACCCATGACCTATAAAATACTTAGGACCCTATTTTCATTCACAATACATATTAAATACACTTTCTTCTTTTTCAAATCCTCTCAAGTATCAATACTTAGGGTTTTCAAGAAGTAGGTCAAGTAGAGCTCTAAGGGTATACTCTCTATAATCTTAGGTATTTTAGGAATGTGACTCTTCCCTTGAACTTATTTTATGTATGCATGAATTTACATGATAAATTAAGTAGATTTAAAATAAGGGTTTTGATATGGTTGAGGGCTTTGAAATGAAGGGTTCTTAAATTAATTTCCCTTCATTTATTATGCATTAGTCATACTTTGTTAACAGTTTTGAACTTGTGGGGTGCATGGGATAGGTGAATAATCAAAGGGGTGATGTTTTCCCTAATTGTGATGAGCTTTGCTTTGACATATGGTTTTGGAAATCGAGTTCCCTCAACCTAAATGTGAACTTGATATTGATACATGGCTTTGTCATATTTTTTTACTTTCTCACTTGAACTAATAAATTTGCGTAAAATGTTAACAAACTATGGTATGATTATATTGAACTTTGGGTATGTGGATTCCCCGTGTGAATGTTAATTGGACATAAGGGGTCATGAATTTTCCTTGTATGATCATTAATGGATTGTAGCATAATAATAAACTTGAAAGTGAGGTTGGTATGACGATACCAACGGGATGCCTAAATGCTTAATCGGTTCAATAAATTAGAAATGTGTGTCAAATATTTTAATTGATCTAAAAAGTAGGTTGTGTAGCTGGACGTGAAAGTGGAGGTTCCGATGACCAATATCAAAAACCACACTAACCGGCGGGGAGGTCTAAATGACTGAAAGGTTCAAGTCCTCTATCAAGCGTATGAAATATAATTATCCTTTTTTTCATACGGCTATATGCACCGGGTCCCTTCCAGCTGTGGGGAGAGCTTGGCCATTATATCTCGTGGGTGACATGATTATGACGGTTATGCTATATAATCCAGTTAAGATTTTAAAAGTTCATGCTAAGCCTTGTTCCCTACCATGGCATATATATATATGCATTTGATGATGTGCATTGGACTTGACTAGTTTTGAATTATTACTCATGTTATTACTTTATCCGTTATCCTTGAGCTATATGCTAGCGTTCCAACCACTAACCGTCTCTGTAGGCTATGTCCTCATGCGATGCAGGCACCAAAAATTATTCTACCTTTCCTTCATAGTGATTAGGTGTTCATGTATAGTTCATGAGTTGACTTGAAGTGGTGAGATTCCATCCTTTGAAAGACTTTATTTTATGTTTTTCTTTCTTATCTCTTACACTTTATATCAGACCTAGTTTTGGCTATTGTCAGGAGCATTTCCCAATACTTTATTGGTATTCAGTTTTGTCAGAGGCTTTGTGGGTACTGTGGAGTTGGGTATTATGTTGGTAGTTGGTATTGGTTATCGGTATGGGTTGGTGGTTATTGATATAACTTAGAATCTCTGAACTTATGTGATACGGTTGGGGCAGCCTCCACAGGTACACGGCCTTTCACACGAAGCCAAGCTCGGGAATTACAAAAACTCCAAGCTTTGTTCATGCAAATGGCTGTGTGTGAGTTGGTGATTGAACCAACCAAGGACCTAAACGTTTTTATGTGTGAAGAGAGGTCTTAATGTGTAATAAACTACTCTCCAAGGTTGGCACAAGAAGCAAGGGCGGATGGGTCATTTTACCCCTTTTTGTTTGTAGTATAAATAGAACATGTTAGAGAGTTATTTCTTAGTTTTTTTGAATGCTGATTTTTGTAACCTAAAAACACTAAACATTTCTCTCTCTCTCTCTACTCTTAGAAGCCGCCCCTATTATCTCACAAGTAGAGGGATACTTGTGTTGTCTCTTTGGCTAGAAACAAGGGTTTTGAGGTCGTTGAGTGCCTCTTGGTCCTCGTAAGAACTTGGTGTTTATATTCATTAGACTTAGGGTCCTCTCTTGATGTTAGGGTTCTTAGTTTCTTGAATGTTATATGTCAAGTTATCTATCTTTCTTTATCTTGTTGTTGTTGTTGATTTTGCTATCTTAAAGTCTAGTGAAGCCGTGTGGGGCTCTTTTCGATTCACTAGCATTGTTATCTATCTTGTTGTTCTTGTGTTGTTGGACTGAGAAAAACCGAAACTTAAACTTGTTGTTCTTGTGTTGTTGGACTGAAATCCGAGCCTACTTGAAGCTCTTGGTGTTGTTGGTTTGATTTTGTATCATTTGGTATCAAAGCAAGACCGGTTGTGTTCCAACATAACCCATCTAGGGCTAGTTCACGGCTTAAACAAACAACACCAAAAAGAAATTCTGAAAATCTGTCCATTAAAAGTTGAAACCAAGAATGATGTTGTATGTTTAGATCTAGGTGTTATTTTGCTTGTTTAGTGAGTTTCTAGTGTTGGTTTCTTCTCACCAACACTAAGGTGTCTAGATCCAAAAGTTGAGCTTGAAAACTTGAACATTGTGTAGTGACTTGAAGTGGCCGAAAATTGTTGTTGTTGATAACCAAAAGAAAAATCGGTGGTTGTGTGTTTATGTGCTAAAGAAGTTGATGAAGTTTGTTGAAGTTTTCATCTTTTGAACTTGTTCATCTTGTTCATCTTGTTGTGTGCTCAAGTTGTAAGACAAGCTATAAAGTTGTTGTGAAAGACTTGCACCCATCACCTTCTAGTCTTGTCAATCACTTTTCCCTAATTCAAGGAGCCTTGTTTTGTGGGATTAGTCAACCAAACCTCACTTTCTTGAGTTTGAAAAGGGTGAAATACTACAAGATTTTATTTTTCCCACCAAAACACTTTGCAAACTATAACAAGTTGTGTGAATATTAACACAAAAAAAAAAAAAAAAGAGAAGAAGAACTTGTGGGACCATTGCATGCTGCCACGTCACTATAAACTCAACTTAGGATATTCTTTGGTTGCTAATTGTTGATCCTTGGTTTCCCTTACTTGGTCCTAGAACTAATTAACAAACTAGTACCTTCCTACTAGGTTGTCAACTAGTTCCTTGAACCGTTTGTTCGTGTCAACGATTATTTGAGTGCTTTTATTCGTTTGAATGAATTGCGGATTTTTGACTCTAGTCCGGCAAGAATTCTTTGAGTCTTCAAACAAGAATCCATTCCGGATAAAAGCTTACTCATACCTTAAAAATTTCACGGTTACTAGCCAATTATACAACACTTGTGGAACACGAACTTGTGGTGAACTAAAGCGGATAATATCTTGACAATGGAAGGAGCTACGTCTCATAATGTGGATACTAATGCCCTTGATTCTATGAGGGTCACTCTTGAGGACGTTACCCGGACACTTGAAAGGTTGAATTCGGAATTTGGGGCCGTGAGAGGGGACTTGGCAGCAATAAAGGGGGAAGTGTCGACTATTAGTGGGAGATTAGAACAAGTGGAGAGTCAAAGGAACTCTCGTCCTTCTACTCCTCTACATGTATCTACCAATGGTCATGATAGGACCTCCTCCGCAACCATCACCCCCGAAACAGTCCACCAAATGCTAAATGCACCCCAAGATCCACTAAATACCGCAAGCCAAACTACCTATTTTCCTCCAAACCGAGACCCCACTAGACCACTACATTTCCAAGCCCCTCCAATTCCACAAGAGGGATTTGGACGCCAAGTACCTCCACTAAATCCGAACCCTCCATTCCAAGCTCCATTAACCCAAAGACCGCAAATTCCAAATCCTCCGAATCAAAACGGCCAAGGCCGACCAGCCCACTTTGAAGGATACGGTAGAGAGGAGTATGAAGGAGATGGAGCCTTTGATGATGCTTATATGAGGGAGGAGGAGTTAAGAGGGGGTCGAGGAGAACCTAGGAGATACCGGGGGTATGGAGATAGGGGAAACCGACACCAAGAGAGAGACGTAGGCATCAACACCATCAAGTTGAGCCTACCCATCTTTAAGGGTGAAAGTGACCCCGAGACCTACTTAACTTGGGAATCGGCTTGTGACAAAGTTTTCCAAGTTAATGACATCTCGGAAGAAAAGAAGAGTTGCTACGCTATAGCTCACCTCGAGGGCTATGCTAACACTTGGTGGGAGTATGTTAAACGATTTGGTAATGAATTAGTTGATGGGCAGCCACCGCCTTGGTATCGGTTGAGGTATTTGATGAGACAACGATACCTTCCCGAGAGATATCGTCATGAGTTGCTTGCTAGATTATATGGCTTGCGGCAAGGAGGCAAGAGTGTGATGGCCTATTTTGACGAGTTCCAACAACTCATGTTGAAACTTGATCATCGTGGGGAGCAAATCAGTCAGACATCATCCGGTTCAAGTGTGGGTTGAACAAAGAGATCTCCACTCATTTGACCCTTCACCGGTTTGAAACCATTGACGGTATATTCCAAGCGGCCCTTGAGATTGAAAGGGAACTTAAGGAGAGATCATCCTTCAAGGCAAGGGTACAAACCCCCTCGTGTTGGCCCAAAAACAAGGACCAACCCGCCCCTACGAAGCTGCCCGAGTCCAAAACAGTCCCTAAATTCCCTCCGAAACCGGAGGCTCACAAATATCCCAACCCAAAGGGGTTCCAATGCTTCAAGTGCCAAGGTTGGGGGCATAAGGCCAATGAATGTCCGAACCGGCGCAATGTGATCCTACGAGAAGGGAAAGTGTACTACCTTGGTGAGGAGGTGGTTTCCGAAAGGGGGGAGGATGAGGCCGAGCCTCAAGATGGAGAGGGAGCTGAAAATGGGCCGAATGATGATGAATTAGATGGTAGTGAAGATGTCTATCCACAAGAAGGGGAGTGTGTGGTTCCAAACTTTGTGGTTAGACGTGTCATGATTAGTAAGGCGATAGATGACCCGAGTCAAAGGGAAAATCTATTCCATACTAAGTGTCTTGTAAAGGGGAGTGTGTGCACCTTGGTGATTGATAGTGGTAGTTGTACAAATGTTGCGAGCCATGCTATGGTAAATTTCTTGAAGCTACCAACTACACTACACACTAGTCCTTACAAGCTACAATGGTTGAACGATTGTGGTGAATTAAAGGTCACAAGGCAATGTGTGATTCGGTTTAAGGTGGGAAACTACCACGATGAAGTGCTTTGTGACGTGATCCCAATGCAAGCATGTCACTTGTTGTTAGGTAGACCATGGCAATATGATAGGTCTACTAAACACGATGGGAGGTCAACCCGGTATACGCTTGAGAAGGATGGCCGGAAGGTCACACTTCATCCTCTTTCACCCTCCCAAGTAAATGAGTGGCATCAAAAGATGAGAGAGTTGAAGGGAAAGGGGAAGGAATTCGAAAAGGGAGAAAAGGGGGGGAATGCCGTAGGTGAGGAAGTAGGGACATCCGAGGCTGTCCCAATGACAAGGGAGATGGAAAACGTAGTGATGTTGGCTAGGAGGAAAGAACTCTTCGTGGACCATGATGAAAACAAGCCGATGTTACTTTTGGCCCATTGTTTTAATACTAACCCCACTAATTCTTCCATTTCCCCTTTGATTTCTTGTGTGTTGCAGGAGTATGAAGATGTATTTCCTCAAGAACTTCCGCAAGGATTGCCCCCACTTCAGGGAATTGAGCACCAAATTGATTTGGTGTCGGGTTCACAACTTCCAAACAAACCGGCCTATAGGAGAAATCCCATGGACACTAAGGAGCTTGAAAGACAAGTTGAGGAGCTTCTCAACAAGGGATACATCAAGGAAAGCATGAGTCCGTGTGTTGTTCCGGTGCTTTTGGTACCAAAGAAGGACGGAACTTGGCGCATGTGCGTCGATTGTAGAGCCATCAACAAAATCACTATAAGGTATCGTCATCCAATCCCTAGACTAGATGATATGTTAGATGAGCTCCACGGATCTTGTTTGTTTTCTAAAGTGGACCTTAGGAGCGGCTATCACCAAATTCGCATGCAACCCGGTGATGAGTGGAAGACCGCATTCAAGACCAAATTCGGTCTATATGAGTGGCTGGTCATGCCCTTCGGCCTTACCAATGCTCCTAGCACCTTTATGAGGCTAATGAATCATGTAATGAAGCCTTATATTGGAAAGTTTGTGGTGGTTTACTTTGATGATGTGTTGGTGTATAGTAAATCTATTGATGATCATGTAATGCATTTGAGATGTGTGTTTGATGTGCTCCGAAAGGAGAAGCTGTATGCCAACATGGAGAAGTGTTCTTTTGGTGTTGATAAGGTTATATTCTTGGGTTTTGTCGTGAGCTCAAGGGGTGTGGAAGTGGACGATTCCAAGATAGACTCTATTCGAAGTTGGCCGACCCCTAAAACTATTGGAGAAATCCGAAGTTTCCACGGGTTGGCAAGCTTTAATAGGAGGTTTGTCAAAGGATTTAGTTCCATAGCAGCCCCCTTGACCGAGGTAATTAGAAAGGACGGACCCTTCAAATGGGGTGATGAGCAGGCTAGGGCTTTTGAGGCCTTGAAAGCTACGCTCATCTCGCCGCCTTTATTGCAATTGCCCGATTTTGATAAGATGTTTGAAGTAGAGTGTGATGCTAGTAAGGTTGGCATCGGGGCTGTTTTGATGCAAGAAGGTAAGCCCGTTGCTTATTTCAGTGAAAAGCTCAAAGGGGCAACTCTTAATTACTCAACTTATGATTTGGAGTTGTACGCCCTTGTTAGAGCTTTGGGAAATTGGCAACATTATTTGTGGCCTAAGGAGTTTGTGATACGAATGGATCATGAGTCGTTGAAACACCTTAAGAGCCAAGACAAGTTGAATAGGCGTCATGCTAAGTGGATTGAGTTCATCGAGACCGTTGGCTTAAGGAGAATGACCATTCCTCCTACTCTTGGTTCGATGGGTATTTGTTCAAAGGGAGGAGGTTGTGTGTTCCTTCTAGTTCTTGGAGGGAATTATTTGTGAGGGAGGCCCATGACGGAGGCCTCATGGGGCACTTTGGGGTAGACAAGACCCTCGGAATCTTAGAAGAGAACTTCTATTGGCCCAAAATGCGCAAAGACGTCACTAAAATTTGTAGTCAATGCGTGGCCTGCCGGAGTGCGAAATCTCGTCTCCTACCCCAAGGATTATACACCCCACTCCCTACTCCCCTTAGACCTTGGTTGGACATTTCGATGGATTTTGTTTTGGGGCTGCCAAGGACTAGAAAGGGCCGAGATAGCATTTTTGTTATTGTTGATAGATTCTCTAAAATGGCTCATTTTATTCCATGTGCTAAAACCGAGGATGCTCGTAGTGTAGCTTCATTATTTGTTGAACATGTTGTAAAGCTTCACGGGGTACCGAGGACTATTATGAGCGATAGGGACTCCAAGTTCCTAAGTCTCTTTTGGAAGTCCATGTGGGGTAGGCTTGGAACGAAGTTACTTTTCTCCACATCTTGCCACCCACAAACCGATGGCCAAACGGAGGTAGTAAATAGAACCTTAGGGTCTATGCTACGTTCTATGGTTAAAGTTAAACTGACTTCATGGGAAGATCACCTACCTTTGGTGGAATTTGCATACAACCGGGTAATACATTCGAGCACGGGAATGACTCCCTTTGAATGTGTTTACGGCCTGAATCCCCTTACCCCTTTAGATCTCACTCCTTTGTCTAGTGATCTCATGACCAGCTTAGATGGAAATAAAAGAGCCGAGGCAATGAAGAAAATGCATGAGACGGTGCGGATCAAGATTGAAAAGAAGAACCAAGAGGTTGCAAAAAGGGTAAACAGAGGGAGAAAAAGGCTTGTGCTTGAACCCGGAGATTGGGTGTGGGTGCATCTTCGAAAGGATCGGTTTCCAGCTCAAAGGAAGTCCAAATTGCTGCCAAGGGGTGATGGTCCTTTCTAAGTACTTGAGAGAATCAATGACAACGCCTACAAGATTGACCTTCCACCGGAATATCAAGTGCACAACACTTTCAATGTTGGTGATCTCTCCCTCGTGGATGCGGTTGAAGATGACCAAACGCTGAATTTGAGGTCAAATTCCTCTCAAGATGGAGAGGATGATACGGTTGGGGCAGCCTCCACAGGTACACGGCCTTTCACACGAAGCCAAGCTCGGGAATTACAAAAACTCCAAGCTTTGTTAATGCAAATGGCCGTGTGTGAGTTGGTGATTGAACCAACCAAGGACCTAAACGTTTTTATGTGTGAAGAGAGGTCTTAATGTGTAATAAACTACTCTCCAAGGTTGGCACAAGAAGCAAGGGCGGATGGGTCATTTTACCCCTTTTTGTTTGTAGTATAAATAGAACATGTTAGAGAGTTATTTCTTAGTTTTTTTGAATGCTGATTTTTGTAACCTAAAAACACTAAACATTTCTCTCTCTCTCTACTCTTAGAAGCCGCCCCTATTATCTCACAAGTAGAGGGATACTTGTGTTGTCTCTTTGGCTAGAAACAAGGGTTTTGAGGTCGTTGAGTGCCTCTTGGTCCTCGTAAGAACTTGGTGTTTATATTCATTAGACTTAGGGTTCTCTCTTGATGTTAGGGTTCTTAGTTTCTTGAATGTTATATGTCAAGTTATCTATCTTTCTTTATCTTGTTGTTGTTGTTGATTTTGCTATCTTAAAGTCTAGTGAAGCCGTGTGGGGCTCTTTTCGATTCACTAGCATTGTTATCTATCTTGTTGTTCTTGTGTTGTTGGACTGAAAAAAACCGAAACTTAAACTTGTTGTTCTTGTGTTGTTGGACTGAAATCCGAGCCTACTTGAAGCTCTTGGTGTTGTTGGTTTGATTTTGTATCATTATGTTACTTGATTTTGTTATATATTCAGACTTCAGTCCATGTTAGTGTGTCCTATGTTCTGTTGACTAGGAAATAAGGTCGGTCTCCGATCCTCGACGGACTTGAGATGCTCGTCATGACAAGGCCCTGGTTTGAGTTGTGATAAAGTTGGTATCAGTTCTAGGTTCATGATCAATTGGGTATCGACAAAGTCGTGTCAAGTAGAATCTCTTTTATGGGTGTGTAGCACACTAACATATAAGGGAGAGTCTATGAGGCATTTAGGAATGTTTCCCTTTCTTGTCTTATTTTTGAGCTATAGAGTCCAAGGTATTGAATCTCTCTTATTCTTATTTGCTCTCCATTCAGATCATGCCTCAAAAAAGATCTAATATTCATGGAAACTTTTTTTTCCTATTTGAGGACAATGTGGATGGATCTCATCCTATTTCTGGAGTAGAAACTGATACGAGAAATACAAGGGAAGCACGAAACAACCACCAAATCAGTCCACTAATCTTAAGGATTCGAGGACCAAGATGGAGACCTCACTCGGATTCGCTACCAACAACAAGAATACAAGATACAAGAGTATATTTCAACACCAAAACAGTGACAAAACGTGATGAACAAGATGAACAACAATAATACAAGTTTCGGATTCAACGAAGACCCCAAAACAGTCCACTACACAACACATACACGATTTGCAAGAAAATAAAGATAGATAGTGAGACCAAGATTATTACAAGATTAAGAACCAAGTGTATTTCAACACTAACCCCTAATGAATGTAACAATCAACACCACACTCTTACGGTGACCACCAAGGGAATGAACTCGCCTCAAGATCTACCGTTTCCAAGCAAAGATCAATATTGGCTTTTCCAAGCCCTATGCTAAGGGTGACTTTTCCAAGTCCTACAACTAATGGTGTTACACTCTCAAAAGAGAAAAAAATATGTCTTTCAATTCTTCATCATTCAAAAACTAGTGAAAATAAGACTAAAGGGGCCTATTTATAATACATTGCAAATGAAGATAACAAGACCACTTTGCCCTTAATGAGAGGGGCGGCCATGGTGTGTAAATACACCATGTGTAATGTCCAAAATACCCTTAATTAAGGTCCAAAACCGTGAGTCCTCAACCTTAAATTCTCCAAGCAATCTTCCACACGCGAGATTGCTTTAAGTTATGCTCAAAACGGGTCCTCCATGCATGCTCTTGATTTCTCGAGGTGACCAAGTCTTGAGTCTCTATGTGTTGGCCTCCAAAAATGTCATCAAAAGATAAGATGGCCATTTGTCCCGTATCATCCTCCCCTTCTTGAAAAGGATTTGACCTCGAATCCAAACCTTGCAAAACCGAAAAGAGGACCAACAAATGCAAACTCCTCATGGCATGAGGGTTAGGGTTAGCATAACAAATCATCTCAACATGCCAAGGTTGCACATATTTGCAATATAACCAAGAATCCTTTGAAAGGAATATTAAAAACTCAATAAAAGATGTACAAAGGATTTGGTTATAGGATACATCAAGAGTGCCACTTTGCTTGTCATGTAGACCAAGCAGCAAGTTTGGTGCACCAACATCACCATTTCTAAATTTGGCACCGGGGTCAAATGGGAAAAGTGGCCATAGACATGGGTCTCGACAACACTTCCCTTTCCCGAGATCTACACCTAAACTAAATGACATACTCTCTACAATAACATACATATCATCCAAATCAAATAGAGAGTAGAGAAAGGTATCACTCAAATCGACTTCTACTAAGGTGCTCTCATGTGTGTACTCACTACTAGTTTCCCAATAATCACCATGAGTACTCTCAACAATGAAATCACACAAAGTAGAAGAAGAAGTAGCTTCCGCAACTACACATTCCTTACCATTAAGAGTACTCTCATCTTCCAAGAAGAGATTTCCCTCTTTAGGAGGAATGTTGTCACACCATAGTGGGTTAGCATATAGGCTATAGCTTCCAAGGCAAGCTATACCGTCATTTTCACCACTAGGTTCATTAGGAGTGTTTAAATCATCTTCAAACAAGACATTATTCCTAAAAAGAGTGTGATCTACCTCACGGACAGATTTGGAACAAGAAAGTTCCTCACTCTCTAAATGATCAATATCAAGTTTCAAGGAGGTTTCAAACACAATATTACTCCAAGAAGAGCTCTCGGGTTCATTCTCACTTTGTTGACCAACATTTTCAAATATTTCACTCACTTGAGTCCTATTAAGCACATCACACACATACTCAAGTGGTGGGTAATTTTCACACATAAGTTGATCAACACAAATTTCAGAAGATAACGTACTTTCATTCAACATAATGGTTTCAACACTAGGTGGACATAAATCGATCTTACAAGAAGAGTCTATTCGGTCATCAATAGGATCAACTAGTGTATCCACACTCACAACATGTACATCATCATCAAGTGGCAAAGAAACAATACACTCACATATAGGCAAGCTACAACTCACACTCAATGGGCTACTAGCCACACAATTATCATTCACATGTACAAAAGTGTAAGAGTTTGCCATTTTACCTTGAAGTCCTTGAGTAGATTCTTCTTTGTCATGGTGTGAAGGTCCTCCAAAAGTTTGGGCAGCAACTTCCTTTTGGCATTGTTCTTCTTCGCTTGCCATGTTGGTACCTACACAAATGTCCTTAGAAATAGAAGGACAACCAATGTTAGTATAGTTTGGTGGTAATCCCCTCACTTCGCTCAACACAACCTCTCCTTTTTCCACTCTCGGATTACCACCTTTCACTCCCTTACTCCTCTCAATCTTTTGTCTCTCATAATAAGTTGAATTGGAGTAGGTAGGAACTTCTTTTTGCGGCCCGGGCAGAATGTACGTCTCAAGTCAATTTCCCCATCGGTCTCTTACAATATTAGGCCAATTTTGCATATTTGGAACTTTATGTTGTGCAAACCAATCGGCGCCCAAGCTCACATAACCATAGGTTATGGGAAAAACATCACACCACACCTCCTCATGGTAATTAAATTGGGAGAAGACAACTTTTACCCTCTCGGTAACCTTAAACCTGTCCAAGAAGTATGGAACAAGTAAAGGCTCGCAAAATAACCCCAAGTAATCAACCATGGATGGAACAATGTAGTTTCTATAGTACCTATCATTTAACACAACGAGGCAGCCCGGTATCCCACAAATGGTCACCTTTCCGGAGTGTACACTCCTTCTCGGATCAACATTGTAAAGCACATGAGTACCCCTCGGTTTTGGAGATGCATACTCTCTTCTTCTCATTGGAAAACCTACACTATTGCTAGTATAACCATTCACACTATATCGACCTTGATAAGAAGTACTACAAGGTGGAGAATATGAATCTTCACACTCCTCACGTGTACTCTCATCATAGCTCTCATAAGGTTTGCGAACGAAAAGGTTATACCTAACACCAAATCTAGGTTCGGAGTGGGGAGTGCGAGACTCCTCACATGTCCCAACTTCATCATAAGATCCATCACGAGGTCCTACATCATCTCCAAAGTCACCATAAACACTAGGCACTTCATTCACCTCATTTTTCCCCTCAAAACAGTAACTTTCAAATCTGCCTATGTTTTGATCATGACTATTTTCATAGCCTCCGCAATCTCCCTCAACTTCGTAGCCATAAAAACCCTCACTACAATCATAGTCTCCCATATTGTAGTCACAATAATCCCCGGCTATCGAAGTCATGTTCCCCTTATATCACCCTTTAAACCTACAAAATGAACAAACAAGATTAGTCGTAAAGCTCCTCACCAACACTCGATACACTCACCTTTGTGATTCTCACAATTGGAGCGGCGAATATTGAAAGTTGCTTATACTCCGGTAGTCAATAGGATGTCAATTCTACTTGGCGGCCGGAATAGATTCTTGTTTGATCGACTCAAGACACAACACAAAATCTACTTACGAACTTGAAACAAAGAAGTTACTACGAGTTAAAAATGAGAAAAGCACACAAATAACGAAGACACGAAGAAACGGATTCAATAATTAATCTACAACTAAGTAGGTGATTACTAGTTGTTAATTAATTCTAGAATCAAGACATGAAACTAATGAAACAATAAGATGAAACTAAGAATCTAAAATTTTGAGCTCGGAAATATTGCGTGAACAGTAGTAGTGATGACATGGCAGTCACGTATTGGTTTCGGTCCCACACAACTTTTGTTGTCCAATTTCAAGTCTTGGTCAATTTTTCAATTTGGACTTTGGTGGAATTTGTTTAAGGAGGGAAATTCAAACAAGTCTTGGAGCCCTTTTCAATTTCAAGTTTTCAAGACTTGACTTTATTGTACTTCTCCTTAAAACATGGATCCTTAAATCATGGAAAAGTGTTGGAAAGTGGTTGAGACTTGATTGATAGGTCTTTGTTGGTTGTAGTGTCTTTCAAGACTAACAAATAATACACCCTTTTCCTTCAACTTTTTAGATTTAACATTCACTTTATCTTCAACAATATATGAAGGTGGTGATGAACATCAAGAACAACAACAACAACACCAAGAACTACAACAATAATCTCCAAGAACACCAACAATTTTCACACGGCCACTTCCAAATTCCACAATAACAATATCTCCAACACTTGGCCAAGACAACTACACCTTCAACAAAATGGTTCTCAATCCACCAATTAACAACAATATCGCGTGGCCAAGCTTATAACAACAACAAGATGAAAGCCACAAGGCCAACTCCAAGATAATAATGTTTTCACACGGCCAAGATTACAAAACCAACAACGGCCAAGTCTCTTTGGTGTTGCATTTCAGTTTTTTTTTTTTTTTTTTTAACAAGAGATAAAGGTTGTGAAGAACTTCAAGAACAACTACAATACTCTTTTCAAGATCTACAACAACACCACAACACAAGGCCTTCAACTCGGTCAAGGCTAGAACAACAACATCCAATCGGCCACACTTTGTTCACAACAACAATATTAACAATTCAAGCTCAAGTTTGGATCGACTCAAAGTGTTAGTGAGGAACAAAACTAACACTACAAACACACAAGACAAGCAAAAGACTTCTAGACCTAGACTCAAGAACAAATCTCGGCTAAGAACACAATTTCGGCCAAGACAACAACAATGGACAGATTGCAATTTTTCTGAAATTTTCAGCTTTTCAACAATTTTTTTTTTTTGTTTATTTTCTAACAAGCAAGCCCAAGATTGATCTTGTAGGAACAAGATCAAGCCATGCTCTGATACCAAATGATACGAGAAATACAAGGGAAGCACGAAACAACCACCAAATCAGTCCACTAATCTTAAGGATTCGAGGACCAAGATGGAGACCTCACTCGGATTCGCTACCAACAACAAGAATACAAGATACAAGAGTATATTTCAACACCAAAACAGTGACAAAACGTGATGAACAAGATGAACAACAATAATACAAGTTTCGGATTCAACGAAGACCCCAAAACAGTCCACTACACAACACATACACGATTTGCAAGAAAATAAAGATAGATAGTGAGACCAAGATTATTACAAGATTAAGAACCAAGTGTATTTCAACACTAACCCCTAATGAATGTAACAATCAAGACCACACTCTTACGGTGACCACCAAGGGAATGAACTCGCCTCAAGATCTACCGTTTCCAAGCAAAGATCAATATTGGCTTTTCCAAGCCCTATGCTAAGGGTGACTTTTCCAAGTCCTACAACTAATGGTGTTACACTCTCAAAAGAGAGAAAAATATGTCTTTCAATTCTTCATCATTCAAAAACTTGTGAAAATAAGACTAAAGGGGCCTATTTATAATACATTGCAAATGAAGATAACAAGACCACTTTGCCCTTAGTGAGAGGGGCGGCCATGGTGTGTAAATACACCATGTGTAATGTCCAAAATACCCTTAATTAAGGTCCAAAACCGTGAGTCCTCAACCTTAAATTCTCCAAGCAATCTTCCACACGCGAGATTGCTTTAAGTTATGCTCAAAACGGGTCCTCCATGCATGCTCTTGTTTTCTCGAGGTGACCAAGTCTTGAGTCTCTATGTGTTGGCCTCCAAAAATGTCATCAAAAGATAAGATGGCCATTTGTCCCGTATCAGAAACTCAGTCTAGGGTCACTACTTCTAATTGCCCCCGTAGAGTCCCACTATTCTCCACTGATCAGCTCCATAGGGTGACACTCATGCTCAGTCACAGCAGGGAGATATTACCAATACTGAGTTCCATTGCTCCATTCATTTGTTGACCAATTGGTGACATCTCAATCATAACATTCAAGTGTTGCTGGTATTGCTGTGAGTTCTTCTGAGGCAACTAGAGTTTGCAATTTTATGAGGTTGTACCCTTTGACTTTTACTAGTATAAAGGTTAAGGAGGATCTTTAGGGGTTCATAGATGAAATGGAAAAGATCTTTTGAGTGATGCATGCTACTGATGTAGAGGGTGTAGAGTTCGCTACTTATCAGTTGAAGGATGTGGCATATCAGTGGTATAAGGAGTGCGATCAGTCTAGGGGTGATGATGTTGAGTCAGCATTATGAGATATTTTTTAGGTGCCTTTTTTTATCAGTTCTCTTCTCAAGAGTTAAGGGAGGCATAAACGGAGGAGTTTGTAAATCTGAATCAAGATAGGATAATGATAAAGGAATATGCCTTGCATTTTTATCAGTTATCAGGATATGCTCCTGAGTTAGTGTCTAGCATGAGGGTTAGAATGAGGAAATTTTCTTCTGGGCTTTCCCATGATTTGAATTTGGAGAAAAATATTGCTTTGTTGAATAAGTATATGGGCATCTCTAGACCTGTAGTGTATATGAAATAAGTTCAAGAGGAAAATAAGAAATAAGCTAAGATAGGGGAAAGATAAAGTAAGAGATTTAGGTATTCAGAGTTGGGTGGAGGCCAGTATCAAAGTGGTAGAGATGATTAGAAATGGTTTGATAATGGAAAATGGTATTAGAAGAAGAATTGGACAGGCGGCTAGAGGTTGGGTTAGGTAGCACGGGTGGTCTCCGGTCCCAATCGAACTTGGTACGCCCATTACAACAACGCCCCGGGTCAAGTCATGTCAAGTTAGTATCAGAGCTTTAGGTTCATGATTAATTTGGAGTCCACAAAGTCGTGTCTAGTAGAGTCTATTTTAAGGGTGTGTAGTGCGCCATACTCATACGAAAGAGGCTACAGGGCATTTAGGAATGTTTCACTTTCTTGGTATTTTGTTTTCAAGCTTGGAGTATAAGTCCTAGAATTCTTCTCTAATCCTTGGTTGTTCACTTTTTGGATCATGCCTCGATGATCTGGAATACAAGAAAGTTCTTTTGTCCCATCTGGGGATGATATTAATGAGGTACATCCTACAACTGGAGTGCGCACTCTTTCTCAGGGTCTTGTCCCTGATTATTCTGGAGTTTCCCCGATTGCTACTAGTCCTCCTCAGGGTGAGGTAACTAATGTGGAATTTCGCCAGTTTATTTATGCTATTTCTCAGTTGGTTGGTGCTCAGGCTGAGCGGGATGCGTCTGGTGGGTTGTTTATTTAGGCCACAAGGGTTGGCCAGTTTATGAAACAGAATCCTCCTACTTTTACTAGTGTGAAGATAGAGAAAGATCCTATGTTTCTTGGATTAAATGGAGAAAATATTCAGGATGATGCAGGCCATAAACATGGAAGGTGTAAATTTTGTAGCTTATCAGCTCAAGGATATTGCATACCAATAGTAAGGGGAGTGGGATAAGGATAGTGGTGATGTGGAGGAGTTGTCCTTATGGGATGCTTTTTCTAATGTTTTTCTAGTTCTTTTCTTTACTCAAGAGCTGAGAGAAAAGAATATAGAGGAGTTTGTGAATCTCAATCAAGGTAAAATGTTTGTCAAGGAATATGCCCAGAAGTTTCATCAATTGTCAAGCTATGCTCCTGATTTGGTGGCTTACATGAGGGAGAGAATGAGAAAGTTCACTTCTTAGCTATCTCAGGATTCGATCCTTGAAAGAAAGACTACTTTGTTGATCAAAGATATGGATATTTCAAGGTTAGTTATCCATATGCAGCAGGTGGAGGATGAAAAGATAAAATAGGTAGAGTTTGGGGAAAATATGGGTAAGAGGAATAGGTTCTCCAAGTAGAGTGGTGCTCAGAATCTGGGTGGTCTGGATAAGGTAAATGGCAAAAGAAGAAGTTGGGGAGTTATGGTTTCTTCTCTACTGCTAGTGCTCCTTACCCGAGGCAGTTGAGTGATAGGTACCTGCAAGGTAGTGATAATTTCTAGGCACAAAGTACCCAATCTCAGGCGAGTGGGGTTCAGTCAGATTCTCCATGCCTTCCTTGTCGTTCTATAGTCATCTTCATTGGGGCTATTATGATGAATGCAGGTACAAGTATTTTAAATATGGCCGGCTAGGCCATATGCTTAAAAATTATCCGATTGAAAAGGGTGCATCGGGAGAGGTCAAAACTCTAGTTACTTCATCTTCTACTCATACATATAGTGTGCGACTTCAGTATATGCTCTTATTTCTGGTAACTGATAACGCTCAAACTACAGCTCTCGTAAGAGTGTAAGCGGTCGTTGTCAAATATAGAACCCAACTGGGTTGGGTGTCGAATCCCACAGGGAATACTTGGTCACTAAGTATGCAACGATTAGTAGACTGTTGATCGAAAATTCTATATAAAAAAGAGGGGATTTAATTGTAGCGTGAATTAAGAGTATCAAAGTAACAAAGAAAAACAGAATGTTTAGTAGGTTTTAATCAATGAGAATTGTAAGTTAGGGTTATGTCCACCTTATGAGTTTTACGTATCTATTGGCTATGAATTATGCGGTATTCAGACATGCATGCGCTTATAGAGATTCGTATTCTATGGTAAATCCTAGTGTCTTTCGACCATCAAGGATTATATCACTTTAACTCTTTCGAGCTTAAAGCGTATACTAATGGTACGAATTCTCCAAGAGGTTAATCCAGTTACGGCACTAACTTTTAAACAGGGGTTGGTAGCCTTATTTCCTTGTCATTCTCTCTTTTCCAGACATGTAACTTTTCTTTCGAACAAGTTAATTCTATACTGGCGTATTTTATATGTTTGCAACCACAAGAATTCAATTAAGATGAAGAGAGTAATGATATAAGCAGCATACGTATCAAGAATTCACAAACTCATAGCAATAGATAGTATCTCATAAGGCTTCCATAACCCTAACAGAGAAGTTTAGCTACTCATAATTGTGAAGGAAAACCACGAGGATATCATCATACCAAAGCAATAACAATATCACGATAAGGAAGTATTGGCGTCACTTGTGGCGTGAATTCCTTACTAGTAGCGTTTCTCTTGTCGTGAAAATTAAAAGTCGAATAAAAAAGACTTGAATTAATGAATGAGTGAGAATAATAAAAAGCTTCGAATTAATGAAGAAGTGAATGCTGAAAAATTCAGCATTATAGGGTTTTTATAACATCCTTGTCCTAGTCCTACTGAAATAGGGTTTTTATCCTTGTCCTAGTCCTACTGGGTTACTGCATACTTGTCCTAATCCTACTAAGTTACTGCTGATCCCCCAAGTCTTTAGAAATGCTGTTTTTGTCCGGGACAAGTTCTTCATGCATCACTTTCAGTCCACAAGTTTGCAGAAGCTGCCTTCCTTCTTACGTGAAGTTTCCTTTGGCGTCCAACAGTCCATAAAATGCTGAAATCTTCATCATAAATACCTGAAATCTTGCTAATCACGTTGGTTAGCTCACTTACAGGAAAATGGACTAAAAGTGTAGGAATTATATATTTTGTCCTCAAAACTTAGCTAAAATATGGGTACATTAAGGTGCTTTAGGCGTGTAAATACACCTAACATCAACACCCCACACTTAAAGCTTTTTTTGTCCTCGAACAAAATATTACGTCCATGCAATCATCTAACTAGAAATCACAGCAGTAACACAAAATATTCATCAAGACAGGCACGACAATTATCAGCAAAGAGTAGTTTTCTGATCACTACTAGAAACAATTCAACCTCCAACATAGACTCGTGATGATGGTTAATTCGTATTCAAAAGTTAAGGCACAAAGAATCATACAAGACTACCCAAAACTCATCAACCATGTGTGTCTCACAATATATCACCCATAATTACTCACAAGTATTTCATTTTTCAAAACATGGGTATAAGATTATCCTTGCTCTCACTCTCACAAAGAATTCATATATTGCAACTGATGACCATAGGCTTGCCCTTAGTGTAATGCTATACTAATATCAGAATGTTAAGCTTAGGATCAAATAGGTCTTTACAGGTTGTAATGTAGGCTAAGGGACGGGTAGGACTATTTTGGCCAGAAATAGTGACTAAGTTCCCTAAGCGCTTTAATACATCATATTATGCCATTTACACTTTCTTTCAAACGACCTTTCTACTTTATTTTAATCTACCACCCCTTCTCACCTCTTTTGTTATTCAATTTTAAATAGAATCAACTTTGTATTTTTCTTTTTCATTTCATTTTTCATTTTTTTTATAATAGCCATTTTTTTTCATAACAAATTCAAGTACCAATTCACTTTAAGGCATCACTCTCACCCAATTTCCTTTTATTTTGTCACATGACTTTACAATTTAAAGCTCTTAGGAATTTGGATCAAATTATGGTCTTAAAAAAATGGATTAGGCTACAAATGAGGCTGTCAAAGAAAATGGCTTAAAGGCTCAAAAGGGTTGACTAGGATAATGTCCACGGGTAGGTAAAAAGAAGGTAAACAATCACAAGTTGTCAAAGAAATGCCTAAATCATCTCCTAAACTCACACTCTTTATTTTGCTTTACACACACGCCAGGCAAGTTCTAGCATCAGTCACAACACAGAATATACTATAACCTCACACACACAAGGCACATGGTTAACTTTATTGGGAGCAGTATAGACTCTTGACCCAACAGATGAATGAATTAAACCACATAAATATCACACAGTGAGTCACACTTGGAGCCTAAACGTCTCAATAGCAATGATTTTAGCACAAACTCTTGTCATAATACTATGCCGCCTATCAGAACAATTTCATGCAAAATCTAAAAAAATCTAAAAATAAAAAAATTTAACTACAAATTAGAATAAATGCAGGCAAAGAAGTACGCTACAGCATACAAATACCCTCACCCCACACTTAGACGGGACACACTGCCCTCAGTGGAAATAAGTAAGGAAAACCTGATTAGTCGGACTCATTTTCTATGTCTGGGGTCATATCCCCTGCGTCGGAATCATCATCAGAGTCGTCATCCTCAGAGTTTCCTCAAAATGTACCCCACTTGATCCTAAAAGTGCGTCGAGGTATTTGTAGAGAGGAGGATTCAGCTTGCTCTTCTCTTCCCCTTTTCTGACCTTTCTGTGAGGTGGACGCTTTTTCTTTTCCTGGTCAACCTTTTGGTTCCATTTTACCTGAGATTAAAATAAAGTCATGTTAGCTTATCTCGGAAGATTTGATCGACAAACAAACAATAATGGCACCACCCCACACTTAATTTGTTGGCACCAACTAATTAAGTGGATGATATCGATTACTCAGACTTCATCGACATACATGTAGGCGATATGTTCCAACAATATGTTCAGCACAGTCATACTTTCATGGAACCTTAACTATCATTTTCAGCTCTATGTCATGTAATCTTGACCATACTTTATGGTTTGGATTAATGAACTTTTTGAACAAGACTACTACGTAGAGATCGAATCAAGTTATGGCATAGAAATAATCACAACATCTCATGCTTGTATACAGTTATGATCTTTATCTCGATGAACGAGTCATTCCAACATGTAAGCTTTCTAGGAGGGAAGCTGGATCTACTCTAAAGTAGAGTAGCTGTACTTGCCTTTTTCTTAGAGTGGATTGAGGAAGAGAACTCAGATGAGAACGTAGTCTTGCTGCATCTCCTGAAGGAGAAGGGGCTAACCTATCCAACAAATAAGCTGGATCCTCTGGAGTTAGATCGGCTGGAGTAGCTACTTACCTTACTGGTGTCCGAAGAAGTCTGTTGGTACAGATGTCATATGAGATGTGAAAGCGATTTCCGACTTAAAGACTACTAGTTGAAGTAGAGCCGACTCTAACATTCGACCAGAGAGGTCAGTGCTGGGAAAGCAAAGAATGGAATGTCTGTTCTGTAACAAAGAAGAAGGTTGCTTGATTATTCTTTTCAGGAGCAAGCCATAAGGACATCATTAGGAGTTGTAGGTAACTACAACCCCAAGGGTTTGGGGTATTCCTCCCCTTACCCGTAGGATTTTCTGAGCATAGAATTAGTCTTGTTTAATAGTTATTATACAAGATTATGCAATTTTTTTGACCATGTCAATTCCGCAAAAGTATGATAGTGTATCAAAATCAAATACAAGTTGGAACAAGTCAAGAGCAACCTTACGTATTCTTTCACTCACTTAGTTGTTGATACGGGACAAATGGTCATCTTATCTTTTGATGACATTTTTGGAGGCCAACACATAGAGACTCAAGACTTGGTCACCTCGAGAAAACAAGAACATGCATGGAGGACCCGTTTTGAGCATAACTTAAAGCAATCTCGCGTGTGGAAGATTGCTTGGAGAATTTAAGGTTGAGGACTCACGGTTTTGGACCTTAATTAAGGGTATTTTGGACATTACACATGGTGTATTTACACACCATGGCCGCCCCTCTCATTAAGGGCAAAGTGGTCTTGTTATCTTCATTTGTAATATATTATAAATAGGCCCCCTTAGTCTTATTTTCACTAGATTTTGGAAGGATGAAGAATTGAAAGACATAACTTCTCTCTTTTGAGAGTGTAACACCCTTAGTTGTAGGACTTGGAAAAGTCACCCTTAGCATAGGGCTTGGAAAAGCCAATATTGATCTTTGCTTGGAAACGGTAGATCTTGAGGCGAGTTCATTCCCTTGGTGGTCACCGTAAGAGTGTGGTTTTGATTGTTACATTCATTAGGGGTTAGTGTTGAAATACACTTGGTTCTTAATCTTGTAATAATCTTGGTCTCACTATCTATCTTTATTTTTCTTGCAAATCGTGTATGTGTTGTGTAGTGGACTGTTTTGGGGTCTTCGTTGAATCCGAAACTTGTATTATTGTTGTTCATCTTGTTCATCACGTTTTGTAACTGTTTTGGTGTTAAAATATACTCTTGTATCTTGTATTCTTGTTGTTGGTAGCGAATCCGAGTGAGGTCTCCATCTTGGTCCTCGAATCCTTAAGATTAGTGGACTGATTTGGTGTTTGTTTCGTGCTTCCCTTGTCAATCCTGTATCATTTGGTATGACTTCTGGATTGACTAGGGAAGCAAAAGACTTCTAGACCTAGACTCAAGAACAAATCTCGGCTAAGAACACAATTTCGGCCAAGACAACAACAATGGACAGATTGCAATTTTTCTGAAATTTTCAGCTTTTCAACAATTTTTTTTTTTGTTTATTTTCTAACAAGCAAGCCCAAGATTGATCTTGTAGGAACAAGATCAAGCCATGCTCTGATACCAAATGATACGAGAAATACAAGGGAAGCACGAAACAACCACCAAATCAGTCCACTAATCTTAAGGATTCGAGGACCAAGATGGAGACCTCACTCGGATTCGCTACCAACAACAAGAATACAAGATACAAGAGTATATTTTAACACCAAAACAGTGACAAAACGTGATGAACAAGATGAACAACAATAATACAAGTTTCGGATTCAACGAAGACCCCACAACAGTCCACTACACAACACATACACGATTTGCAAGAAAATAAAGATAGATAGTGAGACCAAGATTATTACAAGATTAAGAACCAAGTGTATTTCAACACTAACCCCTAATGAATGTAACAATCAAAACCACACTCTTACGGTGACCACCAAGGGAATGAACTCGCCTCAAGATCTACCGTTTCCAAGCAAAGATCAATATTGGCTTTTCCAAGCCCTATGCTAAGGGTGACTTTTCCAAGTCCTACAACTAAGGGTGTTACACTCTCAAAAGAGAGAAGTTATGTCTTTCAATTCTTCATCCTTCCAAAATCTACTGAAAATAAGACTAAGGGGGCCTATTTATAATATATTACAAATGAAGATAACAAGACCACTTTGCCCTTAATGAGAGGGGCGGCCATGGTGTGTAAATACACCATGTGTAATGTCCAAAATACCCTTAATTAAGGTCCAAAACCGTGAGTCCTCAACCTTAAATTCTCCAAGCAATCTTCCACACGCGAGATTGCTTTAAGTTATGCTCAAAACGGGTCCTCCATGCATGTTCTTGTTTTCTCGAGGTGACCAAGTCTTGAGTCTCTATGTGTTGGCCTCCAAAAATGTCATCAAAAGATAAGATGGTGATACGGGATTGACAAGGGAAGCACGAAACAAACACCAAATCAGTCCACTAATCTTAAGGATTCGAGGACCAAGATGGAGACCTCACTCGGATTCGCTACCAACAACAAGAATACAAGATACAAGAGTATATTTTAACACCAAAACAGTTACAAAACGTTATGAACAAGATGAACAACAATAATACAAGTTTCGGATTCAACGAAGACCCCAAAACAGTCCACTACACAACACATACACGATTTGCAAGAAAAATAAAGATAGATAGTGAGACCAAGATTATTACAAGATTAAGAACCAAGTGTATTTCAACACTAACCCCTAATGAATGTAACAATCAAAACCACACTCTTACGGTGACCACCAAGGGAATGAACTCGCCTCAAGATCTACCGTTTCCAAGCAAAGATCAATATTGGCTTTTCCAAGCCCTATGCTAAGGGTGACTTTTCCAAGTCCTACAACTAATGGTGTTACACTCTCAAAAGAGAGAAAATATGTCTTTCAATTCTTCATCATTCAAAAACCACCAAGAAATGAGCTAAAATGACCTATTTATAGTGTATTACAAAAGAAGACAAAAAGACCACCTTGCCCTTAATGATAGGTGCGGCCATGGTGTGTTAATACACCATGTGTAAGGTCCAAAACCGTGAGTCCTCAATCTTAAATGCTCCAAGCAATCTTCCACACGCGAGATTGCTTTAAGTTATGCTCAAAACAGGTTCTCCATGCATGTTCTTGTATTCTCGAGGTGACCAAGTCTTGATCCTCTATATGTTGGCCTCCAAAGATGTCATCAAAATATAAGATGGCCATTTGTCCCGTATCATCCTCCTTTTCTTGAAAAGGATTCGACCTCGAATCCAAACCTTGCAAAACAGAAGAGAGGAGAAACAAATACAAATTCCTCATGGCATGAGGGTTAGGGTTAGCATAACAAATCATCTTAACATGCCAAGGTTGCACATATTTGCAATATAACCAAGAATCCTTTGAAAGGAATATTAAAAACTCAATAAAAGATGTACAAAGGATTTGGGTATAGGATACATCAAGAGTAACACTTTGCTTGTCATGTAGACCAAGCAACAAGTTTGGTGCACCAATATCACCATTTCTAAATTTGGCACCGGGGTCAAATGGGAAAAGTGGCCATAGACATGGGTCTCGACAACACTTCCATTTCCCGAGATCTACACCTAAACTAAATGACATACTCTCTACAATAACATACATATCATCCAAATCAAATAGAGAGTAGAGAAAGGTATCACTCAAATCGACTTCTACTAAGGTGCTCTCATGTGTGTACTCACTACTAATTTCCCAATAATCACCATGAGTACTCTCAACAATGAAATCACACAAAGTAGAAGAAGAAGTAGCTTCCGCAACTACACATTCCTTACCCTTAAGAGTACTCTCATCTTCCAAGAAGAGATTTCCCTCTTTAGGAGGAATGTTGTCACACCATAGTGGGTTAGCATATAGGCTATAGCTTCCAAGGTAAGCTATACCGTCATTTTCACCACTAGGTTCATTAGGAGTGTTTAAATCATCTTCAAACAAGACATTATACCTAAAAAGAGTGTGATCTACCTCACGGACAGATTTGGAACAAGAAAGTTCCTCACTCTCTAAATGATCAATATCAAGTTTCAAGGATGTTTCAAACACAATATTACCCCAAGAAGAGCTCTCGGGTTCATTCTCACTTTGTTGACCAATATTTTCAAATATTTCACTCACTTGAGTCCTATTAAGCACATCACACACATACTCAAGTGGTGGACAGTTTTCAGGAACAAGTTGATCAACACCCATTACACAAGATGATGTACTTCCATTCAACATATAGGCTTCAACACTAGGTGGACATAAATTGATCTCACAAGCGGAGTCAATTTTGTTATCAATAGGGTCAACTAGTGTATCCAAACTCACAATATGTACATCATCATCAAGTGGCAAAGAAACAATAGACTCACATATAGGAAAACTACAACTCACACTCAATGGGCTACTAGCCACACAATTATCATTCACATGTACAAAAGTGTAAGAGTTATCCATTTTACCTTGAAGTCCTTGAGTAGATTCTTCTTTGTCATGGTGTGAAGGTCCTCCAAAAGCTTGGGCAGCAACTTCCTTTTGGCATGGTTCTTCTTCGCTTGCCATGTTGGTACCTACACAAATGTCCTTAGAAATAGAAGGACAACCAATGTTAGCATCGTTTGGTGGTAATCCCCTCACTTTGCTCCACACAACCTCTCTTTTTTCAACTCTCGGATTACCACCTTGCACTCCCTTACTCCTCTCAATCTTTTGTCTCTCATAATAATTCGGATTGGAGTAGGTAGGCATTTCTCTTCGTGGCTTAGGCAGCAAGTAAGTCATGAGGTGATTCCCCCACTGGTCTCTTATAATATTTGGCCAATTTTGCACGTTTGGAACTTTATGTTGTGCAAACCAATTGGCACCTAAGCATACATGACCGTATGTCAATGAAAGAATATCGCACCACACCTCCTCATGGTATTCAAATTGGGAGAAGACAACCTTGACCCTCTCAGTAACCTTAAACCCGTCCAAGAAGTATGGAACAAGTAAAGGCTCACGAAACAACCCCAAGTAGTCAACCATGGATGGAACGATGTAGTTTCTATGGTACCTATCATTTAGCTCAATGAGGCAGCCCGGTATCCCACACATGGTCACCTTTCCGGAGTGTACATTCCTTCTTGGATCTACATTGTAAGGCATACGAGTACCCCCTTAGTTTTGGAGATGCATACCCTCTTCTTCTCATTGGACAACCTCCACTAGAGCTAGTATAACCATTCACACTATATCGACTTTGATAAGAAGTACTACAAGGTGGAGAATATGGATCTTCATACTCCTCACGTGTACCCTCATCATAGCTCTCATAAGCTTTGCAAACAAAAGGGTTATACCTAACACCAAATCTAGGTTCGGAGTAAGAAGTGTAAGACTCCTCACATGCCCCAACATCATCATAAGATCCATCACGAGGTCCTACATCATCTCCAAAGTTACCATAAGCACTAGGCACTTCATTCACCTCATTTTCTCCCTGAAAACAGTAACTTTCAAATCTGCCCAAGTCTCGATCATGGCTATTTTCATAGCCTCCGCAATCTCCCTCAACTTCGTAGCCATAAAACCCTTCACTACAATCATAGTCTCCCATGTTGTAGTCACAATAATCCCCGGCTATCGAAGTCATGTTCCCCTTATATCACCCTTTAAACCTACAAAATGAACAAACAAGATTAGTAGTAAAGCTCCTCACCAACACTCGATACACTCACCTTTGTGATTCTCACAATTGGAGCGGCGAATATTGAAAGTTGTTTATACTCCGGTAGTCAATAGGATGTCAATTCTACTTGGCGGCCGGAATAGATTCTTGTTTGATCGACTCAAGACACAACACAAAATCTACTTACGAACTTGAAACAAAGAAGTTACTACGAGTTAAAAATGAGAAAAGCACACAAATAACAAAGACACGAACAAACGGACACAAAACTAACTTACAAGCTAGTAGGAGATTACTAGGTTGTCAATTAGTGTTCGAACCAACAAACGAACTAAGAGACAATAAAAATGAAACTAAGAAATCTCAAATTTGAGCCAAAATTTGATGCGTGAACAGTAACTTGATGATGTGGCAGCCACGTATTGGTCTCGGTCCCACACAACTTTTGTTGTCCAATTTCAAGTCTTGGTCAATTTTTCAATTTGGACTTTGGTGGAATTTGTTTAAGGAGGGAAATTCAAACAAGTCTTGGAGCCCTTTTCAATTTCAAGTTTTCAAGACTTGACTTTATTGTACTTCTCCTTAAAACATGGATCCTTAAATCATGGGAAAGTGTTGGAAAGTGGTTGAGACTTGATTGATAGGTCTTTGTTGGTTGTAGTGTCTTTCAAGACTAACAAATAATACACCCTTTTCCTTCAACTTTTTAGATTTAACATTCACTTTATCTTCAACAATATATGAAGGTGGTGATGAACATCAAGAACAACAACAACAACACCAAGAACTACAACAATAATCTCCAAGAACACCAACAATTTTCACACGGCCACTCCCAAATTCCACAATAACAACATCTCCAACACTTGGCCAAGACAACTACACCTTCAACAAAATGGTTCTCAATCCACCAATTAACAACTATATCACGTGGCCAAGCTTATAACAACAACAAGATGAAAGCCACAAGGCCAAAACAGTCCACCACAACAATGTTCAACAACAAATCGGCCAAGTCCAAGTTCACGTATACAACACCAACAATGTAAGCTCAAACTTAGATTTAGACTAAAGAGTGTTAGAGATGAAGAAAACTAACACTAGAAACAACAAAACAAGTAAAAATCTCGGCCAAGACACAACAATAACACAATTTCGGCCAAGAACACAAAATGGACAGATTTGCTTCTTTTTTATTTTTCAGTTTTTAACACTTTTTTTTTTGAATTTTCTAACAAGCAAGCCCAAGATTGATCTTGTAGGAACAAGATCAAGCCATGCTTTGATACCAAATGATACGGGATTGACAAGGGAAGCACGAAACAAACACCAAATCAGTCCACTAATCTTAAGGATTCGAGGACCAAGATGGAGACCTCACTCGGATTCGCTACCAACAACAAGAATACAAGATACAAGAGTATATTTTAACACCAAAACAGTTACAAAACGTTATGAACAAGATGAACAACAATAATACAAGTTTCGGATTCAACGAAGACCCCAAAACAGTCCACTACACAACACATACACGATTTGCAAGAAAAATAAAGATAGACAGTGAGACCAAGATTATTGCAAGATTAAGAACCAAGTTTATTTCAACACTAACCCCTAATGAATGTAACAATCAAAACCACACTCTTACGGTGACCACCAAGGGAATGAACTCGCCTCAAGATCTACCGTTTCCAAGCAAAGATCAATATTGGCTTTTCCAAGCCCTATGCTAAGGGTGACTTTTCCAAGTCCTACAACTAATGGTGTTACACTCTCAAAAGAGAGAAAATATGTCTTTCAATTCTTCATCATTCAAAAACCACCAAGAAATGAGCTAAAATGACCTATTTATAGTGTATTACAAAAGAAGACAAAAAGACCACCTTGCCCTTAATGATAGGTGCGGCCATGGTGTGTTAATACACCATGTGTAAGGTCCAAAACCGTGAGTCCTCAATCTTAAATGCTCCAAGCAATCTTCCACACGCGAGATTGCTTTAAGTTATGCTCAAAACAGGTTCTCCATGCATGTTCTTGTATTCTCGAGGTGACCAAGTCTTGATCCTCTATATGTTGGCCTCCAAAGATGTCATCAAAATATAAGATGGCCATTTGTCCCGTATCAGATGGCCATTTGTCCCGTATCATCCTCCCCTTCTTGAAAAGGATTCGACCTCGAATCCAAACCTTGCAAAACCGAAAAGAGGACCAACAAATGCAAACTCCTCATGGCATGAGGGTTAGGGTTAGCATAACAAATCATCTCAACATGCCAAGGTTGCACATATTTGCAATATAACCAAGAATCCTTTGAAAGGAGTATTAAAAACTCAATAAAAGATGTACAAAGGATTTGGTTATAGGATACATCAAGAGTGCCACTTTGCTTGTCATGTAGACCAAGCAACAAGTTTGGTGCACCAGCATCACCATTTCTAAATTTGGCACCGGGGTCAAATGGGAAAAGTGGCCATAGACACGGGTCTCGACAACACTTCCCTTTCCTGTGGTCTACACCCAAACTAAATGACATACTTTCTACAATAACATACATATCATCCAAAGCAAATAGAGAGTAGAGAAAGGTATAACTCAAATCGGCTTCTACTAAGGTGCTCTCATGTGTGTACTCACTATTAGTTTCCCAATAATCACCATGAGTACTCTCAATAATGAAATCACACAAAGTAGAAGAAGAAGTAGCTTCCGCAACTACACATTCCTTACCCTTAAGAGTTCTCTCATCTTCCAAGAAGAGATTTCCCTCTCTACGAGGAATGTTGTCACACCATAGTGGGTTAGCATATAGGCTATATGATACAAGAATTCCAAGGAACACAAGAATTGTCTCAAAACAGTCCACACACACTCCAAAAACAGTCCACTAATCTTAAGGATTTGAGGACCAAGATGGAGACCACTCTCGGATTCACTACAACAACAACAATACGAGATAACAATGGTGTATTTGACACCCAAAACAGCCACAAAACGTGATGAACAAGATGAACAACAATAACACAAGTTTCGGATTCAACAAAGACCCCAAAACAGTCCACGATTTGCAAGAAAAATAAAGATAGATAGTGAGACATAAACTACAATGAGACCCAAAAACCCAAAGATATATTAAATCTAAAGACCCCTAGAACTTACGATAGCAACACCACACTCTTACGGTGACCACCAAGGGAATGAACTCGCCTCAAGATCTACCGTTTCCAAACAAAGATCAATATTGGCTTTTCCAAGCCCTATGCTAAAGATGACCTTTCCAAGTCCTACCACTAAGTGTGTACACTCTCAAAAGAGAGAAGATATTTCTTTCAATACTTCATTATCCAAAAACTGATGAGAAATAAGACTAAGGGGCCTATTTATACTATATTACAAATGAAGACAAAAGACTACTTTGCCCTTAATGAGAGGGGCGGCCATGGGGTGTAAATCCACCATGTGTAATGTCCAAAATACCCTTAATTAAGGCCCAAAACCGTGAGTCCTCAACCTTAAATTCTCCAAGCAATCTTCCACATGCGAGATTGCTTTAAGTTATGCTCAAAACGGGTCCTCCATGCATGTTCTTGTTTCCTCGAGGTGACCAAGTCTTGAGTCTCTATGTGTTGGCCTCCAAAAATGTCATCAAAAGATAAGAAGGCCATTTGTCCCGTATCATCCTCCCCTTCTTGAAAAGGATTCGACCTCGAATCCAAACCTTGCAAAACCGAAGAGAGGACAAACAAATACAAATTCCTCATGGCATGAGGGTTAGGGTTAGCATAACAAATCATCTCAACATGCCAAGGTTGCACATATTTGCAATATAACCAAGAATCCTTTGAAAGGAATATTAAAAACTCAATAAAAGATGTACAAAGGATTTGGTTATAGGATACATCAAAAGTAATACTTTGCTTGTCATGTTGGCCAAGCAACAAGTTTGGTGCACCAACATCACCATTTCTAAATTTGGCACCGGGGTCAAATGGGAAAAGTGGCCATAGACACGGGTCTCGACAACACTTCCCTTTCCCGTGGTCTACACCTAAACTAAATGACATACTCTCTACAATAACATACATATCATCCAAATCAAATAGAGAGTAGAGAAAGGTATCACTCAAATCGACTTCTACTAAGGTGCTCTCATGTGTGTACTCACTACTAGTTTCCCAATAATCACCATGAGTACTCTCAACAATGAAATCACACAAAGTAGAAGAAGAAGTAGCTTCCACAACTACACATTCCTTACCCTTAAGAGTACTCTCATCTTCCAAGAAGAGATTTCCCTCTTTAGGAGGAATGTTGTCACACCATAGTGGGTTAGCATATAGGCTATAGCTTCCAAGGCAAGCTATACCGTCAAGTTCTCCACTAGGTTCATTAGGAGTGTTTAAATCATCTTCAAACAAGACATTATACCTAAAAAGAGTGTGATCTACCTCACGGACAGATTTGGAACAAGAAAGTTCCTCACTCTCTAAATGATCAATATCAAGTTTCAAGGATGTTTCAAACACAATATTACCCCAAGAAGAGCTCTCGGGTTCATTCTCACTTTGTTGACCAACATTTTCAAATATTTCACTCACTTGAGTCCTATTAAGCACATCACACACATACTCAAGTGGTGGACAGTTTTCACGAACAAGTTGATCAACACCCATTACACAAGACGAGGTACTTCCATTCAACATATAGGCTTCAACACTAGGTGGACATAAATTGATCTCACAAGAGGAGTCAATTTCGTCATCAATAGGATCAACTAGTGTATCCACACTCACAATATGTACATCATCAATAAGAGGCAAGGAATCATTAGACTCATAAATAAGTAAGCTACTACTCACACTCAATGGACTACTAGTCATATAATTATCATTCACATGCATTAAAGTGTAAGAGTTAGCCATTTTACCTTGAAGATCTTGAGTGGACTCTTTCTTGCCGTGAGGTGAAGGTCCTCCATAACCTTGGGCAGCAACTTCCTTTTGACATTGGTCGCATTCGCTTGCCATGTTGGTACCTACACAAATGTCCATAAAAATAGAAGGACAACCAAAGTTAGCACGGTTTGGTGGTAATCCCCTCACTTCGCTCAACACAATCTCTCCTTTTTCCACTCTCGGATTACCACCTTTCACTCCCTTACTCCTCTCAATCTTTTGTCTCTCATAATAATTTGAATTGGAGTAGGTAGGAACTTCTTTTTGCGGCCCGGGCAGAATGTACGTCTCGAGGCAATTTCCCCATCGGTCTCTTACAATATTAGGCCAATTTTGCATATTTGGAACTTTATGTTGTGCAAACCAATCGGCGCCCAAGCTCACATGACCATAGGTTATGGGAAAAACATCACACCACACTTCCTCATGGTAATTAAATTGGGAGAAGACAACTTTTACCCTCTCGGTAACCTTGAACTCGCCCAAGTAGTATGGAACAAGTAAAGGCTCTCGCAATAACCCCAAGTAATCAACCATGGACGGAAAAATGTAGTTTCCATAGTACCTATCATTCAACACCATAAGGCAGCCCGGTATCCCACAAATAGTCACCTTTCCGGAGTGTACACTCCTTCTTGGATCTACATTGTAAGGCATACGAGTACCCCTTAGTTTTGGAGATGCATATCCTCTTCTTCTCATTGGACAACCTCCACTAGAGCTAGTATAACCATTCACACTATATCGACTTTGATAAGAAGTACTACAAGGTGGAGAATATGGATCTTCATACTCCTCACGTGTACCCTCATCATAGCTCTCATAGGCTTTGCAAACAAAAGGGTTATACCTAACACCAAATCTAGGTTCGGAGTAAGAAGTGTAAGACTCCTCACATGCCCCAACATCATCATAAGATCCATCACGAGGTCCTACATCATCTCCAAAGTTACCATAAGCACTAGGCACTTCATTCACCTCATTTTCTCCCTTAAAACAGTAACTTTCAAATCTGCCCAAGTCTCGATCATGGCTATTTTCATAGCCTCCGCAATCTCCCTCAACTTCGTAGCCATAAAACCCTTCACTACAATCATAGTCTCCCATGTTGTAGTCACAATAATCCCCGGCTATCGAAGACATGTTCCCCTTATATCACCCTTTAAACCTACAAAATGAACAAACAAGATTAGTAGTAAAGCTCCTCACCAACACTCGTATACACTCACCTTTGTGATTCTCACAATTGGAGCGGCGAATATTGAAAGTTGCTTATACTCCGGTAGTCAATAGGATGTCAATTCTACTTGGCGGCCGGAATAGATTCTTGTTTGATCGACTCAAGACACAAAAATAAAATTCACTTACGAACTTGAGACAAAGAAGTTACTACGAGTTAAAAATGAGAAAAGCACACAAACAACGAAGACACGAAGAAACGGATTCAATAATTAATCTACAACTAAGTAGGTGATTACTAGTTGTTAATTAATTCTAGAATCAAGACATGAAACTAATGAAACAATAAGATGAAACTAAGAATCTAAAATTTTTGAGCTCGGAAATATTGCGTGAACAGTAGCCGTGATGACATGGCAGTCACGTATTGGTTTCGGCCCCACACAACTTTTGTTGTCCAATTTCAAGTCTTGGTCAATTTTTCAATTTGGACTTTGGTGGAATTTGTTTAAGGAGGGAAATTCAAACAAGTCTTGGAGCCCTTTTCAATTTCAAGTTTTCAAGACTTGACTTTATTGTACTTCTCCTTAAAACATGGATCCGTAAATCATGGAAAAGTGTTGGAAAGTGGTTGAGACTTGATTGATAGGTCTTTGTTGGTTGTAGTGTCTTTCAAGACTAACAAATAATACACCTTTTTCCTTCAACTTTTTGGATTTAGCATTCACTTTATCTTCAACAATATATGAAGGTGGTGATGAACATCAAGAACAACAACAACAACAACAAGAACTACAACAATAATCTTCAAGAACACCAACAATTTTTCACACGGCCAACTCCAATCCACAATAACAATATCTCCAACACTTGGCCAAGACAACTACAACTTCAACAAAAGGGTTTTCAATCCACCAATTAACAACAATATCACGTGGCCAAGCTTATAACAACAACAAGATGAAAACCACAAGGCCAAAACAGTTCACCACAACAAGGTCAACAATCTCACGGCTAAGACCACAAGGATAGCAACAACAATCGACTAAGTCCCCTTTGTGTTGTGTTTTCGATTTTACAAATGGTGAAAGGTGTGATGAACAACAAGAATACAACAACAACCTTTCAAGATCTACAACACCACCACAACACAAGGCCTTCAACTCGGTCAAGGCTAGAACAACAACAACATCCAATCGGCCACACTTGTTCACAACAATAATATTAACAATTCAAGCTAAAGTTTGGATCGACTCAAAGTGTTAGTGAGGAACAAAACTAACACTACAAACACACAAGACAAGTAAAATACTCCTAGACCTAGACTCAAGAACAAATCTCGGCCAAGAACACCACAAGAACACAATTTCGGCCAAGACAACAACAATGGACAGATTGCAATTTTCTGAAATTTTCAGATTTCAACTTTTTTTTTTTTTTTTTTTAGTTTTCAAGTCTCAAGCCCAAGATTGATCTTGTTAGAACAAAATCAAAGATGGCTTTGATACCAAATGATACAAGAATTCCAAGGAACACAAGAATTGTCTCAAAACAGTCCACACACACTCCAAAAACAGTCCACTAATCTTAAGGATTTGAGGACCAAGATGGAGACCACTCTCGGATTCACTACAACAACAACAATACGAGATAACAATGGTGTATTTGACACCCAAAACAGCCACAAAACGTGATGAACAAGATGAACAACAATAACACAAGTTTCGGATTCAACAAAGACCCCAAAACAGTCCACGATTTGCAAGAAAAATAAAGATAGATAGTGAGACATAAACTACAATGAGACCCAAGAACCCAAAGATATATTAAATCTAAAGACCCCTAGAACTTACGATAGCAACACCACACTCTTACGGTGACCACCAAGGGAATGAACTCGCCTCAAGATCTACCGTTTCCAAACAAAGATCAATATTGGCTTTTCCAAGCCCTATGCTAAAGATGACCTTTCCAAGTCCTACCACTAAGTGTGTACACTCTCAAAAGAGAGAAGATATTTCTTTCAATACTTCATTATCCAAAAACTGATGAGAAATAAGACTAAGGGGCCTATTTATACTATATTACAAATGAAGACAAAAGACTACTTTGCCCTTAATGAGAGGGGCGGCCATGGGGTGTAAATCCACCATGTGTAATGTCCAAAATACCCTTAATTAAGGCCCAAAACCGTGAGTCCTCAACCTTAAATTCTCCAAGCAATCTTCCACATGCGAGATTGCTTTAAGTTATGCTCAAAACGGGTCCTCCATGCATGTTCTTGTTTCCTCGAGGTGACCAAGTCTTGAGTCTCTATGTGTTGGCCTCCAAAAATGTCATCAAAAGATAAGAAGGCCATTTGTCCCGTATCACTATAGCTTCCAAGGCAAGCTATACCATCATTTTCACCACTAGGTTCATTAGGAGTGTTTAAATCATCTTCAAACAAGACATTATACATAAAAAGAGTGTGATCTACCTCACGGACAGATTTGGAACAAGCAAGTTCCTCACTCTCTAAATGATCAACATCAAGTTTCAAGGATGTTTAAAACACAACATTACCCCAAGAAGAGCTCTCGGGTTCATTCTCACTTTGATCAATATTTTCAACATCATCACATACTTGAGGTTCATTAATTACATCATACACATCCTCAAGTGGTGGGTAATTTTCACACATAAGTTGATCAACACAAATTTCAGAAGATAACGTACTTTCATTCAACATAATGGTTTCAACACTAGGTGGACATAAATCGATCTTACAAGAAGAGTCTATTCGGTCATCAATAGGATCAACTAGTGTATCCACACTCACAACATGTACATCATCATCAAGTGGCAAAGAAACAATACACTCACATATAGGCAAGCTACAACTCACACTCAATGGGCTACTAGCCACACAATTATCATTCACATGTACAAAAGTGTAAGAGTTTGCCATTTTACCTTGAAGTCCTTGAGTAGATTCATCTTTGTCATGGTGTGAAGGTCCTCCAAAAGTTTGGGCAGCAACTTCCTTTTGGCATTGTTCTTCTTCGCTTGCCATGTTGGTACCTACACAAATGTCCTTAGAAATAGAAGGACAACCAATGTTAGCACGTTTGGAACTCTATGTTGCGCAAACCAATTGGCACCTAAGCATACATGACCGTATGTCAATGAAAGAATATCGCACCACACCTCCTCATTGATACAAAATCAAACCAACAACACTAAGAGCTTCAAGTAGGCTCGGATTTCAGTCCAACAACACAAGATCAACAAGTTTAAAGTTTCGGTTTTTCAGTCCAACAACACAAGAATAACAAGATAAACAACAATGCTAGTGAATCGAAAAGAGCCCCACACGGCTTCACTAGACTTTAAGATGACAAAATCAACAACAACCACAAGATAAGGAAAGATAGATAACTTGACATATAACATTCAATAAACTAAGAACCCTAACATCAAGAGAGGACCCTAAGTCTAATGAATATAAACACCAAGTTCTTACGAGGACCAAGAGGCACTCAACGACCTCAAAACCCTTGTTTCTAGCCAAAGAGACAACACAAGTATCCCTCTACTTGTGAGATAGTAGTGGCGGCTTCCAAGAGTGGAAGAGAGAGAGAAAAGTTTAGTGTTCTTAGGTTACAAAAATCAGCATTCAAAAAGTGAGGACTAACTCTCTAACATGTTCTATTTATACTACAAACAAAAGGGGTAAAATGACCCATCCGCCCTTGCTTCTTGTGCCAACCTTGAAGAGTAGCTTATTACACATTAAGACCTCTCTTCACACATAAAAACGTTTAGGTCCTTGGTTGGTTCAATCACCAACTCACACACGGCCACTTGCATGAACAAAGCTTGGAGTTTTTGTAATTCCCGAGCTTGGCTTCGTGTGAAAGGCCGTGTACCTGTGGAGGCTGCCCCAACTGTATCATCCTCTCCATCTTGAGAGGAATTTGACCTCAAATTCAGCACTTGGTCATCTTCAACCGCATCCACGAGGGAGAGATCACCAACGTTGAAGGTGTTGTGCACTTGATATTCCGGTGGAAGGTCAATCTTGTAGGCGTTGTCATTGATTCTCTCAAGTACTTGGAAAGGACCATCACCCCTTGGCAGCAATTTGGACTTCCTTTGAGCTGGAAACCGATCCTTCCGAAGATGCACCCACACCCAATCTCCGGGTTCAAGCACAAGCCTTCTTCTCCCTTTGTTTACCCTTTTTGCAACCTCTTGGTTCTTCTTTTCAAGTTTGATCCGCACCGTCTCATGCATTTTCTTCATTGCCTCGGCTCTTTTATTTCCATCTAAGCTGGTCATGAGATCACTAGACAAAGGAGTGAGATCTAAAGGGGTAAGGGGATTTAGGCCGTAAACACATTCAAAGGGAGTCATTCCCGTGCTCGAATGTATTACCCGGTTGTATGCAAACTCCACCAAGGGTAGGTGATCTTCCCATGAAGTCAGTTTACCTTTAACCATAGAACGTAGCATAGACCCTAAGGTTCTATTTACTACCTCCGTTTGACCATCGGTTTGTGGGTGGCATGACGTGGAGAAAAGTAACTTCGTTCCAAGCCTACCCCACATGGACTTCCAAAAGAGACTTAGGAACTTGGAGTCCCTATCGCTCACAATAGTCCTCGGTACCCCGTGAAGCTTTACAACATGTTCAACAAATAATGAAGCTACACTACGAGCATCCTCGGTTTTAGCACATGGAATAAAATGAGCCATTTTAGAGAATCTATCAACAATAACAAAAATGCTATCTCGGCCCTTTCTAGTCCTTGGCAGCCCCAAAACAAAATCCATCGAAATGTCCAACCAAGGTCTAAGGGGAGTAGGGAGTGGGGTGTATAATCCTTGAGGTAGGAGATGAGATTTCGCACTCCGGCAGGCCACGCATTGACTACAAATTTTAGTGACGTCTTTGCGCATTTTGGGCCAATAGAAGTTCTCCTCTAAGATTCCGAGGGTCTTGTCTACCCCAAAGTGCCCCATGAGGCCTCCGTCATGGGCCTCCCTCACAAATAATTCCCTCCAAGAACTAGAAGGAACACACAACCTCCTCCCTTTGAACAAATACCCATCGAACCGAGAGTAGGAGGAATGGTCATTCTCCTTAAGCCAACGGTCCCTTCCCCACTCTTCGCATTCCCTAAAAATAGGAGCAAAGGTAGGATCCTCGGGATACAACAACCGCAAGCTCTCAAAACCCATCAATTTCGACGACAAGGTAGCAACAAGCACATGCTTCCTAGACAAGGCATCGGCAACAACATTTTCCTTTCCCCTTTTGTAATGAATTACATAAGGGAAAGTCTCGATGAACTCAATCCACTTAGCATGACGCCTATTCAACTTGTCTTGGCTCTTAAGGTGTTTCAACGACTCATGATCCGTTCGTATCACAAACTCCTTAGGCCACAAATAATGTTGCCAATTTCCCAAAGCTCTAACAAGGGCGTACAACTCCAAATCATAAGTTGAGTAATTAAGAGTTGCCCCTTTGAGCTTTTCACTGAAATAAGCAACGGGCTTACCTTCTTGCATCAAAACAGCCCCGATGCCAACCTTACTAGCATCACACTCTACTTCAAACATCTTATCAAAATCGGGCAATTGCAATAAAGGCGCCGAGATGAGCGTAGCTTTCAAGGCCTCAAAAGCCCTAGCTTGCTCATCACCCCATTTAAAGGGTCCGTCCTTTCTAATTACCTCGGTTAAGGGGGCTTCTATGGAACTAAACCCCTTGACAAACCTCCTATAAAAGCTTGCCAACCCGTGGAAACTTCGGATTTCTCCAATAGTTTTAGGGGTCGGCCAACTTCGAATAGAGTCTATCTTGGAATCGTCCACTTCCACACCCCTTGAGCTCACGACAAAACCCAAGAATATAATCTTATCAACACCAAAAGAACACTTCTCCATGTTGGCATACAGCTTCTCCTTTCGGAGCACATCAAACACACATCTCAAATGCATTACATGATCATCAATAGATTTACTATACACCAACACATCATCAAAGTAAACCACCACAAATTTTCCAATATAAGGCTTCATTACATGATTCATTAGCCTCATAAAGGTGCTAGGAGCATTGGTAAGGCCGAAGGGCATGACCAGCCACTCATATAGACCGAATTTGGTCTTGAATGCGGTCTTCCACTCATCACCGGGTTGCATGCGAATTTGGTGATAGCCACTCCTAAGGTCCACTTTAGAAAACAAACAAGATCCGTGGAGCTCATCTAACATATCATCTAGTCTAGGGATTGGATGACGATACCTTATAGTGATTTTGTTGATGGCTCTACAATCGACGCACATGCGCCAAGTTCCGTCCTTCTTTGGTACCAAAAGCACCGGAACAGCACACGGACTCATGCTTTCCTTGATGTATCCCTTGTTGAGAAGCTCCTCAACTTGTCTTTCAAGCTCCTTAGTGTCCATGGGATTGCTCCTATAGGCCGGTTTGTTTGGAAGTTGTGAACCCGGCACCAAATCAATTTGGTGCTCAATTCCCCGAAGTGGGGGTAATCCTTGCGGAAGTTCTTGAGGAAATACATCTTCATACTCCTGCAACACACAAGAAATCAAAGGGGAAATGGAAGAATTAGTGGGGTTAGTATTAAAACAATGGGCCCAAAGTAACATCGGCTTGTTTTCATCATGGTCCACGAAGAGTTCTTTCCTCCTAGCCAACATCACTACGTTTTCCATCTCTCTTGTCGTTGGGACAGCCTCGGATGTCCCTACTTCCTCACCTACGGCACTCCCCCTCTTGTGGATAGACATCTTCACTACCATCTACTTCATCAACATTCGGCCCATTTTCAGCTCCCTCTCCATCTTGAGGCTCGGCCTCATCCTCCCCCCTTTCGGAAACCACCTCCTCACCAAGGTAGTACACCTTTCCTTATCGTAGGATCACATTGCGCCGGTTCGGACATTCGTTGGCCTTATGCCCCCAACCTTGGCACTTGAAGCATTGGAACCCCTTTGGGTTGGGATATTTGTGAGCCTCCGGTTTCGGAGGGAATTTAGGGACGGTTTTGGACTCGGGCAGCTTCGTAGGGGCGGGTTGGTCTTTGTTTTTGGTCCAACCCGAGGGGGTTTGTACCCTTGCCTTGAAGGATGATCTCTCCTTAAGTTCCCTTTCAATCTCAAGGGCCGCTTGGAATATACCGTCAATGGTTTCAAACCGGTGAAGGGTCAAATGAGTGGAGATCTCTTTGTTGTTCAACCCACACTTGAACCGGATGATGTCGTGACTGATTTGCTCCCCACGATGATCAAGTTTCAACATGAGTTGTTGGAACTCGTCAAAATAGGCCATCACACTCTTGCCTCCTTGCCGCAAGCCATATAATCTAGCAAGCAACTCATGACGATATCTCTCGGGAAGGTATCGTTGCCTCATCAAGTACCTCAACCGATACCAAGGTGGTGGCTGCCCATCGACTAATTCATTACCAAATCGTTTAACATACTCCCACCAAGTGTTAGCATAGCCCTCAAGGTGAGCTATAGCGTAGCAACTCTTCTTTTCGTCCGAGATGTCATTAACTTGGAAAACTTTGTCACAAGCCGATTCCCAAGTTAAGTAGGCCTCGGGATCACTTTCACCCTTAAAGATGGGTAGGCTCAACTTGATGGTGTTGATGCCTACGTCTCTCTCTTGGTGTCGGTTTCCCCTATCTCCATACCCCCGGTATCTCCTAGGTTCTCCTCGACCCCCTCTTAACTCCTCCTCCCTCATATAAGCATCATCAAAGGCTCCATCTCCTTCATACTCCTCTCTACCGTATCCTTCAAAGTGGGCTGGTCGGCCTTGGCTGTTTTGATTCGGAGGATTTGGAATTTGTGGTCTTTGGTTTAATGGAGCTTGGAATGGAGGGTTCGGATTTAGTGGAGGTACTTGGCGTCCAAATCCCTCTTGTGGAATTGGAGGGGCTTGGAAATGTAGTGGTCTAGTGGAGTCTCGGTTTGGAGGAAAATAGGTAGTTTGGCTTGCGGTATTTAGTGGAGCTTGGGGTGCATTTAGCATTTGGTGGACTTTTTCGGGGGTGATGGTTGCGGAGGAGGTCCTATCATGACCATTGGTAGATACATGTAGAGGAGTAGAAGGACGAGAGTTCCTTTGACTCTCCACTTGTTCTAATCTCCCACTAATAGTCGACACTTCCCCCTTTATTGCTGCCAAGTCCCCTCTCACGGACCCAAATTCTGAATTCAACCTTTCAAGTGTCCGGGTAACGGCCTCAAGAGTGACCCTCATAGAATCAAGGGCATTAGTATCCACACTATGAGACGTAGTTCCTTCCATTGTCAAGATATTATCCGCTTTAGTTCACCACAAGGTCGTGTTCCACAAGTGTTGTATAATTGGCTAGTAACCGTGAAATTTTTAAGGTATGAGTAAACTCTTATCCGGAATGGATTCTTGTTTGAAGACTCAAAGAATTCTTGCCGGACTAGAGTCAAAAATCAGCAACTCATTCAAACGAATAAAAGCACTCAAATAAACGTTGACACGAACAAACGGTTCAAGGATCTAATTGACAACCTAGTAGGAATGTACTAGTTTGTTAATTAGTTCTAGGACCAAGTAAGGGAAACCAAGGATCAACAATTAGCAACCAAAGAATATCCTAAGTTGAGCTTATAGTGACGTGGAAGCATGCAATGGTTCCACACGTTTTTCTTCTCTCCTTTTTTTTTTTGTTAATATTCACACAACTTGTTATAGTTTGCAAAGTATTTTTGGTGGGAAAAATAAAATCTTGTAGTATTTCACCCTTTTCAAACTCAAGAAAGTGATGTTTGGTAGACTAATCCCACAAAACAAGGCTCCTTGAATTAGGGAAAAGTGATTGACAAGACTAAAAGGTGATGGGTGCAAGTCTTTCACAACAACTTTATAGCTTGTCTTACAACTTGAGCACACAACAAGATGAACAAGATGAACAAGTTCAAAAGATGAACACCTCAACAATCTTCTTCAACTTCTTTAGCACATAAACACAACATCCACCGATTTTATTTCTTTTTGGTCATCAACAACATACAACTTTCGGCCACTTCAAGTCACTACACAATGTTCAAGTTTTCAAGCTCAACTTTTGGATCTAGACACCTTAGTGTTGGTGAGAAAGAAACCAACACTAGGAACTCACTAAACAAGCAAAATAACACTTAGATCTAGACATGCAACAGCATTCTCGGATTCTACTTTTAATGGACAGATTTTCAGAATTTCCTTTTGGTGTTGTTTGTTTAAGCCGTGTACTAGCCCAAGATGGGTTATGTTGGAACACAACCGGTCTTGCTTTGATACCAAATGATACAAAATCAAACCAACAACACCAAGAGCTTCAAGTAGGCTCGGATTTCAGTCCAACAACACAAGATCAACAAGTTTAAAGTTTCGGTTTTTCAGTCCAACAACACAAGAATAACAAGATAAACAACAATGCTAGTGAATCGAAAAGAGCCCCACACGGCTTCACTAGACTTTAAGATGACAAAATCAACAACAACCACAAGATAAGGAAAGATAGATAACTTGACATATAACATTCAAGAAACTAAGAACCCTAACATCAAGAGAGGACCCTAAGTCTAATGAATATAAACACCAAGTTCTTACGAGGACCAAGAGGCACTCAACGACCTCAAAACCCTTGTTTCTAGCCAAAGAGACAACACAAGTATCCCTCTACTTGTGAGATAGTAGTGGAGGCTTCCAAGAGTGGAAGAGAGAGAGAAAAGTTTAGTGTTCTTAGGTTACAAAAATCAGCATTCAAAAAGTGAGGACTAACTCTCTAACATGTTCTATTTATACTACAAACAAAAGGGGTAAAATGACCCATCCGCCCTTGCTTCTTGTGCCAACCTTGAAGAGTAGCTTATTACACATTAAGACCTCTCTTCACACATAAAAACGTTTAGGTCCTTGGTTGGTTCAATCACCAACTCACACACGGCCACTTGCATGAACAAAGCTTGGAGTTTTTGTAATTCCCGAGCTTGGCTTCGTGTGAAAGGCCGTGTACCTGTGGAGGCTGCCCCAACCGTATCACTCATGGTATTCAAATTGGGAGAAGACAACCTTGACCCTCTCAGTAACCTTAAACCCGTCCAAGAAGTATGGAACAAGTAAAGGCTCACGAAACAACCCCAAGTAGTCAACCATGGATGGAACGATGTAGTTTCTATGGTACCTATCATTTAGCTCAATGAGGCAGCCCGGTATCCCACACATGGTCACCTTTCCGGAGTGTACACTCCTTCTTGGATCTACATTGTAAGGCATACGAGTACCCCTTAGTTTTGGAGATGCATACCCTCTTCTTCTCATTGGACAACCTCCACTAGAGCTAGTATAACCATTCACACTATATCGACTTTGATAAGAAGTACTACAAGGTGGAGAATATGGATCTTCATACTCCTCACGTGTACCCTCATCATAGCTCTCATAAGCTTTGCAAACAAAAGGGTTATACCTAACACCAAATCTAGGTTCGGAGTAAGAAGTGTAAGACTCCTCACATGCCCCAACATCATCATAAGATCCATCACGAGGTCCTACATCATCTCCAAAGTTACCATAAGCACTAGGCACTTCATTCACCTCATTTTCTCCCTGAAAATAGTAACTTTCAAATCTGCCCAAGTCTCGATCATGGCTATTTTCATAGCCTCCGCAATCTCCCTCAACTTCGTAGTCATAAAACCCTTCACTACAATCATAGTCTCCCATGTTGTAGTCACAATAATCCCCGGCTATCGAAGACATATTCCCCTTATATCACCTTTTAAACCTACAAAATGAACAAACAAGATTAGTAGTAAAAACTTCTCACTAACACTCGTATTCACTCACCTTTGTGATTCTCACAATTGGAGCGGCAAATATTGAAAGGTTGTTTATACTCCGGTAGTCAATAGGATGTCAATTCTACTTTGATACGGGACAAATGGCCTACTTATCTTTTGATGACATTTTTGGAGGCCAACACATAGAGACTCAAGACTTGGTCACCTCGAGAAAACAAGAACATGCATGGAGGACCCGTTTTGAGCATAACTTAAAGCAATCTCGCGTGTGGAAGATTGCTTGGAGAATTTAAGGATGAGGACTCACGGTTTTGGGCCTTAATTAAGGGTATTTTGGACATTACACATGGTGTATTTACACACCATGGCCGCCCCTCTCATTAAGGGCAAAGTGGTCTTTTGTCTTCATTTGTAATATAGTATAAATAGGCCCCTTAGTCTTATTTTCACTTAGTTAGTTTTTGGAGAATGAAGAATTGAAAACATATTCTCTCTCTTTTGAGAGTGTAACACACTTAGTGGTAGGACTTGGAAAAGTCATCTTTAGCATAGGGCTTGGAAAAGCCAATATTGATCTTTGTTTGGAAACGGTAGATCTTGAGGCGAGTCATTCCCTTGGTGGTCACCGTAAGAGTGTGGTGTTGCTATCGTAAGTTCTACGGGTCCTTAGATTTAATATATCTTTGGGTTCTTGGGTCTTATTGTAGTTTATGTCTCACTATCTATCTCTACATTATCTTGTAGCCGTGTGTTTGTTGTTTCTTAATAATAATGTTATTGTTCTTCATGTTCTTCATTCTCGTGTTGTTAATCTAGTGTGTTGTCCGCTGAAAATAGGTGTTAAGCACCTCATTACATTGTGTTCTTGTTGTAGATCTTGAATCCGAGAGGGGTCATTCAAAGGGTCCTCGGTTCTCTTGAACTTGTGGACTGTTTTGAGTGTTTGTTTTGTGTTTCCGTTGTTTTTCTCGTATCATTTGGTATCAAAGCATGGCTTGATCTTGTTCCTACAAGATCAATCTTGGGCTTTCTTGTTAAAAAAAAAAAAAAAAAAAAAAAGGAAAACTGAAATTTCCAGAAAAATAGCAATCTGTCCGTGTTTGTGTTCTTGGCCAAAATCGTGTTCTTGTTGTGTCTTGGCCGATATTTGTTGTTGTATGTCTAGATCTAATAGTGTTGTTGTTTGTTTTGTTGTTCCTAGTGTTAGTTTTCTTGTCCACTAACACTTTGAGTCTAGATCTAAACTTGAGCTTGAACTTGTTGAAAGGTTGTTGTGAACATAAGCTTGGCCATTGTGGTGGACTGTTTTGGCCTTGTGGTTTTCATCTTGTTGTTGTTATAAGCTTGGCCACGTGATATTGTTGTTAATTGGTGGATTGAAAACCCTTTTGTTGAAGTTGTGGTTGTCTTGGCCAAGTGTTGGAGATATTGTTATTGTGGATTGGAGTTGGCCGTGTGAAAAATTGTTGGTGTTCTTGAAGATTATTGTTGTAGTTCTTGTTGTTGTTGTTGTTGTTCTTGATGTTCATCACCACCTTCATATATTGTTGAAGATAAAGTGAATGCTAAATCCAAAAAGTTGAAGGAAAAAGGTGTATTATTTGTTAGTCTTGAAAGACACTACAACCAACAAAGACCTATCAATCAAGTCTCAACCACTTTCCAACACTTTTCCATGATTTACGGATCCATGTTTTAAGGAGAAGTACAATAAAGTCAAGTCTTGAAAACTTGAAATTGAAAAGGGCTCCAAGACTTGTTTGAATTTCCCTCCTTAAACAAATTCCACCAAAGTCCAAATTGAAAAATTGACCAAGACTTGAAATTGGACAACAAAAGTTGTGTGGGACCGAAACCAATACGTGACTGCCATGTCATCACTGCTACTGTTCACGCAATATTTCCGAGCTCAAAATTTTAGATTCTTAGTTTCATCTTATTGTTTCATTAGTTTCATGTCTTGATTCTAGAATTAATTAACAACTAGTAATCACCTACTTAGTTGTAGATTAATTATTGAATCCGTTTCTTCGTGTCTTCGTTGTTTGTGTGCTTTTCTCATTTTTTTAACTCGTAGTAACTTCTTTGTTTCAAGTTCGTAAGTGAATTTTATTTTTGTGTCTTGAGTCGATCAAACAAGAATCTATTCCGGCCGCCAAGTAGAATTGACATCCTATTGACTACCGGAGTATAAGCAACTTTCAATATTCGCCGCTCCAATTGTGAGGATCACAAAGGTGAGTGTATACGAGTGTTGGTGAGGAGCTTTACTACTAACCTTGTTTGTTCATTTTGTAGGTTTAAAGGGTGATATAAGGGGAACATGTCTTCGATAGCCGGGGATTATTGTGACTACAACATGGGAGACTATGATTGTAGTGAAGGGTTTTATGGCTACGAAGTTGAGGGAGATTGCGGAGGCTATGAAAATAGCCATACTCGAGACTTGGGCAGATTTGAAAGTTACTGTTTTAAGGGAGAAAATGAGGTGAATGAAGTGCCTAGTGCTTATGGTAACTTTGGAGATGATGTAGGACCTAGTGATGGATCTTGTGATGATGTTGGGGCATGTGAGGAGTCGTACACTTCTTACTCCGAACCTAGATTTGGCGTTAGGTATAACCCTTTTGTTCGCAAAACTTATGAGAGCTATGATGAGGGTACACGTGAGGAGTGTGAAGATTCATATTCTCCACCTTGTAGTACTTCTTATCAAGGTCGATATAGTGTGAATGGTTATACTAGCAATAGTGTAGGTTTTCCAATGAGAAGAAGAGAGTATGCATCTCCAAAACCGAGGGGTACTCATGTGCTTTACAATGTTGATCCGAAAGGAGTGTACACTCCGGAAAGGTGACCATTTGTGGGATACCGGGCTGCCACATTGAGCTAAATGATAGGTACCATAGAAACTACATCGTTCCATCCATGGTTGACTACTTGGGGTTGTTTCGTGAGCCTTTGCTTGTTCCATACTTCTTGGACGGGTTTAAGGTTACCGAGAGGGTCAAGGTTGTCTTCTCCCAATTTGAATACCATGAGGAGGTGTGGTGCGATATTCTTCCATTGCCATACGGTCATGTATGCTTAGGTGCCGATTGGTTTGCACAACATAGAGTTCCAAACGTGCAACATTGGCCAAATATTGTAAGAGATCAATGGGGGAATCGCCTCATGACTTACTTGCTGCCCAAGCCACGAAGAGAAATGCCTACCTACTCCAATTCGAATTATTATGAGAAACAAAGGATTGAGAGGAGTAAGGGAGTGAAAGGTGGTAATCCGAGAGTGGAAAAAGGAGAGGTAGTGTGGAGCGAAGTGAGGGGATTACCACCAAGCCATTCTAACATTGGTTGTCCTTCTATTTCTAAGGACATTTGTGTAGGTACCAACATGGCAAGCAAAGAAGAACAATGCCAAAAGGAAGTTGCTGCCCAAGCTTTTGGAGGGCCTTCACACCATGACAAAGAAGAATCTACTCAAGGACTTCAAGGTAAAATGGCTAACTCTTACACTTTTGTACATGTGAATGATAATTGTGCGGCTAGTAGCCCATTGAGTGTGAGTTGTAGCTTACCTATATGTGAGTGTATTGTTTCTTTGCCACTTGATGATGATGTACATATTGTGAGTGTGGATACACTAGTTGATCCTATTGATAACGAAATTGACTCCGCTTGTGAGATCAATTTATGTCCACCTAGTGTTGAAGCCTATGTGTTGAAGGGAAGTACATCGTCTTGTGTAATGGGTGTTGATCAACTTGTTCGTGAAAACTATCCACCACTTGAGTATGTGTGTGATGTGCTTAATAGGACTCAAGTGAGTGAAATATTTGAAAATGTTGGTCAACAAGGTGAGAATGAACCCGAGAGCTCTTCTTGGGGTAATATTGTGTTTGAAACATCCTTGAAACTTGATATTGATCCATTAGAGTGCGAGGAACTTGCTTATTCCAAATCTGTCCGTGAGGTAGAATCCACTCTCTTTAGGTGTAATGTCTTGTTTGAAGATGATTTAAACACTTCTAATGAACCTAGTGGTGAAAATGACGGTATAGCTTACCTTGGAGGCTATAGCCTATATGCTAACCCACTATGGTGTGACAACATTCCTCCTAAAGAGGGAAATCTCTTCTTGGAAGATGAGAGTACTCTTAAGGGTAAGGAATGTGTAGTTGCGGAAGCTACTTGTTCTTCTACTTTGTGTGATTTCATTGTTGAGAGTACTCATAGTGATTATTGGGAAACTAGTAGTGAGTACACACATGAGAGCACCTTAGTAGAAGTCGATTTGAGTGATACCTTTCTCTACTCTCTATTTGATTTAGATGATATGTATGTTATTGTAGAGAGTATGTCATTTAGTTTAGGTGTAGACCACGGGAAAGGGAAGTGTTGTCGAGACCCGTGTCTATGGCCACTTTTCCCATTTGACCCCGGTGCCAAATTTAGAAATGGTGATGTTGGTGCACCAAACTTGTTGCTTGGTCAACATGACAAGCAAAGTGTTACTTTTGATGTATCCTATAACCAAATCCTTTGTACATCTTTTATTGAGTTTTTAATATTCCTTTCAAAGGATTCTTGGTTATATTGCAAATATGTGCAACCTTGGCGTGTTGAGATGATTTGTTTTGCTAACCCTAACCCTCATGCCATGAGGAATTTGTATTTGTTTGTCCTCTCTTCGGTTTTTGCAAGGTTTGGATTCGAGGTCGAATCCTTTTCAAGAAGGGGAGGATGATACGGGACAAATGGCCTACTTATCTTTTGATGACATTTTTGGAGGCCAACACATAGAGACTCAAGACTTGCTCACCTCGAGAAAACAAGAACATGCATGGAGGACCCGTTTTGAGCATAACTTAAAGCAATCTCGTGTGTGGAAGATTGCTTGGAGAATTTAAGGATGAGGACTCACGGTTTTGGGCCTTAATTAAGGGTATTTTGGACATTACACATGGTGTATTTACACACCATGGCCGCCCCTCTCATTAAGGGCAAAGTGGTCTTTTGTCTTCATTTGTAATATAGTATAAATAGGCCCCTTAGTCTTATTTTCACTTAGTTAGTTTTTGGAGAATGAAGAATTGAAAACATATTCTCTCTCTTTTGAGAGTGTAACACACTTAGTGGTAGGACTTGGAAAAGTCATCTTTAGCATAGGGCTTGGAAAAGCCAATATTGATCTTTGTTTGGAAACGGTAGATCTTGAGGCGAGTCATTCCCTTGGTGGTCACCGTAAGAGTGTGGTGTTGCTATCGTAAGTTCTACGGGTCCTTAGATTTAATATATCTTTGGGTTCTTGGGTCTTATTGTAGTTTATGTCTCACTATCTATCTCTACATTATCTTGTAGCCGTGTGTTTGTTGTTTCTTAATAATAATGTTATTGTTCTTCATGTTCTTCATTCTCGTGTTGTTAATCTAGTGTGTTGTCCGCTGAAAATAGGTGTTAAGCACCTCATTACATTGTGTTCTTGTTGTAGATCTTGAATCCGAGAGGGGTCATTCAAAGGGTCCTCGGTTCTCTTGAACTTGTGGACTGTTTTGAGTGTTTGTTTTGTGTTTCCGTTGTTTTTCTCGTATCATTTGGTATCAAAGCATGGCTTGATCTTGTTCCTACAAGATCAATCTTGGGCTTTCTTGTTAAAAAAAAAAAAAAAAAAAAAAAGGAAAACTGAAATTTCCAGAAAAATAGCAATCTGTCCGTGTTTGTGTTCTTGGCCAAAATCGTGTTCTTGTTGTGTCTTGGCCGATATTTGTTGTTGTATGTCTAGATCTAATAGTGTTGTTGTTTGTTTTGTTGTTCCTAGTGTTAGTTTTCTTGTCCACTAACACTTTGAGTCTAGATCTAAACTTGAGCTTGAACTTGTTGAAAGGTTGTTGTGAACATAAGCTTGGCCATTGTGGTGGACTGTTTTGGCCTTGTGGTTTTCATCTTGTTGTTGTTATAAGCTTGGCCACGTGATATTGTTGTTAATTGGTGGATTGAAAACCCTTTTGTTGAAGTTGTGGTTGTCTTGGCCAAGTGTTGGAGATATTGTTATTGTGGATTGGAGTTGGCCGTGTGAAAAATTGTTGGTGTTCTTGAAGATTATTGTTGTAGTTCTTGTTGTTGTTGTTGTTGTTCTTGATGTTCATCACCACCTTCATATATTGTTGAAGATAAAGTGAATGCTAAATCCAAAAAGTTGAAGGAAAAAGGTGTATTATTTGTTAGTCTTGAAAGACACTACAACCAACAAAGACCTATCAATCAAGTCTCAACCACTTTCCAACACTTTTCCATGATTTACGGATCCATGTTTTAAGGAGAAGTACAATAAAGTCAAGTCTTGAAAACTTGAAATTGAAAAGGGCTCCAAGACTTGTTTGAATTTCCCTCCTTAAACAAATTCCACCAAAGTCCAAATTGAAAAATTGACCAAGACTTGAAATTGGACAACAAAAGTTGTGTGGGACCGAAACCAATACGTGACTGCCATGTCATCACTGCTACTGTTCACGCAATATTTCCGAGCTCAAAATTTTAGATTCTTAGTTTCATCTTATTGTTTCATTAGTTTCATGTCTTGATTCTAGAATTAATTAACAACTAGTAATCACCTACTTAGTTGTAGATTAATTATTGAATCCGTTTCTTCGTGTCTTCGTTGTTTGTGTGCTTTTCTCATTTTTTTAACTCGTAGTAACTTCTTTGTTTCAAGTTCGTAAGTGAATTTTATTTTTGTGTCTTGAGTCGATCAAACAAGAATCTATTCCGGCCGCCAAGTAGAATTGACATCCTATTGACTACCGGAGTATAAGCAACTTTCAATATTCGCCGCTCCAATTGTGAGGATCACAAAGGTGAGTGTATACGAGTGTTGGTGAGGAGCTTTACTACTAACCTTGTTTGTTCATTTTGTAGGTTTAAAGGGTGATATAAGGGGAACATGTCTTCGATAGCCGGGGATTATTGTGACTACAACATGGGAGACTATGATTGTAGTGAAGGGTTTTATGGCTACGAAGTTGAGGGAGATTGCGGAGGCTATGAAAATAGCCATACTCGAGACTTGGGCAGATTTGAAAGTTACTGTTTTAAGGGAGAAAATGAGGTGAATGAAGTGCCTAGTGCTTATGGTAACTTTGGAGATGATGTAGGACCTAGTGATGGATCTTGTGATGATGTTGGGGCATGTGAGGAGTCGTACACTTCTTACTCCGAACCTAGATTTGGCGTTAGGTATAACCCTTTTGTTCGCAAAACTTATGAGAGCTATGATGAGGGTACACGTGAGGAGTGTGAAGATTCATATTCTCCACCTTGTAGTACTTCTTATCAAGGTCGATATAGTGTGAATGGTTATACTAGCAATAGTGTAGGTTTTCCAATGAGAAGAAGAGAGTATGCATCTCCAAAACCGAGGGGTACTCATGTGCTTTACAATGTTGATCCGAAAGGAGTGTACACTCCGGAAAGGTGACCATTTGTGGGATACCGGGCTGCCACATTGAGCTAAATGATAGGTACCATAGAAACTACATCGTTCCATCCATGGTTGACTACTTGGGGTTGTTTCGTGAGCCTTTGCTTGTTCCATACTTCTTGGACGGGTTTAAGGTTACCGAGAGGGTCAAGGTTGTCTTCTCCCAATTTGAATACCATGAGGAGGTGTGGTGCGATATTCTTCCATTGCCATACGGTCATGTATGCTTAGGTGCCGATTGGTTTGCACAACATAGAGTTCCAAACGTGCAACATTGGCCAAATATTGTAAGAGATCAATGGGGGAATCGCCTCATGACTTACTTGCTGCCCAAGCCACGAAGAGAAATGCCTACCTACTCCAATTCGAATTATTATGAGAAACAAAGGATTGAGAGGAGTAAGGGAGTGAAAGGTGGTAATCCGAGAGTGGAAAAAGGAGAGGTAGTGTGGAGCGAAGTGAGGGGATTACCACCAAGCCATTCTAACATTGGTTGTCCTTCTATTTCTAAGGACATTTGTGTAGGTACCAACATGGCAAGCAAAGAAGAACAATGCCAAAAGGAAGTTGCTGCCCAAGCTTTTGGAGGGCCTTCACACCATGACAAAGAAGAATCTACTCAAGGACTTCAAGGTAAAATGGCTAACTCTTACACTTTTGTACATGTGAATGATAATTGTGCGGCTAGTAGCCCATTGAGTGTGAGTTGTAGCTTACCTATATGTGAGTGTATTGTTTCTTTGCCACTTGATGATGATGTACATATTGTGAGTGTGGATACACTAGTTGATCCTATTGATAACGAAATTGACTCCGCTTGTGAGATCAATTTATGTCCACCTAGTGTTGAAGCCTATGTGTTGAAGGGAAGTACATCGTCTTGTGTAATGGGTGTTGATCAACTTGTTCGTGAAAACTATCCACCACTTGAGTATGTGTGTGATGTGCTTAATAGGACTCAAGTGAGTGAAATATTTGAAAATGTTGGTCAACAAGGTGAGAATGAACCCGAGAGCTCTTCTTGGGGTAATATTGTGTTTGAAACATCCTTGAAACTTGATATTGATCCATTAGAGTGCGAGGAACTTGCTTATTCCAAATCTGTCCGTGAGGTAGAATCCACTCTCTTTAGGTGTAATGTCTTGTTTGAAGATGATTTAAACACTTCTAATGAACCTAGTGGTGAAAATGACGGTATAGCTTACCTTGGAGGCTATAGCCTATATGCTAACCCACTATGGTGTGACAACATTCCTCCTAAAGAGGGAAATCTCTTCTTGGAAGATGAGAGTACTCTTAAGGGTAAGGAATGTGTAGTTGCGGAAGCTACTTGTTCTTCTACTTTGTGTGATTTCATTGTTGAGAGTACTCATAGTGATTATTGGGAAACTAGTAGTGAGTACACACATGAGAGCACCTTAGTAGAAGTCGATTTGAGTGATACCTTTCTCTACTCTCTATTTGATTTAGATGATATGTATGTTATTGTAGAGAGTATGTCATTTAGTTTAGGTGTAGACCACGGGAAAGGGAAGTGTTGTCGAGACCCGTGTCTATGGCCACTTTTCCCATTTGACCCCGGTGCCAAATTTAGAAATGGTGATGTTGGTGCACCAAACTTGTTGCTTGGTCAACATGACAAGCAAAGTGTTACTTTTGATGTATCCTATAACCAAATCCTTTGTACATCTTTTATTGAGTTTTTAATATTCCTTTCAAAGGATTCTTGGTTATATTGCAAATATGTGCAACCTTGGCGTGTTGAGATGATTTGTTTTGCTAACCCTAACCCTCATGCCATGAGGAATTTGTATTTGTTTGTCCTCTCTTCGGTTTTTGCAAGGTTTGGATTCGAGGTCGAATCCTTTTCAAGAAGGGGAGGATGATACGGGACAAATGGCCTACTTATCTTTTGATGACATTTTTGGAGGCCAACACATAGAGACTCAAGACTTGCTCACCTCGAGAAAACAAGAACATGCATGGAGGACCCGTTTTGAGCATAACTTAAAGCAATCTCGTGTGTGGAAGATTGCTTGGAGAATTTAAGGATGAGGACTCACGGTTTTGGGCCTTAATTAAGGGTATTTTGGACATTACACATGGTGTATTTACACACCATGGCCGCCCCTCTCATTAAGGGCAAAGTGGTCTTTTGTCTTCATTTGTAATATAGTATAAATAGGCCCCTTAGTCTTATTTTCACTTAGTTAGTTTTTGGAGAATGAAGAATTGAAAACATATTCTCTCTCTTTTGAGAGTGTAACACACTTAGTGGTAGGACTTGGAAAAGTCATCTTTAGCATAGGGCTTGGAAAAGCCAATATTGATCTTTGTTTGGAAACGGTAGATCTTGAGGCGAGTCATTCCCTTGGTGGTCACCGTAAGAGTGTGGTGTTGCTATCGTAAGTTCTACGGGTCCTTAGATTTAATATATCTTTGGGTTCTTGGGTCTTATTGTAGTTTATGTCTCACTATCTATCTCTACATTATCTTGTAGCCGTGTGTTTGTTGTTTCTTAATAATAATGTTATTGTTCTTCATGTTCTTCATTCTCGTGTTGTTAATCTAGTGTGTTGTCCGCTGAAAATAGGTGTTAAGCACCTCATTACATTGTGTTCTTGTTGTAGATCTTGAATCCGAGAGGGGTCATTCAAAGGGTCCTCGGTTCTCTTGAACTTGTGGACTGTTTTGAGTGTTTGTTTTGTGTTTCCGTTGTTTTTCTCGTATCATACTTGGTGGCCGGAATAGATTCTTGTTTGATCGACTCAAGACACAAAAATAAAATTCACTTACGAACTTGAAACAAAGAAGTTACTACGAGTTAAAAATGAGAAAAGCACACAAACAACGAAGACACGAAGAAACGGATTCAATAATTAATCTACAACTAAGTAGGTGATTACTAGTTGTTAATTAATTCTAGAATCAAGACATGAAACTAATGAAACAATAAGATGAAACTAAGAATCTAAAATTTTGAGCTCGGAAATATTGCGTGAACAGTAGCAGTGATGACATGGCAGTCACGTATTGGTTTCGGTCCCACACAACTTTTGTTGTCCAATTTCAAGTCTTGGTCAATTTTTCAATTTGGACTTTGGTGGAATTTGTTTAAGGAGGGAAATTCAAACAAGTCTTGGAGCCCTTTTCAATTTCAAGTTTTCAAGACTTGACTTTATTGTACTTCTCCTTAAAACATGGATCCTTAAATCATGGAAAAGTGTTGGAAAGTGGTTGAGACTTGATTGATAGGTCTTTGTTGGTTGTAGTGTCTTTCAAGACTAACAAATAATACACCCTTTTTCCTTCAACTTTTTAGATTTAACATTCACTTTATCTTCAACAATATATGAAGGTGGTGATGAACATCAAGAACAACAACAACAACACCAAGAACTACAACAATAATCTCCAAGAACACCAACAATTTTCACACGGCCACTCCCAAATTCCACAATAACAATATCTCCAACACTTAGCCAAGACAACTACACCTTCAACAAAATGGTTCTCAATCCACCAATTAACAACAATATCACGTGGCCAAGCTTATAACAACAACAAGATGAAAGCCACAAGGCCAAAACAGTCCACCACAACAATGTTCAACAACAAATCGGCCAAGTCCAAGTTCACGTATACAACACCAACAATGTAAGCTCAAACTTAGATTTAGACTAAAGAGTGTTAGAGATGAAGAAAACTAACACTAGAAACAACAAAACAAGTAAAAATCTCGGCCAAGACACAACAATAACACAATTTCGGCCAAGAACACAAAATGGACAGATTTGCTTCTTTTTTGATTTTTTTTTTTTTTGAATTTTCTAACAAGCAAGCCCAAGATTGATCTTGTAGGAACAATATCAAGCCATGCTTTGATACCAAATGATACGGGATTGACAAGGGAAGCACGAAACAAACACCAAAACAGTCCACTAATCTTAAGGATTCGAGGACCAAGATGGAGACCTCACTCGGATTCGCTACCAACAACAAGAATACAAGATACAAGAGTATATTTTAACACCAAAACAGTTACAAAACGTGATGAACAAGATGAACAACAATAATACAAGTTTCGGATTCAACGAAGACCCCAAAACAGTCCACTACACAACACATACACGATTTGCAAGAAAAATAAAGATAGATAGTGAGACCAAGATTATTACAAGATTAAGAACCAAGTGTATTTCAACACTAACCCCTAATGAATGTAACAATCAAAACCACACTCTTACGGTGACCACCAAGGGAATGAACTCGCCTCAAGATCTACCGTTTCCAAGCAAAGATCAATATTGGCTTTTCCAAGCCCTATGCTAAGGGTGACTTTTCCAAGTCCTACAACTAAGGGTGTTACACTCTCAAAAGAGAGAAGTTATGTCTTTCAATTCTTCATCCTTCCAAAATCTAGTGAAAATAAGACTAAGGGGGGCTATTTATAATATATTACAAATGAAGATAACAAGACCACTTTGCCCTTAATGAGAGGGGCAGCCATGGTGTGTAAATACACCATGTGTAATGTCCAAAATACCCTTAATTAAGGTCCAAAACCGTGAGTCCTCAACCTTAAATTCTCCAAGCAATCTTCCACACGCGAGATTGCTTTAAGTTATGCTCAAAACGGGTCCTCCATGCATGTTCTTGTTTTCTCGAGGTGACCAAGTCTTGAGTCTCTATGTGTTGGCCTCCAAAAATGTCATCAAAAGATAAGATGGCCATTTGTCCCGTATCAGTTGTATCACCACAAATCAACCATATTCAATCACCGACACTACTTCAAGATTTAACAATTTATTATAGGCGTAGTAGTGTAGTACTTTACGGAATATAAAAGAAGAGAAAAAAAGTACTTACTTGGTTGATGGCCTCGGAAGATGTTCTTGCAAAGTTAAAAGAGCAAAAGGAAAATTTTTGAGAGATTTTGGAGAGGTAGGCGGCGCTTAGGTTGAATTTGCAATGCATTTTTGTTCTAAGACTAAGGTTCTATTTATAGGACAAGCTTGGGTCGGGTTTTGACCCGTTTGGAATCGGATTAGGAGACCAAAAACATGAGCATAGGCGGCGCCTATGCCATGGCATTCTAGATTCAGAGACAAAAGGCTTTTGCATAGGCGGCGCCTATGCTATGGCATTGTTAGGCATAGGCGGCGCCTATGCTATGGCATTCTAGATTCAGAGAGCTTAGGCCATAGCATAGGCCTTGCCTTGTTCGTTGCCTAGATTTTCATAGGCAATGCCTAACTCATAGCCTTTTGCTTCTTCATTCCCAACTTACCACCTTCAATATGCAATACTTCTAAATCAAAATTTGAAACCAATCTCCTCCTTAACACCTCTTGCACCTACACTTATTCAAAAATAACAAAAACGATTAGAACGATGGGTTGCCTCCCATCAAGCGCCTTAGTTTTGGTCGTGGCTCGACAAAATCCTAGGAAAACAAAAACAACAAAATCAATTAAAAAGATGGGTTGCCTCCCACCAAGCGCTTGATTTATTGTCGCGGCACGGCATAGTTATCTCGATTACTTAGACTTCATCGAGATATTTGGTGCATCATTTTCTGAATGGATTCAGACGACGTTGATGCTTAATTGTGAGCATGAAATCTTCTTCGAGATGCATCTTGTGCATACATATCCCAGGTGGGATACCAATTATATCATCAATAGACCAAGCAATGGCTCTCTTGTACCTCTTCAGAGCAGAGATGAGAGCCTCTACATGCTGTTCACCTAAATCAGCCGCAACACTCACAGGAAGTGTATTTCCACTTCCCAAAAATGCATACCTTAGGTGACTGGGGAGCTCTTTCGATTCTAGCGCTGGTATCTCTTCAATGGAAGTCTTCGCTGTTGGTGCAGATTGATTCTTAAGATCAAGGCCCAACTTCTTAGGATCATGAGAATAGGACCTTATTCCTGTTAGAGCCCGAACGGTTTCTTCTTGTTCTTCAGCCTCCTCACGTTCAAAATTCAGTAGCACATCAGATAGTGACTCAACAGTAAGTTGCTTCTCTACAGATAATTCTTTCTCATCCTCATAGTAAACATCAGCTACAGAGAACACATCCATATCTCTAGGCTGCTTCATCGATTTACGTACATCAAGACGGACCACTTCGTCATTCAGCCGAAATAAAAGTTCATTAGCTCTTAAATCGATAAGCACACTTCCAGTTGTGAGGAAAGGACGCCCCAAGATAATGGGAACTTCAAAATCCACCTCGCAATCCAAAATAACAAAGTCTGCAGGAAAGATGAAGGTAGAAACCTTCACCAACACATCATTCAAGATACCCACAGGTCATTTTACCGACCTATCTGCCATCACGAGCCGCATATTGGTTGGTGTAGTGATACAAGGTCAAACCAACAACACCAAGAACTACAAGTTGGTTCGAATTTCAGTCCAACAACACAAGAACAACAAGCTTAAATTTCAGTTTTTCAGCTCAACCACACGAGAACAACAAGATGAACAACAATGCTAGTGAATCGAAAATAGCCCCACACGGCTTCACTAGACTTTAAGATAACAAAATCAACAACAACAACAAGATAAAGAAAAGATAGATAACTTGACATATAACATTCAAGATACTAAGAACCCTAACATCAAGAGAGGACCCTAAGTCTAATGAATGTAAACACCAAGTTCTTACAAGGACCAAGAGTGATACGGTTGGGACAGCCTCCACACATACACGACCTTTCACACGAAGCCAAGCTCGGGAATTACAAAAACTCCAAGCTTTGTTCATGCAAATGGCCGTGTGTGAGTTGGTGATTGAACCAACCAAGGACCAAAACGTTTTTATGTGTGAAGAGGGGTCCTAATGTGTAATAAACTACTCTTCAAGGATGGCACATGAAGCAAGGGCGGATGGGTCATTTTGCCCTTTTGTTTGTAGTATAAATAGAACATGTTAGAGAGTTAGACTTCACTTTTTGAAATCTGATTTTGTAACCTAAACACTAAACATTTCTCTCTCTCTTTTCCTCTCTTGGAGCCGCCACCAATCTCTCACAAGTAGAGGGATACTTGTGTTGTCTCTTTGGCTAGAAACAAGGGTTTTGAGGTCTTTGAGTGCCTCTTGGTCCTCGTAAGAACTTGGTGTTTACATTCATTAGACTTAGGGTCCTCTCTTGATGTTAGGGTTCTTAGTATCTTGAATGTTATATGTCAAGTTATCTATCTTTTCTTTATCTTGTGGTTGTTGTTGATTTTGTTATCTTAAAGTCTAGTGAAGCCGTGTGGGGCTATTTTCGATTCACTAGGATTGTTGTTCATCTTGTTGTTCTTGTGTTGTTGAGCTGAAAAACTGAAATTTAAGCTTGTTGTTCTTGTGTTGTTGGACTGAAATTCGAACCAACTTGTAGTTCTTGGTGTTGTTGGTTTGATCTTGTATCATTTGGTATCAAAGCTTGACCGGTTGTGTTCCAACATAACCCATCTTGGGCTAGTACACGGCTTAAACAAACAACACCAAAAGTGGAATCCGAAAATGATGTTGCATGTCTAGATATAAGTGTTAATTTTTCTTGTTTAGTGAGTTCCTAGTGTTGGTTTCTTTCTCACCAACACTAAGGTGTCTAGATCCGAAAGTTGAGCTTGAAAACTTGAACATTGTGTAGTGACTTGAAGTGGCCGAAAGTTGTATGTTGTTGATGCCCAAAAGAAAATAAAATCGGTGGATGTTGTGTTTATGTGCTAAAGAAGTTGAAGAAGATTGTTGAGGTGTTCATCTTTTGAACTTGTTTATCTTGTTCATCTTGTGTGTGCTCAATTTGTAAGACAAGCTATAAAGTTGTTGTGAAAGACTTGCACCCATCACCTTGTAGTCTTGTCAATCACTTTTCCCTAATTCAAGGAGCCTTGTTTTGTGGGATTAGTCTTCCAAACATCCCTTTCTTGAGTTTGAAAAGGGTGAAATATTACAAGATTTTATTTTCCCACCAAAAAAACACTTTGAAAACTATAACAAGTTGTGTGAATATTGACAAAAAAAAAAAAGAGTAAAGAAAACGTGTGGAACCATTGCATGCTGCCACGTCACTATAAGCTCAACTTAGGATATTCTTTGGTTGCTAATTGTTGATCATTGGTTTCCTTTACTTGATCCTAGAACTAATTAACAAACTAGTACATTCCTACTAAGTTGTCAATTAGATCCTTGCACCGTTTGTTCGTGTCAACGTTTATTTGAGTGCTTTTATTCGTTTGAATGAGTTGCTGATTTTTGACTCTAGTCCGACAAGAATTCTTTGAGTCTTCAAACAAGAATCCATTCCGGATAAGAGTTTTACTCATACCTTAAAATTTTCACGGTTACTAGCCAATTATACAACACTTGTGGAACACGAACTTGTGGTGAACTAAGGCGGATAATATCTTGACAATGGAAGGAACTACGTCTCATAGTGTGGATACTAATGCCCTTGATTCTATGAGGGTCACTCTTGAGGCCGTTACCCGGACACTTGAAAGGTTGAATTCGGAATTTGGGGCCGTGAGAGGGGACTTGGCAGCAATAAAGGGGGAAGTATCGACTATTAGTGGGAGATTAGAACAAGTGGAGAGTCAAAGGAACTCTCGTCCTTCTACTCCTCTACATGTATCTACCAATGGTCATGATAGAACCTCCTCCGCAACCATCACCCCCGAAACAGTCCACCAAATGCTAAATGCACCCCAAGCTCCACTAAATACCGCAAGCCAAACTACCTATTTTCCTCCAAACCGAGACTCCACTAGACCACTACATTTCCAAGGCCCTCCAATTCCACAAGGGGGATTTGGACGCCAAGTACCTCCACTAAATCCGAACCCTCCATTCCAAGCTCCATTAAACCAAAGACCACAAATTCCAAATCCTCCGAATCAAAACGGCCAAGGCCGACCAGCCCACTTTGAAGGATACGGTAGAGAGGAGTATGAAGGAGATGGAGTCTTTGATGATGCTTATATGAGGGAGGAGGAGTTAAGAGGGGGTCGAGGAGAACCTAGGAGATACCGGGGGTATGGAGATAGGGGAAACCGACACCAAGAGAGAGACGTAGGCATCAACACCATCAAGTTGAGCCTACCCATCTTTAAGGGTGAAAGTGATCCCGAGGCCTACTTGACTTGGGAATCGGCTTGTGACAAAGTTTTCCAAGTTAATGACATCTCGGACGAAAAGAAGAGTTGCTACGCTATAGCTCACCTCGAGGGCTATGCTAACACTTGGTGGGAGTATGTTAAACGATTTGGTAATGAATTAGTCGATGGACAGCCACCACCTTGGTTTCGGTTGAGGTATTTGATGAGACAACGATACCTTCCCGAGAGATATCGTCATGAGTTGCTTGCTAGGTTATATGGCTTGCGGCAAGGAGGCAAGAGTGTAATGGCCTACTTTGACGAGTTCCAACAACTCATGTTGAAACTTGATCATCGTGGGGAGCAAATCAGCCACGACATCATCCGGTTCAAGTGCGGATTGAACAAAGAGATCTCCACTCATTTGACCCTTCACCGGTTTGAAACCATTGACGGTATATTCCAAGCGGCCCTTGAGATTGAAAGGGAACTTAAGGAGAGATCATCCTTCAAGGCAAGGGTACCAACTCCCTCGGGTTGGACCAAAAACAAGGACCAACCCGCACCTACGAAGCTGCCCGAGTCCAAAACAGTCCCTAAATTTCCCCCGAAACCGGAGGCTCACAAATATCCCAACCCAAAGGGGTTCCAATGCTTCAAGTGCCAAGGTTGGGGGCATAAGGCCAATGAATGTCCGAACCGGCGCAATGTGATCCTACGAGAAGGAAAGGTATACTACCTTGGTGAGGAGGTGGATTCCGAAAGGGGGGAGGATGAGGCCGAGCCTCAAGATGGAGAGGGAGCTGAAAATGGGTCGAATGATGATGAAGTAGACGGTAGTGAAGATGTTTATCCGCAAGAAGGGGAGTGTGTGGTTCCTAACTTTGTGGTTAGACGTGTCATGATTAGTAAGGCGATAGGTGACCCGAGTCAAAGGGAAAATCTATTCCATACTAAGTGTCTCATAAAGGAGAATGTGTGCACCTTGGTGATTGATAGTGGTAGTTGTACAAATGTTGCGAGCCATGCTATGGTAAATTTCTTGAAGCTACCAACTACCCCACACACGAGTCCTTACAAGCTACAATGGTTGAATGATTGTGGTGAATTAAGGGTCACACGGCAATGTGTGATTCGGTTTAAGGTGGGAAACTACCACGATGAGGTACTTTGTGACGTAATCCCAATGCAAGCATGTCACTTATTGTTAGGAAGACCATGGCAATATGATAGGTCTACTAAACACGATGGGAGGACCAACCGGTATACGCTTGAGAAGGATGGCCGAAAGGTCACACTTCATCCTCTTTCACCCTCCCAAGTAAACGAGTGGCATCAAAAGATGAGAGAGTTGAAGGGAAAGGGGAAGGAATCCGGGAAGGGAGAAAAGGGGGGGGGTGCCGTAGGTGAGGAAGTCGGGACATCCGAGGCTGTCCCAACGACAAAGGAGATGGAAAATGTGGTGATGTTGGCTAGGAGGAAAGAACTCTTCGTGGATCATGATGAAAACAAGCCGATGCTACTCTTGGCCCATTGTTTTAATACTAACCCCACTAACTCTTCCATTTCCCCTTTGATTTCTTATGTGTTGCAGGAGTATGGAGATGTATTTCCTCAAGAACTTCCGCAAGGATTGCCCCCACTTCGGGGAATTGAGCACCAAATTGATTTGGTGCCGGGTTCACAACTTCCAAACAAACCGGCCTATAGGAGCAATCCCATGGACACTAAGGAGCTTGAAAGCCAAGTTGAGGAGCTGCTCAACAAGGGATACATCAAGGAAAGCATGAGTCCGTGTGCTGTTCCGGTGCTTTTGGTACCAAAGAAGGACGGAACGTGGCGTATGTGCGTCGATTGTAGAGCCATCAACAAAATCACTATAAGGTATCGTCATCCAATCCCTAGACTAGATGATATGTTAGATGAGCTCCACGGATCTTGTTTGTTTTCTAAAGTGGACCTTAGGAGTGGCTATCACCAAATTCGCATGCAACCCGGTGATGAGTGGAAGACCGCATTCAAGACCAAATTTGGTCTATATGAGTGGCTGGTCATGCCCTTCGGCCTTACCAATGCTCCTAGCACCTTTATGAGGCTAATGAATCATGTAATGAAGCCTTATATTGGAAAATTTGTGGTGGTTTACTTTGATGATGTGTTGGTATATAGTAAATCTATTGATGATCATGTAATGCATTTGAGATGTGTGTTTGATGTGCTCCGAAAGGAGAAGCTGTATGCCAACATGGAGAAGTGTTCTTTTGGTGTTGATAAGATTATCTTCTTGGGTTTTGTCGTGAGCTCAAGGGGTGTGGAAGTGGACGATTCCAAGATAGACTCTATTCGAAGTTGGCCGACCCCTAAAACTATTGGAGAAATCCGAAGTTTCCACGGGTTGGCAAGCTTCTATAGGAGGTTTGTCAAAGGATTTAGTTCCATAGCAGCCCCCTTAACCGAGGTAATTAGAAAAGACGGACCCTTTAAATGGGGTGATGAGCAAGCTAGGGCTTTTGAGGCCTTGAAAGCTACGCTCATCTCGGCGCCTTTATTGCAATTGCCCGATTTTGATAAGATGTTTGAAGTAGAGTGTGATGCTAGTAAGGTTGGCATCGGGGCTGTTTTGATGCAAGAAGGTAAGCCCGTTGCTTATTTCAGTGAAAAGCTCAAAGGGGCAACTCTTAATTACTCAACTTATGATTTGGAGTTGTACGCCCTTGTTAGAGCTTTGGGAAATTGGCAACATTATTTGTGGCCTAAGGAGTTTGTGATACGAACGGATCATGAGTCGTTGAAACACCTTAAGAGCCAAGACAAGTTGAATAGGCGTCATGCCAAGTGGATTGAGTTCATCGAGACTTTCCCTTATGTAATTCATTATAAAAGGGGAAAGGAAAATGTTGTTGCCGATGCCTTGTCTAGGAAGCATGTGCTTGTTGCTACCTTGTCTTCGAAATTGATGGGTTTTGAGAGTTTGCGGTTGTTGTATCCCGAGGATCCTACCTTTGCTCCTATCTTTAGGGAATGCGAAGAGTGGGGAAGGGACCATTGGCTTAAGGAGAGTGACCATTCCTCCTACTCTCGGTTCGATGGGTATTTGTTCAAAGGGAGGCGGTTGTGTGTTCCTTCTAGTTCTTGGAGGGAATTATTTGTGAGGGAGGCCCATGACGGAGGCCTCATGGGGCACTTTGGGGTAGACAAGACCCTCGGAATCTTAGAGGAGAACTTCTATTGGCCAAAAATGCGCAAAGACGTCACTAAAATTTGTAGTCAATGCGTGGCCTGCCGGAGTGCGAAATCTCGTCTCCTACCTCAAGGATTGTACACCCCACTCCCTACTCCCCTTAGACCTTGGTTGGACATTTCGATGGATTTTGTTTTGGGGCTGCCAAGGACTAGAAAGGGCCGAGATAGCATTTTTGTTATTGTTGATAGATTCTCTAAAATGGCTCATTTTATTCCATGTGCTAAAACCGAGGATGCTCGTAGTGTAGCTTCATTATTTGTTGAACATGTTGTAAAGCTTCACGGGGTACCGAGGACTATTGTGAGCGATAGGGACTCCAAGTTCCTAAGTCTCTTTTGGAAGTCCATGTGGGGTAGGCTTGGAACGAAGTTACTTTTCTCCACGTCTTGCCACCCACAAACCGATGGCCAAACGGAGGTAGTAAATAGAACCTTAGGGTCTATGCTACGTTCTATGGTTAAAGGTAAACTGACTTCATGGGAAGATCACCTACCCTTGGTGGAGTTTGCATACAACCGGGTAATACATTCGAGCACGGGAATGACTCCCTTTGAATGTGTTTACGGCCTAAATCCCCTTACCCCTTTAGATCTCACTCCTTTGTCTAGTGATCTCATGACCAGCTTAGATGGAAATAAAAGAGCCGAAGCAATGAAGAAAATGCATGAGACGGTGCGGCTCAAGCTTGAAAAGAAGAACCAAGAGGTTGCAAAAAGGGTAAACAAAGGGAGAAGAAGGCTTGTGCTTGAACCCGGAGATTGGGTGTGGGTGCATCTTCGAAAGGATCGGTTTCCAGCTCAAAGGAAGTCCAAGTTGCTGCCAAGGGGTGATGGTCCTTTCCAAGTACTTGAGAGAATCAATGACAACGCCTACAAGATTGACCTTCCACCGGAATATCAAGTGCACAACACTTTCAACGTTGGTGATCTCTCCCTCGTTGATGCGGTTGAAGATGACCAAATGCTGAATTTGAGGTCAAATTCCTCTCAAGATGGAGAGGATGATACGGTTGGGACAGCCTCCACACATACACGACCTTTCACACGAAGCCAAGCTCGGGAATTACAAAAACTCCAAGCTTTGTTCATGCAAATGGCCGTGTGTGAGTTGGTGATTGAACCAACCAAGGACCAAAACGTTTTTATGTGTGAAGAGGGGTCCTAATGTGTAATAAACTACTCTTCAAGGATGGCACATGAAGCAAGGGCGGATGGGTCATTTTGCCCTTTTGTTTGTAGTATAAATAGAACATGTTAGAGAGTTAGACTTCACTTTTTGAAATCTGATTTTGTAACCTAAACACTAAACATTTCTCTCTCTCTTTTCCTCTCTTGGAGCCGCCACCAATCTCTCACAAGTAGAGGGATACTTGTGTTGTCTCTTTGGCTAGAAACAAGGGTTTTGAGGTCTTTGAGTGCCTCTTGGTCCTCGTAAGAACTTGGTGTTTACATTCATTAGACTTAGGGTCCTCTCTTGATGTTAGGGTTCTTAGTATCTTGAATGTTATATGTCAAGTTATCTATCTTTTCTTTATCTTGTGGTTGTTGTTGATTTTGTTATCTTAAAGTCTAGTGAAGCCGTGTGGGGCTATTTTCGATTCACTAGCATTGTTGTTCATCTTGTTGTTCTTGTGTTGTTGAGCTGAAAAACTGAAATTTAAGCTTGTTGTTCTTGTGTTGTTGGACTGAAATTCGAACCAACTTGTAGTTCTTGGTGTTGTTGGTTTGATCTTGTATCAAAGAGGCACTCAAAGACCTCAAAACCCTTGTTTCTAGCCAAAGAGACAACACAAGTATCCCTCTACTTGTGAGATATTGGTGGCGGCTCCAAGAGTGGAGAAGAGAGAGAGAGAAATGTTTAGTGTTTAGGTTACAAAAATCAGATTTCAAAAAGTGGAGTCTAACTCTCTAACATGTTCTATTTATACTACAAACAAAAAGGGGTAAAATGACCCATCCGCCCTTGCTTCTTGTGCCATCCTTGAAGAGTAGTTTATTACACATTAGGACCCCTCTTCACACATAAAAACGTTTAGGTCCTTGGTTGGTTCAATCACCAACTCACACACGGCCACTTGCATGAACAAAGCTTGGAGTTTTTGTAATTCCCGAGCTTGGCTTCGAGTGAAAGGTCGTGTACGTGTGGAGGCTGTCCCAACCGTATCATCCTCTCCATCTTGAGAGGAATTTGACCTCAAATTCAGCATTTGGTCATCTTCAACCGCATCAACGAGGGAGAGATCACCAACGTTGAAAGTGTTGTGCACTTGATATTCCGGTGGAAGGTCAATCTTGTAGGCGTTGTCATTGATTCTCTAAAGTACTTGGAAAGGACCATCACCCCTTGGCAGCAACTTGGACTTCCTTTGAGCTGGAAACCGATCCTTTCGAAGATGCACCCACACCCAATCTCCGGGTTCAAGCACAAGCCTTCTTCTCCCTTTGTTTACCCTTTTTGCAACCTTTTGGTTCTTCTTTTCAAGCTTGAGCCGCACTGTCTCATGCATTTTCTTCATTGCTTCGGCTCTTTTACTTCCATCTAAGCTGGTCATGAGATCACTAGACAAAGGAGTGAGATCTAAAGGGGTAAGGGGATTTAGGCCGTAAACACATTCAAAGGGAGTCATTCCCGTGCTCGAATGTATTACCCGGTTGTACGCAAACTCCACCAAGGGTAGGTGATCTTCCCATGAAGTCAGTTTACCTTTAACCATAGAACGTAGCATAGACCCTAAGGTTCTATTTACTACCTCCGTTTGGCCATCGGTTTGTGGGTGGCAAGACGTGGAGAAAAGTAACTTCGTTCCAAGCCTACCCCACATGGACTTCCAAAAGAGACTTAGGAACTTGGAGTCCCTATCGCTCACAATAGTCCTCGGTACCCCGTGAAGCTTTACAACATGTTCAACAAATAATGAAGCTACACTACGAGCATCCTCGGTTTTAGCACATGGAATAAAATGAGCCATTTTAGAGAATCTATCAACAATAACAAAAATGCTATCTCGGCCCTTTCTAGTCCTTGGCAGCCCCAAAACAAAATCCATCGAAATGTCCAACCAAGGTCTAAGGTGAGTAGGGAGTGGGGTGTACAATCCTTGAGGTAGGAGACGAGATTTCGCACTCCGGCAGGCCACGCATTGACTACAAATTTTAGTGACGTCTTTGCGCATTTTTGGCCAATAGAAGTTCTCCTCTAAGATTCCGAGGGTCTTGTCTACCCCAAAGTGCCCCATGAGGCCTCCGTCATGGGCCTCCCTCACAAATAATTCCCTCCAAGAACTAGAAGGAACACACAACCGCCTCCCTTTGAACAAATACCCATCGAACCGAGAGTAGGAGGAATGGTGATACAAGAAATACAACGGAAACACAAAACAAAAGGCTCAAAACAGTCCACAAATCAAGAGGAATCCGAGGACCCCTTTTAGAGCTAGTTTCGGCCAACAACAACAACACAAGTATCACGAGTTGACAAGGTGTTTTAACACCAAAACAGCAACAATACAACAAGAACAAGATGAACACAATGAACACAAGATTCGGATTCAACAAGAACAAACGATTACAAGATACAAACACTAACACAATTGCAAGAAAGGTAAAGATAGATAGTGAGACATAGATTATTACAAAGATTAGGAACTAAAGAGTATATCAAACTCAAAAACCCCTAATGAATGTAACAACAACACCACACTCTTACGGTGACCACCAAGGGAATGAACTCGCCTCAAGATCTACCGTTTCCAAGCAAGGATCAATATTGGCTTTTCCAAGCCCTATGCTAAAGATGACTTTTCCAAGTCCTACCACTAAGTGTGTACACTCTCAAAAGAGAGAAGATATTTCCTTTCAATACTTCATCTTTCTAAAATCTGAAAACTAATGAAAATAAGACTAAGGGGGCCTATTTATAGTGTATTACAAAGAAGACAAAAGACCACTTTGCCCTTAATGAGAGGGGCGGCCATGGTGTGTAAATACACCATGTGTAATGTCCAAAATACCCTTAATTAGGGTCCAAAACCGTGAGTCCTCAACCTTAAATTCTCCAAGCAATCTTCCACACGCGAGATTGCTTTAAGTAGCACTCAAAACGGGTCCTCCATGCATGTTCTTGTTTTCCCGAGGTGACCAAGTCTTGAGTCTCTATGTGTTGGCCTCCAAAAATGTCATCAAAAGATAAGATGGCCATTTGTCCCGTATCATCCTCCCCTTCTTGAAAAGGATTCGACCTCGAATCCAAACCTTGCAAAACCGAAGAGAGGACAAACAAATACAAATTCCTCATGGCATGAGGGTTAGGGTTAGCATTACAAATCATCTCAACATGCCAAGGTTGCACATATTTGCAATATAACCAGGAATCCTTTGAAATGAATATTAAAAACTCAATAAAAGATGTGCAAAGGATTTGGTTATAGGATACATCAAAAGTAACACTTTGCTTGTCATGTTGACCAAGCAACAAGTTTGGTGCACCAACATCACCATTTCTAAATTTGGCACCGGGGTCAAATGGGAAAAGTGGCCATAGACACGGGTCTCGACAACACTTCCCTTTCCCGTGGTCTACACCTAAACTAAATGACATACTCTCTACAATAACATACATATCATCCAAATCAAATAGAGAGTAGAGAAAGGTATCACTCAAATCGACTTCTACTAAGGTGCTCTCATGTGTGTACTCACTACTAGTTTCCCAATAATCACTATGAGTACTCTCAACAAAGAAATCACACAAAGTAGAAGAAGGAGTAGCTTCCGCAACTACACATTCCTTACCCTTAAGAGTACTCTCATCTTCCAAGAAGAGATTTCCCTCTTTAGGAGGAATGTTGTCACACCATAGTGGGTTAGCATATAGGCTATAGCTTCCAAGGCAAGCTATACCGTCATTTTCACCACTAGGTTCATTAGAAGTGTTTAAATCATCTTCAAACAAGACATTACACCTAAAGAGAGTGTGATCTACCTCACGGACAGATTTGGAATAAGCAAGTTCCTCGCACTCTAAATGATCAATATCAAGTTTCAAGGATGTTCCAAACACAAGATTACCCCAAGAAGAGATCTCGGGTTCACCCCCACTTTGTTGACCAACATTTTTAAATACTTCACTCACTTGAGTCCTATTAAGCACATCACACACATACTCAAGTGGGGAACAATTTTCACCAACAAGTTGATCAACACCAATTACACAAGACGATGTACTTCCGTTCAACATATAAGCTTCAACACTAGGTGGACATAAATTGATCTTACAAGAAGAGTCAATTTCGTCATCAATAGGATCAACTAGTGTATCCAAACTCTCAATATGTACATCATCAACAAGAGGCAAGGAATCATTAGACTCATAAATAAGTAAGCTACTACTCACACTCAATGGCTTACTAGCCACACAATTGTCATTCACATGCACTAAAGTGTAAGAGTTAGCTATTTTACCTTTAAGATCTTGAGTAGACTCTTCCTTGCCGTGAGGTGAAGGTCCTCCACAAGCTTGGGCAGCAACTTCCTTTTGGCATTGTTCGCCTTCGCTTGCCATGTTTGTACCTACACAAATGTCCTTAGAAATGGAAGGACAACCAATGTTAGCACGGTTTGGTGGTAATCCCCTCACTTTGCTCAACACAACCTCTCCTTTTTCCACTCTCGGATTACCACCTTTCACTCCCTTACTCCTCTCAATCTTTTGTCTCTCATAATAATTTGAATTGGAGTAGGTAGGAACTTCTTTTTGCGGCCCGGGCAGAATGTACGTCTCGAGGCAATTTCCCCATCGGTCTCTTACAATATTAGGCCAATTTTTCACGTTAGGAACTTGATGTCGTGCAAACCAATCGGCACCCAAGCTCATATGACCGTAGGTTAAGGAGCAAACATCGCACCACACCTCCTCATGGTAATCAAATTGGGAGAAGACAACTTTTACCCTCTCGGTAACCTTGAACTCGCCCAAGTAGTATGGAACAAGTAAAGGTTCTCGCAATAACCCCAAGTAATCAACCATGGACGGAAAAATGTAGTTTCCATAGTACCTATCATTCAACACCATAAGGCAGCCCGGTATCCCACAAATAGTCACCTTTCCGGAGTGTACACTCCTTCTTGGATCTACATTGTAAGGCATACGAGTACCCCTTAGTTTTGGAGATGCATATCCTCTTCTTCTCATTGGACAACCTCCACTAGAGCTAGTATAACCATTCACACTATATCGACTTTGATAAGAAGTACTACAAGGTGGAGAATATGGATCTTCATACTCCTCACGTGTACCCTCATCATAGCTCTCATAAGCTTTGCAAACAAAAGGGTTATACCTAACACCAAATCTAGGTTCGGAGTAAGAAGTGTAAGACTCCTCACATGCCCCAACATCATCATAAGATCCATCACGAGGTCCTACATCATCTCCAAAGTTACCATAAGCACTAGGCACTTCATTCACCTCATCTTCTCCCTTAAAACAGTAACTTTCAAATCTGCCCAAGTCTCGATCATGGCTATTTTCATAGCCTCCGCAATCTCCCTCAACTTCGTAGCCATAAAACCCTTCACTACAATCATAGTCTCCCATGTTGTAGTCACAATAATCCCCGGCTATCGAAGACATGTTCCCCTTATATCACCCTTTAAACCTACAAAATGAACAAACAAGATTAGTAGTAAAGCTCCTCACCAACACTCGATACTCTCACCTTTGTGATTCTCACAATTGGAGCGGCGAACATTGAAAGTTGCTTATACTCCGGTAGTCAATAGGATGTCAATTCTACTTGGCGGCCGGAATAGATTCTTGTTTGATCGACTCAAGACACAAAAAAAAATAAAATTTACTTACGAACTTGAAACAAAGAAGTTACTACGAGTTAAAAATGAGAAAAGCACACAAACAACGAAGACACGAAGAAACGGATTCAATAATTAATCTACAACTAAGTAGGTGATTACTAGTTGTTAATTAATTCTAGAATCAAGACATGAAACTAATGAAACAATAAGATGAAACTAAGAATCTAAAATTTTGAGCTCGGAAACATTGCGTGAACAGTAGCAGTGATGACATGGCAGTCACGTATTGGTTTCGGCCCCACACAACTTTTGTTGTCCAATTTCAAGTCTTGGTCAATTTTTTTCAATTTGGACTTTGGTGGAATTTGTTTAAGGAGGGAAATTCAAACAAGTCTTGGAGCCCTTTTCAATTTCAAGTTTTCAAGACTTGACTTTATTGTACTTCTCCTTAAAACATGGATCCGTAAATCATGGAAAAGTGTTGGAAAGTGGTTGAGACTTGATTGATAGGTCTTTGTTGGTTGTAGTGTCTTTCAAGACTAACAAATAGTACACCTTTTTCCTTCAACTTTTTTGGATTTAGCATTCACTTTATCTTCAACAATATATGAAGGTGGTGATGAACATCAATAACAACAACAACAACAACAAGAACCACAACAATAATCTTCAAGAACACCAACAATTTTTCACACGGCCAACTCCAATCCACAATAACAATATCTCCAACACTTGGCCAAGACAACTACAACTTCAACAAAATGGTTTTCAATCCACCAATTAACAACAATATCACGTGGCCAAGCTTATAACAACAACAAGATGAAAACCACAAGGCCAAAACAGTTCACCACAACAAGGTCAACAATCTCACGGCTAAGACCACAAGGATAGCAACAACAATCGACTAAGTCCCCTTTGTGTTGTGTTTTCGATTTTACAAATGGTGAAAGGTGTGATGAACAACAAGAATACAACAACAACCTTTCAAGATCTACAACACCACCACAACACAAGGCCTTCAACTCGGTCAAGGCTAGAACAACAACAACATCCAATCGGCCACACTTGTTCACAACAATAATATTAACAATTCAAGCTCAAGTTTGGATCGACTCAAAGTGTTAGTGAGGAACAAAACTAACACTACAAACACACAAGACAAGTAAAATACTCCTAGACCTAGACTCAAGAACAAATCTCGGCCAAGAACACCACAAGAACACAATTTCGGCCAAGACAACAACAATGGACAGATTGCAATTTTTCTGAAATTTTCAGATTTCAACTTTTTTTTTTTTTTTTTTTGTAGTTTTCAAGTCTCAAGCCCAAGATTGATCTTGTTAGAACAAAATCAAAGATGGCTTTGATACCAAATGATACAAGAAATACAACGGAAACACAAAACAAAAGGCTCAAAACAGTCCACAAATCAAGAGGAATCCGAGGACCCCTTTTAGAGCTAGTTTCGGCCAACAACAACAACACAAGTATCACGAGTTGACAAGGTGTTTTAACACCAAAACAGCAACAATACAACAAGAACAAGATGAACACAATGAACACAAGATTCGGATTCAACAAGAACAAACGATTACAAGATACAAACACTAACACAATTGCAAGAAAGGTAAAGATAGATAGTGAGACATAGATTATTACAAAGATTAGGAACTAAAGAGTATATCAAACTCAAAAACCCCTAATGAATGTAACAACAACACCACACTCTTACGGTGACCACCAAGGGAATGAACTCGCCTCAAGATCTACCGTTTCCAAGCAAGGATCAATATTGGCTTTTCCAAGCCCTATGCTAAAGATGACTTTTCCAAGTCCTACCACTAAGTGTGTACACTCTCAAAAGAGAGAAGATATTTCCTTTCAATACTTCATCTTTCTAAAATCTGAAAACTAATGAAAATAAGACTAAGGGGGCCTATTTATAGTGTATTACAAAGAAGACAAAAGACCACTTTGCCCTTAATGAGAGGGGCGGCCATGGTGTGTAAATACACCATGTGTAATGTCCAAAATACCCTTAATTAGGGTCCAAAACCGTGAGTCCTCAACCTTAAATTCTCCAAGCAATCTTCCACACGCGAGATTGCTTTAAGTAGCACTCAAAACGGGTCCTCCATGCATGTTCTTGTTTTCCCGAGGTGACCAAGTCTTGAGTCTCTATGTGTTGGCCTCCAAAAATGTCATCAAAAGATAAGATGGCCATTTGTCCCGTATCAAATGGTCACTCTCCTTAAGCCAACGGTCCCTTCCCCACTCTTCGCATTCCCTAAAGATAGGAGCAAAGGTAGGATCCTCGGGATACAACAACCGCAGGCTCTCAAAACCCATCAATTTCGAAGACAAGGTAGCAACAAGCACATGCTTCCTAGACAAGGCATCGGCAACAACATTTTCCTTTCCTCTTTTATAATGAATTACATAAGGGAAAGTCTCGATGAACTCAATCCACTTAGCATGACGCCTATTCAACTTGTCTTGGCTCTTAAGGTGTTTCAACGACTCATGATCCGTTCGTATCACAAACTCCTTAGGCCACAAATAGTGTTGCCAATTTCCCAAAGCTCTAACAAGGGCGTACAACTCCAAATCATAAGTTGAGTAATTAAGAGTTGCCCTTTTGAGCTTTTCACTGAAATAAGCCGCGGGCTTACCTTCTTGCATCAAAACAGCCCCGATGCCAACCTTACTAGCATCACACTCTACTTCAAACATCTTATCAAAATCGGGCAATTGCAATAGAGGCGCCGAGATGAGCGTAGCTTTCAAGGCCTCAAAAGCCCTAGCTTGCTCATCACCCCATTTAAAGGGTCCGTCTTTTCTAATTACCTCGGTTAAGGGGGCTGCTATGGAACTAAATCCTTTGACAAACCTCCTATAGAAGCTTGCCAACCCGTGGAAACTTCGGATTTCTCCAATAGTTTTAGGGGTCGGCCAACTTCGAATAGAGTCTATCTTGGAATCGTCCACTTCCACACCCCTTGAGCTCACGACAAAACCCAAGAATATAACCTTATCAACACCAAAAGAACACTTCTCCATGTTGGCATACAGCTTCTCCTTTCGGAGCACATCAAACACACATCTCAAATGCATTATATGATCATCAATAGATTTACTATATACCAACACATCATCAAAATAAACCACCACAAATTTTCCAATATAAGGCTTCATTACATGATTCATTAGCCTCATAAAGGTGCTAGGAGCATTGGTAAGGCCAAAGGGCATGACCAGCCACTCATATAGACCGAATTTGGTCTTGAATGCGGTCTTCCACTCATCACCGGGTTGCATGCGAATTTGGTGATAGCCACTCCTAAGGTCCACTTTAGAAAACAAACAAGATCCGTGGAGCTCATCTAACATATCATCTAGTCTAGGGATTGGATGACGATACCTTATAGTGATTTTGTTGATGGCTCTACAATCGACGCACATACGCCAAGTTCCGTCCTTCTTTGGTACCAAAAGCACCGGAACAGCACACGGACTCATGCTTTCCTTGATGTATCCCTTGTTGAGCAGCTCCTCAACTTGTCTTTCAAACTCCTTAGTGTCCATGGGATTGCTCCTATAGGCCGGTTTGTTTGGAAGTTGTGAACCCGGCACCAAATCAATTTGGTGCTCAATTCCCCGAAGTGGGGGCAATCCTTGCGGAAGTTCTTGAGGAAATACATCTTCATACTCCTGCAACACATAAGAAATCAAAGGGGAAATGGAAGAATTAGTGGGGTTAGTATTAAAACAATGGGCCAAGAGTAGCATCGGCTTGTTTTCATCATGATCCACGAAGAGTTCTTTCCTCCTAGCCAACATCACTACGTTTTCCATCTCCCTCGTCGTTGGGACAGCCTCGGATGTCCCGACTTCCTCACCTACGGCACTCCCCCCCCTTTCTCCCTTCCCAGATTCCTTCCCCTTTCCCTTCAACTCTCTCATCTTTTGATGCCACTCGTTTACTTGGGAGGGTGAAAGAGGATGAAGTGTGACCTTTCGGCCATCCTTCTCAAACGTATACCGGTTGGTCCTCCCATCGTGTTTAGTAGACCTATCATATTGCCATGGTCTACCTAACAATAAGTGACATGCTTGCATTGGAATCACGTCACAAAGTACCTCATCGTGGTAGTTCCCCACCTTAAACCGAATCACACATTGCCGTGTGACCCTTAATTCACCACAATCATTCAACCATTGTAGCTTGTAAGGACTAGTGTGTGGTGTAGTTGGTAGCTTCAAGAAATTTACCATAGCATGGCTCGCAACATTTGTACAACTACCACCATCAATCACCAAGGTGCACACATTCTCCTTTACAAGACACTTAGTATGGAATAGATTTTCCCTTTGACTCGGGTCGCCTATCGCCTTACTAATCATGACACGTCTAACCACAAAGTTAGGAACCACACACTCCCCTTCTTGTGGATAAACATCTTCACTACCGTCTACTTCATCATCATTCAGCCCATTTTCAGCTCCCTCTCCATCTTGAGGCTCGGCCTCATCCTCCCCCCTTTCGGAATCCACCTCCTCACCAAGGTAGTACACCTTTCCTTCTCGTAGGATCACATTGCGCCGGTTCGGACATTCATTGGCCTTATGCCCCCAACCTTGGCACTTGAAGCATTGGAACCCCTTTGGGTTGGGATATTTGTGAGCCTCCGGTTTCGGGGGAAATTTAGGGACTGTTTTGGACTCGGGCAGCTTCGTAGGTGCGGGTTGGTCCTTGTTTTTGGTCCAACCCGAGGGAGTTGGTACCCTTGCCTTGAAGGATGATCTCTCTTTAAGTTCCCTTTCAATCTCAAGGGCCGCTTGGAATATACCGTCAATGGTTTCAAACCGGTGAAGGGTCAAATGAGTGGAGATCTCTTTGTTCAATCCGCACTTGAACCGGATGATGTCGTGGCTGATTTGTTCCCCACGATGATCAAGTTTCAACATGAGTTGTTGGAACTCGTCGAAGTAGGCCATCACACTCTTGCCTCCTTGCCGCAAGCCATATAACCTAGCAAGCAACTCATGACGATATCTCTCGGGAAGGTATCGTTGCCTCATCAAATACCTCAACCGAAACCAAGGTGGTGGCTGTCCATCGACTAATTCATTACCAAATCGTTTAACATACTCCCACCAAGTGTTAGCATAGCCCTCGAGGTGAGCTATAGCGTAGCAACTCTTCTTTTCGTCCGAGATGTCATTAACTTGGAAAACTTTGTCACAAGCCGATTCCCAAGTCAAGTAGGCCTCGGGATCACTTTCACCCTTAAAGATGGGTAGGCTCAACTTGATGGTGTTGATGCCTACGTCTCTCTCTTGGTGTCGGTTTCCCCTATCTCCATACCCCCGGTATCTCCTAGGTTCTCCTCGACCCCCTCTTAACTCCTCCTCCCTCATATAAGCATCATCAAAGACTCCATCTCCTTCATACTCCTCTCTACCGTATCCTTCAAAGTGGGCTGGTCGGCCTTGGCCGTTTTGATTCGGAGGATTTGGAATTTGTGGTCTTTGGTTTAATGGAGCTTGGAATGGAGGGTTCGGATTTAGTGGAGGTACTTGGCATCCAAATCCCCCTTGTGGAATTGGAGGGGCTTGGAAATGTAGTGGTCTAGTGGAGTCTCGGTTTGGAGGAAAATAGGTAGTTTGGCTTGCGGTATTTAGTGGAGCTTGGGGTGCATTTAGCATTTGGTGGACTGTTTCGGGGGTGATGGTTGCGGAGGAGGTTCTATCATGACCATTGGTAGATACATGTAGAGGAGTAGAAGGACGAGAGTTCCTTTGACTCTCCACTTGTTCTAATCTTCCACTAATAGTCGACACTTCCCCCTTTATTGCTGCCAAGTCCCCTCTCACGGCCCCAAATTCCGAATTCAACCTTTCAAGTGTCCGGGTAACGGCCTCAAGAGTGACCCTCATAGAATCAAGGGCATTAGTATCCACACTATGAGACGTAGTTCCTTCCATTGTCAAGATATTATCCGCCTTAGTTCACCACAAGTTCGTGTTCCACAAGTGTTGTATAATTGGCTAGTAACCGTGAAAATTTTAAGGTATGAGTAAGCTCTTATCCGGAATGGATTCTTGTTTGAAGACTCAAAGAATTCTTGTCGGACTAGAGTCAAAAATCAGCAACTCATTCAAACGAATAAAAGCACTCAAATAAACGTTGACACGAACAAACGGCTCAAGGATCTAATTGACAACTTAGTAGGAATGTACTAGTTTGTTAATTATTTCTAGGACCAAGTAAGGGAAACCAAGGATCAACAATTAACAACCAAAGAATATCCTAAGTTGAGCTTGTAGTGACGTGGCAGCATGCAATGGTTCCACACGTTTTCTTTTCTTTTTTTTTTGTCAATATTCACACAACTTGTTATAGTTTTCAAAGTGTTTTTGGTGGGAAAATAAAATCTTGTAATATTTCACCCTTTTCAAACTCAAGAAAGGGATGTTTGGTAGACTAATCCCACAAAACAAGGTTCCTTGAATTAGGGAAAAGTGATTGACAAGACTACAAGGTGATGGGTGCAAGTCTTTCACAACAACTTTATAGCTTGTCTTACAAATTGAGCACACACAAGATGAACAAGATGAACAAGTTCAAAAGATGAACACCTCAACAATCTTCTTCAACTTCTTTAGCACATAAACACAACATCCACCGATTTTATTTTCTTTTGGGCATCAACAACATACAACTTTCGGCCACTTCAAGTCACTACACAATGTTCAAGTTTTCAAGCTCAACTTTCGGATCTAGACACCTTAGTGTTGGTGAGAAAGAAACCAACACTAGGAACTCACTAAACAAGCAAAATTAACACTTATATCTAGACATGCAACATCATTTTCGGATTCCACTTTTGGTGTTGTTTGTTTAAGCCGTGTACTAGCCCAAGAAGGGTTATGTTGGAACACAACCGGTCAAGCTTTGATACCAAATGATACAAGGTCAAACCAACAACACCAAGAACTACAAGTTGGTTCGAATTTCAGTCCAACAACACAAGAACAACAAGCTTAAATTTCAGTTTTTCAGCTCAACCACACGAGAACAACAAGATGAACAACAATGCTAGTGAATCGAAAATAGCCCCACACGGCTTCACTAGACTTTAAGATAACAAAATCAACAACAACAACAAGATAAAGAAAAGATAGATAACTTGACATATAACATTCAAGATACTAAGAACCCTAACATCAAGAGAGGACCCTAAGTCTAATGAATGTAAACACCAAGTTCTTACGAAGACCAAGAGGCACTCAAAGACCTCAAAACCCTTGTTTCTAGCCAAAGAGACCACACAAGTATCCCTCTACTTGTGAGATATTGGTGGCGGCTCCAAGAGTGGAGAAGAGAGAGAGAGAAATGTTTAGTGTTTAGGTTACAAAAATCAGATTTCAAAAAGTGGAGTCTAACTCTCTAACATGTTCTATTTATACTACAAACAAAAAGGGGTAAAATGACCCATCCGCCCTTGCTTCTTGTGCCATCCTTGAAGAGTAGTTTATTACACATTAGAACCCCTCTTCACACATAAAAACGTTTAGGTCCTTGGTTGGTTCAATCACCAACTCACACACGGCCACTTGCATGAACAAAGCTTGGAGTTTTTGTAATTCCCGAGCTTGGCTTCGTGTGAAAGGCCGTGTACGTGTGGAGGCTGTCCCAACCGTATCATGTAGGGTCACCCAACCCCAACTTTCTGTACACAGATAGCGGCATCAAATTGATGCTAGCTCCCAAATCGTACAACGCCTTAGCAAAATCCAACGATCCAATCGTGCAAGAAATAGTGAAAGAACCAGGATCTGCCTTTTTCTGAACTAGCGATCTGATACGGTTGGGGCAGCCTCCACAGGTACACGGCCTTTCACACGAAGCCAAGCTCGGGAATTACAAAAACTCCAAGCTTTGTTCATGCAAATGGCCGTGTGTGAGTTGGTGATTGAACCAACCAAGGACCTAAACGTTTTTATGTGTGAAGAGGTGTCTTAATGTGTAATAAACTACTCTTCAAGGTTGGCACAAGAAGCAAGGGCGGATGGGTCATTTTATCCTTTTTGTTTGTAGTATAAATAGAACATATTAGAGAGCTATTCCTTAGTTTTTGAATGCTAATTTTTGTAACCTAAGAACACTAAACTTTTCTCTCTCTCTTCCACTCTTGGAAGCCGCCACTACTATCTCACAAGTAGAGGGATACTTGTGTTGTCTCTTTGGCTAGAAACAAGGGTTTTGAGGTCGTTGAGTGCCTCTTGGTCCTCGTAAGAACTTGGTGTTTATATTCATTAGACTTAGGGTCCTCTCTTGATGTTAGGGTTCTTAGTTTCTTGAATGTTATATGTCAAGTTATCTATCTTTCCTTATCTTGTTGTTGTTGTTAATTTTGTTATCTTCAAGTCTAGTGAAGCCGTGTGGGGCTCTTTTCGATTCACTAGCATTGTTGTTCATCTTGTTGTTCTTGTGTTGTTGAGCTGAAAAACTGAAAATTAAACTTGTTGTTCTTGTGTTGTTGGACTGAAATCCGAACCTACTTGTAGTTCTTGGTGTTGTTGGTTGGATTTTGTATCATTTGGTATCAGTTGGACTGAAATCCGAACCTACTTGTAGTTCTTGGTGTTGTTGGTTGGATTTTGTATCATTTGGTATCAGTTGGACTGAAATCCGAACCTACTTGTAGTTCTTGGTGTTGTTGGTTGGATTTTGTATCATTTGGTATCAAAGCAAGACCGGTTGTGTTCCAACATAACCCATCTTGGGCTAGTTCACGGCTTGAACAAACAACACCAAAAGGAAATTCTGAAATCTGTCCATTAAAAGTTGAAGCCGAGAATGATGATGCATGTCTAGATCTAAGTGTTATTTTGCTTGTTTAGTGAGTTTCTAGTGTTGGTTTCTTTCTCACCAACACTAAGGTGTCTAAATCCAAAAGTTGAGCTTGAAAAAAAAAAAGAAAACTTGAACATTGTGTAGTGACTTGAAGTGGCCGAAAGTTGTATGTTGTTGGTGACCAAAAAAGAAATAAAATCGGTGGATGTTGTGTTTATGTGCTAAAGAAGTTGAAGAAGATTGTTGAGGTGTTCATCTTTTGAAATTGTTCATCTTGTTGTGTGCTCAAGTTGTAAGACAAGTTATAAAGTTGTTGTGAAAGATTTGCACCCATCACCTTTTGGTCTTGTCAATCACTTTTTCCCTAATTCAAGGAGCCTTGTTTTGTGGGATTAGTCTACCAAACATCACTTTTTGAATTTGAAAAGGGTGAAACACTACAAGATTTTATTTTTCCCACCAAAAACACTTTGCAAACTATAACAAGTGTGTGAATATTAACAAAAAAAAAAGAGAGAGAAGAAAAAAAACGTGTGGAACCATTGCATGCTGCCACGTCACTATAAGCTCAACTTAGGATATTCTTTGGTTGCTAATTGTTGATCCTTGGTTTCCCTTACTTGGTCCTAGAACTAATTAACAAACTAGTACATTTCTACTAGGTTGTCAACTAGTTCCTTGAACCGTTTGTTCGTGTCAACGTTTATTTGAGTGCTTTATTCGTTTGAATGAGTTGCTGATTTTTGACTCTAGTCCGGCAAGAATTCTTTGAGTCTTCAAACAAGAATCCATTCCGGATAAGAGCTTACTCATACCTTACAAATCTCATGGTTACTAGCCAATTATACAACACTTGTGGAACACGAACTTGTGGTGAACTAAAGCGGATAATACCTTGACAATGGAAGGAACTACGTCTCATAATGTGGATACTAATGCCCTTGATTCTATGAGGGTCACTCTTGAGGCCGTTACCCGGACACTTGAAAGGTTGAACTCGGAATTTGGGGCCGTGAGAGGGGACTTGGCAGCAATAAAGGGGGAAGTGTCGACTATTAGTGGGAGATTAGAACAAGTGGAGAGTCAAAGGAACTCCCGTCCTTCTACTCCTCTACATGTATCTACCAATGGACATGATAGGACCTCCTCCGCAACCATCACCCCCGAAACAGTCCACCAAATGCTAAATGCACCCCAAGCTCCACTAAATACCGCAAGCCAAACTACCTATTTTCCTCCAAACCGAGACTCCACTAGACCACTACATTTCCAAGCCCCTCCAATTCCACAAGAGGGATTTGGACGCCAAGTACCTCCACTAAATCCGAACCCTCCATTCCAAGCTCCATTAAACCAAAGACCACAAATTCCAAATCCTCCGAATCAAAACGGCCAAGGCCGACCAGCCCACTTTGAAGGATACGGTAGAGAGGAGTATGAAGGAGATGGAGCCTTTGATGATGCTTATATGAGGGAGGAGGAGTTAAGAGGGGGTCGAGGAGAACCTAGGAGATACCGGGGGTATGGAGATAGGGGAAACCGACACCAAGAGAGAGACGTAGGCATCAACACCATCAAGTTGAGCCTACCCATCTTTAAGGGTGAAAGTGATCCCGAGGCCTACTTAACTTGGGAATCGGCTTGTGACAAAGTTTTCCAAGTTAATGACATCTCGGACGAAAAGAAGAGTTGCTACGCTATAGCTCACCTTGAGGGCTATGCTAACACTTGGTGGGAGTATGTTAAACGGTTTGGTAATGAATTAGTCGATGGGCAGCCACCACCTTGGTATCGGTTGAGGTACTTGATGAGGCAACGATACCTTCCCGAGAGATATCGTCATGAATTGCTTGCTAGATTATATGGCTTGCGGCAAGGAGGCAAGAGTGTGATGGCCTATTTTGACGAGTTCCAACAACTCATGTTGAAACTTGATCATCGAGGGGAGCAAATCAGTCACGACATCATCCGGTTCAAGTGTGGGTTGAACAAAGAGATCTCCACTCATTTGACCCTTCACCGGTTTGAAACCATTGACGGTATATTCCAAGCGGCCCTTGAGATTGAAAGGGAACTTAAGGAGAGATCATCCTTCAAGGCAAGGGTACAAACCCCCTCGGGTTGGACCAAAAACAAGGACCAACCCGCCCCTACGAAGCTGCCCGAGTCCAAAACCGTCCCTAAATTCCCTCCGAAACCGGAGGCTCACAAATATCCTAACCCAAAGGGGTTCCAATGCTTCAAGTGCCAAGGTTGGGGGCATAAGGCCAACGAATGTCCAAACCGGCGCAATGTGATCCTACGAGAAGGAAAGGTGTACTACCTTGGTGAGGAGGTGGTTTCCGAAAGGGGGGAGGATGAGGCCGAGCCTCAAGATGGAGAGGGAGCTGAAAATGGGCCGAATGATGATGAAGTAGATGGTAGTGAAGATGTCTTTCCACAAGAAGGGGAGTGTGTGGTTCCTAACTTTGTGGTTAGATGTGTCATGATTAATAAGGCGATAGGTGACCCGAGTCAACGGGAAAATCTATTCCATACTAAGTGTCTTGTAAAGGAGAATGTGTGCACCTTGGTGATTGATAGTGGTAGTTGTACAAATGTTGCGAGCCATGCTATGGTAAATTTCTTGAAGCTACCAACTACACCACACACTAGTCCTTACAAGCTACAATAGTTGAATGATTGTGGTGAATTAAGGGTCACGAGACAATGTGTGATTCGGTTTAAGGTGGGAAACTACCACGATGAGGTACTTTGTGACGTGATCCCAATGCAAGCATGTCATTTGTTGTTAGGTAGACCATGGCAATATGATAGGTCTACTAAACACGATAGGAGGTCCAACCGGTATACGCTTGAGAAGGATGGCCGAAAGGTCACACTTCATCCTCTCTCACCCTCCCAAGTAAATGAGTGGCATCAAAAGATGAGGGAGTTGAAGGGAAAGGGGGGAATCTGGAAAGGGAGAAAAGGGGGGGGATGCCGTAGGTAAGGAAGTAGGGACATCCGAGGCTGCCCCAACGACAAGGGAGATGGAAAACGTAGTGATGTTGGCTAGGAGGAAAGAACTCTTCGTGGACCATGATGAAAACAAGCCGATGTTACTTGTGGCACATTGTTTTAATACTAACCCCACTAATTCTTCCATTTCCCCTTTGATTTCTTGTGTGTTGCAGGAGTATGAAGATGTATTTCCACAAGAACTTCCGCAAGGTTTGCCCCCACTTCGGGGAATTGAGCACCAAATTGATTTGGTGCCGGGTTCACAACTTCCAAACAAACCGGCCTATAGGAGCAATCCCATGGACACTAAGGAGCTTGAAAGGCAAGTTGAGGAGCTTCTCAACAAGGGGTACATCAAGGAAAGCATGAGTCCGTGTGCTGTTCCGGTGCTTTTGGTACCGAAGAAGGACGGAACTTGGCGCATGTGCGTCGATTGTAGAGCCATCAACAAAATCACTATAAGGTATCGTCATCCAATCCCTAGACTAGATGATATGTTAGATGAGCTCCACGGATCTTGTTTGTTTTCTAAAGTGGATCTTAGGAGTGGCTATCACCAAATTCGCATGCAACCCGGTGATGAGTGGAAGACCGCATTCAAGACCAAATTCGGTCTCTATGAGTGGCTGGTCATGCCCTTCGGCCTTACCAATGCTCCTAGCACCTTTATGAGGCTAATGAATCATGTAATGAAGCCTTATATTGGAAAGTTTGTGGTGGTTTACTTTGATGATGTGTTGGTATATAGTAAATCTATTGATGATCATGTAATGCATTTGAGATGTGTGTTTGATGTGCTCCGAAAGGAAAAGCTGTATGCCAACATGGAGAAGTGTTCTTTTGGTGTTGATAAGATTATATTCTTGGGTTTTGTCGTGAGCTCAAGGGGTGTGGAAGTGGACGATTCCAAGATAGACTCTATTCGAAGTTGGCCGACCCCTAAAACTATTGGAGAAATCCGAAGTTTCCACGGGTTGGCAAGCTTTTATAGGAGGTTTGTCAAAGGATTTAGCTCCATAGCAGCCCCCTTGACCGAGGTAATTAGAAAGGACGGACCCTTTAAATGGGGTGATGAGCAGGCTAGGGCTTTTGAGGCCTTGAAAGCTACGCTCATCTCGGCGCCTTTATTGCAATTGCCCGATTTTGATAAGATGTTTGAAGTAGAGTGTGATGCTAGTAAGGTTGGCATCGGGGCTGTTTTGATGCAAGAAGGTAAGCCCGTTGCTTATTTCAGTGAAAAGCTCAAAGGGGCAACTCTTAATTACTCAACTTATGATTTGGAGTTGTACGCCCTTGTTAGATCCTTGGGAAATTGGCAACATTATTTGTGGCCTAAGGAGTTTGTGATACGAACTGATCATGAGTCGTTGAAACACCTTAAGAGCCAAGACAAGTTGAATAGGCGTCATGCTAAGTGGATTGAGTTCATCGAGACTTTCCCTTATGTAATTCATTACAAAAGGGGAAAGGAAAATGTTGTTGTCGATGCCTTGTCTAGGAAGCATGTGCTTGTTGCTACCTTGTCTTCGAAATTGATGGGTTTTGAGAGCTTGCGGTTGTTGTATCCCGAGGATCCTACCTTTGCTCCTATTTTTAGGGAATGCGAAGAGTGGGGAAGGGACCGTTGGCTTAAGGAGAATGACCATTCCTCCTACTCTCAGTTCGATGGGTATTTGTTCAAAGGGAGGAGGTTGTGTGTTCCTTCTAGTTCTTGGAGGGAATTATTTGTGAGGAAGGCCCATGACGGAGGCCTCATGGGGCACTTTGGGGTAGACAAGACCCTCGGAATCTTAGAGGAGAACTTCTATTGGCCCAAAATGCGCAAAGACGTCACTAAAATTTGTAGTCAATGCGTGGCCTGCCGGAGTGCGAAAGCTCGTCTCCTACCTCAAGGGTTATACACCCCACTCCCTACTCCCCTTAGACCTTGGTTAGACATTTCGATGGATTTTGTTTTGGGGCTGCCAAGGACTAGAAAGGGCCGAGATAGCATTTTTGTTATTGTTGATAGATTCTCTAAAATGGCTCATTTTATTCCATGTGCTAAAACCGAGGATGCTCATAGTGTAGCTTCATTATTTGTTGAACATGTTGTAAAGCTTCACGGGGTACCGAGGACTATTGTGAGCGATAGGGACTCCAAGTTCCTAAGTCTCTTTTGGAAGTTGATACGGGTGGGGCAGCCTCCACACGTACACGGCCTTTCACACGAAGCCAAGCTCGGGAATTACAAAAACTCCAAGCTTTGTTCATGCAAGTGGCCGTGTGTGAGTTGGTGATTGAACCAACCAAGGACCTAAACGTTTTTATGTGTGAAGAGGGGTCCTAATGTGTAATAAACTACTCTTCAAGGTTGGCACAAGAAGCAAGGGCGGATGGGTCATTTTACCCTTTTTGTTTGTAGTATAAATAGAACATGTTAGAGAGTTAGACTTCACTTTTTGAATGCTGAAATTTGTAACCTAAAATACTAAACATTTCTCTCTCTCTTCCACACTTGGAAGCCGCCACTATTTCCTCACAAGTAGAGGGATACTTGTGTTGTCTCTTTGGCTAGAAACAAGGGTTTTGAGGTCTTTGAGTGCCTCTTGGTCCTCGTAAGAACTTGGTGTTTATATTCATTAGACTTAGGGTCCTCTCTTGATGTTAGGGTTCTTAGTTTCTTGAATGTTATATGTCAAGTTATCTATCTTTCTTTATCTTGTTGTTGTTGTTGATTTTGTTATCTTGAAGTCTAGTGAAGCCGTGTGGGGCTCTTTTCGATTCACTAGCATTGTTATCTATCTTGTTGTTCTCGTGTTGTTGGGCTGAAAAACTGAATGTTAAACTTGTTGTTCTTGGTGTTGTTGGACTGAAATCCGAGTCTACTTGATGTTCTTGTTGTTGTTGGTTCGATTTTGTATCATTTGGTATCAAAGCTTGACCGGTTGTGTTCCAACATAACCCATCTTGGGCTAGTACACGGCTTAAACAAACAACACCAAAAAGGAAATTCTGAAAATCAGTCCCTTAAAAGTGGAATCCGAGAATGATGTTGCATGTCTAGATCTAAGTGTTAATTTTGCTTGTTTAGTGAGTTCCTAGTGTTGGTTTCTTTCTCACCAACACTAAGGTGTCTAGATCCGAAAGTTGAGCTTGAAAACTTGAACATTGTGTAGTGACTTGAAGTGGCCGAAGTTGTATGTTGTTGATGACCAAAAGAAAATAAAATCGGTGGATGTTGTGTTTATGTGCTAAAGAAGTTGAAGAAGATTGTTGAAGTGTTCATCTTTTGAACTTGTTCATCTTGTTCATCTTGTTGTGTGCTCAAGTTGTAAGACAAGCTATAAAGTTGTTGTGAAAGACTTGCACCCATCACCTTGTAGTCTTGTCAATCACTTTTCCCTAATTCAAGGAGCCTTGTTTTGTGGGATTAGTCTACCAAACATCACTTTCTTGAGTTTGAAAAGGGTGAAATACTACAAGATTTTATTTTCCCACCAAAAACACTTTGAAAACTATAACAAGTTGTGTGAATATTGACAAAAAAAAAGAGAAAAGAAAACGTGTGGAACCATTGCATGCTGCCACGTCACTATAAGCTCAACTTAGGATGTTCTTTGGTTGCTAATTGTTGATCCTTGGTTTCCCTTACTTGGTCCTAGAACTAATTAACAAACTAGTACATTCCTACTAGGTTGTCAATTAGACCCTTGAACCGTTTGTTCGTGTCAACGTTTATTTGAGTGCTTTTTATTCGTTTGAATGAGTTGCTGATTTTTGGTTCTAGTCCGGCAAGAATTCTTTGAGTCTTCAAACAAGAATCCATTCCGGATAAGAGCTTACTCATACCTTAAAATTTCACGGTTACTAGCCAATTATACAACACTTGTGGAACACGAACTTGTGGTGAACTAAAGCGGATAATATCTTGACAATGGAAGGAACTACGTCTCATAGTGTGGATACTAATGCCCTTGATTCTATGAGGGTCACTCTTGAGGCCGTTACCCGGACACTTGAAAGGTTGAATTCGGAATTTGGGGCCGTGAGAGGGGACTTGGCAGCAATAAAGGGGGAGGTGTCGACTATTAGTGGGAGATTAGAACAAGTGGAGAGTCAAAGGAACTCTCGTCCTTCTACTCCTCTACATGTATCTACCAATGGTCATGATAGGACCTCCTCCGCAACCATCACCCCCGAAACAGTCCACCAAATGCTAAATGCACCCCAAGCTCCACTAAATACCGCAAGCCAAACTACCTATTTTCCTCCAAACCGAGACTCCACTAGACCACTACATTTCCAAGCCCCTCCAATTCCACAAGAGGGATTTGGACGCCAAGCACCTCCACTAAATCCGAACCCTCCATTCCAAGCTCCATTAAACCAAAGACCACAAATTCCAAATCCTCCGAATCAAAACGGCCAAGGCCGACCAGCCCACTTTGAAGGATACGGTAGAGAGGAGTATGAAGGAGATGGAGCCTTTGATGATGCTTATATGAGGGAGGAGGAGTTAAGAGGGGGTCGAGGAGAACCTAGGAGATACCGGGGGTATGGAGATAGGGGAAACCGACACCAAGAGAGAGACGTAGGCATCAACACCATCAAGTTGAGCCTACCCATCTTTAAGGGTGAAAGTGATCCCGAGGCCTACTTAACTTGGGAATCGGCTTGTGACAAGGTTTTCCAAGTTAATGACATCTCGGATGAAAAGAAGAGTTGCTACGCTATAGCTCACCTTGAGGGCTATGCTAACACTTGGTGGGAGTATGTTAAACGATTTGGTAATGAATTAGTCGATGGGCAGCCACCACCTTGGTATCGGTTGAGGTATTTGATGAGACAACGATACCTTCCCGAGAGATATCGTCATGAGTTGCTTGCTAGATTATATGGCTTGCGGCAAGGAGGCAAGAGTGTGATGGCCTATTTTGACGAGTTCCAACAACTCATGTTGAAACTTGATCATCGTGGGGAGCAAATCAGTCACGACATCATCCGGTTCAAGTGTGGGTTGAACAAAGAGATCTCCACTCATTTGACCCTTCACCGGTTTGAAACCATTGACGGTATATTCCAAGCGGCCCTTGAGATTGAAAGGGAACTTAAGGAGAGATCATCCTTCAAGGCAAGGGTACAAACCCCCTCGGGTTGGACCAAAAACAAGGACCAACCCGCTCCTATGAAGCTGCCCGAGTCCAAAACCGTCCCTAAATTCCCTCCGAAACCGGAGGCTCCCAAATATCCCAACCCAAAGGGGTTCCAATGCTTCAAGTGCCAAGGTTGGGGGCATAAGGCCAATGAATGTCCGAACCGGCGCAATGTGATCCTACGAGAAGGAAAGGTGTACTACCTTGGTGAGGAGGTGGATTCCGAAAGGGGGGAGGATGAGGCCGAGCCTCAAGATGGAGAGGGAGCTGAAAATGGGCCGAATGATGATGAAGTAGACGGTAGTGAAGATGTCTTTCCACAAGAAGGGGAGTGTGTGGTTCCTAACTTTGTGGTTAGACGTGTCATGATTAATAAGGCGATAGGTGACCCGAGTCAAAGGGAAAATCTATTCCATACTAAGTGTCTTGTAAAGGAGAATGTGTGCACCTTGGTGATTGATAGTGGTAGTTGTACAAATGTTGCGAGCCATGCTATGGTGAATTTCTTGAAGCTACCAACTACACCACACACTAGTCTTTACAAGCTACAATGGTTGAATGATTGTGGTGAATTAAGGGTCACAAGGCAATGTGTGATTCGGTTTAAGGTGGGAAACTACCACGATGAGGTACTTTGTGACGTGATCCCAATGCAAGCATGTCACTTGTTGTTAGGTAGACCATGGCAATATGATAGGTCTACTAAACACGATGGGAGGACCAACCGGTATACGCTTGAGAAGGATGGCCGAAAGGTCACACTTCATCCTCTTTCACCCTCCCAAGTAAACGAGTGGCACCAAAAGATGAGAGAGTTGAAGGGAAAGGGAAAGGAATCCGGGAAGGGAGAAAAGGGGGGGAGTGACGTAGGTGAGGAAGTCGGGACATCCGAGGCTGTCCCAACGACAAGGGAGATGGAAAATGTAGTGATGTTGGCTAGGAGGAAAGAACTCTTCGTGGATCATGATGAAAACAAGCCGATGTTACTCTTGGCCCATTGTTTTAATACTAACCCCACTAATTCTTCCATTTCCCCTTTGATTTCTTGTGTGTTGCAGGAGTATGAAGATGTATTTCCTCAAGAACTTCCGCAAGGATTGCCCCCACTTCGGGGAATTGAGCACCAAATTGACTTGGTACCGGGTTCACAACTTCCTAACAAACCGGCCTATAGGTGCAATCCCATGGACACTAAGGAGCTTGAAAGACAAGTTGAGGAGCTTCTCAACAAGGGATACATCAAGGAAAGCATGAGTCCGTGTGCTGTTCTGATATAAGAATAATGACCGCCTTAGCTTTTGACGACATCATTCGAAGTCACAATGTGAAGAATCAAGCTTTGGTCACATGGAGGGCATGGGATCATACTTGGAGGGGATGTTTTTAGCCTACCATTGACCAAACCCAAGTGTGGAAGATTGATTGGAGCCTTGAAGACTTAAGGACTCTCGAATTTGGACCACCTTTGTTGGTTCACGGTTTTGGTGCCTTTACTAAGGGCATTTCGGTCGCTTAGCCTAAGGGGCATTTTGGACAATTCATATTGTCTTCCAACACACCAAGGCCGCCCCTCTCATTAAGGGTAATATGGTCTTTTTTGTCTTCTTTTGTAATACACTATAAATAGGCCCCTTAGTCTTATTTTCACTTAGTTTTTAGTTGATGAAAAAATGAGATTTTGAGACTCTTAAAATTCTCTCTCTCTTGAGAGAAGACCAACTTAGTGTAATTCTAGTATAGGGCTTGGAAAAGCTAACATTGTTCTTTGCTTGGAAACGGTAGATCTTGAGGCGAGTTCGTTCCCTTGGTGGTCACCGTAAGAGTGTGGTTTTGATTGTTACATTCATTAGGGGTTTTTGAGTTTAATATACTCTTTAGTTCTTAATCTTGTAATAATCTTGGTCTCACTATCTATCTTTATTTTTCTTGCAATCGTGTATGTGTTGTTGTAGTGGACTGTTTTGGGCCTTCGTTGGATCCGAAACTTGTATTGTTGTTGTACATCTTGTTCATCACGTTTTGTAGCTGTTTTGGTGTTGAAATACACCCTTGTATCTTGTATTCTTGTTTTTGGTAGCGAATCCGAGAGTGGTCTCCATCTTGGTCCTCAAATCCTTAAGATTAAGTGGACTGTTTTGGAGTTGTTTCGTGCTTCCCTTGTATTTCTTTATCATTTGGTATCAGAGCATGGCTTGATCTTGTTCCTACAAGATCAATCTTGGGCTTTCTTGTTAAAAAAAAAAAAAAAAAAAAAGGAAAACTGAAATTTCCAGAAAAATAGCAATCTGTCCGTGTTTGTGTTCTTGGCCAAAATCGTGTTCTTGTTGTGTCTTGGCCGAGATTTGTTGTTGTATGTCTAGATCTAATAGTGTTCTTGTTTATTTTGTTGTTCCTAGTGTTAGTTTTCTTGTCCACTAACACTTTGAGTCTAGATCTAAACTTGAGCTTGAACTTGTTGAAAGGTTGTTGTGAACATAAGCTTGGCCATTGTGGTGGACTGTTTTGGCCTTGTGGTTTTCATCTTGTTGTTGTTATAAGCTTGGCCATGTGATATTTGTGTTAATTGGTGGATTGAAAACCATTTTGTTGAAGTTGTGGTTGTCTTGGACAAGTGTTGGAGATATTGTTATTGTGGATTGGAGTTGGCCGTGTGAAAAAATTGTTGGTGTTCTTGAAGATTATTGTTGTAGTTCTTGTTGTTGTTGTTGTTGTTCTTGATGTTCATCACCACCTTCATATATTGTTGAAGATAAAGTGAATGCTAAATCCAAAAAATTGAAGGAAAAAGGTGTATTATTTGTTAGTCTTGAAAGACACTACAACCAACAAAGACCTATCAATCAAGTCTCAACCACTTTCCAACACTTTTTCCATGATTTACGGATCCATGTTTTAAGGAGAAGTACAATAAAGTCAAGTTTTGAAAACTTGAAATTGAAAAGGGCTCCAAAACTTGTTTGAATTTCCCTCCTTAAACAAATTCCACCAAAGTCCAAATTGAAAAATTGACCAAGACTTGAAATTGGACAACAAAAGTTGTGTGGGACCGAAACCAATACGTGACTGCCATGTCATCACTGCTACTGTTCACGCAATATTTCCGAGCTCAAAATTTTAGATTCTTAGTTTCATCTTATTGTTTCATTAGTTTCATGTCTTGATTCTAGAATTAATTAACAACTAGTAATCACCTACTTAGTTGTAGATTAATTATTGAATCCGTTTCTTCGTGTCTTCGTTGTTTGTGTGCTTTTCTCATTTTTAACTCGTAGTAACTTCTTTGTTTCAAGTTCGTAAGTGAATTTTATTTTTGTGTCTTGAGTCGATCAAACAAGAATCTATTCCGGCCGCCAAGTAGAATTGACATCCTATTGACTACCGGAGTATAAGCAACTTTCAATATTCGTCGCTCCAATTGTGAGGATCACAAAGGTGAGTGTATACGAGTGTTGGTGAGGAGCTTTACTACTAATCTTGTTTGTTCATTTTGTAGGTTTAAAGGGTGATATAAGGGGAACATGTCTTCGATAGCCGGGGATTATTGTGACTACAACATGGGAGACTATGATTGTAGTGAAGGGTTTTATGGCTACGAAGTTGAGGGAGATTGCGGAGGCTATGAAAATAGCCATGATCGAGACTTGGGCAGATTTGAAAGTTACTGTTTTAAGGGAGAAAATGAGGTGAATGAAGTGCCTAGTGCTTATGGTAACTTTAGAGATGATGTAGGACGTCGTGATGGATCTTATGATGATGGTGGGGCACGTGAGGAGTCTTACACTTCTTACTCCGAACCTAGATTTGGTGTTAGGTATAACCCTTTTGTTTGCAAAGCTTATGAGAGCTATGATGAGGGTACACGTGAGGAGTATGAAGATCCATATTCTCCACCTTGTAGTACTTCTTATCAAAGTCGATATAGTGTGAATGGTTATACTAGCTCTAGTGGAGGTTGTCCAATGAGAAGAAGAGGATATGCATCTCCAAAACTAAGGGTTACTCGTATGCCTTACAATGTAGATCCAAGAAGGAGTGTACACTCCGGAAAGGTGACTATTTGTGGGATACCGGGCTGCCTTATGGTGTTGAATGATAGGTACTATGGAAACTACATTCTTCCGTCCATGGTTGATTACTTGGGGTTATTGCGAGAGCCTTTACTTGTTCCATACTACTTGGGCGAGTTCAAGGTTACCGAGAGGGTAAAAGTTGTCTTCTCCCAATTTGATTACCATGAGGAGGTGTGGTGTGATGTTTTTTCCTTAACCTACGGTCATATGAGCTTGGGTGCCGATTGGTTTGCACGACATCAAGTTCCTAACGTGCAAAAGTGGCCTAATATTGTAAGAGACCAATGGGGAAATCGCCTCATAACATACTTGCTACCCAAACCGCAAAGAGAAATGTTTACCTACTCCAATCCGATTTATGATGAAAGACAAAAGATTGAGAGGAGTAAGGGAGTGCAAGGTGGCAATCCGAGAGTGGAAAAAGGAGAGGATATGTGGAGCGAAGTGAGGGGATTGCCACCAAACCGTGCTAACATTGGTTGTCCTTCCATTTCTAAGGACATTTGTGTAGGTACCAACATAGCAAGCGAAGGCGAACAATGCCAAAAGGAAGTTGCTGCCCAAGCTTGTGGAGGTCCTTCACCTCACGGCAAGGAAGAGTCTACTCAAGATCTTAAAGGTAAAATAGCTAACTCTTAAACTTTAGTGCATGTGAATGACAATTGTGTGGCTAGTAAGCCATTGAGTGTGAGTAGTAGCTTACTTATTTATGAGTCTAATGATTCCGTGCCTCTTGTTGATGATGTACATATTGTGAGTTTGGATACACTAGTTGATCCTATTGATGACGAAATTGACTCTTCTTGTAAGATCAATTTATGTCCACCTAGTGTTGAAGCTTATATGTTGAACGGAAGTACCTCGTCTTGTGTAATTGGTGTTGATCAACTTGTTTGTGAAAATTGTTCCCCACTTGAGTATGTGTGTGATGTGCTTAATAGGACTCAAGTGAGTGAAGTATTTGAAAATGTTGGTCAACAAAGTGGGAGTGAACCCGAGATCTCTTCTTGGGGTAATCTTGTGTTTGGCACATCCTTGAAACTTGATATTGATCCATTAGAGTGCAAGGAACTTGCTTATTCCAAATCTGTCCGTGAGGTAGAACACACTCTCTTTAGGTGTAATGTCTTGTTTGAAGATGATTTAAACACTTCTAATGAACCTAGTGGTGAAAATGACGGTATAGCTTACCTTGGAAGCTATAGCCTATATGCTAACCCACTATGGTGTGACAACATTCCTCCTAAAGAGGGAAATCTCTTCTTGGAAGATGAGAGTACTCTTAAGGGTAAGGAATGTGTAGTTGCGGAAGCTACTTCTTCTTCTACTTTGTGTGATTTCATTGTTGAGAGTACTCATAGTGATTATTGGGAAACTAGTAGTGGGTACACACATGAGAGCACCTTAGTAGAAGTCGATTTGAGTGATACCTTTCTCTACTCTCTATTTGATTTGGATGATATGTATGTTATTGTAGAGAGTATGTCATTTAGTTTAGGTGTAGACCACGGGAAAGGGAAGTGTTGTCGAGACCCGTGTCTATGGCCGCTTTTCCCATTTGACCCCAGTGCCAAATTTAGAAATGGTGATGTTGGTGCACCAAACTTGTTGCTTGGTCAACATGACAAGCAAAGTGTTACTTTTGATGTATCCTATAACCAAATCCTTTGTACATCTTTTATTGAGTTTTTAATATTCCTTTCAAAGGATTCTTGGTTATATTGCAAATATGTGCAACCTTGGCATGTTGAGATGATTTGTTATGCTAACCCTAACCCTCATGCCATGAGGAATTTGTATTTGTTTGTCCTCTCTTCGGTTTTGCAAGGTTTGGATTCGAGGTCGAATCCTTTTCAAGAAGAGGAGGATGATATAAGAATAATGACCGCCTTAGCTTTTGACGACATCATTCGAAGTCACAATGTGAAGAATCAAGCTTTGGTCACATGGAGGGCATGGGATCATACTTGGAGGGGATGTTTTTAGCCTACCATTGACCAAACCCAAGTGTGGAAGATTGATTGGAGCCTTGAAGACTTAAGGACTCTCGAATTTGGACCACCTTTGTTGGTTCACGGTTTTGGTGCCTTTACTAAGGGCATTTCGGTCGCTTAGCCTAAGGGGCATTTTGGACAATTCATATTGTCTTCCAACACACCAAGGCCGCCCCTCTCATTAAGGGTAATATGGTCTTTTTTGTCTTCTTTTGTAATACACTATAAATAGGCCCCTTAGTCTTATTTTCACTTAGTTTTTAGTTGATGAAAAAATGAGATTTTGAGACTCTTAAAATTCTCTCTCTCTTGAGAGAAGACCAACTTAGTGTAATTCTAGTATAGGGCTTGGAAAAGCTAACATTGTTCTTTGCTTGGAAACGGTAGATCTTGAGGCGAGTTCGTTCCCTTGGTGGTCACCGTAAGAGTGTGGTTTTGATTGTTACATTCATTAGGGGTTTTTGAGTTTAATATACTCTTTAGTTCTTAATCTTGTAATAATCTTGGTCTCACTATCTATCTTTATTTTTCTTGCAATCGTGTATGTGTTGTTGTAGTGGACTGTTTTGGGCCTTCGTTGGATCCGAAACTTGTATTGTTGTTGTACATCTTGTTCATCACGTTTTGTAGCTGTTTTGGTGTTGAAATACACCCTTGTATCTTGTATTCTTGTTGTTGGTAGCGAATCCGAGAGTGGTCTCCATCTTGGTCCTCAAATCCTTAAGATTAAGTGGACTGTTTTGGAGTTGTTTCGTGCTTCCCTTGTATTTCTTTATCATGTTCCGGTGCTTTTGGTACCAAAGAAGGACGGAACTTGGCGTATGTGCGTCGATTGTAGAGCCATCAACAAAATCACTATAAGGTATCGGCATCCAATCCCTAGACTAGATGATATGTTAGATGAACTCCACGGATCTTGTTTGTTTTCTAAAGTGGACCTTAGGAGTGGCTATCACCAAATTCGCATGCAACCCGGTGATGAGTGGAAGACCGCATTCAAGACCAAATTCGGTCTATATGAGTGGCTGGTCATGCCCTTCGGCCTTACCAATGCTCTTAGCACCTTTATGAGGCTAATGAATCATGTAATGAAGCCTTATATTGGAAAATTTGTGGTGGTTTACTTTGATGATGTGTTGGTATATAGTAAATCTATTGATGATCATGTAATGCATTTGAGATGTGTGTTTGATGTGCTCCGAAAGGAGAAGCTGTATGCCAACATGGAGAAGTGTTCTTTTGGTGTTGATAAGGTTATATTCTTGGGTTTTGTCGTGAGCTCAAGGGGTGTGGAAGTGGACGATTCCAAGATAGACTCTATTCGAAGTTGGCCGACCCCTAAAACTATTGGAGAAATCCGAAGTTTCCACGGGTTGGCAAGCTTCTATAGGAGGTTTGTCAAAGGATTTAGCTCCATAGCAGCCCCCTTAACCGAGGTAATTTGAAAAGACGGACCCTTTAAATGGGGTGATGAGCAAGCTAGGGCTTTTGAGGCCTTGAAAGCTACGCTCATCTCGGCGCCTTTATTGCAATTGCCCGATTTTGATAAGATGTTTGAAGTAGAGTGTGATGCTAGTAAGGTTGGCATCGGGGCTGTTTTGGTGCAAGAAGGTAAGCCCGTTGCTTATTTCAGTGAAAAACTCAAAGGGGCAACTCTTAATTACTCAACTTATGATTTGGAGTTGTACGCCCTTGTTAGAGCTTTGGGAAATTGGCAACATTATTTGTGGCCTAAGGAGTTTGTGATACGAACGGATCATGAGTCGTTGAAACACCTTAAGAGCCAAGACAAGTTGAATAGGCGTCATGCTAAGTGGATTGAGTTCATCGAGACTTTCCCTTATGTAATTCATTACAAAAGGGGAAAGGAAAATGTTGTTGCCGATGCCTTGTCTAGGAAGCATGTGCTTGTTGCTACCTTGTCTTCGAAATTGATGGGTTTTGAGAGCTTGCGGTTGTTGTATCCCGAGGATCCTACCTTTGCTCCTATCTTTAGGGAATGCGAAGAGTGGGGAAGGGACCGTTGGCTTAAAGAGAATGACCATTCCTCCTACTCTCGGTTCGATGGGTATTTGTTCAAAGGGAGGCGGTTGTGTGTTCCTTCTAGTTCTTGGAGGGAATTATTTGTAAGGGAGGCCCATGACGGAGGCCTCATGGGGCACTTTGGGGTAGACAAGACCCTCGGAATCTTAGAGGAGAACTTCTATTGGCCAAAAATGCGCAAAGACGTCACTAAAATTTGTAGTCAATGCGTGGCCTGCCGGAGTGCGAAATCTCGTCTCCTACCTCAAGGATTGTACACCCCACTCCCTACTCCCCTTAGACCTTGGTTGGACATTTCGATGGATTTTGTTTTGGGGCTGCCAAGGACTAGAAAGGGCCGAGATAGCATTTTTGTTATTGTTGATAGATTCTCTAAAATGGCTCATTTTATTCCATGTGCTAAAACCGAGGATGCTCGTAGTGTAGCTTCATTATTTGTTGAACATGTTGTAAAGCTTCACGGGGTACCGAGGACTATTGTGAGCGATAGGGACTCCAAGTTCCTAAGTCTCTTTTGGAAGTCCATGTGGGGTAGGCTTGGAACGAAGTTACTTTTCTCCACGTCTTGCCACCCACAAACCGATGGCCAAACGGAGGTAGTAAATAGAACCTTAGGGTCTATGCTACGTTCTATGGTTAAAGGTAAACTGACTTCATGGGAAGATCACCTACCCTTGGTGGAGTTTGCATACAACCGGGTAATACATTCGAGCACGGGAATGACTCCCTTTGAATGTGTTTACGGCCTAAATCTCCTTACCCCTTTAGATCTCACTCCTTTGTCTAGTGATCTCATGACCAGCTTAGATGGAAATAAAAGAGCCGAGGCAATGAAGAAAATGCATGAGACGGTGCGGCTCAAGCTTGAAAAGAAGAACCAAGAGGTTGCAAAAAGGGTAAACAAAGGGAGAAGAAGGCTTGTGCTTGAACCCGGAGATTGGGTGTGGGTGCATCTTCGAAAGGATCGGTTTCCAGCTCAAAGGAAGTCCAAATTGCTGCCAAGCGGTGATGGTCCTTTCCAAGTACTTGAGAGAATCAATGACAACGCCTACAAGATTGACCTTCCACCCGAATATCAAGTGCACAACACTTTCAACGTTGGTGATCTCTCCCTCGTTGATGCGGTTGAAGATGACCAAATGCTGAATTAGAGGTCAAATTCCTCTCAAGATGGAGAGGATGATACGGGTGGGGCAGCCTCCACACGTACACGGCCTTTCACACGAAGCCAAGCTCGGGAATTACAAAAACTCCAAGCTTTGTTCATGCAAGTGGCCGTGTGTGAGTTGGTGATTGAACCAACCAAGGACCTAAACGTTTTTATGTGTGAAGAGGGGTCCTAATGTGTAATAAACTACTCTTCAAGGTTGGCACAAGAAGCAAGGGCGGATGGGTCATTTTACCCTTTTTGTTTGTAGTATAAATAGAACATGTTAGAGAGTTAGACTTCACTTTTTGAATGCTGAAATTTGTAACCTAAAATACTAAACATTTCTCTCTCTCTTCCACACTTGGAAGCCGCCACTATTTCCTCACAAGTAGAGGGATACTTGTGTTGTCTCTTTGGCTAGAAACAAAGGTTTTGAGGTCTTTGAGTGCCTCTTGGTCCTCGTAAGAACTTGGTGTTTATATTCATTAGACTTAGGGTCCTCTCTTGATGTTAGGGTTCTTAGTTTCTTGAATGTTATATGTCAAGTTATCTATCTTTCTTTATCTTGTTGTTGTTGTTGATTTTGTTATCTTGAAGTCTAGTGAAGCCATGTGGGGCTCTTTTCGATTCACTAGCATTGTTATCTATCTTGTTGTTCTCGTGTTGTTGGGCTGAAAAACTGAATGTTAAACTTGTTGTTCTTGGTGTTGTTGGACTAAAATCCGAGTCTACTTGATGTTCTTGTTGTTGTTGGTTCGATTTTGTATCAGAAGTCCATGTGGGGTAGGCTTGGAACGAAGTTACTTTTCTCCACGTCTTGCCACCCACAGACCGATGGCCAAACGGAGGTAGTAAATAGAACCTTAGGGTCTATGCTACGTTCTATGGTTAAAGGTAAGCTGACTTCATGGGAAGATCACCTACCCTTGGTGGAATTTTCATACAACCGGGTAATACATTCGAGCACGGGAATGACTCCCTTTGAATGTGTTTACGGCCTGAATCCCCTTACCCCTTTAGATCTCACTCCTTTGTCTAGTGATCTCATGACCAGCTTAGATGGAAATAAAAGAGCCGAGGCAATGAAGAAAATGCATGAGACGGTGCGGATCAAGCTTGAAAAGAAGAACCAAGAGGTTGCAAAAAGGGTAAACAAAGGGAGAAGAAGGCTTGTGCTTGAACCCGGAGATTGGGTGTGGGTGCATCTTCGAAAGGATCGGTTTCCAGCTCAAAGGAAGTCCAAGTTGCTGCCAAGGGGTGATGGCCCTTTCCAAGTACTTGAGAGAATCAATGACAACGCCTACAAGATTGACCTTCCACCGGAATATCAAGTGCACAACACTTTCAATGTTGGTGATCTCTCCCTCGTGGATGCGGTTGAAGATGACCAAATGCTGAATTTGAGGTCAAATTCCTCTCAAGATGGAGAGGATGATACGGTTGGGGCAGCCTCCACAGGTACACGGCCTTTCACACGAAGCCAAGCTCGGGAATTACAAAAACTCCAAGCTTTGTTCATGCAAATGGCCGTGTGTGAGTTGGTGATTGAACCAACCAAGGACCTAAACGTTTTTATGTGTGAAGAGGTGTCTTAATGTGTAATAAACTACTCTTCAAGGTTGGCACAAGAAGCAAGGGCGGATGGGTCATTTTATCCTTTTTGTTTGTAGTATAAATAGAACATATTAGAGAGCTATTCCTTAGTTTTTGAATGCTGATTTTTGTAAACCTAAAACACTAAACTTTTCTCTCTCTCTTCCACTCTTGGAAGCCGCCACTACTATCTCACAAGTAGAGGGATACTTGTGTTGTCTCTTTGGCTAGAAACAAGGGTTTTGAGGTCGTTGAGTGCCTCTTGGTCCTCGTAAGAACTTGGTGTTTATATTCATTAGACTTAGGGTCCTCTCTTGATGTTAGGGTTCTTAGTTTCTTGAATGTTATATGTCAAGTTATCTATCTTTCCTTATCTTGTTGTTGTTGTTAATTTTGTTATCTTCAAGTCTAGTGAAGCCGTGTGGGGCTCTTTTCGATTCACTAGCATTGTTGTTCATCTTGTTGTTCTTGTGTTGTTGAGCTGAAAAACTGAAAATTAAACTTGTTGTTCTTGTGTTGTTGGACTGAAATCCGAACCTACTTGTAGTTCTTGGTGTTGTTGGTTGGATTTTGTATCATTTGGTATCAGTTGGATTGAAATCCGAACCTACTTGTAGTTCTTGGTGTTGTTGGTTGGATTTTGTATCATTTGGTATCAGTTGGACTGAAATCCGAACCTACTTGTAGTTCTTGGTGTTGTTGGTTGGATTTTGTATCACGATCTTGTAGCGATTGCACTGCAATGATGAACATTATCTGCCAGCTCATAGCTTACTGCCCGCTTCTTTGTCAAAATGTCATTCATGAATTTAGCGTATCCGGGCATCTGCTCTAGCGTTTCCACCAAAGGAACATTAATAGTCAGTTGCTTCAACATAGTCATGAATTTACTGAACCTGGTATCATCAGCTTTCTTCTTCAGTCTCTGAGGAAAAGGTGGTGGTGGAAGGGGAATTGATTTCTCCACCACTTCTTTTTTATCTTGCTTCCGATTATCAACCTTTTCAGGAGTGTCGTCAGCCTTCTTCTTCAGTCTCTGAGGAAAAGGTGGTGGTAGAAGGGGAATAGTTTTCTCCACCACTTTTTTTTTACCTTGCTTCCAACTATCAATCTTTTCAGGCTGCAAACGTCTAAGGGTGACGTCATGAACACACTCTTCAGCTTCTTTGGCCTCTTCACATTCTGCATCAATAACATTATCCGCTATATCATCAACTACCTGCTTGCCTTTAGATAGATTTTCCAATACTTTACCACTTCGGGTAGTAATAGCCATACACGATCCATCATTCCTCGGATTTTGCACTGTGTCGCTAGGTAGCGTTCCAGCTTTTCTTTGGTTGAATGCCGCTGAAAGTTGACTCAATTGTTGCTCCAGCTGTTTTATTGCAGTAGAATACGAGTCAACCAATTGATTTATTGAAGACAAATCATTCTTCACCTCGGTTACGCCCGTATTGGTTGCCTTCACTCCTTTCAACAGCTTAGCCATCATATCTTCCATGGACATCTTCCCAGAGCCAGACGCCATAGCCTCACGGTTTCCAGGAGGAATATACAAACCACTCTTGTCAGTCTTATTCTTCCAACCACCTTGATCGCGGACCTTGTATCCAGATTTATCATAATAGTTCCGACCTTGGTTTCCTTGGGCATTGCCTCGGAAACCCCCCTGATTATTCAAGTAGTTTGCTTCTTTCTCAGAGTCGGATTCATCTCTTCCCTGTGATACAACGGCCTTAACCTTTTCGGTCTTCCCTGATAGTAAGTGCTTGGTAAGAAGATCCATCTGCATTTTCATGTGAGCCATATCTTGGTCACGCTCCTCTTGTCTACGCCTCTGTTCTGCAGTCATACCAATGGCTATAGTAGAGCTTGCAACCTCAGAATCCCTGGTATGCCAAGCTCTACTTTGCTTTATCATACGGTCCAGCATATCCTTGCCTCAATGAAAGTAAGGTCCATGAATGACCCGCCTGCAGCATTATCAACCACTGGCTTTGTCACTGAGTTCAAAGCCCTGTATAATATTTCCATCAAGTGGATATTCATCATCTGATGGTTTGGGCACCGCATAAGCTTCTTCTTGAACCTCTCCCATGTTTCGTGGAGAGCTTCAGTTGGAAGCTATCAAAAATTACTGATCTCATCCCGTAATTGGGCTCTCTTGGATGGTGATACAAGATCAAACCAACAACACCAAGAGCTACAAGTAGGTTCGGATTTCAGTCCAACAACACAAGAATAACAAGTTCAATTTTCAGTTTTCAGCACACAACAAGAGAGCAACAAGATGAACAAGAATGCTAGTGAATCGAAAGTAGCCCCACACGGCTTCACTAGTCTTTAAAGATAACAAAATTAACAACAACAACAACAACAAGATAAGGAAAAGATAGATAACTAGACATATAACATTCAAGATACTAAGAACCCTAACATCAAGAGAGGACCCTAAGTCTAGTGAATGTAAACACCAAGTTCTTACAAGGACCAAGAGGCACTCAAAGACCTCAAAACCCTTGTTTCTAGCCAAAGATACAACACAAGTATTCCTCTACTTGTGAGATGTTGGAGGCGGCTCCAAGAGTGGAAGAGAGAGGAAATGTTGTGATATTTTAGGTTACAAAAATCAGATTTCAAAAACTATCTAATAACTCTCTCACATCTTCTATTTATACTACAAAAGGAAAGGGGTAAAATGACTCATCCGCCCTTGCTTCTTGTGCCAACCTTGGAGAGTAGTTTATTACACATTAGGACCCCTCTTCACACATAAAAACGTTTAAGTCCTTGGTTGGTTCAATCACCAACTCACACACGGCCATTTGCATGAACAAAGCTTGGAGTTTTTATAATTCCCGAGCTTGGCTTCGTGTGAAAGGCCGTGTGGCTGTCCTAACCGTATCATCCTCTCCATCTTGAGAGGAATTTGGCCTCAAATTCAGCATTTGGTCATCTTCAACCGCATCCACGAGGGAGAGATCACCAACGTTGAAAGTGTTGTGCACTTGATATTCCGGTGGAAGGTCAATCTTGTAGGCGTTGTCATTGATCCTCTCAAGTACTTGGAAAGGACCATCACCCCTTGGCAGCAATTTGGACTTCCTATGAGCTGGAAACCGGTCTTTTCGAAGATGCACCCACACCCAATCTCCGGGTTCAAGCACAAGCCTTCTTCTCCCTTTGTTTGCCCTTTTGGCAATCTCTTGATTCTTCTTTTCCAGCTTGATCCGCACCGTCTCATGCATTTTCTTCATTGCCTCGGCTCTTTTGTTTCCATCTAAGCTGGTCATGAGATCACTAGACAAAGGAGTGAGATCTAAAGGGGTAAGGGGATTCAGGCCGTAAACACATTCAAAGGGAGTCATTCCCGTGCTCGAATGTATTACCCGGTTGTAGGCAAATTCCACTAAGGGTAGGTGATCTTCCCATGAAGTCAGTTTACCTTTAACCATAGAACGTAGCATAGACCCTAAGGTTCTATTTACTACCTCCGTTTGGCCATCGGTTTGTGGGTGGCAAGACGTGGAGAAAAGTAACTTCGTTCCAAGCCTACCCCACATGGACTTCCAAAAGAGACTTAGGAACTTGGAGTCCCTATCGCTCACAATAGTCCTCGGTACCCCGTGAAGCTTGACAACATGTTCAACAAATAATGAAGCTACACTACTAGCATCCTCGGTTTTAGTACATGGAATAAAATGAGCCATTTTAGAGAATCTATCAACAATAACAAAAATGCTATCTCGGCCCTTTCTAGTCCTTGGCAGCCCCAAAACAAAATCCATCGAGATGTCCAACCAAGGCCTAAGGGGAGTAGGGAGTGGGGTGTATAATCCTTGGGGTAAGAGACGAGATTTCGCACTCCGGCAGGCCACGCATTGACTACAAATTTTAGTGACGTCTTTGCGCATTTTGGGCCAATAGAAGTTCTCCTCTAAGATTCCGAGGGTCTTGTCTACCCCAAAGTGACCCATGAGGCCTCCGTCATGGGCCTCCCTCACAAATAATTCCCTCCAAGAACTAGAAGGAACACACAACCTCCTCCCTTTGAACAAATACCCATCGAACCGAGAGTAGGAGGAATGGTTATTCTCCTTGAGCCAACGGTCCCTTCCCCACTCTTCGCATTCCCTAAAAATAGGAGCAAAGGTAGGATCCTCGGGATACAACAACCGCAAGCTCTCAAAACCCATCAATTTCGAAGACAAGGTAGCAACAAGCACATGCTTCCTAGACAAGGCATCGGCAACAACATTTTCCTTTCCCCTTTTGTAATGAATTACATAAGGGAAAGTCTCGATGAACTCAATCCACTTAGCATGACGCCTATTCAGCTTGTCTTGGCTCTTAAGGTGTTTCAACGACTCATGATCCGTTCGTATCACAAACTCCTTAGGCCACAAATAATGTTGCCAATTTCCCAAAGCTCTAACAAGGGCGTACAACTCCAAATCATAAGTTGAGTAATTAAGAGTTGCCCCTTTGAGCTTTTCACTGAAATAAGCAACGGGCTTACCTTCTTGCATCAAAACAGCCCCGATACCAACCTTACTAGCATCACACTCTATTTCAAACATCTTATCAAAATTGGGCAATTGCAATAAAGGCGCCGAGATGAGCGTAGCTTTCAAGGCCTCAAAAGCCCTAGCTTGCTCATCACCCCATTTAAAGGGTCCGTCCTTTCTAATTACCTCGGTCAAGGGGGCTGCTATGGAACTAAATCCTTTGACAAACCTCCTATAAAAGCTTGCCAACCCGTGGAAACTTCGGATTTCTCCAATAGTTTTAGGGGTCGGCCAACTTCGGATAGAGTCTATCTTGGAATCGTCCACTTCCACACCCCGTGAGCTCACGACAAAACCCAAGAATATAACTTTATCAACACCAAAAGAACACTTCTCCATGTTGGCATACAGCTTCTCCTTTCGGAGCACATCAAACACACATCTCAAATGCATTACATGATCATTAATAGATTTACTATACACCAACACATCATCAAAGTAAACCACCACAAACTTTCCAATATAAGGCTTCATTACATGATTCATTAGCCTCATAAATGTGCTAGGAGCATTGGTAAGGCCGAAGGGCATGACCAGCCACTCATATAGACCGAATTTGGTCTTGAATGCGGTCTTCCACTCATCACCGGGTTGCATGCGAATTTGGTGATAGCCGCTCCTAAGGTCCACTTTAGAAAACAAACAAGATCCGTGGAGCTCATCTAACATATCATCTAGTCTAGGAATTGGATGACGATACCTTATAGTGATTTTGTTGATGGCTCTACAATCGACGCACATGCGCCAAGTTCCGTCCTTCTTTGGTACCAAAAGCACCGGAACAGCACACGGACTCATGCTTTCCTTGATGTATCCCTTGTTGAGAAGCTCCTCAACTTGCCTCTCAAGCTCCTTAGTGTCCATGGGATTGCTCCTATAGGCCGGTTTGTTTGGAAGTTGTGAACCCGGCACCAAATCAATTTGGTGCTCAATTCCCCGAAGTGGGGGCAATCCTTGCGGAAGTTCTTGAGGAAATACATCTTCATACTCCTGCAACGCACAAGAAATCAAAGGGGAAATGGAAGAATTAGTGGGGTTAGTATTAAAACAATGGGCTAACAGTAACATCGGCTTGTTTTCATCATGGTCCACGAAGAGTTCTTTCCTCCTAGCCAACATCACTACGTTTTCCATCTCCTTTGTTGTTGGGACAGATTCGGATGGCCCTACTTCCTCACCTACGGCATCCCCCCCCTTTTCTCCTTTCCCGGTTTCCTTTCCCTTTCCTTTTAACTCTCTCATCTTTTGATGCCACTCATGTACTTGGGAGGGTGAAAGAGGGTGAAGTGTGACCTTTCGGCCATCCTTCTCAAGCGTATACCGGTTGGACCTCCCATCGTGTTTAGTAGACCTATCATATTGCCATGGTCTACCTAACAACAAGTGACATGCTTGCATTGGGATCACGTCACAAAGCACTTCATCGTGGTAGTTTCCTACCTTAAACCGAATCACACATTGCCTTGCGACCCTTAATTCACCACAATCGTTCAACCATTGTAGCTTGTAAGGACTAGTGTGTGGTGTAGTTGGCAGCTTCAAGAAATTTACCATAGCTTGGCTCGCAACATTCGTACAACTACCACTATCAATCACCAAGGTGCACACACTCCCCTTTACAAGACACTTAGTATGGAATAGATTTTCCCTTTGACTCGGGTCATCTATCGCCTTACTAATCATGACACGTCTAACCACAAAGTTAGGAACCACACACTCCCCTTCTTGTGGATAGGCATCTTCACTACCATCTAATTCATCATCATTCGGCCCATTTTCAGCTTCCTCTCCATCTTGAGGCTCGGCCTCATCCTCCCCCCTTTCGGAAACCACCTCCTCACCAAGGTAGTACACTTTCCCTTCTCGTAGGATCACATTGCGCCGGTTCGGACATTCATTGGCCTTATGCCCCCAACCTTGGCACTTGAAGCATTGGAATCCCTTTGGGTTGGGATATTTGTGAGCCTCCGGTTTCGGAGGGAATTTAGGGACTGTTTTGGACTCGTAGTGGACTGTTTTGGACTCGGGCAGCTTCGTAGGGGCGGGTTGGTCCTTGTTTTTGGGCCAACCCGAGGGAGCTTGTACCCTTGCCTTGAAGGATGATCTCTCCTTAAGTTCCCTTTCAATCTCTAGGGCCGCTTGGAATATACCGTCGATGGTTTCAAACCGATGAAGGGTCAAATGAGTGGAGATCTCTTTGCTCAACCCACACTTGAACCGGATGATGTCATGACTGATTTGCTCCCCACGATGATCAAGTTTCAACATGAGTTGTTGGAACTCGTCAAAATAGGCCATCACACTCTTGCCCCCTTGCCGCAAGCCATATAACCTAGCAAGCAACTCATGACGATATCTCTCGGGAAGGTATCGTCGTCTCATCAAATACCTCAACCGAAACCAAGGTGGTGGCTACCCATCGACTAATTCATTACCAAATCGTTTAACATACTCCCACCAAGTGTTAGCATAGCCCTCGAGGTGAGCTATAGCGTAGCAACTCTTCTTTTCGTCCGAGAGGTCATTAACTTGGAAAACTTTGTCACAAGCCGATTCCCAAGTTAAGTAGGCCTCGGGATCACTTTCACCCTTAAAGATGGGTAGGCTCAACTTGATGGTGTTGATGCCTACGTCTCTCTCTTGGTGTCGGTTTCCCCTATCTCCATACCCCCGGTATCTCCTAGGTTCTCCTCGACCCCCTCTTAACTCCTCCTCCCTCATATAAGCATCATCAAAGGCTCCATCTCCTTCATACTCCCCTCTACCGTATCCTTCAAAGTGGGCTGGTCGGCCTTGGCCGTTTTGAGTCGGAGGATTTGGAATTTGCGGTCTTTGGGTTAATGGAGCTTGGAATGGAAGGTTCGGATTTAGTGGAGGTACTTGTCGTCCAAATCCCTCTTGTGGAATTGGAGGGGCTTGGAAATGTAGTGGTCTAGTGGAGTCTCGGTTTGGAGGAAAATAGGTAGTTTGACTTGCGGTATTTAGTGGAGCTTGGGGTGCATTTAGCATTTGGTGGACTGTTTCGGGGGTGATGGTTGCGGAGGAGGTCCTATCATGACCATTGGTAGATACGTGTAGAGGAGTAGAAGGACGAGAGTTCCTTTGACTCTCCACTTGTTCTAATCTCCCACTAATAGTCGACACTTCCCCCTTTATGGCTGCCAAGTCCCCTCTCACGGCCCCAAATTCAGAATTCAACCTTTCAAGTGTCCGGGTAACGGCCTCAAGAGTGACCCTCATAGAATCAAGGGCATTAGTATCCGCATTATGAGACGTAGCTCCTTCCATTGTCAAGATATTATCCGCTTTAGTTCACCACAAGTTCGTGTTCCACAAGTGTTGTATAATTGGCTAGTAACCGTGAAATTTTCAAGGTATGAGTGAGCTCTTATCCGGAATGGATTCTTGTTTGAAGACTCAAAGAATTCTTGCCGGACTAGAATCAAAAATCAGCAACTCATTCAAACGAATAAAAGCACTCAAATAATCGTTGACACGAACAAACGGTTCAAGGAACTAGTTGACAACCTAGTAGGAATGTACTAGTTTGTTAATTAGTTCTAGGACCAATTAAGGGAAACCAAGGATCAACAATTTGCAACCAAAGAATATCCTAAGTTGAGCTTATAGTGACGTGGCAGCATGCAATGGTTCCACCCGTTCCTCTTATCTTTTTTTTTTTTTGTTTTGTGTTAATATTCACACAACTTGTTATAGTTTGCAAAATGTTTTGGTGGGAAAAATAAAATCTTGTAGTCTTTCAACCTTTTCAAACTCAAGAAAGTGGTGTTTGGTTGACCAATCCCACAAAACAAGGCTCCTTGAATTAGGGAAAAGTGATTGACAAGACTAGAGGGTGAGGGGTGCAAGTCTTTCACAACAACTTTATAACTTGTCTTACAACTTGAGCACACAACAAGATGAACAAGATGAACAAGTTCAAAAGATGAACACCTCAACAAACTTCATCAACTTCTTTAGCACATAACACATAACCACCGATTTTTCTTTTGCTCATCAACAACATACAACCTTCGACCACTTCAAGTCACTACTCAATGTTCAAGTTTTCAAGCTCAACTTTCGGATCTAGACACCTTAGTGTTGGTGAGAAAGAAACCAACACTAGAAACTCACTAAACAAGCAAAATAACGCCTAGATCTAGACATGCAACATCATTCTCGGTTTTTCAACTTTTAATGGACAGATTTTTCAGAACTTCCCTTTGGTATTGCTTGTTTAGACCGTGAACTAGCCCAAGATGGGTTATGTTGGAACACAACCGGTCTTGCTTTGATACCAAATGATACAAGATCAAACCAACAACACCAAGAGCTACAAGTAGGTTCGGATTTCAGTCCAACAACACAAGAATAACAAGTTCAATTTTCAGTTTTTAGCACACAACAAGAGAGCAACAAGATGAACAAGAATGCTAGTGAATCGAAAGTAGCCCCACACGGCTTCACTAGTCTTTAAAGATAACAAAATTAACAACAACAACAACAACAAGATAAGGAAAAGATAGATAACTAGACATATAACATTCAAGATACTAAGAACCCTAACATCAAGAGAGGACCCTAAGTCTAGTGAATGTAAACACCAAGTTCTTACAAGGACCAAGAGGCACTCAAAGACCTCAAAACCCTTGTTTCTAGCCAAAGATACAACACAAGTATTCCTCTACTTGTGAGATGTTGGAGGCGGCTCCAAGAGTGGAAGAGAGAGGAAATGTTGTGATATTTTAGGTTACAAAAATCAGATTTCAAAAACTATCTAATAACTCTCTCACATCTTCTATTTATACTACAAAAGGAAAGGGGTAAAATGACTCATCCGCCCTTGCTTCTTGTGCCAACCTTGGAGAGTAGTTTATTACACATTAGGACCCCTCTTCACACATAAAAACGTTTAAGTCCTTGGTTGGTTCAATCACCAACTCACACACGGCCATTTGCATGAACAAAGCTTGGAGTTTTTGTAATTCCCGAGCTTGGCTTCGTGTGAAAGGCCGTGTGGCTGTCCTAACCGTATCAGATGGCGAAAAGAATCTTTCTAGGAAAGCATCTTTCAGTTGCCTCCAATTAGTAATAGAATCAGGAGTTAGCCCGTTCAACCATAGAGTTGCCTCCCCAGACAGAGACAATGGAAATAAGCACAGCCGAATTGCATTCTGCCCAACTCCTGGATTGTCAAACGACTTACATGTTGAAATAAAGTTGATTAGATGCATATTCGGATCATCTCCTGCGAGTCTACCAAATAACCCCTTGAGCTGCAATAACTGAATCATGGTGTTAGTGATATTGAACTTAGCTCCGGGTGTTAAGGGTGGAGGAATAATAGCCCCTGTGGCACCAGCTCCATCCAGATCATCACCATCATCATCAAAAGGAGCCTACACAGCTCGGCGGTCAGGTCTCATTCTAGCTTGACGATCTCTCCTGTTCACAGGCGTTGCACGCCATAGATTAAGTAACTCATCATCACCCAGGTCCTCATCATTAGGATTTGTTGCCCGACCTAGGTTATCAATATTCTATTGATGCACTTGAGCAGCTGCCAGTGCAGCTAGTCTAGCCTGCTCCTGTTGAGCCGCCCTTCTGTCAATGTCACGTAGTGCATCCATTCTGCCAATAAGTTGCGGTTCAGGGTTTATGGGTAATAATGGTTGTCCCGAACTTCGAGTATGGGGAATGCACTGAACAAAACCTGCAGAAAACAAAAACAACAACTAAAAGTAAAATACGAGAATCTTTGACCAAAGGGTCTAGTAATTATCACAAACTTAGTTGACAACCCTATTTCTTGGCAACGGCGCCAAAATTTGATAACGCTCAAACTACAGCTCTCGTAAGAGTGTAAGCGGTCGTTGTCAAATATAGAACCCAACTGGGTTGGGTGTCAAATCCCACAGGGAATACATGGTCACTAAGTATGCAATGATTAGTAGACTGTTGATCGAAAATTCTATATAAAAAAGGGGGATTTAATTGTAGCGTGAATTAAGAGTATCAAAGTAACAAAGAAAAACGGAATATTTAGTAGGTTTTAATCAATGAGAATTGTAAGTTAGGGTTATGTCCACCTTATGAGTTTTACGTATCTATTGGCTATGAATTATGCGGTATTCAGACATGCATGCGCTTATAGAGATTCGTATTCTATGGTAAATCCTAGTGTCTTTCGACCATCAAGGATTATATCACTTTAACTCTTTCGAGCTTAAAGCGTATACTAATGGTACGAATTCTCCAAGAGGTTAATCCAGTTACGGCACTAACTTTTAAACAAGGGTTGGTAGCCCTATTTACTTGTCATTCTCTCTTTTCCAGACATGTAACTTTTTTTTCGAAAAAGTTAATGCTATACTGGCGTATTCTATATGTTTGCAACCACAAGAATTCAATTAAGATGAAAAGAGTAATGATATAAGCAGCATACGTATCAAGAATTCACAAACTCATAGCAATAGATAGTATCTCATAAGGCTTCCATAACCCTAACAGAGAAGTTTAGCTACTCATAATTGTGAAGGAAAACCACGAGGATATCATCATACCAAAGCAATAACAATATCACGATAAGGAAGTATTGGCGTCACTTGTGGCGTGAATTCCTTGCTAGTAGCGTTTCTCTTGTCGTGAAAATTAAAAGTAGAGTAAAAAAGACTTGAATTAATGAATGAGTGAGAATAATAAAAAGCTTCGAATTAATGAAGAAGTGAATGCTGAAAAATTCAGCATTATAGGGTTTTTATAACATCCTTGTCCTAGTCCTACTGAAATAGGGTTTTTATCCTTGTCCTAGTCCTACTGGGTTACTGCATACTTGTCCTAATCCTACTAAGTTACTGCTGATCCCCCAAGTCTTTAGAAATGTTGTTTTTGCCCGGGACAAGTTCTCCATGCATCACTTTCAGTCCACAAGTTTCCAGAAGTTGCCTTCCTTCTTACGTGAAGTTTTCTTTGGCGTCCAACAGTCCATAAAATGCTGAAATCTTCATCATAAATACCTGAAATCTTGCTAATCACGTTGGTTAGCTCACTTACAGGAAAATGGACTAAAAGTGTAGGAATTATATATTTTGTCCTCAAAACTTAGCTAAAATATGGGTACATTAACGTGCTTTAGGCGTGTAAATACGCCTAACATCAGTAACGACATAGATCGTAATAGGTTATATGTTCTTGCATGTCGATAGGAATCTCAGGCATCACTTGATGTCATTACTGGTACGTTATAACTCTTTTCTAGTGACGTGTATTGTTTGCTTGATCTGAGTCCACTCTTTCTTATGTGACACTATATATGGATGTGTGTTTTAGTTTTGATCCTGAGGTTGTTTTGGACCCTTTTTTATTTCTACCACAGTAGGTGACTCGGTTATTGCAAAAAGTGTTTATAGGGGGTGTGTGGTATCTATTGGTAGCAAGAAGACCTTGGTAGATCTATTTGAGATGGATATGGTAAATTTTAATGTTATTCTAGGGATGGATTGGTTACACTCTTCCTATGCATCCTTAGATTGCCGGTGTTGTTCGTGCGCAAAAAGGATGGTTCCCTTTGGATGTGTATTGACTATCGACAATTAAATTAGGTGACGATTAAGAACAAGTATCCTCTCCCAAGGATATATGACTTATTTGATCAGTTGCGAGGTGGAAAGTTCTTCTCTAAGATAAATCTTTGGTCTGGGTATCATTAGCTTAAGATTAGGGAGGAAGATATCCCTAAAATAGTTTTTTGTACTCGGTATAGGCACTTTGAATTCTTGGTAATGTTATTTGGTTTGACTAATACCTCAGTGGCATTTATGGACTTGATGAACAGGATTTTCAGGCAGTTCTTAGATCTCTTTGTCATTGTGTTTATTGATGACATTTTGTTTATTCCAAGAGTGAGGTGGATCATGCTAATCACTTATGTATGGTATTGGAGACCTTAAAGAAACAATAATTGTATGCCAAGTTCCTCAAGTGTGATTTTTGGTTGAACGTTATGACTTTTCTTGGTCATATTATTTCTAGCAAAGGTATCATGGTGGATCTGCAAAATGTGGTTGTGGTTAAAAGGTCACCTAGACCCATGACTTCAACTGACATTCAAAGCTTCTTGGGTTTGGCTGAGTATTATCGGTGGTTTATGGAACATTTTCCGATGATAGTTGCTCCTTTAACTAAGTTGACTCAAAAAAAGGTAAAGTTTTCTTGGTCGGATGCTTGTGATGGGAGTTTTGAGAAGTTGAAAGATAAGCTAACTTTGGCTTCAGTTTTAACATTGCCTGAGGGCAGTGAGAGGTTTGTGGTTTATTATGATGCATCTAGGGTGGGACTTAGTTGTGTCTTGATGCAACATGGGAAGGTGATTGCCTACATTTCTAGGCAGTTGAAGGTGCATGAAAGGAATTATCCTACTTATGATTTGGAACTTTTTGCGTTTGTTTTTGCTTTGAAAATTTGGCGGCATTATTCTTATGTAGTGCATGTAGACATCTTTTATGATCATAAGATTCTACAGTATATGTTCACACAGAAGGAGATAGATCTCAGTCAGAGAATATGGTTGGAGCTTCTCAAGGACTTTGATATGAGTTATCACTATCACTCAGGTAAGGATCACGTGGTTGTTGATTCTCTTAGCAGGTTGTCCATGGGGAATTCGGCTCATGTGGAGAAAGAAAAGAGGGAATTGGTGAAGGATATTCACCACTTGGCTAATCTTAGCGTTCGTCTAGGACTCTGAGGATGGTGGGGTAATGGTATAGGAAGTGGTTTGGTCATCTGTTGGTGCGGAGATTAATTTAGCAAGAGATGATTAAACCACTTCCTATACCATTGCCCCACCATCCTCGAAGTCCTAGACGAACTCCAAGATTAGCCAAGCGGTGAATATCCTTCACCAATTTTCTCTTTCATTATCGGTCTTCCACGGTCTCAAAACTAATTTATTTGATTTGGGTTATCATGGATAGGATGACAAAGTCTACTCACTTCTTGTCGGTAAGAACTACCTTTTCAGCAGAGGATTATGCAAAGTTGTAGCTTCAAGAGATTGTGAAGCTGCATGGGGTACCTATTTCGATTATCTCTGATCATCGTACACAGTTTTTATCTCAGTTCTTCGGTCGTTTTAGAAAGGGTTGGGTACCAAGGTTAGTCTGAGTATTGTTTTTCATCCACCGTTGGATGGTCAAGTACAAAGGACTATTAGACATTGGAGGATATGCTTTGGGCATGTGTGATTAATTATGGTGGCAGTTGGGTTGAGCATCTACCTTTGGTAGAGTTTTCTTACAACAATAGTTATTATTCTATTAATGGTATGGCCCCTTTTGAGGCATTATACGGTAGGAGATGTAGATCTCCTATTGGTTTGTTTGAGCTTAGTGAGGTAGATATGTTTGGTTTGGATTTAGTCTATCAGGCAATGGAAAAGGTAAAGCTAATTTGGGATAGTCTTAAGGCTGCCCAAAGTCTCCAAAAGTCCTATGCGGATGTAAGGTGTCGAGATGTGGAGTTTAAGGTTGAGGATAAAGTGTTCCTAAGGTTATCTCCCATGAAGGGAGTAATGCAGTTTAGTAAAATGGGGAAGCTCAGTCCCCGGTATGTTGGTCCTTATGTGGTTTTATAAAGGATTGGTAATGTGGCTTATGAATTAAAGTTACCTTCTAGTTTGAGCTCCGTTCATCCGATATTTCATGTTTCCATGTTAAGGAAGTGCATTGGTGATCCTTCTTCTATTGTTCCATTGGAGAGATTGGGTATCTCAAATTCTCTGTCTTATGAAGAGGTCCCGGTTGAGTTCTTGGATAGGCAAGTTCATTGATTACGGACCAAGGATGTGGCTTCAGTAAAGGTTTTTTGTCGGAACCATAAGGTGGAATAAGCTAAATGGGAAGCGAAGAACCATAAGGTGGAAGAAGCTACATGGAAAGCGAAGAACCATAAGGTGGAAGAATCTACATGGAAAGCGGGGGAGGACATGAAGTCTAAGTATCGGCACCATTTTCTGCTCCTGGAATTCATGCAGAAGGTATAGGTTCTTTAACTCATCTTTATTTTTTGAGTTTGTTAAAGAAAAGATTAATATATTTGTATCTTTTTTTTCAAACATTGTTAAAGATTAGGAATATATTTGATAATGCAAATGACTCATGCGTTTGCTTACCCCTACCTTGTCCGTTATTCGGGAATGAATTTTCCTAGTGGGGGAGACTGAAATATGCTGGTTTCTGGACCTTAGAAAATTTCCTTGATTTTTGGTTTTTTGGCAAGATACAACTTAGGGAAACGGTCATACACTTGGGTACTGGTGGTATGGTCCATTCGTATGCTGACAAGTGTTGGTTGGTAGAATGGATTTAGTTATGGAAATACGTACGATTTGGGTGGTACAAGTCGTATCGATGTATACGGGTTATTTGGTTACTTTAATTAACCTTAGACTTGGTAACTTAAGTTAGATCTGAGTAAGAGTGGCTCACTATGAGTAGTAAGCTAGGGTACGAATCGTACCATGTACTCATATGGTGGTCAATGTTTAAACCTCCTGAAATTCTATTCTGCCAGAGGTAGGTTTATAGGGACTAGTCGTACAATTGGATATGACTTAGGGTTTGGGTGTTTCGTACCTTGGACAATGTTGGGTCCAAGGTTGGAGCCTAGGTATTAAGAGATGGGTACCACTCATACAGGATGGGTACGACTAGTAAGGGTGTAACGCCCCGATTTTCTGAACCGAAATGCTACATGGTGCTCATGACACCAAAGGACCCCAAGATAACCTATGACTGATATCTGTACCTGTAAACTGCATAATATCTCATAAAATATGCGGAAACATGAACTGTAATGCCATAAGGTTCAATACTGATACATAACTGAAAAACATGGTATAACAATACCAAAAAGGAACATAAATACTAAAGTTTGAGCATCTAATCTGACATCTAGTCCGAAAATCTCTAACTAAACTGAATAAGGAGTTGAAGGAACATGTCTCCAACAAACTCCATGAACTGAAAAACTAATCTGAAATACTATAATAAAGTAATAATAATATTATCCTCTAATGAAGAGGAGCACTGACTGCTGAAATCTGCAATGCTACTGCTGCTTTGAAACCCGTGCCTCTGTACCTATGGCGTCAAATAAAACACCATAGCGCAAATAGGTCAGTACAACTGAATATACTGAGAATACGAGTGAGGTAGGCTAAATGCAAAGGGTTTTATATGCATGAACAATGTTGACTGATATGGACGTGAGAGTACATACATACATATGTAACTGCAACTAAACTCGTGGTGATACTGACTACTGATTCTAAATACTGATAATATGAGCTTACTGATGCTGAGATACTGAATGACTGAGTTTACTGATATTGAGATACTGAATGACTGAGTTTACTGATATTGATATGTAATTCACTAATAAGTGAGGAACTAATATTGTATTACTAAATACTGGGAGACTGATACTATATTACTGATAAAGGATTGATTGTTTCTGATAGTTCTGATTATGAAGAACTAATTTGAATTAACCGTATATAACAGTCCTAAAACTGAGCTCGTGATAACATGACTACTGAGTATGAATACTGATGACATGTATTTACTGATAACATATCATGAATGATAACTGAATTCTGATAACTGATATATCTGATAACATGAGTTCTGATAACTAATAGCATGAATGACTGTATCTGACAGTCCTAAATATGATGGAACTAGCTGAGTTCTTACTACATTTGACAGTCATATATCCTGAAGAACTTCTGAGTTCTTTTACTGAGACTGATACTGAAACTGTGGGAAGTAGTCATCTAACCGACCTGCCCCTATAACGCATAAAGCAAAGTTGGGGTCCATCTCTGCCCCGACTGGAGGGGTATCATTACCGCGCCACTGGTAAGGACAACTGTGAGAACCCTATACTGGCAGGTACTCAAATGAGAATGGTGGGAACCCTAAACTCATAGGTTAAGCCACCGCATCAACCCTAATCTGACAAGTTAAGATGTCTCAACTTACGCTGGCTAGGTAGTTCTGGAACACAAGGATGACTACTAAGAATCACACCCTGAACTGGCAGGTGAGTTCCCATCCTTGGGTTCACTCGGTGCTAACTTCTACTCCCATCTGAAGGACACTGAACTAAATAAATGAACTGAACTGATTAGCTGAACTGATACTGATTAATTAGACTGATACTAGTGGTATTGTTTAACGGAGCTAAACTAAGTTTACTGGATTCCGATGACTGACGGAATGTACTGAGTTCGGAGGACTGGTTGAGAGTACTGAAGTTACTGAGATTGATTGTGAATATTGAGGTTGCTGAGGTTACTGAGCATTGAGATTACTGAGATTACTGGACTACTGAGATTACTGAGATTTTTGAGTTTTCCTGAGTCACATAACTGACTGAATTCTATAGATCATGGCTTGACTGAGAGTATCGTGAAAACATGACATGGATCTAGGCACACAACTATATTTTTTGGGTACAAGTACCCCTAGGACTCGATGGAAGGAAACTGACACAACTTGAATTTCTTGAGTACACGACCATCAATAACAATCCATAATACATTAGTGGGGGATTTCATGAAGTACATGATCATCATAATATCTATCATGAATAGGAATGCTTATAATCAAGTCATAAATCTCATATTTTAATATCATGGGCATTCCAACAACATATACTATTCGTAGCAATGGCATGGAAACCATTCAAGCATAAGGGAACGGCAACATGTAACATTTAGTTCATATTATAATGATTTGGGGATATTATACTTCATGTATTTATTCAACATCTCAAACATGATAGGGAAAGCATGGATATACTTTGTGTACATAATTTATATCACAACAATAGCAACATATAATTAGCATGGAAATTTATATTGGAGTGTACGACTAACATGAACTTGTTATTTAGATATCATGAAATCATGTAAATATGAAGTTCTAGCATGCTAGGCATTTTATCGAACACCTTGCATGCATTCTTTAAGGCATAGGTGGATTCCATACTTGCATTCTATCAATCCATCTAAAGATCATGTTTTTCAACTAATAACATAAATTTCGTGAGATATACAGTCACGATACTATTATCTAGCAAAAAAACAAGAATCAACATGGGTATGATCATATCACCACAACCAACCAAGCTTTTGTATTTTAAAGATTGATTCTTGAACTTCACGGACGAAAGGAATCCGTGGATGAACACTACGCATACCTTGGAAGGGAGGTCCTTGATGATTGATGGAGGAATTTCCTTAAAATTTGATCTTCAAACTTGATTGTAAAACCCTAGTTGTTTTTCTCCTATGGTTCTCTTGGATAATGAGCTTAGAGATGTAAATAGGGTTGTAATGTGATTAGGAGCTATATATTTCGTAGGGTTAAGTTTAGAGATGTGTAAGGAGTGTTAAAAGACTTAATTACCCTCAAAATAACTCAAAACGGAGTGTTTTTGGCACTTGGAACTAACTTAGGTGGCACCTAACCAATCGCCTAAGTTTGGTTGGGCGGCGCCTAACCAATCGCATACCCTTATTGTCTCTCACGAAAATGGGAATAACTTTTTGTTCGGGTATTGGATTAAGGAGAAATTGGTATCGTTGGAAACCTAATTCGATTCTATATAATTTGGTGGGTTAAACATGCATAAATACCACATTAACATCGAGTTATACTCATTAAAATATGACCCTTATGAAATCAAATACTAAAACTTGATGGATTCAAAAACTCTTAGCTTGTATTACCTTAAGTGACTCATATGAACATGCTTAATGCAGAATAAGCTATCTTATAGCTAGGATACTCATTGTAAGTCATGCACTAAAATTCTACTCATAGGATAGGAGGTTTCATACGTAGGAAAACTTATTCACTTCCTAGCTTAGAAACATACGGGGTATTCAATATCTCCCCCTTGGGAACATCCGTCCTCGAATGGAACTGACTGGGAGGGGAAAAGACCAACTGAACATGAACTGAACATTAATAAATGGAACATGATCTCATGACTGACGTGACTGATGAACTGAATATATCATACTGAACATGCATATCTGATGCATGTATAACTGATTTATGAATGTAGGACTTAGTGTTCTGGTGAGCTGAGTTTCTCAAATAGGAATGCATATCTGATGCTTAACTGATAAGACGGATCCATACATATCTGATGCATGATTATATGACTGACATGATATGTGAATGCATGACTGAAAGTACTGATGAGTTGATCACGCATATCTGATGCGTGAATTCATGACTAAACTTACTCATGAACATGCAATGGTAATGGTACCAAGTTTGAACTGAAAACTGAGCATGGAACTGAATACCAAGTTTGGTACTGAAATATGAACATAAGAACGAGTAAGTTTAAGGAAAACTGTTACCTTGAACTGAGAATACCGATAAGTTTGAGATTAATTACTCCATATGCATGATCGAAAACATGAGAACATAACTGAGTCTGGGACGTGGTAGATATATTGAATATCATGATCTGAACTGAATCTTGAAAACATGGCATACGACTGAAGTTGGAGTTTGAGGGTTAACTTATGAGTACCCCTTCTCCAAACTGGATTCATCAAAAGAAAAAAGAGCAGCATATTTATGTCATAAAAGTTTGGAGGTATGATGTATCTCCTCCTTGGGACACTATGTCCCTCAAAGAATACTGACTTGGCTGAACTACTGAGGGGAATTGAGGCGATGCACAAGGCACCTAGGAACTGAGTTATGACTGAATAGCTAGGATCTGAAACTTAGACATGATATATGAACTGAGCTGAACACGAGTGCATAAATATACTAACTTATCTAATTAACTGAATAACTGATAGCTGAATACTGGATTTGCAAAGCTAAACTGTACTTAGTCTGAATAGCTGGGCTGAGATTTTTGAGTTTTATGCATAGGATATAAGGACTAACTAGTAGAATAAGGTATCTGAGCATGGATTCATAAATTCTGTACTATTTACGAATACGAGACCAAGCGTACGACATGGCTCTGAGGTATTCTATATACTGGGGTACTGAAACACTGATAACTGAGTACTGACAACCTGAATTCTATGGTCAAGTATGTCTGGAACTGAACTGAGTTTCAAATCTGGTTACTGAACTGAAGATGACATTATAGCTAAGCCTATAGCTAGTACAGAAGTACTGAATTCTGAGGATAAGTAACTGGTAACTAAAACCATGGTTCTGTAGGACTATCTGAGTCCTTTACTAAATATTGATTTCTGAACTATCGTTGTAACTAAGTTTTAGACTGATACTGAAGTACTGAATTCAAGGACTGAACACTGATCACTGAGTGCTGGATACTGAAACAATAATTGAGTTGGCAACTGAGTTTTTTATGGATATATGCTGGGGACTGACATAAGTCAAGGATCTAAATGTACACTTACACTTTGTACTTTCCCAACTTCAAAATACAACCCCTTGCTAGATGTTTACCTGCACATTTATCATGATATTCAAGCCTATCTTCACAACTACACCCTCATGCAAAGTAAGCATGCAATAATTTTCTCTTATCTAAATAACTGCTCATCACTACACTGTTCCATAAGGAGAGCTAACTGGAGAAGTAAATCAGGAGGATCTGAAACATAAATAGATACAAACTAAACTTGACACATGACTAAAACTTGAGGAATAAAATATCAATAGTTTGGATTTATCAATAAGGTCTGAACTGAGGATATACATGACGTGGTATGAATTTATCTGATCTGTAGGGGCATAGAATGAGTCATGAAAACTAAGTATACTACAAAGCATGATCTGTGTACATGAGTCATGAGCTGCATGACCTGAGTCTAGAGTTTCTGTACTCGTGGGACATGATTCGTAATACTGAGGGAGCTGGAACTGAACCCCTTATACTGGGAACTGAAGGCACACATAATCCCATGGAAAGTGTGTGAAAGTAGATTGTGCCCATGGAACATGACTGTGGAGTAAAAGAAACTCCTTATGCTGGAAATTGAATTCATACATGATTATGGAAAAAGAAATACATGAGCATGGTTCGTGACCATAGAGTTGGTATGCAATGCCTGAGTTGGTTTCATGATAGTTGAAGTGAAAAACTCTGCACTGAGATGAGAATGGGTCTGGAATTATCTTTCCTCACTGCTTTCTATACATACTGGCTCTACTACTGAAATCTGAGGGCCTGGCTTAGGTACTTGATCTACCATCACATACCTACATTCTGTTCAACACCTGCCTATCTTACTAAACACATCATGTGATTTTGTTTCCTAATATACTGCTAATATCATATTCATACCTTCATGCTTTATTTCGAGTCAATAAACTTAAATTTTTAGCTCGTATTGTTCAAGCCTACTGATCTAATCCCCATGAATACATAATCTGATCAAATAGAATAATACTATCCCAACTCTACTACTGCTAAACTTTTGGGTTCAAGAATGAGTTCTCATGATCATGAATAAAATATGTACGACCTTGGAACAATAATAAACTGATGGGATACTGTTTGAGTCTGTGGCTAATCCCATAACTGACTGTAGGGACTGTCTGAGAAAGCTCTATCTTTAGGACTTTGAACTTCACTATTTTTGTTACCTTGAAAGTAAGGTAAAATGAACATGAGGGGTGCATGATATGAATCTACATGGGTTCCTTAAAGAAACTTGCTATAGCACGATCTTGAGATATGAAAGAAGGGAAACTGTTCCTAAAACATCTCACAGCCTCCTGCACATAAGTGTGGTGCACAACACGCCCATGTACAAGACTCTACTTGATGCATCTTTCAGACTTCCTAGGACACTGTTGAACCTTAGGCTTTGATACCAAGTTTGAAACGCCCCGATTTTCTAAACCAAAATGCTACACAGTGCTCATGACCTTGAAGGACCACAAGCTAACCCATGATTGATATCTATACTTGTAACTGCATAATATCTCATAAAATATGCAGAAACATGAACTGTAAGGCCATAAGGTTCAATACTGATACATATCTAAAAAATATGGTATAACAATACCAAAAAGGAACATAAATACTGAAATCTGAGCATCTAATCTGACATCTAATCCGAAAGCCTCTAACTGAACTGAATAAGGAGTTGAAGGAACATGTCTCCAACTAACTCCATGAACTAAAAAACTAATCTGAAATACTGTAATAAAGTAATAATGATATTGTCCTCGAATGAAGAGGAGCACTGACTGCTGAAATCTGCAATGCTACTACTTCTCTGAAACTCGTGCCTCTGTACCTATGGCGTCAAATAAAACACCATAGCACAAATGCATCAGTACAACTGAATGTACTGAGTATACAAGTGAGGTAGGCTAAATGCAAAGGGTTTTATATGCATGAATAATGCTGATTGATATGGATGTGAGAATACATACATACATACGTAACTGCAACTAAACTCGTGGTGATACTGGCTACTGAGTCTGAATACTGACAACATGAACTTACTGATGCTGAGATACTGAATGACTGAGTTTACTGATATTGAGATACTGAATGACTGAGTTTACTAATATTGATATGTAATTCACTAATAAGTGAGGAACTGATACTGTATTACTGTATACTGGGAGACTGATATTATATTACTGATAAATGATTAATTATTTCTGATAGTTCTGATTATGAAGAACTGATTTGAATTAACCGTATATAACAGTCCTGAAACTGAGCTCATGATAACATGACTACTGAGTATGAATACTGATGACATGTATTTACTGATAACATATCATGAATGATAACTGAATTCTGATAACTGATATATCTGATAACATGAGTTCTGATAACTGATAGCATGAATGATTATATCTGACAGTCCTAAATTTGATGGAACTAGTTGAGTTCCGTACTGCATTTGACAGTCCTGATATTCTGAAGAACTATCTGAGTTCTTTTACTGAGACTGATACTGAAACTGTGAGAAGTAGTCATCTAACTGACATGCACCTATAACGCATATAGCAAAGTTGGGGTCCAATCTCTACCCCGACTTGAGGGGTGTCAATATCGTACCATTGGTAAGGACAGCTGGAGAACTCTATACTAGCAGGTACTCAAATAAAAATGGTGGGAACCTTAAACTGACAGGTTAAGCCACCTCATCAACCTTAATCTGACAGGTTAAGATGTCTCAACCTACGCTGGCTATGTAGTTCTGTAACACAAGGATGACTACTAAGAATCACACCCTGTACTGGCAGGTGAGTTCCCATCCTTGGGTTCACTCGGTGCTAACTTCTACTCCCATCTGAAGGACACTGAACTGAATAACTAAGCTGAACTGAATAAATGAACTGAACTGATTAGCTGAACTGATACTGATTAATTAGACTGATACTAGTGGTATTGTTTAGCGGAGCTAAACTAAGTTTACTGGATTCCGATGACTGGCAGAATGTACTGAGTTCTGAGGACTGGTTGAGAGTACTGAAGTTACTGAGATTGACTGTGAATACTGAGGTTGCTGAGGTTACTGAGCACTGAGATTACTGAGATTACTGGACTCTGAGATTACTGAGATTTTTGAGTTTTCCTGAGTCACATAACTGACTGAATTCTATAGATCATGGCTTGACTGAGAGTACCGTGAAAACATTACATGGCTCTAGGTACACAGCTACATTTTTTGGGTATAAGTACCCCAGGACTCGATGGAAGAAAACTGACACAACTTGAATTTGTTGAGTACACGACTATTAATAACAATCCATAATACATGAGTGGGGGATTTCATGAAGTACATGGTCATCATAATATCTATCATGAATAGGAATGCTTATAATCAAGTCATAAATCTCATATTCTAATATCATGGGCATTCCGACAACATATACTATTCATAGCAATGGCATGGAAACCATTCAAGCATAAGGGAACGGCAACATGTAACATTTAGTTCATATTGTAATGATTTGGGGATATTATACTTTATGTATTTATTCAACATCTCAAACATGGTAGGGAAAGCATGGATATATTTTGTGTACATAATTTATATCTCCATTATAATACATGCTTTATACCACAACAATAGCAACACATAATTTGCATGGAAATTGATATTGGAGTGTATGACTAACATGAACTTGTTATTTAGATATCATGAAATCATGTAAATATGACGTTCAGCATGCTAGGCATTTTATCGAACACCTTGCATGAATTCTTTAAGGCATAGGTGGATTTCATACTTGCATTCTATCAATCCATCTAAAGATCATGCTTTTCAACTAACAACATAACTTTCATGAGATATACAGTCACGATACTATTATCTAGCAAAAAAAACAAGAATCAACATGGGTATGATCATATCACCACAACCAACCAAGCTTTTGTATTTTAAAGATTGATTCTTGAACTCCATGGACGAAAGGAATTCGTGGATGAACACTACGCATACCTTGGAAGGGAGGTCCTTGATGATTGACGGAGGAATTTCTTTGAAATTTGATCTTTAAGCTTGATTGTGAAACCCTAGTTTTTTTTCTCCTATGGTGGTCTTGGATAATGAGCTTTGAGATGTTAATAGGGTTGTAATGTGATTAGGAGCTATATATTTCGTAGGGTTGAGTTTAGGAACGTGTAAGGAGTGTTAAAGGACTTAATTACCCGCAAAATAACTCAAAATGGAGTGTTTTCTGCACTTGGAACTGACTTAGGCGGCGCCTAACCAATCGCCTAAGTTTGGTTGGGCGGCGCCTAACCAATCGCATACCCTTACTGTCTCTCACGAAAATGGGCATAACTTTTCGCTCGGGTATTGGATTAAGGAGAAATTGGTATCGTTGGAAAGCTAATTCGATTCTCTATTATTTGGTGCATCTAAATATACACAAATACCACATTAACATCGAGTTATACTTGTTCAAATATGACCCTTACAAAATCAAACACTAAAACTTGATGGATTCAAAAACTCTTAGCTTGTATTATCTTAAGTGACTCATTTGAACATGCTTAATGCATCATAATCTATCTTATATCTAGGATGCTCATTGTAAGTCATGCACTAAAATTCTACTCACAGGATATCAGGTTTCATACGTAGGAAAACTTATTCACTTCCTAGCTTAGAAACATGCGGGGTATTACAAAGGGTCAGTCGTACGCTATGACGGAAATTAAGTGTAGTTTAAGTGAGGGCAATTTGGATATTTCCCCACTTATCCTAATGAATCCCTATGACTTATATTGCACTTGGGAGGTTATTTACCCTATTATTCTATTCTTAAACACTCTTAAATCGTCTCTAGAGTTCTTAGGCAAAGGAAGCTATGGTTTCATCTTATGGAGTAAATTGGGGCTTGTCTTGGAGATATCTCTACATCATAATATTGGTTTAAGGCATATTTTCTTCCCTCATTGTTAGTTTCAACTAAAGGTATGGATTTTATACAATGTTTTCATGATTTGAATATTGTATGATTTGGGTTTTCAAATATGATTTGGGGTTTTTAGTTATAAATACTTAGTTATGGTTTTCCCATGTTTTAATTATGCTTTTATATGCATTAATGATGGTTTTGGATGATTTGTTGCATGGGACTGGTTGTTTGGTAATTGGCTTTGGTTTTGGAAATACTATGACCCTAATGTTTGATAAAATGCCTATAACAATGCTTTCACCATATTATTGGATTTTCAATAGAACTTATGCATGGTTTAAACTTTATAAAGGAACCCTAAATAATATGAATGGTTTAAATAGTTTTGGAATGATTTGGCTTAGTAAACATACTTGTGGGGTACAAGGGAATCCCCCAAGCTAATAAGCTTATGATACTTGTGGGGTTAATGGGAATCCCCCAAGTTAATTGGATAGCAGCGTCTATAGGTACATGGGAATCCCCCAAGTTAATTGGATAGCAGCGTCTATAGGTACATGGGAATCCCTTGACCACTAAAAGGTTTGGCTAAGGAAAATACTTGTAAGTTATAGTCGGTATGAAGATACCACTACTAATAGCCTTGGTTAATAATAATGGAATAATGATTTGATTGGAAATTGGTTTTAATAGGGCAATAATGGTGGGGTGTGAAAGCTAATCGTGATGGTGGGAGTCCAATGGATGAACACTGGAAACTCATGTTTGCCGACATGAGGGGTAGGTCATGGCGACCATATATGATACTTATGAGTTACACGAGAATCCTCTAAGTACACTGTACATATGTATCATGGAGATTGAAGGGTACATGGGAATCCCCAACTCTTATGGTATCTCCGGTTCTTGCAGCTACATGCATCGGGGCTCGTTCAGGGGGTTACACTGGACCATATAATTCGTGAGTGGTTTAAGGACGGTTAAGCTTCACATACCCGGGTTAAAGGTTTTAAATGCATGCTAAACCCAATTCATATATATATATATATGGGTTGTGTGCATATGGATAGTTTTACTTAGCTTTCTTAAATGGCATTAGATTATCCTTATCCTAAGTTCATGCTAGCATTGACCCGCTAACCCGTCTTCAGGCGGTTGTATTCCCAAGCGATGTAGGAACCGACCATTTTACTCCTCCTGCTAAGTATTTGTACATTTAGGGTCAGCTCTGCATTGACGTGATGATCTTTTATTTTACGGAAGTATCCATTTAATGGATGCTATTTCATACTTTGGATTATTTATGGATATTGGTTTTGCCGATGAAAGAAGGGAAGAATTCCTAATTGCTCAATAGCCTCATGATTATAAGTTTGGTGCTTCACACTAATAATTAGGACTCTACTGACATGGATTTATAGACACCCTAAGCCACTTAAATTTTGTGCTCTAATACCAAGTTTTCATGCCCTAAGCCTACAACCTGGACGTAACAATCACTTGAAACAATGAGTTGGTCGATAAAACCACTTGTCCTGGCATGCTATCTATTGAACTTAAACTCTGATCATTGCGAAAAATAGAAATGTAAATATGGAAAACTTTTGGAAATAAACAATATAAACTTTAATTTTGAAAGTTTAAAAGTGAACTTGAAAGACTACAAAACAACAGAACTAACTAATGTCTAGTTTTCAATTTTCAATAATGAAGCTCTAATCACTGCTTCTCTGCCTTACTGGTTTCACCTTTAGGATGGCATAGTTCTGGGAATTTTTCTTCTTTTCCTCTTTGCTAATAAACTTCAGAACATATTGGTGGGAGTATGTTAAACGATTTGGTAATGAATTAGTCGATGGGCAGCCACCACCTTGGTATCGGTTGAGGTATTTGATGAGACAACGATACCTTCCCGAGAGATATCGTCATGAGTTGCTTGCTAGATTATATGGCTTGCGGAAAGGAGGCAAGAGTGTGATGGCCTATTTTGACGAGTTCCAACAACTCATGTTGAAACTTGATCATCGTGGGGAGCAAATCAGTCACGACATCATCCGGTTCAAGTGTGGGTTGAACAAAGAGATCTCCACTCATTTGACCCTTCACCGGTTTGAAACCATTGACGGTATATTCCAAGCGGCCCTTGAGATTGAAAGGGAACTTAAGGAGAGATCATCCTTCAAGGCAAGGGTACAAACCCCCTCGGGTTGGACCAAAAACAAGGACCAACCCGACCCTATGAAGCTGCCCGAGTCCAAAACCGTCCCTAAATTCCCTCCAAAACCGGAGGCTCATCAATATCCCAACCCAAAGGGGTTCCAATGCTTCAAGTGCCAAGGTTGGGGGCATAAGGCCAACGAATGTCCGAACCGGCGCAATGTGATCCTACGAGAAGGAAAGGTGTACTACCTTGGTGAGGAGGTGGTTTCCGAAAGGGGGGAGGATGAGGCCGAGCCTCAAGATGGAGAGGGAGCTGAAAATGGGCCGAATGATGATGAAGTAGATGGTAGTGAATATGTCTATCCACAAGAGGGGGAGTGTGTGGTTCCAAACTTTGTGGTTAGACGTGTCATGGTTAGTAAGGCGATAGATGACCCGAGTCAAAGGGAAAATCTATTCCATACTAAGTGTCTTGTAAAGGAGAATGTGTGCACCTTGGTGATTGATAGTGGTAGTTGTACAAATGTTGCGAGCCATGCTATGGTAAATTTCTTGAAGCTACCAACTACACCACACACTAGTCCTTACAAGCTACAATGGCTGAATGATTGTGGTGAATTAAGGGTCACGAGGCAATGTGTGATTCGGTTTAAGGTGGGAAACTACCACGATGAGGTACTTTGTGACGTGATCCCAATGCAAGCATGTCACTTGTTGTTAGGTAGACCATGGCAATATGATAGGTCTACTAAACACGATGGGAGGTCCAACCGGTATACGCTTGAGAAGGATGGCCGAAAGGTCACACTTCATCCTCTCTCACCCTCCCAAGTAAATGAGTGGCATCAAAAGATGAGGGAGTTGAAGGGAAAGGAGGGGGAATCCGGAAAGGGAGATAAGGGGGGGAGTGCCGTAGGTGAGGAAGTAGGGACATCCGAGGCTGTCCCAACGACAAGAGAGATGGAAAACGTAGTGATGTTGGCTAGGAGGAAAGAACTCTTCGTGGACCATGATGAAAACAAGCCGATGTTACTTTTGGCCCATTGTTTTAATACTAACCCCACTAATTCTTCCATTTCCCCTTTGATTTCTTGTGTGTTGCAGGAGTATGAAGATGTATTTCCTCAAGAACTTCCGCAAGGATTACCCCCACTTCGGGGAATTGAGCATCAAATTGATTTGGTGCCGGGTTCACAACTTCCAAACAAACCGGCCTATAGGAGCAATCCCATGGACACTAAGGATCTTGAAAGACAAGTTGAGGAGCTTCTCAACAAGGGATACATCAAGGAAAGCATGAGTCCGTGTGCTGTTCCGGTGCTTTTGGTACCAAAGAAGGACGGAACTTGGCGCATGTGCATCGATTGTAGAGCCATCAACAAAATCACTATAAGGTATCGTCATCCAATCCCTAGACTAGATGATATGTTAGATGAGCTCCACGGATCTTGTTTGTTTTCTAAAGTGGACCTTAGGAGTGGCTATCACCAAATTCGCATGCAACCTGGTGATGAGTGGAAGACCGCATTCAAGACCAAATTCGGTCTATATGAGTGGCTGGTCATGCCCTTCGGCCTTACCAATGCTCCTAGCACCTTTATGAGGCTAATGAATCATGTAATGAAGCCTTATATTGGAAAATTTGTGGTGGTTTACTTTGATGATGTGTTGGTGTATAGTAAATCTATTGATGATCATGTAATGCATTTGAGATGTGTGTTTGATGTGCTCCGAAAGGAGAAGCTGTATGCCAACATGGAGAAGTGTTCTTTTGGTGTTGATAAGATTATATTGATACGGTTGGGGCAGCCTCCACAGGTACACGGCCTTTCACACGAAGCCAAGCTCGGGAATTACAAAAACTCCAAGCTTTGTTCATGCAAGTGGCCGTGTGTGAGTTGGTGATTGAACCAACCAAGTACCTAAACGTTTTTATGTGTGAAGAGAGGTCTTAATGTGTAATAAGCTACTCTTCAAGGTTGGCACAAGAAGAAAGGGCGGATGGGTCATTTTACCCCTTTTGTTTGTAGTATAAATAGAACATGTTAGAGAGTTAGTCCTCACTTTTTGAATGCTGATTTTTGTAACCTAAAGAACACTAAACTTCTCTCTCTCTCTTCCACTCTTGGAAGCCGCCACTACTATCTCACAAGTAGAGGGATACTTGTGTTGTCTCTTTGGCTAGAAACAAGGGTTTTGAGGTCGTTGAGTGCCTCTTGGTCCTCGTAAGAACTTGGTGTTTATATTCATTAGACTTAGGGTCCTCTCTTGATGTTAGGGTTCTTAGTTTCTTGAATGTTATATGTCAAGTTATCTATCTTTCCTTATCTTGTGGTTGTTGTTGATTTTGTCATCTTAAAGTCTAGTGAAGCCGTGTGGGGCTCTTTTCGATTCACTAGCATTGTTGTTTAAACTTGTTGATCTTGTGTTGTTGGACTGAAATCCGAACCTACTTGAAGCTCTTGGTGTTGTTGGTTTGATTTTGTATCATTTGGTATCAAAGCAAGACCGGTTGTGTTCCAACATAACCCATCTTGGGCTAGTACACGGCTTAAACAAACAACACCAAAAGGAAATTCTGAAAATCTGTCCATTAGAAGTAGAATCCGAGAATGATGTTGCATGTCTAGATCTAAGTGTTATTTTGCTTGTTTAGTGAGTTCCTAGTGTTGGTTTCTTTCTCACCAACACTAAGGTGTCTAGATCCAAAAGTTGAGCTTGAAAACTAGAACATTGTGTAGTGACTTGAAGTGGCCGAAAGTTGTATGTTGTTGATGACCAAAAAGAAATAAAATCGGTGGATGTTGTGTTTATGTGCTAAAGAAGTTGAAGAAGATTGTTGAGGTGTTCATCTTTTGAACTTGTTCATCTTGTTCATCTTGTTGTGTGCTCAAGTTCTAAGACAAGCTATAAAGTGTTGTGAAAGACTTGCACCCATCACCTTTTAGTCTTGTCAATCACTTTTCCCTAATTCAAGGAGCCTTGTTTTGTGGGATTAGTCTACCAAACATCACTTTCTTGAGTTTGAAAAGGGTGAAATACTACAAGATTTTATTTTTCCCACCAAAAAACACTTTGCAAATTATAACAAGTTGTGTGAATATTAACAAAAAAAAAAAAAGAGAGAGAAGAAAAAAAACGTGTGGAACCATTGCATGCTGCCACGTCACTATAAGCTCAACTTAGGATATTCTTTGGTTGCTAGTTGTTGATCCTTGGTTTCCCTTACTTGGTCCTAGAACTAATTAACAAACTAGTACATTCCTACTAGGTTGTCAATTAGATCCTTGAACCGTTTGTTCGTGTCAACGTTTATTTGAGTGCTTTTATTCGTTTGAATGAGTTGCTGATTTTTGACTCTAGTCCGGCAAGAATTCTTTGAGTCTTCAAACAAGAATCCATTCCGGATAAGAGCTTACTCATACCTTAAAAATTTCACAGTTACTAGCCAATTATACAACACTTGTGGAACACGAACTTGTGGTGAACTAAAGCGGATAATATCTTGACAATGGAAGGAACTACGTCTCATAGTGTGGATACTAATGCCCTTGATTCTATGAGGGTTACTCTTGAGGCCGTTACCCGGACACTTGAAAGGTTGAATTCGGAATTTGGGGCCGTGAGAGGGGACTTGGCAGCAATAAAGGGGGAAGTGTCGACTATTAGTGGGAGATTAGAACAAGTGGAGAGTCAAAGGAACTCTCGTCCTTCTACTCCTCTACATGTATCTACCAATGGTCATGATAGGACCTCCTCCGCAACCATCACCCCCGAAACAGTCCACCAAATGCTAAATGCACCCCAAGCTCCACTAAATACCGCAAGCCAAACTACCTATTTTCCTCCAAACCGAGACTCCACTAGACCACTACATTTCCAAGCCCCTCCAATTCCACAAGAGGGATTTGGACGCCAAGTACCTCCACTAAATCCGAACCCTCCATTCCAAGCTCCATTAAACCAAAGACCACAAATTCCAAATCCTCCGAATCAAAACGGCCAAGGCCGACCAGCCCACTTTGAAGGATACGGTAGAGAGGAGTATGAAGGAGATGGAGCCTTTGATGATGCTTATATGAGGGAGGAGGAGTTAAGAGGGGGTCGAGGAGAACCTAGGAGATACCGGGGGTATGGAGATAGGGGAAACCGACACCAAGAGAGAGATGTAGGCATCAACACCATCAAGTTGAGCCTACCCATCTTTAAGGGTGAAAGTGATCCCGAGGCCTACTTAACTTGGGAATCGGCTTGTGACAAAGTTTTCCAAGTTAATGACATCTCGGACGAAAAGAAGAGTTGCTACGCTATAGCTCACCTTGAGGGCTATGCTAACACTTGGTGGGAGTATGTTAAACGATTTGGTAATGAATTAGTCGATGGGCAGCCACCACCTTGGTATCGGTTGAGGTATTTGATGAGACAACGATACCTTCCCGAGAGATATCGTCATGAGTTGCTTGCTAGATTATATGGCTTGCGGCAAGGAGGCAAGAGTGTGATGGCCTATTTTGACGAGTTCCAACAACTCATGTTGAAACTTGATCATCGTGGGGAGCAAATCAGTCACGACATCATCCGGTTCAAGTGTGGGTTGAACAAAGAGATCTCCACTCATTTGACCCTTCACCGGTTTGAAACCATTGACGGTATATTCCAAGCGGCCTTTGAGATTGAAAGGGAACTTAAGGAGAGATCATCCTTTATACGGGATTGGCAAGGGAAGCACGAAACAACCACCAAATCAGTCCACTAATCTTAAGGATTCGAGGACCAAGATGGAGACCTCACTCGGATTCGCTACCAACAACAAGAATACAAGATACAAGAGTATATTTTAACACCAAAACAGTGACAAAACGTGATGAACAAGATGAACAACAATAATACAAGTTTCGGATTCAACGAAAACCCCAAAACAGTCCACTACACAACACATACACGATTTGCAAGAAAATAAAGATAGATAGTGAGACCAAGATTATTACAAGATTAAGAACCAAGTGTATTTCAACACTAACCCCTAATGAATGTAACAATCAAAACCACACTCTTACGGTGACCACCAAGGGAATGAACTCGCCTCAAGATCTACCGTTTCCAAGCAAAGATCAATATTGGCTTTTCCAAGCCCTATGCTAAGGGTGACTTTTCCAAGTCCTACAACTAATGGTGTTACACTCTCAAAAGAGAGAAAATATGTCTTTCAATTCTTCATCATTCAAAAACTAGTGAAAATAAGACTAAAGGGGCCTATTTATAATACATTGCAAATGAAGATAACAAGACCACTTTGCCCTTAATGAGAGGGGCGGCCATGGTGTGTAAATACACCATGTGTAATGTCCAAAATACCCTCAATTAAGGTCCAAAACCGTGAGTCCTCAACCTTAAATTCTCCAAGCAATCTTCCACACGCGAGATTGCTTTAAGTTATGCTCAAAACGGGTCCTCCATGCATGCTCTTGTTTTCTCGAGGTGACCAAGTCTTGAGTCTCTATGTGTTGGCCTCCAAAAATGTCATCAAAAGATAAGATGGCCCATTTGTCCCGTATCATCCTCCCCTTCTTGAAAAGGATTCGACCTCGAATCCAAACCTTGCAAAACCGAAAAGAGGACCAACAAATGCAAACTCCTCATGGCATGAGGGTTAGGGTTAGCATAACAAATCATCTCAACATGCCAAGGTTGCACATATTTGCAATATAACCAAGAATCCTTTGAAAGGAATATTAAAAACTCAATAAAAGATGTACAAAGGATTTGGTTGTAGGATACATCAAGAGTGCCACTTTGCTTGTCATGTAGACCAAGCAGCAAGTTTGGTGCACCAACATCACCATTTCTAAATTTGGCACCGGGGTCAAATGGGAAAAGTGGCCATAGACATGGGTCTCGACAACACTTCCCTTTCCCGAGATCTACACCTAAACTAAATGACATACTCTCTACAATAACATACATATCATCCAAATCAAATAGAGAGTAGAGAAAGGTATCACTCAAATCGACTTCTACTAAGGTGCTCTCATGTGTGTACTCACTACTAGTTTCCCAATAATCACCATGAGTACTCTCAACAATGAAATCACACAAAGTAGAAGAAGAAGTAGCTTCCGCAACTACACATTCCTTACCCTTAAGAGTACTCTCATCTTCCAAGAAGAGATTTCCCTCTTTAGGAGGAATGATGTCACACCATAGTGGGTTAGCATATAGGCTATAGCTTCCAAGGCAAGCTATACCGTCATTTTCACCACTAGATTCATTAGGAGTGTTTAAATCATCTTCAAACAAGACATTATTCCTAAAAAGAGTGTGATCTACCTCACGGACAGATTTGGAACAAGAAAGTTCCTCACTCTCTAAATGATCAATATCAAGTTTCAAGGAGGTTTCAAACACAATATTACCCCAAGAAGAGCTCTCGGGTTCATTCTCACTTTGTTGACCAATATTTTCAAATATTTCACTCACTTGAGTCCTATTAAGCACATCACACACATACTCAAGTGGTGGGTAATTTTCACACATAAGTTGATCAACACAAATTTCAGAAGATAACGTACTTTCATTCAACATAATGGTTTCAACACTAGGTGGACATAAATCGATCTTACAAGAAGAGTCTATTCGGTCATCAATAGGATCAACTAGTGTATCCACACTCACAACATGTACATCATCATCAAGTGGCAAAGAAACAATACACTCACATATAGGCAAGCTACAACTCACACTCAATGGGCTACTAGCCACACAATTATCATTCACATGTACAAAAGTGTAAGAGTTTGCCATTTTACCTTGAAGTCCTTGAGTAGATTCTTCTTTGTCATGGTGTGAAGGTCCTCCAAAAGTTTGGGCAGCAACTTCCTTTTGGCATTGTTCTTCTTCGCTTGCCATGTTGGTACCTACACAAATGTCCTTAGAAATAGAAGGACAACCAATGTTAGTATAGTTTGGTGGTAATCCCCTCACTTCGCTCAACACAACCTCTCCTTTTACCACTCTCGGATTACCACCTTTCACTCCCTTACTCCTCTCAATCTTTTGTCTCTCATAATAAGTTGAATTGGAGTAGGTAGGAACTTCTTTTTGCGGCCCGGGCAGAATGTACGTCTCAAGGCAATTTCCCCATCGGTCTCTTACAATATTAGGCCAATTTTGCATATTTGGAACTTTATGTTGTGCAAACCAATCGGCGCCCAAGCTCACATAACCATAGGTTATGGGAAAAACATCACACCACACCTCCTCATGGTAATTAAATTGGGAGAAGACAACTTTTACCCTCTCGGTAACCTTAAACCTGTCCAAGAAGTATGGAACAAGTAAAGGCTCGCAAAATAACCCCAAGTAATCAACCATGGATGGAACAATGTAGTTTCTATAGTACCTATCATTTAACACAACGAGGCAGCCCGGTATCCCACAAATGGTCACCTTTCCGGAGTGTACACTCCTTTCGGATCAACATTGTAAAGCACATGAGTATCCCTCGGTTTTGGATATGCATACTCTCTTCTTCTCATTGGAAAACCTACACTATTGCTAGTATAACCATTCACACTATATCGACCTTGATAAGAAGTACTACAAGGTGGAGAATATGAATCTTCACACTCCTCACGTGTACTCTCATCATAGCTCTCATAAGGTTTGCGAACGAAAGGGTTATACCTAACACCAAATCTAGGTTCGGAGTGGGGAGTGCGAGACTCCTCACATGTCCCAACTTCATCATAAGATCCATCACGAGGTCCTACATCATCTCCAAAGTCACCATAAGCACTAGGCACTTCATTCACCTCATTTTCTCCCTCAAAACAGTAACTTTCAAATCTGCCTATGTTTTGATCATGACTATTTTCATAGCCTCCGCAATCTCCCTCAACTTCGTAGCCATAAAAACCCTCACTACAATCATAGTCTCCCATATTGTAGTCACAATAATCCCCGGCTATCGAAGTCATGTTCCCCTTATATCACCCTTTAAACCTACAAAATGAACAAACAAGATTAGTCGTAAAGCTCCTCACCAACACTCGATACACTCACCTTTGTGATTCTCACAATTGGAGCGGCAAATATTGAAAGTTGCTTATACTCCGGTAGTCAATAGGATGTCAATTCTACTTGGCGGCCGGAATAGATTCTTGTTTGATCGACTCAAGACACAACACAAAATCTACTTACGAACTTGAAACAAAGAAGTTACTACGAGTTAAAAATGAGAAAAGCACACAAATAACAAAGACACGACAAACGGACACAAAACTAACTTACAAACTAGTAGGAGATTACTAGGTTGTCAATTAGTGTTCGAACCAACAAACGAACTAAGAGACAATAAAAATGAAACTAAGAAATCTCAAATTTGAGCCAAAATTTGATGCGTGAACAGTAACTTGATGACGTGGCAGCCACGTATTGGTCTCGGTCCCACACAACTTTGTTGTCCAATTTCAAGTCTTGGTCAATTTTTCAATTGGGACTTTGGTGGAATTTGTTTAAGGAGGGAAATTCAAACAAGTCTTGGAGCCCTTTTCAATTTCAAGTTTTCAAGACTTGACTTTATTGTACTTCTCCTTAAAACATGGATCCTTAAATCATGGAAAAGTGTTGGAAAGTGGTTGAGACTTGATTGATAGGTCTTTGTTGGTTGTAGTGTCTTTCAAGACTAACAAATAATACACCCTTTTCCTTCAACTTTTTAGATTTAACATTCACTTTATCTTCAACAATATATGAAGGTGGTGATGAACATCAAGAACAACAACAACAACACCAAGAACTACAACAATAATCTCCAAGAACACCAACAATTTTCACACGGCCACTTCCAAATTCCACAATAACAATATCTCCAACACTTGGCCAAGACAACTACACATTCAACAAAATGGTTCTCAATCCACCAATTAACAACAATATCACGTGGCCAAGCTTATAACAACAACAAGATGAAAGCCACAAGGCCAACTCCAAGATAATAATGTTTTCACACGGCCAAGATTACAAAACCAACAACGGCCAAGTCTCTTTGGTGTTGCATTTCAGTTTTTTTTTTTTTTTTTTTTTTTTTTTTTTTTTAACAAGAGATGAAGGTTGTGAAGAACTTCAAGAACAACAACAATACTCTTTTCAAGATCTACAACAACACCACAACACAAGGCCTTCAACTCGGTCAAGGCTAGAACAACAACATCCAATCGGCCACACTTTGTTCACAACAACAATATTAACAATTCAAGCTCAAGTTTGGATCGACTCAAAGTGTTAGTGAGGAACAAAACTAACACTACAAACACACAAGACAAGTAAAAGACTTCTAGACCTAGACTCAAGAACAAATCTCGGCTAAGAACACAATTTCGGCCAAGACAACAACAATGGACAGATTGCAATTTTTCTGAAATTTTCAGCTTTTCAACAATTTTTTTTTTTGTTTATTTTCTAACAAGCAAGCCCAAGATTGATCTTGTAGGAACAAGATCAAGCCATGCTTTGATACCAAATGATACGGGATTGGCAAGGGAAGCACGAAACAACCACCAAATCAGTCCACTAATCTTAAGGATTCGAGGACCAAGATGGAGACCTCACTCAGATTCGCTACCAACAACAAGAATACAAGATACAAGAGTATATTTTAACACCAAAACAGTGACAAAACGTGATGAACAAGATGAACAACAATAATACAAGTTTCGGATTCAACGAAAACCCCAAAACAGTCCACTACACAACACATACACGATTTGCAAGAAAATAAAGATAGATAGTGAGACCAAGATTATTACAAGATTAAGAACCAAGTGTATTTCAACACTAACCCCTAATGAATGTAACAATCAAAACCACACTCTTACGGTGACCACCAAGGGAATGAACTCGCCTCAAGATCTACCGTTTCCAAGCAAAGATCAATATTGGCTTTTCCAAGCCCTATGCTAAGGGTGACTTTTCCAAGTCCTACAACTAATGGTGTTACACTCTCAAAAGAGAGAAAATATGTCTTTCAATTCTTCATCATTCAAAAACTAGTGAAAATAAGACTAAAGGGGCCTATTTATAATACATTGCAAATGAAGATAACAAGACCACTTTGCCCTTAATGAGAGGGGCGGCCATGGTGTGTAAATACACCATGTGTAATGTCCAAAATACCCTTAATTAAGGTCCAAAACCGTGAGTCCTCAACCTTAAATTCTCCAAGCAATCTTCCACACGCGAGATTGCTTTAAGTTATGCTCAAAATGGGTCCTCCATGCATGCTCTTGTTTTCTCGAGGTGACCAAGTCTTGAGTCTCTATGTGTTGGCCTCCAAAAATGTCATCAAAAGATAAGATGGCCCATTTGTCCCGTATCAATCCTTCAAGGCAAGGGTACAAACCCCCTCGGGTTGGACCAAAAACAAGGACCAACCCGCCCCTATGAAGCTGTCCGAGTCCAAAACCGTCCCTAAATTCCCTCCGAAACCGGAGGCTCACAAATATCCCAACCCAAAGGGGTTCCAATGCTTCAAGTGCCAAGGTTGGGGGCATAAGGCCAACGAATGTCCGAACCGGCGCAATGTGATCCTACGAGAAGGAAATGTGTACTACCTTGGTGAGGAGGTGGTTTCCGAAAGGGGGGAGGATGAGGCCGAGCCTCAAGATGGAGAGGGAGCTGAAAATGGGCCGAATGTTGATGAAGTAGATGGTAGTGAAGATGTCTATCCACAAGAGGGGGAGTGTGTGGTTCCAAACTTTGTGGTTAGACGTGTCATGATTAGTAAGGCGATAGATGACCCGAGTCAAAGGTAAAATCTATTCCATACTAAGTGTCTTGTAAAGGAGAATGTGTGCACCTTGGTGATTGATAGTGGTAGTTGTACAAATGTTGCGAGCCATGCTATGGTAAATTTCTTGAAGCTACCAACTACACCACACACTAGTCCTTACAAGCTACAATGGTTGAATGATTGTGGCGAATTAAGGGTCACGAGGCAATGTGTGATTCGGTTTAAGGTGGGAAACTACCACGATGAGGTACTTTGTGACGTGATCCCAATGCAAGCATGTCACTTGTTGTTAGGTAGACCATGGCAATATGATAGGTCTACTAAACACGATGGGAGGTCCAACCGGTATACGCTTGAGAAGGATGGCCGAAAGGTCACACTTCATCCTCTCTCACCCTCCCAAGTAAATGAGTGGCATCAAAAGATGAGGGAGTTGAAGGGAAAGGGGGGGAATCCGGAAAGGGAGATAAGGGGGGGAGTGCCGTAGGTGAGGAAGTAGGGACATCCGAGGCTGTCCCAACGACAAGAGAGATGGAAAACGTAGTGATGTTGGCTAGGAGGAAAGAACTCTTCGTGGACCATGATGAAAATAAGCCGATGTTACTTTTGGCCCATTGTTTTAATACTAACCCCACTAATTCTTCCATTTCCCCTTTGATTTCTTGTGTGTTGCAGGAGTATGAAGATGTATTTCCTCAAGAACTTCCGCAAGGATTACCCCCACTTCGGGGAATTGAGCACCAAATTGATTTGGTGCCGGGTTCACAACTTCCAAACAAACCGGCCTATAGGAGCAATCCCATGGACACTAAGGAGCTTGAAAGACAAGTTGAGGAGCTTCTCAACAAGGGATACATCAAGGAAAGCATGAGTCCGTGTGCTGTTCCGGTGCTTTTGGTACCAAAGAAGGACGGAACTTGGCGCATGTGCGTCGATTGTAGAGCCATCAACAAAATCACTATAAGGTATCGTCATCCAATCCCTAGACTAGATGATATGTTAGATGAGCTCCACGGATCTTGTTTGTTTTCTAAAGTGGACCTTAGGAGTGGCTATCACCAAATTCGCATGCAACCCGGTGATTAGTGGAAGACCGCATTCAAGACCAAATTCGGTCTATATGAGTGGCTGGTCATGCCCTTCGGCCTTACCAATGCTCCTAGCACCTTTATGAGGCTAATGAATCATGTAATGAAGCCTTATATTGGAAAATTTGTGGTGGTTTACTTTGATGATGTGTTGGTGTATAGTAAATCTATTGATGATCATGTAATGCATTTGAGATGTGTGTTTGATGTGCTCCGAAAGGAGAAGTTGTATGCCAACATGGAGAAGTGTTCTTTTGGTGTTGATAAGATTATATTCTTGGGTTTTGTCGTGAGCTCAAGGGGTGTGGAAGTTGATACGGGAAATACAACGGAAGCACACAACAAACACTCAAAACAGTCCACAAGTTCAAGAGAACCGAGGACCCTTTGAATGACCCCTCTCGGATTCAAGATCTACAACAAGAACACAATGTAATGAGGTGATTAACACATATTTTCAGCGGACAACACACTAGATTAACAACACGAGAATGAAGAACATGAAGAACAATAACATTATTATTAAGAAACAACAAACACACGGCTACAAGATAATGTAGAGATAGATAGTGAGACATAAACTACAATAAGACCCAAGAACCCAAAGATATATTAAATCTAAGGACCCGTAGAACTTACGATAGCAACACCACACTCTTACGGTGACCACCAAGGGAATGACTCGCCTCAAGATCTACCGTTTCCAAACAAAGATCAATATTGGCTTTTCCAAGCCCTATGCTAAAGATGACTTTTCCAAGTCCTACCACTAAGTGTGTTACACTCTCAAAAGAGAGAGAATATGTTTTCAATTCTTCATCATCCAAAAACTAAGTGAAAATAAGACTAAGGGGGCCTATTTATACTATATTACAAATGAAGACAAAGACCACTTTGCCCTTAATGAGAGGGGCGGCCATGGTGTGTAAATACACCATGTGTAATGTCCAAAATACCCTTAATTAAGGCCCAAAACCGTGAGTCCTCAACCTTAAATTCTCCAAGCAATCTTCCACACGCGAGATTGCTTTAAGTTATGCTCAAAACGGGTCCTCCATGCATGTTCTTGTTTTCTCGAGGTGACCAAGTCTTGAGTCTCTATGTGTTGGCCTCCAAAAATGTCATCAAAAGATAAGAAGGCCATTTGTCCCGTATCATCCTCCCCTTCTTGAAAAGGATTCGACCTCGAATCCAAACCTTGCAAAACCGAAGAGAGGACAAACAAATACAAATTCCTCATGGCATGAGGGTTAGGGTTAGCATAACAAATCATCTCAACATGCCAAGGTTGCACATATTTGCAATATAACCAAGAATCCTTTGAAAGAAATATTAAAAACTCAATAAAAGATGTACAAAGGATTTGGTTATAGGATACATCAAAAGTAACACTTTGCTTGTCATGTTGACCAAGCAACAAGTTTGGTGCACCAACATCACCATTTCTAAATTTGGCACCGGGGTCAAATGGGAAAAGTGGCCATAGACACGGGTCTCGACAACACTTCCCTTTCCCGTGGTCTACACCTAAACTAAATGACATACTCTCTACAATAACATACATATCATCCAAATCAAATAGAGAGTAGAGAAAGGTATCACTCAAATCGACTTCTACTAAGGTGCTCTCATGTGTGTACCCACTACTAGTTTCCCAATAATCACTATGAGTACTCTCAACAATGAAATCACACAAAGTAGAAGAAGAAGTAGCTTCCGCAACTACACATTCCTTACCCTTAAGAGTACTCTCATCTTCCAAGAAGAGATTTCCCTCTTTAGGAGGAATGTTGTCACACCATAGTGGGTTAGCATATAGGCTATAGCTTCCAAGGCAAGCTATACCGTCATTTTCACCACTAGGTTCATTAGGAGTGTTTAAATCATCTTCAAACAAGACATTATTCCTAAAAAGAGTGTGATCTACCTCACGGACAGATTTGGAACAAGAAAGTTCCTCACTCTCTAAATGATCAATATCAAGTTTCAAGGATGTTTCAAACACAATATTACCCCAAGAAGAGCTCTCGGGTTCATTCTCACTTTGTTGACCAACATTTTCAAATATTTCACTCACTTGAGTCCTATTAAGCACATCACACACATACTCAAGTGGTGGGTAATTTTCACACATAAGTTGATCAACACAAATTTCAGAAGATAACGTACTTTCATTCAACATATAAGCTTCAACACTAGGTGGACATAAATTGATCTTACAAGAAGAGTCAATTTCGTCATCAATAGGATCAACTAGTGTATCCAAACTCACAATATGTACATCATCAACGAGAGGCACGGAATCATTAGACTCATAAATAAGTAAGCTACTACTCACACTCAATGGCTTACTAGCCACACAATTGTCATTCACATGCACTAAAGTGTAAGAGTTAGCTATTTTACCTTTAAGATCTTGAGTAGACTCTTCCTTGCCGTGAGGTGAAGGACCTCCACAAGCTTGGGCAGCAACTTCCTTTTGGCATTGTTCGCCTTCGCTTTCCATGTTGGTACCTACACAAATGTCCTTAGAAATGGAAGGACAACCAATGTTAGCACGGTTTGGTGGCAATCCCCTCACTTCGCTCCACATATCCTCTCCTTTTTCCACTCTCGGATTGCCACCTTGCACTCCCTTACTCCTCTCAATCTTTTGTCTCTCATCATAAATCGGATTGGAGTAGGTAAACATTTCTCTTTGCGGTTTGGGCAGCAAGTATGTTATGAGGCGATTTCCCCATTGGTCTCTTACAATATTAGGCCAATTTTGCACGTTAGGAACTTGATGTCGTGCAAACCAATCGGCACCCAAGCTCATATGACCGTAGGTTGAGGAAAAAACATCGCACCACACCTCCTCATGGTAATCAAATTGGGAGAAGACAACTTTTACCCTCTCGGTAACCGTGAACTCGCCCAAGTAGTATGGAACAAGTAAAGGCTCTCGCAATAACCCCAAGTAATTAACCATGGACGGAAGAATGTAGTTTCCATAGTACCTATCATTCAACACCATAAGGCAGCCCGGTATCCCACAAATAGTCACCTTTCCGGAGTGTACACTCCTTCTTGGATCTACATTGTAAGGCATACGAGTACCCCTTAGTTTTGGAGATGCATATCCTCTTCTTCTCATTGGACAACCTCCACTAGAGCTAGTATAACCATTCACACTATATCGACTTTGATAAGAAGTACTACAAGGTGGAGAATATGGATCTTCATACTCCTCACGTGTACCCTCATCATAGCTCTCATAAGCTTTGCAAACAAAAGGGTTATACCTAACACCAAATCTAGGTTCGGAGTAAGAAGTGTAAGACTCCTCACATGCCCCAACTTCATCATAAGATCCATCACGAGGTCCTACATCATCTCCAAAGTTACCATAAGCACTAGGCACTTCATTCACCTCATTTTCTCCCTTAAAACAGTAACTTTCAAATCTGCCCAAGTCTCGATCATGGCTATTTTCATAGCCTCCGCAATCTCCCTCAACTTCGTAGCCATAAAACCCTTCACTACAATCATAGTCTCCCATGTTGTAGTCACAATAATCCCCGGCTATCGAAGACATGTTCCCCTTATATCACCCTTTAAACCTACAAAATGAACAAACAAGATTAGTAGTAAAGCTCCTCACCAACACTCGTATACACTCACCTTTGTGATTCTCACAATTGGAGCGGCGAATATTGAAAGTTGCTTATACTCCGGTAGTCAATAGGATGTCAATTCTACTTGGCGGCCGGAATAGATTCTTGTTTGATCGACTCAAGACACAAAAATAAAATTCACTTACGAACTTGAGACAAAGAAGTTACTACGAGTTAAAAATGAGAAAAGCACACAAACAACGAAGACACGAAGAAACGGATTCAATAATTAATCTACAACTAAGTAGGTGATTACTAGTTGTTAATTAATTCTAGAATCAAGACATGAAACTAATGAAACAATAAGATGAAACTAAGAATCTAAAATTTTTGAGCTCGGAAATATTGCGTGAACAGTAGCAGTGATGACATGGCAGTCACGTATTGGTTTCGGCCCCACACAACTTTTGTTGTCCAATTTCAAGTCTTGGTCAAACTTTTTTCAATTTGGACTTTGGTGGAATTTGTTTAAGGAGGGAAATTCAAACAAGTCTTGGAGCCCTTTTCAATTTCAAGTTTTCAAGACTTGACTTTATTGTACTTCTCCTTAAAACATGGATCCGTAAATCATGGAAAAGTGTTGGAAAGTGGTTGAGACTTGATTGATAGGTCTTTGTTGGTTGTAGTGTCTTTCAAGACTAACAAATAATACACCTTTTTCCTTCAACTTTTTGGATTTAGCATTCACTTTATCTTCAACAATATATGAAGGTGGTGATGAACATCAATAACAACAACAACAACAACAAGAACTACAACAATAATCTTCAAGAACACCAACAATTTTTCACACGGCCAACTCCAATCCACAATAACAATATCTCCAACACTTGGCCAAGACAACTACAACTTCAACAAAATGGTTTTCAATCCACCAATTAACAACAATATCACGTGGCCAAGCTTATAACAACAACAAGATGAAAATCACAAGGCCAAAACAGTCCACCACAATGGCCAAGCTTATGTTCACAACAACCTTTCAACAAGTTCAAGCTCAAGTTTAGATCTAGACTCAAAGTGTTAGTGGACAAGAAAACTAACACTAGGAACAACAAAACAAACAAGAACACTATTAGATCTAGACATACAACAACAAATCTCGGCCAAGACACAACAAGAACACGATTTTGGCCAAGAACACAAACACGGACAGATTGCAATTTTTTCTGAAATTTTCAGCTTTTCAACAATTTTTTTTTTTTTTTTGTTTATTTTCTAACAAGCAAGCCCAAGATTGATCTTGTAGGAACAAGATCAAGCCATGCTCTGATACCAAATGATACGGGAAATACAACGGAAGCACACAACAAACACTCAAAACAGTCCACAAGTTCAAGAGAACCGAGGACCCTTTGAATGACCCCTCTCGGATTCAAGATCTACAACAAGAACACAATGTAATGAGGTGATTAACACATATTTTCAGCGGACAACACACTAGATTAACAACACGAGAATGAAGAACATGAAGAACAATAACATTATTATTAAGAAACAACAAACACACGGCTACAAGATAATGTAGAGATAGATAGTGAGACATAAACTACAATAAGACCCAAGAACCCAAAGATATATTAAATCTAAGGACCCGTAGAACTTACGATAGCAACACCACACTCTTACGGTGACCACCAAGGGAATGACTCGCCTCAAGATCTACCGTTTCCAAACAAAGATCAATATTGGCTTTTCCAAGCCCTATGCTAAAGATGACTTTTCCAAGTCCTACCACTAAGTGTGTTACACTCTCAAAAGAGAGAGAATATGTTTTCAATTCTTCATCATCCAAAAACTAAGTGAAAATAAGACTAAGGGGGCCTATTTATACTATATTACAAATGAAGACAAAGACCACTTTGCCCTTAATGAGAGGGGCGGCCATGGTGTGTAAATACACCATGTGTAATGTCCAAAATACCCTTAATTAAGGCCCAAAACCGTGAGTCCTCAACCTTAAATTCTCCAAGCAATCTTCCACACGCGAGATTGCTTTAAGTTATGCTCAAAACGGGTCCTCCATGCATGTTCTTGTTTTCTCGAGGTGACCAAGTCTTGAGTCTCTATGTGTTGGCCTCCAAAAATGTCATCAAAAGATAAGAAGGCCATTTGTCCCGTATCAGAAGTGGACGATTCCAAGATAGACTCTATTCGAAGTTGGCCGACCCCTAAAACTATTGGAGAAATCCGAAGTTTCCACGGGTTGGCAAGCATTTATAGGAGGTTTGTCAAGGGGTTTAGTTCCATAGCAGCCCCCTTAACCGAGGTAATTAGAAAGGACGGACCCTTTAAATGGGGTGATGAGCAAGCTAGGGCTTTTGAGGCCTTGAAAGCTACGCTCATCTCGGCGCCTTTATTGCAATTGCCCGATTTTGATAAGATGTTTGAAGTAGAGTGTGATGCTAGTAAGGTTGGCATCGGGGCTGTTTTGATGCAAGAAGGTAAGCCCGTTGCTTATTTCAGTGAAAAGCTCAAAGGGGCAACTCTTAATTACTCAACTTATGATTTGGAGTTGTACGCCCTTGTTAGAGCTTTGGGAAATTGGCAACATTATTTGTGGCCTAAGGAGTTTGTGATACGAACGGATCATGAGTCGTTGAAACACCTTAAGAGCCAAGACAAGTTGAATAGGCGTCATGCTAAGTGGATTGAGTTCATCGAGACTTTCCCTTATGTAATTCATTACAAAAGGGGAAAGGAAAATGTTGTTGCCGATGCCTTGTCTAGGAAACATGTGCTTGTTGCTACCTTGTCGTCGAAATTGATGGGTTTTGAGAGCTTGCGGTTATTGTATCCCGAGGATCCTACCTTTGCTCCTATTTTTAGGGAATGCGAAGAGTGGGGAAGGGACCGTTGGCTTAAGGAGAATGACCATTCCTCCTACTCTCGGTTCGATGGGTATTTGTTCAAAGGGAGGAGGTTGTGTGTTCCTTCTAGTTGGAGGGAATTATTTGTGAGGGAGGCCCATGACGGAGGCCTCATGGGGCACTTTGGGGTAGACAAGACCCTCGGAATCTTAGAGGAGAACTTCTATTGGCCCAAAATGCGCAAAGACGTCACTAAAATTTGTAGTCAATGCGTGGCCTGCCGGAGTGCGAAATCTCGTCTCCTACCTCAAGGATTATACACCCCACTCCCTACTCCCCTTAGACCTTGGTTGGACATTTCGATGGATTTTGTTTTGGGGCTGCCAAGGACTAGAAAGGGCCGAGATAGCATTTTTGTTATTGTTGATAGATTCTCTAAAATGGCTCATTTTATTCCATGTGCTAAAACCGAGGATGCTCGTAGTGTAGCTTCATTATTTGTTGAACATGTTGTAAAGCTTCACGGGGTACCGAGGACTATTGTGAGCGATAGGGACTCCAAGTTCCTAAGTCTCTTTTGGAAGTCCATGTGGGGTAGGCTTGGAACGAAGTTACTTTTCTCCACGTCATGCCACCCACAAACCGATGGCCAAACGGAGGTAGTAAATAGAACCTTAGGGTCTATGCTACGTTCTATAGTTAAAGGTAAACTGACTTCATGGGAAGATCACCTACCCTTGGTGGAGTTTGCATACAATCGGGTAATACATTCGAGCACGGGAATGACTCCCTTTGAATGTGTTTACGGCCTAAATCCCCTTACCCCTTTAGATCTCACTCCTTTGTCTAGTGATCTCATGACCAGCTTAGATGGAAATAAAAGAGCCGAGGCAATGAAGAAAATGCATGAGACGGTGCGGATCAAACTTGAAAAGAAGAACCAAGAGGTTGCAAAAAGGGTAAGCAAAGGGAGAAGAAGGCTTGTGCTTGAACCCGGAGATTGGGTGTGGGTGCATCTTCGGAAGGATCGGTTTCCAGCTCAAAGGAAGTCCAAATTGCTGCCAAGGGGTGATGGTCCTTTCCAAGTACTTGAGAGAATCAATGACAACGCCTACAAGATTGACCTTCCACCGGAATATCAAGTGCACAACACTTTCAACGTTGGTGATCTCTCCCTCGTGGATGCGGTTGAAGATGACCAAGTGCTGAATTTGAGGTCAAATTCCTCTCAAGATGGAGAGGATGATACGGTTGGGGCAGCCTCCACAGGTACACGGCCTTTCACACGAAGCCAAGCTCGGGAATTACAAAAACTCCAAGCTTTGTTCATGCAAGTGGCCGTGTGTGAGTTGGTGATTGAACCAACCAAGGACCTAAACGTTTTTATGTGTGAAGAGAGGTCTTAATGTGTAATAAGATACTCTTCAAGGTTGGCACAAGAAGCAAGGGCGGATGGGTCATTTTACCCCTTTTGTTTGTAGTATAAATAGAACATGTTAGAGAGTTAGTCCTCACTTTTTTGAATGCTGATTTTTGTAACCTAAGAACACTAAACTTTTCTCTCTCTCTTCCACTCTTGGAAGCCGCCACTACTATCTCACAAGTAGAGGGATACTTGTGTTGTCTCTTTGGCTAGAAACAAGGGTTTTGAGGTCGTTGAGTGCCTCTTGGTCCTCGTAAGAACTTGGTATTTATATTCATTAGACTTAGGGTCCTCTCTTGATGTTAGGGTTCTTAGTTTCTTGAATGTTATATGTCAAGTTATCTATCTTTCCTTATCTTGTGGTTGTTGTTGATTTTGTCATCTTAAAGTCTAGTGAAGCCGTGTGGGGCTCTTTTCGATTCACTAGCATTGTTGTTTATCTTGTTATTCTTGTGTTGTTGGACTGAAAAAACGAAACTTTAAACTTGTTGATCTTGTGTTGTTGGACTGAAATCCGAGCCTACTTGAAGCTCTTGGTGTGGTTGGTTTGATTTTGTATCAGTACACCCTAGGCGTCACACGGTGCCTACAGTCCCGAGGAACCATAAGCTAACCTATGAGCTGGTAGGTGTGAGCACTAAATAATAATATCATAATTACGGAAAACATCGGATATTACCATAAGGTTTTATCACTGAATTAATATTAAAATATTAATCTATAGAAAAATTGACTGAATCTGATTAAATACTGAGAAACTGACATGTCAATTGAAAATTCGAATACTGAATAACTGACTCTAATGTCTGAAAAGCCTCTAAAACATGCTGACTGGATATGAGTTGATGGGATATACCCCCAACTAACTCTACTAACTACTGAAATAGAGATATAAAGTAAAATAATTTGTCCTCGAATGATGAGGACTCACCACTACTACTGTACTGCTGATAGACTGTGAAGTCAAGTTTAAGCGTAGTCCGCGAACTGAGCATCAACACCTATGATATAATACATCATAGCCCAAAAGAAAGGTATGCGATCAGTACTTTGAATGTACTGGTATGAAAAATGAGGTAGGCTGATATGCATGGTTTCATAAACAACACTAATAATTAACTAAATATGCATGTAAAACATGGAGTACTGAGTAGAGAACATGGAATCTATAGATACTGAAAATATGGAGAATCTATAAATATCGAGTATGCATGACAGTCTATAAATACTGAAGAAATACGTGAAAATCTGTAGAAACTGGGGATGCATGACCCAGCATAACATGGATTAAGTAAAATTTGAAAACTGAAATACTAACAAAATACTGATATGTGTATGCTTTGGTCAAAAAACTCTAAGACTGTATAACTGAATTGGGACTGTAACTAAGACTGCATCTGAGACTGTGGAAGGTATCATCTAACCAACATTACCCAATTTGAGCTAACCGGGGTCCAACCTGTAACCCCAGTTAGAAGGGTGTTAATATCGTTCCACGGGTACTAACGCTGGCTGTGTAGATCCACTAAACTGATATAATGTCCAAAGGACTAACGGTGTTAAGACTGAATTTATGGGTGTCCCCTGTGAGATAGTCAAGCCTAATCTGATGGGTGACTTCTCATATCCTATACTGGTTGTGTAGTTCTGGAGTATAAGGACTGCTACTAACGACTCTGCCTATATGACGGGTAAGCCACCATCCCTACACTCGCTCGGTGCCAAATCCTACTCCCAATTGAAAGACACTAAAATACTAGACTATTCTGAGTTTAACTGACTGATATATGACTATTCTGATAATGCTCATAGTATGTTTTGAAGACTATTCTGTTACTGAATCTAGACTACATAAACAACTATGGTTTTCGGGTATTCAATATCCCAGGACTCAAAAACAGCATTGGAAAAATGATACTAAAGCTTGGGGGACAAAGCATGAAGGCTTTTATTAAATCACTCACTTTTGTAGTCATTTTATCAAACATTGGTAGTTCATGGTTAAAAACAATCATAGAAATGTCATGGAACTTATGGAATAGAATGAATTCAACATAATAGATCTAAATCATTGTTTAATTTAATATATAATAATATAAAAACATGGAGGATTGAATGATATCAATAATTTCATGATAACATGATATAAAATCAATAGTACATGGAGGTTCATGGATGAAATCATAATTTAAAATCAAATAGCTTGAAAAGATTATAACTTGGTAATTAAAATAGGATATTTGGACTCCGTGGATAAAAGGAATCCATGGATGAACATCTAACATACTTGGGATAATGAATTTCCTGAAGTTCTTGGTGAGTTCTTGAGGATTGGTCTTGAATTTGAGAGCTAGGGTTTCTTGTTCTTGAAAAGAGGATTTTTGATTGTGAGAGGAATTGAAATAATGATTACTACTTAGGGTGTTTAGGGGTTAAATTTCGTGTTTTAGGTTAATTAGGGCCGTGGAAAAGAACCCAAATACCCCTGAACAAATTTATAAACTCAAGTTATAAACTAATCATCCCAATTTTTGGCCTTGGCGCGACGTGCTACTATCGCTCCAAGCTACTGGAAATGGAAAATTGGGATCTGGACAAACATCGCAATGCGGAAATCCTTTGGAATGCCAATTTGGCCACCTCCGCGATGCGCCACCATCGCAGAGGCCCACTAGAAATTGCCAAACTCGAAATTGACCTGCTCCGCAACACGCCAACATCGGGGAGTCATACTGAAAATTGACAATTGTCATTTGGACTATCTCCGCGATGCACTAAGGGTTAAAATGACGATGTTTAACGACTAAATGTTAAAATCGCCATAACTTCTAACCCGTTTATCGGATTTCGGCAATTTTTTTATCGTTGGAAAGCTAATTGAATTTCCTATGCAATGGCAGGCTCTAAACTAAACAATGATGAGTGTTTCAAAATTTTTATTTATGAATACTCATGCACTGGGACTTGATTATCCTAGGTAAATAGGGGTGTTACAATATCTTCCCCTTGGGCTCATTCGTCCATGAATGAAACTGGTTAAGCTGAGGTTAAGCTGTTGGGCTGAGCTTACACATTGAACATGCATATCTGATGCATGGAATGCATGAATGAACTGATTTATAAATGCGCGATTGACATGAACATGATGTGCAACAAAAACTGAGTATGATATAGAGAAATCTTAAGAAGATTGGTACCTTATATTAGATCCTAATTTGTGGAGAAAAGATGAGGGTACTTTGCTTGCATATCTGCTTCTATTTCCCAAGTAGCTTCCTCAACGAACTGATTCTGCCAAAGAACTTTGACCAATGAAACTTCTTTGTTCTTTAGTCTACAAACTTGATGATCAAGATTTTTTACTGGAACTTCCTCGAAGGAAAGACTGTTCTGAATATCTACACTCTCTAAGGGGACAACTACAGCTGGATCACCAATACACTTCTTCAACAATGAGACATGGAACATTGGGTGTACTGAGGCTAGATCTGAAGGCAACTCAAGCTCGTAAGATACCTTTCCAAAAGGACTGAGAATTCAGAAGGGACCGACATATCAGGGACTGAGTTACCCTTTCTTGCTGAATCTCTTCACTCCCTTCATGGGAAAGATTTTCAAGTACATGAAATCACCGATCTCAAACTCGATATCTTTTCTCCTCACATCTGCATACGATTTTTGTTGGCTCTAGGCTGTTCTAAGCCTCTCTCTGATCAACTGAACCTTCTCTAAGGCATCAAAGACCAAGTCAGGCCCTACTACTGCAGCCTTACCTACTTCAAACCAACCAATTGGAGATCTACATCTCCTACCATAGAGAGCCTCAAATAGTGCCATACAGATACTGGAATGATTGCTTTTATTGTATGTGAACTAAATCAAAGGCAAGTGGCCATCCCAACTACCTTTAAAATCAACTACGCATGCTCTCAGCATATCCTCAGGAGTCTAAATAGTCCTTTCTGCTTGACTATCTATCTGAGGGTGGAAGGCTATACTAAGATGAACTTGGGTACCAAAACCCTTTTGGAATGCTTTCTAAAAATGAGAGGTAAACTGGGTACCTCTATCTGAGATGATAGATAAGGGAACACCGTGCAACCTAACCAACTTTCTAAGATAAAGTTTTGCATAGTCCTTTCTGAATAAGAGGTATGGACTGGCAAGATATGAGCTGATTTGGTCATCCTATCTATGATAACCCAAATAGAATCATGCTGATGATAGGTATGAGGCAAACCTGTCATAAAATCCATGTTCACTTTCTCCCACTTCCAAGTGGGAATACTGAACTCCTGTATGGACCCACTAGGTTTCTGGTCCTCAATCTTAACTTGCTAACATATAGAGCACTTAGCCACAAACTCTGCAATATCCCTCTTTATCCCAGTCCACCAATAGATCTCCCGCAAATCACGATATATCTTAGTGGCCCCTGTATGAATAAAGTAACACGCAACATGCGCTTCCACAAGAATTCGTTGCCTCAAGTCATCTACACCAGGCACACACAATCTACCCTGACAATACAACACCCCATCTTCTCCTTGGGAGAAAACCTCCACTTTCTGATCTCTGACTAATTCTTTCAACTTAACTAGATTGGGATCTCTATCCTACTTTTCCTTCACCTCAGAAACTAGTAATAATTCTGAGCTACTCTGTACCCACACACTACCCTCTGTTTAGTCGACTAAGAGGACACCTAGTTGGGCAAGCTGATGGACTTCTTAAGCTAACTGCTTCTTACTATCCTCAACATGAGCTACACTACCCATGGACAATTTACTAAGAGCATCAGCCACTATATTGGCCTTTCTAGGATGATATAGAACACTCATGTCATAATCCTTTAATAATTCTAACCATCTTTTCTGACGCAGATTCAAATCTTTCTAAAAGAAAATATACTAAAGGCTTTTATGATCTATGAACACATCTGCATGCACCCCATACAAGTAATGCCTCCAAATCTTTAACGCAAATACTACAGCTGGTATCTCAAGATCATGAGTAGGGTAATTCTTCTCATGGGGTTTAAGCTATCTAGAGGCATAGTCTATGAACTTACCTCAATGCATGAGGACACAACCCAAACCTACTCTGGATGCATCACAGTAAACAACAAAACCATCTGAACCATCTGTTAAAGTCAAGACTGGGGATGAGGTGAGTTGAGTCTTCAACTCCTAAAAACTCTTCTCGCATGAATCTGACCACTAAAACTTAACTTTTTTTTGAGTCAATCTGGACATGGGGGATGCAATAGAAGGAAATCCTTCAACAAACCGATGGTAATAGCCAGCTAAACCTAAGAAACTCCTGATATCTGATGGAGAGATAGGTCTAGGCTAGTTTCTCACCACCTTGGTCTTTTGAGGATCAACTCTAGTGCCATCACCAGAAATAATATAGCCAAGAAAAGCTATTGATCTTAGCCAGAATTTACACTTACTAAATTTAGCGAACAACCGGTGAGCTCTAAGAGTCTGAAGTACTATTTTGAGGTGGTCTGGATAATCGTTTTTGCTATGGGAGTAATCAAGAATGTCATCAATGAAGACTATGACAAACATGTCCAAGTACTACTTGAACACTCGGTTCATCAAGTCCATGAAGGCTGATGGGGCATTTGTAAGACCGAAGGACATGACCAAAAATTCAAAGTGACCAAACCAGGTTCAGAAAGCTATTTTTGGAATGTCACATTCTCTGACCCTCAGCTAATGACAGCCTGATCTAAGGTCTATCTTGGAAAAGTAGCTAGTACCCTAAAGTTGGTCAAACAAGTCATCGATTCTAGGAAGTGGTTATTTATTTTTTATCGTGACCTTGTTCAACTAACGATATTTAATACACATTCTGAGCAAACCATCTTTCTTATGCACGAATAGAATAGGTGTGGCCCACGGGGAAATGCTGGTCTGATGAATCTCTTATCTAAGAGATCCTTCAATTGTTCTTTTAATTCTTTGAGTTCAGCTAGAGCCATTCTATATGGCGGAATAGATATAGGCTGAGTATCTGAGAGAAACTCTATTCTGAAGTCGATTTCCCTTTTGGGAGAAACTCCGGGGAGATCTTCAGGAAATACATCTAAGAATTCATTTAGTACTGTGCTGCTACAAAGTTTTCTAAATTAGTGAATGCAGTTCTGAATTCTGCGTGAGAGACATGCTCGTCCAGTGGATTTGCCTGGAAGGGCTGAGGGGCTGGCTGGTTTCACGTTCTTTTTTCGTTCTTCTTGGGAGGCATGTTTTGTAAACAAAAGGAAGAAATGGATTATACAGGGAGTTTAACTTGAGTTCATGCTCACTCGTATGACATGAATACTGAAAGAAGGAAAAAGTTTCCTAAACGCCTTGTAGCCTCTCATCCATAAGTGTGGCATACTACACTTCCATGCACAAGACTCTACTTGATGCGGCTTTTATACATCTGATACAAAATCAAACCAACAACACCAAGAGCTTCAAGTAGGCTCGGATTTCAGTCCAACAACACAAGATCAACAAGTTTAAAGTTTCGGTTTTTCAGTCCAACAACACAAGAATAACAAGATAAATAACAATGCTAGTGAATCGAAAAGAGCCCCACACGGCTTCACTAGACTTTAAGATGACAAAATCAACAACAACAACAAGATAAAGAAAGATAGATAACTTGACATATAACATTCAAGAAACTAAGAACCCTAACATCAAGAGAGGACCCTAAGTCTAATGAATATAAACACCAAGTTCTTACGAGGACCAAGAGGCACTCAACGACCTCAAAACCCTAGTTTCTAGCCAAAGAGACAACACAAGTATCCCTCTACTTGTGAGATAGTAGTGGCGGCTTCCAAGAGTGGAAGAGAGAGAGAAAAGTTTAGTGTTCTTAGGTTACAAAAATCAGCATTCAAAAGTGAGGACTAACTCTCTAACATGTTCTATTTATACTACAAACAAAAGGGGTAAAATGACCCATCCGCCCTTGCTTCTTGTGCCAACCTTGAAGAGTAGCTTATTACACATTAAGACCTCGCTTCACACATAAAAACGTTTAGGTCCTTGGTTGGTTCAATCACCAACTCACACACGGCCACTTGCATGAACAAAGCTTGGAGTTTTTGTAATTCCCGAGCTTGGCTTCGTGTGAAAGGCCGTGTACCTGTGGAGGCTGCCCCAACCGTATCATCCTCTCCATCTTGAGAGGAATTTGACCTCAAATTCAGCATTTGGTCATCTTCAACCGCATCCACGAGGGAGAGATCACCAACGTTGAAAGTGTTGTGCACTTGATATTCCGGTGGAAGGTCAATCTTGTAGGCGTTGTCATTGATTCTCTCAAGTACTTGGAAAGGACCATCACCCCTTGGCAGCAATTTGGACTTCCTTTGAGCTGGAAACCGATCCTTCCGAAGATGCACCCACACCCAATCTCCGGGTTCAAGCACAAGCCTTCTTCTCCCTTTGTTTACCCTTTTTGCAACCTCTTGGTTCTTCTTTTCAAGTTTGATCGGCACCATCTCATGCATTTTCTTCATTGCCTCGGCTCTTTTATTTCCATCTAAGATGGTCATGAGATCACTAGACAAAGGAGTGAGATCTAAAGGGGTAAGGGGATTTAGGCCGTAAACACATTCAAAGGGAGTCATTCCCGTTCTCGAATGTATTACCCGGTTGTATGCAAACTCCACCAAGGGTAGGTGATCTTCCCATGAAGTCAGTTTACCTTTAACCATAGAACGTAGCATAGACCCTAAGGTTCTATTTACTACCTTCGTTTGGCCATCGGTTTGTGGGTGGCATGACGTGGAGAAAAGTAACTTCGTTCCAAGCCTACCCCACATGGACTTCCAAAAGAGACTTAGGAACTTGGAGTCCCTATCGCTCATAATAGTCCTCGGTACCCCGTGAAGCTTTACAACATGTTCAACAAATAATGAAGCTACACTACGAGCATCCTCGGTTTTAGCACATGGAATAAAATGAGCCATTTTAGAGAATCTATCAACAATAACAAAAATGCTATCTCGGCCCTTTCTAGTCCTTGGCAGCCCCAAAACAAAATCCATCGAAATGTCCAACCAAGGTCTAAGGGGAGTAGGGAGTGGGGTGTATAATCCTTGAGGTAGGAGACGAGATTTCGCACTCCGGCAGGCCACGCATTGACTACAAATTTTAGTGACGTCTTTGCGCATTTTGGGCCAATAGAAGTTCTCCTCTAAGATTCCGAGGGTCTTGTCTACCCCAAAGTGCCCCATGAGGCCTCCGTCATAGGCCTCCCTCACAAATAATTCCCTCCAAGAACTAGAAGGAACACACAACCTCCTCCCTTTGAACAAATACCCATCGAACCGAGAGTAGGAGGAATGGTCATTCTCCTTAAGCCAACGGTCCCTTCCCCACTTTTCGCATTCCCTAAAAATAGGAGCAAAGGTAGGATCCTCGGGATACAACAACCGCAAGCTCTCAAAACCCATCAATTTCGACGACAAGGTAGCAACAAGCACATGTTTCCTAGACAAGGCATCGGCAACAACATTTTCCTTTCCCCTTTTGTAATGAATTACATAAGGGAAAGTCTCGATGAACTCAATCCACTTAGCATGACGCCTATTCAACTTGTCTTGGCTCTTAAGGTGTTTCAACGACTCATGATCCATTCGTATCACAAACTCCTTAGGCCACAAATAATGTTGCCAATTTCCCAAAGCTCTAACAAGGGCGTACAACTCCAAATCATAAGTTGAGTAATTAAGAGTTGCCCCTTTGAGCTTTTCACTGAAATAAGCAACGGGCTTACCTTCTTGCATCAAAACAGCCCCGATGCCAACCTTACTAGCATCACACTCTACTTCAAACATCTTATCAAAATCGGGCAATTGCAATAAAGGCGCCGAGATGAGCGTGGCTTTCAAGGCCTCAAAAGCCCTAGCTTGCTCATCACCCCATTTAAAGGGTCCGTCCTTTCTAATTACCTCGGTTAAGGGGGCTGCTATGGAACTAAACCCTTTGACAAACCTCCTATAAAAGCTTGCCAACCTGTGGAAACTTCGGATTTCTCCAATAGTTTTAGGGGTCGGCCAACTTCGAATAGAGTCTATCTTGGAATCGTCCACTTCCACACCCCTTGAGCTCACGACAAAACCCAAGAATATAATCTTATCAACACCAAAAGAACACTTCTCTATGTTGGCATACAGCTTCTCCTTTCGGAGCACATCAAACACATATCTCAAATGCATTACATGATCATCAATAGATTTACTATACACCAACACATCATCAAAGTAAACCACCACAAATTTTCCAATATAAGGCTTCATTACATGATTCATTAGCCTCATAAAGGTGCTAGGAGCATTGGTAAGGCCGAAGGGCATGACCAGCCACTCATATAGACCGAATTTGGTCTTGAATGCGGTCTTCCACTCATCACCGGGTTGCATGCGAATTTGGTGATAGCCACTCCTAAGGTCCACTTTAGAAAACAAACAAGATCCGTGGAGCTCATCTAACATATCATCTAGTCTAGGGATTGGATGACGATACCTTATAGCGATTTTGTTGATGGCTCTACAATCGACGCACATGCGCCAAGTTCCGTCCTTCTTTGGTACCAAAAGCACCGGAACAGCACACGGACTCATGCTTTCCTTGATGTATCCCTTGTTGAGAAGCTCCTCAACTTGTCTTTCAAGCTCCTTAGTGTCCATGGGATTGCTCCTATAGGCCAGTTTGTTTGGAAGTTGTGAACCCGGCACCAAATCAATTTGGTGCTCAATTCCCCGAAGTGGGGGTAATCCTTGCGGAAGTTCTTGAGGAAATACATCTTCATACTCCTGCAACACACAAGAAATCAAAGGGGAAATGGAAGAATTAGTGGGGTTAGTATTAAAACAATGGGCAAAAAGTAACATCGGCTTGTTTTCATCATGGTCCACGAAGAGTTCTTTCCTCCTAGCCAATATCACTACGTTTTCTATCTCTCTTGTCGTTGGGACAGCCTCGGATGTCCCTACTTCCTCACCTACGGCACTCCCCCCCTTTTCTCCCTTTCCGGATTCCTCCCCCTTTCCCTTCAACTCCCTCATCTTTTGATGCCACTCATTTACTTGGGAGGGTGAGAGAGGATGAAGTGTGACCTTTCGTCCATCCTTCTCAAGCGTATACCGGTTGGACCTCCCATCGTGTTTAGTAGACCTATCATATTGCCATGGTCTACCTAACAACAAGTGACATGCTTGCATTGGGATCACGTCACAAAGTACCTCATCGTGGTAGTTTCCCACCTTAAACCGAATCACACATTGCCTCGTGACCCTTAATTCACCACAATCATTCAACCATTGTAGCTTGTAAGGACTAGTGTGTGGTGTAGTTGGTAGCTTCAAGAAATTTACCATAGCATGGCTCGCAACACTTGTACAACTACCACTATCAATCACCAAGGTGCACACATTCTCCTTTACAAGACACTTAGTATGGAATAGATTTTCCCTTTGACTCGGGTCATCTATCGCCTTACTAATCATGACACGTCTAACCACAAAGTTTGGAACCACACACTCCCCCTCTTGTGGATAGACATCTTCACTACCATCTACTTCATCATCATTCGGCCCATTTTCAGCTCCCTCTCCATCTTGAGGCTCGGCCTCATCCTCCCCCCTTTCGGAAACCACCTCCTCACCAAGGTAGTACACCTTTCCTTCTCGTAGGATCACATTGCGCCGGTTCGGACATTCGTTGGCCTTATGCCCCCAACCTTGGCACTTGAAGCATTGGAACCCCTTTGGGTTGGGATATTTGTGAGCCTCCGGTTTCGGAGGGAATTTAGGGACGGTTTTGGACTCGGGCAGCTTCGTAGGGGCGGGTTGGTCCTTGTTTTTGGTCCAACCCGAGGGGGTTTGTACCCTTGTCTTGAAGGATGATCTCTCCTTAAGTTCCCTTTCAATCTCAAGGGCCGCTTGGAATATACCGTCAATGGTTTCAAACCGGTGAAGGGTCAAATGAGTGGAGATCTCTTTGTTCAACCCACACTTGAACCGGATGATGTCGTGACTGATTTGCTCCCCACGATGATCAAGTTTCAACATGAGTTGTTGGAACTCGTCAAAATAGGCCATCACACTCTTGCCTCCTTGCCGCAAGCCATATAATCTAGCAAGCAACTCATGACGATATCTCTCGGGAAGGTATCGTTGTCTCATCAAATACCTCAACCGATACCAAGGTGGTGGCTGCCCATCGACCAATTCATTACCAAATCGTTTAACATACTCCCACCAAGTGTTAGCATAGCCCTCAAGGTGAGCTATGCGTAGCAACTCTTCTTTTCGTCCGAGATGTCATTAACTTGGAAAACTTTGTCACAAGCCGATTCCCAAGTTAAGTAGGTCTCGGGATCACTTTCACCCTTAAAGATGGGTAGGCTCAACTTGATGGTGTTGATGCCTACGTCTCTCTCTTGGTGTCGGTTTCCCCTATCTCCATACCCCCGGTATCTCCTAGGTTCTCCTCGACCCCCTCTTAACTCCTCCTCCCTCATATAAGCATCATCAAAGGCTCCATCTCCTTCATACTTCTCTCTACCGTATCCTTCAAAGTGGGCTGGTCGGCCTTGGCCGTTTTGATTCGGAGGATTTGGAATTTGCGGTCTTTGGGTTAATGGAGCTTGGAATGGAGGGTTCGGATTTAGTGGAGGTACTTGGCGCCCAAATCCCTCTTGTGGAATTGGAGGGGCTTGGAAATGTAGTGGTCTAGTGGAGTCTCGGTTTGGAGGATAATAGGTAGTTTGGCTTGCGGTATTTAGTGGAGCTTGGGGTGCATTTAGCATTTGGTGGACTGTTTCGGGGGTGATGGTTGCGGAGGAGGTCCTATCATGACCATTGGTAGATACATGTAGAGGAGTAGAAGGACGAGAGTTCCTTTGACTCTCCACTTGTTCTAATCTCCCACTAATAGTCGACACTTCCCCCTTTATTGCTGCCAAGTCCCCTCTCACGGCCCCAAATTCCGAATTCAACCTTTCAAGTGTCCGGGTAACGGCCTCAAGAGTGACCCTCATAGAATCAAGGGCATTAGTATCCACACTATGAGACGTAGTTCCTTCCATTGTCAAGATATTATCCGCTTTAGTTCACCACAAGTTCGTGTTCCACAAGTGTTGTATAATTGGCTAGTAACCGTGAAATTTTTAAGGTATGAGTAAGCTCTTATCCGGAATGGATTCTTGTTTGAAGACTCAAAGAATTCTTGCCGGACTAGAGTCAAAAATCAGCAACTCATTCAAACGAATAAAAGCACTCAAATAAACGTTGACACGAACAAATGGTTCAAGGATCTAGTTGACAACCTAGTAGGAATGTACTAGTTTGTTAATTAGTTCTAGGACCAAGTAAGGGAAACCAAGGATCAACAATTAGCAACCAAAGAATATCCTAAGTTGAGCTTATAGTGACGTGGCAGCATGCAATGGTTCCACACGTTTTTCTTCTTCTTTTTTTTTTGTTAATATTCACACAACTTGTTATAGTTTGCAAAGTGTTTTTTTGGTGGGAAAAATAAAATCTTGTAGTATTTCACCCTTTTCAAACTCAAGAAAGTGATGTTAGGTAGACTAATCCCACAAAACAAGGCTCCTTGAATTAGGGAAAAGTGATTGACAAGACTAAAAGGTGATGGGTGCAAGTCTTTCACAACAACTTATAGCTTGTCTTACAACTTGAGCACACAACAAGATGAACAAGATGAACAAGTTCAAAAGATGAACACCTCAACAATCTTCTTCAACTTCTTTAGCACATAAACACAACATCCACCGATTTTATTTCTTTTTGGTCATCAACAACATACAACTTTCGGCCACTTCAAGTCACTACACAATGTTCAAGTTTTCAAGCTCAACTTTTGGATCTAGACACCTTAGTGTTGGTGAGAAAGAAACCAACACTAGGAACTCACTAAACAAGCAAAATAACACTTAGACCTAGACATGCAACATCATTCTCGGCTTCAACTTTTAATGGACAGATTTTCAGAATTTCCTTTTGGGTGTTGTTTGTTTAAGCCGTGTACTAGCCCAAGATGGGTTATGTTGGAACACAACCGGTCTTGCTTTGATACCAAATGATACAAAATCAAACCAACAACACCAAGAGCTTCAAGTAGGCTCGGATTTCAGTCCAACAACACAAGATCAACAAGTTTAAAGTTTCGGTTTTTCAGTCCAACAACACAAGAATAACAAGATAAATAACAATGCTAGTGAATCGAAAAGAGCCCCACACGGCTTCACTAGACTTTAAGATGACAAAATCAACAACAACAACAAGATAAAGAAAGATAGATAACTTGACATATAACATTCAAGAAACTAAGAACCCTAACATCAAGAGAGGACCCTAAGTCTAATGAATATAAACACCAAGTTCTTACGAGGACCAAGAGGCACTCAACGACCTCAAAACCCTTGTTTCTAGCCAAAGAGACAACACAAGTATCCCTCTACTTGTGAGATAGTAGTGGCGGCTTCCAAGAGTGGAAGAGAGAGAGAAAAGTTTAGTGTTCTTAGGTTACAAAAATCAGCATTCAAAAGTGAGGACTAACTCTCTAACATGTTCTATTTATACTACAAACAAAAGGGGTAAAATGACCCATCCGCCCTTGCTTCTTGTGCCAACCTTGAAGAGTAGCTTATTACACATTAAGACCTCGCTTCACACATAAAAACGTTTAGGTCCTTGGTTGGTTCAATCACCAACTCACACACGGCCACTTGCATGAACAAAGCTTGGAGTTTTTGTAATTCCCGAGCTTGGCTTCGTGTGAAAGGCCGTGTACCTGTGGAGGCTGCCCCAACCGTATCAACATCCTAGGACACTTGAAAACCTTAGGCTCTGATACCAAGTTTGTAACTCCTAGAGATTACACCCTGGGCATCAAACGGTGCTTACAGTCCTGAGGGACCACAAGCTAACCCATGAGCTGGTACCTGTTGTGAGCACTGAATAATAATATCATAATTGCAGAAAAAATTTGATATTGCCATAAGGTTTTATCACTGAATCAATACTAAAATATGAATCTATAGAAAAACTAACTGAATCTAATTAAATACTGAGAAATTAACATGTCAACTAAAAACCTGAATACTGAATAACTGACTCTAATGTCTGAAAAGCCTCTAAAACTGACTGACTGAATATGAGTTTATGGGACAAGCCCCCAATTAACTTTGCTAACTACTAAAATAGAGATTTGATGTAAAATAATTTGTCCTCGAATGATGAGGACTCACCACTGCTACTGTACTGCTGATAGCCTGAGAAGTAAAGTCTAAGCACGGTTCGGGAGCTAAGCATCAACACCTATGATATAATACATCATAGTGCAAAAGAAAGGTATGCGATCAGTACTTTGAATGTAATAGTATGCTAAATGAGGTAGGTGGATATGCATGGTTTCATGAATAAAACTAATAATTTACTAAATATACATGTAAAACATGGAATACTGAGTAGAGAACATGGAATCTGTAGATATTGAAAATATGGAGAATCTATAAATATCGAGTATACATGACAGTCTATAAATACTAAAGATACGTGAAAATCTGTAGACACTGGGGATGCATTACCAAGCTTATAACATAGACTGAGTAAAATCTGAAAACTAAAATACTAAAAAAATATTAATATTTGTATGCTTTGGTCAAACAACTCTAAGACTGTATAACTGAATTGGGACAGTAACTAAGACTGCATCTGATATTGTGGGAGATATTATGTAACCGACATTCCCCAATTAGAGCTAATCGGTGTCCAACCTGTAACCCTAGTTGTAAGGGTGTTAATACCATACCACAGGTACTAACGCTGGCTGTGTGGATCCACTAAACTAATATAATGTCCAAAAGACTAAGGATGTCAAGCGTGAACAAACCGATGACTCCTGCAACATAGTCAAGCCTAATCTGATGGGTGACTTCTTATTTCCTATGCTGGCTACATAGTTCTGGAGTATAGGGATTGCTACTAATGACTCTGCCTATCTAAGAGGGAATCCTCTATACCTACACTCGCTCGGTGTTAAATCCAACTCCCAACTGTATTATGTGACTATTCTGATAATGCTCATAGTATGTTTTGAAGACTATTCTGTAATGTACTAAAACTAGACTACATAAACAACTATGGTTTTCAGGTATTCAATATCTCCAAGACACAAAAACAACAATGGAAAAATGATACTAAAGCTTGGGGGACAAAACATGAAGGCTTTTATTAAATCAATCACTTTTGTAGGAATTTTATCAAACACTGGTAGTTTATGGTTAAAAGCAATCATAGAAATATCATGGAACTTATGGAATAGCATGAATTTAATATAATAGATCTAAATCATTGTTTAATTTAATAAATAATAATTTAAAAACATAGAGGATTGCATGATACGGGACAAATGGCCATCTTATCTTTTGATGACATTTTTGGAGGCCAACACATAGAGACTCAAGACTTGGTCACCTCGAGAAAACAAGAACATGCATGGAGGACCTATTTTGAGCATAACTTAAAGCAATCTCGCGTGTGGAAGATTGCTTGGAGAATTTAAGGTTGAGGACTCACGGTTTTGGACCTTAATTAAAGGTATTTTGGACATTACACATGGTGTATTTACACACCATGGCCGCCCCTCTCATTAAGGGCAAAGTGGTCTTGTTATCTTCATTTGTAATATATTATAAATAGGCCCCCTTAGTCTTATTTTCACGAGATTTTAGAAGGATGAAGAATTGAAAGACCTAACTTCTCTCTTTTGAGAGTGTAACACCCTTAGTTGTAGGACTTGGAAAAGTCACCCTTAGCATAGGGCTTGGAAAAGCCAATATTGATCTTTGCTTGGAAACGGTAGATCTTGAGGCGAGTTCATTCCCTTGGTGGTCACCGTAAGAGTGTGGTTTTGATTGTTACATTCATTAGGGGTTAGTGTTGCTTGGTTCTTAATCTTGTAATAATCTTGGTCTCACTATCTATCTTTATTTTTCTTGCAAATCGTGTATGTGTTGTGTAGTGGACTGTTTTGGGGTCTTCGTTGAATCCGAAACTTGTATTATTGTTGTTCATCTTGTTCATCACGTTTTGTAACTGTTTTGGTGTTAAAATATACTCTTGTATCTTGTATTCTTGTTGTTGGTAGCGAATCCGAGTGAGGTCTCCATCTTGGTCCTCGAATCCTTAAGATTAGTGGACTGTTTTGGTGTTTGTTTCGTGCTTCCCTTGTCAATCCCGTATCATTTGGTATCAAAGCATGGCTTGATATTGTTCCTACAAGATCAATCTTGGGCTTGCTTGTTAGAAAATTCAAAAAAAAAAAAAATCAAAAAAGAAGCAAATCTGTCCATTTTGTGTTCTTGGGCGAAATTGTGTTATTGTTGTGTCTTGGCCGAGATTTTTACTTGTTTTGTTGTTTCTAGTGTTAGTTTTCTTCATCTCTAACACTCTTTAGTCTAAATCTAAGTTTGAGCTTACATTGTTGGTGTTGTATACGTGAACTTGGACTTGGCCGATTTGTTGTTGAACATTGTTGTGGTGGACTGTTTTGGCCTTGTGGCTTTCATCTTGTTGTTGTTATAAGCTTGGCCACGTGATATTGTTGTTAATTGGTGGATTGAGAACCATTTTGTTGAAGGTGTAGTTGTCTTGGCCAAGTGTTGGAGATATTGTTATTGTGGAATTTGGGAGTGGCCATGTGAAAATTGTTGGTGTTCTTGGAGATTATTGTTGTAGTTCTTGGTGTTGTTGTTGTTGTTCTTGATGTTCATCACCACCTTCATATATTGTTGAAGATAATGTGAATGTTAAATCTAAAAAGTTGAAGGAAAAGGGTGTATTATTTGTTAGTCTTGAAAGACACTACAACCAACAAGGACCTATCAATCAAGTCTCAACCACTTTCCAACACTTTTCCATGATTTAAGGATCCATGTTTTAAGGAGAAGTACAATAAAGTCAAGTCTTGAAAACTTGAAATTGAAAAGGGCTCCAAGACTTGTTTGAATTTCCCTCCTTAAACAAATTCCACCAAAGTCCAAATTGAAAAATTGACCAAGACTTGAAATTGGACAACAAAAGTTGTGTGGGACCGAAACCAATACGTGACTGCCATGTCATCACTGCTACTGTTCACGCAATATTTCCGAGCTCAAAATTTTAGATTCTTAGTTTCATCTTATTGTTTCATTAGTTTCATGTCTTGATTCTAGAATTAATTAACAACTAGTAATCACCTACTTAGTTGTAGATTAATTATTGAATCCGTTTCTTCGTGTCTTCGTTGTTTGTGTGCTTTTCTCACTTTTAACTCGTAGTAACTTCTTTGTTTCAAGTTCGTAAGTGAATTTTATTTTTGTGTCTTGAGTCGATCAAACAAGAATCTATTCCGGCCACCAAGTAGAATTGACATCCTATTGACTACCGGAGTATAAACAACCTTTCAATATTTGCCGCTCCAATTGTGAGAATCACAAAGGTGAGTGAATACGAGTGTTAGTGAGAAGTTTTTACTACTAATCTTGTTTGTTCATTTTGTAGGTTTAAAAGGTGATATAAGGGGAATATGTCTTCGATAGCCGGGGATTATTGTGACTACAACATGGGAGACTATGATTGTAGTGAAGGGTTTTATGGCTATGAAGTTGAGGGAGATTGCGGAGGCTATGAAAATAGCCATGATCGAGACTTGGGCAGATTTGAAAGTTACTGTTTTCAGGGAGAAAATGAGGTGAATGAAGTGCCTAGTGCTTATGGTAACTTTGGAGATAATGTAGGACCTCGTGATGGATCTTATGATGATGTTGGGGCATGTGAGGAGTCTTACACTTCTTACTCCGAACCTAGATTTGGTGTTATGTATAACCCTTTTGTTTGCAAAGCTTATGAGAGCTATGATGAGGGTACACGTGAGGAGTATGAAGATCCATATTCTCCACCTTGTAGTACTTCTTATCAAAGTCGATATAGTGTGAATGGTTATACTAGCTCTAGTAGAGGTTGTCCAATGAGAAGAAGAGGGTATGCATCTCCAAAACTAAGGGGTACTCGTATGCCTTACAATGTAGATCCAAGAAGGAGTGTACACTCCGGAAAGGTGACCATGTGTGGGATACCGGGCTGCCTCATTGAGCTAAATGATAGGTACCATAGAAACTACATCGTTCCATCCATGGTTGACTACTTGGGGTTGTTTCGTGAGCCTTTACTTGTTCCATACTTCTTGGACGGGTTTAAGGTTACTGAGAGGGTCAAGGTTGTCTTCTCCCAATTTGAATACCATGAGGAGGTGTGGTGCGATATTCTTTCATTAACATACGGTCATGTATGCTTAGGTGCCAATTGGTTTGCACAACATAGAGTTCCAAACGTGCAAAATTGGCCAAATATTATAAGAGACCAGTGGGGGAATCGCCTCATGACTTACTTGCTGCCTAAGCCACGAAGAGAAATGCCTACCTACTCCAATCCGAATTATTATGAGAGACAAAAGATTGAGAGGAGTAAGGGAGTGCAGGGTGGTAATCCGAGAGTGGAAAAAGGAGAGGTTGTGTGGAGCAAAGTTAGAGGATTACCACCAAACTATGCTAACATTGGTTGTCCTTCTATTTCTAAGGACATTTGTGTAGGTACCAACATGGCAAGCGAAGAAGAACAATGCCAAAAGGAAGTTGCTGCCCAAACTTTTGGAGGACCTTTACACCATGACAAAGAAGAATCTACTCAAGGACTTCAAGGTAAAATGGCAAACTCTTACACTTTTGTACATGTGAATGATAATTGTGTGGCTAGTAGCCCATTGAGTGTGAGTTGTAGCTTGCCTATATGTGAGTGTATTGTTTCTTTGCCACTTGATGATGATGTACATGTTGTGAGTGTGGATACACTAGTTGATCCTATTGATGACCGAATAGACTCTTCTTGTAAGATCGATTTATGTCCACCTAGTGTTGAAACCATTATGTTGAATGAAAGTACGTTATCTTCTGAAATTTGTATTGATCAACTTATGTGTGAAAATTACCCACCACTTGAGGATGTGTATGATGTAATTAATGAACCTCAAGTATGTGATGATGTTGAAAATATTGATCAAAGTGAGAATGAACCCGAGAGCTCTTCTTGGGGTAATGTTGTGTTTGAAACATCCTTGAAACTTGATGTTGATCATTTAGAGAGTGAGGAACTTGCTTGTTCCAAATCTGTCCGTGAGGTAGATCACACTCTTTTTATGTATAATGTCTTGTTTGAAGATGATTTAAACACTCCTAATGAACCTAGGGTGAAAATGATGGTATAGCTTGCCTTGGAAGCTATAGCCTATATGCTAACCCACTATGGTGTGACAACATTCCTCCTAGAGAGGGAAATCTCTTCTTGGAAGATGAGAGAACTCTTAAGGGTAAGGAATGTGTAGTTGCGGAAGCTACTTCTTCTTCTACTTTGTGTGATTTCATTATTGAGAGTACTCATGGTGATTATTGGGAAACTAATAGTGAGTACACACATGAGAGCACCTTAGTAGAAGCCGATTTGAGTGATACCTTTCTCTACTCTCTATTTGCTTTGGATGATATGTATGTTATTGTAGAAAGTATGTCATTTAGTTTGGGTGTAGACCACGGGAAAGGGAAGTGTTGTCGAGACCAGGTGTCTATGGCCACTTTTCCCATTTGACCCCGGTGCCAAATTTAGAAAGGGTGATGCTGGTGCACCAAACTTGCTGCTTGGTCTACATGACAAGTAAAGTGGCACTCTTGATGTATCCTATAACCAAATCCTTTGTACATCTTTTATTGAGTTTTTAATATTCCTTTCAAAGGATTCTTGGTTATATTGCAAATATGTGCAACCTTGGCATGTTGAGATGATTTGTTATGCTAACCCTAACCCTCATGCCATGAGGAGTTTGCATTTGTTGGTCCTCTTTTCGGTTTTGCAAGGTTTGGATTCGAGGTCGAATCCTTTTCAAGAAGGAGGATGATACGGGACAAATGGCCATCTTATCTTTTGATGACATTTTTGGAGGCCAACACATAGAGACTCAAGACTTGGTCACCTCGAGAAAACAAGAACATGCATGGAGGACCCGTTTTGAGCAAAACTTAAAGCAATCTCGCGTGTGGAAGATTGCTTGGAGAATTTAAGGTTGAGGACTCACGGTTTTGGACCTTAATTAAGGGTATTTTGGACATTACACATGGTGTATTTACACACCATGGCCGCCCCTCTCATTAAGGGCAAAGTGGTCTTGTTATCTTCATTTGTAATATATTATAAATAGGCCCCCTTAGTCTTATTTTCACGAGATTTTAGAAGGATGAAGAATTGAAAGACCTAACTTCTCTCTTTTGAGAGTGTAACACCCTTAGTTGTAGGACTTGGAAAAGTCACCCTTAGCATAGGGCTTGGAAAAGCCAATATTGATCTTTGCTTGGAAACAATAGATCTTGAGGCGAGTTCATTCCCTTGGTGGTCACCGTAAGAGTGTGGTTTTGATTGTTACATTCATTAGGGGTTAGTGTTGAAATACACTTGGTTCTTAATCTTGTAATAATCTTGGTCTCACTATCTATCTTTATTTTCTTGCAAATCGTGTATGTGTTGTGTAGTGGACTGTTTTGGGGTCTTCGTTGAATCCGAAACTTGTATTATTGTTGTTCATCACGTTTTGTAACTGTTTTGGTGTTAAAATATACTCTTGTATCTTGTATTCTTGTTGTTGGTAGCGAATCCGAGTGAGGTCTCCATCTTGGTCCTCGAATCCTTAAGATTAGTGGACTGATTTGGTGTTTGTTTCATGCTTCCCTTGTCAATCCCGTATCATTGCATGATATCAAAAATTTTGTGGTAACATGCTATAAAATTAATAGTACATGGAGGTTCATGGATGAAATCATAATTTAAAATCAAATAGCTTGAAAAGATTATAACTTGGTAACTAAAATAGGATATTTGTACTCCATGGATGAAAGGAATCCATGGATGAACATCTAACATACTTGGGATAATGAATTTCCTGAGGTTCTTGGTGAGTTCTTGAGGATTGATCTTGAATTTGAAAGCTAGGGTTTCTTGTTCTTGAAAAGGGGATTTTTGATTGTGAGAGGAATTGAAATAATGATGACTAATTAGGATTTTTAGGGGTTAAATTTCATGTTTTAAGTTAATTAGGTTCGTGGAAATGGACCCAAATACCCCTGAACAAATTTATAAATGCAAGCTATAAACCAATCATCCCAATTTTTGGTCTTGGCTCGATGCGCCACTATTATTCCAAGACACTGGAAATGGACTATTAGGACCTATAAAAACATTGCGATGTGGAGCTATCGCGGTAAGCCTTTGGATTGCCAATTTGGCCACCTCCGCGACGCGCCACCATCGTGGAGGCCCACTGGAAATGTCTAAACTAGAAATTGTCCTACTCCATAATGCACCAACATCTTGGAGTCATAATGTAAATTGAAAATTGTCATTTGAACTATCTCCGCGACGTACTAAGGGTTAAAATGACGATGTTTAACAACTGAAACTTAAAATTGCCATAACTTCTTACCCAGTTATCGAATTTTGGCAAATTTTATATCGTTGGAAAGCTAATTGAATTTCCTACGCAATCGTAGGCTCTAAACTGAAGAATGATGAGTTTTTCAAAATTTTTATTTACAAATACTCATGCACTGGGACTTAGATTATGCTAGGAAAATACGGGGTGTTACATCAATATATGAATAGGGTGCCTATTAGAGTCCCATAAAATGGTATGTAGATGTATGTATATATCTTCAAGAGGATATAAGATATCTTTAGGAAACTTTCTTTATTTCATTCTATATTGTGTGGATCTTTCTATACCTTGTGTTCTAAATTATATTTTACTATTTTCTTCACAGATGGTGAGGACTAGTTCCTATGAGGTTAGAGATGTAGATATGTCATCCGAAGTGAGACATTAGTATAGAGGGTGACTTGCAAGCCCTGGATAGGCTCGAAGTAGTGGATAGACATGAGGATCTTCCCTGTCTAAAGGTAGTACTAGATGGCTCTCCTTAGCCTCAGGCTGAGCATATTGGGGACATGAGGAATACTCCAATCCCACATAGTTCTTTTACCCTAGTCTTGGAGGGGTTACTAGTTCTCTTGGTGACCTATTTAAAGGGTGTTCCTCCAACTCCAAGTATTGTACCTCTATCTATGCCAAAGTCTTCCTATAGTGTTCCTCTAATTCTGATTGTGGATTATAAAGTGGAACCAATATATCCTTACAGTACTCCACAGACCCCGAGTGTTGTTCCTCCTTATGCGCTAATATCTGAGTAAGGTATTTTGAGGTTAGGAGTTAATCCTTCGCTATATTACCTCCCCGAGTAGGATCTCAACCATCTAGATCCTCCTACTATTATGACTATACTTATGTTTTCTAAGGATCAGTAGAAGTTTGAGAGATTGACTCATTTAGGTCCTCTTAGGTTCAATGGTATTGTAGCCAAAGATCCTATGAGTACTTAAATGATTTTCATGTAAAGTTGCTTAACCTTGGATCGCTAGAGTCACATGAGGTTTCTTATACTACTTAACTTAGTAGTTGAAAGTTACAACTAGGGATTAATGATGATCACTTGTTAGTATTAGATCTCTTGGTTCTTCAGAGATGATAAGGGATCAGTTTACTAATGCCTTTTTAGATAGGTTTATACCTTATAGTTTGAGGGGTTAGATGAGAGATAAGTTTAACCACTTGGAGTAGCTCTTTATGACTATTGCAAATTATAAGGCACATTTCCTTACCTTGTCAAGATATTCTTATGCTAGTATTACCATCGAGTCTGAGAAGATTAAAAAGTTTGTAAAGGGGTTGGATGTTTATCTTCTACTTGCTACTACCTAAATGGAAGTGTTACGGGCATCATTTTAGAGTATAGTGGATCATGCTAAAATTACTGAGTCTATTATTTGAGTATTACAGGAAGGCGCCAAAAGGGTACATCATTCGGTCTTAGAGGTCACACTTCTTGAGGTAGAGATTTTAGAGGCTTCCATGGGTATCATGGTAGACCGTACAGGCAGCTTTGTAGGGTTCAAGTAGTGGGTCTTCTATTCTAGAAACTTTTGGTGGTCATTCTTGCTCAGTCGTACCTCTTTTTATTAAGTCGAGCCTCAGAGTTTACTATATGTGTTATGAGGTTGGCCATTTAGCCAAGGACTATCCCATTGTATTTCCATAGCTATATATATATCGGCAGTAAGAGGTAGACGTTTTACTAAAGGTGTGTGAGGCAGAGGTAGTGGTGCTTGTGGTAGTGGTTGCAGGGCTACTCAGTCAGGTGGTGGTCTTGGATAGTGCTATACTATACCCACCATACTAGAGGTAGAGGCTTTTAATTTTGTTATCATAGTTGTCATCTTTTTTTGTTTTAGATCTGTATCCATGTGATTTGATTCGAGATTAACTTTCTTATATGTGTATATATATTTTGCTTTCGGTTTTGATTTTTCAAGTGAGCCACTTGACATGTCTATCTGTGTATCAACCCTTAGAGGAGACTCTTTAGTGGTGGATCGAGTACACCGATCTTGTGTTGTGACCTTTACTGGGCGTAGGACTTAGGTTAATCTTATTGTCTGAGATATGGTAGATTTTTATGTTATTTTGGGTATGGATTAGTTAGTTCCTTATCATGCTATCCTAGATTGTTATTCTAAGGCCATGACCTTTAGCTTTACGGGGTGTGATGGCACAGTGGCCACCTATCTCGGGTTCGTACAGGTGGGGCCAAAAAGGGTCGCCATCTATCTCGGGTTGGCCTTGGTGGGGGTGTGGATCAGGTTCGTGGATCGCGTGGTTCAGGGCCTATAAAGGGTGGGCTGCGCCTTCCTCTGTCAGCTATAGCTTTTAGAGCAGTTGGTTAGCGGCTCACTCTTAAGATTTGGTATCAAAGCTGGGTCACGGGTTCGAATCCCGCTTACACCATGCGCAGGTTCGAGGACGAACCTTACCCTAAGAAAGGGGGGATGATGGCACAGTGGCCACCTATCTCGGGTTCGTACAGGTGGGGCCAAAAAGGGTCGCCATCTATCTCGGGTTGGCCTTGGTGGGGGTGTGGATCGGGTTCGTGGATCGCGTGGTTCAGGGCCTATAAAGGGTGGGCTGCGCCTTCCTCTGTCAGCTATAGCTTTTAGAGCAGTTGGTTAGCGGCTCACTCTTAAGGTTGATGATACGGTTGGGGCAGCCTCCACAGGTACACGGCCTTTCACACGAAGCCAAGCTCGGGAATTACAAAAACTCCAAGCTTTGTTCATGCAAGTGGCCGTGTGTGAGTTGGTGATTGAACCAACCAAGGACCTAAACATTTTTATGTGTGAAGAGAGGTCTTAATGTGTAATAAGATACTCTTCAAGGTTGGCACAAGAAGCAAGGGCGGATGGGTCATTTTACCCCTTTTGTTTGTAGTATAAATAGAACATGTTAGAGAGTTAGTCCTCACTTTTTGAATGCTGATTTTTTGTAACCTAAGAACACTAAACTTTTCTCTCTCTCTTCCACTCTTGGAAGCCGCCACTACTATCTCACAAGTAGAGGGATACTTGTGTTGTCTCTTTGGCTAGAAACAAGGGTTTTGAGGTCGTTGAGTGCCTCTTGGTCCTCGTAAGAACTTGGTGTTTATATTCATTAGACTTAGGGTCCTCTCTTGATGTTAGGGTTCTTAGTTTCTTGAATGTTATATGTCAAGTTATCTATCTTTCTTTATCTTTTGTTGTTGTTGATTTTGTCATCTTAAAGTCTAGTGAAGCCGTGTGGGGCTCTTTTCGATTCACTAGCATTGTTATTTATCTTGTTATTCTTGTGTTGTTGGACTGAAATCCGAGCCTACTTGAAGCTCTTGGTGTTGTTGGTTTGATTTTGTATCAGGGTGTGCTAAGGATAGCTTAGAAGGGTATGCTTCATTTTGGTCCCAAGAGAACTATATATTACCTTCAAGATTGTTTCTTCATTGAGAGAGGATGTTTGTCATATTTGGCCCATATTTGTAATACTAGTGTTGTTTCACCTCTTTCTTTGGATTTTGTTTGTAGTCCATGAGTTCATGGATATTTTCCCTACGAATTTGCCTATATGCCTCCGGATCATGATTTTAAATTTGCCATTTATGTTGATCTAGGCACCAAGCCTATTTCTATTTCTCTTTATAGGATGGCCTCAATAGAGTTGGAGGAATTGAAAGATCAACTGCAGGAGTTTTTGGATAAAGGATTTATTCGACCTAGTATATAACATTGGGTTGTGCCTATCTTTTTTGTAAAGAAAATGGATGGGTCTATGTGTATGGGTATTGATCATTGATAGTTGAACAAGGTGATATTAAGAATAAGTATCGTCTTCCTTGTATTGATGATTTGTTGTATCAGCTTCAGGATGTATTAGTATTTATAACTATTGATTTGAGGTTTGGGTATCACCAATTAAGGATTAGATCTTTCGATATTTCAAAGAAAGCTTTTTGGTCTCAGTATGATCATTATGAGTTCTTGGTCATGTCCTTTGGGTTGACCAATGCCCTATCATTGTTTATGGAGTTGATAATTTGGGTATTTGGATAGTATCTAAACTCTTTTTACATTGCATTTATAGATGATATCATGGTTTATTCTAAGAGTGAGGCTGACCTTGATGAGCATTTGCGAATTGTGCTTCAAAAGTTAAGGAATAAGAAATTTTAAGCTAAATTATCTAAGTGTGGGTTTTGGTTGGAGCCTGTCTCTTTCTAGGGTCATATGGTGACCAAGGATGGTATTATGGTCAATCCAGCCAAGATTATAATGATTTATGACTGGGCTATCCTACCTTGCGTACTGAGATTTAAAATTTTATTGGTTTAGCAGTTACTCTCTATGTTTTGTTGAGGGTTTTTCATATATTATAGATCTATTGACCAAGTTGACTCAGAAGAAGATTTCCTTTTAGTGGTCCGATGTTTGTAAGGTGAGCTTTCAAAAGCTCAAGGATTTGTTGACATCAGCTTCTTTCATGACTTTGCCCAAGGAGGGGTAGGCTTTACCTTCTTTTATGATTCTTCTAGTGTCGATTTTGGTTATGTGTTGATGCATATGGGTAAGGTGATTGTGTATGCTTCTAGTCAGTTGAATCCTTATGAGAAGAATTGCCCTACCCATGATTTAGAGTTGTGTGCAGTTATTTTTTATTTGACGTTATGAAGGCAGTACCTGTATGGAGTCCGTTATGATATTTTCTTGGATTATCATAGCCTTCAATATTTTTTCGCCTATTGAGATCTTAATATGAGGTAGTGTTATTAGCTTAAGTTGCTTAAATACTATGACTTTATTATTCTCTATCATCCGACTAAGGCTAATATGGCTTTCTAAGCCTTGAGTCAGAAGTGAACTAGCATGGGTGGCTTGGCATATCATTTGACTTAAGAGAGACCTTTGTCCTTAAAGGTTCAGTCTTTGGCTAACTAGATTGTTAGGCTTGATATTTAGACACCTGGGTGTGTTTTGGCATTTGTGGAGGCTATGTCTTCCTTGATGGAGTAGATTTGGGCTTATATGTTTGATGATGTTGGTTTAAGAGTAATTCAGGATTTTATGTTGAGTGGTGAGGCTAAGAAAGCTTCACTTGATTCAGATAATGTTTTGATGATTGGAGGTCGAGTTTGTATGCCAAGAGTAGGTGATTAGATTAGATTGATTTTAGAGGAGGCTCATTGTTCTAGATATGCTATCCATCTGGGAGTAACTGAGATGTATTATGATTTGAGACAACATTACTAGTGGGGTGGTATAAGGAAGGATGTGGTGGATTTTGTAGCTCATTGGCTATGTTGCCAGCAGGTGAAGGCCAAACATTTGAGGCCAGGTGGTTTGCTTCAAAGGTTACCCATTCTCGAGTGGAAATGGGAACGGATCACTATAGACTTCTGATACAAAATCAAACCAACAACACCAAGAGCTTCAAGTAGGCTCGGATTTCAGTCCAACAACACAAGATCAACAAGTTTAAAGTTTCGGTTTTTCAGTCCAACAACACAAGAATAACAAGATAAACAACAATGCTAGTGAATCGAAAAGAGCCCCACACGGCTTCACTAGACTTTAAGATGACAAAATCAACAACAACCACAAGATAAGGAAAGATAGATAACTTGACATATAACATTCAAGAAACTAAGAACCCTAACATCAAGAGAGGACCCTAAGTCTAATGAATATAAACACCAAGTTCTTACGAGGACCAAGAGGCACTCAACGACCTCAAAACCCTTGTTTCTAGCCAAAGAGACAACACAAGTATCCCTCTACTTGTGAGATAGTAGTGGCGGCTTCCAAGAGTGGAAGAGAGAGAGAAAAGTTTAGTGTTCTTAGGTTACAAAAATCAGCATTCAAAAAGTGAGGACTAACTCTCTAACATGTTCTATTTATACTACAAACAAAAGGGGTAAAATGACCCATCCGCCCTTGCTTCTTGTGCCAACCTTGAAGAGTAGCTTATTACACATTAAGACCTCTCTTCACACATAAAAACGTTTAGGTCCTTGGTTGGTTCAATCACCAACTCACACACGGCCACTTGCATGAACAAAGCTTGGAGTTTTTGTAATTCCCGAGCTTGGCTTCGTGTGAAAGGCCGTGTACCTGTGGAGGCTGCCCCAACCGTATCATCCTCTCCATCTTGAGAGGAATTTGACCTCAAATTCAGCACTTGGTCATCTTCAACCGCATCCACGAGGGAGAGATCACCAACGTTGAAAGTGTTGTGCACTTGATATTCCGGTGGAAGGTAAATCTTGTAGGCGTTGTCATTGATTCTCTCAAGTACTTGGAAAGGACCATCACCCCTTGGCAGCAATTTGGACTTCCTTTGAGCTGGAAACCGATCCTTCCGAAGATGCACCCACACCCAATCTCCGGGTTCAAGCACAAGCCTTCTTCTCCCTTTGTTTACCCTTTTTGCAACCTCTTGGTTCTTCTTTTCAAGTTTGATCCGCACCGTCTCATGCATTTTCTTCATTGCCTCGGCTCTTTTATTTCCATCTAAGCTGGTCATGAGATCACTAGACAAAGGAGTGAGATCTAAAGGGGTAAGGGGATTTAGGCCGTAAACACATTCAAAGGGAGTCATTCCCGTGCTCGAATGTATTACCCGGTTGTATACAAACTCCACCAAGTGTAGGTGATCTTCCCATGAAGTCAGTTTACCTTTAACCATAGAACGTAGCATAGACCCTAAGGTTCTATTTACTACCTCCGTTTGGCCATCGGTTTGTGGGTGGCATGACGTGGAGAAAAGTAACTTCGTTCCAAGCCTACCCCACATGGACTTCCAAAAGAGACTTAGGAACTTGGAGTCCCTATCGCTCACAATAGTCCTCGGTACCCCGTGAAGCTTTACAACATGTTCAACAAATAATGAAGCTACACTACGAGCATCCTCGGTTTTAGCACATGGAATAAAATGAGCCATTTTAGAGAATCTATCAACAATAACAAAAATGCTATCTCGGCCCTTTCTATTCCTTGGCAGCCCCAAAACAAAATCCATCGAAATGTCCAACCAAGGTCTAAGGGGAGTAGGGAGTGGGGTGTATAATCCTTGAGGTATGATACGGGACAAATGGCCATCTTATCTTTTGATGACATTTTTGGAGGCCAACACATAGAGACTCAAGACTTGGTCACCTCGAGAAAACAAGAACATGCATGGAGGACCCGTTTTGAGCATAACTTAAAGCAATCTCGCGTGTGGAAGATTGCTTGGAGAATTTAAGGTTGAGGACTCACGGTTTTGGACCTTAATTAAGGGTATTTTGGACATTACACATGGTGTATTTACACACCATGGCCGCCCCTCTCATTAAGGGCAAAGTGGTCTTGTTATCTTCATTTGTAATATATTATAAATAGGCCCCTTAGTCTTATTTTCACTAGATTTTGAAGGATGAAGAATTGAAAGACATAACTTCTCTCTTTGGAGAGTGTAACACCCTTAGTTGTAGGACTTGGAAAAGTCACCCTTAGCATAGGGCTTGGAAAAGCCAATATTGATCTTTGCTTGGAAACGGTAGATCTTGAGGCGAGTTCATTCCCTTGGTGGTCACCGTAAGAGTGTGGTTTTGATTGTTACATTCATTAGGGGTTAGTGTTGAAATACACTTGGTTCTTAATCTTGTAATAATCTTGGTCTCACTATCTATCTTTATTTTTCTTGCAAATCGTGTATGTGTTGTGTAGTGGACTGTTTTGGGGTCTTCGTTGAATCCGAAACTTGTATTATTGTTGTTCATCTTGTTCATCACATTTTGTAACTGTTTTGGTGTTAAAATATACTCTTGTATCTTGTATTCTTGTTGTTGGTAGCGAATCCGAGTGAGGTCTCCATCTTGGTCCTCGAATCCTTAAGATTAGTGGACTGATTTGGTGTTTGTTTCGTGCTTCCCTTGCCGATCCCGTATCATTTGTTATCAAAGCATGGCTTGATATTGTTCCTACAAGATCAATCTTGGGCTTGCTTGTTAGAAAATTCAAAAAAAAAACAAAAGAAGCAAATCTGTCCATTTTGTGTTCTTGGCCGAAATTGTGTTATTGTTGTGTCTTGGCCGAGATTTTTACTTGTTTTGTTGTTTCTAGTGTTAGTTTTCTTCATCTCTAACACTCTTTAGTCTAAATCTAAGTTTGAGCTTACATTGTTGGTGTTGTTTACGTGAACTTGGACTTGGCCGATTTGTTGTTGAACATTGTTGTGGTGGACTGTTTTGGCCTTGTGGATTTCATCTTGTTGTTGTTATAAGCTTGGCCACGTGATATAGTTGTTAATTGGTGGATTGAGAACCATTTTGTTGAAGGTGTAGTTGTCTTGGCCAAGTGTTGGAGATGTTGTTATTGTGGAATTTGGGAGTGGCCGTGTGAAAATTGTTGGTGTTCTTGGAGATTATTGTTGTAGTTCTTGGTGTTGTTGTTGTTGTTCTTGATGTTCATCACCACCTTCATATATTGTTGAAGATAAAGTGAATGTTAAATCTAAAAAGTTGAAGGAAAAGGGTGTATTATTTGTTAGTCTTGAAAGACACTACAACCAACAAAGACCTATCACTCAAGTCTCAACCACTTTCCAACACTTTTCCATGATTTAAGGATCCATGTTTTAAGGAGAAGTACAATAAAGTCAAGTCTTGAAAACTTGAAATTGAAAAGGGCTCCAAGACTTGTTTGAATTTCCCTCCTTAAACAAATTCCACCAAAGTCCAAATTGAAAAATTGACCAAGACTTGAAATTGGACAACAAAAGTTGTGTGGGACCGAAACCAATACGTGACTGCCATGTCATCACTGCTACTGTTCACGCAATATTTCCGAGCTCAAAATTTTAGATTCTTAGTTTCATCTTATTGTTTCATTAGTTTCATGTCTTGATTCTAGAATTAATTAACAACTAGTAATCACCTACTTAGTTGTAGATTAATTATTGAATCCGTTTCTTCGTGTCTTCGTTGTTTGTGTGCTTTTCTCATTTTTAACTCGTAGTAACTTCTTGTTTCAAGTTCGTAAGTGAATTTTATTTTTGTGTCTTGAGTCGATCAAACAAGAATCTATTCCGGCCACCAAGTAGAATTGACATCCTATTGACTACCGGAGTATAAACAACCTTTCAATATTTGCCGCTCCAATTGTGAGAATCACAAAGGTGAGTGAATACGAGTGTTAGTGAGAAGTTTTTACTACTAATCTTGTTTGTTCATTTTGTAGGTTTAAAAGGTGATATAAGGGGAATATGTCTTCGATAGCCGGGGATTATTGTGACTACAACATGGGAGACTATGATTGTAGTGAAGGGTTTTATGGCTACGAAGTTGAGGGAGATTGCGGAGGCTATGAAAATAGCCATGATCGAGACTTGGGCAGATTTGAAAGTTACTGTTATGATGATGTTGGGGCATGTGAGGAGTCTTACACTTCTTACTCCGAACCTAGATTTGGTGTTAGGTATAACCCTTTTGTTTGCAAAGCTTATGAGAGCTATGATGAGGGTACACGTGAGGAGTATGAAGATCCATATTCTCCACCTTGTAGTACTTCTTATCAAAGTCGATATAGTGTGAATGGTTATACTAGCTCTAGTGGAGGTTGTCCAATGAGAAGAAGAGGGTATGCATCTCCAAAACTAAGGGGTACTCGTATGCCTTACAATGTAAATCCAAGAAGGAGTGTACACTCCGGAAAGGTGACCATGTGTGGGATACCGGGCTGCCTCATTGAGCTAAATGATAGGTACCATAGAAACTACATCGTTCCATCCATGGTTGACTACTTGGGGTTGTTTCGTGAGCCTTTACTTGTTCCATACTTCTTGGACGGGTTTAAGGTTACTGAGAGGGTCAAGGTTGTCTTCTCCCAATTTGAATACCATGAGGAGGTGTGGTGCGATATTCTTTCATTGACATACGGTCATGTATGCTTAGGTGCCAATTGGTTTGCACAACATGGAGTTCCAAACGTGCAAAATTGGCCAAATATTATAAGAGACCAGTGGGGGAATCGCCTCATGACTTACTTGCTGCCCAAGCCACGAAGAGAAATGCCTACCTACTCCAACCCGAATTATTATGAGAGACAAAAGATTGAGAGGAGTAAGGGGGTGCAAGGTGGTAATCCGAGAGTTGAAGAAAGAGAGGTTGTGTGGAGCGAAGTGAGGGGATTACCACCAAACGATGCTAACATTGGTTGTCCTTCTATTTCTAAGGACATTTGTGTAGGTACCAACATGGCAAGCGAAGAAGAACAATGTCAAAAGGAAGTTGCTGCCCAAGCTTTTGGAGGACCTTCACACCATGGCAAAGAAGAATCTACTCAAGGACTTCAAGGTAAAATGGATAACTCTTACACTTTTGTACATGTGAATGATAATTGTGTGGCTAGTAGCCCATTGAGTGTGAGTTGTAGTTTTCCTATATGTGAGTCTATTGTTTCTTTGCCACTTGATGATGATGTACATATTGTGAGTTTGGATACACTAGTTGACCCTATTGATAACAAAATTGACTTCGCTTGTGAGATCGATTTATGGACACCTAGTGTTGAAGCCTATATGTTGAATGGAAGTACATCGTCTTGTGTAATGGGTGTTGATCAACTTGTTCGTGAAAATTGTCCACCACTTGAGTATGTGTGTGATGTACTTAATAGGACTCAAGTGAGTGAAATATTTGAAAATGTTGGTCAACAAAGTAAGAATGAACCCGAGAGCTCTTCTTGGGGTAATATTGTGTTTGAAACATCCTTGAAACTTGATATTGATCATTTAGAGAGTGAGGAACTTTCTTGTTCCAAATCTGTCCGTGAGGTAGATCACACTCAAGATGGAGAGGATGATACGGTTGGGGCAGCCTCCACACGTACACGGCCTTTCACACGAAGCCAAGCTCGGGAATTACAAAAACTCCAAGCTTTGTTCATGCAAGTGGCCGTGTGTGAGTTGGTGATTGAACCAACCAAGGACCTAAACGTTTTTATGTGTGAAGAGGGGTCCTAATGTGTAATAAACTACTCTTCAAGGTTGGCACAAGAAGCAAGGGCGGATGGGTCATTTTACCCTTTTTGTTTGTAGTATAAATAGAACATGTTAGAGAGTTAGACTTCACTTTTTGAATGCTGAAATTTGTAACCTAAAATACCAAACATTTCTCTCTCTCTTCCACACTTGGAAGCCGCCACTATTTCCTCACAAGTAGAGGGATACTTGTGTTGTCTCTTTGGCTAGAAACAAGGGTTTTGAGGTCTTTGAGTGCCTCTTGGTCCTCGTAAGAACTTGGTGTTTATATTCATTAGACTTAGGGTCCTCTCTTGATGTTAGGGTTCTTAGTTTCTTGAATGTTATATGTCAAGTTATCTATCTTTCTTTATCTTGTTTTTGTTGTTGATTTTGTTATCTTGAAGTCTAGTGAAGCCGTGTGGGGCTCTTTTCGATTCACTAGCATTGTTATCTATCTTGTTGTTCTTGTGTTGTTGGGCTGAAAAACTGAATGTTAAACTTGTTGTTCTTGGTGTTGTTGGACTGAAATCCGAGTCTTCTTGATGTTCTTGTTGTTGTTGGTTCGATTTTGTATCATTTGGTATCAGAGCTAGGTCACGGGTTCGAATCCCGCTTACACCATGCGCAGGTTCGAGGGCGAACCTTTCCCTAAGAAAGGGGGGATGATGGCAGATGGCCAGTCATCTCAGGTTTGGAAAGGATGACACCCAAAGGGGGTGTGGGTCCATCTCGAGTTGGCCTTGGTGGGGGTGTGTGATCGGGTTCGTGACCCTTTAGTTCAGGGCCTATAAAGGGTGGGATGCGCCTTCCTCTACCAGCTATAGCTTTTAGAGCAGTTGGTTAGTGGCTCACCCTTAAGGTTGATGATGGAAGATGGCCAGTCATCTCAGGTTTGGAAAGGATGACACCCAAAGGGGGTGTGGGTCCATCTCGAGTTGGCCTTGGTGGGGGTGTGTGATCGGGTTCGTGACCCTTTGGTTCAGGGCCTATAAAGGGTGGGATGCGCCTTCCTCTACCAGCTATAGCTTTTAGAGCAGTTGGTTAGTGGCTCACCCTTAAGATTTGGTATCAAAGCTTGACCGGTTGTGTTCCAACATAACCCATCTTGGGCTAGTACACGGCTTAAACAAACAACACCAAAAAGGAAATTCTGAAAATCAGTCCCTTACAAGTGGAATCCGAGAATGATGTTGCATGTCTAGATCTAAGTGTTAATTTTGCTTGTTTAGTGAGTTCCTAGTGTTGGTTTCTTTCTCACCAACACTAAGTTGTCTAGATCCGAAAGTTGAGCTTGAAAACTTGAACATTGTGTAGTGACTTGAAGTGGCCGAAGTTGTATGTTGTTGATGACCAAAAGAAAATAAAATCGGTGGATGTTGTGTTTATGTGCTAAAGAAGTTGAAGAAGATTGTTGAGGTGTTCATCTTTTGAACTTGTTCATCTTGTTCATCTTGTTGTGTGCTCAAGTTGTAAGACAAGCTATAAAGTTGTTGTGAAAGACTTGCACCCATCACCTTGTAGTCTTGTCAATCACTTTTCCCTAATTCAAGGAGCCTTATTTTGTGGGATAGTCTACCAAACATCACTTTCTTGAGTTTGAAAAGGGTGAAATACTACAAGATTTTATTTTCCCACCAAAAAACACTTTGAAAACTATAACAAGTTGTGTGAATATTGACAAAAAAAAAGAGAAAAGAAAACGTGTGGAACCATTGCATGCTGCCACGTCACTATAAGCTCAACTTAGGATGTTCTTTGGTTGCTGTTGATCCTTGGTTTCCCTTACTTGGTCCTAGAACTAATTAACAAACTAGTACATTCCTACTAGGTTGTCAATTAGACCCTTGAACCGTTTGTTCGTGTCAACGTTTATTTGAGTGCTTTTTATTCGTTTGAATGAGTTGCTGATTTTTGGTTCTAGTCCGGCAAGAATTCTTTGAGTCTTCAAACAAGAATCCATTCCGGATAAGAGCTTACTCATACCTTAAAATTTCACGGTTACTAGCCAATTATACAACACTTGTGGAACACGAACTTGTGGTGAACTAAAGCGGATAATATCTTGACAATGGAAGGAACTACGTCTCATAGTGTGGATACTAATGCCCTTGATTCTATGAGGGTCACTCTTGAGGCCGTTACCCGGACACTTGAAAGGTTGAATTCGGAATTTGGGGCCGTGAGAGGGGACTTGGCAGCAATAAAGGGGGAGGTGTCGACTATTAGTGGGAGATTAGAACAAGTGGAGAGTCAAAGGAACTCTCGTCCTTCTACTCCTCTACATGTATCTACCAATGGTCATGATAGGACCTCCTCCGCAACCATCACCCCCGAAACAGTCCACCAAATGCTAAATGCACCCCAAGCTCCACTAAATACCGCAAGCCAAACTACCTATTTTCCTCCAAACCGAGACTCCACTAGACCACTACATTTCCAAGCCCCTCCAATTCCACAAGAGGGATTTGGACGCCAAGCACCTCCACTAAATCCGAACCCTCCCTTCCAAGCTCCATTAAACCAAAGACCACAAATTCCAAATCCTCCGAATCAAAACGGCCAAGGCCGACCAGCCCACTTTGAAGGATACGGTAGAGAGGAGTATGAAGGAGATGGAGCCTTTGATGATGCTTATATGAGGGAGGAGGAGTTAAGAGGGGGTCGAGGAGAACCTAGGAGATACCTGGGGTATGGAGATAGGGGAAACCGACACCAAGAGAGAGACGTAGGCATCAACACCATCAAGTTGAGCCTACCCATCTTTAAGGGTGAAAGTGATCCCGAGGCCTACTTAACTTGGGAATCGGCTTGTGACAAGGTTTTCCAAGTTAATGATATCTCGGACGAAAAGAAGAGTTGCTACGCTATAGCTCACCTTGAGGGCTATGCTAACACTTGGTGGGAGTATGTTAAACGATTTGGTAATGAATTAGTTGATGGGCAGCCACCACCTTGGTATCGGTTGAGGTATTTGATGAGACAACGATACCTTCCCGAGAGATATCGTCATGAGTTGCTTGCTAGATTATATGGCTTGCGGCAAGGAGGCAAGAGTGTGATGGCCTATTTTGACTAGTTCCAACAACTCATGTTGAAACTTGATCATCGTGGGGAGAAAATCAGTCACGACATCATCCGGTTCAAGTGTGGGTTGAACAAAGAGATCTCCACTCATTTGACCCTTCACCGGTTTGAAACCATTGACGGTATATTCCAAGCGGCCCTTGAGATTGAAAGGGAACTTAAGGAGAGATCATCCTTCAAGGCAAGGGTACAAACACCCTCGGGTTGGACCAAAAACAAGGACCAACCCGCTCCTATGAAGCTGCCCGAGTCCAAAACCGTCCCTAAATTCCCTCCGAAACCGGAGGCTCCCAAATATCCCAATCCAAAGGGGTTCCAATGCTTCAAGTGCCAAGGTTGGGGGCATAAGGCCAATGAATGTCCGAACCGGCGCAATGTGATCCTACGAGAAGGAAAGGTGTACTACCTTGGTGAGGAGGTGGATTCCGAAAGGGGGGAGGATGAGGCCGAGCCTCAAGATGGAGAGGGAGCTGAAAATGGGCCGAATGATGATGAAGTAGACGGTAGTGAAGATGTCTTTCCACAAAAAGGGGAGTGTGTGGTTCCTAACTTTGTGGTTAGACGTGTCATGATTAATAAGGCGATAGGTGACCCGAGTCAAAGGGAAAATCTATTCCATACTAAGTGTCTTGTAAAGGAGAATGTGTGCACCTTGGTGATTGATAGTGGTAGTTGTACAAATGTTGCGAGCCATGCTATGGTGAATTTCTTGAAGCTACCAACTACACCACACACTAGTCCTTACAAGCTACAATGGTTGAATGATTGTGGTGAATTAAGGGTCACAAGGCAATGTGTGATTCGGTTTAAGGTGGGAAACTACCACGATGAGGTACTTTGTGACGTGATCCCAATGCAAGCATGTCACTTGTTGTTAGGTAGACCATGGCAATATGATAGGTCTACTAAACATGATGGGAGGACCAACCGGTATACGCTTGAGAAGGATGGCCGAAAGGTCACACTTCATCCTCTTTCACCCTCCCAAGTAAACGAGTGGCACCAAAAGATGAGAGAGTTGAAGGGAAAGGGAAAGGAATCCGGGAAGGGAGAAAAGGGGGGGAGTGCCGTAGGTGAGGAAGTCGGGACATCCGAGGCTGTCCCAACGACAAGGGAGATGGAAAATGTAGTGATGTTGGCTAGGAGGAAAGAACTCTTCGTGGATCATGATGAAAACAAGCCGATGTTACTCTTGGCCCATTGTTTTAATACTAACCCCACTAATTCTTCCATTTCCCCTTTGATTTCTTGTGTGTTGCAGGAGTATGAAGATGTATTTCCTCAAGAACTTCCGCAAGGATTGCCCCCACTTCGGGGAATTGAGCACCAAATTGACTTGGTACCGGGTTCACAACTTCCTAACAAACCAGCCTATAGGAGCAATCCCATGGACACTAAGGAGCTTGAAAGACAAGTTGAGGAGCTTCTCAACAAGGGATACATCAAGGAAAGCATGAGTCCGTGTGCTGTTCCGGTGCTTTTGGTACCAAAGAAGGACGAAACTTGGCGTATGTGCGTCGATTGTAGAGCCATCAACAAAATCACTATAAGGTATCGTCATCCAATCCCTAGACTAGATGATATGTTAGATGAACTCCACGGATCTTGTTTGTTTTCTAAAGTGGACCTTAGGAGTGGCTATCACCAAATTCGCATGCAACCCGGTGATGAGTGGAAGACCGCATTCAAGACCAAATTCGGTCTATATGAGTGGCTGGTCATGCCCTTCGGCCTCACCAATGCTCCTAGCACCTTTATGAGGCTAATGAATCATGTAATGAAGCCTTATATTGTAAAATTTGTGGTGGTTTACTTTGATGATGTGTTGGTATATAGTAAATCTATTGATGATCATGTAATGCATTTGAGATGTGTGTTTGATGTGCTCCGAAAGGAGAAGCTGTATGCCAACATGGAGAAGTGTTCTTTTGGTGTTGATAAGGTTATATTCTTGGGTTTTGTCGTGAGCTCAAGGGGTGTGGAAGTGGACGATTCCAAGATAGACTCTATTCGAAGTTGGCCGACCCCTAAAACTATTGGAGAAATCCGAAGTTTCCACGGGTTGGCAAGCTTCTATAGGAGGTTTGTCAAAGGATTTAGCTCCATATCAGCCCCTTTAACCGAGGTAATTAGAAAAGACGGACCCTTTAAATGGGGTGATGAGCAAGCTAGGGCTTTTGAGGCCTTGAAAGCTACGCTCATCTCGGCGCCTTTATTGCAATTGCCCGATTTTGATAAGATGTTTGAAGTAGAGTGTGATGCTAGTAAGGTTGGCATCGGGGCTGTTTTGATGCAAGAAGGTAAGCCCGTTGCTTATTTCAGTGAAAAACTCAAAGGGGCAACTCTTAATTACTCAACTTATGATTTGGAGTTGTACGCCCTTGTTAGAGCTTTGGGAAATTGGCAACATTATTTGTGGCCTAAGGAGTTTGTGATACGAACGGATCATGAGTCGTTGAAACACCTTAAGAGCCAAGACAAGCTGAATAGGCGTCATGCTAAGTGGATTGAGTTCATCGAGACTTTCCCTTATGTAATTCATTACAAAAGGGGAAAGGAAAATGTTGTTGCCGATGCCTTGTCTAGGAAGCATGTGCTTGTTGCTACCTTGTCTTCGAAATTGATGGGTTTTGAGAGCTTGCGGTTGTTGTATCCCGAGGATCCTACCTTTGCTCCTATTTTTAGGGAATGCAAAGAGTGGGGAAGGGACCGTTGGCTTAAAGAGAATGACCATTCCTCCTACTCTCGGTTCGATGGGTATTTGTTCAAAGGGAGGCGGTTGTGTGTTCCTTCTAGTTCTTGGAGGGAATTATTTGTGAGGGAGGCCCATGACGGAGGCCTCATGGGGCACTTTGGGGTAGACAAGACCCTCGGAATCTTAGAGGAGAACTTCTATTGGCCAAAAATGCGCAAAGACGTCACTAAAATTTGTAGTCAATGCGTGGCCTGCCGGAGTGCGAAATCTCGTCTCCTACCTCAAGGATTGTACACCCCACTCCCTACTCCCCTTAGACCTTGGTTGGACATTTCGATGGATTTTGTTTTGGGGCTGCCAAGGACTAGAAAGGGCCGAGATAGCATTTTTGTTATTGTTGATAGATTCTCTAAAATGGCTCATTTTATTCCATGTGCTAAAACCGAGGATGCTCGTAGTGTAGCTTCATTATTTGTTGAACATGTTGTAAAGCTTCACAGGGTACCGAGGACTATTGTGAGCGATAGGGACTCCAAGTTCCTAAGTCTCTTTTGGAAGTCCATGTGGGGTAGGCTTGGAACGAAGTTACTTTTCTCCACGTCTTGCCACCCACAAACCGATGGCCAAACGGAGGTAGTAAATAGAACCTTAGGGTCTATGCTACGTTCTATGGTTAAAGGTAAACTGACTTCATGGGAAGATCACCTACCCTTGGTGGAGTTTGCATACAACCGGGTAATACATTCGAGCACGGGAATGACTCCCTTTGAATGTGTTTACGGCCTAAATCCCCTTACCCCTTTAGATCTCACTCCTTTGTCTAGTGATCTCATGACCAGCTTAGATGGAAATAAAAGAGCCGAGGCAATGAAGAAAATGCATGAGACGGTGCGGCTCAAGCTTGAAAAGAAGAACCAAGAGGTTGCAAAAAGGGTAAACAAAGGGAGAAGAAGGCTTGTGCTTGAACCCGGAGATTGGGTGTGGGTGCATCTTCGAAAGGATCGGTTTCCAGCTCAAAGGAAGTCCAAATTGCTGCCAAGGGGTGATGGTCCTTTCCAAGTACTTGAGAGAATCAATGACAACGCTTACAAGATTGACCTTCCACCCGAATATCAAGTGCACAACACTTTCAACGTTGGTGATCTCTCCCTCGTTGATGCGGTTGAAGATGACCAAATGCTGAATTTGAGGTCAAATTCCTCTCAAGATGGAGAGGATGATACGGTTGGGGCAGCCTCCACACGTACACGGCCTTTCACACGAAGCCAAGCTCGGGAATTACAAAAACTCCAAGCTTTGTTCATGCAAGTGGCCGTGTGTGAGTTGGTGATTGAACCAACCAAGGACCTAAACGTTTTTATGTGTGAAGAGGAGTCCTAATGTGTAATAAACTACTCTTCAAGGTTGGCACAAGAAGCAAGGGCGGATGGGTCATTTTACCCTTTTTGTTTGTAGTATAAGTAGAACATGTTAGAGAGTTAGACTTCACTTTTTGAATGCTGAAATTTGTAACCTAAAATACCAAACATTTCTCTCTCTCTTCCACACTTGGAAGCCGCCACTATTTCCTCACAAGTAGAGGGATACTTGTGTTGTCTCTTTGGCTAGAAACAAGGGTTTTGAGGTCTTTGAGTGCCTCTTGGTCCTCGTAAGAACTTGGTGTTTATATTCATTAGACTTAGGGTCCTCTCTTGATGTTAGGGTTCTTAGTTTCTTGAATGTTATATGTCAAGTTATCTATCTTTCTTTATCTTGTTGTTGTTGTTGATTTTGTTATCTTGAAGTCTAGTGAAGCCGTGTGGGGCTCTTTTCGATTCACTAGCATTGTTATCTATCTTGTTGTTCTTGTGTTGTTGGGCTGAAAAACTGAATGTTAAACTTGTTGTTCTTGGTGTTGTTGGACTGAAATCCGAGTCTTCTTGATGTTCTTGTTGTTGTTGGTTCGATTTTGTATCACTTCAACTCCCTCATCTTTTGATGCCACTCATTTACTTGGGAGGGTGAGAGAGGATGAAGTGTGACCTTTCGGCCATCCTTCTCAAGCGTATACCGGTTGGACCTCCCATCGTGTTTAGTAGACCTATCATATTGCCATGGTCTACCTAACAACAAGTGACATGCTTGCATTGGGATCACGTCACAAAGTACCTCATCGTGGTAGTTTGCCACCTTAAACCGAATCACACATTGCCTCGTGACCCTTAATTCACCACAATCATTCAACCATTGTAGCTTGTAAGGACTAGTGTATGGTGTAGTTGGTAGCTTCAAGAAATTTACCATAGCATGGCTCGCAACATTTGTACAACTACCACTATCAATCACCAAGGTGCACACATTCTCCTTTACAAGACACTTAGTATGGAATAGATTTTCCCTTTGACTCGGGTCATCTATCGCCTTACTAATCATGACACGTCTAACCACAAAGTTTGGAACCACACACTCCCCCTCTTGTGGATAGACATCTTCACTACCATCTACTTCATCATCATTCGGCCCATTTTCAGCTCCCTCTCCATCTTGAGGCTCGGCCTCATCCTCCCCCCTTTCGGAAACCACCTCCTCACCAAGGTAGTACACCTTTCCTTATCGTAGGATCACATTATGCCGGTTCGGACATTCGTTGGCCTTATGCCCCCAACCTTGGCACTTGAAGCATTGGAACCCCTTTGGGTTGGGATATTTGTGAGCCTCCGGTTTGGAGGGAATTTAGGGACGGTTTTGGACTCGGGCAGCTTCATAGGGGCGGGTTGGTCCTTGTTTTTGGTCCAACCCGAGGGGGTTTGTACCCTTGCCTTGAAGGATGATCTCTCCTTAAGTTCCCTTTCAATCTCAAGGGCCGCTTGGAATATACCGTTAATGGTTTCAAACCGGTGAAGGGTCAAATGAGTGGAGATCTCTTTGTTCAACCCACACTTGAACCGGATGATGTCGTGACTGATTTGCTCCCCACGATGATCAAGTTTCAACATGAGTTGTTGGAACTCGTCAAAATAGGCCATCACACTCTTGCCTCCTTGCCGCAAGCCATATAATCTAGCAAGCAACTCATGACGATATCTCTCGGGAAGGTATCGTTGTCTCATCAAATACCTCAACCGATACCAAGGTGGTGGCTGCCCATCGACTAATTCATTACCAAATCGTTTAACATACTCCCACCAAGTGTTAGCATAGCCCTCAAGGTGAGCTATAGCGTAGCAACTCTTCTTTTCGTCCGAGATGTCATTAACTTGGAAAACTTTGTCACAAGCCGATTCCCAAGTTAAGTAGGCCTCGGGATCACTTTCACCCTTAAAGATGGGTAGGCTTAACTTGATGGTGTTGATGCCTACGTCTCTCTCTTGGTGTCGGTTTCCCCTATCTCCATACCCCCGGTATCTCCTAGGTTCTCCTCGACCCCCTCTTAACTCCTCCTCCCTCATATAAGCATCATCAAAGGCTCCATCTCTTTCATACTCCTCTCTACCGTATCCTTCAAAGTGGGCTGGTCGGCCTTGGCCGTTTTGATTCGGAGGATTTGGAATTTGTGGTCTTTGGTTTAATGGAGCTTGGAATGGAGGGTTCGGATTTAGTGGAGGTACTTGGCGTCCAAATCCCTCTTGTGGAATTGGAGGGGCTTGGAAATGTAGTGGTCTAGTGGAGTCTCGGTTTGGAGGAAAATAGGTAGTTTGGCTTGCGGTATTTAGTGGAGCTTGGGGTGCATTTAGCATTTGGTGGACTGTTTCGGGGGTGATGGTTGCGGAGGAGGTCCTATCATGACTATTGGTAGATACATGTAGAGGAGTAGAAGGACGAGAGTTCCTTTGACTCTCCACTTGTTCTAATCTCCCACTAATAGTCGACACTTCCCCCTTTATTGCTGCCAAGTCCCCTCTCACGGCCCCAAATTCCGAATTCAACCTTTCAAGTGTCCGGGTAACGGCCTCAAGAGTGACCCTCATAGAATCAAGGGCATTAGTATCCACACTATGAGACGTAGTTCCTTCCATTGTCAAGATATTATCCGCTTTAGTTCACCACAAGTTCGTGTTCCACAAGTGTTGTATAATTGGCTAGTAACCGTGAATTTTTTTTAAGGTATGAGTAAGCTCTTATCCGGAATGGATTCTTGTTTGAAGACTCAAAGAATTCTTGCCGGACTAGAGTCAAAAAAAATCAGCAACTCATTCAAACGAATAAAAGCACTCAAATAAACGTTGACACGAACAAACGGTTCAAGGATCTAATTGACAACCTAGTAGGAATGTACTAGTTTGTTAATTAGTTCTAGGACCAAGTAAGGGAAACCAAGGATCAACAATTAGCAACCAAAGAATATCCTAAGTTGAGCTTATAGTGACGTGGCAGCATGCAATGGTTCCACACGTTTTTCTTCTCTTTTTTTTTTTTTGTTAATATTCACACAACTTGTTATAGTTTGCAAAGTGTTTTTGGTGGGAAAAATAAAATCTTGTAGTATTTCACCCTTTTCAAACTCAAGAAAGTGATGTTTGGTAGACTAATCCCACAAAACAAGGCTCCTTGAATTAGGGAAAAGTGATTGACAAGACTAAAAGGTGATGGGTGCAAGTCTTTCACAACAACTTTATAGCTTGTCTTACAACTTGAGCACACAACAAGATGAACAAGATGAACAAGTTCAAAAGATGAACACCTCAACAATCTTCTTCAACTTCTTTAGCACATAAACACAACATCCACCGATTTTATTTCTTTTTGGTCATCAACAACATACAACTTTCGGCCACTTCAAGTCACTACACAATGTTCAAGTTTTCAAGCTCAACTTTTGGATCTAGACACCTTAGTGTTGGTGAGAAAGAAACCAACACTAGGAACTCACTAAACAAGCAAAATAACACTTAGATCTAGACATGCAACATCATTCTCGGATTCTACTTTTAATGGACAGATTTTCAGAATTTCCTTTTGGTGTTGTTTGTTTAAGCCGTGTACTAGCCCAAGATGGGTTATGTTGGAACACAACCGGTCTTGCTTTGATACCAAATGATACAAAATCAAACCAACAACACCAAGAGCTTCAAGTAGGCTCGGATTTCAGTCCAACAACACAAGATCAACAAGTTTAAAGTTTCGGTTTTTCAGTCCAACAACACAAGAATAACAAGATAAACAACAATGCTAGTGAATCGAAAAGAGCCCCACACGGCTTCACTAGACTTTAAGATGACAAAATCAACAACAACCACAAGATAAGGAAAGATAGATAACTTGACATATAACATTCAAGAAACTAAGAACCCTAACATCAAGAGAGGACCCTAAGTCTAATGAATATAAACACCAAGTTCTTACGAGGACCAAGAGGCACTCAACGACCTCAAAACCCTTGTTTCTAGCCAAAGAGACAACACAAGTATCCCTCTACTTGTGAGATAGTAGTGGCGGCTTCCAAGAGTGGAAGAGAGAGAGAAAAGTTTAGTGTTCTTAGGTTACAAAAATCAGCATTCAAAAAGTGAGGACTAACTCTCTAACATGTTCTATTTATACTACAAACAAAAGGGGTAAAATGACCCATCCGCCCTTGCTTCTTGTGCCAACCTTGAAGAGTAGCTTATTACACATTAAGACCTCTCTTCACACATAAAATCGTTTAGGTCCTTGGTTGGTTCAATCACCAACTCACACACGGCCAGTTGCATGAACAAAGCTTGGAGTTTTTGTAATTCCCGAGCTTGGCTTCGTGTGAAAGGCCGTGTACCTGTGGAGGCTGCCCCAACCGTATCAACTTCATAACTGTGTTTCCCTATACTTTTTGTAGTTATGATAGTGTTTTAGTCATTGTGGATCTATAGACCAAATCTGCTCATTCTATTTTAGTTCAGGTTTCTTTCAGTGTGGAGAGGTTGGCCGGTATCTATTTTTTGAGAGATAGTTTGTCTTCATAGTGTGGTAGTGTCTATCATCTCAGATCGAGGTTTAGTATTCACAACTCACTTTTGGAAGACTTTTTAGGCGGAGTTGGGTACCTAGGTGGATCTTAGTACAACTTTTCACCCCCAAATCGTTGGTCGGTTGGAGCAGACTATTTAGGTGTTGGAGGATATTCTCTGTGCTTATTTTATGGACGGAGGTCCAGTGGGAGTAGTATCTAACATTTCTAGAGTTTGCGTGTAATAATAGCGACCATTCTAGTAATAAAATGGCTCCTTTTGAGTCTTTGTATAGTAGGCATTGCTGCACTCTAGTTGGTTTATTTGAGGTTTTTGAGATTATACCTTGAGATAATAACTTGTTTCATGAGTTTTTAAATAGAGTATAGGTCATTCATGATATACTTCCAGTGTGTTATACTAGGCAGAACTGCTATACAGATCATAGATTTTGTGCCTTGACATTCAGTGTTGTGATTGAGTTTTCCTTCATGTGTCACCCTTGAAGGGTGTGATAAGGTTTGGGAAGAGGGGGGAGATTAGCCTCAGGTATATTGAACCTTTTTAGATTCTTTGAACTATTGGGGATATGGCTTATGAGTTAGCATTACCCTATAATTATTAGTTTTTCATCTAGTTTTTCATGTTTCCATGCTTCGACATTACATTATGGATGAGTCTCATGTCATTTATTTGGATTCAGTTCAGTTAGATGAGAGGTTGTCTTTTGTCAAGGAGCCTTTCTCCATTCTATCTAGGGATATTAAAATATTGTGTTGTAGAGATATTCTAGTAGTTAAGGTCCAGTGGAGACTCCGACCTGTAGATGCGGCTATTTGGGAGGTCGAGTCTAATATGTGTGGTAGTTATCCCCATTTTTTTTGCTGATTCGAGTATTTCTCTTGCCTTTAGTTCAAGGATGAACTAGATTTTTAGTGGTGGATAATATAATGGCATAATTTTTGGTGATTTTTGTGAAATATTTATTTTGTATGATTTGACTATTTTACCCTTCCTCATGGTTTCTTTGTGGTATTTCTAGGGTGTGGGGATGATTGGCCTAATTCCCAATGCATTTTGATGTAGTTTGTACAAGTTTGTGGTTTTGGGTGGTTAATAATTAACTTCGGTATACATTTTTTGATCTATGCGTCGAATGGTAAAACGAACTTGCTACCAGATCCAGAACATCAATTTTAGGTTGGCAACATGGTTGGTGTAGTTTTATGACTTTTATATTTCTTTTCGACCCTCAATTCAGGAAGTTCTAAAAAGTGGTTTCGAGGGTCAACTTCATGAAAAAGGCATTTTTTTGAAAATATGATATCTCCATTGAGTCCAGAGCATTGAATTTAGTCTAGTAGCATAGTTTGCTTGCATTTCTCTGGATTTTAGATGAATCTCGAGAGGTCCACATAATCCAAGTCTCTAGCTGGTGCATTGATTTAGCGACACTTTGGTCACTTAAGTGCCTTGGTTTGATATCCAAAGTATTGCCTATATGACTAGGCTCGCTTAAGCAATAGCCTGGTAGCTTACATAACACTCGTGTGACAGACGGGTATCGCATATGGGACACCTGTTCGCTTAAGCAATGGCCGCTTAAGTGACTTGGTGTTCCCTTAAGCAATACGCGGGTGGGTTCTATACCCCTTTTTCAAATTTTCATCATTTTTGAGACTCAAAGCTTGGGGTTTTGAGTTTTTGGGTGATTTCTTCTATTTTTAAGCTTGGGTAAGCTCCAAATCTCTATTTCAATTATTTTTCTCGATTCTTATCATCTAAACCTTGTCATAACTTGAATATAAAAGAGGAATTTTAGGATTTTGTCTCGTAAGGCCTAAATTAGTAATTCTTCGATTTGAACCCTAATTTCAACTCGTTTTTGGTTGTGTTTACTTATACGCATTCCTTTAGTCATAGGTAATATACTTTTGGACTAAAATTCCTGTTTGACCCTTCTTTTTTGAAAATCTAGCTCGAGGGTCTGTTTTGACCCCAACCTAGAAATGGGCAATATATGTGTCGTTATCTTTCTTTTAATGCGCAGATTCTATATGTGTATATGATAATTGATTTTGGGTTTATTTGTAAGAAGAAAGCTCTGTGGTAGAGGCTTTTTCGACTGATTTTCAGCATTCAAGCTAGGTTATGGCCTAACTTTCTTGAGACTAGGCTGGGAAGTTAATATTGGTGTAAGAAATCATGTTATGGGTGTGCGAACCAATCATAGAAATGGATTTATTATTGTGTTGTGCCCGTGTGGGGGCCTATGTTGTTGCTATTTGATAGTTTTTGAGACATTATTTACTATGTGTGACTGTGTGGGTTCTTATATGATGTTCGTCGCCTTTAGTATGTATATTTTGTTAATTCTTTTCTGAAAAAAGCCTAAATTAGAATTTATGTGGTATCAATGGAATATTTTTGTGTATTTTACTTTATTGGCATATTGATTACATTTGATTCATGGATGGTTGGCATATTAAGTGGATTATAGCTCACATGGATTTAGAAATTCTTATTTTGTTGGTCGTGAACATTACATCTTCATATTCATATACGTTCATGAAACATTGGAAACCACCATGTGAGGTCTTATATATTGTTGTAGAATTGTTAGTGGAGATGATGTGGGCAACCATTTGGGACATTTCCTGATTGCAAGTGACGTGCCCGTAGTGTGTACTTGGCATTGTCATCTTATTTTATATAATTTTAGGTGATAGGCTTACTTGTCAAGGCTTTCCACGACAAGTTCCATCATGTTCCTTGATTTTTGGGTCATGGCTCGCCATAACAAGTTTCATCGTATCCCTTGATTTTTGGGTCGTGACATTTCTACACTTCTATGATGAGTTAGTCTCGGCGTTTTCCCTGGGCAGTGGATTTACAGGCTTACATTCTTTTAGTCATGGTTCTAGATCGCGTATTTATATATATAAGGTACTAGATAGAGTGGACTAATGATGATGATTATTGGAAATGTAACGCACCGAGTCTACACCCTGGACGTCACATGGTGCTTACGATCCCGAAGAACCATAAGCTAACCTATGACTAATACTTGCTGTGACACTGAATAATAATTCTAATAACATATGCATAAATATAACTTAAATGCCATAAGGTTCATAAACTGAAAATAAATACTGAATACTGATAATAATACTGAGAAACTGAACATCTGTCTGAAATTGTCTAGTCCAAAAGCGCCTCTAATTGTCTGAATATAGAGTTGATGGGACAAGTCCCCAAATAACTCCGACTACTGAACATACTGAGCTACTTTAATGCTGAAATAATAACTCGGTCCTCAAAATATGAGGACTCACCACTATAACTGTTGCTGATAACCTAAGCTGCTAAATACGGTCAAGAGCCCGTGCATCTAAACCTAAAATATAAGACATCATTGCAAAATAAAAAGTATGTGTCAGTACCTTGAATGAACTGGTATGCTAAGTGAGGTAGGTTGATATACGTGGGTTCATATGCATGAACAATGATTGACTAAATAATATGAATATAACTGAATGAGAGTACATGGATAACTAAAACTGTTGTAAATACTGATTATTCAATACTGTGCATATATATATATATACACATTGTATCTGATATCATACTAAAACTAAATACTGAGTTCTAATAACTGAGTATCTGATTCTGAGATTACTGATAACTGAGCTACTGATAATTGGGTGACTGTTTCTGATAGTCCTAATTCTGTAGAACTGAACTGAGTTCTATACTGAGGCTGAAACTGAAACTATAGGAGGTATCATTTAACTGACCCGCCCCATGTTAAGATGATTAGGGTCCAACCTGTAACCCCAGTTGGAAGAGTGCTAATACCATGCCACGAGAACTAACAAGCTAAAGAGTCACCCTCATTTGGCAGGTTCCCAAATGAGATAGGTATTACCCTTATATGGACGGTAAGTACTTTATTAACCCTCTACTGGCAGATTGATATATCAACCTATGTTGGCTACATAGTTCTAGAAAGCAAGGACTGTTACTAAGAATCACACCCTCAACTGGAAGGTGAGCCCCCATCCTTGGGTTCACTTGGTGCTCAATCCTAGTCCCAACTGAATAGACACTGAACTGATCACTACACTGTACTAGGCTTGACTAAACTATTACTGATCGTGTTGACTGACTGAACTGGACTGAGTTTAGTGAGTTCTGTAACTAACTGAGTACTACTGTTCATGACATTATTGATACCACTCTATAGCTACTGTAATTCTAGGTAAGCAGCTAGATCGTTGGGTATTGAATACCCCCAGGATTCGATAGCATCAATAGTAAAACATGGAAAAATCATGAAGGCATTATATTAGTTACTTGTCCACCATGCATTAATTTAGACATTTTGTCAATCACTTGAAAGGCATTAACTTGTACATGAATGGGACCACATGATAACATGTAATTCACTACTCAATTTACATAGGCATTCTAACAAACACTTGGGGAGCATAATTAATGCACATGGAAATCATCAAAATGAAAACATCATGGATACCATAATCAACTTGCAAATTCAAGGGTTTTAACATGAGGATCACATAATTCAACATACATGCTTATTAATTCACTTGAAACTTGTAATGAATGTTGATTTAAAAACCAAAAACAATACATATATGAACATAATCCAATTCAAACATGTAAATCTTGAAATCAATAATCTTGCAGTTTTATAAATGATTCTTAAACTCCAAAGGTGGAAGGTGATACGATAAAGGCAAGGGAAGGACGAAACAACTCCAAAACAGTCCACTAATCTTAAGGATTTGAGGACCAAGATGGAGACCACTCTCGGATTCGCTACCAACAACAAGAATACAAGATACAAGGGTGTATTTCAACACCAAAACAGCTACAAAACGTGATGAACAAGATGTACAACAACAATACAAGTTTCGGATCCAACGAAGGCCCAAAACAGTCCACTACAACAACACATACACGATTGCAAGAAAAATAAAGATAGATAGTGAGACCAAGGTTATTACAAGATTAAGAACTAAAGAGTATATTAAACTCAAAAACCCCTAATGAATGTAACAATCAAAACCACACTCTTACGGTGACCACCAAGGGAACGAACTCGCCTCAAGATCTACCGTTTCCAAGCAAAGATCAATATTGGCTTTTCCAAGCCCTATGCTAAGGGTGACTTTTCCAAGTCCTACAACTAATGGAGTTACACTCTCAAAAGAGAGAGAGAATATTTCTTTCAATTCTTCATCATCCAAAAACTAAGTGAAAATAAGACTAAGGGGCCTATTTATAGTGTATTACAAAAAGAAGATAAAAAGACCATATTACCCTTAATGAGAGGGGCGGCCTTGGTGTGTTGGAAGACAATATGAATTGTCCAAAATGCCCCTTAGGCTAAGTGACCGAAATTCCCTTAGTAAAGGCACCAAAACCGTGAACCAACAAAGGGGGTCCAAATTCGAGAGTCCTTAAGTCTTCAAGGCTCCAATCAATCTTCCACACTTGGGTTTGGTCAATGGTAGGCTAAAAACATCCCCTCCAAGTATGATCCCATGCCCTCCATGTGACCAAAGCTTGATTCTTCACATTGTGACTTCGAATGATGTCGTCCAAAAGCTAAGGCAGTCATTATTCTTATATCATCCTCCTCTTCTTGAAAAGGATTCGACCTCGAATCCAAACCTTGCAAAACTGAAAGGAGGACACACAAATGCAAACTCCTCATGGCATGAGGGTTAGGGTTAGCATAACAAATCAGCTCAACATGCCAAGGTTGCACATATTTGCAATATAACCAAGAATCCTTTGAAAGAAATATTAAAAATTCAATAAAAGATGTACAAAGGATTTGGTTATAGGATACATCAAAAGTAACACTTTGCTTGTCATGTTGACCAAGCAACAAGTTTGGTGCACCAACATCACCATTTCTAAATTTGGCACCGGGGTCAAATGGGAAAAGTGGCCATAGACACGGGTCTCGACAACACTTCCCTTTCCCATGGTCTACACCTAAACTAAATGACATACTCTCTACAATAACATACATATCATCCAAATCAAATAGAGAGTAGAGAAAGGTATCACTCAAATCGACTTCTACTAAGGTGCTCTCATGTGTGTACCCACTACTAGTTTCCCAATAGTCACTATGAGTACTCTCAACAATGAAATCACACAAAGTAGAAGAAGAAGTAGCTTCCGCAACTACACATTCCTTACCCTTAAGAGTACTCTCATCTTCCAAGAAGAGATTTCCCTCTTTAGGAGGAATGTTGTCACACCATAGTGGGTTAGCATATAGGCTATAGCTTCCAAGGCAAGCTATACCGTCATTTTCACCACTAGGTTCATTAGGAGTGTTTAAATCATCTTCAAACAAGACATTATTCCTAAAAAGAGTGTGATCTACCTCACGGACAGATTTGGAACAAGAAAGTTCCTCACTCTCTAAATGATCAATATCAAGTTTCAAGGATGTTTCAAACACAATATTACCCCAAGAAGAGCTCTCGGGTTCATTCTCACTTTGTTGACCAACATTTTCAAATATTTCACTCACTTGAGTCCTATTAAGCACATCACACACATACTCAAGTGGTGGGTAATTTTCACACATAAGTTGATCAACACAAATTTCAGAAGATAACGTACTTTCATTCAACATATAAGCTTCAACACTAGGTGGACATAAATTGATCTTACAAGAAGAGTCAATTTCGTCATCAATAGGATCAACTAGTGTATCCAAACTCACAATATGTACATCATCAACAAGAGGCACGGAATCATTAGACTCATAAATAAGTAAGCTACTACTCACACTCAATGGCTTACTAGCCACACAATTGTCATTCACATGCACTAAAGTGTAAGAGTTAGCTATTTTACCTTTAAGATCTTGAGTAGACTCTTCCTTGCCGTGAGGTGAAGGACCTCCACAAGCTTGGGCAGCAACTTCCTTTTGGCATTGTTCGCCTTCGCTTGCCATGTTGGTACCTACACAAATGTCCTTAGAAATGGAAGGACAACCAATGTTAGCACGGTTTGGTGGCAATCCCCTCACTTCGCTCCACATATCCTCTCCTTTTTCCACTCTCGGATTGCCACCTTGCACTCCCTTACACCTCTCAATCTTTTGTCTCTCATCATAAATCGGATTGGAGTAGGTAAACATTTCTCTTTGCGGTTTGGGCAGCAAGTATGTTATGAGGCGATTTCCCCATTGGTCTCTTACAATATTAGGCCAATTTTGCACGTTAGGAACTTGATGTCGTGCAAACCAATCGGCACCCAAGCTCATATGACCGTAGGTTGAGGAAAAAACATCGCACCACACCTCCTCATGGTAATCAAATTGGGAGAAGACAACTTTTACCCTCTCGGTAACCGTGAACTCGCCCAAGTAGTATGGAACAAGTAAAGGCTCTCGCAATAACCCCAAGTAATTAACCATGGACGGAAGAATGTAGTTTCCATAGTACCTATCATTCAACACCATAAGGCAGCCCGGTATCCCACAAATAGTCACCTTTCCGGAGTGTACACTCCTTCTTGGATCTACATTGTAAGGCATACGAGTACCCCTTAGTTTTGGAGATGCATATCCTCTTCTTCTCATTGGACAACCTCCACTAGAGCTAGTATAACCATTCACACTATATCGACTTTGATAAGAAGTACTACAAGGTGGAGAATATGGATCTTCATACTCCTCACGTGTACCCTCATCATAGCTCTCATAAGCTTTGCAAACAAAAGGGTTATACCTAACACCAAATCTAGGTTCGGAGTAAGAAGTGTAAGACTCCTCACATGCCCCAACTTCCTCATAAGATCCATCACGAGGTCCTACATCATCTCCAAAGTTACCATAAGCACTAGGCACTTCATTCACCTCATTTTCTCCCTTAAAACAGTAACTTTCAAATCTGCCCAAGTCTCGATCATGGCTATTTTCATAGCCTCCGCAATCTCCCTCAACTTCGTAGCCATAAAACCCTTCACTACAATCATAGTCTCCCATGTTGTAGTCACAATAATCCCCGGCTATCGAAGACATGTTCCCCTTATATCACCCTTTAAACCTACAAAATGAACAAACAAGATTAGTAGTAAAGCTCCTCACCAACACTCGTATACACTCACCTTTGTGATTCTCACAATTGGAGCGGCGAATATTGAAAGTTGCTTATACTCCGGTAGTCAATAGGATGTCAATTCTACTTGGCGGCCGGAATAGATTCTTGTTTGATCGACTCAAGACACAAAAATAAAATTCACTTACGAACTTGAGACAAAGAAGTTACTACGAGTTAAAAATGAGAAAAGCACACAAACAACGAAGACACGAAGAAACGGATTCAATAATTAATCTACAACTAAGTAGGTGATTACTAGTTGTTAATTAATTCTAGAATCAAGACATGAAACTAATGAAACAAAAAGATGAAACTAAGAATCTAAAATTTTTTTGAGCTCGGAAATATTGCGTGAACAGTAGCAGTGATGACATGGCAGTCACGTATTGGTTTCGGCCCCACACAACTTTTGTTGTCCAATTTCAAGTCTTGGTCAATTTTTTTTTCAATTTGGACTTTGGTGGAATTTGTTTAAGGAGGGAAATTCAAACAAGTCTTGGAGCCCTTTTCAATTTCAAGTTTTCAAGACTTGACTTTATTGTACTTCTCCTTAAAACATGGATCCGTAAATCATGGAAAAGTGTTGGAAAGTGGTTGAGACTTGATTGATAGGTCTTTGTTGGTTGTAGTGTCTTTCAAGACTAACAAATAATACACCTTTTTCCTTCAACTTTTTGGATTTAGCATTCACTTTATCTTCAACAATATATGAAGGTGGTGATGAACATCAATAACAACAACAACAACAACAAGAACTACAACAATAATCTTCAAGAACACCAACAATTTTTCACACGGCCAACTCCAATCCACAATAACAATATCTCCAACACTTGGCCAAGACAACTACAACTTCAAAAAAATGGTTTTCAATCCACCAATTAACAACAATATCACGTGGCCAAGCTTATAACAACAACAAGATGAAAACCACAAGGCCAAAACAGTCCACCACAATGGCCAAGCTTATGTTCACAACAACCTTTCAACAAGTTCAAGCTCAAATTTAGATCTAGACTCAAAGTGTTAGTGGACAAGAAGACTAACACTAGGAACAACAAAACAAACAAGAACACTATTAGATCTAGACATACAACAACAAATCTCGGCCAAGACACAACAAGAACACGATTTTGGCCAAGAACACAAACACGGACAGATTGCTATTTTTCTGGAAATTTCAGTTTTCCTTTTTTTTTTTTTTTTTTTTAACAAGAAAGCCCAAGATTGATCTTGTAGGAACAAGATCATGCCATGCTTTGATACCAAATGATACGATAAAGGCAAGGGAAGGACGAAACAACTCCAAAACAGTCCACTAATCTTAAGGATTTGAGGACCAAGATGGAGACCACTCTCGGATTCGCTACCAGCAACAAGAATACAAGATACAAGGGTGTATTTCAACACCAAAACAGCTACAAAACGTGATGAACAAGATGTACAACAACAATACAAGTTTCGGATCCAACGAAGGCCCAAAACAGTCCACTACAACAACACATACACGATTGCAAGAAAAATAAAGATAGATAGTGAGACCAAGGTTATTACAAGATTAAGAACTAAAGAGTATATTAAACTCAAAAACCCCTAATGAATGTAACAATCAAAACCACACTCTTACGGTGACCACCAAGGGAACGAACTCGCCTCAAGATCTACCGTTTCCAAGCAAAGATCAATATTGGCTTTTCCAAGCCCTATGCTAAGGGTGACTTTTCCAAGTCCTACAACTAATGGAGTTACACTCTCAAAAGAGAGAGAGAATATTTCTTTCAATTCTTCATCATCCAAAAACTAAGTGAAAATAAGACTAAGGGGCCTATTTATAGTGTATTACAAAAAGAAGATAAAAAGACCATATTACCCTTAATGAGAGGGGCGGCCTTGGTGTGTTGGAAGACAATATGAATTGTCCAAAATGCCCCTTAGGCTAAGTGACCGAAATGCCCTTAGTAAAGGCACCAAAACCGTGAACCAACAAAGGGGGTCCAAATTCGAGAGTCCTTAAGTCTTCAAGGCTCCAATCAATCTTCCACACTTGGGTTTGGTCAATGGTAGGCTAAAAACATCCCCTCCAAGTATGATCCCATGCCCTCCATGTGACCAAAGCTTGATTCTTCACATTGTGACTTCGAATGATGTCGTCCAAAAGCTAAGGCGGTCATTATTCTTATATCAGAAGGAAACCCAAGGATAAACACCTAACATACCTTGATTGTTAATTTCGTGAAGATTGTGGTACGTTCTTGAGAGTTGATTCTTGAGCTTGATGAAACGAGGGTTTGTTCTTGAAAAGATTTGAGAGATAATGAGTATATTTAGCCCTTTTGGATATTAAATTTTGTGATTTAGCCGAATGAGGTGAGGTAAAATGAGTCAATTACCTTTGGAAATTCAGAACTAAATGAACAAAAACGTGCCCAGTGATGCGTTTGGCGACGTGCCGAATCGATGTGGTCGGCACGATGGCCAATGTGATGTGTCATGATCGCGTTGGCTCACTGTAAATTGCACTGAAGGCCTTTCCCAATGAAGCTGCAGACAATACATTCCATCGATGAGGTCGATGCAATGGTCGATGTGCCACGTCGATGGTAACGTGATGATGCTTGTCGCTGGAGTCAATACTGTCGATTCAGTGGCCGACACGATGTGATACGGGAAATACAACGGAAGCACACAACAAACACTCAAAACAGTCCACAAGTTCAAGAGAACCGAGGACCCTTTGAATGACCCCTCTCGGATTCAAGATCTACAACAATGATACAAGAATTCCAAGGAACACAAGAATTGTCTCAAAACAGTCCACACACACTCCAAAAACAGTCCACTAATCTTAAGGATTTGAGGACCAAGATGGAGACCACTCTCGGATTCACTACAACAACAACAATACGAGATAACAATGGTGTATTTGACACCCAAAACAGCCACAAAACGTGATGAACAAGATGAACAACAATAACACAAGTTTCGGATTCAACAAAGACCCCAAAACAGTCCACGATTTGCAAGAAAAATAAAGATAGATAGTGAGACATAAACTACAATGAGACCCAAGAACCCAAAGATATATTAAATCTAAAGACCCCTAGAACTTACGATAGCAACACCACACTCTTACGGTGACCACCAAGGGAATGAACTCGCCTCAAGATCTACCGTTTCCAAACAAAGATCAATATTGGCTTTTCCAAGCCCTATGCTAAAGATGACCTTTCCAAGTCCTACCACTAAGTGTGTACACTCTCAAAAGAGAGAAGATATTTCTTTCAATACTTCATTATCAAAAATCTGATGAGAAATAAGACTAAGGGGCCTATTTATACTATATTACAAATGAAGACAAAAGACTACTTTGCCCTTAATGAGAGGGGCGGCCATGGGGTGTAAATCCACCATGTGTAATGTCCAAAATACCCTTAATTAAGGCCCAAAACCGTGAGTCCTCAACCTTAAATTCTCCAAGCAATCTTCCACATGCGAGATTGCTTTAAGTTATGCTCAAAACGGGTCCTCCATGCATGTTCTTGTTTCCTCGAGGTGACCAAGTCTTGAGTCTCTATGTGTTGGCCTCCAAAAATGTCATCAAAAGATAAGAAGGTCATTTGTCCCGTATCATCCTCCCCTTCTTGAAAAGGATTCGACCTCGAATCCAAACCTTGCAAAACCGAAGAGAGGACAAACAAATACAAATTCCTCATGGCATGAGGGTTAGGGTTAGCATAACAAATCATCTCAACATGCCAAGGTTGCACATATTTGCAATATAACCAAGAATCCTTTGAAAGGAATATTAAAAACTCAATAAAAGATGTACAAAGGATTTGGTTATAGGATACATCAAAAGTAATACTTTGCTTGTCATGTTGGCCAAGCAACAAGTTTGGTGCACCAACATCACCATCTCTAAATTTGGCACCGGGGTCAAATGGGAAAAGTGGCCATAGACACGGGTCTCGACAACACTTCCCTTTCCCGTGGTCTACACCTAAACTAAATGACATACTCTCTACAATAACATACATATCATCCAAATCAAATAGAGAGTAGAGAAAGGTATCACTCAAATCGACTTCTACTAAGGTGCTCTCATGTGTGTACTCACTACTAGTTTCCCAATAATCACCATGATTACTCTCAACAAAGAAATCACACAAAGTAGAAGAAGGAGTAGCTTCCGCAACTACACATTCCTTACCCTTAAGAGTACTCTCATCTTCCAAGAAGAGATTTCCCTCTTTAGGAGGAATGTTGTCACACCATAGTGGGTTAGCATATAGGCTATAGCTTCCAAGGCAAGCTATACCGTCATTTTCACCACTAGGTTCATTAGAAGTGTTTAAATCATCTTCAAACAAGACATTACACCTAAAGAGAGTGTGATCTACCTCACGGACAGATTTGGAATAAGCAAGTTCCTCGCACTCTAAATGATCAATATCAAGTTTCAAGGATGTTCCAAACACAAGATTACCCCAAGAAGAGATCTCGGGTTCACCCCCACTTTGTTGACCAACATTTTTAAATACTTCACTCACTTGAGTCCTATTAAGCACATCACACCCATACTCAAGTGGGGAACAATTTTCACCAACAAGTTGATCAACACCAATTACACAAGACGATGTACTTCCGTTCAACATATAAGCTTCAACACTAGGTGGACATAAATTGATCTTACAAGAAGAGTCAATTTCGTCATCAATAGGATCAACTAGTGTATCCAAACTCTCAATATGTACATCATCAACAAGAGGCAAGGAATCATTAGACTCATAAATAAGTAAGCTACTACTCACACTCAATGGCTTACTAGCCACACAATTGTCATTCACATGCACTAAAGTGTAAGAGTTAGCTATTTTACCTTTAAGATCTTGAGTAGACTCTTCCTTGCCGTGAGGTGAAGGTCCTCCACAAGCTTGGGCAGCAACTTCCTTTTGGCATTGTTCGCCTTCGCTTGCCATGTTGGTACCTACACAAATGTCCTTAGAAATGGAAGGACAACCAATGTTAGAATGGCTTGGTGGTAATCCCCTCACTTCGCTCCACACTACCTCTCCTTTTTCCACTCTCGGATTACCACCTTTCACTCCCTTACTCCTCTCAATCCTTTGTTTCTCATAATAATTCGAATTGGAGTAGGTAGGCATTTCTCTTCGTGGCTTGGGCAGCAAGTAAGTCATGAGGCGATTCCCCCATTGATCTCTTACAATATTTGGCCAATGTTGCACGTTTGGAACTCTATGTTGTGCAAACCAATCGGCACCTAAGCATACATGACCGTATGGCAATGGAAGAATATCGCACCACACCTCCTCATGGTATTCAAATTGGGAGAAGACAACCTTGACCCTCTCGGTAACCTTAAACCCGTCCAAGAAGTATGGAACAAGCAAAGGCTCACGAAACAACCCCAAGTAGTCAACCATGGATGGAACGATGTAGTTTCTATGGTACCTATCATTTAGCTCAATGTGGCAGCCCGGTATCCCACAAATGGTCACCTTTCCGGAGTGTACACTCCTTCTCGGATCAACATTGTAAAGCACATGAGTACCCCTCGGTTTTGGAGATGCATACTCTCTTCTTCTCATTGGAAAACCTACACTATTGCTAGTATAACCATTCACACTATATCGACCTTGATAAGAAGTACTACAAGGTGGAGAATATGAATCTTCACAGTCCTCACGTGTACCCTCATCATAGCTCTCATAAGTTTTGCGAACAAAAGGGTTATACCTAACACCAAATCTAGGTTCGGAGTAAGAAGTGTACGACTCCTCACATGCCCCAACATCATCACAAGATCCATCACTAGGTCCTACATCATCTCCAAAGTTACCATAAGCACTAGGCACTTCATTCACCTCATTTTCTCCCTTAAAACAGTAGCTTTCAAATCTGCCCAAGTCTCGAGTATGGCTATTTTCATAGCCTCCGCAATCTCCCTCAACTTCGTAGCCATAAAACCCTTCACTACAATCATAATCTCCCATGTTGTAGTCACAATAATCCCCGGCTATCGAAGACATGTTCCCCTTATATCACCCTTTAAACCTACAAAATGAACAAACAAGATTAGTAGTAAAGCTCCTCACCAACACTCGTATACACTCACCTTTGTGATTCTCACAATTGGAGCGGCGAATATTGAAAATTGCTTATACTCCGGTAGTCAATAGGATGTCAATTCTACTTGGCGGCCGGAATAGATTCTTGTTTGATCGACTCAAGACACAAAAATAAAATTCACTTACGAACTTGAGACAAAGAAGTTACTACGAGTTAAAAATGAGAAAAGCACACAAACAACGAAGACACGAAGAAACGGATTCAATAATTAATCTACAACTAAGTAGGTGATTACTAGTTGTTAATTAATTCTAGAATCAAGACATGAAACTAATGAAACAATAAGATGAAACTAAGAATCTAAAATTTTGAGCTCGGAAATATTGCGTGAACAGTAGCAGTGATGACATGGCAGTCACGTATTGGTTTCGGCCCCACACAACTTTTGTTGTCCAATTTCAAGTCTTGGTCAATTTTTCAATTTGGACTTTGGTGGAATTTGTTTAAGGAGGGAAATTCAAACAAGTCTTGGAGCCCTTTTCAATTTCAAGTTTTCAAGACTTGACTTTATTGTACTTCTCCTTAAAACATGGATCCGTAAATCATGGAAAAGTGTTGGAAAGTGGTTGAGACTTGATTGATAGGTCTTTGTTGGTTGTAGTGTCTTTCAAGACTAACAAATAATACACCTTTTTCCTTCAACTTTTTGGATTTAGCATTCACTTTATCTTCAACAATATATGAAGGTGGTGATGAACATCAAGAACAACAACAACAACAACAAGAACTACAACAATAATCTTCAAGAACACCAACAATTTTTCACACGGCCAACTCCAATCCACAATAACAATATCTCCAACACTTGGCCAAGACAACCACAACTTCAACAAAATGGTTTTCAATCCACCAATTAACAACAATATCACGTGGCCAAGCTTATAACAACAACAAGATGAAAACCACAAGGCCAAAACAGTCCACCACAATGGCCAAGCTTATGTTCACAACAACCTTTCAACAAGTTCAAGCTCAAGTTTAGATCTAGACTCAAAGTGTTAGTGGACAAGAAAACTAACACTAGGAACAACAAAACAAACAAGAACACTATTAGATCTAGACATACAACAACAAATCTCGGCCAAGACACAACAAGAACACGATTTTGGCCAAGAACACAAACACGGACAGATTGCTATTTTTCTGGAAATTTCAGTTTTCCTTTTTTTTTTTTTTTTTTTTTTTAACAAGAAAGCCCAAGATTGATCTTGTAGGAACAAGATCAAGCCATGCTCTGATACCAAATGATACAAGAATTCCAAGGAACACAAGAATTGTCTCAAAACAGTCCACACACACTCCAAAAACAGTCCACTAATCTTAAGGATTTGAGGACCAAGATGGAGACCACTCTCGGATTCACTACAACAACAACAATACGAGATAACAATGGTGTATTTGACACCCAAAACAGCCACAAAACGTGATGAACAAGATGAACAACAATAACACAAGTTTCGGATTCAACAAAGACCCCAAAACAGTCCACGATTTGCAAGAAAAATAAAGATAGATAGTGAGACATAAACTACAATGAGACCCAAGAACCCAAAGATATATTAAATCTAAAGACCCCTAGAACTTACGATAGCAACACCACACTCTTACGGTGACCACCAAGGGAATGAACTCGCCTCAAGATCTACCGTTTCCAAACAAAGATCAATATTGGCTTTTCCAAGCCCTATGCTAAAGATGACCTTTCCAAGTCCTACCACTAAGTGTGTACACTCTCAAAAGAGAGAAGATATTTCTTTCAATACTTCATTATCAAAAATCTGATGAGAAATAAGACTAAGGGGCCTATTTATACTATATTACAAATGAAGACAAAAGACTACTTTGCCCTTAATGAGAGGGGCGGCCATGGGGTGTAAATCCACCATGTGTAATGTCCAAAATACCCTTAATTAAGGCCCAAAACCGTGAGTCCTCAACCTTAAATTCTCCAAGCAATCTTCCACATGCGAGATTGCTTTAAGTTATGCTCAAAACGGGTCCTCCATGCATGTTCTTGTTTCCTCGAGGTGACCAAGTCTTGAGTCTCTATGTGTTGGCCTCCAAAAATGTCATCAAAAGATAAGAAGGTCATTTGTCCCGTATCAAACAAGAACACAATGTAATGAGGTGATTAACACCTATTTTCAGCGGACAACACACTAGATTAACAACACGAGAATGAAGAACATGAAGAACAATAACATTATTATTAAGAAACAACAAACACACGGCTACAAGATAATGTAGAGATAGATAGTGAGACATAAACTACAATAAGACCCAAGAACCCAAAGATATATTAAATCTAAGGACCCGTAGAACTTACGATAGCAAAACCACACTCTTACGGTGACCACCAAGGGAATGACTCGCCTCAAGATCTACCGTTTCCAAACAAAGATCAATATTGGCTTTTCCAAGCCCTATGCTAAAGATGACTTTTCCAAGTCCTACCACTAAGTGTATTACACTCTCAAAAGAGAGAGAATATGTTTTCAATTCTTCATTCTCCAAAAACTAAGTGAAAATAAGACTAAGGGGGCCTATTTATACTATATTACAAATGAAGACAAAAGACCACTTTGCCCTTAATGAGAGGGGCGGCCATGGTGTGTAAATACACCATGTGTAATGTCCAAAATACCCTTAATTAAGGCCCAAAACCGTGAGTCCTCAACCTTAAATTCTCCAAGCAATCTTCCACACGCGAGATTGCTTTAAGTTATGCTCAAAACGGGTCCTCCATGCATGTTCTTGTTTTCTCGAGGTGACCAAGTCTTGAGTCTCTATGTGTTGGCCTCCAAAAATGTCATCAAAAGATAAGTAGGCCATTTGTCCCGTATCATCCTCCCCTTCTTGAAAAGGATTCGACCTCGAATCCAAACCTTGCAAAAACCGAAGAGAGGACAAACAAATACAAATTCCTCATGGCATGAGGGTTAGGGTTAGCATAACAAATCATCTCAACACGCCAAGGTTGCACATATTTGCAATATAACCAAGAATCCTTTGAAAGGAATATTAAAAACTCAATAAAAGATGTACAAAGGATTTGGTTATAGGATACATCAAAAGTAACACTTTGCTTGTCATGTTGACCAAGCAACAAGTTTGGTGCACCAACATCACCATTTCTAAATTTGGCACCGGGGTCAAATGGGAAAAGTGGCCATAGACACGGGTCTCGACAACACTTCCCTTTCCCGTGGTCTACACCTAAACTAAATGACATACTCTCTACAATAACATACATATCATCCAAATCAAATAGAGAGTAGAGAAAGGTATCACTCAAATCGACTTCTACTAAGGTGCTCTCATGTGTGTACTCACTACTAGTTTCCCAATAATCACTATGAGTACTCTCAACAATGAAATCACACAAAGTAGAAGAAGAAGTGGCTGCCGCAACTACACATTCCTTACCCTTAAGAGTACTCTCATCTTCCAAGAAGAGATTTCCCTCTTTAGGAGGAATGTTGTCACACCATAGTGGGTTAGCATATAGGCTATAGCTTCCAAGGTAAGCTATACCGTCATTTTCACCACTAGGTTCATTAGAAGTGTTTAAATCATCTTCAAACAAGACATTACACCTAAAGAGAGTGTGTTCTACCTCACGGACAGATTTGGAATAAGCAAGTTCCTCGCACTCTAAATGATCAATATCAGGTTTCAAGGATGTTCCAAACACAAGATTACCCCAAGAAGAGATCTCGGGTTCACTCCCACAATGTTGACCAACATTTTCAAATACTTCACTCACTTGAGTCCTATTAAGCACATCACACACATACTCAAGTGGGGAACAATTTTCACAAACAAGTTGATCAACACCAATTACACAAGACGATGTACTTCCGTTCAACATATAAGCTTCAACACTAGGTGGACATAAATTGATCTTACAAGAAGAGTCAATTTCGTCATCAATAGGATCAACTAGTGTATCCAAACTCACAATATGTACATCATCAACAAGAGGCACGGAATCATTAGACTCATAAATAAGTAAGCTACTACTCACACTCAATGGCTTACTAGCCACACAATTGTCATTCACATGCACTAAAGTGTAAGAGTTAGCTATTTTACCTTTAAGATCTTGAGTAGACTCTTCCTTGCCGTGAGGTGAAGGACCTCCACAAGCTTGGGCAGCAACTTCCTTTTGGCATTGTTCGCCTTCGCTTGCCATGTTGGTACCTACACAAATGTCCTTAGAAATGGAAGGACAACCAATGTTAGCACGGTTTGGTGGCAATCCCCTCACTTCGCTCCACATATCCTCTCCTTTTTCCACTCTCGGATTGCCACCTTGCACTCCCTTACTCCTCTCAATCTTTTGTCTCTCATCATAAATCGGATTGGAGTAGGTAAACATTTCTCTTTGCGGTTTGGGCAGCAAGTATGTTATGAGGCGATTTCCCCATTGGTCTCTTACAATATTAGGCCAATTTTGCACGTTAGGAACTTGATGTCGTGCAAACCAATCGGCACCCAAGCTCATATGACCGTAGGTTAAGGAAAAAACATCGCACCACACCTCCTCATGGTAATCAAATTGGGAGAAGACAACTTTTACCCTCTCGGTAACCGTGAACTCGCCCAAGTAGTATGGAACAAGTAAAGGCTCTCGCAATAACCCCAAGTAATTAACCATGGACGGAAGAATGTAGTTTCCATAGTACCTATCATTCAACACCATAAGGCAGCCCGGTATCCCACAAATAGTCACCTTTCCGGAGTGTACACTCCTTCTTGGATCTACATTGTAAGGCATACGAGTACCCCTTAGTTTTGGAGATGCATATCCTCTTCTTCTCATTGGACAACCTCCACTAGAGCTAGTATAACCATTCACACTATATCGACTTTGATAAGAAGTACTACAAGGTGGAGAATATGGATCTTCATACTCCTCACGTGTACCCTCATCATAGCTCTCATAAGCTTTGCAAACAAAAGGGTTATACCTAACACCCAATCTAGGTTCGGAGTAAGAAGTGTAAGACTCCTTACATGCCCCAACTTCATCATAAGACCCATCACGAGGTCCTACATCATCTCCAAAGTTACCATAAGCACTAGGCACTTCATTCACCTCATTTTCTCCCTTAAAACAGTAACTTTCAAATCTGCCCAAGTCTCGATCATGGCTATTTTCATAGCCTCCGCAATCTCCCTCAACTTCGTAGCCATAAAACCCTTCACTACAATCATAGTCTCCCATGTTGTAGTCACAATAATCCCCGGCTATCGAAGACATGTTCCCCTTATATCACCCTTTAAACCTACAAAATGAACAAACAAGATTAGTAGTAAAGCTCCTCACCAACACTCGTATACACTCACCTTTGTGAATCTCACAATTGGAGCGGCGAATATTGAAAGTTGCTTATACTCCGGTAGTCAATAGGATGTCAATTCTACTTGGCGGCCGGAATAGATTCTTGTTTGATTGACTCAAGACACAAAAATAAAATTCACTTACGAACTTGAAACAAAGAAGTTACTACGAGTTAAAAATGAGAAAAGCACACAAACAACGAAGACACGAAGAAACGGATTCAATAATTAATCTACAACTAAGTAGGTGATTACTAGTTGTTAATTAATTCTAGAATCAAGACATGAAACTAATGAAACAATAAGATGAAACTAAGAATCTAAAATTTTGAGCTCGGAAATATTGCGTGAACAGTAGCAGTGATGACATGGCAGTCACGTATTGGTTTCGGCCCCACACAACTTTTGTTGTCCAATTTCAAGTCTTGGTCAATTTTTCAATTTGGACTTTGGTGGAATTTGTTTAAGGAGGGAAATTCAAACAAGTCTTGGAGCCCTTTTCAATTTCAAGTTTTCAAGACTTGACTTTATTGTACTTCTCCTTAAAACATGGATCCGTAAATCATGGAAAAGTGTTGGAAAGTGGTTGAGACTTGATTGATAGGTCTTTGTTGGTTGTAGTGTCTTTCAAGACTAACAAATAATACACCTTTTTCCTTCAACTTTTTGGATTTAGCATTCACTTTATCTTCAACAATATATGAAGGTGGTGATGAACATCAAGAACAACAACAACAACAACAAGAACTACAACAATAATCTTCAAGAACACCAACAATTTTTTTACACGGCCAACTCCAATCCACAATAACAATATCTCCAACACTTGGCCAAGACAACTACAACTTCAACAAAAATGGTTCTCAATTCACCAATTAACAACAATATCACGTGACCAAGCTTATAACAACAACAGGATGAAAGCCACAAGGCCAAAACAGTCCACCACAACAATGTTCAACAACAAATCGGCCAAGTCCAAGTTCACGTAAACAACACCAACAATGTAGGCTCAAACTTAGATTTAGACTAAAGAGTGTTAGAGATGAAGAAAACTAACACTAGAAACAACAAAACAAGTAAAAATCTCGGCCAAGACACAACAATAACACAATTTCGGCCAAGAACACAAAATGGACAGATTTGCTTCCTTTTTTATTTTTTTTCAGTTTTTAACACTTTCCTTTTTTTTTTTTTGAATTTTCTAACAAGCAAGCCCAAGATTGATCTTGTAGGAACAACATCAAGCCATGCTTTGATACCAAATGATACGGGATCGACAAGGGAAGCACGAAACAAACACCAAATCAGTCCACTAATCTTAAGGATTCGAGGCCCAAGATGGAGACCACACTCGGATTCGCTACCAACAACAAGAATACAATGTAATGAGGTGATTAACACCTATTTTCAGCGGACAACACACGAGATTAACCACACGAGAATGAAGAACATGAAGAACAATAACATTATTATTAAGAAACAACAAACACACGGCTACAAGATAATGTAGAGATAGATAGTGAGACATAAACTACAATAAGACCCAAGAACCCAAAGATATATTAAATCTAAGGACCCGTAGAACTTACGATAGCAACACCACACTCTTACGGTGACCACCAAGGGAATGACTCGCCTCAAGATCTACCGTTTCCAAACAAAGATCAATATTGGCTTTTCCAAGCCCTATGCTAAAGATGACTTTTCCAAGTCCTACCACTAAGTGTATTACACTCTCAAAAGAGAGAGAATATGTTTTCAATTCTTCATTCTCCAAAAACTAAGTGAAAATAAGACTAAGGGGGCCTATTTATACTATATTACAAATGAAGACAAAAGACCACTTTGCCCTTAATGAGAGGGGCGGCCATGGTGTGTAAATACACCATGTGTAATGTCCAAAATACCCTTAATTAAGGCCCAAAACCGTGAGTCCTCAACCTTAAATTCTCCAAGCAATCTTCCACACGCGAGATTGCTTTAAGTTATGCTCAAAACGGGTCCTCCATGCATGTTCTTGTTTTCTCGAGGTGACCAAGTCTTGAGTCTCTATGTGTTGGCCTCCAAAAATGTCATCAAAAGATAAGTAGGCCATTTGTCCCGTATCACGATGTATGGTGATCGCATTGACTCACTACCTTGGACATACAAACAAGCTTCTAATGACATCCAAAAATCCAAAACTCACCCAAGGTGACCTATTGATCTCCCTGATCATGAATCGACTTAAAAATTGACATTTTAAGTTCGTAAGGATTGAAAATAAGACCATCCAATTACGAAGGTTAAAATGATTCTAAGTCTTAACACTAGATGAATTGTTTTCTAAGTTGGGACCTCTTTTAGCATGCTATAAAGGACTGAAATGACTAGGATTTGTGGGTTCTTATAATATTTCCCCCTTGGGAACATTCGTCCTCGAATGAGACCGATTAAACTGAGAATACTGATAGATTGAGTTTATATACTGAACATGCACAACTGGAGCATGATTACCTGACTAAAACTACTGATAAACTAAGATTTCATACTGAACATGCATAATTGAAGCATGATTACATGGCTAAACTGATTTATGAATGCATGACTGTCATGAGGATGATATGCAATGGTAATTGATACTAAGTTTTTAAAGGTAATCTGAGAAGGGAACTGAGTAAATCTAAGGAAGACTATTACCATGAGCTAAGTTTGAGTTTGTGAAGAAGAGGTGAGGATACTTGGTTTGCATATCTGCTTATGCTTCCTAAGTATCTCCCTCAATGGACTGATTTCACCAAAAAACTTTGACCAAAGGAACTTTTTTGTTCCCCAGTCAGCGAATCTGATGATCAAGGATTTCAACTGGGACTTCTTTATAAAAGAGACTATTCTGAACACCTACACTCTCTATAGGGACTACAACTGTTGGGTCACCAATGCATTTCTTTAGCAAGGAGACGTGAAACACTGGATGTACTGAAGCTAAGTCTGAAGGCAACTTAAGCTCATAAGCTACCTTTCCAAAATGGCTGAGAATTTTGTAAGGACCGATATAGCAGGGACTGAGCTTCCCCTTATTGCCAAACCTCTTCACTCCCTTCATGGGAGAGATTTTCAAGTACACAAAATCGCCAATCTCGAACTCGCGTTCCTTCCTCCTCACACCTGTATACAACTTTTGTCGGCTCCGAGTTATTTTACGCCTCTCCCTAATCATATGAACCTTATCTAAGGCATCAATAACTAAGTTAGGCCCTGTGAACATAGTCTCTCCTACCTGAAACCAACCAATGGGAGATATAAATCTCCTCCCATAAAGTGCCTCAAATGGAGCCATCTGGATACTGGAGTGATAGCTGTTATTATACATGAACTCAATCAAAGGCAAGTGGTCATCCCAACTACCCATAGAGTCAATGACACATGTCCTTAATATATCTTCTAAAGTCTGAATGGTCCTTTCTGCTTGACCATCTGTCTGAGGGTGGAAGGTTGTACTGAGGTGAACTTGGGTACCAAGACCCTTTTGGAAGGCTTTCCAAAAGTGAGAGGTGAACTGCATACCTCTATCTAAAATAATGGATAACGGGACTCCGTGAAATATGACTAATTCTCTAACATAAAGATTGGCATAATCCTCGTCTATGTAAGAGGTATGGACTGGCAAGAAATGAGCGGATTTGGTCATCCTGTCTACAATGACTCAAATCAAATTATGTTGATGACTAGTACGAGGTAAACCCGTCACAAAATTCATGTTCACTTCCTCCCACTTCCATGTGGGAATACTAAAATCCTGCAAGGAACGACTAGGCTTTTGGTGCTCAATCTTCACCTGCTGATACGTAGAGAGCTTAGCCACAAACTCTGCAATGTCTCTCTTCATCCTACTCCACCAATAAACTTCCTGCAAATCGCGGTACATCTTAGTAGCCCCTGGATAAATTAAGTGACGTACACCATGTTCTTATGCAAGAATCCACTGCCTCACTCCATCCACACATGGAATACATAGTCGACCCTGGCAATGCAACACACCATCTCCCCCTTAGGAGAAAACCTCTACTTTCTGATCTCTAACTGACACTTTCAGCTTAAATAAACTGGGATCCCTATCCTGCTTTTCTTTCACCTCATAAATCAAAGAAGATTCTAAACTATTCTGCACCTATACACTTCCCTCAACTGAATCAACCAAACAAATACCCAACCTGGCAAGATGATGCACTTCCTGAACTAACTTCTTCTTACCATCCTCAACGTGAGCAACACTACCCATGGACAACCTACTGAGAGCATCGGCCACTATATTGGCCTTGACCAGGTGATAGAGAACACTCATGTCATAGTATTTTAATAACTCTAACCACCTTCCCTGACGTAGGTTCAGGTCTTTCTCAGAAAACACATACTACAAGCTTTTATGGTATGTGAACACATCAACATATACCCCATACAAATAGTGCCTCCAAATATTTAAGTCAAACACTACAGTTGCTAACTCAAGATCATGGGTGGGGTAATTCTTTTCACGGGGCTTAAGTTATCTAGAGGCATAGGCTATGACCTTACCTCTCTGCATCAAAACATAGGCCAGACTAACTCTAGAAGTATCATAATACATAACAAATCTATCTGAACCATCTAGCAAAGTTAAAACTGGGGCTCTAGTGAGTCGAGTCTTCAATTCCTGAAAAATCTTCTCACAAGAATCTGGCCTCTGGAATTTGACTTTCTTTTGAGTCAATATGAACATAGGGGATGCAATAGATAAAAATTCTTCAATAAACCATCAGTAATAGCCAGCCAAACCTAAGAAACTTCTAATATCTGATGGAGAGATAGGTCTAGGCCAGTTTCTTACTACTTTGGTCTTTTGAGGATCAACCTTAATGCCATCACCAAAAACTATTTGATCAAGAAAAGCTACTGACCTTAGCCAAAATTCACATTTACTAAATTTAGCAAATAATTGATGGGCTCTAAGAGTCTGTAATAGTATTCTGAGGTGGTCTACATGATCATTTTCACTATGGGAGTTGCCAAGAATATCATCAATGAAGACTATGATGAACATGTCCAAGTACTGTTTGAACACACAGTTCATCAAGTCCATGAAAGCTGTTGGGCATTGGTAAGGCCAAATGACATGACTAGAAATTTGAAGCGACCATGCTGAGTTCTAAAAGTTGTTTTCGGAATGTCACATTCTCTGACTATGAGCTGATTATAGCATGGCATGAGGTCTATCTTAGAAAAGTAACTGGAACCCTGAAGTTGGTCAAATAAGTCATCGATTCTGGGAAGTGGGTACTTGTTCTTAAATATAAACTGGTTCAACTGACGGTAGTCAATACACATTCTAAGAGAATCATTCTTTTTATGCACAAATAAAACTGGTGCACCCTACGAGGAAACACTAGGCCTGATGAACCCCTTATCTAGGAGATCCTTTAATTGTTCTTTCAATTCTTTGAGTTTTGCTGGAGCCATTCTATATGGTAGAATAGAGATAGGCTGAGTAGCTAGAAGAAGGTCTATTCCGAAGTCAATTTCCCTCTCGAAAGGAACTCCGGGAAGATCTTTGGGAAACATATTTGGAAATTCATATGCTACTGAAATAAACTTAAGATTAGAGGTCTCGAAACTAGAGTCTTTTACTCAAATGATATGATGGACACACCTCTTGGATATTATTTTTCTCGCTCTAAGGTAGGAAAAAAGTTGACCCCTAAGTGCTGAAGTACTACCCCTCCATTCTAGGACAAAAGTTCATTTAGGAACTGAAAATAGAGAACTCTATTTTTGCAGTCAACTAAAGAATAGCATGAATAAAGACAATCCATGCTGAGAATGACATCAAAATATATCATATCCAACTCTACTAGGTCAGCTAAAGTAACTTTCTGAGATACCATAACCAAAAAGTTCTTGATACATCCACCGGGATATGATAGACTTACCTACTGGGGTAGAGACTGAGAAGGGTTCTACTAGGATTTTGGGACTGACTCCAATGTCAACTACTATATAAGGAGTTACAAAAAACAAAGAAGCTCCTGGATCTAGCAAGGCATAAACATGTAAATGATAAACTTATAACATACCAGTAACCACATCAGGATCCTGTCGGGACTGAAGTGCATAGAGCGTATTTGGGCTCTGCCTACTGGTGGCATTGGACGCAGCACCCTACTGAGACGGGAGACCAAAATGAGATGGGGGACGATTTTACAGACCTTGTGAACCTGACTAAGGACAATCTCTGATTCTATAACCTGGCTTGTCGCACCCAAAACACACATCGTTGCAAACTCTACAAATACCTTGATGGTTTCTCCCACACTTCTAGCAAAGAGAATTTGTTCGAGCACTGCTAACACTACCCTGAGATTTAGATCCTGGTGCCCTATCCTTATTACCATTTCTAAACTTAGGCACTAGAGAACTAGCTGAGGAAGGAGATGGAATCAAAGATTTCAGGAAAAATTGAGAATGATTTCCACCCTCTGATTTAGGCTGAGTGAAGTTGAAGCTACCGGTTCTAGCCCTCTTATTCTTCATTTCTTTCTCCTTAGTCTTCTACTCCTCTATCTGCTGAGCATGGACCATCAACCTAGACAAAGTCCTTAATTAGTATCGTGGTCCTACACTCCTTGACCACACTGTCAGATACACCAAACACAAACTTACTCATCTTCTGGGTGGGTTATATACCCTTTTTTCATTATTTTTTAGACTCAGAGCTTGGGGTTTTGAGTTTTTTGGCAATTTCTTCTATTTTTAAGCTTGGTAAGCTCCAAATCTCTATTTCAATTATTTTTCTTGATTTTTATTATCTAAACCTTGTCATAACTTTAATACAAAAGAGGAATTTAAGGATTTTGTCCCGGAAGGCCTAAATAAGTAATTCTTTGATTTGAACCATAATTTCAACTCGTTTTTACTTGGGTTTACTTTTACGTATTCCTTTAGTCATGGGTAGTATACTTTAGGACTAAAATTCTTATTTAACCCTTCTTTTTCAAAAATCCTGCTCGGGGGTCTGTTTTGACCTCGACCTAGATGTAACACCCCGTATTTTGCATGCATTTGTTCTATTTATACGGAACTTGGTATAGCCTTATGGTATAAGAAATGGAAGAGATATATTATTCGAGTATTTATAGTTTAGATAGAACTCTAGATAATACCCATACATTTTAATGTGACACAATCAAGTTAACATCGATACAACTATTTAACTGGGAATCGTAAGCTGGTATTTGAATCTAAAGTTTAAAGTGACCAAGTGTGTACAAGTTGTAAGTTAGATTAAAGGGATTAGAAGCAAGAAATGTAATAGAATATTGAGGTTCTCGCTTGACTTAATTAAGCTAGTAGGTGAGTCACCTACTGATATAAGAATAATGACCGCCTTAGCTTTTGATGACATCATTCGAAGTCACAATGTGAAGAATCAAGCTTTGGTCACATGGAGGGCATGGGATCATACTTGGAGGGGATGTTTTTAGCCTACCATTGACCAAACCCAAGTGTGGAAGATTGATTGGAGCCTAGAAGACTTAAGGACTCTCGAATTTGGACCACCTTTGTTGGTTCACGGTTTTGGTGCCTCTACTAAGGGCATTTCGGTCACTTAGCCTAAGGGGCATTTTGGACAATTCATATTGTCTTCCAACACACCAAGGCCGCCCCTCTCATTAAGGGTAATATGGTCTTTTTGTCTTCTTTTGTAATACACTATAAATAGGCCCCTTAGTCTTATTTTCACTTAGTTTTTAGTTGATGAAAGAAATGAGATTTTGAGACTCTTAAAATCCTCTCTCTTGAGAGTAGACCAACTTAGTGTAATTCTAGTATAGGGCTTGGAAAAGCTAACATTGTTCTTTGCTTGGAAACGGTAGATCTTGAGGCGAGTTCGTTCCCTTGGTGGTCACCGTAAGAGTGTGGTTTTGATTGTTACATTCATTAGGGGTTTTTGAGTTTAATATACTCTTTAGTTCTTAATCTTGTAATAATCTTGGTCTCACTATCTATCTTTATTTTTCTTGCAATCGTGTATGTGTTGTTGTAGTGGACTGTTTTGGGCCTTCGTTGGATCCGAAACTTGTATTGTTGTTGTACATCTTGTTCATCACGTTTTGTAGCTGTTTTGGTGTTGAAATACACCCTTGTATCTTGTATTCTTGTTGTTGGTAGCGAATCCGAGAGTGGTCTCCATCTTGGTCCTCAAATCCTTAAGATTAGTGGACTGTTTTGGAGTTGTTTCGTGCTTCCCTTGTCGATCCCGTATCATTTGGTATCAGAGCATGGCTTGATCTTGTTCCTACAAGATCAATCTTGGGCTTTCTTGTTAAAAAAAAAAAAAAAAAAAGGAAAACTGAAATTTCCAGAAAAATAGCAATCTGTCCGTGTTTGTGTTCTTGGCCAAAATCGTGTTCTTGTTGTGTCTTGGCCGAGATTTGTTGTTGTATGTCTAGATCTAATAGTGTTCTTGTTTGTTTTGTTGTTCCTAGTGTTAGTTTTCTTGTCCACTAACACTTTGAGTCTAGATTTAAACTTGAGCTTGAACTTGTTGAAAGGTTGTTGTGAACATAAGCTTGGCCATTGTGGTGGACTGTTTTGGCCTTGTGGTTTTCATCTTGTTGTTGTTATAAGCTTGGCCACGTGATATTGTTGTTAATTGGTGGATTGAAAACCATTTTGTTGAAGTTGTAGTTGTCTTGGCCAAGTGTTGGAGATATTGTTATTGTGGATTGGAGTTGGCCGTGTGAAAAATTGTTGGTGTTCTTGAAGATTATTGTTGTAGTTCTTGTTGTTGTTGTTGTTGTTGTTCTTGATGTTCATCACCACCTTCATATATTGTTGAAGATAAAGTGAATGCTAAATCCAAAAAGTTGAAGGAAAAAGGTGTATTATTTGTTAGTCTTGAAAGACACTACAACCAACAAAGACCTATCAATCAAGTCTCAACCACTTTCCAACACTTTTCCATGATTTATGGATCCATGTTTTAAGGAGAAGTACAATAAAGTCAAGTCTTGAAAACTTGAAATTGAAAAGGGCTCCAAGACTTGTTTGAATTTCCCTCCTTAAACAAATTCCACCAAAGTCCAAATTAAAAATTGACCAAGACTTGAAATTGGACAACAAAATTTGTGTGGGACCGAAACCAATACGTGACTGCCATGTCATCACTGCTACTGTTCACGCAATATTTCCGAGCTCAAAATTTTAGATTCTTAGTTTCATCTTATTGTTTCATTAGTTTCATGTCTTGATTCTAGAATTAATTAACAACTAGTAATCACCTACTTAGTTGTAGATTAATTATTGAATCCGTTTCTTCGTGTCTTCGTTGTTTGTGTGCTTTTCTCATTTTTTAACTCGTAGTAACTTCTTTGTTTCAAGTTCGTAAGTGAATTTTATTTTTGTGTCTTGAGTCGATCAAACAAGAATCTATTCCGGCCGCCAAGTAGAATTGACATCCTATTGACTACCGGAGTATAAGCAACTTTCAATATTCGCCGCTCCAATTGTGAGGATCACAAAGGTGAGTGTATACGAGTGTTGGTGAGGAGCTTTACTACTAATCTTGTTTGTTCATTTTGTAGGTTTAAAGGGTGATATAAGGGGAACATGTCTTCGATAGCCGGGGATTATTGTGACTACAACATGGGTGATACGGGACAAATGGCCTACTTATCTTTTGATGACATTTTTGGAGGCCAACACATAGAGACTCAAGACTTGGTCACCTCGAGAAAACAAGAACATGCATGGAGGACCCGTTTTGAGCATAACTTAAAGCAATCTCGCGTGTGGAAGATTGCTTGGAGAATTTTAGGTTGAGGACTCACGGTTTTGGGCCTTAATTAAGGGTATTTTGGACATTACACATGGTGTATTTACACACCATGGCCGCCCCTCTCATTAAGGGTAATATGGTCTTTTTGTCTTCTTTTGTAATACACTATAAATAGGCCCCTTAGTCTTATTTTCACTTAGTTTTTGGTGGATGAAAGAAATGAGATTTTGAGACTCTTAAAAATCCTCTCTCTTGAGAGTAGACCAACTTAGTGTAAATTCTAGTATAGGGCTTGGAAAAGCTAACATTGTTCTTTGCTTGGAAACGGTAGATCTTGAGGCGAGTTCGTTCCCTTGGTGGTCACCGTAAGAGTGTGGTTTTGATTGTTACATTCATTAGGGGTTTTTGAGTTTAATATACTCTTTAGTTCTTAATCTTGTAATAATCTTGGTCTCACTATCTATCTTTATTTTTCTTGCAATCGTGTATGTGTTGTTGTAGTGGACTGTTTTGGGCCTTCGTTGGATCCAAAACTTGTATTGTTGTTGTACATCTTGTTCATCACGTTTTTGTAGCTGTTTTGGTGTTGAAATACACCCTCGTATCTTGTATTCTTGTTGTTGGTAGCGAATCCGAGAGTGGTCTCCATCTTGGTCCTCAAATCCTTAAGATTAGTGGACTGTTTTGGAGTTGTTTGGTGTTTCCGCTATTTTTCTCGTATCATTTGGTATCAAAGCCTGGCTTGATCTTGTTCCTACAAGATCAATCTTGGGCTTTCTTGTTAAAAAAAAAAAAAAAAAAAAAGGAAAACTGAAATTTCCAGAAAAATAGCAATCTGTCCGTGTTTGTGTTCTTGGCCAAAATCGTGTTCTTGTTGTGTCTTGGCCGAGATTTGTTGTTGTATGTCTAGATCTAATAGTGTTCTTATTTGTTTTGTTGTTCCTAGTGTTAGTTTTCTTGTCCACTAACACTTTGAGTCTAGATTTAAACTTGAGCTTGAACTTGTTGAAAGGTTGTTGTGAACATAAGCTTGGCCATTGTGGTGGACTGTTTTGGCCTTGTGGTTTTCATCTTGTTGTTGTTATAAGCTTGGCCACGTGATATTGTTGTTAATTGGTGGATTGAAAACCATTTTGTTGAAGTTGTAGTTGTCTTGGCCAAGTGTTGGAGATATTGTTATTGTGGATTGGAGTTGGCCGTGTGAAAAATTGTTGGTGTTCTTGAAGATTATTGTTGTAGTTCTTGTTGTTGTTGTTGTTGTTCTTGATGTTCATCACCACCTTCATATATTGTTGAAGATAAAGTGAATGCTAAATCCAAAAAGTTGAAGGAAAAAGGTGTATTATTTGTTAGTCTTGAAAGACACTACAACCAACAAAGACCTATCAATCAAGTCTCAACCACTTTCCAACACTTTTCCATGATTTACGGATCCATGTTTTAAGGAGAAGTACAATAAAGTCAAGTCTTGAAAACTTGAAATTGAAAAGGGCTCCAAGACTTGTTTGAATTTCCCTCCTTAAACAAATTCCACCAAAGTCCAAATTGAAAAATTGACCAAGACTTGAAATTGGACAACAAAAGTTGTGTGGGGCCGAAACCAATACGTGACTGCCATGTCATCACTGCTACTGTTCACGCAATATTTCCGAGCTCAAAAATTTTAGATTCTTAGTTTCATCTTATTGTTTCATTAGTTTCATGTCTTGATTCTAGAATTAATTAACAACTAGTAATCACCTACTTAGTTGTAGATTAATTATTGAATCCGTTTCTTCGTGTCTTCGTTGTTTGTGTGCTTTTCTCATTTTTAACTCGTAGTAACTTCTTTGTCTCAAGTTCGTAAGTGAATTTTATTTTTGTGTCTTGAGTCGATCAAACAAGAATCTATTCCGGCCGCCAAGTAGAATTGACATCCTATTGACTACCGGAGTATAAGCAACTTTCAATATTCGCCGCTCCAATTGTGAGAATCACAAAGGTGAGTGTATACGAGTGTTGGTGAGGAGCTTTACTACTAATCTTGTTTGTTCATTTTGTAGGTTTAAAGGGTGATATAAGGGGAACATGTCTTCGATAGCCGGGGATTATTGTGACTACAACATGGGAGACTATGATTGTAGTGAAGGGTTTTATGGCTACGAAGTTGAGGGAGATTGCGGAGGCTATGAAAATAGCCATGATCGAGACTTGGGCAGATTTGAAAGTTACTGTTTTAAGGGAGAAAATGAGGTGAATGAAGTGCCTAGTGCTTATGGTAACTTTGGAGATGATGTAGGACCTCGTGATGGATCTTATGATGAAGTTGGGGCATGTGAGGAGTCTTACACTTCTTACTCCGAACCTAGATTGGGTGTTAGGTATAACCCTTTTGTTTGCAAAGCTTATGAGAGCTATGATGAGGGTACACGTGAGGAGTATGAAGATCCATATTCTCCACCTTGTAGTACTTCTTATCAAAGTCGATATAGTGTGAATGGTTATACTAGCTCTAGTGGAGGTTGTCCAATGAGAAGAAGAGGATATGCATCTCCAAAACTAAGGGGTACTCGTATGCCTTACAATGTAGATCCAAGAAGGAGTGTACACTCCGGAAAGGTGACTATTTGTGGGATACCGGGCTGCCTTATGGTGTTGAATGATAGGTACTATGGAAACTACATTCTTCCGTCCATGGTTAATTACTTGGGGTTATTGCGAGAGCCTTTACTTGTTCCATACTACTTGGGCGAGTTCACGGTTACCGAGAGGGTAAAAGTTGTCTTCTCCCAATTTGATTACCATGAGGAGGTGTGGTGCGATGTTTTTTCCTTAACCTACGGTCATATGAGCTTGGGTGCCGATTGGTTTGCACGACATCAAGTTCCTAACGTGCAAAATTGGCCTAATATTGTAAGAGACCAATGGGGAAATCGCCTCATAACATACTTGCTGCCCAAACCGCAAAGAGAAATGTTTACCTACTCCAATCCGATTTATGATGAGAGACAAAAGATTGAGAGGAGTAAGGGAGTGCAAGGTGGCAATCCGAGAGTGGAAAAAGGAGAGGATATGTGGAGCGAAGTGAGGGGATTGCCACCAAACCGTGCTAACATTGGTTGTCCTTCCATTTCTAAGGACATTTGTGTAGGTACCAACATGGCAAGCGAAGGCGAACAATGCCAAAAGGAAGTTGCTGCCCAAGCTTGTGGAGGTCCTTCACCTCACGGCAAGGAAGAGTCTACTCAAGATCTTAAAGGTAAAATAGCTAACTCTTACACTTTAGTGCATGTGAATGACAATTGTGTGGCTAGTAAGCCATTGAGTGTGAGTAGTAGCTTACTTATTTATGAGTCTAATGATTCCGTGCCTCTTGTTGATGATGTACATATTGTGAGTTTGGATACACTAGTTGATCCTATTGATGACGAAATTGACTCTTCTTGTAAGATCAATTTATGTCCACCTAGTGTTGAAGCTTATATGTTGAACGGAAGTACCTCGTCTTGTGTAATTGGTGTTGATCAACTTGTTTGTGAAAATTGTTCCCCACTTGAGTATGTGTGTGATGTGCTTAATAGGACTCAAGTGAGTGAAGTATTTGAAAATGTTGGTCAACAAAGTGGGAGTGAACCCGAGATCTCTTCTTGGGGTAATCTTGTGTTTGGAACATCCTTGAAACCTGATATTGATCATTTAGAGTGCGAGGAACTTGCTTATTCCAAATCTGTCCGTGCGGTAGAACACACTCTCTTTAGGTGTAATGTCTTGTTTGAAGATGATTTAAACACTTCTAATGAACCTAGTGGTGAAAATGACGGTATAGCTTACCTTGGAAGCTATAGCCTATATGCTAACCCACTATGGTGTGACAACATTCCTCCTAAAGAGGGAAATCTCTTCTTGGAAGATGAGAGTACTCTTAAGGGTAAGGAATGTGTAGTTGCGGAAGCTACTTCTTCTTCTACTTTGTGTGATTTCATTGTTGAGAGTACTCATAGTGATTATTGGGAAACTAGTAGTGAGTACACACATGAAAGCACCTTAGTAGAAGTCGATTTGAGTGATACGTTTCTCTACTCTCTATTTTCTTTGGATGATATGTATGTTATTATAAAGAGTATGTCATTTAGTTTGGGTGTAGACCACGGGAAAGGGAAGTGTTGTCGAGACCCGTGTCTATGGCCACTTTTCCCATTTGACCCCGGTGCCAAATTTAGAAATGGTGATGTTGGTGCACCAAACTTGTTGCTTGGTCAACATGCCAAGCAAAGTGTTACTTTTGATGTATCCTATAACCAAATCCTTTGTACATCTTTTATTGAGTTTTTAATATTCCTTTCAAAGGATTCTTGGTTATATTGCAAATATGTACAACCTTGGCGTGTTGAGATGATTTGTTATGCTAACCCTAACCCTCATGCCATGAGGAATTTGTATTTGTTTGTCCTCTCTTCGGTTTTTGCAAGGTTTGGATTCGAGGTCGAATCCTTTTCAAGAAGAGGAGGATGATACGGGACAAATGGCCTACTTATCTTTTGATGACATTTTTGGAGGCCAACACATAGAGACTCAAGACTTGGTCACCTCGAGAAAACAAGAACATGCATGGAGGACCCGTTTTGAGCATAACTTAAAGCAATCTCGCGTGTGGAAGATTGCTTGGAGAATTTTAGGTTGAGGACTCACGGTTTTGGGCCTTAATTAAGGGTATTTTGGACATTACACATGGTGTATTTACACACCATGGCCGCCCCTCTCATTAAGGGTAATATGGTCTTTTTGTCTTCTTTTGTAATACACTATAAATAGGCCCCTTAGTCTTATTTTCACTTAGTTTTTGGTGGATGAAAGAAATGAGATTTTGAGACTCTTAAAAATCCTCTCTCTTGAGAGTAGACCAACTTAGTGTAAATTCTAGTATAGGGCTTGGAAAAGCTAACATTGTTCTTTGCTTGGAAACGGTAGATCTTGAGGCGAGTTCGTTCCCTTGGTGGTCACCGTAAGAGTGTGGTTTTGATTGTTACATTCATTAGGGGTTTTTGAGTTTAATATACTCAAAGTTCTTAATCTTGTAATAATCTTGGTCTCACTATCTATCTTTATTTTTCTTGCAATCGTGTATGTGTTGTTGTAGTGGACTGTTTTGGGCCTTCGTTGGATCCGAAACTTGTATTGTTGATGTACATCTTGTTCATCACGTTTTTGTAGCTGTTTTGGTGTTGAAATACACCCTCGTATCTTGTATTCTTGTTGTTGGTAGCGAATCCGAGAGTGGTCTCCATCTTGGTCCTCAAATCCTTAAGATTAGTGGACTGTTTTGGAGTTGTTTGGTGTTTCCGCTATTTTTCTCGTATCAATGGGAGACTATGATTGTAGTGAAGGGTTTTATGGCTACGAAGTTGAGGGAGATTGCGGAGGCTATGAAAATAGCCATGATCGAGACTTGGGCAGATTTGAAAGTTACTGTTTTAAGGGAGAAAATGAGGTGAATGAAGTGCCTAGTGCTTATGGTAACTTTGGAGATGATGTAGGACCTCGTGATGGATCTTATGATGATGTTGGGGCATGTGAGGAGTCTTACACTTCTTACTCCGAACCTAGATTTGGTGTTAGGTATAACCCTTTTGTTTGCAAAGCTTATGAGAGCTATGATGAGGGTACACGTGAGGAGTATGAAGATCCATATTCTCCACCTTGTAGTACTTCTTATCAAAGTCGATATAGTGTGAATGGTTATACTAGCTCTAGTGGAGGTTGTCCAATGAGAAGAAGAGGATATGCATCTCCAAAACTAAGGGGTACTCGTATGCCTTACAATGTAGATCCAAGAAGGAGTGTACACTCCGGAAAGGTGACTATTTGTGGGATACCGGGCTGCCTTATGGTGTTGAATGATAGGTACTATGGAAACTACATTCTTCCGTCCATGGTTGATTACTTGGGGTTATTGCGAGAGCCTTTACTTGTTCCATACTACTTGGGCGAGTTCAAGGTTACCGAGAGGGTAAAAGTTGTCTTCTCCCAATTTGATTACCATGAGGAGGTGTGGTGTGATGTTTTTTCCTTAACCTACGGTCATATGAGCTTGGGTGCCGATTGGTTTGCACGACATCAAGTTCCTAACGTGCAAAAGTGGCCTAATATTGTAAGAGACCAATGGGGAAATCGCCTCATAACATACTTGCTACCCAAACCGCAAAGAGAAATGTTTACCTACTCCAATCCGATTTATGATGAGAGACAAAAGATTGAGAGGAGTAAGGGAGTGCAAGGTGGCAATCCGAGAGTGGAAAAAGGAGAGGATATGTGGAGCGAAGTGAGGGGATTGCCACTAAACCGTGCTAACATTGGTTGTCCCTCCATTTCTAAGGACATTTGTGTAGGTACCAACATGGCAAGCGAAGGCGAACAATGCCAAAAGGAAGTTGCTGCCCAAGCTTGTGGAGGTCCTTCACCTCACGGCAAGGAAGAGTCTACTCAAGATCTTAAAGGTAAAATAGCTAACTCTTACACTTTAGTGCATGTGAATGACAATTGTGTGGCTAGTAAGCCATTGAGTGTGAGTAGTAGCTTACTTATTTATGAGTCTAATGATTTCGTGCCTCTTGTTGATGATGTACATATTGTGAGTTTGGATACACTAGTTGATCCTATTGATGACGAAATTGACTCTTCTTGTAAGATCAATTTATGTCCACCTAGTGTTGAAGCTTATATGTTGAACGGAAGTACCTCGTCTTGTGTAATTGGTGTTGATCAACTTGTTTGTGAAAATTGTTCCCCACTTGAGTATGTGTGTGATGTGCTTAATAGGACTCAAGTGAGTGAAGTATTTGAAAATGTTGGTCAACAAAGTGGGAGTGAACCCGAGATCTCTTCTTGGGGTAATCTTGTGTTTGGCACATCCTTGAAACTTGATATTGATCCATTAGAGTGCGAGGAACTTGCTTATTCCAAATCTGTCCGTGAGGTAGAACACACTCTCTTTAGGTGTAATGTCTTGTTTGAAGATGATTTAAACACTTCTAATGAACCTAGTGGTGAAAATAACGGTATAGCTTACCTTGGAAGCTATAGCCTATATGCTAACCCACTATGGTGTGACAACATTCCTCCTAAAGAGGGAAATCTCTTCTTGGAAGATGAGAGTACTCTTAAGGGTAAGGAATGTGTAGTTGCGGAAGCTACTTCTTCTTCTACTTTGTGTGATTTCATTGTTGAGAGTACTCATAGTGATTATTGGGAAACTAGTAGTGGGTACACACATGAGAGCACCTTAGTAGAAGTCGATTTGAGTGATACGTTTCTCTACTCTCTATTTTCTTTGGATGATATGTATGTTATTATAAAGAGTATGTCATTTAGTTTGGGTGTAGACCACGGGAAAGGGAAGTGTTGTCGAGACCCGTGTCTATGGCCACTTTTCCCATTTGACCCCGGTGCCAAATTTAGACATGGTGATGTTGGTGCACCAAACTTGTTGCTTGGTCTATATGACAAGCAAAGTGTTACTCTTGATGTACCCTATAACCAAACCCTTTGTACATCTTTTATTGAGTTTTAATATTCCTTTCAAAGGATTCTTGGTTATATTGCAAATATGTGCAACCTTGGCATGTTGAGATGATTTGTTATGCTAACCCTAACCCTCATGCCATGAGGAGTTTGCATTTGTGTGTCCTCTTTTCAGTTTTGCAAGGTTTGGATTCGAGGTCGAATCCTTTTCAAGAAGAGGAGGATGATATAAGAATAATGACCGCCTTAGCTTTTGACGACATCATTCGAAGTCACAATGTGAAGAATCAAGCTTTGGTCACATGGAGGGCATGGGATCATACTTGGAGGGGATGTTTTTAGCCTACCATTGACCAAACCCAAGTGTGGAAGATTGATTGGAGCCTAGAAGACTTAAGGACTCTCGAATTTGGACCACCTTTGTTGGTTCACGGTTTTGGTGCCTCTACTAAGGGCATTTCGGTCACTTAGCCTAAGGGTCATTTTGGACAATTCATATTGTCTTCCAACACACCAAGGCCGCCCCTCTCATTAAGGGTAATATGGTCTTTTTGTCTTCTTTTGTAATACACTATAAATAGGCCCCTTAGTCTTATTTTCACTTAGTTTTTAGTTGATGAAAGAAATGAGATTTTGAGACTCTTAAAATCCTCTCTCTTGAGAGTAGACCAACTTAGTGTAATTCTAGTATAGGGCTTGGAAAAGCTAACATTGTTCTTTGCTTGGAAACGGTAGATCTTGAGGCGAGTTCGTTCCCTTGGTGGTCACCGTAAGAGTGTGGTTTTGATTGTTACATTCATTAGGGGTTTTTGAGTTTAATATACTCTTTAGTTCTTAATCTTGTAATAATCTTGGTCTCACTATCTATCTTTATTTTTCTTGCAATCGTGTATGTGTTGTTGTAGTGGACTGTTTTGGGCCTTCGTTGGATCCGAAACTTGTATTGTTGTTGTACATCTTGTTCATCACGTTTTGTAGCTGTTTTGGTGTTGAAATACACCCTTGTATCTTGTATTCTTGTTGTTGGTAGCGAATCCGAGAGTGGTCTCCATCTTGGTCCTCAAATCCTTAAGATTAGTGGACTGTTTTGGAGTTGTTTCGTGCTTCCCTTGTCGATCCCGTGTCACCTACTTAAGCTATTTGGACTAAATCAATGGACCCATGGCTATGCACCAGATTTGGGCCTATACTAATGTACTTATTTGGGATCAAATTGAATAAAAGAGGAGGAAAATGGATAAATGGCCCAACTCACAAATCTGCCAAGACCGAAATATAATTGAGCCCAACTAAGAAATTAAGCAAGTAGGTGCATCACCTACTTTGACATTTTGAGAAGCTTGAACTCCTTAAGTAGGTGCATACCTACTTGGACCAATTTGATCAAATTTAGGGTCCAAAATACAGCTAAGTGGATGGACAAAATACGACCTTTATAAGGACAAGTTTCTGGTCATTTTCCCTCATTCTTAAGTCACAAAAAGGTTATATTTAACAAAATCTCTCTACTTTCTTTAAAGAAACTAGGAGCAGCCCTATATTTCCTTTTAGGGTTCTTGGAGAAACCCAAACCTTTTCAGCCCAAGGTAAGTGAAAACACTTATGGTTTAGCTTAATTATCTCATGGAACATTAGGAAAACACGCTAGAAGTTCTTAATTATTAATTCATGGAAGGATATAGAACAAGCTACTTGCTCACTTTTTTTTCTTTGTTATTAAGAGATCTCTTTTCTTATATGGTTTAAAGTATGAAGGAAAGTGAAAGTTGAAGTTTTTGAGGAGTTTAAAGTAAAACAATAATTTACAGAATTGAGGTAAGGTGACTACTCCATTTTGTTCTTCTTATATATGAATTAGAGAGAGGGTTATGGATGTGTTGTTATTGAGAACTCAAGCGATGATGAGTTCAATAATTGATTGGTACAATAAAAGGTATTTATGGCTGTTTTGTGGACTATTTTATATGTACATGTTATAGGCTACCAGGTTGATGATGGAGAAAGGTGTGACTAGTTCAAAGTGAAATATAGAATAAAGGTGTGGCGGTACACCACCAAACTAATTATTGCTTTTAGTTACTGATACGGTTGGGGCAGCCTCCACAGGTACACGGCCTTTCACACGAAGCCAAGCTCGGGAATTACAAAAACTCCAAGCTTTGTTCATGCAAGTGGCCGTGTGTGAGTTGGTGATTGAACCAACCAAGGACCTAAACGTTTTTATGTGTGAAGAGAGGTCTTAATGTGTAATAAGCTACTCTTCAAGGTTGGCACAAGAAGCAAGGGCGGATGGGTCATTTTACCCCTTTTGTTTGTAGTATAAATAGAACATGTTAGAGAGTTAGTCCTCACTTTTTGAATGCTGATTTTTGTAACCTAAAGAACACTAAACTTCTCTCTCTCTCTTCCACTCTTGGAAGCCGCCACTACTATCTCACAAGTAGAGGGATACTTGTGTTGTCTCTTTGGCTAGAAACAAGGGTTTTGAGGTCGTTGAGTGCCTCTTGGTCCTCGTAAGAACTTGGTGTTTATATTCATTAGACTTAGGGTCCTCTCTTGATGTTAGGGTTCTTAGTTTCTTGAATGTTATATGTCAAGTTATCTATCTTTCCTTATCTTGTGGTTGTTGTTGATTTTGTCATCTTAAAGTCTAGTGAAGCCGTGTGGGGCTCTTTTCGATTCACTAGCATTGTTGTTTATCTTGTTATTCTTGTGTTGTTGGACTGAAAAACCGAAACTTTAAACTTGTTGATCTTGTGTTGTTGGACTGAAATCCGAGCCTACTTGAAGCTCTTGGTGTTGTTGGTTTGATTTTGTATCATTTGGTATCAAAGCAAGACCGGTTGTGTTCCAACATAACCCATCTTGGGCTAGTACACGGCTTAAACAAACAACACCAAAAGGAAATTCTGAAAATCTGTCCATTAAAAGTAGAATCCGAGAATGATGTTGCATGTCTAGATCTAAGTGTTATTTTGCTTGTTTAGTGAGTTCCTAGTGTTGGTTTCTTTCTCACCAACACTAAGGTGTCTAGATCCAAAAGTTGAGCTTGAAAACTTGAACATTGTGTAGTGACTTGAAGTGGCCGAAAGTTGTATGTTGTTGATGACCAAAAAGAAATAAAATCGGTGGATGTTGTGTTTATGTGCTAAAGAAGTTGAAGAAGATTGTTGAGGTGTTCATCTTTTGAACTTGTTCATCTTGTTCATCTTGTTGTGTGCTCAAGTTGTAAGACAAGCTATAAAGTTGTTGTGAAAGACTTGCACCCATCACATTTTAGTCTTGTCAATCACTTTTCCCTAATTCAAGGAGCCTTGTTTTGTGGGATTAGTCTACCAAACATCACTTTCTTGAGTTTGAAAAGGGTGAAATACTACAAGATTTTATTTTTCCCACCAAAAACACTTTGCAAACTATAACAAGTTGTGTGAATATTAACAAAAAAAAAAGAGAGAAGAAAAACGTGTGGAACCATTGCATGCTGCCACGTCACTATAAGCTCAACTTAGGATATTCTTTGGTTGCTAATTGTTGATCCTTGGTTTCCCTTACTTGGTCCTAGAACTAATTAACAAACTAGTACATTCCTACTAGGTTGTCAATTAGATCCTTGAACCGTTTGTTCGTGTCAACGTTTATTTGAGTGCTTTTATTCGTTTAAATGAGTTGCTGATTTTTGACTCTAGTCCGGCAAGAATTCTTTGAGTCTTCAAACAAGAATCCATTCCGGATAAGAGCTTACTCATACCTTAAAAATTTCACGGTTACTAGCCAATTATACAACACTTGTGGAACACGAACTTGTGGTGAACTAAAGCGGATAATATCTTGACAATGGAAGGAACTACGTCTCATAGTGTGGATACTAATGCCCTTGATTCTATGAGGGTCACTCTTGAGGCCGTTACCCGGACACTTGAAAGGTTGAATTCGGAATTTGGGGCCGTGAGAGGGGACTTGGCAGCAATAAAGGGGGAAATGTCGACTATTAGTGGGAGATTAGAACAAGTGGAGAGTCAAAGGAACTCTCGTCCTTCTACTCCTCTACATGTATCTACCAATGGTCATGATAGGACCTCCTCCGCAACCATCACCCCCGAAACAGTCCACCAAATGCTAAATGCACCCCAAGCTCCACTAAATACCGCAAGCCAAACTACCTATTTTCCTCCAAACCGAGACTCCACTAGACCACTACATTTCCAAGCCCTTCCAATTCCACAAGAGGGATTTGGACGCCAAGTACCTCCACTAAATCCGAACCCTCCATTCCAAGCTCCATTAAACCAAAGACCACAAATTCCAAATCCTCCGAATCAAAACGGCCAAGGCCGACCAGCCCACTTTGAAGGATACGGTAGAGAGGAGTATGAAGGAGATGGAGCCTTTGATGATGCTTATATAAGGGAGGAGGAGTTAAGAGGGGGTCGAGGAGAACCTAGGAGATACCGGGGGTATGGAGATAGGGGAAACCGACACCAAGAGAGAGACGTAGGCATCAACACCATCAAGTTGAGCCTACCCATCTTTAAGGGTGAAAGTGATCCCGAGGCCTACTTAACTTGGGAATCGGCTTGTGACAAAGTTTTCCAAGTTAATGACATCTCGGACGAAAAGAAGAGTTGCTACGCTATAGCTCACCTTGAGGGCTATGCTAACACTTGGTGGGAGTATGTTAAACGATTTGGTAATGAATTAGTCGATGGGCAGCCACCACCTTGGTATCGGTTGAGGTATTTGATGAGACAACGATACCTTCCCGAGAGATATCGTCATGAGTTGCTTGCTAGATTATATGGCTTGCGGCAAGGAGGCAAGAGTGTGATGGCCTATTTTGACGAGTTCCAACAACTCATGTTGAAACTTGATCATCGTGGGGAGCAAATCAGTCACGACATCATCCGGTTCAAGTGTGGGTTGAACAAAGAGATCTCCACTCATTTGACCCTTCACCGGTTTGAAACCATTGACGGTATATTCCAAGCGGCCCTTGAGATTGAAAGGGAACTTAAGGAGAGATCATCCTTCAAGGCAAGGGTACAAACCCCCTCGGGTTGGACCAAAAACAAGGACCAACCCGCCCCTATGAAGCTGCCCGAGTCCAAAACCGTCCCTAAATTCCCTCCGAAACCGGAGGCTCACAAATATCCCAACCCAAAGGGGTTCTAATTCTTCAAGTGCCAAGGTTGGGGGCATAAGGCCAACGAATGTCCGAACCGGCGCAATGTGATCCTACGAGAAGGAAAGGTGTACTACCTTGGTGAGGAGGTGGTTTCCGAAAGGGGGGAGGATGAGGCCGAGCCTCAAGATGGAGAGGGAGCTGAAAATGGGCCGAATGTTGATGAAGTAGATGGTAGTGAAGATGTCTATCCACAAGAGGGGGAGTGTGTGGTTCCAAACTTTGTGGTTAGACGTGTCATGATTAGTAAGGCGATAGATGACCCGAGTCAAAGGGAAAATCTATTCCATACTAAGTGTCTTGTAAAGGAGAATGTGTGCACCTTGGTGATTGATAGTGGTAGTTGTACAAATGTTGCGAGGCATGCTATGGTAAATTTCTTGAAGCTACCAACTACACCACACACTAGTCCTTACAAGCTACAATGGTTGAATGATTGTGGTGAATTAAGGGTCATGAGGCAATGTGTGATTCGGTTTAAGGTGGGAAACTACCACGATGAGGTACTTTGTGACGTGATCCCAATGCAAGCATGTCACTTGTTGTTAGGTAGACCATGGCAATATGATAGGTCTACTAAACACGATGGGAGGTCCAACCGGTATACGCTTGAGAAGGATGGCCGAAAGGTCACACTTCATCCTCTCTCACCCTCCCAAGTAAATGAGTGGCATCAAAAGATGAGGGAGTTGAAGGGAAAGGGGGGGAATCCGGAAAGGGAGATAAGGGGGGGAGTGCCTGATACGGTTAGGACAGCCACACGGCCTTTCACACGAAGCCAAGCTCGGGAATTACAAAAACTCCAAGCTTTGTTCATGCAAATGGCCGTGTGTGAGTTGGTGATTGAACCAACCAAGGACTTAAACGTTTTTATGTGTGAAGAGGGGTCCTAATGTGTAATAAACTACTCTCCAAGGTTGGCACAAGAAGCAAGGGCGGATGAGTCATTTTACCCCTTTCCTTTTGTAGTATAAATAGAAGATGTGAGAGAGTTATTAGATAGTTTTTGAAATCTGATTTTTGTAACCTAAAATATCACAACATTTCCTCTCTCTTCCACCCTTGGAGCCGCCTCCAACATCTCACAAGTAGAGGAATACTTGTGTTGTATCTTTGGCTAGAAACAAGGGTTTTGAGGTCTTTGAGTGCCTCTTGGTCCTTGTAAGAACTTGGTGTTTACATTCTCTAGACTTAGGGTCCTCTCTTGATGTTAGGGTTCTTAGTATCTTGAATGTTATATGTCAAGTTATCTATCTTTCTTTATCTTGTTGTTGTTGTTGTTGTTAATTTTGTTATCTTTAAAGACTAGTGAAGCCGTGTGGGGCTACTTTCGATTCACTAGCATTCTTGTTCATCTATTTGCTCTCTTGTTGTGTGCTGAAAACTGAAAATTGAACTTGTTATTCTTGTGTTGTTGGACTGAAATCCGAACCTACTTGTTGCTCTTGGTGTTGTTGGTTTGATCTTGTATCATTTGGTATCAAAGCAAGACCGGTTGTGTTCCAACATAACCCATCTTGGGCTAGTTCACGGTCTAAACAAGCAATACCAAAGGGAAGTTCTGAAAAATCTGTCCATTAAAAGTTGAAAACCGAGAATGATGTTGCATGTCTAGACCTAGGCGTTATTTTGCTTGTTTAGTGAGTTTCTAGTGTTGGTTTCTTTCTCACCAACACTAAGGTGTCTAGATCCGAAAGTTGAGCTTGAAAACTTGAACATTGAGTAGTGACTTGAAGTGGCCGAAGGTTGTATGTTGTTGATGAGCAAAAGAAAAATCGGTGGTTATGTGTTATGTGCTAAAGAAGTTGATGGAGTTTGTTGAGGTGTTCATCTTTTGAACTTGTTCATCTTGTTCATCTTGTTGTGTGCTCAAGTTGTAAGACAAGTTATAAAGTTGTTGTGAAAGACTTGCACCCCTCACCCTCTAGTCTTGTCAATCACTTTTCCCTAATTCAAGGAGCCTTGTTTTGTGGGATTGGTCAACCAAACACCACTTTCTTGAGTTTGAAAAGGTTGAAAGACTACAAGATTTTATTTTTCCCACCAAAACATTTTGCAAACTATAACAAGTTGTGTGAATATTAACACAAAACAAAAAAAAAAAAAAAAAAAGATAAGAGGAACGGGTGGAACCATTGCATGCTGCCACGTCACTATAAGCTCAACTTAGGATATTCTTTGGTTGCAAATTGTTGATCCTTGGTTTCCCTTAATTGGTCCTAGAACTAATTAACAAACTAGTACATTCCTACTAGGTTGTCAACTAGTTCCTTGAACCGTTTGTTCGTGTCAACGATTATTTGAGTGCTTTTATTCGTTTGAATGAGTTGCTGATTTTTGATTCTAGTCCGGCAAGAATTCTTTGAGTCTTCAAACAAGAATCCATTCCGGATAAGAGCTCACTCATACCTTGAAAATTTCACGGTTACTAGCCAATTATACAACACTTGTGGAACACGAACTTGTGGTGAACTAAAGCGGATAATATCTTGACAATGGAAGGAGCTACGTCTCATAATGCGGATACTAATGCCCTTGATTCTATGAGGGTCACTCTTGAGGCCGTTACCCGGACACTTGAAAGGTTGAATTCTGAATTTGGGGCCGTGAGAGGGGACTTGGCAGCCATAAAGGGGGAAGTGTCGACTATTAGTGGGAGATTAGAACAAGTGGAGAGTCAAAGGAACTCTCGTCCTTCTACTCCTCTACACGTATCTACCAATGGTCATGATAGGACCTCCTCCGCAACCATCACCCCCGAAACAGTCCACCAAATGCTAAATGCACCCCAAGCTCCACTAAATACCGCAAGTCAAACTACCTATTTTCCTCCAAACCGAGACTCCACTAGACCACTACATTTCCAAGCCCCTCCAATTCCACAAGAGGGATTTGGACGACAAGTACCTCCACTAAATCCGAACCTTCCATTCCAAGCTCCATTAACCCAAAGACCGCAAATTCCAAATCCTCCGACTCAAAACGGCCAAGGCCGACCAGCCCACTTTGAAGGATACGGTAGAGGGGAGTATGAAGGAGATGGAGCCTTTGATGATGCTTATATGAGGGAGGAGGAGTTAAGAGGGGGTCGAGGAGAACCTAGGAGATACCGGGGGTATGGAGATAGGGGAAACCGACACCAAGAGAGAGACGTAGGCATCAACACCATCAAGTTGAGCCTACCCATCTTTAAGGGTGAAAGTGATCCCGAGGCCTACTTAACTTGGGAATCGGCTTGTGACAAAGTTTTCCAAGTTAATGACATCTCGGACGAAAAGAAGAGTTGCTACGCTATAGCTCACCTCGAGGGCTATGCTAACACTTGGTGGGAGTATGTTAAACGATTTGGTAATGAATTAGTCGATGGGCAGCCACCACCTTGGTTTCGGTTGAGGTATTTGATGAGACAACGATACCTTCCCGAGAGATATCGTCATGAGTTGCTTGCTAGGTTATATGGCTTGCGGCAAGGGGGCAAGAGTGTGATGGCCTATTTTGACGAGTTCCAACAACTCATGTTGAAACTTGATCATCGTGGGGAGCAAATCAGTCATGACATCATCCGGTTCAAGTGTGGGTTGAACAAAGAGATCTCCACTCATTTGACCCTTCATCGGTTTGAAACCATCGACGGTATATTCCAAGCGGCCCTAGAGATTGAAAGGGAACTTAAGGAGAGATCATCCTTCAAGGCAAGGGTACAAGCTCCCTCGGGTTGGCCCAAAAACAAGGACCAACCCGCCCCTACGAAGCTGCCCGAGTCCAAAACAGTCCACTACGAGTCCAAAACAGTCCCTAAATTCCCTCCGAAACCGGAGGCTCACAAATATCCCAACCCAAAGGGATTCCAATGCTTCAAGTGCCAAGGTTGGGGGCATAAGGCCAATGAATGTCCGAACCGGCGCAATGTGATCCTACGAGAAGGGAAAGTGTACTACCTTGGTGAGGAGGTGGTTTCCGAAAGGGGGGAGGATGAGGCCGAGCCTCAAGATGGAGAGGAATCTGAAAATGGGCCGAATGATGATGAATTAGATGGTAGTGAAGATGCCTATCCACAAGAAGGGGAGTGTGTGGTTCCTAACTTTGTGGTTAGACGTGTCATGATTAGTAAGGCGATAGATGACCCGAGTCAAAGGGAAAATCTATTCCATACTAAGTGTCTTGTAAAGGGGAGTGTGTGCACCTTGGTGATTGATAGTGGTAGTTGTACGAATGTTGCGAGCCAAGCTATGGTAAATTTCTTGAAGCTGCCAACTACACCACACACTAGTCCTTACAAGCTACAATGGTTGAACGATTGTGGTGAATTAAGGGTCGCAAGGCAATGTGTGATTCGGTTTAAGGTAGGAAACTACCACGATGAAGTGCTTTGTGACGTGATCCCAATGCAAGCATGTCACTTGTTGTTAGGTAGACCATGGCAATATGATAGGTCTACTAAACACGATGGGAGGTCCAACCGGTATACGCTTGAGAAGGATGGCCGAAAGGTCACACTTCACCCTCTTTCACCCTCCCAAGTACATGAGTGGCATCAAAAGATGAGAGAGTTAAAAGGAAAGGGAAAGGAAACCGGGAAAGGAGAAAAGGGGGGGGATGCCGTAGGTGAGGAAGTAGGGCCATCCGAATCTGTCCCAACCACAAAGGAGATGGAAAACGTAGTGATGTTGGCTAGGAGGAAAGAACTCTTCGTGGACCATGATGAAAACAAGCCGATGTTACTGTTGGCCCATTGTTTTAATACTAACCCCACTAATTCTTCCATTTCCCCTTTGATTTCTTGTGCGTTGCAGGAGTATGAAGATGTATTTCCTCAAGAACTTCCGCAAGGATTGCCCCCACTTCGGGGAATTGAGCACCAAATTGATTTGGTGCCGGGTTCACAACTTCCAAACAAACCGGCCTATAGGAGCAATCCCATGGACACTAAGGAGCTTGAGAGGCAAGTTGAGGAGCTTCTCAACAAGGGATACATCAAGGAAAGCATGAGTCCGTGTGCTGTTCCGGTGCTTTTGGTACCAAAGAAGGACGGAACTTGGCGCATGTGCGTCGATTGTAGAGCCATCAACAAAATCACTATAAGGTATCGTCATCCAATTCCTAGACTAGATGATATGTTAGATGAGCTCCACGGATCTTGTTTGTTTTCTAAAGTGGACCTTAGGAGCGGCTATCACCAAATTCGCATGCAACCCGGTGATGAGTGGAAGACCGCATTCAAGACCAAATTCGGTCTATATGAGTGGCTGGTCATGCCCTTCGGCCTTACCAATGCTCCTAGCACATTTATGAGGCTAATGAATCATGTAATGAAGCCTTATATTGGAAAGTTTGTGGTGGTTTACTTTGATGATGTGTTGGTGTATAGTAAATCTATTAATGATCATGTAATGCATTTGAGATGTGTGTTTGATGTGCTCCGAAAGGAGAAGCTGTATGCTAACATGGAGAAGTGTTCTTTTGGTGTTGATAAAGTTATATTCTTGGGTTTTGTCGTGAGCTCACGGGGTGTGGAAGTGGACGATTCCAAGATAGACTCTATCCGAAGTTGGCCGACCCCTAAAACTATTGGAGAAATCCGAAGTTTCCACGGGTTGGCAAGCTTTTATAGGAGGTTTGTCAAAGGATTTAGTTCCATAGCAGCCCCCTTGACCGAGGTAATTAGAAAGGACGGACCCTTTAAATGGGGTGATGAGCAAGCTAGGGCTTTTGAGGCCTTGAAAGCTACGCTCATCTCGGCGCCTTTATTGCAATTGCCCGATTTTGATAAGATGTTTGAAATAGAGTGTGATGCTAGTAAAGTTGGTATCGGGGCTGTTTTGATGCAAGAAGGTAAGCCCGTTGCTTATTTCAGTGAAAAGCTCAAAGGGGCAACTCTTAATTACTCAACTTATGATTTGGAGTTGTACGCCCTTGTTAGAGCTTTGGGAAATTGGCAACATTATTTGTGGCCTAAGGAGTTTGTGATACGAACGGATCATGAGTCGTTGAAACACCTTAAGAGCCAAGACAAGCTGAATAGGCGTCATGCTAAGTGGATTGAGTTCATCGAGACTTTCCCTTATGTAATTCATTACAAAAGGGGAAAGGAAAATGTTGTTGCCGATGCCTTGTCTAGGAAGCATGTGCTTGTTGCTACCTTGTCTTCGAAATTGATGGGTTTTGAGAGCTTGCGGTTGTTGTATCCCGAGGATCCTACCTTTGCTCCTATTTTTAGGGAATGCGAAGAGTGGGGAAGGGACCGTTGGCTCAAGGAGAATAACCATTCCTCCTACTCTCGGTTCGATGGGTATTTGTTCAAAGGGAGGAGGTTGTGTGTTCCTTCTAGTTCTTGGAGGGAATTATTTGTAAGGGAGGCCCATGACGGAGGCCTCATGGGTCACTTTGGGGTAGACAAGACCCTCGGAATCTTAGAGGAGAACTTCTATTGGCCCAAAATGCGCAAAGACGTCACTAAAATTTGTAGTCAATGCGTGGCCTGCCGGAGTGCGAAATCTCGTCTCTTACCCCAAGGATTATACACCCCACTCCCTACTCCCCTTAGGCCTTGGTTGGACATCTCGATGGATTTTGTTTTGGGGCTGCCAAGGACTAGAAAGGGCCGAGATAGCATTTTTGTTATTGTTGATAGATTCTCTAAAATGGCTCATTTTATTCCATGTACTAAAACCGAGGATGCTAGTAGTGTAGCTTCATTATTTGTTGAACATGTTGTCAAGCTTCACGGGGTACCGAGGACTATTGTGAGCGATAGGGACTCCAAGTTCCTAAGTCTCTTTTGGAAGTCCATGTGGGGTAGGCTTGGAACGAAGTTACTTTTCTCCACGTCTTGCCACCCACAAACCGATGGCCAAACGGAGGTAGTAAATAGAACCTTAGGGTCTATGCTACGTTCTATGGTTAAAGGTAAACTGACTTCATGGGAAGATCACCTACCCTTAGTGGAATTTGCCTACAACCGGGTAATACATTCGAGCACGGGAATGACTCCCTTTGAATGTGTTTACGGCCTGAATCCCCTTACCCCTTTAGATCTCACTCCTTTGTCTAGTGATCTCATGACCAGCTTAGATGGAAACAAAAGAGCCGAGGCAATGAAGAAAATGCATGAGACGGTGCGGATCAAGCTTGAAAAGAAGAATCAAGAGATTGCCAAAAGGGCAAACAAAGGGAGAAGAAGGCTTGTGCTTGAACCCGGAGATTGGGTGTGGGTGCATCTTCGAAAAGACCGGTTTCCAGCTCATAGGAAGTCCAAATTGCTGCCAAGGGGTGATGGTCCTTTCCAAGTACTTGAGAGGATCAATGACAACGCCTACAAGATTGACCTTCCACCGGAATATCAAGTGCACAACACTTTCAACGTTGGTGATCTCTCCCTCGTGGATGCGGTTGAAGATGACCAAATGCTGAATTTGAGGCCAAATTCCTCTCAAGATGGAGAGGATGATACGGTTAGGACAGCCACACGGCCTTTCACACGAAGCCAAGCTCGGGAATTACAAAAACTCCAAGCTTTGTTCATGCAAATGGCCGTGTGTGAGTTGGTGATTGAACCAACCAAGGACTTAAACGTTTTTATGTGTGAAGAGGGGTCCTAATGTGTAATAAACTACTCTCCAAGGTTGGCACAAGAAGCAAGGGCGGATGAGTCATTTTACCCCTTTCCTTTTGTAGTATAAATAGAAGATGTGAGAGAGTTATTAGATAGTTTTTGAAATCTGATTTTTGTAACCTAAAATATCACAACATTTCCTCTCTCTTCCACCCTTGGAGCCGCCTCCAACATCTCACAAGTAGAGGAATACTTGTGTTGTATCTTTGGCTAGAAACAAGGGTTTTGAGGTCTTTGAGTGCCTCTTGGTCCTTGTAAGAACTTGGTGTTTACATTCTCTAGACTTAGGGTCCTCTCTTGATGTTAGGGTTCTTAGTATCTTGAATGTTATATGTCAAGTTATCTATCTTTCTTTATCTTGTTGTTGTTGTTGTTGTTAATTTTGTTATCTTTAAAGACTAGTGAAGCCGTGTGGGGCTACTTTCGATTCACTAGCATTCTTGTTCATCTATTTGCTCTCTTGTTGTGTGCTGAAAACTGAAAATTGAACTTGTTATTCTTGTGTTGTTGGACTGAAATCCGAACCTACTTGTTGCTCTTGGTGTTGTTGGTTTGATCTTGTATCAGTGCCGTAGGTGAGGAAGTAGGGACATCCGAGGCTGTCCCAACGACAAGAGAGATGGAAAACGTAGTGATGTTGGCTAGGAGGAAAGAACTCTTCGTGGACCATGATGAAAACAAGCCGATGTTACTTTTGGCCCATTGTTTTAATACTAACCCCACTAATTCTTCCATTTCCCCTTTGATTTCTTGTGTGTTGCAGGAGTATGAAGATGTATTTCCTCAAGAACTTTCGCAAGGATTACCCCCACTTCGGGGAATTGAGCACCAAATTGATTTGGTGTCGGGTTCACAACTTCCAAACAAACCGGCCTATAGGAGCAATCCCATGGACACTAAGGAGCTTGAAAGACAAGTTGAGGAGCTTCTCAACAAGGGATACATCAAGGAAAGCATGAGTCCGTGTGCTGTTCCGGTGCTTTTGGTACCAAAGAAGGACGGAACTTGGCGCATGTGCGTCGATTGTAGAGCCATCAACAAAATCACTATAAGGTATCGTCATCCAATCCCTAGACTAGATGATATGTTAGATGAGCTCCACGGATCTTGTTTGTTTTCTAAAGTGGACCTTAGGAGTGGCTATCACCAAATTCGCATGCAACCCGGTGATGAGTGGAAGACCGCATTCAAGACCAAATTCGGTCTATATGAGTGGCTGGTCATGCCCTTCGGCCTTACCAATGCTCCTAGCACCTTTATGAGGCTAATGAATCATGTAATGAAGCCTTATATTGGAAAATTTGTGGTGGTTTACTTTGATGATGTGTTGGTGTATAGTAAATCTATTGATGATCATGTAATGCATTTGAGATGTGTGTTTGATGTGCTCCGAAAGGAGAAGCTGTATGCCAACATGGAGAAGTGTTCTTTTGGTGTTGATAAGATTATATTCTTGGGTTTTGTCGTGAGCTCAAGGGGTGTGGAAGTGGACGATTCCAAGATAGACTCTATTCGAAGTTGGCCGACCCCTAAAACTATTGGAGAAATCCGAAGTTTCCACGGGTTGGCAAGCTTTTATAGGAGGTTTGTCAAGGGGTTTAGTTCCATAGCAGCCCCCTTAACCGAGGTAATTAGAAAGGACGGACCCTTTAAATGGGGTGATGAGCAAGCTAGGGCTTTTGAGGCCTTGAAAGCTACGCTCATCTCGGCGCCTTTATTGCAATTGCCCGATTTTGATAAGATGTTTGAAGTAGAGTGTGATGCTAGTAAGGTTGGCATCGGGGCTGTTTTGATGCAAGAAGGTAAGCCCGTTGCTTATTTCAGTGAAAAGCTCAAAGGGGCAACTCTTAATTACTCAACTTATGATTTGGAGTTGTACGCCCTTGTTAGAGCTTTGGGAAATTGGCAACATTATTTGTGGCCTAAGGAGTTTGTGATACGAACGGATCATGAGTCGTTGAAACACCTTAAGAGACAAGACAAGTTGAATAGGCGTCATGCTAAGTGGATTGAGTTCATCGAGACTTTCCCTTATGTAATTCATTACAAAAGGGGAAAGAAAAATGTTGTTGCCGATGCCTTTTCTAGGAAGCATGTGTTTGTACCTTGTCGTCGAAATTGATGGGTTTTGAGAGCTTGCGGTTGTTGTATCCCGAGGATCCTACCTTTGCTCCTATTTTTAGGGAATGCGAAGAGTGGAGAAGGGACCGTTGGCTTAAGGAGAATGACCATTCCTCCTACTCTCGGTTCGATGGGTATTTGTTCAAAGGGAGGAGGTTGTGTGTTCCTTCTAGTTCTTGGAGGGAATTATTTGTGAGGGAGGCCCATGACGGAGGCCTCATGGGGCACTTTGGGGTAGACAAGACCCTCGGAATCTTAGAGGAGAACTTCTATTGGCCCAAAATGCGCAAAGACGTCACTAAAATTTGTAGTCAATGCGTGGCCTGCCGGAGTGCGAAATCTCGTCTCCTACCTCAAGGATTATACACCCCACTCCCTACTCCCCTTAGACCTTGGTTGGACATTTCGATGGATTTTGTTTTGGGGCTGCCAAGGACTAGAAAGGGCCGAGATAGCATTTTTGTTATTGTTGATAGATTCTCTAAAATGGCTCATTTTATTCCATGTGCTAAAACCGAGGATGCTCGTAGTGTAGCTTCATTATTTGTTGAACATGTTGTAAAGCTTCACGGGGTACCGAGGACTATTGTGAGCGATAGGGACTCCAAGTTCCTAAGTCTCTTTTGGAAGTCCATGTGGGGTAGGCTTGGAACGAAGTTACTTTTCTCCACGTCATGCCACCCACAAACCGATGGCCAAACGGAGGTAGTAAATAGAACCTTAGGGTCTATGCTACGTTCTATGGTTAAAGGTGAACTGACTTCATGGGAAGATCACCTACCCTTGGTGGAGTTTGCATACAACCGGGTAATACATTCGAGCACGGGAATGACTCCCTTTGAATGTGTTTACGGCCTAAATCCCCTTACCCCTCTAGATCTCACTCCTTTGTCTAGTGATCTCATGACCAGCTTAGATGGAAATAAAAGAGCCGAGGCAATGAAGAAAATGCATGAGACGGTGCGGATCAAACTTGAAAAGAAGAACCAAGAGGTTGCAAAAAGGGTAAACAAAGGGAGAAGAAGGCTTGTGCTTGAACCCGGAGATTGGGTGTGGGTGCATCTTCGGAAGGATCGGTTTCCAGCTCAAAGGAAGTCCAAATTGCTGCCAAGGGGTGATGGTCCTTTCCAAGTACTTGAGAGAATCAATGACAACGCCTACAAGATTGACCTTCCACCGGAATATCAAGTGCACAACACTTTCAACGTTGGTGATCTCTCCCTCGTGGATACGGTTGAAGATGACCAAGTGCTGAATTTGAGGTCAAATTCCTCTCAAGATGGAGAGGATGATACGGTTGGGGCAGCCTCCACAGGTACACGGCCTTTCACACGAAGCCAAGCTCGGGAATTACAAAAACTCCAAGCTTTGTTCATGCAAGTGGCCGTGTGTGAGTTGGTGATTGAACCAACCAAGGACCTAAACGTTTTTATGTGTGAAGAGAGGTCTTAATGTGTAATAAGCTACTCTTCAAGGTTGGCACAAGAAGCAAAGGCGGATGGGTCATTTTACCCCTTTTGTTTGTAGTATAAATAGAACATGTTAGAGAGTTAGTCCTCACTTTTTGAATGCTGATTTTTGTAACCTAAAGAACACTAAACTTCTCTCTCTCTCTTCCACTCTTGGAAGCCGCCACTACTATCTCACAAGTAGAGGGATACTTGTGTTGTCTCTTTGGCTAGAAACAAGGGTTTTGAGGTCGTTGAGTGCCTCTTGGTCCTCGTAAGAACTTGGTGTTTATATTCATTAGACTTAGGGTCCTCTCTTGATGTTAGGGTTCTTAGTTTCTTGAATGTTATATGTCAAGTTATCTATCTTTCCTTATCTTGTGGTTGTTGTTGATTTTGTCATCTTAAAGTCTAGTGAAGCCGTGTGGGGCTCTTTTCGATTCACTAGCATTGTTGTTTATCTTGTTATTCTTGTGTTGTTGGACTGAAAAACCGAAACTTTAAACTTGTTGATCTTGTGTTGTTGGACTGAAATCCGAGCCTACTTGAAGCTCTTGGTGTTGTTGGTTTGATTTTGTATCAGTTACTGCCCAATCTGTTTTTCATATTGTTTGGAGAGTGTAATGAATCCAAGGTGGTTTTGGTGAATCTTATAAGAACATGTTTGGTATGTGTGTGTAATTGGAGGAGAAAATGGTTAAAATAATACCCTTGATTGATAGATTAAGGGCTTACTACCCAGTTACTGTTTTGGTAAAGTTCAATAGCCCAAATGTGTCGGTTGGTTGCTAATATTAGTTTACCATATATTATAATGTAGATAAGTAATCTAAAAGGTGGGAAGTCATGTTTGGTTAGTTTCGTAGTTATATAACTAGGTATGTAAGGCATACTCTATTTTGTACTCTTTGGCATGAAATCAGACATTTGTTCCATCAAGTAAGCTTCCAAGGTCATCCTATTAGCAAGTGATACAGAATAGCAGCATATTATATCCCATGTATCCAATGACCTTTTCCCCACTCTCTAATATGTTAAAATACCTCAATGTACGCTTATTATTAAGTTTGCATATCTATTTTCACTAGAAAACTTCAGGAGTTCTCCGTTTACTCAAATAAGACCCATGCATTATTTTCAGCTCCTATACACTTCATTTTTGTGCCAAAAGCTCCCCACTTTATTGTTGTTGCATTAAGTGCCCATTTATATGTCTCTTATTGGTAGATTGTTGTTTCAAGGTTCCATAACATTATGACCACCAAAGTAACAATCTCAATGACTAAATAAACTAAGTAACACAATCTGTAAAATAAGTGGAAGCTCTGGGGAATAAACCTAGCATGGGACGATATCGATACCTTTATATGTGGGTGGTCGCTCAGGGGTAAAAGCCTAGCATGGGCTGATCCCAATGTTCATTTTTGGGTGGCATCTCAGGGGTGTAAGCCTAGCATGGGCTGATCTCGATTTATCTATTTACCACTGATCAGCTAGTAATTTGCATTATATGGCTTACAAATATTATTAAGTAAGAAAGGTAAAAATGAAGAAAAGAATGTAATGTACATAGTCCCACAAGTATATATAATGGTGGTCTACTAGTATTACTTATACACTTGTATCTGAATTATGTTGAGCTCTTGTATCATATGTTGTTACCTTTAGCCTTACATATTGAATACATATTTTTGTACAGACGTCCCTCATGGGGGACCTGTATTTCATGTTGCAGGCACAAGTGCTTCATCTAATACACTTCGCTAGTAGGAGCACTGGATATTCAGTGACCATTGGTGAACTCTAGGTTGATTCGGGGCTTTCCGAGTGTGTTCCATACATTTTGGTATTATGCAGCAGTCAAGAGTAGGGAGAAGGTTTTTCCCGACCCTAACTAAGTCTATGTATCTTTTAGAGGCCTTGTAGACTAATGTAAAGTTAAACATGGTTGTGTCTTGTATTTTAGATGTGGTGTCCCCAATGACCAAGTGTTGTATATATAATTTTTTGCTTGCCTACGTAGCTATTCTCAATGATGCATAATGTCATATTTGTCAGAACCTTTGGTTGTCATAGTTACATGCATGAGAAGTACAAGGTTATGGATTGGTTCTCTCGGGCCTTTACGGCTATGGGTGCATGTCAACCCCAACAGAATTTGAGGCGTGACACTAGAAATGGGCAATGTGTGTCATTAGTTTTCTTTTGCTACGCAAATTCTATATGTGTATGTAATAATTGATTTTGGGTTTGTTCGTAAAGAGAAATCTCTCTGGTAAAGGCTTTTTGGAATGATTTTCATCATTTGAGGTAGGTTATGGACTAACTTTCTTGAGACTGGGCTGGGAAGTTAATATTGGTGTAAAAATTCATGTTATAGGTGTGGGAACCATGAAAGAAATGGATTTATTATTATGTTGTGCCCGTGTGAGGGCCTATGTTGTTTCTATTTTGTAGTTTTTGAGACACTATTTGCTATGTGTGACTTTGTGAGGTCTAATATGATGTTGGTGGCCTTAAGTATGTAATTTTGTTATTTCTTTTCGGTAGAAAAAGCCTAAATGAGAATTTATGTGGTATCAATGCCATATTTTTGTGCATTTTACTTTATTGGCATATTGATTACATTTGATTCATGGATGGTTAGCATATTGAGTGGATTATGGCTCACATGGTTGGTATGTTGGTTGGATTCTAAAACTCTTACTTTTATTGGTTGTGAACATTACATCTTCATATTCATAGACATTCATGAAATATTGGAAACCACCATGTGAGTCTTATATAATATTGTAGAATTTTTAGTGGAGATTGTGAGGGAAACCATTTGGGACATTTTCTAATTCCAAGTAACGTGCCCATTGTGTGTACTTTATTTTTCTACTTTGCTCAGTCAGCCTATGATGCCTACTAAGTACAAGTAGACCGTACTCTCCCCTACTATGCCCTTTTACTGAACATCCAGGTATGAGTGCACCACACAATAGCTGATTTAGGTGGTATCTGGAGTATATTTGAGGTAGCAGTCTATCTATACTTTCGGAGTTGATCTACTTTCTCTTCTTATCTATTTTATGTCTAGTTATTTATTTTGAGATAGATTATAATCCTTTTGGACTATCATTGTATCTTTTGGCATTCGAGATGTATTTAGTTGTACTTACACTGTGACAACAGGTTTTGGGATATTGTAGTGTATCTTTGATTATGTATTTCCTACAATTACTATATATGTGTGGTTTACCTACGTACTAAGAGTCTTGTCTTGGGTTTTGGTATTATCATCTTATTTTATATTAGTTTAGGTGATAGGCTTACTTGTCATGGCTTTCCACGACAAGTTCTACTATGACCCTTGATATTTGGGTCATGCCTTGCCACAACAAGTGCCATCGTAACCCTTGATTTTTAGGTCATGACATTTCTAAACTTCTATGATGATTTAGTCTCGGTGTTTTCCCTGGGCAATGGATTTACGGACTTACACTCTTTTAGTCATGGTTCTAGATCGTGTATTTATATATATATATGGTCCTAGATAGAGTGTACTGATGATGATGATGATTGAAAATGTAACGCCCTGAGTCTACACCCTGGATGTCACACGGTACTTATGATCCCGAAGGACCACAAGCTAACCCATGACTTGAACCTGCTGTAAGCACTAAATAATAATACTGATAACATATGCGGAATTATAACTTAAATACCATAAGGTTCATAAACTAAAAATAAACACTGAATACTGATAATAATACTGAGAAATTGAACATCTGTCTTAAATAGTCTAGTCCAAAAGCCTCTAACTGTCTGAATATGGAGTTGAAGGGACAAGTTCCTAACTAACTCCGACTACTGAACATACTGAACTACTGGAATGCTGAAATAATAACTTTATCCTCGAAATATAAGGACTCACTACTATAACTACTGCTGGTAACCTCAGCTGCTAAGTACGGTTAGGAGCCCGTGTGTCTGAACCTATGATATAAGCCATAATTGAGCAAAAGAAAGAGTATACGTCAGTACTTTGAATGTACTGGTATGCTAAGTGAGGTAGGATGATATACATGGGTTCATATGCATGAACAATGATTGACTAAATGATATGAATATAACTGAATGAGAGTACATGGATATCTGAAACTATTGTAAATACTGATTATACAATATTGTGCATATATATATATATATTGTATCTGAGAACATACTGAAACTGAATATTGAGTTCTGATAACTGAGTAATTGATATCTAACATTACTGATAACTGAGTTACTGATAGTTGTGTGACTATTTCTAATAGTCTTGATTCTGTAGAACAAAACTGAGTTCTATACTGAGTCTAAAACTGAAACTGTGAGAGGTATCATCTAACCGACATGCCCAATGTTAAGATGATTGGGGTCCAACCTATAACCCCAGTTGGAAGGGTGTTAATACCATGCCACGAGTACTAACAGGCTAGAGAGTCACCCTCATTTAGCAGGTGCCCTAATGATATTGGTATTACCCTCATCTAGTAGGTAAACACTTTATCAACCCTCAACTGGCAGGTTGATATCTCAACCTACGCTGGCTACATATTTCTGGAACATAAGGATTGCTACTAAGGATCACACCCTCAACTGGAAGGTGAGCCCCCATCCTTGAGTTTACTCATTGCTGAATCCTACTCCCAACTGAATAGACACTGAAATAATCACTAAACTGTACTAGGCTTGACTGAACTATTACTAATCATGTTGACTGACTTAACTGGACTGAGTTCAGTGAGTTCTGTAACTGGGCTGAGTACTACTATTTGTGACATTACTGAGGTCATTCTGTAGCTACTGTAATTCTAGGTAAACAGCTAGATTGTCAGGTATTGAATACCCCCAAGACTCGATAGCATCAATAGTAAAACATGGCAAAATCTTGAAGGCATTACATTAGTTACTTGTCCACCATGCATTCATTTTGATATTTTGTCAAACACTTGAGAGGCATGAACTTGTACATGAATTGGACCACATGATAACATGTCATGAATTCACTACTCAATTTACATAGGCATTCTATCAAATACTTGGGGAGCATAATTAATGCACATGGAAATCATCAAAATAGAAAAATCATGGCTACCACAATCAACTTGCAAATTCAAGGCTTTTAACACGAGGATCACATAATTCTACATACATGCTAATTAATTCACTTGAAACTTGTAATGGATCTTGATTTGAAAATCAACAACAATACATAAATGATCACAATTGAGTTCAAATATGTAAATCATAAAATCAATAATTTTGTAGTTTTAAAAAGGGTTCTTGAACTCCAAGGGTAGAAGGAAACCCAAGGATAAAAACTTAACATACCTTGATTGTTAATTTCGTGAATATTGTTGTGAGTTCTTGAGAATTGATTCTTGAGCATGATGAATCTAGGGCTTGTTCTTGAGAGGATTTGAGAGGTTGAGTGTATATATTTAGCCCTTTTAGATATTAAATTTAGTGTTTAGCTAAATTGGGTGAGGAGAAAATAACTCAATTACCCTTGGAAAGTCGGAATTAAATAAGCAAAAATGTGCCCAGTGACACATTTGGCAATATTCCTCATCGATGGGGTCGATGCGATGGCCAACATGATGCATCGTGATCGCATTAGCTCACTTGAAATTGCACTGAAGGCCTTGCCCAGCGACGCTGCAGATGATGCATCATGTCGATGGGGTCGATGCGATGGCCGACGTGCCGCATTGATTATAACGTGATGACGCTTGTCCCTGGTGTCAATACTATCAATGTAGTGGCCGATGCGACGCATCGTGATCGCATCGACTAACTTCCTTGGACATCCAAATAAGCTTCTAACACTGTTCGAAAAATCCCAAACTCAGCCTAGGTGACAAATTAACCGCCCTGATAATGAATTGACTTAAAAATCGATATTTGAAGGTCGTAAGGATAAAAAATAAGACCATCCAATTATAAAGGTTAAAATGATTCTAAGTCTTAACACTTATCTAAATTTCTTTCTAAGTCTGGCACCTCTTTTGGTATGCTATAAAAGACTGAAATGACTTGGATTTTATGGGGTCTTACAGGAAATCCTGGATCAGGACCAGTTCAGGGTATACAGGTACTCTTGAATCCCATAGGGGCCCTTTTATCCATAAACATCGTGTCAGAGAAGAGAGGTTATTGTAGGTCCTTCCTTTATGAGTTGTCGAGTTGGAAGAGGTGTATACACTAGGTTACTTTATGGAACTTGGATCAGTTATGGAATTATAGATTCACTTTGTATTAATCCTTACATGACCATTGGCTATCTCTAGTATGCACCTATATCTATCAGCCATATGTGTGGTCGCATAGGTATAAGTGATGAGTATTTCTAGTGATGTGTTGTGTGTTGATTGAACCTTCTAGGTTATAGGGCCCAATTTATGTATTGTTTGTCTGGGCTTTCCAGTTTTCTTATATTAATATGATCATCATGGTTAGTTCATGATAGGTTGATTATTTGACTTGTATTAAGATTTAAGGTATGATTCTATTTCCTTTATCTTATGGTTATTTTATTATGCATGACTATCCCATGTTTGGTCATTACAGTTCTAGACCCTGATTATGTTAGCACTAGTTCCTACTATGATTAGGAGTCTTTTAGATGTTAGTATGACTACTTTAGGTTGTACCTTTAGGTTAGCCTTGTTTGTGTACATATATTTATAAATGTAGTTATGTTATTATCGTATATCATCCCCTTCTTTTATGTGTTCATGTTTTATATCAATTCATTTTCTTTGTATACTATTTTTATATATATATCCTTCATCTATTCTTTATTTGTATATTGACAAGTGATATGTGGTATACTGCTTAGGTTCCTCAGTATGGCAAGAATAGGCTAGTCTATCCTTATTACCTCCCTACCTTTAGTATGTTTGTTCTTTAGGCATTTTAACGTAGTTTACACCTTTTGATATATCTTGTTTTGATGATGATCAGCTGACAACAAGAGACCAGGTTCCTGGGTCATCATGAATTCAGTACAGTTGTCACTATCCAGTGTTGTTTTATCTGTTAGTGTAACAAATTATGGAGGTTAGATTGTACCTTTCAGGATACCTTTCCCAATTGTATTCTACCCTAATAATTATCTAGCAATAAATAGAAAATAATGATCTTCAATTCATTAGTTTTTTTCAATTAGATTATCAAAGAGAGAAATCAGCAAAAACTCAAATATTGCTCAAGTCCTAATCTTTTGTGTGCTGAGAGAATGTGTGTTCTTGAGTCAAGTCTTGGTTTGTAATTTAATTACTTATGTTATAAGAGTAATGCTTTTCTTATGATCTTGAGAGTTCTTAGGTATAGTTGCATGAGAGTGATATTTGTTAGAGTTAATCAATATCGAGGTGAGTTCTTGGCAGAGTTGTCAAGATAGGTTTGTAATAGAGTTATTACAAACTGGTTGAGCCTAGAGTTAGATTCCATTTGAGTTTGTAATCTAGAGTTTGATTATAGTGGATTGTTGAGTTCTGGTGAGGGCAAGTCATATTTTTTCCTCCCTTGAGCAAGGAGGTTTCCACGTTAAATCTTTGTGTTCTTTAATTTCCTGCAAAGTATTGTTTCCTTACTGTTTTACTATTTGATTGTCTATGTATGACTCTAAGTGACCTCATCCCTCATAGTGTGGTGTAACCTACCATATTTTAACAATTGGTATCAGTGCAAGGACACTCTATAAGGTTCATACCTAAAGTGATTTATTAATCATGGCTCCTCCACCTAATTTGGAATAAGGGCAATCTACCATTAGACCACCCTACGTTAATGGGAAATACTCTGGGTGGTGAAAAACTAGGATGTATGACTACATTATGGCTGAGAATAGTGAGATGTAGGATGTAATACTTGATGGTCCTCATATGACTATTAGGGAGGTCAAAGAAGGAGACATAACAAGGATTGTTATCAACAACAAAAGAGAATTTGATGATGAAGATCGAAACAAAGTTGAGAAGAATTACAAGGCAAAGAAATTGTTTCCTTGTGGCATAGGACCTGATGAGTATAATAGGATTTGAGCTTGAGAACATGGTGAGGAAATCTAGTATCACTTGAAGACAGCTCATAAAGGAACAACTGATGTGAAGGATTCAAAAGTTGACATAGTAACTACTTAGTATGAAACTTTTTCTATTAAGGAAGAAGAGACAATTCAAGAATTACATACAAGATTCACTTCTATCACAAATGAGCTACATTGCTTAGGAGAAGTGATTCCTTTGTATAAGCAAGTGAGAAAATTCTAGGTGTTCTTCCTAAGTCCTAGGAAATCAAAGAGGATGTTATTACTGAGGTAAGAAACCTGAAGACTCTCACTATGGATGAACTCATTGGTAATCTAAAGATAGATGATCTCAAGAAGTAGTAAGAACAAGAGAAGAAGTAAGCAAAAAGGAAAAAATATATGGCTTTGAGGGCTTCAGAATCTAATTCAAATGAATAACGCACTGATGTTGCCTATTTAGAAAAAGGGTTTGTTAGAGCTATGAAGAAAAGTGGTAGTTTCAAAGAAGGGGAAGTAGTAGCAAAAAGGGAGGCACTGTTGAAGTTTGTCATAAATTTGTAAGTCCTGAGCATTTTATTAAGGACTGTCCAATGAAAAAAATAGATTACTAGGAATATCTCAAGGCTGGAGGTGACAAAGGAAAGAACATGGACCAGGTCCCTATAAAATCAAGAAAAAAGGTTGCAGTTGACTATGCAGTGAAACAAGACCTAGTAGTGTAGGGAGATTCCTCCAGTGAATATGATGAAGCTAAAAAGGATGAAGATGTGTCTATACTGGCTGCGGAGGAGTGTGAAGTTACCTTTGATTCCTTGTTTTCTCTCATGGAAAACACTGAAGATGAAGAAGAGAATGAGATATCTGAAACAGAGGAAAAGTTTACTGAGTAGAAATCTGAAAAGCCGAGTTTAATGAATAGACTGAAGAAAGTGGATGATTCTAATTGTAAAGGGAAGAAAGAAGCCTCAAGGCTTCAAATTGATCTTAAAAAATAGTTGAAGTATTTTCAAAAGCATCTTATGAGTGCACTACATAAGAATGAACAATTAGAAAGGGACCTAGTCCATTTAAGGAAAGAACTTAACATATCACTAAAATGGACCACATCCTCTCAAATACTTTTTAATTTAACTGGTCATAGTACCAATAATGGTAAAGGTCTTGGATATCAATACAAAACCCTAAGGGTCTCATGGGAAAGTTGTTCATGGTATTAGAAATTGGGTCCACAAACCTCTATGTAATCATTATAGAAGATATGGACACTTGAAGAAAAACTATCAGTAATGATTTAGAGCTAGAATAAGTAGTACTAAATACATCCTACAGGACTATTATCCTAAGGGTTTCATGACCTTGAAAACTATGAAGAAGAGAAACTCTCTTCCTAGATGGGCCAAGAAAGATTTGATCACACCTTTGTCTTTCTATTGGGATCTCAAAGTCAAGTGGGTTCCCAAACCTAACAAATGACTATATTTATAGGTAGGATGAGGGGAATGCAGTCTGAACTGGTTCATGGATAGTGAATGTTCAAAGCATATGACAGGAAAAACGAACCACTTTCTTTATCTAAAGGCACTTCAAGGTGGAGGTGTCTGTTTTGGAAATGGTAAAAAGGGTTATATACATGGTGTGGGAAAGATTGGAAAATCATTTGATCAAGCAATAGAAAATGTGTAATATGTTAATGGCCTCAAGTACAGTCTTCTAAGTGTTTCTCAAATCTGTGACAAAGGTAATGAGATCAAGTTTTCAACTGATGGATGTACTGAGTCAATCTTGAAGTCTAGAAAAGTTATTCTCAAAGCCAAGAGGATAAAAAATATGTATGTCGCTGATTAGGAGTCTGTGGCTGATGGGGAACTAACTTCCTTAAGGGTTCAAAGTGGAGATGTTGATTTATGGCATAGAAGGCTGGGACATGTAAGTTCCTCTTTGTTGAATAAGTTGATTTCAAAGGACCTGGTGCGTGGTGTGCTAAAGATGAAATTTCCAGACAACAAAGTTTGTAATGCCTGTGTTAAGGGAAAACAAACCAGGTCTTCCTTTAAGTTGAAGAAGCAGGTGAGTACTTCTAGACCCCTTGAGATATTGTATATGGATTTATGTAGACCTGTTAAGGTCCAAAGTAAAGGAGAAAAGAAGTATGTGTTTGTAATTGTAGATGACTACTCAAGGTTCACCTAGACAATGTTTTTGAGAACAAGGGATGAAACCTATGAGGTTCTAGTTACTTTTTCCAAGAAAATTCAAATGAAGACTAATTGTAAGATTGTTGAATTCAAATCTGATCATGGACTATATTTGAGAACTCCCAAGTTGCAAGATTTTGTGCTGAAAATAGATTCCGTCATAACTTCTCTGATCCAAGGATTCCTTAGTAAAATAGAGTTGTTTAAAGAAAGAACAGAACCCACAAGGAGATTGCCAGGACCATACTGATTGATAGTGGTCTTCCAAAGAACTTCTGGGCTAAAGCTGTGAATACTGCCTGCTATGTGAAAAATAAGTGCTTCATTAGATAACTCTTAAACAAGACCCCATATGAGCTTTTGTTCAATGGAAATCCTAAGTTGACTACTTCAGACCTTTTGGATGAAAATGCTTTGTTCTACATAATGGGAAGAATTATCTAGGAAAGTTTAACTACAAAAGTGATGAATCAGTATTTTTGGGTTATTCTTCAACAAGCAAAGCATATAGAGTTTTCAACAAAATAACTTTATGTGTTAAAGAAAGTTTGCATATGGACTTTAATCAGTCAGGAAATCTAATGAATCCAGGTGATAGTGAAGATTATGAAATTGAAGAACTCATTCCTGTTCAACGGGATGATATTAATGAAGATAATGACCAAGAAGTAAATGATGTAGGTGAGAATGATGAAAGTTATGGTGATCCAGGATCTCAAACACAAACCCTAGGTCTAGTAAAAGAATAACTAGACAGGTTTAGTCAAAATTCATAGGGACTTGGTCTTAAAGGAACTATTCTCAGAAGGTTAAACGGGAGGCAAAAATCTTCTCATCCACTTGAGAATCTGACTACACCTTTGGAATTTAGAGTCCAAAAAGAGAGCTTAATCCAGAAGTGTTACGGTATTTTCAGCATGTTTGTCCAAGTTTGAGGAAAAAATATGAAAAATAGGTTAAGGCTGTGAAAAATAGGTTAATCTAACCTTCCAGATGAATAATTTTTCTCCTAAAAATGGTTATGATCTGGAAATAGGTGTTCTTGGTGATACGAGATTAGCAAGGGAAGCACGAAACAACCACCAAATCAGTCCACTAATCTTAAGGATTCGAGGACCAAGATGGAGACCTCACTCGGATTCGCTACCAACAACAAGAATACAAGATACAAGAGTATATTTCAACACCAAAACAGTGACAAAACGTGATGAACAAGATGAACAACAATAATACAAGTTTCGGATTCAACGAAGACCCCAAAACAGTCCACTACACAACACATACACGATTTCCAAGAAAAATAAAGATAGATAGTGAGACCAAGATTATTACAAAATTAAGAACCAAGTGTATTTCAACACTAACCCCTAATGAATGTAACAATCAAAACCACACTCTTACGGTGACCACCAAGGGAATGAACTCGCCTCAAGATCTACCGTTTCCAAGCAAAGATCAATATTGGCTTTTCCAAGCCCTATGCTAAGGGTGACTTTTCCAAGTCCTACAACTAATGGTGTTACACTCTCAAAAGAGAGAAAAATATGTCTTTTAATTCTTCATCATTCAAAAACTAGTGAAAATAAGACTAAGGGGGCCTATTTATAATACATTGCAAATGAAGATAACAAGACCACTTTGCCCTTAATGAGAGGGGCGGCCATGGTGTGTAAATACACCATGTGTAATGTCCAAAATACCCTTAATTAAGGTCCAAAACCGTGAGTCCTCAACCTTAAATTCTCCAAGCAATCTTCCACACGCGAGATTGCTTTAAGTTATGCTCAAAACGGGTCCTCCATGCATGTTCTTGTTTTCTCGAGGTGACCAAGTCTTGAGTCTCTATGTGTTGGCCTCCAAAAATGTCATCAAAAGATAAGATGGCCATTTGTCCCGTATCATCCTCCCCTTCTTGAAAAGGATTCGACCTCGAATCCAAACCTTGCAAAACCGAAAAGAGGACCAACAAATGCAAACTCCTCATGGCATGAGGGTTAGGGTTAGCATAACAAATCATCTCAACATGCCAAGGTTGCACATATTTGCAATATAACCAAGAATCCTTTGAAAGGAATATTAAAAACTCAATAAAAGATGTACAAAGGATTTGGTTATAGGATACATCAAGAGTGCCACTTTGCTTGTCATGTAGACCAAGCAGCAAGTTTGGTGCACCAACATCACCATTTCTAAATTTGGCACCGGGGTCAAATGGGAAAAGTGGCCATAGACATGGGTCTCGACAACACTTCCCTTTCCTGAGATCTACACCTAAACTAAATGACATACTCTCTACAATAACATACATATTATCCAAATCAAATAGAGAGTAGAGAAAGGTATCACTCAAATCGACTTCTACTAAGGTGCTCTCATGTGTGTACTCACTACTAGTTTCCCAATAATCACCATGAGTACTCTCAACAATGAAATCACACAAAGTAGAAGAAGAAGTAGCTTCCGCAACTACACATTCCTTACCCTTAAGAGTACTCTCATCTTCCAAGAAGAGATTTCCCTCTTTAGGAGGAATGTTGTCACACCATAGTGGGTTAGCATATAGGCTATAGCTTCCAAGGCAAGCTATACCGTCATTTTCACCACTAGGTTCATTAGGAGTGTTTAAATCATCTTCAAACAAGACATTATTCCTAAAAAGAGTGTGATCTACCTCACGGACAGATTTGGAACAAGAAAGTTCCTCACTCTCTAAATGATCAATATCAAGTTTCAAGGATGTTTCAAACACAATATTACCCTAAGAAGAGCTCTCGGGTTCATTCTCACTTTGTTGACCAACATTTTCAAATATTTCACTCACTTGAGTCCTATTAAGCACATCACACACATACTCAAGTGGTGGGTAATTTTCACACATAAGTTGATCAACACAAATTTCAGAAGATAACGTACTTTCATTCAACATACTGGTTTCAACACTAGGTGGACATAAATCGATCTTACAAGAAGAGTCTATTCGGTCATCAATAGGATCAACTAGTGTATCCACACTCACAACATGTACATCATCATCAAGTGGCAAAGAAACAATACACTCACATATAGGCAAGCTACAACTCACACTCAATGGGCTACTAGCCACACAATTATCATTCACATGTACAAAAGTGTAAGAGTTTGCCATTTTACCTTGAAGTCCTTGAGTAGATTCTTCTTTGTCATGGTGTGAAGGTCCTCCAAAAGTTTGGGCAGCAACTTCCTTTTGGCATTGTTCTTCTTCGCTTGCCATGTTGGTACCTACACAAATGTCCTTAGAAATAGAAGGACAACCAATGTTAGTATAGTTTGGTGGTAATCCCCTCACTTCGCTCAACACAACCTCTCTTTTTTCCACTCTCGGATTACCACCTTTCACTCCCTTACTCCTCTCAATCTTTTGTCTCTCATAATAAGTTGAATTGGAGTAGGTAGGAACTTCTTTTTGCGGCCCGGGCAGAATGTACGTCTCAAGGCAATTTCCCCATCGGTCTCTTACAATATTAGGCCAATTTTGCATATTTGGAACTTTATGTTGTGCAAACCAATCGGCGCTCAAGCTCACATAACCATAGGTTATGGGAAAAACATCACACCACACCTCCTCATGGTAATTAAATTGGGAGAAGACAACTTTTACCCTCTCGGTAACCTTAAACCTGTCCAAGAAGTATGGAACAAGTAAAGGCTCGCAAAATAACCCCAAGTAATCAACCATGGATGGAACAATGTAGTTTCTATAGTACCTATCATTTAACACAACGAGGCAGCCCGGTATCCCATAAATGGTCACCTTTCCGGAGTGTACACTCCTTCTCGGATCAACATTGTAAAGCACATGAGTACCCCTCGGTTTTGGAGATGCATACTCTCTTCTTCTCATTGGAAAACCTACACTATTGCTAGTATAACCATTCACACTATATAGACCTTGATAAGAAGTACTACAAGGTGGAGAATATGAATCTTCACACTCCTCACGTGTACTCTCATCATAGCTCTCATAAGGTTTGCGAACGAAAGGGTTATACCTAACACCAAATCTAGGTTCGGAGTGGGGAGTGCGAGACTCCTCACATGTCCCAACTTCATCATAAGATCCATCACGGGGTCCTACATCATCTCCAAAGTCACCATAAGCACTAGGTGATACGAGAAATACAAGGGAAGCACGAAACAACCACCAAATCAGTCCACTAATCTTAAGGATTCGAGGACCAAGATGGAGACCTCACTCGGATTCGCTACCAACAACAAGAATACAAGATACAAGAGTATATTTCAACACCAAAACAGTGACAAAACATGATGAACAAGATGAACAACAATAATACAAGTTTCGAATTCAACAAAGACCCCAAAACAGTCCACTACACAACACATACACGATTTGCAAGAAAATAAAGATAGATAGTGAGACCAAGATTATTACAAGATTAAGAACCAAGTGTAGTTCAACACTAACCCCTAATGAATGTAACAATCAAAACCACACTCTTACGGTGACCACCAAGGGAATGAACTCGCCTCAAGATCTACCGTTTCCAAGCAAAGATCAATATTGGCTTTTCCAAGCCCTATGCTAAGGGTGACTTTTCCAAGTCCTACAACTAATGGTGTTACACTCTCAAAAGAGAGAAAAATATGTCTTTCAATTCTTCATCATTCAAAAACTAGTGAAAATAAGACTAAAGGGGCCTATTTATAACACATTGCAAATGAAGATAACAAGACCACTTTGCCCTTAATGAGAGGGGCGGCCATGGTGTGTAAATACACCATGTGTAATGTCCAAGATACCCTTAATTAAGGTCCAAAACCGTGAGTCCTCAACCTTAAATTCTCCAAGCAATCTTCCACACGCGAGATTGCTTTAAGTTATGCTCAAAACGGGTCCTCCATGCATGCTCTTGTTTTCTCGAGGTGACCAAGTCTTGAGTCTCTATGTGTTGGCCTCCAAAAATGTCATCAAAAGATAAGATGGCCATTTGTCCCGTATCATCCTCCCCTTCTTGAAAAGGATTCGACCTCGAATCCAAACCTTGCAAAACCGAAAAGAGGACCAACAAATGCAAACTCCTCATGGCATGAGGGTTAGGGTTAGCATAACAAATCATCTCAACATGCCAAGGTTGCACATATTTGCAATATAACCAAGAATCCTTTCAAAGGAATATTAAAAACTCAATAAAAGATGTACAAAGGATTTGGTTATAGGATACATCAAGAGTGCCACTTTGCTTGTCATGTAGACCAAGCAGTAAGTTTGGTGCACCAACATCACCATTTCTAAATTTGGCACCGGGGTCAAATGGGAAAAGTGGCCATAGACATGGGTCTCGACAACACTTCCCTTTCCCGAGATCTACACCTAAACTAAATGACATACTCTCTACAATAACATACATATCATCCAAATCAAATAGAGAGTAGAGAAAGGTATCACTCAAATCGACTTCTACTAAGGTGCTCTCATGTGTGTACTCACTACTAGTTTCCCAATAATCACCATGAGTACTCTTAACAATGAAATCACACAAAGTAGAAGAAGAAGTAGCTTCCGCAACTACACATTCCTTACCCTTAAGAGTACTCTCATCTTCCAAGAAGAGATTTCCCTCTTTAGGAGGAATGTTGTCACACCATAGTGGGTTAGCATATAGGCTATAGCTTCCAAGGCAAGCTATACCGTCATTTTCACCACTAGGTTCATTAGGAGTGTTTAAATCATCTTCAAACAAGACATTATTCCTAAAAAGAGTGTGATCTACCTCACGGACAGATTTGAAACAAGAAAGTTCCTCACTCTCTAAATGATCAATATCAAGTTTCAAGGAGGTTTCAAACACAATATTACCCCAAGAAGAGCTCTCGGGTTCATTCTCACTTTGTTGACCAACATTTTCAAATATTTCACTCACTTGAGTCCTATTAAGCACATCACACAGATACTCAAGTGGTGGGTAATTTTCACACATAAGTTGATCAACACAAATTTCAGAAGATAACGTACTTTCATTCAACATAATGGTTTCAACACTAGGTGGACATAAATCGATCTTACAAGAAGAGTCTATTCGGTCATCAATAGGATCAACTAGTGTATCCACACTCACAACATGTACATCATCATCAAGTGGCAAAGAAACAATACACTCACATATAGGCAAGCTACAACTCACACTCAATGGGCTACTAGCCACACAATTATCATTCACATGTACAAAAGTGTAAGAGTTTGCCATTTTACCTTGAAGTCCTTGAGTAGATTCTTCTTTGTCATGGTGTGAAGGTCCTCCAAAAGTTTGGGCAGCAACTTCCTTTTGGCATTGTTCTTCTTCGCTTGCCATGTTGGTACCTACACAAATGTCCTTAGAAATAGAAGGACAACCAATGTTAGTATAGTTTGGTGGTAATCCCCTCACTTCGCTCAACACAACCTCTCCTTTTTCCACTCTCGGATTACCACCTTTCACTCCCTTACTCCTCTCAATCTTTTGTCTCTCATAATAAGTTGAATTGGAGTAGGTAGGAACTTCTTTTTGTGGCCCGGGCAGAATGTACGTCTCAAGGCAATTTCCCCATTGGTCTCTTACAATATTAGGCCAATTTTGCATATTTGGAACTTTATGTTGTGCAAACCAATCGGCGCCCAAGCTCACATAACCATAGGTTATGGGAAAAACATCACACCACACCTCCTCATGGTAATTAAATTGGGAGAAGACAACTTTTACCCTCTCGGTAACCTTAAACCTGTCCAAGAAGTATGGAACAAGTAAAGGCTCGCAAAATAACCCCAAGTAATCAACCATGGATGGAACAATGTAGTTTCTATAGTACCTATCATTTAACACAACGAGGCAGCCCGGTATCCCACAAATGGTCACCTTTCCGGAGTGTACACTCCTTCTCGGATCAACATTGTAAAGCACATGAGTACCCCTCGGTTTTGGAGATGCATACTCTCTTCTTCTCATTGGAAAACCTACACTATTGCTAGTATAACCATTCACACTATATCGACCTTGATAAGAAGTACTACAAGGTGGAGAATATGAATCTTCACACTCCTCACGTGTACTCTCATCATAGCTCTCATAAGGTTTGCGAACGAAAGGGTTATACCTAACACCAAATCTAGGTTCGGAGTGGGGAGTGCGAGACTCCTCACATGTCCCAACTTCATCATAAGATCCATCACGAGGTCCTACATCATCTCCAAAGTCACCATAAGCACTAGGCACTTCATTCACCTCATTTTCTCCCTCAAAACAGTAACTTTCAAATCTGCCTATGTTTTGATCATGACTATTTTCATAGCCTCCGCAATCTCCCTCAACTTCGTAGCCATAAAAACCCTCACTACAATCATAGTCTCCCATATTGTAGTCACAATAATCCCCGGCTATCGAAGTCATGTTCCCCTTATATCACCCTTTAAACCTACAAAATGAACAAACAAGATTAGTCGTAAAGCTCCTCACCAACACTCGATACACTCACCTTTGTGATTCTCACAATTGGAGCGACGAATATTGAAAGTTGCTTATACTCCGGTAGTCAATAGGATGTCAATTCTACTTGGCGGCCGGAATAGATTCTTGTTTGATCGACTCAAGACACAACACAAAATCTACTTACGAACTTGAAACAAAGAAGTTACTACGAGTTAAAAATGAGAAAAGCACACAAATAACAAAGACACGACAAACGGACACAAAACTAACTTACAAACTAGTAGGAGATTACTAGGTTGTCAATTAGTGTTCGAACCAACAAACGAACTAAGAGACAATAAAAATGAAACTAAGAAATCTCAAATTTGAGCCAAAATTTGATGCGTGAACAGTAACTTGATGACGTGGCAGCCACGTATTGGTCTCGGTCCCACACAACTTTGTTGTCCAATTTCAAGTCTTGGTCAATTTTTCAATTTGGACTTTGGTGGAATTTGTTTAAGGAGGGAAATTCAAACAAGTCTTGGAGCCCTTTTCAATTTCAAGTTTTCAAGACTTGACTTTATTGTACTTCTCCTTAAAACATGGATCCTTAAATCATGGAAAAGTGTTGGAAAGTGGTTGAGACTTGATTGATAGGTCTTTGTTGCTTGTAGTGTCTTTCAAGACTAACAAATAATACACCCTTTTCCTTCAACTTTTTAGATTTAACATTCACTTTATCTTCAACAATATATGAAGGTGGTGATGAACATCAAGAACAACAACAACAACACCAAGAACTACAACAATAATCTCCAAGAACACCAACAATTTTCACACGGCCACTTCCAAATTCCACAATAACAATATCTCCAACACTTGGCCAAGACAACTACACCTTCAACAAAATGGTTCTCAATCCACCAATTAACAACAATATCACGTGGCCAAGCTTATAACAACAACAAGATGAAAGCCACAAGGCCAACTCCAAGATAATAATGTTTTCACACGGCCAAGATTACAAAACCAACAACGGCCAAGTCTCTTTGGTGTTGCATTTCAGTTTTTTTTTTTTTTTTTTTTTTTAACAAGAGATGAAGGTTGTGAAGAACTTCAAGAACAACAACAATACTCTTTTCAAGATCTACAACAACACCACAACACAAGGCCTTCAACTCGGTCAAGGCTAGAACAACAACATCCAATCGGCCACACTTTGTTCACAACAACAATATTAACAATTCAAGCTCAAGTTTGGATCGACTCAAAGTGTTAGTGAGGAACAAAACTAACACTACAAACACACAAGACGATTAAAAGACTTCTAGACCTAGACTCAAGAACAAATCTCGGCTAAGAACACAATTTCGGCCAAGACAACAACAATGGACAGATTGCAATTTTTTTCTGAAATTTTCAGCTTTTCAACAATTTTTTTTTTTTTGTTTATTTTCTAACAAGCAAGCCCAAGATTGATCTTGTAGGAACAAGATCAAGCCATGCTTTGATACCAAATGATACGAGAAATACAAGGGAAGCACGAAACAACCACCAAATCAGTCCACTAATCTTAAGGATTCGAGGACCAAGATGGAGACCTCACTCGGATTCGCTACCAACAACAAGAATACAAGATACAAGAGTATATTTCAACACCAAAACAGTGACAAAACGTGATGAACAAGATGAACAACAATAATACAAGTTTCGGATTCAACAAAGACCCCAAAACAGTCCACTACACAACACATACACGATTTGCAAGAAAATAAAGATAGATAGTGAGACCAAGATTATTACAAGATTAAGAACCAAGTGTAGTTCAACACTAACCCCTAATGAATGTAACAATCAAAACCACACTCTTACGGTGACCACCAAGGGAATGAACTCGCCTCAAGATCTACCGTTTCCAAGCAAAGATCAATATTGGCTTTTCCAAGCCCTATGCTAAGGGTGACTTTTCCAAGTCCTACAACTAATGGTGTTACACTCTCAAAAGAGAGAAAAATATGTCTTTCAATTCTTCATCATTCAAAAACTAGTGAAAATAAGACTAAAGGGGCCTATTTATAATACATTGCAAATGAAGATAACAAGACCACTTTGCCCTTAATGAGAGGGGCGGCCATGGTGTGTAAATACACCATGTGTAATGTCCAAAATACCCTTAATTAAGGTCCAAAACCGTGAGTCCTCAACCTTAAATTCTCCAAGCAATCTTCCACACGCGAGATTACTTTAAGTTATGCTCAAAACGGGTCCTCCATGCATGCTCTTGTTTTCTCGAGGTGACCAAGTCTTGAGTCTCTATGTGTTGGCCTCCAAAAATGTCATCAAAAGATAAGATGGCCATTTGTCCCGTATCACTAGGCACTTCATTCACCTCATTTTCTCCCTCAAAACAGTAACTTTCAAATCTGCCTATGTTTTGATCATGACTATTTTCATAGCCTCCGCAATCTCCCTCAACTTCGTAGCCATAAAAACCCTCACTACAATCATAGTCTCCCATATTGTAGTCACAATAATCCCCGGCTATCGAAGTCATGTTCCCCTTATATCACCCTTTAAACCTACAAAATGAACAAACAAGATTAGTCGTAAAGCTCCTCACCAACACTCGATACACTCACCTTTGTGATTCTCACAATTGGAGCGGCGAATATTGAAAGTTGCTTATACTCCGGTAGTCAATAGGATGTCAATTCTACTTGGCGGCCGGAATAGATTCTTGTTTGATCGACTCAAGACACAACACAAAATCTACTTACGAACTTGAAACAAAGAAGTTACTACGAGTTAAAAATGAGAAAAGCACACAAATAACAAAGACACGACAAACGGACACAAAACTAACTTACAAACTAGTAGGAGATTACTAGGTTGTCAATTAGTGTTCGAACCAACAAACGAACTAAGAGACAATAAAAATGAAACTAAGAAATCTCAAATTTGAGCCAAAATTTGATGCGTGAACAGTAACTTGATGACGTGGCAGCCACGTATTGGTCTCGGTCCCACACAACTTTGTTGTCCAATTTCAAGTCTTGGTCAATTTTTCAATTTGGACTTTGGTGGAATTTGTTTAAGGAGGGAAATTCAAACAAGTCTTGGAGCCCTTTTCAATTTCAAGTTTTCAAGACTTGACTTTATTGTACTTCTCCTTAAAACATGGATCCTTAAATCATGGAAAAGTGTTGGAAAGTGGTTGAGACTTGATTGATAGGTCTTTGTTGCTTGTAGTGTCTTTCAAGACTAACAAATAATACACCCTTTTCCTTCAACTTTTTAGATTTAACATTCACTTTATCTTCAACAATATATGAAGGTGGTGATGAACATCAAGAACAACAACAACAACACCAAGAACTACAACAATAATCTCCAAGAACACCAACAATTTTCACACGGCCACTTCCAAATTCCACAATAACAATATCTCCAACACTTGGCCAAGACAACTACACCTTCAACAAAATGGTTCTCAATCCACCAATTAACAACAATATCACGTGGCCAAGCTTATAACAACAACAAGATGAAAACCACAAGGCCAACTCCAAGATAATAATGTTTTCACACGGCCAAGATTACAAAACCAACAACGGCCAAGTCTCTTTGGTGTTGCATTTCAGTTTTTTTTTTTTTTTTTTTTTTGAACAAGAGATGAAGGTTGTGAAGAACTTCAAGAACAACAACAATACTCTTTTCAAGATCTACAACAACACCACAACACAAGGCCTTCAACTCGGTCAAGGCTAGAACAACAACATCCAATCGGCCACACTTTGTTCACAACAACAATATTAACAATTCAAGCTCAAGTTTGGATCGACTCAAAGTGTTAGTGAGGAACAAAACTAACACTACAAACACACAAGACGATTAAAATACTTCTAGACCTAGACTCAAGAACAAATCTCGGCTAAGAACACAATTTCGGCCAAGACAACAACAATGGACAGATTGCAATTTTTTTCTGAAATTTTCAGCTTTTCAACAATTTTTTTTTTTTTGTTTATTTTCTAACAAGCAAGCCCAAGATTGATCTTGTAGGAACAAGATCAAGCCATGCTTTGATACCAAATGATACGAGAAATACAAGGGAAGCACGAAACAACCACCAAATCAGTCCACTAATCTTAAGGATTCGAGGACCAAGATGGAGACCTCACTCGGATTCGCTACCAACAAGAAGAATACAAGATACAAGAGTATATTTCAACACCAAAACAGTGACAAAACGTGATGAACAAGATGAACAACAATAATACAAGTTTCGGATTCAACAAAGACCCCAAAACAGTCCACTACACAACACATACATGATTTGCAAGAAAATAAAGATAGATAGTGAGACCAAGATTATTACAAGATTAAGAACCAAGTGTAGTTCAACACTAACCCCTAATGAATGTAACAATCAAAACCACACTCTTACGGTGACCACCAAGGGAATGAACTCGCCTCAAGATCTACCGTTTCCAAGCAAAGATCAATATTGGCTTTTCCAAGCCCTATGCTAAGGGTGACTTTTCCAAGTCCTACAACTAATGGTGTTACACTCTCAAAAGAGAGAAAAATATGTCTTTCAATTCTTCATCATTCAAAAACTAGTGAAAATAAGACTAAAGGGGCCTATTTATAATACATTGCAAATGAAGATAACAAGACCACTTTGCCCTTAATGAGAGGGGCGGCCATGGTGTGTAAATACACCATATGTAATGTCCAAAATACCCTTAATTAAGGTCCAAAACCGTGAGTCCTCAACCTTAAATTCTCCAAGCAATCTTCCACACGCGAGATTGCTTTAAGTTATGCTCAAAACGGGTCCTCCATGCATGCTCTTGTTTTCTCGAGGTGACCAAGTCTTGAGTCTCTATGTGTTGGCCTCCAAAAATGTCATCAAAAGATAAGATGGCCATTTGTCCCATATCACTTGGTAAAGTAGGTATATATTGGTCTAACTTAGTACCATACCTTTGCAGGTATACACTTATGGAACAACTTTGGGAAGAAACAGTTGAGACTGACACAAATTGAAAATTTACATAAGAAAGAGAAGGACCTGGTCCCATCTCTCAGGTTAGTACCAAAATAGTGGCTTTAATAATCATAAAATTTTGTATAAAAAGCCCCGTGTCTTTCCTTATCTGAGCAAAATCCCATCAATTCATAGAAATATGAAGAGTCATACCTATTATAGTTCGATGTATCATTTAAAAAAAGGCACCTTTTAAATAACAATGGTCATATCCCTTAATTACAAAATCAAACCCTTTTTATTTCATTCTTCTCAAATTTAATTCAAATCATCTTCTTCAATAGTCCATCATCTCTAAATTTAACTGGTCCTATTCTCTCTCTCACATAAAAAATTTTCAAAATAGAAGGAATTCCTACTTCCTCAACCCCTGTTAAAGACCCTGAAGTTGATAAATCCCCAAAAAATTAATCTGAACAATCCCAAGTTGAACTTTCTGATCCTTTAACACCCAAACCCATAGAAGACGTCTTCTTAAGTTCTCAATAAGAACCTGTGTTAACTTTACTTACTAAATCATCCTCAGAAATTTTAGAACCCCTAAATGAGTCTATCTTAGTCAAAACTTTCTCAACCATTGAAATTTCTACTAAGTCAACCATGGTAAAGGATCTTAATCTAGATTTTTGTTCACCAATTGAATAAAAAATCTCTCAATCCAAAGTTACTCCTTCCTCAGAAGAACTAAAATTACATGAAGACCCTCAAATCACTATTTCTTCTGAAGAACTAGAAAAAATAAACTCTCAAAAACCTTACAAATATCTTATTCTCCTACCCCCTCAAAGTCAAACCCCATTTTTTCACAATTGTGTGATGAAGAAATACCAGTATAAAGGTTTGATCTTCCAACAGAGTAGATTGAGTAGCTAAAAATTTAATTTTGCTTGAAAATGATCTAAAGGAAAGCTCCTTTTGTGTGGAAGAGCAAGCAGGAGGTGTCAAGGCTGATGTGATCAAAGGTAGAGAAATTGTGCTACCTCTAAATACGAAGGATGAGGAGGATGAATATGAACCATCTTTGAGGTGGTCAATGAAGAAACAAAGGAGAAGCAAAGTCAAATAAAAGATGGTTGATACTGGTGTGAAGTTGTTGGATTGTATTCTACTTGTGGATCTGAAAAGAAGTCATTAGCAGATGCTATGAAGGCAAGCAAGTCTTTGACCACTAAGAGAAGAAGGATCAAGAAAGTTGTTGTAATAGAAAAGGAGAATATTGAATTTATAGAGGTTGGAGAGGGTGAGTACATTGATCCTGATGTTTCTGCGACAACTGAGAAAAGGAGAAAGAAATTCACATTGCAGAAAGGACCAGGTCCTCCCGTTCAAAGTCGGGTAGCTTTGTAAGAATTAAAAAAATACATTGTTGTTAAAAAGAAGAAAGTCTCTGAGGGAATTGGTCCAAAGAAAAGTAAAGTTGTTGAAAAAAGTTAAGCAATGATTTCAAAAGAAGAAGAAAGTAGGAAAAAAAAAGATAAGTCTAGAGAGCAAAGGAATGAAATTTTGAAAACTCAGAAAGTATTGTCTGGTAGAGTGTTTAATTGGATTTATAAGAAACAAGCATTATTGAGTTTGTAGAATATGTCAAACAACAAGAAAGGTTACACCTCCTAGATGAACCAGCTCCTATGGTTTTTGAAGAGAAAGTAAGAGAATTCTATTATACAATGGATTTCTTAGATGATGGTTAAGACTGAATGCTCAGGTGCAAGGAGTGGAAATAAAATTGGATAAAGAGGAACTGGTGAAAAGTTTTGATGTGCCTATTATGGGTGTTAGGATTCTTTTCAAACAACAGTCGTCAACTAAGTTCATGATTGATGCCTCAAAGGTGGAAGGGACATCAATAGTTGGTGTGAGAAATAAATTTCTCACAAGTGAGTTCCAATTAGTGTTTGAATTCTTGAACAAGGTCTTATTGCTTGGATCAAAGAAAAGGACCATTACTTATATTGTTGATTTGTTTCTGATAGAGTATTTGATTGAGTTGATTAGTCTACCTGCTCTAATGTTAGAGAACATACATAAGGTCATCCATGAGAAGGAAGGCAAGAATGGTATGCCTTATGGGTACTTCTTAAACAAGGTTTTTGATCACTTTGGAGTTGTTGGGACTAAAGGAAATCCTTGAACAGTCAAACAAAAGATTAGTTTTACAACTTTGGTGGAAAATAAATGCTTAGAAGGAAAGGTAGGAACTGTGTCCCAAGTGTCAAAGCTATTAGCTTCTCAGGAAAACTTAAGCAATAAAATAGAGGAGATAAGAATTAAGTTAGCTGCTAAGGATGTTGAGATAGTGCACTTGATGATGCAGAATAAGAAGTTATCCTCAGAGGGACCTGGTGCTACTGAGGAACTTGCAGCAGAAAATGCATAGCTCCAAACCAAGATCGCAAAACTCAATAAGGAGGTTCAAGGACTAAATACAGAAGTTAAAGACCTCACTAAGAAATTGGTGAACACTCATGTTGCAGAGATTTCTAGAATAGAGTTGTTGCTAAAATCCTTCTATCCTAAGCCCCCCTCTATCTAAGTCATATCATCTCTGCATCAGTTTGTCATCAATGTGTTAATTTACAGTTCTTGTTTCGAATGTGGCTTATGAAGATAGTTGCTTTATGTTTTTTTTGCATGTTGTAATGGTACTGGTCTCACTTAAAAATGAATGAATCCTTTGTTTATGTGTTTAATCTATTTCTTCTATATCTTTAAAGTTTTGCTTTATGTTAGTGTTGCCCCCAGTGGCCATGAGTTAACTAACTTGTGCTTATTTTACTCTTGGTTTACTATTATTACTTTTTAATGATGCCAAAAGGGGGAACACTAAATTCATGTGGTGGGGACCAAATGAGGGTGTGTGTTGCAAGATATGATGATATGTTAAGGACCAAAAACTAAGTACATAGGTGTTGAATGTTGGTGAAGTATGAGGCATATTGATAGGGAGGAAGAATATTTGAAGAATTTTGGTGAAGCATAATGGCATATTTATAGGAGGAACGTTCATTGACAGTAGTGGTGATCACTCTGATTAAATGAGTTGAATGAACATTGATGCTCAGAAATTTATTGTTAGTTTTTCATCATTAAAAAGGGGGAAATTGATATATCAGGTTTTGATGATGGTTAGCTAACAACAAGGGACCAGGTCCCTGGGTCTTCTTGAATTTAGTACAACAGTCACTGTCCTGCGTAGTTTTGTCTGTTAGTGTAAAAAACTGCATAGGTGAGATTGTACCTTTCAGGACACTTAGCCCAATCATATTTCTAATCTAATCATTATCTAGCTATAAATATAAAAGTATGTTCCTTAATTCATTAGTGTTTGCAATAAGTTTGTTCAAAGAGAGAAAATAGCAAAAACTCAAATATTGCTCAAGTCCCAATCTTTTGTGTGCTGAGAGAATATGTGTTCTTGAGTCAAGTCTTGGTCTGTAATTGAATTGCTCATGTTATAAGAGTAATGTTTTTATTGTTTTCTCGAGAGTGCTCAGGTAGAGTTACTTGAGTTTGATATTGGTTATAGTTAATCAATATCGAGGTGAGTTCTTGATAGAGTTGTTAAGATAGGTTTGTAATAGAGTTATTACAAACTGGTTGAGCCTAGAGTTAGGTTCCATATGAGTCTGTAACCAAGAGTTTGATTATAGTTGATTGTTGAGTGCTAGTGAGGGCAAGCCATGTTTTTCCTCCCTTGATCAAGGAGGTTTCCACTATAAATCTTTGTGTTCTTTAATTTCCTACAAAGTTTTATTTGTTTACTGTTTGATTATCTGTATCTGACTCAAAGGGAACTGGTCCATCATAGTGTGGTGCAACCTCCCACATTTCAATATCTCTCTTACATGTTATGTATATTTTCATTATCTTTGGAGCTCAATCGATAGTTTCCTACTGAGTACCACGTGTTTGGTACCCATACAACACTTTTGCATCTTAGAGATTATTGTATGGGTTCTCGTTGTTATTGTGTGTATCGTGCGAAGTTATGGTTCAGAGACAGTGGGTGATCTCTTGGGATTTGGAGTATTGTTATTCTCCTACTTATGTACTAGACTAGAATCTACATTATATTTAAAGATTGGTTGTATCAGTATATTCATTAGTATCTCATTTTGTAATCTTATTACATTCAAAGCTCTTGTACTAATTCCACCGGGTTCTAGGACTATATTCTATATTTTAGCCATTTTACTATATTTGTTCCACATTCTTACTCTATTTCTCTTGGTAGTCCATTAATAATAGTTTCAGGCTACATGTTGGCTTACCTATTGGGGTTTATAGTAAGTCGTGACACCATAGTACCATTGTTGGACACCACGTGCCCCAAGAAAGCTATAGACTCAAGCCAGAACTTGCACTTTGAGAATTTGGCATAAAGCATGTGATCTTGCAAAGTATGGAGCTCAATCCTTATATGCAGCTCATGCTATTACCTAATCCTCAAATATATCAAATTGTCATCAATGAAAACAATTACTAAGGAATCCAACTATAACCTAAAAACATGGTTCATCAAATCCATAAATGTTGTTGGGGTATTAGTAAACCCAAAAGACATCAATAGGTGCTCATAATGGTTGTAATGAGTCCTAAAGACTGCATTGGGGATGTCTGCAACCTTGATCCTAACTGATAGTAACCAAACCTCAAGTTGATCTTAGAAAACCCTGCCACACAAGTAGGGGTATGCCAGGCATGGCTAAGGTAATGGTCTTGGGGAAGCAATCCAGGACCGCATGGTAGGGATAACTAGTCCATGCCCAAAATCATATCAAAATCCACCATATCCAACACAATAAGATCAACTGAGTATTATACTCTTGAAGAATCACCAAACAAGATATATATACCAAATCCACTATTATGGAAGTTTATACACACAATGGTGCAGATAAAAACTCCAAAGACAAACCTAACCATGGTGCATAATAAGCAAAAATATTTAAAAGGGTGGATCCTGGATCAAATAAAGAAGAAGTCGGCTGAAGGCATACTAAAATCTTACATGTGATCACAGAATATGATGCTTTAGCCTCTAGCCTACCTGGACTAGATGCCTACCCAACTATCTATCCTACTTGTATGAGTACTACCTCTAAAATCCTAGGACCACCCTGATGACCCTGTGTACCACTCCTAGCTGGAGGAAGTATTACCCTGATTGATTGTGCACTCTAACCTAAAGGATCCATCACCTCACGTTGGGGACAGTAAAATGACCAACAACCCCACAATCATAGCATTCTCCTAGAACTCTACTCTATCTAGAAGGTCTAGATAATTTGGAGTGTCCACCTTGGACCGACAACCCTAACAAAACACCCTTCCACGGTTGACTACTACTCTGACCACGATAACTTAGCTAGCCCCATTTGATATCTTAATTGTTGCTTCAACTGGTCTACTAGGCTAACCCTGATGTTGATACGACTGTTGCTGGAGGTACCTACCCTAAAATTTTTGGCCCCTGAACTGTGATCCAATGTGGCTCCACAGTAACTGCTCTAATAATGGGGTCTCTTATTGTCACCCCTTGGGACTAACGATAAATATTCACTATAAAATTGGCATGCTCAACAATATTAGAAAAACATTTCTCCAAAGTTACCAAACTCTGGGTAGCTCTGAGAAGCAGTGGTCTCAAACCCCTAACAAGCATCGAATTTGCTCATACACTATAGGTAGAATCATAGTGGTATGTCTAGATAGCTCGTGAAACCTCACCTCATGCTCAGCCATAGATATAAAACCCTGTCCCAAAGCAAAAAACTCATCTCTCAAGCGCTTATACATTCTGTGAGGCATATACTTTTTTCAGAAAACCTAAAAAAACTGATTCCATATCACAAGTGGAGATCCAGATAGGCTAGAATCAAGATAACCCATCCACCATATTCTCACTATTATGTCTAGCTGATATGTAAAAAAATCCCCTTTTTGACTCAACCAACCCTAAATGACATAACTTCTCCTCGCAACAAGTAAAAAAACTCAAAAGCAATATCTCCTGGAGTCCCAACAAACCTGGGTGCAGAAAATCTAAAAAATTAGCCCAGCATCTTCAATTACTCGACATACATAATTAACTAGACTACTGTCTGTTATGGACTACTGATGCCGGTGGAACCTATGCTTAGGAAGCTGTAACTACAAGTTTTGCCCCAAAATTAATACCATTCTATGTTGCTGGCTAAGCTTCATTAGTGGGAGGATAACCAACTAACCCCAATAACTACACCAACATATCACAATGAACTAAAGATGATATAAACTTGGGTTGGGCCTGGGCTGCCTCCTGGACCACCAGTTACTGAGGTGACAGAATCACTGGAGCTTCTCAGGCTCAAGAGAAATAACTGGATTTGGTGATGATTCCCTAGCCTAATCTCAAACGGAGGTTGTAGCTCCAGTCTCCCTTAACCTTAGGGTCAACCTCGGCCTTTAATTGGAGCTCTAGCAGCACACTTGGGGTCCTACCCCCGAATGTTGTACCTTACATCCTAACTATGTAAAAAATAGTGCAATAAATAATAAATTTAGAAACCAGTGCAGACTGAATGCATGAAAGTGAATGAATAAGATAAGATTTTCTTAGGGATGTTTTGTAACCTCCCAAAAATAGGATACATATGTCTCTGTACCAATACGTAAGATTCTACTAAACATTGTCTCTTGTACCTATAATATAAGTGAAATCTAGGCTCTGGTACCAACCGATCATGACTCAATTTCTCTGGTCATGATAGCACGTACTTTATCCTACCAATAGGTAAGACAAGCCACAGCCCAGAATTTCAAGTAATGTGCTAACTAGCAAAAACTAAGGAAAATAGGAAAGAATTCAATACTATAATAATATAAGCAAAAGTAACATGTCGTATAAGAGATGAGATAATAGAATAAATAAAAGATCCCTTCCAAGACCTAGTAAGGCCAGTACTAGAGCCACTACAACAAAAACAAGAGTACTAGACAGTATCCGAAATATATATATATATATATATGTATGTAATAATCTCAAAATTTAAAAGACTAACTGAAATAGATGATGGAGGATCAGCATCGGACTCTAGAAAGCTCACACTTTCTTCGGATTAGCAGTTGTGCCTGAGAATAATATTAACACTAGTAGCTTATACTAGGATATGCATTACAGAAAAGATGAAGAAGTTTAGTATGAGTACTAATGCAACGGGCACTCACTAGGCATTGTCAGCTGACTGAGCTCAAATATAGAAAAAGCATAAATATAATGCGAGTGTGTAAGCTAAGTCAACAACCAAAAAAATTAGAAATGTAAATATCTACTAAAATAGGTAAGTGCCATAAAGAAAGTAAACAACCCAAACAATTAGAGAAATGCACTAGCTACAACCTAACTAGGCCCCCACAAGCCCAAAAGGCACGTACAAGAAGGAATTAAGCCTACCAAGCCCACATAAGCTGAGGAGTGTAGAAAATTGTAAAATAAGACAAAAACATAAATTTCCAGCAACTGAATAGGTCCCAAGTAAATTTCTAATCCTAAATACTAATGAAACATCTTGATATATGTTGGGATGAATCGGAACCAATTGGTAATAACAAGTGGCCAGACACTGGATTCAAATTAAAATATAGTGGATAATAATAATAGGCCATATACAAATTATGTACAACAGAACTCAACACCACTACCAAACTTCCAGTAACAATCGTTGATACATCCTAAATTTTCTCAAGGCTATTTACTAGAAGTCAAGCAAGGGAACTATAAGCGTTCCAAGCTATGTTCATGAAGAGAGATATGTTGGATCTTTTTTTTATGACGTCCAAAGGATACGATATGTTGTAGATTGGATCAAGGACTAAAAAGAAGGAAAAACACTCATTTCCTCAAGGTAATAATTGTCACGATTGAAAATCAAGGGTCATGATGGTACTCATCGTGGCGAACCTTGACGAGTAAGCCTATCACCCAAACGGATACATAAAAGGGTAAAAGTACAAAAATAACCCCAAGGTAAGCTTCTAGAACAAAGCTAAACCATATAAGTATAACAAATATGAAAAGAACCATAAATAACAATACATCCATAACTCCCAAAACCTTATGTCAACAGTATAAAAACGTATCTAGTACAACTCAAATCTAAATGAAATACATAAGAAATCAAATAGATACAACTCTATCTCTAAAAAACTATATAGTCTAATGATAGAGAAAGATAATAGAAGACATCTGGAGACCTAAAATCATCCACTACCTTGAAAGATCCAACAATCACCTGAGTTAAGCAACGTGGGGTGCACCCGAATTCAAATCTGCCCAAGAAGGGTATAGTAGGAGTGAGTTTGGTCCACTTGTACTCAATAGGTATCACAGGCCTACCGAGAAAAGTAGAAAATAAAGCATACAAAATACACACTAAGGGCACATAACCTGCAATCCAAAAATGTCCCACAACGATAGTCTACACCGCTTACACTAACAGTTCAAATATATCTTATATATTGCAACAACTACCAGAAAAGGCCATAAGTATACATTCTACCACATACAAGTAGGAAAAGGACAGATAACGTACATACAAGATTATCAAATACAAGTATAAGAAGATAGAACACTTAGATAAGTAACAAGTCAAAATAGTAGTACAATAACAACAAAAGCACAATGAAGTAAACATGATAAGAATGATAATGATAATGATGACTAAGATGCACGAGGTTGTCACACAACCTCCGTATACACCTACAGATTAAAGCCTTATGACGTAGGACCCATGGGGGCTTCGTCAACCCGTATACAATCCATATATCCATATCTTCTCCCCAGCACATCCCTTGGGGAGGGTTTTATATTATGTCACAATATCTCCTTCCCAGTACATCCCTCGGGAAAGGTTTTTAAAAAGGAGTTATCAGTGTTTCTCAAATGTTGCCATGGTGGTACCAATGTTTCATGAATAAGTATGCTATGAGGATGCAATAATCACAATCAATCGCAATGAGTATTTTCATAACCAACCATATGATGTATTTTCACAACCAAACACAATTAATATTTCCACAATCATCCACAATGATATATTTCAACAACCAAGTGAGCTAATATCCACTCATTATTTCCACCATCCATGAAATTCCACATGATTTATATGCCAATAAAGTATGAAGATAGCACAATACAACAATGGTACCACATTAGGAATTTCAACACATAATATAATTATTCACATATATTTCAGGATATCCATAACACATAGGACCCACACGGTGACAAATATCACATAATATCTTAAAATCAACAATTACATCAGTTATAGGACCCTACATGGGCACAACATATTAAGATGGCCAATTTCATGATTAGTTCTCATCCTCTTAACATGCATTTTGTAAATAAATTAACTACCTAGCCCAGTCTGAAAAAGTTAAGCCATAACTTACCTCAAGGTCGAAACCCGATCTATAACACTTCAACATACGACCTTAGTTCTCACAAATGATCCTGTAATCAACTAAATCAAAGAAATATAAAATCCACGCATCAAATAAGCCAATGATACCCACATTGCCTATTTAAACTTTGGGTCAAAACAAACCCCCGAAATAGATTTTTCAAAAGAGAATGGTAAAATCATAACTTTATTTTAAAAACATGTTACCCATGTTTTGAGAAATCTATTGTTGAAAGCCCAAGTCAAATTGAGTTAAAAATGAGTCCAAATCGATGAAAACCCCATTTTTAAACTTTATCGGGTAAAACCTTCGAAATCCATTTTTAAATATTTGAAGTTTTTTTTGAATATGAAATTGAGAAAAAAAATAGTAATTATAGAATTAGGAACACTATTCAAGTGAAAAGGTGTGAAATTGGGGTTTAAATTAAGCGCTGTGATTTTTAGGATTTTGAGCAATTAATCAAGAAATTTAACCAAGAAAAGGGTGAATTCTTACCTTAAATCCGTAAAAAAATCAAGAAATGGATGTTAATCTAGCTTCCAAAGCATCCACAAGATTCACTTTTAAGATTTCACAGTATTTTAGGGTTTAACTCTCAAGCGGTAAGATGGTGAATGAGATAAAAATCATAATAAAGGGTCCTTAAATACCCCATCCAGGTGCTCGGGTCCCGCTATCGCAGACCCACAATATGCGATCATACCATTGTTGGTGACTGCCTAAGCAGTCACAAACACAACTCCCTATGTGCGATTGCACCAACTTGATCACAGCCCTAGGACGACAATCGTGACTACACCAGTTGACAACTGAAGACTTGGAAGAATTCTAAGTCTCCTCCAAGGCCTCGAGATTCATTTGGAATCCGATATACACAAATGACCTATGTAACCACACAAAATTTGATGCTCCAAACTCAATGACGATATTATTTTTTGAAAAGACGTCATTTTCACAAAGTTGACCCCAAAAACTCAAAATCACAACTTTCCAAATCGAGGGCCAAAATCAGATTTAAAAGCCATAAAACCAGGCCAACCATGCTATCACCCTAAAATCAACGTATTGAATCTGCTGGCACAGTTCATTCAGCCATCCGTCACTCAGATCAAAATATAACCACATAAGTCCATAGTAAGGCTCTCAAAGCCACCAACAACTATAATATCGCATAAATGGCACCAAAATGCACAGGGAATCATGCCAATCAACCTCACACCTCAGAACACCACAATGCAACTATAGGGAGGGTTTAAATGGTAAAATAACAAAAAAAAACATTTTTCACATATAACATCAAAAGTTTAGGTCGTTACATCATCCACCACTAAAAATCTAGTTCATCCTCGAAATAAGACAAAGAAATACTTGAATCAACAAAGACCTGGGGATAAGAACAACACATTCAGGCTCGAACTCCTAAGTAGTCTCATCTACAGGTTGATGTCGCTACTGAACCTTAACCACAGCGATAACTCTTGAGCGCAACTGTCTAACATCCTAAGCCAAAATGGAGACTGGATCCTCAAAAAAAGATAACCTCTCATCTAACTTAATCGACTCTCAGTAAATGACATGAGACTCATCCATAATATAACAGTGAAGCATAGAAACATAAAAAACTAGATGAACTGCTGATAAAACTAAGGGCAAAGCTAACTCATACGACACATCCCCAATAGACCAAAGGACTCAACTACACCAATATACCTGGGGCTAAGCTTGCCCTTCCTCCTAAACCTCCTCACACGCTACATGGGTTAAACTTGAAGGAAAACATAACCACTAGCACCAAATCTCAAGGCACGAAGTCTACTATCAGCAATAACACTTCTACCTACTCTGAGCAGCTCAAAGTTTATCATGAATGATCCAAAATTTATCTAAGGACTTACGAAGCAAGTTCTTGCCATGAGGTATATCCTTAAAAACAACAAATAAACCAACTGAAAAATGGTAAAGCTTACTATATAAGGCCTCAAAAGGAGACATATCAATACTGTAATGGTATCTATTATTATATGCAAACTCTGCTAAAGCCAAATGTTGCTCCCACTGGCCACCAAAATCTATCACATATGTGCGGAGCATATACTCCAAAATCTGGATAGTTCGCTCTGACAGACAATGAGTCTGAGAGTGAAATATCGTGCTAAGGTCAACCCAAGTACCCATATCATCTTGAAAAGTATTCCTAAAGTGCAAAGTGAACACAAAACCTCGATCTAAAATGATAGACACCGGCATACCATGTAGTCGCACAATCTCATAAATATAGATACGGGACAGCCTCTCAGCACTGAAGGAGACAAGCACCGAAAGTAAATTCACCGACTTAGTCAATTAATCTATTATAACCCAAACACTATCAAATTTGTGGGAAGTGCGAGGCAACCTGGTCATGAAATCTATAGTGATCCATTCCCACTTTCACTCAGGAATGATTAACTGTTGAAGAAATCCACCAGCCCTTAAATGCTCGAACTTCACCTACTAGCAACAAAGGCAACGAGCTACAAAATCTATTACATCCTTCCCCATACCACCCAAAAGTAAAGCTACATAAATCATGATACATCTTAGTAACTCCCAAATAGATGGAATACCTAGAACAATAGGCCTCCTCTAAAATCAATCTAATCCAGTCACCCACTTCTAGCACACAAACTCATCCTCCAATTCTCAAAACTTAATTAGAATCATTGAGGCCTCCTTTGCCTCATCGCTCAAAACCTTATATCAAATCAATCTCAATCCAACATCATTAAACTGATGAGCTCAAATCTTGTCCATGAAAAAAGACCTACCCTCTACAAATGTCAAAACACACCCATTTGTCGAAATGTCAAGCCATATTATCTAGTTAGCAAAAGACTGAACTTTAAGGCCAAAGGCCTCTCCAGGGTCAAAAGATGCACCAAGCTACCCATGCTAGTTGACTTCTGGATCAAGGCATCTGTAACCATACTAGCCTTGCCCGGATGATAAAGAATAGTCAAGTCATAATCCTTAAGAAACTCAAGCTAACCAGGTTGCCTCATATTACGATCCCGATGGGTTAAGAAGTTTCAAAGGTTATGATGATTCAAGAAAATCTCACAACAAACTCCAAATAAGTAGTAATTCCATAACTTCAAAGCAAAAACAAACGCGCATAACTCTAAATCATAGGTAGGGTAATTTCTCTCATGGAGCTTCAACTGACGAGAATCATAGGCAATCACCTTATCCTCCTGCATCAACACAACACCTAACCTATCACCTAAAGTATCACAAATGATGGTAAAACTCACGCCCTCCTTGGGAAAAGTCAAGATAGAAGCTGAAGTCAACAAATCCTTAAGCTTTTAGAAGATAGCCTCACAAGCATCGAGCCATTGAACAAAAATTTTCTTCTAAGTCAACTTGGTCAATAGAGCTGCAACGGATGAGAAACCCTCAATGAAATATCAAGAATAACTTACTAAGATGACAAAATGCTGAATCTCGATGGGAGATATAGGTCTATCCCAATCACAAATCACTACAATCTTGGCTGAATTAGCCATAATACCGTCATTAATCACCATGTGGCCCAGGAAAGAAACAGACTCCAACCAAAACTCACACTTGGAGAATTTGTTATAATGTACTTAGACCGTCCAACATTACAACAGCAACAACAGTGGTAAGTCCTTATCCTTCGTGGATAAGTTTATCTTTTATTCAGTTATTTCAGCATTTCTTTTACTTAGTCGGTTGGAGTTAGATGGGAGTTTGTCCCATCAACTCCACAGTCAATCAATTAGAGGTTTTTCAGACAGTCAGTTAGACAGTTAGTTCATTTAAACAGTTTTTATCAGTTGTTCAGACTTGAGATTAAATCATATTTTCAGTATTTAGACCTTATGGATTTATCAATCATTTTCGCACATGTCCATTATTATTATTATTTTATTCAGTGCTCACAGTACGTACCAGCTCATGTGTTAGCTTGTGGTCACTTATGACCGTAAGTACCATTGTCGCGACTAGGGGGTAGCCTCGGGTCGTGAAATCCTTCTGGGGTCTTTTGATAAAAAATGGATCCCACACTCCAAGGACCAATTTTACTAATTTCTACCCAATAGCTCGAAATGAGTTCTGAAGCCTTGGGACCTAGACCAAGGGTCCCCCTAGCCTAAACTCGATGTTTTAGAGTTGTTGAGGCTATCAAAAATGGAATTTGAAGCTATTTTACTGAGGTCTTGGTCCGAGACACATTTCTCAACTTTAGAAGCTCTTAAACAATGAATTGTCAGTCTCAACAAATCATAAATGACTTAGGATAGCTATAGGAAAGCTCTACATGCAAAAAATTGCATGAAATTCAGAAAATGATCTGAATGGTTTATTACAAGATGATTTTGTCTATTGTGATGTCTTTTAGTGAAGGGCAAAAAATTCAAATCACTTTTATGAGGGTTTTCACACTTGTAATTTATTGTAAATACAATAAAACAAACCGTCTATGGTGATGAATTAAAAGGAATAAGAAATCATATTTTTAAATAAGATTATATTGTATTATGTTAAAAATATTATTTTTGTTATAAGTTCCTCTATTTTTTGTAGGACTACTTGATTCTCTATGCAAATCCTGATTTTCCTTTTTTTTTAACGAAGCTTATGAACTTCTTCATTGTGTTATTACATTTACTTACTATAATTTTAAACATTAAATAAAGGCATACTACATAATTGTGCTCTTTAACTTGGCTTCAACTTCCATTTATGTCCTCTAACTTTTGGTGTGCACAGGTAGACACTTAAACTTGCATAAAGTTGAACAAGTAGATAAGTGTCATTGTGGCACCCTACATGGTCAATTCATATCCTAGACGACATCCTATGTATATTATGTCCCATAAGATATGTGTGTCTATTTTTTTATTTTTATATAAGTTTGAGTGTTTACTTATGTACATCCAAAGTTGGAGGTCATAGATGTGAACTGAGGTCAAGATAAAAGGGATGTTTATGTATTATGCCTTAAATAAATATTTTTAAGAATTATGAAAATAAAACATACAGAAGTCATGGCTAATATTTAAAAATAAAAATTATAAATAAGATATGAGTTAAAAACAATTTGAATGTATAAGTTTATTAGACATTAAATACATTATCATTATGTATTAATTTATTTGTAAAAATAAATTAATGAATGGCAAGAGCAAGAAGTAAAGTCAAAAAATAAATAAAAAAGATAAATGGATTAGTTGCATAAGAGATTTTCTTTTTTTTTTTATGTTGTTAAGACACATAAAAATAACCACACTATTACATTCACAAAGTAATTAAAAATAAAAAAGTAATTAACAATGAAAAAAATTATGAATATATTTTAAACAAAAACAATGACATCATAGAATTAATATATCATCTTTCAAATTTTGTTTTGCGAGTATAATAAAAATGAAACTCCTCATCATAATTCTTTTAATTAAAAAAATTACTATATTAAATATGCTTCATAACAAACAAAAATATAGGATAATAATGGACCAAATGAATATCATTTTCAACGTATATAGAGCTAAATTATCAATACAAACAAAGTTAAAGAAAAAATTCTAGCAAAAGTAGCTAAGTTACTAATACAAATCGACTGTTAAAAAATTTTAATTTTAGAATTATGAAGACATTTCAAACAAAAAAAAGAATGACGAAAAACAATGACATCATAGAATTAATATATCATATTTATTTATTTTTGTTAGAATAATAAAAAAGAAATTCCTTATCATAATTATTTTGAATAAAATGAAATAATTATATTAAATATTCTTCATATCAAAAGAAATTAGGATAATAAAGGACCAATATATCTAGCTAAGTTATCAATACAAACTAAATTTAAAAAAGTTTTAGCAAAAGTATCTAATTTACTAATACAGTCGATAGTTAAAAAATTCTAACAAAAGTAGTCCCTAATTATGCTTCATTTTTTTTCTTCTTTTCTTCTGACATCTTTCTTTACAAATAGATTCGCCACCATATTTTGCTCCCTATGTCAAACTCCCCATCATATGCTGTCAGTTAAATAAAAAAAATTTAACATAATTATGAATATATAAAATATCATACCAATCAAAAAATAATTATAACGAAAGGAAGATAAATCTAAATTTTACATAAGAAAATTCTCATATTTTAAAATTTAAATATTGTAATGTAACTACAATATATGATTATAGAGTTAGTATCAACTGCAAACTAATTTTTGGAGAGAACAATCACATACTAATGGTGCATTGTTCATTTTTGTGAAGATTTTCTTGGTCATACTTTCTTAGAGGATTATAATACATACATAAAAAAATAAGTTAAAATTAAGGAAGTATGTTCAAGTACATAAAATATAAAAATAAAGTGTTCAATCACAACAACAACATACCCGGTGTATTCCCACATAGTGGAGTCTGGGGAGAATAGAGTGTACGCAGATCATACCACTACCTCAAATGAAGTATTTCCTATCTTCATATACTTCTTTTCTATTACATGTTAGTTAATTCACAAACTAAAATAATGAAGAAGAGAAATGATAACCTTGAATTGGCGTTTTCATGAAACTAAAGATGATTTTATATAGGCAAATTATTGGAATATCATAAGACATCCCATATAAGAGTATTAGTCATAGACTTGTTCTTCTTCTTTCTAAAAAGCTCCCAAGCTGAAGAACAAGTGAAGTTACTACTAGGATTGAGTTTCCAAATAGGTTGATCAAAAATACGCTCTTAGTATTTGAAATAAGAAGTGAGAATTTGCTGAACATAAGCTTGAGGTGCATATAGTTTAACCTTATTTTCACCGCAATTTTCATTGACTAAGAGCTGTGATACTGTCATGTTGTCCAACCTAGGAAGATAAGCATTATGATAAGCAAGAGGCTCCACTCCTAGCCAATCATCCAACTAAAATGAACAACTTTTAGAATTTATAGACCATTGAATATGATTTTCAGCAATAATTCTGTTATTCGTCATATGTTTCTAAGTGAGAGAACTACATCATAAACCTAGAAATAAAAGTTTGGGGTTAAGGGGATAAATTATTGGAATTATGATTATTAATAAATGGTAAAATTAAAGAAGAATGAATCATGAATAGTTACTCATTGCAAATATACTAATTAACAAAGAAAAAATACTTAAAATTTTAGAAAATATTGTTATATTATAATTGAACGTGGTGCCACCTAATTTTTGTTCTCCGTGATTAAGTTTAATTTCGAGTTTCTTCGATTTTAAATAAAATTACAATATTTATTTTATCCGGATAAAAACTTTTTAAAGTATTTATCTGGGTATTTTTGTCCTTTTAATTAACGATTATATATTTTCATATTCGCATATACGAAATCAAACAATTTTGTTACTTAAATAAGATTGAATTTTAATCAAGGGTTATCTTGAAAATTGATTCAAATGGTTAAAATCTTGATTTAAATATAAATTATCCTAAAAAATAATTTTTTTTGAAAAAATGTTTATTTGATTTTATTGAATCAAGAAGCTCGGGACTGACTTGGTTGTTAGTTTATTTTAAATATTATTTCAATTTAGTCAATTTATTAAATTAGAAGTTAGTTGAAAATCAAATTGACCATAATGGCAATGCAATTGATCAACTAGATTTTAATTAGGCTAAAGTCTAAATATAATTGTCTGAATTATCATTTTTGGCTATTTAATAAATGCCCTAAATCCCCAATTCCTAATCTACATAACACAAAAAAAACCCCACCATCCCATAACATACAACAACCCAATTCCCTTACCCTTCAACAACAAAAGACCAGTGGTCGAGTCAACAGGACCCGACCCAAAGCCTCAAATTCCTTCCCTTAACGCCACCGTACAGACATAACAACAAACAACAACGAACACCGTGTCAATAACAATGTACAACAACCACCGTAACAACAAATGACCCTAATAAAACAATGTTATCAACAATAACATCAACCACGATACACCCAGCAGTAACGACAGTCAACAACGGCTAAACCCTAGACATCCCTTTTACCAATTTACCCTTTCACACAACCCAAAATGGCTAAAAATTCATCACTTTTCCCTCTTTCAGACTCTGTCCGTCTAGTTGTAGCAAGAAACCAAAGGGTACAAGAAAATTCAGATTTGAAATCCAATATTTTAAATTCAAAAATCCTATTCCCCCCCTCCCCGAGATTTTTCCTTATAAATAGATCGTGAGAGATAGAAGGAGGGAGGGAGAATTTTGGGGGATTTTGGAGGTGCATGCTTCTAACCTCACGCAACTGAAATTCTTGAAGAATCAAACTTGAAAAAAATTGACTTCCGTCGAACTTGAGTGAACTCCATCAATATGAATCACATTTTGTGTAGTGGTGAAGTCCGTTCAATTAAAAAATTTTTTTAGCTCGGAATCCCTGTTCGCTATCCGAAAAAAGGTGAACACATCTTCCCTATTTTAGTGAATTATTTTTCAACTTGTTCTAAGACTTCTCTTGTAATCGTAATTGTTGGGATTATTGCTGCAGAAATTTAGGATTTTATTGTGTTTTCGTATTATTTTGACAATGTTCAACCGCACTTTATTTGAAACGAAATGGTATAAAATGATATTTGATAAGTACTTTATAAATATTTATAATGAAATTTAGCGAAAGGGTCCTATCAAAATTGTTCAGGTTACTATTTTGTTATTAGAATTATGATTTTTTTTTAATTTGTGTTGATAATTCGAAGGGTGCGCATAATTTTTTTAGTGAATTTTGTTAAAGGGTGAAAATTAGAGGTTATTGTAATGGTTTATTGAGTTTGTGAATTCTGTTTAGTATAAGGTGAAAGTTGGAGGTTCTTGTAATGGTTTATTATGTTTGAGTAGTGTACCTGATAAGGGTGTTTATTATATTTGTAATCTGTTAACTCGAGAAGATATATCGCTCCTTAGGAGTAAGGAAAAGAATTTAGTTTTAGCATATATTGAAAAACATGAATTCATCCTATTTTGTCTGAATATATGTAATAATTGTTATTTGAGAATCATGTTCACTTGCTTAGGTTTATTTTGTACTTCTCTATACCTCCTTCCCTCATACTATTATTTTGATTTATGCTATGAGTTTAATAACATATAATAATTTTTATCATTCTTTATATCACGTTAGAATAGATTTCTTTCTCTTAACAAATTTAGAGGTCTTTTTATAGTTACTGGACAAGTATGTTTTAAATGTGTGAGATCATTTTTGACATCATTTACATAGGCAATCTTGCATTATGTTAACTTCCTATGCATCAACGTGATTGTTATCCATCAAAATACCAATTTTATTTTTGTTTATTTGGCATGTGAAATTCATTCGAGTCCATTGGACTCCATTTCTCGCATTTTCAAATGGGCCAAAGAGGCCCGCATCATCTTTGAGTCAAAAGCCTCAACCAAAGTCCAAAATGGACTAATTGCATAAAGGAAAAAAAGATTAATATGCACTAAACAACTACTGGAATACACTGACATATGCCATATATGCGGGCCATACAAGTCAAGAGCAGTTGGTATATGCTTATTCCTAGTGCATAACAAAGCTGGAAGCAAGTATATGGATTTTATACACTGATATACTGCATATGTATAGTAAAACGCAACAAGGCAAAGCTGTGATATACGGCTAGTATACATGGATAAAAATGGACTGAAGTCCATGATTCAAAGCCCAAAAGCCGGGCAATTTTATTGATGGGCTAAATTAAGGGCCCAAATTCAATTCTTGTATTATTTTTTGTAGCTTGTATTATTTATTTGTATGGGCAATTCACATAAATATACAAATTTAGAGTCTATATTACAAAATCTACCACTATTATTTTTTATTTACAAAAGGTAGCTTTTATTTACAAAATCTACCAACTATTCAATTGTCATAAGTTCTTTCAAAATAAAAACACCACTTTCTATACCATGTTTATATTATAATTTTTGAATATAATTAAATAATCTTTAGAGAACACTAATTTCTATAGCAATTTCATAATATATTTATGGGAGCACCATTTTATATATTATTTTTATATCATTATTTAGAAGTTAATTATACCTCATAGAATATACCATATTCAAATGTTATAAGGTTTTTGACATAGCCTTTATGGAACACCAATTTCTATACCATATTTATATTATATTTTTAAGATGTAGTTAAATAATTTTTAGATGACACCAATTTCTATATCAATTACATATCATGTTTATAGAAACACCAATTTCTATATTATTTTTATACCATTTACAGAATATATAACCTTTATGAAACACCAATTTTTATACCATATTTATATCATGTTTATAAAAACGGTAGTTTTACATTACTTAAATGTGATGCTGAACTAAAATCGAAACAACATCAGAGCATATCCGCATAATAGCTTCCAGTAGGAGTTAAAGGAGGAGGAGAATTAGAAGAGTGGAAGTATTTGAGGGAGAGATATGTGAAGGAGAGTAGAGTTAAGATGGCGAGGGATAATAGGGAGTTTTGGAGACTGCAATAACTTAAAGATTGTGATTGTGGTGGTTTCGCCGACCACATTGTCGATGGAGATTTGCGGATTTCGGTGGTAGATGGTGGATTTCGATGGGAGATTTTGGGTCAAAGGGAAGGAGTTTGGGCTCGGAAATCGCCGGTTTCGACATTGTTACGTGAAATTGAGAAAAGAAAAAAAAGATTTAGTTAGGAGTATTTAATGGGTATTTAATTTGAAGAACGAGAAAGGTAAGGGCAAAGTGTTCCTTTCAAGTATGGTCTTCATTACATTTTCTCAGAGAATGGGGGAGTAAAGAGGACAACTCAAATTGTGTGATCTATAAAGTTTTCAAAATTTGAAGAAAAAAGAAAGTTTTAAAATTGAAAGAAATGAAAGACTTCTAGGAATTGTTTTCTCCTATTTAATAGGTTTTGTTAGTTTTGTTTGGTATATTTTGTAAAATAGAAACTTGTGGTAGATTTTGTAATATAGACTCTAACTTTGTATATTTATGTGATTTTTCCTATTTTATTTGTATTAACTAACATTTTAATCAATTAACCTAGACAAATTCTCTAAAGTGTTGTCATTTTATTTTATCTTAATTTTCTTTTACTTAATTAATAATTTCTTGACCTAATTTATATTGTCTAAAACAGATTAAATTGGTTCCCTCGATTTTCTCCTTAAAACAAGTCTTCTAAAGATTAAGTATTTTATTCATGACATTTGTTTCATTCATGTGACTAATAGTCTATTTTGGATTAAAGTGATATTCTCTAAACCTAAGAAACTAATTTATTTTGACAGTCAACTTTTCAAAAATTAGCAAAGCAATTTTAATTTAATACTCTCTTAATATTATTTTCAAAGGTATTATCTATAACATAATCGACTTTTCTATAACAATTAGTAATAAGAAAATAATTTCATATTCTTCTTCTTTTTTACAAAAAGCAAAATTCACTTTCTTCTTAAGTCCAAAAAATCACAATTTAGTTTAATTTAGGTAGAATATTTCTCGTCTAAATGAATAAATGTTATTTTAAATATGTAAATAAATGATTTTAGTATTTTAAAAAAACCAACTTTTTGTAAAGTTAGTCATTTTTAAGTTAGTCAAAAAATATTTGGTACGCCATTTTTAAACGGACGCTCCTAATGCCTTAAAAACCTTCTTAGGGCGTTAATTGAACCATTACTCAGTTTCTCTAGTGATACAAGATCAAACCAACAACACCAAGAACTACAAGTAGATTCGGATTTCAGTCCAACAACACAAGAACAACAAGTTTAATTTTCAGTTTTCAGCTCAACAACACGATAACAACAAGATGAACAAGGATGCTAGTGAATCGAAAATAGCCCCACACGGCTTCACTAGACTTTGAGATAACAAAATCAACAACAACAACAAGATAAATAAAAGATAGATAACTTGACATATAACATTCAAGATACTAAGAACCCTAACATCAAGAGAGGACCCTAAGTCTAATGAATGTAAACACCAAGTTCTTACGAGGACCAAGAGGCACTCAACAACCTCAAAACCCTTGTTTCTAGCCAAAGAGACAACACAAGTATCCCTCTACTTGTGAGGTATTGGTGGCGGCTCCCAAGAGTGGAAATGAGAGAGAGAAATGTTTAGTGTTTAGGTTACAAAATCAGATTTCAAAAACTAGAGACTAACTCTCTAACATGTTCTATTTATACTACAAACAAAAGGGGTAAAATGACCCATCCGCCCTTGCTTCTTGTGTCAACCTTGAAGAGTAGTTTATTACACATTAAGTCCCCTCTTCACACATAAAAACGTTTAGGTCCTTGATTGGTTCAATCACCAACTCACACACGGCTACTTGCATGAACAAAGCTTGGAGTTGTTGTAATTCCCGAGCTTGGCTTCGTGTGAAAGGCCGTGTACGTGTGGAGGCTTCCCCAACCGTATCATCCTCTCCATCTTGAGAGGAATTTGACCTCAAATTCAGCATTTGGTCATCTTCCACCGCATCAACGAGGGAGAGATCACCAACGTTGAAAGTGTTGTGCACTTGGTATTCCGGTGGAAGGTCAATCTTGTAGGCGTTGTCATTGATTCTCTCAAGTACTTGGAAAGGAACATCACCCCGTGGCAGCAACTTGGACTTCCTTTGAGCTGGAAACCGGTCCTTTCGAAGATGCACCCACACCCAATCTCCGGGTTCAAGCACAAGCCTTCTTCTTCCTTTGTTTACCCTTTTTGCAACCTCTTGGTTTTTCTTTTCAAGCTTGAGCCGCACTGTTTCATGCATTTTCTTCATTGCCTCGGCTCTTTTATCTCCATCTAAGCTGGTCATGAGATCACTAGACAAAGGAGTGAGATCTAAAGGGGTAAGGGGATTTAGGCCGTAAACACATTCAAAGGGAGTCATTCCCGTGCTCGAATGTATTACCCGATTGTATGCAAACTCCACCAAGGGTAGGTGATCTTCCCATGAAGTCAGCTTACCTTTAACCATAGAACGTAGCATAGACCCTAAGGTTCTATTTACTACCTCCGTTTGGCCATCGGTTTGTGGGTGGCAAGACGTGGAGAAAAGTAACTTCGTTCCAAGCCTACCCCACATGGACTTCCAAAAGAGACTTAGGAACTTGGAGTCCCTATCGCTCACAATAGTCCTCGGTACCCCGTGAAGCTTTACAACATGTTCGACAAATAATGAAGCTACACTACGAGCATCCTCGGTTTTAGCACATGGAATAAAATGAGCCATTTTAGAGAATCTATCAACAATAACAAAAATGCTATCTCGGCCCTTTCTAGTCCTTGGCAGCCCCAAAACAAAATCCATCGAAATGTCCAACCAAGGTCTAAGGGGAGTAGGGAGTGGGGTATATAATCCTTGAGGTAGGAGACGAGATTTCGCACTCCGGCAGGCCACGCATTGACGACAAATTTTAGTGACGTCTTTGCGCATTTTGGGCCAATAGAAGTTCTCCTCTAAGATTCCGAGGGTCTTGTCTACCCCAAAGTGCCCCATGAGGCCTCCGTCATGGGCCTCCCTCACGAACAATTCCCTCCAAGAACTAGAAGGAACACACAACCTCCTCCCTTTGAACAAATACCCATCGAACCGAGAGTAGGAGGAATGGTCATTCTCCTTAAGCCAACGGTCCCTTCCCCACTCTTCGCATTCCCTAAAGATAGGAGCAAAGGTAGGATCCTCGGGATACAACAACCGCAAGCTCTCAAAACCCATCAACTTCGAAGACAAGGTAGCAACAAGCACATGCTTCCTAGACAAGGCATCGGCAACAACATTTTCCTTTCCCCTTTTGTAATGAATTACATAAGGGAAAGTCTCGATAAACTCAATCCACTTAGCATGACGCCTATTCAACTTGTCTTGGCTCTTAAGGTGTTTCAACGACTCATGATCCGTTCGTATCACAAACTCCTTAGGCCACAAATAATGTTGCCAATTTCCCAAAGCTCTAACAAGGGCGTACAACTCCAAATCATAAGTTGAGTAATTAAGAGTTGCCCCTTTGAGCTTTTCACTGAAATAAGCAACGGGCTTACCTTCTTGCATCAAAACAGCCCCGATGCCAACCTTACTAGCATCACACTCTACTTCAAACATCTTATCAAAATCGGGCAATTGCAATAAAGGCGCCGAGATGAGCGTAGCTTTCAAGGCCTCAAAAGCCCTAGCTTGCTCATCACCCCATTTAAAGGGTCCGTCTTTTCTAATTACCTCGGTTAAGGGGGCTGCTATAGAGCTAAATCCTTTGACAAACCTCCTATAGAAGCTTGCCAACCCGTGGAAACTTCGGATTTCTCCAATAGTTTTAGGGGTCGGCCAACTTCGAATAGAGTCTATCTTGGAATCGTCCACTTCCACACCCCTTGAGCTCACGACAAAACCCAAGAATATGACCTTATCAACACCAAAAGAACACTTCTCCATGTTGGCATACAGCTTCTCCTTTCGGAGCACATCGAACACACATCTCAAATGCATTACATGATCATCAATGGATTTACTATATACCAACACATCATCAAAGTAAACCACCACAAATTTTCCAATATAAGGCTTCATTACATGATTCATTAGCCTCATAAAGGTGCTAGGAGCATTAGTAAGGCCGAAGGGCATGACCAGCCACTCATATAGACCGAATTTGGTCTTGAATGCGGTCTTCCACTCATCACCGGGTTGCATGCGAATTTGGTGATAGCCACTCCTAAGGTCCACTTTAGAAAACAAACAAGACACGTGGAGCTCATCTAACATATCATCTAGTCTAGGGATTGGATGACGATACCTTATAGTGATTTTGTTGATGGCTCTACAATCGACGCACATGCGCCAAGTTCCGTCCTTCTTTGGTACCAAAAGCACCGGAACAGCACACGGACTCATGCTTTCCTTGATGTATCCCTTGTTGATAAGTTCCTCAACTTGTCTTTCAAGCTCCTTAGTGTCCATGGGATTGCTCCTATAGGCCGGTTTGTTTGGAAGTTGTGACCCCGGCACCAAATCAATTTGGTGCTCAATTCCCCGAAGTGGGGGCAATCCTTGCGGAAGTTCTTGAGGAAATACATCTTCATACTCCTGCAACACACAAGAAATCAAAGGGGAAATGGAAGAATTAGTGGGGTTAGTATTAAAACAATGGGCCCAAAGTAACATCGGCTTGTTTTCATCATGATCCACGAAGAGTTCTTTCCTCCTAGCCAACATCACTACGTTTTCCATCTCTCTTGTCGTTGGGACAGCCTCGGATGTCCCGACTTTCTCACCTACGGCACTCCCCCCTTTTCTCCCTTCTCGGATTCCTTCCCCTTTCCCTTCAATTCTCTCATCTTTTGATGCCACTCGTTTACTTGGGAAGGTGAAAGAGGATGAAGGGTGACCTTTCGGCCATCCTTCTCAAGCATATACCGGTTGGTCCTCCCATCGTGTTTAGTAGACCTATCATATTGCCATGGCCTCCCTAACAACAAGTGACATGCTTGCATTGGGATCACGTCACAAAGTACCTCATCGTGGTAGTTTCCCACCTTAAACCGAATCACACATTGTCTTGTGACCCTTAATTCACCACAATCATTCAACCATTGTAGCTTGTAAGGACTAGTGTGTGGTGTAGTTGGTAGCTTCAAGAAATTTACCATAGCTTGGCTCGCAACATTTGTACAACTTCCACTATCAATCACCAAGGTGCACACATTCTCCTTTATAAGACACTTAGTATGGAATAGATTTTCCCTTTGACTCGGGTCACCTATCGCCTTACTAATCATGACACGTCTAACCACAAAGTTTGGAACCACACACTCCCCTTCTTGTGGATAGACATCTTCACTACCGTCTACTTCATCATCATTCGGTCCATTTTCAGCTCCCTCTCCATCTTGAGGCTCGGCCTCATCCTCCCCCCTTTCGGAATCCACCTCCTCACCAAGGTAGTATACCTTCCCTTCTCGTAGGATCACATTGCGCCGGTTCGGACATTCATTGGCTTTATGCCCCCAACCTTGGCACTTGAAGCATTGGAACCCCTTTGGGTTGGGATATTTGTGAGCCTCCGGTTTCGGAGGAAATTTAGTGACTGATTTGGACTCGGGCAGCTTCGTAGGAGCGGGTTGGTCCTTGTTTTTGGTCCAACCCGAGGCAGTTGGTACCCTTGCCTTGAAGGATGATATCTCCTTAAGTTCCCTTTCAATCTCAAGGGCCGCTTGGAATATACCGTCAATGGTTTCAAACCGGTGAAGGGTCAAGTGAGTGGAGATCTCTTTGTTCAGTCCGCACTTGAACCGGATGATGTCGTGGCTGATTTGCTCCCCACGATGATCAAGTTTCAACATGAGTTGTTGGAACTCGTCAAAGTAGGCCATCACACTCTTGCCTCCTTGCCGCAAGCCATATAACCTAGCAAGCAACTCATGACGATATCTCTCGGGAAGGTATCGTTGCCTCATCAAATACCTCAACCGAAACCAAGGTGGTGGCTGCCCATCGACTAATTCATTACCAAATCGTTTAACATACTCCCACCAAGTGTTAGCATAGCCCTCGAGGTGAGCTATAGCGTAGCAACTCTTCTTTTCGTCCGAGATGTCATTAACTTGGAAAACTTTGTCACATGCCGATTCCCAAGTTAAGTAGGCCTCGGGATCACTTTCACCCTTAAAGATGGGTAGGCTCAACTTGATGGTGTTGATGCCTACGTCTCTCTCTTGGTGTCAGTTTCCCCTATCTCCATACCCCCGGTATCTCCTAGGTTCTCCTCGACCCCCTCTTAACTCCTCCTCCCTCATATAAGCATCATCAAAGGCTCCATCTCCTTCATACTCCCCTCTACCGTATCCTTCAAAGTGGGCTGGTCGGCCTTGGCCGTTTTGATTCGGAGGATTTGGAATTTGCGGTCTTTGGGTTAATGGAGCTTGGAATGGAAGGTTCGGATTTAGTGGAGGTACATGGCGTCCAAATCCCTCTTGTGGAATTGGAGGGGCTTGGAAATGTAGTGGTCTAGTGGAGTCTCGGTTTGGAGGAAAATAGGTAGTTTGGCTTGCGGTATTTAGTGGAGCTTGGGGTGCATTTAGCATTTGGTGGACTGTTTCGGGGGTGATGGTTGCGGAGGAGGTCCTATCATGGCCATTGGTAGATACATGTAGAGGAGTAGAAGGACGAGAGTTCCTTTGACTCTCCACTTGTTCTAATCTCCCACTAATAGTCGACACTTCCCCCTTTATTGCTGCCAAGTCCCCTCTCACGGCCCCAAATTCAGAATTCAACCTTTCAAGTGTCCGGGTAACGGCCTCAAGAGTGACCCTCATAGAATCAAGGGCATTAGTATCCGCATTATGAGACGTAGCTCCTTCCATTGTCAAGATATTATCCGCTTTAGTTCACCACAAGTTCGTGTTCCCCAAGTGTTGTATAATTGGCTAGTAACCGTGAAATTTTCAAGGTATGAGTGAGCTCTTATCCGGAATGGATTCTTGTTTGAAGACTCAAAGAATTCTTGCCGGACTAGAGTCAAAAATCAGCAACTCATTCAAACGAATAAAAGCACTCAAATAATCGTTGACACGAACAAACGGTTCAAGGAACTAGTTGACAACCTAGTAGGAATGTACTAGTTTGTTAATTAGTTCTAGGACCAATTAAGGGAAACCAAGGATCAACAATTAGCAACCAAAGAATATCCTAAGTTGAGCTTATAGTGACGTGGCAGCATGCAATGGTTCCACCCGTTCTTCTTATCTTTTTTTTTTTGTTTTGTGTTAATATTCACACAACTTGTTATAGTTTGCAAAATGTTTTGGTGGGAAAAACAAAATCTTGTAGTCTTTCACCCTTTTCAAACTCAAGAAAGAGATGTTTGGTTGACTAATCCCACAAAACAAGGCTCCTTGAATTAGGGAAAAGTGATTGACTAGACAAAAGGTGATGGGTGCAAGTCTTTCACAACAACTTTATAACTTGTCTTATAGCTTGAGCACACAACAATATGAACAAGATGAACAAATTTAAAAGATGAACACCTCAACAATCTTCATCAACTTCTTTAGCACATAAACACAACATCCACCGATTTTATCTCCCTTTTTTTTTTGTCAACAACAACATACAACTTTCGGCCACTTCAAGTCACCACACAATGTTCAAGTTTTCAAGCTCAACTTTCGGATCTAGACACCTTAGTGTTGGTGAGAAAGAAACCAACACTAGAAACTCACTAAACAAGCAAAATAACACCTAGATCTAGACATGCAACATCATTCTCGGTTTTCAACTTTTAATGGACAGATTTTTCAGAACTTCCTTTTGGTATTGCTTGTTTAGACCGTGAACTAGCCCAAGATGGGTTATGTTGGAACACAACCGGTCTTGCTTTGATACCAAATGATACAAGATCAAACCAACAACACCAAGAACTACAAGTAGATTCGGATTTCAGTCCAACAACACAAGAACAACAAGTTTAATTTTCAGTTTTCAGCTCAACAACACGATAACAACAAGATGAACAAGGATGCTAGTGAATCGAAAATAGCCCCACACGGCTTCACTAGACTTTGAGATAACAAAATCAACAACAACAACAAGATAAATAAAAGATAGATAACTTGACATATAACATTCAAGATACTAAGAACCCTAACATCAAGAGAGGACCCTAAGTCTAATGAATGTAAACACCAAGTTCTTACGAGGACCAAGAGGCACTCAACAACCTCAAAACCCTTGTTTCTAGCCAAAGAGACAACACAAGTATCCCTCTACTTGTGAGGTATTGGTGGCGGCTCCCAAGAGTGGAAATGAGAGAGAGAAATGTTTAGTGTTTAGGTTACAAAATCAGATTTCAAAAACTAGAGACTAACTCTCTAACATGTTCTATTTATACTACAAACAAAAGGGGTAAAATGACCCATCCGCCCTTGCTTCTTGTGTCAACCTTGAAGAGTAGTTTATTACACATTAAGTCCCCTCTTCACACATAAAAACGTTTAGGTCCTTGATTGGTTCAATCACCAACTCACACACGGCTACTTGCATGAACAAAGCTTGGAGTTGTTGTAATTCCCGAGCTTGGCTTCGTGTGAAAGGCCGTGTACGTGTGGAGGCTTCCCCAACCGTATCATAGATTTTAAAAGTTTATTTCTATTTTTGAACCTTTGAAACTCTTCTAAGTTTTTTTTTCTATAAAAATCAAGCGGCGACTATGTAATCTTCTTAAAATTATTTTGAAATTTTCTCGAATTTCTTGAAATAGTTTTTAGAAGGTCAAAACAATTTCCTCGCCAAATGAAATCCGAAATGGATAAAACTGAAATGGTGACTCTGCTATAGATTTAACTACGTTCTAACCAAATATTTCAACTAAGTTATTTGACTAACTTTTTGGGTTTGTACCATTTAACTGTTTGTTTGCTTATGTGTTTAAATTTTTGCAAAACTCAAATTGTTGCATTTCATGGCATACTTCCACATTTGAATATATAAACTATTTTGGGATTTTACGGATGTCCCTACCCCTATTTATCAATTCCAAATAAAGTGTTGGAAGTGCGACAGTTTATTGGCACGTTAGGCGTCCAATAGCTGTTCGTATTTTCATACCCGAGTTGTTCACTTGGAAACCTTGTCAAAGCCACTCTAGATATCAGTATAGAGCGAAACCAAAACCCTGTTTAGGCATAAGACTAAGACGATCCAATACCTGAGGAGGTATTGGGCCCATTAAAAAAATTCACCTTATGTCTATTGACCACGAGTCAATGACAGACGATCATCCTTTCTGTATTTTAATTAAAGGATATAATGCCGGATTGTATGGACCATTGTCCCTTGGGATATATTTGGAGTCAATGGAACGTCCTACAAATGACATGTATATCCTTTAAACGTTAGGCGTACCTTTGGCTTGAAAGGTCCCATGTATGCTAGGACATGTAATAACTGTTTATGTGCTAAAGTATTTTATTGTTTTGCTTTGTCTATATTTGCTTGATATGTATGTTTCAATAACATATCTTTGGCTTTAAACAAGACTAATCCATTATTCTATTTCAAAATCTTAGAGCATTAACAGACATATAAGACTCAAAATTTGAACCCTTCCAAAATACATTTAAAAGTCCATCAATTACATTCTTTCCAATTTACCCCACGTTTTATTCAAAATTTCATTATGTCATTGTCCAATTCACATTGACCACATTGCTCTTACAATTCTTTTCTCCCGCACTCAATTATAATTAGAGCTACCCAAATGTTCTATTAATGAAAAGACTATGTTGTCTTCAAAAGAGGTTTCCGAATAAACCTTTTAGAATATTTATTCGTAAACATCGATTTTTCCAAATCACTTTGTTCATTATAATTCAAAATCCATCAAATGGTCAAAGTTATGATCATTCAGTCACTTTTTTCAAAGCATCTTATTCTTCAAATTCTGAACTAGTCTGTTTCAAACCAAATATATGTCATTTATTTTGTATATTATTTTGGTTAATTATTTTGATCACAAACTAACATTTTTACATTTTGAGTGCCTCTCTTTTCTTTTAGAGAGAGGCTGATTTATGTTGGTAGTCAAACTTGCACGCTTCACAAAGACAAAAAGTAATCACTAGCAAAACATCAGTATTTCACACGGTCTAAGGTCAATAAAGGAACTACAGTTTCATCAGTTCTAGCTTAGGCTAACAGAAGGACTCATTCAACTATGGATCCTACTTTTATTAGCACAAGTACTTCGTCTGAGTTAATTCCCACCTTCTCTATTGAAATGGACCCGAGTTCCTCGATAGGAAGAGAAATAACCTCAAAGGTCATTTCTATTTTGGAGAAATAAATTGCCTAGATAAAGCTCATGATGATGCAAAGCAAAACACCTTCTCAAACTCTCCAAACATAACTTTGCCTCCTGATGCTCCACAAAAGGGGTCTATGTTTCCAACGTCATAAGGAGTTGATCAGGAAGGTCATCTTGCTCATGTTCCTCAGAATTCCCCTTCTGGGTACACATTTTCTCATCCAATGGTTCAGAACATAATCTTTCAATACCATGCTCTGCCAGTGTATACTTCTGCTACTGCCCATCAGTAACATAAACTCAAGGGTTATACCGCTTGGATGCTAATCATTATGTTGAAACAGAGAATGATCCAAGAATGTACACTGATGAGATAGTAAATAGATATCTCAAGGTCTTGGAAAATGCAATGAGAAGTCTTCGGAGGCTTGAGAGTAACCAACGTATGAAGTATAAAGAGTTGTGTGCATTTCTTGAGATTGAGTTGCATCTTGGATATAAGATCCCTAAGTTTGAAAATTTTGATGAGTTCGGAAATCCCTTCTTTAACTTGAAGACATATTATGAAAATTAATTGGTGTGGGTAAAAATAAAGGAATACGGGTCAAGATATTTAGTCAAAGTTTGAGTGGAAAGGATCTAAAATAGTACGCTAAGTAAGATATGACTAAGTGGCGCATTTGGGATGACCTGACAAATGCTTTTATGGATTACCATAAGTTTTATTTCGATATCATTCCTAACAGGATCTCTATCACAAAGCTAAGGCAGAAATCAAATGAGAGTTTTCATGAATATGTCATACACTAGAGAGAAGAAGCAGCCAAGGTACATTCTCCTATATAAGAAGCTAAAATGATCAGTTACTTTATTTATGAACTAAATATAGAATATTTTGATTGCATGGTAACGATGGCTGAGAAACCATTTATTTAAATTGTCAAGACTAGAGAAATGGTTGAGGATGGACTTAAGATAGGAAGGATAATAAATTTGAAAGAACTGTAATCCACTCATAAGGGCTTCCATACTAATTCTTTTAGAAATGGAAAGAAAAATAGAAGTAATGGGAGTGACGATTCAAGAAAGTTCTTCCAACTATAAGCAACCTCATCAATACCAACCCAATGCTCGACATGCTTACTATCCGATTTTCAATTCACAATTGACATATCATCAAAATAATGCTCCTTGTGCCAATCATGAAAGGAAGACTCCTAGAATTTTCACATCGTTGTCAAAATCCCTTACCCAGCTTTTTGAAAGGTTGAAAGAAGCAAAACTACTTTATCCAGTGAAAGCAAAGCCTACGAACACTTCTTCTAACTGGTATGATCCAAACAAGCAATGTGCTTACCACTCTAGAGTTGTTAGACATGATACAGAAAAATGTATCACTCTCAAGCATAAAATTCAGGATCTAATTGACAACAAAATGATAATGATTGAAGAAGCTCCATCTAATGTTAACAACAATCCATTGCCTAATCACAAGAAGTAGTCATTGGAATCATCAATCAGAGGAAGCATGAATTTCCCTCAAAAGACACACTTTTGGCGTCCTTTTATCCTGCATTTGGAAGTTAACATTTTCTTCCTTGGAATCGTACTTTTTTGTTTTATTTTCTTGTAATTCCATTTTGTCACTTTATTTACTTGTAATCGCACTTTATGGTTTGATTTGTTTGTAATTGCACGCTTTTAGTTGTAATGAACTATGTTCGACATGATTTCTCTCATGGAATATGTAGGCGGCCTATATCAGCTTCTGTCAACCCATTAGAAGATTTATATTTTCATTTTATGTTGGAACTATATTTCCTACATCAATGGAATGTGTAGGCTCCACACTAGCTCGATCATATTTTTTGTAAAACTTTCATAGAAACTATGACAAAATTTTTTAGAAGATCTCAAAAAATTCATCGAAGGGATCCTTCCCAAGTTAAATGAAGATAACACTGAAGCATGTAACATGGCAGAAATTTTTGAGAAGGTTTAAAAATTTCACAAAAACTTGTCATTTGCTAAAAATTTGAAAATCAGACGTTGCTGTAGTTGAGATCGATGCATAATTTTTTAATTTCTCTATGGTTAAAGTAATCTATGCTAGAAACAACTCAAGTATTTTGTGTTTTAGACTGGGGCAGAATTTTTGAGAATGTCTTAAAAATTTCAAACTAAACAATGTCATAAATTATAAGAAAGTTTGAGAGTTTCTATGTTATGGACCGGGGTAGAATTTTTTAGGAAGATCCTAAAAAATTCCACAAAAACTTTAATTCAAGTTCATAAGGGTTTGCAAATTAAAGATCAACAAGGTGCATCAGGAGGGTAAGACAATACCAACAAAGTCAGTCTCTCAAAACTAAGAATTTTTCTTTGGATGCAACAACAGAAAAATCACAAAGTTGACAACATTAAGCATGACAAAGGGCATTATCAGATCCACTGTGGCTTTGCCACAATAAATTGGATATCTTTTCTCCCCTATATTCCTCTTGATTTATGTTTTATTACTTCATTATGATTTCCACCACTTTCTCTGGTTTTATAGAAAAATGATCCGGCATAACGATAAAGATATAGAGATATTATCCGAACTACTATCTCTAAATCAGCATGAGTCAAACAACTTCATCTTTATCTTCAAACTCTATCTTATGTTACACTCCTGACTTAGTTATAACAAATTATTGTGTTATTAATGAGTGTTGTTTAAGTTATACAAGTGACGTTATGCAAGATCGCCTCTAAGAAATAATGCAAAAGTATTCTCTCAAAGTTTGAGGATTCAATCCAAAAGCCCGGGATATGCAAAAGTCCTTTAGATGACTCCTGATTCAAAGGATGAAGTTCAATAAATCAACTTATATATTTTCTTATCTTATTTAGGTGATCCATCCTTTCTAAGAACTATCTTATTACATTTGGGTTGTCCATCCTTTCAAGAGGACATACTAAATCGTTACTTCATTCAAGATGACACATCCTTGTATATTTGGGTTATCCACCCTTTCAAAAGGACATATCTTATTATTTTTGGTTTTTACCTTTTAAGAGAATGCATTAGGACGTCATCCCATTTAAGTGACATATTGCATTCAAGATAGGTTGTACGCCTTTTAGTGAGACACATCGGGCCATCACTCCCGTTTAAAGTGACATATTACATTTAAGATAGGTTTTCCGCCTATCAATGAGACATATTGGACCATCACTCCATTCAAAGTGGCACGTTAAATTCAAGATAGCTCATCCGCCTTTCAATGAGAGACGTTGGGCTGTCACCCTATTCAATGTGCCATGTTAAATTCAAGATAGGTCATCTTCCTTTCAATAAGACACGTTGGATCATTACTCCATTCAAAGTGATATGTTACATTCAAGATAGGTCATCTGCCTTTTAATGAGACACGTTAGAACGTCACTCCGTTCAAAGTGACATGTTACATTCAACATAGGTCGTCCTCCTTTCAATGAGACACATTGGGTTGTTACCCCATTCAAAGTGACATGTTACATTCAAAATAGGTCGTTATTCTTTCTATAATACAAGTTGGACCATCACTCCATTCAATGTAGCATATTACATTCAAAATAGGTCATCCACCTTTCAATGAGACACGTTAGACCGTCACTCCATTAAAAATGGTATTTTATATTAAAATAGGTCATCGCCCATCTTTGAATGAGACATGTTGGACCATCACTCCATTCAAAGGGGTATATTATATTCAAAATGGGTCATCTATCTTTCAATGAGACACATTAAACTGTCACTCCATTCAAGGTTTAAATTGGTTCATTAACTATCTCAGCACAACATGTTCAAACAGGTTTGCACCAATTTACATTAGGGTAATGCTACATTTGAAACTAACTATTTTGTTTGAGATGTTGTCAAGAGCATCCGAAAGGATGAAATTCTCAATTTAAAACCACAGGTGTGGACAACTCCAAAAAAGATGCAACATAACGTGGAACTTTAATGTAAAATGGGATGCAAGAAAATTAAAACAAGGTAATAAGATAAGATACAAGGATATAATTAAGATCTAGAAAGAAAGTGGAAAGAAATTTAGAAGAAAAAAAGAGAAAATCTAATAATTAAAATACATTAATCATTAGATTCAATCCAGGGGAGAAGAGAAATTGAAAACATACAAATATTACTTACTCAAGTAATCAAGGGGTTCAATGAAGAGATATGAGGGTTCAACCCTAAGATCACAAAGGAGGCACACAATATTCAAAAACTAGCTAACCCTAATGTGAAAGACTTAAGACTATTTATACTAGTCTTGAAAAAATAGTCGAATTACAAATATGACCAAATTATAAAATAATAGTAACTTAAGCACTTAATGATCTTTTTGGTTGTCACCACTTTTCTTATATATCCATTTGAGCATGTTATGGACTTTAAAAGCTCTTTTGACGATCCTTCTAACACACTTTAAATTCTTTGAGGGTGATTGAATGCTTCTGTATTCAAGATAGTTCACATCATCACATTTTCTATCCATCTTGCTATCTCGATTTGCATTATTCTCCCCTTCTTGAAAAGAATTTGTCCTCGAATTCAAGCCTTGCAAAATAAAGGAGGGAACAACAACTAGAAAAAAATTATCATAATCTTTCAAAGAATTATCAATTCTACAAGAAGCATCTCTGGGATCAAAAACAAACTTTAATCCTCTAAGAACATCAAGAATCATTATAAGTATATCCAAAAACATCAATAAGAAATTATCAACCCAAAATGAAGTCAAATTAAGATCTTTTACTATACCACACCAATCTTTAAATGACTTGTTATCATATTTTAAGAATAAAATATTGGCATAATCCAACAAGAACAGATCTTCAAAAAAATGAGTAGAATATGTAAAGAAATTAATACTAAGACTAGAATTAATCAATTCACTTTCATGTATAGGTTCATTGTTTTCTTCCCATATTGCATCCCATAGTGGATTATCATATAACTTGTAGCCTTTAAAAATGCTACTTTATCAACTTCACCATAAGTATCACTATGTTCATCATTGAAATTTTTCATGTTATATTAAAAAAAAAATACTATCTTTAATGAGAGAAAAATGATACAAAATCGAACCAACAACAACAAGAACATCAAGTAGACTCGAATTTCAGTCCAACAACACCAAGAACAACAAGTTTAACATTCAGTTTTTTAGCCCAACAACACAAGAACAACAAGATAGATAACAATGCTAGTGAATCGAAAAGAGCCCCACACGGCTTCACTAGACTTCAAGATAACAAAATCAACAACAACAACAAGATAAAGAAAGATAGATAACTTGACATATAACATTCAAGAAACTAAGAACCCTAACATCAAGAGAGGACCCTAAGTCTAATGAATATAAACACCAAGTTCTTACGAGGACCAAGAGGCACTCAAAGACCTCAAAACCCTTGTTTCTAGCCAAAGAGACAACACAAGTATCCCTCTACTTGTGAGGAAATAGTGGCGGCTTCCAAGTGTGGAAGAGAGAGAGAAATGTTTAGTATTTTAGGTTACAAATTTCAGCATTCAAAAAAAGTGAAGTCTAACTCTCTAACATGTTCTATTTATACTACAAACAAAAAGGGTAAAATGACCCATCCGCCCTTGCTTCTTGTGCCAACCTTGAAGAGTAGTTTATTACACATTAGGACCCCTCTTCACACATAAAAACGTTTAGGTCCTTGGTTGGTTCAATCACCAACTCACACACGGCCACTTGCATGAACAAAGCTTGGAGTTTTTGTAATTCCCGAGCTTGGCTTCGTGTGAAAGGCCGTGTACGTGTGGAGGCTGCCCCAACCGTATCATCCTCTCCATCTTGAGAGGAATTTGACCTCAAATTCAGCATTTGGTCATCTTCAACCGCATCAACGAGGGAGAGATCACCAACGTTGAAAGTGTTGTGCACTTGATATTCGGGTGGAAGGTCAATCTTGTAGGCGTTGTCATTGATTCTCTCAAGTACTTGGAAAGGACCATCACCCCTTGGCAGCAATTTGGACTTCCTTTGAGCTGGAAACCGATCCTTTCGAAGATGCACCCACACCCAATCTCCGGGTTCAAGCACAAGCCTTCTTCTCCCTTTGTTTACCCTTTTTGCAACCTCTTGGTTCTTCTTTTCAAGCTTGAGCCGCACCGTCTCATGCATTTTCTTCATTGCCTCGGCTCTTTTATTTCCATCTAAGCTGGTCATGAGATCACTAGACAAAGGAGTGAGATCTAAAGGGGTAAGGGGATTTAGGCCGTAAACACATTCAAAGGGAGTCATTCCCGTGCTCGAATGTATTACCCGGTTGTATGCAAACTCCACCAAGGGTAGGTGATCTTCCCATGAAGTCAGTTTACCTTTAACCATAGAACGTAGCATAGACCCTAAGGTTCTATTTACTACCTCCGTTTGGCCATCGGTTTGTGGGTGGCAAGACGTGGAGAAAAGTAACTTCGTTCCAAGCCTACCCCACATGGACTTCCAAAAGAGACTTAGGAACTTGGAGTCCCTATCGCTCACAATAGTCCTCGGTACCCCGTGAAGCTTTACAATATGTTCAACAAATAATGAAGCTACACTACGAGCATCCTCGGTTTTAGCACATGGAATAAAATGAGCCATTTTAGAGAATCTATCAACAATAACAAAAATGCTATCTCGGCCCTTTCTAGTCCTTGGCAGCCCCAAAACAAAATCCATCGAAATGTCCAACCAAGGTCTAAGGGGAGTAGGGAGTGGGGTGTACAATCCTTAAGGTAGGAGACGAGATTTCGCACTCCGGCAGGCCACGCATTGACTACAAATTTTAGTGACGTCTTTGCGCATTTTTGGCCAATAGAAGTTCTCCTCTAAGATTCCGAGGGTCTTGTCTACCCCAAAGTGACCCATGAGGCCTCCGTCATGGGCCTCCCTCACAAATAATTCCCTCCAAGAACTAGAAGGAACACACAACCGCCTCCCTTTGAACAAATACCCATCGAACCGAGAGTAGGAGGAATGGTCATTCTCTTTAAGCCAACGGTCCCTTCCCCACTCTTCGCATTCCCTAAAGATAGGTGCAAAGGTAGGATCCTCGGGATACAACAACCGCAAGCTCTCAAAACCCATCAATTTCGAAGACAAGGTAGCAACAAGCACATGCTTCCTAGACAAGGCATCGGCAACAACATTTTCCTTTCCCCTTTTGTAATGAATTACATAAGGGAAAGTCTCGATGAACTCAATCCACTTAGCATGACGCATATTCAACTTGTCTTGGCTCTTAAGGTGTTTCAACGACTCATGATCCGTTCGTATCACAAACTCCTTAGGCCACAAATAATGTTGCCAATTTCCCAAAGCTCTAACAAGGGCGTACAACTCCAAATCATAAGTTGAGTAATTAAGAGTTGCCCCTTTGAGCTTTTCACTGAAATAAGCAACGGGCTTACCTTCTTGCATCAAAACAGCCCCGATGCCAACCTTACTAGCATCACACTCTACTTCAAACATCTTATCAAAATCGGGCAATTGCAATTAAGGCGCCGAGATGAGCGTAGCTTTCAAGGCCTCAAAAGCCCTAGCTTGCTCATCACCCCATTTAAAGGGTCCGTCTTTTCTAATTACCTCGGTTAAGGGGGATGCTATGGAGCTAAATCCTTTGACAAACCTCCTATAGAAGCTTGCCAACCCGTGGAAACTTCGGATTTCTCCAATAGTTTTAGGGGTCGGCCAACTTCGAATAGAGTCTATCTTGGAATCGTCCACTTCCACACCCCTTGAGCTCACGACAAAACCCAAGAATATAACCTTATCAACACCAAAAGAACACTTCTCCATGTTGGCATACAGCTTCTCCTTTCGGAGCACATCAAACACACATCTCAAATGCATTACATGATCATCAATAGATTTACTATATACCAACACATCATCAAAATAAACCACCACAAATTTTCCAATATAAGGCTTCATTACATGATTCATTAGCCTCATAAAGGTGCTAGGAGCATTGGTAAGGCCAAAGGGCATGACCAGCCACTCATATAGACCGAATTTGGTCTTCCACTCATCACCGGGTTGCATGCGAATTTGGTGATAGCCACTCCTAAGGTCCACTTTAGAAAACAAACAAGATCTGTGGAGCTCATCTAACATATCATCTAGTCTAGGGATTGGATGACGATACCTTATAGTGATTTTGTTGATGGTTCTACAATCGACGCACATACGCCAAGTTCCGTCCTTCTTTGGTACCAAAAGCACCGGAACATCACACAGACTCATGCTTTCCTTGATGTATCCCTTGTTGAGAAGCTCCTCAACTTGTCTTTCAAGCTCCTTAGTGTCCATGGGATTGCTCCTATAGGCCGGTTTATTAGGAAGTTGTGAACCCGGTACCAAGTCAATTTGGTGCTCAATTCCCCGAAGTGGGGGCAATCCTTGCGGAAGTTCTTGAGGAAATACATCTTCATACTCCTGCAACACACAAGAAATCAAAGGGGAAATGGAAGAATTAGTGGGGTTAGTATTAAAACAATGGGCCAAGAGTAACATCGGCTTGTTTTCATCATGATCCACGAAGAGTTCTTTCCTCCTAGCCAACATCACTACGTTTTCCATCTCCCTTGTCGTTGGGACAGCCTCGGATGTCCCGACTTCCTCACCTACGGCACTCCCCCCCTTTTCTCCCTTTCCGGATTCCTTTCCCTTTCCCTTCAACTCTCTCATCTTTTGGTGTCACTCGTTTACTTGGGAGGGTGAAAGAGGATGAAGTGTGACCTTTCGGCCATCCTTCTCAAGCGTATACCGGTTGGTCCTCCCATCGTGTTTAGTAGACCTATCATATTGCCATGGTCTACCTAACAACAAGTGACATGCTTGCATTGGGATCACATCACAAAGTACCTCATCGTGGTAGTTTCCCACCTTAAACCGAATCACACATTGCCTTGTGACCCTTAATTCACCACAATCATTCAACCATTGTAGCTTGTAAGGACTAGTGTGTGGTGTAGTTGGTAGCTTCAAGAAATTCACCATAGCATTGCTCGCAACATTTGTACAACTACCACTATCAATCACCAAAGTGCACACATTCTCCTTTACAAGACACTTAGTATGGAATAGATTTTCCCTTTGACTCGGGTCACCTATCGCCTTATTAATCATGACACGTCTAACCACAAAGTTAGGAACCACACACTCCCCTTCTTGTGGAAAGACATCTTCACTACCGTCTACTTCATCATCATTCAGCCCATTTTCAGCTCCCTCTCCATCTTGAGGCTCGGCCTCATCCTCCCCCCTTTCGGAATCCACCTCCTCACCAAGGTAGTACACCTTTCCTTCTCGTAGGATCACATTGCACCGGTTCGGACATTCATTGGCCTTATGCCCCCAACCTTGGCACTTGAAACATTGGAACCCCTTTGGGTTGGGATATTTGGGAGCCTCCGGTTTCGGAGGGAATTTAGGGACGGTTTTGGACTCGGGCAGCTTCATAGGAGCGGGTTGGTCCTTGTTTTTGGTCCAACCCGAGGGGGTTTGTACCCTTGCCTTGAAGGATGATCTCTCCTTAAGTTCCCTTTCAATCTCAAGGGCCGCTTGGAATATACCGTCAATGGTTTCAAACCGGTGAAGGGTCAAATGAGTGGAGATCTCTTTGTTCAACCCACACTTGAACCGGATGATGTCGTGACTGATTTGCTCCCCACGATGATCAAGTTTCAACATGAGTTGTTGGAACTCGTCAAAATAGGCCATCACACTCTTGCCTCCTTGCCGCAAGCCATATAATCTAGCAAGCAACTCATGACGATATCTCTCGGGAAGGTATCGTTGTCTCATCAAATACCTCAACCGATACCAAGGTGGTGGCTGCCCATCGACTAATTCATTACCAAATCGTTTAACATACTACCACCAAGTGTTAGCATAGCCCTCAAGGTGAGCTATAGCGTAGCAACTCTTCTTTTCGTTCGAGATGTCATTAACTTGGAAAACCTTGTCACAAGCCGATTCCCAAGTTAAGTAGGCCTCGGGATCACTTTCACCCTTAAAGATGGGTAGGCTCAACTTGATGGTGTTGATGCCTACGTCTCTCTCTTGGTGTCGGTTTCCCCTATCTCCATACCCCCCGTATCTCCTAGGTTCTCCTCGACCCCCTCTTAACTCCTCCTCCCTCATATAAGCATCATCAAAGGCTCCATCTCCTTCATACTCCTCTCTACCGTATCCTTCAAAGTGGGCTGGTCGGCCTTGACCGTTTTGATTCGGAGGATTTGGAATTTGTGGTCTTTGGTTTAATGGAGCTTGGAATGGAGGGTTCGGATTTAGTGGAGGTGCTTGGCGTCCAAATCCCTCTTGTGGAATTGGAGGGGCTTGGAAATGTAGTGGTCTAGTGGAGTCTCGGTTTGGAGGAAAATAGGTAGTTTGGCTTGCGGTATTTAGTGGAGCTTGGGGTGCATTTAGCATTTGGTGGACTGTTTCGGGGGTGATGGTTGCGGAGGAGGTCCTATCATGACCATTGGTAGATACATGTAGAGGAGTAGAAGGACGAGAGTTCCTTTGACTCTCCACTTGTTCTAATCTCCCACTAATAGTCGACACTTCCCCCTTTATTGCTGCCAAGTCCCCTCTCACGGCCCCAAATTCCGAATTCAACCTTTCAAGTGTCCGGGTAACGGCCTCAAGAGTGACCCTCATAGAATCAAGGGCATTAGTATCCACACTATGAGACGTAGTTCCTTCCATTGTCAAGATATTATCCGCTTTAGTTCACCACAAGTTCGTGTTCCACAAGTGTTGTATAATTGGCTAGTAACCGTGAAATTTTAAGGTATGAGTAAGCTCTTATCCGGAATGGATTCTTGTTTGAAGACTCAAAGAATTCTTGCCGGACTAGAACCAAAAATCAGCAACTCATTCAAACGAATAAAAAGCACTCAAATAAATGTTGACACGAACAAACGGTTCAAGGGTCTAATTGACAACCTAGTAGGAATGTACTAGTTTGTTAATTAGTTCTAGGACCAAGTAAGGGAAACCAAGGATCAACAATTAGCAACCAAAGAACATCCTAAGTTGAGCTTATAGTGACGTGGCAGCATGCAATGGTTCCACACGTTTTCTTTTCTCTTTTTTTTTTGTCAATATTCACACAACTTGTTATAGTTTTCAAAGTGTTTTTGGTGGGAAAATAAAATCTTGTAGTATTTCACCCTTGTCAAACTCAAGAAAGTGATGTTTGGTAGACTAATCCCACAAAACAAGGCTCCTTGAATTAGGGAAAAGTGATTGACAAGACTACAAGGTGATGGGTGCAAGTCTTTCACAACAACTTTATAGCTTGTCTTACAACTTGAGCACACAACAAGATGAACAAGTTCAAAAGATGAACACCTCAACAATCTTCTTCAACTTCTTTAGCACATAAACACAACATCCACCGATTTTATTTTCTTTTGGTCATCAACAACATACAACTTTCGGCCACTTCAAGTCACTACACAATGTTCAAGTTTTCAAGCTCAACTTTCGGATCTAGACACCTTAGTGTTGGTGAGAAAGAAACCAACACTAGGAACTCACTAAACAAGCAAAATTAACACTTAGATCTAGACATGCAACATCATTCTCGGATTCCACTTTTAAGGGACTGATTTTCAGAATTTCCCTTTTGGTGTTGTTTGTTTAAGCCGTGTACTAGCCCAAGATGGGTTATGTTGGAACACAACCGGTCAAGCTCTGATACCAAATGATACAAAATCGAACCAACAACAACAAGAACATCAAGTAGACTCGGATTTCAGTCCAACAACACCAAGAACAACAAGTTTAACATTCAGTTTTTCAGCCCAACAACACAAGAACAACAAGATAGATAACAATGCTAGTGAATCGAAAAGAGCCCCACACGGCTTCACTAGACTTCAAGATAACAAACTCAACAACAACAACAAGATAAAGAAAGATAGATAACTTGACATATAACATTCAAGAAACTAAGAACCCTAACATCAAGAGAGGACCCTAAGTCTAATGAATATAAACACCAAGTTCTTACGAGGATCAAGAGGCACTCAAAGACCTCAAAACCCTTGTTTCTAGCCAAAGAGACAACACAAGTATCCCTCTACTTGTGAGGAAATAGTGGCGGCTTCCAAGTGTGGAAGAGAGAGAGAAATGTTTAGTATTTTAGGTTACAAATTTCAGCATTCAAAAAAAGTGAAGTCTAACTCTCTAACATGTTCTATTTATACTACAAACAAAAAGGGTAAAATGACCCATCCGCCCTTGCTTCTTGTGCCAACCTTGAAGAGTAGTTTATTACACATTAGGACCCCTCTTCACACATAAAAACGTTTAGGTCCTTGGTTGGTTCAATCACCAACTCACACACGTGATACAAGATCAAACCAACAACACCAAGAGCAACAAGTAGGTTCGGATTTCAGTCCAACAACACAAGAATAACAAGTTCAATTTTCAGTTTTCAGCACACAACAAGAGAGCAAATAGATGAACAAGAATGCTAGTGAATCGAAAGTAGCCCCACACGGCTTCACTAGTCTTTAAAGATAACAAAATTAACAACAACAACAACAACAAGATAAAGAAAAGATAGATAACTTGACATATAACATTCAAGATACTAAGAACCCTAACATCAAGAGAGGACCCTAAGTCTAGAGAATGTAAACACCAAGTTCTTACAAGGACCAAGAGGCACTCAAAGACCTCAAAACCCTTGTTTCTAGCCAAAGATACAACACAAGTATTCCTCTACTTGTGAGATGTTGGAGGCGGCTCCAAGAGTGGAAGAGAGAGGAAATGTTGTGATATTTTAGGTTACAAAAATCAGATTTCAAAAACTATCTAATAACTCTCTCACATCTTCTATTTATACTACAAAAGGAAAGGGGTAAAATGACTCATCCGCCCTTGCTTCTTGTGCCAACCTTGGAGAGTAGTTTATTACACATTAGGACCCCTCTTCACACATAAAAACGTTTAAGTCCTTGGTTGGTTCAATCACCAACTCACACACGGCCATTTGCATGAACAAAGCTTGGAGTTTTTGTAATTCCCGAGCTTGGCTTCGTGTGAAAGGCCGTGTGGCTGTCCTAACCGTATCATCCTCTCCATCTTGAGAGGAATTTGGCCTCAAATTCAGCATTTGGTCATCTTCAACCGCATCCACGAGGGAGAGATCACCAACGTTGAAAGTGTTGTGCACTTGATATTCCGGTGGAAGGTCAATCTTGTAGGCGTTGTCATTGATCCTCTCAAGTACTTGGAAAGGACCATCACCCCTTGGCAGCAATTTGGACTTCCTATGAGCTGGAAACCGGTCTTTTCGAAGATGCACCCACACCCAATCTCCGGGTTCAAGCACAAGCCTTCTTCTCCCTTTGTTTGCCCTTTTGGCAATCTCTTGATTCTTCTTTTCAAGCTTGATCCGCACCGTCTCATGCATTTTCTTCATTGCCTCGGCTCTTTTGTTTCCATCTAAGCTGGTCATGAGATCACTAGACAAAGGAGTGAGATCTAAAGGGGTAAGGGGATTCAGGCCGTAAACACATTCAAAGGGAGTCATTCCCGTGCTCGAATGTATTACCCGGTTGTAGGCAAATTCCACTAAGGGTAGGTGATCTTCCCATGAAGTCAGTTTACCTTTAACCATAGAACGTAGCATAGACCCTAAGGTTCTATTTACTACCTCCGTTTGGCCATCGGTTTGTGGGTGGCAAGACGTGGAGAAAAGTAACTTCGTTCCAAGCCTACCCCACATGGACTTCCAAAAGAGACTTAGGAACTTGGAGTCCCTATCGCTCACAATAGTCCTCGGTACCCCGTGAAGCTTGACAACATGTTCAACAAATAATGAAGCTACACTACTAGCATCCTCGGTTTTAGTACATGGAATAAAATGAGCCATTTTAGAGAATCTATCAACAATAACAAAAATGCTATCTCGGCCCTTTCTAGTCCTTGGCAGCCCCAAAACAAAATCCATCGAGATGTCCAACCAAGGCCTAAGGGGAGTAGGGAGTGGGGTGTATAATCCTTGGGGTAAGAGACGAGATTTCGCACTCCGGCAGGCCACGCATTGACTACAAATTTTAGTGACGTCTTTGCGCATTTTGGGCCAATAGAAGTTCTCCTCTAAGATTCCGAGGGTCTTGTCTACCCCAAAGTGACCCATGAGGCCTCCGTCATGGGCCTCCCTTACAAATAATTCCCTCCAAGAACTAGAAGGAACACACAACCTCCTCCCTTTGAACAAATACCCATCGAACCGAGAGTAGGAGGAATGGTTATTCTCCTTGAGCCAACGGTCCCTTCCCCACTCTTCGCATTCCCTAAAAATAGGAGCAAAGGTAGGATCCTCGGGATACAACAACCGCAAGCTCTCAAAACCCATCAATTTCGAAGACAAGGTAGCAACAAGCACATGCTTCCTAGACAAGGCATCGGCAACAACATTTTCCTTTCCCCTTTTGTAATGAATTACATAAGGGAAAGTCTCGATGAACTCAATCCACTTAGCATGACGCCTATTCAGCTTGTCTTGGCTCTTAAGGTGTTTCAACGACTCATGATCCGTTCGTATCACAAACTCCTTAGGCCACAAATAATGTTGCCAATTTCCCAAAGCTCTAACAAGGGCGTACAACTCCAAATCATAAGTTGAGTAATTAAGAGTTGCCCCTTTGAGCTTTTCACTGAAATAAGCAACGGGCTTACCTTCTTGCATCAAAACAGCCCCGATACCAACTTTACTAGCATCACACTCTATTTCAAACATCTTATCAAAATCGGGCAATTGCAATAAAGGCGCCGAGATGAGCGTAGCTTTCAAGGCCTCAAAAGCCCTAGCTTGCTCATCACCCCATTTAAAGGGTCCGTCCTTTCTAATTACCTCGGTCAAGGGGGCTGCTATGGAACTAAATCCTTTGACAAACCTCCTATAAAAGCTTGCCAACCCGTGGAAACTTCGGATTTCTCCAATAGTTTTAGGGGTCGGCCAACTTCGGATAGAGTCTATCTTGGAATCGTCCACTTCCACACCCCGTGAGCTCACGACAAAACCCAAGAATATAACTTTATCAACACCAAAAGAACACTTCTCCATGTTGGCATACAGCTTCTCCTTTCGGAGCACATCAAACACACATCTCAAATGCATTACATGATCATTAATAGATTTACTATACACCAACACATCATCAAAGTAAACCACCACAAACTTTCCAATATAAGGCTTCATTACATGATTCATTAGCCTCATAAATGTGCTAGGAGCATTGGTAAGGCCGAAGGGCATGACCAGCCACTCATATAGACCGAATTTGGTCTTGAATGCGGTCTTCCACTCATCACCGGGTTGCATGCGAATTTGGTGATAGCCGCTCCTAAGGTCCACTTTAGAAAACAAACAAGATCCGTGGAGCTCATCTAACATATCATCTAGTCTAGGAATTGGATGACGATACCTTATAGTGATTTTGTTGATGGCTCTACAATTGACGCACATGCGCCAAGTTCCGTCCTTCTTTGGTACCAAAAGCACCGGAACAGCACACGGACTCATGCTTTCCTTGATGTATCCCTTGTTGAGAAGCTCCTCAACTTGCCTCTCAAGCTCCTTAGTGTCCATGGGATTGCTCCTATAGGCCGGTTTGTTTGGAAGTTGTGAACCCGACACCAAATCAATTTGGTGCTCAATTCCCCGAAGTGGGGGCAATCCTTGCGGAAGTTCTTGAGGAAATACATCTTCATACTCCTGCAACGCACAAGAAATCAAAGGGGAAATGGAAGAATTAGTGGGGTTAGTATTAAAACAATGGGCCAACAGTAACATCGGCTTGTTTTCATCATGGTCCACGAAGAGTTCTTTCCTCCTAGCCAACATCACTACGTTTTCCATCTCCTTTGTGGTTGGGACAGATTCGGATGGCCCTACTTCCTCACCTACGGCATCCCCCCCCTTTTCTCCTTTCCCGGTTTCCTTTCCCTTTCCTTTTAACTCTCTCATCTTTTGATGCCACTCATGTACTTGGGAGGGTGAAAGAGGGTGAAGTGTGACCTTTCGGCCATCCTTCTCAAGCGTATACCGATTGGACCTCCCATCGTGTTTAGTAGACCTATCATATTGCCATGGTCTACCTAACAACAAGTGACATGCTTGCATTGGGATCACGTCACAAAGCACTTCATCGTGGTAGTTTCCTACCTTAAACCGAATCACACATTGCCTTGCGACCCTTAATTCACCACAATCGTTCAACCATTGTAGCTTGTAAGGACTAGTGTGTGGTGTAGTTGGCAGCTTCAAGAAATTTACCATAGCTTGGCTCGCAACATTCGTACAACTACCACTATCAATCACCAAGGTGCACACACTCCCCTTTACAAGACACTTAGTATGGAATAGATTTTCCCTTTGACTCGGGTCATCTATCGCCTTACTAATCATGACACGTCTAACCACAAAGTTAGGAACCACACACTCCCCTTCTTGTGGATAGGCATCTTCACTACCATCTAATTCATCATCATTCGGCCCATTTTCAGCTTCCTCTCCATCTTGAGGCTCGGCCTCATCCTCCCCCCTTTCGGAAACTACCTCCTCACCAAGGTAGTACACTTTCCCTTCTCGTAGGATCACATTGCGCCGGTTCGGACATTCATTGGCCTTATGCCCCCAACCTTGGCACTTGAAGCATTGGAATCCCTTTGGGTTGGGATATTTGTGAGCCTCCGGTTTCGGAGGGAATTTAGGGACTGTTTTGGACTCGTAGTGGACTGTTTTGGACTCGGGCAGCTTCGTAGGGGCGGGTTGGTCCTTGTTTTTGGGCCAACCCGAGGGAGCTTGTACCCTTGCCTTGAAGGATGATCTCTCCTTAAGTTCCCTTTCAATCTCTAGGGCCGCTTGGAATATACCGTCGATGGTTTCAAACCGATGAAGGGTCAAATGAGTGGAGATCTCTTTGTTCAACCCACACTTGAACCGGATGATGTCATGACTGATTTGCTCCCCACGATGATCAAGTTTCAACATGAGTTGTTGGAACTCGTCAAAATAGGCCATCACACTCTTGCCCCCTTGCCGCAAGCCATATAACCTAGCAAGCAACTCATGACGATATCTCTCGGGAAGGTATCGTTGTCTCATCAAATACCTCAACTGAAACCAAGGTGGTGGCTGCCCATCGACTAATTCATTACCAAATCGTTTAACATACTCCCACCAAGTGTTAGCATAGCCCTCGAGGTGAGCTATAGCGTAGCAACTCTTCTTTTCGTCCGAGATGTCATTAACTTGGAAAACTTTGTCACAAGCCGATTCCCAAGTTAAGTAGGCCTCGGGATCACTTTCACCCTTAAAGATGGGTAGGCTCAACTTGATGGTGTTGATGCCTACGTCTCTCTCTTGGTGTCGGTTTCCCCTATCTCCATACCCCCGGTATCTCCTAGGTTCTCCTCGACCCCCTCTTAACTCCTCCTCCCTCATATAAGCATCATCAAAGGCTCCATCTCCTTCATACTCCCCTCTACCGTATCCTTCAAAGTGGGCTGGTCGGCCTTGGCCGTTTTGAGTCGGAGGATTTGGAATTTGCGGTCTTTGGGTTAATGGAGCTTGGAATGGAAGGTTCGGATTTAGTGGAGGTACTTGTCGTCCAAATCCCTCTTGTGGAATTGGAGGGGCTTGGAAATGTAGTGGTCTAGTGGAGTCTCGGTTTGGAGGAAAATAGGTAGTTTGACTTGCGGTATTTAGTGGAGCTTGGGGTGCATTTAGCATTTGGTGGACTGTTTCGGGGGTGATGGTTGCGGAGGAGGTCCTATCATGACCATTGGTAGATACGTGTAGAGGAGTAGAAGGACGAGAGTTCCTTTGACTCTCCACTTGTTCTAATCTCCCACTAATAGTCGACACTTCCCCCTTTATGGCTGCCAAGTCCCCTCTCACGGCCCCAAATTCAGAATTCAACCTTTCAAGTGTCCGGGTAACGGCCTCAAGAGTGACCCTCATAGAATCAAGGGCATTAGTATCCGCATTATGAGACGTAGCTCCTTCCATTGTCAAGATATTATCCGCTTTAGTTCACCACAAGTTCGTGTTCCACAAGTGTTGTATAATTGGCTAGTAACCGTGAAATTTTCAAGGTATGAGTGAGCTCTTATCCGGAATGGATTCTTGTTTGAAGACTCAAAGAATTCTTGCCGGACTAGAATCAAAAATCAGCAACTCATTCAAACGAATAAAAGCACTCAAATAATCGTTGACACGAACAAACGGTTCAAGGAACTAGTTGACAACCTAGTAGGAATGTACTAGTTTGTTAATTAGTTCTAGGACCAATTAAGGGAAACCAAGGATCAACAATTTGCAACCAAAGAATATCCTAAGTTGAGCTTATAGTGACGTGGCAGCATGCAATGGTTCCACCCGTTCCTCTTATCTTTTTTTTTTTTTTGTTTTGTGTTAATATTCACACAACTTGTTATAGTTTGCAAAATGTTTTGGTGGGAAAAATAAAATCTTGTAGTCTTTCAACCTTTTCAAACTCAAGAAAGTGGTGTTTGGTTGACCAATCCCACAAAACAAGGCTCCTTGAATTAGGGAAAAGTGATTGACAAGACTAGAGGGTGAGGGGTGCAAGTCTTTCACAACAACTTTATAACTTGTCTTACAACTTGAGCACACAACAAGATGAACAAGATGAACAAGTTCAAAAGATGAACACCTCAACAAACTCCATCAACTTCTTTAGCACATAACACATAACCACCGATTTTTCTTTTGCTCATCAACAACATACAACCTTCGGCCACTTCAAGTCACTACTCAATGTTCAAGTTTTCAAGCTCAACTTTCGGATCTAGACACCTTAGTGTTGGTGAGAAAGAAACCAACACTAGAAACTCACTAAACAAGCAAAATAACGCCTAGGTCTAGACATGCAACATCATTCTCGGTTTTCAACTTTTAATGGACAGATTTTTCAGAACTTCCCTTTGGTATTGCTTGTTTAGACCGTGAACTAGCCCAAGATGGGTTATGTTGGAACACAACCGGTCTTGCTTTGATACCAAATGATACAAGATCAAACCATCAACACCAAGAGCAACAAGTAGGTTCGGATTTCAGTCCAACAACACAAGAATAACAAGTTCAATTTTCAGTTTTCAGCACACAACAAGAGAGCAAATAGATGAACAAGAATGCTAGTGAATCGAAAGTAGCCCCACACGGCTTCACTAGTCTTTAAAGATAACAAAATTAACAACAACAACAACAACAAGATAAAGAAAAGATAGATAACTTGACATATAACATTCAAGATACTAAGAACCCTAACATCAAGAGAGGACCCTAAGTCTAGAGAATGTAAACACCAAGTTCTTACAAGGACCAAGAGGCACTCAAAGACCTCAAAACCCTTGTTTCTAGCCAAAGATACAACACAAGTATTCCTCTACTTGTGAGATGTTGGAGGCGGCTCCAAGAGTGGAAGAGAGAGGAAATGTTGTGATATTTTAGGTTACAAAAATCAGATTTCAAAAACTATCTAATAACTCTCTCACATCTTCTATTTATACTACAAAAGGAAAGGGGTAAAATGACTCATCCGCCCTTGCTTCTTGTGCCAACCTTGGAGAGTAGTTTATTACACATTAGGACCCCTCTTCACACATAAAAACGTTTAAGTCCTTGGTTGGTTCAATCACCAACTCACACACGGCCATTTGCATGAACAAAGCTTGGAGTTTTTGTAATTCCCGAGCTTGGCTTCGTGTGAAAGGCCGTGTGGCTGTCCTAACCGTATCATCACGGCCACTTGCATGAACAAAGCTTGGAGTTTTTGTAATTCCCGAGCTTGGCTTCGTGTGAAAGGCCGTGTACGTGTGGAGGCTGCCCCAACCGTACCAAAAAATCAATATACAATGACTAATTAAAGCATCTAAATTCTCTCTCAAAACGACAAATGTTATCCTTTACAAGGTTATCCATGATTTGATGTCTATGGATGAAATAAGAGATAGGATCAATAATATTATGCACACTCCAAAAATCACTTGTTTAATTCTCAAACTCATTAATCCGCACATCATTGGTTGGCAACAATTTAAGCTCACAAGAATCAACAAGTTTGGTATCACATTTCAACTCAACTAGTGAAGTAACGTCAAAATGCTATAAATAATCACTATCTTCAACAAGACAAACATCACCTCCAACATCATGAATTTCATCACGAAGAAAGGATTCATCTTGCTCAAAATAAGAATGGATTTCGTTTAAACCAAAATTTCTTTTAAGCTCACTTAAAAAAGCTCTAACATTAGAGTTAGCCATTGTACCTTGAAATGCTCCTACACTTTCTTCTTTACCTGTCTTTATAATTCAAGCTCACTTGAACAATAGTATAATTAGTTAGTGTCTCCACCAACTCTTGAATCTTCAATGGTATAAAACTCTTCATTATTCTTTGTTTCATAGATTTATTTTCAAACATATCTACAAAAGAGATATTACAACTAGGAAAAGAAAGATTACCATTAGAGTTAAAACAAGAAGAAAGCTCTCTCAAACTCTCTTTTTCTTCACTCTTCTCGATTTTTTTTTATTTTTAAATATTTCTCTCTTTTTATGTGGCAACTCACTCACTATCCTCAACTCAAGATCTCCTTTTTCTACTTTTGAATTGCCATTTGTCACTCTCTAACTCCTCTCAATCTTTTCTCTCTCAAGATTATTTAACATTGGAAGGCTAAAGAATTTTCTTCAAAGGATTAGGATGACTCTTCACATCAACTTTGAACTTTACATTTTGAGAATCATCAAGTTTCCTCTTCAAGTTCTTCTCTTTAGAAATGATTTTTTTTTAAACTTTGTCTTTCTTCTTATCAATCTTAGCAACTCCAAGTATCTTTCTTTCACCTTCAAAAGTGTAGATGGCATAAAGAGATACTTTTGACCTCTTAGGTTGACACAACACTTGTTAGTCTTTATATCAAAAGTATCTTCTTTTTTAATTATCCAAGACCCTCTAAGTAACAAATGACAAGCTTTTATTGGAATAACATCACATATTACTTCATCGTGAAACTTGTCAAGTTGAAACTTTACTAAAACTTGCTTTGTGATCTCTAAAGTTCCTTTATCATTTGGTCATGGCAATTCATATGATTGAGGATGTTTTCTAGTCTTCAACTTTAAGTTCTCAACCATGTTTGAACTTGTAATATTTATGAAACTCTTGTTATGTATAATCATGCCACAACAAAGTCCTTCAATTTTACCATAAATATGAAACATGTTATTTCTTTGTTCCACAAATTGGTCAATGCATGCTTCATCACACTTATGTTGTTCAAAAAAATGATATTTATTTATCAAAGCATTCATATCATCATAAGGCCTATACAAAATATTTCTACCATCAGTAGCACATCGATTCACATTTTGCCTAAATTTGTTTGTGAAAGATCTAACACCTCCTTCTTAAAAAAAAACAAACAACATAAGAACCACTACCATTCTCATGTTTAGAATTAGAATCATAGTAATAAGATGAATAAGAATATTTACAAAGAGTTTCTCCATTATCATCATCAATCCCATCGTCACTTTATTCACTATTAGATGCATCACACGAAGAATATGTGGAAGATTCATACCTTAAAGCATCATCATTTTCCAAATCATTGTTGAAAGCATAAGAATCACCAAACTCATATTCTTCGCTATAAGATTCATAATTTTCATTTTCTCCACAATCTTCATCATAATAATTTTCATCACCCTCACAATCAGTCTTAAAATTCATCATCACAAGGATCACCCAAAGCTATGGAAGACATGTTTGCAATCAAAAGAAGGTAGAAACAACGTCAAAGTACCTCACATATTCTCTCTGTCATATATATCACTCAACACTTATTTATACACTCAAGGTTAAGGCTTTTAGACCTCACTAAATTAATCTCACAAACTCTTGCCTTTTTTCTCTCAAGAGAATTTCCTCAAATCTCTTCAAGAACCAACAACTTAATCAACTCAAAGTAAGCATCAAAGTATCAATTCAGAACGGAGTTTATGTATATCAAGAAAGGATAATATAAATAAACGGACATTAAATAAATAAATATACAACAAAATAAAAAAACACAAAATAAATTGACGCGAACAAAATAAATGAACAAAAACTAGTTTAACATTAAGTAGGAATGAATACTCAAAGTAAACTAGCAAGAATTAACAAGAAAAGAAGAGAAAACAAGTTGGAGGCTATATATTAAATGGGGGAAAATTTGGCTATTTTTGAAAATTTTAAATTCATCTTCTTCTCGAAGAAACTCAATTTTTTTTAGCCAATATCGCTCAATACTCAATCAAATAAGCTCAAATTTGAGATACAACCTCCCCATAACTCTATTAATAACTTTTCTCCAACAATTTCTTCAAACAAACACTAAATCAACAAAACCCATTTTCAAGCTTTGTCAAAGCTTTAAATCTCAATAATGGCTTTCAAATTTTTTTTCAAGCCATCCATTCTTTGATTTTCAACTACAAAACAAAAATGTGTAGTTAAACTAAAAATATTAACCAACTTCATATCAATTTTATTTTAAAAAAATATTCAAATTTTTTCTTTTGGATTTTCAAGAAAAATGCAAGACCAGGATTAAGAATTGTAGGAACAATTATTTAGCCTTGCGCTGATACCAATTGATATAAAATGGAATGGAAGAAAACTGAAACAAGATAATAAGATAAGATACAAGGATATAATTAAGATCTAGAAACAAGGGAGATTTAGATAAATGTAATAAAGGAGTTTGAAAATGAGGTGAAGGTGACTCAAGTCTTAATAATTGAGAAGAGGTGTCAATTACTTTATTATGTATTAAAAAAGTTGGGAAAGTTTCAAAATAGCCCACAAGTTTTATAACAGGAAACAGAGGAAAAAAAATGCATTTATCTCTCTTCTCATCCATTGTTGTTTCCTCTCTCTTCATAATTTTTGTTGTTCATTGTTGTTGATGCTTTATTTATCTTCTTCTGCTTCATTATCATTATCTTCAACTTCATTATCATCATCTTCTACTTTATTATTCACTTGATCTTCTTCTTATTGACCATTGTTGTTGTTTTTACCGCTACTGCTGCTACTTGAATAATTTTTTAGGTCAAATTTTGTTTCGTACATCACTTTAGAATTATATCATAGGTGACATTGGTAAATAAAATTATGATTTTTAGTTGAATTTGTCATCTAGGTACACTGCTACTGCTGTTTTTTAACAATGGATAGAATCCGTTAATGAATCCAATATAAGAACCATCTGTTTAAGCAGATCACTCATATGTTGCAATAGATAAGTAATCTATTACATCAGAAGACTCATATGTTGGATTCATGAACGGATTCTATATAGTGCCTGTAATATGAATCGAACAGATGGGTCATCTGTTGCAACAGACGAGTTATCTATTGCAGCAGACTAGTTATCTATTGCATTAGATGAGTTTTCTATTGCAACAGACTAGTTATCTGTTGCATCAGACGAGTTTTCTACTGTAAAAAACTAGTTATCTATTTCATTAGGCAAGTTTTCTGTAGCAACAAACTAGTTATTTATTGCATCAGGCGAGTTTTCTATTGCAACAAACTAGTTATCTATTGCAATGGATGAGTAATTAGTTTGAAACAACAAAAAACAACTCATTTCACAAACCCAACAGATAAAAAATATGTTTCAAAACTCTTGCTATTTCTACTGGATTCAAAATTATTTCTTACATTCAATTGTTGACATGTTTGTTGAGAAGAACAAATAAACAGAAACATAAACTTTTCATTAAACAAAAATAAAATACATTAGGTAGGTAGTTGGAATATAAATAAAAATATACATGCTAAAAGGAAAAACATAACCTAATTATTATTATTATAATAATTATTATTATTATCATCATTATTATTACTGTCAGCCGGCCAATCGTCAACTGACAGCGGTAGGTACTTCCTCAGCCTGCGAATCTCTCGGAGCATCCTTGCTCTCACGGTGCCCAACTCCCAGTGAAGGTCATAAACCTGCCTCCGAAGTTCCCGTACGGCATCTTGCAAAAAAGTAACGTCCCAAACAGGATCAGTCATATCTAGAACACACATGAATTGGAAAAAAAAAGTAAAAACACAAGTGAAGAAAAGAGTACGAATGTAATATAATGTCTACTACCAATTGGGTATATTTATACAAAAAGAAATAAAAAAACTTACCTGAGACAGGGAAAAGGTATCCGATATCTGGTCTTTGAAGAGAAAGCGGTTGAAGGTGTAATATGAAAGACAAGATGCAAGAAATAAATAGAGTGTAGTATAATGAACGAGTAAGGAGGGACCTATTTATAGAGGATTGAATTTGAATGAGTTAGGCAAAATGGTGCGATTGTTTATCTCCATTTATTAATTGCATTCAAATTGGCGACTTTTTTATTACTGTGAAAAGTTATGATTTTTTAGCTTATTATTATTAATTTGCTCTTAAATTTAAATAACCTTTTTCTCAATTAAGTAAACGAAGACTTCTCACCTTTTTAATAAATATTTTTATTGAGTTGTGACAACAAATTGTATATATGTTGCATCAGATAACCCATCCGTGACAACAGATATACCATTTGTTGCAACAAATTGACCATCTGTTGCATCAGATAATCTATATGTTGCAACATATAATCAATATATTGCAACATATAATATATATATTTTTAATAATCATCATATCATATACTTTCATTAATCCAAATCGGTGACTTTTTTATTATATAAATTAAAAAAAAAATTTAAAAAAAAATAGTGAAAAGTCACTACTTATCGCCTATTTAATATTAACATCAATTATTCAAATTAAATAACCATTTTTTACGGTTATAAATTATGTTTATCATTTATTTCCTTATCGTTTTTTGGGAAAAGAAATGACTTAATTGAATCAAGCTGGTGAGTTTTTGATTGTTGTGACAAGTCATGAATTTTCAGCTTATTATTATTAATTAGTTCTTAAATTTAAATAATTTTTTTCTCATTTAAATAATCAAAGACTTCTCACCTTTTTAATAACCATTTCTTTTAATAAAATAATAGTAATTTTTATTAAGTTGTGGCAAAAGATTGTATATCTGTTGCATCAGATAACCCATCTATGGAAAAAGGTATACTATAAGTTACAACAAATCGACCATTTATTGAAGGAGTTTTTTTATTTTTTCTAACAGCTGAGTCATCAGTTGTAATAGTGGGAAATTTAATTCATCGGCTGTTTTGAATGTCTTAGACAAAAAGTCACGACTGTTCACCTTTTTTTAACAATCATCATATACCTTGATTAATCCAATGTGGTGACTTTTTTTTACTATATAATAAATTAATTAATTAATTAAAAAAATAGATTTAAAAATAAAAACGGTAAAAAGTCATGATCAGTTATTAAAATTAAACAAGCATTCTTTTACGGTTATAAATTATGTTTATCATTTATTTTCGTATTATTTATTTACAAACTATTTTTCATATTAAATAATTGAAAAGTCATGATTTTTCACCCTCTCAATAACAATAACCCTTTTTTTTATTAATAACTGTTGTTGTAACTTATGGTCCATCCGTTGCCACAAACGCTCAATCTCTACCTCCAACCGTTGACATGTTGAGAATAAGGAATAAACAAAATAATAATTAAATATTAAATAATAATTAAAAATTTAAAGTCGACCAAACATAGATTTTTGAATCCATTATATACAAATATATACAATAACAAAAACATACCCTTAGGTAGATCCGATATAAAGAAAAAGAAAATACATATGCTAAAAGAAAAAAACATAACCTAATTTTTATTACTACTACTATTATTGTCATTATTATTATTAGTAGTTGTATTAGTAGTATTGTCAACCAGCCAATCGTCATTCAACAGCAGTAGGGCCCTCCTCAACCTTGATCTGAAGTTGCCCAACTCCCTCCGGAGTTCATTAATCTTCCTATCAAGTTCCCACAAGGAATCGAGATGAATCACCTTGTACAAATCTAGATTAGCCATATCTAGAAGTGGAGTATAATGAACGAGTAAGGAGGGACCTATTTATAAAGGATTGAATTCGAATGAGTTTGTCAAAAAGCCACGACTGTTCACCACTTTTTTAATAATTACATCCCTTAATTAAATAAAATTGATGACTTTTTTGAATATGTAAATTAAAAAAACTGATCTAAATACAATATTTTATCTTTATTGTATTTTAGAAAGAAAAGAAAATTACTTTAAAATAAATCTAATAGATAGGCATTCTGTTGCAAAATATATTCTACCTGTTTGATAATTTCCAACATATTGACAATCTATTGTAATAGATAGATATATTTGTTTAATTTTTCCAACAGATAAGTCATATGTTGCAATATATTGACCATCTGTCATAACAAATATTTATAATTGTTTGATAATTTTAACAGATGTGTTATCTGTTGCAACAGGTTAGTTATTTGTTTATTCAAATTAAGCCATAGATGGGCTAGGAAGAACATGCAGATGGATGGATCCCCTTTCATGTGTGAGAGTTATGTATTACTGATAAGGTCATCGAAATAACACACATAAAGTAAAATGATTTATTAATGTAGTTTTTAACTGATTAGGCATTGATCATTCAAACAAGATCCTGCATTGTACAGTTAAGTTTGATAGGTTTGAATTGATAAGGCCAAGGGGCCTATGAAGATGGTGTTGATACACTCTTATGAATTAATGACAGTTGTTGCTCATGTTTATGCGTGTTAAGTTTTGAGAAGGGATCAATATTTGGTGTCAGTGCAGATATTCAATAGCGATTGGAGTTAACTTCAAGTGTACATTGGACTCTGAGAAGGCCTTTGAAGCCTCGCACTACATCGAATAAGAACGAAAAAACAATACAAATTACCTTGGCCCAGATTTATATGGATGGGTTGTTCGAGAAGATAATTATATGCCAGAAGGAGCCGTAGGAGATTACCTGCGAGGGAAAGGGGATTTGATGAAAGACTATATTATCTGAGAGCTAATTGAAGAAGAAACATAGGGTAGCAAGGAACGTCTAGAGAATCTTGCCAATGAAACTGAATAAAAACATGAGAAATTTGAATTAAGTGCAAATATGAAAGTGTATCCAGTAATGAAAATCCGTTTGTTGTCTCTCTCAAATAAAAATAGTGTAGCTGGACACTTTTCTAAGGAGATGTGACTAGGTAGCGTGGTCAGAATGATCACCTATAGAGAAAATAGTAGAATACCAAGAAAGAAGCTTTGCGGGCACCGAGGATTAAAATGATGTACAGTAAGTCAAGAAAACTTATGCCAAGAACAACCAATGTTAAAATAAGGAATCTAAGCAAAGGCAACAATTTTAAATTGTATCTCATGACTTGTTGTTTATGATTCCGATTAGGTCCACTGTTATTGACATGGTTGGAACCACAAACAAAATTGAAAGGCAGATTGATTATCATTACTTCCTTAGCAATATGGATATAATTTATTGTTTTTTCTTGTATTAGCATGATTTCAACATATCTTGGAAAAGATCAGAGGCTTATTGTAGTATATGAATCCTGATAATTTTCAAGCTTGCCTCCAACTTGCTGATTTGGCATTCAAGTTTGTCATTGTTGTTTTTGAGGTTAGTATAGAATTCTTGGTCTTTTGTGATGAGTTGTTCAACTGTTGGGATCACTGTTTTAGTGTGCATCAACACGTTGACCTAAAACAAACATAGAGACCCTCTATATATTATTTAAGCATTCTAAAGAAAGTGTTCTGGAAGTCTTCTGAAGGCCATTTACAATGCCACAACTCCAAAGAAAGTATTCTTTATCGACGATATCACAAAATACCAAGAACTCTACCCTAACCTCAAAGAAGGCAATGAAAAGCTTAAAGACTAAATCACTAAGTTGGAGGCAAGCTTAAAAATTATCGAGATTCACGTACTACAACAAGCCTCTGATCTTATACAAGATATGTTGAAAGAATGCTAAGGCAATAAAACATAATCAATTATATCCATATTGCTAAGGAAGTAATGATACTCAATCTGCCTTTCAATATTGTATGTTGTTCCAATTAGGTCAATAACAGTGGACCTAATTAGAACTACAAACAACAAGGCATGAGATGCAATTTAAAATTGTCGTCTTCACTTAGATTCCTTATTTTAACTTCAGCTATTCTTGGTGCAAGTTTTCTTGACTTATTATACATCATTACAACCATTGGTGCTCGTAAATCTCCTTTCTTGGTGTTCTGTTATTTTCTATGTAGGTGATCATTCCAACCACGCTACCCAGTCGTATCTCCCTAGTAAATTGCCCAGCTACACTATTTTTCATTGAGAGAGACAATAGATGGATTTTCATTTTTGGATACACTTTCATATTTTCACTTGATTCAGATTTCTCATATTCTAAGTCAATTTCATTGGCCATATTCGCTAGAAGTTCCCTCCTATCCAATGTTTCTTCTTCAATTAGCTCTCAGATGATATAGTCTTTCATCAACTCCTCTTTTACCTTGTAGGTATTCTCCTACCGCACCTTTTGGTGTATAATCATCACCCTGAGCAACCTAACCATATAAATTTGGGCTAGGGCAATAACTATATTGATTTCAGTTCTTGGTCGAAGCAGTGGGAGGTTTCAAAGGCCTCTCAGAGTTCAATGCACCTTAAAAGTTAGTCCAATCTCTATTGAATCTTTTTACAATTCCACCAAAAATTGATCCCTTCACAAAGTTTGACACATAAACATGAGCAACAACCGTCATTAAATCTTAATAGGATATCAGAACCATATTCATGGTCCCTCAGCCTTATTAGTTTGGACCTATCAAACTTAACTGTACTTAACTGTAAAATTACAAATATCTTATTTGAATGATCAATGCCTAATTAGTAAAAAAAACATTCACAAAATTAGTGTACTCTATATGTGTTTTCACGATAACATGACTATTAATACATACCTCCTACATATAAAGTGGTTCCATCTGAACACAGCTTATTTCTTCAAACCCGTCTTTACTGTAGCCTTTTGTATTGGTCGTGCAAAACTTGATCAACTTTGACTTCTTTATATCCACAAATAAGAGAAAAACAATTAATGTCAAGCAAGAAAAGAACAAAAATAATATTACCCATCTATTGCAATAGACTCCATATCTTTTGTAACAGATTCCCTATCTATTGCAGTAGATTTCTCATCTGTTCAACAGATGGGCAATCTATTACAACATGTTGTGTATCTATTGCAACAAATATGGAGTCTATTACAAAAGATGTGTAATCTATTTGAATACATCATACCAGCCTTGCTAGTGGTTTGATATGTTCCAAAAGTTGCTTCATCTATTGCAACATCAACAACAACATCAACAATAAAGAAATAACACAATTTGTTCCAAAACCATCAACAACACCACACCACATGTTCCAAAACCACCAACAACATCAATAACAACATAAAAAAACAAATAAATAAATAAAATACTTATGAAAAAATGATACTGCCAACAAGGCTTTTAAACTTCTCCCAATAAATAACTTTTTTTTTTTTGCATATTTTAATAAAATCAATGGTTCGTTCTTTCAAGAATTAAAAGTCACCTTCCCTTCAAACTTTTTAAATAAATAGGATATGGGTAAAGGGTAATTAAATAAACCTATGTAAACAACTAATTTAGATAACTTGCAAAGAAGAAGACGAGAATGAAAGAGCAATAGTGAACCATACCCGCAATGTCAAAAGTAAGGGGATCAAAACAACAATTTTGGTTGAGAAAAGATATAGATCGATTGAGATCCAAAAGAATCCTCATGAGAAAGAGGAGATAAAAGAGAGACTAAAAGGAGGCGGTTGTGATAACCCTAAAGAGGAGAGAAAGAAAAAGAAGAGGGTTGAATAAATTTATGACTGAAGGAGAGATAATTCTAGAGATGAATTTAAATATTCATTAATAACTTTGAGAGGAACGAGGAGACGGGTGACATTTTAAAGACAAGATAAGACTACTCAAGGAGGAGATTTTTGAGTTATCTAAGAAATATTTTTTACTGCCTTAGGAATTTATCTTTTTTATTTCGGACAAAAAATTGCTTTAAATTAGAAAACAAGATTTTCAAATAGATATGTCATCTATTGCAAAAAATATCAATATCTGTTTGAAAATTTCTAACAACTAAGTTATCTGTTGCAACAGATGCAAATGTCTATTTGATAATTAAAACAGATAGATAATCTATTTCAACAGGTATCAATATCTGATTAAAATTTTCAAAATCTCAGTCGTCTGTTGCAATAGATTTTAATATAATTAATTTATCTAGAACTAGGGATGAGTTGATAGGGTCAACTGCAACTTCAATTGAGTTTTTACAATTGCATAATGTTGGTATTACGTTTCTCTCGACCCGAGTCATCAATCGATCACTCTGAGTTAAAATAATTATTATTAACTTATTATTAAGATAATACTTAAATTGATTTAGCTAGAACTATGGATAATGATAGGGTCAACTAGAACTTCATTGAGCCTTTTGCAATTGCATGATGTTGGTATTGCATTTCTCCTGACCTAAGTCGTCGATCGATTACTCCGAGTTAAAATAATTCTTATTAACCTATTATTAAGCTAATACCTAAATTGGTTTATCTAGGACTAGGGATTAGTTGATAGGGTCAGCTACAACTTTAATTGAGTCTTTGCAATTACATGATGTTGGTATTGTATTCCTCCTGACCCGAGTCATCGATCGATCAGTCTGAGTTGAAATGATTCTTATTAACCTATTATTAAGCTAATACCTAAATTGATTTATCTATAACTAGGGATGAGTTGAAAGGGTCAGCTACAACTTTAATTTAGCCTTTGCAATTGTATGATATTGGTATTGCATTCCTCCCGACCTCAGTCATTGATCGATCACTCTAAGTTGAAACAATTCTTATTAACCTATTATTAAGATAACACCTAAATTGATTTTGATAGAAAAAGGGATGAGTTGATAGGGTCAACTACAACTTCAATTGAGTCTTTGTAATTACATGATATTGGTATTGAGTTCCTTCTGACCTCAGTCATCGATCATCACTCTGGGTTGAAATGATTCTTATTAACCTATTATTAAGCTAATACCTAGGGATGAGTTGATAGGGTCAACTACAACTTCAATTGAGCCTTTGCAATTGCATTATGTTTGTATTGCGTTCCTTCCGACCTCAATCATCGATTGATCATTCTGAGTTAAAATGATTCTTATTAGACTATTATTAAACTAATACCTAAATTTATTTAGATAGAATTAGGGATGATTTGATAGGGTCAACTACAACTTTAATTGAGCCTTTACAATTGCATGATATTGGTATTGCGTTCCTCCCAACCTCAGTCATTGATCGATCACTCTGAGTTAAAATGATTCTTATTAACCTATTATTAAGATAATACCTAAATTGATTTATCTATAACTAGGGATGAGCTGATAGGGTCAACTACAACTTCAATTGAGTCTTTGTAATTGCATGATGTTGGTATTGTGTTCATCCCGATCTGAGTCGTCAATCGATCACTCTGAGTTGAAATAATTCTTTTTAACTTATTATTAAGATAATACCTAAATTTATTTATCTAGAACTAGGGATGAGTTGATAGGGTTAACTACAACTTCAATTGAGTCTTTGCAATTGCATGATATTGGTATTGCGTTCCTCCCGATCTGAGTCATCGATCGATCACTCTGATTTGAAATAATTTATATTAACTTATTATTAAGTTAATACCTAAATTGATTTATCTATAACTAGGGATAAGATGATGGGGTCAACCATAACTTCAATTGAGTTTTTACAATTGCATGATGTTGGTATTGCGTTTCTCCCAACTCGAGTCATCGATCGATCACTCTGAGTTGAAATGATTCTTATTAACCTATTACTAATCTAATACCTAAAATATATCTGCATTTTAGTTGAGCTTAATACACTTTATTATGATGAGATGGTTAAAATTTTTATCTTTTAAAATTTAGAAAAATAATTAAGATCAATTCAGACCAAATGAATAATTTCAAAACTTGTCATTCTTTTCTAAAAATATAAATCATCCATTTGTGGGAAAATATTTCATCATTTCAAATCTCAAGTTCTCGCTTTTTTCTTTCTTTTTCAATAATACAAACAACAACTACTCAACATATTACTCAACCCTTCAAAACAAATTGATTTTCTTCCCATTTTTGACCATATAGTTGTTATTTTTGACTTCATTCTTGGTTCTATCCATCGTTTTCTTTGTCTTTGCAGGTAATAGAGTTTGAGAAGAGCTCTACATTTATTTTTTATTCTAAAAATTAACAATTTTTAGTTAATAATAAAAAAGAAGAATTTTAGTTGTATTATCTTCGAAAATGGGTTAACAATTTTGAGTTTTTATGCTAAGAACATAGAAAGAACCTGAGAAAACTCTAGTTTTTATCGCACTATTTCACTTATTGTTGGAGTATTATTGGATGGTATTTGTGGTGTTGTTGGTGGCTGTTGTTGGTGGTGTCGGTATTGGTGGTCTTAGTGGTGGTGTCGGTGGTCTGGGTGGTGGTATTGGTGGCATCGGTGATGGTGTTGGCAGTCTTGGTGTCATTGGCATGGGTATTGGTGGCATTGGTGGTGGTATTAGTGTTCTTGGTGTTGGTGTTAGTATTGGTAGCATTTTTGGTGTTGGTGATCTTGGTGGCGGTCTTGGTGGCATTGGTAGTGGTCTCGGTGGTATTGGTGGTGGTGATGGTGGTCCATCTGTTGCAACAGGTGGAACATCTATTGGGAGATATTAAATAGGTCTTCAAACAGATTCCCTATCTGTTCCAACTGATAGGTTATCCGTTGGAATGTATTTTTGTAATGTGGCGTATAATAAATTATTGAAATTTGTCTTACCTTTTTTTTAAAAATTATGCAGACATCAAATGTAATGTATTTTTTGTTTTTTCTATTGTTTGTAGTTAAAAGATGTCTCCCGAAATAAAAGAAACTAAAAGTGCATCAACTTCTGATCACCCAACAAAAAAGGCTAGAGTACAGATGGATTCGGAGGAACTTCCTAAACAATCTCAGTCAGGGAAAAATAAAGCTGAGGAAATTTATGAAAAGAGAGGTGGAGAAAGGTATATAAAGGCTGGTAAGAAAAATAAAAGTGAGGAGAAAGAAGAAGATAAAAAAGAAGAAGAAGAAGTAAAAAGTGAGAAAGAAGATGATAATCAACATAATGATAAACAAGAAGAGGCGAAAGTAGAAAGTGAGAAAGAGGATGATGATCAAGATGATGATAATGCATCACCAATAGAGCGTGGATTAAGATCAAAATTATAGCATAATCTTGTCAAAACTATTAGTATTGACAAGTTTCAAGTTGCGATGCCGATAGATGACCCTACAAAACTAACTGGTGATCTTATACTTAAATGTCAGTTGGGGAAGCCTTTTGATGAATTTGGGAATATTATAAAGAATGAAAATATAGATGGACTTTTTAAGAAGAGCTGCTTTGGATACTTTCTTGACCTTCCTATGGACCACACTTCCCATTCCTAAATGAGCACGGTATATGGTCTTCTCAAGCGCAGGATCAAGTACGTGGGGGATGATAATGATTCGATGGAGGGGGAAAATAGATGGATGAAATCTGGATCAACTACTATGGCATGCCGATTTGTTTGGCATGAAGGAGTTTGCCATAGTGACAAGCTTAAGATGTGATCGCCCAACAGAACCTCTTATCAAGGAAACACCCCATAAAAGGTCCAAGTGAAGCAGGACAGCCAAAGCACCACATCAAATAGAGGAAAGGCATTGACCAAGCCATCACCCACAAAAACCAACAAACGCAAGGAAAAAATAGATAGGTTATTGGACATTACTGTACGTAGCTACCAAGAAGCAAATTTGATAGAAGATCTCAAGGATAAAACCATACCAAAGCAGTACAAGGAGCAATTGTGCTTAGTTTCTTCTGTTATAGTGGCAATATATGTCAACAAAGTCATAGAAGATGATTTTTGGAGCTTGCTGAGGATTTTGAGAAATTCATTGATTATCCCTGGGGATATGACAACTACAACTTGATTTTCAAATATTTATTGACAAAGCTATCCCCAAATATGATTATGTTATACGACTTTCCTTGGGATTTCATGGTAAAATTAATCACTATTTATTTACTCATCCATTAATATATTGAATAATTATTATGACTTTTTTTCTTGCTTCTTGTTTACATATTTTAGGCTTGGGCATTTAAAGCCATTCGTTCCCTCTGAAGGTAGGTCAAGGATTACCCAGATGAGGTTTCTCATCTAAGGGTCCTTAGGTGGTTGGCTGCAAAAAGCAGCACAAGAATTAAGAAAGCTGACCTCTTTAACCCTCCGGATGATGCATACGTCTTATTTAAAGTAAAATAATTTTACTCAAAGAAAGATATTAAATCAAATATGCTATTTGTTATGAAAGATGGATCATCTATTGCAACAGATTACCCATCTACTGCAACTCGTGCAATAGATGAGTAATCTATTGCGACAGGCGATTCATATTTTGCAATAGATTACCTATATGTTTCTCTAGTTCTCTGAACCCGACTCAACTGATTGCCCATCTACTACAAATTATGCAACAGATGGGTAATCTGTGCAATATATTGCTAATCTATTACGACAGATAGATCATCTATTGCATAAGTTGTCTGTGTTAACATGTAACCCAACTGACTTCAAATTATTATTATATAATTTAAATGTATCTATCTTTTTATAGATTATGCATCCATGGATCGTGCCTACTGAGCATGAGTTGGGGATGGCATCTTTTATAATTCTAGATCTTATTGATATAATAGCATACCCAATGGTAGAGTTAATAAAGAAGGAATTGGCTGGAGCAACAACCATAAGAAGGGCCCTTAGGCAAGGTAAACTTAATGTTGAGGCTCTTCATGAACAACCTACTTTAACAGATCCAGGTGCTTCTTCTGGGGTGTTGCTAGTGGATTTATTGATTTTGGTGGCAGGCATACTGAGGCTGATGCTGCTGCCAGTCATGATGATGAGCATGTTGATGCTCAATAAAAAATAATAAATATGTATGAAATCACCCCTTAGACCAATCCCTCTCACCCATACAGTGGTGCCTCCCACTCTTATAGTGGTCCCTCTCTTCCCTCTTCACCTTCATGTTCTCATTGCAAATGCAAAGTGTACAAGGATGGATAGAATAAACTTCTTGAAAAATTAGAGGCTATCGTTGAAGCTACTGAGAATTGAAATCCAAGAGGGGTGTCATACCAACCAAAAAAGTGAGGGAGACATTAACTCCTACAGTGGCGGTTAGGGGCAAAAAACAAAAAAATAGCCAAATACTCTCCAATCTGAAAACAAAAAAAATTACAAATCCTCCCTCTTCAAAAGTTGTTGAAGTTCAAGGGCCATTGAAGAATGTGGACATATACGTGACACTTAGTGACGAAGAGAAGAAGGAACTGTGAAGGACCATGAATTCCAAGAAACCTGCACAAGAATAAACCACACATATCTTTCACGCCCAAGACTTCAAGAATATAACAAGTATGCATAAGTGGTATGTGGATTGGGTAAGTTTACTTTTCCTAACCTAGCCTTCTAATCTACTCCATGAAGAAAAATCTAAGCAAAAAATATGTCATATGTTACAACATCTGGGTATTCTGGTGCAACTGGTGGTGGTTCTGTTACAACAGATTACCCATCTATTGCATAAATTGCGTTAGCTGGGTAATCTATGAACAGATTCAGAGAACCCTCTACAATTGATGAACCATCCATCACATCTTTCCACTATCTTTTACTTCTTTACAATTACTAACCTATTTAAAAATTGTCTTCTTATATCACAGTTTGTTGATGAAATTCTCTGCCTCATGAAGGGCAGGCAATTAGCGTACTCGGATGCTTATGATGCTGCCGATAGAATAATGGACCTCAACTTCTACAACAATTTCAAGAATAGGTACAATGAGATTAGTAGGCTAGCTGACACTCTTGGTTGCCCGAGATTTGATTGGTTAGTTTCTACGTTCGAATGAGATGAAGATATGTTTAACTATGTTAGAGAAAAGAGGCCATTTCCATACGACACAAGATGGACCAAGGCAAAGAGAATTCTTGCAGTCATGAATGTGGAAGTTAGACATTTTCTCGCTATTGAGATACTACTCGAGGAGGGAAAGATTAAGGTTTATGACTGCAACTTACTTGTCTTCGACGACTGCATTTTTTATCCACATGCAGCTACTGTTGGAGTTATTTCCCAGCTTATTGAGGCAGAGTAAACTGATAGATCATTTTCTAGTGGAAGTGTTGATGAAGAAAGAATGGGATTTTGAAGGTCGAAACAAGGACATAGACCGTTAAAAAAATAAAATCGATGTTGCATGTGGGTCGTACACGCTTGCATACATCAAATGTTTGCTGACCGACATAAAAATTATTGTTTTGTGCGACAGCGTTGTGTAAAAAATACAAGAGGTATGGGCTTATGGGGTATTAACTAGATGCTTGGAGCCTGTGTATAAAGAAGAAGATGTACAAAGACAAACGCCATAACAATTTTTTATTTCAAGCCATTTCACTTTACATGTAGTGGCAATTTTTTATGTTTGACGCAAGTTGAATTTTTTATAATACAACATATTGTCTATCTGTTGTAATATATAGTCTATCTATTGTGATAGATTGATTATTTATTGCAATAGGTTGGTCATCTGTTGTATTATGTATATGTTTCTATCTATCTATCGCAATATATATTCAATCAATTGCAACCTATAGTTTATCTGTTGCAACTGATAGGTAATCTATTGGAATAAATCAAAATAGCAGGAAGACCTATTTGATAATTTCCAACAGATAACCTACATGTTGCAACATTTGTCTAAATCTGTTTGATAATTTCCAACAAATATGTCGTCTGTTACAATAGATGTATTATATTTTATGATATTTGAATCTAGTATTCCATTTCAATTGATAATTCCAAAACTAACGATTAAATAAATTTCATATACAACATAAAATAAATCAAAGCCTTTAGAAATTACAAGAAATAACTCAACAAATAAATGAAATGTAAAAAAATTATTATGGGTACAAATGATCTACTGTACAAATAAATGAACAATTTAAACTTTGGTTCCAAAATTTCCTAAAGAGAGGTTATTACTTTGATGAAATTAATCTATAAAGGTCTACTCAATATGGACAAGTTGTTCTCCATCCGGTGCTATGGAATTCGGCTTTGGTCGTCGTGGATCTTTAATATCGCTTGGATATAGTTTCTGCGCTTTTGCTTCTCTATATTTCCGCAAAAGAGAAACATATATTTTGTGGAGTAATCCAGAATCAAGTCCATCATTTTGTAATTGTAATCCATCGCTCAAATACTCCGCGTAAGCGACAACAAAAAGACCACAATTCCTGCATTTTAAAAAAAATAGATATTCCATATCTTGCAATTTATGTAAGTGTTGTGAAATTTATGAAATGAAAATAAATCATGATACTTATAGGCTACCAATGGGTTGTTGAGCAATTCCTTCAACATATTCTACATCAAATGGGTTACACATTTTATCCCGGTATGCTTTAATCGTCGATCAATCAGTATGAATCTTTTGATCCAAAAAGCCACTCATATCAAGGTAAGTAGAAAATATTTTGGCCAGCTTTTGTAACTCAGACGACGGTCCATAATATCTTCTTTGTGACATTGAGTCATAAACACAGATGCGCCTCTCTTTTAGAATGACAACAACCAACACCTAATGAAATTCATCACCACAAATGATTGGTATGTACTCTTCATCGATCAAATGCCAAGGTAAGACAACTGGAATGCTAAAATCTTTGATGATGTTGATTAAACATTACTCATTTTGGGAAACTTCTGGTTGTTGTTGACAATACCTATCATAGAAACTATTGATGCAAACTTTGTACAAACAATTATCTGTCGTGTATCTGTATTGTTCTTGTGTTTGCAACTTTGCCTTCTTTCGAAGGTAGTAAGAAATGACATTGATGTGTTGCACATATTATTAAATATTTCAGATTATGTGATAATAAAATTAATACACATATGAAATAAAATAAAATATTAATTAATAGTAATATGTATGTCATTTAAACCTCACCATTCCATCAAGTTTGGGGCTGTGACATCAAATAGAACCAATCCTTCATTCCGGTATGTGCATCAACAAAGTCAAACATATCAAAACCAAAACTCGATTCGTTCACTTTGTAGTGTTTGCCATTTTTTTCTATATGATTTATATGTGTTAATGTCATCTTTTTACAACAAGGATTGTATAAATAAATATCTTTAAAAATAATTTATGTACTTACCGGCATAATGCTTTAACAGACCATAGGCAATCCATTCTGAATAGTCGTTGATCAACTTTGTTAGTTTTCTTAGAGCCTCATCCGAGATGTTGAACCCTTTAAATGGGTAGTTCTTCCATTCTCCCAAACTGATAGGTTCTATTTTTTTCTTCTTCCTTTGAAGCAGTTGATGGATTATCAACTATGATATTATGCTATTTAGCAGTAGCTTCTACTGTGACATCCACCTGGAAAGCTAGAATTGTCAATGCTAATCACAGATTTACAACAGATTATCTATCTGTTACATCAGATGAATCATCTATTGGGATAAATTCGAATAGATAAAATAGAGTTGTACGATAAATTTGAACATAAGACCCATCTGTTGCAACTATGACTCATTTATTAGTACAAATTAAAATAATACGAAGACCTATTTGATTTTCTAAAATAGACATACATATGTTGCAACAAATAACACATCTAATACAATAGGTAAAACAACTGTTGCAACAGATAACGCATCTGATTCAATAGGTTAGATAACAGTTGCAACACATATATATATATATGTTTGATAATTTTCAGTAGATGTATCTTCTGTTGAAACAGATATGTGTCTATTCATTTATTGGAATAGATGATATACATTCACCTTCTTCAGCTCATGCTGCTCTTCTGTGGACCTTGTACATTGATCAAAGGTTCAATACAAAGACAGAGGAGTTGAAATTTTTCTTTTTGTGATGCTTGATGATGCCTTGAAAAAAATTTTCCTTCTCCTCTTAGCCACCTTGATCTCTAGTGGAGTGTATGGATATGAAATCATTTTTGATAGAATGACACTCCTATTAGATGCCATTTCCTTTATAGAAGCAGTTAATACGTCAATAGCATTAATCACTACATCATGTTTCACCTTACAATCTAGATATTTCCATGCAGAACATTTGCTAGAAGTGGAAAAATTTGTATAACCAGTATGATCATAATCATAATGGTTTGATGTTTTAAAAACTGTAAGAGGAGCATCATTATCCCCAACAGTAGCACCACTACCACTACCATCATCAACAGTAATAAGCCCGCCCTCTAGAATTTTTTTTCTCGTGATGGTTGTTGCTTCAAATAATTCCTCTTTTATTCTATCAATGACCTTAGTGTCCGATAAAGTTTGCACAGATCGTAAAGTAAAAAAAATGACATCTTCAACTCTCGATTGATCGGAACAAGCCACAGATGGATAGTCTAAAATAATCAGTACATATATTAAAATGATGATGAAATCATTAATTAAAACAAAAACTTAATTAGACTTATTGCTTCCTTCAGGGGGTTGGAGAGATCAAGAAATTTTGAATTTATATCAGTTATGGCCAACAACAGTCTCAGGATTCTCGGACAGAAAGCTTCTTCTTGGTAGATCACTTGTTGTCTCAAATAAGGAATGACTTCAAACGCCTAAGCCTATAAAATAATGCCATTAAATCAAAAGCATTGTGAATAAAAAATGAATCATATCATAATAAAAGAAATATTTACCATAAAATCCCATGGAAAACCATATAAGTCGACTATTTTTGGTGTTAACAACGTCAACAAATATTTGACAGTCATTTTGAAGCTTTCATAACCCCAAGGATAGCTGTTAAATGCCTCAAGATCCTTGGAGAGCTTTATTAAACCAAGTGGTATGTTGTTGTTAACATCTCTCGCCTAAAGAATATTATGTACAAACCAAACCAAGCACAATGATTGCTTGTGAATCTTTGAAAGTCTATTAACTTTCAATGCTTCTATCAAATTGATGATTTTGAAGCTTGGACCAACAAGGGACATTGGGTCATCTTGATCACTCGACTTGCCTTTGCCTTTTTTGGGTGTACGGGGTGCTTTTTTGGGGTTAGAATAGGTATAACTTGAGAAGGAGAAGGAGGATAACATTTTAATCCAGTAACTATGGAAAACTCCCTCCAACCAAAACAAACAGGCATCCCACAATAATTTATCCACACCTTATTCATCTTATCTTTTTTATTCATATATAAACATATGCTTGAGAAGATCATATACCATTTTTATTTGAAAACAAGAATTGTTGTCCTCCGACAAATCAAGACATTGTCCAAAACAGCTATCCATAAAATAAGCATCCAATTTTATTCTCAAAGTATTTTTCTGAAGGCGTCGAAAGATTTTTGTAAGACCCCACAAAATCCTAAGCTTAATTCAGCCCTTTAAAGCTTGTTAAGGGGTCCCAAACTTAGAAAATTTTAGCTAAGTATTCATACTTAGAGTTACTTTAGCCTTCATAGTTGGCGATTTCATTTTGCGACTCTTATGACTATTAAATATCGATCTTTAAGTTGCTTCATGTTTAGGAATGCCACAAGTTTCAAATTTTTTGGACCTCATTTAAAGCACGTTTGGGAGTCCATACCAGTGTATCGACACGATATGACGCACCGCGTTACTTATAGCATCAATGAATATTTCCCCCATCTCCCAGTGCAATTTTAGTGAACCAATGCAAACTCAACACGGTGCGTCGATCCCATCGATGCAGAGCGTCGCTCTGCACGTCGCTAGTTCAGTTTTCAGTCATTAAAAATTGTACCCTCAGGGGTATTTAGGTCATTTTCCCATGTCTATCAGCCCCCAAAATATGAGATTAATTCACTTCAGAGGCAAAATCCATTCACTATTCTCAAGATTACTCAAGAACAAAACCCTAGGACTTCTAATTCAATGTTTAAGATTCAAGAACTCACCATCAACCTTCATTAATTCAAGTACTCAGGTATGTGAAGTGTTCACCCAAGGGTTCCTTTCACCCTTGGAGTCCAAGAAACTCTTTTTAAACTTAAAGTAGATTGATTTCATGATTTCCATGATTGGATTTAAGTGTATTCATGATTATAATGTTAATTGAGTTTCTTATCCATGGTTTATTACAAGTTTCATATGGAATTAATTATCATGTGTGTAGTATCACGTGAATTTATGTTGAAGCCATTGAATTTGTGAATTTGTGAAATAATGTTATGATGCCTACATGTTTTTTAGTATCATGCGCATATTGGCATTCCCCAAGAGTTTGTTAAAGTGCTCATGTGAACTAAATTGGGAAAAATCATGACATGCTAGTATATGTGTAAACTTATGCCTTACAAGTGTTTGATAAAATATCTCTATGGATGAGTTATGAACAAGTGCACAATGTTATGCTTTTCAAGTTTACTCTATTCTTTACTTTTCATGCTATCGAGTCCTAAGGGTATTCAATACCAAAAAATTTAGTTTTTTACCTAGAGCTATAGTAGTTACAGAACAGTCTCAGTAGTGTTACGAACAGTAGTACTCAGTAATCAATCACAGTGTCGGTTTAGTATTTAGTTCAGAACTTAATGAACCCAGTCAGTTAACTAAATTCAGTAGTACTCCATCAGTTAACGGAACCCAGTGAACTCAGTTCTGTTCAGTTAGACAGTACGATCAGTAACAGTTCAGTCAAGCCTAGTATGAACTAGAAATCAGTTTAGTGTCTATTTAGTTGGGAGTAGGATTCAGCAACGAGCGAACCCAGGGATGGGGGCATTCCTGCCAGCATAGGGTTTGACCCTTAGTAGAGATCCCTGCGTTATAGAACTACGTATCCAGCGTAGGTTGAGATATCTTCCTGTTAGACTAGGGTTGATACATCTCATACGAGTTTTCCTGCCAGCGAGGGTTGACGAAAAAGCTTCCTGTCAGAGAGGGTTAACTTACAGCTTGTCTTTACCCATAGCATGGTACTGACACCCTTCTAACTGGGGTTATAGGTTGGAACCTAATCCATTCAGAGAGGGGCATATCGGTTAGATAATTACCTCCCATAGTTTCTGTTTTAGTTTCAATCTCAGTATAGAACTCAATTCAGTTTTACAGAATCAGGACTGTCAGAAACAGTCACCCAGTTATCAATCAGGACTGTTAGAAATAGTCACTCAGTATCAGTATTACAATTTCAGTAACTCTACTATCAGTTATTCAATATTCAGAACTCAGTAACCAGTGTTAATATGATCTCAGTTACAGTTTATGTATTCATGCATGTTCTCTCATTCAGTTATGTTCATGTTACTCAGTGAGTTATTGTTCATGCACATGAACCCATGCATATCAGCCTACCTAACTTAGTATACTAGTACATTCAAAGTACTGGCGTATACCTTTCTTTTGTGCTATGATGTCTTATATCATAGGTTCAGGAGCACAAGCTCCTGACCGTACTTAGCAGCCCAACCTATCAGCAACAAACTTAGTGGTGAGTCCTCATATTTTTAGGATATAGTATTATTTTAGTATTTTAGAATAGTTTTTAGTAGTTGGAGTTGGTTGGGGGCTTGTCCCATCAACTCCATAATTCAGACAGTTAGAGGCTTTCAGACTAGAGTATTTAAGACATGTGTTTCAGTATTCAGTATTGGTTTTTAGTAATTAACCTTATGGAGTTTAAAGTCTCACTTTCACATTTATTTTAGACAGGTTGCTATTACACTATTATTATTATACAGTGCTTAGAGCAGGTACCAGTCATGGGTTAGCTGGTGGTCCTTCAGGGTCGCTAGCACCGTGTAGCATCCGGGGTACGGACTCGGGGTGTTACAAACTTGGTATTAAAGACTAAGGTTCAACAGAGTCTTAGGAAACCTAAAAGCCTCATCTAGTAGAGTCTTATGCATGGGTGTATAGCATGCCACACTTATGGAAATGAGGGTACAGGATATTTTAGGAAAAGTTTCCCTTCTTTCAGTATTCATGTCGTGCGAGTGAGAATAAACTCACAATGAACTCTCAGTCTAATCCTTTCCTTCCTTATGTTTATAAAACATGTCTCTCATGAAGAACGGAAGAAGAAAAGGAAATCAGCTAGCCCTTCAGCCTGCCCAGGCAGATCCTCTAGATGAGCATTTCTCCCATGTGGAATTTAGGGCTGCATTTACCTCTCTAGCCAATTTAATGGCAGCCCAGAATGAACACCTAGCTACCATTCTAGAAAATCCAGTAGCCAATACTGTTGCAACTAAAATTCGGTACTTTACCAGAATGAACCCTCTCTCTTTTACCAGGTTAAAGTCAGATAACGACCCACAGGAATTTCTTGATCAGGTGCAAAAGGTTACAAATATTATGGAGGTGACTACAGTAAGAGTGTTGAGTTAGCCGTATATGATTTACAGGATGTGGCTCATTCGTGGTTTAAATAGTGAAAAACAGAGAGGGCCGCAGATGCAGGGCACATAGAATGGGAGGAGTTTGCTATTACTTTTCTGGATAGGTTCTTCTCGCTAGAGTTGAGGGAATCGAAGGTTTAAGAGTTTATTAATCTAAAGTAGGGAAACATGTCAGTACAAGAGTATTCTCTCAAGTTTACTCAGTTAGCCAGATATGCCCTTCATGTGGTAGCAAATAGTAGATCTAAGATGAGTAAGTTTGTTTTGGTTGTGTCTAACAGTATGGTTAAGAAATATAGGACCACAATACTGATTAGTGAAATGGACATATCCAGGCTCATGGTCCAAGATCAACAGATAGAGGAGGCTAAGAATAAAGAGAAGGAGAGGAAGAATAAGAGAGCTACAATAGGTAGCTTCAACTTCACTCAGCCTAAGTCAGAGGGTGGGAATCATTCTTAGTTCCACCCAAAATCTTTAGTTCCAGCTCTGTCCTCAGCCAGTGCTCCAGTGCCAAAATTTAGTAACGGCAATAGAGATAGGGCATCAGGCCCTAAACCCCAGGGTAGTGTTAGCAGTGCTCAAACAAATCCTTTCTACCAGAAATATGGCAGAAACCATCAGGGTGTCTGTAGAGATGGCAGCGATGTATGTTTCAAATATGGAAAGCCAGACCACAGGGTCAGATAGTGTCCTCAGGTGGGGTCGCAGAGAGCATAATCATCCCCCAGCTCAGTCCGATCGCCCGAACCAGTAGGGTGCCACTTCTAGTGCACCAGTTGGCAACTTCCAAATAGACTCTATGCACTTCAGTCCTGAAAGGATTAGGAAAATTCTCCTGATATGGTCACTGGTACGTTACAAGTTTATCATTTGCATATTTATTCTTTGCTAGATCGAGGAGCCTCCTTGTCCTTTGTAACTCCTCATATAGTTTTTGACCTCGGAATCAGTCTCGAAATCCTAGTAGAGCCTTTCTTAGTCTCTACCCTAATTGGTAAATCTATTATAGCCCGATGGGTATACAGGAACTGTCCGATCATGGTATCTTAGAAAGTTACTTCAGCAGACTTAGTAGAATTAGAGATGACAGATTTTAGTGTCATTCTCAGTATGGATTGGCTTCATTCATGCTATGCCTCAGTTGACTGCAGAAATAGAATTTTCCAAATTCAGTTTTCGAATGAACTTGTCCTAGAATGGAGGGGTAGTACCTTAGCACTTAGCGGTCAGCTTGTTTCATACCTAAGGGAGAGAAAAATGATATTTGGGGGGTGTGTCTATTATTTTGTTTGATTTAAAGATTCTAGTTACGATACTCCCAGTCTTGAGTCAGTTCCAGTGCATGTGAATTCCCAAATGTATTTCTCAAAGATCTTCTCAGAGTTTCTCCTCAGAAGGAAATTGACTTTGGAATAAACCTTCTTCCATATACTTATCCCATCTCTATCCTACCATATAGAATGGCTCCAGTAAAACTCAAAGAATTAAAAGAACAATTGGAGGATTTCCTAGATAAGGGATTCATTAGACCCAGCATATCCCCTTGGGGTGCACCAGTTCTATTCGTGCGTAAGAAGGATGGTTCTCTTAGAATATGTATAGACTACCATCAGTTGAATAAAGTCACGATCAAGAACAAGTATCCACTTTCCAGAATCGATGACTTGTTTAACTAACTTCAGGGTGCCAGTTACTTTTCTATGATAGACCTCAGATCAGGCTATCATCAGTTAAAAGTCAGAGAATGTGACATTTTGAAAATAGCTTTTAGAACTTTGTATGGTCACTTTAAATTCCTAGTCATGTCATTTGGTCTCACCAATGCCCCATCAACTTTCATGGACTTGATAAACCATGTGTTCAAGCAGTACTTGGACATGTTCGTCATAGTCTTCATTGATGACATTCTTGTCTACTCCCATTGATACGGTTGGGGCAGCCTCCACAGGTACACGGCCTTTCACACGAAGCCAAGCTCGGGAATTACAAAAACTCCAAGCTTTGTTCATGCAAGTGGCCGTGTGTGAGTTGGTGATTGAACCAACCAAGGACCTAAACGTTTTTATGTGTGAAGAGAGGTCTTAATGTGTAATAAGCTACTCTTCTGATACGGTTGGGGCAGCCTCCACACGTACACGGCCTTTCACACGAAGCCAAGCTCGGGAATTACAAAAACTCCAAGCTTTGTTCATGCAAGTGGCCGTGTGTGAGTTGGTGATTGAACCAACCAAGGACCTAAACGTTTTTATGTGTGAAGAGGGGTCCTAATGTGTAATAAACTACTCTTCAAGGTTGGCACAAGAAGCAAGGGCGGATGGGTCATTTTACCCCTTTTGTTTGTAGTATAAATAGAACATGTTAGAGAGTTAGTCTTTAGTTTTTGAATGCTGAAATTTGTAACCTAAAATACTAAACATTTCTCTCTCTCTTCCACTCTTGGAAGCCGCCACTATTTCCTCACAAGTAGAGGGATACTTGTGTTGTCTCTTTGGCTAGAAACAAGGGTTTTGAGGTCTTTGAGTGCCTCTTGGTCCTCGTAAGAACTTGGTGTTTATATTCATTAGACTTAGGGTCCTCTCTTGATGTTAGGGTTCTTAGTTTCTTGAATGTTATATGTCAAGTTATCTATCTTTCTTTATCTTGTTGTTTTTGTCGATTTTGTTATCTTAAAGTCTAGTGAAGCCGTGTGGGGCTCTTTTCGATTCACTAGCATTGTTATCTATCTTGTTGTTCTTGTGTTGTTGGGCTGAAAAACTGAATATTAAACTTGTTGTTCTTGGTGTTGTTGGACTGAAATCCGAGTCTACTTGATGTTCTTGTTGTTGTTGGTTTGATCTTGTATCATTTGGTATCAAAGCTTGACCGGTTGTGTTCCAACATAACCCATCTTGGGCTAGTACACGGCTTAAACAAACAACACCAAAAAGGAAATTCTGAAAATCAGTCCATTAAAAGTGGAATCCGAGAATGATGTTGCATGTCTAGATCTAAGTGTTAATTTTGCTTGTTTAGTGAGTTCCTAGTGTTGGTTTCTTTCTCACCAACACTAAGGTGTCTAGATCCGAAAGTTGAGCTTGAAAACTTGAACATTGTGTAGTGACTTGAAGTGGCCGAAAGTTGTATGTTGTTGATGACCAAAGAAAAATAAAATCGGTGGATGTTGTGTTTATGTGCTAAAGAAGTTGAAGAAGATTGTTGAGGTGTTCATCTTTTGAACTTGTTCATCTTGTTCATCTTGTTGTGTGCTCAAGTTGTAAGACAAGCTATAAAGTTGTTGTGAAAGACTTGCACCCATCACCTTGTAGTCTTGTCAATCACTTTTCCCTAATTCAAGGAGCCTTGTTTTGTGGGATTAGTCTACCAAACATCACTTTCTTGGGTTTGAAAAGGGTGAAATACTACAAGATTTTAATTTCCCACCAAAAAAACACTTTGAAAACTATAACAAGTTGTGTGAATATTGACAAAAAAAAAAAGAAAAGAAAACGTGTGGAACCATTGCATGCTGCCACGTCACTATAAGCTCAACTTAGGATGTTCTTTGGTTGCTAATTGTTGATCCTTGGTTTCCCTTACTTGGTCCTAGAACTAATTAACAAACTAGTACATTCCTACTAGGTTGTCAATTAGATCCTTGAACCGTTTGTTCGTGTCAACGTTTATTTGAGTGCTTTTATTCGTTTGAATGAGTTGCTGATTTTTGGTTCTAGTCCGGCAAGAATTCTTTGAGTCTTCAAACAAGAATCCATTCCGGATAAGAGCATACTCATACCTTAGAATTTCACGGTTACTAGCCAATTATACAACACTTGTGGAACACGAACTTTTGGTGAACTAAAGCGGATAATATCTTGACAATGGAAGGAACTACGTCTCATAGTGTGGATACTAATGCCCTTGATTCTATGAGGGTCACTCTTGAGGCCGTTACCCGAACACTTGAAAGGTTGAATTCGGAATTTGGGGCCGTGAGAGGGGACTTGGCAGCAATAAAGGGGGAAGTGTCGACTATTAGTGGGAGATTAGAACAAGTGGAGAGTCAAAGGAACTCTCGTCCTTCTACTCCTATACATGTATCTACCAATGGTCATGATAGGACCTCCTCCGCAACCATCACCCCCGAAACAGTCCACCAAATGCTAAATGCACCCCAAGCTCCACTAAATACCGCAAGCCAAACTACCTATTTTCCTCCAAACCGAGACTCCACTAGACCACTACATTTCCAAGCCCCTCCAATTCCACAAGAGGGATTTGGACGCCAAGTACCTCCACTAAATCCGAACCCTCCATTCCAAGCTCCATTAAACCAAAGACCACAAATTCCAAATCCTCCGAATCAAAACGGCCAAGGCCGACCAGCCCACTTTGAAGGATACGGTAGAGAGGAGTATAAAAGAGATGGAGCCTTTGATGATGCTTATATGAGGGAGGAGGAGTTAAGAGGGGGTCGAGGAGAACCTAGGAGATACCGGGGGTATGGAGATAGGGGAAACCGACACCAAGAGAGAGACGTAGGCATCAACACCATCAAGTTGAGCCTACCCATCTTTAAGGGTGAAAGTGATCCCGAGGCCTACTTAACTTGGGAATCGGCTTGTGACAAAGTTTTCCAAGTTAATGACATCTCGGACGAAAAGAAGAGTTGCTACGCTATAGCTCACCTTGAGGGCTATGCTAACACTTGGTGGGAGTATGTTAAACGATTTGGTAATGAATTAGTCGATGGGCAGCCACCACCTTGGTATCGGTTGAGGTATTTGATGAGACAACGATACCTTCCCGAGAGATATCGTCATGAGTTGCTTGCTAGATTATATGGCTTGCGGCAAGGAGGCAAGAGTGTGATGGCCTACTTCGACGAGTTCCAACAACTCATGTTGAAACTTGATCATCGTGGGGAGCAAATCAGCCACGACATCATCCGGTTCAAGTGCGGGTTGAACAAAGAGATCTCCACTCATTTGACCCTTCACCGGTTTGAAACCATTGACGGTATATTCCAAGCGGCCCTTGAGATTGAAAGGGAACTTAAGGAGAGATCATCCTTCAAGGCAAGGGTACCAACTCCCTCGGGTTAGACCAAAAACAAGGACCAACCCGCACCTACGAAGCTGCCCGAGTCCAAAACAGTCCCTAAATTTCCTCCGAAACCGGAGGCTCACAAATATCCCAACCCAAAGGGGTTCCAATGCTTCAAGTGCCAAGGTTGGGGGCATAAGGCCAATGAATGTCTGAACCGGCGCAATGTGATCCTACGAGAAGGAAAGGTGTACTACCTTGGTGAGGAGGTGGAATCCGAAAGGGGGGAGGATGAGGCCGAGCCTCAAGATGGAGAGGGAGCTGAAAATGGGCCGAATGATGATGAAGTAGACGGTAGTGAAGATGTCTATCCACAAGAAGGGGAGTGTGTGGTTCCTAACTTTGTGGTTAGACGTGTCATGATTAGTAAGGCGATAGGTGACCCGAGTCAAAGGGAAAATCTATTCCATACTAAGTGTCTTGTAAAGGAGAATGTGTGCACCTTGGTGATTGATAGTGGTAGTTGTGCAAATGTTGCGAGCCATGCTATGGTAAATTTCTTGAAGCTACCAACTACACCACACACTAGTCCTTACAAGCTACAATGGTTGAATGATTGTGGTGAATTAAGGGTCACAAGGCAATGTGTGATTCGGTTTAAGGTGGGAAACTACCACGATGAGGTACTTTGTGACGTGATCCCAATGCAAGCATGTCACTTGTTGTTAGGTAGACCATGGCAATATGATAGGTCTACTAAACACGATGGGAGGACCAACCGGTATACGCTTGAGAAGGATGGCCGAAAGGTCACACTTCATCCTCTTTCACCCTCCCAAGTAAACGAGTGGCATCAAAGGATGAGAGAGTTGAAGGGAAAGGGGAAGGAATCCGGGAAGGGAGAAAAGGGGGGGAGTGCCGTAGGTGAGGAAGTCGGGACATCCGAGGCTGTCCCAACGACAAGGGAGACGGAAAACGTAGTGATGTTGGCTAGGAGGAAAGAACTCTTCGTGGATCATGATGAAAACAAGCCGATGTTACTCTTGGCCCATTGTTTTAATACTAACCCCACTAATTCTTCCATTTCCCCTTTGATTTCTTGTGTGTTGCAGGAGTATGAAGATGTATTTCCTCAAGAACTTCCGCAAAGATTGCCCCCACTTCGGGGAATCGAGCACCAAATTGATTTGGTGCCGGGTTCACAACTTCCAAACAAACCGGCCTATAGGAGCAATCCCATGGACACTAAGGAGCTTGAAAGACAAGTTGAGGAGCTTCTCAACAAGGGATACATCAAGGAAAGCATGAGTCCGTGTGCTGTTCCGGTGCTTTTGGTACCAAAGAAGGACGGAACTTGGCGTATGTGCGTCGATTGTAGGGCCATCAACAAAATCACTATAAGGTATCGTCATCCAATCCCTAGACTAGATGATATGTTAGATGAGCTCCACGGATCTTGTTTGTTTTCTAAAGTGGACCTTAGGAGTGGCTATCACCAAATTCGCATGCAACCCGGTGATGAGTGGAAGACCGCATTCAAGACCAAATTCGGTCTATATGAGTGGCTGGTCATGCCCTTCGGCCTTACCAATGCTCCTAGCACCTTTATGAGGCTAATGAATCATGTAATGAAGCCTTATATTGGAAAATTTGTGGTGGTTTACTTTGATGATGTGTTGGTATATAGTAAATCTATTGATGATCATGTAATGCATTTGAGATGTGTGTTTGATGTGCTCCGAAAGGAGAAGCTGTATGCCAACATGGAGAAGTGTTCTTTTGGCGTTGATAAGGTTATATTCTTGGGTTTTGTCGTGAGCTCAAGGGGTGTGGAAGTGGACGATTCCAAGATAGACTCTATTCGAAGTTGGCCGACCCCTAAAACTATTGGAGAAATCCGAAGTTTCCACGGGTTGGAGAGCTTCTATAGGAGGTTTGTCAAAGGATTTAGTTCCATAGCAGCCCCCTTAATCGAGGTAATTAGAAAAGACGGACCCTTTAAATGGGGTGATGAGCAAGCTAGGGCTTTTGAGGCCTTGAAAGCTACGCTCATCTCGGCGCCTTTATTGCAATTTCCCGATTTTGATAAGATGTTTGAAGTAGAGTGTGATGCTAGTAAGGTTGGCATCGGGGCTGTTTTGATGCAAGAAGGTAAGCCCGTTGCTTATTTCAGTGAAAAGCTCAAAGGGGCAACTCTTAATTACTCAACTTATGATTTGGAGTTGTACGCCCTTGTTAGAGCTTTGGGAAATTGGCAACATTATTTGTGGCCTAAGGAGTTTGTGATACGAACGGATCATGAGTCGTTGAAACACCTTAAGAGCCAAGACAAGTTGAATAGGCGTCATGCTAAGTGGATTGAGTTCATCGAGACTTTCCCTTATGTAATTCATTACAAAAGGGGAAAGGAAAATGTTGTTGCCGATGCCTTGTCTAAGAAGCATGTGCTTGTTGCTACCTTGTCTTTGAAATTGATGGGTTTTGAGAGCTTGCGGTTGTTGTATCCCGAGGATCCTACCTTTGCTCCTATCTTTAGGGAATGCGAAGAGTGGGGAAGGGACCGTTGGCTTAAGGAGAATGACCATTTCTCCTACTCTCGGTTCGATGGGTATTTGTTCAAAAGGAGGCGGTTGTGTGTTCCTTCTAGTTCTTGGAGGGAATTATTTGTGAGGGAGGCCCATGACGGAGGCCTCATGGGGCACTTTGGGATAGACAAGACCCTCAGAATCTTAGAGGAGAACTTCTATTGGCCAAAAATGCGCAAAGACGTCACTAAAATTTATAGTCAATGCGTGGCCTGTCGGAGTGCGAAATCTCGTCTCCTACCTCAAGGATTGTACACCCCACTCCCTACTCCCCTTAGACCTTGGTTGGACATTTCGATGGATTTTGTTTTGGGGCTGCCAAGGACTAGAAAGGGCCGAGATAGCATTTTTGTTATTGTTGATAGATTCTCTAAAATGGCTCATTTTATTCCATGTGCTAAAACCGAGGATGCTCGTAGTGTAGCTTCATTATTTGTTGAACATGTTGTAAAGCTTCACGGGGTACCGAGGACTATTGTGAGCGATAGGGACTCCAAGTTCCTAAGTCTCTTTTGGAAGTCCATGTGGGGTAGGCTTGGAACGAAGTTACTTTTCTCCACGTCTTGCCACCCACAAACCGATGGCCAAACGGAGGTAGTAAATAGAACCTTAGGGTCTATGCTACGTTCTATGGTTAAGGGTAAACTGACTTCATGGGAAGATCACCTACCCTTGGTGGAGTTTGCATACAACCGGGTAATACATTCGAGCACGGGAATGACTCCCTTTGAATGTGTTTACGGCCTAAATCCCCTTACCCCTTTAGATCTCACTCCTTTGTCTAGTGATCTCATGACCAGCTTAGATAGAAATAAAAGAGCCGAGGCAATGAAGAAAATGCATGAGACGGTGCGGCTCAAGCTTGAAAAGAAGAACCAAGAGGTTGCAAAAAGGGTTAACAAAGGGAGAAGAAGGCTTGTGCTTGAACCCGGAGATTGGGTGTGGGTGCATCTTCGAAAGGATCGGTTTCCAGCTCAAAGGAAGTCCAAATTGCTGCCAAGGGGTGATGGTCCTTTCCAAGTACTTGAGAGAATCAATGACAACGTCTACAAGATTGACCTTCCACCGGAATATCAAGTGCACAACACTTTCAACGTTGGTGATCTCTCCCTCGTTGATGCGGTTGAAGATGACCAAATGCTGAATTTGAGGTCAAATTCCTCTCAAGATGGAGAGGATGATACGGTTGGGGCAGCCTCCACACGTACACGGCCTTTCACACGAAGCCAAGCTCGGGAATTACAAAAACTCCAAGCTTTGTTCATGCAAGTGGCCGTGTGTGAGTTGGTGATTGAACCAACCAAGGACCTAAACGTTTTTATGTGTGAAGAGGGGTCCTAATGTGTAATAAACTACTCTTCAAGGTTGGCACAAGAAGCAAGGGCGGATGGGTCATTTTACCCCTTTTGTTTGTAGTATAAATAGAACATGTTAGAGAGTTAGTACTCACTTTTTGAATGCTGATTTTTGCCTTTTGTTTGTAGTATAAATAGAACATGTTAGAGAGTTAGTACTCACTTTTTGAATGCTGATTTTTGTAACCTAAGAACACTAAAATTTTCTCTCTCTCTTCCACTCTTGGAAGCCGCCACTACTATCTCACAAGTAGAGGGATACTTGTGTTGTCTCTTTGGCTAGAAATAAGGGTTTTGAGGTCGTTGAGTGCTTCTTGGTCCTCGTAAGAACTTGGTGTTTATATTCATTAGACTTAGGGTCCTCTCTTGATGTTAGGGTTCTTAGTTTCTTGAATGTTATATGTCAAGTTATCTATCTTTCCTTATCTTGTGGTTGTTGTTGATTTTGTCATCTTAAAGTCTAGTGAAGCCGTGTGGGGCTCTTTTCGATTCACTAGCATTGTTGTTTATCTTGTTATTCTTGTGTTGCTGGACTGAAAAAACGAAACTTTAAACTTGTTGATCTTGTGTTGTTGGACTGAAATCCGAGCCTACTTGAAGCTCTTGGTGTTGTTGGTTTGATTTTGTATCATTTGGTATCAAAGCAAGACCGGTTGTGTTCCAACATAACCCATCTTGGGCTAGTACACGGCTTAAACAAACAACACCAAAAGGAAATTCTGAAAATCTGTCCATTAAAAGTAGAATCCGAGAATGATGTTGCATGTCTAGATCTAAGTGTTATTTTGCTTGTTTAGTGAGTTCCTAGTGTTGGTTTCTTTCTCACCAACACTAAGGTGTCTAGATCCAAAAGTTGAGCTTGAAAACTTGAACATTGTGTAGTGACTTGAAGTGGCCGAAAGTTGTATGTTGTTGATGACCAAAAAGAAATAAAATCGGTGGATGTTGTGTTTATGTGCTAAAGAAGTTGAAGAAGATTGTTGAGGTGTTCATCTTTTGAACTTGTTCATCTTGTTCATCTTGTTGTGTGCTCAAGTTGTAAGACAAGCTATAAAGTTGTTGTGAAAGACTTGCACCCATCACCTTTTAGTCTTGTCAATCACTTTTCCCTAATTCAAGGAGCCTTGTTTTGTGGGATTAGTCTACCAAACATCACTTTCTTGAGTTTGAAAAGGGTGAAATACTACAAGATTTTATTTTTCCCACCAAAAACACTTTGCAAACTATAACAAGTTGTGTGAATATTAACAAAAAAAAAAAAAAAAAAAAAAAAAACGTGTGGAACCATTGCATGCTGCCACGTCACTATAAGCTCAACTTAGGATATTCTTTGGTTGCTAATTGTTGATCCTTGGTTTCCCTTACTTGGTCCTAGAACTAATTAACAAACTAGTACATTCCTACTAGGTTGTCAATTAGATCCTTGAACCGTTTGTTCGTGTCAACGTTTATTTGAGTGCTTTTATTCGTTTGAATGAGTTGCTGATTTTTGACTCTAGTCCGGCAAGAATTCTTTGAGTCTTCAAACAAGAATCCATTCCGGATAAGAGCTTACTCATACCTTAAAAAAAATTCACGGTTAATAGCCAATTATACAACACTTGTGGAACACGAACTTGTGGTGAACTAAAGCGGATAATATCTTGACAATGGAAGGAACTACGTCTCATAGTGTGGATACTAATGCCCTTGATTCTATGAGGGTCACTCTTGAGGCCGTTACCCGGACACTTGAAAGGTTGAATTCGGAATTTGGGGCCGTGAGAGGGGACTTGGCAGCAATAAAGGGGGAAGTGTCGACTATTAGTGGGAGATTAGAACAAGTGGAGAGTCAAAGGAACTCTCGTCCTTCTACTCCTCTACATGTATCTACCAATGGTCATGATAGGACCTCCTCCGCAACCATCACCCCCGAAACAGTCCACCAAATGCTAAATGCACCCCAAGCTCCACTAAATACCGCAAGCCAAACTACCTATTTTCCTCCAAACCGAGACTCCACTAGACCACTACATTTCCAAGCCCCTCCAATTCCACAAGAGGGATTTGGACGCCAAGTACCTCCACTAAATCCGAACCCTCCATTCCAAGCTCCATTAAACCAAAGACCACAAATTCCAAATCCTCCGAATCAAAACGGCCAAGGCCGACCAGCCCACTTTGAAGGATACGGTAGAGAGGAGTATGGAGGAGATGGAGCCTTTGATGATGCTTATATGAGGGAGGAGGAGTTAAGAGGGGGTCGAGGAGAACCTAGGAGATACCGGGGGTATGGAGATAGGGGAAACCGACACCAAGAGAGAGACGTAGGCATCAACACCATCAAGTTGAGCCTACCCATCTTTAAGGGTGAAAGTGATCCCGAGGCCTACTTAACTTGGGAATCGGCTTGTGACAAAGTTTTCCTAGTTAATGACATCTCGGACGAAAAGAAGAGTTGCTACGCTATAGCTCACCTTGAGGGTTATGCTAACACTTGGTGGGAGTATGTTAAATGATTTGGTAATGAATTAGTCGATGGGCAGCCACCACCTTTGATACGGGACAAATGGCCATCTTATATTTTGATGACATCTTTGGAGGCCAACATATAGAGGATTAAGACTTGGTCACCTCGAGAATACAAGAACATGCATGGAGAACCTGTTTTGAGCATAACTTAAAGCAATCTCGCATGTGGAAGATTGCTTGGATCATTTAAGATTGAGGACTCACGGTTTTGGACCTTAATTAAGGGCATTTTGGACATTACACATGGTGTATTAACACACCATGGCCGTACCTATCATTAAGGGCAAGGTGGTCTTTTTGTCTTCTTTTGTAATACACTATAAATAGGTCATTTTAGCTCATTTCTTGTAGTTTTTGAATGATGAAGAATTGAAAGACATATTTTCTCTCTTTTGAGAGTGTAACACCATTAGTTGTAGGACTTGGAAAAGTCACCCTTAGCATAGGGCTTGGAAAAGCCAATATTGATCTTTGCTTGGAAACGGTAGATCTTGAGGCGAGTTCATTCCCTTGGTGGTCACCGTAAGAGTGTGGTTTTGATTGTTACATTCATTAGGGGTTAGTGTTGAAATACACTTGGTTCTTAATCTTGTAATAATCTTGGTCTCACTATCTATCTTTATTTTCTTGCAAATCGTGTATGTGTTGTGTAGTGGACTGTTTTGGGGTCTTCGTTGAATCCGAAACTTGTATTATTGTTGTTCATCTTGTTCATCACGTTTTGTCACTGTTTTGGTGTTAAAATATACTCTTGTATCTTGTATTCTTGTTGTTGGTAGCGAATCCGAGTGAGGTCTCCATCTTGGTCCTCGAATCCTTAAGATTAGTGGACTGATTTGGTGGTTGTTTCGTGCTTCCCTTGTAAATCCCGTATCATTTGGTATCAAAGCATGGCTTGATCTTGTTCCTACAAGATTAATCTTGGGCTTGCTTGTTAGAAAATTAAAAAAAAAAAGTGTTAAAAACTGAAAAAATAAAAAAGAAGCAAATCTGTCCATTTTGTGTTCTTGGCCGAAATTGTGTTATTGTTGTGTCTTGGCCGAGATTTTTACTTGTTTTGTTGTTTCTAGTGTTAGTTTTCTTCATCTCTAACACTCTTTAGTCTAAATCTAAGTTTGAGCTTACATTGTTGGTGTTGTATACGTGAACTTGGACTTGGCCGATTTGTTGTTGAACATTGTTGTGGTGGACTGTTTTGGCCTTGTGGCTTTCATCTTGTTGTTGTTATAAGCTTGGCCACGTGATATTGTTAATTGGTGGATTGAGAACCATTTTGTTGAAGGTGTAGTTGTCTTGGCCAAGTGTTGGAGATATTGTTATTGTGGAATTTGGGAGTGGCCGTGTGAAAATTGTTGGTGTTCTTGGGGATTGTTGTTGTAGTTCTTGGTGTTGTTGTTGTTGTTCTTGATGTTCATCACCACCTTCATATATTGTTGAAGATAAAGTGAATGTTAAATCTAAAAAGTTGAAGGAAAAGGGTGTATTATTTGTTAGTCTTGAAAGACACTACAACCAACAAAGACCTATCAATCAAGTCTCAACCACTTTCCAACACTTTTCCATGATTTAAGGATCCATGTTTTAAGGAGAAGTACAATAAAGTCAAGTCTTGAAAACTTGAAATTGAAAAGGGCTCCAAGACTTGTTTGAATTTCCCTCCTTAAACAAATTCCACCAAAGTCCAAATTGAAAAATTGACCAAGACTTGGAATTGGACAACAAAAGTTGTGTGGGACCGAAACCAATACGTGACTGCCATGTCATCACTGCTACTGTTCACGCAATATTTCCGAGCTCAAAATTTTAGATTCTTAGTTTCATCTTATTGTTTCATTAGTTTCATGTCTTGATTCTAGAATTAATTAACAACTAGTAATCACCTACTTAGTTGTAGATTAATTATTGAATCCGTTTCTTCGTGTCTTCGTTGTTTGTGTGCTTTTCTCATTTTTAACTCGTAGTAACCTCTTTGTTTCAAGTTCGTAAGTGAATTTTATTTTTGTGTCTTGAGTCGATCAAACAAGAATCTATTCCGGCCACCAAGTAGAATGGACATCCTATTGACTACCGGAGTATAAACAACCTTTCAATATTTGCCGCTCCAATTGTGAGAATCACAAAGGTGAGTGAATACGAGTGTTAGTGAGAGGTTTTTACTACTAATCTTGTTTGTTCATTTTGTAGGTTTAAAAGGTGATATAAGGGGAATATGTCTTCGATAGCCGGGGATTATTGTGACTACAACATGGGAGACTATGATTGTAGTGAAGGGTTTTATGGCTACGAAGTTGAGGGAGATTGCGGAGGCTATGAAAATAGCCATGATCGAGACTTGGGCAGATTTGAAAGTTACTGTTTTCAGGGAGAAAATGAGGTGAATGAAGTGCCTAGTGCGTATGGTAACTTTGGAGATGATGTAGGACCTCGTGATGGATCTTATGATGATGTTGGGGCATGTGAGGAGTCTTACACTTCTTACTCCGAACCTAGATTTGGTGTTAGGTATAACCCTTTTGTTTGCAAAGCTTATGAGAGCTATGATGAGGGTACACGTGAGGAGTATGAAGATCCATATTCTCCACCTTGTAGTACTTCTTATCAAAGTCGATATAGTGTGAATGGTTATACTAGCTCTAGTGGAGGTTGTCCAATGAGAAGAAGAGGGTATGCATCTCCAAAACTAAGGGGTACTCGTATGCCTTACAATGTAGATCCAAGAAGGAATGTACACTCCGGAAAGGTGACCATGTGTGGGATACCGGGCTGCCTCATTGAGCTAAATGATAGGTACCATAGAAACTACATCGTTCCATCCATGGTTGACTACTTGGGGTTGTTTCGTGAGCCTTTACTTGTTCCATACTTCTTGGACGGGTTTAAGGTTACTGAGAGGGTCAAGGTTGTCTTCTCCCAATTTGAATACCATGAGGAGGTGTGGTGCGATATTCTTTCATTGACATACGGTCATGTATGCTTAGGTGCCAATTGGTTTGCACAACATAGAGTTCCAAACGTGCAAAATTGGCCAAATATTATAAGAGACCAGTGGGGGAATCGCCTCATGACTTACTTGCTTCCCAAGCCACGAAGAGAAATGCCTACCTACTCCAACTCGAATTATCATGAGAGACAAAAGATTGAGAGGAGTAAGGGGGTGCAAGGTGGTAATCCGAGAGTTGAAAAAAGAGAGGTTGTGTGGAGCAAAGTGAGGGGATTACCACCAAACGATGCTAACATTGGTTGTCCTTCTATTTCTAAGGACATTTGTGTAGGTACCAACATGGCAAGCGAAGAAGAACAATGCCAAAAGGAAGTTGCTGCCCAAGCTTTTGGAGGACCTTCACACCATGACAAAGAAGAATCTACTCAAGGACTTCAAGGTAAAATGGATAACTCTTACACTTTTGTACATGTGAATGATAATTGTGTGGCTAGTAGCCCATTGAGTGTGAGTTGTAGTTTTCCTATATGTGAGTCTATTGTTTCTTTGCCACTTGATGATGATGTACATATTGTGAGTTTGGATACACTAGTTGACCCTATTGATAACAAAATTGACTCCGCTTGTGAGATCAATTTATGTCCACCTAGTGTTGAAGCCTATATGTTGAATGGAAGTACATCATCTTGTGTAATGGGTGTTGATCAACTTGTTCGTGAAAACTGTCCACCACTTGAGTATGTGTGTGATGTGCTTAATAGGACTCAAGTGAGTGAAATATTTGAAAATGTTGGTCAACAAAGTGAGAATGAATCCGAGAGCTCTTCTTGGGGTAATATTGTGTTTGAAACATCCTTGAAACTTGATATTGATCATTTAGAGAGTGAGGAACTTTCTTGTTTCAAATCTGTCCGTGAGGTAGATCACACTCTTTTTAGGTATAATGTCTTGTTTGAAGATGATTTAAACACTCCTAATGAACCTAGTGGTGAAAATGATGGTATAGCTTGCCTTGGAAGCTATAGCCTATATGCTAACCCACTATGGTGTGACAACATTCCTCCTAAAGAGGGAAATCTCTTCTTGGAAGATGAGAGTACTCTTAAGGGTAAGGAATGTGTAGTTGCGGAAGCTACTTCTTCTTCTACTTTGTGTGATTTCATTGTTGAGAGTACTCATGGTGATTATTGGGAAACTAGTAGTGAGTACACACATGAGAGCACCTTAGTAGAAGTCGATTTGAGTGATACCTTTCTCTACTCTCTATTTGATTTGGATGATATGTATGTTATTGTAGAGAGTATGTCATTTAGTTTAGGTGTAGATCTCGGGAAATGGAAGTGTTGTCGAGACCCACGAAATGATACGGGATTGACAAGAGAAACACGAAACAACTCCAAATCAGTCCACTAATCTTAAGGATTCGAGGCCCAAGATGGAGACCACACTCGGATTCGCTACCAACAACAAGAATACAAGATACAAGAGTATATTTTAACACCAAAACAGTGACAAAACGTGATGAACAAGATGAACAACAATAATACAAGTTTCGGATTCAACGAAGACCCCAAAACAGTCCACTACAAACACATACACGATTTGCAAGAAAATAAAGATAGATAGTGAGACCAAGATTATTACAAGATTAAGAACCAAGTGTATTTCAACACTAACCCCTAATGAATGTAACAATCAAAACCACACTCTTACGGTGACCACCAAGGGAATGAACTCGCCTCAAGATCTACCGTTTCCAAGCAAAGATCAATATTGGCTTTTCCAAGCCCTATGCTAAGGGTGACGTTTCCAAGTCCTACAACTAATGGTGTTACACTCTCAAAAGAGAGAAAATATGTCTTTCAATTCTTCATCATTCAAAAACTACAAGAAATGAGCTAAAATGACCTATTTATAGTGTATTACAAAAGAAGATAAAAAGACCACCTTGCCCTTAATGATAGGTGCGGCCATGGTGTGTTAATACACCATGTGTAATGTCCAAAATGCCCTTAATTAAGGTCCAAAACCGTGAGTCCTCAATCTTAAATGCTCCAAGCAATCTTCCACACGCGAGATTGCTGTAAGTTATGCTCAAAACAGGTTCTCCATGCATGTTCTTGTATTCTCGAGGTGACCAAGTCTTAATCCTCTATATGTTGGCCTCCAAAGATGTCATCAAAATATAAGATGGCCATTTGTCCCGTATCAACCTTGGTATCGGTTGAGGTATTTGATGAGACAACGATACCTTCCCGAGAGATATCGTCATGAGTTGCTTGCTAGATTATATGGCTTGCGGCAAGGAGGCAAGAGTGTGATGGCCTATTTTGACGAGTTCCAACAACTCATGTTGAAACTTGATCATCGTGGGGAGCAAATCAGTCACGACATCATCCGGTTCAAGTGTGGGTTGAACAAAGAGATCTCCACTCATTTGACCCTTCACCGGTTTGAAACCATTGACGGTATATTCCAAGCGGCCCTTGAGATTGAAAGGGAACTTAAGGAGAGATCATCCTTCAAGGCAAGGGTACAAACCCCCTCGGGTTAGACCAAAAACAAGGACCAACCCGCCCCTATGAAGCTGCCCGAGTCCAAAACCGTCCCTAAATTCCCTCCGAAACCGGAGGCTCACAAATATCCCAACCCAAAGGGGTTCCAATGCTTCAAGTGCCAAGGTTGGGGGCATAAGGCCAACGAATGTCCGAACCGGCGCAATGTGATCCTACGAGAAGGAAAGGTGTACTACCTTAGTGAGGAGGTGGTTTCCGAAAGGGGGGAGGATGAGGCCGAGCCTCAAGATGTAGAGGGAGCTGAAAATGGGCCGAATGATGATGAAGTAGATGGTAGTGAAGATGTCTATCCACAAGAGGGGGAGTGTGTGGTTCCAAACTTTGTGGTTAGACGTGTCATGATTAGTAAGGCGATAGATGACCCGAGTCAAAGGGAAAATCTATTCCATACTAAGTGTCTTGTAAAGGAGAATGTGTGCACCTTGGTGATTGATAGTGGTAGTTGTACAAATGTTGCGAGCCATGCTATGGTAAATTTCTTGAAGCTACCAACTACACCACACACTAGTCCTTACAAGCTACAATGGTTGAATGATTGTGGTGAATTAAGGGTCACGAGGAAATGTGTGATTCGGTTTAAGGTGGGAAACTACCACGATGAGGTACTTTGTGACGTGATCCCAATGCAAGCATGTCACTTGTTGTTAGGTAGACCATGGCAATATGATAGGTCTACTAAACACGATGGGAGGTCCAACCGGTATACGCTTGAGAAGGATGGCCGAAAGGTCACACTTCATCCTCTCTCACCCTCCCAAGTAAATGAGTGGCATCAAAAGATGAGGGAGTTGAAGGGAAAGGGGGGGGAATCCGGAAAGGGAGATAAGGGGGGGAGTGCCATAGGTGAGGAAGTAGGGACATCCGAGGCTGTCCCAACGACAAGAGAGATGGAAAACGTAGTGATGTTGGCTAGGAGGAAAGAACTCTTCGTGGACCATGATGAAAACAAGCCGATGTTACTTTTGGCCCATTGTTTTAATACTAACCCCACTAATTCTTCCATTTCCCCTTTGATTTCTTGTGTGTTGCGGGAGTATGAAGATGTATTTCCTCAAGAACTTCCGCAAGGATTACCCCCACTTCGGGGAATTGAGCACCAAATTGATTTGGTGCCGGGTTCACAACTTCCAAACAAACCGGCCTATAGGATCAATCCCATGGACACTAAGGAGCTTGAAAGACAAGTTGAGGAGCTTCTCAACAAGGGATACATCAAGGAAAGCATGAGTCTGTGTGCTGTTCCGGTGCTTTTGGTACCAAAGAAGGACGGAACTTGGCGCATGTGGGTCGATTGTAGAGCCATCAACAAAATCACTATAAGGTATCGTCATCCAATCCCTAGACTAGATGATATGTTAGATGAGCTCCACGGATCTTGTTTGTTTTCTAAAGTGGACCTTAGGAGTGGCTATCACCAAATTCGCATGCAACCCGGTGATGAGTGGAAGACCGCATTCAAGACCAAATTCGGTCTATATGAGTGGCTGGTCATGCCCTTCGGCCTTACCAATGCTCCTAGCACCTTTATGAGGCTAATGAATCATGTAATGAAGCCTTATATTGGAAAATTTGTGGTGGTTTACTTTGATGATGTGTTGGTGTATAGTAAATCTATTGATGATCATGTAATGCATTTGAGATGTGTGTTTGATGTGCTCCGAAAGGAGAAGCTGTATGCCAACATGGAGAAGTGTTCTTTTGGTGTTGATAAGATTATATTCTTGGGTTTTGTCGTGAGCTCAAGGGGTGTGGAAGTGGACGATTCCAAGATAGACTCTATTCGAAGTTGGCCGACCCCTAAAACTATGGGAGAAATCCGAAGTTTCCACGGGTTGGCAAGCTTTTATAGGAGGTTTGTCAAGGGGTTTAGTTCCATAGCAGCCCCCTTAACCGAGGTAATTAGAAAGGACGGACCCTTTAAATGGGGTGATGAGCAAGCTAGGGCTTTTGAGGCCTTGAAAGCTACGCTCATCTCGGCGCCTTTATTGCAATTGCCCGATTTTGATAAGATGTTTGAAGTAGAGTGTGATGCTAGTAAGTTTGGCATCGGGGCTGTTTTGATACAAGAAGGTAAGCCCGTTGCTTATTTCAGTGAAAAGCTTAAAGGGGCAACTCTTAATTACTCAACTTATGATTTGGAGTTGTACGCCCTTGTTAGAGCTTTGGGAAATTGGCAACATTATTTGTGGCCTAAGGAGTTTGTGATACGAACGGATCATGAGTCGTTGAAACACCTTAAGAGCCAAGACAAGTTGAATAGGCGTCATGCTAAGTGGATTGAGTTCATCGAGACTTTCCCTTATGTAATTCATTACAAAAGGGGAAAGGAAAATGTTGTTGCCGATGCCTTGTCTAGGAAGCATGTGCTTGTTGCTACCTTGTCGTCGAAATTGATGGGTTTTGAGAGCTTGCGGTTGTTGTATCCCGAGGATCCTACCTTTGCTCCTATTTTTAGGGAATGCGAAGAATGGGGAAGGGACCGTTGGCTTAAGGAGAATGACCATTCCTCCTACTCTCGGTTCGATGGGTATTTGTTCAAAGGGAGGAGGTTGTGTGTTCCTTCTAGTTCTTGGAGGGAATTATTTGTGAGGGAGGCCCATGACGGAGGCCTCATGGGGCACTTTGGGGTAGACAAGACCCTCGGAATCTTAGAGGAGAACTTCTATTGGCCCAAAATGCGCAAAGACATCACTAAAATTTGTAGTCAATGCGTGGCCTGCCGGAGTGCGAAATCTCGTCTCCTACCTCAAGGATTATACACCCCACTCCCTACTTCCCTTAGACCTTGGTTGGACATTTCGATGGATTTTGTTTTGGGGCTGCCAAGGACTAGAAAGGGCCGAGATAGCATTTTTGTTATTGTTGATAGATTCTCTAAAATGGCTCATTTTATTCCATGTGCTAAAACCGAGGATGCTCGTAGTGTAGCTTCATTATTTGTTGAACATGTTGTAAAGCTTCACGGGGTACCGAGGACTATTGTGAGCGATAGGGACTCCAAGTTCCTAAGTCTCTTTTGGAAGTCCATGTGGGGTAGGCTTGGAACGAAGTTACTTTTCTCCACGTCATGCCACCCACAAACCGATGGCCAAACGGAGGTAGTAAATAGAACCTTAGGGTCTATGCTACGTTCTATGGTTAAAGGTAAACTGACTTCATGGGAAGATCACCTACCCTTGGTGGAGTTTGTATACAACCGGGTAATACATTCGAGCACGGGAATGACTCCCTTTGAATATGTTTACGGCCTAAATCCCCTTACCCCTTTAGATCTCACTCCTTTGTCTAGTGATCTCATGACCAGCTTAGATGGAAATAAAAGAGCCGAGGCAATGAAGAAAATGCATGAGACGGTGCGGATCAAACTTGAAAAGAAGAACCAAGAGGTTGCAAAAAGGGTAAACAAAGGGAGAAGAAGGCTTGTGCTTGAACCCGGAGATTGGGTGTGGGTGCATCTTCGGAAGGATCGGTTTCCAGCTCAAAGGAAGTCCAAATTACTGCCCAGGGGTGATGGTCCTTTCCAAGTACTTGAGAGAATCAATGACAACGCCTACAAGATTGACCTTCCACCGGAATATCAAGTGCACAACACTTTCAACGTTGGTGATCTCTCCCTCGTGGATGCGGTTGAAGATGACCAAGTGCTGAATTTGAGGTCAAATTCCTCTTAAGATGGAGAGGATGATACGGTTGGGGCAGCCTCCACAGGTACACGGCCTTTCACACGAAGCCAAGCTCGGGAATTACGAAAACTCCAAGCTTTGTTCATGCAAGTGGCCGTGTGTGAGTTGGTGATTGAACCAACCAAGGACCTAAATGTTTTTATGTGTGAAGAGAGGTCTTAATGTGTAATAAGCTACTCTTCAAGGTTGGCACAAGAAGCAAGGGCGGATGGGTCATTTTACCCCTTTTGTTTGTAGTATAAATAGAACATGTTAGAGAGTTAGTACTCACTTTTTGAATGCTGATTTTTGCCTTTTGTTTGTAGTATAAATAGAACATGTTAGAGAGTTAGTACTCACTTTTTGAATGCTGATTTTTGTAACCTAAGAACACTAAACTTTTCTCTCTCTCTTCCACTCTTGGAAGCCGCCACTACTATCTCACAAGTAGAGGGATACTTGTGTTGTCTCTTTGGCTAGAAACAAGGGTTTTGAGGTCGTTGAGTGCCTCTTGGTCCTCGTAAGAACTTGGTGTTTATATTCATTAGACTTAGGGTCCTCTCTTGATGTTAGGGTTCTTAGTTTCTTGAATGTTATATGTCAAGTTATCTATCTTTCCTTATCTTGTGGATGTTGTTGATTTTGTCATCTTAAAGTCTAGTGAAGCCGTGTGGGGCTCTTTTCGATTCACTAGCATTGTTGTTTATCTTGTTATTCTTGTGTTGTTGGACTGAAAAACCGAAACTTTAAACTTGTTGATCTTGTGTTGTTGGACTGAAATCCGAGCCTACTTGAAGCTCTTGGTGTTGTTGGTTTGATTTTGTATCACCCATAGTGAACATGATTGTGCAGACCATCATAGAATAGTATTACAGACTCTCAGAAACATGTTTTCCTTGGCATATTATTTCCGGTGATGGCATTAGAGTTGATCTCCAAAAGACCAAAGCAGTAAGAAACTGGCCCAGACCCATCTTTCCATCAGATATCAGGAGTTTCTTGGTCTTGGATGGCTATTACCGATGGTTTGTCGAGGGATTTTTGTATATTGCATCACCTATGTCCAGATTAACTCAAAAGAAAGTCAAATTACAGTGGTCAGATTCTTGTGAGAAGAGTTTTTAGGAGTTGAAGACTCGATTCACTACAGCTTCAGTTTTGACTCTACCAGATGGTTCAAATGGGTTTGTGGTATATTGTGATGCCTCTAAAGTTGGTTTGGGGTGTGTTTTGATACAAAGAGGTAAGGTCATAGCCTATGCCTCTAGATAGCTTAAGCTTCATGAAAAAAACTATCCCACTCATAATCTTGAGTTAGCAGTTGTAGTTTGCCTTAAAGATTTGGAGGGACTATTTTTATGGGGTATATGTTGATGTGTTCATAGACCATAAGAGCCTCCAGTATGTGTTCTCTCAGAAAGACCTAAACCTCCATCAGAGAAGGTGGTTGGAGTTGTTAAAAGACTATGACATGAGTATGCTGTATCATCCGGACAAGGCTAATGTAGTGGTTGTGCTCTCAGTAGAATGTCTACGGGTATTGTTGCTCATTTAGAAGATGATAAGAAAAGTTAGTTCATGAAGTTCATCTACTTGCCCGACTAGGTGTCCTCTTAACCGATTTAGCAGAAGGTAGTGTATGGGTGCAGAGTAGTTTAGAATTATCCATGGTTTCTGAGGTGAAGGAAAACTAGGACAGAGATCCCAATATAGTTAAGTTAAAAGAGTCAGTTAGAGATCAGAAAATAGAGGTTTTCTCTCAAAGGGAGATGGTGTATTGTGTTTGCCAGGGTCGGCTATGTGTGACAGGTATAGATGACTTGAGGTAGTAATTCTTGAAGAAACGCATGGTGCGCGCTAATATATTCATCTAGGGGCCACTAAGATGTACCACAACTTACGGGAAGTCTATTGGTGGAGTGGGGTGAAGAGAGATATTACAGGGTTTGTAGCTAAATGCTCAACATGTCAGCAGGTTAATATTGAACATCAGAAGCCTAGTAGCTCCATGTAGGAGTTCAATATTCCCATGTGGAAATGGGAAGAAGTGAACATGGACTTTGTGATAAGTTTTCCCCATACTCATCTTCAGCATGATTCAGTTTGGGTTATCGTAGATAGGATGACCAAATCAGCTCATTTCTTATTATTCATACCTCTTATTCAACCGAGGATTATGCCAAGCTCTATACCAGAGAATTGGTCAGATTGCATGGCGTTCCGTTATCCATCATCTCAGATAGAGGTACACAGTTTACCTCTAATTTCTAGAAAGTATTCCAAAAGGGTCTTGGTACCCAAGTTCACCTTAGTACAGTCTTCCACCCTCAGATAGATTGTCAAGAAGAAATGACCATTCACACTTTGGAAGATATGCTAAGGGTGTGTTCCATTAACTTTAAGGGTAGTTGGGATGACCATTTGTCGTTGATTGAGTTAGCGTATAATAACAACTATCATTCCAGCATTCAGATGGCTTCATTTGAGATGCTCTATGGGAGGAGATGTAGATCTCCCATTTGTTGGTTTGAAGTAGGTGAGGACGCAGTGGTAGGGCCTGACTTGGTATTTGATACCTTAGAAAAAGTTTAGTTGATCAAGAAAAGGCTCAAGACAGCTCAGAGCCGACAAAAATTGTATGTTGACGAGTGTAAAAAGGATCTCGAGTTTGAGATTGGTGACTGTGTATTTGAAAATATCTCCTATGAAAGGAGTGAAGAGTTTTGGCAAGAAGCGGAAGCTCAATCCCTGATATGTCGGCCCTTACCAAATTCTCAGCCATTTCGAAAAGGTAGCTTACGAGCATGAGTTGCCTTCAGACTTAGATTCTGTGCACCCAGTGTTTCATGTCTTCTTGCTAAAGAAATGTATAGGTGACCCAACAGTTGTAGTCCATGTAGAGGGTATAGAAGTTCAGAATAACCTCTCTTATGAGGAAATTCTAGTCAAAATCCTTGATTATAAGATTCACAGACTGAGGAACAAAGAAGTCCCTCTAGTTAAATTTCTTTGGTGGAATCAGTCCGTTGAGGGAGCTACTTGGGAAGCAGAAGCAGCTATGTAGACCAAGTATCCTCACCTCTTCTCCGTAAACTCAGACTCAGCTCAAGGTAATAGTTTTCCTTAAATATACTCAGTTTTATGTTTAGATGTAGTGACCAACTTGGTATCAAGTAACGTTGCATACTCAGTCATCCATTCATGAATAAGTTCAGTCATGTACTCATGCATCAGATATGCATGTTCAGTATACAAACTCAGCTTATCAGTAATATCAGTTACAAAATCATGCATCAGTTATGCATGATAATTCAGTATATCAGTAGTCTTAGCTATGAAATCGTGCTTCAGTTGTGCATGTCTATTATGTACTTTTAGTCTATCAGTTCTCCCATCTTAGTCAGGCTCATTCAAGGAAGAATGTTCCCAAGGGGGAGATCCCACAAAATCCTAAGCTTAATTCAGTCCTTTAAAGCTTGTTAAGGGCTCTCAGACTTAGAAAATTTTCGCTAAGTATTCATACTTAGAGTTACTTTAGCCTTCATAGTTGGCGATCTTATTCCGCGGCTCTTATGACCATTAAATATCAATCTTTAAGTTGCATCATGATTAGGAATGTCAGTAGGTGTTCTCGGACAAGTTTTAAATTTTTTGAACCTCGTTTGAAGCATGTTTGGGAGTCCAAACAAATGTATCGACGCGATATCGATGCGCCGCATCGCTTATTGCATCGATGAATATTTTTCCCTATCTGATACGGTTGGGGCAGCCTCCACAGGTACACGGCCTTTCACACAAAGCCAAGCTCGGGAATTACAAAAACTCCAAGCCTTGTTCATGCAAATGGTCGTGTGTGAGTTGGTGATTGAACCAACCAAGGACCTAAACGTTTCTATGTGTGAAGAGAGGTCTTAATGTGTAATAAACTACTCTCCAAGGTTGGCACAAGAAGCAAGGGCGGATGGGTCATTTTACCCCTTTTGTTTGTAGTATAAATAGAACAAGCTAGAGAGTTATCCCTTAGTTTTTGAATGCTGATTTTTGTAACCTAAAAACACTAAACATTTCTCTCTCTCTCTACTCTTAGAAGCCGCCCCTTTATCTCACAAGTAGAGGGATACTTGTGTTGTCTCTTTGGCTAGAAACAAGGGTTTTGAGGTCGTTGCGTGCCTCTTGGTCCTCGTAAGAACTTGGTGTTTATATTCATTAGACTTAGGGTCCTCTCTTGATGTTAGGGTTCTTAGTTTCTTGAATGTTATATGTCAAGTTATCTATCTTTCATTATCTTGTTGTTGTTGTTGATTTTGCTATCTTAAAGTCTAGTGAAGCCGTGTGGGGCTCTTTTCGATTCACTAGCATTGTTATCTATCTTGTTGTTCTTGTGTTGTTGGACTGAAAAAACGAAACTTAAACTTGTTGTGCTTGTGTTGTTGGACTGAAATCCGAGCCTACTTGAATCTCTTGGTGTTGTTGGTTTGATTTTGTATCATTTGGTATCAAATCAAGACCGGTTGTGTTCCAACATAACCCATCTTGGGCTAGTTCACGGCTTAAACAAACAACACCAAAAAGGAATTCTGAAAATCTGTCCATTAAAAGTTGAAAACCAAGAATGATGTTGTATGTTTAGATCTAGGTGTTATTTTGCTTGTTTAGTGAGTTTCTAGTGTTGGTTTCTTTCTCACCAACACTAAGGTGTCTAGATCCAAAAGTTGAGCTTGAAAACTTGAACATTGTGTAGTGACTTGAAGTGGCCGAAAGTGTATGTTGTTGATAACCAAAAGAAAAATCGGTGGTTGTGTGTTTATGTGCTGAAGAAGTTGATGAAGTTTGTTGAGGTGTTCATCTTTTGAATTTGTTCATCTTGATCATCTTGTTGTGTGCTCAAGTTGTAAGACAAGCTATAAAGTTGTTGTGAAAGACTTGCACCCATCACCTTCTTAGTCTTGTCAATCACTTTTTCCTAATTCAAGGAGCCTTGTTTTGTGGGATTAGTCAACCAAACCTCACTTTCTTGAGTTTGAAAAGGGTGAAATACTACAAGATTTTATTTTTCCCACCAAAACACTTTGCAAACTATAACAAGTTGTGTGAATATTAACAAAAAAAAAAAAAGAGAAGAAGAACGTGTGGAACCATTGCATGCTGCCACGTCACTATAAGCTCAACTTTGGTTGCTAATTGTTGATCCTTGGTTTCCCTTACTTGGTCCTAGAACTAATTAACAAACTAGTACGTTCCTACTAGGTTGTCAACGAGTTCCTTGAGCCGTTTGTTCGTGTCAACGATTATTTGAGTGCTTTTATTCGTTTGAATGAATTGCTGATTTTTTTGACTCTAGTCCGGCAAGAATTCTTTGAGTCTTCAAACAAGAATCCATTCCGGATAAGAGCTTACTCATACCTTTAAAATTTCACGGTTACTAGCCAATTATACAACACTTGTGGAACACGAACTTGTGGTGAACTAAAGCGGATAATATCTTGACAATGGAAGGAACTACGTCTCATAATGTGGATACTAATGCCCTTGATTCTATGAGGGTCACTCTTGAGGCCGTTACCCGGACACTTGAAAGGTTGAATTCGGAATTTGGGGCCGTGAGAGGGGACTTGGCAACAATAAAGGGGGAAGTGTCGACTATTAGTGGGAGATTAGAACAAGTGGAGAGTCAAAGGAACTCTCGTCCTTCTACTCCTCTACATGTATCTACCAATGGTCATGATAGGACCTCCTCCGCAACCATCACCCCCGAAACAGTCCACCAAATGCTAAATGCACCCCAAGCTCCACTAAATACCGCAAGCCAAACTACCTATTTTCCTCCAAACCGAGACCCCACTAGACCACTACATTTCCAAGCCCCTCCAACTCCACAAGAGGGATTTGGACGCCAAGTACCTCCACTAAATCCGAACCCTCCATTCCAAGCTCCATTAACCCAAAGACCACAAATTCCAAATCCTTCGAATCAAAACGGCCAAGGCCGACCAGCCCACTTTGAAGGATACGGTAGAGAGGAGTATGAAGGAGATGGAGCCTTTGATGATGCTTATATGAGGGAGGAGGAGTTAAGAGGGGGTCGAGGAGAACCTAGGAGATACCGGGGGTATGGAGATAGGGGAAACCGACACCAAGAGAGAGACGTAGGCATCAACACCATCAAGTTGAGCCTACCCATCTTTAAGGGTGAAAGTGACCCCGAGACCTACTTAACTTGGGAATCGGCTTGTGACAAAGTTTTCCAAGTTAATGACATCTCGGAAGAAAAGAAGAGTTGCTACGCTATAGCTCACCTCGAGGGCTATGCTAACACTTGGTGGGAGTATGTTAAACGATTTGGTAATGAATTAGTTGATGGGCAGCCACCACCTTGGTATCGTTTGAGGTATTTTATGAGACAACGATACCTTCCCGAGAGATATCGTCATGAGTTGCTTGCTAGATTATATGGCTTGCGGCAAGGAGGCAAGAGTGTGATGGCCTATTTTGACGAGTTCCAACAACTCATGTTGAAACTTGATCATCGTGGGGAGCAAATCAGTCACGACATCATCCGGTTCAAGTGTGGATTGAACAAAGAGATCTCCACTCATTTGACCCTGATACAAGAAAAATAACGGAAACCCAAAACAACTCCAAAACAGTCCACTAATCTTAAGGATATGAGGACCAAGATGGAGACCACTCTCGGATTCGCTACCAACAACAAGAATACAAGATACAAGGGTGTATTTCAACACCAAAACAGCTACAAAACGTGATGAACAAGATGTACAACAACAATACAAGTTTCGGATCCAACGAAGGCCCAAAACAGTCCACTACAACAACACATACACGATTGCAAGAAAAATAAAGATAGATAGTGAGACCAAGATTATTACAAGATTAAGAACTAAAGAGTATATTAAACTCAAAAACCCCTAATGAATGTAACAATCAAAACCACACTCTTACGGTGACCACCAAGGGAACGAACTCGCCTCAAGATCTACCGTTTCCAAGCAAAGAACAATGTTAGCTTTTCCAAGCCCTATACTAGAATTACACTAAGTTGGTCTACTCTCAAGAGAGAGGATTTTAAGAGTCTCAAAATCTCATTTCTTTCATCCACTCAAAACTAAGTGAAAATAAGACTAAGGGGCCTATTTATACTATATTACAAATGAAGACAAAAGACCACTTTGCCCTTAATGAGAGGGGCGGCCATGGTGTGTAAATACACCATGTGTAATGTCCAAAATACCCTTAATTAAGGCCCAAAACCGTGAGTCCTCATCCTTAAATTCTCCAAGCAATCTTCCACACGCGAGATTGCTTTAAGTTATGCTCAAAACGGGTCCTCCATGCATGTTCTTGTTTTCTCGAGGTGACCAAGTCTTGAGTCTCTATGTGTTGGCCTCCAAAAATGTCATCAAAAGATAAGTAGGCCATTTGTCCCGTATCATCCCCTTCACCGGTTTGAAACCATAGACGGTATATTCCAAGCGGCCCTTGAGATTGAAAGGGAACTTAAGGAGAGATCATCCTACAAGGCAAGGGTACAAACCCCCTCGGGTTGGCCCAAAAACAAGGACCAACCCGCCCCTACGAAGCTGCCCGAGTCCAAAACAGTCCCTAAATTCCCTCCGAAACCGGAGGCTCACAAATATCCCAACCCAAAGGGGTTCCAATGTTTCAAGTGCCAAGGTTGGGGGCATAAGGCCAATGAATGTCCGAACCGGCACAATGTGATCCTACGAGAAGGGAAAGTGTACTACCTTGGTGAGGAGGTGGTTTCCGAAAAGGGGGAGGATGAGGCCGAGCCTCAAGATGGAGAGGGAGCTGAAAATGGGCCGAATGATGATGAATTAGATGGTAGTGAAGATGTCTATCCACAAGAAGGGGAGTGTGTGGTTCCAAACTTTGTGGTTAGACGTGTCATGATTAGTAAGGCGATAGATGACCCGAGTCAAAGGGAAAATCTATTCCATACTAAATGTCTTGTAAAGGGGAGTGTGTGCACCTTGGTGATTGATAGTGGTAGTTGTACAAATGTTGCGAGCCATGCTATGGTAAATTTCTTGAAGCTACCAACTATACTACACACTAGTCCTTACAAGCTACAATGGTTGAACGATTGTGGTGAATTAAAGGTCACAAGGCAATGTGTGATTCGGTTTAAGGTGGGAAACTACCACGATGAAGTGCTTTGTGACGTGATCCCAATGCAAGCATGTCACTTGTTGTTTGGTAGACCATGGCAATATGATAGGTCTACTAAACACGATGGGAGGTCCAACCGGTATACGCTTGAGAAGGATGGCCGAAAGGTCACACTTCATCCTCTTTCACCCTCCCAAGTAAATGAGTGGCATCAAAAGATGAGAGAGTTGAAGGGAAAGGGGAAGGAATCCGAAAAGGGAGAAAAGGGGGGGGGGGATGCCGTAGGTGAGAAAGTAGGGACATCCGAGGCTGCCCCAACGACACGGGAGATGGAAAACGTAGTGATGTTGGCTAGGAGGAAAGAACTCTTCGTGGACCATGATGAAAACAAGCCGATGTTACTTTTGGCCCATTGTTTTAATACTAACCCCACTAATTCTTCCATTTCCCCTTTGATTTCTTGTGTGTTGCAGGAGTATGAAGATGTATTTCCTCAAGAACTTCCGCAAGGATTGCCCCCACTTCGGGGAATTGAGCACCAAATTGATTTGGTGCCGGGTTCTGATACAAAATCGAACCAACAACAACAAGAACATCAAGTAGACTCGGATTTCAGTCCAACAACACCAAGAACAACAAGTTTAACATTCAGTTTTTCAGCCCAACAACACAAGAACAACAAGATAGATAACAATGCTAGTGAATCGAAAAGAGCCCCACACGGCTTCACTAGACTTCAAGATAACAAAATCAACAACAACAACAAGATAAAGAAAGATAGATAACTTGACATATAACATTCAAGAAACTAAGAACCCTAACATCAAGAGAGGACCCTAAGTCTAATGAATATAAACACCAAGTTCTTACGAGGACCAAGAGGCACTCAAAGACCTCAAAACCCTTGTTTCTAGCCAAAGAGACAACACAAGTATCCCTCTACTTGTGAGGAAATAGTGGCGGCTTCCAAGTGTGGAAGAGAGAGAGAAATGTTTAGTATTTTAGGTTACAAATTTCAGCATTCAAAAAGTGAAGTCTAACTCTCTAACATGTTCTATTTATACTACAAACAAAAAGGGTAAAATGACCCATCCGCCCTTGCTTCTTGTGCCAACCTTGAAGAGTAGTTTATTACACATTAGGACCCCTCTTCACACATAAAAACGTTTAGGTCCTTGGTTGGTTCAATCACCAACTCACACACGGCCACTTGCATGAACAAAGCTTGGAGTTTTTGTAATTCCCGAGCTTGGCTTCGTGTGAAAGGCCGTGTACGTGTGGAGGCTGCCCCAACCGTATCATCCTCTCCATCTTGAGAGGAATTTGACCTCAAATTCAGCATTTGGTCATCTTCAACCGCATCAACGAGGGAGAGATCACCAACGTTGAAAGTGTTGTGCACTTGATATTCGGGTGGAAGGTCAATCTTGTAGGCGTTGTCATTGATTCTCTCAAGTACTTGGAAAGGACCATCACCCCTTGGCAGCAATTTGGACTTCCTTTGAGCTGGAAACCGATCCTTTCGAAGATGCACCCACACCCAATCTCCGGGTTCAAGCACAAGCCTTCTTCTCCCTTTGTTTACCCTTTTTGCAACCTCTTGGTTCTTCTTTTCAAGCTTGAGCCGCACCGTCTCATGCATTTTCTTCATTGCCTCGGCTCTTTTATTTCCATCTAAGCTGGTCATGAGATCACTAGACAAAGGAGTGAGATCTAAAGGGGTAAGGGGATTTAGGCCGTAAACACATTCAAAGGGAGTCATTCCCGTGCTCGAATGTATTACCCGGTTGTATGCAAACTCCACCAAGGGTAGGTGATCTTCCCATGAAGTCAGTTTACCTTTAACCATAGAACGTAGCATAGACCCTAAGGTTCTATTTACTACCTCTGTTTGGCCATCGGTTTGTGGGTGGCAAGACGTGGAGAAAAGTAACTTCGTTCCAAGCCTACCCCACATGGACTTCCAAAAGAGACTTAGGAACTTGGAGTCCCTATCGCTCACAATAGTCCTCGGTACCCCGTGAAGCTTTACAACAAGTTCAACAAATAATGAAGCTACACTACGAGCATCCTCGGTTTTAGCACATGGAATAAAATGAGCCATTTTAGAGAATCTATCAACAATAACAAAAATGCTATCTCGGCCCTTTCTAGTCCTTGGCAGCCCCAAAAATGAGGCCTCCGTCATGGGCCTCCCTCACAAATAATTCCCTCCAAGAACTAGAAGGAACACACAACCGCCTCCCTTTGAACAAATACCCATCGAACCGAGAGTAGGAGGAATGGTCATTCTCTTTAAGCCAACGGTCCCTTCCCCACTCTTCGCATTCCCTAAAGATAGGAGCAAAGGTAGGATCCTCGGGATACAACAACCGCAAGCTCTCAAAACCTATCAATTTCGAAGACAAGGTAGCAACAAGCACATGCTTCCTAGACAAGGCATCGGCAACAACATTTTCCTTTCCCCTTTTGTAATGAATTACATAAGGGAAAGTCTCGATGAACTCAATCCACTTAGCACGACGCCTATTCAACTTGTCTTGGCTCTTAAGGTGTTTCAACGACTCATGATCCGTTCGTATCACAAACTCTTTAGGCCACAAATAATGTTGCCAATTTCCTAAAGCTCTAACAAGGGCGTACAACTCCAAATCATAAGTTGAGTAATTAAGAGTTGCCCCTTTGATCTTTTCACTGAAATAAGCAACGGGCTTACCTTCTTGCATCAAAACTGCCCCGATGCCAACCTTACTAGCATCACACTCTACTTCAAACATCTTATCAAAATCGGGCAATTGCAATAAAGGCGCCGAGATGAGCGTAGCTTTCAAGGCCTCAAAAGCCCTAGCTTGCTCATCACCCCATTTAAAGGGTCCGTCTTTTCTAATTACCTCGGTTAAGGGGGCTGCTATGGAGCTAAATCCTTTGACAAACCTCCTATAGAAGCTTGCCAACCCGTGGAAACTTCGGATTTCTCCAATAGTTTTAGGGGTCGGCCAACTTCGAATAGAGTCTATCTTGGAATCGTCCACTTCCACACCCCTTGAGCTCACGACAAAACCCAAGAATATAACCTTATCAACACCAAAAGAACACTTCTCCATGTTGGCATACAGCTTCTCCTTTCGGAGCACATCAAACACACATCTCAAATGCATTACATGATCATCAATAGATTTACTATATACCAACATATCAACAAAGTAAACCACCACAAATTTTCCAATATAAGGCTTCATTACATGATTCATTAGCCTCATAAAGGTGCTAGGAGCATTGGTAAGGCCGAAGGGCATGACCAGCCACTCATATAGACCGAATTTGGTCTTGAATGCGGTCTTCCACTCATCACCGGGTTGCATGCGAATTTGGTGATAGCCACTCCTAAGGTCCACTTTAGAAAACAAACAAGATCCGTGGAGTTCATCTAACATATCATCTAGTCTAGGGATTGGATGATGATACCTTATAGTGATTTTGTTGATGGCTCTACAATCGACGCACATACGCCAAGTTCCGTCCTTCTTTGGTACCAAAAGCACCGGAACAGCACACGGACTCATGCTTTCCTTGATGTATCCCTTGTTGAGAAGCTCCTCAACTTGTCTTTCAAGCTCCTTAGTGTCCAGGGGATTGCTCCTATAGGCCGGTTTGTTAGGAAGTTGTGAACCCGGTACCAAGTCAATTTGGTGCTCAATTCCCCGAAGTGGGGGCAATCCTTGCGGAAGTTCTTGAGGAAATACATCTTCATACTCCTGCAACACACAAGAAATCAAAGGGGAAATGGAAGAATTAGTGGGGTTAGTATTAAAACAATGGGCCAAGAGTAACATCGGCTTGTTTTCATCATGATCCACGAAGAGTTCTTTCCTCCTAGCCAACATCACTACATTTTCCATCTCCCTTGTCGTTGGGACAGCCTCGGATGTCCCGACTTCCTCACCTACGGCACTCCCCCCCTTTTCTCCCTTCCCGGATTCCTTTCCCTTTCCCTTCAACTCTCTCATCTTTTGGTGCCACTCGTTTACTTGGGAGGGTGAAAGAGGATGAAGTGTGACCTTTCGGCCATCCTTCTCAAGCGTATACCGGTTGGTCCTCCCATCGTGTTTAGTAGACCTATCATATTGCCATGGTCTACCTAACAACAAGTGACATGCTTGCATTGGGATCACGTCACAAAGTACCTCATCGTGGTAGTTTCCCACCTTAAACCGAATCACACATTGCCTTGTGACCCTTAATTCACCACAATCATTCAACCATTGTAGCTTGTAAGGACTAGTGTGTGGTGTAGTTGGTAGCTTCAAGAAATTCACCATAGCATGGCTCGCAACATTTGTACAACTACCACTATCAATCACCAAGGTGCACACATTCTCCTTTACAAGACACTTAGTATGGAATAGATTTTCCCTTTGACTCGGGTCACCTATCGCCTGATTAATCATGACACGTCTAACCACAAAGTTAGGAACCACACACTCCCCTTCTTGTGGAAAGACATCTTCACTACCGTCTACTTCATCATCATTCGGCCCATTTTCAGCTCCCTCTCCATCTTGAGGCTCGGCCTCATCCTCCCCCCTTTCGGAATCCACCTCCTCACCAAGGTAGTACACCTTTCCTTCTCGTAGGATCACATTGCGCCGGTTCGAACATTCATTGGCCTTATGCCCCCAACCTTGGCACTTGAAGCATTGGAACCCCTTTGGGTTGGGATATTTGGGAGCCTCCGGTTTCGGAGGGAATTTAGGGACGGTTTTGGACTCGGGCAGCTTCATAGGAGCGGGTTGGTCCTTGTTTTTGGTCCAACCCGAGGGGGTTTGTACCCTTGCCTTGAAGGATGATCTCTCCTTAAGTTCCCTTTCAATCTCAAGGGCCGCTTGGAATATACCGTCAATGGTTTCAAACCGGTGAAGGGTCAAATGAGTGGAGATCTCTTTGTTCAACCCACACTTGAACCGGATGATGTCGTGACTGATTTGCTCCCCACGATGATCAAGTTTCAACATGAGTTGTTGGAACTCGTCAAAATAGGCCATCACACTCTTGCCTCCTTGCCGCAAGCCATATAATCTAGCAAGCAACTCATGACGATATCTCTCGGGAAGGTATCGTTGTCTCATCAAATACCTCAACCGATACCAAGGTGGTGGCTGCCCATCGACTAATTCATTACCAAATCGTTTAACATACTCCCACCAAGTGTTAGCATAGCCCTCAAGGTGAGCTATAGCGTAGCAACTCTTCTTTTCGTCCGAGATGTCATTAACTTGGAAAACCTTGTCACAAGCCGATTCCCAAGTTAAGTAGGCCTCGGGATCACTTTCACCCTTAAAGATGGGTAGGCTCAACTTGATGGTGTTGATGCCTACGTCTCTCTCTTGGTGTCGGTTTCCCCTATCTCCATACCCCCGGTATCTCCTAGGTTCTCCTCGACCCCCTCTTAACTCCTCCTCCCTCATATAAGCATCATCAAAGGCTCCATCTCCTTCATACTCCTCTCTACCGTATCCTTCAAAGTGGGCTGGTCGGCCTTGGCCATTTTGATTCGGAGGATTTGGAATTTGTGGTCTTTGGTTTAATGGAGCTTGGAATGGAGGGTTCGGATTTAGTGGAGGTGCTTGGCGTCCAAATCCCTCTTGTGGAATTGGAGGGGCTTGGAAATGTAGTGGTCTAGTGGAGTCTCGGTTTGGAGGAAAATAGGTAGTTTGGCTTGCGGTATTTAGTGGAGCTTGGGGTGCATTTAGCATTTGGTGGACTGTTTCGGGGGTGATGGTTGCGGAGGAGGTCCTATCATGACCATTGGTAGATACATGTAGAGGAGTAGAAGGACGAGAGTTCCTTTGACTCTCCACTTGTTCTAATCTCCCACTAATAGTCGACACCTCCCCCTTTATTGCTGCCAAGTCCCCTCTCACGACCCCAAATTCCGAATTCAACCTTTCAAGTGTCCGGGTAACGGCCTCAAGAGTGACCCTCATAGAATCAAGGGCATTAGCATCCACACTATGAGACGTAGTTCCTTCCATTGTCAAGATATTATCCGCTTTAGTTCACCACAAGTTCGTGTTCCACAAGTGTTGTATAATTGGCTAGTAACCGTGAAATTTTAAGGTATGAGTAAGCTCTTATCCGGAATGGATTCTTGTTTGAAGACTCAAAGAATTCTTGCCGGACTAGAACCAAAAATCAGCAACTCATTCAAACGAATAAAAAGCACTCAAATAAACGTTGACACGAACAAACGGTTCAAGGGTCTAATTGACAACCTAGTAGGAATGTACTAGTTTGTTAATTAGTTCTAGGACCAAGTAAGGGAAACCAAGGATCAACAATTAGCAACCAAAGAACATCCTAAGTTGAGCTTATAGTGACGTGGCAGCATGCAATGGTTCCACACGTTTTCTTTTCTCTTTTTTTTTTGTCAATATTCACACAACTTGTTATAGTTTTCAAAGTGTTTTTGGTGGGAAAAATAAAATCTTGTAGTATTTCACCCTTTTCAAACTCAAGAAAGTGATGTTTGGTAGACTAATCCCACAAAACAAGGCTCCTTGAATTAGGGAAAAGTGATTGACAAGACTACAAGGTGATGGGTGCAAGTCTTTCACAACAACTTTATAGCTTGTCTTACAACTTGAGCACACAACAAGATGAACAAGATGAACAAGTTCAAAAGATGAACACCTCAACAATCTTCTTCAACTTCTTTAGCACATAAACACAACATCCACCGATTTTATTTTCTTTTGGTCATCAACAACATACAACTTCGGCCACTTCAAGTCACTACACAATGTTCAAGTTTTCAAGCTCAACTTTCGGATCTAGACACCTTAGTGTTGGTGAGAAAGAAACCAACACTAGGAACTCACTAAACAAGCAAAATTAACACTTAGATCTAGACATGCAACATCATTCTCGGATTCCACTTTTAAGGGACTGATTTTCAGAATTTCCTTTTTGGTGTTGTTTGTTTAAGCCGTGTACTAGCCCAAGATGGGTTATGTTGGAACACAACCGGTCAAGCTTTGATACCAAATGATACAAAATCGAACCAACAACAACAAGAACATCAAGTAGACTCAGATTTTAGTCCAACAACACCAAGAACAACAAGTTTAACATTCAGTTTTTCAGCCCAACAACAGAAGAACAACAAGATAGATAACAATGCTAGTGAATCGAAAAGAGCCCCACACGGCTTCACTAGACTTCAAGATAACAAAATCAACAACAACAACAAGATAAAGAAAGATAGATAACTTGACATATAACATTCAAGAAACTAAGAACCCTAACATCAAGAGAGGACCCTAAGTCTAATGAATATAAACACCAAGTTCTTACGAGGACCAAGAGGCACTCAAAGACCTCAAAACCCTTGTTTCTAGCCAAAGAGACAACACAAGTATCCCTCTACTTGTGAGGAAATAGTGGCGGCTTCCAAGTGTGGAAGAGAGAGAGAAATGTTTAGTATTTTAGGTTACAAATTTCAGCATTCAAAAAGTGAAGTCTAACTCTCTAACATGTTCTATTTATACTACAAACAAAAAGGGTAAAATGACCCATCCGCCCTTGCTTCTTGTGCCAACCTTGAAGAGTAGTTTATTACACATTAGGACCCCTCTTCACACATAAAAACGTTTAGGTCCTTGGTTGGTTCAATCACCAACTCACACACGGCCACTTGCATGAACAAAGCTTGGAGTTTTTGTAATTCCCGAGCTTGGCTTCGTGTGAAAGGCCGTGTACGTGTGGAGGCTGCCCCAACCGTATCAGGTTCACAACTTCCAAACAAACCGGCCTATAGGAGAAATCCCATGGACACTAAGGAGCTTGAAAGACAAGTTGAGGAGCTTCTCAACAAGGGATACATCAAGGAAAGCATGAGTCCGTGTGCTGTTCCGGTGCTTTTGGTACCGAAGAAGGACGGAACTTGGCGCATGTGCGTCAATTGTAGAGCCATCAACAAAATCACTATAAGGTATCGTCATCCAATCCCTAGGCTAGATGATATGTTAGATGAGCTCCACAGATCTTGTTTGTTTTCCAAAGTGGACCTTAGGAGCGGCTATCACCAAATTCGCATGCAACCCGGTGATGAGTGAAAGACCGCATTCAAGACCAAATTCGGTCTATATGAGTGGCTGGTCATGCCCTTCGGCCTTACCAATGCTCCTAGCACCTTTATGAGGCTAATGAATCATGTAATGAAGCCTTATATTGGAAAGTTTGTGGTGGTTTACTTTGATGATGTGTTGGTGTATAGTAAATCTATTGATGATCATATAATGCATTTGAGATGTGTGTTTGATGTGCTCCGAAAGGAGAAGCTGTATGCCAACATGGAGAAGTGTTCTTTTGGTGTTGATAAGGTTATATTCTTGGGTTTTGTCGTGAGCTCAAGGGGTGTGGAAGTGGACGACTCCAAGATAGACTCTATTCGAAGTTGGCCGACCCCTAAAACTATTGGAGAAATCCGAAGTTTCCACGGGTTGGCAAGCTTTTATAGGAGGTTTGTCAAAGGATTTAGTTCCATAGCAGCCCCCTTGACCGAGGTAATTAGAAAGGACGGACCCTTTAAATGGGGTGATGAGCAGGCTAGGGCTTTTGAGGCCTTGAAAGCTACGCTCATCTCGGCGCCTTTATTACAATTGCCCGATTTTGATAAGATGTTTGAAGTAGAGTGTGATGCTAGTAAGGTTGGCATCGGGGCTGTTTTGATGCAAGAAGGTAAGCCCGTTGCCTATTTCAGTGAAAAGCTCAAAGGGGCAACTCTTAATTACTCAACTTATGATTTGGAGTTGTACGCCCTTGTTAGAGCTTTGGGAAATTGGCAACATTATTTGTGGCCTAAGGAGTTTGTGATATGAACGGATCATGAGTCGTTGAAACACCTTAAGAGCCAAGACAAGTTGAATAGGCGTCATGCTAAGTGGATTGAGTTCATCGAGACTTTCCCTTATGTAATTCATTACAAAAGGGGAAAGGAAAATGTTGTTGCCGATGCCTTGTCTAGGAAGCATGTGCTTGTTGCTACCTTGTCTTCGAAATTGATGGGTTTTGAGAGCTTGCGGTTGTTGTATCCCGAGGATCCTACCTTTGCTCCTATTTTTAGGGAATGCGAAGAGTGGGGAAGGGACCGTTGGCTTAAGAAGAATGACCATTCCTCCTACTCTCGGTTCGATGGGTATTTGTTCAAAGGGAGGAGGTTGTGTGTTCCTTCTAGTTCTTGGAGGGAATTATTTGTGAGGGAGGCCCATGACGGAGGCCTCATGGGGCACTTTGGGGTAGACAAGACCCTCGGAATCTTAGAGGAGAACTTCTATTGGCCCAAAATGCGCAAAGACGTCACTAAAATTTGTAGTCAATGTGTGGCCTGCCGGAGTGCGAAATCTCGTCTCCTACCTCAAGGATTATACACCCCACTCCCTACTCCTCTTAGACCTTGGTTGGACATTTCGATGGATTTTGTTTTGGGGCTGCCAAGGACTAGAAAGGGCCGAGATAGCATTTTTGTTATTGTTGATAGATTCTCTAAAATGGCTCATTTTATTCCATGTGCTAAAACCGAGGATGCTCGTAGTGTAGCTTCATTATTTGTTGAACATGTTGTAAATCTTCACGGGGTACCGAGGACTATTGTGAGCGATAGGGACTCCAAGTTCCTAAGTCTCTTTTGGAAGACCATGTGGGGTAGGCTTGGAACGAAGTTACTTTTCTCCACGTCTTGCCACCCACAAACCGATGGCCAAACGGAGGTAGTAAATAGAACCTTAGGGTCTATGCTACGTTCTATGGTTAAAGGTAAGCTAACTTCATGGGAAGATCACCTACCCTTGTTGGAATTTGCATACAACCGGGTAATACATTCGAGCACGGGAATGACTCCCTTTGAATGTGTTTACGGCCTGAATCCCCTTACCCCTTTAGATCTCACTCCTTTGTCTAGTGATCTCATGACCAGCTTAGATGGCAATAAAAGATCCGAGGCAATGAAGAAAATGCATGAGACGGTGCGGATCAAGCTTGAAAAGAAGAACCAAGAGGTTGCAAAAAGGGTAAATAAAGGGAGAAGAAGGCTTGTGCTTGAACCCGGAGATTGGGTGTGGGTGCATCTTCGAAAGGAATGGTTTCCAGCTCAAAGGAAGTCCAAATTGCTGCCAAGGGGTGATGGTCCTTTCCAAGTACTTGAGAGAATCAATGACAACGCCTACAAGATTGACCTTCCACCGGAATATCAAGTGCACAACACTTTCAACATTGGTGATCTCTCCCTCGTGGATGCGGTTGAAGATGACCAAATGCTGAATTTGAGGTCAAATTCCTCTCAAGATGGAGAGGATGATACGGTTGGGGCAGCCTCCACAGGTACACGGCCTTTCACACGAAGCCAAGCTCGGGAATTACAAAAACTCCAAGCCTTGTTCATGCAAATGGCCGTGTGTGAGTTGGTGATTGAACCAACCAAGGACCTAAACGTTTCTATGTGTGAAGAGAGGTCTTAATGTGTAATAAACTACTCTCCAAGGTTGGCACAAGAAGCAAGGGCGGATGGGTCATTTTACCCCTTTTGTTTGTAGTATAAATAGAACAAGCTAGAGAGTTATCCCTTAGTTTTTGAATGCTGATTTTTGTAACCTAAAAACACTAAACATTTCTCTCTCTCTCTACTCTTAGAAGCCGCCCCTTTATCTCACAAGTAGAGGGATACTTGTGTTGTCTCTTTGGCTAGAAACAAGGGTTTTGAGGTCGTTGAGTGCCTCTTGGTCCTCGTAAGAACTTGGTGTTTATATTCATTAGACTTAGGGTCCTCTCTTGATGTTAGGGTTCTTAGTTTCTTGAATGTTATATGTCAAGTTATCTATCTTTCATTATCTTGTTGTTGTTGTTGATTTTGCTATCTTAAAGTCTAGTGAAGCCGTGTGGGGCTCTTTTCTATTCACTAGCATTGTTATCTATCTTGTTGTTCTTGTGTTGTTGGACTGAAAAACCGAAACTTAAACTTGTTGTGCTTGTGTTGTTGGACTGAAATCCGAGCCTACTTGAATCTCTTGGTGTTGTTGGTTTGATTTTGAATCACTATCTCCCAGTGCAATTTCCAGTAAACCGACACAAACTTAATGCGGTGCGTCATCCATTGCGTCAATTCCATCGATGTGGCACGTCGCTCTTTACGTCGCTAGTCCAGTTTTCAATCATTAAAAAGTTGCGTCCTCAGGGGTATTTGGGTTATTTTCCCATTTCTATCATCCCTCAAAACACGAGATTTAGCCACTTTAGAGGAAAAATCCTTTCACTATTCTCAAAATTACTCAAGAACAAAAACCCTAGGGCTTCTAATTCAAGGTTCAAGATTCAAGAACTCACCATCAACCTTCATTAATTCAGGTACTCAGGTATGTGAAGTGTTCATCCAAGGGTTCCTTTCACCCTTGGAATCCAAGAAACTCTTTTTAAACTTCAAGTAGATTTATTTAATGATTGGATTTAAGTGTATTCATGATTATAATATTAATTGGATTTCTAGTCCATGGTTTATTACAAATTTCATGTATAATTAATTATATTTATGTTTGATACGGGACAAATGGCCATCTTATCTTTTGATGACATTTTTGGAGGCCAACACATAGAGACTCAAGACTTGGTCACCTCGAGAAAACAAGAACATGCATGGAGGACCCGTTTTGAGCATAACTTAAAGCAATCTCGCGTGTGGAAGATTGCTTGGAGAATTTAAGGTTGAGGACTCACGGTTTTGGACCTTAATTAAGGGTATTTTGGACATTACACATGGTGTATTTACACACCATGGCCACCCCTCTCATTAAGGGCAAAGTGGTCTTGTTATCTTCATTTGTAATATATTATAAATAGGCCCCCTTAGTCTTATTTTCCCTAGATTTTGGAAGGATGAAGAATTGAAAGACATAACTTCTCTCTTTGGAGAGTGTAACACCCTTAGTTGTAGGACTTGGAAAAGTCACCCTTAGCATAGGGCTTGGAAAAGCCAATATTGATCTTTGCTTGGAAACGGTAGATCTTGAGGCGAGTTCATTCCCTTGGTGGTCACCGTAAGAGTGTGGTTTTGATTGTTACATTCATTAGGGGTTAGTGTTGAAATACACTTGGTTCTTAATCTTGTAATAATCTTGGTCTCACTATCTATCTTTATTTTTCTTGCAAATCGTGTATGTGTAGTGTAGTGGACTGTTTTGGGGTCTTCGTTGAATCCGAAACTTGTATTATTGTTGTTCATCTTGTTCATCACGTTTTGTAACTGTTTTGGTGTTAAAATATACTCTTGTATCTTGTATTCTTGTTGTTGGTAGCGAATCCGAGTGAGGTCTCCATCTTGGTCCTCGAATCCTTAAGATTAGTGGACTGATTTGGTGTTTGTTTCGTGCTTCCCTTGTCAATCCCGTATCATTTGGTATCAAAGCATGGCTTGATCTTGTTCCTACAAGATCAATCTTGGGCTTGCTTGTTAGAAAATTAAAAAAAAAAAAGTTTTAAAAACTGAAAATTCTAGAAAAATAGCAATCTGTCCGTGTTTGTGTTCTTGGCCAAAATTGTGTTCTTGTTGTGTCTTGGTCGAGATTTGTTTGTTGTGTGACTAAATTTAGTAGTGTTCTTGTTTGTTTTGTTGTTTCTAGTGTTAGTTTTCTTGTCCACTAACACTTTGAGTCTAGATCTAAACTTGAGCTTGAACTTGTTGAAAGTTGTTGTGAACATAAGCTTGGCCCATTATTGTGGTGGACTGTTTTGGCCTTGTGGCTTTCATCTTGTTGTTGTTATAAGCTTGGCCACGTGATATTGTTGTTAATTGGTGGATTGAGAACCATTTTGTTGAAGGTGTAGTTGTCTTGGCCAAGTGTTGGAGATATTGTTATTGTGGAATTTGGGAGTGGCCGTGTGAAAATTGTTGGTGTTCTTGGAGATTATTGTTGTAGTTCTTGGTGTTGTTGTTGTTGTTCTTGATGTTCATCACCACCTTCATATATTGTTGAAGATAAAGTGAATGTTAAATCTAAAAAGTTGAAGGAAAAGGGTGTATTATTTGTTAGTCTTGAAAGACACTACAACCAACAAAGACCTATCAATCAAGTCTCAACCACTTTCCAACACTTTTCCATGATTTAAGGATCCATGTTTTAAGGAGAAGTACAATAAAGTCAAGTCTTGAAAACTTGAAATTGAAAAGGGCTCCAAGACTTGTTTGAATTTCCCTCCTTAAACAAATTCCACCAAAGTCCAAATTGAAAAATTGACCAAGACTTGAAATTGGACAACAAAAGTTGTGTGGGACCGAAACCAATACGTGACTGCCATGTCATCACTGCTACTGTTCACGCAATATTTCCGAGCTCAAAATTTTAGATTCTTAGTTTCATCTTATTGTTTCATTAGTTTCATGACTTGATTCTAGAATTAATTAACAACTAGTAAGCACCTACTTAGTTGTAGATTAATTATTGAATCTGTTTCTTCGTGTCTTCGTTGTTTGTGTGCTTTTTCTCATTTTTAACTCGTAGTAACTTCTTTGTTTCAAGTTCGTAAGTGAATTTTATTTTTGTGTCTTGAGTCGATCAAACAAGAATCTATTCCGGCCACCAAGTAGAATTGACATCCTATTGACTACCGGAGTATAAACAACCTTTCAATATTTGCCGCTCCAATTGTGAGAATCACAAAGGTGAGTGAATACGAGTGTTAGTGAGAAGTTTTTACTACTAATCTTGTTTGTTCATTTTGTAGGTTTAAAAGGTGATATATAAGGGGAATATGTCTTCGATAGCCGGGGATTATTGTGACTACAACATGGGAGACTATGATTGTAGTGAAGGGTTTTATGGCTACGAAGTTGAGGGAGATTGCGGAGGCTATGAAAATAGCCATGATCGAGACTTGGGCAGATTTGAAAGTTACTGTTTTCAGGGAGAAAATGAGGTGAATGAAGTGCCTAGCGCTTATGGTAACTTTGGAGATGATGTAGGACCTCGTGATGGATCTTATAATGATGTTGGGGCATGTGAGGAGTCTTACACTTCTTACTCCGAACCTAGATTTGGTGTTAGGTATAACCCTTTATTTTGCAAAGCTTATGAGAGCTATGATGAGGGTACACGTGAGGAGTATGAAGATCCATATTCTCCACCTTGTAGTACTTCTTATCAAAGTCGATATAGTGTGAATGGTTATACTAGCTCTAGTGGAGGTTGTCCAATGAGAAGAAGAGGGTATGCATCTCCAAAACTAAGGGGTACTCGTATGCCTTACAATGTAGATCCAAGAAGGAGTGTACACTCCGGAAAGGTGACCATGTGTGGGATACCGGGCTGCCTCATTGAGCTAAATGATAGGTACCATAGAAACTACATCGTTCCATCCATGGTTGACTACTTGGGGTTGTCTCGTGAGCCTTTACTTGTTCCATACTTCTTGGATGGGTTTAAGGTTACTGAGAGGGTCAAGGTTGTCTTCTCCCAATTTGAATATCATGAGGAGGTGTGGTGCGATATTCTTTCATTGACATACGGTCATGTATGCTTAGGTGCCAATTGGTTTGCACAACATAGAGTTCCAAACGTGCAAAATTGGCCAAATATTATAAGAGACCAGTGGGGGAATCGCCTCATGACTTACTTGTTGCCTAAGCCACGAAGAGAAATGCCTACCTACTCCAATCCGAATTATTATGAGAGACAAAAGATTGAGAGGAGTAAGGGAGCGCAGGGTGGTAATCCGAGAGTGGAAAAAGGAGAGGTTGTGTGGAGCAAAGTAAGAGGATTACCACCAAACTATGCTAACATTGGTTGTCCTTCTATTTCTAAGGACATTTGTGTAGGTACCAACATGGCAAGCGAAGAAGAACAATGCCAAAAGGAAGTTGCTGCCCAAACTTTTGGAGGACCTTCACACCATGACAAAGAAGAATCTACTCAAGGACTTCAAGGTAAAATGGCAAACTCTTACACTTTTGTACATGTGAATGATAATTGTGTGGCTAGTAGCCCATTGAGTGTGAGTTGTAGCTTGCCTATATGTGAGTGTATTGTTTCTTTGCCACTTGATGATGATGTACATGTTGTGAGTGTGGATACACTAGTTGATCCTATTGATGACCGAATAGACTCTTCTTGTAAGATCGATTTATGTCCACCTAGTGTTGAAACCATTATGTTGAATGAAAGAACGTTATCTTCTGAAATTTGTGTTGATCAACTTATGTGTGAAAATTACCCACCACTTGAGGATGTGTATGATGTAATTAATGAACCTCAAGTATGTGATGATGTTGAAAATGTTGATCAAAGTGAGAATGAACCCGAGAGCTCTTCTTGGGGTAATGTTGTGTTTGAAACATCCTTGAAACTTGATGTTGATCATTTAGAGAGTGAGGAACTTGCTTGTTCCAAATCTGTCCGTGAGGTAGATCACACTCTTTTTATGTATAATGTCTTGTTTGAAGATGATTTAAACACTCCTAATGAACCTAGTGGTGAAAATAATGGTATAGCTTGCCTTGGAAGCTATAGCCTATATGCTAACCCACTATGGTGTGACAACATTCCTCCTAGAGAGGGAAATCTCTTCTTGGAAGATGAGAGAACTCTTAAGGGTAAGGAATGTGTAGTTGCGGAAGCTACTTCTTCTTCTACTTTGTGTGATTTCATTATTGAGAGTACTCATGGTGATTATTGGGAAACTAATAGTGAGTACACACATGAGAGCACCTTAGTAGAAGTCGATTTGAGTAATACCTTTCTCTACTCTTTATTTGCTTTGGATGATATGTATGTTATTGTAGAAAGTATGTCATTTAGTTTGGGTGTAGACCACGGGAAAGGGAAGTGTTGTCGAGACCCGTGTCTATGGCCACTTTTCCCATTTGACCCCGGTGCCAAATTTAGAAATGGTGATGCTGGTGCACCAAACTTGCTGCTTGGTCTACATGACAAGCAAAGTGGCACTCTTGATGTATCCTATAACCAAATCCTTTGTACATCTTTTATTGAGTTTTTAATATTCCTTTCAAAGGATTCTTGGTTATATTGCAAATATGTGCAACCTTGGCATGTTGAGATGATTTGTTATGCTAACCCTAACCCTCATGCCATGAGGAGTTTGCATTTGTTGGTCCTCTTTTCGGTTTTGCAAGGTTTGGATTCGAGGTCGAATCCTTTTCAAGAAGGGGAGGATGATATGGGACAAATGGCCATCTTATCTTTTGATGACATTTTTGGAGGCCAACACATAGAGACTCAAGACTTGGTCACCTCGAGAAAACAAGAACATGCATGGAGGACCCGTTTTGAGCATAACTTAAAGCAATCTCGCGTGTGGAAGATTGCTTGGAGAATTTAAGGTTGAGGAATCACGGTTTTGGACCTTAATTAAGGGTATTTTGGACATTACACATGGTGTATTTACACACCATGGCCGCCCCGGTTGTTTCTTATATATGATGTGTTTTTATGTTTTTGCAGGAAACCAAGTTTTGGATTCAAAACTAAAGAAAAGGATAAAAATTGATGTTTTGGGATACTTACCTGGGCACCTAAAACCCATAGGTACTACCCATTGGGCATAGGTGCCAATATTGGTATGAGAAAATAGAATTACAAAGGCTCAGAAGTGCAGAAATAAAGACTTTGTCACTTACGTAGGGCACCTAAGGTCCGTAGGTGACAGAGTAGGTTGTAGAGGGGCCAAGTCCAATGAGTTTAGAAGATACTTAAGGATATATGGGCACCAAAATGTGACCACAATGGTCCATAGGTGGCTTAGTAGGTGGCCACTAACCTCATCTTTTCTTTTTTATTCGAGATTTAAGTTTTAGGGTTTCCTTGTATTCTATAAATACCATTTTGACATTTTTAGTTAGTTTACTCACTCCATATACTTACAAACAAATATTTTATACCAAGATTCAAATTTGTTCATAGGAGTACTTTGTTCTTGATTTTGGTTGATAATTCAGTTACAGACATTGGGTTTTATTAATTGATTATTGTGATATTATTTGAATGTCTTCAATTATGAATTCCTTTGATTATTTCACAACAATGAGCGGCTAAAGCCCATAGCTAGGATTGTTTGAAACTTGAAAATTTGAAAAAGTAGAGGAAGATCTTAGTTGTTCTGAAAAAATATTCTTGCATGTATTGTGATTGTATTCAATTTAATATATTTCTTAGCTGTTACAAATATTAAAATCCCACCTAGTATATCACTACTTTATTCATAAGAGGAGTAGGGATTAGGAAAAGATAATCACAATTGTAATTTGAAGAATAATTGTCATTCGAGGATAATCAGTACCATCTACTTAAGATTGTCATCTTTAATCTAATAATTTGAGATTCAAAAGGTAATAGTTAACTGGGATCTCCAATAAGGGTTAGTAATGCAATATCCTAAGATTGAATAGGTAAAGGGTGAAATCTATCTAAGTATATAAGACAATTGGTGGTACACAACTTATTAAATTCTACTTGGAAGGTATCGGGTTAATTCAATAAAGCACTATAAAACTACTGAGTTAAGAAGACAGGGGGGACACAGTCCTAGTGTTCATTGTTGACTGATTACTACCAAAGTTGAGTTCAGTTACTTGTTCGAGATTACTATATCAAAACCCCTATTTACTTTCTTTACTGCTCCTTAGTTCCAATAAATGAGAGATATAATTCCACATATTCCCTTGGGTTTGACCCCAACAAGAGTTGTGTTACTTTACTTGATAGTGAATGCTTTATTTTTTATTGGAGGTTTAGTTTGGGCATTGATCAAAATATTAGTGCCATTGCTGAGAAATACGGTGTTGAGTTGCAGGTTGAAGTTGTTGAATAGGTTTATGTTTTTTGTTCTCAATTTGGTATACATTGGTATATTCCTAACACTAGGAGTCAAAGAAATTCCTTATTCCCACTAAATCCTAACCCAGAGATACTCTTATAGTCTAATAGTATGATGACGGAAACAATACCGGCAGGCCATCTTAAAGGGGTTTGGGATGATCCTAATGTGGTAGCTATCCCTTCTCCAGGTGATCCTCATCACATTATTGATCAACAAATATAGTAGTTATTGGCAGATGTAGCTAATAATCGAAGAAGGGATAAGAAGGCCCAGCTAGCTCAACAAGAAAATCTAGATAGGCCAAGACCAACAGTTGATCGTCGAGAAGCATTTGATGGTAATCAAGATGGAGTTTGAGGTCGTTAATCTCAAGTAATCCCAATATATTAGTACTTCTAGCTATACAATTATAAAGAGGATATGGGATATGTTAAGCTGGCAGAAATAGGAGTTATCATCCTCGGCACTTCCCCCAATGTGAAATTTGACATTATCATGCCATCATCCAACTTCTGAACTTCAAAGGTATGTTTTTGAGCTCAACTATAAATGATTTAAATATGTATCTTGCTAATTTTATTGGGATCTACACTTTTTATACTATTTTGGGGGTAGACTAGTAGGCATTCAGATTAAGGATGTTCCCTTTTTCATTGACTAAAGAGGCTTCTTTGTAGTTCGGGGAACTTCTTAGGGGATCGATTACTACTTTGAATAAGTTGCACAGTCAATTCTAAAATCATTTCTTTTCTCTAACCATAATGTTGCAGTTAAAAGATGAGATATAAAACTTCAGACAACTATATTTTGAGTTGATGTACGAGGCATGGTTTCATTTTAAGAAGAAATTAATCATGGTACCCAATCATTGTATTTTAGGGACAAGCTTGTTGGAGATACTTTATAGAGCCCTAAACATCAGTTCTTGAGTATGGAAAACACTATCTATGGAGGAACGTTCATAAGATTACATTGGGAAGCAATATCTGAGGTTTTAGACTAGATCCATCTCATCAACTGAGGGTGGCATACTCGAGTAGCTGAGAGGGGTGTTGGACCATATGGCATTAGAGCTTCCAGCGACCATAGAGAGATTGATAATTCTGTGGTGCAAGAGATTGTATAGTTTAATACTGATATTAGGTTGTTGACTAAAAAGTTCACGATAGTGAATTTTGAGAAAGTAAATATGGTAGGTTCATAGGGTTCAACCTCGAGGGCAATATGAGTTTGACTTGGAAGAGGAGGCTAAGTATCTTGATTATAAATTTGTGGGTTTTAAAGATAAAGAGAAAGAAAACCAATACTAGAACTACTATAGAGATAGATACAAAGATCACAGTAAAGAGCGTGATGGTGACTTGAGAAGAAATGACGACTATAAAAACAAGAGAGATAGGTATGTCCTGTTGGGTAGCCGTGATATCAAATATAGAATCGAGGCATTATTATCAAAACTGGTAAAGGATTAAGAAAATCAAGAAATATGCCTTAAGTAGATTAAGGTTGATGTCTCAGGTCTTAATCTAAAAGGTTGAGTCTTATGTGACTTCAATCAAATAGTTAGAGACATAATTTGGGCATATGTCTGCTTTTTTAAGTCAGAGGCCACCGGGTACCCTTTTGGGTAATACAATTCATAATAAAAAAAATAATGGTCATTGTCTCGTTATTACCACTCAGAGTGGTAAGTGTTTGATCCCTCGTTACCTACTGTGGATGTGCATAAGAATGGCAGTATTGTGGTTACTGGGACACCTATCGTGGAGTCAGACAAAGAGACAGGTGTTAATGTTAGTATTGGTGAGGATAAGATTAAGGTCAGGGTCAATGATCCCGTAGTGAAGCAAATTCCACAATCTTCCTCACCTTTTCTTCAAAGACTAAAATCGAAGAAAGAGGAAGGAAAGTTCAAGAAAAGCATTAAGAAGCTAAAATATTTGGAATTTGAACATCCCTCTCCTTGAGGGTTTAGACAAAATTCCTGGGTATGGTAGGTTTAAGAAAGAATTGGTGATGAAGAAAAGAGAAGCTAGTTTTGAGTACCTTGGTGGATTGCACCATTGTAGTGCAGTCACTTCTAAGTCTCTAGTCTAAAAAAAGGTGATCCCAGTGCATTCATGATCCCATGTACTATAGGGACATCCAGATTTGCCAAAGAATTAGATAACTTGGGAGCCAACATTAATTTTATGCCACCTACTATGCTCAATAAATTGGGATTAATACCTCCAGAGCCAACTACTATGTGGTTGTTGATTCCAGACCATACAGTAAAGATACCCATAGGCATATTGTGTGATGTGCTAGTGAAAGTTGACAATTTTATTTTTCTGGATGACTTCGTCATTTGGATTGTGGGGTTGACTTTAAGATTCCATCATAATGGAAAGACTATTCATGGCCATAGGTGGAGCGATGGATAATATGGAAAAGAGGGAACTTAAGTTTACAGTTAATAATAATGAAGTCGTATTCAATATCCGATGACCTAAGAAGCATCCAACTGACATGAGGGTGGTTTAGATTATTCATTATGTTGATGATTCTTATGCGGATGCCTAGTGCGTCACAGGTATGTCCTCATTCCTAAGATTTACATTATTTATGCATACTAGGGACAGTGTTTAGTTTTTTATTAGGGGTGGGGTATGCCATAACCACCATAGGTTTTTGTTGCCTGCTTCTTTTCATGTCAGTTGTTGTATGGTTGTAGAATTAGCATTTCTAGGTTAATTTTGTTCCCTAATGTGTTTTTCTTTGTATCATGTTGTTTTTTTGTGTAATTAGGTGATTTTTGAGTATTTACAGTAGTTGATATATTTTTGTTGTTAATTTTTGAGAAAAATAATACCCCTCCAACAATTTGTTTTTAGAACTATGTGAATGTATATATGGGTGACCATTGTGGATCTTGTCATGGAATTAGTATTAGGGATATGATAATCATTGCTAACTTGTGCATGAACCAAATAGGAAGTAGATGGTGAGGTGACCCTGTGCAATGTGTGTGTGAGATGCTACTTAGTTTCCTTTGTGTGTTAAATCTAGAACTTTTCTGGTTAGTCTTCTTGCCTAGGTTGTAGGATAGTTGGTTAGAAAAATATTAGAGGATATTTTTTATTTTAGTCCACTTTAGCCTGAATGACCTTCCATATGTGAATAAGTATCCCTTGATCCTAATTTTTGAGCCATATAGCCTATTTTTTCTTGTTACACCTTTCACCTTCCCATTTGTGTTACAATAAACCTATTTTGGCCCTGCTCCTCCTTGGACATTATGCACCTGAACTCAGGAAAATTGCGTAAGTTAAGGATGGATATCATAGGGGTGCATAATTATAACTTCTGGGGTTTTCGATCCTTGGAATTTTTTTTCAATTCTGAGCGTTCTACCCTAGAAATGACTCAGTGATGAGTCATAATCTGTCATTATGGGTCATATGACCCAGTTATAATATGCACAGAAGGATTTGCCTAAGTCACTACCTTGATAACGACTAGACTTAATGAGTCGTATAGACTTCTAACATGTCATAAGAAGGGTATTTCATAAGTTGTCCAGTGTAGTACCCCTATTGAAACTATTGAGATTACGACGTGACCCTATGAGTCATAGTGTATCATTACAATAAGTAGGGTTCCAGTCGTAGGTTTTACAATGAATAACCCAAGGGGGTTCTGGTTTGCCTACGACTGGATGGTCAAAGTCATAGGGTGACCCAATGATCCACAAGGTCACTCATAATGATTCGGTGGTGTTTTTCAGTTTTTTTACTAAAGGTATTTTGGATATTTTCCCCATGCCCTAAATATAACCAACGACTTATAAACCCTATTGAGACTTTATTTTCATCCATAACTCATCAAAGCAAATACTCTCTTCTCTCAAAAACTCTCTCAAGCAACAATACTTAGGGTTTCCTAGAAGTAGGTCATCCAAGGGCTCAAGGGTTGGATTCTTTTTATAAAACATGGTATTTCATGCATGTTATTCTTCCCTCATTATCAATGTTGTAAAAGCATGCGATTTAAAGTATTGTTCATGAGATGTTTATGGTGGTTTTAAAACAAAGGTTGGGGGTTGTGAATGCTTATTGATGAACAATGTTTTCCCATGGTTTAAATATGAATTTTTTCATGCTTTAATTATTGAACTTGTGGTGCAAGGGTATGGTGAATGAACTATGGAATTGTGATTTTCCCAAACTTGTGACTTTTAAAGTGATTGTGACCCCAACCCCATGATGTGAAATTGGTGTTTAGTTATGAGAAATGTGAGAATTGAACTATTCTTGAACTAATACATTGTGATGTCGAATTGAACCTTATGAATCCGTGTTTTCACAAATTATTTCATAATTGAACCGGGGGGGTGGTGAATTTCCCCTAGTGATGTAATTATTTTTGCATGTTGTTGATACCTTGCAAGAGTATTTGTATGATGATCCAACAATGTATGCCTCAATGTGAAATATGGTTCAATGAATGGGAATTTGTGATAAATGTTTTGATTGTGTAATGCCCCGAGAATCCCAACCGCTAGTAGAATGATACGGTTGGGGCAGCCTCCACAGGTACACGGCCTTTCACACGAAGCCAAGCTCGGGAATTACAAAAACTCCAAGCTTTGTTCATGCAAATGGCCGTGTGTGAGTTGGTGATTGAACCAACCAAGGACCTAAACGTTTTTATGTGTGAAGAGAGGTCTTAATGTGTAATAAACTACTCTCCAAGGTTGGCACAAGAAGCAAGGGCGGATGGGTCATTTTACCCCTTTTGTTTGTAGTATAAATAGAACATGTTAGAGAGTTATTCCTTAGTTTTTGGAATGCTGATTTTGTAACCTAAAAACACTAAACATTTCGTCTCTCTCTTCCACTCTTAGAAACCGTCCCTATTATCTCACAAGTAGAGGGATACTTGTGTTGTCTCTTTGGCTAGAAACAAGGGTTTTGAGGTCGTTGAGTGCCTCTTGGTCCTCGTAAGAACTTGGTGTTTATATTCATTAGACTTAGGGTCCTCTCTTGGTGTAGGGTTCTTAGTTTCTTGAATACTATATGTCAAGTTATCTATCTTTCTTTATCTTGTTGTTGTTGATTTTGTTATCTTAAAGTCTAGTGAAGCCGTGTGGGGCTCTTTTCGATTCACTAGCATTGTTATCTATCTTGTTGTTCTTGTGTTGTTGGACTGAAAAACCGAAACTTAAACTTGTTGTTCTTGTGCTGTTGGACTGAAATCCGAGCCTACTTGAAGCTCTTGGTGTTGTTGGTTTGATTCCGTATCATTTGGTATCAAAGCGAGACCGGTTGTGTTCCAACATAACCCATCTTGGGCTAGTTCACGGCTTAAACAAACAACACCAAAAGGAAATTCTGAAAATCTGTCCATTAAAAGTTGAAACCAAGAATGATGTTGTATGTTTAGATCTAGGTGTTATTTTGCTTGTTTAGTGAGTTTCTAGTGTTGGTTTCTTTCTCACCAACACTAAGGTGTCTAGATCCAAAAGTTGAGCTTGAAAACTTGAACATTGTGTAGTGACTTGAAGTGGCCGAAAGTTGTATGTTGTTGATAACCAAAAGAAAAATCGGTGGTTGTGTGTTTATGTGCTAAAGAAGTTGATGAAGTTTGTTGAGGTGTTCATCTCTTGAACTTGTTCATCTTGTTCATCTTGTTGTGTGCTCAAGTTGTAAGACAAGCTATAAAGTTGTTGTGAAAGACTTGCACCCATCACCTTCTAGTCTTGTCAATCACTTTTCCCTAATTCAAGGAGCCTTGTTTTGTGGGATTAGTCAACCAAACCTCACTTTCTTGAGTTTGAAAAGGGTGAAATACTACAAGATTTTATTTTTCCCACCAAAACACTTTGCAAACTATAACAAGTTGTGTGAATATTAACACAAAAAAAAAAAAAAAAAGAGAAGAAGAACGTGTGGAACCATTGCATGCTGCCACGTCACTATAAGCTCAACTTAGGATATTCTTTGGTTGCTAATTGTTGATCCTTGGTTTCCCTTACTTGGTCCTAGAACTAATTAACAAACTAGTACCTTCCTACTAGGTTGTCAACTAGTTCCTTGAACCGTTTGTTCGTGTCAACGATTATTTGAGTGCTTTTATTCGTTTGAATGAATTGCTGATTTTTGACTCTAGTCCGGCAAGAATTCTTTGAGTCTTCAAACAAGAATCCATTCCGGATAAGAGCTTACTCATACCTTAAAATTTTCACGGTTACTAGCCAATTATACAACACTTGTGGAACACGAACTTGTGGTGAACTAAAGCGGATAATATCTTGACAATGGAAGGAGCTACGTCTCATAATGTGGATACTAATGCCCTTGATTCTATGAGGGTCACTCTTGAGGCCGTTACTCGGACACTTGAAAGGTTGAATTCGGAATTTGGGGCCGTGAGAGGGGACTTGGCAGCAATAAAGGGGGAAGTGTCGACTATTAGTGGGAGATTAGAACAAGTGGAGAGTCAAAGGAACTCTCGTCCTTCTACTCTTCTACATGTATCTACCAATGGTCATGATAGGACCTCCTCCGCAACCATCACCCCCGAAACAGTCCACCAAATGCTAAATGCACCCCAAGCTCCACTAAATACCGCAAGCCAAACTACCTATTTTCCTCCAAACCGAGACCCCACTAGACCACTACATTTCCAAGCCCCTCCAATTCCACAAGAGGGATTTGGACGCCAAGTACCTCCACTAAATCCGAACCCTCCATTCCAAGCTCCATTAACCCAAAGACCGCAAATTCCAAATCCTCCGAATCAAAACGGCCAAGGCCGACCAACCCACTTTGAAGGATACGGTAGAGAGGAGTATGAAGGAGATGGAGCCTTTGATGATGCTTATATGAGGGAGGAGGAGTTAAGAGGGGGTCGAGGAGAACCTAGGAGATACCGGGGGTATGGAGATAGGGGAAACCGACACCAAGAGAGAGACGTAGGCATCAACACCATCAAGTTGAGCCTACCCATCTTTAAGGGTGAAAGTGACCCCGAGACCTACTTAACTTGGGAATCGGCTTGTGACAAAGTTTTCCAAGTTAATGACATCTCGGAAGAAAAGAAGAGTTGCTACGCTATAGCTCACCTCGAGGGCTATGCTAACACTTGGTGGGAGTATGTTAAACGATTTGGTAATGAATTAGTTGATGGGCAGCCACCACCTTGGTATCAGTTGAGGTATTTGATGAGACAACGATACCTTCCCGAGAGATATCGTCATGAGTTGCTTGCTAGATTATATGGCTTGCAGCAAGGAGGCAAGAGCGTGATGGCCTATTTTGACGAGTTCCAACAACTCATGTTGAAACTTGATCATCGTGGGGAGCAAATCAGTCACGACATCATCCGGTTCAAGTGTGGGTTGAACAAAGAGATCTCCACTCATTTGACCCTTCACCGGTTTGAAACCATTGACGGTATATTCCAAGCGGCCCTTGAGATTGAAAGGGAACTTAAGGAGAGATCATCCTTCAAGGCAAGGGTACAAACCCCCTCGGGTTGGCCCAAAAACAAGGACCAACCCGCCCCTACGAAGCTGCCCGAGTCCAAAACAGTCCCTAAATTCCCTCCGAAACCGGAGGCTCACAAATATCCCAACCCAAAGGGGTTCCAATGCTTCAAGTGCCAAGGTTGGGGGCATAAGGCCAATGAATGTTCGAACCGGCGCAATGTGATCCTACGAGAAGGGAAAGTGTACTACCTTGGTGAGGAGGTGGTTTCCGAAAGGGGGGAGGATGAGGCCAAGCCTCAAGATGGAGAGGGAGCTGAAAATGGGCCGAATGATGATGAATTAGATGGTAGTGAAGATGTCTATCCACAAGAAGGGGAGTGTGTGGTTCCAAACTTTGTGGTTAGACGTGTCATGATTAGTAAGGCGATAGATGACCCGAGTCAAAGGGAAAATCTATTCCATACTAAGTGTCTTGTAAAGGGGAGTGTGTGCACCTTGGTGATTGATAGTGGTAGTTGTACGAATGTTGCGAGCCATGCTATGGTAAATTTCTTGAAGCTACCAACTACACTACACACTAGTCCTTACAAGCTACAATGGTTGAACGATTGTGGTGAATTAAAGGTCACAAGGCAATGTGTGATTCGGTTTAAGGTGGGAAACTACCACGATGAAGTGCTTTGTGACGTGATCCCAATGCAAGCATGTCACTTGTTGTTAGGTAGACCATGGCAATATGATAGGTCTACTAAACACGATGGGAGGTCCAACCGGTATACGCTTGAGAAGGATGGCCGAAAGGTCACACTTCACCCTCTTTCACCCTCCCAAGTAAATGAGTGGCATCAAAAGATGAGAGAGTTGAAGGGAAAGGGGAAGGAATCCGGAAAGGGAGAAAAGGGGGGGAGTGCCGTAGGTGAGGAAGTAGGGACATCCGAGGCTGTCCCAACGACAAGGGAGATGGAAAACATAGTGATGTTGGCTAGGAGGAAAGAACTCTTCGTGGACCATGATGAAAACAAGCCGATGTTACTTTTGGCCCATTGTTTTAATACTAACCCCACTAATTCTTCCATTTCCCCTTTGATTTCTTGTGTGTTGCAGGAGTATGAAGATGTATTTCCTCAAGAACTTCCGCAAGGATTGCCCCCACTTCGGGGAATTGAGCACCAAATTGATTTGGTGCCGGGTTCACAACTTCCAAACAAACCGGCCTATAGGAGCAATCCCATGGACACTAAGGAGCTTGAAAGACAAGTTGAGGAGCTTCTCAACAAGGGATACATCAAGGAAAGCATGAGTCCGTGTGCTGTTCCGGTGCTTTTGGTACCGAAGAAGGACGAAACTTGGCGCATGTGCGTCGATTGTAGAGCCATCAACAAAATCACTATAAGGTATCGTCATCCAATCCCTAGACTAGATGATATGTTAGATGAGCTCCACGGATCTTGTTTGTTTTCTAAAGTGGACCTTAGGAGCGGCTATCACCAAATTCGCATGCAACCCGGTGATGAGTGGAAGACCGCATTCAAGACCAAATTCGGTCTATATGAGTGGCTGGTCATGCCCTTCGGCCTTACCAATGCTCCTAGCACCTTTATGAGGCTAATGAATCATGTAATGAAGCCTTATATTGGGAAGTTTGTGGTGGTTTACTTTGACGATGTGTTGGTGTATAGTAAATCTATTGATGATCATGTAATGCATTTGAGATGTGTGTTTGATGTTCTCCGAAAGGAGAAGTTGTATGCCAACATGGAGAAGTGTTCTTTTGGTGTTGATAAGGTTATATTCTTGGGTTTTGTCGTGAGCTCAAGGGGTGTGGAAGTGGACGATTCCAAGATAGACTCTATTCGAAGTTGGCCGACCCCTAAGACTATTGGAGAAATCCAAAGTTTCCACGGGTTGGCAAGCTTTTATAGGAGGTTTGTCAAAGGATTTAGTTCCATAGCAGCCCCCTTGACCGAGGTAATTAGAAAGGACGGACCCTTTAAATGGGGTGATGAGCAGGCTAGGGCTTTTGAGGCCTTGAAAGCTACGCTCATCTCGACGCCTTTATTGCAATTGCCCGATTTTGATAAGATGTTTGAAGTAGAGTGTGATGCTAGTAAGGTTGGCATCGGGGCTGTTTTGATGCAAGAAGGTAAGCCCGTTGCTTATTTCAGTGAAAAGCTCAAAGGGGCAACTCTTAATTACTCAACTTATGATTTGGAGTTGTACGCCCTTGTCAGAGCTTTGGGAAATTGGTAACATTATTTGTGGCCTAAGGAGTTTGTGATACGAACGGATCATGAGTCGTTGAAACACCTTAAGAGCCAAGACAAGTTGAATAGGCGTCATGCTAAGTGGATTGAGTTCATCGAGACTGTCCCTTATGTAATTCATTACAAAAGGGGAAAGGAAAATGTTGTTGCCGATGCCTTGTCTAGGAAGCATGTGCTTGTTGCTACCTTTTCTTCGAAATTGATGGGTTTTGAGAGCTTGCGGTTGTTGTATCCCGAGGATCCTACCTTTGCTCCTATTTTTAGGGAATGCGAAGAGTGGGGAAGGGACCGTTGGCTTAAGGAGAATGACCATTCCTCCTACTCTCGGTTCGATGGGTATTTGTTCAAAGGGAGGAGGTTGTGTGTTCCTTCTAGTTCTTGGAGGGAATTATTTGTGAGGGAGGCCCATGACGGAGGCCTCATGGGGCACTTTGGGGTAGACAAGACCCTCGGAATCTTAGAGGAGAACTTCTATTGGCCCAAAATGCGCAAAGACGTCACTAAAATTTGTAGTCAATGCATGGACTGCCGGAGTGCGAAATCTCGTCTCCTACCTCAAGGATTATACACCCCACTCCCTACTCCCCTTAGACCTTGGTTGGACATTTCGATGGATTTTGTTTTGGGGCTGCCAAGGACTAGAAAGGGCCGAGATAGCTTTTTTGTTATTGTTGATAGATTCTATAAAATGGCTCATTTTATTCCATGTGCTAAAACCGAGGATGCTCGTAGTGTAGCTTCATTATTTGTTGAACATGTTGTAAAGGTTCACGGGGTACCGAGGACTATTGTGAGCGATAGGGACTCCAAGTTCCTAAGTCTCTTTTGGAAGTCCATGTGGGGTAGGCTTGGAACGAAGTTACTTTTCTCTACGTCTTGCCACCCACAAACCGATGGCCAAACGGAGGTAGTAAATAGAACCTTAGGGTCTATGCTACGTTCTATGGTTAAAGGTAAACTGACTTCATGGGAAGATCACCTACCCTTGGTGGAATTTGCATACAACCGGGTAATACATTCGAGCACGGGAATGACTGATACAAAATCAAACCAACGACACCAAGAGCTACAAGTAGGCTCGGATTTCAGTCCAACAACACAAGAACAACAAGTTTAAGTTTCGCTTTTTCAGCCCAACAACACAAGAACAACAAGATAGATAACAATGCTAGTGAATCGAAAAGAGCCCCACACGGCTTCACTAGACTTTAAGATAACAAAATCAACAACAACAACAAGATAAAGAAAGATAGATAACTTGACATATAACATTCAAGAAACTAAGAACCCTAACATCAAGAGAGGACCCTAAGTCTAATGAATATAAACACCAAGTTCTTACGAGGACCAAGAGGCACTCAACGACCTCAAAACCCTTGTTTCTAGCCAAAGAGACAACACAAGTATCCCTCTACTTGTGAGATACTAGGGGCGGCTTCTAAGAGTGGAAGAGAGAGAGAGAAATGTTTAGTGTTTTTAGGTTACAAAAATCAGCATTCAAAAACTAATGAATAACTCTCTAACATGTTCTATTTATACTACAAACAAAAGGGGTAAAATGACCCATCCGCCCTTGCTTCTTGTGCCAACCTTGGAGAGTAGTTTATTACACATTAAGACTTCTCTTCACACATAAAAACGTTTAGGTCCTTGGTTGGTTCAATCACCAACTCACACACGGCCATTTGCATGAACAAAGCTTGGAGTTTTTGTAATTCCCGAGCTTGGCTTCGTGTGAAAGGCCGTGTGATACGGGAAAAATGGCCATCTTATATTTTGATGACAGCTTTGGAGGCCAACATATAGAGGATCAAGACTTGGTCACCTCGAGAATACAAGAACATGCATAGAGAACCTGTTTTGAGCATAACTTAAAGCAATCTCGCATGTGGAAGATTGCTTGGAGCATTTAAGATTGAGGACTCACGGTTTTGGACCTTAATTAAGGTCATTTAGGACATTACACATGGTGTATTAACACACCATGGCCGCACCTATCATTAAGGGCAAGGTGGTCTTTTTGTCTTCTTTTGTAATACACTATAAATAGGTCATTTTAGCTCATTTCTTGGAGATTTTGGAAGGATGAAGAATTGAAAGACATAACTTCTCTCTTTGGAGAGTGTAACACCCTTAGTTGTAGGACTTGGAAAAGTCACCCTTAGCATAGGGCTTGGAAAAGCCAATATTGATCTTTGCTTGGAAACGGTAGATCTTGAGGCGAGTTCATTCCCTTGGTGGTCACCGTAAGAGTGTGGTTTTGATTGTTACATTCATTAGGGGTTAGTGTTGAAATACACTTGGTTCTTAATCTTGTAATAATCTTGGTCTCACTATCTATCTTTATTTTTCTTGCAAATCGTGTATGTGTTGTGTAGTGGACTGTTTTGGGGTCTTCGTTGGATCCGAAACTTGTATTATTGTTGTTCATCTTGTTCATCACGTTTTGTAACTGTTTTGGTGTTAAAATATACTCTTGTATCTTGTATTCTTGTTGTTGGTAGCGAATCCGAGTGAGGTCTCCATCTTGGTCCTCGAATCCTTAAGATTAGTGGACTGATTTGGTGTTTGTTTCGTGCTTCCCTTGTCAATCCCGTATCATTTTGTATCAGAGCATGGCTTGATCTTGTTCCTACAAGATCAATCTTGGGCTTGCTTGTTAGAAAAAAAAAAAAAAAAATTGTTGAAAAGCTGAAAATTTCTGAAAAAGAAGCAAATCTGTCCATTTTGTGTTCTTGGCCGAAATTGTGTTATTGTTGCGTCTTGGACGAGATTTTTACTTGTTTTGTTGTTTCTAGTGTTAGTTTTCTTCATCTCTAACACTCTTTAGTCTAAATCTAAGTTTGAGCTTACATTGTTGGTGTTGTATACGTGAACTTGGACTTGGCCGATTTGTTGTTGAACATTGTTGTGGTGGACTGTTTTGGCCTTGTGGCTTTCATCTTGTTGTTGTTATAAGCTTGGCCACGTGATATTGTTGTTAATTGGTGGATTGAGAACCATTTTGTTGAGTGTTTAAATCATCTTCAAACAAGACATTATACCTAAAAAGAGTGTGATCTACCTCACGGACAGATTTGGAACAAGAAAGTTCCTCACTCTCTAAATGATCAATATCATGTTTCAAGGATGTTTCAAACACAATATTACCCCAAGAAGAGCTCTCGGGTTCATTCTCACTTTGTTGACCAACATTTTCAAATATTTCACTCACTTGAGTCCTATTAAGCACATCACACACATACTCAAGTGGTGGACTGTTTTCACGAACAAGTTGATCAACACCCATTACACAAGACGATGTACTTCCATTCAACATATAGGCTTCAACACTAGGTGGACATAAATTGATCTCACAAGCGGAGTCAATTTTGTTATCAATAGGGTCAACTAGTGTATCCAAACTCACAATATGTACATCATCATCAAGTGGCAAAGAAACAATAGACTCACATATAGGAAAACTACAACTCACACTCAATGGGCTACTAGCCACACAATTATCATTCACATGTACAAAAGTGTAAGAGTTATCCATTTTACCTTGAAGTCCTTGAGTAGATTCTTCTTTGTCATGGTGTGAAGGTCCTCCAAAAGCTTGGGCAGCAACTTCCTTTTGGCATTGTTCTTCTTCGCTTGCCATGTTGGTACCTACACAAATGTCCTTAGAAATAGAAGGACAACCAATGTTAGCATCGTTTGGTGGTAATCCCCTCACTTTGCTCCACACAACCTCTCTTTTTTCAACTCTCGGATTACCACCTTGCACCCCCTTACTCCTCTCAATCTTTTGTCTCTCATAATAATTCGGGTTGGAGTAGGTAGGCATTTCTCTTCGTGGCTTGGGCAGCAAGTAAGTCATGAGGCGATTCCCCCATTGATCTCTTACAATATTTGGCCAATTTTGCACATTTGGAACTCTATGTTGTGCAAACCAATCGGCACCTAAGCATACATGACCGTATGTCAATGAAAGAATATCGCACCACACCTCCTCATGGTATTCAAATTGGGAGAAGACAACCTTGACCCTCTCAGTAACCTTAAACCCGTCCAAGAAGTATGGAACAAGTAAAGGCTCACGAAACAACCCCAAGTAGTCAACCATGGATGGAACGATGTAGTTTCTATGGTACCTATCATTTAGCTCAATGAGGCAGCCCGGTATCCCACACATGGTCACCTTTCCGGAGTGTACACTCCTTCTTGGATCTACATTGTAAGGCATACGAGTACCCCTTAGTTTTGGAGATGCATACCCTCTTCTTCTCATTGGACAACCTCCACTAGAGATAGTATAACCATTCACACTATATCGACTTCGATAAGAAGTACTACAAGGTGGAGAATATGGATCTTCATACTCCTCACGTGTACCCTCATCATAGCTCTCATAAGCTTTGCCAACAAAAGGGTTATACCTAACACCAAATCTAGGTTCGGAGTAAGAAGTGTAAGACTCCTCACATGCCCCAACATCATCATAAGATCCATCACGAGGTCCTACATCATCTCCAAAGTTACCATAAGCACTAGGCACTTCATTCACCTCATTTTCTCCCTGAAAACAGTAACTTTCAAATCTGCCCAAGTCTCGATCATGGCTATTTTCATAGCCTCCGCAATCTCCCTCAACTTCGTAGCCATAAAACCCTTCACTACAATCATAGTCTCCCATGTTGTAGTCACAATAATCCCCGGCTATCGAAGACATATTCCCCTTATATCACCTTTTAAACCTACAAAATGAACAAACAAGATTAGTAGTAAAAAACTTCTCACTAACACTCGTATTCACTCACCTTTGTGATTCTCACAATTGGAGCGGCAAATATTGAAAGGTTGTTTATACTCCGGTAGTCAATAGGATGTCAATTCTACTTGGTGGCCGGAATAGATTCTTGTTTGATCGACTCAAGACACAAAAATAAAATTCACTTACGAACTTGAAACAAAGAAGTTACTACGAGTTAAAAATGAGAAAAGCACACAAACAACGAAGACACGAAGAAACGGATTCAATAATTAATCTACAACTAAGTAGGTGATTACTAGTTGTTAATTAATTCTAGAATCAAGACATGAAACTAATGAAACAATAAGATGAAACTAAGAATCTATAATTTTGAGCTCGGAAATATTGCGTGAACAGTAGCAGTGATGACTTGGCAGTCACGTATTGGTTTCGGTCCCACACAACTTTTGTTGTCCAATTTCAAGTCTTGGTCAATTTTTCAATTTGGACTTTGGTGGAATTTGTTTAAGGAGGGAAATTCAAACAAGTCTTGGAGCCCTTTTCAATTTCAAGTTTTCAAGACTTGACTTTATTGTACTTCTCCTTAAAACATGGATCCTTAAATCATGGAAAAGTGTTGGAAAGTGGTTGAGACTTGATTGATAGGTCTTTGTTGGTTGTAGTGTCTTTCAAGACTAACAAATAATACACCCTTTTCCTTCAACTTTTTAGATTTAACATTCACTTTATCTTCAACAATATATGAAGGTGGTGATGAACATCAAGAACAACAACAACAACACCAAGAACTACAACAATAATCTCCAAGAACACCAACAATTTTCACACGGCCACTCCCAAATTCCACAATAACAATATCTCCAACACTTGGCCAAGACAACTACACCTTCAACAAAATGGTTCTCAATCCACCAATTAACAACAATATCACGTGGCCAAGCTTATAACAACAACAAGATGAAAGCCACAAGGCCAAAACAGTCCACCACAACAATGTTCAACAACAAATCGTCCAAGTCCAAGTTCACGTATACAACACCAACAATGTAAGCTCAAACTTAGATTTAGACTAAAGAGTGTTAGAGATGAAGAAAACTAACACTAGAAACAACAAAACAAGTAAAAATATCGTCCAAGACGCAACAATAACACAATTTCGGCCAAGAACACAAAATGGACAGATTTGCTTCTTTTTCAGAAATTTTCAGCTTTTCAACAATTTTTTTTTTTTTTTTTTTCTAACAAGCAAGCCCAAGATTGATCTTGTAGGAACAAGATCAAGCCATGCTCTGATACAAAATGATACGGGATTGACAAGGGAAGCACGAAACAAACACCAAATCAGTCCACTAATCTTAAGGATTCGAGGACCAAGATGGAGACCTCACTCGGATTCGCTACCAACAACAAGAATACAAGATACAAGAGTATATTTTAACACCAAAACAGTTACAAAACGTGATGAACAAGATGAACAACAATAATACAAGTTTCGGATCCAACGAAGACCCCAAAACAGTCCACTACACAACACATACACGATTTGCAAGAAAAATAAAGATAGATAGTGAGACCAAGATTATTACAAGATTAAGAACCAAGTGTATTTCAACACTAACCCCTAATGAATGTAACAATCAAAACCACACTCTTACGGTGACCACCAAGGGAATGAACTCGCCTCAAGATCTACCGTTTCCAAGCAAAGATCAATATTGGCTTTTCCAAGCCCTATGCTAAGGGTGACTTTTCCAAGTCCTACAACTAAGGGTGTTACACTCTCCAAAGAGAGAAGTTATGTCTTTCAATTCTTCATCCTTCCAAAATCTCCAAGAAATGAGCTAAAATGACCTATTTATAGTGTATTACAAAAGAAGACAAAAAGACCACCTTGCCCTTAATGATAGGTGCGGCCATGGTGTGTTAATACACCATGTGTAATGTCCTAAATGACCTTAATTAAGGTCCAAAACCGTGAGTCCTCAATCTTAAATGCTCCAAGCAATCTTCCACATGCGAGATTGCTTTAAGTTATGCTCAAAACAGGTTCTCTATGCATGTTCTTGTATTCTCGAGGTGACCAAGTCTTGATCCTCTATATGTTGGCCTCAGAAGCTGTCATCAAAATATAAGATGGCCATTTTTCCCGTATCACACGGCCTTTCACACGAAGCCAAGCTCGGGAATTACAAAAACTCCAAGCTTTGTTCATGCAAATGGCCGTGTGTGAGTTGGTGATTGAACCAACCAAGGACCTAAACGTTTTTATGTGTGAAGAGAAGTCTTAATGTGTAATAAACTACTCTCCAAGGTTGGCACAAGAAGCAAGGGCGGATGGGTCATTTTACCCCTTTTGTTTGTAGTATAAATAGAACATGTTAGAGAGTTATTCATTAGTTTTTGAATGCTGATTTTTGTAACCTAAAAACACTAAACATTTCTCTCTCTCTCTTCCACTCTTAGAAGCCGCCCCTAGTATCTCACAAGTAGAGGGATACTTGTGTTGTCTCTTTGGCTAGAAACAAGGGTTTTGAGGTCGTTGAGTGCCTCTTGGTCCTCGTAAGAACTTGGTGTTTATATTCATTAGACTTAGGGTCCTCTCTTGATGTTAGGGTTCTTAGTTTCTTGAATGTTATATGTCAAGTTATCTATCTTTCTTTATCTTGTTGTTGTTGTTGATTTTGTTATCTTAAAGTCTAGTGAAGCCGTGTGGGGCTCTTTTCGATTCACTAGCATTGTTATCTATCTTGTTGTTCTTGTGTTGTTGGGCTGAAAAAGCGAAACTTAAACTTGTTGTTCTTGTGTTGTTGGACTGAAATCCGAGCCTACTTGTAGCTCTTGGTGTCGTTGGTTTGATTTTGTATCAGTCATTCCCGTGCTCGAATGTATTACCCGGTTGTATGCAAATTCCACCAAGGGTAGGTGATCTTCCCATGAAGTCAGTTTACCTTTAACCATAGAACGTAGCATAGACCCTAAGGTTCTATTTACTACCTCCGTTTGGCCATCGGTTTGTGGGTGGCAAGACGTAGAGAAAAGTAACTTCGTTCCAAGCCTACCCCACATGGACTTCCAAAAGAGACTTAGGAACTTGGAGTCCCTATCGCTCACAATAGTCCTCGGTACCCCGTGAACCTTTACAACATGTTCAACAAATAATGAAGCTACACTACGAGCATCCTCGGTTTTAGCACATGGAATAAAATGAGCCATTTTATAGAATCTATCAACAATAACAAAAAAGCTATCTCGGCCCTTTCTAGTCCTTGGCAGCCCCAAAACAAAATCCATCGAAATGTCCAACCAAGGTCTAAGGGGAGTAGGGAGTGGGGTGTATAATCCTTGAGGTAGGAGACGAGATTTCGCACTCCGGCAGTCCATGCATTGACTACAAATTTTAGTGACGTCTTTGCGCATTTTGGGCCAATAGAAGTTCTCCTCTAAGATTCCGAGGGTCTTGTCTACCCCAAAGTGCCCCATGAGGCCTCCGTCATGGGCCTCCCTCACAAATAATTCCCTCCAAGAACTAGAAGGAACACACAACCTCCTCCCTTTGAACAAATACCCATCGAACCGAGAGTAGGAGGAATGGTCATTCTCCTTAAGCCAACGGTCCCTTCCCCACTCTTCGCATTCCCTAAAAATAGGAGCAAAGGTAGGATCCTCGGGATACAACAACCGCAAGCTCTCAAAACCCATCAATTTCGAAGAAAAGGTAGCAACAAGCACATGCTTCCTAGACAAGGCATCGGCAACAACATTTTCCTTTCCCCTTTTGTAATGAATTACATAAGGGACAGTCTCGATGAACTCAATCCACTTAGCATGACGCCTATTCAACTTGTCTTGGCTCTTAAGGTGTTTCAACGACTCATGATCCGTTCGTATCACAAACTCCTTAGGCCACAAATAATGTTACCAATTTCCCAAAGCTCTGACAAGGGCGTACAACTCCAAATCATAAGTTGAGTAATTAAGAGTTGTCCCTTTGAGCTTTTCACTGAAATAAGCAACGGGCTTACCTTCTTGCATCAAAACAGCCCCGATGCCAACCTTACTAGCATCACACTCTACTTCAAACATCTTATCAAAATCGGACAATTGCAATAAAGGCGCCGAGATGAGCGTAGCTTTCAAGGCCTCAAAAGCCCTAGCCTGCTCATCACCCCATTTAAAGGGTCCGTCCTTTCTAATTACCTCGGTCAAGGGGGCTGCTATGGAACTAAATCCTTTGACAAACCTCCTATAAAAGCTTGCCAACCCCCGGAAACTTTGGATTTCTCCAATAGTCTTAGGGGTCGGCCAACTTCGAATAGAGTCTATCTTGGAATCGTCCACTTCCACACCCCTTGAGCTCACGACAAAACCCAAGAATATAACCTTATCAACACCAAAAGAACACTTCTCCATGTTGGCATACAACTTCTCCTTTCGGAGAACATCAAACACACATCTCAAATGCATTACATGATCATCAATAGATTTACTATACACCAACACATCGTCAAAGTAAACCACCACAAACTTCCCAATATAAGGCTTCATTACATGATTCATTAGCCTCATAAAGGTGCTAGGAGCATTGGTAAGGCCGAAGGGCATGACCAGCCACTCATATAGACCGAATTTGGTCTTGAATGCGGTCTTCCACTCATCACCGGGTTGCATGCGAATTTGGTGATAGCCGCTCCTAAGGTCCACTTTAGAAAACAAACAAGATCCGTGGAGCTCATCTAACATATCATCTAGTCTAGGGATTGGATGACGATACCTTATAGTGATTTTGTTGATGGCTCTACAATAGACGCACATGCGCCAAGTTCCGTCCTTCTTCGGTACCAAAAGCACCGGAACAGCACACGGACTCATGCTTTCCTTGATGTATCCCTTGTTGAGAAGCTCCTCAACTTGTATTTCAAGCTCCTTAGTGTCCATGGGATTGCTCCTATAGGCCGGTTTGTTTGGAAGTTGTGAACCCGGCACCAAATCAATTTGGTGCTCAATTCCCCGAAGTGGGGGCAATCCTTGCGAAAGTTCTTGAGGAAATACATCTTCATACTCCTGCAACACACAAGAAATCAAAGGGGAAATGGAAGAATTAGTGGGGTTAGTATTAAAACAATGGGCCAAAAGTAACATCGGCTTGTTTTCATCATGGTCCACGAAGAGTTCTTTCCTCCTAGCCAACATCACTATGTTTTCCATCTCCCTTGTCGTTGGGACAGCCTCGGATGTCCCTACTTCCTCACCTACGGCACTCCCCCCCTTTTCTCCCTTTCCGGATTCCTTCCCCTTTCCCTTCAACTCTCTCATCTTTTGATGCCACTCATTTACTTGGGAGGGTGAAAGAGGGTGAAGTGTGACCTTTCGGCCATCCTTCTCAAGCGTATACCGGTTGGACCTCCCATCGTGTTTAGTAGACCTATCATATTGCCATGGTCTACCTAACAACAAGTGACATGCTTGCATTGGGATCACGTCACAAAGCACTTCATCGTGGTAGTTTCCCACCTTAAACCGAATCACACATTGCCTTGTGACCTTTAATTCACCACAATCGTTCAACCATTGTAGCTTGTAAGGACTAGTGTGTAGTGTAGTTGGTAGCTTCAAGAAATTTACCATAGCATGGCTCGCAACATTCGTACAACTACCACTATCAATCACCAAGGTGCACACACTCCCCTTTACAAGACACTTAGTATGGAATAGATTTTCCCTTTGACTCGGGTCATCTATCGCCTTACTAATCATGACACGTCTAACCACAAAGTTTGGAACCACACACTCCCCTTCTTGTGGATAGACATCTTCACTACCATCTAATTCATCATCATTCGGCCCATTTTCAGCTCCCTCTCCATCTTGAGGCTCGGCCTCATCCTCCCCCCTTTCGGAAACCACCTCCTCACCAAGGTAGTACACTTTCCCTTCTCGTAGGATCACATTGCGCCGGTTCGAACATTCATTGGCCTTATGCCCCCAACCTTGGCACTTGAAGCATTGGAACCCCTTTGGGTTGGGATATTTGTGAGCCTCCGGTTTCGGAGGGAATTTAGGGACTGTTTTGGACTCGGGCAGCTTCGTAGGGGCGGGTTGGTCCTTGTTTTTGGGCCAACCCGAGGGGGTTTGTACCCTTGCCTTGAAGGATGATCTCTCCTTAAGTTCCCTTTCAATCTCAAGGGCCGCTTGGAATATACCGTCAATGGTTTCAAACCGGTGAAGGGTCAAATGAGTGGAGATCTCTTTGTTCAACCCACACTTGAACCGGATGATGTCGTGACTGATTTGCTCCCCACGATGATCAAGTTTCAACATGAGTTGTTGGAACTCGTCAAAATAGGCCATCACACTCTTGCCTCCTTGCCGCAAGCCATATAATCTAGCAAGCAACTCATGACGATATCTCTCGGGAAGGTATCGTTGTCTCATCAAATACCTCAACTGATACCAAGGTGGTGGCTGCCCATCAACTAATTCATTACCAAATCGTTTAACATACTCCCACCAAGTGTTAGCATAGCCCTCGAGGTGAGCTATAGCGTAGCAACTCTTCTTTTCTTCCGAGATGTCATTAACTTGGAAAACTTTGTCACAAGCCGATTCCCAAGTTAAGTAGGTCTCGGGGTCACTTTCACCCTTAAAGATGGGTAGGCTCAACTTGATGGTGTTGATGCCTACGTCTCTCTCTTGGTGTCGGTTTCCCCTATCTCCATACCCCCGGTATCTCCTAGGTTCTCCTCGACCCCCTCTTAACTCCTCCTCCCTCATATAAGCATCATCAAAGGCTCCATCTCCTTCATACTCCTCTCTACCGTATCCTTCAAAGTGGGCTGGTCGGCCTTGGCCGTTTTGATTCGGAGGATTTGGAATTTGCGGTCTTTGGGTTAATGGAGCTTGGAATGGAGGGTTCGGATTTAGTGGAGGTACTTGGCGTCCAAATCCCTCTTGTGGAATTGGAGGGGCTTGGAAATGTAGTGGTCTAGTGGGGTCTCGGTTTGGAGGAAAATAGGTAGTTTGGCTTGCGGTATTTAGTGGAGCTTGGGGTGCATTTAGCATTTGGTGGACTGTTTCGGGGGTGATGGTTGCGGAGGAGGTCCTATCATGACCATTGGTAGATACATGTAGAGGAGTAGAAGGACGAGAGTTCCTTTGACTCTCCACTTGTTCTAATCTCCCACTAATAGTCGACACTTCCCCCTTTATTGCTGCCAAGTCCCCTCTCACGGCCCCAAATTCCGAATTCAACCTTTCAAGTGTCCGAGTAACGGCCTCAAGAGTGACCCTCATAGAATCAAGGGCATTAGTATCCACATTATGAGACGTAGCTCCTTCCATTGTCAAGATATTATCCGCTTTAGTTCACCACAAGTTCGTGTTCCACAAGTGTTGTATAATTGGCTAGTAACCGTGAAAATTTTAAGGTATGAGTAAGCTCTTATCCGGAATGGATTCTTGTTTGAAGACTCAAAGAATTCTTGCCGGACTAGAGTAAAAAATCAGCAATTCATTCAAACGAATAAAAGCACTCAAATAATCGTTGACACGAACAAACGGTTCAAGGAACTAGTTGACAACCTAGTAGGAAGGTACTAGTTTGTTAATTAGTTCTAGGACCAAGTAAGGGAAACCAAGGATCAACAATTAGCAACCAAAGAATATCCTAAGTTGAGCTTATAGTGACGTGGCAGCATGCAATGGTTCCACACGTTCTTCTTCTCTTTTTTTTTTTTTGTGTTAATATTCACACAACTTGTTATAGTTTGCAAAGTGTTTTGGTGGGAAAAATAAAATCTTGTAGTATTTCACCCTTTTCAAACTCAAGAAAGTGAGGTTTGGTTGACTAATCCCACAAAACAAGGCTCCTTGAATTAGGGAAAAGTGATTGACAAGACTAGAAGGTGATGGGTGCAAGTCTTTCACAACAACTTTATAGCTTGTCTTACAACTTGAGCACACAACAAGATGAACAAGATGAACAAGTTCAAGAGATGAACACCTCAACAAACTTCATCAACTTCTTTAGCACATAAACACACAACCACCGATTTTTCTTTTGGTTATCAACAACATACAACTTTCGGCCACTTCAAGTCACTACACAATGTTCAAGTTTTCAAGCTCAACTTTTGGATCTAGACACCTTAGTGTTGGTGAGAAAGAAACCAACACTAGAAACTCACTAAACAAGCAAAATAACACCTAGATCTAAACATACAACATCATTCTTGGTTTCAACTTTTAATGGACAGATTTTCAGAATTTCCTTTTGGTGTTGTTTGTTTAAGCCGTGAACTAGCCCAAGATGGGTTATGTTGGAACACAACCGGTCTCGCTTTGATACCAAATGATACGGAATCAAACCAACAACACCAAGAGCTTCAAGTAGGCTCGGATTTCAGTCCAACAGCACAAGAACAACAAGTTTAAGTTTCGGTTTTTCAGTCCAACAACACAAGAACAACAAGATAGATAACAATGCTAGTGAATCGAAAAGAGCCCCACACGGCTTCACTAGACTTTAAGATAACAAAATCAACAACAACAAGATAAAGAAAGATAGATAACTTGACATATAATATTCAAGAAACTAAGAACCCTACACCAAGAGAGGACCCTAAGTCTAATGAATATAAACACCAAGTTCTTACGAGGACCAAGAGGCACTCAACGACCTCAAAACCCTTGTTTCTAGCCAAAGAGACAACACAAGTATCCCTCTACTTGTGAGATAATAGGGACGGCTTCTAAGAGTGGAAGAGAGAGACGAAATGTTTAGTGTTTTTAGGTTACAAAATCAGCATTCCAAAAACTAAGGAATAACTCTCTAACATGTTCTATTTATACTACAAACAAAAGGGGTAAAATGACCCATCTGCCCTTGCTTCTTGTGCCAACCTTGGAGAGTAGTTTATTACACATTAAGACCTCTCTTCACACATAAAAACGTTTAGGTCCTTGGTTGGTTCAATCACCAACTCACACACGGCCATTTGCATGAACAAAGCTTGGAGTTTTTGTAATTCCCGAGCTTGGCTTCGTGTGAAAGGCCGTGTACCTGTGGAGGCTGCCCCAACCGTATCATTCTACTAGCGGTTGGGATTCTCGGGGCATTACACAATCAAAACATTTATCACAAATTCCCATTCATTGAACCATATTTCACATTGAGGCATACATTGTTGGATCATCATACAAATACTCTTGCAAGGTATCAACAACATGCAAAAATAATTACATCACTAGGGGAAATTCACCACCCCCCCGGTTCAATTATGAAATAATTTGTGAAAACACGGATTCATAAGGTTCAATTCGACATCACAATGTATTAGTTCAAGAATAGTTCAATTCTCACATTTCTCATAACTAAACACCAATTTCACATCATGGGGTTGGGGTCACAATCACTTTAAAAGTCACAAGTTTGGGAAAATCACAATTCCATAGTTCATTCACCATACCCTTGCACCACAAGTTCAATAATTAAAGCATGAAAAAATTCATATTTAAACCATGGGAAAACATTGTTCATCAATAAGCATTCACAACCCCCAACCTTTGTTTTAAAACCACCATAAACATCTCATGAACAATACTTTAAATCGCATGCTTTTACAACATTGATAATGAGGGAAGAATAACATGCATGAAATACCATGTTTTATAAAAAGAATCCAACCCTTGAGCCCTTGGATGACCTACTTCTAGGAAACCCTAAGTATTATTGCTTGAGAGAGTTTTTGAGAGAAGAGAGTATTTGCTTTGATGAGTTATGGATGAAAATAAAGTCTCAATAGGGTTTATAAGTCGTTGGTTATATTTAGGGCATGGGGAAAATATCCAAAATACCTTTAGTAAAAAAACTGAAAAACACCACCGAATCATTATGAGTGACCTTGTGGATCATTGGGTCACCCTATGACTTTGACCATCCAGTCGTAGGCAAACCAGAACCCCCTTGGGTTATTCATTGTAAAACCTACGACTGGAACCCTACTTATTGTAATGATACACTATGACTCATAGGGTCACGTCGTAATCTCAATAGTTTCAATAGGGGTACTACACTGGACAACTTATGAAATACCCTTCTTATGACATGTTAGAAGTCTATACGACTCATTAAGTCTAGTCGTTATCAAGGTAGTGACTTAGGCAAATCCTTCTGTGCATATTATAACTGGGTCATATGACCCATAATGACAGATTATGACTCATCACTGAGTCATTTCTAGGGTAGAACGCTCAGAATTGAAAAAAAATTCCAAGGATCGAAAACCCCAGAAGTTATAATTATGCACCCCTATGATATCCATCCTTAACTTACGCAATTTTCCTGAGTTCAGGTGCATAATGTCCAAGGAGGAGCAGGGCCAAAATAGGTTTATTGTAACACAAATGGGAAGGTGAAAGGTGTAACAAGAAAAAATAGGCTATATGGCTCAAAAATTAGGATCAAGGGATACTTATTCACATATGGAAGGTCATTCAGGCTAAAGTGGACTAAAATAAAAAATATCCTCTAATATTTTTCTAACCAACTATCCTACAACCTAGGCAAGAAGACTAACCAGAAAAGTTCTAGATTTAACACACAAAGGAAACTAAGTAGCATCTCACACACACATTGCACAGGGTCACCTCACCATCTACTTCCTATTTGGTTCATGCACAAGTTAGCAATGATTATCATATCCCTAATACTAATTCCATGACAAGATCCACAATGGTCACCCATATATACATTCACATAGTTCTAAAAACAAATTGTTGGAGGGGTATTATTTTTCTCAAAAATTAACAACAAAAATATATCAACTACTGTAAATACTCAAAAATCACCTAATTACACAAAAAAACAACATGATACAAAGAAAAACACATTAGGGAACAAAATTAACTTAGAAATGCTAATTCTACAACCATACAACAACTGACATGAAAAGAAGCAGGCAACAAAAACCTATGGTGGTTATGGCATACCCCACCCCTAATAAAAAACTAAACACTGTCCCTAGTATGCATAAATAATGTAAATCTTAGGAATGAGGACATACCTGTGACGCACTAGGCATCCGCATAAGAATCATCAACATAATGAATAATCTAAACCACCCTCATGTCAGTTGGATGCTTCTTAGGTCATCGGATATTGAATACGACTTCATTATTATTAACTGTAAACTTAAGTTCCCTCTTTTCCATATTATCCATCGCTCCACCTATGGCCATGAATAGTCTTTCCATTATGATGGAATCTTAAAGTCAACCCCACAATCCAAATGACGAAGTCATCCAGAAAAATAAAATTGTCAACTTTCACTAGCACATCACACAATATGCCTATGGGTATCTTTACTGTATGGTCTGGAATCAACAACCACATAGTAGTTGGCTCTGGAGGTATTAATCCCAATTTATTGAGCATAGTAGGTGGCATAAAATTAATGTTGGCTCCCAAGTTATCTAATTCTTTGGCAAATCTGGATGTCCCTATAGTACATGGGATCATGAATGCACTGGGATCACCTTTTTTTAGACTAGAGACTTAGAAGTGACTGCACTACAATGGTGCAATCCACCAAGGTACTCAAAACTAGCTTCTCTTTTCTTCATCACCAATTCTTTCTTAAACCTACCATACCCAGGAATTTTGTCTAAACCCTCAAGGAGAGGGATGTTCAAATTCCAAATATTTTAGCTTCTTAATGCTTTTCTTGAACTTTCCTTCCTCTTTCTTCGATTTTAGTCTTTGAAGAAAAGGTGAGGAAGATTGTGGAATTTGCTTCACTACGGGATCATTGACCCTGACCTTAATCTTATCCTCACCAATACTAACATTAACACCTGTCTCTTTGTCTGACTCCACGATAGGTGTCCCAGTAACCACAATACTGCCATTCTTATGCACATCCACAGTAGGTAACGAGGGATCAAACACTTACCACTCTGAGTGGTAATAACGAGACAATGACCATTATTTTTTTTATTATGAATTGTATTACCCAAAAGGGTACCCGGTGGCCTCTGACTTAAAAAAGCAGACATATGCCCAAATTATGTCTCTAACTATTTGATTGAAGTCACATAAGACTCAACCTTTTAGATTAAGACCTGAGACATCAACCTTAATCTACTTAAGGCATATTTCTTGATTTTCTTAATCCTTTACCAGTTTTGATAATAATGCCTCGATTCTATATTTGATATCACGGCTACCCAACAGGACATACCTATCTCTCTTGTTTTTATAGTCGTCATTTCTTCTCAAGTCACCATCACGCTCTTTACTGTGATCTTTGTATCTATCTCTATAGTAGTTCTAGTATTGGTTTTCTTTCTCTTTATCTTTAAAACCCACAAATTTATAATCAAGATACTTAGCCTCCTCTTCCAAGTCAAACTCATATTGCCCTCGAGGTTGAACCCTATGAACCTACCATATTTACTTTCTCAAAATTCACTATCGTGAACTTTTTAGTCAACAACCTAATATCAGTATTAAACTATACAATCTCTTGCACCACAGAATTATCAATCTCTCTATGGTCGCTGGAAGCTCTAATGCCATATGGTCCAACACCCCTCTCAGCTACTCGAGTATGCCACCCTCAGTTGATGAGATGGATCTAGTCTAAAACCTCAGATGTTGCTTCCCAATGTAATCTTATGAACGTTCCTCCATAGATAGTGTTTTCCATACTCAAGAACTGATGTTTAGGGCTCTATAAAGTATCTCCAACAAGCTTGTCCCTAAAATACAATGATTGGGTACCATGATTAATTTCTTCTTAAAATGAAACCATGCCTCGTACATCAACTCAAAATATAGTTGTCTGAAGTTTTATATCTCATCTTTTAACTGCAACATTATGGTTAGAGAAAAGAAATGATTTTAGAATTGACTGTGCAACTTATTCAAAGTAGTAATCGATCCCCTAAGCAGTTCCCCGAACTACAAAGAAGCCTCTTTAGTCAATGAAAAAGGGAACATCCTTAATCTGAATGCCTACTAGTCTACCCCCAAAATAGTATAAAAAGTGTAGATCCCAATAAAATTAGCAAGATACATATTTAAATCATTTATAGTTGAGCTCAAAAACATACCTTTGAAGTTCAGAAGTTGGATGATGGCATGATAATGTCAAATTTCACATTGGGGGAAGTGCCGAGGATGATAACTCTTATTTCTGCCAGCTTAACATATCCCATATCCTCTTTATAATTGTATAGCTAGAAGTACTAATATATTGGGATTACTTGAGATTAACGACCTCAAACTCCATCTTGATTACCATCAAATGCTTCTCGACGATCAACTGTTGGTCTTGGCCTATCTAGATTTTCTTGTTGAGCTAGCTGGGCCTTCTTATCCCTTCTTCGATTATTAGCTACATCTGCCAATAACTACTATATTTGTTGATCAATAATGTGATGAGGATCACCTGGAGAAGGGATAGCTACCACATTAGGATCATCCCAAACCCCTTTAAGATGGCCTGCCGGTATTGTTTCCGTCATCATACTATTAGACTATAAGAGTATCTCTGGGTTAGGATTTAGTGGGAATAAGGAATTTCTTTGACTCCTAGTGTTAGGAATATACCAATGTATACCAAATTGAGAACAAAAAACATAAACCTATTCAACAACTTCAACCTGCAACTCAACACCGTATTTCTCAGCAATGGCACTAATATTTTGATCAATGCCCAAACTAAACCTCCAATAAAAAATAAAGCATTCACTATCAAGTAAAGTAACACAACTCTTGTTGGGGTCAAACCCAAGGGAATATGTGGAATTATATCTCTCATTTATTGGAACTAAGGAGCAGTAAAGAAAGTAAATAGGGGTTTTGATATAGTAATCTCGAACAAGTAACTGAACTCAACTTTGGTAGTAATCAGTCAACAATGAACACTAGGACTGTGTCCCCCCTGTCTTCTTAACTCAGTAGTTTTATAGTGCTTTATTGAATTAACCCGATACCTTCCAAGTAGAATTTAATAAGTTGTGTACCACCAATTGTCTTATATACTTAGATAGATTTCACCCTTTACCTATTCAATCTTAGGATATTGCATTACTAACCCTTATTGGAGATCCCAGTTAACTATTACCTTTTGAATCTCAAATTATTAGATTAAAGATGACAATCTTAAGTAGATGGTACTGATTATCCTCGAATGACAATTATTCTTCAAATTACAATTGTGATTATCTTTTCCTAATCCCTACTCCTCTTATGAATAAAGTAGTGATATACTAGGTGGGATTTTAATATTTGTAACAGCTAAGAAATATATTAAATTGAATACAATCACAATACATGCAAGAATATTTTTTCAGAACAACTAAGATCTTCCTCTACTTTTTCAAATTTTCAAGTTTCAAACAATCCTAGCTATGGGCTTTAGCCGCTCATTGTTGTGAAATAATCAAAGGAATTCATAATTGAAGACATTCAAATAATATCACAATAATCAATTAATAAAACCCAATGTCTGTAACTGAATTATCAACCAAAATCAAGAACAAAGTACTCCTATGAACAAATTTGAATCTTGGTATAAAATATTTGTTTGTAAGTATATGGAGTGAGTAAACTAACTAAAAATGTCAAAATGGTATTTATAGAATACAAGGAAACCCTAAAACTTAAATCTCGAATAAAAAAGAAAAGATGAGGTTAGTGGCCACCTACTAAGCCACCTATGGACCATTGTGGTCACATTTTGGTTCCCATATATCCTTAAGTATCTTCTAAACTCATTGGACTTGGCCCCTCTACAACCTACTCTGTCACCTACGGACCTTAGGTGCCCTACGTAAGTGACAAAGTCTTTATTTCTGCACTTCTGAGCCTTTGTAATTCTATTTTCTCATACCAATATTGGCACCTATGCCCAATGGGTAGTACCTATGGGTTTTAGGTGCCCAGGTAAGTATCCCAAAACATCAATTTTTATCCTTTTCTTTAGTTTTGAATCCAAAACTTGGTTTCCTGCAAAAACATAAAAACACATCATATATAAGAAACAACCTAAGTAACTAACATATTTTCATCATTTTAAGCGTTGAAAGTGATGAATCCATAGCACATCAATAGCCCCTACAATAAAAGTGTGACATAGAGGCTACCCTCTGTGATAAGGGCGTTCCACACTCCTTCTATAATTGCATACAATTTTGTTTTTTTTTCACTTGGGATGAGGGTATTTTGGTCCTTTTACCCCTTACATGACCTTTAAACATAAAATAACCCCATTCTTTTTAGTATGACCCCATTCTCTCTTAAACTCAAAGGCCAAGAAAACCTAAGGGTTTTACTAGGGATTTACCATTTAATCTCCAAAATTTAAATTTTCTTAAATTTCTTGTGTATTTTAGGCATGTATCTCATTCTCTAACTTTAATTTTACATTGTGGCATTTATTTACTCATTATCCATGTGGTTTAAATTTATGGGTTTGAGATTGGATTGAGGAGTTTTGATTTGAATCACTTGAATTACTTTTCCAATGATTAAAATTGATGACTTATGATTTAATTTATGGTTTTTGGACTAAATGGGTGGATTGTTATGGGAATTGGAATGGGAAATATGGGTTTTCCTAAATTGATGACTTTTTTCTTGGTAAAGGCATTAACCATAACACACTTTGTAAATTTGATTTTTGAACATGGATAATTGCATAATTTAACTTACTTATGAACCCATTGCGTTATATAAATGGATAAATTGATAAAACAAATTTGAAAGGCCTTTGGTGGCCATAATTTAGATTTAAAATGGAACTTGTGAGTCTAATGGTGGCATGGATTGGTTTGGCATGATTATACGAGCTTGCAAGCATAATTGGTATGACGATACCAAATGGTAAATGCCTCAACATAATACTCATAGGTTAATGGATGGGTTTATGTATGCAAACTATTTTTTGGTTAAAAAGGGTTATGTAGCTCACCATGAAGGTATAGTCTAGGGGGACTAACGCTGGAAACCACGTTTGTTGGCGTAGGGGTCTATATGAATATCTTCTTGGTTCACATATTATATTTTAGGATGGCTAGAGACTTTGTGTCTTTAGTCTTTCCTTTAGTTTCCTCAGTTTGTGTGGCGAACACACACTATGGCTTATTCAATAGGGAAGCTAACTCATATAGCCCATGGGTGCCATTAGGAAAGAGCAAACTACATAGTTCAGGTTAATGGTTTAAACTCTTATGTTCTTGACCTTTGTCCCTATCCTATCATCCTATATATGTATATATAAATATTGTGCACGTGGTGTTTGACTGATTTGACCTTGACATTATTTTATCCCTTATCCTTGAGTTGAACGCTAGTGCTTACATCATTGACCGTCCCTGGATGCTACATCATAAAGATGTAAGTTCCAAAGGATTTTTTGTTACTCCTATGCTGCATTAGGTGATTTAGTATTCTCGTGTATATGTTGTAAAGTGATAAGCCTCCATTCTTTTGAAAGGCCCATCATTTTATTTGTTTCCTTATTCACTTAGTATTGTTTGGGATACTTTTCTCATAGTCGGGGGCATGTCCTGACTATGTTTGGTATTCTAGTTTTAGAGGCTTTTGTGTACAAGTGTGGGTTGCATGTTTGATTTAATTCTTATAACTCTCATTTGGTTTATCTATTCTTCTAATTATTTTGTTTAGTTGGCTTCCGATGTTTACATTTAGGTGCTCTTGAGGTAAGGCTAGGGTGTGTCTTCGTCCCATGGTGGGCTTGATATTTAACCCATCACGATCAGTCCTGGGTTCGGGTTATTATAAGAAACCACCTAGAGTTGAAAGCATTAAGTTTTTTGATCATGTGAACAGGTTAGACAAAGCTTTGTATAGTTTGAAGCAGGCTCTAAGAGATTTGTATAAAGGATTGTCAAAATTCCTATTAGAACATCGGCACACAAAAGATAAAATTAACAATAGTCTCTTTTTGAGAACCAAAGTCAAAGATTTGTTGATTGTGTAGGTATAGGTAGATGATGATATCATCTTTAGTTCTACTGATAACAACATGACTCAAGAATTTACCAAGCTAATGAATAGTTAATTTGAGGTAAGCATAATGGAATAACTAAACTTCTTTGTAGGGTTGCAAATCAAGCAAACTCTAATTGGAACCTTTCTTCATCAGCAAAAGTATGTGAAAGAGCTACTCAAAAGAGTCTCTATAGAAGAGGACAAGTAAATAAGCACACCTATTTGTGGAATATAAGTTGTATAGAGAAATGATTAGGTATCTCATCTATCTCACTTTAAGTAAAATTGACATAGTCTTTAGTGTTGGACTTTGGGCAAGGTTTCAGACAACTCCCAGGGAATCACATTTCAAATCTATTAAGAGAATGCTTAGTTTTCTCAAGGGAACTACTGACATAGGTCTTTGGTATCCTAAAGGAAGCAATTTGAATTTGGTAGGATAAGTAGATACTGATTATGTAGCCTATCCTATTGGTATAAGTAGTACCATATGTATCGTACACTTCCTTGGATTATGTTTGATCTCATGGTCTATGATGATAGGCGAATTTACACGCCTATAGCACTATATTTTGCCCATATTTTAGCCTAGTTTTGAGAACAAATTATATATTTCATGCACTTTTAGTCCATTTTCCTGTAAGTGAGCTAACGAACATGATTAGCAAAGTTTCAGGTATAAATGATGCAGAATTCAGCATTTCATGGATAACTTGACGCCAAAGAAAGCTTCACGAAAGGAGAAAAGCCAATCTTGGACGCCAAGGACTAAAGATGGCGCATGGAAATTCTGTCCTGGGCTTAAACAACATTTCTGAAGACTTTGGGGACTAGCAGTAACTTATTAGGATTAGGATAATGATACATTAATCTAGTACAATTGGGTTAAGTATTACATTAGCTTGTTAGGATTAGGATAATGATACATTAACCTAGTACAATTGGGTTAAGTATTTCATTAGCTTAGTAGGATTTGGTTAAGCATTTCATTAGCTTAGTAGGAATAGGATATGGGTATTATAAATACCCTATCTTGCTCTCTATCTGATACGGAATCAAACCAACAACACCAAGAGCTTCAAGTAGGCTCGGATTTCAGTCCAACAACACAAGAACAACAAGTTTAAGTTTCGGTTTTTCAGTCCAACAACACAAGAACAACAAGATAGATAACAATGCTAGTGAATCGAAAAGAGCCCCACACGGCTTCACTAGACTTTAAGATAACAAAATCAACAACAACAACAAGATAAAGAAAGATAGATAACTTGACATATAACATTCAAGAAACTAAGAACCCTACACCAAGAGAGGACCCTAAGTCTAAGGAATATAAACACCAAGTTCTTACGAGGACCAAGAGGCACTCAACGACCTCAAAACCCTTGTTTCTAGCCAAAGAGACAACACAAGTATCCCTCTACTTGTGAGATAATAGGGACGGCTTCTAAGAGTGGAAGAGAGACGAAATGTTTAGTGTTTTTAGGTTACAAAATCAGCATTCAAAAACTGAGGAATAACTCTCTAACATGTTCTATTTATACTACAAACAAAAGGGGTAAAATGACCCATCCGCCCTTGCTTCTTGTGCCAACCTTGGAGAGTAGTTTATTACACATTAAGACCTCTCTTCACACATAAAAACGTTTAGGTCCTTGGTTGGTTCAATCACCAACTCACACACGGCCATTTGCATGAACAAAGCTTGGAGTTTTTGTAATTCCCGAGCTTGGCTTCGTGTGAAAGGCCGTGTACCTATGGAGGCTGCCCCAACCGTATCATCCTCTCCATCTTGAGAGGAATTTGACCTCAAATTCAGCATTTGGTCATCTTCAACCGCATCCACGAGGGAGAGATCACCAACGTTGAAAGTGTTGTGCACTTGATATTCCGGTGGAAGGTCAATCTTGTAGGCGTTGTCATTGATTCTCTCAAGTACTTGGAAAGGACCATCACCCCTTGGCAGCAATTTGGACTTCCTTTGAGCTGGAAACCGATCCTTTCGAAGATGCACCCACACCCAATCTCCGGGTTCAAGCACAAGCCTTCTTCTCCCTTTGTTTACCCTTTTTGCAACCTCTTGGTTCTTCTTTTCAAGCTTGATTCGCACCGTCTCATGCATTTTCTTCATTGCCTCGGCTCTTTTATTTCCATCTAAGCTGGTCATGAGATCACTAGACAAAGGAGTGAGATCTAAAGGGGTAAGGGGATTCAGGCCGTAAACACATTCAAAGGGAGTCATTCCCGTGCTCGAATGTATTACCCGGTTGTATGCAAATTCCACCAAGGGTAGGTGATCTTCCCATGAAGTCAGTTTACCTTTAACCATAGAACGTAGCATAGACCCTAAGGTTCTATTTACTACCTCCGTTTGGCCATCGGTTTGTGGGTTGCAAGACGTGGAGAAAAGTAACTTCGTTCCAAGCCTACCCCACATGGACTTCCAAAAGAGACTTAGGAACTTGGAGTCCCTATCGCTCACAATAGTCCTCGGTACCCCGTGAACCTTTACAACATGTTCAACAAATAATGAAGCTACACTACGAGCATCCTCGGTTTTAGCACATGGAATAAAATGAGCCATTTTAGAGAATCTATCAACAATAACAAAAATGCTATCTCGGCCCTTTCTAGTCCTTGGCAGCCCCAAAACAAAATCCATCGAAATGTCCAACCAAGGTCTAAGGGGAGTAGGGAGTGGGGTGTATAATCCTTGAGGTAGGAGATGAGATTTCGCACTCCGGCAGGCCACGCATTGACTACAAATTTTAGTGACGTCTTTGCGCATTTTGGGCCAATAGAAGTTCTCCTCTAAGATTCCGAGGGTCTTGTCTACCCCAAAGTGCCCCATGAGGCCTCCGTCATGGGCCTCCCTCACAAATAATTCCCTCCAAGAACTAGAAGGAACACACAACCTCCTCCCTTTGAACAAATACCCATCGAACCGAGAGTAGGAGGAATGGTCATTCTCCTTAAGCCAACGGTCCCTTCCCCACTCTTCGCATTCCCTAAAAATAGGAGCAAAGGTAGGATCCTCGGGATACAACAACCGCAAGCTCTCAAAACCCATCAATTTCGAAGATAAGGTAGCAACAAGCACATGCTTCCTAGACAAGGCATCGGCAACAACATTTTCCTTTCCCCTTTTGTAATGAATTACATAAGGGAAAGTCTCGATGAACTCAATCCACTTAGCATGACGCCTATTCAACTTGTCTTGGCTCTTAAGGTGTTTCAACGACTCATGATCTGTTCGTATCACAAACTCCTTAGGCCACAAATAATGTTGCCAATTTCCCAAAGCTCTGACAAGGGCGTACAACTCCAAATCATAAGTTGAGTAATTAAGAGTTGCCCCTTTGAGCTTTTCACTGAAATAAGCAACGGGCTTACCTTCTTGCATCAAAACAGCCCCGATGCCAACCTTACTAGCATCACACTCTACTTCAAACATCTTATCAAAATCGGGCAATTGCAATAAAGGCGCCGAGATGAGCGTAGCTTTCAAGGCCTCAAAAGCCCTAGCCTGCTCATCACCCCATTTAAAGGGTCCGTCCTTTCTAATTACCTCGGTCAAGGGGGCTGCTATGGAACTAAATCCTTTGACAAACCTCCTATAAAAGCTTGCCAACCCGTGGAAACTTCGGATTTCTCCAATAGTTTTAGGGGTCGGCCAACTTCGAATAGAGTCTATCTTGGAATCGTCCACTTCCACACCCCTTGAGCTCACGACAAAACCCAAGAATATAACCTTATCAACACCAAAAGAACACTTCTCCATGTTGGCATACAGCTTCTCCTTTCGGAGCACATCAAACACACATCTCAAATGCATTACATGATCATCAATAGATTTACTATACACCAACACATCGTCAAAGTAAACCACCACAAACTTTCCAATATAAGGCTTCATTACATGATTCATTAGCCTCATAAAGGCTCTAGGAGCATTGGTAAGGCCGAAGGGCATGACCAGCCACTCATATAGACCGAATTTGGTCTTGAATGCGGTCTTCCACTCATCACCGGGTTGCATGCGAATTTGGTGATAGCCGTTCCTAAGGTCCACTTTAGAAAACAAACAAGATCCGTGGAGCTCATCTAACATATCATCTAGTCTAGGGATTGGATGACGATACCTTATAGTGATTTTGTTGATGGCTCTACAATCGACGCACATGCGCCAAGTTCCGTCCTTCTTCGGTACCAAAAGCACCGGAACAGAACACGGACTCATGCTTTCCTTGATGTATCCCTTGTTGAGAAGCTCCTCAACTTGTCTTTCAAGCTCCTTAGTGTCCATGGGATTGCTCCTATAGGCCGGTTTATTTGGAAGTTGTGAACCCGGCACCAAATCAATTTGGTGCTCAATTCCCCGAAGTGGGGGCAATCCTTGCGGAAGTTCTTGAGGAAATACATCTTCATACTCCTGCAACACACAAGAAATCAAAGGGGAAATGGAAGAATTAGTGGGGTTAGTATTAAAACAATGGGCCAAAAGTAACATCGGCTTGTTTTCATCATGGTCCACGAAGAGTTCTTTCCTCCTAGCCAACATCACTACGTTTTCCATCTCCCTTGTCGTTGGGACAGCCTCGGATGTCCCTACTTCCTCACTTACGGCACTCCCCCCCTTTTCTCCCTTTCCGTATTCCTTCCCCTTTCCCTTCAACTCTCTCATCTTTTGATGCCACTCATTTACTTGGGAGGGTGAAAGAGGGTGAAGTGTGACCTTTCTGCCATCCTTCTCAAGCGTATACCGGTTGGACCTCCCATCGTGTTTAGTAGACCTATCATATTGCCATGGTCTACCTAACAACAAGTGACATGCTTGCATTGGGATCACGTCACAAAGCACTTCATCGTGGTAGTTTCCCACCTTAAACCGAATCACACATTGCCTTGTGACCTTTAATTCACCACAATCGTTCAACCATTGTAGCTTGTAAGGACTAGTGTGTAGTGTAGTTGGTAGCTTCAAGAAATTTACCATAGCATGGCTCGCAACATTCGTACAACTACCACTATCAATCACCAAGATGCACACACTCCCCTTTACAAGACACTTAGTATGGAATAGATTTTCCCTTTGACTCGGGTCATCTATCGCCTTACTAATCATGACACGTCTAACCACAAAGTTTGGAACCACACACTCCCCTTCTTGTGGATAGACATCTTCACTACCATCTTATTCATCATCATTCGGCCCATTTTCAGCTCCCTCTCCATCTTGAGGCTCGGCCTCATCCTCCCCCCTTTCGGAAACCACCTCCTCACCAAGGTAGTACACTTTCCCTTCTCGTAGGATCACATTGCGCCGGTTCGGACATTCATTAGCCTTATGCCCCCAACCTTGGCACTTGAAGCATTGGAACCCCTTTGGGTTGGGATATTTGTGAGCCTCCGGTTTCGGAGGGAATTTAGGGACTGTTTTGGACTCGGGCAGCTTCGTAGGGGCGGGTTGGTCCTTGTTTTTGGGCCAACCCGAGGGGGTTTGTACCCTTGCCTTGAAGGATGATCTCTCCTTAAGTTCCCTTTCAATCTCAAGGGCCGCTTGGAATATACCGTCAATGGTTTCAAACCGGTGAAGGGTCAAATGAGTGGAGATCTCTTTGTTCAACCCACACTTGAACCGGATGATGTCGTGACTGATTTTCTCCCCACGATGATCAAGTTTACACATGAGTTGTTGGAACTCGTCAAAATAGGCCATCACACTCTTGCCTCCTTTTCGCAAGCCATATAATCTAGCAAGCAACTCATGACGATATCTCTCGGGAAGGTATCGTTGTCTCATCAAATACCTCAACCGATACCAAGGTGGTGGCTGCCCATCAACTAATTCATTACCAAATCGTTTAACATACTCCCACCAAGTGTTAGCATAGCCCTCGAGGTGAGCTATAGCGTAGCAACTCTTCTTTTCTTCCGAGATGTCATTAACTTGGAAAACTTTGTCACAAGCCGATTCCCAAGTTAAGTAGGTCTCGGGGTCACTTTCACCCTTAAAGATGGGTAGGCTCAACTTGATGGTGTTGATGCCTACGTCTCTCTCTTGGTGTCGGTTTCCCCTATCTCCATACCCCCGGTATCTCCTAGGTTCTCCTCGACCCCCTCTTAACTCCTCCTCCCTCATATAAGTATCATCAAAGGCTCCATCTCCTTCATACTCCTCTCTACCGTATCCTTCAAAGTGGGCTGGTCGGCCTTGGCCGTTTTGATTCGGAGGATTTAGAATTTGCGGTCTTTGGGTTAATGGAGCTTGGAATGGAGGGTTCGGATTTAGTGGAGGTACTTGGCGTCCAAATCCCTCTTGTGGAATTGGAGGGGCTTGGAAATGTAGTGGTCTAGTGGGGTCTCGGTTTGGAGGAAAATAGGTAGTTTGGCTTGCGGTATTTAGTGGAGCTTGGGGTGCATCTAGAATTTGGTGGACTGGTTCGGGGGTGATGGTTGCGGAGGAGGTCCTATCATGACCATTGGTAGATACATGTAGAGGAGTAGAAGGACGAGAGTTCCTTTGACTCTCCACTTGTTCTAATCTCCCACTAATAGTCGACACTTCCCCCTTTATTGCTGCCAAGTCCCCTCTCACGGCCCCAAATTCCGAATTCAACCTTTCAAGTGTCCGGGTAACGGCCTCAAGAGTGACCCTCATAGAATCAAGGGCATTAGTATCCACATTATGAGACGTAGCTCCTTCCATTGTCAAGATATTATCCGCTTTAGTTCACCACAAGTTCGTGTTCCACAAGTGTTGTATAATTGGCTAGTAACCGTGAAATTTTTAAGGTATGAGTAAGCTCTTATCCGGAATGGATTCTTGTTTGAAGACTCAAAGAATTCTTGCCGGACTAGAGTCAAAAATCAGCAATTCATTCAAACGAATAAAAGCACTCAAATAATCGTTGACACGAACAAACGGTTCAAGGAACTAGTTGACAACCTAGTAGGAAGGTACTAGTTTGTTAATTAGTTCTAGGACCAAGTAAGGGAAACCAAGGATCAACAATTAGCAACCAAAGAATATCCTAAGTTGAGCTTATAGTGATGTGGCAGCATGCAATGGTTCCACACGTTCTTCTTCTCTTTTTTTTTTTTTTTTTGTGTGTGTTAATATTCACACAACTTGTTATAGTTTGCAAAGTGTTTTGGTGGGAAAAATAAAATCTTGTAGTATTTCACCCTTTTCAAACTCAAGAAAGTGAGGTTTGGTTGACTAATCCCACAAAACAAGGCTCCTTGAATTAGGGAAAAGTGATTGACAAGACTAGAAGGTGATGGGTGCAAGTCTTTCACAACAACTTTATAGCTTGTCTTACAACTTGAGCACACAACAAGATGAACAAGATGAACAAGTTCAAGAGATGAACACCTCAACAAACTTCATCAACTTCTTTAGCACATAAACACACAACCACCGATTTTTCTTTTGGTTATCAACAACATACAACTTTCGGCTACTTCAAGTCACTACACAATGTTCAAGTTTTCTAGCTCAACTTTTGGATCTAGACACCTTAGTGTTGGTGAGAAAGAAACCAACACTAGAAACTCACTAAACAAGCAAAATAACACCTAGATCTAAACATACAACATCATTCTTGGTTTCAACTTTTAATGGACAGATTTTCAGAATTTCCTTTTGGTGTTGTTTGTTTAAGCCGTGAACTAGCCCAAGATGGGTTATGTTGGAACACAACCGGTCTCGCTTTGATACCAAATGATACGGAATCAAACCAACAACACCAAGAGCTTCAAGTAGGCTCGGATTTCAGTCCAACAACACAAGAACAACAAGTTTAAGTTTCGGTTTTTCAGTCCAACAACACAAGAACAACAAGATAGATAACAATGCTAGTGAATCGAAAAGAGCCCCACACGGCTTCACTAGACTTTAAGATAACAAAATCAACAACAACAACAAGATAAAGAAAGATAGATAACTTGACATATAACATTCAAGAAACTAAGAACCCTACACCAAGAGAGGACCCTAAGTCTAAGGAATATAAACACCAAGTTCATACGAGGACCAAGAGGCACTCAACGACCTCAAAACCCTTTTTTCTAGCCAAAGAGACAACACAAGTATCCCTCTACTTGTGAGATAATAGGGACAGCTTCTAAGAGTGGAAGAGAGACGAAATGTTTAGTGTTTTTAGGTTACAAAATCAGCATTCAAAAACTGAGGAATAACTCTCTAACATGTTCTATTTATACTACAAACAAAAGGGGTAAAATGACCCATCCGCCCTTGCTTCTTGTGCCAACCTTGGAGAGTAGTTTATTACACATTAAGACCTCTCTTCACACATAAAAACGTTTAGGTCCTTGGTTGGTTCAATCACCAACTCACACACGGCCATTTGCATGAACAAAGCTTGGAGTTTTTGTAATTCCCGAGCTTGGCTTCGTGTGAAAGGCCGTGTACCTGTGGAGGCTGCCCCAACCGTATCAAGATCTCCGAACATCTCCTAACATCTTCTTACATTCAATTCTATTACTCTACAACTCTTCTTCTAATTCTTCCATTAATTCTATTTTTCTTCTTCTACTCATCTATTCAATTCTTAAATACCGCAGCAAGAGAAACGTTACCTTGCTAAGGAATTCACGCCTAAACGCCTACCACACCATTATAAACTTGAAATCTTAATTGTGGTATAACAACAATGTCAATTGTGATTTCCTTCGCATTCATGGGTAACTAAACTTCTCTGTTGGGGTTATGGAAGCCGTATGAGATACTATCTAATGCTGTGAGTTTGTGAGTTCGTGACACGTATGCTGCTTATATCATTATTCTCTTCATCTTAATCTAAATTCTTTGTGGTTGCAAACGCAAGAATACGCCAGTATAACATTTAACTTGTTCGAAAGAAAGGTTATTTGTCTGGAAAAGAGATAATGTCAAGGTAGTAGGGTCCCATCCCCTATTAAAAAGTTAGTGCCATAACTGGATTAACCTCTTGGAGAATTCGTACCGTTAGACACGCTTTAAGCTCGAAAGAGTTAAAGTGAAATAATCCTCGAATAGGTCGAAAGACGCCTGGATTTACCATCGAATACAATTCTCTATAAGCACATGCATGTCTGAATTCCGCACACTCATAGCCAATAGAGACGTATAACTCAGAAGGTGGACATAACCCCAACTCCTCAATTCTCATTGTTCACAACCTACTAAACATTCTTTCTTTTTACTTTGCTATTTTCAGTTGTTGCTTTAATAATTTGGTTACACATTACAAACCCCCCTTCTTACGAGACTTGCACTAAAAGTCTAGTAATCGTTGCTTACTTGTTGACCAAGCTATTCCCTGTGGGATCGATACCCAACCCAGGTTGGGTTCTATATTTGCTAACGACTGCTTTACACTCCTATGAGAGCTGTAGATTTAGCGTTACCAAAAATTGGCGCCGTTGCCGGGGAATACAAGTGTCAATTACTCGTAATAATTACTAGACCCTTTGGTCAAAGATTCTCGTTCTTTTACTTTTAGTTTTTGTTTTTGTTTACTGCAGGTTTTTATTCAGTGCATGCCCCATACCCGAAGTTCTGGTCAACCGTTATTACCTATCAATCCTGAACCACAACGTATTCGCAGAATGGAGGCACAACACGCAATTGAAAGGATGGCTGCTCAACAGGAACAGGCGAGACTAGCTGCGCTAGCCGCCACTCAAGTGCATCAACAGAATATTGATAACCCTGGGCGAGCAACAAATCCTGACGATGAAGATCTAGGTGATGACGAGCTACTAAACCCTAGGCATGCCGCTGAGATCACAACACCTGCCAACAGAAGAAATCGTCAAGCTAGGTTTAGGCCTGACAAGCTATACAGCCAGCTTTCAACGATGATGATGATGATCTTGAGGGAGCCGGAGCCACAGGAGCCATTATTCCTCCACCATTGGCACCCGGAGCCAAGTTTAACATCATGAGCAGCATGATTCAGTTATTGCAACTTAAGGGATTATTTGGTGGACTAGCAGGCGATGATCCGAATATGCATCTCATCAACTTTATTTCTATATGCAAGTCGTTTGACAATCCTGGAGTTGGTCAGAATGCAATTCGATTACGTCTATTTCCATTGTCTCTGTCTGGGGAGGCAACTCTATGGTTGAATGGGCTGACTCCTGATTCTATTACAAATTGGAGGCAATTGAGAGACGCTTTCCTAGAAAGATTCTTTCTGCCATCCAAAAGAGCACAATTGAGAGATGAAATCAGCAACTTTCGTCAGCTTCCCACTGAAGCTCTTCATGAAACATGGGAGAGGTTCAAGACAAAGCTAGCGAGGTGCCCAAACCATCATATGACTAATGTTCACCTAATGGAGATATTATATAGAGCCCTGAATTCAATAACTAAACCAGTGGTGGATAATGCGGCTAGAGGATCCTTTATGGATCTCACCTTTGGTCAAGCAAGCAATATGCTAGATCGTATGATGAAACAAAGTAGAGCTTGGCATACCAGGGATTCTGTGGTAGCAAGCCCCACTTTATCTATAGGCATGACTGCAGACCAAAGGAGAAGAGAAGAAGAACATGATCAAGATATAGCGCACATGAAAACACAAGTGGATCTTCTTACAAAGCATTTATTATCAGGGAAGACCGAAAAAGTGAAAGCTATTGCGTCAAAAGGAAGAAACGAATCTGATTCGGAAGAGGAAGCCAACTACTTGAACAATCAGGGGGGTTTCCGAGGTAATACCCAAGGAAACCAAGGTCGGAACTATTATGATAAATATGGAAACAAGGACCAAGGTAGTTGGAAGAACAAGAATGACAGTAGTGGTTTGTATGTTCCCCCTGGAAGACGTGACGCCACCACATCTAGTTCTGGAAGTATGGAAGACATGATGGATAAACTACTGAAAGGAGTGGAAGCAACGAGCGCAGGAGTAACGGAGGTAATAAATGATTTGTCCTCTATGAAGCAATTAGTTGATTCTCATTCCACTTCAATCAAGCAAATAGAGCAGCAATTGAGCCAACTTTCAGCAGCACTCAATCAAAGAAAGGCTGGTACTTTACCTAGCGATACTGTGCAAAACCCAAGGAATGATGGGTCATGCATGGACATCACTAGCCGAAGTGGTAAGGTGCTGGAAACTTCAGAAAAAGGAAAGCAAGTGGTTGACGAAGAAGCGGAAATTGATCATAAGGCGAAAGGGAAAGATGCCGCAGCAGCCGATCCTAACGTCCTTAACGTCACTCCTCACGACGTGCAGCCTGGAAAAAATGAAAAACGGAAGCAAGAGGAGAAGAAAGCCGTGGAGAGAACAATTCCATACCCACCACCACTTTTTCCCCAAAGATTGAAGAAGGTAGCGGATGATACGAAGTTCAGCAAATTCATGACTATGTTAAAGCAGCTGACCATTAATGTTCCATTGGTGGAAGCACTTGAACAAATGCCTGGGTATGCGAAATTTATGAAGGATCTTTTGACAAAGAAGTGGGCAGTAAGCTATGAGCCGGCAGATAATATTCATCATTGCAGTTCAATTGCCACAAGGTCCTTAGTACAGAAGAAGGCAGACCCTGGTGCTTTCACTATTCCTTGCACGGTTGGATCTATGAATTTTGCTAAGGCATTGTGCGATTTGGGAGCTAGCATCAATTTGATGCCACTATCCATCTACAGAAAGTTGGGGTTGGGCGACCCTACACCAACCAATATGCGGCTCGTGATGACGGATAGGTCAGTAAAACGACCTGTGGGTATCTTGAATGATGTGTTGGTGAAGGTGTCTACCTTTATTTTTCCTGCAGACTTTGTGATTTTAGATTGCGAGGTGGATTCTGAAGTACCCATAATCTTGGGACGTCCTTTCCTTACAACGGGAAGTGTTCTTATTGACATGAGAGCTAATGAGCTTTTATTTCGGTTGAATGACGAAGTGGTCCTCTTTGATATATGCAAAGCAATGAAGCAGCCCAGCGATATGAATGTGTTCTTTGTAGTTGATATTCATCATGAGGATAAGAAAGCATTATCTGTAGAGAAACAGCTTACTGTTGAACCATTGTCTGTTGTGCCACTGAATGTTGAGCATGAGGACGATGAAGATTATGAAGAACTTATGGGTGCTCTAACAGAAATAGAGTCCTATTCCCATACTCCTAAGCAACCGAACCGTGATCTTAAGAATCAACCATCACCAACTGATACGGTTGGGGCAGCCTCCACAGGTACACGGCCTTTCACACGAAGCCAAGCTCGGGAATTACAAAAACTCCAAGCCTTGTTCATGCAAATGGCCGTGTGTGAGTTGGTGATTGAACCAACCAAGGACCTAAACGTTTCTATGTGTGAAGAGAGGTCTTAATGTGTAATAAACTACTCTCCAAGGTTGGCACAAGAAGCAAGGGCGGATGGGTCATTTTACCCCTTTTATTTGTAGTATAAATAGAACAAGTTAGAGAGTTATCCCTTAGTTTTTGAATGCTGATTTTTGTAACCTAAAACACTAAACATTTCTCTCTCTCTCTACTCTTAGAAGCCGCCCCTTTATCTCACAAGTAGAGGGATACTTGTGTTGTCTCTTTGGCTAGAAACAAGGGTTTTGAGGTCGTTGAGTGCCTCTTGGTCCTCGTAAGAACTTGGTGTTTATATTCATTAGACTTAGGGTCCTCTCTTGATGTTAGGGTTCTTAGTTTCTTGAATGTTATATGTCAAGTTATCTATCTTTCCTTATCTTGTTGTTGTTGTTGATTTTTCTATCTTAAAGTCTAGTGAAGCCGTGTGGGGCTCCTTTCGATTCACTAGCATTGTTATTTATCTTGTTGTTCTTGTGTTGTTGGACTGAAAAACCGAAACTTAAACTTGTTGTGCTTGTGTTGTTGGACTGAAATCCGAGCCTACTTGAATCTCTTGGTGTTGTTGGTTTGATTTTGTATCATTTGGTATCAAAGCAAGACCGGTTGTGTTCCAACATAACCCATCTTGGGCTAGTTCACGGCTTAAACAAACAACACCAAAAAGGAATTCTGAAAATCTGTCCATTAAAAGTTGAAACCAAGAATGATGTTGTATGTTTAGATCTAGGTGTTATTTTGCTTGTTTAGTGAGTTTCTAGTGTTGGTTTCTTTCTCACCAAAACTAAGGTGTCTAGATCCAAAAGTTGAGCTTGAAAACTTGAACATTGTGTAGTGACTTGAAGTGGCCGAAAGTGTATGTTGTTGATAACCAAAAGAAAAATCGGTGGTTGTGTGTTTATGTGCTAAAGAAGTTGATGAAGTTTGTTGAGGTGTTCATCTTTTGAATTTGTTCATCTTGATCATCTTGTTGTGTGCTCAAGTTGTAAGACAAGCTATAAAGTTGTTGTGAAAGACTTGCACCCATCACCTTCTAGTCTTGTCAATCACTTTTCCCTAATTCAAGGAGCCTTGTTTTGTGGGATTAGTCAACCAAACCTCACTTTCTTGAGTTTGAAAAGGGGTGAAATACTACAAGATTCTATTTTTCCCACCAAAACACTTTGCAAACTATAACCAGTTGTGTGAATATTAACAAAAAAAAAAAAAAAAAAAAGAACGTGTGGAACCATTGCATGCTGCCACGTCACTATAAGCTCAACTTAGGATATTCTTTGGTTGCTAATTGTTGATCCTTGGTTTCCCTTACTTGGTCCTAGAACTAATTAACAAACTAGTACGTTCCTACTAGGTTGTCAACTAGTTCCTTGAGCCGTTTGTTCGTGTCAACGATTATTTGAGTGCTTTTATTCGTTTGAATGAATTGCTGATTTTTTTGATTCTAGTCCGGCAAGAATTCTTTGAGTCTTCAAACAAGAATCCATTCCGGATAAGAGCTTCCTCATACCTTTAAAATTTCACGGTTACTAGCCAATTATACAACACTTGTGGAACACGAACTTGTGGTGAACTAAAGCGGATAATATCTTGACAATGGAAGGAACTACGTCTCATAATGTGGATACTAATGCCCTTGATTCTATGAGGGTCACTCTTGAGGCCGTTACCCGGACACTTGAAAGGTTGAATTCGGAATTTGGGGCCGTGAGAGGGGACTTGGCAGCAATAAAGGGGGAAGTGTCGACTATTAGTGGGAGATTAGAACAAGTGGAGAGTCAAAGGAACTCTCGTCCTTCTACTCCTCTACATGTATCTACCAATGGTCATGATAGGACCTCCTCCGCAACCATCACCCCCGAAACAGTCCACCAAATGCTAAATGCACCCCAAGCTCCACTAAATACCGCAAGCCAAACTACCTATTTTCCTCCAAACCGAGACCCCACTAGACCACTACATTTCCAAGCCCCTCCAACTCCACAAGAGGGATTTGGACGCCAAGTACCTCCACTAAATCCGAACCCTCCATTCCAAGCTCCATTAACCCAAAGACCACAAATTCCAAATCCTCCGAATCAAAACGGCCAAGGCCGACCAGCCCACTTTGAAGGATACGGTAGAGAGGAGTATGAAGGAGATGGAGCCCTTGATGATGCTTATATGAGGGAGGAGGAGTTAAGAGGGGGTCGAGGAGAACCTAGGAGATACCGGGGGTATGGAGATAGGGGAAACCGACACCAAGAGAGAGACGTAGGCATCAACACCATCAAGTTGAGCCTACCTATCTTTAAGGGTGAAAGTGACCCCGAGACTTACTTAACTTGGGAATCGGCTTGTGACAAAGTTTTCCAAGTTAATGACATCTCGGAAGAAAAGAAGAGTTGCTACGCTATAGCTCACCTCGAGGGCTATGCTAACACTTGGTGGGAGTATGTTAAACGATTTGGTAATGAATTAGTTGATGGGCAGCCACCACCTTAGTATCGGTTGAGGTATTTGATGAGACAACGATACCTTCCCGAGAGATATCGTCATGAGTTGCTTGCTAGATTATATGGCTTGCGGCAAGGAGGCAAGAGTGTGATGGCCTATTTTGACGAGTTCCAACAACTCATGTTGAAACTTGATCATCGTGGGGAGCAAATCAGTCACGACATCATCCGGTTCAAGTGTGGATTGAACAAAGAGATCTCCACTCATTTGACCCTTCACCGGTTTGAAACCATAGACGGTATATTCCAAGCGGCCCTTGAGATTGAAAGGGAACTTAAGGAGAGATCATCCTACAAGGCAAGGGTACTGATACGGGACAAATGGCCATCTTATATTTTGATGACATCTTTGGAGGCCAACATATAGAGGATCAAGACTTGGTCACCTCGAGGATACAAGAACATGCATGGAGAACCTGTTTTGAGCATAACTTAAAGCAATCTCGCGTGTGGAAGATTGCTTGGAGCATTTAAGATTGAGGACTCACGGTTTTGGACCTTAATTAAGGGCATTTTGGACATTACACATGGTGTATTAACACACCATGGCCGCACCTATCATTAAGGGCAAGGTGGTCTTTTTGTCTTCTTTTGTAATACACTATAAATAGGTCATTTAGCTCATTTCTTGGCAGATTTTGAAGGATGAAGAATTGAAAGACATAACTTCTCTCTTTTGAGAGTGTAACACCCTTAGTTGTAGGACATGGAAAAGTCATCCTTAGCATAGGGCTTGGAAAAGCCAATATTGATCTTTGCTTGGAAACGGTAGATCTTGAGGCGAGTTCATTCCCTTGGTGGTCACCGTAAGAGTGTGGTTTTGATTGTTACATTCATTAGGGGTTAGTGTTGAAATACACTTGGTTCTTAATCTTGTAATAATCTTGGTCTCACTATCTATCTTTATTTTTCTTGCAAATCGTGTATGTGTTGTGTAGTGGACTGTTTTGGGGTCTTCGTGGAATCCGAAACTTGTATTATTGTTGTTCATCTTGTTCATCACGTTTTGTAACTGTTTTGGTGTTAAAATATACTCTTGTATCTTGTATTCTTGTTGTTGGTAGCGAATCCGAGTGAGGTCTCCATCTCGGTCCTCGAATCCTTAAGATTAGTGGACTGATTTGGTGTTTGTTTCGTGCTTCCCTTGTCAATCCCGTATCATTTGGTATCAAAGCATGGCTTGATATTGTTCCTACAAGATCAATCTTGGGCTTGCTTGTTAGAAAATTCAAAAAAAAAATCAAAAAGAAACAAATCTGTCCATTTTGTGTTCTTGGCCGAAATTGTGTTATTGTTGTGTCTTGGCCGAGATTTTTACTTGTTTTGTTGTTTCTAGTGTTATTTTTCTTCATCTCTAACACTCTTTAGTCTAAATCTAAGTTTGAGCTTACATTGTTGGTGTTGTATACGTGAACTTGGACTTGGCCGATTTGTTGTTGAACATTGTTGTGGTGGACTGTTTTGGCCTTGTGGCTTTCATCTTGTTGTTGTTATAAGCTTGGCCACGTGATATTGTTGTTAATTGGTGGATTGAGAACCATTTTGTTGAAGGTGTAGTTGTCTTGGCCAAGTGTTGGAGATATTGTTATTGTGGAATTTGGGAGTGGCCGTGTGAAAATTGTTGGTGTTCTTGGAGATTATTGTTGTAGTTCTTGGTGTTGTTGTTGTTGTTCTTGATGTTCATCACCACCTTCATATATTGTTGAAGATAAAGTGAATGTTAAATCTAAAAAGTTGAAGGAAAAGGGTGTATTATTTGTTAGTCTTGAAAGACACTATGATACAAGATCAAACCAACAACACCAAGAGCTACAAGTAGGTTCGGATTTCAGTCCAACAACACAAGAATAACAAGTTCAATTTTCAGTTTTCAGCACACAACAAGAGAGCAACAAGATGAACAAGAATGCTAGTGAATCGAAAGTAGCCCCACACGGCTTCACTAGTCTTTAAAGATAACAAAATTAACAACAACAACAACAACAAGATAAGGAAAAGATAGATAACTAGACATATAACATTCAAGATACTAAGAACCCTAACATCAAGAGAGGACCCTAAGTCTAGTGAATGTAAACACCAAGTTCTTACAAGGACCAAGAGGCACTCAAAGACCTCAAAACCCTTGTTTCTAGCCAAAGATACAACACAAGTATTCCTCTACTTGTGAGATGTTGGAGGCGGCTCCAAGAGTGGAAGAGAGAGAGGAAATGTTGTGATATTTTAGGTTACAAAAATCAGATTTCAAAAACTATCTAATAACTCTCTCACATCTTCTATTTATACTACAAAAGGAAAGGGGTAAAATGACTCATCCGCCCTTGCTTCTTGTGCCAACCTTGGAGAGTAGTTTATTACACATTAGGACCCCTCTTCACACATAAAAACGTTTAAGTCCTTGGTTGGTTCAATCACCAACTCACACACGGCCATTTGCATGAACAAAGCTTGGAGTTTTTGTAATTCCCGAGCTTGGCTTCGTGTGAAAGGCCGTGTGGCTGTCCTAACCGTATCATCCTCTCCATCTTGAGAGGAATTTGGCCTCAAATTCAGCATTTGGTCATCTTCAACCGCATCCACGAGGGAGAGATCACCAACGTTGAAAGTGTTGTGCACTTGATATTCCGGTGGAAGGTCAATCTTGTAGGCGTTGTCATTGATCCTCTCAAGTACTTGGAAAGGACCATCACCCCTTGGCAGCAATTTGGACTTCCTATGAGCTGGAAACCGGTCTTTTCGAAGATGCACCCACACCCAATCTCCGGGTTCAAGCACAAGCCTTCTTCTCCCTTTGTTTGCCCTTTTGGCAATCTCTTGATTCTTCTTTTCCAGCTTGATCCGCACCGTCTCATGCATTTTCTTCATTGCCTCGGCTCTTTTGTTTCCATCTAAGCTGGTCATGAGATCACTAGACAAAGGAGTGAGATCTAAAGGGGTAAGGGGATTCAGGCCGTAAACACATTCAAAGGGAGTCATTCCCGTGCTCGAATGTATTACCCGGTTGTAGGCAAATTCCACTAAGGGTAGGTGATCTTCCCATGAAGTCAGTTTACCTTTAACCATAGAACGTAGCATAGACCCTAAGGTTCTATTTACTACCTCCGTTTGGCCATCGGTTTGTGGGTGGCAAGACGTGGAGAAAAGTAACTTCGTTCCAAGCCTACCCCACATGGACTTCCAAAAGAGACTTAGGAACTTGGAGTCCCTATCGCTCACAATAGTCCTCGGTACCCCGTGAAGCTTGACAACATGTTCAACAAATAATGAAGCTACACTACTAGCATCCTCGGTTTTAGTACATGGAATAAAATGAGCCATTTTAGAGAATCTATCAACAATAACAAAAATGCTATCTCGGCCCTTTCTAGTCCTTGGCAGCCCCAAAACAAAATCCATCGAGATGTCCAACCAAGGCCTAAGGGGAGTAGGGAGTGGGGTGTATAATCCTTGGGGTAAGAGACGAGATTTCGCACTCCGGCAGGCCACGCATTGACTACAAATTTTAGTGACGTCTTTGCGCATTTTGGGCCAATAGAAGTTCTCCTCTAAGATTCCGAGGGTCTTGTCTACCCCAAAGTGACCCATGAGGCCTCCGTCATGGGCCTCCCTCACAAATAATTCCCTCCAAGAACTAGAAGGAACACACAACCTCCTCCCTTTGAACAAATACCCATCGAACCGAGAGTAGGAGGAATGGTTATTCTCCTTGAGCCAACGGTCCCTTCCCCACTCTTCGCATTCCCTAAAAATAGGAGCAAAGGTAGGATCCTCGGGATACAACAACCGCAAGCTCTCAAAACCCATCAATTTCGAAGACAAGGTAGCAACAAGCACATGCTTCCTAGACAAGGCATCGGCAACAACATTTTCCTTTCCCCTTTTGTAATGAATTACATAAGGGAAAGTCTCGATGAACTCAATCCACTTAGCATGACGCCTATTCAGCTTGTCTTGGCTCTTAAGGTGTTTCAACGACTCATGATCCGTTCGTATCACAAACTCCTTAGGCCACAAATAATGTTGCCAATTTCCCAAAGCTCTAACAAGGGCGTACAACTCCAAATCATAAGTTGAGTAATTAAGAGTTGCCCCTTTGAGCTTTTCACTGAAATAAGCAACGGGCTTACCTTCTTGCATCAAAACAGCCCCGATACCAACCTTACTAGCATCACACTCTATTTCAAACATCTTATCAAAATTGGGCAATTGCAATAAAGGCACCGAGATGAGCGTAGCTTTCAAGGCCTCAAAAGCCCTAGCTTGCTCATCACCCCATTTAAAGGGTCCGTCCTTTCTAATTACCTCGGTCAAGGGGGCTGCTATGGAACTAAATCCTTTGACAAACCTCCTATAAAAGCTTGCCAACCCGTGGAAACTTCGGATTTCTCCAATAGTTTTAGGGGTCGGCCAACTTCGGATAGAGTCTATCTTGGAATCGTCCACTTCCACACCCCGTGAGCTCACGACAAAACCCAAGAATATAACTTTATCAACACCAAAAGAACACTTCTCCATGTTGGCATACAGCTTCTCCTTTCGGAGCACATCAAACACACATCTCAAATGCATTACATGATCATTAATAGATTTACTATACACCAACACATCATCAAAGTAAACCACCACAAACTTTCCAATATAAGGCTTCATTACATGATTCATTAGCCTCATAAATGTGCTAGGAGCATTGGTAAGGCCGAAGGGCATGACCAGCCACTCATATAGACCGAATTTGGTCTTGAATGCGGTCTTCCACTCATCACCGGGTTGCATGCGAATTTGGTGATAGCCGCTCCTAAGGTCCACTTTAGAAAACAAACAAGATCCGTGGAGCTCATCTAACATATCATCTAGTCTAGGAATTGGATGACGATACCTTATAGTGATTTTGTTGATGGCTCTACAATCGACGCACATGCGCCAAGTTCCGTCCTTCTTTGGTACCAAAAGCACCGGAACAGCACACGGACTCATGCTTTCCTTGATGTATCCCTTGTTGAGAAGCTCCTCAACTTGCCTCTCAAACTCCTTAGTGTCCATGGGATTGCTCCTATAGGCCGGTTTGTTTGGAAGTTGTGAACCCGGCACCAAATCAATTTGGTGCTCAATTCCCCGAAGTGGGGGCAATCCTTGCGGAAGTTCTTGAGGAAATACATCTTCATACTCCTGCAACGCACAAGAAATCAAAGGGGAAATGGAAGAATTAGTGGGGTTAGTATTAAAACAATGGGCTAACAGTAACATCGGCTTGTTTTCATCATGGTCCACGAAGAGTTCTTTCCTCCTAGCCAACATCACTACGTTTTCCATCTCCTTTGTTGTTGGGACAGATTCGGATGGCCCTACTTCCTCACCTACGGCATCCCCCCCCTTTTCTCCTTTCCCGGTTTCCTTTCCCTTTCCTTTTAACTCTCTCATCTTTTGATGCCACTCATGTACTTGGGAGGGTGAAAGAGGGTGAAGTGTGACCTTTCGGCCATCCTTCTCAAGCGTATACCGGTTGGACCTCCCATCGTGTTTAGTAGACCTATCATATTGCCATGGTCTACCTAACAACAAGTGACATGCTTGCATTGGGATCACGTCACAAAGCACTTCATCGTGGTAGTTTCCTACCTTAAACCGAATCACACATTGCCTTGCGACCCTTAATTCACCGCAATCGTTCAACCATTGTAGCTTGTAAGGACTAGTGTGTGGTGTAGTTGGCAGCTTCAAGAAATTTACCATAGCTTGGCTCGCAACATTCGTACAACTACCACTATCAATCACCAAGGTGCACACACTCCCCTTTACAAGACACTTAGTATGGAATAGATTTTCCCTTTGACTCGGGTCATCTATCGCCTTACTAATCATGACACGTCTAACCACAAAGTTAGGAACCACACACTCCCCTTCTTGTGGATAGGCATCTTTACTACCATCTAATTCATCATCATTCGGCCCATTTTCAGCTTCCTCTCCATCTTGAGGCTCGGCCTCATCCTCCCCCTTTCGGAAACCACCTCCTCACCAAGGTAGTACACTTTCCCTTCTCGTAGGATCACATTGCGCCGGTTCGGACATTCATTGGCCTTATGCCCCCAACCTTGGCACTTGAAGCATTGGAATCCCTTTGGGTTGGGATATTTGTGAGCCTCCGGTTTCGGAGGGAATTTAGGGACTGTTTTGGACTCGTAGTGGACTGTTTTGGACTCGGGCAGCTTCGTAGGGGCGGGTTGGTCCTTGTTTTTGGGCCAACCCGAGGGAGCTTGTACCCTTGCCTTGAAGGATGATCTCTCCTTAAGTTCCCTTTCAATCTCTAGGGCCGCTTGGAATATACCGTCGATGGTTTCAAACCGATGAAGGGTCAAATGAGTGGAGATCTCTTTGTTCAACCCACACTTGAACCGGATGATGTCATGACTGATTTGCTCCCCACGATGATCAAGTTTCAACATGAGTTGTTGGAACTCGTCAAAATAGGCCATCACACTCTTGCCCCCTTGCCGCAAGCCATATAACCTAGCAAGCAACTCATGACGATATCTCTCGGGAAGGTATCGTTGTCTCATCAAATACCTCAACCGAAACCAAGGTGGTGGCTGCCCATCGACTAATTCATTACCAAATCGTTTAACATACTCCCACCAAGTGTTAGCATAGCCCTCGAGGTGAGCTATAGCGTAGCAACTCTTCTTTTCGTCCGAGATGTCATTAACTTGGAAAACTTTGTCACAAGCCGATTCCCAAGTTAAGTAGGCCTCGGGATCACTTTCACCCTTAAAGATGGGTAGGCTCAACTTGATGGTGTTGATGCCTACGTCTCTCTCTTGGTGTCGGTTTCCCCTATCTCCATACCCCCGGTATCTCCTAGGTTCTCCTCGACCCCCTCTTAACTCCTCCTCCCTCATATAAGCATCATCAAAGGCTCCATCTCCTTCATACTCCCCTCTACCGTATCCTTCAAAGTGGGCTGGTCGGCCTTGGCCGTTTTGAGTCGGAGGATTTGGAATTTGCGGTCTTTGGGTTAATGGAGCTTGGAATGGAAGGTTCGGATTTAGTGGAGGTACTTGTCGTCCAAATCCCTCTTGTGGAATTGGAGGGGCTTGGAAATGTAGTGGTCTAGTGGAGTCTCGGTTTGGAGGAAAATAGGTAGTTTGACTTGCGGTATTTAGTGGAGCTTGGGGTGCATTTAGCATTTGGTGGACTGTTTCGGGGGTGATGGTTGCGGAGGAGGTCCTATCATGACCATTGGTAGATACGTGTAGAGGAGTAGAAGGACGAGAGTTCCTTTGACTCTCCACTTGTTCTAATCTCCCACTAATAGTCGACACTTCCCCCTTTATGGCTGCCAAGTCCCCTCTCACGGCCCCAAATTCAGAATTCAACCTTTCAAGTGTCCGGGTAACGGCCTCAAGAGTGACCCTCATAGAATCAAGGGCATTAGTATCCGCATTATGAGACGTAGCTCCTTCCATTGTCAAGATATTATCCGCTTTAGTTCACCACAAGTTCGTGTTCCACAAGTGTTGTATAATTGGCTAGTAACCGTGAAATTTTCAAGGTATGAGTGAGCTCTTATCCGGAATGGATTCTTGTTTGAAGACTCAAAGAATTCTTGCCGGACTAGAATCAAAAATCAGCAACTCATTCAAACGAATAAAAGCACTCAAATAATCGTTGACACGAACAAACGGTTCAAGGAACTAGTTGACAACCTAGTAGGAATGTACTAGTTTGTTAATTAGTTCTAGGACCAATTAAGGGAAACCAAGGATCAACAATTTGCAACCAAAGAATATCCTAAGTTGAGCTTATAGTGACGTGGCAGCATGCAATGGTTCCACCCGTTCCTCTTATCTTTTTTTTTTTTTTGTTTTGTGTTAGTATTCACACAACTTGTTATAGTTTGCAAAATGTTTTGGTGGGAAAAATAAAATCTTGTAGTCTTTCAACCTTTTCAAACTCAAGAAAGTGGTGTTTGGTTGACCAATCCCACAAAACAAGGCTCCTTGAATTAGGGAAAAGTGATTGACAAGACTAGAGGGTGAGGGGTGCAAGTCTTTCACAACAACTTTATAACTTGTCTTACAACTTGAGCACACAACAAGATGAACAAGATGAACAAGTTCAAAAGATGAACACCTCAACAAACTTCATCAACTTCTTTAGCACATAACACATAACCACCGATTTTTCTTTTGCTCATCAACAACATACAACCTTCGGCCACTTCAAGTCACTACTTAATGTTCAAGTTTTCAAGCTCAACTTTCGGATCTAGACACCTTAGTGTTGGTGAGAAAGAAACCAACACTAGAAACTCACTAAACAAGCAAAATAACGCCTAGATCTAGACATGCAACATCATTCTCGGTTTTTCAACTTTTAATGGACAGATTTTTCAGAACTTCCCTTTGGTATTGCTTGTTTAGACCGTGAACTAGCCCAAGATGGGTTATGTTGGAACACAACCGGTCTTGCTTTGATACCAAATGATACAAGATCAAACCAACAACACCAAGAGCTACAAGTAGGTTCGGATTTCAGTCCAACAACACAAGAATAACAAGTTCAATTTTCAGTTTTCAGCACACAACAAGAGAGCAACAAGATGAACAAGAATGCTAGTGAATCGAAAGTAGCCCCACACGGCTTCACTAGTCTTTAAAGATAACAAAATTAACAACAACAACAACAACAAGATAAGGAAAAGATAGATAACTAGACATATAACATTCAAGATACTAAGAACCCTAACATCAAGAGAGGACCCTAAGTCTAGTGAATGTAAACACCAAGTTCTTACAAGGACCAAGAGGCACTCAAAGACCTCAAAACCCTTGTTTCTAGCCAAAGATACAACACAAGTATTCCTCTACTTGTGAGATGTTGGAGGCGGCTCCAAGAGTGGAAGAGAGAGAGGAAATGTTGTGATATTTTAGGTTACAAAAATCAGATTTCAAAAACTATCTAATAACTCTCTCACATCTTCTATTTATACTACAAAAGGAAAGGGGTAAAATGACTCATCCGCCCTTGCTTCTTGTGCCAACCTTGGAGAGTAGTTTATTACACATTAGGACCCCTCTTCACACATAAAAACGTTTAAGTCCTTGGTTGGTTCAATCACCAACTCACACACGGCCATTTGCATGAACAAAGCTTGGAGTTTTTGTAATTCCCGAGCTTGGCTTCGTGTGAAAGGCCGTGTGGCTGTCCTAACCGTATCACACTACAACCAACAAAGACCTATCAATCAAGTCTCAACCACTTTCCAACACTTTTCCATGATTTAAGGATCCATGTTTTAAGGAGAAGTACAATAAAGTCAAGTCTTGAAAACTTGAAATTGAAAAGGGCTCCAAGACTTGTTTGAATTTCCCTCCTTAAATAAATTCCACCAAAGTCCAAATTGAAAAATTGACCAAGACTTGAAATTGGACAACAAAAGTTGTGTGGGACCGAAACCAATACGTGACTGCCATGTCATCACTGCTACTGTTCACGCAATATTTCCGAGCTCAAAATTTTAGATTCTTAGTTTCATCTTATTGTTTCATTAGTTTCATGTCTTGATTCTAGAATTAATTAACAACTAGTAATCTCCTACTTAGTTGTAGATTAATTATTGAATCCGTTTCTTCGTGTCTTCGTTGTTTGTGTGCTTTTCTCATTTTTAACTCGTAGTAACTTCTTTGTTTCAAGTTCGTAAGTGAATTTTATTTTTGTGTCTTGAGTCGATCAAACAAGAATCTATTCCGGCCACCAAATAGAATTGACATCCTATTGACTACCGGAGTATAAACAACCTTTCAATATTTGCCGCTCCAATTGTGAGAATCACAAAGGTGAGTGAATACGAGTGTTAGTGAGAAGTTTTTACTACTAATCTTGTTTGTTCATTTTGTAGGTTTAAAAGGTGATATAAGGGGAATATGTCTTCGATAGCCGGGGATTATTGTGACTACAACATGGGAGACTATGATTGTAGTGAAGGGTTTTATGGCTACGAAGTTGAGGGAGATTGCGGAGGCTATGAAAATAGCCATGATCGAGACTTGGGCAGATTTGAAAGTTACTGTTTTCAGGGAGAAAATGAGGTGAATGAAGTGCCTAGTGCTTATGGTAACTTTGGAGATGATGTAGGACCTCGTGATGGATCTTATGATGATGTTGGGGCATGTGAGGAGTCTTACACTTCTTACTCCGAACCTAGATTTGGTGTTAGGTATAACCCTTTTGTTGGCAAAGCTTATGAGAGCTATGATGAGGGTACACGTGAGGAGTATGAAGATCCATATTCTCCACCTTGTAGTACTTCTTATCAAAGTCGATATAGTGTGAATGGTTATACTAGCTCTAGTGGAGGTTGTCCAATGAGAAGAAGAGGGAATGCATCTCCAAAACTAAGGGGTACTCGTATGCCTTACAATGTAGATCCAAGAAGGAGTGTACACTCCGGAAAGGTGACCATGTGTGGGATACCGGGCTGCCTCATTGAGCTAAATGATAGGTACCATAGAAACTACATCGTTCCATCCATGGTTGACTACTTGGGGTTGTTTCGAGAGCCTTTACTTGTTCCATACTTCTTGGACGGGTTTAAGGTTACTGAGAGGGTCAAGGTTGTCTTCTCCTAATTTGAATACCATGAGGAGGTGTGGTGCGATATTCTTTCATTGACATACGGTCATGTATGCTTAGGTGCCAATTGGTTTGCACAACATAGAGTTCCAAACGTGCAAAATTGGCCAAATATTATAAGAGACCAGTGGGGGAATCGCCTCATGACTTACTTGCTGCCCAAGCCACGAAGAGAAATGCCTACCTACTCCAACCCGAATTATTATGAGAGACAAAAGATTGAGAGGAGTAAGGGGGTGCAAGGTGGTAATCTGAGAGTTGAAAAAAAAGAGGTTGCGTGGAGCAAAGTGAGGGGATTACCACCAAACGATGCTAACATTGGTTGTCCTTCTATTTCTAAGGACATTTGTGTAGGTACCAACATGGCAAGCGAAGAAGAACAATGCCAAAAGGAAGTTGCTGCCCAAGCTTTTGGAGGACCTTCACACCATGACAAAGAAGAATCTACTCAAGGACTTCAAGGTAAAATGGATAACTCTTACACTTTTGTACATGTGAATGATAATTGTGTGGCTAGTAGCCCATTGAGTGTGAGTTGTAGTTTTCCTATATGTGAGTCTATTGTTTCTTTGCCACTTGATGATGATGTACATATTGTGAGTTTGGATACACTAGTTGACCCTATTGATAACAAAATTGACTCCGCTTGTGAGATCAATTTATGTCCACCTAGTGTTGAAGCCTATATGTTGAATGGAAGTACATCATCTTGTGTAATGGGTGTTGATCAACTTGTTCGTGAAAACTGTCCACCACTTGAGTATGTCTGTGATGTGCTTAATAGGACTCAAGTGAGTGAAATATTTGAAAATGTTGGTCAACAAAGTGAGAATGAACCCGAGAGCTCTTCTTGGGGTAATATTGTGTTTGAAACATCCTTGAAACTTGATATTGATCATTTAGAGAGTGAGGAACTTTCTTGTTCCAAATCTGTCCGTGAGGTAGATCACACTCTTTTTAGGTATAATGTCTTGTTTGAAGATGATTTAAACACTCCTAATGAACCTAGTGGTGAAAATGACGGTATAGCTTGCCTTGGAAGCTATAGCCTATATGCTAACCCACTATGGTGTGACAACATTCCTCCTAAAGAGGGAAATCTCTTCTTGGAAGATGAGAGTACTCTTAAGGGTAAGGAATGTGTAGTTGCGGAAGCTACTTCTTCTTCTACTTTGTGTGATTTCATTGTTGAGAGTACTCATGGTGATTATTGGGAAACTAGTAGTGAGTACACACATGAGAGCACCTTAGTAGAAGTCGATTTGAGTGATACCTTTCTCTACTCTCTATTTGATTTGGATGATATGTATGTTATTGTAGAGAGTATGTCATTTAGTTTAGGTGTAGATCTCGGGAAATGGAAGTGTTGTCGAGACCCATGTCTATGGCCACTTTTCCCATTTGACCCCGGTGCCAAATTTAGAAATGGTGATGTTGGTGCACCAAACTTGTTGCTTGGTCTACATGACAAGCAAAGTGTTACTCTTGATGTATCCTATACCCAAATCCTTTGTACATCTTTTATTGAGTTTTTAATATTCCTTTCAAAGGATTCTGGGTTATATTGCAAATATGTGCAACCTTGGCATGTTGAGATGATTTGTTATGCTAACCCTAACCCTCATACCATGAGGAATTTGTATTTGTTTCTCCTCTTGATACAAGGTCAAACCAACAACACCAAGAACTACAAGTTGGTTCGAATTTCAGTCCAACAACACAAGAACAACAAGCTTAAATTTCAGTTTTTCAGCTCAACCACACGAGAACAACAAGATGAACAACAATGCTAGTGAATCGAAAATAGCCCCACACGGCTTCACTAGACTTTAAGATAACAAAATCAACAACAACAACAAGATAAAGAAAAGATAGATAACTTGACATATAACATTCAAGATACTAAGAACCCTAACATCAAGAGAGGACCCTAAGTCTAATGAATGTAAACACCAAGTTCTTACGAGGACCAAGAGGCACTCAAAGACCTCAAAACCCTTGTTTCTAGCCAAAGAGACAACACAAGTATCCCTCTACTTGTGAGATATTGGTGGCGGCTCCAAGAGTGGAGAAGAGAGAGAGAAATGTTTAGTGTTTAGGTTACAAAAATCAGATTTCAAAAAGTGGAGTCTAACTCTCTAACATGTTCTATTTATACTACAAACAAAAAGGGGTAAAATGACCCATCCGCCCTTGCTTCTTGTGCCATCCTTGAAGAGTAGTTTATTACACATTAGGACCCCTCTTCACACATAAAAACGTTTAGGTCCTTGGTTGGTTCAATCACCAACTCACACACGGCCACTTGCATGAACAAAGCTTGGAGTTTTTGTAATTCCCGAGCTTGGCTTCGTGTGAAAGGCCGTGTACGTGTGGAGGCTGTCCCAACCGTATCATCCTCTCTATCTTGAGAGGAATTTGACCTCAGATTCAGCATTTGGTCATCTTCAACCGCATCAACGAGGGAGAGATCACCAACGTTGAAAGTGTTGTGCACTTGATATTCCGGTGGAAGGTCAATCTTGTAGGCGTTGTCATTGGTTCTCTCAAGTACTTGGAAAGGACCATCACCCCTTGGCAGCAACTTGGACTTCCTTTGAGCTGGAAACCGATCCTTTCGAAGATGCACCCACACCCAATCTCCGGGTTCAAGCACAAGCCTTCTTCTCCCTTTGTTTACCCTTTTTGCAACCTCTTGGTTCTTCTTTTCAAGCTTGAGCCGCACTGTCTCATGCATTTTCTTCATTGCTTCGGCTCTTTTACTTCCATCTAAGCTGGTCATGAGATCACTAGACAAAGGAGTGAGATCTAAAGGGGTAAGGGGATTTAGGCCGTAAACACATTCAAAGGGAGTCATTCCCGTGCTCGAATGTATTACCCGGTTGTACGCAAACTCCACCAAGGGTAGGTGATCTTCCCATGAAGTCAGTTTACCTTTAACCATAGAACGTAGCATAGACCCTAAGGTTCTATTTACTACCTCCGTTTGGCCATCGGTTTGTGGGTGGCAAGACGTGGAGAAAAGTAACTTCGTTCCAAGCCTACCCCACATGGACTTCCAAAAGAGACTTAGGAACTTGGAGTCCCTATCGCTCACAATAGTCCTCGGTACCCCGTGAAGCTTTACAACATGTTCAACAAATAATGAAGCTACACTACGAGCATCCTCGGTTTTAGCACATGGAATAAAATGAGCCATTTTAGAGAATCTATCAACAATAACAAAAATGCTATCTCGGCCCTTTCTAGTCCTTGGCAGCCCCAAAACAAAATCCATCGAAATGTCCAACCAAGGTCTAAGGGGAGTAGGGAGTGGGGTGTACAATCCTTGAGGTAGGAGACGAGATTTCGCACTCCGGCAGGCCACGCATTGACTACAAATTTTAGTGACGTCTTTGCGCATTTTTGGCCAATAGAAGTTCTCCTCTAAGATTCCGAGGGTCTTGTCTACCCCAAAGTGCCCCATGAGGCCTCCGTCATGGGCCTCCCTCACAAATAATTCCCTCCAAGAACTAGAAGGAACACACAACCGCCTCCCTTTGAACAAATACCCATCGAACCGAGAGTAGGAGGAATGGTCACTCTCCTTAAGCCAACGGTCCCTTCCCTACTCTTCGCATTCCCTAAAGATAGGAGCAAAGGTAGGATCCTCGGGATACAACAACCGCAGGCTCTCAAAACCCATCAATTTCAAAGACAAGGTAGCAACAAGCACATGCTTCCTAGACAAGGCATCGGCAACAACATTTTCCTTTCCCCTTTTATAATGAATTACATAAGGGAAAGTCTCGATGAACTCAATCCACTTAGCATGACGCCTATTCAACTTGTCTTGGCTCTTAAGGTGTTTCAACGACTCATGATCCGTTCGTATCACAAACTCCTTAGGCCACAAATAGTGTTGCCAATTTCCCAAAGCTCTAACAAGGGCGTACAACTCCAAATCATAAGTTGAGTAATTAAGAGTTGCCCCTTTGAGCTTTTCACTGAAATAAGCCACGGGCTTACCTTCTTGCATCAAAACAGCCCCGATGCCAACCTTACTAGCATCACACTCTACTTCAAACATCTTATCAAAATCGGGCAATTGCAATAGAGGCGCCGAGATGAGCGTAGCTTTCAAGGCCTCAAAAGCCCTAGCTTGCTCATCACCCCATTTAAAGGGTCCGTCTTTTCTAATTACCTCGGTTAAGGGGGCTGCTATGGAACTAAATCCTTTGACAAACCTCCTATAGAAGCTTGCCAACCCGTGGAAACTTCGGATTTCTCCAATAGTTTTAGGGGTCGGCCAACTTCGAATAGAGTCTATCTTGGAATCGTCCACTTCCACACCCCTTGAGCTCACGACAAAACCCAAGAATATAACCTTATCAACACCAAAAGAACACTTCTCCATGTTGGCATACAGCTTCTCCTTTCGGAGCACATCAAACACACATCTCAAATGCATTACATGATCATCAATAGATTTACTATATACCAACACATCATCAAAATAAACCACCACAAATTTTCCAATATAAGGCTTCATTACATGATTCATTAGCCTCATAAAGGTGCTAGGAGCATTGGTAAGGCCAAAGGGCATGACCAGCCACTCATATAGACCGAATTTGGTCTTCCACTCATCACCGGGTTGCATGCGAATTTGGTGATAGCCACTCCTAAGGTCCACTTTAGAAAACAAACAAGATCTGTGGAGCTCATCTAACATATCATCTAGTCTAGGGATTGGATGACGATACCTTATAGTGATTTTGTTGATGGCTCTACAATCGACGCACATACGCCAAGTTCCGTCCTTCTTTGGTACCAAAAGCACCGAAACAGCACACGGACTCATGCTTTCCTTGATGTATCCCTTGTTGAGCAGCTCCTCAACTTGTCTTTCAAGCTCCTTAGTGTCCATGGGATTGCTCCTATAGGCCGGTTTGTTTGGAAGTTGTGAACCCAGCACCAAATCAATTTGGTGCTCAATTCCCCGAAGTGGGGGCAATCCTTGCGGAAGTTCTTGAGGAAATACATCTTCATACTCCTGCAACACATAAGAAATCAAAGGGGAAATGGAAGAATTAGTGGGGTTAGTATTAAAACAATGGGCCAAGAGTAGCATCGGCTTGTTTTCATCATGATCCACGAAGAGTTCTTTCCTCCTAGCCAACATCACTACGTTTTCCATCTCCCTCGTCATTGGGACAGCCTCGGATGTCCCGACTTCCTCACCTACGGCACTCCCCCCCCTTTCTCCCTTCCCGGATTCCTTCCCCTTTCCCTTCAACTCTCTCATCTTTTGATGCCACTCGTTTACTTGGGAGGGTGAAAGAGGATGAAGTGTGACCTTTCGGCCATCCTTCTCAAACGTATACCGGTTGGTCCTCCCATCGTGTTTAGTAGACCTATCATATTGCCATGGTCTACCTAACAATAAGTGACATGCTTGCATTGGAATCACGTCACAAAGTACCTCATCGTGGTAGTTCCCCACCTTAAACCGAATCACGCATTGCCGTGTGACCCTTAATTCACCACAATCATTCAACCATTGTAGCTTGTAAGGACTAGTGTGTGGTGTAGTTGGTAGCTTCAAGAAATTTACCATAGCATGGCTCGCAAAATTTGTACAACTACCACCATCAATCACCAAGGTGCACACATTCTCCTTTACAAGACACTTAGTATGGAATAGATTTTCCTTTTGACTCGGGTCGCCTATCGCCTTACTAATCATGACACGTCTAACCACAAAGTTAGGAACCACACACTCCCCTTCTTGTGGATAAACATCTTCACTACCGTCTACTTCATCATCATTCAGCCCATTTTCAGCTCCCTCTCCATCTTGAGGCTCGGCCTCATCCTCCCCCCTTTCGGAATCCACCTCCTCACCAAGGTAGTACACCTTTCCTTCTCGTAGGATCACATTGCGCCGGTTCGGACATTCATTGGCCTTATGCCCCCAACCTTGGCACTTGAAGCATTGGAACCCCTTTGGGTTGGGATATTTGTGAGCCTCCGGTTTCGGGGGAAATTTAGGGACTGTTTTGGACTCGGGCAGCTTCGTAGGTGCGGGTTGGTCCTTGTTTTTGGTCCAACCCGAGGGAGTTGGTACCCTTGCCTTGAAGGATGATCTCTCCTTAAGTTCCCTTTCAATCTCAAGGGCCGCTTGGAATATACCGTCAATGGTTTCAAACCGGTGAAGGGTCAAATGAGTGGAGATCTCTTTGTTCAATCCGCACTTGAACCGGATGATGTCGTGGCTGATTTGTTCCCCACGATGATCAAGTTTCAACATGAGTTGTTGGAACTCGTCGAAGTAGGCCATCACACTCTTGCCTCCTTGCCGCAAGCCATATAACCTAGCAAGCAACTCATGACGATATCTCTCGGGAAGGTATCGTTGCCTCATCAAATACCTCAACCGAAACCAAGGTGGTAGCGTCCATCGACTAATTCATTACCAAATCGTTTAACATACTCCCACCAAGTGTTAGCATAGCCCTCGAGGTGAGCTATAGCGTAGCAACTCTTCTTTTCGTCCGAGATGTCATTAACTTGGAAAACTTTGTCACAAGCCGATTCCCAAGTCAAGTAGGCCTCGGGATCACTTTCACCCTTAAAGATGGGTAGGCTCAACTTGATGGTGTTGATGCCTACGTCTCTCTCTTGGTGTCGGTTTCCCCTATCTCCATACCCCCGGTATCTCCTAGGTTCTCCTCGACCCCCTCTTAACTCCTCCTCCCTCATATAAGCATCATCAAAGACTCCATCTCCTCCATACTCCTCTCTACCGTATCCTTCAAAGTGGGCTGGTCGGCCTTGGCCGTTTTGATTCGGAGGATTTGGAATTTGTGGTCTTTGGTTTAATGGAGCTTGGAATGGAGGGTTCGGATTTAGTGGAGGTACTTGGCGTCCAAATCCCCCTTGTGGAATTGGAGGGGCTTGGAAATGTAGTGGTTTAGTGGAGTCTCGGTTTGGAGGAAAATAGGTAGTTTGGCTTGCGGTATTTAGTGGAGCTTGGGGTGCATTTAGCATTTGGTGGACTGTTTCGGGGGTGATGGTTGCGGAGGAGGTTCTATCATGACCATTGGTAGATACATGTAGAGGAGTAGAAGGACGAGAGTTCCTTTGACTCTCCACTTGTTCTAATCTTCCACTAATAGTCGACACTTCCCCCTTTATTGCTGCCAAGTCCCCTCTCACGGCCCCAAATTCCGAATTCAACCTTTCAAGTGTCCGGGTAACGGCCTCAAGAGTGACCCTCATAGAATCAAGGGCATTAGTATCCACACTATGAGACGTAGTTCCTTCCATTGTCAAGATATTATCCGCCTTAGTTCACCACAAGTTCGTGTTCCACAAGTGTTGTATAATTGGCTAGTAACCGTGAAAATTTTAAGGTATGAGTAAGCTCTTATCCGGAATGGATTCTTGTTTGAAGACTCAAAGAATTCTTGTCGGACTAGAGTCAAAAATCAGCAACTCATTCAAACGAATAAAAGCACTCAAATAAACGTTGACACGAACAAACGGCTCAAGGATCTAATTGACAACTTAGTAGGAATGTACTAGTTTGTTAATTAGTTCTAGGACCAAGTAAGGGAAACCAAGGATCAACAATTAACAACCAAAGAATATCCTAAGTTGAGCTTGTAGTGACGTGGCAGCATGCAATGGTTCCACACGTTTTCTTTTCTTTTTTTTTTTGTCAATATTCACACAACTTGTTATAGTTTTCAAAGTGTTTTCGGTGGGAAAATAAAATCTTGTAATATTTCACCCTTTTCAAACTCAAGAAAGGGATGTTTGGTAGACTAATCCCACAAAACAAGGTTCCTTGAATTAGGGAAAAGTGATTGACAAGACTACAAGGTGATGGGTGCAAGTCTTTCACAACAACTTTATAGCTTGTCTTACAAATTGAGCACACACAAGATGAACAAGATGAACAAGTTCAAAAGATGAACACCTCAACAATCTTCTTCAACTTCTTTAGCACATAAACACAACATCCACCGATTTTATTTTCTTTTGGGCATCAACAACATACAACTTTCGGCCACTTCAAGTCACTACACAATGTTCAAGTTTTCAAGCTCAACTTTCGGATCTAGACACCTTAGTGTTGGTGAGAAAGAAACCAACACTAGGAACTCACTAAACAAGCAAAATTAACACTTATATCTAGACATGCAACATCATTTTCGGATTCCACTTTTGGTGTTGTTTGTTTAAGCCGTGTACTAGCCCAAGATGGGTTATGTTGGAACACAACCGGTCAAGCTTTGATACCAAATGATACAAGGTCAAACCAACAACACCAAGAACTACAAGTTGGTTCGAATTTCAGTCCAACAACACAAGAACAACAAGCTTAAATTTCAGTTTTTCAGCTCAACCACACGAGAACAACAAGATGAACAACAATGCTAGTGAATCGAAAATAGCCCCACACGGCTTCACTAGACTTTAAGATAACAAAATCAACAACAACAACAAGATAAAGAAAAGATAGATAACTTGACATATAACATTCAAGATACTAAGAACCCTAACATCAAGAGAGGACCCTAAGTCTAATGAATGTAAACACCAAGTTCTTACGAGGACCAAGAGGCACTCAAAGACCTCAAAACCCTTGTTATTAGCCAAAGAGACAACACAAGTATCCCTCTACTTGTGAGATATTGGTGGCGGCTCCAAGAGTGGAGAAGAGAGAGAGAAATGTTTAGTGTTTAGGTTACAAAAATCAGATTTAAAAAAGTGGAGTCTAACTCTCTAACATGTTCTATTTATACTACAAACAAAAAGGGGTAAAATGACCCATCCGCCCTTGCTTCTTGTGCCATCCTTGAAGAGTAGTTTATTACACATTAGGACCCCTCTTCACACATAAAAACGTTTAGGTCCTTGGTTGGTTGATACAAGAATTCCAAGGAACACAAGAATTGTCTCAAAACAGTCCACACACACTCCAAAAACAGTCCACTAATCTTAAGGATTTGAGGACCAAGATGGAGACCACTCTCGGATTCACTACAACAACAACAATACGAGATAACAATGGTGTATTTGACACCCAAAACAGCCACAAAACGTGATGAACAAGATGAACAACAATAACACAAGTTTCGGATTCAACAAAGACCCCAAAACAGTCCACGATTTGCAAGAAAAATAAAGATAGATAGTGAGACATAAACTACAATAAGACCCAAGAACCCAAAGATATATTAAATCTAAAGACCCCTAGAACTTACGATAGCAACACCACACTCTTACGGTGACCACCAAGGGAATGAACTCGCCTCAAGATCTACCGTTTCCAAACAAAGATCAATATTGGCTTTTCCAAGCCCTATGCTAAAGATGACTTTTCCAAGTCCTACCACTAAGTGTGTACACTCTCAAAAGAGAGAAGATATTTCTTTCCATTCTTCATTATTAAAAATCTGAAAAAAACTCATGAAAATAAGACTAAGGGGGCCTATTTATAGTGTATTACAAAGAAGACAAAAGACCACTTTGCCCTTAATGAGAGGGGCGGCCATGGTGTGTAAATACACCATGTGTAATGTCCAAAATACCCTTAATTAGGGTCCAAAACCGTGAGTCCTCAACCTTAAATTCTCCAAGCAATCTTCCACACGCGAGATTGCTTTAAGTAGCACTCAAAACGGGTCCTCCATGCATGTTCTTGTTTTCCCGAGGTGACCAAGTCTTGAGTCTCTATGTGTTGGCCTCCAACAATGTCATCAAAAGATAAGATGGCCATTTGTCCCGTATCATCCTCCCCTTCTTGAAAAGGATTCGACCTCGAATCCAAACCTTGCAAAACCGAAGAGAGGACAAACAAATACAAATTCCTCATGGCATGAGGGTTAGGGTTAGCATTACAAATCATCTCAACATGCCAAGGTTGCACATATTTGCAATATAACCAAGAATCCTTTGAAATGAATATTAAAAACTCAATAAAAGATGTGCAAAGGATTTGGTTATAGGATACATCAAAAGTAACACTTTGCTTGTCATGTTGACCAAGCAACAAGTTTGGTGCACCAACATCACCATTTCTAAATTTGGCACCGGGGTCAAATGGGAAAAGTGGCCATAGACACGGGTCTCGACAACACTTCCCTTTCCCGTGGTCTACACCTAAACTAAATGACATACTCTCTACAATAACATACATATCATCCAAATCAAATAGAGAGTAGAGAAAGGTATCACTCAAATCGACTTCTACTAAGGTGCTCTCATGTGTGTACTCACTACTAGTTTCCCAATAATCACTATGAGTACTCTCAACAAAGAAATCACACAAAGTAGAAGAAGGAGTAGCTTCCGCAACTACACATTCCTTACCCTTAAGAGTACTCTCATCTTCCAAGAAGAGATTTCCCTCTTTAGGAGGAATGTTGTCACACCATAGTGGGTTAGCATATAGGCTATAGCTTCCAAGGCAAGCTATACCGTCATTTTCACCACTAGGTTCATTAGAAGTGTTTAAATCATCTTCAAACAAGACATTACACCTAAAGAGAGTGTGATCTACCTCACGGACAGATTTGGAATAAGCAAGTTCCTCGCACTCTAAATGATCAATATCAAGTTTCAAGGATGTTCCAAACACAAGATTACCCCAAGAAGAGATCTCGGGTTCACCCCCACTTTGTTGACCAACATTTTTAAATACTTCACTCACTTGAGTCCTATTAAGCACATCACACACATACTCAAGTGGGGAACAATTTTCACCAACAAGTTGATCAACACCAATTACACAAGACGATGTACTTCCGTTCAACATATAAGCTTCAACACTAGGTGGACATAAATTGATCTTACAAGAAGAGTCAATTTCGTCATCAATAGGATCAACTAGTGTATCCAAACTCTCAATATGTACATCATCAACAAGAGGCAAGGAATCATTAGACTCATAAATAAGTAAGCTACTACTCACACTCAATGGCTTACTAGCCACACAATTGTCATTCACATGCACTAAAGTGTAAGAGTTAGCTATTTTACCTTTAAGATCTTGAGTAGACTCTTCCTTGCCGTGAGGTGAAGGTCCTCCACAAGCTTGGGCAGCAACTTCCTTTTGGCATTGTTCGCCTTCGCTTGCCATGTTGGTACCTACACAAATGTCCTTAGAAATGGAAGGACAACCAATGTTAGCACGGTTTGGTGGTAATCCCCTCACTTCGCTCAACACAACCTCTCCTTTTTCCACTCTCGGATTACCACCTTTCACTCCCTTACTCCTCTCAATCTTTTGTCTCTCATAATAATTTGAATTGGAGTAGGTAGGAACTTCTTTTTGCGGCCCGGGCAGAATGTACGTCTCGAGGCAATTTCCCCATCGGTCTCTTACAATATTAGGCCAATTTTTCACGTTAGGAACTTGATGTCGTGCAAACCAATCGGCACCCAAGCTCATATGACCGTAGGTTAAGGAGAAAACATCGCACCACACCTCCTCATGGTAATCAAATTAGGAGAAGACAACTTTTACCCTCTCGGTAACCTTGAACTCGCCCAAGTAGTATGGAACAAGTAAAGGTTCTCGCAATAACCCCAAGTAATCAACCATGGACGGAAAAATGTAGTTTCCATAGTACCTATCATTCAACACCATAAGGCAGCCCGGTATCCCACAAATAGTCACCTTTCCGGAGTGTACACTCCTTCTTGGATCTACATTGTAAGGCATACGAGTACCCCTTAGTTTTGGAGATGCATATCCTCTTCTTTTCATTGGACATCCTCCACTAGAGCTAGTATAACCATTCACACTATATCGACCTTGATAAGAAGTACTACAAGGTGGAGAATATGGATCTTCATACTCCTCACGTGTACCCTCATCATAGCTCTCATAAGCTTTGCAAACAAAAGGGTTATACCTAACACCAAATCTAGGTTCGGAGTAAGAAGTGTAAGACTCCTCACATGCCCCAACATCATCACAAGATCCATCACGAGGTCCTACATCATCTCCAAAGTTACCATAAGCACTAGGCACTTCATTCACCTCATTTTCTCCCTTAAAACAGTAACTTTCAAATCTGCCCAAGTCTCGATCATGGCTATTTTCATAGCCTCCGCAATCTCCCTCAACTTCGTAGCCATAAAACCCTTCACTACAATCATAGTCTCCCATGTTGTAGTCACAATAATCCCCGGCTATCGAAGACATGTTCCCCTTATATCACCCTTTAAACCTACAAAATGAACAAACAAGATTAGTAGTAAAGCTCCTCACCAACACTCGTATACACTCACCTTTGTGATTCTCACAATTGGAGCGGCGAATATTGAAAGTTGCTTATACTCCGGTAGTCAATAGGATGTCAATTCTACTTGGCGGCCGGAATAGATTCTTGTTTGATCGACTCAAGACACAAAAATAAAATTCATTTACGAACTTGGGACAAAGAAGTTACTACGAGTTTAAAAATGAGAAAAGCACACAAACAACGAAGACACGAAGAAACGGATTCAATAATTAATCTACAACTAAGTAGGTGATTACTAGTTGTTAATTAATTCTAGAATCAAGACATGAAACTAATGAAACAATAAGATGAAACTAAGAATCTAAAATTTTTTGAGCTCGGAAACATTGCGTGAACAGTAGCAGTGATGACATGGCAGTCACGTATTGGTTTCGGCCCCACACAACTTTTGTTGTCCAATTTCAAGTCTTGGTCAATTTTTTTTTTTCAATTTGGACTTTGGTGGAATTTGTTTAAGGAGGGAAATTCAAACAAGTCTTGGAGCCCTTTTCAATTTCAAGTTTTCAAGACTTGACTTTATTGTACTTCTCCTTAAAACATGGATCCGTAAATCATGGAAAAGTGTTGGAAAGTGGTTGAGACTTGATTGATAGGTCTTTGTTGGTTGTAGTGTCTTTCAAGACTAACTAATAGTACACCTTTTTCCTTCAACTTTTTGGATTTAGCATTCACTTTATCTTCAACAATATATGAAGGTGGTGATGAACATCAATAACAACAACAACAACAACAAGAACTACAACAATAATCTTCAAGAACACCAACAATTTTTCACACGGCCAACTCCAATCCACAATAACAATATCTCCAACACTTGGCCAAGACAACTACAACTTCAACAAAATGGTTTTCAACCCACCAATTAACAACAATATCACGTGGCCAAGCTTATGACAACAACAAGATGAAAACCACAAGGCCAAAACAGTTCACCACAACAAGGTCAACAATCTCACGGCTAAGACCACAAGGATAGCAACAACAATCGACTAAGTCCCCTTTGTGTTGTGTTTTCGATTTTACAAATGGTGAAAGGTGTGATGAACAACAAGAATACAACAACAACCTTTCAAGATCTACAACACCACCACAACACAAGGCCTTCAACTCGGTCAAGGCTAGAACAACAACAACATCCAATCGGCCACACTTGTTCACAACAATAATATTAACAATTCAAGCTCAAGTTTGGATCGACTCAAAGTGTTAGTGAGGAACAAAACTAACACTACAAACACACAAGACAAGTAAAATACTCCTAGACCTAGACTCAAGAACAAATCTCGGCCAAGAACACCACAAGAACACAATTTCGGCCAAGACAACAACAATGGACAGATTGCAATTTTTCTGAAATTTTCAGATTTCAACTTTTTTTTTTTTTTTTTTTTTGTAGTTTTCAAGTCTCAAGCCCAAGATTGATCTTGTTAGAACAAAATCAAAGATGGCACTGATACCAAATGATACAAGAATTCCAAGGAACACAAGAATTGTCTCAAAACAGTCCACACACACTCCAAAAACAGTCCACTAATCTTAAGGATTTGAGGACCAAGATGGAGACCACTCTCGGATTCACTACAACAACAACAATACGAGATAACAATGGTGTATTTGACACCCAAAACAGCCACAAAACGTGATGAACAAGATGAACAACAATAACACAAGTTTCGGATTCAACAAAGACCCCAAAACAGTCCACGATTTGCAAGAAAAATAAAGATAGATAGTGAGACATAAACTACAATAAGACCCAAGAACCCAAAGATATATTAAATCTAAAGACCCCTAGAACTTACGATAGCAACACCACACTCTTACGGTGACCACCAAGGGAATGAACTCGCCTCAAGATCTACCGTTTCCAAACAAAGATCAATATTGGCTTTTCCAAGCCCTATGCTAAAGATGACTTTTCCAAGTCCTACCACTAAGTGTGTACACTCTCAAAAGAGAGAAGATATTTCTTTCCATTCTTCATTATTAAAAATCTGAAAAAAACTCATGAAAATAAGACTAAGGGGGCCTATTTATAGTGTATTACAAAGAAGACAAAAGACCACTTTGCCCTTAATGAGAGGGGCGGCCATGGTGTGTAAATACACCATGTGTAATGTCCAAAATACCCTTAATTAGGGTCCAAAACCGTGAGTCCTCAACCTTAAATTCTCCAAGCAATCTTCCACACGCGAGATTGCTTTAAGTAGCACTCAAAACGGGTCCTCCATGCATGTTCTTGTTTTCCCGAGGTGACCAAGTCTTGAGTCTCTATGTGTTGGCCTCCAACAATGTCATCAAAAGATAAGATGGCCATTTGTCCCGTATCATTGGTTCAATCACCAACTCACACACGGCCACTTGCATGAACAAAGCTTGGAGTTTTTGTAATTCCCGAGCTTGGCTTCGTGTGAAAGGCCGTGTATGTGTGGAGGCTGTCCCAACCATATCACCTCTCTTCTGTTTTGTAAGGTTTGGATTCGAGGTCGAATCCTTTTCAAGAAAGGGAGGATGATACGGGACAAATGGTCATCTTATATTTTGATGACATCTTTGGAGGCCAACATATAGAGGATCAAGACTTGGTCACCTCGAGGATACAAGAACATGCATGGAGAACCTGTTTTGAGCATAACTTAAAGCAATCTCGCGTGTGGAAGATTGCTTGGAGCATTTAAGATTGAGGACTCACGGTTTTGGACCTTAATTAAGGGCATTTTGGACATTACACATGGTGTATTAACACACCATGGCCGCACCTATCATTAAGGGCAAGGTGGTCTTTTTGTCTTCTTTTGTAATACACTATAAATAGGTCATTTTAGCTCATTTCTTGGCAGATTTTGAAGGATGAAGAATTGAAAGACATAACTTCTCTCTTTTGAGAGTGTAACACCCTTAGTTGTAGGACTTGGAAAAGTCATCCTTAGCATAGGGCTTGGAAAAGCCAATATTGATCTTTGCTTGGAAACGGTAGATCTTGAGGCGAGTTCATTCCCTTGGTGGTCACCGTAAGAGTGTGGTTTTGATTGTTACATTCATTAGGGGTTAGTGTTGAAATACACTTGTTTCTTAATCTTGTAATAATCTTGGTCTCACTATCTATCTTTATTTTTCTTGCAAATCGTGTATGTGTTGTGTAGTGGACTGTTTTGGGGTCTTCGTTGAATCCGAAACTTGTATTATTGTTGTTCATCTTGTTCATCACGTTTTGTAACTGTTTTGGTGTTAAAATATACTCTTGTATCTTGTATTCTTGTTGTTGGTAGCGAATCCGAGTGAGGTCTCCATCTCGGTCCTCGAATCCTTAAGATTAGTGGACTGATTTGGTGTTTGTTTCGTGCTTCCCTTGTCAATCCCGTATCAGGTACAAACCCCCTCGGGTTGGCCCAAAAACAAGGACCAACCCGCCCCTACGAAGCTGCCCGAGTCCAAAACAGTCCCTAAATTCCCTCCGAAACCGGAGGCTCACAAATATCCCAACCCAAAGGGGTTCCAATGTTTCAAGTGCCAAGGTTGGGGGCATAAGGCCAATGAATGTCCGAACCGGCGCAATGTGATCCTACAAGAAGGGAAAGTGTACTACCTTGGTGAGGAGGTGGTTTCCGAAAAGGGGGAGGATGAGGCCGAGCCTCAAGATGGAGAGGGAGCTGAAAAGGGGCCGAATGATGATGAATTAGATGGTAGTGAAGATGTCTATCCACAAGAAGGGGAGTGTGTGGTTCCAAACTTTGTGGTTAGACGTTTCATGATTAGTAAGGCGATAGATGACCCGAGTCAAAGGGAAAATCTATTCCATACTAAATGTCTTGTAAAGGGGAGTGTGTGCACCTTGGTGATTGATAGTGGTAGTTGTACAAATGTTGCGAGCCATGCTATGGTAAATTTCTTGAAGCTACCAACTATACTACACACTAGTCCTTACAAGCTACAATGGTTGAACGATTGTGGTGAATTAAAGGTCACAAGGCAATGTGTGATTCGGTTTAAGGTGGGAAACTACCACGATGAAGTGCTTTGTGACGTGATCCCAATGCAAGCATGTCACTTGTTGTTAGGTAGACCATGGTAATATGATAGGTCTACTAAACACGATGGGAGGTCCAACCGGTATACGCTTGAGAAGGATGGCCGAAAGGTCACACTTCATCCTCTTTCACCCTCCCAAGTAAATGAGTGGCATCAAAAGATGAGAGAGTTGAAGGGAAAGGGGAAGGAATCCGAAAAGGGAGAAAAGGGGGGGGATGCCGTAGGTGAGAAAGTAGGGACATCCGAGGCTGCCCCAACGACAAGGGAGATGGAAAACGTAGTGATGTTGGCTAGGAGGAAAGAACTCTTCGTGGACCATGATGAAAACAAGCCGATGTTACTTTTGGCCCATTGTTTTAATACTAACCCCACTAATTCTTCCATTTCCCCTTTGATTTCTTGTGTGTTGCAGGAGTATGAAGATGTATTTCCTCAAGAACTTCCGCAAGGATTGCCCCCACTTTGGGGAATTGAGCACCAAATTGATTTGGTGTCGGGTTCACAACTTCCAAACAAACTGGCCTATAGGAGCAATCCCATGGACACTAAGGAGCTTGAAAGACAAGTTGAGGAGCTTCTCAACAAGGGATACATCAAGGAAAGCATGAGTCCGTGTGCTGTTCCGGTGCTTTTGGTACCGAAGAAGGACGGAACTTGGCGCATGTGCGTCGATTGTAGAGCCATCAACAAAATCACTATAAGGTATCGTCATCCAATCCCTAGGCTAGATGATATGTTAGATGAGCTCCACGGATCTTGTTTGTTTTCCAAAGTGGACCTTAGGAGCGGCTATCACCAAATTCGCATGCAACCCGGTGATGAGTGGAAGACCGCATTCAAGACCAAATTTGGTCTATATGAGTGGCTGGTCATGCCCTTCGGCCTTACCAATGCTCCTAGCACCTTTATGAGGCTAATGAATCATGTAATGAAGCCTTATATTGGAAAGTTTGTGGTGGTTTACTTTGATGATGTGTTGGTGTATAGTAAATCTATTGATGATCATATAATGCATTTGAGATGTGTGTTTGATGTGCTCCGAAAGGAGAAGCTGTATGCCAACATGGAGAAGTGTTCTTTTGGTGTTGATAAGGTTATATTCTTGGGTTTTGTCGTGAGCTCAAGGGGTGTGGAAGCGGACGATTCCAAGATAGACTCTATTCGAAGTTGGCCGGCCCCTAAAACTATTGGAGAAATCCGAAGTTTCCACGGGTTGGCAAGCTTTTATAGGAGGTTTGTCAAAGGATTTAGTTCCATAGCAGCCCCCTTGACCGAGGTAATTAGAAAGGACGGACCCTTTAAATGGGGTGATGAGCAGGCTAGGGCTTTTGAGGCCTTGAAAGCTACGCTCATCTCGGCGCCTTTATTGCAATTGCCCGATTTTGATAAGATGTTTGAAGTAGAGTGTGATGCTAGTAAGGTTGGCATCGGGGCTGTTTTGATGCAAGAAGGTAAGCCCGTTGCTTATTTCAGTGAAAAGCTCAAAGGGGCAACTCTTAATTACTCAACTTATGATTTGGAGTTGTACGCCCTTGTTAGAGCTTTGGGAAATTGGCAACATTATTTGTGGCCTAAGGAGTTTGTGATACGAACGGATCATGAGTCGTTGAAACACCTTAAGATCCAAGACAAGTTGAATAGGCGTCATGCTAAGTGGATTGAGTTCATCGAGACTTTCCCTTATGTAATTCATTACAAAAGGGGAAAGGAAAATGTTGTTGCCGATGCCTTGTCTAGGAAGCATGTGCTTGTTGCTACCTTGTCTTCGAAATTGATGGGTTTTGAGAGCTTGCGGTTGTTGTATCCCGAGGATCCTACCTTTGCTCCTATTTTTAGGGAATGCGAAGAGTGGGGAAGGGACCGTTGGCTTAAGGAGAATGACCATTCCTCCTACTCTCGGTTCGATGGGTATTTGTTCAAAGGGAGGAGGTTGTGTGTTCCTTCTAGTTCTTGGAGGGAATTATTTGTGAGGGAGGCCCATGACGGAGGCCTCATGTGGCACTTTGGGGTAGACAAGACCCTCGGAATCTTAGAGGAGAACTTCTATTGGCCCAAAATGCGCAAAGACGTCACTAAAATTTGTAGTCAATGCGTGGCCTGCCGGAGTGCGAAATCTCGTCTCCTACCTCAAGGATTATACACCCCACTCCCTACTCCCCTTAGACCTTGGTTGGACATTTCGATGGATTTTGTTTTGGGGCTGCCAAGGACTAGAAAGGGCCGAGATAGCATTTTTGTTATTGTTGATAGATTCTCTAAAATGGCTTATTTTATTCCATGTGCTAAAACCGAGGATGCTCGTAGTGTAGCTTCATTATTTGTTGAACATGTTGTAAAGCTTCACGGGGTACCGAGGACTATTGTGAGCGATAGGGACTCCAAGTTCCTAAGTCTCTTTTGGAAGTCCATGTGGGGTAGGCTTGGAACGAAGTTACTTTTCTCCACGTCTTGCCACCCACAAACCGATGGCCAAACGGAGGTAGTAAATAGAACCTTAGGGTCTATGCTACGTTCTATGGTTAAAGGTAAACTGACTTCATGGGAAGATCACCTACCCTTGGTGGAATTTGCATACAACCGGGTAATACATTCGAGCACGGGAATGACTCCCTTTGAATGTGTTTACGGCCTGAATCCCCTTACCCCTTTAGATCTCACTCCTTTGTCTAGTGATCTCATGACCAGCTTAGATGGCAATAAAAGAGCCGAGGCAATGAATAAAATGCATGAGACAGTGCGGATCAAGCTTGAAAAGAAGAACCAAGAGGTTGCAAAAAGGGTAAACAAAGGGAGAAGAAGGCTTGTGCTTGAACCCGGAGATTGGGTGTGGGTGCATCTTCGAAAGGAACGGTTTCCAGCTCAAAGGAAGTCCAAATTGCTGCCAAGGGGTGATGGTCCTTTCCAAGTACTTGAGAGAATCAATGACAACGCCTACAAGATTGACCTTCCACCGGAATATCAAGTGCACAACACTTTCAACGTTGGTGATCTCTCCCTCGTGGATGCGGTTGAAGATGACCAAATGCTGAATTTGAGGTCAAATTCCTCTCAAGATGGAGAGGATGATACGGTTGGGGCAGCCTCCACAGGTACACGGCCTTTCACACGAAGCCAAGCTCGGGAATTACAAAAACTCCAAGCCTTGTTCATGCAAATGGCCGTGTGTGAGTTGGTGATTGAACCAACCAAGGACCTAAACGTTTCTATGTGTGAAGAGAGGTCTTAATGTGTAATAAACTACTCTCCAAGGTTGGCACAAGAAGCAAGGGCGGATGGGTCATTTTACCCCTTTTGTTTGTAGTATAAATAGAACAAGTTAGAGAGTTATCCCTTAGTTTTTGAATGCTGATTTTTGTAACCTAAAACACTAAACATTTCTCTCTCTCTCTACTCTTAGAAGCCTCCCCTTTATCTCACGAGTAGAGGGATACTTGTGTTGTCTCTTTGGCTAGAAACAAGGGTTTTGAGGTCGTTGAGTTCCTCTTGGTCCTCGTAAGAACTTGGTGTTTATATTCATTAGACTTAGGGTCCTCTCTTGATGTTAGGGTTCTTAGTTTCTTGAATGTTATATGTCAAGTTATCTATCTTTCCTTATCTTGTTGTTGTTGTTGATTTTGCTATCTTAAAGTCTAGTGAAGCCGTGTGGGGCTCCTTTCGATTCACTAGCATTGTTATTTATCTTGTTGTTCTTGTGTTGTTGGACTGAAAAAACGAAACTTAAACTTGTTGTGCTTGTGTTGTTGGACTGAAATCCGAGCCTACTTGAATCTCTTGGTGTTGTTGGTTTGATTTTGTATCACCAACAGCGAAGACTTCCCTTGAAGAGCCACCAATGCTAGAATCGAAAGAGCTCCCCGATTATCTAAGGTATGTGTTCTTGGAAAGTATAAATATACTTCCGGTGAGTGCGGATGATTTAAGTAAACAGCACGTAGAGGCTCTCATCTCTGCTCTGAAGAGATACATGAGAGCTATGGGTTGGACTATTGATGATATAATTGGTATCCCTCCTGGGATAGGCATGCACAAGGGTCATCTTGAAGAAGATTGCATGCCTACAAGTAAGCCTCATTATCATCTGAATCCATTCAGAAAACGATCCACCATCTATCGCGATGAAGTCTAAGTACTCGAGGTAACTATGTCGTGCCGCGACAATAAATCAAGCGCTAGATGGGAGGCAACCCATCGTTTATCGTTTTTCATTTTTCTTTCGTTCTATTACGTGTTTGCTTTTGATAAATAAAAATCCAAAAATAAGAGTCGTGCCACGACCAAAACTAAGGCTCTTGGTGGGAGGCAACCCATCGTACTAATCGTTTTTATTGGTTTTGAGCAAATATAGGTGTAAGAGGTATTCAACGAGGAGATCGGTTTCAAATTTTGATTTGGACGTATTGCATGGTAAAGGTGGTAAGTTAGGCATGAAGATGCAAAAGGCTATGGATTGAGCATTGCTCATGAAAAAATAGGCATCGAGCAAGGCTAGGCCTAGGTCAAACTAGGCCACGAATAAGGCAAAGCCTATACTATAGCCCAAGGTCTCGGAATCTAGTGTGCTATAGCATAGGCGCCGCCCATGCTCAAGTATGCCATAGCATAGGCGCCGCCTATGCTAAAGCATTTGGTCTCTGAATCTTATATGCCATGCTAAAGGCGCCGCCTATGGTCACTAAAGGCATTGAACTAGGCGCCGCCTATGCTAACAAATGCTTTGCATTAGGCGCCGCCTATGGTCACCATAGGTAAAGCTAAAGGCGCCGCCTATGGTCACTTTTTGTCTCCAAAACCAATTTTAAATGGGTCAAAACCCGACCCATTCTTTTCCTATATAAAGGAGACTTAGTATTGAGGCACAAACACATTGAAAACCTAACATAGGCACCGCACATAGCATCCAAATCTTCTCAAAACTTTTTCTCTTCCACTTCACAAGAACATCTCCAAAGGCTTCAATCACGTAAGTACTCTTGTGTTCTTCATCTATTTTTCGTAAGTACTACGTTACTATGTCTATTATGAAGAAGTATTGGAGATGTGAATGTGTTTGAATTGTTGATACACAACCAAGTGAGTGAACTTATACGTTAGGATGATCTTAACTTGTTTCCGACTTCAATTCGATTTTGATGCATTGTCATACTACTTGCGGAATTGCTATAGTCATGAACATTGCATACTCTTGTCACTTGAATACTTACATGTTGGGATGTCTCGCTCATCGGAATAAGACTTGTAGTTGCCTACCGACATAGGAGATTATGATTATTGATAGAAACTATACCATGATGTAATCCCTATGTAGAAGTCTTGATATACCTAACATGAAAGTATTGTAAAGATTGCAAGAAGTGTTACATATCTGAATTTCTTGTTGGAATATAGCCCCTAAAACGTATGTCGATGAAGTCTGAGTAATCGACCACTTTCACTTCACTAGTCTGTACCAACAAACTAAGTGTGGGGTGGTGCCACTACTGCTTGTTTATAGATTATATCCATCGAGATGATGCTAACATGAACATTGTTTTAAGTCTCAGGTACAATGGCACCCAAAGCAAGACAAGGCAAAGATAAGGCTACCACTTCACAAAAAGGCAAGAAAAGAGGCCGAAAAGAGCAAGGAGAACCCTCCTCGCTGAAAATACCTCAACTCACTCTTGGAATTAAGTGGGATACTTATGAGGAACTTCTGAGGATGACGACTCTGATGATGATTCCGATGCAAGGGGTATGACCCCAGACATAGAGGATGAGTCCAACTAACCAGGTTCTTCTTATTTATTTTTCACTGAGGACAGTGTGTCCCGTCTAAGTGTGGGGTGCTAGTATTTGCATGCTATACTTCTCCATCCACATTTGCATTTATTTATGTTTGTTTGTTGTTAATTGTTTTTTTAGCTTAGCTTTGCATGAAATTATTCTAATAGGCAGCATGAGATTATGACAAGAGTTTGTGCTAAAATCATGACTATTGAGACATTTAGGCTCTAATTGTGACTCACTATGTGATATTATTTGGTTTAATTCCTTCATCTGTTATGTCAAGAGTCTATACTACTCCTAATAAAGTCGACCATATGCCTTGTGTGTGTGAGATAATAGTATATTCTGTGCTTGTGGCTGATGCTAGAACTTGCCTGGTATGTATGTAAAGCGAAAATAAAGAGTGTAAGTTTAGGAGATGATTTAGGCATTTCTTTGGCAACCTATGATTATTTACCTTCTTTTTACCTACCCATGGACATCATCCTAGTTAAACCCTTTTGAGCCTTTAGCCTATTTTCTTTGACAAACCTCGTATGTAAGCCTAATCCATTTTTTTTCAAGACCATAATTTGATCCAAATTCCTAAGTGCTTTAAAGTGAAAAAGTCATGTGACAAAATAAGAGAAAATTGGGTGAGTATGATGCTTTAGAATGCATTGGTGCTTGAATGAGTTATGAAAAAGAAAGTGCTATCATAAGAGGTATGTTATCAAAAGAAAAAGGAAAGGAAAACTGAAAAGTTAGTTATGTTTAAAATTGAAAAACAAAAGAGGTGAAAAAGAGTGGTAGAATAAAAGAAAGTAGAAAGGTTTTTTGAAAGAAAAGTGTTAATGATACAATGTGATGTATTAAAGCGCTTAGGAACATAGTCACTATTTCTGGACAAAATAGTCCTACCCATCCCTTAGCCTACATTACAACCATCAAAAGACCTATTTGATTCTAAGCTTAGCATTCTGACATTTAGTGGAGCATTACACTAAGGGCAAGCCTATGGTCATCAGTTGCTGCATATGAATTCTTTGTGAGAGTGAGAGCAAGGATATTTTGATACCCATGTTTGAAAAATATGCTATACTTGTGAGTGATTATGGGTAATATATTGTGAGACACACATGGTTGATGAGTTTTGGGTAGTTGTGTATGATTCTTTGTGCCTTAACTTTTAAATATGAGTTGACCACCATCACGAGTCTATGTTAGAGGCTAAATGGTCTCTACTAATGATCGGAAAACTACTCTTTGTTGATAATTGTTGTGCTTGTCTTGATGAATATTTTATGTTGTTGCTGTGAAACCCTAAGTTGATGTTTAGAGGGACATGATATTTTGTTCGAGGACGAACAAAGCTTTAAGTGTGGGGTGTTGATGATAGGCGAATTTACACGCCTATAGCATTATATTTTGCCCATATTTTAGCCTAGTTTTGAGAACAAATTATATATTTCATGCACTTTTAGTCCATTTTCCTGTAAGTGAGCTAACGAACATGATTAGCAAAGTTTCAGGTATAAATGATGCAGAATTCAGCATTTCATGGATAACTTGACGCCAAAGAAAGCTTCACGAAAGGAGAAAAGCCAATCTTGGACGCCAAGGACTAAAGATGGCGCATGGAAATTCTGTCCCGGGCTAAAACAACATTTCTGAAGACTTTGGGGACTAGCAGTAACTTATTAGGATTAGGATAACGATACATTAACCTAGTACAATTGGGTTAAGTATTACATTAGCTTGTTAGGATTAGGATAATGATACGTTAACCTAGTACAATTGGGTTAAGTATTTCATTAGCTTAGTAGGATTTGGTTAAGCATTTCATTAGCTTAGTAGGAATAGGATATGGGTATTATAAATACCCTATCTTGCTAGAGATCTCCGAACATCTCCTAACATCTTCTTACATTCAATTCTATTACTCTACAACTCTTCTTCTAATTCTTCCATTAATTCTATTTTTCTTCTTCTACTCATCTATTCAATTCTTAAATACCGCAGCAAGAGAAACGTTACCTTGCTAAGGAATTCACGCCTAAACGCCTACCACACCATTATAAACGTGAAATCTTAATTGTGGTATAACAACAATGTCAATTGTGATTTCCTTCGCATTCATGGGTAACTAAACTTCTCTGTTGGGGTTATGGAAGCCGTATGAGATACTATCTAATGCTGTGAGTTTGTGAGTTCGTGACACGTATACTGCTTATATCATTATTCTCTTCATCTTAATCTAAATTCTTTGTGGTTTCAAACGCAAGAATACGCTAGTATAACATTTAACTTGTTCGAAAGAAAGGTTATCTGTCTGGAAAAGAGATAATGTCAAGGTAGTAGGGTCCCATCCCCTATTTTAAAAGTTAGTGCCGTAACTGGATTAACCTCTTGGAGAATTCGTACCGTTAGACACGCTTTAAGCTCGAAAGAGTTAAAGTGAAATAATCCTCGAATAGGTCGAAAGACGCCTGGATTTACCATCGAATACAATTCTCTATAAGCACATGCATGTCTGAATTCCGCACACTCATAGACAATAGAGATGTATAACTCAGAAGGTGGACATAACCCCAACTCCTCAATTCTCATTGTTCACAACCTACTAAACATTCTTTCTTTTTACTTTGCTATTTTCAGTTGTTGCTTTAATAATTTGGTTACACATTACAAACCCCCCTTCTTACGAGACTTGCACTAAAAGTCTAGTAATCGTTGCTTACTTGTTGACCATGCTATTCCCTGTGGGATCGATACCCAACCCAGGTTGGGTTCTATATTTTCTAACGACCACTTTACACTCCTACGAGAGCTGTAGATTGAGCGTTATCAGTCTACAATGAAAAAAAACTCTATAGCCTTGTCCACTACTGAGGCTGACATGTTAATGTTGGATCATGTTGTGCATAACTGTTATGGATAAAGAAATAATTGAAGGATTTTGGTATGGATGTTGGTTGTGTTCCTATTTTCTGTGATAATACTAGTGCCATAAATGTAGCTAAGAATCCTATGAAACATAATGAACAAAGTATATTGACATAAGACACTATTTTCTTAGTGATAATGTTTAAAATAATCATATATCAATATTGTTTTACTCTACTAAAGAACAAATTTCTGATAATTTTATGAAGACACTAAGTAGGGGGTATTTTGATAAAAATAGATTAGAATTGGGGTTGATTAAGATATCATGAAATCCTTTTAATTATTGACTAGAATAAACTGGTTCTCTATTAACTTTTAGCTAAGATGTTCTTCAATTCAGTCTTGTACATTCAGTTGTGCATTACAATTGCAAAATTTTGACTAATTTAATCAAATTGTGTAAATAGGTATACCATAGTGATTGTGTCCACAACTTAATGGTTCAGGTATGATTCAACTCTAACTTATATCCAAAATTGCATAAGTTGAAATAGTTGAGCACACTTAGTTCAAGTTATTAATTGTTCCAATACTTTCTATAATGCCCCAAGATTTCATGTTCTAAATATCTCATAAGATAGCCCATGGGGTTGGTTTTTCGATGCCTAAAGCCTTGTCTCCATCTAATGTCATGGCAAAAAGTTGGCAAATTTTTTTAAAGGACCTGGTACACTGCTATGTCTATGACTACGGAGATGAGTCGTAACCCCTCTTGAAAAGTCATCATGAGTGAGTCATAGTCATACCAGTAAAGGCCCTATGTTTTTTCTAGTGCCTACGACTCATCCTTAAGACACATAATCAGTGGCTATGAGTCATTGGGAGAGACTCGTAGTCACAAAAGTATGTACCCACTAATCATTTCTAGTGGTTACGAGTCCAAGGTAGACTGATAGAAAGATTTTGTGAGTCATTGTACGGACCCATAGCCTGACTAGTGTATGATCCAATGGCCCAGATTTTGACAACGACTTCAATAAATGACTCGTAGTTAGTCATTACAAGTCATTAGATAGAAAGTCGTAGTCATTTCAGAATGTTCTCAGAATCCCAAGATCCTAGCATACAACTTAGACTATGACTTGTAGTCAGACTACGACTTCTTTTATGGGGCTTATAAGTCTTTTACCACTCCCTTAAAAGCCAAACCCATGTCATTTTGTCATCATAAGGGGTGGTATAAAAAGTGCCAACTGCCCCAATTCATAACACAACCCTCAAATTCACCAGAGAGAATCAAGAGGGATGGTTTTCCTTTCATCCGTGAGCAATTAGGGTTTCTCAAGAACAAGGCCAACCTTAGGATTTCATCCAAGCTTCTAGTTCAAGTATGTGGGATATCCATCAATGGGTTCCTTCCATCGATTTAGTCCTAAGAATTCCATAGTTCTACAAGTATAAATCCTTTTTCTTCTAATTGGTAAAGTTTTATGTGGAATATGAATTCTTTAAATTGTCCTCAACTGTCTTGATTTTGAACCATAGAAGCATATTTCCCTCATGATGATAGTGTTACCATAAGTTTGATAATGCAAATGACCACCTCCTGATTTGTTATTGTTATAAGGGTTGTGATTCATTATTTTACCTTACCATGAACTGCCCATAATTTCAAAGAGTATTTTGAAATAGATTGTGCTTGTGGGTTATGAACACCTGATATCTAAGTAACTCATGCATGTTACATTTTTTAGGTTATAAGTCATTCAGATTAGACTTGTATCTCCATATCAAAGAATGATATTAGAATAAGCATTTATCAGTATTATACTATGTTAAAAATAAATAAGTACCAGTGTTATTCAGTTCGTAGTAACACTTAGCACCAAGTGAACACAGGGATAGCGACTCCCCTGTTAGTTAGGCATGAGTCATTAGCACAATCCATAAGTTCCATCCCTACAATGCCACCATAGATTATGAGGGGCCTCTACAGTAGATGAATAAAACCCTTATCCTTCGAGACATTAGCCATGTGGATCGACATTATCAACCATATATTAGTACTCTTGTCAAGGTACCAATACCCTTCTAACTGGGGTTACAGTTTGGACCCCGATTAGCTCAGATTCGGGCATGTTAATTATAGTTATCTCCCACAATGTCATTCTAGTAGTTAGGATATATCAACTCAGGTTTGCATGAGCAAGTGTTTAGTTTACCAGTTATTCAGTTTTACAAATTATTTTAGTACATGATCATGCTTGGTCTTGAATTCTTTTTACATGTTCATCCATTCATACTCAGTACACTTATATATATTTTAATTGGTCACTATATCATGTACCAGTACATTCAAAGTACTGATCGCATACTCTCTTTTGTGCTATATTGATTTCACAATATAGGTTTGGAAGCCCAAATTCCCTTATCGTACTTAGCCAATTTGTGTGCCACCCAACTGTAGTTATGGTGAGTCCTCATCTTTTGAGGAAACGTTATCCGTAGATACTTTTAGTATTTTCCCCATTTAGTCAAATGAATTTAGTTTAGGGTTTGGCTCATCAACTCCCTATGATTTAGAGGTTTTTAAAAAGTTAAATTTGTTTTTATTATTTTATCAGATGTTCATACATGCTTAATATTTTGATTTTATAAGAGTTTCCTTTAATTTATCTTCTTCAAATCATGTTATATTTCTAATTTCTTAAATTCTCATAGTAGATATCAAACCATGGGTTAGCTTGGGGTCGATTGTGGCCTTAAGCACTGTGTTACGTCTAGGATGTAGTCTTGGGTCGTGACAAACTTGGTATCAGAGCCTAAGGTTTTTAAAGTGTCGTAGCGTGTTTGAAAGCCACATCAAGTTGAGTCTTATGCATGGGTGTGACCGTTCCATAATTATGGGTGAGTGATACACCCAAATTACAACTCTTTTATAAGAGTATAAGCTGTCGATATCAAAAATAGAACCTAACTAGGTTGGGGTGTAATCCCATAGGGAATACTGTGCAAACTAAGTGTTATGGTTTTTAACAGACTGTTGATTGAAGGTTCCTGATTCAAGGGGGGTTTTGAATTGTTAACGGTATTTAAATGGTTGTAACGAACAACGTTCCATCTAGCGAGTTTTATTTTAAGTACTAATTCAATGAGAACAACAAAACTAGAGTTATGTTCACCAAGATGGGGTTGTGAATTATCTTAAATTCCCAATTTACAACTTCAATTTCAAGAGTTATTGAATTCTAAAGTTTATCCATTAGTTTCTCAACCTAAATGGCTAGTTTACCCTTTGATTCGTTAGAACTCAAAGAATATATGAATTTATTCAACTAATTTCTCATATGAGTCAATCCTTGTTAAGGCATCAACTCGTAACCCAAAGGTTAAGGTCTCTAGACTTCATGTAAACTCCTTCTTTTCCCAACATATACTTTTCTTCACAAACAAGTATTGTTCTTGGGCTCTCTCTTCAAGTTTGAAACCAAGAAAGGTCATTAATATGAAGAAGGGCTTATACAATCTCAATTACATATGGAAATTAAGTATTTTCACAACCCCAATTAGTTATTCACATCAAGGCTCCCATAACCCTAGTTATGGGAGTTTAGACACATATCTAAAGAGAAGAAGAAGAGGAAATCATTGTGTTGTTCATAAATGGATTCAAATAATTACTTACAAAGTTTACAATAATTTTTCTTGAATCATCAATGAGAATATGAATAAAGATAACTAGATCCTTAGTTATAGATTGAATCATAGAGAATAATAAGTACAATAAGGTTTATAAATGGAAAATATGATAAAGATCCCTAAATAAAACCTAAATTGGGTATTTATATGTTCCCATATCTTACAGATTTGAAATTTGAACTCATTAAAACCGCGTCAAGGTTAACGATCACGTTGATGGTCCATTGGTAGGCTGACAGTCTATCACGTGTACCATCGCTGAATTTCCTAATTGGATACTTTATGGTTAAGTGGTGACGGTAAGGTTGGCGGACCATCGCTGTCCTGGTGGTCCGTCACATGAGCGGCCGCTTGATCTTCTGAAAATCCATTCTCTGTTTCAACCTAACGGCCAAGTTGGCAGTCCATCAGAGATCTAACAGTCCATCACTTGGACCGTCATATGGATCACTCACTTGGTCCTTTCTATTTAACTCTTATGGTCACCCAGACGGTCCATCGCATAGCTGATGGTCCGCTAGTTCGATCGTCAGTGGCCCATTCCTGCTACTTTTCTAAGTTTTTTTTCCAGCTAACTCTTTGACCTGAAAACACTAAAATCCACTATTAAATACAACATCAGTTTCTTGAAAATGTACAATTATCTCTTGAAAAAGATGTAAAATGGTTTTTCAAAAGTTGGAACATCAACACCCTCAACTTAAGACAATTGCTTGTACTCAATCAACTCAGCACTAAATTGCATACATGAACAATACAATGATAAGAAATCAGCTGCTAAACTAGATTTGACACAACCATTCACTTGTCATCTCACTCATAAGAGCTCAACACATCAGGATCTATAACCGGCATTGGTTATAATTCAGCACACACACACAAACATGGTTATAATATCCTAAAGACATCAGCAAAAATAGGTGTAACTCAAGTTTCCCTCACAGTCAATGAAGTTCATTACTCATTATATCTTGTGGACAAAAATCAAGACTCTCACACTCATAAAAGAAGTTACAAACATAGCATATGCACCCATAGGCTTGCCCTTATCATCTAATGCTCCCTTATGGTTGATTTGCGAAGATCAAGTAGGTCTTATTCAGGCTTGTAATGAGGTTCTGAGGCTAGGTGAGGAATTTTTTTAGGAAAAGTGACTCAATGTTCAGACTTAACTCTCTTTTCCCTTGAATTCTACTCTCCAAGGCTACTGCTTTTCCAGCTCACCAGCTCACTTACAATCTCTATCATTCATTCATATTTTGCCATAACCCCCCCTTCTTTCTTATTTTTTTAGAATAAGCATCTGCCACCCTCAACTTATGTTGATGTAGTCAGTTGAGGTGCACAATATCTTAGATAGATCAGGGTCGAATATTTCATTTTATCTCTAAACCACTTTTTCGTTAACCTGCTAACATCCTGACAGTAGCCACCCGCAACTTAGGTGTTCTGCCTAAGTTAAGGTGCACAATGTCCAATATTGGACCAGGGCCAAAGTTAGGTGTTAACAACCTAAAGAGAGTAACTTAGAGTTATTGGGAATGACAAAAAACTAACATAAGCTCAAAAAGGGTTCAAAAATGGAAAAATCTTTTTAGTGGGTCAGTTATTTCAGCTAAGTGGACTGAAAGTACAATGAGGCCTACTATCATATCTTATTGACTCAACCACAAATCAATATCAACAAACTGGGCAAGTTCTAGGGGTATAACTATGCAAGAACTAGGTGTATAACTATGCAAGAACTAAAACAAATGCTCGCACACAAAGGTACATGAGTTACACTTATTCTACTAACTCTTGGGATTTACATCACATCGGCATGCACACTTTAAATCCTAATGCCAATTACCGAATCAATACTGGTTGTTCAACATATACTAAATGACAAGAGGAAATAGTTATACAAATATGTTCATAGCCTTATGCCACAGTCATTTATCATCTATATATACAAAAAGGTACTAAAATAAAAGACACTTCATAAATAGTCATCAACAAATGAATATTTACCTCACAACTTAAGAAAAGAAAGTGCACTCCTAGACATGTTGGTTTTACTAGATAGCAAACGAGAGGAAAAGAACACAGGCAACAAAAACTCCCATTGTATAAGTATACCGACCCTCATATAAAATAAATGTGTTGTCCTCAATACATATAAGTAAAGTATAGAGGAGGGGAATACTTATAAAGCCTATTATTCAGATGAGGCATCATTCAAATGTGGTGAGGCTTCATGGGCCTCACCTGCAGCAACGTTGACCCCTATGGTGGTAGGGGTACTCACAATATCTTCCTCCAATATCGGAGGTATGTCAAAATGAGCTGGGTCTTAAATGGAACCCCTAGTTGGGGGAGAGCTGGTGGAAAATCCTGTAGCTTCATCTATAAGCTTTTTATATCTTTTCTCTTCATCTCTCCTTAATTTTTTTGCATCTTTCCTCATATCTCGCCTTTTTCTCTCTTTTGGTGTCATTGCTTCTCGCCTTCTTATTCTGGCAACTTTTCTATACGCACTTTTATCCATACTTTCATCTGCCTGCTTGACTTTATCTTTCAATGGCTTCCCCATCAAGTCAAAAATGCCTTCATCTTCATTACTAATGACCAAAGTTGGATCAAATGCAGGTTCCTTTGCCTTTTGTCTTTTCAGCTCTACTATGTCTGCCTGTGCTTGTTTGAATTCTACCATGAACTTTGAAAAATCTAGAATAGACATTGCATCCATTCTTTTGTTGATACTCTCCTCCATATGGTCCATCCTGGTATGAATGTTTTGAAAGGGACGTATTACTTCAGCTATGATACGATCAACAAAAGGCTTGAACTGCGAAGCACATGAATCTAGCTACTTCTAGAACTTTTTTTGTAGTTTAACAGGCTTAGCAAAATTTTCCTGTGTTAACCTATATTCAAAATACTGGGGTGAGATAGATGCAGAGTCTGCAATCCCACCCTTTGGTGGCATAGATTCTGATCCTGCAGATGTACTAGGTGGCATATGTATGATAGGCAACAACAAACCTGCGGGAATTTCAAAAGTATCGGGAGCTGGCAATGACTGTGTCTGGTAGGCTGGAGGTTTGTTGACTCGCATCTCAAACTTTGAGTCATCCTCTGATTTCTCAATGTCCTGCCTATGGGTAGCCCAAACTTTGTTGTCTCCTCAAATCAAAGACACATTGGCTTGCCTACATAATTTTGTGATCAAACACGGGAATGGTAGTGTGCTTGCCATCTTCTGTGCCCTCACAAACATTTTATCAACAATAATTTGGCCAAAATCAATCTTCAGCCCTGCAATCAGAATAGCCACCTGCACAACCCTATGGCTATCTAAATTTGCATCATCCCCTATCAACATCAACCTTAATCGAATAATGGCCCACCAAAATTTAGCCTGAAATCTAGGGAAGGATTTAGCAATGCGCTCTCATGGGTTGAGTGCCTAGGAGGGGTTTCCATCGTTAGTAAGTAGCCCAACCAACCAAGGCCTTTAAGTAGATGTAAATGTCAAACGATACTCCTGATCTAGAACCACAGCTGGTGTTTCATAGTCGGTCCTAAACACATCCTGTTGATAATTCGCGCTGATATATCAATGTTAACTCCTTTGATCAGAACTTATTCCCTATTAGGAAAATCTAAAATCTTAGAGCCCTTGGGAAAATCTTTCTCTACTAGTGCCATATAATTGGCGAAAAATTCCCTCACAAGATTCGGTTGGTATGAACTAAGAGGATTACTCATCCAGGCTAACTCATACTTATTGAATTGCCGCTCCAGCTCTGGATATTCATATAACTCAGTTGTTACTATTTGGTATTCATCGGAGATTGGACTCTTGATAAGCTTACTCACTGTCGGTTCCAGTCTATCAAGGAACTTATTCTTTTCTCCTTTAATTTGCCTTCTAAGTGCCTCCCTTATTTGAGGATCTTTTCTCTTGACCACATTGGCTTCCTCAATTTCTACCTCAATTGGGTTGGGGTTAGATGTATTGACCCTTTTATCATTGGGTCTCGAACTGGTGCTACAAGTGCTATTGTCACTCTCCTTAATAGACTGGGAGAATGCCTGAGGTGCCCTATCTCGTTGTCGAGTATTGAAGGCAGGTGCCTCCTCGATCTTTGTCGGCTCACCTCTTCCCTATTTGTTCTACCACCACCTCTGGTTAGGTGAAGTTTTCTTGCCATATTTCTTGAATTACATATCAAGAAATAGCTAGATCAGAATCAGAGAAGAAATCAATATAATTTTGGCTGGACGATTGACCTGACGTTCCGTCGGGGTGGTGACGGTCCGTCATCCTATCAGTCAAGCTTTATCCAGTGACTCCCTTATTGAGTAGCTTTGTGATGGTCGACCCGATGGTTCATTACAGATCTGATAGTCCGTCAAGTCTACCATCGCGGCTTATCCAGTGAACATAAATCTTGGCAACTTTGCGACGTTCAACCTGACGGTACGTCGCAGATCTGTCGGTCCTTCAAGGTGACCGTCAGCATCCCTTTTCAGTTTTAAATTTCACTCTGACATTTTGTCGAACACCTGGTTTACTATGCTTTATCATGCCTAAAATCATGGCATTATTTTAGTATTTTAACACAATTTTTGCCATTTTTTAAGTTACTAGGTTACTCAGACTTTACCCAGAATAGTATACATTAGAGTTCAACATAAAATTTGAGTCACAATAACACAAAATCAAGATGAAATTTCTTTTATCAATCAACAATTCACCTAACTCATGTTTAGTAATCTAAAGAGGAAAAGTAAGGTTGTGATCATACCTGGATGTTGAAGTACACTTGATTATTATGACTTGCAAACTTGAAATAAATAAAACTAAAAGACTTTATCAGAGATTGCTAACTTATTTTTTTCTGATGTGAGGAAAAGAGGGATGTGGTTTTTTAAATAAGAGAGAAAAGGAAGAGAGAGTCCTCAGTGGAGATAACTGATACTAGGTACTTTGAATGCAGAAGAAGTTGAACAATTTTAGGATTTGAAAGGGTGGAAACATATGAAACCACTTGTTTTTATCCTTTTAAAACTATTTGGGGTCAGATAAGGCCTATTTATTTGACATTTAATTGTAACTATCTCTACCCATTAAACTAGGGTTAAGTTAGCGGTTGACCTGACGGTCCTCTAGGACTTCGACAGTTTATTAGGCAAACCATCGCGACTTATCAGAATGATCTCAAGCCTACCTTTCTACGATGGTTGATCCAATGGTCCTTCAGTGATGCAACGGTCTGTCGAGTTGTCCATCAGTCTAATCTAGAACCCTCAAATTTTTTCCTCAGTTTGACAGAGTCTCCGACGATCCTTCGTACAGGTGAAAGTCCGTCAACTTGACTATCAGGGCTTATCCAGAATGTCAATGTTTTGCCTATGGCCTTGACGGTTCCATTGACGGTTCGTCAAGGCCTTGACGGTCTGTCAGCCTTCCCGTCACCCTTTTTAAGCTAGAGATGATACGGTTGGGGCAGCCTCCACAGGTACACGGTGATACGGGACAAATGGGCCATCTTATCTTTTGATGACATTTTTGGAGGCCAACACATAGAGACTCAAGACTTGGTCACCTCGAGAAAACAAGAGCATGCATGGAGGACCCGTTTTGAGCATAACTTAAAGCAAGAGCGTGTGGAAGATTGCTTGGAGAATTTAAGGTTGAGGACTCACGGTTTTGGACCTTAATTGAGGGTATTTTGGACATTACACATGGTGTATTTACACACCATGGCCGCCCCTCTCCAAAATACCCTTAATTAGGGTCCAAAACCGTGAGTCCTCAACCTTAAATTCTCCAAGCAATCTTCCACACGCGAGATTGCTTTAAGTAGCACTCAAAACGGGTCCTCCATGCATGTTCTTGTTTTCCCGAGGTGACCAAGTCTTGAGTCTCTATGTGTTGGCCTCCAAAAATGTCATCAAAAGATAAGATGGCCATTTGTCCCGTATCAAATCCAAACCTTGCAAAACCGAAGAGAGGACAAACAAATACAAATTCCTCATGGCATGAGGGTTAGGGTTAGCATTACAAATCATCTCAACATGCCAAGGTTGCACATATTTGCAATATAACCAAGAATCCTTTGAAATGAATATTAAAAACTCAATAAAAGATGTGCAAAGGATTTGGTTATAGGATACATCAAAAGTAACACTTTGCTTGTCATGTTGACCAAGCAACAAGTTTGGTGCACCAACATCACCATTTCTAAATTTGGCACCGGGGTCAAATGGGAAAAGTGGCCATAGACACGGGTCTCGACAACACTTCCCTTTCCCGTGGTCTACACCTAAACTAAATGACATACTCTCTACAATAACATACATATCATCCAAATCAAATAGAGAGTAGAGAAAGGTATCACTCAAATCGACTTCTACTAAGGTGCTCTCATGTGTGTACTCACTACTAGTTTCCCAATAATCACTATGAGTACTCTCAACAAAGAAATCACACAAAGTAGAAGAAGGAGTAGCTTCCGCGACTACACATTCCTTACCCTTAAGAGTACTCTCATCTTCCAAGAAGAGATTTCCCTCTTTAGGAGGAATGTTGTCACACCATAGTGGGTTAGCATATAGGCTATAGCTTCCAAGGCAAGCTATACCGTCATTTTCACCACTAGGTTCATTAGAAGTGTTTAAATCATCTTCAAACAAGACATTACACCTAAAGAGAGTGTGATCTACCTCACGGACAGATTTGGAATAAGCAAGTTCCTCGCACTCTAAATGATCAATATCAAGTTTCAAGGATGTTCCAAACACAAGATTACCCCAAGAAGAGATCTCGGGTTCACCCCCACTTTGTTGACCAACATTTTTAAATACTTCACTCACTTGAGTCCTATTAAGCACATCACACACATACTCAAGTGGGGAACAATTTTCACCAACAAGTTGATCAACACCAATTACACAAGACGATGTACTTCCGTTCAACATATAAGCTTCAACACTAGGTGGACATAAATTGATCTTACAAGAAGAGTCAATTTCGTCATCAATAGGATCAACTAGTGTATCCAAACTCTCAATATGTACATCATCAACAAGAGGCAAGGAATCATTAGACTCATAAATAAGTAAGCTACTACTCACACTCAATGGCTTACTAGCCACACAATTGTCATTCACATGCACTAAAGTGTAAGAGTTAGCTATTTTACCTTTAAGATCTTGAGTAGACTCTTCCTTGCCGTGAGGTGAAGGTCCTCCACAAGCTTGGGCAGCAACTTCCTTTTGGCATTGTTTGCCTTCGCTTGCCATGTTTGTACCTACACAAATGTCCTTAGAAATGGAAGGACAACCAATGTTAGCACGGTTTGGTGGTAATCCCCTCACTTCGCTCAACACAACCTCTCCTTTTTCCACTCTCGGATTACCACCTTTCACTCCCTTACTCCTCTCAATCTTTTGTCTCTCATAATAATTTGAATTGGAGTAGGTAGGAACTTCTTTTTGCGGCCCGGGCAGAATGTACGTCTCGAGGCAATTTCCCCATCGGTCTCTTACAATATTAGGCCAATTTTTCACGTTAGGAACTTGATGTCGTGCAAACCAATCGGCACCCAAGCTCATATGACCGTAGGTTAAGGAGCAAACATCGCACCACACCTCCTCATGGTAATCAAATTGGGAGAAGACAACTTTTACCCTCTCGGTAACCTTGAACTCGCCCAAGTAGTATGGAACAAGTAAAGGTTCTCGCAATAACCCCAAGTAATCAACCATGGACGGAAAAATGTAGTTTCCATAGTACCTATCATTCAACACCATAAGGCAGCCCGGTATCCCACAAATAGTCACCTTTCCGGAGTGTACACTCCTTCTTGGATCTACATTGTAAGGCATACGAGTACCCCTTAGTTTTGGAGATGCATATCCTCTTCTTCTCATTGGACAACCTCCACTAGAGCTAGTATAACCATTCACACTATATCGACTTTGATAAGAAGTACTACAAGGTGGAGAATATGGATCTTCATACTCCTCACGTGTACCCTCATCATAGCTCTCATAAGCTTTGCAAACAAAAGGGTTATACCTAACACCAAATCTAGGTTCGGAGTAAGAAGTGTAAGACTCCTCACATGCCCCAACATCATCATAAGATCCATCACGAGGTCCTACATCATCTCCAAAGTTACCATAAGCACTAGGCACTTCATTCACCTCATCTTCTCCCTTAAAACAGTAACTTTCAAATCTGCCCAAGTCTCGATCATGGCTATTTTCATAGCCTCCGCAATCTCCCTCAACTTCGTAGCCATAAAACCCTTCACTACAATCATAGTCTCCCATGTTGTAGTCACAATAATCCCCGGCTATCGAAGACATGTTCCCCTTATATCACCCTTTAAACCTACAAAATGAACAAACAAGATTAGTAGTAAAGCTCCTCACCAACACTCGTATACACTCACCTTTGTGATCCTCACAATTGGAGCGGCGAATATTGAAAGTTGCTTATACTCCGGTAGTCAATAGGATGTCAATTCTACTTGGCGGCCGGAATAGATTCTTGTTTGATCGACTCAAGACACAACACAAAATCTACTTACGAACTTGAAACAAAGAAGTTACTACGAGTTAAAAATGAGAAAAGCACACAAACAACGAAGACACGAAGAAACGGATTCAATAATTAATCTACAACTAAGTAGGTGATTACTAGTTGTTAATTAATTCTAGAATCAAGACATGAAACTAATGAAACAATAAGATGAAACTAAGAATCTAAAATTTTGAGCTCGGAAATATTGCGTGAACAGTAGCAGTGATGACATGGCAGTCACGTATTGGTTTCGGTCCCACACAACCTTTGTTGTCCAATTTCAAGTGTTGGTCAATTTTTCAATTTGGACTTTGGTGGAATTTGTTTAAGGAGGGAAATTCAAACAAGTCTTGGAGCCCTTTTCAATTTCAAGTTTTCAAGACTTGACTTTATTGTACTTCTCCTTAAAACATGGATCCGTAAATCATGGAAAAGTGTTGGAAAGTGGTTGAGACTTGATTGATAGGTCTTTGTTGGTTGTAGTGTCTTTCAAGACTAACAAATAATACACCTTTTTCCTTCAACTTTTTGGATTTAGCATTCACTTTATCTTCAACAATATATGAAGGTGGTGATGAACATCAAGAACAACAACAACAACAACAAGAACTACAACAATAATCTTCAAGAACACCAACAATTTTTCACACGGCCAACTCCAATCCACAATAACAATATCTCCAACACTTGGCCAAGACAACTACAACTTCAACAAAATGGTTTTCAATCCACCAATTAACAACAATATCACATGGCCAAGCTTATAACAACAACAAGATGAAAACCACAAGGCCAAAACAGTTCACCACAACAAGGTCAACAATCTCACGGCTAAGACCACAAGGATAGCAACAACAATCGACTAAGTCCCCTTTGTGTTGTGTTTTCGATTTTACAAATGGTGAAAGGTGTGATGAACAACAAGAATACAACAACAACCTTTCAAGATCTACAACACCACCACAACACAAGGCCTTCAACTCGGTCAAGGCTAGAACAACAACAACATCCAATCGGCCACACTTGTTCACAACAATAATATTAACAATTCAAGCTCAAGTTTGGATCGACTCAAAGTGTTAGTGAGGAACAAAACTAACACTACAAACACACAAGACAAGTAAAATACTCCTAGACCTAGACTCAAGAACAAATCTCGGCCAAGAACACCACAAGAACACAATTTCGGCCAAGACAACAACAATGGACAGATTGCAATTTTTCTGAAATTTTCAGATTTCAACTTTTTTTTTTTTTTTTTTTTTGTAGTTTTCAAGTCTCAAGCCCAAGATTGATCTTGTTAGAACAAAATCAAAGATGGCTTTGATACCAAATGATACAAGAAATACAAGGGAACACAAGAAAAGGCTCAAAACAGTCCACAAATCAAGAGGAATCCGAGGACCCCTTTTAGAGCTAGTTTCGGCCAACAACAACAACACAAGTATCACGAGTTGACAAGGTGTTTTAACACCAAAACAGCAACAATACAACAAGAACAAGATGAACACAATGAACACAAGATTCGGATTCAACAAGAACAAACGATTACAAGATACAAACACTAACACAATTGCAAGAAAGGTAAAGATAGATAGTGAGACATAGATTATTACAAAGATTAGGAACTAAAGAGTATATCAAACTCAAAAACCCCTAATGAATGTAACAACAACACCACACTCTTACGGTGACCACCAAGGGAATGAACTCGCCTCAAGATCTACCGTTTCCAAGCAAGGATCAATATTGGCTTTTCCAAGCCCTATGCTAAAGATGACTTTTCCAAGTCCTACCACTAAGTGTGTACACTCTCAAAAGAGAGAAGATATTTCCTTTCAATACTTCATCTTTCTAAAATCTGAAAACTAATGAAAATAAGACTAAGGGGGCCTATTTATAGTGTATTACAAAGAAGACAAAAGACCTCTTTGCCCTTAATGAGAGGGGCGGCCATGGTGTGTAAATACACCATGTGTAATGTCCAAAATACCCTTAATTAGGGTCCAAAACCGTGAGTCCTCAACCTTAAATTCTCCAAGCAATCTTCCACACGCGAGATTGCTTTAAGTAGCACTCAAAACGGGTCCTCCATGCATGTTCTTGTTTTCCCGAGGTGACCAAGTCTTGAGTCTCTATGTGTTGGCCTCCAAAAATGTCATCAAAAGATAAGATGGCCATTTGTCCCGTAACCTTAAGGGTGAGCCACTAACCAACTGCTCTAAAAGCTATAGCTGGTAGAGGAAGGCGCATCCCACCCTTTAAAGGCCCTGAACCAAAGGGTCACGAACCCGATCACACACCCCCACCAAGGCCAACTCGAGATGGACCCACACCCCATTTGGGTGTCATCCTTTCCAAACCTGAGATGACTGGCCATCTGCCATCATCCCCCCTTTCTTAGGAAAAGGTTCGCCCTCGAACCTGCGCATGGTGTAAGCGGGATTCGAACCCGTGACCTAGCTCTGATACCAAACCTTAAGGGTGAGCCACTAACCAACTGCTCTAAAAGCTATAGCTGGTAGAGGAAGGCGCATCCCACCCTTTAAAGGCCCTGAACCAAAGGGTCACGAACCCGATCACACACCCCCACCAAGGCCAACTCGAGATGGACCCACACCCCCTTTGGGTGTCATCCTTTCCAAACCTGAGATGACTGGCCATCTGCCATCAGAGAGTCAAAGGAACTCTCGTCCTTCTACTCCTCTACACGTATCTACCAATGGTCATGATAGGACCTCCTCCGCAACCATCACCCCCGAAACAGTCCACCAAATGCTAAATGCACCCCAAGCTCCACTAAATACCGCAAGTCAAACTACCTATTTTCCTCCAAACCGAGACTCCACTAGACCACTACATTTCCAAGCCCCTCCAATTCCACAAGAGGGATTTGGACGACAAGTACCTCCACTAAATCCGAACCTTCCATTCCAAGCTCCATTAACCCAAAGACCGCAAATTCCAAATCCTCCGACTCAAAACGGCCAAGGCCGACCAGCCCACTTTGAAGGATACGGTAGAGGGGAGTATGAAGGAGATGGAGCCTTTGATGATGCTTATATGAGGGAGGAGGAGTTAAGAGGGGGTCGAGGAGAACCTAGGAGATACCGGGGGTATGGAGATAGGGGAAACCGACACCAAGAGAGAGACGTAGGCATCAACACCATCAAGTTGAGCCTACCCATCTTTAAGGGTGAAAGTGATCCCGAGGCCTACTTAACTTGGGAATCGGCTTGTGACAAAGTTTTCCAAGTTAATGACATCTCGGACGAAAAGAAGAGTTGCTACGCTATAGCTCACCTCGAGGGCTATGCTAACACTTGGTGGGAGTATGTTAAACGATTTGGTAATGAATTAGTCGATGGGCAGCCACCACCTTGGTTTCGGTTGAGGTATTTGATGAGACAACGATACCTTCCCGAGAGATATCGTCATGAGTTGCTTGCTAGGTTATATGGCTTGCGGCAAGGGGGCAAGAGTGTGATGGCCTATTTTGACGAGTTCCAACAACTCATGTTGAAACTTGATCATCGTGGGGAGCAAATCAGTCATGACATCATCCGGTTCAAGTGTGGGTTGAACAAAGAGATCTCCACTCATTTGACCCTTCATCGGTTTGAAACCATCGACGGTATATTCCAAGCGGCCCTAGAGATTGAAAGGGAACTTAAGGAGAGATCATCCTTCAAGGCAAGGGTACAAGCTCCCTCGGGTTGGCCCAAAAACAAGGACCAACCCGCCCCTACGAAGCTGCCCGAGTCCAAAACAGTCCACTACGAGTCCAAAACAGTCCCTAAATTCCCTCCGAAACCGGAGGCTCACAAATATCCCAACCCAAAGGGATTCCAATGCTTCAAGTGCCAAGGTTGGGGGCATAAGGCCAATGAATGTCCGAACCGGCGCAATGTGATCCTACGAGAAGGGAAAGTGTACTACCTTGGTGAGGAGGTGGTTTCCGAAAGGGGGGAGGATGAGGCCGAGCCTCAAGATGGAGAGGAAGCTGAAAATGGGCCGAATGATGATGAATTAGATGGTAGTGAAGATGCCTATCCACAAGAAGGGGAGTGTGTGGTTCCTAACTTTGTGGTTAGACGTGTCATGATTAGTAAGGCGATAGATGACCCGAGTCAAAGGGAAAATCTATTCCATACTAAGTGTCTTGTAAAGGGGAGTGTGTGCACCTTGGTGATTGATAGTGGTAGTTGTACGAATGTTGCGAGCCAAGCTATGGTAAATTTCTTGAAGCTGCCAACTACACCACACACTAGTCCTTACAAGCTACAATGGTTGAACGATTGTGGTGAATTAAGGGTCGCAAGGCAATGTGTGATTCGGTTTAAGGTAGGAAACTACCACGATGAAGTGCTTTGTGACGTGATCCCAATGCAAGCATGTCACTTGTTGTTAGGTAGACCATGGCAATATGATAGGTCTACTAAACACGATGGGAGGTCCAACCGGTATACGCTTGAGAAGGATGGCCGAAAGGTCACACTTCACCCTCTTTCACCCTCCCAAGTAAATGAGTGGCATCAAAAGATGAGAAATCGGTGTGGAAGTGGACGATTCCAAGATAGACTCTATCCGAAGTTGGCCGACCCCTAAAACTATTGGAGAAATCCGAAGTTTCCACGGGTTGGCAAGCTTTTATAGGAGGTTTGTCAAAGGATTTAGTTCCATAGCAGCCCCCTTGACCGAGGTAATTAGAAAGGACGGACCCTTTAAATGGGGTGATGAGCAAGCTAGGGCTTTTGAGGCCTTGAAAGCTACGCTCATCTCGGCGCCTTTATTGCAATTGCCCAATTTTGATAAGATGTTTGAAATAGAGTGTGATGCTAGTAAGGTTGGTATCGGGGCTGTTTTGATGCAAGAAGGTAAGCCCGTTGCTTATTTCAGTGAAAAGCTCAAAGGGGCAACTCTTAATTACTCAACTTATGATTTGGAGTTGTACGCCCTTGTTAGAGCTTTGGGAAATTGGCAACATTATTTGTGGCCTAAGGAGTTTGTGATACGAACGGATCATGAGTCGTTGAAACACCTTAAGAGCCAAGACAAGCTGAATAGGCGTCATGCTAAGTGGATTGAGTTCATCGAGACTTTCCCTTATGTAATTCATTACAAAAGGGGAAAGGAAAATGTTGTTGCCGATGCCTTGTCTAGGAAGCATGTGCTTGTTGCTACCTTGTCTTCGAAATTGATGGGTTTTGAGAGCTTGCGGTTGTTGTATCCCGAGGATCCTACCTTTGCTCCTATTTTTAGGGAATGCGAAGAGTGGGGAAGGGACCGTTGGCTCAAGGAGAATAACCATTCCTCCTACTCTCGGTTCGATGGGTATTTGTTCAAAGGGAGGAGGTTGTGTGTTCCTTCTAGTTCTTGGAGGGAATTATTTGTGAGGGAGGCCCATGACGGAGGCCTCATGGGTCACTTTGGGGTAGACAAGACCCTCGGAATCTTAGAGGAGAACTTCTATTGGCCCAAAATGCGCAAAGACGTCACTAAAATTTGTAGTCAATGCGTGGCCTGCCGGAGTGCGAAATCTCGTCTCTTACCCCAAGGATTATACACCCCACTCCCTACTCCCCTTAGGCCTTGGTTGGACATCTCGATGGATTTTGTTTTGGGGCTGCCAAGGACTAGAAAGGGCCGAGATAGCATTTTTGTTATTGTTGATAGATTCTCTAAAATGGCTCATTTTATTCCATGTACTAAAACCGAGGATGCTAGTAGTGTAGCTTCATTATTTGTTGAACATGTTGTCAAGCTTCACGGGGTACCGAGGACTATTGTGAGCGATAGGGACTCCAAGTTCCTAAGTCTCTTTTGGAAGTCCATGTGGGGTAGGCTTGGAACGAAGTTACTTTTCTCCACGTCTTGCCACCCACAAACCGATGGCCAAACGGAGGTAGTAAATAGAACCTTAGGGTCTATGCTACGTTCTATGGTTAAAGGTAAACTGACTTCATGGGAAGATCACCTACCCTTAGTGGAATTTGCCTACAACCGGGTAATACATTCGAGCACGGGAATGACTCCCTTTGAATGTGTTTACGGGCTGAATCCCCTTACCCCTTTAGATCTCACTCCTTTGTCTAGTGATCTCATGACCAGCTTAGATGGAAACAAAAGAGCCGAGGCAATGAAGAAAATGCATGAGACGGTGCGGATCAAGCTGGAAAAGAAGAATCAAGAGATTGCCAAAAGGGCAAACAAAGGGAGAAGAAGGCTTGTGCTTGAACCCGGAGATTGGGTGTGGGTGCATCTTCGAAAAGACCGGTTTCCAGCTCATAGGAAGTCCAAATTGCTGCCAAGGGGTGATGGTCCTTTCCAAGTACTTGAGAGGATCAATGACAACGCCTACAAGATTGACCTTCCACCGGAATATCAAGTGCACAACACTTTCAACGTTGGTGATCTCTCCCTCGTGGATGCGGTTGAAGATGACCAAATGCTGAATTTGAGGCCAAATTCCTCTCAAGATGGAGAGGATGATACGGTTAGGACAGCCACACGGCCTTTCACACGAAGCCAAGCTCGGGAATTACAAAAACTCCAAGCTTTGTTCATGCAAATGGCCGTGTGTGAGTTGGTGATTGAACCAACCAAGGACTTAAACATTTTTATGTGTCAAGAGGGGTCCTAATGTGTAATAAACTACTCTCCAAGGTTGGCACAAGAAGCAAGGGCGGATGAGTCATTTTACCCCTTTCCTTTTGTAGTATAAATAGAAGATGTGAGAGAGTTATTAGATAGTTTTTGAAATCTGATTTTTGTAACCTAAAATATCACAACATTTCCTCTCTCTTCCACTCTTGGAGCCGCCTCCAACATCTCACAAGTAGAGGAATACTTGTGTTGTATCTTTGGCTAGAAACAAGGGTTTTGAGGTCTTTGAGTGCCTCTTGGTCCTTGTAAGAACTTGGTGTTTACATTCACTAGACTTAGGGTCCTCTCTTGATGTTAGGGTTCTTAGTATCTTGAATGTTATATGTCTAGTTATCTATCTTTTCCTTATCTTGTTGTTGTTGTTGTTGTTAATTTTGTTATCTTTAAAGACTAGTGAAGCCGTGTGGGGCTACTTTCGATTCACTAGCATTCTTGTTCATCTTGTTGCTCTCTTGTTGTGTGCTGAAAACTGAAAATTGAACTTGTTATTCTTGTGTTGTTGGACTGAAATCCGAACCTACTTGTAGCTCTTGGTGTTGTTGGTTTGATCTTGTATCACACTACAACCAACAAAGACCTATCAATCAAGTCTCAACCACTTTCCAACACTTTTCCATGATTTAAGGATCCATGTTTTAAGGAGAAGTACAATAAAGTCAAGTCTTGAAAATTTGAAATTGAAAAGGGCTCCAAGACTTGTTTGAATTTCCCTCCTTAAACAAATTCCACCAAAGTCCCAATTGAAAAATTGACCAAGACTTGAAATTGGACAACAAAGTTGTGTGGGACCGAGACCAATACGTGGCTGCCACGTCATCAAGTTACTGTTCACGCATCAAATTTTGGCTCAAATTTGAGATTTCTTAGTTTCATTTTTATTGGCTCTTAGTTCGTTTGTTGGTTCGAACACTAATTGACAACCTAGTAATCTCCTACTAGTTTGTAAGTTAGTTTTGTGTCCGTTTGTCGTGTCTTTGTTATTTGTGTGCTTTTCTCATTTTTAACTCGTAGTAACTTCTTTGTTTCAAGTTCGTAAGTAGATTTTGTGTTGGGTCTTGAGTCGATCAAACAAGAATCTATTCCGGCCGCCAAGTAGAATTGACATCCTATTGACTACCGGAGTATAAGCAACTTTCAATATTCGCCGCTCCAATTGTGAGAATCACAAAGGTGAGTGTATCGAGTGTTGGTGAGGAGCTTTACGACTAATCTTGTTTGTTCATTTTGTAGGTTTAAAGGGTGATATAAGGGGAACATGACTTCGATAGCCGGGGATTATTGTGACTACAATATGGGAGACTATGATTGTAGTGAGGGTTTTTATGGCTACGAAGTTGAGGGAGATTGCGGAGGCTATGAAAATAGTCATGATCAAAACATAGGCAGATTTGAAAGTTACTGTTTTGAGGGAGAAAATGAGGTGAATGAAGTGCCTAGTGCTTATGGTGACTTTGGAGATGATGTAGGACCTCGTGATGGATCTTATGATGAAGTTGGGACATGTGAGGAGTCTCGCACTCCCCACTCCGAACCTAGATTTGGTGTTAGGTATAACCCTTTCGTTCGCAAACCTTATGAGAGCTATGATGAGAGTACACGTGAGGAGTGTGAAGATTCATATTCTCCACCTTGTAGTACTTCTTATCAAGGTCGATATAGTGTGAATGGTTATACTAGCAATAGTGTAGGTTTTCCAATGAGAAGAAGAGAGTATGCATATCCAAAACCGAGGGATACTCATGTGCTTTACAATGTTGATCCGAGAAGGAGTGTACACTCCGGAAAGGTGACCATTTGTGGGATACCGGGCTGCCTCGTTGTGTTAAATGATAGGTACTATAGAAACTACATTGTTCCATCCATGGTTGATTACTTGGGGTTATTTTGCGAGCCTTTACTTGTTCCATACTTCTTGGACAGGTTTAAGGTTACCGAGAGGGTAAAAGTTGTCTTCTCCCAATTTAATTACCATGAGGAGGTGTGGTGTGATGTTTTTCCCATAACCTATGGTTATGTGATCTTGGGCGCCGATTGGTTTGCACAACATAAAGTTCCAAATATGCAAAATTGGCCTAATATTGTAAGAGACCGATGGGGAAATTGCCTTGAGACGTACATTCTGCCCGGGCCGCAAAAAGAAGTTCCTACCTACTCCAATTCAACTTATTATGAGAGACAAAAGATTGAGAGGAGTAAGGGAGTGAAAGGTGGTAATCCGAGAGTGGAAAAAGGAGAGGTTGTGTTGAGCGAAGTGAGGGGATTACCACCAAACTATACTAACATTGGTTGTCCTTCTATTTCTAAGGACATTTGTGTAGGTACCAACATGGCAAGCGAAGAAGAACAATGCCAAAAGGAAGTTGCTGCCCAAACTTTTGGAGGACCTTCACACCATGACAAAGAAGAATCTACTCAAGGACTTCAAGGTAAAATGGCAAACTCTTACACTTTTGTACATGTGAATGATAATTGTGTGGCTAGTAGCCCATTGAGTGTGAGTTGTAGCTTGCCTATATGTGAGTGTATTGTTTCTTTGCCACTTGATGATGATGTACATATTGTGAGTTTGGATACACTAGTTGACCCTATTGATAACAAAATTGACTCCGCTTGTGAGATCAATTTATGTCCACCTAGTGTTGAAGCCTATATGTTGAATGAAAGTACATCGTCTTTCACACGAAGCCAAGCTCGGGAATTACAAAAACTCCAAGCTTTGTTCATGCAAGTGGCCGTGTGTGAGTTGGTGATTGAACCAACCAAGGACCTAAACGTTTTTATGTGTGAAGAGAGGTCTTAATGTGTAATAAGCTACTCTTCAAGGTTGGCACAAGAAGCAAGGGCGGATGGGTCATTTTACCCCTTTTGTTTGTAGTATAAATAGAACATGTTAGAGAGTTAGTCCTCACTTTTTTTTGAATGCTGATTTTTGTAACCTAAGAACACTAAACTTTTCTCTCTCTCTTCCACTCTTGGAAGCCGCCACTACTATCTCACAAGTAGAGGGATACTTGTGTTGTCTCTTTGGCTAGAAACAAGGGTTTTGAGGTCGTTGAGTGCCTCTTGGTCCTCGTAAGAACTTGGTGTTTATATTCATTAGACTTAGGGTCCTCTCTTGATGTTAGGGTTCTTAGTTTCTTGAATGTTATATGTCAAGTTATCTATCTTTCCTTATCTTGTTGTTGTTGTTGATTTTGTCATCTTAAAGTCTAGTGAAGCCGTGTGGGGCTCTTTTCGATTCACTAGCATTGTTATTTATCTTGTTATTCTTGTGTTGTTGGACTGAAAAACCGAAACTTTAAACTTGTTGATCTTGTGTTGTTGGACTGAAATCCGAGCCTACTTGAAGCTCTTGGTGTTGTTGGTTTGATTTTGTATCATTTGGTATCAAAGCAAGACCGGTTGTGTTCCAAAATAACCCATCTTGGGCTAGTACACGGCTTAAACAAACAACACCAAAAGGAAATTCTGAAAATCTGTCCATTACAAGTTGAATCCGAGAATGATGTTGCATGTCTAGATCTAAGTGTTATTTTGCTTGTTTAGTGAGTTCCTAGTGTTGGTTTCTTTCTCACCAACACTAAGGTGTCTAGATCCAAAAGTTGAGCTTGAAAACTTGAACATTGTGTAGTGACTTGAAGTGGCCGAAAGTTGTATGTTGTTGATGACCAAAAAGAAATAAAATCGGTGGATGTTGTGTTTATGTGCTAAAGAAGTTGAAGAAGATTGTTGAGGTGTTCATCTTTTGAACTTGTTCATCTTGTTCATCTTGTTGTGTGCTCAAGTTGTAAGACAAGCTATAAAGTTATTGTGAAAGACTTGCACCCATCACCTTTTAGTCTTGTCAATCACTTTTCCCTAATTCAAGGAGCCTTGTTTTGTGGGATTAGTCTACCAAACATCACTTTCTTGAGTTTGAAAAGGGTGAAATACTACAAGATTTTATTTTTCCCACCAAAAACACTTTGCAAACTATAACAAGTTGTGTGAATATTAACAAAAAAAAAAAAAAAGAGAAGAAAAACGTGTGGAACCATTGCATGCTGCCACATCACTATTAGCTCAACTTAGGATATTCTTTGGTTGCTAATTGTTGATCCTTGGTTTCCCTTACTTGGTCCTAGAACTAATTAACAAACTAGTACATTCCTACTAGGTTGTCAACTAGATCCTTGAACCGTTTGTTCGTGTCAACGTTTATTTGAGTGCTTTTATTCGTTTGAATGAGTTGCTGATTTTTGACTCTAGTCCGGCAAGAATTCTTTGAGTCTTCAAACAAGAATCCATTCCGGATAAGAGCTTACTCATACCTTAAAAATTTCACGGTTACTAGCCAATTATACAACACTTGTGGAACACGAACTTGTGGTGAACTAAAGCGGATAGTATCTTGACAATGGAAGGAACTACGTCTCATAGTGTGGATACTAATGCCCTTGATTCTATGAGGGTCACTCTTAAGGCCGTTACCCGGACACTTGAAAGGTTGAATTCGGAATTTGGGGCCGTGAGAGGGGACTTGGCAGCAATAAAGGGGGAAGTGTCGACTATTAGTGGGAGATTAGAACAAGTGGAGAGTCAAAGGAACTCTCGTCCTTCTACTCCTCTACATGTATCTACCAATGGTCATGATAGGACCTCCTCCGCAACCATCACCCCCGAAACAGTCCACCAAATGCTAAATGCACCCCAAGCTCCACTAAATACCGCAAGCCAAACTACCTATTTTCCTCCAAACCGAGACTCCACTAGACCACTACATTTCCAAGCCCCTCCAATTCCACAAGAGGGATTTGGACGCCAAGTACCTCCACTAAATCCGAACCCTCCATTTCAAGCTCCATTAACCCAAAGACCACAAATTCCAAATCCTCCGAATCAAAATGGCCAAGGCCGACCAGCCCACTTTGAAGGATACGGTAGAGAGGAGTATGAAGGAGATGGAGCCTTTGATGATGCTTATATGAGGGAGGAGGAGTTAAGAGGGGGTCGAGGAGAACCTAGGTGATACCGGGGGTATGGAGATAGGGGAAACCGACACCAAGAGAGAGACGTAGGCATCAACACCATAAAGTTGAGCCTACCCATCTTTAAGGGTGAAAGTGATCCCGAGACCTACTTAACTTGGGAATCGGCTTGTGACAAAGTTTTCCAAGTTAATGACATCTCGGACGAAAAGAAGAGTTGCTACGCTATAGCTCACCTTGAGGGCTATGCTAACACTTGGTGGGAGTATGTTAAACGATTTGGTAATGAATTAGTCGATGGGCAGCCACCACCTTGGTATCGGTTGAGGTATTTGATGAGACAACGATACCTTCCCGAGAGATATCGTCATGAGTTGCTTGCTAGCTTATATGGCTTGCGGCAAGGAGGCAAGAGTGTGATGGCCTATTTTGACGAGTTCCAACAACTCATGTTGAAACTTGATCATCGTGGGGAGAAAATCAGTCACGACATCATCCGGTTCAAGTGTGGGTTGAACAAAGAGATCTCCACTCATTTGACCCTTCACCGGTTTGAAACCATTGACGGTATATTCCAAGCGGCCCTTGAGATTGAAAGGGAACTTAAGGAGAGATCATCCTTCAAGGCAAGGGTACAAACCTCCTCGGGTTGGACCAAAAACAAGGACCAACCCGCCCCTACGAAGCTGCCCGAGTCCAAAACCGTCCCTAAATTCCCTCCGAAACTGGAGGCTCACAAATATCCCAACCCAAAGGGATTCCAATGCTTCAAGTGCCAAGGTTGGGGGCATAAGGCCAACGAATGTCCGAACCGGCGCAATGTGATCCTACGAGAAGGAAAGGTGTACTACCTTTGTGAGGAGGTGGTTTCCGAAAGGGGGGAGGATGAGGCCGAGCCTCAAGATGGAGAGGGAGCTGAAAATGGGCCGAATGATGATGAAGTAGATGGTAGTGAAGATGTCTATCCACAAGAGGGGGAGTGTGTGGTTCCAAACTTTGTGGTTAGACGTGTCATGATTAGTAAGGCGATAGATGACCCGAGTCAAAGGGAAAATCTATTCCATACTAAGTGTCTTGTAAAGGAGAATGTGTGCACCTTGGTGATTTATAGTGGTAGTTGTACAAATGTTGCGATCCATGCTATGGTAAATTTCTTGAAGCTACCAACTACACCACACACTAGTCCTTACAAGCTACAATGGTTGAATGATTGTGGTGAATTAAGGGTCACGAGGCAATGTGTGATTCGGTTTAAGGTGGGAAACTACCACGATGAGGTACTTTGTGACGTGATCCCAATGCAAGCATGTCACTTGTTGTTAGGTAGACCATGGCAATATGATAGGTCTACTAAACACGATGGGAGGTCCAACCGGTATACGCTTGAGAAGGATGGACGAAAGGTCACACTTCATCCTCTCTCACCCTCCCAAGTAAATGAATGGCATCAAAAGATGAGGGAGTTGAAGGGAAAGGGGGGAGAATCCGGAAAGGGAGATAAAGGGGGGAGTGCCGTAGGTGAGGAAGTAGGGACATCCGAGGCTGTCCCAACGACAAGAGAGATGGAAAACGTAGTGATGTTGGCTAGGAGGAAAGAACTCTTCGTGGACCATGATGAAAACAAGCCGATGTTACTCTTGGCCCATTGTTTTAATACTAACCCCACTAATTCTTCCATTTCCCCTTTGATTTCTTGTGTGTTGCAGGAGTATGAAGATGTATTTCCTCAAGAACTTCCGCAAGGATTACCCCCACTTCGGGGAATTGAGCACCAAATTGATTTGGTGCCGGGTTCACAACTTCCAAACAAACCGGCCTATAGGAGCAATCCCATAGACACTAAGGAGCTTGAAAGACAAGTTGAGGAGCTTCTCAACAAGGGATACATCAAGGAAAGCATGAGTCCGTGTGCTGTTCCGGTGTTTTTGGTACCAAAGAAGGACGGAACTTGGCGCATGTGCGTCGATTGTAGAGCCATCAACAAAATCACTATAAGGTATTGTCATCCAATCCCTAGACTAGATGATATGTTAGATGAGCTCCACGGATCTTGTTTGTTTTCTAAAGTGGACCTTAGGAGTGGCTATCACCAAATTCGCATGCAACCCGGTGATGAGTGGAAGACCGCATTCAAGACCAAATTCAGTCTATATGAGTGGCTGGTCATGCCCTTCGGCCTTACCAATTCTCCTAGCACCTTTATGAGGCTAATGAATCATGTAATGAAGCCTTATATTGGAAAATTTGTGGTGGTTTACTTTGATGATGTGTTGGTATATAGTAAATCTATTGATGATCATGTAATGCATTTGAGATGTGTGTTTGATGTGCTCCGAAAGGAGAAGCTGTAAGCCAACATGGAGAAGTGTTCTTTTGGTGTTGATAAGATTATATTCTTGGGTTTTGTCGTGAGCTCAAGGGGTGTGGAAGTGGACGATTCCAAGATAGACTCTATTCGAAGTTGGCCGACCCCTAAAACTATTGGAGAAATCCGAAGTTTCCACGGGTTGGCAAGCTTTTATAGGAGGTTTGTCAAAGGGTTTAGTTCCATAGAAGCCCCCTTAACCGAGGTAATTAGAAAGGACGGACCCTTTAAATGGGGTGATGAGCAAGCTAGGGCTTTTGAGGCCTTGAAAGCTACGCTCATCTCGGCGCCTTTATTGCAATTGCCCGATTTTGATAAGATGTTTGAAGTAGAGTGTGATGCTAGTAAGGTTGGCATCGGGGCTGTTTTGATGCAAGAAGGTAAGCCCGTTGCTTATTTCAGTGAAAAGCTCAAAGGGGCAACTCTTAATTACTCAACTTATGATTTGGAGTTGTACGCCCTTGTTAGAGCTTTGGGAAATTGGCAACATTATTTGTGGCCTAAGGAGTTTGTGATACGAACGGATCATGAGTCGTTGAAACACCTTAAGAGCCAAGACAAGTTGAATAGGCGTCATGCTAAGTGGATTGAGTTCATCGAGACTTTCCCTTATGTAATTCATTACAAAAGGGGAAAGGAAAATGTTGTTGCCGATGCCTTGTCTAGGAAACATGTGCTTGTTGCTACCTTGTCGTCGAAATTGATGGGTTTTGAGAGCTTGCGGTTGTTGTATCCCGAGGATCCTACCTTTGCTCCTATTTTTAGGGAATGCGAAGAGTGGGGAAGTGATACAAGATCAAACCAACAACACCAAGAGCTACAAGTAGGTTCGGATTTCAGTCCAACAACACAAGAATAACAAGTTCAATTTTCAGTTTTCAGCACACAACAAGAGAGCAACAAGATGAACAAGAATGCTAGTGAATCGAAAGTAGCCCCACACGGCTTCACTAGTCTTTAAAGATAACAAAATTAACAACAACAACAACAACAAGATAAGGAAAAGATAGATAACTAGACATATAACATTCAAGATACTAAGAACCCTAACATCAAGAGAGGACCCTAAGTCTAGTGAATGTAAACACCAAGTTCTTACAAGGACCAAGAGGCACTCAAAGACCTCAAAACCCTTGTTTCTAGCCAAAGATACAACACAAGTATTCCTCTACTTGTGAGATGTTGGAGGCGGCTCCAAGAGTGGAAGAGAGAGAGGAAATGTTGTGATATTTTAGGTTACAAAAATCAGATTTCAAAAACTATCTAATAACTCTCTCACATCTTCTATTTATACTACAAAAGGAAAGGGGTAAAATGACTCATCCGCCCTTGCTTCTTGTGCCAACCTTGGAGAGTAGTTTATTACACATTAGGACCCCTCTTCACACATAAAAACGTTTAAGTCCTTGGTTGGTTCAATCACCAACTCACACACGGCCATTTGCATGAACAAAGCTTGGAGTTTTTGTAATTCCCGAGCTTGGCTTCGTGTGAAAGGCCGTGTGGCTGTCCTAACCGTATCATCCTCTCCATCTTGAGAGGAATTTGGCCTCAAATTCAGCATTTGGTCATCTTCAACCGCATCCACGAGGGAGAGATCACCAACGTTGAAAGTGTTGTGCACTTGATATTCCGGTGGAAGGTCAATCTTGTAGGCGTTGTCATTGATCCTCTCAAGTACTTGGAAAGGACCATCACCCCTTGGCAGCAATTTGGACTTCCTATGAGCTGGAAACCGGTCTTTTCGAAGATGCACCCACACCCAATCTCCGGGTTCAAGCACAAGCCTTCTTCTCCCTTTGTTTGCCCTTTTGGCAATCTCTTGATTCTTCTTTTCCAGCTTGATCCGCACCGTCTCATGCATTTTCTTCATTGCCTCGGCTCTTTTGTTTCCATCTAAGCTGGTCATGAGATCACTAGACAAAGGAGTGAGATCTAAAGGGGTAAGGGGATTCAGGCCGTAAACACATTCAAAGGGAGTCATTCCCGTGCTCGAATGTATTACCCGGTTGTAGGCAAATTCCACTAAGGGTAGGTGATCTTCCCATGAAGTCAGTTTACCTTTAACCATAGAACGTAGCATAGACCCTAAGGTTCTATTTACTACCTCCGTTTGGCCATCGGTTTGTGGGTGGCAAGACGTGGAGAAAAGTAACTTCGTTCCAAGCCTACCCCACATGGACTTCCAAAAGAGACTTAGGAACTTGGAGTCCCTATCGCTCACAATAGTCCTCGGTACCCCGTGAAGCTTGACAACATGTTCAACAAATAATGAAGCTACACTACTAGCATCCTCGGTTTTAGTACATGGAATAAAATGAGCCATTTTAGAGAATCTATCAACAATAACAAAAATGCTATCTCGGCCCTTTCTAGTCCTTGGCAGCCCCAAAACAAAATCCATCGAGATGTCCAACCAAGGCCTAAGGGGAGTAGGGAGTGGGGTGTATAATCCTTGGGGTAAGAGACGAGATTTCGCACTCCGGCAGGCCACGCATTGACTACAAAGTTTAGTGACGTCTTTGCGCATTTTGGGCCAATAGAAGTTCTCCTCTAAGATTCCGAGGGTCTTGTCTACCCCAAAGTGACCCATGAGGCCTCCGTGATGGGCCTCCCTCACAAATAATTCCCTCCAAGAACTAGAAGGAACACACAACCTCCTCCCTTTGAACAAATACCCATCGAACCGAGAGTAGGAGGAATGGTTATTCTCCTTGAGCCAACGGTCCCTTCCCCACTCTTCGCATTCCCTAAAAATAGGAGCAAAGGTAGGATCCTCGGGATACAACAACCGCAAGCTCTCAAAACCCATCAATTTCGAAGACAAGGTAGCAACAAGCACATGCTTCCTAGACAAGGCATCGGCAACAACATTTTCCTTTCCCCTTTTGTAATGAATTACATAAGGGAAAGTCTCGATGAACTCAATCCACTTAGCATGACGCCTATTCAGCTTGTCTTGGATCTTAAGGTGTTTCAACGACTCATGATCCGTTCGTATCACAAACTCCTTAGGCCACAAATAATGTTGCCAATTTCCCAAAGCTCTAACAAGGGCGTACAACTCCAAATCATAAGTTGAGTAATTAAGAGTTGCCCCTTTGAGCTTTTCATTGAAATAAGCAACGGGCTTACCTTCTTGCATCAAAACAGCCCCGATACCAACCTTACTAGCATCACACTCTATTTCAAACATCTTATCAAAATTGGGCAATTGCAATAAAGGCGCCGAGATGAGCGTAGCTTTCAAGGCCTCAAAAGCCCTAGCTTGCTCATCACCCCATTTAAAGGGTCCGTCCTTTCTAATTACCTCGGTCAAGGGGGCTGCTATGGAACTAAATCCTTTGACAAACCTCCTATAAAAGCTTGCCAACCCGTGGAAACTTCGGATTTCTCCAATAGTTTTAGGGGTCGGCCAACTTCGGATAGAGTCTATCTTGGAATCGTCCACTTCCACACCCCGTGAGCTCACGACAAAACCCAAGAATATAACTTTATCAACACCAAAAGAACACTTCTCCATGTTGGCATACAGCTTCTCCTTTCGGAGCACATCAAACACACATCTCAAATGCATTACATGATCATTAATAGATTTACTATACACCAACACATCATCAAAGTAAACCACCACAAACTTTCCAATATAAGGCTTCATTACATGATTCATTAGCCTCATAAATGTGCTAGGAGCATTGGTAAGGCCGAAGGGCATGACCAGCCACTCATATAGACCGAATTTGGTCTTGAATGCGGTCTTCCACTCATCACCGGGTTGCATGCGAATTTGGTGATAGCCACTCCTAAGGTCCACTTTAGAAAACAAACAAGATCCGTGGAGCTCATCTAACATATCATCTAGTCTAGGAATTGGATGACGATACCTTATAGTGATTTTGTTGATGGCTCTACAATCGACGCACATGCGCCAAGTTCCGTCCTTCTTTGGTACCAAAAGCACCGGAACAGCACACGGACTCATGCTTTCCTTGATGTATCCCTTGTTGAGAAGCTCCTCAACTTGCCTCTCAAGCTCCTTAGTGTCCATGGGATTGCTCCTACAGGCCGGTTTGTTTGGAAGTTGTGAACCCGGCACCAAATCAATTTGGTGCTCAATTCCCCGAAGTGGGGGCAATCCTTGCGGAAGTTCTTGAGGAAATACATCTTCATACTCCTGCAACGCACAAGAAATCAAAGGGGAAATGGAAGAATTAGTGGGGTTAGTATTAAAACAATGGGCTAACAGTAACATCGGCTTGTTTTCATCATGGTCCACGAAGAGTTCTTTCCTCCTAGCCAACATCACTACGTTTTCCATCTCCTTTGTTGTTGGGACAGATTCGGATGGCCCTACTTCCTCACCTACGGCATCCCCCCCCTTTTCTCCTTTCCCGGTTTCCTTTCCCTTTCCTTTTAACTCTCTCATCTTTTGATGCCACTCATGTACTTGGGAGGGTGAAAGAGGGTGAAGTGTGACCTTTCGGCCATCCTTCTCAAGCGTATACCGGTTGGACCTCCCATCGTGTTTAGTAGACCTATCATATTGCCATGGTCTACCTAACAACAAGTGACATGCTTGCATTGGGATCACGTCACAAAGCACTTCATCGTGGTAGTTTCCTACCTTAAACCGAATCACACATTGCCTTGCGACCCTTAATTCACCGCAATCGTTCAACCATTGTAGCTTGTAAGGACTAGTGTGTGGTGTAGTTGGCAGCTTCAAGAAATTTGCCATAGCTTGGCTCGCAACATTCGTACAACTACCACTATCAATCACCAAGGTGCACACACTCCCCTTTACAAGACACTTAGTATGGAATAGATTTTCCCTTTGACTCGGGTCATCTATCGCCTTACTAATCATGACACGTCTAACCACAAAGTTAGGAACCACACACTCCCCTTCTTGTGGATAGGCATCTTCACTACCATCTAATTCATCATCATTCGGCCCATTTTCAGCTTCCTCTCCATCTTGAGGCTCGGCCTCATCCTCCCCCCTTTCGGAAACCACCTCCTCACCAAGGTAGTACACTTTCCCTTCTCGTAGGATCACATTGCGCCGGTTCGGACATTCATTGGCCTTATGCCCCCAACCTTGGCACTTGAAGCATTGGAATCCCTTTGGGTTGGGATATTTGTGAGCCTCCGGTTTCGGAGGGAATTTAGGGACTGTTTTGGACTCGTAGTGGACTGTTTTGGACTCGGGCAGCTTCGTAGGGGCGGGTTGGTCCTTGTTTTTGGGCCAACCCGAGGGAGCTTGTACCCTTGCCTTGAAGGATGATCTCTCCTTAAGTTCCCTTTCAATCTCTAGGGCCGCTTGGAATATACCGTCGATGGTTTCAAACCGATGAAGGGTCAAATGAGTGGAGATCTCTTTGTTCAACCCACACTTGAACCGGATGATGTCATGACTGATTTGCTCCCCACGATGATCAAGTTTCAACATGAGTTGTTGGAACTCGTCAAAATAGGCCATCACACTCTTGCCCCCTTGCCGCAAGCCATATAACCTAGCAAGCAACTCATGACGATATCTCTCGGGAAGGTATCGTTGTCTCATCAAATACCTCAACCGAAACCAAGGTGGTGGCTGCCCATCGACTAATTCATTACCAAATCGTTTAACATACTCCCACCAAGTGTTAGCATAGCCCTCGAGGTGAGCTATAGCGTAGCAACTCTTCTTTTCGTCCGAGATGTCATTAACTTGGAAAACTTTGTCACAAGCCGATTCCCAAGTTAAGTAGGCCTCGGGATCACTTTCACCCTTAAAGATGGGTAGGCTCAACTTGATGGTGTTGATGCCTACGTCTCTCTCTTGGTGTCGGTTTCCCCTATCTCCATACCCCCGGTATCTCCTAGGTTCTCCTCGACCCCCTCTTAACTCCTCCTCCCTCATATAAGCATCATCAAAGGCTCCATCTCCTTCATACTCCCCTCTACCGTATCCTTCAAAGTGGGCTGGTCGGCCTTGGCCGTTTTGAGTCGGAGGATTTGGAATTTGCGGTCTTTGGGTTAATGGAGCTTGGAATGGAAGGTTCGGATTTAGTGGAGGTACTTGTCGTCCAAATCCCTCTTGTGGAATTGGAGGGGCTTGGAAATGTAGTGGTCTAGTGGAGTCTCGGTTTGGAGGAAAATAGGTAGTTTGACTTGCGGTATTTAGTGGAGCTTGGGGTGCATTTAGCATTTGGTGGACTGTTTCGGGGGTGATGGTTGCGGAGGAGGTCCTATCATGACCATTGGTAGATACGTGTAGAGGAGTAGAAGGACGAGAGTTCCTTTGACTCTCCACTTGTTCTAATCTCCCACTAATAGTCGACACTTCCCCCTTTATGGCTGCCAAGTCCCCTCTCACGGCCCCAAATTCAGAATTCAACCTTTCAAGTGTCCGGGTAACGGCCTCAAGAGTGACCCTCATAGAATCAAGGGCATTAGTATCCGCATTATGAGACGTAGCTCCTTCCATTGTCAAGATATTATCCGCTTTAGTTCACCACAAGTTCGTGTTCCACAAGTGTTGTATAATTGGCTAGTAACCGTGAAATTTTCAAGGTATGAGTGAGCTCTTATCCGGAATGGATTCTTGTTTGAAGACTCAAAGAATTCTTGCCGGACTAGAATCAAAAATCAGCAACTCATTCAAACGAATAAAAGCACTCAAATAATCGTTGACACGAACAAACGGTTCAAGGAACTAGTTGACAACCTAGTAGGAATGTACTAGTTTGTTAATTAGTTCTAGGACCAATTAAGGGAAACCAAGGATCAACAATTTGCAACCAAAGAATATCCTAAGTTGAGCTTATAGTGACGTGGCAGCATGCAATGGTTCCACCCGTTCCTCTTATCTTTTTTTTTTTTTTTGTTTTGTGTTAGTATTCACACAACTTGTTATAGTTTGCAAAATGTTTTGGTGGGAAAAATAAAATCTTGTAGTCTTTCAACCTTTTCAAACTCAAGAAAGTGGTGTTTGGTTGACCAATCCCACAAAACAAGGCTCCTTGAATTAGGGAAAAGTGATTGACAAGACTAGAGGGTGAGGGGTGCAAGTCTTTCACAACAACTTTATAACTTGTCTTACAACTTGAGCACACAACAAGATGAACAAGATGAACAAGTTCAAAAGATGAACACCTCAACAAACTTCATCAACTTCTTTAGCACATAACACATAACCACCGATTTTTCTTTTGCTCATCAACAACATACAACCTTCGGCCACTTCAAGTCACTACTTAATGTTCAAGTTTTCAAGCTCAACTTTCGGATCTAGACACCTTAGTGTTGGTGAGAAAGAAACCAACACTAGAAACTCACTAAACAAGCAAAATAACGCCTAGATCTAGACATGCAACATCATTCTCGGTTTTTCAACTTTTAATGGACAGATTTTTCAGAACTTCCCTTTGGTATTGCTTGTTTAGACCGTGAACTAGCCCAAGATGGGTTATGTTGGAACACAACCGGTCTTGCTTTGATACCAAATGATACAAGATCAAACCAACAACACCAAGAGCTACAAGTAGGTTCGGATTTCAGTCCAACAACACAAGAATAACAAGTTCAATTTTCAGTTTTCAGCACACAACAAGAGAGAAACAAGATGAACAAGAATGCTAGTGAATCGAAAGTAGCCCCACACGGCTTCACTAGTCTTTAAAGATAACAAAATTAACAACAACAACAACAACAAGATAAGGAAAAGATAGATAACTAGACATATAACATTCAAGATACTAAGAACCCTAACATCAAGAGAGGACCCTAAGTCTAGTGAATGTAAACACCAAGTTCTTACAAGGACCAAGAGGCACTCAAAGACCTCAAAACCCTTGTTTCTAGCCAAAGATACAACACAAGTATTCCTCTACTTGTGAGATGTTGGAGGCGGCTCCAAGAGTGGAAGAGAGAGAGGAAATGTTGTGATATTTTAGGTTACAAAAATCAGATTTCAAAAACTATCTAATAACTCTCTCACATCTTCTATTTATACTACAAAAGGAAAGGGGTAAAATGACTCATCCGCCCTTGCTTCTTGTGCCAACCTTGGAGAGTAGTTTATTACACATTAGGACCCCTCTTCACACATAAAAACGTTTAAGTCCTTGGTTGGTTCAATCACCAACTCACACACGGCCATTTGCATGAACAAAGCTTGGAGTTTTTGTAATTCTCGAGCTTGGCTTCGTGTGAAAGGCCGTGTGGCTGTCCTAACCGTATCAGGAAGGGACCGTTGGCTTAAGGAGAATGACCATTCCTCCTACTCTCGGTTCGATGGGTATTTGTTCAAAGGGAGGAGGTTGTGTGTTCCTTCTAGTTCTTGGAGGGAATTATTTGTGAGGGAGGCCCATGACGGAGGCCTCATGGGGCACTTTGGGGTAGACAAGACCCTCGGAATCTTAGAGGAGAACTTCTATTGGCCCAAAATGCGCAAAGACGTCACTAAAATTTGTAGTCAATGCGTGGCCTGCCGGAGTGCGAAATCTCGTCTCCTACCTCAAGGATTATACACCCCACTCCCTACTCCCCTTAGACCTTGGTTGGACATTTCGATGGATTTTGTTTTGGGGCTGCCAAGGACTAGAAAGGGCCGAGATAGCATTTTTGTTATTGTTGATAGATTCTCTAAAATGGCTTATTTTATTCCATGTGCTAAAACCGAGGATGCTCGTAGTGTAGCTTCATTATTTGTTGAACATGTTGTAAAGCTTCACGGGGTACCGAGGACTATTGTGAGCGATAGGGACTCCAAGTTCCTAAGTCTCTTTTGGAAGTCCATGTGGGGTAGGCTTGGAACGAAGTTACTTTTCTCCACGTCATGCCACCCACAAACCGATGGCCAAATGGAGGTAGTAAATAGAACCTTAGGGTCTATGCTACGTTCTATGGTTAAAGGTAAACTGACTTCATGGGAAGATCACCTACCCTTGGTGGAGTTTGCATACAACCGGGTAATACATTTGAGCACGGGAATGACTCCCTTTGAATGTGTTTATGGCCTAAATCCCCTTACCCCTTTAGATCTCACTCCTTTGTCTAGTGATCTCATGACCAGCTTAGATGGAAATAAAAGAGCCGAGGCAATGAAGAAAATGCATGAGACGGTGCGGATCAAACTTGAAAAGAAGAACCAAGAGGTTTCAAGAAGGGTAAACAAAGGGAGAAGAAGGCTTGTGCTTGAACCCGGAGATTGGGTGTGGGTGCATCTTCGGAAGGATCGGTTTCCAGCACAAAGGAAGTCCAAATTGCTGCCAAGGGGTGATGGTCCTTTCCAAGTACTTGAGAGAATCAATGACAACGCCTACAAGATTGACCTTCCACCGGAATATCAAGTGCACAACACTTTCAACGTTGGTGATCTCTCCCTCGTGGATGCGGTTGAAGATGACCAAATGCTGAATTTGAGGTCAAATTCCTCTCAAGATGGAGAGGATGATACGGTTGGGGCAGCCTCCACAGGTACACGGCCTTTCACACGAAGCCAAGCTCGGGAATTACAAAAACTCCAAGCTTTGTTCATGCAAGTGGTCGTGTGTGAGTTGGTGATTGAACCAACCAAGGACCTAAACGTTTTTATGTGTGAAGAGAGGTCTTAATGTGTAATAAGCTACTCTTCAAGGTTGGCACAAGAAGCAAGGGCGGATGGGTCATTTTACCCCTTTTGTTTGTAGTATAAATAGAACATGTTAGAGAGTTAGTCCTCACATTTTTTTGAATGCTGATTTTTGTAACCTAAGAACACTAAACTTTTCTCTCTCTCTTCCACTCTTGGAAGCCGCCACTACTATCTCACAAGTAGAGGGATACTTGTGTTGTCTCTTTGGCTAGAAACAAGGGTTTTAAGGTCGTTGAGTGCCTCTTGGTCCTCGTAAGAACTTGGTGTTTATATTCATTAGACTTAGGGTCCTCTCTTGATGTTAGGGTTCTTAGTTTCTTGAATGTTATATGTCAAGTTATCTATCTTTCCTTATCTTGTTGTTGTTGTTGATTCTGTCATCTTAAAGTCTAGTGAAGCCGTGTGGGGCTCTTTTCGATTCACTAGCATTGTTATTTATCTTGTTATTCTTGTGTTGTTGGACTGAAAAACCGAAACTTTAAACTTGTTGATCTTGTGTTGTTGGACTGAAATCCGAGCCTACTTGAAGCTCTTGGTGTTGTTGGTTTGATTTTGTATCAGCTAACACTTGGTGGGAGTATGTTAAACGATTTGGTAATGAATTAGTCGATGGGCAGCCACCACCTTGGTATCGGTTGAGGTATTTGATGAGACAACGATACCTTCCCGAGAGATATCGTCATGAGTTGCTTGCTAGATTATATGGCTTGCGGCAAGGAGGCAAGAGTGTGATGGCCTATTTTGACGAGTTCCAACAACTCATGTTGAAACTTGATCATCGTGGGGAGCAAATCAGTCACGACATCATCCGGTTCAAGTGTGGGTTGAACAAAGAGATCTCCACTCATTTGACCCTTCACCGGTTTGAAACCATTGACGGTATATTCCAAGCGGCCCTTGAGATTGAAAGGGAACTTAAGGAGAGATCATCCTTCAAGGCAAGGGTACAAACCCCCTCGGGTTGGACCAAAAACAAGGACCAACCCGCCCCTACGAAGCTGCCCGAGTCCAAAACCGTCCCTAAATTCCCTCCGAAACCGGAGGCTCACAAATATCCCAACCCAAAGGGGTTCCAATGCTTCAAGTGCCAAGGTTGGGGGCATAAGGCCAACGAATGTTCGAACCGGCGCAATGTGATCCTACGAGAAGGAAAGGTGTACTACCTTGGTGAGGAGGTGGTTTCCGAAAGGGGGGAGGATGAGGCCTAGCCTCAAGATGGAGAGGGAGCTGAAAATGGGCCGAATGATGATGAAGTAGATGGTAGTGAAGATGTCTATCCACAAGAGGGGGAGTGTGTGGTTCCAAACTTTGTGGTTAGACGTGTCATGATTAGTAAGGCGATAGATGACCCGAGTCAAAGGGAAAATCTATTCCATACTAAGTGTCTTGTAAAGGGGAATGTGTGCACCTTGGTGATTGATAGTGGTAGTTGTACAAATGTTGCGAGCCATGCTATGGTAAATTTCTTGAAGCTACCAACTATACCACACACTAGTCCTTACAAGCTACAATGGTTGAATGATTGTGGTGAATTAAGGGTCACGAGGCAATGTGTGATTCGGTTTAAGGTGGGAAACTACCACGATGAGGTACTTTGTGACGTGATCCCAATGCAAGCATGTCACTTGTTGTTAGGTAGACCATGGCAATATGATAGGTCTACTAAACACGATGGGAGGTCCAACCGGTATACGCTTGAGAAGGATGGCCGAAAGGTCACACTTTATCCTCTCTCACCCTCCCAAGTAAATGAGTGGCATCAAAAGATGAGGGAGTTGAAGGGAAAGGGGGAGGAATCCGGAAAGGGAGAAAAGGGGGGGAGTGCCGTAGGTGAGGATGTAGGGACATCCGAGGTTGTCCCAACGACAAGAGAGATGGAAAATGTAGTGATGTTGGCTAGGAGGAAAGAACTCTTCGTGGACCATGATGAAAACAAGCCGATGTTACTTTTGGCCCATTGTTTTAATACTAACCCCACTAATTCTTCCATTTCCCCTTTGATTTCTTGTGTGTTGCAGGAGTATGAAGATGTATTTCCTCAAGAACTTCCGCAAGGATTACCCCCACTTCGGGGAATTGAGCACCAAATTGATTTGGTGCCAGGTTCACAACTTCCAAACAAACCGGCCTATAGGAGCAATCCCATGGACACTAAGGAGCTTGAAAGACAAGTTGAGGAGCTTCTCAACAAGGGATACATCAAGGAAAGCATGAGTCCGTGTGCTGTTCCGGTGCTTTTGGTACCAAAGAAGGACGAAACTTGGCGCATGTGCGTCGATTGTAGAGCCATCAACAAAATCACTATAAGGTATCGTCATCCAATCCCTAGACTAGAAGATATGTTAGATGAGCTCCACGGATCTTGTTTGTTTTCTAAAGTGGACCTTAGGAGTGGCTATCACCAAATTCGCATGCAACCCGGTGATGAGTGGAAGACCGCATTCAAGACCAAATTCGGTCTATATGAGTGGCTGGTCATGTCCTTCGGCCTTACCAATGCTCCTAGCACCTTTATGAGGCTAATGAATCATGTAATGAAGCCTTATATTGGAAAATTTGTGGTGGTTTACTTTGATGATGTGTTGGTGTATAGTAAATCTATTGATGATCATGTAATGCATTTGAGATGTGTGTTTGATGTGCTCCGAAAGGAGAAGCTGTATGCCAACATGGAGAAGTGTTCTTTTGGTGTTGATAAGATTATATTCTTGGGTTTTGTCGTGAGCTCAAGGGGTGTGGAAGTGGACGATTCCAAGATAGACTCTATTCGAAGTTGGCCGACCCCTAAAACTATTGGAGAAATCCGAAGTTTCCACGGGTTGGCAAGCTTTTATAGGAGGTTTGTCAAAGGGTTTAGTTCCATAGCAGCCCCCTTAACCGAGGTAATTAGAAAGGACGGACCCTTTAAATGGGGTGATGAGCAAGCTAGGGCTTTTGAGGCCTTGAAAGCTACGCTCATCTCGGCGCCTTTATTGCAATTGCCCGATTTTGATAAGATGTTTGAAGTAGAGTGTGATGCTAGTAAGGTTGGCATCGGGGCTGTTTTGATGCAAGAAGGTAAGCCCGTTGCTTATTTCAGTGAAAAGCTCAAAGGGGCAACTCTTAATTACTCAACTTATGATTTGGAGTTGTACGCCCTTGTTAGAGCTTTGGGAAATTGGCAACTTTATTTGTGGCCTAAGGAGTTTGTGATACGAACGGATCATGAGTCGTTGAAACACCTTAAGAGACAAGACAAGTTGAATAGGCGTCATGCTAAGTGGATTGAGTTCATCGAGACTTTCCCTTATGTAATTCATTACAAAAGGGGAAAGGAAAATGTTGTTGCCGATGCCTTGTCTAGGAAGCATGTGCTTGTTGCTACCTTGTCTTCGAAATTGATGGGTTTTGAGAGCTTGCGGTTGTTGTATCCCGAGGATCCTACCTTTGCTCCTATTTTTAGGGAATGCGAAGAGTGGGGAAGGGACCATTGGCTTAAGGAGAATGACCATTCCTCCTACTCTCGGTTCGATGGGTATTTGTTCAAAGGGAGGAGGTTGTGTGTTCCTTCTAGTTCTTGGAGGGAATTATTTGTGAGGGAGGCCCATGACGGAGGCCTCATGGGGCACTTTGGGGTAGACAAGACCCTCGGAATCTTAGAGGAGAACTTCTATTGGCCCAAAATACGCAAAGACGTCACTAAAATTTGTAGTCAATGCGTGGCCTGCCGGAGTGCGAAATCTCGTCTCCTACCTCAAGGATTATACACCCCACTCCCTACTCCCCTTAGACCTTGGTTGGACATTTCGATGGATTTTGTTTTGGGGCTGCCAAGGACTAGAAAAGGCCGAGATAGCATTTTTGTTATTGTTGATTGATTCTCTAAAATGGCTCATTTTATTCCATGTGCTAAAACCGAGGATGCTCGTAGTGTAGCTTCATTATTTGTTGAACATGTTGTAAAGCTTCACGGGGTACCGAGGACTATTGTGAGCGATAGGGACTCCAAGTTCCTAAGTCTCTTTTGGAAGTCCATGTGGGGTAGGCTTGGAACGAAGTTACTTTTCTCCACGTCTTGCCACCCACAAACCGATGGCCAAACGGAGGTAGTAAATAGAACCTTAGGGTCTATGCTACGTTCTATGGTTAAAGGTAAACTGACTTCATAGGAAGATCACCTACCCTTGGTGGAATTTGCATACAACCGGGTGATACATTCGAGCACGGGAATGACTCCCTTTGAATGTGTTTACGGCCTGAATCCCCTTACCCCTTTAGATCTCACTCCTTTGTCTAGTGATCTCATGACCAGCTTAGATGGAAATAAAAGAGCCGAGGCAATGAAGAAAATGCATGAGACGGTGCGGATCAAGCTTGAAAAGAAGAACCAAGAGGTTGCAAAAAGGGTAAACAAAGGGAGAAGAAGGCTTGTGCTTGAACCCGGAGATTGGGTGTGGGTGCATCTTCAAAAGGATCGGTTTCCAGCTCAAAGGAAGTCCAAATTGCTGCCAAGGGGTGATGGTCCTTTCCAAGTACTTGAGAGAATCAATGACAACGCCTACAAGATTGACCTTCCACCGGAATATCAAGTGCACAACACTTTCAACGTTGGTGATCTCTCCCTCGTGGATGCGGTTGAAGATGACCAAATGCTGAATTTGAGGTCAAATTCCTCTCAAGATGGAGAGGATGATACGGTTGGGGCAGCCTCCACAGGTACACGGCCTTTCACACGAAGCCAAGCTCGGGAATTACAAAAACTCCAAGCTTTGTTCATGCAAATGGCCGTGTGTGAGTTGGTGATTGAACCAACCAAGGACCTAAACGTTTTTATGTGTGAGGAGAGGTCTTAATGTGTAATAAACTACTCTCCAAGGTTGGCACAAGAAGTAAGGGCGGATGGGTCATTTTACCCTTTTTGTTTGTAGTATAAATAGAACATGTTAGAGAGTTATTCCTTAGTTTTTGAATGCTGATTTTTGTAACCTAAAAACACTAAACATTTCTCTCTCTCTTCCACTCTTAGAAGCCGCCCCTAGTATCTCACAAGTAGAGGGATACTTGTGTTGTCTCTTTGGCTAGAAATAAGGGTTTTGAGGTCGTTGAGTGCCTCTTGGTACTCGTAAGAACTTGGTGTTTATATTCATTAGACTTAGGGTCCTCTCTTGATGTTAGGGTTCTTAGTTTCTTGAATGTTATATGTCAAGTTATCTATCTTTCTTTATCTTGTTGTTGTTGTTGATTTTGTTATCTTAAAGTCTAGTGAAGCCGTGTGGGGCTCTTTTCGATTCACTAGCATTGTTATCTATCTTGTTGTTCTTGTGTTGTTGGGCTGAAAAACCGAAACTTAAACTTGTTGTTCTTGTGTTGTTGGACTGAAATCCGAGCCTACTTGTAGCTCTTGGTGTTGTTGGTTTGATTTTGTATCAAGAAAATCCTTTGTTTTTACATTCTCAGTCCTACACACTTCACAAACACATCAAATTCCTCAAAAACAAAAAATAAATTATAACATGGTTACGACAACACTTTGTAGGTTACCTTCGACTAGCGCTTGATTTATTGTCACGACACGACTCATTTTTCTTGTCTACTTAGACTTCATCATGATAAACTATACTTAAATATTTCACTGAGTCTATAGGACTGATGTATTTCTTGACTTGCTGCCCATTCACTTTAAAGACACTTTCATCATTATTTTCACCTTCGACTACTCCAGATGAGTAGACTTGGGTAACTTTAAATGGGCTAGACCACTTAGATTTGAGTTTACTTAGGAAGAGCTTGATTCTGGAGTTGAAAAGTAATACCTAATCACCTACTTGAAAATCATGCATTTGAATTCTTCAATCATGGTACTTCTTCATTCTTTGTTTATACAGATCTTCTCTCTCATATGCACTGAGATGGAATTCATCCATCTCATTCTGCTGCCCCAATCTTAGTTTTGTTGCTTCCTTCCAATCCTGATTCAACCGCTTGAGCCCCTATAAAGCTTTGTGTTCCAGCTCAATCATAAGGTGACATGCTTTTTCGTAAACCAGTTTATATGGTGACATCCCAATAGGTGTCTTGAAAGCTGTTCGATATGCCCACAAGGCATCATCGAGCTTTCGAGTCCAATCACTCCTACTCGCGTTCACTGTCTTGGATAATATTGCTTTAATCTCCCAATTTGAAATCTCTACTTTCCCACTAGTCTATGGGTGACATGGAGTTTCCACCTTTTGTTTCTTAACCTTGTATTTCACCAAAGCAGTCCGAAACACTTAGTTTTAAAAAATGTGATCCACCATCGCTTATGATGGTATGTGGTACCCCAAAGCGAGAGAAGATATTCTTTTTAAGGAATCCAAAAACTCTCTTTCCTTCATTATCAGCTAAATAAATAGGTTCAACACATTTTTACACATAATCAATGACGACCAATATGTATTTCAACCCATAAAAACTCACAAAGGGCCTCATAAAATCAATGCACCATACATCGAATAACTCGACTTCCATTATTTTGGTCATAGGCATCTTATGGCACTTTGAGATTAACCCTTGTCTCTGGCATTGGTCACATCTTCTCACAAACTCATAGGTATCTTTGAATAAGGTTGGCAAATAATAACCACTCTGCATCACTTTTCTCGTAGTATGGTCACCTGCATGGTGACCCCCGACTGGAGAAGCATGACTAGCTTCTAGGATATTCAACATGTCCACCCCAGGAATACATTATCTGATAATATCATCCGCACACCACTAAAATAAATACGGCTCATCCCGAAAGTAATGTGTAACATCATGTAGGAACTTCTTTCTTTGATGAAAAGATAGATTCTATGAGATTACTTCACTTACCACACAATTTGCACAGTCAGCGTACCAAAGCACTCTTTCAAGTGTTACAACCAGGATCTTATCAAAAGGACATGTATCATCAATTTCAAACTCATCAGTGATTTCCTGATCTCCTTTAAGTCTCAATAGATGGTCTGCGACCTAATTTTTGCAGCCCTTTCTATCTTTGACTTCGAAGTCTAACTCGTGTAGAAGCAACACCCATCTGATTAACATTGGTTTTGCATCCTTCTTTTCCATCAAATATCTATAGGTATCATGGTCTATATGAACCACCACCCTGGTTCCCAAAAAATAAGCACGAAACTTCTCAAAAACATAGATAACTGGGAGAAGTTTTTGCTTAGTAACAGTGTAATTCTTCTGCACCTCATTTAATGCCTTTATAGGATACTATATAGGGTGGAATAATTTCTCTTTTTTCTAACCAAGCACAACACCCAATGCTACTCCACTTCATCACACATGATTTCAAAAGGCTTAGACCAGTCTGGAGCAACAATGACAAGGGCAGCAAAGTTTGTCCTTAAGGCATTCAAGTGCTTTCTTGCAATCATCATCAAATACAAACTTAGATTCCTTCTCTAACAATTTGCATAATGGATTAGAAATTTTGGAGAAGTACTTAATAAATCGATGGTAGAATCTAGCATGACCTAAGAAACTATGCATTCCCTTTACAAAAAAGGGAGGGGGTAATTTCTCTATCACCTCTACTTTTGCCCTGTCAACTTCAATCCCCTTAGCTAAAATTTTATGACCCAGAACAATGCCCTCCTACACCATGAAGTGACATTTTCCCCAATTAAGCACAAGATTAAATTCCCCACACCGTTACAATGCTCTACTCAGATTCACCAAGCATAGTTCAAAAGAATCACCCACCACTAAAAATTCATTCATAAACACCTCCAAGGTGTCCTCCACCATATCGGAGAATATAAACATCATGGACCATTGAAATGTGGCGGGTGTATTACATAAGCTAAATGGAATCCACTTGAAAGCGAAAGTAACATACGGGCAAGTTGATACAAGATCAAACCAACAACACCAAGAACTACAAGTTGGTTCGAATTTCAGTCCAACAACACAAGAACAACAAGCTTAAATTTCAGTTTTTCAGCTCAACAACACGAGAACAACAAGATGAACAACAATGCTAGTGAATCGAAAATAGCCCCACACGGCTTCACTAGACTTTAAGATAACAAAATCAACAACAACAACAAGATAAAGAAAAGATAGATAACTTGACATATAACATTCAAGATACTAAGAACCCTAACATCAAGAGAGGACCCTAAGTCTAATGAATGTAAACACTAAGTTCTTACGAGGACCAAGAGGCACTCAAAGACCTCAAAACCCTTGTTTCTAGCCAAAGAGACAACACAAGTATCCCTCTACTTGTGAGATATTGGTGGCGGCTCCAAGAGTGGAAAAGAGAGAGAGAAATGTTTAGTGCTTAGGTTACAAAAATCAGATTTCAAAAAGTCCAGTCTAACTCTCTAACATGTTCTATTTATACTACAAACAAAAGGGGCAAAATGACCCATCCGCCCTTGCTTCATGTGCCATCCTTGAAGAGTAGTTTATTACACATTAGGACCCCTCTTCACACATAAAAACGTTTAGGTCCTTGGTTGGTTCAATCACCAACTCACACACGGCCATTTGCATGAACAAAGCTTGGAGTTTTTGTAATTCCCGAGCTTGGCTTCGTGTGAAAGGCCGTGTACGTGTGGAGGCTGTCCCAACCGTATCATCCTCTCCATCTTGAGAGGAATTTGACCTCAAATTCAGCATTTGGTCATCTTCAACCGCATCAACGAGGGAGAGATCACCAACGTTGAAAGTGTTGTGCACTTGATATTCCGGTGGAAGGTCGATCTTGTAGGCGTTGTCATTGATTCTCTCAAGTACTTGGAAAGGACCATCACCCCTTGGCAGCAACTTGGACTTCCTTTGAGCTGGAAACCGATCCTTTCGAAGATGCACCCACACCCAATCTCCGGGTTCAAGCACAAGCCTTCTTCTCCCTTTGTTTACCCTTTTTGCAACCTCTTGGTTCTTCTTTTCAAGCTTGAGCCGCACCGTCTCATGCATTTTCTTCATTGCTTCGGCTCTTTTATTTCCATCTAAGCTGGTCATGAGATCACTAGACAAAGGAGTGAGATCTAAAGGGGTAAGGGGATTTAGGCCGTAAACACATTCAAAGGGAGTCATTCCCGTGCTCGAATGTATTACCCGGTTGTATGCAAACTCCACCAAGGGTAGGTGATCTTCCCATGAAGTCAGTTTACCTTTAACCATAGAACGTAGCATAGACCCTAAGGTTCTATTTACTACCTCCGTTTGGCCATCGGTTTGTGGGTGGCAAGACGTGGAGAAAAGTAACTTCGTTCCAAGCCTACCCCACATGGACTTCCAAAAGAGACTTAGGAACTTGGAGTCCCTATCGCTCACAATAGTCCTCGGTACCCCCGTGAAGCTTTACAGCATGTTCAACAAATAATGAAGCTACACTACGAGCATCCTCGGTTTTAGCACATGGAATAAAATGAGCCATTTTAGAGAATCTATCAACAATAACAAAAATGCTATCTCGGCCCTTTCTAGTCCTTGGCAGCCCCAAAACAAAATCCATCGAAATGTCCAACCAAGGTCTAAGGGGAGTAGGGAGTGGGGTGTACAATCCTTGAGGTAGGAGACGAGATTTCGCACTCCGGCAGGCCACACATTGACTACAAATTTTAGTGACGTCTTTGCGCATTTTTGGCCAATAGAAGTTCTCCTCTAAGATTCCGAGGGTCTTGTCTACCCCAAAGTGCCCCATGAGGCCTCCGTCGTGGGCCTCCCTCACAAATAATTCCCTCCAAGAACTAGAAGGAACACACAACCGCCTCCCTTTGAACAAATACCCATCGAACCGAGAGTAGGAGGAATGGTCACTCTCCTTAAGCCAACGGTCCCTTCCCCACTCTTCGCATTCCCTAAAGATAGGAGCAAAGGTAGGATCCTCGGGATACAACAACCGCAAACTCTCAAAACCCATCAATTTCGAAGACAAGGTAGCAACAAGCACATGCTTCCTAGACAAGGCATCGGCAACAATATTTTCCTTTCCCCTTTTATAATGAATTACATAAGGGAAAGTCTCGATGAACTCAATCCACTTAGCATGACGCCTATTCAACTTGTCTTGGCTCTTAAGGTGTTTCAACGACTCATGATCCGTTCGTATCACAAACTCCTTAGGCCACAAATAATGTTGCCAATTTCCCAAAGCTCTAACAAGGGCGTACAACTCCAAATCATAAGTTGAGTAATTAAGAGTTGCCCCTTTGAGCTTTTCACTGAAATAAGCAACGGGCTTACCTTCTTGCATCAAAACAGCCCCGATGCCAACCTTACTAGCATCACACTCTACTTCAAACATCTTATCAAAATCGGGCAATTGCAATAAAGGCGCCGAGATGAGCGTAGCTTTCAAGGCCTCAAAAGCCCTAGCTTGCTCATCACCCCATTTAAAGGGTCCGTCTTTTCTAATTACCTCGGTTAAGGGGGCTGCTATGGAACTAAATCCTTTGACAAACCTCCTATAGAAGCTTGCCAACCCGTGGAAACTTCGGATTTCTCCAATAGTTTTAGGGGTCGGCCAACTTCGAATAGAGTCTATCTTGGAATCGTCAACTTCCACACCCCTTGAGCTCACGACAAAACCCAAGAATATAACCTTATCAACACCAAAAGAACACTTCTCCATGTTGGCATACAGCTTCTCCTTTCGGAGCACATCAAACACACATCTCAAATGTATTACATGATCATCAATAGATTTACTATATACCAACACATCATCAAAGTAAACCACCACAAATTTTCCAATATAAGGCTTCATTACATGATTCATTAGCCTCATAAAGGTGCTAGGAGCATTGGTAAGGCCGAAGGGCATGACCAGCCACTCATATAGACCGAATTTGGTCTTGAATGCGGTCTTCCACTCATCACCGGGTTGCATGCGAATCTGGTGATAGCCACTCCTAAGGTCCACTTTAGAAAACAAACAAGATCCGTGGAGCTCATCTAACATATCATCTAGTCTAGGGATTGGATGACGATACCTTATAGTGATTTTGTTGATGGCTCTACAATTGACGCACATACGCCAAGTTCCGTCCTTCTTTGGTACCAAAAGCACCGGAACAGCACACGGACTCATGCTTTCCTTGATGTATCCCTTGTTGAGCAGCTCCTCAACTTGTCTTTCAAGCTCCTTAGTGTCCATGGGATTGCTCCTATAGGCCGGTTTGTTTGGAAGTTGTGAACCCGGCACCAAATCAATTTGGTGCTCAATTCCCCGAAGTGGGGGCAATCCTTGCGGAAGTTCTTGAGGAAATACATCTTCATACTCCTGCAACACATAAGAAATCAATGGGGAAATGGAAGAATTAGTGGGGTTAGTATTAAAACAATGGGCCAAGAGTAGCATCGGCTTGTTTTCATCATGATCCACGAAGAGTTCTTTCCTCCTAGCCAACATCACCACATTTTCCATCTCCTTTGTCGTTGGGACAGCCTCGGATGTCCCGACTTCCTCACCTACGACACTCCCCCCCTTTTCTCCCTTCCCGGATTCCTTCCCCTTTCCCTTCAACTCTCTCATCTTTTGATGCCACTCGTTTACTTGGGAGGGTGAAAGAGGATGAAGTGTGACCTTTCGGCCATCCTTCTCAAGCGTATACCGGTTGGTCCTCCCATCGTGTTTAGTAGACCTATCATATTGCCATGGTCTACCTAACAATAAGTGACATGCTTGCATTGGGATCACGTCACAAAGTACCTCATCGTGGTAGTTTCCCACCTTAAACCGAATCACACATTGCCGTGTGACCCTTAATTCACCACAATTATTCAACCATTGTAGCTTGTAAGGACTAGTGTGTGGTGTAGTTGGTAGCTTCAAGAAATTTACCATAGCATGGCTCGCAACATTTGTACAACTACCACTATCAATCACCAAGGTGCACACATTCTCCTTTATAAGACACTTAGTATGGAATAGATTTTCCCTTTGACTCGGGTCACCTATCGCCTTACTAATCATGACACGTCTAACCACAAAGTTAGGAACCACACACTCCCCTTCTTGTGGATAAACATCTTCACTACCGTCTACTTCATCATCATTCGGCCCATTTTCAGCTCCCTCTCCATCTTGAGGCTCGGCCTCATCCTCCCCCCTTTCGGAATCCACCTCCTCACCAAGGTAGTACACCTTTCCTTCTCGTAGGATCACATTGCGCCGGTTCGGACATTCATTGGCCTTATGCCCCCAACCTTGGCACTTGAAGCATGGAACCCCTTTGGGTTGGGATATTTGTGAGCCTCCGGTTTCGGGGGAAATTTAGGGACTGTTTTGGACTCGGGCAGCTTCGTAGGTGCGGGTTGGTCCTTGTTTTTGGTCCAACCCGAGGGAGTTGGTACCCTTGCCTTGAAGGATGATCTCTCCTTAAGTTCCCTTTCAATCTCAAGGGCCGCTTGGAATATACCGTCAATGGTTTCAAACCGGTGAAGGGTCAAATGAGTGGAGATCTCTTTGTTCAATCCGCACTTGAACCGGATGATGTCGTGGCTGATTTGCTCCCCACGATGATCAAGTTTCAACATGAGTTGTTGGAACTCGTCAAAGTAGGCCATTACACTCTTGCCTCCTTGCCGCAAGCCATATAACCTAGCAAGCAACTCATGACGGTATCTCTCGGGAAGGTATCGTTGTCTCATCAAATACCTCAACCGATACCAAGGTGGTGGCTGTCCATCGACTAATTCATTACCAAATCGTTTAACATACTCCCACCAAGTGTTAGCATAGCCCTCGAGGTGAGCTATAGCATAGCAACTCTTCTTTTCGTCCGAGATGTCATTAACTTGGAAAACTTTGTCACAAGCTGATTCCCAAGTCAAGTAGGCCTCGGGATCACTTTCACCCTTAAAGATGGGTAGGCTCAACTTGATGGTGTTGATGCCTACGTCTCTCTCTTGGTGTCGGTTTCCCCGATCTCCATACCCCCGGTATCTCCTAGGTTCTCCTCGACCCCCTCTTAACTCCTCCTCCCTCATATAAGCATCATCAAAGACTCCATCTCCTTCATACTCCTCTCTACCGTATCCTTCAAAGTGGGCTGGTCGGCCTTGGCCGTTTTGATTCGGAGGATTTGGAATTTGTGGTCTTTGGTTTAAGGGTGCTTGGAATGGAGGGTTCGGATTTAGTGGAGGTACTTGGCGTCCAAATCCCCCTTGTGGAATTGGAGGGTCTTGGAAATGTAGTGGTCTAGTGGAGTCTCGGTTTGGAGGAAAATAGGTAGTTTGGCTTGCGGTATTTAGTGGAGCTTGGGGTGCATTTAGCATTTGGTGGACTGTTTCGGGGGTGATGGTTGCGGAGGAGGTTCTATCATGACCATTGGTAGATACATGTAGAGGAGTAGAAGGACGAGAGTTCCTTTGACTCTCCACTTGTTCTAATCTCCCACTAATAGTCGACACTTCCCCCTTTATTGCTGCCAAGTCCCCTCTCACGGCCCCAAATTCCGAATTCAACCTTTCAAGTGTCCGGGTAACGGCCTCAAGAGTGACCCTCATAGAATCAAGGGCATTAGTATCCACACTATGAGACGTAGTTCCTTCCATTGTCAAGATATTATCCGCCTTAGTTCACCACAAGTTCGTGTTCCACAAGTGTTGTATAATTGGCTAGTAACCGTGAAAATTTTAAGGTATGAGTAAACTCTTATCCGGAATGGATTCTTGTTTGAAGACTCAAAGAATTCTTGTCGGACTAGAGTCAAAAATCAGCAACTCATTCAAACGAATAAAAGCACTCAAATAAACGTTGACACGAACAAACGGCTCAAGGATCTAATTGACAACTTAGTAGGAATGTACTAGTTTGTTAATTAGTTCTAGGACCAAGTAAGGGAAACCAAGGATCAACAATTAGCAACCAAAGAATATCCTAAGTTGAGCTTATAGTGACGTGGCAGCATGCAATGGTCCCACACGTCTCTTTTTCTTTTTTTTTTTTTGTCAATATTCACACAACTTGTTATAGTTTTCAAAGTGTTTTTGGTGGGAAAATAAAATCTTGTAATATTTCACCCTTTTCAAACTCAAGAAAGGGATGTTTGGTAGACTAATCCCACAAAACAAGGCTCCTTGAATTAGGGAAAAGTGATTGACAAGACTACAAGGTGATGGATGCAAGTCTTTCACAACAACTTTATAGCTTTTCTTACAAATTGAGCACACACAAGATGAACAAGTTCAAAAGATGAACACCTCAACAATCTTCTTCAACTTCTTTAGCACATAAACACAACATCCACCGATTTTATTTTCTTTTGGTCATCAACAACATACAACTTTCGGCCACTTCAAGTCACTACACAAAGTTCAAGTTTTCAAGCTCAACTTTCGGATCTAGACACCTTAGTGTTGGTGAGAAAGAAACCAACACTAGGAACTCACTAAACAAGCAAAATTAACACTTAGATCTAGACATGCAACATCATTTTCGGATTCCACTTTTAAAGGACTGATTTTCAGAATTTCCCTTTTGGTGTTGTTTGTTTAAGCCGTGTACTAGCCCAAGATGGGTTATGTTGGAACACAACCGGTCAAGCTTTGATACCAAATGATACAAGATCAAACCAACAACACCAAGAACTACAAGTTGGTTCGAATTTCAGTCCAACAACACAAGAACAACAAGCTTAAATTTCAGTTTTTCAGCTCAACAACACGAGAACAACAAGATGAACAACAATGCTAGTGAATCGAAAATAGCCCCACACGGCTTCACTAGACTTTAAGATAACAAAATCAACAACAACAACAAGATAAAGAAAAGATAGATAACTTGACATATAACATTCAAGATACTAAGAACCCTAACATCAAGAGAGGACCCTAAGTCTAATGAATGTAAACACCAAGTTCTTACGAGGACCAAGAGGCACTCAAAGACCTCAAAACCCTTGTTTCTAGCCAAAGAGACAACACAAGTATCCCTCTACTTGTGAGATATTGGTGGCGGCTCCAAGAGTGGAAAAGAGAGAGAGAAATGTTTAGTGCTTAGGTTACAAAAATCAGATTTCAAAAAGTCCAGTCTAACTCTCTAACATGTTCTATTTATACTACAAACAAAAGGGGCAAAATGACCCATCCGCCCTTGCTTCATGTGCCATCCTTGAAGAGTAGTTTATTACACATTAGGACCCCTCTTCACACATAAAAACGTTTAGGTCCTTGGTTGGTTCAATCACCAACTCACACACGGCCATTTGCATGAACAAAGCTTGGAGTTTTTGTAATTCCCGAGCTTGGCTTCGTGTGAAAGGCCGTGTACGTGTGGAGGCTATCCCAACCGTATCACAAGTGAACATCTTCATCTCCTGATCCTCCAGAGTAATAAAAATCTGGTAGTAGCCCGAATACACGTCTAAGAAATAATACAAACCTTTTCCCGCCAACCGATCAAGAATTAGATCCATAAAAAGCATTGGGAAGTGGTCCTTCAAAGTCCATGGGTTGATCTTACGATAGTCCATACAAACTTTTACCCAATCATAGGCCTGGGGGGAATCAACTCATTTTTGTCATTTTTCTTGAAAGTTATGCCCCCTTTCCTAGGCATACATTGGACAGGGCTTACCCACTTACTATCGGAAATTGGGTATACAACTCCTGCGTCCAGACATATAATGATCTCCTTCTTAACCACCTCTTGCATTTATGGATTAAGACGACATTGATTCTCAATAGTTGGTGTGCAATCTTTGATACGGTTGGGGCAGCCTCCACAGGTACACGGCCTTTCACACGAAGCCAAGCTCGGGAATTACAAAAACTCCAAGCCTTGTTCATGCAAATGGCCGTGTGTGAGTTGGTGATTGAACCAACCAAGGACCTAAACGTTTCTATGTGTGAAGAGAGGTCTTAATGTGTAATAAACTACTCTCCAAGGTTGGCACAAGAAGCAAGGGCGGATGGGTCATTTTACCCCTTTTGTTTGTAGTATAAATAGAACAAGTTAGAGAGTTATCCCTTAGTTTTTGAATGCTGATTTTTGTAACCTAAAAACACTAAACATTTCTCTCTCTCTCTACTCTTAGAAGCCGCCCCTTTATCTCACAAGTAGAGGGATACTTGTGTTGTCTCTTTGGCTAGAAACAAGGGTTTTGAGGTCGTTGAGTGCCTCTTGGTCCTCGTAAGAACTTGGTGTTTATATTCATTAGACTTAGGGTCCTCTCTTGATGTTAGGGTTCTTAGTTTCTTGAATGTTATATGTCAAGTTATCTATCTTTCATTATCTTGTTGTTGTTGTTGATTTTGCTATCTTAAAGTCTAGTGAAGCTGTGTGGGGCTCTTTTCGATTCACTAGCATTGTTGTCTATCTTGTTGTTCTTGTGTTGTTGGACTGAAAAACCGAAACTTAAACTTGTTGTGCTTGTGTTGTTGGACTGAAATCCGAGCCTACTTGAATCTCTTGGTGTTGTTGGTTTGATTTTGTATCATTTGGTATCAAAGCAAGACCGGTTGTGTTCCAACATAACCCATCTTGGGCTAGTTCACGGCTTAAACTAACAACACCAAAAAGGAATTCTGAAAATCTGTCCATTAAAAGTTGAAACCAAGAATGATGTTGTATGTTTAGATCTAGGTGTTATTTTGCTTGTTTAGTGAGTTTCTAGTGTTGGTTTCTTTCTCACCAACACTAAGGTGTCTAGATCCAAAAGTTGAGCTTGAAAACTTGAACATTGTGTAGTGACTTGAAGTGGCCGAAAGTGTATGTTGTTGATAACCAAAAGAAAAATCGGTGGTTGTGTGTTTATGTGCTAAAGAAGTTGATGAAGTTTGTTGAGGTGTTCATCTTTTGAATTTGTTCATCTTGATCATCTTGTTGTGTGCTCAAGTTGTAAGACAAGCTATAAAGTTGTTGTGAAAGACTTGCACCCATCACCTTCTAGTCTTGTCAATCACTTTTCCCTAATTCAAGGAGCCTTGTTTTGTGGGATTAGTCAACCAAACCTCACTTTCTTGAGTTTGAAAAGGGTGAAATACTACAAGATTTTATTTTTCCCACCAAAACACTTTGCAAACTATAACAAGTTGTGTGAATATTAACAAAAAAAAAAAAAAAAAAAGAAGAACGTGTGGAACCATTGCATGCTGCCACGTCACTATAAGCTCAACTTAGGATATTCTTTGGTTGCTAATTGTTGATCCTTGGTTTCCCTTACTTGGTCCTAGAATTAATTAACAAACTAGTACGTTCCTACTAGGTTGTCAACTAGTTCCTTGAGCCGTTTGTTCGTGTCAACGATTATTTGAGTGCTTTTATTCGTTTGAATGAATTGCTGATTTTTTTGACTCTAGTCCGGCAAGAATTCTTTGAGTCTTCAAACAAGAATCCATTCCGGATAAGAGCTTACTCATACCTTTAAAATTTCACGGTTACTAGCCAATTATACAACACTTGTGGAACACGAACTTGTGGTGAACTAAAGCGGATAATATCTTGACAATGGAAGGAACTACGTCTCATAATGTGGATACTAATGCCCTTGATTCTATGAGGGTCACTCTTGAGGCCGTTACCCGGACACTTGAAAGGTTGAATTCGGAATTTGGGGCCGTGAGAGGGGACTTGGCAGCAATAAAGGGGGAAGTGTCGACTATTAGTGGGAGATTAGAACAAGTGGAGAGTCAAAGGAACTCTCGTCCTTCTACTCCTCTACATGTATCTACCAAAGGTCATGATAGGACCTCCTCCGCAACCATCACCCCCGAAACAGTCCACCAAATGCTAAATGCACCCCAAGCTCCACTAAATACCGCAAGCCAAACTACCTATTTTCCTCCAAACCGAGACCCCACTAGACCACTACATTTCCAAGCCCCTCCAACTCCACAAGAGGGATTTGGACGCCAAGTACCTCCACTAAATCCGAACCCTCCATTCCAAGCTCCATTAACCCAAAGACCACAAATTCCAAATCCTCCGAATCAAAACGGCCAAGGCCGACCAGCCCACTTTGAAGGATACGGTAGAGAGGAGTATGAAGGAGATGGAGCCTTTGATGATGCTTATATGAGGGAGGAGGAGTTAAGAGGGGGTCGAGGAGAACCTAGGAGATACCGGGGGTATGGAGATAGGGGAAACCGACACCAAGAGAGAGACGTAGGCATCAACACCATCAAGTTGAGCCTACCCATCTTTAAGGGTGAAAGTGACCCCGAGACCTACTTAAATTGGGAATCGGCTTGTGACAAAGTTTTCCAAGTTAATGACATCACGGAAGAAAAGAAGAGTTGCTACGCTATAGCTCACCTCGAGGGCTATGCTAACACTTGGTGGGAGTATGTTAAACGATTTGGTAATGAATTAGTTGATGGGCAGCCACCACCTTGGTATCGGTTGAGGTATTTGATGAGACAACGATACCTTCCCGAGAGATATCGTCATGAGTTGCTTGCTAGATTATATGGCTTGCGGCAAGGAGGCAAGAGTGTGATGGCCTATTTTGACGAGTTCCAACAACTCATGTTGAAACTTGATCATCGTGGGGAGCAAATCAGTCACGACATCATCCGGTTCAAGTGTGGATTGAACAAAGAGATCTCCACTCATTTGACCCTTCACCGGTTTGAAACCATAGACGGTATATTCCAAGCGGCCCTTGAGATTGAAAGGGAACTTAAGGAGAGATCATCCTACAAGGCAAGGGTACAAACCCCCTCGGGTTGGCCCAAAAACAAGGACCAACCCGCCCCTACGAAGCTGCCCGAGTCCAAAACAGTCCCTAAATTCCCTCCGAAACCGGAGGCTCACAAATATCCCAACCCAAAGGGGTTCCAATGTTTCAAGTGCCAAGGTTGGGGGCATAAGGCCAATGAATGTCCGAACCGGTGCAATGTGATCCTACGAGAAGGGAAAGTGTACTACCTTGGTGAGGAGGTGGTTTCCGAAAAGAGGGAGGATGAGGCCGAGCCTCAAGATGGAGAGGGAGCTGAAAATGGGCCGAATGATGATGAATTAGATGGTAGTGAAGATGTCTAACCACAAGAAGGGGAGTGTGTGGTTCCAAAATTTGTGGTTAGACGTGTCATGATTAGTAAGGCGATAGATGACCTGAGTCAAAGGGAAAATCTATTCCATACTAAATGTCTTGTAAAGGGGAGTGTGTGCACCTTGGTGATTGATAGTGGTAGTTGTACAAATGTTGCGAGCCATGCTATGGTAAAATTCTTGAAGCTACCAACTATACTACACACTAGTCCTTACAAGCTACAATGGTTGAACGATTGTGGTGAATTAAAGGTCACAAGGCAATGTGTGATTCGGTTTAAGGTGGGAAACTACCACGATGAAGTGCTTTGTGACGTGATCCCAATGCAAGCATGTCACTTGTTGTTAGGTAGACCATGGCAATATTATAGGTCTACTAAACACGATGGGAGGTCCAACCGGTATACGCTTGAGAAGGATAGCCGAAAGGTCACACTTCATCCTCTTTCACCCTCCCAAGTAAATGAGTGGCATCAAAAGATGAGAGAGTTGAAGGGAAAGGGGAAGGAATCCGAAAAGGGAGAAAAGGGGGGGATGCCGTAGGTGAGAAAGTAGGGACATCCGAGGCTGCCCCAACGACACGGGAGATGGAAAACGTAGTGATGTTGGCTAGGAGGAAAGAACTCTTCGTGGACCATGATGAAAACAAGCCGATGTTACTTTTGACCCATTGTTTTAATACTAACCCCACTAATTCTTCCATTTCCCCTTTGATTTCTTGTGTGTTGCAGGAGTATGAAGATGTATTTCCTCAAGAACTTTCGCAAGGATTGCCCCCACTTCGGGGAATTGAGCACCAAATTGATTTGGTGCCGGGTTCACAACTTCCAAACAAACCGGCCTATAGGAGCAATCCCATGGACACTAAGGATCTTGAAAGACAAGTTGAGGAGCTTCTCAACAAGGGATACATCAAGGAAAGCATGAGTCCGTGTGCTGTTCCGGTGCTTTTGGTACCGAAGAAGGACGGAACTTGGCGCATGTGCGTCGATTGTAGAGCCATCAACAAAATCACTATAAGGTATCGTCATCCAATCCCTAGGCTAGATGATATGTTAGATGAGCTCCACGGATCTTGTTTGTTTTCCAAAGTGGACCTTAGGAGCGGCTATCACCAAATTCGCATGCAACCCGGTGATGAGTGGAAGACCGCATTCAAGACCAAATTCGTTCTATATGAGTGGCTGGTCATGCCCTTCGGCCTTACCAATGCTCCTAGCACCTTTATGAGGCTAATGAATCATGTAATGAAGCCTTATATTGGAAAGTTTGTGGCGGTTTACTTTGATGATGTGTTGGTGTATAGTAAATCTATTGATGATCATATAATGCATTTGAGATGCGTGTTTGATGTGCTCCGAAAGGAGAAGCTGTATGCCAACATGGAGAAGTGTTCTTTTGGTGTTGATAAGGTTATATTCTTGGGTTTAACGTGAGCTCAAGGGGTGTGGAAGTGGACGATTCCAAGATAGACTCTATTCGAAGTTGGCCGACCCCTAAAACTATTGGAGAAATCCAAAGTTTCCACGGGTTGGCAAGCTTTTATAGGAGGTTTGTCAAAGGATTTAGTTCCATAGCAGCCCCCTTGACCGAGGTAATTAGAAATGACGGACCCTTTAAATGGGGTGATGAGCAGGCTAGGGCTTTTGAGGCCTTGAAAGCTACGCTCATCTCGGCGCCTTTATTGCAATTGCCCGATTTTGATAAGATGTTTGAAGTAGAGTGTGATGCTAGTAAGGTTGGCATCGGGGCTGTTTTGATGCAAGAAGGTAAGCCCGTTGCTTATTTCAGTGAAAAGCTCAAAGGGGCAACTCTTAATTACTCAACTTATGATTTGGAGTTGTACGCCCTTGTTAGAGCTTTGGGAAATTGGCAACATTATTTGTGGCCTAAGGAGTTTGTGATACGAACGGATCATGAGTCGTTGAAACACCTTAAGAGCCAAGACAAGTTGAATAGGCGTCATGCTAAGTGGATTGAGTTCATCGAGACTTTTCCTTATGTAATTCATTACAAAAGGGGAAAGAAAAATGTTGTTGCCGATGCCTTGTCTAGGAAGCATGTGCTTGTTGCTACCTTGTCTTCGAAATTGATGGGTTTTGAGAGCTTGCGGTTGTTGTATCCCGAGGATCCTACCTTTGCTCCTATTTTTAGGGAATGCGAAGAGTGAGGAAGGGACCGTTGGCTTAAGGAGAATGATCAAAGGGAGGAGGTTGTGTGTTCCTTCTAGTTCTTGGAGGGAATTATTTGTGAGGGAGGCCCATGACGGAGGCCTCATGGGGCACTTTGGGGTAGACAAGACCCTCGGAATCTTAGAGGAGAACTTCTATTGGCCCAAAATGCGCAAAGACGTCACTAAAATTCGTAGTCAATGCGTGGCCTGCCGGAGTGCGAAATCTCGTCTTCTACCTCAAGGATTATACACCCCACTCCCTACTCCCCTTAGACCTTGGTTGGACATTTCGATGGATTTTGTTTTGGGGCTGCCAAGGACTAGAAAGGGCCGAGATAGCATTTTTGTTATTGTTGATAGATTCTCTAAAATGGCTCATTTTATTCCATGTGCTAAAACCGAGGATGCTCGTAGTGTAGCTTCATTATTTGTTGAATATGTTGTAAAGCTTCACGGGGTACCGAGGACTATTGTGAGCGATAGGGACTCCAAGTTCCTAAGTCTCTTTTGGAAGTCCATGTGGGGTAGGCTTGGAACGAAGTTACTTTTCTCCACGTCTTGCCACCCACAAACCGATGGCCAAACGGAGGTAGTAAATAGAACCTTAGGGTCTATGCTACGTTCTATGGTTAAAGGTAAACTGACTTCATGGGAAGATCACCTACCCTTGGTGGAATTTGCATACAACCGGGTAATACATTCGAGCACGGGAATGACTCCCTTTGAATGTGTTTACGGCCTGAATCCCCTTACCCCTTTAGATCTCACTCCTTTGTCTAGTGATCTCATGACCAGCTTAGATGGAAATAAAAGAGCCAAGGCAATGAAGAAAATGCATGAGACGGTGCGGATCAAGCTTGAAAAGAAGAACCAAGAGGTTGCAAAAAGGGTAAACAAAGGGAGAAGAAGGCTTGTGCTTGAACCCGGAGATTGGGTGTGGGTGCATCTTCGAAAGGAACGGTTTCCAGCTCAAAGGAAGTCCAAATTGCTGCCAAGGGGTGATGGTCCTTTCCAAGTACTTGAGAGAATCAATGACAACGCCTACAAGATTGACCTTCCACCGAAATATCAAGTGCACAACACTTTCAACGTTGGTGATCTCTCCCTCGTGGATGCGGTTGAAGATGACCAAATGCTGAATTTGAGGTCAAATTCCTCTCAAGATGGAGAGGATGATACGGTTGGGGCAGCCTCCACAGGTACACGACCTTTCACACGAAGCCAAGCTCGGGAATTACAAAAACTCCAAGCCTTGTTCATGCAAATGGCCGTGTGTGAGTTGGTGATTGAACCAACCAAGGACCTAAACGTTTCTATGTGTGAAGAGAGGTCTTAATGTGTAATAAACTACTCTCCAAGGTTGGCACAAGAAGCAAGGGCGGATGGGTCATTTTACCCCTTTTGTTTGTAGTATAAATAGAACAAGTTAGAGAGTTATCCCTTAGTTTTTGAATGCTGATTTTTGTAACCTAAAAACACTAAACATTTCTCTCTCTCTCTACTCTTAGAAGCCGCCCCTTTATCTCACAAGTAGAGGGATACTTGTGTTGTCTCTTTGGCTAGAAACAAGGGTTTTGAGGTCGTTGAGTGCCTCTTGGTCCTCGTAAGAACTTGGTGTTTATATTCATTAGACTTAGGGTCCTCTCTTGATGTTAGGGTTCTTAGTTTCTTGAATGTTATATGTCAAGTTATCTATCTTTCATTATCTTGTTGTTGTTGTTGATTTTGCTATCTTAAAGTCTAGTGAAGCCGTGTGGGGCTCTTTTCGATTCACTAGCATTGTTGTCTATCTTGTTGTTCTTGTGTTGTTGGACTGAAAAACCGAAACTTAAACTTGTTGTGCTTGTGTTGTTGGACTGAAATCCGAGCCTACTTGAATCTCTTGGTGTTGTTGGTTTGATTTTGTATCAATCTTTCTCCAGCTGAATCTTGTGAGTGCAAATACCGGGAGAAATACCAATGATATCGGTAATAGTCTAGCCTATAGCTCTTTTATATCTTCTAAGCACAGAGAGAACTGCCTTAACTTGGTGCTCACCCAAGTCAGCAGAAATAATCATAGGCAAGATGTTTCCACTGCCTAGAAACACATACCATAAATGTCCTGGCAACTCCTTCAACTCTAACACTAGTGGCTCTTCGATAGATGGCTTAGCCGAAGGTGTTGGTCAATTTTTCAGATCTAAGTCTAGCTTTTTGGGAGCATATGAATAGGATCCCATTCCTGTCAAAGAACACACTACCTCTTCATACTCCTCGATTCCTTCACCATCAAAATTCATCAAGACTGCAGCCAAAGTTTCCACAGAAAATTTCTCCTCGATTGAAACCTCTTGCTCTTCTTTATAATAAATAACAAAGATGGAAAATACACTCATCGCCTATGGTTACCTTATATATTGGCACACATCAAAGTGAACCACCTAATCATTAAGCTTGAACAGAAACTTATTATCCCTCAAGTCATTGAGGGCACTCCCAATTACGAGGAAAGGTCTACCAAAGATTATGGGTACATCTAAATCCACCTCGCAGTCCAAAATAACAAAGTCTGCAGGAAATATAAAAATTTCCACCTTTACTAGCATATCATACAATATCCCCACTGGCCATTTCATAGACCTGTCCACCTTCACCAATCATATATTTGTGGTTGTAGAGTGTTCCAAATCTAACCTCTTATAAATAGCAAGTGGCATCAATTTAATACTCGCTCGGAAACCCCCCTGATTATATAGATAGTTGCCTCTTCCTTAGAATCAGAATCAGCTCTGCCTTGTGACCCAACAATTTTTACCTTCTCAGTTTTCCCAAATAATAAGTGTTTAGTAAGTAGATTTATCTAGGTTTTTTATATATGCCATATCCTGGTCATGCTCCTTCTCTTTCCAATGTTTCTCCGTAGACATACCACTAGACATAATGCCTGGTATGCCAAGATCTACTCATCTTAGTAAACCACTCCAACATATCTATCGCCTCAGTGTATGTAAGCTCCATGAATGATACGGTTGGGGCAGCCTCCACAGGTACACGGCCTTTCACACGAAGCCAAGCTCGGGAATTACAAAAACTCCAAGCTTTGTTCATGCAAATGGCCGTGTGTGAGTTGGTGATTGAACCAACCAAGGACCTAAACGTTTTTATATGTGAAGAGAGGTCTTAATGTGTAATAAACTACTCTTCAAGGTTGGCACAAGAAGCAAGGGTGGATGGGTCATTTTATCCTTTTTGTTTGTAGTATAAATAGAACATATTAGAGAGCTATTCCTTAGTTTTTTGAATGCTGATTTTTGTAAACCTAAAACACTAAACTTTTCTCTCTCTCTTCCACTCTTGGAAGCCGCCACTACTATCTCACAAGTAGAGGGATACTTGTGTTGTCTCTTTGGCTAGAAACAAGGGTTTTGAGGTCGTTGAGTGCCTCTTGGTCCTCGTAAGAACTTGGTGTTTATATTCATTAGACTTAGGGTCCTCTCTTGATGTTAGGGTTCTTAGTTTCTTGAATGTTATATGTCAAGTTATCTATCTTTCCTTATCTTGTTGTTGTTGTTAATTTTGTTATCTTCAAGTCTAGTGAAGCCGTGTGGGGCTCTTTTCGATTCACTAGCATTGTTGTTCATCTTGTTGTTCTTGTGTTGTTGAGCTGAAAAACTGAAAATTAAACTTGTTGTTCTTGTGTTGTTGGACTGAAATCCGAACCTACTTGTAGTTCTTGGTGTTGTTGGTTTGATTTTGTATCATTTGGTATCAAAGCAAGACCGGTTGTGTTCCAACATAACCCATCTTGGGCTAGTTCACGGCTTGAACAAACAACACCAAAAAAGAAATAAAATCGGTGGATGTTGTGTTTATGTGCTAAAGAAGTTGAAGAAGATTGTTGAGGTGTTCATCTTTTGAAATTGTTCATCTTGTTCATCTTGTTGTGTGCTCAAGTTGTAAGACAAGTTATAAAGTTGTTGTGAAAGACTTGCACCCATCACCTTTTAGTCTTGTCAATCACTTTTCCCTAATTCAAGGAGCCTTGTTTTGTGGGATTAGTCTACCAAACATCACTTTTTGAGTTTGAAAAGGGTGAAACACTATAAGATTTTATTTTTCCCACCAAAAAAACTTTGCAAACTATAACAAGTGAGTGAATATTAAGAAAAGAAAAAAAAGAGAGAAGAAAAAAACGTGTGGAACCCTTGCATGCTGCCACGTCACTATAAGCTCAACTTAGGATATTCTTTGGTTGCTAATTGTTGATCCTTGGTTTCCCTTACTTGGTCCTAGAACTAATTAACAAACTAGTACATTCCTACTAGGTTGTCAACTAGTTCCTTGAACCGTTTGTTCGTGTCAACGTTTATTTGAGTGCTTTTATTCGTTTGAATGAGTTGCTGATTTTTGACTCTAGTCCGGCAAGAATTCTTTGAGTCTTCAAACAAGAATCCATTCCGGATAAGAGCTTACTCATACCTTACAAATCTCACGGTTACTAGCCAATTATACAACACTTGTGGAACACGAACTTGTGGTGAACTAAAGCGGATAATACCTTGACAATGGAAGGAACTACGTCTCATAATGTGGATACTAATGCCCTTGATTCTATGAGGGTCACTCTTGAGGCCGTTACCCGGACACTTGAAAGGTTGAATTCGGAATTTGGGGCCGTGAGAGGGGACTTGGCAGCAATAAAGGGGGAAGTGTCGACTATTAGTGGGAGATTAGAACAAGTGGAGAGTCAAAGGAACTCTCGTCCTTCTACTCCTCTACATGTATCTACCAATGGTCATGATAGGACCTCCTCCGCAACCATCACCCCCGAAACAGTCCACCAAATGCTAAATGCACCCCAAGCTCCACTAAATACCGCATGCCAAACTACCTATTTTGCTCCAAACCGAGACTCCACTAGACCACTATATTTCCAAGCCCCTCCAATTCCACAAGAGGGATTTGGACGCCAAGTACCTCCACTAAATCCGAACCCTCCATTCCAAGCTCCATTAAACCAAATACCACAAATTCCAAATCCTCCGAATCAAAACGGCCAAGGCCGACCAGCCCACTTTGAAGGATACGGTAGAGAGGAGTATGAAGGAGATGGAGCCTTTGATGATGCTTATATGAGGGAGGAGGAGTTAAGAGGGGGTCGAGGAGAACCTAGGAGATACCGGGGGTATGGAGATAGGGGAAACCGACACCAAGAGAGAGACGTAGGCATCAACACCATCAAGTTGAGCCTACCCATCTTTAAGGGTGAAAGTGATCCCGAGGCCTACTTAACTTGGGAATCGGCTTGTGACAAAGTTTTCCAAGTTAATGACATCTTGGACGAAAAGAAGAGTTGCTACGCTATAGCTCACCTTGAGGGCTATGCTAACACTTGGTGGGAGTATGTTAAACGGTTTGGTAATGAATTAGTCGATGGGCAGCCACCACCTTGGTATCGGTTGAGGTACTTGATGAGGCAACGATACCTTCCCGAGATATATCGTCATGAGTTGCTTGCTAGATTATATGGCTTGCGGCAAGGAGGCAAGAGTGTGATGGCCTATTTTGACGAGTTCCAACAACTCATGTTGAAACTTGATCATCGAGGGGAGCAAATCAGTCATGACATCATCCGGTTCAAGTGTGGGTTGAACAAAGAGATCTTCACTCATTTGACCCTTCACCGGTTTGAAACCATTGACGGTATATTCCAAGCGGCCCTTGAGATTGAAAGGGAACTTAAGGAGAGATCATCCTTCAAGGCAAGGGTACAAACCCCCTCGAGTTGGACCAAAAACAAGGACCCACCCGCCCCTACGAAGCTGCCCGAGTCCAAAACCGTCCCTAAATTCCCTCTGAAACCGGAGGCTCACAAATATCCCAACCCAAAGGGGTTCCAATGTTTCAAGTGCCAAGGTTGGGGGCATAAGGCGAACGAATGTCCGAACCGGCGCAATGTGATCCTACGAGAAGGAAAGGTGTACTACCTTGGTGAGGAGGTGGTTTCCGAAAGGGGGGAGGATGAGGCCGAGCCTCAAGATGGAGAGGGAGCTGAAAATGGGCCGAATGATGATGAAGTAGATGGTAGTGAAGATGTCTATCCACAAGTAGGGGAGTGTGTGGTTCCAAACTTTGTGGTTAGACGTGTCATGATTAGTAAGGCGATAGATGACCCGAGTCAAAGGGAAAATCTATTCCATACTAAGTGTCTTGTAAAGGAGAATGTGTGCACCTTGGTGATTGATAGTGGTAGTTGTACAAATGTTGCGAGCCATGCTATGGTAAATTTCTTGAAGCTACCAACTACACCACACACTAGTCCTTACAAGCTACAATGGTTGAATGATTATGGTGAATTAAGGGTCACGAGACAATGTGTGATTCGGTTTAAGGTGGGAAACTACCACGATGAGGTACTTTGTGACGTGATCCCAATGCAAGCATGTCATTTGTTGTTAGGTAGACCATGGCAATATGATAGGTCTACTAAACACGATGGGAGGTCCAACCGGTATACGCTTGAGAAGGATGGCCGAAAGGTCACACTTCATCCTCTCTCACCCTCCCAAGTAAATGAGTGGCATCAAAAGATGAGGGAGTTGAAGGGAAAGGGGGGGAATCCGGAAAGGGAGAAAAGGGGGGGGATGCCGTAGGTAAGGAAGTAGGGACATCCGAGGCTGTCCCAACGACAAGGGAGATGGAAAACGTAGTGATGTTGGCTAGGAGGAAAGAACTCTTCGTGGACCATGATGAAAACAAGCCGATGTTACTTGTGGCCCATTGTTTTAATACTAACCCCACTAATTCTTCCATTTCCCCTTTTATTTCTTGTGTGTTGCAGGAGTATGAAGATGTATTTCCACAAGAACTTCCGCAAGGTTTGCCCCCACTTCGGGGAATTGAGCACCAAATTGATTTGGTGCCGGGTTCACAACTTCCAAACAAACCGGCCTATAGGAGCAATCCCATGGACACTAAGGAGCTTGAAAGGCAAGTTGAGGAGCTTCTCAACAAGGGGTACATCAAGGAAAGCATGAGTCCGTGTGCTGTCCCGGTGCTTTTGGTACCGAAGAAGGACGGAACTTGGCGCATGTGCGTCGATTGTAGAGCCATCAACAAAATCACTATAAGGTATCGTCATCCAATCCCTAGACTAGATGATATGTTAGATGAGCTCCACGGATCTTGTTTGTTTTCTAAAGTGGATCTTAGGAGTGGCTATCACCAAATTCGCATGCAACCCGGTGATGAGTGGAAGACCGCATTCAAGACCAAATTCGGTCTCTATGAGTGGCTGGTCATGCCCTTCGGCCTTACCAATGCTCCTAGCATCTTTATGAGCCTAATGAATCATGTAATGAAACCTTATATTGGAAAGTTTGTGGTGGTTTACTTTGATGATGTGTTGGTATATAGTAAATCTATTGATGATCATGTAATGCATTTGAGATGTGTGTTTGATGTGCTCCGAAAGGAAAATCTGTATGCCAACATGGAGAAGTGTTCTTTTGGTGTTGATAAGATTATATTCTTGGGTTTTGTCGTGAGCTCAAGGGGTGTGGAAGTGGACGATTCCAAGATAGACTCTATTCGAAGTTGGCCGACCCCTAAAACTATTGGAGAAATCCGAAGTTTCCACGGGTTGGCAAGCTTTTATAGGAGGTTTGTCAAAGGATTTAGCTCCATAGCAGCCCCCTTGACCGAGGTAATTAGAAAGGACGGACCCTTTAAATGGGGTGATGAGCAGGCTAGGGCTTTTGAGGCCTTGAAAGCCACGCTCATCTCGGCGCCTTTATTGCAATTGCCCGATTTTGATAAGATGTTTGAAGTAGAGTGTGATGCTAGTAAGGTTGGCATCGGGGCTGTTTTTGATACGGGACAAATGGCCATCTTATATTTTGATGACATCTTTGGAGGCCAACATATAGAGGATCAAGACTTGGTCACCTCGAGAATACAAGAACATGCATGGAGAACCTGTTTTGAGCATAACTTAAAGCAATCTCGCGTGTGGAAGATTGCTTGGATCCTTTAAGATTGAGGACTCACGGTTTTGGACCTTAATTAAGGGCATTTTGGACATTACACATGGTGTATTAACACACCATGGCCGCACCTATCATTAAGGGCAAGGTGGTCTTTTTATCTTCTTTTGTAATACACTATAAATAGGTCATTTTAGCTCATTTCTTGTAGATTTTGGAAGGATGAAGAATTGAAAGACATAACTTCTCTCTTTTGAGAGTGTAACACCCTTAGTTGTAGGACTTGGAAAAGTCATCCTTAGCATAGGGCTTGGAAAAACCAATATTGATCTTTGCTTGGAAACGGTAGATCTTGAGGCGAGTTCATTCCCTTGGTGGTCACCGTAAGAGTGTGGTTTTGATTGTTACATTCATTAGGGGTTAGTGTTGAAATACACTTGGTTCTTAATCTTGTAATAATCTTGGTCTCACTATCTATCTTTATTTTTCTTGCAAATCGTGTATGTGTTGTGTAGTGGACTGTTTTGGGGTCTTCGTTGAATCCGAAACTTGTATTATTGTTGTTCATCTTGTTCATCACGTTTTGTAACTGTTTTGGTGTTAAAATATACTCTTGTATCTTGTATTCTTGTTGTTGGTAGCGAATCCGAGTGAGGTCTCCATCTTGGTCCTCGAATCCTTAAGATTAGTGGACTGATTTGGTGTTTGTTTCGTGCTTCCCTTGTCAATCCCGTATCATTTTGTATCAAAGCTAGGTCACGGGTTCGAATCCCGCTTACACCATGCGCAGGTTCGAGGGCGAACCTTTCCCTAAGAAAGGAGGGATGATGGCAGATGGCCAGTCATCTCAGGTTTGGAAAGGATGACACCCAAAGGGGGTGTGGGTCCATCTCGAGTTGGCCTTGGTGGGGGTGTGTGATCGGGTTCGTGACCCTTTGGTTCAGGGCCTTTAAAGGGTGGGATGCGCCTTCCTCTACCAGCTATAGCTTTTAGAGCAGTTGGTTAGTGGCTCACCCTTAAGGTATGGCCATCTTATATTTTGATGACATCTTTGGAGGCCAACATATAGAGGATCAAGACTTGGTCACCTCGAGAATACAAGAACATGCATGGAGAACCTGTTTTGAGCATAACTTAAAGCAATCTCGCGTGTGGAAGATTGCTTGGATCCTTTAAGATTGAGGACTCACGGTTTTGGACCTTAATTAAGGGCATTTTGGACATTACACATGGTGTATTAACACACCATGGCCGCACCTATCATTAAGGGCAAGGTGGTCTTTTTATCTTCTTTTGTAATACACTATAAATAGGTCATTTTAGCTCATTTCTTGTAGATTTTGGAAGGATGAAGAATTGAAAGACATAACTTCTCTCTTTTGAGAGTGTAACACCCTTAGTTGTAGGACTTGGAAAAGTCATCCTTAGCATAGGGCTTGGAAAAGCCAATATTGATCTTTGCTTGGAAACGGTAGATCTTGAGGCGAGTTCATTCCCTTGGTGGTCACCGTAAGAGTGTGGTTTTGATTGTTACATTCATTAGGGGTTAGTGTTGAAATACACTTGGTTCTTAATCTTGTAATAATCTTGGTCTCACTATCTATCTTTATTTTTCTTGCAAATCGTGTATGTGTTGTGTAGTGGACTGTTTTGGGGTCTTCGTTGAATCCGAAACTTGTATTATTGTTGTTCATTTTGTTCATCACGTTTTGTAACTGTTTTGGTGTTAAAATATACTCTTGTATCTTGTATTCTTGTTGTTGGTAGAGAATCCGAGTGAGGTCTCCATCTTGGTCCTCGAATCCTTAAGATTAGTGGACTGATTTGGTGTTTGTTTCGTGCTTCCCTTGTCAATCCCGTATCATTTGGTATCAAAGCATGGCTTGATATTGTTCCTACAAGATCAATCTTGGGCTTGCTTGTTAGAAAATTCAAAAAAAAAGGTGTTAAAAACTGAAAAATCAAAAAGAAGCAAATCTGTCCATTTTGTGTTCTTGGCCGAAATTGTGTTATTGTTGTGTCTTGGCCGAGATTTTTACTTTTTTTGTTGTTTCTAGTGTTAGTTTTCTTCATCTCTAACACTCTTTAGTCTAAATCTAAGTTTGAGCTTACATTGTTGGTGTTGTATACGTGAACTTGGACTTGGCCGATTTGTTGTTGAACATTGTTGTGGTGGACTGTTTTGGCCTTGTGGCTTTCATCTTGTTGTTGTTATAAGCTTGGCCACGTGATATTGTTGTTAATTGGTGGATTGAGAACCATTTTGTTGAAGGTGTAGTTGTCTTGGCCAAGTGTTGGAGATATTGTTATTGTGGAATTTGGGAGTGGCCGTGTGAAAATTGTTGGTGTTCTTGGAGATTATTGTTGTAGTTCTTGGTGTTGTTGTTGTTGTTCTTGATGTTCATCACCACCTTCATATATTGTTGAAGATAAAGTGAATGTTAAATCTAAAAAGTTGAAGGAAAAGGGTGTATTATTTGTTAGTCTTGAAAGACACTACAACTAACAAAGACCTATCAATCAAGTCTCAACCACTTTCCAACACTTTTCCATGATTTAAGGATCCATGTTTTAAGGAGAAGTACAATAAAGTCAAGTCTTGAAAACTTGAAATTGAAAAGGGCTCGACTTGTTTGAATTTCCCTCCTTAAACAAATTCCACCAAAGTCCAAATTGAAAAATTGACCAAGACTTGAAATTGGACAACAAAAGTTGTGTGGGACCGAAACCAATACGTGACTGCCATGTCATCACTGCTACTGTTCACGCAATATTTCCGAGCTCAAAATTTTAGATTCTTAGTTTCATCTTATTGTTTCATTAGTTTCATGTCTTGATTCTAGAATTAATTAACAACTAGTAATCACCTACTTAGTTGTAGATTAATTATTGAATCCGTTTCTTCGTGTCTTCGTTGTTTGTGTGCTTTTCTCATTTTTAACTCGTAGTAACTTCTTTGTTTCAAGTTCGTAAGTGAATTTTATTTTTGTGTCTTGAGTCGATCAAACAAGAATCTATTCCGGCCACCAAGTAGAATTGACATCCTATTGACTACCGGAGTATAAACAACCTTTCAATATTTGCCGCTCCAATTGTGAGAATCACAAAGGTGAGTGAATACGAGTGTTAGTGAGAAGTTTTTACTACTAATCTTGTTTGTTCATTTTGTAGGTTTAAAAGGTGATATAAGGGGAATATGTCTTCGATAGCCGGGGATTATTGTGACTACAACATGGGAGACTATGATTGTAGTGAAGGGTTTTATGGCTACGAAGTTGAGGGAGATTGCGGAGGCTATGAAAATAGCCATGATCGAGACTTGGGCAGATTTGAAAGTTACTGTTTTCAGGGAGAAAATGAGGTGAATGAAGTGCCTAGTGCTTATGGTAACTTTGGAGATGATGTAGGACCTCGTGATGGATCTTATGATGATGTTGGGGCATGTGAGGAGTCTTACACTTCTTACTCCGAACCTAGATTTGGTGTTAGGTATAACCCTTTTGTTTGCAAAGCTTATGAGAGCTATGATGAGGGTACACGTGAGGAGTATGAAGATCCATATTCTCCACCTTGTAGTACTTCTTATCAAAGTCGATATAGTGTAAATGGTTATACTAGCTCTAGTGGAGGTTGTCCAATGAGAAGAAGAGGGTATGCATCTCCAAAACTAAGGGGTACTCGTATGCCTTACAATGTAGATCCAAGAAGGAGTGTACACTCCGGAAAGGTGACCATGTGTGGGATACCGGGCTGCCTCATTGAGCTAAATGATAGGTACCATAGAAACTACATCGTTCCATCCATGGTTGACTACTTGGGGTTGTTTCGTGAGCCTTTACTTGTTCCATACTTCTTGGACGGGTTTAAGGTTACTGAGAGGGTCAAGGTTGTCTTCTCCCAATTTGAATACCATGAGGAGGTGTGGTGCGATATTCTTTCATTGACATACGGTCATGTATGCTTAGGTGCCAATTGGTTTGCACAACATAGAGTTCCAAACGTGCAAAATTGGCCAAATATTATAAGAGACCAGTGGGGGAATCGCCTCATGACTTACTTGCTGCCCAAGCCACGAAGAGAAATGCCTACCTACTGCAACCCGAATTATTATGAGAGACAAAAGATTGAGAGGAGTAAGGGGGTGCAAGGTGGTAATCCGAGAGTTGAAAAAAGAGAGGTTGTGTGGAGCAAAGTGAGGGGATTACCACCAAACGATGCTAACATTGGTTGTCCTTCTATTTCAAAGGACATTTGTGTAGGTACCAACATGGCAAGCGAAGAAGAACAATGCCAAAAGGAAGTTGCTGCCCAAGCTTTTGGAGGACCTTCACACCATGACAAAGAAGAATCTACTCAAGGACTTCAAGGTAAAATGGATAACTCTTACACTTTTGTACATGTGAATGATAATTGTGTGGCTAGTAGCCCATTGAGTGTGAGTTGTAGTTTTCCTATATGTGAGTCTATTGTTTCTTTGCCACTTGATGATGATGTACATATTGTGAGTTTGGATACACTAGTTGACCCTATTGATAACAAAATTGACTCCGCTTGTGAGATCAATTTATGTCCACCTAGTGTTGAAGCCTATATGTTGAATGGAAGTACATCATCTTGTGTAATGGGTGTTGATCAACTTGTTCGTGAAAACTGTCCACCACTTGAGTATGTGTGTGATGTACTTAATAGGACTCAAGTGAGTGAAATATTTGAAAATGTTGGTCAACAAAGTGAGAATGAACCCGAGAGCTCTTCTTGGGGTAATATTGTGTTTGAAACATCCTTGAAACTTGATATTGATCATTTAGAGAGTGAGGAACTTTCTTGTTCCAAATCTGTCCGTAAGGTAGATCACACTCTTTTTAGGTATAATGTCTTGTTTGAAGATGATTTAAACACTCCTAATGAACCTAGTGGTGAAAATGACGGTATAGCTTGCCTTGGAAGTTATAGCCTATATGCTAACCCACTATGGTGTGACAACATTCCTCCTAAAGAGGGAAATCTCTTCTTGGAAGATGAGAGTACTCTTAAGGGTAAGGAATGTGTAGTTGCGGAAGCTACTTCTTCTTCTACTTTGTGTGATTTCATTGTTGAGAGTACTCATGGTGATTATTGGGAAACTAGTAGTGAGTATACACATGAGAGCACCTTAGTAGAAGTCGATTTGAGTGATACCTTTCTCTACTCTCTATTTGATTTGGATGATATGTATGTTATTGTAGAGAGTATGTCATTTAGTTTAGGTGTAGATCTCGGGAAATGGAAGTGTTGTCGAGACCCATGTCTATGGCCACTTTTCCCATTTGACCCCGGTGCCAAATTTAGAAATGGTGATGTTGGTGCACCAAACTTGTTGCTTGGTCTACATGACAAGCAAAGTGTTACTCTTGATGTATCCTATACCCAAATCCTTTGTACATCTTTTATTGAGTTTTTAATATTCCTTTCAAAGGATTCTTGGTTATATTGCAAATATGTGCAACCTTGGCATGTTGAGATGATTTGTTATGCTAACCCTAACCCTCATGCCATGAGGAATTTGTATTTGTTTCTCCTCTCTTCTGTTTTGCAAGGTTTGGATTCGAGGTCGAATCCTTTTCAAGAAAGGGAGGATGATACGGGACAAATGGCCATCTTATATTTTGATGACATCTTTGGAGGCCAACATATAGAGGATCAAGACTTGGTCACCTCGAGAATACAAGAACATGCATGGAGAACCTGTTTTGAGCATAACTTAAAGCAATCTCGCGTGTGGAAGATTGCTTGGATCCTTTAAGATTGAGGACTCACGGTTTTGGACCTTAATTAAGGGCATTTTGGACTGACACATGGTGTATTAACACACCATGGCCGCACCTATCATTAAGGGCAAGGTGGTCTTTTTATCTTCTTTTGTAATACACTATAAATAGGTCATTTTAGCTCATTTCTTGTAGATTTTGGAAGGATGAAGAATTGAAAGACATAACTTCTCTCTTTTGAGAGTGTAACACCCTTAGTTGTAGGACTTGGAAAAGTCATCCTTAGCATAGGGCTTGGAAAAGCCAATATTGATCTTTGCTTGGAAACGGTAGATCTTGAGGCGAGTTCATTCCCTTGGTGGTCACCGTAAGAGTGTGGTTTTGATTGTTACATTCATTAGGGGTTAGTGTTGAAATACACTTGGTTCTTAATCTTGTAATAATCTTGGTCTCACTATCTATCTTTATTTTTCTTGCAAATCGTGTATGTGTTGTGTAGTGGACTGTTTTGGGGTCTTCGTTGAATCCGAAACTTGTATTATTGTTGTTCATCTTGTTCATCACGTTTTGTAACTGTTTTGGTGTTAAAATATACTCTTGTATCTTGTATTCTTGTTGTTGGTAGTGAATCCGAGTGAGGTCTCCATCTTGGTCCTCGAATCCTTAAGATTAGTGGACTGATTTGGTGTTTGTTTCGTGCTTCCCTTGTCAATCCCGTATCAGTTTTGATGCAAGAAGGTAAGCCCGTTGCTTATTTCAGTGAAAAGCTCAAAGGGGCAACTCTTAATTACTCAACTTATGATTTGGAGTTGTACGCCCTTGTTAGAGCCTTGGGAAATTGGCAACATTATTTGTGGCCTAAGGAGTTTGTGATACGAACTGATCATGAGTCGTTGAAACACCTTAAGAGCCAAGACAAGTTGAATAGGCGTCATGCTAAGTGGATTGAGTTCATCGAGACTTTCCCTTATGTAATTCATTACAAAAGGGGAAAGGAAAATGTTGTTGCCGATGCCTTGTCTAGGAAGCATGTGTTTGTTGCTACCTTGTCTTCGAAATTGATGGGTTTTGAGAGCTTGCGGTTGTTGTATCCCGAGGATCCTACCTTTGCTCCTATTTTTAGGGAATGCGAAGAGTGGGGAAGGGACCGTTGGCTTAAGGAGAATGACCATTCCTCTTACTCTCGGTTCGATGGGTATTTGTTCAAAGGGAGGAGGTTGTGTGTTCCTTCTAGTTCTTGGAGAGAATTATTTGTGAGGGAGGCCCATGACGGAGGCCTCATGGGGCACTTTGGGGTAGACAAGACCCTCGGAATCTTAGAGGAGAACTTCTATTGGCCCAAAATGCGCAAAGACGTCACTAAAATTTGTAGTCAATGCGTGGCCTGCCGGAGTGCGAAAGCTCGTCTCCTACCTCAAGGGTTATACACCCCACTCCCTACTCCCCTTAGACCTTGGTTAGACATTTCGATGGATTTTATTTTGGGGCTGCCAAGGACTAGAAAGGGCCGAGATAGCATTTTTGTTATTGTTGATAGATTCTCTAAAATGGCTCATTTTATTCCATGTGCTAAAACCGAGGATGCTCGTAGTGTAGCTTCATTATTTGTTGAACATGTTGTAAAGCTTCACGGGGTACGGAGGACTATTGTGAGCGATAGGGACTCCAAGTTCCTAAGTCTCTTTTGGAAGTCCATGTGGGGTAGGCTTGGAACGAAGTTACTTTTCTCCACGTCTTGCCACCCACAGACCGATGGCCAAACGGAGGTAGTAAATAGAACCTTAGGGTCTATGCTACGTTCTATGGTTAAAGGTAAGCTGACTTCATGGGAAGATCACCTACCCTTGGTGGAATTTGCATACAACCGGGTAATACATTCGAGCACGGGAATGACTCCCTTTGAATGTGTTTACGGCCTGAATCCCCTTACCCCTTTAGATCTCACTCCTTTGTCTAGTGATCTCATGACCAGCTTAGATGGAAATAAAAGAGCCGAGGCAATGAAGAAAATGCATGAGACGGTGCGGATCAAGCTTGAAAAGAAGAACCAAGAGGTTGCAAAAAGGGTAAACAAAGGGAGAAGAAGGCTTGTGCTTGAACCCGGAGATTGGGTGTGGGTGCATCTTCGAAAGGATCGGTTTCCAGCTCAAAGGAAGTCCAAGTTTCTGCCAAGGGGTGATGGCCCTTTCCAAGTACTTGAGAGAATCAATGACAACGCCTACAAGATTGACCTTCCACCGGAATATCAAGTGCACAACACTTTCAACGTTGGTGATCTCTCCCTCGTGGATGCGGTTGAAGATGACCAAATGCTGAATTTGAGGTCAAATTCCTCTCAAGATGGAGAGGATGATACGGTTGGGGCAGCCTCCACAGGTACACGGCCTTTCACACGAAGCCAAGCTCGGGAATTACAAAAACTCCAAGCTTTGTTCATGCAAATGGCCGTGTGTGAGTTGGTGATTGAACCAACCAAGGACCTAAACGTTTTTATATGTGAAGAGAGGTCTTAATGTGTAATAAACTACTCTTCAAGGTTGGCACAAGAAGCAAGGGCGGATGGGTCATTTTACCCCTTTTGTTTGTAGTATAAATAGAACATGTTAGAGAGTTAGTCCTCACTTTTTGAATGCTGATTTTTTGTAACCTAAGAACACTAAACTTTTCTCTCTCTCTTCCACTCTTGGAAGCCGCCACTACTATCTCACAAGTAGAGGGATACTTGTGTTGTCTCTTTGGCTAGAAACAAGGGTTTTGAGGTCGTTGAGTGCCTCTTGGTCCTCGTAAGAACTTGGTGTTTATATTCATTAGACTTAGGGTCCTCTCTTGATGTTAGGGTTCTTAGTTTCTTGAATGTTATATGTCAAGTTATCTATCTTTCCTTATCTTGTTGTTGTTGTTAATTTTGTTATCTTCAAGTCTAGTGAAGCCGTGTGGGGCTCTTTTCGATTCACTAGCATTGTTGTTCATCTTGTTGTTCTTGTGTTGTTGAGCTGAAAAACTGAAAATTAAACTTGTTGTTCTTGTGTTGTTGGACTGAAATCCGAACCTACTTGTAGTTCTTGGTGTTGTTGGTTTGATTTTGTATCAATGAATGTTCCTCCTGCAACATTGTCTATAGTTTGTTTAGTGATGCAGTTTAAGGCTCGATAGAATGTCTCCATCAAATGCTTATCGTCATCTTGTGGTTTGGGAATTGTGTAAGCTTCTTATTGAGTCACATCCAAGTCTCATGTAGTTCCTCATTCGATAAATATCTAAAGTTGATAATCTCATCCCATAACTGTAACATCCTGGAGGGTAGAAAGAACCTTTCTAGGAAAGCTCCTTTTAGTTGCCTCTAGTTTGTTATTGAATCAGGCGCTAACTCATTCAGCCATATTATTGCCTCCCTAGATTGAGACAACAGGAATAACCAAAGGCAAATTGCATTTTTTTCAACACCCGAATTGTCAAAGGACTTGCAAATGTTTATGAAATTCATTAAATGCATGTCCGGGTCATCTTCTAGAAGTCCTCCAAACAACCCCTTAAGATTAAGCAGCAGTATCATGATGCTACTGATATTAAACTTCACCCTAGGTGCTAATGGTAGTGGGATGATTTGTTAGGTCACACCAGCCTTATCTAAATTTGTGTCATCATCCTCATCAGGTGCAAAATGCATAGCTGGTTAGTGGTTTGCTCTACCTCTAGCTGCCTGGTTTCTATTTAAAGGTACTTCTACATTCTCCGTACTCCTCCTATTTTTTGGGTTGATCTGATCACTATCCCCCAAATCTTTTTTATTAGGATTAGGGTCATGGGATGGTTGACCATTATTATTCCAATTAACTATGCTCTAGCCAAGGCGTCTAGTCTATCAACTTTTTGTTGTTCTTCTATTCTACCAATTAGATGTGGTTAAGGATTAAAGGGTAATAGCGGTTCTCCTGAGCTTTTGGTGCATGGAATAAACAACAATAAGCCTACAATGAACCAAAAACAACAAATAAAGGTAAAATTTGGGAAACTTGACCAAAGGTCAATTAACAATCACAAACTTAATTGACAATTGTATTCCCCGGCAATGGCGCCAAAATTTGATAAGCCCAAATTACAACTCTTTTACAAGAGTGTAAGTGGTCGCTGTCAAATATAGAACCCAACTAGGTTAGGGTCGAATCACATAGGAAATACTATGCACACTAAGTGTTATGGTTGTTAACAGACTGTTGATCGAAGGTTCCTAATTAAAGGGGTTTGTGAATTGTTAACAGTATTTAAATGGTTGTAACGAGTAGCGTTCCTGCAAGCAAGTTTTATTGAAACTACTAATTCAATGAGACAAACAAACTAGAGTTATGTTCACCAAGATGTTCAATCAGATGGGTTGTGACTTATCTTAAATTCCCAATTTACAACTTCAATTTCAAGAGTTATTAAATTCTAAAGTTAACCTATTTGTCACAACCTAAATGGGTAGTTTACCCTTTGATTCTTCAAACTAAAAGAATGTATGAATTTATTCAACAAATTTCTCATGTGAGTCAATCCGTGTCAAGGCATCAACTCGTAACCCAAAGGTTAAGGCCTTTAAACTTCATGTAAACTCCTTATTTTCCCAACATATAATTTTATTCTCAGAAAAATAATGTTTTTGGGCTTACCCTTCAAGTTTGCAACCAAGAAAGGCCATTAATGTGAAGAAGGGTTTATACAATCTCAATTACATATGGAAATTAAGTATTTTCACAACCTCAATTAGTTATTCACATCAAGGTTCTCATAAACCTAGTTATGGAAGTTTATCCACACACCTCAAGAGAAGAAGAAGAGAAAATCATTGTGTTGGTTATAAATACATTCAAATAATTACTTACAAAGGTTACAATAATTTTTCTTGGATCTTCAATGAGAATATGAATTAAGATAACAAATCAACAATTGTAGCTTGAATCATATAGAATAATACATACAATAAGGTTTCTATATGGAAAATATTATAAAGATCCCTAAATAAAACATATACTGGGTTTTTATATGTTCCCAGATCATGCAAATTTGAAATTTGAACTCATTAAAGTCACGTCAAGGTTGACAATCACGTTGACGGACCATCAATAGGCTGACGGTCCATCATATTGACCATCACTAAAGGTCCCAATTGGCTACTTTTTAGTTAAGTGGTGACGATAAGGTTGACAGACCGTCGCTGGCCTGGGGGTCCGTCGCATGAGCCATCGCTTGATCTTCTGAAAATCCATTCTCCATATCATCCTGATGGCAAAGTTGGTAGTCTTTTAGAGATCTGACAGTTCATCACTTGGACCTTCATAGGGATCACTCACTTGGTCCTTTTTGTTTAACTCTGACGGTCACCCTGACGGTCTGTCGCATAGCTGACGGTCCGCTGGTTCGATCGTTAGTGGCCTTTTCCTTCTACTTTTCTAAGTTTCTTTTTTCACTAACTTTTTGACCTTAAAACACTAAAATCCAGTATTAAATACAACAACAGTTTCTTGAAAATGTACAATTATCTATTGAAAAAGATGTAAAATATTCCGTCAAAAGTCGGAACATCAGTGAGAAGCTACGATACATTTTAGGAAAGTTTCCCTTCTTTTAATATTCATGTCGTGCGATGGATTCTAAGATCTGTTAAACTTTTTCTTCTAACTCATCCTCTACCATTTATAGAAAATGCCTCCTAGAAGGGTTAATGAAAGGAGAAATGTTGACTAACCTACCCCGCCTATTCCTGAAGACCCTCTTAATGAGTAAGTCTCTCACATTGAATTTAGAGATACCTTTACTATATTGTCCCAGTCTATGGACACTCAGAATAATTAGCAGGATTTTTCTCTAGCCAACCCCGTAATTAACAAAAAATCAACTAGAATTCGAGACTTCACTTGGATAAATCCTCCAGTGATCTCTGCATCCAAGAATGAGGAGGATCCACATGAGTTTCTTAATTGTGTACAAAAAGTGATAGATATCATGGGTGTCACTTTTAGCGAGAGTGTTAACTTATCCATTTAGCAGTTGCAAGGGTTGGCCCATTATTAGGTTAAGTTGTGGAAGGAGGACAGAGGTATCGATGCAGGGCCTGTAGAGTGGGATGAATTTTCTGCTACCTTCTTAGACAGGCTCTTCCCACTTGAGTTGAAGGATTCAAAGGTTTAAGAATTCATTAATTTGAAGTAGGGAAACATAAGTGTGAAGGATTACTAACTCAAGTTTACTCAGTTAGCAAGGTATGGTTCGACTATCGTGGCTGGTTCCATATCCTAAATGAGCAAGTTTATGTATGGTGTTTCAGATGGTGTGGTCAAGTAATGCAAGACAATGATGTTAATTAAGGATATGGAACTTTCTAGGTTGATGGTTCATTCTCAGCAAATTGAGGAGGAGATACTCAAAGAAAAAGAAAGGTATAATAAGAGCGCCAAAATTGGTATTTTCAACTTCTCACTGCAAAGGTCAGATGGCGGTGATCATTCTTAGTTCCACTATAAATTTTTAGCTCTGACCCCATCTTCAGCCAGTGCGTCAATGCCTAAATTCAGATAGGATAATCGTGATAAAGCGCTAGGATCTAACACTCAAGGTAGTATGAATAACAACTGCACCAATCTTGTTGGCAAGAGATGTGGGAAGAACCATTAGGGTGAGTGTAGGGTAGGTAGTGATGTGTGTTTTGAGTGTGGAAAGTCAGGCCACAAAATAAGGGATTACCTAGTGAGTATGTGGAAAGGTAGAAATGAGCGTCAGCAGGGTCAGACAAATTTTTCATCTCTAGTAGGTCACACGACTAAATAGGGTGCCACCTCTAATGCCACTAGTAGGCAACATTTGAACCTACTCTATGCCTTCCAGACTCAACAGGGTCAGGAAAGTTCATCTGATGCAGTTACAGTTAAGTTACAAGTCTTCCATCTTCATGTTTATGCATTATTAGACCTCGGAGCTTCACTTTATTTCATGAATCCTTATATAGTTGTAAACTTTGGTAACAGTATCGATTTTTAGGATAACCCTTCTTAGTATCTACTCTATCAGGTATTTTCATCAATTCTAGATGAGTACACAGAACTTCCCCAGTCATAGTGTCCCAAAAAGTTTCCTCAGTAGATCTTGTAGAGTTAGAGATAACTGATTTTGTTGTCATTCCTGGCATGGATTGGCTTCATTACTTTTGTTCCTTATTTTATTGTAGAAATATGACTGTCAAGTTTGGGTTTACTAATGAGCCAGTAATAGAATGGAGGGGTAGTACCTAAGTTCCTATAGGTTAATTTATTTCTTACCTTAAGGCAAGACAGATGATTTTTGTGGGTTTTATTTACCATTTTTTCTGAGTCAAGGACTCAAGCTTATAAACTCAGAGTCTTGAGTTGTTCATCGTAGTAAATGAGTTCCCAAGTGTGTTTCCTAGAGATCTTCCCAGAGTTCCTCCTGAGAGGAAAACCGACTTCAGAATAGATCTCCTTCCATATACCCAACCTATTTCAATTTCACCTTACAAAATAGCTCTAGATGAGCTTAAGGAATTGAAAGAATAGTTAAAAGACCTCTTATATAAAGGCTTAATCAGTCCTGATGTCTCTCCATAGGGCGCTCGAGTTCTCTCCATGCACAAGAAAGATGGTTCCCTCAGAATGTGCATCGACTACCATAAGTTGAACAAAGTCATAATAAAGAATAAGTATACACCTCCTAGTATCGATGACTTGTTTTGCCTACTCTAGGATGCAAATTATTTCTCTAAGATAGACCTCATATCCAGCTATTATTAGCTCAAAGTCAGAGAATGTGACATTTCAAAAATAGCCTTAAGAACTCGATATGGTCACATTTAATTTTTACTTATGTCTATTAGACTAACAAATGCCCCTGCAACTTTTATGGAGTTGATGAATAGAGTGGTCAAGCAGTACTTGGACATGTTTATCATAGTCTTTATAAAAAACATCCTTATCTATTCCTGTAGTGAAAGTGATCATTCAGACCACCTGAGAATTCTTTTGCAGACCCTTAAGGATCACACTTATTTGTTAAGTTCAACAATTGTGAATTATGGTTGAAATCAATATCTTTCCTTGGTCATATTATTTATGGTGAAGGCATTTGAGTTGATCCTTAAAAGACCAAAGCATTAAGAAACTGGTCAAGACCCATCTCTTCATCAAATATTTAGAGTTTCTTAGGCTTAACTAGTTACTTTAGAAAATTTTTTGAGGGATTCTCTTCTGTTTCTTCTCCCATGTCTCAACTGACTCCAAAGAAAGTCAAGTTTCAATGGTCATATTCATGCAAGAATATTTCTTAGGAGTTAAAGACTCAACTCACTTCTTCTCTAGTGTTGACCATACTAGAGGGTTCTAATGAGTTTGTAGTTTATTTTGATACTTCCAAAGTGGGTCTTCTCTTTGTATTGATGTAGGGAGGTAAGGTCATAGCCTATGCCTTAGCTGAAACCCCATGAAAAAATTATCCAACTCATGACCTCGAGTTGGCAACAGTTGTCTTTGCCTTATAGATTTAAAGGCATTATATCTATGGTGTTCATGTTGATACATTCACAGATATTAAAATTTACAGGTATGTGTCCACACAGAAATATCCTAATCTTCGTCAGAGAAGATGACTTGAATTATTGAAAGACTATAATTTGAGTGTGCCTATATCACCTAGGTAAGGACAATGTTGTAGTCGATGCCCTTAGTAGATTGTCTATGGGAAGTGTTGCCTATGTTGAGAAGGATAAGAAGGAGTTAGTTCACGAGGTTCATCAACTTTCTAGATTAGGTGATTGATTGGTAGATTCGACCGAAGGTAGTATATGGATTCAAAATTATTTGGAGTATTTTCTGGTCTCTAAGATAAAAGAAAATGAAGAAAGAGATACTATTTTGGTTATGTTAAAGGAGGTTGTACAGGATAAAAAAGTTGAGGTTTACTTCCAAGGGAATGATGGTGTGCTTCATTTCCAAGGTAGATTATGTGTCCTGAATGTGGATGGTTTTAGGCAGCGAATATTAGCAGAAGCACATAGTTTGCGGTATTCTATTCATCCAGGAGCCACTGAGATGTACTGTAATTTGTAGGAAGTCTATAAGTGGAATGGTATGAAGAAGGACATTGCGGAGTTCATGGAAAAATGTTTGAATTATCAGCAGGTTATGGTTGAGCAACAGAGACCTAGTAGTACACTTTAGGAGTTCAACATCCCCACTTTAAAGTTAGAAATAGTGAACATGGATTTTGTTACAGGGTTACCTAGTACACGTCATCAACATAATTCTATTTGGCTTATTATGGATAGTATGACCAAGTCAGCCTATTTCTTACCGGTTCTTATTCTTATTCAGCAAAATATTATGCTAGACTCTATGTCAGGGAGTTAGTGAAATTACATGGGGTCCCTATGACCATCATTTTAGGCAGAGGCACTCAGTTTACCTCCAACTTTTGGAAGGTTTTTCAGAAGGGTCTTGGAACCCAAGTTCACCTCAATACAACTTTTTATCCCTAGATAGATGGTCAGAAAGAGAGGACCATGCATACCTTAAAGGATATGTTAAAATCTTGTGCCATCAATTTCAAGGGGAGTTGGGATGACCACTTATCTTTGATTGAGTTTTCCTATAATAATAGTTGCCACTCTAGCATCCAGATGTTTCCATTTAAGTATCTTTATGGTAGGAGGTGTAGATCTCTTATTGGATAGTTTGAAGTCGGTGGGGATACCTTAATAGGGACATATTCGGTATTTGAGATGATGGAGAAAGTTTAGTTGATTCAATAAAGGCAAAAGACTGCTCAAAGTTGTCAAAAATCCTATGTAGACATAGGGAGCAGTGAGCTTGAGTTTGATATTTGTGATCTTATGTACCTGCAGATTTTGCCTATAAAGAGGTAAAGAGGTTTGGAAAGAAAGAGAAGATCAGTTCCTTCTATGTTGGACCATATAGGATCTAGAGACATTTTTGGAAGGTATCTTATAAGTTAGAGTTGCCTACAGAGTTAGTAGCAGTAGACCCAACGTTTCATTTCTCTTTACTAAAGAAATACATTGGTGACCCAACTTTGGTAGTTCCTTTAGAGAGTGTGGGTTTAGAAAATAGCCTCTCCTACGAGGAAGTCCTAGTTGAGATCCTTGATAGCCAGATTTATAGATTGAAGAATAAAGAAGTTGTATTAGTAAATATTTTCTGGAGAAATCAGTCCGTTGAGAGAGCTACTTGTGAAGCAGAAGATGATATATGAACTAAGTATCCCTATCTCTTCTTTGCAATTTTGAATTCAGCTTGAGGAAATGTTTATTTAGATTAATTCTTATATATTTTCTCTCTGATATCTAATCATCCTCATGTTATATTGCATATTCATGAATTTTGTTCAGTCCATGCATCATGTCTTACATTCAGATATTTAATCATGATTCAACTCATAAATGTTCAGTGTATGATTTCAGTCTTCCTAGTACTCCAGCCCAGCTAGTTTCATTTGAGGAAAAATGATCACAAAGGGGAGATATTATAATTACCTGAGATTTCATGTTCTAAATCTCACATAAGATAGCCAATGGGGTTAGTTTTCCAATGCCTAAAGCCTTGTACCTATCTAATGTCTTGGCACAAAGTTGGGGAAAATTTTCCCAAAGGACCTAGTACAATGCTATGACCATTAATCAGGAGAAGAGCCGTTATAACTCATGACATGTTTTCACGAGTGAGTCATAGACATACCAGTGAAGGCCCCATGTTTGGTACATAAGACTTGTAATAAGTGTCTACGAGTCATTGTGATAAACTTATAATCATAATGTACCCATAAATTTTTTCCAGCGGTTATGAGTCCAAGGTATGACTTGTAGTCAAACCTTAATGCCATTGTATGGACCTGTAGCCTGACCAATGTATGATCCAAGGATACATATTTTGACCACAACTTCAGCAAATGACTTGTAGTTAGTCATTACGAGTCTTTAGGTGACAAGTCATAATCGTATCAGAATATTATCAAGATCCTAGGATGCTAGCCTATGACTTAGACTACGGCTTGTAGTCAGCCCCATCGAGTCATAAGGTGAGCCGTAGAAACTGGGAGCGAGTTTTTCTACACATTTTTCTAGGGGCTTGTATGTCTTTTCCCACTTCCTTAAAAGACAAACCCATGTCATTTTGGCTTCACTAAGGGTGGTTTTAAAAGGTCCAACAACCCCAATTCATAACACAACCCTCAAATCCACCAAAAGGAATCAAGACAGACGGTTTTCCTTTCTTCCTCAAACAATTAGGGTTTCTAAAAAATAATGCCAACATTAAGAATATCATCCAACCTTCTACTTCAGGTATATGGGATATACATTAATGGGTTCCTTACACACATTGAGTCCTAAGAATTCCCTATTTCTACAAGTATAAATCCTTTTTATTCTAACTGGTAAAGTTTCATATGGATTATGAATTCTTTAAGTTGTCCTAACTATCTTTATTTTAAACCATGAAAGCATATTTACCTCTTGATAATGGTATTACCATATGTTTGATGATGCTAATGTCCACCTCATGATTTTTTATTATAATAAGGGTTTTAATTCATGATTTTCCCATACAATGAACAATTTTATAATTTCAAAGGGTATTTTGAAATAGATTGTGCTGGTGGGTTATGAACACCCGATACATAAGTAAATTATGCATGTTACAGTTTTTAGGTTATAATTCATTTAGATTAGACTTGTATCTCTATATTTTAGAATGACCTCAGAATGTGCACTCATCAGTATTATACTATGTTAAATATAAATAAGTACCAATGTTATTCTGTTGGGAGTAACACGAGTCATTGGTAGCAATACCTAAGTTCTAGTCTTCCTACAACATTATAGATTATGAGGAGTCCTCCATCAGTAGAGGCATGACACCCTCATCCTTTAGGACATAAAATTGTGGATCCATATCGTCAGCCATGTGTTAGTACCTATGGCAAGGTACCAACACCCTTCTAACTAGGGTTACAGGTTAAACCCTGATTAGCTCAGATTGAGGCATGTCTGTTGCAGTTAACTCCAATAGTCTTGGTTTAGTATTCAAGGTATATCAACATAGGTTCGCATAACCAAGTTTTTAGTTTATCAGTTATTCAGTTTTACAGATTATTTCGGTACATGATCATGCTTAGTCTTTTATTCGTTTAACATGTTCATGTATTCATGATTAGTACTTATATATATTTTTTACTTAGTCCCTACCACACATACTAGTACATTGATGAGTAGTAAATTTAACACTCATTAATGCCTAAATTTATGCCCACTACTATGATTTAAAGGTGTTAATGAGATGAATTTATCATTTGAATGAGCTAATTTCCGTGTTTTGTAGATATACAAGTGTTGGAAAGAAAAGAAGTGAAATGAGCTAAAAATAAATCAAAAAGGGAAGAGTTAGTGTAAAAGCTGGAAAAAGCCTGAGAAAGAACTAACCCTCAGTTACCACGATCGCGATCTGAGGGTTGCAATTGTGGATAGTCCAACTTAGTCATAGATGGTGATTGTGATGAATTTTTTGGCAATTGTGGGAGATGCGATAACAACCAAGATCTTGCAATCACGAGTGAGCAAAAAATAGCCAAGGGGCAGTTTGTCATTTCCTACAGCTGGATTAAAATCTCTATAGGACAAAAAAACTTTCAATTTTTCGGATATGTCCAACTAGTTTTTGAAGTTTTGGCTTTGTAAAACCCTACTAATTTGGGAAAAAACATTTTTCTTAATTTTCCAATTGAATTTAGTTATAATTGAGGTTAAATTGAAGAATATTCTTGATTGCATCTTGAATTAAAGCATTGAATGATTCTTTTGGCATATTTCCTTCCATAAACTTCATGAGTAACGAAACATTTATCTTAGGATTATGTTGAAATATGGTGCAAATATGTGTGAGTTTTGATTATTAGCATGGATTCTTGGTTAATGACGCTGGGTTTCACTAATACTTGCTTGTTGAATGGGAATTTGTAGGTGAAAAATCCAAATTCCCAAAATCTCACATCATCCTTAAAAAAGGGATATGAGTATACTTATGGATCCGATATCATCCTTGAAAGAGATATATGGGTGAAAAGGTATTATTGAACAATAGTTAGATGTAGTTTATTCCTTTTTCATTATCTTAGAAATAAGGGTGAATGGAGAATTTGCTAGGTCTTGGGCATCTTCCTAGAAATAGGGATGCCCAATTTTGGTTTTGGGTGGATGTAATTGCCACCATGGGGTATCCGAAAGTATCCATGGGTGATATTTTTAATGTGTGGTTGAAAAACTATCATCAAAACCCTTAATCTAGCCTATCCATATAGTCATTAACTAGTATTTGGATTTGATTATCATGGACCCATGCATTATTTACTCCTAGGAAGATATAATCCAAAAACTTGTCTCATATTTAATTCTTATCCACATTTCTTTCTCTTAATTAGTAGTTTGAGTAGATTTTGGTAAAACGACCCTTCCAAACCATACCCCTAAATTTTAATTTATGTATTTCATTTTGATTACACTATATATTTATACTTGGACGCTTTCAACACCTATAGGATTAAAGACTATATTTACTCCTTGTGGATTCGACCCTAACTCATGTTGGTTATTATATTTTACAACGATTACCTTTCCCATAAATTATGGAGTAAGTTGAGCGTGATCAAAATAGCATCATTATCGAAGAGTGAAATTAGTTTTTGCTTGTGCGGTGTTGATTAGCTTTGGGTTTACCCGTAGTGGTTGTTATATATTTTGGTTCTTGCTTTTATTTCTCTTTAGGTTATTTAAATAGTGTCCATAACACAATGAGTGACCATGCAAGTAATGCCGGGACCTTCTGTAATGCCCCGCAAAATCCTTTTCTAGTTTGAGCTTTAGAACGTATTTGGTAAAGCAAAAATCCGAGTCAAAATGTTTCGAAAATATCCTCCAAAGTATGAAATACTTTGAATTGTGTGAGAATCTATTTGATCATGAATTAAGATCATAGAGGTCCCATAACCCATGGTCGAGTTGAAAGCTTTCATAGTTCAAGTTTTAGTGACCGTCAAAATTTGGGTCAACTTCAATCGACTATAACTCGTTGTATATGGAGAAATGGGTGGCTTGTAATATCAAATGAAATATCTTTGAATTATATTTCCAACGATACCAATTTCTCCTAAATCCGATATCGGATCAAAGAGTTATGCCCATTTTACTCCAGCCTGTCAAGCTGGAAAATGGTGACGATGTTTCGACGGGCTACCACGTTTCTGACGATCTTTTTGACGTCGTCGTCAGATTCTGATGACATTTTTGATGATATCGTCAGCCCTGGGCAGAAAATCATAAAATCCACCCTTTTTGTGATGATATTTTGTGACGGCCTGTCACAAATGTCGTCAACCATTTTTTCCAGCAACTTAGAGACATTTTTGCAAGGGTATTTTGGTCATTTCCCACCCTTTTTGAGCCTATATAAATATGGGAACCTCTTCCAAAAACCTAATTTCAATATTTTTCTGTTTCAATTCTCTTAATTCTCTTGAGAAGAGAAATAACTAGGGTTTCAATCAAGAACCCTAATCTTCCAAAAATCATCCATAACTTCTTCAAGATTTCTTCAAGAATAAAGTTTCTCATAGTGTGGGCTTCAAGAATTATTTATTATAAGTGTGGATAGAGTCTCAAACATTAGAGTTCATCCAATTTCAAAGGTTAAGGTATGTAGATGTTGATTCTTGGGTCCCTTTCATCCAAGAAGCTCAAGAACCCTTTTCAAAACTCAAAGATTTTTATGTTTATGAATTTTTAATAATTCGTATGAGTTGAAATTGATGTTCAATGTGTTGTTGAGTTTTGATTTATGTTTGTCTTCAAGATTTATGAGCTTTGATCCTAGTATGTGGAACTCATGTGATGTTTGTGATAGACCATCTTGAAGTTATTTTTTTTTCATGTGATGTGTTCATGACTTTTGGGTATAGAAATGGTTGAATAAGTGAAGAATGTTCCCCATAGGTTTGATAAAGAGCTTAGGTGAAACATAAGATCCATTATAATATGTTGAAGGTGAAACTCCAAATTGTGGGCTAGTCCATGCATGCCTAGTGTTTGATAAAATACCTTAGTGAGTGAAATGTGCCAATTAGCATGAAATCCCCAAGTAGGTGTAAAATCGGTCATGTTTAGTGGATGTTGAAAGACCCTAGTGAACAAGTCGAGATATGATGGTTGTAAGATTCCCCGATTTTGTACTCTTTGATATATGCTAAGCTTTTAAATACGTGTCAAGTGGTTAACAAGAAAATAGTGACGTGTTAGTATGAAGTTTTCCCCAAATCAAGTGATATCCAAATACATGACAAGACCAATATAGGTATGAAGTACTTGATGTAAGATCTCGTTGAATGGGGTATAATCTAATAGCATGTCTTCCCTAGGCTAGTATATGATGGTGAACCGATGTTGATGATCTTTAAAGGTTTGGAGTGACCCTTTGGTGGTTGTGATGATGAATAGAGGTCTATATTTCCTAAATGCTTAATGCGATGTCGGAAGGATCTTGAGAGGGAAAGTATGTTATGATGCCCAACTACTTGAAGTGATGCTTTAACGATTGTGATAATACATAAATGATTGTAATGATGAATGAATGCTTGTAATACATGAATGAATGCTTGTAATACATGAATGAATGCTTGTAATAATGAATGAATGGATAACCATGATGATGCATGAATGATTTGTGATGAAGAATGATTATGTCTTACTTTTATGTTATCGAGTCCTGGGGGTATTTATACCCGAAAAAAGAGTTGTTGACTAGAGCCCTTGTCAGTTTCTCGATAATTCTAATCAAGCCATGATTCTCAGATCTCAGTGAACTATAGAACTCTATTTCCTCAGATAAGTGCGAAGCTTAATAAAGCTCAGTAATCTCAGTTATCTCTGTAATCGCTGTATCGCTAGTAATCTAGCCTCAGACATGCAATCAGCTCAGTTCTAATAGTATTCAAGTAATTCAATTCTAATCTCAGAAGCGATTCAAGTAATCTATTCAAGCTCTGTATTGTCAGTCAGATACTATGATTCGATATATTTTTCGTCAGATACAGAACCAAGTGATCTCAGCGTAACTCAATCAGACCTTTGGAGTAATATGATCAGTGTCAGATTCAGTTTAGCCAGTGTTCAGTTGAGAATTCATTTCTGAGTCTTCCAGTTGGGAGTAGAAACTAGCACCGATCGAGCTCAAGGATGGGAACTCACCACTAGTAGAGGGTGTGATTCTTAGAAGCAATCCTTGTACTCCAAAACTACGTAGCTAGCATAGGTTGAGACATCACACCTGTTAGTTGAGGGTGGATGAGAGAGATCATACATGCTAGATGGGGTGACTTGACCTGCTAGATGAGGGCTTCCCCGTTCTCTCTTGAGGACCTGCTGGATGAGGGCCACATAGAGTTATCTTTACCAGTGGCGCGGTAATGACACCCTTCCAACTGGGGCACAGGTTGGACCCCACCTGTGGTAGGTCGGGGCATGTTGGTTAAGTGACTACCACCCATAATTTCAGTTTCAGATTCAGTCTCAGTTTCAGAATTAGTATTCAGAAATCAGGACTGTCAGATACAATTATCTATCATTATGAGGAACTCAGATAGTTTCATTAATTTAAGGGCCATCCCATTAGATAGACTTGGTCTCACATACAGTTATTTGATATCATATTCAGAGATATGTCGTCAGACAGGCTTGACCATAGAATCAGATTTCTATTGAGTATTCTTGTTGTCAGATTCAGATATAATCATATTTCTTATCATTGATAAAGCTTCCGAAATCATCTGTTAGAAAGGTTGATCTCTAATCCTGTCAGTCGAAAGCAGTAAGTCCAAGAATTCATTCATTAATGTAAGAACATCCAGATCCTCAGTTATCAGTATCAGATGAGTGAGTGATTCAGTATCTCAGTGTCAGTAGTGAGTTCAGTCTGTAGTAAAGTGATATATGAGTTTCAGTTTCTAGAGCTTCGATAATTGTATTCATGTTCTATGCATTCATGTATGTGTTCTCATGCAATATTTTCATGAGTATTCAGTTTAGATATTACACATGCATGAACCTTTGCAAATGCCTACCCCGTCTATATACTCGGTACATTTTTGTACTGACACATTTATGGTATGGTGTTTTATTTGACACCATAGGTTCAGAGGCACAGGATCCAGATTATCCTCAGCAGTTCAGTCCCCGTCAGCAACAGTAGTTGTGAGTCCTCTTCTTTCGAGGACGAATCTCAGTTTACTATTATTATTTCAGATTTTGTTTATTTTTAGTTGACGGAGTTAGTTGGGGACCTGTCCCATCAAATCTACAGTCCAGACAGTTTAGAGGCTTTTCAGACGGATGTATTAGTATTCAATTTTCTGTATTATGAGTATTCATGGATGTGTTGAACCTTATGGCTTGTTTCCACATTTATTTAAGACATTGTGCAGTGTACAGGTACAAATATTAGTAAAGGGTTAGCTTATGGTCCTTCGGGGTCATAAGCACCATGTGACATCTTGGGATGAGATCTCGGGGCATTACACCTTTGATGGGCCCCTTGATGATAAAGAGAAACTCCATGATGTTGGACGTGCGAGTGTTATCCATATACCACCTAATCAAGGAAATAGGGTATTCCACATCATGAGTGTTATTTGCACATGGTTCAAAAAAAAGTTCTATTTGGGTGTAAAGCTCATGAAGACCCAAATTTGCACTAGAAAGAGTTTGGGGAAGTGTAAACCCCCTTCGACATTGCATACATCTCACAAGTGTCCATACGGTTGTGCCTCATTCTATTTTCTCTAATAGGTGAGGCGGTATTGTGGCTATGATATCTTCCCATTGGGTCAATCACATCATGGGTTGAACTTACCATTACTTTCTTAGATCGATACTTCCACCATCAAAGATGTTGCAATTACATGACAAAATCAGAAACTTTTGTCAATTGAATAGAGAGCGTCTATATAAGGTATAAGAGATATTTAATGGGAAGCTTATTCAATGTCCCAATCACGAGGTCCCGAAGAAGATGTCCTTCATGTCTTCTACCGAACTTTGAATCAACTAAATAAAAGCATGGTGGATAATTCGGTCAGGGGGTCACTTGTGAAGTTGTGTTATCATGTGGCTACAAACATGCTTAAGAAAGTCACAAAAAAAATGGGGGATAGCATAACCGATACATTGAGGTAGCTAAAGGGTCCCCCACCTCCTATATTGATAAAGAGCAAATAAAGAGAGATAAAGAAAGGGAGAAAAACATGGAAAAAATAATGATGCAATTAGAGCTTCTAACGAAGCATGTGATGGTTGCACCTACAAAAATGGTAAATGTCGTGACATCCAACAGATATGATAAAGAAGAGGCCAACAGGCTTGATAAAGAAATTAGATATTTGGCTAACTATCAGGTGGGTTCCTGCCAGGCCTATTAAAGCAAAGGTGGGAACCATGGTTAGACCGATCATGAAAGAGAATGGGAATGGTACGATAGGGATAGAGATTGTGAATAGAGGGACAAAAAAGTGAGTATGATGATATGTGTCCCCCCATTACCGAGTAAAAGGAAAAGTGTCTGATTTTGTTTATCCCAAAAAATTCCTAGTGATATCTATGTGAATCCAAAACATGATATCCAAGTATTGACAATTGTCATTAGGAGTGGAAAATCCCTCAGTGATCATGTGGTGGAAGTTGAAGAAAAGTCCAATGTTTAACAAATAAATATGAAGAAGAAGAATATGGTTGATTCAAATGATGAGGCTCTAAAGTCACTAGAAGGGGATAAAAAAGAACCAATAATAATGGAAGAAATGGTTGATTAATAGGAAAATCCTAAGGTAGTTAAGAATGATTAACCACAAAGTGATTTGTTTCCTACCATGAAGGTTCCCCCTCCATTTCCTTAAAGGCTCAAAAAGGAGGAGGATAATGCCAAATTCAAGATGTTCCTAGCTAAGCTTAGAAATCTTGCAATTAATATCCTGTTGCTAGAGGCCATTCAAGAGATTCCCAGATATGCTAAGCTTATGAAAAAGTTGATGTCAAACAAACGTCTAGTTGATGGTGAAAAAATTGAAGTTACCCATGGGTGTAGCTTTATCACGACTAGCTTTACAACAAAAAAGAAAGAGGATCTCGTATCATTTACAATCCATTATACCATAGGTACATACAAGTTTGATAAAGCCTTGTGTGACAAGAACCAATCTTATGCCCTATACAATCTATCAAAGACTTCAGTTGGTCACTCCTACTCCAATAACAATGAGGCTATTGATAGCGGAACGGTTTATCAAGAGACCGATTAGAGTTTTGTGTGATGTTTTGGTGACGGTGGATCACTTCATTCTTCAGACAGATTTCATTGTGCTTAATTTTGAAATCAAACAAGAGATACCTATTATCCTTGGCAAGGTTCTTACTATTCATATATTATAATATGAATATACCAAATCAATTCATTATAAATGGGTAATGCGATTCCACTAATACAGAGCCAATTCTAATAGATTTATTAGATGTCCCATTAGTGTGCATCCAGTAGGAATTGAACCTACAAATTCACTAATTTTGAGTTTGGCACTTTAACCATTCAACCATGGATGCTTAGACAGGATCCTCGTACATGGTCAATAACCAAATTCTAATTGAAATGAAATATTTTGGATAAATAAATGTAATTTAGGAGGAATCAATGAGAGGACATCAATTCAAATCCTAGATTTTTGAATTGAGAGAGATATTGAGAGAGATCAAGAATTTTCACCATTTCTTAGATTCATGGACCCAATTCAATTTAGCGGGATCCCTAATTCAGATTTTTTTTGACCTTTTCTTTCAACCAGAAGAGATATTATTGATATAGTATTAGGAGAAATGAATCTTTGAGTCCAAGATGATGAAGTTTCCTTTCAAGAATGCAAGATCAAAAACAATCCATAAAACTACAAGTGGTTTTCTTTGTTGATGTGGTGGATGAGGAAGTAGATGATAGGTCCCTCAATTATCCACCTTAAAAGTTGAAGAATATTGTTCCGCGATGATAAATTAAGCGTTGGATGGGAGGAAACCCATCAATGCCATGAAAGTGGCCTGTATCTTTTGGTTTTTATTAAGTAGAATAAGGTTCATTTTTGTTTGTGGTTAATCCGCTAAATTAAGGTACTATGAGGTGTTTTGAATGAGGTTGAGAAAAGGGAAAGAGTGGTTCATTTGAGTAATGGGCTGAATAATTAAAAACAGGGGAGCAAAAATAGCCCTGGTGATCGCGATCGCGATGGGACGCAATTTGCAATCATGATGACACGGGCTTTGCAATTGTGATCCCCCGATCGCGAATATGATTGCCACCGTTTAAAAAGATAAACAGTTGCACCCCCTTTGCCTATTCTCCCCTCAAACTTTTTGAATTTTTCTCTCAATTTGCACCCATTTTGGGTCATATTTTGAGCTTCCAAAATTATTTGTTGCATATATCTTTGCATCTCTCAATTGGTATATTCTTAGAATTTTCTTTTTATGCATTTGTATTGGCCTTAGAACTTATGCCATAAGATTGGCCTAAAACTTATCCTTTGAATGCTAATTTTTTTGTTAATTATGCTTGTGTGATGTGGTTAGCTATTTTTAGTGGTGTGCACATTGTTGAGGAAGTCTTGAGTACCCAAAATTTTTCAAAAGGATAGAATTAGAATGTGCACACTAAGTGTTCACTTAAATGCCCAAACAAATTCCTTAATTATTTTCACATGTTCTAAGGGCATAATCGAACACCTTGGGACTGTGTTTCATGTTTAGAATGTAAAATATTTGATATGGAGCACAAATGGGAAATAAAATTGGAAATTTAAGAGACTGAGAGGTTGATCAAACTTTCCTCAGTTACAATGATCACAATCCAGGCAGACTGCAATATGATAATTGGCACCAATCTGATAGACTGGTCCAAATCTTAGGTTTTGAATTTTAAACCTTCCCATGTCCCATAAGCCTTTCCTTCAGTTCAATCAAGTTAAATAACATATATTCCACACTTCTTCCTTATGAACTAATTCCTTGTGTGTGAATCCTAGGTACCAAATGGAAGCCTTTGGTAGCCACCGTGTCATGGCCTCAAAATGCAAGGCGACATATTATGAGGACCTCATGCAAAAGAAGTTGCTACTTGAGATGGGGATCTTACTAGAGAAGGTGCCTAAAAACTCTCGATCTTCTATGAGAGGCCATAGAAAATAGGGTGGATTTGCTTTTCCCCAGAACTATTTTGAGCAAATAAGCAGTGCGTAAGGAAGTTCTACGTGAATCTCAGTGTAGTAGATCTCTCTATCCCTAACCTAGTTGTTATGATTAAGGGTAAAGAGTTTTTTTGGGGCATAGAAGATCAATGGATTTTATAGGTTGGAAAACATGGACATGAGTGGCTATGAGGCTAAGCATTATGCTCTTGGGAGCTGGTTGGCTGAAGATTTATGCTTGGGGAGGGAGGTCCCATGGGCCCCTACTAAAATGGAGGTTCTGATGAGTGACTTCGCAGCCAAAGAAAGGATCTTGTTGACCTTATCTGTAGAAAAGTCTCCCCTTCTACCAACCTGACAAATGTCCCAACTATGCATGGTCAGATGGTGGCCTGCCTCTTGGACAACATTCCTCTGAATGCTGGCCGGTTTGTGCTCACAAAAATTCATCATTATAGGAACAAAGGGGGTCCGTTCCTATGTTTCCATCATTGAGAACTGAGATATGTAGGCGATCCGAGGTTGATGAGTTCCTGAAAAATAGTTGGGTCTCTCCCAAGACTCACATTTACCCACTGAAGATCTAAAGAGAGGGAACTCCTATGAAGAGCAAGAAGAGAAAGGTTAATATAAGCAGGTAAGTAGAGGACGATGTGGATTCATACAGGCCATCCATAGCAGATCCATTTGATGAGATCTCCGGAGATATGAGAGCGATCAAGGAGCTAGTGTCCAAGATCCCTCAGGGGTTGGGAGAGTTTTTCACCACCCACCACTCCTATGTTGCTCAGTCCAACTATGAGATATATCTAGAAGATTAGAAGAAGTAGGAGGAATTATTTATAGGATTGATAGGGCCTAATCATCTCTATTACATTTTCATAGGGAGCTCAAATACACGCATAAAAAGATAGAGAAGAGGGAGAAAAAGAGGGATAAATTTTTCAGAAAGATGTAAAAGGGGTTGAAGGGACATTGAAAGGTACTAAAACATAGAGATAGACTTTCTTCCTAGAGAGTTGAGAGTTATGATGATACTCAATCTGAGTGGTCAGGCTTAAATATTGCTAGAGGAGATGCGGAGACCAACAACAACAACAGTTCTTAATGTTGTTACAGGGAGCACCCTTTTACGCTTGTCATGCTTTCTTGATTATGCAGTGATGAGTCTAAAAGATTTTAGTTAGTTTACCGATCTCCGTGTTCATTCATTTATTCTATATTATTGAGATAATTTTGGATAGCTTGATGTTGATTTGGGTGATTTTTATTTTTTTATTTTGTGTTGTAATATTCGGGCACTCTGATGGTGCCCAGATTTCATGGATTAGTTGCTTGTTTTATTCCAAGATTTTTAGTTTACCTTTATCTTGCTTGTGATGATTTTGGACGAGCCTTTCACTATGATAGATTGATTAACGACAATCATAAGGGAAAATTATCATGATTGGGTTTTGTTCCATATATGCAGGTGAAGTCTAAGTACCCAAAGCAGTGGTGTTTTGGGATCGCCCTTTTACCTATGGTGAATTCTGATACAAAATTGACAAGGGAAGCACGAAACAACCACCAAATCAGTCCACTAATCTTAAGGATTCGAGGACCAAGATGGAGACCTCACTCGGATTCGCTACCAACAACAAGAATACAAGATACAAGAGTATATTTTAACACCAAAACAGTGACAAAACGTGATGAACAAGATGAACAACAATAATACAAGTTTCGGATTCAACGAAGACCCCAAAACAGTCCACTACACAACACATACACGATTTGCAAGAAAATAAAGATAGATAGTGAGACCAAGATTATTACAAGATTAAGAACCAAGTGTATTTCAACACTAACCCCTAATGAATGTAACAATCAAAACCACACTCTTACGGTGACCACCAAGGGAATGAACTCGCCTCAAGATCTACCGTTTCCAAGCAAAGATCAATATTGGCTTTTCCAAGCCCTATGCTAAGGGTGACTTTTCCAAGTCCTACAACTAATGGTGTTACACTCTCAAAAGAGAGAAAATATGTCTTTCAATTCTTCATCATTCAAAAACTAGTGAAAATAAGACTAAGGGGGCCTATTTATAATATATTACAAATGAAGATAACAAGACCACTTTGCCCTTAATGAGAGGGGCGGCCATGGTGTGTAAATACACCATGTGTAATGTCCAAAATACCCTTAATTAAGGTCCAAAACCGTGAGTCCTCAACCTTAAATTCTCCAAGCAATCTTCCACACGCGAGATTGCTTTAAGTTATGCTCAAAACGGGTCCTCCATGCATGTTCTTGTTTTCTCGAGGTGACCAAGTCTTGAGTCTCTATGTGTTGGCCTCCAAAAATGTCATCAAAAGATAAGATGGCCATTTGTCCCGTATCATCCTCCCTTTCTTGAAAAGGATTCGACCTCGAATCCAAACCTTGCAAAACAGAAGAGAGGAGAAACAAATACAAATTCCTCATGGCATGAGGGTTAGGGTTAGCATAACAAATCATCTCAACATGCCAAGGTTGCACATATTTGCAATATAACCAAGAATCCTTTGAAAGGAATATTAAAAACTCAATAAAAGATGTACAAAGGATTTGGGTATAGGATACATCAAGAGTAACACTTTGCTTGTCATGTAGACCAAGCAACAAGTTTGGTGCACGAACATCACCATTTCTAAATTTGGCACCGGGGTCAAATGGGAAAAGTGGCCATAGACATGGGTCTCGACAACACTTCCCTTTCCCGAGATCTACACCTAATCTAAATGACATACTCTCTACAATAACATACATATCATCCAAATCAAATAGAGAGTAGAGAAAGGTACCACTCAAATCGACTTCTACTAAGGTGCTCTCATGTGTGTACTCACTACTAGTTTCCCAATAGTCACCATGAGTACTCTCAACAATGAAATCACACAAAGTAGAAGAAGAAGTAGCTTCCGCAACTACACATTCCTTACCCTTAAGAGTACTCTCATCTTCCAAGAAGAGATTTCCCTCTTTAGGAGGAATGTTGTCACACCATAGTGGGTTAGCATATAGGCTATAGCTTCCAAGGCAAGCTATACCGTCATTTTTACCACTAGGTTCATTAGGAGTGTTTAAATCATCTTCAAACAAGACATTATACCTAAAAAGAGTGTGATCTACCTCACGGACAGATTTGGAACAAGAAAGTTCCTCACTCTTTAAATGATCAATATCAAGTTTCAAGGATGTTTCAAACACAATATTACCCCAAGAAGAGCTCTCGGGTTCATTCTCACTTTGTTGACCAACATTTTCAAATATTTCACTCACTTGAGTCCTATTAAGCACATCACACACATACTCAAGTGGTGGACAATTTTCACGAACAAGTTGATCAACACCCATTACACAAGACGATGTACTTCCATTCAACATATAGGCTTCAACACTAGGTGGACATAAATCGATCTCACAAGCGGAGTCAATTTTGTTATCAATAGGGTCAACTAGTGTATCCAAACTCACAATATGTACATCATCATCAAGTGGCAAAGAAACAATAGACTCACATATAGGAAAACTACAACTCACACTCAATGGGCTACTAGCCACACAATTATCATTCACATGTACAAAAGTGTAAGAGTTATCCATTTTACCTTGAAGTCCTTGAGTAGATTCTTCTTTGCCATGGTGTGAAGGTCCTCCAAAAGCTTGGGCAGCAACTTCCTTTTGACATTGTTCTTCTTCGCTTGCCATGTTGGTACCTACACAAATGTCCTTAGAAATAGAAGGACAACCAATGTTAGCATCGTTTGGTGGTAATCCCCTCACTTCGCTCCACACAACCTCTCTTTTTTCAACTCTCGGATTACCACCTTGCACCCCCTTACTCCTCTCAATCTTTTGTCTCTCATAATAATTCGGGTTGGAGTAGGTAGGCATTTCTCTTCGTGGCTTGGGCAGCAAGTAAGTCATGAGGTGATTCCCCCACTGGTCTCTTATAATATTTGGCCAATTTTGCACGTTTGGAACTCCATGTTGTGCAAACCAATTGGCACCTAAGCATACATGACCGTATGTCAATGAAAGAATATCGCACCACACCTCCTCATGGTATTCAAATTGGGAGAAGACAACCTTGACCCTCTCAGTAACCTTAAACCCGTCCAAGAAGTATGGAACAAGTAAAGGCTCACGAAATAACCCCAAGTAGTCAACCATGGATGGAACGATGTAGTTTCTATGGTACCTATCATTTAGCTCAATGAGGCAGCCCGGTATCCCACACATGGTCACCTTTCCGGAGTGTACACTCCTTCTTGGATCTACATTGTAAGGCATACGAGTACCCCTTAGTTTTGGAGATGCATACCCTCTTCTTCTCATTGGACAACCTCCACTAGAGCTAGTATAACCATTCGCACTATATCGACTTTGATAAGAAGTACTACAAGGTGGAGAATATGGATCTTCATACTCCTCACGTGTACCCTCATCATAGCTCTCATAAGCTTTGCAAACAAAAGGGTTATACCTAACACCAAATCTAGGTTCGGAGTAAGAAGTGTAAGACTCCTCACATGCCCCAATATCATCATAAGATCCATCACGAGGTCCTACATCATCTCCAAAGTTACCATAAGCACTAGGCACTTCATTCACCTCATTTTCTCCCCGAAAACAGTAACTTTCAAATCTGCCCAAGTCTCGATCATGGCTATTTTCATAGCCTCCGCAATCTCCCTCAACTTCGTAGCCATAAAACCCTTCACTACAATCATAGTCTCCCATGTTGTAGTCACAATAATCCCCGGCTATCGAAGCCATATTCCCCTTATATCACCTTTTAAACCTACAAAATGAACAAAAAAGATTAGTAGTAAAAACTTCTCACCAACACTCGTATTCACTCACCTTTGTGATTCTCACAATTGGAGCGGCAAATATTGAAAGGTTGTTTATACTCCGGTAGTCAATAGGATGTCAATTCTACTTGGTGGCCGGAATAGATTCTTGTTTGATCGACTCAAGACACAAAAATAAAATTCACTTACGAACTTGAAACAAAGAAGTTACTACGAGTTAAAAAATGAGAAAAGCACACAAACAACGAAGACACGAAGAAACGGATTCAATAATTAATCTACAACTAAGTAGGTGATTACTAGTTGTTAATTAATTCTAGAATCAAGACATGAAACTAATGAAACAATAAGATGAAACTAAGAATCTAAAATTATTATTTTTTTTGAGCTCGGAAATATTGCGTGAACAGTAGAAGTGATGACATGGCAGTCACGTATTGGTTTCGGTCCCACACAACTTTTGTTGTCCAATTTCCAGTCTTGGTCAATTTTTCAATTTGGACTTTGGTGGAATTTGTTTAAGGAGGGAAATTCAAACAAGTCTTGGAGCCCTTTTCAATTTCAAGTTTTCAAGACTTGACTTTATTGTACTTCTCCTTAAAACATGGATCCTTAAATCATGGAAAAGTGTTGGAAAGTGGTTGAGACTTGATTGATAGGTCTTTGTTGGTTGTGGTGTCTTTCAAGACTAACAAATAATACACCCCTTTCCTTCAACTTTTTAGATTTAACATTCACTTTATCTTCAACAATATATGAAGGTGGTGATGAACATCAAGAACAACAACAACAACACCAAGAACTACAACAATAATCTCCAAGAACACCAACAATTTTCACACGGCCACTCCCAAATTCCACAATAACAATATCTCCAACACTTGGCCAAGACAACTACACCTTCAACAAAATGGTTCTCAATCCACCAATTAACAACAATATCACGTGGCCAAGCTTATAACAACAACAAGATGAAAGCCACAAGGCCAACTCCAAGATAATAATGTTTTCACACGGCCAAGATTACAAAACCAACAACGGCCAAGTCTCTTTGGTGTTGCATTTCAGTTTTTTTTTTTTTCTTTTTTTTTTTTCTTTTTTTTTTTTTAACAAGAGATGAAGGTTGTGAAGAACTTCAAGAACAACAACAATACTCTTTTCAAGATCTACAACAACACCACAACACAAGGCCTTCAACTCGGTCAAGGCTAGAACAACAACATCCAATCGGCCACACTTTGTTCACAACAACAATATTAACACTTCAAGCTCAAGTTTGGATCGACTCAAAGTGTTAGTGAGGAACAAAAACTAACACTACAAACACACAAGACAAGTAAAAGACTTCTAGACCTAGACTCAAGAACAAATCTCGGCTAAGAACACAATTTCGGCCAAGACAACAACAATGGACAGATTGCAATTTTTCTGAAATTTTCAGCTTTTCAACAATTTTTTTTTTTTCTAACAAGCAAGCCCAAGATTGATCTTGTAGGAACAAGATCAAGCCATGCTTTGATACCAAATGATACAAAATTGACAAGGGAAGCACGAAACAACCACCAAATCAGTCCACTAATCTTAAGGATTCGAGGACCAAGATGGAGACCTCACTCGGATTCGCTACCAACAACAAGAATACAAGATACAAGAGTATATTTTAACACCAAAACAGTGACAAAACGTGATGAACAAGATGAACAACAATAATACAAGTTTCGGATTCAACGAAGACCCCAAAACAGTCCACTACACAACACATACACGATTTGCAAGAAAATAAAGATAGATAGTGAGACCAAGATTATTACAAGATTAAGAACCAAGTGTATTTCAACACTAACCCCTAATGAATGTAACAATCAAAACCACACTCTTACGGTGACCACCAAGGGAATGAACTCGCCTCAAGATCTACCGTTTCCAAGCAAAGATCAATATAGGACTTTTCCAAGTCCTACAACTAATGGTGTTACACTCTCAAAAGAGAGAAAATATGTCTTTCAATTCTTCATCATTCAAAAACTAGTGAAAATAAGACTAAGAGGGCCTATTTATAATATATTACAAATGAAGATAACAAGACCACTTTGCCCTTAATGAGAGGGGCGGCCATGGTGTGTAAATACACCATGTGTAATGTCCAAAATACCCTTAATTAAGGTCCAAAACCGTGAGTCCTCAACCTTAAATTCTCCAAGCAATCTTCCACACGCGAGATTGCTTTAAGTTATGCTCAAAACGGGTCCTCCATGCATGTTCTTGTTTTCTCGAGGTGACCAAGTCTTGAGTCTCTATGTGTTGGCCTCCAAAAATGTCATCAAAAGATAAGATGGCCATTTGTCCCGTATCAAATTCTAAGTATCCATATGATTTTCCCTCATGAGAAGCCAAAATGTGGGATAATGTCTTGGTTTGGTGCCATCAATAGAAAATTTTGCATGGTGTAAATATAAAGCAAACACCCCCCTTTTGTCCAAAATTTTTTGAAAACAAAGGGCATGGACATGAACAATTTTGTAACTATACTTTACCTCTTTTTGTGACTCCAAAGTCTTTAGTTTGTAGTGTATGGTAAATACTTCATTTTGACTTTAGTAGGAAATGCAATTGGTCCTCCTTGAAAAGTTTGCATGCCATGTGCTGTGAGTGTAATGTGTATCTCTCATGCATACTTGTATTATCTAGAACTTTCCCCATTAGTCTCTCAAGGAAAATTGTAATTATGCTTGGTTTGAGAAATGATCTTAAACCTTTTTTTTTTTACCATAAGAACTAACTTTAGCCTAAATATCCTACCCACACATAGAATAGTATCTTAAGTTATCCATTTTGAGCCTTCAAGCCTTTATTTGGAAACCACATTACAAGCCTTGAACCATTTAAACTTTATCACTCTTTTTAACCTATCCTCCTTGAACTTTGAAAATAAAACTTGAGGACAAATGACTAAGTTGGGGGTGGTAATTTTTGGAAAAAGTGACCTTGGGCCATGATATTATAAGTGGATGCCTACAAAACTAAGCAATTAGAGAAAGTAAATAAAGCTAAAAGGAAAGGAATCATCAAAAGAAGGAATAGCATGGATTGAAAAAGAAATAGTTGAAAAGAAAATGCTTTCAAAGAGATGGGTAAATTAAGGTAGAAAAAGTAGGCATGTGAGAATTTCAGAAACAAATGAAGTGGTCCATGGTCAAAATTTTGGTTAAATAGTGTGATGTAGATATTCAAGGAGGGTTTAGTAATTTTGTACGCAAATGATATCATACTCTTGCCAAAACCTACGTTACAAACTTGAAAAAAACCCTTCTAGATCTCCGACCAAGTGTATTCATAGTAGTGGTGATTGAAAATAATGGCAAGCATATGGTATGGTAATTATTAACATTGAGATAATCTTTGTAAGAGTGAGTATTTTGCATTTAAATCCCATGTTGCATAATAGATAATTTGGTGTATGGGATTTCCTTCTTGAGAGGATGCATGTAAGCTAATTGAGGTAGGTTAAATTATCATCTTCCAAAAATAAGGCAAAGGAGTATAATTGAGTTGTTATCGATAGGGAGTCACTTCTACAGAGTTTGTGATTGTTGCATTGATTGTTATTTAAAGTTTTTTATATCATTAAAAATTGTGTTTCGTGTTGAGGGAATTCGTGAGAATAGCTTTGCCTATACTTGAGAGATACTTGTTGGTATTAATCTAGCTTGAAGTTTTTGTGATCATTTAATTATTTAAATGGTCTTACAATTTCATAGTCACATTGAGTAAGAAGTAGTGTTTCTTGAGGACAAGAAAAAGTTTAAGTTGGGGTGTTGATGAGTGGTAAATTTACAACTCATTGACGCCCAAATTCATGTACACTACTATGATTTAAATATGTTAACGAGATAAAATTATCATTTGAATGAACTAATTCCCATGTTTAGTAGGTATACTGGTGATGGGAATAAATAAAGTGAAATAAGTTGAAAAGAGATCAGAAAGGGAAGAGGTAGTGCAAAAACTGGAAAAAGCCTGAGCAAGAACTGACCCTCTGTTATCGCGAGTACAGTATGAGGGTCACAATCATGACCACTCCAGCTTAGTCAAAGATGGCAATCACAATGGATTTTATGTGATTGCGGAAACTGCAATCACGATCAAGATCTTACATTCACGAGTGAGCAGAAAATAGCCCAAGGAAAGATTTGTCATTTCCCACAGTTGGATCAAAATCTCTATAGGACAAAAACCCTTTCAATTTTATGGATATCTCGAACTAGTTTTTGAAGTTTTGGATTTTTAAGACAACTAATTTGGGAAAGAATAGTGTGGTTAATTTTCCAATTGACTTTAGTTACAATTAAGGTTAAATTGAAGAATATTCTTGATTGTATCTTCAATAGAAGTGTTGAATGATCCTTTTGGTATATTTCTTTCCTTAAAATTCATGAGTAGCTAAACATCTATCTTGGGATTATTCCAAAATAGGGTGCAAATATGTGTGGTTTTTGATTATTAGTGTGAATTCTTGGTTAAAGATATTATGTTTCACTAATTCTTGCTTGTTAATTGGGAATTAAAGATGTTATGTTTCACTAATTCTTTCTTGTTAATTGGGAATGTATGGGTGAAAACCCCAAATTCCCAAAATCTCACATCATCCTTGAAAGAGGAATGTGAGTTACTCATGGATCCTATATCATCCTTGAAAGAGGAATATGAGTATACTCATGGATCCTATATCATCCTTGAAAGAGGAATATAGGTAACAAGGTATTAATGAACAATAATTAGATATAGTGTATTCCCTTCATTATCTTAGAAATAAGGGTGAATTGAGAATTTTCTAGGTCTTAGGCATCCGTCTGAAAATAGGAATGCCAAATTGAGGTTTTGGGTGGATTTAGTTTCCATACCCATAGGGTATCCGAAAGGATCCATGGGTGATATTTTTGGGTCTTGGTTGAAAAACTAGCATCAGAACCCCTAACATAGCCTACCCATATAGTCAATAACTAGCATTTGCATTCTATTATCATGGACCCATGCATTATTTGACCCTTGGAAGACATAATCCCAGGACTTTTCACATATTGAATTCTTATCCACATTTGTTGCCCTTAATTGGTAGTTTGAGTAGATTTTGGTAAAACAACCCTTCCAAACCATACACCCAAATTTAAATTTATGTATTTCATTTTATTTACACGATGGGTTTATACTTAGATGATTTCAACACCCATAGTATTTGAAGACTAGATTCGCTCCTCGAGGATTCGACCCTAACTCACATTGGGTAATTATATTTGACAACGATATCCTTGGAAAAAATTATGGAGTAAGTTGATCTTGATCATACATTCAAAGTACTAACCTCATACTCTTTTTTTTTCTATATTGATTTCAAAATATAGGTTTGGACGCCTAGATTCTCTGATCCTACTTAGCCAATTCGTGTGCCACTCAATAATAATTGTAGTGATCCTCATTGTTCGAGGACTAGTTATCCATAGTTACTTTTAGTATTTTTCTCCATTTAGTCTGAAAGAGTTAGTTGGGGGTTTGTCCCATCAACTCCCTATGTTTTATCCACATTCATCTTCATATATGTTTTCATTATTTTATCAGATGTTCAGACATGCTGAGTATTTTTATTTTATTAGAGTTTTCTTTAGTTTATCTTCCACAAATCATGTTATATTTTTACTTTCTTTAGTGCTCACATCATATATCATACCATGGGTTAGCTTGTGGTCACTTGTGGCCTTAAGCACCATTTTACAACTAGGGGTAGTCTCGGGTCGTGACACTTTCGTACTTTAAAATAGGATCACCAAAAATCCCAAAAGTTCTCATATTCCAAAAGCTTTTGCCTCCATAAAATTATTGCTCATACTCATATTCCTATTAGATGTCTACCAATGAAACAAGTTTACCTCCTTATGCTTTATCTTTCTTATCATATCCTATATATTTGATGGCTACAGTTTTGAGATCTCTAGAAAATCTTTCTCTTTATCTGTCATTATTATTTACAATCTATACTAGATTTTCTCCACCTCAATGGCTTCCTCATCCTCATCTTCTCCTACCAAAAAATCCTCTAAGAACCTTTCTATGTCTTATTCTTTGATGATAGTCCATGAAATTATAAATCTCTCTCCAAAAGTTCCACCTCATATTCCATTCAAAATGTCAAACTTCTTGGCCTAGGAAAACTTTAAGAACTAGTTCTCAACATTCTTTGATAGTTCTCAATTTCCCTAATTCCTTCTTCCGAGTTTAGAAATGTTGTTCCTCTTCAATTTGTGGACACTGTTGACCTTTTAATAGCATATCTTGTCCTTGAAATGAATTGATCTAAGCCATGAAAAAAATCCATGACTCCAATTCTTGTGGATAAGGGTACACCATTAGTTGAGACACATCCCATGCTTGGTTCATAGATTACTCCTCATACACAAAACAAAAATGCATCAAGAGGATGCTCAGATGGTAGAAGCTCTTAGAACTAGTAAAAATAAATGCTCCCCTACCAGTTTTTCTTCTACAACTAACCCTCCTTCTTTGGGCGATTATCTTCTACTTTACAAGGTTCAATGAAGTAATAAAATCAAGTGATAAGTTCCTAAGACTTAGTCATTTCATTCATTATGATCTCCACCTACCTCAAAGTCTATCCCAAAGACCAAACCAACTCCATCCTCAAAGTCCACTCCAAGTCCAAATTTACTACTCCATCTCATTTTTCAAAATGGGATCCTTAACCTGTTCCATCAGAATAATCTAACTCTAAGTACATTGAATCTAATATTCCACCACAATTAGAGTCATATAATGTCTTTGATACCAAGCTGTAACACTTCCTTCATTTTTAAAATAGACAGTTTATTTGTAGGAGAGTGATAACAGGCTATGGTAGTCCTAAAATGCTTATCCTCCTAGCTAAATTAAAAGTTTAGGGATAGTCTCAACTATCTCTATGGGGTGACACTTAGCAAAAATTTGGTCACCCTAAAGTCTATAAGCTCTACACTAAAGGTTCTAATAACGGGAGCCTATTTTCCACTACTATGAAAGGTGTGTCCATACACTTGGTTGTCGGAGATATTTCTAGGATTATTAGTATTTCTATGGGATGATGGCATCACTATGTGAAATTTGACTGGCCTCATATAGACAACATGTGATACGGTTGGGGCAGCCTCCACAGGTACACGGCCTTTCACACGAAGCCAAGCTCGGGAATTACAAAAACTCCAAGCTTTGTTCATGCAAGTGGCCGTGTGTGAGTTGGTGATTGAACCAACCAAGGACCTAAACATTTTTATGTGTGAAGAGAGGTCTTAATGTGTAATAAGCTACTCTTCAAGGTTGGCACAAGAAGCAAGGGCGGATGGGTCATTTTACCCCTTTTGTTTGTAGTATAAATTGATACAAGATCAAACCAACAACAACAAGAACATCAAGTAGACTCGGATTTCAGTCCAACAACACCAAGAACAACAAGTTTAATATTCAGTTTTTCAGCCCAACAACACAAGAACAACAAGATAGACAACAATGCTAGTGAATCGAAAAGAGCCCCACACGGCTTCACTAGACATTAAGATAACAAAATCGACAACAACAACAAGATAAAGAAGGATAGATAACTTGACATATAACATTCAAGAAACTAAGAACCCTAACATCAAGAGAGGACCCTAAGTCTAATGAATATAAACACCAAGTTCTTACGAGGACCAAGAGGCACTCAAAGACCTCAAAACCCTTGTTTCTAGCCAAAGAGACAACACAAGTATCCCTCTACTTGTGAGGAAATAGTGGCGGCTTCCAAGAGTGGAAGAGAGAGAGAAATGTTTAGTATTTTAGGTTACAAATTTCAGCATTCAAAAAACTAAAGACTAACTCTCTAACATGTTCTATTTATACTACAAACAAAAGGGGTAAAATGACCCATCCGCCCTTGCTTCTTGTGCCAACCTTGAAGAGTAGTTTATTACACATTAGGACCCCTCTTCACACATAAAAACGTTTAGGTCCTTGGTTGGTTCAATCACCAACTCACACACGGCCACTTGCATGAACAAAGCTTGGAGTTTTTGTAATTCCCGAGCTTGGCTTCGTGTGAAAGGCCGTGTACGTGTGGAGGCTGCCCCAACCGTATCATCCTCTCCATCTTGAGAGGAATTTGACCTCAAATTCAGCATTTGGTCATCTTCAACCGCATCAACGAGGGAGAGATCACCAACGTTGAAAGTGTTGTGCACTTGATATTCCGGTGGAAGGTCAATCTTGTAGGCGTTGTCATTGATTCTCTCAAGTACTTGGAAAGGACCATCACCCCTTGGCAGCAATTTGGACTTCCTTTGAGCTGGAAACCGATCCTTTCGAAGATGCACCCACACCCAATCTCCGGGTTCAAGCACAAGCCTTCTTCTCCCTTTGTTTACCCTTTTTGCAACCTCTTGGTTCTTCTTTTCAAGCTTGAGCCGCACCGTCTCATGCATTTTCTTCATTGCCTCGGCTCTTTTATTTCCATCTAAGCTGGTCATGAGATCACTAGACAAAGGAGTGAGATCTAAAGGGGTAAGGGGATTTAGGCCGTAAACACATTCAAAGGGAGTCATTCCCGTGCTCGAATGTATTACCCGGTTGTATGCAAACTCCACCAAGGGTAGGTGATCTTCCCATGAAGTCAGTTTACCCTTAACCATAGAACGTAGCATAGACCCTAAGGTTCTATTTACTACCTCCGTTTGGCCATCGGTTTGTGGGTGGCAAGACGTGGAGAAAAGTAACTTCGTTCCAAGCCTACCCCACATGGACTTCCAAAAGAGACTTAGGAACTTGGAGTCCCTATCGCTCACAATAGTCCTCGGTACCCCGTGAAGCTTTACAACATGTTCAACAAATAATGAAGCTACACTATGAGCATCCTCGGTTTTAGCACATGGAATAAAATGAGCCATTTTAGAGAATCTATCAACAATAACAAAAATGCTATCTCGCCCCTTTCTAGTCCTTGGCAGCCCCAAAACAAAATCCATCGAAATGTCCAACCAAGGCCTAAGGGGAGTAGGGAGTGGGGTGTACAATCCTTGAGGTAGGAGACGAGATTTCGCACTCCGGCAGGCCACGCATTGACTACAAATTTTAGTGACGTCTTTGCGCATTTTTGGCCAATAGAAGTTCTCCTCTAAGATTCCGAGGGTCTTGTCTACCCCAAAGTGCCCCATGAGGCCTCCGTCATGGGCCTCCCTCACAAATAATTCCCTCCAAGAACTAGAAGGAACACACAACCGCCTCCTTTTGAACAAATACCCATCGAACCGAGAGTAGGAGGAATGGTCATTCTCCTTAAGCCAACGGTCCCTTCCCCACTCTTCGCATTCCCTAAAGATAGGAGCAAAGGTAGGATCCTCGGGATACAACAACCGCAAGCTCTCAAAACCCATCAATTTCGAAGACAAGGTAGCAACAAGCACATGCTTCCTAGACAAGGCATCGGCAACAACATTTTCCTTTCCCCTTTTGTAATGAATTACATAAGGGAAAGTCTCGATGAACTCAATCCACTTAGCATGACGCCTATTCAACTTGTCTTGGCTCTTAAGGTGTTTCAACGACTCATGATCCGTTCGTATCACAAACTCCTTAGGCCACAAATAATGTTGCCAATTTCCCAAAGCTCTAACAAGGGCGTACAACTCCAAATCATAAGTTGAGTAATTAAGAGTTGCCCCTTTGAGCTTTTCACTGAAATAAGCAACGGGCTTACCTTCTTGCATCAAAACAGCCCCGATGCCAACCTTACTAGCATCACACTCTACTTCAAACATCTTATCAAAATCGGGCAATTGCAATAAAGGCGCCGAGATGAGCGTAGCTTTCAAGGCCTCAAAAGCCCTAGCTTGCTCATCACCCCATTTAAAGGGTCCGTCTTTTCTAATTAACTCGGTTAAGGGGGCTGCTATGGAACTAAATCCTTTGACAAACCTCCTATAGAAGCTTGCCAACCCGTGGAAACTTCGGATTTCTCCAATAGGTTTAGGGGTCGGCCAACTTCGAATAGAGTCTATCTTGGAATCGTCCACTTCCACACCCCTTGAGCTCACGACAAAACCCAAGAATATAACCTTATCAACACCAAAAGAACACTTCTCCATGTTGGCATACAACTTCTCCTTTCGGAGCACATCAAACACACATCTCAAATGCATTACATGATCATCAATAGATTTACTATATACCAACACATCATCAAAGTAAACCACCACAAATTTTCCAATATAAGGCTTCATTACATGATTCATTAGCCTCATAAAGGTGCTAGGAGCATTGGTAAGGCCGAAGGGCATGACCAGCCACTCATATAGACCGAATTTGGTCTTGAATGTGGTCTTCCACTCATCACCGGGTTGCATGCGAATTTGGTGATAGCCACTCCTAAGGTCCACTTTAGAAAACAAACAAGATCCGTGGAGCTCATCTAACATATCATCTAGTCTAGGGATTGGATGACGATACCTTATAGTGATTTTGTTGATGGCCCTACAATCGACGCACATACGCCAAGTTCCGTCCTTCTTTGGTACCAAAAGCACCGGAACAGCACACGGACTCATGCTTTCCTTGATGTATCCCTTGTTGAGAAGCTCCTCAACTTGTCTTTCAAGCTCCTTAGTGTCCATGGGATTGCTCCTATAGGCCGGTTTGTTTGGAAGTTGTGAACCCGGCACCAAATCAATTTGGTGCTCGATTCCCCGAAGTGGGGGCAATCCTTGCGGAAGTTCTTGAGGAAATACATCTTTATACTCCTGCAACACACAAGAAATCAAAGGGGAAATGGAAGAATTAGTGGGGTTAGTATTAAAACAATGGGCCAAGAGTAACATCGGCTTGTTTTCATCATGATCCACGAAGAGTTCTTTCCTCCTAGCCAACATCACTACGTTTTCCATCTCCCTTGTCGTTGGGACAGCCTCGGATGTCCCGACTTCCTCACCTACGGCACTCCCCCCCTTTTGATACAAGATCAAACCAACAACACCAAGAGCTACAAGTAGGTTCGGATTTCAGTCCAACAACACAAGAATAACAAGTTCAATTTTCAGTTTTCAGCACACAACAAGAGAGCAACAAGATGAACAAGAATGCTAGTGAATCGAAAGTAGCCCCACACGGCTTCACTAGTCTTTAAAGATAACAAAATTAACAACAACAACAACAACAAGATAAGGAAAAGATAGATAACTAGACATATAACATTCAAGATACTAAGAACCCTAACATCAAGAGAGGACCCTAAGTCTAGTGAATGTAAACACCAAGTTCTTACAAGGACCAAGAGGCACTCAAAGACCTCAAAACCCTTGTTTCTAGCCAAAGATACAACACAAGTATTCCTCTACTTGTGAGATGTTGGAGGCGGCTCCAAGAGTGGAAGAGAGAGGAAATGTTGTGATATTTTAGGTTACAAAAATCAGATTTCAAAAACTATCTAATAACTCTCTCACATCTTCTATTTATACTACAAAAGGAAAGGGGTAAAATGACTCATCCGCCCTTGCTTCTTGTGCCAACCTTGGAGAGTAGTTTATTACACATTAGGACCCCTCTTCACACATAAAAACGTTTAAGTCCTTGGTTGGTTCAATCACCAACTCACACACGGCCATTTGCATGAACAAAGCTTGGAGTTTTTGTAATTCCCGAGCTTGGCTTCGTGTGAAAGGCCGTGTGGCTGTCCTAACCGTATCATCCTCTCCATCTTGAGAGGAATTTGGCCTCAAATTCAGCATTTGGTCATCTTCAACCGCATCCACGAGGGAGAGATCACCAACGTTGAAAGTGTTGTGCACTTGATATTCCGGTGGAAGGTCAATCTTGTAGGCGTTGTCATTGATCCTCTCAAGTACTTGGAAAGGACCATCACCCCTTGGCAGCAATTTGGACTTCCTATGAGCTGGAAACCGGTCTTTTCGAAGATGCACCCACACCCAATCTCCGGGTTCAAGCACAAGCCTTCTTCTCCCTTTGTTTGCCCTTTTGGCAATCTCTTGATTCTTCTTTTCCAGCTTGATCCGCACCGTCTCATGCATTTTCTTCATTGCCTCGGCTCTTTTGTTTCCATCTAAGCTGGTCATGAGATCACTAGACAAAGGAGTGAGATCTAAAGGGGTAAGGGGATTCAGGCCGTAAACACATTCAAAGGGAGTCATTCCCGTGCTCGAATGTATTACCCGGTTGTAGGCAAATTCCACTAAGGGTAGGTGATCTTCCCATGAAGTCAGTTTACCTTTAACCATAGAACGTAGCATAGACCCTAAGGTTCTATTTACTACCTCCGTTTGGCCATCGGTTTGTGGGTGGCAAGACGTGGAGAAAAGTAACTTCGTTCCAAGCCTACCCCACATGGACTTCCAAAAGAGACTTAGGAACTTGGAGTCCCTATCGCTCACAATAGTCCTCGGTACCCCGTGAAGCTTGACAACATGTTCAACAAATAATGAAGCTACACTACTAGCATCCTCGGTTTTAGTACATGGAATAAAATGAGCCATTTTAGAGAATCTATCAACAATAACAAAAATGCTATCTCGGCCCTTTCTAGTCCTTGGCAGCCCCAAAACAAAATCCATCGAGATGTCCAACCAAGGCCTAAGGGGAGTAGGGAGTGGGGTGTATAATCCTTGGGGTAAGAGACGAGATTTCGCACTCCGGCAGGCCACGCATTGACTACAAATTTTAGTGACGTCTTTGCGCATTTTGGGCCAATAGAAGTTCTCCTCTAAGATTCTGAGGGTCTTGTCTACCCCAAAGTGACCCATGAGGCCTCCGTCATGGGCCTCCCTCACAAATAATTCCCTCCAAGAACTAGAAGGAACACACAACCTCCTCCCTTTGAACAAATACCCATCGAACCGAGAGTAGGAGGAATGGTTATTCTCCTTGAGCCAACGGTCCCTTCCCCACTCTTCGCATTCCCTAAAAATAGGAGCAAAGGTAGGATCCTCGGGATACAACAACCGCAAGCTCTCAAAACCCATCAATTTCGAAGACAAGGTAGCAACAAGCACATGCTTCCTAGACAAGGCATCGGCAACAACATTTTCCTTTCCCCTTTTGTAATGAATTACATAAGGGAAAGTCTCGATGAACTCAATCCACTTAGCATGACGCCTATTCAACTTGTCTTGGCTCTTAAGGTGTTTCAACGACTCATGATCCGTTCGTATCACAAACTCCTTAGGCCACAAATAATGTTGCCAATTTCCCAAAGCTCTAACAAGGGCGTACAACTCCAAATCATAAGTTGAGTAATTAAGAGTTGCCCCTTTGAGCTTTTCACTGAAATAAGCAACGGGCTTACCTTCTTGCATCAAAACAGCCCCGATACCAACCTTACTAGCATCACACTCTATTTCAAACATCTTATCAAAATTGGGCAATTGCAATAAAGGCGCCGAGATGAGCGTAGCTTTCAAGGCCTCAAAAGCCCTAACTTGCTCATCACCCCATTTAAAGGGTCCGTCCTTTCTAATTACCTCGGTCAAGGGGGCTGCTATGGAACTAAATCCCTTGACAAACCTCCTATAAAAGCTTGCCAACCCGTGGAAACTTCGGATTTCTCCAATAGTTTTAGGGGTCGGCCAACTTCGGATAGAGTCTATCTTGGAATCGTCCACTTCCACACCCCGTGAGCTCACGACAAAACCCAAGAATATAACTTTATCAACACCAAAAGAACACTTCTCCATGTTGGCATACAGCTTCTCCTTTCGGAGCACATCAAACACACATCTCAAATGCATTACATGATCATTAATAGATTTACTATACACCAACACATCATCAAAGTAAACCACCACAAACTTTCCAATATAAGGCTTCATTACATGATTCATTAGCCTCATAAATGTGCTAGGAGCATTGGTAAGGCCGAAGGGCATGACCAGCCACTCATATAGACCGAATTTGGTCTTGAATGCGGTCTTCCACTCATCACCGGGTTGCATGCGAATTTGGTGATAGCCGCTCCTAAGGTCTACTTTAGAAAACAAACAAGATCCGTGGAGCTCATCTAACATATCATCTAGTCTAGGAATTGGATGACGATACCTTATAGTGATTTTGTTGATGGCTCTACAATCGACGCACATGCGCCAAGTTCCGTCCTTCTTTGGTACCAAAAGCACCGGAACAGCACACGGACTCATGCTTTCCTTGATGTATCCCTTGTTGAGAAGCTCCTCAACTTGCCTCTCAAGCTCCTTAGTGTCCATGGGATTGCTCCTATAGGCCGGTTTGTTTGGAAGTTGTGAACCCGGCACCAAATCAATTTGGTGCTCAATTCCCCGAAGTGGGGGCAATCCTTGCGGAAGTTCTTGAGGAAATACATCTTCATACTCCTGCAACGCACAAGAAATCAAAGGGGAAATGGAAGAATTAGTGGGGTTAGTATTAAAACAATGGGCCAACAGTAACATCGGCTTGTTTTCATCATGGTCCACGAAGAGTTCTTTCCTCCTAGCCAACATCACTACGTTTTCCATCTCCTTTGTTGTTGGGACAGATTCGGATGGCCCTACTTCCTCACCTACGGCATCCCCCCCCTTTTCTCCTTTCCCGGTTTCCTTTCCCTTTCCTTTTAACTCTCTCATCTTTTGATGCCACTCATGTACTTGGGAGGGTGAAAGAGGGTGAAGTGTGACCTTTCGGCCATCCTTCTCAAGCGTATACCGGTTGGACCTCCCATCGTGTTTAGTAGACCTATCATATTGCCATGGTCTACCTAACAACAAGTGACATGCTTGCATTGGGATCACGTCACAAAGCACTTCATCGTGGTAGTTTCCTACCTTAAACCGAATCACACATTGCCTTGCGACCCTTAATTCACCACAATCGTTCAACCATTGTAGCTTGTAAGGACTAGTGTGTGGTGTAGTTGGCAGCTTCAAGAAATTTACCATAGCTTGGCTCGCAACATTCGTACAACTACCACTATCAATCACCAAGGTGCACACACTCCCCTTTACAAGACACTTAGTATGGAATAGATTTTCCCTTTGACTCGGGTCATCTATCGCCTTACTAATCATGACACGTCTAACCACAAAGTTAGGAACCACACACTCCCCTTCTTGTGGATAGGCATCTTCACTACCATCTAATTCATCATCATTCGGCCCATTTTCAGCTTCCTCTCCATCTTGAGGCTCGGCCTCATCCTCCCCCCTTTCGGAAACCACCTCCTCACCAAGGTAGTACACTTTCCCTTCTCGTAGGATCACATTGCGCCGGTTCAGACATTCATTGGCCTTATGCCCCCAACCTTGGCACTTGAAGCATTGGAATCCCTTTGGGTTGGGATATTTGTGAGCCTCCGGTTTCGGAGGGAATTTAGGGACTGTTTTGGACTCGTAGTGGACTGTTTTGGACTCGGGCAGCTTCGTAGGGGCGGATTGGTCCTTGTTTTTGGGCCAACCCGAGGGAGCTTGTACCCTTGCCTTGAAGGATGATCTCTCCTTAAGTTCCCTTTCAATCTCTAGGGCCGCTTGGAATATACCGTCGATGGTTTCAAACCGATGAAGGGTCAAATGAGTGGAGATCTCTTTGTTCAACCCACACTTGAACCGGATGATGTCATGACTGATTTGCTCCCCACGATGATCAAGTTTCAACATGAGTTGTTGGAACTCGTCAAAATAGGCCATCACACTCTTGCCCCCTTGCCGCAAGCCATATAACCTAGCAAGCAACTCATGACGATATCTCTCGGGAAGGTATCGTTGTCTCATCAAATACCTCAACCGAAACCAAGGTGGTGGCTGCCCATCGACTAATTCATTACCAAATCGTTTAACATACTCCCACCAAGTGTTAGCATAGCCCTCGAGGTGAGCTATAGCGTAGCAACTCTTCTTTTCGTCCGAGATGTCATTAACTTGGAAAACTTTGTCACAAGCCGATTCCCAAGTTAAGTAGGCCTCGGGATCACTTTCACCCTTAAAGATGGGTAGGCTCAACTTGATGGTGTTGATGCCTACGTCTCTCTCTTGGTGTCGGTTTCCCCTATCTCCATACCCCCGGTATCTCCTAGGTTCTCCTCGACCCCCTCTTAACTCCTCCTCCCTCATATAAGCATCATCAAAGGCTCCATCTCCTTCATACTCCCCTCTACCGTATCCTTCAAAGTGGGCTGGTCGGCCTTGGCCGTTTTGAGTCGGAGGATTTGGAATTTGCGGTCTTTGGGTTAATGGAGCTTGGAATGGAAGGTTCGGATTTAGTGGAGGTACTTGTCGTCCAAATCCCTCTTGTGGAATTGGAGGGGCTTGGAAATGTAGTGGTCTAGTGGAGTCTCGGTTTGGAGGAAAATAGGTAGTTTGACTTGCGGTATTTAGTGGAGCTTGGGGTGCATTTAGCATTTGGTGGACTGTTTCGGGGGTGATGGTTGCGGAGGAGGTCCTATCATGACCATTGGTAGATACGTGTAGAGGAGTAGAAGTGATACGGTTAGGACAGCCACACGGCCTTTCACACGAAGCCAAGCTCGGGAATTACAAAAACTCCAAGCTTTGTTCATGCAAATGGCCGTGTGTGAGTTGGTGATTGAACCAACCAAGGACTTAAACGTTTTTATGTGTGAAGAGGGGTCCTAATGTGTAATAAACTACTCTCCAAGGTTGGCACAAGAAGCAAGGGCGGATGAGTCATTTTACCCCTTTCCTTTTGTAGTATAAATAGAAGATGTGAGAGAGTTATTAGATAGTTTTTGAAATCTGATTTTTGTAACCTAAAATATCACAACATTTCCTCTCTCTTCCACTCTTGGAGCCGCCTCCAACATCTCACAAGTAGAGGAATACTTGTGTTGTATCTTTGGCTAGAAACAAGGGTTTTGAGGTCTTTGAGTGCCTCTTGGTCCTTGTAAGAACTTGGTGTTTACATTCACTAGACTTAGGGTCCTCTCTTGATGTTAGGGTTCTTAGTATCTTGAATGTTATATGTCTAGTTATCTATCTTTTCCTTATCTTGTTGTTGTTGTTGTTGTTAATTTTGTTATCTTTAAAGACTAGTGAAGCCGTGTGGGGCTACTTTCGATACACTAGCATTCTTGTTCATCTTGTTGCTCTCTTGTTGTGTGCTGAAAACTGAAAATTGAACTTGTTATTCTTGTGTTGTTGGACTGAAATCCGAACCTACTTGTAGCTCTTGGTGTTGTTGGTTTGATCTTGTATCATTTGGTATCAAAGCAAGACCGGTTGTGTTCCAACATAACCCATCTTGGGCTAGTTCACGGTCTAAACAAGCAATACCAAAGGGAAGTTCTGAAAAATCTGTCCATTAAAAGTTGAAAACCCGAGAATGATGTTGCATGTCTAGATCTAGGCGTTATTTTGCTTGTTTAGTGAGTTTCTAGTGTTGGTTTCTTTCTCACCAACACTAAGGTGTCTAGATCCGAAAGTTGAGCTTGAAAACTTGAACATTGAGTAGTGACTTGAAGTGGCCGAAGGTTGTATGTTGTTGATGAGCAAAAGAAAAATCGGTGGTTATGTGTTATGTGCTAAAGAAGTTGATGAAGTTTGTTGAGGTGTTCATCTTTTGAACTTGTTCATCTTGTTCATCTTGTTGTGTGCTCAAGTTGTAAGACAAGTTATAAAGTTGTTGTGAAAGACTTGCACCCCTCACCCTCTAGTCTTGTCAATCACTTTTCCCTAATTCAAGGAGCCTTGTTTTGTGGGATTGGTCAAAGCCACCACCTTGGTTTCGGTTGAGGTATTTGATGAGACAACGATACCTTCCCGAGAGATATCGTCATGAGTTGCTTGCTAGGTTAAGAAAGTGGTGTTTGGTTGACCAATCCCACAAAACAAGGCTCCTTGAATTAGGGAAAAGTGATTGACAAGACTAGAGGGTGAGGGGTGCAAGTCTTTCACAACAACTTTATAACTTGTCTTACAACTTGAGCACACAACAAGATGAACAAGATGAACAAGTTCAAAAGATGAACACCTCAACAAACTTCATCAACTTCTTTAGCACATAACACATAACCACCGATTTTTCTTTTGCTCATCAACAACATACAACCTTCGGCCACTTCAAGTCACTACTCAATGTTCAAGTTTTCAAGCTCAACTTTCGGATCTAGACACCTTAGTGTTGGTGAGAAAGAAACCAACACTAGAAACTCACTAAACAAGCAAAATAACGCCTAGATCTAGACATGCAACATCATTCTCGGTTTTTCAACTTTTAATGGACAGATTTTTCAGAACTTCCCTTTGGTATTGCTTGTTTAGACCGTGAACTAGCCCAAGATGGGTTATGTTGGAACACAACCGGTCTTGCTTTGATACCAAATGATACAAGATCAAACCAACAACACCAAGAGCTACAAGTAGGTTCGGATTTCAGTCCAACAACACAAGAATAACAAGTTCAATTTTCAGTTTTCAGCACACAACAAGAGAGCAACAAGATGAACAAGAATGCTAGTGAATCGAAAGTAGCCCCACACGGCTTCACTAGTCTTTAAAGATAACAAAATTAACAACAACAACAACAACAAGATAAGGAAAAGATAGATAACTAGACATATAACATTCAAGATACTAAGAACCCTAACATCAAGAGAGGACCCTAAGTCTAGTGAATGTAAACACCAAGTTCTTACAAGGACCAAGAGGCACTCAAAGACCTCAAAACCCTTGTTTCTAGCCAAAGATACAACACAAGTATTCCTCTACTTGTGAGATGTTGGAGGCGGCTCCAAGAGTGGAAGAGAGAGGAAATGTTGTGATATTTTAGGTTACAAAAATCAGATTTCAAAAACTATCTAATAACTCTCTCACATCTTCTATTTATACTACAAAAGGAAAGGGGTAAAATGACTCATCCGCCCTTGCTTCTTGTGCCAACCTTGGAGAGTAGTTTATTACACATTAGGACCCCTCTTCACACATAAAAACGTTTAAGTCCTTGGTTGGTTCAATCACCAACTCACACACGGCCATTTGCATGAACAAAGCTTGGAGTTTTTGTAATTCCCGAGCTTGGCTTCGTGTGAAAGGCCGTGTGGCTGTCCTAACCGTATCACTTCTACTCCTCTACACGTATCTACCAATGGTCATGATAGGACCTCCTCCGCAACCATCACCCCCGAAACAGTCAACCAAATGCTAAATGCACCCCAAGCTCCACTAAATACCGCAAGTCAAACTACCTATTTTCCTCCAAACCGAGACTCCACTAGACCACTACATTTCCAAGCCCCTCCAATTCCACAAGAGGGATTTGGACGACAAGTACCTCCACTAAATCCGAACCTTCCATTCCAAGCTCCATTAACCCAAAGACCGCAAATTCCAAATCCTCCGACTCAAAACGGCCAAGGCCGACCAGCCCACTTTGAAGGATACGGTAGAGGGGAGTATGAAGGAGATGGAGCCTTTGATGATGCTTATATGAGGGAGGAGGAGTTAAGAGGGGGTCGAGGAGAACCTAGGAGATACCGGGGGTATGGAGATAGGGGAAACCGACACCAAGAGAGAGACGTAGGCATCAACACCATCAAGTTGAGCCTACCCATCTTTAAGGGTGAAAGTGATCCCGAGGCCTACTTAACTTGGGAATCGGCTTGTGACAAAGTTTTCCAAGTTAATGACATCTCGGACGAAAAGAAGAGTTGCTACGCTATAGCTCACCTCGAGGGCTATGCTAACACTTGGTGGGAGTATGTTAAACGATTTGGTAATGAATTAGTCGATGGGCAGCCACCACCTTGGTTTCGGTTGAGGTATTTGATGAGACAACGATACCTTCCCGAGAGATATCGTCATGAGTTGCTTGCTAGGTTATATGGCTTGCGGCAAGGGGGCAAGAGTGTGATGGCCTATTTTGACGAGTTCCAACAACTCATGTTGAAACTTGATCATCGTGGGGAGCAAATCAGTCATGACATCATCCGGTTCAAGTGTGGGTTGAACAAAGAGATCTCCACTCATTTGACCCTTCATCGGTTTGAAACCATCGACGGTATATTCCAAGCGGCCCTAGAGATTGAAAGGGAACTTAAGGAGAGATCATCCTTCAAGGCAAGGGTACAAGCTCCCTCGGGTTGGCCCAAAAACAAGGACCAATCCGCCCCTACGAAGCTGCCCGAGTCCAAAACAGTCCACTACGAGTCCAAAACAGTCCCTAAATTCCCTCCGAAACCGGAGGCTCACAAATATCCCAACCCAAAGGGATTCCAATGCTTCAAGTGCCAAGGTTGGGGGCATAAGGCCAATGAATGTCCGAACCGGCGCAATGTGATCCTACGAGAAGGGAAAGTGTACTACCTTGGTGAAGAGGTGGTTTCCGAAAGGGGGGAGGATGAGGCCGAGCCTCAAGATGGAGAGGAAGCTGAAAATGGGCCGAATGATGATGAATTAGATGGTAGTGAAGATGCCTATCCACAAGAAGGGGAGTGTGTGGTTCCTAACTTTGTGGTTAGACGTGTCATGATTAGTAAGGCGATAGATGACCCGAGTCAAAGGGAAAATCTATTCCATACTAAGTGTCTTGTAAAGGGGAGTGTGTGCACCTTGGTGATTGATAGTGGTAGTTGTACGAATGTTGCGAGCCAAGCTATGGTAAATTTCTTGAAGCTGCCAACTACACCACACACTAGTCCTTACAAGCTACAATGGTTGAACGATTGTGGTGAATTAAGGGTCGCAAGGCAATGTGTGATTCGGTTTAAGGTAGGAAACTACCACGATGAAGTGCTTTGTGACGTGATCCCAATGCAAGCATGTCACTTGTTGTTAGGTAGACCATGGCAATATGATAGGTCTACTAAACACGATGGGAGGTCCAACCGGTATACGCTTGAGAAGGATGGCTGAAAGGTCACACTTCACCCTCTTTCACCCTCCCAAGTACATGAGTGGCATCAAAAGATGAGAGAGTTAAAAGGAAAGGGAAAGGAAACCGGGAAAGGAGAAAAGGGGGGGGATGCCGTAGGTGAGGAAGTAGGGCCATCCGAATCTGTCCCAACAACAAAGGAGATGGAAAACGTAGTGATGTTGGCTAGGAGGAAAGAACTCTTCGTGGACCATGATGAAAACAAGCCGATGTTACTGTTGGCCCATTGTTTTAATACTAACCCCACTAATTCTTCCATTTCCCCTTTGATTTCTTGTGCGTTGCAGGAGTATGAAGATGTATTTCCTCAAGAACTTCCGCAAGGATTGCCCCCACTTCGGGGAATTGAGCACCAAATTGATTTGGTGCCGGGTTCACAACTTCCAAACAAACCGGCCTATAGGAGCAATCCCATGGACACTAAGGAGCTTGAGAGGCAAGTTGAGGAGCTTCTCAACAAGGGATACATCAAGGAAAGCATGAGTCCGTGTGCTGTTCCGGTGCTTTTGGTACCAAAGAAGGACGGAACTTGGCGCATGTGCGTCGATTGTAGAGCCATCAACAAAATCACTATAAGGTATCGTCATCCAATTCCTAGACTAGATGATATGTTAGATGAGCTCCACGGATCTTGTTTGTTTTCTAAAGTAGACCTTAGGAGCGGCTATCACCAAATTCGCATGCAACCCGGTGATGAGTGGAAGACCGCATTCAAGACCAAATTCGGTCTATATGAGTGGCTGGTCATGCCCTTCGGCCTTACCAATGCTCCTAGCACATTTATGAGGCTAATGAATCATGTAATGAAGCCTTATATTGGAAAGTTTGTGGTGGTTTACTTTGATGATGTGTTGGTGTATAGTAAATCTATTAATGATCATGTAATGCATTTGAGATGTGTGTTTGATGTGCTCCGAAAGGAGAAGCTGTATGCCAACATGGAGAAGTGTTCTTTTGGTGTTGATAAAGTTATATTCTTGGGTTTTGTCGTGAGCTCACGGGGTGTGGAAGTGGACGATTCCAAGATAGACTCTATCCGAAGTTGGCCGACCCCTAAAACTATTGGAGAAATCCGAAGTTTCCACGGGTTGGCAAGCTTTTATAGGAGGTTTGTCAAGGGATTTAGTTCCATAGCAGCCCCCTTGACCGAGGTAATTAGAAAGGACGGACCCTTTAAATGGGGTGATGAGCAAGTTAGGGCTTTTGAGGCCTTGAAAGCTACGCTCATCTCGGCGCCTTTATTGCAATTGCCCAATTTTGATAAGATGTTTGAAATAGAGTGTGATGCTAGTAAGGTTGGTATCGGGGCTGTTTTGATGCAAGAAGGTAAGCCCGTTGCTTATTTCAGTGAAAAGCTCAAAGGGGCAACTCTTAATTACTCAACTTATGATTTGGAGTTGTATGCCCTTGTTAGAGCTTTGGGAAATTGGCAACATTATTTGTGGCCTAAGGAGTTTGTGATACGAACGGATCATGAGTCGTTGAAACACCTTAAGAGCCAAGACAAGCTGAATAGGCGTCATGCTAAGTGGATTGAGTTCATCGAGACTTTCCCTTATGTAATTCATTACAAAAGGGGAAAGGAAAATGTTGTTGCCGATGCCTTGTCTAGGAAGCATGTGCTTGTTGCTACCTTGTCTTCGAAATTGATGGGTTTTGAGAGCTTGCGGTTGTTGTATCCCGAGGATCCTACCTTTGCTCCTATTTTTAGGGAATGCGAAGAGTGGGGAAGGGACCGTTGGCTCAAGGAGAATAACCATTCCTCCTACTCTCGGTTCGATGGGTATTTGTTCAAAGGGAGGAGGTTGTGTGTTCCTTCTAGTTCTTGGAGGGAATTATTTGTGAGGGAGGCCCATGACGGAGGCCTCATGGGTCACTTTGGGGTAGACAAGACCCTCAGAATCTTAGAGGAGAACTTCTATTGGCCCAAAATGCGCAAAGACGTCACTAAAATTTGTAGTCAATGCGTGGCCTGCCGGAGTGCGAAATCTCGTCTCTTACTCCAAGGATTATACACCCCACTCCCTACTCCCCTTAGGCCTTGGTTGGACATCTCGATGGATTTTGTTTTGGGGCTGCCAAGGACTAGAAAGGGCCGAGATAGCATTTTTGTTATTGTTGATAGATTCTCTAAAATGGCTCATTTTATTCCATGTACTAAAACCGAGGATGCTAGTAGTGTAGCTTCATTATTTGTTGAACATGTTGTCAAGCTTCACGGGGTACCGAGGACTATTGTGAGCGATAGGGACTCCAAGTTCCTAAGTCTCTTTTGGAAGTCCATGTGGGGTAGGCTTGGAACGAAGTTACTTTTCTCCACGTCTTGCCACCCACAAACCGATGGCCAAACGGAGGTAGTAAATAGAACCTTAGGGTCTATGCTACGTTCTATGGTTAAAGGTAAACTGACTTCATGGGAAGATCACCTACCCTTAGTGGAATTTGCCTACAACCGGGTAATACATTCGAGCACGGGAATGACTCCCTTTGAATGTGTTTACGGCCTGAATCCCCTTACCCCTTTAGATCTCACTCCTTTGTCTAGTGATCTCATGACCAGCTTAGATGGAAACAAAAGAGCCGAGGCAATGAAGAAAATGCATGAGACGGTGCGGATCAAGCTGGAAAAGAAGAATCAAGAGATTGCCAAAAGGGCAAACAAAGGGAGAAGAAGGCTTGTGCTTGAACCCGGAGATTGGGTGTGGGTGCATCTTCGAAAAGACCGGTTTCCAGCTCATAGGAAGTCCAAATTGCTGCCAAGGGGTGATGGTCCTTTCCAAGTACTTGAGAGGATCAATGACAACGCCTACAAGATTGACCTTCCACCGGAATATCAAGTGCACAACACTTTCAACGTTGGTGATCTCTCCCTCGTGGATGCGGTTGAAGATGACCAAATGCTGAATTTGAGGCCAAATTCCTCTCAAGATGGAGAGGATGATACGGTTAGGACAGCCACACGGCCTTTCACACGAAGCCAAGCTCGGGAATTACAAAAACTCCAAGCTTTGTTCATGCAAATGGCCGTGTGTGAGTTGGTGATTGAACCAACCAAGGACTTAAACGTTTTTATGTGTGAAGAGGGGTCCTAATGTGTAATAAACTACTCTCCAAGGTTGGCACAAGAAGCAAGGGCGGATGAGTCATTTTACCCCTTTCCTTTTGTAGTATAAATAGAAGATGTGAGAGAGTTATTAGATAGTTTTTGAAATCTGATTTTTGTAACCTAAAATATCACAACATTTCCTCTCTCTTCCACTCTTGGAGCCGCCTCCAACATCTCACAAGTAGAGGAATACTTGTGTTGTATCTTTGGCTAGAAACAAGGGTTTTGAGGTCTTTGAGTGCCTCTTGGTCCTTGTAAGAACTTGGTGTTTACATTCACTAGACTTAGGGTCCTCTCTTGATGTTAGGGTTCTTAGTATCTTGAATGTTATATGTCTAGTTATCTATCTTTTCCTTATCTTGTTGTTGTTGTTGTTGTTAATTTTGTTATCTTTAAAGACTAGTGAAGCCGTGTGGGGCTACTTTCGATTCACTAGCATTCTTGTTCATCTTGTTGCTCTCTTGTTGTGTGCTGAAAACTGAAAATTGAACTTGTTATTCTTGTGTTGTTGGACTGAAATCCGAACCTACTTGTAGCTCTTGGTGTTGTTGGTTTGATCTTGTATCAAGAAGGACGAGAGTTCCTTTGACTCTCCACTTGTTCTAATCTCCCACTAATAGTCGACACTTCCCCCTTTATGGCTGCCAAGTCCCCTCTCACGGCCCCAAATTCAGAATTCAACCTTTCAAGTGTCCGGGTAACGGCCTCAAGAGTGACCCTCATAGAATCAAGGGCATTAGTATCCGCATTATGAGACGTAGCTCCTTCCATTGTCAAGATATTATCCGCTTTAGTTCACCACAAGTTCGTGTTCCACAAGTGTTGTATAATTGGCTAGTAACCGTGAAATTTTCAAGGTATGAGTGAGCTCTTATCCGGAATGGATTCTTGTTTGAAGACTCAAAGAATTCTTGCCGGACTAGAATCAAAAATCAGCAACTCATTCAAACGAATAAAAGCACTCAAATAATCGTTGACACGAACAAACGGTTCAAGGAACTAGTTGACAACCTAGTAGGAATGTGTTTGTCAATTAGTTCTAGGACCAATTAAGGGAAACCAAGGATCAACAATTTGCAACCAAAGAATATCCTAAGTTGAGCTTATAGTGACGTGGCAGCATGCAATGGTTCCACCCGTTCCTCTTATCTTTTTTTTTTTTTTTTGTTTTGTGTTAATATTCACACAACTTGTTATAGTTTGCAAAATGTTTTGGTGGGAAAAATAAAATCTTGTAGTCTTTCAACCTTTTCAAACTCAAGAAAGTGGTGTTTGGTTGACCAATCCCACAAAACAAGGCTCCTTGAATTAGGGAAAAGTGATTGACAAGACTAGAGGGTGAGGGGTGCAAGTCTTTCACAACAACTTTATAACTTGTCTTACAACTTGAGCACACAACAAGATGAACAAGATGAACAAGTTCAAAAGATGAACACCTCAACAAACTTCATCAACTTCTTTAGCACATAACACATAACCACCGATTTTTCTTTTGCTCATCAACAACATACAACCTTCGGCCACTTCAAGTCACTACTCAATGTTCAAGTTTTCAAGCTCAACTTTCGGATCTAGACACCTTAGTGTTGGTGAGAAAGAAACCAACACTAGAAACTCACTAAACAAGCAAAATAACGCCTAGATCTAGACATGCAACATCATTCTCGGTTTTTCAACTTTTAATGGACAGATTTTTCAGAACTTCCCTTTGGTATTGCTTGTTTAGACCGTGAACTAGCCCAAGATGGGTTATGTTGGAACACAACCGGTCTTGCTTTGATACCAAATGATACAAGATCAAACCAACAACACCAAGAGCTACAAGTAGGTTCGGATTTCAGTCCAACAACACAAGAATAACAAGTTCAATTTTCAGTTTTCAGCACACAACAAGAGAGCAACAAGATGAACAAGAATGCTAGTGAATCGAAAGTAGCCCCACACGGCTTCACTAGTCTTTAAAGATAACAAAATTAACAACAACAACAACAACAAGATAAGGAAAAGATAGATAACTAGACATATAACATTCAAGATACTAAGAACCCTAACATCAAGAGAGGACCCTAAGTCTAGTGAATGTAAACACCAAGTTCTTACAAGGACCAAGAGGCACTCAAAGACCTCAAAACCCTTGTTTCTAGCCAAAGATACAACACAAGTATTCCTCTACTTGTGAGATGTTGGAGGCGGCTCCAAGAGTGGAAGAGAGAGGAAATGTTGTGATATTTTAGGTTACAAAAATCAGATTTCAAAAACTATCTAATAACTCTCTCACATCTTCTATTTATACTACAAAAGGAAAGGGGTAAAATGACTCATCCGCCCTTGCTTCTTGTGCCAACCTTGGAGAGTAGTTTATTACACATTAGGACCCCTCTTCACACATAAAAACGTTTAAGTCCTTGGTTGGTTCAATCACCAACTCACACACGGCCATTTGCATGAACAAAGCTTGGAGTTTTTGTAATTCCCGAGCTTGGCTTCGTGTGAAAGGCCATGTGGCTGTCCTAACCGTATCACCTTTTCTCCCTTCCCGGATTCCTTCCCCTTTCCCTTCAACTCTCTCATCCTTTGATGCCACTCGTTTACTTGGGAGGGTGAAAGAGGATGAAGTGTGACCTTTCGGCCATCCTTCTCAAGCGTATACCGGTTGGTCCTCCCATCGTGTTTAGTAGACCTATCATATTGCCATGGTCTACCTAACAACAAGTGACATGCTTGCATTGGGATCATGTCACAAAGTACCTCATCGTGGTAGTTTCCCACCTTAAACCGAATCACACATTGCCTTGTGACCCTTAATTCACCACAATCATTCAACCATTGTAGCTTGTAAGGACTAGTGTGTGGTGTAGTTGGTAGCTTCAAGAAATTTACCATAGCATGGCTCGCAACATTTGTACAACTACCACTATCAATCACCAAGGTGCACACATTCTCCTTTACAAGACACTTAGTATGGAATAGATTTTCCCTTTGACTCGGGTCACCTATCGCCTTACTAATCATGACACGTCTAACCACAAAGTTAGGAACCACACACTCCCCTTCTTGTGGTTAGACATCTTCACTATCGTCTACTTCATCATCATTCGGCCCATTTTCAGCTCCCTCTCCATCTTGAGGCTCGGCCTCATACTCCCCCCTTTCGGATTCCACCTCCTCACCAAGGTAGTACACCTTTCCTTCTCGTAGGATCACATTGCGCCGGTTCGGACATTCATTGTCCTTATGCCCCCAACCTTGGCACTTGAAGCATTGGAACCCCTTTGGGTTGGGATATTTGTGAGCCTCCGGTTTTGGAGGAAATTTAGGGACTGTTTTGGACTCGGGCAGCTTCGTAGGTGCGGGTTGGTCCTTGTTTTTGGTCCAACCCGAGGGAGTTGGTACCCTTGCCTTGAAGGATGATCTCTCCTTAAGTTCCCTTTCAATCTCAAGGGCCGCTTGGAATATACCGTCAATGGTTTCAAACCGGTGAAGGGTCAAATGAGTGGAGATCTCTTTGTTCAACCCGCACTTGAACCGGATGATGTCGTGGCTGATTTGCTCCCCACGATGATCAAGTTTCAACATGAGTTGTTGGAACTCGTCGAAGTAGGCCATCACACTCTTGCCTCCTTGCCGCAAGCCATATAATCTAGCAAGCAACTCATGACGATATCTCTCGGGAAGGTATCGTTGTCTCATCAAATACCTCAACCGATACCAAGGTGGTGGCTGCCCATCGACTAATTCATTACCAAATCGTTTAACATACTCCCACCAAGTGTTAGCATAGCCCTCAAGGTGAGCTATAGCGTAGCAACTCTTCTTTTCGTCCGAGATGTCATTAACTTGGAAAACCTTGTCACAAGCCGATTCCCAAGTTAAGTAGGCCTCGGGATCACTTTCACCCTTAAAGATGGGTAGGCTCAACTTGATGGTGTTGATGCCTACGTCTCTCTCTTGGTGTCGGTTTCCCCTATCTCCATACCCCCGGTATCTCCTAGGTTCTCCTCGACCCCCTCTTAACTCCTCCTCCCTCATATAAGCATCATCAAAGGCTCCATCTCCTTCATACTCCTCTCTACCGTATCCTTCAAAGTGGGCTGGTCGGCCTTGGCCGTTTTGATTCGGAGGATTTGGAATTTGTGGTCTTTGGTTTAATGGAGCTTGGAATGGAGGGTTCGGATTTAGTGGAGGTACTTGGCGTCCAAATCCCTCTTGTGGAATTGGAGGGGCTTGGAAATGTAGTGGTCTAGTGGAGTCTCGGTTTGGAGGAAAATAGGTAGTTTGGCTTGCGGTATTTAGTGGAGCTTGGGGTGCATTTAGCATTTGGTGGACTGTTTCGGGGGTGATGGTTGCGGAGGAGGTCCTATCATGACCATTGGTAGATACATGTATAGGAGTAGAAGGACGAGAGTTCCTTTGACTCTCCACTTGTTCTAATCTCCCACTAATAGTCGACACTTCCCCCTTTATTGCTGCCAAGTCCCCTCTCACGGCCCCAAATTCCGAATTCAACCTTTCAAGTGTCCGGGTAACGGCCTCAAGAGTGACCCTCATAGAATCAAGGGCATTAGTATCCACACTATGAGACGTAGTTCCTTCCATTGTCAAGATATTATCCGCTTTAGTTCAGCACAAGTTCGTGTTCCACAAGTGTTGTATAATTGGCTAGTAACCGTGAAATTCTAAGGTATGAGTAAGCTCTTATCCGGAATGGATTCTTGTTTGAAGACTCAAAGAATTCTTGCCGGACTAGAACCAAAAATCAGCAACTCATTCAAACGAATAAAAGCACTCAAATAAACGTTGACACGAACAAACGGTTCAAGGATCTAATTGACAACCTAGTAGGAATGTACTAGTTTGTTAATTAGTTCTAGGACCAAGTAAGGGAAACCAAGGATCAACAATTAGCAACCAAAGAACATCCTAAGTTGAGCTTATAGTGACGTGGCAGCATGCAATGGTTCCACACGTTTTCTTTTTTTTTTTTTTTTTTGTCAATATTCACACAACTTGTTATAGTTTTCAAAGTGTTTTTTGGTGGGAAAATAAAATCTTGTAGTATTTCACCCTTTTCAAACCCAAGAAAGTGATGTTTGGTAGACTAATCCCACAAAACAAGGCTCCTTGAATTAGGGAAAAGTGATTGACAAGACTACAAGGTGATGGGTGCAAGTCTTTCACAACAACTTTATAGCTTGTCTTACAACTTGAGCACACAACAAGATGAACAAGATGAACAAGTTCAAAAGATGAACACCTCAACAATCTTCTTCAACTTCTTTAGCACATAAACACAACATCCACCGATTTTATTTTTCTTTGGTCATCAACAACATACAACTTTCGGCCACTTCAAGTCACTACACAATGTTCAAGTTTTCAAGCTCAACTTTCGGATCTAGACACCTTAGTGTTGGTGAGAAAGAAACCAACACTAGGAACTCACTAAACAAGCAAAATTAACACTTAGATCTAGACATGCAACATCATTCTCGGATTCCACTTTTAATGGACTGATTTTCAGAATTTCCTTTTTGGTGTTGTTTGTTTAAGCCGTGTACTAGCCCAAGATGGGTTATGTTGGAACACAACCGGTCAAGCTTTGATACCAAATGATACAAGATCAAACCAACAACAACAAGAACATCAAGTAGACTCGGATTTCAGTCCAACGACACCAAGAACAACAAGTTTGATATTCAGTTTTTCAGCCCAACAACACAAGAACAACAAGATAGACAACAATGCTAGTGAATCGAAAAGAGCCCCACACGGCTTCACTAGACTTTAAGATAACAAAATCGACAACAACAACAAGATAAAGAAGGATAGATAACTTGACATATAACATTCAAGAAACTAAGAACCCTAACATCAAGAGAGGACCCTAAGTCTAATGAATATAAACACCAAGTTCTTACGAGGACCAAGAGGCACTCAAAGACCTCAAAACCTGATACGGGACAAATGGCCATCTTATCTTTTGATGACATTTTTGGAGGCCAACACATAGAGACTCAAGACTTGGTCACCTCGAGAAAACAAGAACATGCATGGAGGACCCGTTTTGAGCATAATTTAAAGCAATCTCGTGTGTGGAAGATTGCTTGGAGAATTTAAGGTTGAGGACTCACGGTTTAGGACCTTAATTAAGGGTATTTTGGACATTACACATGGTGTATTTACACACCATGGCCGCCCCTCTCATTAAGGGCAAAGTGGTCTTGTTATCTTCATTTGCAATGTATTATAAATAGGCCCCCTTAGTCTTATTTTCATTAGTTTTTAGTTGATGAAAAAAATGAGATTTTGAGACTCTTAAAATCCTCTCTCTTGAGAGTAGACCAACTTAGTGTAATTCTAGTATAGGGCTTGGAAAAGCTAACATTGTTCTTTGCTTGGAAACGGTAGATCTTGAGGCGAGTTCGTTCCCTTGGTGGTCACCGTAAGAGTGTGGTTTTGATTGTTACATTCATTAGGGGTTTTTGAGTTTAATATACTCTTTAGTTCTTAATCTTGTAATAATCTTGGTCTCACTATCTATCTTTATTTTTCTTGCAATCGTGTATGTGTTGTTGGAGTGGACTGTTTTGGGCCTTCGTTGGATCCGAAACTTGTATTGTTGTTGTACATCTTGTTCATCACGTTTTGTAGCTGTTTTGGTGTTGAAATACACCATTGTATCTTGTATTCTTGTTGTTGGTAGCGAATCCGAGAGTGGTCTCCATCTTGGTCCTCAAATCCTTAAGATTAGTGGACTGTTTTGGAGTTGTTTCGTGCTTCCCTTGTATTTCTCGTATCATTTGGTATCAAAGCATGGCTTGATCTTGTTCCTACAAGATCAATCTTGGGCTTTCTTGTTAAAAAAAAAAAAAAAAAAAAAGGAAAACTGAAATTTCCAGAAAAATAGCAATCTGTCCGTGTTTGTGTTCTTGGCCAAAATCGTGTTCTTGTTGTGTCTTGGCCGAGATTTGTTGTTGTATGTCTAGATCTAATAGTGTTCTTGTTTGTTTTGTTGTTCCTAGTGTTAGTTTTCTTGTCCACTAACACTTTGAGTCTAGATCTAAACTTGAGCTTGAACTTGTTGAAAGGTTGTTGTGAACATAAGCTTGGCCATTGTGGTGGACTGTTTTGGCCTTGTGGTTTTCATCTTGTTGTTGTTATAAGCTTGGCCACGTGATATTGTTGTTAATTGGTGGATTGAAAACCATTTTGTTGAAGTTGTAGTTGTCTTGGCCAAGTGTTGGAGATATTGTTATTGTGGATTGGAGTTGGCCGTGTGAAAAATTGTTGGTGTTCTTGAAGATTATTGTTGTAGTTCTTGTTGTTGTTGTTGTTGTTGTTCTTGATGTTCATCACCACCTTCATATATTGTTGAAGATAAAGTGAATGCTAAATCCAAAAAGTTGAAGGAAAAAGGTGTATTATTTGTTAGTCTTGAAAGACCCTACAACCAACAAAGACCTATCAATCAAGTCTCAACCACTTTCCAACACTTTTCCATGATTTACGGATCCATGTTTTAAGGAGAAGTACAATAAAGTCAAGTCTTGAAAACTTGAAATTGAAAAGGGCTCCAAGACTTGTTTGAATTTCCCTCCTTAAACAAATTCCACCAAAGTCCAAATTGAAAAATTGACCAAGACTTGAAGTTGGACAACAAAAGTTGTGTGGGACCGAAACCAATACGGACTGCCATGTCATCACTGCTACTGTTCACGCAATATTTCCGAGCTCAAAATTTTAGATTCTTAGTTTCATCTTATTGTTTCATTAGTTTCATGTCTTGATTCTAGAATTAATTAACAACTAGTAATCACCTACTTAGTTGTAGATTAATTATTGAATCCGTTTCTTCGTGTCTTCGTTGTTTGTGTGCTTTTCTCATTTTTAACTCGTAGTAACTTCTTTGTTTCAAATTCGTAAGTAGATTTTGTGTTGTGTCTTGAGTCGATCAAACAAGAATATATTCCGGCCGCCAAGTAGAATTGACATCCTATTGACTACCGGAGTATAAGCAACTTTCAATATTCGCCGCTCCAATTGTGAGAATCACAAAGGTGAGTGTATCGAGTGTTGTTGAGGAGCTTTACTACTAATCTTGTTTGTTCATTTTGTAGGTTTAAAGGGTGATATAAGGGGAACATGACTTCGATAGCCGGGGATTATTGTGACTACAATATGGGAGACTATGATTGTAGTGAGGGTTTTTATGGCTACGAAGTTGAGGGAGATTGCGGAGGCTATGAAAATAGTCATGATCAAAACATAGGCAGATTTGAAAGTTACTGTTTTAAGGGAGAAAATGAGGTGAATGAAGTGCCTAGTGCTTATGGTAACTTTGGAGATGATGTAGGACCTAGTGATGGATCTTGTGATGATGTTGGGGCATGTGAGGAGTCGTACACTTCTTACTCCGAACCTAGATTTGGTGTTAGGTATAACCCTTTCGTTCGCAAAACTTATGAGAGCTATGATGAGAGTACACGTGAGGAGTGTGAAGATTCATATTCTCCACCTTGTAGTACTTCTTATCAAGGTCGATATAGTGTGAATGGTTATACTAGCAATAGTGTAGGTTTTCCAATGAGAAGAAGAGAGTATGCATCTCCAAAACCGAGGGGTACTCATGTGCTTTACAATGTTGATCCGAGAAGGAGTGTACACTCCGGAAAGGTGACCATTTGTGGGATACCGGGCTGCCTCGTTGTGTTAAATGATAGGTACTATAGAAACTACATTGTTCCATCCATGGTTGATTACTTGGGGTTATTTTGCGAGCCTTTACTTGTTCCATACTTCTTGGACGGGTTTAAGGTTACCGAGAGGGTAAAGGTTGTCTTCTCCCAATTTAATTACCATGAGGAGGTGTGGTGTGATGTTTTTCCCATAACCTATGGTTATGTGAGCTTGGGCGCCGATTGGTTTGCACAACATAAAGTTCCAAATATGCAAAATTGGCCTAATATTATAAGAGACCGATGGGGAAATTGCCTTGAGACGTACATTCTGCCCGGGCCGCAAAAAGAAGTTCCTACCTACTCCAATTCAACTTATTATGAGAGACAAAAGATTGAGAGGAGTAAGGGAGTGAAAGGTGGTAATCCGAGAGTGGAAAAAGGAGAGGTTGTGTTGAGCGAAGTGAGGGGATTACCACCAAACTATACTAACATTGGTTGTCCTTCTATTTCTAAGGACATTTGTGTAGGTACCAACATGGCAAGCGAAGAAGAACAATGCCAAAGGGAAGTTGCTGCCCAAACCTTTGGAGGACCTTCACACCATGACAAAGAAGAATCTACTCAAGGACTTCAAGGTAAAATGGCAAACTCTTACACTTTTGTACATGTGAATGATAATTGTGCGGCTAGTAGCCCATTGAGTGTGAGTTGTAGCTTGCCTATATGTGAGTGTATTGTTTCTTTGCCACTTGATGATGATGTACATGTTGTGAGTGTGGATACACTAGTTGATCCTATTGATGACCGAATAGACTCTTCTTGTAAGATCGATTTATGTCCACCTAGTGTTGAAACCATTATGTTGAATGAAAGTACGTTATCTTCTGAAATTTGTGTTGATCAACTTATGTGTGAAAATTACCCACCACTTGAGTATGTGTGTGATGTGCTTAATAGGACTCAAGTGAGTGAAATATTTGAAAATATTGGTCAACAAAGTGAGAATGAACCCGAGAGCTCTTCTTGGGGTAATATTGTGTTTGAAACATCCTTGAAACTTGATATTGATCATTTAGAGAGTGAGGAACTTTCTTGTTCCAAATCTGTCCGTGAGGTAGATCACACTCTTTTTAGGAATAATGTCTTATTTGAAGATGATTTAAACACTCCTAATGAACCTAGTGGTGAAAATGACGGTATAGCTTGCCTTGGAAGCTATAGCCTATATGCTAACCCACTATGGTGTGACAACATTCCTCCTAAAGAGGGAAATCTCTTCTTGGAAGATGAGAGTACTCTTAAGGGTAAGGAATGTGTAGTTGCGGAAGCTACTTCTTCTTCTACTTTGTGTGATTTCATTGTTGAGAGTACTCATGGTGATTATTGGGAAACTAGTAGTGAGTGTACATGAGAGCACCTTAGTAGAAGTCGAATTGAGTGACACCTTTCTCTACTCTCTATTTGAGTTGGATGATATGTATGTTATTGTAGAGAGTATGTCATTTAGTTTAGGTGTAGATCTCGGGAAAGGGAAGTGTTGTCGAGACCCATGTCTATGGCCACTTTTCCCATTTGACCCCGGTGCCAAATTTAGGAATGGTGATGTTGGTGCACCAAACTTGCTGCTTGGTCTACATGACAAGCAAAGTGGCACTCTTGATGTATCCTATAACCAAATCCTGTGTACATCTTTTATTAAGTTTTTAATATTCCTTTCAAAGGATTCTTGGTTATATTGCAAATATGTGCAACCTTGGCATGTTGAGATGATTTGTTATGCTAACCCTAACCCTCATGCCATGAGGAGTTTGCATTTGTTGGTCCTCTTCTCGGTTTTTGCAAGGTTTGGATTCGAGGTCGAATCCTTTTCAAGAAGGGGAGGATGATACGGGACAAATGGCCATCTTATCTTTTGATGACATTTTTGGAGGCCAACACATAGAGACTCAAGACTTGGTCACCTCGAGAAAACAAGAACATGCATGGAGGACCCGTTTTGAGCATAACTTAAAGCAATCTCGCGTGTGGAAGATTGCTTGGAGAATTTAAGGTTGAGGACTCACGGTTTAGGACCTTAATTAAGGGTATTTTGGACATTACACATGGTGTATTTACACACCATGGCCGCCCCTCTCATTAAGGGCAAAGTGGTCTTGTTATCTTCATTTGCAATGTATTATAAATAGTCCCCCTTAGTCTTATTTTCATTAGTTTTTAGTTGATGAAAAAAATGAGATTTTGAGACTCTTAAAATCCTCTCTCTTGAGAGTAGACCAACTTAGTGTAATTCTAGTATAGGGCTTGGAAAAGCTAACATTGTTCTTTGCTTGGAAACGGTAGATCTTGAGGCGAGTTCGTTCCCTTGGTGGTCACCGTAAGAGTGTGGTTTTGATTGTTACATTCATTAGGGGTTTTTGAGTTTAATATACTCTTTAGTTCTTAATCTTGTAATAATCTTGGTCTCACTATCTATCTTTATTTTTCTTGCAATCGTGTATGTGTTGTTGGAGTGGACTGTTTTGGGCCTTCGTTGGATCCGAAACTTGTATTGTTGTTGTACATCTTGTTCATCACGTTTTGTAGCTGTTTTGGTGTTGAAATACACCCTTGTATCTTGTATTCTTGTTGTTGGTAGCGAATCCGAGAGTGGTCTCCATCTTGGTCCTCAAATCCTTAAGATTAGTGGACTGTTTTGGAGTTGTTTCGTGCTTCCCTTGTATTTCTCGTATCAAAACCCTTGTTTCTAGCCAAAGAGACAACACAAGTATCCCTCTACTTGTGAGGAAATAGTGGCGGCTTCCAAGAGTGGAAGAGAGAGAGAAATGTTTAGTATTTTAGGTTACAAATTTCAGCATTCAAAAAACTAAAGACTAACTCTCTAACATGTTCTATTTATACTACAAACAAAAGGGGTAAAATGACCCATCCGCCCTTGCTTCTTGTGCCAACCTTGAAGAGTAGTTTATTACACATTAGGACCCCTCTTCACACATAAAAACGTTTAGGTCCTTGGTTGGTTCAATCACCAACTCACACACGGCCACTTGCATGAACAAAGCTTGGAGTTTTTGTAATTCCCGAGCTTGGCTTCGTGTGAAAGGCCGTGTACGTGTGGAGGCTTCCCCAACCGTATCATAAATAGAACATGTTAGAGAGTTAGTCCTCACTTTTTGAATGCTGATTTTGTAACCTAAAGAACACTAAACTTTCTCTCTCTTTTCAACTCTTGGGAGCCGCCACTACTATCTCACAAGTAGAGGGATACTTGTGTTGTCTCTTTGGCTAGAAACAAGGGTTTTGAGGTCGTTGAGTGCCTCTTGGTCCTCGTAAGAACTTGGTGTTTATATTCATTAGACTTAGGGTCCTCTCTTGATGTTAGGGTTCTTAGTTTCTTGAATGTTATATGTCAAGTTATCTATCTTTCCTTATCTTGTGGTTGTTGCTGATTTTGTCATCTTAAAGTCTAGTGAAGCCGTGTGGGGCTCTTTTCGATTCACTAGCATTGTTGTTCATCTTGTTGTTCATGTGTTGTTGAGCTGAAAAACTGAAAATTAAACTTGTTGTTCTTGTGTTGTTGGACTGAAATCCGAACCTACTTGTAGTTCTTGGTGTTGTTGGTTTGATCTTGTATCATTTGGTATCAAAGCTTGACCGGTTGTGTTCCAACATAACCCATCTTGGGCTAGTACACGGCTTAAACAAACAACACCAAAAAGGAAATTCTGAAAATCCGTCCATTAAAAGTAGAATCCGAGAATGATGTTGCATGTCTAGATCTAAGTGTTAATTTTGCTTGTTTAGTGAGTTCCTAGTGTTGGTTTCTTTCTCACCAACACTAAGGTGTCTAGGTCCAAAAGTTGAGCTTGAAAACTTGAACATTGTGTAGTGACTTGAAGTGGCCGAAAGTTGTATGTTGTTGATGACCAAAAGAAAATAAAATCGGTGGATGTTGTGTTTATGTGCTAAAGAAGTTGAAGAAGATTGTTGAGGTGTTCATCTTTTGAACTTGTTCATCTTGTTCATCTTGTTGTGTTCTCAAGTTGTAAGACAAGCTATAAAGTTGTTGTGAAAGACTTGCACCCATCACCTTTTAGTCTTGTCAATCACTTTTCCCTAATTCAAGGAGCCTTGTTTTGTGGGATTAGTCTACCAAACATCACTTTCTTGAGTTTGAAAAGGGTGAAATACTACAAGATTTTATTTTTCCCACCAAAAACACTTTGAAAACTATAACAAGTTGTGTGAATATTGACAAAAAAAAAAAAGAGAGAAGAAAAACGTGTGGAACCATTGCATGCTGCCACGTCACTATAAGCTCAACTTAGGATATTCTTTGGTTGCTAATTGTTGATCCTTGGTTTCCCTTACTTGGTCCTAGAACTAATTAACAAACTAGTACATTCCTACTAGGTTGTCAATTAGATCCTTGAACCGTTTGTTCGTGTCAACGTTTATTTGAGTGCTTTTATTCGTTTGAATGAGTTGCTGATTTTTGGTTCTAGTCCGGCAAGAATTCTTTGAGTCTTCAAAAAAGAATCCATTCCGGATAAGAGCTTACTCATACCTTAAAAATTTCACGGTTACTAGCCAATTATACAACACTTGTGGAACACGAACTTGTGGTGAACTAAAATGGATAATATCTTGACAATGGAAGGAACTACGTCTCATAGTGTGGATACTAATGCCCTTGATTCTATGAGGGTCACTCTTGAGGCCGTTACCCGGACACTTGAAAGATTGAATTCGGAATTTGGGGCCGTGAGAGGGGACTTGGCAGCAATAAAGGGGGAAGTGTCGACTATTAGTGGGAGATTAGAACAAGTGGAGAGTCAAAGGAACTCTCGTCCTTCTACTCCTCTACATGTATCTACCAATGGTCATGATAGGACCTCCTCCGCAACCATCACCCCCAAAACAGTCCACCAAATGCTAAATGCACCCCAAGCTCCACTAAATACCGCAAGCCAAACTACCTATTTTCCTCCAAACCGAGACTCCACTAGACCACTACATTTCCAAGCCCCTCCAATTCCACAAGAGGGATTTGGACGCCAAGTACCTCCACTAAATCCGAACCCTCCATTTCAAGCTCCATTAACCCAAAGACCGCAAATTCCAAATCCTCCGAATCAAAACGGCCAAGGCCGACCAGCCCACTTTGAAGGATACGGTAGAGAGGAGTATGAAGGAGATGGAGCCTTTGATGATGCTTATATGAGGGAGGAGGAGTTAAGAGGGGGTCGAGGAGAACCTAGGAGATACCGGGGGTATGGAGATAGGGGAAACCGACACCAAGAGAGAGACGTAGGCATCAACACCATCAAGTTGAGCCTACCCATCTTTAAGGGTGAAAGTGATCCCGAGACCTACTTAACTTGGGAATCGGCTTGTGACAAAGTTTTCCAAGTTAATGACATCTCGGACGAAAAGAAGAGTTGCTACGCTATAGCTCACCTTGAGGGCTATGCTAACACTTGGTGGGAGTATGTTAAACGATTTGGTAATGAATTAGTCGATGGGCAGCCACCACCTTGGTATCGGTTGAGGTATTTGATGAGACAACGATACCTTCCCGAGAGATATCGTCATGAGTTGCTTGCTAGATTATATGGCTTGCGGCAAGGAGGCAAGAGTGTGATGGCCTATTTTGACGAGTTCCAACAAATCATGTTGAAACTTGATCATCGTGGGGAGCAAATCAGTCACGACATCATCCGGTTCAAGTGTGGGTTGAACAAAGAGATCTCCACTCATTTGACCCTTCACCGGTTTGAAACCATTGACGGTATATTCCAAGCGGCCCTTGAGATTGAAAGGGAACTTAAGGAGAGATCATCCTTCAAGGCAAGGGTACAAACCCCCTCGGGTTGGACCAAAAACAAGGACCAACCCGCTCCTATGAAGCTGCCCGAGTCCAAAACCGTCCCTAAATTCCCTCCGAAACCGGAGGCTCACAAATATCCCAACCCAAAGGGGTTCCAATGCTTCAAGTGCCAAGGTTGGGGGCATAAGGCCAACGAATGTCCGAACCGGCGCAATGTGATCCTACGAGAAGGAAAGGTGTACTACCTTGGTGAGGAGGTAGTTTCCGAAAGGGGGGAGGATGAGGCCGAGCCTCAAGATGGAGAGGGAGCTGAAAATGGGCCGAATGTTGATGAAGTAGATGGTAGTGAAGATGTCTATCCCCAAGAGGGGGAGTGTGTGGTTCCAAACTTTGTGGTTAGACGTGTCATGATTAGTAAGGCGATAGATGACCCGAGTCAAAGGGAAAATCTATTCCATACTAAGTGTCTTGTAAAGGAGAATGTGTGCACCTTGGTGATTGATAGTGGTAGTTGTACAAATGTTGCGAGCAATGCTATGGTAAATTTCTTGAAGCTACCAACTACACCACACACTAGTCCTTACAAGCTACAATGGTTGAATGATTGTGGTGAATTAAGGGTCACGAGGCAATGTGTGATTCGGTTTAAGGTGGGAAACTACCACGATGAGGTACTTTGTGACGTGATCCCAATGCAAGCATGTCACTTGTTGTTAGGTAGACCATGGCAATATGATAGGTCTACTAAACACGATGGGAGGTCCAACCGGTATACGCTTGAGAAGGATGGCCGAAAGGTCACACTTCATCCTCTCTCACCCTCCCAAGTAAATGAGTGGCATCAAAGATGAGGGAGTTGAAGGGAAAGGGGGGAGAATCCGGAAAGGGAGATAAAGGGGGGAGTGCCGTAGGTGAGGAAGTAGGGACATCCGAGGCTGTCCCAACGACAAGAGAGATGGAAAACGTAGTGATGTTGGCTAGGAGGAAAGAACTCTTCGTGGACCATGATGAAAACAAGCCGATGTTACTTTTGGCCCATTGTTTTAATACTAACCCCACTAATTCTTCCATTTCCCCTTTGATTTCTTGTGTGTTGCAGGAGTATGAAGACGTATTTCCTCAAGAACTTCCGCAAGGATTACCCCCACTTCGGGGAATTTAGCACCAAATTGATTTGGTGCCGGGTTCACAACTTCCAAACAAACCGGCCTATAGGAGCAATCCCATGGACACTAAGGAGCTTGAAAGACAAGTTGAGGAGCTTCTCAACAAGGGATACATCAAGGAAAGCATGAGTCCGTGTGCTGTTCCGGTGCTTTTGGTACCAAAGAAGGACGGAACTTGGCGCATGTGCGTCGATTGTAGAGCCATCAACAAAATCACTATAAGTGATCTCATGACCAGCTTAGATGGAAATAAAAGAGCCGAGGCAATGAAGAAAATGCATGAGACGGTGCGGATCAAACTTGAAAAGAGGAACCAAGAGGTTGCAAAAAGGGTAAACAAAGGGAGAAGAAGGCTTGTGCTTGAACCCGGAGATTGGGTGTGGGTGCATCTTCGGAAGGATCGGTTTCCAGCTCAAAGGAAGTCCAAATTGCTGCCAAGGGGTGATGGTCCTTTCCAAGTACTTGAGAGAATCAATGACAACGCCTACAAAATTGACCTTCCACCGGAATATCAAGTGCACAACACTTTCAACGTTGGTGATCTCTCCCTCGTGGATGCGGTTGAAGATGACCAAGTGCTGAATTTGAGGTCAAATTCCTCTCAAGATGGAGAGGATGATACGGTTGGGGCAGCCTCCACAGGTACACGGCCTTTCACACGAAGCCAAGCTCGGGAATTACAAAAACTCTAAGCTTTGTTCATGCAAGTGGCCGTGTGTGAGTTGGTGATTGAACCAACCAAGGACCTAAACGTTTTTATGTGTGAAGAGAGGTCTTAATGTGTAATAAGCTACTCTTCAAGGTTGGCACAAGAAGCAAGGGCGGATGGGTCATTTTACCCCTTTTGTTTGTAGTATAAATAGAACATGTTAGAGAGTTAGTCCTCACTTTTTGAATGCTGATTTTGTAACCTAAAGAACACTAAACTTTCTCTCTCTTTTCCACTCTTGGGAGCCGCCACTACTATCTCACAAGTAGAGGGATACTTGTGTTGTCTCTTTGGCTAGAAACAAGGGTTTTGAGGTCGTTGAGTGCCTCTTGGTCCTCGTAAGAACTTGGTGTTTATATTCATTAGACTTAGGGTCCTCTCTTGATGTTAGGGTTCTTAGTTTCTTGAATGTTATATGTCAAGTTATCTATCTTTCCTTATCTTGTGGTTGTTGCTGATTTTGTCATCTTAAAGTCTAGTGAAGCCGTGTGGGGCTCTTTTCGATTCACTAGCATTGTTGTTCATCTTGTTGTTCATGTGTTGTTGAGCTGAAAAACTGAAAATTAAACTTGTTGTTCTTGTGTTGTTGGACTGAAATCCGAACCTACTTGTAGTTCTTGGTGTTGTTGGTTTGATCTTGTATCAACATGGCCTCTACTATGGCTATTACTAGGATGTTTTAGGAACCCACACCTTTTTCAACATCGAAAAGTATTCAAACAAGAAATGTCCACTTTGCATAAATTGTACTTTGATGTGGTCCAAAAAATCACTACTCCAAGAAAGGAGAGACACACTGATGCAGGGTTTATTGATATGAAAATCATGGACCTTCTTGATACTGTGTTAAAGATTGACTTGCACGGCTTAATCATAAGCATATACATCATGTACTGTTGAAGGATGACAAAGTCATACTCTTCCTTATGGGTTTTGGATAGCTCTAGTGTTCAAGGAGTAATATATTCCTATTTAGGTATGGGCCTTACATACCACAAATCATGTTCTTAGAATTATGAATCATGTCGCACTTCCTGCTTCAATAAGGCATGCTAACAATCCATTACAAAAGTTGTGCACTGCCCTTACTGAAAAGATTGCTAAATTGGAGGCTAATCAAGAAGCTCATGCAACAAAGAAATTGACTCTTCAAGATCAAATGATTCTTTACAGACTGATCTTTATCATGAGGGAACTGGGAATATTGAAGCCCTTCATCATATAACTCAAGTTCTCTCTCATATTTCTCCCTCCTCATTTGCCTCTTAGAGCCCTTGGAATTGTTGTTTTGGTGCTTAATTTTTTTTTCTTATTATATTTTATTCCTAAGTGGTGTGTATATCATATTTTGAAGTAATAACGAAATTTTTATCTTTTTCTACATTTCCTATTGATGTTGCACTTTTTAATGCATTTTTTGTTTAAGCTATCTCTTACTTTAATTATGTTGGTGATAGCCTAGTTGATACGAAATCAAACCAACAACACCAAGAGCTTCAAGTAGGCTCGGATTTCAGTCCAACAACACAAGAACAACAAGTTTAAGTTTCGGTTTTTCAGTCCAACAACACAAGAACAACAAGATAGATAACAATGCTAGTGAATCGAAAAGAGCCCCACACGGCTTCACTAGACTTTAAGATAACAAAATCAACAACAACAACAAGATAAAGAAAGGTAGATAACTTGACATATAACATTCAAGAAACTAAGAACCCTACATCAAGAGAGGACCCTAAGTCTAATGAATATAAACACCAAGTTCTTACGAGGACCAAGAGGCACTCAACGACCTCAAAACCCTTGTTTCTAGCCAAAGAGACAACACAAGTATCCCTCTACTTGTGAGATAATAAGGACGGCTTCTAAGAGTGGAAGAGAGACGAAATGTTTAGTGTTTTTAGGTTACAAAATCAGCATTCAAAAACAAAGGAATAACTCTCTAACATGTTCTATTTATACTACAAACAAAAGGGGTAAATTGACCCATCCGCCCTTGCTTCTTGTGCCAACCTTGGAGAGTAGTTTATTACACATTAAGACCTCTCTTCACACATAAAAACGTTTAGGTCCTTGGTTGGTTCAATCACCAACTCACACACGACCATTTGCATGAACAAAGCTTGGAGTTTTTGTAATTCCCGAGCTTGGCTTCGTGTGAAAGGCCGTGTACCTGTGGAGGCTGCCCCAACCGTATCATCCTCTCCATCTTGAGAGGAATTTGACCTCAAATTCCGCATTTGGTCATCTTCAACCGCATCCACGAGGGAGAGATCACCAACGTTGAAAGTGTTGTGCACTTGATATTCCGGTGGAAGGTCAATCTTGTAGGCGTTGTCATTGATTCTCTCAAGTACTTGGAAAGGACCATCGCCCCTTGGCAGCAATTTGGACTTCCTTTGAGCTGGAAACCGATCATTTCGAAGATGCACCCACACCCAATCTCCGGGTTCAAGTACAAGCCTTCTTCTCCCTTTGTTTACCCTTTTTGCAACCTCTTGGTTCTTCTTTTCAAGCTTGATCCGCACCGTCTCATGCATTTTCTTCATTGCCTCGGCTCTTTTATTTCCATCTAAGCTGGTCATGAGATCACTAGACAAAGGAGTGAGATCTAAAGGGGTAAGGGGATTCAGGCCGTAAACATATTCAAAGGGAGTCATTCCCGTGCTCGAATGTATTACCCGGTTGTATGTAAATTCCACCAAGGGTAGGTGATCTTCCCATGAAGTCAGTTTACCTTTAACCATAGAACGTAGCATAGACCCTAAGGTTCTATTTAATACCTCCGTTTGGCCATCGGTTTGTGGGTGGCAAGACGTGGAGAAAAGTAACTTCATTCCAAGCCTACCCCACATGGACTTCCAAAAGAGACTTAGGAACTTGGAGTCCCTATCGCTCACAATAGTCCTCGGTACCCCGTGAAGCTTTACAACATGTTCAACAAATAATGAAGCTACACTACGAGCATCCTCGGTTTTAGCACATGGAATAAAATGAGCCATTTTAGAGAATCTATCAACAATAACAAAAATGCTATCTCGGCCCTTTCTAGTCCTTGGCAGCCCCAAAACAAAATCCATCGAAATGTCCAACCAAGGTCTAAGGGGAGTAGGGAGTGGGGTGTATAATCCTTGAGGTAGAAGACCAAGATTCCGCACTCCGGCAGGCCACGCATTGACTTCAAATTTTAGTGACGTCTTTGCGCATTTTGGGCCAATAGAAGTTCTCCTCTAAGACTCTGAGGGTCTTGTCTACCCCAAAGTGCCCCATGAGGCCTCCGTCATGGGCCTTCCTCACAAATAATTCCCTCCAAGAACTAGAAGGAACACACAACCTCCTCCCTTTGAACAAATACCCATCGAACCGAGAGTAGGAGGAATGGTCATTCTCCTTCAGCCAACGGTCCCTTCCCCACTCTTCGCATTCCCTAAAAATAGGAGCAAAGGTAGGATCCTCGGGATACAACAACCGCAAGCTCTCAAAACCCATCAATTTCGAAGATGATACGGTTGGGGCAGCCTCCACAGGTACACGACCTTTCACACGAAGCCAAGCTCGGGAATTACAAAAACTCCAAGCCTTGTTCATGCAAATGGCCGTGTGTGAGTTGGTGATTGAACCAACCAAGGACCTAAACGTTTCTATGTGTGAAGAGAGGTCTTAATGTGTAATAAACTACTCTCCAAGGTTGGCACAAGAAGCAAGGGCAGATGGGTCATTTTACCCCTTTTGTTTGTAGTATAAATAGAACAAGTTAGAGAGTTATCCCTTAGTTTTTGAAGGCTGATTTTTGTAACCTAAAAATACTAAACATTTCTCTCTCTCTACTCTTAGAAGCCGCCCCTTTATCTCACAAGTAGAGGGATACTTGTGTTGTCTCTTTGGCTAGAAACAAGGGTTTTGAGGTCGTTGAGTGCCTCTTGGTCCTCGTAAGAACTTGGTGTTTATATTCATTAGACTTAGGGTCCTCTCTTGATGTTAGGGTTCTTAGTTTCTTGAATGTTATATGTCAAGTTATCTATCGTTCATTATCTTGTTGTTGTTGTTGATTTTGCTATCTTAAAGTCTAGTGAAGCCGTGTGGGGCTCTTTTCGATTCACTAGCATTGTTGTCTATCTTGTTGTTCTTGTGTTGTTGGACTGAAAAACCGAAACTTAAACTTGTTGTGCTTGTGTTGTTGGACTGAAATCCGAGACTACTTGAATCTCTTGGTGTTGTTGGTTTGATTTTGTATCATTTGGTATCAAAGCAAGACCGGTTGTGTTCCAACATAACCCATCTTGGGCTAGTTCACGGCTTAAACAAACAACACCAAAAAGGAATTCTGAAAATCTGTCCATTAAAAGTTGAAACCAAAAATGATGTTGTATGTTTAGATCTAGGTGTTATTTTGCTTGTTTAGTGAGTTTCTAGTGTTGGTTTCTTTCTCACCAACACTAAGGTGTCTAGATCCAAAAGTTGAGCTTGAAAACTTGAACATTGTGTAGTGACTTGAAGTGGCCGAAAGTGTATGTTGTTGATAACCAAAAGAAAAATCGGTGGTTGTGTGTTTATGTGCTAAAGAAGTTGATGAAGTTTGTTGAGGTGTTCATCTTTTGAATTTGTTCATCTTGATCATCTTGTTGTGTGATCAAGTTGTAAGACAAGCTATAAAGTTGTTGTGAAAGACTTGCACCCATCACCTTCTAGTCTTGTCAATCACTTTTCCCTAATTCAAGGAGCCTTGTTTTGTGGGATTAGTCAACCAAACCTCACTTTCTTGAGTTTGAAAAGGGTGAAATACTACAAGATTTTATTTTTCCCACCAAAACACTTTGCAAACTATAACAAGTTGTGTGAATATTAACAAAAAAAAAAAAAAAAAAAGAAGAACGTGTGGAACCATTGCATGCTGCCACGTCACTATAAGCTCAACTTAGGATATTCTTTGGTTGCTAATTTTTGATCCTTGGTTTCCCTTACTTGGTCCTAGAACTAATTAACAAACTAGTACGTTCCTACTAGGTTGTCAACTAGTTCCTTGAGCCGTTTGTTCGTGTCAACGATTATTTGAGTGCTTTTATTCGTTTGAATGAATTGCTGATTTTTTCGACTCTAGTCCGGCAAGAATTCTTTGAGTCTTCAAACAAGAATCCATTCCGGATAAGAGCTTACTCATACCTTTAAAATTTCACGGTTACTAGCCAATTATACAACACTTGTGGAACACGAACTTGTGGTGAACTAAAGCGGATAATATCTTGACAATGGAAGGAACTACGTCTCATAATGTGGATACTAATGCCCTTTATTCTATGAGGGTCACTCTTGAGGCCGTTACCCCGGACACTTGAAAGGTTGAATTCGGAATTTGGGGCCGTGAGAGGGGACTTGGCAGCAATAAAGGGGGAAGTGTCGACTATTAGTGGGAGATTAGAACAAGTGGAGAGTCAAAGGAACTCTCGTCCTTCTACTCCTCTACATGTATCTACCAATGGTCATGATAGGACCTGATACGGTTGGGGCAGCCTCCACAGGTACACGGCCTTTCACACGAAGCCAAGCTCAGGAATTACAAAAACTCCAAGCTTTGTTCATGCAAGTGGCCGTGTGTGAGTTGGTGATTGAACGAACCAAGGACCTAAACGTTTATATGTGTGAAGAGAGGTCTTAATGTGTAATAAGCTACTCTTCAAGGTTGGCACAAGAAGCAAGGGCGGATGGGTCATTTTACCCCTTTTGTTTGTAGTATAAATAGAGCATGTTAGAGAGTTAGTACTCACTTTTTGAATGCTGATTTTTGTAACCTAAGAACACTAAACTTTTCTCTCTCTCTTCCACTCTTGGAAGCCGCCACTACTATCTCACAAGTAAGAGGGATACTTGTGTTGTCTCTTTGGCTAGAAACAAGGGTTTTGAGGTCGTTGAGTGCCTCTTGGTCCTCGTAAGAACTTGGTGTTTATATTCATTAGACTTAGGGTCCTCTCTTGATGTTAGGGTTCTTAGTTTCTTGAATGTTATATGTCAAGTTATCTATCTTTCCTTATCTTGTGGTTGTTGTTGATTTTGTCATCTTAAAGTCTAGTAAAGCCGTGTGGGGCTCTTTTCGATTCACTAGCATTGTTGTTTATCTTGTTATTCTTGTGTTGTTGGACTGAAAAACCGAAACTTTAAACTTGTTGATCTTGTGTTGTTGGACTGAAATCCGAGCCTACTTGAAGCTCTTGGTGTTGTTGGTTTGATTTTGTATCAGGACCTCCTCTGATACGGTTGGGGCAGCCTCCACACGTACACGGCCTTTCACACGAAGCCAAGCTCGAGAATTACAAAAACTCCAAGCTTTGTTCATGCAAGTGGCCGTGTGTGAGTTGGTGATTGAACCAACCAAGGACCTAAACGTTTTTATGTGTGAAGAGGGGTCCTAATGTGTAATAAACTACTCTTCAAGGTTGGCACAAGAAGCAAGGGCGGATGGGTCATTTTACCCCTTTTGTTTGTAGTATAAATAGAACATGTTAGAGAGTTAGTCTTTAGTTTTTGGAATGCTGAAATTTGTAACCTAAAATACTAAACATTTCTCTCTCTCTTCCACTCTTGGAAGCCGCCACTATTTCCTCACAAGTAGAGGGATACTTGTGTTGTCTCTTTGGCTAGAAACAAGGGTTTTGAGGTCTTTGAGTGCCTCTTGGTCCTCGTAAGAACTTGGTGTTTATATTCATTAGACTTAGGGTCCTCTCTTGATGTTAGGGTTCTTAGTTTCTTGAATGTTATATGTCAAGTTATCTATCTTCCTTTATCTTGTTGTTGTTGTCGATTTTGTTATCTTAAAGTCTAGTGAAGCCGTGTGGGGCTCTTTTTGATTCACTAGCATTGTTATCTATCTTGTTGATCTTGTGTTGTTGGGCTGAAAAACTGAATATTAAACTTGTTGTTCTTGGTGTTGTTGGACTGAAATCCGAGTCTACTTGATGTTCTTGTTGTTGTTGGTTTGATCTTGTATCATTTGGTATCAAAGCTTGACCGGTTGTGTTCCAACATAACCCATCTTGGGCTAGTACACGGCTTAAACAAACAACACCAAAAAGGAAATTCTGAAATTCAGTCCATTATAAGTGGAATCCGAGAATGATGTTGCATGTCTAGATCTAAGTGTTAATTTTGCTTGTTTAGTGAGTTCCTAGTGTTGGTTTCTTTCTCACCAACACTAAGGTGTCTAGATCTGAAAGTTGAGCTTGAAAACTTGAACATTGTGTAGTGACTTGAAGTGGCCGAAAGTTGTATGTTGTTGATGACCAAAGAAAAATAAAATCGGTGGATGTTGTGTTTATGTGCTAAAGAAGTTGAAGAAGATTGTTGAGGTGTTCATCTTTTGAACTTGTTCATCTTGTTCATCTTGTTGTGTGCTCAAGTTGTAAGACAAGCTATAAAGTTGTTGTGAAAGACTTGCACCCATCACCTTGTAGTCTTGTCAATCACTTTTCCCTAATTCAAGGAGCCTTGTTTTGTGGGATTAGTCTACCAAACATCACTTTCTTGAGTTTGAAAAGGGTGAAATACTACAAGATTTTATTTTCCCACCAAAAACACTTTGAAAACTATAACAAGTTGTGTGAATATTGACAAAAAAAAAAAGAAAAGAAAACGTGTGGAACCATTGCATGCTGCCACGTCACTATAAGCTCAACTTAGGATGTTCTTTGGTTGCTAATTGTTGATCCTTGGTTTCCCTTACTTGGTCCTAGAACTAATTAACAAACTAGTACATTCCTACTAGGTTGTCAATTAGATCCTTGAACCGTTTGTTCGTGTCAACGTTTATTTGAGTGCTTTTATTCGTTTGAATGAGTTGCTGATTTTTGGTTCTAGTCCGGCAAGAATTCTTTGAGTCTTCAAACAAGAATCCATTCCGGATAAGAGCTTACTCATACCTTAAAATTTCACGGTTACTAGCCAATTATACAACACTTGTGGAACACGAACTTGTGGTGAACTAACGCGGATAATATCTTGACAATGGAAGGAACTACGTCTCATAGTGTGGATACTAATGCCCTTGATTCTATGAGGGTCACTCTTGAGGCCGTTACCCGGACACTTGAAAGGTTGAATTCGGAATTTGGGGCCGTGAGAGGGGACTTGGCAGCAATAAAGGGGGAAGTGTCGACTATTAGTGGGAGACTAGAACAAGTGGAGAGTCAAAGGAACTCTCGTCCTTCTACTCCTATACATGTATCTACCAATGGTCATGATAGGACCTCCTCCGCAACCATCACCCCCGAAACAGTCCACCAAATGCTAAATGCACCCCAAGCTCCACTAAATACCGCAAGCCAAACTACCTATTTTCCTCCAAACCGAGACTCCACTAGACCACTACATTTCCAAGCCCCTCCAATTCCACAAGAGGGATTTGGACGCCAAGTACCTCCACTAAATCCGAACCCTCCATTCCAAGCTCCATTAAACCAAAGACCACAAATTCCAAATCCTCCGAATCAAAACGGCCAAGGCCGACCAGCCCACTTTGAAGGATATGGTAGAGAGGAGTATGAAGGAGATGGAGCCTTTGATGATGCTTATATGAGGGAGGAGGAGTTAAGAGGGGGTCGAGGAGAGCCTAGGAGATACCGGGGGTATGGAGATAGGGGAAACCGACACCAAGAGAGAGACGTAGGCATCAACACCATCAAGTTGAGCCTACCCATCTTTAAGGGTGAAAGTGATCCCGAGGCCTACTTAACTTGGGAATCGGTTTGTGACAAGGTTTTCCAAGTTAATGACATCTCGGACGAAAAGAAGAGTTGCTACGCTATAGCTCACCTTGAGGGCTATGCTAACACTTGGTGGGAGTATGTTAAACGATTTGGTAATGAATTAGTCGATGGGCAGCCACCACCTTGGTATCGGTTGAGGTATTTGATGAGACAACGATACCTTCCCGAGAGATATCGTCATGAGTTGCTTGCTAGATTATATGGCTTGCGGCAAGGAGGCAAGAGTGTGATGGCCTACTTCGACGAGTTCCAACAACTCATGTTGAAACTTGATCATCGTGGGGAGCAAATCAGCCACGACATCATCCGGTTCAAGTGCGGGTTGAACAAAGAGATCTCCACTCATTTGACCCTTCACCGGTTTGAAACCATTGACGGTATATTCCAAGCGGCCCTTGAGATTGAAAGGGAACTTAAGGAGAGATCATCCTTCAAGGCAAGGGTACCAACTCCCTCGGGTTGGACCAAAAACAAGGACCAACCCGCACCTACGAAGCTACCCGAGTCCAAAACAGTCCCTAAATTTCCTCCGAAACTGGAGGCTCACAAATATCCCAACCCAAAGGGGTTCCAATGCTTCAAGTGCCAAGGTTGGGGGCATAAGGCCAATGAATGTCCGAACCGGCGCAATGTGATCCTACGAGAAGGAAAGGTGTACTACCTTGGTGAGGAGGTGGAATCCGAAAGGGGGGAGGATGAGGCCGAGCCTCAAGATGGAGAGGGAGCTGAAAATGGGCCGAATGATGATGAAGTAGACGGTAGTGAAGATGTCTATCCACAAGAAGGGGAGTGTGTGGTTCCTAACTTTGTGGTTAGACGTGTCATGATTAGTAAGGCGATAGGTGACCCGAGTCAAAGGGAAAATCTATTCCATACTAAGTGTCTTGTAAAGGAGAATGTGTGCACCTTGGTGATTGATAGTGGTAGTTGTACAAATGTTGCGAGCCATGCTATGGTAAATTTCTTGAAGCTACCAACTACACCACATACTAGTCCTTACAAGCTACAATGGTTGAATGATTGTGGTGAATTAAGGGTCACAAGGAAATGTGTGATTCGGTTTAAGGTGGGAAACTACCACGATGAGGTACTTTGTGACGTGATCCCAATGCAAGCATGTCACTTGTTGTTAGGTAGACCATGGCAATATGATAGGTCTACTAAACACGATGGGAGGACCAACCGGTATACGCTTGAGAAGGATGGCCGAAAGGTCACACTTCATCCTCTTTCACCCTCCCAAGTAAACGAGTGGCATCAAAGGATGAGAGAGTTGAAGGGAAAGGGAAAGGAATCTGGGAAGGGAGAAAAGGGGGGGAGTGCCGTAGGTGAGGAAGTCGGGACATCCGAGGCTGTCCCAACGACAAGGGAGATGGAAAACGTAGTGATGTTGGCTAGGAGGAAAGAACTCTTCGTGGATCATGATGAAAACAAGCCGATGTTACTCTTGGCCCATTGTTTTAATACTAACCCCACTAATTCTTCCATTTCCCCTTTGATTTCTTGTGTGTTGCAGGAGTATGAAGATGTATTTCCTCAAGAACTTCCGCAAGGATTGCCCCCACTTCGGGGAATTGAGCACCAAATTGATTTGGTGCCGGGGTCACAACTTCCAAACAAACCGGCCTATAGGAGCAATCCCATGGACACTAAGGAGCTTGAAAGACAAGTTGAGGAGCTTCTCAACAAGGGATACATCAAGGAAAGCATGAGTCCGTGTGCTGTTCCGGTGCTTTTGGTACCAAAGAAGGACGGAACTTGGCGTATGTGCGTCGATTGTAGGGCCATCAACAAAATCACTATAAGGTATCGTCATCCAATCCCTAGACTAGATGATATGTTAGATGAGCTCCACGGATCTTGTTTGTTTTCTAAAGTGGACCTTAGGAGTGGCTATCACCAAATTCGCATGCAACCCGGTGATGAGTGGAAGACCGCATTCAAGACCAAATTCGGTCTATATGAGTGGCTGGTCATGCCCTTCGGCCTTACCAATGCTCCTAGCACCTTTATGAGGCTAATGAATCATGTAATGAAGCCTTATATTGGAAAATTTGTGGTGGTTTACTTTGATGATGTGTTGGTATATAGTAAATCTATTGATGATCATGTAATGCATTTGAGATGTGTGTTTGATGTGCTCCGAAAGGAGAAGCTGTATGCCAACATGGAGAAGTGTTCTTTTGGTGTTGATAAGGTTATATTCTTGGGTTTTGTTGTGAGCTCAAGGGGCGTGGAAGTGGATGATTCCAAGATAGACTCTATTCGAAGTTGGCCGACCCCTAAAACTATTGGAGAAATCTGAAGTTTCCACGGGTTGGCAAGCTTCTATAGGAGGTTTGTCAAAGGATTTAGTTCCATAGAAGCCCCCTTAACCGAGGTAATTAGAAAAGACGGACCCTTTAAATGGGGTGATGAGCAAGCTAGGGCTTTTGAGGCCTTGAAAGCTACGCTCATCTCGGCGCCTTTATTGCAATTGCCCGATTTTGATAAGATGTTTGAAGTAGAGTGTGATGCTAGTAAGGTTGGCATCGGGGCTGTTTTGATGCAAGAAGGTAAGCCCGTTGCTTATTTCAGTGAAAAGCTCAAAGGGGCAACTCTTAATTACTCAACTTATGATTTGGAGTTGTACGCCCTTGTTAGAGCTTTGGGAAATTGGCAACATTATTTGTGGCCTAAGGAGTTTGTGATACGAACGGATCATGAGTCGTTGAAACACCTTAAGAGCCAAGACAAGTTGAATAGGCGTCATGCTAAGTGGATTGAGTTCATCGAGACTTTCCCTTATGTAATTCATTACAAAAGAGGAAAAAAAAATGTTGTTGCCGATGCCTTGTCTAGGAAGCATGTGCTTGTTGCTACCTTGTCTTCGAAATTGATGGGTTTTGAGAGCTTGCGGTTGTTGTATCCCGAGGATCCTACCTTTGCTCCTATCTTTAGGGAATGCGAAGAGTGGGGAAGGGACCGTTGGCTTAAGGAGAATGACCATTCCTCCTACTCTCGGTTCGATGGGTATTTGTTCAAAGGGAGGCGGTTGTGTGTTCCTTCTAGTTCTTGGAGGGAATTATTTGTGAGGGAGGCCCATGACGGAGGCCTCATGGGGCACTTTGGGGTAGACAAGACCCTCGGAATCTTAGAGGAGAACTTCTATTGGCCAAAAATGCGCAAAGACGTCACTAAAATTTGTAGTCAATGCGTGGCCTGCCGGAGTGCGAAATCTCGTCTCCTACCTCAAGGATTGTACACCCCACTCCCTACTCCCCTTAGACCTTGGTTTGACATTTCAATGGATTTTGTTTTGGGGCTGCCAAGGACTAGAAAGGGCCGAGATAGCATTTTTGTTATTGTTGATAGATTCTCTAAAATGGCTCATTTTATTCCATGTGCTAAAACCGAGGATGCTCGTAGTGTAGCTTCATTATTTGTTGAATATGTTGTAAAGCTTCACGGGGTACCGAGGACTATTGTGAGCGATAGGGACTCCAAGTTCCTAAGTCTCTTTTGGAAGTCCATGTGGGGTAGGCTTGGAACGAAGTTACTTTTCTCCACGTCTTGCCACCCACAAACCGATGGCCAAACGGAGGTAGTAAATAGAACCTTAGGGTCTATGCTACGTTCTATGGTTAAGGGTAAACTGACTTCATGGGAAGATCACCTACCCTTGGTGGAGTTTGCATACAACCGGGTAATACATTCGAGCACGGGAATGACTCCCTTTGAATGTGTTTACGGCCTAAATCCCCTTACCCCTTTAGATCTCACTCCTTTGTCTAGCGATCTCATGACCAGCTTAGATGGAAATAAATTAGCCGAGGCAATGAAGAAAATGCATGAGACGGTGCGGCTCAAGCTTGAAAAGAAGAACCAAGAGGTTGCAAAAAGGGTAAACAAAGGGAGAAGAAGGCTTGTGCTTGAACCCGGAGATTGGGTGTGGGTGCATCTTCGAAAGGATCGGTTTCCAGCTCAAAGGAAGTCCAAATTGCTGCCAAGGGGTGATGGTCCTTTTCAAGTACTTGAGAGAATCAATGACAACGCCTACAAGATTGACCTTCCACCGGAATATCAAGTGCACAACACTTTCAACGTTGGTGATCTCTCCCTCGTTGATGCGGTTGAAGATGACCAAATGCTGAATTTGAGGTCAAATTCCTCTCAAGATGGAGAGGATGATACGGTTGGGGAAGCCTCCACACGTACACGGCCTTTCACACGAAGCCAAGCTCGGGAATTACAAAAACTCCAAGCTTTGTTCATACAAGTGGCCGTGTGTGAGTTGGTGATTGAACCAACCAAGGACCTAAACGTTTTTATGTGTGAAGAGGGGTCCTAATGTGTAATAAACTACTCTTCAAGGTTGGCACAAGAAGCAAGGGCGGATGGGTCATTTTACCCCTTTTGTTTGTAGTATAAATAGAACATGTTAGAGAGTTGTTAGTCTTTAGTTTTCGGAATGCTGAAATTTGTAACCTAAAATACTAAACATTTCTCTCTCTCTTCCACTCTTGGAAGCCGCCACTATTTCCTCACAAGTAGAGGGATACTTGTGTTGTCTCTTTGGCTAGAAACAAGGGTTTTGAGGTCTTTGAGTGCCTCTTGGTCCTCGTAAGAACTTGGTGTTTATATTCATTAGACTTAGGGTCCTCTCTTGATGTTAGGGTTCTTAGTTTCTTGAATGTTATATGTCAAGTTATCTATCTTCCTTTATCTTGTTGTTGTTGTCGATTTTGTTATCTTAAAGTCTAGTGAAGCCGTGTGGGGCTCTTTTCGATTCACTAGCATTGTTATCTATCTTGTTGATCTTGTGTTGTTGGGCTGAAAAACTGAATATTAAACTTGTTGTTCTTGGTGTTGTTGGACTGAAATCCGAGTCTACTTGATGTTCTTGTTGTTGTTGGTTTGATCTTGTATCATCCTCCGCAACCATCACCCCCGAAACAGTCCACCAAATGCTAAATGCACCCCAAGCTCCACTAAATACCGCAAGCCAAACTACCTATTTTCCTCCAAACCGAGACCCCACTAGACCACTACATTTCCAAGCCCCTCCAACTCCACAAGAGGGATTTGGACGCCAAGTACCTCCACTAAATCCGAACCCTCCATTCCAAGCTCCATTAACCCAAAGACCACAAATTCCAAATCCTCCGAATCAAAACGGCCAAGGCCGACCAGCCCACTTTGAAGGATACGGTAGAGAGGAGTATGAAGGAGATGGAGCCTTTGATGATGCTTATATGAGGGATGAGGAGTTAAGAGGGGGTCGAGGAGAACCTAGGAGATACCGGGGGTATGGAGATAGGGGAAACCGACACCAAGAGAGAGACGTAGGCATCAACACCATCAAGTTGAGCCTACCCATCTTTAAGGGTGAAAGTGACCCTGAGACCTACTTAACTTGGGAATCGGCTTGTGACAAAGTTTTCCAAGTTAATGACATCTCGGAAGAAAAGAAGAGTTGCTACGCTATAGCTCACCTCGAGGGCTATGCTAACACTTGGTGGGAGTATGTTAAACGGTTTGGTAATGAATTAGTTGATGGGCAGCCACCACCTTGGTATCGGTTGAGGTATTTGATGAGACAACGATACCTTCCCGAGAGATATCGTCATGAGTTGCTTGCTAGATTATATGGCTTGCGGCAAGGAGGAAAGAGTGTGATGGCCTATTTTGACGAGTTCCAACAACTCATGTTGAAACTTGATCATCGTGGGGAGCAAATCAGTCACGACATCATCCGGTTCAAGTGTGGATTCAACAAAGAGATCTCCACTCATTTGACCCTTCACCGGTTTGAAACCATAGACGGTATATTCCAAGCGGCCTTGAGATTGAAAGGGAACTTAAGGAGAGATCATCCTACAAGGCAAGGGTACAAACCCCCTCGGGTTGGCCCAAAAACAAGGACCAACCCGCCCCTTACGAAGCTGCCCGAGTCCAAAACAGTCCCTAAATTCCCTCCGAAACCGGAGGCTCACAAATATCCCAACCCAAAGGGGTTCCAATGTTTCAAGTGCCAAGGTTGGGGGCATAAGGCCAATGAATGTCCGAACCGGCGCAATGTGATCCTACGAGAAGGGAAAGTGTACTACCTTGGTGAGGAGGTGGTTTCCGAAAAAGGGGAGGATGAGGCCGAGCCTCAAGATGGAGAGGGAGCTGAAAATGGGCCGAATGATGATGAATTAGATGGTAGTGAAGATGTCTATCCACAAGAAGGGGAGTGTGTGGTTCCAAACTTTGTGGTTAGACGTGTCATGATTAGTAATGCGATAGATGACCTGAGTCAAAGGGAAAATCTATTCCATACTAAATGTCTTGTAAAGGGGAGTGTGTGCACCTTGGTGATTGATAGTGGTAGTTGTACAAATGTTGTGAGCCATGCTATGGTAAATTTCTTGAAGCTACAAACTATACTACACACTAGTCCTTACAAGCTACAATGGTTGAACGATTGTGGTGAATTAAAGGTCACAAGGCAATGTGTGATTCGGTTTAAGGTGGGAAACTACCACGATGAAGTGCTTTGTGACGTGATCCCAATGCAAGCATGTCACTTGTTGTTAGGTAGACCATGGCCGAAACACGATGGGAGGTCCAACCGGTATACGTTTGAGAAGGATGGCCGAAAGGTCACACTTCATCCTCTTTCACCCTCCCAAGTAAATGAGTGGCATCAAAAGATGAGAGAGTTGAAGGGAAAGAGGAAGGAATCCGAAAAGGGAGAAAAGGGGGGGTATGCCGTAGGTGAGAAAGTAGGGACATCCGAGGCTGCCCCAATGACACGGGAGATGGAAAACGTAGTGATGTTGGCTAGGAGGAAAGAACTCTTCGTGGACCATGATGAAAACAAACCGATGTTACTTTTGGCCCATTGTTTTAATACTAACCCCACTAATTCTTCCATTTCCCCTTTGATTTCTTGTGTGTTGCAGGAGTATGAAGATGTATTTCCTCAAGAACTTCCACAAGGATTGCCCCCACTTCAGGGAATTGAGCACCAAATTGATTTGGTGCCGGGTTCACAACTTCCAAACAAACCGGCCTATAGGAGCAATCCCATGGACACTAAGGAGCTTGAAAGACAAGTTGAGGAGCTTCTCAACAAGGGATACATCAAGGAAAGCATGAGTCCGTGTGCTGTTCCGGTGCTTTTGGTACCGAAGAAGGACGGAACTTGGCGCATGTGCGTCGATTGTAGAGCCATCAACAAAATCTTTATAAGGTATCGTCATCCAATCCCTAGGCTAGATGATATGTTAGATGAGCTCCACGGATCTTGTTTGTTTTCTAATGTGGACCTTAGGAGCGGCTATCACCAAATTCGCATGCAACCCGGTGATGAGTGGAAGACCGCATTCAAGACCAAATTCGGTCTATATGAGTGGCTGGTCATGCCCTTCGGCCTTACCAATGCTCCTAGCACCTTTATGAGGCTAATGAATCATGTAATAAAGCCTTATATTGGAATGTTTGTGGTGGTTTACTTTGATGATGTGTTGGTGTATAGTAAATCTATTGATGATCATATAATGCATTTGAGATGTGTGTTTGATGTGCTCCGAAAGGAGAAGCTGTATGCCAACATGGAGAAGTGTTCTTTTGGTGTTGATAAGGTTATATTCTTGGGTTTTGTCGTGAGCTCAAGGGGTGTGGAAGTGGACGATTCCAAGATAGACTCTATTCGAAGTTGGCCGACCCCTAAAACTATTGGAGAAATCCGAAGTTTCCACGGGTTGGCAAGCTTTTATAGGAGGTTTGTCAAAGGATTTAGTTCCATAGCAGCCCCCTTGACCGAGGTAATTAGAAAGGACGGACCCTTTAAATGGGGTGATGAGCAGGCTAGGGCTTTTGAGGCCTTGAAAGCTACGCTCATCTCGGCGCCTTTATTGCAATTGCCCGATTTTGATAAGATGTTTGAAGTAGAGTGTGATGCTAGTAAGGTTGGCATCGGGGCTGTTTTGATGCAAGAAGGTAAGCCCGTTGCTTATTTCAGTGAAAAGCTCAAAGGGGCAACTCTTAATTACTCAACTTATGATTTGGAGTTGTACGCCCTTGTTAGAGCTTTGGGAAATTGGCAACATTATTTGTGGCCTAAGGAGTTTGTGATACGAACGGATCATGAGTCGTTGAAACACCTTAAGAGCCAAGACAAGTTGAATAGGCGTCATGCTAAGTGGATTGAGTTCATCGAGACTTTCCCTTATGTAATTCATTACAAAAGGGGAAAGGAAAATGTTGTTGCCGATGCCTTGTCTAGGAAGCATGTGCTTGTTGCTACCTTGTCTTCGAAATTGATGGGTTTTGAGAGCTTGCGGTTGTTGTATCCCGAGGATCCTACCTTTGCTCCTATTTTTAGGGAATGCGAAGAGTGGGGAAGGGACCGTTGGCCTAAGGAGAATGACCATTCCTCCTACTCTCGGTTCGATGGGTATTTGTTCAAAGGGAGGAGGTTGTGTGTTCCTTCTAGTTCTTGGAGGGAATTATTTGTGAGGGAGGCCCATGACGGAGGCCTCATGGGGCACTTTGGGGTAGACAAGACCCTCGGAATCTTAGAGGAGAACTTCTATTGGCCCAAAATGCGCAAAGACGTCACTAAAATTTGTAGTCAATGCGTGGCCTGCCGGAGTGCGAAATCTCGTCTTCTACCTCAAGGATTATACACCCCACTCCCTACTCCCCTTAGACCTTGGTTGGACATTTCGATGGATTTTGTTTTGGGGCTGCCAAGGACTAGAAAGGGCCGAGATAGCATTTTTGTTATTGTTGATAGATTCTCTAAAATGGCTCATTTTATTCCATGTGCTAAAACCGAGGATGCTCGTAGTGTAGCTTCATTATTTGTTGAACATGTTGTAAAGCTTCACGGGGTACCAAGGACTATTGTGAGCGATAGGGACTCCAAGTTCCTAAGTCTCTTTTGGAAGTCCATGTGGGGTAGGCTTGGAACGAAGTTACTTTTCTCCACGTCTTGCCACCCACAAACCGATGGCCAAACGGAGGTAGTAAATAGAACCTTAGGGTCTATGCTACGTTCTATGGTTAAAGGTAAACTGACTTCATGGGAAGATCGCCCTTGGTGGAATTTGCATACAACCGGGTAATACATTCGAGCACGGGAATGACTCCCTTTGAATGTGTTTACGGCCAGAATCCCCTTACCCCTTTAGATCTTACTCCTTTGTCTAGTGATCTCATGACCATCTTAGATGGCAATAAAAGAGCCGAGGCAATGAAGAAAATGCATGAGACGGTGCGGATCAAGCTTGAAAAGAAGAACCAAGAGGTTGCAAAAAGGGTAAACAAAGGGAGAAGAAGGCTTGTGCTTGAACCCGGAGATTGGGTGTGGGTGCATCTTCGAAAGGAACGGTTTCCAGCTCAAAGGAAGTCCAAATTGCTGCCAAGGGGTGATGGTCCTTTCCAAGTACTTGAGAGAATCAATGACAACGCCTACAAGATTGACCTTCCACCGGAATATCAAGTGCACAACACTTTCAACGTTGGTGATCTCTCCCTCGTGGATGCGGTTGAAGATGACCAAATGCTGAATTTGAGGTCAAATTCCTCTCAAGATGGAGAGGATGATACGGTTGGGGCAGCCTCCACAGGTACACGGCCTTTCACACGAAGCCAAGCTCGGGAATTACAAAAACTCCAAGCCTTGTTCATGCAAATGGCCGTGTGTGAGTTGGTGATTGAACCAACCAAGGACCTAAACGTTTCTATGTGTGAAGAGAGGTCTTAATGTGTAATAAACTACTCTCCAAGGTTGGCACAAGAAGCAAGGGCGGATGGGTCATTTTACCCCTTTTGTTTGTAGTATAAATAGAACAAGTTAGAGAGTTATCCCTTAGTTTTTGAAGGCTGATTTTTTTAACCTAAAAATACTAAACATTTCTCTCTCTCTACTCTTAGAAGCCGCCCCTTTATCTCACAAGTAGCGGGATACTTGTGTTGTCTCTTTGGCTAGAAACAAGGGTTTTGAGGTCGTTGAGTGCCTCTTGGTCCTCGTAAGAACTTGGTGTTTATATTCATTAGACTTAGGGTCCTCTCTTGATGTTAGGGTTCTTAGTTTCTTGAATGTTATATGTCAAGTTATCTATCGTTCATTATCTTGTTGTTGTTGTTGATTTTGCTATCTTAAAGTCTAGTGAAGCCGTGTGGGGCTCTTTTCGATTCACTAGCATTGTTGTCTATCTTGTTGTTCTTGTGTTGTTGGACTGAAAAACCGAAACTTAAACTTGTTGATACAAGATCAAACCAACAACACCAAGAGCTACAAGTAGGTTCGGATTTCAGTCCAACAACACAAGAATAACAAGTTCAATTTTCAGTTTTCAGCACACAACAAGAGAGCAACAAGATGAACAAGAATGCTAGTGAATCGAAAGTAGCCCCACACGGCTTCACTAGTCTTTAAAGATAACAAAATTAACAACAACAACAACAACAAGATAAGGAAAAGATAGATAACTAGACATATAACATTCAAGATACTAAGAACCCTAACATCAAGAGAGGACCCTAAGTCTAGTGAATGTAAACACCAAGTTCTTACAAGGACCAAGAGGCACTCAAAGACCTCAAAACCCTTGTTTCTAGCCAAAGATACAACACAAGTATTCCTCTACTTGTGAGATGTTGGAGGCGGCTCCAAGAGTGGAAGAGAGAGGAAATGTTGTGATATTTTAGGTTACAAAAATCAGATTTCAAAAACTATCTAATAACTCTCTCACATCTTCTATTTATACTACAAAAGGAAAGGGGTAAAATGACTCATCCGCCCTTGCTTCTTGTGCCAACCTTGGAGAGTAGTTTATTACACATTAGGACCCCTCTTCACACATAAAAACGTTTAAGTCCTTGGTTGGTTCAATCACCAACTCACACACGGCCATTTGCATGAACAAAGCTTGGAGTTTTTGTAATTCCCGAGCTTGGCTTCGTGTGAAAGGCCGTGTGGCTGTCCTAACCGTATCATCCTCTCCATCTTGAGAGGAATTTGGCCTCAAATTCAGCATTTGGTCATCTTCAACCGCATCCACGAGGGAGAGATCACCAACGTTGAAAGTGTTGTGCACTTGATATTCCGGTGGAAGGTCAATCTTGTAGGCGTTGTCATTGATCCTCTCAAGTACTTGGAAAGGACCATCACCCCTTGGCAGCAATTTGGACTTCCTATGAGCTGGAAACCGGTCTTTTCGAAGATGCACCCACACCCAATCTCCGGGTTCAAGCACAAGCCTTCTTCTCCCTTTGTTTGCCCTTTTGGCAATCTCTTGATTCTTCTTTTCCAGCTTGATCCGCACCGTCTCATGCATTTTCTTCATTGCCTTGGCTCTTTTGTTTCCATCTAAGCTGGTCATGAGATCACTAGACAAAGGAGTGAGATCTAAAGGGGTAAGGGGATTCAGGCCGTAAACACATTCAAAGGGAGTCATTCCCGTGCTCGAATGTATTACCCGGTTGTAGGCAAATTCCACTAAGGGTAGGTGATCTTCCCATGAAGTCAGTTTACCTTTAACCATAGAACGTAGCATAGACCCTAAGGTTCTATTTACTACCTCCGTTTGGCCATCGGTTTGTGGGTGGCAAGACGTGGAGAAAAGTAACTTCGTTCCAAGCCTACCCCACATGGACTTCCAAAAGAGACTTAGGAACTTGGAGTCCCTATCGCTCACAATAGTCCTCGGTACCCCGTGAAGCTTGACAACATGTTCAACAAATAATGAAGCTACACTACTAGCATCCTCGGTTTTAGTACATGGAATAAAATGAGCCATTTTAGAGAATCTATCAACAATAACAAAAATGCTATCTCGGCCCTTTCTAGTCCTTGGCAGCCCCAAAACAAAATCCATCGAGATGTCCAACCAAGGCCTAAGGGGAGTAGGGAGTGGGGTGTATAATCCTTGGGGTAAGAGACGAGATTTCGCACTCCGGCAGGCCACGCATTGACTACAAATTTTAGTGACGTCTTTGCGCATTTTGGGCCAATAGAAGTTCTCCTCTAAGATTCCGAGGGTCTTGTCTACCCCAAAGTGACCCATGAGGCCTCCGTCATGGGCCTCCCTCACAAATAATTCCCTCCAAGAACTAGAAGGAACACACAACCTCCTCCCTTTGAACAAATACCCATCGAACCGAGAGTAGGAGGAATGGTTATTCTCCTTGAGCCAACGGTCCCTTCCCCACTCTTCGCATTCCCTAAAAATAGGAGCAAAGGTAGGATCCTCGGGATACAACAACTGCAAGCTCTCAAAACCCATCAATTTCGAAGACAAGGTAGCAACAAGCACATGCTTCCGAGACAAGGCATCGGCAACAACATTTTCCTTTCCCCTTTTGTAATGAATTACATAAGGGAAAGTCTCGATGAACTCAATCCACTTAGCATGACGCCTATTCAACTTGTCTTGGCTCTTAAGGTGTTTCAACGACTCATGATCCGTTCGTATCACAAACTCCTTAGGCCACAAATAATGTTGCCAATTTCCCAAAGCTCTAACAAGGGCGTACAACTCCAAATCATAAGTTGAGTAATTAAGAGTTGCCCCTTTGAGCTTTTCACTGAAATAAGCAACGGGCTTACCTTCTTGCATCAAAACAGCCCCGATACCAACCTTACTAGCATCACACTCTATTTCAAACATCTTATCAAAATTGGGCAATTGCAATAAAGGCGCCGAGATGAGCGTAGCTTTCAAGGCCTCAAAAGCCCTAGCTTGCTCATCACCCCATTTAAAGGGTCCGTCCTTTCTAATTACCTCGGTCAAGGGGGCTGCTATGGAACTAAATCCTTTGATGTATCCCTTGTTGAGAAGCTCCTCAACTTGCCTCTCAAGCTCCTTAGTGTCCATGGGATTGCTCCTATAGGCCGGTTTGTTTGGAAGTTGTGAACCCGGCACCAAATCAATTTGGTGCTCAATTCCCCGAAGTGGGGGCAATCCTTGCGGAAGTTCTTGAGGAAATACATCTTCATACTCCTGCAACGCACAAGAAATCAAAGGGGAAATGGAAGAATTAGTGGGGTTAGTATTAAAACAATGGGCCAACAGTAACATCGGCTTGTTTTCATCATGGTCCACGAAGAGTTCTTTCCTCCTAGACAACATCACTACGTTTTCCATCTCCTTTGTTGTTGGGACAGATTCGAATGGCCCTACTTCCTCACCTACGGCATCCCCCCCCTTTTCTCCTTTCCCGGTTTCCTTTCCCTTTCCTTTTAACTCTCTCATCTTTTGATGCCACTCATGTACTTGGGAGGGTGAAAGAGGGTGAAGTGTGACCTTTCGGCCATCCTTCTCAAGCGTATACCGGTTGGACCTCCCATCGTGTTTAGTAGACCTATCATATTGCCATGGTCTACCTAACAACAAGTGACATGCTTGCATTGGGATCACGTCACAAAGCACTTCATCGTGGTAGTTTCCTACCTTAAACCGAATCACACATTGCCTTGCGACCCTTAATTCACCACAATCGTTCAACCATTGTAGCTTGTAAGGACTAGTGTGTGGTGTAGTTGGCAGCTTCAAGAAATTTACCATAGCTTGGCTCGCAACATTCGTACAACTACCACTATCAATCACCAAGGTGCACACACTCCCCTTTACAAGACACTTAGTATGGAATAGATTTTCCCTTTGACTCGGGTCATCTATCGCCTTACTAATCATGACACGTCTAACCACAAAGTTAGGAACCACACACTCCCCTTCTTGTGGATAGGCATCTTCACTACCATCTAATTCATCATCATTCGGCCCATTTTCAGCTTCCTCTCCATCTTGAGGCTCGGCCTCATCCTCCCCCCTTTCGGAAACCACCTCCTCACCAAGGTAGTACACTTTCCCTTCTCGTAGGATCACATTGCGCCGGTTCGGACATTCATTGGCCTTATGCCCCCAACCTTGGCACTTGAAGCATTGGAATCCCTTTGGGTTGGGATATTTGTGAGCCTCCGGTTTCGGAGGGAATTTAGGGACTGTTTTGGACTCGTAGTGGACTGTTTTGGACTCGGGCAGCTTCGTAGGGGCGGATTGGTCCTTGTTTTTGGGCCAACCCGAGGGAGCTTGTACCCTTGCCTTGAAGGATGATCTCTCCTTAAGTTCCCTTTCAATCTCTAGGGCCACTTGGAATATACCGTCGATGGTTTCAAACCGATGAAGGGTCAAATGAGTGGAGATCTCTTTGTTCAACCCACACTTGAACCGGATGATGTCATGACTGATTTGCTCCCCACGATGATCAAGTTTCAACATGAGTTGTTGGAACTCGTCAAAATAGGCCATCACACTCTTGCCCCCTTGCCGCAAGCCATATAACCTAGCAAGCAACTCATGACGATATCTCTCGGGAAGGTATCGTTGTCTCATCAAATACCTCAACCGAAACCAAGGTGGTGGCTGCCCATCGACTAATTCATTACCAAATCGTTTAACATACTCCCACCAAGTGTTAGCATAGCCCTCGAGGTGAGCTATAGCGTAGCAACTCTTCTTTTCGTCCGAGATGTCATTAACTTGGAAAACTTTGTCACAAGCCGATTCCCAAGTTAAGTAGGCCTCGGGATCACTTTCACCCTTAAAGATGGGTAGGCTCAACTTGATGGTGTTGATGCCTACGTCTCTCTCTTGGTGTCGGTTTCCCCTATCTCCATACCCCCGGTATCTCCTAGGTTCTCCTCGACCCCCTCTTAACTCCTCCTCCCTCATATAAGCATCATCAAAGGCTCCATCTCCTTCATACTCCCCTCTACCGTATCCTTCAAAGTGGGCTGGTCGGCCTTGGCCGTTTTGAGTCGGAGGATTTGGAATTTGCGGTCTTTGGGTTAATGGAGCTTGGAATGGAAGGTTCGGATTTAGTGGAGGTACTTGTCGTCCAAATCCCTCTTGTGGAATTGGAGGGGCTTGGAAATGTAGTGGTCTAGTGGAGTCTCGGTTTGGAGGAAAATAGGTAGTTTGACTTGCGGTATTTAGTGGAGCTTGGGGTGCATTTAGCATTTGGTGGACTGTTTCGGGGGTGATGGTTGCGGAGGAGGTCCTATCATGACCATTGGTAGATACGTGTAGAGGAGTAGAAGGACGAGAGTTCCTTTGACTCTCCACTTGTTCTAATCTCCCACTAATAGTCGACACTTCCCCCTTTATGGCTGCCAAGTCCCCTCTCACGGCCCCAAATTCAGAATTCAACCTTTCAAGTGTCCGGGTAACGGCCTCAAGAGTGACCCTCATAGAATCAAGGGCATTAGTATCCGCATTATGAGACGTAGCTCCTTCCATTGTCAAGATATTATCCGCTTTAGTTCACCACAAGTTCGTGTTCCACAAGTGTTGTATAATTGGCTAGTAACCGTGAAATTTTCAAGGTATGAGTGAGCTCTTATCCGAAATGGATTCTTGTTTGAAGACTCAAAGAATTCTTGCCGGACTAGAATCAAAAATCAGCAACTCATTCAAACGAATAAAAGCACTCAAATAATCGTTGACACGAACAAACGGTTCAAGGAACTAGTTGACAACCTAGTAGGAATGTACTAGTTTGTCAATTAGTTCTAGGACCAATTAAGGGAAACCACGGATCAACAATTTGCAACCAAAGAATATCCTAAGTTGAGCTTATAGTGACGTGGCAGCATGCAATGGTTCCACCCGTTCCTCTTATCTTTTTTTTTTTTTTTTGTTTTGTGTTAATATTCACACAACTTGTTATAGTTTGCAAAATGTTTTGGTGGGAAAAATAAAATCTTGTAGTCTTTCAACCTTTTCAAACTCAAGAAAGTGGTGTTTGGTTGACCAATCCCACAAAACAAGGCTCCTTGAATTAGGGAAAAGTGATTGACAAGACTAGAGGGTGAGGGGTGCAAGTCTTTCACAACAACTTTATAACTTGTCTTACAACTTGAGCACACAACAAGATGAACAAGATGAACAAGTTCAAAAGATGAACACCTCAACAAACTTCATCAACTTCTTTAGCACATTGTTACATAACCACCGATTTTTCTTTTGCTCATCAACAACATACAACCTTCGGCCACTTCAAGTCACTACTCAATGTTCAAGTTTTCAAGCTCAACTTTCGGATCTAGACACCTTAGTGTTGGTGAGAAAGAAACCAACACTAGAAACTCACTATACAAGCAAAATAACGCCTAGATCTAGACATGCAACATCATTCTCGGTTTTTCAACTTTTAATGGACAGATTTTTCAGAACTTCCCTTTGGTATTGCTTGTTTAGACCGTGAACTAGCCCAAGATGGGTTATGTTGGAACACAACCGGTCTTGCTTTGATACCAAATGATACAAGATCAAACCAACAACACCAAGAGCTACAAGTAGGTTCGGATTTCAGTCCAACAACACAAGAATAACAAGTTCAATTTTCAGTTTTCAGCACACAACAAGAGAGCAACAAGATGAACAAGAATGCTAGTGAATCGAAAGTAGCCCCACACGGCTTCACTAGTCTTTAAAGATAACAAAATTAACAACAACAACAACAACAAGATAAGGAAAAGATAGATAACTAGACATATAACATTCAAGATACTAAGAACCCTAACATCAAGAGAGGACCCTAAGTCTAGTGAATGTAAACACCAAGTTCTTACAAGGACCAAGAGGCACTCAAAGACCTCAAAACCCTTGTTTCTAGCCAAAGATACAACACAAGTATTCCTCTACTTGTGAGATGTTGGAGGCGGCTCCAAGAGTGGAAGAGAGAGGAAATGTTGTGATATTTTAGGTTACAAAAATCAGATTTCAAAAACTATCTAATAACTCTCTCACATCTTCTATTTATACTACAAAAGGAAAGGGGTAAAATGACTCATCCGCCCTTGCTTCTTGTGCCAACCTTGGAGAGTAGTTTATTACACATTAGGACCCCTCTTCACACATAAAAACGTTTAAGTCCTTGGTTGGTTCAATCACCAACTCACACACGGCCATTTGCATGAACAAAGCTTGGAGTTTTTGTAATTCCCGAGCTTGGCTTCGTGTGAAAGGCCGTGTGGCTGTCCTAACCGTATCACTTGTTGTGCTTGTGTTGTTGGACTGAAATCCGAGCCTACTTGAATCTCTTGGTGTTGTTGGTTTGATTTTGTATCAGAAGACAAGGTAGCAACAAGCACATGCTTCCTAGACAAGGCATCGGCAACAACATTTTCCTTTCCCCTTTTGTAATGAATTACATAAGGGAAAGTCTCGATGAACTCAATCCACTTAGCATGACGCCTATTCAACTTGTCTTGGCTCTTAAGGTGTTTCAACGACTCATGATCCGTTCGTATCACAAACTCCTTAGGCCACAAATAATGTTGCCAATTTCCCAAAGCTCTGACAAGGGCGTACAACTCCAAATCATAAGTTGAGTAATTAAGAGTTGCCCCTTTGAGCTTTTCACTGAAATAAGCAACGGGCTTACCTTCTTGCATCAAAACAGCCCCGATGCCAACCTTACTAGCATCACACTCTACTTCAAACATCTTATCAAAATCGGGCAATTGCAATAAAGGCGCCGAGTTGAGCGTAGCTTTCAAGGCCTCAAAAGCCCTAGCCTGCTCATCACCCCATTTAAAGGGTCCGTCCTTTCTAATTACCTCGGTCAAGGGGGCTTCTATGGAACTAAATCCTTTGACAAACCTCCTATAAAAGCTTGCCAACCCGTGGAAACTTCGGATTTCTCCAATAGTTTTAGGGGTCGGCCAACTTCGAATAGAGTCTATCTTGGAATCGTCCACTTCTACACCCCTTGAGCTCACGACAAAACCCAAGAATATAACCTTATCAACACCAAAAGAACACTTCTCCATGTTGGCATACAGCTTCTCCTTTCGGAGCACATCAAACACATATCTCAAATGCATTACATGATCATCAATAGATTTACTATACACCAACACATCGTCAAAGTAAACCACCACAAACTTTCCAATATAAGGCTTCATTACATGATTCATTAGCCTCATAAAAGTGCTAGGAGCATTGGTAAGGCCGAAGGGCATGACCAGCCACTCATATAGACCGAATTTGGTCTTGAATGCGGTCTTCCACTCATCACCGGTTTGCATGCGAATTTGGTGATAGCCGCTCCTAAGGTCCACTTTATAAAACAAACAAGATCCGTGGAGCTCATCTAACATATCATCTAGTCTAGGGATTGGATGACGATACCTTATAGTGATTTTGTTGATGGCTCTACAATCGACGCACATGCGCCAAGTTTCGTCCTTCTTCGGTACCTGATACGGTTGGGGCAGCCTCCACAGGTACACGGCCTTTCACACGAAGCCAAGCTCGGGAATTACAAAAACTCCAAGCTTTGTTCATGCAAATGGCCGTGTGTGAGTTGGTGATTGAACCAACCAAGGACCTAAACGTTTTTATGTGTGAAGAGAGGTCTTAATGTGTAATAAACTACTCTCCAAGGTTGGCACAAGAAGCAAGGGCGGATGGGTCATTTTACCCCTTTTGTTTGTAGTATAAATAGAACATGTTAGAGAGTTATTCCTTAGTTTTTGAATGCTGATTTTGTAACCTAAAAACACTAAACATTTCGTCTCTCTCTCTCTCTTAGAAGCCGTCCCTATTATCTCACAAGTAGAGGGATACTTGTGTTGTCTCTTTGGCTAGAAACAAGGGTTTTGAGGTCGTTGAGTGCCTCTTGGTCCTCGTAAGAACTTGGTGTTTATATTCATTAGACTTAGGGTCCTCTCTTGGTGTAGGGTTCTTAGTTTCTTGAATGTTATATGTCAAGTTATCTATCTTTCTTTATCTTGTTGTTGTTGTTGATTTTGTTATCTTAAAGTCTAGTGAAGCCGTGTGGGGCTCTTTTCGATTCACTAGCATTGTTATCTATCTTGTTGTTCTTGTGTTGTTGGACTGAAAAACCGAAACTTAAACTTGTTGTTCTTGTGTTGTTGGACTGAAATCCGAGCCTACTTGAAGCTCTTGGTGTTATTGGTTTGATTCCGTATCATTTGGTATCAAAGAGAGACCGGTTGTGTTCCAACATAACCCATCTTGGGCTAGTTCACGGCTTAAACAAACAACACCAAAAAGAAATTCTGAAAATCTGTCCATTAAAAGTTGAAACCAAGAATGATGTTGTATGTTTAGATCTAGGTGTTATTTTGCTTGTTTAGTGAGTTTCTAGTGTTTGTTTCTTTCTCACCAACACTAAGGTGTCTAGATCCAAAAGTTGAGCTTGAAAACTTGAACATTGTGTAGTGACTTGAAGTGGCCGAAAGTTGTATGTTGTTGATAACCAAAAGAAAAAAAAATCGGTGGTTGTGTGTTTATATGCTAAAAGAAGTTGATGAAGTTTGTTGAGGTGTTCATCTTTTGAACTTGTTCATCTTGTTCATCTTGTTATGTGCTCAAGTTGTAAGACAAGCTATAAAGTTGTTGTGAAAGACATGCACCCATCACCTTCTAGTCTTGTCAATCACTTTTCCCTAATTCAAGGAGCCTTGTTTTGTGGGATTAGTCAACCAAACCTCACTTTCTTGAGTTTGGAACCATTGCATGCTGCCACGTCACTATAAGCTCAACTTAGGATATTCTTTGGTTGCTAATTGTTGATCCTTGGTGATACAAGATCAAACCAACAACACCAAGAGCAACAAGTAGGTTCGGATTTCAGTCCAACAACACAAGAATAACAAGTTCAATTTTCAGTTTTCAGCACACAACAAGAGAGCAAATAGATGAACAAGAATGCTAGTGAATCGAAAGTAGCCCCACACGGCTTCACTAGTCTTTAAAGATAACAAATTAACAACAACAACAACAACAAGATAAAGAAAAGATAGATAACTTGACATATAACATTCAAGATACTAAGAACCCTAACATCAAGAGAGGACCCTAAGTCTAGAGAATGTAAACACCAAGTTCTTACAAGGACCAAGAGGCACTCAAAGACCTCAAAACCCTTGTTTCTAGCCAAAGATACAACACAAGTATTCCTCTACTTGTGAGATGTTGGAGGCGGCTCCAAGAGTGGAAGAGAGAGGAAATGTTGTGATATTTTAGGTTACAAAAATCAGATTTCAAAAACTATCTAATAACTCTCTCACATCTTCTATTTATACTACAAAAGGAAAGGGGTAAAATGACTCATCCGCCCTTGCTTCTTGTGCCAACCTTGGAGAGTAGTTTATTACACATTAGGACCCCTCTTCACACATAAAAACGTTTAAGTCCTTGGTTGGTTCAATCACCAACTCACACACGGCCATTTGCATGAACAAAGCTTGGAGTTTTTGTAATTCCCGAGCTTGGCTTCGTGTGAAAGGCCGTGTGGCTGTCCTAACCGTATCATCCTCTCCATCTTGAGAGGAATTTGGCCTCAAATTCAGCATTTGGTCATCTTCAACCGCATCCACGAGGGAGAGATCACCAACGTTGAAAGTGTTGTGCACTTGATATTCCGGTGGAAGGTCAATCTTGTAGGCGTTGTCATTGATCCTCTCAAGTACTTGGAAAGGACCATCACCCCTTGGCAGCAATTTGGACTTCCTATGAGCTGGAACCCGGTCTTTTCGAAGATGCACCCACACCCAATCTCCGGGTTCAAGCACAAGCCTTCTTCTCCCTTTGTTTGCCCTTTTGGCAATCTCTTGATTCTTCTTTTCAAGCTTGATCCGCACCGTCTCATGCATTTTCTTCATTGCCTCGGCTCTTTTGTTTCCATCTAAGCTGGTCATGAGATCACTAGACAAAGGAGTGAGATCTAAAGGGGTAAGGGGATTCAGGCCGTAAACACATTCAAAGGGAGTCATTCCCGTGCTCGAATGTATTACCCGGTTGTAGGCAAATTCCACTAAGGGTAGGTGATCTTCCCATGAAGTCAGTTTACCTTTAACCATAGAACGTAGCATAGACCCTAAGGTTCTATTTACTACCTCCGTTTGGCCATCGGTTTGTGGGTGGCAAGACGTGGAGAAAAGTAACTTCGTTCCAAGCCTACCCCACATGGACTTCCAAAAGAGACTTAGGAACTTGGAGTCCCTATCGCTCACAATAGTCCTCGGTACCCCGTGAAGCTTGACAACATGTTCAACAAATAATGAAGCTACACTACTAGCATCCTCGGTTTTAGTACATGGAATAAAATGAGCCATTTTAGAGAATCTATCAACAATAACAAAAATGCTATCTCGGCCCTTTCTAGTCCTTGGCAGCCCCAAAACAAAATCCATCGAGATGTCCAACCAAGGCCTAAGGGGAGTAGGGAGTGGGGTGTATAATCCTTGGGGTAAGAGACGAGATTTCGCACTCCGGCAGGCCACGCATTGACTACAAATTTTAGTGACGTCTTTGCGCATTTTGGGCCAATAGAAGTTCTCCTCTAAGATTCCGAGGGTCTTGTCTACCCCAAAGTGACCCATGAGGCCTCCGTCATGGGCCTCCCTTACAAATAATTCCCTCCAAGAACTAGAAGGAACACACAACCTCCTCCCTTTGAACAAATACCCATCGAACCGAGAGTAGGAGGAATGGTTATTCTCCTTGAGCCAACGGTCCCTTCCCCACTCTTCGCATTCCCTAAAAATAGGAGCAAAGGTAGGATCCTCGGGATACAACAACCGCAAGCTCTCAAAACCCATCAATTTCGAAGACAAGGTAGCAACAAGCACATGCTTCCTAGACAAGGCATCGGCAACAACATTTTCCTTTCCCCTTTTGTAATGAATTACATAAGGGAAAGTCTCGATGAACTCAATCCACTTAGCATGACGCCTATTCAGCTTGTCTTGGCTCTTAAGGTGTTTCAACGACTCATGATCCGTTCGTATCACAAACTCCTTAGGCCACAAATAATGTTGCCAATTTCCCAAAGCTCTAACAAGGGCGTACAACTCCAAATCATAAGTTGAGTAATTAAGAGTTGCCCCTTTGAGCTTTTCACTGAAATAAGCAACGGGCTTACCTTCTTGCATCAAAACAGCCCCGATACCAACTTTACTAGCATCACACTCTATTTCAAACATCTTATCAAAATCGGGCAATTGCAATAAAGGCGCCGAGATGAGCGTAGCTTTCAAGGCCTCAAAAGCCCTAGCTTGCTCATCACCCCATTTAAAGGGTCCGTCCTTTCTAATTACCTCGGTCAAGGGGGCTGCTATGGAACTAAATCCTTTGACAAACCTCCTATAAAAGCTTGCCAACCCGTGGAAACTTCGGATTTCTCCAATAGTTTTAGGGGTCGGCCAACTTCGGATAGAGTCTATCTTGGAATCGTCCACTTCCACACCCCGTGAGCTCACGACAAAACCCAAGAATATAACTTTATCAACACCAAAAGAACACTTCTCCATGTTGGCATACAGCTTCTCCTTTCGGAGCACATCAAACACACATCTCAAATGCATTACATGATCATTAATAGATTTACTATACACCAACACATCATCAAAGTAAACCACCACAAACTTTCCAATATAAGGCTTCATTACATGATTCATTAGCCTCATAAATGTGCTAGGAGCATTGGTAAGGCCGAAGGGCATGACCAGCCACTCATATAGACCGAATTTGGTCTTGAATGCGGTCTTCCACTCATCACCGGGTTGCATGCGAATTTGGTGATAGCCGCTCCTAAGGTCCACTTTAGAAAACAAACAAGATCCGTGGAGCTCATCTAACATATCATCTAGTCTAGGAATTGGATGACGATACCTTATAGTGATTTTGTTGATGGCTCTACAATCGACGCACATGCGCCAAGTTCCGTCCTTCTTTGGTACCAAAAGCACCGGAACAGCACACGGACTCATGCTTTCCTTGATGTATCCCTTGTTGAGAAGCTCCTCAACTTGCCTCTCAAGCTCCTTAGTGTCCATGGGATTGCTCCTATAGGCCGGTTTGTTTGGAAGTTGTGAACCCGGCACCAAATCAATTTGGTGCTCAATTCCCCGAAGTGGGGGCAATCCTTGCGGAAGTTCTTGAGGAAATACATCTTCATACTCCTGCAACGCACAAGAAATCAAAGGGGAAATGGAAGAATTAGTGGGGTTAGTATTAAAACAATGGGCCAACAGTAACATCGGCTTGTTTTCATCATGGTCCACGAAGAGTTCTTTCCTCCTAGCCAACATCACTACGTTTTCCATCTCCTCTGTGGTTGGGACAGATTCGGATGGCCCTACTTCCTCACCTACGGCATCCCCCCCCTTTTCTCCTTTCCCGGTTTCCTTTCCCTTTCCTTTTAACTCTCTCATCTTTTGATGCCACTCATGTACTTGGCAGGGTGAAAGAGGGTGAAGTGTGACCTTTCGGCCATCCTTCTCAAGCGTATACCGGTTGGACCTCCCATCGTGTTTAGTAGACCTATCATATTGCCATGGTCTACCTAACAACAAGTGACATGCTTGCATTGGGATCACGTCACAAAGCACTTCATCGTGGTAGTTTCCTACCTTAAACCGAATCACACATTGCCTTGCGACCCTTAATTCACCACAATCGTTCAACCATTGTAGCTTGTAAGGACTAGTGTGTGGTGTAGTTGGCAGCTTCAAGAAATTTACCATAGCTTGGCTCGCAACATTCGTACAACTACCACTATCAATCACCAAGGTGCACACACTCCCCTTTACAAGACACTTAGTATGGAATAGATTTTCCCTTTGACTCGGGTCATCTATCGCCTTACTAATCATGACACGTCTAACCACAAAGTTAGGAACCACACACTCCCCTTCTTGTGGATAGGCATCTTCACTACCATCTAATTCATCATCATTCGGCCCATTTTCAGCTTCCTCTCCATCTTGAGGCTCGGCCTCATCCTCCCCCCTTTCGGAAACCACCTCCTCACCAAGGTAGTACACTTTCCCTTCTCGTAGGATCACATTGCGCCGGTTCGGACATTCATTGGCCTTATGCCCCCAACCTTGGCACTTGAAGCATTGGAATCCCTTTGGGTTGGGATATTTGTGAGCCTCCGGTTTCGGAGGGAATTTAGGGACTGTTTTGGACTCGTAGTGGACTGTTTTGGACTCGGGCAGCTTCGTAGGGGCGGGTTGGTCCTTGTTTTTGGGCCAACTCGAGGGAGCTTGTACCCTTGCCTTGAAGGATGATCTCTCCTTAAGTTCCCTTTCAATCTCTAGGGCCGCTTGGAATATACCGTCGATGGTTTCAAACCGATGAAGGGTCAAATGAGTGGAGATCTCTTTGTTCAACCCACACTTAAACCGGATGATGTCATGACTGATTTGCTCCCCACGATGATCAAGTTTCAACATGAGTTGTTGGAACTCGTCAAAATAGGCCATCACACTCTTGCCCCCTTGCCGCAAGCCATATAACCTAGCAAGCAACTCATGACGATATCTCTCGGGAAGGTATCGTTGTCTCATCAAATACCTCAACCGAAACCAAGGTGGTGGCTGCCCATCGACTAATTCATTACCAAATCGTTTAACATACTCCCACCAAGTGTTAGCATAGCCCTCGAGGTGAGCTATAGCGTAGCAACTCTTCTTTTCGTCCGAGATGTCATTAACTTGGAAAACTTTGTCACAAGCCGATTCCCAAGTTAAGTAGGCCTCGGGATCACTTTCACCCTTAAAGATGGGTAGGCTCAACTTGATGGTGTTGATGCCTACGTCTCTCTCTTGGTGTCGGTTTCCCCTATCTCCATACCCCCGGTATCTCCTAGGTTCTCCTCGACCCCCTCTTAACTCCTCCTCCCTCATATAAGCATCATCAAAGGCTCCATCTCCTTCATACTCCCCTCTACCGTATCCTTCAAAGTGGGCTGGTCGGCCTTGGCCGTTTTGAGTCGGAGGATTTGGAATTTGCGGTCTTTGGGTTAATGGAGCTTGGAATGGAAGGTTCGGATTTAGTGGAGGTACTTGTCGTCCAAATCCCTCTTGTGGAATTGGAGGGGCTTGGAAATGTAGTGGTCTAGTGGAGTCTCGGTTTGGAGGAAAATAGGTAGTTTGACTTGCGGTATTTAGTGGAGCTTGGGGTGCATTTAGCATTTGGTGGACTGTTTCGGGGGTGATGGTTGCGGAGGAGGTCCTATCATGACCATTGGTAGATACGTGTAGAGGAGTAGAAGGACGAGAGTTCCTTTGACTCTCCACTTGTTCTAATCTCCCACTAATAGTCGACACTTCCCCCTTTATGGCTGCCAAGTCCCCTCTCACGGCCCCAAATTCAGAATTCAACCTTTCAAGTGTCCGGGTAACGGCCTCAAGAGTGACCCTCATAGAATCAAGGGCATTAGTATCCGCATTATGAGACGTAGCTCCTTCCATTGTCAAGATATTATCCGCTTTAGTTCACCACAAGTTCGTGTTCCACAAGTGTTGTATAATTGGCTAGTAACCGTGAAATTTTCAAGGTATGAGTGAGCTCTTATCCGGAATGGATTCTTGTTTGAAGACTCAAAGAATTCTTGCCGGACTAGAATCAAAAATCAGCAACTCATTCAAACGAATAAAAGCACTCAAATAATCGTTGACACGAACAAACGGTTCAAGGAACTAGTTGACAACCTAGTAGGAATGTACTAGTTTGTTAATTAGTTCTAGGACCAATTAAGGGAAACCAAGGATCAACAATTTGCAACCAAAGAATATCCTAAGTTGAGCTTATAGTGACGTGGCAGCATGCAATGGTTCCACCCGTTCCTCTTATCTTTTTTTTTTTTTTTTGTTTTGTGTTAATATTCACACAACTTGTTATAGTTTGCAAAATGTTTTGGTGGGAAAAATAAAATCTTGTAGTCTTTCAACCTTTTCAAACTCAAGAAAGTGGTGTTTGGTTGACCAATCCCACAAAACAAGGCTCCTTGAATTAGGGAAAAGTGATTGACAAGACTAGAGGGTGAGGGGTGCAAGTCTTTCACAACAACTTTATAACTTGTCTTACAACTTGAGCACACAACAAGATGAACAAGTTCAAAAGATGAACACCTCAACAAACTCCATCAACTTCTTTAGCACATAACACATAACCACCGATTTTTCTTTTGCTCATCAACAACATACAACCTTCGGCCACTTCAAGTCACTACTCAATGTTCAAGTTTTCAAGCTCAACTTTCGGATCTAGACACCTTAGTGTTGGTGAGAAAGAAACCAACACTAGAAACTCACTAAACAAGCAAAAATAACGCCTAGGTCTAGACATGCAACATCATTCTCGGTTTTCAACTTTTAATGGACAGATTTTTCAGAACTTCCCTTTGGTATTGCTTGTTTAGACCGTGAACTAGCCCAAGATGGGTTATGTTGGAACACAACCGGTCTTGCTTTGATACCAAATGATACAAGATCAAACCAACAACACCAAGAGCAACAAGTAGGTTCGGATTTCAGTCCAACAACACAAGAATAACAAGTTCAATTTTCAGTTTTCAGCACACAACAAGAGAGCAAATAGATGAACAAGAATGCTAGTGAATCGAAAGTAGCCCCACACGGCTTCACTAGTCTTTAAAGATAACAAATTAACAACAACAACAACAACAAGATAAAGAAAAGATAGATAACTTGACATATAACATTCAAGATACTAAGAACCCTAACATCAAGAGAGGACCCTAAGTCTAGAGAATGTAAACACCAAGTTCTTACAAGGACCAAGAGGCACTCAAAGACCTCAAAACCCTTGTTTCTAGCCAAAGATACAACACAAGTATTCCTCTACTTGTGAGATGTTGGAGGCGGCTCCAAGAGTGGAAGAGAGAGGAAATGTTGTGATATTTTAGGTTACAAAAATCAGATTTCAAAAACTATCTAATAACTCTCTCACATCTTCTATTTATACTACAAAAGGAAAGGGGTAAAATGACTCATCCGCCCTTGCTTCTTGTGCCAACCTTGGAGAGTAGTTTATTACACATTAGGACCCCTCTTCACACATAAAAACGTTTAAGTCCTTGGTTGGTTCAATCACCAACTCACACACGGCCATTTGCATGAACAAAGCTTGGAGTTTTTGTAATTCCCGAGCTTGGCTTCGTGTGAAAGGCCGTGTGGCTGTCCTAACCGTATCACTTGGTTTCCCTTACTTGGTCCTAGAACTAATTAACAAACTAGTACCTTCCTACTAGGTTGTCAACTAGTTCCTTGAACCGTTTGTTCGTGTCAACGATTATTTGAGTGCTTTTATTCGTTTGAATGAATTGCTGATTTTTGACTCTAGTCCGGCAAGAATTCTTTGAGTCTTCAAACAAGAATCCATTCCGGATAAGAGCTTACTCATACCTTAAAAATTTCACGGTTACTAGCCAATTATACAACACTTGTGGAACACGAACTTGTGGTGAACTAAAGCGGATAATATCTTGACAATGGAAGGAGCTACGTCTCATAATGTGGATACTAAAGCCCTTGATTCTATAAGGGTCACTCTTGGGGCCGTTACCCGGACACTTGAAAGGTTGAATTCGGAATTTGAGGCCGTGAGAGGGGACTTGGCAGCAATAAAGGGGGAAGTGTCGACTATTAGTGGGAGATTAGAACAAGTGGAGAGTCAAAGGAACTCTCGTCCTTCTACTCCTCTACATGTATCTACCAATGGTCATGATAGGACCTCCTCCGCAACCATCACCCCCGAAACAGTCCACCAAATGCTAAATGCACCCCAAGCTCCACTAAATACCGCAACAAGCCAAACTACCTATTTTCCTCCAAACCGAGACCCCACTAGACCACTACATTTCCAAGCCCCTGCAATTCCACAAGAGGGATTTGGACGCAAGTACCTCCATGATACGGTTAGGACAGCCACACGGCCTTTCACACGAAGCCAAGCTCGGGAATTACAAAAACTCCAAGCTTTGTTCATGCAAATGGCCGTGTGTGAGTTGGTGATTGAACCAACCAAGGACTTAAACGTTTTTATGTGTGAAGAGGGGTCCTAATGTGTAATAAACTACTCTCCAAGGTTGGCACAAGAAGCAAGGGCGGATGAGTCATTTTACCCCTTTCCTTTTGTAGTATAAATAGAAGATGTGAGAGAGTTATTAGATAGTTTTTGAAATCTGATTTTTGTAACCTAAAATATCACAACATTTCCTCTCTCTTCCACTCTTGGAGCCGCCTCCAACATCTCACAAGTAGAGGAATACTTGTGTTGTATCTTTGGCTAGAAACAAGGGTTTTGAGGTCTTTGAGTGCCTCTTGGTCCTTGTAAGAACTTGGTGTTTACATTCACTAGACTTAGGGTCCTCTCTTGATGTTAGGGTTCTTAGTATCTTGAATGTTATATGTCTAGTTATCTATCTTTTCCTTATCTTGTTGTTGTTGTTGTTGTTAATTTTGTTATCTTTAAAGACTAGTGAAGCCGTGTGGGGCTACTTTCGATTCACTAGCATTCTTGTTCATCTTGTTGCTCTCTTGTTGTGTGCTGAAAACTGAAAATTGAACTTGTTATTCTTGTGTTGTTGGACTGAAATCCGAACCTACTTGTAGCTCTTGGTGTTGTTGGTTTGATCTTGTATCATTTGGTATCAAAGCAAGACCGGTTGTGTTCCAACATAACCCATCTTGGGCTAGTTCACGGTCTAAACAAGCAATACCAAAGGGAAGTTCTGAAAAAATCTGTCCATTAAAAGTTGAAAAACCGAGAATGATGTTGCATGTCTAGATCTAGGCGTTATTTTGCTTGTTTAGTGAGTTTCTAGTGTTGGTTTCTTTCTCACCAACACTAAGGTGTCTAGATCCGAAAGTTGAGCTTGAAAACTTGAACATTGAGTAGTGACTTGAAGTGGCCGAAGGTTGTATGTTGTTGATGAGCAAAAGAAAAAATCGGTGGTTATGTGTTATGTGCTAAAGAAGTTGATGAAGTTTGTTGAGGTGTTCATCTTTTGAACTTGTTCATCTTGTTCATCTTGTTGTGTGCTCAAGTTGTAAGACAAGTTATAAAGTTGTTGTGAAAGACTTGCACCCCTCACCCTCTAGTCTTGTCAATCACTTTTCCCTAATTCAAGGAGCCTTGTTTTGTGGGATTGGTCAACCAAACACCACTTTCTTGAGTTTGAAAAGGTTGAAAGACTACAAGATTTTATTTTTCCCACCAAAACATTTTGCAAACTATAACAAGTTGTGTGAATATTAACACAAAACAAAAAAAAAAAAAAAGATAAGAGGAACGGGTGGAACCATTGCATGCTGCCACGTCACTATAAGCTCAACTTAGGATATTCTTTGGTTGCAAATTGTTGATCCTTGGTTTCCCTTAATTGGTCCTAGAACTAATTAACAAACTAGTACATTCCTACTAGGTTGTCAACTAGTTCCTTGAACCGTTTGTTCGTGTCAACGATTATTTGAGTGCTTTTATTCGTTTGAATGAGTTGCTGATTTTTGATTCTAGTCCGGCAAGAATTCTTTGAGTCTTCAAACAAGAATCCATTCCGGATAAGAGCTCACTCATACCTTGAAAATTTCACGGTTACTAGCCAATTATACAACACTTGTGGAACACGAACTTGTGGTGAACTAAAGCGGATAATATCTTGACAATGGAAGGAGCTACGTCTCATAATGCGGATACTAATGCCCTTGATTCTATGAGGGTCACTCTTGAGGCCGTTACCCGGACACTTGAAAGGTTGAATTCTGAATTTGGGGCCGTGAGAGGGGACTTGGCAGCCATAAAGGGGGAAGTGTCGACTATTAGTGGGAGATTAGAACAAGTGGAGAGTCAAAGGAACTCTCGTCCTTCTACTCCTCTACACGTATCTACCAATGGTCATGATAGGACCTCCTCCGCAACCATCACCCCCGAAACAGTCCACCAAATGCTAAATTCACCCCAAGCTCCACTAAATACCGCAAGTCAAACTACCTATTTTCCTCCAAACCGAGACTCCACTAGACCACTACATTTCCAAGCCCCTCCAATTCCACAAGAGGGATTTGGACGACAAGTACCTCCACTAAATCCGAACCTTCCATTCCAAGCTCCATTAACCCAAAGACCGCAAATTCCAAATCCTCCGACTCAAAACGGCCAAGGCCGACCAGCCCACTTTGAAGGATACGGTAGAGGGGAGTATGAAGGAGATGGAGCCTTTGATGATGCTTATATGAGGGAGGAGGAGTTAAGAGGGGGTCGAGGAGAACCTAGGAGATACCGGGGGTATGGAGATAGGGGAAACCGACACCAAGAGAGAGACGTAGGCATCAACACCATCAAGTTGAGCCTACCCATCTTTAAGGGTGAAAGTGATCCCGAGGCCTACTTAACTTGGGAATCGGCTTGTGACAAAGTTTTCCAAGTTAATGACATCTCGGACGAAAAGAAGAGTTGCTACGCTATAGCTCACCTCGAGGGCTATGCTAACACTTGGTGGGAGTATGTTAAACGATTTGGTAATGAATTAGTCGATGGGCAGCCACCACCTTGGTTTCGGTTGAGGTATTTGATGAGACAACGATACCTTCCCGAGAGATATCGTCATGAGTTGCTTGCTAGGTTATATGGCTTGCGGCAAGGGGGCAAGAGTGTGATGGCCTATTTTGACGAGTTCCAACAACTCATGTTGAAACTTGATCATCGTGGGGAGCAAATCAGTCATGACATCATCCGGTTCAAGTGTGGGTTGAACAAAGAGATCTCCACTCATTTGACCCTTCATCGGTTTGAAACCATCGACGGTATATTCCAAGCGGCCCTAGAGATTGAAAGGGAACTTAAGGAGAGATCATCCTTCAAGGCAAGGGTACAAGCTCCCTCGGGTTGGCCCAAAAACAAGGACCAACCCGCCCCTACGAAGCTGCCCGAGTCCAAAACAGTCCACTACGAGTCCAAAACAGTCCCTAAATTCCCTCCGAAACCGGAGGCTCACAAATATCCCAACCCAAAGGGATTCCAATGCTTCAAGTGCCAAGGTTGGGGGCATAAGGCCAATGAATGTCCGAACCGGCGCAATGTGATCCTACGAGAAGGGAAAGTGTACTACCTTGGTGAGGAGGTGGTTTCCGAAAGGGGGGAGGATGAGGCCGAGCCTCAAGATGGAGAGGAAGCTGAAAATGGGCCGAATGATGATGAATTAGATGGTAGTGAAGATGCCTATCCACAAGAAGGGGAGTGTGTGGTTCCTAACTTTGTGGTTAGACGTGTCATGATTAGTAAGGCGATAGATGACCCGAGTCAAAGGGAAAATCTATTCCATACTAAGTGTCTTGTAAAGGGGAGTGTGTGCACCTTGGTGATTGATAGTGGTAGTTGTACGAATGTTGCGAGCCAAGCTATGGTAAATTTCTTGAAGCTGCCAACTACACCACACACTAGTCCTTACAAGCTACAATGGTTGAACGATTGTGGTGAATTAAGGGTCGCAAGGCAATGTGTGATTCGGTTTAAGGTAGGAAACTACCACGATGAAGTGCTTTGTGACGTGATCCCAATGCAAGCATGTCACTTGTTGTTAGGTAGACCATGGAAATATGATAGGTCTACTAAACACGATGGGAGGTCCAACCGGTATACGCTTGAGAAGGATGGCCGAAAGGTCACACTTCACCCTCTTTCACCCTCCCAAGTACATGAGTGGCATCAAAAGATGAGAGAGTTAAAAGGAAAGGGAAAGGAAACCGGGAAAGGAGAAAAGGGGGGGGATGCCGTAGGTGAGGAAGTAGGGCCATCCGAATCTGTCCCAACAACAAAGGAGATGGAAAACGTAGTGATGTTGGCTAGGAGGAAAGAACTCTTCGTGGACCATGATGAAAACAAGCCGATGTTACTGTTAGCCCATTGTTTTAATACTAACCCCACTAATTCTTCCATTTCCCCTTTGATTTCTTGTGCGTTGCAGGAGTATGAAGATGTATTTCCTCAAGAACTTCCGCAAGGATTGCCCCCACTCCGGGGAATTGAGCACCAAATTGATTTGGTGCCGGGTTCACAACTTCCAAACAAACCGGCCTATAGGAGCAATCCCATGGACACTAAGGAGCTTGAGAGGCAAGTTGAGGAGCTTCTCAACAAGGGATACATCAAGGAAAGCATGAGTCCGTGTGCTGTTCCGGTGCTTTTGGTACCAAAGAAGGACGGAACTTGGCGCATGTGCGTCGATTGTAGAGCCATCAACAAAATCACTATAAGGTATCGTCATCCAATTCCTAGACTAGATGATATGTTAGATGAGCTCCACGGATCTTGTTTGTTTTCTAAAGTGGACCTTAGGAGCGGCTATCACCAAATTCGCATGCAACCCGGTGATGAGTGAAAGACCGCATTCAAGACCAAATTCGGTCTATATGAGTGGCTGGTCATGCCCTTCGGCCTTACCAATGCTCCTAGCACATTTATGAGGCTAATGAATCATGTAATGAAGCCACATATTGGAAAGTTTGTGGTGGTTTACTTTGATGATGTGTTGGTGTATAGTAAATCTATTAATGATCATGTAATGCATTTGAGATGTGTGTTTGATGTGCTCCGAAAGGAGAAGCTGTATGCCAACATGGAGAAGTGTTCTTTTGGTGTTGATAAAGTTATATTCTTGGGTTTTGTCGTGAGCTCACGGGGTGTGGAAGTGGACGATTCCAAGATAGACTCTATCCGAAGTTGGCCGACCCCTAAAACTATTGGAGAAATCCGAAGTTTCCACGGGTTGGCAAGCTTTTATAGGAGGTTTGTCAAAGGATTTAGTTCCATAGCAGCCCCCTTGACCGAGGTAATTAGAAAGGACGGACCCTTTAAATGGGGTGATGAGCAAGCTAGGGCTTTTGAGGCCTTGAAAGCTACGCTCATCTCGGCGCCTTTATTGCAATTGCCCAATTTTGATAAGATGTTTGAAATAGAGTGTGATGCTAGTAAGGTTGGTATCGGGGCTGTTTTGATGCAAGAAGGTAAGCCCGTTGCTTATTTCAGTGAAAAGCTCAAAGGGGCAACTCTTAATTACTCAACTTATGATTTGGAGTTGTACGCCCTTGTTAGAGCTTTGGGAAATTGGCAACATTATTTGTGGCCTAAGGAGTTTGTGATACGAACGGATCATGAGTCGTTGAAACACCTTAAGAGCCAAGACAAGCTGAATAGGCGTCATGCTAAGTGGATTGAGTTCATCGAGACTTTCCCTTATGTAATTCATTACAAAAGGGGAAAGGAAAATGTTGTTGCCGATGCCTTGTCTAGGAAGCATGTGCTTGTTGCTACCTTGTCTTCGAAATTGATGGGTTTTGAGAGCTTGCGGTTGTTGTATCCCGAGGATCCTACCTTTGCTCCTATTTTTAGGGAATGCGAAGAGTGGGGAAGGGACCGTTGGCTCAAGGAGAATAACCATTCCTCCTACTCTCGGTTCGATGGGTATTTGTTCAAAGGGAGGAGGTTGTATGTTCCTTCTAGTTCTTGGAGGGAATTATTTGTGAGGGAGGCCCATGACGGAGGCCTCATGGGTCACTTTGGGGTAGACAAGACCCTCGGAATCTTAGAGGAGAACTTCTATTGGCCCAAAATGCGCAAAGACGTCACTAAAATTTGTAGTCAATGCGTGGCCTGCCGGAGTGCGAAATCTCGTCTCTTACCCCAAGGATTATACACCCCACTCCCTACTCCCCTTAGGCCTTGGTTGGACATCTCGATGGATTTTGTTTTGGGGCTGCCAAGGACTAGAAAGGGCCGAGATAGCATTTTTGTTATTGTTGATAGATTCTCTAAAATGGCTCATTTTATTCCATGTACTAAAACCGAGGATGCTAGTAGTGTAGCTTCATTATTTGTTGAACATGTTGTCAAGCTTCACGGGGTACCGAGGACTATTGTGAGCGATAGGGACTCCAAGTTCCTAAGTCTCTTTTGGAAGTCCATGTGGGGTAGGCTTGGAACGAAGTTACTTTTCTCCACGTCTTGCCACCCACAAACCGATGGCCAAACGGAGGTAGTAAATAGAACCTTAGGGTCTATGCTACGTTCTATGGTTAAAGGTAAACTGACTTCATGGGAAGATCACCTACCCTTAGTGGAATTTGCCTACAACCGGGTAATACATTCGAGCACGGGAATGACTCCCTTTGAATGTGTTTACGGGCTGAATCCCCTTACCCCTTTAGATCTCATTCCTTTGTCTAGTGATCTCATGACCAGCTTAGATGGAAACAAAAGAGCCGAGGCAATGAAGAAAATGCATGAGACGGTGCGGATCAAGCTGGAAAAGAAGAATCAAGAGATTGCCAAAAGGGCAAACAAAGGGAGAAGAAGGCTTGTGCTTGAACCCGGAGATTGGGTGTGGGTGCATCTTCGAAAAGACCGGTTTCCAGCTCATAGGAAGTCCAAATTGCTGCCAAGGGGTGATGGTCCTTTCCAAGTACTTGAGAGGATCAATGACAACGCCTACAAGATTGACCTTCCACCGGAATATCAAGTGCACAACACTTTCAACGTTGGTGATCTCTCCCTCGTGGATGCGGTTGAAGATGACCAAATGCTGAATTTGAGGCCAAATTCCTCTCAAGATGGAGAGGATGATACGGTTAGGACAGCCACACGGCCTTTCACACGAAGCCAAGCTCGGGAATTACAAAAACTCCAAGCTTTGTTCATGCAAATGGCCGTGTGTGAGTTGGTGATTGAACCAACCAAGGACTTAAACGTTTTTATGTGTGAAGAGGGGTCCTAATGTGTAATAAACTACTCTCCAAGGTTGCCACAAGAAGCAAGGGCGGATGAGTCATTTTACCCCTTTCCTTTTGTAGTATAAATAGAAGATGTGAGAGAGTTATTAGATAGTTTTTGAAATCTGATTTTTGTAACCTAAAATATCACAACATTTCCTCTCTCTTCCACTCTTGGAGCCGCCTCCAACATCTCACAAGTAGAGGAATACTTGTGTTGTATCTTTGGCTAGAAACAAGGGTTTTGAGGTCTTTGAGTGCCTCTTGGTCCTTGTAAGAACTTGGTGTTTACATTCACTAGACTTAGGGTCCTCTCTTGATGTTAGGGTTCTTAGTATCTTGAATGTTATATGTCTAGTTATCTATCTTTTCCTTATCTTGTTGTTGTTGTTGTTGTTAATTTTGTTATCTTTAAAGACTAGTGAAGCCGTGTGGGGCTACTTTCGATTCACTAGCATTCTTGTTCATCTTGTTGCTCTCTTGTTGTGTGCTGAAAACTGAAAATTGAACTTGTTATTCTTGTGTTGTTGGACTGAAATCCGAACCTACTTGTAGCTCTTGGTGTTGTTGGTTTGATCTTGTATCATTTGGTATCAAAGCAAGACCGGTTGTGTTCCAACATAACCCATCTTGGGCTAGTTCACGGTCTAAACAAGCAATACCAAAGGGAAGTTCTGAAAAAATCTGTCCATTAAAAGTTGAAAAACCGAGAATGATGTTGCATGTCTAGATCTAGGCGTTATTTTGCTTGTTTAGTGAGTTTCTAGTGTTGGTTTCTTTCTCACCAACACTAAGGTGTCTAGATCCGAAAGTTGAGCTTGAAAACTTGAACATTGAGTAGTGACTTGAAGTGGCCGAAGGTTGTATGTTGTTGATGAGCAAAAGAAAAAATCGGTGGTTATGTGTTATGTGCTAAAGAAGTTGATGAAGTTTGTTGAGGTGTTCATCTTTTGAACTTGTTCATCTTGTTCATCTTGTTGTGTGCTCAAGTTGTAAGACAAGTTATAAAGTTGTTGTGAAAGACTTGCACCCCTCACCCTCTAGTCTTGTCAATCACTTTTCCCTAATTCAAGGAGCCTTGTTTTGTGGGATTGGTCAACCAAACACCACTTTCTTGAGTTTGAAAAGGTTGAAAGACTACAAGATTTTATTTTTCCCACCAAAACATTTTGCAAACTATAACAAGTTGTGTGAATATTAACACAAAACAAAAAAAAAAAAAAAGATAAGAGGAACGGGTGGAACCATTGCATGCTGCCACGTCACTATAAGCTCAACTTAGGATATTCTTTGGTTGCAAATTGTTGATCCTTGGTTTCCCTTAATTGGTCCTAGAACTAATTAACAAACTAGTACATTCCTACTAGGTTGTCAACTAGTTCCTTGAACCGTTTGTTCGTGTCAACGATTATTTGAGTGCTTTTATTCGTTTGAATGAGTTGCTGATTTTTGATTCTAGTCCGGCAAGAATTCTTTGAGTCTTCAAACAAGAATCCATTCCGGATAAGAGCTCACTCATACCTTGAAAATTTCACGGTTACTAGCCAATTATACAACACTTGTGGAACACGAACTTGTGGTGAACTAAAGCGGATAATATCTTGACAATGGAAGGAGCTACGTCTCATAATGCGGATACTAATGCCCTTGATTCTATGAGGGTCACTCTTGAGGCCGTTACCCGGACACTTGAAAGGTTGAATTCTGAATTTGGGGCCGTGAGAGGGGACTTGGCAGCCATAAAGGGGGAAGTGTCGACTATTAGTGGGAGATTAGAACAAGTGGAGAGTCAAAGGAACTCTCGTCCTTCTACTCCTCTACACGTATCTACCAATGGTCATGATAGGACCTCCTCCGCAACCATCACCCCCGAAACAGTCCACCAAATGCTAAATTCACCCCAAGCTCCACTAAATACCGCAAGTCAAACTACCTATTTTCCTCCAAACCGAGACTCCACTAGACCACTACATTTCCAAGCCCCTCCAATTCCACAAGAGGGATTTGGACGACAAGTACCTCCACTAAATCCGAACCTTCCATTCCAAGCTCCATTAACCCAAAGACCGCAAATTCCAAATCCTCCGACTCAAAACGGCCAAGGCCGACCAGCCCACTTTGAAGGATACGGTAGAGGGGAGTATGAAGGAGATGGAGCCTTTGATGATGCTTATATGAGGGAGGAGGAGTTAAGAGGGGGTCGAGGAGAACCTAGGAGATACCGGGGGTATGGAGATAGGGGAAACCGACACCAAGAGAGAGACGTAGGCATCAACACCATCAAGTTGAGCCTACCCATCTTTAAGGGTGAAAGTGATCCCGAGGCCTACTTAACTTGGGAATCGGCTTGTGACAAAGTTTTCCAAGTTAATGACATCTCGGACGAAAAGAAGAGTTGCTACGCTATAGCTCACCTCGAGGGCTATGCTAACACTTGGTGGGAGTATGTTAAACGATTTGGTAATGAATTAGTCGATGGGCAGCCACCACCTTGGTTTCGGTTGAGGTATTTGATGAGACAACGATACCTTCCCGAGAGATATCGTCATGAGTTGCTTGCTAGGTTATATGGCTTGCGGCAAGGGGGCAAGAGTGTGATGGCCTATTTTGACGAGTTCCAACAACTCATGTTGAAACTTGATCATCGTGGGGAGCAAATCAGTCATGACATCATCCGGTTCAAGTGTGGGTTGAACAAAGAGATCTCCACTCATTTGACCCTTCATCGGTTTGAAACCATCGACGGTATATTCCAAGCGGCCCTAGAGATTGAAAGGGAACTTAAGGAGAGATCATCCTTCAAGGCAAGGGTACAAGCTCCCTCGGGTTGGCCCAAAAACAAGGACCAACCCGCCCCTACGAAGCTGCCCGAGTCCAAAACAGTCCACTACGAGTCCAAAACAGTCCCTAAATTCCCTCCGAAACCGGAGGCTCACAAATATCCCAACCCAAAGGGATTCCAATGCTTCAAGTGCCAAGGTTGGGGGCATAAGGCCAATGAATGTCCGAACCGGCGCAATGTGATCCTACGAGAAGGGAAAGTGTACTACCTTGGTGAGGAGGTGGTTTCCGAAAGGGGGGAGGATGAGGCCGAGCCTCAAGATGGAGAGGAAGCTGAAAATGGGCCGAATGATGATGAATTAGATGGTAGTGAAGATGCCTATCCACAAGAAGGGGAGTGTGTGGTTCCTAACTTTGTGGTTAGACGTGTCATGATTAGTAAGGCGATAGATGACCCGAGTCAAAGGGAAAATCTATTCCATACTAAGTGTCTTGTAAAGGGGAGTGTGTGCACCTTGGTGATTGATAGTGGTAGTTGTACGAATGTTGCGAGCCAAGCTATGGTAAATTTCTTGAAGCTGCCAACTACACCACACACTAGTCCTTACAAGCTACAATGGTTGAACGATTGTGGTGAATTAAGGGTCGCAAGGCAATGTGTGATTCGGTTTAAGGTAGGAAACTACCACGATGAAGTGCTTTGTGACGTGATCCCAATGCAAGCATGTCACTTGTTGTTAGGTAGACCGTGGCAATATGATAGGTCTACTAAACACGATGGGAGGTCCAACCGGTATACGCTTGAGAAGGATGGCCGAAAGGTCACACTTCACCCTCTTTCACCCTCCCAAGTACATGAGTGGCATCAAAAGATGAGAGAGTTAAAAGGAAAGGGAAAGGAAACCGGGAAAGGAGAAAAGGGGGGGGATGCCGTAGGTGAGGAAGTAGGGCCATCCGAATCTGTCCCAACAACAAAGGAGATGGAAAACGTAGTGATGTTGGCTAGGAGGAAAGAACTCTTCGTGGACCATGATGAAAACAAGCCGATGTTACTGTTAGCCCATTGTTTTAATACTAACCCCACTAATTCTTCCATTTCCCCTTTGATTTCTTGTGCGTTGCAGGAGTATGAAGATGTATTTCCTCAAGAACTTCCGCAAGGATTGCCCCCACTCCGGGGAATTGAGCACCAAATTGATTTGGTGCCGGGTTCACAACTTCCAAACAAACCGGCCTATAGGAGCAATCCCATGGACACTAAGGAGCTTGAGAGGCAAGTTGAGGAGCTTCTCAACAAGGGATACATCAAGGAAAGCATGAGTCCGTGTGCTGTTCCGGTGCTTTTGGTACCAAAGAAGGACGGAACTTGGCGCATGTGCGTCGATTGTAGAGCCATCAACAAAATCACTATAAGGTATCGTCATCCAATTCCTAGACTAGATGATATGTTAGATGAGCTCCACGGATCTTGTTTGTTTTCTAAAGTGGACCTTAGGAGCGGCTATCACCAAATTCGCATGCAACCCGGTGATGAGTGAAAGACCGCATTCAAGACCAAATTCGGTCTATATGAGTGGCTGGTCATGCCCTTCGGCCTTACCAATGCTCCTAGCACATTTATGAGGCTAATGAATCATGTAATGAAGCCACATATTGGAAAGTTTGTGGTGGTTTACTTTGATGATGTGTTGGTGTATAGTAAATCTATTAATGATCATGTAATGCATTTGAGATGTGTGTTTGATGTGCTCCGAAAGGAGAAGCTGTATGCCAACATGGAGAAGTGTTCTTTTGGTGTTGATAAAGTTATATTCTTGGGTTTTGTCGTGAGCTCACGGGGTGTGGAAGTGGACGATTCCAAGATAGACTCTATCCGAAGTTGGCCGACCCCTAAAACTATTGGAGAAATCCGAAGTTTCCACGGGTTGGCAAGCTTTTATAGGAGGTTTGTCAAAGGATTTAGTTCCATAGCAGCCCCCTTGACCGAGGTAATTAGAAAGGACGGACCCTTTAAATGGGGTGATGAGCAAGCTAGGGCTTTTGAGGCCTTGAAAGCTACGCTCATCTCGGCGCCTTTATTGCAATTGCCCAATTTTGATAAGATGTTTGAAATAGAGTGTGATGCTAGTAAGGTTGGTATCGGGGCTGTTTTGATGCAAGAAGGTAAGCCCGTTGCTTATTTCAGTGAAAAGCTCAAAGGGGCAACTCTTAATTACTCAACTTATGATTTGGAGTTGTACGCCCTTGTTAGAGCTTTGGGAAATTGGCAACATTATTTGTGGCCTAAGGAGTTTGTGATACGAACGGATCATGAGTCGTTGAAACACCTTAAGAGCCAAGACAAGCTGAATAGGCGTCATGCTAAGTGGATTGAGTTCATCGAGACTTTCCCTTATGTAATTCATTACAAAAGGGGAAAGGAAAATGTTGTTGCCGATGCCTTGTCTAGGAAGCATGTGCTTGTTGCTACCTTGTCTTCGAAATTGATGGGTTTTGAGAGCTTGCGGTTGTTGTATCCCGAGGATCCTACCTTTGCTCCTATTTTTAGGGAATGCGAAGAGTGGGGAAGGGACCGTTGGCTCAAGGAGAATAACCATTCCTCCTACTCTCGGTTCGATGGGTATTTGTTCAAAGGGAGGAGGTTGTATGTTCCTTCTAGTTCTTGGAGGGAATTATTTGTGAGGGAGGCCCATGACGGAGGCCTCATGGGTCACTTTGGGGTAGACAAGACCCTCGGAATCTTAGAGGAGAACTTCTATTGGCCCAAAATGCGCAAAGACGTCACTAAAATTTGTAGTCAATGCGTGGCCTGCCGGAGTGCGAAATCTCGTCTCTTACCCCAAGGATTATACACCCCACTCCCTACTCCCCTTAGGCCTTGGTTGGACATCTCGATGGATTTTGTTTTGGGGCTGCCAAGGACTAGAAAGGGCCGAGATAGCATTTTTGTTATTGTTGATAGATTCTCTAAAATGGCTCATTTTATTCCATGTACTAAAACCGAGGATGCTAGTAGTGTAGCTTCATTATTTGTTGAACATGTTGTCAAGCTTCACGGGGTACCGAGGACTATTGTGAGCGATAGGGACTCCAAGTTCCTAAGTCTCTTTTGGAAGTCCATGTGGGGTAGGCTTGGAACGAAGTTACTTTTCTCCACGTCTTGCCACCCACAAACCGATGGCCAAACGGAGGTAGTAAATAGAACCTTAGGGTCTATGCTACGTTCTATGGTTAAAGGTAAACTGACTTCATGGGAAGATCACCTACCCTTAGTGGAATTTGCCTACAACCGGGTAATACATTCGAGCACGGGAATGACTCCCTTTGAATGTGTTTACGGGCTGAATCCCCTTACCCCTTTAGATCTCATTCCTTTGTCTAGTGATCTCATGACCAGCTTAGATGGAAACAAAAGAGCCGAGGCAATGAAGAAAATGCATGAGACGGTGCGGATCAAGCTGGAAAAGAAGAATCAAGAGATTGCCAAAAGGGCAAACAAAGGGAGAAGAAGGCTTGTGCTTGAACCCGGAGATTGGGTGTGGGTGCATCTTCGAAAAGACCGGTTTCCAGCTCATAGGAAGTCCAAATTGCTGCCAAGGGGTGATGGTCCTTTCCAAGTACTTGAGAGGATCAATGACAACGCCTACAAGATTGACCTTCCACCGGAATATCAAGTGCACAACACTTTCAACGTTGGTGATCTCTCCCTCGTGGATGCGGTTGAAGATGACCAAATGCTGAATTTGAGGCCAAATTCCTCTCAAGATGGAGAGGATGATACGGTTAGGACAGCCACACGGCCTTTCACACGAAGCCAAGCTCGGGAATTACAAAAACTCCAAGCTTTGTTCATGCAAATGGCCGTGTGTGAGTTGGTGATTGAACCAACCAAGGACTTAAACGTTTTTATGTGTGAAGAGGGGTCCTAATGTGTAATAAACTACTCTCCAAGGTTGCCACAAGAAGCAAGGGCGGATGAGTCATTTTACCCCTTTCCTTTTGTAGTATAAATAGAAGATGTGAGAGAGTTATTAGATAGTTTTTGAAATCTGATTTTTGTAACCTAAAATATCACAACATTTCCTCTCTCTTCCACTCTTGGAGCCGCCTCCAACATCTCACAAGTAGAGGAATACTTGTGTTGTATCTTTGGCTAGAAACAAGGGTTTTGAGGTCTTTGAGTGCCTCTTGGTCCTTGTAAGAACTTGGTGTTTACATTCACTAGACTTAGGGTCCTCTCTTGATGTTAGGGTTCTTAGTATCTTGAATGTTATATGTCTAGTTATCTATCTTTTCCTTATCTTGTTGTTGTTGTTGTTGTTAATTTTGTTATCTTTAAAGACTAGTGAAGCCGTGTGGGGCTACTTTCGATTCACTAGCATTCTTGTTCATCTTGTTGCTCTCTTGTTGTGTGCTGAAAACTGAAAATTGAACTTGTTATTCTTGTGTTGTTGGACTGAAATCCGAACCTACTTGTAGCTCTTGGTGTTGTTGGTTTGATCTTGTATCACTCCACTAAATCCGAACCCTCCATTCCAAGCTCCATTAACCCAAAGACCGCAAATTCCAAATCCTCCGAATCAAAACGGCCAAGGCCGACCAGCCCACTTTGAAGGATACGGTAGAGAGGAGTATGAAGGAGATGGAGCCTTTACTGATGCTTATATGAGGGAGGAGGAGTTAAGAGGGGGTCGAGGAGAACCTAGGAGATACCGGGGGTATGGAGATAGGGGAAACCGACACCAAGAGAGAGACGTAGGCATCAACACCATCAAGTTGAGCCTACCCATCTTTAAGGGTGAAAGTGACCCCGAGACCTACTTAACTTGGGAATCGTCTTGTGACAAAGTTTTCCAAGTTAATGACATCTCGGAAGAAAAGAAGAGTTTCTACGCTATAGCTCACTTCGAGGGCTATGCTAACACTTGGTGAGTGTATGTTAAACGATTTGGTAATGAATTAGTTGATGGGCAGCCACCACCTTGGTATCGGTTGAGGTATTTGATGAGACAACGATACCTTCCCGAGAGATATCGTCATGAGTTGCTTGCTAGATTATATGGCTTGCGGCAAGGAGGCAAGAGTGTGATGGCCTATTTTGACGAGTTCCAACAACTCATGTTGAAACTTGATCATCGTGGGGAGAAAATCAGTCACGACATCATCCGGTTCAAGTGTGGGTTGAACAAAGAGATCTCCACTCATTTGACCCTTCACCGGTTTGAAACCATTGACGGTATATTCCAAGCGGCCCTTGAGATTGAAAGGTAACTTAAGGAGAGATCATCCTTCAAGGCAAGGGTACAAACCCCCTCGGGTTGGCCCAAAAACAAGGACCAACCCGCCCCTACGAAGCTGCCCGAGTCCAAAACAGTCCCTAAATTCCCTCCGAAACCGGAGGCTCACAAATATCCCAACCCAAAGGGGTTCCAATGCTTCAAGTGCCAAGGTTGGGGGCATAAGGCCAATGAATGTCCGAACCGGCGCAATGTGATCCTACGAGAAGGGAAAGTATACTACCTTGGTGAGGAGGTGGTTTCCGAAAGGGGGGAGGATGAGGCCGAGCCTCAAGATGGAGAGGGAGATGAAAATGGGCCGAATGATGATGAATTAGATGGTAGTGAAGATGTCTATCGACAAGAAGGGGAGTGTGTGGTTCCAAACTTTGTGGTTAGACGTGTCATGATTAGTAAGGCGATAGATGACCCGCGTCAAAGGGAAAATCTATTCCATACTAAGTGTCTTATAAAGGGGAGTGTGTGCACCTTGGTGATTGATAGTGGTAGTTGTACAAATGTTGCGAGCCATGCTATGGTAAATTTCTTGAAGCTACCAACTACACTACACACTAGTCCTTACAAGCTACAATGGTTGAACGATTGTGGTGAATTAAAGGTCACAAGGCAATGTGTGATTCGGTTTAAGGTGGGAAACTACCACGATGAAGTGCTTTGTGACGTGATCCCAATGCAAGCATGTCACTTGTTGTTAAGTAGACCATGGCAATATGATAGGTCTACTAAACACGATGGGAGGTCCAACCGGTATACGCTTGAGAAGGATGGCCGAAAGGTCACACTTCACCCTCTTTCACCCTCCCAAGTAAATGAGTGGCATCAAAAGATGAGAGAGTTGAAGGGAAAGGAGAAGGAATCCGGAAAGGGAGAAAAGAGGGTGAATGCCATAGGTGAGGAAGTAGGGACATCCGAGGCTGTCCTAACGACAAGGGAGATGGAAAACATAGTGATGTTGGCTAGGAGGAAAGAACTCTTCGTGGACCATGATGAAAACAAGCCGATGTTACTTTTGGCCCATTGTTTTAATACTAACCCCACTAATTCTTCCATTTCCCCTTTGATTTCTTGTGTGTTGCAGGGGTATGAAGATGTATTTCCTCAAGAACTTCCGCAAGGATTGCCCCCACTTCAGGGAATTGAGCACCAAATTGATTTGGTGCCGGGTTCACAACTTCCAAACAAACCGGCCTATAGGAGCAATCCCATGGACACTAAGGATCTTGAAAGACAAGTTGAGGAGCTTCTCAACAAGGGATACATCAAGGAAAGCATGAGTCCGTGTGCTGTTTCGGTGCTTTTGGTACCGAAGAAGGACGGAACTTGGCGCATGTGCGTCGATTGTAGAGCCATCAACAAAATCACAATAAGGTATCGTCATCCAATCCCTAGACTAGATGATATGTTAGATGAGCTCCACGGAACTTGTTTGTTTTCTAAAGTGGACCTTAGGAGCGGCTATCACCAAATTCGCATGCAACCCGGTGATGAGTGGAAGGCCGCATTCAAGACCAAATTCGATCTATATGAGTGGCTGGTCATGCCCTTCGGCCTTACCAATGCTCCTAGCACCTTTATGAGGCTAATGAATCATGTAATGAAGCCTTATATTGGAAAGTTTGTGGTGGTTTACTTTGACGATGTGTTGGTGTATAGTAAATCTATTGATGATCATGTAATGCATTTGAGATGTGTGTTTGATGTGCTCCGAAAGGAGAAGCTGTATGCCAACATGGAGAAGTGTTCTTTTGGTGTTGATAAGGTTATATTCTTGGGTTTTGTCGTGAGCTCAAGGGGTGTGGAAGTGGACTATTCCAAGATAGACTCTATTCGAAGTTGGCCGACCCCTAAAACTATTGGAGAAATCCGAAGTTTCCACGGGTTGGCAAGCTTTTATAGGAGGTTTGTCAAAGGATTTAGTTCCATAGCAGCCCCCTTGACCGAGGTAATTAGAAAGGATGGACCCTTTAAATTGGGTGATGAGCAGGCTAGGGCTTTTGAGGCCTTGAAAGTTACGCTCATCTTGGCGCCTTTATTGCAATTGCCCGATTTTGATAAGATGTTTGAAGTAGAGTGTGATGCTAGTAAGGTTGGCATCGGGGCTGTTTTGATGCAAGAAGGTAAGCCCGTTGCTTATTTCAGTGAAAAGCTCAAAGGGGCAACTCTTAATTACTCAACTTATGATTTGGAGTTGTACGCCCTTGTCAGAGCTTTGGGAAATTGGCAACATTATTTGTGCCCTAAGGAGTTTGTGATACGAACGGATCATGAGTCGTTGAAACACCTTAAGAGCCAAGACAAGTTGAATAGGCGTCATGCTAAGTGGATTGAGTTCATCGAGACTTTCCCTTATGTAATTCATTACAAAAGGGGAAAGGAAAATGTTGTTGCCGATGCCTTGTCTAGGAAGCATGTGCTTGTTGCTACCTTGTCTTCGAAATTGATGGGTTTTGAGAGCTTGCGGTTATTGTATCCCGAGGATCCTACCTTTGCTCCTATTTTTAGGGAATGCGAAGAGTGGGGAAGGGACCGTTGGCTTAAGGAGAATGACCATTCCTCCTACTCTCGGTTCGATGGGTATTTGTTCAAAGGGAGGAGGTTGTGTGTTCCTTCTAGTTCTTGGAGGGAATTATTTGTGAGGGAGGCCCATGACGGAGGCCTCATGGGGCACTTTGGGGTAGACAAAACCCTCGGAATCTTAGAGGAGAACTTCTATTGGCCCAAAATGCGCAATGACGTCACTAAAATTTGTAGTCAATGCGTGGCCTGCCGGAGTGCGAAATCTCGTCTCCTACCTCAAGGATTATACACCCCACTCCCTACTCCCCTTAGACCTTGGTTGGACATTTCGATGGATTTTGTTTTGGGGCTGCCAAGGACTAGAAAGGGCCGAGATAGCATTTTTGTTATTGTTGATAGATTCTCTAAAATGGCTCATTTTATTCCATGTGCTAAAACCGAGGATGCTCGTAGTGTAGCTTCATTATTTGTTGAACATGTTGTAAAGCTTCACGGGGTACCGAGGACTATTGTGAGCGATAGGGACTCCAAGTTCCTAAGTCTCTTTTGGAAGTCCATGTGGGGTAGGCTTGGAACGAAGTTACTTTTCTCCACGTCTTGCCACCCACAAACCGATGGCCAAACGGAGGTAGTAAATAGAACCTTAGGGTCTATGCTATGTTCTATGGTTAAAGGTAAAATGACTTCATGGGAAGATCACCTACCCTTGGTGGAATTTGCATACAACCGGGTAATACATTCGAGCACGGGAATGACTCCCTTTGAATGTGTTTACGGCCTGAATCCCCTTACCCCTTTAGATCTCACTCCTTTGTCTAGTGATCTCATGACCAGCTTATATGGAAATAAAAGAGCCGAGGCAATGAAGAAAATGCATGAGACGGTGCGGATCAAGCTTGAAAAGAAGAACCAAGAGGTTGCAAAAAGGGTAAACAAAGGGAGAAGAAGGCTTGTGCTTGAACCCGAAGATTGGGTGTGGGTGCATCTTCGAAAGGATCGGTTTCCAGCTCAAAGGAAGTCCAAATTGCTGCCAAGGGGTGATGGTCCTTTCCAAGTACTTGAGAGAATCAATGACAACGCCTACAAGATTGACCTCCCACCGGAATATCAAGTGCACAACACTTTCAACGTTGGTGATCTCTCCCTCGTGGATGCGGTTGAAGATGACCAAATGCTGAATTTGAGGTCAAATTCCTCTCAAGATGGAGAGGATGATACGGTTGGGGTAGCCTCCACAGGTACACGGCCTTTCACACGAAGCCAAGCTCGGGAATTACAAAAACTCCAAGCTTTGTTCATGCAAATGGCCGTGTGTGAGTTGGTGATTGAACCAACCAAGGACCTAAATGTTTTTATGTGTGAAGAGAGGTCTTAATGTGTAATAAACTACTCTCCAAGGTTGGCACAAGAAGCAAGGGCGGATGGGTCATTTTACCCCTTTTGTTTGTAGTATAAATAGAACATGTTAGAGAGTTATTCCTTAGTTTTTGAATGCTGATTTTGTAACCTAAAAACACTAAACATTTCGTCTCTCTCTCTCTCTTAGAAGCCGTCCCTATTATCTCACAAGTAGAGGGATACTTGTGTTGTCTCTTTGGCTAGAAACAAGGGTTTTGAGGTCGTTGAGTGCCTCTTGGTCCTCGTAAGAACTTGGTGTTTATATTCATTAGACTTAGGGTCCTCTCTTGGTGTAGGGTTCTTAGTTTCTTGAATGTTATATGTCAAGTTATCTATCTTTCTTTATCTTGTTGTTGTTGTTGATTTTGTTATCTTAAAGTCTAGTGAAGCCGTGTGTGGCTCTTTTCGATTCACTAGCATTGTTATCTATCTTGTTGTTCTTGTGTTGTTGGACTGAAAAACCGAAACTTAAACTTGTTGTTCTTGTGTTGTTGGACTGAAATCCGAGCTTACTTGAAGCTCTTGGTGTTGTTAATTTGATTCCGTATCAGTACCAAAAGCACCGGAACAGCACACGGACTCATGCTTTCCTTGATGTATCCCTTGTTGAGAAGCTCCTCAACTTGTCTTTCAAGCTCCTTAGTGTCCATGGGATTGCTCCTTAGTGTCCATGGGATTGCTCCTATAGGCCGGTTTGTTTGGAAGTTATGAACCCGGCACCAAATCAATTTGGTGCTCAATTCCCCGAAGTGGGGGCAATCCTTGCGGAAGTTCTTGAGGAAATACATCTTCATACTCCTGCAACACACAAGAAATCAAAGGGGAAATAGAAGAATTAGTGGGGTTAGTATTAAAACAATGGGCCAAAAGTAACATCGGCTTGTTTTCATCATGGTCCACGAAGAGTTCTTTCCTCCTAGCCAACATCACTACGTTTTCCATCTCCCTTGTCGTTGGGACAGCCTCGGATGTCCCTACTTCCACACCTACGGCATTCCCCCCTTTTCTCCCATTCCGGATTCCTTCCCCTTTCCCTTTAACTCTCTCATCTTTTGATGCCACTCATTTACTTGGGAGGGTGAAAGAGGGTGAAGTGTGACCTTTCGGCCATCCTTCTCAAGCGTATACCGGTTGGAACTCCCATCGTGTTTAGTAGACCTATCATATTGCCATGGTCTACCTAACAACAAGTGACATGCTTGCATTGGGATCACGTCACAAAGCACTTCATCGTGGTAGTTTCCCACCTTAAACCGAATCACACATTGCCTTGTGACCTTTAATTCACCACAATCGTTCAACCATTGTAGCTTGTAAGGACTAGTGTGTAGTGTAGTTGGTAGCTTCAAGAAATTTACCATAGCATGGCTCGCAACATTTGTACAACTACCACTATCAATCACCAAGGTGCACACACTCCCCTTTACAAGACACTTAGTATGGAATAGATTTTCCCTTTGACTCGGGTCATCTATCGCCTTACTAATCATGACACGTCTAACCACAAAGTTTGGAACCACACACTCCCCTTCTTGTGGATAGACATCTTCACTACCATCTAATTCATCATCATTCGGCCCATTTTCAGCTCCCTCTCCATCTTGAGGCTCGGCCTCATCCTCCCCCCTTTCGGAAACCACCTCCTCACCAAGGTAGTACACTTTCCCTTCTCGTAGGATCACATTGCGCCGGTTCGGACATTCATTGGCCTTATGCCCCCAACCTTGGCACTTGAAGCATTGGAACCCCTTTGGGTTGGGATATTTGTGAGCCTCCGGTTTCGGAGGGAATTTAGGGACGGTTTTGGACTCGGGCAGCTTCGTAGGGGCGGGTTGGTCCTTGTTTTTGGGCCAACCCGAGGGGGTTTGTACCCTTGCCTTGAAGGATGATCTCTCCTTAAGTTCCCTTTCAATCTCAAGGGCCGCTTGGAATATACCGTCAATGGTTTCAAACCGGTGAAGGGTCAAATGAGTGGAGATCTCTTTGTTCAACCCACACTTGAATCGGATGATGTCGTGACTGATTTGCTCCCCACGATGATCAAGTTTCAACATGAGTTGTTGGAACTCGTCAAAATAGGCCATCACACTCTTGCCTCCTTGCCGTAAGCCATATAATCTAGCAAGCAACTCATGGCGATATCTCTCGGGAAGGTATTGTTGTCTCATCAAATACCTCAACCGATACCAAGGTGGTGGCTGCCCATCAACTAATTCATTACCAAATCGTTTAACATACTCCCACCAAGTGTTAGCATAGCCCTCGAGGTGAGCTATAGCGTAGCAACTCTTCTTTTCTTCCGAGATGTCATTAACTTGGAAAACTTTGTCACAAGCCGATTCCCAAGTTAAGTAGGTCTCGGGGTCACTTTCACCCTTAAAGATGGGTAGGCTCAACTTGATGGTGTTGATGCCTACGTCTCTCTCTTGGTGTCGGTTTCCCCTATCTCCATACCCCCGGTATCTCCTAGGTTCTCCTCGACCCCATCTTAACTCCTCCTCCCTCATATAAGCATCATCAAAGGCTCCATCTCCTTCATACTCCTCTCTACCGTATCCTTCAAAGTGGGCTGGTCGGCCTTGGCCGTTTTGATTCGGAGGATTTGGAATTTGCGGTCTTTGGGTTAATGGAGCTTGGAATGGAGGGTTCGGATTTAGTGGAGGTACTTGGCGTCCAAATCCCTCTTGTGGAATTGGAGGGGCTTAGAAATGTAGTGGTCTAGTGGGGTCTCGGTTTGGAGGAAAATAGGTAGTTTGGCTTGCGGTATTTAGTGGAGCTTGGGGTGCATTTAGCATTTGGTGGACTGTTTCGGGGGTGATGGTTGCGGAGGAGGTCCTATCATGACCATTGGTAGATACATGTAGAGGAGTAGAAGGACGAGAGTTCCTTTGACTCTCCACTTGTTCTAATCTCCCACTAATAGTCGACACTTCCCCCTTTATTGCTGCCAAGTCCCCTCTCACGGCCCCAAATTCCGAATTCAACCTTTCAAGTGTCCGGGTAACGGCCTCAAGAGTGACCCTCATAGAATCAAGGGCACTAGTATCCACATTATGAGACGTAGCTCCTTCCATTGTCAAGATATTATCCGCTTTAGTTCACCACAAGTTCGTGTTCCACAAGTGTTGTATAATTGGCTAGTAACCGTGAAATTTTTATGGTATGAGTAAGCTCTTATCCGGAATGGATTCTTGTTTGAAGACTCAAAGAATTCTTGCCGGACTAGAGTCAAAAATCAGCAATTCATTCAAACGAATAAAAGCACTCAAATAATCGTTGACACGAACAAACGGTTCAAGGAACTAGTTGACAACCTAGTAGGAAGGTACTAGTTTGTTAATTAGTTCTAGGACCAAGTAAGGGAAACCAAGGATCAACAATTAGCAACCAAAGAATATCCTAAGTTGAGCTTATAGTGACATGGCAGCATGCAATGGTTCCACACGTTCTTCTTCTCTTTTTTTTTTCTTTTTTTTTGTGTTAATATTCACACAACTTGTTATAGTTTGCAAAGTATTTTGGTGGGAAAAAATAAAATCTTGTAGTATTTCACCCTTTTCAAACTCAAGAAAGTGAGGTTTGGTTGACTAATCCCACAAAACAAGGCTCCTTGAATTAGGGAAAAGTGATTGACAAGACTAGAAGGTGATGGGAGAAAGTCTTTCACAACAACTTTATAGCTTGTCTTACAACTTGAGCACACAACAAGACGAACAAGATGAACAAGTTCAAAAGATGAACACCTCAACAAACTTTATCAACTTCTTTAGCACATAAACACACAACCACCGATTTTTCTTTTGGTTATCAACAACATACAACTTTCGGCCACTTCAAGTCACTACACAATGTTCAAGTTTTCAAGCTCAACTTTTGGATCTAGACACCTTAGTGTTGGTGAGAAAGAAACCAACACTAGAAACTCACTAAACAAGCAAAATAACACCTAGATCTAAACATACAACATCATTCTTGGTTTCAACTTTTAATGGACAGATTTTCAGAATTTCTTTTTGGTGTTGTTTGTTTAAGCCGTGAACTAGCCCAAGATGGGTTATGTTGGAACACAACCGGTCTCGCTTTGATACCAAATGATACGAAATCAAACCAACAACACCAAGAGCTTCAAGTAGGCTCGGATTTCAGTCCAACAACACAAGAACAACAAGTTTAAGTTTTGGTTTTTCAGTCCAACAACACAAGAACAACAAGATAGATAACAATGCTAGTGAATCGAAAAGAGCCCCACACGGCTTCACTAGACTTTAAGATAACAAAATCTACAACAACAACAAGATAAAGAAAGGTAGATAACTTGACATATAACATTCAAGAAACTAAGAACCCTACATCAAGAGAGGACCCTAAGTCTAATGAATATAAACACCAAGTTCTTACGAGGTGATACAAAATCAAACCAACAACACCAAGAGCTTCAAGTAGGCTCGGATTTCAGTCCAACAACACAAGATCAACAAGTTTAAAGTTTCGGTTTTTTAGTCCAACAACACAAGAATAACAAGATAAATAACAATGCTAGTGAATCGAAAAGAGCCCCACACGGCTTCACTAGACTTTAAGATGACAAAATCAACAACAACAACAAGATAAAGAAAGATAGATAACTTGACATATAACATTCAAGAAACTAAGAACCCTAACATCAAGAGAGGACCCTAAGTCTAATGAATATAAACACCAAGTTCTTACGAGGACCAAGAGGCACTCAACGACCTCAAAACCCTTATTTCTAGCCAAAGAGACAACACAAGTATCCCTCTACTTGTGAGATAGTAGTGGCGGCTTCCAAGAGTGGAAGAGAGAGAGAAAAGTTTAGTGTTCTTAGGTTACAAAAATCAGCATTCAAAAAGTGAGGACTAACTCTCTAACATGTTCTATTTATACTACAAACAAAAGGGGTAAAATGACCCATCCGCCCTTGCTTCTTGTGCCAACCTTGAAGAGTAGCTTATTACACATTAAGACCTCTCTTCACACATAAAAACGTTTAGGTCCTTGGTTGGTTCAATCACCAACTCACACACGGCCACTTGCATGAACAAAGCTTGGAGATTTTGTAATTCCCGAGCTTGGCTTCGTGTGAAAGGTCGTGTACCTGTGGAGGCTGCCCCAACCGTATCATCCTCTCCATCTTGAGAGGAATTTGACCTCAAATTCAGCATTTGGTCATCTTCAACCGCATCCACGAGGGAGAGATCACCAACGTTGAAAGTGTTGTGCACTTGATATTCCGGTGGAAGGTCAATCTTGTAGGCGTTGTCATTGATTCTCTCAAGTACTTGGAAAGGACCATCACCCCTTGGAAGCAATTTGGACTTCCTTTGAGCTGGAAACCGATCCTTCCGAAGATGCACCCACACCCAATCTCCGGGTTCAAGCACAAGCCTTCTTCTCCCTTTGTTTACCCTTTTTGCAACCTCTTGGTTCAGACTTTTCAAGTTTGATCCGCACCGTCTCATGCATTTTCTTCATTGCCTCGGCTCTTTTATTTCCATCTAAGCTGGTCATGAGATCACTAGACAAAGGAGTGAGATCTAAAGGGGTAAGGGGATTTAGGCCGTAAACACATTCAAAGGGAGTCATTCCCGTGCTCGAATGTATTACCCGGTTGTATGCAAACTCCACCAAGGGTAGGTGATCTTGATACAAGATCAAATCAACAACACCAAGAACTACAAGTTGGTTCGAATTTCAGTCCAACAACACAAGAACAACAAGCTTAAATTTCAGTTTTTCAGCTCAACAACACAAGAACAACAAGATGAACAACAATGCTAGTGAATCGAAAATAGCCCCACACGGCTTCACTAGACTTTAAGATAACAAAATCAACAACAACCACAAGATAAAGAAAAGATAGATAACTTGACATATAACATTCAAGATACTAAGAACCCTAACATCAAGAGAGGACCCTAAGTCTAATGAATGTAAACACCAAGTTCTTACGAGGACCAAGAGGCACTCAAAGACCTCAAAACCCTTGTTTCTAGCCAAAGAGACAACACAAGTATCCCTCTACTTGTGAGAGATTGGTGGCGGCACCAAGAGAGGAAAAGAGAGAGAGAAATGTTTAGTGTTTAGGTTACAAAATCAGATTTCAAAAAGTGAAGTCTAACTCTCTAACATGTTCTATTTATACTACAAACAAAAGGGTAAAATGACCCATCCGCCCTTGCTTCATGTGCCATCCTTGAAGAGTAGTTTATTACACAGTAGGACCCCTCTTCACACATAAAAACGTTTTGGTCCTTGGTTGGTTCAATCACCAACTCACACACGGCCATTTGCATGAACAAAGCTTGGAGTTTTTGTAATTCCCGAGCTTGGCTTCGTGTGAAAGGTCGTGTATGTGTGGAGGCTGTCCCAACCGTATCATCCTCTCCATCTTGAGAGGAATTTGACCTCAAATTCAGCATTTGGTCATCTTCAACCGCATCAACGAGGGAGAGATCACCAACGTTGAAAGTGTTGTGCACTTGATATTCCGGTGGAAGGTCAATCTTGTAGGCGTTGTCATTGATTCTCTCAAGTACTTGGAAAGGACCATCACCCCTTGGCAGCAACTTGGACTTCCTTTGAGCTGGAAACCGATCCTTTCGAAGATGCACCCACACCCAATCTCCGGGTTCAAGCACAAGCCTTCTTCTCCCTTTGTTTACCCTTTTTGCAACCTCTTGGTTCTTCTTTTCAAGCTTGAGCCGCACCGCCTCATGCATTTTCTTCATTGCTTCGGCTCTTTTATTTCCATCTAAGCTGGTCATGAGATCACTAGACAAAGGAGTGAGATCTAAAGGGGTAAGGGGATTTAGGCCGTAAACACATTCAAAGGGAGTCATTCCCGTGCTCGAATGTATTACCCGGTTGTATGCAAACTCCACCAAGGGTAGGTGATCTTCCCATGAAGTCAGTTTACCTTTAACCATAGAACGTAGCATAGACCCTAAGGTTCTATTTACTACCTCCGTTTGGCCATCGGTTTGTGGGTGGCAAGACGTGGAGAAAAGTAACTTCGTTCCAAGCCTACCCCACATGGACTTCCAAAAGAGACTTAGGAACTTGGAGTCCCTATCGCTCACAATAGTCCTCGGTACCCCGTGAAGCTTTACAACATGTTCAACAAATAATGAAGCTACACTACGAGCATCCTCGGTTTTAGCACATGGAATAAAATGAGCCATTTTAGAGAATCTATCAACAATAACAAAAATGCTATCTCGGCCCTTTCTAGTCCTTGGCAGCCCCAAAACAAAATCCATCGAAATGTCCAACCAAGGTCTAAGGGGAGTAGGGAGTGGGGTGTACAATCCTTGAGGTAGGAGACGAGATTTCGCACTCCGGCAGGCCACGCATTGACTACAAATTTTAGTGACGTCTTTGCGCATTTTTGGCCAATAGAAGTTCTCCTCTAAGATTCCGAGGGTCTTGTCTACCCCAAAGTGCCCCATGAGGCCTCCGTCATGGGCCTCCCTCACAAATAATTCCCTCCAAGAACTAGAAGGAACACACAACCGCCTCCCTTTGAACAAATACCCATCGAACCGAGAGTAGGAGGAATGGTCACTCTCCTTAAGCCAACGGTCCCTTCCCCACTCTTCGCATTCCCTAAAGATAGGAGCAAAGGTAGGATCCTCGGGATACAACAACCGCAAACTCTCAAAACCCATCAATTTCGAAGACAAGGTAGCAACAAGCACATGCTTCCTAGACAAGGCATCGGCAACAACATTTTCCTTTCCCCTTTTATAATGAATTACATAAGGGAAAGTCTCGATGAACTCAATCCACTTGGCATGACGCCTATTCAACTTGTCTTGGCTCTTAAGGTGTTTCAACGACTCATGATCCGTTCGTATCACAAACTCCTTAGGCCACAAATAATGTTGCCAATTTCCCAAAGCTCTAACAAGGGCGTACAACTCCAAATCATAAGTTGAGTAATTAAGAGTTGCCCCTTTGAGCTTTTCACTGAAATAAGCAACGGGCTTACCTTCTTGCATCAAAACAGCCCCGATGCCAACCTTACTAGCATCACACTCTACTTCAAACATCTTATCAAAATCGGGCAATTGCAATAAAGGCGCCGAGATGAGCGTAGCTTTCAAGGCCTCAAAAGCCCTAGCTTGCTCATCACCCCATTTAAAGGGTCCGTCTTTTCTAATTACCTCGGTTAAGGGGGCTGCTATGGAACTAATTCCTTTGACAAACCTCCTATAGAAGCTTGCCAACCCGTGGAAACTTCGGATTTCTCCAATAGTTTTAGGGGTCGGCCAACTTCGAATAGAGTCTATCTTGGAATCGTCCACTTCCACACCCCTTGAGCTCACGACAAAACCCAAGAAGATAATCTTATCAACACCAAAAGAACACTTCTCCATGTTGGCATACAGCTTCTCCTTTCGGAGCACATCAAACACACATCTCAAATGCATTACATGATCATCAATAGATTTACTATATACCAACACATCATCAAAGTAAACCACCACAAATTTTCCAATATAAGGCTTCATTACATGATTCATTAGCCTCATAAAGGTGCTAGGAGCATTGGTAAGGCCGAAGGGCATGACCAGCCACTCATATAGACCAAATTTGGTCTTGAATGCGGTCTTCCACTCATCACCGGGTTGCATGCGAATTTGGTGATAGCCACTCCTAAGGTCCACTTTAGAAAACAAACAAGATCCGTGGAGCTCATCTAACATATCATCTAGTCTAGGGATTGGATGACGATACCTTATAGTGATTTTGTTGATGGCTCTACAATCGACGCACATACGCCACGTTCCATCCTTCTTTGGTACCAAAAGCACCGGAACAGCACACGGACTCATGCTTTCCTTGATGTATCCCTTGTTGAGCAGCTCCTCAACTTGGCTTTCAAGCTCCTTAGTGTCCATGGGATTGCTCCTATAGGCCGGTTTGTTTGGAAGTTGTGAACCCGGCACCAAATCAATTTGGTGCTCAATTCCCCGAAGTGGGGGCAATCCTTGCGGAAGTTCTTGAGGAAATACATCTTCATACTCCTGCAACACATAAGAAATCAAAGGGGAAATGGAAGAGTTAGTGGGGTTAGTATTAAAACAATGGGCCAAGAGTAGCATCGGCTTGTTTTCATCATGATCCACGAAGAGTTCTTTCCTCCTAGCCAACATCACCACATTTTCCATCTCCTTTGTCGTTGGGACAGCCTCGGATGTCCCGACTTCCTCACCTACGGCACCCCCCCCCCCTTTTCTCCCTTCCCGGATTCCTTCCCCTTTCCCTTCAACTCTCTCATCTTTTGATGCCACTCGTTTACTTGGGAGGGTGAAAGAGGATGAAGTGTGACCTTTCGGCCATCCTTCTCAAGCGTATACCGGTTGGTCCTCCCATCGTGTTTAGTAGACCTATCATATTGCCATGGTCTTCCTAACAATAAGTGACATGCTTGCATTGGGATTACGTCACAAAGTACCTCATCGTGGTAGTTTCCCACCTTAAACCGAATCACACATTGCTGTGTGACCCTTAATTCACCACAATCATTCAACCATTGTAGCTTGTAAGGACTCGTGTGTGGGGTAGTTGGTAGCTTCAAGAAATTTACCATAGCATGGCTCGCAACATTTGTACAACTACCACTATCAATCACCAAGGTGCACACATTCTCCTTTATGAGACACTTAGTATGGAATAGATTTTCCCTTTGACTCGGGTCACCTATCGCCTTACTAATCATGACACGTCTAACCACAAAGTTAGGAACCACACACTCTCCTTCTTGCGGATAAACATCTTCACTACCGTCTACTTCATCATCATTCGGCCCATTTTCAGCTCCCTCTCCATCTTGAGGCTCGGCCTCATCCTCCCCCCTTTCGGAATCCACCTCCTCACCAAGGTAGTATACCTTTCCTTCTCGTAGGATCACATTGCGCCGGTTCGGACATTCATTGGCCTTATGCCCCCAACCTTGGCACTTGAAGCATTGGAACCCCTTTGGGTTGGGATATTTGTGAGCCTCCGGTTTCGGGGGAAATTTAGGGACTGTTTTGGACTCGGGCAGCTTCGTAGGTGCGGGTTGGTCCTTGTTTTTGGTCCAACCCGAGGGAGTTGGTACCCTTGCCTTGAAGGATGATCTCTCCTTAAGTTCCCTTTCAATCTCAAGGGCCGCTTGGAATATACCGTCAATGGTTTCAAACCGGTGAAGGGTCAAATGAGTGGAGATCTCTTTGTTCAATCCGCACTTGAACCGGATGATGTCGTGGCTGATTTGCTCCCCACGATGATCAAGTTTCAACATGAGTTGTTGGAACTCGTCAAAGTAGGCCATTACACTCTTGCCTCCTTGCCGCAAGCCATATAACCTAGCAAGCAACTCATGACGATATCTCTCGGGAAGGTATCGTTGTCTCATCAAATACCTCAACCGAAACCAAGGTGGTGGCTGTCCATCGACCAATTCATTACCAAATCGTTTAACATACTCCCACCAAGTGTTAGCATAGCCCTCGAGGTGAGCTATAGCGTAGCAACTCTTCTTTTCGTCCGAAATGTCATTAACTTGGAAAACTTTGTCACAAGCCGATTCCCAAGTCAAGTAGGCCTCGGGATCACTTTCACCCTTAAAGATGGGTAGGCTCAACTTGATGGTGTTGATGCCTACGTCTCTCTCTTGGTGTCGGTTTCCCCTATCTCCATACCCCCGGTATCTCCTAGGTTCTCCTCGACCCCCTCTTAACTCCTCCTCCCTCATATAAGCATCATCAAAGACTCCATCTCCTTCATACTCCTCTCTACCGTATCCTTCAAAGTGGGCTGGTCGGCCTTGGCCGTTTTGATTCGGAGGATTTGGAATTTGTGGTCTTTGGTTTAATGGAGCTTGGAATGGAGGGTTCGGATTTAGTGGAGGTACTTGGCGTCCAAATCCCCCTTGTGGAATTGGAGGGCCTTGGAAATGTAGTGGTCTAGTGGAGTCTCGGTTTGGAGGAAAATAGGTAGTTTGGCTTGCGGTATTTAGTGGAGCTTGGGGTGCATTTAGCATTTGGTGGACTGTTTCGGGGGTGATGGTTGCGGAGGAGGTTCTATCATGACCATTTGATACAAGAAAAAATAACGGAAGCACAAAACAAACACTCAAAACAGTCCACAAGTTCAAGAGAACCGAGGACCCTTTGAATGACCCCTCTCGGATTCAAGATCTACAACAAGAACACAATGTAATGAGGTGATTAACACCTATTTTCAGCGGACAACACACTAGATTAACAACACGAGAATGAAGAACATGAAGAACAATAACTATATTATTAAGAAACAACAATCACACGGCTACAAGAAAATGTAGAGATAGATAGTGAGACATAAACTACAATAAGACCCAAGAACCCAAAGATATATTAAATCTAAGGACCCGTAGAACTTACGATAGCAACACCACACTCTTACGGTGACCACCAAGGGAACGAACTCGCCTCAAGATCTACCGTTTCCAAGCAAAGATCAATATTGGCTTTTCCAAGCCCTATGCTAAAGATGACTTTTCCAAGTCCTACAACTAATGGAGTTACACTCTCAAAAGAGAGAGAATATGTTTTCAATTCTTCATCATTCAAAAACTAACTACAAGAAATGAGCTAAAATGACCTATTTATAGTGTATTACAAAAGAAGACAAAAAGACCACCTTGCCCTTAATGATAGGTGCGGCCATGGTGTGTTAATACACCATGTGTAATGTCCAAAATGCCCTTAATTAAGGTCCAAAACCGTGAGTCCTCAATCTTAAATGCTCCAAGCAATCTTCCACACGCGAGATTGCTTTAAGTTATGCTCAAAACAGGTTCTCCATGCATGTTCTTGTATTCTCGAGGTGACCAAGTCTTGATCCTCTATATGTTGGCCTCCAAAGATGTCATCAAAATATAAGATGGCCATTTGTCCCGTATCATCCTCCCTTTCTTGAAAAGGATTCGACCTCGAATCCAAACCTTGCAAAACAGAAGAGAGGAGAAACAAATACAAATTCCTCATGGCATGAGGGTTAGGGTTAGCATAACAAATCATCTCAACATGCCAAGGTTGCACATATTTGCAATATAACCAAGAATCCTTTGAAAGGAATATTAAAAACTCAATAAAAGATGTACAAAGGATTTGGGTATAGGATACATCAAGAGTAACACTTTGCTTGTCATGTAGACCAAGCAACAAGTTTGGTGCACCAACATCACCATTTCTAAATTTGGCACCGGGGTCAAATGGGAAAAGTGGCCATAGACATGGGTCTCGACAACACTTCCATTTCCTGAGATCTACACCTAAACTAAATGACATACTCTCTACAATAACATACATATCATCCAAATCAAATAGAGAGTAGAGAAAGGTATCACTCAAATCGACTTCTACTAAGGTGCTCTCATGTGTGTACTCACTACTAGTTTCCCAATAATCACCATGAGTACTCTCAACAATGAAATCACACAAAGTAGAAGAAGAAGTAGCTTCCGCAACTACACATTCCTTACCCTTAAGAGTAATCTCATCTTCCAAGAAGAGATTTCCCTCTTTAGGAGGAATGTTGTCACACCATAGTGGGTTAGCATATAGGCTATAGCTTCCAAGGCAAGCTATACCGTCATTTTCACCACTAGGTTCATTAGGAGTGTTTAAATCATCTTCAAACAAGACATTATACCTAAAAAGAGTGTGATCTACCTCACGGACAGATTTGGAACAAGAAAGTTCCTCACTCTCTAAATGATCAATATCAAGTTTTAAGGATGTTTCAAACTCAATATTACCCCAAGAAGAGCTCTCGGGTTCATTCTCACTTTGTTGACCAACATTTTCAAATATTTCACTCACTTGAGTCCTATTAAGCACATCACACACATACTCAAGTGGTGGGTAATTTTCACACATAAGTTGATCAACACAAATTTCAGAAGATAACGTACTTTCATTCAACATAATGGTTTCAACACTAGGTGGACATAAATCGATCTTACAAGAAGAGTCTATTCGGTCATCAATAGGATCAACTAGTGTATCCACACTCACAACATGTACATCATCATCAAGTGGCAAAGAAACAATACACTCACATATAGGCAAGCTACAACTCACACTCAATGGGCTACTAGCCGCACAATTATCATTCACATGTACAAAAGTGTAAGAGTTAGCCATTTTACCTTGAAGTCCTTGAGTAGATTCTTCTTTGTCATGGTGTGAAGGCCCTCCAAAAGCTTGGGCAGCAACTTCCTTTTGGCATTGTTCTTCTTTGCTTGCCATGTTGGTACCTACACAAATGTCCTTAGAAATAGAAGGACAACCAATGTTAGAATGGCTTGGTGGTAATCCCCTCACTTCGCTCCACACTACCTCTCCTTTTTCCACTCTCGGATTACCACCTTTCACTCCCTTACTCCTCTCAATCCTTTGTTTCTCATAATAATTCGAATTGGAGTAGGTAGGCATTTCTCTTCGTGGCTTGGGCAGCAAGTAAGTCATGAGGCGATTCCCCCATTGATCTCTTACAATATTTGGCCAATGTTGCACGTTTGGAACTCTATGTTGTGCAAACCAATCGGCACCTAAGCATACATGACCGTATGGCAATGGAAGAATATCGCACCACACCTCCTCATGGTATTCAAATTGGGAGAAGACAACCTTGACCCTCTCGGTAACCTTAAACCCGTCCAAGAAGTATGGAACAAGCAAAGGCTCACGAAACAACCCCAAGTAGTCAACCATGGATGGAACGATGTAGTTTCTATGGTACCTATCATTTAGCTCAATGTGGCAGCCCGGTATCCCACAAATGGTCACCTTTCCGGAGTGTACACTCCTTCTCGGATCAACATTGTAAAGCACATGAGTACCCCTCGGTTTTGGAGATGCATACTCTCTTCTTCTCATTGGAAAACCTACACTATTGCTAGTATAACCATTCACACTATATCGACCTTGATAAGAAGTACTACAAGGTGGAGAATATGAATCTTCACACTCCTCACGTGTACCCTCATCATAGCTCTCATAAGTTTTGCGAACAAAAGGGTTATACCTAACACCAAATCTAGGTTCGGAGTAAGAAGTGTACGACTCCTCACATGCCCCAACATCATCACAAGATCCATCACTAGGTCCTACATCATCTCCAAAGTTACCATAAGCACTAGGCACTTCATTCACCTCATTTTCTCCCTTAAAACAGTAACTTTCAAATCTGCCCAAGTCTCGAGTATGGCTATTTTCATAGCCTCCGCAATCTCCCTCAACTTCGTAGCCATAAAACCCTTCACTACAATCATAGTCTCCCATGTTGTAGTCACAATAATCCCCGGCTATCGAAGACATGTTCCCCTTATATCACCCTTTAAACCTACAAAATGAACAAACAAGGTTAGTAGTAAAGCTCCTCACCAACACTCGTATACACTCACCTTTGTGATCCTCACAATTGGAGCGGCGAATATTGAAAGTTGCTTATACTCCGGTAGTCAATAGGATGTCAATTCTACTCGGCGGCCGGAATAGATTCTTGTTTGATCGACTCAAGACACAAAAAAATAAAATTCACTTACGAACTTGAAACAAAGAAGTTACTACGAGTTAAAAAATGAGAAAAGCACACAAACAACGAAGACACGAAGAAACGGATTCAATAATTAATCTACAACTAAGTAGGTGATTACTAGTTGTTAATTAATTCTAGAATCAAGACATGAAACTAATGAAACAATAAGATGAAACTAAGAATCTAAAATTTTGAGCTCGGAAATATTGCGTGAACAGTAGCAGTGATGACATGGCAGTCACGTATTGGTTTCGGTCCCACACAACTTTTGTTGTCCAATTTCAAGTCTTGGTCAATTTTTCAATTTGGAATTTCAACTTTTGTTGTCCAATTTCAAGTCTTGGTGGAATTTGTTTAAGGAGGGAAATTCAAACAAGTCTTGGAGCCCTTTTCAATTTCAAGTTTTCAAGACTTGACTTTATTGTACTTCTCCTTAAAACATGGATCCGTAAATCATGGAAAAGTGTTGGAAAGTGGTTGAGACTTGATTGATAGGTCTTTGTTGGTTGTAGTGTCTTTCAAGACTAACAAATAATACACCTTTTTCCTTCAACTTTTTGGATTTAGCATTCACTTTATCTTCAACAATATATGAAGGTGGTGATGAACATCAAGAACAACAACAACAACAACAAGAACTACAACAATAATCTTCAAGAACACCAACAATTTTTCACACGGCCAACTCCAATCCACAATAACAATATCTCCAACACTTGGCCAAGACAACCACAACTTCAACAAAAGGGTTTTCAATCCACCAATTAACAACAATATCACGTGGCCAAGCTTATAACAACAACAAGATGAAAACCACAAGGCCAAAACAGTCCACCACAATGGCCAATCTTATGTTCACAACAACCTTTCAACAAGTTCAAGCTCAAGTTTAGATCTAGACTCAAAGTGTTAGTGGACAAGAAAACTAACACTAGGAACAACAAAACAAACAAGAACACTATTAGATCTAGACATACAACAACAAATCTCGGCCAAGACACAACAAGAACACGATTTTGGCCAAGAACACAAACACGGACAGATTGCTATTTTTCTGGAAATTTCAGTTTTCCTTTTTTTTTTTTTTTTTTTTTAACAAGAAAGCCCAAGATTGATCTTGTAGGAACAAGATCAAGCCATGCTTTGATACCAAATGATACAAGAAAAAAATAACGGAAGCACAAAACAAACACTCAAAACAGTCCACAAGTTCAAGAGAACCGAGGACCCTTTGAATGACCCCTCTCGGATTCAAGATCTACAACAAGAACACAATGTAATGAGGTGATTAACACCTATTTTCAGCGGACAACACACTAGATTAACAACACGAGAATGAAGAACATGAAGAACAATAACTATATTATTAAGAAACAACAATCACACGGCTACAAGAAAATGTAGAGATAGATAGTGAGACATAAACTACAATAAGACCCAAGAACCCAAAGATATATTAAATCTAAGGACCCGTAGAACTTACGATAGCAACACCACACTCTTACGGTGACCACCAAGGGAACGAACTCGCCTCAAGATCTACCGTTTCCAAGCAAAGATCAATATTGGCTTTTCCAAGCCCTATGCTAAAGATGACTTTTCCAAGTCCTACAACTAATGGAGTTACACTCTCAAAAGAGAGAGAATATGTTTTCAATTCTTCATCATTCAAAAACTAACTACAAGAAATGAGCTAAAATGACCTATTTATAGTGTATTACAAAAGAAGACAAAAAGACCACCTTGCCCTTAATGATAGGTGCGGCCATGGTGTGTTAATACACCATGTGTAATGTCCAAAATGCCCTTAATTAAGGTCCAAAACCGTGAGTCCTCAATCTTAAATGCTCCAAGCAATCTTCCACACGCGAGATTGCTTTAAGTTATGCTCAAAACAGGTTCTCCATGCATGTTCTTGTATTCTCGAGGTGACCAAGTCTTGATCCTCTATATGTTGGCCTCCAAAGATGTCATCAAAATATAAGATGGCCATTTGTCCCGTATCATCACCAAATGATACGGGATTGACAAGGGAAGCACGAGACAAACACCAAATCAGTCCACTAATCTTAAGGATTCGAGGACCAAGATGGAGACCTCACTCGGATTCGCTACCAACAACAAGAATACGAGATACAAGAGTATATTTTAACACCAAAACAGTTACAAAACGTGATGAACAAGATGAACAACAATAATACAAGTTTCGGATTCAACGAAGACCCCAAAACAGTCCACTACACAACACATACACGATTTGCAAGAAAAATAAAGATAGATAGTGAGACCAAGATTATTACAAGATTAAGAACCAAGTGTATTTCAACACTAACCCCTAATGAATGTAACAATCAAAACCACACTCTTACGGTGACCACCAAGGGAATGAACTCGCCTCAAGATCTACCGTTTCCAAGCAAAGATCAATATTGGCTTTTCCAAGCCCTATGCTAAGGATGACTTTTCCAAGTCCTACAACTAAGGGTGTTACACTCTCAAAAGAGAGAAGTTATGTCTTTCAATTCTTCATCCTTTCAAATCTAACTACAAGAAATGAGCTAAAATGACCTATTTATAGTGTATTACAAAAGAAGACAAAAAGACCACCTTGCCCTTAATGATAGGTGCGGCCATGGTGTGTTAATACACCATGTGTAATGTCCAAAATGCCCTTAATTAAGGTCCAAAACCGTGAGTCCTCAATCTTAAATGCTCCAAGCAATCTTCCACACGCGAGATTGCTTTAAGTTATGCTCAAAACAGGTTCTCCATGCATGTTCTTGTATTCTCGAGGTGACCAAGTCTTGATCCTCTATATGTTGGCCTCCAAAGATGTCATCAAAATATAAGATGGCCATTTGTCCCGTATCACCATTGGTAGATACATGTAGAGGAGTAGAAGGACGAGAGTTCCTTTGACTCTCCACTTGTTCTAATCTCCCACTAATAGTCGATACTTCCCCCTTTATTGCTGCCAAGTCCCCTCTCACGGCCCCAAATTCCGAATTCAACCTTTCAAGTGTCCGGGTAACGGCCTCAAGAGTGACCCTCATAGAATCAAGGGCATTAGTATCCACACTATGAGACGTAGTTCCTTCCATTGTCAAGATATTATCCGCCTTAGTTCACCACAAGTTCGTGTTCCACAAGTGTTGTATAATTGGCTAGTAACCGTGAAAATTTTAAGGTATGAGTAAAACTCTTATCCGGAATAGATTCTTGTTTGAAGACTCAAAGAATTCTTGTCGGACTAGAGTCAAAAATCAGCAACTCATTCAAACGAATAAAAGCACTCAAATAAACGTTGACACGAACAAACGGCGCAAGGATCTAATTGACAACTTAGTAGGAATGTACTAGTTTGTTAATTAGTTCTAGGATCAAGTAAAGGAAACCAAGGATCAATGATATAAGAATAATGACCGCCTTAGCTTTTGGACGACATCATTCGAAGTCACAATGTGAAGAATCAAGCTTTGGTCACATGGAGGGTATGGGATCATACTTGGAGGGGATGTTTTTAGCCTACCATTGACCAAACCCAAGTGTGGAAGATTGATTGGAGCCTAGAAGACTTAAGGACTCTCGAATTTGGACCACCTTTGTTGGTTCACGGTTTTGGTGCCTTTACTAAGGGCATTTCGATCACTTAGCCTAAGGGGCATTTTGGACAATTCATATTGTCTTCCAACACACCAAGGCCGCCCCTCTCATTAAGGGTAATATGGTCTTGTTATCTTCATTTGCAATGTATTATAAATAGGCCCCCTTAGTCTTATTTTCATTAGTTTTTGGAGAATGAAGAATTGAAAACATATTCTCTCTCTTTTGAGAGTGTAACACACTTAGTGGTAGGACTTGGAAAAGTCATCTTTAGCATAGGGCTTGGAAAAGCCAATATTGATCTTTGTTTGGAAACGGTAGATCTTGAGGCGAGTCATTCCCTTGGTGGTCACTGTAAGAGTGTGGTGTTGCTATCGTAAGTTCTACGGGTCCTTAGGTTTAATATATCTTTGGGTTCTTGGGTCTTATTGTAGTTTATGTCTCACTATCTATCTCTACATTATCTTGTAGCCGTGTGTTTGTTGTCTCTTAATAATATTGTTATTGTTCTTCATGTTCTTCATTCTCGTGTTGTTAATCTAGTGTGTTGTCCGCTGAAAATAGGTGTTAATCACCTCATTACATTGTGTTCTTGTTGTAGATCTTGAATCCGAGAGGGGTCATTCAAAGGGTCCTCGGTTCTCTTGAACTTGTGGACTGTTTTGAGTGTTTGTTTTGTGCTTCCGTTGTTTATCTCGTATCAATCAACAATTAGCAACCAAAGAATATCCTAAGTTGAGCTTATAGTGACGTGGCAGCATGCAATGGTTCCACACGTTTTCTTTACTCTTTTTTTTTTTGTCAATATTCACACAACTTGTTATAATTTTCAAAGTGTTTTTTTGGTGGGAAAATAAAATCTTGTAATATTTCACCCTTTTCAAACTCAAGAAAGGGATGTTTGGAAGACTAATCCCACAAAACAAGGCTCCTTGAATTAGGGAAAAGTGATTGACAAGACTACAAGGTGATGGGTGCAAGTCTTTCACAACAACTTTATAGCTTGTCTTACAAATTGAGCACACACAAGATGAACAAGATAAACAAGTTCAAAAGATGAACACCTCAACAATCTTCTTCAACTTCTTTAGCACATAAACACAACATCCACCGATTTTATTTTCTTTTGGGCATCAACAACATACAACTTTCGGCCACTTCAAGTCACTACACAATGTTCAAGTTTTCAAGCTCAACTTTCGGATCTAGACACCTTAGTGTTGGTGAGAAAGAAACCAACACTAGGAACTCACTAAACAAGAAAAATTAACACTTATATCTAGACATGCAACATCATTTTCGGATTCCACTTTTGGTGTTGTTTGTTTAAGCCGTGTACTAGCCCAAGATGGGTTATGTTGGAACACAACCGGTCAAGCTTTGATACCAAATGATACAAGATCAAATCAACAACACCAAGAACTACAAGTTGGTTCGAATTTCAGTCCAACAACACAAGAACAACAAGCTTAAATTTCAGTTTTTCAGCTCAACAACACAAGAACAACAAGATGAACAACAATGCTAGTGAATCGAAAATAGCCCCACACGGCTTCACTAGACTTTAAGATAACAAAATCAACAACAACCACAAGATAAAGAAAAGATAGATAACTTGACATATAACATTCAAGATACTAAGAACCCTAACATCAAGAGAGGACCCTAAGTCTAATGAATGTAAACACCAAGTTCTTACGAGGACCAAGAGGCACTCAAAGACCTCAAAACCCTTGTTTCTAGCCAAAGAGACAACACAAGTATCCCTCTACTTGTGAGAGATTGGTGGCGGCTCCAAGAGAGGAAAAGAGAGAGAGAAATGTTTAGTGTTTAGGTTACAAAATCAGATTTCAAAAAGTGAAGTCTAACTCTCTAACATGTTCTATTTATACTACAAACAAAAGGGCAAAATGACCCATCCGCCCTTGCTTCATGTGCCATCCTTGAAGAGTAGTTTATTACACATTAGGACCCCTCTTCACACATAAAAACGTTTTGGTCCTTGGTTGGTTCAATCACCAACTCACACACGGCCATTTGCATGAACAAAGCTTGGAGTTTTTGTAATTCCCGAGCTTGGCTTCGTGTGAAAGGTCGTGTATGTGTGGAGGTTGTCCCAACCGTATCAGATCTTCCCATGAAGTCAGTTTACCTTTAACCATAGAACGTAGCATAGACCCTAAGGTTCTATTTACTACCTCCGTTTGGCCATCGGTTTGTGGGTGGCATGACGTGGAGAAAAGTAACTTCGTTCCAAGCCTACCCCACATGGACTTCCAAAAGAGACTTAGGAACTTGGAGTCCCTATCGCTCACAATAGTCCTCGGTACCCCGTGAAGCTTTACAACATGTTCAACAAATAATGAAGCTACACTACGAGCATCCTCGGTTTTAGCACATGGAATAAAATGAGCCATTTTAGAGAATCTATCAACAATAACAAAAATGCTATCTCGGCCCTTTCTAGTCCTTGGCAGCCCCAAAACAAAATCCATCGAAATGTCCAACCAAGGTCTAAGGGGAGTAGGGAGTGGGGTGTATAATCCTTGAGGTGGGAGACGAGATTTCGCACTCCGGCAGGCCACGCATTGACTACAAATTTTAGTGACGTCTTTGCGCATTTTGGGCCAATAGAAGTTCTCCTCTAAGATTCCGAGGGTCTTGTCTACCCCAAAGTGCCCCATGAGGCCTCCGTCATGGGCCTCCCTCACAAATAATTCCCTCCAAGAACTAGAAGGAACACACAACCTCCTCCCTTTGAACAAATACCCATCGAACCGAGAGTAGGAGGAATGGTCATTCTCCTTAAGCCAACGGTCCCTTCCCCACTCTTCGCATTCCCTAAAAATAGGAGCAAAGGTAGGATCCTTGGGATACAACAACCGCAAGCTCTCAAAACCCATCAATTTCGATGACAAGGTAGCAACAAGCACATGCTTCCTAGACAAGGCATCGGCAACAACATTTTCCTTTCCCCTTTTGTAATGAATTACATAAGGGAAAGTCTCGATGAACTCAATCCACTTAGCATGACGCCTATTCAACTTGTCTTGGCTCTTAAGGTGTTTCAAAGACTCATGATCCGTTCGTATCACAAACTCCTTAGGCCACAAATAATGTTGCCATTTTCCCAAAGCTCTAACAAGGGCGTACAACTCCAAATCATAAGTTGAGTAATTAAGAGTTGCCCCTTTGAGCTTTTCACTGAAATAAGCAACGGGCTTACCTTCTTGCATCAAAACAGCCCCGATGCCAACCTTACTAGCATCACGCTCTACTTCAAACATCTTATCAAAATCGGGCAATTGCAATAAAGGCGCCGAGATGAGCGTAGCTTTCAAGGCCTCAAAAGCCCTAGCTTGCTCATCACCCCATTTAAAGGGTCCGTCCTTTCTAATTACCTCGGTTAAGGGGGCTTCTATGGAACTAAACCCTTTGACAAACCTCCTATAAAAGCTTGCCAACCCGTGGAAACTTCGGATTTCTCCAATAGTTTTAGGGGTCGGCCAACTTCGAATAGAGTCTATCTTGGAATCGTCCACTTCCACACCCCTTGAGCTCACGACAAAACCCAAGAATATAATCTTATCATCACCAAAAGAACACTTCTCCATGTTGGCATACAGCTTCTCCTTTCGGAGCACATCAAACACACATCTCAAATGCATTACATGATCATCAATAGATTTACTATACACCAACACATCATCAAAGTAAACCACCACAAATTTTCCAATATAAGGCTTCATTACATGATTCATTAGCCTCATAAAGGTGCTAGGAGCATTGGTAAGGCCGAAGGGCATGACCAACCACTCATATAGACCGAATTTGGTCTTGAATGCGGTCTTCCACTCATCACCGGGTTGCATGCGAATTTGGTGATAGCCACTCCTAAGGTCCACTTTAGAAAACAAACAAGATCCGTGGAGCTTATCTAACATATCATCTAGTCTAGGGATTGGATGACGATACCTTATATTGATTTTGTTGATGGCTCTACAATCGACGCACATGCGCCAAGTTCCGTCCTTCTTTGGTACCAAAAGCACCGGAACAGCACACGGACTCATGCTTTCCTTGATGTATCCCTTGTTGAGAAGCTCCTCAACTTGTCTTTCAAGCTCCTTAGTGTCCATGGGATTGCTCCTATAGGCCGGTTTGTTTGGAAGTTGTGAACCCGGCACCAAATCAATTTGGTGCTCAATTCCCCGAAGTGGGGGTAATCCTTGCGGAAGTTCTTGAGGAAATACATCTTCATACTCCTGCAACACACAAGAAATCAAAGGGGAAATGGAAGAATTAGTGGGGTTAGTATTAAAACAATGGGCCAAAAGTAACATCGGCTTGTTTTCATCATGGTCCACGAAGAGTTCTTTACTCCTAGCCAACATCACTATGTTTTCCATCTCTCTTGTCGTTGGGACAGCCTCGGATGTCCCTACTTCCTCACCTACGGCACTCCCCCCCTTTTCTCCCTTTCCGGATTCCTCCCCCTTTCCCTTCAACTCCCTCATCTTTTAATGCCACTCATTTACTTGGGAGGGTGAGAGAGGATGAAGTGTGACCTTTCGGCCATCCTTCTCAAGCGTATACCGGTTGGACCTCCCATCGTGTTTAGTAGACCTATCATATTGCCATGGTCTACCTAACAACAAGTGACATGCTTGCATTGGGATCACGTCACAAAGTACCTCATCGTGGTAGTTTCCCACCTTAAACCGAATCACACATTGCCTCGTGACCCTTAATTCACCACAATCATTCAACCATTGTAGCTTGTAAGGACTAGTGTGTGGTGTAGTTGGTAGCTTCAAGAAATTTACCATAGCATGGCTCGCAACATTTGTACAACTACCACTATCAATCACCAAGGTGCACACATTCTCCTTTACAAGACACTTAGTATGGAATAGATTTTCCCTTTGACTCGGGTCATCTATCGCCTTACTAATCATGACACGTCTAACCACAAAGTTTGGAACCACACACTCCCCCTCTTGTGGATAGACATCTTCACTACCATCTACTTCATCATCATTCGGCCCATTTTCAGCTCCCTCTCCATCTTGAGGCTCGGCCTCATCCTCCCCCCTTTCGGAAACCACCTCCTCACCAAGGTAGTACACCTTTCCTTCTCGTAGGATCACATTGCGCCGGTTCGGACATTCGTTGGCCTTATGCCCCCAACCTTGGCACTTGAAGCATTGGAACCCCTTTGGGTTGGGATATTTGTGAGCCTCCGGTTTCGGAGGGAATTTAGGGACGGTTTTGGACTCGGGCAGCTTCGTAGGGGCGGGTTGGTCCTTGTTTTTGGTCCAACCCGAGGGGGTTTGTACCCTTGCCTTGAAGGATGATCTCTCCTTAAGTTCCCTTTCAATCTCAAGGGCCGCTTGGAATATACCGTCAATGGTTTCAAACCGGTGAAGGGTCAAATGAGTGGAGATCTCTTTGTTCAACCCACACTTGAACCGGATGATGTCGTGACTGATTTTCTCCCCACGATGATCAAGTTTCAACATGAGTTGTTGGAACTCGTCAAAATAGGCCATCACACTCTTGCCTCCTTGCCGCAAGCCATATAATCTAGCAAGCAACTCATGACGATATCTCTCGGGAAGGTATCGTTGTCTCATCAAATACCTCAACCGATACCAAGGTGGTGGCTTGATACGGGACAAATGGCCATCTTATATTTTGATGACATCTTTGGAGGCCAACATATAGAGGATCAAGACTTGGTCACCTCGAGAATACAAGAACATGCATGGAGAACCTGTTTTGAGCATAACTTAAAGCAATCTCGCGTGTGGAAGATTGCTTGGAGCATTTAAGATTGAGGACTCACGGTTTTGGACCTTAATTAAGGGCATTTTGGACATTACACATGGTGTATTAACACACCATGGCCGCACCTATCATTAAGGGCAAGGTGGTCTTTTTGTCTTCTTTTGTAATACACTATAAATAGGTCATTTTAGCTCATTTCTTGTAGATTTTGGAAGGATGAAGAATTGAAAGACATAACTTGATACGGTTGGGGCAGCCTCCACAGGTACACGGCCTTTCACACGAAGCCAAGCTCGGGAATTACAAAAACTCCAAGCTTTGTTCATGCAAATGGCCGTGTGTGAGTTGGTGATTGAACCAACCAAGGACCTAAACGTTTTTATGTGTGAAGAGGTGTCTTAATGTGTAATAAACTACTCTTCAAGGTTGGCACAAGAAGCAAGGGCGGATGGGTCATTTTATCCTTTTTGTTTGTAGTATAAATAGAACATATTAGAGAGCTATTCCTTAGTTTTTGAATGCTGATTTTTGTAAACCTAAAACACTAAACTTTTCTCTCTCTCTTCCACTCTTGGAAGCCGCCACTACTATCTCACAAGTAGAGGGATACTTGTGTTGTCTCTTTGGCTAGAAACAAGGGTTTTGAGGTCGTTGAGTGCCTCTTGGTCCTCGTAAGAACTTGGTGTTTATATTCATTAGACTTAGGGTCCTCTCTTGATGTTAGGGTTCTTAGTTTCTTGAATGTTATATGTCAAGTTATCTATCTTTCCTTATCTTGTTGTTGTTGTTAATTTTGTTATCTTCAAGTCTAGTGAAGCCGTGTGGGGCTCTTTTCGATTCACTAGCATTGTTGTTCATCTTGTTGTTCTTGTGTTGTTGAGCTGAAAAACTGAAAATTAAACTTGTTGTTCTTGTGTTGTTGGACTGAAATCCGAACCTACTTGATACAAGATCAAACCAACAACACCAAGAGCTACAAGTAGGTTCGGATTTCAGTCCAACAACACAAGAATAACAAGTTCAATTTTCAGTTTTCAGCACACAACAAGAGAGCAACAAGATGAACAAGAATGCTAGTGAATCGAAAGTAGTCCCACACGGCTTCACTAGTCTTTAAAGATAACAAAATTAACAACAACAACAACAACAAGATAAGGAAAAGATAGATAACTAGACATATAACATTCAAGATACTAAGAACCCTAACATCAAGAGAGGACCCTAAGTCTAGTGAATGTAAACACCAAGTTCTTACAAGGACCAAGAGGCACTCAAAGACCTCAAAACCCTTGTTTCTAGCCAAAGATACAACACAAGTATTCCTCTACTTGTGAGATGTTGGAGGCGGCTCCAAGAGTGGAAGAGAGAGGAAATGTTGTGATATTTTAGGTTACAAAAATCAGATTTCAAAAACTATCTAATAACTCTCTCACATCTTCTATTTATACTACAAAAGGAAAGGGGTAAAATGACTCATCCGCCCTTGCTTCTTGTGCTAACCTTGGAGAGTAGTTTATTACACATTAGGACCCCTCTTCACACATAAAAACGTTTAAGTCCTTGGTTGGTTCAATCACCAACTCACACACGGCCATTTGCATGAACAAAGCTTGGAGTTTTTGTAATTCCCGAGCTTGGCTTCGTGTGAAAGGCCGTGTGGCTGTCCTAACCGTATCATCCTCTCCATCTTGAGAGGAATTTGGCCTCAAATTCAGCATTTGGTCATCTTCAACCGCATCCACGAGGGAGAGATCACCAACGTTGAAAGTGTTGTGCACTTGATATTCCGGTGGAAGGTCAATCTTGTAGGCGTTGTCATTGATCCTCTCAAGTACTTGGAAAGGACCATCACCCCTTGGCAGCAATTTGGACTTCCTATGAGCTGGAAACCGGTCTTTTCGAAGATGCACCCACACCCAATCTCCGGGTTCAAGCACAAGCCTTCTTCTCCCTTTGTTTGCCCTTTTGGCAATCTCTTGATTCTTCTTTTCCAGCTTGATCCGCACCGTCTCATGCATTTTCTTCATTGCCTCGGCTCTTTTGTTTCCATCTAAGCTGGTCATGAGATCACTAGACAAAGGAGTGAGATCTAAAGGGGTAAGGGGATTCAGGCCGTAAACACATTCAAAGGGAGTCATTCCCGTGCTCGAATGTATTACCCGGTTGTAGGCAAATTCCACTAAGGGTAGGTGATCTTCCCATGAAGTCAGTTTACCTTTAACCATAGAACGTAGCATAGACCCTAAGGTTCTATTTACTACCTCCGTTTGGCCATCGGTTTGTGGGTGGCAAGACGTGGAGAAAAGTAACTTCGTTCCAAGCCTACCCCACATGGACTTCCAAAAGAGACTTAGGAACTTGGAGTCTGATACGGGACAAATGGCCATCTTATATTTTGATGACATCTTTGGAGGCCAACATATAGAGGATCAAGACTTGGTCACCTCGAGAATACAAGAACATGCATGGAGAACCTGTTTTGAGCATAACTTAAAGCAATCTCGCGTGTGGAAGATTGCTTGGAGCATTTAAGATTGAGGACTCACGGTTTTGGACCTTAATTAAGGGCATTTTGGACATTACACATGGTGTATTAACACTCCATGGCCGCACCTATCATTAAGGGCAAGGTGGTCTTTTTGTCTTCTTTTGTAATACACTATAAATAGGTCATTTTAGCTCATTTTCTTGGCAGATTTTTGATAATGAAGAATTGAAAGAAATATCTTCTCTCTTTTGAGAGTGTACACACTTAGTGGTAGGACTTGGAAAAGTCATCTTTAGCATAGGGCTTGGAAAAGCCAATATTGATCTTTGTTTGGAAACGGTAGATCTTGAGGCGAGTTCATTCCCTTGGTGGTCACCGTAAGAGTGTGGTGTTGCTAACGTAAGTTCTAGGGGTCTTTAGATTTAATATATCTTTGGGTTCTTGGGTCTTATTGTAGTTTATGTCTCACTATCTATCTTTATTTTTCTTGCAAATCGTGGACTGTTTTGGGGTCTTTGTTGAATCCGAAACTTGTGTTATTGTTGTTCATCTTGTTCATCACGTTTTGTGGCTGTTTTGGGTGTCAAATACACCATTGTTATCTCGTATTGTTGTTGTTGTAGTGAATCCGAGAGTGGTCTCCATCTTGGTCCTCAAATCCTTAAGATTAGTGGACTGTTTTTGGAGTGTGTGTGGACTGTTTTGAGACAATTCTTGTGTTTCCGTTGTTTTTCTTGTATCATTTGGTATCAAAGCATGGCTTGATCTTGTTCCTACAAGATCAATCTTGGGCTTTCTTGTTAAAAAAAAAAAAAAAAAAAAAGGAAAACTGAAATTTCCAGAAAAATAGCAATCTGTCCGTGTTTGTGTTCTTGGCCAAAATCGTGTTCTTGTTGTGTCTTGGCCGAGATTTGTTGTTGTATGTCTAGATCTAATAGTGTTGTTGTTTGTTTTGTTGTTCCTAGTGTTAGTTTTCTTGTCCACTAACACTTTGAGTCTAGATCTAAACTTGAGCTTGAACTTGTTGAAAGGTTGTTGTGAACATAAGCTTGGCCATTGTGGTGGACTGTTTTGGCCTTGTGGTTTTCATCTTGTTGTTGTTATAAGCTTGGCCACGTGATATTGTTGTTAATTGGTGGATTGAAAACCATTTTGTTGAAGTTGTGGTTGTCTTGGCCAAGTGTTGGAGATATTGTTATTGTGGATTGGAGTTGGCCGTGTGAAAAATTGTTGGTGTTCTTGAAGATTATTGTTGTAGTTCTTGTTGTTGTTGTTGTTGTTCTTGATGTTCATCACCACCTTCATATATTGTTGAAGATAAAGTGAATGCTAAATCCAAAAAGTTGAAGGAAAAAGGTGTATTATTTGTTAGTCTTGAAAGACACTACAACCAACAAAGACCTATCAATCAAGTCTCAACCACTTTCCAACACTTTTCCATGATTTACGGATCCATGTTTTAAGGAGAAGTACAATAAAGTCAAGTCTTGAAAACTTGAAATTGAAAAGGGCTCCAAGACTTGTTTGAATTTCCCTCCTTAAACAAATTCCACCAAAGTCCAAATTGAAAAATTGACCAAGACTTGAAATTGGACAACAAAAGTTGTGTGGGGCCGAAACCAATACGTGACTGCCATGTCATCACTGCTACTGTTCACGCAATATTTCCGAGCTCAAAAAAATTTTAGATTCTTAGTTTCATCTTATTGTTTCATTAGTTTCATGTCTTGATTCTAGAATTAATTAACAACTAGTAATCACCTACTTAGTTGTAGATTAATTATTGAATCCGTTTCTTCGTGTCTTCGTTGTTTGTGTGCTTTTCTCATTTTTAACTCGTAGTAACTTCTTTGTCTCAAGTTCGTAAGTGAATTTTATTTTTGTGTCTTGAGTCGATCAAACAAGAATCTATTCCGGCCGCCAAGTAGAATTGACATCCTATTGACTACCGGAGTATAAGCAACTTTCAATATTCGCCGCTCCAATTGTGAGAATCACAAAGGTGAGTGTATACGAGTGTTGGTGAGGAGCTTTACTACTAATCTTGTTTGTTCATTTTGTAGGTTTAAAGGGTGATATAAGGGGAACATGTCTTCGATAGCCGGGGATTATTGTGACTACAACATGGGAGACTATGATTGTAGTGAAGGGTTTTATGGCTACGAAGTTGAGGGAGATTGCGGAGGCTATGAAAATAGCCATGATCGAGACTTGGGCAGATTTGAAAGTTACTGTTTTAAGGGAGAAAATGAGGTGAATGAAGTGCCTAGTGCTTATGGTAACTTTGGAGATGATGTAGGACCTCGTGATGGATCTTATGATGAAGTTGGGGCATGTGAGGAGTCTTACACTTCTTACTCCGAACCTAGATTTGGTGTTAGGTATAACCCTTTTGTTTGCAAAGCTTATGAGAGCTATGATGAGGGTACACGTGAGGAGTATGAAGATCCATATTCTCCACCTTGTAGTACTTCTTATCAAAGTCGATATAGTGTGAATGGTTATACTAGCTCTAGTGGAGGTTGTCCAATGAGAAGAAGAGGATATGCATCTCCAAAACTAAGGGGTACTCGTATGCCTTACAATGTAGATCCAAGAAGGAGTGTACACTCCGGAAAGGTGACTATTTGTGGGATACCGGGCTGCCTTATGGTGTTGAATGATAGGTACTATGGAAACTACATTCTTCCGTCCATGGTTAATTACTTGGGGTTATTGCGAGATCCTTTACTTGTTCCATACCACTTGGGCGAGTTCACGGTTACCGAGAGGGTAAAAGTTGTCTTCTCCCAATTTGATTACCATGAGGAGGTGTGGTGCGATGTTTTTTCCTTAACCTACGGTCATATGAGCTTGGGTGCCGATTGGTTTGCACGACATCAAGTTCCTAACGTGCAAAATTGGCCTAATATTGTAAGAGACCAATGGGGAAATCGCCTCATAACATACTTGCTGCCCAAACCGCAAAAAGAAATGTTTACCTACTCCAATCCGATTTATGATGAGAGACAAAAGATTGAGAGGAGTAAGGGAGTGCAAGGTGGCAATCCGAGAGTGGAAAAAGGAGAGGATATGTGGAGCGAAGTGAGGGGATTGCCACCAAACCGTGCTAACATTGGTTGTCCTTCCATTTCTAAGGACATTTGTGTAGGTACCAACATGGCAAGCGAAGGCGAACAATGCCAAAAGGAAGTTGCTGCCCAAGCTTGTGGAGGTCCTTCACCTCACGGCAAGGAAGAGTCTACTCAAGATCTTAAAGGTAAAATAGCTAACTCTTACACTTTAGTGCATGTGAATGACAATTGTGTGGCTAGTAAGCCATTGAGTGTGAGTAGTAGCTTACTTATTTATGAGTCTAATGATTCCGTGCCTCTTGTTGATGATGTACATATTGTGAGTTTGGATACACTAGTGGATCCTATTGATGACGAAATTGACTCTTCTTGTAAGATCAATTTATGTCCACCTAGTGTTGAAGCTTATATGTTGAATGAAAGTACATTATCTTCTGAAATTTGTGTTGATCAACTTATGTGTGGAAATTACCCACCACTTGAGTATGTGTGTGATGTGCTTAATAGGACTCAAGTGAGTGAAATATTTGAACATGTTGGTCAACAAAGTGAGAATGAACCCGAGAGCTCTTCTTGGGGTAATATTGTGTTTGAAACATCCTTGAAACTTGATATTGATCATTTAGAGAGTGAGGAACTTTCTTGTTCCAAATCTGTCCGTGAGGTAGATCACACTCTTTTTAGGTATAATGTCTTGTTTGAAGATGATTTAAACACTCCTAATGAACCTAGTGGTGAAAATGACGGTATAGCTTGCCTTGGAAGCTATAGCCTATATGCTAACCCACTATGGTGTGACAACATTCCTCCTAAAGAGGGAAATCTCTTCTTGGAAGATGAGAGTACTCTTAAGGGTAAGGAATGTGTAGTTGCGGAAGCTACTTCTTCTTCTACTTTGTGTGATTTCATTGTTGAGAGTACTCATGGTGATTATTGGGAAACTAGTAGTGAGTACACACATGAGAGCACCTTAGTAGAAGTCGATTTGAGTGATACCTTTCTCTACTCTCTATTTGATTTGGATGATATGTATGTTATTGTAGAGAGTATGTCATTTAGTTTAGGTGTAGATCTCGGGAAATGGAAGTGTTGTCGAGACCCATGTCTATGGCCACTTTTCCCATTTGACCCCGGTGCCAAATTTAGGAATGGTGATGTTGGTGCACCAAACTTGTTGCTTGGTCTACATGACAAGCAAAGTGTTACTCTTGATGTATCCTATACCCAAATCCTTTGTACATCTTTTATTGAGTTTTTAATATTCCTTTCAAAGGATTCTTGGTTATATTGCAAATATGTGCAACCTTGGCATGTTGAGATGATTTGTTATGCTAACCCTAACCCTCATGCCATGAGGAATTTGTATTTGTTTCTCCTCTCTTCTGTTTTGCAAGGTTTGGATTCGAGGTCGAATCCTTTTCAAGAAAGGGAGGATGATACGGGACAAATGGCCATCTTATATTTTGATGACATCTTTGGAGGCCAACATATAGAGGATCAAGACTTGGTCACCTCGAGAATACAAGAACATGCATGGAGAACCTGTTTTGAGCATAACTTAAAGCAATCTCGCGTGTGGAAGATTGCTTGGAGCATTTAAGATTGAGGACTCACGGTTTTGGACCTTAATTAAGGGCATTTTGGACATTACACATGGTGTATTAACACTCCATGGCCGCACCTATCATTAAGGGCAAGGTGGTCTTTTTGTCTTCTTTTGTAATACACTATAAATAGGTCATTTTAGCTCATTTTCTTGGCAGATTTTTGATAATGAAGAATTGAAAGAAATATCTTCTCTCTTTTGAGAGTGTACACACTTAGTGGTAGGACTTGGAAAAGTCATCTTTAGCATAGGGCTTGGAAAAGCCAATATTGATCTTTGTTTGGAAACGGTAGATCTTGAGGCGAGTTCATTCCCTTGGTGGTCACCGTAAGAGTGTGGTGTTGCTAACGTAAGTTCTAGGGGTCTTTAGATTTAATATATCTTTGGGTTCTTGGGTCTTATTGTAGTTTATGTCTCACTATCTATCTTTATTTTTCTTGCAAATCGTGGACTGTTTTGGGGTCTTTGTTGAATCCGAAACTTGTGTTATTGTTGTTCATCTTGTTCATCACGTTTTGTGGCTGTTTTGGGTGTCAAATACACCATTGTTATCTCGTATTGTTGTTGTTGTAGTGAATCCGAGAGTGGTCTCCATCTTGGTCCTCAAATCCTTAAGATTAGTGGACTGTTTTTGGAGTGTGTGTGGACTGTTTTGAGACAATTCTTGTGTTTCCGTTGTTTTTCTTGTATCAGAGTCCCTATCGCTCACAATAGTCCTCGGTACCCCCGTGAAGCTTGACAACATGTTCAACAAATAATGAAGCTACACTACTAGCATCCTCGGTTTTAGTACATGGAATAAAATGAGCCATTTTAGAGAATCTATCAACAATAACAAAAATGCTATCTCGGCCCTTTCTAGTCCTTGGCAGCCCCAAAACAAAATCCATCGAGATGTCCAACCAAGGCCTAAGGGGAGTAGGGAGTGGGGTGTATAATCCTTGGGGTAAGAGACGAGATTTTGCACTCCGGCAGGCCACGCATTGACTACAAATTTTAGTGACGTCTTTGCGCATTTTGGGCCAATAGAAGTTCTCCTCTAAGATTCCGAGGGTCTTGTCTACCCCAAAGTGACCCATGAGGCCTCCGTCATGGGCCTCCCTCACAAATAATTCCCTCCAAGAACTAGAAGGAACACACAACCTCCTCCCTTTGAACAAATACCCATCGAACCGAGAGTAGGAGGAATGGTTATTCTCCTTGAGCCAACGGTCCCTTCCCCACTCTTCGCATTCCCTAAAAATAGGAGCAAAGGTAGGATCCTCGGGATACAACAACCGCAAGCTCTCAAAACCCATCAATTTCGAAGACAAGGTAGCAACAAGCACATGCTTCCTAGACAAGGCATCGGCAACAACATTTTCCTTTCCCCTTTTGTAATGAATTACATAAGGGAAAGTCTCGATGAACTCAATCCACTTAGCATGACGCCTATTCAGCTTGTCTTGGCTCTTAAGGTGTTTCAACGACTCATGATCCGTTCGTATCACAAACTCCTTAGGCCACAAATAATGTTGCCAATTTCCCAAAGCTCTAACAAGGGCGTACAACTCCAAATCATAAGTTGAGTAATTAAGAGTTGCCCCTTTGAGCTTTTCACTGAAATAAGCAACGGGCTTACCTTCTTGCATCAAAACAGCCCCGATACCAACCTTACTAGCATCACACTCTATTTCAAACATCTTATCAAAATTGGGCAATTGCAATAAAGGCGCCGAGATGAGCGTAGCTTTCAAGGCCTCAAAAGCCCTAGCTTGCTCATCACCCCATTTAAAGGGTCCGTCCTTTCTAATTACCTCGGTCAAGGGGGCTGCTATGGAACTAAATCCTTTGACAAACCTCCTATAAAAGCTTGCCAACCCGTGGAAACTTCGGATTTCTCCAATAGTTTTAGGGGTCGGCCAACTTCGGATAGAGTCTATCTTGGAATCGTCCACTTCCACACCCCGTGAGCTCACGACAAAACCCAAGAATATAACTTTATCAACACCAAAAGAACACTTCTCCATGTTGGCATACAGCTTCTCCTTTCGGAGCACATCAAACACACATCTCAAATGCATTACATGATCATTAATAGATTTACTATACACCAACACATCATCAAAGTAAACCACCACAAACTTTCCAATATAAGGCTTCATTACATGATTCATTAGCCTCATAAATGTGCTAGGAGCATTGGTAAGGCCGAAGGGCATGACCAGCCACTCATATAGACCGAATTTGGTCTTGAATGCGGTCTTCCACTCATCACCGGGTTGCATGCGAATTTGGTGATAGCCGCTCCTAAGGTCCACTTTAGAAAACAAACAAGATCCGTGGAGCTCATCTAACATATCATCTAGTCTAGGAATTGGATGACGATACCTTATAGTGATTTTGTTGATGGCTCTACAATCGACGCACATGCGCCAAGTTCCGTCCTTCTTTGGTACCAAAAGCACCGGAACAGCACACGGACTCATGCTTTCCTTGATGTATCCCTTGTTGAGAAGCTCCTCAACTTGCCTCTCAAGCTCCTTAGTGTCCATGGGATTGCTCCTATAGGCCGGTTTGTTTGGAAGTTGTGAACCCGGCACCAAATCAATTTGGTGCTCAATTCCCCGAAGTGGGGGCAATCCTTGCGGAAGTTCTTGAGGAAATACATCTTCATACTCCTGCAACGCACAAGAAATCAAAGGGGAAATGGAAGAATTAGTGGGGTTAGTATTAAAACAATGGGCTAACAGTAACATCGGCTTGTTTTCATCATGGTCCACGAAGAGTTCTTTCCTCCTAGCCAACATCACTACGTTTTCCATCTCCTTTGTTGTTGGGACAGATTCGGATGGCCCTACTTCCTCACCTACGGCATCCCCCCCCTTTTCTCCTTTCCCGGTTTCCTTTCCCTTTCCTTTTAACTCTCTCATCTTTTGATGCCACTCATGTACTTGGTAGGGTGAAAGAGGGTGAAGTGTGACCTTTCGGCCATCCTTCTCAAGCGTATACCGGTTGGACCTCCCATCGTGTTTAGTAGACCTATCATATTACCATGGTCTACCTAACAACAAGTGACATGCTTGCATTGGGATCACGTCACAAAGCACTTCATCGTGGTAGTTTCCTACCTTAAACCGAATCACACATTGCCTTGCGACCCTTAATTCACCACAATCGTTCAACCATTGTAGCTTGTAAGGACTAGTGTGTGGTGTAGTTGGCAGCTTCAAGAAATTTACCATAGCTTGGCTCGCAACATTCGTACAACTACCACTATCAATCACCAAGGTGCACACACTCCCCTTTACAAGACACTTAGTATGGAATAGATTTTCCCTTTGACTCGGGTCATCTATCGCCTTACTAATCATGACACGTCTAACCACAAAGTTAGGAACCACACACTCCCCTTCTTGTGGATAGGCATCTTCACTACCATCTAATTCATCATCATTCGGCCCATTTTCAGCTTCCTCTCCATCTTGAGGCTCGGCCTCATCCTCCCCCCTTTCGGAAACCACCTCCTCACCAAGGTAGTACACTTTCCCTTCTCGTAGGATCACATTGCGCCGGTTCGGACATTCATTGGCCTTATGCCCCCAACCTTGGCACTTGAAGCATTGGAATCCCTTTGGGTTGGGATATTTGTGAGCCTCCGGTTTCGGAGGGAATTTAGGGACTGTTTTGGACTCGTAGTGGACTGTTTTGGACTCGGGAAGCTTCGTAGGGGCGGGTTGGTCCTTGTTTTTGGGCCAACCCGAGGGAGCTTGTACCCTTGCCTTGAAGGATGATCTCTCCTTAAGTTCCCTTTCAATCTCTAGGGCCGCTTGGAATATACCGTCGATGGTTTCAAACCGATGAAGGGTCAAATGAGTGGAGATCTCTTTGCTCAACCCACACTTGAACCGGATGATGTCATGACTGATTTGCTCCCCACGATGATCAAGTTTCAACATGAGTTGTTGGAACTCGTCAAAATAGGCCATCACACTCTTGCCCCCTTGCCGCAAGCCATATAACCTAGCAAGCAACTCATGACGATATCTCTCGGGAAGGTATCGTTGTCTCATCAAATACCTCAACCGAAACCAAGGTGGTGGCTGCCCATCGACTAATTCATTACCAAATCGTTTAACATACTCCCACCAAGTGTTAGCATAGCCCTCGAGGTGAGCTATAGCGTAGCAACTCTTCTTTTCGTCCGAGAGGTCATTAACTTGGAAAACTTTGTCACAAGCCGATTCCCAAGTTAAGTAGGCCTCGGGATCACTTTCACCCTTAAAGATGGGTAGGCTCAACTTGATGGTGTTGATGCCTACGTCTCTCTCTTGGTGTCGGTTTCCCCTATCTCCATACCCCCGGTATCTCCTAGGTTCTCCTCGACCCCCTCTTAACTCCTCCTCCCTCATATAAGCATCATCAAAGGCTCCATCTCCTTCATACTCCCCTCTACCGTATCCTTCAAAGTGGGCTGGTCGGCCTTGGCCGTTTTGAGTCGGAGGATTTGGAATTTGCGGTCTTTGGGTTAATGGAGCTTGGAATGGAAGGTTCGGATTTAGTGGAGGTACTTGTCGTCCAAATCCCTCTTGTGGAATTGGAGGGGCTTGGAAATGTAGTGGTCTAGTGGAGTCTCGGTTTGGAGGAAAATAGGTAGTTTGACTTGCGGTATTTAGTGGAGCTTGGGGTGCATTTAGCATTTGGTGGACTGTTTCGGGGGTGATGGTTGCGGAGGAGGTCCTATCATGACGGATGAGTCATTTTACCCCAAGGTTGGCACAAGAAGCAAGGGCGGATGAGTCATTTTACCCCTTTCCTTTTGTAGTATAAATAGAAGATGTGAGAGAGTTATTAGATAGTTTTTGAAATCTGATTTTTTTAACCTAAAATATCACAACATTTCCTCTCTCTTCCACTCTTGGAGCCGCCTCCAACATCTCACAAGTAGAGGAATACTTGTGTTGTATCTTTGGCTAGAAACAAGGGTTTTGAGGTCTTTGAGTGCCTCTTGGTCCTTGTAAGAACTTGGTGTTTACATTCACTAGACTTAGGGTCCTCTCTTGACCATTGGTAGATACGTGTAGAGGAGTAGAAGGACGAGAGTTCCTTTGACTCTCCACTTGTTCTAATCTCCCACTAATAGTCGACACTTCCCCCTTTATGGCTGCCAAGTCCCCTCTCACGGCCCCAAATTCAGAATTCAACCTTTCAAGTGTCCGGGTAACGGCCTCAAGAGTGACCCTCATAGAATCAAGGGCATTAGTATCCGCATTATGAGACGTAGCTCCTTCCATTGTCAAGATATTATCCGCTTTAGTTCACCACAAGTTCGTGTTCCACAAGTGTTGTATAATTGGCTAGTAACCGTGAAATTTTCAAGGTATGAGTGAGCTCTTATCCGGAATGGATTCTTGTTTGAAGACTCAAAGAATTCTTGCCGGACTAGAATCAAAAATCAGCAACTCATTCAAACGAATAAAAGCACTCAAATAATCGTTGACACGAACAAACGGTTCAAGGAACTAGTTGACAACCTAGTAGGAATGTACTAGTTTGTTAATTAGTTCTAGGACCAATTAAGGGAAACCAAGGATCAACAATTTGCAACCAAAGAATATCCTAAGTTGAGCTTATAGTGACGTGGCAGCATGCAATGGTTCCACCCGTTCCTCTTATCTTTTTTTTTTTTTTGTTTTGTGTTAATATTCACACAACTTGTTATAGTTTGCAAAATGTTTTGGTGGGAAAAATAAAATCTTGTAGTCTTTCAACCTTTTCAAACTCAAGAAAGTGGTGTTTGGTTGACCAATCCCACAAAACAAGGCTCCTTGAATTAGGGAAAAGTGATTGACAAGACTAGAGGGTGAGGGGTGCAAGTCTTTCACAACAACTTTATAACTTGTCTTACAACTTGAGCACACAACAAGATGAACAAGATGAACAAGTTCAAAAGATGAACACCTCAACAAACTTCATCAACTTCTTTAGCACATAACACATAACCACCGATTTTTCTTTTGCTCATCAACAACATACAACCTTCGGCCACTTCAAGTCACTACTCAATGTTCAAGTTTTCAAGCTCAACTTTCGGATCTAGACACCTTAGTGTTGGTGAGAAAGAAACCAACACTAGAAACTCACTAAACAAGCAAAATAACGCCTAGATCTAGACATGCAACATCATTCTCGGTTTTTCAACTTTTAATGGACAGATTTTTCAGAACTTCCCTTTGGTATTGCTTGTTTAGACCGTGAACTAGCCCAAGATGGGTTATGTTGGAACACAACCGGTCTTGCTTTGATACCAAATGATACAAGATCAAACCAACAACACCAAGAGCTACAAGTAGGTTCGGATTTCAGTCCAACAACACAAGAATAACAAGTTCAATTTTCAGTTTTCAGCACACAACAAGAGAGCAACAAGATGAACAAGAATGCTAGTGAATCGAAAGTAGCCCCACACGGCTTCACTAGTCTTTAAAGATAACAAAATTAACAACAACAACAACAACAAGATAAGGAAAAGATAGATAACTAGACATATAACATTCAAGATACTAAGAACCCTAACATCAAGAGAGGACCCTAAGTCTAGTGAATGTAAACACCAAGTTCTTACAAGGACCAAGAGGCACTCAAAGACCTCAAAACCCTTGTTTCTAGCCAAAGATACAACACAAGTATTCCTCTACTTGTGAGATGTTGGAGGCGGCTCCAAGAGTGGAAGAGAGAGGAAATGTTGTGATATTTTAGGTTAAAAAAATCAGATTTCAAAAACTATCTAATAACTCTCTCACATCTTCTATTTATACTACAAAAGGAAAGGGGTAAAATGACTCATCCGCCCTTGCTTCTTGTGCCAACCTTGGAGAGTAGTTTATTACACATTAGGACCCCTCTTCACACATAAAAACGTTTAAGTCCTTGGTTGGTTCAATCACCAACTCACACACGGCCATTTGCATGAACAAAGCTTGGAGTTTTTGTAATTCCCGAGCTTGGCTTCGTGTGAAAGGCCGTGTGGCTGTCCTAACCGTATCACTACTTGTAGTTCTTGGTGTTGTTGGTTGGATTTTGTATCATTTGGTATCAAAGCAAGACCGGTTGTGTTCCAACATAACCCATCTTGGGCTAGTTCACGGCTTGAACAAACAACACCAAAAGGAAATTCTGAAATCTGTCCATTAAAAGTTGAAGCCGAGAATGATGATGCATGTCTAGATCTAAGTGTTATTTTGCTTGTTTAGTGAGTTTCTAGTGTTGGTTTCTTTCTCACCAACACTAAGGTGTCTAAATCCAAAAGTTGAGCTTGAAAAAAAAAAAAGAAAACTTGAACATTGTGTAGTGACTTGAAGTGGCCGAAAGTTGTATGTTGTTGGTGACCAAAAAAGAAATAAAATCGGTGGATGTTGTGTTTATGTGCTAAAGAAGTTGAAGAAGATTGTTGAGGTGTTCATCTTTTGAAATTGTTCATCTTGTTCATCTTGTTGTGTGCTCAAGTTGTAAGACAAGTTATAAAGTTGTTGTGAAAGATTTGCACCCATCACCTTTTGGTCTTGTCAATCACTTTTTCCCTAATTCAAGGAGCCTTGTTTTGTGGGATTAGTCTACCAAACATCACTTTTTGAATTTGAAAAGGGTGAAACACTACAAGATTTTATTTTTCCCACCAAAAACACTTTGCAAACTATAACAAGTGTGTGAATATTAACAAAAAAAAAAGAGAGAAGAAAAAAACTTGTGGAACCATTGCATGCTGCCACGTCACTATAAGCTCAACTTAGGATATTCTTTGGTTGCTAATTGTTGATCCTTGGTTTCCCTTACTTGGTCCTAGAACTAATTAACAAACTAGTACATTTCTACTAGGTTGTCAACTAGTTCCTTGAACCGTTTGTTCGTGTCAACGTTTATTTGAGTGCTTTATTCGTTTGAATGAGTTGCTGATTTTTGACTCTAGTCCGGCAAGAATTCTTTGAGTCTTCAAACAAGAATCCATTCCGGATAAGAGCTTACTCATACCTTACAAATCTCACGGTTACTAGCCAATTATACAACACTTGTGGAACACGAACTTGTGGTGAACTAAAGCGGATAATACCTTGACAATGGAAGGAACTACGTCTCATAATGTGGATACTAATGCCCTTGATTCTATGAGGGTCACTCTTGAGGCCGTTACCCGGACACTTGAAAGGTTGAACTCGGAATTTGGGGCCGTGAGAGGGGACTTGGCAGCAATAAAGGGGGAAGTGTCGACTATTAGTGGGAGATTAGAACAAGTGGAGATTCAAAGGAACTCCCGTCCTTCTACTCCTCTACATGTATCTACCAATGGACATGATAGGACCTCCTCCGCAACCATCACCCCCGAAACAGTCCACCAAATGCTAAATGCACCCCAAGCTCCACTAAATACCGCAAGCCAAACTACCTATTTTCCTCCAAACCGAGACTCCACTAGACCACTACATTTCCAAGCCCCTCCAATTCCACAAGAGGGATTTGGACGCCAAGTACCTCCACTAAATCCGAACCCTCCATTCCAAGCTCCATTAAACCAAAGACCACAAATTCCAAATCCTCCGAATCAAAACGGCCAAGGCCGACCAGCCCACTTTGAAGGATACGGTAGAGAGGAGTATGAAGGAGATGGAGCCTTTGATGATGCTTATATGATACGGGACAAATGGCCATCTTATCTTTTGATGACATTTTTTGGAGGCCAACACATAGAGACTCAAGACTTGGTCACCTCGAGAAAACAAGAGCATGCATGGAGGACCCGTTTTGAGCATAACTTAAAGCAATCTCGCGTGTGGAAGATTGCACTCACGGTTTTGGACCTTAATTAAGGGTATTTTGGACATTACACATGGTGTATTTACACACCATGGCCGCCCCTCTCATTAAGGGCAAAGTGGTCTTGTTATCTTTATTTGCAATGTATTATAAATAGGCCCCTTTAGTCTTATTTTCACTAGATTTTGAATGATGAAGAATTGAAAGACATATTTTCTCTCTTTTGAGAGTGTAACACCATTAGTTGTAGGACTTGGAAAAGTCACCCCTAGCATAGGGCTTGGAAAAGCCAATATTGATCTTTGCTTGGAAACGGTAGATCTTGAGGCGAGTTCATTCCCTTGGTGGTCACCGTAAGAGTGTGGTTTTGATTGTTACATTCATTAGGGGTTAGTGTTGAAATACACTTGGTTCTTAATCTTGTAATAATCTTGGTCTCACTATCTATCTTTATTTTCTTGCAAATCGTGTATGTGTTGTGTAGTGGACTGTTTTGGGGTCTTGTTGAATCCGAAACTTGTATTATTGTTGTTCATCTTGTTCATCACGTTTTGTCACTGTTTTGGTGTTAAAATATACTCTTGTATCTTGTATTCTTGTTGTTGGTAGCGAATCCGAGTGAGGTCTCCATCTTGGTCCTCGAATCCTTAAGATTAGTGGACTGATTTGGTGGTTGTTCGTGCTTCCCTTGTATTTCTCGTATCATTTGGTATCAGAGCATGGCTTGATCTTGTTCCTACAAGATCAATTTTGGGCTTTCTTGTTAGAAAATAAACAAAAAAAAAAAATTGTTGAAAAGCTGAAAATTTCAGAAACATTGCAATCTGTCCATTGTTGTTGTCTTGGCCGAAATTGTGTTCTTAGCCGAGATTTGTTCTTGAGTCTAGGTCTAGAAGTCTTTTACTTGTCTTGTGTGTTTGTAGTGTTAGTTTTGTTCCTCACTAACACTTTGAGTCGATCCAAACTTGAGCTTGAATTGTTAATATTGTTGTTGTGAACAAAGTGTGGCCGATTGGATGTTGTTGTTCTAGCCTTGACCGAGTTGAAGGCCTTGTGTTGTGGTGTTGTTGTAGATCTTGAAAAGAGTATTGTTGTTGTTCTTGAAGTTCTTCACAACCTTCATCTCTTGTTAAAAAAAAAAAAAAAAAAAAAAAAAAAAAAAAAAAAACTGAAATGCAACACCAAAGAGACTTGGCCGTTGTTGGTTTTGTAATCTTGGCCGTGTGAAAACATTATTATCTTGGAGTTGGCCTTGTGGCTTTCATCTTGTTGTTGTTATAAGCTTGGCCACGTGATATTGTTGTTAATTGGTGGATTGAGAACCATTTTGTTGAAGGTGTAGTTGTCTTGGCCAAGTGTTGGAGATATTGTTATTGTGGAATTTGGAGGTGGCCGTGTGAAAATTGTTGGTGTTCTTGGAGATTATTGTTGTAGTTCTTGGTGTTGTTGTTGTTGTTCTTGATGTTCATCACCACCTTCATATATTGTTGAAGATAAAGTGAATGTTAAATCTAAAAAGTTGAAGGAAAAGGGTGTATTATTTGTTAGTCTTGCAAGACACTACAACCAACAAAGACCTATCAATCAAGTCTCAACCACTTTCCAACACTTTTCCATGATTTAAGGATCCATGTTTTAAGGAGAAGTACAATAAAGTCAAGTCTTGAAAACTTGAAATTGAAAAGGGCTCCAAGACTTGTTTGAATTTCCCTCCTTAAACAAATTCCACCAAAGTCCAAATTGAAAAATTGACCAAGACTTGAAATTGGACAACAAAGTTGTGTGGGACCGAGACCAATACGTGGCTGCCACGTCATCAAGTTACTGTTCACGCATCAAATTTTGGCTCAAATTTGAGATTTCTTAGTTTCATTTTTATTGTCTCTTAGTTCGTTTGTTGGTTCGAACACTAATTGACAACCTAGTAATCTCCTACTAGTTTGTAAGTTAGTTTTGTGTCCGTTTGTCGTGTCTTTGTTATTTGTGTGCTTTTCTCATTTTTAACTCGTAGTAACTTCTTTGTTTCAAGTTCGTAAGTAGATTTTGTGTTGTGTCTTGAGTCGATCAAACAAGAATCTATTCCGGCCGCCAAGTAGAATTGACATCCTATTGACTACCGGAGTATAAGCAACTTTCAATATTCGCCGCTCCAATTGTGAGAATCACAAAGGTGAGTGTATCGAGTGTTGGTGAGGAGCTTTACGACTAATCTTGTTTGTTCATTTTGTAGGTTTAAAGGGTGATATAAGGGGAACATGACTTCGATAGCCGGGTCTTATTGTGACTACAATATGGGAGACTATGATTGTAGTGAGGGTTTTTATGGCTACGAAGTTGAGGGAGATTGCGGAGGCTATGAAAATAGTCATGATCAAAACATAGGCAGATTTGAAAGTTACTGTTTTGAGGGAGAAAATGAGGTGAATGAAGTGCCTAGTGCTTATGGTGACTATGGAGATGATGTAGGACCTCGTGATGGATCTTATGATGAAGTTGGGACATGTGAGGAGTCTCGCACTCCCCACTCCGAACCTAGATTTGGTGTTAGGTATAACCCTTTCGTTCGCAAACCTTATGAGAGCTATGATGAGATACACGTGAGGAGTGTGAAGCTTCATATTCTCCACCTTGTAGTACTTCTTATCAAGGTCGATATAGTGTGAATGGTTATACTAGCAATAGTGTAGGTTTTCCAATGAGAAGAAGAGAGTATGCATCTCCAAAACCGAGGGGTACTCATGTGCTTTACAATGTTGATCCGAGAAGGAGTGTACACTCCGGAAAGGTGACCATTTGTGGGATACCGGGCTGCCTCGTTGTGTTAAATGATAGGTACTATAGAAACTACATTGTTCCATCCATGGTTGATTACTTGGGGTTATTTTGCGAGCCTTTACTTGTTCCATACTTCTTGGACAGGTTTAAGGTTACCGAGAGGGTAAAAGTTGTCTTCTCCCAATTTAATTACCATGAGGAGGTGTGGTGTGATGTTTTTCCCATCACCTATGGTTATGTGAGCTTGGGCGCCGATTGGTTTGCACAACATAAAGTTCCAAATATGCAAAATTGGCCTAATATTGTAAGAGACCGATGGGGAAATTGCCTTGAGACGTACATTCTGCCCGGGCCGCAAAAAGAAGTTCCTACCTACTCCAATTCAACTTATTATGAGAGACAAAAGATTGAGAGGAGTAAGGGAGTGAAAGGTGGTAATCCGAGAGTGGAAAAAGGAGAGGTTGTGTTGAGCGAAGTGAGGGGATTACCACCAAACTATACTAACATTGGTTGTCCTTCTATTTCTACGGACATTTGTGTAGGTACCAACATGGCAAGCGAAGAAGAACAATGCCGAAAGGAAGTTGCTTCCCAAACTTTTGGAGGACCTTCACACCATGACAAAGAAGAATCTACTCAAGGACTTCAAGGTAAAATGGCAAACTCTTACACTTTTGTACATGTGAATGATAATTGTGTGGCTAGTAGCCCATTGAGTGTGAGTTGTAGCTTGCCTATATATGAGTGTATTGTTTCTTTGCCACTTGATGATGATGTACATGTTGTGAGTGTGGATACACTAGTTGATCCTATTGATGACCGAATAGACTCTTCTTGTAAGATCGATTTATGTCCACCTAGTGTTGAAACCACTATGTTGAATGAAAGTACGTTATCTTCTGAAATTTGTGTTGATCAACTTATGTGTGAAAATTACCCACCACTTGAGTATGTGTGTGATGTGCTTAATAGGACTCAAGTGAGTGAAATATTTGAAAATGTTGGTCAACAAAGTGAGAATGAACCCGAGAGCTCTTCTTGGGGTAATATTGTGTTTGAAACCTCCTTGAAACTTGATATTGATCATTTAGAGAGTGAGGAACTTTCTTGTTCCAAATCTGTCCGTGAGGTAGATCACACTCTTTTTAGGAATAATGTCTTGTTTGAAGATGATTTAAACACTCCTAATGAACCTAGTGGTGAAAATGACGGTATAGCTTGCCTTGGAAGCTATATCCTATATGCTAACCCACTATTGATACAAGAAAAGCAAGGGAAACACGAAACAACTCCAAAACAGTCCACTAATCTTAAGGATTTGAGGACCAAGATGGAGACCACTCTCGGATTCGCTACCAACAACAAGAATACAAGATACAAGGGTGTATTTCAACACCAAAACAGCACCAAAACGTGATGAACAAGATGTACAACAACAATACAAGTTTCGGTTCCAACGAAGGCCCAAAACAGTCCACTACAACGACACATACACGATTGCGAGAAAAATAAAGATAGATAGTGAGACCAAGATTATTACAAGATTAAGAACTAAAGAGTATATTAAACTCAAAAACCCCTAATGAATGTAACAATCAAAACCACACTCTTACGGTGACCACCAAGGGAACGAACTCGCCTCAAGATCTACCGTTTCCAAGCAAAGATCAATATTGGCTTTTCCAAGCCCTATGCTAAAGAAGACTTTTCCAAGTCCTACCACTAAGTGTGTTACACTCTCAAAAGAGAGAGAATATGTTTTCAATTCTTCATTCTCCAAAAACTGCCAAGAAAATGAGCTAAAATGACCTATTTATAGTGTATTACAAAAGAAGACAAAAAGACCACCTTGCCCTTAATGATAGGTGCGGCCATGGAGTGTTAATACACCATGTGTAATGTCCAAAATGCCCTTAATTAAGGTCCAAAACCGTGAGTCCTCAATCTTAAATGCTCCAAGCAATCTTCCACACGCGAGATTGCTTTAAGTTATGCTCAAAACAGGTTCTCCATGCATGTTCTTGTATTCTCGAGGTGACCAAGTCTTGATCCTCTATATGTTGGCCTCCAAAGATGTCATCAAAATATAAGATGGCCATTTGTCCCGTATCATCCTCCCTTTCTTGAAAAGGATTCGACCTCGAATCCAAACCTTGCAAAACAGAAGAGAGGAGAAACAAATACAAATTCCTCATGGCATGAGGGTTAGGGTTAGCATAACAAATCATCTCAACATGCCAAGGTTGCACATATTTGCAATATAACCAAGAATCCTTTGAAAGGAATATTAAAAACTCAATAAAAGATGTACAAAGGATTTGGGTATAGGATACATCAAGAGTAACACTTTGCTTGTCATGTAGACCAAGCAACAAGTTTGGTGCACCAACATCACCATTCCTAAATTTGGCACCGGGGTCAAATGGGAAAAGTGGCCATAGACATGGGTCTCGACAACACTTCCATTTCCCGAGATCTACACCTAAACTAAATGACATACTCTCTACAATAACATACATATCATCCAAATCAAATAGAGAGTAGAGAAAGGTATCACTCAAATCGACTTCTACTAAGGTGCTCTCATGTGTGTACTCACTACTAGTTTCCCAATAATCACCATGAGTACTCTCAACAATGAAATCACACAAAGTAGAAGAAGAAGTAGCTTCCGCAACTACACATTCCTTACCCTTAAGAGTACTCTCATCTTCCAAGAAGAGATTTCCCTCTTTAGGAGGAATGTTGTCACACCATAGTGGGTTAGCATATAGGCTATAGCTTCCAAGGCAAGCTATACCGTCATTTTCACCACTAGGTTCATTAGGAGTGTTTAAATCATCTTCAAACAAGACATTATACCTAAAAAGAGTGTGATCTACCTCACGGACAGATTTGGAACAAGAAAGTTCCTCACTCTCTAAATGATCAATATCAAGTTTCAAGGATGTTTCAAACACAATATTACCCCAAGAAGAGCTCTCGGGTTCATTCTCACTTTGTTGACCAACATGTTCAAATATTTCACTCACTTGAGTCCTATTAAGCACATCACACACATACTCAAGTGGTGGGTAATTTCCACACATAAGTTGATCAACACAAATTTCAGAAGATAATGTACTTTCATTCAACATATAAGCTTCAACACTAGGTGGACATAAATTGATCTTACAAGAAGAGTCAATTTCGTCATCAATAGGATCCACTAGTGTATCCAAACTCACAATATGTACATCATCAACAAGAGGCACGGAATCATTAGACTCATAAATAAGTAAGCTACTACTCACACTCAATGGCTTACTAGCCACACAATTGTCATTCACATGCACTAAAGTGTAAGAGTTAGCTATTTTACCTTTAAGATCTTGAGTAGACTCTTCCTTGCCGTGAGGTGAAGGACCTCCACAAGCTTGGGCAGCAACTTCCTTTTGGCATTGTTCGCCTTCGCTTGCCATGTTGGTACCTACACAAATGTCCTTAGAAATGGAAGGACAACCAATGTTAGCACGGTTTGGTGGCAATCCCCTCACTTCGCTCCACATATCCTCTCCTTTTTCCACTCTCGGATTGCCACCTTGCACTCCCTTACTCCTCTCAATCTTTTGTCTCTCATCATAAATCGGATTGGAGTAGGTAAACATTTCTCTTTGCGGTTTGGGCAGCAAGTATGTTATGAGGCGATTTCCCCATTGGTCTCTTACAATATTAGGCCAATTTTGCACGTTAGGAACTTGATGTCGTGCAAACCAATCGGCACCCAAGCTCATATGACCGTAGGTTAAGGAAAAAACATCGCACCACACCTCCTCATGGTAATCAAATTGGGAGAAGACAACTTTTACCCTCTCGGTAACCGTGAACTCCCCCAAGTGGTATGGAACAAGTAAAGGCTCTCGCAATAACCCCAAGTAATTAACCATGGACGGAAGAATGTAGTTTCCATAGTACCTATCATTCAACACCATAAGGCAGCCCGGTATCCCACAAATAGTCACCTTTCCGGAGTGTACACTCCTTCTTGGATCTACATTGTAAGGCATACGAGTACCCCTTAGTTTTGGAGATGCATATCCTCTTCTTCTCATTGGACAACCTCCACTAGAGCTAGTATAACCATTCACACTATATCGACTTTGATAAGAAGTACTACAAGGTGGAGAATATGGATCTTCATACTCCTCACGTGTACCCTCATCATAGCTCTCATAAGCTTTGCAAACAAAAGGGTTATACCTAACACCAAATCTAGGTTCGGAGTAAGAAGTGTAAGACTCCTCACATGCCCCAACTTCATCATAAGATCCATCACGAGGTCCTACATCATCTCCAAAGTTACCATAAGCACTAGGCACTTCATTCACCTCATTTTCTCCCTTAAAACAGTAACTTTCAAATCTGCCCAAGTCTCGATCATGGCTATTTTCATAGCCTCCGCAATCTCCCTCAACTTCGTAGCCATAAAACCCTTCACTACAATCATAGTCTCCCATGTTGTAGTCACAATAATCCCCGGCTATCGAAGACATGTTCCCCTTATATCACCCTTTAAACCTACAAAATGAACAAACAAGATTAGTAGTAAAGCTCCTCACCAACACTCGTATACACTCACCTTTGTGATTCTCACAATTGGAGCGGCGAATATTGAAAGTTGCTTATACTCCGGTAGTCAATAGGATGTCAATTCTACTTGGCGGCCGGAATAGATTCTTGTTTGATCGACTCAAGACACAAAAATAGAATTCACTTACGAACTTGAGACAAAGAAGTTACTACGAGTTAAAAATGAGAAAAGCACACAAACAACGAAGACACGAAGAAACGGATTCAATAATTAATCTACAACTAAGTAGGTGATTACTAGTTGTTAATTAATTCTAGAATCAAGACATGAAACTAATGAAACAATAAGATGAAACTAAGAATCTAAAATTTTTGAGCTCGGAAATATTGCGTGAACAGTAGCAGTGATGACATGGCAGTCACGTATTGGTTTCGGCCCCACACAACTTTTGTTGTCCAATTTCAAGTCTTGGTCAATTTTTTTCAATTTGGACTTTGGTGGAATTTGTTTAAGGAGGGAAATTCAAACAAGTCTTGGAGCCCTTTTCAATTTCAAGTTTTCAAGACTTGACTTTATTGTACTTCTCCTTAAAACATGGATCCGTAAATCATGGAAAAGTGTTGGAAAGTGGTTGAGACTTGATTGATAGGTCTTTGTTGGTTGTAGTGTCTTTCAAGACTAACAAATAATACACCTTTTTCCTTCAACTTTTTGGATTTAGCATTCACTTTATCTTCAACAATATATGAAGGTGGTGATGAACATCAATAACAACAACAACAACAACAAGAACTACAACAATAATCTTCAAGAACACCAACAATTTTTCACACGGCCAACTCCAATCCACAATAACAATATCTCCAACACTTGGCCAAGACAACTACAACTTCAACAAAATGGTTTTCAATCCACCAATTAACAACAATATCACGTGGCCAAGCTTATAACAACAACAAGATGAAAATCACAAGGCCAAAACAGTCCACCACAATGGCCAAGCTTATGTTCACAACAACCTTTCAACAAGTTCAAGCTCAAGTTTAGATCTAGACTCAAAGTGTTAGTGGACAAGAAGACTAACACTAGGAACAACAAAACAAACAAGAACACTATTAGATCTAGACATACAACAACAAATCTCGGCCAAGACACAACAAGAACACGATTTTGGCCAAGAACACAAACACGGACAGATTGCAATTTTTCTGAAATTTTCAGCTTTTCAACAATTTTTTTTTTTTTTTTTGTTTATTTTCTAACAAGCAAGCCCAAGATTGATCTTGTAGGAACAATATCAAGCCATGCTTTGATACCAAATGATACAAGAAAAGCAAGGGAAACACGAAACAACTCCAAAACAGTCCACTAATCTTAAGGATTTGAGGACCAAGATGGAGACCACTATCGGATTCGCTACCAACAACAAGAATACAAGATACAAGGGTGTATTTCAACACCAAAACAGCACCAAAACGTGATGAACAAGATGTACAACAACAATACAAGTTTCGGTTCCAACGAAGGCCCAAAACAGTCCACTACAACGACACATACACGATTGCAAGAAAAATAAAGATAGATAGTGAGACCAAGATTATTACAAGATTAAGAACTAAAGAGTATATTAAACTCAAAAACCCCTAATGAATGTAACAATCAAAACCACACTCTTACGGTGACCACCAAGGGAACGAACTCGCCTCAAGATCTACCGTTTCCAAGCAAAGATCAATATTGGCTTTTCCAAGCCCTATGCTAAAGAAGACTTTTCCAAGTCCTACCACTAAGTGTGTTACACTCTCAAAAGAGAGAGAATATGTTTTCAATTCTTCATTCTCCAAAAACTGCAAAGAAAATGAGCTAAAATGACCTATTTATAGTGCATTACAAAAGAAGACAAAAAGACCACCTTGCCCTTAATGATAGGTGCGGCCATGGAGTGTTAATACACCATGTGTAATGTCCAAAATGCCCTTAATTAAGGTCCAAAACCGTGAGTCCTCAATCTTAAATGCTCCAAGCAATCTTCCACACGCGAGATTGCTTTAAGTTATGCTCAAAACAGGTTCTCCATGCATGTTCTTGTATTCTCGAGGTGACCAAGTCTTGATCCTCTATATGTTGGCCTCCAAAGATGTCATCAAAATATAAGATGTTCATTTGTCCCGTATCAACTATGGTGTGACAACATTCCTCCTAAAGAGGGAAATCTCTTCTTGGAAGATGAGAGTACTCTTAAGGGTAAGGAATGTGTAGTTGCGGAAGCTACTTCTTCTTCTACTTTGTGTGATTTCATTGTTGAGAGTACTCATGGTGATTATTGGGAAACTAGTAGTGAGTACACACATGAGAGCACCTTAGTAGAAGTCGATTTGAGTGATACCTTTCTCTACTCTCTATTTGATTTGGATGATATGTATGTTATTGTAGAGAGTATGTCATTTAGTGTAGGTGTAGATCTCGGGAAAGGGAAGTGTTGTCGAGACCCATGTCTATGGCCACTTTTCCCATTTGACCCCGGTGCCAAATTTAGAAATGGTGATGTTGGTGCACCAAACTTGCTGCTTGGTCTACATGACAAGCAAAGTGGCACTCTTGATGTATCCTATAACCAAAATCCTTTGTACATCTTTTATTGAGTTTTTAATATTCCTTTCAAAGGATTCTTGGTTATATTGCAAATATGTGCAACCTTGGCATGTTGAGATGATTTGTTATGCTAACCCTAACCCTCATGCCATGAGGAGTTTGCATTTGTTGGTCCTCTTTTCGGTTTTGCAAGGTTTGGATTCGAGGTCGAATCCTTTTCAAGAAGGGGAGGATGATACGGGACAAATGGCCATCTTATCTTTTGATGACATTTTTTGGAGGCCAACACATAGAGACTCAAGACTTGGTCACCTCGAGAAAACAAGAGCATGCATGGAGGACCCGTTTTGAGCATAACTTAAAGCAATCTCGCGTGTGGAAGATTGCTTGGAGAATTTGAGGTTGAGGACTCACGGTTTTGGACCTTAATTAAGGGTATTTTGGACATTACACATGGTGTATTTACACACCATGGCCGCCCCTCTCATTAAGGGCAAAGTGGTCTTGTTATCTTCATTTGCAATGTATTATAAATAGGCCCCTTTAGTCTTATTTTCACTAGATTTTGAATGATGAAGAATTGAAAGACATATTTTCTCTCTTTTGAGAGTGTAACACCATTAGTTGTAGGACTTGGAAAAGTCACCCTTAGCATAGGGCTTGGAAAAGCCAATATTGATCTTTGCTTGGAAACGGTAGATCTTGAGGCGAGTTCATTCCCTTGGTGGTCACCGTAAGAGTGTGGTTTTGATTGTTACATTCATTAGGGGTTAGTGTTGAAATACACTTGGTTCTTAATCTTGTAATAATCTTGGTCTCACTATCTATCTTTATTTTCTTGCAAATCGTGTATGTGTTGTGTAGTGGACTGTTTTGGGGTCTTGTTGAATCCGAAACTTGTATTATTGTTGTTCATCTTGTTCATCACGTTTTGTCACTGTTTTGGTGTTAAAATATACTCTTGTATCTTGTATTCTTGTTGTTGGTAGCGAATCCGAGTGAGGTCTCCATCTTGGTCCTCGAATCCTTAAGATTAGTGGACTGATTTGGTGGTTGTTCGTGCTTCCCTTGTATTTCTCGTATCATTATATGAGGGAGGAGGAGTTAAGAGGGGGTCGAGGAGAACCTAGGAGATACCGGGGGTATGGAGATAGGGGAAACCGACACCAAGAGAGAGACGTAGGCATCAACACCATCAAGTTGAGCCTACCCATCTTTAAGGGTGAAAGTGATCCCGAGGCCTACTTAACTTGGGAATCGGCTTGTGACAAATTTTTCCAAGTTAATGACATCTCGGACGAAAAGAAGAGTTGCTACGCTATAGCTCACCTTGAGGGCTATGCTAACACTTGGTGGGAGTATGTTAAACGGTTTGGTAATGAATTAGTCGATGGGCAGCCACCACCTTGGTATCGGTTGAGGTACTTGATGAGGCAACGATACCTTCCCGAGAGATATCGTCATGAATTGCTTGCTAGATTATATGGCTTGCGGCAAGGAGGCAAGAGTGTGATGGCCTATTTTGACGAGTTCCAACAACTCATGTTGAAACTTGATCATCGAGGGGAGCAAATCAGTCACGACATCATCCGGTTCAAGTGTGGGTTGAACAAAGAGATCTCCACTCATTTGACCCTTCACCGGTTTGAAACCATTGACGGTATATTCCAAGCGGCCCTTGAGATTGAAAGGGAACTTAAGGAGAGATCATCCTTCAAGGCAAGGGTACAAACCCCCTCGGGTTAGACCAAAAACAAGGACCAACCCGCCCCTACGAAGCTGCCCGAGTCCAAAACCGTCCCTAAATTCCCTCCGAAACCGGAGGCTCACAGATATCCCAACCCAAAGGGGTTCCAATGCTTCAAGTGCCAAGGTTGGGGGCATAAGGCCAACGAATGTCCGAACCGGCGCAATGTGATCCTACGAGAAGGAAAGGTGTACTACCTTGGTGAGGAGGTTGTTTCCGAAAGGGGGGAGGATGAGGCCGAGCCTCAAGATGGAGAGGGAGCTGAAAATGGGCCGAATGATGATAAAGTAGATGGTAGTGAAGATGTCTATCCACAAGAGGGGGAGTGTGTGGTTCTAAACTTTGTGGTTAGACGTGTCATGATTAGTAAGGCGATAGATGACCCGAGTCAACGGGAAAATCTATTCCATACTAAGTGTCTTGTAAAGGAGAATGTGTGCACCTTGGTGATTGATAGTGGTAGTTGTACAAATGTTGCGAGCCATGCTATGGTAAATTTCTTGAAGCTACCAACTACACCACACACTAGTCCTTACAAGCTACAATGGTTGAATGATTGTGGTGAATTAAGGGTCACGAGACAATGTGTGATTCGGTTTAAGGTGGGAAACTACCACGATGAGGTACTTTGTGACGTGATCCCAATGCAAGCATGTCATTTGTTGTTAGGTAGACCATGGCAATATGATAGGTCTACTAAACACGATGGGAGGTCCAACCGGTATACGCTTGAGAAGGATGGCCGAAAGGTCACACTTCATCCTCTCTCACCCTCCCAAGTAAATGAGTGGCATCAAAAGATGAGGGAGTTGAAGGGAAAGGGGGGGGAATCCGGAAAGGGAGAAAAGGGGGGGGATGCCGTAGGTAAGGAAGTAGGGACATCTGAGGCTGCCCCAACGACAAGGGAGATGGAAAACGTAGTGATGTTGGCTAGGAGGAAAGAACTCTTCGTGGACCATGATGAAAACAAGCCGATGTTACTTGTGGCACATTGTTTTAATACTAACCCCACCAATTCTTCCATTTCCCCTTTGATTTCTTGTGTGTTGCAGGAGTATGAAGATGTATTTCCACAAGAACTTCCGCAAGGTTTGCCCCCACTTCGGGGAATTGAGCACCAAATTGATTTGGTGCCGGGTTCACAACTTCCAAACAAACCGGCCTATAGGAGCAATCCCATGGACACTAAGGAGCTTGAAAGGCAAGTTGAGGAGCTTCTCAACAAGGGGTACATCAAGGAAAGCATGAGTCCGTGTGCTGTTCCGGTGCTTTTGGTACCGAAGAAGGACGGAACTTGGCGCATGTGCGTCGATTGTAGAGCCATCAACAAAATCACTATAAGGTATCGTCATCCAATCCCTAGACTAGATGATATGTTAGATGAGCTCCACGGATCTTGTTTGTTTTCTAAAGTGGATCTTAGGAGTGGCTATCCCCAAATTCGCATGCAACCCGGTGATGAGTGGAAGACCGCATTCAAGACCAAATTCGGTCTCTATGAGTGGCTGGTCATGCCCTTCGGCCTTACCAATGCTCCTAGCACCTTTATGAGGTTAATGAATCATGTAATGAAGCTTTATATTGGAAAGTTTGTGGTGGTTTACTTTGATGATGTGTTGGTATATAGTAAATCTATTGATGATCATGTAATGCATTTGAGATGTGTGTTTGATGTGCTCCGAAAGGAGAAGCTGTATGCCAACATGGAGAAGTGTTCTTTTGGTGTTGATAAGGTTATATTCTTGGGTTTTGTCGTGAGCTCAAGGGGTGTGGAAGTGGACGATTCCAAGATAGACTCTATTCGAAGTTGGCCGACCCCTAAAACTATTGGAGAAATCCGAAGTTTCCACGGGTTGGCAAGCTTTTATAGGAGGTTTGTCAAAGGATTTAGCTCCATAGCAGCCCCCTTGACCGAGGTAATTAGAAAGGACGGACCCTTTAAATGGGGTGATGAGCAGGCTAGGGCTTTTGAGGCCTTGAAAGCTACGCTCATCTCGGCGCCTTTATTGCAATTGCCCGATTTTGATAAGATGTTTGAAGTAGAGTGTGATGCTAGTAAGGTTGGCATCGGGGCTGTTTTGATGCAAGAAGGTAAGCCCGTTGCTTATTTCAGTGAAAAGCTCAAAGGGGCAACTCTTAATTACTCAACTTATGATTTGGAGTTGTACGCCCTTGTTAGAGCCTTGGGAAATTGGCAACATTATTTGTGGCCTAAGGAGTTTGTGATACGAACTGATCATGAGTCGTTGAAACACCTTAAGAGCCAAGACAAGTTGAATAGGCGTCATGCTAAGTGGATTGAGTTCATCGAGACTTTCCCTTATGTAATTCATTACAAAAGGGGAAAGGAAAATGTTGTTGCCGATGCCTTGTCTAGGAAGCATGTGCTTGTTGCTACCTTGTCTTCGAAATTGATGGGTTTTGAGAGCTTGCGGTTGTTGTATCCCGAGGATCCTACCTTTGCTCCTATTTTTAGGGAATGCGAAGAGTGGGGAAGGGACCGTTGGCTTAAGGAGAATGACCATTCCTCCTACTCTCGGTTCGATGGGTATTTGTTCAAAGGGAGGAGGTTGTGTGTTCCTTCTAGTTCTTAGAGGGAATTATTTGTGAGGGAGGCCCATGACGGAGGCCTCATGGGGCACTTTGGGGGTAGACAAGAACCTCGGAATCTTAGAGGAGAACTTCTATTGGCCCAAAATGCGCAAAGACGTCACTAAAATTTGTAGTCAATGCGTGGCCTGCCGGAGTGCGAAATCTCGTCTCCTACCTCAAGGATTATACACCCCACTCCCTACTCCCCTTAGACCTTGGTTGGACATTTCGATGGATTTTGTTTTGGGGCTACCAAGGACTAGAAAGGGCCGAGATAGCATTTTCGTTATTGTTGATAGATTCTCTAAAATGGCTCATTTTATTCCATGTGCTAAAACCGAGGATGCTCGTAGTGTAGCTTCATTATTTGTTGAACATGTTGTAAAGCTTCACGGGGTACCGAGGACTATTGTGAGCGATAGGGACTCCAAGTTCCTAAGTCTCTTTTGGAAGTCCATGTGGGGTAGGCTTGGAACGAAGTTACTTTTCTCCACGTCTTGCCACCCACAAACTGATGGCCAAACGAAGGTAGTAAATAGAACCTTAGGGTCTATGCTACGTTCTATGGTTAAAGGTAAACTGACTTCATGGGAAGATCACCTACCCTTGGTGGAATTTGCATACAACCGGGTAATACATTCGAGCACGGGAATGACTCCCTTTGAATGTGTTTATGGCCTGAATCCCCTTACCCCTTTAGATCTCACTCCTTTGTCTAGTGATCTCATGACCAGCTTAGATGGAAATAAAAGAGCCGAGGCAATGAATAAAATGCATGAGACGGTGCGGATCAAGCTTGAAAAGAAGAACCAAGAGGTTGCAAAAAGGGTAAACAAAGGGAGAAGAAGGCTTGTGCTTGAACCCGGAGATTGGGTGTGGGTGCATCTTCGAAAGGATCGGTTTCCATCTCAAAGGAAGTCCAAATTGCTGCCAAGGGGTGATGGTCCTTTCCAAGTACTTGAGAGAATCAATGACAACGCCTACAAGATTGACCTTCCACCGGAATATCAAGTGCACAACACTTTCAACGTTGGTGATCTCTCCCTCGTGGATGCGGTTGAAGATGACCAAATGCTGAATTTGAGGTCAAATTCCTCTCAAGATGGAGAGGATGATACGGTTGGGGCAGCCTCCACAGGTACACGGCCTTTCACACGAAGCCAAGCTCGGGAATTACAAAAACTCCAAGCTTTGTTCATGCAAATGGCCGTGTGTGAGTTGGTGATTGAACCAACCAAGGACCTAAACGTTTTTATGTGTGAAGAGAGGTCTTAATGTGTAATAAACTACTCTCCAAGGTTGGCACAAGAAGCAAGGGCGGATGGGTCATTTTACCCCTTTTGTTTGTAGTATAAATAGAACATGTTAGAGAGTTATCCCTTAGTTTTTGAATGCTGATTTTGTAACCTAAAAACACTAAACATTTCCTCTCTCTCTCTACTCTTAGAAGCCGTCCCTATTATCTCACAAGTAGAGGGATACTTGTGTTGTCTCTTTGGCTAGAAACAAGGGTTTTGAGGTCGTTGAGTGCCTCTTGGTCCTCGTAAGAACTTGGTGTTTATATTCATTAGACTTAGGGTCCTCTCTTGATGTTAGGGTTCTTAGTTTCTTGAATGTTATATGTCAAGTTATCTATCTTTCTTTATCTTGTTGTTGTTGTTGATTTTGTTATCTTAAAGTCTAGTGAAGCCGTGTGGGGCTCTTTTCGATTCACTAGCATTGTTATCTATCTTGTTGTTCTTGAGTTGTTGGACTGAAAAACCGAAACTTAAACTTGTTATTCTTGTGTTGTTGGACTGAAATCCGAGCCTACTTGAAGCTCTTGGTGTTGTTGGTTTGATTTTGTATCACAACATTACCCCAAGAAGAGCTCTCGGGTTCATTCTCACTTTGATCAACATTTTCAACATCATCACATACTTGAGGTTCATTAATTACATCATACACATCCTCAAGTGGTGGGTAATTTTCACACATAAGTTGATCAACACAAATTTCAGGAGATAACGTACTTTCATTCAACATAATGGTTTCAACACTAGGTGGACATAAATTGATCTTACAAGAAGAGTCTATTCGGTCATCAATAGGATCAACTAGTGTATCCACACTCACAACATGTACATCATCATCAAGTGGCAAAGAAACAATACACTCACATATAGGCAAGCTACAACTCACACTCAATGGGCTACTAGCCACACAATTATCATTCACATGTACAAAAGTGTAAGGGTTTGCCATTTTACCTTGAAGTCCTTGAGTAGATTCTTCTTTGTCATGGTGTGAAGGTCCTCCAAAAGTTTGGGCAGCAACTTCCTTTTGGCATTGTTCTTCTTCGCTTGCCATGTTGGTACCTACACAAATGTCCTTAGAAATAGAAGGACAACCAATGTTAGCATAGTTTGGTGGTAATCCTCTTACTTTGCTCCACACAACCTCTCCTTTTTCCACTCTCGGATTACCACCCTGCACTCCCTTACTCCTCTCAATCTTTTGTCTCTCATAATAATTCGGATTGGAGTAGGTAGGCATTTCTCTTCGTGGCTTAGGCAGCAAGTAAGTCATGAGGTGATTCCCCCACTGGTCTCTTATAATATTTGGCCAATTTTGCACGTTTGGAACTCTATGTTGTGCAAACTAATTGGCACCTAAGCATACATGACCGTATGTCAATGAAAGAATATCGCACCACACCTCCTCATGGTATTCAAATTGGGAGAAGACAACCTTGACCCTCTCAATAACCTTAAACCCGTCCAAGAAGTATGGAACAAGTAAAGGCTCACGAAACAACCCCAAGTAGTCAACCATGGATGGAACGATGTAGTTTCTATGGTACCTATCATTTAGTTCAATGAGGCAGCCCGGTATCCCACACATGGTCACCTTTTGATATAAGAATAACGACCGCCTTAGCTTTTGGACGACATCATTCGAAGTCACAATGTGAAGAATCAAGCTTTGGTCACATGGAGGGCATGGGATCATACTTGGAGGGGATGTTTTTAGCCTACCATCGACCAAACCCAAGTGTGGAAGATTGATTGGAGCCTTGAAGACTTAAGGACTCTCGAATTTGGACCACCTTTGTTGGTTCACGGTTTTGGTACCCTTTACTAAGGGCATTTCGGTCACTTAGCCTAAGGGGCATTTTGGACAATTCATATTGTCTTCCAACACACCAAGGCCGCCCCTCTCATTAAGGGTAATATGGTCTTTTGTCTTCTTTTGTAATACACTATAAATAGGCCCCTTAGTCTTATTTTCACTTAGTTTTTAGTTGAAGAAAGAAATGAGATTTTGAGACTCTTAAAATCCTCTCTCTTGAGAGTAGACCAAATTAGTGTAATTCTAGTATAGGGCTTGGAAAAGCTAACATTGTTCTTTGCTTGGAAACGGTAGATCTTGAGGCGAGTTCGTTCCCTTGGTGGTCACCGTAAGAGTGTGGTTTTGATTGTTACATTCATTAGGGGTTTTTGAGTTTAATATACTCTTTAGTTCTTAATCTTGTAATAATCTTGGTCTCACTATCTATCTTTATTTTTCTTGCAATCGTGTATGTGTTGTTGTAGTGGACTGTTTTGGGTCTTCGTTGGATCCGAAACTTGTATTGTTGTTGTACATCTTGTTCATCACGTTTTGTAGCTGTTTTGGTGTTGAAATACACCCTTGTATCTTGTATTCTTGTTGTTGGTAGCGAATCCGAGAGTGGTCTCCATCTTGGTCCTCAAATCCTTAAGATTAGTGGACTGTTTTGGAGTTGTTTCGTGCTTCCCTTGTCGATATTGTATCATTTGGTATCAAAGCATGGCTTGATATTGTTCCTACAAGATCAATCTTGGGCTTTCTTGTTAAAAAAAAAAAAAAAGGAAAACTGAAATTTCCAAAAAAATAGCAATCTGTCCGTGTTTGTGTTCTTGGCCAAAATCGTGTTCTTGTTGTGTCTTGGCCGAGATTTGTTGTTGTATGTCTAGATCTAATAGTGTTCTTGTTTGTTTTGTTGTTCCTAGTGTTAGTTTTCTTGCCCACTAACACTTTGAGTCTAGATCTAAACTTGAGCTTGAACTTGTTGAAAGGTTGTTGTGAACATAAGCTTGGCCATTGTGGTGGACTGTTTTGGCCTTGTGGTTTTCATCTTGTTGTTGTTATAAGCTTGGCCACGTGATATTGTTGTTAATTGGTGGATTGAAAACCATTTTGTTGAAGTTGTAGTTGTCTTGGCCAAGTGTTGGAGATATTGTTATTGTGGATTGGAGTTGGCCGTGTGAAAAATTGTTGGTGTTCTTGAAGATTATTGTTGTAGTTCTTGTTGTTGTTGTTCTTATTCTTGATGTTCATCACCACCTTCATATATTGTTGAAGATAAAGTGAATGCTAAATCCAAAAAGTTGAAGGAAAAAGGTGTATTATTTGTTAGTCTTGAAAGACACTACAACCCACAAAGACCTATCAATCAAGTCTCAACCACTTTCCAACACTTTTCCATGATTTATGGATCCATGTTTTAAGGAGAAGTACAATAAAGTCAAGTCTTGAAAACTTGAAATTGAAAAGGGCTCCAAGACTTGTTTGAATTTCCCTCCTTAAACAAATTCCACCAAAGTCCAAATTGAAAAATTGACCAAGACTTGAAATTGGACAACAAAAGTTGTGTGGGGCCGAAACCAATACGTGACTGCCATGTCATCACTGCTACTGTTCACGCAATATTTCCGAGCTCAAAATTTTAGATTCTTAGTTTCATCTTATTGTTTCATTAGTTTCATGTCTTGATTCTAGAATTAATTAACAACTAGTAATCACCTACTTAGTTGTAGATTAATTATTGAATCCGTTTCTTCGTGTCTTCGTTGTTTGTGTGCTTTTCTCATTTTTAGCTCGTAGTAACTTCTTTGTTTCAAGTTCGTAAGTAGATTTTGTGTTGTGTCTTGAGTCGATCAAACAAGAATATATTCCGGCCGCCAAGTTGAATTGACATCCTATTGACTACCGGAGTATAAGCAACTTTCAATATTCGCCGCTCCAATTGTGAGAATCACAAAGGTGAGTGTATCGAGTGTTGGTGAGGAGCTTTACTACTAATCTTGTTTGTTCATTTTGTAGGTTTAAAGGGTGATATAAGGAGAACATGACTTCGATAGCCGGGGATTATTGTGACTACAATATGGGAGACTATGATTGTAGTGAGGGTTTTTATGGCTACGAAGTTGAGGGAGATTGCGGAGGCTATGAAAATAGTCATGATCAAAACATAGGCAGATTTGAAAGTTACTGTTTTGAGGGAGAAAATGAGGTGAATGAAGTACCTAGTGCTTATGGTGACTTTGGAGATGATGTAGGACCTCGTGATGGATCTTATGATGAAGTTGGGACATGTGAGGAGTCTCGCACTCCCCACTCCTGATACAAGATCAAACCAACAACACCAAGAACTACAAGTTGGTTCGAATTTTAGTCCAACAACACAAGAACAACAAGCTTAAATTTCAGTTTTTCAGCTCAACAACACAAGAACAACAAGATGAACAACAATGCTAGTGAATCGAAAATAGCCCCACACGGCTTCACTAGACTTTAAGATAACAAAATCAACAACAACCACAAGATAAAGAAAAGATAGATAACTTGACATATAACATTCAAGATACTAAGAACCCTAACATCAAGAGAGGACCCTAAGTCTAATGAATGTAAACACCAAGTTCTTACGAGGACCAAGAGGCACTCAAAGACCTCAAAACCCTTGTTTCTAGCCAAAGAGACAACACAAGTATCCCTCTACTTGTGAGAGATTGGTGGCGGCTCCAAGAGAGGAAAAGAGAGAGAGAAATGTTTAGTGTTTAGGTTACAAAATCAGATTTCAAAAAGTGAAGTCTAACTCTCTAACATGTTCTATTTATACTACAAACAAAAGGGCAAAATGACCCATCCGCCCTTGCTTCATGTGCCATCCTTGAAGAGTAGTTTATTACACATTAGGACCCCTCTTCACACATAAAAACGTTTTGGTCCTTGGTTGGTTCAATCACCAACTCACACACGGCCATTTGCATGAACAAAGCTTGGAGTTTTTGTAATTCCCGAGCTTGGCTTCGTGTGAAAGGCCGTGTATGTGTGGAGGCTGTCCCAACCATATCATCCTCTCCATCTTGAGAGGAATTTGACCTCAAATTCAGCATTTGGTCATCTTCAACCGCATCAACGAGGGAGAGATCACCAACGTTGAAAGTGTTGTGCACTTGATATTCCGGTGGAAGGTCGATCTTGTAGGCGTTGTCATTGATTCTCTCAAGTACTTGGAAAGGACCATCACCCCTTGGAAGCAACTTGGACTTCCTTTGAGCTGGAAACCGATCCTTTCGAAGATGTACCCACACCCAATCTCCGGGTTCAAGCACAAGCCTTCTTCTCCCTTTGTTTACCCTTTTTGCAACCTCTTGGTTCTTCTTTTCAAGCTTGAGCCGCACCGTCTCATGCATTTTCTTCATTGCTTCGGCTCTTTTATTTCCATCTAAGCTGGTCATGAGATCACTAGACAAAGGAGTGAGATCTAAAGGGGTAAGGGGATTTAGGCCGTAAACACATTCAAAGGGAGCATTCCCGTGCTCGAATGTATTACCCGGTTGTATGCAAACTCCACCAAGGGTAGGTGATCTTCCCATGAAGTCAGTTTACCTTTAACCATAGAACGTAGCATAGACCCTAAGGTTCTATTTACTACCTCCGTTTGGCCATCGGTTTGTGGGTGGCAAGACGTGGAGAAAAGTAACTTCGTTCCAAGCCTACCCCACATGGACTTCCAAAAGAGACTTAGGAACTTGGAGTCCCTATCGCTCACAATAGTCCTCGGTACCCCGTGAAGCTTTACAACATGTTCAACAAATAATGAAGCTACACTACGAGCATCCTCGGTTTTAGCACATGGAATAAAATGAGCCATTTTAGAGAATCTATCAACAATAACAAAAATGCTATCTCGGCCCTTTCTAGTCCTTGGCAGCCCCAAAACAAAATCCATCGAAATGTCCAACCAAGGTCTAAGGGGAGTAGGGAGTGGGGTGTACAATCCTTGAGGTAGGAGACGAGATTTCGCACTCCGGCAGGCCACGCATTGACTACAAATTTTAGTGACGTCTTTGCGCATTTTTGGCCAATAGAAGTTCTCCTCTAAGATTCCGAGGGTCTTGTCTACCCCAAAGTGCCCCATGAGGCCTCCGTCATGGGCCTCCCTCACAAATAATTCCCTCCAAGAACTAGAAGGAACACACAACCGCCTCCCTTTGAACAAATACCCATCGAACCGAGAGTAGGAGGAATGGTCACTCTCCTTAAGCCAACGGTCCCTTCCCCACTCTTCGCATTCCCTAAAGATAGGAGCAAAGGTAGGATCCTCGGGATACAACAACCGCAAACTCTCAAAACCCATCAATTTCGAAGACAAGGTAGCAACAAGCACATGCTTCCTAGACAAGGCATCGGCAACAACATTTTCCTTTCCCCTTTTATAATGAATTACATAAGGGAAAGTCTCGATGAACTCAATCCACTTAGCATGACGCCTATTCAACTTGTCTTGGCTCTTAAGGTGTTTCAACGACTCATGATCCGTTCGTATCACAAACTCCTTAGGCCACAAATAATGTTGCCAATTTCCCAAAGCTCTAACAAGGGCGTACAACTCCAAATCATAAGTTGAGTAATTAAGAGTTGCCCCTTTGAGCTTTTCACTGAAATAAGCAAAGGGCTTACCTTCTTGCATCAAAACAGCCCCGATGCCAACCTTACTAGCATCACACTCTACTTCAAACATCTTATCAAAATCGGGCAATTGCAATAAAGGCGCCGAGATGAGCGTAGCTTTCAAGGCCTCAAAAGCCCTAGCTTGCTCATCACCCCATTTAAAGGGTCCGTCTTTTCTAATTACCTCGGTTAAGGGGGCTGCTATGGAACTAAATCCTTTGACAAACCTCCTATAGAAGCTTGCCAACCCGTGGAAACTTCGGATTTCTCCAATAGTTTTAGGGGTCGGCCAACTTCGTATAGTGTCTATCTTGGAATCGTCCACTTCCACACCCCTTGAGCTCACGACAAAACCCAAGAAGATAATTTTATCAACACCAAAAGAACACTTCTCCATGTTGGCATACAGCTTCTCCTTTCGGAGCACATCAAACACACATCTCAAATGCATTACATGATCATCAATAGATTTACTATATACCAACACATCATCAAAGTAAACCACCACAAATTTTCCAATATAAGGCTTCATTACATGATTCATTAGCCTCATAAAGGTGCTAGGAGCATTGGTAAGGCCGAAGGGCATGACCAGCCACTCATATAGACCAAATTTGGTCTTGAATGCGGTCTTCCACTCATCACCGGGTTGCATGCGAATTTGGTGATAGCCACTCCTAAGGTCCACTTTAGAAAACAAACAAGATCCGTGGAGCTCATCTAACATATCATCTAGTCTAGGGATTGGATGACGATACCTTATAGTGATTTTGTTGATGGCTCAACAATCGACGCACATACGCCATGTTCCGTCCTTCTTTGGTACCAAAAGCACCGGAACAGCACACGGACTCATGCTTTCCTTGATGTATCCCTTGTTGAGCAGCTCCTCAACTTGTCTTTCAAGCTCCTTAGTGTCCATGGGATTGCTCCTATAGGCCGGTTTGTTTGGAAGTTGTGAACCCGGCACCAAATCAATTTGGTGCTCAATTCCCCGAAGTGGGGGCAATCCTTGCGGAAGTTCTTGAGGAAATACATCTTCATACTCCTGCAACACATAAGAAATCAAAGGGGAAATGGAAGAGTTAGTGGGGTTAGTATTAAAACAATGGGCCAAGAGTAGCATCGGCTTGTTTTCATCATGATCCACGAAGAGTTCTTTCCTCCTAGCCAACATCACCACATTTTCCATCTCCTTTGTCGTTGGGACAGCCTCGGATGTCCCGACTTCCTCACCTACGGCACCCCCCCCCCCTTTTCTCCCTTCCCGGATTCCTTCCCCTTTCCCTTCAACTCTCTCATCTTTTGATGCCACTCGTTTACTTGGGAGGGTGAAAGAGGATGAAGTGTGACCTTTCGGCCATCCTTCTCAAGCGTATACCGGTTGGTCCTCCCATCGTGTTTAGTAGACCTATCATATTGCCATGGTCTTCCTAACAATAAGTGACATGCTTGCATTGGGATTACGTCACAAAGTACCTCATCGTGGTAGTTTCCCACCTTAAACCGAATCACACATTGCCGTGTGACCCTTAATTCACCACAATCATTCAACCATTGTAGCTTGTAAGGACTCGTGTGTGGGGTAGTTGGTAGCTTCAAGAAATTTACCATAGCATGGCTCGCAACATTTGTACAACTACCACTATCAATCACCAAGGTGCACACATTCTCCTTTATGAGACACTTAGTATGGAATAGATTTTCCCTTTGACTCGGGTCACCTATCGCCTTACTAATCATGACACGTCTAACCACAAAGTTAGGAACCACACACTCCCCTTCTTGCGGATAAACATCTTCACTACCGTCTACTTCATCATCATTCGGCCCATTTTCAGCTCCCTCTCCATCTTGAGGCTCGGCCTCATCCTCCCCCCTTTCGGAATCCACCTCCTCACCAAGGTAGTATACCTTTCCTTCTCGTAGGATCACATTGCGCCGGTTCGGACATTCATTGGCCTTATGCCCCCAACCTTGGCACTTGAAGCATTGGAACCCCTTTGGGTTGGGATATTTGTGAGCCTCCGGTTTCGGGGGAAATTTAGGGACTGTTTTGGACTCGGGCAGCTTCGTAGGTGCGGGTTGGTCCTTGTTTTTGGTCCAACCCGAGGGAGTTGGTACCCTTGCCTTGAAGGATGATCTCTCCTTAAGTTCCCTTTCAATCTCAAGGGCCGCTTGGAATATACCGTCAATGGTTTCAAACCGGTGAAGGGTCAAATGAGTGGAGATCTCTTTGTTCAATCCGCACTTGAACCGGATGATGTCGTGGCTGATTTGCTCCCCACGATAATCAAGTTTCAACATGAGTTGTTGGAACTCGTCAAAGTAGGCCATTACACTCTTGCCTCCTTGCCGCAAGCCATATAACCTAGCAAGCAACTCATGACGATATCTCTCGGGAAGGTATCGTTGTCTCATCAAATACCTCAACCGAAACCAAGGTGGTGGCTGTCCATCGACTAATTCATTACCAAATCGTTTAACATACTCCCACCAAGTGTTAGCATAGCCCTCGAGGTGAGCTATAGCGTAGCAACTCTTCTTTTCGTCCGAGATGTCATTAACTTGGAAAACTTTGTCACAAGCCGATTCCCAAGTCAAGTAGGCCTCGGGATCACTTTCACCCTTAAAGATGGGTAGGCTCAACTTGATGGTGTTGATGCCTACGTCTCTCTCTTGGTGTCGGTTTCCCCTATCTCCATACCCCCGGTATCTCCTAGGTTCTCCTCGACCCCCTCTTAACTCCTCCTCCCTCATATAAGCATCATCAAAGACTCCATCTCCTTCATACTCCTCTCTACCGTATCCTTCAAAGTGGGCTGGTCGGCCTTGGCCGTTTTGATTCGGAGGATTTGGAATTTGTGGTCTTTGGTTTAATGGAGCTTGGAATGGAGGGTTCGGATTTAGTGGAGGTACTTGGCGTCCAAATCCCCCTTGTGGAATTGGAGGGCCTTGGAAATGTAGTGGTCTAGTGGAGTCTCGGTTTGGAGGAAAATAGGTAGTTTGGCTTGCGGTATTTAGTGGAGCTTGGGGTGCATTTAGCATTTGGTGGACTGTTTCGGGGGTGATGGTTGCGGAGGAGGTTCTATCATGACCATTGGTAGATACATGTAGAGGAGTAGAAGGACGAGAGTTCCTTTGACTCTCCACTTGTTCTAATCTCCCACTAATAGTCGATACTTCCCCCTTTATTGCTGCCAAGTCCCCTCTCACGGCCCCAAATTCCGAATTCAACCTTTCAAGTGTCCGGGTAACGGCCTCAAGAGTGACCCTCATAGAATCAAGGGCATTAGTATCCACACTATGAGACGTAGTTCCTTCCATTGTCAAGATATTATCCGCCTTAGTTCACCACAAGTTCGTGTTCCACAAGTGTTGTATAATTGGCTAGTAACCGTGAAAATTTTAAGGTATGAGTAAAATTCTTATCCGGAATGGATTCTTGTTTGAAGACTCAAAGAATTCTTGTCGGACTAGAGTCAAAAATCAGCAACTCATTCAAACGAATAAAAGCACTCAAATAAACGTTGACACGAACAAACGGCGCAAGGATCTAATTGACAACTTAGTAGGAATGTACTAGTTTGTTAATTAGTTCTAGGACCAAGTAAAGGAAACCAAGGATCAACAATTAGCAACCAAAGAATATCCTAAGTTGAGCTTATAGTGACGTGGCAGCATGCAATGGTTCCACACGTTTTCTTTACTCTTTTTTTTTTGTCAATATTCACACAACTTGTTATAGTTTTCAAAGTGTTTTTTTGGTGGGAAAATAAAATCTTGTAATATTTCACCCTTTTCAAACTCAAGAAAGGGATGTTTGGAAGACTAATCCCACAAAACAAGGCTCCTTGAATTAGGGAAAAGTGATTGACAAGACTACAAGGTGATGGGTGCAAGTCTTTCACAACAACTTTATAGCTTGTCTTACAAATTGAGCACACACAAGATGAACAAGATAAACAAGTTCAAAAGATGAACACCTCAACAATCTTCTTCAACTTCTTTAGCACATAAACACAACATCCACCGATTTTATTTTCTTTTGGGCATCAACAACATACAACTTTTGGCCACTTCAAGTCACTACACAATGTTCAAGTTTTCAAGCTCAACTTTCGGATCTAGACACCTTAGTGTTGGTGAGAAAGAAACCAACACTAGGAACTCACTAAACAAGAAAAATTAACACTTATATCTAGACATGCAACATCATTTTCGGATTCCACTTTTGGTGTTGTTTGTTTAAGCCGTGTACTAGCCCAAGATGGGTTATGTTGGAACACAACCGGTCAAGCTTTGATACCAAATGATACAAGATCAAACCAACAATACTAAGAACTACAAGTTGGTTCGAATTTCAGTCCAACAACACAAGAACAACAAGCTTAAATTTCAGTTTTTCAGCTCAACAACACAAGAACAACAAGATGAACAACAATGCTAGTGAATCGAAAATAGCCCCACACGGCTTCACTAGACTTTAAGATAACAAAATCAACAACAACCACAAGATAAAGAAAAGATAGATAACTTGACATATAACATTCAAGATACTAAGAACCCTAACATCAAGAGAGGACCCTAAGTCTAATGAATGTAAACACCAAGTTCTTACGAGGACCAAGAGGCACTCAAAGACCTCAAAACCCTTGTTTCTAGCCAAAGAGACAACACAAGTATCCCTCTACTTGTGAGAGATTGGTGGCGGCTCCAAGAGAGGAAAAGAGAGAGAGAAATGTTTAGTGTTTAGGTTACAAAATCAGATTTCAAAAAGTGAAGTCTAACTCTCTAACATGTTCTATTTATACTACAAACAAAAGGGCAAAATGACCCATCCGCCCTTGCTTCATGTGCCATCCTTGAAGAGTAGTTTATTACACATTAGGACCCCTCTTCACACATAAAAACGTTTTGGTCCTTGGTTGGTTCAATCACCAACTCACACACGGCCATTTGCATGAACAAAGCTTGGAGTTTTTGTAATTCCCGAGCTTGGCTTCGTGTGAAAGGCCGTGTATGTGTGGAGGCTGTCCCAACCGTATCAACTCCGAACCTAGATTTGGTGTTAGGTATAACCCTTTCGTTCGCAAACCTTATGAGAGCTATGATGAGAGTACACGTGAGGAGTGTGAAGATTCATATTCTCCACCTTGTAGTACTTCTTATCAAGGTCGATATAGTGTGAATGGTTATACTAGCAATAGTGTAGGTTTTCCAATGAGAAGAAGAGAGTATGCATCTCCAAAACCGAGGGGTACTCATGTGCTTTACAATGTTGATCCGAGAAGGAATGTACACTCCGGAAAGGTGACCATTTGTGGGATACCGGGCTGCCTCGTTGTGTTAAATGATAGGTACTATAGAAACTACATTGTTCCATCCATGGTTGATTACTTGGGGTTATTTTGCGAGCCTTTACTTGTTCCATACTTCTTGGACGGGTTTAAGGTTACCGAGAGGGTAAAAGTTGTCTTCTCCCAATTTAATTACCATGAGGAGGTGTGGTGTGATGTTTTTCCCATAACCTATGGTTATGTGAGCTTGGGCGCCGATTGGTTTGCACAACATAAAGTTCCAAATATGCAAAATTGGCCTAATATTATAAGAGACCGATGGGGAAATTGCCTTGAGACGTACATTCTGCCCGGGCCGCAAAAAGAAGTTCCTACCTACTCCAATTCAACTTATTATGAGAGACAAAAGATTGAGAGGAGTAAGGGAGTGAAAGGTGGTAATCCGAGAGTGGAAAAAGGAGAGGTTGTGTTGAGCGAAGTGAGGGGATTACCACCAAACTATACTAACATTGGTTGTCCTTCTATTTCTAAGGACATTTGTGTAGGTACCAACATGGCAAGCGAAGAAGAACAATGCCAAAGGAAAGTTGCTGCCCAAACCTTTGGAGGACCTTCACACCATGACAAAGAAGAATCTACTCAAGGACTTCAAGGTAAAATGGCTAACTCTTACACTTTTGTACATGTGAATGATAATTGTACGGCTAGTAGCCCATTGAGTGTGAGTTGTAGCATACCTATATGTGAGTCTATTGTTTCTTTGCCACTTGATGATGATGTACATATTGTGAGTGTGGATACACTCGTTGATCCTATTGATAACGAAATTGACTCTTCTTGTAAGATCGATTTATGTCCACCTAGTGTTGAAACCATTATGATGAATGAAAGTACGTTATCTTCTGAAATTTGTGTTGATCAACTTATGTGTGAAAACTATCCACCACTTGAGTATGTGTGTGATGTGCTTAATAGGACTCAAGTGAGTGAAATATTTGAAAATGTTGGTCAACAAGGTGAGAATGAACCCGAGAGCTCTTCTTGGGGTAATATTGTGTTTGAAACATCCTTGAAACTTGATATTGATTATTTAGAGAGTGAGGAGCTTGCTTGTTCCAAATCTGTCCGTGAGGTAGATCACACTCTTTTTAGGTATAATGTCTTGTTTGAAGATGATTTAAACACTCCTAATGAACCTAGTGGTGAAAATGATGGTATAGCTTGCCTTGGAAGCTATAGCCTATATGCTAACCCACTATGGTGTGACAACATTCTTCCTAAAGAGGGAAAACTCATCTTGGAAGATGAGAGTACTCCTAAGGGTAAGGAATGTGTAGTTGCGGAAGCTACTTCTTCTTCTACTTTGTGTGATTTCATTGTTGAGAGTACTCATGGTGTTTATTGGGAAACTAGTAGTGAGTACACACATGAGAGCACCTTAGTAGAAGTCGATTTGAGTGATACGTTTCTCTACTCTCTATTTTCTTTGGATGATATGTATGTTATTATAAAGAGTATGTCATTTAGTTTGGGTGTAAATCACGGGAAAGGGAAGTGTTGTCGAGACCCGTGTCTATGGCCACTTTTCCCATTTGACCCCGGTGCCAAATTTAGGCATGGTGATGTTGGTGCACCAAACTTGTTGCTTGGTCTATATGACAAGCAAAGTGTTACTCTTGATGTACCCTATAACCAAACCCTTTGTACATCTTTTATTGAGTTTTAATATTCCTTTCAAAGGATTCTTGGTTATATTGCAAATATGTGCAACCTTGGCATGTTGAGATGATTTGTTATGCTAACCCTAACCCTCATGCCATGAGGAGTTTGCATTTGTGTGTCCTCTTTTCAGTTTTGCAAGGTTTGGATTCGAGGTCGAATCCTTTTCAAGAAGAGGAGGATGATATAAGAATAATGACCGCCTTGGCTTTTGACGACATCATTCGAAGTCACAATGTGAAGAATCAAGCTTTGGTCACATGGAGGGCATGGGATCATACTTGGAGGGGATATTTTTAGCCTACCATCGACCAAACCCAAGTGTGGAAGATTGATTGGAGCCTTGAAGACTTAAGGACTCTCGAATTTGGACCACCTTTGTTGGTTCACGGTTTTGGTGCCTTTACTAAGGGCATTTCGGTCACTTAGCCTAAGGGGCATTTTGGACAATTCATATTGTCTTCCAACACACCAAGGCCGCCCCTCTCATTAAGGGTAATATGGTCTTTTGTCTTCTTTTGTAATACACTATAAATAGGCCCCTTAGTCTTATTTTCACTTAGTTTTTAGTTGAAGAAAGAAATGAGATTTTGAGACTCTTAAAATCCTCTCTCTTGAGAGTAGACCAAATTAGTGTAATTCTAGTATAGGGCTTGGAAAATCTAACATTGTTCTTTGCTTGGAAACGGTAGATCTTGAGGCGAGTTCGTTCCCTTGGTGGTCACCGTAAGAGTGTGGTTTTGATTGTTACATTCATTAGGGGTTTTTGAGTTTAATATACTCTTTAGTTCTTAATCTTGTAATAATCTTGGTCTCACTATCTATCTTTATTTTTCTTGCAATCGTGTATGTGTTGTTGTAGTGGACTGTTTTGGGTCTTCATTGGATCCGAAACTTGTATTGTTGTTGTACATCTTGTTCATCACGTTTTGTAGCTGTTTTGGTGTTGAAATACACCCTTGTATCTTGTATTCTTGTTGTTGGTAGCGAATCCGAGAGTGGTCTCCATCATGGTCCTCAAATCCTTAAGATTAGTGGACTGTTTTGGAGTTGTTTCGTGCTTCCCTTGTCGATATTGTATCACCTTTCCGGAGTGTACACTCCTTCTTGGATCTACATTGTAAGGCATACGAGTACCCCTTAGTTTTGGAGATGCATACCCTCTTCTTCTCATTGGACAACCTCCACTAGAGCTAGTATAACCATTCACACTATATCGACTTTGATAAGAAGTACTACAAGGTGGAGAATATGGATCTTCATACTCCTCACGTGTACCCTCATCATAGATCTCATAAGCTTTGCAAACAAAAGGGTTATACCTAATGATACAAAATCAAACCAACAACACCAAGAGCTTCAAGTAGGCTCGGATTTTAGTCACACAACACAAGAATAACAAGATAAATAACAATGCTAGTGAATCGAAAAGAGCCCCACACGGCTTCACAAGACTTTAAGATGACAAAATCAACAACAACAACAAGATAAAGAAAGATAGATAACTTGACATATAACATTCAAGAAACTAAGAACCCTAACATCAAGAGAGGACCCTAAGTCTAATGAATATAAACACCAAGTTCTTACGAGGACCAAGAGGCACTCAACGACCTCAAAACCCTTGTTTCTAGCCAAAGAGACAACACAAGTATCCCTCTACTTGTGAGATAGTAGTGGCGGCTTCCAAGAGTCGAAGAGAGAGAGAAAAGTTTAGTGTTCTTAGGTTACAAAAAATCAGCATTCAAAAAGTGAGGACTAACTCTCTAACATGTTCTATTTATACTACAAACAAAAGGGGTAAAATGACCCATCCGCCCTTGCTTCTTGTGCCAACCTTGAAGAGTAGCTTATTACACATTAAGACCTCTCTTCACACATAAAAACGTTTAGGTCCTTGGTTGGTTCAATCACCAACTCACACACGGCCACTTGCATGAACAAAGCTTGGAGTTTTTGTAATTCCCGAGCTTGGCTTCGTGTGAAAGGCCGTGTACCTGTGGAGGCTGCCCCAACCGTATCATCCTCTCCATCTTAAGAGGAATTTGACCTCAAATTCAGCATTTGGTCATCTTCAACCGCATCCACGAGGGAGAGATCACCAACGTTGAAAGTGTTGTGCACTTGATATTCCGGTGGAAGGTCAATCTTGTAGGCGTTGTCATTGATTCTCTCAAGTACTTGGAAAGGACCATCACCCCTTGGCAGCAATTTGGACTTCCTTTGAGCTGGAAACCGATCCTTCCGAAGATGCACCCACACCCAATCTCCGGGTTCAAGCACAAGCCTTCTTCTCCCTTTGTTTACCCTTTTTGCAACCTCTTGGTTCTTCTTTTCAAGTTTGATTCGCACCGTCTCATGCATTTTCTTCATTGCCTCGGCTCTTTTATTTCCATCTAAGCTGGTCATGAGATCACTAGACAAAGGAGTGAGATCTAAAGGGGTAAGGGGATTTAGGCCGTAAACACATTCAAAGGGAGTCATTCCCGTGCTCGAATGTATTACCCGGTTGTATGCAAACTCCACCAAGGGTAGGTGATCTTCCCATGAAGTCAGTTTACCTTTAACCATAGAACGTAGCATAGACCCTAAGGTTCTATTTACTACCTCCGTTTGGCCATCGGTTTGTGGGTGGCATGACGTGGAGAAAAGTAACTTCGTTCCAAGCCTACCCCACATGGACTTCCAAAAGAGACTTAGGAACTTGGAGTCCCTATCGCTCACAATAGTCCTCGGTACCTCGTGAAGCTTTACAACATGTTCAACAAATAATGAAGCTACACTACGAGCATCCTCGGTTTTAGCACATGGAATAAAATGAGCCATTTTAGAGAATGTATCAACAATAACAAAAATGCTATCTCGGCCCTTTCTAGTCCTTGGCAGCCCCAAAACAAAATCCATCGAAATGTCCAACCAAGGTCTAAGGGGAGTAGGGAGTGGGGTGTATAATCCTTGAGGTAGGAGACGAGATTTCGCACTCCGGCAGGCCACGCATTGACTACAAATTTTAGTGACGTCTTTGCGCATTTTGGGCCAATAGAAGTTCTCCTCTAAGATTCCGAGGGTCTTGTCTACCCCAAAGTGCCCCATGAGGCCTCCGTCATGGGCCTCCCTCACAAATAATTCCCTCCAAGAACTAGAAGGAACACACAACCTCCTCCCTTTGAACAAATACCCATCGAACCGAGAGTAGGAGGAATGGTCATTCTCCTTAAGCCAACGGTCCCTTCCCCACTCTTCGCATTCCCTAAAAATAGGAGCAAAGGTAGGATCCTCGGGATACAACAACCGCAAGCTCTCAAAACCCATCAATTTCGACGACAAGGTAGCAACAAGCACATGCTTCCTAGACAAGGCATCGGCAACAACATTTTCCTTTCCCCTTTTGTAATGAATTACATAAGGGAAAGTCTCGATGAACTCAATCCACTTAGCATGACGCCTATTCAACTTGTCTTGGCTCTTAAGGTGTTTCAACGACTCATGATCCGTTCGTATCACAAACTCCTTAGGCCACAAATAATGTTGCCAATTTCCCAAAGCTCTAACAAGGGCGTACAACTCCAAATCATAAGTTGAGTAATTAAGAGTTGCCCCTTTGAGCTTTTCACTGAAATAAGCAACGGGCTTAACTTCTTGCATCAAAACAGCCCCGATGCCAACCTTACTAGCATCACGCTCTACTTCAAACATCTTATCAAAATCGGGCAATTGCAATAAAGGCGCCAAGATGAGCGTAGCTTTCAAGGCCTCAAAAGCCCTAGCTTGCTCATCACCCCATTTAAAGGGTCCGTCCTTTCTAATTACCTCGGTTAAGGGGGCTGCTATGGAACTAAACCCTTTGACAAACCTCCTATAAAAGCTTGCCAACCCGTGCAAACTTCGGATTTCTCCAATAGTTTTAGGGGTCGGCCAACTTCGAATAGAGTCTATCTTGGAATCGTCCACTTCCACACCCCTGGAGCTCACGACAAAACCCAAGAATATAATCTTATCAACACCAAAAGAACACTTCTCCATGTTGGCATACAGCTTCTCCTTTCGGAGCACATCAAACACACATCTCAAATGCATTACATGATCATCAATAGATTTACTATACACCAACACATCATCAAAGTAAACCACCACAAATTTTCCAATATAAGGCTTCATTACATGATTCATTAGCCTCATAAAGGTGCTAGGAGCATTGGTAAGGCCGAAGGGCATGACCAGCCACTCATATAGACCGAATTTGGTCTTGAATGCGGTCTTCCACTCATCACCGGGTTGCATGCGAATTTGGTGATAGCCACTCCTAAGGTCCACTTTAGAAAACAAACAAGATCCGTGGAGCTCATCTAACATATCATCTAGTCTAGGGATTGGATGACGATACCTTATAGTGATTTTGTTGATGGCTCTACAATCGACGCACATGCGCCAAGTTCCGTCCTTCTTTGGTACCAAAAGCACCGGAACAGCACACGGACTCATGCTTTCCTTGATGTATCCCTTGTTGAGAAGCTCCTCAACTTGTCTTTCAAGCTCCTTAGTGTCCATGGGATTGCTCCTATAGGCCGGTTTGTTTGGAAGTTGTGAACCCGGCACCAAATCAATTTGGTGCTCAATTCCCCGAAGTGGGGGTAATCCTTGCGGAAGTTCTTGAGGAAATACATCTTCATACTCCTGCAACACACAAGAAATCAAAGGGGAAATGGAAGAATTAGTGGGGTTAGTATTAAAACAATGGGCCAAAAGTAACATCGGCTTGTTTTCATCATGGTCCACGAAGAGTTCTTTCCTCCTAGCCAACATCACTACGTTTTCCATCTCTCTTGTCGTTGGGACAGCCTCGGATGTCCCTACTTCCTCACCTACGGCACTCCCCCCCTTTTCTCCCTTTCCGGATTCCTCTCCCTTTCCCTTCAACTCCCTCATCTTTTAATGCCACTCATTTACTTGGGAGGGTGAGAGAGGATGAAGTGTGACCTTTCGTCCATCCTTCTCAAGCGTATACCGGTTGGACCTCCCATCGTGTTTAGTAGACCTATCATATTGCCATGGTCTACCTAACAACAAGTGACATGCTTGCATTGGGATCACGTCACAAAGTACCTCATCGTGGTAGTTTCCCACCTTAAACCGAATCACACATTGCCTCGTGACCCTTAATTCACCACAATCATTCAACCATTGTAGCTTGTAAGGACTAGTGTGTGGTGTAGTTGGTAGCTTCAAGAAATTTACCATAGCATGGCTCGCAACATTTGTACAACTACCACTATCAATCACCAAGGTGCACACATTCTCCTTTACAAGACACTTAGTATGGAATAGATTTTCCCTTTGACTCGGGTCATCTATCGCCTTACTAATCATGACACGTCTAACCACAAAGTTTGGAACCACACACTCCCCCTCTTGTGGATAGACATCTTCACTACCATCTACTTCATCATCATTCAGCCCATTTTCAGCTCCCTCTCCATCTTGAGGCTCGGCCTCATCCTCCCCCCTTTCGGAAACCACCTCCTCACCAAGGTAGTACACCTTTCCTTCTCGTAGGATCACATTGTGCTGGTTCGGACATTCGTTGGCCTTATGCCCCCAACCTTGGCACTTGAAGCATTGGAACCCCTTTGGGTTGGGATATTTGTGAGCCTCCGGTTTCGGAGGGAATTTAGGGATGGTTTTGGACTCGGGCAGCTTCGTAGGGGCGGGTTGGTCCTTGTTTTTGGTCCAACCCGAGGGGGTTTGTACCCTTGCCTTGAAGGATGATCTCTCCTTAAGTTCCCTTTCAATCTCAAGGGCCGCTTGGAATATACCGTCAATGGTTTCAAACCGGTGAAGGGTCAAATGAGTGAAGATCTCTTTGTTCAACCCACACTTGAACCGGATGATGTCGTGACTGATTTGCTCCCCACGATGATCAAGTTTCAACATGAGTTGTTGGAACTCGTCAAAATAGGCCATCACACTCTTGCCTCCTTGCCGCAAGCCATATAATCTAGCAAGCAACTCATGACGATATCTCTCGGGAAGGTATCGTTGTCTCATCAAATACCTCAACCGATACCAAGGTGGTGGCTGCCCATCGACTAATTCATTACCAAATCGTTTAACATACTCCCACCAAGTGTTAGCATAGCCCTCAAGGTGAGCTATAGCGTAGCAACTCTTCTTTTCGTCCGAGATGTCATTAACTTGGAAAACTTTGTCACAAGCCGATTCCCAAGTTAAGTAGGTCTCGGGATCACTTTCACCCTTAAAGATGGGTAGGCTCAACTTGATGGTGTTGATGCCTACGTCTCTCTCTTGGTGTCGGTTTCCCCTATCTCCATACCCCCGGTATCTCCTAGGTTCTCGTCGACCCCCTCTTAACTCCTGATACGGTTGGGGCAGCCTCCACAGGTACACGGCCTTTCACACGAAGCCAAGCTCGGGAATTACAAAAACTCCAAGCTTTGTTCATGCAAGTGGCCGTGTGTGAGTTGGTGATTGAACCAACCAAGGACCTAAACGTTTTTATGTGTGAAGAGAGGTCTTAATGTGTAATAAGCTACTCTTCAAGGTTGGCACAAGAAGCAAGGGCGGATGGGTCATTTTACCCCTTTTGTTTGTAGTATAAATAGAACATGTTAGAGAGTTAGTCCTCACTTTTTGAATGCTGATTTTTGTAACCTAAAGAACACTAAACTTCTCTCTCTCTCTTCCACTCTTGGAAGCCGCCACTACTATCTCACAAGTAGAGGGATACTTGTGTTGTCTCTTTGGCTAGAAACAAGGGTTTTGAGGTCGTTGAGTGCCTATTGGTCCTCGTAAGAACTTGGTGTTTATATTCATTAGACTTAGGGTCCTCTCTTGATGTTAGGGTTCTTAGTTTCTTGAATGTTATATGTCAAGTTATCTATCTTTCCTTATCTTGTGGTTGTTGTTGATTTTGTCATCTTAAAGTCTAGTGAAGCCGTGTGGGGCTCTTTTCGATTCACTAGCATTGTTGTTTACCTTGTTATTCTTGTGTTGTTGGACTGAAAAACTGAAACTTTAAACTTGTTGATCTTGTGTTGTTGGACTGAAATCCGAGCCTACTTGAAGCTCTTGGTGTTGTTGGTTTGATTTTGTATCATTTGGTATCAAAGCAAGACCGGTTGTGTTCCAACATAACCCATCTTGGGCTAGTACACGGCTTAAACAAACAACACCAAAAGGAAATTCTGAAAATCTGTCCATTAAAAGTAGAATCCGAGAATGATGTTGCATGTCTAGATCTAAGTGTTATTTTGCTTGTTTAGTGAGTTCCTAGTGTTGGTTTCTTTCTCACCAACACTAAGGTGTCTAGATCCAAAAGTTGAGCTTGAAAACTTGAACATTGTGTAGTGACTTGAAGTGGCCGAAAGTTGTATGTTGTTGATGACCAAAAAGAAATAAAATCGGTGGATGTTGTGTTTATGTGCTAAAGAAGTTGAAGAAGATTGTTGAGGTGTTCATCTTTTGAACTTGTTCATCTTGTTCATCTTGTTGTGTGCTCAAGTTGTAAGACAAGCTATAAAGTTGTTGTGAAAGACTTGCACCCATCACCTTTTAGTCTTGTCAATCACTTTTCCCTAATTCAAGGAGCCTTGTTTTGTGGGATTAGTCTACCAAACATCACTTTCTTGAGTTTGAAAAGGGTGAAATACTACAAGATTTTATTTTTCCCACCAAAAACACTTTGCAAACTATAACAAGTTGTGTGAATATTAACAAAAAAAAAAAAACGTGTGGAACCATTGCATGCTGCCACGTCACTATAAGCTCAACTTAGGATATTCTTTGGTTGCTAATTGTTGATCCTTGGTTTCCCTTACTTGGTCCTAGAACTAATTAACAAACTAGTACATTCCTACTAGGTTGTCAATTAGATCCTTGAACCGTTTGTTCGTGTCAACGTTTATTTGAGTGCTTTTATTCGTTTGAATGAGTTGCTGATTTTTGACTCTAGTCCGGCAAGAATTCTTTGAGTCTTCAAACAAGAATCCATTCCGGATAAGAGCTTACTCATACCTTAAAAATTTCACGGTTACTAGCCAATTATACAACACTTGTGGAACACGAACTTGTGGTGAACTAAAGCGGATAATATCTTGACAATGGAAGGAACTACGTCTCATAGTGTGGATACTAATGCCCTTGATTCTATGAGGGTCACTCTTGAGGCCGTTACCCGGACACTTGAAAGGTTGAATTCGGAATTTGGGGCCGTGAGAGGGGACATGGCAGCAATAAAGGGGGAAGTGTCGACTATTAGTGGGAGATTAGAACAAGTGGAGAGTCAAAGGAACTCTCGTCCTTCTACTCCTCTACATGTATCTACCAATGGTCATGATAGGACCTCCTCCGCAACCATCACCCCCGAAACAGTCCACCAAATGCTAAATGCACCCCAAGCTCCACTAAATACCGCAAGCCAAACTACCTATTTTCCTCCAAACCGAGACTCCACTAGACCACTACATTTCCAAGCCCCTCCAATTCCACAAGAGGGATTTGGACGCCAAGTACCTCCACTAAATCCGAACCCTCCATTCCAAGCTCCATTAAACCAAAGACCACAAATTCCAAATCCTCCGAAGCAAAACGGCCAAGGCCGACCAGCCCACTTTGAAGGATACGGTAGAGAGGAGTATGAAGGAGATGGAGCCTTTGATGATGCTTATATGAGGGAGGAGGAGTTAAGAGGGGGTCGAGGAGAACCTAGGAGATACCGGGGGTATGGAGATAGGGGAAACCGACACCAAGAGAGAGACGTAGGCATCAACACCATCAAGTTGAGCCTACCCATCTTTAAGGGTGAAAGTGATCCCGAGGCCTACTTAACTTGGGAATCGGCTTGTGACAAAGTTTTCCAAGTTAATGACATCTCGGACGAAAAGAAGAGTTGCTATGCTATAGCTCACCTTGAGGGCTATGCTAACACTTGGTGGGAGTATGTTAAACGATTTGGTAATGAATTAGTCGATGGGCAGCCACCACCTTGGTATCGGTTGAGGTATTTGATGAGACAACGATACCTTCCCGAGAGATATCGTCATGAGTTGCTTGCTAGATTATATGGCTTGCGGCAAGGAGGCAAGAGTGTGATGGCCTATTTTGACGAGTTCCAACAACTCATGTTGAAACTTGATCATCGTGGGGAGCAAATCAGTCACGACATCATCCGGTTCAAGTGTGGGTTGAACAAAGAGATCTCCACTCATTTGACCCTTCACCGGTTTGAAACCATTGACGGTATATTCCAAGCGGCCCTTGAGATTGAAAGGGAACTTAAGGAGAGATCATCCTTCAAGGCAAGGGTACAAACCCCCTCGGGTTGGACCAAAAACAAGGACCAACCCGCCCCTATGAAGCTGCCCGAGTCCAAAACCGTCCCTAAATTCCCTCCGAAACCGGAGGCTCACAAATATCCCAACCCAAAGGGGTTCCAATGCTTCAAGTGCCAAGGTTGGGGGCATAAGGCCAACGAATGTCCGAACCGGCGCAATGTGATCCTACGAGAAGGAAAGGTGTACTACCTTGGTGAGGAGGTGGTTTCCGAAAGGGGGGAGGATGAGGCCGAGCCTCAAGATGGAGAGGGAGCTGAAAATGGGCCGAATGTTGATGAAGTAGATGGTAGTGAAGATGTCTATCCACAAGAGGGGGAGTGTGTGGTTCCAAACTTTGTGGTTAGACGTGTCATGATTAGTAAGGCGATAGATGACCCGAGTCAAAGGGAAAATCTATTCCATACTAAGTGTCTTGTAAAGGAGAATGTGTGCACCTTGGTGATTGATAGTGGTAGTTGTACAAATGTTACGAGCCATGCTATGGTAAATTTCTTGAAGCTACCAACTACACCACACACTAGTCCTTACAAGCTACAATGGTTGAATGATTGTGGTGAATTAAGGGTCACGAGGCAATGTGTGATTCGGTTTAAGGTGGGAAACTACCACGATGAGGTACTTTGTGACGTGATCCCAATGCAAGCATGTCACTTGTTGTTAGGTAGACCATGGCAATATGATAGGTCTACTAAACACGATGGGAGGTCCAACCGGTATACGCTTGAGAAGGATGGCCGAAAGGTCACACTTCATCGTCTCTTACCCTCCCAAGTAAATGAGTGGCATCAAAAGATGAGGGAGTTGAAGGGAAAGGGGGGGGAATCCGGAAAGGGAGATAAAAGGGGGGAGTGCCGTAGGTGAGGAAGTAGGGACATCCGAGGCTGTCCCAACGACAAGAGAGATGGAAAACGTAGTGATGTTGGCTAGGAGGAAAGAACTCTTCGTGGACCATGATGAAAACAAGCCGATGTTACTTTTGGCCCATTGTTTTAATACTAACCCCATTAATTCTTCCATTTCTCCTTTGATTTCTTGTGTGTTGCAGGAGTATGAAGATGTATTTCCTCAAGGATTACCCCCACTTCGGGGAATTGAGCACCAAATTGATTTGGTGCCGGGTTCACAACTTCCAAACAAACCGGCCTATAGGAGCAATCCCATGGACACTAAGGAGCTTGAAAGACAAGTTGAGGAGCTTCTCAACAAGGGATACATCAAGGAAAGCATGAGTCCGTGTGCTGCTCCGGTGCTTTTGGTACCAAAGAAGGACGGAACTTGGCGCATGTGCGTCGATTGTAGAGCCATCAACAAAATCACTATAAGGTATCGTCATCCAATCCCTAGACTAGATGATATGTTAGATGAGCTCCACGGATCTTGTTTGTTTTCTAAAGTGGACCTTAGGAGTGGCTATCACCAAATTCGCATGCAACCCGGTGATGAGTGGAAGACCGCATTCAAGACCAAATTCGGTCTATATGAGTGGCTGGTCATGCCCTTCGGCCTTACCAATGCTCCTAGCACCTTTATGAGGCTAATGAATCATGTAATTAAGCCTTATATTGGAAAATTTGTGGTGGTTTACTTTGATGATGTGTTGGTGTATAGTAAATCTATTGATGATCATGTAATGCATTTGAGATGTGTGTTTGATGTGCTCCGAAAGGAGAAGCTGTATGCCAACATGGAGAAGTGTTCTTTTGGTGTTGATAAGATTATATTCTTGGGTTTTGTCGTGAGCTCAAGGGGTGTGGAAGTGGACGATTCCAAGATAGACTCTATTCGAAGTTGGCCGACCCCTAAAACTATTGGAGAAATCCGAAGTTTCCACGGGTTGGCAAGCTTTTATAGGAGGTTTGTCAAGGGGTTTAGTTCCATAGCAGCCCCCTTAACCGAGGTAATTAGAAAGGACGGACCCTTTAAATGGGGTGATGAGCAAGCTAGGGCTTTTGAGGCCTTGAAAGCTACGCTCATCTCGGCGCCTTTATTGCAATTGCCCGATTTTGATAAGATGTTTGAAGTAGAGTGTGATGCTAGTAAGGTTGGCATCGGGGCTGTTTTGATGCAAGAAGGTAAGCCCGTTGCTTATTTCAGTGAAAAGCTCAAAGGGGCAACTCTTAATTACTCAACTTATGATTTGGAGTTGTACGCCCTTGTTAGAGCTTTGGGAAATTGGCAACATTATTTGTGGCCTAAGGAGTTTGTGATACGAACGGATCATGAGTCGTTGAAACACCTTAAGAGCCAAGACAAGTTGAATAGGCGTCATGCTAAGTGGATTGAGTTCATCGAGACTTTCCCTTATGTAATTCATTACAAAAGGGGAAAGGAAAATGTTGTTGCCGATGCCTTGTCTAGGAAGCATGTGCTTGTTGCTACCTTGTCGTCGAAATTGATGGGTTTTGAGATCTTGCGGTTGTTGTATCCCGAGGATCCTACCTTTGCTCTTATTTTTAGGGAATGCGGAGAGTGGGGAAGGGACCGTTGGCTTAAGGAGAATGACCATTCCTCCTACTCTCGGTTCGATGGGTATTTGTTCAAAGGGAGGAGGTTGTGTGTTCCTTCTAGTTCTTGGAGGGAATTATTTGTGAGGGAGGCCCATGACGGAGGCCTCATGGGGCACTTTGGGGTAGACAAGACCCTCGGAATCTTAGAGGAGAACTTCTATTGGCCCAAAATGCGCAAAGACGTCACTAAAATTTGTAGTCAATGCGTGGTCTGCCGGAGTGCGAAATCTCGTCTCCTACCTCAAGGATTATACACCCCACTCCCTACTCCCCTTAGACCTTGGTTGGACATTTCGATGGATTTTGTTTTGGGGCTGCCAAGGACTAGAAAGGGCCGAGATAGCATTTTTGTTATTGTTGATAGATTCTCTAAAATGGCTCATTTTATTCCATGTGCTAAAACCGAGGATGCTCGTAGTGTAGCTTCATTATTTGTTGAACATGTTGTAAAGCTTCACGGGGTACCGAGGACTATTGTGAGCGATAGGGACTCCAAGTTCCTAAGTCTCTTTTGGAAGTCCATGTGGGGTAGGCTTGGAACGAAGTTACTTTTCTCCACGTCATGCCACCCACAAACCGATGGCCAAACGGAGGTAGTAAATAGAACCTTAGGGTCTATGCTACGTTCTATGGTTAAAGGTAAACTGACTTCATGGGAAGACCACCTACCCTTGGTGGAGTTTGCATACAACCGGGTAATACATTCGAGCACGGGAATGACTCCCTTTGAATGTGTTTACGGCCTAAATCCCCTTACCCCTTTAGATCTCACTCCTTTGTCTAGTGATCTCATGACCAGCTTAGATGGAAATAAAAGAGCCAAGGCAATGAAGAAAATGCATGAGACGGTGCGGATCAAACTTGAAAAGAAGAACCAAGAGGTTGCAAAAAGGGTAAACAAAGGGAGAAGAAGGCTTGTGCTTGAACCCGGAGATTGGGTGTGGGTGCATCTTCGGAAGGATCGGTTTCCAGCTCAAAGGAAGTCCAAATTGCTGCCAAGGGGTGATGGTCCTTTCCAAGTACTTGAGAGAATCAATGACAACGCCTACAAGATTGACCTTCCACCGGAATATCAAGTGCACAACACTTTCAACGTCGGTGATCTCTCCCTCGTGGATGCGGTTGAAGGTGACCAAGTGCTGAATTTGAGGTCAAATTCCTCTCAAGATGGAGAGGATGATACGGTTGGGGCAGCCTCCACAGGTACACGGCCTTTCACACGAAGCCAAGCTCGGGAATTACAAAAACTCCAAGCTTTGTTCATGCAAGTGGCCGTGTGTGAGTTGGTGATTGAACCAACCAAGGACCTAAACGTTTTTATGTGTGAAGAGAGGTCTTAATGTGTAATAAGCTACTCTTCAAGGTTGGCACAAGAAGCAAGGGCGGATGGGTCATTTTACCCCTTTTGTTTGTAGTATAAATAGAACATGTTAGAGAGTTAGTCCTCACTTTTTGAATGCTGATTTTTGTAACCTAAAGAACACTAAACTTCTCTCTCTCTCTTCCACTCTTGGAAGCCGCCACTACTATCTCACAAGTAGAGGGATACTTGTGTTGTCTCTTTGGCTAGAAACAAGGGTTTTGAGGTCGTTGAGTGCCTCTTGGTCCTCGTAAGAACTTGGTGTTTATATTCATTAGACTTAGGGTCCTCTCTTGATGTTAGGGTTCTTAATTTCTTGAATGTTATATGTCAAGTTATCTATCTTTCCTTATCTTGTGGTTGTTGTTGATTTTGTCATCTTAAAGTCTAGTGAAGCCGTGTGGGGCTCTTTTCGATTCACTAGCATTGTTGTTTACCTTGTTATTCTTGTGTTGTTGGACTGAAAAACCGAAACTTTAAACTAGTTGATCTTGTGTTGTTGGACTGAAATCCGAGCCTACTTGAAGCTCTTGGTGTTGTTGGTTTGATTTTGTATCAACTCCTCCTCCCTCATATAAGCATCATCAAAGTCTCCATCTCCTTCATACTCCTCTCTACCGTATCCTTCAAAGTGGGCTGGTCGGCCTTGGCCGTTTTGATTCGGAGGATTTGGAATTTGCGGTCTTTGGGTTAATGGAGCTTGGAATGGAGGGTTCGGATTTAGTGGAGGTACTTGGCGTCCAAATCCCTCTTGTGGAATTGGAGGGGCTTGGAAATGTAGTGGTCTAGTGGAGTCTCGGTTTGGAGGAAAATAGGTAGTTTGGCTTGCGGTATTTAGTGGAGCTTGGGGTGCATTTAGCATTTGGTGGACTGTTTCGGGGGTGATGGTTGCGGAGGAGGTCCTATCATGACCATTGGTAGATACATGTAGAGGAGTAGAAGGACGAGAGTTCCTTTGACTCTCCACTTGTTCTAATCTGATACGGTTGGGGCAGCCTCCACAGGTACACGGCCTTTCACACGAAGCCAAGCTCGGGAATTACAAAAACTCCAAGCTTTGTTCATGAAAATGGCCGTGTGTGAGTTGGTGATTGAACCAACCAAGGACCTAAACGTTTTTATGTGTGAAGAGAGGTCTTAATGTGTAATAAGCTACTCTTCAAGGTTGGCACAAGAAGCAAGGGCGGATGGGTCATTTTACCCCTTTTGTTTGTAGTATAAATAGAACATGTTAGAGAGTTAGTCCTCACTTTTTGAATGCTGATTTTTGTAACCTAAAGAACACTAAACTTCTCTCTCTCTCTTCCACTCTTGGAAGCCGCCACTACTATCTCACAAGTAGAGGGATACTTGTGTTGTCTCTTTGGCTAGAAACAAGGGTTTTGAGGTCGTTGAGTGCCTCTTGGTCCTCGTAAGAACTTGGTGTTTATATTCATTAGACTTAGGGTCCTCTCTATATGTTAGGGTTCTTAGTTTCTTGAATGTTATATGTCAAGTTATCTATCTTTCCTTATGATACGGGACAAATGGCCTTCTTATCTTTTGATGACATCTTTGGAGGCCAACACATAGAGACTCAAGACTTGGTCACCTCGAGAAAACAAGAACATGCATGGAGGACCCGTTTTGAGCATAACTTAAAGCAATCTCGCGTGTGGAAGATTGCTTGGAGCATTTAAGATTGAGGACTCACGGTTTTGGACCTTAATTAAGGGCATTTTGGACATTACACATGGTGTATTAACACACCATGGCCGCACCTATCATTAAGGGCAAGGTGGTCTTTTTATCTTCTTTTGTAATACACTATAAATAGGTCATTTTAGCTCATTTCTTGGCAGTTTTTGGATTATGAAAAATTGAAAGAAATATTTTCTCTCTTTTGAGAGTGTAACACCATTAGTTGTAGGACTTGGAAAAGTCACCCTTAGTATAGGGCTTGGAAAAGCTAACATTGTTCTTTGCTTGGAAACGGTAGATCTTGAGGCGAGTTCGTTCCCTTGGTGGTCACCGTAAGAGTGTGGTTTTGATTGTTACATTCATTAGGGGTTTTTGAGTTTAATATACTCTTTAGTTCTTAATCTTGTAATAATCTTGGTCTCACTATCTATCTTTATTTTTCTTGCAATCGTGTATGTGTTGTTGTAGTGGACTGTTTTGGGCCTTCGTTGGATCCGAAACTTGTATTGTTGTTGTACATCTTGTTCATCACGTTTTGTAGCTGTTTTGGTGTTGAAATACACCCTTGTATCTTGTATTCTTGTTGTTGGTAGCGAATCCGAGAGTGGTCTCCATCTTGGTCCTCAAATCCTTAAGATTAGTGGACTGTTTTGGAGTTGTTTCGTGCTTCCCTTGTCGATCCCGTATCATTTGGTATCAAAGCATGGCTAGATCTTGTTCCTACAAGATCAATCTTGGGCTTGCTTGTTAGAAAATTCAAAAAAAAAAAAAAAAAAAAAGTTGAAATCTGAAAATTCCAAAAAGAAGCAAATCTGTCCATTTTGTGTTCTTGGCCGAAATTGTGTTATTGTTGTGTCTTGGCCGAGATTTTTACTTGTTTTGTAGTTTCTAGTGTTAGTTTTCTTCATCTCTAACACTCTTTAGTCTAAATCTAAGTTTGAGCTTACATTGTTGGTGTTGTATACGTGAACTTGGACTTGGCCGATTTGTTGTTGAACATTGTTGTGGTGGACTGTTTTGGCCTTGTGGCTTTCATCTTGTTGTTGTTACAAGCTTGGCCACGTGATATTGTTGTTAATTGGTGGATTGAGAACCATTTTGTTGAAGGTGTAGTTGTCTTGGCCAAGTGTTGGAGATATTGTTATTGTGGAATTTGGGAGTGGCCGTGTGAAAATTGTTGGTGTTCTTGGAGATTATTGTTGTAGTTCTTGGTGTTGTTGTTGTTGTTCTTGATGTTCATCACCACCTTCATATATTGTTGAAGATAAAGTGAATGTTAAATCTAAAAAGTTGAAGGAAAAGTGTGTATTATTTGTTAGTCTTGAAAGACACTACAACCAACAAAGACCTATCAATCAAGTCTCAACCACTTTCCAACACTTTTCCATGATTTACGGATCCATGTTTTAAGGACAAGTACAATAAAGTCAAGTCTTGAAAACTTGAAATTGAAAAGGGCTCCAAGACTTGTTTGAATTTCCCTCCTTAAACAAATTCCACCAAAGTCCAAATTGAAAAATTGACCAAGACTTGAAATTGGACAACAAAAGTTGTGTGGGACCGAAACCAATATGTGACTGCCATGTCATCACTGCTACTGTTCACGCAATATTTCCGAGCTCAAAATTTTAGATTCTTAGTTTCATCTTATTGTTTCATTAGTTTCATGTCTTGATTCTAGAATTAATTAACAACTAGTAATCACCTACTTAGTTGTAGATTAATTATTGAATCCGTTTCTTCGTGTCTTCGTTGTTTGTGTGCTTTTCTCATTTTTAACTCGTAGTAACTTCTTTGTTTCAAGTTCGTAAGTGAATTTTATTTTTGTGTCTTGAGTCGATCAAACAAGAATCTATTCCGGCCGCCAAGTAGAATTGACATCCTATTGACTACCGGAGTATAAGCAACTTTCAATATTCGCCGCTCCAATTGTGAGGATCACAAAGGTGAGTGTATACGAGTGTTGGTGAGGAGCTTTACTACTAATCTTGTTTGTTCATTTTGTAGGTTTAAAGGGTGATATAAGGGGAACATGTCTTCGATAGCCGGGGATTATTGTGACTACAACATGGGAGACTATGATTGTAGTGAAGGGTTTTATGGCTACGAAGTTGAGGGAGATTGCGGAGGCTATGAAAATAGCCATGATCGAGACTTGGGCAGATTTGAAAGTTACTGTTTTAAGGGAGAAAATGAGGTGAATGAAGTGCCTAGTGCTTATGGTGACTTTGGAGATGATGTAGGACCTCGTGATGGATCTTATGATGATGTTGGGGCACGTGAGGAGTCTTACACTTTTTACTCCGAACCTAGATTTGGTGTTAGGTATAACCCTTTTGTTTGCAAAGCTTATGAGAGCTATGATGAGGGTACACGTGAGGAGTATGAAGATCCATATTCTCCACCTTGTAGTACTTCTTATCAAAGTCGATATAGTGTGAATGGTTATACTAGCTCTAGTGGAGGTTGTCCAATGAGAAGAAGAGGATATGCATCTCCAAAACTAAGGGGTACTCGTATGCCTTACAATGTAGATCCAAGAAGGAGTGTACACTCCGGAAAGGTGACTATTTGTGGGATACCGGGCTGCCTTATGGTGTTGAATGATAGGTACTATGGAAACTACATTCTTCCGTCCATGGTTGATTACTTGGGGTTATTGCGAGAGCCTTTACTTGTTCCATACTACTTGGGCGAGTTCAAGGTTACCGAGAGGGTAAAAGTTGTCTTCTCCCAATTTGATTACCATGAGGAGGTGTGGTGTGATGTTTTTTCCTTAACCTACGGTCATATGAGCTTGGGTGCTGATTGGTTTGCACGACATCAAGTTCCTAACGTGCAAAAGTGGCCTAATATTGTAAGAGACCAATGGGGAAATCGCCTCATAACCTACTTGCTACCCAAACCGCAAAGAGAAATGTTTACCTACTCCAATCCGATTTATGATGAGAGACAAAAGATTGAGAGGAGTAAGAGAGTGCAAGGTGGCAATCCGAGAGTGGAAAAAGGAGAGGATATGTGGAGCGAAGTGAGGGGATTGCCACCAAACCGTGCTAACATTGGTTGTCCTTCCATTTCTAAGGACATTTGTGTAGGTACCAACATGGCAAGCGAAGGCGAACAATGCCAAAAGGAAGTTGCTGCCCAAGCTTGTGGAGGTCCTTCACCTCACGGCAAGGAAGAGTCTACTCAAGATCTTAAAGGTAAAATAGCTAACTCTTACACTTTAGTGCATGTGAATGACAATTGTGTGGCTAGTAAGCCGTTGAGTGTGAGTAGTAGCTTACTTATTTATGAGTCTAATGATTCCGTTCCTCTTGTTGATGATGTACATATTGTGAGTTTGGATACACTAGTTGATCCTATTGATGACAAAATTGACTCTTCTTGTAAGATCAATTTATGTCCACCTAGTGTTGAAGCTTATATGTTGAACGGAAGTACCTCGTCTTGTGTAATTGGTGTTGATCAACTTGTTTGTGAAAATTGTTCCCCACTTGAGTATGTGTGTGATGTGCTTAATAGGACTCAAGTGAGTGAAGTATTTGAAAATGTTGGTCAACAAAGTGGGAGTGAACCCGAGATCTCTTCTTGGGGTAATCTTGTGTTTGGCACATCCTTGAAACTTGATATTGATCCATTAGAGTGCGAGGAACTTGCTTATTCCAAATCTGTCTGTGAGGTAGTACACACTCTCTTTAGGTGTAATGTCTTGTTTGAAGATGATTTAAACACTTCTAATGAACCTAGTGGTGAAAATGACGGTATAGCTTACCTTGGAAGCTATAGCCTATATGCTAACCCACTATGGTGTGACAACATTCCTCCTAAAGAGGGAAATCTCTTCTTGGAAGATGAGAGTACTCTTAAGGGTAAGGAATGTGTAGTTGCGGAAGCTACTTCTTCTTCTACTTTGTGTGATTTCATTGTTGAGAGTACTCATAGTGATTATTGGGCAACTAGTAGTGGGTACACACATGAGAGCACCTTAGTAGAAGTCGATTTGAGTGATACCTTTCTCTACTCTCTATTTGATTTGGATGATATGTATGTTATTGTAGAGAGTATGTCATTTAGTTTAGGTGTAGACCACGGGAAAGGGAAGTGTTGTCGAGACCCGTGTCTATGGCCACTTTTCCCATTTGACCCCGGTGCCAAATTTAGAAATGGTGATGTTGGTGCACCAAACTGGTTGCTTGGTCAACATGACAAGCAAAGTGTTACTTTTGATGTATCCTATAACCAAATCCTTTGTACATCTTTTATTGAGTTTTTAATATTCCTTTCAAAGGATTCTTGGTTATATTGCAAATATGTGCAACCTTGGCATGTTGAGATGATTTGTTATGCTAACCCTAACCCTCATGCCAGGAGGAATTTGTATTTGTTTGTCCTCTCTTCGGTTTTGCAAGGTTTGGATTCGAGGTCGAATCCTTTTCAAGAAGGGGAGGATGATACGGGACAAATGGCCTTCTTATCTTTTGATGACATCTTTGGAGGCCAACACATAGAGACTCAAGACTTGGTCACCTCGAGAAAACAAGAACATGCATGGAGGACCCGTTTTGAGCATAACTTAAAGCAATCTCGCGTGTGGAAGATTGCTTGGAGCATTTAAGATTGAGGACTCACGGTTTTGGACCTTAATTAAGGGCATTTTGGACATTACACATGGTGTATTAACACACCATGGCCGCACCTATCATTAAGGGCAAGGTGGTCTTTTTATCTTCTTTTGTAATACACTATAAATAGGTCATTTTAGCTCATTTCTTGGCAGTTTTTGGATGATGAAAAATTGAAAGAAATATTTTCTCTCTTTTGAGAGTGTAACACCATTAGTTGTAGGACTTGGAAAAGTCACCCTTAGTATAGGGCTTGGAAAAGCTAACATTGTTCTTTGCTTGGAAACGGTAGATCTTGAGGCGAGTTCGTTCCCTTGGTGGTCACCGTAAGAGTGTGGTTTTGATTGTTACATTCATTAGGGGTTTTTGAGTTTAATATACTCTTTAGTTCTTAATCTTGTAATAATCTTGGTCTCACTATCTATCTTTATTTTTCTTGCAATCGTGTATGTGTTGTTGTAGTGGACTGTTTTGGGCCTTCGTTGGATCCGAAACTTGTATTGTTGTTGTACATCTTGTTCATCACGTTTTGTAGCTATTTTGGTGTTGAAATACACCCTTGTATCTTGTATTCTTGTTGTTGGTAGCGAATCCGAGAGTGGTCTCCATCTTGGTCCTCAAATCCTTAAGATTAGTGGACTGTTTTGGAGTTGTTTCGTGCTTCCCTTGTCGATCCCGTATCATTTTTCCTTATCTTGTTGTTGTTGTTGATTTTGTCATCTTAAAGTCTAGTGAAGCCGTGTGGGGCTCTTTTCGATTCACTAGCATTGTTGTTTATCTTGTTATTCTTGTGTTGTTGGACTGAAAAACCGAAACTTTAAACTTGTTGATCTTGTGTTGTTGGACTGAAATCCGGGCCTACTTGAAGCTCTTGGTGTTGTTGGTTTGATTTTGTATCATTTGGTATCAAAGCAAGACCGGTTGTGTTCCAACATAACCCATCTTGGGCTAGTACACGGCTTAAACAAACAACACCAAAAGGAAATTCTGAAAATCTGTCCATTAAAAGTAGAATCCGAGAATGATGTTGCATGTCTAGATCTAAGTGTTATTTTGTTTGTTTAGTGAGTTCCTAGTGTTGGTTTCTTTCTCACCAACACTAAGGTGTCTAGATCTAAAAGTTGAGCTTGAAAACTTGAACATTGTGTAGTGACTTGAAGTGGCCGAAAGTTGTATGTTGTTGATGACCAAAAAGAAATAAAATCGGTGGATGTTGTGTTTATGTGCTAAAGAAGTTGAAGAAGATTGTTGAGGTGTTCATCTTTTGAACTTGTTCATCTTGTTCATCTTGTTGTGTGCTCAAGTTGTAAGACAAGCTATAAAGTTGTTGTGAAAGACTTGCACCCATCACCTTTTAGTCTTGTCAATCACTTTTCCCTAATTCAAGGAGCCTTGTTTTGTGGGATTAGTCTACCAAACATCACTTTCTTGAGTTTGAAAAGGGTGAAATACTACAAGATTTTATTTTTCCCACCAAAAACACTTTGCAAACTATAACAAGTTGTGTGAATATTAGCAAAAAAAAAAAAAGAGAAGAAAAACGTGTGGAACCATTGCATGCTGCCACGTCACTATAAGCTCAACTTAGGATATTCTTTGGTTGCTAATTGTTGATCCTTGGTTTCCCTTACTTGGTCCTAGAACTAATTAACAAACTAGTACATTCCTACTAGGTTGTCAATTAGATCCTTGAACCGTTTGTTCGTGTCAACGTTTATTTGAGTGCTTTTATTCGTTTGAATGAGTTGCTGATTTTTGACTCTAGTCTGGCAAGAATTCTTTGAGTCTTCAAACAAGAATCCATTCCGGATAAGAGCTTACTCATACCTTAAAAATTTCACGGTTACTAGCCAATTATACAACACTTGTGGAACACGAACTTGTGGTGAACTAAAGCGGATAATATCTTGACAATGGAAGGAACTACGTCTCATAGTGTGGATACTAATGCCCTTGATTCTATGAGGGCCACTCTTGAGGCCGTTACCCGGACACTTGAAAGGTTGAATTCGGAATTTGGGGCCGTGAGAGGGGACTTGGCAGCAATAAAGGGGGAAGTGTCGACTATTAGTGGGAGATTAGAACAAGTGGAGAGTCAAAGGAACTCTCGTCCTTCTACTCCTCTACATGTATCTACCAATGGTCATGATAGGACCTCCTCCGCAACCATCACCCCCGAAACAGTCCACCAAATGCTAAATGCACCCCAAGCTCCACTAAATACCGCAAGCCAAACTACCTATTTTCCTCCAAACCGAGACTCCACTAGACCACTACATTTCCAAGCCCCTCCAATTCCACAAGAGGGATTTGGACGCCAAGTACCTCCACTAAATCCGAACCCTCCATTCCAAGCTCCATTAAACCAAAGACCACAAATTCCAAATCCTCCGAATCAAAACGGCCAAGGCCGACCAGCCCACTTTGAAGGATATGGTAGAGAGGAGTATGAAGGAGATGGAGCCTTTGATGATGCTTATATGAGGGAGGAGGAGTTAAGAGGGGGTCGAGGAGAACCTAGGAGATACCGGGGGTATGGAGATAGGGGAAACCGACACCAAGAGAGAGACGTAGGCATCAACACCATCAAGTTGAGCCTACCCATCTTTAAGGTTGAAAGTGATCCCGAGGCCTACTTAACTTGGGAATCGGCTTGTGACAAAGTTTTCCAAGTTAATGACATCTCGGACGAAAAGAAGAGTTGCTACGCTATAGCTCACCTTGAGGGCTATGCTAACACTTGGTGGGAGTATGTTAAACGATTTGGTAATGAATTAGTCGATGGGCAGCCACCACCTTGGTATCGGTTGAGGTATTTGATGAGACAACGATACCTTCCCGAGAGATATCGTCATGAGTTGCTTGCTAGATTATATGGCTTGCGGCAAGGAGGCAAGAGTGTGATGGCCTATTTTGACGAGTTCCAACAACTCATGTTGAAACTTGATCATCGTGGGGAGCAAATCAGTCACGACATCATCCGGTTCAAGTGTGGGTTGAACAAAGAGATCTCCACTCATTTGACCCTTCACCGGTTTGAAACCATTGACGGTATATTCCAAGCGGCCCTTGAGATTGAAAGGGAACTTAAGGAGAGATCATCCTTCAAGGCAAGGGTACAAACCCCCTCGGGTTGGACCAAAAACAAGGACCAACCCGCCCCTATGAAGCTGCCCGAGTCCAAAACCGTCCCTAAATTCCCTCCGAAGCCGGAGGCTCACAAATATCCCAACCCAAAGGGGTTCCAATGCTTCAAGTGCCAAGGTTGGGGGCATAAGGACAACGAATGTCCGAACCGGCGCAATGTGATCCTACGAGAAGGAAAGGTGTACTACCTTGGTGAGGAGGTGGTTTCCGAAAGGGGGGAGGATGAGGCCGAGCCTCAAGATGGAGAGGGAGCTGAAAATGGGCCGAATGTTGATGAAGTAGATGGTAGTGAAGATGTCTATCCACAAGAGGGGGAGTGTGTGGTTCCAAACTTTGTGGTTAGACGTGTCATGATTAGTAAGGCGATAGATGACCCGAGTCAAAGGGAAAATCTATTCCATACTAAGTGTCTTGTAAAGGAGAATGTGTGCACCTTGGTGATTGATAGTGGTAGTTGTACAAATGTTGCGAGCCATGCTATGGTAAATTTCTTGAAGCTACCAACTACACCACACACTAGTCCTTACAAGCTACAATGGTTGAATGATTGTGGTGAATTAAGGGTCACGAGGCAATGTGTGATTCGGTTTAAGGTGGGAAACTACCACGATGAGGTACTTTGTGACGTGATCCCAATGCAAGCATGTCACTTGTTGTTAGGTAGACCATGGCAATATGATAGGTCTACTAAACACGATGGGAGGTCCAACCGGTATACGCTTGAGAAGGATGGCCGAGAGGTCACACTTCATCCTCTCTCACCCTCCCAAGTAAATGAGTGGCATCAAAAAATGAGGGAGTTGAAGGGAAAGGGGGGGGTTATCCGGAAAGGGAGATAAGGGGGGGAGTGTCGTAGGTGAGGAAGTAGGGACATCCGAGGCTGTCCCAACGACAAGAGAGATGGAAAACGTAGTGATGTTGGCTAGGAGGAAAGAACTCTTCGTGGACCATGATGAAAACAAGCCGATGTTACTTTTGGCCCATTGTTTTAATACTAACTCCACTAATTCTTCCATTTCCCCTTTGATTTCTTGTGTGTTGCAGGAGTATGAAGATGTATTTCTTCAAGAACTTCCGCAAGGATTACCCCCACTTCGGGGAATTGAGCACCAAATTGATTTGGTGCCGGGTTCACAACTTCCAAACAAACCGGCCTATAGGAGCAATCCCATGGACACTAAGGAGCTTGAAAGACAAGTTGAGGAGCTTCTCAACAAGGGATACATCAAGGAAAGCATGAGTCCGTGTGCTGTTCCGGTGCTTTTGGTACCAAAGAAGGACGGAACTTGGCGCATGTGCGTCGATTGTAGAGCCATCAACAAAATCACTATAAGGTATCGTCATCCAATCCCTAGACTAGATGATATGTTAGATGAGCTCCACGGATCTTGTTTGTTTTCTAAAGTGGACCTTAGGAGTGGCTATCACCAAATTCGCATGCAACCCGGTGATGAGTGGAAGACCGCATTCAAGACCAAATTCGGTCTATATGAGTGGCTGGTCATGCCCTTCGGCCTTACCAATGCTCCTAGCACCTTTATGAGGCTAATGAATCATGTAATGAAGCCTTATATTGGAAAATTTGTAGTGGTTTACTTTGATGATGTGTTGGTGTATAGTAAATCTATTGATGATCATGTAATGCATTTGAGATGTGTGTTTGATGTGCTCCGAAAGGAGAAGCTGTATGCCAACATGGAGAAGTGTTCTTTTGGTGTTGATAAGATTATATTCTTGGGTTTTGTCGTGAGCTCAAGGGGTGTGGAAGTGGACGATTCCAAGATAGACTCTATTCGAAGTTGGCCGACCCCTAAAACTATTGGAGAAATCCGAAGTTTCCACGGGTTGGCAAGCTTTTATAGGAGGTTTGTCAAAGGGTTTAGTTCCATAGCAGCCCCCTTAACCGAGGTAATTAGAAAGGATGGACCCTTTAAATGGGGTGATGAGCAAGCTAGGGCTTTTGAGGCCTTGAAAGCTACGCTCATCTCGGCGCCTTTATTGCAATTGCCCGACTTTGATAAGATGTTTGAAGTAGAGTGTGATGCTAGTAAGGTTGGCATCGGGGCTGTTTTGATGCAAGAAGGTAAGCCCGTTGCTTATTTCAGTGAAAAGCTCAAAGGGGCAACTCTTAATTACTCAACTTAACATTTGGAGTTGTACGCCCTTGTTAGAGCTTTGGGAAATTGGCAACATTATTTGTGGCCTAAGGAGTTTGTGATACGAACGGATCATGAGTCGTTGAAACACCTTAAGAGCCAAGACAAGTTGAATAGGCGTCATGCTAAGTGGATTGAGTTCATCGAGACTTTCCCTTATGTAATTCATTACAAAAGGGGAAAGGAAAATGTTGTTGCCGATGCCTTGTCTAGGAAGCATGTGCTTGTTGCTACCTTGTCGTCGAAATTGATGGGTTTTGAGAGCTTGCGGTTGTTGTATCCCGAGGATCCTACCTTTGCTCTTATTTTTAGGGAATGCGAAGAGTGGGACCGTTGGCTTAAGGAGAATGACCATTCCTCCTACTCTCGGTTCGATGGGTATTTGTTCAAAGGGAGGAGGTTGTGTGTTCCTTCTAGTTCTTGGAGGGAATTATTTGTGAGGGAGGCCCATGATGGAGGCCTCATGGGGCACTTTGGGGTAGACAAGACCCTCGGAATCTTAGAGGAGAACTTCTATTGGCCCAAAATGCGCAAAGACGTCACTAAAATTTGTAGTCAATGCGTGGCCTGCCGGAGTGCGAAATCTCGTCTCCTACCTCAAGGATTATACACCCCACTCCCTACTCCCCTTAGACCTTGGTTGGACATTTCGATGGATTTTGTTTTGGGGCTGCCAAGGACTAGAAAGGGCCGAGATAGCATTTTTGTTATTGTTGATAGATTCTCTAAAATGGCTCATTTTATTCCATGTGCTAAAACCGAGGATGCTCGTAGTGTAGCTTCATTATTTGTTGAACATGTTGTAAAGCTTCACGGGGTACCGAGGACTATTGTGAGCGATAGGGACTCCAAGTTCCTAAGTCTCTTTTGGAAGTCCATGTGGGGTAGGCTTGGAACGAAGTTACTTTTCTCCACGTCATGCCACCCACAAACCGATGGCCAAACGGAGGTAGTAAATAGAACCTTAGGGTCTATGCTACGTTCTATGGTTAAATGTAAACTGACTTCATGGGAAGATCACCTACCCTTGGTGGAGTTTGCATACAACCGGGTAATACATTCGAGCACGGGAATGACTCCCTTTGAATGTGTTTACGGCCTAAATCCCCTTACCCCTTTAGATCTCACTCCTTTGTCTAGTGATCTCATGACCGGCTTAGATGGAAATAAAAGAGCCGAGGCAATGAAGAAAATGCATGAGACGGTGCGGATCAAACTTGAAAAGAAGAACCAAGAGGTTGCAAAAAGGGTAAACAAAGGGAGAAGAAGGCTTGTGCTTGAACCCGGAGATTGGGTGTGGGTGCATCTTCGGAAGGATCGGTTTCCAGCTCAAAGGAAGTCCAAATTGCTGCCAAGGGGTGATGGTCCTTTCCATGTACTTGAGAGAATCAATGACAACGCCTACAAGATTGACCTTCCACCGGAATATCAAGTGCACAACACTTTCAACGTTGGTGATCTCTCCCTCGTGGATGCGGTTGAAGATGACCAAGTGCTGAATTTGAGGTCAAATTCCTCTCAAGATGGAGAGGATGATACGGTTGGGGCAGCCTCCACAGGTACACGGCCTTTCACACGAAGCCAAGCTCGGGAATTACAAAAACTCCAAGCTTTGTTCATGCAAGTGGCCGTGTGTGAGTTGGTGATTGAACCAACCAAGGAACTAAACGTTTTTATGTGTGAAGAGAGGTCTTAATGTGTAATAAGCTACTCTTCAAGGTTGGCACAAGAAGCAAGGGCGGATGGGTCATTTTACCCCTTTTGTTTGTAGTATAAATAGAACATGTTAGAGAGTTAGTCCTCACTTTTTCAATGCTGATTTTTGTAACCTAAAGAACACTAAACTTCTCTCTCTCTCTTCCACTCTTGGAAGCCACCACTACTATCTCACAAGTAGAGGGATACTTGTGTTGTCTCTTTGGCTAGAAACAAGGGTTTTGAGGTCGTTGAGTGCCTCTTGGTCCTCGTAAGAACTTGGTGTTTATATTCATTAGACTTAGGGTCCTCTCTTGATGTTAGGGTTCTTAGTTTCTTGAATGTTATATGTCAAGTTATCTATCTTTCCTTATCTTGTGGTTGTTGTTGATTTTGTCATCTTAAAGTCTAGTGAAGCCGTGTGGGGCTCTTTTCGATTCACTAGCATTGTTGTTTATCTTGTTATTCTTGTGTTGTTGGACTGAAAAACCGAAACTTTAAACTTGTTGATCTTGTGTTGTTGGACTGAAATCCGGGCCTACTTGAAGCTCTTGGTGTTGTTGGTTTGATTTTGTATCATATTCTCCCACTAATAGTCGACACTTCACCCTTTATTGCTGCCAAGTCCCCTCTCACGGCCCCAAATTCCGAATTCAACCTTTCAAGTGTCCGGGTAACGGCCTCAAGAGTGACCCTCATAGAATCAAGGGCATTAGTATCCACACTATGAGACGTAGTTCCTTCCATTGTCAAGATATTATCCGCTTTAGTTCACCACAAGTTCGTGTTCCACAAGTGTTGTATAATTGGCTAGTAACCGTGAAATTTTTAAGGTATGAGTAAGCTCTTATCCGGAATGGATTCTTGTTTGAAGACTCAAAGAATTCTTGCTGGACTAGAGTCAAAAATCAGCAACTCATTCAAACGAATAAAAGCACTCAAATAAACGTTGACACGAACAAACGGTTCAAGGATCTAGTTGACAACCTAGTAGGAATGTACTAGTTTGTTAATTAGTTCTAGGACCAAGTAAGGGAAACCAAGGATCAACAATTAGCAACCAAAGAATATCCTATGTTGAGCTTATAGTGACGTGGCAGCATGCAATGGTTCCACACGTTTTTCTTCTCTTTTTTTTTTTTGTTAATATTCACACAACTTGTTATAGTTTGCAAAGTGTTTTTGGTGGGAAAAATAAAATCTTGTAGTATTTCACCCTTTTCAAACTCAAGAAAGTGATGTTTGGTAGACTAATCCCACAAAACAAGGCTCCTTGAATTAGGGAAAAGTGATTGACAAGACTAAAAGGTGATGGGTGCAAGTCTTTCACAACAACTTTATAGCTTGTCTTACAACTTGAGCATACAACAAGATGAACAAGATGAACAAGTTCAAAAGATGAACACCTCAACAATCTTCTTCAACTTCTTTAGCACATAAACACAACATCCACCGATTTTATTTCTTTTTGGTCATCAACAACATACAACTTTCGGCCACTTCAAGTCACTACACAATGTTCAAGTTTTCAAGCTCAACTTTTGGATCTAGACACCTTAGTGTTGGTGAGAAAGAAACCAACACTAGGAACTCACTAAACAAGCAAAATAACACTTAGATCTAGACATGCAACATCATTCTCGGCTTCAACTTTTAATGGACAGATTTTCAGAATTTCCTTTTGGTGTTGTTTGTTTAAGCCGTGTACTAGCCCAAGATGGGTTATGTTGGAACACAACCGGTCTTGCTTTGATACCAAATGATACAAAATCAAACCAACAACACCATGAGCTTCAAGTAGGCTCAGATTTCAGTCCAACAACACAAGAATAACAAGATAAATAACAATGCTAGTGAATCGAAAAGAGCCCCACACGGCTTCACTAGACTTTAAGATGACAAAATCAACAACAACAACAAGATAAAGAAAGATAGATAACTTGACATATAACATTCAAGAAACTAAGAACCCTAACATCAAGAGAGGACCCTAAGTCTAATGAATATAAACACCAAGTTCTTACGAGGACCAAGAGGCACTCAATGACCTCAAAACCCTTGTTTCTAGCCAAAGAGACAACACAAGTATCCCTCTACTTGTGAGATAGTAGTGGCGGCTTCCAAGAGTGGAAGAGAGAGAGAGAAGTTTAGTGTTCTTAGGTTACAAAAAATCAGCATTCAAAAAGTGAGGACTAACTCTCTAACATGTTCTATTTATACTACAAACAAAAGGGGTAAAATGACCCATCCGCCCTTGCTTCTTGTGCCAACCTTGAAGAGTAGCTTATTACTCATTAAGACCTCTCTTCACACATAAAAACGTTTAGGTCCTTGGTTGGTTCAATCACCAACTCACACACGGCCACTTGCATGAACAAAGCTTGGAGTTTTTGTAATTCCCGAGCTTGGCTTCGTGTGAAAGGCCGTGTACCTGTGGAGGCTGCCCCAACCGTATCACCTAACACCAAATCTAGGTTCGGAGTAAGGAGTGTAAGACTCCTCACATGCCCCAACATCATCATAAGATCCATCACGAGGTCCTACATCATCTCCAAAGTTACCATAAGCACTAGGCACTTCATTCACCTCATTTTCTCCCTGAAAACAGTAACTTTCAAATCTGCCCAAGTCTCGATCATGGCTATTTTCATAGCCTCCGCAATCTCCCTCAACTTCGTAGCCATAAAACCCTTCACTACAATCATAGTCTCCCATGTTGTAGTCACAATAATCCCCGGTTATCGAAGACATATTCCCCTTATATCACCTTTTAAACCTACAAAATGAACAAACAAGATTAGTAGTAAAAACTTCTCACTAACACTCGTATTCACTCACCTTTGTGATTCTCACAATTGGAGCGGCAAATATTGAAAGGTTGTTTATACTCCGGTAGTCAATAGGATGTCAATTCTACTTGGTGGCCGGAATAGATTCTTGTTTGATCGACTCAAGACACAAAAATAAAATTCACTTACGAACTTGAAACAAAGAAGTTACTACGAGTTAAAAATGAGAAAAGCACACAAACAACGAAGACACGAAGAAACGGATTCAATAATTAATCTACAACTAAGTAGGTGATTACTAGTTGTTAATTAATTCTAGAATCAAGACATGAAACTAATGAAACAATAAGATGAAACTAAGAATCTAAAATTTTGAGCTCGGAAATATTGCGTGAACAGTAGCAGTGATGACATGGCAGTCACGTATTGGTTTCGGTCCCATACAACTTTTGTTGTCCAATTTCAAGTCTTGGTCAATTTTTCAATTTGGACTTTGGTGGAATTTGTTTAAGGAGGGAAATTCAAACAAGTCTTGGAGCCCTTTTCAATTTCAAGTTTTCAAGACTTGACTTTATTGTACTTCTCCTTAAAACATGGATCCTTAAATCATGGAAAAGTGTTGGAAAGTGGTTGAGACTTGATTGATAGGTCTTTGTTGGTTGTAGTGTCTTTCAAGACTAACAAATAATACACCCTTTTCCTTCAACTTTTTAGATTTAACATTCACTTTATCTTCAACAATATATGAAGGTGGTGATGAACATCAAGAACAACAACACCAACACCAAGAACTACAACAATAATCTCCAAGAACACCAACAATTTTCACACGGCCACTCCCAAATTCCACAATAACAATATCTCCAACACTTGGCCAAGACAACTACACCTTCAACAAAATGTTTCTCAATCCACCAATTAACAACAATATCACGTGGCCAAGCTTATAACAACAACAAGATGAAAGCCACAAGGCCAAAACAGTCCACCACAACAATGTTCAACAACAAATCGGCCAAGTCCAAGTTCACGTATACAACACCAACAATGTAAGCTCAAACTTAGATTTAGACTAAAGAGTGTTAGAGATGAAGAAAACTAACACTAGAAACAACAAAACAAGTAAAAACTAACCGAGATTTTTTTTTTTTTTTTGAATTTTCTAACAAGCAAGCCCAAGATTGATCTTGTAGGAACAATATCAAGCCATGCTTTGATACCAAATGATACGGGATTGACAAGGGAAGCACGAAACAAACACCAAATCAGTCCACTAATCTTAAGGATTCGAGGACCAAGATGGAGACCTCACTCGGATTCGCTACCAACAACAAGAATACAAGATACAAGAGTATATTTTAACACCAAAACAGTTACAAAACGTGATGAACAAGATGAACAACAATAATACAAGTTTCGGATTCAACGAAGACCCCAAAACAGTCCACTACACAACACATACACGATTTGCAAGAAAAATAAAGATAGATAGTGAGACCAAGATTATTACAAGATTAAGAACCAAGCGTATTTCAACACTAACCCCTAATGAATGTAACAATCAAAACCACACTCTTACGGTGACCACCAAGGGAATGAACTCGCCTCAAGATCTACCGTTTCCAAGCAAAGATCAATATTGGCTTTTCCAAGCCCTATGCTAAGGGTGACTTTTCCAAGTCCTACAACTAAGGGTGTTACACTCTCAAAAGAGAGAAGTTATGTCTTTCAATTCTTCATCCTTCCCAAAATCTAGTGAAAATAAGACTAAGGGGGCCTATTTATAATATATTACAAATGAAGATAACAAGACCACTTTGCCCTTAATGAGAGGGGCGGCCATGGTGTGTAAATACACCATGTGTAATGTCCAAAATACCCTTAATTAAGGTCCAAAACCATGAGTCCTCAACCTTAAATTCTCCAAGCAATCTTCCACACGCGAGATTGCTTTAAGTTATGCTCAAAACGGGTCCTCCATGCATGTTCTTGTTTTCTCGAGGTGACCAAGTCTTGAGTCTCTATGTGTTGGCCTCCAAAAATGTCATCAAAAGATAAGATGGCCATTTGTCCCGTATCATCCTCCCCTTCTTGAAAAGGATTCGACCTCGAATCCAAACCTTGCAAAACCGAAAAGAGGACCAACAAATGCAAACTCCTCATAGCATGAGGGTTAGGGTTAGCATAACAAATCATCTCAACATGCCAAGGTTGCACATATTTGCAATATAACCAAGAATCCTTTGAAAGGAATATTAAAAACTCAATAAAAGATGTACAAAGGATTTGGTTATAGGATACATCAAGAGTGCCACTTTGCTTGTCATGTAGACCAAGCAGCAAGTTTGGTGCACCAGCATCACCATTTCTAAATTTGGCACCGGGGTCAAATGGGAAAAGTGGCCATAGACACGGGTCTCGACAACACTTCCCTTTCCCGTGGTCTACACCCAAACTAAATGACATACTTTCTACAATAACATACATATCATCCAAAGCAAATAGAGAGTAGAGAAAGGTATCACTCAAATCGGCTTCTACTAAGGTGCTCTCATGTGTGTACTCACTATTAGTTTCCCAATAATCACCATGAGTACTCTCAATAATGAAATCACACAAAGTAGAAGAAGAAGTAGCTTCCGCAACTACACATTCCTTACCCTTAAGAGTTCTCTCATCTTCCAAGAAGAGATTTCCCTCTCTAGGAGGAATGTTGTCACACCATAGTGGGTTAGCATATAGGCTATAGCGTCCAAGGCAAGCTATACCATCATTTTCACCACTAGGTTCATTAGGAGTGTTTAAATCATCTTCAAACAAGACATTATACATAAAAAGAGTGTGATCTACCTCACGGACAGATTTGGAACAAGCAAGTTCCTCACTCTCTAAATGATCAACATCAAGTTTCAAGGATGTTTCAAACACAACATGATACGGTTGGGGCAGCCTCCACAGGTACACGGCCTTTCACACGAAGCCAAGCTCGAGAATTACAAAAACTCCAAGCTTTGTTCATGCAAATGGCCGTGTGTGAGTTGGTGATTGAACCAACCAAGGACCTAAACGTTTTTATGTGTGAAGAGAGGTCTTAATGTGTAATAAACTACTCTCCAAGGTTGGCACAAGAAGCAAGGGCAGATGGGTCATTTTACCCCTTTTGTTTGTAGTATAAATAGAACATGTTAGAGAGTTATCCCTTAGTTTTTGAATGCTGATTTTGTAACCTAAAAACACTAAACATTTCCTCTCTCTCTCTACTCTTAGAAGCCGTCCCTATTATCTCACAAGTAGAGGGATACTTGTGTTGTCTCTTTGGCTAGAAACAAGGGTTTTGAGGTCGTTGAGTGCCTCTTGGTCCTCGTAAGAACTTGGTGTTTATATTCATTAGACTTAGGGTCCTCTCTTGATGTTAGGGTTCTTAGTTTCTTGAATGTTATATGTCAAGTTATCTATCTTTCTTTATCTTGTTGTTGTTGTTGATTTTGTTATCTTAAAGTCTAGTGAAGCCGTGTGGGGCTCTTTTCGATTCACTAGCATTGTTATCTATCTTGTTGTTCTTGAGTTGTTGGACTGAAAAACCGAAACTTAAACTTGTTGTTCTTGTGTTGTTGGACTGAAATCTGAGCCTACTTGAAGCTCTTGGTGTTGTTGGTTTGATTTTGTATCATTTGGTATCAAAGCGAGACCGGTTGTGTTCCAACATAACCCATCTTGGGCTAGTTCACGGCTTAAACAAACAACACCAAAAAGAAATTCTGAAAATCTGTCCATTAAAAGTTGAAACCAAGAATGATGTTGTATGTTTAGATCTAGGTGCTATTTTGCTTGTTTAGTGAGTTTCTAGTGGTTGTTTCTTTCTCACCAACACTAAGGTGTCTAGATCCAAAAGTTGAGCTTGAAAACTTGAACATTGTGTAGTGACTTGAAGTGGCCGAAAGTTGTATGTTGTTGATAACCAAAAGAAAAATCGGTGGTTGTGTGTTTATGTGCTAAAGAAGTTGATGAAGTTTGTTGAGGTGTTCATCTTTTGAAATTGTTCATCTTGTTCATCTTGTTGTGTGCTCAAGTTGTAAGACAAGCTATAAAGTTGTTGTGAAAGACTTGCACCCATCACCTTCTAGTCTTGTCAATCACTTTTCCCTAATTTAAGGAGCCTTGTTTTGTGGGATTAGTCAACCAAACCTCACTTTCTTGAGTTTGAAAAGGGTGAAATACTACAAGATTTTATTTTTCCCACCAAAACACTTTGCAAACTATAACAAGTTGTGTGAATATTAACACAAAAAAAAAAAAAAAAAAGAGAAGAAGAACGTGTGGAACCATTGCATGCTGCCACGTCACTATAAGCTCAACTTAGGATATTCTTTGGTTGCTAATTGTTGATCCTTGGTTTCCCTTACTTGGTCCTAGAACTAATTAACAAACTAGTACATTCCTACTAGGTTGTCAACTAGTTCCTTGAACCGTTTGTTCGTGTCAACGATTATTTGAGTGCTTTTATTCGTTTGAATGAATTGCTGATTTTTGACTCTAGTCCGGCAAGAATTCTTTGAGTCTTCAAACAAGAATCCATTCCGGATAAGAGCTTACTCATACCTTAAAAATTTCACGGTTACTAGCCAATTATACAACACTTGTGGAACACGAACTTGTGGTGAACTAAAGCGGATAATATCTTGACAATGGAAGGAGCTACGTCTCATAATGTGGATACTAATGCCCTTGATTCTATGAGCGTCACTCTTGAGGCCGTGATACGGTTGGGGCAGCCTCCACACGTACACGGCCTTTCACACGAAGCCAAGCTCGGGAATTACAAAAACTCCAAGCTTTGTTCATGCAAGTGGCCGTGTGTGAGTTGGTGATTGAACCAACCAAGGACCTAAACGTTTTTATGTGTGAAGAGGGGTCCTAATGTGTAATAAACTACTCTTCAAGGTTGGCACAAGAAGCAAGGGCGGATGGGTCATTTTACCCCTTTTGTTTGTAGTATAAATAGAACATGTTAGAGAGTTAGTCTTTAGTTTTTGAATGCTGAAATTTGTAACCTAAAATACTAAACATTTCTCTCTCTCTTCCACTCTTGGAAGCCGCCACTATTTCCTCACAAGTAGAGGGATACTTGTGTTGTCTCTTTGGCTAGAAACAAGGGTTTTGAGGTCTTTGAGTGCCTCTTGGTCCTCGTAAGAACTTGGTGTTTATATTCATTAGACTTAGGGTCCTCTCTTGATGTTAGGGTTCTTAGTTTCTTGAATGTTATATGTCAAGTTATCTATCTTTCTTTATCTTGTTGTTGTTGTCGACTTTGTTATCTTAAAGTCTAGTGAAGCCGTGTGGGGCTCTTTTCGATTCACTAGCATTGTTATCTATCTTGTTGTTCTTGTGTTGTTGGGCTGAAAAAAACTGAATATTAAACTTGATGTTCTTGGTGTTGTTGGACTGAAATCCGAGTCTACTTGATGTTCTTGTTGTTGTTGGTTTGATCTTGTATCATTTGGTATCAAAGCTTGACCGGTTGTGTTCCAACATAACCCATCTTGGGCTAGTACACGGCTTAAACAAACAACACCAAAAAGGAAATTCTGAAAATCAGTCCATTAAAAGTGGAATCCGAGAATGATGTTGCATGTCTAGATCTAAGTGTTAATTTTGCTTGTTTAGTGAGTTCCTAGTGTTGGTTTCTTTCTCACCAACACTAAGGTGTCTAGATCCGAAAGTTGAGCTTGAAAACTTGAACATTGTGTAGTGACTTGAAGTGGCCGAAAGTTGTATGTTGTTGATGACCAAAGAAAAATAAAATCGGTGGATGTTGTGTTTATGTGCTAAAGAAGTTGAAGAAGATTGTTGAGGTGTTCATCTTTTGAACTTGTTCATCTTGTTCATCTTGTTGTGTGCTCAAGTTGTAAGACAAGCTATAAAGTTGTTGTGAAAGACTTGCACCCATCACCACAAGTCTTGTCAATCACTTTTCCCTAATTCAAGGAGCCTTGTTTTGTGGGCTTAGTCTACCAAACATCACTTTCTTGGGTTTGAAAAGGGTGAAATACTACAAGATTTTATTTTCCCACCAAAAAACACTTTGAAAACTATAACAAGTTGTGTGAATATTGACAAAAAAAAAAGAAAAGAAAACGTATGGAACCATTGCATGCTGCCACGTCACTATAAGCTCAACTTAGGATGTTCTTTGGTTGCTAATTGTTGATCCTTGGTTTCCCTTACTTGGTCCTAGAACTAATTAACAAACTAGTACATTCCTACTAGGTTGTCAATTAGATCCTTGAACCGTTTGTTCGTGTCAACGTTTATTTGAGTGCTTTTATTCGTTTGAATGAGTTGCTGATTTTTGGTTCTAGTCCGGCAAGAATTCTTTGAGTCTTCAAACAAGAATCCATTCCGGATAAGAGCTTACTCATACCTTAGAATTTCACGGTTACTAGCCAATTATACAACACTTGTGGAACACGAACTTGTGGTGAACTAAAGCGGATAATATCTTGACAATGGAAGGAACTACGTCTCATAGTGTGGATACTAATGCCCTTGATTCTATGAGGGTCACTCTTGAGGCCGTTACCCGGACACTTGAAAGGTTGAATTCGGAATTTGGGGCCGTGAGAGGGGACTTGGCAGCAATAAGGGGGAAGTGTCGACTATTAGTGGGAGATTAGAACAAGTGGAGAGTCAAAGGAACTCTCGTCCTTCTACTCCTATACATGTATCTACCAATGGTCATGATAGGACCTCCTCCGCAACCATCACCCCCGAAACAGTCCACCAAATGCTAAATGCACCCCAAGCTCCACTAAATACCGCAAGCCAAACTACCTATTTTCCTCCAAACCGAGACTCCACTAGACCACTACATTTCCAAGCCCCTCCAATTCCACAAGAGGGATTTGGACGCCAAGTACCTCCACTAAATCCGAACCCTCCATTCCAAGCTCCATTAAACCAAAGACCACAAATTCCAAATCCTCCGAATCAAAACGGCCAAGGCCGACCAGCCCACTTTGAAGGATACGGTAGAGAGGAGTATGAAGGAGATGGAGCCTTTGATGATGCTTATATGAGGGAGGAGGAGTTAAGAGGGGGTCGAGGAGAACCTAGGAGATACCGGGGGTATGGAGATAGGGGAAACCGACACCAAGAGAGAGACGTAGGCATCAACACCATCAAGTTGAGCCTACCCATATTTAAGGGTGAAAGTGATCCCGAGGCCTACTTAACTTGGGAATCGGCTTGTGACAAGGTTTTCCAAGTTAATGACATCTCGGACAAAAAGAAGAGTTGCTACGCTATAGCTCACCTTGAGGGCTATGCTAACACTTGGTGGGAGTATGTTAAACGATTTGGTAATGAATTAGTCGATGGGCAGCCACCACCTTGGTATCGGTTGAGGTATTTGATGAGACAACGATACCTTCCCGAGAGATATCGTCATGAGTTGCTTGCTAGATTATATGGCTTGCGGCAAGGAGGCAAGAGTGTGATGGCCTACTTCGACGAGTTCCAACAACTCATGTTGAAACTTGATCATCGTGGGGAGCAAATCAGCCACGACATCATCCGGTTCAAGTGTGGGTTGAACAAAGAGATCTCCACTCATTTGACCCTTCACCGGTTTGAAACCATTGACGGTATATTCCAAGCGGCCCTTGAGATTGAAAGGGAACTTAAGGAGAGATCATCCTTCAAGGCAAGGGTACCAACTCCCTCGGGTTGGACCAAAAACAAGGACCAACCCGCACCTACGAAGCTGCCCGAGTCCAAAACAGTCCCTAAATTTCCTCCGAAACCGGAGGCTCACAAATATCCCAACCCAAAGGGGTTCCAATGCTTCAAGTGCCAAGGTTGGGGGCATAAGGCCAATGAATGTCCGAACCGGCGCAATGTGATCCTACGAGAAGGAAAGGTGTACTACCTTGGTGAGGAGGTGGAATCTGAAAGGGGGGAGGATGAGGCCGAGCCTCAAGATGGAGAGGGAGCTGAAAATGGGCCGAATGATGATGAAGTAGACGGTAGTGAAGATGTCTATCCACAAGAAGGGGAGTGTGTGGTTCCTAACTTTGTGGTTAGACGTGTCATGATTAGTAAGGCGATAGGTGACCCGAGTCAAAGAGAAAATCTATTCCATACTAAGTGTCTTGTAAAGGAGAATGTGTGCACCTTGGTGATTGATAGTGGTAGTTGTACAAATGTTGCGAGCCATGCTATGGTAAATTTCTTGAAGCTACCAACTACACCACACACTAGTCCTTACAAGCTACAATGGTTGAATGATTGTGGTGAATTAAGGGTCACAAGGCAATGTGTGATTCGGTTTAAGGTGGGAAACTACCACGATGAGGTACTTTGTGACGTGATCCCAATGCAAGCATGTCACTTGTTGTTAGGTAGACCATGGCAATATGATAGGTCTACTAAACACGATGGGAGGACCAACCGGTATACGCTTGAGAAGGATGGCCGAAAGGTCACACTTCATCCTCTTTCACCCTCCCAAGTAAACGAGTGGCATCAAAGGATGAGAGAGTTGAAGGGAAAGGGGAAGGAATCCGGGAAGGGAGAAAAGGGGGGGAGTGCCGTAGGTGAGGAAGTCAGGACATCCGAGGCTGTCCCAACGACAAGGGAGATGGAAAACGTAGTGATGTTGGCTAGGAGGAAAGAACTCTTCGTGGATCATGATGAAAACAAGCCGATGTTACTCTTGGCCCATTGTTTTAATACTAACCCCACTAATTCTTCCATTTCCCCTTTGATTTGTTGTGTGTTGCAGGAGTATGAAGATGTATTTCCTCAAGAACTTCCGCAAGGATTGCCCCCACTTCGGGGAATCGAGCACCAAATTGATTTGGTGCCGGGTTCACAACTTCCAAACAAACCGGCCTATAGGAGCAATCCCATGGACACTAAGGAGCTTGAAAGACAAGTTGAGGAGCTTCTCAACAAGGGATACATCAAGGAAAGCATGAGTCCGTGTGCTGTTCCGGTGCTTTTGGTACCAAAGAAGGACGGAACTTGGCGTGTGTGCGTCGATTGTAGGGCCATCAACAAAATCACTATAAGGTATCGTCATCCAATCCCTAGACTAGATGATATGTTAGATGAGCTCCACGGATCTTGTTTATTTTCTAAAGTGGACCTTAGGAGTGGCTATCACCAAATTCGCATGCAACCCGGTGATGAGTGGAAGACCGCATTCAAGACCAAATTCGGTCTATATGAGTGGCTGGTCATGCCCTTCGGCCTTACCAATGCTCCTAGCACCTTTATGAGGCTAATGAATCATGTAATGAAGCCTTATATTGGAAAATTTGTGGTGGTTTACTTTGATGATGTGTTGGTATATAGTAAATCTATTGATGATCATGTAATGCATTTGAGATGTGTGTTTGATGTGCTCCGAAAGGAGAAGCTTTATGCCAACATGGAGAAGTGTTCTTTTGGTGTTGATAAGGTTATATTCTTGGGTTTTGTCGTGAGCTCAAGGGGTGTGGAAGTGGACGATTCCAAGATAGACTCTATTCGAAGTTGGCCGACCCCTAAAACTATTGGAGAAATCCAAAGTTTCCACGGGTTGGCAAGCTTCTATAGGAGGTTTGTCAAAAGATTTAGTTCCATAGCAGCCCCCTTAACCGAGGTAATTAGAAAAGACGGACCCTTTAAATGGGGTGATGAGCAAGCTAGGGCTTTTGAGGCCTTGAAAGCTACGCTCATCTCGGTGCCTTTATTGCAATTGCCCGATTTTGATAAGATGTTTGAAGTAGAGTGTGATGCTAGTAAGGTTGGCATCGGGGCTGTTTTGATGCAAGAAGGTAAGCCCGTTGCTTATTTCAGTGAAAAGCTCAAAGGGGCAACTCTTAATTACTCAACTTATGATTTGGAGTTGTACGCCCTTGTTAGAGCTTTGGGAAATTGGCAACATTATTTGTGGCCTAAGGAGTTTGTGATACGAACGGATCATGAGTCGTTGAAACACCTTAAGAGCCAAGACAAGTTGAATAGGCGTCATGCTAAGTGGATTGAGTTCATCGAGACTTTCCCTTATGTAATTCATTACAAAAGGGGAAAGGAAAATGTTGTTGCCGATGCCTTGTCTAGGAAGCATGTGCTTGTTGCTACCTTGTCTTCGAAATTGATGGGTTTTGAGAGCTTGCGGTTGTTGTATCCCGAGGATCCTACCTTTGCTCCTATCTTTAGGGAATGCGAAGAGTGGGGAAGGGACCGTTGGCTTAAGGAGAATGACCATTCCTCCTACTCTCGGTTCGATGGGTATTTGTTCAAAGGGAGGCGGTTGTGTGTTCCTTCTAGTTCTTGGAGGGAATTATTTGTGAGGGAGGCCCATGACGGAGGCCTCATGGGGCACTTTGGGGTAGACAAGACCCTCGGAATCTTAGAGGAGAACTTCTATTGGCCAAAAATGCGCAAAGACGTCACTAAAATTTATAGTCAATGCGTGGCCTGCCGGAGTGCGAAATCTCGTCTCCTACCTCAAGGATTGTACACCCCACTCCCTACTCCCCTTAGACCTTGGTTGGACATTTCGATGGATTTTGTTTTGGGGCTGCCAAGGACTAGAAAGGGCCGAGATAGCATTTTTGTTATTGTTGATAGATTCTCTAAAATGGCTCATTTTATTCCATGTGCTAAAATTGAGGATGCTCGTAGTGTAGCTTCATTATTTGTTGAACATGTTGTAAAGCTTCACGGGGTACCGAGGACTATTGTGAGCGATAGGGACTCCAAGTTCCTAAGTCTCTTTTGGAAGTCCATGTGGGGTAGGCTTGGAACTGATACAAGATCAAACCAACAACACCAAGAGCAACAAGTAGGTTCGGATTTCAGTCCAACAACACAAGAATAACAAGTTCAATTTTCAGTTTTCAGCACACAACAAGAGAGCAAATAGATGAACAAGAATGCTAGTGAATCGAAAGTAGCCCCACACGGCTTCACTAGTCTTTAAAGATAACAAAATTAACAACAACAACAACAACAAGATAAAGAAAAGATAGATAACTTGACATATAACATTCAAGATACTAAGAACCCTAACATCAAGAGAGGACCCTAAGTCTAGAGAATGTAAACACCAAGTTCTTACAAGGACCAAGAGGCACTCAAAGACCTCAAAACCCTTGTTTCTAGCCAAAGATACAACACAAGTATTCCTCTACTTGTGAGATGTTGGAGGCGGCTCCAAGAGTGGAAGAGAGAGGAAATGTTGTGATATTTTAGGTTACAAAAATCAGATTTCAAAAACTATCTAATAACTCTCTCACATCTTCTATTTATACTACAAAAGGAAAGGGGTAAAATGACTCATCCGCCCTTGCTTCTTGTGCCAACCTTGGAGAGTAGTTTATTACACATTAGGACCCCTCTTCACACATAAAAACGTTTAAGTCCTTGGTTGGTTCAATCACCAACTCACACACGGCCATTTGCATGAACAAAGCTTGGAGTTTTTGTAATTCCCGAGCTTGGCTTCGTGTGAAAGGCCGTGTGGCTGTCCTAACCGTATCAGGAACGAAGTTACTTTTCTCCACGTCTTGCCACCCACAAACCGATGGCCAAACGGAGGTAGTAAATAGAACCTTAGGGTCTATGCTACGTTCTATGGTTAAGGGTAAACTGACTTCATGGGAAGATCACCTACCCTTGGTGGAGTTTGCATACAACCGGGTAATACATTCGAGCACGGGAATGACTCCCTTTGAATGTGTTTACGGCCTAAATCCCCTTACCCCTTTAGATCTCACTCCTTTGTCTAGTGATCTCATGACCAGCTTAGATGGAAATAAAAGAGCCGAGGCAATGAAGAAAATGCATGAGACGGTGCGGCTCAAGCTTGAAAAGAAGAACCAAGAGGTTGCAAAAAGGGTAAACAAAGGGAGAAGAAGGCTTGTGCTTGAACCCGGAGATTGGGTGTGGGTGCATCTTCGAAAGGATCGGTTTCCAGCTCAAAGGAAGTCCAAATTGCTGCCAAGGGGTGATGGTCCTTTCCAAGTACTTGAGAGAATCAATGACAACGCCTACAAGATTGACCTTCCACCGGAATATCAAGTGCACAACACTTTCAACGTTGGTGATCTCTCCCTCGTTGATGCGGTTGAAGATGACCAAGTGCTGAATTTGAGGTCAAATTCCTCTCAAGATGGAGAGGATGATACGGTTGGGGCAGCCTCCACACGTACACGGCCTTTCACACGAAGCCAAGCTCGGGAATTACAAAAACTCCAAGCTTTGTTCATGCAAGTGGCCGTGTGTGAGTTGGTGATTGAACCAACCAAGGACCTAAACGTTTTTATGTGTGAAGAGGGGTCCTAATGTGTAATAAACTACTCTTCAAGGTTGGCACAAGAAGCAAGGGCGGATGGGTCATTTTACCCCTTTTGTTTGTAGTATAAATAGAACATGTTAGAGAGTTAGTCTTTAGTTTTTGAATGCTGAAATTTGTAACCTAAAATACTAAACATTTCTCTCTCTCTTCCACTCTTGGAAGCCGCCACTATTTCCTCACAAGTAGAGGGATACTTGTGTTGTCTCTTTGGCTAGAAACAAGGGTTTTGAGCTCTTTGAGTGCCTCTTGGTCCTCGTAAGAACTTGGTGTTTATATTCATTAGACTTAGGGTCCTCTCTTGATGTTAGGGTTCTTAGTTTCTTGAATGTTATATGTCAAGTTATCTATCTTTCTTTATCTTGTTGTTGTTGTCGACTTTGTTATCTTAAAGTCTAGTGAAGCCGTGTGGGGCTCTTTTCGATTCACTAGCATTGTTATCTATCTTGTTGTTCTTGTGTTGTTGGGCTGAAAAAAACTGAATATTAAACTTGATGTTCTTGGTGTTGTTGGACTGAAATCCGAGTCTACTTGATGTTCTTGTTGTTGTTGGTTTGATCTTGTATCAGGCCGTTACCCGGACACTTGAAAGGTTGAATTCGGAATTTGGGGCCGTGAGAGGGGACTTGGCAGCAATAAAGGGAGAAGTGTCGACTATTAGTGGGAGATTAGAACAAGTGGAGAGTCAAAGGAACTCTCGTCCTTCTACTCCTCTACATGTATCTACCAATGGTCATGATAGGACCTCCTCCGCAACCATCACCCCCGAAACAGTCCACCAAATGCTAAATGCACCCCAAGCTTCACTAAATACCGCAAGCCAAACTACCTATTTTCCTCCAAACCGAGACCCCACTAGACCACTACATTTCCAAGCCCCTCCAATTCCACAAGAGGGATTTGGACGCCAAGTACCTCCACTAAATCCGAACCCTCCATTCCAAGCTCCATTAACCCAAAGACCGCAAATTCTAAATCCTCCGAATCAAAACGGCCAAGGCCGACCAGCCCACTTTGAAGGATACGGTAGAGAGGAGTATGAAGGAGATGGATCCTTTGATGATGCTTATATGAGGGAGGAGGAGTTAAGAGGGGGTCGAGGAGAACCTAGGAGATACGGGGGTATGGAGATAGGGGAAACCGACACCAAGAGAGAGACGTAGGCATCAACACCATCAAGTTGAGCCTACCCATCTTTAAGGGTGAAAGTGACCCCGAGACCTACTTAACTTGGGAATCGGCTTGTGACAAAGTTTTCCAAGATAATGACATCTCGGAAGAAAAGAAGAGTTGCTACGCTATAGCTCACCTCGAGGGCTATGCTAACACTTGGTGGGAGTATGTTAAACGATTTGGTAATGAATTAGTTGATGGGCAGCCACCACCTTGGTATCGGTTGAGGTATTTGATGAGACAACGATACCTTCCCGAGAGATATCGTCATGAGTTGCTTGCTAGATTATATGGCTTGCGGCAAGGAGGCAAGAGTGTGATGGCCTATTTTGACGAGTTCCAACAACTCATGTTGAAACTTGATCATCGTGGGGAGCAAATCAGTCACGACATCATCCGGTTCAAGTGTGGGTTGAACAAGGAGATCTCCACTCATTTGACCCTTCACCGGTTTGAAACCATTGACGGTATATTCCAAGCGGCCCTTGAGATTAAAAGGGAACTTAAGGAGAGATCATCCTTCAAGGCAAGGGTACAAACCCCCTCGGGTTGGCCCAAAAACAAGGACCAACCCGCCCCTACGAAGCTGCCCGAGTCCAAAACAGTCCCTAAATTCCCTCCGAAACCGGAGGCTCACAAATATCCCAACCCAAAGGGGTTCCAATGCTTCAAGTGCCAAGGTTGGGGGCATAAGGCTAATGAATGTCCGAACCGGCGCAATGTGATCCTACGAGAAGGGAAAGTGTACTACCTTGGTGAGGAGGTGGTTTCCGAAAGGGGGGAGGATGAGGCCGAGCCTCAAGATGGAGAGGGAGCTGAAAATGGGCCGAATGATGATGAATTAGATGGTAGTGAAGATGTCTATCCACAAGAAGGGGAGTGTGTGGTTCCAAACTTTGTGGTTAGACGTGTCATGATTAGTAAGGCGATAGATGACCCGAGTCAAAGGGAAAATCTATTCCATACTAAGTGTCTTGTAAAGGGGAGTGTCAAACCTTGGTGATTGATAGTGGTAGTTGTACAAATGTTGCGAGCCATGCTATGGTAAATTTCTTGAAGCTACCAACTACACTACACACTAGTCCTTACAAGCTACAATGGTTGAACGATTGTGGTGAATTAAAAGTCACAAGGCAATGTGTGATTCGGTTTAAGGTGGGAAACTACCACGATAAAGTGCTTTGTGACGTGATCCCAATGCAAGCATGTCACTTGTTGTTAGGTAGACCATGGCAATATGATAGGTCTACTAAACACGATGGGAGGTCCAACCGGTATATGCTTGAGAAGGATGGCCGAAAGGTCACACTTCATCCTCTTTCACCCTCCCAAGTAAATGAGTGGCATCAAAAGATGAGAGAGTTGAAGGGAAAGGGGAAGGAATCCGGAAAGGGAGAAAAGGGGGGGAATGCCATAGGTGAGGAAGTAGGGACATCCGAGGCTGTCCCAATGACAAGGGAGATGGAAAACGTAGTGATGTTGGCTAGGAGGAAAGAACTCTTCGTGGACCATGATGAAAACAAGCCGATGTTACTTTTGGCCCATTGTTTTAATACTAACCCCACTAATTCTTCCATTTCCCCTTTGATTTCTTGTGTGTTGCAGGAGTATGAAGATGTATTTCCTCAAGAACTTCCGCAAGGATTACCCCCACTTCGGGGAATTGAGCACCAAATTGATTTGGTGCCGGGTTCACAACTTCCAAACAAACCGGCCTATAGGAGCAATCCCATGGACACTAAGGAGCTTGAAAGACAAGTTGAGGAGCTTCTCAACAAGGGATACATCAAGGAAAGCATGAGTGATACGGGACAAATGGCCATCTTATCTTTTGATGATATTTTTGGAGGCCAACACATAGAGACTCAAGACTTGGTCACCTCGAGAAAACAAGAACATGCATGGAGGACCCGTTTTGAGCATAACTTAAAGCAATCTCGCGTGTGGAAGATTGCTTGGAGAATTTAAGGTTGAGGACTCACGGTTTTGGACCTTAATTAAGGGTATTTTGGACATTACACATGGTGTATTTACACACCATGGCCGCCCCTCTCATTAAGGGCAAAGTGGTCTTGTTATCTTCATTTGTAATATATTATAAATAGGTCCCCTTAGTCTTATTTTCACTAGATTTTGGAAGGATAAAGAATTAAAAGACATAACTTCTCTCTTTTGAGAGTGCAACACCCTTAGTTGTAGGACTTGGAAAAGTCACCCTTAGCATAGGGCTTGGAAAAGCCAATATTGATCTTTGCTTGGAAACGGTAGATCTTGAGGCGAGTTCATTCCCTTGGTGGTCACCGTAAGAGTGTGGTTTTGATTGTTACATTCATTAGGGGTTAGTGTTGAAATACACTTGGTTCTTAATCTTGTAATAATCTTGGTCTCACTATCTATCTTTATTTTTCTTGCAAATCGTGTATGTGTTGTGTAGTGGACTGTTTTGGGGTCTTCGTTGAATCCGAAACTTGTATTATTGTTGTTCATCTTGTTCATCACGTTTTGTAACTGTTTTGGTGTTAAAATATACTCTTGTATCTTGTATTCTTGTTGTTGGTAGCGAATCCGAGTGAGGTCTCCATCTTGGTCCTCGAATCCTTAAGATTAGTGGACTGATTTGGTGTTTGTTTCTTTCTTCCCTTGTCAATCCCGTATCATTTGGTATCAAAGCATGGCTTGATATTGTTCCTACAAGATCAATCTTGGGCTTGCTTGTTAGAAAATTCAAAAGAAAAATCAAAAAGAAGCAAATCTGTCCATTTTGTGTTCTTGGCCGAAATTGTGTTATTGTTGTGTCTTGGCCGAGATTTTTACTTGTTTTGTTGTTTCTAGTGTTAGTTTTCTTCATCTCTAACACTCTTTAGTCTAAATCTAAGTTTGAGCTTACATTGTTGGTGTTGTATACGTGAACTTGGACTTGGCCGATTTGTTGTTGAACATTGTTGTGGTGGACTGTTTTGGCCTTGTGGCTTTCATCTTGTTGTTGTTATAAGCTTGGCCACGTGATATTGTTGTTAATTGGTGGATTGAGAACCATTTTGTTGAAGGTGTAGTTGTCTTGGCCAAGTGTTGGAGATATTGTTATTGTGGAATTTGGGAGTGGCCGTGTGAAAATTGTTGGTGTTCTTGGAGATTATTGTTGTAGTTCTTGGTGTTGTTGTTGTTGTTCTTGATGTTCATCACCACCTTCATATATTGTTGAAGATAAAGTGAATGTTAAATCTAAAAAGTTGAAGGAAAAGGGTGTATTATTTGTTAGTCTTGAAAGACACTACAACCAACAAAGACCTATCAATCAAGTCTCAACCACTTTCCAACACTTTTCCATGATTTAAGGATCCATGTTTTAAGGAGAAGTACAATAAAGTCAAGTCTTGAAAACTTGAAATTGAAAAGGGCTCCAAGACTTGTTTGAATTTCCCTCCTTAAACAAATTCCACCAAAGTCCAAATTGAAAAATTGACCAAGACTTGAAATTGGACAACAAAAGTTGTGTGGGACCGAAACCAATACGTGACTGCCATGTCATCACTGCTACTGTTCACGCAATATTTCCGAGCTCAAAATTTTAGATTCTTAGTTTCATCTTATTGTTTCATTAGTTTCATGTCTTGATTCTAGAATTAATTAACAACTAGTAATCACCTACTTAGTTGTAGATTAATTATTGAATCCGTTTCTTCGTGTCTTCGTTGTTTGTGAGCTTTTCTCATTTTTAACTCGTAGTAACTTCTTTGTTTCAAGTTCGTAAGTGAATTTTATTTTTGTGTCTTGAGTCGATCAAACAAGAATCTATTCCGGCCACCAAGTAGAATTGACATCCTATTAACTACCGGAGTATAAACAACCTTTCAATATTTGCCGCTCCAATTGTGAGAATCACAAAGGTGAGTGAATACGAGTGTTAGTGAGAAGTTTTTACTACTAATCTTGTTTGTTCATTTTGTAGGTTTAAAAGGTGATATAAGGGGAATATGTCTTCGATAGCCGGGGATTATTGTGACTACAACATGGGAGACTATGATTGTAGTGAAGGGTTTTATGGCTACGAAGTTGAGGGAGATTGCGGAGGCTATGAAAATAGCCATGATCGAGACTTGGGCAGATTTGAAAGTTACTGTTTTCAGGGAGAAAATGAGGTGAATGAAGTGCCTAGTGCTTATGGTAGCTTTGGAGATGATGTAGGACCTCGTGATGGATCTTATGATGATGTTGGGGCATGTGAGGAGTCTTACACTTCTTACTCCGAACCTAGATTTGGTGTTAGGTATAACCCTTTTGTTTGCAAAGCTTATGAGAGCTATGATGAGGGTACACGTGAGGAGTATGAAGATCCATATTCTCCACCTTGTAGTACTTCTTATCAAAGTCGATATAGTGTGAATGGTTATACTAGCTCTAGTGGAGGTTGTCCAATGAGAAGAAGAGGGTATGCATCTCCAAAACTAAGGGGTACTCGTATGCCTTACAATGTAGATCCAAGAAGGAGTGTACACTCCGGAAAGGTGACCATGTGTGGGATACCGGGCTGCCTCATTGAGCTAAATGATAGGTACCATAGAAACTACATCGTTCCATCCATGGTTGACTACTTGGGGTTGTTTCGTGAGCCTTTACTTGTTCCATACTTCTTGGACGGGTTTAAGGTTACTGAGAGGGTCAAGGTTGTCTTCTCCCAATTTGAATACCATGAGGAGGTGTGGTGCGATATTCTTTCATTGACATACGGTCATGTATGCTTAGGTGCCAATTGGTTTGCACAACATAGAGTTCCAAACGTGCAAAATTGGCCAAATATTATAAGAGATCAGTGGGGGAATCGCCTCATGACTTACTTGCTGCCTAAGCCACGAAGAGAAATGCCTACCTACTCCAATCCGAATTATTATGAGAGACAAAAGATTGAGAGGAGTAAGGGAGTGCAGGGTGGTAATCCGAGAGTGGAAAAAGGAGAGGTTGTGTGGAGCAAAGTAAGAGGATTACCACCAAACTATGCTAACATTGGTTGTCCTTCTATTTCTAAGGACATTTGTGTAGGTACCAACATGGCAAGCGAAGAAGAACAATGCCAAAAGGAAGTTGCTGCCCAAACTTTTGGAGGACCTTCACACCATGACAAAGAAGAATCTACTCAAGGACTTCAAGGTAAAATGGCAAACTCTTACACTTTTGTACATGTGAATGATAATTGTGTGGCTAGTAGCCCATTGAGTGTGAGTTGTAGCTTGCCTATATGTGAGTGTATTGTTTCTTTGCCACTTGATGATGATGTACATGTTGTGAGTGTGGATACACTAGTTGATCCTATTGATGACCGAATAGACTCTTCTTGTAAGATCGATTTATGTCCACCTAGTGTTGAAACCATTATGTTGAATGAAAGTACGTTATCTTCTGAAATTTGTGTTGATCAACTTATGTGTGAAAATTACCCACCACTTGAGGATGTGTATGATGTAATTAATGAACCTCAAGTATGTGATGATGTTGAAAATGTTGATCAAAGTGAGAATGAACCCGAGAGCTCTTCTTGGGGTAATGTTGTGTTTGAAACATCCTTGAAACTTGATGTTGATCATTTAGAGAGTGAGGAACTTGCTTGTTCCAAATCTGTCCGTGAGGTAGATCACACTCTTTTTATGTATAATGTCTTGTTTGAAGATGATTTAAACACTCCTAATGAACCTAGTGGTGAAAATGATGGTATAGCTTGCCTTGGAAGCTATAGCCTATATGCTAACCCACTATGGTGTGACAACATTCCTCCTAGAGAGGGAAATCTCTTCTTGGAAGATGAGAGAACTCTTAAGGGTAAGGAATGTGTAGTTGCGGAAGCTACTTCTTCTTCTACTTTGTGTGATTTCATTATAGAGAGTACTCATGGTGATTATTGGGAAACTAATAGTGAGTAGACACATGAGAGCACCTTAGTAGAAGCCGATTTGAGTGATACCTTTCTCTACTCTCTATTTTCTTTGGATGATATGTATGTTATTGTCGAAAGTATGTCATTTAGTTTGGGTGTAGACCACGGGAAAGGGAAGTATTGTCGAGACCCGTGTCTATGGCCACTTTTCCCATTTGACCCCGGTGCCAAATTTAGAAATGGTGATGCTGGTGCACCAAACTTGCTGCTTGGTCTACATGACAAGCAAAGTGGCACTCTTGATGTATCCTATAACCAAATCCTTTGTACATCTTTTATTGAGTTTTTAATATTCCTTTCAAAGGATTCTTGGCTATATTGCAAATATGTGCAACCTTGGCATGTTGAGATGATTTGTTATGCTAACCCTAACCCTCATGCCATGAGGAGTTTGCATTTGTTGGTCCTCTTTTCGGTTTTGCAAGGTTTGGATTCGAGGTCGAATCCTTTTCAAGAAGGGGAGGATGATACGGGACAAATGGCCATCTTATCTTTTGATGACATTTTTGGAGGCCAACACATAGAGACTCAAGACTTGGTCACCTCGAGAAAACAAGAACATGCATGGAGGACCCGTTTTGAGCATAACTTAAAGCAATCTCGCGTGTGGAAGATTGCTTGGAGAATTTAAGGTTGAGGACTCACGGTTTTGGACCTTAATTAAGGGTATTTTGGACATTACACATGGTGTATTTACACACCATGGCCGCCCCTCTCATTAAGGGCAAAGTGGTCTTGTTATCTTCATTTGTAATATATTATAAATAGGTCCCCTTAGTCTTATTTTCACTAGATTTTGGAAGGATAAAGAATTAAAAGACATAACTTCTCTCTTTTGAGAGTGCAACACCCTTAGTTGTAGGACTTGGAAAAGTCACCCTTAGCATAGGGCTTGGAAAAGCCAATATTGATCTTTGCTTGGAAACGGTAGATCTTGAGGCGAGTTCATTCCCTTGGTGGTCACCGTAAGAGTGTGGTTTTGATTGTTACATTCATTAGGGGTTAGTGTTGAAATACACTTGGTTCTTAATCTTGTAATAATCTTGGTCTCACTATCTATCTTTATTTTTCTTGCAAATCGTGTATGTGTTGTGTAGTGGACTGTTTTGGGGTCTTCGTTGAATCCGAAACTTGTATTATTGTTGTTCATCTTGTTCATCACGTTTTGTAACTGTTTTGGTGTTAAAATATACTCTTGTATCTTGTATTCTTGTTGTTGGTAGAGAATCCGAGTGAAGTCTCCATCTTGGTCCTCGAATCCTTAAGATTAGTGGACTGATTTGGTGTTTGTTTCGTGCTTCCCTTGTCAATCCCGTATCAATGAGTCCGTGTGTTGTTCCGGTGCTTTTGGTACCGAAGAAGGACGGAACTTGGCGCATGTGCGTCGATTGTAGAGCCATCAACAAAATCACTATAAGGTATCGTCATCCAATCCCTAGACTAGATGATATGTTAGATGAGCTCCACGGATCTTTTTTGTTTTCTAAAGTGGACCTTAGGAGCGGCTATCACCAAATTCGCATGCAACCCGGTGATGAGTGGAAGACCGCATTCAAGACCAAATTCGGTCTATATGAGTGGCTGGTCATGCCCTTCGGCCTTACCAATGCTCCTAGCACCTTTATGAGGCTAATGAATCATATAATGAAGCCTTATATTGGAAAGTTTGTGGTGGTTTACTTTGATGATGTGTTGGTGTATAGTAAATCTATTGATGATCATGTAATGCATTTGAGATGTGTGTTTGATGTGCTCCGAAAGGAGAAGCTGTATGCCAACATGGAGAAGTGTTCTTTTGGTGTTGATAAGGTTATATTCTTGGGTTTTGTCGTGAGCTCAAGGGGTGTGGAAGTGGACGATTCCAAGATAGACTCTATTCGAAGTTGGCCGACCCCTAAAACTATTGGAGAAATCCGAAGTTTCCACGGGTTGGCAAGCTTTTATAGGAGGTTTGTTAAAGGATTTAGTTCCATAGCAGCCCCCTTGACCGAGGTAATTAGAAAGGACGGACCCTTTAAATGGGGTGATGAGCAGGCTAGGGCTTTTGAGGCCTTGAAAGCTATGCTTATCTCGGCACTTTTATTGCAATTGCCCGATTTTGATAAGATGTTTGAAGTAGAGTGTGATGCTAGTAAGGTTGGCATCGGGGCTGTTTTGATGCAAGAAGGTAAGCCCGTTGCTTATTTCAGTGAAAAGCTCAAAGGGGCAACTCTTAATTACTCAACTTATGATTTGGAGTTGTACGCCCTTGTTAGAGCTTTGGGAAATTGGCAACATTATTTGTGGCCTAAGGAGTTTGTGATACGAATGGATCATGAGTCGTTGAAACACCTTAAGAGCCAAGACAAGTTGAATAGGCGTCATGCTAAGTGGATTGAGTTCATCGAGACTTTCCCTTATGTAATTCATTACAAAAGGGGAAAGGAAAATGTTGTTGCCGATGCCTTATCTAGGAAGCATGTGCTTGTTGCTACCTTGTCTTCGAAATTGATGGGTTTTGAGAGCTTGCGGTTGTTGTATCCCGAGGATCCTACCTTTGCTCCTATTTTTAGGGAATGCGAAGAGTGGGGAAGGGACCGTTGGCTTAAGGAGAATGACCATTCCTCCTACTCTCGGTTCGATGGGTATTTGTTCAAAGGGAGGAGGTTGTGTGTTCCTTCTAGTTCTTGGAGGGAATTATTTGTGAGGGAGGCCCATGACGGAGGCCTCATGGGGCACTTTGGGGGTAGACAAGACCCTCGGAATCTTAGAGGAGAACTTCTATTGGCCCAAAATGCGCAAAGACGTCACTAAAATTTGTAGTCAATGCGTGGCCTGCCGGAGTGCGAAATCTCGTCTCCTACCTCAAGGATTATACACCCCACTCCCTACTCCCCTTAGACCTTGGTTGGACATTTCGATGGATTTTGTTTTGGGGCTGCCAAGGACTAGAAAGGGCCGAGATAGCATTTTCGTTATTGTTGATAGATTCTCTAAAATGGCTCATTTTATTCCATGTGCTAAAACCGAGGATGCTCGTAGTGTAGCTTCATTATTTGTTGAACATGTTGTAAAGCTTCACGGGGTACCGAGGACTATTGTGAGCGATAGGGACTCCAAGTTCCTATGTCTCTTTTGGAAGTCCATGTGGGGTAGGCTTGGAACGAAGTTACTTTTCTCCACGTCTTGCCACCCACAAACCGATGGCCAAACGGAGGTAGTAAATAGAACCTTAGGGTCTATGCTACGTTCTATGGTTAAAGGTAAACTGACTTCATGGGAAGATCACCTACCCTTGGTGGAATTTGCATACAACCGGGTAATACATTCGAGCACGGGAATGACTCCCTTTGAATGTGTTTACGGCCTGAATCCCCTTACCCCTTTAGATCTCACTCCTTTGTCTAGTGATCTCATGACCAGCTTAGATGGAAATAAAAGAGCCGAGGCAATGAAGAAAATGCATGAGACGGTGCGGATCAAGCTTGAAAAGAAGAACCAAGAGGTTGCAAAAAGGGTAAACAAAGGGAGAAGAAGGCTTGTGCTTGAACCCGGAGATTGGGTGTGGGTGCATCTTCGAAAGGATCGGTTTCCAGCTCAAAGGAAGTCCAAATTGCTGCCAAGGGGTGATGGTCCTTTCCAAGTACTTGAGAGAATCAATGACAACGCCTACAAGATTGACCTTCCTCCGGAATATCAAGTGCACAACACTCTCAACGTTGGTGATCTCTCCCTCGTGGATGCGGTTGAAGATGACCAAATGCTGAATTTGAGGTCAAATTCCTCTCAAGATGGAGAGGATGATACGGTTGGGGCAGCCTCCACAGGTACACGGCCTTTCACACGAAGCCAAGCTCGGGAATTACAAAAACTCCAAGCTTTGTTCATGCAAATGGCCGTGTGTGAGTTGGTGATTGAACCAACCAAGGACCTAAACGTTTTTATGTGTAAAGAGAGGTCTTAATGTGTAATAAACTACTCTCCAAGGTTGGCACAAGAAGCAAGGGCGGATGGGTCATTTTACCCCTTTTGTTTGTAGTATAAATAGAACATGTTAGAGAGTTATCCCTTAGTTTTTGAATGCTGATTTTGTAACCTAAAAACACTAAACATTTCCTCTCTCTCTCTACTCTTAGAAGCCGTCCCTATTATCTCACAAGTAGAGGGATACTTGTGTTGTCTCTTTGGCTAGAAACAAGGGTTTTGAGGTCGTTGAGTGCCTCTTGGTCCTCGTAAGAACTTGGTGTTTATATTCATTAGACTTAGGGTCCTCTCTTGATGTTAGGGTTCTTAGTTTCTTGAATGTTATATGTCAAGTTATCTATCTTTCTTTATCTTGTTGTTGTTGTTGATTTTGTTATCTTAAAGTCTAGTGAAGCCGTGTGGGGCTCTTTTCGATTCACTAGCATTGTTATCTATCTTGTTGTTCTTGAGTTGTTGGACTGAAAAACCGAAACTTAAACTTGTTATTCTTGTGTTGTTGGACTGAAATCCGAGCCTACTTGAAGCTCTTGGTGTTGTTGGTTTGATTTTGTATCACAACATTACCCCAAGAAGAGCTCTCGGGTTCATTCTCACTTTGATCAACATTTTCAACATCATCACATACTTGAGGTTCATTAATTACATCATACACATCCTCAAGTGGTGGGTAATTTTCACACATAAGTTGATCAACACAAATTTCAGGAGATAACGTACTTTCATTCAACATAATGGTTTCAACACTAGGTGGACATAAATCGATCTTACAAGAAGAGTCTATTCGGTCATCAATAGGATCAACTAGTGTATCCACACTCACAACATGTACATCATCATCAAGTGGCAAAGAAACAATACACTCACATATAGGAAAGCTACAACTCACACTCAATGGGCTACTAGCCACACAATTATCATTCACATGTACAAAAGTGTAAGGGTTTGCCATTTTACCTTGAAGTCCTTGAGTAGATTCTTCTTTGTCATGGTTTGAAGGTCCTCCAAAAGTTTGGGCAGCAACTTCCTTTTGGCATTGTTCTTCTTCGCTTGCCATGTTGGTACCTACACAAATGTCCTTAGAAATAGAAGGACAACCAATGTTAGCATAGTTTGGTGGTAATCCTCTTACTTTGCTCTATACAACCTCTCCTTTTCCACTCTCGGATTACCACCCTGCACTCCCTTACTCCTCTCAATCTTTTGTCTCTCATAATAATTCGGATTGGAGTAGGTAGGCATTTCTCTTCGTGGCTTAGGCAGCAAGTAAGTCATGAGGCGATTCCCCCACTGGTCTCTTATAATATTTGGCCAATTTTGCACGTTTGGAACTCTATGTTGTGCAAACCAATTGGCACCTAAGCATACATGACCGTATGTCAATGAAAGAATATCGCACCACACCTCCTCATGGTATTCAAATTGGGAGAAGACAACCTTGACCCTCTCAGTAACCTTAAACCCGTCCAAGAAGTATGGAACAAGTAAAGGCTCACGAAACAACCCCAAGTAGTCAACAATGGATGGAACGATGTAGTTTCTATGGTACCTATCATTTAGCTCAATGAGGCAGCCCGGTATCCCACACATGGTCACCTTTCCGGAGTGTACACTCCTTCTTGGATCTACATTGTAAGGCATACGAGTACCCCTTAGTTTTGGAGATGCATACCCTCTTCTTCTCATTGGACAACCTCCACTAGAGCTAGTATAACCATTCACACTATATCGACTTTGATAAGAAGTACTACAAGGTGGAGAATATGGATCTTCATACTCCTCACGTGTACCCTCATCATAGATCTCATAAGCTTTGCAAACAAAAGGGTTATACCTAACACCAAATCTAGGTTCGGAGTAAGGAGTGTAAGACTCCTCACATGCCCCAACATCATCATAAGATCCATCACGAGGTCCTACATCATCTCCAAAGTTACCATAAGCACTAGGCACTTCATTCACCTCATTTTCTCCCTGAAAACAGTAACTTTCAAATCTGCCCAAGTCTCGATCATGGCTATTTTCATAGCCTCCGCAATCTCCCTCAACTTCGTAGCCATAAAACCCTTCACTACAATCATAGTCTCCCATGTTGTAGTCACAATAATCCCCGGTTATCGAAGACATATTCCCCTTATATCACCTTTTAAACCTACAAAATGAACAAACAAGATTAGTAGTAAAAACTTCTCACTAACACTCGTATTCACTCACCTTTGTGATTCTCACAATTGGAGCGGCAAATATTGAAAGGTTGTTTATACTCCGGTAGTCAATAGGATGTCAATTCTACTTGGTGGCCGGAATAGATTCTTGTTTGATCGACTCAAGACACAAAAATAAAATTCACTTACGAACTTGAAACAAATAAGTTACTACGAGTTAAAAATGAGAAAAGCACACAAACAACGAAGACACGAAGAAACGGATTCAATAATTAATCTACAACTAAGTAGGTGATTACTAGTTGTTAATTAATTCTAGAATCAAGACATGAAACTAATGAAACAATAAGATGAAACTAAGAATCTAAAATTTTGAGCTCGGAAATATTGCGTGAACAGTAGCAGTGATGACATGGCAGTCACGTATTGGTTTCGGTCCCATACAACTTTTGTTGTCCAATTTCAAGTCTTGGTCAATTTTTCAATTTGGACTTTGGTGGAATTTGTTTAAGGAGGGAAATTCAAACAAGTCTTGGAGCCCTTTTCAATTTCAAGTTTTCAAGACTTGACTTTATTGTACTTCTCCTTAAAACATGGATCCTTAAATCATGGAAAAGTGTTGGAAAGTGGTTGGACTTGATTGATAGGTCTTTGTTGGTTGTAGTGTCTTTCAAGACTAACAAATAATACACCCTTTTCCTTCAACTTTTTAGATTTAACATTCACTTTATCTTCAACAATATATGAAGGTGGTGATGAACATCAAGAACAACAACAACAACACCAAGAACTACAACAATAATCTCCAAGAACACCAACAATTTTCACACGGCCACTCCCAAATTCCACAATAACAATATCTCCAACACTTGGCCAAGACAACTACACCTTCAACAAAATGGTTCTCAATCCACCAATTAACAACAATATCACGTGGCCAAGCTTATAACAACAACAAGATGAAAGCCACAAGGCCAAAACAGTCCACCACAACAATGTTCAACAACAAATCGGCCAAGTCCAAGTTCACGTATACAACACCAACAATGTAAGCTCAAACTTAGATTTAGACTAAAGAGTGTTAGAGATGAAGAAAACTAACACTAGAAACAACAAAACAAGTAAAAACTAACCGAGATTTTTTTTTTTTTGAATTTTCTAACAAGCAAGCCCAAGATTGATCTTGTAGGAACAATACCAAATCAGTCCACTAATCTTAAGGATTCGAGGACCAAGATGGAGACCTCACTCGGATTCGCTACCAACAACAAGAATACAAGATACAAGAGTATATTTTACCACCAAAACAGTTACAAAACGTGATGAACAAGATGAACAACAATAATACAAGTTTCGGATTCAACGAAGACCCCAAAACAGTCCACTACACAACACATACACGATTTGCAAGAAAAATAAAGATAGATAGTGAGACCAAGATTATTACAAGATTAAGAACCAAGTGTATTTCAACACTAACCCCTAATGAATGAAACAATCAAAACCACACTCTTACGGTGACCACCAAGGGAATGAACTCGCCTCAAGATCTACCGTTTCCAAGAAAAGATCAATATTGGCTTTTCCAAGCCCTATGCTAAGGGTGACTTTTCCAAGTCCTACAACTAAGTGATACAAAATCAAACCAACAACACCAAGAGCTTCAAGTAGGCTCGGATTTCATTCCAACAACACAAGATCAACAAGTTTAAAGTTTCGGTTTTTCAGTCCAACAACACAAGAATAACAAGATAAATAACAATGCTAGTGAATCGAAAAGAGCCCCACACGGCTTCACTAGACTTTAAGATGACAAAATCAACAACAACAACAAGATAAAGAACGATAGATAACTTGACATATAACATTCAAGAAACTAAGAACCCTAACATCAAGAGAGGACCCTAAGTCTAATGAATATAAACACCAAGTTCTTACGAGGACCAAGAGGCACTCAACGACCTCAAAACCCTTGTTTCTAGCCAAAGAGACAACACAAGTATCCCTCTACTTGTGAGATAGTAGTGGCGGCTTCCAAGAGTGGAAGAGAGAGAGAAAAGTTTAGTGTTCTTAGGTTACAAAAATCAGCATTCAAAAAGTGAGGACTAACTCTCTAACATGTTCTATTTATACTACAAACAAAAAGGGGTAAAATGACCCATCCGCCCTTGCTTCTTGTGCCAACCTTGAAGAGTAGCTTATTACACATTAAGACCTCTCTTCACACATAAAAACGTTTAGGTCCTTGGTTGGTTCAATCACCAACTCACACACGGCCACTTGCATGAACAAAGCTTGGAGTTTTTGTAATTCCCGAGCTTGGCTTCGTGTGAAAGGCCGTGTACCTGTGGAGGCTGCCCCAACCGTATCATCCTCTCCATCTTGAGAGGAATTTGACCTCAAATTCAGCATTTGGTCATCTTCAACCACATCCACGAGGGAGAGATCACCAACGTTGAAAGTGTTGGGCACTTGATATTCCGGTGGAAGGTCAATCTTGTAGGCGTTGTCATTGATTCTCTCAAGTACTTGGAAAGGACCATCACCCCTTGGCAGCAATTTGGACTTCCTTTGAGCTGGAAACCGATCCTTCCGAAGATGCACCCACACCCAATCTCCGGGTTCAAGCACAAGCCTTCTTCTCCCTTTGTTTACCCTTTTTGCAACCTCTTGGTTCTTCTTTTTTAGTTTGATCCGCACCGTCTCATGCATTTTCTTCATTGCCTCGGCTCTTTTATTTCCATCTAAGCTGGTCATGAGATCACTAGACAAAGGAGTGAGATCTAAAGGGGTAAGGGGATTTAGGCCGTAAACACATTCAAAGGGAGTCATTCCCGTGCTCGAATGTATTACCCGGTTGTATGCAAACTCCACCAAGGGTAGGTGATCTTCCCATGAAGTCAGTTTACCTTTAACCATAGAACGTAGCATAGACCCTAAGGTTCTATTTACTACCTCCGTTTGGCCATCGGTTTGTGGGTGGCATGACGTGGAGAAAAGTAACTTCGTTCCAAGCTTACCCCACATGGACTTCCAAAAGAGACTTAGGAACTTGGAGTCCCTATCGCTCACAATAGTCCTCGGTACCCCGTGAAGCTTTACAACATGTTTAACAAATAATGAAGCTACACTACGAGCATCCTCGGTTTTAGCACATGGAATAAAATGAGCCATTTTAGAGAATCTATCAACAATAACAAAAATTCTATCTCGGCCCTTTCTAGTCCTTGGCAGCCCCAAAACAAAATCCATCGAAATGTCCAACCAAGGTCTAAGGGGAGTAGGGAGTGGGGTGTATAATCCTTGAGGTAGGAGACGAGATTTCGCACTCCGGCAGGCCACGCATTGACTACAAATTTTAGTGACGTCTTTGCGCATTTTGGGCCAATAGAAGTTCTCCTCTAAGATTCCGAGGGTCTTGTCTACCCCAAAGTGCCCCATGAGGCCTCCGTCATGGGCCTCCCTCACAAATAATTCCCTCCAAGAACTAGAAGGAACACACAACCTCCTCCCTTTGAACAAATACCCATCGAACCGAGAGTAGGAGGAATGGTCATTCTCCTTAAGCCAACGGTCCCTTCCCCACTCTTCGCATTCCCTAAAAATAGGAGCAAAGGTAGGATCCTCGGGATACAACAACCGCAAGCTCTCAAAACCCATCAATTTCGACGACAAGGTAGCAACAAGCACATGCTTCCTAGACAAGGCATCGGCAACAACATTTTCCTTTCCCCTTTTGTAATGAATTACATAAGGGAAAGTCTCGATGAACTCAATCCACTTAGCATGACGCCTATTCAACTTGTCTTGGCTCTTAAGGTGTTTCAACGACTCATGATCCGTTCGTATCACAAACTCCTTAGGCCACAAATAATGTTGCCAATTTCCCAAAGCTCTAACAAGGGCGTACAACTCCAAATCATAAGTTGAGTAATTAAGAGTTGCCCCTTTGAGCTTTTCACTGAAATAAGCAACGGGCTTACCTTCTTGCATCAAAACAGCCCCGATGCCAACCTTACTAGCATCACACTCTACTTCAAACATCTTATCAAAATCGGGCAATTGCAATAAAGGCGCCGAGATGAGCGTAGCTTTTAAGGCCTCAAAAGCCCTAGCTTGCTCATCACCCCATTTAAAGGGTCCGTCCTTTCTAATTACCTCGGTTAAGGGGGCTGCTATGGAACTAAACCCTTTGACAAACCTCCTATAAAAGCTTGCCAACCCGTGGAAACTTCGGATTTCTCCAATAGTTTTAGGGGTCAGCCAACTTCGAATAGAGTCTATCTTGGAATCGTCCACTTCCACACCCCTTGAGCTCACGACAAAACCCAAGAATATAATCTTATCAACACCAAAAGAACACTTCTCCATGTTGGCATACAGCTTCTCCTTTCGGAGCACATCAAACACACATCTCAAATGCATTACATGATCATCAATAGATTTACTATACACCAACACATCATCAAAGTAAACCACCACAAATTTTCCAATATAAGGCTTCATTACATGATTCATTAGCCTCATAAAGGTGCTAGGAGCATTGGTAAGGCCGAAGGGCATGACCATCCACTCATATAGACCGAATTTGGTCTTGAATGCGGTCTTCCACTCATCCCCGGGTTGCATGCGAATTTGGTGATAGCCACTCTTAAGGTCCACTTTAGAAAACAAACAAGATCCGTGGAGCTCATCTAACATATCATCTAGTCTAGGGATTGGATGACGATACCTTATAGTGATTTTGTTGATGGCTCTACAATCGACGCACATGCGCCAAGTTCCGTCCTTCTTTGGTACCAAAAGCACCGGAACAGCACACGGACTCATGCTTTCCTTGATGTATCCCTTGTTGAGAAGCTCCTCAACTTGTCTTTCAAGCTCCTTAGTGTCCATGGGATTGCTCCTATAGGCCGGTTTGTTTGGAAGTTGTGAACCCGGCACCAAATCAATTTGGTGCTCAATTCCCCGAAGTGGGGGTAATCCTTGCGGAAGTTCTTGAGGAAATACATCTTCATACTCCTGCAACACACAAGAAATCAAAGGGGAAATGGAAGAATTAGTGGGGTTAGTATTAAAACAATGGGCCAAAAGTAACATCGGCTTGTTTTCATCATGGTCCACGAAGAGTTCTTTCCTCCTAGCCAACATCACTACGTTTTCCATCTCTCTTGTCATTGGGACAGCCTCGGATGTCCCTACTTCCTCACCTACGGCACTCCCCACCTTTTCTCCCTTTCCGAATTCCTCCCCCTTTCCCTTCAACTCCCTCATCTTTTGATGCCACTCATTTACTTGGGAGGGTGAGAGAGGATGAAATGTGACCTTTCGGCCATCCTTCTTAAGTGTATACCGGTTGAACCTCCCATCGTGTTTAGTAGACCTATCATATTGCCATGGTCTACCTAACAACAAGTGACATGCTTGCATTGGGATCACGTCACAAAGTACCTCATCGTGGTAGTTTCCCACCTTAAACCGAATTACACATTGCCTCGTGACCCTTAATTCACCACAATCATTCAACCATTGTAGCTTGTAAGGACTAGTGTGTGGTGTAGTTGGTAGCTTCAAGAAATTTACCATAGCATGGCTCGCAACATTTGTACAACTACCACTATCAATCACCAAGGTGCACACATTCTCCTTTACAAGACACTTAGTATGGAATAGATTTTCCCTTTAACTCGGGTCATCTATCGCCTTACTAATCATGACACGTCTAACCACAAAGTTTGGAACCACACACTCCCCCTCTTGTGGATAGACATCTTCACTACCATCTACTTCATCATCATTCGGCCCATTTTCAGCTCCCTCTCCATCTTGAGGCTCGGCCTCATCCTCCCCCCTTTCGGAAACCACCTCCTCACCAAGGTAGTACACCTTTCCTTCTCGTAGGATCACATTGCGCTGGTTCGGATATTCGTTGGCCTTATGCCCCCAACCTTGGGACTTGAAGCATTGGAACCCCTTTGGGTTGGGATATTTGTGAGCCTCCGGTTTCGGAGGGAATTTAGGGACGGTTTTGGACTCGGGCAGCTTCGTAGGGGCGGGTTGGTCCTTGTTTTTGGTCCAACCCGAGGGGGTTTGTACCCTTGCCTTGAAGGATGATCTCTCCTTAAGTTCCCTTTCAATCTCAAGGGCCGCTTGGAATATACCGTCAATGGTTTCAAACCGGTGAAGGGTCAAATGAGTGGAGATCTCTTTGTTCAACCCACACTTGAACCGGATGATGTCGTGACTGATTTGCTCCCCACGATGATCAAGTTTCAACATGAGTTGTTGGAACTCGTCAAAATAGGCCATCACACTCTTGCCTCCTTGCCGCAAGCCATATAATCTAGCAAGCAACTCATGACGATATCTCTCGGGAAGGTATCGTTGTCTCATCAAATACCTCAACCGATACCAAGGTGGTGGCTGCCCATCGACCAATTCATTACCAAATCGTTTAACATACTCCCACCAAGTGTTAGCATAGCCCTCAAGGTGAGCTATAGCGTAGCAACTCTTCTTTTCGTCTGAGATGTCATTAACTTGGAAAACTTTGTCACAAGCCGATTCCCAAGTTAAGTAGGTCTCGGGATCACTTTCACCCTTAAAGATGGGTAGGCTCAACTTGATGGTGTTGATGCCTACGTCTCTCTCTTGGTGTCGGTTTCCCCTATCTCCATACCCCCGGTATCTCCTAGGTTCTCCTCGACCCCCTCTTAACTCCTCCTCCCTCATATAAGCATCATCAAAGGCTCCATCTCCTTCATACTCCTCTCTACCGTATCCTTCAAAGTGGGCTGGTCGGCCTTGGCCGTTTTGATTCGGAGGATTTGGAATTTGCGGTCTTTGGGTTAATGGAGCTTGGAATGGAGGGTTCGGATTTAGTGGAGGTACTTGGCGTCCAAATCCCTCTTGTGGAATTGGAGGGGCTTGGAAATGTAGTGGTCTAGTGGAGTCTCGGTTTGGAGGAAAATAGGTAGTTTGGCTTGCGGTATTTAGTGGAGCTTGGGGTGCATTTAGCATTTGGTGGACTGTTTCGGGGGTGATGGTTGCGGAGGAGGTCCTATCATGACCATTGGTAGATACATCTAGAGGAGTAGAAGGACGAGAGTTCCTTTGACTCTCCACTTGTTCTAATCTCCCACTAATAGTCGACACTTCCCCCTTTATTGCTGCCAAGTCCCCTCTCACGGCCCCAAATTCCGAATTCAACCTTTCAAGTGTCCGGGTAACGGCCTCAAGAGTGACCCTCATAGAATCAAGGGCATTAGTATCCACACTATGAGACGTAGTTCCTTCCATTGTCAAGATATTATCCGCTTTAGTTCACCACAAGTTCGTGTTCCACAAGTGTTGTATAATTGGCTAGTAACCGTGAAAATTTTAAGGTATGAGTAAGCTCTTATCCGGAATGGATTCTTGTTTGAAGACTCAAAGAATTCTTGCCGGACTAGAGTCAAAAATCAGCAACTCATTCAAACGAATAAAAGCACTCAAATAAACGTTGACACGAACAAACGGTTCAAGGATCTAGTTGACAACCTAGTAGGAATGTACTAGTTTGTTAATTAGTTCTAGGACCAAGTAAGGGAAACCAAGGATCAACAATTAGCAACCAAAGAATATCCTAAGTTGAGCTTATAGTGACGTGGCAGCATGCAATGGTTCCACACGTTTTTCTTCTCTTTTTTTTTTTTTTTTTTTGTTAATATTCACACAACTTGTTATAGTTTGCAAAGTGTTTTTGGTGGGAAAAATAAAATCTTGTAGTATTTCACCCTTTTCAAACTCAAGAAAGTGATGTTTGGTAGACTAATCCCACAAAACAAGGCTCCTTGAATTAGGGAAAAGTGATTGACAAGACTAAAAGGTGATGGGTGCAAGTCTTTCCAACCAACTTTATAGCTTGTCTTACAACTTGAGCACACAACAAGATGAACAAGATGAACAAGTTCAAAAGATGAACACCTCAACAATCTTCTTCAACTTCTTTAGCACATAAACACAACATCCACCGATTTTATTTCTTTTTGGTCATCAACAACATACAACTTTCGGCCACTTTAAGTCACTACACAATGTTCAAGTTTTCAAGCTCAACTTTTGGATCTAGACACCTTAGTGTTGGTGAGAAAGAAACCAACACTAGGAACTCACTAAACAAGCAAAATAACACTTAGATCTAGACATGCAACATCATTCTCGGCTTCAACTTTTAATGGACAGATTTTCAGAATTTCCTTTTGGTGTTGTTTGTTTAAGCCGTGTACTAGCCCAAGATGGGTTATGTTGGAACACAACCGGTCTTGCTTTGATACCAAATGATACAAAATCAACCCAACAACACCAAGAGCTTCAAGTAGGCTCGGATTTCAGTCCAACAACACAAGATCAACAAGTTTAAAGTTTCGGTTTTTCAGTCCAACAACACAAGAATAACAAGATAAATAACAATGCTAGTGAATCGAAAAGAGCCCCACACGGCTTCACTAGACTTTAAGATGACAAAATCAACAACAACAACAAGATAAAGAAAGATAGATAACTTGACATATAACATTCAAGAAACTAAGAACCCTAACATCAAGAGAGGACCCTAAGTCTAATGAATATAAACACCAAGTTCTTACGAGGACCAAGAGGCACTCAACGACCTCAAAACCCTTGTTTCTAGCCAAAGAGACAACACAAGTATCCCTCTACTTGTGAGATAGTAGTGGCGGCTTCCAAGAGTGGAAGAGAGAGAGAGAAGTTTAGTGTTCTTTAGGTTACAAAAATCAGCATTCAAAAAGTGAGGACTAACTCTCTAACATGTTCTATTTATACTACAAACAAAAAGGGGTAAAATGACCCATCCGCCCTTGCTTCTTGTGCCAACCTTGAAGAGTAGCTTATTACACATTAAGACCTCTCTTCACACATAAAAACGTTTAGGTCCTTGGTTGGTTCAATCACCAACTCACACACGGCCACTTGCATGAACAAAGCTTGGAGTTTTTGTAATTCCCGAGCTTGGCTTCGTGTGAAAGGCCGTGTACCTGTGGAGGCTGCCCCAACCGTATCATCCTCTCCATCTTGAGAGGAATTTGACCTCAAATTCAGCATTTGGTCATCTTCAACCACATCCACGAGGGAGAGATCACCAACGTTGAAAGTGTTGGGCACTTGATATTCCGGTGGAAGGTCAATCTTGTAGGCGTTGTCATTGATTCTCTCAAGTACTTGGAAAGGACCATCACCCCTTGGCAGCAATTTGGACTTCCTTTGAGCTGGAAACCGATCCTTCCGAAGATGCACCCACACCCAATCTCCGGGTTCAAGCACAAGCCTTCTTCTCCCTTTGTTTACCCTTTTTGCAACCTCTTGGTTCTTCTTTTTTAGTTTGATCCGCACCGTCTCATGCATTTTCTTCATTGCCTCGGCTCTTTTATTTCCATCTAAGCTGGTCATGAGATCACTAGACAAAGGAGTGAGATCTAAAGGGGTAAGGGGATTTAGGCCGTAAACACATTCAAAGGGAGTCATTCCCGTGCTCGAATGTATTACCCGGTTGATACAAGATCAAACCAACAACACCAAGAACTACAAGTTGGTTCGAATTTCAGTCCAACAACACAAGAACAACAAGCTTAAATTTCAGTTTTTCAGCTCAACAACACAAGAACAACAAGATGAACAACAATGCTAGTGAATCGAAAATAGCCCCACACGGCTTCACTAGACTTTAAGATAACAAAATCAACAACAACCACAAGATAAAGAAAAGATAGATAACTTGACATATAACATTCAAGATACTAAGAACCCTAACATCAAGAGAGGACCCTAAGTCTAATGAATGTAAACACCAAGTTCTTACGAGGACCAAGAGGCACTCAAAGACCTCAAAACCCTTGTTTCTAGCCAAAGAGACAACACAAGTATCCCTCTACTTGTGAGAGATTGGTGGCGGCTCCAAGAGAGGAAAAGAGAGAGAGAAATGTTTAGTGTTTAGGTTACAAAATCAGATTTCAAAAAGTGAAGTCTAACTCTCTAACATGTTCTATTTATACTACAAACAAAAGGGCAAAATGACCCATCCGCCCTTGCTTCATGTGCCATCCTTGAAGAGTAGTTTATTACACATTAGGACCCCTCTTCACACATAAAAACGTTTTGGTCCTTGGTTGGTTCAATCACCAACTCACACACGGCCATTTGCATGAACAAAGCTTGGAGTTTTTGTAATTCCCGAGCTTGGCTTCGTGTGAAAGGCCGTGTATGTGTGGAGGCTGTCCCAACCGTATCATCCTCTCCATCTTGAGAGGAATTTGACCTCAAATTCAGCATTTGGTCATCTTCAACCGCATCAACGAGGGAGAGATCACCAACGTTGAAAGTGTTGTGCACTTGATATTCCGGTGGAAGGTCGATCTTGTAGGCGTTGTCATTGATTCTCTCAAGTACTTGGAAAGGACCATCACCCCTTGGCAGCAACTTGGACTTCCTTTGAGCTGGAAACCGATCCTTTCGAAGATGTACCCACACCCAATCTCCGGGTTCAAGCACAAGCCTTCTTCTCCCTTTGTTTACCCTTTTTGCAACCTCTTGGTTCTTCTTTTCAAGCTTGAGCCGCACCGTCTCATGCATTTTCTTCATTGCTTCGGCTCTTTTATTTCCATCTAAGCTGGTCATGAGATCACTAGACAAAGGAGTGAGATCTAAAGGGGTAAGGGGATTTAGGCCGTAAACACATTCAAAGGGAGTCATTCCCGTGCTCGAATGTATTACCCGGTTGTATGCAAACTCCACCAAGGGTAGGTGATCTTCCCATGAAGTCAGTTTACCTTTAACCATAGAACGTAGCATAGACCCTAAGGTTCTATTTACTACCTCCGTTTGGCCATCGGTTTGTGGGTGGCAAGACGTGGAGAAAAGTAACTTCGTTCCAAGCCTACCCCACATGGACTTCCAAAAGAGACTTAGGAACTTGGAGTCCCTATCGCTCACAATAGTCCTCGGTACCCCGTGAAGCTTTACAACATGTTCAACAAATAATGAAGCTACACTACGAGCCTCCTCGGTTTTAGCACATGGAATAAAATGAGCCATTTTAGAGAATCTATCAACAATAACAAAAATGCTATCTCGGCCCTTTCTAGTCCTTGGCAGCCCCAAAACAAAATCCATCGAAATGTCCAACCAAGGTCTAAGGGGAGTAGGGAGTGGGGTGTACAATCCTTGAGGTAGGAGACGAGATTTCGCACTCCGGCAGGCCACGCATTGACTACAAATTTTAGTGACGTCTTTGCGCATTTTTGGCCAATAGAAGTTCTCCTCTAAGATTCCGAGGGTCTTGTCTACCCCAAAGTGCCCCATGAGGCCTCCGCCATGGGCCTCCCTCACAAATAATTCCCTCCAAGAACTAGAAGGAACACACAACCGCCTCCCTTTGAACAAATACCCATCGAACCGAGAGTAGGAGGAATGGTCACTCTCCTTAAGCCAACGGTCCCTTCCCCACTCTTCGCATTCCCTAAAGATAGGAGCAAAGGTAGGATCCTCGGGATACAACAACCGCAAACTCTCAAAACCCATCAATTTCGAAGACAAGGTAGCAACAAGCACATGCTTCCTAGACAAGGCATCGGCAACAACATTTTCCTTTCCCCTTTTATAATGAATTACATAAGGGAAAGTCTCGATGAACTCAATCCACTTAGCATGACGCCTATTCAACTTGTCTTGGCTCTTAAGGTGTTTCAACGACTCATGATCCGTTCGTATCACAAACTCCTTAGGCCACAAATAATGTTGCCAATTTCCCAAAGCTCTAACAAGGGCGTACAACTCCAAATCATAAGTTGAGTAATTAAGAGTTGCCCCTTTGAGCTTTTCACTGAAATAAGCAACGGGCTTACCTTCTTGCATCAAAACAGCCCCGATGCCAACCTTACTAGCATCACACTCTACTTCAAACATCTTATCAAAATCGGGCAATTGCAATAAAGGCGCCGAGATGAGCGTAGCTTTCAAGGCCTCAAAAGCCCTAGCTTGCTCATCACCCTATTTAAAGGGTCCGTCTTTTCTAATTACCTCGGTTAAGGGGGCTGCTATGGAACTAAATCCTTTGACAAACCTCCTATAGAAGCTTGCCAACCCGTGGAAACTTCGGATTTCTCCAATAGTTTTAGGGGTCGGCCAACTTCGTATAGAGTCTATCTTGGAATCGTCCACTTCCACACCCCTTGAGCTCACGACAAAACCCAAGAAGATAATTTTATCAACACCAAAAGAACACTTCTCCATGTTGGCATACAGCTTCTCCTTTCGGAGCACATCAAACACACATCTCAAATGCATTACATGATCATCAATAGATTTACTATATACCAACACATCATCAAAGTAAACCACCACAAATTTTCCAATATAAGGCTTCATTACATGATTCATTAGCCTCATAAAGGTGATAGGAGCATTGGTAAGGCCGAAGGGCATGACCAGCCACTCATATAGACCAAATTTGGTCTTGAATGCGGTCTTCCACTCATCACCGGGTTGCATGCGAATTTGGTGATAGCCACTCCTAAGGTCCACTTTAGAAAACAAACAAGATCCGTGGAGCTCATCTAACATATCATCTAGTCTAGGGATTGGATGACGATACCTTATAGTGATTTTGTTGATGGCTCTACAATCGACGCACATACGCCACGTTCCGTCCTTCTTTGGTACCAAAAGCACCGGAACAGCACACGGACTCATGCTTTCCTTGATGTATCCCTTGTTGAGCAGCTCCTCAACTTGTCTTTCAAGCTCCTTAGTGTCCATGGGATTGCTCCTATAGGCCGGTTTGTTTGGAAGTTGTGAACCCGGCACCAAATCAATTTGGTGCTCAATTCCCCGAAGTGGGGGCAATCCTTGCGGAAGTTCTTGAGGAAATACATCTTCATACTCCTGCAACACATAAGAAATCAAAGGGGAAATGGAAGAGTTAGTGGGGTTAGTATTAAAACAATGGGCCAAGAGTAGCATCGGCTTGTTTTCATCATGATCCACGAAGAGTTCTTTCCTCCTAGCCAACATCACCACATTTTCCATCTCCTTTGTCGTTGGGACAGCCTCGGATGTCCCGACTTCCTCACCTACGGCACCCCTCCCCTTTTCTCCCTTCCCGGATTCCTTCCCCTTTCCCTTCAACTCTCTCATCTTTTGATGCCACTCGTTTACTTGGGAGGGTGAAAGAGGATGAAGTGTGACCTTTCGGCCATCCTTCTCAAGCGTATACCGGTTGGTCCTCCCATCGTGTTTAGTAGACCTATCATATTGCCATGGTCTTCCTAACAATAAGTGACATGCTTGCATTGGGATTACGTCACAAAGTACCTCATCGTGGTAGTTTCCCACCTTAAACCGAATCACACATTGCCGTGTGACCCTTAATTCACCACAATCATTCAACCATTGTAGCTTGTAAGGACTCGTGTGTGGGGTAGTTGGTAGCTTCAAGAAATTTACCATAGCATGGCTCGCAACATTTGTACAACTACCACTATCAATCACCAAGGTGCACACATTCTCCTTTATGAGACACTTAGTATGGAATAGATTTTCCCTTTGACTCGGGTCACCTATCGCCTTACTAATCATGACACGTCTAACCACAAAGTTAGGAACCACACACTCCCCTTCTTGCGGATAAACATCTTCACTACCGTCTACTTCATCATCATTCGGCCCATTTTCAGCTCCCTCTCCATCTTGAGGCTCGGCCTCATCCTCCCCCCTTTCGGAATCCACCTCCTCACCAAGGTAGTATACCTTTCCTTCTCGTAGGATCACATTGCGCCGGTTCGGACATTCATTGGCCTTATGCCCCCAACCTTGGCACTTGAAGCATTGGAACCCCTTTGGGTTGGGATATTTGTGAGCCTCCGGTTTCGGGGGAAATTTAGGGACTGTTTTGGACTCGGGCAGCTTCGTAGGTGCGGGTTGGTCCTTGTTTTTGGTCCAACCCGAGGGAGTTGGTACCCTTGCCTTGAAGGATGATCTCTCCTTAAGTTCCCTTTCAATCTCAAGGGCCGCTTGGAATATACCGTCAATGGTTTCAAACCGGTGAAGGGTCAAATGAGTGGAGATCTCTTTGTTCAATCCGCACTTGAACCGGATGATGTCGTGGCTGATTTGCTCCCCACGATGATCAAGTTTCAACATGAGTTGTTGGAACTCGTCAAAGTAGGCCATTACACTCTTGCCTCCTTGCCGCAAGCCATATAACCTAGCAAGCAACTCATGACGATATCTCTCGGGAAGGTATCGTTGTCTCATCAAATACCTCAACCGAAACCAAGGTGGTGGCTTTCCATCGACTAATTCATTACCAAATCGTTTAACATACTCCCACCAAGTGTTAGCATAGCCCTCGAGGTGAGCTATAGCGTAGCAACTCTTCTTTTCGTCCGAGATGTCATTAACTTGGAAAACTTTGTCACAAGCCGATTCCCAAGTCAAGTAGGCCTCGGGATCACTTTCACCCTTAAAGATGGGTAGGCTCAACTTGATGGTGTTGATGCCTACGTCTCTCTCTTGGTGTCGGTTTCCCCTATCTCCATACCCCCGGTATCTCCTAGGTTCTCCTCGACCCCCTCTTAACTCCTCCTCCCTCATATATGCATCATCAAAGACTCCATCTCCTTCATACTCCTCTCTACCGTATCCTTCAAAGTGGGCTGGTCGGCCTTGGCCATTTTGATTCGGAGGATTTGGAATTTGTGGTCTTTGGTTTAATGGAGCTTGGAATGGAGGGTTCGGATTTAGTGGAGGTACTTGGCGTCCAAATCCCCCTTGTGGAATTGGAGGGCCTTGGAAATGTAGTGGTCTAGTGGAGTCTCGGTTTGGAGGAAAATAGGTAGTTTGGCTTGCGGTATTTAGTGGAGCTTGGGGTGCATTTAGCATTTGGTGGACTGTTTCGGGGGTGATGGTTGCGGAGGAGGTTCTATCATGACCATTGGTAGATACATGTGGAGGAGTAGAAGGACGAGAGTTCCTTTGACTCTCCACTTGTTCTAATCTCCCACTAATAGTCGATACTTCCCCCTTTATTGCTGCCAAGTCCCCTCTCACGGCCCCAAATTCCGAATTCAACCTTTCAAGTGTCCGGGTAACGGCCTCAAGAGTGACCCTCATAGAATCAAGGGCATTAGTATCCACACTATGAGACGTAGTTCCTTCCATTGTCAAGATATTATCCGCCTTAGTTCACCACAAGTTCGTGTTCCACAAGTGTTGTATAATTGGCTAGTAACCGTGAAAATTTTAAGGTATGAGTAAAACTCTTATCCGGAATGGATTCTTGTTTGAAGACTCAAAGAATTCTTGTCGGACTAGAGTCAAAAATCAGCAACTCATTCAAACGAATAAAAGCACTCAAATAAACGTTGACACGAACAAACGGCGCAAGGATCTAATTGACAACTTAGTAGGAATGTACTAGTTTGTTAATTAGTTCTAGGACCAAGTAAAGGAAACCAAGGATCAACAATTAGCAACCAAAGAATATCCTAAGTTGAGCTTATAGTGACGTGGCAGCATGCAATGGTTCCACACGTTTTCTTTACTCTTTTTTTTTTGTCAATATTCACACAACTTGTTATAGTTTTCAAAGTGTTTTTTTTTGGTGGGAAAATAAAATCTTGTAATATTTCACCCTTTTCAAACTCAAGAAAGGGATGTTTGGAAAACTAATCCCACAAAACAAGGCTCCTTGAATTAGGGAAAAGTGATTGACAAGACTACAAGGTGATGGGTGCAAGTCTTTCACAACAACTTTATAGCTTGTCTTACAAATTGAGCACACACAAGATGAACAAGATAAACAAGTTCAAAAGATGAACACCTCAACAATCTTCTTCAACTTCTTTAGCACATAAACACAACATCCACCGATTTTATTTTCTTTTGGGCATCAACAACATACAACTTTCGGCCACTTCAAGTCACTACACAATGTTCAAGTTTTCAAGCTCAACTTTCGGATCTAGACACCTTAGTGTTGGTGAGAAAGAAACCAACACTAGGAACTCACTAAACAAGAAAAATTAACACTTATATCTAGACATGCAACATCATTTTCGGATTCCACTTTTGGTGTTGTTTGTTTAAGCCGTGTACTAGCCCAAGATGGGTTATGTTGGAACACAACCGGTCAAGCTTTGATACCAAATGATACAAGATCAAACCAACAACACCAAGAACTACAAGTTGGTTCGAATTTCAGTCCAACAACACAAGAACAACAAGCTTAAATTTCAGTTTTTCAGCTCAACAACACAAGAACAACAAGATGAACAACAATGCTAGTGAATCGAAAATAGCCCCACACGGCTTCACTAGACTTTAAGATAACAAAATCAACAACAACCACAAGATAAAGAAAAGATAGATAACTTGACATATAACATTCAAGATACTAAGAACCCTAACATCAAGAGAGGACCCTAAGTCTAATGAATGTAAACACCAAGTTCTTACGAGGACCAAGAGGCACTCAAAGACCTCAAAACCCTTGTTTCTAGCCAAAGAGACAACACAAGTATCCCTCTACTTGTGAGAGATTGGTGGCGGCTCCAAGAGAGGAAAAGAGAGAGAGAAATGTTTAGTGTTTAGGTTACAAAATCAGATTTCAAAAAGTGAAGTCTAACTCTCTAACATGTTCTATTTATACTACAAACAAAAGGGCAAAATGACCCATCCGCCCTTGCTTCATGTGCCATCCTTGAAGAGTAGTTTATTACACATTAGGACCCCTCTTCACACATAAAAACGTTTTGGTCCTTGGTTGGTTCAATCACCAACTCACACACGGCCATTTGCATGAACAAAGCTTGGAGTTTTTGTAATTCCCGAGCTTGGCTTCGTGTGAAAGGCCGTGTATGTGTGGAGGCTGTCCCAACCGTATCACCGGTTGTATGCAAACTCCACCAAGGGTAGGTGATCTTCCCATGAAGTCAGTTTACCTTTAACCATAGAACGTAACATAGACCCTAAGGTTCTATTTACTACCTCCGTTTGGCCATCGGTTTGTGGGTGGCATGACGTGGAGAAAAGTAACTTCGTTCCAAGCCTACCCCACATGGACTTCCAAAAGAGACTTAGGAACTTGGAGTCCCTATCGCTCACAATAGTCCTCGGTACCCCGTGAAGCTTTACAACATGTTCAACAAATAATGAAGCTACACTACGAGCATCCTCGGTTTTAGCACATGGAATCCTATAAACAAGTGTTACAAAATAGCAGTGTATTATATCCCATGTAGCCAATGTCCTTGTTCCCACTCTTTAACTTGTTAAAAAACCCCAATATATACTTATTATTAAGCCTGCATGTCTATTTTCAATAGAAAACTTCAGGTGTTCTCCATTTACTCAAATAAGACCCATGTTTTATTTTCATCTCCTAAATACTTCATTTGTGTGCCAGCATCTCCCCACCTCATTATTGTTCCATTAAGGTACCATAATATTATTACCACCAAAGTAACAATCTCAATGACTAAATAAACTAAATAACACAAGTCTGTAAAATGAGTAGTAGCTCAGGGGCATAAGCCTAGCATGGGCCGATATCGATACCTTTATATGTGGGTGGAAGCTAAGGGGTATAACCCTAGCATGGGCTGATCCCAATGTTCATATGTGGGTGGCAGCTCAGGGACGTAAGCCTAGCATGGGACGATCCCGATTTGTCTATTTACATTGATCAGCTGGTTATTTGCATTATATGGCTTACAAAGATTATGAAGTAAGAAAGTTAAAATGAAGAAAAGAATGTAATGTACATAGTCTTACAAATATATATAAAGGTGGTTACTAGTATTACTTATACACTTGTATCTGAATTCTGTTGAGCTATTGTATCATGTGTTGTTACCTTCAGCCTTACATATTCAGTACATATTTCTTTTCTTATGTCCCTCACGGGGGACTTGTATTTTATGCTGCAGGCATAGGTGCTTAAGTTAATACACCTCGTTAGTAGGAGCACAGGCTATTCAGTGACCATTGGTGAGCTCCAGGTTGATTCAGAGCTTTCTGAGTGTGTTCCATATATTTTGGTATTATGCAGTAGTCAAGAGTAGGGATGGGGTTTGTCCCAACCCTAACTAAGTCTATGTATATTTTAGAGGCTTTGTAGACTAATGTAAAGTTAAACATTGTAGTGTCTTGCCTTTTATATATGGTGGCCCCAATGGCCAAGTGTTGTATTTATAATTTTATGTTTTTTAGCGTAGTTATTCTCTATGATGCATAATGTAATATTTGTCAGAACCTTTGGTTGTCATAGTTACATGTATGAGAAGTACAATGTTATGGATTGGTTCTCTTGGGTCTTTACGGCTATGGGTGGTTGTCGGCCCCAATAGGATTTGATTATGGGTAGGTCGTCCTAGGGAGTCTACAAAGTCGTATCTACGTAGATTCTTGATTATGAGTATATGGTGCACCACATCTGTAAAAAAGAGGCTATGGGTATTTAGGGTTTTTTTTCACATCTTAGACCGTGTAATAGAGCCTAAGTCATAGGTGAATTCATATTAACAACTAAATCTATTTTTTTCTTATTATAGTAAATATGCCAATTAAAAGGAGTAAGAATACAGGTAAGCGATTAGACGTGGCTGCCGGAGAAGAGACCAATAAGTCACCACCTAGATAAGCTAATGAAAGTGAGACTCAAGCCGAGGTTGCATCACAAACTTCTTCTACTCCTCAATCTCCAGAAGATTTAAGGAGGAGAAGAACCGTATTCTCAAAACCACCTATTAATTCTACTAATCAAGATCTAAGGAATGCAGTGCAATTGTTGGCTCTTATAGTTGTTGGAAAAGTTCAAGGACAAACTATTTTAACAACCAGTTCTAGTGGTACAGATAGGGCAGCTAGCCTACGGACACAAGATTTCCTTAAGCTAGATCCTCCCACATTCATCGGATTATATATAAATGAAGGCCCACAGGACTTTATTGATAAATTCCGAAGGGCTCTAGATGTCATACATGTATCGGGTAAAGAGACAGTTGAGCTAGCAGCATATAGATTCAACGGAGAGGCTATATTTTGGTATGAAGACTGGAAATGATCTAGGGGTATCAATGCACCTTCAGCTACTTGGAATGATTTCAAAGAGGTATTTCTTAATCATTACCTTCCATTTGAGATTTGAGAATCCCGTGTGGATCAGTTCCTAAATCTTTACCGAGGTAATATGAGCGTGGGGGAGTACAACCTCCAGTTTAACTCTTTGTCTAGGTATGCTCCTAAAGTAGTAACTACTATGGATGATAGAGTTTATCGATATATGGATAGATTGGATCCATATCTAGTTAGAGATTGTACTATTTCTACTTTGAACAAAGACATGGGCATATCAAGGATACAAGCTTTTGCACAAAAAATGGAGGATCAGAGACAAAGAAGAAAAACACAAGAATTGGAAAGAGGGTATTCCAAGAGGGCTAGATCTACGAGGAAGTTTATGGCATCCTAAGGAGAGTTTCGGCCTCATTTTTCTAATAGACTGACTAGGCCATTATCTTCTTATTCTACAATGGTGCTCCGCTATAGTTTCTAAGGTTTAAAGGCAACCAGTTTGGGCAAAAAGTGAAAGTTGGAGTTCACGAACAACGGGGTATAAATTGCAAGGGAGTATGAGCCAATTAATACCCCCTCAGCAGCTATGTCAACAATATAGAAAGCTTTATTTAGGTGCATGCCAGTTTGGGACAAATGATTGCTTTTGGTGTGGTACATCGAGGCATATGATGAGATAATTCCCACAAAGGTGCATGGATGGTATGGCTAAACCTACTGGATCAGCCGTTGCATCATCATCATCAGTGCCATCTTCATAAGGGGTTTAAATATATAGGTCGTGGTAGAGTTGCTAAAGGAGCAGCTAGCTCTAGTGGTGTTTAAAATCGTACATATGCTCTAGCGTATCGACAAAATTTAGAGGCTTCTCCACAAGTGGTTACAGGTACATTGTCCATATTTTCACATAATGTATATGCATTAATTGATCCAGGTTCTACATTATTATTAGGGATGGCAATGGGGCGGTGTGGGTGTGGTACGGTGCGGGTTTTAAGCTATGTAGGGCAGTGAGGGTTTTAAGTTATGCGGTGAGGTGCGGGTGAGGGGTGGGTTAAAGTAAGTTTTTTTTAAATGGTGCGGTGCGGTGTGGGTTGCAGGTTTATGCGGGTTTAAATTAAAAAAAATAAAAATTAGTATTGTTCCCATGAATATACCTAAAATTATATGTATTCTTTACATAAAAATTGATGATATTTAAAATGACATGTATAAGACTACAAATAAATAATTTTATAATAGCTTTTTTCACATCTCTATACATTTTTATAAAAATATTCTATTTGATCATTATTTTGTACACGTTATACTTTTTGACAATTTTTTTAGTGAAAAGTGATATAATAGAAGTTAATTATTATTTCCTAGTTATAGATTTAAAAATATTATGATTTTCAATAGAGTTATAATTTTTTCAACAAAAAATAAAAAAAAATATGGGGCGGTGCGGTACGGTTATGCGTGAGTATGAATGTGGGGTGGGTTTATGCGGGTTTAAAGGTGATGGGTGCGGTACGGTGCGGTTTTAAAACTTGTGGGTTTAGAAAAAACCCGCATCGCACCATTGCCATCCCTATTTATCATATGTCACTCCATTGGTTGCTAGAAAGTTGAAAAGAACACCAGAATTGCTAGTTAAGCCATGTGAAGTGTCTACACCAATTGGTGAATCTATTATACCTAGGAGAGTGTATCAAAATTGTATAATAACTATTTGTGGTCGATATTCAATGGTTGATCTTGTTGAGTTAGAAATGGTAGATTTTAATGTTATAATGGATATGGATTGGTTGGCTTCTTGTTATGCCGCAGTCGATTGTCGAACTAAGAGGGTGTATTTCTATTTTCCATGAGAGACAGTCCTTGAATGGAGGTGTAACATTGGTGCGCCAAGAGGAAAATTTATTTCTTATTTTAAGGCAAATAGGATGATTTCCAACTAGTTAGAGTGAAAGATACAGATGCGGAGCCTCCAACTCTTCAAACTATTCCAGTGGTAAATGAATTTCCTGATGTATTTCCTGAAGATCTTCCAGGTTTGCCTCCAAAACAAGAAGTGGAGTTTAGTATTGATGTGATTCCAAGTACTCAACCAATCTCAATTCTTTCGTATAGAATGGGCCCGACAGAATTACGGGAGTTGAAAGAGAAATTGAAAGACTTGCTAGAAAAAGAATTCATAAGGCCTAGTATGTCCCCTTGGGGCACACCAGAGTTATTTGTGCATAAGAAAGATGGCTCATTGAGAATGCGTGTATTGACTATCGGCAACTGAATAAGGTGACTATTAAGAGCAAATATCCCCTTCCGAGAATTGATGAATTATTTGATTAGTTGCAAGGCGCCTAGTGTTTTCAATGATTTATTTGAGGTATGGTTACCACCAAACGAAGAGGACATACCCAAGACAACTTTTCAAACATGGTACGATCATTACGAGTTTCTAGTCATGTCCTTTGGGCTAACTAATGCACCTACAACTTTTATGGATTTAATGAATAGGGTGTTCAATCCATTCTTAGATGTGTTCATGACTGTTTCTATAGATGATATTCCGGTTTATTTGAGATCAAAGGAGGACCATGCCAGTCACATACGATAGGTGTTACAGATTCTTCATGATTGTAAGCTATATGCAAAGTTCTCTAAATGTGAATTTTGGTTAAAATATGTGGCATTTCTGGTTGATATTATACCTGAAGAAGCAATAAAGGTTGATACTCAGAAGATAGAAGCTGTGAAGAACTGGCCAAAACCTACAACACCTATAGGGATTCATGATTTCCTTGGGTTGCAGGTTATTATTGAAGGTTTGTTGAAGGATTTTCTTCAATTTTTGCACCTTTAACAAAGCTAACACACAATGCATCAAAGTTTCAATGGAATGATGCATGTGAAAGAAGTTTCCAAGATATAAAGAATAAATTAACTTTTACACCCGTATTAGTGCTTCCAGAAGACACAGAAGGGTATGTAGTGTATTGTGATACTTCAAGAATTGGCTTAGGGTGTGTATTGATGAAGCATGGTAAAGTCATAGCATATGCCTCAAGACAATTGTGGCCACATGAGAAGAATTATCCGATGCATAATCTGGAGCTAGAAGCGGTTATATTTTCCTTAAAGATATGGCATCACTACTTTTATGGGATTCATGTTGACATATGTACTGACCACAAGAGTTTGCAATATATCTTTAATTAGAAGGACCTAAATTTGAGGCAGCGAAGATGGCTTGAGCTATTAAAAAACTATGATACTGATATCTTGTATCATCTGGGAAAAGTAAATGTGGTAGCTGATGTGTTAAGTCATAAGGCTATGGTGGGAACTTATGTTCCACCTATAGAACGATAGGGGGTGACTAGGGATCTACATCAATTATCCAATTTGGGAGCTTTCCTTCTTGAAACTCCAGATGAGGGGTTTATTGTGCATAATGCGGCAGAATCTTCATTAGTAGATAAAGTGAAAAACAAGAAATATGCAGATCCCATTCTATTATAGCTTAAGGAGAATATACAATATTGTATGACAAAGGCATGTGAGCTTACATAAGAGGGAGTACTTCGGTGCCGAAATAGATTATGTGTACCTAAGGTAGATGGGCTAAGAATGAGGATTATGATAAAGGAATATCATTCAAGGTATTCCATCCATCCAGGGTCAACTAAAATATATCATGATTTGAAAGGAATGTATTGGTGGGGTGACATGAAGAAGAACATTACAGAATTTCTAGCCGAATGTCCAAATTATCAAAGAGTTAAAGTAAAGCACTAAAAGCCTGGGGGTTATATGTAATGTCTAGATCTTCCAATCTGGAAGTGGGACATGATCAACATGGATTTTGTCACTGGTTTTCCTCGTACATCTCAAAAGTTTAATTCCATATGGGTGATAGTTGATAGGCTTACCAAATCAGGACACTTCCTACAAGTTAGGACCACTTATACAGTTGAAGAGTATGCCAAATTGTATATTAAAGAGATAGTTTGACTACACGGAGTTCCAACCTCTATTATATCAGATAGGGGAGCTCAATTTACTACAAATTTTTGGAAGTCTTTTCAGATAAATTTGGGAACATAAGTTACTTTAAGCACAACTTTTCACCCTCAAATAGATGGACAAGTAAAACATACCATTCAAAATCTTGAAGATATGCTACGAGCTTGTATATTGGACTTTAAAGGTAGTTGGTTTGATCATTTACCTCTCATCAAGTTCTCCGACAACAATAGCTATCATTCAAGTATCAAAATAGCGCCATATGTAGCTTTGTATGGACGAAAGTGTAGATCACTAATTGGATGGTTTGAAGTGGGTGAAATTGCCTTGTTCGGGCCAAATCTTGTTAATCAAGCTATGGCTAAATCTTGTTCATCAAGCTATGGAAAAGGTTAAAATGATCCAACAACGGCTAAAGACAGCCCAAAGTCGACACAAGTCATATGCAGATATTAAAAGAAGGGGGATAGAGTTTGCTATAGGTGATTGGGTATTCTTGAAGGTGTCACCAATGAAGGGGCTATGAGTTTGGTAAGAAAGGAAAACTAAATACACATTATATAGTCCTATATAGGATTACTCGGAGGTTTGCCATGTCTCTTATGAATTAGATTTACCCCAAGAGCTCTCAATAGTTCATCCAGTATTTCACGTTTCAGTGCTTCCAAAGTGCATGGGAGATCCATCTCATATTACTCCTACTGAAGATGTACAAGTTACGGAAGATCTCACCTATGAAGAAATACCTATTGCTATCCTAGATCAACAAGTTAATAAGTTAAGGAATAAAGAAATAGCTTCTGTAAAAGTGGTTTGGAGAAACCAACAAGTAGAAGAGATAACATGGGAAGCTGAAGAAGAGATGAAATCTAAGTAACCCCATTTTCTCAAATAAGAAGAGAAATTCCAAGATACTGGATTGGAGAAATAACAAGTAAGTATAATATATAGGTACTATGTGATAATAGGGATATTAAACTTAGGCTTGAAATTGTTTTGGTTCGACAGTTATGCTAATATTCAAGGACAAATATTCCTAAGGAGGGAGGATGTAACACCCCGTATTTTGCGTGCACTTGTTCTATTTATATGGAACTTAGTATAGCCTTGTGGTATAAGCAATGAAAGAGATTTATTATGAGAGTATTGATAGTATAGATGGAGTTCTAGATACTGCTCATGCATTTTAATGTGAAACGATCAAATTAACATCGATACAACTATTTAACTTGGAATCATAAGCTGGTATTTGAATCTAAAGTTTAAAGTAACCAAGTGTGTACAAGTTGTAAGTTAGATTGAAGGGATTAAGAGCTGGAAATGGAATAGAATATTGAGGTGCTTGCTTGACTTAATTAGTAGGTGAGTCACCTACTTAAGCTATTTGGAACAAACTAATGGACCCATGGATATGGACCAGATTTGGGCCTATACTAACGTACTCATTTGGGCCCAAATTGAATAAAAGAGGAAGAAAATGGATAAATGGCCCAACTCACAAATCTTTCAAGACCCAAATATAATTGACCCAACTAAGAAATTAAGCAAGTCGGTGCATCACCTACTTTGACATTTTGAGTACCTTGAACTCCATAAGTAGGTGCATGATACGGTTGGGGCAGCCTCCAAAGGTACACGGCCTTTCACACGAAGCCAAGCTCGGGAATTACAAAAACTCCAAGCTTTGTTCATGCAAATGGCCGTGTGTGAGTTGGTGATTGAACCAACCAAGGACCTAAACATTTTTATGTGTGAAGAGAGGTCTTAATGTGTAATAAACTACTCTCCAAGGTTGGCACAAGAAGTAAGGGCGGATGGGTCATTTTACCCCTTTTGTTTGTAGTATAAATAGAACATGTTAGAGAGTTATTCCTTAGTTTTTGAATGCTGATTTTGTAACCTAAAAACACTAAACATTTCTCTCTCTCTTCCACTCTTAGAAGCCGCCCCTATTATCTCACAAGTAGAGGGATACTTGTGTTGTCTCTTTGGCTAGAAACAAGGGTTTTGAGGTCGTTGAGTGCCTCTTGGTCCTCGTAAGAACTTGGTGTTTATATTCATTAGACTTAGGGTCCTCTCTTGATGTTTGGGTTCTTAGTTTCTTGAATGTTATATGTCAAGTTATCTATCTTTCTTTATCTTGTTGTTGTTGTTGATTTTGTTATCTTAAAGTCTAGTGAAGCCGTGTGGGGCTCTTTTCGATTCACTAGCATTGTTATCTATCTTGTTGTTCTTGTGTTGTTGGACTGAAAAACCGAAACTGAAACTTGTTGTTCTTGTGTTGTTGGACTAAAAATCCGAGCCTACTTGTAGCTCTTGGTGTTGTTGGTTTGATTTTGTATCATTTGGTATCAAAGCGAGACCGGTTGTGTTCCAACATAACCCATCTTTGGCGAGTTCACGGCTTAAACAAACAACACCAAAAAGAAATTCTGAAAATCTGTCCATTAAAAGTTGAAACCAAGAATGATGTTGTATGTTTAGATCTAGGTGTTATTTTGCTTGTTTAGTGAGTTTCTAGTGTTGGTTTCTTTCTCACCAACACTAAGGTGTCTAGATCCAAAAGTTGAGCTTTAAAACTTGAACATTGTGTAGTGACTTGAAGTGGCCGAAAGTTGTATGTTGTTGATAACCAAAAGAAAAAAAAATCGGTGGTTGTGTGTTTATGTGCTAAAGAAGTTGATGAAGTTTGTTGAGGTGTTCATCTTTTGAACTTGTTCATCTTGTTGTGTGCTCAAGTTGTAAGACAAGCTATAAAGTTGTTGTGAAAGACTTGCATCCATCACCTTCTAGTCTTGTCAATCACTTTTTCCCTAATTCAAGGAGCCTTGTTTTGTGGGATTAGTCAACCAAACCTCACTTTCTTGAGTTTGAAAAGGGTGAAATACTACAAGATTTTATTTTTTCCACCAAAACACTTTGCAAACTATAACAAGTTGTGTGAATATTAACACAAAAAAAGTAAAAAAAAAAAAAAAAAAAAAGAGAAGAAGAACGTGTGGAACCATTGCATGCTGCCACGTCACTATAAGCTCAACTTAGGATATTCTTTGGTTGCTAATTGTTGATCCTTGGTTTCCCTTACTTGGTCCTAGAACTAATTAACAAACTAGTACATTCCTACTAGGTTGTCAACTAGTTCCTTGAACCGTTTGTTCGTGTCAACGATTATTTGAGTGCTTTTATTCGTTTGAATGAATTGCTGATTTTTGACTCTAGTCCGGCAAGAATTCTTTGAGTCTTCAAACAAGAATCCATTCCGGATAAGAGCTTACTCATACCTTAAAAATTTCACGGTTACTAGCCAATTATACAACACTTGTGGAACACGAACTCGTGGTGAACTAAAGCGGATAATATCTTGACAATGGAAGGAGCTACGTCTCATAATGTGGATACTAATGCCCTTGATTCTATGAGGGTCACTCTTGAGGCCATTACCCGGACACTTGAAAGGTTGAATTCAGAATTTGGGGCCGTGAGAGAGGACTTGGCAGCAATAAAGGGGGAGGTGTCGACTATTAGTGGGAGATTAGAACAAGTGGAGAGTCAAAGGAACTCTCGTCCTTCTACTCCTCTACATGTATCTACCAATGGTCATGATAGGACCTCCTCCGCAACCATAACCCCCGAAACAGTCCACCAAATGCTAAATGCACCCCAAGCTCCACTAAATACCGCAAGCCAAACTACCTATTTTCCTCCAAACCGAGACCCCACTAGACCACTACATTTCCAAGCCCCTCCAATTCCACAAGAGGGATTTGGACGCCAAGTACCTCCACTAAATCCGAACCCTCCATTCCAAGCTCCATTAACCCAAAGACCGCAAATTCCAAATCCTCCGAATCAAAACGGCCAAGGCCGACCAGCCCACTTTGAAGGATACGGTAGAGAGGAGTATGAAGGAGATGGAGCCTTTGATGATGCTTATATGAGGGAGGAGGAGTTAAGAGGGGGTCGAGGAGAACCTAGGAGATACCGGGGGTATGGAGATAGGGGAAACCGACCCCAAGAGAGAGACGTAGGCATCACACCATCAAGTTGAGCCTACCCATCTTTAAGGGTGAAAGTGACCCCGAGACCTACTTAACTTGGGAATCGGCTTGTGACAAAGTTTTCCAAGTTAATGACATCTCGGAAGAAAAGAAGAGTTGCTACGCTATAGCTCACCTCGAGGGCTATGCTAACACTTGGTGGGAGTACGTTAAACGATTTGGTAATGAATTAGTTGATGGGCAGCCACCACCTTGGTATCGGTTGAGGTATTTGATGAGACAACGATACCTTCCCGAGAGATATCGTCATGAGTTGCTTGCTAGACTATATGGCTTGCGGCAAGGAGGCAAGAGTGTGATGGCCTTATTTTGACGAGTTCCAACAACTCATCTTGAAACTTGATCATCGTGGGGAGCAAATCAGTCACGACATCATCCAGTTCAAGTGTGGGTTGAACAAAGAGATCTCCACTCATTTGACCCTTCACCGGTTTGAAACCATTGACGGTATATTCCAAGCGGCCCTTGAGATTGAAAGGGAACTTAAGGAGAGATCATCCTTCAAGGCAATGGTACAAACCCCCTCGGGTTGGCCCAAAAACAAGGACCAACCCGCCCCTACGAAGCTGCCCGAGTCCAAAACAGTCCCTAAATTCCCTCCGAAACCGGAGGCTCACAAATATCCCAACCCAAAGGGGTTCCAATGCTTCAAGTGCCAAGGTTGGGGGCATAAGGCCAATGAATGTCCGAACCGGCGCAATGTGATCCTACGAGAAGGGAAAGTGTACTACCTTGGAGAGGAGGTGGTTTCCGAAAGGGGGGAGGATGAGGCCGAGCCTCAAGATGGAGAGGGAGCTGAAAATGGGCCGAATGATGATGAATTAGATGGTAGTGAAGATGTCTATCCACAAGAAGGGGAGTGTGTGGTTCCAAACTTTGTGGTTAGACGTGTCATGATTAGTAAGGCGATAGATGACCCGAGTCAAAGGGAAAATCTATTCCATACTAAGTGTCTTGTAAAGGGGAGTGTGTGCACCTTGGTGATTGATAGTGGTAGTTGTACAAATGTTGCGAGCCATGCTATGGTAAATTTCTTGAAGCTACCAACTACACTACACACTAGTCCTTACAAGCTACAATGGTTGAACGATTGTGGTGAATTAAAGGTCACAAGGCAATGTGTGATTCGGTTTAAGGTGGGAAACTACCACGATGAAGTGCTTTGTGACGTGATCCCAATGCAAGCATGTCACTTGTTGTTAGGTAGACCATGGCAATATGATAGGTCTACTAAACACGATGGGAGGTCCAACCGGTATACGCTTGAGAAGGATGGCCGAAAGGTCACACTTCATCCTCTTTTACCCTCCCAAGTAAATGAGTGGCATCAAAAGATGAGAGAGTTGAAGGGAAAGGGGAAGGAATCCGGAAAGGGAGAAAAGGGGGGGAATGCCGTAGGTGAGGAAGTAGGGACATCCGAGGCTGTCCCAACGACAAGGGAGATGGAAAACGTAGTGATGTTGGCTAGGAGGAAAGAACTCTTCGTGGACCATGATGAAAACAAGCCGATGTTACTTTTGGCCCATTGTTTTAATACTAACCCCACTAATTCTTCCATTTCCCCTTTGATTTCTTGTGTGTTGCAGGAGTATGAAGATGTATTTCCTCAAGAACTTCCGCAAGGATTGCCCCCACTTCGGGGAATTGAGCACCAAATTGATTTGGTGCCGGGTTCACAACTTCCAAACAAACCGGCCTATAGGAGCAATCCCATGGACACTAAGGAGCTTGAAAGACAAGTTGAGGAGCTTCTCAACAAGGGATACATCAAGGAAAGCATGAGTCCGTGTGCTGTTCCGGTGCTTTTGGTACCGAAGAAGGACGGAACTTGGCGCATGTGCGTCGATTGTAGAGCCATCAACAAAATCACTATAAGGTATCGTCATCCAATCCCTAGACTAGATGATATGTTAGATGAGCTCCACGGATCTTGTTTGTTTTCTAAAGTGGACCTTAGGAGCGGCTATCACCAAATTCGCATGCAACCCGGTGATGAGTGGAAGACCGCATTCAAGACCAAATTCGGTCTATATGAGTGGCTGGTCATGCCCTTCGGCCTTACCAATGCTCCTAGCACCTTTATGAGGCTAATGAATCATGTAATGAAGCCTTATATTGGAAAGTTTGTGGTGGTTTACTTTGATGATGTGTTGGTGTATAGTAAATCTATTGATGATCATGTAATGCATTTGAGATGTGTGTTTGATGTGCTCCGAAAGGAGAAGCTGTATGCCAACATGGAGAAGTGTTCTTTTGGTGTTGATAAGGTTATATTCTTGGGTTTTGTCGTGAGCTCAAGGGGTGTGGAAGTGGACGATTCCAAGATAGACTCTATTCGAAGTTGGCCAACCCCTAAAACTATTGGAGAAATCCGAAGTTTCCACGGGTTGGCAAGCTTTTATAGGAGGTTTGTCAAAGGATTTAGTTCCATAGCAGCCCCCTTGACCGAGGTAATTAGAAAGGACGGACCCTTTAAATGGGGTGATGAGCAGGCTAGGGCTTTTGAGGCCTTGAAAGCTACGCTCATCTCGGCGCCTTTATTGCAATTACCCGATTTTGATAAGATGTTTAAAGTAGAGTGTGATGCTAGTAAGGTTGGCATCGGGGCTGTTTTGATGCAAGAAGGTAAGCCCGTTGCTTATTTCAGTGAAAAGCTCAAAGGGGCAACTCTTAATTACTCAACTTATGATTTGGAGTTGTACGCCCTTGTTAGAGCTTTGGGAAATTGGCAACATTATTTGTGGCCTAAGGAGTTTGTGATACGAACGGATCATGAGTCGTTGAAACACCTTAAGAGTCAAGACAAGTTGAATAGGCGTCATGCTAAGTGGATTGAGTTCATCGAGACTTTCCCTTATGTAATTCATTACAAAAGGGGAAAGGAAAATGTTGTTGCCGATGCCTTATCTAGGAAGCATGTGCTTGTTGCTACCTTGTCTTCGAAATTGATGGGTTTTGAGAGCTTGCGGTTGTTGTATCCCGAGGATCCTACCTTTGCTCCTATTTTTAGGGAATGCGAAGAGTGGGGAAGGGACCGTTGGCTTAAGGAGAATGACCATTCCTCCTACTCTCGGTTCGATGGGTATTTGTTCAAAGGGAGGAGGTTGTGTGTTCCTTCTAGTTCTTGGAGGGAATTATTTGTGAGGGAGGCCCATGACGGAGGCCTCATGGGGCACTTTGGGGTAGACAAGACCCTCGGTGATACAAAATCGAACCAATAACAACAAGAACATCAAGAAGACTCGGATTTCAGTCCAACAACACCAAGAACAACAAGTTTAACATTCAGTTTTTCAGCCCAACAACACAAGAACAACAAGATAGATAACAATGCTAGTGAATCGAAAAGAGCCCCACACGGCTTCACTAGACTTCAAGATAACAAAATCAACAACAACAACAAGATAAAGAAAGATAGATAACTTGACATATAACATTCAAGAAACTAAGAACCCTAACATCAAGAGAGGACCCTAAGTCTAATGAATATAAACACCAAGTTCTTACGAGGACCAAGAGGCACTCAAAGACCTCAAAACCCTTGTTTCTAGCCAAAGAGACAACACAAGTATCCCTCTACTTGTGAGGAAATAGTGGCGGCTTCCAAGTGTGGAAGAGAGAGAGAAATGTTTGGTATTTTAGGTTACAAATTTCAGCATTCAAAAAGTGAAGTCTAACTCTCTAACATGTTCTATTTATACTACAAACAAAAAGGGTAAAATGACCCATCCGCCCTTGCTTTTTGTGCCAACCTTGAAGAGTAGTTTATTACACATTAGGACCCCTCTTCACACATAAAAACGTTTAGGTCCTTGGTTGGTTCAATCACCAACTCACACACGGCCACCTGCATGAACAAAGCTTGGAGTTTTTGTAATTCCCGAGCTTGGCTTCGTGTGAAAGGCCGTGTACGTGTGGAGGCTGCCCCAACCGTATCATCCTCTCCATCTTGAGAGGAATTTGACCTCAAATTCAGCATTTGGTCATCTTCAACCGCATCAACGAGGGAGAGATCACCAACGTTGAAAGTGTTGTGCACTTGATATTTGGGTGGAAGGTCAATCTTGTAGGCGTTGTCATTGATTCTCTCAAGTACTTGGAAAGGACCATCACCCCTTGGCAGCAATTTGGACTTCCTTTGAGCTGGAAACCGATCCTTTCGAAGATGCACCCACACCCAATCTCCGAGTTCAAGCACAAGCCTTCTTCTCCCTTTGTTTACCCTTTTTGCAACCTCTTGGTTCTTCTTTTCAAGCTTGAGCCGCACCGTCTCATGCATTTTCTTCATTGCCTCGGCTCTTTTATTTCCATCTAAGCTGGTCATGAGATCACTAGACAAAGGAGTGAGATCTAAAGGGGTAAGGGGATTTAGGCCGTAAACACATTCAAAGGGAGTCATTCCCGTGCTCGAATGTATTACCCGGTTGTTTGCAAACTCCACCAAGGGTAGGTGATCTTCCCATGAAGTCAGTTTACCTTTAACCATAGAACGTAGCATAGACCCTAAGGTTCTATTTACTACCTCCGTTTGGCCATCGGTTTGTGGGTGGCAAGACGTGGAGAAAAGTAACTTCGTTCCAAGCCTACCCCACATGGACTTCCAAAAGAGACTTAGGAACTTGGAGTCCCTATCGCTCACAATAGTCCTCGGTACCCCGTGAAGCTTTACAACATGTTCAACAAATAATGAAGCTACACTACGAGCATCCTCGGTTTTAGCACATGGAATAAAATGAGCCATTTTAGAGAATCTATCAACAATAACAAAAATGCTATCTCGGCCCTTTCTAGTCCTTGGCAGCCCCAAAACAAAATCCATCAAAATGTCCAACCAAGGTCTAAGGAGAGTAGGGAGTGGGGTGTACAATCCTTGAGGTAGGAGACGAGATTTCGCACTCCGGCAGGCCACGCATTGACTACAAATTTTAGTGACGTCTTTGCGCATTTTTGGCCAATAGAAGTTCTCCTCTAAGATTCCGAGGGTCTTGTCTACCCCAAAGTGCCCCATGAGGCCTCCGTCATGGGCCTCCCTCACAAATAATTCCCTCTAAGAACTAGAAGGAACACACAACCGCCTCCCTTTGAACAAATACCCATCGAACCGAGAGTAGGAGGAATGGTCATTCTCTTTAAGCCAACGGTCCCTTCCCCACTCTTCGCATTCCCTAAAGATAGGAGCAAAGGTAGGATCCTCGGGATACAACAACCGCAAGCTCTCAAAACCCATCAATTTCGAAGACAAGGTAGCAACAAGCACATGCTTCCTAGACAAGGCATCGACAACAACATTTTCCTTTCCCCTTTTGTAATGAATTACATAAGGGAAAGTCTCGATGAACTCAATCCACTTAGCATGACGCCTATTCAGCTTGTCTTGGCTCTTAAGGTGTTTCAACGACTCATGATCCGTTCGTATCACAAACTCCTTAGGCCACAAATAATGTTGCCAATTTCCCAAAGCTCTAACAAGGGCGTACAACTCCAAATCATAAGTTGAGTAATTAAGAGTTGCCCCTTTGAGTTTTTCACTGAAATAAGCAACGGGCTTACCTTCTTGCATCAAAACAGCCCCGATGCCAACCTTACTAGCATCACACTCTACTTCAAACATCTTATCAAAATCGGGCAATTGCAATAAAGGCGCCGAGATGAGCGTAGCTTTCAAGGCCTCAAAAGCCCTAGCTTGCTCATCACCCCATTTAAAGGGTCCATCTTTTCTAATTACCTCGGTTAAAGGGGCTGCTATGGAGCTAAATCCTTTGACAAACCTCCTATAGAAGCTTGCCAACCCGTGGAAACTTCGGATTTCTCCAATAGTTTTAGGGGTCGGCCAACTTCGAATAGAGTCTATCTTGGAATCGTCCACTTCCACACCCCTTGAGCTCACGACAAAACCCAAGAATATAACCTTATCAACACCAAAAGAACACTTCTCCATGTTGGCATACAGCTTCTCCTTTCGGAGCACATCAAACACACATCTCAAATGCATTACATGATCATCAATAGATTTACTATATACCAACACATCATCAAAGTAAACCACCAAAAATTTTCCAATATAAGGCTTCATTACATGATTCATTAGCCTCATAAAGGTGCTAGGAGCATTGGTGAGGCCGAAGGGCATGACCAGCCACTCATATAGACCGAATTTGGTCTTGAATGCGGTCTTCCACTCATCACCGGGTTGCATGCGAATTTGGTGATAGCCACTCCTAAGGTCCACTTTAGAAAACAAACAAGATCCGTGGAGTTCATCTAACATATCATCTAGTCTAGGGATTGGATGACGATACCTTATAGTGATTTTGTTGATGGCTCTACAATCGACGCACATACGCCAAGTTCCGTCCTTCTTTGGTACCAAAAGCACCGAAACAGCACACGGACTCATGCTTTCCTTGATGTATCCCTTGTTGAGAAGCTCCTCAACTTGTCTTTCAATCTCCTTAGTGTCCATGGGATTGCTCCTATAGGCTGGTTTGTTAGGAAGTTGTGAACCCGGTACCAAGTCCATTTGGTGCTCAATTCCCCGAAGTGGGGGCAATCCTTGCGGAAGTTCTTGAGGAAATACATCTTCATACTCCTGCAACACACAAGAAATCAAAGGGGAAATGGAAGAATTAGTGGGGTTAGTATTAAAACAATGGGCCAAGAGTAACATCGGCTTGTTTTCATCATGATCCACGAAGAGTTCTTTCCTCCTAGCCAACATCACTACATTTTCCATCTCCCTTGTCGTTGGGACAGCCTCGGATGTCCCGACTTTCTCACCTACGGCACTCCCCCCCTTTTCTCTCTTCCCGGATTCCTTTCCCTTTCCCTTCAACTCTCTCATCTTTTGGTGCCACTCGTTTACTTGGGAGGGTGAAACAGGATGAAGTGTGACCTTTCGGCCATCCTTCTCAAGCGTATACCGGTTGGTCCTCCCATCGTGTTTAGTAGACCTATCATATTGCCATGGTCTACCTAACAACAAGTGACATGCTTGCATTGGGATCACGTCACAAAGTACCTCATCGTGGTAGTTTCCCACCTTAAACCGAATCACACATTGCCTTGTGACCCTTAATTCACCACAATCATTCAACCATTGTAGCTTGTAAGGACTAGTGTGTGGTGTAGTTGGTAGCTTCAAGAAATTCACCATAGCATGGCTCGCAACATTTGTACAACTACCACTATCAATCACCAAGGTGCACACATTCTCCTTTACAAGACACTTAGTATGGAATAGATTTTCCCTTTGACTCGGGTCACCTATCGCCTTATTAATCATGACACGTCTAACCTCAAAGTTAGGAACCACACACTCCCCTTCTTGTGGAAAGACATCTTCACTACCGTCTACTTCATCATCATTCGACCCATTTTCAGCTCCCTCTCCATCTTGAGGCTCGGCCTCATCCTCCCCCCTTTCGGAATCCACCTCCTCACCAAGGTAGTACACCTTTCCTTCTCGTAGGATCACATTGCGCCGGTTCGGACATTCATTGGCCTTATGCCCCCAACCTTGGCACTTGAAGCATTGGAACCCCTTTGGATTGGGATATTTGGGAGCCTCCGGTTTCGGAGGGAATTTAGGGACGGTTTTGGACTCGGGCAGCTTCATAGGAGCGGGTTGGTCCTTGTTTTTGGTCCAACCCGAGGGGGTTTGTACCCTTGCCTTGAAGGATGATCTCTCCTTAAGTTCCCTTTCAATCTCAAGGGCCGCTTGGAATATACCGTCAATGGTTTCAAACCGGTGAAGGGTCAAATGAGTGGAGATCTCTTTGTTCAACCCACACTTGAACCGGATGATGTCGTGACTGATTTGCTCCCCACGATGATCAAGTTTCAACATGAGTTGTTGGAACTCGTCAAAATAGGCCATCACACTCTTGCCTCCTTGCCGCAAGCCATATAATCTAGCAAGCAACTCATGACGATATCTCTCGGGAAGGTATCGTTGTCTCATCAAATACCTCAACCGATACCAAGGTGGTGGCTGCCCATCAACTAATTCATTACCAAATCATTTAACATACTCCCACCAAGTGTTAGCATAGCCCTCAAGGTGAGCTATAGCGTAGCAACTCTTCTTTTCGTCCGAGATGTCATTAACTTGGAAAACCTTGTCACAAGCCGATTCCCAAGTTAAGTAGGCCTCGGGATCACTTTCACCCTTAAAGATGGGTAGGCTCAACTTGATGGTGTTGATGCCTACGTCTCTCTCTTGGTGTCGGTTTCCACTATCTCCATACCCCCGGTATCTCCTAGGTTCTCCTCGACCCCCTCTTAACTCCTCCTCCCTCATATAAGCATCATCAAAGGCTCCATCTCCTTCATACTCCTCTCTACCGTATCCTTCAAAGTGGGCTGGTCGGCCTTGGCCGTTTTGATTCGGAGGATTTGGAATTTGTGGTCTTTGGTTTAATGGAGCTTGGAAGGGAGGGTTCGGATTTAGTGGAGGTGCTTGGCGTCCAAATCCCTCTTGTGGAATTGGAGGGGCTTGGAAATGTAGTGGTCTAGTGGAGTCTCGGTTTGGAGGAAAATAGGTAGTTTGGCTTGCGGTATTTAGTGGAGCTTGGGGTGCATTTAGCATTTGGTGGACTGTTTCGGGGGTGATGGTTGCGGAGGAGGTCCTATCATGACCATTGGTAGATACATGTAGAGGAGTAGAAGGACGAGAGTTCCTTTGACTCTCCACTTGTTCTAATCTCCCACTAATAGTCGACACCTCCCCCTTTATTGCTGTCAAGTCCCCTCTCACGGCCCCAAATTCCGAATTCAACCTTTCAAGTGTCCGGGTAACGGCCTCAAGAGTGACCCTCATAGAATCAAGGGCATTAGTATCCACACTATGAGACGTAGTTCCTTCCATTGTCAAGATATTATCCGCTTTAGTTCACCACAAGTTCGTGTTCCACAAGTGTTGTATAATTGGCTAGTAACCGTGAAATTTTAAGGTATGAGTAAGCTCTTATCCGGAATGGATTCTTGTTTGAAGACTCAAAGAATTCTTGCCGGACTAGAACCAAAAATCAGCAACTCATTCAAACGAATAAAAAGCACTCAAATAAACGTTGACACGAACAAACGGTTCAAGGGTCTAATTGACAACCTAGTAGGAATGTACTAGTTTGTTAATTAGTTCTAGGACCAAGTAAGGGAAACCAAGGATCAACAATTAGCAACCAAAGAACATCCTAAGTTGAGCTTATAGTGACGTGGCAGCATGCAATGGTTCCACACGTTTTCTTTTCTCTTTTTTTTTTTGTCAATATTCACACAACTTGTTATAGTTTTCAAAGTGTTTTTTGGTGGGAAAATAAAATCTTGTAGTATTTCACCCTTTTCAAACTCAAGAAAGTGATGTTTGGTAGACTAATCCCACAAAACAAGGCTCCTTGAATTAGGGAAAAGTGATTGACAAGACTACAAGGTGATGGGTGCAAGTCTTTCACAACAACTTTATAGCTTGTCTTACAACTTGAGCACACAACAAGATGAACAAGATGAACAAGTTCAAAAGATGAACACCTCAACAATCTTCTTCAACTTCTTTAGCACATAAACACAACATCCACCGATTTTATTTTCTTTTGGTCATCAACAACATACAACTTCGGCCACTTCAAGTCACTACACAATGTTCAAGTTTTCAAGCTCAACTTTCGGATCTAGACACCTTAGTGTTGGTGAGAAAGAAACCAACACTAGGAACTCACTAAACAAGCAAAATTAACACTTAGATCTAGACATGCAACATCATTCTCGGATTCCACTTGTAAGGGACTGATTTTCAGAATTTCCTTTTTGGTGTTGTTTGTTTAAGCCGTGTACTAGCCCAAGATGGGTTATGTTGGAACACAACCGGTCAAGCTTTGATACCAAATGATACAAAATCGAACCAACAACAACAAGAACATCAAGAAGACTCGGATTTCAGTCCAACAACACCAAGAACAACAAGTTTAACATTCAGTTTTTCAGCCCAACAACACAAGAACAACAAGATAGATAACAATGCTAGTGAATCGAAAAGAGCCCCACACGGCTTCACTAGACTTCAAGATAACAAAATCAACAACAACAACAAGATAAAGAAAGATAGATAGCTTGACATATAAAATTCAAGAAACTAAGAACCCTAACATCAAGAGAGGACCCTAAGTCTAATGAATATAAACACCAAGTTCTTACGAGGACCAAGAGGCACTCAAAGACCTCAAAACCCTTGTTTCTAGCCAAAGAGACAACACAAGTATCCCTCTACTTGTGAGGAAATAGTGGCGGCTTCCAAGTGTGGAAGAGAGAGAGAAATGTTTGGTATTTTAGGTTACAAATTTCAGCATTCAAAAAGTGAAGTCTAACTCTCTAACATGTTCTATTTATACTACAAACAAAAAGGGTAAAATGACCCATCCGCCCTTGCTTCTTGTGCCAACCTTGAAGAGTAGTTTATTACACATTAGGACCCCTCTTCACACATAAAAACGTTTAGGTCCTTGGTTGGTTCAATCACCAACTCACACACGGCCACTTGCATGAACAAAGCTTGGAGTTTTTGTAATTCCCGAGCTTGGCTTCGTGTGAAAGGCCGTGTACGTGTGGAGGCTGCCCCAACCGTATCACTCGGAATCTTAGAGGAGAACTTCTATTGGCCCAAAATGCGCAAAGACGTCACTAAAATTTGTAGTCAATGCGTGGCCTGCCGGAGTGCGAAATCTCATCTCCTACCTCAAGGATTATACACCCCGCTCCCTACTCCCCTTAGACCTTGGTTGGACATTTCGATGGATTTTGTTTTGGGGCTGCCAAGGACTAGAAAGGGCCGAGATAGCATTTTTGTTATTGTTGATAGATTCTCTAAAATGGCTCATTTTATTCCATGTGCTAAAACCGAGGATGCTCGTAGTGTAGCTTCATTATTTGTTGAACATGTTGTAAAGCTTCACGGGGTACCGAGGACTATTTTGAGCGATAGGGACTCCAAGTTCCTAAGTCTCTTTTGGAAGTCCATGTGGGGTAGGCTTGGAACGAAGTTACTTTTCTCCACGTCTTGCCACCCACAAACCGATGGCCAAACGGAGGTAGTAAATAGAACCTTAGGGTCTATGCTACGTTCTATGGTTAAAGGTAAACTGACTTCATGGGAAGATCACCTACCCTTGGTGGAATTTGCATACAACCGGGTAATACATTCGAGCACGGGAATGACTCCCTTTGAATGTGTTTACGGCCTGAATCCCCTTACCCCTTTAGATCTCACTCCTTTGTCTAGTGATCTCATGACCAGCTTAGATGGAAATAAAAGAGCCGAGGCAATGAAGAAAATGCATGAGACGGTGCGGATCAAGCTTGAAAAGAAGAACCAAGAGGTTGCAAAAAGGGTAAACAAAGGAAGAAGAAGGCTTGTGCTTGAACCCGGAGATTGGGTGTGGGTGCATCTTCGAAAGGATCGGTTTCCAGCTCAAAGGAAGTCCAAATTGCTGCCAAGGGGTGATGGTCCTTTCCAAGTACTTGAGAGAATCAATGACAACGCCTACAAGATTGACCTTCCACCGGAATATCAAGTGCACAACACTTTCAACGTTGGTGATCTCTCCCTCGTGGATGCGGTTGAAGATGACCAAATGCTGAATTTGAGGTCAAATTCCTCTCAAGATGGAGAGGATGATACGGTTGGGGCAGCCTCCACAGGTACACGGCCTTTCACACGAAGCCAAGCTCGGGAATTACAAAAACTCCAAGCTTTGTTCATGCAAATGGCCGTGTGTGAGTTGGTGATTGAACCAACCAAGGACCTAAACGTTTTTATGTGTGAAGAGAGGTCTTAATGTGTAATAAACTACTCTCCAAGGTTGGCACAAGAAGCAAGGGCGGATGGGTCATTTTACCCCTTTTGTTTGTAGTATAAATAGAACATGTTAGAGAGTTATTCCTTAGTTTTTGAATGCTGATTTTGTAACCTAAAAACACTAAACATTTCTCTCTCTCTTCCACTCTTAGAAGCCGCCCCTATTATCTCACAAGTAGAGGGATACTTGTGTTGTCTCTTTGGCTAGAAACAAGGGTTTTGAGGTCGTTGAGTGCCTCTTGGTCCTCGTAAGAACTTGGTGTTTATATTCATTAGACTTAGGGTCCTCTCTTGATGTTAGGGTTCTTAGTTTCTTGAATGTTATATGTCAAGTTATCTATCTTTCTTTATCTTGTTGTTGTTGTTGATTTTGTTATCTTAAAGTCTAGTGAAGCCGTGTGTGGCTCTTTTCGATTCACTAGCATTGTTATCTATCTTGTTGTTCTTGTGTTGTTGGACTGAAAAACCGAAACTGAAACTTGTTGTTCTTGTGTTGTTGGACTGAAATCCGAGCCTACTTGTAGCTCTTGGTGTTGTTGGTTTGATTTTGTATCAGTGCATCACCTACTTTGACCAATTTGATCAAATTTGGGGTCCAAAATGCCGCTAAGTGGATGGCCAAAAATAGGGCCTTTATAAGGACAAGTTGTCGGTCATTTTCCCTCATTCTTAAGTCACAAAAAGGTTATACTTTTCACAAAATCTCTCTACTTTCTTAAAAGAAACTAGGAGCAGCCCTATATTTTCTTTTAGGGTTCTGGGAGAAACCCCAACCTTTGCAGCCCAAGGTAAGTGAAAAAACTTATGGTTTAGCTTAATTATCTCATGGAAGATTATGAAAACATGCTACAAGTACGTAACTATTAATTCATGGCAGAATATAGAACAAACTACTAACTCTCTTTTTTATTTGTTATAAAGAGATCTTTTTTCTTCTTTTGTTTAAAGTGTGAAGAAAAGTGAAAGTTGAAGTTCTTGAGGAGTTCAAATTAAAAGAATAAGTTGAAAAATTGAGGTAAGGTGACTTCTCCATTTTGTTCTCCTTATATATGAATTTGAGAGAGGGTTATGGATGTGTTGTTATTAAGAACTCAAGAGATGATGAGTTCAATAATTTATTGCTACAATAAAAGGGATTTGGGTCTGTTTTCTGGACAGTTTTGTATGTATATGTTATAGGCTGCCAGGTTGATGTTGGAGAAAGGTGTGACTAGTTTGAGTTGAAATATAAAAGAAAGGTATGGAGGTACATCACCGAACAAATTATTGCTTTTGGTTGCTGGCCAATCTATTTTTCATATTTTTTGGATAGTGTAATGGAACCAAGGTGGTTTCGGTGAATCTTATAAGAACATGTATGGTATATGGGTGTAATTGGAGGATAAAAGGGTTAAAAGAACACCCTTGATTGCTAGATTAAGGGCTTACTGCCCGGTTACTATTTTGGTGAAGTTAAATAGCCCAAATGGTTTGGTTGGTTGTTAATATTAGTTTACCATATATTCTATTGTAGATGAGTAATCTAAAAGGTGGCTAGTCAAGTTTGTTTAGTTTCGGAGTTATATAACCAGGTATGTATAGACATACTCTATTTTGAACTCTTTGGCATGTTTGTTCCATCAAGTAAGCTTCTAAGGTTATCCTATAAAGAAGTGATACAAATTAGCAGTGTACTATATCCCATGTAGTCAATGACCTTTTTCCCACTCTTTAATGTGTTAAAATACCTCAATACATGATTATTATTAAGCCTGCATGTCTATTTTCACTAGAAAACTTTAGGAGTTCTCCGTTTACTCAAATAAGACCCATGCATTATTTTCAGCTCCTAAACACTTCATTTGTGTGCCAACAGCTCCTCACCTCATTGTTGTTGCATTAAGTGCCCATTTACATGTCTCTTATTGGTAGATTATTATTTCAAGGTATCATAATATTATGACCACCAAAGTAACAATCTCAAAGGCTAAATAAACTAAATAATGCAAGTCTGTAAAATGAGTTGTAGATCAGGGGAATAAGACTAGCATGGGATGATATCGATACCTTTAAATGTGGGTGGCAGCTCAGGGGCGTAAGCCTAGCATGGGATGATCCCAATGTTAATATATGGGTGGAAGCTCAGGAGCGTAAGCCTAGCATGAGACGATACCAATTTGTTTATTTACCACTGATCAGCTGGTCATTTGCATTATATGCCTTACAAAGATTATGAAGTAAGAAAGGTAAAAATGAAGAAAAGAATGTAATGTATGTAATCCCATAAGTATATATAAAGGTGGTCTATTAGTATTACTTATACACTTGTATCTGAATTCTGTTGAGCTCTTGTATCATGTGTTGTTACCTTTAGCCTTACATATTCAGGACATATTTTCATACTAGTGTCCCTCACGGGGAACCTGTATTTCATGCTGCAGGCACATGTGCTTCAGCTAATACACCTCACTAGTAGGATCACAGGCTATTCAGTGACCATTGGTGATCTCCAAGTTGATTCGAGGATTTCCGAGTGTGTTCTATATATTTTGGTATTATGCCGAAGTCAAGAGTAAGGTGGGGGTTTGTCCTAACCATAACTAAATCTATGTATCTTTTAGAGGCTTTGTAGACTAATGTAAAGTTAAACATGGTAGTGTCTTGTCTTTTAGATGTGGTGGCCCCAACGACCAAGTGTTCTATATATAATTTTATGCTTGCCTACGTAGTTATTCTCAACGATGCATAATGTCATATTTGTTAGAACCTTTAGTTGTCATAGTTACATGCATGAGAAGTACGAGGTTATGGATTCGTTCTTTTGGAACTTTACCTATATGGGTGCCGGTCCGCCCCAATAGGATTTGATGTGTGATAAAACCAAGTCAACCAGTGTACATAACCTTATGCAAAATCACACACACATACACTTACATATATATATCATGCCGGGAAAGGGATAAAGGCTTAGCATGCTCTTTAAAACATTAACCTTGGATTATGTAGGTAAACCATCATATAATAGTACCTACGATCTATATGAGCCCCAGCTCTCACCCCCTAGTTAGGCCCCAGTGCATTTAGCCACACGAACCAGAGAATAATTTCATATATATGCTCACGGGAAACTCAAAACTCCCAACATATACTACGGTGACTTAAGCATCCGATTATATATTGATTTATGGGGGAACTCATACCTCCCTAATTATGAAATAATAATAAGAGGGAATCAAACTCCCGGGTCATCTTGAACCCCACGTTTGGAAATATAATTTGATATATCGGTCACCTGTGATACAGTTGGGGCAGCCTCCACAGGTACACGGCCTTTCACACGAAGCCAAGCTCGGGAATTACAAAAACTCCAAGCTTTGTTCATGCAAGTGGCCGTGTGTGAGTTGGTGATTGAACCAACCAAGGACCTAAACGTTTTTATGTGTGAAGAGAGGTCTTAATGTGTAATAAGCTACTCTTCAAGGTTGGCACAAGAAGCAAGGGCGGATGGGTCATTTTACCCCTTTTGTTTGTAGTATAAATAGAACATGTTAGAGAGTTAGTCCTCACTTTTTGAATGCTGATTTTTGTAACCTAAGAACACTAAACTTTTCTCTCTCTCTTCCACTCTTGGAAGCCGCCACTACTATCTCACAAGTAGAGGGATACTTGTGTTGTCTCTTTGGCTAGAAACAAGGGTTTTGAGGTCGTTGAGTGCCTCTTGGTCCTCGTAAGAACTTGGTGTTTATATTCATTAGACTTAGGGTCCTCTCTTGATGTTAGGGTTCTTAGTTTCTTGAATGTTATATGTCAAGTTATCTATCTTTCTTTATCTTGTTGTTGTTGTTGATTTTGTCATCTTAAAGTCTAGTGAAGCCGTGTGGGGCTCTTTTCGATTCACTAGCATTGTTATTTATCTTGTTATTCTTGTGTTGTTGGACTGAAAAACCGAAACTTTAAACTTGTTGATCTTGTGTTGTTGGACTGAAATCCGAGCCTACTTGAAGCTCTTGGTGTTGTTGGTTTGATTTTGTATCATTTGGTATCAAAGCAAGACCGGTTGTGTTCCAACATAACCCATCTTGGGCTAGTACACGGCTTAAACAAACAACACCAAAAGGAAATTCTGAAAATCTGTCCATTAAAAGTTGAAGCCGAGAATGATGTTGCATGTCTAGATCTAAGTGTTATTTTGCTTGTTTAGTGAGTTCCTAGTGTTGGTTTCTTTCTCACCAACACTAAGGTGTCTAGATCCAAAAGTTGAGCTTGAAAACTTGAACATTGTGTAGTGACTTGAAGTGGCCGAAAGTTGTATGTTGTTGATGACCAAAAAGAAATAAAATCGGTGGATGTTGTGTTTATGTGCTAAAGAAGTTGAAGAAGATTGTTGAGGTGTTCATCTTTTGAACTTGTTCATCTTGTTCATCTTGTTGTGTGCTCTCAAGTTGTAAGACAAGCTATAAAGTTGTTGTGAAAGACTTGCACCCATCACCTTTTAGTCTTGTCAATCACTTTTCCCTAATTCAAGGAGCCTTGTTTTGTGGGATTAGTCTACCAAACATCACTTTCTTGAGTTTGAAAAGGGTGAAATACTACAAGATTTTATTTTTCCCACCAAAAACACTTTGCAAACTATAACAAGTTGTGTGAATATTAACAAAAAAAAAAAAAAAAAAAGAGAGAAGAAAAAAAAAACGTGTGGAACCATTGCATGCTGCCACGTCACTATAAGCTCAACTTAGGATATTCTTTGGTTGCTAATTGTTGATCCTTGGTTTCCCTTACTTGGTCCTAGAACTAATTAACAAACTAGTACATTCCTACTAGGTTGTCAACTAGTTCCTTGAACCGTTTGTTCGTGTCAACGTTTATTTGAGTGCTTTTATTCGTTTGAATGAGTTGCTGATTTTTGACTCTAGTCCGGCAAGAAATTCTTTGAGTTTTCAAACAAGAATCCTGATATAAGAATAATGACCGCCTTGGCTTTTGACGACATCATTCGAAGTCACAATGTGAAGAATCAAGCTTTGGTCACATGGAGGGCATGGGATCATACTTGGAGGGGATGTTTTTAGCCTACCATTGACCAAACCCAAGTGTGGAAGATTGATTGGAGCCTTGAAGACTTAAGGACTCTCGAATTTGGACCACCTTTGTTGGTTCACGGTTTTGGTGCCTTTACTAAGGGCATTTCGGTCACTTAGCCTAAGGGGCATTTTGGACAATTCATATTGTCTTCCAACACACCAAGGCCGCCCCTCTCATTAAGGGTAATATGGTCTTTTGTCTTCTTTTGTAATACCCTATAAATAGGCCCCTTAGTCTTATTTTCACTTAGTTTTGAGTGGATGAAAGAAATGAGATTTTGAGACTCTTAAAATCCTCTCTCTTGAGAGTAGACCAACTTAGTGTAATTCTAGTATAGGGCTTGGAAAAGCTAACATTGTTCTTTGCTTGGAAACGGTAGATCTTGAGGCGAGTTCGTTCCCTTGGTGGTCACCGTAAGAGTGTGGTTTTGATTGTTACATTCATTAGGGGTTTTTGAGTTTAATATACTCTTTAGTTCTTAATCTTGTAATAATCTTGGTCTCACTATCTATCTTTATTTTTCTTGCAATCGTGTATGTGTTGTTGTAGTGGACTGTTTTGGGCCTTCGTTGGATCCGAAACTTGTATTGTTGTTGTACATCTTGTTCATCACGTTTTGTAGCTGTTTTGGTGTTGAAATACACCCTTGTATCTTGTATTCTTGTTGTTGGTAGCGAATCCGAGAGTGGTCTCCATCTTGGTCCTCAAATCCTTAAGATTAGTGGACTGTTTTGGAGTTGTTTCGTGCTTCCCTTGTATTTCTCGTATCATTTGGTATCAAAGCATGGCTTGATCTTGTTCCTACAAGATCAATCTTGGGCTTTCTTGTTAAAAAAAAAAAAAAAAAAAAGGGGAAAACTGAAATTTCCAGAAAAATAGCAATCTGTCCGTGTTTGTGTTCTTGGCCAAAATCGTGTTCTTGTTGTGTCTTGGCCGAGATTTGTTGTTGTATGTCTAGATCTAATAGTGTTCTTGTTTGTTTTGTTGTTCCTAGTGTTAGTTTTCTTGCCCACTAACACTTTGAGTCTAGATCTAAACTTGAGCTTGAACTTGTTGAAAGGTTGTTGTGAACATAAGCTTGGCCATTGTGGTGGACTGTTTTGGCCTTGTGGTTTTCATCTTGTTGTTGTTATAAGCTTGGCCACGTGATATTGTTGTTAATTGGTGGATTGAAAACCATTTTGTTGAAGTTGTAGTTGTCTTGGCCAAGTGTTGGAGATATTGTTATTGTGGATTGGAGTTGGCCGTGTGAAAAATTGTTGGTGTTCTTGAAGATTATTGTTGTAGTTCTTGTTGTTGTTGTTGTTGTTCTTGATGTTCATCACCACCTTCATATATTGTTGAAGATAAAGTGAATGCTAAATCCAAAAAGTTGAAGGAAAAAGGTGTATTATTTGTTAGTCTTGAAAGACACTACAACCAACAAAGACCTATCAATCAAGTCTCAACCACTTTCCAACACTTTTCCATGATTTACGGATCCATGTTTTAAGGAGAAGTACAATAAAGTCAAGTCTTGAAAACTTGAAATTGAAAAGGGCTCCAAGACTTGTTTGAATTTCCCTCCTTAAACAAATTCCACCAAAGTCCAAATTGAAAAATTGACCAAGACTTGAAATTGGACAACAAAAGTTGTGTGGGGCCGAAACCAATACGTGACTGCCATGTCATCACTGCTACTGTTCACGCAATATTTCCGAGCTCAAAATTTTAGATTCTTAGTTTCATCTTATTGTTTCATTAGTTTCATGTCTTGATTCTAGAATTAATTAACAACTAGTAATCACCTACTTAGTTGTAGATTAATTATTGAATCCGTTTCTTCGTGTCTTCGTTGTTTGTGTGCTTTTCTCATTTTTTAGCTCGTAGTAACTTCTTTGTTTCAAGTTCGTAAGTAGATTTTGTGTTGTGTCTTGAGTCGATCAAACAAGAATATATTCCGGCCGCCAAGTTGAATTGACATCCTATTGACTACCGGAGTATAAGCAACTTTCAATATTCGCCGCTCCAATTGTGAGAATCACAAAGGTGAGTGTATCGAGTGTTGTTGAGGAACTTTACTACTAATCTTGTTTGTTCATTTTGTAGGTTTAAAGGGTGATATAAGGGGAACATGACTTCGATAGCCGGGGATTATTGTGACTACAATATGGGAGACTATGATTGTAGTGAGGGTTTTTATGGCTACGAAGTTGAGGGAGATTGCGGAGGCTATGAAAATAGTCATGATCAAAACATAGGCAGATTTGAAAGTTACTGTTTTGAGGGAGAAAATGAGGTGAATGAAGTACCTAGTGCTTATGGTGACTTTGGAGATGATGTAGGACCTCGTGATGGATCTTATGATGAAGTTGGGACATGTGAGGAGTCTCGCACTCCCCACTCCGAACCTAGATTTGGTGTTAGGTATAACCCTTTCGTTCGCAAACCTTATGAGAGCTATGATGAGAGTACACGTGAGGAGTGTGAAGATTCATATTCTCCACCTTGTAGTACTTCTTATCAAGGTCGATATAGTGTGAATGGTTATACTAGCAATAGTGTAGGTTTTCCAATGAGAAGAAGAGAGTATGCATCTCCAAAACCGAGGGGTACTCATGTGCTTTACAATGTTGATCCGAGAAGGAGTGTACACTCCGGAAAGGTGACCATTTGTGGGATACCGGGCTGCCTCGTTGTGTTAAATGATAGGTACTATAGAAACTACATTGTTCCATCCATGGTTGATTACTTGGGGTTATTTTGCGAGCCTTTACTTGTTCCATACTTCTTGGACGGGTTTAAGGTTACCGAGAGGGTAAAAGTTGTCTTCTCCCAATTTAATTACCATGAGGAGGTGTGGTGTGATGTTTTTCCCATAACCTATGGTTATGTGAGCTTGGGCGCTGATTGGTTTGCACAACATAAAGTTCCAAATATGCAAAATTGGCCTAATATTATAAGAGACCGATGGGGAAATTGCCTTGAGACGTACATTCTGCCCGGGCCGCAAAAAGAAGTTCCTACCTACTCCAATTCAACTTATTATGAGAGACAAAAGATTGAGAGGAGTAAGGGAGTGAAAGGTGGTAATCCGAGAGTGGAAAAAGGAGAGGTTGTGTTGAGCGAAGTGAGGGGATTACCACCAAACTATACTAACATTGGTTGTCCTTCTATTTCTAAGGACATTTGTGTAGGTACCAACATGGCAAGCGAAGAAGAACAATGCCAAAGGGAAGTTTCTGCCCAAACCTTTGGAGGACCTTCACACCATGACAAAGAAGAATCTACTCAAGGACTTCAAGGTAAAATGGCTAACTCTTACACTTTTGTACATGTGAATGATAATTGTGCGGCTAGTAGCCCATTGAGTGTGAGTTGTAGCTTACCTATATGTGAGTCTATTGTTTCTTTGCCACTTGATGATGATGTACATATTGTGAGTGTGGATACACTCGTTGATCCTATTGATAACAAAATTGACTCTTCTTGTAAGATCGATTTATGTCCACCTAGTGTTGAAACCATTATGATGAATGAAAGTACGTTATCTTCTGAAATTTGTGTTGATCAACTTATGTGTGAAAACTATCCACCACTTGAGTATGTGTGTGATGTGCTTAATAGGACTCAAGTGAGTGAAATATTTGAAAATGTTGGTCAACAAGGTGAGAATGAACCCGAGAGCTCTTCTTGGGGTAATATTGTGTTTGAAACATCCTTGAAACTTGATATTGATTATTTAGAGAGTGAGGAGCTTGCTTGTTCCAAATCTGTCCGTGAGGTAGATCACACTCTTTTTAGGTATAATGTCTTGTTTGAAGATGATTTAAACACTCCTAATGAACCTAGTGGTGAAAATGATGGTATAGCTTGCCTTGGAAGCTATAGCCTATATGCTAACCCACTATGGTGTGACAACATTCTTCCTAAAGAGGGAAAACTCATCTTGGAAGATGAGAGTACTCCTAAGGGTAAGGAATGTGTAGTTGCGGAAGCTACTTCTTCTTCTACTTTGTGTGATTTCATTGTTGAGAGTACTCATGGTGTTTATTGGGAAACTAGTAGTGAGTACACACATGAGAGCACCTTAGTAGAAGTCGATTTGAGTGATACGTTTCTCTACTCTCTATTTTCTTTGGATGATATGTATGTTATTATAAAGAGTATGTCATTTAGTTTGGGTGTAAATCACGGGAAAGGGAAGTGTTGTCGAGACCCGTGTCTATGGCCACTTTTCCCATTTGACCCCGGTGCCAAATTTAGGCATGGTGATGTTGGTGCACCAAACTTGTTGCTTGGTCTATATGACAAGCAAAGTGTTACTCTTGATGTACCCTATAACCAAACCCTTTGTACATCTTTTATTGAGTTTTAATATTCCTTTCAAAGGATTCTTGGTTATATTGCAAATATGTGCAACCTTGGCATGTTGAGATAATTTGTTATGCTAACCCTAACCCTCATGCCATGAGGAGTTTGCATTTGTGTGTCCTCTTTTCAGTTTTGCAAGGTTTGGATTCGAGGTCGAATCCTTTTCAAGAAGAGGAGGATGATATAAGAATAATGACCGCCTTGGCTTTTGACGACATCATTCGAAGTCACAATGTGAAGAATCAAGCTTTGGTCACATGGAGGGCATGGGATCATACTTGGAGGGGATGTTTTTAGCCTACCATTGACCAAACCCAAGTGTGGAAGATTGATTGGAGCCTTGAAGACTTAAGGACTCTCGAATTTGGACCACCTTTGTTGGTTCACGGTTTTGGTGCCTTTACTAAGGGCATTTCGGTCACTTAGCCTAAGGGGCATTTTGGACAATTCATATTGTCTTCCAACACACCAAGGCCGCCCCTCTCATTAAGGGTAATATGGTCTTTTGTCTTCTTTTGTAATACCCTATAAATAGGCCCCTTAGTCTTATTTTCACTTAGTTTTGAGTGGATGAAAGAAATGAGATTTTGAGACTCTTAAAATCCTCTCTCTTGAGAGTAGACCAACTTAGTGTAATTCTAGTATAGGGCTTGGAAAAGCTAACATTGTTCTTTGCTTGGAAACGGTAGATCTTGAGGCGAGTTCGTTCCCTTGGTGGTCACCGTAAGAGTGTGGTTTTGATTGTTACATTCATTAGGGGTTTTTGAGTTTAATATACTCTTTAGTTCTTAATCTACAAGTACGTAACTATTAATTCATGGCAGAATATAGAACAAACTACTAACTCTCTTTTTTATTTGTTATAAAGAGATCTTTTTTCTTCTTTTGTTTAAAGTGTGAAGAAAAGTGAAAGTTGAAGTTCTTGAGGAGTTCAAATTAAAAGAATAAGTTGAAAAATTGAGGTAAGGTGACTTCTCCATTTTGTTCTCCTTATATATGAATTTGAGAGAGGGTTATGGATGTGTTGTTATTAAGAACTCAAGAGATGATGAGTTCAATAATTTATTGCTACAATAAAAGGGATTTGGGTCTGTTTTCTGGACAGTTTTGTATGTATATGTTATAGGCTGCCAGGTTGATGTTGGAGAAAGGTGTGACTAGTTTGAGTTGAAATATAAAAGAAAGGTATGGAGGTACATCACCGAACAAATTATTGCTTTTGGTTGCTGGCCAATCTATTTTTCATATTTTTTGGATAGTGTAATGGAACCAAGGTGGTTTCGGTGAATCTTATAAGAACATGTATGGTATATGGGTGTAATTGGAGGATAAAAGGGTTAAAAGAACACCCTTGATTGCTAGATTAAGGGCTTACTGCCCGGTTACTATTTTGGTGAAGTTAAATAGCCCAAATGGTTTGGTTGGTTGTTAATATTAGTTTACCATATATTCTATTGTAGATGAGTAATCTAAAAGGTGGCTAGTCAAGTTTGTTTAGTTTCGGAGTTATATAACCAGGTATGTATAGACATACTCTATTTTGAACTCTTTGGCATGTTTGTTCCATCAAGTAAGCTTCTAAGGTTATCCTATAAAGAAGTGATACAAATTAGCAGTGTACTATATCCCATGTAGTCAATGACCTTTTTCCCACTCTTTAATGTGTTAAAATACCTCAATACATGATTATTATTAAGCCTGCATGTCTATTTTCACTAGAAAACTTTAGGAGTTCTCCGTTTACTCAAATAAGACCCATGCATTATTTTCAGCTCCTAAACACTTCATTTGTGTGCCAACAGCTCCTCACCTCATTGTTGTTGCATTAAGTGCCCATTTACATGTCTCTTATTGGTAGATTATTATTTCAAGGTATCATAATATTATGACCACCAAAGTAACAATCTCAAAGGCTAAATAAACTAAATAATGCAAGTCTGTAAAATGAGTTGTAGATCAGGGGAATAAGACTAGCATGGGATGATATCGATACCTTTAAATGTGGGTGGCAGCTCAGGGGCGTAAGCCTAGCATGGGATGATCCCAATGTTAATATATGGGTGGAAGCTCAGGAGCGTAAGCCTAGCATGAGACGATACCAATTTGTTTATTTACCACTGATCAGCTGGTCATTTGCATTATATGCCTTACAAAGATTATGAAGTAAGAAAGGTAAAAATGAAGAAAAGAATGTAATGTATGTAATCCCATAAGTATATATAAAGGTGGTCTATTAGTATTACTTATACACTTGTATCTGAATTCTGTTGAGCTCTTGTATCATGTGTTGTTACCTTTAGCCTTACATATTCAGGACATATTTTCATACTAGTGTCCCTCACGGGGAACCTGTATTTCATGCTGCAGGCACATGTGCTTCAGCTAATACACCTCACTAGTAGGATCACAGGCTATTCAGTGACCATTGGTGATCTCCAAGTTGATTCGAGGATTTCCGAGTGTGTTCTATATATTTTGGTATTATGCCGAAGTCAAGAGTAAGGTGGGGGTTTGTCCTAACCATAACTAAATCTATGTATCTTTTAGAGGCTTTGTAGACTAATGTAAAGTTAAACATGGTAGTGTCTTGTCTTTTAGATGTGGTGGCCCCAACGACCAAGTGTTCTATATATAATTTTATGCTTGCCTACGTAGTTATTCTCAACGATGCATAATGTCATATTTGTTAGAACCTTTAGTTGTCATAGTTACATGCATGAGAAGTACGAGGTTATGGATTCGTTCTTTTGGAACTTTACCTATATGGGTGCCGGTCCGCCCCAATAGGATTTGATGTGTGATAAAACCAAGTCAACCAGTGTACATAACCTTATGCAAAATCACACACACATACACTTACATATATATATCATGCCGGGAAAGGGATAAAGGCTTAGCATGCTCTTTAAAACATTAACCTTGGATTATGTAGGTAAACCATCATATAATAGTACCTACGATCTATATGAGCCCCAGCTCTCACCCCCTAGTTAGGCCCCAGTGCATTTAGCCACACGAACCAGAGAATAATTTCATATATATGCTCACGGGAAACTCAAAACTCCCAACATATACTACGGTGACTTAAGCATCCGATTATATATTGATTTATGGGGGAACTCATACCTCCCTAATTATGAAATAATAATAAGAGGGAATCAAACTCCCGGGTCATCTTGAACCCCACGTTTGGAAATATAATTTGATATATCGGTCACCTGTGATACGGTTGGGGCAGCCTCCACAGGTACACGGCCTTTCACACGAAGCCAAGCTCGGGAATTACAAAAACTCCAAGCTTTGTTCATGCAAGTGGCCGTGTGTGAGTTGGTGATTGAACCAACCAAGGACCTAAACGTTTTTATGTGTGAAGAGAGGTCTTAATGTGTAATAAGCTACTCTTCAAGGTTGGCACAAGAAGCAAGGGCGGATGGGTCATTTTACCCCTTTTGTTTGTAGTATAAATAGAACATGTTAGAGAGTTAGTCCTCACTTTTTGAATGCTGATTTTTGTAACCTAAGAACACTAAACTTTTCTCTCTCTCTTCCACTCTTGGAAGCCGCCACTACTATCTCACAAGTAGAGGGATACTTGTGTTGTCTCTTTGGCTAGAAACAAGGGTTTTGAGGTCGTTGAGTGCCTCTTGGTCCTCGTAAGAACTTGGTGTTTATATTCATTAGACTTAGGGTCCTCTCTTGATGTTAGGGTTCTTAGTTTCTTGAATGTTATATGTCAAGTTATCTATCTTTCTTTATCTTGTTGTTGTTGTTGATTTTGTCATCTTAAAGTCTAGTGAAGCCGTGTGGGGCTCTTTTCGATTCACTAGCATTGTTATTTATCTTGTTATTCTTGTGTTGTTGGACTGAAAAACCGAAACTTTAAACTTGTTGATCTTGTGTTGTTGGACTGAAATCCGAGCCTACTTGAAGCTCTTGGTGTTGTTGGTTTGATTTTGTATCATTTGGTATCAAAGCAAGACCGGTTGTGTTCCAACATAACCCATCTTGGGCTAGTACACGGCTTAAACAAACAACACCAAAAGGAAATTCTGAAAATCTGTCCATTAAAAGTTGAAGCCGAGAATGATGTTGCATGTCTAGATCTAAGTGTTATTTTGCTTGTTTAGTGAGTTCCTAGTGTTGGTTTCTTTCTCACCAACACTAAGGTGTCTAGATCCAAAAGTTGAGCTTGAAAACTTGAACATTGTGTAGTGACTTGAAGTGGCCGAAAGTTGTATGTTGTTGATGACCAAAAAGAAATAAAATCGGTGGATGTTGTGTTTATGTGCTAAAGAAGTTGAAGAAGATTGTTGAGGTGTTCATCTTTTGAACTTGTTCATCTTGTTCATCTTGTTGTGTGCTCTCAAGTTGTAAGACAAGCTATAAAGTTGTTGTGAAAGACTTGCACCCATCACCTTTTAGTCTTGTCAATCACTTTTCCCTAATTCAAGGAGCCTTGTTTTGTGGGATTAGTCTACCAAACATCACTTTCTTGAGTTTGAAAAGGGTGAAATACTACAAGATTTTATTTTTCCCACCAAAAACACTTTGCAAACTATAACAAGTTGTGTGAATATTAACAAAAAAAAAAAAAAAAAAAGAGAGAAGAAAAAAAAAACGTGTGGAACCATTGCATGCTGCCACGTCACTATAAGCTCAACTTAGGATATTCTTTGGTTGCTAATTGTTGATCCTTGGTTTCCCTTACTTGGTCCTAGAACTAATTAACAAACTAGTACATTCCTACTAGGTTGTCAACTAGTTCCTTGAACCGTTTGTTCGTGTCAACGTTTATTTGAGTGCTTTTATTCGTTTGAATGAGTTGCTGATTTTTGACTCTAGTCCGGCAAGAAATTCTTTGAGTTTTCAAACAAGAATCCTGATATAAGAATAATGACCGCCTTGGCTTTTGACGACATCATTCGAAGTCACAATGTGAAGAATCAAGCTTTGGTCACATGGAGGGCATGGGATCATACTTGGAGGGGATGTTTTTAGCCTACCATTGACCAAACCCAAGTGTGGAAGATTGATTGGAGCCTTGAAGACTTAAGGACTCTCGAATTTGGACCACCTTTGTTGGTTCACGGTTTTGGTGCCTTTACTAAGGGCATTTCGGTCACTTAGCCTAAGGGGCATTTTGGACAATTCATATTGTCTTCCAACACACCAAGGCCGCCCCTCTCATTAAGGGTAATATGGTCTTTTGTCTTCTTTTGTAATACCCTATAAATAGGCCCCTTAGTCTTATTTTCACTTAGTTTTGAGTGGATGAAAGAAATGAGATTTTGAGACTCTTAAAATCCTCTCTCTTGAGAGTAGACCAACTTAGTGTAATTCTAGTATAGGGCTTGGAAAAGCTAACATTGTTCTTTGCTTGGAAACGGTAGATCTTGAGGCGAGTTCGTTCCCTTGGTGGTCACCGTAAGAGTGTGGTTTTGATTGTTACATTCATTAGGGGTTTTTGAGTTTAATATACTCTTTAGTTCTTAATCTTGTAATAATCTTGGTCTCACTATCTATCTTTATTTTTCTTGCAATCGTGTATGTGTTGTTGTAGTGGACTGTTTTGGGCCTTCGTTGGATCCGAAACTTGTATTGTTGTTGTACATCTTGTTCATCACGTTTTGTAGCTGTTTTGGTGTTGAAATACACCCTTGTATCTTGTATTCTTGTTGTTGGTAGCGAATCCGAGAGTGGTCTCCATCTTGGTCCTCAAATCCTTAAGATTAGTGGACTGTTTTGGAGTTGTTTCGTGCTTCCCTTGTATTTCTCGTATCATTTGGTATCAAAGCATGGCTTGATCTTGTTCCTACAAGATCAATCTTGGGCTTTCTTGTTAAAAAAAAAAAAAAAAAAAAGGGGAAAACTGAAATTTCCAGAAAAATAGCAATCTGTCCGTATTTGTGTTCTTGGCCAAAATCGTGTTCTTGTTGTGTCTTGGCCGAGATTTGTTGTTGTATGTCTAGATCTAATAGTGTTCTTGTTTGTTTTGTTGTTCCTAGTGTTAGTTTTCTTGCCCACTAACACTTTGAGTCTAGATCTAAACTTGAGCTTGAACTTGTTGAAAGGTTGTTGTGAACATAAGCTTGGCCATTGTGGTGGACTGTTTTGGCCTTGTGGTTTTCATCTTGTTGTTGTTATAAGCTTGGCCACGTGATATTGTTGTTAATTGGTGGATTGAAAACCATTTTGTTGAAGTTGTAGTTGTCTTGGCCAAGTGTTGGAGATATTGTTATTGTGGATTGGAGTTGGCCGTGTGAAAAATTGTTGGTGTTCTTGAAGATTATTGTTGTAGTTCTTGTTGTTGTTGTTGTTGTTCTTGATGTTCATCACCACCTTCATATATTGTTGAAGATAAAGTGAATGCTAAATCCAAAAAGTTGAAGGAAAAAGGTGTATTATTTGTTAGTCTTGAAAGACACTACAACCAACAAAGACCTATCAATCAAGTCTCAACCACTTTCCAACACTTTTCCATGATTTACGGATCCATGTTTTAAGGAGAAGTACAATAAAGTCAAGTCTTGAAAACTTGAAATTGAAAAGGGCTCCAAGACTTGTTTGAATTTCCCTCCTTAAACAAATTCCACCAAAGTCCAAATTGAAAAATTGACCAAGACTTGAAATTGGACAACAAAAGTTGTGTGGGGCCGAAACCAATACGTGACTGCCATGTCATCACTGCTACTGTTCACGCAATATTTCCGAGCTCAAAATTTTAGATTCTTAGTTTCATCTTATTGTTTCATTAGTTTCATGTCTTGATTCTAGAATTAATTAACAACTAGTAATCACCTACTTAGTTGTAGATTAATTATTGAATCCGTTTCTTCGTGTCTTCGTTGTTTGTGTGCTTTTCTCATTTTTTAGCTCGTAGTAACTTCTTTGTTTCAAGTTCGTAAGTAGATTTTGTGTTGTGTCTTGAGTCGATCAAACAAGAATATATTCCGGCCGCCAAGTTGAATTGACATCCTATTGACTACCGGAGTATAAGCAACTTTCAATATTCGCCGCTCCAATTGTGAGAATCACAAAGGTGAGTGTATCGAGTGTTGTTGAGGAACTTTACTACTAATCTTGTTTGTTCATTTTGTAGGTTTAAAGGGTGATATAAGGGGAACATGACTTCGATAGCCGGGGATTATTGTGACTACAATATGGGAGACTATGATTGTAGTGAGGGTTTTTATGGCTACGAAGTTGAGGGAGATTGCGGAGGCTATGAAAATAGTCATGATCAAAACATAGGCAGATTTGAAAGTTACTGTTTTGAGGGAGAAAATGAGGTGAATGAAGTACCTAGTGCTTATGGTGACTTTGGAGATGATGTAGGACCTCGTGATGGATCTTATGATGAAGTTGGGACATGTGAGGAGTCTCGCACTCCCCATTCCGAACCTAGATTTGGTGTTAGGTATAACCCTTTCGTTCGCAAACCTTATGAGAGCTATGATGAGAGTACACGTGAGGAGTGTGAAGATTCATATTCTCCACCTTGTAGTACTTCTTATCAAGGTCGATATAGTGTGAATGGTTATACTAGCAATAGTGTAGGTTTTCCAATGAGAAGAAGAGAGTATGCATCTCCAAAACCGAGGGGTACTCATGTGCTTTACAATGTTGATCCGAGAAGGAGTGTACACTCCGGAAAGGTGACCATTTGTGGGATACCGGGCTGCCTCGTTGTGTTAAATGATAGGTACTATAGAAACTACATTGTTCCATCCATGGTTGATTACTTGGGGTTATTTTGCGAGCCTTTACTTGTTCCATACTTCTTGGACGGGTTTAAGGTTACCGAGAGGGTAAAAGTTGTCTTCTCCCAATTTAATTACCATGAGGAGGTGTGGTGTGATGTTTTTCCCATAACCTATGGTTATGTGAGCTTGGGCGCTGATTGGTTTGCACAACATAAAGTTCCAAATATGCAAAATTGGCCTAATATTATAAGAGACCGATGGGGAAATTGCCTTGAGACGTACATTCTGCCCGGGCCGCAAAAAGAAGTTCCTACCTACTCCAATTCAACTTATTATGAGAGACAAAAGATTGAGAGGAGTAAGGGAGTGAAAGGTGGTAATCCGAGAGTGGAAAAAGGAGAGGTTGTGTTGAGCGAAGTGAGGGGATTACCACCAAACTATACTAACATTGGTTGTCCTTCTATTTCTAAGGACATTTGTGTAGGTACCAACATGGCAAGCGAAGAAGAACAATGCCAAAGGGAAGTTTCTGCCCAAACCTTTGGAGGACCTTCACACCATGACAAAGAAGAATCTACTCAAGGACTTCAAGGTAAAATGGCTAACTCTTACACTTTTGTACATGTGAATGATAATTGTGCGGCTAGTAGCCCATTGAGTGTGAGTTGTAGCTTACCTATATGTGAGTCTATTGTTTCTTTGCCACTTGATGATGATGTACATATTGTGAGTGTGGATACACTCGTTGATCCTATTAATAACAAAATTGACTCTTCTTGTAAGATCGATTTATGTCCACCTAGTGTTGAAACCATTATGATGAATGAAAGTACGTTATCTTCTGAAATTTGTGTTGATCAACTTATGTGTGAAAACTATCCACCACTTGAGTATGTGTGTGATGTGCTTAATAGGACTCAAGTGAGTGAAATATTTGAAAATGTTGGTCAACAAGGTGAGAATGAACCCGAGAGCTCTTCTTGGGGTAATATTGTGTTTGAAACATCCTTGAAACTTGATATTGATTATTTAGAGAGTGAGGAGCTTGCTTGTTCCAAATCTGTCCGTGAGGTAGATCACACTCTTTTTAGGTATAATGTCTTGTTTGAAGATGATTTAAACACTCCTAATGAACCTAGTGGTGAAAATGATGGTATAGCTTGCCTTGGAAGCTATAGCCTATATGCTAACCCACTATGGTGTGACAACATTCTTCCTAAAGAGGGAAAACTCATCTTGGAAGATGAGAGTACTCCTAAGGGTAAGGAATGTGTAGTTGCGGAAGCTACTTCTTCTTCTACTTTGTGTGATTTCATTGTTGAGAGTACTCATGGTGTTTATTGGGAAACTAGTAGTGAGTACACACATGAGAGCACCTTAGTAGAAGTCGATTTGAGTGATACGTTTCTCTACTCTCTATTTTCTTTGGATGATATGTATGTTATTATAAAGAGTATGTCATTTAGTTTGGGTGTAAATCACGGGAAAGGGAAGTGTTGTCGAGACCCGTGTCTATGGCCACTTTTCCCATTTGACCCCGGTGCCAAATTTAGGCATGGTGATGTTGGTGCACCAAACTTGTTGCTTGGTCTATATGACAAGCAAAGTGTTACTCTTGATGTACCCTATAACCAAACCCTTTGTACATCTTTTATTGAGTTTTAATATTCCTTTCAAAGGATTCTTGGTTATATTGCAAATATGTGCAACCTTGGCATGTTGAGATAATTTGTTATGCTAACCCTAACCCTCATGCCATGAGGAGTTTGCATTTGTGTGTCCTCTTTTCAGTTTTGCAAGGTTTGGATTCGAGGTCGAATCCTTTTCAAGAAGAGGAGGATGATATAAGAATAATGACCGCCTTGGCTTTTGACGACATCATTCGAAGTCACAATGTGAAGAATCAAGCTTTGGTCACATGGAGGGCATGGGATCATACTTGGAGGGGATGTTTTTAGCCTACCATTGACCAAACCCAAGTGTGGAAGATTGATTGGAGCCTTGAAGACTTAAGGACTCTCGAATTTGGACCACCTTTGTTGGTTCACGGTTTTGGTGCCTTTACTAAGGGCATTTCGGTCACTTAGCCTAAGGGGCATTTTGGACAATTCATATTGTCTTCCAACACACCAAGGCCGCCCCTCTCATTAAGGGTAATATGGTCTTTTGTCTTCTTTTGTAATACCCTATAAATAGGCCCCTTAGTCTTATTTTCACTTAGTTTTGAGTGGATGAAAGAAATGAGATTTTGAGACTCTTAAAATCCTCTCTCTTGAGAGTAGACCAACTTAGTGTAATTCTAGTATAGGGCTTGGAAAAGCTAACATTGTTCTTTGCTTGGAAACGGTAGATCTTGAGGCGAGTTCGTTCCCTTGGTGGTCACCGTAAGAGTGTGGTTTTGATTGTTACATTCATTAGGGGTTTTTGAGTTTAATATACTCTTTAGTTCTTAATCTACAAGTACGTAACTATTAATTCATGGCAGAATATAGAACAAACTACTAACTCTCTTTTTTATTTGTTATAAAGAGATCTTTTTTCTTCTTTTGTTTAAAGTGTGAAGAAAAGTGAAAGTTGAAGTTCTTGAGGAGTTCAAATTAAAAGAATAAGTTGAAAAATTGAGGTAAGGTGACTTCTCCATTTTGTTCTCCTTATATATGAATTTGAGAGAGGGTTATGGATGTGTTGTTATTAAGAACTCAAGAGATGATGAGTTCAATAATTTATTGCTACAATAAAAGGGATTTGGGTCTGTTTTCTGGACAGTTTTGTATGTATATGTTATAGGCTGCCAGGTTGATGTTGGAGAAAGGTGTGACTAGTTTGAGTTGAAATATAAAAGAAAGGTATGGAGGTACATCACCGAACAAATTATTGCTTTTGGTTGCTGGCCAATCTATTTTTCATATTTTTTGGATAGTGTAATGGAACCAAGGTGGTTTCGGTGAATCTTATAAGAACATGTATGGTATATGGGTGTAATTGGAGGATAAAAGGGTTAAAAGAACACCCTTGATTGCTAGATTAAGGGCTTACTGCCCGGTTACTATTTTGGTGAAGTTAAATAGCCCAAATGGTTTGGTTGGTTGTTAATATTAGTTTACCATATATTCTATTGTAGATGAGTAATCTAAAAGGTGGCTAGTCAAGTTTGTTTAGTTTCGGAGTTATATAACCAGGTATGTATAGACATACTCTATTTTGAACTCTTTGGCATGTTTGTTCCATCAAGTAAGCTTCTAAGGTTATCCTATAAAGAAGTGATACAAATTAGCAGTGTACTATATCCCATGTAGTCAATGACCTTTTTCCCACTCTTTAATGTGTTAAAATACCTCAATACATGATTATTATTAAGCCTGCATGTCTATTTTCACTAGAAAACTTTAGGAGTTCTCCGTTTACTCAAATAAGACCCATGCATTATTTTCAGCTCCTAAACACTTCATTTGTGTGCCAACAGCTCCTCACCTCATTGTTGTTGCATTAAGTGCCCATTTACATGTCTCTTATTGGTAGATTATTATTTCAAGGTATCATAATATTATGACCACCAAAGTAACAATCTCAAAGGCTAAATAAACTAAATAATGCAAGTCTGTAAAATGAGTTGTAGATCAGGGGAATAAGACTAGCATGGGATGATATCGATACCTTTAAATGTGGGTGGCAGCTCAGGGGCGTAAGCCTAGCATGGGATGATCCCAATGTTAATATATGGGTGGAAGCTCAGGAGCGTAAGCCTAGCATGAGACGATACCAATTTGTTTATTTACCACTGATCAGCTGGTCATTTGCATTATATGCCTTACAAAGATTATGAAGTAAGAAAGGTAAAAATGAAGAAAAGAATGTAATGTATGTAATCCCATAAGTATATATAAAGGTGGTCTATTAGTATTACTTATACACTTGTATCTGAATTCTGTTGAGCTCTTGTATCATGTGTTGTTACCTTTAGCCTTACATATTCAGGACATATTTTCATACTAGTGTCCCTCACGGGGAACCTGTATTTCATGCTGCAGGCACATGTGCTTCAGCTAATACACCTCACTAGTAGGATCACAGGCTATTCAGTGACCATTGGTGATCTCCAAGTTGATTCGAGGATTTCCGAGTGTGTTCTATATATTTTGGTATTATGCCGAAGTCAAGAGTAAGGTGGGGGTTTGTCCTAACCATAACTAAATCTATGTATCTTTTAGAGGCTTTGTAGACTAATGTAAAGTTAAACATGGTAGTGTCTTGTCTTTTAGATGTGGTGGCCCCAACGACCAAGTGTTCTATATATAATTTTATGCTTGCCTACGTAGTTATTCTCAACGATGCATAATGTCATATTTGTTAGAACCTTTAGTTGTCATAGTTACATGCATGAGAAGTACGAGGTTATGGATTCGTTCTTTTGGAACTTTACCTATATGGGTGCCGGTCCGCCCCAATAGGATTTGATGTGTGATAAAACCAAGTCAACCAGTGTACATAACCTTATGCAAAATCACACACACATACACTTACATATATATATCATGCCGGGAAAGGGATAAAGGCTTAGCATGCTCTTTAAAACATTAACCTTGGATTATGTAGGTAAACCATCATATAATAGTACCTACGATCTATATGAGCCCCAGCTCTCACCCCCTAGTTAGGCCCCAGTGCATTTAGCCACACGAACCAGAGAATAATTTCATATATATGCTCACGGGAAACTCAAAACTCCCAACATATACTACGGTGACTTAAGCATCCGATTATATATTGATTTATGGGGGAACTCATACCTCCCTAATTATGAAATAATAATAAGAGGGAATCAAACTCCCGGGTCATCTTGAACCCCACGTTTGGAAATATAATTTGATATATCGGTCACCTGTGATACGGTTGGGGCAGCCTCCACAGGTACACGGCCTTTCACACGAAGCCAAGCTCGGGAATTACAAAAACTCCAAGCTTTGTTCATGCAAGTGGCCGTGTGTGAGTTGGTGATTGAACCAACCAAGGACCTAAACGTTTTTATGTGTGAAGAGAGGTCTTAATGTGTAATAAGCTACTCTTCAAGGTTGGCACAAGAAGCAAGGGCGGATGGGTCATTTTACCCCTTTTGTTTGTAGTATAAATAGAACATGTTAGAGAGTTAGTCCTCACTTTTTGAATGCTGATTTTTGTAACCTAAGAACACTAAACTTTTCTCTCTCTCTTCCACTCTTGGAAGCCGCCACTACTATCTCACAAGTAGAGGGATACTTGTGTTGTCTCTTTGGCTAGAAACAAGGGTTTTGAGGTCGTTGAGTGCCTCTTGGTCCTCGTAAGAACTTGGTGTTTATATTCATTAGACTTAGGGTCCTCTCTTGATGTTAGGGTTCTTAGTTTCTTGAATGTTATATGTCAAGTTATCTATCTTTCTTTATCTTGTTGTTGTTGTTGATTTTGTCATCTTAAAGTCTAGTGAAGCCGTGTGGGGCTCTTTTCGATTCACTAGCATTGTTATTTATCTTGTTATTCTTGTGTTGTTGGACTGAAAAACCGAAACTTTAAACTTGTTGATCTTGTGTTGTTGGACTGAAATCCGAGCCTACTTGAAGCTCTTGGTGTTGTTGGTTTGATTTTGTATCATTTGGTATCAAAGCAAGACCGGTTGTGTTCCAACATAACCCATCTTGGGCTAGTACACGGCTTAAACAAACAACACCAAAAGGAAATTCTGAAAATCTGTCCATTAAAAGTTGAAGCCGAGAATGATGTTGCATGTCTAGATCTAAGTGTTATTTTGCTTGTTTAGTGAGTTCCTAGTGTTGGTTTCTTTCTCACCAACACTAAGGTGTCTAGATCCAAAAGTTGAGCTTGAAAACTTGAACATTGTGTAGTGACTTGAAGTGGCCGAAAGTTGTATGTTGTTGATGACCAAAAAGAAATAAAATCGGTGGATGTTGTGTTTATGTGCTAAAGAAGTTGAAGAAGATTGTTGAGGTGTTCATCTTTTGAACTTGTTCATCTTGTTCATCTTGTTGTGTGCTCTCAAGTTGTAAGACAAGCTATAAAGTTGTTGTGAAAGACTTGCACCCATCACCTTTTAGTCTTGTCAATCACTTTTCCCTAATTCAAGGAGCCTTGTTTTGTGGGATTAGTCTACCAAACATCACTTTCTTGAGTTTGAAAAGGGTGAAATACTACAAGATTTTATTTTTCCCACCAAAAACACTTTGCAAACTATAACAAGTTGTGTGAATATTAACAAAAAAAAAAAAAAAAAAAGAGAGAAGAAAAAAAAAACGTGTGGAACCATTGCATGCTGCCACGTCACTATAAGCTCAACTTAGGATATTCTTTGGTTGCTAATTGTTGATCCTTGGTTTCCCTTACTTGGTCCTAGAACTAATTAACAAACTAGTACATTCCTACTAGGTTGTCAACTAGTTCCTTGAACCGTTTGTTCGTGTCAACGTTTATTTGAGTGCTTTTATTCGTTTGAATGAGTTGCTGATTTTTGACTCTAGTCCGGCAAGAAATTCTTTGAGTTTTCAAACAAGAATCCTGATATAAGAATAATGACCGCCTTGGCTTTTGACGACATCATTCGAAGTCACAATGTGAAGAATCAAGCTTTGGTCACATGGAGGGCATGGGATCATACTTGGAGGGGATGTTTTTAGCCTACCATTGACCAAACCCAAGTGTGGAAGATTGATTGGAGCCTTGAAGACTTAAGGACTCTCGAATTTGGACCACCTTTGTTGGTTCACGGTTTTGGTGCCTTTACTAAGGGCATTTCGGTCACTTAGCCTAAGGGGCATTTTGGACAATTCATATTGTCTTCCAACACACCAAGGCCGCCCCTCTCATTAAGGGTAATATGGTCTTTTGTCTTCTTTTGTAATACCCTATAAATAGGCCCCTTAGTCTTATTTTCACTTAGTTTTGAGTGGATGAAAGAAATGAGATTTTGAGACTCTTAAAATCCTCTCTCTTGAGAGTAGACCAACTTAGTGTAATTCTAGTATAGGGCTTGGAAAAGCTAACATTGTTCTTTGCTTGGAAACGGTAGATCTTGAGGCGAGTTCGTTCCCTTGGTGGTCACCGTAAGAGTGTGGTTTTGATTGTTACATTCATTAGGGGTTTTTGAGTTTAATATACTCTTTAGTTCTTAATCTTGTAATAATCTTGGTCTCACTATCTATCTTTATTTTTCTTGCAATCGTGTATGTGTTGTTGTAGTGGACTGTTTTGGGCCTTCGTTGGATCCGAAACTTGTATTGTTGTTGTACATCTTGTTCATCACGTTTTGTAGCTGTTTTGGTGTTGAAATACACCCTTGTATCTTGTATTCTTGTTGTTGGTAGCGAATCCGAGAGTGGTCTCCATCTTGGTCCTCAAATCCTTAAGATTAGTGGACTGTTTTGGAGTTGTTTCGTGCTTCCCTTGTGATACAAGATCAAACCAACAACACCAAGAGCTACAAGTAGGTTCGGATTTCAGTCCAACAACACAAGAATAACAAGTTCAATTTTCAGTTTTCAGCACACAACAAGAGAGCAACAAGATGAACAAGAATGCTAGTGAATCGAAAGTAGCCCCACACGGCTTCACTAGTCTTTAAAGATAACAAAATTAACAACAACAACAACAACAAGATAAGGAAAAGATAGATAACTAGACATATAACATTCAAGATACTAAGAACCCTAACATCAAGAGAGGACCCTAAGTCTAGTGAATGTAAACACCAAGTTCTTACAAGGACCAAGAGGCACTCAAAGACCTCAAAACCCTTGTTTCTAGCCAAAGATACAACACAAGTATTCCTCTACTTGTGAGATGTTGGAGGCGGCTCCAAGAGTGGAAGAGAGAGGAAATGTTGTGATATTTTAGGTTACAAAAATCAGATTTCAAAAACTATCTAATAACTCTCTCACATCTTCTATTTATACTACAAAGGAAAGGGGTAAAATGACTCATCCGCCCTTGCTTCTTGTGCCATCCTTGGAGAGTAGTTTATTACACATTAGGACCCCTCTTCACACATAAAAACGTTTAAGTCCTTGGTTGGTTCAATCACCAACTCACACACGGCCATTTGCATGAACAAAGCTTGGAGTTTTTGTAATTCCCGAGCTTGGCTTCGTGTGAAAGGCCGTGTGGCTGTCCTAACCGTATCATCCTCTCCATCTTGAGAGGAATTTGGCCTCAAATTCAGCATTTGGTCATCTTCAACCGCATCCACGAGGGAGAGATCACCAACGTTGAAAGTGTTGTGCACTTGATATTCCGGTGGAAGGTCAATCTTGTAGGCGTTGTCATTGATCCTCTCAAGTACTTGGAAAGGACCATCACCCCTTGGCAGCAATTTGGACTTCCTATGAGCTGGAAACCGGTCTTTTCGAAGATGCACCCACACCCAATCTCCGGGTTCAAGCACAAGCCTTCTTCTCCCTTTGTTTGCCCTTTTGGCAATCTCTTGATTCTTCTTTTCCAGCTTGATCCGCACCGTCTCATGCATTTTCTTCATTGCCTCGGCTCTTTTGTTTCCATCTAAGCTGGTCATGAGATCACTAGACAAAGGAGTGAGATCTAAAGGGGTAAGGGGATTCAGGCCGTAAACACATTCAAAGGGAGTCATTCCCGTGCTCGAATGTATTACCCGGTTGTAGGCAAATTCCACTAAGGGTAGGTGATCTTCCCATGAAGTCAGTTTACCTTTAACCATAGAACGTAGCATAGACCCTAAGGTTCTATTTACTACCTCCGTTTGGCCATCGGTTTGTGGGTGGCAAGACGTGGAGAAAAGTAACTTCGTTCCAAGCCTACCCCACATGGACTTCCAAAAGAGACTTAGGAACTTGGAGTCCCTATCGCTCACAATAGTCCTCGGTACCCCGTGATGCTTGACAACATGTTCAACAAATAATGAAGCTACACTACTAGCATCCTCGGTTTTAGTACATGGAATAAAATGAGCCATTTTAGAGAATCTATCAACAATAACAAAAATGCTATCTCGGCCCTTTCTAGTCCTTGGCAGCCCCAAAACAAAATCCATCGAGATGTCCAACCAAGGCCTAAGGGGAGTAGGGAGTGGGGTGTATAATCCTTGGGGTAAGAGACGAGATTTCGCACTCCGGCAGGCCACGCATTGACTACAAATTTTAGTGACGTCTTTGCGCATTTTGGGCCAATAGAAGTTCTCCTCTAAGATTCCGAGGGTCTTGTCTACCCCAAAGTGACCCATGAGGCCTCCGTCATGGGCCTCCCTCACAAATAATTCCCTCCAAGAACTAGAAGGAACACACAACCTCCTCTCTTTGAACAAATACCCATCGAACCGAGAGTAGGAGGAATGGTTATTCTCCTTGAGCCAACGGTCCCTTCCCCACTCTTCGCATTCCCTAAAAATAGGAGCAAAGGTAGGATCCCCGGGATACAACAACCGCAAGCTCTCAAACCCATCAATTTCGAAGACAAGGTAGCAACAAGCACATGCTTCCTAGACAAGGCATCGGCAACAACATTTTCCTTTCCCCTTTTGTAATGAATTACATAAGGGAAAGTCTCGATGAACTCAATCCACTTAGCATGACGCCTATTCAACTTGTCTTGGCTCTTAAGGTGTTTCAACGACTCATGATCCGTTCGTATCATAAACTGATACGGTTAGGACAGCCACACGGCCTTTCACACGAAGCCAAGCTCGGGAATTACAAAAACTCCAAGCTTTGTTCATGCAAATGGCCGTGTGTGAGTTGGTGATTGAACCAACCAAGGACTAAAACGTTTTTATGTGTGAAGAGGGGTCCTAATGTGTAATAAACTACTCTCCAAGGTTGGCACAAGAAGCAAGGGCGGATGAGTCATTTTACCCCTTTCCTTTTGTAGTATAAATAGAAGATGTGAGAGAGTTATTAGATAGTTTTTGAAATCTGATTTTTGTAACCTAAAATATCACAACATTTCCTCTCTCTTCCACCCTTGGAGCCGCCTCCAACATCTCACAAGTAGAGGAATACTTGTGTTGTATCTTTGGCTAGAAACAAGGGTTTTGAGGTCTTTGAGTGCCTCTTGGTCCTTGTAAGAACTTGGTGTTTACATTCTCTAGACTTAGGGTCCTCTCTTGATGTTAGGGTTCTTAGTATCTTGAATGTTATATGTCAAGTTATCTATCTTTTCTTTATCTTGTTGTTGTTGTTGTTGTTAATTTTGTTATCTTTAAAGACTAGTGAAGCCGTGTGGGGATACTTTCGATTCACTAGCATTCTTGTTCATCTATTTGCTCTCTTGTTGTGTGCTGAAAACTGAAAATTGAACTTGTTATTCTTGTGTTGTTGGACTGAAATCCGAACCTACTTGTTGCTCTTGGTGTTGTTGGTTTGATCTTGTATCATTTGGTATCAAAGCAAGACCGGTTGTGTTCCAACATAACCCATCTTGGGCTAGTTCACGGTCTAAACAAGCAATACCAAAGGGAAGTTCTGAAAAATCTGTCCATTAAAAGTTGAAAACCGAGAATGATGTTGCATGTCTAGACCTAGGCGTTATTTTGCTTGTTTAGTGAGTTTCTAGTGTTGGTTTCTTTCTCACCAACACTAAGGTGTCTAGATCCGAAAGTTGAGCTTGAAAACTTGAACATTGAGTAGTGACTTGAAGTGGCCGAAGGTTGTATGTTGTTGATGAGCAAAAGAAAAATCGGTGGTTATGTGTTATGTGCTAAAGAAGTTGATGGAGTTTGTTGAGGTGTTCATCTTTTGAACTTGTTCATCTTGTTCATCTTGTTGTGTGCTCAAGTTGTAAGACAAGTTATAAAGTTGTTGTGAAAGACTTGCACCCCTCACCCTCTAGTCTTGTCAATCACTTTTCCCTAATTCAAGGAGCCTTGTTTTGTGGGATTGGTCAACCAAACACCACTTTCTTGAGTTTGAAAAGGTTGAAAGACTACAAGATTTTATTTTTCCCACCAAAACATTTTGCAAACTATAACAAGTTGTGTGAATATTAACACAAAAAAAAAAAAAAAAAAAAAAGATAAGAGGAACGGGTGGAACCATTGCATGCTGCCACGTCACTATAAGCTCAACTTAGGATATTCTTTGGTTGCAAATTGTTGATCCTTGGTTTCCCTTAATTGGTCCTAGAACTAATTAACAAACTAGTACATTCCTACTGGGTTGTCAACTAGTTCCTTGAACCGTTTGTTCGTGTCAACGATTATTTGAGTGCTTTTATTCGTTTGAATGAGTTGCTGCTTTTTGATTCTAGTCCGGCAAGAATTCTTTGAGTCTTCAAACAAGAATCCATTCCGGATAAGAGCTCACTCATACCTTGAAAATTTCACGGTTACTAGCCAATTATACAACACTTGTGGAACACGAACTTGTGGTGAACTAAAGCGGATAATATCTTGACAATGGAAGGAGCTACGTCTCATAATGCGGATACTAATGCCCTTGATTCTATGAGGGTCACTCTTGAGGCCGTTACCCGGACACTTGAAAGGTTGAATTCTGAATTTGGGGCCGTGAGAGGGGACTTGGCAGCCATAAAGGGGGAAGTGTCGACTATTAGTGGGAGATTAGAACAAGTGGAGAGTCAAAGGAACTCTCGTCCTTCTACTCCTCTACACGTATCTACCAATGGTCATGATAGGACCTCCTCCGCAACCATCACCCCCGAAACAGTCCACCAAATGCTAAATGCACCCCAAGCTCCACTAAATACCGCAAGTCAAACTACCTATTTTCCTCCAAACCGAGACTCCACTAGACCACTACATTTCCAAGCCCCTCCAATTCCACAAGAGGGATTTGGACGACAAGTACCTCCACTAAATCCGAACCTTCCATTCCAAGCTCCATTAACCCAAAGACCGCAAATTCCAAATCCTCCGACTCAAAACGGCCAAGGCCGACCAGCCCACTTTGAAGGATACGGTAGAGGGGAGTATGAAGGAGATGGAGCCTTTGATGATGCTTATATGAGGGAGGAGGAGTTAAGAGGGGGTCGAGGAGAACCTAGGAGATACCGGGGGTATGGAGATAGGGGAAACCGACACCAAGAGAGAGACGTAGGCATCAACACCATCAAGTTGAGCCTACCCATCTTTAAGGGTGAAAGTGATCCCGAGGCCTACTTAACTTGGGAATCGGCTTGTGACAAAGTTTTCCAAGTTAATGACATCTCGGACGAAAAGAAGAGTTGCTACGCTATAGCTCACCTCGAGGGCTATGCTAACACTTGGTGGGAGTATGTTAAACGATTTGGTAATGAATTAGTCGATGGGCAGCCACCACCTTGGTTTCGGTTGAGGTATTTGATGAGACAACGATACCTTCCCGAGAGATATCGTCATGAGTTGCTTGCTAGGTTATATGGCTTGCGGCAAGGGGGCAAGAGTGTGATGGCCTATTTTGACGAGTTCCAACAACTCATGTTGAAACTTGATCATCGTGGGGAGCAAATCAGTCATGACATCATCCGGTTCAAGTGTGGGTTGAACAAAGAGATCTCCACTCATTTGACCCTTCATCGGTTTGAAACCATCGACGGTATATTCCAAGCGGCCCTAGAGATTGAAAGGGAACTTAAGGAGAGATCATCCTTCAAGGCAAGGGTACAAGCTCCCTCGGGTTGGCCCAAAAACAAGGACCAACCCGCCCCTACGAAGCTGCCCGAGTCCAAAACAGTCCACTACGAGTCCAAAACAGTCCCTAAATTCCCTCCGAAACCGGAGGCTCACAAATATCCCAACCCAAAGGGATTCCAATGCTTCAAGTGCCAAGGTTGGGGGCATAAGGCCAATGAATGTCCGAACCGGCGCAATGTGATCCTACGAGAAGGGAAAGTGTACTACCTTGGTGAGGAGGTGGTTTCCGAAAGGGGGGAGGATGAGGCCGAGCCTCAAGATGGAGAGGAAGCTGAAAATGGGCCGAATGATGATGAATTAGATGGTAGTGAAGATGCCTATCCACAAGAAGGGGAGTGTGTGGTTCCTAACTTTGTGGTTAGACGTGTCATGATTAGTAAGGCGATAGATGACCCGAGTCAAAGGGAAAATCTATTCCATACTAAGTGTCTTGTAAAGGGGAGTGTGTGCACCTTGGTGATTGATAGTGGTAGTTGTACGAATGTTGCGAGCCAAGCTATGGTAAATTTCTTGAAGCTGCCAACTACACCACACACTAGTCCTTACAAGCTACAATGGTTGAACGATTGTGGTGAATTAAGGGTCGCAAGGCAATGTGTGATTCGGTTTAAGGTAGGAAACTACCACGATGAAGTGCTTTGTGACGTGATCCCAATGCAAGCATGTCACTTGTTGTTAGGTAGACCATGGCAATATGATAGGTCTACTAAACACGATGGGAGGTCCAACCGGTATACGCTTGAGAAGGATGGCCGAAAGGTCACACTTCACCCTCTTTCACCCTCCCAAGTACATGAGTGGCATCAAAAGATGAGAGAGTTAAAAGGAAAGGGAAAGGAAACCGGGAAAGGAGAAAAGGGGGGGATGCCGTAGGTGAGGAAGTAGGGCCATCCGAATCTGTCCCAACCACAAAGGAGATGGAAAACGTAGTGATGTTGGCTAGGAGGAAAGAACTCTTCGTGGACCATGATGAAAACAAGCCGATGTTACTGTTGGCCCATTGTTTTAATACTAACCCCACTAATTCTTCCATTTCCCCTTTGATTTCTTGTGCGTTGCAGGAGTATGAAGATGTATTTCCTCAAGAACTTCCGCAAGGATTGCCCCCACTTCGGGGAATTGAGCACCAAATTGATTTGGTGCCGGGTTCACAACTTCCAAACAAACCGGCCTATAGGAGCAATCCCATGGACACTAAGGAGCTTGAGAGGCAAGTTGAGGAGCTTCTCAACAAGGGATACATCAAGGAAAGCATGAGTCCGTGTGCTGTTCCGGTGCTTTTGGTACCAAAGAAGGACGGAACTTGGCGCATGTGCGTCGATTGTAGAGCCATCAACAAAATCACTATAAGGTATCGTCATCCAATTCCTAGACTAGATGATATGTTAGATGAGCTCCACGGATCTTGTTTGTTTTCTAAAGTGGACCTTAGGAGCGGCTATCACCAAATTCGCATGCAACCCGGTGATGAGTGGAAGACCGCATTCAAGACCAAATTCGGTCTATATGAGTGGCTGGTCATGCCCTTCGGCCTTACCAATGCTCCTAGCACATTTATGAGGCTAATGAATCATGTAATGAAGCCTTATATTGGAAAGTTTGTGTTGGTTTACTTTGATGATGTGTTGGTGTATAGTAAATCTATTAATGATCATGTAATGCATTTGAGATGTGTGTTTGATGTGCTCCGAAAGGAGAAGCTGTATGCCAACATGGAGAAGTGTTCTTTTGGTGTTGATAAAGTTATATTCTTGGGTTTTGTCGTGAGCTCACGGGGTGTGGAAGTGGACGATTCCAAGATAGACTCTATCCGAAGTTGGCCGACCCCTAAAACTATTGGAGAAATCCGAAGTTTCCACGGGTTGGCAAGCTTTTATAGGAGGTTTATCAAAGGATTTAGTTCCATAGCAGCCCCCTTGACCGAGGTAATTAGAAAGGACGGACCCTTTAAATGGGGTGATGAGCAAGCTAGGGCTTTTGAGGCCTTGAAAGCTACGCTCATCTCGGCGCCTTTATTGCAATTGCCCGATTTTGATAAGATGTTTGAAATAGAGTGTGATGCTAGTAAAGTTGGTATCGGGGCTGTTTTGATGCAAGAAGGTAAGCCCGTTGCTTATTTCAGTGAAAAGCTCAAAGGGGCAACTCTTAATTACTCAACTTATGATTTGGAGTTGTACGCCCTTGTTAGAGCTTTGGGAAATTGGCAACATTATTTGTGGCCTAAGGAGTTTGTGATACGAACGGATCATGAGTCGTTGAAACACCTTAAGAGCCAAGACAAGCTGAATAGGCGTCATGCTAAGTGGATTGAGTTCATCGAGACTTTCCCTTATGTAATTCATTACAAAAGGGGAAAGGAAAATGTTGTTGCCGATGCCTTGTCTAGGAAGCATGTGCTTGTTGCTACCTTGTCTTCGAAATTGATGGGTTTTGAGAGCTTGCGGTTGTTGTATCCCGAGGATCCTACCTTTGCTCCTATTTTTAGGGAATGCGAAGAGTGGGGAAGGGACCGTTGGCTCAAGGAGAATAACCATTCCTCCTACTCTCGGTTCGATGGGTATTTGTTCAAAGGGAGGAGGTTGTGTGTTCCTTCTAGTTCTTGGAGGGAATTATTTGTAAGGGAGGCCCATGACGGAGGCCTCATGGGTCACTTTGGGGTAGACAAGACCCTCGGAATCTTAGAGGAGAACTTCTATTGGCCCAAAATGCGCAAAGACGTCACTAAAATTTGTAGTCAATGCGTGGCCTGCCGGAGTGCGAAATCTCGTCTCTTACCCCAAGGATTATACACCCCACTCCCTACTCCCCTTAGGCCTTGGTTGGACATCTCGATGGATTTTGTTTTGGGGCTGCCAAGGACTAGAAAGGGCCGAGATAGCATTTTTGTTATTGTTGATAGATTCTCTAAAATGGCTCATTTTATTCCATGTACTAAAACCGAGGATGCTAGTAGTGTAGCTTCATTATTTGTTGAACATGTTGTCAAGCTTCACGGGGTACCGAGGACTATTGTGAGCGATAGGGACTCCAAGTTCCTAAGTCTCTTTTGGAAGTCCATGTGGGGTAGGCTTGGAACGAAGTTACTTTTCTCCACGTCTTGCCACCCTCAAACCGATGGCCAAACGGAGGTAGTAAATAGAACCTTAGGGTCTATGCTACGTTCTATGGTTAAAGGTAAACTGACTTCATGGGAAGATCACCTACCCTTAGTGGAATTTGCCTACAACCGGGTAATACATTCGAGCACGGGAATGACTCCCTTTGAATGTGTTTACGGCCTGAATCCCCTTACCCCTTTAGATCTCACTCCTTTGTCTAGTGATCTCATGACCAGCTTAGATGGAAACAAAAGAGCCGAGGCAATGAAGAAAATGCATGAGACGGTGCGGATCAAGCTTGAAAAGAAGAATCAAGAGATTGCCAAAAGGGCAAACAAAGGGAGAAGAAGGCTTGTGCTTGAACCCGGAGATTGGGTGTGGGTGCATCTTCGAAAAGACCGGTTTCCAGCTCATAGGAAGTCCAAATTGCTGCCAAGGGGTGATGGTCCTTTCCAAGTACTTGAGAGGATCAATGACAACGCCTACAAGATTGACCTTCCACCGGAATATCAAGTGCACAACACTTTCAACGTTGGTGATCTCTCCCTCGTGGATGCGGTTGAAGATGACCAAATGCTGAATTTGAGGCCAAATTCCTCTCAAGATGGAGAGGATGATACGGTTAGGACAGCCACACGGCCTTTCACACGAAGCCAAGCTCGGGAATTACAAAAACTCCAAGCTTTGTTCATGCAAATGGCCGTGTGTGAGTTGGTGATTGAACCAACCAAGGACTTAAACGTTTTTATGTGTGAAGAGGGGTCCTAATGTGTAATAAACTACTCTCCAAGGTTGGCACAAGAAGCAAGGGCGGATGAGTCATTTTACCCCTTTCCTTTTGTAGTATAAATAGAAGATGTGAGAGAGTTATTAGATAGTTTTTGAAATCTGATTTTTGTAACCTAAAATATCACAACATTTCCTCTCTCTTCCACCCTTGGAGCCGCCTCCAACATCTCACAAGTAGAGGAATACTTGTGTTGTATCTTTGGCTAGAAACAAGGGTTTTGAGGTCTTTGAGTGCCTCTTGGTCCTTGTAAGAACTTGGTGTTTACATTCTCTAGACTTAGGGTCCTCTCTTGATGTTAGGGTTCTTAGTATCTTGAATGTTATATGTCAAGTTATCTATCTTTTCTTTATCTTGTTGTTGTTGTTGTTGTTAATTTTGTTATCTTTAAAGACTAGTGAAGCCGTGTGGGGCTACTTTCGATTCACTAGCATTCTTGTTCATCTATTTGCTCTCTTGTTGTGTGCTGAAAACTGAAAATTGAACTTGTTATTCTTGTGTTGTTGGACTGAAATCCGAACCTACTTGTTGCTCTTGGTGTTGTTGGTTTGATCTTGTATCACAAACTCCTTAGGCCACAAATAATGTTGCCAATTTCCCAAAGCTCTAACAAGGGCGTACAACTCCAAATCATAAGTTGAGTAATTAAGAGTTGCCCCTTTGAGCTTTTCACTGAAATAAGCAACGGGCTTACCTTCTTGCATCAAAACAGCCCCGATACCAACCTTACTAGCATCACACTCTATTTCAAACATCTTATCAAAATTGGGCAATTGCAATAAAGGCGCCGAGATGAGCGTAGCTTTCAAGGCCTCAAAAGCCCTAGCTTGCTCATCACCCCATTTAAAGGGTCCGTCCTTTCTAATTACCTCGGTCAAGGGGGCTGCTATGGAACTAAATCCTTTGACAAACCTCCTATAAAAGCTTGCCAACCCGTGGAAACTTCGGATTTCTCCAATAGTTTTAGGGGTCGGCCAACTTCGGATAGAGTCTATCTTGGAATCGTCCACTTCCACACCCCGTGAGCTCACGACAAAACCCAAGAATATAACTTTATCAACACCAAAAGAACACTTCTCCATGTTGGCATACAGCTTCTCCTTTCGGAGCACATCAAACACACATCTCAAATGCATTACATGATCATTAATAGATTTACTATACACCAACACATCATCAAAGTAAACCACCACAAACTTTCCAATATAAGGCTTCATTACATGATTCATTAGCCTCATAAATGTGCTAGGAGCATTGGTAAGGCCGAAGGGCATGACCAGCCACTCATATAGACCGAATTTGGTCTTGAATGCGGTCTTCCACTCATCACCGGGTTGCATGCGAATTTGGTGATAGCCGCTCCTAAGGTCTACTTTAGAAAACAAACAAGATCCGTGGAGCTCATCTAACATATCATCTAGTCTAGGAATTGGATGACGATACCTTATAGTGATTTTGTTGATGGCTCTACAATCGACGCACATGCGCCAAGTTCCGTCCTTCTTTGGTACCAAAAGCACCGGAACAGCACACGGACTCATGCTTTCCTTGATGTATCCCTTGTTGAGAAGCTCCTCAACTTGCCTCTCAAGCTCCTTAGTGTCCATGGGATTGCTCCTATAGGCCGGTTTGTTTGGAAGTTGTGAACCCGGCACCAAATCAATTTGGTGCTCAATTCCCCGAAGTGGGGGCAATCCTTGCGGAAGTTCTTGAGGAAATACATCTTCATACTCCTGCAACGCACAAGAAATCAAAGGGGAAATGGAAGAATTAGTGGGGTTAGTATTAAAACAATGGGCCAACAGTAACATCGGCTTGTTTTCATCATGGTCCACGAAGAGTTCTTTCCTCCTAGCCAACATCACTACGTTTTCCATCTCCTTTGTTGTTGGGACAGATTCGGATGGCCCTACTTCCTCACCTACGGCATCCCCCCCCTTTTCTCCTTTCCCGGTTTCCTTTCCCTTTCCTTTTAACTCTCTCATCTTTTGATGCCACTCATGTACTTGGGAGGGTGAAAGAGGGTGAAGTGTGACCTTTCGGCCATCCTTCTCAAGCGTATACCGGTTGGACCTCCCATCGTGTTTAGTAGACCTATCATATTGCCATGGTCTACCTAACAACAAGTGACATGCTTGCATTGGGATCACGTCACAAAACACTTCATCGTGGTAGTTTCCTACCTTAAACCGAATCACACATTGCCTTGCGACCCTTAATTCACCACAATCGTTCAACCATTGTAGCTTGTAAGGACTAGTGTGTGGTGTAGTTGGCAGCTTCAAGAAATTTACCATAGCTTGGCTCGCAACATTCGTACAACTACCACTATCAATCACAAAGGTGCACACACTCCCCTTTACAAGACACTTAGTATGGAATAGATTTTCCCTTTGACTCGGGTCATCTATCGCCTTACTAATCATGACACGTCTAACCACAAAGTTAGGAACCACACACTCCCCTTCTTGTGGATAGGCATCTTCACTACCATCTAATTCATCATCATTCGGCCCATTTTCAGCTTCCTCTCCATCTTGAGGCTCGGCCTCATCCTCCCCCCTTTCGGAAACCACCTCCTCACCAAGGTAGTACACTTTCCCTTCTCGTAGGATCACATTGCGCCGGTTCGGACATTCATTGGCCTTATGCCCCCAACCTTGGCACTTGAAGCATTGGAATCCCTTTGGGTTGGGATATTTGTGAGCCTCCGGTTTCGGAGGGAATTTAGGGACTGTTTTGGACTCGTAGTGGACTGTTTTGGACTCGGGCAGCTTCGTAGGGGGGGATTGGTCCTTGTTTTTGGGCCAACCCGAGGGAGCTTGTACCCTTGCCTTGAAGGATGATCTCTCCTTAAGTTCCCTTTCAATCTCTAGGGCCGCTTGGAATATACCGTCGATGGTTTCAAACCGATGAAGGGTCAAATGAGTGGAGATCTCTTTGTTCAACCCACACTTGAACCGGATGATGTCATGACTGATTTGCTCCCCACGATGATCAAGTTTCAACATGAGTTGTTGGAACTCGTCAAAATAGGCCATCACACTCTTGCCCCCTTGCCGCAAGCCATATAACCTAGCAAGCAACTCATGACGATATCTCTCGGGAAGGTATCATTGTCTCATCAAATACCTCAACCAAAACCAAGGTGGTGGCTGCCCATCGACTAATTCATTACCAAATCGTTTAACATACTCCCACCAAGTGTTAGCATAGCCCTCGAGGTGAGCTATAGCGTAGCAACTCTTCTTTTCGTCCGAGATGTCATTAACTTGGAAAACTTTGTCACAAGCCGATTCCCAAGTTAAGTAGGCCTCGGGATCACTTTCACCCTTAAAGATGGGTAGGCTCAACTTGATGGTGTTGATGCCTACGTCTCTCTCTTGGTGTCGGTTTCCCCTATCTCCATACCCCCGGTATCTCCTAGGTTCTCCTCGACCCCCTCTTAACTCCTCCTCCCTCATATAAGCATCATCAAAGGCTCCATCTCCTTCATACTCCCCTCTACCGTATCCTTCAAAGTGGGCTGGTCGGCCTTGGCCGTTTTGAGTCGGAGGATTTGGAATTTGCGGTCTTTGGGTTAATGGAGCTTGGAATGGAAGGTTCGGATTTAGTGGAGGTACTTGTCGTCCAAATCCCTCTTGTGGAATTGGAGGGGCTTGGAAATGTAGTGGTCTAGTGGAGTCTCGGTTTGGAGGAAAATAGGTAGTTTGACTTGCGGTATTTAGTGGAGCTTGGGGTGCATTTAGCATTTGGTGGACTGTTTCGGGGGTGATGGTTGCGGAGGAGGTCCTATCATGACCATTGGTAGATACGTGTAGAGGAGTAGAAGGACGAGAGTTCCTTTGACTCTCCACTTGTTCTAATCTCCCACTAATAGTCGACACTTCCCCCTTTATGGCTGCCAAGTCCCCTCTCACGGCCCCAAATTCAGAATTCAACCTTTCAAGTGTCCGGGTAACGGCCTCAAGAGTGACCCTCATAGAATCAAGGGCATTAGTATCCGCATTATGAGACGTAGCTCCTTCCATTGTCAAGATATTATCCGCTTTAGTTCACCACAAGTTCGTGTTCCACAAGTGTTGTATAATTGGCTAGTAACCGTGAAATTTTCAAGGTATGAGTGAGCTCTTATCCGGAATGGATTCTTGTTTGAAGACTCAAAGAATTCTTGCCGGACTAGAATCAAAAATCAGCAACTCATTCAAACGAATAAAAGCACTCAAATAATCGTTGACACGAACAAACGGTTCAAGGAACTAGTTGACAACCTAGTAGGAATGTACTAGTTTGTCAATTAGTTCTAGGACCAATTAAGGGAAACCAAGGATCAACAATTTGCAACCAAAGAATATCCTAAGTTGAGCTTATAGTGACGTGGCAGCATGCAATGGTTCCACCCGTTCCTCTTATCTTTTTTTTTTTTTTTTTTTTGTGTTAATATTCACACAACTTGTTATAGTTTGCAAAATGTTTTGGTGGGAAAAATAAAATCTTGTAGTCTTTCAACCTTTTCAAACTCAAGAAAGTGGTGTTTGGTTGACCAATCCCACAAAACAAGGCTCCTTGAATTAGGGAAAAGTGATTGACAAGACTAGAGGGTGAGGGGGCAAGTCTTTCACAACAACTTTATAACTTGTCTTACAACTTGAGCACACAACAAGATGAACAAGATGAACAAGTTCAAAAGATGAACACCTCAACAAACTTCATCAACTTCTTTAGCACATAACACATAACCACCGATTTTTCTTTTGCTCATCAACAACATACAACCTTCGGCCACTTCAAGTCACTACTCAATGTTCAAGTTTTCAAGCTCAACTTTCGGATCTAGACACCTTAGTGTTGGTGAGAAAGAAACCAACACTAGAAACTCACTAAACAAGCAAAATAACGCCTAGATCTAGACATGCAACATCATTCTCGGTTTTTCAACTTTTAATGGACAAATTTTTCAGAACTTCCCTTTGGTATTGCTTGTTTAGACCGTGAACTAGCCCAAGATGGGTTATGTTGGAACACAACCGGTCTTGCTTTGATACCAAATGATACAAGATCAAACCAACAACACCAAGAGCTACAAGTAGGTTCGGATTTCAGTCCAACAACACAAGAATAACAAGTTCAATTTTCAGTTTTCAGCACACAACAAGAGAGCAACAAGATGAACAAGAATGCTAGTGAATCGAAAGTAGCCCCACACGGCTTCACTAGTCTTTAAAGATAACAAAATTAACAACAACAACAACAACAAGATAAGGAAAAGATAGATAACTAGACATATAACATTCAAGATACTAAGAACCCTAACATCAAGAGAGGACCCTAAGTCTAGTGAATGTAAACACCAAGTTCTTACAAGGACCAAGAGGCACTCAAAGACCTCAAAACCCTTGTTTCTAGCCAAAGATAAAACACAAGTATTCCTCTACTTGTGAGATGTTGGAGGCGGCTCCAAGAGTGGAAGAGAGAGGAAATGTTGTGATATTTTAGGTTACAAAAATCAGATTTCAAAAACTATCTAATAACTCTCTCACATCTTCTATTTATACTACAAAGGAAAGGGGTAAAATGACTCATCCGCCCTTGCTTCTTGTGCCAACCTTGGAGAGTAGTTTATTACACATTAGGACCCCTCTTCACACATAAAAACGTTTAAGTCCTTGGTTGGTTCAATCACCAACTCACACACGGCCATTTGCATGAACAAAGCTTGGAGTTTTTGTAATTCCCGAGCTTGGCTTCGTGTGAAAGGCCGTGTGGCTGTCCTAACCGTATCACCTTGTATTTCTCGTATCATTTGGTATCAAAGCATGGCTTGATCTTGTTCCTACAAGATCAATCTTGGGCTTTCTTGTTAAAAAAAAAAAAAAAAAAAAGGGGAAAACTGAAATTTCCAGAAAAATAGCAATCTGTCCGTGTTTGTGTTCTTGGCCAAAATCGTGTTCTTGTTGTGTCTTGGCCGAGATTTGTTGTTGTATGTCTAGATCTAATAGTGTTCTTGTTTGTTTTGTTGTTCCTAGTGTTAGTTTTCTTGCCCACTAACACTTTGAGTCTAGATCTAAACTTGAGCTTGAACTTGTTGAAAGGTTGTTGTGAACATAAGCTTGGCCATTGTGGTGGACTGTTTTGGCCTTGTGGTTTTCATCTTGTTGTTGTTATAAGCTTGGCCACGTGATATTGTTGTTAATTGGTGGATTGAAAACCATTTTGTTGAAGTTGTAGTTGTCTTGGCCAAGTGTTGGAGATATTGTTATTGTGGATTGGAGTTGGCCGTGTGAAAAATTGTTGGTGTTCTTGAAGATTATTGTTGTAGTTCTTGTTATTGTTGTTGTTGTTCTTGATGTTCATCACCACCTTCATATATTGTTGAAGATAAAGTGAATGCTAAATCCAAAAAGTTGAAGGAAAAAGGTGTATTATTTGTTAGTCTTGAAAGACACTACAACCAACAAAGACCTATCAATCAAGTCTCAACCACTTTCCAACACTTTTCCATGATTTACGGATCCATGTTTTAAGGAGAAGTACAATAAAGTCAAGTCTTGAAAACTTGAAATTGAAAAGGGCTCCAAGACTTGTTTGAATTTCCCTCCTTAAACAAATTCCACCAAAGTCCAAATTGAAAAATTGACCAAGACTTGAAATTGGACAACAAAAGTTGTGTGGGGCCGAAACCAATACGTGACTGCCATGTCATCACTGCTACTGTTCACGCAATATTTCCGAGCTCAAAATTTTAGATTCTTAGTTTCATCTTATTGTTTCATTAGTTTCATGTCTTGATTCTAGAATTAATTAACAACTAGTAATCACCTACTTAGTTGTAGATTAATTATTGAATCCGTTTCTTCGTGTCTTCGTTGTTTGTGTGCTTTTCTCATTTTTTAGCTCGTAGTAACTTCTTTGTTTCAAGTTCGTAAGTAGATTTTGTGTTGTGTCTTGAGTCGATCAAACAAGAATATATTCCGGCCGCCAAGTTGAATTGACATCCTATTGACTACCGGAGTATAAGCAACTTTCAATATTCGCCGCTCCAATTGTGAGAATCACAAAGGTGAGTGTATCGAGTGTTGTTGAGGAACTTTACTACTAATCTTGTTTGTTCATTTTGTAGGTTTAAAGGGTGATATAAGGGGAACATGACTTCGATAGCCGGGGATTATTGTGACTACAATATGGGAGACTATGATTGTAGTGAGGGTTTTTATGGCTACGAAGTTGAGGGAGATTGCGGAGGCTATGAAAATAGTCATGATCAAAACATAGGCAGATTTGAAAGTTACTGTTTTGAGGGAGAAAATGAGGTGAATGAAGTACCTAGTGCTTATGGTGACTTTGGAGATGATGTAGGACCTCGTGATGGATCTTATGATGAAGTTGGGACATGTGAGGAGTCTCGCACTCCCCACTCCGAACCTAGATTTGGTGTTAGGTATAACCCTTTCGTTCGCAAACCTTATGAGAGCTATGATGAGAGTACACGTGAGGAGTGTGAAGATTCATATTCTCCACCTTGTAGTACTTGATACAAGATCAAACCAACAACACCAAGAGCTACAAGTAGGTTCGGATTTCAGTCCAACAACACAAGAATAACAAGTTCAATTTTCAGTTTTCAGCACACAACAAGAGAGCAACAAGATGAACAAGAATGCTAGTGAATCGAAAGTAGCCCCACACGGCTTCACTAGTCTTTAAAGATAACAAAATTAACAACAACAACAACAACAAGATAAGGAAAAGATAGATAACTAGACATATAACATTCAAGATACTAAGAACCCTAACATCAAGAGAGGACCCTAAGTCTAGTGAATGTAAACACCAAGTTCTTACAAGGACCAAGAGGCACTCAAAGACCTCAAAACCCTTGTTTCTAGCCAAAGATACAACACAAGTATTCCTCTACTTGTGAGATGTTGGAGGCGGCTCCAAGAGTGGAAGAGAGAGGAAATGTTGTGATATTTTAGGTTACAAAAATCAGATTTCAAAAACTATCTAATAACTCTCTCACATCTTCTATTTATACTACAAAAGGAAAGGGGTAAAATGACTCATCCGCCCTTGCTTCTTGTGCCAACCTTGGAGAGTAGTTTATTACACATTAGGACCCCTCTTCACACATAAAAACGTTTAAGTCCTTGGTTGGTTCAATCACCAACTCACACACGGCCATTTGCATGAACAAAGCTTGGAGTTTTTGTAATTCCCGAGCTTGGCTTCGTGTGAAAGGCCGTGTGGCTGTCCTAACCGTATCATCCTCTCCATCTTTAGAGGAATTTGGCCTCAAATTCAGCATTTGGTCATCTTCAACCGCATCCACGAGGGAGAGATCACCAACGTTGAAAGTGTTGTGCACTTGATATTCCGGTGGAAGGTCAATCTTGTAGGCGTTGTCATTGATCCTCTCAAGTACTTGGAAAGGACCATCACCCCTTGGCAGCAATTTGGACTTCCTATGAGCTGGAAACCGGTCTTTTCGAAGATGCACCCACACCCAATCTCCGGGTTCAAGCACAAGCCTTCTTCTCCCTTTGTTTGCCCTTTTGGCAATCTCTTGATTCTTCTTTTCCAGCTTGATCCGCACCGTCTCATGCATTTTCTTCATTGCCTCGGCTCTTTTGTTTCCATCTAAGCTGGTCATGAGATCACTAGACAAAGGAGTGAGATCTAAAGGGGTAAGGGGATTCAGGCCGTAAACACATTCAAAGGGAGTCATTCCCGTGCTCGAATGTATTACCCGGTTGTAGGCAAATTCCACTAAGGGTAGGTGATCTTCCCATGAAGTCAGTTTACCTTTAACCATAGAACGTAGCATAGACCCTAAGGTTCTATTTACTACCTCCGTTTGGCCATCGGTTTGTGGGTGGCAAGACGTGGAGAAAAGTAACTTCGTTCCAAGCCTACCCCACATGGACTTCCAAAAGAGACTTAGGAACTTGGAGTCCCTATCGCTCACAATAGTCCTCGGTACCCCGTGAAGCTTGACAACATGTTCAACAAATAATGAAGCTACACTACTAGCATCCTCGGTTTTAGTACATGGAATAAAATGAGCCATTTTAGAGAATCTATCAACAATAACAAAAATGCTATCTCGGCCCTTTCTAGTCCTTGGCAGCCCCAAAACAAAATCCATCGAGATGTCCAACCAAGGCCTAAGGGGAGTAGGGAGTGGGGTGTATAATCCTTGGGGTAAGAGACGAGATTTCGCACTCCGGCAGGCCACGCATTGACTACAAATTTTAGTGACGTCTTTGCGCATTTTGGGCCAATAGAAGTTCTCCTCTAAGATTCCGAGGGTCTTGTCTACCCCAAAGTGACCCATGAGGCCTCCGTCATGGGCCTCCCTCACAAATAATTCCCTCCAAGAACTAGAAGGAACACACAACCTCCTCCCTTTGAACAAATACCCATCGAACCGAGAGTAGGAGGAATGGTTATTCTCCTTGAGCCAACGGTCCCTTCCCCACTCTTCGCATTCCCTAAAAATAGGAGCAAAGGTAGGATCCTCGGGATACAACAACCGCAAGCTCTCAAAACCCATCAATTTCGAAGACAAGGTAGCAACAAGCACATGCTTCCTAGACAAGGCATCGGCAACAACATTTTCCTTTCCCCTTTTGTAATGAATTACATAAGGGAAAGTCTCGATGAACTCAATCCACTTAGCATGACGCCTATTCAACTTGTCTTGGCTCTTAAGGTGTTTCAACGACTCATGATCCGTTCGTATCACAAACTCCTTAGGCCACAAATAATGTTGCCAATTTCCCAAAGCTCTAACAAGGGCGTACAACTCCAAATCATAAGTTGAGTAATTAAGAGTTGCCCCTTTGAGCTTTTCACTGAAATAAGCAACGGGCTTACCTTCTTGCATCAAAACAGCCCTGATACCAACCTTACTAGCATCACACTCTATTTCAAACATCTTATCAAAATTGGGCAATTGCAATAAAGGCGCCGAGATGAGCGTAGCTTTCAAGGCCTCAAAAGCCCTAGCTTGCTCATCACCCCATTTAAAGGGTCCGTCCTTTCTAATTACCTCGGTCAAGGGGGCTGCTATGGAACTAAATCCTTTGACAAACCTCCTATAAAAGCTTGCCAACCCGTGGAAACTTCGGATTTCTCCAATAGTTTTAGGGGTCGGCCAACTTCGGATAGAGTCTATCTTGGAATCGTCCACTTCCACACCCCGTGAGCTCACGACAAAACCCAAGAATATAACTTTATCAACACCAAAAGAACACTTCTCCATGTTGGCATACAGCTTCTCCTTTCGGAGCACATCAAACACACATCTCAAATGCATTACATGATCATTAATAGATTTACTATACACCAACACATCATCAAAGTAAACCACCACAAACTTTCCAATATAAGGCTTCATTACATGATTCATTAGCCTCATAAATGTGCTAGGAGCATTGGTAAGGCCGAAGGGCATGACCAGCCACTCATATAGACCGAATTTGGTCTTGAATGCGGTCTTCCACTCATCACCGGGTTGCATGCGAATTTGGTGATAGCCGCTCCTAAGGTCTACTTTAGAAAACAAACAAGATCCGTGGAGCTCATCTAACATATCATCTAGTCTAGGAATTGGATGACGATACCTTATAGTGATTTTGTTGATGGCTCTACAATCGACGCACATGCGCCAAGTTCCGTCCTTCTTTGGTACCAAAAGCACCGGAACAGCACACGGACTCATGCTTTCCTTGATGTATCCCTTGTTGAGAAGCTCCTCAACTTGCCTCTCAAGCTCCTTAGTGTCCATGGGATTGCTCCTATAGGCCGGTTTGTTTGGAAGTTGTGAACCCGGCACCAAATCAATTTGGTGCTCAATTCCCCGAAGTGGGGGCAATCCTTGCGGAAGTTCTTGAGGAAATACATCTTCATACTCCTGCAACGCACAAGAAATCAAAGGGGAAATGGAAGAATTAGTGGGGTTAGTATTAAAACAATGGGCCAACAGTAACATCGGCTTGTTTTCATCATGGTCCACGAAGAGTTCTTTCCTCCTAGCCAACATCACTACGTTTTCCATCTCCTTTGTTGTTGGGACAGATTCGGATGGCCCTACTTCCTCACCTACGGCATCCCCCCCCTTTTCTCCTTTCCCGGTTTCCTTTCCCTTTCCTTTTAACTCTCTCATCTTTTGATGCCACTCATGTACTTGGGAGGGTGAAAGAGGGTGAAGTGTGACCTTTCGGCCATCCTTCTCAAGCATATACCGGTTGGACCTCCCATCGTGTTTAGTAGACCTATCATATTGCCATGGTCTACCTAACAACAAGTGACATGCTTGCATTGGGATCACGTCACAAAGCACTTCATCGTGGTAGTTTCCTACCTTAAACCGAATCACACATTGCCTTGCGACCCTTAATTCACCACAATCGTTCAACCATTGTAGCTTGTAAGGACTAGTGTGTGGTGTAGTTGGCAGCTTCAAGAAATTTACCATAGCTTGGCTCGCAACATTCGTACAACTACCACTATCAATCACCAAGGTGCACACACTCCCCTTTACAAGACACTTAGTATGGAATAGATTTTCCCTTTGACTCGGGTCATCTATCGCCTTACTAATCATGACACGTCTAACCACAAAGTTAGGAACCACACACTCCCCTTCTTGTGGATAGGCATCTTCACTACCATCTAATTCATCATCATTCGGCCCATTTTCAGCTTCCTCTCCATCTTGAGGCTCAGCCTCATCCTCCCCCCTTTCGGAAACCACCTCCTCACCAAGGTAGTACACTTTCCCTTCTCGTAGGATCACATTGCGCCGGTTCGGACATTCATTGGCCTTATGCCCCCAACCTTGGCACTTGAAGCATTGGAATCCCTTTGGGTTGGGATATTTGTGAGCCTCCGGTTTCGGAGGGAATTTAGGGACTGTTTTGGACTCGTAGTGGACTGTTTTGGACTCGGGCAGCTTCGTAGGGGCGGATTGGTCCTTGTTTTTGGGCCAACCCGAGGGAGCTTGTACCCTTGCCTTGAAGGATGATCTCTCCTTAAGTTCCCTTTCAATCTCTAGGGCCGCTTGGAATATACCGTCGATGGTTTCAAACCGATGAAGGGTCAAATGAGTGGAGATCTCTTTGTTCAACCCACACTTGAACCGGATGATGTCATGACTGATTTGCTCCCCACGATGATCAAGTTTCAACATGAGTTGTTGGAACTCGTCAAAATAGGCCATCACACTCTTGCCCCCTTGCCGCAAGCCATATAACCTAGCAAGCAACTCATGACGATATCTCTCGGGAAGGTATCGTTGTCTCATCAAATACCTCAACCGAAACCAAGGTGGTGGCTGCCCATCGACTAATTCATTACCAAATCGTTTAACATACTCCCACCAAGTGTTAGCATAGCCCTCGAGGTGAGCTATAGCGTAGCAACTCTTCTTTTCGTCCGAGATGTCATTAACTTGGAAAACTTTGTCACAAGCCGATTCCCAAGTTAAGTAGGCCTCGGGATCACTTTCACCCTTAAAGATGGGTAGGCTCAACTTGATGGTGTTGATGCCTACGTCTCTCTCTTGGTGTCGGTTTCCCCTATCTCCATACCCCCGGTATCTCCTAGGTTCTCCTCAACCCCCTCTTAACTCCTCCTCCCTCATATAAGCATCATCAAAGGCTCCATCTCCTTCATACTCCCCTCTACCGTATCCTTCAAAGTGGGCTGGTCGGCCTTGGCCGTTTTGAGTCGGAGGATTTGGAATTTACGGTCTTTGGGTTAATGGAGCTTGGAATGGAAGGTTCGGATTTAGTGGAGGTACTTGTCGTCCAAATCCCTCTTGTGGAATTGGAGGGGCTTGGAAATGTAGTGGTCTAGTGGAGTCTCGGTTTGGAGGAAAATAGGTAGTTTGACTTGCGGTATTTAGTGGAGCTTGGGGTGCATTTAGCATTTGGTGGACTGTTTCGGGGGTGATGGTTGCGGAGGAGGTCCTATCATGACCATTGGTAGATACGTGTAGAGGAGTAGAAGGACGAGAGTTCCTTTGACTCTCCACTTGTTCTAATCTCCCACTAATAGTCGACACTTCCCCCTTTATGGCTGCCAAGTCCCCTCTCACGGCCCCAAATTCAGAATTCAACCTTTCAAGTGTCCGGGTAACAGCCTCAAGAGTGACCCTCATAGAATCAAGGGCATTAGTATCCGCATTATGAGACGTAGCTCCTTCCATTGTCAAGATATTATCCGCTTTAGTTCACCACAAGTTCGTGTTCCACAAGTGTTGTATAATTGGCTAGTAACCGTGAAATTTTCAAGGTATGAGTGAGCTCTTATCCGGAATGGATTCTTGTTTGAAGACTCAAAGAATTCTTGCCGGACTAGAATCAAAAATCAGCAACTCATTCAAACGAATAAAAGCACTCAAATAATCGTTGACACGAACAAACGGTTCAAGGAACTAGTTGACAACCTAGTAGGAATGTACTAGTTTGTCAATTAGTTCTAGGACCAATTAAGGGAAACCAAGGATCAACAATTTGCAACCAAAGAATATCCTAAGTTGAGCTTATAGTGACGTGGCAGCATGCAATGGTTCCACCCGTTCCTCTTATCTTTTTTTTTTTTTTGTTTTGTGTTAATATTCACACAACTTGTTATAGTTTGCAAAATGTTTTGGTGGGAAAAATAAAATCTTGTAGTCTTTCAACCTTTTCAAACTCAAGAAAGTGGTGTTTGGTTGACCAATCCCACAAAACAAGGCTCCTTGAATTAGGGAAAAGTGATTGACAAGACTAGAGGGTGAGGGGTGCAAGTCTTTCACAACAACTTTATAACTTGTCTTACAACTTGAGCACACAACAAGATGAACAAGATGAACAAGTTCAAAAGATGAACACCTCAACAAACTTCATCAACTTCTTTAGCACATAACACATAACCACCGATTTTTCTTTTGCTCATCAACAACATACAACCTTCGGCCACTTCAAGTCACTACTCAATGTTCAAGTTTTCAAGCTCAACTTTCGGATCTAGACACCTTAGTGTTGGTGAGAAAGAAACCAACACTAGAAACTCACTAAACAAGCAAAATAACGCCTAGATCTAGACATGCAACATCATTCTCGGTTTTTCAACTTTTAATGGACAGATTTTTCAGAACTTCCCTTTGGTATTGCTTGTTTAGACCGTGAACTAGCCCAAGATGGGTTATGTTGGAACACAACCGGTCTTGCTTTGATACCAAATGATACAAGATCAAACCAACAACACCAAGAGCTACAAGTAGGTTCGGATTTCAGTCCAACAACACAAGAATAACAAGTTCAATTTTCAGTTTTCAGCACACAACAAGAGAGCAACAAGATGAACAAGAATGCTAGTGAATCGAAAGTAGCCCCACACGGCTTCACTAGTCTTTAAAGATAACAAAATTAACAACAACAACAACAACAAGATAAGGAAAAGATAGATAACTAGACATATAACATTCAAGATACTAAGAACCCTAACATCAAGAGAGGACCCTAAGTCTAGTGAATGTAAACACCAAGTTCTTACAAGGACCAAGAGGCACTCAAAGACCTCAAAACCCTTGTTTCTAGCCAAAGATACAACACAAGTATTCCTCTACTTGTGAGATGTTGGAGGCGGCTCCAAGAGTGGAAGAGAGAGGAAATGTTGTGATATTTTAGGTTACAAAAATCAGATTTCAAAAACTATCTAATAACTCTCTCACATCTTCTATTTATACTACAAAAGGAAAGGGGTAAAATGACTCATCCGCCCTTGCTTCTTGTGCCAACCTTGGAGAGTAGTTTATTACACATTAGGACCCCTCTTCACACATAAAAACGTTTAAGTCCTTGGTTGGTTCAATCACCAACTCACACACGGCCATTTGCATGAACAAAGCTTGGAGTTTTTGTAATTCCCGAGCTTGGCTTCGTGTGAAAGGCCGTGTGGCTGTCCTAACCGTATCAGTACTTCTTATCAAGGTCGATATAGTGTGAATGGTTATACTAGCAATAGTGTAGGTTTTCCAATGAGAAGAAGAGAGTATGCATCTCCAAAACCGAGGGGTACTCATGTGCTTTACAATGTTGATCCGAGAAGGAGTGTACACTCCGGAAAGGTGACCATTTGTGGGATACCGGGCTGCCTCGTTGTGTTAAATGATAGGTACTATAGAAACTACATTGTTCCATCCATGGTTGATTACTTGGGGTTATTTTGCGAGCCTTTACTTGTTCCATACTTCTTGGACGGGTTTAAGGTTACCGAGAGGGTAAAAGTTGTCTTCTCCCAATTTAATTACCATGAGGAGGTGTGGTGTGATGTTTTTCCCATAACCTATGGTTATGTGAGCTTGGGCGCTGATTGGTTTGCACAACATAAAGTTCCAAATATGCAAAATTGGCCTAATATTATAAGAGACCGATGGGGAAATTGCCTTGAGACGTACATTCTGCCCGGGCCGCAAAAAGAAGTTCCTACCTACTCCAATTCAACTTATTATGAGAGACAAAAGATTGAGAGGAGTAAGGGAGTGAAAGGTGGTAATCCGAGAGTGGAAAAAGGAGAGGTTGTGTTGAGCGAAGTGAGGGGATTACCACCAAACTATACTAACATTGGTTGTCCTTCTATTTCTAAGGACATTTGTGTAGGTACCAACATGGCAAGCGAAGAAGAACAATGCCAAAGGGAAGTTGCTGCCCAAACCTTTGGAGGACCTTCACACCATGACAAAGAAGAATCTACTCAAGGACTTCAAGGTAAAATGGCTAACTCTTACACTTTTGTACATGTGAATGATAATTGTGCGGCTAGTAGCCCATTGAGTGTGAGTTGTAGCTTACCTATATGTGAGTCTATTGTTTCTTTGCCACTTGATGATGATGTACATATTGTGAGTGTGGATACACTCGTTGATCCTATTGATAACAAAATTGACTCTTCTTGTAAGATCGATTTATGTCCACCTAGTGTTGAAACCATTATGATGAATGAAAGTACGTTATCTTCTGAAATTTGTGTTGATCAACTTATGTGTGAAAACTATCCACCACTTGAGTATGTGTGTGATGTGCTTAATAGGACTCAAGTGAGTGAAATATTTGAAAATGTTGGTCAACAAGGTGAGAATGAACCCGAGAGCTCTTCTTGGGGTAATATTGTGTTTGAAACATCCTTGAAACTTGATATTGATTATTTAGAGAGTGAGGAGCTTGCTTGTTCCAAATCTGTCCGTGAGGTAGATCACACTCTTTTTAGGTATAATGTCTTGTTTGAAGATGATTTAAACACTCCTAATGAACCTAGTGGTGAAAATGATGGTATAGCTTGCCTTGGAAGCTATAGCCTATATGCTAACCCACTATGGTGTGACAACATTCTTCCTAAAGAGGGAAAACTCATCTTGGAAGATGAGAGTACTCCTAAGGGTAAGGAATGTGTAGTTACGGAAGCTACTTCTTCTTCTACTTTGTGTGATTTCATTGTTGAGAGTACTCATGGTGTTTATTGGGAAACTAGTAGTGAGTACACACATGAGAGCACCTTAGTAGAAGTCGATTTGAGTGATACGTTTCTCTACTCTCTATTTTCTTTGGATGATATGTATGTTATTATAAAGAGTATGTCATTTAGTTTGGGTGTAAATCACGGGAAAGGGAAGTGTTGTCGAGACCCGTGTCTATGGCCACTTTTCCCATTTGACCCCGGTGCCAAATTTAGGCATGGTGATGTTGGTGCACCAAACTTGTTGCTTGGTCTATATGACAAGCAAAGTGTTACTCTTGATGTACCCTATAACCAAACCCTTTGTACATCTTTTATTGAGTTTTAATATTCCTTTCAAAGGATTCTTGGTTATATTGCAAATATGTGCAACCTTGGCATGTTGAGATAATTTGTTATGCTAACCCTAACCCTCATGCCATGAGGAGTTTGCATTTGTGTGTCCTCTTTTCAGTTTTGCAAGGTTTGGATTCGAGGTCGAATCCTTTTCAAGAAGAGGAGGATGATATAAGAATAATGACCGCCTTGGCTTTTGACGACATCATTCGAAGTCACAATGTGAAGAATCAAGCTTTGGTCACATGGAGGGCATGGGATCATACTTGGAGGGGATGTTTTTAGCCTACCATTGACCAAACCCAAGTGTGGAAGATTGATTGGAGCCTTGAAGACTTAAGGACTCTCGAATTTGGACCACCTTTGTTGGTTCACGGTTTTGGTGCCTTTACTAAGGGCATTTCGGTCACTTAGCCTAAGGGGCATTTTGGACAATTCATATTGTCTTCCAACACACCAAGGCCGCCCCTCTCATTAATGGTAATATGGTCTTTTGTCTTCTTTTGTAATACCCTATAAATAGGCCCCTTAGTCTTATTTTCACTTAGTTTTGAGTGGATGAAAGAAATGAGATTTTGAGACTCTTAAAATCCTCTCTCTTGAGAGTAGACCAACTTAGTGTAATTCTAGTATAGGGCTTGGAAAAGCTAACATTGTTCTTTGCTTGGAAACGGTAGATCTTGAGGCGAGTTCGTTCCCTTGGTGGTCACCGTAAGAGTGTGGTTTTGATTGTTACATTCATTAGGGGTTTTTGAGTTTAATATACTCTTTAGTTCTTAATCTTGTAATAATCTTGGTCTCACTATCTATCTTTATTTTTCTTGTAATCGTGTATGTGTTGTTGTAGTGGACTGTTTTGGGCCTTCGTTGGATCCGAAACTTGTATTGTTGTTGTACATCTTGTTCATCACGTTTTGTAGCTGTTTTGGTGTTGAAATACACCCTTGTATCTTGTATTCTTGTTGTTGGTAGCGAATCCGAGAGTGGTCTCCATCTTGGTCCTCAAATCCTTAAGATTAGTGGACTGTTTTGGAGTTGTTTCGTGCTTCCCTTGTATTTCTCATATCAAATCCATTCCGGATAAGAGCTTACTCATACCTTAAAAATTTCACGGTTACTAGCCAATTATACAACACTTGTGGAACACGAACTTGTGGTGAACTAAAGCGGATAATATCTTGACAATGGAAGGAACTACGTCTCATAATGTGGATACTAATGCTCTTGATTCTATGAGGGTCACTCTTGAGGCCGTTACCCGGACACTTGAAAGGTTGAATTCGGAATTTGGGGCCGTGAGAGGGGACTTGGCAGCAATAAAGGGGGAAGTGTCGACTATTAGTGGGAGATTAGAACAAGTGGAGAGTCAAAGGAACTCTCGTCCATCTACTCCTCTACATGTATCTACCAATGGTCATGATAGGACCTCCTCCGCAACCATCACCCCCGAAACAGTCCACCAAATGCTAAATGCACCCCAAGCTCCACTAAATACCGCAAGCCAAACTACCTATTTTCCTCCAAACCGAGACTCCACTAGACCACTACATTTCCAAGCCCCTCCAATTCCACAAGAGGGATTTGGACGCCAAGTACCTCCACTAAATCCGAACCCTCCATTCCAAGCTCCATTAACCCAAAGACCGCAAATTCCAAATCCTCCGAATCAAAACGGCCAAGGCCGACCAGCCCACTTTGAAGGATACGGTAGAGAGGAGTATGAATGAGATGGAGCCTTTGATGATGCTTATATGAGGGAGGAGGAGTTAAGAGGGGGTCGAGGAGAACCTAGGAGATACCGGGGGTATGGAGATAGAGGAAACCGACACCAAGAGAGAGACGTAGGCATCAACACCATCAAGTTGAGCCTACCCATCTTTAAGGGTGAAAGTGATCCCGAGACCTACTTAACTTGGGAATCGGCTTGTGACAAAATTTTCCAAGTTAATGACATCTCGGACGAAAAGAAGAGTTGCTACGCTATAGCTCACCTCGAGGGCTATGCTAACACTTGGTGGGAGTATGTTAAACGATTTGGTAATGAATTAGTCGATGGGCAGCCACCACCTTGGTATCGGTTGAGGTATTTGATGAGACAATGATACCTTCCCGTGAGATATCGTCATGAGTTGCTTGCTAGATTATATGGCTTGCGGCAAGGAGGCAAGAGTGTGATGGCCTATTTTGACGAGTTCCAACAACTCATGTTGAAACTTGATCATCGTGGGGAGCAAATCAGTCACGACATCATCCGGTTCAAGTGTGGGTTGAACAAAGAGATCTCCACTCATTTGACCCTTCACCGGTTTGAAACCATTGACGGTATATTCCAAGCGGCCCTTGAGATTGAAAGGGAACTTAAGGAGAGATCATCCTTCAAGGCAAGGGTACAAACCCCCTCGGGTTGGACAAAAAACAAGGACCAACCCGCCCCTACGAAGCTGCCCGAGTCCAAAACCGTCCCTAAATTCCCTCCGAAACCGGAGGCTCACAAATATCCCAACCCAAAGGGGTTCTAATGCTTCAAGTGCCAAGGTTGGGGGCATAAGGCCAACGAATGTCCGAACCGGCGCAATGTGATCCTACGAGAAGGAAAGGTGTACTACCTTGGTGAGGAGGTGGTTTCCGAAAGGGGGGAGGATGAGGCCGAGCCTCAAGATGGAGAGGGAGCTGAAAATGGGCCGAATGATGATGAAGTAGATGGTAGTGAAGATGTCTATCCACAAGAGGGGGAGTGTGTGGTTCCAAACTTTGTGGTTAGACGTGTCATGATTAGTAAGGCGATAGATGACCCGAGTCAAAGGGAAAATCTATTCCATACTAAGTGTCTTGTAAAGGGGAATGTGTGCACCTTGGTGATTGATAGTGGTAGTTGTACAAATGTTGCGAGCCATGCTATGGTAAATTTCTTGAAGCTACCAACTACACCACACACTAGTCCTTACAAGCTACAATGGTTGAATGATTGTGGTGAATTAAGGGTCACGAGGCAATGTGTGATTCGGTTTAAGGTGGGAAACTACCACGATGAGGTACTTTGTGACGTGATCCCAATGCAAGCATGTCACTTGTTGTTAGGTAGACCATGGCAATATGATAGGTCTACTAAACACGATGGGAGGTCCAACCGGTATACGCTTGAGAAGGATGGCCGAAAGGTCACACTTCATCCTCTCTCACCCTCCCAAGTAAATGAGTGGCATCAAAAGATGAGCGAGTTGAAGGGAAAGGGGGAGGAATCCGGAAAGGGAGAAAAGGGGGGGAGTGTCGTAGGTGAGGAAGTAGGGACATCCGAGGCTGTCCCAACGACAAGAGAGATGGAAAACGTAGTGATGTTGGCTAGGAGGAAAGAACTCTTCGTGGACCATGATGAAAACAAGCCGATGTTACTTTTGGCCCATTGTTTTAATACTAACCCCACTAATTCTTCCATTTCCCCCTTTGATTTCTTGTGTGTTGCAGGAGTATGAAGATGTATTTCCTCAAGAACTTCCGCAAGGATTACCCCCACTTCGGGGAATTGAGCACCAAATTGATTTGGTGCCGGGTTCACAACTTCCAAACAAACCGGCCTATAGGAGCAATCCCATGGACACTAAGGAGCTTGAAAGACAAGTTGAGGAGCTTCTCAACAAGGGATACATCAAGGAAAGCATGAGTCCGTGTGCTGTTCTGGTGCTTTTGGTACCAAAGAAGGACGGAACTTGGCGCATGTGCGTCGATTGTAGAGCCATCAACAAAATCACTATAAGGTATCGTCATCCAATCCCTAGACTAGATGATATGTTAGATGAGCTCCACGGATCTTGTTTGTTTTCTAAAGTGGACCTTAGGAGCGGCTATCACCAAATTCGCATGCAACCCGGTGATGAGTGGAAGACCGCATTCAAGACCAAATTTGGTCTATATGAGTGGCTGGTCATGCCCTTCGGCCTTACCAATGCTCCTAGCACCTTTATGAGGCTAATGAATCATGTAATGAAGCCTTATATTGGAAAATTTGTGGTGGTTTACTTTGATGATGTGTTGGTGTATAGTAAATCTATTGATGATCATGTAATGCATTTGAGATGTGTGTTTGATGTGCTCCGAAAGGAGAAGCTGTATGCCAACATGGAGAAGTGTTCTTTTGGTGTTGATAAGATTATATTCTTGGGTTTTGTCGTGAGCTCAAGGGGTGTGGAAGTGGACGATTCCAAGATAGACTCTATTCGAAGTTGGCCGACCCCTAAAACTATTGGAGAAATCCGAAGTTTCCACGGGTTGGCAAGCTTTTATAGGAGGTTTGTCAAAGGGTTTAGTTCCATAGCAGCCCCCTTAACCGAGGTAATTAGAAAGGACGAACCCTTTAAATGGGGTGATGAGCAAGCTAGGGCTTTTGAGGCCTTGAAAGCTACGCTCATCTCGGCGCCTTTATTGCAATTGCCCGATTTTGATAAGATGTTTGAAGTAGAGTGTGATGCTAGTAAGGTTGGCATCGGGGCTGTTTTGATGCAAGAAGGTAAGCCCGTTGCTTATTTCAGTGAAAAGCTCAAAGGGGCAACTCTTAATTACTCAACTTATGATTTGGAGTTATACGCCCTTGTTAGAGCTTTGGGAAATTGGCAACATTATTTGTGGAATAAGGAGTTTGTGATACGAACGGATCATGAGTCGTTGAAACACCTTAAGAGCCAAGACAAGTTGAATAGGCGTCATGCTAAGTGGATTGAGTTCATCGAGACTTTCCCTTATGTAATTCATTACAAAAGGGGAAAGGAAAATGTTGTTGCCGATGCCTTGTCTAGGAAGCATGTGCTTGTTGCTACCTTGTCGTCGAAATTGATGGGTTTTGAGAGCTTGCGGTTGTTGTATCCCGAGGATCCTACCTTTGCTCCTATTTTTATGGAATGCGAAGAGTAGGGAAGGGACCGTTGGCTTAAGGAGAATGACCATTCCTCCTACTCTCGGTTCGATGCGTATTTGTTCAAAGAGAGGAGGTTGTGTGTTCCTTCTAGTTCTTGGAGGGAATTATTTGTGAGGGAGGCCCATGACGGAGGCCTCATGGGGCACTTTGGGGTAGACAAGACCCTCGGAATCTTAGAGGAGAACTTCTATTGGCCCAAAATGCGCAAAGACTTCACTAAAATTTGTAGTCAATGCGTGGCCTGCCGGAGTGCGAAATCTCGTCTCCTACCTCAAGGATTATACACCCCACTCCCTACTCCCCTTAGACCTTGGTTGGACATTTCGATGGATTTTGTTTTGGGGCTGCCAAGGACTAGAAAGGGCCGAGATAGCATTTTTGTTATTGTTGATCGATTCTCTAAAATGGCTCATTTTATTCCATGTGCTAAAACCGAGGATGCTCGTAGTGTAGCTTCATTATTTGTTGAACATGTTGTAAAGCTTCACGGGGTACCGAGGACTATTGTGAGCGGATAGGGACTCCAAGTTCCTAAGTCTCTTTTGGAAGTCCATGTGGGGTAGGCTTGGAACGAAGTTACTTTTCTCCACGTCATGCCACCCACAAACCGATGGCCAAACGGAGGTAGTAAATAGAACCTTAGGGTCTATGTTACGTTCTATGGTTAAAGGTAAACTGACTTCATGGGAAGATCACCTACCCTTGGTGGAGTTTGCATACAACCGGGTAATACATTCGAGCACGGGAATGACTCCCTTTGAATGTGTTTACGGCCTAAATCCCCTTACCCCTTTAGATCTCACTCCTTTGTCTAGTGATCTCATGACCAGCTTAGATGGAAATAAAAGAGCCGAGGCAATGAAGAAAATGCATGAGACGGTGCGGATCAAACTTGAAAAGAAGAACCAAGAGGTTGCAAAAAGGGTAAACAAAGGGAGAAGAAGGCTTGTGCTTGAACCCGGAGATTGGGTGTGGGTGCATCTTCGGAAGGATCGGTTTCCAGCTCAAAGGAAGTCCAAATTGCTGCCAAGGGGTGATGGTCCTTTCCAAGTACTTGAGAGAATCAATGACAACGCCTACAAGATTGACCTTCCACCGGAATATCAAGTGCACAACACTTTCAACGTTGGTGATCTCTCCCTCGTGGATGCGGTTGAAGATGACCAAATGCTGAATTTGAGGTCAAATTCCTCTCAAGATGGAGAGGATGATACGGTTGGGGCAGCCTCCACAGGTACACGGCCTTTCACACGAAGCCAAGCTCGGGAATTACAAAAACTCCAAGCTTTGTTCATGCAAGTGGCCGTGTGTGAGTTGGTGATTGAACCAACCAAGGACCTAAACGTTTTTATGTGTGAAGAGAGGTCTTAATGTGTAATAAACTACTCTTCAAGGTTGGCACAAGAAGCAAGGGCGGATGGGTCATTTTACCCCTTTTGTTTGTAGTATAAATAGAACATGTTAGAGAGTTAGTCCTCACTTTTTGAATGCTGATTTTTGTAACCTAAGAACACTAAACTTTTCTCTCTCTCTTCCACTCTTGGAAGCCGCCACTACTATCTCACAAGTAGAGGGATACTTGTGTTGTCTCTTTGGCTAGAAACAAGGGTTTTGAGGTCGTTGAGTGCCTCTTGGTCCTCGTAAGAACTTGGTGTTTATATTCATTAGACTTAGGGTCCTCTCTTGATGTTAGGGTTCTTAGTTTCTTGAATGTTATATGTCAAGTTATCTATCTTTCTTTATCTTGTTGTTGTTGTTGATTTTGTCATCTTAAAGTCTAGTGAAGCCGTGTGGGGCTCTTTTCGATTCACTAGCATTGTTATTTATCTTGTTATTCTTGTGTTGTTGGACTGAAAAACCGAAACTTTAAACTTGTTGATCTTGTGTTGTTGGACTGAAATCCGAGCCTACTTGAAGCTCTTGGTGTTGTTGGTTTGATTTTGTATCAACCTGGACCTCCACTTTCACGACTCAGCTACACAACCCTTATTAGAGCAAAATTAAAACATTTATCACACAATCTCATTCATGCACAACATTTCACATTAAGGAATACATTTTGGGTATTGTCATACCAAATACACTTGCAAGGTAACAACACATGCCAAGATAATTTGCCATTAACTTGGGGAAAAAAATCCCTTTGTTCATTAATACAAGGTGGGGGACACTGACTCCCTTTGTTCATTACATCAGGCCATTGTGTATTAAATATCTCTTTATATTATGCTATAATTCAAGACTAGTTCAATTGTACAAATTCCTACCTTTCTCAGAATTAAAACTAATTTCACATTATGGGGTTAGGGTTATAACCACTTCAAAAGTCACAAGTTTGGGATAATCACAATTCATAGGTTTATTTACTATACTCCTGCACCAATAAGTTTGAAACCACATTTCAAGCATGAATAATTATAATTAAATCATGGGAAAACATTGTTCAACAATAAGCATTCAAAACCCACAACCCTTTTTTTCAAAACCAAAATAATTCCATATGAATAACACTTTAATACATATTCTTTTTTTGACAAATTAACAATTGGGGAAGGGTCACATACTTGAAATAGTAAGATATATGGAGAGAAATCACCCTTGAATGCCCTAATTGATCATCCTCTTAAAAACCCTAAGTGTTCTTAACCTTGAGGAAATTGAGAGTGTTGATAAGTTACTTTGATGTGCTCATGAGGGCTAATGATATCCTAAGTGGTTATAAAACATTTGTTCCAAGTTGGTAAGAGGGGAAATGTATCAAATGCCCTTAACTTAAAAGTTGAAAAAGTGTTGTCTTTGATTACGAGTCAACCCTTGACTCATAACCACTCCTTACGACTCATCACCACGAGTAGTAACCAAGGTAGTACCACTAAGGTACCTATCAAATCCTAGGTTCATGGTCGTTTGGTGTTCATAATGACATGTCAAATAGAGTCTCTTTTATGGGTGTGAAGCATGCCACTTATGAGATATCTTAGGAATGTTTACCTTTCTTGTGTTTCAATATCAAGATATATAGTGTAAGGTATTGAATTCCTCTGATTCTATTTGCTACCTTTCAAATCAAGCCTCAAAGGAGATATGAGATTCAGTAAAACACTTCAGCCCCAACTGATGGTCCTATGGATGAAGCTTGCCAACTTTTACAGTTCAGACTTGAGCTAGGGATGCGGCATTTCTCCTCAGTCACCTCAAAGGGATGCTACTAATAAAGAGTTTCATCGCTCTATCCACTTTTTGACTGAATTGGTAGCTTTTTAATTTGAGTGTGGTGCCTCTTTTTCTCCATACTTTGAGTCCACAAGGGTTGGACAATTCATGAAGTTTCAGCCTCCTATGTTTATTGCTATAAGAGTTGAGAAAGATCCCAAAAATTTCATTGATGAAATAGAGAAGATCTTTTAGATTATGCATGCATTAGAAGTGGAGGGTGTCGAGTTTTCTTCCTACCAATTGAAGGATGTAGATTACTAATGGTACGAAGAGTGGGAGATGTAGAGAGGTGTGGTTTCTAGTTTGACCAAGTGAGAAGATTTCTCTAGTGCCTTCCTTGACCACTTCTTTTCTCTAAAGTTGAGGGAATAAAAAATGGAAGATTTTATGAATTTGAGTCAAGGTGGGAAGTCCATTAAGGAGTATTCTTTGAGATTCCATCAGTTGTCAAGGTATACCCCTACGATAGCGTCTAGCATGAGCGCTAAGATGCGTAAATATATTTTGAGATTATCTCCCGAATTTGTCCTTGAGAGTAAGGCGGCCTTTTTGATTAGTGACATGAATATCTCTATGTTGGTTGTGTATATGCAACAAGTGGAAGAAGAGAAAAATAAATAGGGTGATATTAGTGAGAAGCAAAGTAAGAAGTCTCGGTTGTCTAAGCTAAGTGAGGGCCAATAGTCTAGTTGTAGGTTGTCTAGGAGGAAGAATTAGGTAATTAGTGATTCTCAGGACACTGGGGCCCAGTCAGAGCTGATCTATCCTTCTTGTATATTTTTTGGTCAGCATCACCATGGTGAGTGAAAGAAAAGAAAGAACATATGTTTTTATTATGGCCAGTTTGGGCACATGCAGCGATAATGCCCTTCTCAAGTGGCTACTCGGGGTCATAGAGCCCCTATTGCTAATTTATCTACTTCTGCACCAAAGGGTGCTATCTGTGTTTTTGTTTATGGTACTGAGGCTGGCCGAAGTCGCTTGTATACACTTTTTACTCAGTAAAGTCTGAGGCATCTCCAAATGTTGTTGTTGGTATGTTGAAAACTCCTTCTTTGTGTTTTGTATGCTTATGCTTTGTTTGGTATGTTGGACCTTATGAGTGATTGTGTTTCAATTTGGTTTTAGGTCATTTGAGCTCCTTTCTCTATTTCTACATCGATAAAAGACTTTGTGGTTGTAAGGAGTTTATCGAGAGTGTATGATAACTATTGATAATTAAGAAAGTCGTGTTGATTGATGAGGTGGATATAATTATGTTTGATGTCAATTGGCGGTGAGGGTGAATTGATTGCATTCGTGCTATGTTTTCTTAGATTGCTAGGCCCCTAAGGTTATGCCTTCCATAATGAGTTTGTCATTTTACCTGGAAAGGTCCCATGAGTGGCTAAAGAGGTAGTTCTCCCTATAAGAGTCCATGTTTAATTGAACTTTCCCCCTAGAATGCACCTTATTCGTCCGATGTTCCATGTCCTTATATTGAGAAAGTGTGTAGGTTATGATACGGAATCAAACCAACAACACCAAGAGCTTCAAGTAGGCTCGGATTTCAGTCCAACAACACAAGAACAACAAGATAGATAACAATGCTAGTGAATCGAAAAGAGCCCCACACGGCTTCACTAGACTTTAAGATAACAAAATCAACAACAACAACAAGATAAAGAAAGATAGATAACTTGACATATAACATTCAAGAAACTAAGAACCCTACACCAAGAGAGGACCCTAAGTCTAATGAATATAAACACCAAGTTCTTACGAGGACCAAGAGGCACTCAACGACCTCAAAACAAATGTTTCTAGCCAAAGAGACAACACAAGTATCCCTCTACTTGTGAGATAATAGGGGAGGCTTCTAAGAGTGGAAGAGAGAGAGAAATGTTTAGTGTTTTTAGGTTACAAAATCAGCATTCAAAAACTAAGGAATAACTCTCTAACATGTTCTATTTATACTACAAACAAAAGGGGTAAAATGACCCATCCGCCCTTGCTTCTTGTGCCAACCTTGGAGAGTAGTTTATTACACATTAAGACCTCTCTTCACACATAAAAACGTTTAGGTCCTTGGTTGGTTCAATCACCAACTCACACACGGCCATTTGCATGAACAAAGCTTGGAGTTTTTGTAATTCCCGAGCTTGGCTTCGTGTGAAAGGCCGTGTACCTGTGGAGGCTGCCCCAACCGTATCATCCTCTCCATCTTGAGAGGAATTTGACCTCAAATTCAGCATTTGGTCATCTTCAACCGCATCCACGAGGGAGAGATCACCAACGTTGAAAGTGTTGTGCACTTGATATTCCGGTGGAAGGTCAATCTTGTAGGCGTTGTCATTGATTCTCTCAAGTACTTGGAAAGGACCATCACCCCTTGGCAGCAATTTGGACTTCCTTTGAGCTGGAAACCGATCCTTTCGAAGATGCACCCACACCCAATCTCCGGGTTCAAGCACAAGCCTTCTTCTCCCTTTGTTTACCCTTTTTGCAACCTCTTGGTTCTTCTTTTCAAGCTTGATCCGCACCGTCTCATGCATTTTCTTCATTGCCTCGGCTCTTTTATTTCCATCTAAGTTGGTCATGAGATCACTAGACAAAGGAGTGAGATCTAAAGGGGTAAGGGGATTCAGGCCGTAAACACATTCAAAGGGAGTCATTCCCGTGCTCGAATGTATTACCCGGTTGTATGCAAATTCCACCAAGGGTAGGTGATCTTCCCATGAAGTCAGTTACCTTTAACCATAGAACGTAGCATAGACCCTAAGGTTCTATTTACTACCTCCGTTTGGCCATCGGTTTGTGGGTGGCAAGACGTGGAGAAAAGTAACTTCGTTCCAAGCCTACCCCACATGGACTTCCAAAAGAGACTTAGGAACTTGGAGTCCCTATCGCTCACAATAGTCCTCGGTACCCCGTGAAGCTTTACAACATGTTCAACAAATAATGAAGCTACACTACGAGCATCCTCGGTTTTAGCACATGGAATAAAATGAGCCATTTTAGAGAATCTATCAACAATAACGAAAATGCTATCTCGGCCCTTTCTAGTCCTTGGCAGCCCCAAAACAAAATCCATCGAAATGTCCAACCAAGGTCTAAGGGGAGTAGGGAGTGGGGTGTATAATCCTTGAGGTAGGAGACGAGATTTCGCACTCCGGCAGGCCACGCATTGACTACAAATTTTAGTGACGTCTTTGCGCATTTTGGGACAATAGAAGTTCTCCTCTAAGATTCCGAGGGTCTTGTCTACCCCAAAGTGCCCCATGAGGCCTCCGTCATGGGCCTCCCTCACAAATAATTCCCTCCAAGAACTAGAAGGAACACACAACCTCCTCCCTTTGAACAAATACCCATCGAACCGAGAGTAGGAGGAATGGTCATTCTCCTTAAGCCAACGGTCCCTTCCCCACTCTTCGCATTCTCTAAAAATAGGAGCAAAGGTAGGATCCTGGGGATACAACAACCGCAAGCTCTCAAAACCCATCAATTTCGAAGACAAGGTAGCAACAAGCACATGCTTCCTAGACAAGGCATCGGCAACAACATTTTCCTTTCCCCTTTTGTAATGAATTACATAAGGGAAAGTCTCGATGAACTCAATCCACTTAGCATGACGCCTATTCAACTTGTCTTGGCTCTTAAGGTGTTTCAACGACTCATGATCCGTTCGTATCACAAACTCCTTAGGCCACAAATAATGTTGCCAATTTCCCAAAGCTCTAACAAGGGCGTACAACTCCAAATCATAAGTTGAGTAATTAAGAGTTGCCCCTTTGAGCTTTTCACTGAAATAAGCAACGGGCTTACCTTCTTGCATCAAAACAGCCCCGATGCCAACCTTACTAGCATCACACTCTACTTCAAACATCTTATCAAAATCGGGCAATTACAATAAAGGCGCCGAGATGAGCGTAGCTTTCAAGGCCTCAAAAGCCCTAGCCTGCTCATCACCCCATTTAAAGGGTCCGTCCTTTCTAATTACCTCGGTCAAGGGGGCTGCTATGGAACTAAATCCTTTGACAAACCTCCTATAAAAGCTTGCCAACCCGTGGAAACTTCGGATTTCTCCAATAGTTTTAGGGGTCGGCCAACTTCGAATAGAGTCTATCTTGGAATCGTCCACTTCCACACCCCTTGAGCTCACGACAAAACCCAAGAATATAACCTTATCAACACCAAAAGAACACTTCTCCATGTTGGCATACAGCTTCTCCTTTCGGAGCACATCAAACACACATCTCAAATGCATTACATGATCATCAATAGATTTACTATACACCAACACATCATCAAAGTAAACCACCACAAACTTTCCAATATAAGGCTTCATTACATGATTCATTAGCCTCATAAAGGTTCTAGGAGCATTGGTAAGGCCGAAGGGCATGACCAGCCACTCATATAGACCGAATTTGGTCTTGAATGCGGTCTTCCACTCATCACCGGGTTGCATGCGAATTTGGTGATAGCCGCTCCTAAGGTCCACTTTAGAAAACAAACAAGATCCGTGGAGCTCATCTAACATATCATCTAGTCTAGGGATTGGATGACGATACCTTATAGTGATTTTGTTGATGGCTCTACAATCGACGCACATGCGCCAAGTTCCGTCCTTCTTCGGTACCAAAAGCACCGGAACAGCACACGGACTCATGCTTTCCTTGATGTATCCCTTGTTCAGAAGCTCCTCAACTTGTCTTTCAAGCTTCTTAGTGTCCATGGGATTGCTCCTATAGGCCGGTTTGTTTGGAAGTTGTGAACTCGGCACCAAATCAATTTGGTGCTCAATTCCCCGAAGTGGGGGCAATCCTTGCGGAAGTTCTTGAGGAAATACATCTTCATACTCCTGCAACACACAAGAAATCAAAGGGGAAATGGAAGAATTAGTGGGGTTGGTATTAAAACAATGGGCCAAAAGTAACATCGGCTTGTTTTCATCATGGTCCACGAAGAGTTCTTTCCTCCTAGCCAACATCACTACGTTTTCCATCTCCCTTATCGTTGGGACAGCCTCAGATGTCCCTACTTCCTCACCTACGGCATTCCCCCCCTTTTCTCCCTTTCTGGATTCCTTCCCCTTTCCTTCAACTCTCTCATCTTTTGATGCCACTCATTTACTTGGGAGGGTGAAAGAGGATGAAGTGTGACCTTTCGGCCATCCTTCTCAAGCGTATACCGGTTGGACCTCCCATCGTGTTTAGTAGACCTATCATATTGCCATGGTCTACCTAACAACAAATGACATGCTTGCATTGGGATAACGTCACAAAGCACTTCATCGTGGTAGTTTCCCACCTTAAACCGAATCACACATTGCCTTGTGACCTTTAATTCACCACAATCGTTCAACCATTGTAGCTTGTAAGGACTAGTGTGTAGTGTAGTTGGTAGCTTCAAGAATTTTACCATAGCATGGCTCGCAACATTTGTACAACTACCACTATCAATCACCAAGGTGCACACACTCCCCTTTACAAGACACTTAGTATGGAATAGATTTTCCCTTTGACTCGGGTCATCTATCGCCTTACTAATCATGACACGTCTAACCACAAAGTTTGGAACCACACACTCCCCTTCTTGTGGATAGACATCTTCACTACCATCTAATTTATCATCATTCGGCCCATTTTCAGCTCCCTCTCCATCTTGAGGCTCGGCCTCATCCTCCCCCCTTTCGAAAACCACCTCCTCACCAAGGTAGTACACTTTCCCTTCTCGTAGGATCACATTGCGCCGGTTCGGACATTCATTGGCCTTATGCCCCCAACCTTGGCACTTGAAGCATTGGAACCCCTTTGGGTTGGGATATTTGTGAGCCTCCGGTTTCGGAGGGAATTTAGGGACTGTTTTGGACTCGGGCAGCTTCGTAGGGGCGGGTTGGTCCTTGTTTTTGGGCCAACCCGAGGGGGTTTGTACCCTTGCCTTGAAGGATGATCTCTCCTTAAGTTCCCTTTCAATCTCAAGGGCCGCTTGGAATATACCGTCAATGGTTTCAAACCGGTGAAGGGTCAAATGAGTGTAGATCTCTTTGTTCAACCCACACTTGAACCGGATGATGTCGTGACTAATTTGCTCCCCACGATGATCAAGTTTCAACATGAGTTGTTGGAACTCGTCAAAATAGGCCATCACACTCTTGCCTCCTTGCCGCAAGCCATATAATCTAGCAAGCAACTCATGACGATATCTCTCGGGAAGGTATCTTTGTCTCATCAAATACCTCAACCGATACCAAGGTGGTGGCTTCCCATCAACTAATTCATTACCAAATCGTTTAACATACTCCCACCAAGTGTTAGCATAGCCCTCGAGGTGAGCTATAGCGTAGCAACTCTTCTTTTCTTCCGAGATGTCATTAACTTGGAAAACTTTGTCACAAGCCGATTCCCAAGTTAAGTAGGTCTCGGGGTCACTTTCACCCTTAAAGATGGGTAGGCTCAACTTGATGGTGTTGATGCCTACGTCTCTCTCTTGGTGTCGGTTTCCCCTATCTCCATACCCCCGGTATCTCCTAGGTTCTCCTCGACCCCATCTTAACTCCTCCTCCCTCATATAAGAATCATCAAAGGCTTCATCTCCTTCATACTCCTCTCTACTGTATCCTTCAAAGTGGGCTGGTCGGCCTTGGCCGTTTTGATTCGGAGGATTTGGAATTTGCGGTCTTTGGGTTAATGGAGCTTGGAATGGAGGGTTCGGATTTAGTAGAGGTACTTGGCGTCCAAATCCCTCTTGTGGAATTGGAGGGGCTTGGAAATGTAGTGGTCTAGTGGGGTCTCAGTTTGGAGGAAAATAGGTAGTTTGGCTTGCGGTATTTAGTGGAGCTTGGGGTGCATTTAGCATTTGGTGGACTGTTTCAGGGGTGATGGTTGCGGAGGAGGTCCTATCATGACCATTGGTAGATACATGTAGAGGAGTAGAAGGACGAGAGTTCCTTTGACTCTCCACTTGTTCTAATCTCCCACTAATAGTCGACACTTCCCCCTTTATTGCTGCCAAGTCCCCTCTCACGGCCCCAAATTCCGAATTCAACCTTTCAAGTGTCCGGGTAACGGCCTCAAGAGTGACCCTCATAGAATCAAGGGCATTAGTATCCACATTATGAGACGTAGCTCCTTCCATTGTCAAGATATTATCCGCTTTAGTTCACCACAAGTTCGTGTTCCACAAGTGTTGTATAATTGGCTAGTAACCGTGAAATTTTTAAGGTATGAGTAAGCTCTTATCCGGAATGGATTCTTGTTTGAAGACTCAAAGAATTCTTGCCGGACTAGAGTCAAAAATCAGCAATTCATTCAAACGAATAAAAGCACTCAAATAATCGTTGACACGAACAAACGGTTCAAGGAACTAGTTGACAACCTAGTAGGAATGTACTAGTTTGTTAATTAGTTCTAGGACCAAGTAAGGGAAACCAAGGATCAACAATTAGCAACCAAAGAATATCCTAAGTTGAGCTTATAGTGACGTGGCAGCATGCAATGGTTCCACACGTTCTTCTTCTCTTTTTTTTTTTTTTTGTGTTAATATTCACACAACTTGTTATAGTTTGCAAAGTGTTTTGGTGGGAAAAATAAAATCTTGTAGTATTTCACCCTTTTCAAACTCAAGAAAGTGAGGTTTGGTTGACTAATCCCACAAAACAAGGCTCCTTGAATTAGGGAAAAGTGATTGACAAGACTAGAAGGTGATGGGTGCAAGTCTTTCACAACAACTTTATAGCTTGTCTTACAACTTGAGCACACAACAAGATGAACAAGATGAACAAGTTCAAAAGATGAACACCTCAACAAACTTCATCAACTTCTTTAGCACATAAACACACAACCACCGATTTTTCTTTTGGTTATCAACAACATACAACTTTCGGCCAGTTCAAGTCACTACACAATGTTCAAGTTTTCAAGCTCAACTTTTGGATCTAGACACCTTAGTGTTGGTGAGAAAGAAACCAACACTAGGAACTCACTAAACAAGCAAAATAACACCTAGATCTAAACATACAACATCATTCTTGGTTTCAACTTTTAATGGACAGATTTTCAGAATTTCTTTTTGGTGTTGTTTGTTTAAGCCGTGAACTAGCCCAAGATGGGTTATGTTGGAACACAACCGGTCTCGTTTTGATACCAAATGATACGGAATCAAACCAACAACACCAAGAGCTTCAAGTAGGCTCGGATTTCAGTCCAACAACACAAGAACAACAAGATAGATAACAATGCTAGTGAATCGAAAAGAGCCCCACACGGCTTCACTAGACTTTAAGATAACAAAATCAACAACAACAACAAGATAAAGAAAGATAGATAACTTGACATATAACATTCAAGAAACTAAGAACTCTACACCAAGAGAGGACCCTAAGTCTAATGAATATAAACACCAAGTTCTTACGAGGACCAAGAGGCACTCAACGACCTCAAAACCCTTGTTTCTAGCCAAAGAGACAACACAAGTATCCCTCTACTTGTGAGATAATAGGGACGGCTTCTAAGAGTGGAAGAGAGAGAGAAATGTTTAGTGTTTTTAGGTTACAAAATCAGCATTCAAAAACTAAGGAATAACTCTCTAACATGTTCTATTTATACTACAAACAAAAGGGGTAAAATGACCCATCCGCCCTTGCTTCTTGTGCCAACCTTGGAGAGTAGTTTATTACACATTAAGACCTCTCTTCACACATAAAAACGTTTAGGTCCTTGGTTGGTTCAATCACCAACTCACACATGGCCATTTGCATGAACAAAGCTTGGAGTTTTTGTAATTCCCGAGCTTGGCTTCGTGTGAAAGGCCGTGCACCTGTGGAGGCTGCCCCAACCGTATCAGGTTATCCTTTGTTGGTCATTCCCTTTGAAGATGTTGGTATTTTAGGGTTCCTTATTTTATGAGGAAATCCCGATGAGAATCTTGGGTTGGTGAGTTTGCCGATTGTGAATGAAAGAGGTGGCTTTAGTACTGAATTTATGGAGGAACAAAAAGTCTGAGGAAGCTACGTGGGAAGCGAAAGAGGACATGAGTCCGAGTATCCGCATTCATTTTTCATTCTAAAAACTTATGATGGGATTGGATTCCTTAGTGAATGAAATGAAATGGTTAATTGATGATGATCATGATTTGTTATGATGTGTGCTAATGTGTTGAATTATGTTCATTCTTGCCTTAGCCATCATTTGCAAATGAATGATCCTAAGTGAGGGAGAATGAAACACCCGAGAATGTGGAATTGCAAAAAAATTTGGTTGATTGGTAGTGATCATGATATGTGTGTTGTGTTGTATTCGGGTGGTGTGTTTTTTTTAACTTGTATAAAGGTTTGCATGATATATGTTGATGTGTTAACTTGTTTATATTCGTGATTTACCCTTCCTTCATGGACAAAAGATCCTAAGTGGGGAAGAAGTGAAGCACCCAGACTTGAACCCTTGAGAAAACATCAATTTTTGATGTCTGTAGAGTGGATATGGCTGTGGGTACTTGAGTCGGACCCTAGGTCACCACTCGTATCCTTCATGACCTCCCCTTTTGAGTCCTAGAGAGTAATTTAGGGTAATATAATGTCCTCCATATGACAAGGTCATTCCTTGATCGTAACCATGCTCACGAGTAGTATACTAGTCAACCGTATAGAGTAAAGTCTCAAACCTAGAGTGGACTGTTTTGGTCACGCATTGAACTTACGATTCGAGGGTGATTTATACCCTTGGTTATGACTCAAAGGTCCCTTTTTGTACCCAAAATAGTGTGGCTGATCTAGGAGAAGTTTAGGGTATGAGTTAGGGTACCACTCGTACCCTAGGTCACGATTGCCAAGTGAACCGTGAGGGGGAGTCGTACCCCTGCACGTATGTGTTTTCAAATTTTTAACCAAGGACCTTTGGGTTATTTAAATTTCCTAAAACCCTAAAATATCTCCATATATAAGTCATGGTAGCTTCCTAAGCTTTCATTTTCATGACTTAAACACTCATAAACACTCTAAAGTCTCTTGGAAGTAAGATTGAAGGCTAGGGTTTGGAGGTGTTCATCTTGTGGCAAGAAAGGGGTCAACATTGTTGGTGTTTCATCTTTCTTAATCCATGTATATCTTCCCCTCTTTAAATAACTCTAAACCCATGTAATTCACTCTTTGATTAGTAAGTGTACATGGTGGTTTTGAATCAAATGAAAAGGGTTTTGCTATCTAACAATGAAAAATGATGACTCTTTCTTATACTTGTCTTGATATATAATATTGATGGTAGATTGTATATATGGTTTCTTGTTGTGTGTTGTATCACATGAGGGTCTTGATTAACCCCAATCTTGATAATATCTACCATGAAAATGACTTGTTATAGGCATGCCCATAAGGTGTTTGTGAAAATGTCTAAGTGAAAGGACCAGTTACATGTTGATGGTGTATGAATAATTAATAAATTATGTTGTAAAAGGTATTTTAAGACTTGTATTGTTAAATTGAAGACCTTGTTGGTTAATGGTTAGTGAGAGGTGAATCCCTAGGCAAGATAATGAGTTTAAGATGTGTATTAAACCAAGCGGGTGTGAAAGTGCGATTTAACATTGCTAATTAAAGGTGAATATTTTGTGTGGTCATGATGACCATAACTTGAATTATGTGATGAAATTATTTAAGGTATTGTTCAATTAAATGGTTGAGCAATGAAGGCCCCTATAAGGGCCATATGATTATGTAAAATAATGAATTTGGTTAAATGTGTTAAAGACCTTATGTGCGGAGTTGAATGCATGTGAATGCTTGGTAAATGATTGGTAAAGTCCTTGTTGGCCATATGATGACTAAATGTATATCCCTAATGATTGGTTGACTAAATGGTCATAGTCCCTAAAGTAGGAACTTGAATTGTGTTTGAATAAAAGGTGTGTATAGGATTAACAAGTATGAATGATTGTTGGTTCTTGTCTTCATGACCGTTAATGGACTTGCATTGTGTTATGAACTAATGCTTCGGGCCTAGACATATGAGCAATGTCCAAATGAGCCGATAGGAATCATGTGATGATCCATGGTGTCGATGTGTAGTCTCGATGGCTTGAATGCCTCGAGATAGGTTGAGTTCCTATGTGATGTATTGAATGGGTTCTAGTATGTGTGTAGACACGTGTTGGTTTGTGGTTTAAGTATGTTTACCATATACAACGTGTTGGTTTGTGGTCCATGTCCTCTTACCATATAAGGGTGTTGCTTTGTGGTCCAAGTCCGCTTACCATATAAAGTGTGTTGGTTTGTGGTCCAAGTCTATTTACCATATAAGGTGTGTTAGTTGGTGGTCCAAGTCCACTTCCCATATACGTCATGTTGGTTTGTGGTCCAAGTCCGCTTACCATATGCAGCGTGTTGGTTTGTGGTCCAAGTCCGCTTACCATTTAAGATGTGTTGGCTCGAGACTCATGTCCCCTTTCATATTGTAGTGTAAAAGATCATATGTGTCTAAGATATAAGGGTGGAGGGTTGGTAGTCCTTTACCCTATGTCTCATGAATGAATGTCATAAATGCATGTACGACTTGTTTTATGATTTTACTTGTTTTTTCACCATGCGTATATATGTCGTCAATATGCCTATTCTTATGTAAATGTTATTGCCTATGATGGATTGACATGGATTTGAAAAAATGTACTATTTTCTCCTAATCCTTGAGTTACATGCTAGTGTTCCAACCTCTAACTGTCCCCGGGCGCTATGTCCCCACGCGGCGTAGGGCCTGGAGCTTCTTCTTCTCTTCCTGTAAGTGATTGGGTGATTAAAGCGGATCGTGCATTGACTGGAAGTAGTGAGCTTTCTTTCTCCTGGAAGACATTAATCTCTTGGTCTCCTATTTTTAGACTTAGTCTCTTTTGGACTTGGTTTGGCTATTGTCGGGGGGCTTGTCCCGACATATACTTTTAATGAGAGTGGTTTTGTATAGAGGTATTGTGAATTGTTGTGGACTTGGGTATATTGTTTAGTTTAATGGACCTAATGAAATGTATAAACATATCTAAACTTTGACTTTTTTCATTGTTGTTTCCGCTCCCTTGACTTGTGAGTTGAAGTTCCTTCTCTCTTATGATATGATGAGACATTTGAGGATGGGTTATCAAGGCAACCTTCGGTTCATGTGAGCTTCACGTGCCCATACGTCATATACCAAAGTTGGGGATGTGTCATTAACCTATACTATCATTCTTACGACCTAACCACAAGAATCATAATAGGACCCTACGAATCGTAGGGTCCAGTCGTAGTCAACTGACATGAACCAACCCGGGGCCTTGTCGTAATGGGCATCCCAAGTCCAACCAGGATCCGGGACCACCTCCGATACCCAACCCAACCAACCAAATACATACCATGAGTTGAATAAATTCTGAACATATAAGAAGATAGTGTATCTGTACCATCGAGGCTCTGGGATATGTCCATAACCGTGACCAACACAAGCAAGTCCAACCACCCATTACCAACCAACAACCATAACCAAAACTGAAATAATAACCAAGTTCCTATCAATAACATAACATAAGAGGATGGAACAATCATAAATTCAGTCAAATGATATCAGCCCCAATACCAATGCAAATACTGAGACTGACAACACTACCGACACATCCCATTCCAATCCATATTAGTTCCACAAACCCTCTAACCAAAGTAAAAGCAAATATTCGGATGGGACATGCTCCCAACCATGGCCAAAACCAATATCCATAAAATAACCAAAATATGAAAAGATGTCCATGACATGAAATGAAGCCTTCCAAAGTATGAAGCTCACCACTTCAATTAAATAGATTATCTCAAATCCAATGACTAAGCAGGAAGAGTAGAATGGTCGATTCCTGTATCATGTGGGGATACAGCTGCCCAATGACGGGTTAGCAGGTAAACGCTAGCAAGTACTCAGGATAAGGATAAAGTAATGTAAACCTTTCAATCCAAACAAACAACAATATGCACACATATCAATACATATATAAACCACACCGGGAAAGGAAACCGAGTTTAGCATTCATTTAAACCATTAACCTGGGTATGTGTAGTTTAACCATCCAAGAACCACCAATGGGCTATATGGGTCCAGTGAAACCCCTTGAATGGGCCCCGATGCGTGTAGCCACAAGAACCGAAGATACCATAGGAGTAGGTGATTCCCAAGTACCCTCCGCTCTCTGTGATACACATATACAAGTGTAACTTAGGGGATTCGTACGTACCCCATATGGACATCAGGTCCAATCTTCATATCGACAAACATGAGTTTTCAGTGTCCATCCATTGGACTCACACCTTCACGATTAGATATCACACCCCTCCATTAAGTCCCAATTAAAATCGTTACCAGAAAATCAAAACCACTATTCCATTTATTATTAACCAAAACTATTATAAGTTATTCCATTATACCTACTATATCTTGTAAGAAATGTCCTTACCCAACCTTTTATAGATGAAAAGGATTTCCATGTACCCATATATTGCACTATTAAGTTTCTTGGGGGATTCCCATGTTACCCACAAGTATGTTCATTAATATGTTTTCTTGGGGGATTCCCTTGTACCCTACAAGGATCTTCAATTAACCATAACTATGACGACCAATACCTTACCAATTAAATTTAGGGTTCCATTACCAAGTTATAACATTTAATAGTTCCTTTAAAAGTCCAACAATATAGTAAAAGCATTCTCATAGGCATTTTATCAAACACCTTTGGGGCATAGTATGTCCAAGGCCAAAATCAAGTACCAATTAACCATTACCATGCAACAAAGTGTCCAAACCACCATTAAAACATGTAAACCAATAATTAAAACATGGGAAAACCATAGCAAAGAATTTATAACCAAAACCCCCAATATATATTTGAAAACCCAAAACCATACAACAATTATGCCATGAAAGCAATTCATAAAAAATGCCTTTAGCTGGAACTAACAATAATGGATCAATATCTTGCCTTAGATTATGACGAAGATGAAGAGAAACCACCCTTACAAGTCCTAATTTGATCATATTGATGAAACCCTAGCCTTTTTTGACCTAAGATCCTTTGAGATAAATTGAGAGAGTTTCTTAGTATTTAAGTGACTGCAAATGGGTTAAATAAAGCCCAAAAGGTGTTTTAAGTCATGGGGTCCCAAGGAGTTATAAGGGGAAATGTCCAGATTAACCCCAACTTAAACTGTTTAAAATCCCAGTATATGGGTACGACTCCACTATACCATCCGTACCCTAGGTTACGAGTTGTACCTTAACTTATACCCTAGACCCCTCCTTGGACCCCCTTACTGACCAATATATGGCCCCTCATGCCTAACTGATACCCTAATGTACGGGTAGAACCCGTAGCCTGTACCCTAGATAGAATATGATCAAGGACACACTGATTAAGATACGAGTTAGCTCTATACAACCCATATCCTAACATATAAGACTTGTATGTTGTCCACTCGTACCTTGGAAAGAAACCTATCCCCAACACACTATTTAAGGTATGGCTAAGACCCTCCTAAATTGAATCACAATATTCGACTAGTATCCCTAGTCGTATGATGTCCAGAGAGTTCAAAACTCAAGAAATTTCTAAAGACCAGAACCCAGGGTGTTTTAGTCTCCCCCACTTGGATCTTACATCCTCGAATGACGGACAAAGTAATAAAGCACGAGTTACTCTCCAACATGACCATTCAACCTTTAACTAAGCTTGAAAATAAAGAAGTAAGGAAATTAATCTTACTTTAACCAAGTTAGAAAACAAAGATGTGATCAAGAACACATACCTTCTGCATGAATATCTGGAGCAGAAAACAAATGCAGATACTTGGACTTCATGTCCTCTTCCACTTTCCAAGTAGCTTCTTCCACCTTGTGGTTCCATTATAGAACCTTAACCAAAGCTACATGCTTGGTCTGCAACTGATGAACCTATCAATCTAGGATCTCAACCAGGACCTCTTCATTAGACACAGAATCTGAGTTACCCAATCCTTCCAAAGGAATAAAAGATGAAGGATCACTTATATACTTTCTCAACATAGAGACATGGAATACCGAATTAATAGAGTTCAAACTAGAAGGCAACTCTAATTTATACGCAATATTATATAGCCTTATCAAAACCATATAAGGTCTAACATACCGGGGACTGCGCTTCCTCTCTTTACCAAACCGCATTACTCTCTTCATGGGAGACACCTTTAGGAACACCCTATCCCCAACCTCAAACTCCAATTCCCTACGTCTTACATTCGTATAGGACTTTTGGCGACTTTGGGAAGCCTTAAGCTTATCTCGAATCACCTTTACCTTCTATATTTCTTGGTAAACCAAGTCCAGACCGAACATATCCGCCTCACCAACCTCTAACCACCCAATAGGAGATCTACACCTCCTACTATACAATGTCTCAAAAGGGGCCATTCCAATACTAGAATGACAACTATTATTGTAAGAAAAACTCTACAAGAGGTAGATGCCCAACCCAGCTACCACCATAGTCAATCACACACGCACGAAGTATATCCTCCAATGTTAGAATATTCCTCTCTACTTTCCCATCTGTCAGCATATGACAAGAAGTACTCAGACTAATCTTAGTCCCCGATCCCTTCTGAAATGACCGCCAAAAGTGAGATGAAAACTATGTACCACGATAAGAGAAAATCAAAATAGGTACCCCTACAACTTCACAATATCATGAAGATACACCCTTATATAATCCTCAACCGAAAATTTAGTCCTTACTGGCAAGAGTGAGCCAAATTTGTTATCCTATCTACGATGACCCAAATCGAATCAAATTGATTCTAAGATCGAGGAAGACCAATAAAGAAATCCATGTTGACCACTTCCCATTTCCATTCTAGCAGTTCAATTTCCTGCTATAAGCCTCTAGGCCTTATGTTCTCAACTTTCACTTGTTACACTCTAAACACTTGGACACTAAATTAACCATATCCTTCTTTATACCAACAACAACAACAACAACAAACCCAGTATATTCCCACATAGTGGGGTCTAGGGGGTAAGATGTACGTAGTCCATACCACTACCTTCGGACAAGTAGAAAGGTTGTTTCCGATAGACCCCTGGCTCAAGACGCGGAATAATACACAAATCCTTAATAAATATGGAACAAGATGACAGTACATACCTACGCCACCCACAAGGAATAATAATCAAAGAGAAGTAAACAAAATCATAATAAAGCATGCAACAAGGTGTCATAAAAGAATAATACCCTACCAAGTAATGCCCTACCCCAGCGACCCAAAAAGGCACTAGCCTTCTATCCTAATTTGTGCCCTCCAGATCTTCCAATCTAGGGTCACGTCCTCTGTGAGCTGTAACTGCTCCATGTCTCGCCTGATAACCTCTCTCCAGTAATTCTTTGGCCTACCCCTACCCCGTCTGAAACCATCCAAAGCAAGTTTCTCTCACCTACAAACTGGGGTCTTTATGCCCCTCCTCTTCACATGTCTGAACTATCTTAAACGGGTTTCTCGCATCTTGTCCTCCACCGAAGCCACTCTAACCTTTTCCCGAATAGTATCATTTCAAACTCTGTCATCCCTAGTAAGCACACACATCCAATGCAACATCCGCATTTCCACCACCTTCAATTTTTGAATGTGAGAGTCTTGACTGGCCAATATTTCGCTCCATACAACATGGCCAAACAGAATGAACAACAAAGCGTGATTCATGCACCTTAGCTAATACCCTTTCTCGCAACCCACCAATGTTCGAAACACATAACCTCCCTTGGTACCGCAAGCTACCATCACCACTGATCTCAAATGCCGTTACCTTTTGCCCACCTACATGATACAAAATCAAACCAACAACACCAAGAGCTACAAGTAGGCTCGGATTTCAGTTCAACAACACAAGAACAACAAGTTTAAGTTTCGGTTTTTCAGTCCAACAACACAAGAACAACAAGATAGATAACAATGCTAGTGAATCGAAAAGAGCCCCACACGGCTTCACTAGACTTTAAGATAAAAAAATCAACAACAACAACAAGATAAAGAAGATAGATAACTTGACATATAACATTCAAGAATCTAAGAACCCTAACATCAAGAGAGGACCCTAAGTCTAATGAATATAAACACCAAGTTCTTACGAGGACCAAGAGGCACTCAACGACCTCAAAACCCTTGTTTCTAGCCAAAGTGACAACACAAGTATCCCTCTACTTGTGAGATAATAGGGGCGGCTTCTAAGAGTGGAAGAGAGAGAGAAATGATTAGTGTTTTTAGGTTACAAAATCAGCATTCAAAAACTAAGGAATAACTCTCTAACATGTTCTATTTATACTACAAACAAAAGGGGTAAAATGACCCATCCGCCCTTGCTTCTTGTGCCAACCTTGGAGAGTAGTTTATTACACATTAAGACCTCTCTTCACACATAAAAACGTTTAGGTCCTTGGTTGGTTCAATCACCAACTCACACACGGCCATTTGCATGAACAAAGCTTGGAGTTTTTGTAATTCCCGAGCTTGGCTTCGTGTGAAAGGCCGTGTACCTGTGGAGGCTGCCCCAACCGTATCATCCTCTCCATCTTGAGAGGAATTTGACCTCAAATTCAGCATTTGGTCATCTTCAACCGCATCCACGAGGGAGAGATCACCAACGTTGAAAGTGTTGTGCACTTGATATTCCGGTGGAAGGTCAATCTTATAGGCGTTGTCATTGATTCTCTCAAGTACTTGGAAAGGACCATCACCCCTTGGCAGCAATTTGGACTTCCTTTGAGCTGGAAACCGATCCTTTCGAAGATGCACCCACACCCAATCTCCGGGTTCAAGCACAAGCCTTCTTCTCCCTTTGTTTAACCTTTTTGCAACCTCTTGGTTCTTCTTTTCAAGCTTGATCCGCACCGTCTCATGCATTTTCTTCATTGCCTCGGCTCTTTTATGTCCATCTAAGCTTGTCATGAGATCACTAAACAAAGGAGTGAGATCTAAAGGGGTAAGGGGATTCAGGCCGTAAACACATTCAAAGGGAGTCATTCCCGTGCTCGAATGTATTACCCGATTGTATGCAAATTCCACCAAGGGTAGGTGATCTTCCCATGAAGTCAGTTTACCTTTAACCATAGAACGTAGCATAGACCCTAAGGTTCTATTTACTACCTCCGTTTGGCCATCGGTTTGTGGGTGGCAAGACGTGGAGAAAAGTAACTTCGTTCCAAGCCTACCCCACATGGACTTCCAAAAGAGACTTAGGAACTTGGAGTCCCTATCGCTCACAATAGTCCTCGGTACCCCGTGAAGCTTTACAATATGTTCAACAAATAATGAAGCTACACTACGAGCATCCTCGGTTTTATGATACAAGAAATACAACGGAAACACAAAACAAACACTCAAAACAGTCCACAAGTTCAAGAGAACCGAGGACCCTTTGAATGACCCCTCTCGGATTCAAGATCTACAACAAGAACACAATGTAATGAGGTGATTAACACCTATTTTCAGCGGACAACACACTAGATTAACAACACGAGAATGAAGAACATGAAGAACAATAACAATATTATTAAGAGACAACAAACACACGGCTACAAGATAATGTAGAGATAGATAGTGAGACATAAACTACAATAAGACCCAAGAACCCAAAGATATATTAAATCTAAGGACCCGTAGAACTTACGATAGCAACACCACACTCTTACGGTGACCACCAAGGGAATGACTCGCCTCAAGATCTACCGTTTCCAAACAAAGATCAATATTGGCTTTTCCAAGCCCTATGCTAAAGATGACTTTTCCAAGTCCTACAACTAATGGAGTTACACTCTCAAAAGAGAGAGAGAATATTTCTTTCAATTCTTCATCATCCAAAAAACTAATGAAAATAAGACTAAGGGGGCCTATTTATAGTGTATTACAAAAGAAGACAAAAAGACCATATTACCCTTAATGAGAGGGGCGGCCTTGGTGTGTTGGAAGACAATATGAATTGTCCAAAATGCCCCTTAGGCTAAGTGACCGAAATGCTCTTAGTAAAGGCACCAAAACCGTGAACCAACAAAGGTGGTCCAAATTCGAGAGTCCTTAAGTCTTCTAGGCTCCAATCAATCTTCCACACTTGGGTTTGGTCAATGGTAGGCTAAAAACATCCCCTCCAAGTATGATCCCATGCCCTCCATGTGACCAAAGCTCGATTCTTCACATTGTGACTTCGAATGATGTCGTCCAAAAGCTAAGGCGGTCATTATTCTTATATCATCCTCCTCTTCTTGAAAAGGATTCGACCTCGAATCCAAACCTTGCAAAACTGAAAAGAGGACACACAAATGCAAACTCCTCATGGCATGAGGGTTAGGGTTAGCATAACAAATCAGCTCAACATGCCAAGGTTGCACATATTTGCAATATAACCAAGAATCCTTTGAAAGGAATATTAAAAATTCAATAAAAGATGTACAAAGGATTTGGTTATAGGATACATCAAAAGTAACACTTTGCTTGTCATGTTGACCAAGCAACAAGTTTGGTGCACCAACATCACCATTTCTAAATTTGGCACCGGGGTCAAATGGGAAAAGTGGCCATAGACACGGGTCTCGACAACACTTCCCTTTCTCGTGGTCTACACCTAAACTAAATGACATACTCTCTACAATAACATACATATCATCCAAATCAAATAGAGAGTAGAGAAAGGTATCACTCAAATCGACTTCCACTAAGGTGCTCTCATGCGTGTACCCACTACTAGTTTCCCAATAACCACTATGAGTACTCTCAACAATGAAATCACACAAAGTAGAAGAGGAAGTAGCTTCCGCAACTACACATTCCTTACCCTTAAGAGTACTCTCATCTTCCAAGAAGAGATTTCCCTCTTTAGGAGGAATGTTGTCACACCATAGTGGGTTAGCATATAGGCTATAGCTTCCAAGGCAAGCTATACCGTCATTTTCACCACTAGGTTCATTAGGAGTGTTTAAATCATCTTCAAACAAGACATTATTCCTAAAAAGAGTGTGATCTACCTCACGGACAGATTTGGAACAAGAAAGTTCCTCACTCTCTAAATGATCAATATCAAGTTTCAAGGATGTTTCAAACACAATATTACCCCAAGAAGAGCTCTCGGGTTCATTCTCACTTTGTTGACCAACATTTTCAAATATTTCACTCACTTGAGTCCTATTAAGCACATCACACACATACTCAAGTGGTGGGTAATTTTCACACATAAGTTGATCAACACAAATTTCAGAAGATAACGTACTTTCATTCAACATATAAGCTTCAACACTAAGTGGACATAAATTGATCTTACAAGAAGAGTCAATTTCGTCATCAATAGGATCAACTAGTGTATCCAAACTCACAATATGTACATCATCAACGAGAGGCACGGAATCATTAGACTCATAAATAAGTAAGCTACTACTCACACTCAATGGCTTACTAGCCACACAATTGTCATTCACATGCACTAAAGTGTAAGAGTTAGCTATTTTACCTTTAAGATCTTGAGTAGACTCTTCCTTGCCGTGAGGTGAAGGACCTCCACAAGCTTGGGCAGCAACTTCCATTTGGCATTGTTCGCCTTCGCTTGCCATGTTGGTACCTACACAAATGTCCTTAGAAATGGAAGGACAACCAATGTTAGCACGGTTTGGTGGCAATCCCCTCACTTCGCTCCACATATCCTCTCCTTTTTCCACTCTCGGATTGCCACCTTGCACTCCCTTACTCCTCTCAATCTTTTGTCTCTCATCATAAATCGGATTGGAGTAGGTAAATATTTCTCTTTGCGGTTTGGGCAGCAAGTATGTTATGAGGCGATTTCCCCATTGGTCTCTTACAATATTAGGCCACTTTTGCACGTTAGGAACTTGATGTCGTGCAAACCAATCGGCACCCAAGCTCATATGACCGTAGGTTAAGGAAAAAACATCACACCACACCTCCTCATGGTAATCAAATTGGGAGAAGATAACTTTTACCCTCTCGGTAACCTTGAACTCGCCCAAGTAGTATGGAACAAGTAAAGGCTCTCGCAATAACCCCAAGTAATCAACCATGGACGGAAGAATGTAGTTTCCATAGTACCTATCATTCAACACCATAAGGCAGCCCGGTATCCCACAAATAGTCACCTTTCCGGAGTGTACACTCCTTCTTGGATCTACATTGTAAGGCATACGAGTACCCCTTAGTTTTGGAGATGCATATCCTCTTCTTCTCATTGGACATCCTCCACTAGAGCTAGTATAACCATTCACACTATATCGACTTTGATAAGAAGTACTACAAGGTGGAGAATATGGATCTTCATACTCCTCACGTGTACCCTCATCATAGCTCTCATAAGCTTTGCAAACAAAAGGGTTATACCTAACACCAAATCTAGGTTCGGAGTAAGAAGTGTAAGACTCCTCACATGCCCCAACATCATCACAAGATCCATCACTAGGTCCTACATCATCTCCAAAGTTACCATAAGCACTAGGCACTTCATTCACCTCATTTTCTCCCTTAAAACAGTAACTTTCAAATCTGCCCAAGTCTCGATCATGGCTATTTTCATAGCCTCCGCAATCTCCCTCAACTTCGTAGCCATAAAACCCTTCACTACAATCATAGTCTCCCATGTTGTAGTCACAATAATCCCCGGCTATCGAAGACATGTTCCCCTTATATCACCCTTTAAACCTACAAAATGAACAAACAAGATTAGTAGTAAAGCTCCTCACCAACACTCGTATACACTCACCTTTGTGATCCTCACAATTGGAGCGGCGAATATTGAAAGTTGCTTATACTCCGGTAGTCAATAGGATGTCAATTCTACTTGGCGGCCGGAATAGATTCTTGTTTGATCGACTCAAGACACAACACAAAATCTACTTACGAACTTGAAACAAAGAAGTTACTACGAGTTAAAAATGAGAAAAGCACACAAACAACGAAGACACGAAGAAACGGATTCAATAATTAATCTACAACTAAGTAGGTGATTACTAGTTGTTAATTAATTCTAGAATCAAGACATGAAACTAATGAAACAATAAGATGAAACTAAGAATCTAAAATTTTGAGCTCGGAAATATTGCGTGAACAGTAGCAGTGATGACATGGCAGTCACGTATTGGTTTCGGTCCCACACAACCTTTGTTGTCCAATTTCAAGTGTTGGTCAATTTTTCAATTTGGACTTTGGTGGAATTTGTTTAAGGAGGGAAATTCAAACAAGTCTTGGAGCCCTTTTCAATTTCAAGTTTTCAAGACTTGACTTTATTGTACTTCTCCTTAAAACATGGATCCGTAAATCATGGAAAAGTGTTGGAAAGTGGTTGAGACTTGATTGATAGGTCTTTGTTGGTTGTAGTGTCTTTCAAGACTAACAAATAATACACCTTTTTCCTTCAACTTTTTGGATTTAGCATTCACTTTATCTTCAACAATATATGAAGGTGGTGATGAACATCAAGAACAACAACAACAACAACAAGAACTACAACAATAATCTTCAAGAACACCAACAATTTTTCACACGGCCAACTCCAATCCACAATAACAATATCTCCAACACTTGGCCAAGACAACTACAACTTCAACAAAATGGTTTTCAATCCACCAATTAACAACAATATCACATGGCCAAGCTTATAACAACAACAAGATGAAAACCACAAGGCCAAAACAGTCCACCACAATGGCCAAGCTTATGTTCACAACAACCTTTCAACAAGTTCAAGCTCAAGTTTAGATCTAGACTCAAAGTGTTAGTGGACAAGAAAACTAACACTAGGAACAACAAAACAAACAAGAACACTATTAGATCTAGACATACAACAACAAATCTCGGCCAAGACACAACAAGAACACGATTTTGGCCAAGAACACAAACACGGACAGATTGCTATTTTTCTGGAAATTTCAGTTTTCCTTTTTTTTTTTTTTTTTTTTTTTAACAAGAAAACCCAAGATTGATCTTGTAGGAACAAGATCAAGCCATGCTTTGATACCAAATGATACAAGAAATACAACGGAAACACAAAACAAACACTCAAAACAGTCCACAAGTTCAAGAGAACCGAGGACCCTTTGAATGACCCCTCTCGGATTCAAGATCTACAACAAGAACACAATGTAATGAGGTGATTAACACCTATTTTCAGCGGACAACACACTAGATTAACAACACGAGAATGAAGAACATGAAGAACAATAACAATATTATTAAGAGACAACAAACACACGGCTACAAGATAATGTAGAGATAGATAGTGAGACATAAACTACAATAAGACCCAAGAACCCAAAGATATATTAAATCTAAGGACCCGTAGAACTTACGATAGCAACACCACACTCTTACGGTGACCACCAAGGGAATGACTCGCCTCAAGATCTACCGTTTCCAAACAAAGATCAATATTGGCTTTTCCAAGCCCTATGCTAAAGATGACTTTTCCAAGTCCTACAACTAATGGAGTTACACTCTCAAAAGAGAGAGAGAATATTTCTTTCAATTCTTCATCATCCAAAAAACTAATGAAAATAAGACTAAGGGGGCCTATTTATAGTGTATTACAAAAGAAGACAAAAAGACCATATTACCCTTAATGAGAGGGGCGGCCTTGGTGTGTTGGAAGACAATATGAATTGTCCAAAATGCCCCTTAGGCTAAGTGACCGAAATGCTCTTAGTAAAGGCACCAAAACCGTGAACCAACAAAGGTGGTCCAAATTCGAGAGTCCTTAAGTCTTCTAGGCTCCAATCAATCTTCCACACTTGGGTTTGGTCAATGGTAGGCTAAAAACATCCCCTCCAAGTATGATCTCATGCCCTCCATGTGACCAAAGCTCGATTCTTCACATTGTGACTTCGAATGATGTCGTCCAAAAGCTAAGGCGGTCATTATTCTTATATCAGTTTTAGCACATGGAATAAAATGAGCGATTTTAGAGAATCTATCAACAATAACAAAAATGCTATCTCGGCCCTTTCTAGTCCTTGGCAGCCCCAAAACAAAATCCATCGAAATGTCCAACCAAGGTCTAAGGGGAGTAGGGAGTGGGGTGTATAATCCTTGAGGTAGGAGACGAGATTTCGCACTCCGGCAGGCCACGCATTGACTACAAATTTTAGTGGCGTCTTTGCGCATTTTGGGCCAATAGAAGTTCTCCTCTAAGATTCCGAGGGTCTTGTCTACCCCAAAGTGCCCCATGAGGCCTCCGTCATGGGCCTCCCTCACAAATAATTCCCTCCAAGAACTAGAAGGAACACACAACCTCCTCCCTTTGAACAAATACCCATCGAACCGAGAGTAGGAGGAATGGTCATTCTCCTTAAGCCAACGGTCCCTTCCCCACTCTTCGCATTCCCTAAAAATAGGAGCAAAGGTAGGATCCTGGGGATACAACAACCGCAAGCTCTCAAAACCCATCAATTTCGAAGACAAGGTAGCAACAAGCACATGCTTCCTAGACAAGGCATCGGCAAAAACATTTTCCTTTCCCCTTTTGTAATGAATTACATAAGGGAAAGTCTCGATGAACTCAATCCACTTAGCATGACGCCTATTCAACTTGTCTTGGCTCTTAAGGTGTTTCAACGACTCATGATCCGTTAGTATCACAAACTCCTTAGGCCACAAATAATGTTGCCAATTTCCCAAAGCTCTAACAAGGGCGTACAACTCCAAATCATAAGTTGAGTAATTAAGAGTTGCCCCTTTGAGCTTTTCACTGAAATAAGCAACGGGCTTACCTTCTTGCATCAAAACAGCCCCGATGCCAACCTTACTAGCATCACACTCTACTTCAAACATCTTATCAAAATCGGGCAATTGCAATAAAGGCGCCGAGATGAGCGTAGCTTTCAAGGCCTCAAAAGCCCTAGCCTGCTCATCACCCCATTTAAAGGGTCCGTCCTTTCTAATTACCTCGGTCAAGGGGGCTGCTATGGAACTAAATCCTTTGACAAACCTCCTATAAAAGCTTGCCAACCCGTGGAAACTTCGGATTTCTCCAATAGTTTTAGGGGTCGGCCAACTTCGAATAGAGTCTATCTTGGAATCGTCCACTTCCACACCCCTTGAGCTCATGACAAAACCCAAGAATATAACCTTATCAACACCAAAAGAACACTTCTCCATGTTGGCATACAGCTTCTCCTTTCGGAGCACATCAAACACACATCTCAAATGCATTACATGATCATCAATAGATTTACTATACACCAACACATCATCAAAGTAAACCACCACAAACTTTCCAATATAAGGCTTCATTACATGATTCATTAGCCTCATAAAGGTGCTAGGAGCATTGGTAAGGCCGAAGGGCATGACCAGTCACTCATATAGACCGAATTTGGTCTTGAATGCGGTCTTCCACTCATCACCGGGTTGCATGCGAATTTGGTGATAGCCGCTCCTAAGGTCCACTTTAGAAAACAAACAAGATCCGTGGAGCTCATCTAACATATCATCTAGTCTAGGCATTGGATGACGATACCTTATAGTGATTTTGTTGATGGCTCTACAATCGACGCACATGCGCCAAGTTCCATCCTTCTTCGGTACCAAAAGCACCGGAACAGCACACGGACTCATGCTTTCCTTGATGTATCCCTTGTTGAGAAGCTCCTCAACTTGTCTTTCAAGCTCCTTAGTGTCCATGGGATTGCTCCTATAGGCCGGTTTGTTTGGAAGTTGTGAACCCGACACCAAATCAATTTGGTGCTCAATTCCCCGAAGTGGGGGCAATCCATGCGGAACTTCTTGAGGAAATACATCTTCATACTCCTGCAACACGCAAGAAATCAATGGGGAAATGGAAGAATTAGTGGGGTTAGTATTAAAACAATGGGCCAAAAGTAACATCGGCTTGTTTTCATTATGGTCCACGAAGAGTTCTTTCCTCCTAGCCAACATCACTACGTTTTCCATCTCCCTTGTCATTGGGACAGCCTCTGATGTCCCTACTTCCTCACCTACGGCATTCCCCCCTTTTTCTCCCTTTCCGGATTCCTTCCCCTTTCCCTTCAACTCTCTCATCTTTTGATGCCACTCATTTACTTGGGAGGGTGAAAGAGGATGAAGTGTGACCTTTCGGCCATCCTTCTCAAGCGTATACCGGTTGGACCTCCCATCGTGTTTAGTAGACCTATCATATTGCCATGGTCTACCTAATAACAAGTGACATGCTTGCATTGGGATCACGTCACAAAGCACTTCGTCGTGGTAGTTTCCCACCTTAAACCGAATCACACATTGCCTTGTGACCTTTAATTCACCACAATCGTTCAACCATTGTAGCTTGTAAGGACTAGTGTGTAGTGTAGTTGGTAGCTTCAAGAAATTTACCATAGCATGGCTCTCAACATTTGTACAACTACCATTATCAATCACCAAGGTGCACACACTCCCCTTTACAAGAAACTTAGTATGGAATAGATTTTCCCTTTGACTCGGGTCATCTATCGCCTTACTAATCATGACACGTCTAACCACAAAGTTTGGAACCACACACTCCCCTTCTTGTGGATAGACATCTTCACTACCATCTAATTCATCATCATTCGGCCCATTTTCAGCTCCCTCTCCATCTTGAGGCTCGGCCTCATCCTCCCCCCTTTCGGAAACCACCTCCTCACCAAGGTAGTACACTTTCCCTTCTCGTAGGATCACATTGCGCCGGTTCGGACATTCATTGGCCTTATGCCCCCAACCTTGGCACTTGAAGCATTGGAACCCCTTTGGGTTGGGATATTTGTGAGCCTCCGGTTTCGGAGGGAATTTAGGGACTGTTTTGGACTCGGGCAGCTTCGTAGGGGCGGGTTGGTCCTTGTTTTTGGGCCAACCCGAGGGGGTTTGTACCCTTTCCTTGAAGGATGATCTCTCCTTAAGTTCCCTTTCAATCTCAAGGGCCGCTTGGAATATACCGTCAATGGTTTCAAACCGGTGAAGGGTCAAATGAGTGGAGATCTCTTTGTTTAACCTACACTTGAACCGGATGATGTCGTGACTGATTTGCTCCCCACGATGATCAAGTTTCAACATGAGTTGTTGGAACTCATCAAAATAGGCCATCACACTCTTGCCTCCTTGCCGCAAGCCATATAATCTAGCAAGCAACTCATGACGATATCTCTCGGGAAGGTATCGTTGTCTCATCAAATACCTCAACCGATACCAAGGTGGTGGCTGCCCATCAACTAATTCATTACCAAATCGTTTAACATACTCCCACCAAGTGTTAGCATAGCCCTCGAGGTGAGCTATAGCGTAGCAACTCTTTTTTTCTTCCGAGATGTCATTAACTTGGAAAACTTTGTCACAAGCCGATTCCCAAGTTAAGTAGGTCTCGGGGTCACTTTCACCCTTAAAGATGGGTAGGCTCAACTTGATGGTGTTGATGCCTACGTCTCTCTCTTGGTGTCGGTTTCCCCTATCTCCATACCCCCGGTATCTCCTAGGTTCTCCTCGACCCCCTCTTAACTCCTCCTCCCTCATATAAGCATCATCAAAGGCTCCATCTCTTTTATACTCCTCTCTACCGTATCCTTCAAAGTGGGCTGGTCGGCCTTGGCCGTTTTGATTCGGAGGATTTGGAATTTGCGGTCTTTGGGTTAATGGAGCTTGGAATGGAGGGTTCAGATTTAGTGGAGGTACTTGGCGTCCAAATCCCTCTTGTGGAATTGGAGGGGCTTGGAAATGTAGTGGTCTAGTGGGGTCTCGGTTTGGAGGAAAATAGGTAGTTTGGCTTGCGGTATTTAGTGGAGCTTGGGGTGCATTTAGCATTTGGTGGACTGTTTCGGGGGTGATGGTTGCGGAGGAGGTCCTATCATGACCATTGGTAGATACATGTAGAGGAGTAGAAGGACGAGAGTTCCTTTGACTCTCCACTTGTTCTAATCTCCCACTAATAGTCGACACTTTCCCCTTTATTGCTGCCAAGTCCCCTCTCACGACCCCAAATTCCGAATTCAACCTTTCAAGTGTCCGGGTAACGGCCTCAAGAGTGACCCTCATAGAATCAAGGGCATTAGTATCCACATTATGAGACGTAGCTCCTTCCATTGTCAAGATATTATCCGCTTTAGTTCACCACAAGTTCGTGTTCCACAAGTGTTGTATAATTGGCTAGTAACCGTGAAATTTTTAAGGTATGAGTAAGCTCTTATCCGGAATGGATTCTTGTTTGAAGACTCAAAGAATTCTTGCCGGACTAGAGTCAAAAATCAGCAATTCATTCAAACGAATAAAAGCACTCAAATAATCGTTGACACGAACAAACGGTTCAAGGAACTAGTTGACAACCTAGTAGGAAGGTACTAGTTTGTTAATTAGTTCTAGGACCAAGTAAGGGAAACCAAGGATCCACAATTAGCAACCAAAGAATATCCTAAGTTGAGCTTATAGTGACGTGGCAGCATGCAATGGTTCCACACGTTCTTCTTTTTTTTTTTTTTTTTGTGTTAATATTCACACAACTTGTTATAGTTTGCAAAGTGTTTTGGTGGGAAAAATAAAATCTTGTAGTATTTCACCCTTTTCAAACTCAAGAAAGTGAGGTTTGGTTGACTAATCCCACAAAACAAGGCTCCTTGAATTAGGGAAAAGTGATTGACAAGACTAAAGGTGATGGGTGCAAGTCTTTCACAACAACTTTATAGCTTGTCTTACAACTTGAGCACACAACAAGATGAACAAGATGAACAAGTTCAAAAGATGAACACCTCACAAACTTCATTAACTTCTTTAGCACATAAACACACAACCACCGATTTTTCTTTTGGTTATCAACAACATACAACTTTTGGCCACTTCAAGTCACTACACAATGTTCAAGTTTTCAAGCTCAACTTTTGGATCTAGACACCTTAGTGTTGGTGAGAAAGAAACCAACACTAGAAACTCACTAAACAAGCAAAATAACACCTAGATCTAAACATACAACATCATTCTTGGTTTCAACTTTTAATGGACAGATTTTCAGAATTTCTTTGTGGTGTTGTTTGTTTAAGCCGTGAACTAGCCCAAGATGGGTTATGTTGGAACACAACCGGTCTTGCTTTGATACCAAATGATACAAAATCAAACCAACAACACCAAGAGCTACAAGTAGGCTCGGATTTCAGTCCAACAACACAAGAACAACAAGTTTAAGTTTCGGTTTTTCAGTCCAACAACACAAGAACAACAAGATAGATAACAATGCTAGTGAATCGAAAAGAGCCCCACACGGCTTCACTAGACTTTAAGATAACAAAATCAACAACAACAACAAGATAAAGAAGATAGATAACTTGACATATAACATTCAAGAAACTAAGAACCCTAACATCAAGAGAGGACCCTAAGTCTAATGAATATAAACACCAAGTTCTTACGAGGACCAAGAGGCACTCAACGACCTCAAAACCCTTGTTTCTAGCCAAAGAGACAACACAAGTATCCCTCTACTTGTGAGATAATAGGGGCGGCTTCTAAGAGTGGAAGAGAGAGAGAAATGATTAGTGTTTTTAGGTTACAAAATCAGCATTCAAAAACTAAGGAATAACTCTCTAACATGTTCTATTTATACTACAAACAAAAGGGGTAAAATGACCCATCCGCCCTTGCTTCTTGTACCAACCTTGGAGAGTAGTTTATTACACATTAAGACCTCTTTTCACACATAAAAACGTTTAGGTCCTTGGTTGGTTCAATCACCAACTCACACACGGCCATTTGCATGAACAAAGCTTGGAGTTTTTGTAATTCCCGAGCTGATACAAGAAATACAACGGAAACACAAAACAAAAGGCTCAAAACAGTCCACAAATCAAGAGGAATCCGAGGACCCCTTTTAGAGCTAGTTTCGGCCAACAACAACAACACAAGTATCACGAGTTGACAAGGTGTTTTAACACCAAAACAGAAACAATACAACAAGAACAAGATGAACACAATGAACACAAGATTCGGATTCAACAAGAACAAACGATTACAAGATACAAACACTAACACAATTGCAAGAAAGGTAAAGATAGATAGTGAGACATAGATTATTACAAAGATTAGGAACTAAAGAGTATATCAAACTCAAAAACCCCTAATGAATGTAACAACAACACCACACTCTTACGGTGACCACCAAGGGAATGAACTCGCCTCAAGATCTACCGTTTCCAAGCAAGGATCAATATTGGCTTTTCCAAGCCCTATGCTAAAGATGACTTTTCCAAGTCCTACCACTAAGTGTGTACACTCTCAAAAGAGAGAAGATATTTCCTTTCAATACTTCATCTTTCTAAAATCTGAAAACTAATGAAAATAAGACTAAGGGGGCCTATTTATAGTGTATTACAAAGAAGACAAAAGACCACTTTGCCCTTAATGAGAGGGGCGGCCATGGTGTGTAAATACACCATGTGTAATGTCCAAAATACCCTTAATTAGGGTCCAAAACCGTGAGTCCTCAACCTTAAATTCTCCAAGCAATCTTCCACACGCGAGATTGCTTTAAGTAGCACTCAAAACGGGTCCTCCATGCATGTTCTTGTTTTCCCGAGGTGACCAAGTCTTGAGTCTCTATGTGTTGGCCTCCAAAAATGTCATCAAAAGATAAGATGGCCATTTGTCCCGTATCACGAGCTTGGCTTCGTGTGAAAGGCCGTGTACCTGTGGAGGCTGCCCCAACCGTATCATACATCACCCTTAATTCTTATCAAAACAAGATCTTGCATTTTCTTCTCCTTGATCTCTTAACCAAGAGATTATCGAACCACTTATGGTACCATCACACCACCATTCTCATAGTCTAAGAGACGAACTCTAAGATTAGTCAAGCGGTGAATATCCTTCACCAACTCTCACCTTTTTTTTTCCACATGAGCTAAACTCCTCATGGAAAACCTTCCAAGAGAATCAACAACAACATTAGCCTTACCTGGATGGTAGTGAAGACTCATGTCATAGTCTTGAGAGGCTCAAGCCATCTACTCTGCCCGAGGTTAAGCTCCTTCTGAGTGAACACATACTGTAGAGTCTTATGATTCGAAAAGATGTCTACATGCACCCATAAAAATAGAGCAGCTAGATTTTCAACACAAATACCACAGTTGATAATTCCATATCATGAGTTGGATAATTCTTCTCATGCATATTGAACTTCCTAGAAGCATAAGCAATCACCTTACCATGCTGTAACAAAACACAACCAAGTCCCATCTGAGATGCATCATTGTAAACAACAAACCCCACATTGCCTTTAGGCAAAGTCAAAGCCGGAGCTGAAGTTAGCTTATCCTTAGCTTCTCGAAACTACCCTCACAAGCATTTGACGAAGAGAACTTTACCTTCTTCTAAGTCAGCTTAATCAATAAGGCAATTATCATGAAAAAATTCTCTAAAAACCTCCTATAGTACCTAGCCAAACCCAAGAAGCTCTAAATATCAGTTGGAGTAGTGGGTCTTGGCCACTTCTTAACCACCACCAGCTTTTGTGGATAAACTATGATACCCTTAATAGAAATAATAAGACCCGAAAAAGTAATAACGTTCAACTAGAATTCATATTTCAAAAATTTGGCATACAACAGTTGTTATTTAAACGTCTACAACACCACACAAAGGTGATTAACATGATCCACCTCACTCTTAGAATATACAAGGATGTCATTAATGAACACAATGACAAAGAGATCCCAAAATTGACGGAAGATCTTGTTCATCAAATCCATGAATGTCATCGGGGCTTTAGTTAAACCAAATGACATAACCAAAAACTCAAAGTACCCATATCGAGTATAGAAAGCTACCTTAGGGATATCTACCTCCCTAATCTTAAGTTAATAATACCCAAACTGAAGATCTATCTTAGAAAAGAATTTGGCACCTTGTAACTAATCAAATAAGTTATCTATCCTTGGAAGAGGACAATTGTTCTTAACTGTTACCTTATTCAACTACCTATAGTCAATACACATCCGAAGGAAACCATCCTTCTTACACATGAATAACACTGGTGCACACTTGATACAAGAATAAACTACTAAAAATGAAATGAAGGACTCAAGACACAAAAATCAGCAACCACAAGACAAGGAAAACAACACAAAGAAGAAAGGAGATGAAGAAGAGATATATAAATGTAAAGATAGGTAATGAGACCCTTACTATCACCAATGATTAGCACAAGAAAGTGTATCAAACCTTCAAACACACCTCATCAATGGTAGTTCAAATCTCCTTTTTAGGTGGACCAAAGGAATTCACACTCCTCAATCACACCTTTCTTGCCAATTATCAACACAAGTGAAATCCATCAATTATATTAATCTCTCAAGTTTGGATGTCTTTTCCAAGACCTACACTAAGATGGCTTTTCCATGTCCTACACTACGGAAAGAAACTACACTAAGAGTAATACTCAATTTTAATTCATCAAAGTCTAATGAAAAATGAAAGCTAAGGGTCTATTTATACTATTACAAGACAATGTCTAAAATACCCTTAATGAAGGGTGCTCCTTTGGAGTGTAGAAATGGAGTCTCAAAAGACTATAATATCCCTAAGTTGAGGAACCTTTGAGTGTATTCAAGGCTGCCTTGGAGTGTATTAAAAGCTCTTTTTCACGTTCTAGAAAATACAATCCCTTGGTTGAAGGCATCATGCTCTCATAAGCTTCCATTTGCATGACCAAGGATTGAAAAGGCTCCAAAAGTGTCTTCAATCCAAAGCTTGAACCTTTGATAATGCCTTGTACTCTTTTTTTATATTTATGCTTGTATCATCCTTTCCATCTTGAAAGAAATTTGTCCTCAAATTCACATCTAGCAACACCCAAGAGAGAAGAAAACAATCACATAATCCTCATGGTAGGATGGTTAGCATTAGTACTACAAATGATATAACCGTGCCAAGGGGGTACACTCTTGGAATATAGCCAATAATCCTTTGTTATGATCATGAAACACTTACTACAAGCATCATAATGGACTTAGCTAAGATAGACATCAAGGAAAGAGGAGTGCAACTCGAGACCATCACATATATCAACAAGCCAAGGTTGTTTACATTTGAAATACATCCATGGGTCCTTTGTGTGTGTCATGAAGAGTTTCGCATAAATGGCACAAAGGAGGTGGTTTTTAAAAATATCAAGAGATAAGGAAACTACAATGGTCTTAATGGATTCACTATACCCAAAAGGTAAACTACTTTTGGCTTAGGAACCATAAGATACATTTGTTTCATTACCTCTACAAAGGACCTCATCAAATATGGTGCCACAATTGATCCTAAGGTCCACCTCACCCACATATCATCATCACTCAAACAAGGAAACCAGCCACCAAACTTACTACCTCTACATAATACCAATTCAAAATTAACAAGGTTATCATCATAGGTAAATATATAGTATAGGAAAGAATCAAGTGTGAAGACATCATGTCGAGGGGGTACACTTTTAAAATACAACCAGAAATCCTTTGTTTTAACCATAAAAAACTTAGTATGATAAGTACAAAGGATAAGGCTAAGGTAATTATCAAGGAAAAATGAAGACACACCAAGACAATCCCTTTTCCATACTACTAGTGCACCAGGATCAAATGGATAAAGTAGCCAAGGATATAAGCCAGGGTTACTCATTCCTTTTACTAAGGCATCATACTCACAATCACCCAAAGAATTTGATTTTAAGGGAAGATTAACATTAAAGAATGAGGATCTATGGCCTAGAAGACTTTCCTCAACAAGATGTATTCCATCTTTCACATCCTCACTAGTTGTTGAAAACTCACATACCAACATAGACTCACCTTGGTTTTCACAAGGGTCAACTAGTATATGAATACTCTTATCACTTGGTAATGGAACCTTATTCAAGTTATAAAGTGCTAGCACTAGATGGACACAAATCATTCTTACGAAAAGAATTGATTTTGTCATCTAAAGGATCAACTAGTGCTTGCATACTCACAATAAGAGTTTGGTCCTTATGAAACCTAAAAACACCAAGAGTATCACAAAAGAAAGATTCATACACTTCTTCACTAAGAAAATCTAAAACTACACCACTTTCACCCCTACTAGCCACATGATAACAATTCAAGTGTCTAGGGGTGTAGAAGATAGCTTTGTTACCTTGTAGATCATGGGAAGTGTGTTCGTCACTTGGTTTTGCATCTTGGAAGCCTTCATGCTCCACATTACAAGGGAATATGTCAAGGTTTCCCTTTGGACTCACTTCTTCATCACCTATCCCAAAATTGGGACTTTGGACCAAGGGCTTGAAGGGAACTTCCTTGGGCTTCTCCTCGGGGCTTCTAGGGTCTTGAACCTGCACATGATAAGAGAAAATACTAGGCAAAATGCTAGATTTTAGGTTAGGAAGTAACAAGGGTTCTTTATGGACAAGATCCACAATCAATCATTTCTTTCCCTTTTCTACTTCACTACCCATGGTTTTCTTTTCCCTTTCCTTCTTTTCTTCACACTCTTATTGTATCTCACTATCAAGCTTCTCTCCATCTTGAAAATCTACCTCATTACCCTTAGATTCTATCACCATCTCTTCTCTTAGTTGTATGGGGTAATTTCAGTTTAGTGGATCTTGGGGAGGAGGCATTGGATTACATTGGTGATGTATTTGGATTTGTAGCATGCGATTTTATGGAGTATGGCGTCCTTGGTAAAGTGGATCTGGGACTTGGTGGTTTGAATTTGTGGAGGCTTTGGTGGATATAATATATCAACCCTCTCTATCATTCTAATCACACAACCCATCAAGGATACCATTTCACCCCTCATAGCGTCCATATTACTTCTCAAGGCATCATTATCATTCTTTATTTCCCTCCTCAAGGCATCATTATCACTCCTTATTTCTCGGGCAAAGGCCTAAAACCGAGCCATCAAGGCTCCAATAGAATCATTTCCCAAAGTTTGGGAAGTAGTACCTTCGGATTCCATGGAAAATGTACCTAAAAGAACAAAAAAAAAACAGCAAGCAACACAACCTACAAAACGAGCAAACAAGTTAGTTCAAAAGCCTCACCACACTCTCACTCAACCTCACCTCACACTTGGCTTCATAAGAGTTGAACAATTGGCAATACTTGGCAAGTTACTTGTGTGGTGAATAATATTTAGTCTGGAATCAATTTTTGTTTGATATGACTCAAATAGAAATGATGTATGGACTTGAACCAACAAACTACTATGAATTCAAAAGTGAGAAAAGCACACAAAAATTGAAGACACGAAACAAAGGACTCTAATCTAATTAACAAACTAGTAGGTACTTACTAGCTTAATAATTAGGGAGAGAACCAAAAAAATTTAAACTAGAAACAACAATTAGAAACTAGGAAATCTAAATTAGAATTCAATTCGGTTGGTCACCAAAGTAATGTCGTGGCAGCTTGTGGTTGGACGTGACTTTCAAAATTTTCAATTCCCACATTCTTGTCTGGGCCAAACAACACTTAAGGAGAAGAAGGATTTTGGTTTTGAGGGTGTAAGGATGCAATTTAGATCTCTTTCAAGCCTTCAATTAAAATGGAAAAGAATTGGTCCCCCCCCCTTGTACTTGCAAGTGTACTTTGTTGTCCCCCTGTCCCCTCCTTCTTTTGGAAGAATGGAATATTCTTTGAATATGCTTTTGAACTAACAAATTTTTCACTCTCTTTCTTCCCTCTTTTGGATCAAACAACCTGCTTGAATATTCTTCTTCAACAAACTATGAAGATGAAGAAGAACAACATGAATATTCAAGCGTGGACCAAAGTTTGACCATAAGGCAAATAAACCCTAAATTCAATTTTTCTTTTAAATCTAGGTTCCCTTTGCTAAGACAAGCTTAAATATCAACAAACCAGACACAAAACGTCACAAATACCACAAGCCACATGAAATCCACCCACAAAAAGCTTCAAACACGTTTTCAACAATGGTGGAATGCATAAACACAACCGGATCTTGCTCAAAACATAGATCTAGACTCTCTAAGTGCTAGGGAAGAAGAATCTAGCACTTGAAACCAACAAAAAAACACAAAAACATGTAGATCTAAGATTTAAAATGCTGTCCAAGTACAAAAATGTGAAACGCCTATTTTTTTTCTCGACTCTAGACTCTTTTTGTGGAGATTTTCTTAGATCCAAGACTTAGAGTTGTGGAAACGACTCTAATACATGGATTTGATACCAAATGATACAAGAATAAACTACTAAAAATTAAGGACTCAAGACACAAAAATCAGCAACCACAAGACAAGAAAAACAACACAAAGAAGAAAGGAGATGAAGAAGAGATGCATAAAAGTAAAGATAGGTAATGAAACCCGTACTATCACCAATAATTAGAACAAGAAAGTGTATCAAACCTTAAAACACACCTCATCAATGGTAGTTCAAACCTTACTCTTAGGTGGACCAAAGGAATTCACACCCCTCAATCACACCTTTCTTGCCATTTGATCAACACAAGTGAAATCCATCAACTGTATTAATCTCTCAAGTTTGGATGTCTTTTCCAAGACCTACACTAAGATGGATTTTCCAAGCCCTACACTAAGGGAAAAAAACTACTCTAAGAGTAATACTTAATTTCAATTCATAAAAGTCTAATGAAAAATGGACGCTAAGGGTCTATTTATACTATTACAAGATAATGTCTAAAATACCCTTAATAAAGAGTGCTCCTTTGGAGTGTAGAAAGGGAGTCTCAAAAGACCATAATATCCCTAAGTTGAGGTACCTTTAGAGTGTATTCAAGGTTGTCTTGGAATGTATTAAAAGTTCTTCTTCACATTTTAGCAAATACACTCCCTTGGTTGAAGGCATCATGCTCTCATAAGCACCCATTTGCATGAACAAGGACTGAAAAGGCTCCAAAAGGGTCTTCAATCCAAAGCTTGGACCTTTGATAATGCCTTGTACTCTTTTTTTCTCTTTATGATTGTATTAACCCCACAGCGATACACTAGGACAAATGAAACCCTCATCCAAAAGATTCTTAAGCCGTTTCTTGAGTTCTTTTAACTCAGCCAGAGCTATTCTATAAGGAGGAATAGAAATTGGATAAGTTTCTAGAGTAAAATCAATCCCAAACTCAATCGCCTACCCAGAGGAACACCAGGACGATCATCTAAAAAGACCTCGGAAACTTATTCACCCCCAGAACAGAGTACAAAGAATGACCTTCTGAGTTAGAATCTTTAACGTAAACCAAATTATAGAGACACCCTTTAGAGATCAACCTCTGAGCTCTAAGATATGTTATAAACCTTTCTTTAGGAGATAGGGAACCACCATGCCACTCAATAATTGGTTCACCAGGGAAACTAAAGACAACCTTACAAGTCCGACTGTCTAAGGACACGTAGCTTGAATGTAACTAATCCATCCCCAGAATGACATCAAAATCCGCCATATCTAGTTCAAATAAATCCACTATAGTCTTCTTACAACCGATAAATACCACACAACAACTGATAAATACCACACACCCCCTATAGAGTCTTTTAGCATCCAAAGAGTCACTTACAAGTATTGAAATAGAAAAAGAATGTGAAATAACCTTGGGATCAAAATACACAGCCACTGATTCACCTGAAATAATGAATTCTACGTGTGAATCAAGTAAGGTGGTCAAATAGTTGGGTTTGATTCACCTAAAACAAACTACGATGCAGTTATTAATGAAAGATCATAAAGTGAAAAAACCTATTGGTATATCTTATGATGTTTTGGTATAGGTTCGTAACTTTATCTATTTGGTTGACTTTATTGTCTTGGATTCTGAAGTTTATTTTGAGATGTCCATAATTTTGGGTAGACCATTTTGGGAAAAGGGTATAGCATTGGTATATATGGAGAAAGGGAACTTAATTTCTTGTTGAATAATAAGAAGGTCATATTTAATATTCGCAGAACCATGAAGTAATCGACTGACATAAATGTGGTTTTGGTGATAAGTTGTATTGATGACCCTAGAGGCTAATACTTTGGTTACCTTCATGAATTTTGAGTAATCAAGGTATCTGTATCATGCTGCGATATTAAATTAGGCATTAATTAGTAGGAAACCCAAGATATCATAGTTAGCATTTGCAGGAACCGGAGGTAGTAGTTTGAGATGCAACCCTGTGCCTGTGTGCGTGAGATGCTAACTTAGTTCCCCTTATGTATGTATTAAATCTAGATCTTTCTTTATTACTCTTGCATAGGTGGTAGGGTAGTCGGATAGAAGAGTATCATACTTTATTCTTAAATTTAGTCCATTTGTAGCCTAAATAACCTTCCAAATGAGAATATGTATCCATTGGTCCCTATTTTGAGCCTGTGTGGACCTATTTTTTTCACCTTCCTAGTTTAATTATAATGAACATGTTTAGCCCTAGTACTACTTAGATATTGTGCACCTTAACTTCGGTAAATCGCCAAAGTTAAGTGTGGCTATCATAGCATGCGTAACTAAGAGCGGGTATGAAGAAAGGCACAACTAAGAGAAAAAAATAGTGCCAAGGAGGAATAAAAGAATAAAAATAGAATAATAAGGGAGGAATAAAATAATTGTTGGTTGATAAGTGTACCCCTAATGTAATTGTAGTGCCAAGGAGGATTAGTCACTAAAATTCCCAAATGTACCATACCAGCCCCCAACCCTACGTTACAAGTCGAGTAAAGAACTATAGTGATCCTAACCTAAATTACTAAAAACTAAGGTAAAGAAATAAGGGCAAGCCTATGGTATTTTATGCACAATATTGGAACTTCTTTATGAGTGTGAGTATCTCAGGATTGTCCCTGCAATAATATGCATTATTGTACTTAGTGAGTGGAATTTTCTTATTGTGAGGGTGCATGGGTTTTGTTGCTAGTTTTTTATCTATCCGGGTAGTGAAATTTGTATATATGCTTTATTTTATGTTGGTAATATAATACCATAGCTTGATTCCCCTATGTCACATTATTGGGCTAGATTGATTCACATAGTTGGTTTTGAAAAATTAAAAGAGGAGGGGGTGATATTTTTGAGTTGTATTTGAGATTGAATGCCATAGGTAGGGTTTCACTTTGTTAAACATTGTTGATACAAAATCCAACCAACAACACCAAGAACTACAAGTAGGTTCGGATTTCAGTCCAACAACACAAGAACAACAAGTTTAATTTTCAGTTTTTCAGCTCAACAACACAAGAACAACAAGATGAACAACAATGCTAGTGAATCGAAAAGAGCCCCACACGGCTTCACTAGACTTGAAGATAACAAAATTAACAACAACAACAAGATAAGGAAAGATAGATAACTTGACATATAAAATTCAAGAAACTAAGAACCCTAACATCAAGAGAGGACCCTAAGTCTAATGAATATAAACACCAAGTTCTTACGAGGACCAAGAGGCACTCAACGACCTCAAAACCCTTGTTTCTAGCCAAAGAGACAACACAAGTATCCCTCTACTTGTGAGATAGTAGTGGCGGCTTCCAAGAGTGGAAGAGAGAGAGAAAAGTTTAGTGTTTTAGGTTTACAAAAATCAGCATTCAAAAACTAAGGAATAGCTCTCTAATATGTTCTATTTATACTACAAACAAAAAGGATAAAATGACCCATCCGCCCTTGCTTCTTGTGCCAACCTTGAAGAGTAGTTTATTACACATTAAGACACCTCTTCACACATAAAAACGTTTAGGTCCTTGGTTGGTTCAATCACCAACTCACACACGGCCATTTGCATGAACAAAGCTTGGAGTTTTTGTAATTCCCGAGCTTGGCTTCGTGTGAAAGGCCGTGTACCTGTGGAGGCTGCCCCAACCGTATCATCCTCTCCATCTTGAGAGGAATTTGACCTCAAATTCAGCATTTGGTCATCTTCAACCGCATCCACGAGGGAGAGATCACCAACGTTGAAAGTGTTGTGCACTTGATATTCCGGTGGAAGGTCAATCTTGTAGGCGTTGTCATTGATTCTCTCAAGTACTTGGAAAGGGCCATCACCCCTTGGCAGCAACTTGGACTTCCTTTGAGCTGGAAACCGATCCTTTCGAAGATGCACCCACACCCAATCTCCGGGTTCAAGCACAAGCCTTCTTCTCCCTTTGTTTACCCTTTTTGCAACCTCTTGGTTCTTCTTTTCAAGCTTGATCCGCACCGTCTCATGAATTTTCTTCATTGCCTCGGCTCTTTTATTTCCATCTAAGCTGGTCATGAGATCACTAGACAAAGGAGTGAGATCTAAAGGGGTAAGGAGATTCAGGCCGTAAACACATTCAAAGGGAGTCATTCCCGTGCTCGAATGTATTACCCGGTTGTATGCAAATTCCACCAAGGGTAGGTGATCTTCCCATGAAGTCAGCTTACCTTTAACCATAGAACGTAGCATAGACCCTAAGGTTCTATTTACTACCTCCGTTTGGCCATCGGTCTGTGGGTGGCAAGACGTGGAGAAAAGTAACTTCGTTCCAAGCCTACCTGATACGGTTGGGGCAGCCTCCACACGTACACGGCCTTTCACACGAAGCCAAGCTCGGGAATTACAAAAACTCCAAGCTTTGTTCATGCAAGTGGCCGTGTGTGAGTTGGTGATTGAACCAACCAAGGACCTAAACGTTTTTATGTGTGAAGAGGGGTCCTAATGTGTAATAAACTACTCTTCAAGGTTGGCACAAGAAGCAAGGGCGGATGGGTCATTTTACCCTTTTAGTTTGTAGTATAAATAGAACATGTTAGAGAGTTAGACTTCACTTTTTGAATGCTGAAATTTGTAACCTAAAATACCAAACATTTCTCTCTCTCTTCCACACTTGGAAGCCGCCACTATTTCCTCACAAGTAGAGGGATACTTGTGTTGTCTCTTTGGCTAGAAACAAGGGTTTTGAGGTCTTTGAGTGCCTCTTGGTCCTCGTAAGAACTTGGTGTTTATATTCATTAGACTTAGGGTCCTCTCTTGATGTTAGGGTTCTTAGTTTCTTGAATGTTATATGTCAAGTTATCTATCTTTCTTTATCTTGTTGTTGTTGTTGATTTTGTTATCTTGAAGTCTAGTGAAGCCGTGTGGGGCTCTTTTCAATTCACTAGCATTGTTATCTATCTTGTTGTTCTTGTGTTGTTGGGCTGAAAAACTGAATGTTAAACTTGTTGTTCTTGGTGTTGTTGGACTGAAATCCGAGTCTTCTTGATGTTCTTGTTGTTGTTGGTTCGATTTTGTATCATTTGGTATCAAAGCTTGACCGGTTGTGTTCCAACATAACCCATCTTGGGCTAGTACACGGCTTAAACAAACAACACCAAAAAGGAAATTCTGAAAATCAGTCCCTTACAAGTGGAATCCGAGAATGATGTTGCATGTCTAGATCTAAGTGTTAATTTTTCTTGTTTAGTGAGTTCCTAGTGTTGGTTTCTTTCTCACCAACACTAAGTTGTCTAGATCCGAAAGTTGAGCTTGAAAACTTGAACATTGTGTAGTGACTTGAAGTGGCCGAAGTTGTATGTTGTTGATGACCAAAAGAAAATAAAATCGGTGGATGTTGTGTTTATGTGCTAAAGAAGTTGAAGAAGATTGTTGAGGTGTTCATCTTTTGAACTTGTTCATCTTGTTCATCTTGTTGTGTGTTCAAGTTGTAAGACAAGCTATAAAGTTGTTGTGAAAGACTTGCACCCATCACCTTGTAGTCTTGTCAATCACTTTTCCCTAATTCAAGGAGCCTTGTTTTGTGGGATTAGTCTACCAAACATCACTTTCTTGAGTTTGAAAAGGGTGAAATACTACAAGATTTTATTTTCCCACCAAAAAAACACTTTGAAAACTATAACAAGTTGTGTGAATATTGACAAAAAAAAAAAAGAGAAAAGAAAACGTGTGGAACCATTGCATGCTGCCACGTCACTATAAGCTCAACTTAGGATGTTCTTTGGTTGCTAATTGTTGATCCTTGGTTTCCCTTACTTGGTCCTAGAACTAATTAACAAACTAGTACATTCCTACTAGGTTGTTAATTAGACCCTTGAACCGTTTGTTCGTGTCAACGTTTATTTGAGTGCTTTTTATTCGTTTGAATGAGTTGCTGATTTTTGGTTCTAGTCCGGCAAGAATTCTTTGAGTCTTCAAACAAGAATCCATTCCGGATAAGAGCTTACTCATACCTTAAAATTTCACGGTTACTAGCCAATTATACAACACTTGTGGAACACGAACTTGTGGTGAACTAAAGCGGATAATATCTTGACAATGGAAGGAACTACGTCTCATAGTGTGGATACTAATGCCCTTGATTCTATGAGGGTCACTCTTGAGGCCGTTACCCGGACACTTGAAAGGTTGAATTCGGAATTTGGGGCCGTGAGAGGGGACTTGGCAGCAATAAAGGGGGAGGTGTCGACTATTAGTGGGAGATTAGAACAAGTGGAGAGTCAAAGGAACTCTCGTCCTTCTACTCCTCTACATGTATCTACCAATGGTCATGATAGGACCTCCTCCGCAACCATCACCCCCGAAACAGTCCACCAAATGCTAAATGCACCCCAAGCTCCACTAAATACCGCAAGCCAAACTACCTATTTTCCTCCAAACCGAGACTCCACTAGACCACTACATTTCCAAGCCCCTCCAATTCCACAAGAGGGATTTGGACGCCAAGCACCTCCACTAAATCCGAACCCTCCCTTCCAAGCTCCATTAAACCAAAGACCACAAATTCCAAATCCTACGAATCAAAACGGCCAAGGCCGACCAGCCCACTTTGAAGGATACGGTAGAGAGGAGTATGAAGGAGATGGAGCCTTTGATGATGCTTATATGAGGGAGGAGGAGTTAAGAGGGGGTCGAGGAGAACCTAGGAGATACCGGGGGTATGGAGATAGGGGAAACCGACACCAAGAGAGAGACGTAGGCATCAACACCATCAAGTTGAGCCTACCCATCTTTAAGGGTGAAAGTGATCCCGAGGCCTACTTAACTTGGGAATCGGCTTGTGACAAGGTTTTCCAAGTTAATGACATCTCGAACGAAAAGAAGAGTTGCTACGCTATAGCTCACCTTGAGGGCTATGCTAACACTTGGTGGGAGTATGTTAAACGATTTGGTAATGAATTAGTTGATGGGCAGCCACCACCTTGGTATCGGTTGAGGTATTTGATGAGACAACGATACCTTCCCGAGAGATATCGTCATGAGTTGCTTGCTAGATTATATGGCTTGCGGCAAGGAGGCAAGAGTGTGATGGCCTATTTTGACGAGTTCCAACAACTCATGTTGAAACTTGATCATCGTGGGGAGCAAATCAGTCACGACATCATCCGGTTCAAGTGTAGGTTAAACAAAGAGATCTCCACTCATTTGACCCTTCACCGGTTTGAAACCATTGACGGTATATTCCAAGCGGCCCTTGAGATTGAAAGGGAACTTAAGGAGAGATCATCCTTCAAGGAAAGGGTACAAACCCCCTCGGGTTGGCCCAAAAACAAGGACCAACCCGCCCCTACGAAGCTGCCCGAGTCCAAAACAGTCCCTAAATTCCCTCCGAAACCGGAGGCTCACAAATATCCCAACCCAAAGGGGTTCCAATGCTTCAAGTGCCAAGGTTGGGGGCATAAGGCCAATGAATGTCCGAACCGGCGCAATGTGATCCTACGAGAAGGGAAAGTGTACTACCTTGGTGAGGAGGTGGTTTCCGAAAGGGGGGAGGATGAGGCCGAGCCTCAAGATGGAGAGGGAGCTGAAAATGGGCCGAATGATGATGAAGTAGACGGTAGTGAAGATGTCTTTCCACAAGAAGGGGAGTGTGTGGTTCCTAACTTTGTGGTTAGACGTGTCATGATTAATAAGGCGATAGGTGACCCGAGTCAAAGGGAAAATCTATTCCATACTAAGTGTCTTGTAAAGGAGAATGTGTGCACCTTGGTGATTGATAGTGGTAGTTGTACAAATGTTGCGAGCCATGCTATGGTAAATTTCTTGAAGCTACCAACTACACCACACACTAGTCCTTACAAGCTACAATGGTTGAATGATTGTGGTGAATTAAGGGTCACAAGGCAATGTGTGATTCGGTTTAAGGTGGGAAACTACCACGATGAGGTACTTTGTGACGTGATCCCAATGCAAGCATGTCACTTGTTGTTAGGTAGACCATGGCAATATGATAGGTCTACTAAACACGATGGGAGGACCAACCGGTATACGCTTGAGAAGGATGGCCGAAAGGTCACACTTCATCCTCTTTCACCCTCCCAAGTACACGAGTGGCACCAAAAGATGAGAGAGTTAAAGGGAAAGGGAAAGGAATCCGGGAAGGGAGAAAAGGGGGGGAGTGCCGTAGGTGAGGAAGTCGGGACATCCGAGGCTGTCCCAACGACAAGGGAGATGGAAAATGTAGTGATGTTGGCTAGGAGGAAAGAACTCTTCGTGGATCATGATGAAAACAAGCCGATGTTACTCTTGGCCCATTGTTTTAATACTAACCCCACTAATTCTTCCATTTCCCCTTTGATTTCTTGTGTGTTGCAGGAGTATGAAGATGTATTTCCTCAAGAACTTCCGCAAGGATTGCCCCCACTTCGGGGAATTGAGCACCAAATTGACTTTGTACCAGGTTCACAACTTCCTAACAAACCAGCCTATAGGAGCAATCCCATGGACACTAAGGAGCTTGAAAGACAAGTTGAGGAGCTTCTCAACAAGGGATACATCAAGGAAAGCATGAGTCCGTGTGCTGTTCCGGTGCTTTTGGTACCAAAGAAGGACGGAACTTGGCGTATGTGCGTCGATTGTAGAGCCATCAACAAAATCACTATAAGGTATCGTCATCCAATCCCTAGACTAGATGATATGTTAGATGAACTCCACGGATCTTGTTTGTTTTCTAAAGTGGACCTTAGGAGTGGCTATCACCAAATTCGCATGCAACCCGGTGATGAGTGGAAGACCGCATTCAAGACCAAATTCGGTCTATATGAGTGGCTGGTCATGCCCTTCGGCCTGACCAATGCTCCTAGCACCTTTATGAGGCTAATGAATCATGTAATGAAGCCTTATATTGGAAAATTTGTGGTGGTTTACTTTGATGATGTGTTGGTATATAGTAAATCTATTGATGATCATGTAATGCATTTGAGATGTGTGTTTGATGTGCTCCGAAAGGAGAAGCTGTATGCCAACATGGAGAAGTGTTCTTTTGGTGTTGATAAGGTTATATTCTTGGGTTTTGTCGTGAGCTCAAGGGGTGTGGAAGTGGACGATTCCAAGATAGACTCTATTCGAAGTTGGCCGACCCCTAAAACTATTGGAGAAATCCGAAGTTTCCACGGGTTGGCAAGCTTCTATAGGAGGTTTGTCAAAGGATTTAGCTCCATAGCAGCCCCCTTAACCGAGGTAATTAGAAAAGACGGACCCTTTAAATGGGGTGATGAGCAAGCTAGGGCTTTTGAGGCCTTGAAAGCTACGCTCATCTCGGCGCCTTTATTGCAATTGCCCGATTTTGATAAGATGTTTGAAGTAGAGTGTGATGCTAGTAAGGTTGGCATCGGGGCTGTTTTGATGCAAGAAGGTAAGCCCGTTGCTTATTTCAGTGAAAAACTCAAAGGGGCAACTCTTAATTACTCAACTTATGATTTGGAGTTGTACGCCCTTGTTAGAGCTTTGGGAAATTGGCAACATTATTTGTGGCCTAAGGAGTTTGTGATACGAACGGATCATGAGTCGTTGAAACACCTTAAGAGCCAAGACAAGCTGAATAGGCGTCATGCTAAGTGGATTGAGTTCATCGAGACTTTCCCTTATGTAATTCATTACAAAAGGGGAAAGGAAAATGTTGTTGTCGATGCCTTGTCTAGGAAGCATGTGCTTGTTGCTACCTTGTCTTCGAAATTGATGGGTTTTGAGAGCTTGCGGTTGTTGTATCCCGAGGATCCTACCTTTGCTCCTATCTTTAGGGAATGCGAAGAGTGGGGAAGGGACCGTTGGCTTAAAGAGAATGACCATTCCTCCTACTCTCGGTTCGATGGGTATTTGTTCAAAGGGAGGCGGTTGTGTGTTCCTTCTAGTTCTTGAGGGAATTATTTGTGAGGGAGGCCCATGACGGAGGCCTCATGGGGCACTTTGGGGTAGACAAGACCCTCGGAATCTTAGAGGAGAACTTCTATTGGCCAAAAATGCGCAAAGACGTCACTAAAATTTGTAGTCAATGCGTGGCCTGCCGGAGTGCGAAATCTCGTCTCCTACCTCAAGGATTGTACACCCCACTCCCTACTCCCCTTAGACCTTGGTTGGACATTTCGATGGATTTTGTTTTGGGGCTGCCAAGGACTAGAAAGGGGCGAGATAGCATTTTTGTTATTGTTGATAGATTCTCTAAAATGGCTCATTTTATTCCATGTTCTAAAACCGAGGATGCTCGTAGTGTAGCTTCATTATTTGTTGAACATGTTGTAAAGCTTCACGGGGTACCGAGGACTATTGTGAGCGATAGGGACTCCAAGTTCCTAAGTCTCTTTTGGAAGTCCATGTGGGGTAGGCTTGGAACAAAGTTACTTTTCTCCACGTCTTGCCACCCACAAACCGATGGCCAAACGGAGGTAGTAAATAGAACCTTAGGGTCTATGCTACGTTCTATGGTTAAAGGTAAACTGACTTCATGGGAAGATCACCTACCCTTGGTGGAGTTTGCATACAACCGGGTAATACATTCGAGCACGGGAATGACTCCCTTTGAATGTGTTTACGGCCTAAATCCCCTTACCCCTTTAGATCTCACTCCTTTGTCTAGTGATCTCATGACCAGCTTAGATGGAAATAAAAGAGCCGAGGCAATGAAGAAAATGCATGAGACGGTGCGGCTCAAGCTTGAAAAGAAGAACCAAGAGGTTGCAAAAAGGGTAAACAAAGGGAGAAGAAGGCTTGTGCTTGAACCCGGAGATTGGGTGTGGGTGCATCTTCGAAAGGATCGGTTTCCAGCTCAAAGGAAGTCCAAATTGCTGCCAAGGGGTGATGGTCCTTTCCAAGTACTTGAGAGAATCAATGACAACGCCTACAAGATTGACCTTCCACCCGAATATCAAGTGCACAACACTTTCAACGTTGGTGATCTCTCCCTCGTTGATGCAGTTGAAGATGACCAAATGCTGAATTTGAGGTCAAATTCCTCTCAAGATGGAGAGGATGATACGGTTGGGGCAGCCTCCACACGTACACGGCCTTTCACACGAAGCCAAGCTCGGGAATTACAAAAACTCCAAGCTTTGTTCATGCAAGTGGCCGTGTGTGAGTTGGTGATTGAACCAACCAAGGACCTAAACGTTTTTATGTGTGAAGAGGGGTCCTAATGTGTAATAAACTACTCTTCAAGGTTGGCACAAGAAGCAAGGGCGGATGGGTCATTTTACCCTTTTAGTTTGTAGTATAAATAGAACATGTTAGAGAGTTAGACTTCACTTTTTGAATGCTGAAATTTGTAACCTAAAATACCAAACATTTCTCTCTCTCTTCCACACTTGGAAGCCGCCACTATTTCCTCACAAGTAGAGGGATACTTGTGTTGTCTCTTTGGCTAGAAACAAGGGTTTTGAGGTCTTTGAGTGCCTCTTGGTCCTCGTAAGAACTTGGTGTTTATATTCATTAGACTTAGGGTCCTCTCTTGATGTTAGGGTTCTTAGTTTCTTGAATGTTATATGTCAAGTTATCTATCTTTCTTTATCTTGTTGTTGTTGTTGATTTTGTTATCTTGAAGTCTAGTGAAGCCGTGTGGGGCTCTTTTCAATTCACTAGCATTGTTATCTATCTTGTTGTTCTTGTGTTGTTGGGCTGAAAAACTGAATGTTAAACTTGTTGTTCTTGGTGTTGTTGGACTGAAATCCGAGTCTTCTTGATGTTCTTGTTGTTGTTGGTTCGATTTTGTATCACTACCCCACATGGACTTCCAAAAGAGACTTAGGAACTTGGAGTCCCTATCGCTCACAATAGTCCTCGGTACCCCCGTGAAGCTTTACAACTTGTTCAACAAATAATGAAGCTACACTACGAGCATCCTCGGTTTTAGCACATGGAATAAAATGAGCCATTTTAGAGAATCTATCAACAATAACAAAATTGCTATCTCGGCCCTTTCTAGTCCTTGGCAGCCCCAAAATAAAATCCATCGAAATGTCTAACCAAGGTCTAAGGTGAGTAGGGAGTGGGGTGTATAACCCTTGAGGTAGGAGACGAGCTTTCGCACTCCGGCAGGCCACGCATTGACTACAAATTTTAGTGACGTCTTTGCGCATTTCGGGCCAATAGAAGTTCTCCTCTAAGATTCCGAGGGTCTTGTCTACCCCAAAGTGCCCCATGAGGCCTCCGTCATGGGCCTCCCTCACAAATAATTCCCTCCAAGAACTAGAAGGAACACACAACCACCTCCCTTTGAACAAATACCCATCGAACCGAGAGTAGGAGGAATGGTCATTCTCCTTAAGCCAACGGTCCCTTCCCCACTCTTCGCATTCCCTAAAAATAGGAGCAAAGGTAGGATCCTCGGGATACAACAACCGCAAGCTCTCAAAACCCATCAATTTCGAAGACAAGGTAGCAACAAGCACATGCTTCCTAGACAAGGCATCGGCAACAACATTTTCCTTTCCCCTTTTGTAATGAATTACATAAGGGAAAGTCTCGATGAACTCAATCCACATAGCATGACGCCTATTCAACTTGTCTTGGCTCTTAAGGTGTTTCAACGACTCATGATCTGTTCGTATCACAAACTCCTTAGGCCACAAATAATGTTGCCAATTTCCCAAGGCTCTAACAAGGGCGTACAACTCCAAATCATAAGTTGAGTAATTAAGAGTTGCCCCTTTGAGCTTTTCACTGAAATAAGCAACAGGCTTACCTTCTTGCATCAAAACAGCCCCGATGCCAACCTTACTAGCATCACACTCTACTTCAAACATCTTATCAAAATCGGGCAATTGCAATAAAGGCGCCGAGATGAGCGTAGCTTTCAAGGCCTCAAAAGCCCTAGCCTGCTCATCACCCCATTTAAAGGGTCCGTCCTTTCTAATTACCTCGGTCAAGGGGGCTGCTATGGAGCTAAATCCTTTGACAAACCTCCTATAAAAGCTTGCCAACCCGTGGAAACTTCGGATTTCTCCAATAGTTTTAGGGGTCGGCCAACTTCGAATAGAGTCTATCTTGGAATCGTCCACTTCCACACCCCTTGAGCTCACGACAAAACCCAAGAATATAATCTTATCAACACCAAAAGAACACTTCTCCATGTTGGCATACAACTTTTCCTTTCGGAGCACATCAAACACACATCTCAAATGCATTACATGATCATCAATAGATTTACTATATACCAACACATCATCAAAGTAAACCACCACAAACTTTCCAATATAAGGCTTCATTACATGATTCATTAGCCTCATAAAGGTGCTAGGAGCATTGGTAAGGCCGAAGGGCATGACCAGCCACTCATAGAGACCGAATTTGGTCTTGAATGCGGTCTTCCACTCATCACCGGGTTGCATGCGAATTTGGTGATAGCCACTCCTAAGATCCACTTTAGAAAACAAACAAGATCCGTGGAGCTCATCTAACATATCATCTAGTCTAGGGATTGGATGACGATACCTTATAGTGATTTTGTTGATGGCTCTACAATCGACGCACATGCGCCAAGTTCCGTCCTTCTTCGGTACCAAAAGCACCGGAACAGCACACGGACTCATGCTTTCCTTGATGTACCCCTTGTTGAGAAGCTCCTCAACTTGCCTTTCAAGCTCCTTAGTGTCCATGGGATTGCTCCTATAGGCCGGTTTGTTTGGAAGTTGTGAACCCGACACCAAATCAATTTGGTGCTCAATTCCCCGAAGTGGGGTCAAACCTTGCGGAAGTTCTTGTGGAAATACATCTTCATACTCCTGCAACACACAAGAAATCAAAGGGGAAATGGAAGAATTAGTGGGGTTAGTATTAAAACAATGTGCCACAAGTAACATCGGCTTGTTTTCATCATGGTCCACGAAGAGTTCTTTCCTCCTAGCCAACATCACTACGTTTTCCATCTCCCTTGTCGTTGGGGCAGCCTCGGATGTCCCTACTTCCTTACCTATGGCATCCCCCCCCCCCTTTTCTCCCTTTCCGGATTCCCTCCCCTTTCCCTTCAACTCCCTCATCTTTTGATGCCACTCATTTACTTGGGAGGGTGAGAGAGGATGAAGTGTGACCTTTCGGCCATCCTTCTCAAGCGTATACCGGTTGGACCTCCCATCGTGTTTAGTAGACCTATCATATTGCCATGGTCTACCTAACAACAAATGACATGCTTGCATTGGGATCACGTCACAAAGTACCTCATCGTGGTAGTTTCCTACCTTAAACCGGATCACACATTGTCTCGTGACCCTTAATTCACCACAATCATTCAACCATTGTAGCTTGTAAGGACTAGTGTGTGGTGTAGTTGGTAGCTTCAAGAAATTTACCATAGCATGGCTCACAACATTTGTACAACTACCACTATCAAACACCAAGGTGCACACATTCTCCTTTACAAGACACTTAGTATGGAATAGATTTTCCCATTGACTCGGGTCATCTATCGCCTTACTAATCATGACACGTCTAACCACAAAGTTTGGAACCACACACTCCCCCTCTTGTGGATAGACATCTTCACTACCATCTACTTCATCATCATTCGGCCCATTTTCAGCTCCCTCTCCATCTTGAAGCTCGGCCTCATCCTCCCCCCTTTCGGAAACCACCTCCTCACCAAGGTAGTACACCTTTCCTTCTCGTAGGATCACATTGCGCCGGTTCGGACATTCGTTGGCCTTATGCCCCCAACCTTGGCACTTGAAGCATTGGAACCCCTTTGGGTTGGGATATTTGTGAGCCTCCGGTTTCGGAGGGAATTTAGGGACGGTTTTGGACTCGGGCAGCTTCGTAGGGGCGGGTTGGTCCTTGTTTTTGGTCCAACCCGAGGGGGTTTGTACCCTTGCCTTGAAGGATGATCTCTCCTTAAGTTCCCTTTCAATCTCAAGGGCCGCTTGGAATATACCGTCAATGGTTTCAAACCGGTGAAGGGTCAAATGAGTGGAGATCTCTTTGTTCAACCCACACTTGAACCGGATGATGTCGTGACTGATTTGCTCCCCTCGATGATCAAGTTTCAACATGAGTTGTTGGAACTCGTCAAAATAGGCCATCACACTCTTGCCTCCTTGCCGCAAGCCATATAATCTAGCAAGCAATTCATGACGATATCTCTCGGGAAGGTATCGTTGCCTCATCAAGTACCTCAACCGATACCAAGGTGGTGGCTGCCCATCGACTAATTCATTACCAAACCGTTTAACATACTCCCACCAAGTGTTAGCATAGCCCTCAAGGTGAGCTATAGCGTAGCAACTCTTCTTTTCATCCGAGATGTCATTAACTTGGAAAACTTTGTCACAAGTCGATTCCCAAGTTAAGTAGGCCTCGGGATCACTTTTACCCTTAAAGATGGGTAGGCTCAACTTGATGGTGTTGATGCCTACGTCTCTCTCTTGGTGTCGGTTTCCCCTATCTCCATACCCCCGGTATCTCCTAGGTTCTCCTCGACCCCCTCTTAACTCCTCCTCCCTCATATAAGCATCATCAAAGGCTCCATCTCCTTCATACTCCTCTCTACCGTATCCTTCAAAGTGGGTTGGTTGGCCTTGGCCGTTTTGATTCGGAGGATTTGGAATTTGTGGTCTTTGGTTTAATGGAGCTTGGAATGGAGGGTTCGGATTTAGTGGAGGTACTTGGCGTCCAAATCCCTCTTGTGGAATTGGAGGGGCTTGGAAATGTAGTGGTCTAGTGGAGTCTCGGTTTGGAGGAAAATAGGTAGTTTGGCTTGCGGTATTTAGTGGAGCTTGGGGTGCATTTAGCATTTGGTGGACTGTTTCGGGGGTGATGGTTGCGGAGGAGGTCCTATCATGTCCATTGGTAGATACATGTAGAGGAGTAGAAGGACGGGAGTTCCTTTGACTCTCCACTTGTTCTAATCTCCCACTAATAGTCGACACTTCCCCCTTTATTGCTGCCAAGTCCCCTCTCACGGCCCCAAATTCCGAGTTCAACCTTTCAAGTGTCCGGGTAACGGCCTCAAGAGTGACCCTCATAGAATCAAGGGCATTAGTATCCACATTATGAGACGTAGTTCCTTCCATTGTCAAGGTATTATCCGCTTTAGTTCACCACAAGTTCGTGTTCCACAAGTGTTGTATAATTGGCTAGTAACCGTGAGATTTGTAAGGTATGAGTAAGCTCTTATCCAGAATGGATTCTTGTTTGAAGACTCAAAGAATTCTTGCCGGACTAGAGTCAAAAATCAGCAACTCATTCAAACGAATAAAGCACTCAAATAAACGTTGACACGAACAAACGGTTCAAGGAACTAGTTGACAACCTAGTAGAAATGTACTAGTTTGTTAATTAGTTCTAGGACCAAGTAAGGGAAACCAAGGATCAACAATTAGCAACCAAAGAATATCCTAAGTTGAGCTTATAGTGACGTGGCATCATGCTATGGTTCCACACATTTTTTTTCTTCTCTCTTTTTTTTTTGTTAATATTCACACACTTGTTATAGTTTGCAAAGTGTTTTTGGTGGGAAAAATAAAATCTTGTAGTGTTTCACCCTTTTCAAATTCAAAAAGTTATGTTTGGTAGACTAATCCCACAAAACAAGGCTCCTTGAATTAGGGAAAAAGTGATTGACAAGACCAAAAGGTGATGGGTGCAAATCTTTCACAACAACTTTATAACTTGTCTTACAACTTGAGCACACAACAAGATGAACAAGATGAACAATTTCAAAAGATGAACACCTCAACAATCTTCTTCAACTTCTTTAGCACATAAACACAACATCCACCGATTTTATTTCTTTTTTGGTCACCAACAACATAAAACTTTCGGCCACTTCAAGTCACTACACAATGTTCAAGTTTTCTTTTTTTTTTTTCAAGCTCAACTTTTGGATTTAGACACCTTAGTGTTGGTGAGAAAGAAACCAACACTAGAAACTCACTAAACAAGCAAAATAACACTTAGATCTAGACATGCATCATCATTCTCGGCTTCAACTTTTAATGGACAGATTTCAGAATTTCCTTTTGGTGTTGTTTGTTCAAGCCGTGAACTAGCCCAAGATGGGTTATGTTGGAACACAACCGGTCTTGCTTAGATACCAAATGATACAAAATCCAACCAACAACACCAAGAACTACAAGTAGGTTCGGATTTCAGTCCAACAACACAAGAACAACAAGTTTAATTTTCAGTTTTTCAGCTCAACAACACAAGAACAACAAGATGAACAACAATGCTAGTGAATCGAAAAGAGCCCCACACGGCTTCACTAGACTTGAAGATAACAATATTAATAACAACAACAAGATAAGGAAAGATAGATAACTTGACATATAACATTCAAGAAACTAAGAACCCTAACATCAAGAGAGGACCCTAAGTCTAATGAATATAAACACCAAGTTCTTACGAGGACCAAGAGGCACTCAACGACCTCAAAACCCTTGTTTCTAGCCAAAGAGACAACACAAGTATCCCTCTACTTGTGAGATAGTAGTGGCGGCTTCCAAGAGTGGAAGAGAGAGAGAAAAGTTTAGTGTTTTAGGTTTACAAAAATCAGCATTCAAAAACTAAGGAATAGCTCTCTAATATGTTCTATTTATACTACAAACAAAAAGGATAAAATGACCCATCCGCCCTTGCTTCTTGTGCCAACCTTGAAGAGTAGTTTATTACACATTAAGACACCTCTTCACACATAAAAACGTTTAGGTCCTTGGTTGGTTCAATCACCAACTCACACACGGCCATTTGCATGAACAAAGCTTGGAGTTTTTGTAATTCCCGAGCTTGGCTTCGTGTGAAAGGCCGTGTACCTGTGGAGGCTGCCCCAACCGTATCAATTGTTATTTAGTTTTTTTGTGTTTTTGTTGCCTAAGGACATACAAACATTCTAAGTTAAGGGTGTTGATGTTCCATGGTTTCATGGCATTTTCTATTCGTAAAATTGGAAAATATGCATGCACTTAGATTTGTTTTGGTAGATATGATATGTTTTTGTGTTTATTTTGTATAGAAATAAGTTTTGGAGCTGAACATGATGAAGGGATTCAATATAGACCGAAAATCCCACCTATGAGGATAACTACGTGGCATAGGTAGTACTTACGAGGCATAGGTAGCTATCGTAGGTTTTAGAGATAAAACTTCAAAGAATCAGAAGTTGAATAATGTTTACTGCTACCTATGAAGAGTTACCTATCGCCCGTAGGTATAACCTATGGTGTTGCAGGTACCATCATAAGTAGCAGAGATTAAATTTAGGAGAAGCTGACAAGATTGCGGATTTCCTGGCACTTATGAGGGCCACCTACATCCCGTAAGTGGCATCGTAGGTGGCCACCAACCTAAGTTTCCCGATTATTTTTTGTTTAGATTTCTTGCATTTTTATGTACTCTATAAACACTCTTGTGATTTTTTATGCACTCATACTATTCAAAAACATATATTTGATTTTGATCATGGAATCTCTTCGTTCTTGGTGTCTGGTTGATTAAATGATTTAAGATTTTTGGTTTTAATCTTCATTATTGTGAGACTACTTCTATGCTTTCTGTATTGAAATCCATGGATTATTTTTGAAACTATGAGCTTTTAATTCCCTTACCTAGGGTTGTGGGAATCCTAGTAGAATAACAAAGTAAGAGAAGTATGATGTTCTTCTAGATCAATGTTTACACTTTTTCTGTGATCTTCTTCATTTTAATTCTTGTGTTAGTGGTGGCCAACTCTAAGAACCTAGTTGTATTTGAGATTATCTTCAAAAGAGAGATTGGTATAAGGGGAAAAATAATACAACAGTGATTCAAGGAAATCAATTGATACAAAATCAAACCAACAACACCAAGAGCTACAAGTAGGCTCGGATTTCAGTCCAACAACACAAGAACAACAAGTTTAAGTTTCGGTTTTTCAGCCCAACAACACAAGAACAACAAGATAGATAACAATGCTAGTGAATCGAAAAGAGCCCCACACGGCTTCACTAGACTTTAAGATAACAAAATTAACAACAACAACAAGATAAAGAAACATAGATAACTTGACATATAACATTCAAGAAACTAAGAACCCTAACATCAAGAGAGGACCCTAAGTCTAATGAATATAAACACCAAGTTCTTACGAGGACCAAGAGGCACTCAACGACCTCAAAACCCTTGTTTCTAGCCAAAGAGACAACACAAGTATCCCTCTACTTGTGAGATACTAGGGGCGGCTTCTAAGAGTGGAAGAGAGAGAGAAATGTTTAGTGTTTTTAGGTTACAAAAATCAGCATTCAAAAACTAAGGAATAACTCTCTAACATGTTCTATTTATACTACAAACAAAAGGGGTAAAATGACCCATCCGCCCTTGCTTCTTGTGCCAACCTTGGAGAGTAGTTTATTACACATTAAGATCTCTCTTCACACATAAAAACGTTTAGGTCCTTGGTTGGTTCAATCACCAACTCACACACGGCCATTTGCATGAACAAAGCTTGGAGTTTTTGTAATTCCCGAGCTTGGCTTCGTGTGAAAGGCCGTGTACCTATGGAGGCTGCCCCAACCGTATCATCCTCTCCATCTTGAGAGGAATTTGACCTCAAATTCAGCATTTGGTCATCTTCAACCGCATCCACGAGGGAGAGATCACCAACGTTGAAAGTGTTGTGCACTTGATATTCCGGTGGAAGGTCAATCTTGTAGGCGTTGTCATTGATTCTCTCAAGTACTTGGAAAGGACCATCACCCCTTGGCAGCAATTTGGACTTCCTTTGAGCTGGAAACCGATCCTTTCGAAGATGCACCCACACCCAATCTCCGGGTTCAAGCACAAGCCTTCTTCTCCCTTTGTTTACCCTTTTTGCAACCTCTTGGTTCTTCTTTTCAAGCTTGATCCGCACCGTCTCATGCATTTTCTTCATTGCCTCGGCTCTTTTATTTTCATCTAAGCTGGTCATGAGATCACTAGACAAAGGAGTGAGATCTAAAGGGGTAAGGGGATTCAGGCCGTAAACACATTCAAAGGGAGTCATTCCCGTGCTCGAATGTATTACCCGGTTGTATGCAAATTCCACCAAGGGTAGGTGATCTTCCCATGAAGTCAGTTTACCTTTAACCATAGAACGTAGCATAGACCTTAAGGTTCTATTTACTACCTCCGTTTGGCCATCGGTTTGTGGGTGGCAAGACGTGGAGAAAAGTAACTTCGTTCCAAGCCTACCCCACATGGACTTCCAAAAGAGACTTAGGAACTTGGAGTCCCTATCGCTCACAATAGTCCTCGGTACCCCGTGAAGCTTTACAACATGTTCAACAAATAATGAAGCTACACTACGAGCATCCTCGGTTTTAGCACATGGAATAAAATGAGCCATTTTAGAGAATCTATCAACAATAACAAAAATGCTATCTCGCCCCTTTCTAGTCCTTGGCAGCCCCAAAACAAAATCCATCGAAATGTCCAACCAAGGTCTAAGGGGAGTAGGGAGTGGGGTGTATAATCCTTGAGGTAGGAGACGAGATTTCGCACTCCGGCAGGCCACACATTGACTACAAATTTTAGTGACGTCTTTGCGCATTTTGGGCCAATAGAAGTTCTCCTCTAAGATTCCGAGGGTCTTGTCTACCCCAAAGTGCCCCATGAGGCCTCCGTCATGGGCCTCCCTCACAAATAATTCCCTCCAAGAACTAGAAGGAACACACAACCTCCTTCCTTTGAACAAATACCCATCGAACCGAGAGTGATATAAGAATAATGACCGCCTTGGCTTTTGACGACATCATTCGAAGTCACAATGTGAAGAATCAAGCTTTGGTCACATGGAGGGCATGGGATCATACTTGGAGGGGATGTTTTTAGCCTACCATCGACCAAACCCAAGTGTGGAAGATTGATTGGAGCCTTGAAGACTTAAGGACTCTCGAATTTGGACCACCTTTGTTGGTTCACGGTTTTGGTGCCTTTACTAAGGGCATTTCGGTCACTTAGCCTAAGGGGCATTTTGGACAATTCATATTGTCTTCCAACACACCAAGGCCGCCCCTCTCATTAAGGGTAATATGGTCTTTTGTCTTCTTTTGTAATACACTATAAATAGGCCCCTTAGTCTTATTTTCACTTAGTTTTTGGTGGATGAAAGAAATGAGATTTTGAGATTCTTAAAATCCTCTCTCTTGAGAGTAGACCAACTTAGTGTAATTCTAGTATAGGGCTTGGAAAAGCTAACATTGTTCTTTGCTTGGAAACGGTAGATCTTGAGGCGAGTTCGTTCCCTTGGTGGTCACCGTAAGAGTGTGGTTTTGATTGTTACATTCATTAGGGGTTTTTGAGTTTAATATACTCTTTAGTTCTTAATCTTGTAATAATCTTGGTCTCACTATCTATCTTTATTTTTCTTGCAATCGTGTATGTGTTGTTGTAGTGGACTGTTTTGGGCCTTCGTTGGATCCGAAACTTGTATTGTTGTTGTACATCTTGTTCATCACGTTTTGTAGCTGTTTTGGTGTTGAAATACACCCTTGTATCTTGTATTCTTGTTGTTGGTAGCGAATCCGAGAGTGGTCTCCATCTTGGTCCTCAAATCCTTAAGATTAGTGGACTGTTTTGGAGTTATTTCGTGCTTCCCTTGTCGATCCCGTATCATTTGGTATCAGAGCTAGGTCACGGGTTCGAATCCCGCTTACACCATGCGCAGGTTCGAGGGCGAACCTTTCCCTAAGAAAGGGGGGATGATGGCAGATGGCCAGTCATCTCAGGTTTGGAAAGGATGACACCCAAAGGGGGTGTGGGTCCATCTCGAGTTGGCCTTGGTGGGGGTGTGTGATCGGGTTCGTGACCCTTTGGTTCAGGGCCTTTAAAGGGTGGGATGCGCCTTCCTCTACCAGCTATAGCTTTTAGAGCAGTTGGTTAGTGGTTCACCCTTAAGGTTGATGATGGCAGATGGCCAGTCATCTCAGGTTTGGAAAGGATGACACCCAAAGGGGGTGTGGGTCCATCTCGAGTTGGCCTTGGTGGGGGTGTGTGATCGGGTTCGTGACCCTTTGTTGTTGTTGTTGTTCTTGATGTTCATCACCACCTTCATATATTGTTGAAGATAAAGTGAATGCTAAATCCAAAAAGTTGAAGGAAAAAGGTGTATTATTTGTTAGTCTTGAAAGACACTACAACCAACAAAGACCTATCAATCAAGTCTCAACCACTTTCCAACACTTTTTCATGATTTACGGATCCATGTTTTAAGGAGAAGTACAATAAAGTCAAGTCTTGAAAACTTGAAATTGAAAAGGGCTCCAAGACTTGTTTGAATTTCCCTCCTTAAACAAATTCCACCAAAGTCCAAATTGAAAAATTGACCAAGACTTGAAATTGGACAACAAAAGTTGTGTGGGGCCGAAACCAATACGTGACTGCCATGTCATCACTGCTACTGTTCACACAATATTTCCGAGCTCAAAATTTTAGATTCTTAGTTTCATCTTATTGTTTCATTAGTTTCATGTCTTGATTCTAGAATTAATTAACAACTAGTAATCACCTACTTAGTTGTAGATTAATTATTGAATCCGTTTCTTCGTGTCTTCGTTGTTTGTGTGCTTTTCTCATTTTTAGCTCGTAGTAACTTCTTTGTTTCAAGTTCGTAAGTAGATTTTGTGTTGTGTCTTGAGTCGATCAAACAAGAATATATTCCGGCCGCCAAGTTGAATTGACATCCTATTGACTACCGGAGTATAAGCAACTTTCAATATTCGCCGCTCCAATTGTGAGAATCACAAAGGTGAGTGTATCGAGTGTTGTTGAGGAGCTTTACTACTAATCTTGTTTGTTCATTTTGTAGGTTTAAAGGGTGATATAAGGGGAACATGACTTCGATAGCCGGGGATTATTGTGACTACAATATGGGAGACTATGATTGTAGTGAGGGTTTTTATGGCTACGAAGTTGAGGGAGATTGCGGAGGCTATGAAAATAGTCATGATCAAAACATAGGCAGATTTGAAAGTTACTGTTTTGAGGGAGAAAATGAGGTGAATGAAGTACCTAGTGCTTATGGTGACTTTGGAGATGATGTAGGACCTCGTGATGGATCTTATGATGAAGTTGGGACATGTGAGGAGTCTCGCACTCCCCACTCCGAACCTAGATTTGGTGTTAGGTATAACCCTTTCGTTCGCAAACCTTATGAGAGCTATGATGAGAGTACACGTGAGGAGTGTGAAGATTCATATTCTCCACCTTGTAGTACTTCTTATCAAGGTCGATATAGTGTGAATGGTTATACTAGCAATAGTGTAGGTTTTCCAATGAGAAGAAGAGAGTATGCATCTCCAAAACCGAGGGGTACTCATGTGCTTTACAATGTTGATCCGAGAAGGAGTGTACACTCCGGAAAGGTGACCATTTGATACAAGAAATACAACGGAAGCACGAAACAAACACTCAAAACAGTCCACAAGTTCAAGAGAACCGAGGACCCTTTGAATGACCCCTCTCGGATTCAAGATCTACAACAAGAATACAAGATACAAGGGTGTATTTCAACACCAAAACAGCTACAAAACGTGATGAACAAGATGTACAACAACAATACAAGTTTCGGATCCAACGAAGGCCCAAAACAGTCCACTACAACAACACATACACGATTGCAAGAAAAATAAAGATAGATAGTGAGACCAAGATTATTACAAGATTAAGAACTAAAGAGTATATTAAACTCAAAAACCCCTAATGAATGTAACAATCAAAACCACACTCTTACGGTGACCACCAAGGGAACGAACTCACCTCAAGATCTACCGTTTCCAAGCAAAGATCAATATTGGCTTTTCCAAGCCCTATGCTAAGGGTGACTTTTCCAAGTCCTACAACTAATGGAGTTACACTCTCAAAAGAGAGAGAGAATATTTCTTTCAATTCTTCATCAACTAAAAAACTAAGTGAAAATAAGACTAAGGGGCCTATTTATAGTGTATTACAAAAGAAGACAAAAAGACCATATTACCCTTAATGAGAGGGGCGGCCTTGGTGTGTAATTACACCATGTGTAATGTCCAAAATACCCTTAATTAAGGCCCAAAACCGTGAGTCCTCAACCTTAAATTCTCCAAGCAATCTTCCACACGCGAGATTGCTTTAAGTTATGCTCAAAACGGGTCCTCCATGCATGTTCTTGTTTTCTCGAGGTGACCAAGTCTTGAGTCTCTATGTGTTGGCCTCCAAAAATGTCATCAAAAGATAAGTAGGCCATTTGTCCCGTATCATCCTCCCCTTCTTGAAAAGGATTCGACCTCGAATCCAAACCTTGCAAAAAACCGAAGAGAGGACAAACAAATACAAATTCCTCATGGCATGAGGGTTAGGGTTAGCATAAAAATCATCTCAACACGCCAAGGTTGTACATATTTGCAATATAACCAAGAATCCTTTGAAAGGAATATTAAAAACTCAATAAAAGATGTACAAAGGATTTGGTTATAGGATACATCAAAAGTAACACTTTGCTTGGCATGTTGACCAAGCAACAAGTTTGGTGCACCAACATCACCATTTCTAAATTTGGCACCCGGGTCAAATGGGAAAAGTGGCCATAGACACGGGTCTCGACAACACTTCCCTTTCCCGTGGTCTACACCTAAACTAAATGACATACTCTCTACAATAACATACATATCATCCAAATCAAATAGAGAGTAGAGAAAGGTATCACTCAAATCGACTTCTACTAAGGTGCTCTCATGTGTGTACTCACTACTAGTTTCCCAATAATCACTATGAGTACGCTCAACAATGAAATCACACAAAGTAGAAGAAGAAGTAGCTTCCGCAACTACACATTCCTTACCCTTAAGAGTACTCTCATCTTCCAAGAAGAGATTTCCCTCTTTAGGAGGAATGTTGTCACACCATAGTGGGTTAGCATATAGGTTATAGCTTCCAAGGTAAGCTATACCGTCATTTTCACCACTAGGTTCATTAGAAGTGTTTAAATCATCTTCAAACAAGACATTACACCTAAAGAGAGTGTGTTCAGACCGCACGGACAGATTTGGAATAAGCAAGTTCCTCGCACTCTAAATGATCAATATCAGGTTTCAAGGATGTTCCAAACACAAGATTACCCCAAGAAGAGATCTCGGGTTCACTCCCACTTTGTTGACCAACATTTTCAAATACTTCACTCACTTGAGTCCTATTAAGCACATCACACACATACTCAAGTGGGGAACAATTTTCACAAACAAGTTGATCAACACCAATTACACAAGACGATGTACTTCCGTTCAACATATAAGCTTCAACACTAGGTGGACATAAATTGATCTTACAAGAAGAGTCAATTTCGTCATCAATAGGATCAACTAGTGTATCCAAACTCACAATATGTACATCATCAACAAGAGGCACGGAATCATTAGACTCATAAATAAGTAAGCTACTACTCACACTCAATGGCTTACTAGCCACACAATTGTCATTCACATGCACTAAAGTGTAAGAGTTAGCTATTTTACCTTTAAGATCTTGAGTAGACTCTTCCTTGCCGTGAGGTGAAGGACCTCCACAAGCTTGGGCAGCAACTTCCTTTTGGCATTGTTCGCCTTCGCTTGCCATGTTGGTACCTACACAAATGTCCTTAGAAATGGAAGGACAACCAATGTTAGCACGGTTTGGTGGCAATCCCCTCACTTCGCTCCACATATCCTCTCCTTTTTCCACTCTCGGATTGCCACCTTGCACTTCCTTACTCCTCTCAATCTTTTGTCTCTCATCATAAATCGGATTGGAGTAGGTAAACATTTCTCTTTGCGGTTTGGGCAGCAAGTATGTTATGAGGCGATTTCCCCATTGGTCTCTTACAATATTAGGCCAATTTTGCACGTTAGGAACTTGATGTCGTGCAAACCAATCGGCACCCAAGCTCATATGACCGTAGGTTAAGGAAAAAACATCGCACCACACCTCCTCATGGTAATCAAATTGGGAGAAGACAACTTTTACCCTCTCGGTAACCTTGAACTCGCCCAAGTAGTATGGAACAAGTAAAGGCTCTCGCAATAACCCCAAGTAATCAACCATGGACGGAAGAATGTAGTTTCCATAGTACCTATCATTCAACACCATAAGGCAGCCCGGTATCCCACAAATAGTCACCTTTCCGGAGTGTACACTCCTTCTTGGATCTACATTGTAAGGCATACGAGTACCCCTTAGTTTTGGAGATGCATATCCTCTTCTTCTCATTGGACAACCTCCACTAGAGCTAGTATAACCATTCACACTATATCGACTTTGATAAGAAGTACTACAAGGTGGAGAATATGGATCTTCATACTCCTCACGTGTACCCTCATCATAGCTCTCATAAGCTTTGCAAACAAAAGGGTTATACCTAACACCAAATCTAGGTTCGGAGTAAGAAGTGTAAGACTCCTCACATGCCCCAACATCATCATAAGATCCATCACGAGGTCCTACATCATCTCCAAAGTTACCATAAGCACTAGGCACTTCATTCACCTCATTTTCTCCCTTAAAACAGTAACTTTCAAATCTGCCCAAGTCTCGATCATGGCTATTTTCATAGCCTCCGCAATCTCCCTCAACTTCGTAGCCATAAAACCCTTCACTACAATCATAGTCTCCCATGTTGTAGTCACAATAATCCCCGGCTATCGAAGACATGTTCCCCTTATATCACCCTTTAAACCTACAAAATGAACAAACAAGATTAGTAGTAAAGCTCCTCACCAACACTCGTATACACTCACCTTTGTGATCCTCACAATTGGAGCGGCGAATATTGAAAGTTGCTTATACTCCGGTAGTCAATAGGATGTCAATTCTACTTGGCGGCCGGAATAGATTCTTGTTTGATCGACTCAAGACACAAAAATAAAATTCACTTACGAACTTGAAACAAAGAAGTTACTACGAGTTAAAAAAAATGAGAAAAGCACACAAACAACGAAGACACGAAGAAACGGATTCAATAATTAATCTACAACTAAGTAGGTGATTTACTAGTTGTTAATTAATTCTAGAATCAAGACATGAAACTAATGAAACAATAAGATGAAACTAAGAATCTAAAATTTTGAGCTCGGAAATATTGCGTGAACAGTAGCAGTGATGACATGGCAGTCACGTATTGGTTTCGGTCCCACACAACTTTTGTTGTCCAATTTCAAGTCTTGGTCAATTTTTAATTTGGACTTTGGTGGAATTTGTTTAAGGAGGGAAATTCAAACAAGTCTTGGAGCCCTTTTCAATTTCAAGTTTTCAAGACTTGACTTTATTGTACTTCTCCTTAAAACATGGATCCGTAAATCATGGAAAAGTGTTGGAAAGTGGTTGAGACTTGATTGATAGGTCTTGGTTGGTTGTAGTGTCTTTCAAGACTAACAAATAATACACCTTTTTCCTTCAACTTTTTGGATTTAGCATTCACTTTATCTTCAACAATATATGAAGGTGGTGATGAACATCAAGAACAACAACAACAACAACAAGAACTACAACAATAATCTTCAAGAACACCAACAATTTTTCACACGGCCAACTCCAATCCACAATAACAATATCTCCAACACTTGGCCAAGACAACTACAACTTCAACAAAATGGTTTTCAATCCACCAATTAACAACAATATCACGTGGCCAAGCTTATAACAACAACAAGATGAAAACCACAAGGCCCAAAACAGTCCACCACAATGGCCAAGCTTATGTTCACAACAACCTTTCAACAAGTTCAAGCTCAAGTTTAGATCTAGACTCAAAGTGTTAGTGGGCAAGAAAACTAACACTAGGAACAACAAAACAAACAAGAAAACTATTAGATCTAGACATACAACAACAAATCTCGGCCAAGACACAACAAGAACACGATTTTGGCCAAGAACACAAACACGGACAGATTGCTATTTTTCTGGAAATTTCAGTTTTCCCTTTTTTTTTTTTTTTTTTTTTAACAAGAAAGCCCAAGATTGATCTTGTAGGAACAAGATCAAGCCATGCTTTGATACCAAATGATACAAGAAATACAACGGAAGCACGAAACAAACACTCAAAACAGTCCACAAGTTCAAGAGAACCGAGGACCCTTTGAATGACCCCTCTCGGATTCAAGATCTACAACAAGAATACAAGATACAAGGGTGTATTTCAACACCAAAACAGCTACAAAACGTGATGAACAAGATGTACAACAACAATACAAGTTTCGGATCCAACGAAGGCCCAAAACAGTCCACTACAACAACACATACACGATTGCAAGAAAAATAAAGATAGATAGTGAGACCAAGATTATTACAAGATTAAGAACTAAAGAGTATATTAAACTCAAAAACCCCTAATGAATGTAACAATCAAAACCACACTCTTACGGTGACCACCAAGGGAACGAACTCACCTCAAGATCTACCGTTTCCAAGCAAAGATCAATATTGGCTTTTCCAAGCCCTATGCTAAGGGTGACTTTTCCAAGTCCTACAACTAATGGAGTTACACTCTCAAAAGAGAGAGAGAATATTTCTTTCAATTCTTCATCAACTAAAAAACTAAGTGAAAATAAGACTAAGGGGCCTATTTATAGTGTATTACAAAAGAAGACAAAAAGACCATATTACCCTTAATGAGAGGGGCGGCCTTGGTGTGTAATTACACCATGTGTAATGTCCAAAATACCCTTAATTAAGGCCCAAAACCGTGAGTCCTCAACCTTAAATTCTCCAAGCAATCTTCCACACGCGAGATTGCTTTAAGTTATGCTCAAAACGGGTCCTCCATGCATGTTCTTGTTTTCTCGAGGTGACCAAGTCTTGAGTCTCTATGTGTTGGCCTCCAAAAATGTCATCAAAAGATAAGTAGGCCATTTGTCCCGTATCACCATTTGTGGGATACCGGGCTGCCTCGTTGTGTTAAATGATAGGTACTATAGAAACTACATTGTTCCATCCATGGTTGATTACTTGGGGTTATTTTGCGAGCCTTTACTTGTTCCATACTTCTTGGACGGGTTTAAGGTTACCGAGAGGGTAAAAGTTGTCTTCTCCCAATTTAATTACCATGAGGAGGTGTGGTGTGATGTTTTTCCCATAACCTATGGTTATGTGAGCTTGGGCGCCGATTGGTTTGCACAACATAAAGTTCCAAATATGCAAAATTTGGCCTAATATTATAAGAGACCGATGGGGAAATTGCCTTGAGACGTACATTCTGCCCGGGCCGCAAAAAGAAGTTCCTACCTACTCCAATTCAACTTATTATGAGAGACAAAAGATTGAGAGGAGTAAGGGAGTGAAAGGTGGTAATCCGAGAGTGGAAAAAGGAGAGGTTGTGTTGAGCGAAGTGAGGGGATTACCACCAAACTATACTAACATTGGTTGTCCTTCTATTTCTAAGGACATTTGTGTAGGTACCAACATGGCAAGCGAAGAAGAACAATGCCAAAGGAAAGTTGCTGCCCAAACCTTTGGAGGACCTTCACACCATGACAAAGAAGAATCTACTCAAGGACTTCAAGGTAAAATGGCTAACTCTTACACTTTTGTACATGTGAATGATAATTGTGCGGCTAGTAGCCCATTGAGTGTGAGTTGTAGCTTACCTATATGTGAGTCTATTGTTTCTTTGCCACTTGATGATGATGTACATATTGTGAGTGTGGATACACTCGTTGATCCTATTGATAACGAAATTGACTCTTCTTGTAAGATCGATTTATGTCCACCTAGTGTTGAAACCATTATGATGAATGAAAGTACGTTATCTTCTGAAATTTGTGTTGATCAACTTATGTGTGAAAACTATCCACCACTTGAGTATGTGTGTGATGTGCTTAATAGGACTCAAGTGAGTGAAATATTTGAAAATGTTGGTCAACAAGGTGAGAATGAACCCGAGAGCTCTTCTTGGGGTAATATTGTGTTTGAAACATCCTTGAAACTTGATATTGATTATTTAGAGAGTGAGGAGCTTGCTTGTTCCAAATCTGTCCGTGAGGTAGATCACACTCTTTTTAGGTATAATGTCTTGTTTGAAGATGATTTAAACACTCCTAATGAACCTAGTGGTGAAAATGATGGTATAGCTTCCCTTGGAAGCTATAGCCTATATGCTAACCCACTATGGTGTGACAACATTCTTCCTAAAGAGGGAAAACTCATCTTGGAAGATGAGAGTACTCCTAAGGGTAAGGAATGTGTAGTTGCGGAAGCTACTTCTTCTTCTACTTTGTGTGATTTCATTGTTGAGAGTACTCATGGTGTTTATTGGGAAACTAGTAGTGAGTACACACATGAGAGCACCTTAGTAGAAGTCGATTTGAGTGATACGTTTCTCTACTCTCTATTTTCTTTGGATGATATGTATGTTATTATAAAGAGTATGTCATTTAGTTTGGGTGTAAATCACGGGAAAGGGAAGTGTTGTCGAGACCCGTGTCTATGGCCACTTTTCCCATTTGACCCCGGTGCCAAATTTAGGCATGGTGATGTTGGTGCACCAAACTTGTTGCTTGGTCTATATGACAAGCAAAGTGTTACTCTTGATGTACCCTATAACCAAACCCTTTGTACATCTTTTATTGAGTTTTAATATTCCTTTCAAAGGATTCTTGGTTATATTGCAAATATGTGCAACCTTGGCATGTTGAGATGATTTGTTATGCTAACCCTAACCCTCATGCCATGAGGAGTTTGCATTTGTGTGTCCTCTTTTCAGTTTTGCAAGGTTTGGATTCGAGGTCGAATCCTTTTCAAGAAGAGGAGGATGATATAAGAATAATGACCGCCTTGGCTTTTGACGACATCATTCGAAGTCACAATGTGAAGAATCAAGCTTTGGTCACATGGAGGGCATGGGATCATACTTGGAGGGGATGTTTTTAGCCTACCATCGACCAAACCCAAGTGTGGAAGATTGATTGGAGCCTTGAAGACTTAAGGACTCTCGAATTTGGACCACCTTTGTTGGTTCACGGTTTTGGTGCCTTTACTAAGGGCATTTCGGTCACTTAGCCTAAGGGGCATTTTGGACAATTCATATTGTCTTCCAACACACCAAGGCCGCCCCTCTCATTAAGGGTAATATGGTCTTTTGTCTTCTTTTGTAATACACTATAAATAGGCCCCTTAGTCTTATTTTCACTTAGTTTTTGGTGGATGAAAGAAATGAGATTTTGAGATTCTTAAAATCCTCTCTCTTGAGAGTAGACCAACTTAGTGTAATTCTAGTATAGGGCTTGGAAAAGCTAACATTGTTCTTTGCTTGGAAACGGTAGATCTTGAGGCGAGTTCGTTCCCTTGGTGGTCACCGTAAGAGTGTGGTTTTGATTGTTACATTCATTAGGGGTTTTTGAGTTTAATATACTCTTTAGTTCTTAATCTTGTAATAATCTTGGTCTCACTATCTATCTTTATTTTTCTTGCAATCGTGTATGTGTTGTTGTAGTGGACTGTTTTGGGCCTTCGTTGGATCCGAAACTTGTATTGTTGTTGTACATCTTGTTCATCACGTTTTGTAGCTGTTTTGGTGTTGAAATACACCCTTGTATCTTGTATTCTTGTTGTTGGTAGCGAATCCGAGAGTGGTCTCCATCTTGGTCCTCAAATCCTTAAGATTAGTGGACTGTTTTGGAGTTATTTCGTGCTTCCCTTGTCGATCCCGTATCAGAGAGTAGGAGGAATGGTCATTCTCCTTAAGCCAACGGTCCCTTCCCCACTCTTCGCATTCCCTAAAAATAGGAGCAAAGGTAGGATCCTCGGGATACAACAACCGCAAGCTCTCAAAACCCATCAATTTCGAAGACAAGGTAGCAACAAGCACATGCTTCCTAGACAAGGCATCGGCAACAACATTTTCCTTTCCCCTTTTGTAATGAATTACATAAGGGAAAGTCTCGATGAACTCAATCCACTTAGCATGACGCCTATTCAACTTGTCTTGGCTCTTAAGGTGTTTCAACGACTCATGATCCGTTCGTATCACAAACTCCTTAGGCCACAAATAATGTTGCCAATTTCCCAAAGCTCTAACAAGGGCGTACAACTCCAAATCATAAGTTGAGTAATTAAGAGTTGCCCCTTTGAGCTTTTCACTGAAATAAGCAACGGGCTTACCTTCTTGCATCAAAACAGCCCCGATGCCAACCTTACTAGCATCACACTCTACTTCAAACATCTTATCAAAATCGGGCAATTACAATTAAGGCGCCGAGATGAGCGTAGCTTTCAAGGCCTCAAAAGCCCTAGCCTGCTCATCACCCCATTTAAAGGGTCCGTCCTTTCTAATTACCTCGGTCAAGGGGGCTGCTATGGAACTAAATCCTTTGACAAACCTCCTATAAAAGCTTGCCAACCCGTGGAAACTTCGGATTTCTCCAATAGTTTTAGGGGTCGGCCAACTTCGAATAGAGTCTATCTTGGAATCGTCCACTTCCACACCCCTTGAGCTCACGACAAAACCCAAGAATATAACCTTATCAACACCAAAAGAACACTTCTCCATGTTGGCATACAGCTTCTCCTTTCGGAGCACATCAAACACACATCTCAAATGCATTACATGATCATCAATAGATTTACTATACACCAACACATCATCAAAGTAAACCACCACAAACTTTCCAATATAAGGCTTCATTACATGATTCATTAGCCTCATAAAGGTGCTAGGAGCATTGGTAAGGCCGAAGGGCATGACCAGCCACTCATATAGACCGAATTTGGTCTTGAATGCGGTCTTCCACTCATCACCGGGTTGCATTCGAATTTGGTGATAGCCGCTCCTAAGGTCCACTTTAGAAAACAAACAAGATCCGTGGAGCTCATCTAACATATCATCTAGTCTAGGGATTGGATGACGATACCTTATAGTGATTTTGTTGATGGCTCTACAATCGACGCACATGCGCCAAGTTCCGTCCTTCTTCGGTACCAAAAGCACCGGAACAGCACATGGACTCATGCTTTCCTTGATGTATCCCTTGTTGAGAAGCTCCTCAACTTGTCTTTCAAGCTCCTTAGTGTCCATGGGATTGCTCCTATAGGCCGGTTTGTTCGGAAGTTGTGAACCCGGCACCAAATCAATTTGGTGCTCAATTCCCCGAAGTGGGGGCAATCCTTGCGGAAGTTCTTGAGGAAATACATCTTCATACTCCTGCAACACACAAGAAATCAAAGGGGAAATGGAAGAATTAGTGGGGTTAGTATTAAAACAATGGGCCAAAAGTAACATCGGCTTGTTTTCATCATGGTCCACGAAGAGTTCTTTCCTCCTAGCCAACATCACTACGTTTTCCATCTCCCTTGTCGTTGGGATAGCCTCGGATGTCCCTACTTCCTCACCTACGGCATCCCCCCCTTTTCTCCCTTTCTGGATTCCTTCCCCTTTCCCTTCAACTCTCTCATCTTTTGATGCCACTCAGTTACTTGGGAGGGTGAAAGAGGGTGAAGTGTGACCTTTCGGCCATCCTTCTCAAGCGTATACCGGTTGGACCTCCCATCGTGTTTAGTAGACCTATCATATTGCCATGGTCTACCTAATAACAAGTGACATGCTTGCATTGGGATCACGTCACAAAGCACTTCGTCGTGGTAGTTTCCCACCTTAAACCGAATCACACATTGCCTTGTGACCTTTAATTCACCACAATCGTTCAACCATTGTAGCTTGTAAGGACTAGTGTGTAGTGTAGTTGGTAGCTTCAAGAAATTTACCATAGCATGGCTCGCAACATTTGTACAACTACCACTATCAATCACCAAGGTGCACACACTCCCCTTTACAAGACACTTAGTATGGAATAGATTTTCCCTTTGACTCGGGTCATCTATCGCCTTACTAATCATGACACGTCTAACCACAAAGTTTGGAACCACACACTCCCCTTCTTGTGGATAGACATCTTCACTACCATCTAATTCATCATCATTCGGCCCATTTTCAGCTCCCTCTCCATCTTGAGGTTCGGCCTCATCCTCCCCCCATTCGGAAACCACCTCCTCACCAAGGTAGTACACTTTCCCTTCTCGTAGGATCACATTGCGCCGGTTCGGACATTCATTGGCCTTATGCCCCCAACCTTGGCACTTGAAGCATTGGAACCCCTTTGGGTTGGGATATTTGTGAGCCTCCGGTTTTGGAGGGAATTTAGGGACTGTTTTGGACTCGGGCAGCTTCGTAGGGGCGGGTTGGTCCTTGTTTTTGGGCCAACCCGAGGGGGTTTGTACCCTTGCCTTGAAGGATGATCTCTCCTTAAGTTCCCTTTCAATCTCAAGGGCCGCTTGGAATATACCGTCAATGGTTTCAAACCGGTGAAGGGTCAAATGAGTGGAGATCTCTTTGTTTAACCCACACTTGAACCGGATGATGTCGTGACTGATTTGCTCCCCACGATGATCAAGTTTCAACATGAGTTGTTGGAACTCATCAAAATAGGCCATCACACTCTTGCCTCCTTGCCGCAGGCCATATAATCTAGCAAGCAACTCATGACGATATCTCTCGGGAAGGTATCGTTGTCTCATCAAATACCTCAACCGATACCAAGGTGGTGGCTGCCCATCAACTAATTCATTACCAAATAGTTTAACATACTCCCACCAAGTGTTAGCATAGCCCTCGAGGTGAGCTATAGTGTAGCAACTCTTCTTTTCTTCCGAGATGTCATTAACTTGGAAAACTTTGTCACAAGCCGATTCCCAAGTTAAGTAGGTCTCGGGGTCACTTTCACCCTTAAAGATGGGTAGGCTCAACTTGATGGTGTTGATGCCTACGTCTCTCTCTTGGTGTCGGTTTCCCCTATCTCCATACCCCCGGTATCTCCTAGGTTATCCTCGACCCCCTCTTAACTCCTCCTCCCTCATATAAGCATCATCAAAGGCTCCCTCTCCTTCATACTCCTCTCTACCGTATCCTTCAAAGTGGGCTGGTCGGCCTTGGCCGTTTTGATTCGGAGGATTTGGAATTTGCGGTCTTTGGGTTAATGGAGCTTGGAATGGAGGGTTCGGATTTAGTGGAGGTACTTGGCGTCCAAATCCCTCTTGTGGAATTGGAGGGGCTTGGAAATGTAGTGGTCTAGTGGGGTCTCGGTTTGGAGGAAAATAGGTAGTTTGGCTTGCGGTATTTAGTGGAGCTTGGGGTGCATTTAGCATTTGGTGGACTATTTCGGGGGTGATGGTTGCGGAGGAGGTCCTATCATGACATTTGGTAGATACATGTAGAGGAGTAGAAGGACGAGAGTTCCTTTGACTCTCCACTTGTTCTAATCTCCCACTATTAGTCGACACTTCCCCCTTTATTGCTGCCAAGTCCCCTCTCACGGCCCCAAATTCCGAATTCAACCTTTCAAGTGTCCGGGTAACGGCCTCAAGAGTGACCCTCATAGAATCAAGGGCATTAGTATCCACATTATGAGACGTAGCTCCTTCCATTGTCAAGATATTATCCGCTTTAGTTCACCACAAGTTCGTGTTCCACAAGTGTTGTATAATTGGCTAGTAACCGTGAAATTTTTAAGGTATGAGTAAGCTCTTATCCGGAATGGATTCTTGTTTGAAGACTCAAAGAATTCTTGCCGGACTAGAGTCAAAAATCAGCAACTCATTCAAACGAATAAAAGCACTCAAATAATCGTTGACACGAACAAACGGTTCAAGGAACTAGTTGACAACCTAGTAGGAAGGTACTAGTTTGTTAATTAGTTCTAGGACCAAGTAAGGGAAACCAAGGATCAACAATTAGCAACCAAAGAATATCCTAAGTTGAGCTTATAGTGACGTGGCAGCATGCAATGGTTCCACACGTTCTTCTTTTTTTTTTTTTTTTTGTTTTAATATTCACACAACTTGTTATAGTTTGCAAAGTGTTTTGGTGGGAAAAATAAAATCTTGTAGTATTTCATCCTTTTCAAACTCAAGAAAGTGAGGTTTGGTTGACTAATCCCACAAAACAAGGCTCCTTGAATTAGGGAAAAGTGATTGACAAGACTAAAGGTGATGGGTGCAAGTCTTTCACAACAACTTTATAGCTTGTCTTACAACTTGAGCACACAACAAGATGAACAAGATGAACAAGTTCAAAAGATGAACACCTCAACAAACTTCATCAACTTCTTTAGCACATAAACACACAACCACCGATTTTTCTTTTTGATACGGTTGGGACAGCCTCCACACGTACACGGCCTTTCACACGAAGCCAAGCTCGGGAATTACAAAAACTCCAAGCTTTGTTCATGCAAATGGCCGTGTGTGAGTTGGTGATTGAACCAACCAAGGACCTAAACGTTTTTATGTGTGAAGAGGGGTCCTAATGTGTAATAAACTACTCTTCAAGGATGGCACAAGAAGCAAGGGCGGATGGGTCATTTTGCCCCTTTTGTTTGTAGTATAAATAGAACATGTTAGAGAGTTAGACTTCACTTTTTGAAAGCTGATTTTTGTAACCTAAACACTAAACATTTCTCTCTCTCTTTTCCACTCTTGGAGCCGCCACCAATATCTCACAAGTAGAGGGATACTTGTGTTGTCTCTTTGGCTAGAAACAAGGGTTTTGAGGTCTTTGAGTGCCTCTTGGTCCTCGTAAGAACTTGGTGTTTATATTCATTAGACTTAGGGTCCTCTCTTGATGTTAGGGTTCTTAGTTTCTTGAATTTTATATGTCAAGTTATCTATCTTTCCTTATCTTGTTGTTGTTGTTAATTTTGTTATCTTCAAGTCTAGTGAAGCCGTGTGGGGCTCTTTTCGATTATTAGTGGGAGATTAGAACAAGTGGAGAGTCAAAGGAACTCTCGTCCTTCTACTCCTCTACATGTATCTACCAATGGTCATGATAGAACCTCCTCCGCAACCATCACCCCCGAAACAGTCCACCAAATGCTAAATGCACCCCAAGCTCCACTAAATACCGCAAGCCAAACTACCTATTTTCCTCCAAACCGAGACTCCACTAGACCACTACATTTCCAAGCCCCTCCAATTCCACAAGGGGGATTTGGACGCCAAGTACCTCCACTAAATCCGAACCCTCCATTCCAAGCTCCATTAAACCAAAGACCACAAATTCCAAATCCTCCGAATCAAAACGGCCAAGGCCGACCAGCCCACTTTGAAGGATACGGTAGAGAGGAGTATGAAGGAGATGGAGTCTTTGATGATGCTTATATGAGGGAGGAGGAGTTAAGAGGGGGTCGAGGAGAACCTAGGAGATACCGGGGGTATGGAGATCGGGGAAACCGACACCAAGAGAGAGACGTAGGCATCAACACCATCAAGTTGAGCCTACCCATCTTTAAGGGTGAAAGTGATCCCGAGGCCTACTTGACTTGGGAATCGGCTTGTGACAAAGTTTTCCAAGTTAATGACATCTCGGACGAAAAGAAGAGTTGCTACGCTATAGCTCACCTCGAGGGCTATGCTAACACTTGGTGGGAGTATGTTAAACGATTTGGTAATGAATTAGTCGATGGACAGCCACCACCTTGGTATCGGTTGAGGTATTTGATGAGACAACGATACCTTCCTGAGAGATATCGTCATGAGTTGCTTGCTAGGTTATATGGCTTGCGGCAAGGAGGCAAGAGTGTAATGGCCTACTTTGACGAGTTCCAACAACTCATGTTGAAACTTGATCATCGTGGGGAGCAAATCAGCCACGACATCATCCGGTTCAAGTGCGGATTGAACAAAGAGATCTCCACTCATTTGACCCTTCACCGGTTTGAAACCATTGACGGTATATTCCAAGCGGCCCTTGAGATTGAAAGGGAACTTAAGGAGAGATCATCCTTCAAGGCAAGGGTACCAACTCCCTCGGGTTGGACCAAAAACAAGGACCAACCCGCACCTACGAAGCTGCCCGAGTCCAAAACAGTCCCTAAATTTCCCCCGAAACCGGAGGCTCACAAATATCCCAACCCAAAGGGGTTCCAATGCTTCAAGTGCCAAGGTTGGGGGCATAAGGCCAATGAATGTCCGAACCGGCGCAATGTGATCCTACGAGAAGGAAAGGTGTACTACCTTGGTGAGGAGGTGGATTCCGAAAGGGGGGAGGATGAGGCCGAGCCTCAAGATGGAGAGGGAGCTGAAAATGGGCCGAATGATGATGAAGTAGACGGTAGTGAAGATGTTTATCCACAAGAAGGGGAGTGTGTGGTTCCTAACTTTGTGGTTAGACGTGTCATGATTAGTAAGGCGATAGGTGACCCGAGTCAAAGGGAAAATCTATTCCATACTAAGTGTCTTATAAAGGAAAATGTGTGCACCTTGGTGATTGATAGTGGTAGTTGTACAAATGTTGCGAGCCATGCTATGGTAAATTTCTTGAAGCTACCAACTACACCACACACTAGTCCTTACAAGCTACAATGGTTGAATGATTGTGGTGAATTAAGGGTCACACGGCAATGTGTGATTCGGTTTAAGGTGGGAAACTACCACGATGAGGTACTTTGTGACGTGATCCCAATGCAAGCATGTCACTTATTGTTAGGTAGACCATGGCAATATGATAGGTCTACTAAACACGATGGGAGGACCAACCGGTATACGCTTGAGAAGGATGGCCGAAAGGTCACACTTCATCCTCTCTCACCCTCCCAAGTAAATGAGTGGCATCAAAAGATGAGAGAGTTGAAGGGAAAGGGGAAGGAATCCGGGAAGGGAGAAAAGGGGGGAGTGCCGTAGGTGAGGAAGTCGGGACATCCGAGGCTGTCCCAACGACAAAGGAGATGGAAAATGTGGTGATGTTGGCTAGGAGGAAAGAACTCTTCGTGGATCATGATGAAAACAAGCCGATGCTACTCTTGGCCCATTGTTTTAATACTAACCCCACTAATTCTTCCATTTCCCCTTTGATTTCTTACGTGTTGCAGGAGTATGAAGATGTATTTCCTCAAGAACTTCCGCAAGGATTGCCCCCACTTCGGGGAATTGAGCACCAAATTGATTTGGTGCCGGGTTCACAACTTCCAAACAAACCGGCCTATAGGAGCAATCCCATGGACACTAAGGAGCTTGAAAGACAAGTTGAGGAGCTGCTCAACAAGGGATACATCAAGGAAAGCATGAGTCCGTGTGCTGTTCCGGTGCTTTTGGTACCAAAGAAGGACGGAACTTGGCGTATGTGCGTCGATTGTAGAGCCATCAACAAAATCACTATAAGGTATCGTCATCCAATCCCTAGACTAGATGATATGTTAGATGAGCTCCACGGATCTTGTTTGTTTTCTAAAGTGGACCTTAGGAGTGGCTATCACCAGATTCGCATGCAACCCGGTGATGAGTGGAAGACCGCATTCAAGACCAAATTCGGTCTATATGAGTGGCTGGTCATGCCCTTCGGCCTTACCAATGTTCCTAGCACCTTTATGAGGCTAATGAATCATGTAATGAAGCCTTATATTGGAAAATTTGTGGTGGTTTACTTTGATGATGTGTTGGTATATAGTAAATCTATTGATGATCATGTAATGCATTTGAGATGTGTGTTTGATGTGCTCCGAAAGGAGAAGCTGTATGCCAACATGGAGAAGTGTTCTTTTGGTGTTGATAAGGTTATATTCTTGGGTTTTGTCGTGAGCTCAAGGGGTGTGGAAGTGGACGATTCCAAGATAGACTCTATTCGAAGTTGGCCGACCCCTAAAACTATTGGAGAAATCCGAAGTTTCCACGGGTTGGCAAGCTTCTATAGGAGGTTTGTCAAAGGATTTAGTTCCATAGCAGCCCCCTTAACCGAGGTAATTAGAAAAGACGGACCCTTTAAATGGGGTGATGAGCAAGCTAGGGCTTTTGAGGCCTTGAAAGCTACGCTCATCTCGGCGCCTTTATTGCAATTGCCCGATTTTGATAAGATGTTTGAAGTAGAGTGTGATGCTAGTAAGGTTGGCATCGGGGCTGTTTTGATGCAAGAAGGTAAGCCCGTTGCTTATTTCAGTGAAAAGCTCAAAGGGGCAACTCTTAATTACTCAACTTATGATTTGGAGTTGTACGCCCTTGTTAGAGCTTTGGGAAATTGGCAACATTATTTGTGGCCTAAGGAGTTTGTGATACGAACGGATCATGAGTCGTTGAAACACCTTAAGAGCCAAGACAAGTTGAATAGGCGTCATGCTAAGTGGATTGAGTTCATCGAGACTTTCCCTTATGTAATTCATTATAAAAGGGGAAAGGAAAATGTTGTTGCCGATGCCTTGTCTAGGAAGCATGTGCTTGTTGCTACCTTGTCTTCGAAATTGATGGGTTTTGAGAGCTTGCGGTTGTTGTATCCCGAGGATCCTACCTTTGCTCCTATCTTTAGGGAATGCGAAGATTGGGGAAGGGACCGTTGGCTTAAGGAGAGTGACCATTCCTCCTACTCTCGGTTCGATGGGTATTTGTTCAAAGGGAGGCGGTTGTGTGTTCCTTCTAGTTCTTGGAGGGAATTATTTGTGAGGGAGGCCCATGATGGAGGCCTCATGGGGCACTTTGGGGTAGACAAGACCCTCGGAATCTTAGAGGAGAACTTCTATTGGCCAAAAATGCGCAAAGACGTCACTAAAATTTGTAGTCAATGCGTGGCCTGCCGGAGTGCGAAATCTCGTCTCCTACCTCAAGGATTGTACACCCCACTCCCTACTCCCCTTAGACCTTGGTTGGACATTTCGATGGATTTTGTTTTGGGGCTGCCAAGGACTAGAAAGGGCCGAGATAGCATTTTTGTTATTGTTGATAGATTCTCTAAAATGGCTCATTTTATTCCATGTGCTAAAACCGAGGATGCTCGTAGTGTAGCTTCATTATTTGTTGAACATTTTGTAAAGCTTCACGGGGTACCGAGGACTATTGTGAGCGATAGGGACTCCAAGTTCCTAAGTCTCTTTTGGAAGTCCATGTGGGGTAGGCTTGGAACGAAGTTACTTTTCTCCACGTCTTGCCACCCACAAACCGATGGCCAAACGGAGGTAGTAAATAGAACCTTAGGGTCTATGCTACGTTCTATGGTTAAAGGTAAACTGACTTCATGGGAAGATCACCTACCCTTGGTGGAGTTTGCATACAACCGGGTAATACATTCGAGCACGGGAATGACTCCCTTTGAATGTGTTTACGGCCTAAATCCCCTTACCCCTTTAGATCTCACTCCTTTGTCTAGTGATCTCATGACCAGCTTAGATGGAAATAAAAGAGCCGAAGAAATGAAGAAAATGCATGAGACGGTGCGGCTCAAGCTTGAAAAGAAGAACCAAGAGGTTGCAAAAAGGGTAAACAAAGGGAGAAGAAGGCTTGTGCTTGAACCCGGAGATTGGGTGTGGGTGCATCTTCGAAAGGATCGGTTTCCAGCTCAAAGGAAGTCCAAGTTGCTGCCAAGGGGTGATGGTCCTTTCCAAGTACTTGAGAGAATCAATGACAACGCCTACAAGATCGACCTTCCACCGGAATATCAAGTGCACAACACTTTCAACGTTGGTGATCTCTCCCTCGTTGATGCGGTTGAAGATGACCAAATGCTGAATTTGAGGTCAAATTCCTCTCAAGATGGAGAGGATGATACGGTTGGGACAGCCTCCACACGTACACGGCCTTTCACACGAAGCCAAGCTCGGGAATTACAAAAACTCCAAGCTTTGTTCATGCAAATGGCCGTGTGTGAGTTGGTGATTGAACCAACCAAGGACCTAAACGTTTTTATGTGTGAAGAGGGGTCCTAATGTGTAATAAACTACTCTTCAAGGATGGCACAAGAAGCAAGGGCGGATGGGTCATTTTGCCCCTTTTGTTTGTAGTATAAATAGAACATGTTAGAGAGTTAGACTTCACTTTTTGAAAGCTGATTTTTGTAACCTAAACACTAAACATTTCTCTCTCTCTTTTCCACTCTTGGAGCCGCCACCAATATCTCACAAGTAGAGGGATACTTGTGTTGTCTCTTTGGCTAGAAACAAGGGTTTTGAGGTCTTTGAGTGCCTCTTGGTCCTCGTAAGAACTTGGTGTTTACATTCATTAGACTTAGGGTCCTCTCTTGATGTTAGGGTTCTTAGTATCTTGAATGTTATATGTCAAGTTATCTATCTTTTCTTTATCTTGTTGTTGTTGTTGATTTTGTTATCTTAAAGTCTAGTGAAGCCGTGTGGGGCTATTTTCGATTCACTAGCATTGTTGTTCATCTTGTTGTTCTCGTGTTGTTGAGCTGAAAAACTGAAATTTAAGCTTGTTGTTCTTGTGTTGTTGGGCTGAAATTCGAACCAACTTGTAGTTCTTGGTGTTGTTGGTTTGATCTTGTATCACTTTTGGTGATACAACATACAACTTTTGGCCATTTCAAGTCACTACACAATGTTCAAGTTTTCAAGCTCAACTTTTGGATCTAGACACCTTTGTGTTGGTGAGAAAGAAACCAACACTAGAAACTCACTAAACAAGCAAAATAACACCTAGATCTAAACATACAACATCATTCTTGGTTTCAACTTTTAATGGACAGATTTTCAGAATTTCTTTTTGGTGTTGTTTGTTTAAGCCGTGAACTAGCCCAAGATGGGTTATGTTGGAACACAACCGGTCTTGCTTTGATACCAAATGATACAAAATCAAACCAACAACACCAAGAGCTACAAGTAGGCTCGGATTTCAGTCCAACAACACAAGAACAACAAGTTTAAGTTTCGGTTTTTCAGTCCAACAACACAAGAACAACAAGATAGATAACAATGCTAGTGAATCGAAAAGAGCCCCACACGGCTTCACTAGACTTTAAGATAACAAAATCAACAACAACAACAAGATAAAGAAAGATAGATAACTTGACATATAACATTCAAGAAACTAAGAACCCTAACATCAAGAGAGGACCCTAAGTCTAATGAATATAAACACCAAGTTCTTACGAGGACCAAGAGGCACTCAACGACCTCAAAACCCTTGTTTCTAGCCAAAGAGACAACACAAGTATCCTCCCTCTACTTGTGAGATACTAGGGGCGGCTTCTAAGAGTGGAAGAGAGAGAGAAATGTTTAGTGTTTTTAGGTTACAAAAATCAGCATTCAAAAACTAAGGAATAACTCTCTAACATGTTCTATTTATACTACAAACAAAAGGGGTAAAATGACCCATCCGCCCTTGCTTCTTTTGCCAACCTTGGAGAGTAGTTTATTACACATTAAGACCTCTCTTCACACATAAAAACGTTTAGGTCCTTGGTTGGTTCAATCACCAACTCACACACGGCCATTTGCATGAACAAAGCTTGGAGTTTTTGTAATTCCCGAGCTTGGCTTCGTGTGAAAGGCCGTGTACCTGTGGAGGCTGCCCCAACCGTATCATCAATCCTCGTCTAATAACTTGATACCCACAAAATTATTTATAAACTAGGATCAAAGGCGAGGGTTAGTAAGGTAACACCTTGAGACTCACAAATTGAAGGGTGAGATTTACTAACGCGTTCACGATATAATTGGTAACACCTAGCTTGTCAGATTCTATATATGTGGCGATGTGATAGTGGGATTGAGTATGAGAAACCTAGTAAATTAGGAAGCCAGGGGTAACACAGTCCTAGTGTTCATATTAGATTATTTACAACCAAAAGCATTCTCAACTTGTTACTTTTTACTGTTTATTAAAAATTTCACAATTCCTTGTGAGATCAACCTAAACCTAATTCGGTTACTATAATATGACAGCGGTTGTATTGTATCTTTCAAGAGGGTATAGTTTGGGTGACATAATTTCTTACAAGGATCTTACACATGACACAAGGATAGTACGATGTGTTCTTTTATTTTGGAAATGGTGGATAAGTTAGTTATAAGTAGCTCCTGGAACACGTTTGTGTTTTATCAACTTAGTCTATTTAAGTTAAATGATTACTTTTCGTTAAGGGTGGCAATGAGACATGTTGGGTTAGACATATAAGGGGTGGTATGGTTTTATTTTCTTGCTTTCATTCTTCCTTACTTGACAATATTTCTCTCTATCTGAAGACCTACTATTTTTATTTGTCACCATAATCCAATTAGTGCTATTTTAATGACATTCCATTTCCCCATCAAACTAGTTGTAACATAATGGTTTTCAATAATTGGTTGTTGCCAAGAATTTCTAGTTACGTTCTTGTCACTGGTAGAATTTTCAACTTACAAAATAGTAGCTTTCTCATATTGGTTAGAATCTGAATTTTTTTTATTTCCATAAGAATCTCTAACAACTCCACAACTTTACTTATCCTCAATTATTGACCAAAACTAAAGTCTGATGTAATAACCAAAGCCCTTGAAATACCTAATCATTGATCCAAATTTTCACCTGATGCATGAGCAACATTATCAACTATTTGTTTCATGAAATTACATAGTGAAGCATCAACTACATCAGGACTAGTCATTCATTGGTTGACCTTTATGACTTTGGGTTGATTTTTACTTGCTCTTTTCATATTTAAAAAATCTCTTGCACCACCATACAAAGGTTAATTATAACACCCCGCATTTTCAGAATAGAATTCAAACCATTAATCCTATGTGTATAAAATCAAAACCAATTATTCCCGTGTAAATATAGGTCTCATGGTCATTTACCTAGTGTGTAAAGTGCTTTCGAGGTGAAGAATGTTCACAGTAAACACTTAGACAAAAGTTGAGCTAAGAAGTTTTGATTCGACCAAATTTTTATATTTGATCCTAGAAATGTCAACTTTGAACGTGTATAACTTCTAGAACATATTGAATTTTCAGGTATTAAGACCCACCAAATTAAATATAATTGTCTTTTCCAATACATTCAATTTTTCCTTATTCTAATACACAAGCAAAAAGTTATGAATATTTTTGTGAGGAACCAGTGAGGGTCCGTGATTTTAGTGTGTCACGGAGTATAATATCCATGATAAGTAGTGTCGTACGGAGGTTAGCCACCGTAATAAGGTTCGTGCTATGCTGCTATGTAAAAGTTGTGTTGTCTTGTTTTTTTCCCTTAGGATGAGAGGTAATGAGGTCTTTTCACCTATGAACGACCTTTAAACACTATACGAACCTATTTCCATCAATTTTCAGGACACAAAATTTGTTTTTTCACTTTCAAACTCAAAACCCCAAGAAAACATATGGATTTTATAATACGTTCATCTTTCGAGTTCCAAATTCTAATTTCTTTCAAATTCTTGTGTGTTTAAGGCATGTACCTCTTTTCCTATACTTAAATTTTCTTAATGGCATGAAAATTATTTTATTATTCATTGTTTCGATGCTAGGTTTTGAATTATGGGTTGAGGGTTTTTTGATATAAATTGATTGAATGTTTTCTCATGATTACTATTGAACTATTATGTTTTACATTATTGATTTATACACTCATTAGGGTGCATAGAAATGGTAAATAAACTAATGGGCCATGGTTATTTCTAATTTGCTGATTTTTCATATGGTTTTGGAAATTGTGTTTCCCTCAACTCAAATTATGAAATTGATAATGAATATGGTTTTGTCATACAGTTTGACGTCCTCGCTTATACTAAGGCTTTGACATAAAAGTCTAAGTAGCCACAAATTGGTTTTATTGAACTTTAGTAATTTTATATTCCCTGTTTGACCAAATAATTGGTTTTATTGAGCTTTGGTAATTGTATTTTCCCCATATGACTAAATAGTTAAGCCTAAGGGGCTATAAATTCCCATATGAGATGGTTAATGGTTATGACAGGGTAATGAACTTACAAGTGTTTTAGGTATGATGATACTAACGGGATTCCTTAATTAAAGAATTGGTTAAATTAATTGGGATGTTTGTTAAATATTTTTAATTAGGCTTAAAAGAGATTTGTGTAGTAGTCAGTCACGTTCCCTATCTCTCCAATCTCTATATCTATCATGATCCATCCAACCTTGGTTCCTACCTTGCCTTTGAATACAAACCATACTTGTTCATCTCCATGTTCTATCCCCTATTCCCTATCCCGAGATCAAAATGTAGACAATTGATGTATTCTAAGGGTAGCTAATCCTTACAATAGTTAAATCAAAGATGAACACATAATCAACAATCATAAGAAAAGTTAAATGAACTTAATTAAAAACAACAGTACTCATGTCTTTGGCTTTAACCTCGAAAATAGGGCATTTAGCCACGCATAGTCATAATCGTAATCACAAGGTGGTAATTAACGACCAAGAACATGTATGAACTAAATTAAAATAATAAAAACCTAAATATGAAGTTATAAAAGACCCTCAATCTCCAAAATATGTTCAAACATATGTAAAAACGTGATACAACATGTATTTATAACCCTATGGTAGGCCAAACCCATGTAGGAGTTGGAAACGTTCAATAATTGAGCCCAGGAGTGTAGGGGGAGCCGCCCCAAGTAGATCCTCACTCTAGACAGGGTGTGGCCTCACCTAGATACCAGATCCAGCCAGGGTTTCGCCTCATATATAGCCCCACAATGTCTAAGGCATCTCCTCCAAATCACCTTGGCTCTCTGGAATTCACTTCTCGAATTTTGCTTAAGTGTTGAGTCTCCCATCTTAGTCCCTTGTCTTGTGGTGTTTTCATCTGGGATTTCAAGCCTTTTCAATCATCAAAATATCATCATATTCAGTTCATAAATCTTCCTACACAATCACAGACCACAAATTAGCAAATTAGACAACACTATATCCATAACGTTGAATCAAAATAAGAGATAAGCATAACCTATTTCAAGTTATTCTTCAACTCATTGTTTCACCTCTAAACTTAATCTAATTGAACTTTTCATATTAACAACAAGTTATTCCACTCATAATTACACATTAAAACCATTTGGAACACATTAAACATAATAGAATTCAATGTAATCAACTAGATAAGCACCTAGCTCAAGCTAGTATTGCTAGTTTCCACGATTGAACTCTAAGTAAATCTTTGAAGTACAAACTTGTTTGGAATTCACTTTGATCATCATAAATACATGCTTAAGCACTTACATAGAAATTCATCTCATTATCAACCCATATAGCACATGGACCATCCTTAAACAAGGCTAAAAAGACTAGAATAGTGACACTAGAATGCATAAATACACCCAACATCACTATCTGAATCTGATATATCCTTATCGAATACTCTCGAGACAAAATCAAAAGATAACTGAAGAACAAAATCACAATAGAGGATAAATCACCAGTTGAAAACACAAACAACCAACTCTATATCGCCTAGAGGGCATAAAACATAGTTGTAGAACAATAATAATAAGGGAGGATAAATCAGCAGCTGAAAACATAAAGAAACAACTCTACATCCATCTAAAGGGCACGAACAATGTAAGCATACTCTAAAATTCACCAAGGCTACAAATTGTACTAGAGATAACCAAAGCTCTAACAACTTAGAGAAACACAACTTTAGGTAGGAAATGGTAAATCAAATACTCTATATTAACAAAGAATACCCATAGACATGTATCACCAAGGAGAAGCACTCAACCAAGTATTATTAGGCCGAACAAATTCCAAAATGATTATTTCCTAAATCCCCCCAAGTAGGACAACCTTAACTCAATCAACCTATGAATTATATCACCGAGGAAGAAAGTACCAGTCTCGAAACCAATGCTTAAGTCAAGACCGCTATTAAAAAATAAACCAAGAAACTCAAGATAACGAATTTCTAATTGCCAACTAAGGATCAGTAACAAGAAAGATCACCTATCTCCAAATCTATAACTCCACTTAGACAAGAACCACATCACAACAAGAATATAATATCCAACCCCACACCAACACCAAGAGCAAACCACCTGGAGACGAACCCAAAAAACCTAAAAGATGAATTCAAGAATTCTCGACATCAATATCAAAACCACTATTTGGTGATAAACTAGACACATTAGAAGAACAAACCCCAAATCAATCAATCTCAAAAATGGTTTACATAAAGAGGGATAGCCAAATCTATAAATCTCAATAAACTAAAAAGGTAAATCCAAAACTCTCAAACCTAAAAAAATATAGAATAGCCAACTACCATCTCTAGGACCTGACAAAATCACAGAAGGTTAACTTACTTTTACTACTATAAAATCACCATGTAATAACCCTTAAGCTCATTTTCTATATTTGTTCTAATTTTCATAATTTAGATCTTTCCTATGTCATTTGAATAACTGGAATTGACAGTTTGGTTATCGAGCAGTTTGTTTGTTTTTTAGAATCAATTTTCTATTTTGAAGCCTTTGCTGGTTCAAATTGGCTATCTAGAAAAAACTTAAATCAAATGACCTTTTATACAAATTTTAATTGTTCCAAAAGTTCTAGAACATTAATTTTAGGTTAGGTGAACACTTGATTTAGGTTTTGAGGCACTGGGCTCATTCTAGGCTATTGGTTGGAAGTTAAAAAAAATGGCAAATGGGTATGGGACCCACTTTTTATTGAAACAACCTCAGATGGATATTTTGACTGTTCCATTGAGTCCAAAAGATTAAATTTGAGAGTGTAGAATAGTTCATTTGTATATAAGGGATTGTGGATGAATCCGAGAGATTGGCGGAGACTTGGAATTTTTTCAAGTCCCAGATAGTGTTGGTGCATTACTTAGCACTGCACTTGATCACCTAAGAGATATGGAAAACCCTAGTAAGTATCACTAAAATGAATCATTTGGTTTCTTACACGTATGCTTTATAGTGGCAGGGTTATCACGTAAGCGATGATAGTGTCGCGTACGCGACACTTACTTAGGTATCCAGATATCGCATAAACGACAAGCATGATAGGAAATAATTATCACTTAAGCAACCTAAATCTTTCTTAAGAAATACCTGAGCACCTGGAAAGGGTATAAATACCCACTTAGCCTAATTTTTCATTATTTTTATCCATTCTCTAGAATCTTAAATTCAAAAAAGTAGGAGTTCTTGAGAGAATCAATTGTGGATAATTGTGGAGATTTAACATCATTAATTCATGTATATTCCCACTAAATTTATGGTAATATTCCATTATTTTCATGATTGATTTCCCCATTCTAAAATCCCTAAGATCTTGGTGACTTGCTTTTAGTATCATTATAGCTCGAAATTTACCAGTTTAAGGATAAATGTTCCTTGAGAATAGTGGGACATTGTGTTGGTTTCAAAAATTCAATTTTTACATAATTTGGACCCAAAGCATAATAGTGTAATATGGTTATCATTATTATTATTTTGATAAGTAGATTGTAATTTTGATAGCATGGCACCTTGCAGAAGCTTCACAAAAGGGGTAATTGGTTATTTAGCTATTATTTAGGCTTTTCTTCAGTGCCCAGGTAGGCTAGTTTTACCTTATTCATAGATTGAGCTATCTCGTAGTATTATTATAGTTCTATACTCAATATGCGGTGGGATTTAGATGTTGGAATTTTGCATATGAATATTTGGATTAGTTGGACTATTTAGGCTATCTTGAAATTGTAGACTTAGAGTAATTAGTATAGTTATTCATGTATAAGGTGAATTAGACCACAAGGTTCATGTTTAGAGTGGAAATAACTTCATTACTCAAGCTTGAAATTGCCTTAGTCACTCATATTTAGGGTGGAATTATCCTTGGTTTCTTAAGTTAAGGGAAATTGCCTTAGTTGCAATTGTTCTAGGTAGGATTGCCTTAGTTATTCATGTATGAGAAGAATTACTATATTGGGATATTTATGGATTACTTGATATCTAGAAATAAACTTAGATACCTTAGCCTTGTCCGGGATAGAAGTTGCCAAAATAGAATTTGGGGATTAGAGTGGGCCTTTCTGGCCCACCTTAGGACAAGACTTGTGTTAGCCTTTTAGAATTATTTATGTATAATATACTTTTTTTAATATTTGGATTTATAATTGAGGAGGTTGAATATATTTATTGAGTATGTTAGTTAGATATTGAAGGATTAATGCTAATTTTGGGTATACCCTATGATATGGCGTATATATAATATGTCTTATACATGTGATATAGCTTATATATATAATTTAGCTTATGGATACGATATGGATCAAAGATATGATATGTCTACAGATACGGTTAATGGCTTATAGGTATGATTGGTGTCTTATAAATATGATTATTTAATTAATTTATGATTATGAATATTGACATAGCCTATGGGAATGGTTAGTGGCATGAGTTACTAGATGCAATATAGGAATAGTCTATTAGGTTATCTTATCAGTATGGCTTGGTGTCATGGTTCATTGATATGATTTATAAATATGAGTTTCGATTTGAGTCTAATAGTTGATAATGATCTTTATAATATGAGTTTTGGTTCAATCCCAACAAATAATGATAATTTTGATGACATTATTGAGTTTTGGTTTAGCTCGTTTGGCTGATGATGCCTGCTGAGTACCCATGGTATTAGTACTTAAACTATACTTTTGTACCTTTTAGGTGTAAATCTGAGTACTAGTTGCTACGTCTTATTTGAAATTTATGTTGGATTAATTTGGAGATTGGGTGAGCTTTTGGAGTCAGACTTACCTCTTTTCTTTCTTTTTACCTATGTCTAGTCTTTTATCTTTGAGATGGATTGTATTTGACAATTCAGTACTCATAGTTTATTTATAGTATCTCTTGTACTGACATTATTGACTCCTGGTCTGGTTGTTGATTTTCTATCTATCTATTGGACCTTTATGATTGTATCATTACTATTTAAGTCTTTGATTGTTAATTTTCAGCTTTTAGGCCATTTTCCACCAAGTTAGCCCATAGCTTCAATCTTTGAGCTATGGTTCAGTTTATCTACTGGAAGGATAGAGTAGGTGTCATCTTGACTCATAAATTGAGTCATGAAAAATTGGTAGCAGAGCCTAGGTTTCACCGGTATTATTGGTACAAGATCAAATGTCTAATAGAGTCCCATAGATTAGAACGATGATGTCCATTTCTTATCTCCAAGAGGCTATAGGACATTCTTAAGAGTTCTTCACTTCTTTCACTTATTTCATGATAAGATTTTGAGTTGGATTCTAAAGCATTCCCTTGGTTTCACTTTTTTACAGAAGGCTAGGACATGTGCTACCGCTACACAAGTCGAGGGTCTCGAGATTAAACCTTTGGATCCTTTACTGTTGATGGATGATGTAGAGGTTATGGAAATCCTAGAGATATATTCCTAGTTAGGGGCCAGGATAGGGGGAATTCCCCAAACCCGTTTGCCGCTCCTAAGCCAGAGATTATTTCGCCACAGCCAGCGATGGGCTAAGGACCAGCCTAGGCTCTAACCACAGCCAGCGGTTGGCCAGGGACCAGCCTTGGCTCTACCAGGATTTATTTCATCTTTAGTTCTCAATGATTTATTAGTTAATCTTTTGGGATTGGTTGGTGGTGCATAGGCTATAGATCAGAGTGGTACTACGGTGAGGGCATAGCCTGTAGCTGTGGCTCCTGGAGTTAAGGTCCCTTATACACTAGTAATTACTTAGCCGATATTTTCCCATCATGCTATGTTTGCAGAGAAGAAAAATATACTAGGTATATTCTTGAGATTCTCTTTGCTTTAGTTTTCTGGTGTACTGGGCGAGGTTGCGTATAAGTTTTTGATTATTTGTGAGAACAGGGTCCATAATTAGGTCCTAGTTAAGGCTTGTGGTATGGATTATACTAATTTTTAGTTAAACTTAGTAACTCAACATTGGTGGAGAGGCCATCTTGATTACATCCCAACTAGATCTCTCCCTTTGACATGAATCCAATTTTTTGAGATCTTTTTGGACAAGTACATGCCTCGCAGCCTTAAGTATCGGTTTAGGGATTAATTCTTAAGGTTGGATTAGGGCTCTATTACTATTGTTGAGTATGAGGATGTATTTCATGAGATGTTAGGCAAGCTACTTCTATTATGACTACTGAGTATGAGAGGGTTCATTGCTTTGTTTGAGGATTGAGACTTTTTCTTCGCATATCTACATAGAGTTTGGTTAATACGGGTAGGTCTTATGTTGAGGTTTCTAATCATGCTTATCTTATAAAGTACATACATCGCAAGGTCTATAAACGCAATGATAACAGTTTACTTATGAAGGCGATGCATCACAAGGCCCATGGGCACAATAATAAGAGGCTGTGTTGTTATCATAGGTTCAGTGGTAACCATAGTAGTTCTTGATTTATAGGCAGTGGTTCTCTAGGTAGGTACCCTCTGCGTCAGCTGTTTCAGCATTAGGGTTAATCTAGTTGACCCATTTAGGCCATATTTTAGATTATCGATGGAGTCCAATCTGGCAACCATAATTGTCTTAACCAGGGTCATGGTCGATCTTTAAGGTGATAGTCTTCTGGTAATTCTAGTCGTGGTAGTTCTTTTGGGTCAGCTAGATCTTCTAGTTTTAGCTCAATGCCCGAGGCATATTATGGTTGTGAATCTTTTGGTCATTTCTTGAGAGAGTGCCCCGGTCATAGAGCAATTATTCCTTTATCTCAGAGTATTCCACTTATCAGAGTAGTTTATCACCCAGGTAGATATGGTATGAATAGCTGTAGAGGTGGTCCCTTGGGTGCTACGGTAGGTTCTCAGGTGGGTTGGACAGAAGATCGATCAAGAGCCTAGCCAGGTGGCGGGCGTGATCAGTGGTATGCAGTATCTTCTAGACTCAAGTTGAGTTTTTGGATGCTTTTATTATAGGTACAATTTTTGTATGCCGTCAGTCAGTTTGTGCTTTGTTTAATTTGGGATCCACTTATTCTTATGTGTCTTCTTATTTATTATGATCCACGGTTAGAGTTATCTTGGGATTTATTATATGAGTCATTAGGTGCATCTACTCTCATGGGTAATTTTATAGTAATGGATTGGTTTTTTAGATCATGTGTTGTGAATGTTCGAGAGCTTAATTCTTATGCTGACCATATTATATTAGATAGGGTGGACTTTGATATGATTTTAGGCATGTACTGGTTATCCCACTATAATGTGGTCCTGGATTGTTTTTCCAAGACTGTTCCCTTAGCCATGCCAGGCATACCCCTGATTGTGTAGGAGGAAGCTGTTTGCCACAAGACAATAGGGATTATTTCTTATATTCATTCTAGGAGTCTTATTTCGAGGGATTGCAAGACTTATCTTTATTATATTTGTGATGTTAGTGTGGAGAGTCCATCACTTGACTCTGTTCCTGTAGTTCATGAATTTTCTAATATTTCCCCTATCCCTCTACTTAGCCTTCCTCCTAAGCATAGTATTGAGTTTGTTATAGACCTTGAGCTAGGCACCCAACCTATTTCTATGGCACCTTACCGTATTGCTTCTGCTGAGCTTAAGGAGATGAATTCTCCACTTCAAGATCTTCTTGGGAAGGTTTCATTAGATTGAATATTTCACCTTAGGGAGCTCTTGTGTTGTTTGTGAAGAAGAAAGATAGCTACATGCATATGTGTATTGATTATAGGAAGCTTAATAAGGTGGCGGATGAAGAATCATTATCATTTACCCTACATGGATGACTTATTTGACCAACTTCATGGACTAGTGATATTCTCTAAGGTTGATTAAAGGTTCAATTACCATCAGTTGAGGATTTGGGTGGAGGATATCCCAACGATCGCCTTTAGGACCCATTATGGTCATTATGAGTTCCTAGTGGTGTCTTTTGGGTTGACTAATGCCCAGTCATGTTTATGGATTTGATGAACCATATTTTAGGCCTTATTTGGATTCCTTTGTGATTGTGTTCATCGAAGACATCCTTGTGTATTTGAATAAAAGGGAAGACAATATGCAATATTTGAGGATTGTGGTCCAGAATTTGAGAGATCGTATGCTTTCTCCAAGTTCTCTGTTAGTTTTGGCTTGAGTTGGTTACATTCCTTGGGTTGTGGTGTTTAAGGATGGGATTATGGTAGACCGGTGAATATTGAGGCTATTCATGATTAGTTCAGACCTACATCTCTGATTAAGGTTCATAGCTTTATTGGTTTGATCGATTATTATAGTCTATTTGTTGAGATTTTTTCTACTATTATAGCGCCTATGACTAGATTAACTTAGAAGGAGGTTCCCTTTTGATGGTCCGAGAAGTGTGAGTCGATCTTTCGAAATCTTAAGAAATTTCTCACTCCATCTCCTAGTTTACCTCTTCCTATTAAGGATGAGGGATTCACCATATTTTGTGATGCTTCTGGTGTTGGTTTGGGTTGTGTATTGATGCAGCAGGGTTGTGTTATTACTTATGCTTCGAGGTAACTAAAATTACATGAGCGTAACTACCTCACTCATGATTTGGAGTTGGCGACGGTAGTTTTCACACTTGAGGTTTGGAGGTATTATCTTTATAGTGTGTATTGTGAAATATTCACAAATCACCGTATCTTCAACATCTTCTGACATAGAGAAATATTAATTCTACAACATAGATGGATGGATTTTCTTAAGGATTATGATATATCTATCTTGTATCATCTGAGCAAGGAGAATGTAGAAGAGGATGCCTTGAACTAGAAGACAATGAGTATGGGTAGCTTGGCTTGTATTTCAGTGTCTCAGAGGTTGTTGGCATGAAATATTTAGTCCTTAGCTAACTTGATAGTATGACTTAATATTTTAGACCCTAGGAGGATTCTTTCTAGTGGTGAAGTAAAGTCCTCGCTATTTGAGTAGATTTGGGATCGTCGGTTTAAGGATAAGAGACTTTGCATCATCCGTGATCAAGTGTTAGGTGGTGATTTCAAGAGTACTACCCTAGATTCTGAGGGTATCTTGATTTGATAGCTACATTTTTGTTTTGAGGGTTGATGACTTAGTTTAGTCAATTTTTCATGAGGCTCACAGCTCCAGATATTTTATTCACTCTGTTACAACTATGTTGATACAAAATCAAACCAACAACACCAAGAGCTACAAGTAGGCTCGGATTTCAGTCCAACAACACAAGAACAACAAGTTTAAGTTTCGGATTTTCAGCCCAACAACACAAGAACAACAAGATAGATAACAATGCTAGTGAATCGAAAAGAGCCCCACACGGCTTCACTAGACTTTAAGATAACAAAATCAACAACAACAACAAGATAAAGAAAGATAGATAACTTGACATATAACATTCAAGAAACTAAGAACCCTAACATCAAGAGAGGACCCTAAGTCTAATGAATATAAACACCAAGTTCTTACGAGGACCAAGAGGCACTTAACGACCTCAAAACCCTTGTTTCTAGCCAAAGAGACAACACAAGTATCCCTCTACTTGTGAGATACTAGGGGCGGCTTCTAAGAGTGGAAGAGAGAGAGAAATGTTTAGTGTTTTTTTAGGTTACAAAAATCAGCATTCAAAAACTAAGGAATAACTCTCTAACATGTTCTATTTATACTACAAACAAAAGGGGTAAAATGACCCATCCGCCCTTGCTTCTTGTGCCAACCTTGGAGAGTAGTTTATTACACATTAAGACCTCTCTTCACACATAAAAACGTTTAGGTCCTTGGTTGGTTCAATCACCAACTCACACACGGCCATTTGCATGAACAAAGCTTGGAGTTTTTGTAATTCCCGAGCTTGGCTTCGTGTGAAAGGCCGTGTACCTGTGGAGGCTGCCCCAACCGTATCATCCTCTCCATCTTGAGAGGAATTTGACCTCAAATTCAGCATTTGGTCATCTTCAACCGCATCCACGAGGGAGAGATCACCAACGTTGAAAGTGTTGTGCACTTGATATTCCGGTGGAAGGTCAATCTTGTAGGCGTTGTCATTGATTCTCTCAAGTACTTGGAAAGGACCATCACCCCTTGGCAGCAATTTGGACTTCCTTTGAGCTGGAAACCGATCCTTTCGAAGATGCACCCACACCCAATCTCCGGGTTCAAGCACAAGCCTTCTTCTCCCTTTGTTTACCCTTTTTGCAACCTCTTGGTTCTTCTTTTCAAGCTTGATCCGCACCGTCTCATGCATTTTCTTCATTGCCTCGGCTCTTTTATTTCCATCTAAGCTGGTCATGAGATCACTAGACAAAGGAGTGAGATCTAAAGTGATACGGGACAAATGGCCATCTTATATTTTGATGACATCTTTGGAGGCCAACATATAGAGGATCAAGACTTGGTCACCTCGAGAATACAAGAACATGCATGGAGAACCTGTTTTGAGCATAACTTAAAGCAATCTCGCGTGTGGAAGATTGCTTGGAGCATTTAAGATTGAGGACTCACGGTTTTGGACCTTAATTAAGGGCATTTTGGACATTACACATGGTGTATTAACACACCATGGTCGCACCTATCATTAAGGGCAAGGTGGTCTTTTTATCTTCTTTTGTAATACACTATAAATAGGTCATTTTAGCTCATTTCTTGGGAGATTTTGAAGGATGAAGCATTGAAAGACATATTTTCTCTCTTTTGAGAGTGTAACACCCTTAGTTGTAGGGCTTGGAAAAGCCATCCTTAGCATAGGGCTTGGAAAAGCCAAAATTGATCTTTGCTTGGAAACGGTAGATCTTGAGGTGAGTTCATTCCCTTGGTGGTCACCGTAAGAGTGTGGTTTTGATTGTTACATTCATTAGGGGTTAGTGTTGAAATACACTTAGTTCTTAATCTTGTAATAATCTTGGTCTCACTATCTATCTTTATTTTCTTGCAAATCGTGTATGTGTTGTGTAGTGGACTGTTTTGGGGTCTTCGTTGAATCCAAAACTTGTATTATTGTTGTTCATCTTGTTCATCACGTTTTATCGCTGTTTTGGTGTTAAAATATACTCTTGTATCTTGTATTCTTGTTGTTGGTAGTGAATCCAAGTGTGGTCTCCATCTTGGGCCTCGAATCCTTAAGATTAGTGGACTGATTTGGAGTTGTTTCGTGTTTCCCTTGTTTGTCCCGTATCATAAAGGGGTAAGGGGATTCAGGCCGTAAACACATTCAAAGGGAGTCATTCCCGTGCTCGAATGTATTACCCGGTTGTATGCAAATTCCACCAAGGGTAGGTGATCTTCCCATGAAGTCAGTTTACCTTTAACCATAGAACGTAGCATAGACCCTAAGGTTCTATTTACTACCTCCGTTTGGCCATCGGTTTGTGGGTGGCAAGACGTGGAGAAAAGTAACTTCGTTCCAAGCCTACCCCACATGGACTTCCAAAAGAGACTTAGGAACTTGGAGTCCCTATCGCTCACAATAGTCCTCGGTACCCCGTGAAGCTTTACAACATGTTCAACAAATAATGAAGCTACACTACGAGCATCCTCGGTTTTAGCACATGGAATAAAATGAGCCATTTTAGAGAATCTATCAACAATAACAAAAATGCTATCTCGCCCCTTTCTAGTCCTTGGCAGCCCCAAAACAAAATCCATCGAAATGTCCAACCAAGGTCTAAGGGGAGTAGGGAGTGGGGTGTATAATCCTTGAGGTAGGAGACGAGATTTCGCACTCCGGCAGGCCACGCATTGACTACAAATTTTAGTGACGTCTTTGCGCATTTTGGGCCAATAGAAGTTCTCCTCTAAGATTCCGAGGGTCTTGTCTACTCCAAAGTGCCCCATGAGGCCTCCGTCATGGGCCTCCCTCACAAATAATTCCCTCCAAGAACTAGAAGGAACACACAACCTCCTCCCTTTGAACAAATACCCATCGAACCGAGAGTAGGAGGAATGGTCATTCTCCTCAAGCCAACGGTCCCTTCCCCACTCTTCGCATTCCCTAAAAATAGGAGCAAAGGTAGGATCCTCGGGATACAACAACCGCAAGCTCTCAAAACCCATCAATTTCGAAGACAAGGTAGCAACAAGCACATGCTTCCTAGACAAGGCATCGGCAACAACATTTTTCTTTCCCCTTTTGTAATGAATTACATAAGGGAAAGTCTCGATGAACTCAATCCACTTAGCATGATGCCTATTCAACTTGTCTTGGCTCTTAAGGTGTTTCAACGACTCATGATCCGTTCGTATCACAAACTCCTTAGGCCACAAATAATGTTGCCAATTTCCCAAAGCTCTAACAAGGGCGTACAACTCCAAATCATAAGTTGAGTAATTAAGAGTTGCCCCTTTGAGCTTTTCACTGAAATAAGCAACGGGCTTACCTTCTTGCATCAAAACAGCCCCGATGCCAACCTTACTAGCATCACACTCTACTTCAAACATCTTATCAAAATCAGGCAATTGCAATAAAGGCGCCGAGATGAGCGTAGCTTTCAAGGCCTCAAAAGCCCTAGCCTGCTCATCACCCCATTTAAAGGGTCCGTCCTTTCTAATTACCTCGGTCAAGGGGGCTGCTATGGAACTAAATCCTTTGACAAACCTCCTATAAAAGCTTGCCAACCCGTGGAAACTTTGGATTTCTCCAATAGTTTTAGGGGTCGGCCAACTTCGAATAGAGTCTATCTTGGAATCGTCCACTTCCACACCCCTTGAGCTCACGACAAAACCCAAGAATATAACCTTATCAACACCAAAAGAACACTTCTCCATGTTGGCATACAGCTTCTCCTTTCGGAGCACATCAAACACACATCTCAAATGCATTACATGATCATCAATAGATTTACTATACACCAACACATCATCAAAGTAAACCACCACAAACTTTCCAATATAAGGCTTCATTACATGATTCATTAGCCTCATAAAGGTGCTAGGAGCATTGGTAAGGCCGAAGGGCATGACCAGCCACTCTGATACGGGACAAATGGCCATCTTATCTTTTGATGACATTTTTGGAGGCCAACACATAGAGACTCAAGACTTGGTCACCTCGAGAAAACAAGAGCATGCATGGAGGACCCGTTTTGAGCATAACTTAAAGCAATCTCGTGTGTGGAAGATTGCTTGGAGAATTTAAGGTTGAGGACTCACGGTTTTGGACCTTAATTAAGGGTATTTTGGACATTACACATGGTGTATTTACACACCATGGCCGCCCCTCTCATTAAGGGCAAAGTGGTCTTGTTATCTTCATTTGCAATGTATTATAAATAGGCCCCTTTAGTCTTATTTTCACTAGTTTTTGAATGATGAAGAATTGAAAGACATATTTTTCTCTCTTTTGAGAGTGTAACACCATTAGTTGTAGGACTTGGAAAAGTCACCCTTAGCATAGGGCTTGGAAAAGCCAATATTGATCTTTGCTTGGAAACGGTAGATCTTGAGGCGAGTTCATTCCCTTGGTGGTCACCGTAAGAGTGTGGTTTTGATTGTTACATTCATTAGGGGTTAGTGTTGAAATACACTTGGTTCTTAATCTTGTAATAATCTTGGTCTCACTATCTATCTTTATTTTCTTGCAAATCGTGTATGTGTTGTGTAGTGGACTGTTTTGGGGTCTTCGTTGAATCCGAAACTTGTATTATTGTTGTTCATCTTGTTCATCACGTTTTGTCACTATTTTGGTGTTGAAATATACTCTTGTATCTTGTATTCTTGTTGTTGGTAGCGAATCCGAGTGAGGTCTCCATCTTGGTCCTCGAATCCTTAAGATTAGTGGACTGATTTGGTGGTTGTTTCGTGCTTCCCTTGTATTTGTCCCGTATCATTTGGTATCAAAGCATGGCTTGATCTTGTTTCTACAAGATCAATCTTGGGCTTGCTTGTTAGAAAAAAAAAAAAAAAAAAAATTGTTGAAAAGCTGAAAATTTCAGAAAAATTGCAATCTGTCCATTGTTGTTGTCTTGGCCGAAATTGTGTTCTTAGCCGAGATTTGTTCTTGATTCTAGGTCTAGAAGTCTTTTACTTGTCTTGTGTGTTTGTAGTGTTAGTTTTGTTCCTCACTAACACTTTGAGTCGATCCAAACTTGAGCTTGAATTGTTAATATTGTTGTTGTGAACAAAGTGTGGCCGATTGGATGTTGTTGTTCTAGCCTTGACCGAGTTGAAGGCCTTGTGTTGTGGTGTTGTTGTAGATCTTGAAAAGAGTATTGTTGTTGTTCTTGAAGTTCTTCACAACCTTCATCTCTTGTTAAAAAAAAAAAAAAAAAAAAAAAAAAAAAAACTGAAATGCAACACCAAAGAGACTTGGCCGTTGTTGGTTTTGTAATCTTGGCCGTGTGAAAACATTATTATCTTGGAGTTGGACTTGTGGCTTTCATCTTGTTGTTGTTATAAGCTTGGCCACGTGATATTGTTGTTAATTGGTGGATTGAGAACCATTTTGTTGAAGGTGTAGTTGTCTTGGCCAAGTGTTGGAGATATTGTTATTGTGGAATTTGGAAGTGGCCGTGTGAAAATTGTTGGTGTTCTTGGAGATTATTGTTGTAGTTCTTGTGTTGTTGTTGTTGTTCTTGATGTTCATCACCACCTTCATATATTGTTGAAGATAAAGTGAATGTTAAATCTAAAAAGTTGAAGGAAAAGGGTGTATTATTTGTTAGTCTTGAAAGACACTACAACCAACAAAGACCTATCAATCAAGTCTCAACCACTTTCCAACACTTTTCCATGATTTAAGGATCCATGTTTTAAGGAGAAGTACAATAAAGTCAAGTCTTGAAAACTTGAAATTGAAAAGGGCTCCAAGACTTGTTTGAATTTCCCTCCTTAAACAAATTCCACCAAAGTCCAAATTGAAAAATTGACCAAGACTTGAAATTGGACAACAAAGTTGTGTGGGACCGAGACCAATACGTGGCTGCCACGTCATCAAGTTACTGTTCACTCATCAAATTTTGGCTCAAATTTGAGATTTCTTAGTTTCATTTTTATTGTCTCTTAGTTCGTTTGTTGGTTCGAACACTAATTGACAACCTAGTAATCTCCTACTAGTTTGTAAGTTAGTTTTGTGTCCGTTTGTCGTGTCTTTGTTATTTGTGTGCTTTTCTCATTTTTAACTCGTAGTAACTTCTTTGTTTCAAGTTCGTAAGTAGATTTTGTGTTGTGTCTTGAGTCGATCAAACAAGAATCTATTCCGGCCGCCAAGTAGAATTGACATCCTATTGACTACCGGAGTATAAGCAACTTTCAATATTCGCCGCTCCAATTGTGAGAATCACAAAGGTGAGTGTATCGAGTGTTGGTGAGGAGCTTTACGACTAATCTTGTTTGTTCATTTTGTAGGTTTAAAGGGTGATATAAGGGGAACATGACTTCGATAGCCGGGGATTATTGTGACTACAATATGGGAGACTATGATTGTAGTGAGGGTTTTTATGGCTACGAAGTTGAGGGAGATTGCGGAGGCTATGAAAATAGTCATGATCAAAACATAGGCAGATTTGAAAGTTACTGTTTTGAGGGAGAAAATGAGGTGAATGAAGTGCCTAGTGCTTATGGTGACTTTGGAGATGATGTAGGACCTCGTGATGGATCTTATGATGAAGTTGGGACATGTGAGGAGTCTCGCACTCCCCACTCCGAACCTAGATTTGGTGTTAGGTATAACCCTTTCGTTCGCAAACCTTATGAGAGCTATGATGAGAGTACACGTGAGGAGTGTGAAGATTCATATTCTCCACCTTGTAGTACTTCTTATCAAGGTCGATATAGTGTGAATGGTTATACTAGCAATAGTGTAGGTTTTCCAATGAGAAGAAGAGAGTATGCATCTCCAAAACCGAGGGGTACTCATGTGCTTTACAATGTTGATCCGAGAAGGAGTGTACACTCCGGAAAGGTGACCATTTGTGGGATACCGGGCTGCCTCGTTGTGTTAAATGATAGGTACTATAGAAACTACATTGTTCCATCCATGGTTGATTACTTGGGGTTATTTTGCGAGCCTTTACTTGTTCCATACTTCTTGGACAGGTTTAAGGTTACCGAGAGGGTAAAAGTTGTCTTCTCCCAATTTAATTACCATGAGGAGGTGTGGTGTGATGTTTTTCCCATAACCTATGGTTATGTGAGCTTGGGCGCCGATTGGTTTGCACAACATAAAGTTCCAAATATGCAAAATTGGCCTAATATTGTAAGAGACCGATGGGGAAATTGCCTTGAGACGTACATTCTGCCCGGGCCGCAAAAAGAAGTTCCTACCTACTCCAATTCAACTTATTATGAGAGACAAAAGATTGAGAGGAGTAAGGGAGTGAAAGGTGGTAATCCGAGAGTGGAAAAAGGAGAGGTTGTGTTGAGCGAAGTGAGGGGATTACCACCAAACTATACTAACATTGGTTGTCCTTCTATTTCTAAGGACATTTGTGTAGGTACCAACATGGCAAGCGAAGAAGAACAATGCCAAAAGGAAGTTGCTGCCCAAACTTTTGGAGGACCTTCACACCATGACAAAGAAGAATCTACTCAAGGAATTCAAGGTAAAATGGCAAACTCTTACACTTTTGTACATGTGAATGATAATTGTGTGGCTAGTAGCCCATTGAGTGTGAGTTGTAGCTTGCCTATATGTGAGTGTATTGTTTCTTTGCCACTTGATGATGATGTACATGTTGTGAGTGTGGATACACTAGTTGATCCTATTGATGACCGAATAGACTCTTCTTGTAAGATCGATTTATGTCCACCTAGTGTTGAAACCATTATGTTGAATGAAAGTACGTTATCTTCTGAAATTTGTGTTGATCAACTTATGTGTGAAAATTACCCACCACTTGAGTATGTGTGTGATGTGCTTAATAGGACTCAAGTGAGTGAAATATTTGAAAATGTTGGTCAACAAAGTGAGAATGAACCCGAGAGCTCTTCTTGGGGTAGATCACACTCTTTTGAAACCTCCTTGAAACTTGATATTGATCATTTAGAGAGTGAGGAACTTTCTTGTTCCAAATCTGTCCGTGAGGTAGATCACACTCTTTTTAGGAATAATGTCTTGTTTGAAGATGATTTAAACACTCCTAATGAACCTAGTGGTGAAAATGACAGTATAGCTTGCCTTGGAAGCTATAGCCTATATGCTAACCCACTATGGTGTGACAACATTCCTCCTAAAGAGGGAAATCTCTTCTTGGAAGATGAGAGTACTCTTAAGGGTAAGGAATGTGTAGTTGCGGAAGCTACTTCTTCTTCTACTTTGTGTGATTTCATTGTTGAGAGTACTCATGGTGATTATTGGGAAACTAGTAGTGAGTACACACATGAGAGCACCTTAGTAGAAGTCGATTTGAGTGATACCTTTCTCTACTCTCTATTTGATTTGGATGATATGTATGTTATTGTAGAGAGTATGTCATTTAGTTTAGGTGTAGATCTCGGGAAAGGGAAGTGTTGTCGAGACCCATGTCTATGGCCACTTTTCCCATTTGACCCCGGTGCCAAATTTAGAAATGGTGATGTTGGTGCACCAAACTTGCTGCTTGGTCTACATGACAAGCAAAGTGGCACTCTTGATGTATCCTATAACCAAATCCTTTGTACATCTTTTATTGAGTTTTTAATATTCCTTTCAAAGGATTCTTGGTTATATTGCAAATATGTGCAACCTTGGCATGATGAGATGATTTGTTATGCTAACCCTAACCCTCATGCCATGAGGACTTTGCATTTGTTGGTCCTCTTTTCGGTTTTGCAAGGTTTGGATTCGAGGTCGAATCCTTTTCAAGAAGGGGAGGATGATACGGGACAAATGGCCATCTTATCTTTTGATGACATTTTTGGAGGCCAACACATAGAGACTCAAGACTTGGTCACCTCGAGAAAACAAGAGCATGCATGGAGGACCCGTTTTGAGCATAACTTAAAGCAATCTCGCGTGTGGAAGATTGCTAGGAGAATTTAAGGTTGAGGACTCACGGTTTTGGACCTTAATTAAGGGTATTTTGGACATTACACATGGTGTATTTACACACCATGGCCGCCCCTCTCATTAAGGGAAAAGTGGTCTTGTTATCTTCATTTGCAATGTATTATAAATAGGCCCCTTTAGTCTTATTTTCACTAGTTTTTGAATGATGAAGAATTGAAAGACATATTTTTCTCTCTTTTGAGAGTGTAACACCATTAGTTGTAGGACTTGGAAAAGTCACCCTTAGCATAGGGCTTGGAAAAGCCAATATTGATCTTTGCTTGGAAACGGTAGATCTTGAGGCGAGTTCATTCCCTTGGTGGTCACCGTAAGAGTGTGGTTTTGATTGTTACATTCATTAGGGGTTAGTGTTGAAATACACTTGGTTCTTAATCTTGTAATAATCTTGGTCTCACTATCTATCTTTATTTTCTTGCAAATCGTGTATGTGTTGTGTAGTGGACTGTTTTGGGGTCTTCGTTGAATCCGAAACTTGTATTATTGTTGTTCATCTTGTTCATCACGTTTTGTCACTGTTTTGGTGTTGAGTTTAGTAGACCTATCATATTGCCATGGTCTACCTAATAACAAGTGACATGCTTGCATTGGGATCACGTCACAAAGCACTTCGTCGTGGTAGTTTCCCACCTTAAACCGAATCACACATTGCCTTGTGACCTTTAATTCACCGCAATCGTTCAACCATTGTAGCTTGTAAGGACTAGTGTGTAGTGTAGTTGGTAGCTTCAAGAAATTTACCATAGCATGGCTCGCAACATTTGTACAACTACCACTATCAATCACCAAGGTGCACACACTCCCCTTTATAAGACACTTAGTATGAAATAGATTTTCCCTTTGACTCGGGTCATCTATCGCCTTACTAATCATGACACGTCTAACCACAAAGTTTGGAACCACACACTCCCCTTCTTGTGGATAGACATCTTCATTACCATCTAATTCATCATCATTCGGCCCATTTTCAGCTCCCTCTCCATCTTGAGGCTCGGCCTCATCCTCCCCCCTTTCGGAAACCACCTCCTCACCAAGGTAGTACACTTTCCCTTCTCGTAGGATCACATTGCGCCGGTTCGGACATTCATTGGCCTTATGCCCCCAACCTTGGCACTTGAAGCATTGGAACCCCTTTGGGTTGGGATATTTGTGAGCCTTCGGTTTCGGAGGGAATTTAGGGACTGTTTTGGACTCGGGCAGCTTCGTGGGGGCGGGTTGGTCCTTGTTTTTGGGCCAACCCGAGGGGGTTTGTACCCTTGCCTTGAAGGATGATCTCTCCTTAAGTTCCCTTTCAATCTCAAGGGCCGCTTGGAATATACCGTCAATGGTTTCAAACCGGTGAAGGGTCAAATGAGTGGAGATCTCTTTGTTTAACCCACACTTGAACCGGATGATGTCGTGACTGATTTGCTCCCCACGATGATCAAGTTTCAACATGAGTTGTTGGAACTCGTCAAAATAGGCCATCACACTCTTGCCTCCTTGCCGCAAGCCATATAATCTAGCAAGCAACTCATGACGATATCTCTCGGGAAGGTATCATTGTCTCATCAAATACCTCAACCGATACCAAGGTGGTGGCTGCCAATCAACTAATTCATTACCAAATCGTTTAACATACTCCCACCAAGTGTTAGCATAGCCCTCGAGGTGAGCTATAGCGTAGCAACTCTTCTTTTCTTCCGAGATATCATTAACTTGAAAAACTTTGTCACAAGACGATTCCCAAGTTAAGTAGGTCTCGGGGTCACTTTCACCCTTAAAGATGGGTAGGCTCAACTTGATGGTGTTGATGCCTACGTCTCTCTCTTGGTGTCGGTTTCCCCTATCTCCAAACCCCCGGTATCTCTTAGGTTCTCCTCGACCCCCTCTTAACTCCTCCTCCCTCATATAAGCATCATCAAAGGCTCCCTCTCCTTCATACTCCTCTCTACCGTATCCTTCAAAGTGGACTGGTCGGCCTTGGCCATTTTGATTCGGAGGATTTGGAATTTGCGGTCTTTGGGTTAATGGAGCTTGGAATGGAGGGTTCGGATTTAGTGGAGGTACTTGGCGTCCAAATCCCTCTTGTGAAATTGGAGGGGCTTGGAAATGTAGTGGTCTAGTGGGGTCTCGGTTTGGAGGAAAATAGGTAGTTTGGCTTGCGGTATTTAGTGGAGCTTGGGGTGCATTTAGCATTTGGTGGACTGTTTCGGGGGTGATGGTTGCGGAGGAGGTCCTATCATGACCATTGGTAGATACATGTAGAGGAGTAGAAGGACGAGAGTTCCTTTGACTCTCCACTTGTTCTAATCTCCCTCTAATAGTCGACACTTCCCCCTTTATTGCTGCCAAGTCCCCTCTCACGGCCCCAAATTCCGAATTCAACCTTTCAAGTGTCCGGGTAACGGCCTCAAGAGTGACCCTCATAGAATCAAGGGCATTAGTATCCACATTATGAGATGTAGCTCCTTCCATTGTCAAGATATTATCCGCTTTAGTCACCACAAGTTCGTGTTCCACAAGTGTTGTATAATTGGCTAGTAACCGTGAAATTTTTAAGGTATGAGTAAGCTCTTATCCGGAATGGATTCTTGTTTGAAGACTCAAAGAATTCTTGCCGGACTAGAGTCAAAAATCAGCAATTCATTCAAACGAATAAAAGCACTCAAATAATCGTTGACACGAACAAACGGTTCAAGGAACTAGTTGACAACCTAGTAGGAAGGTACTAGTTTGTTAATTAGTTCTAGGACCAAGTAAGGGAAACCAAGGATCAACAATTAGCAACCAAAGAATATCCTAAGTTGAGCTTATAGTGACGTGGCAGCATGCAATGGTTCCACACGTTCTTCTTCTCTTTTTTTTTTTGTTTTAATATTCACACAACCACCGATTTTCTTTTGGTTATCAACAACATACAACTTTCGGCCACTTCAAGTCACTATACAATGTTCAAGTTTTCAAGCTCAACTTTGGATCTAGACACCTTAGTGTTGGTGAGAAAGAAACCAACACTAGAAACTCACTAAACAAGCAAAATAACACCTAGATCTAAACATACAACATCATTCTTGGTTTCAACTTTTAATGGACAGATTTTCAGAATTTCTTTTTGGTGTTGTTTGTTTAAGCCGTGAACTAGCCCAAGATGGGTTATGTTGGAACACAACCGGTCTTTCTTTGATACCAAATGATACAAAATCAAACCAACAACATTGATACGGGTGTACAAAGCTGTCCAATACGTTCTCGACCATTCACACGAAGCCAAGCTCGGGAGTTACAAAAACTACAAGCCATATTCATGCAAATGGCTGCGTGTGAGTTGGTACTTGATCCGCCAAAGAGCTTCAACGATTTTAAGTGTGAAAATGAACCTTGAAGTATAATAAACTACACTCTAAGGGCACCCCATGACTGAAGGGTAGGAAGGTCATTTTTCCTTCATTTTGTGTGTAATATAAATAGATGCTATTAGGGTTATTTTCAGCACTTAGTTCATTCTTCATATTTCACAACAACAAGTCTTGTAACATTAAATATTTCTCTCTCTCTTGTTCTTGAGAGTAGAACCTGAAATCTGTCCAACAAGTGTAGTTACACTTGTGTTGTTTCTTGGCTAGAAACTTGAGATCTTGAGGTTCATGAGTTCCTCTTGGTCTAAGTAAGAACTTGGTACTGAAATCTTTTGGTCTTAGGGTCCTATCTTCAAGTTAGGGTTCATAGATTCTAAGATATCTTTGTGTCAAGTTACTATCTTTCATTTTGTACTCTTGAAACTTTGTAGTAACTTAGTGAAGCCGTGTGGGGCTGATTTTCGATTCACTATAGTTACTACCATTTGTTGTTCTTGTTGTTAACATTGTACTCTTGTAATCTATCATCTTGTGTTGTTGAACCGTTGTTTAATGTTATTGTAATCTTCTTGTTCTCCTTGTGTAGCTACTGTTTTGGTGTTGGTATTTCTTCAAAATTTCGTGATTGTTGTTGTCTTCACATATTGGAGTTGTTATCTTCAAGCTCTCGGAATTGTAGTGTGTTTGGACTGATTTTGTGGCAGATTTGATACGCTCCAAGTTAGTAGTGTATCATTTGGTATCAAATCCATCTTTGATTTTGTTCTAACAAGATCAATCTTGGGCTTGAGACTTGAAAACTACAAAAAAATAAAAAACTGAAATCTGAAAATTTCAGAAATAGTCAAATCTGCTACCTTTGTGTTCTTGGCCAAAAATTGTGATATGTTGTTGTATGGGCCGAGATTTTCTTGTTTTTTTTGGCTAGATCTTGATACAAGATCAAACCAACAACACCAAGAGCTACAAGTAGGTTCGGATTTCAGTCCAACAACACAAGAATAACAAGTTCAATTTTCAGTTTTCAGCACACAACAAGAGAGCAACAAGATGAACAAGAATGCTAGTGAATCGAAAGTAGCCCCACACGGCTTCACTAGTCTTTAAAGATAACAAAATTAACAACAACAACAACAACAAGATAAGGAAAAGATAGATAACTAGACATATAACATTCAAGATACTAAGAACCCTAACATCAAGAGAGGACCCTAAGTCTAGTGAATGTAAACACCAAGTTCTTACAAGGACCAAGAGGCACTCAAAGACCTCAAAACCCTTGTTTCTAGCCAAAGATACAACACAAGTATTCCTCTACTTGTGAGATGTTGGAGGCGGCTCCAAGAGTGGAAGAGAGAGGAAATGTTGTGATATTTTAGGTTACAAAAATCAGATTTCAAAAAAACCATCTAATAACTCTCTCACATCTTCTATTTATACTACAAAAGGAAAGGGGTAAAATGACTCATCCGCCCTTGCTTCTTGTGCCAACCTTGGAGAGTAGTTTATTACACATTAGGACCCCTCTTCACACATAAAAACGTTTAAGTCCTTGGTTGGTTCAATCACCAACTCACACACGGCCATTTGCATGAACAAAGCTTGGAGTTTTTGTAATTCCCGAGCTTGGCTTCGTGTGAAAGGCCGTGTGGCTGTCCTAACCGTATCATCCTCTCCATCTTGAGAGGAATTTGGCCTCAAATTCAGCATTTGGTCATCTTCAACCGCATCCACGAGGGAGAGATCACCAACGTTGAAAGTGTTGTGCACTTGATATTCCGGTGGAAGGTCAATCTTGTAGGCGTTGTCATTGATCCTCTCAAGTACTTGGAAGGGACCATCACCCCTTGGCAGCAATTTGGACTTCCTATGAGCTGGAAACCGGTCTTTTCGAAGATGCACCCACACCCAATCTCCGGGTTCAAGCACAAGCCTTCTTCTCCCTTTGTTTGCCCTTTTGGCAATCTCTTGATTCTTCTTTTCCAGCTTGATCCGCACCGTCTCATGCATTTTCTTCATTGCCTCGGCTCTTTTGTTTCCATCTAAGCTGGTCATGAGATCACTAGACAAAGGAGTGAGATCTAAAGGGGTAAGGGGATTCAGGCCGTAAACACATTCAAAGGGAGTCATTCCCGTGCTCGAATGTATTACCCGGTTGTAGGCAAATTCCACTAAGGGTAGGTGATCTTCCCATGAAGTCAGTTTACCTTTAACCATAGAACGTAGCATAGACCCTAAGGTTCTATTTACTACCTCCGTTTGGCCATCGGTTTGTGGGTGGCAAGACGTGGAGAAAAGTAACTTCGTTCCAAGCCTACCCCACATGGACTTCCAAAAGAGACTTAGGAACTTGGAGTCCCTATCGCTCACAATAGTCCTCGGTACCCCCGTGAAGCTTGACAACATGTTCAACAAATAATGAAGCTACACTACTAGCATCCTCGGTTTTAGTACATGGAATAAAATGAGCCATTTTAGAGAATCTATCAACAATAACAAAAATGCTATCTCGGCCCTTTCTAGTCCTTGGCAGCCCCAAAACAAAATCCATCGAGATGTCCAACCAAGGCCTAAGGGGAGTAGGGAGTGGGGTGTATAATCCTTGGGGTAAGAGACGAGATTTCGCACTCCGGCAGGCCACACATTGACTACAAATTTTAGTGACGTCTTTGCGCATTTTGGGCCAATAGAAGTTCTCCTCTAAGATTCCGAGGGTCTTGTCTACCCCAAAGTGACCCATGAGGCCTCCGTCATGGGCCTCCCTCACAAATAATTCCCTCCAAGAACTAGAAGGAACACACAACCTCCTCCCTTTGAACAAATACCCATCGAACCGAGAGTAGGAGGAATGGTTATTCTCCTTGAGCCAACGGTCCCTTCCCCACTCTTCGCATTCCCTAAAAATAGGAGCAAAGGTAGGATCCTCGGGATACAACAACCGCAAGCTCTCAAAACCCATCAATTTCGAAGACAAGGTAGCAACAAGCACATGCTTCCTAGACAAGGCATCGGCAACAACATTTTCCTTTCCCCTTTTGTAATGAATTACATAAGGGAAAGTCTCGATGAACTCAATCCACTTAGCATGACGCCTATTCAGCTTGTCTTGGCTCTTAAGGTGTTTCAACGACTCATGATCCGTTCGTATCACAAACTCCTTAGGCCACAAATAATGTTGCCAATTTCCCAAAGCTCTAACAAGGGCGTACAACTCCAAATCATAAGTTGAGTAATTAAGAGTTGCCCCTTTGAGCTTTTCACTGAAATAAGCAACGGGCTTACCTTCTTGCATCAAAACAGCCCCGATACCAACCTTACTAGCATCACACTCTATTTCAAACATCTTATCAAAATTGGGCAATTGCAATAAAGGCGCCGAGATGAGCGTAGCTTTCAAGGCCTCAAAAGCCCTAGCTTGCTCATCACCCCATTTAAAGGGTCCGTCCTTTCTAATTACCTCGGTCAAGGGGGCTGCTATGGAACTAAATCCTTTGACAAACCTCCTATAAAAGCTTGCCAACCCGTGGAAACTTCGGATTTCTCCAATAGTTTTAGGGGTCGGCCAACTTCGGATAGAGTCTATCTTGGAATCGTCCACTTCCACACCCCGTGAGCTCACGACAAAACCCAAGAATATAACTTTATCAACACCAAAAGAACACTTCTCCATGTTGGCATACAGCTTCTCCTTTCGGAGCACATCAAACACACATCTCAAATGCATTACATGATCATTAATAGATTTACTATACACCAACACATCATCAAAGTAAACCACCACAAACTTTCCAATATAAGGCTTCATTACATGATTCATTAGCCTCATAAATGTGCTAGGAGCATTGGTAAGGCTGAAGGGCATGACCAGCCACTCATATAGACCGAATTTGGTCTTGAATGCGGTCTTCCACTCATCACCGGGTTGCATGCGAATTTGGTGATAGCCGCTCCTAAGGTCCACTTTAGAAAACAAACAAGATCCGTGGAGCTCATCTAACATATCATCTAGTCTAGGAATTGGATGACGATACCTTATAGTGATTTTGTTGATGTCTCTACAATCGACGCACATGCGCCAAGTTCCGTCCTTCTTTGGTACCAAAAGCACCGGAACAGCACACAGACTCATGCTTTCCTTGATGTATCCCTTGTTGAGAAGCTCCTCAACTTGCCTCTCAAGCTCCTTAGTGTCCATGGGATTGCTCCTATAGGCCGGTTTGTTTGGAAGTTGTGAACCCGGCACCAAATCAATTTGGTGCTCAATTCCCCGGAGTGGGGGCAATCCTTGCGGAAGTTCTTGAGGAAATACATCTTCATACTCCTGCAACGCACAAGAAATCAAAGGGGAAATGGAAGAATTAGTGGGGTTAGTATTAAAACAATGGGCTAACAGTAACATCGGCTTGTTTTCATCATGGTCCACGAAGAGTTCTTTCCTCCTAGCCAACATCACTACGTTTTCCATCTCCTTTGTTGTTGGGACAGATTCGGATGGCCCTACTTCCTCACCTACGGCATCCCCCCCCTTTTCTCCTTTCCCGGTTTCCTTTCCCTTTCCTTTTAACTCTCTCATCTTTTGATGCCACTCATGTACTTGGGAGGGTGAAAGAGGGTGAAGTGTGACCTTTCGGCCATCCTTCTCAAGCGTATACCGGTTGGACCTCCCATCGTGTTTAGTAGACCTATCATATTGCCATGGTCTACCTAACAACAAGTGACTGCTTGCATTGGGATCACGTCACAAAGCACTTCATCGTGGTAGTTTCCTACCTTAAACCGAATCACACATTGCCTTGCGACCCTTAATTCACCACAATCGTTCAACCATTGTAGCTTGTAAGGACTAGTGTGTGGTGTAGTTGGCAGCTTCAAGAAATTTACCATAGCTTGGCTCGCAACATTCGTACAACTACCACTATCAATCACCAAGGTGCACACACTCCCCTTTACAAGACACTTAGTATGGAATAGATTTTCCCTTTGACTCGGGTCATCTATCGCCTTACTAATCATGACACGTCTAACCACAAAGTTAGGAACCACACACTCCCCTTCTTGTGGATAGGCATCTTCACTACCATCTAATTCATCATCATTCGGCCCATTTTCAGCTTCCTCTCCATCTTGAGGCTCGGCCTCATCCTCCCCCCTTTCGGAAACCACCTCCTCACCAAGGTAGTACACTTTCCCTTCTCGTAGGATCACATTGCGCCGGTTCGGACATTCATTGGCCTTATGCCCCCAACCTTGGCACTTGAAGCATTGGAATCCCTTTGGGTTGGGATATTTGTGAGCCTCCGGTTTCGGAGGGAATTTAGGGACTGTTTTGGACTCGTAGTGGACTGTTTTGGACTCGGGCAGCTTCGTAGGGGCGGGTTGGTCCTTGTTTTTGGGCCAACCCGAGGGAGCTTGTACCCTTGCCTTGAAGGATGATCTCTCCTTAAGTTCCCTTTCAATCTCTAGGGCCGCTTGGAATATACCGTCGATGGTTTCAAACCGATGAAGGGTCAAATGAGTGGAGATCTCTTTGTTCAACCCACACTTGAACCGGATGATGTCATGACTGATTTGATCCCCACGATGATCAAGTTTCAACATGAGTTGTTGGAACTCGTCAAAATAGGCCATCACACTCTTGCCCCCTTGCCGCAAGCCATATAACCTAGCAAGCAACTCATGACGATATCTCTCGGGAAGGTATCGTTGTCTCATCAAATACCTCAACCGAAACCAAGGTGGTGGCTGCCCATCGACTAATTCATTACCAAATCGTTTAACATACTCCCACCAAGTGTTAGCATAGCCCTCGAGGTGAGCTATAGCGTAGCAACTCTTCTTTTCGTCCGAGATGTCATTAACTTGGAAAACTTTGTCACAAGCCGATTCCCAAGTTAAGTAGGCCTCGGGGTCACTTTCACCCTTAAAGATGGGTAGGCTCAACTTGATGGTGTTGATGCCTACGTCTCTCTCTTGGTGTCGGTTTCCCCTATCTCCATACCCCCGGTATCTCCTAGGTTCTCCTCGACCCCCTCTTAACTCCTCCTCCCTCATATAAGCATCATCAAAGGCTCCATCTCCTTCATACTCCCCTCTACCGTATCCTTCAAAGTGGGCTGGTCGGCCTTGGCCGTTTTGAGTCGGAGGATTTGGAATTTGCGGTCTTTGGGTTAATGGAGCTTGGAATGGAAGGTTCGGATTTAGTGGAGGTACTTGTCGTCCAAATCCCTCTTGTGGAATTGGAGGGGCTTGGAAATGTAGTGGTCTAGTGGAGTCTCGGTTTGGAGGAAAATAGGTAGTTTGACTTGCGGTATTTAGTGGAGCTTGGGGTGCATTTAGCATTTGGTGGACTGTTTCGGGGGTGATGGTTGCGGAGGAGGTCCTATCATGACCATTGGTAGATACGTGTAGAGGAGTAGAAGGACGAGAGTTCCTTTGACTCTCCACTTGTTCTAATCTCCCACTAATAGTCGACACTTCCCCCTTTATGGCTGCCAAGTCCCCTCTCACGGCCTCAAATTCAGAATTCAACCTTTCAAGTGTCCGGGTAACGGCCTCAAGAGTGACCCTCATAGAATCAAGGGCATTAGTATCCGCATTATGAGACGTAGCTCCTTCCATTGTCAAGATATTATCCGCTTTAGTTCACCACAAGTTCGTGTTCCACAAGTGTTGTATAATTGGCTAGTAACCGTGAAATTTTCAAGGTATGAGTGAGCTCTTATCCGGAATGGATTCTTGTTTGAAGACTCAAAGAATTCTTGCCGGACTAGAATCAAAAATCAGCAACTCATTCAAACGAATAAAAGCACTCAAATAATCGTTGACACGAACAAACGGTTCAAGGAACTAGTTGACAACCTAGTAGGAATGTACTAGTTTGTTAATTAGTTCTAGGACCAATTAAGGGAAACCAAGGATCAACAATTTGCAACCAAAGAATATCCTAAGTTGAGCTTATAGTGACGTGGCAGCATGCAATGGTTCCACCCGATCCTCTTATCTTTTTTTTTTTTTTGTTTTGTGTTAATATTCACACAACTTGTTATAGTTTGCAAAATGTTTTGGTGGGAAAAAATAAAATCTTGTAGTCTTTCAACCTTTTCAAACTCAAGAAAGTGGTGTTTGGTTGACCAATCCCACAAAACAAGGCTCCTTGAATTAGGGAAAAGTGATTGACAAGACTAGAGGGTGAGGGGTGCAAGTCTTTCACAACAACTTTATAACTTGTCTTACAACTTGAGCACACAACAAGATGAACAAGATGAACAAGTTCAAAAGATGAACACCTCAACAAACTTCATCAACTTCTTTAGCACATAACACATAACCACCGATTTTTCTTTTGCTCATCAACAACATACAACCTTCGGCCACTTCAAGTCACTACTCAATGTTCAAGTTTTCAAGCTCAACTTTCGGATCTAGACACCTTAGTGTTGGTGAGAAAGAAACCAACACTAGAAACTCACTAAACAAGCAAAATAACGCCTAGATCTAGACATGCAACATCATTCTCGGTTTTTCAACTTTTAATGGACAGATTTTTTCAGAACTTCCCTTTGGTATTGCTTGTTTAGACCGTGAACTAGCCCAAGATGGGTTATGTTGGAACACAACCGGTCTTGCTTTGATACCAAATGATACAAGATCAAACCAACAACACCAAGAGCTACAAGTAGGTTCGGATTTCAGTCCAACAACACAAGAATAACAAGTTCAATTTTCAGTTTTCAGCACACAACAAGAGAGCAACAAGATGAACAAGAATGCTAGTGAATCGAAAGTAGCCCCACACGGCTTCACTAGTCTTTAAAGATAACAAAATTAACAACAACAACAACAACAAGATAAGGAAAAGATAGATAACTAGATATATAACATTCAAGATACTAAGAACCCTAACATCAAGAGAGGACCCTAAGTCTAGTGAATGTAAACACCAAGTTCTTACAAGGACCAAGAGGCACTCAAAGACCTCAAAACCCTTGTTTCTAGCCAAAGATACAACACAAGTATTCCTCTACTTGTGAGATGTTGGAGGCGGCTCCAAGAGTGGAAGAGAGAGGAAATGTTGTGATATTTTAGGTTACAAAAATCAGATTTCAAAAAAACCATCTAATAACTCTCTCACATCTTCTATTTATACTACAAAAGGAAAGGGGTAAAATGACTCATCCGCCCTTGCTTCTTGTGCCAACCTTGGAGAGTAGTTTATTACACATTAGGACCCCTCTTCACACATAAAAACGTTTAAGTCCTTGGTTGGTTCAATCACCAACTCACACACGGCCATTTGCATGAACAAAGCTTGGAGTTTTTGTAATTCCCGAGCTTGGCTTCGTGTGAAAGGCCGTGTGGCTGTCCTAACCGTATCAGATCTTGTAGTATTTTTCTTGTATAGAGTGTTTCTAGTGTTGGTTTCTTTCTCACCAACACTAAAGGTGTCAAGATCTAAAGATTGAGCTTATAATATTGACCATAGTTGTGGTGCCTTGTGGCTGGCTGTTTGTTGTTACTTGTTGTTGACAATTGGTGGTGTTGTGTTGTGTTTTGAAGAAGTTGTTGTTGAGTTCTTGAAGGTTGTTGTGGTGTTCATCAAGTTCTTCATCTTTTCTTACAACTTTAGACAACCAAAAAGTGTGATATAAATTCAAGAGTTGAAGCTGAAAATTGTAAAGCATGTTGTGAGAAGCCTTGAACCCATCATTTCTTAGACTAGGCTTCTACTTTTCAGCAACTTTTTTTCTTATTTCAAGAACCTAGTGTTACCTTTTTCTTATTTCAAGAACCTAGTGTTGTGGGACAAGGTACTTTTCTTATTTCAAGATTTATGTTTTCCCTCCAAGACCAATTGTCATCCTTTCCAAATTGTGTAAAGATTTAAATTTCAGAATTGGTGCTTAAATTGTGTGGGACCAAGACCAATTGCATGCTGCCACATCACCCATTTGCTACTGTTCACGTCACCCATTGGCTACTGTTCACATCATTAATAAGCTCAAATTTAGGTTTTCTAGTTTCTAATTGTTGATTCTTAGTTTCATTACTTGGTTCTAGAACTAATTAACATGCTAGTACACTCCTACTAGGTTGTCAATTAGTCCTTTTGAATTCTCTTGTTCGTGTCCACGTTTAGTTGGGTGCTTTTATTCGTTTGAATACGTTGTAACTTCTTAACTCCAGTCCGTCGAGAATTCTTTGAGTTTCAAACAAGAATCCACTCCGGACAAGAGCTTTACTCATATCTTAAGGATTCACGGTTACTAGCCAATCTACAACATTTATGGAGCTCAAGTGTGAGTGAGGAGAGGTTTAACGCTAACTTGTTTGCTGATTGTGTAGGTAACACCTTGACATGGAAGGAAGAACATCCGAAAGTGGGGGTACTACTGAACAAGACACTATGAAGGCCACACTTGAGGCCATTACCAGAAGTTTAGAGAGGTTGAACACGGAAGTTGGGGCAATGAGGGGAGATTTGACTACAATAAGTGGGAGATTGGAGCAAGTGGAGAGTCAAAGGAACTCTCATCCATCCACTCCTCATCCATATTCCTTCAAGTGGGCATGAAAGAACTTCATCCACAACTATCTCACCAGAAACATTGCACCAAATAATGAATCCACCTCTAGCCCCACTAAATGCCACAAATCATACCACTACTTTCCCTCCAAACCAAGAAGTGAATAGACCACGCCATTCCCAAACTCCTCCAATTCGACAAGAAGGATGTAGCCATCCATTACCTCCACAAAATCTGAATGTACCTTACCAAACTCCACCAAATCAAAGACCACCACCTCCACAACTCCCAATGCCTCCAAATCAGATTCCAAATCACCAAAACCGACCAGCTCACTTTGAGGAACATGGTAGAGAGGAGTATGATGGATATGGAGCCTTTGATGATGCTTACATGAGAGAGGAGGAGCTAAGAAGGGGCCGTGTTGATCCAAGGAGGTACCGAGTGATACGGTTGGGGCAGCCTCCACAGGTACACGGCCTTTCACACGAAGCCAAGCTCGGGAATTACAAAAACTCCAAGCTTTGTTCATGCAAGTGGCCGTGTGTGAGTTGGTGATTGAACCAACCAAGGACCTAAACGTTTTTATGTGTGAAGAGAGGTCTTAATGTGTAATAAGCTACTCTTCAAGGTTGGCACAAGAAGCAAGGGCGGAGGGGTCATTTTACCCCTTTTGTTTGTAGTATAAATAGAACATGTTAGAGAGTTAGTCCTCACTTTTTTGAATGCTGATTTTTGTAACCTAAGAACACTAAACTTCTCTCTCTCTCTTCCACTCTTGGAAGCCGCCACTACTATCTCACAAGTAGAGGGATACTTGTGTTGTCTCTTTGGCTAGAAACAAGGGTTTTGAGGTCGTTGAGTGCCTCTTGGTCCTCGTAAGAACTTGGTGTTTATATTCATTAGACTTAGGGTCCTCTCTTGATGTTAGGGTTCTTAGTTTCTTGAATGTTATATGTCAAGTTATCTATCTTTCCTTATCTTGTTGTTGTTGTTGATTTTGTCATCTTAAAGTCTAGTGAAGCCGTGTGGGGCTCTTTTCGATTCACTAGCATTGTTATTTATCTTGTTATTCTTGTGTTGTTGGACTGAAAAACCGAAACTTTAAACTTGTTGATCTTGTGTTGTTGGACTGAAATCCGAGCCTACTTGAAGCTCTTGGTGTTGTCGGTTTGATTTTGTATCATTTGGTATCAAAGCAAGACCGGTTGTGTTCCAACATAACCCATCTTGGGCTAGTACACGGCTTAAACAAACAACACCAAAAGGAAATTCTGAAAATCTGTCCATTAAAAGTTGAATCCGAGAATGATGTTGCATGTCTAGATCTAAGTGTTATTTTGCTTGTTTAGTGAGTTCCTAGTGTTGGTTTCTTTCTCACCAACACTAAGGTGTCTAGATCCAAAAGTTGAGCTTGAAAACTTGAACATTGTGTAGTGACTTGAAGTGGCCGAAAGTTGTATGTTGTTGATGACCAAAAAGAAATAAAATCGGTGGATGTTGTGTTTATGTGCTAAAGAAGTTGAAGAAGATTGTTGAGGTGTTCATCTTTTGAACTTGTTCATCTTGTTCATCTTGTTGTGTGCTCAAGTTGTAAGACAAGCTATAAAGTTGTTGTGAAAGACTTGCACCCATCACCTTTTAGTCTTGTCAATCACTTTTCCCTAATTCAAGGAGCCTTGTTTTCTGGGATTAGTCTACCAAACATCACTTTCTTGAGTTTGAAAAGGGTGAAATACTACAAGATTTTATTTTTCCCACCAAAAACACTTTGCAAACTATAACAAGTTGTGTGAATATTAACAAAAAAAAAAAAAGAGAGAAGAAAAAAACGTGTGGAACCATTGCATGCTGCCACGTCACTATAAGCTCAACTTAGGATATTCTTTGGTTGCTAATTGTTGATCCTTGGTTTCCCTTACTTGGTCCTAGAACTAATTAACAAACTAGTACATTCCTACTAGGTTGTCAACTAGATCCTTGAACCGTTTGTTCGTGTCAACGTTTATTTGAGTGCTTTTATTCGTTTGAATGAGTTGCTGATTTTTGACTCTATTCCGGCAAGAATTCTTTGAGTCTTCAAACAAGAATCCATTCCGGATAAGAGTTTACTCATACCTTAAAAATTTCACGGTTACTAGCCAATTATACAACACTTGTGGAACACGAACTTGTGGTGAACTAAAGCGGATAATATCTTGACAATGGAAGGAACTACGTCTCATAGTGTGGATACTAATGCCCTTGATTCTATGAGGGTCACTCTTGAGGCCGTTACCCGGACACTTGAAAGGTTGAATTCGGAATTTGGGGCCGTGAGAGGGGACTTGGCAGCAATAAAGGGGGAAGACTATTAGTGGGAGATTAGAACAAGTGGAGAGTCAAAGGAACTCTCGTCCTTCTACTCCTCTACATGAATCTACCAATGGTCATGATAGGACCTCCTCCGCAACCATCACCCCCGAAACAGTCCACCAAATGCTAAATGCACCCCAAGCTCCACTAAATACCGCAAGCCAAACTACCTATTTTCCTCCAAACCGAGACTCCACTAGACCACTACATTTCCAAGCCCCTCCAATTCCACAAGAGGGATTTGGACGCCAAGTACCTCCACTAAATCTGAACCCTCCATTCCAAGCTCCATTAACCCAAAGACCGCAAATTCCAAATCCTCCGAATCAAAACGGCCAAGGCCGACCAGCCCACTTTGAAGGATACGGTAGAGAGGAGTATGAAGGAGATGGAGCCTTTGATGATGCTTATATGAGGGAGGAGGAGTTAAGAGGGGGTCGAGGAGAACCTAGGAGATACCGGGGGTATGAAGATAGGGGAAACCGACACCAAGAGAGAGACGTAGGCATCAACACCATCAAGTTGAGCCTACCCATCTTTAAGGGTGAAAGTGATCCCGAGACCTACTTAACTTGGGAATCGGCTTGTGACAAAGTTTTCCAAGTTAATGACATCTCGGACGAAAAGAAGAGTTGCTACGCTATAGCTCACCTTGAGGGCTATGCTAACACTTGGTGGGAGTATGTTAAACTATTTGGTAATGAATTAGTCGATGGGCAGCCACCACCTTGGTATCGGTTGAGGTATTTGATGAGACAACGATACCTTCCCGAGAGATATCGTCATGAGTTGCTTGCTAGATTATATGGCTTGCGGCAAGGAGGCAAGAGTGTGATGGCCTATTTTGACGAGTTCCAACAACTCATGTTGAAACTTGATCATCGTGGGGAGCAAATCAGTCACGACATCATCCGGTTCAAGTGTGGGTTGAACAAAGAGATCTTCACTCATTTGACCCTTCACCGGTTTGAAACCATTGACGGTATATTCCAAGCGGCCCTTGAGATTGAAAGAGAACTTAAGGAGAGATCATCCTTCAAGGCAAGGGTACAAACCCCCTCGGGTTGGACCAAAAACAAGGACCAACCCGCCCCTACGAAGCTGCCCGAGTCCAAAACCGTCCCTAAATTCCCTCCGAAACCGGAGGCTCACAAATATCCCAACCCAAAGGGGTTCCAATGCTTCAAGTGCCAAGGTTGGGGGCATAAGGCCAACGAATGTCCGAACCAGCGCAATGTGATCCTACGAGAAGGAAAGGTGTACTACCTTGGTGAGGAGGTGGTTTCCGAAAGGGGGGAGGACGAGGCCGAGCCTCAAGATGGAGAGGGAGCTGAAAATGGGCCGAATGATGATGAAGTAGATGGTAGTGAAGATGTCTATCCACAAGAGGGGGAGTGTGTGGTTCCAAACTTTGTGGTTAGACGTGTCATGATTAGTAAGGCGATAGATGACCCGAGTCAAAGGGAAAATCTATTCCATACTAAGTGTCTTGTAAAGGAGAATGTGTGCACCTTGGTGATTGATAGTGGTAGTTGTACAAATGTTGCGAGCCATGCTATGGTAAATTTCTTGAAGCTACCAACTACACCACACACTAGTCCTTACAAGCTACAATGGTTGAATGATTGTGGTGAATTAAGGGTCACGAGGCAATGTGTGATTCGGTTTAAGGTGGGAAACTACCACGATGAGGTACTTTGTGACGTGATCCCAATACAAGCATGTCACTTGTTGTTAGGTAGACCATGGCAATATGATAGGTCTACTAAACACGATGGGAGGTCCAACCGGTATACGCTTGAGAAGAATGGCCGAAAGGTCACACTTCATCCTCTCTCACCCTCCCAAGTAAATGAGTGGCACTAAAAGATGAGGGAGTTGAAGGGAAAGGGGGGAGGAATCCGGAAAGGGAGAAAAGGGGGGGAGTGTCGTAGGTGAGGAAGTAGGGACATCCGAGGCTGTCCCAACGACAAGAGAGATGGAAAACGTAGTGATGTTGGCTAGGAGGAAAGAACTCTTCGTGGACCATGATGAAAACAAGCCGATGTTACTTTTGGCCCATTGTTTTAATACTAACCCCACTAATTCTTCCATTTCCCCTTTGATTTCTTGTGTGTTGCAGGAGTATGAAGATGTATTTCCTCAAGAACTTCCGCAAGGATTACCCCCACTTCGGGGAATTGAGCACCAAATTGATTTGGTGCCGGGTTCACAACTTCCAAACAAACCGGCCTATAGGAGCAATCCCATGGACACTAAGGAGCTTGAAAGACAAGTTGAGGAGCTTCTCAACAAGGGATACATCAAGGAAAGCATGAGTCTGTGTGCTGTTCCGGTGCTTTTGGTACCAAAGAAGGACGGAACTTGGCGCATGTGCGTCGATTGTAGAGCCATCAACAAAATCACTATAAGGTATCGTCATCCAATCCCTAGACTAGATGATATGTTAGATGAGCTCCACGGATCTTGTTTGTTTTCTAAAGTGGACCTTAGGAGTGGCTATCACCAAATTCGCATGCAACCCGGTGATGAGTGGAAGACCGCATTCAAGACCAAATTCGGTCTATATGAGTGGCTGGTCATGCCCTTCGGCCTTACCAATGCTCCTAGCACCTTTATGAGGCTAATGAATCATGTAATGAAGCCTTATATTGGAAATTTTGTGGTGGTTTACTTTGATGATGTGTTGGTGTATAGTAAATCTATTGATGATCATGTAATGCATTTGAGATGTGTGTTTGATGTGCTCCGAAAGGAGAAGCTGTATGCCAACATGGAGAAGTGTTCTTTTGGTGTTGATAAGATTATATTCTTGGGTTTTGTCGTGAGCTCAAGGGGTGTGGAAGTGGACGATTCCAAGATAGACTCTATTCGAAGTTGGCCGACCCCTAAAACTATTGGAGAAATCCGAAGTTTCCACGGGTTGGCAAGCTTTTATAGGAGGTTTGTCAAAGGGTTTAGTTCCATAGCAGCCCCCTTAACCGAGGTAATTAGAAAGAACGGACCCTTTAAATGGGGTGATGAGCAAGCTAGGGCTTTTGAGGCCTTGAAAGCTACGCTCATCTCGGCGCCTTTATTGCAATTGCCCGATTTTGATAAGATATTTGAAGTAGAGTGTGATGCTAGTAAGGTTGGCATCGGGGCTGTTTTGATGCAAGAAGGTAAGCCCGTTGCTTATTTCAGTGAAAAGCTCAAAGGGGCAACTCTTAATTACTCAACTTATGATTTGGAGTTGTACGCCCTTGTTAGAGCTTTGGGAAATTGGCAACATTATTTGTGGCCTAAGGAGTTTGTGATACGAACGGATCATGAGTCGTTGAAACACCTTAAGAGCCAAGACAAGTTGAATAGGCGTCATGCTAAGTGGATTGAGTTCATCGAGACTTTCCCTTATGTAATTCATTACAAAAGGGGAAAGGAAAATGTTGTTGCCGATGCCTTGTCTAGGAAGCATGTGCTTGTTGCTACCTTGTCGTTGAAATTGATGGGTTTTGAGAGATTGCGGTTGTTGTATCCCGAGGATCCTACCTTTGCTCCTATTTTTAGGGAATGCGAAGAGTGGTGAAGGGACCGTTGGCTTAAGGAGAATGACCATTCCTCCTACTCTCGGTTCGATGGGTATTTGTTCAAAGGGAGGAGGTTGTGTGTTCCTTCTAGTTCTTGGAGGGAATTATTTGTGAGGGAGGCCCATGACGGAGGCCTCATGGGGCACTTTAGGGTAGACAAGACCCTCGGAATCTTAGAGGAGAACTTCTATTGGCCCAAAATGCGCAAAGACGTCACTAAAATTTGTAGTCAATGCGTGGCCTGCCGGAGTGCGAAATCTCGTCTCCTACCTCAAGGATTATACACCCCACTCCCTACTCCCCTTAGACCTTGGTTGGACATTTCGATGGATTTTATTTTGGGGCTGCCAAGGACTAGAAAGGGCCGAGATAGCATTTTTGTTATTGTTGATAGATTCTCTAAAATGGCTCATTTTATTCCATGTGCTAAAACCGAGGATGCTCGTAGTGTAGCTTCATTATTTGTTGAACATGTTGTAAAGCTTCACGGGGTACCGAGGACTATTGTGAGCGATAGGGACTCTAAGTTCCTAAGTCTCTTTTGGAAGTCCATGTGGGGTAGGCTTGGAACGAAGTTACTTTTCTCCACGTCATGCCACCCACAAACCGATGGCCAAACGGAGGTAGTAAATAGAACCTTAGGGTCTATGCTACGTTCTATGGTTAAAGGTAAACTGACTTCATGGGAAGATCACCTACCCTTGGTGGAGTTTGCATACAACCGGGTAATACATTTGATACGGTTAGGACAGCCACACGGCCTTTCACACGAAGCCAAGCTCGGGAATTACAAAAACTCCAAGCTTTGTTCATGCAAATGGCCGTGTGTGAGTTGGTGATTGAACCAACCAAGGACTTAAACGTTTTTATGTGTGAAGAGGGGTCCTAATGTGTAATAAACTACTCTCCAAGGTTGGCACAAGAAGCAAGGGCGGATGAGTCATTTTACCCCTTTCCTTTTGTAGTATAAATAGAAGATGTGAGAGAGTTATTAGATAGTTTTTGAAATCTGATTTTTGTAACCTAAAATATCACAACATTTCCTCTCTCTTCCACTCTTGGAGCCGCCTCCAACATCTCACAAGTAGAGGAATACTTGTGTTGTATCTTTGGCTAGAAACAAGGGTTTTGAGGTCTTTGAGTGCCTCTTGGTCCTTGTAAGAACTTGGTGTTTACATTCTCTAGACTTAGGGTCCTCTCTTGATGTTAGGGTTCTTAGTATCTTGAATGTTATATGTCAAGTTATCTATCTTTTCTTTATCTTGTTGTTGTTGTTGTTGTTAATTTTGTTATCTTTAAAGACTAGTGAAGCCGTGTGGGGCTACTTTCGATTCACTAGCATTCTTGTTCATCTATTTGCTCTCTTGTTGTGTGCTGAAAACTGAAAATTGAACTTGTTATTCTTGTGTTGTTGGACTGAAATCCGAACCTACTTGTAGCTCTTGGTGTTGTTGGTTTGATCTTGTATCATTTGGTATCAAAGCAAGACCGGTTGTGTTCCAACATAACCCATCTTGGGCTAGTTCACGGTCTAAACAAGCAATACCAAAGGGAAGTTCTGAAAAATCTGCCCATTAAAAGTTGAAAACCGAGAATGATGTTGCATGTCTAGACCTAGGCGTTATTTTGCTTGTTTAGTGAGTTTCTAGTGTTGGTTTCTTTCTCACCAACACTAAGGTGTCTAGATCCGAAAGTTGAGCTTGAAAACTTGAACATTGAGTAGTGACTTGAAGTGGCCGAAGGTTGTATGTTGTTGATGAGCAAAAGAAAAATCGGTGGTTATGTGTTATGTGCTAAAGAAGTTGATGGAGTTTGTTGAGGTGTTCATCTTTTGAACTTGTTCATCTTGTTCATCTTGTTGTGTGCTCAAGTTGTAAGACAAGTTATAAAGTTGTTGTGAAAGACTTGCACCCCTCACCCTCTAGTCTTGTCAATCACTTTTCCCTAATTCAAGGAGCCTTGTTTTGTGGGATTGGTCAACCAAACACCACTTTCTTGAGTTTGAAAAGGTTGAAAGACTACAAGATTTTATTTTTCCCACCAAAACATTTTGCAAACTATAACAAGTTGTGTGAATATTAACACAAAACAAAAAAAAAAAAAGATAAGAGGAACGGGTGGAACCATTGCATGCTGCCACGTCACTATAAGCTCAACTTAGGATATTCTTTGGTTGCAAATTGTTGATCCTTGGTTTCCCTTAATTGGTCCTAGAACTAATTAACAAACTAGTACATTCCTACTAGGTTGTCAACTAGTTCCTTGAACCGTTTGTTCGTGTCAACGATTATTTGAGTGCTTTTATTCGTTTGAATGAGTTGCTGATTTTTGATTCTAGTCCGGCAAGAATTCTTTGAGTCTTCAAACAAGAATCCATTCTGGATAAGAGCTCACTCATACCTTGAAAATTTCACGGTTACTAGCCAATTATACAACACTTGTGGAACACGAACTTGTGGTGAACTAAAGCGGATAATATCTTGACAATGGAAGGAGCTACGTCTCATAATGCGGATACTAATGCCCTTGATTCTATGAGGGTCACTCTTGAGGCCGTTACCCGGACACTTGAAAGGTTGAATTCTGAATTTGGGGCCGTGAGAGGGGACTTGGCAGCCATAAAGGGGGAAGTGTCGACTATTAGTGGGAGATTAGAACAAGTGGAGAGTCAAAGGAACTCTCGTCCTTCTACTCCTCTACACGTATCTACCAATGGTCATGATAGGACCTCCTCCGCAACCATCACCCCCGAAACAGTCCACCAAATGCTAAATGCACCCCAAGCTCCACTAAATACCGCAAGTCAAACTACCTATTTTCCTCCAAACCGAGACTCCACTAGACCACTACATTTCCAAGCCCCTCCAATTCCACAAGAGGGATTTGGACGACAAGTACCTCCACTAAATCCGAACCTTCCATTCCAAGCTCCATTAACCCAAAGACCGCAAATTCCAAATCCTCCGACTCAAAACGGCCAAGGCCGACCAGCCCACTTTGAAGGATACGGTAGAGGGGAGTATGAAGGAGATGGAGCCTTTGATGATGCTTATATGAGGGAGGAGGAGTTAAGAGGGGGTCGAGGAGAACCTAGGAGATACCGGGGGTATGGAGATAGGGGAAACCGACACCAAGAGAGAGACGTAGGCATCAACACCATCAAGTTGAGCCTACCCATCTTTAAGGGTGAAAGTGATCCCGAGGCCTACTTAACTTGGGAATCGGCTTGTGACAAAGTTTTCCAAGTTAATGACATCTCGGACGAAAAGAAGAGTTGCTACGCTATAGCTCACCTCGAGGGCTATGCTAACACTTGGTGGGAGTATGTTAAACGATTTGGTAATGAATTAGTTGATGGGCAGCCACCACCTTGGTTTCGGTTGAGGTATTTGATGAGACAACGATACCTTCCCGAGAGATATCGTCATGAGTTGCTTGCTAGGTTATATGGCTTGCGGCAAGGGGGCAAGAGTGTGATGGCCTATTTTGACGAGTTCCAACAACTTATGTTGAAACTTGATCATCGTGGGGAGCAAATCAGTCATGACATCATCCGGTTCAAGTGTGGGTTGAACAAAGAGATCTCCACTCATTTGACCCTTCATCGGTTTGAAACCATCGACGGTATATTCCAAGCGGCCCTAGAGATTGAAAGGGAACTTAAGGAGAGATCATCCTTCAAGGCAAGGGTACAAGCTCCCTCGGGTTGGCCCAAAAACAAGGACCAACCCGCCCCTACGAAGCTGCCCGAGTCCAAAACAGTCCACTACGAGTCCAAAACAGTCCCTAAATTCCCTCCGAAACCGGAGGCTCACAAATATCCCAACCCAAAGGGATTCCAATGCTTCAAGTGCCAAGGTTGGGGGCATAAGGCCAATGAATGTACGAACCGGCGCAATGTGATCCTACGAGAAGGGAAAGTGTACTACCTTGGTGAGGAGGTGGTTTCCGAAAGGGGGGAGGATGAGGCCGAGCCTCAAGATGGAGAGGAAGCTGAAAATGGGCCGAATGATGATGAATTAGATGGTAGTGAAGATGCCTATCCACAAGAAGGGGAGTGTGTGGTTCCTAACTTTGTGGTTAGACGTGTCATGATTAGTAAGGCGATAGATGACCCGAGTCAAAGGGAAAATCTATTCCATACTAAGTGTCTTGTAAAGGGGAGTGTGTGCACCTTGGTGATTGATAGTGGTAGTTGTACGAATGTTGCGAGCCAAGCTATGGTAAATTTCTTGAAGCTGCCAACTACACCACACACTAGTCCTTACAAGCTACAATGGTTGAACGATTGTGGTGAATTAAGGGTCGCAAGGCAATGTGTGATTCGGTTTAAGGTAGGAAACTACCACGATGAAGTGCTTTGTGACGTGATCCCAATGCAAGCATGTCACTTGTTGTTAGGTAGACCATGGCAATATGATAGGTCTACTAAACACGATGGGAGGTCCAACCGGTATACGCTTGAGAAGGATGGCCGAAAGGTCACACTTCACCCTCTTTCACCCTCCCAAGTACATGAGTGGCATCAAAAGATGAGAGAGTTAAAAGGAAAGGGAAAGGAAACCGGGAAAGGAGAAAAGGGGGGGGATGCCGTAGGTGAGGAAGTAAGGCCATCCGAATCTGTCCCAACCACAAAGGAGATGGAAAACGTAGTGATGTTGGCTAGGAGGAAAGAACTCTTCGTGGACCATGATGAAAACAAGCCGATGTTACTGTTGGCCCATTGTTTTAATACTAACCCCACTAATTCTTCCATTTCCCCTTTGATTTCTTGTGCGTTGCAGGAGTATGAAGATGTATTTCCTCAAGAACTTCCGCAAGGATTGCCCCCACTTCGGGGAATTGAGCACCAAATTGATTTGGTGCCGGGTTCACAACTTCCAAACAAACCGGCCTATAGGAGCAATCCCATGGACACTAAGGAGCTTGAGAGGCAAGTTGAGGAGCTTCTCAACAAGGGATACATCAAGGAAAGCATGAGTCCGTGTGCTGTTCCGGTGCTTTTGGTACCAAAGAAGGACGGAACTTGGCGCATGTGCGTCGATTGTAGAGCCATCAACAAAATCACTATAAGGTATCGTCATCCAATTCCTAGACTAGATGATATGTTAGATGAGCTCCACGGATCTTGTTTGTTTTCTAAAGTGGACCTTAGGAGCGGCTATCACCAAATTCGCATGCAACCCGGTGATGAGTGGAAGACCGCATTCAAGACCAAATTCGGTCTATATGAGTGGCTGGTCATGCCCTTCGGCCTTACCAATGCTCCTAGCACATTTATGAGGCTAATGAATCATGTAATGAAGCCTTATATTGGAAAGTTTGTGGTGGTTTACTTTGATGATGTGTTGGTGTATAGTAAATCTATTAATGATCATGTAATGCATTTGAGATGTGTGTTTGATGTGCTCCGAAAGGAGAAGTTGTATGCCAACATGGAGAAGTGTTCTTTTGGTGTTGATAAAGTTATATTCTTGGGTTTTGTCGTGAGCTCACGGGGTGTGGAAGTGGACGATTCCAAGATAGACTCTATCCGAAGTTGGCCGACCCCTAAAACTATTGGAGAAATCCGAAGTTTCCACGGGTTGGCAAGCCTTTATAGGAGGTTTGTCAAAGGATTTAGTTCCATAGCAGCCCCCTTGACCGAGGTAATTAGAAAGGACGGACCCTTTAAATGGGGTGATGAGCAAGCTAGGGCTTTTGAGGCCTTGAAAGCTACGCTCATCTCGGCGCCTTTATTGCAATTGCCCGATTTTGATAAGATGTTTGAAATAGAGTGTGATGCTAGTAAAGTTGGTATCGGGGCTGTTTTGATGCAAGAAGGTAAGCCCGTTGCTTATTTCAGTGAAAAGCTCAAAGGGGCAACTCTTAATTACTCAACTTATGATTTGGAGTTGTACGCCCTTGTTAGAGCTTTGGGAAATTGGCAACATTATTTGTGGCCTAAGGAGTTTGTGATACGAACGGATCATGAGTCGTTGAAACACCTTAAGAGCCAAGACAAGTTGAATAGGCGTCATGCTAAGTGGATTGAGTTCATCGAGACTTTCCCTTATGTAATTCATTACAAAAGGGGAAAGGAAAATGTTGTTGCCGATGCCTTGTCTAGGAAGCATGTGCTTGTTGCTACCTTGTCTTCGAAATTGATGGGTTTTGAGAGCTTGCGGTTGTTGTATCCCGAGGATCCTACCTTTGCTCCTATTTTTAGGGAATGCGAAGAGTGGGGAAGGGACCGTTGGCTCAAGGAGAATAACCATTCCTCCTACTCTCGGTTCGATGGGTATTTGTTCAAAGGGAGGAGGTTGTGTGTTCCTTCTAGTTCTTGGAGGGAATTATTTGTAAGGGAGGCCCATGACGGAGGCCTCATGGGTCACTTTGGGGTAGACAAGACCCTCGGAATCTTAGAGGAGAACTTCTATTGGCCCAAAATGCGCAAAGACGTCACTAAAATTTGTAGTCAATGCGTGGCCTGCCGGAGTGCGAAATCTCGTCTCTTACCCCAAGGATTATACACCCCACTCCCTACTCCCCTTAGGCCTTGGTTGGACATCTCGATGGATTTTGTTTTGGGGCTGCCAAGGACTAGAAAGGGCCGAGATAGCATTTTTGTTATTGTTGATAGATTCTCTAAAATGGCTCATTTTATTCCATGTACTAAAACCGAGGATGCTAGTAGTGTAGCTTCATTATTTGTTGAACATGTTGTCAAGCTTCACGGGGTACCGAGGACTATTGTGAGCGATAGGGACTCCAAGTTCCTAAGTCTCTTTTGGAAGTCCATGTGGGGTAGGCTTGGAACGAAGTTACTTTTCTCCACGTCTTGCCACCCACAAACCGATGGCCAAACGGAGGTAGTAAATAGAACCTTAGGGTCTATGCTACGTTCTATGGTTAAAGGTAAACTGACTTCATGGGAAGATCACCTACCCTTAGTGGAATTTGCCTACAACCGGGTAATACATTCGAGCACGGGAATGACTCCCTTTGAATGTGTTTACGGCCTGAATCCCCTTACCCCTTTAGATCTCACTCCTTTGTCTAGTGATCTCATGACCAGCTTAGATGGAAACAAAAGAGCCGAGGCAATGAAGAAAATGCATGAGACGGTGCGGATCAAGCTTGAAAAGAAGAATCAAGAGATTGCCAAAAGGGCAAACAAAGGGAGAAGAAGGCTTGTGCTTGAACCCGGAGATTGGGTGTGGGTGCATCTTCGAAAAGACCGGTTTCCAGCTCATAGGAAGTCCAAATTGCTGCCAAGGGGTGATGGTCCTTTCCAAGTACTTGAGAGGATCAATGACAACGCCTACAAGATTGACCTTCCACCGGAATATCAAGTGCACAACACTTTCAACGTTGGTGATCTCTCCCTCGTGGATGCGGTTGAAGATGACCAAATGCTGAATTTGAGGCCAAATTCCTCTCAAGATGGAGAGGATGATACGGTTAGGACAGCCACACGGCCTTTCACACGAAGCCAAGCTCGGGAATTACAAAAACTCCAAGCTTTGTTCATGCAAATGGCCGTGTGTGAGTTGGTGATTGAACCAACCAAGGACTTAAACGTTTTTATGTGTGAAGAGGGGTCCTAATGTGTAATAAACTACTCTCCAAGGTTGGCACAAGAAGCAAGGGCGGATGAGTCATTTTACCCCTTTCCTTTTGTAGTATAAATAGAAGATGTGAGAGAGTTATTAGATAGTTTTTGAAATCTGATTTTTGTAACCTAAAATATCACAACATTTCCTCTCTCTTCCACTCTTGGAGCCGCCTCCAACATCTCACAAGTAGAGGAATACTTGTGTTGTATCTTTGGCTAGAAACAAGGGTTTTGAGGTCTTTGAGTGCCTCTTGGTCCTTGTAAGAACTTGGTGTTTACATTCTCTAGACTTAGGGTCCTCTCTTGATGTTAGGGTTCTTAGTATCTTGAATGTTATATGTCAAGTTATCTATCTTTTCTTTATCTTGTTGTTGATGTTGTTGTTAATTTTGTTATCTTTAAAGACTAGTGAAGCCGTGTGGGGCTACTTTCGATTCACTAGCATTCTTGTTCATCTATTTGCTCTCTTGTTGTGTGCTGAAAACTGAAAATTGAACTTGTTATTCTTGTGTTGTTGGACTGAAATCCGAACCTACTTGTAGCTCTTGGTGTTGTTGGTTTGATCTTGTATCAACATTCGAGCACGGGAATGACTCCCTTTGAATGTGTTTACGGCCTAAATCCCCTTACCCCTTTAGATCTCACTCCTTTGTCTAGTGATCTCATGACCAGCTTAGATGGAAATAAAAGAGCCGAGGCAATGAAGAAAATGCATGAGACGGTGCAGATCAAACTTGAAAAGAAGAACCAAGAGGTTGCAAAAAGGGTAAACAAAGGGAGAAGAAGGCTTGTGCTTGAACCCGGAGATTGGGTGTGGGTGCATCTTCGGAAGGATCGGTTTCCAGCTCAAAGGAAGTCCAAATTGCTGCCAAGGGGTGATGGCCCTTTCCAAGTACTTGAGAGAATCAATGACAACGCCTACAAGATTGACCTTCCACCGGAATATCAAGTGCACAACACTTTCAACGTTGGTGATCTATCCCTCGTGGATGCGGTTGAAGATGACCAAATGCTGAATTTGAGGTCAAATTCCTCTCAAGATGGAGAGGATGATACGGTTGGGGCAGCCTCCACAGGTACACGGCCTTTCACACGAAGCCAAGCTCGGGAATTACAAAAACTCCAAGCTTTGTTCATGCAAGTGGCCGTGTGTGAGTTGGTGATTGAACCAACCAAGGACCTAAACGTTTTTATGTGTGAAGAGAGGTCTTAATGTGTAATAAGCTACTCTTCAAGGTTGGCACAAGAAGCAAGGGCGGATGGGTCATTTTACCCCTTTTATTTGTAGTATAAATAGAACATGTTAGAGAGTTAGTCCTCACTTTTTTGAATGCTGATTTTTGAACCTAAGAACACTAAACTTCTCTCTCTCTCTTCCACTCTTGGAAGCCGCCACTACTATCTCACAAGTAGAGGGATACTTGTGTTGTCTCTTTGGCTAGAAACAAGGGTTTTGAGGTCGTTGAGTGCCTCTTGGTCCTCGTAAGAACTTGGTGTTTATATTCATTAGACTTAGGGTCCTCTCTTAATGTTAGGGTTCTTAGTTTCTTGAATGTTATATGTCAAGTTATCTATCTTTCCTTATCTTGTTGTTGTTGTTGATTTTGTCATCTTAAAGTCTAGTGAAGCCGTGTGGGGCTCTTTTTGATTCACTAGCATTGTTATTTATCTTGTTATTCTTGTGTTGTTGGACTGAAAAACCGAAACTTTAAACTTGTTGATCTTGTGTTGTTGGACTGAAATCCGAGCCTACTTGAAGCTCTTGGTGTTGTTGGTTTGATTTTGTATCACCGAGGGTATGGAGAAAGGGGAAATCGACACCAAGAAAGAGACGTAGGCATAAATACCATCAAATTGAGCTTACCTATCTTTAAAGGTGAAAGTGACCCCGAGGCCTACTTAGCATGGGAATCAGCTTGTAACAAAGTTTTTCAAGTTAATGATATCTCGGAAGAAAAGAAAAGTTGTTATGTCATAGCTCATTTTGAGGGTTATGCCAACACTTGGTGGGAGTACGTCAAGCGTTTTGGTGATAAATTAGTTGATGGGCAGCCACCACCTTGGTTTCGGTTAAGGTACTTGATGAGGCAACGGTACCTTCCCGAGAGTTATCGCCATGAATTACTTGCTAGATTATACAACTTACGTCAAGGTAATAAAAGTGTGATGGCATATTATGATGAGTTTCAACAACTCATGTTGAAGCTTGATCATCGTGGGGAACAAATCAGTCATGACATCATCCGGTTCAAGTGTGGGTTGAACAAAGAGATCTCCACTCATTTGATGCTTCACAAATTTGATACCGTTGAAGGTATTTTCCAAGCGGCTCTTGAGATTGAAAGGGAGCTTAAAGAGAGATCGTCGCTCAAGGCAAGGGGACAATCCATCTCGGGTTGGCCTAGAATCAAGGACGTGGTTCAATCCTCTTCTGGTTGGCCCAAAAACAAGGACCAACCCGCGACTACAAGGCTGCCCGAGCCCAAAATAGTCCACAAAATTCCTCTAAAACAAGAAGTTCACAAGTATCCAAACCCAAAAGGATTCCAATGTTTCAAGTGCCAAGGTTGGGGACATAAATCCAATGAATGTCCAAATCGACGCAACGTGATACTACGGGAAGGGAAATTGTATTACCTTGGTGAGGAGGTGGGTCTTGAAAAAGAGGAGGATGAGACCGAGCCTCAAGATGGAGAGGAAACTGGAAATAGGCCACTTGATGATGATGATGATGATAATGGTGAAGTTATTTACCCACAAGAAGGGGAGTGTGTTATTCCAAACTTTGTAGTTAGACGCGCTATGATTAGTAAGGCAATAGACGACCCTAGCCAAAGTGAAAATCTATTCCATACTAAATGCCTTGTAAAGGGGAATGTGTGCACTTTGGTGATTGATAGTGGTAGTTGTGCGAATGTCGTTAGTGTCGCTATGGTGAACTTTCTGAAATTACCAACTACACTTCATACTAGCCCTTACAAGTTGCAATGGTTGAACGAATGCGGTGAATTGAAGGTCATGAGGCAATGTGTGATACGGTTTAAGGTAGGGAACTACCAAGACGAAGTGTTTTGTGATGTGATACCAATGCAAGCATGTCATTTGTTGTTAGGTAGACCTTGGCAATATGATAGGTCTACCAAACATGATGGGAGGACCAACCGATATTCACTTGAGAAGGATGGTCGAAAGGTCACTCTTTATCCTCTTTTGCCATCACAAGTGAATGAATTACATCAAAAGATGAGGGAGTTGAAGAAGAAGGGAAAGAAACCCGAAAGTGGTGAAAAGGAGGGGAAAACCGTGGGTGGGGTAGTAGGGATTTCCGGGACTGCCTCAACATCAAATGGGCAAGAAAACATGGTGATGTTGGCTAGAAAGAAGGAACTCTTCTTGGATTATGATGTGGACATGCCGATGCTTCTTTTGGCTCATTGTTTTAATACTAACCCCACTAATTCTTCTATTTCTCCTTTGATTTCTTGTGTGTTGCAGGATTATGAAGATGTATTTCCCAAAGAACTCCCACAAGGATTGCCCCCGCTTCGGGGAATTGAGCATCAAATTGACTTTGTGCCGGGCTCACAATTGCCAAATAAGCCGGCTTACAGAAGCAACCCTACGGACACCAAAGAATTGCAGCGTCAAGTTGAGGAACTCCTCAACAAAGGGTATATCAAGGAGAGCATGAGTCCGTGCGCGGTTCCTGTGCTACTGGTGCCTAAGAAAGACGGAACATGGCGTATGTGTGTGGACTGTCGAGCCATCAATAAGATTACGGTAAAATATCGTCACCCTATCCCTAGGTTAGATGATATGCTTGATGAATTGAATGGTTCGTGTTTATTTTCCAAGATTGATTTAAGGAGTGGCTATCACCAAATAAGAATGCAACCCGGTGATGAATGGAAAACCGCCTTCAAGACTAAATTTGGTCTCTATGAATGGATGGTTATGCCATTCGGCCTAACAAATGCTCCAAGTATTTTCATGAGGCTAATGAATCATGTGATGAAGCCATTTATTGGAAAGTTTGTTGTTGTTTACTTTGATGATGTCTTGGTCTATAGTAAGTCAATTGATGAGCATGTCATTTACAATGTGTGTTTGATGTCCTTAGAAAGGAAAGGTTGTATGCAAATCTGGAGAAGTGCTCTTTTGGTGTTAATGAAGTTGTTTTCTTGGGTTTTGTTGTTAGTTCAAGAGGGGTTGAAGTGGATGAATCCAAGATAGATGCTATCAAAAATTGGCCAACCCCACAAACCATTAGTGAAGTAAGAAGCTTCCACGGGTTAGCTAGTTTTTATAGAAGGTTTGTCAAAGGATTCAGCACCATAGCCGCTCCTTTAACCGCGGTCATTCGAAAAGACCAACCCTTCAAGTGGGGTGAAGAGCAAGCTAAGGCTTTTGAAACCTTGAAAGCTATGCTCGTTTCCGCGCCTTTATTACAATTGCCCAACTTTGATAAGATATTCGAAGTTGAGTGCGATGCTAGTAAAGTGGGCATAGGGGCTGTTTTGATGCAAGATTTAAAACCCATTGCTTATTTTAGTGAAAAGCTCAAAGGAGCAACTCTAAACTACTCCACGTACGATCTAGAGTTGTATGCCTTGATTCGAGCTTTGGCCACTTGGCAGCACTATTTGTGGCCCAAGGAGTTCGTGATCCGAACGGATCATGAATCCTTGAAGCATCTTCGGGCACAAGACAAGCTTAACAAGCGGCATGCAAAATGGATTGAGTTTCTTGAAACCTTCCCTTATGTTATTTAATACAAAAAGGGTAAGGACAACGTAGTAGCCGATGCTTTGTCTAGAAAACATGTTCTTGTGTCAACATTATCTTCTAAATTAATTGGTTTTGAGAGTTTGAAAGAATTGTATCCCGAGGACCCTCACTTTGCTCCTATCTTTAGGGAATGCGAAGAAATGGGTAGGGACAAGTGGGATCCGTCTAGGGGTTCAAATCCTTATGCCAAGTTTGATGGATACTTGTTTAAAGGTAGACGATTGTGTGTACCCTCCAGTTCTTGGAGAGAGTTATTTGTGAGGGAAGCACACAATGGCGGTCTAATGGGTCACTTTGGGATCGAAAAGACCCTTGGAATATTGGAGGAGCAATTCTATTGGCCAAAAATGAACAAGGATGTGGCCAAGATTTGTGGCCAATGCATAGATTGCAAAGGAGCCAAATCGCGGCTCCTACCTCATGGGTTGTACACCCCGCTGCCCACTCCTTTACGCCCTTGGCTTGACATATCTATGGATTTCGTGTTAGGGTAGCCTAGGACTAGACGAGGTCGGGACAGTATCTTTGTTGTGGTCGATAGGTTTTCTAAGATGGCACACTTTATTCCTTGCTTTAAATGTGATGATGCACCTAGTGTGGCCTCTTTGTTTGTTGATAATGTTGTCAAGTTGCATGGTGTTCCGAGGACCATTGTGAGTGATAGGGACTCTAAGTTCCTAAGTCACTTTTGGAAATCCATGTGGGGTAGGCTTGGAACCAAGTTGTTATTCTCTACATCTTGCCACCCACAAACTGATGGTCGAACGGAAGTAGTAAATAGGACTTTGGGTGCTATGCTACGTTCCATGGTAAAAGGAAAATTGACTTCTTGGGATGAACACTTACCATTGATTGAGTTTGCATATAACCGTGTCATACACTAAGTACGGGAATGACTCCCTTTGAGTGCATATATGGCCTCAACCCCCTTACCCCTTTGGATTTAACTCCTTTGCCTAGTGATGTTATGATTAGCTTAGATGGAAGCAAGCGGGCTGATTCAATGAAAAAGTTACATGAGAAGGTGCGGCTTCGACTTGAGAAGAAAAATCAAGACATTGCAAGGAGAGTCAACAAGGGGAGAAAGAAACTCATTCTTGAACCGGGAGATTGGGTGTGGGTTCACCTTAGAAAGGATAGGTTTCCGTCTCAAAGAAAGTCCAAATTGATGCCAAGAGGCGATGGTCCATTCCAAGTACTTGAGCGGATCAATGATAATGCCTACAAGATTGACCTTCCCTCGGAATACCAAGTGCACAACACTTTCAACGTGTGTGATCTTTCTCTAGTGGATGCGGTTGAGGATGACCAAATGCTGAATTTGAGGTCAAATTCCTCTCAAGATGGAGAGGATGATACGGGTGTACAAAGCTGTCCAATACGTTCTCGACCATTCACACGAAGCCAAGCTCGGGAGTTACAAAAACTACAAGCCATATTCATGCAAATGGCTGCGTGTGAGTTGGTACTTGATCCGCCAAAGAGATTCAACGTTTTTAAGTGTGAAAATGAACCTTGAAGTATAATAAACTACACTCTAAGGGCACCCCATGACTGAAGGGTAGGAAGGTCATTTTTCCTTCATTTTGTGTGTAATATAAATAGATGCTATTAGGGTTATTTTCAGCACTTAGTTCATTCTTCATATTTCACAACAACAAGTCTTGTAACATTGAATATTTCTCTCTCTCTTGTTCTTGAGAGTAGAACCTGAAATCTGTCCAACAAGTGTAGTTACACTTGTGTTGTTTCTTGGCTAGAAACTTGAGATCTTGAGGTTCATGAGTTCCTCTTGGTCTAAGTAAGAACTTGGTACTGAAATCTTTTGGTCTTAGGGTCCTATCTTCAAGTTAGGGTTCATAGATTCTAAGATATCTTTGTGTCAAGTTACTATCTTTCATTTTGTACTCTTGAAACTTTGTAGTAACTTAGTGAAGCCGTGTGGGGCTGATTTTCGATTCACTATAGTTACTACCATTTGTTGTTCTTGTTGTTAACATTGTACTCTTGTAATCTATCATCTTGTGTTGTTGAACCATTGTTTAATGTTATTGTTATCTTCTTGTTCTCCTTGTGTAGCTACTGTTTTGGTGTTGGTATTTCTTCAAAATTTCGTGATTGTTGTTGTCTTCACATATTGGAGTTGTTATCTTCAAGCTCTCGGAATTGTAGTGTGTTTGGACTGATTTTGTGGCAGATTTGATACGCTCCAAGTTAGTAGTGTATCAAACACCAAGAGCTACAAGTAGGCTCGGATTTCAGTCCAACAACACAAGAACAACAAGTTTAAGTTTCGGTTTTTCAGCCCAACAACACAAGAACAACAAGATAGATAACAATGCTAGTGAATCGAAAAGAGCCCCACACGGCTTCACTAGACTTTAAGATAACAAAATCAACAACAACAACAAGATAAAGAAAGATAGATAACTTGACATATAACATTCAAGAAACTAAGAACCCTAACATCAAGAGAGGACCCTAAGTCTAATGAATATAAACACCAAGTTCTTACGAGGACCAAGAGGCACTCAACGACCTCAAAACCCTTGTTTCTAGCCAAAGAGACAACACAAGTATGATGATACGGGACAAATGGCCTACTTATCTTTTGATGACATTTTTGGAGGCCAACACATAGAGACTCAAGACTTGGTCACCTCGAGAAAACAAGAACATGCATGGAGGACCCGTTTTGAGCATAACTTAAAGCAATCTCGCGTGTGGAAGATTGCTTGGAGAATTTAAGGTTGAGGACTCACGGTTTTGGGCCTTAATTAAGGGTATTTTGGACATTACACAGGGTGTATTTACACACCATGGCCGCCCCTCTCATTAAGGGCAAAGTGGTCTTTTGTCTTCATTTGTAATATAGTATAAATAGGCCCCCTTAGTCTTATTTTCACTAGTTTTTTTGGATGATGAAGAATTGAAAGAAATATTCTCTCTCTCTTTGAGAGTGTAACTCCATTAGTTGTAGGACTTGGAAAAGTCACCCTTAGCTTAGGGCTTGGAAAAGCCAATATTGATCTTTGCTTGGAAACGGTAGATCTTGAGGCGAGTTCGTCCCTTGGTGGTCACCGTAAGAGTGTGGTGTTGCTATCGTAAGTTCTACGGGTCCTTAGATTTAATATATCTTTGGGTTCTTGGGTCTTATTGTAGTTTATGTCTCACTATCTATCTCTACATTATCTTGTAGCCGTGTGTTTGTTGTTTCTTAATAATAATGTTATTGTTCTTCATGTTCTTCATTCTCGTGTTGTTAATCTAGTGTGTTGTCTGCTGAAAATAGGTGTTAATCACCTCATTACATTGTGTTCTTGTTGTAGATCTTGAATCCGAGAGGGGTCATTCAAAGGGTCCTCGGTTCTCTTGAACTTGTGGACTGTTTTGAGTGTTTGTTTTGTGTTTCCGTTGTTTTTCTTGTATCATTTGGTATCAAAGCATGGCTTGATCTCGTTCCTACAAGATCAATCTTGGGCTTTCTTGTTAAAAAAAAAAAAAGAAAAAAGGAAAACTGAAATTTCCAGAAAAATAGCAATCTGTCCGTGTTTGTGTTCTTGGCCAAAATCGTGTTCTTGTTGTGTCTTGGCCGAGATTTGTTGTTGTATGTCTAGATCTAATAGTGTTCTTGTTTGTTTTGTTGTTCCTAGTGTTAGTTTTCTTGCCCACTAACACTTTGAGTCTAGATCTAAACTTGAGCTTGAACTTGTTGAAAGGTTGTTGTGAACATAAGCTTGGCCATTGTGGTGGACTGTTTTGGCCTTGTGGTTTTCATCTTGTTGTTGTTATAAGCTTGGCCACGTGATATTGTTGTTAATTGGTGGATTGAAAACCATTTTGTTGAAGTTGTAGTTGTCTTGGCCAAGTGTTGGAGATATTGTTATTGTGGATTGGAGTTGGCCGTGTGAAAAATTGTTGGTGTTCTTGAAGATTATTGTTGTAGTTCTTGTTGTTGTTGTTGTTGTTCTTGATGTTCATCACCACCTTCATATATTGTTGAAGATAAAGTGAATGCTAAACCCAAAAAGTTGAAGGAAAAAGGTGTATTATTTGTTAGTCTTGAAAGACACTACAACCAACAAAGACCTATCAATCAAGTCTCAACCACTTTCCAACACTTTTCCATGATTTACGGATCCATGTTTTAAGGAGAAGTACAATAAAGTCAAGTCTTGAAAACTTGAAATTGAAAAGGGCTCCAAGACTTGTTTGAATTTCCCTCCTTAAACAAATTCCACCAAAGTCCAAATTGAAAAATTGACCAAGACTTGAAATTGGACAACAAAAGTTGTGTGGGGCCGAAACCAATACGTGACTGCCATGTCATCACTGCTACTGTTCACGCAATATTTCCGAGCTCAAAATTTTAGATTCTTAGTTTCATCTTATTGTTTCATTAGTTTCATGTCTTGATTCTAGAATTAATTAACAACTAGTAATCACCTACTTAGTTGTAGATTAATTATTGAATCCGTTTCTTCGTGTCTTCGTTGTTTGTGTGCTTTTCTCATTTTTAACTCGTAGTAACTTCTTTGTTTCAAGTTCGTAAGTGAATTTTATTTTTGTGTCTTGAGTCGATCAAACAAGAATCTATTCCGGCCGCCAAGTAGAATTGACATCCTATTGACTACCGGAGTATAAGCAACTTTCAATATTCGCCGCTCCAATTGTGAGAATCACAAAGGTGAGTGTATACGAGTGTTGGTGAGGAGCTTTACTACTAATCTTGTTTGTTCATTTTGTAGGTTTAAAGGGTGATATAAGGGGAACATGTCTTCGATAGCCGGGGATTATTGTGACTACAACATGGGAGACTATGATTGTAGTGAAGGGTTTTATGGCTACGAAGTTGAGGGAGATTGCGGAGGCTATGAAAATAGCCATGATCGAGACTTGGGCAGATTTGAAAGTTACTGTTTTAAGGGAGAAAATGAGGTGAATGAAGTGCCTAGTGCTTATGGTAACTTTGGAGATGATGTAGGACCTCGTGATGGGTCTTATGATGAAGTTGGGGCATGTGAGGAGTCTTACACTTCTTACTCCGAACCTAGATTGGGTGTTAGGTATAACCCTTTTGTTTGCAAAGCTTATGAGAGCTATGATGAGGGTACACGTGAGGAGTATGAAGATCCATATTCTCCACCTTGTAGTACTTCTTATCAAAGTCGATATAGTGTGAATGGTTATACTAGCTCTAGTGGAGGTTGTCCAATGAGAAGAAGAGGATATGCATCTCCAAAACTAAGGGGTACTCGTATGCCTTACAATGTAGATCCAAGAAGGAGTGTACACTCCGGAAAGGTGACTATTTGTGGGATACCGGGCTGCCTTATGGTGTTGAATGATAGGTACTATGGAAACTACATTCTTCCGTCCATGGTTAATTACTTGGGGTTATTGCGAGAGCCTTTACTTGTTCCATACTACTTGGGCGAGTTCACGGTTACCGAGAGGGTAAAAGTTGTCTTCTCCCAATTTGATTACCATGAGGAGGTGTGGTGCGATGTTTTTTCCTTAACCTACGGTCATATGAGCTTGGGTGCCGATTGGTTTGCACGACATCAAGTTCCTAACGTGCAAAATTGGCCTAATATTGTAAGAGACCAATGGGGAAATCGCCTCATAACATACTTGCTGCCCAAACCGCAAAGAGAAATGTTTACCTACTCCAATTCGATTTATGATGAGAGACAAAAGATTGAGAGGAGTAAGGGAGTGCAAGGTGGCAATCCGAGAGTGGAAAAAGGAGAGGATATGTGGAGCGAAGTGAGGGGATTGCCACCAAACCGTGCTAACATTGGTTGTCCTTCCATTTCTAAGGACATTTGTGTAGGTACCAACATGGCAAGCGAAGGCGAACAATGCCAAAAGGAAGTTGCTGCCCAAGCTTGTGGAGGTCCTTCACCTCACGGCAAGGAAGAGTCTACTCAAGATCTTAAAGGTAAAATAGCTAACTCTTACACTTTAGTGCATGTGAATGACAATTGTGTGGCTAGTAAGCCATTGAGTGTGAGTAGTAGCTTACTTATTTATGAGTCTAATGATTCCGTGCCTCTTGTTGATGATGTACATATTGTGAGTTTGGATACACTAGTTGATCCTATTGATGACGAAATTGACTCTTCTTGTAAGATCAATTTATGTCCACCTAGTGTTGAAGCTTATATGTTGAACGGAAGTACATCGTCTTGTGTAATTGGTGTTGATCAACTTGTTTGTGAAAATTGTTCCCCACTTGAGTATGTGTGTGATGTGCTTAATAGGACTCAAGTGAGTGAAGTATTTGAAAATGTTGGTCAACAAAGTGGGAGTGAACCCGAGATCTCTTCTTGGGGTAATCTTGTGTTTGGAACATCCTTGAAACCTGATATTGATCATTTAGAGTGCGAGGAACTTGCTTATTCCAAATCTGTCCGTGAGGTAGAACACACTCTCTTTAGGTGTAATGTCTTGTTTGAAGATGATTTAAACACTTCTAATGAACCTAGTGGTGAAAATGACGGTATAGCTTACCTTGGAAGCTATAGCCTATATGCTAACCCACTATGGTGTGACAACATTCCTCCTAAAGAGGGAAATCTCTTCTTGGAAGATGAGAGTACTCTTAAGGGTAAGGAATGTGTAGTTGCGGCAGCCACTTCTTCTTCTACTTTGTGTGATTTCATTGTTGAGAGTACTCATAGTGATTATTGGGAAACTAGTAGTGAGTACACACATGAGAGCACCTTAGTAGAAGTCGATTTGAGTGATACCTTTCTCTACTCTCTATTTGATTTGGATGATATGTATGTTATTGTAGAGAGTATGTCATTTAGTTTAGGTGTAGACCACGGGAAAGGGAAGTGTTGTCGAGACCCGTGTCTATGGCCACTTTTCCCATTTGACCCCGGTGCCAAATTTAGAAATGGTGATGTTGGTGCACCAAACTTGTTGCTTGGTCAACATGACAAGCAAAGTGTTACTTTTGATGTATCCTATAACCAAATCCTTTGTACATCTTTTATAGAGTTTTTAATATTCCTTTCAAAGGATTCTTGGTTATATTGCAAATATGTGCAACCTTGGCGTGTTGAGATGATTTGTTATGCTAACCCTAACCCTCATGCCATGAGGAATTTGTATTTGTTTGTCCTCTCTTCGGTTTTTGCAAGGTTTGGATTCGAGGTCGAATCCTTTTCAAGAAGGGGAGGATGATACGGGACAAATGGCCTACTTATCTTTTGATGACATTTTTGGAGGCCAACACATAGAGACTCAAGACTTGGTCACCTCGAGAAAACAAGAACATGCATGGAGGACCCGTTTTGAGCATAACTTAAAGCAATCTCGCGTGTGGAAGATTGCTTGGAGAATTTAAGGTTGAGGACTCACGGTTTTGGGCCTTAATTAAGGGTATTTTGGACATTACACAGGGTGTATTTACACACCATGGCCGCCCCTCTCATTAAGGGCAAAGTGGTCTTTTGTCTTCATTTGTAATATAGTATAAATAGGCATCTTAGTCTTATTTTCACTAGTTTTTTGGATGATGAAGAATTGAAAGAAATATTCTCTCTCTTTGAGAGTGTAACTCCATTAGTTGTAGGACTTGGAAAAGTCACCCTTAGCTTAGGGCTTGGAAAAGCCAATATTGATCTTTGCTTGGAAACGGTAGATCTTGAGGCGAGTTCGTCCCTTGGTGGTCACCGTAAGAGTGTGGTGTTGCTATCGTAAGTTCTACGGGTCCTTAGATTTAATATATCTTTGGGTTCTTGGGTCTTATTGTAGTTTATGTCTCACTATCTATCTCTACATTATCTTGTAGCCGTGTGTTTGTTGTTTCTTAATAATAATGTTATTGTTCTTCATGTTCTTCATTCTCGTGTTGTTAATCTAGTGTGTTGTCTGCTGAAAATAGGTGTTAATCACCTCATTACATTGTGTTCTTGTTGTAGATCTTGAATCCGAGAGGGGTCATTCAAAGGGTCCTCGGTTCTCTTGAACTTGTGGACTGTTTTGAGTGTTTGTTTTGTGTTTCCGTTGTTTTTCTTGTATCAAGTATCCTTCTACTTGTGAGATACTAGGGGCGGCTTCTAAGAGTGGAAGAGAGAGAGAAATGTTTAGTGTTTTTTTAGGTTACAAAAATCAGCATTCAAAACCTAAGGAATAACTCTCTAACATGTTCTATTTATACTACAAACAAAAGGGGTAAAATGACCCATCCGCCCTTGCTTCTTGTGCCAACCTTGGAGAGTAGTTTATTACACATTAAGACCTCTCTTCACACATAAAAACGTTTAGGTCCTTGGTTGGTTCAATCACCAACTCACACATGGCCATTTGCATGAACAAAGCTTGGAGTTTTTGTAATTCCCGAGCTTGGCTTCGTGTGAAAGGCCGTGTACCTGTGGAGGCTGCCCCAACCGTATCATATGTGGTATAAAGATTTGAGACAACATTATTGGTAGAGTGGCATGAAGAGTGATATGACAAACTTTATAGCTTATTGCCTATGTTATCAGCTGGTGAAGGCCGAGTATCAACAACCTAGTGGTTTGATTCAAGGGTTGCCCAATCTTGAGTAGAAATAGGAGTAGACTATTATGGACTTTGTTAGTGGGTTGCCTCATACTTCCCGTGGTTTCGATCATATTTGGGTCATTATGGATTGATTAACCAAGTCGTCACATTTCATTCCTATTAAGATTTCCTTCAGTACCGAGAGGTTGGCTCATATCTATGTTAGTGAGATAGTACATTTGCATGGTATGCCTGTATCTATCATTTTAGATTGGGGTTCAGTGTTCACTTCTAGCTTTTAAAGAGCATTTTAGAAGGAGTTGGTTACTCAGCTAGATCTTAGTAATACCTTTCATCCTCAGATTGATGGAAAATTAGAGCAGACTATTCAGGTTCTTGAGGATATGCTCTGAACCTATGTTATGGTTTTTGGAGGTCAGTAACACTTAGCCTTGACAGAGTTTGCCGTTACCATTTAAGTATTTATATGGCTCTTTTTGAGGATTTATATGGTTGGAAATATCGATCTCCGATCTAATAGTTTGAGACTTCCAAGATTAGGTTCCCTGATACTCACTTGCTTCAGGAGTCATTGGATAGAGTTAGGGTGATCCAGGATAGGTTGAGGGTAGCTTAGACTAGGAAGAAAGCTTCTGCAGATTGTAGACTTTGTGACTTGAGATTTGGAGTTGGTGATTGAGTATCCCTCCATGTATCATCTATGAAAGGTGATGAGGTTCGGGAGGAAAGTCAAGCTTAGCCCCAGATATAATTTACCCTTTGAGATTCTTCACACAGTTGGTGAGGGGGCTTATGAGTTAGACTTACCCCCAGATTTTTCTGTTGTCCATTCGATTTTCCATGTTTTTATGTTGCGGCAATACATTCCTAACCCATCTCATGTTCTTAGATGGGACTCAGTTCAGTTGGACGAGCGGTTGACCTTCATGGAATAACTTGTATTCATTTTGGCTAGCGATGTCAGGTGATTGTGCACCAGAGACATTCCCCTATTTAAATTTTAGTGGAGGAACCACCTAATAAAGGAGGCTACTTGGGAGATCGAGAGTGAGATATGAGCCCAGTTATCCTCACCTGTCCGAGGCTTCAGGTACATACTAATCCTTTACTTTAACGGATGAAAATTATTTTAGTAGTGGATATTGTAATGACCCTTCAGGTCATTTTCTATATTTTCACTAATTTTCACCGTTTAGAGATTTCCTATAGTTGTACCAAGTCATTTATGACTTTCTGGAACTAACAATTTAGTTATTGGACAATTCATTTGGTTTTTAGAACCAATTCCCTATTTTGAAGCCTTTGTTGGTTCAAATAGGATATCGGGTAAAAACTTCAGTCAAATGACCTTGGATGCCAATTTCGACGGTTCCAAGACCTTTGAAACATCAATTTTTGGTTGGGTGGACCCTTGCTTCAGGTTTTGAGTCTCACGATCTCATTTCAGGCTATTGGCTGAAAGTTAAGAAAAATGACATGTGGGTGTGCGACCCGTTTTTTGTCGAATAACCTCAGATGAAAATTTGGACTATTTCATTGAATTTGAAACATTGAATTTGATAGGGTAAGCATAGTCAATTTAAGTAATCATGAGGGGTTGGAGGAGAGTTGGAATTTATCCAAGCTTAGCTGGTGTTGGTGCATCGCTTAAGCAATGCACGTCATGCCTAAGTGATATGGCAAACCCCAACAAGTATTATTTAAGAAACTCATTAGCAAATAGCTTGAAAGTAGTAGGGTTATTGCGTAAGCGATAATAGTGTTGCATAAGCAAAACTTTCTTAGGAAACCAGATATCGCATAAGTAATCTATTAATCATGTAAGTGACTAGCATTCCAGGGCACAAGTATTGCTTAAGCGACCCAAAGCTTGCTTAAGCGATACCCAAGAACCCGGGAAGGGTATAAATACCCACTTAGCCCGATTTCTCACCATTTTCATCCATTCTCTAGAATCTTAAACCTTATAAAGTAGGAGTTCTTGAGAGAATCAAGGGTGATTGTGGAGCTTTAGCATCATTAATTTATGCGATTTTACACGATTTCTCATCAAATTTATGGTAAGATTCCATTATTTTCATGGTTGATTTCTCCATTCTTATCTAAAATTTCTATAAGCTTGGTGACTTAATTTTAGAACCCTTATAGCTAAGAATTCACCCTTTTGAGGGTAAATTTTGAAAATGCAATTTCTGCAAAAGGTCCTCATATAAGATTTTTACGTAATTTTGGACCCAAAACATATAGTTTAATATGGATATCATTTTTCTCGTTTTGATGAGTAAATTGTGATTTTGATAGTGTGGCACCTTGTGGAAACTTCTTAGAAGTGGAAATCTATAATCTAGCAGATTATTTGGGCTTTTCTTCAGCAACCAGGTAGGCTAGGTTTACTGACAAAACCCGACCAGGGGCCTTGTCATAATGGGCGTCCCAAGTCCGACCGAGACCGGACACCACCCCCGTTACCCAACCCAACCTCTAGTCGCCTGCCCCGAGTTGGCTGAATTTTGAGCATGTAGAAAGATAGTGAAATAGCTCACTTGAAGACTCTGGTATAAGATCACAACCATGACCGACCCACCCGAGTCCAACTATCCCATACCCAACAATCCAAATTACCAAACCATACCAAAGGCCATAAACTAGGCCATATCCAAATAAGTTCCAAAACATAATATAATCAATCTCAAAATGAAATTTGACGGAACAATGAGAAATTATGTCTAATGATGCCAGCCTCCCAGCTTATTCCAATGCCAAGGATAACACCAATACTAATCTCTCCTATTCCAACCCATCGAAGTACCACAAAGCCTCTAACCAAAAGAGTAATAAAATCTGGTTGGGACGTGCCCCCAACCATAGCCAGAACCAATATCCAAAAATAAACCAAAGTGTATAGAAATATCCATATCATAAAATGGAGCCTTCAAAAAGGATGGAAGCTCACCACTTCAGTAGCAATGTTGATCCCCAAGTCAATCACTATGTAGGAGGAGTAGAACGGTCGGTTCCTTCATAGCATGGGTATACAACCTCCAGTAGATGGGTTAGTGGGTGAATGCTAGCATGATCTTAGGATAAATATAAAATAATGCCATTTATAAAATCAAGTAAGACCATCCATAAGAACACAACCATATATATATATAACCATGCAGGGAAAAGGGACCGGATTTAGCATGCCTTTAAAACCTTTACATGGGTTATGTAGGTTTGTCATCCTTAACCACCCACGAGCTATATGGGTTCAACTCCCCCTGATGAAAAGGCCAAGTGTATCTATCTGCATGACCAGGGAAGAAAACCTTGGGATGATTAGTACATCCCCCAAAATAAAGTATGACATTACGCACACTGTCACCAAGACCAACCTCACATCGACAAATATGAGTTTCCAGTTTTGGTCCCCCCGGGACCTCCACCTTCCACGGCTTTGCAACACATCCCGACAGTATTTCCCAATTAAAACCAATTTCCAAATAACCAAACCATTATCTAGTTATTAACCAAGGCCAGTATTGGTATCGTCATACCAATCCTTACTTGCAAGTATTATCCATAGCCAACTATGTATAGGTTTAAGGGAACTTTCAAATGCCCTTCCATTTATCATATAAAACCACTTGGGGGATTCCAAGTGCCTCACAAGCATCACCATTAGCCATTTACCATTCCAATATATTTAAACCGTGCATAATTCCTTTACAAAGTATTAAAACAAGCGAGAGTTCCATTAAAAGTAGTCAATGCAATGTACATTTCTTTATAGGCATTTTGTCAAACATATTGGGAGCATAATATGACAAAAAGCAATTCCAATTACCATCAAACCATTCCCATGCAATCCAACTATACAAGACTACCATTAATGTATATAAAAACATAATTAAAACCATAGGAACCCATTATCAAGCATTTAATATCACAACCCCCAATTCATATTTGAAAACCCAAAATCATACAATCAATGAAATCATGAAAACCTTAATAAGAACCATGCCTTTAGATAAAATTAAAAAATAGGGAGGAGAACATACTTAAATGAAAATGTTAATGTATAAAAATCACAAAGACAAGCCCCAAATCAATCCTCTAGTTGAAAACCTAGCTCCCCTTGTCCAAAAAGTTTTGAGAGAATTTTAGAGTGTTTAAAATAGTTTCTAAGTGTTAATAAATTGAATAATAGGTTAAATAACCTTCCAAGTAGGTTAGAAGTTGTGGTAACTTATTAGGATAAGTGAGAAAATATCCAGAATACCCATACTTAAGTTGCACCAAAATCCCATCACAGGGGTACGACTGACCCTTCCAACTCATACCCTTCCAATATGAGTCGTATCCTCTACTCGTATCCTAGCCTCAACCTTTGGATCAAACACTATCGATCATATGACTCATCCAACCAAGTAGTATCAAAAATATTCAATCCATACCCTTCATCCGTGCCCATGGAAGATTTAAACCCAAGGAAGATTTAGACACTGTCCACTATATGAGTCCTGGGTACCTTGGATTACGCCTCATGGTGAGCTACTCGTACTCAGATCCAACCTAAGTAACCAAGTCTAAGATTAAGTTAAGGAACCAAATAATCCGTAACCACCAAAACAACTCGTACCCCTAAGTCGTATCCATTCCAGTAACCAAAATCTATCCCACCAACCAACACCGGTCAGTAAACGACGGGACCATACCATACATACCCCAACATACGGCTTGTACCCATGAGTCTTATTGGGTTCGAAGATCAGAATTCCAGGAAATTTTCTAAGGTCTAGAAACCAAGGTGCTTTAGTCTCCCCTACTAGGAACATTCTTCCCTGAATGACAGACAAGGTAGGGGTAACTACACACATGAGCCATTTGCATTATCAAATATATTTCCTATATTTAACAAAGTTTGAAAATAAAGAGTCAAAGATATTAATCTTTCCTTTAACATACTCAAAAATAAAGTTGTATTTAAGACACATACCTTTCGTACGAATCCCAGGAGGAAAAAACAAATGTAGATATTTGGACTTTATGTCCTCTTCCACTTCCCATGTAGCTTCTTCCACCTTATAGTTCCACCATAGAACCTTAACATAGTCCACATCCTTAGTTCACAACCAACAAACCTGCCTATTCAAGATTTTAATTGGGACCTCTTCATAAGACAAAGAATCAGTGATACCCAATCCTTACAATGGAACAACCGAAGAAGGATCACCAATGCACTCCCTTAACATGGAAACATTAAAGACCGTATGAACAAAGATCAATCTAGAAGGCAATTCTAGCTCATAAGAAACATTTCCAACATTCAGCAAAACCTCACAAGGAACAACATACCGGGGACTGAGCTTCCCCTTCTTGCCAAACCGCACTACTCCCTTCATAGGATATACCTTAATGAAAACCTTAGCCCTAAGCTTAAACTCTAAGTCTCTATTCCTAATATCTGCATAGGACTTTTGGCAACTTTGGGCAGCCTTAAGACTCTCCCGAACCACTTTCACCTTCTCCATAGCCTAGTAAACCAAGCCAGGACCAAACATGTCTGCCTCACCAAGATCAAACCAACCAATAGGTGATCTATACCTCCTACCATACAATGCCTCAAAGGGGTCCTTACCAATACTAGAGTGATAGCTATTATTGTAAGAAAACTCCACCAAAGGTAGATACTCAACCCAATTGCCAACATAATCAATCACACAAGCCCAAAGCATATCCTCTAGTGTCTGAATAGTTTTCTCCACTTGCTTATCTATCTGCGGGTGAAAAGCTGTACTCATACTAACCTTAGTTCCCAAGCCTCTCTAAAAAGATCATAAGAAGTGAGATGTAAACTGCATGCCACGATCATAAATAATCGAAACAAGTGCCCCATGCAGCTTCACAATCTCCTGAAGATACAGTTTCACATAATCTTCCACCGAGAAGGTAGTCTGCACTGGCAAAAAGTGCGTAGACTAGTCATCTTATCCATGATGACCCAAATTGAATCACTACAACAAAAAGGTCTATTTAAGACCAACATTTAGGGACGAGTTAATAGTTTGGTCTCTAAAAGTATATCAATTGAGACGAGATTATATTTCGGTCCTTAATTATGTATATTTTTGTGAAAGTATAAAATATGGTCCTAATTTTTGTTTTTTAACTCGTCCCTATTAGTAATAGATCCTTGAGCGGGAAAATAATACATAGGCGCAAAAACGCCAATTTTTTTGCCTTTTCTAAAATCTAATTACAATTAGTTCTCTTGAAAATATACCAGTACCTTAAACGTGTTCTTATTCAATCCACAATTTTCCCTAATTATTTTTGCACTATCAAAGAAATTCTCTCTATTATACGATCTGCTTTGCATGCTTTCCCTTTGATTTTGCCCTATAATCTTGTTTTCTTAAGCTGCGCAGGTAAGTTTTATCTTAAATTTCATTTGTTTGGATGCAAAATTCTGTCTGTATTGATCTTTTCAATTTCGTTCTATTCCTTTCTCAATTTTCATCTATTTTTCGTTCATCTAATAATCTCTATGCTTTCTCAATTTCATCTATTTTTTATTTTGTTTCTATTGCTTTTTTTATTCCAATTCTTCTCACTTTCGTTTGTATGATTTCACTAATCTCCGTTTTCGCTAAATTTTGCCAAAAAGTTGAGCTTTTTGGGGGTTCTTTTTCTATGAAGTTTATGTGATTTCAGTTTTGGGTATTCTGGAATCTTGATTTTCACTTGCCATTAAATTGTGAATAAGTTGAGGTTTTTGGGGTTATAGCTAGTTCATCTATGCAGTTTATATGATTTAGGTTTCCGTATTCTGGAATCTTTTGCTTATAACTGAATTGTGTGGAAAGGTTTTGATTTTTTGGGTTATAGGTTGTGGCGTTATGCGGTTTATATGATTCCAGTTTTGGGTATTCTGGAATTTGTATTCACTTGCAGTCAAATTGTGTGAAAAATTTGAGCTGTTTTGGGTTATTATCTTGTTTCTCGATGCAGTTTATATGATTCGAGTTCTTGGTATTTCATAGTGTTCTTTTTAAAGTTCTAATATGTGAGAGCTTTTTATTAGAATTCTAAGTGGTCATTGTTCAATTAATTCTTGAAAAGATGTTTTTTTTGCTAAGCCAAGTATTGTGAGGCAGTAACTTGCAACTACGGAGAAGGGTCTTTGATTGGCTGTCATTTATTGATAATGGGTTGTGTTTGTGGCAAACCTTCTCGATCGGTCAAGGATTGGCGGGATTGCCAAAAAAGAGAGAGTTAGATAAAAGGGCATCAGCTATGGGTTCAAAGAGAGAAAAGAGTTGCAGGGTAAAAAAGAAATCAGAGAATGGTGATATAAAAGTTGGTTCATTTGATAGGAAGCCTAATGGATCTGAAAAGGTCGGGGATGATCACTATGAGAAAGTTAACGGTAAGCTGATTGTCAAATAGTCATACTGATGCACTTAACTATAAAATTGACTCAGATACCTTCTTCCACTTCTATTTTTTCGAAATTAGAACTTTGTACTTTTGTCCCCTTTGTTCTATACACCCATTGAGGGAGAATGGTCTCGTGCCTGTTATTGATTTAACTAAGAAAGGCTAAGTGCAAATTGGAACATACTAGTTCTGTCATAGGTTCATATTACTATAATTATAGTGAAAGTTGATGGATAACCATCCACCAAATTATAGAACATCCACGATCGTGATGGGAATTTGATTCAGATGATTCAACAATCATTCCATCTATTGCATTTCAATGTTTGTGGCATTTAATCTTTTATCCTTTGTTATCTAGTTTCCTTGTCAACGTGCTATAGTGTTGTCAATTAATAGTTTATTGGTTATGTAATAGCATATTGTTCTTGCAGATTGGCCAAGGGACTTATAGTAGTGTATACAAGGCTCGTGACCTGGTTAATGATAAACTCGTTGAGCTTAAAAAAGTAAGGTTTAAAAAAATAGATCCTGAAAGTATCAAATTTATGGGAAGGGAGATTGTTATTCTGCAAAGGCTTGATCATCCAAATATCATCAAATTGGAAGGGTTGGTTGTATCAAGAACATCTTGTAGTTTGTACCTCATATTTGAGTACATGGAACATGATCTCACCGGTCTGGCAGCTTTTTCTAGCATTAAATTTACAGAGCCGCAGGTTCTTTGCCATGCATTATTTGTTGGACGTTAGTCTTTTCTTAATATAATAATTGCTTCTTTCACACAGCATAATTCAAGTCTAATAACTAAGTTTGAATCTTATTTTGTTTCTTATAGGTCAAATGTTACATGTGGTAGCTTTTAAGTGGACTTGATCATTGCCATAGTCAGGGTGTTTTGCATCGGGAAATCAAGGGTTCTAATCTTCTCATTGACAATCATGGCATTTTAAAGTTTGTAGATTTTGGGTTGGCAGCCTTTTTCGATAACTAGCAAAGTGTTCCGTTAAGAAAGAGGAACTAAAGAAGGTTAAACATAGACTGAAGCTTGTTTTCATTGAGTTTTATCAAAAACTTGACCATCTAAAATACTTCAGGTAGTGAATCTTAAGTTTCACTTGCTTTCCTTCCAAAATAATTCTTTCAATTTAATTATTTTCTTTCTTTAATGGCTCTCTGCATTTGGCCTGCTAATCTTTGGATGAACTGATACCAACTATATGAACCTTTCTGCATTCTCCAAAATCCTCAAAAAATATGAAAAGGTTAGGTTTCACAAACCAAAAGCTTATTTCAATAGCTTGCTTTTCAGTTACATTATACTCCCTTCTTTTTTATTTTCTTATCTTACTTTCTTTTTTAGTGTGTTTAAAAAAAAGCATCTTTCCTTTTATGGAAACTGTTCTATACTAACTTTAATTATACTCCATTCGTAACATTTATTTCTTGCTTCAATGGAAACTGAAGCCTCAGCAATAAAATGACTTGGTAAGTTTTAGCTTACCGAGGACATGACCTTAATTTGGATCATATGCCTTTCTCCCCACTAATACTTTGTGATAGAATTTCACATGTTTTTATTACATTCTTGTCACTGATGTTAGATGTCTTAGGCTGAAGTTTCATAGAAATTATCCAAGGAAAAGAATGATCAAAGGAAAAAACAGGATGAGATTTTGGCAAAAAAAAAGAGATAGAAGCATTGAGGATTCAACACGACCTGTGCCTAAAAGAACTTCAGAAGATCTAGGAGAAGAAGCTTGTACTAGAAAGTCAAATAACTAGATCCTCCTTACAAGGGGATTATTCACCACGTAAAAGTAGCTATAAAGATGTTTCCAGCCTTTGGTTCTTTAAGTGATTAAGATTATCAAAATAAGGTGAATCACTTAGAACCTTGAGATGCTAATTTGTGGTAGCTGATACTTCGTATCTAGTGTACTGTGTGTATCCTGTATGATTGATGCTTTTATCTTTGTCTATAACACTTTCAGGATGTCATGGAAGATCAACATATAGTAGCGGATGGTTATACATATGAAGGTGATACAATAAAAGGATGGCTGTACAGTGGAGAAGATACTTCTCCGATGACAAGCCTCAAGCTCGATACCTATCATTAATTAAGTACCTCACTATTTTATTGAAGTTGAGTATCTATATCTGTCCTGGTCTTGTCAAGTTTGTTGCCTTATGTTAGGTCTCAACGTAGTAATGCCTGATTGAATAACTTCCATCTAAAAAGTTCTAGCAAGTAGCAATGCGTACGAGTGTAGATCTTGACTTCATGTAGATGAACATGGACATTGGAGGTTACCTTCTGTCCCATTTTTCTTTGTTTTCCAAACTACTAGATTCTTTATCTGCTAGTTGCTTTTGTTAAAATGGGCTTGAATGATTATACATTTCTTTGCTTTGATGAGAGATTTTATGTGCTCTGCTGATTTGTGCTTTCCTCATTTATTGTATTCTCGGCAGGATCTAGATTATTCAGCTGCTAGAAATAATGCAGGTTTGTTTTCCCTCATCTGCAATCTTTGCAAGACTTGAAAACTTTCAATACCATACGATAGTGTATCTTGTTAGATCAGTTCACAAATATTTGTATTTAGCACTGGAGTCACATCAAGATCGCTCAGTTTGTAACAAAAAAAAAGATCTCTCAAGTTGTGTCCTTCAGCTAATGAATAGTTCCATCACCAATTTAAATCTAATTGTTAACACCTTCAAAGCTTATTCTGTTTGAATGAGAATAAATTGTATCTCTTTTATGCTGCATTCTCAACCAAAAAAAATCTCTTTACTACTGAACTGAACTGCAGTATGATAATGTCGGTTTTTCTCTACCTTTCGCCTTAATCTCTATATATGGATGGTCGTGAAATATAGTAGTAGATAGAAAATCCAATTTGATTAGATTATGTTGTAGTGTACGAATAACTACTACATATATAGAATATATCTTGATTCGTGGTGTTCGAGTGTCAGCTGGATATTGATATGACTAGTGATTTCTTTTGTACTTGAAATGATTCAATTGCTACTATTTACATTTACTGTAGGTACAAGAGAGAAGGCCTGAACTAGCTCCACAAAGGATTTGAAGCTTCAATTGCTACGAATTATGATGATTTCATCAAACAAGTTGACAAATTTTTGGTCAATTTTTTAGGATTGTTGAACAAAACATTAGAATATGTACGAAGGATGTGAGCCTTTATGGGCTAATGACCTGTGTAATAGTACTATTCCTTAAATATTTGTTTGTAGCATTGGTTCTTTGCGATGTTAATACATATTTTATAATCAATAAAAGTGATAACTTTGTTTATATGTGCATTTGAGATTATCTATATTTGAAATGGTATAATATCTTAGCAAAACATTCTTTAAAACTACTGCACATTTGCTTAAATTGTAAACAGAGCTTTAGGGACCAGAATTTGTTTCTTTCTTTAAGGACCAAATTTTTGGTCGCATTAGACCTCTAAGGACCAGTTAAGCTTGTCCTTGAATATTGTACACCCCAATCAATCTGTATGTTTAGGGACCAGAAATATGGTCCTTAAAAGTATTCTAAGGACCACAATTTTTCTGGTCGCAAATAATCGTTAACGACCGGGAATTTAATGTTGTCGCAATTGATCTTTAGCGACAGAGACTTTTGGGACGGGTGGCGACCAGATTTTTCCCATCCCTATTGAATTTTAGGGACCAGAAATAGACTTTTAGGGACCATTTTTCTCGTCCCTAATAGCCTTTTTTCTTGTAGTGAGTCATATCGATTCTGATACTGAGGAAGACCAGTAACGAAGTCTATATTGATCACTTCCCACTTTCATTCAGGAAAATTAATTTCTTGATACAACCCTCTTGGCCTTAGGTGCTTAACCTTAACCTATTGACACACCATGCACTTGGCCACAAAATCAGCCACATCCCTCTTCATCCCATTCCACCAATAGATATCCTTGATATCATGATACATCTTAGTCAAGCCAGGATGAACAAAATAGTGTGACTTATGCATCACAGCCAACATCCTTTGTCGCAAACCGTCAACATTAGGAACACACAACCTTTCTTGGTATCGTAAAGTACCATCATCGCTGATCTTAAACACCAGTATCTTTTCCCTACCAGCGTCACTCTTGATTTTCATCAAGATAGAACTAAACTTGCTTCTCCTTAATCTCCGCACCAAGAGACTATCAAACCACCACTTGCACCATCACACCACTATCCTTAGAGTCCAAGAGGTAAAGTCCAAGATTAGCCAAGCAGTGAACATCCTTCACCAATACCTGTTTTCCTTCCTCCACATGAGTCAAACTCCCCATGGATAACCTTCTAAAAGCACCAACAATAACGTTAGCTTTATTTGGGTGATAGTGAAGACTTATATCATAGTCCTTGAGAAGTTCAAGCCATCTCCTCTTCCTGATATTAAGCTCCTTTTGACTGAACACGTATTGTAGACTTTTATAATTAGAAAAGATATCCACGTGAACACCGTACAAGTAATGCCACCATATTTTTAAAGGAAACACAACTTCCAACAACTCCAAGTCATGAGTAGGGTTATTTCTCTCATGCACCTTCAACTGCCTGGAAGCATAGGCAATCACCTTCTTATGCTATATCAACACACAACCAAGACCTACTCAAGATTCATCACAATAAAAAACAAACCCATGGCCTTCCGGCAAAGTCAGAATTGGAGTCGAAGTTAACTTATCCTTCAACTTATCAAAACTCTCGTCACAAGCATCTGATAAATAAAACATGACCTTTTTCTGGGTTAACTTAGTCAAAGGAACAACTATCGATGAAAATCTTTCCACAAACTTCCTATAATACCCGGCTAAACCCAAGAAGCTCCAAATGTCGGATGGAGACGTGGGTCTAGCCCACTTCTTCACCACAACAACCTTTTGTAGATCCACCATGATCCCCTCACTAGAAATAATATAACCCAAGAAAGGTACATCGTTCAACCCAAACTCATCCTTGGAGAACTTGTCATACAAATATTGGTTCTTTCAGGTCTGGAACACCATACGAAAGTGGTTATCATAATCGACCTCACTCTTTAAATAGACGAGAATGTCATCAATACACACTATGATGAAAAGATGAAAAAACTAATGAAAAAGCATGCTCATCAAATCCATAAATACCGCTGGAGCATTAGTTAATCCAAATAACATCACCAAAAATTCAAAGTGCCCATACTGAGTAAGAAAAGTCATCTTAGGGACATCCCCTTGCCTAATCTTTAGCTGATGGTACCCAGATCGAAGATCTATCTTAGAAAATAACTTAACACCTTGCAACTGATAAAATAGATCAAGCATCCTTAGAAGAGGATATCTTTTCTTGACTGTCACCTTGTTCAACTGCCTATAGTCAATGCTCATCCAAAGGGAACCATTCTTTTTATGCACAAACAACACCGGTGCACCCCATGGGGATACACTAGAATGAATGAACCCCGTATCCATAAGATCCTTAAGTTGATCCTTGAGTTTCCACAACTCAGCTGGAGCCATTCTATATGGAGAATAGAAATTGGACGAGTTTTCAAAACTAGATCAATACCAAACTCTATTTCTCTATCCGGAGGAACACTAGGAAGTTTATCTGGTAAGACCTCTAGAAACTCATTACCACTAGAACTGACTGGAAAGAAGGACCTTCCGAGTTAGAATCCTTAACAGGACCAAGTAATAAATATTGACTTTAGAGATTAACCTCCGAGCTTTAAGATAACAAATAAATCTCCCCCTGGGAGCTAAAGAACCACCTTCCCATTCTATAACCGGCTCACCAGGAATCTAAAGATAACCCTATAGGCACGACAATCTAAGGACACATAACAAGAGTATAACCAATCCATCCCTAGAATAACATCAAAATCCACCATACCCAACTCAGATAGATCCATCAAGGTTTGTTTGCCACCAACAAACACCACACACCCCCTATAGACTCTCTTAGCAATAACTGAGTAATCTACTAGGGTACCAACAAATAAAAGATCCAAAATAACTTCCAGATCAAAATCAAAAGATACAACCACATAAGGGGTCACATAGGAGAGAGTAGACTTCAGATCAAGTAAATAATATATGTCATGAGAGAAAATCCATAACGTACCAATAATGACATTAGGTGATGCCTAATATTCCTGTCGGGATGCCAAAGCATACAACCTATTCCAACCAACAGTAGAACCAGGAGCAGTAACAGAAGTAGATACCATACCACTAGGTGTAGAAGCATAAGATGAATCCCTAAGCTGATGGCCTGCCTGGCCACACTTAAAGCATTTGTCCCTTTATTCATTGCAATAACCCTGATGAGGATGACCACAGAACCAACAAGGAGGGCATGAAGAAACTGACTAACCTTCACTTGCCTGAGATTGGGCACCTTGTGCCTAGAAATTGTCACCACCATAATGACGCTTATTGCACAATTGGTAAGGAGCACTAGTAAAAGAGAAGGAATTAGAACTCCCCATTTTTTTTGCCATTTACCACCATCTCGACCACCCTGAGAATGAGAACCTCCCTGGTCAGAAAATCTACTCCTCTTACCCTACCTATCCCCAAACTCTGCCTGCTTCCTCTTTTTATCCTCTACTTGCTACATATAAATAGTCAACCTAGAGATGTCCATATCTTTAATTAGAAAGGCATTCTTGCTCTCCAAAATCTAATCCCTATTTAACCCTGAAGTGAACTTTCTCATTCTTTCCAGTAAGTCAGCAACTAAATCAGCAACATACCTTGACAATTGATGAAACTTCAAGGCATATTCCTTGACAGACAAGCTCCCCTACTTGTGGTTCACAAACTCCTCCATCTTTGCTTTTCTTAACTCTTGGGGAAAGAACCGATCTAAGAATACCTTAGAAAAAGTATTCCATAAGACTGATTCTTCCACATCACATCTATCTCTGTCCCAATTCTCATACCACTAATATGCAATCTTTTTGAGCCAATAAGTTGCTAAGTTTACCCGTTCCATATTAGTAGCCTGCATCACCCAAAATATCTTCTTAGTTTTATCTAAGAAGCCCTGTGGATCCTTCTCCACCTTCACTCCAAAAAAAGTAAAAGAACCTATCTTAATAAATTGGACAAACCTTATGGCCTCAGTATATAAAGCACCAGTCGTATCTTGCTCAGCCTGAGCAGCGACCATCAGAGCAATAACATAAATAGACTAACGGAATTCTGGATTAATCACCTCCCCATAAAGAGGAACAATAGCAACTAGTGGAACTCCAGAACTATCAGTGATAGAACTATGAGATCGAAGATGAACACCAGAAGTAGGATGCACCCTTTCAGTATTACCCCCAGATTGCATTGAAGAATTTTATTGTCTTCTAAATCTTCGAGGCATGATCTGAAACATGAACAAATAAGGATTAGAGAAGATTCCAGGACTGAGACTCCAAGCTTGAAAATAAAATACCATGATATTGAAATATTTCTAAATTCCTTATAGCCTCTCTCTTATGAGTGTGGCATACTATACACCCCTAAAAGACTCTACTTGACATGGCTTTGCGGATTCCCAATGGATCGAAAACCTAGGATCTTATTCCAACTTGACATAAACCGACTTGGGGCCTTGTCACAAGAGGCATCCCAAGTCCGACTGGGATAGGAGACCACTCTCGTTACCCAACCCAACCTCCAGTCACCTTTCCTAAGTTGGCTGAATTTTGAGCATATAGCAAGATAGTGCAACAGCTCATCTGAAGACTCTAGGATAAGATCACAATCGTGACCGACCCAACCAAGTACAACCACCCCATACCAACAATCCAACTATACCAAACCATATCAAAGGCCATAAACCAGGCCATAACCAAATAAGTTTCAAAACATAATATAATTAATCCAGAAAGGAAATATGATGGAACAGTGAGAAATTATGTTTGATGATGCCAGCCTCCTAGCTTATTCCAATGCTAAGGCTAACACCAATACCGATCCCCTCCATTCCAACCCATAGAAGTAAAAAAAGCCTTTAACCAAAAGAGTAATAAAATTCGGTTAGGATACGCCCCTAACCATAGCAAAAAATAATATCCAAAAATAAATCAAAGTGTTTAAAAATATCCATAATATGAAATGGAGCCTTCGAAAAGGTGGAATCTCGCCACTTCAGTCCAAATATTGATCCCTGAGTCAATCACTATGTAGGTAGAGTTGAACGGTAGAGTTGAACGGTCGATTCTTGCATAGCATGTATATACAACCGCCAGTAGACAGGTTAGCGAGTGAACGCTATCATGATCTTAGGATAAAGATAAAATAATGTCATTTATAAAACCAAGTAAAAACATCCATATGCGCACAACCATACATACATAAATATATATATACATAAATATATATATATATATATACATATATATATATAAATATATATATATAAATAACTAACCATGCCAGGAAAAAAGACTGGGTTTAGAATACCTTAAAAACCTTTACCTGGGTTGTGTATCTTTACCGTCCTAAACCACGCACGAGCTATATGAGTTTAGCTCCCCCTGCTGAAAGGGTCTCATTGCGTGTAGCACCATGACCAGGAAAGAAAATCTTAGGATGATTAGTACATCCCCTAAAATATAGTATGACATTATGAACACCATCACTACGACCAACCTCACATCAACAAATATAAGTTTCCAATTTTGGTCTCTCTCAAGACCTCCACCTTCCACGACTTTGCTACACATCCCGCCATTATTGCCCAATTATAACCAATTTCCAAATAACCAAACTATTATCCAGTTATTAACCAAGGCCATTAGTATTGGTATTTTCATACCAATCCTTACTTGCAAGTATTATCCATAGCCAACCATGTATAGGTTTAAGGGGACTTTCAAGTGCCCTTCTATTTACCATATTAAACCACTTGGGAGATATCATGTTCCCAATAAGCATAATCATTGGCCATTTACTATTCCAAGCCATTTAAACCATGCATAATTCCTTTACCACGTTTTAAAACAAGTGAGAGTTTTATTAAAAGTAATCAATGCAATGAACATCTCTTTATAAGCATTTTGTCAAGCACATTGAGAGCATAATATGACCATAACCAATTCCAATTACCATTAAATCATTCCCATGAAATTCAATTATCCAAGGCCACCATTAATGCATATAAAAACATAATTAAAACCATGGGAACCTATAATCAACCATTTAATATCAATACCCCCAATTCATATTTCAAAACCCAAAATGATACAATCAATGAAATCATGAAAACATTCAAAAAACCATGCATTTAGATTAAATTAACAATGAGGGAAGAGAACATGACTTAAACAAAGATGATGATAGAAAGAAATCGCCAAGACAAGCTTTGAATCAATCCTCTAGCTAAAACCCTAGCTTCTCTTGCCCAAAAGATTTTGAGAGAATTTTAGAGTGTTAGAAGAGTTTATAAGTGTTAATGAATGGAATAATAAGGTGAATAACCTTCCAAGTAGGTTAAAAGCAGTGGGACCTTATTGGATAAGTGGAGAAATATCCAAAATACCCTCACTTAAGTTGCACCAAAATCCTATCATAGGGGTATGGCTGACCCTCACGAGTCATACCCTTCTAAGAAGAGCGGTATCCTTAACTTATATCCTAGCCTCAACCTTTAGATCAAACACTTTCCAGCATATAACTCATCTAACCAAGTCATATCCAAAGCAAACAATCCATACCCTTCATTTGTGACCCTAACAAATTTAAACCCAAGAAAGATTTAGACACTGTCCACCATACAAATCCTAGTTATGACTCACACCCTAGATTATGGATCATGGTGAGCCACTCGTACTCAGATCCAACCTAAGTAACCAAGTCTAAGATTAAGTTAAGGAACCAAATGATTCGTAACCACCAATATGACTCATACCCTTAAGTCGTATCCATTCCAGTAACCAAAATCCATCCCACCAATCAGCACTGGTCAGTATATGATTGGAACATACCATTCATACCCCAATATACAGCTTGTACCCATGAGTCATATTGGGTTCATAGATCATAATTCTAAGAAATTTTCTAAGGTCCAGAAACCAAGGTATTTCATTTACCTTCTTCATAGATTAAGCTATCTCATAGTATGCTTATGATATTATGCTAGATATAGGGTGGGATTTAGGTGTTGGAAGTATGTGTGAGGGTATTTGATTTAGTTTGACCATTTAGTCTATCTTGAAATTGTAAACTTGGAGTAATTAGCATAGTATTCACGTCTTAGGTGAATTAGGTTTCATGGTTCATGTTTTGTGTGAAAATACCTTAATTAATCAAGTTAGATGAAATTCCTTTGTTTTTTAGAGTGTAAATACCTTAATTACTCAAGCTAGGTGAAATTTCCTTAGTCATTCATATTTAGGGTGGAATTGTTCTTAGTTGCATAAGTTAAGTAAAATTGTCTTAGTTGTTGTTGTTCTAGGTTGGATTTTCTTCATTGTTAATGTATGAGAATAATTATTATCTTGGGCCTATTTATGGCTTACATCACATCTAGAAAGAAACTTAGATACCTTATCCTAGTTTGGGGTAGAAGTTTCCTCAAATGGATTTTGGGGATTAGAGTGGGTCTTTCCAGCCCACCCTCATTCCAGACTTATGTTAGACTTTTAGACTTATTTATGTATGATATACTCTTATTAATAGTTGGTTTGACACTTTAGGAGATTGAATATATATATAAATATAATTGAGGATGTTAGTTAGATTATAGAAGGATTCATGCTAATTTAGGGTATCGCCTATGATATGGCTTATATAAATAATATGGCTTATAGATATGATATGTCTTATATATATGATAAGGATTATAAATATGAGATATGGCTTATATATTTGATCTGGATTATTGATATGATATGTCTCATATAATTGATGTGGATATAAATATGATTAATGGCTTAGAGATATGATTAGAAGATAATATATACGGTATTGGCAGAGTCTCTTGGGTTGATTATCGATATGGGTTGGTGTCATGGTTCATTGATATGTTTTATAAATATGAGTTTTGATTTGAGTTTGACAGTTGATAATGATCTTGATAATAAGAGTTTCATTTAAAGCTAGGCAAATGATGATAATGATAATGACAATTGAGTTTTGGTTCAAGTCTTGTGTTTGAAATTATGTATGAGATGATATGGTTCAAATGGTTTCTTAGTTATGGCATCATAATTTGGTTATTACAACTATTTAGTTGTTTAGTTTCCTTGATTGCATCCTCTAGGATTATGGGGGCCTGTGTTGGGTTATTTACTTTCCACACTTATTAGATTATGTGGGCCAATCTTATAGTTAGAATGGTATGATATTTATTGTATTATCTCATATAAATTTATTTATTTATTTATGTACAATAGTGTTGGAGCTTATTTCTATTTTTTCCTCTTTTACTTTGACTTAGCTTACTTGTATCTTGTATCTTATTGTATTTATATTATGATTTAGCTCAGTCGGCTGATGATGCTATAACACCTTGTATTTTTGGGCTAGAATTCAAAAAGTTGTTCCTATCTATTCAGACTTGAACCCAATTATTCTATGTATATGTATATGTTATTATCAAATATATGGTGTGGGGATATCTTTGTATATTGATTGAGGTAATAATACCCTCCTAACTCAAAGACGAGTTGAGGGCTTTTCTATCGATAGAGTTTTGATGAATGCTCTATCTAAGGTCCAATTTAGATGAGTGTATATCCTAGAATATATTAATTCAGGTATCCTACTATATATCAAATGAAAGGTCTTTGAGTTTTCTTTACAATACATATGGTTTCACCTCAATCCGACATTGGAGTGGGAAGTTATAACCATTTTACCTCAGCATATCCACCTGCCATCAAGGTAATAACTAGGCTGATAGGCTATCAACCAGTTGACAATCTATCATCCAAGCCATCAACTTTAGGTAGAATCACTGAAGAAGGGTATGACTAGGATGATAGGCTATCAACCAACAACAAGCAATCAACTAAAGTCATCAATCTTAGGCAGTAACTCTGAAAGAGTTGATGACTAAGCTTATAGGCTATCAACCAGTTGATAAGCCATCAACCAAGTCATCACCCATAACAAGAACATAAAAGGGATTTGACGACTAGAGTGATAGGATATCAACCCGTTGACAAGCCATTAGCCAAGTCATCAACTAAAGAAATTCCAAAAATTTTGATTTAGTTTTTTAAGGGTATTTTGATCTTTTCCTCATCTCAAACCCTACCCCTCCCATGACTTAAAAGCATAATAGGCATTATTAGACATTACTTATTAGTTTCAGATGCCATTAATACTCTCCACTCTCAAGAACAATAAGAGTATAGTTTCTTCCCAAGAACAAGAAATTCAAGTTTTATTTTCCCATGAATCCAAGAATTCAAGATTACAAGTTCAAGAAAATCTTTAAGAAACATCAAGAATAGGATTTTCTTCACAAGTTCATCATTCAAGTCCCAAGATTCAGTCTTTCTTCAAGAGTTAAAAAAATTAAGGTATTTGGGGTTATGAACAAGGGTACCCTTCCACCCTTGTGCCCAAATTGCATGATTTTAAGATTTAATTTGCTTGTTTTGAATTAGGGTTCATACCCAAGTTTTGATATTCTTAAAGCATGTGATTGTCATAAGATTTAAAGTTTTAAGTATATCAAGAACTGCTTATGTTTATGTTTTAACTTATAAGATTTATATTATAAATGAGATTGCACTATCTTGACTGATATTGTTGAAGTATTTCAAGATTTATGTTGAGCATGAAGTTTTGTTATGAATTACCATAAATTTAAAGCATGAATTTTTAAGCCCTAAGTTAAGTTTTAAGATTTCAAGAAGATTATGCTCTTAAGTATTCTTTGACTAAGATTTAAAGCAAGAATTGATCCTTTGATCCTAAGATATGGAATCCATATTTGTTCCTTTTGATTATAATTTAAAGCAAAGAGAAGCATAACTGGTTTTTATTATTTGTGATTTTAAGGTGGATTTCCTAAAGTATGAGCATATTAGTAATATGGGAGTAGTATTTAGTACCAAGTTAGGTATGAGTCCAAGGTCACATGCCCCAGAACTACGTGCCACTGTAGGTTTAAGTCCCACCGTGGGTTAAGTATAGTGATCACTTAAGTTAAGATTTTATTCTAATGGAAAGGGTAGAACAACTCTCCCTATCATGGGTAAGGCGTTGGACTCCATAATAGCTAACATGGTTTATGTCAGTTAGAAGAATCTCCCAAAATCTAGAACAAAAAGTAAATCTTTTAGAAACTAAGTATTATGGCTCACAAAGTTTATCCTTATTCTTCATTACTCATATTTATGATTTTGCAGTCGTTGTTTTATTAAAGCCCAAGGTGAGTCATCTACACTTAGCATGCATTGGTTTGAAAGTATATTTATATATTGATTTATTATTTTACTTATGCATTCATCCATACATACTCAGTACATTCCGAAAGTACTGACCCGCATATATGTCTATGTGCTATATTGTCTCATAATGTAGGTACCAGTTGTAGCTCACACATTATAATCAGACAGTGTGTTGCTTTTAGTCAGTATGTGATGGGTCCTTTTGATTCGAGGTCTTGAGTCAATCATAGTTCGAGTAGCATCTTATTTTATTTATTCAGTCATATTAAATAGAGATAGTTGGGTGTCATGTCCGAGCTACCTATAGTCAATATTAGTATATGCTTCATAGATAGTTAGTAGAGTTAATGTATTTGATTCCAGTTTTATTTTGTATAACCAGAGTTATAGTTATTTGAAATTATTTTTTTAAAAATATTTTCCACTAAAGATATCTCTTCCATGCATTACTCCCAGTTTTATGTAATTAAATAAGTAGCTCAAGTAATATGCAGTACAAGGGTTAGATTTAGATCACTTGTGGTCTTATGCACCATGTGATGTCTAGGGTATACTTTTAGGGTGTTAAAAACTTGGTATCAGAGCACAGAGCTCAAGTTTCCTAGGGTTTCTATGAAGCCGTGTCTAGTAGAGTTTTAAGGAACGGTATGGAGACATCTGTACTTTTCTTTGAGAGGCTACAGGGCATTTAAGAAAATTTTCCTTTCTTTCATACTTTAGATCATGTAGTAAAGTTGTTCTTTTAGAAATTTTAGTCGATTCGTGTGTTACTCTATAATTCTCCATATATGACTTTTCGAGATAACATGAGTACTAGATTCTAATTCCTCCCAAGATGATTCTTTTAGATTTCTATCAGTAACTTCAGAAGTCATACAAGGGGCTTGAGATGAGCTCGCTAGTGTGTTACAAGTTTGTTTAGTTGAAAGTTTATATCCTCATCCATATGAGTTATTCAGTTAAGACAGAATAAGTTATGTATTCAGATTCCTTATTAATCCTTCAATACAAATAGTGCTCATGGGAGGAGATAGTATGAACTAAGGCCGTTAAAAAGAGTTTGCATTAGAGGAATATTGCAACCTAGAGTGTTATGATTTATAAGTAGAACCTTTTTATAGTTACAAGTTGGGTTTAGATGTGTATTAAAAAGAAAGGTGTGAATGATGGTTGATCGAAAGCATATAGATGAACTTATGCATGTTGTTGAGTTTGTGTTAAGGTGATATGTCCTTATGTGTCCATTTAGGGGTAATAAATGTGGTACTGGTTTCCTAGTTGAAGGCAGAGAAAGTGTTATTAATTAAGGTAAATTGTGGTCTTCTTGAGGTAGGAAGGTAGATCTTGATGGTATTTTATTGTGTTAGAAAAGTATAGGTCATTAATTAAAGTATTAGGTTAATAAGGATTGTTAATACACGTTGCCCTATGTGGCTGTGAAAAAGAAGATTGATTGATGCTTTAAGATCTATGAATTTAATTGAAGCTACATATAGGTGAATAGTAGTTATGTGTAGAAGGAGGATGTACTAATGTATTATAATAAGATAGCCCATACGATCATGATCAATTATTGTTATTACGAGGTTCTAGTGTTTCTTGATTTTTATTTTATAGCTTCCAAGTGAAAATAATATGTGAGGTTGGGTGGTTAATCAAATCTAGCACTAGACACTAAGTTTGAATAGTGGATAATCAACAAAGTGGAAATTATGATTTCTGGGTTAATGATGCTAGTTATATGGAAGTGATCTAGTAGACTTGATGTAATACACCGAAGTTTCCTAACTAATTTTGTCCCAAAAATGTCAAGTATTAGCTTTTAGATTCGCCTAAATCTAATAATCGAGTAAAAAGTTATGACTATTTTAAGTTCCCGTTGTAAAACAACGCCATATTAGTCAGTGGTGCACCGCGCCACAAGAGAAAATGGCAATTGTCAAACTCCAGTAGGGGTCCGTGATAGTGGCGCGTAGCGCCAAACTTCCAGGTTACAAATAAAGTGGAAACGCAATGGCTCCGCGTCGCGCCATACCTTAATTTCCCAGTCGTCAAATTCCAGTGACAGGCGTAATAGCGTCGGTCGTTCTAGGGGTCCAGTTCAGGAAATTTTCACTAAAATTAAAGACGCATCCAGGGTTAAAAGGGTCAATTTCCCACCCCTATTTAAGCCTTTTTCACACGAAACTCAGCTATTTGGAACCCTAAATAAACTAGTTTCTCTCAATTTTCTCTCAAGAACAAGCTAGGATTTCAATTGGGGATTCAATTTCAAGAAAGTCTTTCGTCAATCTTTGTTAAATCAAGAACTAAGGTATGTCATGCATTGATTCATGGGTCCCTTTCACCCATGAAGCTCAAGAATCTCTTTCCAAAATGCATGATTTGGATATTTATGAATGTTTAAGACTTAAATTGAATTGAAATTTGTGTTCATGATGTTGTGTGGTGTTTATTCATGTTTTAAATTACATATTTCAATGATTGACCCTAGTATAAAAAGAATTACATAAAAATCATGATAAACCCCTTTCAAATTACAAGTTGATTGATGTATCCATGATTATTAGATGTGTTGATGATGGTACAACCAAAGCATGCTCCCCAAGTATTTGATTAAATGCCTATGTAAAAGAAAAGTGTCATACTAGTATGATAATATGAAATCCCCATTCATGTACAAGTTATGTATGTCAAGTGTTTGATGAAATGTCTCAGCCAATGGATTATGTATTGTTGATGTTGGTCCTATACTTAAAGTCATGCTTTGTCAGTTTCCTTCTATCGAGTCATGGGGGCACTTGTACCTAAAAAATATAGTTGTGTGCTTAGAGTTAGTGTCATGTTTTCATGATATCCTTTGTCAAGCCATGATCCATAGAACTCAGACAGTCATGTGACTTAGGAAAGCTCAAAAATTCAGTAATCTTAGTACAATTCTGTCAGCCAATGGAACTCAGTTAATTCAGTCCATTAGCACCGAGTAAACCCAAGAATGGGAACACATACTATCAGATGAGGGTATCATTCTTAGAAGTCATCCTTGCATTCCAGAACTATGTATCTAGCATAGGTTGATACATCAACACTATCAGATAAGGGTTGATGAGGTGGATAAGCACTGTCAGAGGAGGTCCCCACTATTCTCTTTTGGGGACACTATCAGATGAGGGTCACTCACAGTTTGTCCTTACCAGTGGTGCGGTATTGACACCCTTCCAATTAGGGTTATAGATTGGACCCCAACTCAGCCATAATGGTGTATCAAAGTCATGTCACTTAGATAAATACTTCCCACAATTTCAGTTATAGAATCAGGACTGTCAGATACAATTATTCAGTATAAGTAATAGAACTCAGATAGTTCTTCAAAATTTAGGACTGTTAGATACAGTCAACGAAGAATAGTACAGAACTCAGCTAGTTCCATAAGATTGGGGACTGTCAGATATAGTCACTCATGTTATCAGTTACACCAGCCATCAGAATTAAGTTATCAGACGTGTTAGTTATCTATAAATTCATGTTATCACGATCTCAGATATAGTTACTACATATTCATGCATATATTCTCATGTTCATATTAGTCAGCTAGCCAGTATTGTTCATGCATATAAACCCCATGCTTTTACCTTACCTTCTATGTATACCAGTATATTCAAAATACTGACATATTTGCGCAATGGTTTCTTTTACCATAGGTTCAGAGACACGAGCTCCAGAGCATCAGTAGATTCCAGACATCAGAAGTTAGTCAGGAGTGAGTCCTCATCCTTCGAGGATGCTATGATTTGTTATTGCATTATTTTAGTACTTAGTTATTTCAGTAGTCAGAGTTAGTTGGGGACATGTCCCATCAACTCCTTATTCAGAAAGTCATGTTTTTTAGGCTTTTTAGACTACGGTATGTTTAGACAGTTTTGTTTGGGTATTTATACCCCATCCTAGATGTTATATTTTATTGGATATCATGTTACAATTTCAACCTTATGGCCTTTCAGTTCATGTTTCCACATTATATAGTATATCATGCAGTATATAAGTACAGATATCAGTCATGGGTTAGTTTGCGGTCTTTCGGAGTCATGAGCATCGTGTAGCATTTTGGGTACCAGATTTAGGGCATTACAAACTTGGTATCAGAGCCTAAGTTTCAATAGAGTCCTAGGAAGTCTGAAAGTCACATCTATTAGAGTCTTGTGCATGGGTGTGTTACACTCCATATTTATCTAAAAGAGGCTATGAGATGTTTTAGGAATAGTTTCCCTTCTTTCTATATTCATGTTGTTCCAGTGAGCATAATTTCAATTCAATCTCTCAGCCTAATCCATTTCTCCCTTTCTTCTACAGAACACGCCTCCTAAAAGAAGAAATGGGAATCAGTCAGCCCCTCAGCCCGAAGATCCTTTGGGCAAATATGTTTCTCATGCAGAGTTTAGAACTGCATTCACTACTCTTTCTCAGTCAGTTACTGCTCAGAATAAAAGACCAGCTATTGTTCTGGCCAACCCAGTGGCCAATTCAACTACAGCCAAGATTTGGAACATCACCTTAATGAATCCTTCATCATTTCTAGGGTCTAAGTCGGATGAGGACCGTCAGGAATTCATCGATCAGGTTCAGAAGAGCATAGACGTTATGGGGGTGTCAGCTGTTGAGAGTGCTGAGATAGCTGCATACCAGTTGTAGGATATTGCTCACACTTGGTTCAAGCAGTGGAAGTCAGAAAGGCCAGATGATGCAGGGCCTATAGAGTGGGAGTAGTTTGTCACCATATTCTTAGATAGATTCTGATACGGTTGGGACAGCCTCCACACGTACACGGCCTTTCACACGAAGCCAAGCTCGGGAATTACAAAAACTCCAAGCTTTGTTCATGCAAGTGGCCGTGTGTGAGTTGGTGATTGAACCAACCAAGGACCTAAACGTTTTTATGTGTGAAGAGGGGTCCTAATGTGTAATAAACTACTCTTCAAGGATGGCACAAGAAGCAAGGGCGGATGGGTCATTTTACCCCTTTTTGTTTGTAGTATAAATAGAACATGTTAGAGAGTTAGACTCCACTTTTTGAAATCTGATTTTTGTAACCTAAACACTAAACATTTCTCTCTCTCTTCTCCACTCTTGGAGCCGCCACCAATATCTCACAAGTAGAGGGATACTTGTGTTGTCTCTTTGGCTAGAAACAAGGGTTTTGAGGTCTTTGAGTGCCTCTTGGTCCTCGTAAGAACTTGGTGTTTACATTCATTAGACTTAGGGTCCTCTCTTGATGTTAGGGTTCTTAGTATCTTGAATGTTATATGTCAAGTTATCTATCTTTTCTTTATCTTGTTGTTGTTGTTGATTTTGTTATCTTAAAGTCTAGTGAAGCCGTGTGGGGCTATTTTCGATTCACTAGCATTGTTGTTCATCTTGTTGTTCTCGTGTGGTTGAGCTGAAAAACTGAAATTTAAGCTTGTTGTTCTTGTGTTGTTGGACTGAAATTCGAACCAACTTGTAGTTCTTGGTGTTGTTGGTTTGATCTTGTATCATTTGGTATCAAAGCTTGACCGGTTGTGTTCCAACATAACCCATCTTGGGCTAGTACACGGCTTAAACAAACAACACCAAAGGTGGAATCCGAAAATGATGTTGCATGTCTAGATATAAGTGTTAATTTTGCTTGTTTAGTGAGTTCCTAGTGTTGGTTTCTTTCTCACCAACACTAAGGTGTCTAGATCCGAAAGTTGAGCTTGAAAACTTGAACATTGTGTAGTGACTTGAAGTGGCCGAAAGTTGTATGTTGTTGATGCCCAAAAGAAAATAAAATCGGTGGATGTTGTGTTTATGTGCTAAAGAAGTTGAAGAAGATTGTTGAGGTGTTCATCTTTTGAACTTGTTCATCTTGTTCATCTTGTGTGTGCTCAATTTGTAAGACAAGCTATAAAGTTGTTGTGAAAGACTTGCACCCATCACCTTGTAGTCTTGTCAATCACTTTTCCCTAATTCAAGGATCCTTGTTTTGTGGGATTAGTCTACCAAACATCCCTTTCTTGAGTTTGAAAAGGGTGAAATATTACAAGATTTTATTTTCCCACCAAAAACACTTTGAAAACTATAACAAGTTGTGTGAATATTGACAAAAAAAAAAAGAAAAGAAAACGTGTGGAACCATTGCATGCTGCCACGTCACTACAAGCTCAACTTAGGATATTCTTTGGTTGCTAATTGTTGATCCTTGGTTTCCCTTACTTGGTCCTAGAACTAATTAACAAACTAGTACATTCCTACTAAGTTGTCAATTAGATCCTTGAGCCGTTTGTTCGTGTCAACGTTTATTTGAGTGCTTTTATTCGTTTGAATGAGTTGCTGATTTTTGACTCTAGTCCGACAAGAATTCTTTGAGTCTTCAAACAAGAATCCATTCCGGATAAGAGCTTACTCATACCTTAAAATTTTCACGGTTACTAGCCAATTATACAACACTTGTGTAACACGAACTTGTGGTGAACTAAGGCGGATAATATCTTGACAATGGAAGGAACTACGTCTCATAGTGTGGATACTAATGCCCTTGATTCTATGAGGGTCACTCTTGAGGCCGTTACCCGGACACTTGAAAGGTTGAATTCGGAATTTGGGGCCGTGAGAGGGGACTTGGCAGCAAGAAAGGGGGAAGTGTCGACTATTAGTGGAAGATTAGAACAAGTGGAGAGTCAAAGGAACTCTCGTCCTTCTACTCCTCTACATGTATCTACCAATGGTCATGATAGAACCTCCTCCGCAACCATCACCCCCGAAACAGTCCACCAAATGCTAAATGCACCCCAAGCTCCACTAAATACCGCAAGCCAAACTACCTATTTTCCTCCAAACCGAGACTCCACTAGACCACTACATTTCCAAGCCCCTCCAATTCCACAAGGGGGATTTGGACGCCAAGTACCTCCACTAAATCCGAACCCTCCATTCCAAGCTCCATTAAACCAAAGACCACAAATTCCAAATCCTCCGAATCAAAACGGCCAAGGCCGACCAGCCCACTTTGAAGGATACGGTAGAGAGGAGTATGAAGGAGATGGAGTCTTTGATGATGCTTATATGAGGGAGGAGGAGTTAAGAGGGGGTCGAGGAGAACCTAGGAGATACCGGGGGTATGGAGATAGGGGAAACCGACACCAAGAGCGAGACGTAGGCATCAACACCATCAAGTTGAGCCTACCCATCTTTAAGGGTGAAAGTGATCCCGAGGCCTACTTGACTTGGGAATCGGCTTGTGACAAAGTTTTCCAAGTTAATGACATCTCGGACGAAAAGAAGAGTTGCTACGCTATAGCTCACCTCGAGGGCTATGCTAACACTTGGTGGGAGTATGTTAAACGATTTGGTAATGAATTAGTCGATGGACAGCCACCACCTTTGTTTCGGTTGAGGTATTTGATGAGGCAACGATACCTTCCCGAGAGATATCGTCATGAGTTGCTTGCTAGGTTATATGGCTTGCGGCAAGGAGGCAAGAGTGTGATGGCCTACTTCGACGAGTTCCAACAACTCATGTTGAAACTTGATCATCGTGGGGAACAAATCAGCCACGACATCATCCGGTTCAAGTGCGGATTGAACAAAGAGATCTCCACTCATTTGACCCTTCACCGGTTTGAAACCATTGACGGTATATTCCAAGCGGCCCTTGAGATTGAAAGGGAACTTAAGGAGAGATCATCCTTCAAGGCAAGGGTACCAACTCCCTCGGGTTGGACCAAAAACAAGGACCAACCCGCACCTACGAAGCTGCCCGAGTCCAAAACAGTCCCTAAATTTCCCCCGAAACCGGAGGCTCACAAATATCCCAACCCAAAGGGGTTCCAATGCTTCAAGTGCCAAGGTTGGGGGCATAAGGCCAATGAATGTCCGAACCGGCGCAATGTGATCCTACGAGAAGGAAAGGTGTACTACCTTGGTGAGGAGGTGGATTCCGAAAGGGGGGAGGATGAGGCCGAGCCTCAAGATGGAGAGGGAGCTGAAAATGGGCTGAATGATGATGAAGTAGATGGTAGTGAAGATGTTTATCCACAAGAAGGGGAGTGTGTGGTTCCTAACTTTGTGGTTAGACGTGTCATGATTAGTAAGGCGATAGGCGGCCCGAGTCAAAGGGAAAATCTATTCCATACTAAGTGTCTTGTAAAGGAGAATGTGTGCACCTTGGTGATTGATGGTGGTAGTTGTACAAATGTTGCGAGCCATGCTATGGTAAATTTCTTGAAGCTACCAACTACACCACACACTAGTCCTTACAAGCTACAATGGTTGAATGATTGTGGTGAATTAAGGGTCACACGGCAATGTGTGATTCGGTTTAAGGTGGGGAACTACCACGATGAGGTACTTTGTGACGTGATTCCAATGCAAGCATGTCACTTATTGTTAGGTAGACCATGGCAATATGATAGGTCTACTAAACACGATGGGAGGACCAACCGGTATACGTTTGAGAAGGATGGCCGAAAGGTCACACTTCATCCTCTTTCACCCTCCCAAGTAAACGAGTGGCATCAAAAGATGAGAGAGTTGAAGGGAAAGGGGAAGGAATCCGGGAAGGGAGAAAGGGGGGGGAGTGCCGTAGGTGAGGAAGTCGGGACATCCGAGGCTGTCCCAACGACGAGGGAGATGGAGAACGTAGTGATGTTGGCTAGGAGGAAAGAACTCTTCGTGGATCATGATGAAAACAAGCCGATGCTACTCTTGGCCCATTGTTTTAATACTAACCCCACTAATTCTTCCATTTCCCCTTTGATTTCTTATGTGTTGCAGGAGTATGAAGATGTATTTCCTCAAGAACTTCCGCAAGGATTGCCCCCACTTCGGGGAATTGAGCACCAAATTGATTTGGTGCCGGGTTCACAACTTCCAAACAAACCGGCCTATAGGAGCAATCCCTTGGACACTAAGGAGCTTGAAAGACAAGTTGAGGAGCTGCTCAACAAGGGATACATCAAGGAAAGCATGAGTCCGTGTGCTGTTCCGGTTCTTTTGGTACCAAAGAAGGACGGAACTTGGCGTATGTGCGTCGATTGTAGAGCCATCAACAAAATCACTATAAGGTATCGTCATCCAATCCCTAGACTAGATGATATGTTAGATGAGCTCCACGGATCTTGTTTGTTTTCTAAAGTGGACCTTAGGAGTGGCTATCACCAAATTCGCATGCAACCCGGTGATGAGTGGAAGACCGCATTCAAGACCAAATTCGGTCTACATGAGTGGCTGGTCATGCCCTTTGGCCTTACCAATGCTCCTAGCACCTTTATGAGGCTAATGAATCATGTAATGAAGCCTTATATTGGAAAATTTGTGGTGGTTTATTTTGATGATGTGTTGGTATATAGTAAATCTATTGATGATCATGTAATGCATTTGAGATGTGTGTTTGATGTGCTCCGAAAGGAGAAGCTGTATGCCAACATGGAGAAGTGTTCTTTTGGTGTTGATAAGGTTATATTCTTGGGTTTTGTCGTGAGCTCAAGGGGTGTGGAAGTGGACGATTCCAAGATAGACTCTATTCGAAGTTGGCCGACCCCTAAAACTATTGGAGAAATCCGAAGTTTCCACGGGTTGGCAAGCTTCTATAGGAGGTTTGTCAAAGGATTTAGTTCCATAGCAGCCCCCTTAACCGAGGTAATTAGAAAAGACGGACCCTTTAAATGGGGTGATGAGCAAGCTAGGGCTTTTGAGGCCTTGAAAGCTACGCTCATCTCGGCGCCTCTATTGCAATTGCCCGATTTTGATAAGATGTTTGAAGTAGAGTGTGATGCTAGTAAGGTTGGCATCGGGGCTGTTTTGATGCAAGAAGGTAAGCCCGTGGCTTATTTCAGTGAAAAGCTCAAAGGGGCAACTCTTAATTACTCAACTTATGATTTGGAGTTGTACGCCCTTGTTAGAGCTTTGGGAAATTGGCAACACTATTTGTGGCCTAAGGAGTTTGTGATACGAACGGATCATGAGTCGTTGAAACACCTTAAGAGCCAAGACAAGTTGAATAGGCGTCATGCTAAGTGGATTGAGTTCATCGAGACTTTCCCTTATGTAATTCATTATAAAAGGGGAAAGGAAAATGTTGTTGCCGATGCCTTGTCTAGGAAGCATGTGCTTGTAACCTTGTCTTCGAAATTGATGGGTTTTGAGAGCTTGCGGTTGTTGTATCCCGAGGATCCTACCTTTGCTCCTATCTTTAGGGAATACGAAGAGTGGGGAAGGGACCGTTGGCTTAAGGAGAGTGACCATTCCTCCTACTCTCGGTTCGATGGGTATTTGTTCAAAGGGAGGCGGTTGTGTGTTCCTTCTAGCTCTTGGAGGGAATTATTTGTGAGGGAGGCCCATGACGGAGGCCTCATGGGGCACTTTGGGGTAGACAAGACCCTCGGAATCTTAGAGGAGAACTTCTATTGGCAAAAAATGCGCAAAGACGTCACTAAAATTTGTAGTCAATGCGTGGCCTGCCGGAGTGCGAAATCTCGTCTCCTACCTCAAGGATTGTACACCCCACTCCCTACTCCCCTTAGACCTTGGTTGGACATTTCGATGGATTTTGTTTTAGGGCTGCCAAGGACTAGAAAGGGCCGAGATAGCATTTTTGTTATTGTTGATAGATTCTCTAAAATGGCTCATTTTATTCCATGTGCTAAAACCGAGGATGCTCGTAGTGTAGCTTCATTATTTGTTGAACATGTTGTAAAGCTTCACGGGGTACCGAGGACTATTGTGAGCGATAGGGACTCCAAGTTCCTAAGTCTCTTTTGGAAGTCCATGTGGGGTAGGCTTGGAACGAAGTTACTTTTCTCCACGTCTTGCCACCCACAAACCGATGGCCAAACGGAGGTAGTAAATAGAACCTTAGGGTCTATGCTACGTTCTATGGTTAAAGGTAAACTGACTTCATGGGAAGATCACCTACCCTTGGTGGAGTTTGCGTACAACCGGGTAATACATTCGAGCACGGGAATGACTCCCTTTGAATGTGTTTACGGCCTAAATCCCCTTACCCCTTTAGATCTCACTCCTTTGTCTAGTGATCTCATGACCAGCTTAGATGGAAGTAAAAGAGCCGAAGCAATGAAGAAAATGCATGAGACAGTGCGGCTCAAGCTTGAAAAGAAGAACCAAGAGGTTGCAAAAAGGGTAAACAAAGGGAGAAGAAGGCTTGTGCTTGAACCCGGAGATTGGGTGTGGGTGCATCTTCGAAAGGATCGGTTTCCAGCTCAAAGGAAGTCCAAGTTTCTGCCAAGGGGTGATGGTCCTTTCCAAGTACTTGAGAGAATCAATGACAACGCCTACAAGATTGACCTTCCACCGGAATATCAAGTGCACAACACTTTCAACGTTGGTGATCTCTCCCTCGTTGATGCGGTTGAAGATGACCAAATGCTGAATTTGAGGTCAAATTCCTCTCAAGATGGAGAGGATGATACGGTTGGGACAGCCTCCACACGTACACGGCCTTTCACACGAAGCCAAGCTCGGGAATTACAAAAACTCCAAGCTTTGTTCATGCAAGTGGCCGTGTGTGAGTTGGTGATTGAACCAACCAAGGACCTAAACGTTTTTATGTGTGAAGAGGGGTCCTAATGTGTAATAAACTACTCTTCAAGGATGGCACAAGAAGCAAGGGCGGATGGGTCATTTTACCCCTTTTTGTTTGTAGTATAAATAGAACATGTTAGAGAGTTAGACTCCACTTTTTGAAATCTGATTTTTGTAACCTAAACACTAAACATTTCTCTCTCTCTTCTCCACTCTTGGAGCCGCCACCAATATCTCACAAGTAGAGGGATACTTGTGTTGTCTCTTTGGCTAGAAACAAGGGTTTTGAGGTCTTTGAGTGCCTCTTGGTCCTCGTAAGAACTTGGTGTTTACATTCATTAGACTTAGGGTCCTCTCTTGATGTTAGGGTTCTTAGTATCTTGAATGTTATATGTCAAGTTATCTATCTTTTCTTTATCTTGTTGTTGTTGTTGATTTTGTTATCTTAAAGTCTAGTGAAGCCGTGTGGGGCTATTTTCGATTCACTAGCATTGTTGTTCATCTTGTTGTTCTCGTGTGGTTGAGCTGAAAAACTGAAATTTAAGCTTGTTGTTCTTGTGTTGTTGGACTGAAATTCGAACCAACTTGTAGTTCTTGGTGTTGTTGGTTTGATCTTGTATCAGATTCTTTCCCCAAGAGCTGAGAGAAGCTAAGGTGTTAGAATTTATCAAACTCACACAGGGCAAAGTGAAGGTGATAGAGTATTCTTTTAAGTTTACTCAATTAGTCAGATATGCCCCTTATATGGTTGCAGACAGCAGGGATAAGATGAGTAAGTTTGTTTTAGGGGTGAATGATAGTGTGGTCAATAAGTGCAGGTCTGCGATGTTGAATAGTGACATAACTTTAGCAAAGATTATGACTCATGCTCAACAGATAGAAGAGAAGAAGGTTAAGATAAGATAAAAGTAGAATAAGAGAGCAAGGACAGGTAGTTTTAACTTTTCTCAATCTAAGTCAGAAGGAGGAAACCGTTCTCAGTTTCATCCTAAGTCATCAGTTCTAGCTCCTTCTTCAGCCAGTTCTCCAGCTCCTAAGTTTTAGGATAGAAATAGAGATAGGGCACCAGGCTCTAAGTCTAAGGGTAGTGTCATCAATGTCCGAACTAATACCCTTTGTTTTACTTGTGGTAAGAACCACAAGGGTGCTTGTAGAGCTAGTAGTGATGTCTGTTTTGGATATGGAAATCCAGGACACAGAGCCAGAGATTATCCCTAGTCAGGTTACCAGGGTCAGTAGAGTCATTCCTCAGCTTAGTCCGGTCGCCCAAATCTACAGAGTGACACTTCTAGTGCAACTAGTGGGCAATGCCCAAATAGACTTTATTCTCTCCAGTCTAGGCAAGATCAGGAAAATTCTCCTGATGTAGTTACTGGTATGTTACAGATCTTTCATGTGCATGTTTGTGCTTTGTTAGATCTAGGATCCTCTTTGTCTTTTGTTACTCCTTATATAGAAGTTGATTTTGGAGTCAGTCCTGAAATTCTAGCAGAACCCTTTTCAGTCTCTACCCCAGTGGGTAAAACCATCATAGCTCGACGGGTATACAGGAACTGCCCGATAATGATATTTAAGAAAGTTACTTCTGCAGACTTAGTCGAATTAGAGATGACTGATTTTGATGTCATTCTCGGCATGGATTGGCTTCATTCCTGCTATGCCACAGTCGAATACACAAACAAAATAGTCCTGTTCTAGTTTTCGAATGAACCCATCCTAGAGTAGAGGGTAGTGTATTTGCTTTTAGAGGTCAACTTATTTCCTACCTTTGGGAACAAAAAATAATATCTAAAGGATGTATCTATCATCTTGTTCGAGTTAAGAGGACTAGTTTTGAAACTCCCGTCTTAAATCAGTCTCAGTAGTGAATCAATATTCAGATGTCTTTCCCGATGATCTTCCAGGAATTTCTCCCGAAAGGGAAATAGACTTCGACATTGATCTTACTCCAGATACTCAGCCTATATCTATTCTGCCATACAGAATGGCAGCAGCAAAACTTAGAGAACTGAAAGAACAGCTGAAGGATCTCTTAGATAAGGGGTTCATCAGGCCCTATGTTTCCCCAAGGGGGGCACTTGTCTTATTCGTGCACAAGAAAGATAATTCTCTAAGGATATGCATTAATTACCATCAGCTCAATAAAGTCACGTTCAATAACAAGTATCCTCTTCCCATAATCGATGACTTGTTTTAACCAACTTCAGGGTGCCAGTTATTTTTCTAAGATAGACCTCAGATTCGGCTATTATCAACTCAGTGTCAGAGAATGTGACATTCTAAAGAAAGCCTTTCATACTCGTTATGGTCACTTCAAATTCTTAGTTATGTCCTTTGGTCTTACCAATGCCCAGTAGCTTTCATGGACTTGATGAACCGTGTGTTCAAGCAGAACTTGGACATGTTCGTCATAGTCTTTATAGATGATATTCTGGTTTATTCCCGCTATAAGCATGATCATGTAGACCATCTCAGAATCATACTTCAGACTCTAAAAAATCATCAGTTGTTCACCAAATTCAATAAGTTCGAATTTTGGCTAAGGTCAGTAGCATTCCTTGGCTATATCATTTCTGATGATGGCATTAGGGTAGATCCTCAAAAGGCTGAAGTGGTAAGAAACTGGCCCAGACCTCTCCATCAGACATCAGGAGTTTCTTGGGTTTGACTGACTATTACAGATGGTTTGTTGAAGGAATTTCTTCTATTGCATCCCCTATGTACAGATTGACTCAGAAAAAAGTCAAGTTTCAATGGTCAGATCCTTGGAAGAAGAGTTTTCAGGAGTTGAAGACTCAACTCACCTTAACCTTAGTCTTATCTCTTCCAGACAGTTCAGATGGTTTCATAGTGTATTGTGATACATCCAGAGTAGGTTTGGGTTGTGTCCTCATGCAGCACGGTAAGGTCATAGCCCTACGCCTCCAGACAGCTTAAACCCTATGAGAAGAATTATCCTACTCACGATCTTGAGTTAGTAGCCATAGTATTTTCCTTAAAGATTTGGAGACATTATCTATATGGGGTTCATGTAGATATGTTAACGGATCATAAGAGCCTTCAGTATGTATTTTCTCAGAAAGATCTTAATCTTTGTCAGAGAAGGTGGTTAGAGCTCTTGAAAGATTATGAAACAATGTCCTGTATCATCTGGGCAAGGCTAAAGTAATGGGAGACGCTCTTAGTAGACTGTCTATGGGTAGTGTTGCTAATGTTGAGGACAGTAAGAAGAAACTAGCTCAGGAAATCCATCAACTTTCCAGACTAGGCGTTCGTTTAGTCTATTCGGAGGAGAGTAACATATGGGTTCAGAGTTATTTAGAATCATCTCTAGTTTCTGAGGTGAAAGAAAAGCAAGGTAGAGATCCCAGTTTGGTCAAGTTAAAATAGTCAGTCAAAGATCATAAAGTAGAGGTTTTCTCCCAAGGGGGAGATGGTTTATTGCATTGTCAGGGTCATCTCTGTGTTCCAAGTGTAGATGAATTAAGGAAGAAAATTCATGCAGAAGTGCGTGGTGCACGCTACTCTATTCATCTAGGGTCCATGACTTACGAGAAATCTATTGGTGGAGTGGGATGAAAAGAGATATGGAAGAATTTATGGCTAAGTGCTCTACATGTTAGCAAGTTAAGATAGAGCATCAGAAGCCTAGTATTCCTATGCAGGAGTCATTATTCCTACTTAGAAGTGGGAAGAAGTAAACATGGACTTCGTGATGGGTTTTCCTCGTACTCGTCATCAGCATAATTCAGTTTGGGTCATTGTAGATAGAAAACTAAATCAGCTCATTTCCTTCCTGTTCATACCACTTATTCAGCCGAGGATTATGCCAAACTCTACATTAGAGAGTTGGTCAAAATACACAGTGTTCCACATCCATTGTCTTAGATAGAGGTACCCAGTTCACCTCTCACCTCTAGAAAACATTCCAAAAGGGTATTTGTACCTAATTTTATCTCAGTACATCCTTTCATCCTTAGACAGATGGTAAAGAAGAAAGGAACATTTAGACTATAGAAGATATACTGCGAGCGTGTGTAATTGATTTTAAGGGTAGTTGGGATGACCACTTGCCGTTAATTGAATTTGCATACAACAACAACTATCATTCCAGTATTTAGATGGATCCATTTAAAGCTCTCTATGGTAGGAGATGCAGATCTCCAGTCGGTTGGTTCAAAGTTAGTGAGGCCTCAGTTATAGAGCCTGACTTAGTATTTGAGGCCTTCGAAAAAGTTTAGATGATCAGAGAAAGACTCCAGGCTGCTCAGAGTCGACAAAAGTCTTATGTAGATATGTGCAAAAAAGATCTCGAGTTTGAGATTAGTGACTATGTTTTTCTAAAGATCTCTCCCATGAAGGGAGTGAAGAGGTTCGGCAAGAAGGAATAACTCAGTCCTCGATATGTCGGTCCCTTCAGGATTCTCAGTCGATTTGGCAAAGTAGCTTATGAGCTCGAATTGCCTTCAGATCTAGCCTTAGTTCATCCAGTCTTTCATGTCTCTTTGCTCAAGAAGTACATAGGTGACCCAGTGGTTGTAGTCCCTATTTAGGAGCATAGATGTTCAGAAAAGTCTCTCTTATGAGGAGACTCCAGTCGAAATTCTAGACTACCAAACTCGAAGACTGAGGAATAAAGAAATCCCTCTAGTCAAAGTTCTTTAGCGGAATCAGTCCGTTGAGGGATATACTTGGGAAGCAGAAGCATACATGCATACCAAGTATCCTCACCACTTTCCACTAACTCAGATCTAGCTCAAGGTAACAGTTCTCCTTAAGCTTTTTAATTTTTATGTGCAGATTTTAGTTACGACTTGGTATCAATCTCATGTTCAGAATTTGATTTTAAACTTGGCACTAAGTACCATTGCATATTCAATTATATGTTTATGCATCAGATTAGTCATGTGTTCATCAGACATATATTTTCCTAGTGAGGACTCAGTTATTAAAAATCTCATTCATGTAATCAGTTCCATCATGTACTCACGTATTAGATATGTGTGATCAGCTTATCATTACTCTCAGTCATGCATCCATGTATCAGCCCAGTCATGAAATCAGGCATCAGATATGCATGCTCAGTATGAATCTATGAAAAATATCAGTTATGTAGTCATGTTTCAGTTTTTCATGTTTAGTATGTACTTCGGTTTATCATTTCTCCCCTCTTAGTCAGTCTCATTAGAGGACGAATGTTCCCAAGGGGGAGATATTGTAATACCTCGAAGTTTCCTAACTAATTTTTTCCCAAAAATGTAAGGTATTAGATTCTAAATTGAATGATGTTTATTCCATGAGGAATTTTCAAAATTTTCTTTTTTGGTTATGTGGGAAATTCAATAAGCTTTCTGTCGATATAATATTTTCCTAAATCTGATAACCGGGTAGAAAGTTATGACTATTTCAAGTTCCCATCATAAAACAGGGCCATATTAGTCAGTGGTGCGCCGCGCCACAAGAGAAAATGGCAATTGTCAAATTCCAGTAGGGGTCCGTGATAGTTGTACGTCGCGCCAAACATCAAGGTCACAAATAAAGTTGCAATGTGATGGATCCACATCACGCCATCCCTCAATTTTCGTGTCGTCAAATTCCAGTGACACAGCGCGATAGCACCGCATCGCGCTAGGGGTCTAGTTCAGGAAATTTTATTTGAAATTAAAAGACGCGTCCAGGGTTAAAATGATCAATTTCCCACCCTTATTTAAGCCCTTTTAACACGTGATTCAACTTTTTGGAACCAAAATAAACTAGTTTCTCTCAATTTTCTATAAAGAACAAGCTAGGGTTTCAATTAGGGATTCAATTTTAAGAATGCCATTCCATCAATCTTCTCTAAATCAAGAACTAATGTATGTCATGCGTTGATTCATGGGTCCCTTTCACCTATGAATCTCAAGAATCTCTTTCCAAAATCCATGTTTGGGTATTTGTGAATGTTCATGATTTAAATTGAACTAAAATTCATGTTCATAATGATGTGTTGTGTTGATTCATGTTTTAAATTACATATTTCAATGATTGACCCTAGTATATAAAGAATTGCATAAAAATCATGATAAACCCCTTTCAAATTATAAGTTGATTGATGTATCCATGATTATTAGATGTATTGATGATGGTACAACCAAATCATGCTCCCCAAGTGCTTGATTAAATATCTGGGTGAAAGAAAAGTGCCATACTAGTATGATAATATGAAATTCGCAATCATGTACAAGTTATGTATGTCAAGTGTTTGATGAAATGTCTCAGCCAATGGATTATGTATTGTTGATGTTGGTCATATACTCAAAGTCATGCTTTGTCAGTTTCCTTCTATCGAGTCCTAGGGGTACTTGTACCCAAAAAATATAGTTGTGTGCTTTGAGTCAGTGTCACGTTTACATGATATCCTCAGTCAAGCCATGATCCATAGAACTCATTCAGTCATGTGACTCAAGAAAGCTCAGTAATACAGTAATCTTAGTACTATTCTGTCAGTGAACGGAACTCAGTTAATGCAGTCCAGTGTAGTATAGTAATCCATGATCAGTGTCTATTCAGATAGGAGTAGCAATTAATACCGAGTAAACCCAAGGATGGGAACGCACACTGTCAGATAAGGGTGTGATTCTTAGAAGTCATCCTTGCATTCCGGAACTATGTAGCTAGCATAGGTTGAGACATTAACACTATCAGATGAGGGTTGATGAGGTGGATAAGCACTATCAGAGGAGGGCCCCACCATTCTTTTTTTGGGACACTGTCAGATGAGGGTCACCTACTGCTTGTTCTTACCAGTGGCACGGTATTGACAACCTTCCAAGTGAGGTTACAGATTGGACCCCAACTCAGCCATAATGGTGTATTAGGGGCATGTCGGTTAGATAACTACTTTCCATAGTCTCAGATATAGAATTAGGACTGTCAGATATGGTCATTAAGTATCATTAATAGAACTCAGATAGTTCATCAGAATTTAGGACTGTTAGATATACTCAACTCAGAACAGTACAGGACTCACCTAGTTTCATTAGTTATCAGTCATGTTAGTTTCAGTAAATTCATGTTATCACAATCTTAGCTATTGTTACTATGTATTCATGCATGTATTCTCATATTCTTATTAGTTATCTAGCCAGTATTGTTTATGCATATGAACCCCATGCTTTCATCTTACCTTCCATGCATACCAGTACATTCAAAGTACTGACACATTTGCGCTATGTTGTCTTATACCATAGGTTCAGAGTCACGAGCTCCAGACCATCAATAGATTCCAGACATCAGTAGTCAGTCAGCAGTGAATTCTCATCCTTTGAGGATGCTATGATTTGTTATTGCATTATTCCAGTACTTAGTTATTTCTGTAGTCGGAGTTAGTTTGGGACATATCCCATTAACTCCTTATTCAGAAAGTCATGTTTTAGAGGCTTTTTAGATTCCAGTATGTTTAGATAGTTTTGTTTAGGTATTTATACCCCATCCTAGATGTTATATTTTATCGGATATCATGTTACAATTTGAACCTTATGGCCTTTCAGTTCATGTTTCCGTATTATACAGTATATCATGTAGTATACAAGTACAGATATCAGTCATGGGTTAGCTTGGGGTCCTTCGGGGTCATGAGCACCGTGAAGCATTTTGGGTACCAGATTCGGGGCATTACAAACTTGGTATCAGAGCCTAAGGTTCAATAGAGTCATAGGAAGTCTTAAAGTCATATCGGTTAGAGTCTTGTGCATGGGTGTGTTGCACGCCACATTTATGTAAAAGAGGCTATGAGATGTTTTAGGAACATTTTCCCTTCTTTCTATATTTATGTCGTGCCAGTGACCAAAATTTTAAGTCAATCTATCAGCCTAATCTATTTCTCCCTTTCTTCTACAGAACATGCCTCCTAAAAGAAGAAACGAGAATCAGTCAGCCCCTCAGCCCAAAGATCCTTGGGGCAAACATATTTCTCATGCAGAGTTTAGAGCTGCATTCACTACTCTTGCCCAGCCAGTTACTGCTCAGAATAAATGACTAGCTATCATTTCGACCAACCTAGTGGCCAATTTAGCTTTAGCCAGGATTTGGGACTTCACCTGAATGAATCCTCCATCATTTCTTGGGTCTAAGTCATATAAGGACCATCAGGAATTCTTAGATTAGGTTTCGAAGGTCACAAACATTATGGGGGTGTCATCTATTGAGAGTGCTGATCTAGTAGCTACATATTAGTTGGAGGATGATGCTTACACTTGGTTCAAGCAGCGGAAGTCAGAAAGGCCAGATAATGCAGGGTCAATAGAGTGGGAGTAGTTTGTCACCGCATTCTTAGATAAATTCTTTCCCCAAGATCTGAGAGAAGCTAAGGTGTTAGAATACATCAACCTCAGGCAGGGCAACATGACGGTGAAAGAGTATTCTTTTAAGTTTATTCAATTAGCCAGATATGGCCCTCATGTGGTTGCAGACAGCAGGGCTAATATAAGTAAGTTTGTTTCAGGGGTGAATGATAGTGTGGTCAATGAGTGTAGGTCTGCGATGTTGAATAGTGACATGACTTTAGCCAGGCTTATGACTCATGCTCAACAGATAGAAGAGTAGAAGATTAAGATAAGAGAGATGCAGAATAAGAGAGCAAGGACATGTAGTTTCAACTTTGCTCAGCCTAAGTCAGAAGGAGAAAACCATTCTCAGTTTCGTCCTAAGTCATCCGTTCTAGCTCCTTCTTCAGCCAGTGCCCTGACTCCAAAGTTCAGGGATGGATATAGAGATAGGGCGCCAGGCTCTAAGTCTAAGGGTTGTGTCATTAATGGCCGAACTAATTCTCTTTGTCAGACTTGTAGTAAGAACCACAAGGGTGCTTGTAGAGCTGGTAGCGATGTCTGTTTTAAGTGTGCCAAGCCAAGCCACAAAGCCAGACATTGTCCCCAATCAGGCTACCAGGGTCAGCAGAACCATTCCTCATCTTAGTCTGGTCGCCCAAATCAGCAGTGTATCACTTCCAGTGCTACAAGTGGGCAACACCCAAATAGACTTTATGCTCTCCAGTCTAGGTAAGATTAGGAAAATTCTCCTGATGTAGTTACTGGTATGTTACAGATCTTTCATGTGCATGTTTACGATTTTCTATATCCAGGAGCCTCTTTGTCTTTTGTTACTCCTTATATAGTAGTTTACTTCAGAATCAGTCCTAAAATTCTAGCAGAGCCCTCTTTTGTCTCTACCCTAGTGAGTAAAACCATCATAGCCCGGTGGGTATACAGGAATTGGTCGATTATGATATTTTAGAAATTCAGTTCAACAGACTTAGTCAAATTAGATATCACTAATTTTGATGTCATTCTCAGCATGGATTGGCTTCATTCCTGCTATGCCACATTCGACTGCACAAACAGAATAGTCCTGTACTAGTTTTTGAATGAACCCATCCTAGAGTATAAGGGTAGTGTATCTGCTTTCAAAGGTTAGCTTGTTTCCTACCTTTGGGAATAGAAAATAATATCTAAAAGATGTGTCTGTCATCTTGTTCGAGTTAAGGACACTAGTTTCAAAACTCCCAGTCTTAAATCAGTCCCAGTAGTGAATCAATATTTAGATGTCTTTCCCGAAGATCTTCCAGGAATTCCTCCCGAAAGGGAAATCGAATTTTTCATTGATATTATTCAAGATACACAGCCTATATCTATTCTGCTATACAGAATGGCACCTACAGAACTCAGACAACTGAAAGAACAGTTGAAGGATCTCTTAGATAAGGGATTCATTAGGCCTTGTGTTTCCTCGTGGGGTGGACCAGTCTTATTCATGCGCAAGAAAGATGATTCTCTCAGTATGTGCATTGATTACCATCAGCATAATAAAGTCACAGTCAAGACCAAGTATCCTTTTCCCAGAATCGATGACTTTTTTGACCAACTTTAGGGTGCCAGTTATTTCTCTAAGATAAACCTCAGATTTACCTATCATCAGCTCAGAGTCAGGGAATGTGAAATTCCAAAGACATTTTTTTGTACTCGATATGGTCACCTCAAATTCTTAGTCATATCCTTTGGTCTTACCAATGCCCCAGTAGCTTTCATGGACTTGATGAACCGTGTGTTCAAGTAGTACTTAGACATGTTCGTCATAGTCTTTATAGATGATATTCATGTTTATTCCCACAATAAGCATGATCATGCAGAACATCTCAGGATCGTACTTCAGACTAAAAAAATCATCAGTTGTTCGCAATTTCTTTAAGTGCGAATTTTAGCTAAGCTCAGTAGCATTCCTTGGCAAATCATTTCCGATGATGGCATTAGAGTAGATCCTTAAAAGACCAAAGTGGTAAGAAACTGGACCAGACCTATCTCTCCATCAGACATCAGGAGTTTTTTTGGTTTCACTGGCTATTACAGATGCTTTGTTGATGTATTTTCTTCTATTGCATCCCCTATGTCCAGATTGACTCAGAAAAAAGTCAAGTTTCAGTGGTCAAATCCTTGCGAGAAGAGTTTTCAGGAGTTGAAGACTCGACTTACCTCAGCCCTAGTCTTAGGTCTTCTAGACGATTCAGATGGTTTCATAGTGTATTGAGATATATCTAGAGTAAGTTTAAGTTGTGTCCTCATGCAACATGGTAAGGTCAAAGCCTACGCTTCCAGACAGCTTAAACCCCATGAGAAGAATAATCCTACACATGATCTTGAGTTAACAGCCGTAGTATTTGCCTTAAATATTTGGAGACATTATCTATATTGGGTTCATGTAGATGTGTGATACAAAATCAAACCAACAACACCAAGAGCTACAAGTAGGCTCGGATTTCAGTCCAACAACACAAGAACAACAAGTTTAAGTTTCGGTTTTTCAGCCCAACAACACAAGAACAACAAGATAGATAACAATGCTAGTGAATCGAAAAGAGCCCCACACGGCTTCACTAGACTTTAAGATAGCAAAATCAACAACAACAACAAGATAAAGAAAGATAGATAACTTGACATATAACATTCAAGAAACTAAGAACCCTAACATCAAGAGAGGACCCTAAGTCTAATGAATATAAACACCAAGTTCTTACGAGGACCAAGAGGCACTCAACGACCTCAAAACCCTTGTTTCTAGCCAAAGAGACAACACAAGTATCCCTCTACTTGTGAGATAATAGGGGCGGCTTCTAAGAGTAGAGAGAGAGAGAAATGTTTAGTGTTTTTAGGTTACAAAAATCAGCATTCAAAAACTAAGGAATAACTCTCTAACATGTTCTATTTATACTACAAACAAAAAAGGGTAAAATGACCCATCCGCCCTTGCTTCTTGTGCCAACCTTGGAGAGTAGTTTATTACACATTAAGACCTCTCTTCACACATAAAAACGTTTAGGTCCTTGGTTGGTTCAATCACCAACTCACACACGGCCATTTGCATGAACAAAGCTTGGAGTTTTTGTAATTCCCGAGCTTGGCTTCGTGTGAAAGGCCGTGTACCTGTGGAGGCTGCCCCAACCGTATCATCCTCCCCATCTTGAGAGGAATTTGACCTCAAATTCAGCATTTGGTCATCTTCAACCGCATCCACGAGGGAGAGATCACCAACGTTGAAAGTGTTGTGCACTTGATATTCCGGTGGAAGGTCAATCTTGTAGGCGTTGTCATTGATTCTCTCAAGTACTTGGAAAGGACCATCACCCCTTGGCAGCAATTTGGACTTCCTTTGAGCTGGAAACCGATCCTTTCGAAGATGCACCCACACCCAATCTCTGGGTTCAAGCACAAGCCTTCTTCTCCCTTTGTTTACCCTTTTTGCAACCTCTTGGTTTTTCTTTTCAAGCTTGATCCGCACCGTCTCATGCATTTTCTTCATTGCCTCGGCTCTTTTATTTCCATCTAAGCTGGTCATGAGATCACTAGACAAAGGAGTGAGATCTAAAGGGATAAGGGGATTCAGGCCGTAAACACATTCAAAGGGAGTCATTCCCGTGCTCGAATGTATTACCCGGTTGTATGCAAATTCCACCAAGGGTAGGTGATCTTCCCATGAAGTCAGTTTACCTTTAACCATAGAACGTAGCATAGACGCTAAGGTTCTATTTACTACCTCCGTTTGGCCATCGGTTTGTGGGTGGCAAGACGTGGAGAAAAGTAACTTCGTTCCAAGCCTACCCCACATGGACTTCCAAAAGAGACTTAGGAACTTGGAGTCCCTATCGCTCACAATAGTCCTCGGTACCCCGTGAATCTTTACAACATGTTCAACAAATAATGAAGCTACACTACGAGCATCCTCGGTTTTAGCACATGGAATAAAATGAGCCATTTTAGAGAATCTATCAACAATAACAAAAATGCTATCTCGGCCCTTTCTAGTCCTTGGCAACCTCAAAACAAAATCCATCGAAATGTCCAACCAAGGTCTAAGGGGAGTAGGGAGTGGGGTGTATAATCCTTGAGGTAGGAGACGAGATTTCGCACTCCGGCAGGCCACGCATTGACTACAAATTTTAGTGACGTCGTTGCGCATTTTGGGCCAATAGAAGTTCTCCTCTAAGATTCCGAGGGTCTTGTCTACCCCAAAGTGCCCCATGAGGCCTCCGTCATGGGCCTCCCTCACAAATAATTCCCTCTAAGAACTAGAAGGAACACACAACCTCCTCCCTTTGAACAAATACCCATCGAACCAAGAGTAGGAGGAATGGTCATTCTCCTTAAGCCAACGGTCCCTTCCTCACTCTTCGCATTCCCTAAAAATAGGAGCAAAGGTAGGATCCTCGGGATACAACAACCGCAAGCTCTCAAAACCCATCAATTTCGAAGACAAGGTAGCAACAAGCACATGCTTCCTAGACAAGGCATCGGCAACAGCATTTTCCTTTCCCCTTTTGTAATGAATTACATAAGGGAAAGTCTCGATGAACTCAATCCACTTAGCATGACGCCTATTCAACTTGTCTTGGCTCTTAAGGTGTTTCAACGACTCATGATCCGTTCGTATCACAAACTCCTTAGGCCACAAATAATGTTGCCAATTTCCCAAAGCTCTGACAAGGGCGTACAACTCCAAATCATAAGTTGAGTAATTAAGAGTTGCCCCTTTGAGCTTTTCACTGAAATAAGCAATGGGCTTACCTTCTTGCATCAAAACAGCCCCGATGCCAACCTTACTAGCATCACACTCTACTTCAAACATCTTATCAAAATCGGGCAATTGCAATAAAGGCGCCGAGATGAGCGTAGCTTTCAAGGCCTCAAAAGCCCTAGCCTGCTCATCACCCCATTTAAAGGGTCCGTCCTTTCTAATTACCTCGGTCAAGGGGGCTGCTATGGAACTAAATCCTTTGACAAACCTCCTATAAAAGCTTGCCAACCCGTGGAAACTTCGGATTTCTCCAATAGTTTTAGGGGTCGGCCAACTTCGAATAGAGTCTATCTTGGAATCGTCCACTTCCACACCCCTTGAGCTCACGACAAAACCCAAGAATATAACCTTATCAACACCAAAAGAACACTTCTCCATGTTGGCATACAGCTTCTCCTTTCGGAGCACATCAAACACACATCTCAAATGCATTACATGATCATCAATAGATTTACTATATACCAACACATCATCAAAGTAAACCACCACAAACTTTCCAATATAAGGCTTCATTACATGATTCATTAGCCTCATAAAGGTGATAGGAGCATTGGTAAGGCCGAAGGGCATGACCAGCCACTCATATAGACCGAATTTGGTCTTGAATGTGGTCTTCCACTCATCACCGGGTTGCATGCGAATTTGGTGATAGCCGCTCCTAAGGTCCACTTTGGAAAACAAACAAGATCCGTGGAGCTCATCTAACATATCATCTAGTCTAGGGATTGGATGACGATACCTTATAGTGATTTTGTTGATGGCTCTACAATCGACGCACATGCGCCAAGTTCCGTCCTTCTTTGGTACCAAAAGCACCGGAACAGCACACGGACTCATGCTTTCCTTGATGTATCTCTTGTTGAGAAGCTCCTCAACTTGTCTTTCAAGCTCCTTAGTGTCCATGGGATTGCTCCTATAGGCCGGTTTGTTTGGAAGTTGTGAACCCGGCACCAAATCAATTTGGTGCTCAATTCCCCGAAGTGGGGGCAATCCTTGCAGAAGTTCTTGAGGAAATACATCTTCATACTCCTGCAACACACAAGAAATCAAAGGGGAAATGGAAGAATTAGTGGGGTTAGTATTAAAACAATGGGCCAAAAGTAACATCGGCTTGTTTTCATCATGGTCCACGAAGAGTTCTTTCCTCCTAGCCAACATCACTACGTTTTCCATCTCCCTTGTCGTTGGGACAGCCTCGGATGTCCCTACTTCCTCACCTACGGCATCCCCCCCCTTTTCTCCCTTTCCGAATTCCTTCCCCTTTCCTTTCAACTCTCTCATCTTTTGATGCCACTCATTTACTTGGGAGGGTGAAAGAGGATGAAGTGTGACCTTTCGGCCATCCTTCTCAAGCGTATACCGGTTGGACCTCCCATCGTGTTTAGTAGACCTATCATATTGCCATGGTCTACCTAACAACAAGTGACATGCTTGCATTGGGATCACGTCACAAAGCACTTCATCGTGGTAGTTTCCCACCTTAAACCGAATCACACATTGCCTTGTGACCTTTAATTCACCACAATCGTTCAACCATTGTAGCTTGTAAGGACTAGTGTGTAGTGTAGTTGGTAGCTTCAAGAAATTTACCATAGCATGGCTCGCAACATTTGTACAACTACCACTATCAATCACCAAGGTGCACACACTCCCTTTTACAAGACACTTAGTATGGAATAGATTTTCCCTTTGACTCGGGTCATCTATCGCCTTACTAATCATGACACGTCTAACCACAAAGTTTGGAACCACAAACTCCCCTTCTTGTGGATAGACATCTTCACTACCATCTAATTCATCATCATTCGGCCCATTTTCAGCTCCCTCTCCATCTTGAGGCTCGGCCTCATCCTCCCCCCTTTCGGAAACTACCTCCTCACCAAGGTAGTACACTTTCCCTTCTCGTAGGATCACATTGCGCCGGTTCGGACATTCATTGGCCTTATGCCCCCAACCTTGGCACTTGAAGCATTGGAACCCCTTTGGGTTGGGATATTTGTGAGCCTCCGGTTTCAGAGGGAATTTAGGGACTGTTTTGGACTCGGGCAGCTTCGTAGGGGCGGGTTGGTCCTTGTTTTTGGGCCAACCTGAGGGGGTTTGTACCCTTGCCTTGAAGGATGATCTCTCCTTAAGTTCCCTTTCAATCTCAAGGGCCGCTTGGAATATACCGTCAATGGTTTCAAACCGGTGAAGGGTCAAATGAGTGGAGATCTCTTTGTTCAACCCACACTTGAACCGAATGATGTCGTGAATGATTTGCTCCCCACGATGATCAAGTTTCAACATGAGTTGTTGGAACTCGTCAAAATAGGCCATTACACTCTTGCCTTCTTGCCGCAAGCCATATAATCTAGCAAGCAACTCATGACGATATCTCTCGGGAAGGTATCGTTGTCTCATCAAATACCTCAACCGATACCAAGGTGGTGGATGCCCATCAACTAATTCATTACCAAATCGTTTAACATACTCCCACCAAGTGTTAGCATAGCCCTCGAGGTGAGCTATAGCGTAGCAACTCTTCTTTTCTTCCGAGATGTCATTAACTTGGAAAACTTTGTCACAAGCCGATTCCCAAGTTAAGTAGGTCTCGGGGTCACTTTCACCCTTAAAGATGGGTAGGCTCAACTTGATGGTGTTGATGCCTACGTCTCTCTCTTGGTGTCGGTTTCCCCTATCTCCATACCCCCGGTATCTCCTAGGTTCTCCTCGACCCCCTCTTAACTCCTCCTCCCTCATATAAGCATCATCAAAGGCTCCATCTCCTTCATACTCCTCTCTACCGTATCCTTCAAAGTGGGCTGGTCGGCCTTGGCCGTTTTGATTCGGAGGATTTGGAATTTGCGGTCTTTGGTTTAATGGAGCTTGGAATGGAGGGTTCGGATTTAGTGGAGGTACTTGGCGTCCAAATCCCTCTTGTGGAATTGGAGGGGCTTGGAAATGTAGTGGTCTAGTGGGGTCTCGGTTTGGAGGAAAATAGGTAGTTTGGCTTGCGGTATTTAGTGGAGCTTGGGGTGCATTTAGCATTTGGTGGACTGTTTCGGGGGTGATGGTTGCGGAGGAGGTCCTATCATGACCATTGGTAGATACATGTAGAGGAGTAGAAGGACGAGAGTTCCTTTGACTCTCCACTTGTTCTATTCTCCCACTAATAGTCGACACTTCCCCCTTTATTGCTGCCAAGTCCCCTCTCACGGCCCCAAATTCCGAATTCAACCTTTCAAGTGTCCGGGTAACGGCCTCAAGAGTGACCCTCATAGAATCAAGGGCATTAGTATCCACATTATGAGACGTATCTCCTTCCATTGTGATACAAGAATTCCAAGGAACACAAGAATTGTCTCAAAACAGTCCACACACACTCCAAAAACAGTCCACTAATCTTAAGGATTTGAGGACCAAGATGGAGACCACTCTCGGATTCACTACAACAACAACAATACGAGATAACAATGGGGTATTTGACACCCAAAACAGCCACAAAACGTGATGAACAAGATGAACAACAATAACACAAGTTTCGGATTCAACAAAGACCCCAAAACAGTCCACGATTTGCAAGAAAAATAAAGATAGATAGTGAGACATAAACTACAATAAGACCCAAGAACCCAAAGATATATTAAATCTAAAGACCCCTAGAACTTACGATAGCAACACCACACTCTTACGGTGACCACCAAGGGAATGAACTCGCCTCAAGATCTACCGTTTCCAAACAAAGATCAATATTGGCTTTTCCAAGCCCTATGCTAAAGATGACTTTTCCAAGTCCTACCACTAAGTGTGTACACTCTCAAAAGAGAGAAGATATTTCTTTCAATTCTTCATTATCAAAAATCTGAAAAAAACTAATGAAAATAAGACTAAGGGGGCCTATTTATAGTGTATTACAAAGAAGACAAAAGACCACTTTGCCCTTAATGAGAGGGGCGGCCATGGTGTGTAAATACACCATGTGTAATGTCCAAAATACCCTTAATTAGGGTCCAAAACCGTGAGTCCTCAACCTTAAATTCTCCAAGCAATCTTCCACACACGAGATTGCTTTAAGTAGCACTCAAAACGGGTCCTCCATGCATGTTCTTGTTTTCCCGAGGTGACCAAGTCTTGAGTCTCTATGTGTTGGCCTCCAACAATGTCATCAAAAGATAAGATGGCCATTTGTCCCGTATCATCCTCCCCTTCTTGAAAAGGATTCGACCTCGAATCCAAACCTTGCAAAACCGAAGAGAGGACAAACAAATACAAATTCCTCATGGCATGAGGGTTAGGGTTAGCATTACAAATCATCTCAACATGCCAAGGTTGCACATATTTGCAATATAACCAAGAATCCTTTGAAATGAATATTAAAAACTCAATAAAAGATGTGCAAAGGATTTGGTTATAGGATACATCAAAAGTAACACTTTGCTTGTCATGTTGACCAAGCAACAAGTTTGGTGCACCAACATCACCATTTCTAAATTTGGCACCGGGGTCAAATGGGAAAAGTGGCCATAGACACGGGTCTCGACAACACTTCCCTTTCCCGTGGTCTACACCTAAACTAAATGACATACTCTCTACAATAACATACATATCATCCAAATCAAATAGAGAGTAGAGAAAGGTATCACTCAAATCGACTTCTACTAAGGTGCTCTCATGTGTGTACTCACTACTAGTTTCCCAATAATCACTATGAGTACTCTCAACAAAGAAATCACACAAAGTAGAAGAAGGAGTAGCTTCCGCAACTACACATTCCTTACCCTTAAGAGTACTCTCATCTTCCAAGAAGAGATTTCCCTCTTTAGGAGGAATGTTGTCACACCATAGTGGGTTAGCATATAGGCTATAGCTTCCAAGGCAAGCTATACCGTCATTTTCACCACTAGGTTCATTAGAAGTGTTTAAATCATCTTCAAACAAGACATTACACCTAAAGAGAGTGTGATCTACCTCACGGACAGATTTGGAATAAGCAAGTTCCTCGCACTCTAAATGATCAATATCAAGTTTCAAGGATGTTCCAAACACAAGATTACCCCAAGAAGAGATCTCGGGTTCACCCCCACTTTGTTGACCAACATTTTTAAATACTTCACTCACTTGAGTCCTATTAAGCACATCACACACATACTCAAGTGGGGAACAATTTTCACCAACAAGTTGATCAACACCAATTACACAAGACGATGTACTTCCGTTCAACATATAAGCTTCAACACTAGGTGGACATAAATTGATCTTACAAGAAGAGTCAATTTCGTCATCAATAGGATCAACTAGTGTATCCAAACTCTCAATATGTACATCATCAACAAGAGGCAAGGAATCATTAGACTCATAAATAAGTAAGCTACTACTCACACTCAATGGCTTACTAGCCACACAATTGTCATTCACATGCACTAAAGTGTAAGAGTTAGCTATTTTACCTTTAAGATCTTGAGTAGACTCTTCCTTGCCGTGAGGTGAAGGTCCTCCACAAGCTTGGGCAGCAACTTCCTTTTGGCATTGTTCGCCTTCGCTTGCCATGTTGGTACCTACACAAATGTCCTTAGAAATGGAAGGACAACCAATGTTAGCACGGTTTGGTGGTAATCCCCTCACTTCGCTCAACACAACCTCTCCTTTTTCCACTCTCGGATTACCACCTTTCACTCCCTTACTCCTCTCAATCTTTTGTCTCTCATAATAATTTGAATTGGAGTAGGTAGGAACTTCTTTTTGCGGCCCGGGCAGAATGTACGTCTCGAGGCAATTTCCCCATCGGTCTCTTACAATATTAGGCCAATTTTTCACGTTAGGAACTTGATGTCGTGCAAACCAATCGGCACCCAAGCTCATATGACCGTAGGTTAAGGAGAAAACATCGCACCACACCTCCTCATGGTAATCAAATTGGGAGAAGACAACTTTTACCCTCTCGGTAACCTTGAACTCGCCCAAGTAGTATGGAACAAGTAAAGGTTCTTGCAATAACCCCAAGTAATCAACCATGGACGGAAAAATGTAGTTTCCATAGTACCTATCATTCAACACCATAAGGCAGCCCGGTATCCCACAAATAGTCACCTTTCCGGAGTGTACACTCCTTCTTGGATCTACATTGTAAGGCATACGAGTACCCCTTAGTTTTGGAGATGCATATCCTCTTCTTTTCATTGGACATCCTCCACTAGAGCTAGTATAACCATTCACACTATATCGACCTTGATAAGAAGTACTACAAGGTGGAGAATATGGATCTTCATACTCCTCACGTGTACCCTCATCATAGCTCTCATAAGCTTTGCAAACAAAAGGGTTATACCTAACACCAAATCTAGGTTCGGAGTAAAAAGTGTAAGACTCCTCACATGCCCCAACATCATCACAAGATCCATCACGAGGTCCTACATCATCTCCAAAGTTACCATAAGCACTAGGCACTTCATTCACCTCATTTTCTCCCTTAAAACAGTAACTTTCAAATCTGCCCAAGTCTCGATCATGGCTATTTTCATAGCCTCCGCAATCTCCCTCAACTTCGTAGCCATAAAACCCTTCACTACAATCATAGTCTCCCATGTTGTAGTCACAATAATCCCCGGCTATCGAAGACATGTTCCCCTTATATCACCCTTTAAACCTACAAAATGAACAAACAAGATTAGTAGTAAAGCTCCTCACCAACACTCGTATACACTCACCTTTGTGATCCTCACAATTGGAGCGGCGAATATTGAAAGTTGCTTATACTCCGGTAGTCAATAGGATGTCAATTCTACTTGGCGGCCGGAATAGATTCTTGTTTGATCGACTCAAGACACAAAAATAAAATTCACTTACGAACTTGAAACAAAAAAGTTACTACGAGTTAAAAATGAGAAAAGCACACAAACAACGAAGACACGAAGAAACGGATTCAATAATTAATCTACAACTAAGTAGGTGATTGCTAGTTGTTAATTAATTCTAGAATCAAGACATGAAACTAATGAAACAATAAGATGAAACTAAGAATCTAAAATTTTGAGCTCGGAAATATTGCGTGAACAGTAGCAGTGATGACATGGCAGTCACGTATTGGTTTCGGTCCCACACAACTTTTGTTGTCCAACTTTAAGTCTTGGTCAATTTTTCAATTTGGACTTTGGTGGAATTTGTTTAAGGAGGGAAATTCAAACAAGTCTTGGAGCCCTTTTCAATTTCAAGTTTTCAAGACTTGACTTTATTGTACTTCTCCTTAAAACATGGATCCGTAAATCATGGAAAAGTGTTGGAAAGTGGTTGAGACTTGATTGATAGGTCTTTGTTGGTTGTAGGGTCTTTCAAGACTAACAATTAATACACCTTTTTCCTTCAACTTTTTGGATTTAGCATTCACTTTATCTTCAACAATATATGAAGGTGGTGATGAACATCAAGAACAACAACAACAACAACAAGAACTACAACAATAATCTTCAAGAACACCAACAATTTTTCACACGGCCAACTCCAATCTACAATAACAATATCTCCAACACTTGGCCAAGACAACCACAACTTCAACAAAATGGTTTTCAATCCACCAATTAACAACAATATCACGTGGCCAAGCTTATAACAACAACAAGATGAAATCCACAAGGCCAAAACAGTTCACCACAACAAGGTCAACAATCTCACGGCTAAGACCACAAGGATAGCAACAACAATCGACTAAGTCCCCTTTGTGTTGTGTTTTCGATTTTACAAATGGTGAAAGGTGTGATGAACAACAAGAATACAACAACAACCTTTCAAGATCTACAACACCACCACAACACAAGGCCTTCAACTCGGTCAAGGCTAGAACAACAACAACATCCAATCGGCCACACTTGTTCACAACAATAATATTAACAATTCAAGCTCAAGTTTGGATCGACTCAAAGTGTTAGTGAGGAACAAAACTAACACTACAAACACACAAGACAAGTAAAATACTCCTAGACCTAGACTCAAGAACAAATCTCGGCCAAGAACACCACAAGAACACAATTTCGGCCAAGACAACAACAATGGACAGATTGCAATTTTTCTGAAATTTTCAGATTTCAACTTTTTTTTTTTTTTTTTTTGTAGTTTTCAAGTCTCAAGCCCAAGATTGATCTTGTTAGAACAAAATCAAAGATGGCTTTGATACCAAATGATACAAGAATTCCAAGGAACACAAGAATTGTCTCAAAACAGTCCACACACACTCCAAAAACAGTCCACTAATCTTAAGGATTTGAGGACCAAGATGGAGACCACTCTCGGATTCACTACAACAACAACAATACGAGATAACAATGGGGTATTTGACACCCAAAACAGCCACAAAACGTGATGAACAAGATGAACAACAATAACACAAGTTTCGGATTCAACAAAGACCCCAAAACAGTCCACGATTTGCAAGAAAAATAAAGATAGATAGTGAGACATAAACTACAATAAGACCCAAGAACCCAAAGATATATTAAATCTAAAGACCCCTAGAACTTACGATAGCAACACCACACTCTTACGGTGACCACCAAGGGAATGAACTCGCCTCAAGATCTACCGTTTCCAAACAAAGATCAATATTGGCTTTTCCAAGCCCTATGCTAAAGATGACTTTTCCAAGTCCTACCACTAAGTGTGTACACTCTCAAAAGAGAGAAGATATTTCTTTCAATTCTTCATTATCAAAAATCTGAAAAAAACTAATGAAAATAAGACTAAGGGGGCCTATTTATAGTGTATTACAAAGAAGACAAAAGACCACTTTGCCCTTAATGAGAGGGGCGGCCATGGTGTGTAAATACACCATGTGTAATGTCCAAAATACCCTTAATTAGGGTCCAAAACCGTGAGTCCTCAACCTTAAATTCTCCAAGCAATCTTCCACACGCGAGATTGCTTTAAGTAGCACTCAAAACGGGTCCTCCATGCATGTTCTTGTTTTCCCGAGGTGACCAAGTCTTGAGTCTCTATGTGTTGGCCTCCAACAATGTCATCAAAAGATAAGATGGCCATTTGTCCCGTATCACATTGTAAGGATATTATCCGCCTTAGTTCACCACAAGTTCGTGTTCCACAAGTGTTGTATAATTGGCTAGTAACCGTGAAATTTTTAAGGTATGAGTAAGCTCTTATCCGGAATGGATTCTTGTTTGAAGACTCAAAAAATTCTTGCCGGACTAGAGTCAAAAATCAGCAATTCATTCAAACGAATAAAAGCACTCAAATAATCGTTGACACGAACAAACGGTTCAAGGAACTAGTTGACAACCTAGTAGGAATGTACTAGTTTGATAATTAGTTCTAGGACCAAGTAAGGGAAACCAAGGATCAACAATTAGCAACCAAAGAATATCCTAAGTTGAGCTTATAGTGACGTGGCAGCATGCAATGGTTCCACACGTTCTTCTTCTCTTTTTTTTCTTTTGTGTTAATATTCACACAACTTGTTATAGTTTGCAAAGTGTTTTTGTGGGAAAAAAATAAAATCTTGTAGTATTTCACCCTTTTCAAACTCAAGAAAGTGAGGTTTGGTTGACTAATCCCACAAAACAAGGCTCCTTGAATTAGGGAAAAGTGATTGACAAGACTAGAAGGTGATGGGTGCAAGTCTTTCACAACAACTTTATAGCTTGTCTTACAACTTGAGCACACAACAAGATGAACAAGATGAACAAGTTCAAAAGATGAACACCTCAACAAACTTCATCAACTTCTTTAGCACATAAACACACAACCACCGATTTTTCTTTTGGTTATCAACAACATACAACTTTCAGCCACTTCAAGTCACTACACAATGTTCAAGTTTTCAAGCTCAACTTTTGGATCTAGACACCTTAGTGTTGGTGAGAAAGAAACCAACACTAGAAACTCACTAAACAAGCAAAATAACACCTAGATCTAAACATACAATATCATTCTTGGTTTCAACTTTTAATGGACAGATTTTCAGAATTTCTTTTTGGAGTTGTTTGTTTAAGCCGTGAACTAGCCCAAGATGGGTTATGTTGGAACACAACCGGTCTTGCTTTGATACCAAATGATACAAAATCAAACCAACAACACCAAGAGCTACAAGTAGGCTCGGATTTCAGTCCAACAACACAAGAACAACAAGTTTAAGTTTCGGTTTTTCAGCCCAACAACACAAGAACAACAAGATAGATAACAATGCTAGTGAATCGAAAAGAGCCCCACACGGCTTCACTAGACTTTAAGATAGCAAAATCAACAACAACAACAAGATAAAGAAAGATAGATAACTTGACATATAACATTCAAGAAACTAAGAACCCTAACATCAAGAGAGGACCCTAAGTCTAATGAATATAAACACCAAGTTCTTACGAGGACCAAGAGGCACTCAACGACCTCAAAACCCTTGTTTCTAGCCAAAGAGACAACACAAGTATCCCTCTACTTGTGAGATAATAGGGGCGGCTTCTAAGAGTAGAGAGAGAGAGAAATGTTTAGTGTTTTTAGGTTACAAAAATCAGCATTCAAAAACTAAGGAATAACTCTCTAACATGTTCTATTTATACTACAAACAAAAAGGGGTAAAATGACCCATCCGCCCTTGCTTCTTGTGCCAACCTTGGAGAGTAGTTTATTACACATTAAGACCTCTCTTCACACATAAAAACGTTTAGGTCCTTGGTTGGTTCAATCACCAACTCACACACGGCCATTTGCATGAACAAAGCTTGGAGTTTTTGTAATTCCCGAGCTTGGCTTCGTGTGAAAGGCCGTGTACCTGTGGAGGCTGCCCCTAACGTATCAATGTGTTCATGGATCATCAAAGTAAACCACCACAAATTTTCCAATATAAGGCTTCATTACATGATTCATTAGCCTCATAAAGGTGCTAGGAGCATTGGTAAGGCCGAAGGGCATGACCAGCCACTCATATAGACCGAATTTGGTCTTGAATGCGGTCTTCCACTCATCACCGGGTTGCATGCGAATTTGGTGATAGCCACTCCTAAGGTCCACTTTAGAAAACAAACAAGATCCGTGGAGCTCATCTAACATATCATCTAGTCTAGGGATTGGATGACGATACCTTATAGTGATTTTGTTGATGGCCCTACAATCGACGCACATACGCCAAGTTACGTCCTTCTTTGGTACCAAAAGCACCGGAACAGCACACGGACTCATGCTTTCCTTGATGTATCCCTTGTTGAGAAGCTCCTCAACTTGTCTTTCAAGCTCCTTAGTGTCCATGGGATTGCTCCTATAGGCCGGTTTGTTTGGAAGTTGTGAACCCGGCACTAAATCAATTTGGTGCTCGATTCCCCGAAGTGGGGGCAATCCTTGCGGAAGTTCTTGAGGAAATACATCTTCATACTCCTGCAACCAAAGCTATAGCTGCTCTGATACCAAACCTTAAGGGTGAGCCACTAACCAACTGCTCTAAAAGCTATAGCTGGTAGAGGAAGGCGCATCCCACCCTTTAAAGGCCCTGAACCAAAGGGTCACGAACCCGATCACACACCCCCACCAAGGCCAACTCGAGATGGACCCACACCCCCTTTGGGTGTCATCCTTTCCAAACCTGAGATGACTGGCCATCTGCCATCATCCCCCCTTTCTTAGGGAAAGGTTCGCCCTCGAACCTGCGCATGGTGTAAGCGGGATTCGAACCCGTGACCTAGCTTTGATACAAGGGAAGCACGAAACAACCACCAAATCAGTCCACTAATCTTAAGGATTCGAGGACCAAGATGGAGACCTCACTCGGATTCGCTACCAACAACAAGAATACAAGATTCAAGAGTATATTTTAACACCAAAAACAGTACCAAAACGTGATGAACAAGATGAACAACAATAATACAAGTTTCGGATTCAACGAAGACCCAAAACAGTCCACTACGACAACACATACACGATTGCAAGAAAAATAAAGATAGATAGTGAGACCAAGATTATTACAAGATTAAGAACTAAAGAGTATATTAAACTCAAAAACCCCTAATGAATGTAACAATCAAAACCACACTCTTACGGTGACCACCAAGGGAACGAACTCGCCTCAAGATCTACCGTTTCCAAGCAAAGAACAATGTTAGCTTTTCCAAGCCCTATACTAGAATTACACTAAGTTGGTCTACTCTCAAGAGAGAGGATTTTAAGAGTCTCAAAATCTCATTTTTTCATCAACCAAAAACTAAGTGAAAATAAGACTAAGGGGCCTATTTATAGTGTATTACAAAAGAAGACAAAAAGACCATATTACCCTTAATGAGAGGGGCGGCCTTGGTGTGTTGGAAGACAATATGAATTGTCCAAAATGCCCCTTAGGCTAAGTGACCGAAATGCCCTTAGTAAAGGCACCAAAACCGTGAACCAACAAAGGTGGTCCAAATTCGAGAGTCCTTAAGTCTTCAAGGCTCCAATCAATCTTCCACACTTGGGTTTGGTCAATGGTAGGCTAAAAACATCCCCTCCAAGTATGATCCCATGCCCTCCATGTGACCAAAGCTTGATTCTTCACATTGTGACTTCGAATGAGGTCGTCAAAAGCTAAGGCGGTCATTATTCTTATATCATTCATACTCCTGCAACACACAAGAAATCAAAGGGGAAATGGAATAATTAGTGGGGTTAGTATTAAAACAATGGGCCAAGAGTAACATCGGCTTGTTTTCATCATGATCCACGAAGAGTTCTTTCCTCCTAGCCAACATCACTACGTTTTCCATCTCCCTTGTCGTTGGGACAGCCTCGGATGTCCCGACTTCCTCACCTACGGCACTCCCCCCCTTTTCTCCCTTCCCGGATTCCTTCCCCTTTCCCTTCAACTCTCTCATCCTTTGATGCCACTCGTTTACTTGGGAGGGTGAAAGAGGATGAAGTGTGACCTTTCGGCCATCCTTCTCAAGCGTATACCGGTTGGTCCTCCCATCGTGTTTAGTAGACCTATCATATTGCCATGGTCTACCTAACAACAAGTGACATGCTTGCATTGGGATCACGTCACAAAGTACCTCATCGTGGTAGTTTCCCACCTTAAACCGAATCACACATTGCCTTGTGACCCTTAATTCACCACAATCATTCAACCATTGTAGCTTGTAAGGACTAGTGTGTGGTGTAGTTGGTAGCTTCAAGAAATTTACCATAGCATGGCTCGCAACATTTGTACAACTACCACTATCAATCACCAAGGTGCACACATTCTCCTTTACAAGACACTTAGTATGGAATAGATTTTCCCTTTGACTCGGGTCACCTATCGCCTTACTAATCATGACACGTCTAACCACAAAGTTAGGAACCACACACTCCCCTTCTTGTGGATAGACATCTTCACTACCGTCTACTTCATCATCATTCGGCCCATTTTCAGCTCCCTCTCCATCTTGAGGCTCGGCCTCATCCTCTCCCCTTTCGGATTCCACCTCCTCACCAAGGTAGTACACCTTTCCTTCTCGTAGGATCACATTGCGCCGGTTCGGACATTCATTGGCCTTATGCCCCCAACCTTGGCACTTGAAGCATTGGAACCCCTTTGGGTTGGGATATTTGTGAGCCTCCGGTTTCGGAGGAAATTTAGGGACTGTTTTGGACTCAGGCAGCTTCGTAGGTGCGGGTTGGTCCTTGTTTTTGGTCCAACCCGAGGGAGTTGGTACCCTTGCCTTGAAGGATGATCTCTCCTTAAGTTCCCTTTCAATCTCAAGGGCCGCTTGGAATATACCGTCAATGGTTTCAAACCGGTGAAGGGTCAAATGAGTGGAGATCTCTTTGTTCAACCCGCACTTGAACCGGATGATGTCATGGCTGATTTGCTCCCCACGATGATCAAGTTTCAACATGAGTTGTTGGAACTCGTCGAAGTAGGCCATCACACTCTTGCCTCCTTGCCGCAAGCCATATAATCTAGCAAGCAACTCATGACGATATCTCTCGGGAAGGTATCGTTGTCTCATCAAATACCTCAACCGATACCAAGGTGGTGGCTGCCCATCGACTAATTCATTACCAAATCATTTAACATACTCCCACCAAGTGTTAGCATAGCCCTCAAGGTGAGCTATAGCGTAGCAACTCTTCTTTTCGTCCGAGATGTCATTAACTTGGAAAACCTTGTCACAAGCCGATTCCCAAGTTAAGTAGGCCTCGGGATCACTTTCACCCTTAAAGATGGGTAGGCTCAACTTGATGGTGTTGATGCCTACGTCTCTCTCTTGGTGTCGGTTTCCCCTATCTCCATACCCCCGGTATCTCCTAGGTTCTCCTCGACCCCCTCTTAACTCCTCCTCCCTCATATAAGCATCATCAAAGGCTCCATCTCCTTCATACTCCTCTCTACCGTATCCTTCAAAGTGGGCTGGTCGGCCTTGGCCGTTTTGATTCGGAGGATTTGGAATTTGTGGTCTTTGGTTTAATGGAGCTTGGAATGGAGGGTTCGGATTTAGTGGAGGTACTTGGCGTCCAAATCCCTCTTGTGGAATTGGAGGGGCTTGGAAATGTAGTGGTCTAGTGGAGTCTCGGTTTGGAGGAAAATAGGTAGTTTGGCTTGCGGTATTTAGTGGAGCTTGGGGTGCATTTAGCATTTGGTGGACTGTTTCGGGGGTGATGGTTGCGGAGGAGGTCCTATCATGACCATTGGTAGATACATGTATAGGAGTAGAAGGACGAGAGTTCCTTTGACTCTCCACTTGTTCTAATCTCCCACTAATAGTCGACACTTCCCCCTTTATTGCTGCCAAGTCCCCTCTCACGGCCCCAAATTCCGAATTCAACCTTTCAAGTGTCCGGTTAACGGCCTCAAGAGTGACCCTCATAGAATCAAGGGGATTAGTATCCACACTATGAGACGTAGTTCCTTCCATTGTCAAGATATTATCCGCTTTAGTTCACCACAAGTTCGTGTTCCACAAGTGTTGTATAATTGGCTAGTAACCGTGAAATTCTAAGGTATGAGTAAGCTCTTATCCGGAATGGATTCTTGTTTGAAGACTCAAAGAATTCTTGCCGGACTAGAACCAAAAATCAGCAACTCATTCAAACGAATAAAAGCACTCAAATAAACGTTGACACGAACAAACGGTTCAAGGATCTAATTGACAACCTAGTAGGAATGTACTAGTTTGTTAATTAGTTCTAGGACCAAGTAAGGGAAACCAAGGATCAACAATTAGCAACCAAAGAACATCCTAAGTTGAGCTTATAGTGACGTGGCAGCATGCAATGGTTCCACACGTTTTCTTTTCTTTTTATTTTTGTCAATATTCACACAACTTGTTATAGTTTTCAAAGTGTTTTTTGGTGGGAAAATAAAATCTTGTAGTATTTCACCCTTTTCAAACCCAAGAAAGTGATGTTTGGTAGACTAATCTCACAAAACAAGGCTCCTTGAATTAGGGAAAAGTGATTGACAAGACTACAAGGTGATGGGTGCAAGTCTTTCACAACAACTTTATAGCTTGTCTTACAACTTGAGCACACAACAAGATGAAAAAGATGAACAAGTTCAAAAGATGAACACCTCAACAATCTTCTTCAACTTCTTTAGCACATAAACACAACATCCACCGATTTTATTTTTCTTTGGTCATCAACAACATACAACTTTCGGCCACTTCAAGTCACTACACAATGTTCAAGTTTTCAAGCTCAACTTTCGGATCTAGACACCTTAGTGTTGGTGAGAAAGAAACCAACACTAGGAACTCACTAAACAAGCAAAATTAACACTTAGATCTAGACATGCAACATCATTCTCGGATTCCACTTTTAATGGACTGATTTTCAGAATTTCCTTTTTGGTGTTGTTTGTTTAAGCCGTGTACTAGCCCAAGATGGGTTATGTTGGAACACAACCGGTCAAGCTTTGATACCAAATGATACAAGATCAAACCAACAACAACAAGAACATCAAGTAGACTCGGATTTCAGTCCAACAACACCAAGAACATCAAGTTTAATATTCAGTTTTTTTCAGCCCAACAACACAAGAACAACAAGATATCAACAATGCTAGTGAATCGAAAAGAGCCCCACACGGCTTCACTAGACTTTAAGATAACAAAGTCGACAACAACAACAAGATAAAGAAAGATAGATAACTTGACATATAACATTCAAGAAACTAAGAACCCTAACATCAAGAGAGGACCCTAAGTCTAATGAATATAAACACCAAGTTCTTACGAGGACCAAGAGGCACTCAAAGACCTCAAAACCCTTGTTTCTAGCCAAAGAGACAACACAAGTATCCCTCTACTTGTGAGGAAATAGTGGCGGCTTCCAAGAGTGGAAGAGAGAGAGAAATGTTTAGTATTTTAGGTTACAAATTTCAGCATTCAAAAACTAAAGACTAACTCTCTAACATGTTCTATTTATACTACAAACAAAAGGGGTAAAATGACCCATCCGCCCTTGCTTCTTGTGCCAACCTTGAAGAGTAGTTTATTACACATTAGGACCCCTCTTCACACATAAAAACGTTTAGGTCCTTGGTTGGTTCAATCACCAACTCACACACGGCCACTTGCATGAACAAAGCTTGGAGTTTTTGTAATTCCCGAGCTTGGCTTCGTGTGAAAGGCCGTGTACGTGTGGAGGCTGCCCCAACCGTATCATATCCTCACCTTTTCCCCGCTAACTTAGATCCAACTCAAGGTAACAGTTCTCCTTAAACTTTTCAGTTTTCATGTCTAGATTTTAGTTATGAGTTGGTATCAGTGTCATGTTCAGGATTCCATTTTAAACTTGGTACTAAGTACCATTGCATATTCAATTATATGTTCATACATCAGATAAGTCATGTGTTTGTGCCTCAGATATGCATTCTCCTAGTGAGAAGACTTAGTGATTATAAATCTCATTCATGTAATTAGTTTCATCATGTACTCACACATCAGATATGTGTGATCAGCTTATCAGTACTCTCAGTTTTGCATTCATGTATCAGCTCAGTCATGAAATCAAGCATCAATGTGTATATTCAGTATGAATCTCTGAAAAATATTAGTTATGTAGTCATGTTTCAGTTTTTCATGTTCAGTATGTTCCCAAGGGGGAGATATTGTAATACCCCAAAGTTTTCTAACTAATTTTATCCTAAAAATGTCAAGTATTAGATTCTAAATTGAATGATGTTTATTCCATGTGGAATTTTCAAGATTTTCACTTTTAGTTATGTGGGAAATTCAATAAGCTTTCCATCGATATAAGATTCTCCTAAATCCGATAACCGAGTAAAAAGTTATGACTATTTCAAGTTTTTATCATAAAACAGCGCCATATTAGTCTGTGGCGCGTCGCGCCACAAGAAAAAATGGCAATTGTCAAATTCCAGTAGGGGTCCGTGATAGTGGTGCGTCGCGCCAAACTTCCAGGTCACAAATAAAGTGGCACCATGATGGCTCCGCGTTGCGCCATCCCCTCAATTTTCATGTCGTCAAATTCCAGTGACACTGCGCGATAGCGCCGCATCGCCCAGGGGTCCAGTTCAGGAAATTTTCATTGAAATTAAAAGATGCATCCAGGGTTAAAAGGGTCAATTTTCCACCCCTATTTAATCCCTTTTAACACGAGATTCAGCTATTTGGAACCCAAAATAAACTAGTTTCTCTCAATTTTCTCTAAAGAACAAGCTAGGGTTTCAATTGGAGATTCAATTTCAAGAAAGTCTTTCCATCAATCTTCGCTAAATAAAGAACTAAGGTATGCCATGCGTTGATTCATGGGTCCCTTTCTCCCATGAAGCTCAAGAATCTCTTTCCAAAATCTATGATTTGGGTATTTATGAATGTTAATGATTTAAATTGAATTAAAATTCATGTTTATGATGCTGTGTTGTGTTGATTCATGTTTTAAATTACATATTTCAATAATTGACCCTAGTATATGAAGAATTGCATAAATATCATGATAAACCCCTTTCAAATTACAAGTTGATTGATGTATCCATAATTATTAGATGTGTTGATGATGGTACAACCAAAGCATGCTGCCCAAGTGTTTGATTAAATTCCTATGTGAAAGAAAAGTGCCATACTCGTATGATAATATGAAATCCCCATTCATGTACAAGTTATGTATGTCAAGTATTTGATGAAATATCTCAGCCAATGGATTATGTATAGTTGATATTGGTCCTATACTCAAAGTCATGCTTTGTCAGTTTCCTTCTATCGAGTCCTAGGGGTACTTATACTAAAAAAATATAGTTGTGTTCTTAGAGTCGGTGTCATGTATTCACGATACCCTCAGTCAAGCCATGATCCATAGCTCAGTCAGTCATGTTACTCAGGAAAGCTCAGTAATACAGTAATCTCAGTACTATTCTATTAGTCAATGGAACTCAGTTAATTCAGTCCAATCCAGTTCAGTAATCCATGATCAGTGTCTATTCATATGGGAGTAGGAATTAGCACCGAGTGAACCCAAGGATGGGAACACACATTGTCAGATGAGGGTGTGATTCTTAGAAGTCATCCTTCCATTCTAGAACTATGTAGCGAGCATAGGTTGAGACATCAACAGTGTAAGATGAGGGTTGATGAGGTGGATAAGCACTGTCAAATGAGGGGCCCACCGTTCTATTTTGGGGATAATGTCAGATGAGAGTCACTCACAGCTTGTCCTTACTAGTGGCACGGTATTCACAACCTTCTAATTGGGGTTACAGATTGGACTCCAACTCAACCATAATGGCATATTAGGGGCATGTCAGTTAGATAACTACTTCCCACAGTTTCATTTACAGAATCAGAACTGTCAGATACAATTATTAGTATCATTAATGGAAGTTAGATAGTTCTTCAAAGTTTAGGACTGTTAGATACAGTCAACTCAGAACAGTAGAGAACTCAGCTTGTTCCATCAGATTCAGGACTGTCAGATATAGTCACTCATGTTATCAGTTACATCAGTCATCAGAATTCAGTTATCAGTTGTTAGTTATTAATAAATTTATGTTATTACGATCTTAGATATTGTTACTATATATTCATGCATGTATTCTTACGTTCATATTAGTCAGCTAGCAAGTATTGTTCATACATATGAACCCCATGCATTCATTTTACCTTCCATGAATACCAGTACATTCAAAGTACTGATTCATTTGCGCTCTAGTGTCTTATACCAAAGGGTTCAGAGACACGAGCTCCAGAGCATCAGTATATTCCAGATATCAGTAGTGAGTCCTCATCCTTCGAGGATGATATATTTTTTTTTGCATTATTCCAGTACTAGTTATTTAGTAGTTGGAGTTAGTTGGGGACATGTCCCATCAACTCCGTATTCAGACAGTCATGTTTTAGAGGCTTTTCAGACAGTTTTGTTTGGGTATTTATACCCTATCCCAGATGTTATATTTTATCGGATATCATGTTACAATTTGAACCTTATGGCCTTTCAGTTCATGTTTCCGTATTATACAGTATATCATGCAGTATACAGGTGTAGATATCAGTCATGGTTTAGCTTGGGGTCCTTCGGGGTCATGAGAACCGTGTAGCATTATGGGTTCCAGATTCGTAATTAAGTATGATATTGTAGGTATGATGTAGAGGTGTGCACAAGGTGATAAGAGGTTGCATTATTTTCTAAGGTTATTAAGTATTGTGTGTGTTAGTAGTACCCTTGAGTTGCTAAATGAGAAAAAAGCTAGTTATATAGTCTATGGTGTTCTTAATAGCTAAGTTAAGGAGTTATGGATAGGTGATGTTAAGTCTTTTGGTATGATTTTGTTTCTCGGGGTTTAGGAAAGAATATAAGTGTAACGCCCCTAGTCTGGTACCCCAGACGCTACACAGTGCTCATAATCTCGATGGACCATAAGCTAACCCATAACTGGTACCTGCTACAATAACTGTAAAATAATACTGAAATATGCGGAACAATGGGCTGAACTTCCATAAGGTTCAATACTGTAATAAATCTAAAATAAAGTATATCAATACCAAATCTGAAATAATTGTCTGAACATGCTATAGTCTGAAAATGTCTCTAAATTGTTTGAATAAGGAGTTGATAGGACATGTCCCCAACTAACTCCAATTGCTGAAAGAAACTAAGTACTGAAATAATGAAATGAAAGAATATCCTCAAAGGATGAGTACTCACTGCTACGTCTACTGTTGCTGACTAAATTTGAATTGCTAAGGGTTCTCTATAACTCGTGCTTCTTAACCTATGGTATAAGACACCATAGTGTAAGAGAAAAGTATGTGTTAGTATGTGTGAATGTACCAGCATGCAAAGTGAGGTAGACTGAGTGCAAGGATTCATATGCATGAACTATAACTGACTGAATAACATAAACATGACTGTGTGAGAATGCATGCATGAATACGTGAACTGTAACTGAGATTAGTGGTAGCACTGAATACTGAATTTGAGTACTAATAACCTGGGTTATGAATAACTGATATAACTGATAATTGATATACTGTTAACCGAGTGACTGTGTCTGATAGTCCTAATTCTGATGTAACTAGATGAGTTCCATACTGATCTGAGTGGCTATATCTGACAGTCTTGAAATCTGTAGAACTATTTGAGTTCTATTCTGAAGACTAAGACTGAGACTGTGGGAGGTAGTCATCTAATCGGCATGCCCCAAATAAGATAATATAGCTGAATTAGGATCCAATCTGTAACCCTAATTTGAAGGGTGTCAATACTGCGCCACTGGTAAGGACAAGCTGTGAGTGACCCTCATCTATCAGGTACCCTAACAAGAATGGTGGGACCTCACATAAAAGGTTAAGCCACCTCATCAACCATCATCTAGAAGGTTAGAAATCTTAACCTACAATGGCTACATAGTTTTGGAACGCAAGGATTGCTTCTAAGAATCACACTCTCTTCTAGAAGATGAGTTCCCATTCTTGGGTTCACTCGGTCCTGAATCCTACTCCCATATGAATAGATGTTAAACTGATTAAACTGAGCTAAACTAGACTGAGTTTGTTGAGTTCCTCTGACTGATCGAATACTACTGAATTCTGATAACTGACCGAGTTTAATTGTGGACTTAACTGAATACTGATTGGGACAGGACTGACACTGAGATTACTGAGTTTTCCTGAGTTTTGTAACTGATTAAATTATAATGATCATGGATTGACTGAGAGTATCTTGAGAACTGACATTGGCTCTAGGCACACAACTAAATTGTCGGGTATGAAATACCCCAGGACTCGATAGCAAGAAAATAATAAGACATGACCATTCTTGAACACGTGATCATAGTCATCAATTCACAATACAATCATTGAGGGATTTCAGAAGCACTTTAAGGTCATAAACTTGTACATAGATAGGAAAGCATGATTATATCATAAATTCACAATTTCAATCTCATGAACATTTCCTCAAATTATTACAAGACACAACTTTAGCATGGAAGTCCTTTTGAACATGTGGGTATATCACGAGTTTATCATTTGGATCACAAATGGGTCATAATACACAATTCTTATTCACTTAGGCATTTTAACAAACAAATGGAAGGCATAACCTTTTCTAGGGAATAAATCAATAAATAATACATCATGTCTATAACAAGCACTTCAAATTTAAGGATTCCGATCCACATACTATCATAAAGTCATGAAAATTCAATAAAGATTCAATCTTAGAAATCATAACACAACATTTACATGTGTACAATCAAACCCACAACATGAAATTCAAATCTCACATTTAGAAAAGGGTTTCTTGAACTCTAAGGGTGGAAGGTACCCTTGGATGAACACTTAACATAACTTTGTTGAAGTATTATGGAAAGTTAATGGATAAATCATGAGTTCTTGATTTGAAATTAATCACCTAGGGTTTTCTTATTCTTGAGCAATTGTGAAATAATGAGTATATTTAGCCAAAAGAGGGCTAAATTTCTTGTTATGAGGGCTGAAGGTCTGGGTAAAAGACCTAATTACCCTTAAATATGTGAGTTTAAAAGACGATAAAAATTTCGAGTGACGCTACATCCAACGCGGCGCGTTGAGGGTACCAACGCGATAACCGACGCGATGCGCCGACATTGTGTTGGTTCACTGGAAATTGCCTTAAGATAAGAAAATTATTATCTATCAACATAATTTGAAACGCGATGAGCCAATATCGTGCCTACTCACTATTTTGGGATTTCAAACAAGGTCTAAACGAGGTCCAAAAAATCCAAAACTCGTTCGAGAACCCCTATAGACATTCCTGACTTTGAGTTAACTTAAATATCAACCTTTAACGGACATGAAGGTCACAAAATATGATTGAAAACCTTTGAAGGCTAAAAATAAAACTAAGTCTGGATACTTAGCCAAAATATTCTAAGTCTGGGATCCCTTGACAAGCATTAATGGACTGAATTAAGCTTAGAGTTTTATGGGGTCTTACAATATCTTCCCCTTGGGAAAATTCATCCTCGAATGAGATTGACTAAGAGGGAATAACTAAACACTGAGAGTGAATACTGGACATGCATATCTGATGCATGGTTTCATGGCTAAAGCTGTTGATATACCAAATTTTCATACTGAACATGCATATCTGATGCATGAATAACTGACTCAGGAATGCATGACTGGGATTACTAATAAGCTGAGTTTTCCTCATGATGAGAATGCATATCTAATGCATAAATACATGAATCATCTGACCTATGAACATATGACTGGACGTGAAATGGTATTTGATACCAAGTTTGAAACTGAAATCTGAACATGAAATTGAATAAGCTTCAGGAAAGCTATTACCTTGGGCAATCTGAATTTGTAGAGAAGAGGTAAGGATACATGGCCCGCATGTCTTATTATACTTCCCAAGTAGCTCTCTCAATGGATTGACTCCACCTAAGAACTTTGACTAGAGGTACTTCTTTGTTCCTCAGTCTGTGAAGTTGATAGTCAAGGATTTTGACTGGAATTTCCTCATAAGAGAGACTGATCTGAACATCTATGACCTCTATAGGGACTACAAGTACTGGGTCACCTATGAACTTCTTTATCAAGGAGACATGGAATACTGGATGGACTAAAGCTAGATCTAAAGGCAATTAAAGCTCATAAGCTACCTTGCCGAAGCGACTGAGAATTTTGAAGGGACCGACATATCAAGGACATATCAACCTCTTTGCTCCCTTCATAGGAGAGATTGTTTTAAGTACACATAGTGACCAATCTCAAACTCGAGATCTTTTCTGTGCACATCTGTGTATGATTTCTGCTGGCTTTGAACTGTCTTGAGCCTTTCTCTAATCAACTGAACTTTCTCTAAGGTATTGAATACCATGTGCCCTACAACTATGGACTCACCTACATCGAATCAACCGATTAGAGATCTGTATATCCTACCGTAGAGAGCTTCAAATGGAGCTATCTGAATACTAGAATGATAGTTGTTGTATGCAAACTCAATCAAAGGCAAGTGGTCATCCCAACTACCCTTAAAATCAATAGAACACGCCCTTAGCATATATTCCAAGGTATGAATGGTCCTTTCTACTTGACTATCTATTTGAGAATGAAAGCTTATATTGATATGAACTCGGGTACCAAGATCCTTTTGGAATACTTTTCATAAATGAGAGGTGAACTGGGTACCTTTATCTAATATAATGGATAATGGAATGCTGTGTAATCAGACCAACTCCCTGATATACATTTTGGCATAATCCTCGGCTGAATAAGAGGTATGGACTGGTAGAAAATGAGCTGATTTGGTCATCTTATCTACAATGACCCAAACTAAATCATGCTGATGACGAGTGTGAGGAAAACCCATCACAAAGTCCATGTTCACTTCTTCCCACTTCCAAGTAGGAATACTAAACTCCTGCATGGACCCACTAGGCTTTTGATTCTCGATCATAACCTGTTGACATGTTGAGCACTTAGCCACAAACTCTACAATGTCTCTCTTCATCCCACTCTACCAATAAATCTCCCACAAGTTGCAGTACATCTTAGTGGCCCCTTGATGAATAGAGTAATATGTACTATGCGCTTATGCAAGAATTCATTGCCTTAAGTCACCTACACTTGGCACACACAGATAACCCTGGCAACACAACACATCATATCCTCTTTAGGAGAAAACCTCTACCTTCTGATCTCTGACTGAATTTTTCAACTTAACTAAACTAAGATCTCTATCCTATTTTTCTTTCACCTCAGAAACTAGAGATGATTCTAAACTGTTCTAAACCCACACACTACCTTCTACTGAATCGACTAAGAAGACACCTATTTGGGTAAGTTGGTGAACTTTTTGAGCTAACTTCTGCTTCCTGCCCTCGACATGAGCAACACTACCCATAGACAGTCTACTGAAAGTGTAGGCCACTACATTGGCCTTGCCCAGATGATAAAGGACACTTATGTCATAATCTTTCAAGAGTTCTAACCACCTTATCTGGTGGAGATTAAGGTATTTTTGAGAGAATTCATACTGAAGGCTTTTATGATCTGCGGACACATCTTCATGCACCCCATACAAGTAATGCCTCTAAATCTTTAAGGTAAAAACTACAACTGCTAACTCAAGATCATGAGTCTGATATTTCTTCTCATGGGGCTTAACCTATTTGGAGGCATAGGCTATAACCTTACCATGCTGAATGAGGACACAACCCAAACCTACTCTGGATGCATCACATTACACAACAAACCCATCTGAACCATTTGAAAGAGTCAAAACTGAGGCTGAGGTAAGCCGAGTCTTCAATTCCTGAAAACTCTTCTCACATGAATCTGACCACTGAAACTTGACTTTTTTTGAGTTAATCTGGACATAGGGGATTCAATAGAAAAAACCCTTCAAAAAAACATTTGTAATAGCTAGCCAAATCCAAGAAACTCTTGATATCTATTGGAGAGATGGGTCTAGGCCAGTTTCTCACCGCTTTGGTCTTTTGGGGATCAACTCTAATGTCATTACTGAAAATGATATAACTAAGGAACACTACTGACCTTAGCCTAAATTCGCACTTACTGAATTTGGTGAACAACTAATGATTTCAGAGAGTTTGTAATACTATCCTGAGATGGTCTGCATGATCATGCTCACTACGGAAGTAGATAAGAATATCATCTATGAAAACTATGACGAACATGTCTAGGTACTACTTGAATACACGGTTCATCAAGTTCATGAAATCTTTTGGAGCATTGGTAAGACCAAAGGACATGAATAAGAATTTAAAGTGACCATACTGAGTCCTGAAGGTTGTGTTTGAGATGTCATATTTTCTAACTTTGAGCTGATGATAGCTTGATCTGAGGTCTTTCTTAGAGAAGTAACTGGCACCGTAAAGTTGGTCAAACAAGTCATCGATTTTGGGAAGTGGATACTTGTTCTTGACTATGACTTTATTGAGATAATGGTAGTCTATACACATTCTGAGAGAACCTTCTTTCTTATGCACGAATAGAACTGGTGCACCCCACAGGGAAACACTGGGTTTAATGAATCCCTTATCTAAGAGATCCTTCAACTGTTCCTTTAATTCTATGAATACAACTGGTGCTATTCCATATGGCAGAATAAATATGGGTTGAGTATCTGGAGGAAGGTCAATGCCGAAGTCTATTTCACTTTCGAGAGAAATTCTGGGATGATCATTGAGAAAGACATCTAAGAATTCATTCACAACTGGAACTAATTCAAGAATGGGAGTTTTGGAACTAGATTCTCTGACTCATGCAAGATGATAGACACATCCCTTAGATATAATTTTCCTAGCCCATAGATAGGAAACAAGTTGACCCCTGAATGTTGAAGTACTACCCTTCCACTCAAGGACGGGTTCATTCAAAAACCAAAAATAGACAATTTTGTTTCTATAGTCGACTGTGGCATAGAAGGAATAAAGACAAACTATGCCAAGAATGATATCAAAATCAGTCATCTCTAATTTGACTAATTCTGCTGAAGTGACTTTCTGAGATACCATAACCAGATAGTTCCTGTATACCCATTGGGCTATAATAGTTTTACCCACTAGGGTAGAGACTGAAAAGGGCTCTTCTAGAATTTTGGGACTGACTTCAAAATTAACTTCTATATAAGGAGTGACAAAGGATAAAGAAGATGCTAGATCCAGCAAACCATAAACATACAAATAAAAGATCTGTAATGTACCAGTGACCACATCAGGAGAATTTTCCTGATCCTATCGGGACTGAGTGGCATAAAGTGTTTTTAAGCGTTTCCCACTGGAAGCACTGGAAGTGGCACTCGACTGATTGGGTGATCGGACTGAGCTGAGAAATAGTTATCCTGACCCTGAAAACCTGACTGAGTATAATCTCTAACTTTGTGTCCTGGCTTGACACATCTGAAAAAACATCACTGCCAGCTCTGCAAATACCCTGATGGTGCTTTCCACAAGTCTGGCAAAGAGGGTGGGTTTGGGCACTACTGATACTACCCTAAGACTTAGAACCTGGCCCCCTATCTTTGTTACCATTCCTGAACTTAGAAACTGGAGCACTGGTTGAGGAAGGATCTGGAATTGAAGACTTTGGACTAAACTAAGAATGATTTCTACTCTCTGACTTAGGCTGATTGAAATTGAAGCTACCTATTCTAGCTCTCTTATTCTGCTTTTCTCTCTTCTTAATATTCTGCTCCTCTATCTGCTGAGCATGGATCATAAGCCTGGCTATGTCTATCTCACTAATCAACATTGCGGTTCTGCACTCCTTGACCACACTATCATTTACTCTAGAAACAAACTTACTCATCTTAGCTCTAGTATCTACCACTACAAGAGGAGCGTATCTAGCTAGTTGAGTAAACTTAAGAGAATACCCTTTCACTACTATGTTGCCCTATCTGAGGTTGATAAACTCAAACACCTTAGCTTTTTTCAGCTCTAGGGGAAAGAATCTATCTAAGAAAGTAGTTGCAAACTCCTCTCACTCAACAAACCCTGCATCTGTGGCCCTCTCTGCTTTCCACTGCTTGAACTATGTGTGAGACATATCCTGCAACTAATAGACATCTAGCTCAGCAGTCTCACTAGCAGTTATCCTCATTATATTTGTAACCTTCAGCACCTGATCAAGGAATTCCTGAGGGTCCTCATCAGTCTTAGACCCGGTAAAAGATAGAGGATTCGCTTGGGTAAAGTCTCAAATCTTGGATACAGCAGAGTTGGCCACTAGATTGGCTGAAATAGTTGTTGGACGTTCATTCAGAGCAACAATTGAATTAGCAAGAGTAGTAAATGCATCTTTGAATTCTGCATGAGAGACGTGCTCATCCATGGGATTTTGCTAGACGGGCTGAGGTGCTGACTGATTCCAGTTTCTCCTTTTGTTAGTCCTTTTGGGAGGCATATTCTATAAACAAAAGAGAGAAATGGATTAGACTTAGAGTTAAATTTAAGCTCATACTCACTCGCACGACATGAATACTAAAAAAAAGGGAAACTATTCCTAAAATATCTCGTAGCCTTCTGTCCATAAGTGTGGTGAACAATACACCTATGCATAAGACTCTACTAGATGTGTTTTTCAGACCTCCTAGGACACTGTTGAACCTTAGGCTCTGATACCAAGTTTGTAACACCCCGAGTCTGGTACCCTAGACGCTACACGGTACTGATAATACCGAAAGAAGGACCACAAGGTAACCCATGACTGGTACCTGCTGCAATAACTATAAAATAATACTGAAATATGCAGAAAAATGGGTTAAACTGCCATAAGGTTCAATACTGTAATAAATATGAAATAAGGTATATCAATACCAAAACTAAAATAACTATATGAACATGTTATATTCTGAAAAAGCCTCTAAACTATCTAAATAAGGAGTTGATGGTACATGTCCCCCACTAACTCCAACTGCTGAAAAAAACTAAGTACAAAAGTACTGAAAGAATGAAATGAAAAAATATCCTCGAAGGATGAGGACTCACTGCTACATCTACTATTGCTGACTGAATCTAAACTATTAAGGGTACTCAGCAGCTCATGCTTCTGAACCTATGGTATAAGACACCATAGCGTAAGAGAAAAGTATGCATCAGTAAGGAGAATGTACTGGTATGCAAAGTGAGGTAGGCTGAGTGCAAGGGTTCATATGCATGAATTATAACTGACTGAATAACATGAACATGACTGCGTGAGAATGTATGCATGAATACATAAACTTTAATTGAGATTCGTGAAAGCACTAAATACTGAATCTAAATATTGATAAGCTAGGTTACTGATAACTGATATACTAATAACTGAGTTACTGTGTCTAATAGTCTTAATTCTGATGTAACTAGTTGAGTTCTATATTGAGCTGAGTGACTGTATCTGGTAGTCCTTAATTTTGTAGAACTATCTGAGTTCTATTATTGATACAAAATCAAACCAACAACACCAAGAGATTCAAGTAGGCTCGGATTTCAGTCCAACAACACAAGCACAACAAGTTTAAGTTTCGGTTTTTCAGTCCAACAACACAAGAACAACAAGATAGATAACAATGCTAGTGAATCGAAAAGAGCCCCAAAAGGCTTCACTAGACTTTAAGATAGCAAAATCAACAACAACAACAAGATAATGAAAGATAGATAACTTGACATATAACATTCAAGAAACTAAGAACCCTAACATCAAGAGAGGACCCTAAGTCTAATGAATATAAACACCAAGTTCTTACGAGGACCAAGAGGAACTCAACGACCTCAAAACCCTTGTTTCTAGCCAAAGAGACAACACAAGTATCCCTCTACTTGTGAGATAAAGGGGCGGCTTCTAGGAGTAGAGAGAGAGAGAAATGTTTAGTGTTTTTAGGTTACAAAAATCAGCATTCCAAAAACTAAGGGATAACTCTCTAACTTGTTCTATTTATACTACAAACAAAAGGGGTAAAATGACCCATCCGCCCTTGCTTCTTGTGCCAACCTTGGAGAGTAGTTTATTACACATTAAGGCCTCTCTTCACACATAGAAACGTTTAGGTCCTTGGTTGGTTCAATCACCAACTCACACACGGCCATTTGCATGAACAAGGCTTGGAGTTTTTGTAATTCCCGAACTTGGCTTCGTGTGAAAGGCCGTGTACTTGTGGAGGCTGCCCCAACCGTATCATCCTCTCCATCTTAAGAGGAATTTGACCTCAAATTCAGCATTTGGTCATCTTCAACCGCATCCACGAGGGAGAGATCACCAACGTTGAAAGTGTTGTGCACTTGATATTCCGGTGGAAGGTCAATCTTGTAGGCGTTGTCATTGATTCTCTCAAGTACTTGGAAAGGACCATCACCCCTTGGCAGCAATTTGGACTTCCTTTGAGCTGGAAACCGTTCCTTTCGAAGATGCACCCACACCCAATCTCCGGGTTCAAGCACAAGCCTTCTTCTCCCTTTGTTTACCCTTTTTGCAACCTCTTGGTTCTTCTTTTCAAGCTTGATCCGCACCGTCTCATGCATTTTCTTCATTGCCTCGGCTCTTTTATTGCCATCTAAGCTGGTCATGAGATCACTAGACAAAGGAGTGAGATCTAAAGGGGTAAGGGGATTCAGGCCGTAAACACATTCAAAGGGAGTCATTCCCGTGCTCGAATGTATTACCCGGTTGTATGCAAATTCCACCAAGGGTAGGTGATCTTCCCATGAAGTCAGTTTACCATAACCATAGAACGTAGCATAGACCCTAAGGTTCTATTTACTACCTCCGTTTGGCCATCGGTTTGTGGGTGGCAAGACGTGGAGAAAAGTAACTTTGTTCCAAGCCTACCCCACATAGACTTCCAAAAGAGACTTAGGAACTTGGAGTCCCTATCGCTCACAATAGTCCTCGGTACCCCGTGAAGCTTTACAACATGTTCAACAAATAATGAAGCTACACTACGAGCATCCTCGGTTTTAGCACATGGAATAAAATGAGCCATTTTAGAGAATCTATCAACAATAACAAAAATGCTATCTCGGCCCTTTCTAGTCCTTGGCAGCCCCAAAACAAAATCCATCGAAATATCCAACCAAGGTCTAAGGGGAGTAGGGAGTGGGGTGTATAATCCTTGAGGTAGGAGACGAGATTTCGCACTCCGGCAGGCCACGCATTGACTACAAATTTTAGTGACGTCTTTGCGCATTTTGGGCCAATAGAAGTTCTCCTCTAAGATTCCGAGGGTCTTGTCTACCCCAAAGTTGATACGGGACAAATGGCCATCTTATCTTTTGATGACATTTTTGGAGGCCAACACATAGAGACTCAAGACTTGGTCACCTCGGGAAAACAAGAACATGCATGGAGGACCCGTTTTGAGTGCTACTTAAAGCAATCTCGCGTGTGGAAGATTGCTTGGAGAATTTAAGGTTGAGGACTCACGGTTTTGGACCCTAATTAAGGGTATTTTGGACATTACACATGGTGTATTTACACACCATGGCCGCCCCTCTCATTAAGGGCAAAGTGGTCTTTTGTCTTCTTTGTAATACACTATAAATAGGCCCCCTTAGTCTTATTTTCATTAGTTTTCAGATTTTAGAAAGATGAAGTATTGAAAGGAAATATCTTCTCTCTTTTGAGAGTGTACACACTTAGTGGTAGGACTTGGAAAAGTCATCTTTAGCATAGGGCTTGGAAAAGCCAATATTGATCCTTGCTTGGAAACGGTAGATCTTGAGGCGAGTTCATTCCCTTGGTGGTCACCGTAAGAGTGTGGTGTTGTTGTTACATTCATTAGGGGTTTTTGAGTTTGATATACTCTTTAGTTCCTAATCTTTGTAATAATCTATGTCTCACTATCTATCTTTACCTTTCTTGCAATTGTGTTAGTGTTTGTATCTTGTAATCGTTTGTTCTTGTTGAATCCGAATCTTGTGTTCATTGTGTTCATCTTGTTCTTGTTGTATTGTTGCTGTTTTGGTGTTAAAACACCTTGTCAACTCGTGATACTTGTGTTGTTGTTGTTGGCCGAAACTAGCTCTAAAAGGGGTCCTCGGATTCCTCTTGATTTGTGGACTGTTTTGAGCCTTTTCTTGTGTTCCCTTGTATTTCTTGTATCATTTGGTATCAAAGCCATCTTTGATTTTGTTCTAACAAGATCAATCTTGGGCTTGAGACTTGAAAACTACAAAAAAAAAAAAAAAAAAAAAGTTGAAATCTGAAAATTTCAGAAAAATTGCAATCTGTCCATTGTTGTTGTCTTGGCCGAAATTGTGTTCTTGTGGTGTTCTTGGCCGAGATTTGTTCTTGAGTCTAGGTCTAGGAGTATTTTACTTGTCTTGTGTGTTTGTAGTGTTAGTTTTGTTCCTCACTAACACTTTGAGTCGATCCAAACTTGAGCTTGAATTGTTAATATTATTAGTGTGAACAAGTGTGGCCGATTGGATGTTGTTGTTGTTCTAGCCTTGACCGAGTTGAAGGCCTTGTGTTGTGGTGGTGTTGTAGATCTTGAAAGGTTGTTGTTGTATTCTTGTTGTTCATCACACCTTTCACCATTTGTAAAATCGAAAACACAACACAAAGGGGACTTAGTCGATTGTTGTTGCTATCCTTGTGGTCTTAGCCGTGAGATTGTTGACCTTGTTGTGGTGAACTGTTTTGGCCTTGTGGTTTTCATCTTGTTGTTGTTATAAGCTTGGCCATGTGATATTGTTGTTAATTGGTGGATTGAAAACCATTTTGTTGAAGTTGTAGTTGTCTTGGCCAAGTGTTGGAGATATTGTTATTGTGGATTGGAGTTGGCCGTGTGAAAAATTGTTGGTGTTCTTGAAGATTATTGTTGTAGTTCTTGTTGTTGTTGTTGTTGTTCTTGATGTTCATCACCACCTTCATATATTGTTGAAGATAAAGTGAATGCTAAATCCAAAAAGTTGAAGGAAAAAGGTGTATTATTTGTTAGTCTTGAAAGACACTACAACCAACAAAGACCTATCAATCAAGTCTCAACCACTTTCCAACACTTTTCCATGATTTACGGATCCATGTTTTAAGGAGAAGTACAATAAAGTCAAGTCTTGAAAACTTGAAATTGAAAAGGGCTCCAAGACTTGTTTGAATTTCCCTCCTTAAACAAATTCCACCAAAGTCCAAATTGAAAAATTGACCAACACTTGAAATTGGACAACAAAGGTTGTGTGGGACCGAAACCAATACGTGACTGCCATGTCATCACTGCTACTGTTCACGCAATATTTCCGAGCTCAAAATTTTAGATTCTTAGTTTCATCTTATTGTTTCATTAGTTTCATGTCTTGATTCTAGAATTAATTAACAACTAGTAATCACCTACTTAGTTGTAGATTAATTATTGAATCTGTTTCTTCGTGTCTTCGTTGTTTGTGTGCTTTTCTCATTTTTAACTCGTAGTAACTTCTTTGTTTCAAGTTCGTAAGTAGATTTTGTGTTGTGTCTTGAGTCGATCAAACAAGAATCTATTCCGGCCGCCAAGTAGAATTGACATCCTATTGACTACCGGAGTATAAGCAACTTTCAATATTCGCCGCTCCAATTGTGAGGATCACAAAGGTGAGTGTATACGAGTGTTGGTGAGGAGCTTTACTACTAATCTTGTTTGTTCATTTTGTAGGTTTAAAGGGTGATATAAGGGGAACATGTCTTCGATAGCCGGGGATTATTGTGACTACAACATGGGAGACTATGATTGTAGTGAAGGGTTTTATGGCTACGAAGTTGAGGGAGATTGCGGAGGCTATGAAAATAGCCATGATCGAGACTTGGGCAGATTTGAAAGTTACTGTTTTAAGGGAGAAGATGAGGTGAATGAAGTGCCTAGTGCTTATGGTAACTTTGGAGATGATGTAGGACCTCGTGATGGATCTTATGATGATGTTGGGGCATGTGAGGAGTCTTACACTTCTTACTCCGAACCTAGATTTGGTGTTAGGTATAACCCTTTTGTTTGCAAAGCTTATGAGAGCTATGATGAGGGTACACGTGAGGAGTATGAAGATCCATATTCTCCACCTTGTAGTACTTCTTATCAAAGTCGATATAGTGTGAATGGTTATACTAGCTCTAGTGGAGGTTGTCCAATGAGAAGAAGAGGATATGCATCTCCAAAACTAAGGGGTACTCGTATGCCTTACAATGTAGATCCAAGAAGGAGTGTACACTCCGGAAAGGTGACTATTTGTGGGATACCGGGCTGCCTTATGGTGTTGAATGATAGGTACTATGGAAACTACATTTTTCCGTCCATGGTTGATTACTTGGGGTTATTGCGAGAACCTTTACTTGTTCCATACTACTTGGGCGAGTTCAAGGTTACCGAGAGGGTAAAAGTTGTCTTCTCCCAATTTGATTACCATGAGGAGGTGTGGTGCGATGTTTGCTCCTTAACCTACGGTCATATGAGCTTGGGTGCCGATTGGTTTGCACGACATCAAGTTCCTAACGTGAAAAATTGGCCTAATATTGTAAGAGACCGATGGGGAAATTGCCTCGAGACGTACATTCTGCCCGGGCCGCAAAAAGAAGTTCCTACCTACTCCAATTCAAATTATTATGAGAGACAAAAGATTGAGAGGAGTAAGGGAGTGAAAGGTGGTAATCCGAGAGTGGAAAAAGGAGAGGTTGTGTTGAGCGAAGTGAGGGGATTACCACCAAACCGTGCTAACATTGGTTGTCCTTCCATTTCTAAGGACATTTGTGTAGGTACAAACATGGCAAGCGAAGGCGAACAATGCCAAAAGGAAGTTGCTGCCCAAGCTTGTGGAGGACCTTCACCTCACGGCAAGGAAGAGTCTACTCAAGATCTTAAAGGTAAAATAGCTAACTCTTACACTTTAGTGCATGTGAATGACAATTGTGTGGCTAGTAAGCCATTGAGTGTGAGTAGTAGCTTACTTATTTATGAGTCTAATGATTCCTTGCCTCTTGTTGATGATGTACATATTGAGAGTTTGGATACACTAGTTGATCCTATTGATGACGAAATTGACTCTTCTTGTAAGATCAATTTATGTCCACCTAGTGTTGAAGCTTATATGTTGAACGGAAGTACATCGTCTTGTGTAATTGGTGTTGATCAACTTGTTGGTGAAAATTGTTCCCCACTTGAGTATGTGTGTGATGTGCTTAATAGGACTCAAGTGAGTGAAGTATTTAAAAATGTTGGTCAACAAAGTGGGGGTGAACCCGAGATCTCTTCTTGGGGTAATCTTGTGTTTGGAACATCCTTGAAACTTGATATTGATCATTTAGAGTGCGAGGAACTTGCTTATTCCAAATCTGTCCGTGAGGTAGATCACACTCTCTTTAGGTGTAATGTCTTGTTTGAAGATGATTTAAACACTTCTAATGAACCTAGTGGTGAAAATGACGGTATAGCTTGCCTTGGAAGCTATAGCCTATATGCTAACCCACTATGGTGTGACAACATTCCTCCTAAAGAGGGAAATCTCTTCTTGGAAGATGAGAGTACTCTTAAGGGTAAGGAATGTGTAGTCGCGGAAGCTACTCCTTCTTCTACTTTGTGTGATTTCTTTGTTGAGAGTACTCATAGTGATTATTGGGAAACTAGTAGTGAGTACACACATGAGAGCACCTTAGTAGAAGTCGATTTGAGTGATACCTTTCTCTACTCTCTATTTGATTTGGATGATATGTATGTTATTGTAGAGAGTATGTCATTTAGTTTAGGTGTAGACCACGGGAAAGGGAAGTGTTGTCGAGACCCGTGTCTATGGCCACTTTTCCCATTCGACCCCGGTGCCAAATTTAGAAATGGTGATGTTGGTGCACCAAACTTGTTGCTTGGTCAACATGACAAGCAAAGTGTTACTTTTGATGTATCCTATAACCAAATCCTTTGCACATCTTTTATTGAGTTTTTAATATTCATTTCAAAGGATTCTTGGTTATATTGCAAATATGTGCAACCTTGGCATGTTGAGATGATTTGTAATGCTAACCCTAACCCTCATGCCATGAGGAATTTGTATTTGTTTGTCCTCTCTTCGGTTTTGCAAGGTTTGGATTCGAGGTCGAATCCTTTTCAAGAAGGGGAGGATGATACGGGACAAATAGCCATCTTATCTTTTGATGACATTTTTGGAGGCCAACACATAGAGACTCAAGACTTGGTCACCTCGGGAAAACAAGAACATGCATGGAGGACCCGTTTTGAGTGCTACTTAAAGCAATCTCGCGTGTGGAAGATTGCTTGGAGAATTTAAGGTTGAGGACTCACGGTTTTGGACCCTAATTAAGGGTATTTTGGACATTACACATGGTGTATTTACACACCATGGCCGCCCCTCTCATTAAGGGCAAAGTGGTCTTTTGTCTTCTTTGTAATACACTATAAATAGGCCCCCTTAGTCTTATTTTCATTAGTTTTCAGATTTTAGAAAGATGAAGTATTGAAAGGAAATATCTTCTCTCTTTTGAGAGTGTACACACTTAGTGGTAGGACTTGGAAAAGTCATCTTTAGCATAGGGCTTGGAAAAGCCAATATTGATCCTTGCTTGGAAACGGTAGATCTTGAGGCGAGTTCATTCCCTTGGTGGTCACCGTAAGAGTGTGGTGTTGTTGTTACATTCATTAGGGGTTTTTGAGTTTGATATACTCTTTAGTTCCTAATCTTTGTAATAATCTATGTCTCACTATCTATCTTTACCTTTCTTGCAATTGTGTTAGTGTTTGTATCTTGTAATCGTTTGTTCTTGTTGAATCCGAATCTTGTGTTCATTGTGTTCATCTTGTTCTTGTTGTATTGTTGCTGTTTTGGTGTTAAAACACCTTGTCAACTCGTGATACTTGTGTTGTTGTTGTTGGCCGAAACTAGCTCTAAAAGGGGTCCTCGGATTCCTCTTGATTTGTGGACTGTTTTGAGCCTTTTCTTGTGTTCCCTTGTATTTCTTGTATCAAAAGTGCCCCATGAGGCCTCCGTCATGGGCCTCCCTCACAAATAATTCCCTCCAAGAACTAGAAGGAACACACAACCTCCTCCCTTTGAACAAATACCCATCGAACCGAGAGTAGGAGGAATGGTCATTCTCCTTCAGCCAACGGTCCCTTCCCCACTCTTCGCATTCCCTAAAAATAGGAGCAAAGGTAGGATCCTCGAGATACAACAACCGCAAGCTCTCAAAACCCATCAATTTCGAAGACAAGGTAGCAACAAGCACATGCTTCCTAGACAAGGCATCGGCAACAACATTTTCCTTTCCCCTTTAGTAATGAATTACATAAGGGAAAGTCTCGATGAACTCAATCCACTTAGCATGATGCCTATTCAACTTGTCTTGGCTCTTAAGGTGTTTCAACGACTCATGATCCGTTCGTATCACAAACTCCTTAGGCCACAAATAATGTTGCCAATTTCCCAAAGCTCTAACAAGGGCGTACAACTCCAAATCATAAGTTGAGTTATTAAGAGTCGCCCCTTTGAGCTTTTCACTGAAATAAGCAACGGGCTGACCTTCTTGCATCAAAACAGCCCCGATGCCAACCTTACTAGCATCACACTCTACTTCAAACATCTTATCAAAATCGGGCAATTGCAATAAAGGCGCCGAGATGAGCGTAGCTTTCAAGGCCTCAAAAGCCCTAGCCTGCTCATCACCCCATTTAAAGGGTCCATCCTTTCTAATTACCTCGGTCAAGGGGGCTTCTATGGAACTAAATCCTTTGACAAACCTCCTATAAAAGCTTGCCAACCCGTGGAAACTTCGGATTTCTCCAATAGTTTTAGGGGTCGGCCAACTTCGAATAGAGTCTATCTTGGAATCGTCCACTTCCACACCCCTTGAGCTCACGACAAAACCCAAGAATATAACCTTATCAACACCAAAAGAACACTTCTCCATGTTGGCATACAACTTCTCCTTTCGGAGCACATCAAACACACATCTCAAATGCATTATATGATCATCAATAGATTTACTATACACCAACACATCATCAAAGTAAACCACCACAAACTTTCCAATATAAGGCTTCATTACATGATTCATTAGCCTCATAAAGGTGCTAGGAGCATTGGTAAGGCCGAAGGGCATGACCAGCCACTCATATAGACCGAATTTGGTCTTGAATGCGGTCTTCCACTCATCACCGGGTTGCATGCGAATTTGGTGATAGCCGCTCCTAAGGTCCACTTTGGAAAACAAACAAGATCCGTGGAGCTCATCTAACATATCATCTAGCCTAGGGATTGGATGACGATACCTGATAGTGATTTTGTTGATGGCTCTACAATCGACGCACATGCGCCAAGTTCCGTCCTTCTTCGGTACCAAAAGCACCGGAACAGCACACAGACTCATGCTTTCCTTGATGTATCCCTTGTTGAGAAGCTCCTCAACTTGTCTTTCAAGCTCCTTAGTGTCCATGGGATTGCTCCTATAGGCCGGTTTGTTTGGAAGTTGTGAACCCGGCACCAAATCAATTTGGTGCTCAATTCCCCGAAGTGGGGGCAATCCTTGCGGAAGATCTTGAGGAAATACATCTTCATACTCCTGCAACACATAAGAAATAAAAGGGGAAATGGAAGAATTAGTGGGGTTAGTATTAAAACAATGGGCCAAAAGTAACATCGGCTTGTTTTCATCATGGTCCACGAAGAGTTCTTTCCTCCTAGCCAACATCACTATGTTTTCCATCTCCCTTGTCGTTGGGGCAGCCTCGGATGTCCCTACTTTTTCACCTACGGCATCCCCCCCCCCCTTTTCTCCCTTTTCGGATTCCTTCCCCTTTCCCTTCAACTCTCTCATCTTTTGATGCCACTCATTTACTTGGGAGGGTGAAAGAGGATGAAGTGTGACCTTTCGGCCATCCTTCTCAAGCGTATACCGGTTGGACCTCCCATCGTGTTTAGTAGACCTATCATATTGCCATGGTCTACCTAACAACAAGTGACATGCTTGCATTGGGATCACGTCACAAAGCACTTTATCGTGGTAGTTTCCCACCTTAAACCGAATCACACATTGCCTTGTGACCTTTAATTCACCACAATCGTTCAACCATTATAGCTTGTAAGGACTAGTGTGTAGTGTAGTTGGTAGCTTCCAGAAATTTACCATAGCATGGCTCGCAACATTTGTACAACTACCACTATCAATCACCAAGGTGCACACACTCCCCTTTACAAGACATTTAGTATGGAATAGATTTTCCCTTTGACTCGGGTCATCTATCGCCTTACTAATCATGACACGTCTAACCACAAAGTTTGGAACCACACACTCCCCTTCTTGTGGATAGACATCTTCACTACCATCTAATTCATCATCATTCGGCCCATTTTCAGCTCCCTCTCCATCTTGAGGCTCGGCCTCATCCTCCCCCTTTTCGGAAACCACCTCCTCACCAAGGTAGTACACTTTCCCTTCTCGTTGGATCACATTGCGCCGGTTCGGACATTCATTGGCCTTATGCCCCCAACCTTGGCACTTGAAACATTGGAACCCCTTTGGGTTGGGATATTTGTGAGCCTCCGGTTTCGGAGGGAATTTAGGGACTGTTTTGGACTCGGGCAGCTTCGTAGGGGCGGGTTGGTCCTTGTTTTTGGGCCAACCCGAGGGGGTTTGTACCCTTGCCTTGTAGGATGATCTGTCCTTAAGTTCCCTTTCAATCTCAAGGGCCGCTTGGAATATACCGTCTATGGTTTCAAACCGGTGAAGGGTCAAATGAGTGGAGATCTCTTTGTTCAATCCACACTTGAACCGGATGATGTCGTGACTGATTTGCTCCCCACGATGATCAAGTTTCAACATGAGTTGTTGGAACTCGTCAAAATAGGCCATCACACTCTTGCCTCCTTGCCGCAAGCCATATAATCTAGCAAGCAACTCATGACGATATCTCTCGGGAAGGTATCGTTGTCTCATCAAATACCTCAACCGATACCAAGATGGTGGCTGCCCATCAACTAATTCATTACCAAATCATTTAACATACTCCCACCAAGTGTTAGCATAGCCCTCGAGGTGAGCTATAGCGTAGCAACTCTTCTTTTCTTCCGAGATGTCATTAACTTGGAAAACTTTGACACAAGCCGATTCCCAAGTTAAGTAGGTCTCGGGGTCACTTTCACCCTTAAAGATGGGTAGGCTCAACTTGATGGTGTTGATGCCTACGTCTCTCTCTTGGTGTCGGTTTCCCCTATCTCCATACCCCCGGTATCTCCTAGGTTCTCCTCGACCCCCTCTTAACTCCTCCTCCCTCATATAAGCATCATCAAAGGCTCCATCTCCTTCATACTCCTCTCTACCGTATCCTTCAAAGTGGGCTGGTCGGCCTTGGCCGTTTTGATTCGGAGGATTTGGAATTTGTGGTCTTTGGGTTAATGGAGCTTGGAATGGAGGGTTCGGATTTAGTGGAGGTACTTGGCGTCCAAATCCCTCTTGTGGAGTTGGAGGGGCTTGGAAATTTAGTGGTCTAGTGGGGTCTCGGTTTGGAGGAAAATAGGTAGTTTGGCTTGCGGTATTTAGTGGAGCTTGGGGTGCATTTAGCATTTGGTGGACTGTTTCGGGGGTGATGGTTGCGGAGGAGGTCCTATCATGACCATTGGTAGATACATGTAGAGGAGTAGAAGGACGAGAGTTCCTTTCTCTCCACTTGTTCTAATCTCCCACTAATAGTCGACACTTCCGCCTTTATTGCTGCCAAGTCCCCTCTCACGGCCCCAAATTCCGAATTCAACCTTTCAAGTGTCCGGGTAACGGCCTCAAGAGTGACCCTCATAGAATCAAGGGCATTAGTATCCACATTATGAGACGTAGTCCCTTCCATTGTCAAGATATTATCCGCTTTAGTTCACCACAAGTTCGTGTTCCACAAGTGTTGTATAATTGGCTAGTAACCGTGAAATTTTAAAGGTATGAGTAAGCTCTTATCCGGAATGGATTCTTGTTTGAAGACTCAAAGAATTCTTGCCGGACTAGAGTCAAAAAAATCAGCAATTCATTCAAACGAATAAAAGCACTCAAATAATCGTTGACACGAACAAACGGCTCAAGGAACTAGTTGACAACCTAGTAGGAACGTACTAGTTTGTTAATTAGTTCTAGGACCAAGTAAGTGAAACCAAGGATCAACAATTAGCAACCAAAGAATATCCTAAGTTGAGCTTATAGTGACGTGGCAGCATGCAATGGTTCCACACGTTCTTTTTTTTTTTTTTTTTTTTGTTAATATTCACACAACTTGTTATAGTTTGCAAAGTGTTTTGGTGGGAAAAATAAAATCTTGCAGTATTTCACCCCTTTTCAAACTCAAGAAAGTGAGGTTAGGTTGACTAATCCCACAAAACAAGGCTCCTTGAATTAGGGAAAAGTGATTGACAAGACTAGAAGGTGATGGGTGCAAGTCTTTCACAACAACTTTATAGCTTGTCTTACAACTTGAGCACACAACAAGATGATCAAGATGAACAAATTCAAAAGATGAACACCTCAACAAACTTCATCAACTTCTTTAGCACATAAACACACAACCACCGATTTTTCTTTTGGTTATCAACAACATACACTTTCGGCCACTTCAAGTCACTACACAATGTTCAAGTTTTCAAGCTCAACTTTTGGATTTAGACACCTTAGTGTTGGTGAGAAAGAAACCAACACTAGAAACTCACTAAACAAGCAAAATAACACCTAGATCTAAACATACAAACATCATTCTTGGTTTCAACTTTTAATGGACAGATTTTCAGAATTCCTTTTTGGTGTTGTTTGTTTAAGACGTGAACTAGCCCAAGATGGGTTATGTTGGAACACAACCGGTCTTGCTTTGATACCAAATGATACAAAATCAAACCAACAACACCAAGAGATTCAAGTAGGCTCGGATTTCAGTTCAACAACACAAGCACAACAAGTTTAAGTTTCGGTTTTTCAGTCCAACAACACAAGAACAACAAGATAGATAACAATGCTAGTGAATCGAAAAGAGCCCCACACGGCTTCACTAGACTTTAAGATAGCAAAATCAACAACAACAACAAGATAATGAAAGATAGATAACTTGACATATAACATTCAAGAAACTAAGAACCCTAACATCAAGAGAGGACCCTAAGTCTAATGAATATAAACACCAAGTTCTTACGAGGACCAAGAGGCACTCAACGACCTCAAAACCCTTGTTTCTAGCCAAAGAGACAACACAAGTATCCCTCTACTTGTGAGATAAAGGGGCGGCTTCTAGGAGTAGAGAGAGAGAGAAATGTTTAGTGTTTTTAGGTTACAAAAATCAGCATTCCAAAAACTAAGGGATAACTCTCTAACTTGTTCTATTTATACTACAAACAAAAGGGGTAAAATGACCCATCCGCCCTTGCTTCTTGTGCCAACCTTGGAGAGTAGTTTATTACACATTAAGGCCTCTCTTCACACATAGAAACGTTTAGGTCCTTGGTTGGTTCAATCACCAACTCACACACGGCCATTTGCATGAACAAGGCTTGGAGTTTTTGTAATTCCCGAGCTTGGCTTCGTGTGAAAGGCCGTGTACCTGTGGAGGCTGCCCCAACCGTATTAATTATGAAGACTGAGACTGAGATTTTGGGAGGTAGTGATCTAATCGACATGCCCCAAATAAGATAATATAGCTGAGTTAGGGTCAAATATGTAACCCCAATTGGAAGGATATTAATACCGAGCCACTGGTAAGGACAAGCTGTGAGTGACCCTCATCTATCAGGTACCCAAACGAGAATGGTGGGACCCTCACCCAATAGGTTAAGCTACCTTATCAACCCTCATATAGCAGGTTAGAAGTCTCAACCTACGCTGGCTATGTAGTTTTGGAATGCAAGTATTTCTTCTAAGAATCACACCTTCTTCTAGCAGGTGAGTTCCCATCCTTGGGTTCACTCGGTGTTGAATCCTACTCCCATATGAATAGACACTGAACTAATTATACTGAGTTGAACTAGACTGAGTTAGATGAGTTCCCATGAACGACAAAATACTACTGAATTCTAATAACTGACTGAGTTTTACTGAGGACTTAACTGAATACTGATTGGGACTGGACTGACACTGAGATTACTAAGTTTTCCTGAGTTCTGTTACTGATTAAATTATAATGATCATTGCTTGATAGAGAGTATCTTAATAATTGACACTGGCTATAGGACACAACTAAATTATCGAGTATTAAATACCCCACGACACGATAGCATGAAAATAATAAGACAAGACCATTATTGAACATGTGACCATAGTCATGAATTCACAATACAATCATTGAGGGATTTTACAAGAACCTGAAGGTCATAAACTTGTACATAGATAGGAAAGCATACAATAATCATAAATTCACAATTTTAATCTCATGAACATTTCCTCAAATAATTACAAGACACATCTTTAGCATGGAAGTCCTTTTGAACATGTGGGTACTTCATGAGTTCATTATTTGGATCATAAATGGGTCATAATACACAATTCTTTTTCACTTAGGCATTTTAACAAACACATGAAAGGCATAAACTGTTCTAGGGCATGAATCAACAACTAATACATCATGGCTATAACAAGAACTTCAAATTTAAGAATTCCAATCCACATACTATCATAAATTCATGAAAATTCAATAAAGATTCAATCTTGGAAATCATAACACAACATTTACATGTGTACAATCAAACCCACGACATGGAATTCAAATCTCATATTTTGAAAAGGGTTTCTTGAGATCTAAGGGTGTAAGTACCCTTGGATGAACACTTTAAATACCTTTGTTGAACAATTTTGTAAAGTTAATGGAGAAATCTTGAGTTCTTGATTTGAAATTAATCACCTAGGGTTTTCTTGTTGCTGAGAAATTGTAAAATAATGAGTATATTTAGCCAAAAGAGGGAAAAATTTTATGTTATGAGGGCTGAAGGTTGGGGTAAAAGACCTAATTACCCTTAAAGATGCGGGTTTAAAAGATAGAAAAATGTGCCCAGCGATGCTGCATCTGACGCAGCACGTCAAGGGTACCAATGTGATAACCGTCGCGCCTCGCCGACATCGTGTCAGTTCACTAGAAATTTCCTTAAGCTAGGAAACATTTTATATGTCGACACGATTGGCAATGTGATTCCCCAACATCACATTGACTCACTGTTTTAGGATTTCAAACAAGGTCTAAACAAGGTCCAAAAAAATCCGAAACTCATCTGGGAACCCTATAGACATTCCTAATCATGAGTTAACTTAAATATCAATCTTTAACAAATGTGAAGGTAGCCAAATAAGATTTACAACCTTTAAAGGCTAAAAATAAAACTAAGTCTGGGTACTTAGCCAAAATATTCTAAGTCTGGGACCCCTTGACAAACATTAATGGATTGAATTAAGCTTAGAGTTTTACGGGGTCTTACAATAAGTTTAGAGATATGATAATGGTAGGATATGATAGAAAGAAGGCAGATTATGTGTTTAGAAAGGCAAGCATGTTATCAAGAAGGGTGTAAGTATGTGTGAGTGCTGAAGCTAAGGAAAGTTAATAATAGTGTATGTTAAGGGAGTGTTCAAGAATGAAGTTAGTATTGTTCATTAAAGGTTTAGGGATATCAATTTTAAGTGTTAGAATCTAATCCTGAATATGGGATAATTGAGCTAACAGAAAGAAGAGTTGAAGCTCTAGATGGTGTGAACTCAGGGTATGGTCTCAAAGATTCTAAGTGATACGGAATCAAACCAACAACACCAAGAGCTTCAAGTAGGCTCGGATTTCAGTCCAACAACACAAGAACAACAAGTTTAAGTTTCGATTTTTCAGTCCAACAACACAAGAACAACAAGATAGATAACAATGCTAGTGAATCGAAAAGAGCCCCACACGGCTTCACTAGACTTTAAGATAACAAAATAAACAACAACAACAAGATAAAGAAATATAGATAACTTGACATATAACATTCAAGAAACTAAGAACCCTACACCAAGAGAGGACCCTAAGTCTAATGAATATAAACACCAAGTTCTTACGAGGACCAAGAGGCACTCAACGACCTCAAAACCCTTGTTTCTAGCCAAAGAGACAACACAAGTATCCCTCTACTTGTGAGATAATAGGGACGGCTTCTAAGAGAGAGAGAGAGAGAGACGAAATGTTTAGTGTTTTTAGGTTACAAAATCAGCATTCAAAAACTAAGGAATAACTCTCTAACATGTTCTATTTATACTACAAACAAAAGGGGTAAAATGACCCATCCGCCCTTGCTTCTTGTGCCAACCTTGGAGAGTAGTTTATTACACATTAAGACCTCTCTTCACACATAAAAACGTTTAGGTCCTTGGTTGGTTCAATCAGTAACTCACACACGGCCATTTGCATGAACAAAGCTTGGAGTTTTTGTAATTCCCGAGCTTGGCTTCGTGTGAAAGGCCGTGTACCTGTGGAGGCTGCCCCAACCGTATCATCCTCTCCATCTTGAGAGGAATTTGACCTCAAATTCAGCATTTGGTCATCTTCAACCGCATCCACGAGGGAGAGATCACCAACGTTGAAAGTGTTGTGCACTTGATATTCCGGTGGAAGGTCAATCTTGTAGGCGTTGTCATTGATTCTCTCAAGTACTTGGAAAGGACCATCACCCCTTGGCAGCAATTTGGACTTCCTTTGAGCTGGAAACCGATCCTTTCGAAGATGCACCCACACCCAATCTCCGGGTTCAAGCACAAGCCTTCTTCTCCCTTTGTTTACCCTTTTTGCAACCTCTTGGTTCTTCTTTTCAAGCTTGATCCGCACCGTCTCATGCATTTTCTTCATTGCCTCGGCTCTTTTATTTCCATCTAAGCTGGTCATGAGATCACTAGACAAAGGAGTGAGATCTAAAGGGGTAAGGGGATTCAGGCCGTAAACACATTCAAAGGGAGTCATTCCCGTGCTCGAATGTATTACCCGGTTGTATGCAAATTCCACCAAGGGTAGGTGATCTTCCCATGAAGTCAGTTTACCTTTAACCATAGAACGTAGCATAGACCCTAAGGTTCTATTTACTACCTCCGTTTGGCCATCGGTTTGTGGGTGGCAAGACGTGGAGAAAAGTAACTTCGTTCCAAGCCTACCCCACATGGACTTCCAAAAGAGACTTAGGAACTTGGAGTCCCTATCGCTCACAATAGTCCTCGGTACCCCGTGAAGCTTTACAACATGTTCAACAAATAATGAAGCTACACTACGAGCATCCTCGGTTTTAGCACATGGAATAAAATGAGCCATTTTAGAGAATCTATCAACAATAACAAAAATGCTATCTCGGCCCTTTCTAGTCCTTGGCAGCCCCAAAACAAAATCCATCGAAATGTCCAACCAAGGTCTAAGGGGAGTAGGGAGTGGGGTGTATAATCCTTGAGGTAGGAGACGAGATTTCGCACTCCGGCAGGCCACGCATTGACTACAAATTTTAGTGACGTCTTTGCGCATTTTGGGCCAATAGAAGTTCTCCTCTAAGATTCCGAGGGTCTTGTCTACCCCAAAGTGCCCCATGAGGCCTCCGTCATGGGTCTCCCTCACAAATAATTCCCTCCAAGAACTAGAAGGAACACACAACCTCCTCCCTTTGAACAAATACCCATCGAACCGAGAGTAGGAGGAATGGTCATTCTCCTTAAGCCAACGGTCCCTTCCCCACTCTTCGCATTCCCTAAAAATAGGAGCAAAGGTAGGATCCTCGGGATACAACAACCGCAAGCTCTCAAAACCCATCAATTTTGAAGACAAGGTAGCAACAAGCACATGTTTCCTAGACAAGGCATCGGCAACAACATTTTCCTTTCCCCTTTTGTAATGAATTACATAAGGGAAAGTCTCGATGAACTCAATCCACTTAGCATGACGCCTATTCAACTTGTCTTGGCTCTTAAGGTGTTTCAACGACTCATGATCCGTTCGTATCACAAACTCCTTAGGCCACAAATAATGTTGCCAATTTCCCAAAGCTCTGACAAGGGCGTACAACTCCAAATCATAAGTTGAGTAATTAAGAGTTGCCCCTTTGAGCTTTTCACTGAAATAAGCAACGGGCTTACCTTCTTGTATCAAAACAGCCCCGATGCCAACCTTACTAGCATCACACTCTACTTCAAACATCTTATCAAAATCGGGCAATTGCAATAAAGGAGCCGAGATGAGCGTAGCTTTCAAGGCCTCAAAAGCCCTAGCCTGCTCATCACCCCATTTAAAGGGTCCGTCCTTTCTAATTACCTCGGTCAAGGGGGCTGCTATGGAACTAAATCCTTTGACAAACCTCCTATAAAAGCTTACCAACCCGTGGAAACTTCGGATTTCTCCAATAGTTTTAGGGGTCGGCCAACTTCGAATAGAGTCTATCTTGGAATCGTCCACTTCCACACCCCTTGAGCTCACGACAAAACCCAAGAATATAACCTTATCAACACCAAAAGAACACTTCTCCATGTTGGCATAAAACTTCTCCTTTCGGAGCACATCAAACACACATCTCAAATGCATTACATGATCATCAATAGATTTACTATACACCAACACATCGTCAAAGTAAACCACCACAAACTTTCCAATATAATAAGGCTTCATTACATGATTCATTAGCCTCATAAAGGTGCTAGGAGCATTGGTAAGGCCGAAGGGCATGACCAGCCACTCATATAGACCGAATTTGGTCTTGAATGCGGTCTTCCACTCATCACCGAGTTGCATGCGAATTTGGTGATAGCCGCTCCTAAGGTCCACTTTAGAAAACAAACAAGATCCGTGGAGCTCATCTAACATATCATCTAGTCTAGGGATTGGATGACGATACCTTATAGTGATTTTGTTGATGGCTCTACAATCGACGCACATGCGCCAAGTTCCGTCCTTCTTCGGTACCAAAAGCACCGGAACAGCACACGGACTCATGTTTTCCTTGATGTATCCCTTTTTGAGAAGCTCCTCAACTTGTCTTTCAAGCTCCTTAGTGTCCATGGGATTGCTCCTATAGGCCGGTTTGTTTGGAAGTTGTGAACCCGGCACCAAATCAATTTGGTGCTCAATTCCCCGAAGTGGGGGCAATCCTTGCGGAAGTTCTTGAGGAAATACATCTTCATACTCCTGCAACACACAAGAAATCAAAGGGGAAATGGAAGAATTAGTGGGGTTAGTATTAAAACAATGGGCCAAAAGTAACATCGGCTTGTTTTCATCATGGTCCACGAAGAGTTCTTTCCTCCTAGCCAACATCACTACGTTTTGCATCTCCCTTGTCGTTGGGACAGCCTCGGATGTCCCTACTTCCTCACCTACAGCATTCCCCCCCTTTTCTCCCTTTCCGGATTCCTTCCCCTTTCCCTTCAACTCTCTCATCTTTTGATGCCACTCATTTACTTGGGAGGGTGAAAGAGGATGAAGTGTGACCTTTCGGCCATCCTTCTCAAGCGTATACCGGTTGGACCTCCCATCGTGTTTAGTAGACCTATCATATTGCCATGGTCTACCTAACAACAAGTGACATGCTTGCATTGGGATCACGTCACAAAGCACTTCATCGTGGTAGTTTCCCACCTTAAACCGAATCACACATTGCCTTGTGACCTTTAATTCACCACAATCGTTCAACCATTGTAGCTTGTAAGGACTAGTGTGTAGTGTAGTTGGTAGCTTCAAGAAATTTACCATAGCATGGCTCGCAACATTTGTACAACTACCACTATCAATCACCAAGGTGCACACACTCCCCTTTACAAGACACTTAGTATGGAATAGATTTTCCCTTTGACTCGGGTCATCTATCGCCTTACTAATCATGACACGTCTAACCACAAAGTTTGGAACCACACACTCCCCTTCTTGTGGATAGACATCTTCACTACCATCTAATTCATCATCATTCGGCCCATTTTCAGCTCCCTCTCCATCTTGAGGCTCGGCCTCATCCTCCCCCCTTTCGGAAACCACCTCCTCACCAAGGTAGTACACTTTCCCTTCTCGTAGGATCACATTGCGCCGGTTCGGACATTCATTAGCCTTATGCCCCCAACCTTGGCACTTGAAGCATTGGAACCCCTTTGGGTTGGGATATTTGTGAGCCTCCGGTTTCGGAGGGAATTTAGGGACTGTTTTGGACTCGGGCAGCTTCGTAGGGGCGGGTTGGTCCTTGTTTTTGGGCCAACCCGAGGGGGTTTGTACCCTTGCCTTGAAGGATGATCTCTCCTTAAGTTCCCTTTCAATCTCAAGAGCCGCTTGGAATATACCGTCAATGGTTTCAAACCGGAGAAGGGTCAAATGAGTGGAGATCTCTTTGTTCAACCCACACTTGAATCGGATGATGTCGTGACTGATTTGCTCCCCACGATGATCAAGTTTCAACATGAGTTGTTGGAACTCGTCAAAATAGGCCATCACACTCTTGCCTCCTTGCCGCAAGCCATATAATCTAGCAAGCAACTCATGACGATATCTCTCGGGAAGGTATCGTTGTCTCATCAAATACCTCAACCGATACCAAGGTGGTGGCTGCCCATCAACTAATTCATTACCAAATCGTTTAACATACTCCCACCAAGTGTTAGCATAGCCCTCGAGGTGAGCTATATAGCGTAGCAACTCTTCTTTTCTTCCGAGATGTCATTAACTTGGAAAACTTTGTCACAAGACGATTCCCAAGTTAAGTAGGTCTCGGGGTCACTTTCACCCTTAAAGATGGGTAGGCTCAACTTGATGGTGTTGATGCCTACGTCTCTCTCTTGGTGTCAGTTTCCCCTATCTCCATACCCCCGGTATCTCCTAGGTTCTCCTCGACCCCCTCTTAACTCCTTCTTCCTCATATAAGCATCATCAAAGGCTCCATCTCCTTCATACTCCTCTCTACCGTATCCTTCAAAGTGGGCTGGTCGGCCTTGGCCGTTTTGATTCGGAGGATTTGGAATTTGCGGTCTTTGGGTTAATGGAGCTTGGAATGGAGGGTTCGGATTTAGTGGAGGTACTTGGCGTCCAAATCCCTCTTGTGGAATTGGAGGGGCTTGGAAATGTAGTGGTCTAGTGGGGTCTCGGTTTGGAGGAAAATAGGTAGTTTGGCTTGCGGTATTTAGTGGAGCTTGGGGTGCATTTAGCATTTGGTGGACTGTTTCGGGGGTTTTGGTTGCGGAGGAGGTCCTATCATGACCATTGGTAGATACATGTAGAGGAGTAGAAGGACGAGAGTTCCTTTGACTCTCCACTTGTTCTAATCTCCCACTAATAGTCGACACTTCCCCCTTTATTGCTGCCAAGTCCCCTCTCACGGCCCCAAATTCCGAATTCAACCTTTCAAGTGTCCGGGTAACGGCCTCAAGAGTGACCCTCATAGAATCAAGGGCATTAGTATCCACATTATGAGACGTAGCTCCTTCCATTGTCAAGATATTATCCGCTTTAGTTCACCACAAGTTCGTGTTCCACAAGTGTTGTATAATTGGCTAGTAACCGTGAAATTTTTTTAAGGTATGAGTAAGCTCTTATCCGGAATGGATTCTTGTTTGAAGACTCAAAGAATTCTTGCCGGACTAGAGTCAAAAATCAGCAATTCATTCAAACGAATAAAAGCACTCAAATAATCGTTGACACGAACAAACGGTTCAAGGAAAAAGTTGACAACCTAGTAGTAGGAAGGTACTAGTTTGTTAATTAGTTCTAGGACCAAGTAAGGGAAACCAAGGATCAACAATTAGCAACCAAAGAATATCCTAAGTTGAGCTTATAGTGACGTGGCAGCATGCAATGGTTCCACACGTTCTTCTTCTCTTTTTTTTTTTTTTTTTGTGTTAATATTCACACAACTTGTTATAGTTTGCAAAGTGTTTTGGTGGGAAAAATAAAATTTTGTAGTATTTCACCCTTTTCAAACTCAAGAAAGTGAGGTTTGGTTGACTAATCCCACAAAACAAGGCTCCTTGAATTAGGGAAAAGTGATTGACAAGACTAGAAGGTGATGGGTGCAAGTCTTTCACAACAACTTTATAGCTTGTCTTACAACTTGAGCACATAACAAGATGAACAAGATGAACAAGTTCAAAAGATGAACACCTCAACAAACTTCATCAACTTCTTTAGCACATAAACACACAACCATCGATTTTTCTTTTGGTTATCAACAACATACAACTTTCGGCCACTTCAAGTCACTACACAATGTTCAAGTTTTCAAGCTCAACTTTTGGATCTAGACACCTTAGTGTTGGTGAGAAAGAAACCAACACTAGAAACTCACTAAACAAGCAAAATAACACCTAAATCTAAACATACAACATCATTCTTGGTTTCAACTTTTAATGGACAGATTTTCAGAATTTCGTTTTGGTGTTGTTTGCTTAAGCCGTGAACTAGCCCAAGATGGGTTATGTTGGAACACAACCGGTCTCGCTTTGATACCAAATGATACGGAATCAAACCAACAACACCAAGAGCTTCAAGTAGGCTCGGATTTCAGTCCAACAACACAAGAACAACAAGTTTAAGTTTCGGTTTTTCAGTCCAACAACACAAGAACAACAAGATAGATAACAATGCTAGTGAATCGAAAAGAGCCCCACACGGCTTCACTAGACTTAAGATAACAAAATCAACAACAACAACAAGATAAAGAAAGATAGATAACTTGACATATAACATTCAAGAAACTAAGAACCCTACACCAAGAGAGGACCCTAAGTCTAATGAATATAAACACCAAGTTCTTACGAGGACCAAGAGGCACTCAACGACCTCAAAACCCTTGTTTCTAGCCAAAGAGACAACACAAGTATCCCTCTACTTGTGAGATAATAGGGACGGCTTCTAAGAGAGAGAGAGAGACGAAATGTTTAGTGTTTTTAGGTTACAAAATCAGCATTCAAAAACTAAGGAATAACTCTCTAACATGTTCTATTTATACTACAAACAAAAGGGGTAAAATGACCCATCCGCCCTTGCTTCTTGTGCCAACCTTGGAGAGTAGTTTATTACACATTAAGACCTCTCTTCACACATAAAAACGTTTAGGTCCTTGGTTGGTTCAATCACCAACTCACACACGGCCATTTGCATGAACAAAGCTTGGAGTTTTTGTAATTCCCGAGCTTGGCTTCGTGTGAAAGGCCGTGTACCTGTGGAGGCTGCCCCAACCGTATCACTAAGTTAGTAAGTATTTATGTTATTATATGATGACTATTGGGTTTATAGAAAGATAAGAGTTGTATCTCAGAAGAAAGTATAAGCAATGGGTTTTATACTTTCAGTTATAGTCCTCCAGAGTAAATTTGTTATTGATGTGTATTGTCATCTCTCAAAATTTATAGTAACATAGTTGCAGTTCAGGTTAGAGTCTATTAAAGGGATCCACGAGCTTAGAATGATCGATTAAAGATAAGGGTGAGATGGTAGGAAAAGGAAACAAGTCAGATTCTCAAATTCTAGTAGTGACGCTAGTGTGTTACAGAACAATGCTAGGGAGAAAGATGCCCCACCCAGTCTTTTTTCAGTATTTGTACTTTAGTTATTACGATATCAACTAATGCCTTACATGTCAACCCCATGATCATAGTTCATGTTCATGCACATCATTCAGAATCTTGTACGCTTTTAGTTCCTTGTATAAGGAGTTCCAGTTTACTCAATAGTATGAATTATATTCCATGAATTTACTAACTCAAAAATCAGGTTATGTATCTCATGACTCGCATACTCATGTTTTACAAAATGTTCAGTTCCAGGTACTCACGATACACTCTTAATGATTAGTGAAACTTAAATTATGTCATATATGTCCTCAGTTTATATCTCTTCAATAAATTTATGTCATTGATGCTCTAGTACTAAGGCCTTAGTTAAGTGTTACAGTTATTCTTTCATGCTTCAGGATCTCATGTTCTAACCTTTCAATGACCTCTCCTTACGTTTAGATAGTGATGATGAACAATTATTTAGATGGGAGAGATTAAGTGTTTCTTATTATTATGGCACAGACTAGCATTATGGTGTTATGTGCAGTACCTTGAAATTTTGAGTTAGGCTTGAACATAGCGAGAGCAGGTAGTTTAACTCAAACTTTGGCTGGAGTAGTTATACATACCCATGTGAGTATTTAAGGAGAGAGGCTAAGCTTGAACTGGGTAGTTTCATTGCCTAAGGCCTAATAATTCTATCCTAGTTTATGATTCATAGGCCTATGTTCCATGTTACAGAATTTATAGCCATATTAAAAGTCCTTACTCATATATATTATTCAGATCATGCCCAAGTTTTTTGCTCCCTAATGTTATTTGAATTTCTTAGAAAGAGTGTTGAAGAAACACTCCAGTTGAGTATAAGATTTTAGTATAATTCAGTTCGTATAGCTAAAAATTCAATTCAGCAGTCAGACAAACAAGTTCCTATGGTTTTCCATCTTTCCATTTGGTCTTACTATCTAAAGTTTCATGAATATGGCTAGTCCATAAGGCAACTCATTTACGTCCATGCAAATTGTGAATTTAGTTTTGTTCATGCATCATGTTTCAGATTCAGATATTTAGTCATGATTCAGTTTGTAAGTGTCCCGGGTATCATCTCAGTCTTTCCTTAGTATTTTAGCCAAGTCAGTATCATTCAGGGGATGAATGGTCCTAAGGAGGAGATGTTGTATACCCTGAGTTTTCATGTACGAAACCCCTCAACTTTTCTTCACAAAACAAGATCCAACCTAAGGTCATGCTTACTCATAAGTTGACTCTCTCATCTCTATCTTAGCTTTATAACCATTCTCATTTCATTGCTTGTGTTCAAGAAATCAGTTCAATTTATGTATCGTACATAGAATCAGTTATGCAATCATGTTCCAAGTCATACATTTTTAGTATACGATCTCAGTTCCCTTAGGGTTCTCAGTCTAACCAGTCTCATTCGAGGAAGAATGTTCCCAAGGGGGAGATAATGTAACACCCCGTATTTTTGGGCTAGAATTCAAACCATTGTTACCATGCGTTCAGACTTGAACCCAATTATTCTATGTATATGTATGTGTGATTATCAAATATATGGTGTGGGGATATCTTTTCATATTGATTGAGGTAATAATACCCTCCTAACTCAAAGATAAGTTGAGGAATTTTCTATCGATAGGGTTTTGATGAATGCTCCAACTAGGGTCCACTTTAGATGAGTTCATATCCTAGAATATATTGATTCATGTATCCTACTATATATCAAATTAAATTTCTTTGAGTTTTATTTTTAATGCATCTAGTTTCACCTTAATCCAACATCGGAGTAGGAAGTTATGCCCATTGTACCTCAGCATATCCAGTTGTCATCAAGGTGACAACAAGGCTGATAGGCTATCAACCAGTTGGAAAGCCATCAGCCAAGTCGTCAATCATAGGTAGAATCACTAAAGAAGGTGAAGACTAGGCTAATAGGTTATCAATCAGTTGATAATCCATAAGCCAAAGTCATCAAACTTAGGCAGTAACTCTGAAAGAGTTGACGACTAGGCTGATAGGCTATCAACCAGTTGATAAGCCATCAGCCAAGTCGTCACCTATGAATGAAACATGAAATGGAGTTTATAACTAGGATGATAGGCTATTAACCAGTTGAAAATACATCAACCAAGTCATTAACCTTAGGCACAATCAGTGAAGAAGGTGAAGACTGGGCTGATAGGATATCAACCAGTTAACATGTCATCAGCCAAAGTCATCAACCTTAGGCAATAACTCTGAAGGAGTTGACGACTAGGCTGATAGGCTATCAACCAATTGATAAGCCCTCAGCCAAGTCATCAGCCATAACTAGAACATAAAATACAATTGATGACTAGGATGATAGGCTATCAACCAGTTGACAAGCCACCAGCCAAGTCATCAACAAAAGAAATTCCAACAATTTTGATTTAGTTTTGTAGGGGTATTTTGGCTTTCCTCACCTCAAACCCAACCCCTCCCATGACTTAAAGCATCATTAGGCGTTATTATCTATTACTTATCAGTTTTAGATATCATTAATCCTCTTCACTCTCAAGAACAATAAGATTAGGGTTTCTTCCCAAGATTAAGAAATTCAAGTTTTCTTTTCCTAAGAATCCAAGAATTCAAGCTTACAAAGTCAAGAAAATCTTCAAGAAACATCAAGAATAGAGTTTCTTTCACAAGTTCATTATTAAAGTCCAAAGATTCAGACTCTCTTCACAAGTTAAGAAAAATTAAGGTATGTGGGTTTATGAACAAGGATACCTTTCCACCTTTGTGCCCAAATTGTATAATTTTAAGATTCAATTTACTTGTTTTGAATTAGGGTTCATACCCAAGTTTCGATATTCTTGAAGCATGATATTTAAAGATTTAAGTATATCAATAATTGCTTATGTTTATGTTTTAACTTATAAGATTTATATTATGAATGAGATTGCACTATCTTGACTGATATTGTCGAAGTATTTCATGATTTATATTGAGCATGAAGTTTTGTTATGAATTACCATGAATTTAAAGCATGAACTTTTAAGCCCTAAGTTTAGTGTTGAGATTTCAAGAAGATTATGCTCTTAATTATTCTTTGACAATCCTATACCAAGATTTAACACAAGAATTGATCCTTTGATCGTAAGTTAAGATATCGAATCCACATTTGTTTATTTTGATTATAATTTAATGCAAAGAGAAACATAACTGGTTTTCATTATAAACCCTAGTGCGATTTTAAGGTGGATTTCCTGAAGTATGAGAATATAAGTAATATGGGAGTAGTATTTAGCACCGAGTTGGATATGAGTCCAAGTTCACATGCCCAAAACTATGTGCCACCATAGGTTTAAGTCCCATCGTGGGTTAAGTATAGTGACCACTTAAGTTAAGGTTCTATTCCAATGGAAAGGGTAGAACATCTCTCCCCAACATGGGTAAGAAGTTGGACTCTATGATATCTCTCATGGTTTTTGTTGGTTAGAAGAATGTCATAAAAGATGGACCAAAAAACAAAGATTTTAGAAACTAAGTATTATGGCTCACAAAGTTTATCCTTATGCCTCATTACTCATGTTTATGCTTTTGCAGTCATTGTTTTATTTAATCTCAAGGTGATATGTACACTTAGCATGCATTGGTTTGAAAGTATATTTATATATTGAGTTATTGTTTTACTTATGAATTCTCCCCCACATACTCAGTACATTCTAGAAGTACTGACCCATATATATTTCTATGTGCTTCATTGTCTCATAATGTAGGTACTAGTTGTATCCCACACATCATAATCAGACAGTGTGTAGCTTCCAGTCAGTAGGTGATGGGATATTTTTATTCGAGGTCTCAATTCAATCATAGTTCGAGTAGCATCTTGTTTTATTTATTCAGTCATATTGAATAGGGATAGCTGGGGGTCATGACTCGACTACCTATAGTCAATATTAGTAGAGGCTTCATAGATAGTTAGTAGAGTTGATGTATTTGATTCCAGTTTTGTTTTGTATAACCAGAGTTGTAATCATTTTAAATTGTTTTGTTTTGAATATGTTCAACTAAAGATATCTCTTCCGCACATTACTCCCAGTTTTATGTAATTACATCAGTAGCTAAAGTAATATGCTAGTACAAGGGTTATCTTGGGATCACTTGTGGTCTTAAGCACCATGTGACGTCTAGGGTGTACTTTTGGGGAATTACAGATGCCTATTGAGTACCTATGGTTTTTCTACTCATCCTAAAATTTTGTACTTTTTTGTGTAGATTTGAATACTAGTTGTCGTCACTGATTCGACATTCGTGCAGGGTTGATTAGAGATTAGGTGAGCTCTTAGAGTCAGAGTTACCCTTTTTCCTTCTTTTATATATGTCTAGTCTATCATCTTTGAGACAAATTGTATTTGACTATTCAATACTCATGGTTTATTTGTAGTAGCTCTTGTACCGATATTACTGACTCTTGGGATAGGTTGATTTTCTATCTATCTATTAGAGACTTTCATGACCGTATTATTGCTATTTAAGTCTTTCATTGTTAATTTCTGGATTTTAGGCCATTTTCTACCAATCTAGCCCAAAAATGAAAATAAATAACAAATACCACTATAGGGCCATCAGAAGGCCAATATATCAAGGTAAATGAGACTCGAACCCAAATACTAAACCCATAGGGGAAAAAATAAATATTGATCCACTTCATCCACTACTAAAAGAAATAATCTACGGGGATAACCATAATCATAAAATCTATGTCAAGGCACACAAAAATCGATACAAACCTACCAAGGCATACAATCATCGATAGGTACGAGAACCATATTAGAAACCAATGTAAATATAAAGGAAGGCTATAAAAACCACATCTATCATGGTGAAATCCAAAGTCACATACCTGATGGGTCTGAGAGAGAACAAATATGAATTGGTGCAAACTCGGACTGACCAACTGAATCATCAACTGAGGCTCTAAGCGCACTACTTCCTATATACGGTGCCACAACACCACCAAACTAATTTGAATAAGATGAATGACCAATAATCCTACGTCGGGGACACTCTCTAGACCAGTGACAGATCTTTCTATAGTGTAACAAACCCCTGAAGCACTAGCCTAGAAAGAAATGCAAGCTGACACTAACTGGCTAACTAACTGATGCTGAGGGAACTTCCTATCAAAATGACCATCCTTCCCATAATTATAACACACTTTAGGAACTCTAGGATGGTGAAACTCTATTTGAACAATGAAATCACGTTTGATTCACTCTCTAGACTAATGTTATATCTCACCACCACTAAAACAAACTCTTAGAATACTCTAGGATATTTCCCTCCCCCCTCCAAACCAGAATGGCCTCCATGGCCAGAAGACTTGTATCAAAAACTCCATAAGTTATAATAAGAACTCTGCCCACTGTGATCACCATGACTAATTTGAGAGCTACCCATAGTCTGAAATACTACCTATGTAGAACAGATAAGGGAAAGTGAAGCTGACCTCCGCCGAAAGGATCCTCACTCCCGGATGAAGTACCAAAATCATTGTACTGGTGACATAGACTCTTAACACCACCTCCAAAATTCTTAATACATGCTCGATCTATGTCCCTCATGTGATCAACAAACAGAATGAAGGACTACTCAACTTCTATCATATGCTTTATTGCCAAATGGAGTGGTAATGCTAATCCTCTAATAAATCTATGCACTATGTCATACTCTAAAGGATATAGTATAAGAATATATCTAGCCTACTCAAGAAACCCAATCTAATACTCTGAACTCAACAAGGAACCCTAATGAACACCAACAAACCCAACTCTGGCTTGAGAACTGCTTGATGAACTCAATGTCATCCCTAGCTGTGAGGTATCCATAAAAAGACTTGGGATCCCCAATCCTGAAACTAGAAAGGCTAAAATATTTGCAAACTCTATTTGAGCCTGGGTTAGCCCCAATTCCTCTGAATTGCACTAAAGATTTTCAACATCTATCACTGACTCCTTGGTTTGATGTTGTGTTGAAGCTCTGGGAACATGTGCTAAAATCCTATTTGTATCTATCAACATCCTTGCATTGCCCATCTGGGACAAAATAGAGTCAAAGAATGTATTTGAGTCTCATTGAAATATGAACACACGACAAGGAGTAAGGAATAGAATTTCCTAAAAATTCCCTTTAGCCTCCCAAAGATAGGATACAAACATCTTCTCCCCAATCCATAGGACTCTACTAGACACCTAGCTCTTGTACCAAAACATAGGTAAACCAAGCTCTGATACCAATTTTTCTTGATCCAATTTCTTAGGTAATGATAGTATCTACTTGTAATGCCCCGAATCCGGTACCCGAAACATTACACGATGCTCATGACCCCGAAGGACTACAAGCTAACACATGACTGATATCTATAACTTAGCACTAAATAATATACTATAAATACACATAATATAAGCTATAAGGACATAAGGTTCAAAACTAAACTAATACTGAATATAAAACAATGTCTATAATGGGGTATAACAATACCCAAAACTGAAATAAACTATCTGAAATATGTTGTAGTCTGAAAGCCTTTAAATTGTTTGAAATCTGTGGAATTGTTGGGAAATATCCCAAACTAACTCCGAACTATTAAAATAATAAATGAATTATAATAATCATGCTATCCTCGAATGATAAGGACTCACTACCAATCTAGCTGTTGAACGTCTGATCTACTAAGGATTCTTGGGAGCTCGTGCTTATAAACCTATGGTATAAAACACCATAGCACAAATGCATCAGTACGATTGAATGTACTGGTATGCAAGTGAGGTAGGCTGAATGTAAGGTTTCAGATGCATAAATAATAATAACTGAATGATGACATGAATGCGTGAGAAATACATGCATGAATACATAAACTGGGACTGGGGTCGTGACAATACTGAATACTGATGTACTGACATCTGAGTTTCCTAATACTAGGATACTAAATAACTGAGTCTATTGATGATATGAATTATGAATTTTACAGGTAATCGATATCTAAGGTTACTGGTACTATATTACCGATAATTGATACCATTCCAATAATGAACTTTTCATGTACTAACCATGATAATAATAATAACAATGTAAAGTAACTGGCTAACCCAAACAAAAAATACCTAATTAGGCCTTTCATAAACCCTCGCCGCCATGGGATAGGAGGTTCAATTAACAATCAGCAAATAACAATCAGAGCATACCTATACAACCCACCACAAGTCTGATAGATAGAAAAACAAAATAGTATATACCACAAGCCATGCTCTTTAGCTAGACCTATGCAACCTCCCATAAGGCTTATAGATATAGGTGCATATTGGTGATAGGTAATGCACATGCAAAAATTAATTCCAAGTAAGTCCATAATACCATAACCAATCCATGTACCATATAGTAACCTAGGGTATACACCTCCTCCAGCTCGATAGCTCACAAAGGTATGACCTACGGTTACCTCTCTTCTCCTTACACTGTCTTATGCGTGAAGGAGTCCCTAGAGGGTTTTGTAGTACCCATATACAACAAACTAGTCCTAATCTAGTATTTTAATGCCATCGTCAATCAATGTACTTGAACTGGAACCCATATCATCAATACCATTATCTATTCACTCTATCAAGTACCAGATATATATATACATAAAATATATGGGATAGAATCATAGATAAAAGTATATAAGTTTGTAAATTTATTTCCCAAGGTAAAATTCAGCACTAAATCATCATAAAAGTGTAGAATGGGTTGGAATATATCTTGACCGAGGTAAATAGTAATAGAAAAATTATCGACCAGAATCATTGTAATGACCCTTTAGGTAATTTTCATATTTCAACTTATTTCATTGATATAGTGATACAAGATCAAACCAACAACACCAAGAACTACAAGTTGGTTCGAATTTCAGTCCAACAACACAAGAACAACAAGCTTAAATTTCAGTTTTTCAGCTCAACAACACGAGAACAACAAGATGAACAACAATGCTAGTGAATCGAAAATAGCCCCACACGGCTTCACTAGACTTTAAGATAACAAAATCAACAACAACAACAAGATAAAGAAAAGATAGATAACTTGACATATAACATTCAAGATACTAAGAACCCTAACATCAAGAGAGGACCCTAAGTCTAATGAATGTAAACACCAAGTTCTTACGAGGACCAAGAGGCACTCAAAGACCTCAAAACCCTTGTTTCTAGCCAAAGAGACAACACAAGTATCCCTCTACTTGTGAGATATTGGTGGCGGCTCCAAGAGTGGAAAAGAGAGAGAGAAATGTTTAGTGCTTAGGTTACAAAAATCAGATTTCAAAAAGTGAAGTCTAACTCTCTAACATGTTCTATTTATACTACAAACAAAAGGGGCAAAATGACCCATCCGCCCTTGCTTCATGTGCCATCCTTGAAGAGTAGTTTATTACACATTAGGACCCCTCTTCACACATAAAAACGTTTAGGTCCTTGGTTGGTTCAATCACCAACTCACACACGGCCATTTGCATGAACAAAGCTTGGAGTTTTTGTAATTCCCGAGCTTGGCTTCGTGTGAAAGGCCGTGTACGTGTGGAGGCTGTCCCAACCGTATCATCCTCTCCATCTTGAGAGGAATTTGACCTCAAATTCAGCATTTGGTCATCTTCAACCGCATCAACGAGGGAGAGATCACCAACGTTGAAAGTGTTGTGCACTTGATATTCCGGTGGAAGGTCGATCTTGTAGGCGTTGTCATTGATTCTCTCAAGTACTTGGAAAGGACCATCACCCCTTGGCAGCAACTTGGACTTCCTTTGAGCTGGAAACCGATCCTTTCGAAGATGCACCCACACCCAATCTCCGGGTTCAAGCACAAGCCTTCTTCTCCCTTTGTTTACCCTTTTTGCAACCTCTTGGTTCTTCTTTTCAAGCTTGAGCCGCACCGTCTCATGCATTTTCTTCATTGCTTCGACTCTTTTATTTCCATCTAAGCTGGTCATGAGATCACTAGACAAAGGAGTGAGATCTAAAGGGGTAAGGGGATTTAGGCCGTAAACACATTCAAAGGGAGTCATTCCCGTGCTCGAATGTATTACCCGGTTGTATGCAAACTCCACCAAGGGTAGGTGATCTTCCCATGAAGTCAGTTTACCTTTAACCATAGAACGTAGCATAGACCCTAAGGTTCTATTTACTACCTCCGTTTGGCCATCGGTTTGTGGGTGGCAAGACGTGGAGAAAAGTAACTTCGTTCCAAGCCTACCCCACATGGACTTCCAAAAGAGACTTAGGAACTTGGAGTCCCTATCGCTCACAATAGTCCTCGGTACCCCGTGAAGCTTTACAACATGTTCAACAAATAATGAAGCTACACTACGAGCATCCTCGGTTTTAGCACATGGAATAAAATGAGCCATTTTAGAGAATCTATCAACAATAACAAAAATGCTATCTCGGCCCTTTCTAGTCCTTGGCAGCCCCAAAACAAAATCCATCGAAATGTCCAACCAAGGTCTAAGGGGAGTAGGGAGTGGGGTGTACAATCCTTGAGGTAGGAGACGAGATTTCGCACTCCGGCAGGCCACGCATTGACTACAAATTTTAGTGAAGTCTTTGCGCATTTTTGGCCAATAGAAGTTCTCCTCTAAGATTCCGAGGGTCTTGTCTACCCCAAAGTGCCCCATGAGGCCTCCGTCATGGGCCTCCCTCACAAATAATTCCCTCCAAGAACTAGAAGGAACACACAACCGCCTCCCTTTGAACAAATACCCATCGAACCGAGAGTAGGAGGAATGGTCACTCTCCTTAAGCCAACGGTCCCTTCCCCACTCTTCGCATTCCCTAAAGATAGGAGCAAAGGTAGGATCCTCGGGATACAACAACCGCAAACTCTCAAAACCCATCAATTTCGAAGACAAGGTAGCAACAAGCACATGCTTCCTAGACAAGGCATCGGCAACAACATTTTCCTTTCCCCTTTTATAATGAATTACATAAGGGAAAGTCTCGATGAACTCAATCCACTTAGCATGACGCCTATTCAACTTGTCTTGGCTCTTAAGGTGTTTCAACGACTCATGATCCGTTCGTATCACAAACTCCTTAGGCCACAAATAATGTTGCCAATTTCCCAAAGCTCTAACAAGGGCGTACAACTCCAAATCATAAGTTGAGTAATTAAGAGTTGCCCCTTTGAGCTTTTCACTGAAATAAGCAACGGGCTTACCTTCTTGCATCAAAACAGCCCCGATGCCAACCTTACTAGCATCACACTCTACTTCAAACATCTTATCAAAATCGGGCAATTGCAATAAAGGCGTCGAGATGAGCGTAGCTTTCAAGGCCTCAAAAGCCCTAGCTTGCTCATCACCCCATTTAAAGGGTCCGTCTTTTCTAATTACCTCGGTTAAGGGGGCTGCTATGGAACTAAATCCTTTGACAAACCTCCTATAGAAGCTTGCCAACCCGTGGAAACTTCGGATTTCTCCAATAGTTTTAGGGGTCGGCCAACTTCGAATAGAGTCTATCTTGGAATCGTCCACTTCCACACCCCTTGAGCTCACGACAAAACCCAAGAATATAACCTTATCAACACCAAAAGAACACTTCTCCATGTTGGCATACAGCTTCTCCTTTCGGAGCACATCAAACACACATCTCAAATGCATTACATGATCATCAATAGATTTACTATATACCAACACATCATCAAAGTAAACCACCACAAATTTTCCAATATAAGGCTTCATTACATGATTTATTAGCCTCATAAAGGTGCTAGGAGCATTGGTAAGGCCGAAGGGCATGACCAGCCACTCATATAGACCGAATTTGGTCTTGAATGCGGTCTTCCACTCATCACCGGGTTGCATGCGAATCTGGTGATAGCCACTCCTAAGGTCCACTTTAGAAAACAAACAAGATCCGTGGAGCTCATCTAACATATCATCTAGTCTAGGGATTGGATGACGATACCTTATAGTGATTTTGTTGATGGCTCTACAATCGACGCACATACGCCAAGTTCCGTCCTTCTTTGGTACCAAAAGCACCGGAACAGCACACGGACTCATGCTTTCCTTGATGTATCCCTTGTTGAGCAGCTCCTCAACTTGCCTTTCAAGCTCCTTAGTGTCCATGGGATTGCTCCTATAGGCCGGTTTGTTTGGAAGTTGTGAACCCGGCACCAAATCAATTTGGTGCTCAATTCCCCGAAGTGGGGGCAATCCTTGCGGAAGTTCTTGAGGAAATACATCTTCATACTCCTGCAACACATAAGAAATCAAAGGGGAAATGGAAGAATTAGTGGGGTTAGTATTAAAACAATGGGCCAAGAGTAGCATCGGCTTGTTTTCATCATGATCCACGAAGAGTTCTTTCCTCCTAGCCAACATCACCACATTTTCCATCTCCTTTGTCGTTGGGACAGCCTCGGATGTCCCGACTTCCTCACCTACGGCACTCCCCCCCTTTTCTCCCTTCCCGGATTCCTTCCCCTTTCCCTTCAACTCTCTCATCTTTTGATGCCACTCGTTTACTTAGGAGGGTGAAAGAGGATGAAGTGTGACCTTTCGGCCATCCTTCTCAAGCGTATACCGGTTGGTCCTCCCATCGTGTTTAGTAGACCTATCATATTTCCATGGTCTACCTAACAATAAGTGACATGCTTGCATTGGGATCACGTCACAAAGTACCTCATCGTGGTAGTTTCCCACCTTAAACCGAATCACACATTGCCGTGTGACCCTTAATTCACCACAATCATTCAACCATTGTAGCTTGTAAGGACTAGTGTGTGGTGTAGTTGGTAGCTTCAAGAAATTTACCATAGCATGGCTCGCAACATTTGTACAACTACCACTATCAATCACCAAGGTGCACACATTCTCCTTTATAAGACACTTAGTATGGAATAGATTTTCCCTTTGACTCGGGTCACCTATCGCCTTACTAATCATGACACGTCTAACCACAAAGTTAGGAACCACACACTCCCCTTCTTGTGGATAAACATCTTCACTACCGTCTACTTCATCATCATTCGGCCCATTTTCAGCTCCCTCTCCATCTTGAGGCTCGGCCTCATCCTCCCTCCTTTCGGAATCCACCTCCTCACCAAGGTAGTACACCTTTCCTTCTCGTAGGATCACATTGCGCCGGTTCGGACATTCATTGGCCTTATGCCCCCAACCTTGGCACTTGAAGCATTGGAACCCCTTTGGGTTGGGATATTTGTGAGCCTCCGGTTTCGGGGGAAATTTAGGGACTGTTTTGGACTCGGGCAGCTTCGTAGGTGCGGGTTGGTCCTTGTTTTTGGTCCAACCCGAGGGAGTTGGTACCCTTGCCTTGAAGGATGATCTCTCCTTAAGTTCCCTTTCAATCTCAAGGGCCGCTTGGAATATACCGTCAATGGTTTCAAACCGGTGAAGGGTCAAATGAGTGGAGATCTCTTTGTTCAATCCGCACTTGAACCGGATGATGTCGTGGCTGATTTGCTCCCCACGATGATCAAGTTTCAACATGAGTTGTTGGAACTCGTCAAAGTAGGCCATTACACTCTTGCCTCCTTGCCGCAAGCCATATAACCTAGCAAGCAACTCATGACGATATCTCTCGGGAAGGTATCGTTGTCTCATCAAATACCTCAACCGATACCAAGGTGGTGGCTGTCCATCGACTAATTCATTACCAAATCGTTTAACATACTCCCACCAAGTGTTAGCATAGCCCTCGAGGTGAGCTATAGCGTAGCAACTCTTCTTTTCGTCCGAGATGTCATTAACTTGGAAAACTTTGTCACAAGCCGATTCCCAAGTCAAGTAGGCCTCGGGATCACTTTCACCCTTAAAGATGGGTAGGCTCAACTTGATGGTGTTGATGCCTACGTCTCTCTCTTGGTGTCGGTTTCCCCGATCTCCATACCCCCGGTATCTCCTTGGTTCTCCTCGACCCCCTCTTAACTCCTCCTCCCTCATATAAGCATCATCAAAGACTCCATCTCCTTCATACTCCTCTCTACCATATCCTTCAAAGTGGGCTGGTCGGCCTTGGCCGTTTTGATTCGGAGGATTTGGAATTTGTGGTCTTTGGTTTAAGGGAGCTTGGAATGGAGGGTTCGGATTTAGTGGAGGTACTTGGCGTCCAAATCCCCCTTGTGGAATTGGAGGGGCTTGGAAATGTAGTGGTCTAGTAGAGTCTCGGTTTGGAGGAAAATAGGTAGTTTGGCTTGCGGTATTTAGTGGAGCTTGGGGTGCATTTAGCATTTGGTGGACTGTTTCGGGGGTGATGGTTGCGGAGGAGGTTCTATCATGACCATTGGTAGATACATGTAGAGGAGTAGAAGGACGAGAGTTCCTTTGACTCTCCACTTGTTCTAATCTCCCACTAATAGTCGACACTTCCCCCTTTATTGCTGCCAAGTCCCCTCTCACGGCCCCAAATTCCGAATTCAACCTTTCAAGTGTCCGGGTAACGGCCTCAAGAGTGACCCTCATAGAATCAAGGGCATTAGTATCCACACTATGAGACGTAGTTCCTTCCATTGTCAAGATATTATCCGCCTTAGTTCACCACAAGTTCGTGTTCCACAAGTGTTGTATAATTGGCTAGTAACCGTGAAAATTTTAAGGTATGAGTAAACTCTTATCCGGAATGGATTCTTGTTTGAAGACTCAAAGAATTCTTGTCGGACTAGAGTCAAAAATCAGCAACTCATTCAAACGAATAAAAGCACTCAAATAAACGTTGACACGAACAAACGGCTCAAGGATCTAATTGACAACTTAGTAGGAATGTACTAGTTTGTTAATTAGTTCTAGGACCAAGTAAGGGAAACCAAGGATCAACAATTAGCAACCAAAGAATATCCTAAGTTGAGCTTATAGTGACGTGGCAGCATGCAATGGTCCCACACGTCTCTTTTTTTTTTTTTTTTTTGTCAATATTCACACAACTTGTTATAGTTTTCAAAGTGTTTTTGGTGGGAAAATAAAATCTTGTAATATTTCACCCTTTTCAAACTCAAGAAAGGGATGTTTGGTAGACTAATCCCACAAAACAAGGCTCCTTGAATTAGGGAAAAGTGATTGACAAGACTACAAGGTGATGGATGCAAGTCTTTCACAACAACTTTATAGCTTTTCTTACAAATTGAGCACACACAAGATGAACAAGATGAACAAGTTCAAAAGATGAACACCTCAACAATCTTCTTCAACTTCTTTAGCACATAAACACAACATCCACCGATTTTATTTTCTTTTGGTCATCAACAACATACAACTTTCGGCCACTTCAAGTCACTACACAAAGTTCAAGTTTTCAAGCTCAACTTTCGGATCTAGACACCTTAGTGTTGGTGAGAAAGAAACCAACACTAGGAACTCACTAAACAAGCAAAATTAACACTTAGATCTAGACATGCAACATCATTTTCGGATTCCACTTTTAAAGGACTGATTTTCAGAATTTCCCTTTTGGTGTTGTTTGTTTAAGCCGTGTACTAGCCCAAGATGGGTTATGTTGGAACACAACCGGTCAAGCTTTGATACCAAATGATACAAGATCAAACCAACAACACCAAGAACTACAAGTTGGTTCAAATTTCAGTCCAACAACACAAGAACAACAAGCTTAAATTTCAGTTTTTCAGCTCAACAACACGAGAACAACAAGATGAACAACAATGCTAGTGAATCGAAAATAGCCCCACACGGCTTCACTAGACTTTAAGATAACAAAATCAACAACAACAACAAGATAAAGAAAAGATAGATAACTTGACATATAACATTCAAGATACTAAGAACCCTAACATCAAGAGAGGACCCTAAGTCTAATGAATGTAAACACCAAGTTCTTACGAGGACCAAGAGGCACTCAAAGACCTCAAAACCCTTGTTTCTAGCCAAAGAGACAACACAAGTATCCCTCTACTTGTGAGATATTGGTGGCGGCTCCAAGAGTGGAAAAGAGAGAGAGAAATGTTTAGTGCTTAGGTTACAAAAATCAGATTTCAAAAAGTGAAGTCTAACTCTCTAACATGTTCTATTTATACTACAAACAAAAGGGGCAAAATGACCCATCCGCCCTTGCTTCATGTGCCATCCTTGAAGAGTAGTTTATTACACATTAGGACCCCTCTTCACACATAAAAACGTTTAGGTCCTTGGTTGGTTCAATCACCAACTCACACACGGCCATTTGCATGAACAAAGCTTGGAGTTTTTGTAATTCCCGAGCTTGGCTTCGTGTGAAAGGCCGTGTACGTGTGGAGGCTGTCCCAACAGTATCATATAGCATTCCTATAACTACTCCAATTAATTTATGACTTGCTAGAACTTACAGTTTAGTTATTGGGTAGTTTGTTTGGTTTTTAGAACTAATTTCTTATTTTGAAGTCTTTGTTGGTTCAAATTGGCTACCAGGCAAAAAATTTAGTCAAATGACCTTGTATACTGATTTTGGTTATTTAAATAGCTCTGGAATGTTGACTTTAGAATATATGAATTTTGGTTTAGGTCCCAAGGCCCGGGCTCATTTTGACTTTTAAGTTGGAAAGTTAATAAAATATAATATGGGTGTGGGATACACTTTTCACCAAAATGACCTCGGATGGAAATTTTGACTGAACGACGACAAATATGGTATGGTAGCATAGTCTATTTTCCTATACAAGATTTTGGATGAATCCTGAGGGGTTTGCGGAGACTTGGAAAATTCCAAGTCTCAGTTGTATCTGGTGCACTCACTAATAGTGAGCTAGGGGTCGTGATTGTGATATCCTTGGTAGACCATCATGTTATGCAATATTGGTTCATATATTATTATAATAATTCACTTAGCATCCACCATTATGATGATCGCGAGGGTCGAGTCGTAAAAGCAACTCTTGAGCACCAGGAAAGGGTATAAATACCCTATTTCTAGCTTATTTTTGCCCATTCTTCATCTATTTGATTGAGAATTAAACCTTAAGGATTTGAAAATCTTAAAATTAAAGCTTGTGTGTGATTTGAGAGTTTGGGTAATGATTATTACGTGATTTTCCTTTAGATTTGAGGTAAGGTTCCTTCATTTTCTTGATCGATTCCCCTTTTCTTCACTAAAATCCCTAAAACTTGGTGGCTTTATTTTAGCACCAATATAGCTTATATTTCACCCATTCTTGAGGGTAATTACTCCATGATCATGAGAGAATATTACGTTGGCTTTGGAAATGTGATTTCTATAAATGGAACCCATATGAGATATTTGAGTATTTTTGGACCCAAAGAACAATGGTGAAATGTGGGTATCATTATTCTCGTGTTGATTATTAGATTGTAATTTTGATAGTTTGGAATCTATTGGAATCTTCTCAAAAGGTAAAGTCGATGATTTAGTGGATTCTTTGAGCTTTTTTTGGCATCTAGGTATGCTAGATTTTTTTTCCCCTTCATAGATTGAGTTATGGTTTAGTATGTTTATGATATTATGATAGATTTGGGATGGGTTTAGTTGTTGGTGATCAAATTGTCTATACTTGGGTTACTTTGACCTTTTAGGCTATTCAAAAACCATAATTTAGGTGTTTGGCTTAGTTTCTTAAATCATGAGTTGAACTTTAATCTTAGGGTTAATTAAGTCTTGTTTAACATCTAAAAGTGGATTTAGATACCTTAGCTTAGTCCAGGGTAGAATTTTCCTAGTGGTGGATTTTAGGGATTTAAAAGTGGGCCCTTTGACCCACCTTAGGCCAAGATTTGTGTTAGCTATTGAAAACCCTTTTTATACGCTTGTTTTATGTCTTGAGATAGCTAATTGAGGTAATATTGAAAAACTTTGGCACTTGATTGTGATGATGGGATGAACATTGAGATTTAAGGCTTATTGATTATGCTAGTAATTATGTTATCGATTACTAGTGATTATACTATTGATTCATCTAGTGATTATGTTATTTCTTCTTATATTGAATATATGGTTACGAATTTGATTCTGGATATTAATTATAATATTGATGATATACTTACCGGTTCAAGTTCGAGCATTTATTATGATATGAGGATACATGATTACCTATTCGAGTCTGGATATTGATGATGCCATTGATAATATTACTATCAGTTTAAGTCTGAGTATGGAGTATGTTATTGATGATATAAGATTACTAGTTCGAGTTTGGATAAGGAGCATGATATTGGTGAGATATATACTAGTTTAAATCCAAAAGTGGAAATTATTGTAATATTTCATGATACAGATAGATTCTGGCTATACCTTGAGAGTTGGTAAATGATGGTGGTTCGGGTTATACTATCTTTACATGTACTCTCCAGGATTATAGGGGCCTACGTTTGGTTATTTACTTTTTTGTACTTATTGTCTTGTGAGGGCCAATTTTGTAGTTATAATTGCATGTGTTTGATCCTTGATATTATGTTATTAATCCGGCTATTTACTTATTCATGTACAACAATGTTGGACTTGATTCAGGTTTGTCTCTACCTTTACTTAGTTATGTTAGCTTGTATTTTATCATATTTATATCATGATTTAGCTTAGTCAGCCGGTGATGTTGTTGGAACCCTTGGGGGTCTGCACCACATAGTAAGGGACCAGGTCCCTCAAAATCAATCACAGGCAAAGCACACAAAAATAACAAGGAAGTAAGAGACAGTGTAGGAAGAGTAAAGACACAAGGATTTTTACGTGGCAACCTAGGAAGATAAAAATCAAGGCTTTTCCTCCCAAGAACCACCAAATCCACTATAATTAAACTCTTGATTACAACCTTCACTGAACCTAACTCTAGGTTCCTTTTGCTAGTAGAAACTCTACTACATGCTCATCTTGTTAACTCTAGCAAGGATCCTCTTTACTGATTAGCTCTAACAAGTATCAAACATAGGTAACTCTATATAAGAAACTCTCTCAACGAGAAAATACTACTCTTATAGAATGAGTAGTTCAGTTAAAAATCAGCACTCAAGAACACTCACTCACTCTTTAATTATTCCACAAAGATAAAAACATGAGCAATGATTGAGCAGTCTTAAAATGAAGTTTTTTTGCTGCCTCACTTTACTCTTTAGAATTGGAAAAAAAAATTTGATGAAGAGAAATCTCTTCCTTTTTATAACTGACTAATGATTAGGGCTGAAATATCATTGGACCAGCTGTCCAAGTCAGTACAAAATAGCACCTGCAAGTTTGTTACACAAGGGGATAAAACTTTGCAGATACCATGTGCTAACTGTATTGTACCTTGCACATCCAGTGACCGGGTCCTTTGCAGTTAAGTTTCTTATTATCAAAACTACATAAAGAAATTTCCCTTTTTTATGATGATAAACCAAACCACACAATTTGAGCATTATTGCACATTCATCACATTTAATCAGTGTGATTTCCGCCTCAAGAAGAATGTTCCCCCTATCATCATGCTTCTTTTATCACCATCATGCAACACAGGGACCTGGTCCCTTGTTGTTATCTATAACAAAAACTCTTCTTCCCCCTGTCAACATACATCTGCCTGTATGCCAATAAAATCTGCAACTCAGATTACCTAGTTCCTGGTCCTTACAGTAGAACTCATTATTCCCCCTTTTGACATTATTAAAAAAGATTAATAGTAAACCAAGAGTAAAGATAGTACAAATTAGTTAACTCATGGACACTGAGGCAACACTAACATGTAGAACAACATTAAATTAAAGGAGACAAATAAGGTACACAAACAAGATTCATTCATTTATACAAGTCAGTACCAGTAAAGTAAGCTAAAATAATCACCATAAAAATAACTATCTTTAAAATCCATTATGAGAACTAGGATATGGAACTAAAACAAGGTTGATGAGGAAATGAGGATAACAGAGTTCAAGTAGATAGAGGATTATAGGAAATATTTTTAAATAGGAACTCTATTTATGCATATTCTGAAGTTGAACTCCATTCAACTGCACTGTTTGGTGAGAACCTTCAATACAATATTAAGTCCTTAAATTTCACCACTCAATTCTACCACTTTCATTTTGAGTTATGTACTTTTTGCTTCTCTTGGGACTACTGCTCATTTTCTAACCATAATTGTTCTATTCTCGAGACCAGGTCTCTCAGAAATTTTCCTTTTCTTGAAAGCTTTGTATTTCTCACTACTTTAAGCATGGATACCAGACTTTTACTTAGGGTACCGAATCCTCTTGGTAACATAAACTTTCTTCCTTCTTTCATCTACAACTGCAATAACTTCTGAATTTATGTCCGCCCCACCTTCAACAACTAGAACTTTAATATTCTTCTTTATTCTCTACTGCAGCAGTTTTTATGACCTTTCTTATTTTCATGGTTGAAGACTTGAAGTCTTGTTAGCCTTCATGGAATCTTTCATCATTTTCCTTTTTCCTCTACTTTCCTTTTGTTTCATCACATTCCATTTTAGAAGCACTTCATCCTCATAATCCTCATTCTTTTAAGTGGTGGTGATAATATGTCATCTCCTCTATTTTCTTCATCGATAATACCTCAATTTGAGTCCTCTATCTTGATTAAGTGAGCATAACTTTCTTGGGTTGAGAAAGGTTTAATATGGAGCTGACTTATTTAGAGGTTTCAATTTTCATAAAGATGACTTAGTGGGTGGGAGATCGAATGGGAATTGTTGGATTTGATGAGAAAAGTCAATTTTGCACAATAAGAAGAAGAATAAGTAAAGATCTAATGTGGTAGTTTAGCGCAATGTCAGTTGTCAATAAAAGAAGTCACTTTTGAAATGACATATCAAAACTTATTAGGTGTGATCCTAATTTTTGTAAAAAGGAACTAACTATTATTGTAGAGAAGGATCTATACATGGCCTATTTAGAGGGAATTTTATGATTGTTACTAAAGAATCCTATATAGGAACTAACCTTAGAGATGGGACCAGGTCCCTTGTCTTTGAGTGAATCTTCAAGTTCACTCTTCTCACATTTGTCCACTTCCTAAGTTGTTCCCATAGGTGCACCTAAAAGGATATAGTACCGAGGTAGACCAAAATGCACCTAAATTATCAAGGATACATATTTCCTAATCATAGACAATTTGGAGTGGAAACATTGAGTGATAAGATAGGTCCGGTCGATTAGATAATCATCTTTTACCTTTCTGCCTCTGCAAACCCTTTTTGTTCCCCAACCTATTCTTAATGTAGGTCTGAGGACTAGGTCCCCGAGGGTTTTATCATGACCTTTTCTTCTTGATCTTAGTCTTGAGCTGGGATCAGTGACTGACGTTTTATATCATTACCATTCTCATCTACATCCTCCAACTTTTTCTCATCCTTTTTACCATCATCAACCTTTTTAAAAAAAATCACATAATTTCCTTCTTGTCATAGGGATCTTAAAGTGTCTTTAGAAAGAGAGAATACAGTCAGACTTTCAACATTGAGCTAGTTGATAACTCATTTTTAATGATCATTCTTGACTACAGATCTCTTCCTCATAATTGGGACCATGATCACTTATCAGATTTGGGAACCCACTTAAGTTTGAGTTCCCAGTAGGAAGATAAAGGTGTGATCAAATCCTTTTTGGCCCATCGAGGTAAAGAGTTCCTTTTCACAATTCTTTGAGGCTTGAGATCCTTAGAATATGCATTCCTTTACTGAATGTATCTGGAATCATACATTCTAGCTCTAATCTAGCTTTGACAATCTTTCCTTGTGGGACCATCTTTTCCACAATGAGTGCATAGAGGCCTGTGAACGTTGTTCTTAGCATTATGAGCAACCATCCCTTAAGACACATGAATTTGGGTTTCTTCTTGATAACCAAGCCTCTTCCTATTTTAGCACCTTGATTAGTTAAGTTAGAAAGGATTTGAGAAGATGCAGTCTATTATAGGAATTTTTAAGTTCTTCCCTTAGACGAACCAGGTCCCTTTTTAACTCCCCATTCTTTTAAAGTGCGGTCATGAAAAGCTTTTGAGAATCCTTAAGATTTTCTTCAAGATCAACCTGAAACTTTGAAACTTCCTTTTTTCCTTTATATTTAGAAACATCTTCTTTCTCCAGTTGACTTACTAAGCTCATCTTTTCAAGTTTCAGCTTAGTAGATTGTTGCTCAATTTCTTATATGTAGAGAGTCAAAGCTATCAGCTCAAACTCCTGATCTTCTATCATTTCTTTTGGACTATTATTTTTCTCTTAATCAAAGGCACTATTAGCTTTTTCTAGTTGATTAAGTAATTTTAATTTTCAGATTTCAAGTTAGTAACCTGTTCTTCAGTTTCATATATTTTTGGAGTTAGGGCAATTAACTTAAGCTCTTGATTGTACACCTTTTCTTCCAAAACATTTTTTTCATTAGTCGTTTCATATATATAATCGGTCAACACATTTGCAAGTTTTTTTATTTTTCTTGCAGAGTAATTCTCTAAGTTTTGTTTAATGTCAGAGAGTGTTACCTCATCTTCTTCTCCATCTTTAGTGTTTTCCATAAAAGAAAACATGGTATAAAAGGGAACTTACTCATCCTCTACTGCAAGCATTGAAATATTTGTAGACTGCTCAGCTTTATTTGATGTACTGGAGAAATCACCCCAACCAGATAAAGTATGTTTAATTGTAAAATCAGTTGCATCCTCTCTTCTTGATTTTACAGGGACTTAGTCCCTGTTTCTTCCTTTTTCACCTCCAGTTTTGAGGTGACCCTAGTACTACATCTTATGTATTGGACAATCCTTGATAAAATGCTCAAGACTTCCACATTTTTGACATACCTCAACATTGCTTCTTTTGTTGTTGTTGTTTCTCCTTCTTTGGAACTGACTACTTCTTTTCATTGCTTTGACAATTCTATTTGCCAAATATGCAACATCAGTTTCTTCTTTAATTGAGTCGTGCTTTAAAGTCTTCAATGCAAAAGATCTTTCCTTTTTGAATTTTTTCTTCTTTAGCTCTTATTGCTTCTTGAGTTCATGAGTCTTTAGATTTGTAATCAGTTCATCCATGGAGAGGGTATTTAGATTTCTTGCCTTGATTATAGTTCTACTTTTCTCTCCTATAAATTTGGAAGGACACCAAGAATTTTTCTCACTTGCTTATGTACTGAATCACTTCTCCTAAGTAGTGGAGCTCGTTAGTGATAGAAGTGAATCTTGTATGCATTTCTTGGATAGTTTCTCCTTCTTTCATGGTGAAGGTTTCATATTGAGTAGTCAACATATCTACTTTTGAATCCTTCACATCTGTAGTACCTTCATTTGAATTCCTCAAGCAATCCCAGATTTCTTTAACATTTTCACCAACAGAAATCCTTTTATACTCATCAGTCCCAATACCACAAACCAATAGTTTCTTAGCCTTATAGGTATTTTTAATCTTCTTTCTATCTTCATCATTGAACTCCCTCCTACTTTTGATAATAATCTTTATCACATCCCCTTCAAAGGACTTCTTTTACAGTAACATAAGGACCATCAAGAATGATATCCATTAGTTCACTATCCTCAGCCATGATTAATTCAAACATCCTATTATTCCACCACCCATAATACTGTCCATCAAATATTAGTGGTCTAGATGTATATTGCCCTTCTTCTAGATTAGGTGGAGCAACCATTCTAACCAAGACACTCTAGGTATGAACCTTTTAGAGTGACCAGGCTTTGATCCTGATTGTTTAAACCCTTGGGCGTCTGCACCACACAATAATGGACCAGGTCCCTCAAAATAAATCAAAGGCAAAGTATACAAAAATAACCTAAAGTAAGAAAAAGTATAGAAAGAGTAAAAATTCAAGGATTTTTATGTGGAAACCCAGGAAAGGAAAAAACATGGCTTACCCTCACAAGTACCTCCAAATCCATTATTATCAAACTCTTGATTACAGCCTTCACAGAACCTAACTATAGGTTCCTTTCGATAGTATTAACTCTACTACAACCTCATCTTGGTAACTCTACCAACGACCCTCTCTACTGATTAGCTCTAATCAGTGTCAAACTTTGGTAACTCTACCTAAGAAACTCTCTCAATGAGAAAACACTAATCTTATAGCATGCGTAGTGCGTTTACAAATTAGAACTCAAGAACACTCACTCTTTAAGCATAATACAAAGATAAGAACATGAGAAATGCTTGAGCGGTCTTAAAATGGAGTTTTACTGCCTCACTTTACTATTTTGAATTGGAATACCCCATTCAATGAAGAGGTATCTCTTCTCTTTTATAGTTGAGTGATGATTAGGGCTAAAATATAATTGGACCAGCTGTCCAAATTAGTACAAAATAGCACCTACAAGTTGGTTACACAAGGGGATAAAATTCTGTAGATATTATGTGTCAGCTATAGTGTGCCTTGCACGTCTAGGTACTTGGTCCCTTGTAGTTTAGTTTCTCATCATCAAAACTACATATAGTAGATACCTACTATATATGAGTACCTGTGTTTGTGGTACTCATACTATATTTTTGTACTTTTTTGGTATAGATTCAAGTACTAGTTGCCTCCATTTATTCAAGGATTAGGTTGTATTAGATTTTAGAGATAGGGTAAGCTCTTGAAGTTAGAGTTGCCCTATTTCATTTGATCTTACTTATATATAGTGATGTGTTATAGAAATATAGCACTTTTGATGCTAAAAATGATGAAAATATACAAGTTTCTTAGGTTATTTGGTTAGATATGATCTTTTTTGTGTATGTTTTATAGGAAACTAGGTTTTGGATTATAAACTGAAGAAATAGATGAAAAGTAAAGTTTTTGCCTACTTACTATGGCTGTTTTGGGCATATGTGACCTAAGATAGTGCAGCAATCAAAAGTCCAGAGGCTTAGAAGTAGAAAAAAATACCCTACAGTATCCTATGCAACATATGGTTTGTATATGGGATATATGGTCCATATGTGACCCAGGATAGTGGAAAGTTTGAAAGTCCTGAGAGATGCATGATCTACACTTGAAGTCTGCACTTACCTAGGTCCACATAAGGTTCGTATGTGGCCTAAGTAAGTGGCCACCAACTTTTTTTTTCCTTTTTTCATTTGGGATTTGATTTTTAGGGTTTCCTTGTGTAGTATATATACTTTTTTAACATTTTGAAGTTAGGTAATGCACTCTTAACATTCAGAAACATATATTTAATTCCAAGATTTGATTTTGTTATTGGGATTTCTTTTGTATTGATTTTGATTTATAATTTAGTTACAGACTTAGAGTTTTATTCAATTATTCTTGTGATATTGCTTAATTAGTTTTTGGTAAATTGTAGTTCCATTTTACCAAAAAGTATAAGTCTTTACAAAGCATAGTGATTGCTGACATATCACCCTCTTAATCTCATCTGATAACATATACATACATATCTTATTACATTTGAGCCTATTACTAATCAATAACAACATTAAGGATATGAATTAATAGCCTTTAAGCTCTTCTTCCATCTTGCAACATGGACTCCTCTTGTATGTATTTGAATTGCAATATCTTGACAAATTCTATCACTAGAGTAACTCTCCTGCTGGAACCTGAGATTGCCCCTTGCTCTCCATATGGAATATACCACCATGTTGAAACTTACTGCTTTTATTTACTTATGGTCTGGAGGCTACTTCATGACATTCATTAGCCAATATATCTCTGTCTCCCAACTTCCCACACTTCTATTCTGTCCCAGCCACTTTAAGATTCTGCTCCATATCCCTTTAGTGATGCTACTAGCAAAGAACAGGTGGTCAAACACCTCATTATCTAGTCCACAGAAGACACAGGTTTGGGGCACTTGTATTCCTATCTTCATCAGTCTGTCAACTGTTTCCAATCTCTTTTGTAAGGCTAGACATAAGTGAAACTTATGACTAGGTTGCATAGAAGGTTGCAAGATAAGCTTCTTCCAAGGTTCTCTTGGATGTTGAGGTAGTTGCAGTAAGTTGAGTTTTTTTATGCTAAACTTCTCACCCTTCTGTAGTAGTGTCAATCTACTCAGTAAATCCATGTACACTACTTGTAGTTCCATTACCATTTTCCTGGCATTCAATATCTTCCGGAATATCCAAGACACATTCTTAGGTAAGATCATATGCTCCAAAGCTTGTTGTTTTATGTAGAAGCTGTGTAACCACTTTATCCATAAGCAGTCTTTTTTTGTGCTAGTGCCCACAGATGCTTTGTAATTGCAGCTTTATTCCATAGTATCATGTTCTCCACATTGAGGCCTCAGCTGCCTGGGGAAGGTTTACTTTGTCCCAGGCTAACAAAGCCTTTTTGACACCCCAGCTTGCCCTGTCCATAGGTAAGATCTGCATATTGCCTCAATACACTTTAAAAACTTTTTAGGAATAAAGAACACCTGAGCCCAGTAAGTTTGCATTCCAAATATCACAGCTTTTATCAGTTGTAGCCTACCTGCATAGCTTAAGAACTTAGTAAACCAACAAGTTATCCTTGATGTGATCTTTTCAACTAGTGGTCAACATATTGCTATGGAGAGTTTTCTTGCAGCAATAGGGACTCCCAAGTACTTAAAGGGAAACACACCTTCACTGTAGACTATTTCTTCTAGGATTTCTCTTTTCAGTTGCTCAGTAATTCCATCCAGGAACAAAGAGCTTTTTTAAACATTCACCTGTAATCTTGTTGCTTGGTAAAATTTCATGAAGGCCAGGTTCAACAATTTCATCATCAAAATAGACATGAATTGCCCCTACTTTCTTACATCTAGGATGAAATTGGAACTTCTTGTTCTTTGCAAGCTGTTTTAGCACTCTACTTAGGTATTCTATTACAATTATAAATAGGTATGGAGATAGTGGATCCCCTGCCTGATACCCTTTTTTTCCTTTAAATGGTTTATTTAAGCCTCCATTTAAGGTCAAGGAATAAGAGACAGAGGTTGTACAAGCCATGATCCACCCCATAAATTTGCAAGGAAATCCTAACTCAATTATCAACCTCTTTAGGAAGCCCCAATCTAGGGAATCATAAGCCTTCCTAATATCTACTTTGAGTACACATCTAGGGGAGACACCTTTCCTATTGTAACCATTAAACAATTCATATGCAAATAGTATATTATCAACTATTGTTCTTCCTTCAATAAATGTTGATTGAGCTTCTCCTATAAGTTCACCAATTACCTTTTTTAGTCTACCAGTAAGCACTTTGGGGATGATCTTATAGACATTGGTACAGCAAGCAATAGGTCTATAATCTTTCACATAAGTAGGGGTCTTAGTTTTAGGCACCAAAGTTATAGTTGTGCAGTTTACACCATTTCCTAATTCATTTATGCTGAAGAAATAAAGAATAACATCCAACACATCAACTTTTACCTCATCCCAGTATGTGGTGAAGAATTCAATTGGGAGCCCATCTAATCTTAGGACTTTCTCCTTTGGCATCCCTTTGATTATTGTCTGTACTTTCTCAGCTGTTACTGATTGGATCTACAACATTTGTTGCTCCCTAGTTAAATAGTACCATTCTTTCACTATGTCTGCATCTGGCCAAGGGTGCGCATCCCCCTCCTTTCCAATAAGGTTGGAAAAGAAGGTGATGAATTATGCCTCAATATCCATAGGATCAGTCAGCTTTGTACCTACATTAGTATGATTTAAGTTAATAGCATTTGCACTAGACCTAATTTTCCACTGAGCAAGGAAATATCTAGTGTTTGAGTCCCCACATTTGATCCATGTAGCTCTAGATTTCTATATATACACATGTTCCTTAATATTACTCCACTTTTGAACCTCAGCCATAGCCTCTTTCTCTTGGTCAAAGAATGTTGAGTTTCCTAGATTTACAGTAATTCCAGTTTTAGTTGTTTCCAATTTTTGTCTAGGATTTTCCAACTTTAGTTGATAACTGGCATAGTTCATATTAAGTTGCTTTATAGCTACCTTAACAGCTCTCAGTTTTCCCCACAATACCTTCATAGGGTCCCCCTGGATCACAGTAGCATATGCCTCTCTTACTTTCCATCTAAATTCAGGATGGCTCATCACTACAACATATAATTTAAAGGGTTTTGGGTGTAGAGATTTTGGAGCTATTCCTTTGCAATTTACTAATATAAGGGAGTGGTTAGATACTCCTGGTAGCATATAGTTTACATCTACATATCTATGTTCCTGCAGCCACCAATAATTCCCAAATGCCCAATCTATCTTGTTGTACACTCTATTTGCTCCCATCTGTTTATTACACCGTGTGAAATAACATTTTCTGGCTTTCAGGGGAGTGAAAATTTTTTCTTCAACCATTTCCTTAAATCTTTGTACCTCTGTTGAGTCACTGGAGCTCCAATTCTATCCTTAGAACTCAATACATTATTGAAGTCCCCTATTAGTAGCCACTCTCTGTGGATCTATGTTCATATACTAGTGAGTTTTCTCTATGGCTCTTATCTTTCATTCATGTCATTACTAGCATATACTATTATTAGTAAAAAGGACCTGTTAGTGTTCATATAAGTTACCTTGTAGTGTATAAATTATGCTTCCATCTCTATCATTTGCATTTGTATATGTTGCTTTACCAACAGCCAAATCCTGCCATTTGGAGCGTAGCAGTAGTTGTATTGTGCATTCCAATCCTTACCTATATTAGCCATTATTCTAACAGCATTTGCTGTTTGACTCTAGTTTTAATTACCTCTATTACCTCTACCTTACTCTTCCTCAGGAAAAGTTTTAGCTCTTTCTGTTTAAAGGGCTTGTTCAACCCTCTAATATTCCGTGAACACACAATCATGTGGCTGAAACTGACTCCCACCTCCACTACTAGTCTCTATTTTCTCCTTTTCAACCTTCTTCCCTTTCCTCTATGTTCTTTTAGCCCTTTCATCATCTGCAGGGTCCTGTGTAGTGAGCATAACAGAGTTGGCCTTTTCTTGTGCATCTTTCTCCCCTATTTGTTCTTTTGAACTTCCTTATTTGTTACTTCTTCTGAGGGTATCTGAGGTACCATATTGTATAGGTCTTCACCCTCCTTAGGCTCCCATCTCTGGACTATCACCTTATGCTCCCTATTCCTTCTCCTTCTTCATTGTTGTCTGTGTTTCTCAGGCTGATTCACTTGCTCCGGCATCTGCTTATGTGGACAATTTTCACTAGTATACCTATAAATATTACAATCTACACAAAACTTGGGAATCCAGTCATATCTTATTTCCTATTATAGGACCCCTGTTGGGGTGTTCAATTCCACCTGCTCTGGAAAGGGGTGGCTGATATCCACTTCCACCAAGACCCTGGCATAGGATATTTTCTCCATTTCAGCAGTACATTTATCAGTGTACAACATTTTCCCCACAATGCTTGCTTGTTTACTCAGTGCCTTCTTCGACCAATATCCTAGTGGGAGGCTGGAAAACATAACCCATAAGGGATTTTACGTAAACACTCAGGGTTGAATTTAAAATCCAAGGACCAATTCCTCAATATCATTGGCCTATTCCTGTATGTATATGGTCTTGATTGCATCACTAGGTCTCTATCTGCTCTAGACGCAAATTTAAACACATAATAGCCATCATCATGAAACAAAACCTATGGTTTAGAGACAAAATTCCTTACATGAGCAATATAGTTTTTCATTTTTTTAAAGTATGGGGAATCTCCCAGCACATATCCAATCAAAGCATTGCTCCAGTAATTCAACTGCTCGTAGATATCTTCATCCTCAATTTCCACTACTATCTTCTCTCCCTTTGCATATGAGAGGGTATAAGTGAGTGGTTATCCCATTTGGGAGCTATGATTTCAGGCGTGCGCCTGCTCTGTCACCATTTCTATGTTTTTTATGATTTCCTTATAAGTTCCTCTTTAGTCAAAGTGACAGCTCCACCTGGTGTGGTATGATTTGAAGAACCAGCTTTAGAGAATTGGAGTCGCTGAGGAAACTGTGAATCCTCCGGTCTTCTAGAAGTACTCTTCCTAGATGGGTCTGGGTGTAGCTCTATGAATGTCTCTAATTCTTTTTCCTCTTAAATAGATTTAATTGAGTGAGGTAAGAAGTTACCAAATATTAACAGAGCTAGTTTCTATTGTATTCCACTAGCCGGAGTAACAATTACCATCAGTGATGGTGCCGTAGTTCGTCGTATGGGCATTCCTAAGTGTAGGTGTATGTTAGCTACCATGCTATCATACGCCTAAAGAGTCATGCTATAGGTTAAGTGGAGTATTGTTATTAGAGGTTATAAGTGGAAGGAGGAACACTATCTTTTTACTTAATTTTATTCAATATGAATGTCGTTGATTATTTCACAAGAACAAGTGACTAAAACCCTTAGCTCGAATTATGGGAACCCTGAATGAATAACAAAGTAGGGGAAGTATTAAATCCTCCTAGCCAAGTGTTATTGCATGCATTCTATTTTCCTTAAATTTATTGATTTCGTAATGATTGCAAATGTTAGGATTCAATCTTTACTTACTACGAACTGAAAAGGGAGGTATAGATTCCGAAAAGAGATCACAACAGTGATTTGGGGTTAACTGCTAAAATAGCTTACTTGAATATCTTCTTAAGATGGTTAAATTATATATAATAAACTTAATACCGAAAAGAGATAGTTGGAACTGGGGTCCAAGGTAAGGGTTAGTAAGGCAACACTCTGGGACTGGGAGAAGATGAGTTAAATTCATCAAATTATGCTGGGAGGTAGTTGATGATCCCTATCTTACCAAAATCTACATACACAGTAGTTAAATATTTGAGTTGAGTACGAGAAGACTATTGAGTTAGAATCAAGGGGGAACTCAATCCAAGTGTTTATCAACGACTGATTACTACTAGATTCGACGTTTTCTACTTGTTTGAATTTGTCACTTTAACCCCTCATCCATTTACTTTTCCAGTTCTGCCCATTGATTACATCAAGTGAGAGCCATAATTCCACATATTCCCTTGGGTTCAACCCCAACCTGAATTGGGTAACTATATTTTGACAGCGATAAGGATAGCCTTATTTGAAGGCGTAGTTTGGGCATGATCTTTAAGTCTCTAGTTTCTAGATAAGATTGTATTGACTGTTTTAGACTTGGGTTGTATTTATAGTAGCTCTTATACTGGCTCTACTTAGTCATGGGATGGTTTTCTATATTGTGGCTACCTTTAGACTTTTTCCATTGCATTTTTTATTTATTTATTTATTTATTTACCTATTTGGACTTTTTTGGGGCATTTCCACCAAGTAAGCCCATTGCTAATAGCTCTGGGCTAAGGTTAGATTTACCTGCTAGTGGGATAGAGAAGGTTCCATTATGACTCATAGTTTGGGTTATGTCAAATTGGTATCAGAGCTTAGGCTACACCAGTATTTTAGGTACATGAACAATTGTCAAGTAGAGTCCTATAAATCAAAATAATAACGTTTATTTTCTATCTTCAGGAGTCTATAGGACATTCTTTGGAGTTCTTCACTTCTTTCACTCATTTTATGCTAAGAGTCTAAGTTGGTTTATAGAGTATCCCTTTGTTTACTATTTGTAAATAGCTAGGACACGTGCTATTGCAACTCGAGACGAGGGTCCCAAGACTGAGACAAGGGATCTTACTCCCGTTTGTGGATGACCTAGAGGCTGTGGATAACTGCGATATTTGTCCCTAGCTAGGGGACAGTATAGGGGGCCTCCACTAGACCCTATTTCCACTATTAATTCATAGATTCTTCCGCCACATCCAACAATGGCCCAGGGACCAGCCTAGGCCTCATCAGGGTTTATTTCTTCTTCAATACTCAGGGATATTTTGGTTCAATTTTTGGGATTAGTTGGTGGTGTACTATCTAATGGTGCACAATCTACAAATCAAAGTGGTACTGGGGCTCCCAGAGTTGAGGTTCCTCCTACACTGGTAGTTTGCACAGTCGGTAGTCTCTCAGCTAGTGGTTGCCCATTTTTTTATGTCTACTGAGGAGCAGAAGTTATTGGGAAAATTCTTGATATTTTCTCTGCTTAGGTTTTCTAGTGCATCGAGTGAGGATAAATATGAGCTTTTGATTTCTTGTGAGGATAGGATCCATAACTTAGGCCTAGCTGGGATTCGTGGTATGGATTATACTACCTTTGAGTTGGATTTGGCAGCTCGACATTAGTGGAGAGGTCATCTTGATTCCATGCTAGATAAATCTTCTCCTATGACATGGGCACAGTTCCTTGAGATTTTCTTAGAGAAGTGCATGCCTAGCAGCCTTAAGGATTGTTTGAGGGATCAGTTCTCAATATTGGAGTAGGGCTCCATGATATTTATGGAGTATGAGGCTTATTTTCATGAGTTGTCTAGGCATGCTACTTCTATTAGGGGTACTGAGTATGAGAGAGTTTGTTAAAATTTTATAGGATTAATACTTCCACTCTACATGTCTAATCAAAGTTTGATTGTTGTGGGTAGGTCTATTGCTGAGGTGTCTGATAACGCTCAGGTAATGAATAAGATGCATTGTGAGTCCCAAGGGGGCAATGATAAAAGACCTAGATATCAGGGTAGTTTCAGTAGGAGACATAGTAATTCCAAATTCAGAGGTAGTAGTTCTCATGGTAGATATCCTCTGTGTCCACAGTATTAGCCTCAGAGTTTGCCTAGTAGACCGATTCACATAGTGCTATAGATTACTGATAGAGGTCAGTCTTGTGTTAGTGATCGCCTTGGTCAGGGTATTGGTCAGTCTTCGAGGGGTTTATCTTCTGGTTATTCTAGTCTAGGTGGCTACTCTAGGTTAGCTAGATCTTCTGGTTCCAGTACAACTCATGTGACTTATTATTATTGTAGGGGTCGTGTTCATTATTCATAAGAGTTTCCTAGTCACGGATTGATTGTTATTTTAGCTCAGAGTACTCCCCTTATTATAGTAGTATATCCCTTAGCTAGAGGTAGTTTGCTTAGTTTAGAAGTGGTCCCTAAGGAGCTTAAGGTGGTTCTTAGTCAAGTAGGATAGGAGATCCATTAGGATCCCAGCAAGGTGGTAGGAGTGGTCAGTTATATGCAGTACCTGCTAGACCCGAGGCTGAGTCTTCAAATATTATTGTCACATGTACAATTCTGGTGTGCAATTAGTCGGCCTTTGTTTATTTGATACGGGATCCACTTATTCTTATGTGTCTTTTTATTATGCTCAATGGTTAGAGTTATCTTGGGATTTATTAACCATGCAATTATGTGTATATACTCATATAGGTGATTCTTTAGTAGTGGATCGAGTTTTCAAATCATATGTTATGACTGTTAGAGATGTTGATACTCATGTTGATCTCATTATATTAGACATGGTGAATTTTGATGTGATTTTGGTCATGGAATGATTATCTCACTATCATGTAGTCCTGATTATTTTTCTATGACTATTACATTAGCAATGCCTAGCATACCCCAATCGTATGGCAAGGAGTTGTTATCCATGGCCAATGGGTATTATTTCTTATGTTTGTGCTAAGAGACTTATTTTAAGGGGTTGCAAGCCTTATCTCTCTTATATTCATGATGTTAGTATGGAGAGTCTGTCGCTTGACTCTATTTATATAGTCCTTGAGTTTTCTAATATTTTCCCTATTGATCTGCCTAGTATACCTCCTTTCCATGAGATTAAGATTGTTATCAATCTTGAGCCTAGCACCCAACCTATTTCTATGTCACCTTAGCGTATTGCTTCTGTCGAGCTTAAGGAACTATATTTTCAGCTTCAAGATCTCCTTGATAAGGGTTTCATCAAATCGAGTGTGTCTCCTTAGGAAAATCCTATGCTATTTGTGAAGAAGAAAAATAGCTCTATGCATATGAGTATCGACTATAGGCATCTTAAAAGGTGATGGTGAAGAACCGTTATCCTATGCCTCGCAAAACTGACTTATTCAACCAACTTCAGGATGCAACAGTGTTTTCCAAGATTGATTAAAGGTTTATTTACTGTCAGTTCAGAAATTGGGCCAAGGATATCACAAAGACAGCTTTTAGGACCCGTTGTGGTCATTATGAGTTCCTAGTGATGCCTTCTTAGTTGTATTTATCAATGACAAGCTTTTGTATTTGAGGAGCAAAGGAGAGCATGTGCAATAATTAAAGATTATGTTCCATACTTTGAGAGATCATTTGCTTACTCTAAATTCTCTAAGTGAGAATATTGGCTTGAGTCGGTGACATTCCTTAGGTATGTGGTGTCTAAGGATTGGATTATGGTAGACTCAGTGAAGATTGAGGCTATTCGTGATTTGGCTAGGCCTACATCTCTTACCGAGACTCGTTGCTTTATTAGCTTGGATGGTTATTATAGATGATTCGTCGAGGGTTTTGCTACTATTTTAGCACCAATGATGAGAGTGACTCGAAAGGAGGTTCCTTTTCAATGGTCCGAGGAGTTTGAGTTTAGCTTCGATAAGCTCAAGGAGCTCCTTAAATTGGCTCCTAGTTTGTCTCTTCCTATTGAGGGTGAGGGATTCACTGTTCATTGTGATGCACATGGTCATGTGATTTTTTATGCTTTGAGGCATCTTAAGGTGCATGAGTGCAACTACCCCACTCATGATTTAGAGTTGGCGGCGGTAGTTTTTATGCTTAAGTTTTGGAGACATTATCTTTATGGTATGAATTGTGAGATTTTCACAGATCATCGCAGTCTTCAGCATCTTTTGACCAAGAGAGAGCTTGATGTTAGTAAGTGTAGATAGATGGAGTTGCTTAAGGATTATGATATCTCTGTCTTTTATCATCCAGGCAATGGCAAATGTAGTAACTGATTCCTTAAGTCAGAAGGCAGTGAATATGGGTAGTTTGTCTTTTATTTCAGTTTCTCAGAGGCCGATGGCATGGGGCATTCAATCCTTAGCCAATTTGATGGTGTGACTTAATATTTCAAACCTTTGGAGGATTTTTACTAGTGTTGAGGTGAGATTTTTGTTATTTGAGCATATTTGGGATCATCAATTTGAGGATAGTAGACTTTGTACCTCTGTCATCAGATATTGATTAGTGAGTCCAAGAGGGCTACCATAGATTCTAAGGGTGTTTTGAGGTTTAATAGTTGTATTTGTGTTCCAAGAGTTGATGACTTTAGCCAGTTGATTTTTCACGAGGCTCACAGCTCTAGATATTTTATTAATATGGGTACAACTATGATGTATAGAGATTTGAGATAGCATTATTGGTGGAGTGGTATGAAGAGAGATATAGCAGACTTAGTAACTCATTGCCTTTGTTGTTAGTAGGTGAAGGCCGAGCATCAACGACCAGGTAGTTTGATTTAGAGATTTCCATTCCCGTGCAGATGTGGGAGCAGATTACCATGGATTTTATAAGTGAGATACCTCACACTTCCTGTGGTTCTAATGGTATCTGGGTCATTATAGATCGATTGACCAAGTCGGCACATATCATTCCTATTTATATGTTCTTCAGTACCAAGAGGTTGGCTCACATTTATGTTAGTGAGATAATTTTTTTGCATAGTGTGCCTATATCTATCATTTAAGATCAGGTTTTGTGTTTACTTCCATCTTTTGGTGTGCTTTTCAGGAGGAATTGGTTACCTAGGTGGATCTTAGTACAACCTTCAATCCACTGACAGATGGCTAGTTGGAGCGAACTATTTAAGTTTTCAAGGATATACTCTGAACAATGTGTTATGGATGTTGGATGTCAGTGGGAGGAGCACTTAGCCTTATAAATGTTTGCATATAATACCATCTATCATTTGAGTATTGAGATGGCGCCTTTTGAGGTTTTGTATGGTAGAAGATATCCTTCCCCGATTGGATGGTTCAAGACTTTTGAGATCATACCCTGTGGTACTAGTTTGCATCAAGAGTCATTGGATAAAGTTTGGGTGATTCAAGCCAAGTTAAGAGCTACTCAAAGTAGGCAGAAGGCCTATGCAGACCATCAACTTCGTACCTTGAGATTTGGAGTTGGTGATTGGGTAATCCTCTGTATATCTCTCATGAAGGGTCTGATAAGATTCGGCAGGAAGGGTAAGCATAGCTGTAATGACTCGGGACTACCCCCTAGTTGTCACACGGTGCTTACAGTCCTGAGGGACCACAAGCTAACCCATGAGTTGGTACCTGTTGTGAGCACTGGATAACATGATCATAAATATGGAAGAACACTGACATGCCACAAGGTTTTAATAACTGAATTTAAAATTTAAAATATGAGTCTATAGAAACAATTGAATCTGATAAAATAATGACAAACCGGATAACTAACTGTATTATCTGAATACTAAATAACTGGATGTAATGTCTGAAAAGCCTCTAAAACTAACTGACTGAATATGAGTTGATGGGACAGGCCCTAACTAACTCCAACTAACTACTACTTGAGACAAGAAATAAAGTAAGCCTGTCCTCAAAGTATGAGGACTCACCACCACTACTACTAAGGATTTGATAAGTCTAATCGTGAGCCAGTAACTGAACATTAGAACCTATGATATAATACATCATAGCGCAAAAGAAAAGGTATGCGATCTGTACTTTTAATGTAGTAGTATGCTAAATGAGGTAGGCTGATATGCATGGTTTCATAAATAACACAAATAATAATTAACTGGGTATGCATGTAAAGCATGGAGTACTGAATAAAGAGCATGGAATCTGTAGATACTGAAAATACATGAAAATCTGTAAAACTTAGGAAGCATGACCAAGCATATAACATGAACTGAGTAAAATCTGTAAACTGAAGTACTAAAATAACTGAAATCTATATGCTTTGGTCAAATAATACTAAGACTGAATAACTGATTTGGGACTGTAACTGAGATTATATCTGAGACTGTGGGAGGTATCATCCAACCGATATTCCACAATTTGAGCTAATTGGGGTCCAACCTGCAACCCCAGTTGGAAGGGTGTTAATACCGTGCCATGGGTACTAACGATGGTTGTGTGGATCCACTAAACTGATATGATGTCCAAAGGACTAAGGGTGTCAAGCCAGAACTGATGGGTGACCCCTGCGAGATAGTCAAGCCTAATCTGACGGGTGACTTCTCATAATGATACGGAATCAAACCAACAACACCAAGAGCTTCAAGTAGGCTCGGATTTCAGTCCAACAACACAAGAACAACAAGTTTAAGTTTCGGTTTTTCAGTCCAACAACACAAGAACAACAAGATAGATAACAATGCTAGTGAATCGAAAAGAGCCCCACACGGCTTCACTAGACTTTAAGATAACAAAATCAACAACAACAACAAGATAAAGAAAGATAGATAACTTGACATATAACATTCAAGAAACTAAGAACCCTACACCAAGAGAGGACCCTAAGTCTAATGAATATAAACACCAAGTTCTTACGAGGACCAAGAGGCACTCAACGACCTCAAAACCCTTGTTTCTAGCCAAAAAGACAACACAAGTATCCCTCTACTTGTGAGATAATAGGGACGGCTTCTAAGAGTGGAAGAGAGAGAAATGTTTAGTGTTTTTTAGGTTACAAAATCAGCATTCCAAAAAACTAAGGAATAACTCTCTAACATGTTCTATTTATACTACAAACAAAAGGGGTAAAATGACCCATCCGCCCTTGCTTCTTGTGCCAACCTTGGAGAGTAGTTTATTACACATTAAGACCTCTCTTCACACATAAAAACATTTAGGTCCTTGGTTGGTTCAATCAGCAACTCACACACGGCCATTTGCATGAACAAAGCTTGGAGTTTTTGTAATTCCCGAGCTTGGCTTCGTGTGAAAGGCCGTGTACCTGTGGAGGCTGCCCCAACCGTATCACATATCCTATGCTGGCTATGTAGTTCTGAAGTATAGAGACTGCTACTAATGACTTTGCCTATCTGATGGGGAAGTATCGATCCCTACACTCGCTCGGTGCTAAATCCTACTCCCAACTGAAAGATACTGAAATACTAGACTGGTATGAGTTCATCTTACTGGTAACTGACTATTCTGAGAAAGCTCATAGTATGTTCTGAAGACTATTCTGTAATATATTGATAGTAGACTACATAAACAGCTATGGTTTTCGGGTATTCAATACCCCCAGGACTCAAAACAAAAATTGTAAAATGACACTAAAGCTCACAAATCAAAACATGAAGGCTTTTATTAAATAAATTACTCTTATAGGCATTTTATCAAACACTTGTAGTTCATGGTTTAAAAAAATCAAAGGAATGCCATAGAACTTACAAAAATAGCATGAATTCAATATAATAGTACTAATCATGGTTTAATTCAATAAATAATAATATTAACACATGAATAATTTAATAGTAACGATAATTTCATGGTAACATGGTATAAAATCAATAATGCATTGAGATTCATGGATGAAATCATAATTTAAAACATAATAACTTGAAGTATTATAACTTGGTGATTAAAATAGGTTACTTGGGCTCATGGATAAAAGGGATCCATGGATGAACATCTAACATACCTTAACTGATTAGTTTCCTGAAGTTCTTGGTGAGTTCTTGAGGATTGGCCTTGAAATTCGAGAGATAGGGTTCTTGATTTAGGGGAGAAAGCTTCTTGATTTTGGGGAAAATAATTAAAATAATGAGTTTAAAAATGTTTTTAGGTCTTAAAAACACACCTGGGGGATTAAAATTAGGGGAAAGTACTATTTTACCCTTGTGTTAAACTTTTTATTTTAGTTGAATTTTTTTGAAATGGGCACTCGGCACGACGCGATGCTATCACGCCGTGTCACTGGAAACTGACAACTGGGAATTGGGCTAATGGCACGACGCGAAGAAATCGGCGGTGCCCCTTTGATTCTGATTTTCACCATTGGCACGGCGCAAAATGCTTGCGCTGCCTCACTAGAATTGGCAATTATGAACTGGGCCTATGGCACGATGCGCCACTATCACAGAGTAACACTGAAAATTGACAATTGCTATTTACATTGACTCCGTGATGCACTAAGGGTCAAAATACCGATGTTTAACGACTGGAACTTAAAATCGCCATAACTTCTTACCTAGTTATTGGATTTTGACAAATTTTATATCGTTGGAAAGCTAATTGAATTTCCTACAAATGGTAGGATCTAACCTGAAAAATAATGAGTGTTTCTAAAATTATATATATGAATACTCACACACTGGGACTTAGATTATGCTAGGGAAATACAGGGCATTACAATATCTCTCCCTTAGGATTATTCATCCTCGAATAAAATTGGTTAAGCTGAGGAAACTGATGGATTAATCTTACTCACTGAACATGCTTATCTGATCATAGAATGCATGACTGAACTGATTCATGAATGCATGAGTGATATGAACATGATGTACAACTGAAACTGAGGATGATAGAGGAAAAATTGTAAGAAGATTTGGTTCCTTATATTGAATTTGGATTTGCGGATAAAAGATGAGGGTACTTGGTCCACATATCTGACTCTGCTTCCTAAGTGGCTCCCTCAATTCACTGATTCTTCCAAAGAACTTTGACTAGTAGAACTTCTTTGTTCCTTAGTCTACGAACTTGATGATCAAGAATTTCGACTGGAACTTCTTCAAAGAAAAGACTGTTCTGAATCTCTGCGCTTTCTAAGGGAACAACTACTTTTGAATCACCGATACACTTTTTCAACAATGAGAGATGGAAAATTGGGTGTACTGAGGCTAATTATGAAGGCAATTCAATCTCGTAAGCTACCTTTCTGAAATGACTGAGAATTTTGAAAGGATCGACATATCGGGGACTGAGTTTCCCTTTCTTGCTGAATCTCTTCGCTCCTTTCATGGGAAAAATTTTCAAGTATTTGAAATCACTGACCTCAAACTTGAGATCCTTTCTCCTCACATCAACATACGATTTTTGTCAGCTCTGGGCATCCCTAAGCCTTTCTCTGATCAACAAAACCTTCTCTAACGCATCAAACACCAAGTCAGGCCCTACTAATGTGGCCTCACCTACGTCAAAGAAACCAATAGGAGATCTATATCTCCTACCATAGAAGTCTTTATAAGGAGCAATCTGGATACTAGAATGAAAGTTGTTATTGTATGCAAACTCAACCAAAGGCAAGTAGTGATCCCAACTACCCTTGAAATCAACAATGTATGCTCTAAGCATATCTTCAAGAGTCTAAATGGTCCTTTCTGCTTGACTTTCTTTCTGAGGGTGAAAAGAAGTACTGAGATGGACTTGGGTACCAAGACCCTTTTGGAATGCTTTCCAGAAATAAGAGGTAAATTGGGTACCTCTATTAGAGATGATAGATAACGGAACACCGTGCAACCTGACTAACTCTCTGAGATAGAGTTTGGCATAGTCCTCAGCTGAATAAGAGGTATGAACTAGCAAGAAATGAGATGATTTTGTCATCCTATCTATAATAACCAAAATAGAATCATGTTGATGATGGGTACGTGGAAAACGTGTCACAAAATGAATGTTCACTTCCTCCCACTTTGAAGTGCGAATACTGAACTCCTGCACGGACCCACTAGGTTTTTGATGCTCAATCTTAACTTATCGGCATGTAGAACACTTAGCTACAAACTCTGCAATACCTTTCTTCATGCCACTCCACCAATAGATCTCCCGCAAATTGTGGTACATCTTAGTGGCCCCTGGATGAATAAAGTAACACGCACCATGCACTTCTGCAAGAATTCATTGCCTTAAATAATCTATACCAGGCACACACAATCTACCCTGACAACGCAAAACACCATTTCCCCCTTGGGAGAAAACCTCTACTTTTTTGTGTCTGACTGATTCTTTCAACTTAACTAGACTGGGATCTCTATCCTTCTTTTTCTTCACCTCAGAAACTAGAGATGATTCTAAGCTACTCTGCACCCACACACTACCCTTTGCTAAGTCGACTAAGTGGACACCTAGTCGGGTAAGATGATGAACTTCCTGAGCTAACTTATTCTTACCATCCTCAACATGAGCTACACTACCCATGGACAATCTACTGAGAGCATAAACCACTACATTGAACTTGCCCGGATGATACAGAACACTCATGTCATAATCCTTTATTAATTCTAACCATCTTTTCTGACACGGATTCAAATCTTTCTGAGAAAATACATACTGAAGGCTTTTGTGATCTGTGAACACATATACATGCACCTCATACAAGTAATGCCTCCAAATCTTTAAGACAAACACTATAGCTGCTAACTCAAGATCTTAAGTAGGGTAATTCCTCTCATGGGGTTTAAGCTATCTGGAGGCGTAGGCTATGACCTTACCTCTATGTATAAGGCACAACCTAAACTTACCCTGGATGCATCACAGTACACAACAAAACCATCTGAACCATCTGGTAGAGTCAAGATAGGGGCTAAGGTGAGTTGAGTTTTTAACTTTTGAAAACTCTTCTCGCATGAATCTGACCATTAAAACTTAACTTTCTTCTAAGTCAATCTGGACACGGGGGATGCAATAGAAGAAAACCCTTCAACAAACCAAGGGTAATATCCAGCTAAACCCAAGAAACTCCTTATATCTGATGGAGAGATGGGTCTAGGCTAGTTTCTCACTGCCTCAGTCTTTTGAGGATCAACTCTAATGCCGTCACTGGAAATAATATGGCAAATGAAAACTACTGATCTTAGCTAGAATTCACACTTACTGAATTTAGCAAACAACTGATAAGCTCTAAGAGTCTGAAGTACTATTTTAAGGTGGTTTGCATGGTCATTTTTGCCTCGATAGTTAACTAGAATATCATTAATGAAGACTGTGACGAACATGTCCAAGTACTGTTTGAATACTCTGTTCATCAGGTCCATGAAGGCTGCTGGGGCATTGGTAACACCAAAGGACATGACTAGAAATTTGAAGTGATGATACCGGGTTTAGAAAGCTATTTTTGGAATGTCACATTCTCTGACTCTGAGCTGAGGATAGCCTAATCTGAGGTCTATCTTTCAAAAATAGTTGTCACCCTGAAGTTCATCAAAAATGTCATCGATTCTAGGAAGTGGATATTTATTCTTGACTATGACTTTGTTCAACTGACATAGTCTATGAACATTCTGAGAGAACCGTCTTTCTTACGCACGAATAGAATAGGTGCGCCCCATGACGAGATGCTGGGTATGATAAATCCCTTATCTAGGAGATCCTTTAACTTTTCTTTTAACTCCTTGAGTTTTGCTGGAGCCATTCTGTATAGCTTAATAGATATGGGTTGAGTATCAGGAAGAAGGTCGATTTCGAAGTCGATTTCCCTTTTGGGAGGAACTCTGGGGAGATCTTCAGGGAACACATCTGGAAATTCCTTGACTACTGGAACTTACTCGAGGGATGAAGTTTCTAAGTTAGAGTCTTTGACTCTCACAAGATGGTAAATACACCCCTTCGATATAATTTTTCTGGATCTAAGGTACGAGATCAACTGACTCCTAAGTGCTATAGTACTACCACTTCATTCAAGGACTGCTTTATTTGGAAAATGAAAATGAACTATTTTGTTTCTATAATCAACTGAGGCATAGCATAAGTGGAGCCAATCTATGCTGAGAATGATGTCAAAATCTATCATTTCTAACTCCACAAGATCAATTGAGATAACTTTCTAAGATATTATGACCGGATAGTTCCTGTATACCTGTCTGGCTACGATAGAAATGACTACTAGGTAGACACTGAAAAGGGCTCTGCTAGTGTTTTGGGACTGACTCCAAAGTTGATGTCTATATATGGAGTTACAAAAAAAAAAGAAGCTCCAGCGTCTAGTAAAGCATAAATATGTAAGTGAAAGACCTGCAATGTACCAGTAACTATATCAAGATAAGTTTTCTAATCTTGGTAGGACTGAAGAGCATATAATTTATTCGAACGCTAACCACTAGTAGCACTGGAAGCGGCACCCTGTTGAGTCGAGCAATTGGATGGAACTGACGATTGATGGGATTGGCCCTATTAGCGCACATGTTTACCTTTTTGAGAAACTACCTGACACTCCCGAATCTAATGGCCTGGCTTGCCACACCCGAAGCACACATCACTACCTGCTCTATACTCATCCTGATGGTGTCTGCCATATTTCTGACATAGAGGATTTGTACGAGCATTGCTAACACTGACCTGGGACTTAGATCCTGGTGCCCTATCCCTATTGTCATTTCTAAATAAGGGTACTGGGGCACTGACTGAAGAGGGTGCTGGGGCTATTGACCGCTGATAAAATTGAGGACGGTTACCACCTTCTGACATTGGCTGATTGAAATTAAAACTACCTATCCTAGCTCTCTTGTTTCCTCTCTTCCTCTTCTTAATCTTCTGTTCCTCTATCTATTGATAATGGACCATCATCCTAGACAAGTCTATCTCACTAATCAGCATAGAGGTCCTACACACCTTAACCATACTATCTGATACGCCAAACACAAACTTACTCATCTTGAACCAGTTATCAGCTACTACATGAGGAGCATACCTAGCTAACTAAGTAAACTTGAGGGAATACTCCCTCACTCTCATGCTGCCCTACCTCAAATTAATGAACTCTAACAGTTTGGCCTCCCTCAACTCCAATGGAAAGAATTTGTCTAAGAAAGTTGTGGCAAACTTTTCCCACTCTACAGAACCTTTATCAACACCCCTATCTACCTTTCACTTCTTAAACTATGTATGGGCTACATCCTATAACTGATATGCATCCAACTCAGCACTCTGAGTAGATGTCATCCCCATAGATACCATTACCTTTTGCACCATATCTAAGAATTCCTGTGGATCATCTTCAGATTTGGATCCTGTGAAGAAAGGAGGATTCATTCGGGTGAAATCCCAAATTATAGTCACAGTAGTATTAGCCACTGGGTTGGTCAAAACAACATCTGGCCATTCATTTTGTGCTGCTATGGAACTGGCTAGAGTAGTGAACGCAACCCTGAATTCTGTGTGAGAGACATGCTCGTCTAAAAGATCTGCCTTGATGGACTGAAGGGCTGGATGGTTTACTGTTCTTCTTCCATTCTTCTTGGGAGGTATGTTCTGTAAATAGAAGGAAGAAATGGATTAGACAGGGAGTTTAACTTGATATCATGCTTACTCGCACGACATGAATACTGAAAGAAGGGAAACTTTTTCCTAATCACCTTGTAGACTCTCATCCATAAGTGTGGCGCATTACACACCCATGCACAAGACTCTACTCGACGTGGCTTTCAGACTTCCTAGGACACTTTAAAACCTTAGGATATGATACCAAGTTTGTAACAACCCAGGACTACCCCCTAGTCTTCCCACGGTTCTTAGAGTCCTGAGGGACAACAAGATAACCCATGAGCTGATACCTACTGTGAGCACTGGATAACATAATCATAAATACGGAAGAATACTGACATATCATAAGGTTTTAATAACTGAATTTAAAATTTGAAATATGAGTCTATAGAAAGAACTGATTTTGATAAAATAATGATAAACCGGATAACTAATTGTAGTATTTAAATACTAAATAACTAACACTAATGTCTGAAAATCCTCTAAAATTGACTGACTAAATATGAGTTGATGGGACAGGCCCCAACTAACTACTAACTGAGACATGATATAAAGTAAGCCTTTCTTCAAAGTATGAGAACTCACCACTGCTACTGCTGAGGATCTAATATGTCTAATCGCAAGCCTTGAACTGAGCATCAAAACCTATGATATAATACATCATAGCTCAAAAGAAAAGGTAAGCGATCAGTACTTTGAATATACTGTTATGCTAAATGAGGTAGGCTGATATGCATGGTTTCATGAACAGCACAAATAATTAAATGGATATGCATATAAAGGCATGGATTACTGAATAAAGATCACATAATCTGTAGATACTGAAAATGCATGAAAATCTGTAAATACTTAGGATGCATGACCAAGCATATAACATGAACTGAGTAAAATCTGTAAACTGAAGTACTGAAATAACTGAAATCTATATGCTTTGGTCAAACAACACTAAGACTGAATAACTGATTTGGGACTGTAACTGAGATTATATCTGAGACTGTGGAAGGTATCATCTAACCGACATTCCAAAATTTGATCTAATTGGGGCCCAACCTGGAACCCCAGTTGGAAGGGTATTAATACCGTGCCATGGGTACTAACGATGGTTGTGTCTATCCACTAAACTGATATGATATCCAAAGGAATAAGGGTGTCAAGCCAGAACTGATGGGTGACCCCTGCGAGATAGTCAAGCCTAATCTGACGGGTGACTTCTTAGATCCTATGCTGGCTACGTAGTTCTGGAGTATAGGGACTGCTACTAATGATTTTACCTATCTGATGGGGAAGTCGCCATTCCTACACTAGCTCGGTGCTAAATCCTACTCCCAACTGAAAGATACTGAAATACTACACTGGTATGAGTTCATCTGACTGGTAACTGACTATTCTAAGAAAGCTCATAGTATGTTCTGAAGACTATTCTGTAATATACTAATACTAGCCTACATAATCAGCTATGGTTTTTGGGTATTCAATACCCCCACGACTCAAAACAATAATAGTAAAATAACACTAAAGCTCAAAGATCATAACATAAAGGCTTTTATTAAATAAATCACTCTTGAAGGAATTTTATCAAACACTTGTAGTTCATGGTTTAAAACAATCAAAGAAATGTCATGGAACTTACAAAAATAGCATGAATTCAACATAATAGTACTAAATTATGGTTTAATTCAATAAGTAATAATATTAACACATGGAGAATTGAATCGTAATGATAATTTCATGGTAACATGGTATAAAATCAATAATGAATGGAGATTCATGGATGAAATCATAAATTAAAACATAATAACTTGAAGGATTATAACTTGGAGATTAAAATAGGTTACTTGGACTCTTTGGATGAACATCTAACATACCTTAACTGATAAATTTCTTAAAGTTCTTGGTGAGTTCTTGAGGATTTTGCTTGAAATTGGAGAGCTAGGGTTCTTGATTTGGGAGAGAAAGCTTCTTGATTTGAGGGAAAATAATTAAAATAATGAGTTTAAAAATGTTTTACGGCTTAAAAGCACACCTGGCGGATTAAAATAATGGGAAAGTATTGTTTACCCTTGGGCAAAACTTTTAATTTTCATCAAATTTTTCTGAAATGGGCACCTGGCGCGACGTGGCGCTTGTGTCACTGGGAATTGGGATGACGGTGCGACACGAAGAATAATGGTGCCTCTTTGATTCTAATTTTCACCATTGGCACGACGTACCATAATCGTGCTGCCTTTCTGGAATTGGACAATATGAACTAGGTCTATGGTGTGACGCGCCACTATCGCAGAGCAATACTAGAAATTGACAATTGCTATTTACACTGACTCTGCAATGCCCTAAGGGTCAAAATAACGGTATTTTACGAATGGAACTTATAATCATCATAAATTCTTACCCGGTTATTGGATTTGGGCGAATTATATTTTGTGGGAAGCTAATTGAATTTCCTACACAATGGCAGGCTCTAAATTGAAACATAATGAGTGTTTCGAAAATTATATATATGAATACTCACATACTAGGACTCAGATTATGCTTGGGAAATACGGGGCGTTACATCAACCCTAGATATATTGGACCTTTCAAGATCCTCCTCACAGTTGGTGAGGTGAGTTCTGAGTTAACCCTACCCCAGAATTTGCTATTATCCATCCAGTTTTCTATCTTTCTATGTTGTGATGATACATTCTTGATCCAGCTCATGTTCTTAGATTGGGCTCAGTCTAGCTGGATGAGTGATTGGCCTTTATGAAGGAGCCTGTGCTTATTTTTGCTAGTGATTTCAGGCGGTTGCGCACTAGAGATATTCCTATAGTTATGGTTTAGTGGAGGCACCATCTAGTAGAAGAGGCTACATGGGATATCAAGAGAGAGATTCATACCCAGTATCCTCACCTGTTTGAGACTTCAGATACATCATAATCCTTGACTTTTGCAAACGAAAGTCATTTTTACCAGTGGATATTGAAACGACCCTTTAGGTCATTTTTCATATATCTAATTATTTTCATCATTAGAGTTTTCCTATAGATGACTTAAGTCATTTATGACTTGCTGGGACTAAAGTTCAGTTATCAAGCAATTCATTTGGTTTTTAGAGTCAATGTCACGACCTAGTTTCCTATATTATGATGCCTCCTACTATAACCCACCAGAAAACAAGCCAAACCCATAGTCCGAAATGGCTAGTAATGGACTACCAAATATATAAAAGAAAAAAGAATTGTGAAATAGATGGAATAAATAAATAGTTCATAATATAATCCCAAAACCTAGTGGTATTAGTACAAAAGCTTTTAATATAACGAGAATACAAGAGTGAAATACAAATGAATATACTAGTATAACTTATATCTGAATACGACATAGAGACTAGTCTAATACCTTAGGGAGAGATAAGTAATACTCCAAATGCCAAGAGCTCAGTCTAAGTCTCTGAATTATGGTTTGCCCTCATGACGTGCACATCAATGGTGATAACCCGTACTATGATCTGTAGGCTGCAAAAGTGTAGCATGAGTACCAAACAAATGGTACCGACTAATTTCCAAAGATAAAGCAGATATATATATGACATATAAATAGAATGAAAACTATAGTCAAATGTCCAGCATCTATATAATACAGCTAATAAGGTAATAAGGATAAACTATCATATTCATGTCCAAGAGACTAACATATTAAGACTAGGGAAGTAACAAGGATGGACTATCCTATTCCAATCATATTCATGAATCTCGATAATATATCGTATATCACTGGCCAATATGCAAAGTACAAGGGGAAGGAAGATATATATAAATATACAAGTCCATAACGAGAATACAAGAGTGAAATACAAATGAATATACTAGTATAACTTATATCTGAATACGACATAGAGACTAGTCTAATACCTTAGGGAGAGATAAGTAATACTCCAAATGCCAAGAGCTCAGTCTAAGTCTCTGAATTATGGTTTGCCCTCATGACGTGCACATCAATGGTGATAACCCGTACTATGATCTGTAGGCTGCAAAAGTGTAGCATGAGTACCAAACAAATGGTACCGACTAATTTCCAAAGATAAAGCAGATATATATATGACATATAAATAGAATGAAAACTATAGTCAAATGTCCAGCATCTATATAATACAGCTAATAAGGTAATAAGGATAAACTATCATATTCATGTCCAAGAGACTAACATATTAAGACTAGGGAAGTAACAAGGATGGACTATCCTATTCCAATCATATTCATGAATCTCGATAATATATCGTATATCACTGGCCAATATGCAAAGTACAAGGGGAAGGAAGATATATATAAATATACAAGTCCAAGGAATGAGTATACAATATGAACAATTGAAGGAAAGGATATACGGTAGTTCCATAGCTACATATAGCTAGGAGTATCTATATATACACACATATGATACGAAGTCAACTCAATGCATAACCTAAATCATCATGTCTTCACTTTTAAGGCCTCAATATAATCCTATTAGGATCTAGTACTATCATACTCAAGGTTTCTATATGTCTAAACATGATATAAACATGCATAATAATGCAATCGCTAGATAGAAGAGGACAAAACATACGTCAAATATAGATACCGAATCAATGATCAATCTGTCATAAACTAGCCATAATAATGATATACATTGATAACATCAATATCAACAACATTGCAAGTAACCAGCTATTTTTGACAGTCAAATACCTAGTCGAGCCTATGCGTACCCCCACCACCCCAGGCTTGGAAGGTTTAATCAACATACAACAACATCAGACATAGTAATCACCCATATCTAAGCAACCATCCCATACCAGTTGATAGACATAGGTACAAACTGGTGATAGACTATGCACATACAAGAATGAATGCAACAGAATCCACAATACCATAATCATCATCATCATAATCAACTTCTGGCCTTGCTGGTATATAATCATCAAAATATCCTCTGACCTTATCGGGTATCAATATGATCATCAAAATATCCTCCTACCTTGTCGGGTATCATCACATCTTCATAATATCCTTCATCCTTGTCGAGTATCAATGTCGTCATCACAATATTCTCTGGCCTTGTCGAGTGTCATCATATTATCCTCCGACCTTTTTGGGTGTCAATATCATCATCATAATATCTAAACCAATGTTACATAATATAGGACAAGCCCTACAAGGGATAAAGTAAAGTGTAACCTCATGAGGGCTAATGCAAATGGCAAGCCCCACGAGGGCTAAAGTAAATGGCAAGCTCCACGAAGGCTTTATAGATATGAAAAGAGAAGCAAGGTAGAGTATATTGTCATAATTAATCATTCACCATCAATATGACTTCCTTAGAAATTTTATATATAATAGGTTCATGAACTCAAGTCATGGCTAAAAAAGTGTAAATCTGTAAGTTTGTTTTCCAGAGTGAACCTCAAGATTAAATCTCTATAAAAGTATAAAAAGGGTTAGAATATCTCAAGATTGAAGTAAAAAATAGTGTCATGGACCAAAATATATCTTGGTCAAATCTTTAAAAACATCATTATTAACCTCTTTTACATATTTAACTTATTCATTAAGTTAGGTAGTTATTATTGTGAGGAAATCCATTTTAAGGTGGAAAGTGGGCTCTAGCCCTTAGTTAGTGACAACAATAACAAGATTATACTCTAATTGGAATCGTATCAATTACCGATGCAATAATCATAAATGTACAAAATTTATGCATGTCATCACCAGTATTTAAACATTGGAATCATAAACATCATATCACATCTTCCTACATCCCATACCAGAGATATGTGTAACTAATCATATATATAGATTCATAAGATCCAACCATATCCTTTACAAGGATAATTACTTCTCGAATATCCAAATCATATCATAACACAAACTTTGGCCCAATATTGTGTCCGAAATAATCATAACATCGCAATCACTGCCTTAGGCCCACATACATATCTGAAACTCATATCAATAATCATAATAGTAAACCATCTTGTATTTATAAGTCATAGCCTAACTATAAGGCGTAACATATCTATAATCCATAAAGCCTATTTGTGATCATCTCTCATCTAAGAGGTGTAATATATCAGTAAGCACCTCGCATCTAAGAGTCTTCTCCTATCTATAGGTCATACATAATTACTATGAGGAATACCATCTCTATAGGCCGACTATCACATCTAAGGGATAGCATATCCATAGGAAAAATATCTTAACTAAGAGGAATTATCATCTCTATAGGTCAATTACCATAACTTAGAGAAAATGGCATCTCTAAAGGCCCAATATTATTTTTGTAAGAAAATCATGGCCATGAGCCATTTAATCATTATCCGGGGAAATACTATCACAATTCACCAAGCCACAAAGTAAGCGTATTCTAAAGGTTCAATAGTTTCAATTAAGCCTAGCACCCACAACTAAATCCCCAAGGCTAACACAAGTCTTGGCCTAAGTGGGTCGGACAATCCCACTTGTAATACTCAATTTCTATGTTTAGGCAAACTATGCCTCAAACTAGGCTAAGTTATCTATTTCAACTTCTAGATGTCAACGAAGCCATAACCAATCCTAAGATAGGAACACCACCTAGAAACATAGGCTTTCAAGCCACTCTACCCAAATCATAATTTCACTACCACTAGACTAGCCCAATCAAGGTTAATCATACTAACACATGATTCCAACACTTAACCCATATCCCAAACCTAGAATTATATCATATACATGCTACAATTTAGTTCAATCTAGGGAGAATTCCATAAGATTCTAATAGAGTCCTAAACATACCACCTTACGGGTTCAAAACCCTCATCTAATCCACAAAATTCAATAATCAAGACTAAGTTATTCTACCCATAATCAAACTTAACATTCACATTCACACACAATATATATCATACATCATCCACGAAGAAGAATAGATAGAAGCCTACCTCAAAGACAAATCGCAAAACCTTACAACATTCACCACGTGCTCATCTTCACTTCATAATACCCAAAATGCCATCATACTTAATTTGGATGATAATCATGATAAAAGAAGTTAATCAAGCTTCCAAGTTAGCACAATGATCAATTTTGAGTTGCTCCACTCATTTTGGGGTTTCTATGTCTCAATGATGATGGAACATACCCCAAACACATCTTGGGTTCTATATATAGCCTATACAGATAAGGAGATATCACTATCGCGATCATAGAAGTCGCAATCATGCTAGGGAAATCACCATAATCCATATCACAATCGCTATGCACCAGCTCCAGCAAAGTCAAAACTTATTTTTTACCGTCAAAACTCATTCAAACTCTAATTTTTTCAAATAAACTATATAACTGCACTAAATTTGATGTTCCAAACGCTTTGGTGAAGTTGGATTGTCTATTGGATGTCGTTTAGACCTAATTTGGGTCCCACACTGATACTTTGTAAGTTTTCAACTTTCCAGCTAATAGGTTGAAATGAGCTAGGGTGCATTGGGACCCAAAACAAAGGTATACCTAGCCTAAAATTGATATTGTAGAGCTACTGGCACAGTTAGAATTTGTATCTTCATTTTATTGAATTTTTCACTCGATGGCCATTTGAAACTAGTGAAGACTTCTAAATAGGGAATTGGTCCTAAAAAACAAATGAACTGCCCGGTAACCAAACCATTAGTCCCAGCAAGTCATAAATGACCTAGGGAAGCTTTATAGAAGAGATAATAGTGAAGATAAAAAGAAATATGGAAACTAACTAAAAGGGTCATTATAGTTAATTTCTTATTTTGAAGTCTTCGCTGGTTCAAATTAGTTATCGGACAAAAACTTCAATCAAACAACTTTGTTTACCAATTTTGACTATTATAATATCTTTTAAATGTCAATTTTAGGCTATATGGACCTTTAGTTTTGTTCTCGAGGTACCCGAGCTCATTTCAACCTATTGGTCAGAAAGTTAAGAAAATAGAATATGGATGTGGGACCCACTTTTTATCCAACTGACCTTAGATAAAAATTTCAATTGCAACATTGAGTCTGGAACATAAAATTCAGTATTGTATCATAATCCATTTGTGTATACAAGATTTTGGATGAATCCCAAGGGGTTGGCGAAGACTTAGAAATTTCCAAATCTCAGTTGTATCTGGTACACTCGCTAATAGTGAGCCAGGGGTCGCAATCACCATACCCTTTGTAGAAAAACATATGTTGTGATAGCAGTTAATATATTTCAACTAATACTTATCTAGCAGCCATCATTTATGGTGATCGCGAGGGTCGGGTTGCGATAGCGACTCCCAAGCACTTGGAAAGGGTATAAATACCTTATTTCCAACCCATATTTGCCCATTATTCATCTATTCTCTTAAGACTTAAACCATAAGGAGTGTAAAAAATTAGGATTAAAGTTTTTTGGTGATTTGGGAGCTTGGTTAACGATTATTACGTGATTTTTCTTTAGATTTGAGGTAAGATTTCTCTATTTTCATGATTGATTTCCCCTTTTCTCCCCTAAAATTCCCAAACCTAGGTGTCTTGATTTTAGCACTAATATAGCTAGGATTTTACTGATTTTTAGGGTAATTACTCCTTGAGCATGAGAGAAAATTGGGTTGGCTTTGGAAATGTGATTTCTGTAAATGGGATCAACATAGGATTTTAAGTATTTTTTACCCAAAGAATAATGGTTCTATATGGGTATCATTATTCATTTGTTGATGAGTATATTATGATTATGATAGCTTGACATCTTGCGAAAGATTCTCAAAATAGAAAGTCAGTGATTTAGTGGATTCTTCGAGCTTTTTTCAACATGCAGGAAGGCTAGGTTTTTATCCCTTTATAGATTGAGCTATGTCATAGTATGTTTATAATATTATGTTATATTTTGGATGATTTTTAGGTATTGGTGATCAAATTGGCGATACTTGGGTTAGTTGGACCTTCTAGGCTATTCGTAAATCGTAATTTAGGTGTTTGTCTTAGTTTCTTAGATAATGAGTAGAATTTCCATCTTAAGGATACTTAAGGATTTTTTTAACATTTAAAACTGGATTTAGATACTTTATCTTAGTCTAGGGTAGAATTTGCCAAGTACTGGAATTTAGAGATTTAGAAGTGGGCCCTTTGACTCACCTTAGGCCAAGATTTCTTTTAGCTATTAAAAACCCTTTCATACGCTTGTTTTATGTGTTGAGATTTCTTATTAAGGTAATATTGAGAAACTTTGGAACTTTATGGTGATTATGGGTTGAATATTGAGAGTTGAGGCTTATTGATTATGCTAGTGATTATGTTATCGATTATGCTAGTGATTATACTATTGATTAAGCTAGTGATTATGTTATTGCTATGATAATAAATATATGATTACTGGTATGAGTCCAGATATTGATTATTATATTGATGATATACTTACGAGTTCAAATTCAGGCATTTATTATGGTATGAGAATACATGATTATTGGTTCGAGTCCAAATATTGATGATGTCATTGATGATATTATTATGAGTTTCAGTCCAACTATGGAGTATTTTATTGATGATATATGATTACCAGTTCAATCCTAGATAAGTAGTATAATATTGGTGAGATATATACAGATTTAAGTCCAAAAGCAGAAATTATTATAATGTGGCATGATATGGAATAAGTAGTCTAATATTGGAGAGAGCTATACAGGTTTAAGTTCAAAAGTGGAAATTGTTGTAATGTGGCATAATATTGATAGATTATGGTTGTACCTTGAGAGTTGGTAAATGATGATGGTTTGGGTTGTACTATCTTTGTGTGTACCCCTCAGGCTGATGGGGGCTTACGTTGAGTTATTTACTTTTCCATACTTATTAGCTTATGAGGGAAAATTTTGTAGTTATAATTGCATGTGTTTGATCCTTTATTTTATGTTATTATTCTAATTATTTATTTATTTATTTATAGCAATGTTTGAGTTGATTCAGGTTCTCTACCTTAACTTAGTTATGTTATCTTGTATTTTATCATATTTATATCATGATTTAGCTCTATCTGCCGATGATACCTACTGTGTCCCTATGGTCTTGGTGCTCATACTATAGTTTGTACCTTTTTAGTGCAGATTCGAGTACCAGTTACCGTCATTGATTTGAGGATCGTGTTGTGTTAGATTTCAAAGATAGAGTGAGGTCTTGGAGTCAGAGTTTCCCCATTTCCTTCTATCTTACTTATGTCTAGTCTCAAGTTTCGAGATAGGATTATGTTGACTATTTTAGACTTGGGTTATATTTATAATAGCTCTTGTACTAGCTCTACCAGGTTGTGGGATGGTTTTCTATATTGTGCCTACCTTTAGACTATTTCTATTGCATTTCTCATTTATGTATTGATTTGCCTTTTTGGACCTTTTTGGGGCATTTCCACCAAGTTAGCCCATTGTGAATAGCTCTGGAAAGGTTTGAATTACCTACTGGAGGTATAAAGTAGGTGCCATCATGACTCATAAATTGGGTCATGATAGTCTATCTCGGTCAAATCTCTAAGACATTATTTTTAGGCTTAAAGTCTAATAAGTCATTCATTAAGATGGTATGATTCCTATTATGAAGAATCTATTTTAAAAGTGAAAATGGGAATAAATCCCCTTTTTATATAAAAAAGAGTAATAGAACTATACTTTAGTTGGAATTGTACTATTTACCATCTAACTGATTGTGACTGAATCCACACATGTCATTACCAGTATTCAAACATATGCAATTATAAGCATCATTATGTCTAAAAACTATGATCATTTTCTTCCAAAATTTAGAATACTTCTCGAAACCCAATCAGTATCATAATCATGGACTTGGTCCTAATATATATCTAGAATAACCATAGCATCATACTCGAGGAAATTTGACTAATATATATCCAGTATAACCATAACATCATAATTTGGGGAAAGACCATTACAATACACCTATTAATGTATTACACATCATACTAAGGGTTCGTTAACCTCAACTGAGTCTAATCATGCTAATATGCATAATTAACTCTATAAAAGCTAACACGGGTCTTGGCCTAAGGTAGGCTGGAGGAGCCCACTTCTATCCCAAAAATCCATTTTTGATAAGATTTTATCTCGAGCTACGCTAAGGTATCTAAATTCACTTGTATATGTTTAATAAGTAATAAATATCCCAAAGATAGTAGTTCTTCCCAATCATGAGCAACTAAGTTAATCCCACCTAAAGAAGTAGCAACTAGGGCAATTTCCCTAACTTATGCCAATTATACCAATTCCACCCTAGATTAATCAACTAAGGGAATTCACCTAGCTTAATCAACTAAGGTCATTCCATTCCAAACATGATCCATGAAGCCAAATTCACCTATGACATTCTAATTAAGCTAATTACTCTCAATTTATGGTTTAACGATAGCCCAAGCGATCCAAATAAGACCAATCATACTAATAATGCTCCCAATACCTAAATCCCATCCTATATCTAGAATAACATCATTATTATATTACAGATTAGCTCTATCTATAAAGAAGGTAGTAAGTATTTTAACTTAAGGGTCAAATACACCTCTAGCCCCCAAACTTACAATTTAGGATAAATCACGGTATTCTACAGACAATCACATTCTAACATCCCTGTCTAACATTAAACAATATAAAAACCATCTCAATAAAAAGAGTATATAGAATCCTACCTAGTAGTTGAACCGCAATAATTGAATCACCCACAAGTTGATTGTCTTCACTCCACGATCCCAAAATGCCATCATGCTATTACAATAGAAATTTTATATGATGTTAAGCGTAAAATGAGACTCATATTTCTATATTAAGGGTTGGGTCAAATATTGGGTCAAGAGTTGGCCCGTGGGGCTCGCAAATAAAATCAAAAATTGAACTCGTCATAAGGTCCCTCGAATCATATGGAAGTTATTCTCAAAAGTTGAGCACAATTCGGCTCTTAAATCAACCCTCAAAGTTTAGGAATTCAAGCCCTAATATCTAAGAATTCTACCAAAAATTAGGATGGGAATTGAAGGAAAAAATAATGAAAATGACCAAGAAGAGTTAGGTTATGATACAAGATCAAACCAACAACACCAAGAGCTACAAGTAGGTTCGGATTTCAGTCCAACAACACAAGAATAACAAGTTCAATTTTCAGTTTTCAGCACACAACAAGAGAGCAACAAGATGAACAAGAATGCTAGTGAATCGAAAGTAGCCCCACACGGCTTCACTAGTCTTTAAAGATAACAAAATTAACAACAACAACAACAACAAGATAAGGAAAAGATAGATAACTAGACATATAACATTCAAGATACTAAGAACCCTAACATCAAGAGAGGACCCTAAGTCTAGTGAATGTAAACACCAAGTTCTTACAAGGACCAAGAGGCACTCAAAGACCTCAAAACCCTTGTTTCTAGCCAAAGATACAACACAAGTATTCCTCTACTTGTGAGATGTTGGAGGCGGCTCCAAGAGTGGAAGAGAGAGGAAATGTTGTGATATTTTAGGTTACAAAAATCAGATTTCAAAAACTATCTAATAACTCTCTCACATCTTCTATTTATACTACAAAAGGAAAGGGGTAAAATGACTCATCCGCCCTTGCTTCTTGTGCCAACCTTGGAGAGTAGTTTATTACACATTAGGACCCCTCTTCACACATAAAAACGTTTAAGTCCTTGGTTGGTTCAATCACCAACTCACACACGGCCATTTGCATGAACAAAGCTTGGAGTTTTTGTAATTCCCGAGCTTGGCTTCGTGTGAAAGGCCGTGTGGCTGTCCTAACCGTATCATCCTCTCCATCTTGAGAGGAATTTGGCCTCAAATTCAGCATTTGGTCATCTTCAACCGCATCCACGAGGGAGAGATCACCAACGTTGAAAGTGTTGTGCACTTGATATTCCGGTGGAAGGTCAATCTTGTAGGCGTTGTCATTGATCCTCTCAAGTACTTGGAAAGGACCATCACCCCTTGGCAGCAATTTGGACTTCCTATGAGCTGGAAACCGGTCTTTTCGAAGATGCACCCACACCCAATCTCCGGGTTCAAGCACAAGCCTTCTTCTCCCTTTGTTTGCCCTTTTGGCAATCTCTTGATTCTTCTTTTCCAGCTTGATCCGCACCGTCTCATGCATTTTCTTCATTGCCTCGGCTCTTTTGTTTCCATCTAAGCTGGTCATGAGATCACTAGACAAAGGAGTGAGATCTAAAGGGGTAAGGGGATTCAGGCCGTAAACACATTCAAAGGGAGTCATTCCCGTGCTCGAATGTATTACCCGGTTGTAGGCAAATTCCACTAAGGGTAGGTGATCTTCCCATGAAGTCAGTTTACCTTTAACCATAGAACGTAGCATAGACCCTAAGGTTCTATTTACTACCTCCGTTTGGCCATCGGTTTGTGGGTGGCAAGACGTGGAGAAAAGTAACTTCGTTCCAAGCCTACCCCACATGGACTTCCAAAAGAGACTTAGGAACTTGGAGTCCCTATCGCTCACAATAGTCCTCGGTACCCCGTGAAGCTTGACAACATGTTCAACAAATAATGAAGCTACACTACTAGCATCCTCGGTTTTAGTACATGGAATAAAATGAGCCATTTTAGAGAATCTATCAACAATAACAAAAATGCTATCTCGGCCCTTTCTAGTCCTTGGCAGCCCCAAAACAAAATCCATCGAGATGTCCAACCAAGGCCTAAGGGGAGTAGGGAGTGGGGTGTATAATCCTTGGGGTAAGAGACGAGATTTCTCACTCCGGCAGGCCACGCATTGACTACAAATTTTAGTGACGTCTTTGCGCATTTTGGGCCAATAGAAGTTCTCCTCTAAGATTCCGAGGGTCTTGTCTACCCCAAAGTGACCCATGAGGCCTCCGTCATGGGCCTCCCTCACAAATAATTCCCTCCAAGAACTAGAAGGAACACACAACCTCCTCCCTTTGAACAAATACCCATCGAACCGAGAGTAGGAGGAATGGTTATTCTCCTTGAGCCAACGGTCCCTTCCCCACTCTTCGCATTCCCTAAAAATAGGAGCAAAGGTAGGATCCTCGGGATACAACAACCGCAAGCTCTCAAAACCCATCAATTTCGAAGACAAGGTAGCAACAAGCACATGCTTCCTAGACAAGGCATCGGCAACAACATTTTCCTTCCCCCTTTTGTAATGAATTACATAAGGGAAAGTCTCGATGAACTCAATCCACTTAGCATGACGCCTATTCAGCTTGTCTTGGCTCTTAAGGTGTTTCAACGACTCATGATCCGTTCGTATCACAAACTCCTTAGGCCACAAATAATGTTGCCAATTTCCCAAAGCTCTAACAAGGGCGTACAACTCCAAATCATAAGTTGAGTAATTAAGAGTTGCCCCTTTGAGCTTTTCACCGAAATAAGCAACGGGCTTACCTTCTTGCATCAAAACAGCCCCGATACCAACCTTACTAGCATCACACTCTATTTCAAACATCTTATCAAAATTGGGCAATTGCAATAAAGGCGCCGAGATGAGCGTAGCTTTCAAGGCCTCAAAAGCCCTAGCTTGTTCATCACCCCATTTAAAGGGTCCGTCCTTTCTAATTACCTCGGTCAAGGGGGCTGCTATGGAACTAAATCCTTTGACAAACCTCCTATAAAAGCTTGCCAACCCGTGGAAACTTCGGATTTCTCCAATAGTTTTAGGGGTCGGCCAACTTCGGATAGAGTCTATCTTGGAATCGTCCACTTCCACACCCCGTGAGCTCACAACAAAACCCAAGAATATAACTTTATCAACACCAAAAGAACACTTCTCCATGTTGGCATACAGCTTCTCCTTTCGGAGCACATCAAACACACATCTCAAATGCATTACATGATCATTAATAGATTTACTATACACCAACACATCATCAAAGTAAACCACCACAAACTTTCCAATATAAGGCTTCATTACATGATTCATTAGCCTCATAAATGTGCTAGGAGCATTGGTAAGGCCGAAGGGCATGACCAGCCACTCATATAGACCGAATTTGGTCTTGAATGCGGTCTTCCACTCATCACCGGGTTGCATGCGAATTTGGTGATAGCCGCTCCTAAGGTCCACTTTAGAAAACAAACAAGATCCGTGGAGCTCATCTAACATATCATCTAGTCTAGGAATTGGATGACGATACCTTATAGTGATTTTGTTGATGGCTCTACAATCGACGCACATGCGCCAAGTTCCGTCCTTCTTTGGTACCAAAAGCACCGGAACAGCACACGGACTCATGCTTTCCTTGATGTATCCCTTGTTGAGAAGCTCCTCAACTTGCCTCTCAAGCTCCTTAGTGTCCATGGGATTGCTCCTATAGGCCGGTTTGTTTGGAAGTTGTGAACCCGGCACCAAATCAATTTGGTGCTCAATTCCCCGAAGTGGGGGCAATCCTTGCGGAAGTTCTTGAGGAAATACATCTTCATACTCCTGCAACGCACAAGAAATCAAAGGGGAAATGGAAGAATTAGTGGGGTTAGTATTAAAACAATGGGCTAACAGTAACATCGGCTTGTTTTCATCATGGTCCACGAAGAGTTCTTTCCTCCTAGCCAACATCACTACGTTTTCCATCTCCTTTGTTGTTGGGACAGATTCGGATGGCCCTACTTCCTCACCTACGGCATCCCCCCCCTTTTCTCCTTTCCCGGTTTCCTTTCCCTTTCCTTTTAACTCTCTCATCTTTTGATGCCACTCATGTACTTGGGAGGGTGAAAGAGGGTGAAGTGTGACCTTTCGGCCATCCTTCTCAAGCGTATACCGGTTGGACCTCCCATCGTGTTTAGTAGACCTATCATATTGCCATGGTCTACCTAACAACAAGTGACATGCTTGCATTGGGATCACGTCACAAAGCACTTCATCGTGGTAGTTTCCTACCTTAAACCGAATCACACATTGCCTTGCGACCCTTAATTCACCACAATCGTTCAACCATTGTAGCTTGTAAGGACTAGTGTGTGGTGTAGTTGGCAGCTTCAAGAAATTTACCATAGCTTGGCTCGCAACATTCGTACAACTACCACTATCAATCACCAAGGTGCACACACTCCCCTTTACAAGACACTTAGTATGGAATAGATTTTCCCTTTGACTCGGGTCATCTATCGCCTTACTAATCATGACACGTCTAACCACAAAGTTAGGAACCACACACTCCCCTTTTTGTGGATAGGCATCTTCACTACCATCTAATTCATCATCATTCGGCCCATTTTCAGCTTCCTCTCCATCTTGAGGCTCGGCCTCATCCTCCCCCCTTTCGGAAACCACCTCCTCACCAAGGTAGTACACTTTCCCTTCTCGTAGGATCACATTGCGCCGGTTCGGACATTCATTGGCCTTATGCCCCCAACCTTGGCACTTGAAGCATTGGAATCCCTTTGGGTTGGGATATTTGTGAGCCTCCGGTTTCGGAGGGAATTTAGGGACTGTTTTGGACTCGTAGTGGACTGTTTTGGACTCGGGCAGCTTCGTAGGGGCGGGTTGGTCCTTGTTTTTGGGCCAACCCGAGGGAGCTTGTACCCTTGCCTTGAAGGATGATCTCTCCTTAAGTTCCCTTTCAATCTCTAGGGCCGCTTGGAATATACCGTCGATGGTTTCAAACCGATGAAGGGTCAAATGAGTGGAGATCTCTTTGTTCAACCCACACTTGAACCGGATGATGTCATGACTGATTTGCTCCCCACGATGATCAAGTTTCAACATGAGTTGTTGGAACTCGTCAAAATAGGCCATCACACTCTTGCCCCCTTGCCGCAAGCCATATAACCTAGCAAGCAACTCATGACGATATCTCTCGGGAAGGTATCGTTGTCTCATCAAATACCTCAACCGAAACCAAGGTGGTGGCTGCCCATCGACTAATTCATTACCAAATCGTTTAACATACTCCCACCAAGTGTTAGCATAGCCCTCGAGGTGAGCTATAGCGTAGCAACTCTTCTTTTCGTCCGAGATGTCATTAACTTGGAAAACTTTGTCACAAGCCGATTCCCAAGTTAAGTAGGCCTCGGGATCACTTTCACCCTTAAAGATGGGTAGGCTCAACTTGATGGTGTTGATGCCTACGTCTCTCTCTTGGTGTCGGTTTCCCCTATCTCCATACCCCCGGTATCTCCTAGGTTCTCCTCGACCCCCTCTTAACTCCTCCTCCCTCATATAAGCATCATCAAAGGCTCCATCTCCTTCATACTCCCCTCTACCGTATCCTTCAAAGTGGGCTGGTCGGCCTTGGCCGTTTTGAGTCGGAGGATTTGGAATTTGCGGTCTTTGGGTTAATGGAGCTTGGAATGGAAGGTTCGGATTTAGTGGAGGTACTTGTCGTCCAAATCCCTCTTGTGGAATTGGAGGGGCTTGGAAATGTAGTGGTCTAGTGGAGTCTCGGTTTGGAGGAAAATAGGTAGTTTGACTTGCGGTATTTAGTGGAGCTTGGGGTGCATTTAGCATTTGGTGGACTGTTTCGGGGGTGATGGTTGCGGAGGAGGTCCTATCATGACCATTGGTAGATACGTGTAGAGGAGTAGAAGGACGAGAGTTCCTTTGACTCTCCACTTGTTCTAATCTCCCACTAATAGTCGACACTTCCCCCTTTATGGCTGCCAAGTCCCCTCTCACGGCCCCAAATTCAGAATTCAACCTTTCAAGTGTCCGGGTAACGGCCTCAAGAGTGACCCTCATAGAATCAAGGGCATTAGTATCCGCATTATGAGACGTAGCTCCTTCCATTGTCAAGATATTATCCGCTTTAGTTCACCACAAGTTCGTGTTCCACAAGTGTTGTATAATTGGCTAGTAACCGTGAAATTTTCAAGGTATGAGTGAGCTCTTATCCGGAATGGATTCTTGTTTGAAGACTCAAAGAATTCTTGCCGGACTAGAATCAAAAATCAGCAACTCATTCAAACGAATAAAAGCACTCAAATAATCGTTGACACGAACAAACGGTTCAAGGAACTAGTTGACAACCTAGTAGGAATGTACTAGTTTGTTAATTAGTTCTAGGACCAATTAAGGGAAACCAAGGATCAACAATTTGCAACCAAAGAATATCCTAAGTTGAGCTTATAGTGACGTGGCAGCATGCAATGGTTCCACCCGTTCCTCTTATCTTTTTTTTTTTTTTGTTTTGTGTTAATATTCACACAACTTGTTATAGTTTGCAAAATGTTTTGGTGGGAAAAATAAAATCTTGTAGTCTTTCAACCTTTTCAAACTCAAGAAAGTGGTGTTTGGTTGACCAATCCCACAAAACAAGGCTCCTTGAATTAGGGAAAAGTGATTGACAAGACTAGAGGGTGAGGGGTGCAAGTCTTTCACAACAACTTTATAACTTGTCTTACAACTTGAGCACACAACAAGATGAACAAGATGAACAAGTTCAAAAGATGAACACCTCAACAAACTTCATCAACTTCTTTAGCACATAACACATAACCACCGATTTTTCTTTTGCTCATCAACAACATACAACCTTCGGCCACTTCAAGTCACTACTCAATGTTCAAGTTTTCAAGCTCAACTTTCGGATCTAGACACCTTAGTGTTGGTGAGAAAGAAACCAACACTAGAAACTCACTAAACAAGCAAAATAACGCCTAGATCTAGACATGCAACATCATTCTCGGTTTTTCAACTTTTAATGGACAGATTTTTCAGAACTTCCCTTTGGTATTGCTTGTTTAGACCGTGAACTAGCCCAAGATGGGTTATGTTGGAACACAACCGGTCTTGCTTTGATACCAAATGATACAAGATCAAACCAACAACACCAAGAGCTACAAGTAGGTTCGGATTTCAGTCCAACAACACAAGAATAACAAGTTCAATTTTCAGTTTTCAGCACACAACAAGAGAGCAACAAGATGAACAAGAATGCTAGTGAATCGAAAGTAGCCCCACACGGCTTCACTAGTCTTTAAAGATAACAAAATTAACAACAACAACAACAACAAGATAAGGAAAAGATAGATAACTAGACATATAACATTCAAGATACTAAGAACCCTAACATCAAGAGAGGACCCTAAGTCTAGTGAATGTAAACACCAAGTTCTTACAAGGACCAAGAGGCACTCAAAGACCTCAAAACCCTTGTTTCTAGCCAAAGATACAACACAAGTATTCCTCTACTTGTGAGATGTTGGAGGCGGCTCCAAGAGTGGAAGAGAGAGGAAATGTTGTGATATTTTAGGTTACAAAAATCAGATTTCAAAAACTATCTAATAACTCTCTCACATCTTCTATTTATACTACAAAAGGAAAGGGGTAAAATGACTCATCCGCCCTTGCTTCTTGTGCCAACCTTGGAGAGTAGTTTATTACACATTAGGACCCCTCTTCACACATAAAAACGTTTAAGTCCTTGGTTGGTTCAATCACCAACTCACACACGGCCATTTGCATGAACAAAGCTTGGAGTTTTTGTAATTCCCGAGCTTGGCTTCGTGTGAAAGGCCGTGTGGCTGTCCTAACCGTATCAGGTTAGCTTATCGTAACTTATATGGATGTTTTCCCACTTTTCCCTTTCTTTGAGCTCCCAGTTTATTGTAAAAATGGTGGAAGAAGTGATAGAAAATCAGGTGGTAAAGAGGGTATTTAAACCCACCAAGTGTCGGTTAAGCGACAACTTTGCCGCTTAGGCGTCTTACCTATTTCTTAGGTGATCTAACAGCAAGGTCAGGTATCGCTTACACAAACCATAGGTCACTTACATAATGCCTGCTTATGCAGACAAAACAACATGTATGTGGCCCCCGACTAGATGGCCAATATCGGTTAAGCGACAATATGTCCTGTAATTGGAGTACGGTTAAGCGACACTATATTAGCTTAAGCGATTGCATCAGTAACCTAATTTAACAGATTTTGCTAAGTCCAAAATGGACTTTGATCGGGTGCTCAAAATTAATTTGGAACCCCATGCGTGCAAAGAAAATATGCTACCATACCAAATTCGACATTCTGGACTCAATGGAACCATTAAACCTTTCATTCAAGATCGGTTCAACTAAATATTAGGCCCACAACTATAGTTCCATTCATATAATCCGCCCAATAGCCCAAAATAAGTTCAAAAGCCTCAGGACCTAAACCAAAGGTCCGTCTATCCTAAAATTAATGCTCCTAAGCTGATGGTGTTGTTGTAATTATTATCAAGGTTGTCTACTAAGAGTTTTGGTATGAGAAAAAATCATAAACAACAAAATCTCCAAAAAGGAAAATGAGCCTAAAATCCATATAAAATGTTTGATAATTGAAATGATAGTTCCAAGAAGTCATAAATAACTCGTATTCAATGTGAGAAGGCTTAAAGTACAAAAAATGCTTGCAAATCAAGGGAATAACCTAGAGGGTCATTATAGTTTATTAGATTTTTAGAGTTGATTCCCTATTTTGAAGTTCTCACTATTGAGAAGCGCGTATCGAGCTTAAACTCTTGGTTAAGAGCCTCGTATGTTAATTTTGGTAGTTTTGTTAGATCTAGAAAATCAATTTTAGGGTAGGAGGATCTTTGGTTCAAGTCTCGATGGCTTTAAGACTACGCTATTGGGTAAATTTTATTTAAAATGACATTAGGTGTGGGACTCATATTTCATTGAAACAACTCTAGATGGAAAATTAAATGGCATCATTGAGTTTGAGTTGTTGAATTTTGTAGGGTAGCATAGTTTATTTTTATTCACGGGGTTCTGAATGAATCTCAAGGGTCGATAAAAAACTTGGCAAATGCCAAGTTCAGCTGATGCAGGCCAAATATAGCCTTCGTGTTTGTGAGGCCTAAGCCACATTTGCATAGGACATGATAATTGGATATTTCGATCACAATGCCATGGGCAGCATTTTCGAAGGCCAAGTTTATTGGACATCTTATTCGTGAGCTAGTCTTTGCATTCATGAAAGGTAGGCCAGGATGAGGGTTACATTCACGATAGAGTCTTCATGTTCACAAAAGAGGAACTCATGGCAGTATTAAATGTTGTAAACCCAATATCTTGCCCATTATTTCTAAGTCCTAAGTCCCTTAAAGCCCTAGATAGCTTAGAGAGAGTGAAGGTTATTTACAGGGTGTTCGGGGTAAGTTGGAGACACGACTATAGTCATTTCCCCATCGCTTATTCTGTAAGTTTCTATTAAAATCTTGATTATTTTTTTAAATTTAAACCCCAATCACTAGTTTACTTTATGAGCTGATTTGGGCTCTCTTGAGCTTGGAATTTTCCCATTTTTTGGTGTAAGTGATTCATGATCTAGAGGGATATTTTGATGATTTTAAAGTTATGGTTCCACAAGTAGGCCCCACATAGGATTGTTAGCTTATTTTGGACCCAATGCATTTATATATTATATGGGTGTTTTTATTCTCGTATTAATATGTAGAACATTATTTTGATAGCGTGACATCATTTGGAGGTGTTTTAGAAAGGAAAATGTCCAATATAGTGGACTTTCTGAGTATTCATCGGCGACAAGGTAGGCTAGGCTTACTTTTCTCATATATTGAGTTTCCTTATGATATTAGTATGACATTATGCTAGATTTGGGTTGAAAATTATGACTTGGTTGTATGTTTGGTGAAATTTAAAATATTTTGCCTATTAGAGAGCCATTTTTAGGTAAATTTGACCCATTCATCCTCTCTTTGGATTAAACAATGATTTTAGGACTTTTTAGACTTATTTGACATCTTATATTAGATCTTGAAATTCTTAGTCTATCTCTGAGTAGAAATTATCTTAGTAGCTTTTGGGATTTAATAGGCCCCGTTGACCCTCTTTAAGGTCAAATATCTTAATTAGCTCCTGGTAGATCTAGGAGGCCTTCTTTCGTCCTTATATACATTTCTTGGACCCTAGGGTGATTTATTTATCTTTATGACTCTTGACAATTCTTGGTAACCTCCACTTACTTTAAAGACTAATTCGAGTCTGTTAATTGTTATTTATTGATGATATTTAAAGACTGGTTCGAGTTTTACACTTACTATTCATTTATGATATTTAAAGATCAGTTTGAAGCTAGAATTTACTATTCACTTATTACATAGAGTCCAATTCGAGTTTGACATTTATGGTTCACTTATGATATTAAGGATCATATTCAAGTCTGGTGCTAATGATATGAATGGATTCACAAATATGGTTTCGATAGCTGGTTACTTTATGATTACCATTATCAGTACTTTTCTCTTGATTACATCTATCAGGCTTATGGGGGATCAATTGGATTATCCTTCTCTTGTGTGCACCTTTTGGGCATATGGGGGGCCAGTTAGGCTGTAGTTAGCTTGTATTCTTTTTGCTATTATTTACCTTGTTACTTATTATGTGTCAGCCGAAGCGTTATTTTATGTAATGACCCTCTAGGCGATTTTCTCAATTTATTCTCATTTTTGGCATTTTCAACTTTTCTACAGGGGCTACAGGTCATTTATATCTTTTCAAAATTATCAGGCAGTTCGTTTGGATTTTAGGCTCATTTTCTTATTTTGGAGCTTTTGCTGTTAAGAAATTAGTCCCAGGACAAAACTCCTAGTAAACAACCTCGAATGAGAATTTTGACAGCTCCATCAGCTCTACTATATTGATTTTAGGCTAGGGGGACCCTTAGTTAAGGTTCTAATGCTTTCGGACTTGTTTTGGGCTATTTGGTGGATTCTATGAAAAATAATACTATAGGTGTGGGCTTCACATTTAGTCAAAACGATCGCAGATGAAAGTTTTGACGATTCCATTGAGTTTAAAATGTCAAATTTAGTATGGTAGCATAGTTCATCAGCGTGCATAGGGTTCCAAATGAATTTTGAGCACTTGATTGGAGTCCATTTTAGACTTAGAAAATTTGATCCTTAGGTTGTTGGTGCAACCGCGTAAGCTACTATTTGACTGCTTAAGCGGTAATTGCTTTAGCGGCCTTGGCAATTTGGCTGCGATCAATGATTGCTTTAGAAAACATTGCTTTAGCAACCAAGGTACCATTTTAGCGATGCCCGTATCCACATACCTAACTACTTTAGCAGTTGATACGGGACAAATGGCCATCTTATCTTTTGATGACATTTTTGGAGGCCAACACATAGAGACTCAAGACTTGGTCACCTCGAGAAAACAAGAACATGCATGGAGGACCCGTTTTGAGCATAACTTAAAGCAATCTCGCGTGTGGAAGATTGCTTGGAGAATTTAAGGTTGAGGACTCACGGTTTTGGACCTTAATTAAGGGTATTTTGGACATTACACATGGTGTATTTACACACCATGGCCGCCCCTCTCATTAAGGGCAAAGTGGTCTTGTTATCTTCATTTGTAATATATTATAAATAGGCCCCCTTAGTCTTATTTTCACTAGATTTTAGAAGGATGAAGAATTGAAAGACCTAACTTCTCTCTTTTGAGAGTGTAACACCCTTAGTTGTAGGACTTGGAAAAGTCACCCTTAGCATAGGGCTTGGAAAAGCCAATATTGATCTTTGCTTGGAAACGGTAGATCTTGAGGCGAGTTCATTCCCTTGGTGGTCACCGTAAGAGTGTGGTTTTGATTGTTACATTCATTAGGGGTTAGTGTTGAAATACACTTGGTTCTTAATCTTGTAATAATCTTGGTCTCACTATCTATCTTTATTTTTCTTGCAAATCGTGTATGTGTTGTGTAGTGGACTGTTTTGGGGTCTTCGTTGAATCCGAAACTTGTATTATTGTTGTTCATCTTGTTCATCACGTTTTGTAACTGTTTTGGTGTTAAAATATACTCTTGTATCTTGTATTCTTGTTGTTGGTAGCGAATCCGAGTGAGGTCTCCATCTTGGTCCTCGAATCCTTAAGATTAGTGGACTGATTTGGTGTTTGTTTCATGCTTCCCTTGTCAATCCCGTATCAGCAGTCGAAGAGCTTCTTTAGAGGTAATCGCTTAAGCAACTAGGTGACTTCTTTAGCGGCATCTGGGGATTGTTAAATCCCCTTTATTCACCCAATTTTTTGGTTATTTTCTCCACCATTTTGAGAGCTTGAAGAGAGGAAAAGTGTGGTGAATCTTCCATTGAAGCTAAGGTAAGTTAGACTAACACTCCTTGGTCATTTCCCATTGTTTTCCCCATCTATTTTCATCCCATTTCATTGTAAATTCTTAGAAATTAGGTCCTTAAATCCTTAGACATTCGGGGATAATTTGGGCCCCGATTAATGCACCATTTGTTACCAACTCTTGAGCACATATTTTTTTTCCTTCGAGGGACATCATCATGGATTCAAGTTTATATTTTGTTTGCTGGCCTTGGGGTCCCATTCTTGACCTAAACTTTTTGACATATTTTATATAGCTATAGGGCCTCATTTTACTCCTATTGACGTGTAGATCATTATTTTGATAGCATGGTGGTGTTTTGGGATCATGGATCAAAGACGAGCAATTTATGGATGATTCAAGACTTGTGGTTCGGCATTGGGGTAGGTTTTAGTCTACTTTTCTTTGTAAGATAATGCCTAGTGTAGATTACATGTTAGGTGGGTATGATAGGACATGTTTATGACTAGAATATCCTAATTTATCCTAATTTAGGAGCTTAGGTATAGAAGTATGAAGCAAACCTTAACATGAGATGCCTGCTATAGCTATATAATCCTATCACCCTCATAGTGATGCTAAATCCCCTATTGCGTAAGGCTTACTACTTGACTTAGTGGATCAAATCATAGTTTCCCAAACTATAGTATTATTATGATACGAGTTATATACTGTTGGGCTTGAGGTCGTGGTTATGATACCAATTGGACTCCAGGTGAGTATTCTATTCTTGTAAAGAATGTAGCTTAAATGTATGGACATTTAGGTGCTTATGGTTGTGTTTTTTGGATATTGGTGATTGCATGCATAGATTATGGTACGTTCATGCTCACGTAGTGGTAAGATTCCACCCAAAATCATGATTTTACTACTGTTTTATCAAAGGGGATTATCTCTTACTTTTGTCTTTTAAAATAGATTATTTTATAATGAAAATAGTACTACCTTAATTGATGATTTATGAGTTTTTGGAAACTACATCAAGATTGATTCTGGTCCATGGTTATCCACTCTTTTACCACTACTATTACTTTGGTCGAGGGAGATTCTGGCCCTTTCTACTCTTTGATATTGATTTTTTCCCAGACTTGATCCCGGATAATGGATTTACAGAGTTACACTCTTTTAGTCATAGTTTGAGCTGGTGCACTTATTATATGCACACATCTCTTTGATACTGAATGAAGCAAATTGATGATGATGATGTTTATTGGAATTCCTAGATCAGGACCAGGCAAGTGTATATAAATATTTTTGAATACCCTAGGGGGGGCTTCATCCATGAGCTATCATGATGGAGAAGAGAGGTTGTAGTTCTTTCTTTGTGAAATGTTAGCTAGAGAAGGTGTACCATAACACCCGGAGTCTGTACCCCAGATGCTACATGATGCTTACAACCCCAAAGAAACACAAGCTAACCCATGACTGATATCTGCTGTGAGCACTAAATAATATACTGTAATAAAGGCAGAAAATATATTGAAATACCGTAAGGCTCAAAATCTATAAATACTGAATAAGTGTATCAATTGAAATAACAATCTGTAAAATTGAACACTGTCTGAAAACTAGTCTGAAAAGCCTCTATTGAACTATCTGAATGTGGAGTTAATGGGACAATCCCCCAACTAACTCCATCTACTGAAAGACAAAATCTATTGAAATAATAAAATAAAATAATATCCTCGATAGATGAGGACTCAATACTAAATCCGATATGTTGGCTGAATTTGAATCTATCTGTATGCGGTCCAAAACCTGAGCGACCGAACCTATGATAAAGACATCATAGTGCAAATAAAAGAATGCATTAGTACGTGGAATATACTTGTATGCTAGATGAGGTAAGGCTGAATGTCTTCATATGCATGAACAACAACTAACTAAATGATATAGTGTAACTGAACATGAGCGTACATGGATAATTTGAAACTATTGTAAATACTGAGTACGCAATATTGTGCATACATATATACTGTAACTGAGCTTTTCTGAAGCTAAGTACTGAGTTCTGATACTAAGTAACTGATAATCTAAAGTTACTGATAACTGAGGTACTTATACTAATTGACTACTATCTAACAGTCCTGATTCTGTAGAACTAAACTGAGTGTTATTCTGAAGACTGAGACTGAAACTGTGGGAGGTAATCATCTAATTGACATTCCCCAAATAAGAAAAGATAACTGAGTTGGTGTCCAATCTGTAACCCTAATTGGAAGGGTGTCAGTACCGTGTCATGGGTAATGACAACTTAAGAGATACACTCATTTAGTAGGTACTCTAATGAGAATGGTGGAACCCTCAACTGGTAGGTAAAAACACCTCATCAACCCTCAACTGGCAGGATTTATGTCTTAACCTATGCTGGCTACGTATTTCTGGAACACAAGGATTACTTCTAAGGATCACACCTTCTACTGGCATGTGAGCCCCCATCCTTGGGCTCACTCGGTGCTGAATCCTACTCCTAACTGAAAGACACTGAACTGAACTGGACTGATACAGAGATTATTGAGTTTTCCTGAGTTATGTAACTGACTGAATTTTACGGAGTTCTGTAATTGACTGAGAGTAGTACTGATCATGACATAACTCAGACTATTCTATAACTAACACTGGCTCTAGGTAAATAGCTAAATTGTCGGGTACTAAATACCCCCAGGACTCGATAGCCTGAAAAATAAAGCATAACATAATCTTGAATAACATAACATTACTCACTTGTTCATAATTCATCCATAGAGACATTTTATCAAACACTTGTAAGGCATCTACTTATACATGAATGGGGAATACATGCTATCGTATTATAATGGCACTATTTCATTCACCTAGGCATTTTATCAAACACATGGGGAGCATGCTTGAGTTATACAATAATCAACAAATATAGTTATCATGGCTACATCAATCAACTTGTAAATTGAAGGGTTTATCATGAAGATCATTTAATTCAACACATATAATGATTAATTGTATGAAAGCTTGTAATTTAATTATGGACTAAGACCCAACAATAACATGAACATGAATTCAATTCAATTCAAACATGGAAGTTCATAATTCAACAATCTTGTAGTTGGAAAATGGATTTGTGGACTCTATGGGTGAAAGTAACTCATAGATGAACACCTAACATACCTTGGAATATTTGTTCTTGAAGTCTCTTGGAGAAATTCTTGATATTGACCTTGATTTCTTGGAGCTAGGGTTTGTTTTCTTGAGAGAGAATGCTTTCTTTCTTGAGATAAGTTAGCAAATAATAAGATAGCAGGTTACTTAGGGCTTTAATCTCGTGTTTAGGCTGAATGGAATGAGGGAAAAGGACCTAAAAGCCCTTGGAAATTAAATCTTAGAATTAATTAAAAATCCCAATTTCACCCCTGGCACGACGCGGTGGTATCGCGTTGCCACTTTGGATGCGATCTGGAAGTTCACCGCGACGCGGTGGGATTGCGTTGGTACATTGGAAATTGACAAATATGAAAATAAGCTTTGGAATGATACCCCGGTATCGCGGTACCTCACTGGAAACTGACAATTGCCATTTTTGCATACTCTGCGATGCGCCACTAGCCTAAATGACGGTGATTAACGACTAAAACTTAAAATAACCATAACGTTTTACCCGATTATCAGATTTAGGCAGATTTTATATCGTTGAAAAGTTATTTGAATTTCCTACGCAATGGAAGGCTCTAAAATGAAAAATAGTGAGTGTTTCAAAAATTTCATAGTAGATAACTCATGAACTGAGAGTTAATTTAGGCTAAGGAAATACATGGTATTACAATATCTCCCCCTTGGGAACATTCATCCTCAAATGAGACTAATTAAGCTGAGAAATACTGATAGACTGACCTGACACACTGAACATGCATATCTGATTCATGACTGAACTACTATCAAACTGAGTTCTTATACTGAACATGTATATCTGATGCATGGAATACATGACTGAAGTTACTGATAAGCTGAATTTTTGCACTGAACATGCATATCTGATGCATGAGTACATATCTGAACTGATTCATTAATGCATGACTGAATATGCAATGGTAATGGGTACCAAGTTTATAATTGTAACTAAATATGGAACTGAGTAAAGCTAAGGAAGACTACTACTTTAAGTTGGATCTGGATTTGTGGAGAAGAGGTAAGGATACTTGTGATACAAAATCAAACCAACAACACCAAGAGCTTCAAGTAGGCTCGGATTTCAGTCCAACAACACAAGAACAACAAGTTTAAGTTTCGGTTTTTCAGTCCAACAACACAAGAACAACAAGATAGATAACAATGCTAGTGAATCGAAAAGAGCCCCACACGGCTTCACTAGACTTTAAGATAACAAAATCAACAACAACAACAAGATAAAGAAAGATAGATTAACTTGACATATAACATTCAAGAAACTAAGAACCCTAACGTCAAGAGAGGACCCTAAGTCTAATGAATATAAACACCAAGTTCTTACGAGGACCAAGAGGCACTCAACGACCTCAAAACCCTTGTTTCTAGCCAAAGAGACAACACAAGTATCCCTCTACTTGTGAGATAATAGGGGCGGCTTCTAAGAGTGGAGAGAGAGAGAGCCAAAATGTTTAGTGTTTTTAGGTTACAAAATCAGCATTCAAAAACTAAGGAATAACTCTCTAACATGTTCTATTTATACTACAAACAAAAGGGGTAAAATGACCCATCCGCCCTTGCTTCTTGTGCCAACCTTGGAGAGTAGTTTATTACACATTAATACCTCTCTTCACACATAAAAACGTTTAGGTCCTTGGTTGGTTCAATCACCAACTCACACACGGCCATTTGCATGAACAAAGCTTGGAGTTTTTGTAATTCCCGAGCTTGGCTTCGTGTGAAAGGCCGTGTACCTATGGAGGCTGCCCCAACCGTATCATCCTCTCCATCTTGAGAGGAATTTGACCTCAAATTCAGCATTTGGTCATCTTCAACCGCATCCACGAGGGAGAGATCACCAACTGATACGGTTGAGATGTGTGTTTGATGTGCTCCGAAAGGAGAAGCTGTATGCCAACATGGAGAAGTGTTCTTTTGGTGTTGATAAGGTTATATTCTTGGGTTTTGTCGTGAGCTCAAGGGGTGTGGAAGTGGACGATTCCAAGATAGACTCTATTCGAAGTTGGCCGACCCCTAAAACTATTGGAGAAATCCGAAGTTTCCATGGGTTGGCAAGCTTTTATAGGAGGTTTGTCAAAGGATTTAGTTCCATAGCAACCCCCTTGACCGAGGTAATTAGAAAGGACGGACCCTTTAAATGGGGTGATGAGCAGGCTAGGGCTTTTGAGGCCTTGAAAGCTACGCTCCTCTCGGCGCCTTTATTGCAGTTGCCCGATTTTGATAAGATGTTTGAAGTAGAGTGTGATGCTAGTAAGGTTGGCATCGGGGCTGTTTTGATGCAAGAAGGTAAGCCCGTTGCTTATTTCAGTGAAAAGCTCAAAGGGGCAACTCTTAATTACTCAACTTATGATTTGGAGTTGTACGCCCTTGTCAGAGCTTTGGGAAATTGGCAACATTATTTGTGGCCTAAGGAGTTTGTGATACGAACGGATCATGAGTCGTTGAAACACCTTAAGAGCCAAGACAAGTTGAATAGACGTCATGCTAAGTGGATTGAGTTCATATCTCGATGGGTATTTGTTCAAAGGGAGGAGGTTCTGTGTTCCTTCTAGTTCTTGGAGGAAATTATTTGTGAGGGAGGCCCATGACGGAGGCCTCATGGGGCACTTTGGGGTAGACAAGACCCTCGGAATCTTAGAGGAGAACTTCTATTGGCCCAAAATGCGCAAAGACGTCACTAAAATTTGTAGTCAATGCGTGGCCTGCCGGAGTGCGAAATCTCGTCTCCTACCTCAAGGATTATACACCCCACTCCCTACTCCCCTTAGACCTTGGTTGGACATTTCGATGGATTTTGTTTTGGGGCTGCCAAGGACTAGAAAGGGCCGAGATAGCATTTTTGTTATTGTTGATAGATTCTCTAAAATGGCTCATTTTATTCCATGTGCTAAAACCGAGGATGCTTGTAGTGTAGCTTCATTATTTGTTGAACATGTTGTAAAGCTTCACGGGGTACCGAGGACTATTGTGAGCGATAGGGACTCCAAGTTCCTAAGTCTCTTTTGGAAGTCCATGTGGGGTAGGCTTGGAACGAAGTTACTTTTCTCCACGTCTTGCCACCCACAAACCGATGGCCAAACGGAGGTAGTAAATAGAACCTTAGTGAGGAGGTGGTTTCCGAAAGGGGGGAGGATGAGGCCGAGCCTCAAGATGGAGAGGGAGCTGAAAATGGGCCGAATGATGATGAAGTAGATGGTAGTGAAGATGTCTATCCACAAGAGGGGGAGTGTGTGGTTCCAAACTTTGTGGTTAGACGTGTCATGATTAGTAAGGCGATAGATGACCCGAGTCAAAGGGAAAATCTATTCCATACTAAGTGTCTTGTAAAGGAGAATGTGTGCACCTTGGTGATTGATAGTGGTAGTTGTACAAATGTTGCGAGCCATGCTATGGTAAATTTCTTGAAGCTACCAACTACACCACACACTAGTCCTTACAAGCTACAATGGTTGAATGATTGTGGTGAATTAAGGGTCACGAGGCAATGTGTGATTCGTTTTAAGGTGGGAAACTACCACGATGAGGTACTTTGTGACGTGATCCCAATGCAAGCATGTCACTTGTTGTTAGGTAGACCATGGCAATATGATAGGTCTACTAAACACGATGGGAGGTCCAACCGGTATACGCTTGAGAAGGATGGCCGAAAGGTCACACTTCATCCTCTTTCACCCTCCCAAGTAAATGAGTGGCATCAAAAGATGAGGGAGTTGAAGGGAAAGGGGGGGGAATCCGGAAAGGGAGAAAAGGGGGGGAGTGCCGTAGGTGAGGAAGTAGGGACATCCGAGGCTGTCCCAACGACAAGAGAGATGGAAAACGTAGTGATGTTGGCTAGGAGGAAAGAACTCTTCGTGGACCATGATGAAAACAAGCCGATGTTACTCTTGGCCCATTGTTTTAATACTAACCTCACTAATTCTTCCATTTCCCCTTTGATTTCTTGTGTGTTGCAGGAGTATGAAGATGTATTTCCTCAAGAACTTCCGCAAGGATTACCCCCACTTCGGGGAATTGAGCACCAAATTGATTTGGTGCCGGGTTCACAACTTCCAAACAAACCGGCCTATAGGAGCAATCCCATGGACACTAAGGAGCTTGAAAGACAAGTTGAGGAGCTTCTCAACAAGGGATACATCAAGGAAAGCATGAGTCTGTGTGCTGTTCCGGTGCTTTTGGTACCAAAGAAGGACGGAACTTGGCGCATGTGCGTCGATTGTAGAGCCATCAACAAAATCACTATAAGGTATCGTCATCCAATCCCTAGACTAGATGATATGTTAGATGAGCTCCACGGATCTTGTTTGTTTTCTAAAGTGGACCTTAGGAGTGGCTATCACCAAATTCGCATGCAACCCGGTGATGAGTGGAAGACCGCATTCAAGACCAAATTCGGTCTATATGAGTGGCTGGTCATGCCCTTCGGCCTTACCAATGCTCCTAGCACTTTTATGAGGCTAATGAATCATGTAATGAAGCCTTATATTGGAAAATTTGTGGTGGTTTACTTTGATGATGTGTTGGTATATAGTAAATCTATTGATGATCATGTAATGCATTTGAGATGTGTGTTTGATGTGCTCCGAAAGGAGAAGCTGTATGCCAACATGGAGAAGTGTTCTTTTGGTGTTGATAAGATTATATTCTTGGGTTTTGTCGTGAGCTCAAGGGGTGTGGAAGTGGACGATTCCAAGATAGACTCTATTCGAAGTTGGCCGACCCCTAAAACTATTGGAGAAATCCGAAGTTTCCACGGGTTGGCAAGCTTTTATAGGAGGTTTGTCAAAGGGTTTAGTTCCATAGCAGCCCCCTTAACCGAGGTAATTAGAAAGGACGGACCCTTTAAATGGGGTGATGAGCAAGCTAGGGCTTTTGAGGCCTTGAAAGCTACGCTCATCTCGGCGCCTTTATTGCAATTGCCCGATTTTGATAAGATGTTTGAAGTAGAGTGTGATGCTAGTAAGGTTGGCATCGGGGCTGTTTTGATGCAAGAAGGTAAGCCCGTTGCTTATTTCAGTGAAAAGCTCAAAGGGGCAACTCTTAATTACTCAACTTATGATTTGGAGTTGTACGCCCTTGTTAGAGCTTTGGGAAATTGGCAACATTATTTGTGGCCTAAGGAGTTTGTGATACGAACGGATCATGAGTCGTTGAAACACCTTAAGAGCCAAGACATGTTGAATAGGCGTCATGCTAAGTGGATTGAGTTCATCGAGACTTTCCCTTATGTAATTCATTACAAAAGGGGAAAGGAAAATGCTGTTACCGATGCCTTGTCTAGGAAGCATGTGCTTGTTGCTACCTTGTCGTCGAAATTGATGGGTTTTGAGAGCTTGCGGTTGTTGTATCCCGAGGATCCTACCTTTGCTCCTATTTTTAGGGAATGCGAAGAGTGGGGAAGGGACCGTTGGCTTAAGGAGAATGACCATTCCTCTTACTCTCGGTTCGATGGGTATTTGTTCAAAGGGAGGAGGTTGTGTGTTCCTTATAGTTCTTGGAGGGAATTATTTGTGAGGGAGGCCCATGACGGAGGCCTCATGGGGCACTTTGGGGTAGACAAGACCCTCGGAATCTTAGAGGAGAACTTCTATTGGCCCAAAATGCGCAAAGACGTCACTAAAATTTGTAGTCAATGCGTGGCCTGCCGGAGTGCGAAATCTCGTCTCCTACCTCAAGGATTATACACCCCACTCCCTACTCCCCTTAGACCTTGGTTGGACATTTCGATGGATTTTGTTTTGGGGCTGCCAAGGACTAGAAAGGGCCGAGATAGCATTTTTGTTATTGTTGATAGATTCTCTAAAATGGCTCATTTTATTCCATGTGCTAAAACCGAGGATGCTCGTAGTGTAGCTTCATTATTTGTTGAACATGTTGTAAAGCTTCACGGGGTACCGAGGACTATTGTGAGCGATAGGGACTCCAAGTTCCTAAGTCTCTTTTGGAAGTCCATGTGGGGTAGGCTTGGAATGAAGTTACTTTTCTCCACGTCATGCCACCCACAAGCCGATGGCCAAACGGAGGTAGTAAATAGAACCTTAGGGTCTATGCTACGTTCTATGGTTAAAGGTAAACTGACTTCATGGGAAGATCACCTACCCTTGGTGGAGTTTGCATACAATCGGGTAATACATTCGAGCACGGGAATGACTCCCTTTGAATGTGTTTACGGCCTAAATCCCCTTACCCCTTTAGATCTCACTCCTTTGTCTAGTGATCTCATGACCAGCTTAGATGGAAATAAAAGAGCCGAGGCAATGAAGAAAATGCATGAGACGGTGCGGATCAAACTTGAAAAGAAGAACCAAGAGGTTGCAAGAAGGGTAAACAAAGGGAGAAGAAGGCTTGTGCTTGAACCCGGAGATTGGGTGTGGGTGCATCTTCGGAAGGATCGGTTTCCAGCTCAAAGGAAGTCCAAATTGCTGCCAAGGGGTGATGGTCCTTTCCAAGTACTTGAGAGAATCAATGACAATGCCTACAAGATTGACCTTCCACCAGAATATCAAGTGCACAACACTTTCAACGTTGGTGATCTCTCCCTCGTGGATGCGGTTGAAGATGACCAAATGCGGAATTTGAGGTCAAATTCCTCTCAAGATGGAGAGGATGATACGGTTGGGGCAGCCTCCACAGGTACACGGCCTTTCACACGAAGCCAAGCTCGGGGATTACAAAAACTCCAAGCTTTGTTCATGCAAATGGCCGTGTGTGAGTTGGTGATTGAACCAACCAAGGACCTAAACGTTTTTATGTGTGAAGAGAGGTCTTAATGTGTAATAAACTACTCTCCAAGGTTGTCACAAGAAGCAAGGGCGGATGGGTCATTTTACCCCTTTTGTTTGTAGTATAAATAGAACATGTTAGAGAGTTATTCCTTAGTTTTTGAATGCTGATTTTGTAACCTAAAAACACTAAACATTTCGTCTCTCTTCCACTCTTAGAAGCCGTCCCTATTATATCACAAGTAGAGGGATACTTGTGTTGTCTCTTTGGCTAGAAACAAGGGTTTTGAGGTCGTTGAGTGCCTCTTGGTCCTCGTAAGAACTTGGTGTTTATATTCATTAGACATAGGGTCCTCTCTTGATGTAGGGTTCTTAGTTTCTTGAATGTTATATGTCAAGTTATCTACCTTTCTTTATCTTCTTGTTGTTGTTGATTTTGTTATCTTAAAGTCTAGTGAAGCCGTGTGGGGCTCTTTTCGATTCACTAGCATTGTTATCTATCTTATTGTTCTTGTGTTGTTGGACTGAAAAACCGAAACTTAAACTTGTTGTTCTTGTGTTGTTGGACTGAAATCCGAGCCTACTTGAAGCTCTTGGTGTTGTTGGTTTGATTTCGTATCAACTAGGCTATCACCAACATAATTAAAGTAAGAGATAGCTTAAACAAAAAATGCATTAAAAAGTGCAACATCAATAGGAAATGTAGAAAAAGATAAAAATTTCATTATTACTTCAAAATATGATATACACACCACTTAGGAATAAAATATAATAAGAAAAATAAATTAAGCACCAAAACAACAATTCTAAGGGCTCTAAGAGGCAAATGAGGAGGGAGAAATATGAGAGAGAACTTGAGTTATATGATGAAGGGCTTCAATATTCCCAGTTCCCTCATGATAAAGATCAGTCTGTAAAGAATCATTTGATCTTGAAGAGTCAATTTCTTTGTTGCATGAGCTTCTTGATTAGCCTCCAATTTAGCAATCTTTTCAGTAAGGGCAGTGCACAACTTTTGTAATGGATTGTTAGCATGCCTTATTGAAGCAGGTAGTGCGACATGATTCATAATTCTAAGAACATGATTTGTGGTATGTAAGGCCCATACTTAAATAGGAATATATTACTCCTTGAACACTAGAGCTATCCAAAACCCATAAGGAAGAGTATGACTTTGTCATCCTTCAACAGTACATGATGTATATGCTTATGATTAAGCCGTGCAAGTCAATCTTTAACACAGTATCAAGAAGGTCCATGATTTTCATATCAATAAACCCTGCATCAGTGTGTCTCTCCTTTCTTGGAGTAGTGATTTTTTGGACCACATCAAAGTACAATTTATGCAAAGTGGACATTTCTTGTTTGAATACTTTTCGATGTTGAAAAAGGTGTGGGTTCCTAAAACATCCTAGTAATAGCCAGAGTAGAGGCCATGTTGTCTATATGAGGCCAGTTAAATTTCACATAGTGATCCCATCATCCCATAGAAATACTAATAATCCTAGAAATATCTCCGACAACCAAGTGTATGGACACACCTCTCATAGTAGTGGAAAATAGGCTCCCGTTATTAGAACCTTTAGTGTAGAGCTTATAGACTTTAGGGTCACCAAATTTTTGCTAAGTGTCACCCCATAGAGATAGTTGATACGGGAAATACAAGGGAAGCACGAAACAACTCCAAAACAGTCCACTAATCTTAAGGATTTGAGGACCAAGATGGAGACCACTCTCGGATTCGCTACCAACAACAAGAATACAAGATACAAGGGTGTATTTCAACACCAAAACAGCTACAAAAACGTGATGAACAAGATGTACAACAACAATACAAGTTTCGGATCCAACGAAGGCCCAAAACAGTCCACTACAACAACACATACACGATTGCAAGAAAAATAAAGATAGATAGTGAGACCAAGATTATTACAAGATTAAGAACTAAAGAGTATATTAAACTCAAAAACCCCTAATGAATGTAACAATCAAAACCACACTCTTACGGTGACCACCAAGGGAACGAACTCGCCTCAAGATCTACCGTTTCCAAGCAAAGAACAATGTTAGCTTTTCCAAGCCCTATACTAGAATTACACTAAGTTGGTCTACTCTCAAGAGAGAGGATTTTAAGAGTCTCAAAATCTCATTTTTTTCATCAACTAAAAACTAAGTGAAAATAAGACTAAGGGGCCTATTTATAGTGTATTACAAAAGAAGACAAAAAAGACCATATTACCCTTAATGAGAGGGGCGGCCTTGGTGTGTTGGAAGACAATATGAATTGTCCAAAATGCCCCTTAGGCTAAGTGACCGAAATGCCCTTAGTAAAGGGCACCAAAACCGTGAACCAACAAAGGTGGTCCAAATTCGAGAGTCCTTAAGTCTTCAAGGCTCTAATCAATCTTCCACACTTGGGTTTGGTCAATGGTAGGCTAAAAACATCCCCTCCAAGTATGATCCCATGCCCTCCATGTGACCAAAGCTTGATTCTTCACATTGTGACTTCGAATGATGTCGTCCAAAAGCTAAGGCGGTCATTATTCTTGTATCATCCTCCTCTTCTTGAAAAGGATTCGACCTCGAATCCAAACCTTGCAAAGCTGAAAAGAGGACACACAAATGCAAACTCCTCATGGCATGAGGGTTAGGGTTAGCATAACAAATCATCTCAACATGCCAAGGTTGCACATATTTTCAATATAACCAAGAATCCTTTGAAAGGAATATTAAAACTCAATAAAAGATGTACAAAGGGTTTGGTTATAGGGTACATCAAGAGTAACACTTTGCTTGTCATATAGACCAAGCAACAAGTTTGGTGCACCAACATCACCATGTCTAAATTTGGCACCGGGGTTAAATGGGAAAAGTGGCCATAGACACGGGTCTCGACAACACTTCCCTTTCCCGTGGTCTACACCCAAACTAAATGACATACTCTTTATAATAACATACATATCATCCAAAGAAAATAGAGAGTAGAGAAACGTATCACTCAAATCGACTTCTACTAAGGTGCTCTCATGTGTGTACTCACTACTAGTTTCCCAATAATCACCATGAGTACTCTCAACAATGAAATCACACAAAGTAGAAGAAGAAGTAGCTTCCGCAACTACACATTCTTTCCCTCTTTAGGAAGAATGTTGTCACACCATAGTGGGTTAGCATATAGGCTATAGCTTCCAAGGCAAGCTATACCATCATTTTCACCACTAGGTTCATTAGGAGTGTTTAAATCATCTTCAAACAAGACATTATACCTAAAAAGAGTGTGATCTACCTCACGGACAGATTTGGAACAAGCAAGCTCCTCACTCTCTAAATAATCAATATCAAGTTTCAAGGATGTTTCAAACACAATATTACCCCAAGAAGAGCTCTCGGGTTCATTCTCACTTTGTTGACCAATATTTTCAAATATTTCACTCACTTGAGTCCTATTAAGCACATCACACACATACTCAAGTGGTGGATAGTTTTCACACATAAGTTGATCAACACAAATTTCAGAAGATAACGTACTTTCATTCATCATAATGGTTTCAACACTAGGTGGACATAAATCGATCTTACAAGAAGAGTCAATTTCGTTATCAATAGGATCAACGAGTGTATCCACACTCACAATATGTACATCATCATCAAGTGGCAAAGAAACAATAGACTCACATATAGGTAAGCTACAACTCACACTCAATGGGCTACTAGCCGCACAATTATCATTCACATGTACAAAAGTGTAAGAGTTAGCCATTTTACCTTGAAGTCCTTGAGTAGATTCTTATTTGTCATGGTGTGAAGGTCCTCCAAAGGTTTGGGCAGCAACTTCCCTTTGGCATTGTTCTTCTTCGCTTGCCATGTTGGTACCTACACAAATGTCCTTAGAAATAGAAGGACAACCAATGTTAGTATAGTTTGGTGGTAATCCCCTCACTTTGCTCAACACAACCTCTCCTTTTTCCACTCTCGGATTACCACATTTCACTCCCTTACTCCTCTCAATCTTTTGTCTCTCATAATAAGTTGAATTGGAGTAGGTAGGAACTTCTTTTTGCGGCCCGGGCAGAATGTACGTCTCAAGGCAATTTCCCCATCGGTCTCTTATAATATTAGGCCAATTTTGCATATTTGGAACTTTATGTTGTGCAAACCAATCGGCGCCCAAGCTCACATAACCATAGGTTATGGGAAAAACATCACACCACACCTCCTCATGGTAATTAAATTGGGAGAAGACAACTTTTACCCTCTCGGTAACCTTAAACCCGTCCAAGAAGTATGGAACAAGTAAAGGCTCGCAAAATAACCCCAAGTAATCAACCATGGATGGAACAATGTAGTTTCTATAGTACCTATCATTTAACACAACGAGGCAGCCCGGTATCCCACAAATGGTCACCTTTCCGGAGTGTACACTCCTTCTCGGATCAACATTGTAAAGCACATGAGTACCCCTCGGTTTTGGAGATGCATACTCTCTTCTTCTCATTGGAAAACCTACACTATTGCTAGTATAACCATTCACACTATATCGACCTTGATAAGAAGTACTACAAGGTGGAGAATATGAATCTTCACACTCCTCACGTGTACTCTCATCATAGCTCTCATAAGGTTTGCGAACGAAAGGGTTATACCTAACACCAAATCTAGGTTCGGAGTGGGGAGTGCGAGACTCCTCACATGTCCCAACTTCATCATAAGATCCATCACGAGGTCCTACATCATCTCCAAAGTCACCATAAGCACTAGGTACTTCATTCACCTCATTTTCTCCCTCAAAACAGTAACTTTCAAATCTGCCTATGTTTTGATCATGACTATTTTCATAGCCTCCGCAATCTCCCTCAACTTCGTAGCCATAAAAACCCTCACTACAATCATAGTCTCCCATATTGTAGTCACAATAATCCCCGGCTATCGAAGTCATGTTCCCCTTATATCACCCTTTAAACCTACAAAATGAACAAACAAGATTAGTAGTAAAGCTCCTCAACAACACTCGATACACTCACCTTTGTGATTCTCACAATTGGAGCGGCGAATATTGAAAGTTGCTTATACTCCGGTAGTCAATAGGATGTCAATTCAACTTGGCGGCCGGAATATATTCTTGTTTGATCGACTCAAGACACAACACAAAATCTACTTACGAACTTGAAACAAAGAAGTTACTACGAGCTAAAAATGAGAAAAGCACACAAACAACGAAGACACGAAGAAACGGATTCAATAATTAATCTACAACTAAGTAGGTGATTACTAGTTGTTAATTAATTCTAGAATCAAGACATGAAACTAATGAAACAATAAGATGAAACTAAGAATCTAAAATTTTGAGCTCGGAAATATTGCGTGAACAGTAGCAGTGATGTGGCAGTCACGTATTGGTTTCGGTCCCACACAACTTTTGTTGTCCAACTTCAAGTCTTGGTCAACTTTTCAATTTGGACTTTGGTGGAATTTGTTTAAGGAGGGAAATTCAAACAAGTCTTGGAGCCCTTTTCAATTTCAAGTTTTCAAGACTTGACTTTATTGTACTTCTCCTTAAAACATGGATCCGTAAATCATGGAAAAGTGTTGGAAAGTGGTTGAGACTTGATTGATAGGTCTTTGTTGGTTGTAGTGTCTTTCAAGACTAACACATAATACACCTTTTTCCTTCAACTTTTTGGATTTAGCATTCACTTCATCTTCAACAATATATGAAGGTGGTGATGAACATCAAGAACAACAACAACAACAACAAGAACTACAACAATAATCTTCAAGAACACCAACAATTTTTCACACGGCCAACTCCAATCCACAATAACAATATCTCCAACACTTGGCCAAGACAACTACAACTTCAACAAAATGGTTTTCAATCCACCAATTAACAACAATATCACGTGGCCAAGCTTATAACAACAACAAGATGAAAACCACAAGGCCAAGCTTATGCTCACAACAACCTTTCAACAAGTTCAAGCTCAAGTTTAGATCTAGACTCAAAGTGTTAGTGGACAAGAAAACTAACACTAGGAACAACAAAACAAACAAGAACACTATTAGATCTAGACATACAACAACAAATCTCGGCCAAGACACAACAAGAACACGATTTTGGCCAAGAACACAAACACGGACAGATTGCTATTTTTCTGGAAATTTCAGCTTTCCTTTTTTTTTTTTTTTTTTTTTTTAACAAGAAAGCCCATGATTGATCTTGTAGGAACAATATCAAGCCATGCTTTGATACCAAATGATACGGGAAATACAAGGGAAGCACGAAACAACTCCAAAACAGTCCACTAATCTTAAGGATTTGAGGACCAAGATGGAGACCACTCTCGGATTCGCTACCAACAACAAGAATACAAGATACAAGGGTGTATTTCAACACCAAAACAGCTACAAAAACGTGATGAACAAGATGTACAACAACAATACAAGTTTCGGATCCAACGAAGGCCCAAAACAGTCCACTACAACAACACATACACGATTGCAAGAAAAATAAAGATAGATAGTGAGACCAAGATTATTACAAGATTAAGAACTAAAGAGTATATTAAACTCAAAAACCCCTAATGAATGTAACAATCAAAACCACACTCTTACGGTGACCACCAAGGGAACGAACTCGCCTCAAGATCTACCGTTTCCAAGCAAAGAACAATGTTAGCTTTTCCAGGCCCTATACTAGAATTACACTAAGTTGGTCTACTCTCAAGAGAGAGGATTTTAAGAGTCTCAAAATCTCATTTTTTTCATCAACTAAAAACTAAGTGAAAATAAGACTAAGGGGCCTATTCATAGTGTATTACAAAAGAAGACAAAAAAGACCATATTACCCTTAATGAGAGGGGCGGCCTTGGTGTGTTGGAAGACAATATGAATTGTCCAAAATGCCCCTTAGGCTAAGTGACCGAAATGCCCTTAGTAAAGGGCACCAAAACCGTGAACCAACAAAGGTGGTCCAAATTCGAGAGTCCTTAAGTCTTCAAGGCTCCAATCAATCTTCCACACTTGGGTTTGGTCAATGGTAGGCTAAAAACATCCCCTCCAAGTATGATCCCATGCCCTCCATGTGACCAAAGCTTGATTCTTCACATTGTGACTTCGAATGATGTCGTCCAAAAGCTAAGGCGGTCATTATTCTTGTATCAATAGTTGAGACTATCCCTAAACTTTTAATTTAGCTAGGAGGATAAGCATTTTAGGACTACCATAGCCTGTTATCACTCTCCTACAAATAAACTGTCTATTTTAAAAATGAAGGAAGTGTTACAGCTTGGTATCAAAGACATTATATGACTCTAATTGTGGTGGAATATTAGATTCAATGTACTTAGAGTTAGATTATTCTGATGGAACAGGTTAAGGATCCCATTTTGAAAAATGAGATGGAGTAGTAAATTTGGACTTGGAGTGGACTTTGAGGATGGAGTTGGTTTGGTCTTTGGGATAGAATTTGAGGTAGGTGGAGATCATAATGAATGAAATGACTAAGTCTTAGGAACTTATCACTTGATTTTATTACTTCATTGAACCTTGTAAAGTAGAAGATAATCGCCCAAAGAAGGAGGGTTAGTTGTAGAAGAAAAACTAGTAGGGGAGCATTTATTTTTACTAGTTCTAAGAGCTTCTACCATCTGAGCATCCTCTTGATGCATTTTTGTTTTGTGTATGAGGAGTAATCTATGAACCAAGCATGGGATGTGTCTCAACTAATGGTGTACCCTTATCCACAAGAATTGGAGTCATGGATTTTTTTCATGGCTTAGATCAATTCATTTCAAGGACAAGATATGCTATTAAAAGGTCAACAGTGTCCACAAATTGAAGAGGAACAACATTCCTAAACTCAGAAGAAGGAATTAGGGAAATTGAGAACTATCAAAGAATGTTGAGAACTAGTTCTTAAAGTTTTCCTAGGCCAAGAAGTTTGACATTTTGAATGGAATATGAGGTGGAACTTTTGGAGAGAGATTTATAATTTCATGGACTATCATCAAAGAATAAGACATAGAAAGGTTCTTAGAGGATTTTTTGGTAGGAGAAGATGAGGATGAGGAAGCCATTGAGGTGGAGAAAATCTAGTATAGATTGTGATACAAGAATTCCAAGGAACACAAGAATTGTCTCAAAACAGTCCACACACACTCCAAAAACAGTCCACTAATCTTAAGGATTTGAGGACCAAGATGGAGACCACTCTCGGATTCACTACAACAACAACAATACGAGATAACAATGGTGTATTTGACACCCAAAACAGCCACAAAACGTGATGAACAAGATGAACAACAATAACACAAGTTTCGGATTCAACAAAGACCCCAAAACAGTCCACGATTTGCAAGAAAAATAAAGATAGATAGTGAGACATAAACTACAATAAGACCCAAGAACCCAAAGATATATTAAATCTAAAGACCCCTAGAACTTACGATAGCAACACCACACTCTTACGGTGACCACCAAGGGAATAAACTCGCCTCAAGATCTACCGTTTCCAAACAAAGATCAATATTGGCTTTTCCAAGCCCTATGCTAAAGATGACTTTTCCAAGTCCTACCACTAAGTGTGTACACTCTCAAAAGAGAGAAGATATTTCTTTCAATTCTTCATTATCAAAAATCTGATGAGAAATAAGACTAAGGGGCCTATTTATACTATATTACAAATGAAGACAAAAGACTACTTTGCCCTTAATGAGAGGGGCGGCCATGGGGTGTAAATCCACCATGTGTAATGTCCAAAATACCCTTAATTAAGGCCCAAAACCGTGAGTCCTCAACCTTAAATTCTCCAAGCAATCTTCCACATGCGAGATTGCTTTAAGTTATGCTCAAAACGGGTCCTCCATGCATGTTCTTGTTTCCTCGAGGTGACCAAGTCTTGAGTCTCTATGTGTTGGCCTCCAAAAATGTCATCAAAAGATAAGAAGGTCATTTGTCCCGTATCATCCTCCCCTTCTTGAAAAGGATTCGACCTCGAATCCAAACCTTGCAAAACCGAAGAGAGGACAAACAAATACAAATTCCTCATGGCATGAGGGTTAGGGTTAGCATAACAAATCATCTCAACATGCCAAGGTTGCACATATTTGCGATATAACCAAGAATCCTTTGAAAGGAATATTAAAAACTCAATAAAAGATGTACAAAGGATTTGGTTATAGGATACATCAAAAGTAATACTTTGCTTGTCATGTTGGCCAAGCAACAAGTTTGGTGCACCAACATCACCATTTCTAAATTTGGCACCGGGGTCAAATGGGAAAAGTGGCCATAGACACGGGTCTCGACAACACTTCCCTTTCCCGTGGTCTACACCTAAACTAAATGACATACTCTCTACAATAACATACATATCATCCAAATCAAATAGAGAGTAGAGAAAGGTATCACTCAAATCGACTTCTACTAAGGTGCTCTCATGTGTGTACTCACTACTAGTTTCCCAATAATCACCATGAGTACTCTCAACAATGAAATCACACAAAGTAGAAGAAGAAGTAGCTTCCACAACTACACATTCCTTACCCTTAAGAGTACTCTCATCTTCCAAGAAGAGATTTCCCTCTTTAGGAGGAATGTTGTCACACCATAGTGGGTTAGCATATAGGCTATAGCTTCCAAGGCAAGCTATACCGTCAAGTTCTCCACTAGGTTCATTAGGAGTGTTTAAATCATCTTCAAACAAGACATTATACCTAAAAAGAGTGTGATCTACCTCACGGACAGATTTGGAACAAGAAAGTTCCTCACTCTCTAAATGATCAATATCAAGTTTCAAGGATGTTTCAAACACAATATTACCCCAAGAAGAGCTCTCGGGTTCATTCTCACTTTGTTGACCAACATTTTCAAATATTTCACTCACTTGAGTCCTATTAAGCACATCACACACATACTCAAGTGGTGGACAGTTTTCACGAACAAGTTGATCAACACCCATTACACAAGACGAGGTACTTCCATTCAACATATAGGCTTCAACACTAGGTGGACATAAATTGATCTCACAAGAGGAGTCAATTTCGTCATCAATAGGATCAACTAGTGTATCCACACTCACAATATGTACATCATCAATAAGAGGCAAGGAATCATTAGACTCATAAATAAGTAAGCTACTACTCACACTCAATGGACTACTAGTCATACAATTATCATTCACATGCATTAAAGTGTAAGAGTTAGCTATTTTACCTTGAAGATCTTGAATGGACTCTTTCTTGCCGTGAGGTGAAGGTCCTCCATAACCTTGGGCAGCAACTTCCTTTTGACATTGGTCGCATTCGCTTGCCATGTTGGTACCTACACAAATGTCCATAAAAATAGAAGGACAACCAAAGTTAGCACGGTTTGGTGGTAATCCCCTCACTTCGCTCAACACAATCTCTCCTTTTTCCACTCTCGGATTACCACCTTTCACTCCCTTACTCCTCTCAATCTTTTGTCTCTCATAATAATTTGAATTGGAGTAGGTAGGAACTTCTTTTTGCGGCCCGGGCAGAATGTACGTCTCGAGGCAATTTCCCCATCGGTCTCTTACAATATTAGGCCAATTTTGCATATTTGGAACTTTATGTTGTGCAAACCAATCGGCGCCCAAGCTCACATGACCATAGGTTATGGGAAAAACATCACACCACACTTCCTCATGGTAATTAAATTGGGAGAAGACAACTTTTACCCTCTCGGTAACCTTGAACTCGCCCAAGTAGTATGGAACAAGTAAAGGCTCTCGCAATAACCCCAAGTAATCAACCATGGACGGAAAAATGTAGTTTCCATAGTACCTATCATTCAACACCATAAGGCAGCCCGGTATCCCACAAATAGTCACCTTTCCGGAGTGTACACTCCTTCTTGGATCTACATTGTAAGGCATACGAGTACCCCTTAGTTTTGGAGATGCATATCCTCTTCTTCTCATTGGACAACCTCCACTAGAGCTAGTATAACCATTCACACTATATCGACTTTGATAAGAAGTACTACAAGGTGGAGAATATGGATCTTCATACTCCTCACGTGTACCCTCATCATAGCTCTCATAGGCTTTGCAAACAAAAGGGTTATACCTAACACCAAATCTAGGTTCGGAGTAAGAAGTGTAAGACTCCTCACATGCCCCAACATCATCATAAGATCCATCACGAGGTCCTACATCATCTCCAAAGTTACCATAAGCACTAGGCACTTCATTCACCTCATTTTCTCCCTTAAAACAGTAACTTTCAAATCTGCCCAAGTCTCGATCATGGCTATTTTCATAGCCTCCGCAATCTCCCTCAACTTCGTAGCCATAAAACCCTTCACTACAATCATAGTCTCCCATGTTGTAGTCACAATAATCCCCGGCTATCGAAGACATGTTCCCCTTATATCACCCTTTAAACCTACAAAATGAACAAACAAGATTAGTAGTAAAGCTCCTCACCAACACTCGTATACACTCACCTTTGTGATTCTCACAATTGGAGCGGCGAATATTGAAAGTTGCTTATACTCCGGTAGTCAATAGGATGTCAATTCTACTTGGCGGTCGGAATAGATTCTTGTTTGATCGACTCAAGACACAAAAATAAAATTCACTTACGAACTTGAGACAAAGAAGTTACTACGAGTTAAAAATGAGAAAAGCACACAAACAACGAAGACACGAAGAAACGGATTCAATAATTAATCTACAACTAAGTAGGTGATTACTAGTTGTTAATTAATTCTAGAATCAAGACATGAAACTAATGAAACAATAAGATGAAACTAAGAATCTAAAATTTTTGAGCTCGGAAATATTGCGTGAACAGTAGCCGTGATGACATGGCAGTCACGTATTGGTTTCGGCCCCACACAACTTTTGTTGTCCAATTTCAAGTCTTGGTCAATTTTTCAATTTGGACTTTGGTGGAATTTGTTTAAGGAGGGAAATTCAAACAAGTCTTGGAGCCCTTTTCAATTTCAAGTTTTCAAGACTTGACTTTATTGTACTTCTCCTTAAAACATGGATCCGTAAATCATGGAAAAGTGTTGGAAAGTGGTTGAGACTTGATTGATAGGTCTTTGTTGGTTGTAGTGTCTTTCAAGACTAACAAATAATACACCTTTTTCCTTCAACTTTTTGGATTTAGCATTCACTTTATCTTCAACAATATATGAAGGTGGTGATGAACATCAAGAACAACAACAATTTTTCACACGGCCAACTCCAATCCACAATAACAATATCACGTGGCCAAGCTTATAACAACAACAAGATGAAAACCACAAGGCCAAAACAGTTCACCACAACAAGGTCAACAATCTCACGGCTAAGACCACAAGGATAGCAACAACAATCGACTAAGTCCCCTTTGTGTTGTGTTTTCGATTTTACAAATGGTGAAAGGTGTGATGAACAACAAGAATACAACAACAACCTTTCAAGATCTACGACACCACCACTACACAAGGCCTTCAACTCGGTCAAGGCTAGAACAACAACAACATCCAATCGGCCACACTTGTTCACAACAATAATATTAACAATTCAAGCTCAAGTTTGGATCGACTCAAAGTGTTAGTGAGGAACAAAACTAACACTACAAACACACAAGACAAGTAAAATACTCCTAGACCTAGACTCAAGAACAAATCTCGGCCAAGAACACCACAAGAACACAATTTCGGCCAAGACAACAACAATGGACAGATTGCAATTTTTCTGAAATTTTCAGATTTCAACTTTTTTTTTTTTTTTTTTTTTTGTAGTTTTCAAGTCTCAAGCCCAAGATTGATCTTGTTAGAACAAAATCAAAGATGGCTTTGATACCAAATGATACAAGAATTCCAAGGAACACAAGAATTGTCTCAAAACAGTCCACACACACTCCAAAAACAGTCCACTAATCTTAAGGATTTGAGGACCAAGATGGAGACCACTCTCGGATTCACTACAACAACAACAATACGAGATAACAATGGTGTATTTGACACCCAAAACAGCCACAAAACGTGATGAACAAGATGAACAACAATAACACAAGTTTCGGATTCAACAAAGACCCCAAAACAGTCCACGATTTGCAAGAAAAATAAAGATAGATAGTGAGACATAAACTACAATAAGACCCAAGAACCCAAAGATATATTAAATCTAAAGACCCCTAGAACTTACGATAGCAACACCACACTCTTACGGTGACCACCAAGGGAATGAACTCGCCTCAAGATCTACCGTTTCCAAACAAAGATCAATATTGGCTTTTCCAAGCCCTATGCTAAAGATGACTTTTCCAAGTCCTACCACTAAGTGTGTACACTCTCAAAAGAGAGAAGATATTTCTTTCAATTCTTCATTATCAAAAATCTGATGAGAAATAAGACTAAGGGGCCTATTTATACTATATTACAAATGAAGACAAAAGACTACTTTGCCCTTAATGAGAGGGGCGGCCATGGGGTGTAAATCCACCATGTGTAATGTCCAAAATACCCTTAATTAAGGCCCAAAACCGTGAGTCCTCAACCTTAAATTCTCCAAGCAATCTTCCACATGCGAGATTGCTTTAAGTTATGCTCAAAACGGGTCCTCCATGCATGTTCTTGTTTCCTCGAGGTGACCAAGTCTTGAGTCTCTATGTGTTGGCCTCCAAAAATGTCATCAAAAGATAAGAAGGTCATTTGTCCCGTATCAGATTGTAAATAATAATGACAGATAAAGAGAAAGATTTTCTAGAGATCTCAAAACTGTAGCCATCAAATATGTAGGATATGATAAGAAAGATAAAGCATAAGGAGGTAAACTTGTTTCATTGGTAGACATCTAATAGGAATATGAGTATGAGCAATAATTTTATGGAGGCAAAAGCTTTTGGAATATGAGAACTTTTAGGATTTTTGGTGATCCTATTTTAAAGTACGAAAGTGTCACGACCCGAGACTACCCCTAGTTGTAAAATGGTGCTTAAGGCCACAAGTGACCACAAGCTAACCCATGGTATGATATATGATGTGAGCACTAAAGAAAGTAAAAATATAACATGATTTGTGGAAGATAAACTAAAGAAAACTCTAATAAAATAAAAATACTCAGCATGTCTGAACATCTGATAAAATAATGAAAACATATATGAAGATGAATGTGGATAAAACATAGGGAGTTGATAGGACAAACCCCCAACTAACTCTTTCAGACTAAATGGAGAAAAATACTAAAAGTAACTATGGATAACTAGTCCTCGAACAATGAGGACCACTACAATTATTATTGAGTGGCACACGAATTGGCTAAGTAGGATCAGAGAATCTAGGCGTCCCAACCTATATTTTGAAATCAATATAGAAAAAAAAAGAGTATGAGGTTAGTACTTTGAATGTATGATCAAGATCAACTTACTCCATAATTTTTTCCAAGGATATCGCTGTCAAATATAATTACCCAATGTGAGTTAGGGTCGAATCCTCGAGGAGCGAATCTAGTCTTCAAATACTATGGGTGTTGAAATCATCTAAGTATAAACCCATCGTGTAAATAAAATGAAATACATAAATTTAAATTTGGGTGTATGGTTTGGAAGGGTTGTTTTACCAAAATCTACTCAAACTACCAATTAAGGGCAACAAATGTGGATAAGAATTCAATATGTGAAAAGTCCTGGGATTATGTCTTCCAAGGGTCAAATAATGCATGGGTCCATGATAATAGAATGCAAATGCTAGTTATTGACTATATGGGTAGGCTATGTTAGGGGTTCTGATGCTAGTTTTTCAACCAAGACCCAAAAATATCACCCATGGATCCTTTCGGATACCCTATGGGTATGGAAACTAAATCCACCCAAAACCTCAATTTGGCATTCCTATTTTCAGACGGATGCCTAAGACCTAGAAAATTCTCAATTCACCCTTATTTCTAAGATAATGAAGGGAATACACTATATCTAATTATTGTTCATTAATACCTTGTTACCTATATTCCTCTTTCAAGGATGATATAGGATCCATGAGTATACTCATATTCCTCTTTCAAGGATGATATAGGATCCATGAGTATACTCACATTCCTCTTTCAAGGATGATGTGAGATTTTGGGAATTTGGGGTTTTCACCCATACATTCCCAATTAACAAGAAAGAATTAGTGAAACATAACATCTTTAATTCCCAATTAACAAGCAAGAATTAGTGAAACATAATATCTTTAACCAAGAATTCACACTAATAATCAAAACCCACACATATTTGCACCCTATTTTGGAATAATCCCAAGATAGATGTTTAGCTACTCATGAATTTTAAGGAAAGAAATATACCAAAAGGATCATTCAACACTTCTATTGAAGATACAATCAAGAATATTCTTCAATTTAACCTTAATTGTAACTAAAGTCAATTGGAAAATTAACCACACTATTTTTTCCCAAATTAGTTGTGTCTTAAAAATCCAAAACTTCAAAAACTAGTTCGAGATATCCATAAAATTGAAAGGGTTTTTGTCCTATAGAGATTTTGATCCAGCTGTGGGAAATGACAAATCTTTCCTTGGGCTATTTTCTGCTCACTCGTAAATGTAAGATCTTGATCGTGATTGCAGTTTCCGCAATCACATAAAATCCATTGTGATTGCCATCTTTGACTAAGCTGGAGTGGTCATGATCGTGACCCTCATACTGTACTCGCGATAACAGAGGGCCCGTTTTTGCTCAGGCTTTTTCCAGTTTTTGCACTACCTCTTCCCTTTCTGATCTCTTTTCAACTTATTTCACTTTATTTATTCCCATCACCAGTATACCTACTAAACATGGGAATTAGTTCATTCAAATGATAAATTTATCTCGTTAACATATTTAAATCATAGTAGAGTACATGAATTTGGGCGTCAATGAGTTGTAAATTTACCACTCATCAACACCCCAACTTAAACTTTTTCTTGTCCTCAAGAAACACTACTTCTTACTCAATGTGACTATGCAATTGTAAGACCATTTAAATAATTAAATGATCACAAAAACTTCAAGCTAGATTAATACCAACAAGTATCTCTCAAGTATAGGCAAAGCTATTCTCACGAATTCCCTCAACACGAAACACAATTTTCAATGATATAAAAAACTTTAAATAACAATCAATGCAACAATCACAAACTCTGTAGAAGTGACTCCCTATCGATAACAACTCAATTATACTCCTTTGCCTTATTTTTGGAAGATGATAATTTAACCTACCTCAATTAGCTTACATGCATCCTCTCAAGAAGGAAATCCCATACACCAAATTATCTATTATGCAACATGGGATTTAAATGCAAAATACTCACTCTTACAAAGATTATCTCAATGTTAATAATTACCATACCATATGCTTGCCATTATTTTCAATCACCACTACTATGAATACACTTGGTCGGAGATCTAGAAGGGTTTTTTTCAAGTTTGTAACGTAGGTTTTGGCAAGAGTATGATATCATTTGCGTACAAAATTACTAAACCCTCCTTGAATATCTACATCACACTATTTAACCAAAATTTTGACCATGGACCACTTCATTTGTTTCTGAAATTCACACATGCCTACTTTTTCTACCTTAATTTACCCATCTCTTTGAAAGCATTTTCTTTTCAACTATTTCTTTTTCAATCCATGCTATTCCTTCTTTTGATGATTCCTTTCCTTTTAGCTTTATTTATTTTCTCTAATTGCTTAGTTTTGTAGGCATCCACTTACAATATCATGGCCCAAGGTCACTTTTTCCAAAAATTACCACCCCCAACTTAGTCATTTGTCCTCAAGTTTTATTTTCAAAGTTCAAGGAGGATAGGTTAAAAAGAGTGATAAAGTTTAAATGGTTCAAGGCTTGTAATGTGGTTTCCAAATAAAGGCTTGAAGGCTCAAAATGGATAACTTAAGATACTATTCTATGTGTGGGTAGGATATTTAGGCTAAAGTTAGTTCTTATGGTAAAAAAAAAAAGGCTTAAGATCATTTCTCAAACCAAGCATAATTACAATTTTCCTTGAGAGACTAATGGGGCAAGTTCTAGATAATACAAGTATGCATGAGAGATACACATTACACTCACAGCATATGGCATGCAAACTTTTCAAGGAGGACCAATTGCATTTCCTACTAAAGTCAAAATGAAGTATTTACCATACACTACAAACTAAAGACTTTGGAGTCACAAAAAGAGGTAAAGTATAGTTACAAAATTGTTCATGTCCATGCCCTTTATTTTCAAAAAAATTTGGACAAAAGGGGGGTGTTTGCTTTATATTTACACCATGCAAAATTTTCTATTGATGGCACCAAACCAAGACATTATCCCACATTTTGGCTTCTCATGAGGGAAAATCATATGGATACTTAGAATTCACCATAGGTAAAAGGGCGATCCCAAAACACCACTGCTTTGGGTACTTAGACTTCACCTGCATATATGGAACAAAACCCAATCATGATAATTTTCCCTTATGATTGTCGTTAATCAATCTATCATAGTGAAAGGCTCGTCCAAAATCATCACAAGCAAGATAAAGGTAAACTAAAAATCTTGGAATAAAACAAGCAACTAATCCATGAAATCTGGGCACCATCAGAGTGCCCGAATATTACAACACAAAATAAAAAAATAAAAATCACCCAAATCAACATCAAGCTATCCAAAATTATCTCAATAATATAGAATAAATGAATGAACACGGAGATCGGTACACCAACTAAAATCTTTTAGACTCATCACTGCATAATCAAGAAAGCATGACAAGCGTAAAAGGGTGCTCCCTTGTAACAACATTAAGAACTGTTGTTGTTGTTGGTCTCCGCATCACCTCTAGCAATATTTAAGCCTGACCACTCAGATTGAGTATCATCATAACTCTCAACTCTCTAGGAAGAAAGTCTATCTCTGTGTTTCAGTACCTTTCAATGTCCCTTCAACCCCTTTTACATCTTTCTAAAAATTTATCCCTCTTTTTCTCCCTCTTCTCTATCTTTTTATGCGTGTATTTGAGCTCCCTATGAAAATGTAATAGAGATGATTAGGCCCTATCAATCCTATAAATAATTCCTCCTACTTCTTCTAATCTTCTAGATATATCTCATAGTTGGACTGAGCAACATAGGAGTGGTGGGTGGTGAAAACCTCTCCCAACCCCTGAGGGATCTTGGACACTAGCTCCTTGATCGCTCTCATATCTCCGGAGATCTCATCAAATGGATCTGCTATGGATGGCCTGTATGAATCCACATCGTCCTCTACTTACCTGCTTATATTAACCTTTCTCTTCTTGCTCTTCATAGGAGTTCCCTCTCTTTGGATCTTCAGTGGGTAAATGTGAGTCTTGGGAGAGACCCAACTATTTTTCAGGAACTCATCAACCTCGGATCGCCTACATATCTCAGTTCTCAATGATGGAAACATAGGAACGGGCCCCCTTTGTTCCTATAATGATGAATTTTTGTGAGCACAAACCGGCCAGCATTCAGAGGAATGTTGTCCAAAAGGCAGGCCACCATCTGACCATGCATAGTTGGGACATTTGTTAGGTTGGTAGAAGGGGAGACTTTTATACAGATAAGGTCAACAAGATCCTTTCTTTGGCTGCGAAGTCACTCATCAGAACCTCCATTTTAGTAGGGGCCCATGGGACCTCCCTCCCCAAGCATAAATCTTCAGCCAACCAGCTCCCAAGAGCATAATGCTTAGCCTCATAGCCACTCATGTCCATGTTTTCCAACCTATAAAATCCATTGATCTTCTATGCCCCAAAAAAACTCTTTACCCTTAATCATAACAACTAGGTTAGGGATAGAGAGATCTGCTACACTGAGATTCACGTAGAACTTCCTTACGCACTGCTTATTTGCTCAAAATAGTTCTGGGGAAAAGCAAATCCACCCTATTTTCTATGGCCTCTCATAGAAGATCGAGAGTTTTTAGGCACCTTCTCTAGTAAGATCCCCATCTCAAGTAGCAACTTGATACAAGAATTCCAAGGAACACAAGAATTGTCTCAAAACAGTCCACACACACTCCAAAAACAGTCCACTAATCTTAAGGATTTGAGGACCAAGATGGAGACCACTCTCGGATTCACTACAACAACAACAATACGAGATAACAATGGTGTATTTGACACCCAAAACAGCCACAAAACGTGATGAACAAGATGAACAACAATAACACAAGTTTCGGATTCAACAAAGACCCCAAAACAGTCCACGATTTGCAAGAAAAATAAAGATAGATAGTGAGACATAAACTACAATAAGACCCAAGAACCCAAAGATATATTAAATCTAAAGACCCCTAGAACTTACGATAGCAACACCACACTCTTACGGTGACCACCAAGGGAATGAACTCGCCTCAAGATCTACCGTTTCCAAACAAAGATCAATATTGGCTTTTCCAAGCCCTATGCTAAAGATGACTTTTCCAAGTCCTACCACTAAGTGTGTACACTCTCAAAAGAGAGAAGATATTTCTTTCAATTCTTCATTATCAAAAATCTGATGAGAAATAGGACTAAGGGGCCTATTTATACTATATTACAAATGAAGACAAAAGACTACTTTGCCCTTAATGAGAGGGGCGGCCATGGGGTGTAAATCCACCATGTGTAATGTCCAAAATACCCTTAATTAAGGCCCAAAACCGTGAGTCCTCAACCTTAAATTCTCCAAGCAATCTTCCACATGCGAGATTGCTTTAAGTTATGCTCAAAACGGGTCCTCCATGCATGTTCTTGTTTCCTCGAGGTGACCAAGTCTTGAGTCTCTATGTGTTGGCCTCCAAAAATGTCATCAAAAGATAAGAAGGCCATTTGTCCCGTATCATAAGAATTCCAAGGAACACAAGAATTGTCTCAAAACAGTCCACACACACTCCAAAAACAGTCCACTAATCTTAAGGATTTGAGGACCAAGATGGAGACCACTCTCGAATTCACTACAACAACAACAATACGAGATAACAATGGTGTATTTGACACCCAAAACAGCCACAAAACGTGATGAACAAGATGAACAACAATAACACAAGTTTCGGATTCAACAAAGACCCCAAAACAGTCCACGATTTGCAAGAAAAATAAAGATAGATAGTGAGACATAAACTACAATAAGACCCAAGAACCCAAAGATATATTAAATCTAAAGACCCCTAGAACTTACGATAGCAACACCACACTCTTACGGTGACCACCAAGGGAATGAACTCGCCTCAAGATCTACCGTTTCCAAACAAAGATCAATATTGGCTTTTCCAAGCCCTATGCTAAAGATGACTTTTCCAAGTCCTACCACTAAGTGTGTACACTCTCAAAAGAGAGAAGATATTTCTTTCAATTCTTCATTATCAAAAATCTGATGAGAAATAGGACTAAGGGGCCTATTTATACTATATTACAAATGAAGACAAAAGACTACTTTGCCCTTAATGAGAGGGGCGGCCATGGGGTGTAAATCCACCATGTGTAATGTCCAAAATACCCTTAATTAAGGCCCAAAACCGTGAGTCCTCAACCTTAAATTCTCCAAGCAATCTTCCACATGCGAGATTGCTTTAAGTTATGCTCAAAACGGGTCCTCCATGCATGTTCTTGTTTCCTCGAGGTGACCAAGTCTTGAGTCTCTATGTGTTGGCCTCCAAAAATGTCATCAAAAGATAAGAAGGCCATTTGTCCCGTATCATCCTCCCCTTCTTGAAAAGGATTCGACCTCGAATCCAAACCTTGCAAAACCGAAGAGAGGACAAACAAATACAAATTCCTCATGGCATGAGGGTTAGGGTTAGCATAACAAATCATCTCAACATGCCAAGGTTGCACATATTTGCAATATAACCAAGAATCCTTTGAAAGGAATATTAAAAACTCAATAAAAGATGTACAAAGGATTTGGTTATAGGATACATCAAAAGTAATACTTTGCTTGTCATGTTGGCCAAGCAACAAGTTTGGTGCACCAACATCACCATTTCTAAATTTGGCACCGGGGTCAAATGGGAAAAGTGGCCATAGACACGGGTCTCGACAACACTTCCCTTTCCCGTGGTCTACACCTAAACTAAATGACATACTCTCTACAATAACATACATATCATCCAAATCAAATAGAGAGTAGAGAAAGGTATCACTCAAATCGACTTCTACTAAGGTGCTCTCATGTGGGTACTCACTACTAGTTTCCCAATAATCACCATGAGTACTCTCAACAATGAAATCACACAAAGTAGAAGAAGAAGTAGCTTCCACAACTACAGATTCCTTACCCTTAAGAGTACTCTCATCTTCCAAGAAGAGATTTCCCTCTTTAGGAGGAATGTTGTCACACCATAGTGGGTTAGCATATAGGCTATAGCTTCCAAGGCAAGCTATACCGTCAAGTTCTCCACTAGGTTCATTAGGAGTGTTTAAATCATCTTCAAACAAGACATTATACCTAAAAAGAGTGTGATCTACCTCACGGACAGATTTGGAACAAGAAAGTTCCTCACTCTCTAAATGATCAATATCAAGTTTCAAGGATGTTTCAAACACAATATTACCCCAAGAAGAGCTCTCGGGTTCATTCTCACTTTGTTGACCAACATTTTCAAATATTTCACTCACTTGAGTCCTATTAAGCACATCACACACATACTCAAGTGGTGGACAGTTTTCACGAACAAGTTGATCAACACCCATAACACAAGACGAGGTACTTCCATTCAACATATAGGCTTCAACACTAGGTGGACATAAATTGATCTCACAAGAGGAGTCAATTTCGTCATCAATAGGATCAACTAGTGTATCCACACTCACAATATGTACATCATCAATAAGAGGCAGGGAATCATTAGACTCATAAATAAGTAAGCTACTACTCACACTCAATGGACTACTAGTCATACAATTATCATTCACATGCATTAAAGTGTAAGAGTTAGCTATTTTACCTTGAAGATCTTGAGTGGACTCTTTCTTGCCGTGAGGTGAAGGTCCTCCATAACCTTGGGCAGCAACTTCCTTTTGACATTGGTCGCATTCGCTTGCCATGTTGGTACCTACACAAATGTCCATAAAAATAGAAGGACAACCAAAGTTAGCACGGTTTGGTGGTAATCCCCTCACTTCGCTCAACACAATCTCTCCTTTTTCCACTCTCGAATTACCACCTTTCACTCCCTTACTCCTCTCAATCTTTTGTCTCTCATAATAATTTGAATTGGAGTAGGTAGGAACTTCTTTTTGCGGCCCGGGCAGAATGTACGTCTCGAGGCAATTTCCCCATCGGTCTCTTACAATATTAGGCCAATTTTGCATATTTGGAACTTTATGTTGTGCAAACCAATCGGCGCCCAAGCTCACATGACCATAGGTTATGGGAAAAACATCACACCACACTTCCTCATGGTAATTAAATTGGGAGAAGACAACTTTTACCCTCTCGGTAACCTTGAACTCGCCCAAGTAGTATGGAACAAGTAAAGGCTCTCGCAATAACCCCAAGTAATCAACCATGGACGGAAGAATGTAGTTTCCATAGTACCTATCATTCAACACCATAAGGCAGCCCGGTATCCCACAAATAGTCACCTTTCCGGAGTGTACACTCCTTCTTGGATCTACATTGTAAGGCATACGAGTACCCCTTAGTTTTGGAGATGCATATCCTCTTCTTCTCATTGGACAACCTCCACTAGAGCTAGTATAACCATTCACACTATATCGACTTTGATAAGAAGTACTACAAGGTGGAGAATATGGATCTTCATACTCCTCACGTGTACCCTCATCATAGCTCTCATAGGCTTTGCAAACAAAAGGGTTATACCTAACACCAAATCTAGGTTCGGAGTAAGAAGTGTAAGACTCCTCACATGCCCCAACATCATCATAAGATTCATCACGAGGTCCTACATCATCTCCAAAGTTACCATAAGCACTAGGCACTTCATTCACCTCATTTTCTCCCTTAAAACAGTAACTTTCAAATCTGCCCAAGTCTCGATCATGGCTATTTTCATAGCCTCCGCAATCTCCCTCAACTTCGTAGCCATAAAACCCTTCACTACAATCATAGCCTCCCATGTTGTAGTCACAATAATCCCCGGCTATCGAAGACATGTTCCCCTTATATCACCCTTTAAACCTACAAAATGAACAAACAAGATTAGTAGTAAAGCTCCTCACCAACACTCGTATACACTCACCTTTGTGATCCTCACAATTGGAGCGGCGAATATTGAAAGTTGCTTATACTCCGGTAGTCAATAGGATGTCAATTCTACTTGGCGGCCGGAATAGATTCTTGTTTGATCGACTCAAGACACAAAAATAAAATTCACTTACGAACTTGAAACAAAGAAGTTACTACGAGTTAAAAATGAGAAAAGCACACAAACAACGAAGACACGAAGAAACGGATTCAATAATTAATCTACAACTAAGTAGGTGATTACTAGTTGTTAATTAATTCTAGAATCAAGACATGAAACTAATGAAACAATAAGATGAAACTAAGAATCTAAAATTTTGAGCTCGAAAATATTGCGTGAACAGTAGCAGTGATGACATGGCAGTCACGTATTGGTTTCGGTCCCACACAACTTTTGTTGTCCAATTTCAAGTCTTGGTCAATTTTTCAATTTGGACTTTGGTGGAATTTGTTTAAGGAGGGAAATTCAAACAAGTCTTGGAGCTCTTTTCAATTTCAAGTTTTCAAGACTTGACTTTATTGTACTTCTCCTTAAAACATGGATCCGTAAATCATGGAAAAGTGTTGGAAAGTGGTTGAGACTTGATTGATAGGTCTTTGTTGGTTGTAGTGTCTTTCAAGACTAACAAATAATACACCTTTTTCCTTCAACTTTTTGGATTTAACATTCACTTTATCTTCAACAATATATGAAGGTGGTGATGAACATCAAGAACAACAACAACAACAACAAGAACTACAACAATAATCTTCAAGAACACCAACAATTTTTCACACGGCCAACTCCAATCCACAATAACAATATCTCCAACAGTGGCCAAGACAACTACAACTTCAACAAAATGGTTTTCAATCCACCAATTAACAACAATATCACGTGGCCAAGCTTATAACAACAACAAGATGAAAACCACAAGGCCAAAACAGTTCACCACAACAAGGTCAACAATCTCACGGCTAAGACCACAAGGATAGCAACAACAATCGACTAAGTCCCCTTTGTGTTGTGTTTTCGATTTTACAAATGGTGAAAGGTGTGATGAACAACAAGAATACAACAACAACCTTTCAAGATCTACAACACCACCACAACACAAGGCCTTCAACTCGGTCAAGGCTAGAACAACAACAACATCCAATCGGCCACACTTGTTCACAACAATAATATTAACAATTCAAGCTCAAGTTTGGATCGACTCAAAGTGTTAGTGAGGAACAAAACTAACACTACAAACACACAAGACAAGTAAAATACTCCTAGACCTAGACTCAAGAACAAATCTCGGCCAAGAACACCACAAGAACACAATTTCGGCCAAGACAACAACAATGGACAGATTGCAATTTTCTGAAATTTTCAGATTTCAACTTTTTTTTTTTTTTTTGTAGTTTTCAAGTCTCAAGCCCAAGATTGATCTTGTTAGAACAAAATCAAAGATGGCTTTGATACCAAATGATACAAGAATTCCAAGGAACACAAGAATTGTCTCAAAACAGTCCACACACACTCCAAAAACAGTCCACTAATCTTAAGGATTTGAGGACCAAGATGGAGACCACTCTCGGATTCACTACAACAACAACAATACGAGATAACAATGGTGTATTTGACACCCAAAACAGCCACAAAACGTGATGAACAAGATGAACAACAATAACACAAGTTTCGGATTCAACAAAGACCCCAAAACAGTCCACGATTTGCAAGAAAAATAAAGATAGATAGTGAGACATAAACTACAATAAGACCCAAGAACCCAAAGATATATTAAATCTAAAGACCCCTAGAACTTACGATAGCAACACCACACTCTTACGGTGACCACCAAGGGAATGAACTCGCCTCAAGATCTACCGTTTCCAAACAAAGATCAATATTGGCTTTTCCAAGCCCTATGCTAAAGATGACTTTTCCAAGTCCTACCACTAAGTGTGTACACTCTCAAAAGAGAGAAGATATTTCTTTCAATTCTTCATTATCAAAAATCTGATGAGAAATAGGACTAAGGGGCCTATTTATACTATATTACAAATGAAGACAAAAGACTACTTTGCCCTTAATGAGAGGGGCGGCCATGGGGTGTAAATCCACCATGTGTAATGTCCAAAATACCCTTAATTAAGGCCCAAAACCGTGAGTCCTCAACCTTAAATTCTCCAAGCAATCTTCCACATGCGAGATTGCTTTAAGTTATGCTCAAAACGGGTCCTCCATGCATGTTCTTGTTTCCTCGAGGTGACCAAGTCTTGAGTCTCTATGTGTTGGCCTCCAAAAATGTCATCAAAAGATAAGAAGGCCATTTGTCCCGTATCACAACTTCTTTTGCATGAGGTCCTCATAATATGTCGCCTTGCATTTTGAGGCCATGACACGGTGGCTACCAAAGGCTTCCATTTGGTACCTAGGATTCACACACAAGGAATTAGTTCATAAGGAAGAAGTGTGGAATATATGTTATTTAACTTGATTGAACTGAAGGAAAGGCTTATGGGACATGGGAAGGTTTAAAATTCAAAACCTAAGATTTGGACCAGTCTATCAGATTGGTGCCAGTTATCATATTGCAGTCTGCCTGGATTGTGATCATTGTAACTGAGGAAAGTTTGATCAACCTCTCAGTCTCTTAAATTTCCAATTTTATTTCCCATTTGTGCTCCATATCAAATATTTTACATTCTAAACATGAAACACAGTCCCAAGGTGTTCGATTATGCCCTTAGAACATGTGAAAATAATTAAGGAATTTGTTTGGGCATTTAAGTGAACACTTAGTGTGCACATTCTAATTCTATCCTTTTGAAAAAATTTGGGTACTCAAGACTTCCTCAACAATGTGCACACCACTAAAAATAGCTAACCACATCACACAAGCATAATTAACAAAAAAATTAGCATTCAAAGGATAAGTTTTAGGCCAATCTTATGGCATAAGTTCTAAGGCCAATACAAATGCATAAAAAGAAAATTCTAAGAATATACCAATTGAGAGATGCAAAGATATATGCAACAAATAATTTTGGATGCTCAAAATATGACCCAAAATGGGTGCAAATTGAGAGAAAAATTCAAAAAGTTTGAGGGGAGAATAGGCAAAGGGGGTGCAACTGTTTATCTTTTTAAACGGTGGCAATCATATTCGCGATCGGGGGATCACAATTGCAAAGCCCGTGTCATCATGATTGCAAATTGCGTCCCATCGCGATCGCGATCACCAGGGCTATTTTTGCTCCCCTGTTTTTAATTATTCAGCCCATTACTCAAATGAACCACTCTTTCCCTTTTCTCAACCTCATTCAAAACACCTCATAGTACCTTAATTTAGCGGATTAACCACAAACAAAAATGAACCTTATTCTACTTAATAAAAACCAAAAGATACAGGCCACTTTCATGGCATTGATGGGTTTCCTCCCATCCAACACTTAATTTATCATCGCGGAACAATATTCTTCAACTTTTAAGGTGGATAGTTGAGGGACCTATCATCTACTTCCTCATCCACCACATCAACAAAGAAAACCACTTGTAGTTTTATGGATTGTTTTTGATCTTGCATTCTTGAAAGGAAACTTCATCATCTTGGACTCAAAGATTCATTTCTCCTAATACTATATCAATAATATCTCTTCTGGTTGAAAGAAAAGGTCAAAAAAAATCTGAATTAGGGATCCCGCTAAATTGAATTGGGTCCATGAATCTAAGAAATGGTGAAAATTTTTGATCTCTCTCAATATCTCTCTCAATTCAAAAATCTAGGATTTGAATTGATGTCCTCTCATTGATTCCTCCTAAATTACATTTATTTATCCAAAATATTTCATTTCAATTAGAATTTGGTTATTGACCATGTACGAGGATCCTGTCTAAGCATCCATGGTTGAATGGTTAAAGTGCCAAACTCAAAATTAGTGAATTTGTAGGTTCAATTCCTACTGGATGCACACTAATGGGACATCTAATAAATCTATTAGAATTGGCTCTGTATTAGTGGAATCGCATTACCCATTTATAATGAATTGATTTGGTATATTCATATTATAATATATGAATAGTAAGAACTTGGCCAAGGATAATAGGTATCTCTTGTTTGATTTCAAAATCAAGCACAATGAAATCTGTCTGAAGAATGAAGTGATCCACCGTCACCAAAACATCACACAAAACTCTAATCGGTCTCTTGATAAACCGTTCCGCTATCAATAGCCTCATTGTTATTGGAGTAGGAGTGACCAACTGAAGTCTTTGATAGATTGTATAGGGCATAAGATTGGTTCTTGTCACACAAGGCTTTATCAAACTTGTATGTACCTATGGTATAATGGATTGTAAATGATACGAGATCCTCTTTCTTTTTTGTTGTAAAGCTAGTCGTGATAAAGCTACACCCATGGGTAACTTCAATTTTTTCACCATCAACTAGACGTTTGTTTGACATCAACTTTTTCATAAGCTTAGCATATCTGGGAATCTCTTGAATGGCCTCTAGCAACAGGATATTAATTGCAAGATTTCTAAGCTTAGCTAGGAACATCTTGAATTTGGCATTATCCTCCTCCTTTTTGAGCCTTTAAGGAAATGGAGGGGGAACCTTCATGGTAGGAAACAAATCACTTTGTGGTTAATCATTCTTAACTACCTTAGGATTTTCCTATTAATCAACCATTTCTTCCATTATCATTGGTTCTTTTTTATCCCCTTCTAGTGACTTTAGAGCCTCCTCATTTGAATCAACCATATTCTTCTTCTTCTTCATATTTATTTGTTAAACATTGGACTTTTCTTCAACTTCCACCACATGATCACTGAGGGATTTTCCACTCCTAATGACAATTGTCAATACTTGGATATCATGTTTTGGATTCACATAGATATCACTAGGAATTTTTTGGGATAAACAAAATCAGACACTTTTCCTTTTACTCGGTAATGGGGGGACACATATCATCATACTCACTTTTTTGTCCCTCTATTCACAATCTCTATCCCTATCGTACCATTCCCATTCTCTTTCACGATCGGTCTAACCATGGTTCCCACCTTTGCTTTAATAGGCCTGGCAGGAACCCACCTGATAGTTAGCCAAATATCTAATTTCTTTATCAAGCCTGTTGGCCTCTTCTTTATCATATCTGTTGGATGTCACGACATTTACCATTTTTGTAGGTGCAACCATCACATGCTTCGTTAGAAGCTCTAATTGCATCATCATTTTTTCCATGTTTTTCTCCCTTTCTTTATCTCTCTTTATTTGCTCTTTATCAATATAGGAGGTGGGGGACCCTTTAGCTACCTCAATGTATCGGTTATGCTATCCCCCATTTTTTTTGTGACTTCCTTAAGCATGTTTGTAGCCACATGATAACACAACTTCACAAGTGACCCCCTGACCGAATTATCCACCATGCTTTTATTTAGTTGATTCAAAGTTCGGTAGAAGACATGAAGGACATCTTCTTCGGGACCTCGTGATTGGGACATTGAATAAGCTTCCCATTAAATATCTCTTATACCTTATATAGACGCTCTCTATTCAATTGACAAAAGTTTCTGATTTTGTCATGTAATTGCAACATCTTTGATGGTGGAAGTATCGATCTAAGAAAGTAATGGTAAGTTCAACCCATGATGTGATTGACCCAATGGGAAGATATCATAGCCACAATACCGCCTCACCTATTAGAGAAAATAGAATGAGGCACAACCGTATGGACACTTGTGAGATGTATGCAATGTCGAAGGGGGTTTACACTTCCCCAAACTCTTTCTAGTGCAAATTTGGGTCTTCATGAGCTTTACACCCAAATAGAACTTTTTTTTGAACCATGTGCAAATAACACTCATGATGTGGAATACCCTATTTCCTTGATTAGGTGGTATATGGATAACACTCGCACGTCCAACATCATGGAGTTTCTCTTTATCATCAAGGGGCCCATCAAAGGTGTAATGCCCCGAGATCTCATCCCAAGATGTCACATGGTGCTTATGACCCCGAAGGACCATAAGCTAACCCTTTACTAATATTTGTACCTGTACACTGCACAATGTCTTAAATAAATGTGGAAACAAGCCATAAGGTTCAACACATCCATGAATACTCATAATACAGAAAATTGAATACTAATACATCCGTCTGAAAAGCCTCTAAACTGTCTGGACTGTAGATTTGATGGGACAGGTCCCCAACTAACTCCGTCAACTAAAAATAAACAAAATCTGAAATAATAATAGTAAACTGAGATTCGTCCTCGAAAGAAGAGGACTCACAACTACTGTTGCTGACGGGGACTGAACTGCTGAGGATAATCTGGATCCTGTGCCTCTGAACCTATGGTGTCAAATAAAACACCATACCATAAATGTGTCAGTACAAAAATGTACCGAGTATATAGACGGGGTAGGCATTTGCAAAGGTTCATGCATGTGTAATATCTAAACTGAATACTCATGAAAATATTGCATGAGAACACATACATGAATGCATAGAACATGAATACAATTATCGCAGCTCTAGAAACTGAAACTCATATATCACTTTACTACAGACTGAACTCACTACTGACACTGAGATACTGAATCACTCACTCATCTAATACTGATAACTGAGGATCTGGATGTTCTTACATTAATGAATGAATTCTTGGACTTACTGCTTTCGACTGACAGGATTAGAGATCAACCTTTCTAACAGATGATTTCGGAAGCTTTATCAATGATAAGAAATATGATTATATCTGAATCTGACAACAAGAATACTCAATAGAAATCTGATTCTATGGTCAAGCCTGTCTGACGACATATCTCTGAATATGATATCAAATAACTGTATGTGAGACCAAGTCTATCTAATGGGATGGCCCTTAAATTAATGAAACTATCTGAGTTCCTATAGATAACTGTATCTGACAGTCCTGATTTCTGAATACTAATTCTGAAACTGAGACTGAATCTGAAACTGAAATTATGGGTGGTAGTCACTTAACCAACATGCCCCGACCTACCACAGGTGGGGTCCAACCTGTGCCCCAGTTGGAAGGGTGTCATTACCGCGCCACTGGTAAAGATAACTCTATGTGGCCCTCATCTAGCAGGTCCTCAAGAGAGAACGGGGAAGCCCTCATCTAGCAGGTCAAGTCACCCCATCTAGCATGTATGATCTCTCTCATCCACCCTCAACTAACAGGTGTGATGTCTCAACCTATGCTAGCTACGTAGTTCTGGAGCACAAGGATTGCTTCTAAGAATCACACCCTCTACTAGTGGTGAGTTCCCATCCTTGAGCTCGATCGGTGCTAGTTTCTACTCCCAACTGGAAGACTCAGAAATGAATTCTCAACTGAACACTGGCTAAACTGAATCTGACACTGATCATATTACTCCAAAGGTCTGATTGAGTTACGCTGAGATCACTTGGTTCTGTATCTGACGAAAAATATATCGAATCATGGTATCTGACTGACAATACAGAGCTTGAATAGATTACTTGAATCGCTTCTGAGATTAGAATTGAATTACTTGAATACTATTAGAACTGAGCTGATTGCATGTCTGAGGCTAGATTACTAGCGATACAGCGATTACAGAGATAACTGAGATTACTGAGCTTTATTAAGCTTCGCACTTATCTGAGGATATAGAGTTCTATAGTTCACTGAGATCTGAGAATCATGGCTTGATTAGAATTATCGAGAAACTGACAAGGGCTCTAGTCAACAACTCTATTTTCGGGTATAAATACCCCCAGGACTCGATAACATAAAAGTAAGACATAATCATTCTTCATCACAAATCATTCATGCATCATCATGGTTATCCATTCATTCATTATTACAAGCATTCATTCATGTATTACAAGCATTCATTCATCATTACAATCATTTATGTATTATCACAATCGTTAAAGCATCACTTCAAGTAGTTGGGCATCATAACATACTTTCCCTCTCAAGATCCTTCCGACATCGCATTAAGCATTTAGGAAATATAGACCTCTATTCATCATCACAACCACCAAAGGGTCACTCCAAACCTTTAAAAATCATCAACATCGGTTCACCATCATATACTAGCCTAGGGAAGACATGCTATTAGATTATACCCCATTCAACGAGATCTTACATCAAGTACTTCATACCTATATTGGTCTTGTCATGTATTTGGATATTACTTGATTTGGGGAAAACTTCATACTAACACGTCACTATTTTCTTGTTAACCACTTGACACGTATTTAAAAGCTTAGCATATATCAAAGAGTACAAAATCGGGGAATCTTACAACCATCATATCTCGACTTGTTCACTAGGGTCTTTCAACATCCACTAAACATGACCGATTTTACACCTACTTGGGGATTTCATGCTAATTGGCACATTTCACTCACTAAGGTATTTTATCAAACACTAGGCATGCATGGACTAGCCCACAATTTGGAGTTTCACCTTCAACATATTATAATGGATCTTATGTTTCACCTAAGCTCTTTATCAAACCTATGGGGAACATTCTTCACTTATTCAACCATTTCTATACCCAAAAGTCATGAACACATCACATGAAAAAAAAATAACTTCAAGATGGTCTATCACAAACATCACATGAGTTCCACATACTAGGATCAAAGCTCATAAATCTTGAAGACAAACATAAATCAAAACCCAACAACACATTGAACATCAATTTCAACTCATACGAATTATTAAAAATTAATAAACATAAAAATCTTTGAGTTTTGAAAAGGGTTCTTGAGCTTCTTGGATGAAAGGGACCCAAGAATCAACATCTACATACCTTAACCTTTGAAATTGGATGAACTCTAATGTTTGAGACTCTATCCACACTTATAATAAATAATTCTTGAAGCCCACACTATGAGAAACTTTATTCTTGAAGAAATCTTGAAGAAGTTATGGATGATTTTTGGAAGATTAGGGTTCTTGATTGAAACCCTAGTTATTGCTCTTCTCAAGAGAATTAAGAGAATTGAAACAGAAAAATATTGAAATTAGGTTTTTGGAAGAGGTTCCCATATTTATATAGGCTCAAAAAGGGTGGGAAATGACCAAAATACCCTTGCAAAAATGTCTCTAAGTTGCTGGAAAAAATGGCTGACGACATTTGTGACAGGCCGTCACAAAATGTCATCACAAAAAGGGTGGATTTTATGATTTTCTGCCCAGGGCTGACGATATCGTCAAAAATGTCATCAGAATCTGACGACGACGTCAAAAAGATCGTCAAAAACGTGGTAGCCCGTCGAAACATCGTCATCATTTTCCAGCTTGACAGGCTGGAGTAAAATGGGCATAACTCTTTGATCCGATATTGGATTTAGGAGAAATTGGTATCGTTGGAAATATAATTCAAAGATATTTCATTTGATATTACAAGCCACCCATTTCTCCATATACAACGAGTTATAGTCGATTGAAGTTGACCCAAATTTTGACGGTCACTAAAACTTGAACTATGAAAGCTTTCAACTCGACCATGGGTTATGGGACCTCTATGATCTTAATTCATGATCAAATATATTCTCACACAATTCAAAGTATTTCATACTTTGGAGGATATTTTTGAAACATTTTGACTCGGATTTTTGCTTTACCAACTACGTTCTAAAGCTCAAACTAGAAAAGGATTTTGCGGAGCATTACAGAAGGTCCCGGCATTACTTGCATGGTCACTCATTGTGTTATGGACACTATTTAAATAACCTAAAGAGAAATAAAAGCAAGAACCAAAATATAACAACCACTACGGGTAAACCCAAAGCTAATCAACACCGCACAAGCAAAAACTAATTTCACTCTTCGATAATGATGCTATTTTGATCACGCTCAACTTACTCCATAATTTATGGGAAAGGTAATCGTTGTAAAATATAATAACCAACATGAGTTAGGGTCGAATCCACAAGGAGTAAATATAGTCTTTAATCCTATAGGTGTTGAAAGCGTCCAAGTATAAATATATAGTGTAATCAAAATGAAATACATAAATTAAAATTTAGGGGTATGGTTTGGAAGGGTCGTTTTACCAAAATCTACTCAAACTACTAATTAAGAGAAAGAAATGTGGATAAGAATTAAATATGAGACAAGTTTTTGGATTATATCTTCCTAGGAGTAAATAATGCATGGGTCCATGATAATCAAATCCAAATGCTAGTTAATGACTATATGGATAGGCTAGATTAAGGGTTTTGATGATAGTTTTTCAACCACACATTAAAAATATCACCCATGGATACTTTCGGATACCCCATGGTGGCAATTACATCCACCCAAAACCAAAATTGGGCATCCCTATTTCTAGGAAGATGCCCAAGACCTAGCAAATTCTCCATTCACCCTTATTTCTAAGATAATGAAAAAGGAATAAACTACATCTAACTATTGTTCAATGATAGCCGCTCCTAAGGTCCACTTTAGAAAACAAACAAGATCCGTGGAGCTCATCTAACATATCATCTAGTCTAGGGATTGGATGATGATACCTTATAGTGATTTTGTTGATGGCTCTACAATCGACGCACATGCGCCAAGTTTCGTCCTTCTTCGGTACCAAAAGCACCGGAACAGCACACGGACTCGTGCTTTCCTTGATGTATCCCTTGTTGAGAAGCTCCTCAACTTGTCTATCAAGCTCCTTAGTGTCCATGGGATTGCTCCTATAGGCCGGTTTGTTTGGAAGTTGTGAACCCGGCACCAAATCAATTTGGTGCTCAATTCCCCGAAGTGGGGGCAATCCTTGCGGAAGTTCTTGAGGAAATACATCTTCATACTCCTGCAACACACAAGAAATCAAAGGGGAAATGGAAGAATTAGTGGGGTTAGTATTAAAACAATGGGCCAAAAGTAACATCGGCTTGTTTTCATCATGGTCCACGAAGAGTTCTTTCCTCCTAGCCAACATCACTACGTTTTCCATCTCCCTTGTCGTTGGGACAGCCTCGGATGTCCCTACTTCCTCACCTACGGCACTCCCCCCCTTTTCTCCCTTTCTGGATTCCTTCCCCTTTCCCTTCAACTCTCTCATCTTTTGATGCCACTCATTTACTTGGGAGGGTGAAAGAGGGTGAAGTGTGACCTTTCGGCCATCCTTCTCAAGCGTATACCGGTTGGACCTCCCATCGTGTTTAGTAGACCTATCATATTGCCATGGCCTACCTAACAACAAGTGACATGCTTGCATTGGGATCACGTCACAAAGCACTTCATCGTGGTAGTTTCCCACCTTAAACCGAATCACACATTGCCTTGTGACCTTTAATTCACCACAATCGTTCAACCATTGTAGCTTGTAAGGACTAGTGTGTAGTGTAGTTGGTAGCTTCAACAAATTTACCATAGCATGGCTCGCAACATTCGTACAACTACCACTATCAATCACCAAGGTGCACACACTCCCCTTTACAAGACACTTAGTATGGAATAGATTTTCCCTCTGACTCGGGTCATCTATCGCCTTACTAATCATGACACGTCTAACCACAAAGTTTGGAACCACACACTCCCCTTCTTGTGGATAGACATCTTCACTACCATCTAATTCATCATCATTTGGCCCATTTTCAGCTCCCTCTCCATCTTGAGGCTCGGCCTCATCCTCCCCCCTTTCGGAAACCACCTCCTCACCAAGGTAGTACACTTTCCCTTCTCGTAGGATCACATTGCGCCGGTTCGGACATTCATTGGCCTTATGCCCCCAACCTTGGCACTTGAAGCATTGGAACCCCTTTGGGTTGGGATATTTGTGAGCCTCCGGTTTCGGAGGGAATTTAGGGACTGTTTTGGACTCGGGCAGCTTCGTAGGGGCGGTTTGGTCCTTGTTTTTGGGCCAACCCGAGGGGGTTTGTACCCTTGCCTTGAAGGATGATCTCTCCTTAAGTTCCCTTTCAATCTCAAGGGCCGCTTGGAATATACCGTCAATGGTTTCAAACCGGTGAAGGGTCAAATGAGTGGAGATCTCTTTGTTCAACCCACACTTGAACCGGATGATGTCGTGACTGATTTGCTCCCCACGATGATCAAGTTTCAACATGAGTTGTTGGAACTCGTCAAAATAGGCCATCACACTCTTGCCTCCTTGCCGCAAGCCATATAATCTAGCAAGCAACTCATGACGATATCTCTCGGGAAGGTATCGTTGTCTCATCAAATACCTCAACCGATACCAAGGTGGTGGCTGCCCATCAACTAATTCATTACCAAATCGTTTAACATACTCCCACCAAGTGTTAGCATAGCCCTCGAGGTGAGCTATAGCGTAGCAACTCTTCTTTTCTTCCGAGATGTCATTAACTTGGAAAACTTTGTCACAAGCCGATTCCCAAGTTAAGTAGGTCTCGGGGTCACTTTCACCCTTAAAGATGGGTAGGCTCAACTTGATGGTGTTGATGCCTACGTCTCTCTCTTGGTGTCGGTTTCCCCTATCTCCATACCCCCGGTATCTCCTAGGTTCTCCTCGACCCCCTCTTAACTCCTCCTCCCTCATATAAGCATCATCAAAGGCTCCATCTCCTTCATACTCCTCTCTACCGTATCCTTCAAAGTGGGCTGGTCGGCCTTTGCCGTTTTGATTCGGAGGATTTGGAATTTGCGGTCTTTGGGTTAATGGAGCTTGGAATGGAGGGTTCGGATTTAGTGGAGGTACTTGGCGTCCAAATCCCTCTTGTGGAATTGGAGGGGCTTGGAAATGTAGTGGTCTAGTGGGGTCTCGGTTTGGAGGAAAATAGGTAGTTTGGCTTGCGGTATTTAGTGGAGCTTCGGGTGCATTTAGCATTTGGTGGACTGTTTCGGGGGTGATGGTTGCGGAGGAGGTCCTATCATGACCATTGTTAGATACATGTAGAGGATTAGAAGGACGAGAGTTCCTTTGACTCTCCACTTGTTCTAATCTCCCACTAATAGTCGACACTTCCCCCTTTATTGCTGCCAAGTCCCCTCTCACGGCCCCAAATTCCGAATTCAACCTTTCAAGTGTCCGGGTAACGGTCTCAAGAGTGACCCTCATAGAATCAAGGGCATTAGTATCCACATTATGAGACGTAGCTCCTTCCATTGTCAAGATATTATCCGCTTTAGTTCACCACAAGTTCGTGTTCCACAAGTGTTGTATAATTGGCTAGTAACCGTGAAATTTTTAAGGTATGAGTAAGCTCTTATCCGGAATGGATTCTTGTTTCAAGACTCAAAGAATTCTTGCCGGACTAGAGTCAAAAATCAGCAATTCATTCAAACGAATAAAAGCACTCAAATAATCGTTGACACGAACAAACGGTTCAAGGAACTAGTTGACAACCTAGTAGGAATGTACTAGTTTGTTAATTAGTTCTAGGACCAAGTAAGGGAAACCAAGGATCAACAATTAGCAACCAAAGAATATCCTAAGTTGAGCTTATAGTGACGTGGCAGCATGCAATGGTTCCACACGTTCTTCTTCTCTCTTTTATTTTTTTTTTTATTTTTTTTGTGTGTGTTAATATTCACACAACTTGTTATAGTTTGCAAAGTGTTTTGGTGGGAAAAATAAAATCTTGTAGTATTTCACCCTTTTCAAACTCAAGAAAGTGAGGTTTGGTTGACTAATCCCACAAAACAAGGCTCCTTGAATTAGGGAAAAGTGATTGACAAGACTAGAAGGTGATGGGTGCAAGTCTTTCACAACAACTTTATAGCTTGTCTTACATCTTGAGCACACAACAAGATGAACAAGATGAACAAGTTCAAAAGATGAACACCTCAACAAACTTCATCAACTTCTTTAGCACATAAACACAGAACCACCAATTTTTCTTTTGGTTATCAACAACATACAACTTTCGGCCACTTCAAGTCACTACACACAATGTTCAAGTTTTCAAGCTCAACTTTTGGATCTAGACACCTTAGTGTTGGTGAGAAAGAAACCAACACTAGAAACTCACTAAACAAGCAAAATAACACCTAGATCTAAACATACAACATCACTCTTGGTTTCAACTTTTAATGGACAGATTTTCAGAATTTCTTTTTGGTGTTGTTTGTTTAAGCCGTGAACTAGCCCAAGATGGGTTATGTTGGAACACAACCGGTCTCGCTTTGATACCAAATGATACAAAATCAAACCAACAACACCAAGAGCTTCAAGTAGGCTCGGATTTCAGTCCAACAACACAAGAACAACAAGTTTAAGTTTCGTTTTTTCAGTCCAACAACACAAGAACAACAAGATAGATAACAATGCTAGTGAATCGAAAAGAGCCCCACACGGCTTCACTAGACTTTAAGATAACAAAATCAACAACAACAACAAGATAAAGAAAGATAGATAACTTGACATATAACATTCAAGAAACTAAGAACCCTAACGTCAAGAGAGGACCCTAAGTCTAATGAATATAAACACCAAGTTCTTACGAGGACCAAGAGGCACTCAACGACCTCAAAACCCTTGTTTCTAGCCAAAGAGACAACACAAGTATCCCTCTACTTGTGAGATAATAGGGGCGGCTTCTAAGAGTGGAGAGAGAGAGAGCCGAAATGTTTAGTGTTTTTAGGTTACAAAATCAGCATTCAAAAACTAAGGAATAACTCTCTAACATGTTCTATTTATACTACAAACAAAAGGGGTAAAATGGCCCATCCGCCCTTGCTTCTTGTGCCAACCTTGGAGAGTAGTTTATTACACATTAAGACCTCTCTTCACACATAAAAACGTTTAGGTCCTTGGTTGGTTCAATCACCAACTCACACACGGCCATTTGCATGAACAAAGCTTGGAGTTTTTGTAATTCCCGAGCTTGGCTTCGTGTGAAAGGCCGTGTACCTGTGGAGGCTGCCCCAACTGTATCAACTTGGTCTGCATATCTGTTTTTGCTTCCTAAGTAGCTCCCTTAACAGACTAATTTCTCCAAAGAACTTTGACCTAGGGAACTTTTTTGTTCCTCAGTCTACGAATTTGATGATCGAGGATCTGGAATAGAACCTCTTCGAAAGAAATATCATTCTGAATATTTATGTCCTCTAAAGGAATTATGATTGTTTTGTCACCAATGCATTTCTTTAGCAAGTAGATATGAAATACTGGATGTATAAAGCTAGATCTGAAGGCAACTCGAGCTTATAAGCTACCTTTCCAAAACGACTGAGAATTCTGTAAGGACCGACATAGTAGGGACTGATCTTTCCCTTCTTGTCGAACCTCTTCACCCCTTCATGGGAGATATTTTCCAGAACAAAAACTCACCGATCTCAAACTTGAGATCTTTTCTTTTCACATTTGCATAAGATTTTGTCGGCTTTGGGATGCCCTAAGCCTTCCTCTGATCAACTGAACCTTCTCTAAGAAATCAATCACTAAAGTCAGGCCCTACTACTACGGCCTTACCTACCTCGAACCAAACGATTGGAGATATGCATCTCCTATCGTACAAAACTTTAAATGGAGCCATCTAAATACTGGAATAATAGTTGTTATTGTATGCGAACTCGATCAAAGGCAAGTGGTCATCCCAACTACCCTTAAAATCAACAACTTATGCTCTCAACATATCTTCTAGAGTCTGAATGGTCTTTTCTGCTTGACCATCAGACTGAGGGTGGAAGGCTGTATTGAGATAAACTTAGGTACCAAGACCCTTTCGGAATGCTTTCCAGAAATAAGAGGTAAACTAGGTACCTCTATCTGACATGATAGATACTGGGACTCCGTGTAACTTGACCAACTCTCTGATATAGAGTTTGGCCTAGTCCCCGGCTGAGTTGGAGGTATGAACTGGCAAGAAATGATTTGATTTGGTCATCCTGGCTATGATAACCCATATAGAATCATACTAACGACAAGTGTGAGGCAAACCTGCCACAAAGTCCACGTTCACTTCTTCCAATTTCCATGTTGGAATACTGAACTACAGTGTGGACCCACTAGGCTTCTAGTGCTCAATCTTAATTTGCTGACATGTAGAGCACTTAGCTATAAATTCTGTACTATCTTTCTTCATCCCACTCCACCAATAGATATCCCACAAGTCGTGGTACATCTTAGTAGCCCCTGGATAAATCGAGTAATGCGCACCATGCGCTTCTACAAGAATTTTTTGCCTCAAGTCGTTTACACCTGGAACACGTAGCCTACCCTGGAAATGCAATACACCATCTTCCCTTGGGATAAAACCTCTACTTTTTGATCACTAATTGACTCTCAACTTTACTAGACCGGGATATCTATCCTATTTTTTCATTACCTCAGAATCTAGGGATGATTCTGAACCCATACACTACCTTCTGTTGAATCGACTAAGCGGATACCTAGTCAGGCAACCTGATGAACTTCTTGAGCTAACTTCTTCTTAGCATCCTCAACATGAGCAACACTACCCATGGACAACCTACTGAGAGCATCATCCACTATATTGGTCTTGCCCAGATGATAAAGAGCACTCATGTCATAATCCTTCAATAACTCTAACCACCTTTTCTAATGCAAATTCAAATATTTTTGAGAAAAGACATACTGAAGGCTTTTGTGATCTGTGAACACATCAACGTGCACCCCATACAAATAATTCCTCTAAATCTTTAAGGCAAACACTATAGCTGCTAACTTAAGGTCATGAGTTGGGTAATTCTTCTTATGGGTCTTAAGTTGTCTAGAGGTCTAGGATATGACCTTACCTCTCTGCATGAGGACACAAGCCAAACCTAATCTGGATACATCACAGTACACAACAAACCCATCTGAACTATCTAGTAGAGTCAAGACTGGGGCTGAGGTGAGTTGAGTCTTGAACTCCTAAAAACTCTTCTCGTAGGAATTTGACCACTGAAACTTGACTTTTTTTTGAGTCAATATGACATGGGGGATGCAATAGAAGAAAACCCTTCAACAAACCGATGATAATAGCCAGCTAAGCCCAAGAAACTCCTGATATATAATGGAGAGATAGGTCTAGGCCAATTTCTCACCATTTTGGTCTTTTGAGGATAAACTCTAATACCATCACTAAAAATAATATGACCAAGGACCGCTACAGACCTTACCCAAAATTTGCACTTACTGGATTTGGTTAATAACTAGTGAGACCTAAGAGTTTGAAGTATGATTCTGAGGTAATCTGCGTGATCATTCTCTCTATGGGAATAGACAAAAATGTCATCGATAAAGACTATAATGAAGAAGTCACAGTACTACTTGAACACTCAATTCATCAAGTCCATAAAAGCTGCTGGGGCATTTTTAAGACACAAATACATGACTAGAAACTCAAAGTGACCATACCAAGTTTGAAAAGCTATTTTTGGAATGTCATATTCTTTGTGTCTGAGCTGATAATAGCCTGATCTGAGGTCTATCGTAGAAAAGTAACTAGCACCCTGAAGTTGGTCAAACAAGTCATCAATTCTGGGAAGTGGTGATACGGTTGGGGCAGCCTCCACAGGTACACGGCCTTTCACACGAAGCCAAGCTCGGGAATTACAAAAACTCCAAGCTTTGTTCATGCAAATGGCCGTGTGTGAGTTGGTGATTGAACCAACCAAGGACCTAAACGTTTTTATGTGTGAAGAGAGGTCTTAATGTGTAATAAACTACTCTCCAAGGTTGGCACAAGAAGCAAGGGTGGATGGGTCATTTTACCCCTTTTGTTTGTAGTATAAATAGAACATGTTAGAGAGTTATTCCTTAGTTTTTGAATGCTGATTTTGTAACCTAAAAACACTAAACATTTCGTCTCTCTTCCACTCTTAGAAGCCGTCCCTATTATCTCACAAGTAGAGGGATACTTGTGTTGTCTCTTTGGCTAGAAACAAGGGTTTTGAGGTCGTTGAGTGCCTCTTGGTCCTCGTAAGAACTTGGTGTTTATATTCATTAGACTTAGGGTCCTCTCTTGATGTAGGGTTCTTAGTTTCTTGAATGTTATATGTCAAGTTATCTACCTTTCTTTATCTTGTTGTTGTTGTTGATTTTGTTATCTTAAAGTCTAGTGAAGCCGTGTGGGGCTCTTTTCGATTCACTAGCTGATACGGTTAGGACAGCCACACGGCCTTTCACTCGAAGCCAAGCTCGGGAATTACAAAAACTCCAAGCTTTGTTCATGCAAATGGCCGTGTGTGAGTTGGTGATTGAACCAACCAAGGACTTAAACGTTTTTATGTGTGAAGAGGGGTCCTAATGTGTAATAAACTACTCTCCAAGGTTGGCACAAGAAGCAAGGGCGGATGAGTCATTTTACCCCTTTCCTTTTGTAGTATAAATAGAAGATGTGAGAGAGTTATTAGATAGTTTTTGAAATCTGATTTTTGTAACCTAAAATATCACAACATTTCCTCTCTCTTCCACTCTTGGAGCCGCCTCCAACATCTCACAAGTAGAGGAATACTTGTGTTGTATCTTTGGCTAGAAACAAGGGTTTTGAGGTCTTTGAGTGCCTCTTGGTCCTTGTAAGAACTTGGTGTTTACATTCACTAGACTTAGGGTCCTCTCTTGATGTTAGGGTTCTTAGTATCTTGAATGTTATATGTCTAGTTATCTATCTTTTCCTTATCTTGTTGTTGTTGTTGTTGTTAATTTTGTTATCTTTAAAGACTAGTGAAGCCGTGTGGGGCTACTTTCGATTCACTAGCATTCTTGTTCATCTTGTTGCTCTCTTGTTGTGTGCTGAAAACTGAAAATTGAACTTGTTATTCTTGTGTTGTTGGACTGAAATCCGAACCTACTTGTAGCTCTTGGTGTTGTTGGTTTGATCTTGTATCATTTGGTATCAAAGCAAGACCGGTTGTGTTCCAACATAACCCATCTTGGGCTAGTTCACGGTCTAAACAAGCAATACCAAAGGGAAGTTCTGAAAAATCTGTCCATTAAAAGTTGAAAAACCGAGAATGATGTTGCATGTCTAGATCTAGGCGTTATTTTGCTTGTTTAGTGAGTTTCTAGTGTTGGTTTCTTTCTCACCAACACTAAGGTGTCTAGATCCGAAAGTTGAGCTTGAAAACTTGAACATTGAGTAGTGACTTGAAGTGGCCGAAGGTTGTATGTTGTTGATGAGCAAAAGAAAAATCGGTGGTTATGTGTTATGTGCTAAAGAAGTTGATGAAGTTTGTTGAGGTGTTCATCTTTTGAACTTGTTCATCTTGTTCATCTTGTTGTGTGCTCAAGTTGTAAGACAAGTTATAAAGTTGTTGTGAAAGACTTGCACCCCTCACCCTCTAGTCTTGTCAATCACTTTTCCCTAATTCAAGGAGCCTTGTTTTGTGGGATTGGTCAACCAAACACCACTTTCTTGAGTTTGAAAAGGTTGAAAGACTACAAGATTTTATTTTTCCCACCAAAACATTTTGCAAACTATAACAAGTTGTGTGAATATTAACACAAAACAAAAAAAAAAAAAAAGATAAGAGGAACGGGTGGAACCATTGCATGCTGCCACGTCACTATAAGCTCAACTTAGGATATTCTTTGGTTGCAAATTGTTGATCCTTGGTTTCCCTTAATTGGTCCTAGAACTAATTAACAAACTAGTACATTCCTACTAGGTTGTCAACTAGTTCCTTGAACCGTTTGTTCGTGTCAACGATTATTTGAGTGCTTTTATTCGTTTGAATGAGTTGCTGATTTTTGATTCTAGTCCGGCAAGAATTCTTTGAGTCTTCAAACAAGAATCCATTCCGGATAAGAGCTCACTCATACCTTGAAAATTTCACGGTTACTAGCCAATTATACAACACTTGTGGAACACGAACTTGTGGTGAACTAAAGCGGATAATATCTTGACAATGGAAGGAGCTACGTCTCATAATGCGGATACTAATGCCCTTGATTCTATGAGGGTCACTCTTGAGGCCGTTACCCGGACACTTGAAAGGTTGAATTCTGAATTTGGGGCCGTGAGAGGGGACTTGGCAGCCATAAAGGGGGAAGTGTCGACTATTAGTGGGAGATTAGAACAAGTGGAGAGTCAAAGGAACTCTCGTCCTTCTACTCCTCTACACGTATCTACCAATGGTCATGATAGGACCTCCTCCGCAACCATCACCCCCGAAACAGTCCACCAAATGCTAAATGCACCCCAAGCTCCACTAAATACCGCAAGTCAAACTACCTATTTTCCTCCAAACCGAGACTCCACTAGACCACTACATTTCCAAGCCCCTCCAATTCCACAAGAGGGATTTGGACGACAAGTACCTCCACTAAATCCGAACCTTCCATTCCAAGCTCCATTAACCCAAAGACCGCAAATTCCAAATCCTCCGACTCAAAACGGCCAAGGCCGACCAGCCCACTTTGAAGGATACGGTAGAGGGGAGTATGAAGGAGATGGAGCCTTTGATGATGCTTATATGAGGGAGGAGGAGTTAAGAGGGGGTCGAGGAGAACCTAGGAGATACCGGGGGTATGGAGATAGGGGAAACCGACACCAAGAGAGAGACGTAGGCATCAACACCATCAAGTTGAGCCTACCCATCTTTAAGGGTGAAAGTGATCCCGAGGCCTACTTAACTTGGGAATCGGCTTGTGACAAAGTTTTCCAAGTTAATGACCTCTCGGACGAAAAGAAGAGTTGCTACGCTATAGCTCACCTCGAGGGCTATGCTAACACTTGGTGGGAGTATGTTAAACGATTTGGTAATGAATTAGTCGATGGGCAGCCACCACCTTGGTTTCGGTTGAGGTATTTGATGAGACAACGATACCTTCCCGAGAGATATCGTCATGAGTTGCTTGCTAGGTTATATGGCTTGCGGCAAGGGGGCAAGAGTGTGATGGCCTATTTTGACGAGTTCCAACAACTCATGTTGAAACTTGATCATCGTGGGGAGCAAATCAGTCATGACATCATCCGGTTCAAGTGTGGGTTGAGCAAAGAGATCTCCACTCATTTGACCCTTCATCGGTTTGAAACCATCGACGGTATATTCCAAGCGGCCCTAGAGATTGAAAGGGAACTTAGGGAGAGATCATCCTTCAAGGCAAGGGTACAAGCTCCCTCGGGTTGGCCCAAAAACAAGGACCAACCCGCCCCTACGAAGCTGCCCGAGTCCAAAACAGTCCACTACGAGTCCAAAACAGTCCCTAAATTCCCTCCGAAACCGGAGGCTCACAAATATCCCAACCCAAAGGGATTCCAATGCTTCAAGTGCCAAGGTTGGGGGCATAAGGCCAATGAATGTCCGAACCGGCGCAATGTGATCCTACGAGAAGGGAAAGTGTACTACCTTGGTGAGGAGGTGGTTTCCGAAAGGGGGGAGGATGAGGCCGAGCCTCAAGATGGAGAGGAAGCTGAAAATGGGCCGAATGATGATGAATTAGATGGTAGTGAAGATGCCTATCCACAAGAAGGGGAGTGTGTGGTTCCTAACTTTGTGGTTAGACGTGTCATGATTAGTAAGGCGATAGATGACCCGAGTCAAAGGGAAAATCTATTCCATACTAAGTGTCTTGTAAAGGGGAGTGTGTGCACCTTGGTGATTGATAGTGGTAGTTGTACGAATGTTGCGAGCCAAGCTATGGTAAATTTCTTGAAGCTGCCAACTACACCACACACTAGTCCTTACAAGCTACAATGGTTGAACGATTGTGGTGAATTAAGGGTCGCAAGGCAATGTGTGATTCGGTTTAAGGTAGGAAACTACCACGATGAAGTGCTTTGTGACATGATCCCAATGCAAGCATGTCACTTGTTGTTAGGTAGACCATGGCAATATGATAGGTCTACTAAACACGATGGGAGGTCCAACCGGTATACGCTTGAGAAGGATGGCCGAAAGGTCACACTTCACCCTCTTTCACCCTCCCAAGTACATGAGTGGCATCAAAAGATGAGAGAGTTAAAAGGAAAGGGAAAGGAAACCGAGAAAGGAGAAAAGGGGGGGGATGCCGTAGGTGAGGAAGTAGGGCCATCCGAATCTGTCCCAACAACAAAGGAGATGGAAAACGTAGTGATGTTGGCTAGGAGGAAAGAACTCTTCGTGGACCATGATGAAAACAAGCCGATGTTACTGTTAGCCCATTGTTTTAATACTAACCCCACTAATTCTTCCATTTCCCCTTTGATTTCTTGTGCGTTGCAGGAGTATGAAGATGTATTTCCTCAAGAACTTCCGCAAGGATTGCCCCCACTTCGGGGAATTGAGCACCAAATTGATTTGGTGCCGGGTTCACAACTTCCAAACAAACCGGCCTATAGGAGCAATCCCATGGACACTAAGGAGCTTGAGAGGCAAGTTGAGGAGCTTCTCAACAAGGGATACATCAAGGAAAGCATGAGTCCGTGTGCTGTTCCGGTGCTTTTGGTACCAAAGAAGGACGGAACTTGGCGCATGTGCGTCGATTGTAGAGCCATCAACAAAATCACTATAAGGTATCGTCATCCAATTCCTAGACTAGATGATATGTTAGATGAGCTCCACGGATCTTGTTTGTTTTCTAAAGTGGACCTTAGGAGCGGCTATCACCAAATTCGCATGCAACCCGGTGATGAGTGGAAGACCGCATTCAAGACCAAATTCGGTCTATATGAGTGGCTGGTCATGCCCTTCGGCCTTACCAATGCTCCTAGCACATTTATGAGGCTAATGAATCATGTAATGAAGCCTTATATTGGAAAGTTTGTGGTGGTTTACTTTGATGATGTGTTGGTGTATAGTAAATCTATTAATGATCATGTAATGCATTTGAGATGTGTGTTTGATGTGCTCCGAAAGGAGAAGCTGTATGCCAACATGGAGAAGTGTTCTTTTGGTGTTGATAAAGTTATATTCTTGGGTTTTGTCGTGAGCTCACGGGGTGTGGAAGTGGACGATTCCAAGATAGACTCTATCCGAAGTTGGCCGACCCCTAAAACTATTGGAGAAATCCGAAGTTTCCACGGGTTGGCAAGCTTTTATAGGAGGTTTGTCAAAGGATTTAGTTCCATAGCAGCCCCCTTGACCGAGGTAATTAGAAAGGACGGACCCTTTAAATGGGGTGATGAGCAAGCTAGGGCTTTTGAGGCCTTGAAAGCTACGCTCATCTCGGCGCCTTTATTGCAATTGCCCAATTTTGATAAGATGTTTGAAATAGAGTGTGATGCTAGTAAGGTTGGTATCGGGGCTGTTTTGATGCAAGAAGGTAAGCCCGTTGCTTATTTCAGTGAAAAGCTCAAAGGGGCAACTCTTAATTACTCAACTTATGATTTGGAGTTGTACGCCCTTGTTAGAGCTTTGGGAAATTGGCAACATTATTTGTGGCCTAAGGAGTTTGTGATACGAACGGATCATGAGTCGTTGAAACACCTTAAGAGCCAAGACAAGCTGAATAGGCGTCATGCTAAGTGGATTGAGTTCATCGAGACTTTCCCTTATGTAATTCATTACAAAAGGGGAAAGGAAAATGTTGTTGCCGATGCCTTGTCTAGGAAGCATGTGCTTGTTGCTACCTTGTCTTCGAAATTGATGGGTTTTGAGAGCTTGCGGTTGTTGTATCCCGAGGATCCTACCTTTGCTCCTATTTTTAGGGAATGCGAAGAGTGGGGAAGGGACCGTTGGCTCAAGGAGAATAACCATTCCTCCTACTCTCGGTTCGATGGGTATTTGTTCAAAGGGAGGAGGTTGTGTGTTCCTTCTAGTTCTTGGAGGGAATTATTTGTGAGGGAGGCCCATGACGGAGGCCTCATGGGTCACTTTGGGGTAGACAAGACCCTCGGAATCTTAGAGGAGAACTTCTATTGGCCCAAAATGCGCAAAGACGTCACTAAAATTTGTAGTCAATGCGTGGCCTGCCGGAGTGCGAAATCTCGTCTCTTACCCCAAGGATTATACACCCCACTCCCTACTCCCCTTAGGCCTTGGTTGGACATCTCGATGGATTTTGTTTTGGGGCTGCCAAGGACTAGAAAGGGCCGAGATAGCATTTTTGTTATTGTTGATAGATTCTCTAAAATGGCTCATTTTATTCCATGTACTAAAACCGAGGATGCTAGTAGTGTAGCTTCATTATTTGTTGAACATGTTGTCAAGCTTCACGGGGTACCGAGGACTATTGTGAGCGATAGGGACTCCAAGTTCCTAAGTCTCTTTTGGAAGTCCATGTGGGGTAGGCTTGGAACGAAGTTACTTTTCTCCACGTCTTGCCACCCACAAACCGATGGCCAAACGGAGGTAGTAAATAGAACCTTAGGGTTTATGCTACGTTCTATGGTTAAAGGTAAACTGACTTCATGGGAAGATCACCTACCCTTAGTGGAATTTGCCTACAACCGGGTAATACATTCGAGCACGGGAATGACTCCCTTTGAATGTGTTTACGGCCTGAATCCCCTTACCCCTTTAGATCTCACTCCTTTGTCTAGAGATCTCATGACCAGCTTAGATGGAAACAAAAGAGCCGAGGCAATGAAGAAAATGCATGAGACGGTGCGGATCAAGCTGGAAAAGAAGAATCAAGAGATTGCCAAAAGGGCAAACAAAGGGAGAAGAAGGCTTGTGCTTGAACCCGGAGATTGGGTGTGGGTGCATCTTCGAAAAGACCGGTTTCCAGCTCATAGGAAGTCCAAATTGCTGCCAAGGGGTGATGGTCCTTTCCAAGTACTTGAGAGGATCAATGACAACGCCTACAAGATTGACCTTCCACCGGAATATCAAGTGCACAACACTTTCAACGTTGGTGATCTCTCCCTCTTGGATGCGGTTGAAGATGACCAAATGCTGAATTTGAGGCCAAATTCCTCTCAAGATGGAGAGGATGATACGGTTAGGACAGCCACACGGCCTTTCACACGAAGCCAAGCTCGGGAATTACAAAAACTCCAAGCTTTGTTCATGCAAATGGCCGTGTGTGAGTTGGTGATTGAACCAACCAAGGACTTAAACGTTTTTATGTGTGAAGAGGGGTCCTAATGTGTAATAAACTACTCTCCAAGGTTGGCACAAGAAGCAAGGGCGGATGAGTCATTTTACCCCTTTCCTTTTGTAGTATAAATAGAAGATGTGAGAGAGTTATTAGATAGTTTTTGAAATCTGATTTTTGTAACCTAAAATATCACAACATTTCCTCTCTCTTCCACTCTTGGAGCCGCCTCCAACATCTCACAAGTAGAGGAATACTTGTGTTGTATCTTTGGCTAGAAACAAGGGTTTTGAGGTCTTTGAGTGCCTCTTGGTCCTTGTAAGAACTTGGTGTTTACATTCACTAGACTTAGGGTCCTCTCTTGATGTTAGGGTTCTTAGTATCTTGAATGTTATATGTCTAGTTATCTATCTTTTCCTTATCTTGTTGTTGTTGTTGTTGTTAATTTTGTTATCTTTAAAGACTAGTGAAGCCGTGTGGGGCTACTTTCGATTCACTAGCATTCTTGTTCATCTTGTTGCTCTCTTGTTGTGTGCTGAAAACTGAAAATTGAACTTGTTATTCTTGTGTTGTTGGACTGAAATCCGAACCTACTTGTAGCTCTTGGTGTTGTTGGTTTGATCTTGTATCACTAGCATTGTTATCTATCTTGTTTTTCTTGTGTTGTTGGACTGAAAAACCGAAACTTAAACTTGTTGTTCTTGTGTTGTTGGACTGAAATCCGAGCCTACTTGAAGCTCTTGGTGTTGTTGGTTTGATTTCGTATCATTTGGTATCAAAGCGAGACCGGTTGTGTTCCAACATAACCCATCTTGGGCTAGTTCACGGCTTAAACAAACAACACCAAAAAGAAATTCTGAAAATCTGTCCATTAAAAGTTGAAACCAAGAATGATGTTGTATGTTTAGATCTAGGTGTTATTTTGCTTGTTTAGTGAGTTTCTAGTGTTGGTTTCTTTCTCACCAACACTAAGGTGTATAGATCCAAAAGTTGAGCTTGAAAACTTGAACATTGTTTAGTGACTTGAAGTGGCCGAAAGTTGTATGTTGTTGATAACCAAAAGAAAAATCGGTGGTTATGTGTTTATGTGCTAAAGAAGTTGATGAAGTTTGTTGAGGTGTTCATCTTTTGAACTTGTTCATCTTGTTCATCTTGTTGTGTGCTCAAGTTGTAAGACGAGCTATAAAGTTGTTGTGAAAGAATTGCACCCATCACCTTCTAGTCTTGTCAATCACTTTTCCCTAATTCAAGGAGCCTTGTTTTGTGGGATTAGTCAACCAAACCTCACTTTCTTGAGTTTGAAAAGGGTGAAATACTACAAGATTTTATTTTTTCCACCAAAACACTTTGCAAACTATAACAAGTTGTGTGAATATTAACACAAAAAAAAAAAAAAAAAAGAGAAGAAGAACGTGTGGAACCATTGCATGCTGCCACGTCACTATAAGCTCAACTTAGGATATTCTTTGGTTGCTAATTGTTGATCCTTGGTTTCCCTTACTTGGTCCTAGAACTAATTAACAAACTAGTACATTCCTACTAGGTTGTCAACTAGTTCCTTGAACCGTTTGTTCGTGTCAACGATTATTTGAGTGCTTTTATTCGTTTGAATGAATTGCTGATTTTTGACTCTAGTCCGGCAAGAATTCTTTGAGTCTTCAAACAAGAATCCATTCCGGATAAGAGCTTACTCATACCTTAAAAATTTCATGATTACTAGCCAATTATACAACACTTGTGGAACACGAACTTGTGGTGAACTAAAGCGGATAATATCTTGACAATGGAAGGAGCTACGTCTCATAATGTGGATACTAATGCCCTTGATTCTATAAGGGTCACTCTTGAGGCCGTTACCCGGACACTTGAAAGGTTGAATTCGGAATTTGGGGCTGTGAGAGGGGACTTGGCAGCAATAAAGGAGGAAGTGTCGACTATTAGTGGGAGATTAGAACAAGTGGAGAGTCAAAGGAACTCTTGTCCTTCTACTCCTCTACATGTATCTACCAATGGTCATGATAGGACCTCCTCCGCAACCATCACCCCCGAAACAGTCCACCAAATGCTAAATGCACCCCAAGCTCCACTAAATACCGCAAGCCAAACTACCTATTTTCCTCCAAACCGAGACCCCACTAGACCACTACATTTCCAAGCCCCTCCAATTCCACAAGAGGGATTTGGACGCCAAGTACCTCCACTAAATCCGAACCCTCCATTCCAAGCTCCATTAACCCAAAGACCACAAATTCCAAATCCTCCGAATCAAAACGGCCAAGGCCGACCAGCCCACTTTGAAGGATACGGTAGAGAGGAGTATGAAGGAGATGGAGCCTTTGATGATGCTTATATGAGGGAGGAGGAGTTAAGAGGGGGTCGAGGAGAACCTAGGAGATACCGGGGGTATGGAGAAAGGGGAAACCGACACCAAGAGAGAGACGTAGGCATCAACACCATCAAGTTGAGCCTACCCATCTTTAAGGGTGAAAGTGACCCCGAGACCTACTTAACTTGGGAATCGGCTTGTGACAAAGTTTTCCAAGTTAATGACATCTCGGAAGAAAAGAAGAGTTGCTACGCTATAGCTCACCTCGAGGGCTATGCTAACACTTGGTGGGAGTATGTTAAACGATTTGGTAATGAATTAGTTGATGGGCAGCCACCACCTTGGTATCGGTTAAGGTATTTGATGAGACAACGATACCTTCCCGAGAGATATCGTCATGAGTTGCTTGCTAGATTATATGGCTTGCGGCAAGGAGGCAAGAGTGTGATGGCCTATTTTGATGAGTTCCAACAACTCATGTTGAAACTTGATCATCGTGGGGAGCAAATCAGTCACGACATCATCCGGTTCAAGTGTGGGTTGAACAAAGAGATCTCCACTCATTTGACCCTTCACCGGTTTGAAACCATTGACGGTATATTCCAAGCGGCCCTTGAGATTGAAAGGGAATTTAAGGAGAGATCATCCTTCAAGGCAAGGGTACAAACCCCCTCGGGTTGGCCCAAAAACAAGGACCAACCCGCCCCTACGAAGCTGCTCGAGTCCAAAACAGTCCCTAAATTCCCTCCGAAACCGGAGGCTCACAAATATCCCAACCCAAATGATACGGGACAAATGGCCATCTTATATTTTGATGACATCTTTGGAGGCCAACATATAGAGGATTAAGACTTGGTCACCTCGAGAATACAAGAACATGCATGGAGAACCTGTTTTGAGCATAACTTAAAGCAATCTCGCGTGTGGAAGATTGCTTGGAGCATTTAAGATTGAGGACTCACGGTTTTGGACCTTAATTAAGGGCATTTTGGACATTACACATGGTGTATTAACACACCATGGCCGCACCTATCATTAAGGGCAAGGTGGTCTTTTTTGTCTTCTTTTGTAATACACTATAAATAGGTCATTTTAGCTCATTTCTTGTAGTTTTTGGAGAATGAAGAATTGAAAACATATTCTCTCTCTTTTGAGAGTGTAACACACTTAGTGGTAGGACTTGGAAAAGTCATCTTTAGCATAGGGCTTGGAAAAGCCAATATTGATCTTTGTTTGGAAACGGTAGATCTTGAGGCGAGTCATTCCCTTGGTGGTCACCGTAAGAGTGTGGTGTTGCTATCGTAAGTTCTACGGGTCCTTAGATTTAATATATCTTTGGGTTCTTGGGTCTTATTGTAGTTTATGTCTCACTATCTATCTCTACATTATCTTGTAGCCGTGTGTTTGTTGTTTCTTAATAATAATGTTATTGTTCTTCATGTTCTTCATTCTCGTGTTGTTAATCTAGTGTGTTGTCCGCTGAAAATAGGTGTTAATCACCTCATTACATTGTGTTCTTGTTGTAGATCTTGAATCCGAGAGGGGTCATTCAAAGGGTCCTCGGTTCTCTTGAACTTGTGGACTGTTTTGAGTGTTTGTTTTGTGCTTCCCTTGACGATCTTGTATCACAAGATAGACTCTATTCGAAGTTGGCCGACCCCTAAAACTATTGGAGAAATCCGAAGTTTCCACGGGTTGGCAAGCTTTTATAGGAGGTTTGTCAAGGGGTTTAGTTCCATAGCAGCCCCCTTAACCGAGGTAATTAGAAAGGACGGACCCTTTAAATGGGGTGATGAGCAAGCTAGGGCTTTTGAGGCCTTGAAAGCTACGCTCATCTCGGCGCCTTTATTGCAATTGCCCGATTTTGATAAGATGTTTGAAGTAGAGTGTGATGCTAGTAAGGTTGGCATCGGGGCTGTTTTGATGCAAGAAGGTAAGCCCGTTGCTTATTTCAGTGAAAAGCTCAAAGGGGCAACTCTTAATTACTCAACTTATGATTTGGAGTTGTACGCCCTTGTTAGAGCTTTGGGAAATTGGCAACATTATTTGTGGCCTAAGGAGTTTGTGATACGAACGGATCATGAGCCGTTGAAACACCTTAAGAGCCAAGACAAGTTGAATAGGCGTCATGCTAAGTGGATTGAGTTCATCGAGACTTTCCCTTATGTAATTCATTACAAAAGGGGAAAGGAAAATGTTGTTGCCGATGCCTTGTCTAGGAAGCATGTGCTTGTTGCTACCTTGTCGTCGAAATTGATGGGTTTTGAGAGCTTGCGGTTGTTGTATCCCGAGGATCCTACCTTTGCTCCTATTTTTAGGGAATGCGAAGAGTGGGGAAGGGACCGTTGGCTTAAGGAGAATGACCATTCCTCCTACTCTCGGTTCGATGGGTATTTGTTCAAAGGGAGGAGGTTGTGTGTTCCTTCTAGTTCTTGGAGGGAATTATTTGTGAGGGAGGCCCATGACGGAGGCCTCATGGGGCACTTTGGGGTAGACAAGACCCTCAGAATCTTAGAGGAGAACTTCTATTGGCCCAAAATGCGCAAAGACGTCACTAAAATTTGTAGTCAATGCGTGGCCTGCCGGAGTGCGAAATCTCGTCTCCTACCTCAAGGATTATACACCCCACTCCCTACTCCCCTTAGACCTTGGTTGGACATTTCGATGGATTTTGTTTTGGGGCTGCCAAGGACTAGAAAGGGCCGAGATAGCATTTTTGTTATTGTTGATAGATTCTCTAAAATGGCTCATTTTATTCCATGTGCTAAAATCGAGGATGCTCGTAGTGTAGCTTCATTATTTATTGAACATGTTGTAAAGCTTCACGGGGTACCGAGGACTATTGTGAGCGATAGGGACTCCAAGTTCCTAAATCTCTTTTGGAAGTCCATGTGGGGTAGGCTTGGAACGAAATTACTTTTCTCCACGTCATGCCACCCACAAACCGATGGCCAAACGGAGGTAGTAAATAGAACCTTAGGGTCTATGCTACGTTCTATGGTTAAAGGTAAACTGACTTCATGGGAAGTTCACCTACCCTTGGTGGAGTTTGCATACAACCGGGTAATACATTCGAGCACGGGAATGACTCCCTTTGAATGTGTTTACGGCCTAAATCCCCTTACCCCTTTAGATCTCACTCCTTTGTCTAGTGATCTCATGACCAGCTTAGATGGAAATAAAAGAGCCGAGGCAATGAAGAAAATGCATGAGACGGTGCGGATCAAACTTGAAAAGAAGAACCAAGAGGTTGCAAAAAGGGTAAACAAAGGGAGAAGAAGGCTTGTGCTTGAACCCGGAGATTGGGTGTGGGTGCATCTTCGGAAGGATCGGTTTCCAGCTCAAAGGAAGTCCAAATTGCTGCCAAGGGGTGATGGTCCTTTCCAAGTACTTGAGAGAATCAATGACAACGCCTACAAGATTGACCTTCCACCGGAATATCAAGTGCACAACTCTTTCAACGTTGGTGATCTCTCCCTCGTGGATGCGGTTGAAGATGACCAAGTGCTGAATTTGAGGTCAAATTTCATACGGGACAAATGGCCATCTTATCTTTTGATGACATTTTTGGAGGCCAACACATAGGGAGTCAAGACTTGGTCACCGCGAGAAAACAAGAACATGCATGGAGGACCCGTTTTGAGCATAACTTAAAGCAATCTCGTGTGTGGAAGATTGCTTGGAGAATTTAAGGTTGAGGACTCACGGTTTTGGACCTTAATTAAGGGTATTTTGGACATTACACATGGTGTATTTACACACCATGGCCGCCCCTCTCATTAAGGGCAAAGTGGTCTTGTTATCTTCATTTGTAATATATTATAAATAGGCCCCCTTAGTCTTATTTTCACTAGATTTTAGAAGGATGAAGAATTGAAAGACATAATTTCTCTCTTTGGAGAGTGTAACACCCTTAGTTGTAGGACTTGGAAAAGTCACCCTTAGCATAGGGCTTGGAAAAGCCAATATTGATCTTTGCTTGGAAACGGTAGATCTTGAGGCGAGTTCATTCCCTTGGTGGTCACCGTAAGAGTGTGGTTTTGATTGCTACATTCATTAGGGGTTAGTGTTGAAATACACTTGGTTCTTAATCTTGTAATAATCTTGGTCTCACTATCTATCTTTATTTTTCTTGCAAATCGTGTATGTGTTGTGTAGTGGACTGTTTTGGGGGTCTTCGTTGAATCCGAAACTTGTATTATTGTTGTTCATCTTGTTCATCACGTTTTGTAACTGTTTTGGTGTTAAAATATACTCTTGTATCTTGTATTCTTGTTGTTGGTAGCGAATCCGAGTGAGGTCTCCATCTTGGTCCTCGAATCCTTAAGATTAGTGGACTGATTTGGTGTTTGTTTCGTGCTTCCCTTGGAAATCCCGTATCATTTGGTATCAAAGCATGGCTTGATCTTGTTCCTACAAGATCAATCTTGGGCTTGCTTGTTAGAAAATAAAAAAAAAAAATTGTTGAAAAGCTGAAAATTTCAGAAAAATTGCAATCTGTCCATTGTTGTTGTCTTGGCCGAAATTGTGTTCTTGGCCGAGATTTGTTCTTGAGTCTAGGTCTAGAAGTCTTTTACTTGTCTTGTGTGTTTGTAGTGTTAGTTTTGTTCCTCACTAACACTTTGAGTCGATCCAAACTTGAGCTTGAATTGTTAATATTGTTGTTGTGAACAAAGTGTGGCCGATTGGATGTTGTTGTTCTAGCCTTGACCGAGTTGAAGGCCTTGTGTTGTGGTGTTGTTGTAGATCTTGAAAAGAGTATTGTTGTTGTTCTTGAAGTTCTTCACAACCTTCATCTCTTGTTAAAAAAAAAAAAAAAAAAAAAACTGAAATGCAACACCAAAGAGACTTGGCCGTTGTTGGTTTTGTAATCTTGGCCGTGTGAAAACATTATTATCTTGGAGTTGGCCTTGTGGCTTTCATCTTGTTGATGTTATAAGCTTGGCCACGTGATATTGTTGTTAATTGGTGGATTGAGAACCATTTTGTTGAAGGTGTAGTTGTCTTGGCCAAGTGTTGGAGATATTGTTATTGTGGAATTTGGGAGTGGCCGTGTGAAAATTGTTGGTATTCTTGGAGATTATTGTTGTAGTTCTTGGTGTTGTTGTTGTTGTTCTTGATGTTCATCACCACCTTCATATATTGTTGAAGATAAAGTGAATGTTAAATCTAAAAAGTTGAAGGAAAAGGGTGTATTATTTGTTAGTCTTGAAAGACACTACAACCAACAAAGACCTATCAATCAAGTCTCAACCACTTTCCAACACTTTTCCATGATTTAAGGATCCATGTTTTAAGGAGAAGTACAATAAAGTCAAGTCTTGAAAACTTGAAATTGAAAAGGGCTCCAAGACTTGTTTGAATTTCCCTCCTTAAACAAATTCCACCAAAGTCCAAATTGAAAAATTGACCAAGACTTGAAATTGGACAACAAAAGTTGTGTGGGACCGAAACCAATACGTGACTGCCATGTCATCACTGCTACTGTTCACGCAATATTTCCGAGCTCAAAATTTTAGATTCTTAGTTTCATCTTATTGTTTCATTAGTTTCATGTCTTGATTCTAGAATTAATTAACAACTAGTGATCACCTACTTAGTTGTAGATTAATTATTGAATCCGTTTCTTCGTGTCTTCGTTGTTTGTGTGCTTTTCTCATTTTTAACTCGTAGTAACCTCTTTGTTTCAAGTTCGTAAGTGAATTTTATTTTTGTGTCTTGAGTCGATCAAACAAGAATCTATTCCGGCCACCAAGTAGAATGGACATCCTATTGACTACCGGAGTATAAACAACCTTTCAATATTTGTCGCTCCAATTGTGAGAATCACAAAGGTGAGTGAATACGAGTGTTAGTGAGAGGTTTTTACTACTAATCTTGTTTGTTCATTTTGTAGGTTTAAAGGGTGATATAAGGGGAATATGTCTTCGATAGCCGGGGATTATTGTGACTACAACATGGGAGCCTATGATTGTAGTAAAGGGTTTTATGGCTACGAAGTTGAAGGAGATTGCGGAGGCTATGAAAATAGCCATGATCGAGACTTGGGCAGATTTGAAGGTTACTGTTTTCAGGGAGAAAATGAGGTGAATGAAGTGTCTAGTGCTTATGGTAACTTTGGAGATGATGTAGGACCTCGTGATGGATCTTATGATGATGTTGGGGCATGTGAGGAGTCTTACACTTCTTACTCCGAACCTAGATTTGGTGTTAGGTATAACCCTTTTGTTTGCAAAGCTTATGAGAGCTATGATGAGGGTACACGTGAGGAGTATGAAGATCCATATTCTCCACCTTGTAGTACTTCTTATCAAAGTCGATATAGTGTGAATGGTTATACTAGCTCTAGTGGAGGTTGTCCAATGAGAAGAAGAGGGTATGCATCTCCAAAACTAAGGGGTACTCGTATGCCTTACAATGTAGATCCAAGAAGGAATGTACACTCCGGAAAGGTGACCATGTGTGGGATACCGGGCTGCCTCATTGAGCTAAATGATAGGTACCATAGAAACTACATCGTTCCATCCATGGTTGACTACTTGGGGTTGTTTCGTGAGCCTTTACTTGTTCCATACTTCTTGGACGGGTTTAAGGTTACTGAGAGGGTCAAGGTTGTCTTCTCCCAATTTGAATACCATGAGGAGGTGTGGTGCGATATTCTTTCATTGACATACGGTCATGTATGCTTAGGTGCCAATTGGTTTGCACAACATAAAGTTCCAAACGTGCAAAATTGGCCAAATATTATAAGAGACCAGTGGGGGAATCGCCTCATGACTTACTTGCTGCCTAAGCCACGAAGAGAAATGCCTACCTACTCCAATCCGAATTATTATGAGAGACAAAAGATTGAGAGGAGTAAGGGAGTGCAAGGTGGTAATCCGAGAGTTGAAAAAAGAGAGGTTGTGTGGAGCAAAGTGAGGGGATTACCACCAAACGATGCTAACATTGGTTGTCCTTCTATTTCTAAGGACATTTGTGTAGGTACCAACATGGCAAGCGAAGAAGAACCAATGCCAAAAGGAAGTTGCTGCCCAAGTTTTTGGAGGACCTTCACACCATGACAAAGAAGAATCTACTCAAGGACTTCAAGGTAAAATGGATAACTCTTACACTTTTGTACATGTGAATGATAATTGTGTGGCTAGTAGCCCATTGAGTGTGAGTTGTAGTTTTCCTATATGTGAGTCTATTGTTTCTTTGCCACTTGATGATGATGTACATATTGTGAGTTTGGATACACTAGTTGACCCTATTGATAACAAAATTGACTCCGCTTGTGAGATTAATTTATGTCCACCTAGTGTTGAAGCCTATATGTTGAATGGAAGTACATCGTCTTGTATAATGGGTGTTGATCAACTTGTTCGTGAAAACTGTCCACCTCTTGAGTATGTGTGTGATGTGCTTAATAGGACTCAAGTGAGTGAAATATTTGAAAATGTTGGTCAACAAAGTGAGAATGAACCCGAGAGCTCTTCTTGGGGTAATATTGTGTTTGAAACATCCTTGAAACTTGATATTGATCATTTAGAGAGTGAGGAACTTTCTTGTTCCAAATCTGTCCGTGAGGTAGATCACACTCTTTTTAGGTATAATGTCTTGTTTGAAGATGATTTAAACACTCCTAATGAACCTAGTGGTGAAAATGACGGTATAGCTTGCCTTGGAAGCTATAGCCTATATGCTAACCCACTATGGTGTGACAACATTCCTCCTAAAGAGGGAAATCTCTTCTTGGAAGATGAGAGTACTCTTAAGGGTAAGGAATGTGTAGTTGCGGAAGCTACTTCTTCTTCTACTTTGTGTGATTTCATTGTTGAGAGTACTCATGGTGATTATTGGGAAACTAGTAGTGAGTACACACATGAGAGCACCTTAGTAGAAGTCGATTTGAGTGATACCTTTCTCTACTCTCTATTTGATTTGGATGATATGTATGTTATTGTAGAGAGTATGTCATTTAGTTTAGGTGTAGATCTCGGGAAAGGGAAGTGTTGTCGGGACCCATGTCTATGGCCACTTTTCCCATTTGACCCCGGTGCCAAATTTAGAAATGGTGATGTTGGTGCACCAAACTTGTTGCTTGGTCTACATGACAAGCAAAGTGTTACTCTTGATGTATCCTATACCCAAATCCTTTGTACATCTTTTATTGAGTTTTTAATATTCCTTTCAAAGGATTCTTGGTTATATTGCAAATATGTGCAACCTTGGCATGTTGAGATGATTTGTTATGCTAACCCTAACCCTCATGACATGAGGAATTTGTATTTGTTTCTCCTCTCTTCTGTTTTGCAAGGTTTGGATTCAAGGTCGAATCCTTTTCAAGAAAGGGAGGATGATACGGGACAAATGGCCATCTTATCTTTTGATGACATTTTTGGAGGCCAACACATAGGGACTCAAGACTTGGTCACCGCGAGAAAACAAGAACATGCATGGAGGACCCGTTTTGAGCATAACTTAAAGCAATCTCGCGTGTGGAAGATTGCTTGGAGAATTTAAGGTTGAGGACTCACGGTTTTGGACCTTAATTAAGGGTATTTTGGACATTACACATGGTGTATTTACACACCATGGCCGCCCCTCTCATTAAGGGCAAAGTGGTCTTGTTATCTTCATTTGTAATATATTATAAATAGGCCCCCTTAGTCTTATTTTCACTAGATTTTAGAAGGATGAAGAATTGAAAGACATAATTTCTCTCTTTGGAGAGTGTAACACCCTTAGTTGTAGGACTTGGAAAAGTCACCCTTAGCATAGGGCTTGGAAAAGCCAATATTGATCTTTGCTTGGAAACGGTAGATCTTGAGGCGAGTTCATTCCCTTGGTGGTCACTGTAAGAGTGTGGTTTTGATTGCTACATTCATTAGGGGTTAGTGTTGAAATACACTTGGTTCTTAATCTTGTAATAATCTTGGTCTCACTATCTATCTTTATTTTTCTTGCAAATCGTGTATGTGTTGTGTAGTGGACTGTTTTTGGGGTCTTCGTTGAATCCGAAACTTGTATTATTGTTGTTCATCTTGCTCATCACGTTTTGTAACTGTTTTGGTGTTAAAATATACTCTTGTATCTTGTATTCTTGTTGTTGGTAGCGAATCCGAGTGAGGTCTCCATCTTGGTCCTCGAATCCTTAAGATTAGTGGACTGATTTGGTGTTTGTTTCGTGCTTCCCTTGGCAATCCCGTATCAAAATTCCTCTCAAGATGGAGAGGATGATACGGTTGGGGCACCCTCCACAGGTACACGGCCTTTCACACGAAGCCAAGCTCGGGAATTACAAAAACTCCAAGCTTTGTTCATGCAAGTGGCCGTGTGTGAGTTGGTGATTGAACCAACCAAGGACCTAAACGTTTTTATGTGTGAAGATAGGTCTTAATGTGTAATAAGCTACTCTTCAAGGTTGGCACAAGAAGCAAGGGCGGATGGGTCATTTTACCCCTTTTGTTTGTAGTATAAATAGAACTTGTTAGAGAGTTAGTCCTCACTTTTTGAATGCTGATTTTTGTAACCTAAGAACACTAAACTTTTCTCTCTCTCTTCCACTCTTGGAAGCCGCCACTACTATCTCACAAGTAGAGGGATACTTGTGTTGTCTCTTTGGCTAGAAACAAGGGTTTTGAGGTCGTTGAGTGCCTCTTGGTCCTCGTAAGAACTTGGTGTTTATATTCATTAGACTTAGGGTCCTCTCTTGATGTTAGGGTTCTTAGTTTCTTGAATGTTATATGTCAAGTTATCTATCTTTCCTTATCTTGTGGTTGTTGTTGATTTCGTCATCTTAAAGTCTAGTGAAGTCGTGTGGGGCTCTTTTCGATTCACTAGCATTGTTGTTTATCTTGTTATTCTTGTGTTGATGGACTGAAAAACCGAAACTTTAAACTTGTTGATCTTGTGTTGTTGGACTGAAATCCGAGCCTACTTGAAGCTCTTGGTGTTGTTGGTTTGACTTTGTATCAACGTGGCAGCATGCAATGGTTCCACACGTTTTTCTTCTCTTTTTTTTTTTTTTGTTAATATTCACACAACTTGTTATAGTTTGCAAAGTGTTTTTGGTGGGAAAAAATAAAATCTTGTAGTATTTCACCCTTTTCAAACTCAAGAAAGTGATGTTTGGTAGACTAATCCCACAAAACAAGGCTCCTTGAATTAGGGAAAAGTGATTGACAAGACTAAAAGGTGATGGGTGCAAGTCTTTCACAACAACTTTATAGCTTGTCTTACAACTTGAGCACACAACAAGATGAACAAGATGAACAAGTTCAAAAGATGAACACCTCAACAATCTTCTTCAACTTCTTTAGCACATAAACACAACATCCACCGATTTTATTTCTTTTTGGTCATCAACAACATACAACTTTCGGCCACTTCAAGTCACTACACAATGTTCAAGTTTTCAAGCTCAACTTTTGGATCTAGACACCTTAGTGTTGGTGAGAAAGAAACCAACACTAGGAACTCACTAAACAAGCAAAATAACACTTAGATCTAGACATGCAACATCATTCTCGGATTCTACTTTTAATGGACAGATTTTCAGAATTTCCTTTTGGTGTTGTTTGTTTAAGCCGTATACTAGCCCAAGATGGGTTATGTTGGAACACAACCGGTCTTGCTTTGATACCAAATGATACAAAATCAAACCAACAACACCAAGAGCTTCAAGTAGGCTCGGATTTCAGTCCAACAACACAAGATCAACAAGTTTAAAGTTTCGGTTTTTCAGTCCAACAACACAAGAATAACAAGATAAACAACAATGCTAGTGAATCGAAAAGAGCCCCACACGACTTCACTAGACTTTAAGATGACAAAATCAACAACAACCACAAGATAAGGAAAGATAGATAACTTGACATATAACATTCAAGAAACTAAGAACCCTAACATCAAGAGAGGACCCTAAGTCTAATGAATATAAACACCAAGTTCTTACGAGGACCAAGAGGCACTCAACGACCTCAAAACCCTTGTTTCTAGCCAAAGAGACAACACAAGTATCCCTCTACTTGTGAGATAGTAGTGGCGGCTTCCAAGAGTGGAAGAGAGAGAGAAAAGTTTAGTGTTCTTAGGTTACAAAAATCAGCATTCAAAAAGTGAGGACTAACTCTCTAACATGTTCTATTTATACTACAAACAAAAGGGGTAAAATGACCCATCCGCCCTTGCTTCTTGTGCCAACCTTGAAGAGTAGCTTATTACACATTAAGACCTCTCTTCACACATAAAAACGTTTAGGTCCTTGGTTGGTTCAATCACCAACTCACACACGGCCACTTGCATGAACAAAGCTTGGAGTTTTTGTAATTCCCGAGCTTGGCTTCGTGTGAAAGGCCGTGTACCTGTGGAGGCTGCCCCAACCGTATCAATTTGGATGATATGTATGTTATTGTAGAGAGTATGTCATTTAGATTAGGTGTAGATCTCGGGAAAGGGAAGTGTTGTCGAGACCCATGTCTGTGGCCACTTTTCCCATTTGACCCCGGTGCCAAATTTAGAAATGGTGATGTTCGTGCACCAAACTTGTTGCTTGGTCTACATGACAAGCAAAGTGTTACTCTTGATGTATCCTATACCCAAATCCTTTGTACATCTTTTATTGAGTTTTTAATATTCCTTTCAAAGGATTATTGGTTATATTGCAAATATGTGCAACCTTGGCATGTTGAGATGATTTGTTATGCTAACCCTAACCCTCATGCCATGAGGAATTTGTATTTGTTTCTCCTCTCTTCTGTTTTGCAAGGTTTGGATTCGAGGTCGAATCCTTTTCAAGAAAGGGAGGATGATACGGGACAAATGGCCACCTTATCTTTTGATGACATTTTTGGAGGCCAACACATAGAGACTCAAAACTTGGTCACCTCGAGAAAACAAGAACATGCATGGAGGACCCGTTTTGAGCATAACTTAAAGCAATCTCGCGTGTGGAAGATTGCTTGGAGAATTTAAGGTTGAGGACTCACGGTTTTGGACCTTAATTAAGGGTATTTTGGACATTACACATGGTGTATTTACACACCATGGCCGCCCCTCTCATTAAGGGCAAAGTGGTCTTGTTATCTTCATTTGTAATATACTATAAATAGGTCATTTTAGCTCATTTCTTGGGAGATTTTAGAAGGATGAAGAATTGAAAGACCTAACTTCTCTCTTTTGAGAGTGTAACACCCTTAGTTGTAGGACTTGGAAAAGTCACCCTTAGCATAGGGCTTGGAAAAGCCAATATTGATCTTTGCTTGGAAACGGTAGATCTTGAGGCGAGTTCATTCCCTTGGTGGTCACCGTAAGAGTGTGGTTTTGATTGTTACATTCATTAGGGGTTAGTGTTGAAATACACTTGGTTCTTAATCTTGTAATAATCTTGGTCTCACTATCTATCTTTATTTTTCTTGCAAATCGTGTATGTGTTGTGTAGGTGACTGTTTTGGGGTCTTCGTTGAATCCGAAACTTGTATTATTGTTGTTCATCTTGCTCATCACGTTTTGTAACTGTTTTGGTGTTAAAATATACTCTTGTATCTTGTATTCTTGTTATTGGTAGCGAATCCGAGTGAGGTCTCCATCTTGGTCCTCGAATCCTTAAGATTAGTGGACTGATTTGGTGTTTGTTTCGTGCTTCCCTTGTCAATCCTGTATCATCCCGTATCAAGTGTGTGGTTCCAAACTTTGTGGTTAGATGTGTCATGATTAGTAAGGCGATAGATGACCCGAGTCAAAGGGAAAATCTATTCCATACTAAGTGCCTTGTAAAGGGGAGTGTGTGCACCTTGGTGATTGATAGTGGTAGTTGTACAAATGTTGCGAGCCATGCTATGGTAAATTTCTTGAAGCTACCAACTACACTACACACTAGTCCTTACGCTACAATGGTTGAACGATTGTGGTGAATTAAAGGTCACAAAGCAATGTGTGATTCGGTTTAAGGTGGGTAACTACCACGACGAAGTGCTTTGTGACGTGATCCCAATGCAAGCATGTCACTTGTTATTAGGTAGACCATGGCAATATGATAGGTCTACTAAATACGATGGGAGGTCCAACCGGTATACGCTTGAGAAGGATGGCCGAAAGGTCACACTTCATCCTCTTTCACCCTCCCAAGTAAATGAGTGGCATCAAAAGATGAGAGAGTTGAAGGGAAAGGGGAAGGAATCTGGAAAGGGAGAAAAGGGGGGGAATGCCGTAGGTGAGGAAGTAGGGACATCCGAGGCTGTCCCAACGACAAGGGAGATGGAAAACGTAGTGATGTTGGCTAGGAGGAAAGAACTCTTCGTGGACCATGATGAAAACAAGCCGATGTTACTTTTGGCCCATTGTTTTAATACTAACCCCACTAATTCTTCCATTTCCCCTTTGATTTCTTGTGTGTTGCAGGAGTATGAAGATGTATTTCCTCAAGAACTTCCGCAAGGATTGCCCCCACTTCGGGGAATTGAGCACTAAATTGATTTGGTGTCGGGTTCACAACTTCCAAACAAACCGGCCTATAGGAGCAATCCCATGGACACTAAGGAGCTTGAAAGACAAGTTAAGGAGCTTCTCAACAAGGGATACATCAAGGAAAGCATGAGTCCGTGTGCTGTTCCGGTGCTTTTGGTACCGAAGAAGGACGGAACTTGGCGCATGTGCGTCGATTGTAGAGCCATCAACAAAATCACTATAAGGTATCGTCATCCAATCCCTAGACTAGATGATATGTTAGATGAGCTCCACGGATCTTGTTTGTTTTCTAAAGTGGACCTTAGGAGCGGCTATCACCAAATTCGCATGCAACCCGGTGATGAGTGGAAGACCGCATTCAAGACCAAATTCGGTCTATATGAGTGGCTGGTCATGCCCTTCGGCCTTACCAATGCTCCTAGCACCTTTATGAGGCTAATGAATCATGTAATGAAGCCTTATATTGGAAAGTTTGTGGTGGTTTACTTTGATGATGTGTTGGTGTATAGTAAATCTATTGATGATCATGTAATGCATTTGAGATGTGTGTTTGATGTGCTCCGAAAGGAGAAGCTGTATGCCAACATGGAGAAGTGTTCTTTTGGTGTTGATAAGGTTATATTCTTGGGTTTTGTCGTGAGCTCAAGGGGTGTGGAAGTGGACGATTCCAAGATAGACTCTATTCGAAGTTGGCCGACCCCTAAAACTATTGGAGAAATCCGAAGTTTCCACGGGTTGGCAAGCTTTTATAGGAGGTTTGTCAAAGGATTTAGTTCCATAGCAGCCCCCTTGACCGAGGTAATTAGAAAGGACGGACCCTTTAAATGGGGTGATGAGCAAGCTAGGGCTTTTGAGGCCTTGAAAGCTACGCTCATCTCGGCGCCTTTATTGCAATTGCCCGATTTTGATAAGATGTTTGAAGTAGAGTGTGATGCTAGTAAGGTTGGCATCGGGGCTGTTTTGATGCAAGAAGGTAAGCCCGTTGCTTATTTCAGTGAAAAGCTCAAAGGGGCAACTCTTAATTACTCAACTTATGATTTGGAGTTGTACGCCCTTGTTAGAGCTTTGGGAAATTGGCAACATTATTTGTGGCCTAAGGAGTTTGTGATATGAACGGATCATGAGTCGTTGAAACACCTTAAGAGCCAAGACAAGTTGAATAGGCGTCATGCTAAGTGGATTGAGTTCATCGAGACTTTCCCTTATGTAATTCATTACAAAAGGGGAAAGGAAAATGTTGTTGCCGATGCCTTGTCTAGGAAGCATGTGCTTGTTGCTACCTTGTCTTCGAAATTGATGGGTTTTGAGAGCTTGCGGTTGTTGTATCCCGAGGATCCTACCTTTGCTCCTATTTTTAGGGAATGCGAAGAGTGGGGAAGGGACCGTTGGCTTAAGGAGAATGACCATTCCTCCTACTCTCGGTTCGATGGGTATTTGTTCAAAGGGAGGAGGTTGTGTGTTCCTTCTAGTTCTTGGAGGGAATTATTTGTGAGGGAGGCCCATGACGGAGGCCTCATGGGTCACTTTGGGGTAGACAAGACCCTCGGAATCTTAGAGGAGAACTTCTATTGGCCCAAAATGCGCAAAGACGTCACTAAAATTTGTAGTCAATGCGTGGGCCTGCCGGAGTGCGAAATCTCGTCTCCTACCTCAAGGATTATACACCCCACTCCCTACTCCCCTTAGACCTTGGTTGGACATTTCGATGGATTTTGTTTTGGGGCTGCCAAGGACTAGAAAGGGCCGAGATAGCATTTTTGTTATTGTTGATAAATTCTCTAAAATGGCTCATTTTATTCCATGTGCTAAAACCGAGGATGCTCGTAGTGTAGCTTCATTATTTGTTGAACATGTTGTAAAGCTTCACGGGGTACCGAGGACTATTGTGAGCGATAGGGACTCCAAGTTCCTAAGTCTCTTTTGGAAGTCCATGTGGGGTAGGCTTGGAACGAAGTTACTTTTCTCCACGTCTTGCCACCCACAAACCGATGGCCAAACGGAGGTAGTAAATAGAACCTTAGGGTCTATGCTACGTTCTATGGTTAAAGGTAAACTGACTTCATGGGAAGATCACCTACCCTTGGTGGAATTTGCATACAACCGGGTAATACATTCGAGCACGGGAATGACTCCCTTTGAATGTGTTTACGGCCTGAATCCCCTTACCCCTTTAGATCTCACTCCTTTGTCTAGTGATCTCATGACCAGCTTAGATGGACATAAAAAAGCCGAGGCAATGAAGAAAATGCATGAGACGGTGCGGATCAAGCTTGAAAAGAAGAACCAAGAGGTTGCAAAAAGGGTAAACAAAGGGAGAAGAAGGCTTGTGCTTGAACCCGGAGATTGGGTGTGGGTGCATCTTCGAAAGGATCGGTTTCCAGCTCAAAGGAAGTCCAAATTGCTGCCAAGGGGTGATGGTCCTTTCCAAGTACTTGAGAGAATCAATGACAACGCCTACAAGATTGACCTTCCACCGGAATATCAAGTGCACAACACTTTCAACGTTGGTGATCTCTCCCTCGTGGATGCGGTTGAAGATGACCAAATGCTGAATTTGAGGTCAAATTCCTCTCAAGATGGAGAGGATGATACGGTTGGGGCAGCCTCCACAGGTACACGGCCTTTCACACGAAGCCAAGCTCGGGAATTACAAAAACTCCAAGCTTTGTTCATGCAAATGGCCGTGTGTGAGTTGGTGATTGAACCAACCAAGGACCTAAACGTTTTTATGTGTGAAGAGAGGTCTTAATGTGTAATAAACTACTCTCCAAGGTTGGCACAAGAAGCAAGGGCGGATGGGTCATTTTACCCCTTTTGTTTGTAGTATAAATAGAACATGTTAGAGAGTTATTCCTTAGTTTTTGAATGCTGATTTTGTAACCTAAAAACACTAATCATTTCTCTCTCTCTTCCACTCTTAGAAGCCGCCCCTATTATCTCACAAGTAGAGGGATACTTGTGTTGTCTCTTTGGCTAGAAACAAGGGTTTTGAGGTCGTTGAGTGCCTCTTGGTCCTCGTAAGAACTTGGTGTTTATATTCATTAGACTTAGGGTCCTCTCTTGATGTTAGGGTTCTTAGTTTCTTGAATGTTATATGTCAAGTTATCTATCTTCTTTATCTTGTTGTTGTTGTTGATTTTGTTATCTTAAAGTCTAGTGAAGCCGTGTGGGGCTCTTTTCGATTCACTAGCATTGTTATCTATCTTGTTGTTCTTGTGTTGTTGGACTAAAAAACCGAAACTTAAACTTGTTGTTCTTGTGTTGTTGGACTGAAATCCGAGCCTACTTGTAGCTCTTGGTGTTGTTGGTTTGATTTTGTATCACTTTTGCATTATAGGGAAGGATACCAACATACCTTGCTTGTCATTTAGACCAAGAAACAAGTTGGATGTGTGCCAAGGACTTAGGTCTCTACCCTTCTCACTTTCCCCTACGATTCCATCCTAAAAATAAGGCATACCCTCTTTATCACTATTATAAATATGATGAGCAAAAAGAGGGTTGAGAAAGATGTTCCATAAGTCATCTTAAAATATAGGGTTCTCATGCATGACTTACTACAAGTTTCAAGATCTCCACTAGGAGACATGCCTAATATAAGAAACACATAGAGAAAAAGTAGATAGAATTTCTAAACACCACCACCTTCTCTTTCACAAGAGTAATCCTCACACATATACAAACCACCACGTTCAGCAAAGGGATCACAATCAAATCCATCTTCACAAGAACAATCGTAATTCGGGTTTCCTAAACGTTCAAGAAAATCAAGTTCATCTTCACCTTATTGAACATTTTGCACACCCTCACTAGTTGTTGGCAACTCACATACCAACATAGACTTACCTTGGTTTTTACAAGGGTCAACTAGTGTGTGAATACTCTCATTACTCGGCAATGGAACCTCATTCATGTTACAAGTTCTAGCACTAGGTGGACAGAAATCATTCATACAAGAAGAATTAATTTTGTCATCTATAAGATCAACTAATGATTGCTTACTTACAACAAGAATTGGATCTTATTTCAACCTAGAAATATCAAGAGTCACACAAAGGGAAGACTCATGCCATTCTCCACTAGGAAAACCACCAACTACATCCACTTGGATACTACTAGCCATATCATAACATTCTAACTTTATAGGAATATAGGAGATAGATTTTTTACCTTGTATCTAACATGAGTTTTGGTCTTCACCTTGGAATGTGTCATGGCAGCCCACTTTCTCTTTTGGGGAGCTCTCATCATAAGGGAGTTTTCGATTAAGCAGTTCTTGGACAAGAGGAATTTGATTGGGTGGTCTAAGTGTGGATATCAATTGGCATAGATTTTCAAGAAACTATTTGAAATCATCACAAGTGGACATGAAAGTATGACCCATGGTACCTAAGAAATAAAACTACAAAGAAAACCAACAATCTAGTTAACTCAATTGTATCCTCAACGCACTCTCCTCTCTTTGGATACCTCACACTTGGTCTCACAAGTGTTGTAAGTTGTCTTATACTATGTGAGACTTTGAGGGGTGAATTATACTCTTATCTAGAGTGGATCTCCTTTCAAAAAACTCAAATAAAATTTTGTTCTCAACCTCTTTCCACCTACAAACCGATATCCAAATGGAAGTAGTGAATAGGACCTTGGGTTCTATGCTACGATCCATGGTTAAGGGAAAAATTACTTCTTGGGAGGAACACCTACCATTGTTTGAGTTTTTTTATAACCGTATCATACACTCAAGCATGGGAATAACTCCCTTTGAGTGTGTATATGGCCTTAACCCCCTTACACATTTGGGTTTGACTACTTTTACAAGTGATATAATGATAATCTTAGATGGGAGAAAGTGGGCCGAATCTATAGGTTACATGAAAAAGTGAGGCGACGACTTGAGAACAATAATCAAGAGATTGCAAGGAGGGCCAACAAAAGAAGAAGAAAGCTCATTCTTGAATTGGGAAATTGGGTGTGGGTGCACCTTAGGAAGAATTGGTTTCCATCTCATAGGAAGACTAAATTGATGCCAAGAGGTGATGGTCTATTTCAAGTACTCGAATGTATCAATGACAACGCCTACAAGATTTACCTTCCCTCGAAATATCAAGTGCACAACACTTTGTGTGATCTTTCTCTAGTAGATGCGGTTGAGGATGACCAAACAATGAAATTGAGGTCAAATTCCTCTCAAGATAGAGATGATGATACGGGTATAGCAAGATTTCCAAGAAGTTCAAGTGTATTCACAAGTAGCCAAGCTTGAGAGCTACAAAAACTCCAAGCCATATTCATGCAAATGGCCATTTTTCAGTGTGTAATTAATCTATCTAAGGGATTAAATGTTTTGAAGTGTGAAGAGGGTCTTTGAAGTGTAATAAGCATACACTCTAAAGCTGCCCCCTGACCAAGGATAGAGTGGACATTTCCCTTTTATTTTGTGGTGTAATATATATAGATAATATTAGGGTTATTACCTTAGTTAGTTCATTATTCTTATTTTCCACAACACAATCCTTGTAATATTGAAACATCTCTCTCAATTTTTCTTGAGAGGGAACTCGAAACTACAACATCCAAGTGTAGTAACTCTTGTGTTGTTCCTTGGTTAGAAAGTTAAGGTCTTGAGGTCTTTGAGTTCCTCTTGATCCAAGTAAGAACTTTGTGTTAACATCCATTAATCTTAGAGTCCTTTAATGTTTGTTAGAGTTCTTAGATTCTAATATATTACATGTCAAGTTAGATTATCTTGTAATCCTGTTGTTTGTTTCTTGATATAGCGAAGACGTGTGGGGCCTTTTCAATTAACTATTGTTGTTCTCTTATTTCCTTATTGTATGTTTGATCTTGTATTATTTGATATCAGAGATCAAAGCTTGATTTTGTTCCAACAAAATCAATCTTGGGAAGATCTTATCAAAGGAAAAAACATTGTGTTGTTGTTGAACCTTGGCCGAAACTTATAGTCTTGTTGTGTTGACTTGGCCAAGAGTTTTTTACTAGATCTAGTAGTATTTTACTTATTTAGTGTATTTCTAGTGTTGGTTTCTTTCTCACCAACACTAAAAGTGTTTAGATCTAAAGTTGAGCTTATAATATTAACCATTGTTATTGTGAACTTGAAGTTGGTCGTGTATTGTAAATATTGAAGTGGTCGTTTGTTGTGACTTGTTGTTGGAGGTTGAAGTAGACGTTGATGGTGTGTTGTTGTTATGTTATTGAAAGGTTGTTGTTGTGTTCATCTTGTTTTCACCTATTCTTATAACTTAACCAACAAAAAGTGTAAAATAGATTTAAAAAGATGAAGATAAAAGTTGTAAAGCTTTGTTGGTGAAAGGAATTGAACCAATCACTTCCTAGACTTGACATCTACTTTTCATCCACATTTCCTTGTTTCAAGGACCTTCTTTTGTGGGAATAGTACAAGTCAAGTCTCACCTTTTTGAGATTGAACTTGAAAAAGCTTCAAGACTTCTACTTTCCCTCCAAAACCAATTCTCTTCCATTCCAAATTGTGTGAAGATTAAAATTTCAAGTTGTGATTAAAATTTGTGTGGGACCAAGACTAATTGCATGCAGCCAAATCACCCTTGCTACTGTTTACGTCAATATTAAGCTCAAACCTTGGTTTCATTAGTTGATTTTAGAACTAATTAATAAACTAGTAAACTCCTACTAGGTTGTCAATTAGTCCTTTGAATCTATTGCTCATGTCTGCGTTTGTTTGAGTGCTCTTTTCTTTTGACTTCGTTGTAACTCCTTGGTTCTAGTCCAATGAGAATTCTGAGTCATCAAAAAAGAATCTACTCCGTATAAGAGCATACTCTTTTGAGGCGATCAAAAGAGTGTGAGTGGGGTGAGGCCTTTTACTCTAACTTGTTTGTTGATTTTGTAGGTGATACCTTAACAATGGAAGGAACCACATCTCAAAATGTGGATAACAACACTCTTGAGACCATGAAAGTCACTCTTAAGGCTATTACCCAAACACTTGAGAGGTTTTGTTCGGATTTGGCATTGGTGAAAGGAGATATGGAAACAATTAGTGGTAGATTGGATCAAGTGGAGAGTCAAAGGAACTCTTACCCTTCTACGCCATGTTACTTCAAGTGGAGATGATAAAACTTCCTCCGCCACCATTACTAAATCTTACACCAAATTCTAAATCCGCCAACACTTGTTGAACTAATTGTGAGGCTATCAAAAGAGTGTGAGTGCCGAAACCTTACACCAACTACTAAATCCACCACAAGCTCCACTAAATGCCGCAAGCCAAACCTCTTTTCCCTTCAAACCGAGATTCCAATAGACCAATCTATTCTTAATCCTCTCAATTCCTACAAGAAGGACTTGGACGTCAACTACCTCCACTAAATCTGAACACTCTTTTCAAAGCTCCATTAAACCAAAGAACACCACCTCCACAAAATCCAATTCCTCAAAATCAAGTCCTACTTAACCAAAACTGTCCCGTCCACTTTGAGAAATATGGTAGAGAGGAGTATGAAGGGTATGGAGCCATTGATGATGCTTATATGAGGGAGTAGGAGATGAGAGGGGGTCGTGTGTATCCAATAAGATACCGAGAGTATGGGGAAAGAGTAAACCGTCACAAAGCGAGGGATGTAAGCATCAATACCATCAAATTGAGTCTACCAATTTTAAAGGGTTAAAGTGACCCCGAGACATATCTTTCTTTGGAATCGTCTTATGACAAGATTTTTTAAGTCAATGACAACTCGTAATAGAAGAAAAATTGTCACGCCATAGCTCATTTTAAGGGTTATGCTAACACTTGGTGGTAATACATCAAGCGGTTTGGTAATGAGTTTGTAGATGGGAAGCCACCACTTTGGTTTCGGTTGAGGTATCTCATGAGAAAATGATACCTTCCCAAGAGTTATAGACATGAGTTGCTTGCTAGATTGTACAACTTGTGGCAAGGGGACAAAAGTGTTATGACATATTATGATGAGTTCCAACAACTCATGTTGAAACTTGATCATCGGGGTGAACAAATTTATCATGACATCATTTGGTTCAAGGTTGGGTTGAACAAGGTGATCTCCACTCATTTGACACTCCACAAGTTTGATACCATTGATGGTATTTTCCAAGAAGCTCTTGAGATTGAAAGAGAACATAAAGAGAGGTCTTCTACAAGGCAATGGGACAATCCACCTCGGTTTGTCCTAGAAACAAGAAGATGGTTCAATCTTCCTCGGGTTGGCCCAAGGACAAATACCAACCCACTAATGCAAGGCTACCCGAGCCCATAATAGTCCCCAAATACCCTCCTTGACAAAAAGCTCACAAGTATCCTAATCCTAAAGGGTTCTAATGTTTCAAGTACCAAGGTTGGGGACATAAAGCCAATGAATGTCCAAATCGATGCAATATGATCCTAAGGGAAGGAAGATTATACTACCTTGGATAGAAGGTGGCTATTTAAAGAGAGGAGAATAAGACCAAGCCTCAATATAGAGAGGAACAAGAGGGTGAGCCACATGATGATGATGATAGGGAAGATGCTTATTCGAATGAGGGATAGTGTGTAGTTCCAAATTTTATGGTAAGATAAGCCATGATTAGTAAGGCAATAGATGACCCTAGCCAAAGGGAAAATCTATTCCATACTAAGTTCCTTGTCAAGGGTAGTGTGTGTACTATGGTGATAAATAGTGGAAATTATGCAAATGTTGTTAGTGTCACCATGGTAAATTTCTTGAAGTTGCCTACTACTCCTCATACTATCCCTTACAAGTTGCAATGGTTGAATGAATGTGGTGAATTGAAGGTCACAGGTAAATGTGTAATACGATTTAAGATGGGAAACTACCACAAAGAAGTGCTTTGTGATGTGATTCGAATGAAAGCGTGTCACTTGTTGTTAGGTAGACTTTGGCAATATGATAGGTCTAACAAATATGATGGAAAGTCTAATCGATATTCTCTTGAGAAGAATGGCCGAAAGGTCACACTTCACCCTCTCATGCCATCATAAGTGAATGAGTTGCATCAAAAGATGAGAGAATTGAAGGAAAAGGGCAAGAAATTTGAGAGTGAAGGAAAAGGTGGGGAACCCAAGGGTGGGGAAGTGAGGGAATTCAAGGACACCTCAACATAAAAAGGGAGAGAAAACATGGTGATTTTGGTTACAAAGAAAGAACTCTTCTTGGATCATGATGAGGACACACTTATGCTTCTCTTGGCTCATTGTTTTAACACTAATCCCACTAATTCTTCTATTTCTCCTTTGATTTCTCTTGTGTTGAAGGATTATGTAGATGTCTTTCCCAAAGAACTTCCGCAAGGGTTACCCCCACTTTCGGGTATTGAACATCAAATTGACTTTGTGTCGGGCTCACAATTGCCAAACCAGCAGGCCTATAGGAGCAACTCTAAGAACACCAAAGAACTACAACATCAACTTAGGGAATATCTCCACAAAGGGTACATAAAAGAGAGCACGAGTTGTTGTGCAGTTCCAGTGTTATTAGTGCCAAAGAAAGATGGAACTTGGTGTATGTGTGTGAACTACTTAGCCATCAGCAAGATTATGGTAAAATATCATCATCCTATTCCTAGGTTAGATGACATGCTTGATGAGTCGAATGTTTCTTGTGTTTTTTTCAAGATAGATCTTTGGAGTGGTTATCACCAAATTCGAATACAACCTGGTGATGAATAGATTATAGCCTTCAAGACCAAATTTGGTCTATATGAATGGATGGTTATGCCATTTGGCCTAACCAATGCTCCAAGAACTTTCATGCAGCTAATGAATCATGTGATGAAGCCGTTTATTGGAAAGCTTGGTGTTGTTTAATTTGATGATGTCTTGGTGTATATCATATCCATAGATGAACATGTATTGCATTTACAAAGTGTCTTTGATGTGTTTAGAAATAAGAATTGTATGCCAATCTTGAAAAGTCCTCATTTGGTGTGGATGAAGTTGTTTTCTTGGGTTTTGTTGTTAGCTCAAGGGGGTCGAAGTGGATGAATCCAAGATAGAGGCTATCAAAAATTATCCAGTGCCACAAACCATTGTGAAGTAAGAAGCTTCCACTGTTGGCTAGATTTTATAGAAGGTTTGTCAAAGGATTTAGCACCATAGCCGCTACCTTGACCGAGATCATTCGTAAAGACCAACCCTTCAAGTGGGTTGAATAACAAGCTAAGGCTTTTGAAGCCTTGAAAGCTATGCTCATCTCCATACCTTTTTTTTTATATAATTTTCCAACTTTGATAAAATATTTAAAGTTGAATGTGATGCTACTAAAGTAGGATAGGGACTATTTTGATGCAAGACTTAAAACCCATTGCTTACTTTAGTGAAAAAGCTCAAAGGTGCTACTCTAAACTACTCCACGTATGATTTAGAGTTGTATGCCTAGATTAGTGCATTGGGAAATTGGCAACACTACTTTTGGTCTAATGAATTTGTGATCCGAATTGACCATGAATCCTTGAAGCACCTTCGGGCATAAGACAAGCTTAACAAACAATATGCCAAATAAATTGAGTTTCTAGAAACCTCCCCTAATGTTATTCATACAAAAAGGGTAAGGACAATGTAGTTGCTGATGCCTTGTCTAAAAAATATGTACTTGTGTCCACATTGTCTTCAAAGTTAATGGCTTGAGAGCCTAAAGGCATTGTATCCCGAAGACCCCCACTTCGCTCTTATCTTTAGGGAATGCAAAGAATTGAGTAGTGATAAATGGGCTTCATATACGGGTTCAAATCCCTATGCCAAGATTGATGGTTACTTATATAAAGATAGATGATTATGTGTACCCTTTAGTTTGTGAAGAGGGTTTTTTGTAAGGAAAGAACACAATGGCGGTCTAATGGGTCACTTTGGGGTTGAGAAGACCCTCAGAATATTTGAGGAACAATCCTATTGGCATAGAATTGATACGGGACAAATGGCCATCTTATCTTTTGATGACATTTTTGGAGGCCAACACATAGAGACTCAAGACTTGGTCACCTCGAGAAAACAAGAACATGCATGGAGGACCCGTTTTGAGCATAACTTAAAGCAATCTCGCGTGTGGAAGATTGCTTGGAGAATTTAAGGTTGAGGACTCACGGTTTTGGACCTTAATTAAGGGTATTTTGGACATTACACATGGTGTATTTACACACCATGGCCGCCCCTCTCATTAAGGGCAAAGTGGTCTTGTTATCTTCATTTGTAATATATTATAAATAGGCCCCCTTAGTCTTATTTTCACTAGATGTTAGAAGGATGAAGAATTGAAAGACCTAACTTCTCTCTTTTGAGAGTGTAACACCCTTAGTTGTAGGACTTGGAAAAGTCACCCTTAGCATAGGGCTTGGAAAAGCCAATATTGATCTTTGCTTGGAAACGGTAGATCTTGAGGCGAGTTCATTCCCTTGGTGGTCACCGTAAGAGTGTGGTTTTGATTGTTACATTCATTAGGGGTTAGTGTTGAAATACACTTGGTTCTTAATCTTGTAATAATCTTGGTCTCACTATCTATCTTTATTTTTCTTGCAAATCGTGTATGTGTTGTGTAGTGGACTGTTTTGGGGTCTTCGTTGAATCCGAAACTTGTATTATTGTTGTTCATCTTGTTCATCACGTTTTGTAACTGTTTTGGTGTTAAAATATACTCTTGTATCATGTATTCTTGTTGTTGGTAGCGAATCCGAGAGAGGTCTCCATCTTGGTCCTCGAATCCTTAAGATTAGTGGACTGATTTGGTGTTTGTTTCGTGCTTCCCTTGTCAATCCTGTATCATTTGGTATCAAAGCATGGCTTGATATTGTTCCTACAAGATCAATCTTGGGCTTGCTTGTTAGAAAATTCAAAAAAAAAAAAAAGGAAAGTGTTAAAAACTGAAAAAAAAAAATCAAAAAGAAGCAAATCTGTCCATTTTGTGTTCTTGGCCGAAATTGTGTTATTGTTGTGTCTTGGCCGAGATTTTTTACTTGTTTTGTTGTTTCTAGTGTTAGTTTTCTTCATCTCTAACACTCTTTAGTCTAAATCTAAGTTTGAGCTTACATTGTTGGTGTTGTATACGTGAACTTGGACTTGGCCGATTTGTTGTTGAACATTGTTGTGGTGGACTGTTTTGGCCTTGTGGCTTTCATCTTGTTGTTGTTATAAGCTTGGCCACGTGATATTGTTGTTAATTGGTGGATTGAGAACCATTTTGTTGAAGGTGTAGTTGTCTTGGCCAAGTGTTGGAGATATTGTTATTGTGGAATTTGGGAGTGGCCGTGTGAAAATTGTTGGGGTTCTTGGAGATTATTGTTGTAGTTCTTGGTGTTGTTGTTGTTGTTCTTGATGTTCATCACCACCTTCATATATTGTTGAAGATAAAGTGAATGTTAAATCTAAAAAGTTGAAGGAAAAGGGTGTATTATTTGTTAGTCTTGAAAGACACTACAACCAACAAAGACCTATCAATCAAGTCTCAACCACTTTCCAACACTTTTCCATGATTTAAGGATCCATGTTTTAAGGAGAAGTACAATAAAGTCAAGTCTTGAAAACTTGAAATTGAAAAGGGCTCCAAGACTTGTTTGAATTTCCCTCCTTAAACAAATTCCACCAAAGTCCAAATTGAAAAATTGACCAAGACTTGAAATTGGACAACAAAAGTTGTGTGGGACCGAAACCAATACGTGACTGCCATGTCATCACTGCTACTGTTCACGCAATATTTCCGAGCTCAAAATTTTAGATTCTTAGTTTCATCTTATTGTTTCATTAGTTTCATGTCTTGATTCTAGAATTAATTAACAACTAGTAATCACCTACTTAGTTGTAGATTAATTATTGAATCCGTTTCTTCGTGTCTTCGTTGTTTGTGTGGTTTTCTCATTTTTAACTCGTAGTAACTTCTTTGTTTCAAGTTCGTAAGTGAATTTTATTTTTGTGTCTTGAGTCGATCAAACAAGAATCTATTCCGGCCACCAAGTAGAATTGACATCCTATTGACTACCGGAGTATAAACAACCTTTCAATATTTGCCGCTCCAATTGTGAGAATCACAAAGGTGAGTGAATACGAGTGTTAGTGAGAAGTTTTTACTACTAATCTTGTTTGTTCATTTTGTAGGTTTAAAAGGTGATATAAGGGGAATATGTCTTCGATAGCCGGGGATTATTGTGACTACAACATGGGAGACTATGATTGTAGTGAAGGGTTTTATGGCTACGAAGTTGAGGGAGATTGCGGAGGCTATGAAAATAGCCATGATCGAGACTTGGGCAGATTTGAAAGTTACTGTTTTCAGGGAGAAAATGAGGTGAATGAAGTGCCTAGTGCTTATGGTAACTTTGGAGATGATGTAGGACCTCGTGATGGATCTTATGATGATGTTGGGGCATGTGAGGAGTCTTACACTTCTTACTCCGAACCTAGATTTGGTGTTAGGTATAACCCTTTTGTTTGCAAAGCTTATGAGAGCTATGATGAGGGTACACGTGAGGAGTATGAAGATCCATATTCTCCACCTTGTAGTACTTCCTATCAAAGTCGATATAGTGTGAATGGTTATACTAGCTCTAGTGGAGGTTGTCCAATGAGAAGAAGAGGGTATGCATCTCCAAAACTAAGGGGTACTCGTATGCCTTACAATGTAGATCCAAGAAGGAGTGTACACTCCGGAAAGGTGACCATGTGTGGGATACCGGGCTGCCTCATTGAGCTAAATGATAGGTACCATAGAAACTACATCGTTCCATCCATGGTTGACTACTTGGGGTTGTTTCGTGAGCCTTTACTTGTTCCATACTTCTTGGACGGGTTTAAGGTTACTGAGAGGGTCAAGGTTGTCTTCTCCCAATTTGAATACCATGAGGAGGTGTGGTGCGATATTCTTTCATTGACATACGGTCATGTATGCTTAGGTGCCAATTGGTTTGCACAACATAGAGTTCCAAACGTGCAAAATTGGCCAAATATTATAAGAGACCAGTGGGGGAATCGCCTCATGACTTACTTGCTGCCTAAGCCACGAAGAGAAATTCCTACCTACTCCAATCCGAATTATTATGAGAGACAAAAGATTGAGAGGAGTAAGGGAGTGCAGGGTGGTAATCCGAGAGTGGAAAAAGGAGAGGTTGTGTGGAGCAAAGTAAGAGGATTACCACCAAACTATGCTAACATTGGTTGTCCTTCTATTTCTAAGGACATTTGTGTAGGTACCAACATGGCAAGCGAAGAAGAACAATGCCAAAAGGAAGTTGCTGCCCAAACTTTTGGAGGACCTTCACACCATGACAAAGAAGAATCTACTCAAGGACTTCAAGGTAAAATGGCAAACTCTTACACTTTTGTACATGTGAATGATAATTGTGTGGCTAGTAGCCCATTGAGTGTGAGTTGTAGCTTGCCTATATGTGAGTGTATTGTTTCTTTGCCACTTGATGATGATGTACATGTTGTGAGTGTGGATACACTAGTTGATCCTATTGATGACCGAATAGACTCTTCTTGTAAGATCGATTTATGTCCACCTAGTGTTGAAACCATTATGTTGAATGAAAGTACGTTATCTTCTGAAATTTGTGTTGATCAACTTATGTGTGAAAATTACCCACCACTTGAGGATGTGTATGATGTAATTAATGAACCTCAAGTATGTGATGATGTTGAAAATGTTGATCAAAGTAAGAATGAACCCGAGAGCTCTTCTTGGGGTAATGTTGTGTTTGAAACATCCTTGAAACTTGATGTTGATCATTTAGAGAGTGAGGAACTTGCTTGTTCCAAATCTGTCCGTGAGGTAGATCACACTCTTTTTATGTATAATATCTTGTTTGAAGATGATTTAAACACTCCTAATGAACCTAGTGGTGAAAATGATGGTATAGCTTGCCTTGGAAGCTATAGCCTATATGCTAACCCACTATGGTGTGACAACATTCCTCCTAGAGAGGGAAATCTCTTCTTGGAAGATGAGAGAACTCTTAAGGGTAAGGAATGTGTAGTTGCGGAAGCTACTTCTTCTTCTACTTTGTGTGATTTCATTATTGAGAGTACTCATGGTGATTATTGGGAAACTAATAGTGAGTACACACATGAGAGCACCTTAGTAGAAGCCGATTTGAGTGATACCTTTCTCTACTCTCTATTTGCTTTGGATGATATGTATGTTATTGTAGAAAGTATGTCATTTAGTTTGGGTGTAGACCACGGGAAAGGGAAGTGTTGTCGAGACCCGTGTCTATGGCCACTTTTCCCATTTGACCCCGGTGCCAAATTTAGAAATGGTGATGCTGGTGCACCAAACTTGCTGCTTGGTCTACATGACAAGCAAAGTGGCACTCTTGATGTATCCTATAACCAAATCCTTTGTACATCTTTTATTGAGTTTTTAATATTCTTTTCAAAGGATTCTTGGTTATATTGCAAATATGTGCAACCTTGGCATGTTGAGATGATTTGTTATGCTAACCCTAACCCTCATGCCATGAGGAGTTTGCATGTGTTGGTCCTCTTTTCAGTTTTGCAAGGTTTGGATTCGAGGTCGAATCCTTTTCAAGAAGGGGAGGATGATACGGGACAAATGGCCATCTTATCTTTTGATGACATTTTTGGAGGCCAACACATAGAGACTCAAGACTTGGTCACCTCGAGAAAACAAGAACATGCATGGAGGACCCGTTTTGAGCATAACTTAAAGCAATCTCGCGTGTGGAAGATTGCTTGGAGAATTTAAGGTTGAGGACTCACGGTTTTGGACCTTAATTAAGGGTATTTTGGACATTACACATGGTGTATTTACACACCATGGCCGCCCCTCTCATTAAGGGCAAAGTGGTCTTGTTATCTTCATTTGTAATATATTATAAATAGGCCCCCTTAGTCTTATTTTCACTAGATGTTAGAAGGATGAAGAATTTAAAGACCTAACTTCTCTCTTTTGAGAGTGTAACACCCTTAGTTGTAGGACTTGGAAAAGTCACCCTTAGCATAGGGCTTGGAAAAGCCAATATTGATCTTTGCTTGGAAACAGTAGATCTTGAGGCGAGTTCATTCCCTTGGTGGTCACCGTAAGAGTGTGGTTTTGATTGTTACATTCATTAGGGGTTAGTGTTGAAATACACTTGGTTCTTAATCTTGTAATAATCTTGGTCTCACTATCTATCTTTATTTTTCTTGCAAATCGTGTATGTGTTGTGTAGTGGACTGTTTTGGGGTCTTCGTTGAATCCGAAACTTGTATTATTGTTGGTCATCTTGTTCATCACGTTTTGTAACTGTTTTGGTGTTAAAATATACTCTTGTATCATGTATTCTTGTTGTTGGTAGCGAATCCGAGAGAGGTCTCCATCTTGGTCCTCGAATCCTTAAGATTAGTGGACTGATTTGGTGTTTGTTTCGTGCTTCCCTTGTCAATCCTGTATCAAGAATGCACAAGGATGTGGCTAGGATTTGTGGCCAATTTATAGATTGTAAAGGAGCCAAGTCTGGGCTCCTACCTAACGGGTTGTACACTCTATTTCCCACTTTTTTACTTCCGTGGCTTGATATATCTATGGGTTTTATGTTTGGGTTGCCAAGGACTAGATGAGGTCAGGATAGTATAATTATTGTGGATGATCGTTTTCTAAGATGGCACACTTTATTCCATGCTCTAAATGTGATGATGTACCTAGTGTGGCCTTATTATTTATTGAGAATGTTGTCAAGTTGCATGGTGTTCCGAGGACAACATGCAGAATATTTGATGGGTCACTTTGGGGTTGAGAAGACCCTCAGAATATTTGAGGAACAATTCTATTGGCATAGAATGCACAAGGATGTGGCTAGGATTTGTGGCCAATTTATAGATTGTAAAGGAGCCAAGTCTGGGCTCCTACCTAACGGGTTGTACACTCTATTTCCCACTTTTTTACTTCCGTGGCTTGATATATCTATGGGTTTTATGTTTGGGTTGCCAAGGACTAGATGAGGTCAGGATAGTATAATTATTGTGGATGATCGTTTTCTAAGATGGCACACTTTATTCCATGCTCTAAATGTGATGATGTACCTAGTGTGGCCTTATTATTTATTGAGAATGTTGTCAAGTTGCATGGTGTTCCGAGGACCATTGTGGTGATAGGGACTCTAAGTTTATATGTCACTTTTGGAAGTCCATGTAGGGTAGGCTTGGTACTCAACCTCTTGCCACCCACAAATAGATGGCCAAATGGAAGTAGTGAATAGGAGAGGTGGTTCTATGATACGATCCAAGGTTAAGAGAAAAATGACTTCTTGGGAGGAACACCTACCATTGATTGAGTTTTCTTATAACTGTGTCATACAATCAAGCACGGGAATGACTCCTTTTGAGTATGTATCAATGACAATGCCTATAAGATTGACCATCCCACGGAATATCATGTGCACAACATTTTCAATGTGTGTGATCTTTCTCTAGTGGATGCGGTTGAGGATGACCAAACACCGAAATTGAGGTAAAATTCCTCTCAAGATGGAGAGGATGATACGGGTATATCAAGTTGTCCAACAGGTTTAAGGCCATTCACACATAGCCAAGCTCGGGAGCTACAAAAACTCCAGGCCATGTTCATACAAATGGCTATGTGTGAGTGTGTAATTTATCAATCTAAGGGATTTAATTTTTTGAAGTATGAAGAGGGGCTTTGAAGTGTAATTAATTTATACTCCAAAGCCGCCCCATGACCAAGGATAGAATGGTTATTTCCCTTTTATTTTGTGGTTTAATATATATTGATAATATTAGGGTTATTTCCTTAGTTAGTTCATTATTGATATTTTCCATAACACAAGTAATGTAATATTAAAACATCTCTCTCTCTCTCTCTCTTGTTCTTGAGAGGGAACCTGAAACTATAACAACCAAGTGTATTAACACTTGTGTCGTTCCTTGGCTAGAAACATAAGGTCTTGAGGTCTTTGAGCTTCTCTTGATGTAAGTATGAACTTATTGTTAACATCATTTAGTCTTAGAGTCCTTTCAAGTTATTTATCATTTTATCTTGTTATCTTGTTGTTTGTATCTTGATATAGTGAAGCCATGTGGGGCCATTTCGATTCACTATTGTTGTTGACATCTTGGTGTTCTTTTTGTTCTTGTTGTTCTCTTTTTTCCTTATTGTATGTTTTATCTTGTATCACCTAAGACAAAAAATGAGACAAAATGTTTCCTTTTGGATTTTCGGTTTTTCAAAACCTTTTTTTTGTGATTTTTTAGATAACAAGCACAAGATTAATTCCATAGGAACAAAATCAATCCTTACTTGGATACCAAATTATATGGGAGATCCCACAAAGACAACAATAACAAGAAGAAAACACAACACTAAAGTAGCAACACCAATGGTTTTGAGATTACAAGAAAAAACATGAACTAGTACAAGAAAGTAAGTGAGAAATACACTATTACAAGAAGTAGGAACTAAAGGATGCATCAAATCAACCCCTAACACTTACAATAGTAACACCACAGTCTTACGTAGACACAAGAGGGAATCCAACACTCAAGCACCAACGTTTCTAGCCAAAATGCAACACTGGTGATTCCATACTAAGTGCTACCCTAGTTAAAGTTTTCACACTCTCTCTCAAGATATCAGTTCTTTAAATCATTCAACATAAAAAAAAACTAAGGAATTAAAAATGAACTAAGTTATATTTTTATAGGCTAAACTATTACATAATGAAAATGTCCAAAACACCATTAACAATGAAAAGGGAACAAAGGGGCAGTCTTGGTGTGTCAAAATAGGGGATGCCTTTGAGTGTTTTAGAATGTATAAAGCTCTTCAAAACACTTCAACACTTGTGCTCTCGGGTAGTCATCATTCCACGCCTCCAAGAACCCTTCACACACGAAATTGCTCTCTTGAGTGTCCAAAATGGGTCCTCCATGCATGCTCTTGTTTCGTCGAGCTAACCTAAGCTTGAATCTTCAAGTGTTTTCCTCCAATTGCTCGGATATCCTATGTGATTGATGACGGTAAGATAGGTTTGGAGGAGTTCCCACATGTACTGAAACGTGGTATGATTAAGTTACCTTCGATGAGAGAATATAAACTTGGGCCCTTAAATAGGTATTTGAATCTAAAGGATGAAGTGACCAAGTTTTAAGTTTTAACTATAAGCATTTTGATCTTAAAATGGAACAAAATATTGAGGTGCTTGCTTGACTTATTTTAAGCTAGTAGGTGAATCACCTACTTTGACCTTTTGACCAACTTAAAAACTAAGTAGGTGAATCACCTATTAAGGATCCCTTGACCAGCTTATTGGGCCAAATACACTACCACCTACTTAAGTTAATTCTGGCCCAAACTAAATAAGAGAAAAGGAGGAGAATGGGCAGCCAAGGCCCAATAGTTTTTAATCCACAAAGGCCCAATATAATGGGAAAGTAGGTGCATCACCTACTTGATAAATTATGGCCCAAAAATGACCAAGAAAGTCGGCCAAGAGCAGCTCCTTTTAAAGGGATTAAAACCAGCCCTTATAGCTCATTTTAACTAGCCAAAAAAAAAACAGCTTTCAAGATTTTCTCTCTTGTTCTCTCTTAGCTATGCAGCAGCCCTAAAATTCCACTAGGGTTCTTTGGAAACCTTCCTTCCAAATTAAAGGTAAGTGAACAAATCATGAGCACATCTTAAGAATACTATAAGGATTATGTTCTCCATGATTAAACTAGAAGATATCCCTTTTTAAGTTTGGCAGTCCCTTTATCCTTGATTATTAAGAGATTTTTCTCTTTACTTTTGGTTTGTGAGTAAAGGGATCAAGCTATTGATACATTAAGGGAATAAACTAACACCGAAATTAAGGTATGGCTACTGTCCATTTTTTTCCCTTTTCCTATATACGTGTGTTGGTTGAGGATTGTGTATATGTTGTTGTTAAGAACTCAAGGGATTGTGAGTTCAATTTCTGGTTGCCATATTAAGGGATATTTGGGGCTGTTTTGGATCGGTTTTATGTATGTATGTTGGGGGCTTCTTGGTTGACGTTGGGGGAATTGTAACATCCCGTATCTTGCTTGTACTTATTCTAATTATATGGAACCTGGTATGGTCATATGGTATAGGTAACAGATGTGATTTGTTATACAATTATTAATGGTGTAGATGGAATTATAGAGGCTGCCCGTATAGTTTAATGTGATGCGACTAAGTTAACGTTAAGATAACTATTTAAACTTGGAATCGTAAGCTAGTATTTGAATATAAAATTTAAAGTGACCAAGTGTGTATAAGTTGAAGGTTAGATTAAAGGGGTTAGGAGCTGAAAATGGAGAATAATATTGAGGTGCTTGCTTGACTTATTTAAGCTAGTAGGTGAGTCACCTACTTAAGTTGTTTGAACCAAATTAATGGACCCATGGCTATGGATCAGATTTGGGTCTATGCTAATATACTCATTTGGGCCAAATTGAACAAAAGAGAAAGAAAATGGATAAGGGGCCCAACACACCAATCTGCCAAGGCCTAAATATAATTGAGCCCAACAAGAAATTAAGCAAGTAGGTGCATCACCTACTTTGAAGTTTCAGCAGCTTGGACCCTTAAGTAGGTGCATCACCTACTTGGACCAATTTGACCAATTTTATGGTCCAAAATGCAGCTAAGGAGGTGGACAAGATAGGGCCTTTAAAAGGCCAAGTTGCTGGTCATTTTACTTCACTTTTAAGTTACAAAAAAAAGAGTATATTTCAGCAAATCTCTCTACTCTCTCAAAAACAACAAGAGCAGCAGCCCTATTTTTCCTTCTAGGGTTCTTGAAGAAACCCTCCCCTTTGTAGCCCAAGGTAAGTGAAAAACACTTAAGGTTTTGTTTAATTATCTCATGGGAGATTAGGGAAACAAGTTATAAGTGTTTGACTATAAGTATATGGCTGATTATAGAACAAGCTGTTTGTTCATGTTTCCTTGTTATTGAGGAACTCTTTTTCTTCTTCTTTGGTTTAAGTGTGAAGGAAAGTTCAAGCTCTTGAAGAGTTCAATTAAAAGAATAAGTTGCTGAATTGAGGTAAGGTGACTGCCCCATTTTGTTTTTCTTATATATGAATTTGAGAGGGGATTATGGATATCTTGTTATTAAGAACTCAAGAGATGATGAGTTCAATAATTGATTGCTACAATAAAAGGGGTTTGGGACTGTTTTGTGGACTGTTTTGTATGTATATGTTATGGGCTGCCAGGTTGAAGTTGGATAAAGGTGTGATGAGTTTGTAATGAATTATAGAAGAAAGATGTAGTGATACACCACCGAACTAATGCTAGCTGCCCAATCTATTTTTCGTATTGTTTGGAATGTGTAATGAAGTCGAGGTGGTTTTGGTGAACCTTATAAGAACCTATATGGTATGTGGGTGTAATTGGAGGAAAAAAAGGGTTAAAATAACACCCTTGTTTGATAGAGTAATAGTTGCTGCCCGGTTACTGTTTTGGGTGAAATTAAGTATCTCAAATGTGTTGATTGGTTACTAGTTTGATACGGAATCAAACCAACAACACCAAGAGCTTCAAGTAGGCTCGGATTTCAGTCCAACAACACAAGAACAACAAGTTTAAGTTTCGGTTTTTCAGTCCAACAACACAAGAACAACAAGATAGATAACAATGCTAGTGAATCGAAAAGAGCCCCACACGGCTTCACTAGACTTTAAGATAACAAAATCAACAACAACAACAAGATAAAGAAAGATAGATAACTTGACATATAACATTCAAGAAACTAAGAACCCTACACCAAGAGAGGACCCTAAGTCTAATGAATATAAACACCAAGTTCTTACGAGGACCAAGAGGCACTCAACGACCTCAAAACCCTTGTTTCTAGCCAAAGAGACAACACAAGTATCCCTCTACTTGTGAGATAATAGGGACGGCTTCTAAGAGTGGAAGAGAGAGGAAATGTTTAGTGTTTTTAGGTTACAAAATCAGCAAAAAAAAACTAAGGAATAACTCTCTAACATGTTCTATTTATACTACAAACAAAAGAGGTAAAATGACCCATCCGCCCTTGCTTCTTGTGCCAACCTTGGAGAGTAGTTTATTACACATTAAGACCTCTCTTCACACATAAAAACGTTTAGGTCCTTGGTTGGTTCAATCACCAACTCACACACGGCCATTTGCATGAACAAAGCTTGGAGTTTTTGTAATTCCCGAGCTTGGCTTCGTGTGAAAGGCCGTGTACCTGTGGAGGCTGCCCCAACCGTATCATCTTCTCCATCTTGAGAGGAATTTGACCTCAAATTCAGCATTTGGTCATCTTCAACCGCATCCACGAGGGAGAGATCACCAACGTTGAAAGTGTTGTGCACTTGATATTCCGGTGGAAGGTCAATCTTGTAGGCGTTGTCATTGATTCTCTCAAGTACTTGGAAAGGACCATCACCCCTCGGCAGCGATTTGGACTTCCTTTGAGCTGGAAACCGATCCTTTCGAAGATGCACCCACACCCAATCTCCGGGTTCAAGCACAAGCCTTCTTCTCCCTTTGTTTACCCTTTTTGCAACCTCTTGGTTCTTCTTTTCAAGCTTGATCCGCACCGTCTCATGCATTTTCTTCATTGCCTCTGCTCTTTTATTTCCATCTAAGCTGGTCATGAGATCACTAGACAAAGGAGTGAGATCTAAAGGGGTAAGGGGATTCAGGCCGTAAACACATTCAAAGGGAGTCATTCCCGTGCTCGAATGTATTACCCGGTTGTATGCAAATTCCACCAAGGGTAGGTGATCTTCCCATGAAGTCAGTTTACCTTTAACCATAGAACGTAGCATAGACCCTAAGGTTCTATTTACTACCTCCGTTTGGCCATCGGTTTGTGGGTGGCAAGACGTGGAGAAAAGTAACTTCGTTCCAAGCCTACCCCACATGGACTTCCAAAAGAGACTTAGGAACTTGGAGTCCCTATCGCTCACAATAGTCCTCGGTACCCCATGAAGCTTTACAACATGTTCAACAAATAATGAAGCTACACTACGAGCATCCTCGGTTTTAGCACATGGAATAAAATGAGCCATTTTAGAGAATCTATCAACAATAACAAAAATGCTATCTCGGCCCTTTCTAGTCCTTGGCAGCCCCAAAACAAAATCCATCGAAATGTCCAACCAAGGTCTAAGGGGAGTAGGGAGTGGGGTGTATAATCCTTGAGGTAGGAGACGAGATTTCGCACTCCGGCAGGCCACGCATTGACTACAAATTTTAGTGACGTCTTTGCGCATTTTGGGCCAATAGAAGTTCTCCTCTAAGATTCCGAGGGTCTTGTCTACCCCCAAGTGCCCCATGAGGCCTCCGTCATGGGCCTCCTTTACAAATAATTCCCTCCAAGAACTAGAAGGAACACATAACCTCCTCCCTTTGAACAAATACCCATCGAACCGAGAGTAGGAGGAATGGTCATTCTCCTTAAGCCAACGGTCCCTTCCCCACTCTTCGCATTCCCTAAAAATAGGAGCAAAGGTAGGATCCTCGGGATACAACAACCGCAAGCTCTCAAAACCCATCAATTTCGAAGACAAGGTAGCAACAAGCACATGCTTCCTAGACAAGGCATCGACAACAACATTTTCCTTTCCCCTTTTGTAATGAATTACATAAGGGAAAGTCTCGATGAACTCAATCCACTTAGCATGACGCCTATTCAACTTGTCTTGGCTCTTAAGGTGTTTCAACGACTCATGATCCGTTCGTATCACAAACTCCTTAGGCCACAAATAATGTTGCCAATTTCCCAAAGCTCTGACAAGGGCGTACAACTCCAAATCATAAGTTGAGTAATTAAGAGTTGCCCCTTTGAGCTTTTCACTGAAATAAGCAACGGGCTTACCTTCTTGCATCAAAACAACCCCGATGCCAACCTTACTAGCATCACACTCTACTTCAAACATCTTATCAAAATCGGGCAATTGCAATAAAGGCGCCGAGATGAGCGTAGCTTTCAAGGCCTCAAAAGCCCTAGCCTGCTCATCACCCCATTTAAAGGGTCCGTCCTTTCTAATTACCTCGGTCAAGGGGGCTGCTATGGAACTAAATCCTTTGACAAACCTCCTATAAAAGCTTGCCAACCCGTGGAAACTTCGGATTTCTCCAATAGTTTTAGGGGTCGGCCAACTTCGAATAGAGTCTATCTTGGAATCGTCCACTTCCACACCCCTTGAGCTCACGACAAAACCCAAGAATATAACCTTATCAACACCAAAAGAACACTTCTCCATGTTGGCATACAGCTTCTCCTTTCGGAGCACATCAAACACACATCTCAAATGCATTACATGATCATCAATAGATTTACTATACACCAACACATCGTCAAAGTAAACCACCACAAACTTTCCAATATAAGGCTTCATTACATGATTCATTAGCCTCATAAAGGTGCTAGGAGCATTGGTAAGGCCGAAGGGCATGACCAGCCACTCATATAGACCGAATTTGGTCTTGAATGCGGTCTTCCACTCATCACCGGGTTGCATGCGAATTTGGTGATAGCCGCTCCTAAGGTCCACTTTAGAAAACAAACAAGATCCGTGGAGCTCATCTAACATATCATCTAGTCTAGGGATTGGATGACGATACCTTATAGTGATTTTGTTGATGGCTCTACAATCGACGCACATGCGCCAAGTTCCGTCCTTCTTCGGTACCAAAAGCACCGGAACAGCACACGGACTCATGCTTTCCTTGATGTATCCCTTGTTGAGAAGCTCCTCAACTTGTCTTTCAAGCTCCTTAGTGTCCATGGGATTGCTCCTATAGGCCGGTTTGTTTGGAAGTTGTGAACCCGACACCAAATCAATTTGGTGCTCAATTCCCCGAAGTGGGGGCAATCCTTGCGGAAGTTCTTGAGGAAATACATCTTCATACTCCTGCAACACACAAGAAATCAAAGGGGAAATGGAAGAATTAGTGGGGTTAGTATTAAAACAATGGGCCAAAAGTAACATCGGCTTGTTTTCATCATGGTCCACGAAGAGTTCTTTCCTCCTAGCCAACATCACTACGTTTTCCATCTCCCTTGTCGTTGGGACAGCCTCGGATGTCCCTACTTCCTCACCTACGGCATTCCTCCCCTTTTCTCCCTTTCCGGATTCCTTCCTCTTTCCCTTCAACTCTCTCATCTTTTGATGCCACTCATTTACTTGGGAGGGTGAAAGAGGGTGAAGTGTGACCTTTCGGCCATCCTTCTCAAGCGTATACCGATTGGACCACCCATCGTGTTTAGTAGACCTATCATATTGCCATGGTCTACCTAACAACAAGTGACATGCTTGCATTGGTGATACGAAATCAAACCAACAACACCAAGAGCTTCAAGTAGGCTCGGATTTCAGTCCAACAACACAAGAACAACAAGTTTAAGTTTCGGTTTTTCAGTCCAACAACACAAGAACAACAAGATAGATAACAATGCTAGTGAATCGAAAAGAGCCCCACACGGCTTCACTAGACTTTAAGATAACAAAATCAACAACAACAACAAGATAAAGAAAGATAGATAACTTGACATATAACATTCAAGAAACTAAGAACCCTACACCAAGAGAGGACCCTAAGTCTAATGAATATAAACACCAAGTTCTTACGAGGACCAAGAGGCACTCAACGACCTCAAAACCCTTGTTTCGAGCCAAAGAGACAACACAAGTATCCCTCTACTTGTGAGATAATAGGGACGACTTCTAAGAGAGAGAGAGAGACGAAATGTTTAGTGTTTTTAGGTTACAAAATCAGCATTCAAAAACTAAGGAATAACTCTCTAACATGTTCTATTTATTCTACAAACAAAAGGGGTAAAATGACCCATCCGCCCTTGCTTCTTGTGCCAACCTTGGAGAGTAGTTTATTACACATTAAGACCTCTCTTCACACATAAAAACGTTTAGGTCCTTGGTTGGTTCAATCACCAACTCACACACGGCCATTTGCATGAACAAAGCTTGGAGTTTTTGTAATTCCCGAGCTTGGCTTCGTGTGAAAGGCCGTGTACCTGTGGAGGCTGCCCCAACCGTATCATCCTCTCCATCTTGAGAGGAATTTGACCTCAAATTCAGCATTTGGTCATCTTCAACCGCATCCACGAGGGAGAGATCACCAACGTTGAAAGTGTTGTGCACTTGATATTCCGGTGGAAGGTCAATCTTGTAGGCGTTGTCATTGATTCTCTCAAGTACTTGGAAAGGACCATCACCCCTCGGCAGCAATTTGGACTTCCTTTGAGCTGGAAACCGATCCTTTCGAAGATGCACCCACACCCAATCTCCGGGTTCAAGCACAAGCCTTCTTCTCCCTTTGTTTACCCTTTTTGCAACCTCTTGGTTCTTCTTTTCAAGCTTGATCCGCACCGTCTCATGCATTTTCTTCATTGCCTCGGCTCTTTTATTTCCATCTAAGCTGGTCATGAGATCACTAGATAAAGGAGTGAGATCTAAAGGGGTAAGGGGATTCAGGCCGTAAACACATTCAAAGGGAGTCATTCCCGTGCTCGAATGTATTACCCGGTTGTATGCAAATTCCACCAAGGGTAGGTGATCTTCCCATGAAGTCAGTTTACCTTTAACCATAGAACGTAGCATAGACCCTAAGGTTCTGAAATTTACTACCTCCGTTTGGCCATCGGTTTGTGGGTGGCAAGACGTGGAGAAAAGTAACTTTGTTCCAAGCCTACCCCACATGGACTTCCAAAAGAGACTTAGGAACTTGGAGTCCCTATCACTCACAATAGTCCTCGGTACCCCGTGAAGCTTTACAACATGTTCAACAAATAATGAAGCTACACTACGAGCATCCTCGGTTTTAGCACATGGAATAAAATGAGCCATTTTAGAGAATCTATCAACAATAACAAAAATGCTATCTCGACCCTTTCTAGTCCTTGGCAGCCCCAAAACAAAATCCATCGAAATGTCCAACCAAGGTCTAAGGGGAGTAGGGAGTGGGGTGTATAATCCTTGAGGTAGGAGACGAGATTTCGCACTCCGGCAGGCCACGCATTGACTACAAATTTTAGTGACGTCTTTGCGCATTTTGGGCCAATAAAAGTTCTCCTCTAAGATTCCGAGGGTCTTGTCTACCCCAAAGTGCCCCATGAGGCCTCCGTCATGGGCCTCCCTCACAAATAATTCCCTCCAAGAACTAGAAGGAACACACAACCTCCTCCCTTTGAACAAATACCCATCGAACCGAGAGTAGGAGGAATGGTCATTCTCCTTAAGCCAACGGTCCCTTCCCCACTCTTCGCATTCCCTAAAAATAGGAGCAAAGGTAGGATCCTCGGGATACAACAACCGCAAGCTCTCAAAACCCATCAATTTCGAAAACAAGGTAGCAACAAGCATATGCTTCCTAGACAAGGCATCGGCAACAACATTTTCCTTTCCCCTTTTGTAATGAATTACATAAGGGAAAGTCTCGATGAACTCAATCCACTTAGCATGACGCCTATTCAACATGTCTTGGCTCTTAGGGTGTTTCAACGACTCATGATCCGTTCGTATCACAAACTCCTTAGGCCACAAATAATGTTGCCAATTTCCCAAAGCTCTAACAAGGGCGTACAACTCCAAATCATAAGTTGAGTAATTAAGAGTTGCCCCTTTGAGCTTTTCACTGAAATAAGCAACGGGCTTACCTTCTTGCATCAAAACATCCCCGATGCCAACCTTACTAGCATCACACTCTACTTCAAACATCTTATCAAAATCGGGCAATTGCAATAAAGGCGCCGAGATGAGCGTAGCTTTCAAGGCCTCAAAAGCCCTAGCCTGCTCATCACCCCATTTAAAGGGTCCGTCCTTTCTAATTACCTCGGTCAAGGGGGCTGCTATGGAACTAAATCCTTTGACAAACCTCCTATAAAAGCTTGCCAACCCGTGGAAACTTCGGATTTCTCCAATAGTTTTAGGGGTCGGCCAACTTCGAATAGAGTCTATCTTGGAATCGTCCACTTCCACACCCCTTGAGCTCACGACAAAACCCAAGAATATAACCTTATCAACACCAAAAGAACACTTCTCCATCTTGGCATACAGCTTCTCCTTTCGGAGCACATCAAACACACATCTCAAATGCATTACATGATCATCAATAGATTTACTATACACCAACACATCGTCAAAGTAAACCACCACAAACTTTCCAATATAAGGCTTCATTACATGATTCATTAGCCTCATAAAGGTGCTAGGAGCATTGGTAAGGCCGAAGGGCATGACCAGCCACTCATATAGACCGAATTTGGTCTTGAATGCGGTCTTCCACTCATCACCGGGTTGCATGCGAATTTGGTGATAGCCGCTCCTAAGGTCCACTTTAGAAAACAAACAAGATCCGTGGAGCTCATCTAACATATCATCTAGTCTAGGGATTGGATGACGATACCTTATAGTGATTTTGTTGATGGCTCTACAATCGACGCACATGCGCCAAGTTCCGTCCTTCTTCGGTACCAAAAGCACCGGAACAGCACACGGACTCATGCTTTCCTTGATGTATCCCTTGTTGAGAAGCTCCTCAACTTGTCTTTCAAGCTCCTTAGTGTCCATGGGATTGCTCCTATTGGCCGATTTGTTTGGAAGTTGTGAGCCCGGCACCAAATCAATTTGGTGCTCAATTCCCCGAAGTGGGGGCAATCCTTGCGGAAGTTCTTGAGGAAATACATCTTCATACTCCTGCAACACACAAGAAATCAAAGGGGAAATGGAAGAATTAGTGGGGTTAGTATTAAAACAATGGGCCAAAAGTAACATCGGCTTATTTTCATCATGGTCCACGAAGAGTTCTTTCCTCCTAGCCAACATCACTACGTTTTCCATCTCCCTTGTCGTTGGGACAGCCTCGGATGTCCCTACTTCCTCACCTACGGCATCCCCCTCCTTTTCTCCCTTTCCGGATTCCTTCCCCTTTCCCTTCAACTCTCTCATCTTTTGATGCCACTCATTTACTTGGGAGGGTGAAAGAGGGTGAAGTGTGACCTTTCGGCCATCCTTCTCAAGCGTATACCGGTTGGACCTCCCATCGTGTTTAGTAGACCTATCATATTGCCATGGTCTACCTAACAACAAGTGACATGCTTGCATTGGGATCACGTCACAAAGCACTTCATCGTGGTAGTTTCCCACCTTAAACCGAATCACACATTGCCTTGTGAGCTTTAATTCACCACAATCGTTCAACCATTGTAGCTTGTAAGGACTAGTGTGTAGTGTAGTTGGTAGCTTCAAGAAATTTACCATAGCATGGCTCGCAACATTTGTACAACTACCACTATCAATCACCAAGGTGCACACACTCCCCTTTACAAGACACTTAGTATGGAATAGATTTTCCCTTTGACTCGGGTCATCTATCGCCTTACTAATCATGACACGTCTAACCACAAAGTTTGGAACCACACACTCCCCTTCTTGTGGATAGACATCTTCACTACCATCTAATTCATCATCATTCGGCCCATTTTCAGCTCCCTCTCCATCTTGAGGCTCGGCCTCATCCTCCCCCCTTTCGGAAACCACCTCCTCACCAAGGTAGTACACTTTCCCTTCTCGTAGGATCACATTGCGCTGGTTCGGACATTCATTGGCCTTATGCCCCCAACCTTGGCACTTGAAGCATTGGAACCCCTTTGGGTTGGGATATTTGTGAGCCTCCGGTTTCGGAGGGAATTTAGGGACTGTTTTGGACTCGGGCAGCTTCATAGGGGCGGGTTGGTCCTTGTTTTTGGGCCAACCCGAGGGGGTTTGTACCCTTGCCTTGAAGGATGATCTCTCCTTAAGTTCCCTTTCAATCTCAAGGGCCGCTTGGAATATACCGTCAATGGTTTCAAACCGGTGAAGGGTCAAATGAGTGGAGATCTCTTTGTTCAACCCACACTTGAACCGGATGATGTCGTGACTGATTTTCTCCCCACGATGATCAAGTTTCAACATGAGTTGTTGGAACTCGTCAAAATAGGCCATCACACTCTTGCCTCCTTGCCGCAAGCCATATAATCTAGAAAGCAACTCATGACGATATCTCTCGGGAAGGTATCATTGTCTCATCAAATACCTCAACCGATACCAAGGTGGTGGCTGCCCATTGACTAATTCATTACCAAATCGTTTAACATACTCCCACCAAGTGTTAGCATAGCCCTCAAGGTGAGCTATAGCGTAGCAACTCTTCTTTTCGTCCGAGATGTCATTAACTTGGAAAACTTTGTCACAAGCCGATTCCCAAGTTAAGTAGGCCTCGGGATCACTTTCACCCTTAAAGATGGGTAGGCTCAACTTGATGGTGTTGATGCCTACGTCTCTCTCTTGGTGTCGGTTTCCCCTATCTCCATACCCCCGGTATCTCCTAGGTTCTCCTCGACCCCCTCTTAACTCCTCCTCCCTCATATAAGCATCATCAAAGGCTCCATCTCCTTCATACTCCTCTCTACCGTATCCTTCAAAGTGGGCTGGTCGGCCTTGGCCGTTTTGATTCGGAGGATTTGGAATTTGTGGTCTTTGGGTTAATGGAGCTTGGAATGGAGGGTTCGGATTTAGTGGAGGTACTTGGCGTCCAAATCCCTCTTGTGGAATTGGAGGGGCTTGGAAATGTAGTGGTCTAGTGGGGTCTCGGTTTGGAGGAAAATAGGTAGTTTGGCTTGCGGTATTTAGTGGAGCTTGGGGTGCATTTAGCATTTGGTGGACTGTTTTGGGGGTGATGGTTGCAGAGGAGGTCCTATCATGACCATTGGTAGATACATGTAGAGGAGTAGAAGGACGAGAGTTCCTTTGACTCTCCACTTGTTCTAATCTCCCACTAATAGTCGACACTTCCCCCTTTATTGCTGCCAAGTCCCCTCTCACGGCCCCAAATTCCGAATTCAACCTTTCAAGTGTCCGGGTAACGGCCTCAAGAGTGACCCTCATAGAATCAAGGGCATTAGTATCCACATTATGAGACGTAGCTCCTTCCATTGTCAAGATATTATCCGCTTTAGTTCACCGCAAGTTCGTGTTCCACAAGTGTTGTATAATTGGCTAGTAACCGTGAAATTTTTAAGGTATGAGTAAGCTCTTATCCGGAATGGATTCTTGTTTGAAGACTCAAAGAATTCTTGCCGGACTAGAGTCAAAAATCAGCAATTCATTCAAACGAACAAAAGCACTCAAATAATCGTTGACACGAACAAACGGTTCAAGGAACTAGTTGACAACCTAGTAGGAAGGTACTAGTTTGTTAATTAGTTCTAGGACCAAGTAAGGGAAACCAAGGATCAACAATTAGCAACCAAAGAATATCCTAAGTTGAGCTTATAGTGACGTGGCAGCATGCAATGGTTCCACACGTTCTTCTTCTTTTTTTTTTTTTTTGTGTTAATATTCACACAACTTGTTATAGTTTGCAAAGTGTTTTGGTGGGAAAAATAAAATCTTGTAGTATTTCACCCTTTTCAAACTCAAGAAAGTGAGGTTTGGTTGACTAATCCCACAAAACAAGGCTCCTTGAATTAGGGAAAAGTGATTGACAAGACTAAAAGGTGATGGGTGCAAGTCTTTCACAACAACTTTATAGCTTGTCTTACAACTTGAGCACACAACAAGATGAACAAGTTCAAAAGATGAACACCTCAACAAACTTCATCAACTTCTTTAGCACATAAACACACAACCACCGATTTTTCTTTTGGTTATCAACAACATACAACTTTCGGCCACTTCAAGTCACTACACAATGTTCAAGTTTTCAAGCTCAACTTTTGGATCTAGACACCTTAGTGTTGGTGAGAAAGAAACCAACACTAGAAACTCACTAAACAAGCAAAATAACACCTAGATCTAAACATACAACATCATTCTTGGTTTCAACTTTTAATGGACAGATTGATACAAAATCAAACCAACAACACCAAGAGCTTCAAGTAGGCTCGGATTTCAGTCCAACAACACAAGATCAACAAGTTTAAAGTTTCGGTTTTTCAGTCCAACAACACAAGAATAACAAGATAAACAACAATGCTAGTGAATCGAAAAGAGCCCCACACGGCTTCACTAGACTTTAAGATGACAAAATCAACAACAACCACAAGATAAGGAAAGATAGATAACTTGACATATAACATTCAAGAAACTAAGAACCCTAACATCAAGAGAGGACCCTAAGTCTAATGAATATAAACACCAAGTTCTTACGAGGACCAAGAGGCACTCAACGACCTCAAAACCCTTGTTTCTAGCCAAAGAGACAACACAAGTATCCCTCTACTTGTGATAATCTTGGTCTCACTATCTATCTTTTATTTTCTTGCAAATCGTGTATGTGTTGTGTAGTGGACTGTTTTGGGGTCTTGTTGAATCCGAAACTTGCATTATTGTTGTTCATCACGTTTTGTGGCTGTTTTGGGTGTCAAATACACCATTGTTATCTCGTATTCTTGTTGTTGTAGTGAATCCGAGAGTGGTCTCCATCTTGGTCCTCAAATCCTTAAGATTAGTGGACTGTTTTGGAGGGTGTATTGGACTGATTTGGTGGTTGTTTCGTGCTTCCCTTGTCAATTCCGTATCATTTGTTATCAAAGCATGGCTTGATATTGTTCCTACAAGATCAATCTTGGGCTTGCTTGTTAGAAAATTCAAAAAAAAAAAGTGTTAAAAACTGAAAAATCAAAAAGAAGCAAATCTGTCCATTTTGTGTTCTTGGCCGAAATTGTGTTATTGTTGTGTCTTGGCCGAGATTTTTACTTGTTTTGTTGTTTCTAGTGTTAGTTTTCTTCATCTCTAACACTCTTTAGTCTAAATCTAAGTTTGAGCTTACATTGTTGGTGTTGTATACGTGAACTTGGACTTGGCCGATTTGTTGTTGAACATTGTTGTGGTGGGCTGTTTTGGCCTTGTGGCTTTCATCTTGTTGTTGTTATAAGCTTGGCCACGTGATATTGTTTTTAATTGGTGGATTGAGAACCATTTTGTTGAAGGTGTAGTTGTCTTGGCCAAGTGTTGGAGATATTGTTATTGTGGAATTTGGGAGTGGCCGTGTGAAAATTGTTGGTGTTCTTGGAGATTATTGTTGTAGTTCTTGGTGTTGTTGTTGTTGTTCTTGATGTTCATCACCACCTTCATATATTGTTGAAGATAAAGTGAATGTTAAATCTAAAAAGTTGAAGGAAAAGGGTGTATTATTTGTTAGTCTTGAAAGACACTACAACCAACAAAGACCTATCAATCAAGTCTCAACCACTTTCCAACACTTTTCCATGATTTAAGGATTCATGTTTTAAGGAGAAGTACAATAAAGTCAAGTCTTGAAAACTTGAAATTGAAAAGGGCTCCAAGACTTGTTTGAATTTCCCTCCTTAAACTAATTCCACCAAAGTCCAAATTGAAAAATTGACCAAGACTTGAAATTGGACAACAAAAGTTGTGTGGGACCGAAACCAATACGTGACTGCCATGTCATCACTGCTACTGTTCACGCAATATTTCCGAGCTCAAAATTTTAGATTCTTAGTTTCATCGTATTGTTTCATTAGTTTCATGTCTTTATTCTAGAATTAATTAACAACTAGTAATCACCTACTTAGTTGTAGATTAATTATTGAATCCGTTTCTACGCGTCTTCGTTGTTTGTGTGCTTTTCTCATTTTTAACTCGTAGTAACCTCTTTGTTTCAAGTTCGTAAGTGAATTTTATTTTTGTGTCTTGAGTCGATCAAACAAGAATCTATTCCGGCCACCAAGTAGAATGGACATCCTATTGACTACCGGAGTATAAACAACCTTTCAATATTTGCCGCTCCAATTGTGAGAATCACAAAGGTGAGTGAATACGAGTGTTAGTGAGAGGTTTTTACTACTAATCTTGTTTGTTCATTTTGTAGGTTTAAAAGGTGATATAAGGGGAATATGTCTTCGATAGCCGGGGATTATTGTGACTACAACATGGGAGCCTATGATTGTAGTGAAGGGTTTTATGGCTACGAAGTTGAGGGAGATTGCGGAGGCTATGAAAATAGCCATGATCGAGACTTGGGCAGATTTGAAAGTTACTGTTTTCAGGGAGAAAATGAGGTGAATGAAGTGCCTAGTGCTTATGGTAACTTTGGAGATGATGTAGGACCTCGTGATGGATCTTATGATGATGTTGGGGCATGTGAGGAGTCTTACACTTCTTACTCCGAACCTAGATTTGGTGTTAGGTATAACCCTTTTGTTTGCAAAGCTTATGAGAGCTATGATGAGGGTACACGTGAGGAGTATGAAGATCCATATTCTCCACCTTGTAGTACTTCTTATCAAAGTCGATATAGTGTGAATGGTTATACTAGCTCTAGTGGAGGTTGTCCAATGAGAAGAAGAGGGTATGCATCTCCAAAACTAAGGGGTACTCGTATGCCTTACAATGTAGATCCAAGAAGGAATGTACACTCCGGAAAGGTGACCATGTGTGGGATACCGGGCTGCCTCATTGAGCTAAATGATAGGTACCATAGAAACTATATCGTTCCATCCATGGTTGACTACTTGGGGTTGTTTCGTGAGCCTTTACTTGTTCCATACTTCTTGGACGGATTTAAGGTTACTGAGAAGGTCAAGGTTGTCTTCTCCCAATTTGAATACCATGAGGAGGTGTGGTGCGATATTCTTTCATTGACATACGGTCATGTATGCTTAGGTGCCAATTGGTTTGCACAACATAAAGTTCCAAACGTGCAAAATTGGCCAAATATTATAAGAGACCAGTGGGGGAATCGCCTCATGACTTACTTGCTGCCTAAGCCACGAAGAGAAATGCCTACCTACTCCAATCCGAATTATTATGAGAGACAAAAGATTGAGAGGACTAAGGGAGTGCAAGGTGGTAATCCGAGAGTTGAAAAAAGAGAGGTTGTGTGGAGCAAAGTGAGGGGATTACCACCAAACGATGCTAACATTGGTTGTCCTTCTATTTCTAAGAACATTTGTGTAGGTACCAACATGGCAAGCGAAGAAGAACAATGCCAAAAGGAAGTTGCTGCCCAAGCTTTTGGAGGACCTTCACACCATGACAAAGAAGAATCTACTCAAGGACTTCAAGGTAAAATGGATAACTCTTACACTTTTGTACATGTGAATGATAATTGTGTGGCTAGTAGCCCATTGAGTGTGAGTTGTAGTTTTCCTATATGTGAGTCTATTGTTTCTTTGCCACTTGATGATGATGTACATATTGTGAGTTTGGATACACTAGTTGACCCTATTGATAACAAAATTGACTCCGCTTGTGAGATCAATTTATGTCCACCTAGTGTTGAAGCCTATATGTTGAATGGAAGTACATCATCTTGTGTAATGGGTGTTGATCAACTTGTTCGTGAAAACTGTCCACCACTTGAGTATGTGTGTGATGTGCTTAATAGGACTCAAGTGAGTGAAATATTTGAAAATGTTGGTCAACAAAGTGAGAATGAACCCGAGAGCTCTTCTTGGGGTAATATTGTGTTTGAAACATCCTTGAAACTTGATATTGATCATTTAGAGAGTGAGGAACTTTCTTGTTCCAAATCTGTCCGTGAGGTAGATCACACTCTTTTTAGGTATAATGTCTTGTTTGAAGATGATTTAAACACTCCTAATGAACCTAGTGGTGAAAATGACGGTATAGCTTGCCTTGGAAGCTATAGCCTATATGCTAACCCACTATGGTGTGACAACATTCCTCCTAAAGAGGGAAATCTCTTCTTGGAAGATGAGAGTACTCTTAAGGGTAAGGAATGTGTAGTTGCGGAAGCTACTTCTTCTTCTACTTTGTGTGATTTCATTGTTGAGAGTACTCATGGTGATTATTGGGAAACTAGTAGTGAGTACACACATGAGAGCACCTTAGTAGAAGTCGATTTGAGTGATACCTTTCTCTACTCTCTATTTGATTTGGATGATATGTATGTTATTGTAGAGAGTATGTCATTTAGTTTAGGTGTAGATCTCGGGAAATGGAAGTGTTGTCGAGACCCATGTCTATGGCCACTTTTCCCATTTGACCCCGGTGCCAAATTTAGAAATGGTGATATTGGTGCACCAAAATTGTTGCTTGGTCTACATGACAAGCAAAGTGTTACTCTTGATGTATCCTATACCCAAATCCTTTGTACATCTTTTATTGAGTTTTTAATATTCCTTTCAAAGGATTCTTGGTTATATTGCAAATATGTGCAACCTTGGCATATTGAGATGATTTGTTATGCTAACCCTAACCCTCATGCCATGAGGAATTTGTATTTGTTTCTCCTCTCTTCTGTTTTGCAAGGTTTGGATTCGAGGTCGAATCCTTTTCAAGAAAGGGAGGATGATACGGGACAAATGGCCATCTTATATTTTGATGACATCTTTGGAAGCCAACATATAGAGGATCAAGACTTGGTCACCTCGAGAATACAAGAACATGCATGGAGAACCTGTTTTGAGCATAACTTAAAGCAATCTCGCGTATGGAAGATTGCTTGGAGCATTTAAGATTGAGGACTCACGGTTTTGGACCTTAATTAAGGGCATTTTGGACATTACACATGGTGTATTAACACACCATGGCCGCACCTATCATTAAGGGCAAGGTGGTCTTTTTGTCTTCTTTTGTAATACACTATAAATAGGTCATTTTAGCTCATTTCTTGGAGTTTTTGAATGATGAAGAATTGAAAGACATATTTTCTCTCTTTGGAGAGTGTAACACCATTAGTTGTAGGACTTGGAAAAGTCACCCTTAGCATAGGGCTTGGAAAAGCCAATATTGATCTTTGCTTGGAAACGGTAGATCTTGAGGCGAGTTCATTCCCTTGGTGGTCACCGTAAGAGTGTGGTTTTGATTGTTACATTCATTAGGGGTTAGTGTTGAAATACACTTGGTTCTTAATCTTGTGATAATCTTGGTCTCACTATCTATCTTTTATTTTCTTGCAAATCGTGTATGTGTTGTGTAGTGGACTGTTTTGGGGTCTTGTTGAATCCGAAACTTGCATTATTGTTGTTCATCTTGTTCATCACGTTTTGTGGCTGTTTTGGGTGTCAAATACACCATTGTTATCTCGTATTCTTGTTGTTGTAGTGAATCCGAGAGTGGTCTCCATCTTGGTCCTCAAATCCTTAAGATTAGTGGACTGTTTTGGAGGGTGTATTGGACTGATTTGGTGGTTGTTTTGTGCTTCCCTTGTCAATCTCGTATCACCATTTGTCCCGTATCATCCTCCCCTTCTTGAAAAGGATTCGACCTCGAATCCAAACCTTGCAAAACCGAAAAGAGGACCAACAAATGCAAACTCCTCATGGCATGAGGGTTAGGGTTAGCATAACAAATCATCTCATCATGCCAAGGTTGCACATATTTGCAATATAACCAAGAATCCTTTGAAAGGAATATTAAAAAATCAATAAAAGATGTACAAAGGATTTGGTTATAGGAATACATCAAGAGTGCCACTTTGCTTGTCATGTAGACCAAGCAGCAAGTTTGGTGCACCAACATCACCATTTCTAAATTTGGCACCGGGGTCAAATGGGAAAAGTGGCCATAGACATGGGTCTCGACAACACTTCCCTTTCCCGAGATCTACACCTAAACTAAATGACATACTCTCTACAATAACATACATATCATCCAAATCAAATAGAGAGTAGAGAAAGGTATCACTCAAATCGACTTCTACTAAGGTGCTCTCATGTGTGTACTCACTACTAGTTTCCCAATAATCACCATGAGTACTCTCAACAATGAAATCACACAAAGTAGAAGAAGAAGTAGCTTCCGCAACTACACATTCCTTACCCTTAAGAGTACTCTCATCTTCCAAGAAGAGATTTCCCTCTTTAGGAGGAATGTTGTCACACCATAGTGGGTTAGCATATAGGCTATAGCTTCCAAGGCAAGCTATACCGTCATTTTCACCACTAGGTTCATTAGGAGTGTTTAAATCATCTTCAAACAAGACATTATTCCTAAAAAGAGTGTGATCTACCTCACGGACAGATTTGGAACAAGAAAGTTCCTCACTCTCTAAATGATCAATATCAAGTTTCAAGGAGGTTTCAAACACAATATTACCCCAAGAAGAGCTCTCGGGTTCATTCTCACTTTGTTGACCAACATTTTCAAATATTTCACTCACTTGAGTCCTATTAAGCACATCACACACATACTCAAGTGGTGGGTAATTTTCACACATAAGTTGATCAACACAAATTTCAGAAGATAACGTACTTTCATTCAACATAATGGTTTCAACACTAGGTGGACATAAATCGATCTTACAAGAAGAGTCTATTCGGTCATCAATAGGATCAACTAGTGTATCCACACTCACAACATGTACATCATCATCAAGTGGCAAAGAAACAATACACTCACATATAGGCAAGCTACAACTCACACTCAATGGGCTACTAGCCACACAATTATCATTCACATGTACGAAAGTGTAAGAGTTTGCCATTTTACCTTGAAGTCCTTGAGTAGATTCTTCTTTGTCATGGTGTGAAGGTCCTCCAAAAGTTTGGGCAGCAACTTCCTTTTGGCATTGTTCTTCTTCGCTTGCCATGTTGGTACCTACACAAATGTCCTTAGAAATAGAAGGACAACCAATGTTAGTATAGTTTGGTGGTAATCCCCTCACTTCGCTCAACACAACCTCTCCTTTTTCCACTCTCGGATTACCACCTTTCACTCCCTTACTCCTCTCAATCTTTTGTCTCTCATAATAAGTTGAATTGGAGTAGGTAGGAACTTCTTTTTGCGGCCCGGGCAGAATGTACGTCTCAAGGCAATTTCCCCATCGGTCTCTTACAATATTAGGCCAATTTTGCATATTTGGAACTTTATGTTGTGCAAACCAATCGGCGCCCAAGCTCACATAACCATAGGTTATGGGAAAAACATCACACCACACCTCCTCATGGTAATTAAATTGGGAGAAGACAACTTTTACCCTCTCGGTAACCTTAAACCTGTCCAAGAAGTATGGAACAAGTAAAGGCTCGCAAAATAACCCCAAGTAATCAACCATGGATGGAACAATGTAGTTTCTATAGTACCTATCATTTAACACAACGAGGCAGCCCGGTATCCCACAAATGGTCACCTTTCCGGAGTGTACACTCCTTCTCGGATCAACATTGTAAAGCACATGAGTACCCCTCGGTTTTGGAGATGCATACTCTCTTCTTCTCATTGGAAAACCTACACTATTGCTAGTATAACCATTCACACTATATCGACCTTGATAAGAAGTACTACAAGGTGGAGAATATGAATCTTCACACTCCTCACGTGTACTCTCATCATAGCTCTCATAAGGTTTGCGAACGAAAGGGTTATACCTAACACCAAATCTAGGTTCGGAGTGGGGAGTGCGAGACTCCTCACATGTCCCAACTTCATCATAAGATCCATCACGAGGTCCTACATCATCTCCAAAGTCACCATAAGCACTAGGCACTTCATTCACCTCATTTTCTCCCTCAAAACAGTAACTTTCAAATCTGCCTATGTTTTGATCATGACTATTTTCATAGCCTCCGCAATCTCCCTCAACTTCGTAGCCATAAAAACCCTCACTACAATCATAGTCTCCCATATTGTAGTCACAATAATCCCTGGCTATCGAAGTCATGTTCCCCTTATATCACCCTTTAAACCTACAAAATGAACAAACAAGATTAGTCGTAAAGCTCCTCACCAACACTCGATACACTCACCTTTGTGATTCTCACAATTGGAGCGGCGAATATTGAAAGTTGCTTATACTCCGGTAGTCAATAGGATGTCAATTCTACTTGGCGGCCGGAATAGATTCTTGTTTGATCGACTCAAGACACAACACAAAATCTACTTACGAACTTGAAACAAAGAAGTTACTACGAGTTAAAAATGAGAAAAGCACACAAATAACAAAGACACGACAAACGGACACAAAACTAACTTACAAACTAGTAGGAGATTACTAGGTTGTCAATTAGTGTTCGAACCAACAAACGAACTAAGAGACAATAAAAATGAAACTAAGAAATCTCAAATTTGAGCCAAAATTTGATGCGTGAACAGTAACTTGATGACGTGGCAGCCACGTATTGGTCTCGGTCCCACACAACTTTGTTGTCCAATTTCAAGTCTTGGTCAATTTTTCAATTTGGACTTTGGTGGAATTTGTTTAAGGAGGGAAATTCAAACAAGTCTTGGAGCCCTTTTCAATTTCAAGTTTTCAAGACTTGACTTTATTGTACTTCTCCTTAAAACATGGATCCTTAAATCATGGAAAAGTGTTGGAAAGTGGTTGAGACTTGATTGATAGGTCTTTGTTGGTTGTAGTGTCTTTCAAGACTAACAAATAATACACCCTTTTCCTTCAACTTTTTAGATTTAACATTCACTTTATCTTCAACAATATATGAAGGTGGTGATGAACATCAAGAACAACAACAACAACACCAAGAACTACAACAATAATCTCCAAGAACACCAACAATTTTCACACGGCCACTTCCAAATTCCACAATAACAATATCTCCAACACTTGGCCAAGACAACTACACCTTCAACAAAATGGTCCTCAATCAACCAATTAACAACAATATCACGTGGCCAAGCTTATAACAACAACAAGATGAAAGCCACAAGGCCAACTCCAAGATAATAATGTTTTCACACGGCCAAGATTACAAAACCAACAACGGCCAAGTCTCTTTGGTGTTGCATTTCAGTTTTTTTTTTTTTTTTTTTTAACAAGAGATGAAGGTTGTGAAGAACTTCAAGAACAACAACAATACTCTTTTCAAGATCTACAACAACACCACAACACAAGGCCTTCAACTCGGTCAAGGCTAGAACAACAACATCCAATCGGCCACACTTTGTTCACAACAACAATATTAACAATTCAAGCTCAAGTTTGGATCGACTCAAAGTGTTAGTGAGGAACAAAACTAACACTACAAATACACAAGACAAGTAAAAGACTTCTAGACCTAGACTCAAGAACAAATCTCGGCTAAGAACACAATTTCGGCCAAGACAACAACAATGGACAGATTGCAATTTTTCTGAAATTTTCAGCTTTTCAACAATTTTTTTTTTATTTTTTTATTTTCTAACAAGCAAGCCCAAGATTGATCTTGTAGAAACAAGATCAAGCCATGCTTTGATACCAAATGATACGGGACAAATACAAGGGAAGCACGAAACAACCACCAAATCAGTCCACTAATCTTAAGGATTCGAGGACCAAGATGGAGACCTCACTCGGACTCGCTACCAACAACAAGAATACAAGATACAAGAGTATATTTCAACACCAAAACAGTGACAAAACGTGATGAACAAGATGAACAACAATAATACAAGTTTCGGATTCAACGAAGACCCCAAAACAGTCCACTACACAACACATACACGATTTGCAAGAAAATAAAGATAGATAGTGAGACCAAGATTATTACAAGATTAAGAACCAAGTGTATTTCAACACTAACCCCTAATGAATGTAACAATCAAAACCACACTCTTACGGTGACCACCAAGGGAATGAACTCGCCTCAAGATCTACCGTTTCCAAGCAAAGATCAATATTGGCTTTTCCAAGCCCTATGCTAAGGGTCACTTTTCCAAGTCCTACAACTAATGGTGTTACACTCTCAAAAGAGAGAAAAATATGTCTTTCAATTCTTCATCATTCAAAAACTCGTGAAAATAAGACTAAAGGGGCCTATTTATAATACATTGCAAATGAAGATAACAAGACCACTTTGCCCTTAATGAGAGGGGCGGCCATGGTGTGTAAATACACCATGTGTAATGTCCAAAATACCCTTAATTAAGGTCCAAAACCGTGAGTCCTCAACCTTAAATTCTCCAAGCAATCTTCCACACGCGAGATTGCTTTAAGTTATGCTCAAAACGGGTCCTCCATGCATGCTCTTGTTTTCTCGAGGTGACCAAGTCTTGAGTCTCTATGTGTTGGCCTCCAAAAATGTCATCAAAAGATAAGATGGCCATTTGTCCCGTATCACGTTTTGATTCGGAGGATTTGGAATTTGTGGTCTTTGGTTTAATGGAGCTTGGAATGGAGGGTTCGGATTTAGTGGAGGTACTTGGCGTCCAAATCCCTCTTGTGGAATTGGAGGGGTTTGGAAATGTAGTGGTCTAGTGGAGTCTCGGTTTGGAGGAAAATAGGTAGTTTGGCTTGCGGTATTTAGTGGAGCTTGGGGTGCATTTAGCATTTGGTGGACTGTTTCGGGGGTGATGGTTGCGGAGGAGGTCCTATCATGACCATTGGTAGATACATGTAGAGGAGTAGAAGGACGTGAGTTCCTTTGACTCTCCACTTGTTCTAATCTCCCACTAATAGTCGACACTTCCCCCTTTATTGCTGCCAAGTCCCCTCTCACGGCCCCAAATTCCGAATTCAACCTTTCAAGTGTCCGGGTAACGGCCTCAAGAGTGACCCTCATAGAATCAAGGGCATTAGTATCCACACTATGAGACGTAGTTCCTTCCATTGTCAAGATATTATCCGCTTTAGTTCACCACAAGTTCGTGTTCCACAAGTGTTGTATAATTGGCTAGTAACCGTGAAATTTTTAAGGTATGAGTAAGCTCTTATCCGGAATGGATTCTTGTTTGAAGACTCAAAGAATTCTTGCCGGACTAGAGTCAAAAATCAGCAACTCATTCAAACGAATAAAAGCACTCAAATAAACGTTGACACGAACAAACGGTTCAAGGATCTAATTGACAACCTAGTAGGAATGTAGTTTGTTAATTAGTTCTAGGACCAAGTAAGGGAAACCAAGGATCAACAATTAGCAACCAAAGAATATCCTAAGTTGAGCTTATAGTGACGTGGCAGCATGCAATGGTTCCACACGTTTTTCTTCTCTTTTTTTTTTTTTTTGTTAATATTCACACAACTTGTTATAGTTTGCAAAGTATTTTTGGTGGGAAGAAATAAAATCTTGTAGTATTTCACCCTTTTCAAACTCAAGAAAGTGATGTTTGGTAGACTAATCCCACAAAACAAGGCTCCTTGAATTAGGGAAAAGTGATTGACAAGACTAAAAGGTGATGGGTGCAAGTCTTTCACAACAACTTTATAGCTTGTCTTACAACTTGAGCACACAACAAGATGAACAAGATGAACAAGTTCAAAAGATGAACACCTCAACAATCTTCTTCAACTTCTTTAGCACATAAACACAACATCCACCGATTTTATTTCTTTTTGGTCATCAACAACATACAACTTTCGGCCACTTCAAGTCACTACACAATGTTCAAGTTTTCAAGCTCAACTTTTGGATCTAGACACCTTAGTGTGGGTGAGAAAGAAACCAACACTAGGAACTCACTAAACAAGCAAAATAACACTTAGATCTAGACATGCAACATCATTCTCGGATTCTACTTTTAATGGACAGATTTTCAGAATTTCCTTTTGGTGTTGTTTGTTTAAGCCGAATACTAGCCCAAGATGGGTTATGTTGGAACACAACCGGTCTTGCTTTGATACCAAATGATACAAAATCAAACCAACAACACCAAGAGCTTCAAGTAGGCTCGGATTTCAGTCCAACAACACAAGATCAACAAGTTTAAAGTTTCGGTTTTTCAGTCCAACAACACAAGAATAACAAGATAAACAACAATGCTAGTGAATCGAAAAGAGCCCCACACGGCTTCACTAGACTTTAAGATGACAAAATCAACAACAACCACAAGATAAGGAAAGATAGATAACTTGACATATAACATTCAAGAAACTAAGAACCCTAACATCAAGAGAGGACCCTAAGTCTAATGAATATAAACACCAAGTTCTTACGAGGACCAAGAGGCACTCAACGACCTCAAAACCCTTGTTTCTAGCCAAAGAGACAACACAAGTATCCCTCTACTTGTGAGATAGTAGTGGCGGCTTCCAAGAGTGGAAGAGAGAGAGAAAAGTTTAGTGTTCTTAGGTTACAAAAATCAGCATTCAAAAAGTGAGGACTAACTCTCTAACATGTTCTATTTATACTACAAACAAAAGGGGTAAAATGACCCATCCGCCCTTGCTTCTTGTGCCAACCTTGAAGAGTAGCTTATTACACATTAAGACCTCTCTTCACACATAAAAACGTTTAGGTCCTTGGTTGGTTCAATCACCAACTCACACAAGGCCACTTGCATGAACAAAGCTTGGAGTTTTTGTAATTCCCGAGCTTGGCTTCGTGTGAAAGGCCGTGTACCTGTGGAGGCTGCCCCAACCGTATCACAGATTTTCAGAATTTCCTTTTGGTGTTGTTTGTTTAAGCCGTGAACTAGCCCAAGATGGGTTATGTTGGAACACAACCGGTCTCGCTTTGATACCAAATGATACGGAATCAAACCAACAACACCAAGAGCTTCAAGTAGGCTCGGATTTCAGTCCAACAACACAAGAACAACAAGTTTAAGTTTCGGTTTTTCAGTCCAACAACACAAGAACAACAAGATAGATAACAATGCTAGTGAATCGAAAAGAGCCCCACACGGCTTCACTAGACTTTAAGATAACAAAATCAACAACAACAAGAAGATAAAGAAAGATAGATAACTTGACATATAACATTCAAGAAACTAAGAACCCTACACCAAGAGAGGACCCTAAGTCTAATGAATATAAACACCAAGTTCATATGAGGACCAAGAGGCACTCAACGACCTCAAAACCCTTGTTTCTAGCCAAAGAGACAACACAAGTATCCCTCTACTTGTGAGATAATAGGGACGGCTTCTAAGAGAGAGAGAGAGACAAAATGTTTAGTGTTTTTAGGTTACAAAATCAGCATTCAAAAACTAAGGAATAACTCTCTAACATGTTCTATTTATACTACAAACAAAAGGGGTAAAATGACCCATCCGCCCTTGCTTCTTGTGCCAACCTTGGAGAGTAGTTTATTACACATTAAGACCTCTCTTCACACATAAAAACGTTTAGGTCCTTGGTTGGTTCAATCACCAACTCACACACGGCCATTTGCATGAACAAAGCTTGGAGTTTTTGTAATTCCCGAGCTTGGCTTCGTGTGAAAGGCCGTGTACCTGTGGAGGCTTCCCCAACCGTATCAATTGGGATCACGTCACAAAGCACTTCATCGTGGTAGTTTCCCACCTTAAACCGAATCACACATTGCCTTGTGACCTTTAATTCACCACAATCGTTCAACCATTGTAGCTTGTAAGGACTAGTGTGTAGTGTAGTTGGTAGCTTCAAGAAATTTACCATAGCATGGCTCGCAACATTTGTACAACTACCACTATCAATCACCAAGGTGCACACACTCCCCTTTACAAGACACTTAGTATGGAATAGATTTTCCCTTTGACTCGGGTCATCTATCGCCTTACTAATCATGACACGTCTAACCACAAAGTTTGGAACCACACACTCCCCTTCTTGTGGATAGACATCTTCACTACCATCTAATTCATCATCATTCGGCCCATTTTCAGCTCCCTCTCCATCTTGAGGCTCGGCCTCATCCTCCCCCCTTTCGGAAACCACCTCCTCACCAAGGTAGTACACTTTCCCTTCTCGTAGGATCACATTGCGCCGGTTCGAACATTCATTGGCCTTATGCCCCCAACCTTGGCACTTGAAGCATTGGAACCCCTTTGGGTTGGGATATTTGTGAGCCTCCGGTTTCGGAGGGAATTTAGGGACTGTTTTGGACTCGGGCAGCTTCGTAGGGGCGGGTTGGTCCTTGTTTTTGGGCCAAGCCGAGGGGGTTTGTACCCTTGCCTTGAAGGATGATCTCTCCTTAAGTTCCCTTTCAATCTCAAGGGCCGCTTGGAATATACCGTCAATGGTTTCAAACTGGTGAAGGGTCAAATGAGTGGAGATCTCTTTGTTCAACCCACACTTGAACCGGATGATGTCGTGACTGATTTGCTCCCCACGATGATCAAGTTTCAACATGAGTTGTTGGAACTCGTCAAAATAGGCCATCACACTCTTGCCTCCTTGCCGCAAGCCATATAATCTAGCAAGCAACTCATGACGATATCTCTCGGGAAGGTATCGTTGTCTCATCAAATACCTCAACCGATACCAAGGTGGTGGCTGCCCATCAACTAATTCATTACCAAATCGTTTAACATACTCCCACCAAGTGTTAGCATAGCCCTTGAGGTGAGCTATAGCGTAGCAACTCTTCTTTTCTTCCGAGATGTCATTAACTTGGAAAACTTTGTCACAAGCCGATTCCCAAGTTAAGTAGGTCTCGGGGTCACTTTCACCCTTAAAGATGGGTAGGCTCAACTTGATGGTGTTGATGCCTACGTCTCTCTCTTGGTGTCGGTTTCCCCTATCTCCATACCCCCGGTATCTCCTAGGTTCTCCTCGACCCCCTCTTAACTCCTCCTCCCTCATATAAGCATCATCAAAGGCTCCATCTCCTTCATACTCCACTCTACTGTATCCTTCAAAGTGGGCTGGTCGGCCTTGGCCGTTTTGATTCGGAGGATTTGGAATTTGCGGTTTTTGGGTTAATGGAGCTTGGAATTGAGGGTTCGGATTTAGTGGAGGTACTTGGCGTCCAAATCCCTCTTGTGGAATTGGAAGGGCTTGGAAATGTAGTGGTCTAGTGGGGTCTCGGTTTGGAGGAAAATAGGTAGTTTGGCTTGCGGTATTTAGTGGAGCTTGGGGTGCATTTAGCATTTGGTGGACTGTTTCGGGGGTGATGGTTGCGGAGGAGGTCCTATCATGACCATTGGTAGATACATGTAGAGGAGTAGAAGGACGAGAGTTCCTTTGACTCTCCACTTGTTCTAATCTCCCACTAATAGTCGACACTTCCCCCTTTGATACAAAATCAAACCAACAACACCAAGAGCTTCAAGTAGGCTCGGATTTCAGTCCAACAACACAAGATCAACAAGTTTAAAGTTTCGGTTTTTCAGTCCAACGACACAAGAATAACAAGATAAACAACAATGCTAGTGAATCGAAAAGAACCCCACACGGCTTCACTAGACTTTAAGATGACAAAATCAACAACAACCACAAGATAAGGAAAGATAGATAACTTGACATATAACATTCAAGAAACTAAGAACCCTAACATCAAGAGAGGACCCTAAGTCTAATGAATATAAACACCAAGTTCTTACGAGGACCAAGAGGCACTCAACGACCTCAAAACCCTTGTTTCTAGCCAAAGAGACAACACAAGTATCCCTCTACTTGTGAGATAGTAGTGGCGGCTTCCAAGAGTGGAAGAGAGAGAGAAAAGTTTAGTGTTCTTAGGTTACAAAAATCAGCATTCAAAAAGTGAGGACTAACTCTCTAACATGTTCTATTTATACTACAAACAAAAGGGGTAAAATGACCCATCCGCCCTTGCTTCTTGTGCCAACCTTGAAGAGTAGCTTATTACACATTAAGACCTCTCTTCACACATAAAAACGTTTAGGTCCTTGGTTGGTTCAATCACCAACTCACACACGGCCACTTGCATGAACAAAGCTTGGAGTTTTTGTAATTCCCGAGCTTGGCTTCGTGTGAAAGGCCGTGTACCTGTGGAGGCTGCCCCAACCGTATCATCCTCTCCATCTTGAGAGGAATTTGACCTCAAATTCAGCACTTGGTCATCTTCAACCGCATCCACGAGGGAGAGATCACCAACGTTGAAAGTGTTGTGCACTTGATATTCCGGTGGAAGGTCAATCTTGTAGGCGTTGTCATTGATTCTCTTAAGTACTTGGAAAGGACCATCACCCCTTGGCAGCAATTTGGACTTCCTTTGAGCTGGAAACCGATCCTTCCGAAGATGCACCCACACCCAATCTCCGGGTTCAAGCACAAGCCTTCTTCTCCCTTTGTTTACCCTTTTTGCAACCTCTTGGTTCTTCTTTTCAAGTTTGATCCGCACCGTCTCATGCATTTTCTTCATTGCCTCGGCTCTTTTATTTCCATCTAAGCTGGTCATGAGATCACTAGACAAAGGAGTGAGATCTAAAGGGGTAAGGGGATTTAGGCCGTAAACACATTCAAAGGGAGTCATTCCCGTGCTCGAATGTATTACCCGGTTGTATGCAAACTCCACCAAGGGTAGGTGATCTTCCCATGAAGTCAGTTTACCTTTAACCATAGAACGTAGCATAGACCCTAAGGTTCTATTTACTACCTCCGTTTGGCCATCGGTTTGTGGGTGGCATGACGTGGAGAAAAGTAACTTCGTTCCAAGACTACCCCACATGAACTTCCAAAAGAGACTTAGGAACTTGGAGTCCCTATCGCTCACAATAGTCCTCGGTACCCCGTGAAGCTTTACAACATGTTCAACAAATAATGAAGCTACACTACGAGCATCCTCGGTTTTAGCACATGGAATAAAATGAGCCATTTTAGAGAATCTATCAACAATAACAAAAATGCTATCTCGGCCCTTTCTAGTCCTTGGCAGCCCCAAAACAAAATCCATCGAAATGTCCAACCAAGGTCTAAGGGGAGTAGGGAGTGGGGTGTATAATCCTTGAGGTAGGAGACGAGATTTCGCACTCCGGCAGGCCACGCATTGACTACAAATTTTAGTGACGTCTTTGCGCATTTTGGGCCAATAGAAGTTCTCCTCTAAGATTCCGAGGGTCTTGTCTACCCCAAAGTGCCCCATGAGGCCTCCGTCATGGGCCTCCCTCACAAATAATTCCCTCCAAGAACTAGAAGGGACACACAACCTCCTCCCTTTGAATAAATACCCATCGAACCGAGAGTAGGAGGAATGGTCATTCTCCTTAAGCCAACGGTCCCTTCCCCACTCTTTGCATTCCCTAAAAATAGGAGCAAAGGTAGGATCCTCGGGATACAACAACCGCAAGCTCTCAAAACCCATCAATTTCGACGACAAGGTAGCAACAAGCACATGCTTCCTAGACAAGGCATCGGCAACAACATTTTCCTTTCCCCTTTTGTAATGAATTACATAAGGGAAAGTCTCGATGAACTCAATCCACTTAGCATGACGCCTATTCAACTTGTCTTGGCTCTTAAGGTGTTTCAACGACTCATGATCCGTTCATATCACAAACTCCTTAGGCCACAAATAATGTTGCCAATTTCCCAAAGCTCTAACAAGGGCGTACAACTCCAAATCATAAGTTGAGTAATTAAGAGTTGCCCCTTTGAGCTTTTCACTGAAATAAGCAACGGGCTTACCTTCTTGCATCAAAACAGCCCCGATGCCAACCTTACTAGCATCACACTCTACTTCAAACATCTTATCAAAATCGGGCAATTGCAATAAAGGCGCCGAGATGAGCGTAGCTTTCAAGGCCTCAAAAGCCCTAGCTTGCTCATCACCCCATTTAAAGGGTCCGTCCTTTCTAATTACCTCGGTTAAGGGGGCTGCTATGGAACTAAACCCCTTGACAAACCTCCTATAAAAGCTTGCCAACCCGTGGAAACTTCGGATTTCTCCAATAGTTTTAGGGGTCGGCCAACTTCGAATAGAGTCTATCTTGGAATCGTCCACTTCCACACCCCTTGAGCTCACGACAAAACCCAAGAATATAATCTTATCAACACCAAAAGAAAACTTCTCCATGTTGGCATACAGCTTCTCCTTTCGGAGCACATCAAACACACATCTCAAATGCATTACATGATCATCAATAGATTTACTATACACCAACACATCATCAAAGTAAACCACCATAAATTTTCCAATATAAGGCTTCATTACATGATTCATTAGCCTCATAAAGGTGCTAGGAGCATTGGTAAGGCCGAAGGGCATGACCAGCCACTCATATAGATCGAATTTGGTCTTGAATGCGGTCTTCCACTCATCACCGGGTTTCATGCGAATTTGGTGATAGCCACTCCTAAGGTCCACTTTAGAAAACAAACAAGATCCGTGGAGCTCATCTAACATATCATCTAGTCTAGGGATTGGATGACGATACCTTATAGTGATTTTGTTGATGGCTCTACAATCGACGCACATGCGCCAAGTTCCGTCCTTCTTTGGTACCAAAAGCACCGGAACAGCACACGGACTCATGCTTTCCTTGATGTATCCCTTGTTGAGAAGCTCCTCAACTTGTCTTTCAAGCTCCTTAGTGTCCATGGGATTGCTCCGATAGGCCGGTTTGTTTGGAAGTTGTGAACCCGGCACCAAATCAATTTGGTGCTCAATTCCCCGAAGTGGGGGTAATCCTTGCGGAAGTTCTTGAGGAAATACATCTTCATACTCCTGCAACACACAAGAAATCAAAGGGGAAATGGAAGAATTAGTGGGGTTAGTATTAAAACAATGGGCCAAAAGTAACATCGGCTTGTTTTCATCATGGTCCACGAAGAGTTCTTTCCTCCTAGCCAACATCACTACGTTTTCTATCTCTCTTGTCGTTGGGATAGCCTCGGATGTCCCTACTTTCTCACCTACGGCACTCCCCCCCTTATCTCCCTTTCCGGATTCCCCCCACTTTCCCTTTAACTCCCTCATCTTTTGATGCCACTCATTTACTTGGGAGGGTGAGAGAGGATGAAGTGTGACCTTTCGGCCATCCTTCTCAAGCGTATACCGGTTGGACCTCCCATCGTGTTTAGTAGACCTATCATATTGCCATGGTCTACCTAACAACAAGTGACATGCTTGCATTGGGATCACGTCACAAAGTACCTCATCGTGGTAGTTTCCCACCTTAAACCGAATCACACATTGCCTCATGACCCTTAATTGAAACGGTTGGGGCAGCCTCCACAGGTACACGGCCTTTCACACGAAGCCAAGCTCGGGAATTACAAAAACTCCAAGCTTTGTTCATGCAAGTGGCCGTGTGTGAGTTGGTGATTGAACCAACCAAGGACCTAAACATTTTTATGTGTGAAGAGAGGTCTTAATGTGTAATAAGCTACTCTTCAAGGTTGGCACAAGAAGCAAGGGCGGATGGGTCATTTTACCCCTTTTGTTTGTAGTATAAATAGAACATGTTAGAGAGTTAGTCCTCACTTTTTGAATGCTGATTTTTGTAACCTAAGAACACTAAACTTTTCTCTCTCTCTTCCACTCTTGGAAGCCGCCACTACTATCTCACAAGTAGAGGGATACTTGTGTTGTCTCTTTGGCTAGAAACAAGGGTTTCACGGTTACTAGCCAATTATACAACACTTGTGGAACACGAACTTGTGGTGAACTAAAGCTCATCATCCGGGTAACGGCCTCAAGAGTGACCCTCATAGCAACCAAAGAATATCCTAAGTTGAGCTTATAGTGACGTGGCAGCATGCAATGGTTCCACACGTTTTTCTTCTCTCTTTTTTTTTGTTAATATTCACACAACTTGTTATAGTTTGCAAAGTGTTTTTGGTGGGAAAAATAAAATCTTGTAGTATTTCACCCTTTTCAAACTCAAGAAAGTGAGTTTGGTAGACTAATCCCACAAAACAAGGCTCCTTGAATTAGGGAAAAGTGATTGGCAAGACTAAAAGGTGATGGGTGCAAGTCTTTCACAACAACTTTATAGCTTGTCTTACAACTTGAGCACACAACAAGATGAACAAGATGAACAAGTTCAAAAGATGAACACCTCAACAATCTTCTTCAACTTCTTTAGCACATAAACACAACATCCACCGATTTTATTTCTTTTTGGTCATCAACAACATACAACTTTCGGCCACTTCAAGTCACTACACAATGTTCAAGTTTTCAAGCTCAACTTTTGGATCTAGACACCTTAGTGTTGGTGAGAAAGAAACCAACACTAGGAACTCACTAAACAAGCAAAATAACACTTAGATCTAGACATGCAACATCATTCTCGGATTCTACTTTTAATGGACAGATTTTCAGAATTTCCTTTTGGTGTTGTTTGTTTAAGCCGTGTACTAGCCCAAGATGGGTTATGTTGGAACACAACAGGTCTTGCTTTGATACCAAATGATACAAAATCAAACCAACAACACCAAGAGCTTCAAGTAGGCTCGGATTTCAGTCCAACAACACAAGATCAACAAGTTTAAAGTTTCGGTTTTTCAGTCCAACAACACAAGAATAACAAGATAAACAACAATGCTAGTGAATCGAAAAGAGCCCCACACGGCTTCACTAGACTTTAAGATGACAAAATCAACAACAACCACAAGATAAGGAAAGATAGATAACTTGACATATAACATTCAAGAAACTAAGAACCCTAACATCAAGAGAGGACCCTAAGTCTAATGAATATAAACACCAAGTTCTTACGAGGACCAAGAGGCACTCAATGACCTCAAAACCCTTGTTTCTAGCCAAAGAGACAACACAAGTATCCCTCTACTTGTGAGATAGTAGTGGCGGCTTCCAAGAGTGGAAGAGAGAGAGAGAAGTTTAGTGTTCTTTAGGTTACAAAAATCAGCATTCAAAAAGTGAGGACTAACTCTCTAACATGTTCTATTTATACTACAAACAAAAGGGGTAAAATGACCCATCCGCCCTTGCTTCTTGTGCCAACCTTGAAGAGTAGCTTATTACACATTAAGACCTCTCTTCACACATAAAAACGTTTAGGTCCTTGGTTGGTTCAATCACCAACTCACACACGGCCACTTGCATGAACAAAGCTTGGAGTTTTTGTAATTCCCGAGCTTGGCTTCGTGTGAAAGGCCGTGTACCTGTGGAGGCTGCCCCAACCGTATCACCCTTTATTGCTGCCAAGTCCCCTCTCACGGCCCCAAATTCCGAATTCAACCTTTCAAGTGTCCGGGTAACGGCCTCAAGAGTGACCCTCATAGAATCAAGGGCATTAGTATCGACATTATGAGACGTAGCTCCTTCCATTGTCAAGATATTATCCGCTTTAGTTCACCGCAAGTTCGTGTTCCACAAGTGTTGTATAATTGGCTAGTAACCGTGAAATTTTTCAGGTATGAGTAAGCTCTTATCCGGAATGGATTCTTGTTTGAAGACTCAAAGAATTCTTGCCGGACTAGAGTCAAAAATCAGCAATTCATTCAAACGAACAAAAGCACTCAAATAATCGTTGACACGAACAAACGGTTCAAGGAACTAGTTGACAACCTAGTAGGAAGGTACTAGTTTGTTAATTAGTTCTAGGACCAAGTAAGGGAAACCAAGGATCAACAATTAGAAACCAAAGAATATCCTAAGTTGAGCTTATAGTGACGTGGCAGCATGCAATGGTTCCACACGTTCTTCTTCTTTTTTTTTTTTTTGTGTTAATATTCACACAACTTGTTATAGTTTGCAAAGTGTTTTGGTGGGAAAAATAAAATCTTGTAGTATTTCACCCTTTTCAAACTCAAGAAAGTGAGGTTTGGTTGACTAATCCCACAAAACAAGGCTCCTTGAATTAGGGAAAAGTGATTGACAAGACTAAAAGGTGATGGGTGCAAGTCTTTCACAACAACTTTATAGCTTGTCTTACAACTTGAGCACACAACAAGATGAACAAGTTCAAAAGATGAACACCTCAACAAACTTCATCAACTTCTTTAGCACATAAACACACAACCACCGATTTTTCTTTTGGTTATCAACAACATACAACTTTCGGCCACTTCAAGTCACTACACAATGTTCAAGTTTTCAAGCTCAACTTTTGGATCTAGACACCTTAGTGTTGGTGAGAAAGAAACCAACACTAGAAACTCACTAAACAAGCAAAATAACACATAGATCTAAACATACAACATCATTCTTGGTTTCAACTTTTAATGGACAGATTTTCAGAATTTCCTTTTGGTGTTGTTTGTTTAAGCCGTGAACTAGCCCAAGATGGGTTATGTTGGAACACAACCGGTCTCGCTTTGATACCAAATGATACGGAATCAAACCAACAACACCAAGAGCTTCAAGTAGGCTCGGATTTCAGTCCAACAACACAAGAACAACAAGTTTAAGTTTCGGTTTTTCAGTCCAACAACACAAGAACAACAAGATAGATAACAATGCTAGTGAATCGAAAAGAGCCCCACACGGCTTCACTAGACTTTAAGATAACAAAATCAACAACAACAAAAAGATAAAGAAAGATAGATAACTTGACATATAACATTCAAGAAACTAAGAACCCTACACCAAGAGAGGACCCTAAGTCTAATGAATATAAACACCAAGTTCATACGAGGACCAAGAGGCACTCAACGACCTCAAAACCCTTATTTCTAGCCAAAGAGACAACACAAGTATCCCTCTACTTGTGAGATAATAGGGACGGCTTCTAAGAGAGAGAGAGAGACAAAATGTTTAGTGTTTTTAGATTACAAAATCAGCATTCAAAAACTAAGGAATAACTCTCTAACATGTTCTATTTATACTACAAACAAAAGGGGTAAAATGACCCATCCGCCCTTGCTTCTTGTGCCAACCTTGGAGAGTAGTTTATTACACATTAAGACCTCTCTTCACACATAAAAACGTTTAGGTCGTTGGTTGGTTCAATCACCAACTCACACACGGCCATTTGCATGAACAAAGCTTGGAGTTTTTGTAATTCCCGAGCTTGGCTTCTTGTCAATCACTTTTCCCTAATTCAAGGAGCCTTGTTTTGTGGGATTAGTCTACCAAACATCACTTTTTGAATTTGAAAAGGGTGAAACACTACAAGATTTTATTTTTCCCACCAAAAACACTTTGCAAACTATAACAAGTGTGTGAATATTAACAAAAAAAAAAGACGGAAGAAAAAAACGTGTGGAACCATTGCATGCTGCCACGTCACTATAAGCTCAACTTAGGATATTCTTTGGTTGCTAATTGTTGATCCTTGGTTTCCCTTACTTGGTCCTAGAACTAATTAACAAACTAGTACATTTCTACTAGGTTGTCAACTAGTTCCTTGAACCGTTTGTTCGTGTCAACGTTTATTTGAGTGCTTTATTCGTTTGAATGAGTTGCTGATTTTTGACTCTAGTCCGGCAAGAATTCTTTGAGTCTTCAAACAAGAATCCATTCCGGATAAGAGCTTACTCATACCTTACAAATCTCACGGTTACTAGCCAATTATACAACACTTGTGGAACACGAACTTGTGGTGAACTAAAGCGGATAATACCTTGACAATGGAAGGAACTACGTCTCATAATGTGGATACTAATGCCCTTGATTCTATGAGGGTCACTCTTGAGGCCGTTACCCGGACACTTGAAAGGTTGAACTCGGAATTTGGGGCCGTGAGAGGGGACTTGGCAGCAATAAAGGGGGAAGTGTCGACTATTAGTGGGAGATTAGAACAAGTGGAGAGTCAAAGGAACTCCCGTCCTTCTACTCCTCTACATGTATCTACCAATGGTCATGATAGGACCTCCTCCGCAACCATCACCCCCGAAACAGTCCACCAAATGCTAAATGCACCCCAAGCTCCACTAAATACCGCAAGCCAAACTACCTATTTTCCTCCAAACCGAGACTCCACTAGACCACTACATTTCCAAGCCCCTCCAATTCCACAAGAGGGATTTGGACGCCAAGTACCTCCGCTAAATCCGAACCCTCCATTCCAAGCTCCATTAAACCAAAGACCACAAATTCCAAATCCTCCGAATCAAAACGGCCAAGGCCGACCAGCCCACTTTGAAGGATACGGTAGAGAGGAGTATGAAGGAGATGGAGCCTTTGATGATGCTTATATGAGGGAGGAGGAGTTAAGAGGGGGTCGAGGAGAACCTAGGAGATACCGGGGGTATGGAGATAGGGGAAACCGACACCAAGAGAGAGACGTAGGCATCAACACCATCAAGTTGAGCCTACCCATATTTAAGGGTGAAAGTGATCCAGAGGCCTACTTAACTTGGGAATCGGCTTGTGACAAAGTTTTCCAAGTTAATGACATCTCGGATGAAAAGAAGAGTTGCTACGCTATAGCTCACCTTGAGGGCTATGCTAACACTTGGTGGGAGTATGTTAAACGGTTTGGTAATGAATTAGTCGATGGGCAGCCACCACCTTGGTATCGGTTGAGGTACTTGATGAGGCAACGATACCTTCCCGAGAGATATCGTCATGAATTGCTTGCTAGATTATATGGCTTGCGGCAAGGAGGCAAGAGTGTGATGGCCTATTTTGACGAGTTCCAACAACTCATGTTGAAACTTGATCATCGAGGGGAGCAAATCAGTCACGACATCATCCGGTTCAAGTGTGGGTTGAACAAAGAGATCTCCACTCATTTGACCCTTCACCGGTTTGAAACCATTGACGGTATATTCCAAGCGGCCCTTGAGATTGAAAGGGAACTTAAGGAGAGATCATCCTTCAAGGCAAGGGTACAAACCCCCTCGGGTTGGACCAAAAACAAGGACCAACCCGCCCCTACGAAGCTGCCCGAGTCCAAAACCGTCCCTAAATTCCCTCCGAAACCGGAGGCTCACAAATATCCCAACCCAAAGGGGTTCCAATGCTTCAAGTGCCAAGGTTGGGGGCATAAGGCCAACGAATGTCCGAACCGGCGCAATGTGATCCTACGAGAAGGAAAGGTGTACTACCTTGGTGAGGAGGTGGTTTCAGAAAGGGGGGAGGATGAGGCCGAGCCTCAAGATGGAGAGGGAGCTGAAAATGGGCCGAATGATGATGAAGTAGATGGTAGTGAAGATGTCTATCCACAAGAGGGGGAGTGTGTGGTTCCAAACTTTGTGGTTAGACGTGTCATGATTAGTAAGGCGATAGATGACCCGAGTCAACGGGAAAATCTATTCCATACTAAGTGTCTTGTAAAGGAGAATGTGTGCACCTTGGTGATTGATAGTGGTAGTTGTACAAATGTTGCGAGCCATGCTATGGTAAATTTCTTGAAGCTACCAACTACACCACACACTAGTCCTTACAAGCTACAATGGTTGAATGATTGTGGTGAATTAAGGGTCACGAGACAATGTGTGATTCGGTTTAAGGTGGGAAACTACCACGATGAGGTACTTTGTGACGTGATCCCAATGCAAGCATGTCATTTGTTGTTAGGTAGACCATGGCAATATAATAGGTCTACTAAACACGATGGGAGGTCCAACCGGTATACGCTTGAGAAGGATGGCCGAAAGGTCACACTTCATTCTCTCTCACCCTCCCAAGTTAATGAGTGGCATCAAAAGATGAAGGAGTTGAAGGGAAAGGGGGGGAATCCGGAAAGGGAGAAAAGGGGGGATGCCGTAGGTAAGGAAGTAGGGACATCCGAGACTGCCCCAACGACAAGGGAGATGGAAAACGTAGTGATGTTGTCTAGGAGGAAAGAACTCTTCGTGGACCATGATGAAAACAAGCCGATGTTACTTGTGGCACATTGTTTTAATACTAACCCCACTAATTCTTCCATTTCCCCTTTGATTTCTTGTGTGTTGCAGGAGTATGAAGATGTATTTCCACAAGAACTTCCGCAAGGTTTGCCCCCACTTCGGGGAATTGAGCACCAAATTGATTTGGTGCCGGGTTCACAACTTCCAAACAAACCGGCCTATAGGAGCAATCCCATGGACACTAAGGAGCTTGAAAGGCAAGTTGAGGAGCTTCTCAACAAGGGGTACATCAAGGAAAGCATGAGTCCGTGTGCTGTTCCGGTGCTTTTGGTACCGAAGAAGGACGGAACTTGGCGCATGTGCGTCGATTGTAGAGCCATCAACAAAATCACTATAAGGTATCGTCATCCAATCCCTAGACTAGATGATATGTTAGATGAGCTCCACGGATCTTGTTTGTTTTCTAAAGTGGATCTTAGGAGTGGCTATCACCAAATTCGCATGCAACCCGGTGATGAGTGGAAGACCGCATTCAAGACCAAATTCGGTCTCTATGAGTGGCTGGTCATGCCCTTCGGCCTTACCAATGCTCCTAGCACCTTTATGAGGCTAATGAATCATGTAATGAAGCCTTATATTGGAAAGTTTGTGGTAGTTTACTTTGATGATGTGTTGGTATATAGTAAATCTATTGATGATCATGTAATGCATTTGAGATGTGTGTTTGATGTGCTCCGAAAGGAAAAGCTGTATGCCAACATGGAGAAGTGTTCTTTTGGTGTTGATAAGATTATATTCTTGGGTTTTGTCGTGAGCTCAAGGGGTGTGGAAGTGGACGATTCCAAGATAGACTCTATTCGAAGTTGGCCGACCCCTAAAACTATTGGAGAAATCCGAAGTTTCCATGGGTTGGCAAGCTTTTATAGGAGGTTTGTCAAAGGATTTAGCTCCATAGCAGCCCCCTTGACCGAGGTAATTAGAAAGGACGGACCCTTTAAATGGGGTGATGAGCAGGCTAGGGCTTTTGAGGCCTTGAAAGCTGCGCTCGTCTCGGCGCCTTTATTGCAATTGCCCGATTTTGATAAGATGTTTGAAGTAGAGTGTGATGCTAGTAAGGTTGGCATCGGGGCTGTTTTGATGCAAGAAGGTAAGCCCGTTGCTTATTTCAGTGAAAAGCTCAAAGGGGCAACTCTTAATTACTCAACTTATGATTTGGAGTTGTACGCCCTTGTTAGAGCCTTGGGAAATTGGCAACATTATTTGTGGCCTAAGGAGTTTGTGATACGAACTGATCATGAGTCGTTGAAACACCTTAAGAGCCAAGACAAGTTGAATAGGCGTCATGCTAAGTGGATTGAGTTCATCGAGACTTTCCCTTATGTAATTCATTACAAAAGGGGAAAGGAAAATGTTGTTGCCGATGCCTTGTCTAGGAAGCATGTGCTTGTTGCTACCTTGTCTTCGAAATTGATGGGTTTTGAGAGCTTGCGGTTGTTGTATCCCGAGGATCCTACCTTTGCTCCTATTTTTAGGAAATGCAAAGAGTGGGGAAGGGACCGTTGGCTTAAGGAGAATGACCATTCCTCCTACTCTCGGTTCGATGGGTATTTGTTCAAAGGGAGGAGGTTGTGTGTTCCTTCTAATTCTTGGAGGGAATTATTTGTGAGGGAGGCCCATGACGGAGGCCTCATGGGGCACTTTGGGGTAGACAAGACCCTCGGAATCTTAGAGGAGAACTTCTATTGGCCCAAAATGCGCAAAGATGTCACTAAAATTTGTAGTCAATGCGTGGCCTGCCGGAGTGCGAAAGCTCGTCTCCTACCTCAAGGGTTATACACCCCACTCCCTACTCCCCTTAGACCTTGGTTAGACATTTCGATGGATTTTGTTTTGGGGCTGCCAAGGACTAGAAAGGGCCGAGATAGCATTTTTGTTATTGTTGATTGATTCTCTAAAATGGCTCATTTTATTCCATGTGCTAAAACCGAGGATGCTCGTAGTGTAGCTTCATTATTTGTTGAACATGTTGTAAAGCTTCACGGGGTACCGAGGACTATTGTGAGCGATAGGGACTCCAAGTTCCTAAGTCTCTTTTGGAAGTCCATGTGGGGTAGGCTTGGAACGAAGTTACTTTTCTCTACGTCTTGCCACCCACAGACCGATGGCCAAACGGAGGTAGTAAATAGAACCTTAGGGTCTATGCTACGTTCTATGGTTAAAGGTAAGCTAACTTCATGGGAAGATCACCTACCCTTGGTGGAATTTGCATACAACCGGGTAATACATTCGAGCACGGGAATGACTCCCTTTGAATGTGTTTACGGCCTGAATCCCCTTACCCCTTTAGATCTCACTCCTTTGTCTAGTGATCTCATGACCAGCTTAGATGGAAATAAAAGAGCCGAGGCAATGAAGAAAATGCATGAGACGGTGCGGATCAAACTTGAAAAGAAGAACCAAGAGGTTGCAAAAAGGGTAAACAAAGGGAGAAGAAGGCTTGTGCTTGAACCCGGAGATTGGGTGTGGGTGCATCTTCGAAAGGATCGGTTTCCAGCTCAAAGGAAGTCCAAGTTGCTGCCAAGGGGTGATGGCCCTTTCCAAGTACTTGAGAGAATCAATGACAACGCCTACAAGATTGACCTTCCACCGGAATATCAAGTGCACAACACTTTCAACGTTGGTGATATCTCCCTCGTGGATGCGGTTGTGATACGGTTGGGACAGCCTCCACACGTACACGGCCTTTCACACGAAGCCAAGCTCGGGAATTACAAAAACTCCAAGCTTTGTTCATGCAAGTGGCCGTGTGTGAGTTGGTGATTGAACCAACCAAGGACCTAAACGTCTTTATGTGTGAAGAGGGGTCCTAATGTGTAATAAACTACTCTTCAAGGATGGCACAAGAAGCAAGGGCGGATGGGTCATTTTACCCCTTTTTGTTTGTAGTATAAATAGAACATGTTAGAGAGTTAGACTCGACTTTTTGAAATCTGATTTTTGTAACCTAAACACTAAACATTTCTCTCTCTCTTCTCCACTCTTGGAGCCGCCACCAATATCTCACAAGTAGAGGGATACTTGTGTTGTCTCTTTGGCTAGAAACAAGGGTTTTGAGGTCTTTGAGTGCCTCTTGGTCCTCGTAAGAACTTGGTGTTTACATTCATTAGACTTAGGGTCCTCTCTTGATGTTAGGGTTCTTAGTATCTTGAATGTTATATGTCAAGTTATCTATCTTTTCTTTATCTTGTTGTTGTTGTTGATTTTGTTATCTTAAAGTCTAGTGAAGCCGTGTGGGGCTATTTTCGATTCACTAGCATTGTTGTTCATCTTGTTGTTCTCGTGTGGTTGAGCTGAAAAACTGAAATTTAAGCTTGTTGTTCTTGTGTTGTTGGACTGAAATTCGAACCAACTTGTAGTTCTTGGTGTTGTTGGTTTGATCTTGTATCATTTGGTATCAGAGCTTGACCGGTTGTGTTCCAACATAACCCATCTTGGGCTAGTACACGGCTTAAACAAACAACACCAAAAGTGGAATCCGAAAATGATGTTGTATGTCTAGATATAAGTGTTAATTTTGCTTGTTTAGTGAGTTCCTAGTGTTGGTTTCTTTCTCACCAACACTAAGGTGTCTAGATCCGAAAGTTGAGCTTGAAAACTTGAACATTGTGTAGTGACTTGAAGTGGCCGAAAGTTGTATGTTGTTGATGCCCAAAAGAAAATAAAATCGGTGGATGTTGTGTTTATGTGCTAAAGAAGTTGAAGAAGATTGTTGAGGTGTTCATCTTTGAACTTGTTCATCTTGTTCATCTTGTGTGTGCTCAATTTGTAAGGCAAGCTATAAAGTTGTTGTGAAAGACTTGCACCCATCACCTTGTAGTCTTGTCAATCACTTTTCCCTAATTCAAGGAGCCTTGTTTTGTGGGATTAGTCTACCAAACATCCCTTTCTTGAGTTTGAAAAGGGTGAAATATTACAAGATTTTATTTTCCCACCAAAAACACTTTGAAAACTATAACAAGTTGTGTGAATATTGACAAAAAAAAAAAAAAAAAAAAACGTGTGGAACCATTGCATGCTGCCACGTCACTACAAGCTCAACTTAGGATATTCTTTGGTTGCTAATTGTTAATCCTTGGTTTCCCTTACTTGGTCCTCGAACTAATTAACAAACTAGTACATTCCTACTAAGTTGTCAATTAGATCCTTGAGCCGTTTGTTCGTGTCAACGTTTATTTGAGTGCTTTTATTCGTTTGAATGAGTTGCTGATTTTTGACTCTAGTCCGACAAGAATTCTTTGAGTCTTCAAACAAGAATCCATTCCGGATAAGAGCTTACTCATACCTTAAAATTTTCACGGTTACTAGCCAATTATACAACACTTGTGGAACACGAACTTGTGGTGAACTAAGGCGGATAATATCTTGACAATGGAAGGAACTACGTCTCATAGTGTGGATACTAATGCCCTTGATTCTATGAGGGTCACTCTTGAGGCCGTTACCCGGACACTTGAAAGGTTGAATTCGGAATTTGGGGCCGTGAGAGGGGACTTGGCAGCAATAAAGGGGGAAGTGTCGACTATTAGTGGAAGATTAGAACAAGTGGAGAGTCAAAGGAACTCTCGTCCTTCTACTCCTCTACATGTATCTACCAATGGTCATGATAGAACCTCCTCCGCAACCATCACCCCCGAAACAGTCCACCAAATGCTAAATGCACCCCAAGCTCCACTAAATACCGCAAGCCAAACTACCTATTTTCCTCCAAACCGAGACTCCACTAGACCACTACATTTCCAAGCCCCTCCAATTCCACAAGGGGGATTTGGACGCCAAGTACCTCCACTAAATCCGAACCCTCCATTCCAAGCTCCATTAAACCAAAGACCACAAATTCCAAATCCTCCGAATCAAAACGGCCAAGGCCGACCAGCCCACTTTGAAGGATACGGTAGAGAGGAGTATGAAGGAGATGGAGTCTTTGATGATGCTTATATGAGGGAGGAGGAGTTAAGAGGGGGTCGAGGAGAACCTAGGAGATACCGGGGGTATGGAGATAGGGGAAACCGACACCAAGAGAGAGACGTAGGCATCAACACCATCAAGTTGAGCCTACCCATCTTTAAGGGTGAAAGTGATCCCGAGGCCTACTTGACTTGGGAATCGGCTTGTGACAAAGTTTTCCAAGTTAATGACATCTCGGACGAAAAGAAGAGTTGCTACGCTATAGCTCACCTCGAGGGCTATGCTAACACTTGGTGGGAGTATGTTAAACGATTTGGTAATGAATTAGTCGATGGACAGCCACCACCTTGGTTTCGGTTGAGGTATTTGATGAGGCAACGATACCTTCCCGAGAGATATCGTCATGAGTTGCTTGCTAGGTTATATGGCTTGCGGCAAGGAGGCAAGAGTGTGATGGCCTACTTCGACGAGTTCCAACAACTCATGTTGAAACTTGATCATCGTGGGGAACAAATCAGCCACGACATCATCCGGTTCAAGTGCGGATTGAACAAAGAGATCTCCACTCATTTGACCCTTCACCGGTTTGAAACCATTGACGGTATATTCCAAGCGGCCCTTGAGATTGAAAGGGAACTTAAGGAGAGATCATCCTTCAAGGCAAGGGTACCAACTCCCTCGGGTTGGACCAAAAACAAGGACCAACCCGCACCTACGAAGCTGCCCGAGTCCAAAACAGTCCCTAAATTTCCCCCGAAACCGGAGGCTCACAAATATCCCAACCCAAAGGGGTTCCAATGCTTCAAGTGTCAAGGTTGGGGGCATAAGGCCAATGAATGTCCGAACCGGCGCAATGTGATCCTACGAGAAGGAAAGGTGTACTACCTTGGTGAGGAGGTGGATTCCGAAAGGGGGGAGGATGAGGCCGAGCCACAAGATGGAGAGGGAGCTGAAAATGGGCTGAATGATGATGAAGTAGACGGTAGTGAAGATGTTTATCCACAAGAAGGGGAGTGATACGGTTAGGACAGCCACACGGCCTTTCACACGAAGCCAAGCTCGGGAATTACAAAAACTCCAAGCTTTGTTCATGCAAATGGCCGTGTGTGAGTTGGTGATTGAACCAACCAAGGACTTAAACGTTTTTATGTGTGAAGAGGGGTCCTAATGTGTAATAAACTACTCTCCAAGGTTGGCACAAGAAGCAAGGGCGGATGAGTCATTTTACCCCTTTCCTTTTGTAGTATAAATAGAAGATGTGAGAGAGTTATTAGATAGTTTTTGAAATCTGATTTTTGTAACCTAAAATATCACAACATTTCCTCTCTCTTCCACTCTTGGAGCCGCCTCCAACATCTCACAAGTAGAGGAATACTTGTGTTGTATCTTTGGCTAGAAACAAGGGTTTTTAGGTCTTTGAGTGCCTCTTGGTCCTTGTAAGAACTTGGTGTTTACATTCACTAGACTTAGGGTCCTCTCTTGATGTTAGGGTTCTTAGTATCTTGAATGTTATATGTCTAGTTATCTATCTTTTCCTTATCTTGTTGTTGTTGTTGTTGTTAATTTTGTTATCTTTAAAGACTAGTGAAGCCGTGTGGGGCTACTTTCGATTCACTAGCATTCTTGTTCATCTTGTTGCTCTCTTGTTGTGTGCTGAAAACTGAAAATTGAACTTGTTATTCTTGTGTTGTTGGACTGAAATCCGAACCTACTTGTAGCTCTTGGTGTTGTTGGTTTGATCTTGTATCATTTGGTATCAAAGCAAGACCGGTTGTGTTCCAACATAACCCATCTTGGGCTAGTTCACGGTCTAAACAAGCAATACCAAAGGGAAGTTCTGAAAAATCTGTCCATTAAAAGTTGAAAAACCGAGAATGATGTTGCATGTCTAGATCTAGGCGTTATTTTGCTTGTTTAGTGAGTTTCTAGTGTTGGTTTCTTTCTCACCAACACTAAGGTGTCTAGATCCGAAAGTTGAGCTTGAAAACTTGAACATTGAGTAGTGACTTGAAGTGGCCGAAGGTTGTATGTTGTTGATGAGCAAAAGAAAAATCGGTGGTTATGTGTTATGTGCTAAAGAAGTTGATGAAGTTTGTTGAGGTGTTCATCTTTTGAACTTGTTCATCTTGTTCATCTTGTTGTGTGCTCAAGTTGTAAGACAAGTTATAAAGTTGTTGTGAAAGACTTGCACCCCTCACCCTCTAGTCTTGTCAATCACTTTTCCCTAATTCAAGGAGCCTTGTTTTGTGGGATTGGTCAACCAAACACCACTTTCTTGAGTTTGAAAAGGTTGAAAGACTACAAGATTTTATTTTTCCCACCAAAACATTTTGCAAACTATAACAAGTTGTGTGAATATTAACACAAAACAAAAAAAAAAAAAAAGATAAGAGGAACGGGTGGAACCATTGCATGCTGCCACGTCACTATAAGCTCAACTTAGGATATTCTTTGGTTGCAAATTGTTGATCCTTGGTTTCCCTTAATTGGTCCTAGAACTAATTAACAAACTAGTACATTCCTACTAGGTTGTCAACTAGTTCCTTGAACCGTTTGTTCGTGTCAACGATTATTTGAGTGCTTTTATTCGTTTGAATGAGTTGCTGATTTTTGATTCTAGTCCGGCAAGAATTCTTTGAGTCTTCAAACAAGAATCCATTCCGGATAAGAGCTCACTCATACCTTGAAAATTTCACGGTTACTAGCCAATTATACAACACTTGTGGAACACGAACTTGTGGTGAACTAAAGCGGATAATATCTTGACAATGGAAGGAGCTACGTCTCATAATGCGGATACTAATGCCCTTGATTCTATGAGGGTCACTCTTGAGGCCGTTACCCGGACACTTGAAAGGTTGAATTCTGAATTTGGGGCCGTGAGAGGGGACTTGGCAGCCATAAAGGGGGAAGTGTCGACTATTAGTGGGAGATTAGAACAAGTGGAGAGTCAAAGGAACTCTCGTCCTTCTACTCCTCTACACGTATCTACCAATGGTCATGATAGGACCTCCTCCGCAACCATCACCCCCGAAACAGTCCACCAAATGCTAAATGCACCCCAAGCTCCACTAAATACCGCAAGTCAAACTACCTATTTTCCTCCAAACCGAGACTCCACTAGACCACTACATTTCCAAGCCCCTCCAATTCCACAAGAGGGATTTGGACGACAAGTACCTCCACTAAATCCGAACCTTCCATTCCAAGCTCCATTAACCCAAAGACCGCAAATTCCAAATCCTCCGACTCAAAACGGCCAAGGCCGACCAGCCCACTTTGAAGGATACGGTAGAGGGGAGTATGAAGGAGATGGAGCCTTTGATGATGCTTATATGAGGGAGGAGGAGTTAAGAGGGGGTCGAGGAGAACCTAGGAGATACCGGGGGTATGGAGATAGGGGAAACCGACACCAAGAGAGAGACGTAGGCATCAACACCATCAAGTTGAGCCTACCCATCTTTAAGGGTGAAAGTGATCCCGAGGCCTACTTAACTTGGGAATCGGCTTGTGACAAAGTTTTCCAAGTTAATGACCTCTCGGACGAAAAGAAGAGTTGCTACGCTATAGCTCACCTCGAGGGCTATGCTAACACTTGGTGGGAGTATGTTAAACGATTTGGTAATGAATTAGTCGATGGGCAGCCACCACCTTGGTTTCGGTTGAGGTATTTGATGAGACAACGATACCTTCCCGAGAGATATCGTCATGAGTTGCTTGCTAGGTTATATGGCTTGCGGCAAGGGGGCAAGAGTGTGATGGCCTATTTTGACGAGTTCCAACAACTCATGTTGAAACTTGATCATCGTGGGGAGCAAATCAGTCATGACATCATCCGGTTCAAGTGTGGGTTGAGCAAAGAGATCTCCACTCATTTGACCCTTCATCGGTTTGAAACCATCGACGGTATATTCCAAGCGGCCCTAGAGATTGAAAGGGAACTTAAGGAGAGATCATCCTTCAAGGCAAGGGTACAAGCTCCCTCGGGTTGGCCCAAAAACAAGGACCAACCCGCCCCTACGAAGCTGCCCGAGTCCAAAACAGTCCACTACGAGTCCAAAACAGTCCCTAAATTCCCTCCGAAACCGGAGGCTCACAAATATCCCAACCCAAAGGGATTCCAATGCTTCAAGTGCCAAGGTTGGGGGCATAAGGCCAATGAATGTCCGAACCGGCGCAATGTGATCCTACGAGAAGGGAAAGTGTACTACCTTGGTGAGGAGGTGGTTTCCGAAAGGGGGGAGGATGAGGCCGAGCCTCAAGATGGAGAGGAAGCTGAAAATGGGCCGAATGATGATGAATTAGATGGTAGTGAAGATGCCTATCCACAAGAAGGGGAGTGTGTGGTTCCTAACTTTGTGGTTAGACGTGTCATGATTAGTAAGGCGATAGATGACCCGAGTCAAAGGGAAAATCTATTCCATACTAAGTGTCTTGTAAAGGGGAGTGTGTGCACCTTGGTGATTGATAGTGGTAGTTGTACGAATGTTGCGAGCCAAGCTATGGTAAATTTCTTGAAGCTGCCAACTACACCACACACTAGTCCTTACAAGCTACAATGGTTGAACGATTGTGGTGAATTAAGGGTCGCAAGGCAATGTGTGATTCGGTTTAAGGTAGGAAACTACCACGATGAAGTGCTTTGTGACGTGATCCCAATGCAAGCATGTCACTTGTTGTTAGGTAGACCATGGCAATATGATAGGTCTACTAAACACGATGGGAGGTCCAACCGGTATACGCTTGAGAAGGATGGCCGAAAGGTCACACTTCACCCTCTTTCACCCTCCCAAGTACATGAGTGGCATCAAAAGATGAGAGAGTTAAAAGGAAAGGGAAAGGAAACCGGGAAAGGAGAAAAGGGGGGGGATGCCGTAGGTGAGGAAGTAGGGCCATCCGAATCTGTCCCAACAACAAAGGAGATGGAAAACGTAGTGATGTTGGCTAGGAGGAAAGAACTCTTCGTGGACCATGATGAAAACAAGCCGATGTTACTGTTAGCCCATTGTTTTAATACTAACCCCACTAATTCTTCCATTTCCCCTTTGATTTCTTGTGCGTTGCAGGAGTATGAAGATGTATTTCCTCAAGAACTTCCGCAAGGATTGCCCCCACTTCGGGGAATTGAGCACCAAATTGATTTGGTGCCGGGTTCACAACTTCCAAACAAACCGGCCTATAGGAGCAATCCCATGGACACTAAGGAGCTTGAGAGGCAAGTTGAGGAGCTTCTCAACAAGGGATACATCAAGGAAAGCATGAGTCCGTGTGCTGTTCCGGTGCTTTTGGTACCAAAGAAGGACGGAACTTGGCGCATGTGCGTCGATTGTAGAGCCATCAACAAAATCACTATAAGGTATCGTCATCCAATTCCTAGACTAGATGATATGTTAGATGAGCTCCACGGATCTTGTTTGTTTTCTAAAGTGGACCTTAGGAGCGGCTATCACCAAATTCGCATGCAACCCGGTGATGAGTGGAAGACCGCATTCAAGACCAAATTCGGTCTATATGAGTGGCTGGTCATGCCCTTCGGCCTTACCAATGCTCCTAGCACATTTATGAGGCTAATGAATCATGTAATGAAGCCTTATATTGGAAAGTTTGTGGTGGTTTACTTTGATGATGTGTTGGTGTATAGTAAATCTATTAATGATCATGTAATGCATTTGAGATGTGTGTTTGATGTGCTCCGAAAGGAGAAGCTGTATGCCAACATGGAGAAGTGTTCTTTTGGTGTTGATAAAGTTATATTCTTGGGTTTTGTCGTGAGCTCACGGGGTGTGGAAGTGGACGATTCCAAGATAGACTCTATCCGAAGTTGGCCGACCCCTAAAACTATTGGAGAAATCCGAAGTTTCCACGGGTTGGCAAGCTTTTATAGGAGGTTTGTCAAAGGATTTAGTTCCATAGCAGCCCCCTTGACCGAGGTAATTAGAAAGGACGGACCCTTTAAATGGGGTGATGAGCAAGCTAGGGCTTTTGAGGCCTTGGAAGCTACGCTCATCTCGGCGCCTTTATTGCAATTGCCCAATTTTGATAAGATGTTTGAAATAGAGTGTGATGCTAGTAAGGTTGGTATCGGGGCTGTTTTGATGCAAGAAGGTAAGCCCGTTGCTTATTTCAGTGAAAAGCTCAAAGGGGCAACTCTTAATTACTCAACTTATGATTTGGAGTTGTACGCCCTTGTTAGAGCTTTGGGAAATTGGCAACATTATTTGTGGCCTAAGGAGTTTGTGATACGAACGGATCATGAGTCGTTGAAACACCTTAAGAGCCAAGACAAGCTGAATAGGCATCATGCTAAGTGGATTGAGTTCATCGAGACTTTCCCTTATGTAATTCATTACAAAAGGGGAAAGGAAAATGTTGTTGCCGATGCCTTGTCTAGGAAGCATGTGCTTGTTGCTACCTTGTCTTCGAAATTGATGGGTTTTGAGAGCTTGCGGTTGTTGTATCCCGAGGATCCTACCTTTGCTCCTATTTTTAGGGAATACGAAGAGTGGGGAAGGGACCGTTGGCTCAAGGAGAATAACCATTCCTCCTACTCTCGGTTCGATGGGTATTTGTTCAAAGGGAGGAGGTTGTGTGTTCCTTCTAGTTCTTGGAGGGAATTATTTGTGAGAGAGGCCCATGACGGAGGCCTCATGGGTCACTTTGGGGTAGACAAGACCCTCAGAATCTTAGAGGAGAACTTCTATTGGCCCAAAATGCGCAAAGACGTCACTAAAATTTGTAGTCAATGCGTGGCCTGCCGGAGTGCGAAATCTCGTCTCTTACCCCAAGGATTATACACCCCACTCCCTACTCCCCTTAGGCCTTGGTTGGACATCTCGATGGATTTTGTTTTGGGGCTGCCAAGGACTAGAAAGGGCCGAGATAGCATTTTTGTTATTGTTGATAGATTCTCTAAAATGGCTCATTTTATTCCATGTACTAAAACCGAGGATGCTAGTAGTGTAGCTTCATTATTTGTTGAACATGTTGTCAAGCTTCACGGGGTACCGAGGACTATTGTGAGCGATAGGGACTCCAAGTTCCTAAGTCTCTTTTGGAAGTCCATGTGGGGTAGGCTTGGAACGAAGTTACTTTTCTCCACGTCTTGCCACCCACAAACCGATGGCCAAACGGAGGTAGTAAATAGAACCTTAGGGTCTATGCTACGTTCTATGGTTAAAGGTAAACTGACTTCATGGGAAGATCACCTACCCTTAGTGGAATTTGCCTACAACCGGGTAATACATTCGAGCACGGGAATGACTCCCTTTGAATGTGTTTACGGCCTGAATCCCCTTACCCCTTTAGATCTCACTCCTTTGTCTAGTGATCTCATGACCAGCTTAGATGGAAACAAAAGAGCCGAGGCAATGAAGAAAATGCATGAGACGGTGCGGATCAAGCTGGAAAAGAAGAATCAAGAGATTGCCAAAAGGGCAAACAAAGGGAGAAGAAGGCTTGTGCTTGAACCCGGAGATTGGGTGTGGGTGCATCTTCGAAAAGACCGGTTTCCAGCTCATAGGAAGTCCAAATTGCTGCCAAGGGGTGATGGTCCTTTCCAAGTACTTGAGAGGATCAATGACAACGCCTACAAGATTGACCTTCCATCGGAATATCAAGTGCACAACACTTTCAACGTTGGTGATCTCTCCCTCGTGGATGCGGTTGAAGATGACCAAATGCTGAATTTGAGGCCAAATTCCTCTCAAGATGGAGAGGATGATACGGTTAGGACAGCCACACGGCCTTTCACACGAAGCCAAGCTCGGGAATTACAAAAACTCCAAGCTTTGTTCATGCAAATGGCCGTGTGTGAGTTGGTGATTGAACCAACCAAGGACTTAAACGTTTTTATGTGTGAAGAGGGGTCCTAATGTGTAATAAACTACTCTCCAAGGTTGGCACAAGAAGCAAGGGCGGATGAGTCATTTTACCCCTTTCCTTTTGTAGTATAAATAGAAGATGTGAGAGAGTTATTAGATAGTTTTTGAAATCTGATTTTTGTAACCTAAAATATCACAACATTTCCTCTCTCTTCCACTCTTGGAGCCGCCTCCAACATCTCACAAGTAGAGGAATACTTGTGTTGTATCTTTGGCTAGAAACAAGGGTTTTGAGGTCTTTGAGTGCCTCTTGGTCCTTGTAAGAACTTGGTGTTTACATTCACTAGACTTAGGGTCCTCTCTTGATGTTAGGGTTCTTAGTATCTTGAATGTTATATGTCTAGTTATCTATCTTTTCCTTATCTTGTTGTTGTTGTTGTTGTTAATTTTGTTATCTTTAAAGACTAGTGAAGCCGTGTGGGGCTACTTTCGATTCACTAGCATTCTTGTTCATCTTGTTGCTCTCTTGTTGTGTGCTGAAAACTGAAAATTGAACTTGTTATTCTTGTGTTGTTGGACTGAAATCCGAACCTACTTGTAGCTCTTGGTGTTGTTGGTTTGATCTTGTATCAGGGAGTGTGTGGTTCCTAACTTTGTGGTTAGACGTGTCATGATTAGTAAGGCGATAGGCGACCCGAGTCAAAGGGAAAATCTATTCCATACTAAGTGTCTTGTAAAGGAGAATGTGTGCACCTTGGTGATTGATGGTGGTAGTTGTACAAATGTTGCGAGCCATGCTATGGTAAATTTCTTGAAGCTACCAACTACACCACACACTAGTCCTTACAAGCTACAATGGTTGAATGATTGTGGTGAATTAAGGGTCACACGGCAATGTGTGATTCGGTTTAAGGTGGGGAACTACCACGATGAGGTACTTTGTGACGTGATTCCAATGCAAGCATGTCACTTATTGTTAGGTAGACCATGGCAATATGATAGGTCTACTAAACACGATGGGAGGACCAACCGGTATACGTTTGAGAAGGATGGCCGAAAGGTCACACTTCATCCTCTTTCACCCTCCCAAGTAAACGAGTGGCATCAAAAGATGAGAGAGTTGAAGGGAAAGGGGAAGGAATCCGGGAAGGGAGAAAGGGAGGGGAGTGCCGTAGGTGAGGAAGTCGGGACATCCGAGGCTGTCCCAACGACGAGGGAGATGGAAAACGTAGTGATGTTGGCTAGGAGGAAAGAACTCTTCGTGGATCATGATGAAAACAAGCCGATGCTACTCTTGGCCCATTGTTTTAATACTAACCCCACTAATTCTTCCATTTCCCCTTTGATTTCTTATGTGTTGCAGGAGTATGAAGATGTATTTCCTCAAGAACTTCCGCAAGGATTGCCCCCACTTCGGGGAATTGAGCACCAAATTGATTTGGTGCCGGGTTCACAACTTCCAAACAAACCGGCCTATAGGAGCAATCCCATGGACACTAAGGAGCCTGAAAGACAAGTTGAGGAGCTGCTCAACAAGGGATACATCAAGGAAAGCATGAGTCCGTGTGCTGTTCCGGTGCTTTTGGTACCAAAGAAGGACGGAACTTGGCGTATGTGCGTCGATTGTAGAGCCATCAACAAAATCACTATAAGGTATCGTCATCCAATCCCTAGACTAGATGATATGTTAGATGAGCTCCACGGATCTTGTTTGTTTTCTAAAGTGGACCTTAGGAGTGGCTATCACCAAATTCGCATGCAACCCGGTGATGAGTGGAAGACCGCATTCAAGACCAAATTCGGTCTATATGAGTGGCTGGTCATGCCCTTTGGCCTTACCAATGCTCCTAGCACCTTTATGAGGCTAATGAATCATGTAATGAAGCCTTATATTGGAAAATTTGTGGTGGTTTATTTTGATGATGTGTTGGTATATAGTAAATCTATTGATGATCATGTAATGCATTTGAGATGTGTGTTTGATGTGCTCCGAAAGGAGAAGCTGTATGCCAACATGGAGAAGTGTTCTTTTGGTGTTGATAAGGTTATATTCTTGGGTTTTGTCGTGAGCTCAAGGGGTGTGGAAGTGGACGATTCCAAGATAGACTCTATTCGAAGTTGGCCGACCCCTAAAACTATTGGAGAAATCCGAAGTTTCCACGGGTTGGCAAGCTTCTATAGGAGGTTTGTCAAAGGATTTAGTTCCATAGCAGCCCCCTTAACCGAGGTAATTAGAAAAGACGGACCCTTTAAATGGGGTGATGAGCAAGCTAGGGCTTTTGAGGCCTTGAAAGCTACGCTCATCTCGGCGCCTCTATTGCAATTGCCCGATTTTGATAAGATGTTTGAAGTAGAGTGTGATGCTAGTAAGGTTGGCATCGGGGCTGTTTTGATGCAAGAAGGTAAGCCCGTGGCTTATTTCAGTGAAAAGCTCAAAGGGGCAACTCTTAATTACTCAACTTATGATTTGGAGTTGTACGCCCTTGTTAGAGCTTTGGGAAATTGGCAACACTATTTGTGGCCTAAGGAGTTTGTGATACGAACGGATCATGAGTCGTTGAAACACCTTAAGAGCCAAGACAAGTTGAATAGGCGTCATGCTAAGTGGATTGAGTTCATCGAGACTTTCCCTTATGTAATTCATTATAAAAGGGGAAAGGAAAATGTTGTTGCCGATGCCTTGTCTAGGAAGCATGTGCTTGTTGCTACCTTGTCTTCGAAATTGATGGGTTTTGAGAGCTTGCGGTTGTTGTATCCCGAGGATCCTACCTTTGCTCCTATCTTTAGGGAATGCGAAGAGTGGGGAAGGGACCGTTGGCTTAAGGAGAGTGACCATTCCTCCTACTCTCGGTTCGATGGGTATTTGTTCAAGGGGAGGCGGTTGTGTGTTCCTTCTAGTTCTTGGAGGGAATTATTTGTGAGGGAGGCCCATGACGGAGGCCTCATGGGGCACTTTGGGGTAGACAAGACCCTCGGAATCTTAGAGGAGAACTTCTATTGGCCAAAAATGCGCAAAGACGTCACTAAAATTTGTAGTCAATGCGTGGCCTGCCGGAGTGCGAAATCTCGTCTCCTACCTCAAGGATTGTACACCCCACTCCCTACTCCCCTTAGACCTTGGTTGGACATTTCGATGGATTTTGTTTTGGGGCTGCCAAGGACTAGAAAGGGCCGAGATAGCATTTTTGTTATTGTTGATAGATTCTCTAAAATGGCTCATTTTATTCCATGTGCTAAAACCGAGGATGCTCGTAGTGTAGCTTCATTATTTGTTGAACATGTTGTAAAGCTTCATGGGGTACCGAGGACTATTGTGAGCGATAGGGACTCCAAGTTCCTAAGTCTCTTTTGGAAGTCCATGTGGGGTAGGCTTGGAAAGAAGTTACTTTTCTCCACGTCTTGCCACCCACAAACCGATGGCCAAACGGAGGTAGTAAATAGAACCTTAGGGTCTATGCTACGTTCTATGGTTAAAGGTAAACTGACTTCATGGGAAGATCACCTACCCTTGGTGGAGTTTGCGTACAACCGGGTAATACATTCGAGCACGGGAATGACTCCCTTTGAATGTGTTTACGGCCTAAATCCCCTTACCCCTTTAGATCTCACTCCTTTGTCTAGTGATCTCACCAGCTTAGATGGAAGTAAAAGAGCCGAAGCAATGAAGAAAATGCATGAGACAGTGCGGCTCAAGCTTGAAAAGAAGAACCAAGAGGTTGCAAAAAGGGTAAACAAAGGGAGAAGAAGGCTTGTGCTTGAACCCGGAGATTGGGTGTGGGTGCATCTTCGAAAGGATCGGTTTCCAGCTCAAAGGAAGTCCAAGTTGCTGCCAAGGGGTGATGGTCCTTTCCAAGTACTTGAGAGAATCAATGACAACGCCTACAAGATTGACCTTCCACCGGAATATCAAGTGCACAACACTTTCAACGTTGGTGATCTCTCCCTCGTTGATGCGGTTGAAGATGACCAAATGCTGAATTTGAGGTCAAATTCCTCTCAAGATGGAGAGGATGATACGGTTGGGACAGCCTCCACACGTACACTGATACGGTTGGGACAGCCTCCACACATACACGGCCTTTCACACGAAGCCAAGCTTGGGAATTACAAAAACTCCAAGCTTTGTTCATGCAAATGGCCGTGTGTGAGTTGGTGATTGAACCAACCAAGGACCAAAACGTTTTTATGTGTGAGTTGCCCTTTGTTTGTAGTATAAATAGAACATGTTAGAGAGTTAGACTTCACTTTTTGAAATCTGATTTTGTAACCTAATCACTAAACATTTCTCTCTCTCTTTTTCCTCTCTTGGAGCCGCCACCAATCTCTCACAAGTAGAGGGATACTTGTGTTGTCTCTTTGGCTAGAAACAAGGGTTTTGAGGTCTTTGAGTGCCTCTTGGTCCTCGTAAGAACTTGGTGTTTACATTCATTAGACTTAGGGTCCTCTCTTGATGTTAGGGTTCTTAGTATCTTGAATGTTATATGTCAAGTTATCTATCTTTTCTTTATCTTGTGGTTTTTGTTGATTTTGTTATCTTAAAGTCTAGTGAAGCCGTGTGGGGCTATTTTCGATTCACTAGCATTGTTGTTCATCTTGTTGTTCTTGTGTTGTTGAGCTGAAAAAAACTGAAATTTAAGCTTGTTGTTCTTGTGTTGTTGGACTGAAATTCGAACCAACTTGTAGTTCTTGGTGTTGTTGGTTTGATCTTGTATCATTTGGTATCAAAGCTTGACCGGTTGTGTTCCAACATAACCCATCTTGGGCTAGTACACGACTTAAACAAACAACACCAAAAGTGGAATCCGAAAATGATGTTGCATGTCTAGATATAAGTGTTAATTTTTCTTGTTTAGTGAGTTCCTAGTGTTGGTTTCTTTCTCACCAACACTAAGGTGTCTAGATCCGAAAGTTGAGCTTGAAAACTTGAACATTGTGTAGTGACTTGAAGTGGCCGAAAGTTGTATGTTGTTGATGCCCAAAAGAAAATAAAATCGGTGGATGTTGTGTTTATGTGCTAAAGAAGTTGAAGAAGATTGTTGAGGTGTTCATCTTTTGAACTTGTTTATCTTGTTCATCTTGTGTGTGCTCAATTTGTAAGACAAGCTATAAAGTTGTTGTGAAAGACTTGCACCCATCACCTTGTAGTCTTGTCAATCACTTTTCCCTAATTCAAGGAGCCTTGTTTTGTGGGATTAGTCTTCCAAACATCCCTTTCTTGAGTTTGAAAAGGGTGAAATATTACAAGATTTTATTTTCCCACCAAAAAAACACTTTGAAAACTATAACAAGTTGTGTGAATATTGACAAAAAAAAAAGAGTAAAGAAAACGTGTGGAACCATTGCATGCTGCCACGTCACTATAAGCTCAACTTAGGATATTCTTTGGTTGCTAATTGTTGATCCTTGGTTTCCTTTACTTGGTCCTAGAACTAATTAACAAACTAGTACATTCCTACTAAGTTGTCAATTAGATCCTTGCGCCGTTTGTTCGTGTCAACGTTTATTTGAGTGCTTTTATTCGTTTGAATGAGTTGCTGATTTTTGACTCTAGTCCGACAAGAATTCTTTGAGTCTTCAAACAAGAATCCATTCCGGATAAGAGTTTTACTCATACCTTAAAATTTTCACGGTTACTAGCCAATTATACAACACTTGTGGAACACGAACTTGTGGTGAACTAAGGCGGATAATATCTTGACAATGGAAGGAACTACGTCTCATAGTGTGGATACTAATGCCCTTGATTCTATGAGGGTCACTCTTGAGGCCGTTACCCGGACACTTGAAAGGTTGAATTCGGAATTTGGGGCCGTGAGAGGGGACTTGGCAGCAATAAAGGGGGAAGTATCGACTATTAGTGGGAGATTAGAACAAGTGGAGAGTCAAAGGAACTCTCGTCCTTCTACTCCTCTACATGTATCTACCAATGGTCATGATAGAACCTCCTCCGCAACCATCACCCCCGAAACAGTCCACCAAATGCTAAATGCACCCCAAGCTCCACTAAATACCGCAAGCCAAACTACCTATTTTCCTCCAAACCGAGACTCCACTAGACCACTACATTTCCAAGGCCCTCCAATTCCACAAGGGGGATTTGGACGCCAAGTACCTCCACTAAATCCGAACCCTCCATTCCAAGCTCCATTAAACCAAAGACCACAAATTCCAAATCCTCCGAATCAAAACGGCCAAGGCCGACCAGCCCACTTTGAAGGATACGGTAGAGAGGAGTATGAAGGATATGGAGTCTTTGATGATGCTTATATGAGGGAGGAGGAGTTAAGAGGGGGTCGAGGAGAACCTAGGAGATACCGGGGGTATGGAGATAGGGGAAACCGACACCAAGAGAGAGACGTAGGCATCAACACCATCAAGTTGAGCCTACCCATCTTTAAGGGTGAAAGTGATCCCGAGGCCTACTTGACTTGGGAATCGGCTTGTGACAAAGTTTTCCAAGTTAATGACATCTCGGACGAAAAGAAGAGTTGCTACGCTATAGCTCACCTCGAGGGCTATGCTAACACTTGGTGGGAGTATGTTAAACGATTTGGTAATGAATTAGTCGATGGACAGCCACCACCTTGGTTTCGGTTGAGGTATTTGATGAGACAACGATACCTTCCCGAGAGATATCGTCATGAGTTGCTTGCTAGGTTATATGGCTTGCGGCAAGGAGGCAAGAGTGTAATGGCCTACTTTGACGAGTTCCAACAACTCATGTTGAAACTTGATCATCGTGGGGAGCAAATCAGCCACGACATCATCCGGTTCAAGTGCGGATTGAACAAAGAGATCTCCACTCATTTGACCCTTCACCGGTTTGAAACCATTGACGGTATATTCCAAGCGGCCCTTGAGATTGAAAGGGAACTTAAGGAGAGATCATCCTTCAAGGCAAGGGTACCAACTCCCTCGGGTTGGACCAAAAACAAGGACCAACCCGCACCTACGAAGCTGCCCGAGTCCAAAACAGTCCCTAAATTTCCCCCGAAACCGGAGGCTCACAAATATCCCAACCCAAAGGGGTTCCAATGCTTCAAGTGCCAAGGTTGGGGGCATTAGGCCAATGAATGTCCGAACCGGCGCAATGTGATCCTACGAGAAGGAAAGGTATACTACCTTGGTGAGGAGGTGGATTCCGAAAGGGGGGAGGATGAGGCCGAGCCTCAAGATGGAGAGGGAGCTGAAAATGGGCCGAATGATGATGAAGTAGACGGTAGTGAAGATGTTTATCCGCAAGAAGGGGAGTGTGTGGTTCCTAACTTTGTGGTTAGACGTGTCATGATTAGTAAGGCGATAGGTGACCCGAGTCAAAGGGAAAATCTATTCCATACTAAGTGTCTCATAAAGGAGAATGTGTGCACCTTGGTGATTGATAGTGGTAGTTGTACAAATGTTGCGAGCCATGCTATGGTAAATTTCTTGAAGCTACCAACTACCCCACACACGAGTCCTTACAAGCTACAATGGTTGAATGATTGTGGTGAATTAAGGGTCACACGGCAATGTGTGATTCGGTTTAAGGTGGGAAACTACCACGATGAGGTACTTTGTGACGTAATCCCAATGCAAGCATGTCACTTATTGTTAGGAAGACCATGGCAATATGATAGGTCTACTAAACACGATGGGAGGACCAACCGGTATACGCTTGAGAAGGATGGCCGAAAGGTCACACTTCATCCTCTTTCACCCTCCCAAGTAAACGAGTGGCATCAAAAGATGAGAGAGTTGAAGGGAAAGGGGAAGGAATCCGGGAAGGGAGAAAAGGGGGGGGGTGCCATAGGTGAGGAAGTCGGGACATCCGAGGCTGTCCCAACGACAAAGGAGATGGAAAATGTGGTGATGTTGGCTAGGAGGAAAGAACTCTTCGTGGATCATGATGAAAACAAGCCGATGCTACTCTTGGCCCATTGTTTTAATACTAACCCCACTAACTCTTCCATTTACCCTTTGATTTCTTATGTGTTGCAGGAGTATGAAGATGTATTTCCTCAAGAACTTCCGCAAGGATTGCCCCCACTTCGGGGAATTGAGCACCAAATTGATTTGGTGCCGGGTTCACAACTTCCAAACAAACCGGCCTATAGGAGCAATCCCATGGACACTAAGGAGCTTGAAAGACAAGTTGAGGAGCTGCTCAACAAGGGATACATCAAGGAAAGCATGAGTCCGTGTGCTGTTCCGGTGCTTTTGGTACCAAAGAAGGACGGAACGTGGCGTATGTGCGTCGATTGTAGAGCCATCAACAAAATCACTATAAGGTATCGTCATCCAATCCCTAGACTAGATGATATGTTAGATGAGCTCCACGGATCTTGTTTGTTTTCTAAAGTGGACCTTAGGAGTGGCTATCACCAAATTCGCATGCAACCCGGTGATGAGTGGAAGACCGCATTCAAGACCAAATTCGGTCTATATGAGTGGCTGGTCATGCCCTTCGGCCTTACCAATGCTCCTAGCACCTTTATGAGGCTAATGAATCATGTAATGAAGCCTTATATTGGAAAATTTGTGGTGGTTTACTTTGATGATGTGTTGGTATATAGTAAATCTATTGATGATCATGTAATGCATTTGAGATGTGTGTTTGATGTGCTCCGAAAGGAGAAGCTGTATGCCAACATGGAGAAGTGTTCTTTTGGTGTTGATAAAATTATCTTCTTGGGTTTTGTCGTGAGCTCAAGGGGTGTGGAAGTGGACGATTCCAAGATAGACTCTATACGAAGTTGGCCGACCCCTAAAACTATTGGCGAAATCCGAAGTTTCCACAGGTTGGCAAGCTTCTATAGGAGGTTTGTCAAAGGATTTAGTTCCATAGCAGCCCCCTTAACCGAGGTAATTAGAAAAGACGGACCCTTTAAATGGGGTGATGAGCAAGCTAGGGCTTTTGAGGCCTTGAAAGCTACGCTCATCTCGGCGCCTTTATTGCAATTGCCCGATTTTGATAAGATGTTTGAAGTAGAGTGTGATGCTAGTAAGGTTGGCATCGGGGCTGTTTTGATGCAAGAAGGTAAGCCCGTTGCTTATTTCAGTGAAAAGCTCAAAGGGGCAACTCTTAATTACTCAACTTATGATTTGGAGTTGTACGCCCTTGTTAGAGCTTTGGGAAATTGGCAACATTATTTGTGGCCTAAGGAGTTTGTGATACGAACGGATCATGAGTCGTTGAAACACCTTAAGAGCCAAGACAAGTTGAATAGGCGTCATGCTAAGTGGATTGAGTTCATCGAGACTTTCCCTTATGTAATTCATTATAAAAGGGGAAAGGAAAATGTTGTTGCCGATGCCTTGTCTAGGAAGCATGTGCTTGTTGCTACCTTGTCTTCGAAATTGATGGGTTTTGAGAGTTTGCGGTTGTTGTATCCCGAGGATCCTACCTTTGCTCCTATCTTTAGGGAATGCGAAGAGTGGGGAAGGGACCGTTGGCTTAAGGAGAGTGACCATTCCTCCTACTCTCGGTTCGATGGGTATTTGTTCAAAGGGAGGCGGTTGTGTGTTCCTTCTAGTTCTTGGAGGGAATTATTTGTGAGGGAGGCCCATGACGGAGGCCTCATGGGGCACTTTGGGGTAGACAAGACCCTCGGAATCTTAGAGGAGAACTTCTATTGGCCAAAAATGCGCAAAGACGTCACTAAAATTTGTAGTCAATGCGTGGCCTGCCGGAGTGCGAAATCTCGTCTCCTACCTCAAGGATTGTACACCCCACTCCCTACTCCCCTTAGACCTTGGTTGGACATTTCGATGGATTTTGTTTTGGGGCTGCCAAGGACTAGAAAGGGCCGAGATAGCATTTTTGTTATTGTTGATAGATTCTCTAAAATGGCTCATTTTATTCCATGTGCTAAAACCGAGGATGCTCGTAGTGTAGCTTCATTATTTGTTGAACATGTTGTAAAGCTTCACGGGGTACCGAGGACTATTGTGAGCGATAGGGACTCCAAGTTCCTAAGTCTCTTTTGGAAGTCCATGTGGGGTAGGCTTGGAACGAAGTTACTTTTCTCCACGTCTTGCCACCCACAAACCGATGGCCAAACGGAGGTAGTAAATAGAACCTTAGGGTCTATGCTACGTTCTATGGTTAAAGGTAAACTGACTTCATGGGAAGATCACCTACCCTTGGTGGAGTTTGCATACAACCGGGTAATACATTCGAGCACGGGAATGACTCCCTTTGAATGTGTTTACGGCCTAAATCCCCTTACCCCTTTAGATCTCACTCCTTTGTCTAGTGATCTCATGACCAGCTTAGATGGAAATAAAAGAGCCGAAGCAATGAAGAAAATGCATGAGACGGTGCGGCTCAAGCTTGAAAAGAAGAACCAAGAGGTTGCAAAAAGGGTAAACAAAGGGAGAAGAAGGCTTGTGCTTGAACCCGGAGATTGGGTGTGGGTACATCTTCGAAAGGATCAGTTTCCAGCTCAAAGGAAGTCCAAGTTGCTGCCAAGGGGTGATGGTCCTTTCCAAGTACTTGAGAGAATCAATGACAACGCCTACAAGATCGACCTTCCACCGGAATATCAAGTGCACAACACTTTCAACGTTGGTGATCTCTCCCTCGTTGATGCGGTTGAAGATGACCAAATGCTGAATTTGAGGTCAAATTCCTCTCAAGATGGAGAGGATGATACGGTTGGGACAGCCTCCACACATACACGGCCTTTCACACGAAGCCAAGCTCGGGAATTACAAAAACTCCAAGCTTTGTTCATGCAAATGGCCGTGTGTGAGTTGGTGATTGAACCAACCAAGGACCAAAACGTTTTTATGTGTGAAGAGGGGTCCTAATGTGTAATAAACTACTCTTCAAGGATGGCACATGAAGCAAGGGCGGATGGGTCATTTTGCCCTTTGTTTGTAGTATAAATAGAACATGTTAGAGAGTTAGACTTCACTTTTTGAAATCTGATTTTGTAACCTAATCACTAAACATTTCTCTCTCTCTTTTTCCTCTCTTGGAGCCGCCACCAATCTCTCACAAGTAGAGGGATACTTGTGTTGTCTCTTTGGCTAGAAACAAGGGTTTTGAGGTCTTTGAGTGCCTCTTGGTCCTCGTAAGAACTTGGTGTTTACATTCATTAGACTTAGGGTCCTCTCTTGATGTTAGGGTTCTTAGTATCTTGAATGTTATATGTCAAGTTATCTATCTTTTCTTTATCTTGTGGTTGTTGTTGATTTTGTTATCTTAAAGTCTAGTGAAGCCGTGTGGGGCTATTTTCGATTCACTAGCATTGTTGTTCATCTTGTTGTTCTTGTGTTGTTGAGCTGAAAAAAACTGAAATTTAAGCTTGTTGTTCTTGTGTTGTTGGACTGAAATTCGAACCAACTTGTAGTTCTTGGTGTTGTTGGTTTGATCTTGTATCATACACGGCCTTTCACACGAAGCCAAGCTCGGGAATTACAAAAACTCCAAGCTTTGTTCATGCAAGTGGCCGTGTGTGAGTTGGTGATTGAACCAACCAAGGACCTAAACGTCTTTATGTGTGAAGAGGGGTCCTAATGTGTAATAAACTACTCTTCAAGGATGGCACAAGAAGCAAGGGCGGATGGGTCATTTTACCCCTTTTTGTTTGTAGTATAAATAGAACATGTTAGAGAGTTAGACTCGACTTTTTGAAATCTGATTTTTGTAACCTAAACACTAAACATTTCTCTCTCTCTTCTCCACTCTTGGAGCCGCCACCAATATCTCACAAGTAGAGGGATACTTGTGTTGTCTCTTTGGCTAGAAACAAGGGTTTTGAGGTCTTTGAGTGCCTCTTGGTCCTCGTAAGAACTTGGTGTTTACATTCATTAGACTTAGGGTCCTCTCTTGATGTTAGGGTTCTTAGTATCTTGAATGTTATATGTCAAGTTATCTATCTTTTCTTTATCTTGTTGTTGTTGTTGATTTTGTTATCTTAAAGTCTAGTGAAGCCGTGTGGGGCTATTTTCGATTCACTAGCATTGTTGTTCATCTTGTTGTTCTCGTGTGGTTGAGCTGAAAAACTGAAATTTAAGCTTGTTGTTCTTGTGTTGTTGGACTGAAATTCGAACCAACTTGTAGTTCTTGGTGTTGTTGGTTTGATCTTGTATCATTTGGTATCAGAGCTTGACCGGTTGTGTTCCAACATAACCCATCTTGGGCTAGTACACGGCTTAAACAAACAACACCAAAAGTGGAATCCGAAAATGATGTTGTATGTCTAGATATAAGTGTTAATTTTGCTTGTTTAGTGAGTTCCTAGTGTTGGTTTCTTTCTCACCAACACTAAGGTGTCTAGATCCGAAAGTTGAGCTTGAAAACTTGAACATTGTGTAGTGACTTGAAGTGGCCGAAAGTTGTATGTTGTTGATGCCCAAAAGAAAATAAAATCGGTGGATGTTGTGTTTATGTGCTAAAGAAGTTGAAGAAGATTGTTGAGGTGTTCATCTTTGAACTTGTTCATCTTGTTCATCTTGTGTGTGCTCAATTTGTAAGGCAAGCTATAAAGTTGTTGTGAAAGACTTGCACCCATCACCTTGTAGTCTTGTCAATCACTTTTCCCTAATTCAAGGAGCCTTGTTTTGTGGGATTAGTCTACCAAACATCCCTTTCTTGAGTTTGAAAAGGGTGAAATATTACAAGATTTTATTTTCCCACCAAAAACACTTTGAAAACTATAACAAGTTGTGTGAATATTGACAAAAAAAAAAAAAAAAAAAAAAACGTGTGGAACCATTGCATGCTGCCACGTCACTACAAGCTCAACTTAGGATATTCTTTGGTTGCTAATTGTTAATCCTTGGTTTCCCTTACTTGGTCCTAGAACTAATTAACAAACTAGTACATTCCTACTAAGTTGTCAATTAGATCCTTGAGCCGTTTGTTCGTGTCAACGTTTATTTGAGTGCTTTTATTCGTTTGAATGAGTTGCTGATTTTTGACTCTAGTCCGACAAGAATTCTTTGAGTCTTCAAACAAGAATCCATTCCGGATAAGAGCTTACTCATACCTTAAAATTTTCACGGTTACTAGCCAATTATACAACACTTGTGGAACACGAACTTGTGGTGAACTAAGGCGGATAATATCTTGACAATGGAAGGAACTACGTCTCATAGTGTGGATACTAATGCCCTTGATTCTATGAGGGTCACTCTTGAGGCCGTTACCCGGACACTTGAAAGGTTGAATTCGGAATTTGGGGCCGTGAGAGGGGACTTGGCAGCAATAAAGGGGGAAGTGTCGACTATTAGTGGAAGATTAGAACAAGTGGAGAGTCAAAGGAACTCTCGTCCTTCTACTCCTCTACATGTATCTACCAATGGTCATGATAGAACCTCCTCCGCAACCATCACCCCCGAAACAGTCCACCAAATGCTAAATGCACCCCAAGCTCCACTAAATACCGCAAGCCAAACTACCTATTTTCCTCCAAACCGAGACTCCACTAGACCACTACATTTCCAAGCCCCTCCAATTCCACAAGGGGGATTTGGACGCCAAGTACCTCCACTAAATCCGAACCCTCCATTCCAAGCTCCATTAAACCAAAGACCACAAATTCCAAATCCTCCGAATCAAAACGGCCAAGGCCGACCAGCCCACTTTGAAGGATACGGTAGAGAGGAGTATGAAGGAGATGGAGTCTTTGATGATGCTTATATGAGGGAGGAGGAGTTAAGAGGGGGTCGAGGAGAACCTAGGAGATACCGGGGGTATGGAGATAGGGGAAACCGACACCAAGAGAGAGACGTAGGCATCAACACCATCAAGTTGAGCCTACCCATCTTTAAGGGTGAAAGTGATCCCGAGGCCTACTTGACTTGGGAATCGGCTTGTGACAAAGTTTTCCAAGTTAATGACATCTCGGACGAAAAGAAGAGTTGCTACGCTATAGCTCACCTCGAGGGCTATGCTAACACTTGGTGGGAGTATGTTAAACGATTTGGTAATGAATTAGTCGATGGACAGCCACCACCTTGGTTTCGGTTGAGGTATTTGATGAGGCAACGATACCTTCCCGAGAGATATCGTCATGAGTTGCTTGCTAGGTTATATGGCTTGCGGCAAGGAGGCAAGAGTGTGATGGCCTACTTCGACGAGTTCCAACAACTCATGTTGAAACTTGATCATCGTGGGGAACAAATCAGCCACGACATCATCCGGTTCAAGTGCGGATTGAACAAAGAGATCTCCACTCATTTGACCCTTCACCGGTTTGAAACCATTGACGGTATATTCCAAGCGGCCCTTGAGATTGAAAGGGAACTTAAGGAGAGATCATCCTTCAAGGCAAGGGTACCAACTCCCTCGGGTTGGACCAAAAACAAGGACCAACCCGCACCTACGAAGCTGCCCGAGTCCAAAACAGTCCCTAAATTTCCCCCGAAACCGGAGGCTCACAAATATCCCAACCCAAAGGGGTTCCAATGCTTCAAGTGTCAAGGTTGGGGGCATAAGGCCAATGAATGTCCGAACCGGCGCAATGTGATCCTACGAGAAGGAAAGGTGTACTACCTTGGTGAGGAGGTGGATTCCGAAAGGGGGGAGGATGAGGCCGAGCCACAAGATGGAGAGGGAGCTGAAAATGGGCTGAATGATGATGAAGTAGACGGTAGTGAAGATGTTTATCCACAAGAAGGGGAGTGATACGGTTAGGACAGCCACACGGCCTTTCACACGAAGCCAAGCTCGGGAATTACAAAAACTCCAAGCTTTGTTCATGCAAATGGCCGTGTGTGAGTTGGTGATTGAACCAACCAAGGACTTAAACGTTTTTATGTGTGAAGAGGGGTCCTAATGTGTAATAAACTACTCTCCAAGGTTGGCACAAGAAGCAAGGGCGGATGAGTCATTTTACCCCTTTCCTTTTGTAGTATAAATAGAAGATGTGAGAGAGTTATTAGATAGTTTTTGAAATCTGATTTTTGTAACCTAAAATATCACAACATTTCCTCTCTCTTCCACTCTTGGAGCCGCCTCCAACATCTCACAAGTAGAGGAATACTTGTGTTGTATCTTTGGCTAGAAACAAGGGTTTTGAGGTCTTTGAGTGCCTCTTGGTCCTTGTAAGAACTTGGTGTTTACATTCACTAGACTTAGGGTCCTCTCTTGATGTTAGGGTTCTTAGTATCTTGAATGTTATATGTCTAGTTATCTATCTTTTCCTTATCTTGTTGTTGTTGTTGTTGTTAATTTTGTTATCTTTAAAGACTAGTGAAGCCGTGTGGGGCTACTTTCGATTCACTAGCATTCTTGTTCATCTTGTTGCTCTCTTGTTGTGTGCTGAAAACTGAAAATTGAACTTGTTATTCTTGTGTTGTTGGACTGAAATCCGAACCTACTTGTAGCTCTTGGTGTTGTTGGTTTGATCTTGTATCATTTGGTATCAAAGCAAGACCGGTTGTGTTCCAACATAACCCATCTTGGGCTAGTTCACGTTCTAAACAAGCAATACCAAAGGGAAGTTCTGAAAAATCTGTCCATTAAAAGTTGAAAAACCGAGAATGATGTTGCATGTCTAGATCTAGGCGTTATTTTGCTTGTTTAGTGAGTTTCTAGTGTTGGTTTCTTTCTCACCAACACTAAGGTGTCTAGATCCGAAAGTTGAGCTTGAAAACTTGAACATTGAGTAGTGACTTGAAGTGGCCGAAGGTGGTATGTTGTTGATGAGCAAAAGAAAAATCGGTGGTTATGTGTTATGTGCTAAAGAAGTTGATGAAGTTTGTTGAGGTGTTCATCTTTTGAACTTGTTCATCTTGTTCATCTTGTTGTGTGCTCAAGTTGTAAGACAAGTTATAAAGTTGTTGTGAAAGACTTGCACCCCTCACCCTCTAGTCTTGTCAATCACTTTTCCCTAATTCAAGGAGCCTTGTTTTGTGGGATTGGTCAACCAAACACCACTTTCTTGAGTTTGAAAAGGTTGAAAGACTACAAGATTTTATTTTTCCCACCAAAACATTTTGCAAACTATAACAAGTTGTGTGAATATTAACACAAAACAAAAAAAAAGAAAAAGATAAGAGGAACGGGTGGAACCATTGCATGCTGCCACGTCACTATAAGCTCAACTTAGGATATTCTTTGGTTGCAAATTGTTGATCCTTGGTTTCCCTTAATTGGTCCTAGAACTAATTAACAAACTAGTACATTCCTACTAGGTTGTCAACTAGTTCCTTGAACCGTTTGTTCGTGTCAACGATTATTTGAGTGCTTTTATTCGTTTGAATGAGTTGCTGATTTTTGATTCTAGTCCGGCAAGAATTCTTTGAGTCTTCAAACAAGAATCCATTCCGGATAAGAGCTCACTCATACCTTGAAAATTTCACGGTTACTAGCCAATTATACAACACTTGTGGAACACGAACTTGTGGTGAACTAAAGCGGATAATATCTTGACAATGGAAGGAGCTACGTCTCATAATGCGGATACTAATGCCCTTGATTCTATGAGGGTCACTCTTGAGGCCGTTACCCGGACACTTGAAAGGTTGAATTCTGAATTTGGGGCCGTGAGAGGGGACTTGGCAGCCATAAAGGGGGAAGTGTCGACTATTAGTGGGAGATTAGAACAAGTGGAGAGTCAAAGGAACTCTCGTCCTTCTACTCCTCTACACGTATCTACCAATGGTCATGATAGGACCTCCTCCGCAACCATCACCCCCGAAACAGTCCACCAAATGCTAAATGCACCCCAAGCTCCACTAAATACCGCAAGTCAAACTACCTATTTTCCTCCAAACCGAGACTCCACTAGACCACTACATTTCCAAGCCCCTCCAATTCCACAAGAGGGATTTGGACGACAAGTACCTCCACTAAATCCGAACCTTCCATTCCAAGCTCCATTAACCCAAAGACCGCAAATTCCAAATCCTCCGACTCAAAACGGCCAAGGCCGACCAGCCCACTTTGAAGGATACGGTAGAGGGGAGTATGAAGGAGATGGAGCCTTTGATGATGCTTATATGAGGGAGGAGGAGTTAAGAGGGGGTCGAGGAGAACCTAGGAGATACCGGGGGTATGGAGATAGGGGAAACCGACACCAAGAGAGACACGTAGGCATCAACACCATCAAGTTGAGCCTACCCATCTTTAAGGGTGAAAGTGATCCCGAGGCCTACTTAACTTGGGAATCGGCTTGTGACAAAGTTTTCCAAGTTAATGACCTCTCGGACGAAAAGAAGAGTTGCTACGCTATAGCTCACCTCGAGGGCTATGCTAACACTTGGTGGGAGTATGTTAAACGATTTGGTAATGAATTAGTCGATGGGCAGCCACCACCTTGGTTTCGGTTGAGGTATTTGATGAGACAACGATACCTTCCCGAGAGATATCGTCATGAGTTGCTTGCTAGGTTATATGGCTTGCGGCAAGGGGGCAAGAGTGTGATGGCCTATTTTGACGAGTTCCAACAACTCATGTTGAAACTTGATCATCGTGGGGAGCAAATCAGTCATGACATCATCCGGTTCAAGTGTGGGTTGAGCAAAGAGATCTCCACTCATTTGACCCTTCATCGGTTTGAAACCATCGACGGTATATTCCAAGCGGCCCTAGAGATTGAAAGGGAACTTAAGGAGAGATCATCCTTCAAGGCAAGGGTACAAGCTCCCTCGGGTTGGCCCAAAAACAAGGACCAACCCGCCCCTACGAAGCTGCCCGAGTCCAAAACAGTCCACTACGAGTCCAAAACAGTCCCTAAATTCCCTCCGAAACCGGAGGCTCACAAATATCCCAACCCAAAGGGATTCCAATGCTTCAAGTGCCAAGGTTGGGGGCATAAGGCCAATGAATGTCCGAACCGGCGCAATGTGATCCTACGAGAAGGGAAAGTGTACTACCTTGGTGAGGAGGTGGTTTCCGAAAGGGGGGAGGATGAGGCCGAGCCTCAAGATGGAGAGGAAGCTGAAAATGGGCCGAATGATGATGAATTAGATGGTAGTGAAGATGCCTATCCACAAGAAGGGGAGTGTGTGGTTCCTAACTTTGTGGTTAGACGTGTCATGATTAGTAAGGCGATAGATGACCCGAGTCAAAGGGAAAATCTATTCCATACTAAGTGTCTTGTAAAGGGGAGTGTGTGCACCTTGGTGATTGATAGTGGTAGTTGTACGAATGTTGCGAGCCAAGCTATGGTAAATTTCTTGAAGCTGCCAACTACACCACACACTAGTCCTTACAAGCTACAATGGTTGAACGATTGTGGTGAATTAAGGGTCGCAAGGCAATGTGTGATTCGGTTTAAGGTAGGAAACTACCACGATGAAGTGCTTTGTGACGTGATCCCAATGCAAGCATGTCACTTGTTGTTAGGTAGACCATGGCAATATGATAGGTCTACTAAACACGATGGGAGGTCCAACCGGTATACGCTTGAGAAGGATGGCCGAAAGGTCACACTTCACCCTCTTTCACCCTCCCAAGTACATGAGTGGCATCAAAAGATGAGAGAGTTAAAAGGAAAGGGAAAGGAAACCGGGAAAGGAGAAAAGGGGGGGATGCCGTAGGTGAGGAAGTAGGGCCATCCGAATCTGTCCCAACAACAAAGGAGATGGAAAACGTAGTGATGTTGGCTAGGAGGAAAGAACTCTTCGTGGACCATGATGAAAACAAGCCGATGTTACTGTTAGCCCATTGTTTTAATACTAACCCCACTAATTCTTCCATTTCCCCTTTGATTTCTTGTGCGTTGCAGGAGTATGAAGATGTATTTCCTCAAGAACTTCCGCAAGGATTGCCCCCACTTCGGGGAATTGAGCACCAAATTGATTTGGTGCCGGGTTCACAACTTCCAAACAAACCGGCCTATAGGAGCAATCCCATGGACACTAAGAAGCTTGAGAGGCAAGTTGAGGAGCTTCTCAACAAGGGATACATCAAGGAAAGCATGAGTCCGTGTGCTGTTCCGGTGCTTTTGGTACCAAAGAAGGACGGAACTTGGCGCATGTGCGTCGATTGTAGAGCCATCAACAAAATCACTATAAGGTATCGTCATCCAATTCCTAGACTAGATGATATGTTAGATGAGCTCCACGGATCTTGTTTGTTTTCTAAAGTGGACCTTAGGAGCGGCTATCACCAAATTCGCATGCAACCCGGTGATGAGTGGAAGACCGCATTCAAGACCAAATTCGGTCTATATGAGTGGCTGGTCATGCCCTTCGGCCTTACCAATGCTCCTAGCACATTTATGAGGCTAATGAATCATGTAATGAAGCCTTATATTGGAAAGTTTGTGGTGGTTTACTTTGATGATGTGTTGGTGTATAGTAAATCTATTAATGATCATGTAATGCATTTGAGATGTGTGTTTGATGTGCTCCGAAAGGAGAAGCTGTATGCCAACATGGAGAAGTGTTCTTTTGGTGTTGATAAAGTTATATTCTTGGGTTTTGTCGTGAGCTCACGGGGTGTGGAAGTGGACGATTCCAAGATAGACTCTATCCGAAGTTGGCCGACCCCTAAAACTATTGGAGAAATCCGAAGTTTCCACGGGTTGGCAAGCTTTTATAGGAGGTTTGTCAAAGGATTTAGTTCCATAGCAGCCCCCTTGACCGAGGTAATTAGAAAGGACGGACCCTTTAAATGGGGTGATGAGCAAGCTAGGGCTTTTGAGGCCTTGGAAGCTACGCTCATCTCGGCGCCTTTATTGCAATTGCCCAATTTTGATAAGATGTTTGAAATAGAGTGTGATGCTAGTAAGGTTGGTATCGGGGCTGTTTTGATGCAAGAAGGTAAGCCCGTTGCTTATTTCAGTGAAAAGCTCAAAGGGGCAACTCTTAATTACTCAACTTATGATTTGGAGTTGTACGCCCTTGTTAGAGCTTTGGAAAATTGGCAACATTATTTGTGGCCTAAGGAGTTTGTGATACGAACGGATCATGAGTCGTTGAAACACCTTAAGAGCCAAGACAAGCTGAATAGGCATCATGCTAAGTGGATTGAGTTCATCGAGACTTTCCCTTATGTAATTCATTACAAAAGGGGAAAGGAAAATGTTGTTGCCGATGCCTTGTCTAGGAAGCATGTGCTTGTTGCTACCTTGTCTTCGAAATTGATGGGTTTTGAGAGCTTGCGGTTGTTGTATCCCGAGGATCCTACCTTTGCTCCTATTTTTAGGGAATGCGAAGAGTGGGGAAGGGACCGTTGGCTCAAGGAGAATAACCATTCCTCCTACTCTCGGTTCGATGGGTATTTGTTCAAAGGGAGGAGGTTGTGTGTTCCTTCTAGTTCTTGGAGGGAATTATTTGTGAGAGAGGCCCATGACGGAGGCCTCATGGGTCACTTTGGGGTAGACAAGACCCTCAGAATCTTAGAGGAGAACTTCTATTGGCCCAAAATGCGCAAAGACGTCACTAAAATTTGTAGTCAATGCGTGGCCTGCCGGAGTGCGAAATCTCGTCTCTTACCCCAAGGATTATACACCCCACTCCCTACTCCCCTTAGGCCTTGGTTGGACATCTCGATGGATTTTGTTTTGGGGCTGCCAAGGACTAGAAAGGGCCGAGATAGCATTTTTGTTATTGTTGATAGATTCTCTAAAATGGCTCATTTTATTCCATGTACTAAAACCGAGGATGCTAGTAGTGTAGCTTCATTATTTGTTGAACATGTTGTCAAGCTTCACGGGGTACCGAGGACTATTGTGAGCGATAGGGACTCCAAGTTCCTAAGTCTCTTTTGGAAGTCCATGTGGGGTAGGCTTGGAACGAAGTTACTTTTCTCCACGTCTTGCCACCCACAAACCGATGGCCAAACGGAGGTAGTAAATAGAACCTTAGGGTCTATGCTACGTTCTATGGTTAAAGGTAAACTGACTTCATGGGAAGATCACCTACCCTTAGTGGAATTTGCCTACAACCGGGTAATACATTCGAGCACGGGAATGACTCCCTTTGAATGTGTTTACGGCCTGAATCCCCTTACCCCTTTAGATCTCACTCCTTTGTCTAGTGATCTCATGACCAGCTTAGATGGAAACAAAAGAGCCGAGGCAATGAAGAAAATGCATGAGACGGTGCGGATCAAGCTGGAAAAGAAGAATCAAGAGATTGCCAAAAGGGCAAACAAAGGGAGAAGAAGGCTTGTGCTTGAACCCGGAGATTGGGTATGGGTGCATCTTCGAAAAGACCGGTTTCCAGCTCATAGGAAGTCCAAATTGCTGCCAAGGGGTGATGGTCCTTTCCAAGTACTTGAGAGGATCAATGACAACGCCTACAAGATTGACCTTCCACCGGAATATCAAGTGCACAACACTTTCAACGTTGGTGATCTCTCCCTCGTGGATGCGGTTGAAGATGACCAAATGCTGAATTTGAGGCCAAATTCCTCTCAAGATGGAGAGGATGATACGGTTAGGACAGCCACACGGCCTTTCACACGAAGCCAAGCTCGGGAATTACAAAAACTCCAAGCTTTGTTCATGCAAATGGCCGTGTGTGAGTTGGTGATTGAACCAACCAAGGACTTAAACGTTTTTATGTGTGAAGAGGGGTCCTAATGTGTAATAAACTACTCTCCAAGGTTGGCACAAGAAGCAAGGGCGGATGAGTCATTTTACCCCTTTCCTTTTGTAGTATAAATAGAAGATGTGAGAGAGTTATTAGATAGTTTTTGAAATCTGATTTTTGTAACCTAAAATATCACAACATTTCCTCTCTCTTCCACTCTTGGAGCCGCCTCCAACATCTCACAAGTAGAGGAATAATTGTGTTGTATCTTTGGCTAGAAACAAGGGTTTTGAGGTCTTTGAGTGCCTCTTGGTCCTTGTAAGAACTTGGTGTTTACATTCACTAGACTTAGGGTCCTCTCTTGATGTTAGGGTTCTTAGTATCTTGAATGTTATATGTCTAGTTATCTATCTTTTCCTTATCTTGTTGTTGTTGTTGTTGTTAATTTTGTTATCTTTAAAGACTAGTGAAGCCGTGTGGGGCTACTTTCGATTCACTAGCATTCTTGTTCATCTTGTTGCTCTCTTGTTGTGTGCTGAAAACTGAAAATTGAACTTGTTATTCTTGTGTTGTTGGACTGAAATCCGAACCTACTTGTAGCTCTTGGTGTTGTTGGTTTGATCTTGTATCAGGGAGTGTGTGGTTCCTAACTTTGTGGTTAGACGTGTCATGATTAGTAAGGCGATAGGCGACCCGAGTCAAAGGGAAAATCTATTCCATACTAAGTGTCTTGTAAAGGAGAATGTGTGCACCTTGGTGATTGATGGTGGTAGTTGTACAAATGTTGCGAGCCATGCTATGGTAAATTTCTTGAAGCTACCAACTACACCACACACTAGTCCTTACAAGCTACAATGGTTGAATGATTGTGGTGAATTAAGGGTCACACGGCAATGTGTGATTCGGTTTAAGGTGGGGAACTACCACGATGAGGTACTTTGTGACGTGATTCCAATGCAAGCATGTCACTTATTGTTAGGTAGACCATGGCAATATGATAGGTCTACTAAACACGATGGGAGGACCAACCGGTATACGTTTGAGAAGGATGGCCGAAAGGTCACACTTCATCCTCTTTCACCCTCCCAAGTAAACGAGTGGCATCAAAAGATGAGAGAGTTGAAGGGAAAGGGGAAGGAATCCGGGAAGGGAGAAAGGGAGGGGAGTGCCGTAGGTGAGGAAGTCGGGACATCCGAGGCTGTCCCAACGACGAGGGAGATGGAAAACGTAGTGATGTTGGCTAGGAGGAAAGAACTCTTCGTGGATCATGATGAAAACAAGCCGATGCTACTCTTGGCCCATTGTTTTAATACTAACCCCACTAATTCTTCCATTTCCCCTTTGATTTCTTATGTGTTGCAGGAGTATGAAGATGTATTTCCTCAAGAACTTCCGCAAGGATTGCCCCCACTTCGGGGAATTGAGCACCAAATTGATTTGGTGCCGGGTTCACAACTTCCAAACAAACCGGCCTATAGGAGCAATCCCATGGACACTAAGGAGCCTGAAAGACAAGTTGAGGAGCTGCTCAACAAGGGATACATCAAGGAAAGCATGAGTCCGTGTGCTGTTCCGGTGCTTTTGGTACCAAAGAAGGACGGAACTTGGCGTATGTGCGTCGATTGTAGAGCCATCAACAAAATCACTATAAGGTATCGTCATCCAATCCCTAGACTAGATGATATGTTAGATGAGCTCCACGGATCTTGTTTGTTTTCTAAAGTGGACCTTAGGAGTGGCTATCACCAAATTCGCATGCAACCCGGTGATGAGTGGAAGACCGCATTCAAGACCAAATTCGGTCTATATGAGTGGCTGGTCATGCCCTTTGGCCTTACCAATGCTCCTAGCACCTTTATGAGGCTAATGAATCATGTAATGAAGCCTTATATTGGAAAATTTGTGGTGGTTTATTTTGATGATGTGTTGGTATATAGTAAATCTATTGATGATCATGTAATGCATTTGAGATGTGTGTTTGATGTGCTCCGAAAGGAGAAGCTGTATGCCAACATGGAGAAGTGTTCTTTTGGTGTTGATAAGGTTATATTCTTGGGTTTTGTCGTGAGCTCAAGGGGTGTGGAAGTGGACGATTCCAAGATAGACTCTATTCGAAGTTGGCCGACCCCTAAAACTATTGGAGAAATCCGAAGTTTCCACGGGTTGGCAAGCTTCTATAGGAGGTTTGTCAAAGGATTTAGTTCCATAGCAGCCCCCTTAACCGAGGTAATTAGAAAAGACGGACCCTTTAAATGGGGTGATGAGCAAGCTAGGGCATTTGAGGCCTTGAAAGCTACGCTCATCTCGGCGCCTCTATTGCAATTGCCCGATTTTGATAAGATGTTTGAAGTAGAGTGTGATGCTAGTAAGGTTGGCATCGGGGCTGTTTTGATGCAAGAAGGTAAGCCCGTGGCTTATTTCAGTGAAAAGCTCAAAGGGGCAACTCTTAATTACTCAACTTATGATTTGGAGTTGTACGCCCTTGTTAGAGCTTTGGGAAATTGGCAACACTATTTGTGGCCTAAGGAGTTTGTGATACGAACGGATCATGAGTCGTTGAAACACCTTAAGAGCCAAGACAAGTTGAATAGGCGTCATGCTAAGTGGATTGAGTTCATCGAGACTTTCCCTTATGTAATTCATTATAAAAGGGGAAAGGAAAATGTTGTTGCCGATGCCTTGTCTAGGAAGCATGTGCTTGTTGCTACCTTGTCTTCGAAATTGATGGGTTTTGAGAGCTTGCGGTTGTTGTATCCCGAGGATCCTACCTTTGCTCCTATCTTTAGGGAATGCGAAGAGTGGGGAAGGGACCGTTGGCTTAAGGAGAGTGACCATTCCTCCTACTCTCGGTTCGATGGGTATTTGTTCAAGGGGAGGCGGTTGTGTGTTCCTTCTAGTTCTTGGAGGGAATTATTTGTGAGGGAGGCCCATGACGGAGGCCTCATGGGGCACTTTGGGGTAGACAAGACCCTCGGAATCTTAGAGGAGAACTTCTATTGGCCAAAAATGCGCAAAGACGTCACTAAAATTTGTAGTCAATGCGTGGCCTGCCGGAGTGCGAAATCTCGTCTCCTACCTCAAGGATTGTACACCCCACTCCCTACTCCCCTTAGACCTTGGTTGGACATTTCGATGGATTTTGTTTTGGGGCTGCCAAGGACTAGAAAGGGCCGAGATAGCATTTTTGTTATTGTTGATAGATTCTCTAAAATGGCTCATTTTATTCCATGTGCTAAAACCGAGGATGCTCGTAGTGTAGCTTCATTATTTGTTGAACATGTTGTAAAGCTTCATGGGGTACCGAGGACTATTGTGAGCGATAGGGACTCCAAGTTCCTAAGTCTCTTTTGGAAGTCCATGTGGGGTAGGCTTGGAAAGAAGTTACTTTTCTCCACGTCTTGCCACCCACAAACCGATGGCCAAACGGAGGTAGTAAATAGAACCTTAGGGTCTATGCTACGTTCTATGGTTAAAGGTAAACTGACTTCATGGGAAGATCACCTACCCTTGGTGGAGTTTGCGTACAACCGGGTAATACATTCGAGCACGGGAATGACTCCCTTTGAATGTGTTTACGGCCTAAATCCCCTTACCCCTTTAGATCTCACTCCTTTGTCTAGTGATCTCACCAGCTTAGATGGAAGTAAAAGAGCCGAAGCAATGAAGAAAATGCATGAGACAGTGCGGCTCAAGCTTGAAAAGAAGAACCAAGAGGTTGCAAAAAGGGTAAACAAAGGGAGAAGAAGGCTTGTGCTTGAACCCGGAGATTGGGTGTGGGTGCATCTTCGAAAGGATCGGTTTCCAGCTCAAAGGAAGTCCAAGTTGCTGCCAAGGGGTGATGGTCCTTTCCAAGTACTTGAGAGAATCAATGACAACGCCTACAAGATTGACCTTCCACCGGAATATCAAGTGCACAACACTTTCAACGTTGGTGATCTCTCCCTCGTTGATGCGGTTGAAGATGACCAAATGCTGAATTTGAGGTCAAATTCCTCTCAAGATGGAGAGGATGATACGGTTGGGACAGCCTCCACACGTACACTGATACGGTTGGGACAGCCTCCACACATACACGGCCTTTCACACGAAGCCAAGCTTGGGAATTACAAAAACTCCAAGCTTTGTTCATGCAAATGGCCGTGTGTGAGTTGGTGATTGAACCAACCAAGGACCAAAACGTTTTTATGTGTGAGTTGCCCTTTGTTTGTAGTATAAATAGAACATGTTAGAGAGTTAGACTTCACTTTTTGAAATCTGATTTTGTAACCTAATCACTAAACATTTCTCTCTCTCTTTTTCCTCTCTTGGAGCCGCCACCAATCTCTCACAAGTAGAGGGATACTTGTGTTGTCTCTTTGGCTAGAAACAAGGGTTTTGAGGTCTTTGAGTGCCTCTTGGTCCTCGTAAGAACTTGGTGTTTACATTCATTAGACTTAGGGTCCTCTCTTGATGTTAGGGTTCTTAGTATCTTGAATGTTATATGTCAAGTTATCTATCTTTTCTTTATCTTGTGGTTTTTGTTGATTTTGTTATCTTAAAGTCTAGTGAAGCCGTGTGGGGCTATTTTCGATTCACTAGCATTGTTGTTCATCTTGTTGTTCTTGTGTTGTTGAGCTGAAAAAAACTGAAATTTAAGCTTGTTGTTCTTGTGTTGTTGGACTGAAATTCGAACCAACTTGTAGTTCTTGGTGTTGTTGGTTTGATCTTGTATCATTTGGTATCAAAGCTTGACCGGTTGTGTTCCAACATAACCCATCTTGGGCTAGTACACGACTTAAACAAACAACACCAAAAGTGGAATCCGAAAATGATGTTGCATGTCTAGATATAAGTGTTAATTTTTCTTGTTTAGTGAGTTCCTAGTGTTGGTTTCTTTCTCACCAACACTAAGGTGTCTAGATCCGAAAGTTGAGCTTGAAAACTTGAACATTGTGTAGTGACTTGAAGTGGCCGAAAGTTGTATGTTGTTGATGCCCAAAAGAAAATAAAATCGGTGGATGTTGTGTTTATGTGCTAAAGAAGTTGAAGAAGATTGTTGAGGTGTTCATCTTTTGAACTTGTTTATCTTGTTCATCTTGTGTGTGCTCAATTTGTAAGACAAGCTATAAAGTTGTTGTGAAAGACTTGCACCCATCACCTTGTAGTCTTGTCAATCACTTTTCCCTAATTCAAGGAGCCTTGTTTTGTGGGATTAGTCTTCCAAACATCCCTTTCTTGAGTTTGAAAAGGGTGAAATATTACAAGATTTTATTTTCCCACCAAAAAAACACTTTGAAAACTATAACAAGTTGTGTGAATATTGACAAAAAAAAAAAGAGTAAAGAAAACGTGTGGAACCATTGCATGCTGCCACGTCACTATAAGCTCAACTTAGGATATTCTTTGGTTGCTAATTGTTGATCCTTGGTTTCCTTTACTTGGTCCTAGAACTAATTAACAAACTAGTACATTCCTACTAAGTTGTCAATTAGATCCTTGCGCCGTTTGTTCGTGTCAACGTTTATTTGAGTGCTTTTATTCGTTTGAATGAGTTGCTGATTTTTGACTCTAGTCCGACAAGAATTCTTTGAGTCTTCAAACAAGAATCCATTCCGGATAAGAGTTTTACTCATACCTTAAAATTTTCACGGTTACTAGCCAATTATACAACACTTGTGGAACACGAACTTGTGGTGAACTAAGGCGGATAATATCTTGACAATGGAAGGAACTACGTCTCATAGTGTGGATACTAATGCCCTTGATTCTATGAGGGTCACTCTTGAGGCCGTTACCCGGACACTTGAAAGGTTGAATTCGGAATTTGGGGCCGTGAGAGGGGACTTGGCAGCAATAAAGGGGGAAGTATCGACTATTAGTGGGAGATTAGAACAAGTGGAGAGTCAAAGGAACTCTCGTCCTTCTACTCCTCTACATGTATCTACCAATGGTCATGATAGAACCTCCTCCGCAACCATCACCCCCGAAACAGTCCACCAAATGCTAAATGCACCCCAAGCTCCACTAAATACCGCAAGCCAAACTACCTATTTTCCTCCAAACCGAGACTCCACTAGACCACTACATTTCCAAGGCCCTCCAATTCCACAAGGGGGATTTGGACGCCAAGTACCTCCACTAAATCCGAACCCTCCATTCCAAGCTCCATTAAACCAAAGACCACAAATTCCAAATCCTCCGAATCAAAACGGCCAAGGCCGACCAGCCCACTTTGAAGGATACGGTAGAGAGGAGTATGAAGGATATGGAGTCTTTGATGATGCTTATATAAGGGAGGAGGAGTTAAGAGGGGGTCGAGGAGAACCTAGGAGATACCGGGGGTATGGAGATAGGGGAAACCGACACCAAGAGAGAGACGTAGGCATCAACACCATCAAGTTGAGCCTACCCATCTTTAAGGGTGAAAGTGATCCCGAGGCCTACTTGACTTGGGAATCGGCTTGTGACAAAGTTTTCCAAGTTAATGACATCTCGGACGAAAAGAAGAGTTGCTACGCTATAGCTCACCTCGAGGGCTATGCTAACACTTGGTGGGAGTATGTTAAACGATTTGGTAATGAATTAGTCGATGGACAGCCACCACCTTGGTTTCGGTTGAGGTATTTGATGAGACAACGATACCTTCCCGAGAGATATCGTCATGAGTTGCTTGCTAGGTTATATGGCTTGCGGCAAGGAGGCAAGAGTGTAATGGCCTACTTTGACGAGTTCCAACAACTCATGTTGAAACTTGATCATCGTGGGGAGCAAATCAGCCACGACATCATCCGGTTCAAGTGCGGATTGAACAAAGAGATCTCCACTCATTTGACCCTTCACCGGTTTGAAACCATTGACGGTATATTCCAAGCGGCCCTTGAGATTGAAAGGGAACTTAAGGAGAGATCATCCTTCAAGGCAAGGGTACCAACTCCCTCGGGTTGGACCAAAAACAAGGACCAACCCGCACCTACGAAGCTGCCCGAGTCCAAAACAGTCCCTAAATTTCCCCCGAAACCGGAGGCTCACAAATATCCCAACCCAAAGGGGTTCCAATGCTTCAAGTGCCAAGGTTGGGGGCATTAGGCCAATGAATGTCCGAACCGGCGCAATGTGATCCTACGAGAAGGAAAGGTATACTACCTTGGTGAGGAGGTGGATTCCGAAAGGGGGGAGGATGAGGCCGAGCCTCAAGATGGAGAGGGAGCTGAAAATGGGCCGAATGATGATGAAGTAGACGGTAGTGAAGATGTTTATCCGCAAGAAGGGGAGTGTGTGGTTCCTAACTTTGTGGTTAGACGTGTCATGATTAGTAAGGCGATAGGTGACCCGAGTCAAAGGGAAAATCTATTCCATACTAAGTGTCTCATAAAGGAGAATGTGTGCACCTTGGTGATTGATAGTGGTAGTTGTACAAATGTTGCGAGCCATGCTATGGTAAATTTCTTGAAGCTACCAACTACCCCACACACGAGTCCTTACAAGCTACAATGGTTGAATGATTGTGGTGAATTAAGGGTCACACGGCAATGTGTGATTCGGTTTAAGGTGGGAAACTACCACGATGAGGTACTTTGTGACGTAATCCCAATGCAAGCATGTCACTTATTGTTAGGAAGACCATGGCAATATGATAGGTCTACTAAACACGATGGGAGGACCAACCGGTATACGCTTGAGAAGGATGGCCGAAAGGTCACACTTCATCCTCTTTCACCCTCCCAAGTAAACGAGTGGCATCAAAAGATGAGAGAGTTGAAGGGAAAGGGGAAGGAATCCGGGAAGGGAGAAAAGGGGGGGGTGCCATAGGTGAGGAAGTCGGGACATCCGAGGCTGTCCCAACGACAAAGGAGATGGAAAATGTGGTGATGTTGGCTAGGAGGAAAGAACTCTTCGTGGATCATGATGAAAACAAGCCGATGCTACTCTTGGCCCATTGTTTTAATACTAACCCCACTAACTCTTCCATTTCCCCTTTGATTTCTTATGTGTTGCAGGAGTATGAAGATGTATTTCCTCAAGAACTTCCGCAAGGATTGCCCCCACTTCGGGGAATTGAGCACCAAATTGATTTGGTGCCGGGTTCACAACTTCCAAACAAACCGGCCTATAGGAGCAATCCCATGGACACTAAGGAGCTTGAAAGACAAGTTGAGGAGCTGCTCAACAAGGGATACATCAAGGAAAGCATGAGTCCGTGTGCTGTTCCGGTGCTTTTGGTACCAAAGAAGGACGGAACGTGGCGTATGTGCGTCGATTGTAGAGCCATCAACAAAATCACTATAAGGTATCGTCATCCAATCCCTAGACTAGATGATATGTTAGATGAGCTCCACGGATCTTGTTTGTTTTCTAAAGTGGACCTTAGGAGTGGCTATCACCAAATTCGCATGCAACCCGGTGATGAGTGGAAGACCGCATTCAAGACCAAATTCGGTCTATATGAGTGGCTGGTCATGCCCTTCGGCCTTACCAATGCTCCTAGCACCTTTATGAGGCTAATGAATCATGTAATGAAGCCTTATATTGGAAAATTTGTGGTGGTTTACTTTGATGATGTGTTGGTATATAGTAAATGTATTGATGATCATGTAATGCATTTGAGATGTGTGTTTGATGTGCTCCGAAAGGAGAAGCTGTATGCCAACATGGAGAAGTGTTCTTTTGGTGTTGATAAAATTATCTTCTTGGGTTTTGTCGTGAGCTCAAGGGGTGTGGAAGTGGACGATTCCAAGATAGACTCTATACGAAGTTGGCCGACCCCTAAAACTATTGGCGAAATCCGAAGTTTCCACGGGTTGGCAAGCTTCTATAGGAGGTTTGTCAAAGGATTTAGTTCCATAGCAGCCCCCTTAACCGAGGTAATTAGAAAAGACGGACCCTTTAAATGGGGTGATGAGCAAGCTAGGGCTTTTGAGGCCTTGAAAGCTACGCTCATCTCGGCGCCTTTATTGCAATTGCCCGATTTTGATAAGATGTTTGAAGTAGAGTGTGATGCTAGTAAGGTTGGCATCGGGGCTGTTTTGATGCAAGAAGGTAAGCCCGTTGCTTATTTCAGTGAAAAGCTCAAAGGGGCAACTCTTAATTACTCAACTTATGATTTGGAGTTGTACGCCCTTGTTAGAGCTTTGGGAAATTGGCAACATTATTTGTGGCCTAAGGAGTTTGTGATACGAACGGATCATGAGTCGTTGAAACACCTTAAGAGCCAAGACAAGTTGAATAGGCGTCATGCTAAGTGGATTGAGTTCATCGAGACTTTCCCTTATGTAATTCATTATAAAAGGGGAAAGGAAAATGTTGTTGCCGATGCCTTGTCTAGGAAGCATGTGCTTGTTGCTACCTTGTCTTCAAAATTGATGGGTTTTGAGAGTTTGCGGTTGTTGTATCCCGAGGATCCTACCTTTGCTCCTATCTTTAGGGAATGCGAAGAGTGGGGAAGGGACCGTTGGCTTAAGGAGAGTGACCATTCCTCCTACTCTCGGTTCGATGGGTATTTGTTCAAAGGGAGGCGGTTGTGTGTTCCTTCTTGTTCTTGGAGGGAATTATTTGTGAGGGAGGCCCATGACGGAGGCCTCATGGGGCACTTTGGGGTAGACAAGACCCTCGGAATCTTAGAGGAGAACTTCTATTGGCCAAAAATGCGCAAAGACGTCACTAAAATTTGTAGTCAATGCGTGGCCTGCCGGAGTGCGAAATCTCGTCTCCTACCTCAAGGATTGTACACCCCACTCCCTACTCCCCTTAGACCTTGGTTGGACATTTCGATGGATTTTGTTTTGGGGCTGCCAAGGACTAGAAAGGGCCGAGATAGCATTTTTGTTATTGTTGATAGATTCTCTAAAATGGCTCATTTTATTCCATGTGCTAAAACCGAGGATGCTCGTAGTGTAGCTTCATTATTTGTTGAACATGTTGTAAAGCTTCACGGGGTACCGAGGACTATTGTGAGCGATAGGGACTCCAAGTTCCTAAGTCTCTTTTGGAAGTCCATGTGGGGTAGGCTTGGAACGAAGTTACTTTTCTCCACGTCTTGCCACCCACAAACCGATGGCCAAACGGAGGTAGTAAATAGAACCTTAGGGTCTATGCTACGTTCTATGGTTAAAGGTAAACTGACTTCATGGGAAGATCACCTACCCTTGGTGGAGTTTGCATACAACCGGGTAATACATTCGAGCACGGGAATGACTCCCTTTGAATGTGTTTACGGCCTAAATCCCCTTACCCCTTTAGATCTCACTCCTTTGTCTAGTGATCTCATGACCAGCTTAGATGGAAATAAAAGAGCCGAAGCAATGAAGAAAATGCATGAGACGGTGCGGCTCAAGCTTGAAAAGAAGAACCAAGAGGTTGCAAAAAGGGTAAACAAAGGGAGAAGAAGGCTTGTGCTTGAACCCGGAGATTGGGTGTGGGTACATCTTCGAAAGGATCGGTTTCCAGCTCAAAGGAAGTCCAAGTTGCTGCCAAGGGGTGATGGTCCTTTCCAAGTACTTGAGAGAATCAATGACAACGCCTACAAGATCGACCTTCCACCGGAATATCAAGTGCACAACACTTTCAACGTTGGTGATCTCTCCCTCGTTGATGCGGTTGAAGATGACCAAATGCTGAATTTGAGGTCAAATTCCTCTCAAGATGGAGAGGATGATACGGTTGGGACAGCCTCCACACATACACGGCCTTTCACACGAAGCCAAGCTCGGGAATTACAAAAACTCCAAGCTTTGTTCATGCAAATGGCCGTGTGTGAGTTGGTGATTGAACCAACCAAGGACCAAAACGTTTTTATGTGTGAAGAGGGGTCCTAATGTGTAATAAACTACTCTTCAAGGATGGCACATGAAGCAAGGGCGGATGGGTCATTTTGCCCTTTGTTTGTAGTATAAATAGAACATGTTAGAGAGTTAGACTTCACTTTTTGAAATCTGATTTTGTAACCTAATCACTAAACATTTCTCTCTCTCTTTTTCCTCTCTTGGAGCCGCCACCAATCTCTCACAAGTAGAGGGATACTTGTGTTGTCTCTTTGGCTAGAAACAAGGGTTTTGAGGTCTTTGAGTGCCTCTTGGTCCTCGTAAGAACTTGGTGTTTACATTCATTAGACTTAGGGTCCTCTCTTGATGTTAGGGTTCTTAGTATCTTGAATGTTATATGTCAAGTTATCTATCTTTTCTTTATCTTGTGGTTGTTGTTGATTTTGTTATCTTAAAGTCTAGTGAAGCCGTGTGGGGCTATTTTCGATTCACTAGCATTGTTGTTCATCTTGTTGTTCTTGTGTTGTTGAGCTGAAAAAAACTGAAATTTAAGCTTGTTGTTCTTGTGTTGTTGGACTGAAATTCGAACCAACTTGTAGTTCTTGGTGTTGTTGGTTTGATCTTGTATCATACACGGCCTTTCACACGAAGCCAAGCTCGAGAATTACAAAAACTCCAAGCTTTGTTCATGCAAGTGGCCGTGTGTGAGTTGGTGATTGAACCAACCAAGGACCTAAACGTCTTTATGTGTGAAGAGGGGTCCTAATGTGTAATAAACTACTCTTCAAGGATGGCACAAGAAGCAAGGGCGGATGGGTCATTTTACCCCTTTTTGTTTGTAGTATAAATAGAACATGTTAGAGAGTTAGACTCGACTTTTTGAAATCTGATTTTTGTAACCTAAACACTAAACATTTCTCTCTCTCTTCTCCACTCTTGGAGCCGCCACCAATATCTCACAAGTAGAGGGATACTTGTGTTGTCTCTTTGGCTAGAAACAAGGGTTTTGAGGTCTTTGAGTGCCTCTTGGTCCTCGTAAGAACTTGGTGTTTACATTCATTAGACTTAGGGTCCTCTCTTGATGTTAGGGTTCTTAGTATCTTGAATGTTATATGTCAAGTTATCTATCTTTTCTTTATCTTGTTGTTGTTGTTGATTTTGTTATCTTAAAGTCTAGTGAAGCCGTGTGGGGCTATTTTCGATTCACTAGCATTGTTGTTCATCTTGTTGTTCTCGTGTGGTTGAGCTGAAAAACTGAAATTTAAGCTTGTTGTTCTTGTGTTGTTGGACTGAAATTCGAACCAACTTGTAGTTCTTGGTGTTGTTGGTTTGATCTTGTATCAGGTTGAAGATGACCAAATGCTGAATTTGAGGTCAAATTCCTCTCAAGATGGAGAGGATGATACGGTTGGGGCAGCCTCCACAGGTACACGGCCTTTCACACGAAGCCAAGCTCGGGAATTACAAAAACTCCAAGCTTTGTTCATGCAAATGGCCGTGTGTGAGTTGGTGATTGAACCAACCAAGGACCTAAACGTTTTTATGTGTGAAGAGGTGTCTTAATGTGTAATAAACTACTCTTCAAGGTTGGCACAAGAAGCAAGGGCGGATGGGTCATTTTATCCTTTTTGTTTGTAGTATAAATAGAACATATTAGAGAGTTATTCCTTAGTTTTTTGAATGCTGATTTTGTAAACCTAAAACACTAAACTTTTCTCTCTCTCTTCCACTCTTGGAAGCCGCCACTACTATCTCACAAGTAGAGGGATACTTGTGTTGTCTCTTTGGCTAGAAACAAGGGTTTTGAGGTCGTTGAGTGCCTCTTGGTCCTCGTAAGAACTTGGTGTTTATATTCATTAGACTTAGGGTCCTCTCTTGATGTTAGGGTTCTTAGTTTCTTGAATGTTATATGTCAAGTTATCTATCTTTCCTTATCTTGTTGTTGTTGTTGATTTTGTTATCTTCAAGTCTAGTGAAGCCGTGTGGGGCTCTTTTCGATTCACTAGCATTGTTGTTCATCTTGTTGTTCTTGTGTTGTTGAGCTGAAAAACTGAAAATTAAACTTGTTGTTCATGTGTTGTTGGACTGAAATCCGAACCTACTTGTAGTTCTTGGTGTTGTTGGTTTGATTTTGTATCAACTACCATCTAATTCATCATCATTCGGCTCATTTTCAGCTCCCTCTCCATCTTGAGGCTCGGCCTCATCCTCCCCCCTTTCGGAAACCACCTCCTCACCAAGGTAGTACACTTTCCCTTCTCGTAGGATCACATTGCGCCGGTTCGGACATTCATTGGCCTTATGCCCCCAACCTTGGCACTTGAAGCATTGGAACCCCTTTGGGTTGGGATATTTGTGAGCCTCCAGTTTCGGAGGGAATTTAGGGACTGTTTTGGACTCGGGCAGCTTCGTAGGGGCGGGTTGGTCCTTGTTTTTGGGCCAACCCGAGGGGGTTTGTACCCTTGCCTTGAAGGATGATCTCTCCTTAAGTTCCCTTTCAATCTCAAGGGCCGCTTGGAATATACCGTCAATGGTTTAAAACCCACACTTGAACCGGATGATGTCGTGACTGATTTGCTCCCCACGATGATCAAGTTTCAACATGAGTTGTTGGAACTCGTCAAAATAGGCCATCACACTCTTGCCTCCTTGCCGCAAGCCATATAATCTAGCAAGCAACTCATGACGATATCTCTCGGAAAGGTATCGTTGTCTCATCAAATACCTCAACCGATACCAAGGTGGTGGCTGCCCATCAACTAATTCATTACCAAATCGTTTAACATACTCCCACCAAGTGTTAGCATAGCCCTCGAGGTGAGCTATAGCGTAGCAACTCTTCTTTTCTTCCGAGATGTCATTAACTTGGAAAACTTTGTCACAAGCCGATTCCCAAGTTAAGTAGGTCTCGGGGTCACTTTCACCCTTAAAGATGGGTAGGCTCAACTTGATGGTGTTGATGCCTACGTCTCTCTCTTGGTGTCGGTTTCCCCTATCTCCATACCCCCGGTATCTCCTAGGTTCTCCTCGACCCCCTCTTAACTCCTCCTCCCTCATATAAGCATCGTCAAAGGCTCCATCTCCTTCATACTCCTCTCTACCGTATCCTTCAAAGTGGGCTGGTCGGCCTTGGCCATTTTGATTCGGAGGATTTGGAATTTGCGGTCTTTGGGTTAATGGAGCTTGGAATGGAGGGTTCGGATTTAGTGGAGGTACTTGGCATCCAAATCCCTCTTGTGGAATTGGAGGGGCTTGGAAATGTAGTGGTCTAGTGGGGTCTCGGTTTGGAGGAAAATAGGTAGTTTGGCTTGCGGTATTTAGTGGAGCTTGGGGTGCATTTAGCATTTGGTGGACTGTTTCGGGGGTGATGGTTGCGGAGGAGGTCCTATCATGACCATTGGTAGATACATGTAGAGGAGTAGAAGGACGAGAGTTCCTTTGACTCTCCACTTGTTCTAATCTCCCACTAATAGTCGACACTTCCCCCTTTATTGCTGCCAAGTCCCCTCTCACGGCCCCAAATTCCGAATTCAACCTTTCAAGTGTCCGGGTAACGGCCTCAAGAGTGACCCTCATAGAATCAAGGGCATTAGTATCCACATTATGAGACGTAGCTCCTTCCATTGTCAAGATATTATCCGCTTTAGTTCACCGCAAGTTCGTGTTCCACAAGTGTTGTATAATTGGCTAGTAACCGTGAAATTTTTAAGGTATGAGTAAGCACTTATCCGGAATGGATTCTTGTTTAAAGACTCAAAGAATTCTTGCCGGACTAGAGTCAAAAATCAGCAATTCATTCAAACGAATAAAAGCACTCAAATAATCGTTGACACGAACAAACGGTTCAAGGAACTAGTTGACAACCTAGTAGGAATGTACTAGTTTGTTAATTAGTCCTAGGACCAAGTAAGGGAAACCAAGGATCAACAATTAGCAACCAAAGAATATCCTAAGTTGAGCTTATAGTGACGTGGCAGTATGCAATGGTTCCACACGTTCTTCTTCTCTTTTTCTTTTTTTTTTTTTGTGTTAATATTCACACAACTTGTTATAGTTTGCAAAGTGTTTTGGTGGGAAAAATAAAATCTTGTAGTATTTCACCCTTTTCAAACTCAAGAAAGTGAGGTTTGGTTGACTAATCCCACAAAACAAGGCTCCTTGAATTAGGGAAAAGTGATTGACAAGACTAGAAGGTGATGGGTGCAAGTCTTTCACAACAACTTTATAGCTTGTCTTACAACTTGAGCACACAACAAGATGAACAAGATGAATAATTTCAAAAGATGAACACCTCAACAAACTTCATCAACTTCTTTAGCACATAAACACACAACCACCGATTTTTCTTTTGGTTATCAACAACATACAACTTTCGGCCACTTCAAGTCACTACACAATGTTGAAGTTTTCAAGCTCAACTTTTGGATCTAGACACCTTAGTGTTGGTGAGAAAGAAACCAACACTAGAAACTCACTAAACAAGCAAAATAACACCTAGATCTAAACATACAACATCATTCTTGGTTTCAACTTTTAATGGACAGATTTTCAGAATTTCTTTTTGGTGTTGTTTGTTTAAGCCGTGAACTAGCCCAAGATGGGTTATGTTGGAACACAACCGGTCTCGCTTTGATACCAAATGATACGGAATCAAACCAACAACACCAAGAGCTTCAAGTAGGCTCGGATTTCAGTCCAACAACACAAGAACAACAAGTTTAAGTTTCGGTTTTTCAGTCCAACAACACAAGAACAACAAGATAGATAACAATGCTAGTGAATCGAAAAGAGCCCCACACGGCTTCACTAGACTTTAAGATAACAAAATCAACAACAACAACAAGATAAAGAAAGATAGATAACTTGACATATAACATTCAAGAAACTAAGAACCCTACACCAAGAGAGGACCCTAAGTCTAATGAATATAAACACCAAGTTCTTACGAGGACCAAGAGGCACTCAACGACCTCAAAACCCTTGTTTCTAGCCAAAGAGACAACACAAGTATCCCTCTACTTGTGAGATAATAGGGACGGCTTCTAAGAGTGGAAGAGAGAGGAAATGTTTAGTGTTTTTAGGTTACAAAATCAGCAAAAAAAAAAACTAAGGTATAACTCTCTAACATGTTCTATTTATACTACAAACAAAAGGGGTAAAATGACCCATCCGCCCTTGCTTCTTGTGCCAACCTTGGAGAGTAGTTTATTACACATTAAGACCTCTCTTCACACATAAAAACGTTTAGGTCCTTGGTTGGTTCAATCACCAACTCACACACGGCCATTTGCATGAACAAAGCTTGGAGTTTTTGTAATTCCCGAGCTTGGCTTCGTGTGAAAGGCCGTGTACCTGTGGAGGCTGCCCCAACCGTATCATAGTTTACCATATATTCTATAGTAGATAAGTAATCTAAAAGGTGGGAAGTCAAGTCGGGTTAGTTTCAGAGTCAAATAACCAGGTATGTAAGGCATACTCTATTTCACAATCTTTGGCATGAAATCGTACAATTGTTCCATCAAGCAAGTTTCCGAGGTTATCCTATAACAAAGTGATACATAATGGCAGTACATTACACTCCATGTATCCAATGACCTTGTTCCCATTCTCTAACGCATTAGAACACCTCAATACATGCTTATTATTAAATCTGCGCGTCTATCTTCACTAGAAAATTTCAGGAGTTCTCTGTTTGTTCAAATCAGACCCATGTGTTATTTCAGCTCCTAAACACTTTATTTGTGTGCCAACAGCTCCCTACCTCATTGTTGTTGCATTAAGTGTCTATTTACATGTCTCTTATTAGCGTATTACTGGTTCAAGGTACCATAATGTGATGACCACCAAAGTAACAATCTCAAAGGCTAAATAAACTAAGTAATGCAAATCTGTAAAATGACGAGTGGCAGCTCAGGGGAATTTTCCTAGCATGGGCCGATATCGATACCTTTATTTGTGGGTAGCAGCTCAGGGGCATAAGCCTAGCATGGGCCGATCCCAATCTTTATATGTAGGTGGCAGCTCAGGGGCGTAAGCCTAGCATGGGCCGATCCTAATTTATCTATTTACCACTGATCAGCTAGTCATTTGCATTATATGGCTTACAAAGATTATGAAGTAAGAAGGTAAAATGAAGAAAGAATGTAATGTACATTGTCCCACAAGTATTTATAAATGTGGTCTACGAGTACTACTTATACACTTGTATCAGATTTCTATTGAGCTTTTGTATTAAGTGTGTTGCTACTTTCTACCTTACATATTCAGTACATATTTTCGTACTAACGTCCCTCATGGGGGACCTGCATTTCATGCTGCAAGCAGAGGCACTTCAGCTCATACAACTCACTAGTAGGAGCGCAGGCTTTTCAGGGACTATTGGTGAGCTAAAGGTTGATTCGGGGCTTTCCGAGTCTATTCCATATATTTTGGTATTGTACAATAAGTCAAGAGTAGAGCGGGGGTTTGTCCCGACCCTAACTAAGTCTATGTATCTTTTAGAGGCTTTGTAGACTAATGTAAAGTTATGGTAGTGTCCTGATTTAGACATGGTGGCCCCATCGGCCAAGTGTTGTACATATCAGTTTGGGCGTGCATGTGTAGTTATTTTTCATCGATACATAATATCATGTTGTCAGAACATTTGGTTGTTACAGTTACATGTATAGGAAGTACAAGGTTATGAATTGGTTCTCTCGGGCCTTTACGGCTACGGGTGCCTGTCCGCCCCAACAGGATTTGAGGCGTGATAGAAATGGTTTGAATAATTTCCATTGAAAGGTAGAAGAAGAGTATAATGGTACACCACCAAATTGAATGTCGCTTAAGTTTACTGCCCACATCACTTGATATACTGTTTTGAGAATACAATAATGATGAAACTGGTAAGGGGATCTTATAAGAAGTTACATCATGTGTGAATGTAATTGGAGAAGAACGAGGTTGAGAGAACACCCTTGGATTAGTTGATTGTGGATTACTGCCCGGTTACTGTTTTAGTAAGTTCAAATGACGTGAATATGTTAATCAACTACTAATACTAGTCTTATGCTATTGTAGATTAGTAATCTAAAAGGAAAGACGTTAAGTGAAAGTGTGATCAGTTGTGCAGCAAGGTATATGGTTCATCGATCCTACTCTTTGGCATGAATCTAACTCCTTTGTTACAAAGTAAGCTTCCTAAGCATTCTTCCTTTCAAGTTATACATAACTACAACATACAACCCCCAAGATAGGTGCATCTTTAGCTTGTTGGGAAGAATTCAAAACAACATTTCTTGATCATTATCTTCCATTCGATATTCGGGAGACCCGTGCAGATCAGTTTTTAAATCTTTGCCAAGGAAATATGAGCGTGAGAGAGTACAGTCTTCAATTTAATTCTTTGGCCAGGTATGCTCCTAACGTAGATGCTACTATGGAGGATAGAGTTCATCGATATATGGATAGATTGGACACATATTTGGTTAGAGATTTTACTATTGCTGCCTTGAATAAAGACATGGATTTAGCAAGAATACAAGCATTTGCTCAACAAATGGAGTATCAAAGGCAAAGAAGGACACAAGAGCTGGAAAGAGGGCACTCCAAGAGGGCTAGATCTATGGGACAATTTTTTCCATCTCAAAGTGAATTCAGGCCTCGATTTTTCGATAGACCCCCTAGACCATCACCTTCCTACTCCATATCAGGTGCTTCTCCTCGATTCCAGGGGTTTAAGGGAAATCAATTCGGGCAAAAAAAGTAAGAGTAAAGGTTCACAAGTAGTGGGGTATCGAGAGCAAGGAGGTGCAAGCCAATCAAGACCTCCTAGACAGCTTTGTAAGCATTGTGGAAGAAATCATCTAGGTGCATGCCAGTTTGGGACAAATTCTTGTTATTGGTGTGGCACACCGGGACACATAATGAGAGATAGCCCAAAAAGGGACGTGGCTGATATGGCACGACCTACTGGATCTACTGTTGCATCATCATCCTCGGTTCCTTCTTTTGGTAGGGGTCAACAGATACCTACTGGTCATGGTAGAGGTGTTAAGGGAGCTAGTTCTAGTGGTGTTCAGAATCGTACATATGCTCTACCAGGTCGACAAAATTTGGAGGCTTCTCCTGACGTGGTTACAGGTACATTGTCTATCTTTTCACATAAGGTATATGCATTAATTGATCCAGGCTCTACATTATCATATGTCACTCCATTAATTGCTGGAAAGTTCAAAAGAACATCAGAATTACTAGCTAAGCCATTTAAAGTGTCTGCACCAATTGGCGAATCTATTATAGCTAAAAGAGTTTACCGTAATTGTATAGTAACTGTTTGTAACCGTGATACATTGGCTGACCTTTTGGACATTGAAATGGTGGATTTTGATGTTATAATGGGTATGGATTGGCTGTCTTCTATTCATGCCAGAGTAGATTGCCGAGCTAACAGGGTGCATTTCCATTTTCCAAAGGAAGCAGTCCTTGAGTGGAGGGGTAATATTGGGGCACCAAGGGGTAAGTTTATTTCTTATATTAAGGCAAGGAAGATGATGTACAAAGGATACATATGTCATCTAGTAAGGGTGAAAGATATAGAGGCGGAGTCACCAACTCTTCAATCCATCTCAGTGGTAAATGAATTTTTTGATGTATTTCCTAAAGAGATTCCGGGTTTACCTCCGGAAAGAGAAGTGGAGTTTGGTATTGATGTGATCCCAGGCACTCAACTGATTTCTATTCCTCCTTATAGAATGGAAAGGGTTTCATAAGGCCTAGTATATCTCCTTGGGGCGTACCCGTGTTATTTGTACGTATGAAAGATGGCACGTTGAGAATGTGTATTGATTATCGACAATTAAATAAGGTGACAATTAAGATCAAATATCCCCTTCCTAGAATTGATGATTTGTTTGATCAGTTACAAGGTGCTAAGTGTTTCTCAAAGATCGACTTAAGGTCAGGTTATCACCAACTGAGAGTAAAGGAGAAAGACATATCTAAAATGGATTTTCGAACGCGATATGGTCATTTTGAGTTTTTAGTTATGTCATTTGGGCTAACTAATGCACCAGCAGCTTTCATGGATTTGATGAATAGAGTGTTTAAGCCATTCTTTGATGTATTTGTTATCGTATTTATAGTTGATATTCTGGTGTATTCAAGATCAGAAGAAGACCATGCTAATCATTTGCGATAGGTGTTACAAATCCTTCGCGATCGTAAGTTGTATGCAAAGTTCTCCAAATGTGAGTTTTGGTTAAAATCGGTAGCATTCTTAGGTCATATTTTATCCGATGAAGGAATAAGAGTTGATACTCCAAAGATAGATGCAGTGAAGAACTGGCCAAGACCCATGACGCCTACGGAGGTTCGTAGTTTCCTAGGCTTGGCAGGTTATTATAGAAAGTTCGTTGAGGGGTTTTCTTCTATTTCTGCACCTTTAAAAAAGTTAACACATAAAGAAGCTATGTTTCAATGAGATGAAATGTGTGAAAGAAGTTTTCAAGATTTGGCTTCAGGAGTTGGCTTAGGAGTTGGCTTAGGATTTGGCTTAGGAGTTGTGACGCTTCAGGAGTTGGCTTAGGATGTGTTTTGATGCAACATGGTAAAGTAATAGCTTACGCCTCAAGACAATTGAGGCCACATGAGAAGAATTATCCAACACATGATCTTGAGCTAGCAGAAGTTATATTTGCCTTAAAAATATGGCGCCACTATTTGTATGGGGTACATGTTGATATATATACCAACCACAAGAGTTTGCAGTACCTCTTTACGATGTTGATATCTTATATCATCAATTAGTTGTTAAAACACCCTTGGATTAGTTGATTGTGGATTACTGCCCGGTTACTATTTTAGTAAGTTTAAATGGCGTGAATATGTTAATCAGCTACTAATACTAGTCTTATGCTATTGTAGATTAGTAATCTAAAAGGAAAGACGTTAAGTGAAAGTGTGATCAGTTGTGCAGCAAGGTATGTATGGTTCATCGATCCTACTCTTTGGCATGAATCTAACTCCTTTGTTATAAAGTAAGCTTCCTAAGCATTCTTCCTTTCAAGTTATACATAACTACAGCGTACAACCCCCAAGGTGGTTAACAACCTTATTCTAACTTGTCGAGTTGTTAAAGTACCTAAAGATGTGTTTGTTACTAGATTTGTCCATTTCCTTTCAAATGATACGGTTGGGGCAGCCTCCACAGGTACACGGCCTTTCACACGAAGCCAAGCTCAGGAATTACAAAAACTCCAAGCTTTGTTCATGCAAGTGGCCGTGTGTGAGTTGGTGATTGAACCAACCAAGGACCTAAACGTTTTTATGTGTGAAGAGAGGTCTTAATGTGTAATAAGCTACTCTTCAAGGTTGGCACAAGAAGCAAGGGCGGATGGGTCATTTTACCCCTTTTGTTTGTAGTATAAATAGAACATGTTAGAGAGTTAGTCCTCACTTTTTGAATGCTGATTTTTGTAACCTAAGAACACTAAACTTTTCTCTCTCTCTTCCACTCTTGGAAGCCGCCACTACTATCTCACAAGTAGAGGGATACTTGTGTTGTCTCTTTGGCTAGAAACAAGGGTTTTGAGGTCGTTGAGTGCCTCTTGGTCCTCGTAAGAACTTGGTGTTTATATTCATTAGACTTAGGGTCCTCTCTTGATGTTAGGGTTCTTAGTTTCTTGAATGTTATATGTCAAGTTATCTATCTTTCTTTATCTTGTTGTTGTTGTTGATTTTGTCATCTTAAAGTCTAGTGAAGCCGTGTGGGGCTCTTTTCGATTCACTAGCATTGTTATTTATCTTGTTATTCTTGTGTTGTTGGACTGAAAAACCGAAACTTTAAACTTGTTGATCTTGTGTTGTTGGACTGAAATCCGAGCCTACTTGAAGCTCTTGGTGTTGTTGGTTTGATTTTGTATCATTTGGTATCAAAGCAAGACCGGTTGTGTTCCAACATAACCCATCTTGGGCTAGTACACGGCTTAAACAAACAACACCAAAAGGAAATTCTGAAAATCTGTCCATTAAAAGTTGAAGCCGAGAATGATGTTGCATGTCTAGATCTAAGTGTTATTTTGCTTGTTTAGTGAGTTCCTAGTGTTGGTTTCTTTCTCACCAACACTAAGGTGTCTAGATCCAAAAGTTGAGCTTGAAAACTTGAACATTGTGTAGTGACTTGAAGTGGCCGAAAGTTGTATGTTGTTGATGACCAAAAAGAAATAAAATCGGTGGATGTTGTGTTTATGTGCTAAAGAAGTTGAAGAAGATTGTTGAGGTGTTCATCTTTTGAACTTGTTCATCTTGTTCATCTTGTTGTGTGCTCTCAAGTTGTAAGACAAGCTATAAAGTTGTTGTGAAAGACTTGCACCCATCACCTTTTAGTCTTGTCAATCACTTTTCCCTAATTCAAGGAGCCTTGTTTTGTGGGATTAGTCTACCAAACATCACTTTCTTGAGTTTGAAAAGGGTGAAATACTACAAGATTTTATTTTTCCCACCAAAAACACTTTGCGTTCTATAACAAGTTGTGTGAATATTAACAAAAAAAAAAAAAAAAAGAGAAGCAAAAAAAAAATGTGTGGAACCATTGCATGCTGCCACGTCACTATAAGCTCAACTTAGGATATTCTTTGGTTGCTAATTGTTGATCCTTGGTTTCCCTTACTTGGTCCTAGAACTAATTAACAAACTAGTACATTCCTACTAGGTTGTTAACTAGTTCCTTGAACCGTTTGTTCGTGTCAACGTTTATTTGAGTGCTTTTATTCGTTTGAATGAGTTGCTGATTTTTGACTCTAGTCCGGCAAGAAATTCTTTGAGTCTTCAAACAAGAATCCATTCCGGATAAGAGCTTACTCATACCTTAAAAATTTCACGGTTACTAGCCAATTATACAACACTTGTGGAACACGAACTTGTGGTGAACTAAAGCGGATAATATCTTGACAATGGAAGGAACTATGTCTCATAATGTGGATACTAATGCTCTTGATTCTATGAGGGTCACTCTTGAGGCCGTTACCCGGACACTTGAAAGGTTGAATTCGGAATTTGGGGCCGTGAGAGGGGACTTGGCAGCAATAAAGGGGGAAGTGTCGACTATTAGTGGGAGATTAGAACAAGTGGAGAGTCAAAGGAACTCTCGTCCTTCTACTCCTCTACATGTATCTACCAATGGTCATGATAGGACCTCCTCCGCAACCATCACCCCCGAAACAGTCCACCAAATGCTAAATGCACCCCAAGCTCCACTAAATACCGCAAGCCAAACTACCTATTTTCCTCCAAACCGAGACTCCACTAGACCACTACATTTCCAAGCCCCTCCAATTCCACAAGAGGGATTTGGACGCCAAGTACCTCCACTAAATCCGAACCCTCCATTCCAAGCTCCATTAACCCAAAGACCGCAAATTCCAAATCCTCCGAATCAAAACGGCCAAGGCCGACCAGCCCACTTTGAAGGATACGGTAGAGAGGAGTATGAAGGAGATGGAGCCTTTGATGATGCTTATATGAGGGAGGAGGAGTTAAGAGGGGGTCGAGGAGAACCTAGGAGATACCGGGGGTATGGAGATAGGGGAAACCGACACCAAGAGAGAGACGTAGGCATCAACACCATCAAGTTAAGCCTACCCATCTTTAAGGGTGAAAGTGATCCCGAGACCTACTTAACTTGGGAATCGGCTTGTGACAAAGTTTTCCAAGTTAATGACATCTCGGACGAAAAGAAGAGTTGCTACGCTATAGCTCACCTCGAGGGCTATGCTAACACTTGGTGGGAGTATGTTAAACGATTTGGTAATGAATTAGTCGATGGGCAGCCACCACCTTGGTATCGGTTGAGGTATTTGATGAGACAACGATACCTTCCCGAGAGATATCGTCATGAGTTGCTTGCTAGATTATATGGCTTGCGGCAAGGAGGCAAGAGTGTGATGGCCTATTTTGACGAGTTCCAACAACTCATGTTGAAACTTGATCATCGTGGGGAGCAAATCAGTCACGACATCATCCGGTTCAAGTGTGGGTTGAACAAAGAGATCTCTACTCATTTGACCCTTCACCGGTTTGAAACCATTGACGGTATATTCCAAGCGGCCCTTGAGATTGAAAGGGAACTTAAGGAGAGATCATCCTTCAAGGCAAGGGTACAAACCCCCTCGGGTTGGACCAAAAACAAGGACCAACCCGCCCCTACGAAGCTGCCCGAGTCCAAAACCATCCCTAAATTCCCTCCGAAACCGGAGGCTCACAAATATCCCAACCCAAAGGGGTTCCAATGCTTCAAGTGCCAAGGTTGGGGGCATAAGGCCAACGAATGTCCGAACCGGCGCAATGTGATCCTACAAGAAGGAAAGGTGTACTACCTTGGTGAGGAGGTGGTTTCCGAAAGGGGGGAGGATGAGGCCGAGCCTCAAGATGGAGAGGGAGCTGAAAATGGGCCGAATGATGATGAAGTAGATGGTAGTGAAGATGTCTATCCACAAGAGGGGGAGTGTGTGGTTCCAAACTTTGTGGTTAGACGTGTCATGATTAGTAAGGCGATAGATGACCCGAGTCAAAGGGAAAATCTATTCCATACTAAGTGTCTTGTAAAGGGGAATGTGTGCACCTTGGTGATTGATAGTGGTAGTTGTACAAATGTTGCGAGCCATGCTATGGTAAATTTCTTGAAGCTACCAACTACACCACACACTAGTCCTTACAAGCTACAATGGTTGAATGATTGTGGTGAATTAAGGGTCACGAGGCAATGTGTGATTCGGTTTAAGGTGGGAAACTACCACGATGAGGTACTTTGTGTCGTGATCCCAATGCAAGCATGTCACTTGTTGTTAGGTAGACTATGGCAATATGATAGGTCTACTAAACACGATGGGAGGTCCAACCGGTATACGCTTGAGAAGGATGGCCGAAAGGTCACACTTCATCCTCTCTCACCCTCCCAAGTAAATGAGTGGCATCAAAAGATGAGGGAGTTGAAGGGAAAGGGGGAGGAATCCGGAAAGGGAGAAAAGGTGGGGAGTGCCGTAGGTGAGGAAGTAGGGACATCCGAGGCTGTCCCAACGACAAGAGAGATGGAAAACGTAGTGATGTTGGCTAGGAGGAAAGAACTCTTCGTGGACCATGATGAAAACAAGCCGATGTTACTTTTGGCCCATTGTTTTAATACTAACCCTACTAATTCTTCCATTTCCCCTTTGATTTCTTGTGTGTTGCAGGAGTATGAAGATGTATTTCCTCAAGAACTTCCGCAAGGATTACCCCCACTTCGGGGAATTGAGCACCAAATTGATTTGGTGCCGGGTTCACAACTTCCAAACAAACCGGCCTATAGGAGCAATCCCATGGACACTAAGGAGCTTGAAAGACAAGTTGAGGAGCTTCTCGACAAGGGATACATCAAGGAAAGCATGAGTCCGTGTGCTGTTCCGGTGCTTTTGGTACCAAAGAAGGACGGAACTTGGCGCATGTGCGTCGATTGTAGAGCCATCAACAAAATCACTATAAGGTATCGTCATCCAATCCCTAGACTAGATGATATGTTAGATGAGCTCCACGAATCTTGTTTGTTTTCTAAAGTGGACCTTAGGAGTGGCTATCACCAAATTCGCATGCAACCCGGTGATGAGTGGAAGACCGCATTCAAGACCAAATTCGGTCTATATGAGTGGCTGGTCATGCCCTTCGGCCTTACCAATGCTCCTAGCACCTTTATGAGGCTAATGAATCATGTAATGAAGCCTTATATTGGAAAATTTGTGGTGGTTTACTTTGATGATGTGTTGGTGTATAGTAAATCTATTGATGATCATGTAATGCATTTGAGATGTGTGTTTGATGTGCTCCGAAAGGAGAAGCTGTATGCCAACATGGAGAAGTGTTCTTTTGGTGGTGATAAAATTATATTCTTGGGTTTTGTCGTGAGCTCAAGGGGTGTGGAAGTGGACGATTCCAAGATAGACTCTATTCGAAGTTGGCCGACCCCTAAAACTATTGGAGAAATCCGAAGTTTCCACGGGTTGGCAAGCTTTTATAAGAGGTTTGTCAAAGGATTTAGTTCCATAGCAGCCCCCTTAACCGAGGTAATTAGAAAGGACGTGATACGGTTGGGACAGCCTCCACACATACACGGCCTTTCACACGAAGCCAAGCTCGGGAATTACAAAAACTCCAAGCTTTGTTCATGCAAATGGCCGTGTGTGAGTTGGTGATTGAACCAACCAAGGACCAAAACGTTTTTATGTGTGAAGAGGGGTCCTAATGTGTAATAAACTACTCTTCAAGGATGGCACATGAAGCAAGGGCGGATGGGTCATTTTGCCCTTTTGTTTGTAGTATAAATAGAACATGTTAGAGAGTTAGACTTCACTTTTTGAAATCTGATTTTGTAACCTAAACACTAAACATTTCTCTCTCTCTTTTCCTCTCTTGGAGCCGCCACCAATCTCTCACAAGTAGAGGGATACTTGTGTTGTCTCTTTGGCTAGAAACAAGGGTTTTGAGGTCTTTGAGTGCCTCTTGGTCCTCGTAAGAACTTGGTGTTTACATTCATTAGACTTAGGGTCCTCTCTTGATGTTAGGGTTCTTAGTATCTTGAATGTTATATGTCAAGTTATCTATCTTTTCTTTATCTTGTGGTTGTTGTTGATTTTGTTATCTTAAAGTCTAGTGAAGCCGTGTGGGGCTATTTTTGATTCACTAGCATTGTTGTTCATCTTGTTGTTCTTGTGTTGTTGAGCTGAAAAAAAAACTGAAATTTAAGCTTGTTGTTCTTGTGTTGTTGGACTGAAATTCGAACCAACTTGTAGTTCTTGGTGTTGTTGGTTTGATCTTGTATCATTTGGTATCAAAGCTGGGTCACGGGTTCGAATCCCGCTTACACCATGCGCAGGTTCGGGGCGAACCTTTACCCTATGAAAGGGGGGATGATGGCATCCTTAGTTGGGCCATCTATCTCGGTTTGTACGGTGGGGCCAAGGGTCGCCACTTTCCCGAGTTGGCCTTGGTGGGGGTGTGGATCGGGTTCGTGGTTCGCGTGGTTCAGGGCCTATAAAGGGAGGGCTGCGCCTTACTCTGTCAGCTATAGCTTTTAGAGCAGTTGGTTAGCAGCTCACCCTTAAGGTTTGGTATCAAAGCTTGACCGGTTGTGTTCCAACATAACCCATCTTGGGCTAGTACACGGCTTAAACAAACAACACCAAAAGTGGAATCCGAAAATGATGTTGCATGTCTAGATATAAGTGTTAATTTTTCTTGTTTAGTGAGTTCCTAGTGTTGGTTTCTTTCTCACCAACACTAAGGTGTCTAGATCCGAAAGTTGAGCTTGAAAACTTGAACATTGTGTAGTGACTTGAAGTGGCCGAAAGTTGTATGGTGTTGATGCCCAAAAGAAAATAAAATCGGTGGATGTTGTGTTTATGTGCTAAAGAAGTTGAAGAAGATTGTTGAGGTGTTCATCTTTTGAACTTGTTTATCTTGTTCATCTTGTGTGTGCTCAATTTGTAAGACAAGCTATAAAGTTGTTGTGAAAGACTTGCACCCATCACCTTGTAGTCTTGTCAATCACTTTTCCCTAATTCAAGGAGCCTTGTTTTGTGGGATTAGTCTTCCAAACATCCCTTTCTTGAGTTTGAAAAGGGTGAAATATTACAAGATTTTATTTTCCCACCAAAAAACACTTTGAAAACTATAACAAGTTGTGTGAATATTGACAAAAAAAAAAAGAGTAAAGAAAACGTGTGGAACCATTGCATGCTGCCACGTCACTATAAGCTCAACTTAGGATATTCTTTGGTTGCTAATTGTTGATCCTTGGTTTCCTTTACTTGGTCCTAGAACTAATTAACAAACTAGTACATTCCTACTAAGTTGTCAATTAGATCCTTGCGCCGTTTGTTCGTGTCAACGTTTATTTGAGTGCTTTTATTCGTTTGAATGAGTTGCTGATTTTTGACTCTAGTCCGACAAGAATTCTTTGAGTCTTCAAACAAGAATCCATTCCGGATAAGAGTTTTACTCATACCTTAAAATTTTCACGGTTACTAGCCAATTATACAACACTTGTGGAACACGAACTTGTGGTGAACTAAGGCGGATAATATCTTGACAATGGAAGGAACTACGTCTCATAGTGTGGATACTAATGCCCTTGATTCTATGAGGGTCACTCTTGAGGCCGTTACCCGGACACTTGAAAGGTTGAATTCGGAATTTGGGGCCGTGAGAGGGGACTTGGCAGCAATAAAGGGAGAAGTATCGACTATTAGTGGGAGATTAGAACAAGTGGAGAGTCAAAGGAACTCTCGTCCTTCTACTCCTCTACATGTATCTACCAATGGTCATGATAGAACCTCCTCCGCAACCATCACCCCCGAAACAGTCCACCAAATGCTAAATGCACCCCAAGCTCCACTAAATACCGCAAGCCAAACTACCTATTTTCCTCCAAACCGAGACTCCACTAGACCACTACATTTCCAAGGCCCTCCAATTCCACAAGGGGGATTTGGACGCCAAGTACCTCCACTAAATCCGAACCCTCCATTCCAAGCTCCATTAAACCAAAGACCACAAATTCCAAATCCTCCGAATCAAAACGGCCAAGGCCGACCAGCCCACTTTGAAGGATACGGTAGAGAGGAGTATGAAGGAGATGGAGTCTTTGATGATGCTTATATGAGGGAGGAGGAGTTAAGAGGGGGTCGAGGAGAACCTAGGAGATACCGGGGGTATGGAGATAGGGGAAACCGACACCAAGAGAGAGACGTAGGCATCAACACCATCAAGTTGAGCCTACCCATCTTTAAGGGTGAAAGTGATCCCGAGGCCTACTTGACTTGGGAATCGTCTTGTGACAAAGTTTTCCAAGTTAATGACATCTCGGACGAAAAGAAGAGTTGCTACGCTATAGCTCACCTCGAGGGCTATGCTAACACTTGGTGGGAGTATGTTAAACGATTTGGTAATGAATTAGTCGATGGACAGCCACCACCTTGGTTTCGGTTGAGGTATTTGATGAGACAACGATACCTTCCCGAGAGATATCGTCATGAGTTGCTTGCTAGGTTATATGGCTTGCGGCAAGGAGGCAAGAGTGTAATGGCCTACTATGACGAGTTCCAACAACTCATGTTGAAACTTGATCATCGTGGGGAGCAAATCAGCCACGACATCATCCGGTTCAAGTGCGGATTGAACAAAGAGATCTCCACTCATTTGACCCTTCACCGGTTTGAAACCATTGACGGTATATTCCAAGCGGCCCTTGAGATTGAAAGGGAACTTAAGGAGAGATCATCCTTCAAGGCAAGGGTACCAACTCCCTCGGGTTGGACCAAAAACAAGGACCAACCCGCACCTACGAAGCTGCCCGAGTCCAAAACAGTCCCTAAATTTCCCCCGAAACCGGAGGCTCACAAATATCCCAACCCAAAGGGGTTCCAATGCTTCAAGTGCCAAGGTTGGGGGCATAAGGTCAATGAATGTCCGAACCGGTGCAATGTGATCCTACGAGAAGGAAAGGTATACTACCTTGGTGAGGAGGTGAATTCCGAAAGGGGGGAGGATGAGGCCGAGCCTCAAGATGGAGAGGGAGCTGAAAATGGGCCGAATGATGATGAAGTAGACGGTAGTGAAGATGTTTATCCGCAAGAAGGGGAGTGTGTGGTTCCTAACTTTGTGGTTAGACGTGTCATGATTAGTAAGGCGATAGGTGACCCGAGTCAAAGGGAAAATCTATTCCATACTAAGTGTCTCATAAAGGAGAATGTGTGCACCTTGGTGATTGATAGTGGTAGTTGTACAAATGTTGCGAGCCATGCTATGGTAAATTTCTTGAAGCTACCAACTACCCCACACACGAGTCCTTACAAGCTAAAATGGTTGAATGATTGTGGTGAATTAAGGGTCACACGGCAATGTGTGATTCGGTTTAAGGTGGGAAACTACCACGATGAGGTACTTTGTGACGTAATCCCAATGCAAGCATGTCACTTATTGTTAGGAAGACCATGGCAATATGATAGGTCTACTAAACACGATGGGAGGACCAACCGGTATACGCTTGAGAAGGATGGCCGAAAGGTCACACTTCATCCTCTTTCACCCTCCCAAGTAAACGAGTGGCATCAAAAGATGAGAGAGTTGAAGGGAAAGGGGAAGGAATCCGGGAAGGGAGAAAAAGGGGGGGGTGCCGTAGGTGAGGAAGTCGGGACATCCGAGGCTGTCCCAACGACAAAGGAGATGGAAAATGTGGTGATGTTGGCTAGGAGGAAAGAACTCTTCGTGGATCATGATGAAAACAAGCCGATGCTACTCTTGGCCCATTGTTTTAATACTAACCCCACTAACTCTTCCATTTCCCCTTTGATTTCTTATGTGTTGCAGGAGTATGAAGATGTATTTCCTCAAGAACTTCCGCAAGGATTGCCCCCACTTCGGGGAATTGAGCACCAAATTGATTTGGTGCCGGGTTCACAACTTCCAAACAAACCGGCCTATAGGAGCAATCCCATGGACACTAAGGAGCTTGAAAGACAAGTTGAGGAGCTGCTCAACAAGGGATACATCAAGGAAAGCATGAGTCCGTGTGCTGTTCCGGTGCTTTTGGTACCAAAGAAGGACGGAACGTGGCGTATGTGCGTCGATTGTAGAGCCATCAACAAAATCACTATAAGGTATCGTCATCCAATCCCTAGACTAGATGATATGTTAGATGAGCTCCACGGATCTTGTTTGTTTTCTAAAGTGGACCTTAGGAGTGGCTATCACCAAATTCGCATGCAACCCGGTGATGAGTGGAAGACCGCATTCAAGACCAAATTTGGTCTATATGAGTGGCTGGTTATGCCCTTCGGCCTTACCAATGCTCCTAGCACCTTTATGAGGCTAATGAATCATGTAATGAAGCCTTATATTGGAAAATTTGTGGTGGTTTACTTTGATGATGTGTTGGTATATAGTAAATCTATTGATGATCATGTAATGCATTTGAGATGTGTGTTTGATGTGCTCCGAAAGGAGAAGTTGTATGCCAACATGGAGAAGTGTTCTTTTGGTGTTGATAAAATTATCTTCTTGGGTTTTGTCGTGAGCTCAAGGGGTGTGGAAGTGGACGATTCCAAGATAGACTCTATACGAAGTTGGCCGACCCCTAAAACTATTGGAGAAATCCGAAGTTTCCACGGGTTGGCAAGCTTCTATAGGAGGTTTGTCAAAGGATTTAGTTCCATAGCAGCCCCCTTAACCGAGGTAATTAGAAAAGACGGACCCTTTAAATGGGGTGATGAGCAAGCTAGGGCTTTTGAGGCCTTGAAAGCTACGCTCATCTCGGCGCCTTTATTGCAATTGCCCGATTTTGATAAGATGTTTGAAGTAGAGTGTGATGCTAGTAAGGTTGGCATCGGGGCTGTTTTGATGCAAGAAGGTAAGCCCGTTGCTTATTTCAGTGAAAAGCTCAAAGGGGCAACTCTTAATTACTCAACTTATGATTTGGAGTTGTACGCCCTTGTTAGAGCTTTGGGAAATTGGCAACATTATTTGTGGCCTAAGGAGTTTGTGATACGAACGGATCATGAGTCGTTGAAACACCTTAAGAGCCAAGACAAGTTGAATAGGCGTCATGCTAAGTGGATTGAGTTCATCGAGACTTTCCCTTATGTAATTCATTATAAAAGGGGAAAGGAAAATGTTGTTGCCGATGCCTTGTCTAGGAAGCATGTGCTTGTTGCTACCTTATCTTCGAAATTGATGGGTTTTGAGAGTTTGCGGTTGTTGTATCCCGAGGATTCTACCTTTGCTCCTATCTTTAGGGAATGCGAAGAGTGGGGAAGGGACCGTTGGCTTAAGGAGAGTGACCATTCCTCCTACTCTCGGTTCGATGGGTATTTGTTCAAAGGGAGGCGGTTGTGTGTTTCTTCTAGTTCTTGGAGGGAATTATTTGTGAGGGAGGCCCATGACGGAGGCCTCATGGGGCACTTTGGGGTAGACAAGACCCTCGGAATCTTAGAGGAGAACTTCTATTGGCCAAAAATGCGCAAAGACGTCACTAAAATTTGTAGTCAATGCGTGGCCTGCCGGAGTGCGAAATCTCGTCTCCTACCTCAAGGATTGTACACCCCACTCCCTACTCCCCTTAGACCTTGGTTGGACATTTCGATGGATTTTGTTTTGGGGCTGCCAAGGACTAGTAAGGGCCGAGATAGCATTTTTGTTATTGTTGATAGATTCTCTAAAATGGCTCATTTTATTCCATGTGCTAAAACCGAGGATGCTCGTAGTGTAGCTTCATTATTTGTTGAACATGTTGTAAAGCTTCACGGGGTACCGAGGACTATTGTGAGCGATAGGGACTCCAAGTTCCTAAGTCTCTTTTGGAAGTCCATGTGGGGTAGGCTTGGAACGAAGTTACTTTTCTCCACGTCTTGCCACCCACAAACCGATGGCCAAACGGAGGTAGTAAATAGAACCTTAGGGTCTATGCTACGTTCTATGGTTAAAGGTAAACTGACTTCATGGGAAGATCACCTACCCTTGGTGGAGTTTGCATACAACCGGGTAATACATTCGAGCACGGGAATGACTCCCTTTGAATGTGTTTACGGCCTAAATCCCCTTACCCCTTTAGATCTCACTCCTTTGTCTAGTGATCTCATGACCAGCTTAGATGGAAATAAAAGAGCCGAAGCAATGAAGAAAATGCATGAGACGGTGCGGCTCAAGCTTGAAAAGAAGAACCAAGAGGTTGCAAAAAGGGTAAACAAAGGGAGAAGAAGGCTTGTGCTTGAACCCGGAGATTGGGTGTGGGTACATCTTCGAAAGGATCGGTTTCCAGCTCAAAGGAAGTCCAAGTTGCTGCCAAGGGGTGATGGTCCTTTCCAAGTACTTGAGAGAATCAATGACAACGCCTACAAGATCGACCTTCCACCGGAATATCAAGTGCACAACACTTTCAACGTTGGTGATCTCTCCCTCGTTGATGCGGTTGAAGATGACCAAATGCTGAATTTGAGGTCAAATTCCTCTCAAGATGGAGAGGATGATACGGTTGGGACAGCCTCCACACATACACGGCCTTTCACACGAAGCCAAGCTCGGGAATTACAAAAACTCCAAGCTTTGTTCATGCAAATGGCCGTGTGTGAGTTGGTGATTGAACCAACCAAGGACCAAAACGTTTTTATGTGTGAAGAGGGGTCCTAATGTGTAATAAACTACTCTTCAAGGATGGCACATGAAGCAAGGGCGGATGGGTCATTTTGCCCTTTTGTTTGTAGTATAAATAGAACATGTTAGAGAGTTAGACTTCACTTTTTGAAATCTGATTTTGTAACCTAAACACTAAACATTTCTCTCTCTCTTTTCCTCTCTTGGAGCCGCCACCAATCTCTCACAAGTAGAGGGATACTTGTGTTGTCTCTTTGGCTAGAAACAAGGGTTTTGAGGTCTTTGAGTGCCTCTTGGTCCTCGTAAGAACTTGGTGTTTACATTCATTAGACTTAGGGTCCTCTCTTGATGTTAGGGTTCTTAGTATCTTGAATGTTATATGTCAAGTTATCTATCTTTTCTTTATCTTGTGGTTGTTGTTGATTTTGTTATCTTAAAGTCTAGTGAAGCCGTGTGGGGCTATTTTTGATTCACTAGCATTGTTGTTAATCTTGTTGTTCTTGTGTTGTTGAGCTGAAAAAAAAACTGAAATTTAAGCTTGTTGTTCTTGTGTTGTTGGACTGAAATTCGAACCAACTTGTAGTTCTTGGTGTTGTTGGTTTGATCTTGTATCAGGACGGACCCTTTAAATGGGGTGATGAGCAAGCTAGGGCTTTTGAGGCCTTGAAAGCTACGCTCATCTCGGCGCCTTTATTGCAATTGCCCGATTTTGATAAGATGTTTGAAGTAGAGTGTGATGCTAGTAAGGTTGGCATCGGGGCTATTTTGATGCAAGAAGGTAAGCCCGTTGCTTATTTCAGTGAAAAGCTCAAAGGGGCAACTCTTAATTACTCAACTTATGATTTGGAGTTGTACGCCCTTGTTAGAGCTTTGGGAAATTGGCAACATTATTTGTGGCCTAAGGAGTTTGTGATACGAACGGATCATGAGTCGTTGAAACACCTTAAGAGCCAAGACAAGTTGAATAGGCGTCATGCTAAGTGGATTGAGTTCATCGAGACTTTCCCTTATGTAATTCATTACAAAAGGGGAAAGGAAAATGTTGTTGCCGATGCCTTGTCTAGGAAGCATGTGCTTGTTGCTACCTTGTCGTCGAAATTGATGGGTTTTGAGAGCTTGCGGTTGTTGTATCCCGAGGATCCTACCTTTGCTCCTATTTTTAGGGAATGCGAAGAGTGGGGAAGGGACCGTTGGCTTAAGGAGAATGACCATTCCTCCTACTCTCGGTTCGATGGGTATTTGTTCAAAGGGAGGAGGTTGTGTGTTCCTTCTAGTTCTTGGACGGAATTATTTGTGAGGGAGGCCCATGACGGAGGCCTCATGGGGCACTTTGGGGTAGACAAGACCCTCGGAATCTTAGAGGAGAACTTCTATTGGCCCAAAATGCGCAAAGACGTCACTAAAATTTGTAGTCAATGCGTGGCCTGCCGGAGTGCGAAATCTCGTCTCCTACCTCAAGGATTATACACCCCACTCCCTACTCCCCTTAGACCTTGGTTGGACATTTCGATGGATTTTGTTATGGGGCTGCCAAGGACTAGAAAGGGCCGAGATAGCATGATACGGTTGGGGCAGCCTCCACACGTACACGGCCTTTCACACGAAGCCAAGCTCGGGAATTACAAAAACTCCAAGCTTTGTTCATGCAAGTGGCCGTGTGTGAGTTGGTGATTGAACCAACCAAGGACCTAAACGTTTTTATGTGTGAAGAGGGGTCCTAATGTGTAATAAACTACTCTTCAAGGTTGGCACAAGAAGCAAGGGAGGATGGGTCATTTTATCCCTTTTGTTTGTAGTATAAATAGAACATGTTAGAGAGTTAGTCTTTAGTTTTTTGAATGCTGAAATTTGTAACCTAAAATACTAAACATTTCTCTCTCTCTTCCACTCTTGGAAGCCGCCACTATTTCCTCACAAGTAGAGGGATACTTGTGTTGTCTCTTTGGCTAGAAACAAGGGTTTTGAGGTCTTTGAGTGCCTCTTGGTCCTCGTAAGAACTTGGTGTTTATATTCATTAGACTTAGGGTCCTCTCTTGATGTTAGGGTTCTTAGTTTCTTGAATGTTATATGTCAAGTTATCTATCCTTCTTTATCTTGTTGTCGTTGTCGATTTTGTTATCTTAAAGTCTAGTGAAGCCGTGTGGGGCTCTTTTCGATTCACTAGCATTGTTGTCTATCTTGTTGTTCTTGTGTTGTTGGGCTGAAAAACTGAATATTAAACTTGTTGTACTTGGTGTTGTTGGACTGAAATCCGAGTCTACTTGATGTTCTTGTTGTTGTTGGTTTGATCTTGTATCATTTGGTATCAAAGCTTGACCGGTTGTGTTCCAACATAACCCATCTTGGGCTAGTACACGGCTTAAACAAACAACACCAAAAAGGAAATTCTGAAAATCAGTCCATTAAAAGTGGAATCCGAGAATGATGTTGCATGTCTAGATCTAAGTGTTAATTTTGCTTGTTTAGTGAGTTCCTAGTGTTGGTTTCTTTCTCACCAACACTAAGGTGTCTAGATCCAAAAGTTGAGCTTGAAAACTTGAACATTGTGTAGTGACTTGAAGTGGCCGAAAGTTGTATGTTGTTGATGACCAAAGAAAAATAAAATCGGTGGATGTTGTGTTTATGTGCTAAAGAAGTTGAAGAATATTGTTGAGGTGTTCATCTTTTGAACTTGTTCATCTTGTTCATCTTGTTGTGTGCTCAAGTTGTAAGACAAGCTATAAAGTTGTTGTGAAAGACTTGCACCCATCACCTTGTAGTCTTGTCAATCACTTTTCCCTAATTCAAGGAGCCTTGTTTTGTGGGATTAGTCTACCAAACATCACTTTCTTGGGTTTGAAAAGGGTGAAATACTACAAGATTTTATTTTCCCACCAATAAACACTTTGAAAACTATAACAAGTTGTGTGAATATTGACAAAAAAAAAAAAAGAAAAGAAAACGTGTGGAACCATTGCATGCTGCCACGTCACTATAAGCTCAACTTAGGATGTTCTTTGGTTGCTAATTGTTGATCCTTGGTTTCCCTTACTTGGTCCTAGAACTAATTAACAAACTAGTACATTCCTACTAGGTTGTCAATTAGATCCTTGAACCGTTTGTTCGTGTCAACGTTTATTTGAGTGCTTTTATTCGTTTGAATGAGTTGCTGATTTTTGGTTCTAGTCCGGCAAGAATTCTTTGAGTCTTCAAACAAGAATCCATTCCGGATAAGAGCTTACTCATACCTTAGAATTTCACGGTTACTAGCCAATTATACAACACTTGCGGAACACGAGCTTGTGGTGAACTAAAGCGGATAATATCTTGACAATGGAAGGAACTACGTCTCATAGTGTGGATACTAATGCCCTTGATTCTATGAGGGTCACTCTTGAGGCCGTTACCCGGACACTTGAAAGGTTGAATTCGGAATTTGGGGCCGTGAGAGGGGACTTGGCAGCAATAAAGGGGGAAGTGTCGACTATTAGTGGGAGATTAGAACAAGTGGAGAGTCAAAGGAACTCTCGTCCTTCTACTCCTATACATGTATCTACCAATGGTCATGATAGGACCTCCTCCGAAACCATCACCCCCGAAACAGTCCACCAAATGCTAAATGCACCCCAAGCTCCACTAAATACCGCAAGCCAAACTACCTATTTTCCTCCAAACCGAGACTCCACTAGACCACTACATTTCCAAGCCCCTCCAATTCCACAAGAGGGATTTGGACGCCAAGCACCTCCACTAAATCCGAACCCTCCATTCCAAGCTCCATTAAACCAAAGACCACAAATTCCAAATCCTCCGAATCAAAACGGCCAAGGCCGACCAGCCCACTTTGAAGGATACGGTAGAGAGGAGTATGAAGGAGATGGAGCCTTTGATGATGCTTATATGAGGGAGGAGGAGTTAAGAGGGGGTCGAGGAGAACCTAGGAGATACCGGGGGTATGGAGATAGGGGAAACCGACACCAAGAGAGAGACGTAGGCATCAACACCATCAAGTTGAGCCTACCCATCTTTAAGGGTGAAAGTGATCCCGAGGCCTACTTAACTTGGGAATCGGCTTGTGACAAGGTTTTCCAAGTTAATGACATCTCGGACGAAAAGAAGAGTTGCTACGCTATAGCTCACCTTGAGGGCTATGCTAACACTTGGTGGGAGTATGTTAAACGATTTGGTAATGAATTAGTCGATGGGCAGCCACCACCTTGGTATCGGTTGAGGTATTTGATGAGACAATGATACCTTCCCGAGAGATATCGTCATGAGTTGCTTGCTAGATTATATGGCTTGCGGCAAGGAGGCAAGAGTGTGATGGCCTACTTCGACGAGTTCCAACAACTCATGTTGAAACTTGATCATTGTGGGGAGCAAATCAGCCACGACATCATCCGGTTCAAGTGCGGGTTGAACAAAGAGATCTCCACTCATTTGACCCTTCACCGGTTTGAAACCATTGACGGTATATTCCAAGCGGCCCTTGAGATTGAAAGGGAACTTAAGGAGAGATCATCCTTCAAGGCAAGGGTACCAACTCCCTCGGGTTGGACCAAAAACAAGGACCAACCCGCACCTACGAAGCTGCCCGAGTCCAAAACAGACCCTAAATTTCCTCCGAAACTGGAGGCTCACAAATATCCCAACCCAAAGGGGTTCCAATGCTTCAAGTGCCAAGGTTGGGGGCATAAGGCCAATGAATGTCCGAACCGGCGCAATGTGATCCTACGAGAAGGAAAGGTGTACTACCTTGGTGAGGAGGTGGAATCCGAAAGGGGGGAGGATGAGGCCGAGCCTCAAGATGGAGAGGGAGCTGAAAATGGGCCGAATGATAATGAAGTAGACGGTAGTGAAGATGTCTATCCACAAGAAGGGGAGTGTGTGGTTCCTAACTTTGTGGTTAGACGTGTCATGATTAGTAAGGCGATAGGTGACCTGAGTCAAAGGGAAAATCTATTCCATACTAAGTGTCTTGTAAAGGAGAATGTGTGCACCTTGGTGATTGATAGTGGTAGTTGTACAAATGTTGCGAGCCATGCTATGGTAAATTTCTTGAAGCTACCAACTACACCACACACTAGTCCTTACAAGCTACAATGGTTGAATGATTGTGGTGAATTAAGGGTCACAAGGCAATGTGTGATTCGGTTTAAGGTGGGAAACTACCACGATGAGGTACTTTGTGACGTGATCCCAATGCAAGCATGTCACTTGTTGTTAGGTAGACCATGGCAATATGATAGGTCTACTAAACACGATGGGAGGACCAACCGGTATACGCTTGAGAAGGATGGCCGAAAGGTCACACTTCATCCTCTTTCACCCTCCCAAGTAAACGAGTGGCATCAAAGGATGAGAGAGTTGAAGGGAAAGGGGAAGGAATCCGGGAAGGGAGAAAAGGAGGGGAGTGCCGTAGGTTAGGAAGTCGGGACATCCGAGGCTGTCCCAACGACAAGGGAGATGGAAAACGTAGTGATGTTGGCTAGGAGGAAAGAACTCTTCATGGATCATGATGAAAACAAGCCGATGTTACTCTTGGCCCATTGTTTTAATACTAACCCCACTAATTCTTCCATTTCCCCTTTGATTTCTTGTGTGTTGCAGGAGTATGAAGATGTATTTCCTCAAGAACTTCCGCAAGGATTGCCCCCACTTCGGGGAATCGAGCACCAAATTGATTTGGTGCCGGGTTCACAACTTCCAAACAAACCGGCCTATAGGAGCAATCCCATGGACACTAAGGAGCTTGAAAGACAAGTTGAGGAGCTTCTCAACAAGGGATACATCAAGGAAAGCATGAGTCCGTGTGCTGTTCCGGTGCTTTTGGTACCAAAGAAGGACGGAACTTGGCGTATGTGCGTCGATTGTAGGGCCATCAACAAAATCACTATAAGGTATCATCATCCAATCCCTAGACTAGATGATATGTTAGATGAGCTCCACGGATCTTGTTTGTTTTCTAAAGTGGAACATAGGAGTGGCTATCACCAAATTCGCATGCAACCCGGTGATGAGTGGAAGACCGCATTCAAGACCAAATTCGGTCTATATGAGTGGCTGGTCATGCCCTTCAGCCTTACCAATGCTCCTAGCACCTTTATGAGGCTAATGAATCATGTAATTCAGCCTTATATTGGAAAATTTGTGGTGGTTTACTTTGATGATGTGTTGGTATATAGTAAATCTATTGATGATCATGTAATGCATTTGAGATGTGTGTTTGATGTGCTCCGAAAGGAGAAGCTGTATGCCAACATGGAGAAGTGTTCTTTTGGTGTTGATAAGGTTATATTCTTGGGTTTTGTCGTGAGCTCAAGGGGTGTGGAAGTGGACGATTCCAAGATAGACTCTATTCGAAGTTGGCCGACCCCTAAAACTATTGGAGAAATCCGAAGTTTCCACGGGTTGGCAAGCTTCTATAGGAGGTTTGTCAAAGGATTTAGTTCCATAGCAGCCCCCTTAACCGAGGTAATTAGAAAAGACGGACCCTTTAAATGGGGTGATGAGCAAGCTAGGGCTTTTGAGGCCTTGAAAGCTACGCTCATCTCGGCGCCTTTATTGCAATTGCCCGATTTTGATAAGATGTTTGAAGTAGAGTGTGATGCTAGTAAGGTTGGCATCGGGGCTGTTTTGATGCAAGAAGGTAAGCCCGTTGCTTATTTCAGTGAAAAGCTCAAAGGGGCAACTCTTAATTACTCAACTTATGATTTGGAGTTGTACGCCCTTGTTAGAGCTTTGGGAAATTGGCAACATTATTTGTGGCCTAAGGAGTTTGTGATACGAACGGATCATGAGTCGTTGAAACATCTTAAGAGCCAAGACAAGTTGAATAGGCGTCATGCTAAGTGGATTGAGTTCATCGAGACTTTCCCTTATGTAATTCATTACAAAAGGGGAAAGGAAAATGTTGTTGCCGATGCCTTGTCTAGGAAGCATGTGCTTGTTGCTACCTTGTCTTCGAAATTGATGGGTTTTGAGAGCTTACGGTTGTTGTATCCCGAGGATCCTACCTTTGCTCCTATCTTTAGGGAATGCGAAGAGTGGGGAAGGGACCGTTGGCTTAAGGAGAATGACCATTCCTCCTACTCTCGGTTCGATGGGTATTTGTTCAAAAGGAGGCGGTTGTGTGTTCCTTCTAGTTCTTGGAGGGAATTATTTGTGAGGGAGGCCCATGACGGAGGCCTCATGGGGCACTTTGGGGTAGACAAGACCCTCGGAATCTTAGAGGAGAACTTCTATTGGCCAAAAATACGCAAAGACGTCACTAAAATTTGTAGTCAATGCGTGGCCTGCCGGAGTGCGAAATCTCGTCTCCTACCTCAAGGATTGTACACCCCACTCCCTACTTCCCTTAGGCCTTGGTTGGACATTTCGATGGATTTTGTTTTGGGGCTGCCAAGGACTAGAAAGGGGCGAGATAGCATTTTTGTTATTGTTGATAGATTCTCTAAAATGGCTCATTTTATTCCATGTGCTAAAACCGAGGATGCTCGTAGTGTAGCTTCATTATTTGTTGAACATGTTGTAAATCTTCACGGGGTACCGAGGACTATTGTGAGCGATAGGGACTCCAAGTTCCTAAGTCTCTTTTGGAAGTCCATGTGGGGTAGGCTTGGAACGAAGTTACTTTTCTCCACGTCTTGCCACCCACAAACCGATGGCCAAACGGAGGTAGTAAATAGAACCTTAGGGTCTATGCTACGTTCTATGGTTAAGGGTAAACTGACTTCATGGGAAGATCACCTACCCTTGGTGGAGTTTGCATACAACTGGGTAATACATTCGAGCACGGGAATGACTCCCTTTGAATGTGTTTACGGCCTAAATCCCCTTACCCCTTTAGATCTCACCCCTTTGTCTAGTGATCTCATGACCAGCTTAGATGGAAATAAAAGAGCCGAGGCAATGAAGAAAATGCATGAGACGGTGCGGCTCAAGCTTGAAAAGAAGAACCAAGAGGTTGCAAAAAGGGTAAACAAAGGGAGAAGAAGGCTTGTGCTTGAACCCGGAGATTGGGTGTGGGTGCATCTTCGAAAGGATCGGTTTCCAGCTCAAAGGAAGTCCAAATTGCTGCCAAGGGGTGATGGTCCTTTCCAAGTACTTGAGAGAATCAATGAGTTGGCCTACAAGATTGACCTTCCACCGGAATATCAAGTGCACAACACTTTCAACGTTGGTGATCTCTCCCTCGTTGATGCGGTTGAAGATGACCAAATGCTGAATTTGAGGTCAAATTCCTCTCAAGATGGATAGGATGATACGGTTGGGGCAGCCTCCACACGTACACGGCCTTTCACACGAAGCCAAGCTCGGGAATTACAAAAACTCCAAGCTTTGTTCATGCAAGTGGCCGTGTGTGAGTTGGTGATTGAACCAACCAAGGACCTAAACGTTTTTATGTGTGAAGAGGGGTCCTAATGTGTAATAAACTACTCTTCAAGGTTGGCACAAGAAGCAAGGGCGGATGGGTCATTTTACCCCTTTTGTTTGTAGTATAAATAGAACATGTTAGAGAGTTAGTCTTTAGTTTTTTGAATGCTGAAATTTGTAACCTAAAATACTAAACATTTCTCTCTCTCTTCCACTCTTGGAAGCCGCCACTATTTCCTCACAAGTAGAGGGATACTTGTGTTGTCTCTTTGGCTAGAAACAAGGGTTTTGAGGTCTTTGAGTGCCTCTTGGTCCTCGTAAGAACTTGGTGTTTATATTCATTAGACTTAGGGTCCTCTCTTGATGTTAGGGTTCTTAGTTTCTTGAATGTTATATGTCAAGTTATCTATCCTTCTTTATCTTGTTGTTGTTGTCGATTTTGTTATCTTAAAGTCTAGTGAAGCCGTGTGGGGCTCTTTTCGATTCACTAGCATTGTTGTCTATCTTGTTGTTCTTGTGTTGTTGGGCTGAAAAACTGAATATTAAACTTGTTGTTCTTGGTGTTGTTGGACTGAAATCCGAGTCTACTTGATGTTCTTGTTGTTGTTGGTTTGATCTTGTATCATAGCATTTTTGTTATTGTTGATCGATTCTCTAAAATGGCTCATTTTATTCCATGTGCTAAAACCGAGGATGCTCGTAGTGTAGCTTCATTATTTGTTGAACATGTTGTAAAGCTTCACGGGGTACCGAGGACTATTGTGAGCGATAGGGACTCCAAGTTCCTAAGTCTCTTTTGGAAGTCCATGTGGGGTAGGCTTGGAACGAAGTTACTTTTCTCCACGTCATGCCACCCACAAACCGATGGCCAAACGGAGGTAGTAAATAGAACCTTAGGGTCTATGTTACGTTCTATGGTTAAAGGTAAACTGACTTCATGGGAAGATCACCTACCCTTGGTGGAGTTTGCATACAACCGGGTAATACATTCGAGCACGGGAATGACTCCCTTTGAATGTGTTTACGGCCTAAATCCCCTTACCCCTTTAGATCTCACTCCTTTGTCTAGTGATCTCATGACCAGCTTAGATGGAAATAAAAGAGCCGAGGCAATGAAGAAAATGCATGAGACGGTGCGGATCAAACTTGAAAAGAAGAACCAAGAGGTTGCAAAAAGGGTAAACAAAGGGAGAAGAAGGCTTGTGCTTGAACCCGGAGATTGGGTGTGGGTGCATCTTCGGAAGGATCGGTTTCCAGCTCAAAGGAAGTCCAAATTGCTGCCAAGGGGTGATGGTCCTTTCCAAGTACTTGAGAGAATCAATGACAACGCCTACAAGATTGACCTTCCACCGGAATATCAAGTGCACAACACTTTCAACGTTGGTGATCTCTCCCTCGTGGATGCGGTTGAAGATGACCAAATGCTGAATTTGAGGTCAAATTCCTCTCAAGATGGAGAGGATGATACGGTTGGGGCAGCCTCCACAGGTACACGGCCTTTCACACGAAGCCAAGCTCGGGAATTACAAAAACTCCAAGCTTTGTTCATGCAAGTGGCCGTGTGTGAGTTGGTGATTGAACCAACCAAGGACCTAAACGTTTTTATGTGTGAAGAGAGGTCTTAATGTGTAATAAGCTACTCTTCAAGGTTGGCACAAGAAGCAAGGGCGGATGGGTCATTTTACCCCTTTTGTTTGTAGTATAAATAGAACATGTTAGAGAGTTAGTCCTCACTTTTTGAATGCTGATTTTTGTAACCTAAGAACACTAAACTTTTCTCTCTCTCTTCCACTCTTGGAAGCCGCCACTACTATCTCACAAGTAGAGGGATACTTGTGTTGTCTCTTTGGCTAGAAACAAGGGTTTTGAGGTCGTTGAGTGCCTCTTGGTCCTCGTAAGAACTTGGTGTTTATATTCATTAGACTTAGGGTCCTCTCTTGATGTTAGGGTTCTTAGTTTCTTGAATGTTATATGTCAAGTTATCTATCTTTCTTTATCTTGTTGTTGTTGTTGATTTTGTCATCTTAAAGTCTAGTGAAGCCGTGTGGGGCTCATTTCGATTCACTAGCATTGTTATTTATCTTGTTATTCTTGTGTTGTTGGACTGAAAAACCGAAACTTTAAACTTGTTGATCTTGTGTTGTTGGACTGAAATCCGAGCCTACTTGAAGCTCTTGGTGTTGTTGGTTTGATTTTGTATCATAAATACTATGATATGGGTGCTTTCAGAAATAAGCCTTACGAGTTGTTCTCTTAGTTAACATAACCCATGATATTAGCTAAGCTCATATGTGTAATATTTCTATTATTGTTGTATTCGACGTCATTGCTATTGCATCTAGTGCATATTTGCACACCTTTTGCTACTGGTCCAAAGTTCCAATTCTAATAAATGACCACCAAAACAACTTTGAAGATGAAAAAAGTGATCTGAAGTGATTCTAATCTTTTGGGTGGTATCCCAGGGGTGGAAGAAACACCTAGCATGGGTTGACCCCAATATTACGGGTGGTATCCCAGGGGCAAAAGGAAAGCCTAGCATGGGTCGATCTCGATTTGTATACTTATGAGGAATGTATCCCAGGGGTTAAAATGCCTAGCATGGGTCATCCTCTTTTAACACTGATCAGCTGGCCATTTGTATTATGCCTTATAATCTTATAAAGTAAAGAAGAATAAAGCAAAGTAAAGGATGTAATGTACATGATCCCATAAGCATAAGCAAAGTTGGTATTCTATCCTTATCTTTATAGTCATATATTGATAACTGATTTTGTTGAGATCTTATCTTATTTATAGTCATTTCATGTCATACATACTCAGTACACTCTTTGTATTAACACCCTTCATGGGGGACACTATGTTTCATACCGCAGGTACAGGTACTCTAGCTAGTAGACCACCCCAGTAGAATCACAGGACATCCAACTGCTATTGGTGAGCTCCAAGTTGATTCGAAGCTTTCCGAGTCTGTTATATGTTTTGGTATTGTGTAGTAGTTATGAGAAAGGCAGGGGTTTGTCCCGACCTTAACTAAGTGTCCAGGTGTCTTTTAGAGGCTTTGTAGACTATGTGAAAAGTGTGGTAGTATTGTGTTCTTATAATGTTGTGGCCCCAATGGAAAAATCTTGTATATGTAGGTTTGGACTTACGTGGTTTGATTTATCAATGCATCTTATCCATAATAGCAGAAGATTTGAATGCCATAATTATATGCATGAAAAGTACATGGTTAAGAGTTGGTTCTCCCAAAATGGGAGCCTGTCCGCCTGATACGGTTAGGACAGCCACACGGCCTTTCACACGAAGCCAAGCTCGGGAATTACAAAAACTCCAAGCTTTGTTCATGCAAATGGCCGTGTGTGAGTTGGTGATTGAACCAACCAAGGACTTAAACGTTTTTATGTGTGAAGAGGGGTCCTAATGTGTAATAAACTACTCTCCAAGGTTGGCACAAGAAGCAAGGGCGGATGAGTCATTTTACCCCTTTCCTTTTGTAGTATAAATAGAAGATGTGAGAGAGTTATTAGATAGTTTTTGAAATCTGATTTTTGTAACCTAAAATATCACAACATTTCCTCTCTCTTCCACTCTTGGAGCCGCCTCCAACATCTCACAAGTAGAGGAATACTTGTGTTGTATCTTTGGCTAGAAACAAGGGTTTTGAGGTCTTTGAGTGCCTCTTGGTCCTTGTAAGAACTTGGTGTTTACATTCACTAGACTTAGGGTCCTCTCTTGATGTTAGGGTTCTTAGTATCTTGAATGTTATATGTCAAGTTATCTATCTTTTCTTTATCTTGTTGTTGTTGTTGTTGTTAATTTTGTTATCTTTAAAGACTAGTGAAGCCGTGTGGGGCTACTTTCGATTCACTAGCATTCTTGTTCATCTTGTTGCTCTCTTGTTGTGTGCTGAAAAACTGAAAATTGAACTTGTTATTCTTGTGTTGTTGGACTGAAATCCGAACCTACTTGTAGCTCTTGGTGTTGTTGGTTTGATCTTGTATCATTTGGTATCAAAGCAAGACCGGTTGTGTTCCAACATAACCCATCTTGGGCTAGTTCACGGTCTAAACAAGCAATACCAAAGGGAAGTTCTGAAAAATCTGTCCATTAAAAGTTGAAAAACCGAGAATGATGTTGCATGTCTAGATCTAGGCGTTATTTTGCTTGTTTAGTGAGTTTCTAGTGTTGGTTTCTTTCTCACCAACACTAAGGTGTCTAGATCCGAAAGTTGAGCTTAAAAACTTGAACATTGAGTAGTGACTTGAAGTGGCCGAAGGTTGTATGTTGTTGATGAGCAAAAGAAAAATCGGTGGTTATGTGTTATGTGCTAAAGAAGTTGATGAAGTTTGTTGAGGTGTTCATCTTTTGAACTTGTTCATCTTGTTCATCTTGTTGTGTGCTCAAGTTGTAAGACAAGTTATAAAGTTGTTGTGAAAGACTTGCACCCCTCACCCTCTAGTCTTGTCAATCACTTTTCCCTAATTCAAGGAGCCTTGTTTTGTGGGATTGGTCAACCAAACACCACTTTCTTGAGTTTGAAAAGGTTGAAAGACTACAAGATTTTATTTTTCCCACCAAAACATTTTGCAAACTATAACAAATTGTGTGAATATTAACACAAAACAAAAAAAAAAAAAAAAAGATAAGAGGAACGGGTGGAACCATTGCATGCTGCCACGTCACTATAAGCTCAACTTAGGATATTCTTTGGTTGCAAATTGTTGATCCTTGGTTTCCCTTAATTGGTCCTAGAACTAATTAACAAACTAGTACATTCCTACTAGGTTGTCAACTAGTTCCTTGAACCGTTTGTTCGTGTCAACGATTATTTGAGTGCTTTTATTCGTTTGAATGAGTTGCTGATTTTTGATTCTAGTCCGGCAAGAATTCTTTGAGTCTTCAAACAAGAATCCATTCCGGATAAGAGCTCACTCATACCTTGAAAATTTCACGGTTACTAGCCAATTATACAACACTTGTGGAACACGAACTTGTGGTGAACTAAAGCGGATAATATCTTGACAATGGAGGGAGCTACGTCTCATAATGCGGATACTAATGCCCTTGATTCTATGAGGGTCACTCTTGAGGCCGTTACCCGGACACTTGAAAGGTTGAATTCTGAATTTGGGGCCGTGAGAGGGGACTTGGCAGCCATAAAGGGGGAAGTGTCGACTATTAGTGGGAGATTAGAACAAGTGGAGAGTCAAAGGAACTCTCGTCCTTCTACTCCTCTACACGTATCTACCAATGGTCATGATAGGACCTCCTCCGCAACCATCACCCCCGAAACAGTCCACCAAATGCTAAATGCACCCCAAGCTCCACTAAATACCGCAAGTCAAACTACCTATTTTCCTCCAAACCGAGACTCCACTAGACCACTACATTTCCAAGCCCCTCCAATTCCACAAGAGGGATTTGGACGACAAGTACCTCCACTAAATCCGAACCTTCCATTCCAAGCTCCATTAACCCAAAGACCGCAAATTCCAAATCCTCCGACTCAAAACGGCCAAGGCCGACCAGCCCACTTTGAAGGATACGGTAGAGGGGAGTATGAAGGAGATGGAGCCTTTGATGATGCTTATATGAGGGAGGAGGAGTTAAGAGGGGGTCGAGGAGAACCTAGGAGATACCGGGGGTATGGAGATAGGGGAAACCGACACCAAGAGAGAGACGTAGGCATCAACACCATCAAGTTGAGCCTACCCATCTTTAAGGGTGAAAGTGATCCCGAGGCCTACTTAACTTGGGAATCGGCTTGTGACAAAGTTTTCCAAGTTAATGACATCTCGGACGAAAAGAAGAGTTGCTACGCTATAGCTCACCTCGAGGGCTATGCTAACACTTGGTGGGAGTATGTTAAACGATTTGGTAATGAATTAGTCGATGGGCAGCCACCACCTTGGTTTCGGTTGAGGTATTTGATGAGACAACGATACCTTCCCGAGAGATATCGTCATGAGTTGCTTGCTAGGTTATATGGCTTGCGGCAAGGGGGCAAGAGTGTGATGGCCTATTTTGACGAGTTCCAACAACTCATGTTGAAACTTGATCATCGTGGGGAGCAAATCAGTCATGACATCATCCGGTTCAAGTGTGGGTTGAACAAAGAGATCTCCACTCATTTGACCCTTCATCGGTTTGAAACCATCGACGGTATATTCCAAGCGGCCCTAGAGATTGAAAGGGAACTTAAGGAGAGATCATCCTTCAAGGCAAGGGTACAAGCTCCCTCGGGTTGGCCCAAAAACAAGGACCAATCCGCCCCTACGAAGCTGCCCGAGTCCAAAACAGTCCCTAAATTCCCTCCGAAACCGGAGGCTCACAAATATCCCAACCCAAAGGGATTCCAATGCTTCAAGTGCCAAGGTTGGGGGCATAAGGCCAATGAATGTCCGAACCGGCGCAATGTGATCCTACGAGAAGGGAAAGTGTACTACCTTGGTGAGGAGGTGGTTTCCGAAAGGGGGGAGGATGAGGCCGAGCCTCAAGATGGAGAGAAAGCTGAAAATGGGCCGAATGATGATGAATTAGATGGTAGTGAAGATGCCTATCCACAAGAAGGGGAGTGTGTGGTTCCTAACTTTGTGGTTAGACGTGTCATGATTAGTAAGGCGATAGATGACCCGAGTCAAAGGGAAAATCTATTCCATACTAAGTGTCTTGTAAAGGGGAGTGTGTGCACCTTGGTGATTGATAGTGGTAGTTGTACGAATGTTGCGAGCCAAGCTATGGTAAATTTCTTGAAGCTGCCAACTACACCACACACTAGTCCTTACAAGCTACAATGGTTGAACGATTGTGGTGAATTAAGGGTCGCAAGGCAATGTGTGATTCGGTTTAAGGTAGGAAACTACCACGATGAAGTGCTTTGTGACGTGATCCCAATGCAAGCATGTCACTTGTTGTTAGGTAGACCATGGCAATATGATAGGTCTACTAAACATGATGGGAGGTCCAACCGGTATACGCTTGAGAAGGATGGCCGAAAGGTCACACTTCACCCTCTTTCACCCTCCCAAGTACATGAGTGGCATCAAAAGATGAGAGAGTTAAAAGGAAAGGGAAAGGAAACCGGGAAAGGAGAAAAGGGGGGGGATGCCGTAGGTGAGGAAGTAGGGCCATCCGAATCTGTCCCAACAACAAAGGAGATGGAAAACGTAGTGATGTTGGCTAGGAGGAAAGAACTCTTCGTGGACCATGATGAAAACAAGCCGATGTTACTGTTGGCCCATTGTTTTAATACTAACCCCACTAATTCTTCCATTTCCCCTTTGATTTCTTGTGCGTTGCAGGAGTATGAAGATGTATTTCCTCAAGAACTTCCGCAAGGATTGCCCCCACTTCGGGGAATTGAGCACCAAATTGATTTGGTGCCGGGTTCACAACTTCCAAACAAACCGGCCTATAGGAGCAATCCCATGGACACTAAGGAGCTTGAGAGGCAAGTTGAGGAGCTTCTCAACAAGGGATACATCAAGGAAAGCATGAGTCCGTGTGCTGTTCCGGTGCTTTTGGTACCAAAGAAGGACGGAACTTGGCGCATGTGCGTCGATTGTAGAGCCATCAACAAAATCACTATAAGGTATCGTCATCCAATTCCTAGACTAGATGATATGTTAGATGAGCTCCACGGATCTTGTTTGTTTTCTAAAGTGGACCTTAGGAGCGGCTATCACCAAATTCGCATGCAACCCGGTGATGAGTGGAAGACCGCATTCAAGACCAAATTCGGTCTATATGAGTGGCTGGTCATGCCCTTCGGCCTTACCAATGCTCCTAGCACATTTATGAGGCTAATGAATCATGTAATGAAGCCTTATATTGGAAAGTTTGTGGTGGTTTACTTTGATGATGTGTTGGTGTATAGTAAATCTATTAATGATCATGTAATGCATTTGAGATGTGTGTTTGATGTGCTCCGAAAGGAGAAGCTGTATGCCAACATGGAGAAGTGTTCTTTTGGTGTTGATAAAGTTATATTCTTGGGTTTTGTCGTGAGCTCACGGGGTGTGGAAGTGGACGATTCCAAGATAGACTCTATCCGAAGTTGGCCGACCCCTAAAACTATTGGAGAAATCCGAAGTTTCCACGGGTTGGCAAGCTTTTATAGGAGGTTTGTCAAAGGATTTAGTTCCATAGCAGCCCCCTTGACCGAGGTAATTAGAAAGGACGGACCCTTTAAATGGGGTGATGAGCAAGCTAGGGCTTTTGAGGCCTTGAAAGCTACGCTCATCTCGGCGCCTTTATTGCAATTGCCCAATTTTGATAAGATGTTTGAAATAGAGTGTGATGCTAGTAAGGTTGGTATCGGGGCTGTTTTGATGCAAGAAGGTAAGCCCGTTGCTTATTTCAGTGAAAAGCTCAAAGGGGCAACTCTTAATTACTCAACTTATGATTTGGAGTTGTACGCCCTTGTTAGAGCTTTGGGAAATTGGCAACATTATTTGTGGCCTAAGGAGTTTGTGATACGAACGGATCATGAGTCGTTGAAACACCTTAAGAGCCAAGACAAGTTGAATAGGCGTCATGCTAAGTGGATTGAGTTCATCGAGACTTTCCCTTATGTAATTCATTACAAAAGGGGAAAGGAAAATGTTGTTGCCGATGCCTTGTCTAGGAAGCATGTGCTTGTTGCTACCTTGTCTTCGAAATTGATGGGTTTTGAGAGCTTGCGGTTGTTGTATCCCGAGGATCCTACCTTTGCTCCTATTTTTAGGGAATGCGAAGAGTGGGGAAGGGACCGTTGGCTCAAGGAGAATAACCATTCCTCCTACTCTCGGTTCGATGGGTATTTGTTCAAAGGGAGGAGGTTGTGTGTTCCTTCTAGTTCTTGGAGGGAATTATTTGTGAGGGAGGCCCATGACGGAGGCCTCATGGGTCACTTTGGGGTAGACAAGACCCTCGGAATCTTAGAGGAGAACTTCTATTGGCCCAAAATGCGCAAAGACGTCACTAAAATTTGTAGTCAATGCGTGGCCTGCCGGAGTGCGAAATCTCGTCTCTTACCCCAAGGATTATACACCCCACTCCCTACTCCCCTTAGGCCTTGGTTGGACATCTCGATGGATTTTGTTTTGGGGCTGCCAAGGACTAGAAAGGGCCGAGATAGCATTTTTGTTATTGTTGATAGATTCTCTAAAATGGCTCATTTTATTCCATGTACTAAAACCGAGGATGCTAGTAGTGTAGCTTCATTATTTGTTGAACATGTTGTCAAGCTTCACGGGGTACCGAGGACTATTGTGAGCGATAGGGACTCCAAGTTCCTAAGTCTCTTTTGGAAGTCCATGTGGGGTAGGCTTGGAACGAAGTTACTTTTCTCCACGTCTTGCCACCCACAAACCGATGGCCAAACGGAGGTAGTAAATAGAACCTTAGGGTCTATGCTACGTTCTATGGTTAAAGGTAAACTGACTTCATGGGAAGATCACCTACCCTTAGTGGAATTTGCCTACAACCGGGTAATACATTCGAGCACGGGAATGACTCCCTTTGAATGTGTTTACGGCCTGAATCCCCTTACCCCTTTAGATCTCACTCCTTTGTCTAGTGATCTCATGACCAGCTTAGATGGAAACAAAAGAGCCGAGGCAATGAAGAAAATGCATGAGACGGTGCGGATCAAGCTGGAAAAGAAGAATCAAGAGATTGCCAAAAGGGCAAACAAAGGGAGAAGAAGGCTTGTGCTTGAACCCGGAGATTGGGTGTGGGTGCATCTTCGAAAAGACCGGTTTCCAGCTCATAGGAAGTCCAAATTGCTGCCAAGGGGTGATGGTCCTTTCCAAGTACTTGAGAGGATCAATGACAACGCCTACAAGATTGACCTTCCACCGGAATATCAAGTGCACAACACTTTCAACGTTGGTGATCTCTCCCTCGTGGATGCGGTTGAAGATGACCAAATGCTGAATTTGAGGCCAAATTCCTCTCAAGATGGAGAGGATGATACGGTTAGGACAGCCACACGGCCTTTCACACGAAGCCAAGCTCGGGAATTACAAAAACTCCAAGCTTTGTTCATGCAAATGGCCGTGTGTGAGTTGGTGATTGAACCAACCAAGGACTTAAACGTTTTTATGTGTGAAGAGGGGTCCTAATGTGTAATAAACTACTCTCCAAGGTTGGCACAAGAAGCAAGGGCGGATGAGTCATTTTACCCCTTTCCTTTTGTAGTATAAATAGAAGATGTGAGAGAGTTATTAGATAGTTTTTGAAATCTGATTTTTGTAACCTAAAATATCACAACATTTCCTCTCTCTTCCACTCTTGGAGCCGCCTCCAACATCTCACAAGTAGAGGAATACTTGTGTTGTATCTTTGGCTAGAAACAAGGGTTTTGAGGTCTTTGAGTGCCTCTTGGTCCTTGTAAGAACTTGGTGTTTACATTCACTAGACTTAGGGTCCTCTCTTGATGTTAGGGTTCTTAGTATCTTGAATGTTATATGTCAAGTTATCTATATTTTCTTTATCTTGTTGTTGTTGTTGTTGTTAATTTTGTTATCTTTAAAGACTAGTGAAGCCGTGTGGGGCTACTTTCGATTCACTAGCATTCTTGTTCATCTTGTTGCTCTCTTGTTGTGTGCTGAAAAACTGAAAATTGAACTTGTTATTCTTGTGTTGTTGGACTGAAATCCGAACCTACTTGTAGCTCTTGGTGTTGTTGGTTTGATCTTGTATCACCGCCCCAATGGAAAGTCGTGTCTATGAAGAGTCTTGCTTACGGGTGTGTTGTGCACCACATCTCTAAGTAGGAGGCTACGAGTCATTTAGGAGTTGTTTCTTTTTCTTCATTTCTTAGATCGTGCGATAGAGACAATAATGTAGGTTGACTTGTATTTAACCTTAAATATGTTTTTTTTCAATATAATAATGATGCCGATTACAAGAAGGAGTAAGAGTAAGAAGAGTAAACAAGTAGATATGGCTGCCGGAGAAGGGACAAGTAAATCACCACCTAGATATACTGATCAAAGTGAGGCCCAAGATGAGCATGCATCACGAATTTCTTCTACTCCTCCATCTCCAGAAGAGCTAAGGAGGAGGGGAGTACCCCCAAAGTCACCCATTAATGCTACTGAGCAAGATTTGAGGAATGCGGTGCAATTATTAACACGTATAGTTGCTGGACAAGGTCAAGGACAAGCTGGTCCAACTATGGATTTTAGTGTTGTGGATAGGGAAACCAGTTTATGGACCCAAGATTTCAATAAATTGGACCCTCCTCAATTTACTTGTTCAGATCCTAATGAAGATCCACAAGACTTTATTGATCAGATTCAAAGGGCTTTAGATGTTAAGCATGTATCTGGTAAAGAGACAGTGGAGTTAGCAGCATATCGATTATAGGGGGTAGCTATATTGTGGTATAAAGCTTGGAAAAAGTCAAGGGGTATAGGTGCACCTTTAGCTGGTTGGGAAGAATTCAAAACAACATTTCTTGATCATTATCTTCCATTCGATATTCGGGAGACCCGTGCAGATCAGTTTTTAAATCTTTAGCTGCTTTGTAAGCATTGTCTAAGAAATCATCTAGGTGCATGTCGGTTTGGGACTAATTCTTGTTATTGGTGTGGCACACCGCGATACATAATGAGAGATTGCCCAAAAAGAGGCATGGCTGATATGGCACGACCTACTGGATCTACTGTTGCATCATCATCCTCGGTTCCTTCTTTTGGTAGGGGTCAGCACCTACTGGTCGTGGTAGGGGTGTTAAGGGAGCTAGTTCTAGTGGTGTTCAGAATCGTACATATGCTCTAGCAGGTCAACAAAATTTGGAGGATTCTCCTGACGTGGTTACAGGTACACTATCTATCTTTTCACATAAGGTATATGAATTAATTGATCCAGGCCCTACATTATCATATGTCACTCCATTAATTCCTGGAAAGTTCAAAAGAACACCAGAATTACTAGCTAAGCCATTTAAAGTGTCTACACCAATTGGCGAATTTATTATAGCTAGAAGAGTTTACCGTAATTGTATAGTAACTGTTTGTAATCGTGATACATTGGCTGACCTTTTGGAGATTGAAATGGTGGATTTTGATGTTATAATGGGTATGGATTAGCTGTCTTCTTGTTATGCCACAGTAGATTGCCAAGCTAAGAGGGTGCACTTCTATTTTCCAAAGGAAGCAGTCCTTGAGTGGAGGGTGAAAGATATAGAGGCGAAGTCACCAACTCTTCAATCCATCTCAGTGGTAAATGAATTTTTTGACGTATTTCCTGAAGAGCTTTCGGGTTTACCTCCGTAAAGAGAAGTGGAGTTTGGTATTGATGTGATCCCAGGCACTCAACCGATTTCTATTCCCCCTTATGGAATGACCCCTATAGAATTACGTGAATTGAAGGAATAATTAAAAGATTTGTTGGAAAAGGGTTTCATAAGGCCTAGTATATCTCCTTGGGGCACACCCGTGTTATTTGTACGTAAGAAAGATGGCACGTTGAGAATGTGTATTGATTATCGACAATTAAATAAGGTGAAAATTAAGAACAAATATCCCTTCCTAGAATTGATGATTTGTGTGATAAGTTACAAGTGCTAAGTGTTTCTCAAAGATCGACTTAAGGTCAGGTTATGACCAACTGAGAGTAAAGGAGAAAGACATTCCTAAAATGGCTTTTCGAATGCGATATGGTCATTTTGAGTTTTTAGTTATGTCATTTGGGCTAACTAATGCACCAGCAACTTTCATGGATTTGATGAATAGAGTGTTTAAGCCATTCTTGGATGTATTTGTTATCGTATTTATAGATGATATTCTGGTGTATTCAAGATCAGAAGAAGACCATGCTAATCATTTGCGACAGGTGTTACAAATCCTTCGCGATCGTAAGTTGTATGCAAAGTTCTCCAAATGTGAGTTTTGGTTAAAATCGGTAGCATTCTTGGGTCATATTCTATCTGATGAAGGAATAAGAGTTGATTCTCAAAAGATAGAGGAAGTGAAGAACTGGCCAAGACCCATTACACCTACGGAGGTTCGTAGTTTCCTAGGCTTGGCAGGTTATTATAGAAAGTTCGTTGAGGGGTTTTCTTCTATTTCTGCACCTTTAACAAAGTTAACACATAAAGAAGCTAAGTTTTAATGGGATGAAATGTGTGAAAGAAGTTTTCAAGATTTGAAGAATAAGTTGACTTCTACACCCATATTAGTACTTCCAGATGGCACGGAAGGCTATGCGGTATATTGTGACGCTTCAGGAGTTGGCTTAGGATGTGTTTTGATGCAACATGGTAAAGTAATAGCTTACGCCTCAAGACAAGTGCGGCCACATGAGAAGAATTATCCAACTCATGATCTTGAGCTAGCAGCAGTTATATTTGCCTTAAGAATATGGCACCACTATTTGTATGGGGTACATGTTGATATATATACCGACCACAAGAGTTTGCAGTACCTCTTTAACCAGAGGGAACTAAAATTGAGGCAGCGAAGATGGCTTGAGTTGTTAAAAGACTATGATGTTGATATCTTATATCATCCGGGCAAAGCAAATGTGGTAGCCGATGCACTAAGTCGTAAGGCGATGGAAAGTAATTATATGAAGCCCATGGAAAGGTAAGGGATAGCTAAGGATCTACACCAATTAGCTATCTTAGGGGTTCGCCTTATTGAATCTTCAGATAGAGGCGTTATTGTGCAAAGTGCAGCAGAATCCTCATTAGTAGCCGAAGTTAAAGTGAAACAATACATAGATCCAATTCTTTTACAGCTTAAGGAAAATGTACAACAAGGTGTAACAAAGGCATTTGAGTTTACAGAAGAGGGAATACTTTGATGCCAAAACAGATTATGTGTACCTAATGTAGATGGGCTAAGAAAGAAGATTATGATGGAGGCACATCATTCAAGATATTCTATCCATCCTGGTTCAGTAAAATGTATCATGACTTGAAAGAGGTGTATTGGTGGGGTGACATGAAGAAGAACATTGCAGAATTTGTAGCTGAATGTCCAAATTGTCAACAAGTCAAAGTGGAGCACCAAAAGCCAGGAGGTTATATGCATCTTATGGAGCTCCCAACTTGGAAGTGGGATATGATTAACATGGATTTCATCACTGGTCTGCCTCGCTCATCTCGAAAGTTTGATTCTATATGGGTAATAGTTGATAGACTCACCAAATCAATACACTTTCTACCTATTAAGACTACGTACACAGCTGAAGAGTATGCAAAATTATATATTAAAGAGATAGCTCGGCTGTATGGAGTCCCAATCTCTATTATATCTGATAGCGGAGCTCAATTTACCGCACATTTTTGGAGGTCATTCCAGAAGAGTTTAGGAACACAAGTGAGTTTAAGTACAACTTTTCACCCTCAAACGGATGGCCAGGCGGAACGTACAATCCAAACATTAGAGGATATGTTGCGTGCTTGTGTATTGGACTTCAAAGGTAGTTGGGAAGATAATTTGCCACTAATTGAGTTTGCATACAACAATTGTTATCAGTCGAGTATCAAAATGGCGCCTTATGAAGCTTTATATGGCAGAAAATGTAGATCACCAATTGGGTAGTTTGAAGTGGGTGAAACAACCTTATTTGGGCCAGATTTTGTTTATCAAGCTATATAGAAAAAGTTAAGGTGATACAACAACGATTAAAAACAGCTCAAAGCCGACATAAATCATATGCGGATACTATAAGAAGAGGGTTAGAGTTTGCTATAGGGGGATTCGGTATTCTTGAAGGTATCTCTAATGAAAGGGGTAATGAGGTCTTGTAAAAAGGGAAAACTAAGCCCCGCTACATAGGGCCATATAAAATTATTCAAAGATTTGGCCAAGTCCCCAAGAGCTTTCAATGGTGCATACGGTGTTTCATGTTTCAATGCTCCGCAAGTGCATAGGAGATCCATCCCATATTACTTCTACAAAAGATGTGCAGGTTACAGAAGAACCCACGTATGAAGAAGTGCCTACTGCTATACTAGATCGGCAAGTTAAGAAGTTAAGAAATAAAGAAGTAGCTTCAGTAAAAGTGCTTTGGAGGAGCCCGCAAGTAGAAGAAATCACATGGGAAGCCGAAGAAACAATGAAGTCAAAGTACCCTAATTTATTTAAATCTAAAGACTTGGTCCAAGGATGCTGATTTGGGGCATAAACAAGTAAGTATAAATACACAAGTGTTATATGGATAACAATGAGTTTAAACTTAGTCTTATATTCTTTTATGCTAGCTAGTTATGCTAGCATTCGAGGACGAATGTTTCTGTGAGGGTTAGGATGTAACACCCTATATTTCGCGTGTACTAGTTCCACTTATGTGGCACTTGATATGGACTTATGGGGTAGGTAAAGGGCTCGGATATCCTATGTGATAGGTGATGGTAAGATAGGTTTGGAGGAGTTCCCACATGTACCGAAACGTGGTGTGATTAAGTTACCTTCGATGAGAGAATATAAACTTGGGCCCTTAAATAGGTATTTGAATCTAAAGGATGAAGTGACCAAGTTTTAAGTTTAACTATAAGCATTTTGATCTTAAAATGGAACAAAATATTGAGGTGCTTGCTTGACTTATTTTAAGCTAGTAGGTGAATCACCTACTTTGACCTTTTGACCAACTTAAAAACTAAGTAGGTGAATCACATATTAAGGATCCCTTGACCAGCTTATTGGTCCAAATACACTACCACCTACTTAAGTTAATTCTAGCCCAAATTAAATAAGAGAAAAGGAGGAGAATGGGCAGCCAAGGCCCAATAGTTTTTAATCCACAAAGGCCCAATATAATAGGAAAGTAGGTGCATCACCTACTTGATAAATTATGGCCCAAAAATGACCAAGAAAGTCGGCCAAGAGAATCTCCTTTTAAAGGGATTCAAACCAGCCCTTATAGCTCATTTTAACTAGCCAAAAAAAAAAACAGCTTTCAAGATTTTCTCTTTTGTTCTCTCTTAGCTATGCAGCAGCCCTAAAATTCCACTAGGGTTCTTTGGAAACCTTCCTTCAAAGTTAAAGGTAAGTGAACAAATCATGAGCACATCTTAAGAATACTATAAGGATTATGTTCTCCATGATTAAACTAGAAGATATCCCTTTTTAAGTTTGGCAGTCCCTTTATCCTTGATTATTAAGAGATTTTTCTCTTCACTTTTGGTTTGTGAGTAAAGGGATCAAGCTATTGATACATTAAGGGAATAAACTACCACCGAAATTAAGGTATGGCTACTGTCCATATTTTTCCCTTTTCCTATATACGTGTGTTGGTTGAGGATTGTGTATATGTTGTTGTTAAGAGCTCAAGGGATGGTGAGTTCAATTTCTGGTTGCCATATTAAGGGGTATTTGGGGCTGTTTTGGAACGGTTTTATGTATGTATGTTGGGGGCTTCTTGGTTGACGTTGGGGGAATGGTGTGAATAATTTCCATTGAAAGGTAGAAGAAGAGTATAATGGTACACCACCAAATTGAATGTCGCTTAAGTTTACTGCCCACATCACTTGATATACTGTTTTGAGAGTACAATAATGATGTAACTGTTAAGGGGATCTTATAAGAAGTTACATCATGTGTGAATGTAATTGGAGAAGAACGAGGTTGAGAGAACACCCTTGGATTAGTTGATTGTGTATTACTGCCCGGTTACTGTTTTAGTAAGTTTAAATGGCGTGAATATGTTAATCAGCTATTAATACTAGTCTTATGCTATTGTAGATTAGTAATCTAAAAGGAAACACGTTAAGTGAAAGTGTGATCAGTTGTGCAGCAAGGTATGTATGGTTCATCGATCCTACTCTTTGGCATGAATCTAACTCCTTTGTTACAAAGTAAGCTTCCTAAGCATTCTTCCTTTCAAGTTATACATAACTACAGTGTACAACCCCCAAGGTGGTTAACAACCTTATTCTAACTTGTCGAGTTGTTAAAGTACCTAAAGATGTGTTTGTTACTAGATCTGTCCATTTCCTTTCTAAATACTAGTATGATATGGGTGCTTTCAGAAATAAGTCTTACGAGTTGTTCTCTTAGTTAACATGACCCATGATATTAGCTAAGCTCCTATGTGTTATATTTCTATTATTGTTGTATTCGACGTCATTGCTATTGCATCTAGTGCATAATGCACACCTTTTGCTACTGGTCCAAAGTTCCAAATCTTATACACGACCACCAAAAAAACTTTAAAGATGAAAAGAGTGATCTGAAGTGAGTCTATATCTTTTGGGTGGTATCCCAGGGGTGGAAGAAACACCTAGCATGGGTCGATCCCAATATTACGGGTGGTATCCCAGGGGCAAAAGAAAAGCCTAGCATGGGTCGATCTCGATTTGTATACTTATGAGGAACATATCCCAGGGGTTAAAATGCCTAGCATGGGTCATCCTCTTTTACCACTGATCAGCTGGCCATTTGTATTATGCCTTATAATCTTATAAAGTAAAGAAGAATAAAGCAAAGTAAAGGATGTAATGTACATGATCCCATAAGCATAAGCAAAGTTAGTATTCTATCCTTATCTTTATAGTCATATATTTATAACTGATTTTGTTGAGATCTTGTCTTATTTATAGTCATTTGATGCCATACTCAGTACACTCTTTGTATTGACACCCTTCGTGGGGGACACTATGTTTCATGCCCAGGTACATGCACTTTATCTAGTAGACCACCCCAGTAGAAGCATAGGACATCCAGCTGCTATTGGTGAGCTCCAAGTTGATTCGGAGCTTTCCGAGTTTGTTATATATTTTGGTATTGTGTAGTAGTTATGATGAGCAAGGCGGGGGTTTGTCCCGACCTTAACTAAGTGTCCTGGTGTCTTTTAGAGGCTTTGCAGACTATGTGAAAAGTGTGGTAGTATTGTGTTCTTATAACGTTGTGGCCCCAACGGCAAAGTCTTGTATATGTAGGTTTGGACTTACTTACGTGGTTTGTTTTATCAATGCATCTTATCTATACGAGCAGAAGCTTTGAATGCCATAATTATATGCATGAAAAGTACATGGTTAAGAGTTGGTTCTCCCAAAATGGGTGCATGTCCGCCCTAATGGAATTGGAGGAGTGACAAAATTGGTATCAGAGCGGGTCACCCTAGGAAGTTGTCTGCAAAGTCGTGTCTATGTAGAGTCCTGCTTATGGGTATGTTGTGCACCACATCTCTAAGTAGGAGGCTACGAGTCATTTAGGAGTTGTTTCTTTTTCTTCATTTCTTAGATCGTGCGATAGAGCCAATAATGTAGGTTGACTTGTATTTAACCTTAAGTATGCTTTTTTTTTTCAATATAGTAATGATGCCGATTACAAGAAGGAGTAAGAGTAAGAAGAGTAAACAAGTAGATATGGCTGCCGGAGAAGGGACAAGTAAATCACCACCTCGATATGCTGATCAAAGTGAGGCCCAAGATGAGTATGCATCACGGACTTCTTCTACTCCTCCATCTCCAGAAGAGCTAAGGAGGAGGGGAGTACCCCCAAAGTCACCCATTAATGTTACTGAGCAAGATTTGAGGAATGCGGTGCAATTATTAACACGTATAGTTGCTGGACAAGGTCAAGGACAAGCTGGTCCAACTATGGATTTTAGTGTTGTGGATAGGGAAACCAGTTTATGGACCCAAGATTTCAATAAATTGGACCCTCCTCAATTTACTTGTTCAGATCCTAATGAAGATCCACAAGACTTTATTGATCAGATTCAAAGGGCTTTAGATGTTAAGCATGTATCTGGTAAAGAGACAGTGGAGTTAGCAGCATATCGATTATAGGGGGTAGCTATATTGTGGTATAAAGCTTGGAAAAAGTCAAGGGGTATAGGTGCACCTTTAGCTGGTTGGGAAGAATTCAAAACAACATTTCTTGATCATTATCTTCCATTCGATATTCGGGAGACCCGTGCAGATCAGTTTTTATATCTTTGCCAAGGAAATATGAGCGTGAAAGAGTACAGTCTTCAATTTAATTCTTTGGCCAGGTATGCTCCTAACGTAGTGGCTACTATAGAGGATAGAGTTCATCGATATGTGGATAGATTGGACCCATATTTGGTTAGAGATTGTACTATTGCTGCCTTGAATAAAGACATAGATATAGGAAGAATACAAGCATTTGCTCAAAAAATGGAGTATCAAAGGCAAAGAAGGACACAAGAGCCGGAAAGAGGGAACTCTAAGAGGGCTAGATCTATGGGACAATTTTTTCCATCTCAGAGTGAATTCAGGCCTCGATTTTTTGATAGACCCCCTAGACCATCACTTTCCTACTCCACATCAGGTGTTTCTCCTCGATTCTAGGGGTTTAATCAAGACCTCTTAGACAGCTTTGCAAGCATTGTGGAAGAAATCATCTAGGTGCATGTCGGTTTGTGACAAATTCTTATTATTAGTGTGGCACACCGGGACACATAATGAGAGATAGCCCAAAAAGGGGCATGGCTGATATGGCACGACCTACTGGATCTATTGTTGCATCATCATCCTCGGTTCCTTCTTTTGGTAGGGGTCTGCAGATACCTACTGGTCGTGGTAGGAGTGTTAAGGGAGCTAGTTCTAGTGGTGTTCAGAATCGTACATATGCTCTAGCAGGTCGACAAAATTTGGAGGCTTCTCCTGACGTGGTTACGGGTACATTATCTATCTTTTCACATAAGGAATATGCATTAATTGATCTAGGCTCTACATTATCATATGTCACTCCATTAATTGCTGGAAAGTTCAAAATAACACCAGAATTACTAGCTAAGCCATTTAAAGTGTCTACACCAATTGGCGAATCTATTATAGCTAAAAGAGTTTACCGTAATTGTATAGTAACTGTTTGTAATCGTGATACATTGGCTGACCTTTTGGAGATTGAAATGGTGGCTTTTGATGTTATAATAGGTATGGATTGGCTGTCTTCTTGTCATGCCACAGTAGATTGCCGAGCTAACAGGGTCCATTTCCATTTTCCAAAGGAAGTAGTCCTTGAGTGGAAGGGTAATATTGGGGCACCAAGGGGTAAGTTTATTTCTTATATTAAGGCAAGGAATATGATGTACAAAGGATACATATGCCATCTAGTAAGGGTGAAAGATATAGAGGCGGAGTCACCAACTCTTCAATCCATCTCAGTGGTAAATGAATTTTTTGACGTATTTCCTGAAGAGCTTCTGGGTTTACCTCCGGAAAGTGAAGTGGAGTTTGGTATTGATGTTATCCCAGGCACTCAACCGATTTCTATTCCTCCTTATAGAATGGCCCCTGCAGAATTACGTGAATTGAAGGAACAATTAAAAGATTTGTTGGAAAAGGGTTTCATAAGGCCTAGTATATCTCCTTGGGGCGCACCCGTATTATTTGTACGTAAGAAAGATGGCACGTTGAGAATGTGTATTGATTATCGACAATTAAATAAGGTGACAATTAAGAACAAATATCCCCTTCCTAGAATTAATGATTTGTTTGATCAGTTACAAGGTGCTAAGTGTTTCTCAAAGATCGACTTAAGGTCAAGTTATCACCAACTGAGAGTAAAGGAGAAAGACATACCTAAAATGGCTTTTTGAACGCAATATGGTCATTTTGAGTTTTTAGTTATGTCATTTGGGCTAACTAATGCACCAGCAGCTTTCATGGATTTGATGAATAGAGTGTTTAAGCCATTCTTTGATGTATTTATATCATATTTATAGATGATATTTTGGTGTATTCAAGATCATAAGAAGACCATGCTAATCATTTGCGACAGGTGTAACAAATCCTTCGCGATCGTAAGTTTTATGCAAAGTTCTCCAAATGTGAGTTTTGGTTAAAATCGGTAGCATTCTTGGGTCATATTCTATCCGATGAAGGAATAAGAGTTGATTCTCAAAAGATAGACGTAGTGAAGAACTGGCCAAGACCCATGACGCCTACGGAGGTTTGTAGTTTCCTAGGCTTGGCAGGTTATTATAGAAAGTTCGTTGAGGGGTTTTCTTCTATTTCTGCACCTTTAACAAAGTTAACACATAAAGAAGCTAAGTTTTAATGGGATGAAATGTGTGAAAGAAGTTTTCAAGATTTGAAGAATAAGTTGACTTCTACACCCATATTAGTACTTCCAGATGGCACAGAAGGCTATGCGGTATATTGTGACGCTTCAGGAGTTGGCTTAGGATGTGTTTTGATGCAACATGGTAAAGTAATAGCTTACGCCTCAAGACAATTGCGGCCACATGAAAAGAATTGTCCAACACATGATCTTGAGCTAGCAACAGTTATATTTGCCTTAAAAATATGGCGCCACTATTTGTATGGGGTACATGTTGATATATATACAGACCACAAGATTTTGCAGTACCTCTTTAACCAGAGAGACCTAAACTTGAGGCAGCGAAGATGGCTTGAGTTGTTAAAAGACTATGATGTTGATATCTTATATCATCCGGGCAAAGCAAATGTGGTAGCCGATGCACTAAGTCGTAAGGCAATGGAAAGTAATTATAGGAAGCCCATGGAAAGGCAAGGGATAGTTAAGGATCTACACCAATTAGCTAGCTTAGGGGTTCGCCTTATTGAATCTTCAGATAGAGGCATTATTGTGCAAAATGCAACAGAATCCTCATTAGTAGCCGAAGTTAAAGTGAAACAATACATAGATCCTATTCTCTTACAGCTTAAGGAAAATGTACAACAAGGTGTAACAAAGGCATTTGAGTTTACAGAAGAGGGAATACTTTGATGCCAAAACAGATTATGTGTACCTAATGTTGATGGGCTAAGAAAAAAGATTATGATGGAGGCACATCATTCAAGATATTCTATCCATCCTGGTTCAAGTAAAATGTATCATGACTTGAAAGAGGTGTATTGGTGGGGTGACATGAAGAAGAACATTACAGAATTTGTAGCAGAATGTCTGAATTGTCAACAAGTCAAAGTGGAGCACCAAAAGCCAGGAGGTTATATGCAGCTTATGGAGCTCCCAACTTAGAAGTGGGATATGATTAACATGGATTTCATCACTGGTCTGCCTCGCTCATCTCAAAAGTTTGATTCTATATGGGTAATAGTTGATAGACTCACCAAATCAGCACACTTTTTACCGGTTAAGACTACGTACACAGCTGAAGAGTATGCAAAATTATATATTAAAGAGATAGTTCAGCTGCATGGAGTCCCAATCTCTATTATATCTGATAGGGGAGCTCAATTTACCGCACATTTTTGGAGGTCATTCCAGAAGAGTTTAGGAACGCAAGTGAGTTTAAGTACAGCTTTTCACCCTTAAACGGATGGCCAGGCGGAACGTACAATCCAAACATTAGAGGATATGTTGCGTGCTTGTGTATTGGACTTCAAAGATAGTTGGGATGATCATTTTCCACTAATTGAGTTTGCATACAACAATATATAGTTATCACTCGAGTATCAAAATGGCGCCTTATAAAGCTTTATATGGCAGAATGTGTAGATCACCAATTGGGTGGTTTGAAGTGGGTGAAACTATCTTATTTGGGCCAGATCTTGTTTATCAAGCTATAGAAAAAGTTAAGGTGATACAACAACGATTAGAAATAGCTCAAAGCCAAACATAAATCATATGCGGATACTAGAAGAAGAGGGTTAGAGTTTGCTATAGGAGATTCGGTATTCTTGAAAGTATCTCCAATGAAATGGGTAATGAGGTTTGGTAAAAAGGGAAAACTAAGTCCCCGCTACATAGGGCCATATAAAATTATTCAAAGATTTGGCTAAGTGGCATATGAGTTAGACCTATGATACGGTTGGGACAGCCTCCACACGTACACGGCCTTTCACACAAAGCCAAGCTCGGGAATTACAAAAACTCCAAGCTTTGTTCATGCAAGTGGCCGTGTGTGAGTTGGTGATTGAACCAACCAAGGACCTAAACGTTTTTATGTGTGAAGAGGGGTCCTAATGTGTAATAAACTACTCTTCAAGGATGGCACAAGAAGCAAGGGCGGATGGGTCATTTTACCCTTTTTTTGTTTGTAGTATAAATAGAACATGTTAGAGAGTTAGACTCCACTTTTTTGAAATCTGATTTTTGTAACCTAAGCCCTAAACATTTCTCTCTCTCTTTTCCACTCTTGGAGCCGCCACCAATATCTCACAAGTAGAGGGATACTTGTGTTGTCTCTTTGGCTAGAAACAAGGGTTTTGAGGTCTTTGAGTGCCTCTTGGTCCTCGTAAGAACTTGGTGTTTACATTCATTAGACTTAGGGTCCTCTCTTGATGTTAGGGTTCTTAGTATCTTGAATGTTATATGTCAAGTTATCTATCTTTTCTTTATCTTGTTGTTGTTGTTGATTTTGTTATCTTAAAGTCTAGTGAAGCCGTGTGGGGCTATTTTCGATTCACTAGCATTGTTGTTCATCTTGTTGTTCTCGTGTTGTTGAGCTGAAAAACTGAAATTTAAGCTTGTTGTTCTTGTGTTGTTGGACTGAAATTCGAACCAACTTGTAGTTCTTGGTGTTGTTGGTTTGATCTTGTATCATTTGGTATCAAAGCTTGACCGGTTGTGTTCCAACATAACCCATCTTGGGCTAGTACACGGCTTAAACAAACAACACCAAAAGTGGAATCCGAAAATGATGTTGCATGTCTAGATATAAGTGTTAATTTTGCTTGTTTAGTGAGTTCCTAGTGTTGGTTTCTTTCTCACCAACACTAAGGTGTCTAGATCCGAAAGTTGAGCTTGAAAACTTGAACATTGTGTAGTGACTTGAAGTGGCCGAAAGTTGTATGTTGTTGATGCCCAAAAGAAAATAAAATCGGTGGATGTTGTGTTTATGTGCTAAAGAAGTTGAAGAAGATTGTAGAGGTGTTCATCTTTTGAACTTGTTCATCTTGTTCATCTTGTGTGTGCTCAATTTGTAAGACAAGCTATAAAGTTGTTGTGAAAGACTTGCACCCATCACCTTGTAGTCTTGTCAATCACTTTTCCCTAATTCAAGGAGCCTTGTTTTGTGGGATTAGTCTACCAAACATCCCTTTCTTGAGTTTGAAAAGGGTGAAATATTACAAGATTTTATTTTCCCACCAAAAACACTTTGAAAACTATAACAAGTTGTGTGAATATTGACAAAAAAAAAAGAATAGAAAACGTGTGGAACCATTGCATGCTGCCACGTCACTACAAGCTCAACTTAGGATATTCTTTGGTTGTTAATTGTTGATCCTTGGTTTCCCTTACTTGGTCCTAGAACTAATTAACAAACTAGTACATTCCTACTAAGTTGTCAATTAGATCCTTGAGCCGTTTGTTCGTGTCAACGTTTATTTGAGTGCTTTTATTCGTTTGAATGAGTTGCTGATTTTTGACTCTAGTCCGACAAGAATTCTTTCAGTCTTCAAACAAGAATCCATTCCGGATAAGAGCTTACTCATACCTTAAAATTTTCACGGTTACTAGCCAATTATACAACACTTGTGGAACACGAACTTGTGGTGAACTAAGGCGGATAATATCTTGACAATGGAAGGAACTACGTCTCATAGTGTGGATACTAATGCCCTTGATTCTATGAGGGTCACTCTTGAGGCCGTTACCCGGACACTTGAAAGGTTGAATTCGGAATTTGGGGCCGTGAGAGGGGACTTGGCAGCAATAAAGGGGGAAGTGTCGACTATTAGTGGAAGATTAGAACAAGTGGAGAGTCAAAGGAACTCTCGTCCTTCTACTCCTCTACATGTATCTACCAATGGTCATGATAGAACCTCCTCCGCAACCATCACCCCCGAAACAGTCCACCAAATGCTAAATGCACCCCAAGCTCCACTAAATACCGCAAGCCAAACTACCTATTTTCCTCCAAACCGAGACTCCACTAGACCACTACATTTCCAAGCCCCTCCAATTCCACAAGGGGGATTTGGACGCCAAGTACCTCCACTAAATCTGAACCCTCCATTCCAAGCTCCATTAAACCAAAGACCACAAATTCCAAATCCTCCGAATCAAAACGGCCAAGGCTGACCAGCCCACTTTGAAGGATACGGTAGAGAGGAGTATGAAGGAGATGGAGTCTTTGATGATGCTTATATGAGGGAGGAGGAGTTAAGAGGGGGTCGAGGAGAACCTAGGAGATACCGGGGGTATGGAGATAGGGGAAACCGACACCAAGAGAGAGACGTAGGCATCAACACCATCAAGTTGAGCCTACCCATCTTTAAGGGTGAAAGTGATCCCGAGGCCTACTTGACTTGGGAATCGGCTTGTGACAAAGTTTTCCAAGTTAATGACATCTCGGACGAAAAGAAGAGTTGCTACGCTATAGCTCACCTCGAGGGCTATGCTAACACTTGGTGGGAGTATGTTAAACGATTTGGTAATGAATTAGTCGATGGACAGCCCACCACCTTGGTTTCGGTTGAGGTATTTGATGAGGCAACGATACCTTCCCGAGAGATATCGTCATGAGTTGCTTGCTAGGTTATATGGCTTGCGGCAAGGAGGCAAGAGTGTGATGGCCTACTTCGACGAGTTCCAACAACTCATGTTGAAACTTGATCATCGTGGGGAACAAATCAGCCACGACATCATCCGGTTCAAGTGCGGATTGAACAAAGAGATCTCCACTCATTTGACCCTTCACCGGTTTGAAACCATTGACGGTATATTCCAAGCGGCCCTTGAGATTGAAAGGGAACTTAAGGAGAGATCATCCTTCAAGGCAAGGGTACCAACTCCCTCGGGTTGGACCAAAAACAAGGACCAACCCGCACCTACGAAGCTGCCCGAGTCCAAAACAGTCCCTAAATTTCCCCCGAAACCGGAGGCTCACAAATATCCCAACCCAAAGGGGTTCCAATGCTTCAAGTGCCAAGGTTGGGGGCATAAGGCCAATGAATGTCCGAACCGGCGCATGTGATCCTACGAGAAGGAAAGGTGTACTACCTTGGTGAGGAGGTGGATTCCGAAAGGGGGGAGGATGAGGCCGAGCCTCAAGATAGAGAGGGAGCTGAAAATGGGCTGAATGATGATGAAGTAGACGGTAGTGAAGATGTTTATCCACAAGAAGGGGAGTGTGTGGTTCCTAACTTTGTGGTTAGACGTGTCATGATTAGTAAGGCGATAGGCGACCCGAGTCAAAGGGAAAATCTATTCCATACTAAGTGTCTTGTAAAGGAGAATGTGTGCACCTTGGTGATTGATGGTGGTAGTTGTACAAATGTTGCGAGCCATGCTATGGTAAATTTCTTGAAGCTACCAACTACACCACACACTAGTCCTTACAAGCTACAATGGTTGAATGATTGTGGTGAATTAAGGGTCACACGGCAATGTGTGATTCGGTTTAAGGTGGGGAACTACCACGATGAGGTACTTTGTGACGTGATTCCAATGCAAGCATGTCACTTATTGTTAGGTAGACCATGGCAATATGATAGGTCTACTAAACACGATGGGAGGACCAACCGGTATACGTTTGAGAAGGATGGCCGAAAGGTCACACTTCATCCTCTTTCACCCTCCCAAGTAAACGAGTGGCATCAAAAGATGAGAGAGTTGAAGGGAAAGGGGAAGGAATCCGGGAAGGGGGAAAGGGGGGGGAGTGCCGTAGGTGAGGAAGTCGGGACATCCGAGGCTGTCCCAACGACGAGGGAGATGGAAAACGTAGTGACGTTGGCTAGGAGGAAAGAACTCTTCGTGGATCATGATGAAAACAAGCCGATGCTACTCTTGGCCCATTGTTTTAATACTAACCCCACTAATTCTTCCATTTCCCCTTTGATTTCTTATGTGTTGCAGGAGTATGAAGATGTATTTCCTCAAGAACTTCCGCAAGGATTGCCCCCACTTCGGGGAATTGAGCACCAAATTGATTTGGTGCCGGGTTCACAACTTCCAAACAAACCGGCCTATAGGAGCAATCCCATGGACACTAAGGAGCTTGAAAGACAAGTTGAGGAGCTGCTCAACAAGGGATACATCAAGGAAAGCATGAGTCCGTGTGCTGTTCCGGTGCTTTTGGTACCAAAGAAGGACGGAACTTGGCGTATGTGCGTCGATTGTAGAGCCATCAACAAAATCACTATAAGGTATCGTCATCCAGTCCCTAGACTAGATGATATGTTAGATGAGCTCCACGGATCTTGTTTGTTTTCTAAAGTGGACCTTAGGAGTGGCTATCACCAAATTCGCATGCAACCCGGTGATGAGTGGAAGACCGCATTCAAGACCAAATTCGGTCTATATGAGTGGCTGGTCATGCCCTTTGGCCTTACCAATGCTCCTAGCACCTTTATGAGGCTAATGAATCATGTAATGAAGCCTTATATTGGAAAATTTGTGGTGGTTTATTTTGATGATGTGTTGGTATATAGTAAATCTATTGATGATCATGTAATGCATTTGAGATGTGTGTTTGATGTGCTCCGAAAGGAGAAGCTGTATGCCAACATGGAGAAGTGTTCTTTTGGTGTTGATAAGGTTATATTCTTGGGTTTTGTCGTGAGCTCAAGGGGTGTGGAAGTGGACGATTCCAAGATAGACTCTATTCGAAGTTGGCCGACCCCTAAAACTATTGGAGAAATCCGAAGTTTCCACGGGTTGGCAAGCTTCTATAGGAGGTTTGTCAAAGGATTTAGTTCCATAGCAGCCCCCTTAACCGAGGTAATTAGAAAAGACGGACCCTTTAAATGGGGTGATGAGCAAGCTAGGGCTTTTGAGGCCTTGAAAGCTACGCTCATCTCGGCGCCTTTATTGCAATTGCCCGATTTTGATAAGATGTTTGAAGTAGAGTGTGATGCTAGTAAGGTTGGCATCGGGGCTGTTTTGATGCAAGAAGGTAAGCTCGTTGCTTATTTCAGTGAAAAGCTCAAAGGGGCAACTCTTAATTACTCAACTTATGATTTGGAGTTGTACGCCCTTGTTAGAGCTTTGGGAAATTGGCAACACTATTTGTGGCCTAAGGAGTTTGTGATACGAACGGATCATGAGTCGTTGAAACACCTTAAGAGCCAAGACAAGTTGAATAGGCGTCATGCTAAGTGGATTGAGTTCATCGAGACTTTCCCTTATGTAATTCATTATAAAAGGGGAAAGGAAAATGTTGTTGCCGATGCCTTGTCTAGGAAGCATGTGCTTGTTGCTACCTTGTCTTCGAAATTGATGGGTTTTGAGAGCTTGCGGTTGTTGTATCCCGAGGATCCTACCTTTGCTCCTATCTTTAGGGAATGCGAAGAGTGGGGAAGGGACCGTTGGCTTAAGGAGAGTGACCATTCCTCCTACTCTCGGTTCGATGGGTATTTGTTCAAAGGGAGGTGGTTGTGTGTTCCTTCTAGTTCTTGGAGGGAATTATTTGTGAGGGAGGCCCATGACGGAGGCCTCATGGGGCACTTTGGGGGTAGACAAGACCCTCGGAATCTTAGAGGAGAACTTCTATTGGCCAAAAATGCGCAAAGACGTCACTAAAATTTGTAGTCAATGCGTGGCCTGCCGGAGTGCGAAATCTCGTCTCCTACCTCAAGGATTGTACACCCCACTCCCTACTCCCCTTAGACCTTGGTTGGACATTTCGATGGATTTTGTTTTGGGGCTGCCAAGGACTAGAAAGGGCCGAGATAGCATTTTTGTTATTGTTGATAGATTCTCTAAAATGGCTCATTTTATTCCATGTGCTAAAACCGAGGATGCTCGTAGTGTAGCTTCATTATTTGTTGAACATGTTGTAAAGCTTCACGGGGTACCGAGGACTATTGTGAGCGATAGGGACTCCAAGTTCCTAAGTCTCTTTTGGAAGTCCATGTGGGGTAGGCTTGGAACGAAGTTACTTTTCTCCACGTCTTGCCACCCACAAACCGATGGCCAAACGGAGGTAGTAAATAGAACCTTAGGGTCTATGCTACGTTCTATGGTTAAAGGTAAACTGACTTCATGGGAAGATCACCTACCCTTGGTGGAGTTTGCGTACAACCGGGTAATACATTCGAGCACGGGAATGACTCCCTTTGAATGTGTTTACGGCCTAAATCCCCTTACCCCTTTAGATCTCACTCCTTTGTCTAGTGATCTCATGACCAGCTTAGATGGAAGTAAAAGAGCCGAAGCAATGAAGAAAATGCATGAGACAGTGCGGCTCAAGCTTGAAAAGAAGAACCAAGAGGTTGCAAAAAGGGTAAACAAAGGGAGAAGAAGGCTTGTGCTTGAACCCGGAGATTGGGTGTGGGTGCATCTTCGAAAGGATCGGTTTCCAGCTCAAAGGAAGTCCAAGTTGCTGCCAAGGGGTGATGGTCCTTTCCAAGTACTTGAGAGAATCAATGACAACGCCTACAAGATTGACCTTCCACCGGAATATCAAGTGCACAACACTTTCAACGTTGGTGATCTCTCCCTCGTTGATGCGGTTGAAGATGACCAAATGCTGAATTTGAGGTCAAATTCCTCTCAAGATGGAGAGGATGATACGGTTGGGACAGCCTCCACACGTACACGGCCTTTCACACGAAGCCAAGCTCGGGAATTACAAAAACTCCAAGCTTTGTTCATGCAAGTGGCCGTGTGTGAGTTGGTGATTGAACCAACCAAGGACCTAAACGTTTTTATGTGTGAATAGGGGTCCTAATGTGTAATAAACTACTCTTCAAGGATGGCACAAGAAGCAAGGGCGGATGGGTCATTTTACCCTTTTTTTGTTTGTAGTATAAATAGAACATGTTAGAGAGTTAGACTCCACTTTTTTGAAATCTGATTTTTGTAACCTAAGCCCTAAACATTTCTCTCTCTCTTTTCCACTCTTGGAGCCGCCACCAATATCTCACAAGTAGAGGGATACTTGTGTTGTCTCTTTGGCTAGAAACAAGGGTTTTGAGGTCTTTGAGTGCCTCTTGGTCCTCGTAAGAACTTGGTGTTTACATTCATTAGACTTAGGGTCCTCTCTTGATGTTAGGGTTCTTAGTATCTTGAATGTTATATGTCAAGTTATCTATCTTTTCTTTATCTTGTTGTTGTTGTTGATTTTGTTATCTTAAAGTCTAGTGAAGCCGTGTGGGGCTATTTTCGATTCACTAGCATTGTTGTTCATCTTGTTGTTCTCGTGTTGTTGAGCTGAAAAACTGAAATTTAAGCTTGTTGTTCTTGTGTTGTTGGACTGAAATTCGAACCAACTTGTAGTTCTTGGTGTTGTTGGTTTGATCTTGTATCAACCTACCCCAAGAGCTTTCAATGGTGCATCCGGTGTTTCATGTCTCAATGCTCCATAAGTGCATAAGAGATCCATCCCATATTACTTCTACTAAAGATGTGCAGGTTACAGAAGAACTCACGTATGAAAAAATGCCTACTGTTATACTAGCATTCGAGGACGAATGTTTCTAAGGGGGGTAGGATGTAACACCCCATATTCCGCGTGTACTAGTTCTACTTATGTGGCACTTGATATGGACTTATGGGGTAGGTAATGGGCTCGGATATCCTATGTGATTGGTGACGGTAAGATAGGTTTGGAGGAGTTCCCACATGTACTGAAACGTGGTATGATTAAGTTACCTTCGATGAGAGAATATAAACTTGGGCCCTTAAATAGGTATTTGAATCTAAAGGATGAAGTGACCAAGTTTTAAGTTTAACTATAAGCATTTTGATCTTAAAATGGAACAAAATTTTGAGGTGTTTGCTTGACTTATTTTAAGCTAGTAGGTGAATCACCTACTTTGACCTTTTGACCAATTTATCAACTAAGCAGGTGAATCACCTATTAAGGATCCCTTGACCAGCTTATTAGGCCAAATACACTACCACCTACTTAAGTTAATTCTGTCCCAAAGTAAATAAGAGAAAAGGAGGAGAATGGGCAGCCAAGGCCCAATAGTTTTTAATCCACAAAGGCCCAATATAATGGAAAAATAGGTGCATCACCTACCCGATAAATTATGGCCCAAAAATGACCAAGAAAGTCGGCCAAGAGCAGCTCCTTTTAAAGGGATTAAAACCAGCCCTTATAGCTCGTTTTAACTAGCCAAAAAAAAAAACAGCTTTCAAGATTTTCTCTCTTGTTCTCTCTTAGCTATGCAGCAGCCCTAAAATTCCACTAGTGTTCTTTGGAAACCTTCCTTCCAAGTTAAAGGTAAGTGAACAAATCATGAGCACATCTTAAGAATACTATAAGGATTATGTTCTCCATGATTGATACGGTTGGGACAGCCTCCACAGGTACACGGCCTTTCACACGAAGCCAAGCTCGGGAATTACAAAAACTCCAAGCTTTGTTCATGCAAATGGCCGTGTGTGAGTTGGTGATTGAACCAACCAAGGACCTAAACGTTTTTATGTGTGAAGAGAGGTCTTAATGTGTAATAAACTACTCTCCAAGGTTGGCACAAGAAGCAAGGGCGGATGGGTCATTTTACCCCTTTTGTTTGTAGTATAAATAGACATGTTAGAGAGTTATTGCTTAGTTTTTGAATGCTGATTTTTGTAACCTAAATACACTAAACATTTCTCTCTCTCTCTACTCTTAGAAGCCGCCCCTTTATCTCACAAGTAGAGGGATACTTGTGTTGTCTCTTTGGCTAGAAACAAGGGTTTTGAGGTCGTTGAGTGCCTCTTGGTCCTCGTAAGAACTTGGTGTTTATATTCATTAGACTTAGGGTCCTCTCTTGATGTTAGGGTTCTTAGTTTCTTGAATGTTATATGTCAAGTTATCTATCTTTCATTATCTTGTTGTTGTTGTTGATTTTGCTATCTTAAAGTCTAGTGAAGCCGTGTGGGGCTCTTTTCGATTCACTAGCATTGTTATTTATCTTGTTGTTCTTGTGTTGTTGGACTGAAAAACCGAAACTTAAACTTGTTGTGCTTGTGTTGTTGGACTGAAATCCGAGCCTACTTGAATCTCTTGGTGTTGTTGGTTTGATTTTGTATCATTTGGTATCAAAGCAAGACCGGTTGTGTTCCAACATAACCCATCTTGGGCTAGTTCACGGCTTAAACAAACAACACCAAAAAGGAATTCTGAAAATCTGTCCATTAAAAGTTGAAACCAAGAATGATGTTGTATGTTTAGATCTAGGTGTTATTTTGCTTGTTTAGTGAGTTTCTAGTGTTGGTTTCTTTCTCACCAACACTAAGGTGTCTAGATCCAAAAGTTGAGCTTGAAAACTTGAACATTGTGTAGTGACTTGAAGTGGCCGAAAGTGTATGTTGTTGATAACCAAAAGAAAAATCGGTGGTTGTGTGTTTATGTGCTAAAGAAGTTGATGAAGTTTGTTGAGGTGTTCATCTTTTGAATTTGTTCATCTTGATCATCTTGTTGTGTGCTCAAGTTGTAAGACAAGCTATAAAGTTGTTGTGAAAGACTTGCACCCATCACCTTTTAGTCTTGTCAATTCCTTTTCCCTAATTCAAGGAGCCTTGTTTTGTGGGATTAGTCAACCAAACCTCACTTTCTTGAGTTTGAAAAGGATGAAATACTACAAGATTTTATTTTTCCCACCAAAACACTTTGCAAACTATAACAAGTTGTGTGAATATTAAAACAAAAAAAAAAAAGAGAAGAAGAACGTGTGGAACCATCGCATGCTGCCACGTCACTATAAGCTCAACTTAGGATATTCTTTGGTTGCTAATTGTTGATCCTTGGTTTCCCTTACTTGGTCCTAGAACTAATTAACAAACTAGTACCTTCCTACTAGGTTGTCAACTAGTTCCTTGAACCGTTTATTCGTGTCAACGATTATTTGAGTGCTTTTATTCGTTTGAATGAATTGCTGATTTTTGACTCTAGTCCGGCAAGAATTCTTTGAGTCTTCAAACAAGAATCCATTCCGGATAAGAGCTTACTCATACCTTAAAAATTTCATGGTTACTAGCCAATTATACAACACTTGTGGAACACGAACTTGTGGTGAACTAAAGCGGATAATATCTTGACAATGGAAGGAGCTACGTCTCATAATGTGGATACTAATGCCCTTGATTCTATGAGGGTCACTCTTGAGGCCGTTACCCGGACACTTGAAAGGTTGAATTCGGAATTTGGGGCCGTGAGAGGGGACTTGGCAGCAATAAAGGGGGAAGTGTCGACTATTAGTGGGAGATTAGAACAAGTGGAGAGTCAAAGGAACTCTCGTCCTTCTACTCCTCTACATGTATCTACCAATGGTCATGATAGGACCTCCTCCGCAACCATCACCCCCGAAACAGTCCACCAATTGCTAAATGCACCCCAAGCTCCACTAAATACCGCAAGCCAAACTACCTATTTTCCTCCAAACCGAGACCCCACTAGACCACTACATTTCCAAGCCCCTCTGATACAAAATCAAACCAACAACACCAAGAGCTTCAAGTAGGCTCGGATTTCAGTCCAACAACACAAGATCAACAAGTTTAAAGTTTCGGTTTTTCAGTCCAACAACACAAGAATAACAAGATAAATAACAATGCTAGTGAATCGAAAAGTGCCCCACACGGCTTCACTAGACTTTAAGATGACAAAATCAACAACAACAACAACATAAAGAAAGATAGATAACTTGACATATAACATTCAAGAAACTAAGAACCCTAACATCAAGAGAGGACCCTAAGTCTAATGAATATAAACACCAAGTTCTTACGAGGACCAAGAGGCACTCAACGACCTCAAAACCCTTGCCAAAGAGACAACACAAGTATCCCTCTACTTGTGAGATAGTAGTGGCGGCTTCCAAGAGTGGAAGAGAGAGAGAAAAGTTTAGTGTTCTTAGGTTACAAAAATCAGCATTCAAAAAGTGAGGACTAACTCTCTAACATGTTCTATTTATACTACAAACAAAAAGGGGTAAAATGACCCATCCGCCCTTGCTTCTTGTGCCAACCTTGAAGAGTAGCTTATTACACATTAAGACCTCTCTTCACACATAAAAACGTTTAGGTCCTTGGTTGGTTCAATCACCAACTCATGATACGAGATAAAAAAGGGAAGCACGAAACAACTCCAAAACAGTCCACTAATCTTAAGGATTTGAGGACCAAGATGGAGACCACTCTCGGATTCGCTACCAACAACAAGAATACAAGATACAAGGGTGTATTTCAACACCAAAACAGCTACAAAACGTGATGAACAAGATGTACAACAACAATACAAGTTTCGGATCCAACGAAGGCCCAAAACAGTCCACTACAACAACACATACACGATTGCAAGAAAAATAAAGATAGATAGTGAGACCAAGATTATTACAAGATTAAGAACTAAAGAGTATATTAAACTCAAAAACCCCTAATGAATGTAACAATCAAAACCACACTCTTACGGTGACCACCAAGGGAACGAACTCGCCTCAAGATCTACCGTTTCCAAGCAAAGAACAATGTTAGCTTTTCCAAGCCCTATACTAGAATTACACTAAGTTGGTCTACTCTCAAGAGAGAGGATTTTAAGAGTCTCAAAATCTCATTTCTTTCATCCACTCAAAAACTAAGTGAAAATAAGACTAAGGGGCCTATTTATAGTGTATTACAAAAGAAGACAAAAAGACCATATTACCCTTAATGAGAGGGGCGGCCTTGGTGTGTTGGAAGACAATATGAATTGTCCAAAATGCCCCTTAGGCTAAGTGACCGAAATGCCCTTAGTAAAGGCACCAAAACCGTGAACCAACAAAGGTGGTCCAAATTCGAGAGTCCTTAAGTCTTCAAGGCTCCAATCAATCTTCCACACTTGGGTTTGGTCAATGGTAGGCTAAAAACATCCCCTCCAAGTATGATCCCATGCCCTCCATGTGACCAAAGATTGATTCTTCACATTGTGACTTCGAATGATGTCGTCAAAAGCCAAGGCGGTCATTATTCTTATATCATCCTCCTCTTCTTGAAAAGGATTCGACCTCGAATCCAAACCTTGCAAAAACCGAAGAGAGGACAAACAAATACAAATTCCTCATGGCATGAGGGTTAGGGTTAGCATAACAAATCATCTCAACACGCCAAGGTTGCACATATTTGCAATATAACCAAGAATCCTTTGAAAGGAATATTAAAAACTCAATAAAAGATGTACAAAGGATTTGGTTATAGGATACATCAAAAGTAACACTTTGCTTGGCATGTTGACCAAGCAACAAGTTTGGTGCACCAACATCACCATTTCTAAATTTGGCACCGGGGTCAAATGGGAAAAGTGGCCATAGACATGGGTCTCGACAACACTTCCCTTTCCCGTGGTCTACACCTAAACTAAATGACATACTCTCTACAATAACATACATATCATCCAAATCAAATAGAGAGTAGAGAAAGGTATCTCTCAAATCGACTTCTACTAAGGTGCTCTCATGTGTGTACTCACTACTAGTTTCCCAATAATCACTATGAGTACTCTCAACAATGAAATCACACAAAGTAGAAGAAGAAGTAGCTTCCGCAACTACACATTCCTTACCCTTAAGAGTACTCTCATCTTCCAAGAAGAGATTTCCCTCTTTAGGAGGAATGTTGTCACACCATAGTGGGTTAGCATATAGGCTATAGCTTCCAAGGTAAGCTATACCGTCATTTTCACCACTAGGTTCATTAGAAGTGTTTAAATCATCTTCAAACAAGACATTACACCTAAAGAGAGTGTGTTCTACCGCACGGACAGATTTGGAATAAGCAAGTTCCTCGCACTCTAAATGATCAATATCAGGTTTCAAGGATGTTCCAAATACAAGATTACCCCAAGAAGAGATCTCGGGTTCACTCCCACTTTGTTGACCAACATTTTCAAATACTTCACTCACTTGAGTCCTATTAAGCACATCACACACATACTCAAGTGGGGAACAATTTTCACAAACAAGTTGATCAACACCAATTACACAAGACGATGTACTTCCGTTCAACATATAAGCTTCAACACTAGGTGGACATAAATTGATCTTACAAGAAGAGTCAATTTCGTCATCAATAGGATCAACTAGTGTATCCAAACTCACAATATGTACATCATCAACAAGAGGCACGGAATCATTAGACTCATAAATAAGTAAGCTACTACTCACACTCAATGGCTTACTAGCCACACAATTGTCATTCACATGCACTAAAGTGTAAGAGTTAGCTATTTTACCTTTAAGATCTTGAGTAGACTCTTCCTTGCCGTGAGGTGAAGGACCTCCACAAGCTTGGGCAGCAACTTCCTTTTGGCATTGTTCGCCTTCGCTTGCCATGTTGGTACCTACACAAATGTCCTTAGAAATGGAAGGACAACCAATGTTAGCACGGTTTGGTGGCAATCCCCTCACTTCGCTCCACATATCCTCTCCTTTTTCCACTCTCGGATTGCCACCTTGCACTCCCTTACTCCTCTCAATCTTTTGTCTCTCATCATAAATCGGATTGGAGTAGGTAAACATTTCTCTTTGCGGTTTGGGCAGCAAGTATGTTATGAGGCGATTTCCCCATTGGTCTCTTACAATATTAGGCCAATTTTGCACGTTAGGAACTTGATGTCGTGCAAACCAATCGGCACCCAAGCTCATATGACCGTAGGTTAAGGAAAAAACATCGCACCACACCTCCTCATGGTAATCAAATTGGGAGAAGACAACTTTTACCCTCTCGGTAACCGTGAACTCGCCCAAGTAGTATGGAACAAGTAAAGGCTCTCGCAATAACCCCAAGTAATTAACCATGGACGGAAGAATGTAGTTTCCATAGTACCTATCATTCAACACCATAAGGCAGCCCGGTATCCCACAAATAGTCACCTTTCCGGAGTGTACACTCCTTCTTGGATCTACATTGTAAGGCATACGAGTACCCCTTAGTTTTGGAGATGCATATCCTCTTCTTCTCATTGGACAACCTCCACTAGAGCTAGTATAACCATTCACACTATATCGACTTTGATAAGAAGTACTACAAGGTGGAGAATATGGATCTTCATACTCCTCACGTGTACCCTCATCATAGCTCTCATAAGCTTTGCAAACAAAAGGGTTATACCTAACACCAAATCTAGGTTCGGAGTAAGAAGTGTAAGACTCCTCACATGCCCCAACTTCATCATAAGATCCATCACGAGGTCCTACATCATCTCCAAAGTTACCATAAGCACTAGGCACTTCATTCACCTCATTTTCTCCCTTAAAACAGTAACTTTCAAATCTGCCCAAGTCTCGATCATGGCTATTTTCATAGCCTCCGCAATCTCCCTCAACTTCGTAGCCATAAAACCCTTCACTACAATCATAGTCTCCCATGTTGTAGTCACAATAATTCCCGGCTATCGAAGACATGTTCCCCTTATATCACCCTTTAAACCTATAAAATGAACAAACAAGATTAGTAGTAAAGCTCCTCACCAACACTCGTATACACTCACCTTTGTGATTCTCACAATTGGAGCGGCGAATATTGAAAGTTGCTTATACTCCGGTAGTCAATAGGATGTCAATTCTACTTGGCGGCCGGAATAGATTCTTGTTTGATCGACTCAAGACACAAAAATAAAATTCACTTACGAACTTGAGACAAAGAAGTTACTACGAGTTAAAAATGAGAAAAGCACACAAACAACGAAGACACGAAGAAACGGATTCAATAATTAATCTACAACTAAGTAGGTGATTACTAGTTGTTAATTAATTCTAGAATCAAGACATGAAACTAATGAAACAATAAGATGAAACTAAGAATCTAAAATTTTTTGAGCTCGGAAATATTGCGTGAACAGTAGCAGTGATGACATGGCAGTCACGTATTGGTTTCGGCCCCACACAACTTTTGTTGTCCAATTTCAAGTCTTGGTCAATTTTTCAATTTGGACTTTGGTGGAATTTGTTTAAGGAGGGAAATTCAAACAAGTCTTGGAGCCCTTTTCAATTTCAAGTTTTCAAGACTTGACTTTATTGTACTTCTCCTTAAAACATGGATCCGTAAATCATGGAAAAGTGTTGGAAAGTGGTTGAGACTTGATTGATAGGTCTTTGTTGGTTGTAGTGTCTTTCAAGACTAACAAATAATACACCTTTTTCCTTCAACTTTTTGGATTTAGCATTCACTTTATCTTCAACAATATATGAAGGTGGTGATGAACATCATCAACAACAACAACAACAACAAGAACTACAACAATAATCTTCAAGAACACCAACAATTTTTCACACGGCCAACTCCAATCCACAATAACAATATCTCCAACACTTGGCCAAGACAACTACAACTTCAACAAAATGGTTTTCAATCCACCAATTAACAACAATATCACGTGGCCAAGCTTATAACATCAACAAGATGAAAACCACAAGGCCAAAACAGTCCACCACAATGGCCAAGCTTATGTTCACAACAACCTTTCAACAAGTTCAAGCTCAAGTTTAGATCTAGACTCAAAGTGTTAGTGGGCAAGAAAACTAACACTAGGAACAACAAAACAAACAAGAACACTATTAGATCTAGACATACAACAACAAATCTCGGCCAAGACACAACAAGAACACGATTTTGGCCAAGAACACAAACACGGACAGATTGCTATTTTTCTGGAAATTTCAGTTTTCCTTTTTTTTTTTTTTTTTTTTTAACAAGAAAGCCCAAGATTGATCTTGTAGGAACAAGATCAAGCCATGCTTTGATACCAAATGATACGAGATAAAAAAGGGAAGCACGAAACAACTCCAAAACAGTCCACTAATCTTAAGGATTTGAGGACCAAGATGGAGACCACTCTCGGATTCGCTACCAACAACAAGAATACAAGATACAAGGGTGTATTTCAACACCAAAACAGCTACAAAACGTGATGAACAAGATGTACAACAACAATACAAGTTTCGGATCCAACGAAGGCCCAAAACAGTCCACTACAACAACACATACACGATTGCAAGAAAAATAAAGATAGATAGTGAGACCAAGATTATTACAAGATTAAGAACTAAAGAGTATATTAAACTCAAAAACCCCTAATGAATGTAACAATCAAAACCACACTCTTACGGTGACCACCAAGGGAACGAACTCGCCTCAAGATCTACCGTTTCCAAGCAAAGAACAATGTTAGCTTTTCCAAGCCCTATACTAGAATTACACTAAGTTGGTCTACTCTCAAGAGAGAGGATTTTAAGAGTCTCAAAATCTCATTTCTTTCATCCACTCAAAAACTAAGTGAAAATAAGACTAAGGGGCCTATTTATAGTGTATTACAAAAGAAGACAAAAAGACCATATTACCCTTAATGAGAGGGGCGGCCTTGGTGTGTTGGAAGACAATATGAATTGTCCAAAATGCCCCTTAGGCTAAGTGACCGAAATGCCCTTAGTAAAGGCACCAAAACCGTGAACCAACAAAGGTGGTCCAAATTCGAGAGTCCTTAAGTCTTCAAGGCTCCAATCAATCTTCCACACTTGGGTTTGGTCAATGGTAGGCTAAAAACATCCCCTCCAAGTATGATCCCATGCCCTCCATGTGACCAAAGCTTGATTCTTCACATTGTGACTTCGAATGATGTCGTCAAAAGCCAAGGCGGTCATTATTCTTATATCAACTCACACACGGCCACTTGCATGAACAAAGCTTGGAGTTTTTGTAATTCCCGAGCTTGGCTTCGTGTGAAAGGCCGTGTACCTGTGGAGGCTGCCCCAACCGTATCATCCTCTCCATCTTGAGAGGAATTTGACCTCAAATTCAGCATTTGGTCATCTTCAACCGCATCCACGAGGGAGAGATCACCAACGTTGAAAGTGTTGTGCACTTGATATTCCGGTGGAAGGTCAATCTTGTAGGCGTTGTCATTGATTCTCTCAAGTACTTGGAAAGGACCATCACCCCTTGGCAGCAATTTGGACTTCCTTTGAGCTGGAAACTGATCCTTCCGAAGATGCACCCACACCCAATCTCCGGGTTCAAGCACAAGCCTTCTTCTCCCTTTGTTTACCCTTTTTGCAACCTCTTGGTTCTTCTTTTCAAGTTTGATCCGCACCGTCTCATGCATTTTCTTCATTGCCTCGGCTCTTTTATTTCCATCTAAGCTGGTCATGAGATCACTAGACAAAGGAGTGAGATCTAAAGGGGTAAGGGGATTTAGGCCGTAAACACATTCAAAGGGAGTCATTCCCGTGCTCGAATGTATTACCCGGTTGTATGCAAACTCCACCAAGGGTAGGTGATCTTCCCATGAAGTCAGTTTACCTTTAACCATAGAACGTAGCATAGACCCTAAGGTTCTATTTACTACCTCCGTTTGGCCATCGGTTTGTGGGTGGCATGACGTGGAGAAAAGTAACTTCGTTCCAAGCCTACCCCACATGGACTTCCAAAAGAGACTTAGGAACTTGGAGTCCCTATCGCTCACAATAGTCCTCGGTACCCCGTGAAGCTTTACAACATGTTCAACAAATAATGAAGCTACACTACGAGCATCCTCGGTTTTAGCACATGGAATAAAATGAGCCATTTTAGAGAATCTATCAACAATAACAAAAATGCTATCTCGGCCCTTTCTAGTCCTTGGCAGCCCCAAAACAAAATCCATCGAAATGTCCAACCAAGGTCTAAGGGGAGTAGGGAGTGGGGTGTATAATCCTTGAGGTAGGAGACGAGATTTCGCACTCCGGCAGGCCATGCATTGACTACAAATTTTAGTGACGTCTTTGCGCATTTTGGGCCAATAGAAGTTCTCCTCTAAGATTCCGAGGGTCTTGTCTACCCCAAAGTGCCCCATGAGGCCTCCGTCATGGGCCTCCCTCACAAATAATTCCCTCCAAGAACTAGAAGGAACACACAACCTCCTCCCTTTGAACAAATACCCATCGAACCGAGAGTAGGAGGAATGGTCATTCTCCTTAAGCCAACAGTCCCTTCCCCACTCTTCGCATTCCCTAAAAATAGGAGCAAAGGTAGGATCCTCGGGATACAACAACCGCAAGCTCTCAAAACCCATCAATTTCGACGACAAGGTAGCAACAAGCACATGCTTCCTAGACAAGGCATCGGCAACAACATTTTCCTTTCCCCTTTTGTAATGAATTACATAAGGGAAAGTCTCGATGAACTCAATCCACTTAGCATGACGCCTATTCAACTTGTCTTGGCTCTTAAGGTGTTTCAACGACTCATGATCCGTTCGTATCACAAACTCCTTAGGCCACAAATAATGTTGCCAATTTCCCAAAGCTCTAACAAGGGCGTACAACTCCAAATCATAAGTTGAGTAATTAAGAGTTGCCCCTTTGAGCTTTTCACTGAAATAAGCAACGGGCTTACCTTCTTGCATCAAAACAGCCCCGATGCCAACCTTACTAGCATCACACTCTACTTCAAACATCTTATCAAAATCGGGCAATTGCAATAAAGGCGCCGAGATGAGCGTAGCTTTCAAGGCCTCAAAAGCCCTAGCTTGCTCATCACCCCATTTAAAGGGTCCGTCCTTTCTAATTACCTCGGTTAAGGGGGCTGCTATGGAACTAAACCCTTTGACAAACCTCCTATAAAAGCTTGCCAACCCGTGGAAACTTCGGATTTCTCCAATAGTTTTAGGGGTCGGCCAACTTCGAATAGAGTCTATCTTGGAATCGTCCACTTCCACACCCCTTGAGCTCACGACAAAACCCAAGAATATAATCTTATCAACACCAAAAGAACACTTCTCCATGTTGGCATACAGCTTCTCCTTTCGGAGCACATCAAACACACATCTCAAATGCATTACATGATCATCAATAGATTTACTATACACCAACACATCATCAAAGTAAACCACCACAAATTTTCCAATATAAGGCTTCATTACATGATTCATTAGCCTCATAAAGGTGCTAGGAGCATTGGTAAGGCCGAAGGGCATGACCAGCCACTCATATAGACCGAATTTGGTCTTGAATGCGGTCTTCCACTCATCCCCGGGTTGCATGCGAATTAGGTGATAGCCACTCCTAAGGTCCACTTTAGAAAACAAACAAGATCCGTGGAGCTCATCTAACATATCATCTAGTCTAGGGATTGGATGACGATACCTTATAGTGATTTTGTTGATGGCTCTACAATCGACGCACATGCGCCAAGTTCCGTCCTTCTTTGGTACCAAAAGCACCGGAACAGCACACGGACTCATGCTTTCCTTGATGTATCCCTTGTTGAGAAGCTCCTCAACTTGTCTTTCAAGCTCCTTAGTGTCCATGGGATTGCTCCTATAGGCCGGTTTGTTTGGAAGTTGTGAACCTGGCACCAAATCAATTTGGTGCTCAATTCCCCGAAGTGGGGGTAATCCTTGCGGAAGTTCTTGAGGAAATACATCTTCATACTCCTGCAACACACAAGAAATCAAAGAGGAAATGGAAGAATTAGTGGGGTTAGTATTAAAACAATGGGCCAAAAGTAACATCGGCTTGTTTTCATCATGGTCCACGAAGAGTTCTTTCCTCCTAGCCAATATCACTACGTTTTCCATCTCTCTTGTCGTTGGGACAGCCTCAGATGTCCCTACTTCCTTACCTACGGCACTCCTCCCCTTTTCTCCCTTTCCGGATTCCTCCCCCTTTCCCTTCAACTCCCTCATCTTTTGATGCCACTCATTTACTTGGGAGGGTGAGAGAGGATGAAGTGTGACCTTTCGGCCATCCTTCTCAAGCGTATACCGGTTGGACCTCCCATCGTGTTTAGTAGACCTATCATATTGCCATGGTCTACCTAACAACAAGTGACATGCTTGCATTGGGATCACGTCACAAAGTACCTCATCGTGGTAGTTTCCCACCTTAAACCGAATCACACATTGCCTCGTGACCCTTAATTCACCACAATCATTCAACCATTGTAGCTTGTAAGGACTAGTGTGTGGTGTAGTTGGTAGCTTCAAGAAATTTACCATAGCATGGCTCGCAACATTTGTACAACTACCACTATCAATCACCAAGGTGCACACATTCTCCTTTACAAGACCTACTTAACTTGGGAATCGGCTTGTGACAAAGTTTTCCAAGTTAATGACATCTCGGAAGAAAAGAAGAGTTGCTACGCTATAGCTCACCTCGAGGGCTATGCTAACACTTGGTGGGAGTATGTTAAACGATTTGGTAATGAATTAGTTGATGGGCAGCCACCACCTTGGTATCGGTTGAGGTATTTGATGAGACAACGATACCTTCCCGAGAGATATCGTCATGAGTTGCTTGCTAGATTGTATTGCTTGCGGCAAGGAGGCAAGAGTGTGATGGCCTATTTTGACGAGTTCCAACAACTCATGTTGAAACTTGATCATCGTGGGGAGAAAATCAGTCACGACATCATCCGGTTCAAGTGTGGGTTAAACAAAGAGATCTCCACTCATTTGACCCTTCACCGGTTTGAAACCATTGACGGTATATTCCAAGCGGCCCTTGAGATTGAAAGGGAACTTAAGGAGAGATCATCCTTCAAGGTAAGGGTACAAACCCCCTCGGGTTGGCCCAAAAACAAGGACCAACCCGCCCCTACGAAGCTGCCCGAGTCCAAAACAGTCCCTAAATTCCCTCCGAAACCGGAGGCTCACAAATATCCCAACCCAAAGGGGTTCCAATGCTTCAAGTGCCAAGGTTGGGGGCATAAGTCCAATGAATGTCCGAACCGGCGCAATGTGATCCTACGAGAAGGGAAAGTGTACTACCTTGGTGAGGAGGTAGTTTTCGAAAGGGGGGAGGATGAGGCCGAGCCTCAAGATGGAGAGGGAGCTGAAAATGGGTCGAATGATGATGAATTAGATGGTAGTGAAGATGTCTATCCACAAGAAGGGGAGTGTGTGGTTCCAAACTTTGTGGTTAGACGTGTCATGATTAGTAAGGCGATAGATGACCCGAGTCAAAGGAAAAATCTATTCCATACTAAGTGTCTTGTAAAGGGGAGTGTGTGCACCTTGGTGATTGATAGTGGTAGATGTACAAATGTTGCGAGCCATGCTATGGTAAATTTCTTGAAGCTACCAACTACACTACACGCTAGTCCTTACAAGCTACAATGGTTGAACGATTGTGGTGAATTAAAGGTCACAAGGCAATGTGTGATTCGGTTTAAGGTGGGAAACTACCACGACGAAGTGCTTTGTGACGTGATCCCAATGCAAGCATGTCACTTGTTATTAGGTAGACCATGGCAATATGATAGGTCTACTAAACACGATGGGAGGTCCAACCGATATACGCTTGAGAAGAATGGCCGAAAGGTCACACTTCACCCTCTTTCACCCTCCCAAGTAAATGAGTGGCATCAAAAGATGAGAGAGTTGAAGGGAAAGGGGAAGGAATCCGGAAAGGGAGAAAAGGGGGGGGATGCCGTAGGTGAGGAAGTAGGGACATCCGAGGCTGTCCCAACGACAAGGGAGATGGAAAACGTAGTGATGTTGGCTAGGAGGAAAGAACTCTTCGTGGACCATGATGAAAACAAGCCGATGTTACTTTTGGCCCATTGTTTTAATACTAACCCCACGAATTCTTCCATTTCCCCTTTGATTTCTTGTGTGTTGCAGGAGTATGAAGATGTATTTCCTCAAGAACTTCCGCAAGGATTGCCCCCACTTCGGGGAATTGAGCACCAAATTGATTTGGTGTCGGGTTCACAACTTCCGAACAAACCGGCCTATAGGAGCAATCCCACGGACACTAAGGAGCTTGAAAGACAAGTTGAGGAGCTTCTCAACAAGGGATACATCAAGGAAAGCATGAGTCCGTGTGCTGTTCCGGTGCTTTTGGTACCGAAGAAGGACGGAACTTGGCGCATGTGCGTCGATTGTAGAGCCATCAACAAAATCACTATAAGGTATCGTCATCCAATCCCTAGACTAGATGATATGTTAGATGAGCTCCACGGATCTTGTTTGTTTTCTAAAGTGGACCTTAGGAGCGGCTATCACTAAATTCGCATGCAACCCGGTGATGAGTGGAAGACCGCATTCAAGACCAAATTCGGTCTATATGAGTGGCTGGTCATGCCCTTCGGCCTTACCAATGCTCCTAGCACCTTTATGAGGATAATGAATCATGTAATGAAGCCTTATATTGGAAAGTTTGTGGTGGTTTACTTTGATGATGTGTTGGTGTATAGTAAATCTATTGATGATCATGTAATGCATTTGAGATGTGTGTTTGATGTGCTCCGAAAGGAGAAGTTGTATGCCAACATGGAGAAGTGTTCTTTTGGTGTTGATAAGGTTATATTCTTGGGTTTTGTCGTGAGCTCAAGGGGTGTGGAAGTGGACGATTCCAAGATAGACTCTATTCGAAGTTGGCCGACCCCTAAAACTATTGGAGAAATCCGAAGTTTCCACGGGTTGGCAAGCTTTTATAGGAGGTTTGTCAAAGGATTTAGTTCCATAGCAGCCCCCTTGATCGAGGTAATTAGAAAGGACGGACCCTTTAAATGGGGTGATGAGCAGGCTAGGGCTTTTGAGGCCTTGAAAGCTACGCTCATCTCGGCGCCTTTATTGCAATTGCCCGATTTTGATAAGATGTTTGAAGTAGAGTGTGATGCTAGTAAGGTTGGCATCGGGGCTGTTTTGATGCAAGAAGGTAAGCCCGTTGCTTATTTCAGTGAAAAGCTCAAAGGGGCAACTCTTAATTACTCAACTTATGATTTGGAGTTGTACGCCCTAATTAGAGCTTTGGGAAATTGGCAACATTATTTGTGGCCTAAGGAGTTTGTGATACGAACGGATCATGAGTCGTTGAAACACCTTAAGAGCCAAGACAAGTTGAATAGGCGTCATGCTAAGTGGATTGAGTTCATCGAGACTTTCCCTTATGTAATTCATTACAAAAGGGGAAAGGAAAATGTTGTTGTCGATGCCTTGTCTAGGAAGCATGTGCTTGTTGCTACCTTGTCTTCGTAATTGATGGGTTTTGAGAGCTTGCGGTTGTTGTATCCCGAGGATCCTACCTTTGCTCCTATTTTTAGGGAATGCGAAGAGTGGGGAAGGGACCGTTGGCTTAAGGAGAATGACCATTCCTCCTACTCTCGGTTTGATGGGTATTTGTTCAAAGGGAGGAGGTTGTGTGTTCCTTCTAGTTCTTGGAGGGAATTATTTGTGAGGGAGGCCCATGACGGAGGCCTCATGGGGCACTTTGGGGTAGACAAGACCCTCGGAATCTTAGAGGAGAACTTCTATTGGCCCAAAATGCGCAAAGACGTCACTAAAATTTGTAGTCAATGCGTGGCCTGCCGGAGTGCGAAATCTCGTCTCCTACCTCAAGGATTATACACCCCACTCCCTACTCCCCTTAGACCTTGGTTGGACATTTCGATGGATTTTGTTTTGGGGCTGCCAAGGACTAGAAAGGGACGAGATATCATTTTTGTTATTGTTGATAGATTCTCTAAAATGGCTCATTTTATTCCATGTGCTAAAACCAAGGATGCTCGTAGTGTAGCTTCATTATTTGTTGAACATGTTGTAAAGCTTCACGGGGGTACCGAGGACTATTGTGTGCGATAGGGACTCCAAGTTCCTAAGTCTCTTTTGGAAGTCCATGTGGGGTAGGCTTGGAACGAAGTTACTTTTCTCCACGTCTTGCCACCCACAAACCGATGGCCAAACGGAGGTAGTAAATAGAACCTTAGGGTCTATGCTACGTTCTATGGTTAAAGGTAAACTGACTTCATGGGAAGATCACCTACCCTTGGTGGAATTTGCATACAACCGGGTAATACATTCGAGCACGGGAATGACTCCCTTTGAATGTGTTTACGGCCTGAATCCCCTTACCCCTTTAGATCTCACTCCTTTGTCTAGTGATCTCATGACCAGCTTAGATGGACATAAAAGAGCCGAGGCAATGAAGAAAATGCATGAGACGGTGCGGATCAAGCTTGAAAAGAAGAACCAAGAGGTTGCAAAAAGGGTAAACAAAGGGAGAAGAAGGCTTGTGCTTGAACCCGGAGATTGGGTGTGGGTGCATCTTCGAAAGGATCGGTTTCCAGCTCAAAGGAAGTCCAAATTGCTGCCAAGGGGTGATGGTCCTTTCCAAGTACTTGAGAGAATCAATGACAACGCCTACAAGATTGACCTTCCACCGGAATATCAAGTGCACAACACTTTCAACGTTGGTGATCTCTCCCTCGTGGATGCGGTTGAAGATGACCAAATGCTGAATTTGAGGTCAAATTCCTCTCAAGATGGAGAGGATGATACGGTTGGGACAGCCTCCACAGGTACACGGCCTTTCACACGAAGCCAAGCTCGGGAATTACAAAAACTCCAAGCTTTGTTCATGCAAATGGCCGTGTGTGAGTTGGTGATTGAACCAACCAAGGACCTAAACGTTTTTATGTGTGAAGAGAGGTCTTAATGTGTAATAAACTACTCTCCAAGGTTGGCACAAGAAGCAAGGGCGGATGGGTCATTTTACCCCTTTTGTTTGTAGTATAAATAGACATGTTAGAGAGTTATTGCTTAGTTTTTGAATGCTGATTTTTGTAACCTAAATACACTAAACATTTCTCTCTCTCTCTACTCTTAGAAGCCGCCCCTTTATCTCACAAGTAGAGGGATACTTGTGTTGTCTCTTTGGCTAGAAACAAGGGTTTTGAGATCGTTGAGTGCCTCTTGGTCCTCGTAAGAACTTGGTGTTTATATTCATTAGACTTAGGGTCCTCTCTTGATGTTAGGGTTCTTAGTTTCTTGAATGTTATATGTCAAGTTATCTATCTTTCATTATCTTGTTGTTGTTGTTGATTTTGCTATCTTAAAGTCTAGTGAAGCCGTGTGGGGCTCTTTTCGATTCACTAGCATTGTTATCTATCTTGTTGTTCTTGTATTGTTGGACTGAAAAACCGAAACTTAAACTTGTTGTGCTTGTGTTGTTGGACTGAAATCCGAGCCTACTTGAATCTCTTGGTGTTGTTGGTTTGATTTTGTATCAATGATTAAACTAGAAGATATCCCTTTATAAGTTTGGCAGTCCCTTTATCCTTGATTATTATGAGATTTTTCTCTTCACTTTTGGTTTGTGAGTAAAGGGATCAAGCTATTGATACATTAAGGGAATAAACTACCACCGAAATTAAGGTATGGCTACTGTCCATTTTTTTCCCTTTTCCTATATACGTGTGTTGGTTGAAGATTGTGTATATGTTGTTGTTAAGAACTCAAGGGATGGTGAGTTCAATTTCTGGTTGCCATATTAAGGGGTATTTGGGGCTGTTTTGGATCGGTTTTATGTATGTATGTTGAGGGCTTCTTGGTTGACGTTGGGGGAATGGTGTGAATAATTTCTATTGAAAGGTAGAAGAAGAGTATAATGGTACACCACCAAATTGAATGTCGCTTAAGTTTACTGCCCACATCACTTGATATACTGTTTTGAGAGTACAATAATGATGAAACTGTTAAGGGGATCTTATAAGAAGTTACATCATATGTGAATGAATTGGAGAAGAACGAGGTTGAGAGAACACCCTTGGATTAGTTGATTGTGGATTACTGCCCGGTTACTGTTTTAGTAAGTTTAACTAGCGTGAATATGTTAATCAGCAACTAATACTAGTCTTATGCTATTGTAGATTAGTAATCTAAAAGGAAAGACGTTAAGTGAAAGTGTGATCAGTTGTGCTGCAAGGTATGTATGGTTCATCGATCCTACTCTTTGGCATGAATCTAACTCCTTTGTTACAAAGTAAGCTTCCTAAGCATTCTTCCTTTCAAGTTATACATAACTACATCGTACAACCCCCAAGGTGGTTAACAACCTTATTCTAACTTGTCGAGTTGTTAAAGTACCTAAAGATGTGTTTGTTACTAGATCTGTCCATTTCCTTTCTAAATACTAGTATGATATGGGTGCTTTCAGAAATAAGCCTTACGAGCTGTTCTCTTAGTTAACATGACCCATGATATTAGCTAAGCTCCTATGTGTTATATTTCTATTATTGTTGTATTCGACCTCATTGCTATTGCATCTAGTGAATATTTGCACACCTTTTGCTACTGGTCCAAAGTTTCAAATCTAATACATGACCACCAAAACAACTTTAAAGATGAAAAGAGTGATATGAAATGAGTCTATATCTTTTGGGTGGTATCCCAAGGGTGGAAGAAACACCTAGCATGGGTCGATCCCAATATTACGGGTGGTATCCCAGGGGCAAAAGGAAAGCCTAGCATGGGTCGATCTCGATTTGTATACTTATGAGGAACGTATCGCAGGGGTTAAAATGCCTAGCATGGGTCATCCTCTTTTACCACTGATCAGCTGACCATTTGTATTATGCCTTATAATCTTATAAAGTAAAGAAGAATAAAGCAAAGTAAAGGATGTAATGTACATGATCCCATAAGCATAAGCAAAGTTGGTATTCTATCCTTATCTTTATAGTCATATATTGATAACTGATTTTTTTTGAGATCTTATCTTATTTATAGTCATTTCATGCCATACATACTCAGTACACTCTTTGTATTGACACCCTTCGTGGGGGACACTATGTTTCATGCCACAGGTACAGGTACTCTAGCTTGTAGACCACCCCAGTAGAAGCACAAGACATCCAACTGCTATTGGTGAGCTCCAAGTTGATTCGTAGCTTTCCGAGTCTGTTATTTATTTTGGTATTGTGTAGTAGTTATGTGCAAGGCGGGGGTTTGTCCCGACCTTAACTAAGTTTCCAGGTGTCTTTTAGAGGCTTTGCAGACTATGTGAAAAGTGTGGTAGTATTGTGTTCTTATAACGTTGTGGCCCCAACGGCAAAGTCTTGTATATGTAGGTTTGGACTTACTTACGTGGTTTGTTTTATCAATGCATCTTATCCATACTAGCAGAAGCTTTGAATGCCATAATTATATGCATGAAAAGTACATGGTTAAGAGTTGGTTCTCCCAAAATGGGTGCCTGTCCGCCCCATTGGAATTGGAGGCGTGACATCTATGATGACCATTTGGCTAATATCACCACTTATGACTTAGAGTTATTAGCTATGGTCTTTGCGTTGAAGATTTGGCGGCATTATCTTTATGGTGTTCATGTCGATATCTTTTTCGATCATTAGAGCCTTTAATATGTTCTTACTCTAAAGGAGTTGAATCTTTGACAAACAAGGTGGATCAAGCTATTGAAAGACTATATATGAGTCTTCAAACTCACATCTTCAACAATAACATCAACAACACATTTTCAAGCCACCAATCCTCAAAAACCAGCATCCTTAAAATTCCAAAAACAACTCGAACATGGCTCCGAATTCGGATATAAACTCAATTAATGTTAGTGAAGAAGGGGATAACACTAAAAACAACAAGAACACATAAAAATTGTCTAAATCTAAGTTTAAATTTTGGCCAAATACCAAAAATGGGACATAATGTTTCCTTTTGGATCTTCGGTATTTCAACACCTTTTTTTTGTGATTTCGCGTTAACAAGCCCAAGATTTATTTTATTGGTACAAAATCAATCTTTTCTTTGATAACAAATAATACAGATACAAGTACATAACACTAAAAATAGCTACAAAACACAAGAACAAAGCTGGAGACAAGATAACAACAAATGAGGTAGCAACACCAAAAAATGAAATAAGAAAGACAAGATACAAAACACAACAACAATGCAATAACTAAAGGATAGTAAACTGACATAAAATTATAAAAGAACCTAAGAACAAAGACGTGTATCAAACGTCAAGGCCCCTACAACCCGTATAATCAACACCAAGCTCTTATGTAGACATAAAAGGGAACTCACTCTCCTCAATTACTAACATTTCTAAGCAAAAATACATCACAAGTGAATCCACACTATGTGTCACCCTAGTTTCAATTTGACTCTCTCTCTCTAGAGGAGATTAATTCTTTCAATATAATTTAACAAATAATTAAAATAATGCTAATAAGTGTCTATTTATATCTTAACTTATTACACAACAAAAAAAATAACCATAATACCCTTAATAAAAGGGTGGCCATGGAGTGCCTTTCCAACAAGTGTAATCCCCAAAATACCATAATGAAGGGTGCTTTATCAATGCTCCAAAACCGTGGGTCATACTTCAACCCTTGTGGTCTTTGGTTGGCCTCAAAGGTAAGCCCCCACGTAATCTTCCACACATTGGTTTGCTTTTTGTCATGCTCAAAACGGTCCCTCCATACATGCTCTTGTGTCCTCAAGGTGACCAAGTCTTAAGACTTTATGTGTTGTTCTCCAATGATGTCTTTAAAAGTATGGATGGCCATTTGGCTCATATCAAAACCCCATTCTTAAAGGTGGTTTCATGGTTGAGGACCCTAAGGAAAATGTGCCATTGCCTCTTTGAGTATTGATTATATATTTGCATCCATGTTTGAAACACTTGTTCTTATGTTATGTGAACCACAACTTGTGGATTCCAAGTTGAATTTATTTTTGTTGAAGAGTCCAAGAATGTTAAATACAGATCACCTTTGCAGGGTTGGACACTTTGAAGTATCTTGTGGGACACATGGGAGAATGCTTTTCTTTACTAATAGAGGGAAAGAAAATATAACTCCCTGAATCTGGTACCCGAAATGCTATACGGTGCTCATGACCCCAAAGGACCACAAGCTAACCCATGACTGATATCTGTAACAGAGCACTGAATAATATACTGTAAATATGCAGAATATAAGTTGTAAGACCATAAGGTTCAAAACTGAACTAATACTGAATATAAAATAATGTTTGTAATGGGGTATAACAATACCCAAAATTGAAATAAACTGTCTGAAACATGCTGTAGTCTGAAAGCCTCTAAATTATCTTAAATCTGTAGAGTTAATGGGACATATCCCCAACTAAATCCAAACTACTAAAATAATAAAGTAATAAAATAATCATGCTATCCTCGAATAATGAGGACTCACTACTAGTCTGGCTGCTAAACTTCTGATCTACTAAGGATGGTCGGGAGCTCGTGCTTCTAAACCTATGGTATAAAACACCATAGCACAAATGTGTCAGTACGTTAAATGTATTGGTATGCAAGTGAGGTGGCTGAATGCAATAGTTCATATGCATGAACAATACTAACTGACTGAATAACATGAACATGAGAATGCATGCATAAATACATAACTAAAACTGAATACGTGGTAATACAGACTACTGAGTCTGAATACTGATAACATAAGCCACTGATAACTAAGATAACTGATACTGAGTGACTGTATCTGACAGTCTAGATTCTGATGAAACTAGCTGAGTTCTTACTATACTGAGTGACTGTATCTGACAGTCCTGATATCTGAAGAACTATCTGAGTTTTATTACTGAGACTGAGGGACTGTTTCTGACAATACTAATTATGTAATTAAAACTGTGGGAGAATTCATCTAACCGACATGCCCCTAATAATCTATTATGGCGGAGTTGGGTTCCAATCTGTAACTGATACGGAATCGACAAGGGAACACGAAACAACCCCAAGTCAGTCCACTAATCTTAAGGATTCGAGGACCAAGATGGAGACCTCACTCGGATTCGCTACCAACAACAAGAATACAAGATACAAGAGTATATTTTAACACCAAAACAGTGACAAAACGTGATGAACAAGATGAACAACAATAATACAAGTTTCGGATTCAACGAAGACCCCAAAACAGTCCACTACACAACACATACACGATTTGCAAGAAAATAAAGATAGATAGTGAGACCAAGATTATTACAAGATTAAGAACCAAGTGTATTTCAACACTAACCCCTAATGAATGTAACAATCAAAACCACACTCTTACGGTGACCACCAAGGGAATGAACTCGCCTCAAGATCTACCGTTTCCAAGCAAAGATCAATATTGTCTTTTCCAAGCCCTATGCTAAGGGTGACTTTTCCAAGTCCTACAACTAATGGTGTTACACTCTCCAAAGAGAGAAAATATGTCTTTCAATTCTTCATCCTTCAAAAAACTACAAGAAATGAGCTAAAATGACCTACTTATAGTGTATTACAAAAGAAGACAAAAAGACCACCTTGCCCTTAATGATAGGTGCGGCCATGGTGTGTTAATACACCATGTGTAATGTCCAAAATGCCCTTAATTAAGGTCCAAAACCGTGAGTCCTCAATCTTAAATGCTCCAAGCAATCTTCCACACGCGAGATTGCTTTAAGTTATGCTCAAAACAGGTTCTCCATGCATGTTCTTGTATTCTCGAGGTGACCAAGTCTTGATCCTCTATATGTTGGCCTCCAAAGATGTCATCAAAATATAAGATGGCCATTTGTCCCGTATCATCCTCCCTTTCTTGAAAAGGATTCGACCTCGAATCCAAACCTTGCAAAACAGAAGAGAGGAGAAACAAATACAAATTCCTCATGGCATGAGGGTTAGGGTTAGCATAACAAATCATCTCAACATGCCAAGGTTGCACATATTTGCAATATAACCAAGAATCCTTTGAAAGGAATATTAAAAACTCAATAAAAGATGTACAAAGGATTTGGGTATAGGATACATCAAGAGTAACACTTTGCTTGTCATGTAGACCAAGCAACAAGTTTGGTGCACCAACATCACCATTTCTAAATTTGGCACCGGGGTCAAATGGGAAAAGTGGCCATAGACATGGGTCTCGACAACACTTCCATTTCCCGAGATCTACACCTAAACTAAATGACATACTCTCTACAATAACATACATATCATCCAAATCAAATAGAGAGTAGAGAAAGGTATCACTCAAATCGACTTCTACTAAGGTGCTCTCATGTGTGTACTCACTACTAGTTTCCCAATAATCACCATGAGTACTCTCAACAATGAAATCACACAAAGTAGAAGAAGAAGTAGCTTCCGCAACTACACATTCCTTACCCTTAAGAGTACTCTCATCTTCCAAGAAGAGATTTCCCTCTTTAGGAGGAATGTTGTCACACCATAGTGGGTTAGCATATAGGCTATAGCTTCCAAGGCAAGCTATACCGTCATTTTCACCACTAGGTTCATTAGGAGTGTTTAAATCATCTTCAAACAAGACATTATACCTAAAAAGAGTGTGATCTACCTCACGGACAGATTTGGAACAAGAAAGTTCCTCACTCTCTAAATGATCAATATCAAGTTTCAAGGATGTTTCAAACACAATATTACCCCAAGAAGAGCTCTCGGGTTCATTCTCACTTTGTTGACCAACATTTTCAAATATTTCACTCACTTGAGTCCTATTAAGCACATCACACACATACTCAAGTGGTGGACAGTTTTCACGAACAAGTTGATCAACACCCATTACACAAGATGATGTACTTCCATTCAACATATAGGCTTCAACACTAGGTGGACATAAATTGATCTCACAAGCGGAGTCAATTTTGTTATCAATAGGGTCAACTAGTGTATCCAAACTCACAATATGTACATCATCATCAAGTGGCAAAGAAACAATAGACTCACATATAGGAAAACTACAACTCACACTCAATGGGCTACTAGCCACACAATTATCATTCACATGTACAAAAGTGTAAGAGTTATCCATTTTACCTTGAAGTCCTTGAGTAGATTCTTCTTTGTCATGGTGTGAAGGTCCTCCAAAAGCTTGGGCAGCAACTTCCTTTTGGCATTGTTCTTCTTCGCTTGCCATGTTGGTACCTACACAAATGTCCTTAGAAATAGAAGGGCAACCAATGTTAGCATCGTTTGGTGGTAATCCCCTCACTTTGCTCCACACAACCTCTCTTTTTTCAACTCTCGGATTACCACCTTGCACCCCCTTACTCCTCTCAATCTTTTGTCTCTCATAATAATTCGGGTTGGAGTAGGTAGGCATTTCTCTTCGTGGCTTGGGCAGCAAGTAAGTCATGAGGCGATTCCCCCACTGGTCTCTTATAATATTTGGCCAATTTTGCACGTTTGGAACTCTATGTTGTGCAAACCAATTGGCACCTAAGCATACATGACCGTATGTCAATGAAAGAATATCGCACCACACCTCCTCATGGTATTCAAATTGGGAGAAGACAACCTTGACCCTTTCAGTAACCTTAAACCCGTCCAAGAAGTATGGAACAAGTAAAGGCTCACGAAACAACCCCAAGTAGTCAACCATGGATGGAACGATGTAGTTTCTATGGTACCTATCATTTAGCTCAATGAGGCAGCCCGGTATCCCACACATGGTCACCTTTCCGGAGTGTACACTCCTTCTTGGATCTACATGGTAAGGCATACGAGTACCCCTTAGTTTTGGAGATGCATACCCTCTTCTTCTCATTGGACAACCTCCACTAGAGCTAGTATAACCATTCACACTATATCGACTTTGATAAGAAGTACTACAAGGTGGAGAATATGGATCTTCATACTCCTCACGTGTACCCTCATCATAGCTCTCATAAGCTTTGCAAACAAAAGGGTTATACCTAAAACCAAATCTAGGTTCGGAGTAAGAAGTGTAAGACTCCTCACATGCCCCAACATCATCATAAGATCCATCACGAGGTCCTACATCATCTCCAAAGTTACCATAAGCACTAGGCACTTCATTCACCTCATTTTCTCCCTGAAAACAGTAACTTTCAAATCTGCCCAAGTCTCGATCATGGCTATTTTCATAGCCTCCGCAATCTCCCTCAACTTCGTAGCCATAAAACCCTTCACTACAATCATAGTCTCCCATGTTGTAGTCACAATAATCCCCGGCTATCGAAGACATATTCCCCTTATATCACCTTTTAAACCTACAAAATGAACAAACAAGATTAGTAGTAAAAACCTCTCACTAACACTCGTATTCACTCACCTTTGTGATTCTCACAATTGGAGCGGCAAATATTGAAAGGTTGTTTATACTCCGGTAGTCAATAGGATGTCCATTCTACTTGGTGGCCGGAATAGATTCTTGTTTGATCGACTCAAGACACAAAAATAAAATTCACTTACGAACTTGAAACAAAGAAGTTACTACGAGTTAAAAATGAGAAAAGCACACAAACAACGAAGACACGAAGAAACGGATTCAATAATTAATCTACAACTAAGTAGGTGATTACTAGTTGTTAATTAATTCTAGAATCAAGACATGAAACTAATGAAACAATAAGATGAAACTAAGAATCTAAAATTTTGAGCTCGAAAATATTGCGTGAACAGTAGCAGTGATGACATGGCAGTCACGTATTGGTTTCGGTCCCACACAACTTTTGTTGTCCAATTTCAAGTCTTGGTCAATTTTTCAATTTGGACTTTGGTGGAATTTGTTTAAGGAGGGAAATTCAAACAAGTCTTGGAGCCCTTTTCAATTTCAAGTTTTCAAGACTTGACTTTATTGTACTTCTCCTTAAAACATGGATCCTTAAATCATGGAAAAGTGTTGGAAAGTGGTTGAGACTTGATTGATAGGTCTTTGTTGGTTGTAGTGTCTTTCAAGACTAACAAATAATACACCCTTTTCCTTCAACTTTTTAGATTTAACATTCACTTTATCTTCAACAATATATGAAGGTGGTGATGAACATCAAGAACAACAACAACAACACCAAGAACTACAACAATAATCTCCAAGAACACCAACAATTTTCACACGGCCACTCCCAAATTCCACAATAACAATATCTCCAACACTTGGCCAAGACAACTACACCTTCAACAAAATGGTTCTCAATCCACCAATTAACAACAATATCACGTGGCCAAGCTTATAACATCAACAAGATGAAAGCCACAAGGCCAAAACAGTCCACCACAACAATGTTCAACAACAAATCGGCCAAGTCCAAGTTCACGTATACAACACCAACAATGTAAGCTCAAACTTAGATTTAGACTAAAGAGTGTTAGAGATGAAGAAAACTAACACTAGAAACAACAAAACAAGTAAAAATCTCGGCCAAGACACAACAATAACACAATTTCGGCCAAGAACACAAAATGGACAGATTTGCTTCTTTTTGATTTTTCAGTTTTTAACACTTTTTTTTTGAATTTTCTAACAAGAAAGCCCAAGATTGATCTTTTAGGAACAATATCAAGCCATGCTTTGATACCAAATGATACGGAATCGACAAGGGAACACGAAACAACCCCAAGTCGACCCACTAATCTTAAGGATTCGAGGACCAAGATGGAGACCTCACTCGGATTCGCTACCAACAACAAGAATACAAGATACAAGATTATATTTTAACACCAAAACAGTGACAAAACGTGATGAACAAGATGAACAACAATAATACAAGTTTCGGATTCAACAAGACCCCAAAACAGTCCACTACACAACACATACACGATTTGCAAGAAAATAAAGATAGATAGTGAGACCAAGATTATTACAAGATTAAGAACCAAGTGTATTTCAACACTAACCCCTAATGAATGTAACAATCAAAACCACACTCTTACGGTGACCACCAAGGGAATGAACTCGCCTCAAGATCTACCGTTTCCAAGCAAAGATCAATATTGGCTTTTCCAAGCCCTATGCTAAGGGTGACTTTTCCAAGTCCTACAACTAATGGTGTTACACTCTCCAAAGAGAGAAAATATGTCTTTCAATTCTTCATCCTTCAAAAAACTACAAGAAATGAGCTAAAATGACCTATTTATAGTGTATTACAAAAGAAGACAAAAAGACCACCTTGCCCTTAATGATAGGTGCGGCCATGGTGTGTTAATACACCATGTGTAGTGTCCAAAATGCCCTTAATTAAGGTCCAAAACCGTGAGTCCTCAATCTTAAATGCTCCAAGCAATCTTCCACACGCGAGATTGCTTTAAGTTATGCTCAAAACAGGTTCTCCATGCATGTTCTTGTATTCTCGAGGTGACCAAGTCTTGATCCTCTATATGTTGGCCTCCAAAGATGTCATCAAAATATAAGATGGCCATTTGTCCCGTATCAGTAACCCCCAATTGGAAGGGTGTCAATACCGCACCACTAGTAAGGACAAGCTGTGAGTGACCCTCATCTGACAGTGTCCCCAAAGGAGAATGGTGGGACCCTCATCTGACAATGTTAATCCACCTCATCAACCCTCAACTGATAGTGTTTATGTCTCAACCTATGATGGCTAGATAGTTCTGGAATGCAAGGATTGCTTCTAAGAATCATACCCTCTGCTGATAGTGTGTGTTCCCATCCTTGGGGTCACTCGATGCTGAATCCTACTCCCCTCTGAATAGACACTGAACTACACTAGAATAATTTGTTACGAATTGTACTTATTAACTATTCTGAACTGAGTTCACTGGATTCTGTTGACTGATGGAATACTACTGAGATCTGATAACTGACTGAGATTTCTGAGATTTCTGAGCACTGAGATTACAGGATTACTGGGTACTGGACTGATACTGAATTTACTGAGTTTTCCTGAGTCATGTGACTAACTGAATTCTACTAATCATGGCTTGATTGAGAGTATAAAAAAAAATGACACTGGCTCTAGGCACACAGCTAAATTGTCGGGTACAAGTACCCCCAGAACTCGATAGCATGAAACTGACAAGACTTGACACTTCTTGAACTCATGACCAATATCAACAATTCATAATACAATAAGTTTGGGATTACATGAAGTACATGGTTATCATAATCTTGTACATAGAAGGAATGCATATAATCAATGTCATAATTCCATATTTTAGTATCATGAGCATTTCAACAAATATCTATATTGCACATCAATAGCATGGGAGTAATTTGAACATAAGGATAAAACATGAATCCATCACTTAAGTCACAATTTAGCTATATTACATAATTTGTAGTCTCTTAGATATTTTGTGAAACACTTAGGGTGCATGACTTAGGGCATGGCAAAATTCATCAAATTAACATGTCATAACCAACTAAAATTCATGGTTTTCAACTCATATGCTAACATATTCTCATAGAAACACATAAAGATTCTTGAACATGATAAACACATGAACATGATAAACACATAGCATGAATATCAGAATTCATAGTTTAAAACTTGATTCTTGGGATTCATAGACAAAAGGAATCCATGAATGAACACTATGCATACCTGAGTTAATGAATTTGGAAGGATTGATGGAGAGTTCTTGTGATTTGTCCCTTGAATTTGAGAGCTAACATGTGCTAAGAGAAGCATAGGTGTAGTGGCATCATACTTCTTGAAGAGATGCCTCTTCCTAGCCAACATCACCATAGAAACCTTACCCTTCAAAGTTGGAACTCCCTCGGCTCCCTTACCCTTCCCACTCTCAGCCTCAACCACCCCACTCTCGGGTTCTCTTTCTTTTCTTCCCTTTCTTTTCAATCCCTTCATTTTTTTTATGAGACTCACACACTTGTTAGGGTGAAAATGGATAGAGGGTGAACTTTTGGACTTTGAACTCAAAAGAATAATGGTTGGTTCAGCCATCATGTTTGGTAGACCTATCATATTGCCATGGTTTACTAAAAAACAAGTGACAAGCGTGCATGGGAATGATATCACAAAGTACTTCATTTTCATAATTTCCCACATTAAACCAAATCACTATTTGTTAAGTTACGTTCATTCTCCACATTCTATCAACCATTGAAGCTTATATGGACTTACATGGGGAGTAGTAGGCAATTTCAAGTAGTCCACCATTGTGGCACTAGCAACATTGACATAACTTCCACAATCAATAATCAAAGAACACACACTCCCTTTAATAAGACACTTGGTATGAAAGAGGTTCTTTTTTTGGCTTGGATCATCCAAGGTCTTACCACAAAATTAGGTACTTCAAGTTCACCACCTTGAGGCCAAGTATCTTTCTCATCATAATCACTAGGCCTTTCGGCCTCTCCTCCCTCTCCATCTTGAGAGCCTTTATTATTCTCAACCATTTCAATTCCCATTTTTTCTCCCATGAAATACAACTTTCCCTCCCTTAGGATTACATTCCTCTAGTTAGGACACTCACTAGCCTTGTGTCCCCACCCTTGGAACTTAAAGCATTGGAACCTCTTGGAAGTGGAAGTGGTAGCTGGTTTTCCTTCATACCTCGGAGGTTAAGGTTGGGAAGCCTTGGTCATGGGTGGAGGAGCATTGGTTGGAGGATTTCTAGGCTTGTTCCACCTCGAAGAAGATTGATTCACCTCTTTTCCTTTGGTCTAACCCGAGGACCCTTTATAACCCTTAGTTTTGTAGGCCAACCTCTCTTTATTCTCCCTTTCAATCAATAAATCCACTTGAAAGTTTTTTTTAATAATTTCAAACTTATGAAGAGTCATGTGAGTGGAGATTTCTTTGTTTAGGCCAACCTTGAACCAAATGATGTTGTGGATCACTTGCTCCCTTCTATGATCAAGTTTCAAAATAAGTTATTGAAACTCATCATAGTAAGCCACTACACTTTTGTTGCCTTGCTTTAAGTTATATAACTTAGCAAGGAGCTAATGTTGGTAGATTTTGGGTAAATACCTTTTCCTTATAAGGTATCTTCACCGAAACCAAGGAGGAGGTTTCCCCTCCATCAAGACATTGCCAAAATACTTAACATACTCCCACCATGTAGTAGCATAACCCTCAAAGTGAGCAATGATATAATAACTCTTTTTCTCCTCGGTAAGATCATTTACTTGGAAGACCCTCTCACATACAAATTCCCATGCAAGAAACTCTTTGGTATCACTCTCACCCTTGAAGATTGGAAGCCCCACCTTGATGGTATTCAAGACTACATCACGGTTTTGGTTCCCATGTTGGTTCCATTGTCCTACCCTCCCCTCTCGGCCTTGAACCTCTCTTGGATCACCATGTCTCCCACTCATCTCTTCCCCTCTCAAGTAAGCATCATCATATGTCCCATATCCCTCATGTTGTTCTCTTCTACCATACCCCTCTACATGGATGAGTTTATTTGGGTTAAATGGCACTTCTAGTGGTAGAAATGGATTTGATGGGAAGTGGGGTCTTTGGGTATATGGAGTTTGGATTGGAGGGCTCGGGTTTTGGGGTGTTATTTGGGTTCCAAGTCCTTCTTGTTGGACTTGGTGAAGTAGAGGGTGGTTTAGCCTATCATGATCACGACTTTGGGAATAGAGGTTGGTTTGATTGGTGGAAATTGGTAGTTGTCTTGGGGGATTGAACATTTGGTGCAAAGTGTCGGTAGTAATGGTTGGTGAAGTGTTTTGAGGGGTACAAGGTCAGGAACTCCTTTGGCTCTCCACTCATTCTAACCTCCCACCCATTGATGCCAATCCAAATCTAATTTTTCAAGACACACACTCAACCTAGCCATATCTTGGGAAATAGTGTCAAGGAGTGCCAAAATTACATTAGAGGAATTGTTGTTCGAGGCTTGAGAGGTTGTATCCTCGACCTCCATTGCAATGGTACCTTAAATAAACCTACAAAACAAAACAAAAGTTAGTTCAAAGCAATCTCATCTCATTCTTCACATTGACTGCCTCACACTTAATTTCTCAAGTGTTGTAAATCGGCTAGCAACCCATGAGAACTTGAGGCAGACTCTATTCTTTAGTGGGAATGGATTTTTGGTTCAAAGACTCAAATAAGTATTGTACGTAATTAAATCAAGAATGGCTACAATTTATAAACGAGAAAAGAATAAAAACAACGCTAACACAAAAAATGTATTTGATACAAGAATAATGGTCGTCTTAGCTTTTGATGACATCATTCAAAGTCACTATGTAAATAATCAAGATTTAGTCACATGGAGGGCATGTGATCATACTTGGAGGGGATGTTTTGAGCCTACCATTGATCAAACCCGAGTGCGGAAGATTGCTTGGAGCCTTGAAGACTTAAGGACTCTTGGGTTTGGACCACCTTTGTTGGTTTATGTTTTTGGTTCCCTTTACTAAGGGAATTTCAGTCACTTAGCCTTAAGGGCATTTTGGACAATTCATATTGTCTTCCAACACACCAAGGCCACCCTTGGTCATTAAGGGTAATGTGGTATTTTTGTCTAATTTTGTAATATACTATAAGTAGTACATTTTAGGTATTTTCTCTTTAGTTTGGATGAAAAGATGAAAGATTGAAACATTAAAAATCCTCTATCTTGAGAGTAGAACACTTAGTCCTAGTTAGGGCTTGGAAAAGCTAGTATTGATCTTTGCTTGGAAACGGTGGATCTTGAGGTGAGTTGATTCCCTTGGCGGTCACCTTAAGAGTGTGGTTTTGATTATTACATTCATTAGGGGATGTTGAGTTAAATACACTCTTTAGTTCTTAATCTTGTAATAATCTTGGTCTCACTATATGTCCTTTACTTTTGTTGTTGTCATCTTGTGTAGTGGACTATTTTGGGTTTGAATCCGAAACTTGTATTATTGTAATTCATCTTGTTCCTCACGTTTTGTATCTATTTTTGGTGTTATATACACCGTTGTATCTTGTATTCTTGTTGTTGATAGCGAATCCGAGAGTGGTCTCCATCTTGGTCCTCGGATCCTTAAGATTGGGGACTGATTTGGAGTGTGTTTTGTGTCTTCCGTTGTCTTTCTTGTATCATTTGGTATCAAAGAATGGCTTGATTTTGTTCCTACAAGATCAAATCCTTGGATAGCTCACTTGAAAAATAAAAAATAAAAAGTTGAAATCTGAAAATTCTAGAAAAATTGCAATCTGTCCATTTTGTGTTCTTGGCCGAAAATTTTGTTCTTGTGGTGTTATTGGCCGAGATTTTCTCTTGATTCTAGGTCTAGGAGTCTTTTATTTGTCTTGTGTTTTTGTGGTGTTAGTTTTGTTCTTCACTAACACTTTGATTCGATCTAGATTTGAGTTTTAAAGATTGATGCTATTGTGAACAAGTAAGGCCGTGTGGTAGACATTGTTGTTGAGAAAACTTGACTTGGCCGTGTGTGTGGTTGTTGTTGATTAAAAGAGTATTGTTGTTGTTCTTGAAGTTCTTCACAACCTTCATCTCTTGTTAAAAAAAACTGAAATTTAACACTAAAGAGACTTGGCCGTTGTTGGTGGTTTTGTAGTCTTGGCCATGTAAAAACATTGTTGTCTTGGAGTTGGCCGTGTGGTTGTATTGTGGATCTTGGTAATTATTTTTTATTGTTCTTGGTGATTGTTGAAGTGTTCTTGATGTTCTTCCCAACCTTCATACCTTGTTAAAATAAAGTGAATGCTAGATCTATAAAGGTAAAGAGAAAAAGGTGAAGAATTGTTAGTCTTGAAAGACCCCCAACCACCAAAAGACTTTACATCACATCTCAACGACTTTCCATGAAACAAGGGTCCATGTTTTAAGGAGAAGTACAAGAAAAAGTCAAGTCTTGAAAATTGAAAAAGGCTCCAAGACTTATTTTTCCTCCTAAAACAAATTACATCAAACAAATTAATTTTTGACCAAGACTTGAACATTTGAGAATAACCACTTGATAAAACCAAACCAATACGTGGCTGCCACATCATCACTGCTACTGTTCACGTAATATTTTCAAGCTCAAAATTTTAGATTCTTAGTTTCATTTTATTGTTTCAGTAGTTTCATGTCTTGATTCTAGAATTAATTAACAACTAGTAATCACCTACTTAGTTGTAGATTAATTATTGAATCCATTTCTTTCGTGTCTTCGTTATTTGTGTGCTTTTTTGGTTTTTTTAACTTATAGTAACTTCTTTGTTTCAAGTTCATGATACGGTTGGGGCAGCCTCCACAGGTACACGGCCTTTCACATGAAGCCAAGCTCGGGAATTACAAAAACTCCAAGCTTTGTTCATGCAAGTGGCCGTGTGTGAGTTGGTGATTGAACCAACCAAGGACCTAAACGTTTTTATGTGTGAAGAGAGGTCTTAATGTGTAATAAGCTACTCTTCAAGGTTGGCACAAGAAGCAAGGGCGGATGGGTCATTTTACCCCTTTTGTTTGTAGTATAAATAGAACATGTTAGAGAGTTAGTCCTCACTTTTTGAATGCTGATTTTTGTAACCTAAGAACACTAAACTTTCTCTCTCTCCTCCACTCTTGGAAGCCGCCACTACTATCTCACAAGTAGAGGGATACTTGTGTTGTCTCTTTGGCTAGAAACAAGGGTTTTGAGGTCGTTGAGTGCCTCTTGGTCCTCGTAAGAACTTGGTGTTTATATTCAGTAGACTTAGGGTCCTCTCTTGATGTTAGGGTTCTTAGTTTCTTGAATGTTATATGTCAAGTTATCTATCTTTCCTTATCTTGTGGTTGTTGTTGATTTTGTCATCTTAAAGTCTAGTGAAGCCGTGTGGGGCTCTTTTCGATTCACTAGCATTGTTGTTTATCTTGTTATTCTTGTGTTGTTGGACTGAAAAACCGAAACTTTAAACTTGTTGATCTTGTGTTGTTGGACTGAAATCCGAGCCTACTTGAAGCTCTTGGTGTTGTTGGTTTGATTTTGTATCATTTGGTATCAGAGCAAGACCGGTTGTGTTCCAACATAACCCATCTTGGGCTAGTACACGGCTTAAACAAACAACACCAAAAGGAAATTCTGAAAATCTGTCCATTAAAAGTAGAATCCGAGAATGATGTTGCATGTCTAGATCTAAGTGTTATTTTGCTTGTTTAGTGAGTTCCTAGTGTTGGTTTCTTTCTCACCAACACTAAGGTGTCTAGATCCAAAAGTTGAGCTTGAAAACTTGAACATTGTGTAGTGACTTGAAGTGGCCGAAAGTTGTATGTTGTTGATGACCAAAAAGAAATAAAATCGGTGGATGTTGTGTTTATGTGCTAAAGAAGTTGAAGAAGATTGTTGAGGTGTTCATCTTTTGAACTTGTTCATCTTGTTCATCTTGTTGTGTGCTCAAGTTGTAAGACAAGCTATAAAGTTGTTGTGAAAGACTTGCACCCATCACCTTTTAGTCTTGTCAATCACTTTTCCCTAATTCAAGGAGCCTTGTTTTGTGGGATTAGTCTACCAAACATCACTTTCTTGAGTTTGAAAAGGGTGAAATACTACAAGATTTTATTTTTCCCACCAAAAAAACACTTTGCAAACTATAACAAGTTGTGTGAATATTAACAAAAAAAAAAAAAAAGAGAAGAAAAAAACGTGTGGAACCATTGCATGCTGCCACGTCACTATAAGCTCAACTTAGGATATTCTTTGGTTGCTAATTGTTGATCCTTGGTTTCCCTTACTTGGTCCTAGAACTAATTAACAAACTAGTACATTCCTACTAGGTTGTCAATTAGATCCTTGAACCGTTTGTTCGTGTCAACGTTTATTTGAGTGCTTTTATTCGTTTGAATGAGTTGCTGATTTTTAACTCTAGTCCGGCAAGAATTCTTTGAGTCTTCAAACAAGAATCCATTCCGGATAAGAGCTTACTCATACCTTAAAAATTTCACGGTTACTAGCCAATTATACAACACTTGTGGAACACGAACTTGTGGTGAACTAAAGCGGATAATATCTTGACAATGGAAGGAACTACGTCTCATAGTGTGGATACTAATGCCCTTGATTCTATGAGGGTCACTCTTGAGGCCGTTACCCGGACACTTGAAAGGTTGAATTCGGAATTTGGGGCCGTGAGAGGGGACTTGGCAGCAATAAAGGGGGAAGTGTCGACTATTAGTGGGAGATTAGAACAAGTGGAGAGTCAAAGGAACTCTCGTCCTTCTACTCCTCTACATGTATCTACCAATGGTCATGATAGGACCTCCTCCGCAACCATCACCCCCGAAACAGTCCACCAAATGCTAAATGCACCCCAAGCTCCACTAAATACCGCAAGCCAAACTACCTATTTTCCTCCAAACCGAGACTCCACTAGACCAGTACATTTCCAAGCCCCTCCAATTCCACAAGAGGGATTTGGACGCCAAGTACCTCCACTAAATCCGAACCCTCCATTCCAAGCTCCATTAAACCAAAGACCACAAATTCCAAATCCTCCGAATCAAAACGGCCAAGGCCGACCAGCCCACTTTGAAGGATACGGTAGAGAGGAGTATGAAGGAGATGGAGCCTTTGATGATGCTTATATGAGGGAGGAGGAGTTAAGAGGGGGTCGAGGAGAACCTAGGAGATACCGGGGGTATGGAGATAGGGGAAACCGACACCAAGAGAGAGACGTAGGCATCAACACCATCAAGTTGAGCCTACCCATCTTTAAGGGTGAAAGTGATCCCGAGGCCTACTTAACTTGGGAATCGGCTTGTGACAAAGATTTCCAAGTTAATGACATCTCGGACGAAAAGAAGAGTTGCTACGCTATAGCTCACCTTGAGGGCTATGCTAACACTTGGTGGGAGTATGTTAAACGATTTGGTAATGAATTAGTCGATGGGCAGCCACCACCTTGGTATCGGTTGAGGTATTTGATGAGACAACGATACCTTCCCGAGAGATATCGTCATGAGTTGCTTGCTAGATTATATGGCTTGCGGCAAGGAGGCAAGAGTGTGATGGCCTATTTTGACGAGTTCCAACAACTCATGTTGAAACTTGATCATCGTGGGGAGCAAATCAGTCACGACATCATCCGGTTCAAGTGTGGGTTGAACAAAGAGATCTCCACTCATTTGACCCTTCACCGGTTTGAAACCATTGACGGTATATTCCAAGCGGCCCTTGAGATTGAAAGGGAACTTAAGGAGAGATCATCCTTCAAGGCAAGGGTACAAACCCCCTCGGGTTGGACCAAAAACAAGGACCAACCCACCCCTATGAAGCTGCCCGAGTCCAAAACCGTCCCTAAATTCCCTCCGAAACCGGAGGCTCACAAATATCCCAACCCAAAGGGGTTCCAATGCTTCAAGTGCCAAGGTTGGGGGCATAAGGCCAACGAATGTCCGAACCGGCGCAATGTGATCCTACGAGAAGGAAAGGTGTACTACCTTGGTGAGGAGGTGGTTTCCGAAAGGGGGGAGGATGAGGCCGAGCCTCAAGATGGAGAGGGAGCTGAAAATGGGCCGAATGTTGATGAAGTAGATGGTAGTGAAGATGTCTATCCACAAGAGGGGGAGTGTGTGGTTCCAAACTTTGTGGTTAGACGTGTCATGATTAGTAAGGCGATAGATGACCCGAGTCAAAGGGAAAATCTATTCCATACTAAGTGTCTTGTAAAGGAGAATGTGTGCACCTTGGTGATTGATAGTGGTAGTTGTACAAATGTTGCGAGCCATGCTATGGTAAATTTCTTGAAGCTACCAACTACACCACACACTAGTCCTTACAAGCTACAATGGTTGAATGATTGTGGTGAATTAAGGGTCACGAGGCAATGTGTGATTTGGTTTAAGGTGGGAAACTACCACGATGAGGTACTTTGTGACGTGATCCCAATGCAAGCATGTCACTTGTTGCAAGCATGTCACGCTTGAGAAGGATGGCCGAAAGGTCACACTTCATCCTCTCTCACCCTCCCAAGTAAATGAGTGGCATCAAAAGATGAGGGAGTTGAAGGGAAAGGGGGGGGAATCCGGAAAGGGAGATAAGGGGGGGAGTGCCGTAGGTGAGGAAGTAGGGACATCCGAGGCTGTCCCAACGACAAGAGAGATGGAAAACGTAGTGATGTTGGCTAGGAGGAAAGAACTCTTCGTGGACCATGATGAAAACAAGCCGATGTTACTTTTGGCCCATTGTTTTAATACTAACCCCACTAATTCTTCCATTTCCCCTTTGATTTCTTGTGTGTTGCAGGAGTATGAAGATGTATTTCCTCAAGAACTTCCGCAAGGATTACCCCCACTTCGGGGAATTGAGCACCAAATTGATTTGGTGCCGGGTTCACAACTTCCAAACAAACCGGCCTATAGGAGCAATCCCATGGACACTAAGGAGCTTGAAAGACAAGTTGAGGAGCTTCTCAACAAGGGATACATCAAGGAAAGCATGAGTCCGTGTGCTGTTCCGGTGCTTTTGGTACCAAAGAAGGACGGAACTTGGCGCATGTGCGTCGATTGTAGAGCCATCAACAAAATCACTATAAGGTATCGTCATCCAATCCCTAGACTAGATGATATGTTAGATGAGCTCCACGGATCTTGTTTGTTTTCTAAAGTGGACCTTAGGAGTGGCTATCACCAAATTCGCATGCAACCCGGTGATGAGTGGAAGACCGCATTCAAGACCAAATTCGGTCTATATGAGTGGCTGGTCATGCCCTTCTGCCTTACCAATGCTCCTAGCACCTTTATGAGGCTAATGAATCATGTAATGAAGCCTTATATTGGAAAATTTGTGGTGGTTTACTTTGATGATGTGTTGGTGTATAGTAAATCTATTGATGATCATGTAATGCATTTGAGATGTGTGTTTGATGTGCTCCGAAAGGAGAAGCTGTATGCCAACATGGAGAAGTGTTCTTTTGGTGTTGATAAGATTATATTCTTGGGTTTTGTCGTGAGCTCAAGGGGTGTGGAAGTGGACGATTCCAAGATAGACTCTATTCGAAGTTGGCCGACCCCTAAAACTATTGGAGAAATCCGAAGTTTCCACGGGTTGGCAAGCATTTATAGGAGGTTTGTCAAAGGATTTAGTTCCATAGCAGCCCCCTTGACCGAGGTAATTAGAAAGGACGGACCCTTTAAATGGGGTGATGAGCAGGCTAGGGCTTTTGAGGCCTTGAAAGCTACGCTCATCTCGGCACCTTTATAGCAATTGCCCGATTTTGATAAGATGTTTGAAGTAGAGTGTGATGCTAGTAAGGTTGGCATCGGGGCTGTTTTGATGCAAGAAGGTAAGCCCGTTGCTTATTTCAGTGAAAAGCTCAAAGGGGCAACTCTTAATTACTCAACTTATGATTTGGAGTTGTACGCCCTTGTTAGAGCTTTGGGAAATTGGCAACATTATTTGTGGCCTAAGGAGTTTGTGATACGAACGGATCATGAGTCGTTGAAACACCTTAAGAGCCAAGACAAGTTGAATAGGCGTCATGCTAAGTGGATTGAGTTCATCGAGACTTTCCCTTATGTAATTCATTACAAAAGGGGAAAGGAAAATGTTGTTGCCGATGCCTTGTCTAGGAAGCATGTGCTTGTTGCTACCTTGTCTTCGAAATTGATGGGTTTTGAGAGCTTGCGGTTGTTGTATCCCGAGGATCCTACCTTTGCTCCTATTTTTAGGGAATGCGAAGAGTGGGGAAGGGACCGTTGGCTTAAGGAGAATGACCATTCCTCCTACTCTCGGTTCGATGGGTATTTGTTCAAAGGGAGGAGGTTGTGTGTTCCTTCTAGTTCTTGGAGGGAATTATTTGTGAGGGAGGCCCATGACGGAGGCCTCATGGGGCACTTTGGGGTAGACAAGACCCTCGGAATCTTAGAGGAGAACTTCTATTGGCCCAAAATGCGCAAAGACGTCACTAAAATTTGTAGTCAATGCGTGGCCTGCCGGAGTGCGAAATCTCGTCTCCTACCTCAAGGATTATACACCCCACTCCCTACTCCCCTTAGACCTTGGTTGGACATTTCGATGGATTTTGTTTTGGGGCTGCCAAGGACTAGAAAGGGCCGAGATAGCATTTTTGTTATTGTTGATAGATTCTCTAAAATGGCTCATTTTATTCCATGTGCTAAAACCGAGGATGCTCGTAGTGTAGCTTCATTATTTGTTGAACATGTTGTAAAGCTTCACGGGGTACCGAGGACTATTGTGAGCGATAGGGACTCCAAGTTCCTAAGTCTCTTTTGGAAGTCCATGTGGGGTAGGCTTGGAACGAAGTTACTTTTCTCCACGTCATGCCACCCACAAACCGATGGCCAAACGGAGGTAGTAAATAGAACCTTAGGGTCTATGCTACGTTCTATGGTTAAAGGTAAACTGACTTCATGGGAAGATCACCTACCCTTGGTGGAGTTTGCATACAACCGGGTAATACATTCGAGCACGGGAATGACTCCCTTTGAATGTGTTTACAGCCTAAATCCCCTTACCCCTTTAGATCTCACTCCTTTGTCTAGTGATCTCATGACCAGCTTAGATGGAAATAAAAGAGCCGAGGCAATGAAGAAAATGCATGAGACGGTGCGGATCAAACTTGAAAAGAAGAACCAAGAGGTTGCAAAAAGGGTAAACAAAGGGAGAAGAAGGCTTGTGCTTGAACCCGGAGATTGGGTGTGGGTGCATCTTCGGAAGGATCGGTTTCCAGCTCAAAGGAAGTCCAAATTGCTGCCAAGGGGTGATGGTGATACGGTTAGGACAGCCACACGGCCTTTCACACGAAGCCAAGCTCGGGAATTACAAAAACTCCAAGCTTTGTTCATGCAAATGGCCGTGTGTGAGTTGGTGATTGAACCAACCAAGGACTTAAACGTTTTTATGTGTGAAGAGGGGTCCTAATGTGTAATAAACTACTCTCCAAGGTTGGCACAAGAAGCAAGGGCGGATGAGTCATTTTACCCCTTTCCTTTTGTAGTATAAATAGAAGATGTGAGAGAGTTATTAGGGAGTTTTTGAAATCTGATTTTTGTAACCTAAAATATCACAACATTTCCTCTCTCTTCCACTCTTGGAGCCGCCTCCAACATCTCACAAGTAGAGGAATACTTGTGTTGTATCTTTGGCTAGAAACAAGGGTTTTGAGGTCTTTGAGTGCCTCTTGGTCCTTGTAAGAACTTGGTGTTTACATTCTCTAGACTTAGGGTCCTCTCTTGATGTTAGGGTTCTTAGTATCTTGAATGTTATATGTCAAGTTATCTATCTTTTCTTTATCTTGTTGTTGTTGTTGTTGTTAATTTTGTTATCTTTAAAGACTAGTGAAGCCGTGTGGGGCTACTTTCGATTCACTAGCATTCTTGTTCATCTATTTGCTCTCTTGTTGTGTGCTGAAAACTGAAAATTGAACTTGTTATTCTTGTGTTGTTGGACTGAAATCCGAACCTACTTGTTGCTCTTGGTGTTGTTGGTTTGATCTTGTATCATTTGGTATCAAAGCAAGACCGGTTGTGTTCCAACATAACCCATCTTGGGCTAGTTCACGGTCTAAACAAGCAATACCAAAGGGAAGTTCTGAAAAATCTGTCCATTAAAAGTTGAAAACCGAGAATGATGTTGCATGTCTAGACCTAGGCGTTATTTTGCTTGTTTAGTGAGTTTCTAGTGTTGGTTTCTTTCTCACCAACACTAAGGTGTCTAGATCCGAAAGTTGAGCTTGAAAACTTGAACATTGAGTAGTGACTTGAAGTGGCCGAAGGTTGTATGTTGTTGATGAGCAAAAGAAAAATCGGTGGTTATGTGTTATGTGCTAAAGAAGTTGATGGAGTTTGTTGAGGTGTTCATCTTTTGAACTTGTTCATCTTGTTCATCTTGTTGTGTGCTCAAGTTGTAAGACAAGTTATAAAGTTGTTGTGAAAGACTTGCACCCCTCACCCTCTAGTCTTGTCAATCACTTTTCCCTAATTCAAGGAGCCTTGTTTTGTGGGATTGGTCAACCAAACACCACTTTCTTGAGTTTGAAAAGGTTGAAAGACTACAAGATTTTATTTTTCCCACCAAAACATTTTGCAAACTATAACAAGTTGTGTGAATATTAACACAAAACAAAAAAAAAAAAAAGATAAGAGGAACGGGTGGAACCATTGCATGCTGCCACGTCACTATAAGCTCAACTTAGGATATTCTTTGGTTGCAAATTGTTGATCCTTGGTTTCCCTTAATTGGTCCTAGAACTAATTAACAAACTAGTACATTCCTACTAGGTTGTCAACTAGTTCCTTGAACCGTTTGTTCGTGTCAACGATTATTTGAGTGCTTTTATTCGTTTGAATGAGTTGCTGATTTTTGATTCTAGTCCGGCAAGAATTCTTTGAGTCTTCAAAAAAGAATCCATTCCGGATAAGAGCTCACTCATACCTTGAAAATTTCACGGTTACTAGCCAATTATACAACACTTGTGGAACACGAACTTGTGGTGAACTAAAGCGGATAATATCTTGTCAATGGAAGGAGCTACGTCTCATAATGCGGATACTAATGCCCTTGATTCTATGAGGGTCACTCTTGAGGCCGTTACCCGGACACTTGAAAGGTTGAATTCTGAATTTGGGGCCGTGAGAGGGGACTTGGCAGCCATAAAGGGGGAAGTGTCGACTATTAGTGGGAGATTAGAACAAGTGGAGAGTCAAAGGAACTCTCGTCCTTCTACTCCTCTACACGTATCTACCAATGGTCATGATAGGACCTCCTCCGCAACCATCACCCCCGAAACAGTCCACCAAATGCTAAATGCACCCCAAGCTCCACTAAATACCGCAAGTCAAACTACCTATTTTCCTCCAAACCGAGACTCCACTAGACCACTACATTTCCAAGCCCCTCCAATTCCACAAGAGGGATTTGGACGACAAGTACCTCCACTAAATCCGAACCTTCCATTCCAAGCTCCATTAACCCAAAGACCGCAAATTCCAAATCCTCCGACTCAAAACGGCCAAGGCCGACCAGCCCACTTTGAAGGATACGGTAGAGGGGAGTATGAAGGAGATGAAGCCTTTGATGATGCTTATATGAGGGAGGAGGAGTTAAGAGGGGGTCGAGGAGAACCTAGGAGATACCGGGGGTATGGAGATAGGGGAAACCGACACCAAGAGAGAGACGTAGGCATCAACACCATCAAGTTGAGCCTACCCATCTTTAAGGGTGAAAGTGATCCCGAGGCCTACTTAACTTGGGAATCGGCTTGTGACAAAGTTTTCCAAGTTAATGACATCTCGGACGAAAAGAAGAGTTGCTACGCTATAGCTCACCTCGAGGGCTATGCTAACACTTGGTGGGAGTATGTTAAACGATTTGGTAATGAATTAGTCGATGGGCAGCCACCACCTTGGTTTCGGTTGAGGTATTTGATGAGACAACGATACCTTCCCGAGAGATATCGTCATGAGTTGCTTGCTAGGTTATATGGCTTGCGGCAAGGGGGCAAGAGTGTGATGGCCTATTTTGACGAGTTCCAACAACTCATGTTGAAACTTGATCATCGTGGGGAGCAAATCAATCATGACATCATCCGGTTCAAGTGTGGGTTGAACAAAGAGATCTCCACTCATTTGACCCTTCATCGGTTTGAAACCATCGACGGTATATTCCAAGCGGCCCTAGAGATTGAAAGGGAACTTAAGGAGAGATCATCCTTCAAGGCAAGGGTACAAGCTCCCTCGGGTTGGCCCAAAAACAAGGACCAACCCGCCCCTACGAAGCTGCCCGAGTCCAAAACAGTCCACTACGAGTCCAAAACAGTCCCTAAATTCCCTCCGAAACCGGAGGCTCACAAATATCCCAACCCAAAGGGATTCCAATGCTTCAAGTGCCAAGGTTGGGGGCATAAGGCCAATGAATGTCCGAACCGGCGCAATGTGATCCTACGAGAAGGGAAAGTGTACTACCTTGGTGAGGAGGTGGTTTCCGAAAGGGGGGAGGATGAGGCCGAGCCTCAAGATGGAGAGGAAGCTGAAAATGGGCCGAATGATGATGAATTAGATGGTAGTGAAGATGCCTATCCACAAGAAGGGGAGTGTGTGGTTCCTAACTTTGTGGTTAGACGTGTCATGATTAGTAAGGCGATAGATGACCCGAGTCAAAGGGAAAATCTATTCCATACTAAGTGTCTTGTAAAGGGGAGTGTGTGCACCTTGGTGATTGATAGTGGTAGTTGTACGAATGTTGCGAGCCAAGCTATGGTAAATTTCTTGAAGCTGCCAACTACACCACACACTAGTCCTTACAAGCTACAATGGTTGAACGATTGTGGTGAATTAAGGGTCGCAAGGCAATGTGTGATTCGGTTTAAGGTAGGAAACTACCACGATGAAGTGCTTTGTGACGTGATCCCAATGCAAGCATGTCACTTGTTGTTAGGTAGACCATGGCAATATGATAGGTCTACTAAACACGATGGGAGGTCCAACCGGTATACGCTTGAGAAGGATGGCCGAAAGGTCACACTTCACCCTCTTTCACCCTCCCAAGTACATGAGTGGCATCAAAAGATGAGAGAGTTAAAAGGAAAGGGAAAGGAAACCGGGAAAGGAGAAAAGGGGGGGATGCCGTAGGTGAGGAAGTAGGGCCATCCGAATCTGTCCCAACCACAAAGGAGATGGAAAACGTAGTGATGTTGGCTAGGAGGAAAGAACTCTTCGTGGACCATGATGAAAACAAGCCGATGTTACTGTTGGCCCATTGTTTTAATACTAACCCCACTAATTCTTCCATTTCCCCTTTGATTTCTTGTGCGTTGCAGGAGTATGAAGATGTATTTCCTCAAGAACTTCCGCAAGGATTGCCCCCACTTCGGGGAATTGAGCACCAAATTGATTTGGTGCCGGGTTCACAACTTCCAAACAAACCGGCCTATAGGAGCAATCCCATGGACACTAAGGAGCTTGAGAGGCAAGTTGAGGAGCTTCTCAACAAGGGATACATCAAGGAAAGCATGAGTCCGTGTGCTGTTCCGGTGCTTTTGGTACCAAAGAAGGACGGAACTTGGCGCATGTGCGTCGATTGTAGAGCCATCAACAAAATCACTATAAGGTATCGTCATCCAATTCCTAGACTAGATGATATGTTAGATGAGCTCCACGGATCTTGTTTGTTTTCTAAAGTGGACCTTAGGAGCGGCTATCACCAAATTCGCATGCAACCCGGTGATGAGTGGAAGACCGCATTCAAGACCAAATTCGGTCTATATGAGTGGCTGGTCATGCCCTTCGGCCTTACCAATGCTCCTAGCACATTTATGAGGCTAATGAATCATGTAATGAAGCCTTATATTGGAAAGTTTGTGGTGGTTTACTTTGATGATGTGTTGGTGTATAGTAAATCTATTAATGATCATGTAATGCATTTGAGATGTGTGTTTGATGTGCTCCGAAAGGAGAAGCTGTATGCCAACATGGAGAAGTGTTCTTTTGGTGTTGATAAAGTTATATTCTTGGGTTTTGTCGTGAGCTCACGGGGTGTGGAAGTGGACGATTCCAAGATAGACTCTATCCGAAGTTGGCCGACCCCTAAAACTATTGGAGAAATCCGAAGTTTCCACGGGTTGGCAAGCTTTTATAGGAGGTTTGTCAAAGGATTTAGTTCCATAGCAGCCCCCTTGACCGAGGTAATTAGAAAGGACGGACCCTTTAAATGGGGTGATGAGCAAGCTAGGGCTTTTGAGGCCTTGAAAGCTACGCTCATCTCGGCGCCTTTATTGCAATTGCCCGATTTTGATAAGATGTTTGAAATAGAGTGTGATGCTAGTAAAGTTGGTATCGGGGCTGTTTTGATGCAAGAAGGTAAGCCCGTTGCTTATTTCAGTGAAAAGCTCAAAGGGGCAACTCTTAATTACTCAACTTATGATTTGGAGTTGTACGCCCTTGTTAGAGCTTTGGGAAATTGGCAACATTATTTGTGGCCTAAGGAGTTTGTGATACGAATGGATCATGAGTCGTTGAAACACCTTAAGAGCCAAGACAAGCTGAATAGGCGTCATGCTAAGTGGATTGAGTTCATCGAGACTTTCCCTTATGTAATTCATTACAAAAGGGGAAAGGAAAATGTTGTTGCCGATGCCTTGTCTAGGAAGCATGTGCTTGTTGCTACCTTGTCTTCGAAATTGATGGGTTTTGAGAGCTTGCGGTTGTTGTATCCCGAGGATCCTACCTTTGCTCCTATTTTTAGGGAATGCGAAGAGTGGGGAAGGGACCGTTGGCTCAAGGAGAATAACCATTCCTCCTACTCTCGGTTCGATGGGTATTTGTTCAAAGGGAGGAGGTTGTGTGTTCCTTCTAGTTCTTGGAGGGAATTATTTGTAAGGGAGGCCCATGACGGAGGCCTCATGGGTCACTTTGGGGTAGACAAGACCCTCGGAATCTTAGAGGAGAACTTCTATTGGCCCAAAATGCGCAAAGACGTCACTAAAATTTGTAGTCAATGCGTGGCCTGCCGGAGTGCGAAGTCTCGTCTCTTACCCCAAGGATTATACACCCCACTCCCTACTCCCCTTAGGCCTTGGTTGGACATCTCGATGGATTTTGTTTTGGGGCTGCCAAGGACTAGAAAGGGCCGAGATAGCATTTTTGTTATTGTTGATAGATTCTCTAAAATGGCTCATTTTATTCCATGTACTAAAACCGAGGATGCTAGTAGTGTAGCTTCATTATTTGTTGAACATGTTGTCAAGCTTCACGGGGTACCGAGGACTATTGTGAGCGATAGGGACTCCAAGTTCCTAAGTCTCTTTTGGAAGTCCATGTGGGGTAGGCTTGGAACGAAGTTACTTTTCTCCACGTCTTGCCACCCACAAACCGATGGCCAAACGGAGGTAGTAAATAGAACCTTAGGGTCTATGCTACGTTCTATGGTTAAAGGTAAACTGACTTCATGGGAAGATCACCTACCCTTAGTGGAATTTGCCTACAACCGGGTAATACATTCGAGCACGGGAATGACTCCCTTTGAATGTGTTTACGGCCTGAATCCCCTTACCCCTTTAGATCTCACTCCTTTGTCTAGTGATCTCATGACCAGCTTAGATGGAAACAAAAGAGCCGAGGCAATGAAGAAAATGCATGAGACGGTGCGGATCAAGCTTGAAAAGAAGAATCAAGAGATTGCCAAAAGGGCAAACAAAGGGAGAAGAAGGCTTGTGCTTGAACCCGGAGATTGGGTGTGGGTGCATCTTCGAAAAGACCGGTTTCCAGCTCATAGGAAGTCCAAATTGCTGCCAAGGGGTGATGGTCCTTTCCAAGTACTTGAGAGGATCAATGACAACGCCTACAAGATTGACCTTCCACCGGAATATCAAGTGCACAACACTTTCAACGTTGGTGATCTCTCCCTCGTGGATGCGGTTGAAGATGACCAAATGCTGAATTTGAGGCCAAATTCCTCTCAAGATGGAGAGGATGATACGGTTAGGACAGCCACACGGCCTTTCACACGAAGCCAAGCTCGGGAATTACAAAAACTCCAAGCTTTGTTCATGCAAATGGCCGTGTGTGAGTTGGTGATTGAACCAACCAAGGACTTAAACGTTTTTATGTGTGAAGAGGGGTCCTAATGTGTAATAAACTACTCTCCAAGGTTGGCACAAGAAGCAAGGGCGGATGAGTCATTTTACCCCTTTCCTTTTGTAGTATAAATAGAAGATGTGAGAGAGTTATTAGGGAGTTTTTGAAATCTGATTTTTGTAACCTAAAATATCACAACATTTCCTCTCTCTTCCACTCTTGGAGCCGCCTCCAACATCTCACAAGTAGAGGAATACTTGTGTTGTATCTTTGGCTAGAAACAAGGGTTTTGAGGTCTTTGAGTGCCTCTTGGTCCTTGTAAGAACTTGGTGTTTACATTCTCTAGACTTAGGGTCCTCTCTTGATGTTAGGGTTCTTAGTATCTTGAATGTTATATGTCAAGTTATCTATCTTTTCTTTATCTTGTTGTTGTTGTTGTTGTTAATTTTGTTATCTTTAAAGACTAGTGAAGCCGTGTGGGGCTACTTTCGATTCACTAGCATTCTTGTTCATCTATTTGCTCTCTTGTTGTGTGCTGAAAACTGAAAATTGAACTTGTTATTCTTGTGTTGTTGGACTGAAATCCGAACCTACTTGTTGCTCTTGGTGTTGTTGGTTTGATCTTGTATCAGATGGTCCTTTCCAAGTACTTGAGAGAATCAATGACAACGCCTACAAGATTGACCTTCCACCGGAATATCAAGTGCACAACACTTTCAACGTTGGTGATCTCTCCCTCGTGGATGCGGTTGAAGATGACCAAGTGCTGAATTTGAGGTCAAATTCCTCTCAAGATGGAGAGGATGATACGGTTGGGGCAGCCTCCACAGGTACACGGCCTTTCACACGAAGCCAAGCTCGGGAATTACAAAAACTCCAAGCTTTGTTCATGCAAGTGGCCGTGTGTGAGTTGGTGATTGAACCAAGGACCTAAACGTTTTTATGTGTGAAGAGAGGTCTTAATGTGTAATAAGCTACTCTTCATGGTTGGCACAAGAAGCAAGGGCGGATGGGTCATTTTACCCCTTTTGTTTGTAGTATAAATATAACATGTTAGAGAGTTAGTCCTCACTTTTTGAATGCTGATTTTTGTAACCTAAGAACACTAAACTTTCTCTCTCTCCTCCACTCTTGGAAGCCGCCACTACTATCTCACAAGTAGAGGGATACTTGTGTTGTCTCTTTGGCTAGAAACAAGGGTTTTGAGGTCATTGAGTGCCTCTTGGTCCTCGTAAGAACTTGGTGTTTATATTCAGTAGACTTAGGGTCCTCTCTTGATGTTAGGGTTCTTAGTTTCTTGAATGTTATATGTCAAGTTATCTATCTTTCCTTATCTTGTGGTTGTTGTTGATTTTGTCATCTTAAAGTCTAGTGAAGCCGTGTGGGGCTCTTTTCGATTCACTAGCATTGTTGTTTATCTTGTTATTCTTGTGTTGTTGGACTGAAAAACCGAAACTTTAAACTTGTTGATCTTGTGTTGTTGGACTGAAATCCGAGCCTACTTGAAGCTTCTTGGTGTTGTTGGTTTGATTTTGTATCAGTTCGTAAGTAAAATTTTATTTTGAATCTTGAGTCGATCAAACAAGAATCTATTCCGGCCGTCAAGTAGAATTGACATCTTATTGACTACCGGATTATAAGCAATTTTCAATATTTGCTGCTTCAATTGTGAGGATCACAAATGTGTGTGAATACGAGTGTTGGTGAGGAGCTTTTACTACTAATCTTGTTTGTTCATTTTGTAGGTTCAAAAGTTGATATAAGGGTAATATGTGTTCGATAGCTGGGGATTATTGTGACTACAATATGGGAGACTATGGTTGTAGTGAGGGGTTTTATGGCTACGAAGTTGAGGGAGATTGCGGAGGCTATGAAAATAGCTATGATCGAAACTTGGGCAGATTTGAAAGTTACTGTTTTAAGGAAGAAAATGAGGTGAATGAAGTGCCTAGTGCTTATGGTGACTTTGGAGATGATGTAGGACCTCGTGAGGTTATGATGATGTTGGGGCATGTGAGGAGTCCTACACTTCTCACTCCAAACCTAGATTTGGTGTTAGGTATGACTCTTTTGTGCGAGCTTATGAGAGCTATGATGAGAGTACACGTGAGGAGTGTGAAGATTCATATTCTCCACCTTGTAGTACTTCTTATTTGATCAATATAGTGTGAATGGTTATGCTAGATCTAGTGGAGGTTGTTCAACAAGAAGAAAAGGGTATGCATCTTCAAAACCGAGGGATACTCGTGTCCTTTACAATGTTGATCCAACAAGGAGTGTACACTTCGGAAAGGCAACCATTTGTGGGATACCGGGCTGCCTCGTTGTTAAATGATAGGTACTATAGAAACTACATTGTTCCATCCATTGTTGACTACTTGGGGTTGTTTTACAAGACTTGTTCCATACTTCTTGGACGGGTTTAAGGTTATCGAGAGGGTCAAAGTTGTCTTCTCCCAATTGGAGTACCATGAGGAGGTGGGTGTGATATTCTTCCATTGACATATGGTCATGTATGCTTAGGTGCCAATTGTTTTGCACAACATAGAGTTCCAAATGTGCAAAATTGACCTAATGTTGTAAGAGACCGGTGGGGAAATCACCTCATGACATACATGTTGCCCGAGCTGCAAAGAGAAGTAAATACTTACTCCAATCCGAATGCTTATGAGAGACAAAAGATTGAGAGGAGTAAGGGCGTGCAAGGTGGTAATATGAGATTGGAAAAAGGAGAGGTTGTGTGGAGCGAAGCGAGGGGATTTCCACCAAACCAAGCTAACATTGTTTGTCCTTCTATTTCTCAGGACATTTGTGTAGGTACCGAAATGGCAAGTGAGGGAGAGAAATGCCAAAGTGAAGTTTCTGTCCAAGCTTATGGAGGACCTTCACAACACGACAAAGGAGAGTCGACTCAAGAACTTCAAGGTAAAATAGCTAACTCTTACACTTTTGTGCATGTGAATGATAATTGTATGGCTAGTAGCCCATTGAGTGTGAGTAGTATCTTACTTTCTTGTGAGTCTAATGATTCTTTGCCTTTTGTTAGTGATGTACATGTTGTGAGTGTGGATACACTAGTTGATCCTATTGATGACCAAATTGACTCTTCTTGTAAGATCGATTTATGTCCACCTAGTGTTGAAGCCTATATATTTAACGGAAGTACATCGTCTTGTGTAATTTGTGTTGATCAACCTATTTGTGAAAATTGTCCACTACTTGAATGTGTGTGATGTGATTAATCGAAATCAAGTAAGTGAAGTATTTGAAAAAGTTGGTCAACAAAAGGGGAGTGAACCCGAGAGCTATTCTTGGGATAATCTTGTACTTGAAATCTCTTTAAAATGTGATATTGAGCTTTTAGAGAGTGCTGAATGTGTTTGTTCCGAATCTGCTCGTGAAATAGATCATGCTCTCTTTAGGTATAATGTCTTATTTGAAGATGATATAAACACTCCTAATGAGCCTAGTGGTGAAAATGAAGGTATAGGTAAGGAATGTGTAGTCCTTCTTGAAAACCCGAGGACAAAGGTGTCATTGACTCCTTGGGGTAATGTTCCTAAATGTTCATCCTTGTTTGACAAACTTGTTCCTAAATTGCATCAATTCCAACTTGTGGATGCCAAGTTGTTTGAAGGAAAGAATGTGTATGTGTTTAAATACTTATTCTTCACCCGTGAATTCCTTTGCATGTGATTCTTTCCTATACTACCTCTTTGCCTATGATGATGTCCATGCTAGTTTTGGATTTGCTTTATGTCGAGGTAGAAAGTTTGTTGGTCTATCCATGTGTGTGTGTAATAATGCTATATGGATTTTATGGACTTTAGAACCAATCGAAACACCCCCCCGTTGGTGTGATATTTTGATGAGATAAAGAAGGAATGGTGTCTTATGGCTCATAAGATGAAGGTAGTTCTACCTTGTGGATTATTTGATGCCATTAGGACCTATATAGTTTCTTTATCTCTTGGTGATTGCTGTAACCAAATCCTTTGTGACCTTTTATTGAGATTTTAATATTTAATTCAAAAAATCCTTGGTTATATTGCAAATATGTGCAACCTTGGCGTGTTAAGATAATTTGTTGTGCTAACCCTAACCCTCATGCCATGAGGAGTATGTATTTGTTTGCCCTCTCTTCGATTTTTCAAGGTTTGGATTCGAGGTCGAATCCTTTTCAAGAAGAAGAGGATAATACAAGAATAATGGCCGTCTTAGCTTTTGACGACATCATTCAAAGTCACTATGTGAAGAATCAACTTTGGTCGCATGAAGGGAACGGGATCATACTTGGAGGGGATGTTTTGAGCCTACCATTGATCAAACCCGAGTGTGGAAGATTGCTTGGAGCCTTGAAGACTTAAGGACTCTTGGGTTTGGACCACCTTTGTTGGTTCATGGTTTTGGTTCCCTTTACTAAGGGAATTTTGGTCAGCATTTTGGACAATTCATATTGTCTTCCAATACACCATGGCCACCCTTGGTCATTAAGGGTAATGTGGTCTTTTTGTCTAATTTTGTAATATACTATAAGTAGTACCTTTTAGGTCTTTTCTCTTTAGTTTGGATGAAAAGATGAAAGATTGAAACATTAACAATCCTCTCTATTGAGAGTAGAACACTTAGTCCTAGTTAGGGCTTGGAAAAGCTAGTATTGATCTTTGCTTGGAAACGGTGGATCTTGAGGTGAGTTAATTCCCTTGGAGGTCACTGTAAGAGTGTGGTCTTTATTATTACATTCATTAGGGGTTTTTGAGTTTAATACACTCTTTAGTTCTTAATCTTGTAATAATGTTGGTCTCACTATCTATCATTTACTTTTGTTGTTATCATCTTGTGTAGAGGACTGTTTTGGGTCCTTTATTGAATTCGAAACTTGTATTATTGTTATTAATCTTGTTCCTCACGTTTTGTAGCTGTTTTTTGTGTTATATACACCATTGTATCTTGCATTCTTCTTGTTTATAGTGAATCCGAGAGTGATCTCCCTCTTGGTCCTCGGATCCTTAAGATTGGGGACTGATTTGGAGTCTGTTTTGTGCCTTCCGTTGTCTTTCTTGTATCATTATTCAAAGACTAATTTACAACTTAGTAGGTATTTACTAGTTTCCAATTAGTATATGAGTCAACAAAGTTGAAACCAATTGATACAAATAAGAGAAACTAGGAATTCCAAGATTTTGAGCCTTTTGGTAACTTGGCAGCCAACATATGGCGGTGGGAATGTTTTTGAAGTTGTAGAAAATTTGTTCCAAGACTTTAGTGGTTCAATTTTACCATTGGAAGAAGAAATTCGGCTAGTGGTGTAGGCAAACAAGGTCTTAGACTCTCCTTTCAAGATTCAAAAAGTCTTTACCTATTTGCACTCTTTTGGCAAGACAAGTTTTTGGAATTCTTGTCCCCTTTCCCCTTTTGGACAATCTTGAAAAGTGACCTAACTCCTTTTGGGTTGTAATTCTTTTTGGGATCTTTTTGTTCTTTTCCCTTTGGGTGATTTCTTGGAAAGGTTTCCAAGACAAAAAAGAATACACACTTCTCTTCTTTGAATTTTGGATCAAACATATCTTTCTTTAAAGCTTCTTCTTCTCCACAACACAAGAACAACAACAACAACAACAAGTTGCCCACTAGTACCACAACATAACTTGAATTTTTAGCTCAAGATCTTGGATCTAAAAACTATAAGTGTTAGGAAGAATAAATATGACACAAAACACACACAAAAAACACACAAAATACACCTAGATCTAAGTCTAAATCTCGGCCAAGACTCAAGAAAAACTACTACTCTTTTTTTTAATTTCAAGTGGACTAGCCCAAGATTGGTTCAGTAGGAATGAAACCAACAACAAGATCTGATACCAAATGATATGGAAAAACCCAACAAGTACCAAAACATTCCACAAAAGCACCAAAAGAGTCCACAATCGTGCAAGAGAAACAAAACGTAAAACGGCTACAAGAAAACAAACAAGCTATGATATAGAAGGATAACTAACTGGACATAAAGATTACTTAAGACAAGGAACTAAAGACTGTTTCAAACTAAAAAACCCCTAAAAATTATGTAAACTAACACCAATTTCCTACTTGAACCCAAGAGGGATTCGATTCACCTCAAGAACTCAAGTTTCTAGACAAATGAACAAAACAAGTGAAACCTACACTTGTGGAACCCTAATTTAGGTGGTCTACTCTCCAAGAGAGAGGAATGTTATTCAAAAATTACAATCACAATAATAAGATAAATAGTGAAATAAGACTAAGGAGGTCCTAATTATAGTCTACTACAAAAGAGGTGGCAAAATGACCCCACTACCCTTAATGAAGGGGCAGGTTTAGAGTACAAAATACGTACTTCCTTGTGGTTTTTTAAGACACTTAAGTCACCTCTTCACACTATAATACATTCACTCCTTTGGATAAACTTAAGACACACTCACACACATCCATCTTCATGAACATGCTTTGAAGACTTCATAGTTCCCGAGCTTGGTTTCTTGTGGATGGTCTTGAGGCCTTGGCACCTGTATCATCAATGTCAAACAGATCCTCCATGCATGCTATTATGTCCTCGAGGTGACCAAAGCTTGAGTCTTTTAAGTGTTGACCTCCAAGAATGTCATCAAAAGCTATGATGGTTTTTTGGCTCGTATCACAAGGTCACCTTCACCCGATTGGCCATTCTCACGATTCTTATAAGCAAAAACAAGTCTTTCATCACACAACATACTCAAAGAATCATCACAAATCTCATGATCAACTCATTTAACATCATCACTAACTTGAGGCTCATCAAACATACCATACACATGCTCAAGTATGGAATACATTCATGAGTATGTTAATCATCATAAACACTGTCACTAGTTGTTGGCAACTCACATACCAATGTGACTCAACTTGGTTTTCACAAGGGTTAACTAGTGTGAGAATACTCTTATCACTCGGCAATAGGGCCTTATTCAAGTTATAAGTGCTAGCACTAGGTTGACACAAATCATTCTTACGAGAAAAATCAATTTTATCATCTATAGGATCAACTAGTGCTTGTGTACCTACAATAACATTTCGGTCTTCATGCAACCTTGCAATACGAAGAGTATCAAATAGGGAAGAATCATGTAATTCTCCTCTAATAAAACCACCAACTACATCCACTAGGCTACTACTATCCATATTACAACATTCTACATATTTAGGAGTATAGGAGATAGCTTTTTTACCTTGTAGCTCACATGAGGTCTTGATACGGTTGGGGCAGCCTCCACACGTACACGGCCTTTCACACGAAGCCAAGCTCGGGAATTACAAAAACTCCAAGCTTTGTTCATGCAAGTGGCCGTGTGTGAGTTGGTGATTGAACCAACCAAGGACCTAAACGTTTTTATGTGTGAAGAGGGGTCCTAATGTGTAATAAACTACTCTTCAAGGTTGGCACAAGAAGCAAGGGCGGATGGGTCATTTTACCCTTTTGTTTGTAGTATAAATAGAACATGTTAGAGAGTTAGACTTCACTTTTTGAATGCTGAAGTTTGTAACCTAAAATACTAAACATTTCTCTCTCTCTTCCACACTTGGAAGCCGCCACTATTTCCTCACAAGTAGAGGGATACTTGTGTTGTCTCTTTGGCTAGAAACAAGGGTTTTGAGGTCTTTGAGTGCCTCTTGGTCCTCGTAAGAACTTGGTGTTTATATTCATTAGACTTAGGGTCCACTCTTGATGTTAGGGTTCTTAGTTTCTTGAATGTTATATGTCAAGTTATCTATCTTTCTTTATCTTGTTGTTGTAGTTGATTTTGTTATCTTGAAGTCTAGTGAAGCCGTGTGGGGCTCTTTTCGATTCACTAGCATTGTTATCTATCTTGTTGTTCTTGTGTTGTTGGGCTGAAAAACTGAATGTTAAACTTGTTGTTCTTGGTGTTGTTGGACTGAAATCCGAGTCTACTTGATGTTCTTGTTGTTGTTGGTTCGATTTTGTATCATTTGGTATCAAAGCTTGACCGGTTGTGTTCCAACATAACCCATCTTGGGCTAGTACACGGCTTAAACAAACAACACCAAAAAGGAAATTCTGAAAATCAGTCCCTTAAAAGTGGAATCCGAGAATGATGTTGCATGTCTAGATCTAAGTGTTAATTTTGCTTGTTTAGTGAGTTCCTAGTGTTGGTTTCTTTCTCACCAACACTAAGGTGTCTAGATCCGAAAGTTGAGCTTGAAAACTTGAACATTGTGTAGTGACTTGAAGTGGCCGAAGTTGTATGTTGTTGATGACCAAAAGAAAATAAAATCGGTGGATGTTGTGATTATGTGCTAAAGAAGTTGAAGAAGATTGTTGAGGTGTTCATCTTTTGAACTTGTTCATCTTGTTCATCTTGTTGTGTGCTCAAGTTGTAAGACAAGCTATAAAGTTGTTGTGAAAGACTTGCACCCATCACCTTGTAGTCTTGTCAATCACTTTTCCCTAATTCAAGGAGCCTTGTTTTGTGGGATTAGTCTACCAAACATCACTTTCTTGAGTTTGAAAAGGGTGAAATACTATAAGATTTTATTTTCCCACCAAAAACACTTTGAAAACTATAACAAGTTGTGTGAATATTGACACAAAAAAAAAGAGAAAAGAAAACGTGTGGAACCATTGCATGCTGCCACGTCACTATAAGCTCAACTTAGGATGTTCTTTGGTTGCTAATTGTTGATCCTTGGTTTCCCTTACTTGGTCCTAGAACTAATTAACAAACTAGTACATTCCTACTAGGTTGTCAATTAGACCCTTGAACCGTTTGTTTGTGTCAACATTTATTTGAGTGCTTTTTATTCGTTTGAATGAGTTGCTGATTTTTGGTTCTAGTCCGGCAAGAATTCTTTGAGTCTTCAAACAAGAATCCATTCCGGATAAGAGCTTACTCATACCTTAAAATTTCACGGTTACTAGCCAATTATACAACACTTGTGGAACACGAACTTGTGGTGAACTAAAGCGGATAATATCTTGACAATGGAAGGAACTACGTCTCATAGTGTGGATACTAATGCCCTTGATTCTATGAGGGTCACACTTGAGGCCGTTACCCGGACACTTGAAAGGTTGAATTCGGAATTTGGGGCCGTGAGAGGGGACTTGGCAGCAATAAAGGGGGAGGTGTCAACTATTAGTGGGAGATTAGAACAAGTGGAGAGTCAAAGGAACTCTCGTCCTTCTACTCCTCTACATGTATCTACCAATGGTCATGATAGGACCTCCTCCGCAACCATCACCCCCGAAACAGTCCACCAAATGCTAAATGCACCCCAAGCTCCACTAAATACCGCAAGCCAAACTACCTATTTTCCTCCAAACCGAGACTCCACTAGACCACTACATTTCCAAGCCCCTCCAATTCCACAAGAGGGATTTGGACGCCAAGCACCTCCACTAAATCCGAACCCTCCATTCCAAGCTCCATTAAACCAAAGACCACAAATTCCAAATCCTCCGAATCAAAACGGCCAAGGCCGACCAGCCCACTTTGAAGGATACGGTAGAGAGGAGTATGAAGGAGATGGAGCCTTTGATGATGCTTATATGAGGGAGGAGGAGTTAAGAGGGGGTCGAGGAGAACCTAGGAGATACCGGGGGTATGGAGATAGGGGAAACCGACACCAAGAGAGAGACGTAGGCATCAACACCATCAAGTTGAGCCTACCCATCTTTAAGGGTGAAAGTGATCCCGAGGCCTACTTAACTTGGGAATCGGCTTGTGACAAGGTTTTCCAAGTTAATGACATCTCGGACGAAAAGAAGAGTTGCTACTCTATAGCTCACCTTGAGGGCTATGCTAACACTTGGTGGGAGTATGTTAAACGATTTGGTAATGAATTAGTCGATGGGCAGCCACCACCTTGGTATCGGTTGAGGTATTTGATGAGACAACGATACCTTCCCGAGAGATATCGTCATGAGTTGCTTGCTAGATTATATGGCTTGCGGCAAGGAGGCAAGAGTGTGATGGCCTATTTTGACGAGTTCCAACAACTCATGTTGAAACTTGATCATCGTGGGGAGCAAATCAGTCACGACATCATCCGGTTCAAGTGTGGGTTGAACAAAGAGATCTCCACTCATTTGACCCTTCACCGGTTTGAAACCATTGACGGTATATTCCAAGCGGCCCTTGAGATTGAAAGGGAACTTAAGGAGAGATCATCCTTCAAGGCAAGGGTACAAACCCCCTCGGGTTGGACCAAAAACAAGGACCAACCCGCTCCTATGAAGCTGCCCGAGTCCAAAACCGTCCCTAAATTCCCTCCGAAACCGGAGGCTCCCAAATATCCCAACCCAAAGGGGTTCCAATGCTTCAAGTGCCAAGGTTGGGGGCATAAGGCCAATGAATGTCCGAACCGGCGCAATGTGATCCTACGAGAAGGAAAGGTGTACTACCTTGGTGAGGAGGTGGATTCCGAAAGGGGGGAGGATGAGGCCGAGCCTCAAGATGGAGAGGGAGCTAAAAATGGGCCGAATGATGATGAAGTAGACGGTAGTGAAGATGTCTTTCCACAAGAAGGGGAGTGTGTGGTTCCTAACTTTGTGGTTAGACGTGTCATGATTAATAAGGCGATAGGTGACCCGAATCAAAGGGAAAATCTATTCCATACTAAGTGTCTTGTAAAGGAGAATGTGTGCACCTTGGTGATTGATAGTGGTAGTTGTACAAATGTTGCGAGCCATGCTATGGTGAATTTCTTGAAGCTACCAACTACACCACACACTAGTCCTTACAAGCTACAATGGTTGAATGATTGTGGTGAATTAAGGGTCACAAGGCAATGTGTGATTCGGTTTAAGGTGGGAAACTACCACGATGAGGTACTTTGTGACGTGATCCCAATGCAAGCATGTCACTTGTTGTTAGGTAGACCATGGCAATATGATAGGTCTACTAAACACGATGGGAGGACCAACCGGTATACGCTTGAGAAGGATGGCCGAAAGGTCACACTTCATCCTCTTTCACCCTCCCAAGTAAACGAGTGGCACCAAAAGATGAGAGAGTTGAAGGGAAAGGGAAAGGAATCCGGGAAAGGAGAAAAGGGGGGGAGTGCCGTAGGTGAGGAAGTCGGGACATCCGAGGCTGTCCCAACGACAAGGGAGATGGAAAATGTAGTGATGTTGGCTAGGAGGAAAGAACTCTTCGTGGATCATGATGAAAACAAGCCGATGTTACTCTTGGCCCATTGTTTTAATACTAACCCCACTAATTCTTCCATTTCCCCTTTGATTTCTTGTGTGTTGCAGGAGTATGAAGATGTATTTCCTCAAGAACTTCCGCAAGGATTGCCCCCACTTCAGGGAATTGAGCACCAAATTGACTTGGTACCGGGTTCACAACTTCCTAACAAACCGGCCTATAGGAGCAATCCCATGGACACTAAGGAGCTTGAAAGACAAGTTGAGGAGCTTCTCAACAAGGGATACATCAAGGAAAGCATGAGTCCGTGTGCTGTTCCGGTGCTTTTGGTACCAAAGAAGGACGGAACTTGGCGTATGTGTGTCGATTGTAGAGCCATCAACAAAATCACTAAAAGGTATCGTCATCCAATCCCTAGACTAGATGATATGTTAGATGAACTCCACGGATCTTGTTTGTTTTCTAAAGTGGACCTTAGGAGTGGCTATCACCAAATTCGCATGCAACCCGGTGATGAGTGGAAGACCGCATTCAAGACCAAATTCGGTCTATATGAGTGGCTGGTCATGCCCTTCGGCCTTACCAATGCTCCTAGCACCTTTATGAGGCTAATGAATCATGTAATGAAGCCTTATATTGGAAAATTTGTGGTGGTTTACTTTGATGATGGGTTGGTATATAGTAAATCTATTGATGATCATGTAATGCATTTGAGATGTGTGTTTGATGTGCTCCGAAAGGAGAAGCTGTATGCCAACATGGAGAAGTGTTCTTTTGGTGTTGATAAGGTTATATTCTTGGGTTTTGTCGTGAGCTCAAGGGGTGTGGAAGTGGACGATTCCAAGATAGACTCTATTCGAAGTTGGCCGACCCCTAAAACTATTGGAGAAATCCGAAGTTTCCACGGGTTGGCAAGCTTCTATAGGAGGTTTGTCAAAGGATTTAGCTCCATAGCAGCCCCCTTAACCGAGGTAATTAGAAAAGACGGACCCTTTAAATGGGGTGATGAGCAAGCTAGGGCTTTTGAGGCCTTGAAAGCTACGCTCATCTCGGCGCCTTTATTGCAATTGCCCGATTTTGATAAGATGTTTGAAGTAGAGTGTGATGCTAGTAAGGTTGGAATCGGGGCTGTTTTGATGCAAGAAGGTAAGCCCGTTGCTTATTTCAGTGAAAAACTCAAAGGGGCAACTCTTAATTACTCAACTTATGATTTGGAGTTGTACGCCCTTGTTAGAGCTTTGGGAAATTGGCAACATTATTTGTGGCCTAAGGAGTTTGTGATACGAACGGATCAGGAGTCGTTGAAACACCTTAAGAGCCAAGACAAGTTGAATAGGCGTCATGCTAAGTGGATTGAGTTCATCGAGACTTTCCCTTATGTAATTCATTACAAAAGGGGAAAGGAAAATGTTGTTGCCGATGCCTTGTCTAGGAAGCATGTGCTTGTTGCTACCTTGTCTTCGAAATTGATGGGTTTTGAGAGCTTGCGGTTGTTGTATCCCGAGGATCCTACCTTTGCTCCTATCTTTAGGGAATGCGAAGAGTGGGGAAGGGACCGTTGGCTTAAAGAGAATGACCATTCCTCCTACTCTCGGTTCGATGGGTATTTGTTCAAAGGGAGGCGGTTGTGTGTTCCTTCTAGTTCTTGGAGGGAATTATTTGTGAGGGAGGCCCATGACGGAGGCCTCATGGGGCACTTTGGGGTAGACAAGACCCTCGGCATCTTAGAGGAGAACTTCTATTGGCCAAAAATGCGCAAAGACGTCACTAAAATTTGTAGTCAATGCGTGGCCTGCCGGAGTGCGAAATCTCGTCTCCTACCTCAAGGATTGTACACCCCACTCCCTACTCCCCTTAGACCTTGGTTGGACATTTCGATGGATTTTGTTTTGGGGCTGCCAAGGACTAGAAAGGGCCGAGATAGCATTTTTGTTATTGTTGATAGATTCTCTAAAATGGCTCATTTTATTCCATGTGCTAAAACCGAGGATGCTCGTAGTGTAGCTTCATTATTTGTTGAACATGTTGTAAAGCTTCACGGGGTACCGAGGACTATTGTGAGCGATAGGGACTCCAAGTTCCTAAGTCTCTTTTGGAAGTCCATGTGGGGTAGGCTTGGAACGAAGTTACTTTTCTCCACGTCTTGCCACCCACAAACCGATGGCCAAACGGAGGTAGTAAATAGAACCTTAGGGTCTATTCTACGTTCTATGGTTAAAGGTAAACTGACTTCATGGGAAGATCACCTACCCTTGGTGGAGTTTGCATACAACCGGGTAATACATTCGAGCACGGGAATGACTCCCTTTGAATGTGTTTACGGCCTAAATCCCCTTACCCCTTTAGATCTCACTCCTTTGTCTAGTGATCTCATGACCAGCTTAGATGGAAATAAAAGAGTCGAGGCAATGAAGAAAATGCATGAGACGGTGCGGCTCAAGCTTGAAAAGAAGAACCAAGAGGTTGCAAAAAGGGTAAACAAAGGGAGAAGAAGGCTTGTGCTTGAACCCAGAGATTGGGTGTGGGTGCATCTTCGAAAGGATCGGTTTCCAGCTCAAAGGAAGTCCAAATTGCTGCCAAGGGGTGATGGTCCTTTCCAAGTACTTGAGAGAATCAATGACAACGCCTACAAGATTGACCTTCCACCCGAATATCAAGTGCACAACACTTTCAACGTTGGTGATCTCTCCCTCGTTGATGCGGTTGAAGATGACCAAATGCTGAATTTGAGGTCAAATTCCTCTCAAGATGGAGAGGATGATACGGTTGGGGCAGCCTCCACACGTACACGGCCTTTCACACGAAGCCAAGCTCGGGAATTACAAAAACTCCAAGCTTTGTTCATGCAAGTGGCCGTGTGTGAGTTGGTGATTGAACCAACCAAGGACCTAAACGTTTTTATGTGTGAAGAGGGGTCCTAATGTGTAATAAACTACTCTTCAAGGTTGGCACAAGAAGCAAGGGCGGATGGGTCATTTTACCCTTTTGTTTGTAGTATAAATAGAACATGTTAGAGAGTTAGACTTCACTTTTTGAATGCTGAAGTTTGTAACCTAAAATACTAAACATTTCTCTCTCTCTTCCACACTTGGAAGCCGCCACTATTTCCTCACAAGTAGAGGGATACTTGTGTTGTCTCTTTGGCTAGAAACAAGGGTTTTGAGGTCTTTGAGTGCCTCTTGGTCCTCGTAAGAACTTGGTGTTTATATTCATTAGACTTAGGGTCCTCTCTTGATGTTAGGGTTCTTAGTTTCTTGAATGTTATATGTCAAGTTATCTATCTTTCTTTATCTTGTTGTTGTAGTTGATTTTGTTATCTTGAAGTCTAGTGAAGCCGTGTGGGGCTCTTTTCGATTCACTAGCATTGTTATCTATCTTGTTGTTCTTGTGTTGTTGGGCTGAAAAACTGAATGTTAAACTTGTTGTTCTTGGTGTTGTTGGACTGAAATCCGAGTCTACTTGATGTTCTTGTTGTTGTTGGTTCGATTTTGTATCAGGTCTGGCCTTCAATTTGGTGAATTCCATGGCAACCCACTTGTTCCTTTGGAAAGGAGTGGTTGGAGTTTTTTTTACTTACCATGCGACCCAACCTTTCATTTATTGATTAAAAATCCATGTGTATCCTTCCACACTTACGGTTGAGAGTTTCGATAGATTCCAAGATAGCCTTAAAAACATTTTTGTCCATGGTACCTAAGAAAATACAACAACAAAAAATAGTAAACTAGTTAGCCTAAAAAGTATACTCACACTCTCCCCTCTTTAGATACCTCACATTTGGGCTCACAAGTGTTGTAAGTCGGCTTGTATTCCGTGAGTCATTGAGGGGTGAGTTCTACTCTTGTCCAGAGTGGATTTCTGTTTGAAAGACTCAAACAAAATCTGGTTCGTACTTTGAGCCAAGGATATTCAACGAATCAAAAAGATAAAAAGCACACAAGGAACGTAAACATGAAGAAACGGACTCAAAACCAACTCATAATCTAGTAGGTGATTACTAGCTTGTAAATTAGTACTAGAACCAACAAAAGAAACTAAAGGAACAAGAAATAAAAGAAACTAAGAATCTAAAATTTTTAGCCTTAGGTCATTTTTGTAAGGTGATGACATGGCAGTATTGGACATTAAAATTTGTTGAAAGTTTGAGATATTTTCTTGTCTTCAAATTATGTTAATCAATTTTCAAGTTGGAATAGTGGAATTTCGACTAAGGGAGGGAACACCAAGAATTTGGAGCCTTTTTTTAAGTTCAAAAAGTGTTTGACTTTCTTGCACCCTTTTGGCTAAACACCTTTTTGAAAGACTTTTGGCTCTTTCCCTATTTGTATGGCTTGGTAGGTGGCCTTTCACCCTTTTGGTAACAAGCCTTTTTTGAGATCCCTTTGTCTTCCTTCCTCTTTAGTAAATGTCTTGGGAATGTTTTCAAGACAAAAAAAAGACTACACTCTTTTCCATCTTGTTTAAAGATCAAACCACCACTTTTCTCTTCAACAAATTAGGAAGATGGTGAAGAACACCAAGAACTCCAAGAACACAACTTTTGAAACTTGGTGTTCTAAGGTTCACCTTGGGATTTCCAACATCAAGAACACATGTTCAACCTCAAATCTTCAATAAAAAACATCAACTACACAATTTCAAGCCATCAAATATCTTGATACGTGATTGTGTACAAAACAACAAAAATAGCCAACAACATAAGACACAAGCCGAGACACAAGATGGAATTTCAACCCACGGCAACAACACAAGAAAATGAGAACAAGAACAAGATACAAACACAACAAAAACTATGAAAATAAAAATAGTTAACTTGACATAAGAAGATACATATTTTAAGAACCAAGATTTGTATCAAATATCAAGACCCCTACAACCCATATAATCAAACATCAAGCTCTTACGTAGACACAAGCGGGAACTCACTCTCCTCAAGAACCAATGTTTCTAGACAAATGCAACATTAGTGATTCCACAAAAAGTGCTACCCTAGTTACGGTTACAACACTCTCTCTCTCAAGAGATGATCTCTTTTGATATCATTCAGCAACTAAGTGAAATAACCCTAAAATGTTCTATTATAATCTATTACAAGATAAAGAAAAAATTACAAAGGTACCCTTAATGAGTGGGGACCCTATGGAGTGCAAGGAGGGACATAAAATAACCAAGACACCCTTAATGAGTGGGCTCCTTGGAGTGTGAAGAAGGGCGGTCATGGAGTGTTTAAAGCTCTTCTTAACACTTTAACATATAAAATACCTTGTGTCATTTTGGCCTTCACAATTATTCTTCATCACTTGGACTCTCTCGGTGTCTCATTTAAGGCACAAGTTCCAAGAAACCTTCCACACACGTGATTGATCTTTTATGGGCTCAAAATGGGTCCCCCGTCACGTTCACATACTCTCAATGTCCCCACAACTGGATTCTTTCTGAGTTGGCCTTGCATGATGTCATCAAAAGCTAAGATGGTAGTTTGGCTAGTACCATCCTTCATTTCTTAATAAGGATTCAACCTCAAATCCATACCTTGCACCAAAAAAGAATGGATAAACAAGCACAAACTCCTCATGGCATGATACAAAATCAAACCAACAACACCAAGAGCTTCAAGTAGGCTCGGATTTCAGTCCAACAACACAAGATCAACAAGTTTAAAGTTTCGGTTTTTCAGTCCAACAACACAAGAATAACAAGATAAACAACAATGCTAGTGAATCGAAAAGAGCCCCACACGGCTTCACTAGACTTTAAGATGACAAAATCACCAACAACCACAAGATAAGGAAAGATAGATAACTTGACATATAACATTCAAGAAACTAAGAACCCTAACATCAAGAGAGGACCCTAAGTCTAATGAATATAAACACCAAGTTCTTACGAGGACCAAGAGGCACTCAACGACCTCAAAACCCTTGTTTCTAGCCAAAGAGACAACACAAGTATCCCTCTACTTGTGAGATAGTAGTGGCGGCTTCCAAGAGTGGAAGAGAGAGAGAGAAGTTTAGTGTTCTTTAGGTTACAAAAATCAGCATTCAAAAAGTGAGGACTAACTCTCTAACATGTTCTATTTATACTACAAACAAAAGGGGTAAAATGACCCATCCGCCCTTGCTTCTTGTGCCAACCTTGAAGAGTAGCTTATTACACATTAAGACCTCTCTTCACACATAAAAACGTTTAGGTCCTTGGTTGGTTCAATCACCAACTCACACACGGCCACTTGCATGAACAAAGCTTGGAGTTTTTGTAATTCCCGAGCTTGGCTTCGTGTGAAAGGCCGTGTACCTGTGGAGGCTGCCCCAACCGTATCATCCTCTCCATCTTGAGAGGAATTTGACCTCAAATTCAGCACTTGGTCATCTTCAACCGTATCCACGAGGGAGAGATCACCAACGTTGAAAGTGTTGTGCACTTGATATTCCGGTGGAAGGTCAATCTTGTAGGCGTTGTCATTGATTCTCTCAAGTACTTGGAAAGGACCATCACCCCTTGGCAGCAATTTGGACTTCCTTTGAGCTGGAAACCGATCCTTCCGAAGATGCACCCATACCCAATCTCCGGGTTCAAGCACAAGCCTTCTTCTCCCTTTGTTTACCCTTTTTGCAACCTCTTGGTTCTTCTTTTCAAGTTTGATCCGCACCGTCTCATGCATTTTCTTCATTGCCTCGGCTCTTTTATTTCCATCTAAGCTGGTCATGAGATCACTAGACAAAGGAGTGAGATCTAGAGGGGTAAGGGGATTTAGGCCGTAAACACATTCAAAGGGAGTCATTCCCGTGCTCGAATGTATTACCCGGTTGTATGCAAACTCCACCAAGGGTAGGTGATCTTCCCATGAAGTCAGTTTACCTTTAACCATAGAACGTAGCATAGACCCTAAGGTTCTATTTACTACCTCCGTTTGGCCATCGGTTTGTGGGTGGCATGACGTGGAGAAAAGTAACTTCGTTCCAAGCCTACCCCACATGGACTTCCAAAAGAGACTTAGGAACTTGGAGTCCCTATCGCTCACAATAGTCCTCGGTACCCCGTGAAGCTTTACAACATGTTCAACAAATAATGAAGCTACACTACGAGCATCCTCGGTTTTAGCACATGGAATAAAATGAGCCATTTTAGAGAATCTATCAACAATAACAAAAATGCTATCTCGGCCCTTTCTAGTCCTTGGCAGCCCCAAAACAAAATCCATCGAAATGTCCAACCAAGGTCTAAGGGGAGTAGGGAGTGGGGTGTATAATCCTTGAGGTAGGAGACGAGATTTCGCACTCCGGCAGGCCACGCATTGACTACAAATTTTAGTGACGTCTTTGCGCATTTTGGGCCAATAGAAGTTCTCCTCTAAGATTCCGAGGGTCTTGTCTACCCCAAAGTGCCCCATGAGGCCTCCGTCATGGGCCTCCCTCACAAATAATTCCCTCCAAGAACTAGAAGGAACACACAACCTCCTCCCTTTGAACAAATACCCATCGAACCGAGAGTAGGAGGAATGGTCATTCTCCTTAAGCCAACGGTCCCTTCCCCACTCTTCGCATTCCCTAAAAATAGGAGCAAAGGTAGGATCCTCGGGATACAACAACCGCAAGCTCTCAAAACCCATCAATTTCGAAGACAAGGTAGCAACAAGCACATGCTTCCTAGACAAGGCATCGGCAACAACATTTTCCTTTCCCCTTTTGTAATGAATTACATAAGGGAAAGTCTCGATGAACTCAATCCACTTAGTATGACGCCTATTCAACTTGTCTTGGCTCTTAAGGTGTTTCAACGACTCATGATCCGTTCGTATCACAAACTCCTTAGGCCAAAAATAATGTTGCCAATTTCCCAAAGCTCTAACAAGGGCGTACAACTCCAAATCATAAGTTGAGTAATTAAGAGTTGCCCCTTTGAGCTTTTCACTGAAATAAGCAACGGGCTTACCTTCTTGCATCAAAACAGCCCCGATGCCAACCTTACTAGCATCACACTCTACTTCAAACATCTTATCAAAATCGGGCAATTGCAATAAAGGCGCCGAGATGAGCGTAGCTTTCAAGGCCTCAAAAGCCCTAGCTTGCTCATCACCCCATTTAAAGGGTCCGTCCTTTCTAATTACCTCGGTCAAGGGGGCTGCTATGGAACTAAACCCCTTGACAAACCTCCTATAAAAGCTTGCCAACCCGTGGAAACTTCGGATTTCTCCAATAGTTTTAGGGGTCGGCCAACTTCGAATAGAGTCTATCTTGGAATCGTCCACTTCCACACCCCTTGAGCTCACGACAAAACCCAAGAATATAATCTTATCAACACCAAAAGAACACTTCTCCATGTTGGCATACAGCTTCTCCTTTCGGAGCACATCAAACACACATCTCAAATGCATTACATGATCATCAATAGATTTACTATACACCAACACATCATCAAAGTAAACCACCACAAATTTTCCAATATAAGGCTTCATTACATGATTCATTAGCCTCATAAAGGTGCTAGGAGCATTGGTAAGGCCGAAGGGCATGACCAGCCACTCATATAGACCGAATTTGGTCTTGAATGCGGTCTTCCACTCATCACCGGGTTGCATGCGAATTTGGTGATAGCCACTCCTAAGGTCCACTTTAGAAAACAAACAAGATCCCTGGAGCTCATCTAACATATCATCTAGTCTAGGGATTGGATGACGATACCTTATAGTGATTTTGTTGATGGCTCTACAATCGACGCACATGCGCCAAGTTCCGTCCTTCTTTGGTACCAAAAGCACCGGAACAGCACACGGACTCATTCTTTCCTTGATGTATCCCTTGTTGAGAAGCTCCTCAACTTGTCTTTCAAGCTCCTTAGTGTCCATGGGATTGCTCCTATAGGCCGGTTTGTTTGGAAGTTGTGAACCCGGCACCAAATCAATTTGGTGCTCAATTCCCCGAAGTGGGGGTAATCCTTGCGGAAGTTCTTGAGGAAATACATCTTCATACTCCTGCAACACACAAGAAATCAAAGGGGAAATGGAAGAATTAGTGGGGTTAGTATTAAAACAATGGGCCAAAAGTAACATCGGCTTGTTTTCATCATGGTCCACGAAGAGTTCTTTCCTCCTAGCCAACATCACTACGTTTTCCATCTCTCTTGTCGTTGGGACAGCCTCGGATGTCCCTACTTCCTCACCTACGGCACTCCCCCCCTTATCTCCCTTTTTGGATTCCCCCCCCTTTCCCTTCAACTCCCTCATCTTTTGATGCCACTCATTTACTTGGGAGGGTGAGAGAGGATGAAGTGTGACCTTTCGGCCATCCTTCTCAAGCGTATACCGGTTGGACCTCCCATCGTGTTTAGTAGACCTATCATATTGCCATGGTCTACCTAACAACAAGTGACATGCTTGCATTGGGATCACGTCACAAAGTACCTCATCTTGGTAGTTTCCCACCTTAAACCGAATCACACATTGCCTCGTGACCCTTAATTCACCACAATCATTCAACCATTGTAGCTTGTAAGGACTAGTGTGTGGTGTAGTTGGTAGCTTCAAGAAATTTACCATAGCATGGCTCGCAACATTTGTACAACTACCACTATCAATCACCAAGGTGCACACATTCTCCTTTACAAGACACTTAGTATGGAATAGATTTTCCCTTTGACTCGGGTCATCTATCGCCTTACTAATCATGACACGTCTAACCACAAAGTTTGGAACCACACACTCCCCCTCTTGTGGATAGACATCTTCACTACCATCTACTTCATCAACATTCGGCCCATTTTCCGCTCCCTCTCCATCTTGAGGCTCGGCCTCATCCTCCCCCCTTTCGGAAACCACCTCCTCACCAAGGTAGTACACCTTTCCTTCTCGTAGGATCACATTGCGCCGGTTCGGACATTCGTTGGCCTTATGCCCCCAACCTTGGCACTTGAAGCATTGGAACCCCTTTGGGTTGGTATATTTGTGAGCCTCCGGTTTCGGAGGGAATTTAGGGACGGTTTTGGACTCGGGCAGCTTCATAGGGGCGGGTTGGTCCTTGTTTTTGGTCCAACCCGAGGGGGTTTGTACCCTTGCCTTGAAGGATGATCTCTCCTTAAGTTCCCTTTCAATCTCAAGGGCCGCTTGGAATATACCGTCAATGGTTTCAAACCGGTGAAGGGTCAAATGAGTGGAGATCTCTTTGTTCAACCCACACTTGAACCGGATGATGTCGTGACTGATTTGCTCCCCTCGATGATCAAGTTTCAACATGAGTTGTTGATACGGGACAAATGGCCTTCTTATCTTTTGATGACATTTTTGGAGGCCAACACATAGAGACTCAAGACTTGGTCACCTCGAGAAAACAAGAACATGCATGGAGGACCCGTTTTGAGCATAACTTAAAGCAATCTCGCGTGTGGAAGATTGCTTGGAGAATTTAAGGTTGAGGACTCACGGTTTTGGGCCTTAATTAAGGGTGTTTTGGACATTACACATGGTGTATTTACACACCATGGCCGCCCCTCTCATTAAGGGCAAAGTGGTCTTTTGTCTTCTTTTGTAATACACTATAAATAGGCCCCTTAGTCTTATTTTCACTTAGTTTTTGGATGATGAAGAATTGAAAGCAATATTCTCTCTCTCTTTTGAGAGTGTAACTCCATTAGTTGTAGGACTTGGAAAAGTCACCCTTAGCATAGGGCTTGGAAAAGCCAATATTGATCTTTGCTTGGAAACGGTAGATCTTGAGGCGAGTTCGTTCCCTTGGTGGTCACCGTAAGAGTGTGGTTTTGATTGTTACATTCATTAGGGGTTTTTGAGTTTAATATACTCTTTAGTTCTTAATCTTGTAATAATCTTGGTCTCACTATCTATCTTTATTTTTCTTGCAATCGTGTATGTGTTGTTGTAGTGGACTGTTTTGGGCCTTCGTTGGATCCGAAACTTGTATTGTTGTTGTACATCTTGTTCATCACGTTTTGGTACTGTTTTGGTGTTGAAATACACCCTTGTATCTTGTATTCTTGTTGTTGGTAGCGAATCCGAGAGTGGTCTCCATCTTGGTCCTCAAATCCTTAAGATTAGTGGACTGTTTTGGAGTTGTTTCGTGCTTCCCTTGCCTTTATCGTATCATTTGGTATCAGAGCATGGCTTGATCTTGTTCCTACAAGATCAATCTTGGGCTTTCTTGTTAAAAAAAAAAAAAAAAAAAAAGGAAAAACTGAAATTTCCAGAAAAATAGCAATCTGTCCGTGTTTGTGTTCTTGGCCAAAATCGTGTTCTTGTTGTGTCTTGGCCGAGATTTGTTGTTGTATGTCCATACCCCCGGTATCTCCTAGGTTCTCCTCGACCCCCTCTTAACTCCTCCTCCCTCATATAAGCATCATCAAAGACTCCATCTCCTTCATACTCCTCTCTACCGTATCCTTCAAAGTGGGCTGGTCGGCCTTGGCCGTTTTGATTCGGAGGATTTGGAATTTGTGGTCTTTGGTTTAATGGAGCTTGGAATGGAGGGTTCGGATTTAGTGGAGGTACTTGGCGTCCAAATCCCCCTTGTGGAATTGGAGGGCCTTGGAAATGTAGTGGTCTAGTGGAGTCTCGGTTTGGAGGAAAATAGGTAGTTTGGCTTGCGGTATTTAGTGGAGCTTGGGGTGCATTTAGCATTTGGTGGACTGTTTCGGGGGTGATGGTTGCGGAGGAGGTTCTATCATGACCATTGGTAGATACATGTAGAGGAGTAGAAGGACGAGAGTTCCTTTGACTCTCCACTTGTTCTAATCTCCCACTAATAGTCGATACTTCCCCCTTTATTGCTGCCAAGTCCCCTCTCACGGCCCCAAATTCCGAATTCAACCTTTCAAGTGTCCGGGTAACGGCCTCAAGAGTGACCCTCATAGAATCAAGGGCATTAGTATCCACACTATGAGACGTAGTTCCTTCCATTGTCAAGATATTATCCGCCTTAGTTCACCACAAGTTCGTGTTCCACAAGTGTTGTATAATTGGCTAGTAACCGTGAAAATTTTAAGGTATGAGTACAACTCTTATCCGGAATGGATTCTTGTTTGAAGACTCAAAGAATTCTTGTCGGACTAGAGTCAAAAATCAGCAACTCATTCAAACGAATAAAAGCACTCAAATAAACGTTGACACGAACAAACGGCGCAAGGATCTAATTGACAACTTAGTAGGAATGTACTAGTTTGTTAATTAGTTCTAGGACCAAGTAAAGGAAACCAAGGATCAACAATTAGCAACCAAAGAATATCCTAAGTTGAGCTTATAGTGACGTGGCAGCATGCAATGGTTCCACACGTTTTCTTTACTCCTTTTTTTTTTTTTTTGTCAATATTCACACAACTTGTTATAGTTTTCAAAGTGTTTTTTGGTGGGAAAATAAAATCTTGTAATATTTCACCCTTTTCAAACTCAAGAAAGGGATGTTTGGAAGACTAATCCCACAAAACAAGGCTCCTTGAATTAGGGAAAAGTGATTGACAAGACTACAAGGTGATGGGTGCAAGTCTTTCACAACAACTTTATAGCTTGTCTTACAAATTGAGCACACACAAGATGAACAAGATAAACAAGTTCAAAAGATGAACACCTCAACAATCTTCTTCAACTTCTTTAGCACATAAACACAACATCCACCGATTTTATTTTCTTTTGGGCATCAACAACATACAACTTTCGGCCACTTCAAGTCACTACACAATGTTCAAGTTTTCAAGCTCAACTTTCGGATCTAGACACCTTAGTGTTGGTGAGAAAGAAACCAACACTAGGAACTCACTAAACAAGAAAAATTAACACTTATATCTAGACATGCAACATCATTTTCGGATTCCACTTTTGGTGTTGTTTGTTTAAGCCGTGTACTAGCCCAAGATGGGTTATGTTGGAACACAACCGGTCAAGCTTTGATACCAAATGATACAAGATCAAACCAACAACACCAAGAACTACAAGTTGGTTCGAATTTCAGTCCAACAACACAAGAACAACAAGCTTAAATTTCAGTTTTTCAGCTCAACAACACAAGAACAACAAGATGAACAACAATGCTAGTGAATCGAAAATAGCCCCACACGGCTTCACTAGACTTTAAGATAAGAAAATCAACAACAACCACAAGATAAAGAAAAGATAGATAACTTGACATATAACATTCAAGATACTAAGAACCCTAACATCAAGAGAGGACCCTAAGTCTAATGAATGTAAACACCAAGTTCTTACGAGGACCAAGAGGCACTCAAAGACCTCAAAACCCTTGTTTCTAGCCCAAAGAGACAACACAAGTATCCCTCTACTTGTGAGAGATTGGTGGCGGCTCCAAGAGAGGAAAAGAGAGAGAGAAATGTTTAGTGTTTAGGTTACAAAATCAGATTTCAAAAAGTGAAGTCTAACTCTCTAACATGTTCTATTTATACTACAAACAAAAGGGCAAAATGACCCATCCGCCCTTGCTTCATGTGCCATCCTTGAAGAGTAGTTTATTACACATTAGGACCCCTCTTCACACATAAAAACGTTTTGGTCCTTGGTTGGTTCAATCACCAACTCACACACGGCCATTTGCATGAACAAAGCTTGGAGTTTTTGTAATTCCCGAGCTTGGCTTCGTGTGAAAGGCCGTGTATGTGTGGAGGCTGTCCCAACCGTATCATCCTCTCCATCTTGAGAGGAATTTGACCTCAAATTCAGCATTTGGTCATCTTCAACCGCATCAACGAGGGAGAGATCACCAACGTTGAAAGTGTTGTGCACTTGATATTCCGGTGGAAGGTCGATCTTGTAGGCGTTGTCATTGATTCTCTCAAGTACTTGGAAAGGACCATCACCCCTTGGCAGCAACTTGGACTTCTTTTGAGCTGGAAACCGATCCTTTCGAAGATGCACCCACACCCAATCTCCGGGTTCAAGCACAAGCCTTCTTCTCCCTTTGTTTACCCTTTTTGCAACCTCTTGGTTCTTCTTTTCAAGCTTGAGCCGCACCGTCTCATGCATTTTCTTCATTGCTTCGGCTCTTTTATTTCCATCTAAGCTGGTCATGAGATCACTAGACAAAGGAGTGAGATCTAAAGGGGTAAGGGGATTTAGGCCGTAAACACATTCAAAGGGAGTCATTCCCGTGCTCGAATGTATTACCCGATTGTATGCAAACTCCACCAAGGGTAGGTGATCTTCCCATGAAGTCAGTTTACCTTTAACCATAGAACGTAGCATAGACCCTAAGGTTCTATTTACTACCTCCGTTTGGCCATCGGTTTGTGGGTGGCAAGACGTGGAGAAAAGTAACTTCGTTCCAAGCCTACCCCACATGGACTTCCAAAAGAGACTTAGGAACTTGGAGTCCCTATCGCTCACAATAGTCCTCGGTACCCCGTGAAGCTTTACAACATGTTCAACAAATAATGAAGCTACACTACGAGCATCCTCGGTTTTAGCACATGGAATAAAATGAGCCATTTTAGAGAATCTATCAACAATAACAAAAATGCTATCTCGGCCCTTTCTAGTCCTTGGCAGCCCCAAAACAAAATCCATCGAAATGTCCAACCAAGGTCTAAGGGGAGTAGGGAGTGGGGTGTACAATCCTTGAGGTAGGAGACGAGATTTCGCACTCCGGCAGGCCACGCATTGACTACAAATTTTAGTGACGTCTTTGCGCATTTTTGGCCAATAGAAGTTCTCCTCTAAGATTCCGAGGGTCTTGTCTACCCCAAAGTGCCCCATGAGGCCTCCGTCATGGGCCTCCCTCACAAATAATTCCCTCCAAGAACTAGAAGGAACACACAACCGCCTCCCTTTGAACAAATACCCATCGAACCGAGAGTAGGAGGAATGGTCACTCTCCTTAAGCCAACGGTCCCTTCCCCACTCTTCGCATTCCCTAAAGATAGGAGCAAAGGTAGGATCCTCGGGATACAACAACCGCAAACTCTCAAAACCCATCAATTTCGAAGACAAGGTAGCAACAAGCACATGCTTCCTAGACAAGGCATCGGCAACAACATTTTCCTTTCCCCTTTTATAATGAATTACATAAGGGAAAGTCTCGATGAACTCAATCCACTTAGCATGACGCCTATTCAACTTGTCTTGGCTCTTAAGGTGTTTCAACGACTCATGATCCGTTCGTATCACAAACTCCTTAGGCCACAAATAATGTTGCCAATTTCCCAAAGCTCTAACAAGGGCGTACAACTCCAAATCATAAGTTGAGTAATTAAGAGTTGCCCCTTTGAGCTTTTCACTGAAATAAGCAACGGGCTTACCTTCTTGCATCAAAACAGCCCCGATGCCAACCTTACTAGCATCACACTCTACTTCAAACATCTTATCAAAATCGGGCAATTGCAATAAAGGCGCCGAGATGAGCGTAGCTTTCAAGGCCTCAAAAGCCCTAGCTTGCTCATCACCCCATTTAAAGGGTCCGTCTTTTCTAATTACCTCGGTTAAGGGGGCTGCTATGGAACTAAATCCTTTGACAAACCTCCTATAGAAGCTTGCCAACCCGTGGAAACTTCGGATTTCTCCAATAGTTTTAGGGGTCGGCCAACTTCGTATAGAGTCTATCTTGGAATCGTCCACTTCCACACCCCTTGAGCTCACGACAAAACCCAAGAAGATAATTTTATCAACACCAAAAGAACACTTCTCCATGTTGGCATACAGCTTCTCCTTTCGGAGCACATCAAACACACATCTCAAATGCATTACATGATCATCAATAGATTTACTATATACCAACACATCATCAAAGTAAACCACCACAAATTTTCCAATATAAGGCTTCATTACATGATTCATTAGCCTCATAAAGGTGCTAGGAGCATTGGTAAGGCCGAAGGGCATGACCAGCCACTCATATAGACCAAATTTGGTCTTGAATGCGGTCTTCCACTCATCATCGGGTTGCATGCGAATTTGGTGATAGCCACTCCTAAGGTCCACTTTAGAAAACAAACAAGATCCGTGGAGCTCATCTAACATATCATCTAGTCTAGGGATTGGATGACGATACCTTATAGTGATTTTGTTGATGGCTCTACAATCGACGCACATACGCCACGTTTCGTCCTTCTTTGGTACCAAAAGCACCGGAACAGCACACGGACTCATGCTTTCCTTGATGTATCCCTTGTTGAGCAGCTCCTCAACTTGTCTTTCAAGCTCCTTAGTGTCCATGGGATTGCTCCTATAGGCCGGTTTGTTTGGAAGTTGTGAACCCGGCACCAAATCAATTTGGTGCTCAATTCCCCGAAGTGGGGGCAATCCTTGCGGAAGTTCTTGAGGAAATACATCTTCATACTCCTGCAACACATAAGAAATCAAAGGGGAAATGGAAGAGTTAGTGGGGTTAGTATTAAAACAATGGGCCAAGAGTAGCATCGGCTTGTTTTCATCATGATCCACGAAGAGTTCTTTCCTCCTAGCCAACATCACCACATTTTCCATCTCCTTTGTCGTTGGGACAGCCTCGGATGTCCCGACTTCCTCACCTACGGCACCCCCCCCCCCTTTTCTCCCTTCCCGGATTCCTTCCCCTTTCCCTTCAACTCTCTCATCTTTTGATGCCACTCGTTTACTTGGGAGGGTGAAAGAGGATGAAGTGTGACCTTTCGGCCATCCTTCTCAAGCGTATACCGGTTGGTCCTCCCATCGTGTTTAGTAGACCGATCATATTGCCATGGTCTTCCTAACAATAAGTGACATGCTTGCATTGGGATTACGTCACAAAGTACCTCATCGTGGTAGTTTCCCACCTTAAACCAAATCACACATTGCTGTGTGACCCTTAATTCACCACAATCATTCAACCATTGTAGCTTGTAAGGACTCGTGTGTGGGGTAGTTGGTAGCTTCAAGAAATTTACCATAGCATGGCTCGCAACATTTGTACAACTACCACTATCAATCACCAAGGTGCACACATTCTCCTTTATGAGACACTTAGTATGGAATAGATTTTCCCTTTGACTCGGGTCACCTATCGCCTTACTAATCATGACACGTCTAACCACAAAGTTAGGAACCACACACTCCCCTTCTTGCGGATAAACATCTTCACTACCGTCTACTTCATCATCATTCGGCCCATTTTCAGCTCCCTCTCCATCTTGAGGCTCGGCCTCATCCTCCCCCCTTTCGGAATCCACCTCCTCACCAAGGTAGTATACCTTTCCTTCTCGTAGGATCACATTGCGCCGGTTCGGACATTCATTGGCCTTATGCCCCCAACCTTGGCACTTGAAGCATTGGAACCCCTTTGGGTTGGGATATTTGTGAGCCTCCGGTTTCGGGGGAAATTTAGGGACTGTTTTGGACTCGGGCAGCTTCGTAGGTGCGGGTTGGTCCTTGTTTTTGGTCCAACCCGAGGGAGTTGGTACCCTTGCCTTGAAGGATGATCTCTCCTTAAGTTCCCTTTCAATCTCAAGGGCCGCTTGGAATATACCGTCAATGGTTTCAAACCGGTGAAGGGTCAAATGAGTGGAGATCTCTTTGTTCAATCCGCACTTGAACCGGATGATGTCGTGGCTGATTTGCTCCCCACGATGATCAAGTTTCAACATGAGTTGTTGGAACTCGTCAAAGTAGGCCATTACACTCTTGCCTCCTTGCCGCAAGCCATATAACCTAGCAAGCAACTCATGACGATATCTCTCGGGAAGGTATCGTTGTCTCATCAAATACCTCAACCGAAACCAAGGTGGTGGCTGTCCATCGACTAATTCATTACCAAATCGTTTAACATACTCCCACCAAGTGTTAGCATAGCCCTCGAGGTGAGCTATAGCGTAGCAACTCTTCTTTTCGTCCGAGATGTCATTAACTTGGAAAACTTTGTCACAAGCCGATTCCCAAGTCAAGTAGGCCTCGGGATCACTTTCACCCTTAAAGATGGGTAGGCTCAACTTGATGGTGTTGATGCCTACCTCTCTCTCTTGGTGTCGGTTTCCCCTATCTCCATACCCCCGGTATCTCCTAGGTTCTCCTCGACCCCCTCTTAACTCCTCCTCCCTCATATAAGCATCATCAAAGACTCCATCTCCTTCATACTCCTCTCTACCGTATCCTTCAAAGTGGGCTGGTCGGCCTTGGCCGTTTTGATTCGGAGGATTTGGAATTTGTGGTCTTTGGTTTAATGGAGCTTGGAATGGAGGGTTCGGATTTAGTGGAGGTACTTGGCGTCCAAATCCCCCTTGTGGAATTGGAGGGCCTTGGAAATGTAGTGGTCTAGTGGAGTCTCGGTTTGGAGGAAAATAGGTAGTTTGGCTTGCGGTATTTAGTGGAGCTTGGGGTGCATTTAGCATTTGGTGGACTGTTTCGGGGGTGATGGTTGCGGAGGAGGTTCTATCATGACCATTGGTAGATACATGTAGAGGAGTAGAAGGACGAGAGTTCCTTTGACTCTCCACTTGTTCTAATCTCCCACTAATAGTCGATACTTCCCCCTTTATTGCTGCCAAGTCCCCTCTCACGGCCCCAAATTCCGAATTCAACCTTTCAAGTGTCCGGGTAACGGCCTCAAGAGTGACCCTCATAGAATCAAGGGCATTAGTATCCACACTATGAGACGTAGTTCCTTCCATTGTCAAGATATTATCCGCCTTAGTTCACCACAAGTTCGTGTTCCACAAGTGTTGTATAATTGGCTAGTAACCGTGAAAATTTTAAGGTATGAGTACAACTCTTATCCGGAATGGATTCTTGTTTGAAGACTCAAAGAATTCTTGTCGGACTAGAGTCAAAAATCAGCAACTCATTCAAACGAATAAAAGCACTCAAATAAACGTTGACACGAACAAACGGCGCAAGGATCTAATTGACAACTTAGTAGGAATGTACTAGTTTGTTAATTAGTTCTAGGACCAAGTAAAGGAAACCAAGGATCAACAATTAGCAACCAAAGAATATCCTAAGTTGAGCTTATAGTGACGTGGCAGCATGCAATGGTTCCACACGTTTTCTTTACTCCTTTTTTTTTTTTTTTGTCAATATTCACACAACTTGTTATAGTTTTCAAAGTGTTTTTTGGTGGGAAAATAAAATCTTGTAATATTTCACCCTTTTCAAACTCAAGAAAGGGATGTTTGGAAGACTAATCCCACAAAACAAGGCTCCTTGAATTAGGGAAAAGTGATTGACAAGACTACAAGGTGATGGGTGCAAGTCTTTCACAACAACTTTATAGCTTGTCTTACAAATTGAGCACACACAAGATGAACAAGATAAACAAGTTCAAAAGATGAACACCTCAACAATCTTCTTCAACTTCTTTAGCACATAAACACAACATCCACCGATTTTATTTTCTTTTGGGCATCAACAACATACAACTTTCGGCCACTTCAAGTCACTACACAATGTTCAAGTTTTCAAGCTCAACTTTCGGATCTAGACACCTTAGTGTTGGTGAGAAAGAAACCAACACTAGGAACTCACTAAACAAGAAAAATTAACACTTATATCTAGACATGCAACATCATTTTCGGATTCCACTTTTGGTGTTGTTTGTTTAAGCCGTGTACTAGCCCAAGATGGGTTATGTTGGAACACAACCGGTCAAGCTTTGATACCAAATGATACAAGATCAAACCAACAACACCAAGAACTACAAGTTGGTTCGAATTTCAGTCCAACAACACAAGAACAACAAGCTTAAATTTCAGTTTTTCAGCTCAACAACACAAGAACAACAAGATGAACAACAATGCTAGTGAATCGAAAATAGCCCCACACGGCTTCACTAGACTTTAAGATAAGAAAATCAACAACAACCACAAGATAAAGAAAAGATAGATAACTTGACATATAACATTCAAGATACTAAGAACCCTAACATCAAGAGAGGACCCTAAGTCTAATGAATGTAAACACCAAGTTCTTACGAGGACCAAGAGGCACTCAAAGACCTCAAAACCCTTGTTTCTAGCCCAAAGAGACAACACAAGTATCCCTCTACTTGTGAGAGATTGGTGGCGGCTCCAAGAGAGGAAAAGAGAGAGAGAAATGTTTAGTGTTTAGGTTACAAAATCAGATTTCAAAAAGTGAAGTCTAACTCTCTAACATGTTCTATTTATACTACAAACAAAAGGGCAAAATGACCCATCCGCCCTTGCTTCATGTGCCATCCTTGAAGAGTAGTTTATTACACATTAGGACCCCTCTTCACACATAAAAACGTTTTGGTCCTTGGTTGGTTCAATCACCAACTCACACACGGCCATTTGCATGAACAAAGCTTGGAGTTTTTGTAATTCCCGAGCTTGGCTTCGTGTGAAAGGCCGTGTATGTGTGGAGGCTGTCCCAACCGTATCAATATTGTTATTGTGGATTGGAGTTGGCCGTGTGAAAAATTGTTGGTGTTCTTGAAGATTATTGTTGTAGTTCTTGTTGTTGTTGTTGTTGTTCTTGATGTTCATCACCACCTTCATATATTGTTGAAGATAAAGTGAATGCTAAATCCAAAAAGTTGAAGGAAAAAGGTGTATTATTTGTTAGTCTTGAAAGACACTACAACCAACAAAGACCTATCAATCAAGTCTCAACCACTTTCCAACACTTTTCCATGATTTACGGATCCATGTTTTAAGGAGAAGTACAATAAAGTCAAGTCTTGAAAACTTGAAATTGAAAAGGGCTCCAAGACTTGTTTGAATTTCCCTCCTTAAACAAATTCCACCAAAGTCCAAATTGAAAAATTGACCAAGACTTGAAATTGGACAACAAAAGTTGTGTGGGACCGAAACCAATACGTGACTGCCATGTCATCACTGCTACTGTTCACGCAATAATTCCGAGCTCAAAATTTTAGATTCTTAGTTTCATCTTATTGTTTCATTAGTTTCATGTCTTGATTCTAGAATTAATTAACAACTAGTAATCACCTACTTAGTTGTAGATTAATTATTGAATCTGTTTCTTCGTGTCTTCGTTGTTTGTGTGCTTTTCTCATTTTTAACTCGTAGTAACTTCTTTGTTTCAAGTTCGTAAGTGAATTTTATTTTTTGTGTCTTGAGTCGATCAAACAAGAATCTATTCCGGCCGCCAAGTAGAATTGACCTCCTATTGACTACCGGAGTATAAGCAACTTTCAATATTCGCCGCTCCAATTGTGAGGATCACAAAGGTGAGTGTATACGAGTGTTGGTGAGGAGCTTTACTACTAATCTTGTTTGTTCATTTTGTAGGTTTAAAGGGTGATATAAGGGGAACATGTCTTCGATAGCCGGGGATTATTGTGACTACAACATGGGAGACTATGATTGTAGTGAAGGGTTTTATGGCTACGAAGTTGAGGGAGATTGCGGAGGCTATGAAAATAGCCATGATCGAGACTTGGGCAGATTTGAAAGTTACTGTTTTAAGGGAGAAAATGAGGTGAATGAAGTGCCTAGTGCTTATGGTAACTTTGGAGATGATGTAGGACCTCGTGATGGATCTTATGATGATGTTGGGGCATGTGAGGAGTCTTACACTTCTTACTCCGAACCTAGATTTGGTGTTAGGTATAACCCTTTTGTTTGCAAAGCTTATGAGAGCTATGATGAGGGTACACGTGAGGAGTATGAAGATCCATATTCTCCACCTTGTAGTACTTCTTATCAAAGTCGATATAGTGTGAATGGTTATACTAGCTCTAGTGGAGGTTGTCCAATGAGAAGAAGAGGATATGCATCTCCAAAACTAAGGGGTACTCGTATGCCTTACAATGTAGATCCAAGAAGGAGTGTACACTCCGGAAAGGTGACTATTTGTGGGATACCGGGCTGCCTTATGGTGTTGAATGATAGGTACTACGGAAACTACATTCTTCCGTCCATGGTTGATTACTTGGGGTTATTGCGAGAGCCTTTACTTGTTCCATACTACTTGGGCGAGTTCAAGGTTACCGAGAGGGTAAAAGTTGTCTTCTCCCAATTTGATTACCATGAGGAGGTGTGGTGTGATGTTTTTTCCTTAACCTACGGTCATATGAGCTTGGGTGCCGATTGGTTTGCACGACATCAAGTTCCTAACGTGCAAAAGTGGCCTAATATTGTAAGAGACCAATGGGGAAATCGCCTCATAACATACTTGCTACCCAAACCGCAAAGAGAAATGTTTACCTACTCCAATCCGATTTATGATGAGAGACAAAAGATTGAGAGGAGTAAGGGAGTGCAAGGTGGCAATCCGAGAGTGGAAAAAGGAGAGGATATGTGGAGCGAAGTGAGGGGATTGCCACCAAACCGTGCTAACATTGGTTGTCCTTCCATTTCTAAGGACATTTGTGTAGGTACCAACATGGCAAGCGAAGGCGAACAATGCCAAAAGGAAGTTGCTGCCCAAGCTTGTGGAGGTCCTTCACCTCACGGCAAGGAAGAGTCTACTCAAGATCTTAAAGGTTAAATAGCTAACTCTTACACTTTAGTGCATGTGAATGACAATTGTGTGGCTAGTAAGCCATTGAGTGTGAGTAGTAGCTTACTTATTTATGAGTCTAATGATTCCGTGCCTCTTGTTGATGATGTACATATTGTGAGTTTGGATACACTAGTTGATCCTATTGATGACGAAATTGACTCTTCTTGTAAGATCAATTTATGTCCACCTAGTGTTGAAGCTTATATGCTGAACGGAAGTACCTCGTCTTGTGTAATTGGTGTTGATCAACTTGTTTGTGAAAATTGTTCCCCACTTGAGTATGTGTGTGATGTGCTTAATAGGACTCAAGTGAGTGAAGTATTTGAAAATGTTGGTCAACAAAGTGGGAGTGAACCCGAGATCTCTTCTTGGGGTAATCTTGTGTTTGGCACATCCTTGAAACTTGATATTTATCCTTTAGAGTGCGAGGAACTTGCTTATTCCAAATCTGTCCGTGAGGTAGAACACACTCTCTTTAGGTGCAATGTCTTGTTTGAAGATGATTTAAACACTTCTAATGAACCTAGTGGTGAAAATGACGGTATAACTTACCTTGGAAGCTATAGCCTATATGCTAACCCACTATGGTGTGACAACATTCCTCCTAAAGAGGGAAATCTCTTCTTGGAAGATGAGAGTACTCTTAAGGGTAAGGAATGTGTAGTTGCGGAAGCTACTTCTTCTTCTACTTTGTGTGATTTCATTGTTGAGAGTACTCATAGTGATTATTGGAAAACTAGTAGTGAGTACACACATGAGAGCACCTTAGTAGAAGTCGATTTGAGTGATACCTTTCTCTACTCTCTATTTGATTTGGATGATATGTATGTTATTGTAGAGAGTATGTCATTTAGTTTAGGTGTAGACCACGGGAAAGGGAAGTGTTGTCGAGACCCGTGTCTATGGCCACTTTTCCCATTTGACCCCGGTGCCAGATTTAGAAATGGTGATGTTGGTGCACCAAACTTGTTGCTTGGTCAACATGACAAGCAAAGTGTTACTTTTGATGTATCCTATAACCAAATCCTTTGTACATCTTTTATTGAGTTTTTAATATTCCTTTCAAAGGATTCTTGGTTATATTGCAAATATGTGCAACCTTGGCATGATGAGATGATTTGTTATGCTAACCCTAACCCTCATGCCATGAGGAATTTGTATTTGTTTGTCCTCTCTTCGGTTTTGCAAGGTTTGGATTCGAGGTCGAATCCTTTTCAAGAAGGGGAGGATGATACGGGACAAATGGCCTTCTTATCTTTTGATGACATTTTTGGAGGCCAACACATAGAGACTCAAGACTTGGTCACCTCGAGAAAACAAGAACATGCATGGAGGACCCGTTTTGAGCATAACTTAAAGCAATCTCGCGTGTGGAAGATTGCTTGGAGAATTTAAGGTTGAGGACTCACGGTTTTGGGCCTTAATTAAGGGTGTTTTGGACATTACACATGGTGTATTTACACACCATGGCCGCCCCTCTCATTAAGGGCAAAGTGGTCTTTTGTCTTCTTTTGTAATACACTATAAATAGGCCCCTTAGTCTTATTTTCACTTAGTTTTTGGATGATGAAGAATTGAAAGAAATATTCTCTCTCTCTTTTGAGAGTGTAACTCCATTAGTTGTAGGACTTGGAAAAGTCACCCTTAGCATAGGGCTTGGAAAAGCCAATATTGATCTTTGCTTGGAAACGGTAGATCTTGAGGCGAGTTCGTTCCCTTGGTGGTCACCGTAAGAGTGTGGTTTTGATTGTTACATTCATTAGGGGTTTTTGAGTTTAATATACTCTTTAGTTCTTAATCTTGTAATAATCTTGGTCTCACTATCTATCTTTATTTTTCTTGCAATCGTGTATGTGTTGTTGTAGTGGACTGTTTTGGGCCTTCGTTGGATCCGAAACTTGTATTGTTGTTGTACATCTTGTTCATCACGTTTTGGTACTGTTTTGGTGTTGAAATACACCCTTGTATCTTGTATTCTTGTTGTTGGTAGCGAATCCGAGAGTGGTCTCCATCTTGGTCCTCAAATCCTTAAGATTAGTGGACTGTTTTGGAGTTGTTTCGTGCTTCCCTTGCCTTTATCGTATCATTTGGTATCAGAGCTAGGTCACGGGTTCGAATCCCGCTTACACCATGCGCAGGTTCGAGGGCGAACCTTTCCCTAAGAAAGGGGGGATGATGGCAGATGGCCAGTCATCTCAGGTTTGGAAAGGATGACACCCAAAGGGGGTGTGGGTCCATCTCGAGTTGGCCTTGGTGGGGGTGTGTGATCGGGTTCGTGACCCTTTGGTTCAGGGCCTATAAAGGGTGGGATGCGCCTTCCTCTACCAGCTATAGCTTTTAGAGCAGTTGGTTAGTGGCTCACCCTTAAGGTTTGGTATCAGAGCCTTCTTCTTCTACTTTGTGTGATTTCATTGTTGAGAGTACTCATAGTGATTATTGGAAAACTAAGTTATGCTCAAAACGGGTCCTCCATGCATGTTCTTGTTTTCTCGAGGTGACCAAGTCTTGAGTCTCTATGTGTTGGCCTCCAAAGATGTCATCAAAAGATAAGAAGGCCATTTGTCCCGTATCAGGTAGCAACAAGCACATGCTTCCTAGACAAGGCATCAGCAACAACATTTTCCTTTCCCCTTTTGTAATGAATTACATAAGGGAAAGTCTCGATGAACTCAATCCACTTAGCATCACGCCTATTCAACTTGTCTTGGCTCTTAAGGTGTTTCAACGACTCATGATCCGTTCGTATCACAAACTCCTTAGGCCACAAATAATGTTGCCAATTTCCCAAAGCTCTAACAAGGGCGTACAACTCCAAATCATAAGTTGAGTAATTAAGAGTTGCCCCTTTGAGCTTTTCACTGAAATAAGCAACGGGCTTACCTTCTTGCATCAAAACAGCCCCGATGCCAACCTTACTAGCATCACACTCTACTTCAAACATCTTATCAAAATCGGGCAATTGCAATAAAGGCGCCGAGATGAGCGTAGCTTTCAATGCCTCAAAAGCCCTAGCTTGCTCATCACCCCATTTAAAGGGTCCGTCCTTTCTAATTACCTCGGTTAAGGGGGCTGCTATGGAACTAAACCCCTTGACAAACCTCCTATAAAAGCTTGCCAACCCGTGGAAACTTCGGATTTCTCCAATAGTTTTAGGGGTCGGCCAACTTCGAATAGAGTCTATCTTGGAATCGTCCACTTCCACACCCCTTGAGCTCACGACAAAACCCAAGAATATAATCTTATCAACACCAAAAGAACACTTCTCCATGTTGGCATACAGCTTCTCCTTTCGGAGCACATCAAACACACATCTCAAATGCATTACATGATCATCAATAGATTTACTATACACCAACACATCATCAAAGTAAACCACCACAAATTTTCCAATATAAGGCTTCATTACATGATTCATTAGCCTCATAAAGGTGCTAGGAGCATTGGTAAGGCCGAAGGGCATGACCAGCCACTCATATAGACCGAATTTGGTCTTGAATGCGGTCTTCCACTCATCACCGGGTTGCATGCGAATTTGGTAATAGCCACTCCTAAGGTCCACTTTAGAAAACAAACAAGATCCGTGGAGCTCATCTAACATATCATCTAGTCTAGGGATTGGATGACGATACCTTATAGTGATTTTGTTGATGGCTCTACAATCGACGCACATGCGCCAAGTTCCGTCCTTCTTTGGTACCAAAAGCACCGGAACAGCACACGGACTCATGCTTTCCTTGATGTATCCCTTATTGAGAAGCTCCTCAACTTGTCTTTCAAGCTCCTTAGTGTCCATGGGATTGCTCCTATAGGCCGGTTTGTTTGGAAGTTGTGAACCCGGCACCAAATCAATTTGGTGCTCAATTCCCCGAAGTGGGGGTAATCCTTGCGGAAGTTCTTGAGGAAATACATCTTCATACTCCTGCAACACACAAGAAATCAAAGGGGAAATGGAAGAATTAGTGGGGTTAGTATTAAAACAATGGGCCAAAAGTAACATCGGCTTGTTTTCATCATGGTCCACGAAGAGTTCTTTCCTCCTAGCCAACATCACTACGTTTTCCATCTCTCTTGTCGTTGGGACAGCCTCGGATGTCCCTACTTCCTCACCTACGGCACTCCCCCCTTATCTCCCTTTCCGGATTCCCCCCCCCCTTTCCCTTCAACTCCCTCATCTTTTGATGCCACTCATTTACTTGGGAGGGTGAGAGAGGATGAAGTGTGACCTTTCGGCCATCCTTCTCAAGCGTATACCGGTTGGACCTCCCATCGTGTTTAGTAGACCTATCATATTGCCATGGTCTACCTAACAACAAGTGACATACTTGCATTGGGATCACGTCACAAAGTACCTCATCGTGGTAGTTTCCCACCTTAAACCGAATCACACATTGCCTCGTGACCCTTAATTCACCACAATCATTCAACCATTGTAGCTTGTAAGGACTAGTGTGTGGTGTAGTTGGTAGCTTCAAGAAATTTACCATAGCATGGCTCGCAACATTTGTACAACTACCACTATCAATCACCAAGGTGCACACATTCTCCTTTACAAGACACTTAGTATGGAATAGATTTTCCCTTTGACTCGGGTCATCTATCGCCTTACTAATCATGACACGTCTAACCATAAAGTTTGGAACCACACACTCCCCCTCTTGTGGATAGACATCTTCACTACCATCTACTTCATCATCATTCGGCCCATTTTCAGCTCCCTCTCCATCTTGAGGCTCGGCCTCATCCTCCCCCCTTTCGGAAACCACCTCCTCACCAAGGTAGTACACCTTTCCTTCTCGTAGATCACATTGCGCCGGTTCGGACATTCGTTGGCCTTATGCCCCCAACCTTGGCACTTGAAGCATTGGAACCCCTTTGGGTTGGGATATTTGTGAGCCTCCGGTTTCGGAGGGAATTTAGGGACGGTTTTGGACTCGGGCAGCTTCATAGGGGCGGGTTGGTCCTTGTTTTTGGTCCAACCCGAGGGGGTTTGTACCCTTGCCTTGAAGGATGATCTCTCCTTAAGTTCCCTTTCAATCTCAAGGGCCGCTTGGAATATACCGTCAATGGTTTCAAACCGGTGAAGGGTCAAATGAGTGGAGATCTCTTTGTTCAACCCACACTTGAACCGGATGATGTCGTGACTGATTTTCTCCCCACGATGATCAAGTTTCAACATGAGTTGTTGGAACTCGTCAAAATAGGCCATCACACTCTTGCCTCCTTGCCGCAAGCCATATAATCTAGCAAGCAACTCATGACGATATCTCTCGGGAAGGTATCATTGCCTCATCAAATACCTCAACCGATACCAAGGTGGTGGCTGCCCATCGACTAATTCATTACCAAATTGTTTAACATACTCCCACCAAGTGTTAGCATAGCCCTCAAGGTGAGCTATAGCGTAGCAACTCTTCTTTTCGTCCGAGATGTCATTAACTTGGAAAACTTTGTCACAAGCCGATTCCCAAGTTAAGTAGGCCTCGGGATCACTTTCACCCTTAAAGATGGGTAGGCTCAACTTGATGGTGTTGATGCCTACGTCTCTCTCTTGGTGTCGGTTTCCCCTATCTCCATACCCCCGGTATCTCCTAGGTTCTCCTCTTCCCTCATATAAGCATCATCAAAGGCTCCATCTCCTTCATACTCCTCTCTACCGTATCCTTCAAAGTGGGCTGGTCGGCCTTGGCCGTTTTGATTCGGAGGATTTGGAATTTGTGGTCTTTGGTTTAATGGAGCTTGGAATGGAGGGTTCGGATTTAGTGGAGGTACTTGGCATCCAAATCCCTCTTGTGGAATTGGAGGGGCTTGGAAATGTAGTGGTCTAGTGGAGTCTCGGTTTGGAGGAAAATAGGTAGTTTGGCTTGCGGTATTTAGTGGAGCTTGGGGTGCATTTAGCATTTGGTGGACTGTTTCGGGGGTGATGGTTGCGGAGGAGGTCCTATCATGACCATTGGTAGATACATGTAGAGGAGTAGAAGGACGAGAGTTCCTTTGACTCTCCACTTGTTCTAATCTCCCACTAATAGTCGACACTTCCCCCTTTATTGCTGCCAAGTCCCCTCTCACGGTCCCAAATTCCGAATTCAACCTTTCAAGTGTCCGGGTAACGGCCTCAAGAGTGACCCTCATAGAATCAAGGGCATTAGTATCCACACTATGAGACGTAGTTCCTTCCATTGTCAAGATATTATCCGCTTTAGTTCACCACAAGTTCGTGTTCCACAAGTGTTGTATAATTGGCTAGTAACCGTGAAATTTTTAAGGTATGAGTAAGATCTTATCCGGAATGGATTCTTGTTTGAAGACTCAAAGAATTCTAGCCGGACTAGAGTCAAAAATCAGCAACTCATTCAAACGAATAAAAGCACTCAAATAAACGTTGACACGAACAAACGGTTCAAGGATCTAGTTGACAACCTAGTAGGAATGTACTAGTTTGTTAATTAGTTCTAGGACCAAGTAAGGGAAACCAAGGATCAACAATTAGCAACCAAAGAATATCCTAAGTTGAGCTTATAGTGACGTGGCAGCATGCAATGGTTCCACACGTTTTTTTTTTTCTTCTCTTTTTTTTTTTTTTGTTAATATGCACACAACTTGTTATAGTTTGCAAAGTGTTTTTGGTGGGAAAAATAAAATCTTGTAGTATTTCACCCTTTTCAAACTCAAGAAAGTGATGTTTGGTAGACTAATCCCACAAAACAAGGCTCCTTGAATTAGGGAAAGTGATTGACAAGACTAAAAGGTGATGGGTGCAAGTCTTTCACAACAACTTTATAGCTTGTCTTACAACTTGAGCACACAACAAGATGAACAAGATGAACAAGTTCAAAAGATGAACACCTCAACAATCTTCTTCAACTTCTTTAGCATATAAACACAACATCCACCGATTTTATTTCTTTTTGGTCATCAACAACATACAACTTTCGGCCACTTCAAGTCACTACATAATGTTCAAGTTTTCAAGCTCAACTTTAGGATCTAGACACCTTAGTGTTGGTGAGAAAGAAACCAACACTAGGAACTCACTAAACAAGCAAAATAACACTTAGATCTAGACATGCAACATCATTCTCGGATTCTACTTTTAATGGACAGATTTTCAGAATTTCCTTTTGGTGTTGTTTGTTTAAGCCGTGTACTAGCCCAAGATGGGTTATGTTGGAACACAACCGGTCTTGCTTTGATACCAAATGATACAAAGTCAAACCAACAACACCAAGAGCTTCAAGTAGGCTCGGATTTCAGTCCAACAACACAAGATCAACAAGTTTAAAGTTTCGGTTTTTCAGTCCATCAACACAAGAATAACAAGATAAACAACAATGCTAGTGAATCGAAAAGAGCCCCACACGGCTTCACTAGACTTTAAGATGACAAAATCAACAACAACCACAAGATAAGGAAAGATAGATAACTTGACATATAACATTCAAGAAACTAAGAACCCTAACATCAAGAGAGGACCCTAAGTCTAATGGATATAAACACCAAGTTCTTACGAGGACCAAGAGGCACTCAACGACCTCAAAACCCTTGTTTCTAGCCAAAGAGACAACACAAGTATCCCTCTACTTGTGAGATAGTAGTGGCGGCTTCCAAGAGTGGAAGAGAGAGAGAAAAGTTTAGTGTTCTTAGGTTACAAAAATCAGCATTCAAAAAGTGAGGACTAACTCTCTAACATGTTCTATTTATACTACAAACAAAAGGGGTAAAATGACCCATCCGCCCTTGCTTCTTGTGCCAACCTTGAAGAGTAGCTTATTACACATTAAGACCTCTCTTCACACATAAAAACGTTTAGGTCCTTGGTTGGTTCAATCACCAACTCACACACGGCCACTTGCATGAACAAAGCTTGGAGTTTTTGTAATTCCCGAGCTTGGCTTCGTGTGAAAGGCCGTGTACCTGTGGAGGCTGCCCCAACCGTATCACTAGCTCCTACTCCCAACTGAAAGACTCTAAACTAATTCTTAACTAATCTTAAACTGAGCTAAATCTGATACTGATCATCTTTCTCGACTGATCTGACTGAGTTAAGCTGAATTTACTTGGTTTTGTATCTGACGAAATTCTACTAAATCTCGTTATCTGAATGAATGATATAGATCTTTGAATGGATTACTCAATTACTACTTAGGTCTGAACTGAACACTTGAATACTGCTAGATTTGAGTTGAGTACAAAACTGAGGCTAGATTACTAGAGATACTGAAATTACAGGGATTACTAAGATTTCTTAAGTTTTGTATCTGTCTGAGAGTATAGAGTTCTATGACTCATTGAGTTCTGAGAATCGTGGCTTAACCAAGATTATTGAAGAAACTGACATGGTCTCTAGACTGCAGCTAATTTGTCGGGTATAAATATCCCAGAACTCGATAACATAAAACTAAAACATAACCATTCTTGTATAATCAAGACCATGGACATTCATTCACCATCACAATCACTAAAGCATCTTTTCAAGTATTCAGAAATCATAAACATGTGATAGTAGAGGGAGACATGCTATTGGCTCATACTATATTCAAAAAGGTATTGCATCAAACACTTAGCATGTATTAAAGTCTTAGCATGTATCGAAGATTACATAATTAGGGAATTTCATGTTATCATTCCATAATTCATTCACTAAGTCCTTTCAACAACCACTTGGCATGCATGGGCTTGCACAAAATTGGGGATTTTTAATCAACATGCTATAATGGCTCTAATTCCTTCACATAAGCATTTTATCAAACATATGGGGATCATGCTTTGCTTATTCAACAATTTCTACACTTAATTGACATGAATACATCACTTAGCAAGCTACTTGAAGAGGGTTTATCATAAACGGACCATGAATATCACATATTAGGGTCAAAGCTTGAAATCTCATAAACAAAATATGAATTAGAAACACAATAATAGCATGAACTCCCATTTCAATTTACATGAATCATGAAAACTCATAAACATAAGATCTTTGAAATTTATAAAAGGGTTCTTGAGCTTCTTGGATGAAAGTGACCCAAGAATCAACATCTGTATACCTTAGTTTCTTTATTCTCGAAAAGTTAAGGGAGGAATCTTGATGATTGAGGTCTTGATTTAGGAACCCTAGCTCTTATTCTTGAATAATTTTGAGAGAAAACTAGTATTTTTGGGTTAAAATACGGCCAAATTCCATGTAAAGGAGTATATATAGGGGTAGAAAAATGACCATTTTCGCCCCTAGAATTAAACTGAAAAATCCTAATTTTACATGCTGGAGCGACGCACCATAATTTCACCATCTTACAGGAAATGGACAATTGGGAAACTGCTTGATGGCATGACGCGGTGGAAATCGCGTTGCCACCTTGGTTGCAAAATGGAAAGGCATCGCAACGTGGTGGAATCGCGTTGGTGCACTGGAAATTGAAAACTCTGAAATTAAGCCTTGGCACGATGTGCCATAATCGTGAAGGCTCATTAGATTTTGACGATTTCCATTTTGACTGGCTCTGCGACGCGCTAAAGTGCCAGGTGGTGGTGCACTGTCTCGCTAAAATGGCTCTAACTCTTCGCCCGAGTTCAAATTTAGGCAAATTTGGTATCGACAAAAAGTTTATTCAATTCTCTACATGACAAAAAGTCGATATTAGGAAAATTCTAGTTGTGAGGTATCTGTGAAAAGGCTCAGAATCCCCAATGTTGAATCTTGAATGGCTAAAGTAATCACAAAGTCTACCAGATCCTGGGCTGGTTCCAGATGCTTCAGTTGATATTGAATATCTTCGATATCATTCTCTAACTCCCTAGTATGATACTACATTGAAGCTCTAGAAATATGTGTCAAAGTTTCATCTGCATCTATCGATAACCTCGTATTATTTATCTGGAATAGAATAGAGTCAAAGAATGTACTTAAGTATCATAGAAATATGGACAAACGACAAGGATTCAAGAATAGAATTTCCTAACAATGCCCTATAACTTCCCAAAGATATGACATGAGTGTCTTTGCACCGATCTGTAAGACTCTATTAGACACTTAGCTCTTATGTTAATACTAGTAAACCTAAGCTCTGATACCAATTTGTCATGACCTAATTTCTCAGGTCATGATGGCACCTACTATAACCCACCAATAGGCAAGCCGACCCATAGTCTGAAACCATTACTAATGGATTACCCACAAAAATGGAAAGAAAATATGGAATAAACATGGTACAAGGGTTAATATATACATAGCAGAACCAAAACCTGGTGAAGTTAGTATAAGATATCCTAATATAATAAAAGTACAAGGTTTAATATTAAATAAATATACAAATACAACCCATCTCTAAATATATTAAAGAGATTAGTTTAAACCATAAGAGAAAGAATAGTAGTATTCCAAATGCTAGGAGCTCACCCCAAATCTCTAATCCATAGTTGCTCCATACGATGCACACAACAAGGGTGAGAACTCTACTATAATCAGTAGGCTACAAAAGTGTAGCATGGGTACCAAACATATGGTACTCAGTAGTCAAAATGATACGAGAAATACAAGGGAAGCACGAAACAACCACCAAATCAGTCCACTAATCTTAAAGATTCGAGGACCAAGATGGAGACCTCACTCGGATTCGCTACCAACAACAAGAATACAAGATACAAGAGTATATTTCAACACCAAAACAGTGACAAAACGTGATGAACAAGATGAACAACAATAATACAAGTTTCGGATTCAACGAAGACCCCAAAACAGTCCACTACACAACACATACACGATTTGCAAGAAAATAAAGATAGATAGTGAGACCAAGATTATTACAAGATTAAGAACCAAGTGTATTTCAACACTAACCCCTAATGAATGTAACAATCAAAACCACACTCTTACGGTGACCACCAAGGGAATGAACTCGCCTCAAGATCTACCGTTTCCAAGCAAAGATCAATATTGGCTTTTCCAAGCCCTATGCTAAGGGTGACTTTTCCAAGTCCTACAACTAATGGTGTTACACTCTCAAAAGAGAGAAAAATATGTCTTTCAATTCTTCATCATTCAAAAACTAGTGAAAATAAGACTAAAGGGGCCTATTTATAATACATTGCAAATGAAGATAACAAGACCACTTTGCCCTTAATGAGAGGGGCGGCCATGGTGTGTAAATACACCATGTGTAATGTCCAAAATACCCTTAATTAAGGTCCAAAACCGTGAGTCCTCAACCTTAAATTCTCCAAGCAATCTTCCACACACGAGATTGCTTTAAGTTATGCTCAAAATGGGTCCTCCATGCATGCTCTTGTTTTCTCGAGGTGACCAAGTCTTGAGTCTCTATGTGTTGGCCTCCAAAAATGTCATCAAAAGATAAGATGGCCATTTGTCCCGTATCATCCTCCCCTTCTTGAAAAGGATTCGACCTCGAATCCAAACCTTGCAAAACCGAAAAGAGGACCAACAAATGCAAACTCCTCATGGCATGAGGGTTAGGGTTAGCATAACAAATCATCTCAACATGCCAAGGTTGCACATATTTGCAATATAACCAAGAATCCTTTGAAAGGAATATTAAAAACTCAATAAAAGATGTACAAAGGATTTGGTTATAGGATACATCAAGAGTGCCACTTTGCTTGTCATGTAGACCAAGCAGCAAGTTTGGTGCACCAACATCACCATTTCTAAATTTGGCACCGGGGTCAAATGGGAAAAGTGGCCATAGACATGGGTCTCGACAACACTTCCATTTCCCGAGATCTGAACCTAAACTAAATGACATACTCTCTACAATAACATACATATCATCCAAATCAAATAGAGAGTAGAGAAAGGTATCACTCAAATCAACTTCTACTAAGGTGCTCTCATGTGTGTACTCACTACTAGTTTCCCAATAATCACCATGAGTACTCTCAACAATGAAATCACACAAAGTAGAAGAAGAAGTAGCTTCCGCAACTACACATTCCTTACCCTTAAGAGTACTCTCATCTTCCAAGAAGAGATTTCCCTCTTTAGGAGGAATGTTGTCACACCATAGTGGGTTAGCATATAGGCTATAGCTTCCAAGGCAAGCTATACCGTCATTTTCACCACTAGGTTCATTAGGAGTGTTTAAATCATCTTCAAACAAGACATTATTCCTAAAAAGAGTGTGATCTACCTCACGGACAGATTTGGAACAAGAAAGTTCCTCACTCTCTAAATGATCAATATCAAGTTTCAAGGAGGTTTCAAACACAATATTACCCCAAGAAGAGCTCTCGGGTTCATTCTCACTTTGTTGACCAACATTTTCAAATATTTCACTCACTTGAGTCCTATTAAGCACATCACACACATACTCAAGTGGTGGGTAATTTTCACACATAAGTTGATCAACACAAATTTCAGAAGATAACGTACTTTCATTCAACATAATGGTTTCAACACTAGGTGGACATAAATTGATCTTACAAGAAGAGTCTATTCGGTCATCAATAGGATCAACTAGTGTATCCACACTCACAACATGTACATCATCATCAAGTGGCAAAGAAACAATACACTCACATATAGGCAAGCTACAACTCACACTCAATGGGCTACTAGCCACACAATTATCATTCACATGTACAAAAGTGTAAGAGTTTGCCATTTTACCTTGAAGTCCTTGAGTAGATTCTTCTTTGTCATGGTGTGAAGGTCCTCCAAAAGTTTGGGCAGCAACTTCCTTTTGGCATTGTTCTTCTTCGCTTGCCATGTTGGTACCTACACAAATGTCCTTAGAAATAGAAGGACAACCAATGTTAGTATAGTTTGGTGGTAATCCCCTCACTTCGCTCAACACAACCTCTCCTTTTTCCACTCTCGGATTACCACCTTTCACTCCCTTACTCCTCTCAATCTTTTGTCTCTCATAATAAGTTGAATTGGAGTAGGTAGGAACTTCTTTTTGCGGCCCGGGCAGAATGTACGTCTCAAGGCAATTTCCCCATCGGTCTCTTACAATATTAGGCCAATTTTGCATATTTGGAACTTTATGTTGTGCAAACCAATCGGCGCCCAAGCTCACATAACCATAGGTTAAGGGAAAAACATCACACCACACCTCCTCATGGTAATTAAATTGGGAGAAGACAACTTTTACCCTCTCGGTAACCTTAAACCTGTCCAAGAAGTATGGAACAAGTAAAGGCTCGCAAAATAACCCCAAGTAATCAACCATGGATGGAACAATGTAGTTTCTATAGTACCTATCATTTAACACAACGAGGCAGCCCGGTATCCCACAAATGGTCACCTTTCCGGAGTGTACACTCCTTCTCGGATCAACATTGTAAAGCACATGAGTACCCCTCGGTTTTGGAGATGCATACTCTCTTCTTCTCATTGGAAAACCTACACTATTGCTAGTATAACCATTCACACTATATCGACCTTGATAAGAAGTACTACAAGGTGGAGAATATGAATCTTCACACTCCTCACGTGTACTCTCATCATAGCTCTCATAAGGTTTGCGAACGAAAGGGTTATACCTAACACCAAATCTAGGTTCGGAGTGGGGAGTGCGAGACTCCTCACATGTCCCAACTTCATCATAAGATCCATCACGAGGTCCTACATCATCTCCAAAGTCACCATAAACACTAGGCACTTCATTCACCTCATTTTCTCCCTCAAAACAGTAACTTTCAAATCTGCCTATGTTTTGATCATGACTATTTTCATAGCCTCCGCAATCTCCCTCAACTTCGTAGCCATAAAAACCCTCACTACAATCATAGTCTCCCATATTGTAGTCACAATAATCCCCGGCTATCGAAGTCATGTTCCCCTTATATCACCCTTTAAACCTACAAAATGAACAAACAAGATTAGTCGTAAAGCTCCTCACCAACACTCGATACACTCACCTTTGTGATTCTCACAATTGGAGCGGCGAATATTGAAAGTTGCTTATACTCCGGTAGTCAATAGGATGTCAATTCTACTTGGCGGCCGGAATAGATTCTTGTTTGATCGACTCAAGACACAACACAAAATCTACTTACGAACTTGAAACAAAGAAGTTACTACGAGTTAAAAATGAGAAAAGCACACAAATAACGAAGACACGAAGAAACGGATTCAATAATTAATCTACAACTAAGTAGGTGATTACTAGTTGTTAATTAATTCTAGAATCAAGACATGAAACTAATGAAACAATAAGATGAAACTAAGAATCTAAAATTTTGAGCTCGGAAATATTGCGTGAACAGTAGTAGTGATGACATGGCAGTCACATATTGGTTTCGGTCCCACACAACTTTTGTTGTCCAATTTCAAGTCTTGGTCAATTTTTCAATTTGGACTTTGGTGGAATTTGTTTAAGGAGGGAAATTCAAACAAGTCTTGGAGCCCTTTTCAATTTCAAGTTTTCAAGACTTGACTTTATTGTACTTCTCCTTAAAACATGGATCCTTAAATCATGGAAAAGTGTTGGAAAGTGGTTGAGACTTGATTGATAGGTCTTTGTTGCTTGTAGTGTCTTTCAAGACTAACAAATAATACACCCTTTTCCTTCAACTTTTTAGATTTAACATTCACTTTATCTTCAACAATATATGAAGGTGGTGATGAACATCAAGAACAACAACAACAACACCAAGAACTACAACAATAATCTCCAAGAACACCAACAATTTTCACACGGCCACTTCCAAATTCCACAATAACAATATCTCCAACACTTGGCCAAGACAACTACACCTTCAACAAAATGGTTCTCAATCCACCAATTAACAATAATATCACGTGGCCAAGCTTATAACAACAACAAGATGAAAGCCACAAGGCCAACTCCAAGATAATAATATTTTCACACGGCCAAGATTACAAAACCAACAACGGCCAAGTCTCTTTGGTGTTGCATTTCAGTTTTTTTTTTTTTTTTTTTTTTTTTTTTTTTTAACAAGAGATGAAGGTTGTGAAGAACTTCAAGAACAACAACAATACTCTTTTCAAGATCTACAACAACACCACAACATAAGGCCTTCAACTCGGTCAAGGCTAGAACAACAACATCCAATCGGCCACACTTTGTTCACAACAACAATATTAACAATTCAAGCTCAAGTTTGGATCGACTCAAAGTGTTAGTGAGGAACAAAACTAACACTACAAACACACAAGACAAGCAAAAGACTTCTAGACCTAGACTCAAGAACAAATCTCGGCTAAGAACACAATTTCGGCCAAGACAACAACAATGGACAGATTGTAATTTTTCTGAAATTTTCAGCTTTTCAACAATTTTTTTTTTTGTTTATTTTCTAACAAGCAAGCCCAAGATTGATCTTGTAGGAACAAGATCAAGCCATGCTTTGATACCAAATGATACGAGAAATACAAGGGAAGCACGAAACAACCACCAAATCAGTCCACTAATCTTAAGGATTCGAGGACCAAGATGGAGACCTCACTCGGATTCGCTACCAACAACAAGAATACAAGATACAAGAGTATATTTCAACACCAAAACAGTGACAAAACGTGATGAACAAGATGAACAACAATAATACAAGTTTCGGATTCAACGAAGACCCCAAAACAGTCCACTACACAACACATACACGATTTGCAAGAAAATAAAGATAGATAGTGAGACCAAGATTATTACAAGATTAAGAACCAAGTGTATTTCAACACTAACCCCTAATGAATGTAACAATAAAAACCACACTCTTACGGTGACCACCAAGGGAATGAACTCGCCTCAAGATCTACCGTTTCCAAGCAAAGATCAATATTGGCTTTTCCAAGCCCTATGCTAAGGGTGACTTTTCCAAGTCCTACAACTAATGGTGTTACACTCTCAAAAGAGAGAAAAATATGTCTTTCAATTCTTCATCATTCAAAAACTAGTGAAAATAAGACTAAAGGGGCCTATTTATAATACATTGCAAATGAAGATAACAAGACCACTTTGCCCTTAATGAGAGGGGCGGCCATGGTGTGTAAATACACCATGTGTAATGTCCAAAATACCCTTAATTAAGGTCCAAAACCGTGAGTCCTCAACCTTAAATTCTCCAAGCAATCTTCCACACGCGAGATTGCTTTAAGTTATGCTCAAAACGGGTCCTCCATGCATGCTCTTGTTTTTTCGAGGTGACCAAGTCTTGAGTCTCTATGTGTTGGCCTCCAAAAATGTCATCAAAAGATAAGATGGCCATTTGTCCCGTATCACAACTGCCGACTGAGCTCCAAAAATAATGCAAATATAGATAATATGCAAAAAGGGAATATAAACTACATACAACTATCTAGGAAATTAACATAATAAAGCTAGAGAGGAAATAAGGATAAACTATCCTATTCTAGCCGTATTCATGAACTAAAGCATTATACCATATATCACCGCCAATATAAAAATAAAGTATGCAAAAAGTATATATAGTAAAATACAAGGCTAAGAAATACATATATAGTATGAATAAATGAAGAAGAGAGAGATATATAGTATTACCATAGCTAGATATTAACTCAGAGGTACAACCTCAGATAGTTAATCTAACCTCTTCAGGAAATCCTAACCAGGTAGGAAGGCTAATACTAGCATGATCAAGGCCTGTAGTCGAAGTGTCTAACCATGAATACACTATTCGAAATGTAAAATACCGTAAAGAGTAAAAGAAACAGAATCATACCTCAAATCGCACTACCAGTCCGTAATTAGTTTGTCATGAAATAACCAAAATAACAATACCTAATCGGGCCCATAAACTAGAAGGTCCAATCAACACTTAGCACGCAACAAGCAGCACTCATAACCTATACCTATCAACCCCATAAGGCTGATAGATACAGAAACCAAACAACATACTGGTGATGGGCAATGTGTATGAATGAATGAATGCAAAGTAAATCCATAAATTCCATAATGGATCTAAGTTCCATAAGGTACCCTATGTATACACCTCCTCCAACTCGACGTCTTATAAAGGCAGGATCTATGGAGACCTCTCTTCTCCGACACGATGGCTCACAAATGAAGGAGACCCCAGTGAGTTTTGGAGTACCCATATAAACTGACCTGGTCCCAATCCAAGATTTCCAGTCATCATCATCATCAATCTACTACGTCCAGTACCAAAGAGATGTATATATAATAAATATATGGGCTCAAACCGTGGCTAAAAGAGTGTAAGTCTTTAAATCTATTACTCAAGGTCAACTCTGGGACAAAATCATCATAATATAGTAAGAAGGGTCAAAATATCTCATGATCAAAGTAAATACCAGTGGTAAACCATGGACCAAAATCTATATCGATCAAATTTCTAAAAGATCATTTTTAGTTCCAAAAGCTCATAAATCATCTATTAGGGTGGTACGATTCCCTTTATAAAAAAATCCATTTTAAAAAGGATAAGAGTGAGAATAAATTTCTTTTTAGAAAAATAGTAGTAAACCAAGATTTTAGTTAGAATCGTACTCCTAAGTGAGCATGAATGTACCGTAATCTATCCATGTCATCATCTATATCCAAACAATATAATTATAAGAATCTAAGTGCCCTTAGACAAAAACCACATCCTTTATAAAGATAGAATACTCACCTAGAGTACAACTAGCACGGGGCACAGGTATCACTAAAGCAGACATTGATCACTTAAGCGACCCTTGGCCAAATGGCCAAGGCTGCGAAAATGACCTAATATTTCTAAAACGACGAAAGTGGATGCACCAGTAACCTGAGGCATTAGATTTTCTAAGTCCAAAATAGGCTTTGATTGGGTGCTCAAGATTCATTCAGAATCTCGTGTGCGTAAATAAACTATGCTAATATACCAAATTCGACATTTTAAACTCAATGAAACCATCAAAACTTTTATTCACAATTATTTTGACTAAATGTGCGGCCCAACCTATAGTTCCATTTTTCATATAATCCCCTTAACCACCCAAATGAATTTTAAAGCCTCAAGACCTGAATCAAGGGTCTCCCAAGCCTAAAATCAACATTTCAAAGATGATAGCATTGTCAAAATTCTTATCTGAAGTTGTTTAATAGGATTTTTTTTATCAAGATGGATTCCTTAATAGAAAAATCTCCAAAATAAGAAAATGAGCCTAAAACCCAAAAGAACTATTTGATAACCAAACTGGCAATTCTAGCAAGTCATAAATGACCTGTAGTAGTAGTTAAAAGTCTTGAAATGACAAAAATACATGTAAATCAAGGTAACAACCTAGAGGGTCATTACAAAATAGGAGCTTATCACTATGAACTTCATGTTTGGTTTTCCTCAAACTTTAGGGAAGTTTGATTTCATATGGGTGATTGTGGACAAATTGACCAAATTAGCTCATTTCATTCCAGTAAAGGTGAACTACAATAGGGAAAAGTTAGAGAAGATCTAAATTTAATAGATATTTCTATTGCATATTGTGCCTATTTATACCAATTCAGACAGAGGTACTTAGTTTACTTCATATTTTTGGAGTTATATCCTGCAAGAGTTGTGTATGCATTTGGAGATGAGCATGACATTTCACCCTCAGATTGATGGTTAGCCAGAGCATTCTATTTAGGTGATAGAGGATATGTTTTGTGCTTTCATTATGGATTTTGATGGTCATTGGGACCAATTTTTGCCTTTGGTGGACGTAGTTTACAATAATCTCTATCAATCTAGCATTTAGATGGCACCATACAAGGCTTTATATGAGAGGAAGTGTAGATCTCCAATAAAGTTGTTTAATTCTTTTATGGTGAGGCCAAATGCACAGACTTAGTGAGAGATTTGATGGATAAAGTGACATTGATTCAAGATCCTTGTGGCCTAAAGTAGGCGGTAGAGTTTTATTGATCGGAGGTTTTGTGAGTTGGTATTTACGATTGAACAGCGGGTTTTCTTAAAGATATCACCCATGAAGGGTGTGATGAGATTTATAAGGAAGGATAAAGTTAGTATGAGGTTTATTGGTCCTTTTGATACCCTTCACCAAATTGGAAAGACGGCCTATGAGTTGGCTTTATGATACGGGACAAATGGCCATCTTATCTTTTGATGACATTTTTGGAGGCCAACACATAGAGACTCAAGACTAGGTCACCTCGAGAAAACAAGAACATGCATGGAGGACCCGTTTTGAGCATAACTTAAAGCAATCTCGCGTGTGGAAGATTGCTTGGAGAATTTAAGGTTGAGGACTCACGGTTTTGGACCTTAATTAAGGGTATTTTGGACATTACACATGGTGTATTTACACACCATGGCCGCCCCTCTCATTAAGGGCAAAGTGGTCTTGTTATCTTCATTTGCAATGTATTATAAATAGGCCCCCTTAGTCTTATTTTCACTAGTTTTTGAATGATGAAGAATTAAAAGACATATTTTTCTCTCTTTTGAGAGTGTAACACCATTAGTTGTAGGACTTGGAAAAGTCACCCTTAGCATAGGGCTTGGAAAAGCCAATATTGATCTTTGCTTGGAAACGGTAGATCTTGAGGCGAGTTCATTCCCTTGGTGGTCACCGTAAGAGTGTGGTTTTGATTGTTACATTCATTAGGGGTTAGTGTTGAAATACACTTGGTTCTTAATTTTGTAATAATCTTGGTCTCACTATCTATCTTTATTTTTCTTGCAAATCGTGTATGTGTTGTGTAGTGGACTGTTTTGGGGTCTTCGTTGAATCCGAAACTTGTATTATTGTTGTTCATCTTGTTCATCATGTTTTGTCACTGTTTTGGTGTTGAAATATACTCTTGTATCTTGTATTCTTGTTGTTGGTAGCGAATCCGAGTGAGGTCTCCATCTTGGTCCTCGAATCCTTAAGATTAGTGGACTGATTTGGTGGTTGTTTCGTGCTTCCCTTGCCAATCCCGTATCATTTGGTATCAGAGCATGGCTTGATCTTGTTCCTACAAGATCAATCTTGGGCTTGCTTGTTAGAAAATAAACAAAAAAAAAAAATTGTTGAAAAGCTAAAAATTTCAGAAAAATTGCAATCTGTCCATTGTTGTTGTCTTGGCCGAAATTGTGTTCTTAGCCGAGATTTGTTCTTGAGTCTAGGTCTAGAAGTCTTTTACTTGTCTTGTGTGTTTGTAGTGTTAGTTTTGTTCCTCACTAACACTTTGAGTCGATCCAAACTTGAGCTTGAATTGTTAATATTGTTGTTGTGAACAAAGTGTGGCCGATTGGATGTTGTTGTTCTAGCCTTGACCGAGTTGAAGGCCTTGTGTTGTGGTGTTGTTGTAGATCTTGAAAAGAGTATTGTTGTTGTTCTTGAAGTTCTTCACAACCTTCATCTCTTGTTAAAAAAAAAAAAAAAAAAAAACTGAAATGCAACACCAAAGAGACTTGGCCGTTGTTGGTTTTGTAATCTTGGCCGTGTGAAAATATTATTATCTTGGAGTTGGCCTTGTGGCTTTCATCTTGTTGTTGTTATAAGCTTGGCCACGTGATATTGTTGTTAATTGGTGGATTGAGAACCATTTTGTTGAAGGTGTAGTTGTCTTGGCCAAGTGTTGGAGATATTGTTATTGTGGAATTTGGAAGTGGCCGTGTGAAAATTGTTGGTGTTCTTGGAGATTATTGTTGTAGTTCTTGGTGTTGTTGTTGTTGTTCTTGATGTTCATCACCACCTTCATATATTGTTGAAGATAAAGTGAATGTTAAATCTAAAAAGTTGAAGGAAAAGGGTGTATTATTTGTTAGTCTTGAAAGACACTACAAGCAACAAAGACCTATCAATCAAGTCTCAACCACTTTCCAACACTTTTCCATGATTTAAGGATCCATGTTTTAAGGAGAAGTACAATAAAGTCAAGTCTTGAAAACTTGAAATTGAAAAGGGCTCCAAGACTTGTTTGAATTTCCCTCCTTAAACAAATTCCACCAAAGTCCAAATTGAAAAATTGACCAAGACTTGAAATTGGACAACAAAGTTGTGTGGGACCGAGACCAATACGTGGCTGCCACGTCATCAAGTTACTGTTCACGCATCAAATTTTGGCTCAAATTTGAGATTTCTTAGTTTCATTTTTATTGTCTCTTAGTTCGTTTGTTGGTTCGAACACTAATTGACAACCTAGTAATCTCCTACTAGTTTGTAAGTTAGTTTTGTGTCCGTTTGTCGTGTCTTTGTTATTTGTGTGCTTTTCTCATTTTTAACTCGTAGTAACTTCTTTGTTTCAAGTTCGTAAGTAGATTTTGTGTTGTGTCTTGAGTCGATCAAACAAGAATCTATTCCGGCCGCCAAGTAGAATTGACATCCTATTGACTACCGGAGTATAAGCAACTTTCAATATTCGCCGCTCCAATTGTGAGAATCACAAAGGTGAGTGTATCGAGTGTTGGTGAGGAGCTTTACGACTAATCTTGTTTGTTCATTTTGTAGGTTTAAAGGGTGATATAAGGGGAACATGACTTCGATAGCCGGGGATTATTGTGACTACAATATGGGAGACTATGATTGTAGTGAGGGTTTTTATGGCTACGAAGTTGAGGGAGATTGCGGAGGCTATGAAAATAGTCATGATCAAAACATAGGCAGATTTGAAAGTTACTGTTTTGAGGGAGAAAATGAGGTGAATGAAGTGCCTAGTGCTTATGGTGACTTTGGAGATGATGTAGGACCCCGTGATGGATCTTATGATGAAGTTGGGACATGTGAGGAGTCTCGCACTCCCCACTCCGAACCTAGATTTGGTGTTAGGTATAACCCTTTCGTTCGCAAACCTTATGAGAGCTATGATGAGAGTACACGTGAGGAGTGTGAAGATTCATATTCTCCACCTTGTAGTACTTCTTATCAAGGTCGATATAGTGTGAATGGTTATACTAGCAATAGTGTAGGTTTTCCAATGAGAAGAAGAGAGTATGCATCTCCAAAACCGAGGGGTACTCATGTGCTTTACAATGTTGATCCGAGAAGGAGTGTACACTCCGGAAAGGTGACCATTTGTGGGATACCGGGCTGCCTCGTTGTGTTAAATGATAGGTACTATAGAAACTACATTGTTCCATCCATGGTTGATTACTTGGGGTTATTTTGCGAGCCTTTACTTGTTCCATACTTCTTGGACAGGTTTAAGGTTACCGAGAGGGTAAAAGTTGTCTTCTCCCAATTTAATTACCATGAGGAGGTGTGGTGTGATGTTTTTCCCATAACCTATGGTTATGTGAGCTTGGGCGCCGATTGGTTTGCACAACATAAAGTTCCAAATATGCAAAATTGGCCTAATATTGTAAGAGACCGATGGGGAAATTGCCTTGAGACGTACATTCTGCCCGGGCCGCAAAAAGAAGTTCCTACCTACTCCAATTCAACTTATTATGAGAGACAAGATTGAGAGGAGTAAGGGAGTGAAAGGTGGTAATCCGAGAGTGGAAAAAGGAGAGGTTGTGTTGAGCGAAGTGAGGGGATTACCACCAAACTATACTAACATTGGTTGTCCTTCTATTTCTAAGGACATTTGTGTAGGTACCAACATGGCAAGCGAAGAAGAACAATGCCAAAAGGAAGTTGCTTCCCAAACTTTTGGAGGACCTTCACACCATGACAAAGAAGAATCTACTCAAGGACTTCAAGGTAAAATGGCAAACTCTTACACTTTTGTACATGTGAATGATAATTGTGTGGCTAGTAGCCCATTGAGTGTGAGTTGTAGCTTGCCTATATGTGAGTGTATTGTTTCTTTGCCACTTGATGATGATGTACATGTTGTGAGTGTGGATACACTAGTTGATCCTATTGATGACCGAATAGACTCTTCTTGTAAGATCGATTTATGTCCACCTAGTGTTGAAACCAGTATGTTGAATGAAAGTACGTTATCTTCTGAAATTTGTGTTGATCAACTTATGTGTGAAAATTACCCACCACTTGAGTATGTGTGTGATGTGCTTAATAGGACTCAAGTGAGTGAAATATTTGAAAATGTTGGTCAACAAAGTGAGAATGAACCCGAGAGCTCTTCTTGGGGTAATATTGTGTTTGAAACATCCTTGAAACTTGATATTGATCATTTAGAGAGTGAGGAACTTTCTTGTTCCAAATCTGTCCGTGAGGTAGATCACACTCTTTTTAGGAATAATGTCTTGTTTGAAGATGATTTAAACACTCCTAATGAACCTAGTGGTGAAAATGACGGTATAGCTTGCCTTGGAAGCTATAACCTATATGCTAACCCACTATGGTGTGACAACATTCCTCCTAAAGAGGGAAATCTCTTCTTGGAAGATGAGAGTACTCTTAAGGGTAAGGAATGTGTAGTTGCGGAAGCTACTTCTTCTTCTACTTTGTGTGATTTCATTGTTGAGAGTACTCATGGTGATTATTGGGAAACTAGTAGTGAGTACACACATGAGAGCACCTTAGTAGAAGTCGATTTGAGTGATACCTTTCTCTACTCTCTATTTGATTTGGATGATATGTATGTTATTGTAGAGAGTATGTCATTTAGTTTAGGTGTAGATCTCGGGAAAGGGAAGTGTTGTCGAGACCCATGTCTATGGCCACTTTTCCCATTTGACCCCGGTGCCAAATTTAGAAATGGTGATGTTGGTGCACCAAACTTGCTGCTTGGTCTACATGACAAGCAAAGTGGCACTCTTGATGTATCCTATAACCAAATCCTTTGTACATCTTTTATTGAGTTTTTAATATTCCTTTCAAAGGATTCTTGGTTATATTGCAAATATGTGCAACCTTGGCATGTTGAGATGATTTGTTATGCTAACCCTAACCCTCATGCCATGAGGAGTTTGCATTTGTTGGTCCTCTTTTCGGTTTTGCAAGGTTTGGATTCGAGGTCGAATCCTTTTCAAGAAGGGGAGGATGATACGGGACAAATGGCCATCTTATCTTTTGATGACATTTTTGGAGGCCAACACATAGAGACTCAAGACTTGGTCACCTCAAGAAAACAAGAACATGCATGGAGGACCCGTTTTGAGCATAACTTAAAGCAATCTCGCGTGTGGAAGATTGCTTGGAGAATTTAAGGTTGAGGACTCACGGTTTTGGACCTTAATTAAGGGTATTTTGGACATTACACATGGTGTATTTACACACCATGGCCGCCCCTCTCATTAAGGGCAAAGTGGTCTTGTTATCTTCATTTGCAATGTATTATAAATAGGCCCCCTTAGTCTTATTTTCACTAGTTTTTGAATGATGAAGAATTAAAAGACATATTTTTCTCTCTTTTGAGAGTGTAACACCATTAGTTGTAGGACTTGGAAAAGTCACCCTTAGCATATGATACAAGAATTCCAAGGAACACAAGAATTGTCTCAAAACAGTCCACACACACTCCAAAAACAGTCCACTAATCTTAAGGATTTGAGGACCAAGATGGAGACCACTCTCGGATTCACTACAACAACAACAATACGAGATAACAATGGTGTATTTGACACCCAAAACAGCCACAAAACGTGATGAACAAGATGAACAACAATAACACAAGTTTCGGATTCAACAAAGACCCCAAAACAGTCCACGATTTGCAAGAAAAATAAAGATAGATAGTGAGACATAAACTACAATAAGACCCAAGAACCCAAAGATATATTAAATCTAAAGACCCCTAGAACTTACGATAGCAACACCACACTCTTACGGTGACCACCAAGGGAATGAACTCGCCTCAAGATCTACCGTTTCCAAACAAAGATCAATATTGGCTTTTCCAAGCCCTATGCTAAAGATGACTTTTCCAAGTCCTACCACTAAGTGTGTACACTCTCAAAAGAGAGAAGATATTTCTTTCAATTCTTCATTATCAAAAATCTGATGAGAAATAAGTCTAAGGGGCCTATTTATACTATATTACAAATGAAGACAAAAGACTACTTTGCCCTTAATGAGAGGGGCGTCCATGGGGTGTAAATCCACCATGTGTAATGTCCAAAATACCCTTAATGAAGGCCCAAAACCGTGAGTCCTCAACCTTAAATTCTCCAAGCAATCTTCCACATGCGAGATTGCTTTAAGTTATGCTCAAAACGGGTCCTCCATGCATGTTCTTGTTTCCTCGAGGTGACCAAGTCTTGAGTCTCTATGTGTTGGCCTCTAAAAATGTCATCAAAAGATAAGAAGGCCATTTGTCCCGTATCATCCTCCCCTTCTTGAAAAGGATTCGACCTCGAATCCAAACCTTGCAAAACCGAAGAGAGGACAAACAAATACAAATTCCTCATGGCATGAGGGTTAGGGTTAGCATAACAAATCATCTCAACATGCCAAGGTTGCACATATTTGCAATATAACCAAGAATCCTTTGAAAGGAATATTAAAAACTCAATAAAAGATGTACAAAGGATTTGGTTATAGGATACATCAAAAGTAATACTTTGCTTGTCATGTTGGCCAAGCAACAAGTTTGGTGCACCAACATCATCATTTCTAAATTTGGCACCGGGGTCAAATGGGAAAAGTGGCCATAGACACGGGTCTCGACAACACTTCCCTTTCCCGTGGTCTACACCTAAACTAAATGACATACTCTCTACAATAACATACATATCATCCAAATCAAATAGAGAGTAGAGAAAGGTATCACTCAAATCGACTTCTACTAAGGTGCTCTCATGTGTGTACTCACTACTAGTTTCCCAATAATCACCATGAGTACTCTCAACAATGAAATCACACAAAGTAGAAGAAGAAGTAGCTTCCACAACTACACATTCCTTACCCTTAAGAGTACTCTCATCTTCCAAGAAGAGATTTCCCTCTTTAGGAGGAATGTTGTCACACCATAGTGGGTTAGCATATAGGCTATAGCTTCCAAGGCAAGCTATACCGTCAAGTTCTCCACTAGGTTCATTAGGAGTGTTTAAATCATCTTCAAACAAGACATTATACCTAAAAAGAGTGTGATCTACCTCACGGACAGATTTGGAACAAGAAAGTTCCTCACTCTCTAAATGATCAATATCAAGTTTCAAGGATGTTTCAAACACAATATTACCCCAAGAAGAGCTCTCGGGTTCATTCTCACTTTGTTGACCAACATTTTCAAATATTTCACTCACTTGAGTCCTATTAAGCACATCACACACATACTCAAGTGGTGGACAGTTTTCACGAACAAGTTGATCAACACCCATTACACAAGACGAGGTACTTCCATTCAACATATAGGCTTCAACACTAGGTGGACATAAATTGATCTCACAAGAGGAGTCAATTTCGTCATCAATAGGATCAACTAGTGTATCCACACTCACAATATGTACATCATCAATAAGAGGCAAGGAATCATTAGTGGGTTAGCATATAGAAAAATGAAGATAGATAGTGAGACATAAACTACAATAAGACCCAAGAACCCAAAGATATATTAAATCTAAAGACCCCTAGAACTTACGATAGCAACACCACACTCTTACGGTGACCACCAAGGGAATGAACTCGCCTCAAGATCTACCGTTTCCAAACAAAGATCAATATTGGCTTTTCCAAGCCCTATGCTAAAGATGACTTTTCCAAGTCCTACCACTAAGTGTGTACACTCTCAAAAGAGAGAAGATATTTCTTTCAATTCTTCATTATCAAAAATCTGATGAGAAATAAGTCTAAGGGGCCTATTTATACTATATTACAAATGAAGACAAAAGACTACTTTGCCCTTAATGAGAGGGGCGTCCATGGGGTGTAAATCCACCATGTGTAATGTCCAAAATACCCTTAATGAAGGCCCAAAACCGTGAGTCCTCAACCTTAAATTCTCCAAGCAATCTTCCACATGCGAGATTGCTTTAAGTTATGCTCAAAACGGGTCCTCCATGCATGTTCTTGTTTCCTCCATTCAACATATAGGCTTCAACACTAGGTGGACATAAATTGATCTCACAAGAGGAGTCAATTTCGTCATCAATAGGATCAACTAGTGTATCCACACTCACAATATGTACATCATCAATAAGAGGCAAGGAATCATTAGACTCATAAATAAGTAAGCTACTACTCACACTCAATGGACTACTAGTCATACAATTATCATTCACATGCATTAAAGTGTAAGAGTTAGCTATTTTACCTTGAAGATCTTGAGTGGACTCTTTCTTGCCGTGAGGTGAAGGTCCTCCATAACCTTGGGCAGCAACTTCCTTTTGACATTGGTCGCATTCGCTTGCCATGTTGGTACCTACACAAATGTCCATAAAAATAGAAGGACAACCAAAGTTAGCACGGTTTGGTGGTAATCCCCTCACTTCGCTCAACACAATCTCTCCTTTTTCCACTCTCGGATTACCACCTTTCACTCCCTTACTCCTCTCAATCTTTTGTCTCTCATAATAATTTGAATTGGAGTAGGTAGGAACTTCTTTTTGCGGCCCGGGCAGAATGTACGTCTCGAGGCAATTTCCCCATCGGTCTCTTACAATATTAGGCCAATTTTGCATATTTGGAACTTTATGTTGTGCAAACCAATCGGAGCCCAAGCTCACATGACCATAGGTTATGGGAAAAACATCACACCACACTTCCTCATGGTAATTAAATTGGGAGAAGACAACTTTTACCCTCTCGGTAACCTTGAACTCGCCCAAGTAGTATGGAACAAGTAAAGGCTCTCGCAATAACCCCAAGTAATCAACCATGGACGGAAGAATGTAGTTTCCATAGTACCTATCATTCAACACCATAAGGCAGCCCGGTATCCCACAAATAGTCACCTTTCCGGAGTGTACACTCCTTCTTGGATCTACATTGTAAGGCATACGAGTACCCCTTAGTTTTGGAGATGCATATCCTCTTCTTCTCATTGGACAACCTCCACTAGAGCTAGTATAACCATTCACACTATATCGACTTTGATAAGAAGTACTACAAGGTGGAGAATATGGATCTTCATACTCCTCACGTGTACCCTCATCATAGCTCTCATAGGCTTTGCAAACAAAAGGGTTATACCTAACACCAAATCTAGGTTCGGAGTAAGAAGTGTAAGACTCCTCACATGCCCCAACATCATCATAAGATCCATCACGAGGTCCTACATCATCTCCAAAGTTACCATAAGCACTAGGCACTTCATTCACCTCATTTTCTCCCTTAAAACAGTAACTTTCAAATCTGCCCAAGTCTCGATCATGGCTATTTTCATAGCCTCCGCAATCTCCCTCAACTTCGTAGCCATAAAACCCTTCACTACAATCATAGTCTCCCATGTTGTAGTCACAATAATCCCCGGCTATCGAAGACATGTTCCCCTTATATCACCCTTTAAACCTACAAAATGAACAAACAAGATTAGTAGTAAAGCTCCTCACCAACACTCGTATACACTCACCTTTGTGATCCTCACAATTGGAGCGGCGAATATTGAAAGTTGCTTATACTCCGGTAGTCAATAGGATGTCAATTCTACTTGGCGGCCGGAATAGATTCTTGTTTGATCGACTCAAGACACAAAAATAAAATTCACTTACGAACTTGAAGCAAAGAAGTTACTACGAGTTAAAAATGAGAAAAGCACACAAACAACGAAGACACGAAGAAACGGATTCAATAATTAATCTACAACTAAGTAGGTGATTACTAGTTGTTAATTAATTCTAGAATCAAGACATGAAACTAATGAAACAATAAGATGAAACTAAGAATCTAAAATTTTGAGCTCGAAAATATTGCGTGAACAGTAGCAGTGATGACATGGCAGTCACGTATTGGTTTCGGTCCCACACAACTTTTGTTGTCCAATTTCAAGTCTTGGCCAATTTTTTTTTTTCAATTTGGACTTTGGTGGAATTTGTTTAAGGGGGGGGGGGGGGGGAAATTCAAACAAGTCTTGGAGCCCTTTTCAATTTCAAGTTTTCAAGACTTGACTTTATTGTACTTCTCCTTAAAACATGGATCCGTAAATCATGGAAAAGTGTTGGAAAGTGGTTGAGACTTGATTGATAGGTCTTTGTTGGTTGTAGTGTCTTTCAAGACTAACAAATAATACACCTTTTTCCTTCAACTTTTTGGATTTAGCATTCACTTTATCTTCAACAATATATGAAGGTGGTGATGAACATCAAGAACAACAACAACAACAACAAGAACTACAACAATAATCCTCAAGAACACCAACAATTTTTCACACGGCCAACTCCAATCCACAATAACAATACCTCCAACACTTGGCCAAGACAACCACAACTTCAACAAAAATGGTTTTCAATCCACCAATTAACAACAATATCACGTGGCCAAGCTTATAACAACAACAAGATGAAAACCACAAGGCCAAAACAGTTCACCACAACAAGGTCAACAATCTCACGGCTAAGACCACAAGGATAGCAACAACAATCGACTAAGTCCCCTTTGTGTTGTGTTTTCGATTTTACAAATGGTGAAAGGTGTGATGAACAACAAGAATACAACAACAACCTTTCAAGATCTACAACACCACCACAACACAAGGCCTTCAACTCGGTCAAGGCTAGAACAACAACAACATCCAATCGGCCACACTTGTTCACAACAATAATATTAACAATTCAAGCTCAAGTTTGGATCGACTCAAAGTGTTAGTGAGGAACAAAACTAACACTACAAACACACAAGACAAGTAAAATACTCCTAGACCTAGACTCAAGAACAAATCTCGGCCAAGAACACCACAAGAACACAATTTCGGCCAAGACAACAACAATGGACAGATTGCAATTTTCTGAAATTTTCAGATTTCAACTTTTTTTTTTTTTGTAGTTTTCAAGTCTCAAGCCCAAGATTGATCTTGTTAGAACAAAATCAAAGATGGCTTTGATACCAAATGATACAAGAATTCCAAGGAACACAAGAATTGTCTCAAAACAGTCCACACACACTCCAAAAACAGTCCACTAATCTTAAGGATTTGAGGACCAAGATGGAGACCACTCTCGGATTCACTACAACAACAACAATACGAGATAACAATGGTGTATTTGACACCCAAAACAGCCACAAAACGTGATGAACAAGATGAACAACAATAACACAAGTTTCGGATTCAACAAAGACCCCAAAACAGTCCACGATTTGCAAGAAAAATAAAGATAGATAGTGAGACATAAACTACAATAAGACCCAAGAACCCAAAGATATATTAAATCTAAAGACCCCTAGAACTTACGATAGCAACACCACACTCTTACGGTGACCACCAAGGGAATGAACTCGCCTCAAGATCTACCGTTTCCAAACAAAGATCAATATTGGCTTTTCCAAGCCCTATGCTAAAGATGACTTTTCCAAGTCCTACCACTAAGTGTGTACACTCTCAAAAGAGAGAAGATATTTCTTTCAATTCTTCATTATCAAAAATCTGATGAGAAATAAGTCTAAGGGGCCTATTTATACTATATTACAAATGAAGACAAAAGACTACTTTGCCCTTAATGAGAGGGGCGGCCATGGGGTGTAAATCCACCATGTGTAATGTCCAAAATACCCTTAATGAAGGCCCAAAACCGTGAGTCCTCAACCTTAAATTCTCCAAGCAATCTTCCACATGCGAGATTGCTTTAAGTTATGCTCAAAACGGGTCCTCCATGCATGTTCTTGTTTCCTCGAGGTGACCAAGTCTTGAGTCTCTATGTGTTGGCCTCCAAAAATGTCATCAAAAGATAAGAAGGCCATTTGTCCCGTATCAGCATAGGGCTTGGAAAAGCCAATATTGATCTTTGCTTGGAAACGGTAGATCTTGAGGCGAGTTCATTCCCTTGGTGGTCACCGTAAGAGTGTGGTTTTGATTGTTACATTCATTAGGGGTTAGTGTTGAAATACACTTGGTTCTTAATTTTGTAATAATCTTGGTCTCACTATCTATCTTTATTTTTCTTGCAAATCGTGTATGTGTTGTGTAGTGGACTGTTTTGGGGTCTTCGTTGAATCCGAAACTTGTATTATTGTTGTTCATCTTGTTCATCACGTTTTGTCACTGTTTTGGTGTTGAAATATACTCTTGTATCTTGTATTCTTGTTGTTGGTAGCGAATCCGAGTGAGGTCTCCATCTTGGTCCTCGAATCCTTAAGATTAGTGGACTGATTTGGTGGTTGTTTCGTGCTTCCCTTGCCAATCCCGTATCACTTTACCTATGAGTCTTTCAATTGTGCATCCAATTTTTCATGTCTCGATGTTAAAAAAGTATCATTCTAATTATTCTCATGTGATTTAGTAGGACTCAATTGACTTAGATGAGAATCTGACTTTTGAGGAGGAGATCATAGCTATTTTGGATAGGTAAACTAGGAAGTTGAGGTCTCAGAGTATCGATTCAGTAAAAGATAGACGAATCATCAAATTTTTTTATTTTATTAATTCAAAAGTTGTCCAATGGAAATTAATACTGCAAAACAAAATATATATATATATATTGTGGTTAAGGCCTAGATCTGGCCTAACCCAAAATTAAAACTAAAAAAAAGTAAAACTAAAAACAACAAAAAACAAATCTGAAATCTATCTTCTCAAAAAGGAAACTAAAGAGGCACTTTATCTTCCAATAGTGCAACACTATTGTTAATAAACTCGACATCTCTTGAAGAGCACACTAGAAAATGAGGTAAATACCAGGTAAGCAACTTACACCATAGTTGAAAAGACAAGTCCAATTAACTGAGTTTGGGGAAATTTCACAAGAAGGCACTCAACGATACCTAGATTTGAGGGAGAAGCATCATTCTATTGGGGAGGATACATGGGAAATAGAGTCAAGTATGCAGAGAAGATATCTACAACTTTCCAATAGTTCAAGTACCATCATTTCCTTTACATTCAAGTACGAACCTATGTTTTAGTGGGGGGTAATGTAATGATCCTCACACTGATTTATAAAATTTTTCTTTTTGACCATTTTACTCTTTTTCGTAGTTACTTCATGGTATTTGTGAGTTGTGGGGGTGAGAGACATGGTTCTTGGGGTGTTTGGTTTGGTTTATGCAAGTTTTTAGTTTCAAAAAGTTTTAAAGTTAGCATAGTTGAATTCGATCAACATTTGGTGTTTTAGACATCATATAAGAATTTTGTCAGTTCCATCATCTCCAAAATATCATTTTTAGGTTAGTAGCGCAATTGTTTTGGATCCCAATACTTTTAGTGTGATTTTGAAAATTTAGATGAGATGTTGGAAAATTTGGCCAAGAGTTAACTTCGATCAACATTCACTGATAAAGTTGTTGGCAATTCAGATGGTTTTATTGATACATCAATTTTAATCTAGTAGCATAGTTGTTTATTTTCATAGGATTCTAAACAAATTCTGAGGATCCATTCGGGGAAATTATGGACATGACTGTTGTTGGTGCAACAGCTTCTAGTGCAGGGATTATTTTGTTTTTGCATTTGTGAGCCCTTGTTCAAGATCACAATAAGCAATAAGCTCCATTATTGCAACCGTGGTGAGATGGATAATGATTGCGAGGAAGTTTTTTCAGTCCAGGTCACATTAGTCTTTGCGAATGCAACCTAGCCATCACAATCGCGATAGACACGGGTTGATAAGCATCGTGATCGGGATGGATGTCCAGCGATTAACATCTCCTAGATATAATTTTAAAAGCCATTTTCAAAAATTAACCCCATAACTCAATTTTTAGAGCTTTGAAACGCGTTTTGGGGAGATTTAAAAGGGGGATTTCGATGTAGCTTCATTAGAAAAGTTTCCAAATCATCATTTTAACATTCTCCAATGATTTTTTTCATGATTTCACCTTCAAATCTTAAGTCTTCAACTTGAAATTTTGAGGTTTTCTTGATAAAGTTAAAGAATGATATTTTGATGATCTCAAGATCGATTTTATATTTCTTTTCGATAAAGTTTCATATTTAAACTTCTTAAATTATGGGTAAATTAATTTTAGTATAATATTTCAATTTTACCCTTGATTTCTTGGGGTTGACTTTTTGAACTACAATTAGAACTTTGGCAATATGGGTGTTAATGGACTCATGTTTACGTGTAGAACCTATTTTTGAATGATTGAGAGTGTTCTCAGGCTGGTTGAAAAGGGAAGTCTAGTTTGTGATTATTAGAGACTCATGGTTCAATTTTGAGACAGGTTATGACTTAACTTTCTTCAAACTTTGCTTAGGTGGAGACTTATCGAGTAAAACATCTTATGAATTGGATAAATTTGGTGATTTAGAGTTTCAATGAGATAGATTTATCGACGTGATTCCTAATTTGATACTTGTATTGTTTTGCTAATATGAAACTTGTATTCCTAATTTAATATTAAGGCTAATAGCCTGTATTCAAGGAATGTTTATGATTCAAGGTTTTGGGTATAACTATTATATTTGATTTCACTTTATTTTTATGTTTATGCATATTCATACATCTCATGGTTTATGAAAACAGTGAATGATGTGAATTTGAAAGAAATGACATGAAAGAATAATTTAAAAGGAAATGAATGATTTTATTTCGGGTCAAGTTCGAATCTCAATATATATTAATGAGAGTTGATTGGCATATGGACCTCGCAAGTCCCCCATAGGTCTTGTTCTAGAGCAATATATGCTTGGAGGGTGTATACTGGTAGGTATTGTTCACTGCATCTCATCCCATATTATTGTATTGAATTTAGTACTTATGGATTGTTTTTGTGATTAAGATACATCATTATATTATTTGACATTAAATTACTGGGACTTTTTCGCTTGCAAGGTTATTTTCAGTATTCTTTACTCGCTATAGTTTTTTGCTTAAGCTTAATTGATATATGATGTCTACTAAGTATAAGTTAACTGTATTCACTCCTACTTTTCAACATCTTTCTGATGTAGATCCTAGTACGAGTGGACCCTATGAATAGTAATTGTGTATCTTAAGGGCATTTTTAAAGTTGTCGTGAGATCTTTGATTTGGGGTTCTTCTCGATTTCATCTATCTTACTTCTATCCTACTTTTAATTCTCAGATAGTTTTATATTTAATATTCAATATTCGGAGTCGTCTTTTACTTATGACATCTAAAGTCTTAGGATTGTGTACTCATTTCAGTTCAAACTTTCTTGTTAGTAATGTTTAGGATGTTGAGTTATTATTATTGTCATTGTTTTTATCATCCAATATAGTATAGTTTGTTATTTCATTCATGTTGATATTTTGGAGTGTCGAGTGAAAGCTCACCTACCATGGTCAGGTTAAGGTAGGTGTTATCACAATTTGGATCCTGACATGTCTCTTTTGGTTTATCTAAGCCACTTGATCTTCCCAACCAAACTAGTTGTCTTTTGGCAGTTTTTCATTTGCCATGTCCAATAACAAAATGAAAAGGACATAAAATCACCCCTAAACTTGTCAGACAAACTTATTTTAATACATTAATTTTACTGACATTTAAATTACCCCCTTAACACTTGTCAAGTGAACTAAATACCACCTTATACACACAATATCAGTTGCATGATCGGAAAGTGACATACACGCGTGCCACATAAGCGCCACCCCAACAACACATTGACAACACCTAGATGCTAAACAAATGTATCTTTCATTTTCTTTTTCCACTCAAATCTTTTTTCTTCTTATTTTCACTATTCGCCCATCTTCTTCCTTATCTCATTAGCAAACCAAGTAAAAGTGACCTTTGCTTTCTTTATCCAGATCTTCGCAAGATACACAGTTGATTTCATATTATGTTATTTAATAGAGGTTCCATAACAATAAAAAGAAAATCTACCATCCATAAGATTTTAATCAGGTGAAAAATTTAGCACCACAAGAAAAAATCTAACACTTACTAAGGAAAAAAAATATTGGCATCACATAAGCTAAAAATCTCCACACAACACAAAATTCCAAAGAATTATATGAGTTATGCGATGTAGGGGTGGAAACAAAATTGATGGATTTTTTTCTAAAATAACTCAAGAAATTGATTCATCAACTACTTGATTTCTTGAGCTATACTTTAGCAATTCAAAAAGAATTCCACCAATCTACAAGAAACAAAATTCACCAAAAATTTTCAAAATAGCTCAAGGAATCAATTCATCAATTAATTGATTTCTATCCTTTGGTGATAGAATCAAAATGGGATTGAAAGAATAAAATTAATATGACTCTAATCAGCCTTGAATTATATGAGAGTAACAAGGAGGCCTAAGTGAGGTTAGGGGTGTGCAAAACTGAACCGCCCAATAAACCAAACCGATAAAATTGTTATTGGTTTATTATTATTGGGTTATTGGATTAATGATTTTTTAATGATTTTTTAAATCTTTTTTATTGGATTATTGGTTCATTTCAATTCTTTCTTATTGGGTTATTGGTTAAACCGATAAATCTAATAAGAATATTTTAAATTATACTTTATCCCTACTTTTATATATACTAGTTTAGGTGTACGCTCCTCGTGCATGTACCTCACTTTAATAAGTTTAAACATTACACTAAATAAGATGTTTGTTTAAATAATAAAGATGATTACAATAATTAAATTCAACATCTTTTGATCAAGATGGAAAATTTATTTAGTTAGTTATATAGTAGTTGTAAATATCTAAGATACAAATGAGGTAGGTGAAAATACATTGACAACCCCTTAAATAGGTTGGTGATATGAGCCAAACGGACATCATAGCTTTTGATGACATCATTGGAGTCCAACACTTAAAGACTTAAGCTTTGGTCATCTCGAGGACACAAGAGCAAGCATGAAAGACCCATTTTGGACATTCAAGAAAGCAATTCCGTGTATGAAGGGTTACTTGGAGGCTTTCCTTGATGACTATTCGAGAGAACAAGTGTTGAAGTGTTTTTAATAGATTTAAACACTCCAAAATACTCCAAGGAATCCCCTAATTTACATACCAAGATCGTCCTCTCATTAAGGGTACTTTGGCTATTTTGTTATGTAATAAGCTAGCCTGTAAATAGTCTTCTATTAGGTCATTTTTTCTTTAGTTTAGGGTGGATATTTGAAGAACATTGAAAGTTTTCTCTCTTTGAGAGTATATCTTAGTGTAGGGCTTGAAAAATCCAATATTGATCTTTTGCTTAGAAATGGTGGTTGTAAGTGGAGTTAATTCCTTTAGCGGTCACCGTAAGAAGATTAATGTTTGAATATTACAATGTTGAGGGTCTTTGTGTTTGATACACGTGTCAGTTCTCCTTATTTCATAAGATCTTATGTCATCTTACCTATCCTTTATTTTATTGCATTGTTGTGTTTTTGTTTCTTGCTCTTGTTCACAGTTTTTGTGTGTTGCTGCCGAGGGTGAATTTCCATCTTGTTCTCGGTTTGTCTTGTGTTGTTGGCTAGTTTTGTGTGTTCTTGGTCGATCTCGTATCATTTGGTATCAGATCAAGGATTGATTTCGTTCCTATGGAATCAATCTTGGGCTTGTTAATTTGAAAATAAAAAAAGTGTTGAAAACTGAAAAATTCAAAAAGAAGTAAGTTGTCCCGTTTTTGTGTTTTGGCCAAAATTTTGAAATTAGATTTAGCAATTTTTTTTGTGTTTTGTTTGTTTCTAGTATTAGGTTCTTCTTCACTAACACTACTAGAGTCTAGATCTGAGGTTTGAGCTATTTCTGAGTTGTTCTTGAATTTTGAAGGTTGCTGTTTTTTGAGGATTGGTGGCTTGAAAATGTGTTGTTAATGTTTGTTGTTGAGGATTTGAGCTTTAACATGTGTTATTGATGTGTGGGGGTTCCAACGTGCACCTAGAACTTCAATTTCAAAAGTGGTGTTCTTCACCATCTTCATGTCGTCTTCAAAAAAGGAGTGTTTGATCTAGAATCAAGTCGAGAAGAGTGTGGTCTTTTGCTTGTCTTGAAAACATTCCCCAAAGATACACCAAATAAGAAAGGGAACAAAAAGACTTTCAAAAAGGCTTGTTACCAAAAGGATGTAAGGGCACATTCCAAGACATACAAAAGAGGAAAGAAGACAAAGGCTTTCAAAAAGGTGTTTGGTCAAAAAGGTGCTAGGAATGTCAAACCTTTTTGAATCTTGAAAAGGGCTCCAAGTCTTGTGTTTTCCTTCCCAAAGCTGATTTCCACTCTTCCAAATTTGAAGATTGATCAAATACAACTTTGAAACAAGAAAATTTTTCAGATTTCAACAATCCCAATGCTCAATCCAAGGCTGCCACTTGGCTGCCACATCATCGCACTTCAAAAATGACCTAAGCTCAAATTTCAGATTCTTAGTTTCTTTTCTTTGTTTCTTTAGTTTCATTTCTTATTCCTAAAACTAATTAGCAACTAGTAATCACCTACTTAGTTGTAAATTAGTTGTTGAATCTGTTTTCTATGGTGTCTTCGTTCTTTGTATGTTTTTCTCATTTTTAATTTGTCATAACTTTTTATTTGAAGTTCGTAAGTGGATTTTTCTATTTTGTGTCTTGGGTCAATCAAACAAGAATCTATTCTTGCAGCTAAGTAGTGATTGACACCTTATTGGCTACTGGAGTATAAGCAATTTTCAATATTCACCGCTCTAATTGTAAGGATCACAAAGGTACAACATACAAGTGTTGGTGAGGAGTTTTTACTACTAATCTTGTTTGTTCATTTTATTAGTACGAGAAGGTATAAGTGGAACATGTCTTAGATAACCGCATATTATTGTGACTACAACATGGGAGACTATGATTGTAGTGAGGGATTTTGTAGTTACAATGATGTAGGAGATTATGGGAGCTATGAAAATAGCCATGATCACGGCATGGGCAAATTTGAAGGTTACGATTTTGAGAGAGGAAATAAGGTGAATGAAGTACCTAGTTTTTATAGTGAATGTGAAGATATTGATGAGCATTATAATGGTCCTTATGATAAATATGGGATGTGTGGGGAGTCTTGCACTTCCCAAGACGAACCTAGAATTAGTGTAAGGTATAACCCCTTTGTTCACAAAGCTTATGAGAGATATGGTGAGAGTGCACGTGTGGAGTATGAAAATTCATATTCTCCACCTTGTATGATACGGGTGTACAAAGCTGTCCAATACGTTCTCGACCATTCACACGAAGCCAAGCTTGGGAGTTACAAAAACTACAAGCCATATTCATGCAAATGGTTGCGTGTGAGTTGGTACTTGATCCGCCAAAGAGCTTCAACGTTTTTAAGTGTGAAAATGAACCTTGAAGTGTAATAAACTACACTCTAAGGGCACCCCATGACTGAAGGATAGGAAGGTCATTTTTCCTTCATTTTGTGTGTAATATAAATAGATGCTATTAGGGTTATTTTCAGCACTTAGTTTATTCTTCATATTTCACAACAACAAGTCTTGTAACATTGAATATTTCTCTCTCTCTTGTTCTTGAGAGTAGAACCTGAAATCTGTCCAACAAGTGTAGTTACACTTGTGTTGTTTCTTGGCTAGAAACTTGAGATCTTGAGGTTCATGAGTTCCTCTTGGTCTAAGTAAGAACTTGGTACAGAAATCTTTTGGTCTTAGGGTCCTATCTTCAAGTTAGGGTTCATAGATTCTAAGATATCTTTGTGTCAAGTTACTATCTTTCATTTTGTACTCTTGAAACTTTGTAGTAACTTAGTGAAGCCGTGTGGGGCTGATTTTCGATTCACTATAGTTACTACCATTTGTTGTTCTTGTTGTTAACATTGTACTCTTGTAATCTATAATCTTGTGTTGTTGAACCATTGTTTAATGTTATTGTTATCTTCTTGTTTTCCTTGTGTAGCTACTGTTTTGGTGTTGGTATTTCTTCAAAATTTCGTGATTGTTGTTGTCTTCACATATTGGAGTTGTTATCTTCAAGCTCTCGGAATTGTAGTGTGTTTGGACTGATTTTGTGGCAGATTTGATACGCTCCAAGTTAGTAGTGTATCATTTGGTATCAGAGACATCTTTGAATTTGTTCTAACAAGATCAATCTTGGGCTTGAGACTTGAAAACTACAAAAAAAAAAAAAACTGAAATCTGAAAATTTCAGAAATAGTCAAATCTGCTACCTTTGTGTTCTTGGCCAAAAATTGTGATATGTTGTTGTATGGGCCGAGATTTTCTTGTTTTTTTTGTCTATATCTTGTAGTATTTTTCTTGTATAGAGTGTTTCTAGTGTGGGTTTCTTTCTCACCAACACTAAAGGTGTCAAGATCTAAAGATTGAGCTTATAATATTTGACCATAGTTGTGGTGCCTTGTGGCTGGCTGTTTGTTGTTACTTGTTGTTGACAATTGGTGGTGTTGTGTTGTGTTTTGAAGAAGTTGTTGCTGAGTTCTTGAAGGTTGTTGTGGTGTTCATCAAGTTCTTCATCTTTTCTTACAACTTTAGACAACCAAAAAGTGTGATATAAATTCAAGAGTTGAAGCTGAAAATTGTAAAGCATGTTGTGAGAAGCCTTGAACCCATCATTTCTTAGACTAGGCTTCTACTTTTCAGCAACTTTTTCTTATTTCAAGAACCTAGTGTTACCTTTTTCTTATTTCAAGAACCTAGTGTTGTGGGACAAGGTACTTTTCTTATTTCAAGATTTATGTTTTCCCTCCAAGACCAATTGTCATCCTTTCCAAATTGTGTAAAGATTTGAATTTCAGAATTGGTTCTTAAATTGTGTGGGACCAAGACCAATTGCATGCTGCCACATCACCCATTTGCTACTGTTCACGTCACCCATTGGCTACTGTTCACGTCATTAATAAGCTCAAATTTAGGTTTTCTAGTTTCTAATTGTTGATTCTTAGTTTCATTACTTGGTTCTAGAACTAATTAACATGCTAGTACACTCCTACTAGGTTGTCAATTAGTCCTTTTGAATTCTCTTGTTCGTGTCCACGTTTAGTTGGGTGCTTTTATTCGTTTAATACGTTGTAACTTCTTAACTCCAGTCCGTCGAGAATTCTTTGAGTTTCAAACAAGAATCCACTCCGGACAAGAGCTTTACTCATATCTTAAGGATTCACGGTTACTAGCCAATCTACAACATTTGTGGAGCTCAAGTGTGAGTGAATCGAGAGAGTGTGAGTGAGGAGAGGTTTAACGCTAACTTGTTTGCTGATTGTGTAGGTAACACCTTGACATGGAAGGAAGCACATCCCAAAGTGGGGGTACTACGAAACAAGACACTATGAAGGCCACACTTGAGGCCATTACCAGAAGTTTAGAGAGGTTGAACATGGAAGTTGGGGCAATGAGGGGAGATTTGACTACGATAAGTGGGAGATTGGAGCAAGTGGAGAGTCAAAGGAACTCTCGTCCATCCACTCCTCATCATATTCCTTCATGTGGGCATGAAAGAACTTCATCCACAACTATCTCACCAGAAACATTGCACCAAATAATGAATCCACCTCTAGCCCCGCTAAATGCCACAAATCATACCACTACTTTCCCTCCAAACCAAGAAGCGAATAGACCACGCCATTCCCAAACTCCTCCAATTCCACAAGAAGGATGTAGCCATCCATTACCTCCACAAAATCTGAATGTACCTTACCAAACTCCACCAAATCAAAGACCATACCACCTCCACAAATCCCAATGCCTCCAAATCAGATTCCAAATCACCAAAACCGACCAGCTCACTTTGAGGAACATGGTAGAGAGGAGTATGATGGATATGGAGCCTTTGATGATGCTTACATGAGAGAGGAGGAGCTAAGAAGGGGCCGTATTGATCCAAGGAGGTACCGAGGGTATGGAGAAAGGGGAAATCGACACCAAGAAAGAGACGTAGGCATAAATACCATCAAATTGAGCTTACCTATCTTTAAAGGTGAAAGTGACCCCGAGGCCTACTTAGCATGGGAATCAGCTTGTAACAAAGTTTTTCAAGTTAATGATATCTCGGAAGAAAAGAAAAGTTGTTATGCCATAGCTCATTTTGAGGGTTATGCCAACACTTGGTGGGAGTACGTCAAGCGTTTTGGTGATGAATTAGTTGATGGGCAGCCACCACCTTGGTTTCGGTTAAGGTACTTGATGAGGCAACGGTACCTTCCCGAGAGTTATCGCCATGAATTACTTGCTAGATTATACAACTTACGTCAAGGCAATAAAAGTGTGATGGCATATTATGATGAGTTTCAACAACTCATGTTGAAGCTTGATCATCGTGGGGAACAAATCAGTCATGACATCATTCGGTTCAAGTGTGGGTTGAACAAAGAGATCTCCACTCATTTGACGATTCACAAATTTGATACCGTTGAAGGTATTTTCCAAGCGGCTCATTAGATTGAAAGGGAGCTTAAAGAGAGGTCGTCGCTCAAGGCAAAGGGACAATCCATCTCGGGTTGGCCTAGAAGTAAGGACGTGGTTCAATCCTCTTCTGGTTGGCCCAAAAACAAGGACCAACCCGCCACTACAAGGCTGCCCGAGCCTAAAACAGTCCACAAAATTCCTCTAAAACAAGAAGTTCACAAGTATCCAAACCCAAAAGGATTCTAATATTTCAAGTGCCAAGGTTGGGGACATAAATCCAATGAATGTCCAAATCGATGCAACGTGATACTACGGGAAGGGAAATTGTATTACCTTGGTGAGGAGGTGGGTCTTGAAAAAGAGGAGGATGAGGCCGAGCCTCAAGATGGAGAGGAAACTGGAAATAGGCCACTTGATGATGATGATGATGGTGAAGTTATTTACCCACAAGAAGGGGAGTGTGTTATTCCAAACTTTGTAGTTAGACGCGCTATGATTAGTAAGGCAATAGACGACCCTAGCCAAAGGGAAAATCTATTCCATACTAAATGACTTGTAAAGGGGAATGTGTGCACTTTGGTGATTGATAGTGGTAGTTATGCGAATGTCGTTAGTGTCGCTATGGTGAAATTTCTGAAATTACCAACTACACTTCATACTAGCCCTTACAAGTTGCAATGGTTGAACGAATGCGGTGAATTGAAGGTCATGAGGCAATGTGTGATATGGTTTAAGGTAGGGAACTACCAAGATGAAGTGCTTTGTGATGTGATACCAATGCAAGCATGTCATTTGTTGTTAGGTAGACCTTGGCAATATGATTGGTCTACCAAACATGATGGGAGGACCAACCGATATTCACTTGAGAAGGATGGTCGAAAGGTCACTCTTTATCCTCTTTTGCCATCACAAGTGAATGAATTACATCAAAAGATGAGGGAGTTGAAGGAGAAGGGAAAGAAACCCGAAAGTGGTGAAAAGGAGGGGAAAACCGTGGGTGGGGCAGTAGGGATTTCCGGGACTGCCTCAACATCAAATGGGCAAGAAAACATGGTGATGTTGGCTAGAAAGAAGGAACTCTTCTTGGATTATGATGTGGACATGCCGATGCTTCTTTTGGCTCATTGTTTTAATACTAACCCCACTAATTCTTCTATTTCTCCTTTGATTTCTTGTGTGTTGCAGGATTATGAAGATGTATTTCCCAAAGAACTCCCGCAAGGATTGCCCCCGCTTCGGGGAATTGAGCATCAAATTGACTTTGTGCCGGGCTCACAATTGCCAAATAAGCCGGCTTATAGAAGCAACCCTACGGACACCAAAGAATTGCAGCGTCAAGTTGAGGAACTCCTCAACAAAGGGTATATCAAGGAGAGCATGAGTCCGTGCGCGGTTCCTGTGCTACTGGTGCCTAAGAAAGATGGAACATGGTGTATGTGTGTGGACTGTCGAGCCATCAATAAGATTACGGTAAAATATCATCACCCTATCCCTAGGTTAGATGATATGCTTGATGAATTGAATGGTTCGTGTTTATTTTCCAAGATTGATTTAAGGAGTGGCTATCACCAAATAAGAATGCAACCCGGTGATGAATGGAAAACCGCCTTCAAGACTAAATTTGGTCTCTATGAATGGATGGTTATGCCATTCGGCCTAACAAATGCTCCAAGTACTTTCATGAGGCTAATGAATCATGTGATGAAGCCATTTATTGGAAAGTTTGTTGTTGTTTACTTTGATGATGTCTTGGTCTATAGTAAGTCAATTGATGAGCATGTGATGCATTTACAATTTGTGTTTGATGTCCTTAGAAAGGAAAGGTTGTATGCAAATCTGGAGAAGTGCTCTTTTGGTGTTAATGAAGTTGTTTACTTGTGTTTTGTTGTTAGTTCAAGAGGGGTTGAAGTGGATGAATCCAAGATAGATGCTATCAAAAATTGGCCAACCCCGCAAACCATTAGCGAAGTAAGAAGCTTCCACGGGTTAGCTAGTTTTTATTGAAGGTTTGTCAAAGGATTCAGCACCATAGCCGCTCCTTTGACCGCGGTCATTTGAAAAGACCAACCCTTCAAGTGGGGTGAAGAGCAAGCTAAGGCTTTTGAAACCTTGAAAGCTATGCTCGTTTCCGCGCCTTTATTACAATTGCCCAACTTTGATAAGATATTCAAAGTTGAGTGCGATGCTAGTAAAGTGGGCATAGGGGCTGTTTTGATGCAAGATTTAAAACCCATTGCTTATTTTAGTGAAAATCTCAAAGGAGCAACTCTAAACTACTCCAAGTACGATCTAGAGTTGTATGCCTTGATTCGAGCTTTGGCCACTTGGCAGCACTATTTGTGGCCCAAGGAGTTCGTGATCCGAACGGACCATGAATCCTTGAAGCATCTTCGGGCACAAGACAAGTTTAACAAGCGGCATGCAAAATGTATTGAGTTTCTTGAAACCTTCCCTTATGTTATTCAATACAAAAAGGGTAAGGACAACGTAGGAGCCGATGCTTTGTCTAGAAAACATGTTCTTGTGTCAACATTATCTTCTAAATTAATTGGTTTTGAGAGTTTGAAAGAATTGTATCCCGAGGACCCTCACTTTGCTCCTATCTTTAGGGAATGCGAAGAAATGGGTAGGGACAAGTGGGATTCGTCTAGGGGTTCAAATCCTTATGCCAAGTTTGATGGATACTTGTTTAAAGGTAGACGATTGTGTGTACCCTCCAGTTCTTGGAGAGAGTTATTTGTGAGGGAAGCACACAATGGCGGTCTAATGGGTCACTTTGGGATCGAAAAGACCCTTGGAATATGGGAGGAGCAATTCTATTGGCCAAAAATGCACAAGGATGTGGCCAAGATTTGTGGCCAATGCATAGATTGCAAAGGAGCCAAATCACGGCTCCTACCTCATGGGTTGTACACCCCGCTGCCCACTCCTTTACGCCCTTGGCTTGACATATCTATGGATTTTGTGTTAGGGTTGCCTAGGACTAGACGAGGTCGGGACAGTATCTTTGTTGTGGTCGATCGATTTTCTAAGATGGCACACTTTATTCCTTGCTTTAAATGTGATGATGCACCTAGTGTGGCCTCTTTGTTTGTTGATAATGTTGTCAAGTTGCATGGTGTTCCGAGGACCATTGTGAGTGTTAGGGACTCTAAGTTCCTAAGTCACTTTTGGAAATCCATGTGGGGTAGGCTTGGAACCAAGTTGTTATTCTCTACATCTTGCCACCCATAAACTGATGGTCAAACGGAAGTAGTAAATAGGACTTTGGGTGCTATGCTACGTTCCATGGTAAAAGGAAAATTGACTTTTTGGGAGGAACACCTACCATTGATTGAGTTTGCATATAACCGTGTCATACACTCAAGTACGAGAATGACTCCCTTTAAGTGCATATATGGCCTCAACCCCCTTACCCCTTTGGATTTAACTCCTTTGCCTAGTGATGTTATGATTAGCTTAGATGGAAGCAAGTGGGCTGATTCGATGAAAAAGTTACATGAGAAGGTGCGGCTTCGACTTGAGAAGAAAAATCAATACATTACAAGGAGAGTCAACAAGGGGAGAAAGAAACTCATTCTTGAACCGGGAGATTGGGTGTGTGGGTTCACCTTCGAAAGGATAGGTTTCCGTCTCAAAGAAAGTCCAAATTGATGCCAAGAGGCGATGGTCCATTCCAAGTACTTGAGCGGATCAATGATAATGCCTATAAGATTGACCTTCCCCCGGAATACCAAGTGTACAACACTTTCAACGTGTGTGATCTTTCTCTAGTGGATGCGGTTGAGGATGACCAAATGCTGAATTTGAGGTCAAATTCCTCTCAAGATGGAGAGGATGATACGGGTGTACAAAGCTGTCCAATACGTTCTCGACCATTCACACGAAGCCAAGCTCGGGAGTTACAAAAACTACAAGCCATATTCATGCAAATGGCTGCGTGTGAGTTGGTACCTGATCCGCCAAAGAGCTTCAACGTTTTTAAGTGTGAAAATGAACCTTGAAGTGTAATAAACTACACTCTAAGGGCACCCCATGACTGAAGGGTAGGAAGGTCATTTTTCCTTCATTTTGTGTGTAATATAAATAGATGCTATTAGGGTTATTTTCAGCACTTAGTCCATTTTTCATATTTCACAACAACAAGTCTTGTAACATTGAATATTTCTCTCTCTCTTGTTCTTGAGAGTAGAACCTGAAATCTGTCCAACAAGTGTAGTTACACTTGTGTTGTTTCTTGGCTAGAAACTTGAGATCTTTAGGTTCATGAGTTCCTCTTGTTCTAAGTAAGAACTTGGTACTGAAATCTTTTGGTCTTAGGGTCCTATCTTCAAGTTAGGGTTCATAGATTCTAAGATATCTTCGTGTCAAGTTACTATCTTTCATTTTGTACTCTTGAAACTTTGTAGTAACTTAGTGAAGCCGTGTGGGGCTGATTTTCGATTCACTATAGTTACTACCATTTGTTGTTCTTGTTGTTAACATTGTACTCTTGTAATCTATCATCTTGTGTTGTTGAACCATTGTTTAATGTTATTGTTATCTTCTTGTTCTCCTTGTGTAGCTACTGTTTTGGTGTTGGTATTTCTTCAAAATTTCGTGATTGTTGTTGTCTTCACATATTGGAGTTGTTATCTTCAAGCTCTCGGAATTGTAGTGTGTTTGGACTGATTTTGTGGCAGATTTGATACGCTCCAAGTTAGTAGTGTATCATTGTAGTACTTCTTATCAAGGTTGAAGTGGTATGGATGGTTATACTAGCTATAGTGGAGGTTGTCCCATGAGAAGAAGAGGGCATGCATCTCCAAAGACGAAGGGTACTCATGTGCCTTACAATGTTAATCAAAGAAGTAGTGTTCACTTTGGAAAAGTAATCATTTGTGGGGGTTATTGTGCTAGATAATAGGTGCTATAGAAACTATATTTTTCTATCCGTGGTTGACTATTTGGGGTTGTTTCGAGAACCTTTACTTGTTTCATATTCCTTAGACGGGTTTAAGGTTACCGAGAGGGTGAAGGTCGTCTTCTCCTAATTTGAATACTATGAGGAGGTGTGGTGCAATATTTTTCCCTTGAAATACGGTCATGTAAGCTTGGGTGTCGATTGGTTTGCACAACATAAATTTCCAAATATGCAAAATTGGCCTAATGTTGTAAGAGACCGATGGGGAAATCATCTCATGACATCCATTCTGCCTAAGCCGCAAGAAGAAGTGCTCACTTACTCAAACCCGAAAGAAAATGAGAGACAAAAGATTGAGAGGAGTAAGGATGTGCAACGTGGCAATCCAAGAGTAGAAAAAAAAGAGGTTGTGAGGAGTGAAGTGAGGAGGTTTCCACCAAACTAAGCTAACATTATTTGTCCTTCTATTTCTAGGGACATTTAAGTAGGTACCAACATGGCAAGTGAGAAGCGCAAGCCCGATGAGAAGTTGTTGACGAAGCTTGTGGGGGACCTTCACACCAAGGTGAAGAAGAACATATTCAAGAACTTCAAGGTAAAATAGCTAACTCTTACACTTTTGTGCATGTGAATGATGATTGTGTGGCTAGTAGCCCATTGAGTGTGAGTAGTAGCTTGCCTACATGTGAGTTTATTGATTCTTTGCCTCTTGATGAAGATGTACATGTTGTGAGTGTGGATACACTAGTTGATCCTATTGATGACCGAATTGAATCTTCTTGTAATATCAATTTGTGTCCACCTAGTGTTGAAGCCATTGTGTTGAATGAAAGTACATTGTCTTGTGAAAATTATGTTGATCAACTTGTGTGTAAAAATTGCCCACTACTTGAGGATGTGTGTGATGTGATTAATGAATATCAAGTGTGAGATGATGTTGAAAATGTTGATCAAAATAATAGGAGTGAACTCGTGAGTTTGTCTTGTGGTAAGGATGCTAATGCTTGCTTGGCTCATAGGGATAATCATGTGTTTGCAACATCTTTGAAACTTGGTAATAAACTTTTAGAGAGTGAGCTTGCTTGTTCTAAATCTTTCGCGGGATAGATCCTTCTCTCTTTAGGTATAATGTCTTGTTTGAAGATGGTACAATCACTCCTAACGAACCTAGTGGTGTTGAAGGTATAGCTTGTCTTGAAGGATATAGCCTATATACCAACCCACTATAGTGTGACAACGTTCCTCCTAAAGATGAAAATCTCTTTTTGAAAGATGAGATTACTCTTAAGGGTAAGGAATGTGTAGTCATTCTTGAAAACTAAGGGCAAAGGTGTCATTGACTCCTTGGGCTAATGCTTTTAAATGTGCATCCTTGTTTGTGACACTTGTGCTTAAGTTGACTGAATCCTAATATGTGGATAAGTTGTCTATGTATTCAAAAGGAAGAATGTGTATGTGGTTAAATGTTTTGTCTTCGGCCGTATATGCCTTTACACATTCTTTTCTATACTACCTGATACACTACTAACTTGGAGCATATCAAATCTGCCACAAAATCAGTCCAAACACACTACAATTCCGAGAGCTTGAAGATAACAACTCCAATACGTGAAGACAACAACAATCACGAAATTTAGAAGGAATACCAACACCAAAACAGTAGCTACACAAGGAGAACAAGAAGATAACAATAACACTAAACAATGGTTCAACAACACAAGATGATAGGATTACAAAGAGTACAATGTTAACAACAAGAACAACAAATGGTAGTAACTATAGTGAATCGAAAATCAGCCCCACACGGCTTCACTAAGTTACTACAAAGTTTCAAGAGTACAAAATGAAAGATAGTAACTTGACACAAAGATATCTTAGAATCTATGAACCCTAACTTGAAGATAGGACCCTAAGACCAAAAGATTTCAGTACCAAGTTCTTACTTAGACCAAGAGGAACTCATGAACCTCAAGATCTCAAGTTTCTAGCCAAGAAACAACACAAGTGTAACTACACTTGTTGGACAGATTTCAGGTTCTACTCTCAAGAACAAGAGAGAGAGAAATATTCAATGTTACAAGACTTGTTGTTGTGAAATATGAAGAATGAACTAAGTGCTGAAAATAACCCTAATAGCATCTATTTATATTACACACAAAATGAAGGACAAATGACCTTCCTACCCATCAGTCATGGGGTGCCCTTAGAGTGTAATTTATTACACTTCAAGGCTCATTTTCACACTTAAAAACGTGAAGCTCTTTGCCGGATCAAGTACCAACTCACACACAGCCATTTGCATGAACATGGCTTGTAGTTTTTCTAACTTCCGAGCTTGGCTTGGTGTGAATGGTCGAGAACGTATTGGACAGCTTTGTACACCCGTATCATCCTCTCCATCTTGAGAGGAATTTGACCTCAAATTCAGCATTTGGTCATCCTCAACCGCATCCACTAGAGAAAGATCACACACATTGAAAGTGTTGTGCACTTGGTATTCCGGGGGAAGGTCAATCTTGTAGGCATTATCATTGATTTGTTCAAGTACTTGGAATGGACCCTCACCTCTTGGCATCAATTTAGACTTTCTTTGAGATGGAAACCTATCATTTCTAAGGTGAACCCACACCCAATCTCTCGGTTCAAGAATGAGTTTCTTTCTCCCCCTGTTGACTCTCCTTGCAATGTCTTGATTTTTCTTCTCAAGTCGAAGCCGCACCTTCTCATGTAACTTCATCATCAAATCTGCCCGCTTGCTTCCATCTAAGCTAATCATAACATCACTAGGCAAAGGAGTTAAATCCAAAGAGGTAAGGGGGTAGAGGCCATATATGCACTCAAAGGGAGTCATTCCCGTACTTGAGTGTATGACACGGTTATATGCAAACTCAATCAATGGTAGGTGTTCCTCCCAAAAAGTCAATTTTCCTTTTACCATGGAACGTAGCATAGCACCCAAAGTCCTATTTACTACTTCCGTTTGACCATCAGTTTGTGGGTGGCAAGATGTAGAGAATAACAACTTGGTTCCAAGCCTACCCCACATGGATTTCCAAAAGTGACTTAGGAACTTAGAGTCCCTATCACTCACAATGGTCCTCGGAACACTATGCAACTTGACAACATTATCAACAAATAAAGAGGCCACACTAGGTGCATCATAACATTTAAAGCATGGAATAAAGTGTGCCATCTTAGAAAACCGATCGACCACAACAAAGATACTGTCCCGACCTTGTCTAGTCCTAGGCAGCCCTAACACGAAATCCATAGATATGTTAAGCCAAGGGCGTAAAGGAGTGGGCAGCGGGGTGTACAACCCATGAGGTGGGAGCCGTGATTTGGCTCCTTTGCAATCTATGCATTGGCCACAAATCTTGGCCACATCCTTGTGCATTTTTGGCCAATAGAATTGCTCCTCCAATATTCCAAGGGTCTTTTTGATCCCAAAGTGACCCATTAGACCGCCATTGTGTGCTTCCCTCACAAATAACTCTCTCTAAGAACTGGAGGGTACACACAATCGTCTACCTTTAAACAAGTATCCATCAAACTTAGCATAGGGATTTGAACCCCTAGCCGGATCCCACTTGTCCCTACCCATTTCTTCGCATTCCCTAAAGATAGGAGCAAAGTGAGGGTCCTCGGGATACAATTCTTTCAAACTCTCAAACCCATTAATTTTGAAGATAATGTTGACACAAGAACATGTTTTCTAGACAAAGCGTCGACTACTACGTTGTCCTTACCCTCTTTGTATTGAATAACATAAAGAAAGGTTTCAAGAAACTCAATCCATTTTGCATGCCGCTTGTTAAGCTTGTCTTGTGCCCGAAGATGCTTCAAGGATTCTTGGTCCGTTCGGATCACGAACTCCTTGGGCCACAAATAGTGCTGCCAAGTGGCCAAAGCTCGAATCAAGACATACAATTCTAGATCCTACGTGGAGTAGTTTAGAGTTGCTCCTTTGAGCTTTTCACTAATATAAGCAATGGGTTTTAAACCTTGCATCAAAACAGCCCCTATGCCCACTTTACTAGCATCGCACTCAACTTCGAATGTCTTATCAAAGTTGGGCAATTGTAATAAAGGCGTGGAAACGAGCATAGCTTTCAAGGTTTCAAAAGCCTTAGCTTGCTTTTCACCCTACTTGAAGGGATGGTCTTTTCGAATGACCGCGGTCAAAGGAGCGGCTATGGTGCTGAATCCTTTGACAAACCTTCTATAAAAACTAGCTAACCCGTGGAAGCTTCTTACTTCGCTAATGGTTTGCGGGGTTGGCCAATTTTTGATAGCATCTATCTTGGATTCATCCACTTTGACCCCTCTTGAAATAACAACAAAACCCAAGAAAACAACTTCATTAACACCAAAAAGGCACTTCTCTAGATTTGTATACAACCTTTCCTTTCTAAGGACATCAAACACACATTGTAAATCAATTGACTTACTATAGACCAAGACATCATCAAAGTAAACAACAACAAACTTTCCAATAAATGGCTTCATCACATGATTCATTAGCCTCGTGAAAGTACTTGGAGCATTTGTTAGGTCGAATGGCATAACATAGAGACCAAATTTAGTCTTGAAGGCGGTTTTCCATTCATCACCGGGTTGCATTCTTATTTGGTGATAGCCACTCCTTAAATTAATCTTTGAAAATAAACACGAGCCATTCAATTCACCAAGCATATCATTTAACCTAAGGATAGGGTGATGATATTTTACCGTAATCTTATTGATGGCTCGGCAGTCCACACACATACGTCATGTTCCGTCTTTCTTAGGCACCAGTAGCACTGGAACCGCGCATGAACTCATGCTCTCCTTGATATACCCTTTTTTGAGGAGTTCCTCAACTTGACGCTGCAATTCTTTGGTGTCCGTAGGGTTGCTTCTGTAAGCCGACTTATTTGGCAATTGTGAGCCCGACACAAAGTCAATTTGATGCTCAATTCCCCGAAGCGGGGGCAATCCTTGCGGAAGTTCTTTGGGAAATACATCTTCATAATCCTGCAACACACAAGATATCAAAGGAGAAATAGAAAAATTAGTGGGGTTAGTATTAAAACAATGAGCCAAAAGAAGCATAGGCATGTCCACATCATAATCCAAGAAGAGTTCCTTCTTTCTAGCCAACATCACCATGTTTTCTTGCCCATTTCATGTTGAGGCAGTCCCGGAAATCCCTACTGCCCCACCCACGATTTTCCCCTCCTTTTCACTATTTTCGAGTTTCTTTCCCTTCTCCTTCAACTCCCTCATCTTTTGATGTAATTCATTCACTTGTGATGGTAAAAGAGGTTAAAGAGTGATCTTTCGACCATCCTCCTCAAGTGAATATCGGTTGGTCCTCCCATCATGTTTGGTAGACCTATCATATTGCCAAGGTCTACCTAACAACAAATGACATGCTTGCATTGGTATCACATCACAAAGCACTTCGTCTTGGTAGTTCCCTACCTTAAACCGTATCACACATTGCCTCATGACCTTCAATTCACCGCATTCGTTCAACCATTGCAACTTGTACGGGTTAGTATGAAGTGTAGTTGGTAATTTCAGAAAGTTCACCATAGCGACACTAACGACATTCGCACAACTACCACTATCAATCACCAAAGTGCACACATTCCCCTTTACAAGGCATTTAGTATGGAATAGATTTTCCCTTTGGCTAGGGTCGTCTATTGCCTTACTAATCATAGCGCGTCTAACTACAAAGTTTGGAACAACACACTCCCCTTTTTGTGGGTAAATAACTTCACCATCATCATCATCATCAACATCAAGTGGACTATTTTCAGTTTTCTTTCCATCTTGAGACTCGGCCTCATCCTCCTCTTTTTTAAGACCCACCTCCTCACCAAGGTTATTATTTCCCTTCCCGCAGTATCACGTTGCGTCGATTTGGACATTCATTGGATTTATGTCCCCAACCTCAACACTTGAAACATTGGAATCCTTTTGGGTTTGGATACTTGTGAACTTCTTGTTTTAGAGGAATTTTATGGACTGTTTTGGGCTCGTGATGCCTTGTACTGGCAGGTTGGTCCTTTTTTTGGGCTAACCTGAAGAGGATTGAACCACGTCCTTGCTTCTAGGCCAACCCGAGATGGATTGTCCTCTTGCCTTGAGCGACGACCTCTCTTTAAGCTCCCTTTTAATCTCAAGAGCTGCTTAGAAAATACCTTCAACAGTATCAAATCTGTGAAGTATCAAATGAGTGGAGATCTCTTTGTTCAACCCACACTTGAACCGGATGATGTCATGACTGATTTGTTCCCCACGATGATCAAGCTTCAACATGAGTTGTTGAAACTCATCATAATATGCCATCACACTTTTATTACCTTGACGCAAGTTGTACAATCTAGCAAGCAATTCATGGCGATAACTCTCGGGAAGGTACCGTTGCCTCATCAAGTACCTTAACCGAAACCAAGGTGGTGGCTGCCAATCAACTAATTCATCACCAAAACGCTTGACGTACTCCAACAAAGTGTTGGCATAACCCTCAAAATGAGCTATGGCATAACAACTTTTCTTTTCTTCCGAGATATCATTAACTTGAAAAACTTTGTCACAAGCTGATTCCCATGCTAAGTAGGCCTCGGGGTCACTTTCACCCTTAAAGATAGGTAAGCTCAATTTGATGGTATTGATGCCTACGTCTCTTTCTTGGTGTCGATTTCCCCCTTTCTCCATACCCCCGGTACCTCCTTGGATCAACACGGCCCCTTCTTAGCTCATCCTCTCTCATGTAAGAATTATCAAAGGCTTCATATCTATCATACTCCTCTCTACCATGTTCCTCAATGTGAGCTGGTCGGTTTTGGGTGGTGGTCTTTGATTTGGTGGAGTTTGGTAAGGTACGTTCAGATTTTGTGGAGGTAATGGACGGCTACATCCTTCTTGTGGAATTGGAGGAGTTTGGGAATGGCGTGGTCTATTCACTTCTTGGTTTGGAGGGAAAGTAGTGGTATGATTTGTGGCATATAGTGGGGCTAGAGGTGGATTCATTATTTGGTGCAATGTTTCTGGTGAGATAGTTGTGGATGAAGTTCTTTCATGCCCACATGAAGGAATATGATGAGGAGTGGATGGACGAGAGTTCCTTTGACTCTCCACTTGCTCCAATCTCCCACTTATCGTAGTCAAATCTCCCCTCATTGCCCCAACTTCCGTGTTCAACCTCTCTAAACTTTTGGTAATGGCCTCAACTGTGGCCTTCATAGTGTCTTGTTCAGTAGTACCCCCACTTTGGGATGTGCTTTCTTCCATGTCAAGGTGTTACCTACACAATCAGCAAACAAGTTAGCGTTAAACCTCTCCTCACTCACACTCTCTCGGTTCACTCACACTTGAGCTCCACAAATGTTGTAGATTGGCTAGTAACCATGAATCCTTAAGATATGAGTAAAGCTCTTGTCCGGAGTGGATTTTTGTTTGAAACTCAAAGAATTCTTGACGGACCGGAGTTAAAAAGTTACAACGTATTCAAACGAATAAAAGCACCCAACTAAACGTGGACACGAACAAGGGAATTCAAAAGGACTAATTGACAACCTAGTATGAGTGTACTAGCATGTTAATTAGTTCTAGAACCAAGTAATGAAACTAAGAATCAACAATTAGAAACTAGAAAACCTAAATTTGAGCTTATTAAAGATGTGAACAGTAGCCCATGTGACGTGAACAGTAGCAAATGGGTGATGTGGCAGCATGCAATTGGTCTTGGTCCCACACAATTTAAGCACTAATTCTGAAATTTAAATCTTTACACAATTTGGAAAGGATGACAATTGGTCTTGGAGGGAAAACATAAATCTTGAAATAAGAAAAGTACCTTGTCCCACAACACTAGGTTCTTGAAATACGAAAAAGTACTTGTCCCACAACACAAAGTTCTTGAAATAAGAAAAGGTATTTTGTCACACAACACTAGGTTCTTGAAATAAGAAAAAGGTATCTTGTCACACAACACTAGGTTCTTGAAATAAGAAAAAGTTGTTGAAAAGTAGAATCTTAGTCTAAGAAATGATGGGTTCAAGGCTTCTCACAACATGCTTTACAATTTTCAGCTTCAACTCTTGAATTTATATCACACTTTTTGGTTGTCTAAAGTTGTAAGAAAAGATGAAGAACTTGATGAACACCACAACAACCTTCAAGAACTCAACAACAACTTCTTCAAAAACACAACACAACACCACCAATTGTCAACAACAAGTAACAACAAACAGCCAGCCACAAGGCACCACAACTATGGTCAATATTATAAGCTCAATCTTTAGATCTTGACACCTTTAGTGTTGGGGAGAAAGAAACCAACACTAGAAACACTCTAGACAAGCAAAATAATGCAAGATCTAGCCAAAAAAATAAGAAAATCTCGGCCCATACAACACATCACAATTTTTGGCCAAGACACAAAGGTAGCAGATTTGACTATTTCTGGAATTTTTAGATTTCAGTTTTTTTTTTTTTGTAGTTTTCAAGTCTCAAGCCCAAGATTGATCTTGTTAGAACAAAATCAAAGATGGATTTGATACCAAATGATACACTACTAACTTGGAGCGTATCAAATCTGCCACAAAATCAGTCCAAACACATTACAATTCCGAGAGCTTGAAGATAACAACTCCAATATGTGAAGACAACAACAATCACGAAATTTTGAAGGAATACCAAAACCAAAACAGTAGCTACACAAGGAGAACAAGAAGATAACAATAACATTAAACAATGGTTCTACAACACAAGATGATAGATTACAAAGAGTACAGTTAACAACAAGAACAACAAATGGTAGTATCTATAGTGAATCGAAAATCAGCCCCACACAGCTTCACTAAGTTACTACAAAGTTTCAAGAGTACAAAATGAAAGATAGTAACTTGACACAAAGATATCTTAGAATCTATGAACCCTAACTTGAAGATAGGACCCTAAGACCAAAAGATTTCAGTACCAAGTTCTTACTTAGACCAAGAGGAACTCATGAACCTCAAGATCTTAAGTTTCTAGCCAAGAAACAACACAAGTGTAACTACACTTGTTGGACAGATTTCAGGTTCTACTCTCAAGAACAAGAGAGAGAGAAATATTCAATGTTACAAGACTTGTTGTTGTGAAATATAAAGAATGAACTAAGTGCTCAAAATAACCCTAATAGCATCTATTTATATTACACACAAAATGAAGGACAAATGACCTTCCTACCCTTCAGTCATGGGGTGCCTTTAAAGTGTAATTTATTACAATTCAAGGCTCACTTTCACACTTAAAAACGTTGAAGCTCTTTGGCGGATCAAGTACCAACTCACACACAGCCATTTGCATGAACATGGCTTGTAGTTTTTGTAACTCCCGAGATTGGCTTCGTGTGAATGGTCGAGAACGTATTGGACAGCTTTGTACACTCGTATCACTACCTCTTTTCTTATGATGATATCCATGCTAATCTTGGATTTGTTTTATATAGAGGTAGGAAACTTGTTGGTTGATCCACTTGTTTGAGTGATAATGCTATATGGGTCTTGTGGACTTTAGAACCAATTGAAGAATCACCGTTAGTGTGATCTCTTGAAGAGGTAGTGTAACAATTGTGTCTTATGTCTCATAAGATGGAGGTAATTCTACCTTTTAGATTATGTGACGCCATTAGGACCTTTGTAGTTTCCTTACCTCTTTGTGATTCCTATAACCAAATCCTTTGTGCATTTTTCGTTGAGTTATTAATATTCAATTCAAAGGATCCTTGGTTATATTTTAAGTTTGTGCAACGTTGGCATGATGAACTAATTGTTTATGCTAATCCTAACCCTCATGCCTAGAGGAAGTTATGTTTGTTTGTCCTTCCTTTGATTTTGCAAGGTATGAATTTGAGTTCGAATCCTTTTCAAGAAGGAGAGGATGATACGAGCCAAACGACCATCATAGCTTTTGATGACATTATTGGAGGCCAACACTTAAAGACTCAAGCTTTGATCACCTCGAGGATACACGAGCTTGCATGGAGGACCCGTTTTGGACATTCAAGAAAGCAATTTTATGTGTAGAGGGTTTCTTAGAGGCTTTCCTTGATGACTATTCGAGAGCACAAGTGTTGACGTGTTTTGAAGATCTTTAAACACTCCAAGGCAGCCCCTAATTTACACACCAACCACCACTCTTATTAAGAGTACTTTGACCATTTTGTTATGTAATAAGCTAGCTTGTAAATAGTCTTTTATTAGGTCATTTGCTCTTTAGTTTATGATGGATATTTGAAGAACATTGAAAGTTTTCTCTCTTTGAGAGTGCATCTTATACAACTTGAAAAATTCAAGTAGTTTAGTGTAGGGCTTGGAAAAGCCAATATTGATCTTTTGCTTAGAAACGGTGGTTGTAAGTGGAGTTGATTCCCTTCGCGGTAGTCGTAAGAAGATTGGTGTTTGATTATTACGACGTTGAGGGTCTTGTGTTTGATACACGTGTTGGTTCTCCTTGTTTCGTAAGATCTTATGGCATCTTATCTATCCTTTATTTTATTGCATTGTTGTGTTTTTGTTTCTTTCTTGTTCACGAATTTTGTGTGTTGCTGCCGAGGGTCAATTTCCATCTTGTTCTCGATTTGTCTTGTGTTGTTGGCTGGTTTTATGTGTTCTTGGTCGATCCCATATCAGTTGGTGTCTTTATTAAGCCGATGATTGGTGTTTGATAATTCACAAAGTTGGACAATTTGACTTGGTTCCATCCTAGAAGTGCAAAATTTGACCTTCAAATTTCACGTCACTTCAATCCCTCTTCTTAATCAAATAGTCGGTATCAATTTTCTACCGCTCCAAATATAGTCATGCTTTTTCTCTGCATTTCACCCATGATTTTAAAATTTAGCTTGTAACATAGATTCAGAGAATCAATAAAAATAATGTATTAAGAAAAAAATAATCATAATATTGAATATGATTTGATCAAGTAACCTACATATCGACAAGTTAGTAGTAAGAAATATACAACATATTAAAAAAAATCTCATGCTAATCAAATAATTCAGTAATTTTTTATGTAATGGAGAGACAAATTAAAATTAGTCTAGAATTTATCAAGTTGGTATTTTCTTTTCTCTTTTAAGATCTCCTTTTTTATTTTTAAATTGATTCGGGATAATATTCCTATTGATGTTGCAGTGATGATACGAGAAAGGCAAGGGAAGCACGAAACAACTCCAAAACAGTCCACTAATCTTAAGGATTTGAGGACCAAGATGGAGACCACTCTCGGATTCGCTACCAACAACAAGAATACAAGATACAAGGGTGTATTTCAACACCAAAACAGCACCAAAACGTGATGAACAAGATGTACAACAACAATACAAGTTTCGGATCCAACGAAGGCCCAAAACAGTCCACTACAACGACACATACACGATTGCAAGAAAAAAATAAAGATAGATAGTGAGACCAAGATTATTACAAGATTAAGAACTAAAGAGTATATTAAACTCAAAAACCCCTAATGAATGTAACAATCAAAACCACACTCTTACGGTGACCACCAAGGGAACGAACTCGCCTCAAGATCTACCGTTTCCAAGCAAAGATCAATATTGGCTTTTCCAAGCCCTATGCTAAGGGTGACTTTTCCAAGTCCTACAACTAATGGAGTTACACTCTCAAAAGAGAGAGAGAATATTTCTTTCAATTCTTCATCATCCAAAAAACTAATGAAAATAAGACTAAGGAGGGCCTATTTATAATACATTGCAAATGAAGATAACAAGACCATATTACCCTTAATGAGAGGGGCGGCCTTGGTGTGTTGGAAGACAATATGAATTGTCCAAAATGCCCCTTAGGCTAAGTGACCGAAATGCCCTTAGTAAAGGCACCAAAACCGTGAACCAACAAAGGTGGTCCAAATTCGAGAGTCCTTAAGTCTTCTAGGCTCCAATCAATCTTCCACACTTGGGTTTGGTCAATGGTAGGCTAAAAACATCCCCTCCAAGTATGATCCCATGCCCTCCATGTGACCAAAGCTTGATTCTTCACATTGTGACTTCGAATGATGTCGTCCAAAAGCTAAGGCGGTCATTATTCTTATATCATCCTCCTCTTCTTGAAAAGGATTCGACCTCGAATCCAAACCTTGCAAAACTGAAAAGAGGACACACAAATGCAAACTCCTCATGGCATGAGGGTTAGGGTTAGCATAACAAATCAGCTCAACATGCCAAGGTTGCACATATTTGCAATATAACCAAGAATCCTTTGAAAGGAATATTAAAAATTCAATAAAAGATGTACAAAGGATTTGGTTATAGGATACATCAAAAGTAACACTTTGCTTGTCATGTTGACCAAGCAACAAGTTTGGTGCACCAACATCACCATTTCTAAATTTGGCACCGGGGTCAAATGGGAAAAGTGGCCATAGACACGGGTCTCGACAACACTTCCCTTTCCCGTGGTCTACACCTAAACTAAATGACATACTCTCTACAATAACATACATATCATCCAAATCAAATAGAGAGTAGAGAAAGGTATCACTCAAATCGACTTCTACTAAGGTGCTCTCATGTGTGTACCCACTACTAGTTTCCCAATAATCACTATGAGTACTCTCAACAATGAAATTACACAAAGTAGAAGAAGAAGTAGCTTCCGCAACTACACATTCCTTACCCTTAAGAGTACTCTCATCTTCCAAGAAGAGATTTCCCTCTTTAGGAGGAATGTTGTCACACCATAGTGGGTTAGCATATAGGCTATAGCTTCCAAGGCAAGCTATACCGTCATTTTCACCACTAGGTTCATTAGGAGTGTTTAAATCATCTTCAAACAAGACATTATTCCTAAAAAGAGTGTGATCTACCTCACGGACAGATTTGGAACAAGAAAGTTCCTCACTCTCTAAATGATCAATATCAAGTTTCAAGGATGTTTCAAACACAATATTACCCCAAGAAGAGCTCTCGGGTTCATTCTCACTTTGTTGACCAACATTTTCAAATATTTCACTCACTTGAGTCCTATTAAGCACATCACACACATACTCAAGTGGTGGGTAATTTTCACACATAAGTTGATCAACACAAATTTCAGAAGATAACGTACTTTCATTCAACATATAAGCTTCAACACTAGGTGGACATAAATTGATCTTACAAGAAGAGTCAATTTCGTCATCAATAGGATCAACTAGTGTATCCAAACTCACAATATGTACATCATCAACAAGAGGCACGGAATCATTAGACTCATAAATAAGTAAGCTACTACTCACACTCAATGGCTTACTAGCCACACAATTGTCATTCACATGCACTAAAGTGTAAGAGTTAGCTATTTTACCTTTAAGATCTTGAGTAGACTCTTCCTTGCCGTGAGGTGAAGGACCTCCACAAGCTTGGGCAGCAACTTCCTTTTGGCATTGTTCGCCTTCGCTTGCCATGTTGGTACCTACACAAATGTCCTTAGAAATGGAAGGACAACCAATGTTAGCACGGTTTGGTGGCAATCCCCTCACTTCGCTCCACATATCCTCTCCTTTTTCCACTCTCGGATTGCCACCTTGCACTCCCTTACTCCTCTCAATCTTTTGTCTCTCATCATAAATCGGATTGGAGTAGGTAAACATTTCTCTTTGCGGTTTGGGCAGAAAGTATGTTATGAGGTGATTTCCCCATTGGTCTCTTACAATATTAGGCCAATTTTGCACGTTAGGAACTTGATGTCGTGCAAACCAATCGGCACCCAAGCTCATATGACCGTAGGTTAAGGAAAAAACATCGCACCACACCTCCTCATGGTAATCAAATTGGGAGAAGACAACTTTTACCCTCTCGGTAACCGTGAACTCGCCCAAGTAGTATGGAACAAGTAAAGGCTCTCGCAATAACCCCAAGTAATTAACCATGGACGGAAGAATGTAGTTTCCATAGTACCTATCATTCAACACCATAAGGCAGCCCGGTATCCCACAAATAGTTACCTTTCCGGAGTGTACGCTCCTTCTTGGATCTACATTGTAAGGCATACGAGTACCCCTTAGTTTTGGAGATGCATATCCTCTTCTTCTCATTGGACAACCTCCACTAGAGCTAGTATAACCATTCACACTATATCGACTTTGATAAGAAGTACTACAAGGTGGAGAATATGGATCTTCATACTCCTCACGTGTACCCTCATCATAGCTCTCATAAGCTTTGCAAACAAAAGGGTTATACCTAACACCAAATCTAGGTTCGGAGTAAGAAGTGTAAGACTCCTCACATGCCCCAACTTCATCATAAGATCCATCACGAGGTCCTACATCATCTCCAAAGTTACCATAAGCACTAGGCACTTCATTCACCTCATTTTCTCCCTTAAAACAGTAACTTTCAAATCTGCCCAAGTCTCGATCATGGCTATTTTCATAGCCTCCGCAATCTCCCTCAACTTCGTAGCCATAAAACCCTTCACTACAATCATAGTCTCCCATGTTGTAGTCACAATAATCCCCGGCTATCGAAGACATGTTCCCCTTATATCACCCTTTAAACCTACAAAATGAACAAACAAGATTAGTAGTAAAGCTCCTCACCAACACTCGTATACACTCACCTTTGTGATTCTCACAATTGGAGCGGCGAATATTGAAAGTTGCTTATACTCCGGTAGTCAATAGGATGTCAATTCTACTTGGCGGCCGGAATAGATTCTTGTTTGATCGACTCAAGACACAAAAATAAAATTCACTTACGAACTTGAGACAAAGAAGTTACTACGAGTTAAAAATGAGAAAAGCACACAAACAACGAAGACACGAAGAAACGGATTCAATAATTAATCTACAACTAAGTAGGTGATTACTAGTTGTTAATTAATTCTAGAATCAAGACATGAAACTAATGAAACAATAAGATGAAACTAAGAATCTAAAATTTTTTTTGAGCTCGGAAATATTGCGTGAACAGTAGCAGTGATGACATGGCAGTCACGTATTGGTTTCGGCCCCATACAACTTTTGTTGTCCAATTTCAAGTCTTGGTCAATTTTTCAATTTGGACTTTGGTGGAATTTGTTTAAGGAGGGAAATTCAAACAAGTCTTGGAGCCCTTTTCAATTTCAAGTTTTCAAGACTTGACTTTATTGTACTTCTCCTTAAAACATGGATCCGTAAATCATGGAAAAGTGTTGGAAAGTGGTTGAGACTTGATTGATAGGTCTTTGTTGGTTGTAGTGTCTTTCAAGACTAACAAATAATACACCTTTTTCCTTCAACTTTTTGGATTTAGCATTCACTTTATCTTCAACAATATATGAAGGTGGTGATGAACATCAAGAACAACAACAACAACAACAAGAACTACAACAATAATCTTCAAGAACACCAACAATTTTTCACACGGCCAACTCCAATCCACAATAACAATATCTCCAACACTTGGCCAAGACAACTACAACTTCAACAAAATGGTTTTCAATCCACCAATTAACAACAATATCACGTGGCCAAGCTTATAACAACAACAAGATGAAAACCACAAGGCCAAAACAGTCCACCACAATGGCCAAGCTTATGTTCACAACAACCTTTCAACAAGTTCAAGCTCAAGTTTAGATCTAGACTCAAAGTGTTAGTGGGCAAGAAAACTAACACTAGGAACAACAAAACAAACAAGAACACTATTAGATCTAGACATACAACAACAAATCTCGGCCAAGACACAACAAGAACACGATTTTGGCCAAGAACACAAACACGGACAGATTGCAATTTTTCTGAAATTTTCAGCTTTTCAACAATTTTTTTTTTTTTTTTTGTTTATTTTCTAACAAGCAAGCCCAAGATTGATCTTGTAGGAACAAGATCAAGCCATGCTTTGATACCAAATGATACGAGAAAGGCAAGGGAAGCACGAAACAACTCCAAAACAGTCCACTAATCTTAAGGATTTGAGGACCAAGATGGAGACCACTCTCGGATTCGCTACCAACAACAAGAATACAAGATACAAGGGTGTATTTCAACACCAAAACAGCACCAAAACGTGATGAACAAGATGTACAACAACAATACAAGTTTCGGATCCAACGAAGGCCCAAAACAGTCCACTACAACGACACATACACGATTGCAAGAAAAAAATAAAGATAGATAGTGAGACCAAGATTATTACAAGATTAAGAACTAAAGAGTATATTAAACTCAAAAACCCCTAATGAATGTAACAATCAAAACCACACTCTTACGGTGACCACCAAGGGAACGAACTCGCCTCAAGATCTACCGTTTCCAAGCAAAGATCAATATTGGCTTTTCCAAGCCCTATGCTAAGGGTGACTTTTCCAAGTCCTACAACTAATGGAGTTACACTCTCAAAAGAGAGAGAGAATATTTCTTTCAATTCTTCATCATCCAAAAAACTAATGAAAATAAGACTAAGGAGGGCCTATTTATAATACATTGCAAATGAAGATAACAAGACCATATTACCCTTAATGAGAGGGGCGGCCTTGGTGTGTTGGAAGACAATATGAATTGTCCAAAATGCCCCTTAGGCTAAGTGACCGAAATGCCCTTAGTAAAGGCACCAAAACCGTGAACCAACAAAGGTGGTCCAAATTCGAGAGTCCTTAAGTCTTCTAGGCTCCAATCAATCTTCCACACTTGGGTTTGGTCAATGGTAGGCTAAAAACATCCCCTCCAAGTATGATCCCATGCCCTCCATGTGACCAAAGCTTGATTCTTCACATTGTGACTTCGAATGATGTCGTCCAAAAGCTAAGGCGGTCATTATTCTTATATCAAGTGAGGAGACTTAAAGTTAACAATCCTATTATGTGTTGTTCATGTAAACATCAAACCATTATTTTTTTTCAAGTCTCCGGTGTTTTTTAGTCAGTAGAAATTTAATTAAAATTATTTATGATACTATCTATTACTTATTGATCATGAAACCGTTTGAATTCAACTTTGGCCATATTTTAAGTATAAGTGTTGGGGTACCTTAGCACTGGATTTTCTTGTCATGATTTATGCGTTCTTGTCAATCAGACATCTAATATTTCTATTGTATTTAGTTGCAAAGAGCAATTTAATTTCATACCACTCGAATTAGGGTGAAACGGATATATAGGATTTCTGTACAGACCACTACTATTATAGGTATGAACAAACTATCTAGACAAATTATAAAATAAAAGTTATTAACTTTTACACAAAAAATTCCTTTAAGCCGATCAGTATTCAGCTATTTACCATTTGTAAACTACAATAAATAATACGATGATGGAGATATCAAAATAATACAATTACACAATTAAACCTAACCATTGTACAAAAAAGTTTCTCAAAGCCGACCGACATTCGTCTACCACCTGTAAACTACCACAAAATAATACAATAATAGAGATATCAAAACAATAAAATTAAACCTAACCTTTAACTAGAAAAAAATTCTTAAAGCCAACCGACATTCATCTACCACCTATAACTAATTTTACATGAAAATTTCTTCAGACATCCATCGATTATTTGTAAACTACAATAAAATAATACGATAATAGAGATATCAAAATAATACAATTAAATCTAACATTTACACAAAAAAATCCTCAAAGTCTATCGACATTCATCTATGATCAAACTACCACAAAACAGTAAGATAATAGATGATACAAGAATAACCGAGGAACACACGAAACACACTCCAAAAATAGCCACAAGTTCAAGGAACCGCGGACCCTTTTAGAGACCACTCTCGGATTCAGCAAATAAGAACAAAAATGAAGAGATTACAAGGTGTTTAACACACCAAGGCAGCCAACAAAAAAACTATGTTACTAAACAAAAAGAAGACCAACAGTATTATAACAACAAGAACTTCACGGGTTGCATTAACAAGAACAAGAGAGCCAACAGCTACAACAAACACTAGGGATAAATAGATAGACAAAAGATGGTATAATCTTAAGAACTGATACGGGACAAATGGCCATCTTATCTTTTGATGACATTTTTGGAGGCCAACACATAGAGACTCAAGACTTGGTCACCTCGAGAAAACAAGAGCATGCATGGAGGACCCGTTTTGAGCATAACTTAAAGCAATCTCGCGTGTGGAAGATTGCTAGGAGAATTTAAGGTTGAGGACTCACGGTTTTGGACCTTAATTAAGGGTATTTTGGACATTACACATGGTGTATTTACACACCATGGCCGCCCCTCTCATTAAGGGAAAAGTGGTCTTGTTATCTTCATTTGCAATGTATTATAAATAGGCCCCTTTAGTCTTATTTTCACTAGTTTTTGAATGATGAAGAATTGAAAGACATATTTTTCTCTCTTTTGAGAGTGTAACACCATTAGTTGTAGGACTTGGAAAAGTCACCCTTAGCATAGGGCTTGGAAAAGCCAATATTGATCTTTGCTTGGAAACGGTAGATCTTGAGGCGAGTTCATTCCCTTGGTGGTCACCGTAAGAGTGTGGTTTTGATTGTTACATTCATTAGGGGTTAGTGTTGAAATACACTTGGTTCTTAATCTTGTAATAATCTTGGTCTCACTATCTATCTTTATTTTCTTGCAAATCGTGTATGTGTTGTGTAGTGGACTGTTTTGGGGTCTTCGTTGAATCCGAAACTTGTATTATTGTTGTTCATCTTGTTCATCACGTTTTGTCACTATTTTGGTGTTGAAATATACTCTTGTATCTTGTATTCTTGTTGTTGGTAGCGAATCCGAGTGAGGTCTCCATCTTGGTCCTCGAATCCTTAAGATTAGTGGACTGATTTGGTGGTTGTTTCGTGCTTCCCTTGTATTTGTCCCGTATCATTTGGTATCAAAGCATGGCTTGATCTTGTTTCTACAAGATCAATCTTGGGCTTGCTTGTTAGAAAAAAAAAAAAAAAAAAATTGTTGAAAAGCTGAAAATTTCAGAAAAATTGCAATCTGTCCATTGTTGTTGTCTTGGCCGAAATTGTGTTCTTAGCCGAGATTTGTTCTTGATTCTAGGTCTAGAAGTCTTTTACTTGTCTTGTGTGTTTGTAGTGTTAGTTTTGTTCCTCACTAACACTTTGAGTCGATCCAAACTTGAGCTTGAATTGTTAATATTGTTGTTGTGAACAAAGTGTGGCCGATTGGATGTTGTTGTTCTAGCCTTGACCGAGTTGAAGGCCTTGTGTTGTGGTGTTGTTGTAGATCTTGAAAAGAGTATTGTTGTTGTTCTTGAAGTTCTTCACAACCTTCATCTCTTGTTAAAAAAAAAAAAAAAAAAAAAAAAAAACTGAAATGCAACACCAAAGAGACTTGGCCGTTGTTGGTTTTGTAATCTTGGCCGTGTGAAAACATTATTATCTTGGAGTTGGCCTTGTGGCTTTCATCTTGTTGTTGTTATAAGCTTGGCCACGTGATATTGTTGTTAATTGGTGGATTGAGAACCATTTTGTTGAAGGTGTAGTTGTCTTGGCCAAGTGTTGGAGATATTGTTATTGTGGAATTTGGAAGTGGCCGTGTGAAAATTGTTGGTGTTCTTGGAGATTATTGTTGTAGTTCTTGTGTTGTTGTTGTTGTTCTTGATGTTCATCACCACCTTCATATATTGTTGAAGATAAAGTGAATGTTAAATCTAAAAAGTTGAAGGAAAAGGGTGTATTATTTGTTAGTCTTGAAAGACACTACAACCAACAAAGACCTATCAATCAAGTCTCAACCACTTTCCAACACTTTTCCATGATTTAAGGATCCATGTTTTAAGGAGAAGTACAATAAAGTCAAGTCTTGAAAACTTGAAATTGAAAAGGGCTCCAAGACTTGTTTGAATTTCCCTCCTTAAACAAATTCCACCAAAGTCCAAATTGAAAAATTGACCAAGACTTGAAATTGGACAACAAAGTTGTGTGGGACCGAGACCAATACGTGGCTGCCACGTCATCAAGTTACTGTTCACTCATCAAATTTTGGCTCAAATTTGAGATTTCTTAGTTTCATTTTTATTGTCTCTTAGTTCGTTTGTTGGTTCGAACACTAATTGACAACCTAGTAATCTCCTACTAGTTTGTAAGTTAGTTTTGTGTCCGTTTGTCGTGTCTTTGTTATTTGTGTGCTTTTCTCATTTTTAACTCGTAGTAACTTCTTTGTTTCAAGTTCGTAAGTAGATTTTGTGTTGTGTCTTGAGTCGATCAAACAAGAATCTATTCCGGCCGCCAAGTAGAATTGACATCCTATTGACTACCGGAGTATAAGCAACTTTCAATATTCGCCGCTCCAATTGTGAGAATCACAAAGGTGAGTGTATCGAGTGTTGGTGAGGAGCTTTACGACTAATCTTGTTTGTTCATTTTGTAGGTTTAAAGGGTGATATAAGGGGAACATGACTTCGATAGCCGGGGATTATTGTGACTACAATATGGGAGACTATGATTGTAGTGAGGGTTTTTATGGCTACGAAGTTGAGGGAGATTGCGGAGGCTATGAAAATAGTCATGATCAAAACATAGGCAGATTTGAAAGTTACTGTTTTGAGGGAGAAAATGAGGTGAATGAAGTGCCTAGTGCTTATGGTGACTTTGGAGATGATGTAGGACCTCGTGATGGATCTTATGATGAAGTTGGGACATGTGAGGAGTCTCGCACTCCCCACTCCGAACCTAGATTTGGTGTTAGGTATAACCCTTTCGTTCGCAAACCTTATGAGAGCTATGATGAGAGTACACGTGAGGAGTGTGAAGATTCATATTCTCCACCTTGTAGTACTTCTTATCAAGGTCGATATAGTGTGAATGGTTATACTAGCAATAGTGTAGGTTTTCCAATGAGAAGAAGAGAGTATGCATCTCCAAAACCGAGGGGTACTCATGTGCTTTACAATGTTGATCCGAGAAGGAGTGTACACTCCGGAAAGGTGACCATTTGTGGGATACCGGGCTGCCTCGTTGTGTTAAATGATAGGTACTATAGAAACTACATTGTTCCATCCATGGTTGATTACTTGGGGTTATTTTGCGAGCCTTTACTTGTTCCATACTTCTTGGACAGGTTTAAGGTTACCGAGAGGGTAAAAGTTGTCTTCTCCCAATTTAATTACCATGAGGAGGTGTGGTGTGATGTTTTTCCCATAACCTATGGTTATGTGAGCTTGGGCGCCGATTGGTTTGCACAACATAAAGTTCCAAATATGCAAAATTGGCCTAATATTGTAAGAGACCGATGGGGAAATTGCCTTGAGACGTACATTCTGCCCGGGCCGCAAAAAGAAGTTCCTACCTACTCCAATTCAACTTATTATGAGAGACAAAAGATTGAGAGGAGTAAGGGAGTGAAAGGTGGTAATCCGAGAGTGGAAAAAGGAGAGGTTGTGTTGAGCGAAGTGAGGGGATTACCACCAAACTATACTAACATTGGTTGTCCTTCTATTTCTAAGGACATTTGTGTAGGTACCAACATGGCAAGCGAAGAAGAACAATGCCAAAAGGAAGTTGCTGCCCAAACTTTTGGAGGACCTTCACACCATGACAAAGAAGAATCTACTCAAGGACTTCAAGGTAAAATGGCAAACTCTTACACTTTTGTACATGTGAATGATAATTGTGTGGCTAGTAGCCCATTGAGTGTGAGTTGTAGCTTGCCTATATGTGAGTGTATTGTTTCTTTGCCACTTGATGATGATGTACATGTTGTGAGTGTGGATACACTAGTTGATCCTATTGATGACCGAATAGACTCTTCTTGTAAGATCGATTTATGTCCACCTAGTGTTGAAACCATTATGTTGAATGAAAGTACGTTATCTTCTGAAATTTGTGTTGATCAACTTATGTGTGAAAATTACCCACCACTTGAGTATGTGTGTGATGTGCTTAATAGGACTCAAGTGAGTGAAATATTTGAAAATGTTGGTCAACAAAGTGAGAATGAACCCGAGAGCTCTTCTTGGGGTAATATTGTGTTTGAAACCTCCTTGAAACTTGATATTGATCATTTAGAGAGTGAGGAACTTTCTTGTTCCAAATCTGTCCGTGAGGTAGATCACACTCTTTTTAGGAATAATGTCTTGTTTGAAGATGATTTAAACACTCCTAATGAACCTAGTGGTGAAAATGACAGTATAGCTTGCCTTGGAAGCTATAGCCTATATGCTAACCCACTATGGTGTGACAACATTCCTCCTAAAGAGGGAAATCTCTTCTTGGAAGATGAGAGTACTCTTAAGGGTAAGGAATGTGTAGTTGCGGAAGCTACTTCTTCTTCTACTTTGTGTGATTTCATTGTTGAGAGTACTCATGGTGATTATTGGGAAACTAGTAGTGAGTACACACATGAGAGCACCTTAGTAGAAGTCGATTTGAGTGATACCTTTCTCTACTCTCTATTTGATTTGGATGATATGTATGTTATTGTAGAGAGTATGTCATTTAGTTTAGGTGTAGATCTCGGGAAAGGGAAGTGTTGTCGAGACCCATGTCTATGGCCACTTTTCCCATTTGACCCCGGTGCCAAATTTAGAAATGGTGATGTTGGTGCACCAAACTTGCTGCTTGGTCTACATGACAAGCAAAGTGGCACTCTTGATGTATCCTATAACCAAATCCTTTGTACATCTTTTATTGAGTTTTTAATATTCCTTTCAAAGGATTCTTGGTTATATTGCAAATATGTGCAACCTTGGCATGATGAGATGATTTGTTATGCTAACCCTAACCCTCATGCCATGAGGACTTTGCATTTGTTGGTCCTCTTTTCGGTTTTGCAAGGTTTGGATTCGAGGTCGAATCCTTTTCAAGAAGGGGAGGATGATACGGGACAAATGGCCATCTTATCTTTTGATGACATTTTTGGAGGCCAACACATAGAGACTCAAGACTTGGTCACCTCGAGAAAACAAGAGCATGCATGGAGGACCCGTTTTGAGCATAACTTAAAGCAATCTCGCGTGTGGAAGATTGCTAGGAGAATTTAAGGTTGAGGACTCACGGTTTTGGACCTTAATTAAGGGTATTTTGGACATTACACATGGTGTATTTACACACCATGGCCGCCCCTCTCATTAAGGGAAAAGTGGTCTTGTTATCTTCATTTGCAATGTATTATAAATAGGCCCCTTTAGTCTTATTTTCACTAGTTTTTGAATGATGAAGAATTGAAAGACATATTTTTCTCTCTTTTGAGAGTGTAACACCATTAGTTGTAGGACTTGGAAAAGTCACCCTTAGCATAGGGCTTGGAAAAGCCAATATTGATCTTTGCTTGGAAACGGTAGATCTTGAGGCGAGTTCATTCCCTTGGTGGTCACCGTAAGAGTGTGGTTTTGATTGTTACATTCATTAGGGGTTAGTGTTGAAATACACTTGGTTCTTAATCTTGTAATAATCTTGGTCTCACTATCTATCTTTATTTTCTTGCAAATCGTGTATGTGTTGTGTAGTGGACTGTTTTGGGGTCTTCGTTGAATCCGAAACTTGTATTATTGTTGTTCATCTTGTTCATCACGTTTTGTCACTATTTTGGTGTTGAAATATACTCTTGTATCTTGTATTCTTGTTGTTGGTAGCGAATCCGAGTGAGGTCTCCATCTTGGTCCTCGAATCCTTAAGATTAGTGGACTGATTTGGTGGTTGTTTCGTGCTTCCCTTGTATTTGTCCCGTATCAAGAACCCAAGAATATGTCACACTCTTGGACCCTTAACACTACACAAAATAATCACCTATCTCCTACGAATATACAAGATCAGAGTCCACCTCTCACGAACCAATGTTTCTAATTAAAATGCAAACACAAGTGATTCCACACTTACACTCACCCTAGTTATGATTTGGGACCCTCTCTCTTTAGAGATATGTTCTTTTAATGTCTTTAAACAACTAATGAACGAAAACCCTATGTTGTTCTATTTATAATACATTACAAATAAAAGATAAAATGACAAAAAGGCACTTTAATTACCAAGTAGACAAATAGGCACCCATGGACTGTGCTTAGGGGCGGCTTTGGAGCCCCTTTTACACTTCAACTCGTACACTCCCTAGGTTGTATCCAACACACTCAAAAACATCCATCTTTGAGATCATGCATGTATCATCCTCTCCATCTTGAGAGGAATTTGGCCTCAAATTCATGGCACAAACTAAATAAAAATGGTACAAAATAGTCCACAAAATAAAAAGAAATCGAGAACACAACAACCTCAAGTCTCGGCCAACAACTTCATTTTGCACCTCGACTTCCTCTCCATCTTGAGATTTGCCTTCAATCTCATTCGGCTCAATTGAATTTCAATCCCATCCAAGATAGCACTAAGAACATTGTTATCCATTGTAGCCAAGAAGTTACCTACAAAACACAAACAAATTAATTGTAAAAGAAAGGTCATCACACTCCCTCTTTATTTCTTTGTTCTCGGATTCCTCACACTTAATCTCACAAGTGTTGTATGCTTGCTTGTACTCCGAGAGGTGAATACAATGTTTACAATGACTCAAAAGAATAAAACACACAAAGAAACATAAACGCGAAGAACGATTCCAAAACCAACTTACATTCTAGTAAACGGTCACTAGCTTGTAGGTTAGTATTAGAATCAACAAACAAAACTAAGAAAACAACAAAATGAAACTAAGAGATCAAAATTTGAGCCAAAAATTATCGTGTGAACAGTAATTGGTGATGTGGCAGCCATGTATTGGTTGCGATCTGTAACAAATTCTATTTTTCCAAATTTGAAAGTCTTGATCAATTTGTGATTTGCAATTGGTGGGAATTGGTTTAGGAGGGAAACAAGTCTTGAAATCCTCTTTCAAATTCAAAAATTGAAGACTTGACTTTCTTGTACTATTTCCCCAAAACATGGTCCTCAAAACATGATACAAAATCAAACCAACAACACCAAGAGCTTCAAGTAGGCTCGGATTTCAGTCCAACAACACAAGATCAACAAGTTTAAAGTTTCGGTTTTTCAGTCCAACAACACAAGAATAACAAGATAAATAACAATGCTAGTGAATCGAAAAGAGCCCCACACGGCTTCACTAGACTTTAAGATGACAAAATCAACAACAACAACAAGATAAAGAAAGATAGATAACTTGACATATAACATTCAAGAAACTAAGAACCCTAACATCAAGAGAGGACCCTAAGTCTAATGAATATAAACACCAAGTTCTTACGAGGACCAAGAGGCACTCAACGACCTCAAAACCCTTGTTTCTAGCCAAAGAGACAACACAAGTATCCCTCTACTTGTGAGATAGTAGTGGCGGCTTCCAAGAGTGGAAGAGAGAGAGAAAAGTTTAGTGTTCTTAGGTTACAAAAATCAGCATTCAAAAAGTGAGGACTAACTCTCTAACATGTTCTATTTATACTACAAACAAAAGGGGTAAAATGACCCATCCTCCCTTGCTTCTTGTGCTAACCTTGAAGAGTAGCTTATTACACATTAAGACCTCTCTTCACACATAAAAACGTTTAGGTCCTTGGTTGGTTCAATCACCAACTCACACACGGCCACTTGCATGAACAAAGCTTGGAGTTTTTGTAATTCCCGAGCTTGGCTTCGTGTGAAAAGCCGTGTACCTATGGAGGCTGCCCCAACCGTATCATCCTCTCCATCTTGAGAGGAATTTGACCTCAAATTCAGCATTTGGTCATCTTCAACCGCATCCACGAGGGAGAGATCACCAACGTTGAAAGTGTTGTGCACTTGATATTCCGGTGGAAGGTCAATCTTGTAGGCGTTGTCATTGATTCTCTCAAGTACTTGGAAAGGACCATCACCCCTTGGCAGCAATTTGGACTTCCTTTGAGCTGGAAACCGATCCTTCCGAAGATGCACCCACACCCAATCTCCGGGTTCAAGAACAAGCCTTCTTCTCCCTTTGTTTACCCTTTTTGCAACCTCTTGGTTCTTCTTTTCAAGTTTGATCCGCACCGTCTCATGCATTTTCTTCATTGCCTCGGCTCTTTTATTTCCATCTAAGATGTTCATGAGATCACTAGACAAAGGAGTGAGATCTAAAGGGGTAAGGGGATTTAGGCCGTAAACACATTCAAAGGGAGTCATTCCCGTGCTCGAATGTATTACCCGGTTGTATGCAAACTCCACCAAGGGTAGGTGATCTTCCCATGAAGTCAGTTTACCTTTAACCATAGAACGTAGCATAGACCCTAAGGTTCTATTTACTACCTCCGTTTGGCCATCGGTTTGTGGGTGGCATGACGTGGAGAAAAGTAACTTCGTTCCAAGCCTACCCCACATGGACTTCCAAAAGAGACTTAGGAACTTGGAGTCCCTATCGCTCACAATAGTCCTCGGTACCCCGTGAAGCTTTACAACATGTTCAACAAATAATGAAGCTACACTACGAGCATCCTCGGTTTTAGCACATGGAATAAAATGAGCCATTTTAGAGAATCTATCAACAATAATAAAAATGCTATCTCGGCCCTTTCTAGTCCTTGGCAGCCCCAAAACAAAATCCATCGAAATGTCCAACCAAGGTCTAAGGGGAGTAGGGAGTGGGGTGTATAATCCTTGAGGTAGGAGACGAGATTTCGCACTACGGCAGGCCACGCATTGACTACAAATTTTAGTGACGTCTTTGCGCATTTTGGGCCAATAGAAGTTCTCCTCTAAGATTCCGAGGGTCTTGTCTACCCCAAAGTGCCCCATGAGGCCTCCGTCATGGGCCTCCCTCACAAATAATTCCCTCCAAGAACTAGAAGGAACGCACAACCTCCTCCCTTTGAACAAATACCCATCGAACCGAGAGTAGGAGGAATGGTCATTCTCCTTAAGCCAACGGTCCCTTCCCCACTCTTCGCATTCCCTAAAAATAGGAGCAAAGGTAGGATCCTCGGGATACAACAACTGCAAGCTCTCAAAACCCATCAATTTCGACGACAAGGTAGCAACAAGCACATGCTTCCTAGACAAGGCATCGGCAACAACATTTTCCTTTCCCCTTTTGTAATGAATTACATAAGGAAAAGTCTCGATGAACTCAATCCACTTAGCATGACGCCTATTCAACTTGTCTTGGCTCTTAAGGTGTTTCAACGACTCATGATCCGTTCGTATCACAAACTCCTTAGGCCACAAATAATGTTGCCAATTTCCCAAAGCTCTAACAAGGGCGTACAACTCCAAATCATAAGTTGAGTAATTAAGAGTTGCCCCTTTGAGCTTTTCACTGAAATAAGCAACGGGCTTACCTTCTTGCATCAAAACAGCCCCGATGCCAACCTTACTAGCATCACACTCTACTTCAAACATCTTATCAAAATCGGGCAATTGCAATAAAGGCGCCGAGATGAGCGTAGCTTTCAAGGCCTCAAAAGCCCTAGCTTGCTCATCACCCCATTTAAAGGGTCCGTCCTTTCTAATTACCTCGGTTAAGGGGGCTGCTATGGAACTAAACCCTTTGACAAACCTCCTATAAAAGCTTGCCAACCCGTGGAAACTTCGGATTTCTCCAATAGTTTTAGGGGTCGGCCAACTTCGAATAGAGTCTATCTTGGAATCGTCCACTTCCACACCCCTTGAGCTCACGACAAAACCCAAGAATATAATCTTATCAACACCAAAAGAACACTTCTCCATGTTGGCATACAGCTTTTCCTTTCGGAGCACATCAAACACACATCTCAAATGCATTACATGATCATCAATAGATTTACTATACACCAACACATCATCAAAGTAAACCACCACAAATTTTCTAATATAAGGCTTCATTACATGATTCATTAGCCTCATAAAGGTGCTAGGAGCATTGGTAAGGCCGAAGGGCATGACCAGCCACTCATATAGACCGAATTTGGTCTTGAATGCGGTCTTCCACTCATCACCGGGTTGCATGCGAATTAGGTGATAGCCACTCCTAAGGTCCACTTTAGAAAACAAACAAGATCCGTGGAGCTCATCTAACATATCATCTAGTCTAGGGATTGGATGACGATACCTTATAGTGATTTTGTTGATGGCTCTACAATCGACGCACATGCGCCAAGTTCCGTCCTTCTTTGGTACCAAAAGCACCGGAACAGCACACGGACTCATGCTTTCCTTGATGTATCCCTTGTTGAGAAGCTCCTCAACTTGTCTTTCAAGCTCCTTAGTGTCCATGGGATTGCTCCTATAGGCCGGTTTGTTTGGAAGTTGTGAACCCGGCACCAAATCAATTTGGTGCTCAATTCCCCGAAGTGGGGGTAATCCTTGCGGAAGTTCTTGAGGAAATACATCTTGATACTCCTGCAACACACAAGAAATCAAAGGGGAAATGGAAGAATTAGTGGGGTTAGTATTAAAACAATGGGCCAAAAGTAACATCGGCTTGTTTTCATCATGGTCCACGAAGAGTTCTTTCCTCCTAGCCAACATCACTACGTTTTCCATCTCTCTTGTCATTGGGACAGCCTCGGATGTCCCTACTTCCTCACCTACGGCACTCCCCCCCCTTTTCTCCCTTTCCGGATTCCTCCCCCTTTCCCTTCAACTCCCTCATCTTTTGATGCCACTCATTTACTTGGGAGGGTGAGAGAGGATGAAGTGTGACCTTTTGGCCATCCTTCTCAAGCGTATACCGGTTGGACCTCCTATCGTGTTTAGTAGACCTATCATATTGCCATGGTCTACCTAACAACAAGTGACATGCTTGCATTAAGATCACGTCACAAAGTACCTCATCGTGGTAGTTTCCCACCTTAAACCGAATCACACATTGCCTCGTGACCCTTAATTCACCACAATCATTCAACCATTGTAGCTTGTAAGGACTAGTGTGTGGTGTAGTTGGTAGCTTCAAGAAATTTACCATAGCATGGCTCGCAACATTTGTACAACTACCACTATCAATCACCAAGGTGCACACATTCTCCTTTACAAGACACTTAGTATGGAATAGATTTTCCCTTTGACTCGGGTCATCTATCGCCTTACTAATCATGACACGTCTAACCACAAAGTTTGGAACCACACACTCCCCCTCTTGTGGATAGACATCTTCACTACCATCTACTTCATCATCATTCGGCCCATTTTCAGCTCCCTCTCCATCTTGAGGCTCGGCCTTTGATACAAGATCAAACCAACAACACCAAGGACTACAAGTAGGTTCGGATTTCAGTCCAACAACACAAGAACAACAAGTTTAATTTTCAGTTTTTCAGCTCAACAACACATGAACAACAAGATGAACAACAATGCTAGTGAATCGAAAAGAGCCCCACACGGCTTCACTAGACTTTTAAGATGACAAAATCAACAACAACCACAAGATAAGGAAAGATAGATAACTTGACATATAACATTCAAGAAACTAAGAACCCTAACATCAAGAGAGGACCCTAAGTCTAATGAATATAAACACCAAGTTCTTACGAGGACCAAGAGGCACTCAACGACCTCAAAACCCTTGTTTCTAGCCAAAGAGACAACACAAGTATCCCTCTACTTGTGAGATAGTAGTGGCGGCTCTCAAGAGTGGAAAAGAGAGAGAAAGTTTAGTGTTCTTTAGGTTACAAAATCAGCATTCAAAAAGTAAGGAATAGCTCTCTAATATGTTCTATTTATACTACAAACAAAAAGGATAAAATGACCCATCCGCCCTTGCTTCTTGTGCCAACCTTGAAGAGTAGTTTATTACACATTAAGACACCTCTTCACACATAAAAACGTTTAGGTCCTTGGTTGGTTCAATCACCAACTCACACACGGCCATTTGCATGAACAAAGCTTGGAGTTTTTGTAATTCCCGAGCTTGGCTTCGTGTGAAAGGCCGTGTACCTGTGGATGTACCTGTGGAGGCTGCCCCAACCGTATCATCCTCTCCATCTTGAGAGGAATTTGACCTCAAATTCAGCATTTGGTCATCTTCAACCGCATCCACGAGGGAGAGATCACCAACGTTGAAAGTGTTGTGCACTTGATATTCCGGTGGAAGGTCAATCTTGTAGGCGTTGTCATTGATTCTCTCAAGTACTTGGAAAGGGCCATCACCCCTTGGCAGCAACTTGGACTTCCTTTGAGCTGGAAACCGATCCTTTCGAATATGCACCCACACCCAATCTCCGGGTTCAAGCACAAGCCTTCTTCTCCCTTTGTTTACCCTTTTTGCAACCTCTTGGTTCTTCTTTTCAAGCTTGATCCACACCGTCTCATGCATTTTCTTCATTGCCTCGGCTCTTTTATTTCCATCTAAGCTGGTCATGAGATCACTAGACAAAGGAGTGAGATCTAAAGGGGTAAGCGGATTCAGGCCGTAAACACATTCAAAGGGAGTCATTCCCGTGCTCGAATGTATTACCCGGTTGTATGCAAATTCCACCAAGGGTAGGTGATCTTCCCATGAAGTCAGCTTACCTTTAACCATAGAACGTAACATAGACCCTAAGGTTCTATTTACTACCTCCGTTTGGCCATCGGTCTGTGGGTGGCAAGACGTGGAGAAAAGTAACTTCGTTCCAAGCCTACCCCACATGGACTTCCAAAAGAGACTTAGGAACTTGGAGTCCCTATCGCTCACAATAGTCCTCGGTACCCCGTGAAGCTTTACAACATGTTCAACAAATAATGAAGCTACACTACGAGCATCCTCGGTTTTAGCACATGGAATAAAATGAGCCATTTTAGAGAATCTATCAACAATAACAAAAATGCTATCTCGGCCCTTTCTAGTCCTTGGCAGCCCCAAAACAAAATCCATCGAAATGTCTAACCAAGGTCTAAGGGGAGTAGGGAGTGGGGTGTATAACCCTTGAGGTAGGAGACGAGCTTTCGCACTCCGGCAGGCCACGCATTGACTACAAATTTTAGTGACGTCTTTGCGCATTTTGGGCCAATAGAAGTTCTCCTCTAAGATTCCGAGGGTCTTGTCTACCCCAAAGTGCCCCATGAGGCCTCCGTCATGGGCCTCACTCACAAATAATTCCCTCCAAGAACTAGAAGGAACACACAACCTCCTCCCTTTGAACAAATACCCATCGAACCGAGAGTAGGAGGAATGGTCATTCTCCTTAAGCCAACAGTCCCTTCCCCACTCTTCGCATTCCCTAAAAATAGGAGCAAAGGTAGGATCCTCGGGATACAACAACTGCAAGCTCTCAAAACCCATCAATTTCGAAGACAAGGTAGCAACAAGCACATGCTTCCTAGACAAGGCATCGGCAACAACATTTTCCTTTCCCCTTTTGTAATGAATTACATAAGGGAAAGTCTCGATGAACTCAATCCACTTAGCATGACGCCTATTCAACTTGTCTTGGCTCTTAAGGTGTTTCAACGACTCATGATCAGTTCGTATCACAAACTCCTTAGGCCACAAATAATGTTGCCAATTTCCCAAGGCTCTAACAAGGGCGTACAACTCCAAATCATAAGTTGAGTAATTAAGAGTTGCCCCTTTGAGCTTTTCACTGAAATAAGCAGCGGGCTTACCTTCTTGCATCAAAACAGCCCCGATGCCAACCTTACTAGCATCACACTCTACTTCAAACATCTTATCAAAATCGGGCAATTGCAATAAAGGCGCCGAGATGAGCGTAGCTTTCAAGGCCTCAAAAGCCCTAGCCTGCTCATCACCCCATTTAAAGGGTCCGTCCTTTCTAATTACCTCGGTCAAGGGGGCTGCTATGGAGCTAAATCCTTTGACAAACCTGCTATAAAAGCTTGCCAACCCGTGGAAACTTCGGATTTCTCCAATAGTTTTAGGGGTCGGCCAACTTCGAATAGAGTCTATCTTGGAATCGTCCACTTCCACACCCCTTGAGCTCACGACAAAACCCAAGAATATAGTCTTATCAACACCAAAAGAACACTTCTCCATGTTGGCATACAGCTTTTCCTTTCGGAGCACATCAAACACACATCTCAAATGCATTACATGATCATCAATAGATTTACTATATACCAACACATCATCAAAGTAAACCACCACAAACTTTCCAATATAAGGCTTCATTACATGATTCATTAGCCTCATAAAGGTTCTAGGAGCATTGGTAAGGCCGAAGGGCATGACCAGCCACTCATAGAGACCGAATTTGGTCTTGAATGCGGTCTTCCACTCATCACCGGGTTGCATGCGAATTTGGTGATAGCCACTCCTAAGATCCACTTTAGAAAACAAACAAGATCCGTGGATCTCATCTAACATATCATCTAGTCTAGGGATTGGATGACGATACCTTATAGTGATTTTGTTGATGGCTCTACAATCGACGCACATGCGCCAAGTTCCGTCCTTCTTCGGTACCAAAAGCACCGGAACAGCACACGGACTCATGCTTTCCTTGATGTACCCCTTGTTGAGAATCTCCTCAACTTGCCTTTCAAGCTCCTTAGTGTCCATGGGATTGCTCCTATAGGCCGGTTTGTTTGGAAGTTGTGAAGCCGGCACCAAATCAATTTGGTGCTCAATTCCCCGAAGTGGGGGCAAACCTTGCGGAAGTTCTTGTGGAAATACATCTTCATACTCCTGCAACACACAAGAAATCAAAGGGGAAATGGAAGAATTAGTGGGGTTAGTATTAAAACAATGTGCCACAAGTAACATCGGCTTGTTTTCATCATGGTCCATGAAGAGTTCTTTCCTCCTAGCCAACATCACTACGTTTTCCATCTCCCTTGTCGTTGGGGCAGCCTCGGATGTCCCTACTTCCTTACCTACGGCATCCCCCCCCCTTTTCTCCCTTTCCGGATTCCCCCCCTTTCCCTTCAACTCCCTCATCTTTTGATGCCACTCATTTACTTGGGAGGGTGAGAGAGGATGAAGTGTGACCTTTCGGCCATCCTTCTCAAGCGTATACCGGTTGGACCTCCCATCGTGTCTAGTAGACCTATAATATTGCCATGGTCTACCTAACAACAAATGACATGCTTGCATTGGGATCACGTCACAAAGTACCTCATCTTGGTAGTTTCCCACCTTAAACCGAATCACACATTGTCTCGTGACCCTTAATTCACCACAATCATTCAACCATTGTAGCTTGTAAGGACTAGTGTGTGGTGTAGTTGGTAGCTTCAAGAAATTTACCATAGCATGGCTCGCAACATTTGTACAACTACCACTATCAATCACCAAGGTGCACACATTCTCCTTTACAAGACACTTAGTATGGAATAGATTTTCCCGTTGACTCGGGTCATCTATCGCCTTACTAATCATGACACGTCTAACCACAAAGTTTGGAACCACACACTCCCCCTCTTGTGGATAGACATCTTCACTACCATCTACTTCATCATCATTCGGCCCATTTTCAGCTCCCTCTCCATCTTGAGGCTCGGCCTCATCCTCCCCCCTTTCGGAAACCACCTCCTCACCAAGGTAGTACACCTTTCCTTCTCGTAGGATCACATTGCGCCGGTTCGGACATTCGTTGGCCTTATGCCCCCAACCTTGGCACTTGAAGCATTGGAACCCCTTTGGGTTGGGATATTTGTGAGCCTCCGGTTTCGGAGGGAATTTAGGGACGGTTTTGGACTCGGGCAGCTTCGTAGGGGCGGGTTGGTCCTTGTTTTTGGTCCAACCCGAGGGGGATTGTACCCTTGCCTTGAAGGATGATCTCTCCTTAAGTTCCCTTTCAATCTCAAGGGCCGCTTGGAATATACCGTCAATGGTTTCAAACCGGTGAAGGGTCAAATGAGTGGAGATCTCTTTGTTCAACCCACACTTGAACCGGATGATGTCGTGACTGATTTGCTCCCCTCGATGATCAAGTTTCAACATGAGTTGTTGGAACTCGTCAAAATAGGCCATCACACTCTTGCCTCCTTGCCGCAAGCCATATAATCTAGCAAGCAATTCATGACGATATCTCTCGGGAAGGTATCGTTGCCTCATCAAGTACCTCAACCGATACCAAGGCGGTGGCTGCCCATCGACTAATTCATTACCAAACCGTTTAACATACTCCCACCAAGTGTTAGCATAGCCCTCAAGGTGAGTTATAGCGTAGCAACTCTTCTTTTCGTCCGAGATGTCATTAACTTGGAAAACTTTGTCACAAGCCGATTCCCAAGTTAAGTAGGCCTCGGGATCACTTTCACCCTTAAAGATGGGTAGGCTCAACTTGATGGTGTTGATGCCTACGTCTCTCTCTTGGTGTCGGTTTCCCCTATCTCCATACCCCCGGTATCTCCTAGGTTCTCCTCGACCCCCTCTTAACTCCTCCTCCCTCATATAAGCATCATCAAAGGCTCCATCTCCTTCATACTCCTCTCTACCGTATCCTTCAAAGTGGGCTGGTCGGCCTTGGCCGTTTTGATTCGGAGGATTTGGAATTTGTGGTCTTTGGTTTAATGGAGCTTGGAATGGAGGGTTCGGATTTAGTGGAGGTACTTGGCGTCCAAATCCCTCTTGTGGAATTGGAGGGGCTTGGAAATGTAGTGGTCTAGTGGAGTCTCGGTTTGGAGGAAAATAGGTAGTTTGGCTTGCGGTATTTAGTGGAGCTTGGGGTGCATTTAGCATTTGGTGGACTGTTTCGGGGGTGATGGTTGCGGAGGAGGTCCTATCATGACCATTGGTAGATACATGTAGAGGAGTAGAAGGACGGGAGTTCCTTTGACTCTCCACTTGTTCTAATCTCCCACTAATAGTCGACACTTCCCCCTTTATTGCTGCCAAGTCCCCTCTCACGGCCCCAAATTCCGAGTTCAACCTTTCAAGTGTCCGGGTAACGGCCTCAAGAGTGACCCTCATAGAATCAAGGGCATTAGTATCCACATTATGAGACGTAGTTCCTTCCATTGTCAAGGTATTATCCGCTTTAGTTCACCACAAGTTCGTGTTCTACAAGTGTTGTATAATTGGCTAGTAACCGTGAGATTTGTAAGGTATGAGTAAGCTCTTATCCGGAATGGATTCTTGTTTGAAGACTCAAAGAATTCTTGCCGGACTAGAGTAAAAAATCAGCAACTCATTCAAACGAATAAAGCACTCAAATAAACGTTGACACGAACAAACGGTTCAAGGAACTAGTTGACAACCTAGTAGAAATGTACTAGTTTGTTAATTAGTTCTAGGACCAAGTAAGGGAAACCAAGGATCAACAATTAGCAACCAAAGAATATCCTAAGTTGAGCTTATAGTGACGTGGCAGCATGCAATGGTTCCACACGTTTTTTCTTCTCTCTTTTTTTTTTGTTAATATTCACACACTTGTTATAGTTTGCAAAGTGTTTTTGGTGGGAAAAAAATAAAATCTTGTAGTGTTTCACCCTTTTCAAATTCAAAAAGTGATGTTTGGTAGACTAATCCCACAAAACAAGGCTCCTTGAATTAGGGAAAAGTGATTGACAAGTCCAAAAGGTGATGGGTGCAAATCTTTCACAACAACTTTATAACTTGTCTTACAACTTGAGCACACAACAAGATGCACAAGATGAACAATTTCAAAAGATGAACACCTCAACAATCTTCTTCAACTTCTTTAGCACATAAACACAACATCCACCAATTTTATTTCTTTTTTGGTCACCAACAACATACAACTTTCGGCCACTTCAAGTCACTACACAATGTTCAAGTTTTTTTTTTTTTTTTTTCAAGCTCAACTTTTGGATTTAGACACCTTAGTGTTGGTGAGAAAGAAACCAACACTAGAAACTCACTAAACGAGCAAAATAACACTTAGATCTAGACATGCATCATCATTCTCGGCTTCAACTTTTAATGGACAGATTTCAGAATTTCCTTTTGGTGTTGTTTGTTCAAGCCGTGAACTAGCCCAAGATGGGTTATGTTGGAACACAACCGGTCTTGCTTTGATACCAAATGATACAAGATCAAACCAACAACACCAAGGACTACAAGTAGGTTCGGATTTCAGTCCAACAACACAAGAACAACAAGTTTAATTTTCAGTTTTTCAGCTCAACAACACATGAACAACAAGATGAACAACAATGCTAGTGAATCGAAAAGAGCCCCACACGGCTTCACTAGACTTTTAAGATGACAAAATCAACAACAACCACAAGATAAGGAAAGATAGATAACTTGACATATAACATTCAAGAAACTAAGAACCCTAACATCAAGAGAGGACCCTAAGTCTAATGAATATAAACACCAAGTTCTTACGAGGACCAAGAGGCACTCAACGACCTCAAAACCCTTGTTTCTAGCCAAAGAGACAACACAAGTATCCCTCTACTTGTGAGATAGTAGTGGCGGCTCTCAAGAGTGGAAAAGAGAGAGAAAGTTTAGTGTTCTTTAGGTTACAAAATCAGCATTCAAAAAGTAAGGAATAGCTCTCTAATATGTTCTATTTATACTACAAACAAAAAGGATAAAATGACCCATCCGCCCTTGCTTCTTGTGCCAACCTTGAAGAGTAGTTTATTACACATTAAGACACCTCTTCACACATAAAAACGTTTAGGTCCTTGGTTGGTTCAATCACCAACTCACACACGGCCATTTGCATGAACAAAGCTTGGAGTTTTTGTAATTCCCGAGCTTGGCTTCGTGTGAAAGGTCGTGTACCTGTGGATGTACCTGTGGAGGCTGCCCCAACCGTATCAGCCTCATCCTCCCCCCTTTCGGAAACCACCTCCTCACCAAGGTAGTACACCTTTCCTTCTCGTAGGATCACATTGCGCCGGTTCGGACATTCGTTGGCCTTATGCCCCCAACCTTGGCACTTGAAGCATTGGAACCCCTTTGGGTTGGGATATTTGTGAGCCTCCGGTTTCGGAGGGAATTTAGGGACGGTTTTGGACTCGGGCAGCTTCGTAGGGGCGGGTTGGTCCTTGTTTTCGGTCCAACCCGAGGGGGTTTGTACCCTTGCCTTGAAGGATGATCTCTCCTTAAGTTCCCTTTCAATCTCAAGGGCCGCTTGGAATATACCGTCAATGGTTTCAAACCGGTGAAGGGTCAAATGAGTGGAGATCTCTTTGTTCAACCCACACTTGAACCGGATGATGTCGTGACTGATTTGCTCCCCACGATGATCAAGTTTCAACATGAGTTGTTGGAACTCATCAAAATAGGCCATCACACTCTTGCCTCCTTGCCGCAAGCCATATAATCTAGCAAGCAACTCATGACGATATCTCTCGGGAAGGTATCGTTGTCTCATCAAATACCTCAACCGATACCAAGGTGGTGGCTGCCCATCGACCAATTCATTACCAAATCGTTTAACATACTCCCACCAAGTGTTAGCATAGCCCTCAAGGTGAGCTATAGCGTAGCAACTCTTCTTTTCGTCCGAGATGTCATTAACTTGGAAAACTTTGTCACAAGCCGATTCCCAAGTTAAGTAGGTCTCGGGATCACTTTCACCCTTAAAGATGGGTAGGCTCAACTTGATGGTGTTGATGCCTACGTCTCTCTCTTGGTGTCGGTTTCCCCTATCTCCATACCCCCGGTATCTCCTAGGTTCTCCTCGACCCCCTCTTAACTCCTCCTCCCTCATATAAGCATCATCAAAGGCTGGATCTCCTTCATACTCCTCTCTACCATATCCTTCAAAGTGGGCTGGTCGGCCTTGGCCGTTTTGATTCGGAGGATTTGGAATTTGCGGTCTTTGGGTTAATGGAGCTTGGAATGGAGGGTTCGGATTTAGTGGAGGTACTTGGCGTCCAAATCCCTCTTGTGGAATTGGAGGGGCTTGGAAATGTAGTGGTCTAGTGGAGTCTCGGTTTGGAGGAAAATAGGTAGTTTGGCTTGCGGTATTTAGTGGAGCTTGGGGTGCATTTAGCATTTGGTGGACTGTTTCGGGGGTGATGGTTGCGGAGGAGGTCCTATCATGACCATTGGTAGATACATGTAGAGGAGTAGAAGGACGAGAGTTCCTTTGACTCTCCACTTGTTCTAATCTCCCACTAATAGTCGACACTTCCCCCTTTATTGCTGCCAAGTCCCCTCTCACGGCCCCAAATTCCGAATTCAACCTTTCAAGTGTCCGGGTAACGGCCTCAAGAGTGACCCTCATAGAATCAAGGGCATTAGTATCCACACTATGAGACGTAGTTCCTTCCATTGTCAAGATATTATCCGCTTTAGTTCACCACAAGTTCGTGTTCCACAAGTGTTGTATAATTGGCTAGTAACCGTGAAATTTTTAAGGTATGAGTAAGCTCTTATCCGGAATGGATTCTTGTTTGAAGACTCAAAGAATTCTTGCCGGACTAGAGTCAAAAATCAGCAACTCATTCAAACGAATAAAAGCACTCAAATAAACGTTGACACGAACAAACGGTTCAAGGATCTAGTTGACAACCTAGTAGGAATGTACTAGTTTGTTAATTAGTTCTAGGACCAAGTAAGGGAAACCAAGGATCAACAATTAGCAACCAAAGAATATCCTAAGTTGAGCTTATAGTGACGTGGCAGCATGCAATGGTTCCACACGTTTTTCTTCTCTTTTTTTTTTTTGTTAATATTCACACAACTTGTTATAGTTTGCAAAGTGTTTTTGGTGGGAAAAATAAAATCTTGTAGTATTTCACCCTTTTCAAACTCAAGAAAGTGATGTTTGGTAGACTAATCCCACAAAACAAGGCTCCTTGAATTAGGGAAAAGTGATTGACAAGACTAAAAGGTGATGGGTGCAAGTCTTTCACAACAACTTTATAGCTTGTCTTACAACTTGAGCACACAACAAGATGAACAAGTTCAAAAGATGAACACCTCAACAATCTTCTTCAACTTCTTTAGCACATAAACACAACATCCACCGATTTTATTTCTTTTTGGTCATCAACAACATACAACTTTCGGCCACTTCAAGTCACTACACAATGTTCAAGTTTTCAAGCTCAACTTTTGGATCTAGACACCTTAGTGTTGGTGAGAAAGAAACCAACACTAGGAACTCACTAAACAAGCAAAATAACACTTAGATCTAGACATGCAACATCATTCTTGGCTTCAACTTTTAATGGACAGATTTTCAGAATTTCCTTTTGGTGTTGTTTGTTTAAGCCGTGTACTAGCCCTAGATGGGTTATGTTGGAACACAACCGGTCTTGCTTTGATACCAAATGATACAAAATCAAACCAACAACACCAAGAGCTTCAAGTAGGCTCGGATTTCAGTCCAACAACACAAGATCAACAAGTTTAAAGTTTCGGTTTTTCAGTCCAACAACACAAGAATAACAAGATAAATAACAATGCTAGTGAATCGAAAAGAGCCCCACACGGCTTCACTAGACTTTAAGATGACAAAATCAACAACAACAACAAGATAAAGAAAGATAGATAACTTGACATATAACATTCAAGAAACTAAGAACCCTAACATCAAGAGAGGACCCTAAGTCTAATGAATATAAACACCAAGTTCTTACGAGGACCAAGAGGCACTCAACGACCTCAAAACCCTTGTTTCTAGCCAAAGAGACAACACAAGTATCCCTCTACTTGTGAGATAGTAGTGGCGGCTTCCAAGAGTGGAAGAGAGAGAGAAAAGTTTAGTGTTCTTAGGTTACAAAAATCAGCATTCAAAAAGTGAGGACTAACTCTCTAACATGTTCTATTTATACTACAAACAAAAGGGGTAAAATGACCCATCCGCCCTTGCTTCTTGTGCCAACCTTGAAGAGTAGCTTATTACACATTAAGACCTCTCTTCACACATAAAAACGTTTAGGTCCTTGGTTGGTTCAATCACCAACTCACACACGACCACTTGCATGAACAAAGCTTGGAGTTTTTGTAATTCCCGAGCTCGGCTTCGTGTGAAAGGCCGTGTACCTGTGGAGGCTGCCCCAACCGTATCAAAACATGAAAAGTGGTTGAGAAGTGATTGACTAGTTGATGAGTGATGGTAAGTCTTTCAAGACTAACAAAGCTTCACCTTTTTCCCTTCACCTTTATAGATCTAATGTTCACTTTATTTTTAACAAGTTATGAAGGTTGTGAAGAACATCAAGAACAACATCAACAATCACAAAGAACAGCAACAATCCAATGTCCAATTCCACAACAACAACGTCAACAACTCACGGACAAGACCACAAGGATAGCAACAACAATCAGCTAAGGCTAAGTTCACAACAACAACTTTAACAACATAAGCTCAAACTTAGATCTAGATACCTTTAGTGTTAGTAAACAAGAAACTAACACTAGAAACAACAATACACACCAAAGAACTACTAGATCTAGACACAAAATACAAATCTCGGCCAAGACCATCAACAATACCAACTATCGGCCTAGGAAAGAACTCAAGAACACAACTTTTTTTTAAAATTTTCAAACAAGCAAGCCCAAGATTGATCTTGTGGGAACAAGATCAGTCATGCTATGATACCAAATGATACGAGAATAACCAAGGAACACACAAAACTGATACGGTTAGGACAGCCACACGGCCTTTCACACGAAGCCAAGCTCGGGAATTACAAAAACTCCAAGCTTTGTTCATGCAAATGGCCGTGTGTGAGTTGGTGATTGAACCAACCAAGGACTTAAACGTTTTTATGTGTGAAGAGGGGTCCTAATGTGTAATAAACTACTCTCCAAGGTTGGCACAAGAAGCAAGGGCGGATGAGTCATTTTACCCCTTTCCTTTTGTAGTATAAATAGAAGATGTGAGAGAGTTATTAGATAGTTTTTGAAATCTGATTTTTGTAACCTAAAATATCACAACATTTCCTCTCTCTTCCACTCTTGGAGCCGCCTCCAACATCTCACAAGTAGAGGAATACTTGTGTTGTATCTTTGGCTAGAAACAAGGGTTTTGAGGTCTTTGAGTGCCTCTTGGTCCTTGTAAGAACTTGGTGTTTACATTCTCTAGACTTAGGGTCCTCTCTTGATGTTAGGGTTCTTAGTATCTTGAATGTTATATGTCAAGTTATCTATCTTTTCTTTATCTTGTTGTTGTTGTTGTTGTTAATTTTGTTATCTTTAAAGACTAGTGAAGCCGTGTGGGGCTACTTTCGATTCACTAGCATTCTTGTTCATCTATTTGCTCTCTTGTTGTGTGCTGAAAACTGAAAATTGAACTTGTTATTCTTGTGTTGTTGGACTGAAATCCGAACCTACTTGTTGCTCTTGGTGTTGTTGGTTTGATCTTGTATCATTTGGTATCAAAGCAAGACCGGTTGTGTTCCAACATAACCCATCTTGGGCTAGTTCACGGTCTAAACAAGCAATACCAAAGGGAAGTTCTGAAAAATCTGTCCATTAAAAGTTGAAAACCGAGAATGATGTTGCATGTCTAGACCTAGGCGTTATTTTGCTTGTTTAGTGAGTTTCTAGTGTTGGTTTCTTTCTCACCAACACTAAGGTGTCTAGATCCGAAAGTTGAGCTTGAAAACTTGAACATTGAGTAGTGACTTGAAGTGGCCGAAGGTTGTATGTTGTTGATGAGCAAAAGAAAAATCGGTGGTTATGTGTTATGTGCTAAAGAAGTTGATGGAGTTTGTTGAGGTGTTCATCTTTTGAACTTGTTCATCTTGTTCATCTTGTTGTGTGCTCAAGTTGTAAGACAAGTTATAAAGTTGTTGTGAAAGACTTGCACCCCTCACCCTCTAGTCTTGTCAATCACTTTTCCCTAATTCAAGGAGCCTTGTTTTGTGGGATTGGTCAACCAAACACCACTTTCTTGAGTTTGAAAAGGTTGAAAGACTACAAGATTTTATTTTTCCCACCAAAACATTTTGCAAACTATAACAAGTTGTGTGAATATTAACACAAAACAAAAAAAAAAAAAAAAGATAAGAGGAACGGGTGGAACCATTGCATGCTGCCACGTCACTATAAGCTCAACTTAGGATATTCTTTGGTTGCAAATTGTTGATCCTTGGTTTCCCTTAATTGGTCCTAGAACTAATTAACAAACTAGTACATTCCTACTAGGTTGTCAACTAGTTCCTTGAACCGTTTGTTCGTGTCAACGATTATTTGAGTGCTTTTATTCGTTTGAATGAGTTGCTGATTTTTGATTCTAGTCCGGCAAGAATTCTTTGAGTCTTCAAACAAGAATCCATTCCGGATAAGAGCTCACTCATACCTTGAAAATTTCACGGTTACTAGCCAATTATACAACACTTGTGGAACACGAACTTGTGGTGAACTAAAGCGGATAATATCTTGACAATGGAAGGAGCTACGTCTCATAATGCGGATACTAATGCCCTTGATTCTATGAGGGTCACTCTTGAGGCCGTTACCCGGACACTTGAAAGGTTGAATTCTGAATTTGGGGCCGTGAGAGGGGACTTGGCAGCCATAAAGGGGGAAGTGTCGACTATTAGTGGGAGATTAGAACAAGTGGAGAGTCAAAGGAACTCTCGTCCTTCTACTCCTCTACACGTATCTACCAATGGTCATGATAGGACCTCCTCCGCAACCATCACCCCCGAAACAGTCCACCAAATGCTAAATGCACCCCAAGCTCCACTAAATACCGCAAGTCAAACTACCTATTTTCCTCCAAACCGAGACTCCACTAGACCACTACATTTCCAAGCCCCTCCAATTCCACAAGAGGGATTTGGACGACAAGTACCTCCACTAAATCCGAACCTTCCATTCCAAGCTCCATTAACCCAAAGACCGCAAATTCCAAATCCTCCGACTCAAAACGGCCAAGGCCGACCAGCCCACTTTGAAGGATACGGTAGAGGGGAGTATGAAGGAGATGGAGCCTTTGATGATGCTTATATGAGGGAGGAGGAGTTAAGAGGGGGTCGAGGAGAACCTAGGAGATACCGGGGGTATGGAGATAGGGGAAACCGACACCAAGAGAGAGACGTAGGCATCAACACCATCAAGTTGAGCCTACCCATCTTTAAGGGTGAAAGTGATCCCGAGGCCTACTTAACTTGGGAATCGGCTTGTGACAAAGTTTTCCAAGTTAATGACATCTCGGACGAAAAGAAGAGTTGCTACGCTATAGCTCACCTCGAGGGCTATGCTAACACTTGGTGGGAGTATGTTAAACGATTTGGTAATGAATTAGTCGATGGGCAGCCACCACCTTGGTTTCGGTTGAGGTATTTGATGAGACAACGATACCTTCCCGAGAGATATCGTCATGAGTTGCTTGCTAGGTTATATGGCTTGCGGCAAGGGGGCAAGAGTGTGATGGCCTATTTTGACGAGTTCCAACAACTCATGTTGAAACTTGATCATCGTGGAGAGCAAATCAGTCATGACATCATCTGGTTCAAGTGTGGGTTGAACAAAGAGATCTCCACTCATTTGACCCTTCATCGGTTTGAAACCATCGACGGTATATTCCAAGCGGCCCTAGAGATTGAAAGGGAACTTAAGGAGAGATCATCCTTCAAGGCAAGGGTACAAGCTCCCTCGGGTTGGGCCAAAAACAAGGACCAACCCGCCCCTACGAAGCTGCCCGAGTCCAAAACAGTCCACTACGAGTCCAAAACAGTCCCTAAATTCCCTCCGAAACCGGAGGCTCACAAATATCCCAACCCAAAGGGATTCCAATGCTTCAAGTGCCAAGGTTGGGGGCATAAGGCCAATGAATGTCCGAACCGGCGCAATGTGATCCTACGAGAAGGGAAAGTGTACTACCTTGGTGAGGAGGTGGTTTCCGAAAGGGGGGAGGATGAGGCCGAGCCTCAAGATGGAGAGGAAGCTGAAAATGGGCCGAATGATGATGAATTAGATGGTAGTGAAGATGCCTATCCACAAGAAGGGGAGTGTGTGGTTCCTAACTTTGTGGTTAGACGTGTCATGATTAGTAAGGCGATAGATGACCCGAGTCAAAGGGAAAATCTATTCCATACTAAGTGTCTTGTAAAGGGGAGTGTGTGCACCTTGGTGATTGATAGTGGTAGTTGTACGAATGTTGCGAGCCAAGCTATGGTAAATTTCTTGAAGCTGCCAACTACACCACACACTAGTCCTTACAAGCTATAATGGTTGAACGATTGTGGTGAATTAAGGGTCGCAAGGCAATGTGTGATTCGGTTTAAGGTAGGAAACTACCACGATGAAGTGCTTTGTGACGTGATCCCAATGCAAGCATGTCACTTGTTGTTAGGTAGACCATGGCAATATGATAGGTCTACTAAACACGATGGGAGGTCCAACCGGTATACGCTTGAGAAGGATGGCCGAAAGGTCACACTTCACCCTCTTTCACCCTCCCAAGTACATGAGTGGCATCAAAAGATGAGAGAGTTAAAAGGAAAGGGAAAGGAAACCGGGAAAGGAGAAAAGGGGGGGGGGATGCCGTAGGTGAGGAAGTAGGGCCATCCGAATCTGTCCCAACCACAAAGGAGATGGAAAACGTAGTGATGTTGGCTAGGAGGAAAGAACTCTTCGTGGACCATGATGAAAACAAGCCGATGTTACTGTTGGCCCATTGTTTTAATACTAACCCCACTAATTCTTCCATTTCCCCTTTGATTTCTTGTGCGTTGCAGGAGTATGAAGATGTATTTCCTCAAGAACTTCCGCAAGGATTGCCCCCACTTCGGGGAATTGAGCACCAAATTGATTTGGTGCCGGGTTCACAACTTCCAAACAAACCGGCCTATAGGAGCAATCCCATGGACACTAAGGAGCTTGAGAGGCAAGTTGAGGAGCTTCTCAACAAGGGATACATCAAGGAAAGCATGAGTCCGTGTGCTGTTCCGGTGCTTTTGGTACCAAAGAAGGACGGAACTTGGCGCATGTGCGTCGATTGTAGAGCCATCAACAAAATCACTATAAGGTATCGTCATCCAATTCCTAGACTAGATGATATGTTAGATGAGCTCCACGGATCTTGTTTGTTTTCTAAAGTGGACCTTAGGAGCGGCTATCACCAAATTCGCATGCAACCCGGTGATGAGTGGAAGACCGCATTCAAGACCAAATTCGGTCTATATGAGTGGCTGGTCATGCCCTTCGGCCTTACCAATGCTCCTAGCACATTTATGAGGCTAATGAATCATGTAATGAAGCCTTATATTGGAAAGTTTGTGGTGGTTTACTTTGATGATGTGTTGGTGTATAGTAAATCTATTAATGATCATGTAATGCATTTGAGATGTGTGTTTGATGTGCTCCGAAAGGAGAAGCTGTATGCCAACATGGAGAAGTGTTCTTTTGGTGTTGATAAAGTTATATTCTTGGGTTTTGTCGTGAGCTCACGGGGTGTGGAAGTGGACGATTCCAAGATAGACTCTATCCGAAGTTGGCCGACCCCTAAAACTATTGGAGAAATCCGAAGTTTCCACGGGTTGGCAAGCTTTTATAGGAGGTTTGTCAAAGGATTTAGTTCCATAGCAGCCCCCTTGACCGAGGTAATTAGAAAGGACGGACCCTTTAAATGGGGTGATGAGCAAGCTAGGGCTTTTGAGGCCTTGAAAGCTACGCTCATCTCGGCGCCTTTATTGCAATTGCCCGATTTTGATAAGATGTTTGAAATAGAGTGTGATGCTAGTAAAGTTGGTATCGGGGCTGTTTTGATGCAAGAAGGTAAGCCCGTTGCTTATTTCAGTGAAAAGCTCAAAGGGGCAACTCTTAATTACTCAACTTATGATTTGGAGTTGTACGCCCTTGTTAGAGCTTTGGGAAATTGGCAACATTATTTGTGGCCTAAGGAGTTTGTGATACGAACGGATCATGAGTCGTTGAAACACCTTAAGAGCCAAGACAAGCTGAATAGGCGTCATGCTAAGTGGATTGAGTTCATCGAGACTTTCCCTTATGTAATTCATTACAAAAGGGGAAAGGAAAATGTTGTTGCCGATGCCTTGTCTAGGAAGCATGTGCTTGTTGCTACCTTGTCTTCGAAATTGATGGGTTTTGAGAGCTTGCGGTTGTTGTATCCCGAGGATCCTACCTTTGCTCCTATTTTTAGGGAATGCGAAGAGTGGGGAAGGGACCGTTGGCTCAAGGAGAATAACCATTCCTCCTACTCTCGGTTCGATGGGTATTTGTTCAAAGGGAGGAGGTTGTGTGTTCCTTCTAGTTCTTGGAGGGAATTATTTGTAAGGGAGGCCCATGACGGAGGCCTCATGGGTCACTTTGGGGTAGACAAGACCCTCGGAATCTTAGAGGAGAACTTCTATTGGCCCAAAATGCGCAAAGACGTCACTAAAATTTGTAGTCAATGCGTGGCCTGCCGGAGTGCGAAATCTCGTCTCTTACCCCAAGGATTATACACCCCACTCCCTACTCCCCTTAGGCCTTGGTTGGACATCTCGATGGATTTTGTTTTGGGGCTGCCAAGGACTAGAAAGGGCCGAGATAGCATTTTTGTTATTGTTGATAGATTCTCTAAAATGGCTCATTTTATTCCATGTACTAAAACCGAGGATGCTAGTAGTGTAGCTTCATTATTTGTTGAACATGTTGTCAAGCTTCACGGGGTACCGAGGACTATTGTGAGCGATAGGGACTCCAAGTTCCTAAGTCTCTTTTGGAAGTCCATGTGGGGTAGGCTTGGAACGAAGTTACTTTTCTCCACGTCTTGCCACCCACAAACCGATGGCCAAACGGAGGTAGTAAATAGAACCTTAGGGTCTATGCTACGTTCTATGGTTAAAGGTAAACTGACTTCATGGGAAGATCACCTACCCTTAGTGGAATTTGCCTACAACCGGGTAATACATTCGAGCACGGGAATGACTCCCTTTGAATGTGTTTACGGCCTGAATCCCCTTACCCCTTTAGATCTCACTCCTTTGTCTAGTGATCTCATGACCAGCTTAGATGGAAACAAAAGAGCCGAGGCAATGAAGAAAATGCATGAGACGGTGCGGATCAAGCTTGAAAAGAAGAATCAAGAGATTGCCAAAAGGGCAAACAAAGGGAGAAGAAGGCTTGTGCTTGAACCCGGAGATTGGGTGTGGGTGCATCTTCGAAAAGACCGGTTTCCAGCTCATAGGAAGTCCAAATTGCTGCCAAGGGGTGATGGTCCTTTCCAAGTACTTGAGAGGATCAATGACAACGCCTACAAGATTGACCTTCCACCGGAATATCAAGTGCACAACACTTTCAACGTTGGTGATCTCTCCCTCGTGGATGCGGTTGAAGATGACCAAATGCTGAATTTGAGGCCAAATTCCTCTCAAGATGGAGAGGATGATACGGTTAGGACAGCCACACGGCCTTTCACACGAAGCCAAGCTCGGGAATTACAAAAACTCCAAGCTTTGTTCATGCAAATGGCCGTGTGTGAGTTGGTGATTGAACCAACCAAGGACTTAAACGTTTTTATGTGTGAAGAGGGGTCCTAATGTGTAATAAACTACTCTCCAAGGTTGGCACAAGAAGCAAGGGCGGATGAGTCATTTTACCCCTTTCCTTTTGTAGTATAAATAGAAGATGTGAGAGAGTTATTAGATAGTTTTTGAAATCTGATTTTTGTAACCTAAAATATCACAACATTTCCTCTCTCTTCCACTCTTGGAGCCGCCTCCAACATCTCACAAGTAGAGGAATACTTGTGTTGTATCTTTGGCTAGAAACAAGGGTTTTGAGGTCTTTGAGTGCCTCTTGGTCCTTGTAAGAACTTGGTGTTTACATTCTCTAGACTTAGGGTCCTCTCTTGATGTTAGGGTTCTTAGTATCTTGAATGTTATATGTCAAGTTATCTATCTTTTCTTTATCTTGTTGTTGTTGTTGTTGTTAATTTTGTTATCTTTAAAGACTAGTGAAGCCGTGTGGGGCTACTTTCGATTCACTAGCATTCTTGTTCATCTATTTGCTCTCTTGTTGTGTGCTGAAAACTGAAAATTGAACTTGTTATTCTTGTGTTGTTGGACTGAAATCCGAACCTACTTGTTGCTCTTGGTGTTGTTGGTTTGATCTTGTATCAAAAACACACTTCAAAAATAGTCCAGAAGTTCAAGGAACCAAGGACCCTTTTAGAAACCACTCTCGGATTCAACAAATAAGAACAAGAATGAAGAGATTACAAGGTGTTTAACACACCAACCAACAACCAAACTAAGTTACAAAACAAGAAAAATAAGAAAAATATCATAACAACAAAAACTTCATAGGTTACATTAACAAGACCAAGAGAGCCAATGGCTACAACAAACACTAGGGATAAATAGATAGACAAAAGATGGTATAATCTTAAGAACCCAAGAATATGTCACACTCCTGGACCCTTAACACTACATACAACAATCACCTATCTCCTACGAAGACACAATATCGAAATCCACCTCTCAAGCACCAATGTTTCTAATCAAAATGCAAACACAAGTAATTCCACTCTTGCACTCACCCTAGTTACGATTTGGGACCCTCTCTCACTAGAGTTATGCTCTTTCAATATCTTTAAACAACTAATGAACTAAAAACCTATATTGTTCTATTTATAGTACATTACAAATAAAAGATAAAATGACAAAAAGGCCCTTTAATGACCAAGTAGACAAATAAGTGCCCATAGAGTGTACTTAGGGGCAGTTTTGGATCTCTTTGTAAACTTCAACTCGTACACTCCCTAGGTTGTATTCAACACACTCAAAAACATCCATCTTCGAGGTCGTGCCCGTATCAATAGAGATACTAAAAAAATACATTGAACCAAACCTTTATCTAAATTAATTCCTAAAAGTTGGATGGCATTCATTTACCACCTATAAATTACAATAAAATAATACGATAATAGAGATATCAAAATAATACAATTAAGCTTAAGCCTTACATATAAAAAATTTCAAATCTGACTGACATTAATCTACGACCTGTAAACTACAATTAATCAATACGATAATAATGGTAAAGCTCCAATCTCCGATGAAAATAATTTTTATCAAATTAAAAATTCTGATCCAAAAGATCCAAGTATTTTTCTTTTCTAGTCTCCGATGGAAATATTTTTTGTCTGATTGAATGTTCTGATCTGAATGATTCGAGTTTTTTTCTTGTCTATTTAATCCCCGACCAATAAATCAAACCGATAAAAATATTATTGGTTTATTATTATTGGATTATTGGATTAACGACTTTTAATGATTTTATAAATCTTTTTTTTGGGGGGGGGGTATTGGTTCGGTTTGATTTTTTCTTAGGAAAAAGACAAAAATGACACTTCAATTTAAACTACTTCCATGTAAATGGCCATGGAATTTAAATTTCACTCTCTAGCCATTTCAATTTACTGGTTTGTTCTATACCGTTTCTACACACCTTTTATACCGTTTCTATACATATCTTATACATATAAAATATTTTATACGAAAATTTTACAATTTTGATACACAATTTATACAATAACTGTATATTTTTTTACACGTTTTATACAACAATTATATAATTTTCATACACTTTCTATATATTTATAAATATATTTTATACGTATACATATTTAATAGAACTATACAATTTCTATATATATATATATATATATCTTATATAGATACATATTTTATTTAACAATTATATCATTTTTATATAATTTAATTATTATTTCTAAACAATAAAAAAAGTAGAATATTTGATTAGTTAAAAAAATTTATAGCAAAAGAAAAATTGAAATATTTTTAAAAGGGTCGAATTGCCCAAGTTGAATACTGTATCAGTATTGTATATAGACTGTATCCATATTGTATATAGACTGTATCAGTATTGTATATGGATTGTATATGGACTACGTAGGCCAAAATGACCTAAATTAGGAAATGGCTATAAAGCGAAAATAGTATATACGACTGGTCATTTTTTGAAAAGTTTTCAAACTTGGGTTATTTGTTTAAAAAGTGCTATAGAGTGTCCTTTCCCCTTTTTCTTATTGGGTAAACCGATAACTCAATAAGAATATTTCAAATTACACTTTTTCCATATATATATAACTTACTCTATATTTCTCTTTCATTTCTATAAACCTATTCAATTTTCCAAAAATCTATTCAAGCTTGAAGATTCTTGTAAAATAAAATACGTTATGTAGGATTTTTGTTGCAACTAAAATTTCATTTTTTTACTTATTAGTTGCTACTATTTCTATTTTATGTATATTTTCTTATCAGTTAAACTGAAAATCGAATCGTTAAAGACTAAAAATTAATAAACTGAAAACCGATAAAAAATACCTTATTGATTTGACTATCGGTTTAACATATTTAAAAATTGATAATACATAAAATCAAACCGAACCAATCGATGCACACCCTAAGTGAGGTTCGCAGGTCCAGCAGCGGTGAAAAATAAGAGGGGGTGGAATTAAAGAGGGTATTTAAATGCCAACAAAATTAAAGTGTTAAAGTAAGTTTGTGTGACAAGTTTAGGAGTGATTTTATTCTTTTCTCTAACAAAATTAATCTTTTTCATTCTTGAATTCCAATATATTTGTGACTGAAGCACTTCATTAGTTTTATCATAGCAGAACTTTATCAGTTTGCTTTCTAATGGCTTCCAACCAATCATGGTCTAAGTATCTAAAATTTCTAATGGCTCGACCTACAAAATATGGACAGAAAGAACTCATAAAATACACTTCCGGCAATCTCAGTTTGCAATGACATTACTTGCATAAGGGTTTTGGTAGGTAGCAGATTGATCCAGGCGAAAACAAGCAGATAATCTCACTAACTGTTTTATATCCTTTTTCCGGTGGGGCTGCAAGTACTACTGGGTAATTCAACCATTGCTGAATTTAACATACGAGGTATTGTACTTGCCAAGCTGAAGGCAAATTCTTATTTTTTTAATTTTAAAGAGTTCAAAAATAAGATGAGCAACTAGAAGCACATGTTGTGTTATTTACTAATGCTTTACATTACTCAACTTATGGCACATCCCTACGAAATTCGGAACAACTTATAGGCTCCAACAAAACTAAGATGAAATGGTTAAAGTATTCACCTAAATTCACTAATTTTGCAACAATAATTGACCAACAGGCAACAACTAACATGTAACTCACTCACATCAACGAGAATACTGTTGCAGTTGATTGCTGAATTCTCTTTTCTTTTTTCCACCTTCTCAACCAGTTGGCTTTAGGGAGTGGGAGAAAATTCATCCTTTGTAGCTACTGTTATATCAGCTGTTTGGACAATGCCCATCACTTCTCTACCAATAATAAAAGTCAGGCCACCAAAATAAACAGCAACATTTGTAAACTTCACACATCAGCCAATGGGATTTATCACCTTTTTAGTGGAATAGAATCCTTATAAGTTGGCTTACCATGTATTGGTACGCTTCAAGTATGATACAAAATCAAACCAACAACACCAAGAGCTTCAAGTAGGCTCGGATTTCAGTCCAACAACACAAGATCAACAAGTTTAAAGTTTCAGTTTTTCAGTCCAACAACACAAGAATAACAAGATAAATAACAATGCTAGTGAATCGAAAAGAGCCCCACATGGCTTCACTAGACTTTAAGATGACAAAATCAACAACAACAACAAGATAAAGAAAGATAGATAACTTGACATATAACATTCAAGAAACTAAGAACCCTAACATCAAGAGAGGACCCTAAGTCTAATGAATATAAACACCAAGTTCTTACGAGGACCAAGAGGCACTCAGCGACCTCAAAACCCTTGTTTCTAGCCAAAGAGACAACACAAGTATCCCTCTACTTGTGAGATAGTAGTGGCGGCTTCCAAGAGTGGAAGAGAGAGAGAAAAGTTTAGTGTTCTTAGGTTACAAAAATCAGCATTCAAAAAGTCCGGACTAACTCTCTAACATGTTCTATTTATACTACAAACCAAAGGGGTAAAATGACCCATCCGCCCTTGCTTCTTGTGCCAACCTTGAAGAGTAGCTTATTACACATTAAGACCTCTCTTCACACATAAAAACGTTTAGGTCCTTGGTTGGTTCAATCACCAACTCACACACGGCCACTTGCATGAACAAAGCTTGGAGTTTTTGTAATTGCCGAGCTTGGCTTCGTGTGAAAGGCCGTGTACCTGTGGAGGCTGCCCCAACCGTATCATCCTCTCCATCTTGAGAGGAATTTGACCTCAAATTCAGCATTTGGTCATCTTCAACCGCATCCACGAGGGAGAGATCACCAACGTTGAAAGTGTTGTGCACTTGATATTCCGGTGGAAGGTCAATCTTGTAGGCGTTGTCATTGATTCTCTCAAGTACTTGGAAAGGACCATCACCCCTTGGCAGCAATTTGGACTTCCTTTGAGCTGGAAACCGATCCTTCCGAAGATGCACCCACACCCAATCTCCGGGTTCAAGCACAAGCCTTCTTCTCCCTTTGTTTACCCTTTTTGCAACCTCTTGGTTCTTCTTTTCAAGTTTGATCCGCACCGTCTCATGCATTTTCTTCATTGCCTCGGCTCTTTTATTTCCATCTAAGCTGGTCATGAGATCACTAGACAAAGGAGTGAGATCTAAAGGGGTAAGGGGATTTAGGCCGTAAACACATTCAAAGGGAGTCATTCCCGTGCTCGAATGTATTACCCGGTTGTATGCAAACTCCACCAAGGGTAGGTGATCTTCCCATGAAGTCAGTTTACCTTTAACCATAGAACGTAGCATAGACCCTAAGGTTCTATTTACTACCTCCGTTTGGCCATCGGTTTGTGGGTGGCATGACGTGGAGAAAAGTAACTTCGTTCCAAGCCTACCCCACATGGACTTCCAAAAGAGACTTAGGAACTTGGAGTCCCTATAGCTCACAATAGTCCTCGGTACCCCGTGAAGCTTTACAACATGTTCAACAAATAATGAAGCTACACTACGAGCATCCTCGGTTTTAGCACATGGAATAAAATGAGCCATTTTAGAGAATCTATCAACAATAACAAAAATGCTATCTCGGCCCTTTCTAGTCCTTGGCAGCCCCAAAACAAAATCCATCAAAATGTCCAACCAAGGTCTAAGGGGAGTAGGGAGTGGGGTGTATAATCCTTGAGGTAGGAGACGGGATTTCGCACTCCGGCAGGCCACGCATTGACTACAAATTTTAGTGACGTCTTTGCGCATTTTGGGCCAATAGAAGTTCTCCTCTAAGATTCCGAGGGTCTTGTCTACCCCAAAGTGCCCCATGAGGCCTCCGTCATGGGCCTCCCTCACAAATAATTCCCTCCAAGAACTAGAAGGAACACACAACCTCCTCCCTTTGAACAAATACCCATCGAACCGAGAGTAGGAGGAATGGTCATTCTCCTTAAGCCAACGGTCCCTTCCTCACTCTTCGCATTCCCTAAAAATAGGAGCAAAGGTAGGATCCTCGGGATACAACAAACGCAAGCTCTCAAAACCCATCAATTTCGACGACAAGGTAGCAACAAGCACATGCTTCCTAGACAAGGCATCGGCAACAACATTTTTGTTTCCCCTTTTGTAATGAATTACATAAGGGAAAGTCTCGATGAACTCAATCCACTTAGCATGACGCCTATTCAACTTGTCTTGGCTCTTAAGGTGTTTCAACGACTCATGATCCGTTCGTATCACAAACTCCTTAGGCCACAAATAATGTTGCCAATTTCCCAAAGCTCTAACAAGGGCGTACAACTCCAAATCATAAGTTGAGTAATTAAGAGTTGCCCCTTTGAGCTTTTCACTGAAATAAGCAATGGGCTTACCTTCTTGCATCAAAACAGCCCCGATGCCAACCTTACTAGCATCACACTCTACTTCAAACATCTTATCAAAATCGGGCAATTGCAATAAAGGCGCCGAGATGAGCGTAGCTTTCAAGGCCTCAAAAGCCCTAGCTTGCTCATTACCCCATTTAAAGGGTCCGTCCTTTCTAATTACCTCGGTTAAGGGGGCGGCTATGGAACTAAATCCTTTGACAAACCTCCTATAAAAGCTTGCCAACCCGTGGAAACTTCGGATTTCTCCAATAGTTTTAGGGGTCGGCCAACTTCGAATAGAGTCTATCTTGGAATCGTCCACTTCCACACCCCTTGAGCTCACGACAAAACCCAAGAATATAATCTTATCAACACCAAAAGAACACTTCTCCATGTTGGCATACAACTTTTCCTTTCGGAGCACATCAAACACACATCTCAAATGCATTACATGATCATCAATAGATTTACTATATACCAACACATCATCAAAGTAAACCACCACAAACTTTCCAATATAAGGCTTCATTACATGATTCATTAGCCTCATAAAGGTGCTAGGAGCATTGGTAAGGCCGAAGGGCATGGAAGTAGGCTCGGATTTCAGTCCAACAACACAAGATCAACAAGTTTAAAGTTTCGGTTTTTCAGTCCAACAACACAAGAATAACAAGATAAATAACAATGCTAGTGAATCGAAAAGAGCCCCACACGGCTTCACTAGACTTTAAGATGACAAAATCAACAACAACAACAAGATAAAGAAAGATAGATAACTTGACATATAACATTCAAGAAACTAAGAACCCTAACATCAAGAGAGGACCCTAAGTCTAATGAATATAAACACCAAGTTCTTACGAGGACCAAGAGGCACTCAGCGACCTCAAAACCCTTGTTTCTAGCCAAAGAGACAACACAAGTATCCCTCTACTTGTGAGATAGTAGTGGCGGCTTCCAAGAGTGGAAGAGAGAGAGAAAAGTTTAGTGTTCTTAGGTTACAAAAATCAGCATTCAAAAAGTCCGGACTAACTCTCTAACATGTTCTATTTATACTACAAACAAAAGGGGTAAAATGACCCATCCGCCCTTGCTTCTTGTGCCAACCTTGAAGAGTAGCTTATTACACATTAAGACCTCTCTTCACACATAAAAACATTTAGGTCCTTGGTTGGTTCAATCACCAACTCACACACGACCACTTGCATGAACAAAGCTTGGAGTTTTTGTAATTCCCGAGCTTGGCTTCGTGTGAAAGGCCGTGTACCTGTGGAGGCTGCCCCAACCGTATCAAAGTAGGCCAATACACCAACACTTGTTAGCACAACAGTGCTTGCAAAAATCCCCATGGGCAGTGAACCCCATCCATCTTTCTCTACAGAGTCAGTACTCATTTGTTGCACTGATTTTTCTTGGTTTACATCAGAGTAGTCTAGATGCAATCTTAAGACCTGCAAAAGAAATGTCGGCATAAAAGTTAACGTTGAACCTGTTCATAGAATCTGTATAGATCCACTAACCAAAACAGATGTGTGATGGAATTTTGGTCATAATCACTGAGTTTTGATGCTTAAGGGAAATAGTTTTTTTCTGACAATAAAAATATACTTGTTAATAACATACAAGTTGGTGTTAAAATTATTAACATGATATTTAATTTATCTGCCTTATCCAACTAGTTACACCAAACTCCCTCGTGCATTGTGATCACAAATTAATTCTTTAACCAGGGACTCATGACACATGATCTCCCTCAAATTTGACAACCATAACTTAAAATGTATTGAAGTCAACATAATAGGAAAAGCATAAACAAGGAGCGTCAGCATACCTTTAGTCCTAGTGATTTGGTGTGGTTAATTGCACCAACAAGATCACCATCAGTTGTCAGCAGAACTTTATCGCCTTCATCATCATCGTACTACAATAAGAACATATAAAGTTTCATATCACCTTCATCTCTTCATAGACTACATGAAAAACAGAAAACAAAATTCATCAAGGCGGCACAAGATTCTTCTTAACACCTACCAAAAGTTGAGGACGATTTTGTTCATCTACTGCACCTAACCTTTGCATAACCGCAGTAACAAGCTCCAGTAAACTCTATGGGCCTGAGAAAGGAGCAGGCGGTCATATGCATGCTCTAGGAATTAAGTGTGTGACCACCTGTATACAATTTTGATTTTGCTTTCTATATTCCCGTTGTCGGTGTCCCATCGAGTTAGCTAGTGTTTGGTGAAAGGGATTTAGGAATGAATAACAGGCAAAGTACTTGCTAGGAATTCTGGGTAACTTAAATTAGAGCATGAATAAAACCTTTTAAGATTTTAGGGGGAATTCCCATGCAGTAAAATCTTTGGTGTTGCTTCTTAGAACTAAATTTACTTTACTGATTTAGAAAATAATCCACCTCAATAAGCCACCTACAATCCTGCATTGTAGTTGTAAACCAAGTTGTGTGGACTCTTCATTTTACTGTTGCATCCGTGTTGACACGACACAGGTGCGGATGGGTGATTCGGTCATCCTCCCACACTGGATTGTTCGACCCGAGTCCATAATTATGAACAAATTTAGGGGGGAAATCGTTTTGGTTTCTCAAAATGAAGGATGAACAGATCTAAGACATAGAAAATGGCATACCTTCAAGCCTTTTTATCCTTTCTTCATGTCAATCTTTGTTATCTATAAATGTTTTCTTTCTCATAGAAAAGAGGGATAGTTTCTAAATTACTTATTATACAACATTCATGTAAATTTTTGACAATTAATTTATGTTTTCAGCGCCCATCTTGGAGAATGAAAGATTGAATTCTACAACATTCATGTAAATTTTTCCATAGGGCATCTGTCACAATTTAGAATATTTTTATAGCTCAATTTTATTATTTTGATTTTTTTTTAGCCGACTCCCTCAATATATACCTCGATCCAAATCCCCAAATCTTAAAATTTAGATTTTGCAGAATCCGACCCTCGGATCTACATCCATGCCGAATCCCCGAATCCAAGCAACTTAAGGTTGTAAAAGCACAATCATGAACATGAGAAAACCACTGAATGACAAAGATTTCAGTCAAAAACATAGAGCCAAACTCGTTCAGACTTTCAAGTTGCTAATATTAGCTTTTTAAAAGCTTGTATAATAGGCACCATTACCAGGATAAGGCCTTTGCTTCAATCAGACATTCTAACCTTATTCAAGGAAACCTGTCCTGTTCAGCCATAATTTACAGCGCTTTAATTATATTCGAATTTCTTCAGCTCGCACATTTCAAGGGTTAGTCAGACCCTATAGTTGGTTTAGTACAAACTTCAGCAAAACATAAACCTCAAAAATTCTCCACTTTTGCGCTCTTGCAATGAAGCATAAACTACATTTTCCAATGGCAAAGGAGAACATTCTCATTATAAAATGAACACTAAATCCATATTGTCTTATTATAGAAGCACGAATAACAATGTTGAATGACTAAAATAGCCTTAAAATATTGACAATATTGATACACTTTTATATCGTTTTAGTCTAATTCTATTGGCTAGTTTGGTAAATAACAAACAACCCACATTGCAAATAGAATTCTAAGCAAATTCTACTTCCAAATTTCAATTCCAAAACTATTTAATTAAATAATCTTTGCTATCGGTTCAAATCCGACTTTTTTCCTCTATTATCGAGTCTTGCAACTAATTTTGATTGTTGGTACTACCCATTCACGTTCTTCTTGGAAGAAGTCTAACATAAACTCAAATTCCTTTCAAGGGATAAAATGATTATATTGATTGGGTCTTTTATGTTTTCTTTAAATTTTCTAAAATAGCAGTAACTTGAAATTTATTTATTTATTTATTTTGATAAAGGCAACATTTTGTATATTAATCATCCGCACAAGGCTGGTATCCAAAAATTTACAATCTATCTTGCATCCAGAGATGTACGAATAATGGAAAAAGAGAAAAAAAATGAAAACAAAAGTTATGCCTAGATCCTCCTTTATCTTATAAGTATCCTAGTATTTCTATAATAGCCACAGGGTCATTTATATACGCAGAACTAAACTAATAGCAAAAAGTGATGATGCAGTTCATTTTAATCTTGTGTAATAGGTTGCTCTTGTTCTCAAAATATTTAGAATTCCTCTCCTACCATATGGTCCACCAGATAATTGTTGGGACAATTCTCCATCTTCTATTGTCAGTGTTAGAATATTACTAGAAATAGGAATAGTATATACCAAATCCTACTTGGAAAAGAATTGTACTATATTGTCTATGAATAGGGTCTTGATGTAATTATGTAAACACATCATTCAATAATATTTTTCTCCATTATTTCTCATATGGTATCAGAGCATTGGTGAGAAACTTCAGAAAAGAAAAAAAATTAGTCACCGTCGTCAATTCCGGAGACTGATTTGTGTCATTCTTTATTTTGTGGGTTGTGTGAAAAATACAACACCACCAAGAGGCTCGAAAAGTTCAGGCGATGCAAAACCGACCTAAAACCACCAAAAAATCAGCCCCACGTGGCCCCACGCGCCTGTCGAAAGTCGGCAAGTTCAATCACGCGCCAGCGCGTGTGCCTTCTTCGATTGAATTTTTTGAGTGGTTTCTTTTTTTGTTGAGGTCGTTGTCCTTTTTTGATTCTGCCAGTTACCTTATATTCAAATTCCAACAACTTTTTTTTAAGACTCTGGCCACCGGAGTTAGGGTTCCGGCGACTTCAGTTTTTTTTTCCTGACGGTTTTTTTTATTCAAAGATTCAGTTACTGTTCTTGGTACTTTCAAGTTAAAATTCCCAACATGTCTTTTGGGTATGATGTTTTTAGCCTCAAAATTATCGATATCGGAAATTTAAGCCCTATGATCACTTCCGAACCATTAATGGGAAGTTCAAATTATTTAGCCTGGGCTTCCTCAGTTGAGTTGTGGTGCACAGGTCAAGGTATCCAAGATCATTTAACAAACAAGGATAGTGGGGTAGATGAAAAGAGAAAGTCTAGCGCGGAAGATGCAAAGCTAAAGAGCAATGGGAGAAAGTTGATGCTCAACTATGTAGTCTCTTATGGTGATCTATTGATTCCAAGTTGATGCCCTTGTTTCGTCCATTCCAGATGTGTTATTTAGTTTGGGAAAAGGCTCGTGCTTTATACACTAATGATATATCTCATTTTTATGATGTCATAGCTCGAATGACCAATTTGAAGAAATAGGAATCCGATATGTCTACTTACTTGGGACAAGTACAACCAATCATGGAAGAATTTGATACATTAATGCCCGTCATTGCAGATGTAGAAAAACAACAAGAGCACAGACAGAAGTTGTTTTTAGTTCTTACACTTGTTGGACTTTCTACTGACCATGATGTACATGATCAGATTTTAGCTAGTCATACGGTTCCTACAATTGATGAGTTATTCTCTCGTCTTCTTCATCTTGCCGCGCCTCCCAGTCACAAAGTAGTTTCATCACCTACTGTTGACTCTTCTATTCTTGCATCTCAAACCATAGAAAAACGAATATATCATCCTATGGAAAATCGGCAAGGAGGAGGTCGTTTTGGAAAATCTCGATCAAAGTATAGTTATTGTCATAAAGTTAGACACACTCAGGATATATGTCATAGTTTGCATGATCCACCACTGATACAAGATAAAACCAACAACACCAAGAACTACAAGTTGGTTCGAATTTCAGTCCAACAACACAAGAACAACAAGCTTAAATTTCAGTTTTTCAGCTCAACCACACGAGAACAACAAGATGAACAACAATGCTAGTGAATCGAAAATAGCCCCACACGGCTTCACTAGACTTTAAGATAACAAAATCAACAACAACAACAAGATAAAGAAAAGATAGATAACTTGACATATAACATTCAAGATACTAAGAACCCTAACATCAAGAGAGGACCCTAAGTCTAATGAATGTAAACACCAAGTTCTTACGAGGACCAAGAGGCACTCAAAGACCTCAAAACCCTTGTTTCTAGCCAAAGAGACAACACAAGTATCCCTCTACTTGTGAGATATTGGTGGCGGCTCCAAGAGTGGAGAAGAGAGAGAGAAATGTTTAGTGTTTAGGTTACAAAAATCAGATTTCAAAAAGTGGAGTCTAACTCTCTAACATGTTCTATTTATACTACAAACAAAAAAGGGTAAAATGACCCATCCGCCCTTGCTTCTTGTGCCATCCTTGAAGAGTAATTTATTACACATTAGGACCCCTCTTCACACATAAAAACGTTTAGGTCCTTGGTTGGTTCAATCACCAACTCACACACGGCCACTTGCATGAACAAAGCTTGGAGTTTTTGTAATTCCCGAGCTTGGCTTCGTGTGAAAGGCCGTGTACGTGTGGAGGCTGTCCCAACCGTATCATCCTCTCCATCTTGAGAGGAATTTGACCTCAAATTCAGCATTTGGTCATCTTCAACCGCATCAACGAGGGAGAGATCACCAACGTTGAAAGTGTTGTGCACTTGATATTTCGGTGGAAGGTCAATCTTGTAGGCGTTGTCATTGATTCTCTCAAGTACTTGGAAAGGACCATCACCCCTTGGCAGCAACTTGGACTTCCTTTGAGCTGGAAACCGATCCTTTCGAAGATGCACCCACACCCAATCTCCGGGTTCAAGCACAAGCCTTCTTCTCCCTTTGTTTACCCTTTTTGCAACCTCTTGGTTCTTCTTTTCAAGCTTGAGCCGCACTGTCTCATGCATTTTCTTCATTGCTTCGGCTCTTTTACTTCCATCTAAGCTGGTCATGAGATCACTAGACAAAGGAGTGAGATCTAAAGGGGTAAGGGGATTTAGGCCGTAAACACATTCAAAGGGAGTCATTCCCGTGCTCGAATGTATTACCCGGTTGTACGCAAACTCCACCAAGGGTAGGTGATCTTCCCATGAAGTCAGTTTACCTTTAACCATAGAACGTAGCATAGACCCTAAGGTTCTATTTACTACCTCCGTTTGGCCATCGGTTTGTGGGTGGCAAGACGTGGAGAAAAGTAACTTCGTTCCAAGCCTACCCCACATGGACTTCCAAAAGAGACTTAGGAACTTGGAGTCCCTATCGCTCACAATAGTCCTCGGTACCCCGTGAAGCTTTACAACATGTTCAACAAATAATGAAGCTACACTACGAGTATCCTCGGTTTTAGCACATGGAATAAAATGAGCCATTTTAGAGAATCTATCAACAATAACAAAAATGCTATCTCGGCCCTTTCTAGTCCTTGGCAGCCCCAAAACAAAATCCATCGAAATGTCCAACCAAGGTCTAAGGGGAGTAGGGAGTGGGGTGTACAATCCTTGAGGTAGGAGACGAGATTTCGCACTCCGGCAGGCCACGCATTGACTACAAATTTTAGTGACGTCTTTGCGCATTTTTGGCCAATAGAAGTTCTCTTCTAAGATTCCGAGGGTCTTGTCTACCCCAAAGTGCCCCATGAGGCCTCCGTCATGGGCCTCCCTCACAAATAATTCCCTCCAAGAACTAGAAGGAACACACAACCGCCTCCCTTTGAACAAATACCCATCGAACCGAGAGTAGGAGGAATGGTCACTCTCCTTAAGCCAACGGTCCCTTCCCCACTCTTCGCATTCCCTAAAGATAGGAGCAAAGGTAGGATCCTCGGGATACAACAACCGCAAGCTCTCAAAACCCATCAATTTCGAAGACAAGGTAGCAACAAGCACATGCTTCCTAGACAAGGCATCGGCAACAACATTTTCCTTTCCCCTTTTATAATGAATTACATAAGGGAAAGTCTCGATGAACTCAATCCACTTAGCATGACGCCTATTCAACTTGTCTTGGCTCTTAAGGTGTTTCAACGACTCATGATCCGTTCGTATCACAAACTCCTTAGGCCACAAATAGTGTTGCCAATTTCCCAAAGCTCTAACAAGGGCGTACAACTCCAAATCATAAGTTGAGTAATTAAGAGTTGCCCCTTTGAGCTTTTCACTGAAATAAGCCACGGGCTTACCTTCTTGCATCAAAACAGCCCCGATGCCAACCTTACTAGCATCACACTCTACTTCAAACATCTTATCAAAATCGGGCAATTGCAATAGAGGCGCCGAGATGAGTGTAGCTTTAAAGGCCTCAAAAGCCCTAGCTTGCTCATCACCCCATTTAAAGGGTCCGTCTTTTCTAATTACCTCGGTTAAGGGGGCTGCTATGGAACTAAATCCTTTGACAAACCTCCTATAGAAGCTTGCCAACCCGTGGAAACTTCGGATTTCTCCAATAGTTTTAGGGGTCGGCCAACTTCGAATAGAGTCTATCTTGGAATCGTCCACTTCCACACCCCTTGAGCTCACGACAAAACCCAAGAATATAACTTTATCAACACCAAAAGAACACTTCTCCATGTTGGCATACAACTTCTCCTTTCGGAGCACATCAAACACACATCTCAAATGCATTACATGATCATCAATAGATTTACTATATACCAACACATCATCAAAATAAACCACCACAAATTTTCCAATATAAGGCTTCATTACATGATTCATTAGCCTCATAAAGGTGCTAGGAGCATTGGTAAGGCCAAAGGGCATGACCAGCCACTCATATAGACCGAATTTGGTCTTGAATGCGGTCTTCCACTCATCACCGGGTTGCATGCGAATTTGGTGATAGCCACTCCTAAGGTCCACTTTAGAAAACAAACAAGATCCGTGGAGCTCATCTAACATATCATCTAGTCTAGGGATTGGATGACGATACCTTATAGTGATTTTGTTGATGGCTCTACAATCGACGCACATACGCCAAGTTCCGTCCTTCTTTGGTACCAAAAGCACCGGAACAGCACACGGACTCATGCTTTCCTTGATGTATCCCTTGTTGAGCAGCTCCTCAACTTGTCTTTCAAGCTCCTTAGTGTCCATGGGATTGCTCCTATAGGCCGGTTTGTTTGGAAGTTGTGAACCCGGCACCAAATCAATTTGGTGCTTAATTCCCCGAAGTGGGGGCAATCCTTGCGGAAGTTCTTGAGGAAATACATCTTCATACTCCTGCAACACATAAGAAATCAAAGGGGAAATGGAAGAATTAGTGGGGTTAGTATTAAAACAATGGGCCAAGAGTAGCATCGGCTTGTTTTCATCATGATCCACGAAGAGTTCTTTCCTCCTAGCCAACATCACTACGTTTTCCATCTCCCTCGTCGTTGGGACAGCCTCGGATGTCCCGACTTCCTCACCTACGGCACTCCCCCCCCTTTCTCCCTTCCCGGATTCCTTCCCCTTTCCCTTCAACTCTCTCATCTTTTGATGCCACTCGTTTACTTGGGAGGGTGAAAGAGGATGAAGTGTGACCTTTCGGCCATCCTTCTCAAACGTATACCGGTTGGTCCTCCCATCGTGTTTAGTAGACCTATCATATTGCCATGGTCTACCTAACAATAAGTGACATGCTTGCATTGGAATCACGTCACAAAGTACCTCATCGTGGTAGTTCCCCACCTTAAACCGAATCACACATTGCCGTGTGACCCTTAATTCACCACAATCATTCAACCATTGTAGCTTGTAAGGACTAGTGTGTGGTGTAGTTGGTAGCTTCAAGAAATTTACCATAGCATGGCTCGCAACATTTGTACAACTACCACCATCAATCACCAAGGTGCACACATTCTCCTTTACAAGACACTTAGTATGGAATAGATTTTCCCTTTGACTCGGGTCGCCTATCGCCTTACTAATCATGACACGTCTAACCACAAAGTTAGGAACCACACACTCCCCTTCTTGTGGATAAACATCTTCACTACCGTCTACTTCATCATCATTCAGCCCATTTTCAGCTCCCTCTCCATCTTGAGGCTCGGCCTCATCCTCCCCCCTTTCGGAATCCACCTCCTCACCAAGGTAGTACACCTTTCCTTCTCGTAGGATCACATTGCGCCGGTTCGGACATTCATTGGCCTTATGCCCCCAACCTTGGCACTTGAAGCATTGGAACCCCTTTGGGTTGGGATATTTGTGAGCCTCCGGTTTCGGGGGAAATTTAGGGACTGTTTTGGACTCGGGCAGCTTCGTAGGTGCGGGTTGGTCCTTGTTTTTGGTCCAACCCGAGGGAGTTGGTACCCTTGCCTTGAAGGATGATCTCTCCTTAAGTTCCCTTTCAATCTCAAGGGCCGCTTGGAATATACCGTCAATGGTTTCAAACCGGTGATGGGTCAAATGAGTGGAGATCTCTTTGTTCAATCCGCACTTGAACCGGATGATGTCGTGGCTGATTTGTTCCCCACGATGATCAAGTTTCAACATGAGTTGTTGGAACTCGTCGAAGTAGGCCATCACACTCTTGCCTCCTTGCCGCAAGCCATATAACCTAGCAAGCAACTCATGACGATATCTCTCGGGAAGGTATCGTTGCCTCATCAAATACCTCAACCGAAACCAAGGTGGTGGCTGTCCATCGACTAATTCATTACCAAATCGTTTAACATACTCCCACCAAGTGTTAGCATAGCCCTCGAGGTGAGCTATAGCGTAGCAACTCTTCTTTTCATCCGAGATGTCATTAACTTGGAAAACTTTGTCACAAGCCGATTCCCAAGTCAAGTAGGCCTCGGGATCACTTTCACCCTTAAAGATGGGTAGGCTCAACTTGATGGTGTTGATTCCTACGTCTCTCTCTTGGTGTCGGTTTCCCCTATCTCCATACCCCCGGTATCTCCTAGGTTCTCCTCGACCCCCTCTTAACTCCTCCTCCTTCATATAAGCATCATCAAAGACTCCATCTCCTTCATACTCCTCTCTACCGTATCCTTCAAAGTGGGCTGGTCGGCCTTGGCCGTTTTGATTCGGAGGATTTGGAATTTGTGGTCTTTGGTTTAATGGAGCTTGGAATGGAGGGTTCGGATTTAGTGGAGGTACTTGGCGTCCAAATCCCCCTTGTGGAATTGGAGGGGCTTGGAAATGTAGTGGTCTAGTGGAGTCTCGGTTTGGAGGAAAATAGGTAGTTTGGCTTGCGGTATTTAGTGGAGCTTGGGGTGCATTTAGCATTTGGTGGACTGTTTCGGGGGTGATGGTTGCGGAGGAGGTTCTATCATGACCATTGGTAGATACATGTAGAGGAGTAGAAGGACGAGAGTTCCTTTGACTCTCCACTTGTTCTAATCTTCCACTAATAGTCGACACTTCCCCCTTTATTGCTGCCAACTCCCCTCTCACGGCCCCAAATTCCGAATTCAACCTTTCAAGTGTCCGGGTAACGGCCTCAAGAGTGACCCTCATAGAATCAAGGGCATTAGTATCCACACTATGAGACGTAGTTCCTTCCATTGTCAAGATATTATCCACCTTAGTTCTCCACAAGTGTTGTATAATTGGCTAGTAACCGTGAAAATTTTAAGGTATGAGTAAGCTCTTATCCGGAATGGATTCTTGTTTGAAGACTCAAAGAATTCTTGTCGGACTAGAGTCAAAAATCAGCAACTCATTCAAACGAATAAAAGCACTCAAATAAACGTTGACACGAACAAACGGCTCAAGGATCTAATTTACAACTTAGTAGGAATGTACTAGTTTGTTAATTAGTTCTAGGACCAAGTAAGGGAAACCAAGGATCAACAATTAGCAACCAAAGAATATCCTAAGTTGAGCTTGTAGTGACGTGGCAGCATGCAATGGTTCCACACGTTTTCTTTTTTTTTTTTTTTTTTTTTGTCAATATTCACACAACTTGTTATAGTTTTCAAAGTGTTTTTGGTGGGAAAATAAAATCTTGTAATATTTCACCCTTTTCAAACTCAAGAAAGGGATGTTTGGTAGACTAATCCCACAAAACAAGGATCCTTGAATTAGGGAAAAGTGATTGACAAGACTACAAGGTGATGGGTGCAAGTCTTTCACAACAACTTTATAGCTTGTCTTACAAATTGAGCACACACAAGATGAACAAGATGAACAAGTTCAAAAGATGAACACCTCAACAATCTTCTTCAACTTCTTTAGCACATAAACACAACATCCACCGATTTTATTTTCTTTTGGGCATCAACAACATACAACTTTCGGCCACTTCAAGTCACTACACAATGTTCAAGTTTTCAAGCTCAACTTTCGGATCTAGACACCTTAGTGTTGGTGAGAAAGAAACCAACACTAGGAACTCACTAAACAAGCAAAATTAACACTTATATCTAGACATGCAACATCATTTTCGGATTCCACTTTTGGTGTTGTTTGTTTAAGCCGTGTACTAGCCCAAGATGGGTTATGTTGGAACACAACCGGTCAAGCTTTGATACCAAATGATACAAGATCAAACCAACAACACCAAGAACTACAAGTTGGTTCGAATTTCAGTCCAACAACACAAGAACAACAAGCTTAAATTTCAGTTTTTCAGCTCAACCACACGAGAACAACAAGATGAACAACAATGCTAGTGAATCGAAAATAGCCCCACACGGCTTCACTAGACTTTAAGATAACAAAATCAACAACAACAACAAGATAAAGAAAAGATAGATAACTTGACATATAACATTCAAGATACTAAGAACCCTAACATCAAGAGAGGACCCTAAGTCTAATGAATGTAAACACCAAGTTCTTACGAGGACCAAGAGGCACTCAAAGACCTCAAAACCCTTGTTTCTAGCCAAAGAGACAACACAAGTATCCCTCTACTTGTGAGATATTGGTGGCGGCTCCAAGAGTGGAGAAGAGAGAGAGAAATGTTTAGTGTTTAGGTTACAAAAATCAGATTTCAAAAAGTGGAGTCTAACTCTCTAACATGTTCTATTTATACTACAAACAAAAAAGGGTAAAATGATCCATCCGCCCTTGCTTCTTGTGCCATCCTTGAAGAGTAATTTATTACACATTAGGACCCCTCTTCACACATAAAAACGTTTAGGTCCTTGGTTGGTTCAATCACCAACTCACACACGGCCACTTGCATGAACAAAGCTTGGAGTTTTTGTAATTCCCGAGCTTGGCTTCGTGTGAAAGGCCGTGTACGTGTGGAGGCTGTCCCAACCGTATCAACCACCCAGTTATGAGCCTGCTGCTGTAAAGAAATATAATGAGTTACTTCAGAATCGAGTAAGTAAGCAGACATCTCCACAGCCTAATCGACCATCCAATAATGCTCATATTGCCCAAAAAGAATATGATGAGTTTGTCCTGTATAGATCAAGTAAGCAGACATCTCCACAAGTACCCTCAGTTGCCCAGCCTGATGTTTCTGTTGTTGGTAATCCTTTTGCTTGTGTTTCACAATATAGTACTCTTGGATCATGGGTTGTAGACTCAGGTGCTTCTGATCATATTTCTGGTAACGAATTATTTTTGTCTAATATTATTTATTCACAATCTCTTCTTGTTATTACTTTAGCCAATGGGATCCGAACAAAACCAAAAGGAATTAGAAAACCAAACCTCTATCTTCTGTCACTCTAGACTCTGTTCTTTATGTCCCTAGTTGTCCTTTTAATCTTGCATCTATTAGTCGTTTGACACGTGTCCTTAATTGTATCATAACCTTTCTTGATGACTCTTTTCTAATGCAGGACCGCAGTACGGGACAAACAATTGGCGCAGGACATGAATCACAAGGTCATTACCATCTTACCTCTTCAAATTTCTTCACAGCATGCTCCGTTACAGACCTTCCAGACCTAATTCACACATGTTTGGGACATCCGAGTCAATCCAAGCTACAAAAGATGGTGCCTAGTTTGTCTAGTTTATCCACATTAGATTGTGAATCATGTCAACTTGTGATACGGGATTGACAAGGGAAGCACGAAACAAACACCAAATCAGTCCACTAATCTTAAGGATTCGAGGACCAAGATGGAGACCTCACTCGGATTCGCTACCAACAACAAGAATACAAGATACAAGAGTATATTTTAACACCAAAACAGTTACAAAACGTGATGAACAAGATGAACAACAATAATACAAGTTTCGGATTCAACGAAGACCCCAAAACAGTCCACTACACAACACATACACGATTTGCAAGAAAAATAAAGATAGATAGTGAGACCAAGATTATTACAAGATTAAGAACCAAGTGTATTTCAACACTAACCCCTAATGAATGTAACAATCAAAACCACACTCTTACGGTGACCACCAAGGGAATGAACTCGCCTCAAGATCTACCGTTTCCAAGCAAAGATCAATATTGGCTTTTCCAAGCCCTATGCTAAGGGTGACTTTTCCAAGTCCTACAACTAAGGGTGTTACACTCTCAAAAGAGAGAAGTTAGGTCTTTCAATTCTTCATCCTTCTAAAATCCCGTCAAAATAAGACTAAGGGGGCCTATTTATAATATATTACAAATGAAGATAACAAGACCACTTTGCCCTTAATGAGAGGGGCGGCCATGGTGTGTAAATACACCATGTGTAATGTCCAAAATACCCTTAATTAAGGTCCAAAACCGTGAGTCCTCAACCTTAAATTCTCCAAGCAATCTTCCACACGCGAGATTGCTTTAAGTTATGCTCAAAACGGGTCCTCCATGCATGTTCTTGTTTTCTCGAGGTGACCAAGTCTTGAGTCTCTATGTGTTGGCCTCCAAAAATGTCATCAAAAGATAAGATGGCCATTTGTCCCGTATCATCCTCCCCTTCTTGAAAAGGATTCGACCTCGAATCCAAACCTTGCAAAACCGAAAAGAGGACCAACAAATGCAAACTCCTCATGGCATGAGGGTTAGGGTTAGCATAACAAATCATCTCAACATGCCAAGGTTGCACATATTTGCAATATAACCAAGAATCCTTTGAAAGGAATATTAAAAACTCAATAAAAGATGTACAAAGGATTTGGTTATAGGATACATCAAGAGTGCCACTTTGCTTGTCATGTAGACCAAGCAGCAAGTTTGGTGCACCAGCATCACCATTTCTAAATTTGGCACCGGGGTCAAATGGGAAAAGTGGCCATAGACACGGGTCTCGACAACACTTCCCTTTCCCGTGGTCTACACCCAAACTAAATGACATACTTTCTACAATAACATACATATCATCCAAAGCAAATAGAGAGTAGAGAAAGGTATCACTCAAATCGGCTTCTACTAAGGTGCTCTCATGTGTCTACTCACTATTAGTTTCCCAATAATCACCATGAGTACTCTCAATAATGAAATCACACAAAGTAGAAGAAGAAGTAGCTTCCGCAACTACACATTCCTTACCCTTAAGAGTTCTCTCATCTTCCAAGAAGAGATTTCCCTCTCTAGGAGGAATGTTGTCACACCATAGTGGGTTAGCATATAGGCTATAGCTTCCAAGGCAAGCTATACCATTATTTTCACCACTAGGTTCATTAGGAGTGTTTAAATCATCTTCAAACAAGACATTATACATAAAAAGAGTGTGATCTACCTCACGGACAGATTTGGAACAAGCAAGTTCCTCACTCTCTAAATGATCAACATCAAGTTTCAAGGATGTTTCAAACACAACATTACCCCAAGAAGAGCTCTCGGGTTCATTCTCACTTTGATCAACATTTTCAACATCATCACATACTTGAGGTTCATTAATTACATCATACACATCCTCAAGTGGTGGGTAATTTTCACACATAAGTTGATCAACACAAATTTCAGAAGATAACGTACTTTCATTCAACATAATGGTTTCAACACTAGGTGGACATAAATCGATCTTACAAGAAGAGTCTATTCGGTCATCAATAGGATCAACTAGTGTATCCACACTCACAACATGTACATCATCATCAAGTGGCAAAGAAACAATACACTCACATATAGGCAAGCTACAACTCACACTCAATGGGCTACTAGCCACACAATTATCATTCACATGTACAAAAGTGTAAGAGTTTGCCATTTTACCTTGAAGTCCTTGAGTAGATTCTTCTTTGTCATGGTGTGAAGGTCCTCCAAAAGTTTGGGCAGCAACTTCCTTTTGGCAGTGTTCTTCTTCGCTTGCCATGTTGGTACCTACACAAATGTCCTTAGAAATAGAAGGACAACCAATGTTAGCATAGTTTGGTGGTAATCCTCTTACTTTGCTCCACATAACCTCTCCTTTTTCCACTCTCGGATTACCACCCTGCACTCCCTTACTCCTCTCAATCTTTTGTCTCTCATAATAATTCGGATTGGAGTAGGTAGGCATTTCTCTTCGTGGCTTAGGCAGCAAGTAAGTCATGAGGCAATTCCCCCACTGGTCTCTTATAATATTTGGCCAATTTTGCACGTTTGGAACTCTATGTTGTGCAAACCAATTGGCACCTAAGCATACATGACCGTATGTCAATGAAAGAATATCGCACCACACCTCCTCATGGTATTCAAATTGGGAGAAGACAACCTTGACCCTCTCAGTAACCTTAAACCCATCCAAGAAGTATGGAACAAGTAAAGGCTCACGAAACAACCCCAAGTAGTCAACCATGGATGGAACGATGTAGTTTCTATGGTACCTATCATTTAGCTCAATGAGGCAGCCCGGTATCCCACACATAGTCACCTTTTCGGAGTGTACACTCCTTCTTGGATCTATATTGTAAGGCATACGAGTACCCCTTAGTTTTGGAGATGCATACCCTCTTCTTCTCATTGGACAACCTCCACTAGGGCTAGTATAACCATTCACACTATATCGACTTTGATAAGAAGTACTACAAGGTGGAGAATATGGATCTTCATACTCCTCACGTGTACCCTCATCATAGCCCTCATAAGCTTTGCAAACAAAAGGGTTATACCTAACACCAAATCTAGGTTCGGAGTAAGAAGTGTAAGACTCCTCACATGCCCCAACATCATCATAAGATCCATCACGAGGTCCTACATCATCTCCAAAGTTACCATAAGCACTAGGCACTTCATTCACCTCATTTTCTCCCTGAAAACAGTAACTTTCAAATCTGCCCAAGTCTCGATCATGGCTATTTTCATAGCCTCCGCAATCTCCCTCAACTTCGTAGCCATAAAACCCTTCACTACAATCATAGTCTCCCATGTTGTAGTCACAATAATCCCCGGCTATCGAAGACATATTCCCCTTATATCACCTTTTAAACCTACAAAATGAACAAACAAGATTAGTAGTAAAAACTTCTCACTAACACTCGTATTCACTCACCTTTGTGATTCTCACAATTGGAGCGGCAAATATTGAAAGGTTGTTTATACTCCGGTAGTCAATAGGATGTCAATTCTACTTGGTGGCCGGAATAGATTCTTGTTTGATCGACTCAAGACACAAAAATAAAATTCACTTACGAACTTGAAACAAAGAAGTTACTACGAGTTAAAAATGAGAAAAGCACACAAACAACGAAGACACGAAGAAACGGGTTCAATAATTAATCTACAACTAAGTAGGTGATTACTAGTTGTTAATTAATTCTAGAATCAAGACATGAAACTAATGAAACAATAAGATGAAACTAAGAATCTAAAATTTTGAGCTCGGAAATATTGTGTGAACAGTAGCAGTGATGACATGGCAGTCACGTATTGGTTTCGGTCCCACACAACTTTTGTTGTCCAATTTCAAGTCTTGGTCAATTTTTTAATTTGGACTTTGGTGGAATTTGTTTAAGGAGGGAAATTCAAACAAGTCTTGGAGCCCTTTTCAATTTCAAGTTTTCAAGACTTGACTTTATTGTACTTCTCCTTAAAACATGGATCCTTAAATCATGGAAAAGTGTTGGAAAGTGGGTGAGACTTGATTGATAGGTCTTTGTTGGTTGTAGTGTCTTTCAAGACTAACAAATAATACACCCTTTTCCTTCAACTTTTTAGATTTAACATTCACTTTATCTTCAACAATATATGAAGGTGGTGATGAACATCAAGAACAACAACAACAATCTCCAAGAACACCAACAATTTTCACACGGCCACTCCCAAATTCCACAATAACAATATCTCCAACACTTGGCCAAGACAACTACACCTTCAACAAAATGGTTCTCAATCCACCAATTAACAACAATATCACGTGGCCAAGCTTATAACAACAACAAGATGAAAGCCACAAGGACAAAACAGTCCACCACAACAATGTTCAACAACAAATCGGCCAAGTCCAAGTTCACGTATACAACACCAACAATGTAAGCTCAAACTTAGATTTAGACTAAAGAGTGTTAGAGATGAAGAAAACTAACACTAGAAACAACAAAACAAGTAAAAATCTCGGCCAAGACACAACAATAACACAATTTCAGCCAAGAACACAAAATGGACAGATTTGCTTCTTTTTGATTTATTTTTTTTATTTTTTTTTTCAGTTTTTAACACTTTCCTTTTTTTTTTTTGAATTTTCTAACAAGCAAGCCCAAGATTGATCTTGTAGGAACAATATCAAGTCATGCTTTGATACCAAATGATACGGGATTGACAAGGGAAGCACGAAACAAACACCAAATCAGTCCACTAATCTTAAGGATTCGAGGACCAAGATGGAGACCTCACTCGGATTCGCTACCAACAACAAGAATACAAGATACAAGAGTATATTTTAACACCAAAACAGTTACAAAACGTGATGAACAAGGTGAACAACAATAATACAAGTTTCGGATTCAACGAAGACCCCAAAACAGTCCACTACACAACACATACACGATTTGCAAGAAAAATAAAGATAGATAGTGAGACCAAGATTATTACAAGATTAAGAACCAAGTGTATTTCAACACTAACCCCTAATGAATGTAACAATCAAAACCACACTCTTACGGTGACCACCAAGGGAATGAACTCGCCTCAAGATCTACCGTTTCCAAGCAAAGATCAATATTGGCTTTTCCAAGCCCTATGCTAAGGGTGACTTTTCCAAGTCCTACAACTAAGGGTGTTACACTCTCAAAAGAGAGAAGTTAGGTCTTTCAATTCTTCATCCTTCTAAAATTCCGTCAAAATAAGACTAAGGGGGCCTATTTATAATATATTACAAATGAAGATAACAAGACCACTTTGCCCTTAATGAGAGGGGCGGCCATGGTGTGTAAATACACCATGTGTAATGTCCAAAATACCCTTAATTAAGGTCCAAAACCGTGAGTCCTCAACCTTAAATTCTCCAACCAATCTTCCACACGCGAGATTGCTTTAAGTTATGCTCAAAACGGGTCCTCCATGCATGTTCTTGTTTTCTCGAGGTGACCAAGTCTTGAGTCTCTATGTGTTGGCCTCCAAAAATGTCATCAAAAGATAAGATGGCCATTTGTCCCGTATCAACTTGGGAAACACACCCGTGTTATTTTCCCTCGTAATATTGAGAGTCATTCCGAGTTTATTTTCTCATTAGTACATTCTGATGTTTTGGGTCCTAGTAGAGTTAGTTCACCTTTAGGTTTTCATTATTTTGTTAGTTTCATTAATGATTTTTCAAGATGTACTTGGTTTTTCTTAATGAAAGATCATTTTGAGATATTTTCTATATTCAAAAGTTTTTGTGCTGAAATATAGACTCAATTTGGTGTTTCTATTCATACTTTTCGTAGTAACAATTCCTTAGAATACTTATCCTCTCAATTTCAGGAGTTTATGACTCATCAAGGAATTGTTCACCAGACATCTTGTCCATACACGCCTCAGCAAAATGGTATAGCAGAAAGAAAAATAGGCATTTTTTTGAGACTGCTCACACTCTTCTCATTGAATCCCATGTTCCGCTGCAATTTTGGGGTGATGCAGTTCTCACATCTTGTTATCTAATTAATAGAATGTCATCATTTTTCCTTCAGAATAAAGTTCCCCATTCTATATTGTTTCCACAGTCATATTTCTACTCTATCCCCCCTCGTGTCTTTGGGAGCACATGTTTTGTCCATAACTTAGCCCCTAGAAAAGATAAATTAGCCCCTCGTTCTCTCAAGTGTGTTTTCCTTGGTTACTCTCGAGTTCAAAAAGGGTATCGTTGTTATTCACCAAATCTTCATCGCTACTTTATGTCTGCCGATGTCACTTTTTTTTTAATCTCGACCTTACTATATATTTTCTAATCATCCTGATATCTTTGAGATTTTACCCGTATCTCCCATCTTACCTGCACCATCTTTGGTCTCACCCATATCTCCAGACTTACCCGACCTAACCTTTAAAGAATCAATAGTTACTTCTACGTCTCCTGCTACAGTGCCACAATTTCTGACTTATCATCATTGTTTGCATCTATCATTAGTCCCAGATGATTCATGTCATGTGTCGAACACATCTTCTACTGTGGACTTTTCTTCTTCTAGCCAATCAGTTGCACTTCAAAAAGGTAGGCGTTCCACTCGTAATGCTAACCCACACTATACTTTCTTGAGTTATCATTATTTATCATCACCCCATTATGATTTTGTATCATCTTTGTCATCTATTTCCATACCTAACACTATAGGTGAAGCACTTTTTCATTCAGGATGGAAGCAGGCTATGATAGATGAGATATATGCTTTACATGCGAGCGGTACTTGGGAGCTTGTTTCTCTTCCTGCAGGTAAATCTAATATTGGTTGCCGTTGGGTTTATGTGGTTAAAGTTAGTCCAGACGGTCAGGTTGATCGGCTTAAGGCTCGCCTTGTTGCCAAAGGATACACGCAAATATTTGGGCTTGGTTATAGTGACACTTTTTCTCCAGTGGATAAAATAGCATTTGTCCGTCTTTTCCTATCCATTGTTGTCATTCTTCATTGGCCTCTTTATCAGTTGGATATTAAGAATGCTTTTTTGCATGGTGATCTTGAGGAAGAAGTCTATATGGAGCAACCACCTGGTTTTGTTACTCAGAGGGAGTCTAGTAGCCTTGTATGTTGATTGTGCAGGTCACTCTATGGTCTAAAATAGTCTCCTCAGTGTTTTATCGACATTCTCAACTAAATTTGTGTATTTATCTGGTGGTTTATGTTGATGATATCGTTATCACCGGCAATAATGAAGATGGTATCTCTAAATTGAAGCAACATCTCTTTCAGCACTTTCAAACAAAAGACCTCGGCAAACTAAAATATTTTCTAGGTATTGAGGTTGCTTAGTCCAGATCAGGTGATACGGTTGGGGCAGCCTCCACAGGTACACGGCCTTTCACACGAAGCCAAGCTCGGGAATTACAAAAACTCCAAGCTTTGTTCATGCAAATGGCCGTGTGTGAGTTGGTGATTGAACCAACCAAGGACCTAAACGTTTTTATGTGTGAAGAGAGGTCTTAATGTGTAATAAACTACTCTCCAAGGTTGGCACAAGAAGCAAGGGCGGATGGGTCATTTTACCCCTTTTGTTTGTAGTATAAATAGAACATGTTAGAGAGTTATTCCTTAGTTTTTGAATGCTGATTTTGTAACCTAAGAACACTAAACATTTCTCTCTCTCTTCCACTCTTAGAAGACGCCCCTATTATCTCACAAGTAGAGGGATACTTGTGTTGTCTCTTTGGCTAGAAACAAGGGTTTTGAGGTCGTTGAGTGCCTCTTGGTCCTCGTAAGAACTTGGTGTTTATATTCATTAGACTTAGGGTCCTCTCTTGATGTTAGGGTTCTTAGTTTCTTGAATGTTATATGTCAAGTTATCTATCTTTCTTTATCTTGTTGTTGTTGTTGATTTTGTTATCTTAAATTCTAGTGAAGCCGTGTGGGGCTCTTTTCGATTCACTAGCATTGTTATCTATCTTGTTGTTCTTGTGTTGTTGGACTGAAAAACTGAAACTTAAACTTGTTGTTCTTGTGTTGTTGGACTGAAATCCGAGCCTACTTGTAGCTCTTGGTGTTGTTGGTTTGATTTTGTATCACCACATACCTCAATAGCTAGATTCTTGAAGATTGCTTGAACTTGGAAGCTTGAACTCTTGGATTCTTGGGGAGAAGAGCTTGGATTTTGTTCTTGCGAAGAAGGAGGGTTTCTAATAAGTAATTTTTTAGAAAGGGGAAAATAATGCCCCTTTGGATGTCCCTAATCATGTTATGGACGACTTGGGTTGAGGGGAAAAGACTCAATTGCCCTTTGGTCTCTTTGATTAAAAATCTTGGTGTACTACACCAACGCGCTGCGCCCCTTGCTCCGGGGGAAAGACCAACGCACCGCAACCCTCATTTCGGGGGAGAGACCAATGCGTTGCACCCCTCTTCCCTGGGGAGAGACCAATACGCCACGACTATATCGCAGGGGATCTCTGTCTCCACTATCCAAAACACATCTCGAACCCCGTTCAAAAATCCTGAAACTCTCCTGAGACATACCTTTAACCTCCCTAAACATAAATCAACTCAGAAACCAACATCCCGAGTTTGGGAAGGCTAAAATAAAAATCCTTAAAGTCTTGGGGTCTTGAAATGATTAAGTCCTCAATACTTAGTGAAAATTTCAAGCCTTGGACCCCTTAAGCATGCAACTAAGACTGAGCCGAGCTTAGAACCTTATAGGGTATTTTAGAAAAGAACCAATCATATTGATAAACTGATGTTGGAAGGCAATGAGATAACTGAAGCCGTAGACATCAAAAAGGAAATAGTTTTATTCTATCAGAAGTTATATTCAGAGGGTGAAAGTTGGAGACCCTCCTACAACATGAACTCATTCCTTATGATCAATAGTGAGGAGCAAGAAGTTCTAGAAAAACCTTTTGAGGAAGATGAGGTCCTGAGAGGACTTAAGGCTTGTGTTGTTGACAAAGCACAAGGACCGGATGGGTACACCATGGGGTTCTTTGTGAAGTATAGGGAGATCTTAAAGGGAGACTTGATGGCAACTATTCAGAATTTCCATTCTCAGGAAGTTTGTGAAAAGAGTTTCAATGCAACCTATATTGCCCTCATCCCAAAGAAGAATGAGCTAAATAGTTGAGAGATTTCAGACCAATAAATCTGATAGGAATGTATACAAGTTGATCTACAAAATTCTCACAGAAAGGTTAAAGAAGGTGATACAAAATCTTATTGACACACAACATATGGCTTTTCTGAGAGGTAGACAGATTACTGATGTTGTACTCATTGTAAATTCCAGAGGGATTCGTTCCTACAAGCAAGGGTCTGAGACAAGGTGACCCACTCTCTCTATTCCTATTCTTTCTAGCCATAGAAGGCCTGAAAAATATGTTTAAAATAGCTCATAGAAATAGATGGATAAGGGGTTTTAATGTGGCAAAAGAGGAGAGCAACCAACTAGAAGTCACTCATATACAATATGCAGATGATACTCTGATCTTTTGTGATGCAGATGATAGTCAACTAATGTTTTTAAGGATAATTCCCATCCTATTTGAGGTTGTCTTAGGGATTCATATTAATTGGAGGAAGAGCCTCATTTTCCCTGTAAATAAAGTAACTAGAATTCAGCAATTAGTAGACCTCTTGGGTGGGGAAGTAGGATAATTACCATCTACATACCTGGGCGTGCCTTTGGGAGACAAAAGCAAGTCTAGAGAGATTTGGAATGGTGTAGTGGAGAGTTGTGAGTAAAGATTGTCCAGATGGAAGTCATAATATTTGTCCAGAGGTGGTAGACTAGTTTTGATCAACTCAGTACTAGATGCTTTACCAACATATCTGTTGTTTATTTTTCCACTTCCTTTCAAGGTGGAAGAAAGAATAGATGCTTTGAGGAGAAATTTTTTCTGGCATGGTGAAAAATAATATAAAGGTTTCCATTTGGTCAAATAGAAAACTTTGTTGATGTCCAAGAAGAAAGGTGGACTAGCCATTAGGACTTTGATAAAGAAAAACAAGTCTTCTCATGAAGTGGTTGTGGAAGTTTACTCTACAAGATCGGTCCCTATGGCAAAGGTAATCCAAGCCAAATATGAAAAGGAAGGGTCCTGGAAAACAAAGAAAGCAAGTACTGCATATAGAACTAGTCTGTGGAGATCAATTAGGAATCTATGGCATGGTTTCTTTATGAATACTAGTTTCAAGGTGAATAATGGCGGGAAGATCAATTTTTGGGAAGATAATTGGCTAGGAAATAGAAGTATCAAGTTCTTATTCCCAGATATCTATCAACTGAATAAACAATAAATATCTAAACTTTAAGAAGTGTGGTCTGAGCATGGATGGAATCTGACCTATAGAGAATTAATGCAAGACTGGGAGTTGGAGTGGTTAGCTGAGTTTTATGGCACACTTGACCAGTTTTCAGGCCTCAAGGAAGGAGAAGACACTCTCAGATGGAATTTTCAAAGTAAAGGTTACTTTGCCGCCAGTTCTGCATATAGAGATCTGAACCATTTGGGAAATCAATTCAGGTTTTTACCTTGGAAACTTATTTGGAAGGTAAAGATTCCACATAAAGTGGTTGTCCTTACTTGGTTAGTGGTAAAGTAAGTTGTTCTTACACAAGAGAATCTCACGAAGAGGGGTTTCCAGTTGAGTTCAAGATGTTTTTTCTGTGAGCAGTATGCAGAGACAATCAACCATCTGTTTCTACACTGCAAAGTTGTTAGGCAGTTGTGGAATCTATTTACTAGTTTCAGAGGCATAAGTTGGACTGTTCCTGAAAGAGCAGAACAGGATCTAGTAAGCTGGAATGTGGAAGGTAGTGGTAGTTCTGACTATGACAAATAATGGAGAAAAATATTATTGAATGGTGTGTTTACATAATTACATCAAGACCCTATTTATAGACTATAGTACAATCCTTTTCCAAGTAGGATTTGGTATATACTATTCCTATTTCTAATAATATTCTAACACTCTCCCTCAAGCTGGTGCATACAAATCATATGTACCTAGCTTGTTACAAATGTAATGAATACGAGTACCGATGAGGGACTTGGCGAAGATATCTGCAAGTTGATCACTTGACTTCACAAATTTTGTAACAATATCTCCTTAGAGTATCTTTTCTTTGAAAAAGTGACAATCAATCTCTATGTGTTTAGTCCTCTCATAAAACACTAGATTTGATGCGATATGAAGGGCTACTTGATTATCACACACAAGTTTTATCTTACCAATTTCTTCAAATTTTAATTCTCTCAGCAACTGTTTGATCCAAACTAGCTCGCAAGTTGCTACAGCTATTGCTGGATATTCTGCTTCTGCACTAGATCGAGCAACCACACTCTGTTTCTTACTCTTCCAAGATACTAAATTACCTCTTACTAAAACATAATATCCAAAGGTAGTACGTCTATCAGAGGGTGATCCTGCTCAATAAGCATCTGTGTATCCAATGATATGCTCGTGACCTCGATCCTCAAAGAGTAGTCCTTTACCTGGAGTTGACTTTATATATCGCAGAATACGAACAACTACATCCCAATGACTATCACAGGAGGAAGTCATAAACTGACTTACAACACTCACAGGAAAGGATATGTCAGGTTTAGTCACGGTGAGATTATTCAACTTTCTAACCAACCACATATACCTTTCAGGATCACTGAGTGGCTCCTCCTATCCTGGTAGAAGTTTGGCATTTGGATCCATAGGAGTGTCAATGGGTCTACGTCCCATTATTCCTGTCTCCTCAAGAATGTCTAAGGCATACTTGCATTGAGAAATAACAATACCTGATGATACAAAATCAAACCAACAACACCAAGAGCTACAAGTAGGCTCGGATTTCAGTCCAACAACACAAGAACAACAAGTTTAAGTTTCGGTTTTTCAGTCCAACAACACAAGAACAACAAGATAGATAACAATGCTAGTGAATCGAAAAGAGCCCCACACGGCTTCACTAGACTTTAAGATAACAAAATCAACAACAACAACAAGATAAAGAAAGATAGATAACTTGACATATAACATTCAAGAAACTAAGAACCCTAACATCAAGAGAGGACCCTAAGTCTAATGAATATAAACACCAAGTTCTTACGAGGACCAAGAGGCACTCAACGACCTCAAAACCCTTGTTTCTAGCCAAAGAGACAACACAAGTATCCCTCTACTTGTGAGATAATAGGGGCGGCTTCTAAGAGTGGAAGAGAGAGAGAAATGTTTAGTGTTTTTAGGTTACAAAATCAGCATTCAAAAACTAAGGAATAACTCTCTAACATGTTCTATTTATACTACAAACAAAAGGGGTAAAATGACCCATCCGCCCTTGCTTCTTGTGCCAACCTTAGAGAGTAGTTTATTACACATTAAGACCTCTCTTCACACATAAAAACGTTTAGGTCCTTGGTTGGTTCAATCACCAACTCACACACGGCCATTTGCATGAACAAAGCTTGGAGTTTTTGTAATTCCCGAGCTTGGCTTCGTGTGAAAGGTCGTGTACCTGTGGAGGCTGCCCCAACCGTATCATGTGGGGTCTATGAACAAGGACATTCTTCAATCCTTGTGCCCAAAACTTATTTAAAGTTTAAGTTATATGATTTGCAATTAGGGTTCATACCCATATTATCTTGTCTTGAGTTTATGAAATTATCATGTGATTGAAGTATTAAAGTACGTACTTGTTCTCATCTATGTATGTTTTGACTTGAAGATACTCTTATTCTCTATTATGAGTTGAATACCATGAGTTTGATTTAAAACATTGATTAAAGATTTCCAATTGAGTTTTAAGCATGATATAGAATTACAAATTATATGAAATAAAGTAGGAGATTTAAGGCTTAAGTATAAGCACTAAGTTTACAAGAAAAGTTTGATCTTTTGATTCAATGACAAGGCTTGAAATCCACAATTATTTATCGTACTTATGATTTAAAGCAAAGAAAAGCATAATTGGTTTCTAGTACACTAACCCTTATGCTATTTTAAGGTGGATTTCCTAAAGTATGAGCATATAAGTAATATGGTAGTAGTATTTAGCACCGAGAAGGGAATGCGGATGAGCGTATCCTTAATTCCTAGAAACTACGAGCCAACGTAGGTTAAGCTTTCCCAATATGGATGAAATTTAAGTATAGTGATCACTTAAGTTAAGGTTCCATTCCGATGGCAAGGGTAGAACATCTCTTCCCAACGTACGTAAGACGTTGGACTCCATGATAACTCACATGGTTTATGTCGGTTAAAAGAACCTGCCTAAGAAAGAATAAAGGTAAAGATTTTAGAACTAAGTGTTATGGTTCACAAAGTTTATACTTATGCTTTATTACTCATGTTTATAATTTTGCAATATTTATTTTATTCAAGCTCAAGGTTAGTCATTTACCCTTAGCATGCATAATTCGAAAGTCTATGTGCATATTAATTTATTGTTTTACCTATGCATTCACCCTCACATACTCAGTACATTCCAGAGGTACTAACCTACATATATGTCTATGTGCTACATTGTCTTATAATGTAGGTTCTTGTGCTCAATTCCAATAGCACGATTGACTATGGGCATTACCACCTACATCCCGACTTTGGTGAGTCCTAGGACCCAACTTCACAGACCTAGATATTGATTAAGTATTTTAATTATTTGATTTTTGTTTATGTTCGGGTCAACTGGGGTCTGTCCCAATGACTCTCTAGTTAGAAGTAGAAGCTTGTCCGACTGTTTCAGTTTTAAGTTCAAAGGTGTCTATTTAAAGACTTTCAAGTTAAAAACTTTCAATTAAGATATCAATTCAGTTATCTTCATATTTTATATGTCAGTTTACTTTTCTTACGAGTACCAAGTTAAGTAGGCTTAAAGGGTTAGCTTGAAACTTTTCATAGTTTTGAGCACCGTGTAACGTCCAGGGGTACTTCCAGGGCGTTACATTTTCTGTGCATTTGCAATCTTTTGGAAGAATTTAGTATTTTGTCCCATTGTTTAATCCATAATGCTATTGATCTTTGTCTCCGAGCTATTTCCTCCTTCTTAGCATAATGTTCAAAATTCTTGTTTATCTCTGCCTTCTGAGCTGCTTCATCATCTGATAAGGGTTTGTCCTACTAGATATTATCAAAATCAGTGATTTTGTTAAGAAACTTTTTCTTTTTTTTCAGATTACCACAAGTGTTAGAACTCCACACTTTTAGTTTGGTCTTCAAAGCTTTCATTTTAGAGGCTAATATGTAGTCTGGCCTCCTCTCAAACTCAAAAGATGTCAACCAATTTTTGATTTTGTCATTTAAATCTTCTGTCTCCAGCCACCATCCTTCAAATTTGAAATAGGATTTAACATAGACCCAACTACCACTTGTAAGTGCAATTGGAGAATGATTTGAACAAACTCATGGCATCAATTCTTGCTTTATAGTATTGAACTTTCCCCCCCATTCAATAGAGTATAAAATTCTATTAATTCTGGAACCAGCATTGCTTCCACTAGTCTAAGTGTAATTTCCCTCATCAAGTTGCGGATCAATAAGCTCCATATCCTCTTTATTAAATCAGAAAATTCATCCATATAGATAGAACTTCTAGAGAAATTTCTCTTTTTTGAGGCATATCTTAAAATGTTGAAGTCGCCACCTGATACGAGAAATACAAGGGAAGCACGAAACAACCACCAAATCAGTCCACTAATCTTAAGGATTCGAGGACCAAGATGGAGACCTCACTCGGATTCGCTACCAACAACAAGAATACAAGATACAAGAGTATATTTTAACACCAAAACAGTGACAAACGTGATGAACAAGATGAACAACAATAATACAAGTTTCGGATTCAACGAAGACCCCAAAACAGTCCACTACACAACACATACACGATTTGCAAGAAAATTAAAGATAGATAGTGAGACCAAGATTATTACAAGATTAAGAACCAAGTGTATTTCAACACTAACCCCTAATGAATGTAACAATCGAAACCACACTCTTACGGTGACCACCAAGGGAATGAACTCGCCTCAAGATCTACCGTTTCCAAGCAAAGATCAATATTGGCTTTTCCAAGCCCTATGCTAAGGGTGACTTTTCCAAGTCCTACAACTAATGGTGTTACACTCTCAAAAGAGAGAGAATATGTCTTTCAATTCTTCATTATCCAAAAAAACTACAAGAAATGAGCTAAAATGACCTATTTATAGTGTATTACAAAAGAAGACAAAAAAACCACCTTGCCCTTAATGATAGGTGCGGCCATGGTGTGTTAATACACCATGTGTAATGTCCAAAATGCCCTTAATTAAGGTCCAAAACCGTGAGTCCTCAATCTTAAATGCTCCAAGCAATCTTCCACACGCGAGATTGCTTTAAGTTATGCTCAAAACAGGTTCTCTATGCATGTTCTTGTATTCTCGAGGTGACCAAGTCTTGATCCTCTATATGTTGGCCTCCAAAGATGTCATCAAAATATAAGATGGCCATTTGTCCCGTATCATCCTCCCTTTCTTGAAAAGGATTCGACCTCGAATCCAAACCTTGCAAAACAGAAGAGAGGAGAAACAAATACAAATTCCTCATGGCATGAGGGTTAGGGTTAGCATAACAAATCATCTCAACATGCCAAGGTTGCACATATTTGCAATATAACCAAGAATCCTTTGAAAGGAATATTAAAAACTCAATAAAAGATGTACAAAGGATTTGGGTATAGGATACATCAAGAGTAACACTTTGCTTGTCATGTAGACCAAGCAACAAGTTTGGTGCACCAACATCACCATTTCTAAATTTGGCACCGGGGTCAAATGGGAAAAGTGGCCATAGACATGGGTCTCGACAACACTTCCATTTCCCGAGATCTACACCTAAACTAAATGACATACTCTCTACAATAACATACATATCATCCAAATCAAATAGAGAGTAGAGAAAGGTATCACTCAAATCGACTTCTACTAAGGTGCTCTCATGTGTGTACTCACTACTAGTTTCCCAATAATCACCATGAGTACTCTCAACAATGAAATCACACAAAGTAGAAGAAGAAGTAGCTTCCGCAACTACACATTCCTTACCCTTAAGAGTACTCTCATCTTCCAAGAAGAGATTTCCCTCTTTAGGAGGAATGTTGTCACACCATAGTGGGTTAGCATATAGGCTATAGCTTCCAAGGCAAGCTATACCGTCATTTTCACCACTAGGTTCATTAGGAGTGTTTAAATCATCTTCAAACAAGACATTATACCTAAAAAGAGTGTGATCTACCTCACGGACAGATTTGGAACAAGAAAGTTCCTCACTCTCTAAATGATCAATATCAAGTTTCAAGGATGTTTCAAACTCAATATTACCCCAAGAAGAGCTCTCGGGTTCATTCTCACTTTGTTGACCAACATTTTCAAATATTTCACTCACTTGAGTCCTATTAAGCACATCACACACATACTCAAGTGGTGGGTAATTTTCACACATAAGTTGATCAACACAAATTTCAGAAGATAACGTACTTTCATTCAACATAATGGTTTCAACACTAGGTGGACATAAATCGATCTTACAAGAAGAGTCTATTCGGTCATCAATAGGATCAACTAGTGTATCCACACTCACAACATGTACATCATCATCAAGTGGCAAAGAAACAATACACTCACATATAGGCAAGCTACAACTCACACTCAATGGGCTACTAGCCACACAATTATCATTCACATGTACAAAAGTGTAAGAGTTTGCCATTTTACCTTGAAGTCCTTGAGTAGATTCTTCTTTGTCATGGTGTGAAGGTCCTCCAAAAGTTTGGGCAGAAACTTCCTTTTGGCATTGTTCTTCTTCGCTTGCCATGTTGGTACCTACACAAATGTCCTTAGAAATAGAAGGACAACCAATGTTAGTATAGTTTGGTGGTAATCCCCTCACTTCGCTCAACACAACCTCTCCTTTTTCCACTCTCGGATTACCACCTTTCACTCCCTTACTCCTCTCAATCTTTTGTCTCTCATAATAAGTTGAATTGGAGTAGGTAGGAACTTCTTTTTGCGGCCCGGGCAGAATGTACGTCTCAAGGCAATTTCCCCATCGGTCTCTTACAATATTAGGCCAATTTTGCATATTTGGAACTTTATGTTGTGCAAACCAATCGACGCCCAAGCTCACATAACCATAGGTTATGGGAAAAACATCACACCACACCTCCTCATGGTAATTAAATTGGGAGAAGACAACTTTTACCCTCTCGGTAACCTTAAACCTGTCCAAGAAGTATGGAACAAGTAAAGGCTCGCAAAATAACCCCAAGTAATCAACCATGGATGGAACAATGTAGTTTCTATAGTACCTATCATTTAACACAACGAGGCAGCCCGGTATCCCACAAATGGTCACCTTTCCGGAGTGTACACTCCTTCTCGGATCAACATTGTAAAGCACATGAGTACCCCTCGGTTTTGGAGATGCATACTCTCTTCTTCTCATTGGAAAACCTACACTATTGCTAGTATAACCATTCACACTATATCGACCTTGATAAGAAGTACTACAAGGCGGAGAATATGAATCTTCACACTCCTCACGTGTACTCTCATCATAGCTCTCATAAGGTTTGCGAACGAAAGGGTTATACCTAACACCAAATCTAGGTTCGGAGTGGGGAGTGCGAGACTCCTCACATGTCCCAACTTCATCATAAGATCCATCACGAGGTCCTACATCATCTCCAAAGTCACCATAAGCACTAGGCACTTCATTCACCTCATTTTCTCCCTCAAAACAGTAACTTTCAAATCTGCCTATGTTTTGATCATGACTATTTTCATAGCCTCCGCAATCTCCCTCAACTTCGTAGCCATAAAAACCCTCACTACAATCATAGTCTCCCATATTGTAGTCACAATAATCCCCGGCTATCGAAGTCATGTTCCCCTTATATCACCCTTTAAACCTACAAAATGAACAAACAAGATTAGTCGTAAAGCTCCTCACCAACACTCGATACACTCACCTTTGTGATTCTCACAATTGGAGCGGCGAATATTGAAAGTTGCTTATACTCCGGTAGTCAATAGGATGTCAATTCTACTTGGCTGCCGGAATAGATTCTTGTTTGATCGACTCAAGACACAACATAAAATCTACTTACGAACCTGAAACAAAGAAGTTACTACGAGTTAAAAATGAGAAAAGCACACAAATAACAAAGACACGACAAACAGACACAAAACTAACTTACAAACTAGTAGGAGATTACTAGGTTGTCAATTAGTGTTCGAACCAACAAACGAACTAAGAGAATATAAAAATGAAACTAAGAAATCTCAAATTTGAGCCAAAATTTGATGCGTGAACAGTAACTTGATGACGTGGCAGCCACGTATTGGTCTCGGTCCCACACAACTTTGTTGTCCAATTTCAAGTCTTGGTCAATTTTTCAATTTGGACTTGGTGGAATTTGTTTAAGGAGGGAAATTCAAACAAGTCTTGGAGCCCTTTTCAATTTCAAGTTTTCAAGACTTGACTTTATTGTACTTCTCCTAAAAACATGGATCCTTAAATCATGGAAAAGTGTTGGAAAGTGGTTGAGACTTGATTGATAGGTCTTTGTTGGTTGTAGTGTCTTTCAAGACTAACAAATAATACACCCTTTTCCTTCAACTTTTTAGATTTAACATTCACTTTATCTTCAACAATATATGAAGGTGGTGATGAACATCAAGAACAACAACAACAACACCAAGAACTACAACAATAATCTCCAAGAACACCAACAATTTTCACACGGCCACTTCCAAATTCCACAATAACAATATCTCCAACACTTGGCCAAGACAACTACACCTTCAACAAAATGGTTCTCAATCCACCAATTAACAACAATATCACGTGGCCAAGCTTATAACAACAACAAGATGAAAGCCACAAGGCCAACTCCAAGATAATAATATTTTCACACGGCCAAGATTACAAAACCAACAACGGCCAAGTCTCTTTGGTGTTGCATTTCAGTTTTTTTTTTTTTTTTTTTAACAAGAGATGAAGGTTGTGAAGAACTTCAAGAACAACAACAATACTCTTTTCAAGATCTACAACAACACCACAACACAAGGCCTTCAACTCGGTCAAGGCTAGAACAACAACATCCAATCGGCCACACTTTGTTCACAACAACAATATTAACAATTCAAGCTCAAGTTTGGATCGACTCAAAGTGTTAGTGAGGAACAAAACTAACACTACAAACACACAAGACAAGTAAAAAGACTTCTAGACCTAGACTCAAGAACAAATCTCGGCTAAGAACACAATTTCGGCCAAGACAACAACAATGGACAGATTGCAATTTTTCTGAAATTTTCAGCTTTTCAACAATTTTTTTTTTTTGTTTATTTTCTAACAAGCAAGCCCAAGATTGATCTTGTAGGAACAAGATCAAGCCATGCTTTGATACCAAATGATACGAGAAATACAAGGGAAGCACGAAACAACCACCAAATCAGTCCACTAATCTTAAGGATTCGAGGACCAAGATGGAGACCTCACTCGGATTCGCTACCAACAACAAGAATACAAGATACAAGAGTATATTTTAACACCAAAACAGTGACAAACGTGATGAACAAGATGAACAACAATAATACAAGTTTCGGATTCAACGAAGACCCCAAAACAGTCCACTACACAACACATACACGATTTGCAAGAAAATTAAAGATAGATAGTGAGACCAAGATTATTACAAGATTAAGAACCAAGTGTATTTCAACACTAACCCCTAATGAATGTAACAATCGAAACCACACTCTTACGGTGACCACCAAGGGAATGAACTCGCCTCAAGATCTACCGTTTCCAAGCAAAGATCAATATTGGCTTTTCCAAGCCCTATGCTAAGGGTGACTTTTCCAAGTCCTACAACTAATGGTGTTACACTCTCAAAAGAGAGAGAATATGTCTTTCAATTCTTCATTATCCAAAAAAACTACAAGAAATGAGCTAAAATGACCTATTTATAGTGTATTACAAAAGAAGACAAAAAGACCACCTTGCCCTTAATGATAGGTGCGGCCATGGTGTGTTAATACACCATGTGTAATGTCCAAAATGCCCTTAATTAAGGTCCAAAACCGTGAGTCCTCAATCTTAAATGCTCCAAGCAATCTTCCACACGCGAGATTGCTTTAAGTTATGCTCAAAACAGGTTCTCCATGCATGTTCTTGTATTCTCGAGGTGACCAAGTCTTGATCCTCTATATGTTGGCCTCCAAAGATGTCATCAAAATATAAGATGGCCATTTGTCCCGTATCACCACCTAGAATTCATGGTCCAGTGAAGAGGTTTCTAACTTTCCCAATTTCCCACCATACTTTTTGTCTTTCAAGGTTACACATGGGTGCATACACCCCTGTCATATGCCATATAAAATCACTGTTCTTTGACTTGAAACCACAATTTAGAGTGTAAGAACCAGTTTCCACAACTTCCCCCTCCCAAGCTTTACTATCCATAGAGCAAGGATCCCCCTCTAGTGCCACTAGCATCTAGCTGGCCATATTTGAATCCCCTATTTCCCAAACCTGTCTAATAGCCTCCCCATTTTCTCCTGCTATCTTTGTTTCTTGTAAACATACAATATCTGCCTTCCACTCCTGCAACACACTATTAATAATCCTCCCTTTGTCCTTGCAATTCATTCCCCTCACATTCCATGCAATTATCTTCATATTTATCATGTAGGTGTGATTTTTCCTTTCCCCCTGGTTCTTGACCCATTACTTTTGAAATTTATGTCAATAGCCAACCCCTTTAATTCCTGCAAACCCCTGATTTTGGTCGAATGCCCCACTTGATTTTTTGCTTCCTTGATCACAATGTGCCTTTTACTGTCTATTTTTTTTAAAAGGGCCAAGGCTTCTTTTCTGCACCCGTCGAAGACCACTCCGAACTCTGAACTCAACTTAATTATATTTTGATGTACTCATATTGATGCATCCATCTCCCCATCTCTTTCTTCTTCGACATCTTAGAAGTTTAAAGGTTCAGTATCTTCAATATTACAAGACTTTTTTTCTGCTCTATCTGCTATTTGCATGTCTAATTAAGATTCGAGAGATATAGTATTAGCCCTTTCCTCGTCTATGGATACTACAACATCAATGAAATCCTCTCCACCTCTAGGGTTTTTGAATTCCACCAAAGAAATCTTTTATTCCTTTGTGACTGCCTCTCCAGTAACACCATCGAAGAATTCTCTTTCGCTAAAATTGGCTTCTACCTCGTACTCCATAGGATCAAGCTTCGAGACCACCATCTCTTTTATCAAAGAGTAATCTAGAATTTGGGCTTCATTAAATGAGTTTGGGCCTTCATTAAAATAAAAATCCGAAGGGTATCCTTGGAGTAACTTGAAATATTATTTAAGGACAATATTAAACTCAAATTTTCTAAAATAGCAGTAACTCGAAGGGGAGCCTTGGAGTAACTAGTAATGTTGTTGTCATGTGACCAAGATGTTACGGGTTCAAACCTTGGAAATAGCCTCTGGCAGAAATGCAAGGTAAGGTTGCGTACAATAGACACTTGTTGTTGGGACCTTCCCCGGACCCAGCGCATCGCTGGAGCTTTAGCGCATTGGGCTGCCCTTTTTTTTATAATATAAGTATCAAGAGTTGGAACATGCAATTTTTATATGCTTTAATTTTGATTTAAATAATTATTTTTTAAAGTTATTTATTATGCTAAAAGTTAAGTATATTTTAGATATAAGTTTTACTATAGTTGAAGGGGTTACACCTGCGAGACATGTGACATAGATATCAGTATATTAATAAAAGCACGAATCTTAAAATGTTAAACATTGAACAACAACAATATTCTCTAAATGTTGATGGACTTTTATACCCTTAAATACTTCTATAATTTAAGCCTATAATAGCAAATCACTTAAGGATGAAATTCTTTTCTTATTTAAACTACACATAACCCTACAAAGTTAATTTGTGTAGACTTTATTAAAGAATATAAAGAAAAACTAATCAATCAGGAAACCGTTCGACTACACATGAAGAAGTCTACCAACAAAAAACTTTTATTTACGTTAGATTTTTAGGAATAGAGGACAATTTCATTCTTGCTTAAATAAAAATGGATATTTTTATTTGCATTAGGAACTTTAGGAATGTAATTTATAGGAACTTTCGGAATGCCATTATATTCAACATCAAATTACTTTATTAAGGGAATACTTTTGTTTTTAAGGGAAATAAAAACTGATCAACACTTTAAAATTACTTTAATAATATCTACTTATGTTAAATTTTGATATTTATTGGTCACACCATATGAAAGTACAATTTATTATTTTAACATAAGTATTATAATAATTGAACGAGTGATATTTGTGCAATGCACATACACAGAGACTAGTATCATCAAATACAGTTGATGGAAGGCACAATACATAAACATGCCCTTTAACTTGATCTGTGGGCACATCTATGACCTCCAACTTTGAGTGTGTACAAGTAGGCACTTAAAATTGTATAAAGTTTAACAAGTAAGCACATGTGTCCTATATGGCATCCTATGTGGCCAATTCTTGTCCTACTTGGTATCTTACGTATATTATGCCACATAGGATGTGTGTGTCAACTTGTTCAATTTTATACAAGCTTAAGTGTCTACTTGTCCACACCCAAAGTTGAAGGTTATTGTGATTTGAGGTCAAGTTAAAGGGCGTGTTTATGAATTATGCCCTGCTGGAATATATGTAAATAAGTTTAATAGCAACTATAATTTCTAAAAGTGATCATTATTTATTGCAAAAAGCAATTGTTAACAACAAAGATATATATTCACCATGGTTATTTCTACTAATGAAACAATCACAAGTGGAAACAAAAGAAACACTCCCTTTGTTTCATTTTATGGTCTTAGTTTGACTCACCACGAATTCAAGAATGTAAGAAGACATTTGAATCTTATGGCTCTAAGGTAAAAGTGTGTATAACATCCCAAAGAATACTCTTTGAATCTTACGGTCTTAAGCATATCATATCATCCTCGTCGGGAAGCATCCCTAAGGGTAAAATGGGAATGTTGGAATATAAGATTTACTCTAAATATAAAAAGTGGCATTTATTTTTAAACAAACTAAAAAGTAAGGTATAACATAAATTTAAACAGAGGAAAGCATATCTTCTTGCGAAGGAAAATTAAGTTCAATGGTACAGAAGGCTGAATGATGTTCCTAGTGCCCAATATAATGAAGTCTAAAGCACTCACCAAAATTAAATCTGTGGATACGACCTTTAAGATCATCAAATTTGAAAGAAAATGTATTTTCAAGACCCAACGATGGATATCCAGATTTTCCAGCTTCTGTCCCTTCTAACATCATCAATTAAGACAAAGAGATCTCACTGTATGATAAAGAAAAGAACAAAGCTTGCACTGTTAGCTTTAGTATGCCCAAGTCATGAAAACAACATCTAGGAAGCATAAGTACCTGAACGTATCATAATCATCCGGTGGCTCCAGGTTCAGTGCTGAATCCCAAAACTTCTGCATCACAGTATTGGCCACTTCATTGACAGTACCCGAACTGTTCTCCACCTTTAGAAAAATAGCAAATGTAAGACAACATTCTCAGTATTGCACACTTCCTTAAAAACTATGATACTCTCCTTATCTAGATACAAGTAGTTATCAAAGGCGCACTTAAGCCCTGAAGTGAGGCTCAAAATATGTTGAGCGCTTCACATCACTTTATGTGCACTTCACTATCGTCATCAAGTTTCTAGGGCATACTTTTCCTTGCCAATGAGTCTCTTTTGAACAAGTGACACTAAATAATTGATATTTCGCTTTATCATAATTGTTTTTCAATTTCTTCATTCATGCTTATAATTATTAGTCTTGTACTAATCATAAATATTTGTATTTTTCTCCCATTGTGTCTTTTTTCACTGAAGCCTCAGTTTTTATTTGTGCTTTAAGCCCCAAGAAACCTTAGAGCTTTTTTGCGCTTTTGATATCACTAGATATAAGTCCTAATTTGCTTACTTAGGCTTTATTTGACCGTTTAACCAATTTTCATGTCAATCTAGACTTTGAGTTGTCTTTTTTAATCAGTAAAAGTATTTTTTTTGGTTTTGAAATTGGTAGTTGTCTCTTTTAATCAGTAGAAGTACAATGATGAATTATTGGTATTTTAGAAATGAAAACTAGATATTTAGAAACTGTTGTAGATGCATTTGTGGGCAAGACATATGCCCGCAGGAAGGACAGTTAAATTAAGAGATTAATTTTATTATTAGTAGCTTTATTTATTATTCTAAAATAGGATTTATGCTAGTTGTCGTTATTAGTCTAGAATAGGGTTTTGTGTTTCCTAGTTTCATAAGAATTAGGTTTTTTATTTGCTGGAATAAAGACTCATATTTAAGAAGAGATTGGAGGAATAAAACGTATGCAGAATTTCAACCAGAATCAAGAGATCGAAGTTCTTTCCCACTGAATTCTAAGGTTTCAGCCTCCCTTAAATGAGATGAAGTTATATTTCATAGATCTTTATACAAAATAGATTGTTTTAGGAATTCTAACAAAAGCAATGAGAGGTCAAAGGCAATTGATTCAGATTTTCCTGTTAATCGTCCTGTGACTCGATCCTTTGCAAGAAATAGTAACGATGTGGTATCATAGCCTTTCACAATGGACGATGAAATCAATTTCAGATTCCAAGATAAATGTGAGATTACAGAAAAACCTAATGGACTCAAAAATTACAGTTATGGAAGAACGTCTCGGTGAAAGAATGGTGCAAAAATGTCCTCTATCTACCTATTGGGCCTAAAATATCCTCCCCATCTACCTATTGGACCTGAAATATCCTCTCGATCTATCTATTGGAGCTATTTTGCCCTTTTATTTAACAGATCAATTTGGACCTAGTTTATTAATAACGTATCTTTTTTAATTGGTCAACTAATAACTAATTAAACTAAATAATTTCCCCTCTAAAATTCCAATTCACCCAAATCAAATAACCCAATCCACTAATGACTCACCCCACCCAAACTAGAAGAAATCCTTTTCAGTAATATTCCTATCTGATGCTAACAAATACAACTGATATGTTTCTGGCAATAGTTGTAGTTGCAAGTTCTTATTGGATTAAAGCTGCTCTAAATAAAAAATTACTATGAATATCAGTGTAGTGTACATATAGAGGAAAAGGCCCTCTATATATTGATCTACAAGCATTGCTATATGTACCTTGTTGTATTTCTTTAACTTCTAATAACCAAAATATTCATGAACTTGGTCTGGATAAATGTATTTTAATTTAGGTCTTCGTCTAAACGAGTTTTCTGATGTGCTATATTTCAAATAAAGACATAATGTGAAACTTGTGTTAACTCGTATTTTCTTGCCTTGCTTTATCTGTGCCATATGTATATAACCTTCAATGTGTTTTCTCTGTTGTGACCAAATACATGAGGTTTAGCCAAGTATATGCATTTATTGAAACTAGTTAGGTTACTTTGTTATGTTGAAAAATTTGATGTTTTCTTATTTGAAGTTCAATGCTAATACACGAATTTGGATGGTAAAAGTTTTTTGTCTAATTTCATATACCTTAAATTTTGAACAACTGAGAAGAGAAAAGTTATTTGCCTATTTTCCATTCAACGTCATTTTGACTTTATGAATATGTCAATCATTTTAGCCTTCCTTGTACTAATTACATGCTTTATGATCCTTGAAATGCTTGAATATGTTTGCATCTGCATTGGAATGAATTATGAATTCGGCTGAAAAGGATTTCTTCTAGTTTGGGTGGGGCGGATCATTAGCGAATTGGGTTATTTCATTTGGATGGGTAGGAATTTTAGAGGGAAAATTAATTATTTTAATTAATTATTAGTTGACCAATTAAAAAGACACGTCATTAATGAATTGGGGTTAACAATAGAGAAAACACATTGAAGGTTAAAAAAGACATGTCATAAACGAGTTTTCTGGTGTGCAATATATTTCAAATAAAGACATAATGTGAATCTTGAGTTAACTCACATTTTCTTGTCTTGCTTTATCTGTGCAAGAAATGTATATAACCTTCAATGTGTTTTCTCTGTTGTGACCAAATAAATGAGGTTTAACCAAGTATATGCATTTATTAAAACTAGTTAGGCTACTTTGTTATCTTGAAAATTTTGATGTTTTCTTATTTGAAGTTCAATGCTAATACACAAATTTGGATGGTAAAAGTTTTTTCTGTCTAATTTCATATACCTTGAATTTTGAACAACTGAGAAGAGAAAATTTATTTGCCCATTTTCCATTCAACATCATTTTGACTTTAATATGTCAATCATTTTAGCCTTCCTTGTGCTAATTACATGCTTTGTGATCCTTCAAATGCTTGAATATGTTTGCATCTGCATTGGAATGAATTATGAATTTGGCTGAAAAGGATTTCTTCTAGTTTGGGTGGGGCGAATCATTAGCGGATTGGGTTATTTCATTTGGATGGGTAGGGATTTTAGAGAAAAAATTAATTATTTTAATTAATTATTAATTGACCAATTAAAAAAGACACATCATTAATGAATTGGGGTTAACTTGATCTGTTAAATAAAAGGGAAAAACAACCCCAATAGGTAGATGAAGAGGGCATTTCATACCCAATAGGTAAACGAGGAGGGCATTTCAGGCCCAATAGCTAGACGGAGGGCATTTTTACACCATTTCATGTAGTTGAAGGAAATTTTAGGCCCTTTTCCATTGTTCAATTCATCCTAGAACAATTGTCGAGCATGGGAATTAGATCCACAAAACCAGCAACTCATGGAACTAAGTCGAGTAGTGACCCGATGGCTGGGATATCAACAAATTATGCTACTAAGGGCGCAACTCATAGAACTGAGTCGAGTAGTAGCCTGACGGCTGGGATATCAACAAATTATGCTACTAAGGGCAGTACTCTACCTATTTCAACCATGGGCAACCAAAATCATAAAACAAAAAGTAGTTCCCATTCAACAATACCAAGATATGCAAGGATGGATTTTCCTACTTATGATGGTACCGATTACCCTTATTGTTTGTTTTCTTACTGATGATGTAGTCTTGATTGATGAGACACGAAATGTAGTTATGCTAAATTGAAGGTTTGGAGTCAAACTTTTAGTCTAAAGGGTTTAGATTGAGTAGGTCCAAGACGGAGCATTGGAGTGTAAGTTCAGTAAGGTGTCTCATAAGTCTGATATGGTGGTTAAGCTTGACACTCATTTTATTAGTAAGAGAAATAGTTTCAAGTATCTAGGGTCTATGATTTAAGAGAATGGAGAGATTGGTGAAGATGTCATTCATCGGATTGGGGTAGGGTGAATGAAATAAAGTCTCACCTTTGAAATCTTGTGTGACAAAAAGGTACCTCTCAAACTTAAAGACACGTTCTACAGAATGGTGGTTAGACCGACTTTGTTGTATGGGGCGGAGTGTTGGCCTATTAAGAAGGCCCACATCCAAAAGATGAAGGTGGCAAAAATGAGAATGCTTAGGTGGATGTATGGGTGTACTAGGAAAGATAGGATTATAAATGAGGTTATTCGAGATAAGGTGGGAGTGGCTTCGGTGAAAGCTAAGATGAGGGAAGCAAGGTTGAGATAGTTCGATCAAGTGATAAGGAGGAGCACGAATGCCCCAGTACGAAGGTGTGGGAGGTTGGCTAGGGATGGTTTCAAGAGAGGTAGAGGTAGATCGAAGAAATATTGGGGGTAGGTGACTAGACATGACATGGAGCAGCTCCAACTTACCAAGGACATGACCCTGGATAGAAAGTTGTGGAGGAAGCAGATTATGGTACAAGGTTATTTTGAGTTTTGGATATTGTATCTTTTGGTGTGTTTCTTTAATGAGGCGAATTTATATTTCAAATATATTTATACAGAATAGGCCGTTCTAGGAATTCTAACAAAAGCAAGGGGAAGTCAAAGGCAATTGATTCAGATTTTCCCATTAATCGTCCTGTGATTCGATCCTTTGCAAGAAATCATAACAGAAACATTAAAAAGAACACAACAAGTGTGCCTTATACTGGAACACCACATGTGTTCCTTCTCTCCACTTTAAAATTGAGCCCTCCTAGAGCTCATACATGCTAGGATGGAAGCCTAATTCAGAAAATATAACCAAGATAGGTTTACAAAAATTTAAAACTTTTAGCATCACCAACTAATGGAATGATTAATATACCACATCTAGATGCTCAATGCTATTGCATACCGGTCTCCATGCCATATTAACCCAAAAACACTTGGACAAAGATCTCAAAGGGAATAATTACTTTTGAAGCAGTCTTTCAAATGTATTTAATGGGATTGCTATGTCAAACCTAAAGCTTACATAGGGTCTCTATTTTAATAAATAAATAATGATGATAATATTAAAGGTCATTTAGACAACTCATAAGGAATAATCAAACAGGTCGAATCAATGTGTTTTTACTAGTCAATAAATGTAAAGTACAGGATGATACTCTAAGGAAATTTGCTTCGGGTACCCCCATCCCCCACCCCCATTTTTATTTTATGAAATCTTACAAATAAAATTGATTTCTCAAAAACACTAATTAACTCCTGCGAAATCTATGTTCCTAAGATCTTTCAATATCCTTGTCGTATCCCTGTTGACTCGACATGATTTGGGTGTACGTGTGGTATGAGATCCCCTATAGATTTAATCAACCTAACTTTACCCTTTGACAATATTGCAGCTAAGAAGTGTAGCTTTATTAGGTATTTGGTCTGATTTTGAATTTAATCATATATATATGATTTCAATAAAGTACCTGAATACTTTACTACAATAGGAGATACACTTAAGAATAAAACATTAAGTGTTGACAAAACTTTAATTGTACTAGCTTCATAGCCTGTTTCACCAAGCTTCTAAAATCGGCTTATTTTGAAATGTGCTTTGTGAAGTACTTTTCTCGAGAAGCATTTTGTGTTTGGCCAATAACAACCACTTTCGAGCAGCAATTAGTTTTTGGCCAAGCTTTTTAAAAGTGTTTCTAAGTATATTTCTCTCAAAAATGTTTTTCATAAAAGTATTTTTGGGGAAAAGCTATTCTTTTAATCCTGAAAAACAACTTTTGCTACCCCTCAAAAGCACCCATTTTCTCTCACAAGCTTGCCAAACACCTCACTTTTAAAATAAACACTTCTTGAAAAGAAAAAAAACACTTTTGACCCTCCCAAAAGCTTGGCCAAACAATTTACTATTAGTTTGCTAACTTTAATTAATTTTCAAAATATATACTTATATGGGTACTATTATGTCACAATGTACATTGAGGTCTCTAGATCTTAACACTCATACCCATTCTCCTATCTGTATTCCCAAATTTATAAGATTTAGTTTAGGTGATGACGAATCCGACTTCAATATCTGCACCCATATCGGGTGCCCCCACACGTATCATCGCAACATAGTACAAAACCATTCATGCAAAAGAGGCCATTACTATGACCATATTCATTTCCGATATGCCTATCTAATTCAAACGAGGAATCATATACCATCACTTCTTAGACCTATAACATAAAAAATGGTTAGAAGTTTTACCATAGATATAGTTGCATGAGTTATCTGCAATACGTCTATGCAGGAGACAACATATCCATCTGCAAAAATATAGGTTAAACATGACAGCAAAAACCACTAATATCAAAGCTGAAAAAATGTAGAAAATGTCAAGAAGCAACAGTTCATCTCCATCTAGAACAGGAAGGTGCAGAAACTTCCCATCATGTATTATATGTAGCGCTTCAAGTATCGTTGTCTCTAATGTTGCGCATTTAGGGTTTGAGGTCATTACCTGTAAATATGACTAGGTCTTAGTAAAAATATTTGTCCTTAGATAAGAGATATATGGCTAAATAGAACCAAAAAAAAATCTTTTGTGTATAATCCTGCATATTCTTGAATGCCATCAGTTCCAAGACGCAAACCAAAAGAAACCTTTATGCTCCCAAGCTATTTAGGTTAAGAAAGTGTAAAAGTGTGTGATATGACTGCTTCGGTAGATAAGAAGATGCGAGAAGGAAGACTGAGATGGTTTGGGCTTGTGATGAGGAGGGGCACGGATGCCCCAGTCTGGAGGTATGAGAGGCTAGATATGGATGTTTTCAAGAGGAGTAGAGGTAGGCCAAAGAAAACTGGAGGAAGGTGATTAGACATGATATGGAGTAGCTCCAGCTGACTGAGGACATGACCCTAGATAGGAGGAAGGTGTGGAGGTCAAGAATAAGGGTAGAAGTCTAATGGGAGTGTGTGGGTTGTAGCTTGCAGTCCGGGGTGTTATGGTGTAGCCGGATTAGTAATCCAAGGCTTGTACATAGGTGTCCTTGGTTTGTGTGTGTATGGTATGACTAGGTAGGGGGCCTATGTATTATGTCTTAGTCCCTATTTTCTTTTTTTGTGTCGCTCTTATTTTCGCGTATTTCGTATTTCTCTGATTTCCAATTTACCATTTCTTATTCCTGATTTTATTATGCCATCCTTCCACTTGCACACTATCTTTTAGCTTGAGCTGGGGGTCTATCGGAAACAACCTCTCTACTTCTTCAGAGGTAGTGGTATGGTCTGCGTACATCTTACCCTTCCCAGACCCCACTTTATGGGAATACACTGGGTTTATTATTGTTGTTGTGTGATATGACTGCTCCTTTATGGCTCTTCTAGAAGAAAATTCAAACAAGCAAGTGAAGATAATCCATCTTAGTTAGTTTCAGCTAATATAAGATATATAAGTAGTTCTCTATAGAAGTTATCAATAGTTATCAAACAACAGCAACTGTCTACCTATGTCTTATCTTTATAGTTTAGTTAGAAACAATTGTCTACCTATATCTTATCTTTATGTTTTAGTTCAAATATATGTATCTGGAGAATTCTAAAACAGAGAAGCAGTATTATAACATTTGTATCTGGAGATTTTTCCACTACATACGAACTTAGTTATTGGCTAATGCTATGTTTAAGATCCTTGCACTTTATTTAACCAGCAAAATTTCACTCCGTTCTATTTTTCATCTTAGTTTCTATCATTTTGATATCAAAGAAGCAAGATCCAGAATGGTATCTACATGTTCTAAGGAACCACCATCACAACCAGTTATAAACCATCCAAGTGAACCTTCTAATAGTCAAATTATCCAGTAATTAACGTTTATACCTTTACGTTTGAAAGCATTAGATGCAGCAGTGAAGGGTCAAATTGGTGGTATTTAAACTGATGTTTAATCCTGCAACATCAGTTTAGAATATAATAAAGGTCCTCGTGACACTAGAGGTCTTCTTGCGACGAGTATATTGATATTGATGTGGATATGCCTTGGTGGTTAAAGAATCCATCCCACAGACTACACACAAAAATGGAATTTCCTCGATTTGAAGGAGGAGATCCTCATGGCTGGATTTTGAAGGCTGAAAAATATTTTCGATACTATCAAAGAAAGGGTCCAGAATATAATAGAGGTCCTCGTGACACTAGAGGTCTTCTAGGGATGAGGATATTGATATTGACGTGGATATGCCTTGGTGGTTAAAGAATCCATCCCATAGACTATACACAAAAATGGAATTTCCTAGATTTGAAGGAGTTGATCCTCGTGGATGGATGATGTAGTACTGATTGATAAGAAGTGGGAGGGGGGTGAATGAAAAATTGGAGGTTTGGAGGCATACCCCTGAATCTAAGGGGTTCAGGTTGAGTAGGTTCAAGCCGTAGTATATGGAATATAAGTTTAGTGACTTGAGGCAGGAGGACGAAGTGGTGGTGAGGTTGGATTCCCAGGATGTTTGTAAGAGGGATAGATTTAAGTATCTTTGGTCTATGATTCAGGGGAATGGCGAGATTGATGAGGATGTCTCTAAACGTATTGGAGCGGGTTGGATGAAGTAGAGGCTCGCCTCGAGAGTGCTGTGTGATAAGAAGGTGCCCCTTAAGCTTAAAGGCAAATTCTACAGAGTGGCAGTTTGTCCGGTCATGTTGTATGGTGCGAAGTATTGGCCGGTCAAGAACTCTCATATTCAAAAAGTGAAGGCGGCGGAAATGAGGATATTGCGTTGGATGTGTGGTACTAGAGGGGATAAAGTTAGGAATGAGATTTTCCAGGAGAAGGTGGGAGTAGCTCCGGTAGAGGAGAAGATACCAGAAAGAAGGCTGCGATGGTTTGGGCATGTGATGAGGAGGAGCACGGATTCCCCAGTTCGTAGGTGTGAGAGGCTAGCTTGGGATATCTTTAAGAGGGGTAGAGGTAGGCCGAAGAAATACGTGAGGGAGTTGATTAGACGTGAATGGAGCAGCTACAGCTTACTGAGGACATGACCCTAGCTAGGAAGGTATGGAGGTCGCGGATAAGGGTAGAAAGCTAGTGTGAGTGTGTGGACTGTAACTAGTAGTTAGAAGAGCTCTTGTGTAGCCGGGTTAGTAATCCTGTGACTGTGTCCTTGGATTGTGTGTGTAGGTTACTACTTGGTGGGTGTCCTATATTTCTTATTTCGTATTGCTCTTATTTCTCGTATTTCGTATTTCTTTGATTTCTATTTTATTATTTCTTGTTTCTTATTTCTGGTATCTCATCCATCCTACTTCATGTTTCATTACGACCTTGTTTACTATTCTTTATCTTGAGCCGGGGGTCTATCGAAAACAACCACTCTACTTCTTCGGAGGTAGCGGTATGGACTGCATACATTTTACCCTCTCCAGACCCCACTTTATGGGAATACACTGGGTTTGTTATTGTTGTTGTTGTTGTTGTACTATCAAACTCATGATGATTTAAAGGGGGATATTGTAGCCATGTATATAGAGGGTGATGCGCCAGGTAGACTTGCTAAGGTTCCCGTCTTGTTAGATCATTTGATTCTTCCTATCAATACAAGGTTTGAACTATCGAGATGCTTGAAATGTAAGTATATGTTTGATAGGAACTAACAATTGACATTATCCAACTAATTTAACTAATAACAAGATATATACACACACACACTCTGTCATATTAACAATTATAATTGCACTTGGTTATTATAATTACTTTAATCTATTTACAGTCAGCAGTATTAAACTTTAGGTAAGAAGTTTGAGCTTTTCTCATTATTGATTTTAAACCTATTGGATTTTGTGAAAGTTTGCACTTTTTGCTGTTAAAAAATAGTGTACAGAAAATATTTGGAACTCCCATTGGAATTAAGAGATAAGTTGAAAACAAAACCTTTTCCACCAGTGTTAGCTCAGGGGATAGATTTTGTGCTACAACGCACATAAGAATATCTTTTGAGCTGCATCAAATACCAGCAGACATCTATCAGCTATACACTAGATAATTGCCAAGTGCTTGGCATGAGAAGATAATAACATTATTATCATAGAATTGGAGCTTGTTGAAGAAAAATAAATACGTTAATATCCCCTGAATTTTGTTTCCAACAGTGATTAAAGCTGAGTTGACCCGTAATTCTCGCATCTTCTTAGCAGCAACATACATAGGATCTGAGGGGCATACTATTGCCACCCTAATGACATGACAAAATTAAAATTAGGTACTAAAAGTCAATCTGAAAACAGTCTTCTGAAATTTAAGAGGTGGCAGGAAAGTTACGTTATACGTGGTATTTTCAGAAACAATGGCTGACAAAGAGGGCTAGAACATCCGCTCTCGCAGGGTTTCTATAAATGCAGATGGAGCTGAAACAGAGTGCAGAAACCATAAGGTGGCAGGTTACCATACTGCGAACGTATAAGTTTACCAGAAGTTCAAAGTAATCAGGAACAATCTGTTGTAAGCAACAAATTGAGAGAAATGCAAAATGACCAAGCATCAATGTAGACAGCTTATATCACTGGTAATAGCCTTTGTACAATAACAACAACATACTCAGTGTATTCCCACATAGTGGGGTATGGGGAGTGGTAATAGCTTTGTAAGGCCAAAAAAGTCTATGAAAAGCATATCACAAACATTGAGCATTTGGTCGAAGACCTGATGTTTTGAGATAATACCAATTATAGCTCTCTACCAAATAGCACTTCAAAATGTAAAGTGATCTGTAGTCTACCTTAATAAAAAAAATTAAATTAAATTAAAAAAAGAAAGATATTAAACACAGTATGCTCCTAAATTGCGTTCTCTTAAGCAGGTTTGTGCATCGAGCCGAGCCCAACAAGCTTCTTATAACACCAAGTTGATCTCACCCAAGATTTGTCCAATTCTAACCGAGCTCGAGCCAAGCCTTAATAGTCTAAATACCATTAAAGAAAATAATAATAAATTGGTTGATTAAGAAAAATACAAGTATTAGTAGTTCAATTTGGCTAATGTATTCAAGTGTGATTGATTTATATATATTAATAGTCTAAATTAGAACTCAAATTCAAACTATATTAACTTAATATTGAACAGAGAACAGAACTTTCAAGTAAAAACTAAAAGTTAAAAATAAATCAACTATAAATTCAAGATACAATATTAGGTTTCTTTAATTTTTGAATTCTTAAATTTAAAATGTTAAATATATTTTGAACCACCAATAAGAAAATCTCAAGTAACGGTGTCCATAAAAAGTTTAATAATGTCAAATTAATTAAAGAAGTAAAAATGTACAAATTTATTATAATAAATAATATTTTTTTGATAACCTATAATAAATAATTTTTTTGCTAACTTAATTAAGATTAATGGATGAATTTTAGTTTTAAAGTAATCACTATATCACCAAAACGAGTCAACCGAACTGATCCAGCCGGCTCAATTTTGACTAAAACTGAGCTCAGCTGAATACATGCGAGACAAGCCCCGTGCCAGCTCGGCTCATTGTCGAGGCGTACTCTTAAGTATCCCTTGCTATCTACTACTTAGCAACTCTCCTGCAATAAAATAATAAATCTAAACAGAGGATACAAATCTATTTGATATGCTCCCAACTCCTACTTTCATCTAGTAGAAGCTAGAATTTTCGAATAAACTACATGAATGACCTTCATAATCGGTGGCTTTGTTATTTTGACCCCCATCAAAAAAGTCCTACAAAAATAATTTCTCTTCTTTTTTATATGTAATATAATTACCTATTTGCCCCACTATATCTCAAATATTTCTAAACAACTCTATACTTATTTATCTTTCAATGTCTATTTTTTTCTCCTTTTTATTTTACTTTGACTTTTTTATTTTATTTTCTCTTTATTTTTCTTTTTTTTAGTTTTTCTCAACCCTTAATTTTTTCTTTTTCTTCTCTTAACTTCTAATTTTTTTAATTTTTCCTTTTTTTATTTTTTATTTTTTTTATTTTTCTCAGATCTTAGTTCTGTTTGTATTTTTTTGTTATTTCTCAATCTTTATTTTTTTTCTTTTCTCCTCTCAACTTCTATATTTTCTTACTTTTTTCTTTTTTATTTTATTTGATTTTTCTTTTTTCTTTTTTAATATTTTTCTTATTTTTGCCTTTTTCTGCAATTTTTATTATTTTTCTTTTCTTTTATTCAATTCCTTCTAAACAAAAAGTTACGCCTCATAAGCAAGAGTTGACACTACCACCTTGTATTTTGATTTATGATATGTTCTATAAATCCTGTCTTAGCGGCAAGATTTAAGACTTTCAAACAACAAGTTACGTTTCAAGGGCAAAAGTTGACACTACCACATGATGCTTTGATTTATGAGATGTTCGATAACTCTTACCTTAGAGGCAAGACTTAGCTCAAGGACTTTCAAACAACAAGTTATGTCCCACGCGCAAAAGTTGGCACTACCACTTAATGTCTCAATTTATGAGATGTTCTACAACTCTTGCCTTAGAGGCACAACTTATCCCAAGGTTTTTTAAACAACAAGTTACGTACATTGGGAAAGAGTCAACACTGCCACATTGTATTTTTTACTTATGAAATGCTCTATAACTCTTGCCTTAGAGGCAAGACTTAGCCCAAGGACCATCAAACAACAAGTTATGTCCCATGGGCAAGAGCTGACATTGTCACATTATGTATTGATTTATGAGATGCTCTATAACTCTTCTCTTAGAGACAAAACTTAGACCAAGGGCTTTAAAGTAACAAGTTGCGCATGGGCAAGGATTGACATTACCACATTGAGTTTTAATTTAGGAAATGTTCTATAACTCTTGCCTGAAAGGCAAGACTTAACCCAAGGATCTTCAAACAACAACTTACGCCTCATGGTTGACTCTACCACATTGTGTTTTGATTTATGAAATATTTTATAGATTAAGAACTTTCAAACAACAAGCTATGCCCCATGGGTAAGAGATGACACTACCACATTATATCGTAATTTATGAGATGTTCTACAATTTTTCCCTTAGAGGCACGACTTAGTCCAGGGACTTTCAAACAACAAGTTACGCCCCATGGGCAAGAATTGAAACTATCACATCGTGTCTTGATTTATGAGATGTTCTATAACTCTTGTCTTAGAGACAAAACTTAGCCCACAAGTTATGCCCCATGGACAAGAGTTGACACTACTATATTGTGTCTTGATTTATGTGATGCTCCATTAGTCTTGCCTCTAAGACATGACTTAGCCCAAGAACCTCCCAAAAAACAAGTTACGCTCAATGGGCAAGTGTCGACACTACCACATTGTGTCTTAATTATGAGATGTTCTATAACTTTTGCCCTAAAAGCAAGACTTAACTCAAGGATTTTCAAACAATAAGTTATGCTTCACAAGCAAGACTTGACACTACCACATTGTGTCTTGATTTATGAGATGTTCTATAACTTCTGCCTTAAAGGCAAGTCTAATCCAAACAGACTTTCAAACAATAAGCCATGCCCTTAAATTTACTTTGATGTCAAAGAAAGAATATCTCTTTATGGATCATTCGACTTTCTATTTATTAGCAAAATATAATAGAAGTTGAGGGGAAAAAAGGGAGAAACAAAATAGATAAAAGAAAAAAATTAAGAAAAAAAGAAAAAAAAGAAAACAATAAAGGTGAAGGAGAAAAAGAAGAATAAAAAAAATAAGATTGAGAAAAATAAACATGAGAAGAAAAAATAAAAATAAAGTTTGAGAAAACAACAACAACATACCCAGTGTAGTCCCACAAAGTAGGTTCTAGAGAGGATAATGTGCATGCAGTCCATACCACTACCTCAGATGAAGTAGAGAGGTTATTCCCGACAAACCCCCTACTCAGGACAAATAACAGTATAAAAAATAAAAAATATAAAAGAACACAACAAAATAGTATAACACACTGCTATCTAAAAAAGGAAACAGGACAACCACAAGATAATACTATAAACTATCTATTCATACTATAAACTATCTATTCAAAATTTGAGAAAAATAAAAAACGAAAAAGAAAGATGAGAAATGATTAAAAAAATAATAATAAAGGTAGCATCAAATGAATTAAGAAAAGAGAAATGAAGAAAATGTTTGAGAAAAAAAGAGAGAAAAAAATAAAAGAAAAATAAAGGTTGAAACAAGTGAATTAAAACAAGGACAAAAAAGAAAAAAAAATCAAGGAAAATTTTTTAAAAATAAAATAGAAGTTGAGAGACAAATGAGCATAGAAAGTTTAAAACATTTAAGGTGTAGGGGGGACAAAAATGTACTTGTTCTATACATAAAAAGGAAGAAAGGCTAATTTTTAAAGAATTTTCTTATGGGAATAAAAAATCAAAGCCACCCACTATGGGGTTCATCCCATGCAATTTCCTGAGAATTTTCTGCTAAGTCTCTCAAGAGTGATCCTGAGTACCCATCCATGACAAGCAACAACAAAAATGGAACTTATGAGTCTGGTCAGAGCTGACATACCACAGGAGAGAATTGTAAAGATTATTACTGTGGATAGAGAAAATCAATAAAGGTTTTTACGAAAAATGCATAATAATAATTTTTGGTACATAAATGCAATAACTAACATTTTCACTAAGCAGTATTGTCACATGGAGCACAACTAACCCGAGAAGTTGTTCCCCCACTGTTGTTTAACTCCTTCAACAGCAGCAGCAATTGCACTTCCTTGTTCTGCAGCCTTCTCCATCCTTGATATCACATTAAAAAGGCATTTCGTGATATCCAGCAATGCTATAACTTCACCATTTTCCACAATAGAAAGATGGAGGAATTTACAATATCTTGTCAATAATTCTTCTGAAATAAATTCCTTCTTAATTGCTCTTGTAGTTGGTTGTCTTTCTGGATTAAGTAATATATCATTATCTATTTTTGAACTTCTTCCATAGCTGGCTGTCGTAGCTCCCTTGAATTTGAATAGATCATTAGCTGGTCTTGCAAATAATAACTCCATATAGGGTTTCCATTGAGATAACTATTTGCTAGCTCTTAAATAATCATAGAGAGATATAGAGCAAATAAGATTGATAGAAATACTTATGAAAAAAAATCTACTCGACTACATAAAAACTATAATTATAGAGCATATAGTATACCTTAAAATAATATAGAAGAATTAATAAGGTTAAAACAAATAACTAAGGAATGCTATGACATAACATTTCAACAAATATGATAAATCTAGTACTACAAATACCCCCCTTACCTTTGGTATCAGAGCTATGTTATTTAAAAATAAAGGAGTTGTATGTATTTATTTAAGGAATGCCTATTATGATAGAAATAAATTTAGAAATTTACCAAAATATTATAAACACTAATGAATAAAATAGACCAATCCCAAAAATATAAGGAACTAAAACAAATATTATCTGAGAAACGAAGCGAATTAAAAATATGAAAAGAAAGACTACAGTATAATTTAATTGTTGGAGTATGTCAAAAATCAATAAAAGCACAAAAAGAAGAAATATCATATTTAGAAGCTCTAATAGATAACCTAGAATACATACATTAACATGACTTATATACAATCATGCTGGATAACCCTTTCGATCTGTGATTTCTCCAGATAGGTTGGGAGAGGTTAAACTTAAGAAACAGCTTAAGAATGACAGCTCTTCCAAATACGGGTTAGGAATCTTATAGATGTCTGAAAAAGCTTCATTTTCTTTACACTTATGACTAAGCCATTGAAGTTAACAATTTTGAAGAAAGTATTGAGGTGTTTAAAATGAGAATCAATGTTCTCAGAGAAAATAAGCACACCATCAATATAAACAATCAGCATATGACTATAAGGATTGAAAATATTGTTCATGATATTTTGAAACTCTGAAGGAGCATTTTTGAGTCCGAATGGCAAGACATTCCATTCATAATGTCCAAAAGGGACGTTGACAGCAGTCTTGTATTTGTCCTTTTCAGCAATTTGAATTTTCCAGAATCCTGACTTCATATCAAACTTACTATAAAGATTAGCTTTAAAAGTCCTTTTTAAAAGATCTCTTTTGTTAGGAATCGGATGTCTGATCCATTTCAAAACTGCATTTAGGGGCTTGTAACAAGCCTGGGTGTTCCTTGTTCCTTTTTGATACGGTTGGGGCAGCCTCCACAGGTACACGGCCTTTCACACGAAGCCAAGCTCGGGAATTACAAAAACTCCAAGCTTTGTTCATGCAAGTGGCCGTGTGTGAGTTGGTGATTGAACCAACCAAGGACCTAAACGTTTTTATGTGTGAAGAGAGGTCTTAATGTGTAATAAGCTACTCTTCAAGGTTGGCACAAGAAGCAAGGGCGGATGGGTCATTTTACCCCTTTTGTTTGTAGTATAAATACAACATGTTAGAGAGTTAGTCCTCACTTTTTGAATGCTGATTTTTGTAACCTAAGAACACTAAACTTTTCTCTCTCTCTTCCACTCTTGGAAGCCGCCACTACTATCTCACAAGTAGAGGGATACTTGTGTTGTCTCTTTGGCTAGAAACAAGGGTTTTGAGGTCGTTGAGTGCCTCTTGGTCCTCGTAAGAACTTGGTGTTTATATTCATTAGACTTAGGGTCCTCTCTTGATGTTAGGGTTCTTAGTTTCTTGAATGTTATATGTCAAGTTATCTATCTTTCCTTATCTTGTGGTTGTTGTTGATTTTGTCATCTTAAAGTCTAGTGAAGCCGTGTGGGGCTCTTTTCGATTCACTAGCATTGTTGTTTATCTTGTTATTCTTGTGTTGTTGGACTGAAAAACCGAAACTTTAAACTTGTTGATCTTGTGTTGTTGGACTGAAATCCGAGCCTACTTGAAGCTCTTGGTGTTGTTGGTTTGATTTTGTATCACTTTTCTGCACTGTTATTTACATAAAAGACAGAACATCTCCAAGGGGAATTAGAGGGTCTGATAATCCCATTTTTTAATAAATGGTTTATCTTATTTTTGCAGACTTCCATAATTTCTTAGTTCATTTGAATGGGCCTTGCCTTGGTAGGGATAGCCTGTTCGTCGAAACCAGTAATGTAAGGAAGTTCTACTAAATGTCTTTTTCTCTCCCAAAATGCATTAGGAAATTCAGAACAAATTTCTTTTTCAAAAGTTTCTTGAAGATTGGCAATTTTACTTACCATCTCCGGGGTTTTTAAAATTTGTTCAATTTTCTTTATTTTAATTTCTTATTTAAGAAAACAAATATGTGAAGAAAGTTTTTAAAATTTGTTCAATTTTCTTTATTTGAATTTCTTGTTTAAGAAAAAAAATATGTGAAGAAAGTCTATTAATTTTAAAGGCAGTTCTTTCTTTAATAAGGTTACCTTCTTCTTGTGAGAGGGGACTTAATAAAGGAAAGAATAGATTTTGATTTAGAATCGTCGTGCGAATTCCATCAAAATTACTAGTGTAGGGTCGAATAAGGCTGCCAAGTGCTTTTGCTTTTTGAAAAGCTGTCTATAAAGATTCCAATTAGGAATAGTAGAATGCCCTTTCAAAAAAGTAATTCCTGTTCTTTGAACCTCTACTTTTCCTAAGGGTCATTTCCCTATTCTTAATAGGGGTCCATATAGGCTGTAGCTATTCCTTTGGTGTCTAACATGTCCCCATTGTCATTACTGCTTCCGGTGGAAGATGCTTCTTCTAGAAGCTGTAATACTTCTTCTTCATTAGTTTCTTGGCTTTCCATATCATGTAAAGCCTTTTTCAATTTTTCTTTGAGTGCCTTCTTATACTGTGAAGCACTGGTTGAAGGTGGTGAGACGATAAGAATTATTAATGGCAACAGTAGACTCGGAGGTCTTGATATTATATTTTTTAATAAAACTAAATTTACCAAGTTGATAAATAGTTTTAAAAGGTTCTTCTGGAATACTCCAATTTTGAAGATCATTTTCAATATTAGCAATCTGAGTTGCTTGAGAAGATAAAGTAATAGTATTCATAACATGGTTGTTGGAATCCATTTTAAATAAATACTGTCTAGAGACTGACTGGGAAACAAGATTTATCACATAAGATAGCACACAACAATAATCATTAATGATTCAGCCTATAATAAATTAAATCAATACATCTACGTCCTATGGGATCTAACAAGTCTTAATGGCTTTTACAACAGTTTTCTCCTAATGTCATCTTAGCGACAGGACCACCAACAAGGTCGGATGCTTACCTTAGCTGAGACCACACTTTCAGGCTGACCAACGTCTGAAACCGGATATTAATCAGATACCTCAAACACTCAGAGAAAACGAATACCCCATAATAGAAAAACCCCCATTATAGGACAAGATATAAAAAATTAATTTATTATAAGCTTCATCATTAATAAATTAAAGTAATAAGTATCTTATATGAAAATAGTTTTCCCATGCTCTAGACAATATATGTACTTAGCTGCTCATGCTAAGTGCATATACTGCCAACATGGCTTTGATACCAAGAAGGATCCAAAAGATTAAAACAAGTAATTAATCTTAAAAGAAGGGGAGGATTAAAACAACTTACTAATTTTATTCAAACTTGAGAAAACATTACAAGTATTACAAGAGAGAGAGAGAGAGAATGGGCAAGCGGAATATATCTTATGTGGGATATTTTCTGATGCCTTCTCTAGAATTACAAGTCGTCTTATATAGACGAGAATGAAAGATGAAATACATCTCTTTTGTACAAGTGTAAGGCTAAGATCAAGTCTTAGTGGCCGACAGTTCTTTTGTAAAAGGCAGTTGAGTGCTGAGTTCTTTTGCTTTTTAAAAAAGCTGAGTGTTTTTGCTTTTTAAAAGCATGTCTATAAAGATTCCTATTAGGAACAGTAGAATGCCCTTTCAAAAAAGTAATTTCGGTTCTTTGAACCTCTACCATTTTGAAGGGTCATTTCCCTATTCTTAATAGGGGTCCATATAAGCCATAGTTATTCCTTTGGGATTTAGCATATCCCCATTATTATCACTGCTTCTTGTGGAAGAAGCTTCTTCTAGAAGCTGTAGTACTTCATCTTCATTGGTTTCCTGGCTTTCCATATCTTGCAAAGCCTTCTTTAATTTTTCTTTTAGTGCCTACTTACTTTGTGAAGCACTGGTTGGAGGCGAGACTGGGGAAACTGTCTTTCCTTTATCTGGAGTCTTTGGCGCTACTGCCTTGGGAGTCCAGCCTTTGACCTTTATCTCTTTGGACAAATATTTAATACAATCCTGTTCTCCTTTAGCAAAGTTCCAAGATATAATGTATGAAACTCGCTTTTTAATAAAGAATTTGCATATTTGAATGTGCTCTGGGAGGGTTACACACCCTTCCTTTGAACAGAAATCATTGAATCTATTAATGAATTGTAGAGGAAGGATTTCTTTGATTCCTCCAAAATAAATCCACCATTCGTAGAACCATCTAGGGATAATGGCTTCTACCATAGCTGGACAATATTTAATAAACCAGGTGTGCCCTGGTCTGACATATAAGAAATTAAACCATGCAGACTTGTAGTCATACCAATTGTAAGTTTGAGGCCTGTGAGGCATCGATAAGGCAATTGGGATATGCATGTGATCTGCAAACCAGTTGAAAGGGGTTAATACCCTCTTGATGGTGAATCTAGAATAATCGATGTATTCTGGATTCCTTTCGTTCATGAAATGTTCGACTTCGATGGAGTCTGTGTCTACAAGGATAGCTTCATAGTATCTCCTTGTTTTGAGCAGATTCTCTGTATCCACGAAGTTTTTATCATTGTAGACTGACTTGATTAGCTGGTCTAATGGATACCCTTCATATTCTTTATCAAGGGCAAGAACTGGCATAACCTGAGTGGTAATGAATTTGAATTCCTCTTTGATGAGAGGAGTTGTTATTATCGTTCTGGCTGTTATAGGATCCACAGTTTGTGCGAAGGTTTCAGGAGTCTTCATAGTATAACTCTGCTTCAACTGAACAGATGAACTTGATAATGGTCCTTTATCAAAAGGTTTATTCGTCTTCAAATCTACCAATCTAGTTGGCATTGGTGGAGGAAGCTTTGGAAATTCTGCCAAAGCTGCATATCTGTTTTGGAATGGTAACTGTAGTTTCGGTTTCAGCGCAGGCCTCTAAGGGACTGATGGTCTCAATGGGTTCAGCGAGGCTGCTGGAGTGTCAAATGGTCTGGCTATCTTTGTTTGTTCTTGTTTGTTCCCGACTGGGATTTTCCCCAGTGTAGTGGGTCTCATTCCGGCCCTGTAAGAATTCTCTTGTTAGAAAATCGGGAAGGGAATTATTTTCTCCTTTGATAAATTCTATTTGAAAATCAAAGCTAGATAGGAGAGCTTGCCATCTAGAAAATATTTGTTTAGAAACCAGATTTTTAACATCTTTTTGTAAAATCTCTTTAGCAGATTTGCAATCTACTCGTAGTAAAAATTCTTTGTTAACAAGGTCATCCTGAAATTTTGTGATACATAGCACTATAGATAAAATTTCTTTTTTAATAGTGCTGTAATTTCTTTGGGCGAAATTCCAGATTCCAGATGTAAATCTGACTAATTGTTCAGAGGAGTCCATGCCTACCTTTTTCTTCAGGATACCTCCATACCCGAGATCTGAAGTGTCAGTTTCGACAATCATAAAGGCTTCAGGATTAGGGATTCCTAAGCAAGGAAGGTTTTAAACTAATTCCTTTACTTGAATGACAGCCTTGGTTTACTCAATGCTCCATGGGACTGGGGTCTTTTTAAGTCTTTTGTAGAGAGGTTCACAGACCTGCCTAATGTTAGGGATAAAGTCTGCTACATAGTTAAGACTTCCTAAAAACCTTTGAAGCTGGGTTTTATCGCTAATTTCATTAGGGAATTTGGAAGAGAACTCTATGGCTCTGCAGATAGGTTTATAACTACCCTGATAAAGATCATGCCCTAAGAATCTTATAGATGTCTGAAAAAGCTTCATTTTCTTTGCACTTATGACTAAGCCATTGAAGTTAACAATTCTGAAGAAAGTATTGAGGTGTTTAAAATGAGAATCAATGTTCTCAGAGAAAATAAGCACATCATCAATATAAACAATCAGCATATGTCATAAGGATTGAAAATATTGTTCATGATATTTTGAAACTCTGAAGGAGCATTTTTGAGTCCGAATGGCAAGACATTCCATTCATAATGTCCAAAAGGGACGTTGAAAGCAGTCTTGTATTTATCCTTTTTAGCAATTTGAATTTGCCAGAATCCTGACTTCATATCAAACTTACTATAAAGATTAGCTTTAAAAGTCCTTTTTAAAAGATCTCTTTTGTTAGGAATCGGATGTCTGATCCATTTCAAAACTGCATTTAGGGGCTTGTAATTTATTACAAGCCTGGGTGTTCCTCGTTCCTTTTTTGCACTGTTATTTACATAAAAGGTAGAACAGCTCCAAGGGGAATTAGAGGGTATGATAATCCCATTTTTTAATAAATGGTTTATCTCATTTTTGCAGACTTCCATAATTTCTTGGTTCATTTGAATGGGCCTTGCCTTGGTAGGGATAGCCTATTCGTCGAAACCAGTAATGTAAGGAAGTTCTACTAAATGTCTTTTTCTCTCCCAAAATGCATTAGGAAATTCAGAACAAATTTCTTTTTCAAAAGTTTCTTGAAGATTGGCAATTTTACTTACCATCTCCGGGGTTTTTAAAATTTGTTCAATTTTTTTTATTTGAATTTCTTGTTTAAGAAAACAAATATGTGAAGAAAGTCTTTTAATTTTAAAGGAAGTTCTTTCTTTAATAAGGTTACCTTCTTCTTGTGAGAGGGGCCTTAATAAAGGAAAGAATAGATTTTGATTTAGAATCGTCGTGCGAATTCCATCAAAATTACTAGTGTAGGGTCGAATTTGATTAACAAAAGGTATTCCTAGAATGATATCTTCAGTGATACCTTCCGTAATGACAAAATCATTAACAAGACAAATGCCATTGTTACAGATATAAGCTTTTGAAAGGTTGTAATCGATTTTCATCTTTTCTCCCGTGGTGGAGTATAGACGAGAAGTGCTTTTTTGCAGATACTTGGTGGGTATAAGTCCTTTGACGATACAATTGCTATCAGCTCCAGTATCAAAAAGGGTGACTCTGTTTAGAACAAAGTCTTTATTTATGACAATTTTTACGGTGATATGTTCGCTGTAAGCTTTAATGGCAGTGATAGCTGCACCAGAGGTAGAGGGAGAATCTGAGCCGGGGAATGAACCTGGCTCTTTGAGATGATCATTTTGAATAAGATCAGTGATTATTGGGGAAGCTCTAGGAGACCCTGGCGGAGAGACCTTCTCTGGAGGAGATACGTTTTTTAGGCCCTGCTCGGTGAGAATGTTGAGCTCAACTCGATAGAGTCTGACTTTTAGGTCTCTGATTTCTCCCTTAAGGGTGGAAATTTCACCCTGGAGATCAGCTATAGATGGTTCTGTAGGTTTATGAAATCGAGACATAACCTGTTTCATGCTAAAAGGTTGAATGATAGGTTTGAGGGGATTTTCTTCTTGAGAAAGCATCAATCTTTTGAGTTCTAGAAGATATTTATTTCTAGCCTCATCATCTTGGATGTGTTCTATAATGTCAAACAGAATTTCTTTAGGATTTCCAGATATGACATTAACAGTCTTTTTTTGTGCAGGTACAGAAAGTACCATTGCAAGCACGCTCTTGGCCAAACTGAGATCTATCGGATTCATATGCGGCGTTGATAAATTCTTCATCGCTATAATTGTCACTAGAGGAGCAGCTGGATGTGTCGGAAAAGTCTGAAGAGTCTTCCATTATAGAGAACAATTTCTCTTTGGTTTCTTCAGAGAGACCTAATTGGTTGATCTTACTCTTCTTGTCAGATCTACAATCCTTAGCTCTATGACCAGTTTTACCACAAGTCCAACAAACATCCTTATTTTTAGAGGATTTTCTCCTAGTTTTTCTATTGGTTTTATATGGCTCCTTTTTAGAGGATTCTTTTCTAGGTTTGGACTTTCTATGAGACTTATAGGATTTTTTCCTATGTTTTTTCTTAGATGGAGAGGAAACGTTCATGAAACCAAAATCTTGGCAGAAGGTTCCTAACCCGTATTTGGAAGAGCTGTCATTCTTAAGCTATTTCTTAAGTTTAAGGTCTGTGCAGAGATCTATTCCTACGGTTGTGATGAAGCTTGTTATATCTCCATAAGTTAAAATTTTGTAAGGGATTTTTCCTTTGAACCTATCTTTTATTTTGGTTCTAACCTTGTCTGCGAACAGAGGAGGGAGACCACTAATGAAACGTTCTTTCCAGAAGTCATTGTTACAGTCAGGTCTGATCATAATTTTGACCAAAAAGGTATCTTTATACCATCTAAAGTTTGCTAAATCTTTGCAGGTGAGGTTGTTAGGGATTTCTAAGCTTCTATCTTGAAACAATTTGGGTTCTCCTATAAAATATCTAGCTATATGATACAGGAGGGTAGCACAAACGTCTTCTTTCAAGACTTGCTCAAGGGTTTCTTGACCACTTTCACTTTTGACGACAACTGTTTCCATAGCCGTGGCCTCATAAATAAGGCTCTTAACGTCATCTGTGAAATAGTTGTCCCACCAATATTTTATCATACCAGTGAATCCTGCTACGATCATGGTGGTTGCTTCTTTGTCAGAAGCTCCTCTAATTTTATAAGCTATGATGGCAACGCCCATTTTATGGAGTTTGTTATAGATTTGGTGTTCAGCCAATCCATCAATGTTCCATTCAGTGATGCCTCTACCATCATTATTTGAGGTGGAGAGGTAAGGGTTTTCCTCAAACTGGATGTCTGGAGGAGAGGGTCTTTTGTAGTAGTTTTTCTTGGTAGAAAAACGTTCATTGGTGAGTTTCGAAAGGGAGTTCTTTTCTTTTTGGTTACTAGACTCGCCTTTCTCTTTTTCAGAAATTTTAAACTTAGAGAGTTTCTCATTGATTTGTTCCAGGATTTTTCCTGAAACCTTAAAATCATCGCTGAGATTAGGGAATTTCTCCTTTTGGAATTCAGGGATTCTAAAGATAGGGTTGGTAGTGAGACTAGGGCCTGGAATACTTTTCTCAGGAGTGGGTGAGCTAAAAGGAAGTTTAGAGCTCTTAGTATCTCCTATTTGCTGGGGGATAGTATGAAGGACCTGATTAGTATAGTTGTTTTGTTCAACTATCCTATCTAGGTCTCTGTTGACAGGGGCTGATAGGGGTCTTTCATGCTTCTTCTTGAAGGGAGAAGCATTGAGGATTTCATTGGAATGGGGAATTTTTATCCCTTCAAGGGGAGGAGTAACGGATTCAATTACTTTGTTACTCTGAGTATACCATTTATTAATGATAACTTGGAGGGATTCGTTTTGGTTTTCCATTCTTCCCGTGAATTCAAACCATCTAAAGAATTCGATGTCGCATCGAAGTCTCTTCAAATCAGCTATCCAGAGTCTGCCAAACTCCTTTTGTTGTTCTTTAAAATAGGTACTGGTATACCACTTTCTTTTTAACGCATTTTTAGGAAGATACCAGAGGACCTCAATAGCTTTGAGGTCAGGGGTGTACTCATCATTAGATTTGATGACTTCTAATCCCGGGTCAGTCCTAATCTTTTGACGAGGTAGATTGGGAGGAGGTTCCATGTCCGAGGTAGTAGGGTTGCCTGGATCATAGAGATTTTCAGGTTCTAGGGATTCGTGAACCCTAGTATGTTGTTGATAATATACTTTGGGAACAGGACCAGAGAAGTCAACTCCTCTAACTTTTCCCTTGTTATTATCATTTTCCTCACTTTCCTCTAGGTTTTTTGAGGTAGAAGCTCTATGTGAGACAGATCTCCGAAATGAATATCTATTTTCCTCACTTTCCTCCCTTAAATTTACTTTGATGTCAAAGAAAGAATATCGCTTTACGGATCATTCGACTTTCTATTTATTAGCAAAATATAATAGAAGTTGAGGGAAAAAAAGGAGAAACAAAATAGATAAAAGAAAAAAATTGAGAAAAAAAGAAAAAAAAAGAAAACAATAAAGGTGAAGGAGAAAAAGAAGAATAAAAAAAATAAGATTGAGAAAAACAAACATGAGAAGAAAAAATAAAAATAAAGTTTGAGAAAACAACAACAACATACCCAGTGTAGTCACACAAAGTAGGTTCTCTAGAGAGGATAATGTGCATGCAGTCCATACCACTACCTCAGATGAAGTAGAGAGGTTATTCCCGACAAACCCCCTACTCAGGACAAATAACAGTATAACAAATAAAAAATATAAAAGCACACAACAAAATGGTATAACACACTGCTATCTAAAAAAGGAAACAGGACAACCACAAGATAATACTATAAACTATCTATTCATACTATAAACTATCTATTCAAAATTTAAGAAAAATAAAAAATGAAAAAGAAAAATGAGAAATGATTAAAAATAATAATAATAATAAAGGTAGCATCAAATGAATTAAGAAAATAGAAATGAAGAAAATGTTTGAGAAAAAAAAAGAGAAAAAAATAAAAGAAAAATAAAGGTTGAAACAAGTGAATTAAAACAAGGGAAAAAAGGAAAAAAAATCAAGGAAATTTTTTTAAAAATAAAATAGAAGTTGAGAGACAAATGAGCATAGAAAGTTTAAAACATTTAAGGTGTAGGGGAACAAAAATGTACTTGTTCTATACATAAAAGGGAAGAAAGGCTAATTTTTAAAGACTTTTCTTATGGGAATAAAAAATCAAAGCCACTCACTACGGGGTTCATCCCATGCAATTTCCTGAGAATTTTCCGCTAAGTCTCTCAAGAGTGATCCTGAGTACCCATCCATGACAAGCAACAACAAAAATGGAACTTATGAGTATGGTCAAAGCTGACATACCACAAGAGAGAATTGTAAAGATTATTACTGTGGATAGAGAAAATCAATAAAGGCTTTTACGGAAAATGCATAATAATAATTTTTGGTACATGAATGCAACAACTAACATTTTCACTAAGCAGTATTGTCACATGGAGCACAACTAACCCGAGAAGTTGTTCCCCCACTGTTGTTCAACTCCTTCAACAGCAGCAGCAATTGCACTTCCCTGTTCTGCAGCCTTCTCCATCCTTGATATCGCATTAAAAAGGCATTTCGTGATATCCAACAATGCTATAACTTCACCATTTTCCACAATAGAAAGATGGCGGAATTTACAATATCTTGTCAATAATTCTTCTGAAATAAATTCCTTCTTAATTGCTCTTGTAGTTGGTTGTCTTTCTGGATTAAGTAATGTCATTATCTATTTTTGAACTTCTTCCATATCTGATTGTCGTAGCTCCATATAGGGTTTCCATTGCTATTTGCTAGCTATTAAATAATTGTAGAGAGATATAGAGCAAATAAGATTGATAGAAATACTTATGAAAAAGAATCTACTCGACTACATAAATACTAGAAATATAGAGCATATAGTATACCTTAAAATAATATAGAAGAATTAATAAGGTTAAAACAAATAACTAAGGAATGCTATGACATAACATTTCAACAAATATGATAAATCTAGTACTACAAGTACCCCCCTTACCTTTGGTATCAGAGCTATGTTATTTAAAAATAGAGGAGTTGTATGTATTTATTTAAGGAATGAATATTATGATAGAAATAAATTTAGAAATTTACCAAAATATTATAAACACTAATGAATAAAATAGACCAATTCCAAAAATATAAGGAACTAAAATAAATATTATCTGAGAAACGAAGAGAATTAAAAATAAGAAAAGAAAGACTACAGTATAATTTAATTGTTGGAGTATGTCAAAAATCAATAAAAGCACAAAAAGAAGAAATATCATATTTAGAAGCTCTAATAGATAACCTAGAATACATACATCAACATGACTTATATACAATCAAATAGATAAAATGAAAAAAGAAGAATTCATAATAGATGAAAAAACATATGAAATTCACGAAGGGTTAAAAATAAGAATATATTTTCTAATTTAGGAAGAAGGTATAAGAAAATAGGTGAACATTTATATTTAATGTTAGAAAAAGAAGAATTAAAATTGGAAGATAAACTAACAGCTATGGTAAGAATAACAAAAGAAAATGAAGAAATAGACAGGAAAAAAGAAATAGAAAAAATAAAACAACAAACTACGGATGAAATACGGAAAATAGAAGAACTAAAAAATAATAGGATTACTGAGTTAGAAAAAGAATTACAAATACTAAAAGATCTATATGAAAAAAGACAAAGAGAAAAAGACGAAAAGGATAAAAAAACAGAAACTACTAGATGAAATAAACAAATTTAAAGAAAAATTACAAACAAAAAATAAAGAATTAAAGACCAATGAATTAGAAATAAATACAATAGATATTGAAAAAAACAAATGATTATGATTCGGAAGATAGTGAAATATATACAGAAATTTTAGAAAGAATAGAAGATCTAGAAATTAAAGAAAAAGAAGCAGCAGTTAATAAATAAAATATAGAAGAAATAAATACTCTTGATAAAAAAGATGACGAAAACATAATACCTAGTACATCAGAAATAAGAAAGTCAAAATATAATTACAAAAATAAGTACAACCCAAAAAATGAATACAGATGGACACCAAAACAAATAGTTAATAAAAATTACAACTTCTTAGATTTAGACTGTGTAATAGACACAAATAAGACGATACAATTATGGGTAGGATATATATCAAAATAATTACTATATAATAGCATAGAGACAACAAATACACCAGAATACATAAAAAGAACACTAATAGGAACAGTAAAATTATGGCTATCAAATTTAACTGAAGAAAGTAAAATGGTACTAAGATCTGACAAAAATACAGAAGGAACAACTAAAGCATCACCCATAGAAATATTAAAAAAATATGAAACGGCTATAAGAAATGAATTTAGTAGTATAGAAACAGAAGAAGAAGAAGAAGAAGAAGAAGAAGAACAAAATATAGAAAAGGATACAAATAGGAATTTAATATTGAAATTAGCAATATGTAATATGTGCTACATATATGAATATACATGTGCATTCAAAGAATATTATTATAAGGGGAAATATAATGTAGAAGAAAGTAAGGAAATAAGGAGATTATATTTTAGCAAACTACCTGAACCATTTAGTTCAAAAATAATAAAAAGTTGGGATGAAGCAAAAATAGTAGATACTCTAGGAGCAAGGATAAAATTTTTACAACAATGGTATAGGAATATATGTGAAAAATATAGGGAAGAATTAAAAATGGAAAAAACATTAATAAAGAATTTAACATGTTGCAAAGATAAAATAGCACCCCAATTTGGATGTGAAGAAAAATACTACAAGAAAAGAAAAAGACATAAAAAATATAATAAATATAAGAAATCCCAATATAAATATAAAAAAAACCAAGAAAAAGATATTACGTAAAAGACTATAAACATAAAAGACCATATAGAAAGAAGAAATTTATAAAAGAATGTAAATGTTATAATTGTGGAAAATTAGGACACCTAGCTAAAAGATTGTAAAGTACCCAAAGATCCAAAAAAGAAACAAATATCGAAAATAAAGATAGAAAATATAGAATATATGCAAATAGATTATATAGATTATGAATTAGAAAGAGAAGATAGTATATATGAAATCTCAAAAAATGAAACAGATAACGAAATTGATAGCGAATTAGATGAATTAAATGACTGAAGAAAATATACAAATAATAAAAAAGGAAGACTATTTAAATGAAGAAGAAATAGACCAAAAAATTATATTTGATAGTAATATATTTGAAGAAATAAAAGGAAAAGAATTAGACGTAAGTGTAGAAAAAATATTTAAAATACCAACAATAAGGAATATATTTAATAGACGGAAAGAAGAATACTACGTAGTAAGCCAAACAGAACATATAATAGATTGTAGATACGCGAAAGGTAAAGCTAGTATACCACCAGTAACAGAAAGAATAGTTAATAAAGAAATACAAGATATAAGAAGTAAAGACCCAATAAAATATGTACACCTTGGAGGAATAGAAATATTAATAAAAGCATGTTTTAGAGAAGGAATAAATACAATAATAGAACTATATTTAGCAGATGATAGGATCGTAAAACCTATATAAAAAAGCATAATAAGTTCTATAAGAGGGAATCTAATATACCAAAAATTTAAATTTATAATAAGTGTAAATTATTTCGTACCAATAAAAGATAAAAATATAGATAAGTCATTAGTACTATATTAAAAAATATCAGGAATAGAATTAACCTCAGGAAGTAAAATATTTACAGCAAGATGTAAAAATTTATATGTATTAACAACAAAGCATAAAATAACTGGAAAAAATAAAATAAACAAAATACAAATAGAAAGCTCTTTTGAGCAATTTGTAAAAATCATAGATAATAATGATTATAGCTACCAAAATACAGATATAGAAGAAGATTTAGAAATAGTAAATGAAAGAATAAGAACACCAAAAAGAATATCTTATGAAAAAACAGAAACATAAAAAAGAATAGCATATGAGATAACTCCAAAACCTAACCTAACTCAATATTATATAATAGGAACAATAGATGAAAAAGAATATTTAATACTAATAAACACAGGACAGGAAGATAATTATATAATGAAATACTTAGTAAAAACCAAAGAAATTAAAACAAATAATGATAAATGTCCAGGTTTGCCAAGAAACCTAATAATTATTAAAAATATGACTGAAAAAGAAATTAGAATAGGAGTCAGAAAGATAAAAATTGAATTTGAAGTAAAAGAAGAAACACAAAAAACAGATATAATATTAGGAATAAAATGGTTGGAACAAGTAAAATCATACAATATAGAACATACCCAATTAACCCATAACATATAATAAAGAAAGATTATTAATAAAAAGAGCTTTAATATGAAAATATATGTACTCATGAAGATAATAGTAGAAGGATATTATAATAGATACTATAAGTCAATGATAGATACAGGAGCAGAAGCCAATTTATGTAGATAAAACTGTTTACCACAAAATAAATGGGATAAGTTAAGAACACCAATAGTAGTAAAAAGATTTAATAATGAAGGAAGTCTAATTACATATAAAGCTAGGAATGTAAAAATATAAATATGGGATAAAATATTAATAATAGAAGAAATTTATAATTACGAACTAACATCAAAAGATATGCTTTTAGGTTAGTGGTGTACATAGGTCGGGTTGGTTCGTTTTTTATTAAAACAAAAACCAAACCAATCATGTCGATTTATTAAAACTATAAACCAAATCAAACCAACATAAAATTGGTTTTTTCGGTTTAGGTTTTAGACAGTTTTTTTTTGTTTTTCTTTTATAATATTTAGTTTTTACAATTATATTGTGATCTAAGACTAGATCAAATATGTTTTCACTCATGTGCTAATGAAAAACAATAATTATAAAAAAAAATGAGGAGCGAAAAACTCTCTTGAAACTAAAAAGTGAGATGAAGAGTGAAAAGTTTAGGTTTTAAATTTATATTGGATTTTGGATAATTTAATTAGCAATTAATGGACAAATATTACAATTTAAAGGCCCAAATCTAAATATATATCTACATCTACTTTCAAATTATTGAAAATTACTAAAACTAGTTGAAAAAGTAATTAAAAAGTAGATTATAATTAATATTTTATGTATAAAAAAGTTCAAATATTATATATATATATATATATATATATTATGTCGGTTTGATTTGGGTTCGGTTTGACTTTTTTTTGTTCAACACCAAACCAAACCAAGAATGGTCGGTTTTTTTTTCTAAAGCCAACCAATCAAACCAAACCATAAGTCGGTTTTTTTTCTCGGTTTGGTTTGGTTCGTCGGTTCGGTTTGACTTGACAGTTTGGTTTGTACACCCCTACTTTTAGGAATGTCATTTTTAGATAAACTATATCCACACATAATAACTAAAACACACTGGTGGTTTACAACCCCATGCAAACAAAAGGTAAGAGCAAAAAGAGTTACTAATAAAATAAGAAAGAAAACAGATTCGATAAAAGGAAGTGAAAAATTACACAAAAATTAGAAAATATAAAAACTATTGAAGACACGATAAAATTAATTATATTCTCTATAAATAAGAAAGAAATGACCATATTTTCAATAGATAAAGTAGAAATAATCAAAAATAAATTAAAACAACTATATAGTGAAGATCCACTAAAAGGATGGGAAAAATATAAAACTACTGTAAAAATTGAGCTAATAAATAAAGATAGTATAATAACTCAAAAACCACTAACGTATAATTTCGACGATCTAAAAGAATTTGAAATGCATATAAATGAACTATTAGAAAAAAAATATATACAAAAAAGTAATAGCAAACACACTAGCCCAGCATTTATAGTAAATAAATATAGTGAACAAAAAAGAGGAAAAAGTAGAATGGTTATTGACTATAGGAATTTAAATGCAAAAACTATAACATATAATTACCCAATACCAAACAAAATACTACAAATAAGACAAATATAAGGATATAATTATTTGCTCAAATTTGATTGTAAATCAGGATTTTACCATTTAAAACTAGAAGAAGAATCTAAAAAGATAATTGCATTTACAGTGCCACAAGGATTTTATGAATGAAATGTGTTACCATTTGGATATAAAAAATATACTAGGTAGGTATCAACATTTTATGGATAATTATTTTAAACAACTACCTAACTGTATAGTGTATATAGACGATAAATTACTATATTCAAAAACTAAAGATGAACACTTAAAGTTATTAGAACAATTTATAAATATAATAGAAAATTCAGGAATAAGCCTAAATGAGAAAAAGGTAGAAATAATGAAAACCCAGATAGAATTCTTAGGAATACAAATAGATAAAAACGGAGTAAAAATGCAACAACATATAGTACAAAAAATAATAAATTTAAAAGAAGAATTAGATACAAAAAAGAAGTTACAATCATTTTTAGGATTAGTAAATCAGGTAAGAGAATATATACCAAAACTAGCAGAGAATTTAAAGCCATTACAAAAGAAATTAAAAAAGGATGTAGAATATAATTATAGTGAAGAAGATAAAAAACAAGTGCAAAAAATAAAGACACTTTGTAAAAAACTACCAAAATTACAATTCCTAGATGAAAATAATTTTTTTATATATATAGTAGAAGTAGATGCAAGTGAGCATAACTATGGAGGAGTACTCAAAAATAGGTATAAAAATGAAAAAACAGAACATCGTTGTAGATATTATTCAGGAACATTTAATGAAACAGAAATAAAATGGGAAATAAATAGAAAAGACTTATGTTCATTATATAAGTGTTTATTAGCATTTGAACCATATATTGTATATAACAAATTTATAGTACGAACAGATAATACACAGATACGATGGTGGTTAACTAAGAAAATATAAAATTTAGTTACAACAAAAGAAATACGGAGATTGGTATTAAATATATTGAACTTTACATTTACAGTTGAAATAATTAATACTAACAAGAATGTTATTACAGATTACATATCAAGACAAAGCTACAAAGACTAATATAACAAAAAATGATACATTAGAAGAAATACTCAAAATCCTAACTACGCTTTCAATGAAAATGGACAGTATGGGCAATGAGGTAGAAAAGCTAAAGACTAATGAAGGTAAACTGAAGTCTAAAGCTACTAGTCAGCCGCATGACTATAAAAATGCAGAGCTATGTCGATCGGAAGACATCAAAAATCCAGAGCTAAAAGGAGACGTTGGGACACTCCATAAAATCCATAACCTTTATCAATTTACATCTGCAGGTAGAAGCAAAGGAGTTAGTAGACAAGGATTAAATCTGAACAATATATTTGACAAACCATTTATATCAAAAATACCAAAAGACCCCTTATTCATACCTCCACAAACTACCACATATCTAGAAAGTTTGAACCAAGACAAAAAAGCCAATGTTTGAGATGTAACGATGAAGATAATATTATCCTAGAAGTCCAACTAGAATGAAAGATAAAGCAAAAAATTAATCAAGAAGATAAGGATGAAAAGAAACCAGCTGGAAGATAGACAACAGGAGATAGAAAGCAACATAAAAAAGAATGGACCAATGAAAAAATAAAGGCAGGAGACAAGGAGACAAAATATTAAAGCTATGAAAGTGACATGAGAATTATTAGATAGTTTTTAACTTTTAAGAGACGTAAATTATTGTATAGCATTATGAGCTTTTGACTTTTTTGGCAAGTGCCATTATTAGTTTTTCACTTTTTTGACAAGTGTAGAATAGGAATAGTGTTACGATTTTCATTTTGTAGATTATAAATGTAAGCCAGACGACAAATCTAAGGCAAGACTTTCTACATGGAAAACAAGCCTCCTTGTACACAACCAAAAATCTCTCAAAATATTTAATAAGATATTCAGTTTTTTACTCAACTATGGAAAATCAAACCTACAAGAACAAGTATTTTCATTTATAATTATGAATAACTAAATTCATAAATTCCTGATAATCATGATATAATAAAATAAGTTCATGTTAGTTACTATATAGTAGAATTATTCGAAGGATAATATGTTCTGAAGTTTATTAGCAAAGAGAAAAAGGAGAAAAATTTCCAGAACTATGTCATCCTAAAGGTGAAATCAATAAGGCAGAGAAGCCGTGATAGGGTAGTAACTAGAGTTGAGGCACTGTTTAGGGAAGAAGTATCCAAATGTACCATGCTAATAGTGACAGAGGAACATTATTATCTAAGAATAATCTAGTACATAGTGATCTAAGATGATTATATTTTGTTATGTATATAATTGAAAGAAATATTTTAAAATAAGCATCATATGAAATAAAATGACTAACTACTTATCTGATGAAATGATAGATAGGGTCAAGATTCTTATTTTGTATATACTTAAGGATACAAAAATAATAGATATAAGAAAACTCATATGGGAAAAGATATTTGATTTTGAAGATGAGTTACTAAATACTGAAGGGATAGAACACGAGTTAGAAAATATATATTTTGATGGTTGATATTATTATTCAGATTGGTATTACTCAGACTAAAATGATAAATTACGAATACTTAGAATATTGGAGGAGAGATATGGAGCAAACAAGATTGATAGAAATACTTATGAAAAAAAATCTACTCGACTACATAAAAACTAGAAATATGGAGCACATAGTATACCTTAAAAATAATATAGACGAATTAATAAGGTTAAAACAAATAACTAAGGAATGCTATGACATAGCATTTCAACAAATATGATAAATCTAGTACTACAAGTACCTCTTAACTTTGGTATACTACAAGTACCCCTTTAAAATTAGAATAAAGAAATAAGTCTCTTATCTGATTACTTTAAGGTAAAAGTTTGTAAACAAACACTAAATGTAGGATCTAAAAGTTCTATTCGGAAAAAGAAATACTAGTGTCAATGATCTAGCAGGTTTAGCAGTGGATCAACGTGTATCTTAAGTACAAGATAAGTCCATTAACAAGCAGGTTCCAATTGTGTTAACTAAAGCAATATGCCCTCCTGTGCCCGTTCAAACTGCTACTTCACAATTTTCATGCTAGTCATAGCTATAGAAAAGGCAATACTAATCCCGCTAAAATTAATTCAAAAATAATTCATAAATGGAACTAGACTAGTCTATGGAACATTTGTTGCAATTACCATTCTTTTTTTACTGGGGGGGAGAGAAAATCAAAATAATTTTTTTTGCTAGGGGAGAGAGAAAATTAAAAGGGAAAAGGTGAAAATATACCCTTGAACTTTGTGATTTAGAGCAGATATACCCTCCGTTTAAAAAGTGGTGTAAAGATACCTCTATCGTCAATGAAATTGTGCAAATATACCCTTTTTACTAACATATCTATATTTTTTCAAATTAAATAATGTCTATCTTATTTTTTAAAATTAAAAAAAGACAAATGGATTTATTTTTAACTAGTCCATTTATATTTTAACTGACTCGACCCACTAGACCAAAAAAAAATAAGCAATAGATTTTCAATTCAGGGAACACCTGATGAAAATTAAAATACTCGGTATTCCTAACTATGCAGTCCCTGCATTACCGTCTGTACTTTTTCTATGAAAATATATTTCAGATCACTTAGATGAAACTGTATCTTTAACACCATTTTACCTATCAAAAAGAAGATATATTTTCAGAACCATTAATTGGTATCTGTGATTGAACAAGTTGGGTCAATTAAACAATAAACGGTCTAGTTAAAAATAAATTCATTTTTCTTTTTTTAATTTGAAAGAATAAGATAAATATTATTTAATTTAAAAGTACAGATTTGTTAGTAAAAGGGTATATTTGGACCATTCCATAGATGCTCCACCTTTTTAACGGAGGATATATTTGCTCTAAGTCGCAAGGTTGAGGGGTATATTTTCCCCTTTGCCCAAATCGAAATATAAGATGTCAAGAAAGACACCTTGCACGATCTTCTAAAGGGCTTCAATAGCCAATGAATCTGCAGTCACAAAAATGGGGTTCCTCGTCATGACCTTCGAAATAATTGTCTGCTCAGGCCTCAACTCCCCAGCTATAACCCTAGTTGCAATATCCTACACAGAAATCCAAATTTAAAAAAATAATGAGACAAGAAAGCGAGAAACAACTAATATCCAGTGATTCCATAAGTGTCTTTAGTTTTACATTTCCAATTGATTTCGAGTGCTTCTATGAGTCTCTTTAGTTTTACTTTTACAAATGTACTTCCCCTATAACATAAGCTGTCACTTCCCTACATGTTAATAGCCTAACAAATCTCCGGTAAACTCATAGAAAAGGGAGGAATAGCCTCATCGTGAAGTTGTGGGGTTCTTCTCAACAAAGGCAAAACGAGAAAAAGACGCCATCGGGCTCTTGGGTTGTGTCCAAATACTAAAGTAAATAAATGAAAAAAATAGAAATAACAGCCTCTTGATCTACTAATTTATTTTTTTGGACTCGTTGAACACTATCAAGTTCATTGAATATTAATTATACAACACTCTCTAATTCATAGATTGGACATTTTTGTTCTTCTTGAACCAACCATTTTAGTGTTAATTTCTGCGGAGATACATAAACCCTAGAATTAAAAATCATTTACAAAAGTTGTGCACCAAACATGTGAATGCATTCACTAAAACATTAACATAGTTTTAAAAAAAAGCAAGAAAATGATCATTTTCAGATGACCTTATCAGTTACTATGCCAGAGAGTAAGGCATTTGCATCAGTCAGTAGAACAACATCAATTCGTCTCGCTGCCATCTGCCGACATGCATCAGAGTCAGACACAGTAATTCCCTCTGGAATTGTCAGTGCCTTCGATAACCTCAGTTTCTTCACTGTTCTCTCCCCAACAACAGACCTAAACAGCACACATGTGAGCCTCCATATGCATAAAATGTAACCACCATATATAGAAACATTATCATAAAAGTGCAGACACACATTAATGTTATGTTAATTATATCATTTCCCCTAAGGACAGGCCAAACAACTCTTTTTAACCAAAAGTTTTCTTTCAAATTTGGTGAAACATTTTAAAATGTAAAGGTGACATTATTAAAACAGTACAAAGAAGGTACTAGAGAGTACAAAAAATCAGAATTTACCATCACCCTGTTGACTAAAAGAGTCAAAAAAATCCAAAAACTGTACCATGCTATCTAAAATATTGTAAGCATCAAGAATGTAGATTTTGTAAAAATTTAAGCATCACAAAATAAATATGCTCCGCCCTTCACAAAAAACATCTCATGTTTCTTTCGAGTCACACAGTTCAAATGATGCATGTGGGTAGTCTTCCATCCAGATGTAAGACCGTTGTTTGACATACAAAAGTGAATAATTGTCATGTCTTAAAGTGAAAATTCTCATATATAGATGATTCAACCGATAATAGGAAATCAATTTGTTTGATTCTTACTAAATGTATACTGATGTGTGAGAAATTGTCTTTAGCTCTAGTAGATTGAATGAAATTATTTGTATTACATGTCAAAAGGAAAAAAACTCAAGAAACAACAAAATTGAAAATAAAAAAACTGAATAAATTTGGCTTGGTAGTCTATTTAACAAATTGACATAATTAGTTTGATTTTGGTTTAGATGAAAACCGAACCATGAACATCCATAACCAGTGTTGTCAAAGGCACGCTAAAACCCTGAAGCGAGACTCAAAACATGTTTGAGTGCTTCACCTCTTTCATTTATGCTAATAATTAGTAGTCTTGGACTAAATATATGTGAGAAATATATGAGAAAAATTATTATTGAATTGTTGTATTTAAATTATTTCATTGAGACCCTATTTATAGACTCTACATTAGACTCCTTCTCCAGCTTGGATACTGACACTATAATTCTTTTCTAAGTAGTATTCCATATACTATTCTTATTCCTACTCATATTCTAACACTCCTCTCAAGCTGGTGCATAAAAGTCATATATACCGAGAGCTTGTTACAAAATGTAATTAATATGAGGGACTTAGTGAAAATATCTACAAGCTGATCACTCGATTTCATAAATTTTGTAACAATATCTCTGGAAAGTATCTTCTCTCATAAAGTGACAATCAATCTCAATGTGTTTAGTCCTTTCATGAAATACTAGAGTTGATTCGATATGAAGAGCCGCTTGATTATCACACACAAGTTCCATTTCATAGACTTCTCCAAATTTTAACTCTCTCAACAACTCTTTAATCCAAACTAGCTCACAAGTGGCTACCGTACCGCCATTGCTCGATATTCTGCACTGGTTCGAGCAACCACACTTTATTTCTTACTCTTCCAGGACACCAAATTATCTCCTACTAAAACACAATATCCAAAAGTAGAACATCTATCACAAAGTGATCCAGCCCAATCAACGTTTGTATATCCAATGATCTGCTCATGACCTCCTCGAAAAGTAGTTATTTACCTGGAGTTGACTTAATATATCGCACAATACAAATAACTACATCCCAATGACTATCACAGGGAGAATCCATTAACTGACTTAACACTCATATGATAGGAAATGGCAGGTCTGGTCACTATGAGTTAATTCAACTTACCAACTAGATGCCTATATGTTCCAAGATCATTGAGTGGCTTCCCTTGTCCTGGCAGAAGTTAAGTATTCGGATCCATAGGAGTGTCAATAGGTTTACATCCCATCATTCCAGTCTCCTCAAGAATGTCTAAAGCATACTTGCATTGCAAAATAACAATACCTGATCTACACTGAGCAACTTCAATAATACAACAACAATAAACCCAGTGTATTCCCACATAGTGGGGTCGGGGAAGGGTAAATATACACAGTCCATACCATTACCTCCGAAGAAGTAGAGAGGTTGTTTCCGATAGACCCCCGACTCAGGACAAGAAGAAAGTAAACAAAATTGTAATACAACATGAAACAAGATGGAATAACAGAAATAACACACCCATAAAGTAATACTCTACACTAACAAACCGAAAGCAAATACCTCACCCAAACCCTCCTAACTAAAAGCTTCAATCAATGTACACAACCCTAAGACTACTAGACAGGTTACACCAAAGCACTCCTAACTATCGGCTATAACTCACCCACACGCACTAGCCCTCTAACCTAATCTGCGTCCTGATACAAAATCAAACCAACAACACCAAGAGATTCAAGTAGGCTCGGATTTCAGTCCAACAACACAAGCACAACAAGTTAAGTTTCGGTTTTTCAGTCCAACAACACAAGAACAACAAGATAGACAACAATGCTAGTGAATCGAAAAGAGCCCCACACGGCTTCACTAGACTTTAAGATAGCAAAATCAACAACAACAACAAGATAATGAAAGATAGATAACTTGACATATAACATTCAAGAAACTAAGAACCCTAACATCAAGAGAGGACCCTAAGTCTAATGAATATAAACACCAAGTTCTTACGAGGACCAAGAGACACTCAACGACCTCAAAACCCTTGTTTCTAGCCAAAGAGACAACACAAGTATCCCTCTACTTGTGAGATAAAGGGGCGGCTTCTAAGAGTAGAGAGAGAGAGAAATGTTTAGTGTTTTTAGGTTACAAAAATCAGCATTCAAAAACTAAGGGATAACTCTCTAACTTGTTCTATTTATACTACAAACAAAAGGGGTAAAATGACCCATCCGCCCTTGCTTCTTGTGCCAACCTTGGAGAGTAGTTTATTACACATTAAGACCTCTCTTAACACATAGAAACGTTTAGGTCCTTGGTTGGTTCAATCACCAACTCACACACGGCCATTTGCATGAACAAGGCTTGGAGTTTTTGTAATTCCCGAGCTTGGCTTCGTGTGAAAGGCCGTGTACCTGTGGAGGCTGCCCCAACCGTATCATCCTCTCCATCTTGAGAGGAATTTGACCTCAAATTCAGCATTTGGTCATCTTCAACCGCATCCACGAGGGAGAGATCACCAACGTTGAAAGTGTTGTGCACTTGATATTCCGGTGGAAGGTCAATCTTGTAGGCGTTGTCATTGATTCTCTCAAGTACTTGGAAAGGACCATCACCCCTTGGCAGCAATTTGGACTTCCTTTGAGCTGGAAACCGTTCCTTTCGAAGATGCACCCACACCCAATCTCCGGGTTCAAGCACAAGCCTTCTTCTCCCTTTGTTTATGATACGGTTGGGGCAACCTCCACAGGTACACGGCCTTTCACACGAAGCCAAGCTCGGGAATTACAAAAACTCCAAGCTTTGTTCATGCAAATGGCCGTGTGTGAGTTGGTGATTGAACCAACCAAGGACCTAAACGTTTTTATGTGTGAAGAGAGGTCTTAATGTGTAATAAACTACTCTTCAAGGTTGGCACAAGAAGCAAGGGCGGATGGGTCATTTTATCCTTTTTGTTTGTAGTATAAATAGAACATATTAGAGAGCTATTCCTTAGTTTTTTTGAATGCTGATTTTTGTAAACCTAAAACACTAAACTTTTCTCTCTCTCTTCCACTCTTGGAAGCCGCCACTACTATCTCACAAGTAGAGGGATACTTGTGTTGTCTCTTTGGCTAGAAACAAGGGTTTTGAGGTCGTTGAGTGCCTCTTGGTCCTCGTAAGAACTTGGTGTTTATATTCATTAGACTTAGGGTCCTCTCTTGATGTTAGGGTTCTTAGTTTCTTGAATGTTATATGTCAAGTTATCTATCTTTCCTTATCTTGTTGTTGTTGTTAATTTTGTTATCTTCAAGTCTAGTGAAGCCGTGTGGGGCTCTTTTCGATTCACTAGCATTGTTGTTCATCTTGTTGTTCTTGTGTTGTTGAGCTGAAAAACTGAAAATTAAACTTGTTGTTCTTGTGTTGTTGGACTGAAATCCGAACCTACTTGTAGTTCTTGGTGTTGTTGGTTTGATTTTGTATCATTTGGTATCAAAGCAAGACCGGTTGTGTTCCAACATAACCCATCTTGGGCTAGTTCACGGCTTGAACAAACAACACCAAAAGGAAATTCTGAAATCTGTCCATTAAAAGTTGAAGCCGAGAATGATGATGCATGTCTAGATCTAAGTGTTATTTTGCTTGTTTAGTGAGTTTCTAGTGTTGGTTTCTTTCTCACCAACACTAAGGTGTCTAAATCCAAAAGTTGAGCTTGAAAAAAAGAAAACTTGAACATTGTGTAGTGACTTGAAGTGGCCGAAAGTTGTATGTTGTTGGTGACCAAAAAAAAAAGAAATAAAATCGGTGGATGTTGTGTTTATGTGCTAAAGAAGTTGAAGAAGATTGTTGAGGTGTTCATCTTTTGAAATTGTTCATCTTGTTCATCTTGTTGTGTGCTCAAGTTGTAAGACAAGTTATAAAGTTGTTGTGAAAGATTTGCACCCATCACCTTTTGGTCTTGTCAATCACTTTTCCCTAATTCAAGGAGCCTTGTTTTGTGGGATTAGTCTACCAAACATCACTTTTTGAGTTTGAAAAGGGTGAAACACTACAAGATTTTATTTTTCCCACCAAAAACACTTTGCAAACTATAACAAGTGTGTGAATATTAACAAAAAAAAAAAAGGAGAGAAGAAAAAAAAATGCGTGGAACCATTGCATGCTGCCACGTCACTATAAGCTCAACTTAGGATATTCTTTGGTTGCTAATTGTTGATCCTTGGTTTCCCTTACTTGGTCCTAGAACTAATTAACAAACTAGTACATTTCAACTAGGTTGTCAACTAGTTCCTTGAACCGTTTGTTCGTGTCAACGTTTATTTGAGTGCTTTATTCGTTTGAATGAGTTGCTGATTTTTGACTCTAGTCCGGCAAGAATTCTTTGAGTCTTCAAACAAGAATCCATTCCGGATAAGAGCTTACTCATACCTTACAAATCTCACGGTTACTAGCCAATTATACAACACTTGTGGAACACGAACTTGTGGTGAACTAAAGCGGATAATACCTTGACAATGGAAGGAACTACGTCTCATAATGTGGATACTAATGCCCTTGATTCTATGAGGGTCACTCTTGAGGCCGTTACCCGGACACTTGAAAGGTTGAATTCGGAATTTGGGGCCGTGAGAGGGGACTTGGCAGCAATAAAGGGGGAAGTGTCGACTATTAGTGGGAGATTAGAACAAGTGGAGAGTCAAAGGAACTCCCGTCCTTCTACTCCTCTACATGTATCTACCAATGGTCATGATAGGACCTCCTCCGCAACCATCACCCCCGAAACAGTCCACCAAATGCTAAATGCACCCCAAGCTCCACTAAATACCGCAAGCCAAACTACCTATTTTCCTCCAAACCGAGACTCCACTAGACCACTACATTTCCAAGCCCCTCCAATTCCACAAGAGGGATTTGGACGCCAAGTACCTCCACTAAATCCGAACCCTCCATTCCAAGCTCCATTAAACCAAAGACCACAAATTCCAAATCCTCCGAATCAAAACGGCCAAGGCCGACCAGCCCACTTTGAAGGATACGGTAGAGAGGAGTATGAAGGAGATGGAGCCTTTGATGATGCTTATATGAGGGAGGAGGAGTTAAGAGGGGGTCGAGGAGAACCTAGGAGATACCGGGGGTATGGAGATAGGGGAAACCGACACCAAGAGAGAGACGTAGGCATCAACACCATCAAGTTGAGCCTACCCATCTTTAAGGGTGAAAGTGATCCCGAGGCCTACTTAACTTGGGAATCGGCTTGTGACAAAGTTTTCCAAGTTAATGACATCTCGGACGAAAAGAAGAGTGTCTACGCTATAGCTCACCTTGAGGGCTATGCTAACACTTGGTGGGAGTATGTTAAACGGTTTGGTAATGAATTAATCGATGGGCAGCCACCACCTTGGTATCGGTTGAGGTACTTGATGAGGCAACGATACCTTCCCGAGAGATATCGTCATGAGTTGCTTGCTAGATTATATGGCTTGCGGCAAGGAGGCAAGAGTGTGATGGCCTATTTTGACGAGTTCCAACAACTCATGTTGAAACTTGATCATCGAGGGGAGCAAATCAGTCACGACATCATCCGGTTCAAGTGTGGGTTGAACAAAGAGATCTCCACTCATTTGACCCTCCACCGGTTTGAAACCATTGACGGTATATTCCAAGCGGCCCTTGAGATTGAAAGGGAACTTAAGGAGAGATCATCCTTCAAGGCAAGGGTACAAACCCCCTCGGGTTGGACCAAAAACAAGGACCAACCCGCCCCTACGAAGCTGCCCGAATCCAAAACCGTCCCTAAATTCCCTCCGAAACCGGAGGCTCACAAATATCCCAACCCAAAGGGGTTCCAATGCTTCAAGTGCCAAGGTTGGGGGCATAAGGCCAACGAATGTCCGAACCGGCGCAATGTGATCCTACGAGAAGGAAAGGTGTACTACCTTGGTGAGGAGGTGGTTTCCGAAAGGGGGGAGGATGAGGCCGAGCCTCAAGATGGAGAGGGAGCTGAAAATGGGCCGAATGATGATGAAGTAGATGGTAGTGAAGATGTCTATCCTCAAGAGGGGGAGTGTGTGGTTCCAAACTTTGTGGTTAGACGTGTCATGATTAGTAAGGCGATAGATGACCCGAGTCAAAGGGAAAATCTATTCCATACTAAGTGTCTTGTAAAGGAGAATGTGTGCACCTTGGTGATTGATAGTGGTAGTTGTACAAATGTTGCGAGCCATGCTATGGTAAATTTCTTGAAGCTACCAACTACACCACACACTAGTCCTTACAAGCTACAATGGTTGAATGATTGTGGTGAATTAAGGGTCACGAGACAATGTGTGATTCGGTTTAAGGTGGGAAACTACCACGATAAGGTACTTTGTGACGTGATCCCAATGCAAGCATGTCATTTGTTGTTAGGTAGACCATGGCAATATGATAGGTCTACTAAACACGATGAGAGGTCCAACCGGTATACACTTGAGAAGGATGGCCGAAAGGTCACACTTCATCCTCTCTCACCCTCCCAAGTAAATGAGTGGCATCAAAAGATGAGGGAGTTGAAGGGAAAGGGGGGGAATCCGGAAAGGGAGAAAAGGGGGGGGATGCCATAGGTAAGGAAGTAGGGACATCCGAGGCTGTCCCAACGACAAGGGAGATGGAAAACGTAGTGATGTTGGCTAGGAGGAAAGAACTCTTCGTGGACCATGATGAAAACAAGCCGATGTTACTTGTGGCCCATTGTTTTAATACTAACCCCACTAATTCTTCCATTTCCCCTTTGATTTCTTGTGTGTTGCAGGAGTATGAAGATGTATTTCCACAAGAACTTTCGCAAGGTTTGCCCCCACTTCGGGGAATTGAGCACCAAATTGATTTGGTGCCGGGTTCACAACTTCCAAACAAACCGGCCTATAGGAGCAATCCCATGGACACTAAGGAGCTTGAAAGGAAAGTTGAGGAGCTTCTCAACAAGGGGTACATCAAGGAAATCATGAGTCCGTGTGCTGTTCCGGTGCTTTTGGTACCGAAGAAGGACGGAACTTGGCGCATGTGCGTCGATTGTAGAGCCATCAACAAAATCACTATAAGGTATCGTCATCCAATCCCTAGACTAAATGATATGTTAGATGAGCTCCACGGATCTTGTTTGTTTTCTAAAGTGGATCTTAGGAGTGGCTATCACCAAATTCGCATGCAACCCGGTGATGAGTGGAAGACCGCATTCAAGACCAAATTCGGTCTCTATGAGTGGCTGGTCATGCCCTTCGGCCTTACCAATGCTCCTAGCACCTTTATGAGGATAATGAATCATGTAATGAAGCCTTATATTGGAAAGTTTGTGGTGGTTTACTTTGATGATGTGTTGGTATATAGTAAATCTATTGATGATCATGTAATGCATTTGAGATGTGTGTTTGATGTGCTCCGAAAGGAAAAGCTGTATGCCAACATGGAGAAGTGTTCTTTTGGTGTTGATAAGATTATATTCTTGGGTTTTGTCGTGAGCTCAAGGGGTGTGGAAGTGGACGATTCCAAGATAGACTCTATTCGAAGTTGGCCGACCCCTAAAACTATTGGAGAAATCCGAAGTTTCCACGGGTTGGCAAGCTTTTATAGGAGGTTTGTCAAAGGATTTAGCTCCATAGCAGCCCCCTTGACCGAGGTAATTAGAAAGGACGGACCCTTTAAATGGGGTGATGAGCAGGCTAGGGCTTTTGAGGCCTTGAAAGCTACGCTCATCTCGGCGCCTTTATTGCAATTGCCCGATTTTGATAAGATGTTTGAAGTAGAGTGTGATGCTAGTAAGGTTGGCATCGGGGCTGTTTTGATGCAAGAAGGTAAGCCCGTTGCTTATTTCAGTGAAAAGCTCAAAGGGGCAACTCTTAATTACTCAACTTATGATTTGGAGTTGTACGCCCTTGTTAGAGCCTTGGGAAATTGGCAACATTATTTGTGGCCTAAGGAGTTTGTGATACGAACTGATCATGAGTCGTTGAAACACCTTAAGAGCCAAGACAAGTTGAATAGGCGTCATGCTAAGTGGATTGAGTTCATCGAGACTTTCCCTTATGTAATTCATTACAAAAGGGGAAAGGGAAATGTTGTTGCCGATGCCTTGTCTAGGAAGCATGTGCTTGTTGCTACCTTGTCTTCGAAATTGATGGGTTTTGAGAGCTTGCGGTTGTTATATCCCGAGGATCCTACCTTTGCTCCTATTTTTAGGGAATGCGAAGAGTGGGGAAGGGACCGTTGGCTTAAGGAGAATGACCATTCCTCCTACTCTCGGTTCGATGGGTATTTGTTCAAAGGGAGGAGGTTGTGTGTTCCTTCTAGTTCTTGGAGGGAATTATTTGTGAGGGAGGCCCATGACGGAGGCCTCATGGGGCACTTTGGGGTAGACAAGACCCTCGGAATCTTAGAGGAGAACTTCTATTGGCCCAAAATGCGCAAAGACGTCACTAAAATTTGTAGTCAATGCATGGCCTGCCGGAGTGCGAAAGCTCGTCTCCTACCTCAAGGGTTATACACCCCACTCCCTACTCCCCTTAGACCTTGGTTAGACATTTCGATGGATTTTGTTTTGGGGCTGCCAAGGACTAGAAAGGGCCGAGATAGCATTTTTGTTATTGTTGATAGATTCTCTAAAATGGCTCATTTTATTCCATGTGCTAAAACCGAGGATGCTCGTAGTGTAGCTTCATTATTTGTTGAACATGTTGTAAAGCTTCACGGGGTACCGAGGACTATTGTGAGCGATAGGGACTCCAAGTTCCTAAGTCTCTTTTGGAAGTCCATGTGGGGTAGGCTTGGAACGAAGTTACTTTTCTCCACGTCTTGCCACCCACAGACCGATGGCCAAACGGAGGTAGTAAATAGAACCTTAGGGTCTATGCTACGTTCTATGGTTAAAGGTAAGCTGACTTCATGGGAAGATCACCTACCCTTGGTGGAATTTGCATACAACCGGGTAATACATTCGAGCACGGGAATGACTCCCTTTGAATGTGTTTACGGCCTGAATCCCCTTACCCCTTTAGATCTCACTCCTTTGTCTAGTGATCACATGACCAGCTTAGATGGAAATAAAAGAGCCGAGGCAATGAAGAAAATGCATGAGACGGTGCGGATCAAGCTTGAAAAGAAGAACCAAGAGGTTGCAAAAAGGGTAAACAAAGGGAGAAGAAGGCTTGTGCTTGAACCCGGAGATTGGGTGTGGGTGCATCTTCGAAAGGATCGGTTTCCAGCTCAAAGGAAGTCCAAGTTGCTGCCAAGGGGTGATGGCCCTTTCCAAGTACTTGAGAGAATCAATGACAACGCCTACAAGATTGACCTTCCACCGGAATATCAAGTGCACAACACTTTCAACGTTGGTGATCTCTCCCTCGTGGATGCGGTTGAAGATGACCAAATGCTGAATTTGAGGTCAAATTCCTCTCAAGATGGAGAGGATGATACGGTTGGGGCAGCCTCCACAGGTACACGGCCTTTCACACGAAGCCAAGCTCTGGAATTACAAAAACTCCAAGCTTTGTTCATGCAAATGGCCGTGTGTGAGTTGGTGATTGAACCAACCAAGGACCTAAACGTTTTTATGTGTGAAGAGAGGTCTTAATGTGTAATAAACTACTCTTCAAGGTTGGCACAAGAAGCAAGGGCGGATGGGTCATTTTATCCTTTTTGTTTGTAGTATAAATAGAACATATTAGAGAGCTATTCCTTAGTTTTTTTGAATGCTGATTTTTGTAAACCTAAAACACTAAACTTTTCTCTCTCTCTTCCACTCTTGGAAGCCGCCACTACTATCTCACAAGTAGAGGGATACTTGTGTTGTCTCTTTGGCTAGAAACAAGGGTTTTGAGGTCGTTGAGTGCCTCTTGGTCCTCGTAAGAACTTGGTGTTTATATTCATTAGACTTAGGGTCCTCTCTTGATGTTAGGGTTCTTAGTTTCTTGAATGTTATATGTCAAGTTATCTATCTTTCCTTATCTTGTTGTTGTTGTTAATTTTGTTATCTTCAAGTCTAGTGAAGCCGTGTGGGGCTCTTTTCGATTCACTAGCATTGTTGTTCATCTTGTTGTTCTTGTGTTATTGAGCTGAAAAACTGAAAATTAAACTTGTTGTTCTTGTGTTGTTGGACTGAAATCCGAACCTACTTGTAGTTCTTGGTGTTGTTGGTTTGATTTTGTATCAGTTTACCCTTTTTGCAACCTCTTGGTTCTTCTTTTCAAGCTTGATCCGCACCGTCTCATGCATTTTCTTCATTGCCTCGGCTCTTTTATTGCCATCTAAGCTGGTCATGAGATCACTAGACAAAGGAGTGAGATCTAAAGGGGTAAGGGGATTCAGGCCATAAACACATTCAAAGGGAGTCATTCCCGTGCTCGAATGTATTACCCGGTTGTATGCAAATTCCACCAAGGGTAGGTGATCTTCCCATGAAGTCAGTTTACCTTTAACCATAGAACGTAGCATAGACCCTAAGGTTCTATTTACTACCTCCGTTTGGCCATCGGTTTGTGGGTGGCAAGACGTGGAGAAAAGTAACTTCGTTCCAAGCCTACCCCACATGGACTTCCAAAAGAGACTTAGGAACTTGGAGTCCCTATCGCTCACAATAGTCCTCGGTACCCCGTGAAGCTTTACAACATGTTCAACAAATAATGAAGCTACACTACGAGCATCCTCGGTTTTAGCACATGGAATAAAATGAGCCATTTTAGAGAATCTATCAACAATAACAAAAATGCTATCTCGGCCCTTTCTAGTCCTTGGCAGCCCCAAAACAAAATCCATCGAAATGTCCAACCAAGGTCTAAGGGGAGTAGGGAGTGGGATAATCCTTGAGGTAGAAGACGAGATTTCGCACTCCGGAAGGCCACGCATTGACTACAAATTTTAGTGACGTCTTTGCGCATTTTGGGCCAATAGAAGTTCTCCTCTAAGATTCCGAGGGTCTTGTCTACCCCAAAGTGCCCCATGAGGCCTCCGTCATGGGCCTCCCTCACAAATAATTCCCTCCAAGAACTAGAAGGAACACACAACCTCCTCCCTTTGAACAAATACCCATCGAATCGAGAGTAGGAGGAATGGTCATTCTCCTTAAGCCAACGGTCCCTTCCCCACTCTTCGCATTCCCTAAAATTAGGAGCAAAGGTAGGATCCTCGGGATATAACAACCGCAAGCTCTCAAAACCCATCAATTTCGAAGACAAGGTAGCAACAAGCACATGCTTCCTAGACAAGGCATCGGCAACAACATTTCCCTTTCCCCTTTTGTAATGAATTACATAAGGGAAAGTCTCGATGAACTCAATCCACTTAGCATGACGCCTATTCAACTTGTCTTGGCTCTTAAGGTGTTTCAACGACTCATGATCCGTTCGTATCACAAACTCCTTAGGCCACAAATAATGTTGCCAATTTCCCAAAGCTCTAACAAGGGCGTACAACTCCAAATCATAAGTTGAGTAATTAAGAGTTGCCCCTTTGAGCTTTTCACTGAAATAAGCAACGGGCTTACCTTCTTGCATCAAAACAGCCCCGATGCCAACCTTACTAGCATCACACTCTACTTCAAACATCTTATCAAAATCGGGCAATTGCAATAAAGGCGCCGAGATGAGCGTAGCTTTCAAGGCCTCAAAAGCCCTAGCCTGCTCATCACCCCATTTAAAGGGTCCGTCCTTTCTAATTACCTCGGTCAAGGGGGCTGCTATGGAACTGAATCCTTTGACAAACCTCCTATAAAAGCTTGCCAACCCGTGGAAACTTCGGATTTCTCCAATAGTTTTAGGGGTCGGCCAACTTCGAATAGAGTCTATCTTGGAATCGTCCACTTCCACACCCCTTGAGCTCACGACAAAACCCAAGAATATAACCTTATCAACACCAAAAGAACACTTCTCCATGTTGGCATACAGCTTCTCCTTTCGGAGCACATCAAACACACATCTCAAATGCATTATATGATCATCAATAGATTTACTATACACCAACACATCATCAAAGTAAACCACCACAAACTTTCCAATATAAGGCTTCATTACATGATTCATTAGCCTCATAAAGGTGCTAGGAGCATTGGTAAGGCCGAAGGGCATGACCAGCCACTCATATAGACCGAATTTGGTCTTGAATGCGGTCTTCCACTCATCACCGGGTTGCATGCGAATTTGGTGATAGCCGCTCCTAAGGTCCACTTTGGAAAACAAACAAGATCCGTGGAGCTCATCTAACATATCATCTAGCCTAGGGATTGGATGACGATACCTTATAGTGATTTTGTTGATGGCTCTACAATCGACGCACATGCGCCAAGTTTCGTCCTTCTTCGGTACCAAAAGCACCGGAACAGCACACGGACTCATGCTTTCCTTGATGTATCCCTTGTTGAGAAGCTCCTCAACTTGTCTTTCAAGCTCCTTAGTGTCCATGGGATTGCTCCTATAGGCCGGTTTGTTTGGAAGTTGTGAACCCGGCACCAAATCAATTTGGTGCTCAATTCCCCGAAGTGGGGGCAATCCTTGCGGAAGTTCTTGAGGAAATACATCTTCATACTCCTGCAACACACAAGAAATCAAAGGGGAAATGGAAGAATTAGTGGGGTTAGTATTAAAACAATGGGTCAAAAGTAACATCGGCTTGTTTTCATCATGGTCCACGAAGAGTTCTTTCCTCCTAGCCAACATCACTACATTTTCCATCTCCCGTGTCGTTGGGGCAGCCTCGGATGTCCCTACTTTCTCACCTACGGCATCGCCCCCCTTTTCTCCCTTTTCGGATTCCTTCCCCTTTCCCTTCAACTCTCTCATCTTTTGATGCCACTCATTTACTTGGGAGGGTGAAAGAGGATGAAGTGTGACCTTTCAGCCATCCTTCTCAAGCGTATACCGGTTGGACCTCCCATCGTGTTTAGTAGACCTATCATATTGCCATGGTCTACCTAACAACAAGTGACATGCTTGCATTGGGATCACGTCACAAAGCACTTCATCGTGGTAGTTTCCCACCTTAAACCGAATCACACATTGCCTTGTGACCTTTAATTCACCACAATCGTTCAACCATTGTAGCTTGTAAGGACTAGTGTGTAGTATAGTTGGTAGCTTCAAGAAATTTACCATAGCATGGCTCGCAACATTTGTACAACTACCACTATCAATCATCAAGGTGCACACACTCCCCTTTACAAGACATTTAGTATGGAATAGATTTTCCCTTTGACTCGGGTCATCTATCGCCTTACTAATCATGACACGTCTAACCACAAAGTTTGGAACCACACACTCCCCTTCTTGTGGATAGACATCTTCACTACCATCTAATTCATCATCATTCGGCCCATTTTCATCTCCCTCTCCATCTTGAGGCTCGGCCTCATCCTCCCCCTTTTCGGAAACCACCTCCTCACCAAGGTAGTACACTTTCCCTTCTCGTAGGATCACATTGCGCCGGTTCGGACATTCATTGGACTTATGCCCCCAACCTTGGCACTTGAAACATTGGAACCCCTTTGGGTTGGGATATTTGTGAGCCTCCGGTTTCGGAGGGAATTTAGGGACTGTTTTGGACTCGGGCAGCTTCGTAGGGGCGGGTTGGTCCTTGATTTTGGGCCAACCCGAGGGGGTTTGTACCCTTGCCTTGTAGGATGATCTCTCCTTAAGTTCCCTTTCAATCTCAAGGGCCGCTTGGAATATACCGTCTATGGTTTCAAACCGGTGAAGGGTCAAATGAGTGGAGATCTCTTTGTTCAATCCACACTTGAACCGGATGATGTCGTGACTGATTTGCTCCCCACGATGATCAAGTTTCAACATGAGTTGTTGGAACTCGTCAAAATAGGCCATCACACTCTTGCCTCCTTGCCGCAAGCCATATAATCTAGCAAGCAACTCATGACGATATCTCTCGGGAAGGTATCGTTGTCTCATCAAATACCTCAACCGATACCAAGGTGGTGGCTGCCCATCAACTAATTCATTACCAAATCGTTTAACATACTCCCACCAAGTGTTAGCATAGCCCTCGAGGTGAGCTATAGCGTAGCAACTCTTCTTTTCTTCCGTGATGTCATTAACTTGGAAAACTTTGTCACAAGCCGATTCCCAAGTTAAGTAGGTCTCGGGGTCACTTTCACCCTTAAAGATGGGTAGGCTCAACTTGATGGTGTTGATGCCTACGTCTCTCTCTTGGTGTCGGTTTCCCCTATCTCCATACCCCCGGTATCTCCTAGGTTCTCCTCGACCCCCTCTTAACTCCTCCTCCCTCATATAAGCATCATCAAAGGCTCCATCTCCTTCATACTCCTCTCTACCGTATCCTTCAAAGTGGGCTGGTCGGCCTTGGCCGTTTTGATTCGGAGGATTTGGAATTTGTGGTCTTTGAGTTAATGGAGCTTGGAATGGAGGGTTCGGATTTAGTGGAGGTACTTGGCGTCCAAATCCCTCTTGTGGAGTTGGAGGGGCTTGGAAATGTAGTGGTCTAGTGGGGTCTCGGTTTGGAGGAAAATAGGTAGTTTGGCTTGCGGTATTTAGTGGAGCTTGGGGTGCATTTAGCATTTGGTGGACTGTTTCGGGGGTGATGGTTGCGGAGGAGGTCCTATCATGACCATTGGTAGATACATGTAGAGGAGTAGAAGGACGAGAGTTCCTTTGACTCTCCACTTGTTCTAATCTCCCACTAATAGTCGACACTTCCCCCTTTATTGCTGCCAAGTCCCCTCTCACGGCCCCAAATTCCGAATTCAACCTTTCAAGTGTCCGGGTAACGGCCTCAAGAGTGACCCTCATAGAATCAAGGGCATTAGTATCCACATTATGAGACGCAGTTCCTTCCATTGTCAAGATATTATCCGCTTTAGTTCACCACAAGTTCGTGTTTCACAAGTGTTGTATAATTGGCTAGTAACCGTGAAATTTTAAAGGTATGAGTAAGCTCTTATCCGGAATGGATTCTTGTTTGAAGACTCAAAGAATTCTTGCCGGACTAGAGTCAAAAAAATCAGCAATTCATTCAAACGAATAAAAGCACTCAAATAATCGTTGACACGAACAAACGGCTCAAGGAACTAGTTGACAACCTAGTAGGAACGTACTAGTTTGTTAATTAATTCTAGGACCAAGTAAGGGAAACCAAGGATCAACAATTAGCAACCAAAGAATATCCTAAGTTGAGCTTATAGTGACGTGGCAGCACGCAATGGTTCCACACGTTCTTCTTTTTTTTTTTTTTTTTTTTGTTAATATTCACACAACTTGTTATAGTTTGCAAAGTGTTTTGGTGGGAAAAATAAAATCTTGTAGTATTTCACCCTTTTCAAACTCAAGAAAGTGAGGTTTGGTTGACTAATCCCACAAAACAAGGCTCCTTGAATTAGGGAAAAGTGATTGACAAGACTAGAAGGTGATGGGTGCAAGTCTTTCACAACAACTTTATAGCTTGTCTTACAACTTGAGCACACAACAAGATGATCAAGATGAACAAATTCAAAAGATGAACACCTCAACAAACTTCATCAACTTCTTTAGCACATAAACACACAACCACCGATTTTTCTTTTGGTTATCAACAACATACACTTTCGGCCACTTCAAGTCACTACACAATGTTCAAGTTTTCAAGCTCAACTTTTGGATCTAGACACCTTAGTGTTGGTGAGAAAGAAACCAACACTAGAAACTCACTAAACAAGCAAAATAACACCTAGATCTAAACATACAACATCATTCTTGGTTTCAACTTTTAATGGACAGATTTTCAGAATTCCTTTTTGGTGTTGTTTGTTTAAGCCGTGAACTAGCCCAAGATGGGTTATGTTGGAACACAACCGGTCTTGCTTTGATACCAAATGATACAAAATCAAACCAACAACACCAAGAGATTCAAGTAGGCTCGGATTTCAGTCCAACAACACAAGCACAACAAGTTAAGTTTCGGTTTTTCAGTCCAACAACACAAGAACAACAAGATAGACAACAATGCTAGTGAATCGAAAAGAGCCCCACACGGCTTCACTAGACTTTAAGATAGCAAAATCAACAACAACAACAAGATAATGAAAGATAGATAACTTGACATATAACATTCAAGAAACTAAGAACCCTAACATCAAGAGAGGACCCTAAGTCTAATGAATATAAACACCAAGTTCTTACGAGGACCAAGAGACACTCAACGACCTCAAAACCCTTGTTTCTAGCCAAAGAGACAACACAAGTATCCCTCTACTTGTGAGATAAAGGGGCGGCTTCTAAGAGTAGAGAGAGAGAGAAATGTTTAGTGTTTTTAGGTTACAAAAATCAGCATTCAAAAACTAAGGGATAACTCTCTAACTTGTTCTATTTATACTACAAACAAAAGGGGTAAAATGACCCATCCGCCCTTGCTTCTTGTGCCAACCTTGGAGAGTAGTTTATTACACATTAAGACCTCTCTTCACACATAGAAACGTTTAGGTCCTTGGTTGGTTCAATCACCAACTCACACACGGCCATTTGCATGAACAAGGCTTGGAGTTTTTGTAATTCCCGAGCTTGGCTTCGTGTGAAAGGCCGTGTACCTGTGGAGGCTGCCCCAATCGTATCACGTCCTCCATACCTTCCTATCTAGGGTTATGTCCTCAGTAAGCTATAACTATTCTATGTCACATCTAATCACCTCCCTCCAATCTTTCTTTAACCTACCTCTACCCTACCTGAAACCATCCAAACCCAATCTCTCACACCTATGAACTGGGGCTTTAGTTCCCCTTATCATCACATGCCCAAACCATCACAACCTCACTTCCCGCATCTTGTCCTCGACCGAAGTCATTTCCACCTTCTCCCGAATAGTCTCATTCCTAAAAAAATACTTCATTCTGCCAAGGTCTTTAGTCTGAAAATACTAAAAGAGGTGTTGCTTCAATCTAATGATACCATCTTGATCATTGCCCGTAATAACAATATCATCAACATAAATCACCAAATAAATACATATATTTGGAGAAGAATGTCGATAAAACACAAAGTGATCTGTTTCATTATAAATCATGCCAAACTTTTGAATTACTGTGCTGAACTTTTCAAACCAGTCTCGAGGAGATTGTTTTAGACAATAAAGTGACCGACATAATAGACTAGAACCCCCCCTCTCAAGCAACAAAACTAGGTATTTGCTCCACATAAACTTTCTCTTCAAGGTTACCATGGAGAAAAGCATTCTTGATATTTAACTGAAAAAAGGCCAGTATCAAACAACAACCATAAATATGGAAAACAACAACAACAACAACATACCTAGTGATTTACCACCTAATGGGGTTTGGGGAGAATAAAATGTATGCAGTTCATACCACTACCTCTGAAGAAGTAGAGAGACTGTTTAAGTAGACAGGTTGTTTAATTTAAAAAGATGAACAAATACAATTTTAGCCACGGGAGAGAAAGTAGCACGAATATTTTAGTGTACCCCTTGGCAATAATGCGAGCCTTAAGTCAATCAATTTGGTCGTCCGAACCAACTTTCATTGCATAAACCCAACGACAACCAACAACTGATTTACCTTAAGGGAAAGGAATAAGCTCCCAAGTACCACTCATATGTAAAGCAGACATCTCGTCAATCATAGCCTGTTGTGCCGCCATCTAGGATGAGAAAGTATTTCTTTTATGGACTTGGGTATGGATACTGATGAGTTGTGATTTTACCACTCAATCTCACTAAACATTCATGAACATTACCTTTTTTAATGAATAAATGAGACATATTCATGATTAAATGCACTAATATCTACTTTTTGTAGGTATAGAGTTGAAAAGATAGGAAGATGTGGATTGGAGTGTGAAATAATTAAAAGGGAGCAAGAACATGCAGTTGCAGACTTCAAGTAGGAACTAGCCTCAGTTATCACGATCACGGCCTGGTGATCTCAATCGCGATAGTCATACAAAAGTTAGGGAACCGCAGTCACTGGAGATAAGCGCGATTGCGTAGCCGCGATCGCGGCCTAACAAAAGACTGCAACCCAAGGGTAAAACTGGAAATGCATGTGGCGGATCCCAAAAATTTGACAAAAGAGGGCTAAAACCCTAAGCAATGGATTATTCAGAGAATTTTATCTTCCCCAATTTTTAGGTTTAGTTTTATGTATTTCATAGCCTCTATTTTTGGAGAAGAAAATATTATATAAATTTTGGGTAAAGAATACATTGGAGACTTTCTAAGTGGAAGATTTGCTCACTTTGATTGTTGATATTATGGGAGAGTCAGGTTTGAAGTAACATTTGCTTAAATCTTCAACAAATCATTTCAATGGAGATTATGGGTATATCTATGCTTATTTATCTTATGTGTAGCTAAATCTCCTTCTTGGGGTTATGGGTGGATAGGGGTTTAAGTGAGTATGGGTTGTTGTTGTTAACATCCATTTGGTAGTTCATGTTTATTAGTTTTGTCATTGCTATGTTATTTTAGTTGGGATTTGATGGTTGAAAGCCCTAAATACCCACAAGGGTTTGATGGGTGAAAGCTCCAAGCTCTAGAAAGTTCAAGGTCATCTTCGAAAGAAGAGTTTTGGGTGAACTTTAGGAATCCATGTCATCCTCGAAAGAGGGATGTGGAGACCAAAGCAATGATAGACAAGTATGTGTGTAATTTGCTAAATTTTCACTATCTTAAACATAAGGGTGAATATGAGGTTAACTATGCCATGGGTGTCATCCTAGAAATATGGATTCCTAGATTGAGGTTGTGGTTACCAATTGTTGAACACACTTATTAGGTATTTGAAATAATCAATAGGTGAAAGTTTGGTGTTTTGTTGAAAGACTAGCATCAAAATCTATAACCAAGTCTATCCATATTGGATTTACTAAATCGATGTTGATGACTAACTCCCACATGTCACTCCCTTAGTAGTGCATAATCCCAAGATCCGTGTTTAATTGTTAAAACTCTAATTATTCATAGCCCCGAATTTATACTAGAAAAACCCAAAAAGAAATATTAGTGTAGGAACCCATCCCCCATTTTATCTTTTTGTACCATTTGTTTGAATTTATTATGAATTGTTGTTAGGCCAACTTGTTGCAGGCTTTATTACAAATTTATTATGAATTCTTTATGTCTTGTCATCTTGTCCCATGCTTTATAACAAATTTGTTTATTATTCCTTGTCTTGAGCCGGGGGTCTATCGGAAACAACCTTTCTACTTCTCCAGAGGTAGTGGTATGGACTGCGTACATCTTACCCTCCCCAGATCTCACTGTGTGGGAATACACTGGGTTTGTTGTTGTTGTTGTTTGAATTTAACTTAGATCTATCATTTCGAATCAATTTGATCGCCATTCACATTGTTCCTCATGGATTCGACCCCGACTCCAAAGTTGGGCAAATATATTGACGACGACCGTCTTGTACTTAAATTGACGTGTAAATTGAGCGTTATAAAAAATGGCGTTGTTGATAGGGAATAATTTGGCATATTAAGTTGGTTTGGAATTTTAGTTACATTCTTGAATTCAAGCTTGTATATATTTGTTTGTGATTTTCTTTTATAGGTAGAGTTTATTTTATTTTTATTTTTCTATGACATCTTCCAACAAATATGATGTTATTAGTTGGAAGTCCTATCTTGACAATCCATATCCATATCATGACGTACCACATTTCATGAGCGATTATGACTATGCTCCCTGGTGAGAGATAGATTCACCATCCCATCCTATAGAAAGTATAGATGCTCTTTATGTAGTGGTCGAGATGGACATTGGAGTGATTGTCCACATGCCCTCCTTCTTATGAGATTGATAGGTATGATGAAGAGAATAAGAAAGATTAAGATATCGAGTCCAATAGCTGTGACCCAAGGTTACAAGCCATTTTGGATCGGTTAGAAGCAACGGAGGAGGGCCTGGAACACATCCATCAAGAATGGACAAGTGTCAAGAAGGCGGTAATGGGCGAATAAGAAAAGCTTGAAACTATCATCATCATGCACATTACCCAAGAAAAAATATGTCAAGAAGAGAAACTAAGCTATGATGATGATCTTGGTAGCAAAGAATCCTCGGCGGCTTCCCAACAATCCGAATCATATGAGGAAGGTGATACGGTTGGGGCAGCCTCCACAGGTACACGGCCTTTCACACGAAGCCAAGCTCGGGAATTACAAAAACTCCAAGCTTTGTTCATGCAAGTGGCCGTGTGTGAGTTGGTGATTGAACCAACCAAGGACCTAAACATTTTTATGTGTGAAGAGAGGTCTTAATGTGTAATAAGCTACTCTTCAAGGTTGGCACAAGAAGCAAGGGCGGATGGGTCATTTTACCCCTTTTGTTTGTAGTATAAATAGAACATGTTAGAGAGTTAGTACTCACTTTTTGAATGCTGATTTTTGTAACCTAAGAACACTAAAATTTTCTCTCTCTCTTCCACTCTTGGAAGCCGCCACTACTATCTCACAAGTAGAGGGATACTTGTGTTGTCTCTTTGGCTAGAAACAAGGGTTTTGAGGTCGTTGAGTGCCTCTTGGGACTCGTAAGAACTTGGTGTTTATATTCATTAGACTTAGGGTCCTCTTTTGATGTTAGGGTTCTTAGTTTCTTGAATGTTATATGTCAAGTTATCTTGTGGTTGTTGTTGATTTTGTCATCTTAAAGTCTAGTGAAGCCGTGTGGGGCTCTTTTCGATTCACTAGCATTGTTGTTTATCTTGTTATTCTTGTGTTGTTGGACTGAAAAACCGAAACTTTAAACTTGTTGATCTTGTGTTGTTGGACTGAAATCCGAGCCTACTTGAAGCTCTTGGTGTTGTTGGTTTGATTTTGTATCATTTGGTATCAAAGCAAGACCGGTTGTGTTCCAACATAACCCATCTTGGGCTAGTACACGGCTTAAACAAACAGCACCAAAAGGAAATTCTGAAAATCTGTCCATTAAAAGTAGAATCCGAGAATGATGTTGCATGTCTAGATCTAAGTGTTATTTTGCTTGTTTAGTGAGTTCCTAGTGTTGGTTTCTTTCTCACCAACACTAAGGTGTCTAGATCCAAAAGTTGAGCTTGAAAACTTGAACATTGTGTAGTGACTTGAAGTGGCCGAAAGTTGTATGTTGTTGATGACCAAAAAGAAATAAAATCGGTGGATGTTGTGTTTATGTGCTAAAGAAGTTGAAGAAGATTGTTGAGGTGTTCATCTTTTGAACTTGTTCATCTTGTTCATCTTGTTGTGTGCTCAAGTTGTAAGACAAGCTATAAAGTTGTTGTGAAAGACTTGCACCCATCACCTTTTAGTCTTGTCAATCACTTTTCCCTAATTCAAGGAGCCTTGTTTTGTGGGATTAGTCTACCAAACATCACTTTCTTGAGTTTGAAAAGGGTGAAATACTACAAGATTTTATTTTTCCCACCAAAAACACTTTGCAAACTATAACAAGTTGTGTGAATATTAACAAAAAAAAAGAGAGAAGAAAAACGTGTGGAACCATTGCATGCTGCCACGTCACTATAAGCTCAACTTAGGATATTCTTTGGTTGCTAATTGTTGATCCTTGGTTTCCCTTACTTGGTCCTAGAACTAATTAACAAACTAGTACATTCCTACTAGGTTGTCAATTGGATCCTTGAACCGTTTGTTCGTGTCAACGTTTATTTGAGTGCTTTTATTCGTTTGAATGAGTTGCTGATTTTTGACTCTAGTCCGGCAAGAATTCTTTGAGTCTTCAAACAAGAATCCATTCCGGATAAGAGCTTACTCATACCTTAAAAATTTCACGGTTACTAGCCAATTATACAACACTGGTGAAACACGAACTTGTGGTGAACTAAAGCGGATAATATCTTGACAATGGAAGGAACTGCGTCTCATAGTGTGGATACTAATGACCTTGATTCTACGAGGGTCACTCTTGAGGCCGTTACCCGGACACTTGAAAGGTTGAATTCGGAATTTGGGGCCGTGAGGGGGGACTTGGCAGCAATAAAGGGGGAAGTGTCGACTATTAGTGGGAGATTAGAACAAGTGGAGAGTCAAAGGAACTCTCGTCCTTCTACTCCTCTACATGTATCTACCAATGGTCATGATAGGACCTCCTCCGCAACCATCACCCCCGAAACAGTCCACCAAATGCTAAATGCACCCCAAGCTCCACTAAATACTGCAAGCCAAACTACCTATTTTCCTCCAAATCAAGACTCCACTAGACCACTACATTTCCAAGCCCCTCCAATTCCACAAGAGGGATTTGGACGCCAAGTACCTCCACTAAATCCGAACCCTCCATTCCAAGCTCCATTAAACCAAAGACCACAAATTCCAAATCCACCGAATCAAAACGGCCAAGGCCGACCAGCCCACTTTGAAGGATACGGTAGAGAGGAGTATGAAGGAGATGGAGCCTTTGATGATGCTTATATGAGGGAGGAGGAGTTAAGAGGGGGTCGAGGAGAACCTAGGAGATACCGGGGGTATGGAGATAGGGGAAACCGACACCAAGAGAGAGACGTAGGCATCAACACCATCAAGTTGAGCCTACCCATCTTTAAGGGTGAAAGTGATCCCGAGGCCTACTTAACTTGGGAATCGGCTTGTGACAAAGTTTTCCAAGTTAATGACATCTCGGACGAAAAGAAGAGTTGCTACTCTATAGCTCACCTTGAGGGCTATGCTAACACTTGGTGGGAGTATGTTAAACGATTTGGTAATGAATTAGTCGATGGGCAGCCACCACCTTGGTATCGGTTGAGGTATTTGATGAGACAACGATACCTTCCCGAGAGATATCGTCATGAGTTGCTTGCTAGATTATATGGCTTGCGGCAAGGAGGCAAGAGTGTGATGGCCTATTTTGACGAGTTCCAATAACTCATGTTGAAACTTGATCATCGTGGGGAGCAAATCAGTCACGACATCATCCGGTTCAAGTGTGGGTTGAACAAAGAGATCTCCACTCATTTGACCCTTCACCGGTTTGAAACCATTGACGGTATATTCCAAGCGGCCCTTGAGATTGAAAGGGAACTTAAGGAGAGATCATCCTTCAAGGCAAGGGTACAAACCCCCTCGGGTTGGACCAAAAACAAGGACCAACCCGCCCCTATGAAGCTGCCCGAGTCCAAAACCGTCCCTAAATTCCCTCCGAAACCGGAGGCTCACAAATATCCCAACCCAAAGGGGTTCCAATGCTTCAAGTGCCAAGGTTGGGGGCATAAGGCCAACGAATGTCCGAACCGGCGCAATGTGATCCTACGAGAAGGAAAGGTGTACTACCTTGGTGAGGAGGTGGTTTCCGAAAGGGGGGAGGATGAGGCCGAGCCTCAAGATGGAGAGGGAGCTGAAAATGGGCCGAATGTTGATGAAGTAGATGGTAGTGAAGATGTCTATCCACAAGAGGGGGAGTGTGTGGTTCCAAACTTTGTGGTTAGACGTGTCATGATTAGTAAGGCGATAGAAGACCCGAGTCAAAGGGAAAATCTATTCCATACTAAGTGTCTTGTAAAGGAGAATGTGTGCACCTTGGTGATTGATAGTGGTAGTTGTACAAATGTTGCGAGCCATGCTATGGTAAATTTCTTGAAGCTACCAACTACACCACACACTAGTCCTTACAAGCTACAATGGTTGAATGATTGTGGTGAATTAAGGGTCACGAGGCAATGTGTGATTCGGTTTAAGGTGGGAAACTACCACGATGAAGTACTTTGTGACGTGATCCCAATGCAAGCATGTCACTTGTTGTTAGGTAGACCATGGCAATATGATAGGTCTACTAAACACGATGGGAGGTCCAACCGGTATACGCTTGAGAAGGATGACCGAAAGGTCACACTTCATCCTCTCTCACCCTCCCAAGTAAATGAGTGGCATCAAAAGATGAGGGAGTTAAAGGGAAAGGGGGGGAATCCGGAAAGGGAGATAAGAGGGGGAGTGCCGTAGGTGAGGAAGTAGGGACATCCGAGGCTGTCCCAACGACAAGAGAGATGGAAAATGTAGTGATGTTGGCTAGGAGGAAAGAACTCCTCGTGGACCATGATGAAAACAAGCCGATGTTACTTTTGGCCCATTGTTTTAATACTAACCCCACTAATTCTTCCATTTCCCCTTTGATTTCTTGTGTGTTGCAGGAGTATGAAGATGTATTTCCTCAAGAACTTCCGCAAGGATTACCCCCACTTCGGGGAATTGAGCACCAAATTGATTTGGTGCCGGGTTCACAACTTCCAAAAAACCGGCCTATAGGAGCAATCCCATGGACACTAAGGAGCTTGAAAGACAAGTTGAGGAGCTTCTCAACAAGGGATACATCAAGGAAAGCATGAGTCCGTGTGCTGTTCCGGTGCTTTTGGTACCAAAGAAGGACGGAACTTGGCGCATGTGCGTCGATTGTAGAGCCATCAACAAAATCACTATAAGGTATCGTCATCCAATCCCTAGACTAGATGATATGTTAGATGAGCTCCACGGATCTTGTTTGTTTTCTAAAGTGGACCTTAGGAGTGGCTATCACCAAATTCGCATGCAACCCGGTGATGAGTGGAAGACCGCATTCAAGACCAAATTCGGTCTATATGAGTGGCTGGTCATGCCCTTCGGCCTTACCAATGATCCTAGCACCTTTATGAGGCTAATGAATCATGTAATGAAGCCTTATATTGGAAAATTTGTGGTGGTTTACTTTGATGATGTGTTGGTGTATAGTAAATCTATTGATGATCATGTAATGCATTTGAGATGTGTGTTTGATGTGCTCCGAAAGGAGAAGCTGTATGCCAACATGGAGAAGTGTTCTTTTGGTGTTGATAAGATTATATTCTTGGGTTTTGTCGTGAGCTCAAGGGGTGTGGAAGTGGACGATTCCAAGATAGACTCTATTCGAAGTTGGCCGACCCCTAAAACTATTGGAGAAATCCGAAGTTTCCACGGGTTGGCAAGCTTTTATAGGAGGTTTGTCAAGGGGTTTAGTTCCATAGCAGCCCCCTTAACCGAGGTAATTAGAAAGGACGGACCCTTTAAATGGGGTGATGAGCAAGCTAGGGCTTTTGAGGCCTTGAAAGCTACGCTCATCTCGGCGCCTTTATTGCAATTGCCCGATTTTGATAAGATGTTTGAAGTAGAGTGTGATGCTAGTAAGGTTGGCATCGGGGCTGTTTTGATGCAAGAAGGTAAGCCCATTGCTTATTTCAGTGAAAAGCTCAAAGGGGCAACTCTTAATTACTCAACTTATGATTTGGAGTTGTACGCCCTTGTTAGAGCTTTGGGAAATTGGCAACATTATTTGTGGCCTAAGGAGTTTGTGATACGAACGGATCATGAGTCGTTGAAACACCTTAAGAGCCAAGACAAGTTGAATAGGCGTCATGCTAAGTGGATTGAGTTCATCGAGACTTTCCCTTATGTAATTCATTACAAAAGGGGAAAGGAAAATGTTGTTGCCGATGCCTTGTCTAGGAAGCATGTGCTTGTTGCTACCTTGTCGTCGAAATTGATGGGTTTTGAGAGCTTGCGGTTGTTGTATCCCGAGGATCCTACCTTTGCTCCTATTTTTAGGGAATACGAAGAGTGGGGAAGGGACCGTTGGCTTAAGGAGAATGACCATTCCTCCTACTCTCGGTTCGATGGGTATTTGTTCAAAGGGAGGAGGTTGTGTGTTCCTTCTAGTTCTTGGAGGGAATTATTTGTGAGGGAGGCCCATGACGGAGGCCTCATGGGGCACTTTGGGGTAGACAAGACCCTCGGAATCTTAGAGGAGAACTTCTATTGGCCCAAAATGCGCAAAGACGTCACTAAAATTTGTAGTCAATGCGTGGCCTGCCGGAGTGCGAAATCTCGTCTCCTACCTCAAGGATTATACACCCCACTCCCTACTCCCCTTAGACCTTGGTTGGACATTTCGATGGATTTTGTTTTGGGGCTGCCAAGGACTAGAAAGGGCCGAGATAGCATTTTTGTTATTGTTGATAGATTCTCTAAAATGGCTCATTTTATTCCATGTGCTAAAACCGAGGATGCTCGTAGTGTAGCTTCATTATTTGTTGAACATGTTGTAAAGCTTCACGGGGTACCGAGGACTATTGTGAGCGATAGGGACTCCAAGTTCCTAAGTCTCTTTTGGAAGTCCATGTGGGGTAGGCTTGGAATGAAGTTACTTTTCTCCACGTCATGCCACCCACAAACCGATGGCCAAACGGAGGTAGTAAATAGAACCTTAGGGTCTATGCTACGTTCTATGGTTAAAGGTAAACTGACTTCATGGGAAGATCACCTACCCTTGGTGGAGTTTGCATACAACCGGGTAATACATTCGAGCACGGGAATGACTCCCTTTGAATGTGTTTACGGCCTAAATCCCCTTACCCCTTTAGATCTCACTCCTTTGTCTAGTGATCTCATGACCAGCTTAGATGGAAATAAAAGAGCCGAGGCAATGAAGAAAATGCATGAGACGGTGCGGATCAAACTTGAAAAGAAGAACCAAGAGGTTGCAAAAAGGGTAAACAAAGGGAGAAGAAGGCTTGTGCTTGAACCCGGAGATTGGGTGTGGGTGCATCTTCAGAAGGATCGGTTTCCAGCTCAAAAGAAGTCCAAATTGCTGCCAAGGGGTGATGGTCCTTTCCAAGTACTTGAGAGAATCAATGACAACGCCTACAAGATTGACCTTCCACCAGAATATCAAGTGCACAACACTTTCAACGTTGGTGATCTCTCCCTCGTGGATGCGGTTGAAGATGACCAAGTGCTGATTTTGAGGTCAAATTCCTCTCAAGATGGAGAGGATGATACGGTTGGGGCAGCCTCCATAGGTACACGGCCTTTCACACGAAGCCAAGCTCGGGAATTACAAAAACTCCAAGCTTTGTTCATGCAAGTGGCCGTGTGTGAGTTGGTGATTGAACCAACCAAGGACCTAAACATTTTTATGTGTGATACGGGACAAATGGCCATCTTATATTTTGATGACATCTTTGGAGGCCAACATATAGAGGATCAAGACTTGGTCACCTCGAGAATACAAGAACATGCATGGAGAACCTGTTCTGAGCATAACTTAAAGCAATCTCGCGTGTGGAAGATTGCTTGGAGCATTTAAGATTGAGGACTCACGGTTTTGGACCTTAATTAAGGGCATTTTGGACATTACACATGGTGTATTAACACACCATGGCCGCACCTATCATTAAGGGCAAGGTGGTCTTTTTGTCTTCTTTTGTAATACACTATAAATAGGTCATTTTAGCTCATTTCTTGTAGTTTTTTTGGATAATGAAGAATTGAAAGACATATTCTCTCTCTTTTGAGAGTGTAACACCATTAGTTGTAGGACTTGGAAAAGTCACCCTTAGCATAGGGCTTGGAAAAGCCAATATTGATCTTTGCTTGGAAACGGTAGATCTTGAGGCGAGTTCATTCCCTTGGTGGTCACCGTAAGAGTGTGGTTTCGATTGTTACATTCATTAGGGGTTAGTGTTGAAATACACTTGGTTCTTAATCTTGTAATAATCTTAGTCTCACTATCTATCTTTAATTTTCTTGCAAATCGTGTATGTGTTGTGTAGTGGACTGTTTTGGGGTCTTCGTTGAATCCGAAACTTGTATTATTGTTGTTCATCTTGTTCATCACGTTTGTCACTGTTTTGGTGTTAAAATATACTCTTGTATCTTGTATTCTTGTTGTTGGTAGCGAATCCGAGTGAGGTCTCCATCTTGGTCCTCGAATCCTTAAGATTAGTGGACTGATTTGGTGGTTGTTTCGTGCTTCCCTTGTATTTCTCGTATCAATGTGTGAAGAGAGGTCTTAATGTGTAATAAGCTACTCTTCAAGGTTGGCACAAGAAGCAAGGGCGGATGGGTTATTTTACCCCTTTTGTTTGTAGTATAAATAGAACATGTTAGAGAGTTAGTACTCACTTTTTGAATGCTGATTTTTGTAACCTAAGAACACTAAACTTTTCTCTCTCTCTTCCACTCTTGGAAGCCGCCACTACTATCTCACAAGTAGAGGGATACTTGTGTTGTCTCTTTGGCTAGAAACAAGGGTTTTGAGGTCGTTGAGTGCCTCTTGGTCCTCGTAAGAACTTGGTGTTTATATTCATTAGACTTAGGGTCCTCTCTTGATGTTAGGGTTCTTAGTTTCTTGAATGTTATATGTCAAGTTATCTATCTTTCCTTATCTTGTGGTTGTTGTTGATTTTGTCATCTTAAAGTCTAGTGAAGCCGTGTGGGGCTCTTTTCGATTCACTAGCATTGTTGTTTATCTTGTTATTCTTCTGTTGTTGGACTGAAAAACCAAAACTTTAAACTTGTTGATCTTGTGTTGTTGGACTGAAATCCGAGCCTACTTGAAGCTCTTGGTGTTGTTGGTTTGATTTTGTATCAGAAGGAGAGGCCAAAATAAAAAAAATAATACTAGAGTCAAAAGAAGAATAAACGCAAAACTCTTACGACTCTAATTCATTTTGGGGTGACAATGCTTTAGAGGAAGCTAACCCAAAGTTAGGTGTTGGACCTCGTTCAACCCACTTTTCACCATTAGGCATAGAGAATATGATGAGGATCCATACTTTTGACCAAATAGAGTATTGTGGGGAGGTGGAGTTCAACTCTTATATTTTGGAATTGGTCATTTCGAAGGAGCACATGGAACCCCATCCATCAAAGGCCAAGATGCTTAATTTCCGATGTACAAGGAATAGCCTATTAATGTTCTTGCTTTTACCCAAGGAGCAAATTCGAAAGTTTGATGTGAAGTTGGGTAAAAGGTTTAAGTTTTCAAAATGGGGAGATCAAAGCTTGCTTGCCATTTTACCACCTCTTCCAAGTTTTATCTTGGAAGATTTGAATTTTTTATCCCTCTGCCGTTCATTTCATATTGAACGAAAGTTGGGATGAAGATTCAAATTTTCTAGGTGGAGACATAAAGAGAAGGAGTAGAGCCGTCGTGCTGCAATGTTAAACTAAGCACTCGATGGGAGGCAACCCATCATACCACGAAAAGTGGCACGTATCCTTTTAATTTATGCATGCTAGGATAGATTTTGATTTTAATTTTTGTGCATGCATAATCCCTACAATGTGGTGCCACGAGGCATTTTGATCGAAGTTGAGAAAGAAAAGTGTGAAATTGGCAAGTTTGGACTGAGAAGTAAATGCAAAAAACCCAATTGTTGGGTCTCAGTTATTGCTATTGCGGAACTATGACCGCAATCGCGGTCAATTCAATTCAAAAGATCATCCGATTATCCATTCTTCCCATTATCCCTTTCTCAATTTCTCTCAAAATCCTCTCCAATTTTTCGGCATTGCATTGCATATCCAAGTGGCATATCATTCCAATAGCATCATTTAAATTGGTAAGTTGTCCTAACTCCGATGATTTTGATATAAATGCATGCTTTGAACTTGTACCGTATAAAAAGGGCCTGAAATAATTTTGTGTTACCAAATACATGCTTAGTTGTCATTGTGTTGTGGTTAGCTATTGTAGTTAGTGTTCACACTATTGGGGAATTCTTGAGTACCCAAAATTAAGCCTTAAGCTGCTTAAATGGACGTGTACACCATGTGTACGACTAAAAAGGCCCTACGAAATCAATGTTCAATTTCCTTAAGCTCGGGGCTGTGGTCACATACTTTAGGCATGGAATTCTCTATTTATAATATTGTTATGCCTACTCGAAACAAGGGATTAGGGTTAAAATTGTATCTCGAGGTAATGTGCAGAACTATTAACTCGGTCTCAAGTACGCCATACCTGAGGGCTGGTTCTGGCAGACATTAAAATTTATGCAGACCCCCTTAGCTGCCCCTGAAACCTTCTATAGCACTACCTCTTGAGCTTATCTGTTTGTGCTAGCATAGATTTGGTGATAATTCTAGTATTGGCCTGAAGTGCATTGCTTACAGGTTCTAAAGTTACTCTAAAATAGGACACTCTGACGATACCTGATTCATGTCCGCAGAATGCCAACACCAGTACGACACAGACTTTAACAGAACAAAGCTACTCTCTAAAAGGGGTATCAGCCTACACAAGGTGGAAGAGAAGTTCCCAGAATTCCATGCTAGGCTTACTGCAACCAGGTGGATGTATTTTGCCCCTAAACCATGCCTTGCTAATGAGCAATGGGTGTGTGAGTTCTATGCAAACCTCTGCGTAGTCTCCCTCACAAACCTAGTCATGAAAATTTGGGGTAAACAGGTGCACTTCATAGCGGAGCAAATTAATGAAGTGTACGGGCTTCCAAATGCTAACATGGGGGAGTTTCATGCCAAGGCATACGAGCCAGACACTTGTATGGTTGATATCTTATGTCCTGGAAAAGAAGTCCCTTGGGCCACCACCAAGCAAAATATTTTAATGGAGGACTTCAAGGCTGAAGCCAGGCTGTGGATGAACATCATCTGTAGCAGAGTCTCACCATGCACTCACATGACTATTGTCACAGACATAAGAGCTCGAATGGTAGCATGCATCTTATCTAGAATTGCTCTGAATGTGGGCGAGATTGCTCTCTTCGAGTGGAGGTACTTCAAGAACCAGGGAGGTACTCATCTTCTCCTTTCTTCCCTTATCACTGAATTATGTAGAAGAGCAGAAGTAGAAGAGTACGACACGGACACTTGGGTACACCCTAGCTTCCTCATCTACCCACTAAAATTCAGAGGCGAAGGTGCACCAGGTCAGAGTAAAAAGAGGAAAATGGACTCGGGCAAATCAGTATAAGAGGTCATAGACTCTTGCAGACCCTCATCAGCCACTGCCTTTAATGATATATTTGTTCAGATGTAGGGGGCGAGGGAAATATTGACTGCCTCAGGGACCAGGAGAGTCCCCCATCGCTCATCACTCATACATATCCCAGTCAGACTATGAGAGATACAGAGAGAAGCAAAAGAAGCAGGGAGCCACTGTCGCCCATTTGGAGAGAGCTTATTCAGCTTTGGCTGCTTCTCACAGAGACCTCAAAGACTCGCATAAAAAAATAGTGAAGAGAGAAAAGAAAAGAGAAATTTTTCAGAAAGTTGTGGAAGGGGGAAGGTGCTCAAACCCAACCATCCAATACCTTCATCGAGATTAGATAGTGAGGATGAGGCACCTGTAGAGTGGTCAGCTGATGATGCGGAAAATGCGGGTGGTGGTGATACCGAGTCAATAGGGGAAGATAAATCTTGATACAGATATAAGGAGAACCTCTTACTTTTGCTTTCTTACACATGCGGTGAGGACACTCATTCCTTATAGATGGGGGTGCCCCCGGATCTGTATTATTTGGGTAATACATTGCTGGATATATTTTTTATGATTATGTTGGGATGACACTCTGGATATTTTTCTATTATGTCTTGAGATGCTACATTTTTTGGTACTCTGATGGTGCCCCACATTTTATGGATTATCATATTTTTCTTTTATTTTTAGTGTTCTTGTAATTTTATTTTATTTTGATCTTGTTGATGCATGACTAGCTTTGCCCTATAATGGATTGAGTGACGATATTCTTATAGGTAAAGCATCATGTTTGGGTTTGAGACATGGATACAAGGGAATTCTGAGTACCCGCATCATAAATGTAAAGAATGCAAGGGAAGTTTGAGTACGTGTGGCATTTTCTTTTGTTAAAACTGGGGTCACTTTATACACCATTGGCAAAGTCTGAGTAGCCATATGATTAGCTTTCCCATATTGAGCCTAAATGTGCGACTAAGGTTTTGGTTATAGCCATAGTTTAGCAAATTGAGCGTGGTGCTAATGTAAAACAAACAACCCCCTCCATCCAAAAATTTTCAAAAATCAAGAGCATGGACGTGCGCGACTTTGTAACAAATCTTTTCCTATTTTTGTGGCTCCGCATACTGTTAAATTGTAAATAATGTTAAATACTCCAATTTTGTCTCACAGAAGGGACAATTGAGCCTCCTTAGCGTGTTTTTGCATGCCATGAGCGGCGAGCTTTTTGCATTTATCTCTCGTATACTTATGTTATCTAGAACTTGCTTTGTTGGTCTCTCAAGGCTAGTTTTTATTGTATGTGGTTAGAGAAATGATCTTAGGCCATTCTTGGGATTTTGGAAGCCACTTTATCCTAAAAACCTACCCAAATATGAATGTAACCCCTAGTTACCCACTTTGAGCCTTTGGACCTTTCTTTGACAAATGCATTACAAGCCGTGAACTATTCTTTTTATCCCTCTTTTGAACCATACCCTCCTTGAACTTGAAAATGTAACTTAAGGTTAAAATCCTAAGTTGGGGTGGTAAAGTTGATGGAAAGAAGTTGGAGGCCACAAAGTGTTAGTAAAATGCCAAGGTGCCTAAGTGATGTAAACAAATTTTTAGAAAAACAAAGAGTCCAATAAAGGATAGAATTGAATGAATGATTCAAGAAAATGAAATAAAACAAAAGTGGTGAATAAAGGAAGTGAATTGTAGGCATGAGAAAAGAGAAAACAAAGAAGAGTGGCCAAATAGTCAAAAAGGAAGATTGAAAAGTGTGATGTTGATGTTCAAGGAAGGGAGTAGCCGTGTTGTTCCCAAACAATGTCCTACCCTAACCTAAACCTATATTAAAAGCTTAGAAAGACCTATGAGATCTCCAAACATTTACTTTCTTTGTAGTTGTGATTGAAAATAGGGGCAAGCCTATGGTATAACACTTGTTGCATTGAGAGTTTGTGCACTTAAAATTATTTTTTGCATATTTTGTATCTTGATATGAGGAATTCTCTTTCTTGTGAGGACGACATGTGAAACAAGTTAAGGTTGGTGATTTTGTCACATTCCGACAATCAGGCGCAATTTGAGTATAGCTTAGTTGTGGTAAAAAAAGGAGTCAATTCTAGAGTATTGGTTTTTGGTTGCTTGGTCGCTCTTTGAAGTCCTATGTATCCGTGATTTTAGTATTTTATAAGGAGGGGTTTAGCGAAGTTAGCTTAGCCCATGTGCAATGAGTTTTATGTGGTTGCGATTAATGTCGAGGTCATTGTGATCTTCAAGGTTGGGAATAAATGAGTGTGTCTCATGGTAAGAGGTAGTGTTGCTTGAGGACAAGCAAATACTTTAAGTTGGAGGTGTTGATGAGTGGTGATTTTACCACTCAATCTCACTAAACATTCGTGAACTAATCCTTGTTTTAAATGAATAAATGAGACATATTCGTGATTAAATGCACTAAGGGTGTGTTTGGTATGATGGAAAATATTTTCCTGGAAAATAAGTTGGTTTTCTATTTATTTTCTCGTGTTTGGTTGGTGAGTGGAAATTATTATTCAAAAAATATTTTATGGTGTTTGGTTGGTGAGTAGAGAATGTTTTCAGAAAAATATTTTCTAGTGTTTGGTTGGTGAGTGAAAAAATATATTTTAGAAAATACTACTTTGTTAATTAGTATATTACTGCCTCTAGCAACTCAACAATTTATAAGATCTAATTTAAGCATAGAAAATAATATCAATGTCGACTACTAAAATATTACAAGTCACTAAAATTTCAGCAACTACTAATTAACAAATATAGGAAACACTTTTCAATATTTTGTCAGGACAATTTCAAGATACTACAATCAATAGAAATACAACGGAACGACAAGCTTATTCAACCTTGTAAAACAAGCTACATCGATGACAAAATGGAATATGCAATTAGCAAAAGTAACATAGGTAAGTCTTCCTCTATGCATATGGAAATAACAGTACATTCAACGAACATTGAAAAAGGGGAAAATTTGGGCCTAACTATTTTATATTTCAAGATGTGAAAAATTAAAGCAAAGTACAGTGAAAAATATTTCTAAGTAATGTGAATTTTTTGAGTAATGTGAATATGAGTGTTGTTGGGGTGGGAAAGAGGGGCGGGGGTGGGGGCATAAGTCACATTTGTCATTTTCTGGAAAATGATTTTCCTTGACCCATGAGGGAAGTCATTTTCCCTCAAATAGAGGAAAATAAGTTATTTTGGAAAATATTTTCCCAATATTTTAGTACAACCAAACAAGAAAAAATAAGAAAACATTTTTCAAAAAATATTTTCCATTATACCAAAGACACCCTAATATCCACTCTTTGCAGGTATAGAGTTGAAAAGATAGGAAGAAGTGGATTGGAGCGTGAAATGATCAAAAGTGAGAAGAATGTGCAGTTGCAGACTTCGAGTAGGAACTGGCCTCAGTTACCGCGATCGCGACCTGGTGACCGCGGTCGCGATAGTCAAACAGAAGTCAGGAAACCGCGGTCGCGTCCACACACACACGATCGTGGCCTAGTGGAAGACTGCAGCCTAAGGGAAAAATAGAAAATGCACGTGACGGATCCCAAAAATGTGACAAAGGAGGGCTAAAACCCTAAACAATGGTTTATTTAGAGAATTCCATCTTCTCCAATTTTTAGGTTTAGTTTTGTTCATAGCCTCTATTTTTGAAGAAGAAAGTATTATATAAATTTTGGATGAAAAATACATTGGAGACTTTCTAAGTGGAAGATTTGCTCACTTCCATTGCTGATATTGTGGTAGATCCAAGTTTGAAGTAACATTTGCTTAAATCTTCAACAAATTAATTCAATGGAGATTATAGGTATATCTATGCTTATTTATCTTATGTGTAGCTAAATCTCTCTCTTGGGGTTATGTGTGAATAGGGGTTTAAGTGTGTATGGGTTGTTATTGTTAGCATCCATTTGGTAGTTCATGTTTATGGGTTTTGTCATTGCTATGTTATTTTGGTTGGAATTTGATGGGTGAAAGCCCCAAATACCCACAAGGGTTTTATGGGTGAAAGCTCCAAACTCTAAAAAGTTCAAGGCCATCTTCGAAAGAAGGGTTTTGGGTGAACTTTAGGAATCCATGTCATCCTCGAAAGAGGGATGTGGAGACCTAAGTATAAAGATAGACAATTATGTATGTAGTTTGCTAAATTTTCACTATCTTAGACATAAGGGTGAATATAAGGTTAACTATGTCGTAGGTGTCATCCTAGATATATAGATGCCTAGATTGAGGTTGTGGTTACCAATTGTTGAACACACATATTAGGTATTTGAAAGAATCAATAGGTGAAAGTTTGGTGTTTTGTTGAAAGACTAGCATCAAAATCTATAACCAAGCCTACCCATATTTGATTTACTAAATCGATGTTGATAAGTAACTTCCACATGCCACTCCCTTAGTAGTGCATAATCCCAAGATCCGTGTTTAATTGTTAAAACTCTAAATATTCATAGCCCCGAATTTATACTAGAAAAAACCAAAAAGAAATATTAGTGTTGGAACCTATCCCCCATTTTATCTTTTTGTACATTTTGTTTGAATTTAACTTGAATCTATCATTTCAAATTAATTTGATCGCTACTCATATTGTTCCTCTTGGATTAGACCCCGACTCCAAAGTTGGGTACATATATTGACGACCGCCTTGTACTTAAATTGACGTGTAAGTTGAGCGTTATCACTTACATAGGATAAATATGATATAAAGGCATAATGGGATGATAATAGACGATGATAAACCTTTTTAAAATACAATTGGAGGAGACAAGTTTGTAGTAGGTGTAGGGTCAGATGCAAGTAAGAATAATCTGAGCCTAATGTTATACGTAGATGACGATGATAAGTCAGGAGTTGTGGCACTGTAGATAGAGTTATAGAAGGTATTGTATATTCCTCTAAAGTCGATGCAGGTAAGATTGGTGGCAATATGGATGAAGATGTAGAAGTAATGGTACGATCCTCAAAAGTTGATACAAGTAAGACCTCAACCATGTTAGGATGATCAAAATCAGAAGAAGATATAAAGTAAGGTTGAGACTCAAGGAATGTGACATCAGTTGACATAAGGTACCGACGAAGATCAGGCGAGTAGCAATGATATCCCTTTTGCACTTAAGAATAACCAAGAAAGACACATTTCAGGGAACGAGGGCTGAATTTATGTTTCCCTAGGTGAAGTTATAAACAAAACATGTACTCTCAAAGACACGAGAGTATAAGAGTATAAAGTTGATTGAGGATACAATATTGAATAAGGAATTTGATTTTGAATGAAAGATGAAGGCATTCGATTAGTTAAATAGCACGATGCGATGACCGCATCACCCTAAAACGCAGTGGAATATGGGATTGAATGAGAAGAGTATGAGTAGTCTCGATGAGGTGCTTATTCTTCGATTGGTGAGAAACTTTAGGAAAAAAGGAAAAATCAGACATCATGCATCAGTTTTTGGAGAATGATTTGTGTCATTATTTGTTTGGTGGGTGGTGTGCAAAATCCAACACCACGACAAGGATCGAAAAGCTTAAGAGACCAAGACCACCAGAAAACTCTAAATCACGCGCTCCCATGCGCCAGTCGGAAGTACGTTTTCCAGCGAGATCTGTCTCACGCACTAAGAACGTAAGCGATATTCCTATCAATTTTTGAGTTATTCCTTCTTCTGTTGGGGTCGCCCAGCTATTTCGACCAGTTCTTTTCTAGGTTTCAATTGATTTTTTAGATTTCGACGACTGTTAGAGTTTCCGACGACTATTTTTTGGTTGATTCAGACCTTTTGTTCAGAGCTTGCTACTCTTGATACTTTCAAGCCAAATCATCTTGTGAAATTAGAATTTTGGAGCCATAATCTTTCCAATATGATTTAAGTCTGAACCCTTAATGAGGAAATTAGAAAATCAAACGTAACAATCCATGACGAATTGACGAGGTCATTTTGGAAGATATCTACCTGGACCCACACATAATGTATGTTATTCTCGACCTAAGTGTAGAGTTATTTTAATAATTGTGGAAACATTTATGGAATATGTTATTCTTTGCATGATCGACCAACTAAAAATGCTCATGTTGCTCAGTCTAACACCACAAGAAATCAATAGGGTATTTATCCAAAAGGAAATATAATGAGTATCTTCAATATCTTGCAAGTAAGAAGCTATCTCTACTAGTAGCCTCAACTGTACAATCTTCTACCTTTAGATCATGCGTTGTGGACTTTGACACTTTTGATCATATTTTTGGTGATAAATCACGTCTATCAAATATTGTTTATTCCCAGTCTCATCCAACCGTTAGTTTAGCTAATGGTAACCAAACCAGAGCAAAGGGAGTCGGACAAGCTACACCCCTGTCCTCTGTCACTTTAAATTATGTTCTTTATGTCCCTGGTTGTCCTTTTAATCTTGAATCGGTCGGCCATTTGACTCGTGCCCTAAACCGTGGCATACTATTTCTTGAGGACTCATTTATTATGCATGACCATGGTACGGGACAAACAACTGGTGTAGGATATGAATCACAAGGCCTTTGCTACCTTACCTCTCCTAACTCCTTTATAGGATATCCTATTACAGACTCTTCACACATAATTCAAAAACATTTAGGACATCCTAGTTTGTTCAAACTACAAAAGAGGGTTCCTAGTTTTTCTAGTCTATCCACACTAGATTCTGAGTCATGCCAACTTAGGAAACACACTCGAACTACCTTTCAACATAGTACTGAGAATCATACAAAGTCTATATTTTCCTTAATTCACTCTGATATTTGTAGGCCCAGTAAAATGACCTCAACCTTAGGGTTTCATTATTTTGTTAGCTTCATTGATGATTATTCAATATGTACTTGAATTTTCTTAATGAAGGATCGCTCTGATACCATGTGAGAAATATAGGAGAAAAAAATCTTATTGAATTGTTGTATCTAAATTGTTACAGTGAGACCTTATTTATTGACACTACATTAGAATCCTTATCCAACTAGGACATTGACACAACAATCCTTTTCCACGCAGGATTACATAAACTATCTCTATTCCTACTCATATTCTAACAACATATGTTTGAATTTTTTTTCTCCATTTGCACCCTTTCTCATTAAAGCCCAACCTTTCTTTCCATTTTGCGCTTAAGCCCCAATGGACCCTTAAGCTTATTGCACTTCTTGCTTTTAATAATACCCTTAACTTCATCATTGGAAAAATAATAGAAAGACTAATGGACAAGTTGCAGTCTGCAACCTGCCCAAAGAAGGTTTGACTTCAACAACTTACTTTCTAATTCTACAACACTTATTTATTTTTGAAACAAGAAAATTTACTACAGTACATACGTATATCAATAAAGTGCAGACACCGTTCTCTCAGTAAGTCGATCATATCATGCCCCATCCATATAGAGAAGCGAAACCAACTTTGCATCACCAAAAACTATTATTTCAAATTTCTGATGAGGAAAAAAAAGGGAAAATATGTTGCAACCTCTACGGAAAGGTTTGACTTTCACAATATGCTTTCCACAAAAGAAATGTAAAGTAAAGTTGCAAGAATCACAAATCACATAAAACATACAAAAATAAAAAGATTTTTGTGACTTACGAATGAGTTGGAGAAGAGGGCTTGCTATGGCTAGTAACATTGGTGGTGGTGGCTATACCATTCTCAGATTGATTGACAGGCTTCTTCAGAGTTGAAATGTTTCATTTATGTACCAAACTATTGCGCCTGGGTGCTGGAGGCACTTGACTACTCATATTCCCACAATTTAATTTATGCCAAAAGACACATACAGTGCCAAAATTGAAAGAGCAATTTTAATCTACAATTGAATAATATTTTAGGGAAAATTGGATGAACGTGCAATTTTATTTTTTGGATTTGTTAAACTGGAGAAAGAATCATAAAGGGTTGGGAGGTGGGCAATTTTAGGTCGAACGATTTGGAGTGCCCTATCCCAAACCTCTCTCTCTCCCTCTCTCTCTCTTTGCGCTCTTGAGTTTTTGATACGCAGGCTTGAACGGTACCTTCTTCTTTATTAATTTTCTATTGTGATTTGGAGTAATTGGCACCCGCCATAAGAAATATTCGCTACTTTTCCAAAGTTTTTTCATTTTATGGAAAAAATGTTATTTGGTATAAAAACTCCAAATATAACTTCATGTATTTGAAAAAATGAAAATAAGCCTTTAACTTACTTTTATTTTTTTTTAACTTCAACTTCACCTTATATTTTAAAAGGTTTTTACAAATAATTAAAAATCATTTCATAAAAATATGATCAGACATAACTCTAATTCTAACTTTATTTTTTAAAATTTTTTTATGATCAAATGCTCTATTTAAGAAAAATTATCAACAGAAGATTATTAGTATGTTTTAATTATTCATATATATATTTATGTGTTAGTCTATCAAATTATAATATGGAGTAATAATTAATAATACAAAATTTGTCTTCGACTTTTATCATATTCTGATTTTGACATAAGACTAATTAAGTTTACATTCTTTATAAGTGTGTATCACACTAATTAATAATTAAGCTAAAAATGGAAGGTAAAGTAATATAAAATCATACTGCATAAACATAACTTCAAATTACTTTCTTTTAAATTAATAGCAAAGTCATAAACAAAGTCTTTCAATATATGAGCATTTTTCTTACCAGTTAAATAAAAAATTAAACCAAGAAAATTAATTAACCAAAAATTGATAATAAATATCGTATTGATTGATTATCGATTTTGTGTGCTTAGAAATTATAAACTAATAAATCAAACCAATTAAATATAAAACCTTATTGAATCAACGATGGGCTTAACTTTTATCATTGAAGACTTTGTATGCATAATCCAAAATAGAAAAGAATTCATGTAGAACGAGTAAATTTGGCCGCGCTTCATGCAATATTAAAAATATAAATTAGATTCATGAAATTTTAAAGATTTTTTTCAATCTTCAAATTCAAATAAATTAGATTTTAAATTCTAATTTATTTAACACTTAGTTTCGTGTTTAATAAAAGGCAATACCAGAGAAAAAACTTAAATTGAGAAGTAATACAATAATTAATGCTATAACTCCATAGTCATTCTCCTGTTATAGATAAAGATTGCAGTGAATTTCTTTAAAAACTCAAATTTCCTATAAATTACTCTTGAAAAAGTTAGTAAAATACACATGATGCACTATTGGAACACTTTATTTTGAAACTACTCCATTGAAATAAAAAAGAATAACAATATGAAAAAAAAATGATACTACGAAAAAATATATTTATTGTTATGTTCTTATAAATTCATGATCTATAGATGTTTATCGTGCATTTTTCTTCCTGCTTTGCAAACCAAATGACAATATTCAATTCTGTTGTTTCTGCATGCATATTTATCATATTATCAATCATAATATATTAAATGTTTGTGTAGCGTGGAAATTAAAGGATGAAATTTGTAAAGGGTAAAGTGAATAATAAATATTATATAAAAGAAGTCAGTAATACTTCTTCCATATTTGAAAAGGCATCTCTTATTATTTATTTTTTAATGGTTAACCAATGAGTTCGTAAGCAGTTAAAATCGAATAACAATTAAGAACATGAGGCGAAATATCAACGAAAAAAATATACTATAATAAATATAGATATATAGGTAGGAGACTCCAAAGACTTAAGTAATTATATGTATATACTTTAAAGTTATTTAAAAATTAAAACTTATAATGGTGGTTTCGTAACTAAAAGTGGACTAAGAAAATAGGAGACCAAGGATGAATGTTTCCGAAGAAAGGAAGCTCACCACTTCAAAGTCAATGCACGAACCGCTTCGATCGTCTACTCACTACGCAGGAAGAGAAAAAGATGCTCCAGACCCTGTTTCGCATGGGGACATAGTGTCCAGAGATGATTAACGGTTGGAACGCTAGCATGTAACTCAATGATAAGTATAAAATAACATCATCATTCAATAATAAGACAATATATCATATTCAATCACATTCATACATTTATCCTTACTTATAGGTATTTCACATGCTACTTAAGAGGTCAACGCTCATCAATATTCTTGAATATATACTCATAAACAGGGATATACACAACATGTTCATATTATGCCGCAAAGGGAACAAGACTTAGCATGTATTCGAAATACAACTATTCCCATGTCACGAGGTGGACGACTCCGACCTCCCACACTTATAGATTCAAACGTTTCTTTTTAGGAGAGGTAATTGGACCCACCAATCTTATTAGGCAAAGAACTTGAACTATAAGCCATCCATACTAGGTACTTGAACCACTAGTCATCCCATTTGACAAGGGACCGTAAGCCTTTTCATCAGACTAGGGACTTGAACCACTAGTTATCTCATCGGACTAAGGACTCAAACCACTAGTTATTTCATTAGGTGAGGTATTCTAACCTCAATAGATATCTTTAGGCGAGGGACTCAAACCATAAGGCATTTCATCGGACAAGGGACTCAAACCACTAGTCATTCCATTGGACTAGAGACTTAAACCACAAGTCATTCCATTACCATTATTAGTCGACATTCGAACTCTTAACCAAGATCATACATTAACATTGATACAATCCATTTCACATTCAAGGACTATGGCTCATCTAGCTAATTCAACACTATACATGACCACATGGTATTCATGGGAGCCTTCATTGCTCAACAATTTTAATAGGCCAATGACTTAACTCATTTCATCATACAATTCAATTTATGATCATGAAGCCCCACACAACTATGCACATTTCATAGAAATATTATACCACATACTTGTTATACGTTTAGTTCCACACACCAATCAAGTCCTTCTTCATGTCTAGGGGCTTTAGCCTCTCATTGGCCTCCAACTAACAAGGTTATAAACTTGACAATACATGGTTCATAATGACTTTAAAATATCATTTATCAATCAATCATAACTATAGGTCCCTTTCTCTAGTTCAATATACCATCAATAATTTGCTAGACAATTCACTTAGACATTATCACAAATACCTTGATCCATACCTGTAATAAGGCTATTTTTATGGTAGATATCATCAAGACTAGGGTTAATCAATACCCTCATGTTAAACACATACAACAAGTACCCACACATGCAAATCATTATCAATAACATGTATAAACCTAAGTCAAAGCAAAAGTCATCATTATTCATTATTAAGCAACAAAACCCTTTTTATTTGATTTCAAAATCACCATGTACACTTACTAATCCAAGTGTGAAATACATGGGTTTAGAGTTATTTAACAAGGTGAAGAGGTACATGCCTTAAACAACTTGAATCACCAAGAATCTTGACTCCTTCTTGCCACTAGATAGCCACCCTAAAACCCTAGCCTTCAATCCTTCAAAGATGAGTTTGAGAGAGTGCTTAGGGTTTTTGATCCCTACAAAATATATGTTTATGAGGCTACACACATTTATATAGTGAGAGGGTTTAGTGTTTTAGGCATGGGAAATGACCACAAGGCCCTTAGTTAAAAGTTCGAAAATGAACCCGTCCAGGGGTATGACTCACCATATGACTCACTTAAGTGATTTTAACCTAGGGTATAAGTGGTAACCTGACTCTTACCCTAGGACTCTCCTAGGTGACACATACTGTTAAGGGTATGACCATGCACCCTTGAGTCGTATCCAAGGGGTACGACTCATCCCCTAGTCGTATGCTCTACTCATAATAAAACCAGTCCACTCCAAGCGAAGACCTCACTCTATACAACTTAGCTAGTTATGACTCATACCCTTAGGGAACGATTGAGGAGGGGTCACTCGTATAGAAGACAGAATGCTACTCTTCCTAGGCTGCTAAGGGTACAAGAGGGGATGTGAAGGAGGATATGACTTATATCCATTGGGTATGACTCAAGTTCCTAGACATACCCACCATAGAGACACCTAATGGAGAAGTTTTGAGATGGTTTAAAGTCTAGGTATTTTAATTCTTCCCCAAAGGACCACCACTTTAGCCGTCTCTTTGGATGCGGATTTTATAATTTTGATTTTTAAATTCTTTTTACCTGGGAACATATAAATACCTAGTCTTAGGTTTTATTAGGGATCTTTTATCCATCTCTTATCTTTCATTAGGTTTTTCATACTGAAAATACATTGTTACATAGTTTTTCTTTAAGATTCATTGGAGATTTGTGGATCTAGATTCTTTTATCATATTTTCTATTAAAGATTGAAGAACAATAGTTGTGACTTTTTTAAGTAAACTTTGAATTAATTTATGAATAAAACAATGATTTCTTCTCTTTCTTGGGTAGAAATATATGGCTAAGCTCCCATAACTAGGGTTACAGGAGCCTTGATGTGAAAAGCTGATTTTGGGTTGTGAATCTAGTAGATTCCCATGAGTAATTGATATTGCATAAATTCTTCTTCACTTTAATGACTTTTCTTGGTTGCAAACTTGAAAAGTGATCCTAAGAACAACATTTGTTCAAATAGAAAAGTACTTGTTTGGAAAAGAAAGGGTTTACATAGATCTTTAGGCTTTAACCTTTGGATAGAGGGTAGATGCCTTAACCGGATCAACCCATATGAGATTATAGTTGAATTAATACTATGTTCCTTAAGTTTGAAAGAATTAAGGGATAAGTTGCTCATTTAGGTTGAGAAACTAATGGGTAAACCATAGAATTCAATTACTCTTGCAATAAGAATTGTTCATTGGGAATCCAAAATAGTTCACAACCATAGTTGCTTAAGCATCTTGGTAACCATACCTCTAGTTTGACTTCTCTTATTGAATTACTATTAGCAATATAACCTACAGTTGGATTACTTTTTGTGATAAATATTTGAATATAATATATAAATCAAAAGCCCCCTCTATTCTGGAACCTCCGATCAATAGTCTAGTAATAACCACAATATTGAGTGAACATAATATTCTATGTAGGATTCGACACCCAACCCAATTGGGTTCTATATTTGACAGCGACTGCATACACTTTCATAAGAAAGTTATAATTTAGATGTATCAATCTTCCCGGTGTTCCTCTCGATAGGGAAATTAATTTTGGGATTGATCTTGTCTCGGACACTTATCCGATCTCTATTCTTAGATAAATGTTTTATCCATCCTAGTGTGTCTCCGTGGGGTGCTCCCGTGTTGTTCATACGCAAGAAGGATAGTTCCCTTCATATGTGCATTGATTATCGTCTGTTGAACAAAATGACTATAAAGAACAAATATCCTCTTCCTAGGATCGATGATTTGTTTGATCAACTTCAGGGTGCGAAGTGTTTCTCTAAGAATGATCTTGTGTCGGGTTATCATCAACTTAAGATTAGGGATGCGGATATCCTTAAGACTTTCTTTAGAACCCAGTATGGTCACTATGAGTTTCTTGTCATGTCCCATAGGGAATACTGTGTTCACTAAGTATTATGGTTATTACTAGACTGTTGATCGAAAGTCCCAGAATAGAGGGGGCTTTTAATTTATCAATTATATTCAAATGTTTGTCACAAAAAGTAATCCAACTGTAGGTTATATTGCTAATAGTAATTCAATAAGAGAAGTCAAACTAGATTTATGGTTAGCAAGATGCTTAAGCAGCTAGGGTTGTGACCTATTTTGGATTCCCAAAGAACAATTCTTATTGCAAGAGTAATTAAATTCTTTGGTTTACCCATTAGTTTCTCAACCTAAATGAGTAACTTATCCCTTAATTCTTTCAAGCATTTTTCTATTTGAACAAGTGTTGTTCTTGGGTTCACTTTTCAAGTTTGCAACCAAGAAAAGTCATTAAATTGAAGAAGAGTTTATGTAATATCAATTACTCATGGGAATCTACTAGATTCACAACCCAAAATCAGCTTTTCACATCAAGGCTCCTGTAACCCTAGTTATGGGAGCTTAGCCATATATTTCTACCCAAGAAAGAGAAGAAATCATTGTGTTATTCATAAATTAATTCAAAGTTTACTTAAAAAAGTCACAACTATTGTTCTTCAATCTTTAATAGAAAATATGATAAAAGAATCTAGATCCACAAATCTCCAATGAATCTTAAAGAAAAACTATGTAACAATGTATTTTCAGTATGGAAAACCAAATGAAAGATAAGAGATGGATAAAAGATCCCTAATAAAACCTAAGTTTGGGTATTTATATGCTCCCAGGTAAAAAGAATTTAAAATTCAAAATTATAAAATCCACGTCCAAAGTGACGACTAAAGTGGTAGTCCGTCAGAGGTCTGACGGTTTACTTCCGTCATTGATGGTCTTTTAAAGCCCAGTTTGCTTGAGTTTGACGGCCAATGTGGTGGTTTATCAGAAATCTGTTGGTCCACATATGGGCCGTTGCTGATGGTCCTGGAGAGCCCAGTTCTGCTTAAAACTGACGGCTAAAATGGTGGTCCGTCGAAAGACTGACGGTCCACCATATGGGCCGTCACTGAGTCATCTGAAGACATGGGTTCTATTAGGCCTGACGGTTGAGTTGGTGGACCTTCAGTCTTGTGACAAACCACCACATGGACCATCCTGAGTGTTTTAGGATGCCTTATTCTGTATAACACTGACGGTTGAACTAGTGGTCCGTCGCAAGACTGAAGGTCCACCATTTTGACCGTCAGAAGTCTTTTTTGGCTAATTTTCTGAGTCTTATCCTGCAACTAGATCATTACCCTGAAACACTAAAAACCAGCATTAAATACAACCTTGGTTGCTTGAAAACATGCAATTTTCCCAAGAAAAAGATGAAAAATATTCTATAAAAAATCGGAACATCAACACCCTCAAGCAACTCAGCACCAAATTGCAAATATGAACAATATAATGACAAATATTTACTACTGAACCACTTTTCACACAACCATTCACTTGTCATTCACATCATATGGTGTAAAATGTCAGAGTCTATAAACAACATTGTTTCAAATTCAATTCATCTACACAAACATATATACAAAAATCTATAGAAATTAGCCAAATTAAGTATAACATAGTTTTCCCTCATAGTCAAGGAGATCCAACACTCAGTACATTTTGTGGATACAAATCACAACCCTATCACTCATCAAAGAAGTTGCAAACATAGCACATGCACCTATAAGTTTGCCTTTATGGAACTTGTGTATGATAATCAAGCGGCTCTTCAAACATTGCTGAAGTCTGAGTAGCCATATGGTTAGCTTGCCCATGTTGAGCCTAAATGTGAGACTAAGACTTTGGTTGTAGCCATAGTTTAGCAAATTGAGCGTGGTGCTAATGTAAAACAAACAACCCCCTCTATAAAAAAATTTCAAAAATCAAGAGCATGGACAAGAGTGATTTTGTAACAAATCTTTTTCTCCTTTTTCGGCTCAGCATACTGTTGAATTGTAAATAATATTAAATACTCCAATTTTGTCTCACAGAAGGGACAATTGAGCCTCCTTGGCGAGTTTTTGCATGCCATGAGTGTCGAGCTTTTTGCATTCATATCTCGTATACTTGTGTTATCTAGAACTTGCTTTGTTGGTCTCTCATGGCTAGTTTTGATTGTATGTGGTTAGAGAAATGATCTTGGGCCATCTTTGGGATTTTGAAAGACACTTTATCCTAAAAACCTACCCAAATAATATGAATGTAACCCCTAGTTACCCGATTTGAGCCTTTGGACCTTTCTTTGACAAATGCATTACAAGCCGTGAACCATTCTTGTTATCCCTCTTTTGAACCATACCCTCCTTGAACTTGAAAATACAACTTGAGGCTAAAATCCCAAGTTGGGATGGTAAAATTGATGGAAAGAAGTTAGAGGCCACGAAGTGTTAGTAGAATGCCAAGGTGCCTAAGTGATGTAAACAAATATTTAGAAAAACAAAGAGTCCAATAAAGGATAGAATTGAATGAATGGTTCAAGAAAATGAAATAAAAGAAAAGTGGTGAACAAAGAAAGCGAATTGTAGGCATGAGAAAAGAGAAAACAAAGAAGAGTGGCCAAATAGTCAAAAAGGAAGATTGAAAAGTGTGATGTTGACATTCAAGGAAGGGAGTAGCCGTGTTGTTCCCAAACAGTATCCTACCCTAACCCAAACCCACATTACAAGCTTAGAAGGACCTTTGAGATCTCCAACCATTTACTTTCTTTATAGTTTTAATTGAAAATAGGGGCAAGCGTATTGTATAACACTTGTTGCATTGAGATTTCTTTTGTGTGAGAGAGAGTTTGTGCACTTAAAATTCTTTGTTGCATATTTTGTAGCTTGATGTGAGGAATTCTCTTTCTTGTGAGGACGACATGTGAAACAAGTTGAGGTGGGTGATTTTGTCACCTTCCGACAATGAGGCAAATTAAGTATAGCTTAGTTGTGGTAAAAAAGGGAGTCATTTCTAGAGTATTGGTTTTTGGTTGCTTGGTCTCTCTTTGAAGTCCTATGTATCCTTGATTTTAGTATTTTATAAGGAGGGGTGTAGCGAAGTTAGCATAGCCCATGTGCGATGAGTTTTATGTGGTTGTGATTAAAGTCGAGGTTATTGTGATCTTCAAGGCATAAAGGTTGGGAATAAATGAGTGTGTCTCATGGTAAGAGGTAGTGTTGCTTGAGGACAAACAAATGGTTTAAGTTGGAGGTGTTAACGAGTGGTAATTTTACCACTGAATCTCGCTAAACATTTATGAACATTACCTTGTTTTAAATGAATAAATGAGACATATTCGTGATTAAATGCACTAAGGGTGTGTTTGGTATGATGGAAAATATTTTTGATGGAAAATGTTTTCCTGGAAAATAAGTTGGTTTTCTATTTATTTTCTCGTGTTTGGTTCGTGAGTGGAAATTATTATTCGAAAAATATTTTATAGTGTTTGGTTGGTGAGTAGAGAATATTTTCAGAAAAATATTTTCTAGTGTTTGGTTGGTGAGTGAAAAAATATATTTTAGAAAATACTACTAACTGTTAATTAGTATATTACTGCCTCTAGCAACTCAACAATTTATAAGAACTAATTTAAGCATAGCAAATAATATTAATGTCGAATACTAAAATATTACAAGTCACTAAAATTTATGCAACTACTAATTAACAAATATAGGAGACACTTTTCAATATTTTGTCAGGACAATCTCAAGATACTATAATCAATAGAAATATAATGGAATGACAAGCTTATTCAACCTTGTAAAACAAGCTACATCGATGACAAAATGGATTCTGCAATTAGCAAAAGTAACATAGGTAAGTCTTCCTCTATGCATTTGGAAATTACAGTACATTCAACGAATATTGAAAAAAATGAAAATTCGGGCTTCACTGTTTTTTATTTCAAGATGTGAAAAATTGAAGCAAAGTACAGTGAAGAATATTTCTAAGTAATGTGAATTTTTTTAGTAATGTGAATGTGAGTGTTGCTGGGGTGGGGAAGAGGGGCGGGGGTGGGGGCATAAGTCACATTTGTCATTTTCTGGAAAATGACTTTCCTTGACCCATGAGTGAAGTCATTTCCCCTCAAATAGAGGAAAATAAGTTATTTTGGAAAATATTTTCCCAATATTTTAGTACAACCAAACAAGAAAAAATAAGAAAATATTTTTCAGAAAATATTTTCCATCATACCAAGCACACCCTAATATCCACTCTTTGCAGGTATAGAGTTGAAAAGATAGGAAGATGTGGATTGGAGCGTGAAATAATCAAAAGAGAGAAAGAATGTGCAGTTGCAGACTTCGAATAGGAACTGCCCTCAGTTACCGCAATCGCGACCTAGTGACCGCGGTCGCGATAGTCAAACAGAAGTCAGGGAACCGCGGTCGCGGCCACACACATGCGATCGCGGCCTAGCGAAACATTGCAGCCCAAGGGCAAAACTGAAAATGCTCGCGACGGATCCCAAAAATTTGATAAAGGAGGGCTAAAACCCTAAACAATGGATTATTCAGAGAATTCCATCTTCCCCGATTTTTAGGCTTAGTTTTGTGTAGTTCATAGCCTCTATATTTGAAGAAGAAAGTATTATATAAATTTTGGGTGAAAAATACATTGGAGACTTTCTATGTAACGCCCCGATTCCTGAGAACCAAAACGCCACACGGTGCTTATGATCTCGAAGGACCACAAGCTAACCCTTTTTCCTGATATCTGTACCTGTTCACCGCATAATATAATAAAATACATGCAAAAACTGGCTAGCACTTTCCATAAGGTTCAAACATCAAGAAATATACAATACCTTAAACCACACACTAATACATCTGTCTGAAAAGCCTCTACACTGCCTGAACTGTGGAGTTGAAGGGACAATTCCCTAACTAACTCCGTCTACTAAAATCAAATACTGTAATAACAATATCCTCGGATGATGAGGGCTCACTGTTACACCCACTGCTGCTATACAAGTGACTTCTAAGATGCTCCAAGTTTCACTCCTCTGAACCTATGGTGCCCCAAAATAAAAGAACACCATAGCGCGAATGCGTCAGTACTAAGATATACTGAGTATGCAAGCAGGGAAGGCTAAATACAAGGGCTTATGCATGAACATTTAATCAACAGAATAATCATGAGAATAACGAACGAGTACACATATATGAATGCACAGTTCACAACCACTATAACAATTATAACGACTCCAGATACCACAGCTCGGATACCACTTTACTGTCCTCGGAACTCACTATTGTACTGGGGTACTGCACTACTGAATCACAGGATACCAAAATTGATCAATCGAATACACTCACACCCCTGACTCCTGAAGATTTATACTGACACAGAAACCGTGGGAAGTAGTTACATAACTCACCATGACTCCTCATAAGCAACTGAATATGTGGGGCTGCACGCAATAATTTGAATAATATCTTTGATTTCGTAAAACATGCGTACAGAAAATGAAGACTCACATGGCTTGAATTTCATTATACATACTTCTCATAATATTATAGAGAGGAAAACATAAGTAAAATCCCATAAATCATCAATATTCATCATAAATTCTCATGAATCATCATAGATAACCAAACTCATCAACTCAACTCGGAGCGACTCGATAGTTCAAGAAACATACTCTTATGGATAGAGGAGTTTCCTATAACCGACAACCCCACATGAGCCGCGTGGAATACCAATGTTTGCCCTCCTAGGGAGAGCACTCCCATTGGCGGGAGTGTTGTACTCTTGCCAGGGAGTACAACCTTAAAGCTTTCATAATCACAATTCGGCATTCTGGCCAATAATATCATCATCAACAACCCTACGGTGGCACATAGGTTTGGGAAAATATCAAATTTCCCTCTCGGTGCTAAGTAATACTCTCTGACTAGCTCAGAACGCGTTAGGAAATCCACTACAACATCATAAGGGTCTATCATAAAGACCAAATCAAATCTCTTTCTCATTTATCAAATCATATCAATTTGTGGATTCCTAACTCAACACATTTTAGCTCAAAACATTTTAATTTTCCTCAACATCAACATGGTATCAATAATAAAAGCATTTCATCTCTGCGAGCTTAAAATCAATATAAATCATCCCGACTCTGCGGATGCAAATCAATATTCTTAAATGATCATTTTTTCATTTCAATATTCAAATCATGACAATAGCTTTTGAAAAGCATTTAAGATCTTCAAATCATAGTAAGATTTTGTATATCGTAATGTAACTCAAATCATGGCTCTTATATCAAGAATCCTCAAAAAAATAATTTCATAGTAGTGGTATGCAATTTATGGCATAAAATCTCAATTCAAGAAAATAAGATAATAAGGTTATTATGTATACCAATATTGAACGATTCAAAGTTCTATAAATCATATCTTGAAAACACTTGAAATATCAACTCATGGTAGAAATATGAAATTCACCATATCAAATCATAACTTGGGAATAATAAAGTAATCATGTACATCAAAGCTTAAACAATTTATATTTTCATAACCTCATAATTCGTCATTAAAACATCTCGGGTATTTACCCACTTTACCAAATCATGAAATTCCAATGATAAAATCAATTCTTTGGGCACAAGAATGAAAATATATTCTTGTTTAAAACCCCACATACTAAGTTCTCATGGCATTCATTTTAAGTTCTCAAATCATCGAAAATTCATCGATCGTAGCACTACTAAGATTATCGCGGAACTGACTCAGCTCTAGACCAGCAGACTATTTCGAGCATACGTACCCCCAATAATTAATAACATAAGTAATATGTAGTATACAACAATGCATACTCACATGCCCACAGGACATCATGCACCATGCATTCATTAATACCTCACACCAATCATTTGAAGATCATATTCATATACAAGTATTGGGATATCATGCCATTACATCGTAGATCATTCAACAAGGATGCATATGGTTAAGAAAGAATACAACATAACATAGTTCATCCAATTCGGGATACACACAAATAACATACATTCAACACATCATGGTTCACTTCTCACGGTTCTTTCCTTTAAGATCTTGATATATGCAATTCGACCCATAATTAGACATTTCACACTTAGCGTGGCCTAATGGCCTTATCATTTCCCTTAAGCATCATAGTAAACGCGTAGCATGCAAGTATGGTATGAACTCATCACTTCGATCACAAGGGGTCATACGATCCATTCTTCTTCAACTAGGCATTTCTACAATTACCTTGCATGCACCATTTAGGGCATAGGTCAGTATGAACAATTACATGTGATACAACACCATCATTCATCTTAATTCCACCAACTAAAACCCTCGTCCGCACTTACAACCATATCATAAGCCCACAACATCCTCAATTTTAGATAATAACATGGAGTTCATGTTGAACGTATACATAGAAAATAGTCTAGTCATTTATAACTTATTATATCCTAAGAACGTAAATTTATAGCCTCTTGACAATTCCACAAACACCTTACATGCACTTTTAGGCATTGGTGAATTCATCAAATTCTCATATTTTTCGCCACCCCATATATCTCATCCAACACACATAATCATCACATGCATGTATCAACCAACATACACCATCACCACACATATATATATATCAACCAACATGCATAATCATCATGTATATATATATCAAGTAACATACATAATCCTCATATATATCTCAACCATCAAATATCAATCAACATACATATATATATATACATCATCAAAGTCTAGAATATATATATATATATATATATATATATATATATATATATATATATATATATATATATAACTTGAACTTTCAAAAAGGGATTCGTGGACTCTATGGATGAAAGGAGTCCATAGATAAACACTTGCATACCTGGATATTGAAAACCCTTTGAAACTCTTTAGACTTGCAAATTGATTTCTTGAATTTTGGAAGAGAAATAAATTGGAAACCCTAACCCTAAACACTCTTATTATTTTTGAGAGAAAGAGAAGAGAGAAATGAGAGAAAAAAAATAAGGGTCTAAGCTCTTATTTGGGATATATATAGAAGGGAAATAAAAAAAAATGACCAAAATGCCCTTAAAATTCAAATAATGTCAAATCTTTCCTTTGGTGGACTGTTTTGATAGGCTATAGTATATCGATCATAATTTTTTTCTCCGATATCCAAATTGAATGAAAAAACTTTCATTGGAAAGAGGACTCACAGAGCTTTCCGTTGATATATGGCATCTTACCCAGATCATTATGTACAAGGAGTTATGATCGTTTGAAGTTAACCAAAAAAATCGCCTGGCTGCAGTATTTTTTTCCTGCACATTTTACTGTTCACAGTTTGATCGGAATGGTCGTAGTTTGATCGGAATGGTCGTAACTCATCGCTCGAGTGTCCGTTTTGGGTGATCCACATATTTTTGGAAATCTTATTCGATTCTCTACAAAATGGTGGGTTGAAATCTAAGAAATGACACACCGAAAAATTATAAATCATTCTCAAAGATAGGATCCCGACACGTTTACGCACAAAATTTTAACAAAATTTTTTTTCCAGGGTATTACATTATAAGTGGAAGATTTGCTCACTTACATTGTTGATATATTGGGAGAGCCAAGTTTGAAGTAACATTTGCTTAAATCTTCAACAAATTAATTCAATGGAGATTATGGGTATATCTATGCTTATTTATCTTATGTGTAGCTAAATCTCCCTCTTGGGGTTATGTGTGAATAGGGGTTTAAGTGTGTATGGGTTGTTATTATTAGCATCCATTTGGTAGTTTATGTTTATGGGTTTTGTCATTGCTATGTTATTTTGGTTGGAATTTGATGGTGAAAGCCCCAAATACCCACAAGGGTTTGATGGGTGAAAGATTTAAGCTCTAGAAAGTTCAAGGTCATCTTCGAAAGAAGGGTTTTAAGTGAACTTTAGGAATCCATGTCATTCTCGAAAGAGGGATGTGGAGACCAAAGCAATGATAGACAATTATGTATGTAGTTTGCTAAATTTTCTCTATCTTAGACATAAGGGTGAATATGAGGTTAACTTTGCCATGAGTGTCATCGTAGAAATAGAGATGCCTAGATTGAGGTTGCGGTTACCAATTGTTGAACACACCTATTAGGTATTCAAAAGAATCAATGGGTGAAAGTTTGGTATTTTTTTGAAAGTCTAGCATCAAAATATATAACCAAGCCTACCCATATTTGATTTACTAAATCGATGTTGATGACTAACTCCCACATGTCACTCCCTTAGAAGTGCATAATCCCAAGATCCGTGTTTAATTGTTAAAACTCTAATTATTCATAGCCCCAAATTTATACTAGAAAAAAACAAAAAGAAATATTAGTGTAAGAACCTATCCCCCATTTTATCTTTTTGTACCATTTGTTTGAATTTAACTTTAATCTATCATTTCGAATTAATTTGATCGCTACTCATATTGTTCCTTGTGGATTCGACCCCGACTCCAAAGTTGGGTAAATATATTGACGACGACCGCCTTGTACTTAAATTGATATATAAGTTAAGTGTTATCAGATACAGAGGACAAATATGATATAAAGGCATAATGGGATGATATACCTTTTCAAAATGCAATTGGACGAGACAAGTTTGTAGTAGGTGTAGGGTCAGATGAAAGATAGGAATCATCTGAGCCTAATGTTATACGTGGATGATGATGATAAGTCAAGAGTGGTGGCACTGTAGATAGAGTTATAGAAGGTATTATATATTCCTCTAAAGTCAGTGCAGGTAAGACTGGTGGCAATATGGATGGAGATGTAGAAGTAATGGTAGGATCCTCAAAAGTCGATACAAGTAAGACCTCAGAAATATTAGGATGATCAGAATCAGAAGAAGATGTAAAGAAAGGTTGAGACTCAATGAATGTGATATCAGTTGACATAAGGTACCGACAAAGATCAGGCGAGTAGCAACGATACCCTTTTGCACTTAAGAATAACCAAGAAAGACATATTTCAGGGTACGAGGGCTTAATTTGTCTTTCCCTGGGTGAAGTAATAAACAAAACATGTACTCCCAAAGACACGAGAGTATTATAGTATAAAGTTGATTGAGGATACACTATTATTAAATAAGGAATTTGATTTTGAATGAAAGATAAAGGCATTCGATTAGTTAAATAGCACGATGCGATGACCGCATCACCCTAAAACATAGCAGAACATGGGATTGAATGAGAAGAGTGTGAGTAGTCTCGGTGAGGTGCTCATTCTTTGATTGGTGAGAAATATCAAGAAAAAAAAAGAAAAATCAGACATCATGCATCAGTTTTTGGTGAATGATTTTTGTCATTATTTGTTTGGTAGGTGGTGTGCAAAATCGAACACCACCATAGGATCGTAAAGCTCAAGAGACCAAGACCACTAGAAAACTCAAAATCACACTCTCCCACACGCTAGTCGGAAGTACGTTTTCTAGCGAGATCTGTCTCACGCACCGAGAACGTAAGCGATATTTCTATCATGTTTGAGTTATTCCTTCTTCTGTTGGGGTGGCCCAGCTATTCCGATCAGTTCTTTTCTAGATTTCAATTTATTTTTTAGATTCTGATGACTGTCATAGTTTTGGACGACTATTTTGTTGGTTGATTCAGATCTTTTCTTCAGAGCTTGCTATTCTTACTGCTTCCATGTCAAATCATCTTGTGAAATAAGAATTTTGTAGCCATAATCTTTCCAATATGATTTAAGTTTGAACCCTTGATGAAGAAATTAAAAAATCAAATGTCACAATCCATGAAGAATTGACGAGGTCATTTTTGAAGATATCTACCTGGACAGACCATAATGTATGTTATTCTCGACCTAAGTGTAGTTATTGTAATAATTGTGGACATACTCATGGAATATGTTATTCTTTGCATGATCGACCAACTAAAAATACTCATGTTGCTCAGTCTAACACCACAAGCAATCAATAGGGTATTTATCTGAAAAGAAATATAATGAGTATCTTCAATATCGTGCAAGTAAGAAGCTATCTCTACTAGTAGCCTCAACTGCACAATCTCCTACCTTTAGATTATGCGTTGTGGACTTTGGCGCTTTTGATCATATTTTTCGTGATAAATCAGGTCTATCAAATATTACTTATTCCCACTCTCGTCCAACCGTTAGTTTAACTAATGGTAACCAAACCAAAGCAAAGGGAGTTGGACAAGCTACACCCCTGTCCTCTGTCACTTTAAATTATGTTCTTTATGTCCCTTGTTGTCTTTTAATCTTGCATCGGTCGACCGTTTGACTCGTGCCCTAAACTGTGGCTACTATTTCTTGAGGACTCATTTATCATGCATGACCGTGGTATGGGATAAACAACTGGTGTAGGATATGAATCACAAGGCCTTTACTACCTTACCTCTCCTAACTCCCCTATAGCATGTACTATTACAGACTTTTCGCACATAATTCACAAATATTTAGGATATCCTAGTTTGTTCAAACTACAAAATATGGTGCCTAGTTTGTCTAGTCTATCCACACTAGATTGTGAGTCATGCCAACTTATGAAACACACTCTAACTACCTTTCAACATAGTATTGAGAATCGTGCAAAGTCTATGTATTCCTTAATTCACTCTGATATTTGTGGGCCTAATAAAATGATCTCAATCTTAGGGTTTCATTATTTTGTTAGCTTCATTGATGATTATTCAAGATGAACTTGAATTTTCTTAATGAAGGATCACTCTGATACCATGTGAGAAATATAGGAGAAAAAAATATTATTGAATTGTTGTATCTAAATTATTACAGTGAGACCCTATTTATTGACACTACATTAGACTCCTTATCCAACTAGGATACTGACACAACAATCCTTTTCCAAGCAGGATTACATAAACTATCTCTATTCCTACTCATATTCTAACAACATATGTTTGAATTTTTTTTATCCCTTTGCACCTTTTCTCATTAAAGCCCAGCCTTTATTTTTATTTTGCGCTTAAGCCCCAATGGACCTTTAAGCTTATTGCGCTTCTTGGTTTTAATAATACCCTTAACTTCATCATTGGGAAAAAAAGTAGAAAGACTGATGGACAAGTTGCAGTCTGCAACCTGCCCAAAGAAGGTTTGACTTCAAGAACTCACTTTCTAATTCTACAACACTCATCTATTTTTGAAACAAGAAAATTTACTACAGTTCATACGTATATCAATAAAGTACAGACACTGTTCTATCAGTAAGTCGATCATATCATTCCCCATCCATATAGAGAAGCGAAACTAACTTTGCATCACCAAAAACTATTATTTCAAATTTCTGATGAGGAAAAAAAGGGAAAATATGTTGCAACCTCTACGGAAAGGGTTGACTTTCACAATATGCTTTCCACAAAAGAAATGTAAAGTAAAGTTGCAAGAATCACAAATCACATATAACATACAAAAACTGATACGGGTGTACAAAGCTGTCCAATACGTTCTCGACCATTCACACGAAGCCAAGCTCGGGAGTTACAAAAACTACAAGCCATATTCATGCAAATGGCTGCGTGTGAGTTGGTACTTGATCCGCCAAAGAGCTTCAACGTTTTTAAGTGTGAAAATGAACCTTGAAGTATAATAAACTACACTCTAAGGGCACCCCATGACTGAAGGGTAGGAAGGTCATTTTCCCTTCATTTTGTGTGTAATATAAATAGATGCTATTAGGGTTATTTTCAGCACTTAGTTCATTCTTCATATTTCACAACAACAAGTCTTGTAACATTGAATATTTCTCTCTCTCTTGTTCTTGAGAGTAGAACCTGAAATCTGTCCAACAAGTGTAGTTACACTTGTGTTGTTTCTTGGCTAGAAACTTGAGATCTTGAGGTTCATGAGTTCCTCTTGGTCTAAGTAAGAACTTGGTACTGAAATCTTTTGGTCTTAGGGTCCTATCTTCAAGTTAGGGTTCATAGATTCTAAGATATCTTTGTGTCAAGTTACTATCTTTCATTTTGTACTCTTGAAACTTTGTAGTAACTTAGTGAAGCCGTGTGGGGCTGATTTTCGATTCACTATAGTTACTACCATTTGTTGTTCTTGTTGTTAACATTGTACTCTTGTAATCTATCATCTTGTGTTGTTGAACCATTGTTTAATGTTATTGTTATCTTCTTGTTCTCCTTGTGTAGCTACTGTTTTGGTGTTGGTATTTCTTCAAAATTTCGTGATTGTTGTTGTCTTCACATATTGGAGTTGTTATCTTCAAGCTCTCGGAATTGTAGTGTGTTTGGATGGATTTTGTGGCAGATTTGATACGCTCCAAGTTAGTAGTGTATCATTTGGTATCAAAGCCATCTTTGATTTTGTTCTAACAAGATCAATCTTGGGCTTGAGACTTGAAAACTACAAAAAAAAAAAAAAACTGAAATCTGAAAATTTCAGAAATAGTCAAATCTGCTACCTTTGTGTTCTTGGCCAAAAATTGTGATATGTTGTTGTATGGGCCGAGATTTTCTTGTTTTTTTTGGCTAGATCTTGTAGTATTTTTCTTGTATAGAGTGTTTCTAGTGTTGGTTTCTTTCTCACCAATACTAAAGGTGTCAAGATCTAAAGATTGAGCTTATAATATTGACCATAGTTGTGGTGCCTTGTGGCTGGCTGTTTGTTGTTACTTGTTGTTGACAATTGGTGGTGTTGTGTTGTGTTTTGAAGAAGTTGTTGTTGAGTTCTTGAAGGTTGTTGTGGTGTTCATCAAGTTCTTCATCTTTTCTTACAACTTTAGACAACCAAAAAGTGTGATATAAATTCAAGAGTTGAAGCTGAAAATTGTAAAGCATGTTGTGAGAAGCCTTGAACCCATCATTTCTTAGACTAGGCTTCTACTTTTCAGCAACTTTTTTTCTTATTTCAAGAACCTAGTGTTACCTTTTTCTTATTTCAAGAACCTAGTGTTGTGGGACAAGGTACTTTTCTTATTTCAAGATTTATGTTTTCCCTCCAAGACCAATTGTCATCCTTTCCAAATTGTGTAAAGATTTAAATTTCAGAATTGGTGCTTAAATTGTGTGGGACCAAGACCAATTGCATGCTGCCACATCACCCATTTGCTACTGTTCACGTCACCCATTGGCTACTGTTCACGTCATTAATAAGCTCAAATTTAGGTTTTCTAGTTTCTAATTGTTGATTCTTAGTTTCATTACTTGGTTCTAGAACTAATTAACATGCTAGTACACTCCTACTAGGTTGTCAATTAGTCCTTTTGAATTCTCTTGTTCGTGTCCACGTTTAGTTGGGTGCTTTTATTCGTTTGAATACGTTGTAACTTCTTAAATCCAGTCCGTCGAGAATTCTTTGAGTTTCAAACAAGAATCCACTCCGGACAAGAGCTTTACTCATATCTTAAGGATTCACGGTTACTAGCCAATCTACAACATTTGTGGAGCTCAAGTGTGAGTGAGGAGAGGTTTAACGCTAACTTGTTTGCTGATTGTGTAGATAACACCTTGACATGGAAGGAAGAACATCCGAAAGTGGGGGTACTACTGAACAAGACACTATGAAGGCCACACTTGAGGCCATTACCAGAAGTTTAGAGAGGTTGAACACGGAAGTTGGGGCAATGAGGGGAGATTTGTGATACAAAATCAAACCAACAACACCAAGAGCTTCAAGTAGGCTCGGATTTCAGTCCAACAACACAAGAACAACAAGTTTAAGTTTCGGTTTTTCAGTCCAACAACACAAGAACAACAAGATAGATAACAATGCTAGTGAATCGAAAAGAGCCCCACACGGCTTCACTAGACTTTAAGATAGCAAAATCAACAACAACAACAAGATAAAGAAAGATAGATAACTTGACATATAACATTCAAGAAACTAAGAACCCTAACATCAAGAGAGGACCCTAAGTCTAATGAATATAAACACCAAGTTCTTACGAGGACCAAGAGGCACTCAACGACCTCAAAACCCTTGCTTCTAGCCAAAGAGACAACACAAGTATCCCTCTACTTGTGAGATAATAGGGGCGGCTTCTAAGAGTAGAGAGAGAGAGAAATGTTTAGTGTTTTTAGGTTACAAAAATCAGCATTCAAAAACTAATGAATAACTCTCTAGCTTGTTCTATTTATACTACAAACAAAAGGGGTAAAATGACCCATCCGCCCTTGCTTCTTGTGCCAACCTTGGAGAGTAGTTTATTACACATTAAGACCTCTCTTCACACATAAAAACGTTTAGGTCCTTGGTTGGTTCAATCACCAACTCACACACGGCCATTTGCATGAACAAAGCTTGGAGTTTTTGTAATTCCCGAGCTTGGCTTCGTGTGAAAGGCCGTGTACCTGTGGAGGCTGCCCCAACCGTATCAATTTGACTATGATAAGTGGGAGATTGGAGCAAGTGGAGAGTCAAAGGAACTCTCGTCCATCCACTCCTCATCATATTCCTTCAAGTGGGCATGAAAGAACTTCATCCACAACTATCTCACCAGAAACATTGCACCAAATAATGAATCCACCTCTAGCCCCACTAAATGCCACAAATCATACCACTACTTTCCCTCCAAACCAAGAAGTGAATAGACCACGCCATTCCCAAACTCCTCCAATTCGACAAGAAGGATGTAGCCATCCATTACCTCCACAAAATCTGAATGTACCTTACCAAACTCCACCAAATCAAAGACCACCACCTCCACAACTCCCAATGCCTCCAAATCAGATTCCAAATCACCAAAACCGACCAGCTCACTTTGAGGAACATGGTAGGGAGGAGTATGATGGATATGGAGCCTTTGATGATGCTTACATGAGAGAGGAGGAGCTAAGAAGGGGTCGTGTTGATCCAAGGAGGTACCGAGGGTATGGAGAAAGGGGAAATCGACACCAAGAAAGAGACGTAGGCATAAATACCATCAAATTGAGCTTACCTATCTTTAAAGGTGAAAGTGACCCCGAGGCCTACTTAGCATGGGAATCAGCTTGTAACAAAGTTTTTCAAGTTAATGATATCTCGGAAGAAAAGAAAAGTTGTTATGCCATAGCTCATTTTGAGGGTTATGCCAACACTTGGTGGGAGTACGTCAAGCGTTTTGGTGATGAATTAGTTGATGGGCAGCCACCACCTTGGTTTCGGTTAAGGTACTTGATGAGGCAACGGTACCTTCCCGAGAGTTATCGCCATGAATTACTTGCTAGATTATACAACTTACGTCAAGGCAATAAAAGTGTGATGGCATATTATGATGAGTTTCAACAACTCATGTTGAAGCTTGATCATCGTGGGGAACAAATCAGTCATGACATCATGATACAAGATCAAACCAACAACACCAAGAACTACAAGTTGGTTCGAATTTCAGTCCAACAACACAAGAACAACAAGCTTAAATTTCAGTTTTTCAGCTCAACAACACGAGAACAACAAGATGAACAACAATGCTAGTGAATCGAAAATAGCCCCACACGGCATCACTAGACTTTAAGATAACAAAATCAACAACAACAACAAGATAAAGAAAAGATAGATAACTTGACATATAACATTCAAGATACTAAGAACCCTAACATCAAGAGAGGACCCTAAGTCTAATGAATGTAAACACCAAGTTCTTACGAGGACCAAGAGGCACTCAAAGACCTCAAAACCCTTGTTTCTAGCCAAAGAGACAACACAAGTATCCCTCTACTTGTGAGATATTGGTGGCGGCTCCAAGAGTGGAAAAGAGAGAGAGAAATGTTTAGTGCTTAGGTTACAAAAATCAGATTTCAAAAAGTGAAGTCTAACTCTCTAACATGTTCTATTTATACTACAAACAAAAGGGGCAAAATGACCCATCCGCCCTTGCTTCATGTGCCATCCTTGAAGAGTAGTTTATTACACATTAGGACCCCTCTTCACACATAAAAACGTTTAGGTCCTTGGTTGGTTCAATCACCAACTCACACACGGCCATTTGCATGAACAAAGCTTGGAGTTTTTGTAATTCCCGAGCTTGGCTTCGTGTGAAAGGCCGTGTACGTGTGGAGGCTGTCCCAACCGTATCATCCTCTCCATCTTGAGAGGAATTTGACCTCAAATTCAGCATTTGGTCATCTTCAACCGCATCAACGAGGGAGAGATCACCAACGTTGAAAGTGTTGTGCACTTGATATTCCGGTGGAAGGTCGATCTTGTAGGCGTTGTCATTGATTCTCTCAAGTACTTGGAAAGGACCATCACCCCTTGGCAGCAACTTGGACTTCCTTTGAGCTGGAAACCGATCCTTTCGAAGATGCACCCACACCCAATCTCCGGGTTCAAGCACAAGCCTTCTTCTCCCTTTGTTTACCCTTTTTGCAACCTCTTGGTTCTTCTTTTCAAGCTTGAGCCGCACCGTCTCATGCATTTTCTTCATTGCTTCGGCTCTTTTATTTCCATCTAAGCTGGTCATGAGATCACTAGACAAAAGAGTGAGATCTAAAGGGGTAAGGGGATTTAGGCCGTAAACACATTCAAAGGGAGTCATTCCCGTGCTCGAATGTATTACCCGGTTGTATGCAAACTCCACCAAGGGTAGGTGATCTTCCCATGAAGTCAGTTTACCTTTAACCATAGAACGTAGCATAGACCCTAAGGTTCTATTTACTACCTCCGTTTGGCCATCGGTTTGTGGGTGGCAAGACGTGGAGAAAAGTAACTTCGTTCCAAGCCTACCCCACATGGACTTCCAAAAGAGACTTAGGAACTTGGAGTCCCTATCGCTCACAATAGTCCTCGGTACCCCGTGAAGCTTTACAACATGTTCAACAAATAATGAAGCTACACTACGAGCATCCTCGGTTTTAGCACATGGAATAAAATGAGCCATTTTAGAGAATCTATCAACAATAACAAAAATGCTATCTCGGCCCTTTCTAGTCCTTGGCAGCCCCAAAACAAAATCCATCGAAATGTCCAACCAAGGTCTAAGGGGAGTAGGGAGTGGGGTGTACAATCCTTGAGGTAGGAGACGAGATTTTGCACTCCGGCAGGCCACGCATTGACTACAAATTTTAGTGACGTCTTTGCGCATTTTTGGCCAATAGAAGTTCTCCTCTAAGATTCCGAGGGTGTTGTCTACCCCAAAGTGCCCCATGAGGCCTCCGTCATGGGCCTCCCTCACAAATAATTCCCTCCAAGAACTAGAAGGAACACACAACCGCCTCCCTTTGAACAAATACCCATCGAACCGAGAGTAGGAGGAATGGTCACTCTCCTTAAGCCAACGGTCCCTTCCCCACTCTTCGCATTCCCTAAAGATAGGAGCAAAGGTAGGATCCTCGGGATACAACAACCGCAAACTCTCAAAACCCATCAATTTCGAAGACAAGGTAGCAACAAGCACATGCTTCCTAGACAAGGCATCGGCAACAACATTTTCCTTTCCCCTTTTATAATGAATTACATAAGGGAAAGTCTCGATGAACTCAATCCACTTAGCATGACGCCTATTCAACTTGTCTTGGCTCTTAAGGTGTTTCAACGACTCATGATCCGTTCGTATCACAAACTCCTTAGGCCACAAATAATGTTGCCAATTTCCCAAAGCTCTAACAAGGGCGTACAACTCCAAATCATAAGTTGAGTAATTAAGAGTTGCCCCTTTGAGCTTTTCACTGAAATAAGCAACGGGCTTACCTTCTTGCATCAAAACAGCCCCGATGCCAACCTTACTAGCATCACACTCTACTTCAAACATCTTATCAAAATCGGGCAATTGCAATAAAGGCGCCGAGATGAGCGTAGCTTTCAAGGCCTCAAAAGCCCTAGCTTGCTCATCACCCCATTTAAAGGGTCCGTCTTTTCTAATTACCTCGGTTAAGGGGGCTGCTATGGAACTAAATCCTTTGACAAACCTCCTATAGAAGCTTGCCAACCCGTGGAAACTTCGGATTTCTCCAATAGTTTTAGGGGTCGGCCAACTTCGAATAGAGTCTATCTTGGAATCGTCCACTTCCACACCCCTTGAGCTCACGACAAAACCCAAGAATATAACCTTATCAACACCAAAAGAACACTTCTCCATGTTGGCATACAGCTTCTCCTTTCGGAGAACATCAAACACACATCTCAAATGCATTACATGATCATCAATAGATTTACTATATACCAACACATCATCAAAGTAAACCACCACAAATTTTCCAATATAAGGCTTCATTACATGATTCATTAGCCTCATAAAGGTGCTAGGAGCATTGGTAAGGCCGAAGGGCATGACCAGCCACTCATATAGACCGAATTTGGTCTTGAATGCGGTCTTCCACTCATCACCGGGTTGCATGCGAATTTGGTGATAGCCACTCCTAAGGTCCACTTTAGAAAACAAACAAGATCCGTGGAGCTCATCTAACATATCATCTAGTCTAGGGATTGGATGACGATACCTTATAGTGATTTTGTTGATGGCTCTACAATCGACGCACATACGCCAAGTTCCGTCCTTCTTTGGTACCAAAAGCACCGGAACAGCACACGGACTCATGCTTTCCTTGATGTATCCCTTGTTGAGAAGCTCCTCAACTTGTCTTTCAAGCTCCTTAGTGTCCATGGGATTGCTCCTATAGGCCGGTTTGTTTGGAAGTTGTGAACCCGGCACCAAATCAATTTGGTGCTCAATTCCCCGAAGTGGGGGTAATCCTTGCGGAAGTTCTTGAGGAAATACATCTTCATACTCCTGCAACACTCACGAAATCAAAGGGGAAATGGAAGAATTAGTGGGGTTAGTATTAAAACAATGGGCCAAAAGTAACATCGGCTTGTTTTCATCATGGTCCACGAAGAGTTCTTTCCTCCTAGCCAACATCACTACGTTTTCCATCTCTCTTGTCGTTGGGATAGCCTCGGATGTCCCTACTTCCTCACCTACGACACTCCCCCCCTTATCTCCCTTTCCGGATTCCCCCCCCTTTCCCTTCAACTCCCTCATCTTTTGATGCCACTCATTTACTTGGGAGGGTGAGAGAGGATGAAGTGTGACCTTTCGGCCATCCTTCTCAAGCGTATACCGGTTGGACCTCCCATCGTGTTTAGTAGACCTATCATATTGCCATGGTCTACCTAACAACAAGTGACATGCTTGCATTGGGATCACGTCACAAAGCACTTCATCGTGGTAGTTTCCCACCTTAAACCGAATCACACATTGCCTTGTGACCTTTAATTCACCACAATCGTTCAACCATTGTAGCTTGTAAGGACTAGTGTGTAGTGTAGTTGGTAGCTTCAAGAAATTTACCATAGCATGGCTCGCAACATTTGTACAACTACCACTATCAATCACCAAGGTGCACACATTCTCCTTTACAAGACACTTAGTATGGAATAGATTTTCCCTTTGACTCGGGTCATCTATCGCCTTACTAATCATGACACGTCTAACCACAAAGTTTGGAACCACACACTCCCCCTCTTGTGGATAGACATCTTCACTACCATCTACTTCATCATCATTCGGCCCATTTTCAGCTCCCTCTCCATCTTGAGGCTCGGCCTCATCCTCCCCCCTTTCGGAAACCACCTCCTCACCAAGGTAGTACACCTTTCCTTCTCGTAGGATCACATTGCGCCGGTTCGGACATTCGTTGGCCTTATGCCCCCAACCTTGGCACTTGAAGCATTGGAACCCCTTTGGGTTGGGATATTTGTGAGCCTCCGGTTTCGGAGGGAATTTAGGGACTGTTTTGGACTCGGGCAGCTTCATAGGGGCGGGTTGGTCCTTGTTTTTGGTCCAACCCGAGGGGGTTTGTACCCTTGCCTTGAAGGATGATCTCTCTTTAAGTTCCCTTTCAATCTCAAGGGCCGCTTGGAATATACCGTCAATGGTTTCAAACCGGTGAAGGGTCAAATGAGTGGAGATCTCTTTGTTCAACCCACACTTGAACCGGATGATGTCGTGACTGATTTTCTCCCCACGATGATCAAGTTTCAACATGAGTTGTTGGAACTCGTCAAAATAGGCCATCACACTCTTGCCTCCTTGCCGCAAGCCATATAATCTAGCAAGCAACTCATGACAATATCTCTCGGGAAGGTATCGTTGTCTCATCAAATACCTCAACCGATACCAAGGTGGTGGCTGCCCATCGACTAATTCATTACCAAATCGTTTAACATACTCCCACCAAGTGTTAGCATAGCCCTCAAGGTGAGCTATAGCGTAGCAACTCTTCTTTTCGTCCGAGATGTCATTAACTTGGAAAACTTTGTCACAAGCCGATTCCCAAGTTAAGTAGGCCTCGGGATCACTTTCACCCTTAAAGATGGGTAGGCTCAACTTGATGGTGTTGATGCCTACGTCTCTCTCTTGGTGTCGGTTTCCCCTATCTCCATACCCCCGGTATCTCCTAGGTTCTCCTCAACCCCCTCTTAACTCCTCCTCCCTCATATAAGCATCATCAAAGGCTCCATCTCCTTCATACTCCTCTCTACCGTATCCTTCAAAGTGGGCTGGTCGGCCTTGGCCGTTTTGATTCGGAGGATTTGGAATTTGTGGTCTTTGGTTTAATGGAGCTTGGAATGGAGGGTTCGGATTTAGTGGAGGTACTTGGCGTCCAAATCCCTCTTGTGGAATTGGAGGGGCTTGGAAATGTAGTGGTCTAGTGGAGTCTCGGTTTGGAGGAAAATAGGTAGTTTGGCTTGCGGTATTTAGTGGAGCTTGGGGTGCATTTAGCATTTGGTGGACTGTTTCGGGGGTGATGGTTGCGGAGGAGGTCCTATCATGACCATTGGTAGATACATGTAGAGGAGTAGAAGGACGAGAGTTCCTTTGACTCTCCACTTGTTCTAATCTCCCACTAATAGTCGACACTTCCCCCTTTATTGCTGCCAAGTCCCCTCTCACGGCCCCAAATTCCGAATTCAACCTTTCAAGTGTCCGGGTAACGGCCTCAAGAGTGACCCTCATAGAATCAAGGGCATTAGTATCCACACTATGAGACGTAGTTCCTTCCATTGTCAAGATATTATCCGCTTTAGTTCACCACAAGTTCGTGTTCCACAAGTGTTGTATAATTGGCTAGTAACCGTGAATTTTTTTTAAGGTATGAGTAAGCTCTTATCTGGAATGGATTCTTGTTTGAAGACTCAAAGAATTCTTGCTGGACTAGAGTCAAAAAAAATCAGCAACTCATTCAAACGAATAAAAGCACTCAAATAAACGTTGACACGAACAAACGGTTCAAGGATCTAATTGACAACCTAGTAGGAATGTACTAGTTTGTTAATTAGTTCTAGGACCAAGTAAGGGAAACCAAGGATCAACAATTAGCAACCAAAGAATATCCTAAGTTGAGCTTATAGTGACGTGGCAGCATGCAATGGTTCCACACGTTTTTCTTCTCTCTTTTTTTTTTTTGTTAATATTCACACAACTTGTTATAGTTTGCAAAGTGTTTTTGGTGGGAAAAATAAAATCTTGTAGTATTTCACCCTTTTCAAACTCAAGAAAGTGATGTTTGGTAGACTAATCCCACAAAACAAGACTCCTTGAATTAGGGAAAAGTGATTGACAAGACTAAAAGGTGATGGGTGCAAGTCTTTCACAACAACTTTATAGCTTGTCTTACAACTTGAGCACACAACAAGATGAACAAGTTCAAAAGATGAACACCTCAACAATCTTCTTCAACTTCTTTAGCACATAAACACAACATCCACCGATTTTATTTCTTTTTGGTCATCAACAACATACAACTTTCGGCCACTTCAAGTCACTACACAATGTTCAAGTTTTCAAGCTCAACTTTTGGATCTAGACACCTTAGTGTTGGTGAGAAAGAAACCAACACTAGGAACTCACTAAACAAGCAAAATAACACTTAGATCTAGACATGCAACATCATTCTAGAATTCTACTTTTAATGGACAGATTTTCAGAATTTCCTTTTGGTGTTGTTTGTTTAAGCCGTGTACTAGCCCAAGATGGGTTATGTTGGAACACAACCGGTCTTGCTTTGATACCAAATGATACAAAATCAAACCAACAACACCAAGAGCTTCAAGTAGGCTCGAATTTCAGTCCAACAACACAAGATCAACAAGTTTAAAGTTTCGGTTTTTCAGTCCAACAACACAAGAATAACAAGATAAACAACAATGCTAGTGAATCGAAAAGAGCCCCACACGGCTTCACTAGACTTTAAGATGACAAAATCAACAACAACCACAAGATAAGGAAAGATAGATAACTTGACATATAACATTCAAGAAACTAAGAACCCTAACATCAAGAGAGGACCCTAAGTCTAATGAATATAAACACCAAGTTCTTACGAGGACCAAGAGGCACTCAACGACCTCAAAACCCTTGTTTCTAGCCAAAGAGACAACACAAGTATCCCTCTACTTGTGAGATAGTAGTGGCGGCTTCCAAGAGTGGAAGAGAGAGAGAAAAGTTTAGTGTTCTTAGGTTACAAAAATCAGCATTCAAAAAGTGAGGACTAACTCTCTAACATGTTCTATTTATACTACAAACAAAAGGGGTAAAATGACCCATCCGCCCTTGCTTCTTGTGACAACCTTGAAGAGTAGCTTATTACACATTAAGACCTCTTGATACGGTTGGGACAGCCTCCACACGTACACGGCCTTTCACACGAAGCCAAGCTCGGGAATTACAAAAACTCCAAGCTTTGTTCATGCAAATGGTCGTGTGTGAGTTGGTGATTGAACCAACCAAGGACCTAAACGTTTTTATGTGTGAAGAGGGGTCCTAATGTGTAATAAACTACTCTTCAAGGATGGCACATGAAGCAAGGGCGGATGGGTCATTTTGCCCCTTTTGTTTGTAGTATAAATAGAACATGTTAGAGAGTTAGACTTCACTTTTTGAAATCTGATTTTTGTAACCTAAGCACTAAACATTTCTCTCTCTCTCTTCCACTCTTGGAGCCGCCACCAAAATCTCACAAGTAGAGGGATACTTGTGTTGTCTCTTTGGCTAGAAACAAGGGTTTTGAGGTCTTTGAGTGCCTCTTGGTCCTCGTAAGAACTTGGTGTTTACATTCATTAGACTTAGGGTCCTCTCTTGATGTTAGGGTTCTTAGTATCTTGAATGTTATATGTCAAGTTATCTATCTTTTCTTTATCTTGTTGTTGTTGTTGATTTTGTTATCTTAAAGTCTAGTGAAGCCGTGTGGGGCTATTTTCGATTCACTAGCATCGTTGTTCATCTTGTTGTTCTCGTGTTGTTGAGCTGAAAAACTGAAATTTAAGCTTGTTGTTCTTGTGTTGTTGGACTGAAATTCGAACCAACTTGTAGTTCTTGGTGTTGTTGGTTTGATCTTGTATCATTTGGTATCAAAGCTTGACCGGTTGTGTTCCAACATAACCCATCTTGGGCTAGTACACGGCTTAAACAAACAACACCAAAAGGGAAATTCTGAAAATCAGTCCTTTAAAAGTGGAATCCGAAAATGATGTTGCATGTCTAGATCTAAGTGTTAATTTTGCTTGTTTAGTGAGTTCCTAGTGTTGGTTTCTTTCTCACCAACACTAAGGTGTCTAGATCCGAAAGTTGAGCTTGAAAACTTGAACTTTGTGTAGTGACTTGAAGTGGCCGAAAGTTGTATGTTGTTGATGACCAAAAGAAAATAAAATCGGTGGATGTTGTGTTTATGTGCTAAAGAAGTTGAAGAAGATTGTTGAGGTGTTCATCTTTTGAACTTGTTCATCTTGTTCATCTTGTGTGTGCTCAATTTGTAAGAAAAGCTATAAAGTTGTTGTGAAAGACTTGCATCCATCACCTTGTAGTCTTGTCAATCACTTTTCCCTAATTCAAGGAGCCTTGTTTTGTGGGATTAGTCTACCAAACATCCCTTTCTTGAGTTTGAAAAGGGTGAAATATTACAAGATTTTATTTTCCCACCAAAAACACTTTGAAAACTATAACAAGTTGTGTGAATATTGACAAAAAAAAAAAAAAAAAAAAAGAGACGTGTGGGACCATTGCATGCTGCCACGTCACTATAAGCTCAACTTAGGATATTCTTTGGTTGCTAATTGTTGATCCTTGGTTTCCCTTACTTGGTCCTAGAACTAATTAACAAACTAGTACATTCCTACTAAGTTGTCAATTAGATCCTTGAGCCGTTTGTTCGTGTCAACGTTTATTTGAGTGCTTTTATTCGTTTGAATGAGTTGCTGATTTTTGACTCTAGTCCGACAAGAATTCTTTGAGTCTTCAAACAAGAATCCATTCCGGATAAGAGTTTACTCATACCTTAAAATTTTCACGGTTACTAGCCAATTATACAACACTTGTGGAACACGAACTTGTGGTGAACTAAGGCGGATAATATCTTGACAATGGAAGGAACTACGTCTCATAGTGTGGATACTAATGCCATTGATTCTATGAGGGTCACTCTTGAGGCCGTTACCCGGACACTTGAAAGGTTGAATTCGGAATTTGGGGCCGTGAGAGGGGACTTGGCAGCAATAAAGGGGGAAGTGTCGACTATTAGTGGGAGATTAGAACAAGTGGACAGTCAAAGGAACTCTCGTCCTTCTACTCCTCTACATGTATCTACCAATGGTCATGATAGAACCTCCTCCGCAACCATCACCCCCGAAACAGTCCACCAAATGCTAAATGCACCCCAAGCTCCACTAAATACCGCAAGCCAAACTACCTATTTTCCTCCAAACCGAGACTCCACTAGACCACTACATTTCCAAGCCCCTCCAATTCCACAAGGGGGATTTGGACGCCAAGTACCTCCACTAGATCCGAACCCTCCATTCCAAGCTCCCTTAAACCAAAGACCACAAATTCCAAATCCTCCGAATCAAAACGGCCAAGGCCGACCAGCCCACTTTGAAGGATACGGTAGAGAGGAGTATGAAGGAGATGGAGTCTTTGATGATGCTTATATGAGGGAGGAGGAGTTAAGAGGGGGTCGAGGAGAACCTAGGAGATACCGGGGGTATGGAGATCGGGGAAACCGACACCAAGAGAGAGACGTAGGCATCAACACCATCAAGTTGAGCCTACCCATCTTTAAGGGTGAAAGTGATCCCGAGGCCTACTTGACTTGGGAATCGGCTTGTGACAAAGTTTTCCAAGTTAATGACATCTCGGACGAAAAGAAGAGTTGCTACGCTATAGCTCACCTCGAGGGCTATGCTAACACTTGGTGGGAGTATGTTAAACGATTTGGTAATGAATTAGTCGATGGACAGCCACCACCTTGGTATCGGTTGAGGTATTTGATGAGACAACGATACCTTCCCGAGAGATATCGTCATGAGTTGCTTGCTAGGTTATATGGCTTGCGGCAAGGAGGCAAGAGTGTAATGGCCTACTTTGACGAGTTCCAACAACTCATGTTGAAACTTGATCATCGTGGGGAGCAAATCAGCCACGACATCATCCGGTTCAAGTGCGGATTGAACAAAGAGATCTCCACTCATTTGACCCTTCACCGGTTTGAAACCATTGACGGTATATTCCAAGCGGCCCTTGAGATTGAAAGGGAACTTAAGGAGAGATCATCCTTCAAGGCAAGGGTACCAACTCCCTCGGGTTGGACCAAAAACAAGGACCAACCCGCACCTACGAAGCTGCCCGAGTCCAAAACAGTCCCTAAATTTCCCCCGAAACCGGAGGATCACAAATATCCCAACCCAAAGGGGTTCCAATGCTTCAAGTGCCAAGGTTGGGGGCATAAGGCCAATGAATGTCCGAACCGGCGCAATGTGATCCTACGAGAAGGAAAGGTGTACTACCTTGGTGAGGAGGTGGATTCCGAAAGGGGGGAGGATGAGGCCGAGCCTCAAGATGGAGAGGGAGCTGAAAATGGGCCGAATGATGATGAAGTAGACGGTAGTGAAGATGTTTATCCACAAGAAGGGGAGTGTGTGGTTCCTAACTTTGTGGTTAGACGTGTCATGATTAGTAAGGCGATAGGTGACCCGAGTCAAAGGGAAAATCTATTCCATACTAAGTGTCTTATAAAGGAGAATGTGTGCACCTTGGTGATTGATAGTGGTAGTTGTACAAATGTTGCGAGCCATGCTATGGTAAATTTCTTGAAGCTACCAACTACACCACACACTAGTCCTTACAAGCTACAATGGTTGAATGATTGTGGTGAATTAAGGGTCACACGACAATGTGTGATTCGGTTTAAGGTGGGAAACTACCACGATGAGGTACTTTGTGACGTGATCCCAATGCAAGCATGTCACTTATTGTTAGGTAGACCATGGCAATATGATAGGTCTACTAAACACGATGGGAGGACCAACCGGTATACGCTTGAGAAGGATGGCCGAAAGGTCACACTTCATCCTCTTTCACCCTCCCAAGTAAACGAGTGGCATCAAAAGATGAGAGAGTTGAAGGGAAAGGGGAAGGAATCCGGGATGGGAGAAAAGGGGGGGAGTGCCGTAGGTGAGGAAGTCGGGACATCCGAGGCTGTCCCAACGACAAAGGAGATGGAAAATGTGGTGATGTTGGCTAGGAGGAAAGAACTCTTCGTGGATCATGATGAAAACAAGCCGATGCTACTCTTGGCCCATTGTTTTAATACTAACCCCACTAATTCTTCCATTTCCCCTTTGATTTCTTATGTGTTGCAGGAGTATGAAGATGTATTTCCTCAAGAACTTCCGCAAGGATTGCCCCCACTTCGGGGAATTGAGCACCAAATTGATTTGGTGCCGGGTTCACAACTTCCAAACAAACCGGCCTATAGGAGCAATCCCATGGACACTAAGGAGCTTGAAAGACAAGTTGAGGAGCTGCTCAACAAGGGATACATCAAGGAAAGCATGAGTCTGTGTGTTGTTCCGGTGCTTTTGGTACCAAAAAAGGACGGAACTTGGCGTATGTGTGTCGATTGTAGAGCCATCAACAAAATCACTATAAGGTATCGTCATCCAATCCCTAGACTAGATGATATGTTAGATGAGCTCCACGGATCTTGTTTGTTTTCTAAAGTGGACCTTAGGAGTGGCTATCACCAGATTCGCATGCAACCCGGTGATGAGTGGAAGACCGCATTCAAGACCAAATTCGGTCTATATGAGTGGCTGGTCATGCCCTTCGGCCTTACCAATGCTCCTAGCACCTTTATGAGGCTAATGAATCATGTAATGAAGCCTTATATTGGAAAATTTGTGGTGGTTTACTTTGATGATGTGTTGGTATATAGTAAATCTATTGATGATCATGTAATGCATTTGAGATGTGTGTTTGATGTTCTCCGAAAGGAGAAGCTGTATGCCAACATGGAGAAGTGTTCTTTTGGTGTTGATAAGGTTATATTCTTGGGTTTTGTCGTGAGCTCAAGGGGTGTGGAAGTGGACGATTCCAAGATAGACTCTATTCGAAGTTGGCCGACCCCTAAAACTATTGGAGAAATCCGAAGTTTCCACGGGTTGGCAAGCTTCTATAGGAGGTTTGTCAAAGGATTTAGTTCCATAGCAGCCCCCTTAACCGAGGTAATTAGAAAAGACGGACCCTTTAAATGGGGTGATGAGCAAGCTAGGGCTTTTGAGGCCTTGAAAGCTACGCTCATCTCGGCGCCTTTATTGCAATTGCCCGATTTTGATAAGATGTTTGAAGTAGAGTGTGATGCTAGTAAGGTTGGCATCGGGGCTGTTTTGATGCAAGAAGGTAAGCCCGTTGTTTATTTCAGTGAAAAGCTCAAAGGGGCAACTCTTAATTACTCAACTTATGATTTGGAGTTGTACGCCCTTGTTAGAGCTTTGGGAAATTGGCAACATTATTTGTGGCCTAAGGAGTTTGTGATACGAACGGATCATGAGTCGTTGAAACACCTTAAGAGCCAAGACAAGTTGAATAGGCGTCATGCTAAGTGGATTGAGTTCATCGAGACTTTCCCTTATGTAATTCATTATAAAAGGGGAAAGGAAAATGTTGTTGCCGATGCCTTGTCTAGGAAGCATGTGCTTGTTGCTACCTTGTCTTCAAAATTGATGGGTTTTGAGAGTTTGCGGTTGTTGTATCCCGAGGATCCTACCTTTGCTCCTATCTTTAGGGAATGCGAAGAGTGGGGAAGGGACCGTTGGCTTAAGGAGAGTGACCATTCCTCCTACTCTCGGTTCGATGGGTATTTGTTCAAAGGGAGGCGGTTGTGTGTTCCTTCTAGTTCTTGGAGGGAATTATTTGTGAGGGAGGCCCATGACGGAGGCCTCATGGGGCACTTTGGGGTAGACAAGACCCTCGGAATCTTAGAGGAGAACTTCTATTGGCCAAAAATGCGCAAAGACGTCACTAAAATTTGTAGTCAATGCGTGGCCTGCCGGAGTGCGAAATCTCATCTCCTACCTCAAGGATTGTACACCCCACTCCCTACTCCCCTTAGACCTTGGTTGGACATTTCGATGGATTTTGTTTTGGGGCTGCCAAGGACTAGAAAGGGCCGAGATAGCATTTTTGTTATTGTTGATAGATTCTCTAAAATGGCTCATTTTATTCCATGTGCTAAAACCGAGGATGCTCGTAGTGTAGCTTCATTATTTGTTGAACATGTTGTAAAGCTTCACGGGGTACCGAGGACTATTGTGAGCGATAGGGACTCCAAGTTCCTAAGTCTCTTTTGGAAGTCCATGTGGGGTAGGCTTGGAACGAAGTTACTTTTCTCCACGTCTTGCCACCCACAAACCGATGGCCAAACGGAGGTAGTAAATAGAACCTTAGGGTCTATGCTACGTTCTATGGTTAAAGGTAAACTGACTTCATGGGAAGATCACCTACCCTTGGTGGAGTTTGCATACAACCGGGTAATACATTCGAGCACGGGAATGACTCCCTTTGAATGTGTTTACGGCCTAAATCCCCTTACCCCTTTAGATCTCACTCCTTTGTCTAGTGATCTCATGACCAGCTTAGATGGAAATAAAAGAGCCGAAGCAATGAAGAAAATGCATGAGACGGTGATACGGTTGGGACAGCCTCCACACATACACGGCCTTTCACACGAAGCCAAGCTCGGGAATTACAAAAACTCCAAGCTTTGTTCATGCAAATGGCCGTGTGTGAGTTGGTGATTGAACCAACCAAGGACCAAAACGTTTTTATGTGTGAAGAGGGGTCCTAATGTGTAATAAACTACTCTTCAAGGATGGCACATGAAGCAAGGGCGGATGGGTCATTTTGCCCTTTGTTTGTAGTATAAATAGAACATGTTAGAGAGTTAGACTTCACTTTTTGAAATCTGATTTTGTAACCTAATCACTAAACATTTCTCTCTCTCTTTTTCCTCTCTTGGAGCCGCCACCAATCTCTCACAAGTAGAGGGATACTTGTGTTGTCTCTTTGGCTAGAAACAAGGGTTTTGAGGTCTTTGAGTGCCTCTTGGTCCTCGTAAGAACTTGGTGTTTACATTCATTAGACTTAGGGTCCTCTCTTGATGTTAGGGTTCTTAGTATCTTGAATGTTATATGTCAAGTTATCTATCTTTTCTTTATCTTGTGGTTGTTGTTGATTTTGTTATCTTAAAGTCTAGTGAAGCCGTGTGGGGCTATTTTCGATTCACTAGCATTGTTGTTCATCTTGTTGTTCTTGTGTTGTTGAGCTGAAAAAAACTGAAATTTAAGCTTGTTGTTCTTGTGTTGTTGGACTGAAATTCGAACCAACTTGTAGTTCTTGGTGTTGTTGGTTTGATCTTGTATTATTTGGTATCAAAGCTTGACCGGTTGTGTTCCAACATAACCCATCTTGGGCTAGTACACGGCTTAAACAAACAACACCAAAAGTGGAATCCGAAAATGATGTTGCATGTCTAGATATAAGTGTTAATTTTTCTTGTTTAGTGAGTTCCTAGTGTTGGTTTCTTTCTCACCAACACTAAGGTGTCTAGATCCGAAAGTTGAGCTTGAAAACTTGAACATTGTGTAGTGACTTGAAGTGGCCGAAAGTTGTATGTTGTTGATGCCCAAAAGAAAATAAAATCGGTGGATGTTGTGTTTATGTGCTAAAGAAGTTGAAGAAGATTGTTGAGGTGTTCATCTTTTGAACTTGTTTATCTTGTTCATCTTGTGTGTGCTCAATTTGTAAGACAAGCTATAAAGTTGTTGTGAAAGACTTGCACCCATCACCTTGTAGTCTTGTCAATCACTTTTCCCTAATTCAAGGAGCCTTGTTTTGTGGGATTAGTCTTCCAAACATCCCTTTCTTGAGTTTGAAAAGGGTGAAATATTACAAGATTTTATTTTCCCACCAAAAAAACACTTTGAAAACTATAACAAGTTGTGTGAATATTGACAAAAAAAAAAAGAGTAAAGAAAACGTGTGGAACCATTGCATGCTGCCACGTCACTATAAGCTCAACTTAGGATATTCTTTGGTTGCTAATTGTTGATCCTTGGTTTCCTTTACTTGGTCCTAGAACTAATTAACAAACTAGTACATTCCTACTAAGTTGTCAATTAGATCCTTGCGCCGTTTGTTCGTGTCAACGTTTATTTGAGTGCTTTTATTCGTTTGAATGAGTTGCTGATTTTTGACTCTAGTCCGACAAGAATTCTTTGAGTCTTCAAACAAGAATCCATTCCGGATAAGAGTTTTACTCATACCTTAAAATTTTCACGGTTACTAGCCAATTATACAACACTTGTGGAACACGAACTTGTGGTGAACTAAGGCGGATAATATCTTGACAATGGAAGGAACTACGTCTCATAGTGTGGATACTAATGCCCTTGATTCTATGAGGGTCACTCTTGAGGCCGTTACCCGGACACTTGAAAGGTTGAATTCGGAATTTGGGGCCGTGAGAGGGGACTTGGCAGCAATAAAGGGGGAAGTATCGACTATTAGTGGGAGATTAGAACAAGTGGAGAGTCAAAGGAACTCTCGTCCTTCTACTCCTCTACATGTATCTACCAATGGTCATGATAGAACCTCCTCCGCAACCATCACCCCCGAAACAGTCCACCAAATGCTAAATGCACCCCAAGCTCCACTAAATACCGCAAGCCAAACTACCTATTTTCCTCCAAACCGAGACTCCACTAGACCACTACATTTCCAAGGCCCTCCAATTCCACAAGGGGGATTTGGACGCCAAGTACCTCCACTAAATCCGAACCCTCCATTCCAAGCTCCATTAAACCAAAGACCACAAATTCCAAATCCTCCGAATCAAAACGGCCAAGGCCGACCAGCCCACTTTGAAGGACACGGTAGAGAGGAGTATGAAGGAGATGGAGTCTTTTATGATGCTTATATGAGGGAGGAGGAGTTAAGAGGGGGTCGAGGAGAACCTAGGAGATACCGGGGGTATGGAGATAGGGGAAACCGACACCAAGAGAGAGACGTAGGCATCAACACCATCAAGTTGAGCCTACCCATCTTTAAGGGTGAAAGTGATCCCGAGGCCTACTTGACTTGGGAATCGGCTTGTGACAAAGTTTTCCAAGTTAATGACATCTCGGACGAAAAGAAGAGTTGCTACGCTATAGCTCACCTCGAGGGCTATGCTAACACTTGGTGGGAGTATGTTAAACGATTTGGTAATGAATTAGTCGATGGACAGCCACCACCTTGGTTTCGGTTGAGGTATTTGATGAGACAACGATACCTTCCCGAGAGATATCGTCATGAGTTGCTTGCTAGGTTATATGGCTTGCGGCAAGGAGGCAAGAGTGTAATGGCCTACTTTGACGAGTTCCAACAACTCATGTTGAAACTTGATCATCGTGGGGAGCAAATCAGCCACGACATCATCCGGTTCAAGTGCGGATTGAACAAAGAGATCTCCACTCATTTGACCCTTCACCGGTTTGAAACCATTGACGGTATATTCCAAGCGGCCCTTGAGATTGAAAGGGAACTTAAGGAGAGATCATCCTTCAAGGCAAGGGTACCAACTCCCTCGGGTTGGACCAAAAACAAGGACCAACCCGCACCTACGAAGCTGCCCGAGTCCAAAACAGTCCCTAAATTTCCCCCGAAACCGGAGGCTCACAAATATCCCAACCCAAAGGGGTTCCAATGCTTCAAGTGCCAAGGTTGGGGGCATAAGGCCAATGAATGTCCGAACCGGCGCAATGTGATCCTACGAGAAGGAAAGGTATACTACCTTGGTGAGGAGGTGGATTCCGAAAGGGGGGAGGATGAGGCCGAGCCTCAAGATGGAGAGGGAGCTGAAAATGGGCCGAATGATGATGAAGTAGACGGTAGTGAAGATGTTTATCCGCAAGAAGGGGAGTGTGTGGTTCCTAACTTTGTGGTTAGACGTGTCATGATTAGTAAGGCGATAGGTGACCCGAGTCAAAGGGAAAATCTATTCCATACTAAGTGTCTCATAAAGGAGAATGTGTGCACCTTGGTGATTGATAGTGGTAGTTGTACAAATGTTGCGAGCCATGCTATGGTAATTTTCTTGAAGCTACCAACTACCCCACACACGAGTCCTTACAAGCTACAATGGTTGAATGATTGTGGTGAATTAAGGGTCACACGGCAATGTGTGATTCGGTTTAAGGTGGGAAACTACCACGATGAGGTACTTTGTGACGTAATCCCAATGCAAGCATGTCACTTATTGTTAGGAAGACCATGGCAATATGATAGGTCTACTAAACACGATGGGAGGACCAACCGGTATACGCTTGAGAAGGATGGCCGAAAGGTCACACTTCATCCTCTTTCACCCTCCCAAGTAAACGAGTGGCATCAAAAGATGAGAGAGTTGAAGGGAAAGGGGAAGGAATCCGGGAAGGGAGAAAAGGGGGGGGGGTGCCGTAGGTGAGGAAGTCGGGACATCCGAGGCTGTCCCAACGACAAAGGAGATGGAAAATGTGGTGATGTTGGCTAGGAGGAAAGAACTCTTCGTGGATCATGATGAAAACAAGCCGATGCTACTCTTGGCCCATTGTTTTAATACTAACCCCACTAACTCTTCCATTTCCCCTTTGATTTCTTATGTGTTGCAGGAGTATGAAGATGTATTTCCTCAAGAACTTCCGCAAGGATTGCCCCCACTTCGGGGAATTGAGCACCAAATTGATTTGGTGTCGGGTTCACAACTTCCAAACAAACCGGCCTATAGGAGCAATCCCATGGACACTAAGGAGCTTGAAAGACAAGTTGAGGAGCTGCTCAACAAGGGATACATCAAGGAAAGCATGAGTCCGTGTGCTGTTCCGGTGCTTTTGGTACCAAAGAAGGACGGAACGTGGCGTATGTGCGTCGATTGTAGAGCCATCAACAAAATCACTATAAGGTATCGTCATCCAATCCCTAGACTAGATGATATGTTAGATGAGCTCCACGGATCTTGTTTGTTTTCTAAAGTGGACCTTAGGAGTGGCTATCACCAAATTCGCATGCAACCCGGTGATGAGTGGAAGACCGCATTCAAGACCAAATTTGGTCTATATGAGTGGCTGGTCATGCCCTTCGGCCTTACCAATGCTCCTAGCACCTTTATGAGGCTAATGAATCATGTAATGAAGCCTTATATTGGAAAATTTGTGGTGGTTTACTTTGATGATGTGTTGGTATATAGTAAATCTATTGATGATCATGTAATGCATTTGAGATGTGTGTTTGATGTGCTCCGAAAGGAGAAGCTGTATGCCAACATGGAGAAGTGTTCTTTTGGTGTTGATAAAATTATCTTCTTGGGTTTTGTCGTGAGCTCAAGGGGTGTGGAAGTGGACGATTCCAAGATAGACTCTATACGAAGTTGGCCGACCCCTAAAACTATTGGCGAAATCCGAAGTTTCCACGGGTTGGCAAGCTTCTATAGGAGGTTTGTCAAAGGATTTAGTTCCATAGCAGCCCCCTTAACCGAGGTAATTAGAAAAGACGGACCCTTTAAATGGGGTGATGAGCAAGCTAGGGCTTTTGAGGCCTTGAAAGCTACGCTCATCTCGGCGCCTTTATTGCAATTGCCCGATTTTGATAAGATGTTTGAAGTAGAGTGTGATGCTAGTAAGGTTGGCATCGGGGCTGTTTTGATGCAAGAAGGTAAGCCCGTTGCTTATTTCAGTGAAAAGCTCAAAGGGGCAACTCTTAATTACTCAACTTATGATTTGGAGTTGTACGCCCTTGTTAGAGCTTTGGGAAATTGGCAACATTATTTGTGGCCTAAGGAGTTTGTGATACGAACGGATCATGAGTCGTTGAAACACCTTAAGAGCCAAGACAAGTTGAATAGGCGTCATGCTAAGTGGATTGAGTTCATCGAGACTTTCCCTTATGTAATTCATTATAAAAGGGGAAAGGAAAATGTTGTTGCCGATGCCTTGTCTAGGAAGCATGTGCTTGTTGCTACCTTGTCTTCGAAATTGATGGGTTTTGAGAGTTTGCGGTTGTTGTATCCCGAGGATCCTACCTTTGCTCCTATCTTTAGGGAATGCGAAGAGTGGGGAAGGGACCGTTGGCTTAAGGAGAGTGACCATTCCTCCTACTCTCGGTTCGATGGGTATTTGTTCAAAGGGAGGCGGTTGTGTGTTCCTTCTAGTTCTTGGAGGGAATTATTTGTGAGGGAGGCCCATGACGGAGGCCTCATGGGGCACTTTGGGGTAGACAAGACCCTCGGAATCTTAGAGGAGAACTTCTATTGGCCAAAAATGCGCAAAGACGTCACTAAAATTTGTAGTCAATGCGTGGCCTGCCGGAGTGCGAAATCTCGTCTCCTACCTCAAGGATTGTACACCCCACTCCCTACTCCCCTTAGACCTTGGTTGGACATTTCGATGGATTTTGTTTTGGGGCTGCCAAGGACTAGAAAGGGCCGAGATAGCATTTTTGTTATTGTTGATAGATTCTCTAAAATGGCTCATTTTATTCCATGTGCTAAAACCGAGGATGCTTGTAGTGTAGCTTCATTATTTGTTGAACATGTTGTAAAGCTTCACGGGGTACCGAGGACTATTGTGAGCGATAGGGACTCCAAGTTCCTAAGTCTCTTTTGGAAGTCCATGTGGGGTAGGCTTGGAACAAAGTTACTTTTCTCCACGTCTTGCCACCCACAAACCGATGGCCAAACGGAGGTAGTAAATAGAACCTTAGGGTCTATGCTACGTTCTATGGTTAAAGGTAAACTGACTTCATGGGAAGATCACCTACCCTTGGTGGAGTTTGCATACAACCGGGTAATACATTCGAGCACGGGAATGACTCCCTTTGAATGTGTTTACGGCCTAAATCCCCTTACCCCTTTAGATCTCACTCCTTTGTCTAGTGATCTCATGACCAGCTTAGATGGAAATAAAAGAGCCGAAGCAATGAAGAAAATGCATGAGACGGTGCGGCTCAAGCTTGAAAAGAAGAACCAAGAGGTTGCAAAAAGGGTAAACAAAGGGAGAAGAAGGCTTGTGCTTGAACCCGGAGATTGGGTGTGGGTACATCTTCGAAAGGATCGGTTTCCAGCTCAAAGGAAGTCCAAGTTGCTGCCAAGGGGTGATGGTCCTTTCCAAGTACTTGAGAGAATCAATGACAACGCCTACAAGATCGACCTTCCACCGGAATATCAAGTGCACAACACTTTCAACGTTGGTGATCTCTCCCTCGTTGATGCGGTTGAAGATGACCAAATGCTGAATTTGAGGTCAAATTCCTCTCAAGATGGAGAGGATGATACGGTTGGGACAGCCTCCACACATACACGGCCTTTCACACGAAGCCAAGCTCGGGAATTACAAAAACTCCAAGCTTTGTTCATGCAAATGGCCGTGTGTGAGTTGGTGATTGAACCAACCAAGGACCAAAACGTTTTTATGTGTGAAGAGGGGTCCTAATGTGTAATAAACTACTCTTCAAGGATGGCACATGAAGCAAGGGCGGATGGGTCATTTTGCCCTTTGTTTGTAGTATAAATAGAACATGTTAGAGAGTTAGACTTCACTTTTTGAAATCTGATTTTGTAACCTAATCACTAAACATTTCTCTCTCTCTTTTTCCTCTCTTGGAGCCGCCACCAATCTCTCACAAGTAGAGGGATACTTGTGTTGTCTCTTTGGCTAGAAACAAGGGTTTTGAGGTCTTTGAGTGCCTCTTGGTCCTCGTAAGAACTTGGTGTTTACATTCATTAGACTTAGGGTCCTCTCTTGATGTTAGGGTTCTTAGTATCTTGAATGTTATATGTCAAGTTATCTATCTTTTCTTTATCTTGTGGTTGTTGTTGATTTTGTTATCTTAAAGTCTAGTGAAGCCGTGTGGGGCTATTTTCGATTCACTAGCATTGTTGTTCATCTTGTTGTTCTTGTGTTGTTGAGCTGAAAAAAACTGAAATTTAAGCTTGTTGTTCTTGTGTTGTTGGACTGAAATTCGAACCAACTTGTAGTTCTTGGTGTTGTTGGTTTGATCTTGTATCAGACGGTGCGGCTCAAGCTTGAAAAGAAGAACCAAGAGGTTGCAAAAAGGGTAAACAAAGGGAGAAGAAGGCTTGTGCTTGAACCCGGAGATTGGGTGTGGGTGCATCTTCGAAAGGATCGGTTTCCAGCTCAAAGGAAGTCCAAGTTGCTGCCAAGGGGTGATGGTCCTTTCCAAGTACTTGAGAGAATCAATGACAACGCCTACAAGATCGACCTTCCACCGGAATATCAAGTGCACAACACTTTCAACGTTGGTGATCTCTCCCTCGTTGATGCGGTTGAAGATGACCAAATGCTGAATTTGAGGTCAAATTCCTCTCAAGATGGAGAGGATGATACGGTTGGGACAGCCTCCACACGTACACGGCCTTTCACACGAAGCCAAGCTCGGGAATTACAAAAACTCCAAGCTTTGTTCATGCAAATGGCCGTGTGTGAGTTGGTGATTGAACCAACCAAGGACCTAAACGTTTTTATGTGTGAAGAGGGGTCCTAATGTGTAATAAACTACTCTTCAAGGATGGCACATGAAGCAAGGGCGGATGGGTCATTTTGCCCCTTTTGTTTGTAGTATAAATAGAACATGTTAGAGAGTTAGACTTCACTTTTTGAAATCTGATTTTTGTAACCTAAGCACTAAACATTTCTCTCTCTCTCTTCCACTCTTGGAGCCGCCACCAAAATCTCACAAGTAGAGGGATACTTGTGTTGTCTCTTTGGCTAGAAACAAGGGTTTTGAGGTCTTTGAGTGCCTCTTGGTCCTCGTAAGAACTTGGTGTTTACATTCATTAGACTTAGGGTCCTCTCTTGATGTTAGGGTTCTTAGTATCTTGAATGTTATATGTCAAGTTATCTATCTTTTCTTTATCTTGTTGTTGTTGTTGATTTTGTTATCTTAAAGTCTAGTGAAGCCGTGTGGGGCTATTTTCGATTCACTAGCATCGTTGTTCATCTTGTTGTTCTCGTGTTGTTGAGCTGAAAAACTGAAATTTAAGCTTGTTGTTCTTGTGTTGTTGGACTGAAATTCGAACCAACTTGTAGTTCTTGGTGTTGTTGGTTTGATCTTGTATCACCTCTCTTCACACATAAAAACGTTTTGGTCCTTGGTTGGTTCAATCACCAACTCACACACGGCCACTTGCATGAACAAAGCTTGGAGTTTTTGTAATTCCCAAGCTTGGCTTCGTGTGAAAGGCCGTGTACCTGTGGAGGCTGCCCCAACCGTAACAAATAGGCCACTTGATGATGATGATGATGATGATGGTGAAGTTATTTACCCACAAGAAGGGGAGTGTGTTATTCCAAACTTTGTAGTTAGACGCGCTATGATTAGTAAGGCAATAGACGACCCTAGTCAAAGGGAAAATCTATTCCATACTAAATGCCTTGTAAAGGGGAATGTGTGCACTTTGGTGATTGATAGTGGTAGTTGTGCGAATGTCGTTAGTGTCGCTATGGTGAACTTTCTGAAATTACCAACTACACTTCATACTAGCCCTTACAAGTTGCAATGGTTGAACGAATGCGGTGAATTGAAGGTCATGAGGCAATGTGTGATACGGTTTAAGGTAGGGAACTACCAAGACGAAGTGCTTTGTGATGTGATACCAATGCAAGCATGTCATTTGTTGTTAGGTAGACCTTGGCAATATGATAGGTCTACCAAACATGATGGGAGGACCAACCGATATTCACTTGAGAAGGATGGTCGAAAGGTCACTCTTTATCCTTTTTTGCCATCACAAGTGAATGAATTACATCAAAAGATGAGGGAGTTGAAGGAGAAGGGAAAGAAACCCGAAAGTGGTGAAAAGGAGGGGAAAACCGTGGGTGGGGCAGTAGGGATTTCCGGGACTGCCTCAACATCAAATGCGCAAGAAAACATGGTGATGTTGGCTAGAAAGAAGGAAATCTTCTTGGATTATGATGTGGACATGCCGATGCTTCTTTTGGCTCATTGTTTTAATACTAACCCCACTAATTCTTCTATTTCTCCTTTGATTTCTTGTGTGTTGCAGGATTATGAAGATGTATTTCCCAAAGAACTCCCGCAAGGATTGCCCCCGCTTCGGGGAATTGAGCATCAAATTGACTTTTTGCCGGGCTCACAATTCCCAAATAAGCCGGCTTACAGAAGCAACCCTACGGACACCAAAGAATTGCAGCATCAAGTTGAGGAACTCCTCAACAAAGGGTATATCAAGGAGAGCATGAGTCCGTGCGCGGTTCCTGTGCTACTGGTGCCTAAGAAAGACGGAACATGGCGTATGTGTGTGGACTGTCGAGCCATCAATAAGATTACGGTAAAATATCGTCACCATATCCCTAGGTTAGATGATATGCTTGATGAATTGAATGGTTCGTGTTTATTTTCCAAGATTGATTTAAGGAGTGGCTATCACCAAATAAGAATGCAACCCGGTGATGAATGGAAAACCGCCTTCAAGACTAAATTTGGTCTCTATGAATGGATGGTTATGCCATTCGGCCTAACAAATGCTCCAAGTACTTTCATGAGGCTAATGAATCATGTGATGAAGCCATTTATTGGAAAGTTTGTTGTTGTTTACTTTGATGAAGTCTTGGTCTATAGTAAGTCAATTGATGAGCATGTGATGCATTTACAATGTGTGTTTGATGTCCTTAGAAAGGAAAGGTTGTATGCAAATCTGGAGAAGTGCTCTTTTGGTGTTAATGAAGTTGTTTTCTTGGGTTTTGTTGTTAGTTCAAGAGGGGTTGAAGTGGATGAATCCAAGATAGATGCTATCAAAAATTGGCCAACCCCACAAACCATTAGTGAAGTAAGAAGCTTCCACGGGTTAGCTAGTTTTTATAGAAGGTTTGTCAAAGGATTCAGCACCATAGCCGCTCCTTTAACCGCGGTCATTCGAAAAGACCAACCCTTCAAGTGGGGTGAAGAGCAAGCTAAGGCTTTTGAAACCTTGAAAGCTATGCTCGTTTCCGCGCCTTTATTACAATTGCCCAACTTTGATAAGATATTCGAAGTTGAGTGTGATGCTAGTAAAGTGGGCATAGGGGCTGTTTTGATGCAAGATTTAAAACCCATTGCTTATTTTAGTGAAAAGCTCAAAGGAGCAACTCTAAACTACTCCACGTACGATCTAGAGTTGTATGCCTTGATTCGAGCTTTGGCCACTTGGCAGCACTATTTGTGGCCCAAGGAGTTCGTGATCCGAACGGACCATGAATCCTTGAAGCATCTTCGGGCACAAGACAAGTTTAACAAGCGGCATGCAAAATGGATTGAGTTTCTTGAAACCTTCCCTTATGTTATTCAATACAAAAAGGGTAAGGACAACGTAGTAGCCGATGCTTTGTCTAGAAAACATGTTCTTGTGTCAACATTATCTTCTAAATTAATTGGTTTTGAGAGTTTGAAAGAATTGTATCCCGAGGACCCTCACTTTGCTCCTATCTTTAGGGAATGCGAAGAAATGGGTAGGGACAAGTGGGATTCGTCTAGGGGTTCAAATCCTTATGCCAAGTTTGATGGATACTTGTTTAAAGGTAGACGATTGTGTGTACCCTCAAGTTCTTGGAGAGAGTTATTTGTGAGGGAAGCACACAATGGCGGTCTAATGGGTCACTTTGTGATACGGAATCAAACCAACAACACCAAGAGCTTCAAGTAGGCTCGGATTTCAGTCCAACAACACAAGAACAACAAGTTTAAGTTTCGGTTTTTCAGTCCAACAACACAAGAACAACAAGTTTAAGTTTCGGTTTTTCAGTCCAACAACACAAGAACAACAAGATAGATAACAATGCTAGTGAATCGAAAAGAGCCCCACACGGCTTCACTAGACTTTAAGATAACAAAATCAACAACAACAACAAGATAAAGAAAGATAGATAACTTGACATATAACATTCAAGAAACTAAGAACCCTACACCAAGAGAGGACCCTAAGTCTAATGAATATAAAAACCAAGTTCTTACGAGGACCAAGAGGCACTCAACGACCTCAAAACCCTTGTTTCTAGCCAAAGAGACAACACAAGTATCCCTCTACTTGTGAGATAATAGGGACGGCTTCTAAGAGTGGAAGAGAGACGAAATGTTTAGTGTTTTTAGGTTACAAAATCAGCATTCAAAAACTAAGGAATAACTCTCTAACATGTTCTATTTATACTACAAACAAAAGGGGTAAAATGACCCATCCGCCCTTGCTTCTTGTGCCAACCTTGGAGAGTAGTTTATTACACATTAAGACCTCTCTTCACACATAAAAACATTTAGGTCCTTGGTTGGTTCAATCACCAACTCACACACGGCCATTTGCATGAACAAAGCTTGGAGTTTTTGTAATTCCCGAGCTTGGCTTCGTGTGAAAGGCCGTGTACCTGTGGAGGCTGCCCCAACCGTATCATCCTCTCCATCTTGAGAGGAATTTGACCTCAAATTCAGCATTTGGTCATCTTCAACCGCATCCACGAGGGAGAGATCACCAACGTTGAAAGTGTTGTGCACTTGATATTCCGGTGGAAGGTCAATCTTGTAGGCGTTGTCATTGATTCTCTAAAGTACTTGGAAAGGACCATCACCCCTTGGCAGCAATTTGGACTTCCTTTGAGCTGGAAACCGATCCTTTCGAAGATGCACCCACACCCAATCTCCGGGTTCAAGCACAAGCCTTCTTCTCCCTTTGTTTACCCTTTTTGCAACCTCTTGGTTCTTCTTTTCAAGCTTGATCCGCACCGTCTCATGCATTTTCTTCATTGCCTCGGCTCTTTTATTTCCATCTAAGCTTATAGTGATTTTGTTGATGGCTCTACAATCGACGCACATGCGCCAAGTTCCATCCTTCTTCGGTACCAAAAGCACTGGAACAGCACACGGACTCATGCTTTCCTTGATGTATCCCTTGTTGAGAAGCTTCTCAACTTGTCTTTCAAGCTCCTTAGTGTCCATGGGATTGCTCCTATAGGCCAGTTTGTTTGGAAGTTGTGAACCCGGCACCAAATCAATTTGGTGCTCAATTCCCCGAAGTGGGGGCAATCCTTGCGGAAGTTCTTGAGGAAATACATCTTCATACTCCTGCAACACACAAGAAATCAAAGGGGAAATGGAAGAATTAGTGGGGTTAGTATTAAAACAATGGGCCAAAAGTAACATCGGCTTGTTTTCATCATGGTCCACAAAGAGTTCTTTCCTCCTAGCCAACATCACTACGTTTTCCATCTCCCTTGTCGTTGGGACAGCCTCGGATGTCCCTACATCCTCACCTACGGCACTCCCCCCCTTTTCTCCCTTTCCGGATTCCTTCCCCTTTCCCTTCAACTCTCTCATCTTTTGATGCCACTCATTTACTTGGGAGGGTGAAAGAGGGTGAAGTGTGAACTTTCGGCCATCCTTCTCAAGCGTATACCGGTTGGACCTCCCATCGTGTTTAGTAGACCTATCATATTGCCATGGTTTACCTAACAACAAGTGACATGCTTGCATTGGGATCACGTCACAAAGCACTTCATCGTGGTAGTTTCCCACCTTAAACCGAATCACACATTGCCTTGTGACCTTTAATTCACCACAATCGTTCAACCATTGTAGCTTGTAAGGACTAGTGTGTAGAGTTGGTAGCTTCAAGAAATTTACCATAGCATGGCTCGCAACATTCGTACAACTACCACTATCAATCACCAAGGTGCACACACTCCTCTTTACAAGACACTTAGTATGGAATAGATTTTCCCTTTGACTCGGGTCATCTATCGCCTTACTAATCATGACACGTCTAACCACAAAGTTTGGAACCACACACTCCCCTTCTTGTGGATAGACATCTTCACTACCATCTAATTCATCATCATTCGGCCCATTTTTAGCTCCCTCTCCATCTTGAGGCTCGGCCTCATCCTCCCCCCTTTCGGAAACCACCTCCTCACCAAGGTAGTACACTTTCCTTCTCGTAGGATCACATTGCGCCGGTTCGGACATTCATTGGCCTTATGCTCCCAACCTTGGCACTTGAAGCATTGGAACCCCATTGGGTTGGGATATTTGTGAGCCTCCGGTTTCGGAGAGAATTTAGGGACTGTTTTGGACTCGGGCAGCTTCGTAGGGGCGGGTTGGTCCTTGTTTTTGGGCCAACCCGAGGGGGTTTGTACCCTTGCCTTGAAGGATGATCTCTCCTTAAGTTCCCTTTCAATCTCAAGGGCCTCTTGGAATATACCGTCAATGGTTTCAAACCGGTGAAGGGTCAAATGAGTGGAGATCTCTTTGTTCAACCCACACTTGAACCGGATGATGTCGTGACTGATTTGCTCCCCACGATGATCAAGTTTCAACATGAGTTGTTGGAACTCGTCAAAATAGGCCATCACACTCTTGCCTCCTTGCCGCAAGCCATATAATCTAGCAAGCAACTCATGACGATATCTCTCGGGAAGGTATCGTTGTCTCATCAAATACCTCAACCGATACCAAGGTGGTGGCTGCCCATCAGCTAATTCATTACCAAATCGTTTAACATACTCCCACCAAGTATTAGCATAGCCCTCGAGGTGAGCTATAGCGTAGCAACTCTTCTTTTCTTCCGAGATGTCATTAACTTGGAAAACTTTGTCACAAGCCGATTCCCAAGTTAAGTAGGTCTCGGGGTCACTTTCACCCTTAAAGATGGGTAGGCTCAACATGATGGTGTTGATGCCTACGTCTCTCTCTTGGTGTCGGTTTCCCCTATCTCCATACCCCCGGTATCTCCTAGGTTCTCCTCGACCCCCTCTTAACTCCTCCTCCCTCATATAAGCATCATCAAAGGCTCCATCTCCTTCATACTCCTCTCTACCATATCCTTCAAAGTGGGCTGGTCGGCCTTGGCCGTTTTGATTCGGAGGATTTGGAATTTGCGGTCTTTGGGTTAATGGAGCTTGGAATGGAGGGTTCGGATTTAGTGGAGGTACTTGGCGTCCAAATCCCTCTTGTGGAATTGGAGGGGCTTGGAAATGTAGTGGTCTAGTGGGGTCTCGGTTTGGAGGAAAATAGGTAGTTTGGCTTGCGGTATTTAGTGGAGCTTGGGGTGCATTTAGCATTTGGTGGACTGTTTCGGGGGTGATGGTTGCGGAGGAGGTCCTATCATGACCATTGGTAGATACATGTAGAGGAGTAGAAGGACGAGAGTTCCTTTGACTCTCCACTTGTTCTAATCTCCCACTAATAGTCGACACTTCCCCCTTTATTGCTGCCAAGTCCCCTCTCACGGCCCCAAATTCCGAATTCAACCTTTCAAGTGTCCGGGTAACGGCCTCAAGAGTGACCCTCATAGAATCAAGGGCATTAGTATCCACATTATGAGACGTAGCTCCTTCCATTGTCAAGATATTATCCGCTTTAGTTCACCACAAGTTCGTGTTCCACAAGTGTTCACAAACGAATAAAAGCACTCAAATAATCGTTGACACGAACAAACGGTTCAAGGAACTAGTTGACAACCTAGTAGGAAGGTACTAGTTTGTTAATTAGTTCTAGGACCAAGTAAGGGAAACCAAGGATCAACAATTAGCAACCAAAGAATATCCTAAGTTGAGCTTATAGTGACGTGGCAGCATGCAATGGTTCCACAAGTTCTTCTTCTCTTTTTTTTTTTTTGTGTTAATATTCACACAACTTGTTATAGTTTGCAAAGTGTTTTGGTGGGAAAAATAAAATCTTGTAGTATTTCACCCTTTTCAAACTCAAGAAAGTGAGGTTTGGTTGACTAATCCCACAAAACAAGGCTCCTTGAATTAGGGAAAAGTGATTGACAAGACTAGAAGGTGATGGGTGCAAGTCTTTCACAACAACTTTATAGCTTGTCTTACAACTTGAGCACACAACAAGATGAACAAGATGAACAAGTTCAAGAGATGAACACCTCAACAAACTTCATCAACTTCTTTAGCACATAAACACACAACCATCGATTTTTCTTTTGGTTATCAACAACATACAACTTTCGGCCACTTCAAGTCACTACACAATGTTCAAGTTTTCAAGCTCAACTTTTGGATCTAGACACCTTAGTGTTGGTGAGAAAGAAACCAACACTAGAAACTCACTAAACAAGCAAAATAACACCTAGATCTAAACATACAACATCATTCTTGGTTTCAACTTTTAATTGACAGATTTTCAGAATTTCCTTTTGGTGTTGTTTGTTTAAGCCGTGAACTAGCCCAAGATGGGTTATGTTGGAACACAACCGGTCTCGCTTTGATACCAAATGATACGGAATCAAACCAACAACACCAAGAGCTTCAAGTAGGCTCGGATTTCAGTCCAACAACACAAGAACAACAAGTTTAAGTTTCGGTTTTTCATTCCAACAACACAAGAACAAGAAGATAGATAGCAATGCTAGTGAATCGAAAAGAGCCCCACACGGCTTCACTAGACTTTAAGATAACAAAATCAACAACAACAACAAGATAAAGAAAGATAGATAACTTGACATCTAACATTCAAGAAACTAAGAACCCTACACCAAGAGAGGACCCTAAGTCTAATGAATATAAACACCAAGTTCTTACGAGGACCAAGAGGCACTCAACGACCTCAAAACCCTTGTTTCTAGACAAAGAGACAACACAAGTATCCCTCTACTTGTGAGATAATAGGGACGGCTTCTAAGAGTGGAAGAGAGACGAAATGTTTAGTGTTTTTAGGTTACAAAATCAGCATTCAAAAACTAAGGAATAACTCTCTAACATGTTCTATTTATACTACAAACAAAAGGGGTAAAATGACCCATCCGCCCTTGCTTCTTGTGCCAACCTTGGAGAGTAGTTTATTACACATTAAGACCTCTCTTCACACATAAAAACGTTTAGGTCCTTGGTTGGTTCAATCACCAACTCACACACGGCCATTTGCATGAACAAAGCTTGGAGTTTTTGTAATTCCCGAGCTTGGCTTCGTGTGAAAGGCCGTGTACCTGTGGAGGCTGCCCCAACCGTATCACTTTGGGATCGAAAAGACCCTTGGAATATTGGAGGAGAAATTCTATTGGCCAAAAATGCACAAGGATGTGGCCAAGATTTGTGGCCAATGCATAGATTGCAAAGGAGCCAAATCGCGACTCCTACCTCATGGGTTGTACACCCCGCTGCCCACTCCTTTACGCCCTTGGCTTGACATATCTATGGATTTCGTATTAGGGTTGCCTAGGACTAGACGAGGTCGGGACAGTATCTTTGTTGTGGTCGATCGGTTTTCTAAGATGGCACACTTTATTCCTTGCTTTAAATATGATGATGCACCTAGTGTGGCCTCTTTGTTTGTTGATAATGTTGTCAAGTTGCATGGTGTTCCGAGGACCATTGTGTAGGGACTCTAAGTTCCTAAGTCACTTTTGGAAATCCATGTGGGGTAGGCTTGGAACCAAGTTGTTATTCTCTACATCTTGCCACCCACAAACTGATGGTCAAACGGAAGTAGTAAATAGGACTTTGGGTGCTATGCTACGTTCCATGGTAAAAGGAAAATTGACTTCTTGGGAGGAACACTTACCATTGATTGAGTTTGCTTATAACCGTGTCATACACTCAAGTACGGGAATGACTCCCTTTGAGTGCATATATGGCCTCAACCCCCTTACCCCTTTGGATTTAACTCCTTTGCCTAGTGATGTTATGATTAGCTTAGATGGAAGAAAGCGGGCTGATTCGATGAAAAAGTTACATGAGAAGGTGCGGCTTCGACTTGAGAAGAAAAATCAAGACATTGCAAGGAGAGTCAACAAGGGGAGAAAGAAACTCATTCTTGAACCGGGAGATTGGGTGTGGGTTCACCTTAGAAAGGATAGGTTTCCATCTCAAAGAAAGTCCAAATTGATGCCAAGAGGCGATGGTCCATTCCAAGTACTTGAGCGGATCAATGATAATGCCTACAAGATTGACCTTCCCCCGGAATACCAAGTGCACAACACTTTCAACGTGTGTGATCTTTCTCTAGTGGATGCGGTTGAGGATGACCAAATGCTGAATTTGAGGTCAAATTCCTCTCAAGATGGAGAGGATGATACGGGTGTACAAAGCTGTCCAATACGTTCTCGACCATTCACACGAAGCCAAGCTCGGGAGTTACAAAAACTACAAGCCATATTCATGCAAATGGCTGCGTGTGAGTTGGTACTTGATCCGCCAAAGAGCTTCAACGTTTTTAAGTGTGAAAATGAACCTTGAAGTATAATAAACTACACTCTAAGGGAACCCCATGACTGAAGGGTAGGAAGGTCATTTTTCCTTCATTTTGTGTGTAATATAAATAGATGCTATTAGGGTTATTTTCAGCACTTAGTTCATTCTTCATATTTCACAACAACAAGTCTTGTAACATTGAATATTTCTCTCTCTCTTGTTCTTGAGAGTAGAACCTGAAATCTGTCCAACAAGTGTAGTTACACTTGTGTTGTTTCTTGGCTAGAAACTTGAGATCTTGAGGTTCATGAGTTCCTCTTGGTCTAAGTAAGAACTTGGTACTGAAATCTTTTGGTCTTAGGGTCCTATCTTCAAGTTAGGGTTCATAGATTCTAAGATATCTTTGTGTCAAGTTACTATCTTTCATTTTGTACTCTTGAAACTTTGTAGTAACTTAGTGAAGCCGTGTGGGGCTGATTTTCGATTCACTATAGTTACTACCATTTGTTGTTCTTGTTGTTAACATTGTACTCTTGTAATCTATCATCTTGTGTTGTTGAACCATTGTTTAATGTTATTGTTATCTTCTTGTTCTCCTTGTGTAGCTACTGTTTTGGTGTTGGTATTTCTTCAAAATTTCGTGATTGTTGTTGTCTTCACATATTGGAGTTGTTATCTTCAAGCTCTCGGAATTGTAGTGTGTTTGGACTGATTTTGTGGCAGATTTGATACGCTCCAAGTTAGTAGTGTATCAAAAACAAAGAGATTTTTGTGCCTTACGAGTGAGTTGGATAAGAGGGCTTGCTATGGCTAGTAACATTGGTGGTGGTGGCTGTACCATACTCATTTTGATTGACAAATTTCTTCAAAGTTGAAATATTTCGTTTATGTACCAAACTATTGCGCCTGGGCGCTGGAGGCACTTGACTACTCATATTCCCACAATTTAATTTATGCCAAAAGACACATACAATGCCAAAATAGAAAGAGCAATTTTATTCTACAATTGAATAATATTTTAGGAAAAATTGGATGAGCGTGCAATTCTATTTTTTGGATTTGTTAAACTGGAGAAAGAATCAGCAAGGGTTTGGGAGGTGGGCAATTTTAGGTCGGACGATTTGGAGTGCCCTAGACCAAACCCCCCTCCCCCCTCTCTCCCTCTCTCTACGTTTTTGAATTTGTGATACGCAGGCCTGAATGGTACCTTCTTCTTAATTAATTTTCTATTGTGATTTGGAGTAATTGGCACCCGCCATAAGAAATATTTGCTACTTTTCCAAAGTTTTTTCATTTTATGGAAAAAAAATGTTATTTGGTATAAAAACTCCAAATATAACTTCATGTATTTGAAAAAAAATGAAAATAAGCCTTTAACTTACTTTTATTTTTTTTTAACTTCAACTTCACCTTATATTTTAAAAGTTTTTTTCAAATAATTAAAAACCTTTTCATAAAAATATGATCAGACAAAACTCTAATTCTAACTTTATTTTTAATTTTTTTTTATGATCAAATGCCCTATTTAAGAAAAATTATCAATAGAAGATTGTTAGTATGTTATAATTATTCATATATATATATATATATATATATATATATATATATTTGTGTGTTAGTCTATCAAATTATAATATGGAATAATAATTAATAATACAAAATTTGTCTTCGACTTTTATCATATTCTGATTTTGACATAAGACTAATTATGTTTACATGCTTTATAAGTGTGTATACACTAATTAATAATTAAGCTAAAAATGGAAGGTAAAGTAATATAAAATCATACTACATAAACATAACTTCAATTTACGTTCATTTAAATTAATTGTAAAGTCATAAACAAAGTCTTTGACTATATGAATAAATATTGATAATAAAAAATCAAACCAAAAAAATTAATTAACCAAAAATTGATAATAAATATTGTATTGATTGATTATCGATTTTGTGTGCTTAGAAATTATAAACTAATAAATCAAACCAATTAAATATAAAACCTTATTGAATCAACGATGGGCATAACTTTTATCATTGAGGAATTTGTATGCATAATCCAAAATAGAAAAGAATTCATGTAGAACGAGTAAATTTGGTCGCGCTTCACACGATATTAAAAATATAAATTAGATTCATGAAATTTTACAGATTTTTTTCAATCTTCAAATTCAAATAAATTAGATTTTAAATTCTAATTTATTTAATACTTAGTTTCGTGTTTAATAAAAGGCAATATCAGAGGAAAAACTTAAAATGAGAAGTAATACAATAATTAATGCTATAACTCAATAGTCATTCCCCTGTTATAGATAAAGATTGCAGTGAATTTCTTTAAAAATTCAAATTTCCTATAAATTGCTCTCGAAAAAGTTAGTAAAATTCACATGCTATTGGCACACTTTATTTTGAAACTACTCCATTGAATAAAAGAGAATAACAATATGAAGAAAATATGATACTACTAAAAAATATATTTATTATTATGTTCTTATAAATTCATGATCTATAGATGTTTATCGTGGATTTTTCTTCCTAGTTTGCAAACCAACTAACAATATTCAATTCTGTAGTTTCTGCATGCATATTTATCATATTATCAATCATAATATGTTAAATGTTTGTGTAGCGTGGAAATTAAAGGATGAATTTTGTAAAGGTTAAAGTGACTAATAAATATTATATAAAAGAAGTCAGTAATACTTCTTCCATATTTGAAAAGACATCTCTTATTTTTTTATATTTTTAATGGTTAACCAATCAGTTCGTAAGCAGTTAGAATCGAATAACAATTAAGAAGATCAGGCGAAATATCAATGAAAATAATACTATAGTAAATATAGATATATAGGTAGGAGACTCGAAAGACTTAAGTAATTATATGTATGTACTTTAAAGTTATTTAAAAATTAAAATTTATAATGGTGGATTCATAACTGAAAGTGGATTAAGAAAATAGGAGACCAAGGATGAATGTTTCTGATGAAAGGAAGCTCATCACTTATAAGTCAATGCATGAACCGCTTCGATCATCTACTCACTGCGCAGGAAGAGAAGAAGATGCTCCGGACCCTATGTCGCGCATGGGGACATAGCGTCCGTAGATGATTAATGGTTGGAACGCTAGCATGTAACTCAATGATAAGGATAAAATAACATCATCATTCTATAATAAGACAATATATCATATTCAATAACATTCATACATTTATCCTTACTTATAGGTATTTCACATGCTACTCAAGAGATCAAGGCTCATCAATATTCTGGAACATATACTCATACACAGGGATACATACAACATGTTCATATTATGCCTTAAAGGGAACAAGACTTAGCATACATTCTAAATACAACTATTCCCATGTCACGAGGTAATGACTCCAACCTCCCACACTTGTAGATTCAAACATTTCTTATTAGGAGAGGTACTCGGACCCAACAATCTTATTAGCCAAAGAACTTGAACCACAAGCCATCCGGACTAGGGACTTGAACCACTAGTCATCCCATTTGGCAAGGGATCGTAAACCTTTTCATCATACAAGGGACTCAAACCACTAGTCATCTCATCGGACTAAGGACTCAAACCACTAGTCGTTTCATTAGGCGAGGTATTCTAACCTCAAGAGATCTCTTTAGGCGAGGGACTGTAACGCCCTAATATCGGGTCCTGAGACGTCACAAGTGACCCCAAGCTAACCCTTCTACTGGCATAACTCATAAGCAACTGAATAAAAATACAAATCCATACAAATCAGCAGAAAATAACTCTTTTCTGAATCTGATCGATACAAAAATGAAATTTTACAGGATTATAATTCTGCCTTTACAACCAAAATTGAAACAAAATACATCAACTTCTACTGACTGTCTATGAAGCCTCTACTTGTACTGACTGTAGGTAGCCGGGTCATGACTCCCAACTACCCCAACTCAATACGACTTAATAAAGAAAATACAACACTATAAACTCTGCATAACTAACCCAAGCCCTTGAATCAAAAGGACTCATCACCTGCTGACTGGATACCACGAACTGACTGGATCCGAAGGTGAAACTATACCTTGTACCTACATTCTGAGAAAATGTAGCCCACATACGAATATATGGGTCAGCACCGTGGAAAAATACCGAGCATATGGGGGTGCAATGCATATATAAAATAATATCTTAATATCATCACAGATTATAAAATTATGCATGCTGATATAGATGACTCACTTAGCTCGAATTAAATCATCAAAATCATGGATGAATAATACATGTAAAGTAAAACAAGTGAGTCATTACAATACGTTCTCAATTCACTTTCATCTCAATTTCAAATCATCAAAACAATCAAATCTCATGTCAATTCTCATTAGAATATATTCTTTAAATCTTTTAAGAATAATGGCTTTGTCAAACTCAACCTTTTAAGCAAATATGTTTTCATCTCAGATAGAAGAGTACACACACACACATTGGGAGATCCTATAACCGACATAAACCATGTGAGCCACATGGAGTCCAACGTCCAACCCACGTTGGGGAGATCCATCCTATCCTTGCCATCGGAGTAGGACTTCCAATAGCAATCCAAAAACACTAGTGATCACTATATAAATCAGCCTCAAGCTCACTCCTATGGGGGCACACAGTTCTAGGAAAGTAAGGTCACTTTATACCTCCCACTCGGTGCTAAAGATTACTCCTGAACTTAGCTCAGAAATTTAAATCAGCCTCAGGCTCATATTAAAGAAAATCCATAATAAACATTTCAATAATTTTCATCGGGAAGCAATTTGCTACCCCTTTATCATAATCAATAAAAACATGGATTTCTTTCACAGTCGAGTTCAAAATAACTCATTCACGACCAAAAGGTCAAATCATTCAAAATATCTCAAATATTCAACATTAACGTGCATATAGCACATATTTTCTCAAAGATAATTTCAAATGGGGTTCAAGACCCAAATATCAAAATCATAGTAAATTTCTTTCAAGCATCATGCTTTAAGTCATAATTTCATAAAAATTCAACTTTTCAAAGTCATAAACATCATAATCTCAAGATAACCAAGATAGAATATAAGTTCATGCTCTAAAATCATAATAAACATATAAAAATCATATCTTCGTAAAGAAAATTACTTTTGGGCACAAGAAAGAAAGATTGTTCTTGTTGAAAAACCCCATATACCTTGAATGATGAACTTTAGATCGATACTCATTTTTGAGATGTTAATCGTGCCTTTGAATGATGGTTCTTGGAGTTCTTGAACTAGAAACTTGGAATCTTGAATAAATTTGCAGAATTAATGGTGAACTTTGGAGGTTCTTGAAGTTGGATGTAGGAGCTTAGGGTTTTCTTTTTGAGGGAATTTGATGAAATATAACATATAATGCTTCTAATAGGCTTTAATATAGGGTTTGGATGGATTTTGGGTGAGGGGGGATGACCAAAACGCCCCTAAAAATCAAATAATTCTCGCATCTGTCCTTTGGTGGACTGTTTTGATAGTCTGAAGTAGATCAACCATAATGTTTTACTCCGTTATCCAAATTAGATGAAACCAATTTCATTAGAAACAGGACTCTCATATTTTTTCATTGATATATAGTATCTCACCCAGATCATTATGTACGAGGAGTTATGATTGTTTGAAGTTAACCCAAAAATTCACTTTTGATCGTCTGAAGTAGATCGACCATAACTTTTTGCTCCGATAGACAAATTGGATGAAACTAATTTCATCGAAAAGAGGACTCACAGAGCTTTTCGTTGATATATAGTAGATCACCCACATCATTATGTACAAGGAGTTATGATCGTTTAAAGTTGGAGCAAAAAATACACCAGGCCTCAGTACTTTTTTTCCTGCACGTTTTACTGTTCACTACTATTCACGGTTCTATCGGAATGTTCATAACTCGTCGCTCGGGTGTCTGTTTTGGATGATCCACATAATGTTGTAAAGCTTATTTGATACTCTACTCAATGGTGGGTCATAATCTAAGACATTCCGCACGTAAAATTTATAATTCATTCTAGAAGATAGAACCCAACACATTTACGCACAAAATATCAACGAAAAATTTCCCGGGGTATTACATTATCTCCCCCTTGGAAATATTCATCCTCGAATGTCGATGAATAAGTACAGAATACCATGGAAATGAGGACAAAAGGCTGGGATAACAAAGTCAATCCACTTACTTCACTCCAAACTTTTGAATACTTCATAGAACATGCGATTCATAATGAGAATGGTTACATAGTTGGATCTTAAACAAAGGAGACTGATTTTAAGGAATAGATATCTTTGGTTTATTCAGACACTGAGAATCAAAGGTCTCGAAGGGTATCTCATCAAAAGAAGGACCACTTGCGCCCAAATGAAACGTCCCTCAACACTCCCTCCAAAAGATTCAAATGATATTGTTTAGGGAGAAAATGAACCATAATTTGATACAATCCTATCGTATGGGAACAAAGACCCATATGGCATAAATTAAGATAGGAATTTCTAGGTTTTGGGAAACATAACTCCTTGCTTCCAAACTTTGCAACACTTCCCAACTACTCCCTCGACTATGTTCAAGCCTAACTCCAAGTACTCATGAGATACGCCACATAACACTATAATATTAATCTATATCATGAACCTCAATACACACTGAGCCTCACAACTCCTCACTTCAAACATAACTCTTATTACTACTCCAACAACCACATACAATCTTATACTAGGGATCCGCTAACTTGCGGTGAATTCTTTTAGATATACAACCATAACATTCAAGCCTATACTCATAACCACATACGCACTTCGCACATGCACCTCTAAAGGAACACTCATAAGCATCTTCCTCGCCTTCTCTAAGATTCCATCAACTACATCATTCACACATACTGGTCAATTCTTTAAACGACACACATAACATTTTCTCAACCAATTGAACTATACACAAAAACTCTGTATTACTATTCCTACAATCTCATAGAAGTGCATGAAACCAACACACAATAATTTTTCCAAATAAACATTTAAAACTTCAACTAACCACGGCATGTATCAAGGACTTAGCCTCAATCTAACTTCACTTCACCGCCGTGAGTACACCACATTCTATCATAGATAAGGAAGTATCTTCTCTCCCTTTTAGACAACTTCTCAACACCATTAGCTTGACTTAATGAAAAGGTCACAAAATTTTAAAACATGAAGACCTGAAACATGAAGGGATAATGTAAATAACTTGACTCTCTCTATTGAGGCCTTAGGAATAAACTATCAAATACAATGGGTTCATTAAGTATCAAAACTAAAGACACCCATAACGGAAACTGAATCTCACTGATCAATAAGAGTATTGCTTGAGTACTGGAACTGAACATACTGTAAAATTTAAGTATATGAGTCATGGGCGGCATGCCCTGAATTTAGAGCTCATAACTTATGGAATGTGATTCCAACTGCTAGAAGAACTGGGATTTCTCATTTTTGGAAACTAGAAGAGTATGTAATTCTCCATCACGTGTATGAACATGAATTAAGATCATGGAACTGAAATGTAAAGCATGAGTAGGTTTTGGGACAACTGAAAATACTAAAATAACATTGGGTCAAGCACCGATCTTTCTCACAACAAATTTACAACTTACTGGTACTTCTACTAAAATGTAAAAGCTTGACTTGACTACTTGTTCTATCATCTCCCCCTTAGCTTTAAGCCACCACTCAAATTCTCAAATGCTTACTAATTTTGAATCTCCACGAATATCTCTATCGCCGGAATGTACACCATCTAGTGCTTCAACTCTTATTTCTATTAGCTCAACTTGAATACTTTCTAACCTTTTGATAGACCATCTACTTCTGTCTTCTCCCTCTAATACCATGCCTATGAACTTATGTTTCTAACCCATAAGAATCAAAATCACACTTAAGAGGCTCAACATTTTCAATCATACGTCTCGCCTTAACTTAGCCATCAAAACATCACCCATCGTCTAACTAGTATTTATCCATCTAACAATCCCATGGCACAACTCACTACACCACATATACTAATCCTCGAAATTAAAGCAGTCCCATAATATCTTGGGTGAACTTTCTCATCATAATACAATATTAAACTTAATTACAAGTCAACTACACTTAAACTCTTGTGTACACTGTTCAAGCCTATTAGGTCACTTCCGACAACTAATACCATTAATCTGGAAACCGTCACATTCGGCTTCATGATCACCAATCGTTCAAACTTAAGGTCTCACACTTCACATAATTTACAACTCCATCTCACACATAACTCCTACGTGAAGATTATAAAACAACACATCCATGAACACTAGCCCACTTAAACTTCATAACAATAATAATTGGTCCTAATCATATAGCCTATGTTATTCATAATCCATTAACACATCCTTCTTTCACCCGTCACTACTATCTATCCTTCATACATAACTTAACATAGTTCATAGCTCTCTACGTCTTAACTTAACTTCCTCTTGCAATCTGGAGAGCGCTTAGATTAACAACACTTACCCACCGAGTACTTCTATCACTAACCTATACTCTCTGATACGAGAAATACAAGGGAAACACGAAACAACTCCAAAACAGTCCACTAATCTTAAGGATTTGAGGACCAAGATGGAGACCACTCTCGGATTCGCTACCAACAACAAGAATATAAGATACAAAGGTGTATTTCAACACCAAAACAGTACCAAAACGTGATGAACAAGATGTACAACAACAATACAAGTTTCGGATCCAACGAAGGCCCAAAACAGTCCACTACAACAACACATACACGATTGCAAGAAAAATAAAGATAGATAGTGAGACCAAGATTATTACAAGATTAAGAACTAAAGAGTATATTAAACTCAAAAACCCCTAATGAATGTAACAATCAAAACCACACTCTTACGGTGACCACCAAGGGAACGAACTCGCCTCAAGATCTACCGTTTCCAAGCAAAGATCAATATTGGCTTTTCCAAGCCCTATGCTAAGGGTGACTTTTCCAAGTCCTACAACTAATGGAGTTACACTCTCAAAAGAGAGAGAGAATATTTCTTTCAATTCTTCATCATCCAAAAACTAGTGAAAATAAGACTAAGGGGGCCTATTTATACTATATTACAAATGAAGACAAAAGACCACTTTGCCCTTAATGAGAGGGGCGGCCATGGTGTGTAAATACACCATGTGTAATGTCCAAAATACCCTTAATTAAGGCCCAAAACCGTGAGTCCTCAACCTTAAATTCTCCACGCAATCTTCCACACGCGAGATTGCTTTAAGTTATGCTCAAAACGGGTCCTCCATGCATGTTCTTGTTTTCTCGAGGTGACCAAGTCTTGAGTCTCTATGTGTTGGCCTCCAAAAATGTCATCAAAAGATAAGTAGGCCATTTGTCCCGTATCATCCTCCCCTTCTTGAAAAGGATTCGACCTCGAATCCAAACCTTGCAAAACCGAAGAGAGGACAAACAAATACAAATTCCTCATGGCATGAGGGTTAGGGTTAGCATAACAAATCATCTCAACACGCCAAGGTTGCACATATTTGCAATATAACCAAGAATCCTTTGAAAGGAATATTAAAAACTCAATAAAAGATGTACAAAGGATTTGGTTATATGATACATCAAAAGTAACACTTTGCTTGGCATGTTGACCAAGCAACAAGTTTGGTGCACCAACATCACCATTTCTAAATTTGGCACCGGGGTCAAATGGGAAAAGTGGCCATAGACACGGGTCTCGACAACACTTCCCTTTCCCGTGGTCTACACCTAAACTAAATGACATACTCTCTACAATAACATACATATCATCCAAATCAAATAGAGAGTAGAGAAAGGTATCACTCAAATCGACTTCTACTAAGGTGCTCTCATGTGTGTACTCACTACTAGTTTCCCAATAATCACTATGAGTACTCTCAACAATGAAATCACACAAAGTAGAAGAAGAAGTAGCTTCCGCAACTACACATTCCTTACCCTTAAGAGTACTCTCATCTTCTAAGAAGAGATTTCCCTCTTTAGGAGGAATGTTGTCACACCATAGTGGGTTAGCATATAGGCTATAGCTTCCAAGGTAAGCTATACCGTCATTTTCACCACTAGGTTCATTAGAAGTGTTTAAATCATCTTCAAACAAGACATTACACCTAAAGAGAGTGTGTTCTACCGCACGGACAGATTTGGAATAAGCAAGTTCCTCGCACTCTAAATGATCAATATCAGGTTTCAAGGATGTTCCAAACACAAGATTACCCCAAGAAGAGATCTCGGGTTCACTCCCACTTTGTTGACCAACATTTTCAAATACTTCACTCACTTGAGTCCTATTAAGCACATCACACACATACTCAAGTGGGGAACAATTTTCACAAACAAGTTGATCAACACCAATTACACAAGACGATGTACTTCCGTTCAACATATAAGCTTCAACACTAGGTGGACATAAATTGATCTTACAAGAAGAGTCAATTTCGTCATCAATAGGATCAACTAGTGTATCCAAACTCACAATATGTACATCATCAACAAGAGGCACGGAATCATTAGACTCATAAATAAGTAAGCTACTACTCACACTCAATGGCTTACTAGCCACACAATTGTCATTCACATGCACTAAAGTGTAAGAGTTAGCTATTTTACCTTTAAGATCTTGAGTAGACTCTTCCTTGCCGTGAGGTGAAGGACCTCCACAAGCTTGGGCAGCAACTTCCTTTTGGCATTGTTCGCCTTCGCTTGCCATGTTGGTACCTACACAAATGTCCTTAGAAATGGAAGGACAACCAATGTTAGCACGGTTTGGTGGCAATCCCCTCACTTCGCTCCACATATCCTCTCCTTTTTCCACTCTCGGATTGCCACCTTGCACTCCCTTACTCCTCTCAATCTTTTGTCTCTCATCATAAATCGGATTGGAGTAGGTAAACATTTCTCTTTGCGGTTTGGGCAGCAAGTATGTTATGAGGCGATTTCCCCATTGGTCTCTTACAATATTAGGCCAATTTTGCACGTTAGGAACTTGATGTCGTGCAAACCAATCGGCACCCAAGCTCATATGACCGTAGGTTAAGGAAAAAACATCGCACCACACCTCCTCATGGTAATCAAATTGGGAGAAGACAACTTTTACCCTCTCGGTAACCTTGAACTCGCCCAAGTAGTATGGAACAAGTAAAGGCTCTCGCAATAACCGCAAGTAATCAACCATGGACGGAAGAATGTAGTTTCCATAGTACCTATCATTCAACACCATAAGGCAGCCCGGTATCCCACAAATAGTCACCTTTCCGGAGTGTACACTCCTTCTTGGATCTACATTGTAAGGCATACGAGTACCCCTTAGTTTTGGAGATGCATATCCTCTTCTTCTCATTGGACAACCTCCGCTAGAGCTAGTATAACCATTCACACTATATCGACTTTGATAAGAAGTACTACAAGGGGGAGAATATGGATCTTCATACTCCTCACGTGTACCCTCATCATAGCTCTCATAAGCTTTGCAAACAAAAGGGTTATACCTAACACCAAATCTAGGTTCGGAGTAAGAAGTGTAAGACTCCTCACATGCCCCAACATCATCATAAGATCCATCACGAGGTCCTACATCATCTCCAAAGTTACCATAAGCACTAGGCACTTCATTCACCTCATTTTCTCCCTTAAAACAGTAACTTTCAAATCTGCCCAAGTCTCGATCATGGCTATTTTCATAGCCTCCGCAATCTCCCTCAACTTCGTAGCCATAAAACCCTTCACTACAATCATAGTCTCCCATGTTGTAGTCACAATAATCCCCGGCTATCGAAGACATGTTCCCCTTATATCACCCTTTAAACCTACAAAATGAACAAACAAGATTAGTAGTAAAGCTCCTCACCAACACTCGTATACACTCACCTTTGTGATCCTCACAATTGGAGCGGCGAATATTGAAAGTTGCTTATACTCCGGTAGTCAATAGGATGTCAATTCTACTTGGCGGCCGGAATAGATTCTTGTTTGATCGACTCAAGACACAAAAATAAAATTCACTTACGAACTTGAAACAAAGAAGTTACTACGAGTTAAAAATTTGAGAAAAGCACACAAACAACGAAGACACGAAGAAACGGATTCAATAATTAATCTACAACTAAGTAGGTGATTTACTAGTTGTTAATTAATTCTAGAATCAAGACATGAAACTAATGAAACAATAAGATGAAACTAAGAATCTAAAATTTTTGAGCTCGGAAATATTGCGTGAACAGTAGCAGTGATGACATGGCAGTCACGTATTGGTTTCGGTCCCACACAACTTTTGTTGTCCAATTTCAAGTCTTGGTCCATTTTTTAATTTGGACTTTGGTGGAATTTGTTTAAGGAGGGAAATTCAAACAAGTCTTGGAGCCCTTTTCAATTTCAAGTTTTCAAGACTTGACTTTATTGTACTTCTCCTTAAAACATGGATCCGTAAATCATGGAAAAGTGTTGGAAAGTGGTTGAGACTTGATTGATAGGTCTTGGTTGGTTGTAGTGTCTTTCAAGACTAACAAATAATACACCTTTTTCCTTCAACTTTTTGGATTTAGCATTCACTTTATCTTCAACAATATATGAAGGTGGTGATGAACATCAAGAACAACAACAACAACAACAACAAGAACTACAACAATAATCTTCAAGAACACCAACAATTTTTCACACGGCCAACTCCAATCCACAATAACAATATCTCCAACACTTGGCCAAGACAACTACAACTTCAACAAAATGGTTTTCAATCCACCAATTAACAACAATATCACGTGGCCAAGCTTGTAACAACAACAAGATGAAAGCCACAATGATACAAGATCAAACCAACAACACCAAGAGCTACAAGTAGGTTCGGATTTCAGTCCAACAACACAAGAATAACAAGTTCAATTTTCAGTTTTCAGCACACAACAAGAGAGCAACAAGATGAACAAGAATGCTAGTGAATCGAAAGTAGCCCCACACGGCTTCACTAGTCTTTAAAGATAACAAAATTAACAACAACAACAACAACAAGATAAGGAAAAGATAGATAACTAGACATATAACATTCAAGATACTAAGAACCCTAACATCAAGAGAGGACCCTAAGTCTAGTGAATGTAAACACCAAGTTCTTACAAGGACCAAGAGGCACTCAAAGACCTCAAAACCCTTGTTTCTAGCCAAAGATACAACACAAGTATTCCTCTACTTGTGAGATGTTGGAGGCGGCTCCAAGAGTGGAAGAGAGAGGAAATGTTGTGATATTTTAGGTTACAAAAATCAGATTTCAAAAACTATCTAATAACTCTCTCACATCTTCTATTTATACTACAAAAGGAAAGGGGTAAAATGACTCATCCGCCCTTGCTTCTTGTGCCAACCTTGGAGAGTAGTTTATTACACATTAGGACCCCTCTTCACACATAAAAACGTTTAAGTCCTTGGTTGGTTCAATCACCAACTCACACACGGCCATTTGCATGAACAAAGCTTGGAGTTTTTGTAATTCCCGAGCTTGGCTTCGTGTGAAAGGCCATGTGGCTGTCCTAACCGTATCATCCTCTCCATCTTGAGAGGAATTTGGCCTCAAATTCAGCATTTGGTCATCTTCAACCGCATCCACGAGGGAGAGATCACCAACGTTGAAAGTGTTGTGCACTTGATATTCCGGTGGAAGGTCAATCTTGTAGGCGTTGTCATTGATCCTCTCAAGTACTTGGAAAGGACCATCACCCCTTGGCAGCAATTTGGACTTCCTATGAGCTGGAAACCGGTCTTTTCGAAGATGCACCCACACCCAATCTCCGGGTTCAAGCACAAGCCTTCTTCTCCCTTTGTTTGCCCTTTTGGCAATCTCTTGATTCTTCTTTTCCAGCTTGATCCGCACCGTCTCATGCATTTTCTTCATTGCCTCGGCTCTTTTGTTTCCATCTAAGCTGGTCATGAGATCACTAGACAAAGGAGTGAGATCTAAAGGGGTAAGGGGATTCAGGCCGTAAACACATTCAAAGGGAGTCATTCCCGTGCTCGAATGTATTACCCGGTTGTAGGCAAATTCCACTAAGGGTAGGTGATCTTCCCATGAAGTCAGTTTACCTTTAACCATAGAACGTAGCATAGACCCTAAGGTTCTATTTACTACCTCCGTTTGGCCATCGGTTTGTGGGTGGCAAGACGTGGAGAAAAGTAACTTCGTTCCAAGCCTACCCCACATGGACTTCCAAAAGAGACTTAGGAACTTGGAGTCCCTATCGCTCACAATAGTCCTCGGTACCCCGTGAAGCTTGACAACATGTTCAACAAATAATGAAGCTACACTACTAGCATCCTCGGTTTTAGTACATGGAATAAAATGAGCCATTTTAGAGAATCTATCAACAATAACAAAAATGCTATCTCGGCCCTTTCTAGTCCTTGGCAGCCCCAAAACAAAATCCATCGAGATGTCCAACCAAGGCCTAAGGGGAGTAGGGAGTGGGGTGTATAATCCTTGGGGTAAGAGATGAGATTTCGCACTCCGGCAGGCCACGCATTGACTACAAATTTTAGTGACGTCTTTGCGCATTTTGGGCCAATAGAAGTTCTCCTCTAAGATTCCGAGGGTCTTGTCTACCCCAAAGTGACCCATGAGGCCTCCGTCATGGGCCTCCCTCACAAATAATTCCCTCCAAGAACTAGAAGGAACACACAACCTCCTCCCTTTGAACAAATACCCATCGAACCGAGAGTAGGAGGAATGGTTATTCTCCTTGAGCCAACGGTCCCTTCCCCACTCTTCGCATTCCCTAAAAATAGGAGCAAAGGTAGGATCCTCGGGATACAACAACCGCAAGCTCTCAAAACCCATCAATTTCGAAGACAAGGTAGCAACAAGCACATGCTTCCGAGACAAGGCATCGGCAACAACATTTTCCTTTCCCCTTTTGTAATGAATTACATAAGGGAAAGTCTCGATGAACTCAATCCACTTAGCATGACGCCTATTCAACTTTTCTTGGCTCTTAAGGTGTTTCAACGACTCATGATCCGTTCGTATCACAAACTCCTTAGGCCACAAATAATGTTGCCAATTTCCCAAAGCTCTAACAAGGGCGTACAACTCCAAATCATAAGTTGAGTAATTAAGAGTTGCCCCTTTGAGCTTTTCACTGAAATAAGCAACGGGCTTACCTTCTTGCATCAAAACAGCCCCGATACCAACCTTACTAGCATCACACTCTATTTCAAACATCTTATCAAAATTGGGCAATTGCAATAAAGGCGCCGAGATGAGCGTAGCTTTCAAGGCCTCAAAAGCCCTAGCTTGCTCATCACCCCATTTAAAGGGTCCGTCCTTTCTAATTACCTCGGTCAAGGGGGCTGCTATGGAACTAAATCCTTTGACAAACCTCCTATAAAAGCTTGCCAACCCGTGGAAACTTCGGATTTCTCCAATAGTTTTAGGGGTCGGCCAACTTCGGATAGAGTCTATCTTGGAATCGTCCACTTCCACACCCCGTGAGCTCACGACAAAACCCAAGAATATAACTTTATCAACACCAAAAGAACACTTCTCCATGTTGGCATACAGCTTCTCTTTTCGGAGCACATCAAACACACATCTCAAATGCATTACATGATCATTAATAGATTTACTATACACCAACACATCATCAAAGTAAACCACCACAAACTTTCCAATATAAGGCTTCATTACATGATTCATTAGCCTCATAAATGTGCTAGGAGCATTGGTAAGGCCGAAGGGCATGACCAGCCACTCATATAGACCGAATTTGGTCTTGAATGCGGTCTTCCACTCATCACCGGGTTGCATGCGAATTTGGTGATAGCCGCTCCTAAGGTCTACTTTAGAAAACAAACAAGATCCGTGGAGCTCATCTAACATATCATCTAGTCTAGGAATTGGATGACGATACCTTATAGTGATTTTGTTGATGGCTCTACAATCGACGCACATGCGCCAAGTTCCGTCCTTCTTTGGTACCAAAAGCACCGGAACAGCACACGGACTCATGCTTTCCTTGATGTATCCCTTGTTGAGAAGCTCCTCAACTTGCCTCTCAAGCTCCTTAGTGTCCATGGGATTGCTCCTATAGGCCGGTTTGTTTGGAAGTTGTGAACCCGGCACCAAATCAATTTGGTGCTCAATTCCCCGAAGTGGGGGCAATCCTTGCGGAAGTTCTTGAGGAAATACATCTTCATACTCCTGCAACGCACAAGAAATCAAAGGGGAAATGGAAGAATTAGTGGGGTTAGTATTAAAACAATGGGCCAACAGTAACATCGGCTTGTTTTCATCATGGTCCACGAAGAGTTCTTTCCTCCTAGCCAACATCACTACGTTTTCCATCTCCTTTGTTGTTGGGACAGATTCGGATGGCCCTACTTCCTCACCTACGGCATCCCCCCCCTTTTCTCCTTTCCCGGTTTCCTTTCCCTTTCCTTTTAACTCTCTCATCTTTTGATGCCACTCATGTACTTGGGAGGGTGAAAGAGGGTGAAGTGTGACCTTTCGGCCATCCTTCTCAAGCGTATACCGGTTGGACCTCCCATCGTGTTTAGTAGACCTATCATATTGCCATGGTCTACCTAACAACAAGTGACATGCTTGCATTGGGATCACGTCACAAAGCACTTCATCGTGGTAGTTTCCTACCTTAAACCGAATCACACATTGCCTTGCGACCCTTAATTCACCACAATCGTTCAACCATTGTAGCTTGTAAGGACTAGTGTGTGGTGTAGTTGGCAGCTTCAAGAAATTTACCATAGCTTGGCTCGCAACATTCGTACAACTACCACTATCAATCACCAAGGTGCACACACTCCCCTTTACAAGACACTTAGTATGGAATAGATTTTCCCTTTGACTCGGGTCATCTATCGCCTTACTAATCATGACACGTCTAACCACAAAGTTAGGAACCACACACTCCCCTTCTTGTGGATAGGCATCTTCACTACCATCTAATTCATCATCATTCGGCCCATTTTCAGCTTCCTCTCCATCTTGAGGCTCGGCCTCATCCTCCCCCCTTTCGGAAACCACCTCCTCACCAAGGTAGTACACTTTCCCTTCTCGTAGGATCACATTGCGCCGGTTCGGACATTCATTGGCCTTATGCCCCCAACCTTGGCACTTGAAGCATTGGAATCCCTTTGGGTTGGGATATTTGTGAGCCTCCGGTTTCGGAGGGAATTTAGGGACTGTTTTGGACTCGTAGTGGACTGTTTTGGACTCGGGCAGCTTCGTAGGGGTGGATTGGTCCTTGTTTTTGGGCCAACCCGAGGGAGCTTGTACCCTTGCCTTGAAGGATGATCTCTCCTTAAGTTCCCTTTCAATCTCTAGGGCCGCTTGGAATATACCGTCGATGGTTTCAAACCGATGAAGGGTCAAATGAGTGGAGATCTCTTTGTTCAACCCACACTTGAACCGGATGATGTCATGACTGATTTGCTCCCCACGATGATCAAGTTTGAACATGAGTTGTTGGAACTCGTCAAAATAGGCCATCACACTCTTGCCCCCTTGCCGCAAGCCATATAACCTAGCAAGCAACTCATGACGATATCTCTCGGGAAGGTATCGTTGTCTCATCAAATACCTCAACCGAAACCAAGGTGGTGGCTGCCCATCGACTAATTCATTACCAAATCGTTTAACATACTCCCACCAAGTGTTAGCATAGCCCTCGAGGTGAGCTATAGCGTAGCAACTCTTCTTTTCGTCCGAGATGTCATTAACTTGGAAAACTTTGTCACAAGCCGATTCCCAAGTTAAGTAGGCCTCGGGATCACTTTCACCCTTAAAGATGGGTAGGCTCAACTTGATGGTGTTGATGCCTACGTCTCTCTCTTGGTGTCGGTTTCCCCTATCTCCATACCCCCGGTATCTCCTAGGTTCTCCTCGACCCCCTCTTAACTCCTCCTCCCTCATATAAGCATCATCAAAGGCTCCATCTCCTTCATACTCCCCTCTACCGTATCCTTCAAAGTGGGCTGGTCGGCCTTGGCCGTTTTGAGTCGGAGGATTTGGAATTTGCGGTCTTTGGGTTAATGGAGCTTTTTATGGAAGGTTCGGATTTAGTGGAGGTACTTGTCGTCCAAATCCCTCTTGTGGAATTGGAGGGGCTTGGAAATGTAGTGGTCTAGTGGAGTCTCGGTTTGGAGGAAAATAGGTAGTTTGACTTGCGGTATTTAGTGGAGCTTGGGGTGCATTTAGCATTTGGTGGACTGTTTCGGGGGTGATGGTTGCGGAGGAGGTCCTATCATGACCATTGGTAGATACGTGTAGAGGAGTAGAAGGACGAGAGTTCCTTTGACTCTCCACTTGTTCTAATCTCCCACTAATAGTCGACACTTCCCCCTTTATGGCTGCCAAGTCCCCTCTCACGGCCCCAAATTCAGAATTCAACCTTTCAAGTGTCCGGGTAACGGCCTCAAGAGTGACCCTCATAGAATCAAGGGCATTAGTATCCGCATTATGAGACGTAGCTCCTTCCATTGTCAAGATATTATCCGCTTTAGTTCACCACAAGTTCGTGTTCCACAAGTGTTGTATAATTGGCTAGTAACCGTGAAATTTTCAAGGTATGAGTGAGCTCTTATCCGGAATGGATTCTTGTTTGAAGACTCAAAGAATTCTTGCCGGACTAGAATCAAAAATCAGCAACTCATTCAAACGAATAAAAGCACTCAAATAATCGTTGACACGAACAAACGGTTCAAGGAACTAGTTGACAACCTAGTAGGAATGTACTAGTTTGTCAATTAGTTCTAGGACCAATTAAGGGAAACCACGGATCAACAATTTGCAACCAAAGAATATCCTAAGTTGAGCTTATAGTGACGTGGCAGCATGCAATGGTTCCACCCGTTCCTCTTATCTTTTTTTTTTTTTTTTTTTTGTGTTAATATTCACACAACTTGTTATAGTTTGCAAAATGTTTTGGTGGGAAAAATAAAATCTTGTAGTCTTTCAACCTTTTCAAACTCAAGAAAGTGGTGTTTGGTTGACCAATCCCACAAAACAAGGCTCCTTGAATTAGGGAAAAGTGATTGACAAGACTAGAGGGTGAGGGGTGCAAGTCTTTCACAACAACTTTATAACTTGTCTTACAACTTGAGCACACAACAAGATGAACAAGATGAACAAGTTCAAAAGATGAACACCTCAACAAACTTCATCAACTTCTTTAGCACATAACACATAACCACCAATTTTTCTTTTGCTCATCAACAACATACAACCTTCGGCCACTTCAAGTCACTACTCAATGTTCAAGTTTTCAAGCTCAACTTTCGGATCTAGACACCTTAGTGTTGGTGAGAAAGAAACCAACACTAGAAACTCACTAAACAAGCAAAATAACGCCTAGATCTAGACATGCAACATCATTCTCGGTTTTTCAACTTTTAATGGACAGATTTTTCAGAACTTCCCTTTGGTATTGCTTGTTTAGACCGTGAACTAGCCCAAGATGGGTTATGTTGGAACACAACCGGTCTTGCTTTGATACCATCCTCCCCTTCTTGAAAAGGATTCGACCTCGAATCCAAACCTTGCAAAACCGAAGAGAGGACAAACAAATACAAATTCCTCATGGCATGAGGGTTAGGGTTAGCATAACAAATCATCTCAACACGCCAAGGTTGCACATATTTGCAATATAACCAAGAATCCTTTGAAAGGAATATTAAAAACTCAATAAAAGATGTACAAAGGATTTGGTTATATGATACATCAAAAGTAACACTTTGCTTGGCATGTTGACCAAGCAACAAGTTTGGTGCACCAACATCACCATTTCTAAATTTGGCACCGGGGTCAAATGGGAAAAGTGGCCATAGACACGGGTCTCGACAACACTTCCCTTTCCCGTGGTCTACACCTAAACTAAATGACATACTCTCTACAATAACATACATATCATCCAAATCAAATAGAGAGTAGAGAAAGGTATCACTCAAATCGACTTCTACTAAGGTGCTCTCATGTGTGTACTCACTACTAGTTTCCCAATAATCACTATGAGTACTCTCAACAATGAAATCACACAAAGTAGAAGAAGAAGTAGCTTCCGCAACTACACATTCCTTACCCTTAAGAGTACTCTCATCTTCTAAGAAGAGATTTCCCTCTTTAGGAGGAATGTTGTCACACCATAGTGGGTTAGCATATAGGCTATAGCTTCCAAGGTAAGCTATACCGTCATTTTCACCACTAGGTTCATTAGAAGTGTTTAAATCATCTTCAAACAAGACATTACACCTAAAGAGAGTGTGTTCTACCGCACGGACAGATTTGGAATAAGCAAGTTCCTCGCACTCTAAATGATCAATATCAGGTTTCAAGGATGTTCCAAACACAAGATTACCCCAAGAAGAGATCTCGGGTTCACTCCCACTTTGTTGACCAACATTTTCAAATACTTCACTCACTTGAGTCCTATTAAGCACATCACACACATACTCAAGTGGGGAACAATTTTCACAAACAAGTTGATCAACACCAATTACACAAGACGATGTACTTCCGTTCAACATATAAGCTTCAACACTAGGTGGACATAAATTGATCTTACAAGAAGAGTCAATTTCGTCATCAATAGGATCAACTAGTGTATCCAAACTCACAATATGTACATCATCAACAAGAGGCACGGAATCATTAGACTCATAAATAAGTAAGCTACTACTCACACTCAATGGCTTACTAGCCACACAATTGTCATTCACATGCACTAAAGTGTAAGAGTTAGCTATTTTACCTTTAAGATCTTGAGTAGACTCTTCCTTGCCGTGAGGTGAAGGACCTCCACAAGCTTGGGCAGCAACTTCCTTTTGGCATTGTTCGCCTTCGCTTGCCATGTTGGTACCTACACAAATGTCCTTAGAAATGGAAGGACAACCAATGTTAGCACGGTTTGGTGGCAATCCCCTCACTTCGCTCCACATATCCTCTCCTTTTTCCACTCTCGGATTGCCACCTTGCACTCCCTTACTTCTCTCAATCTTTTGTCTCTCATCATAAATCGGATTGGAGTAGGTAAACATTTCTCTTTGCGGTTTGGGCAGCAAGTATGTTATGAGGCGATTTCCCCATTGGTCTCTTACAATATTAGGCCAATTTTGCACGTTAGGAACTTGATGTCGTGCAAACCAATCGGCACCCAAGCTCATATGACCGTAGGTTAAGGAAAAAACATCGCACCACACCTCCTCATGGTAATCAAATTGGGAGAAGACAACTTTTACCCTCTCGGTAACCTTGAACTCGCCCAAGTAGTATGGAACAAGTAAAGGCTCTCGCAATAACCGCAAGTAATCAACCATGGACGGAAGAATGTAGTTTCTATAGTACCTATCATTCAACACCATAAGGCAGCCCGGTATCCCACAAATAGTCACCTTTCCGGAGTGTACACTCCTTCTTGGATCTACATTGTAAGGCATACGAGTACCCCTTAGTTTTGGAGATGCATATCCTCTTCTTCTCATTGGACAACCTCCGCTAGAGCTAGTATAACCATTCACACTATATCGACTTTGATAAGAAGTACTACAAGGGGGAGAATATGGATCTTCATACTCCTCACGTGTACCCTCATCATAGCTCTCATAAGCTTTGCAAACAAAAGGGTTATACCTAACACCAAATCTAGGTTCGGAGTAAGAAGTGTAAGACTCCTCACATGCCCCAACATCATCATAAGATCCATCACGAGGTCCTACATCATCTCCAAAGTTACCATAAGCACTAGGCACTTCATTCACCTCATTTTCTCCCTTAAAACAGTAACTTTCAAATCTGCCCAAGTCTCGATCATGGCTATTTTCATAGCCTCCGCAATCTCCCTCAACTTCGTAGCCATAAAACCCTTCACTACAATCATAGTCTCCCATGTTGTAGTCACAATAATCCCCGGCTATCGAAGACATGTTCCCCTTATATCACCCTTTAAACCTACAAAATGAACAAACAAGATTAGTAGTAAAGCTCCTCACCAACACTCGTATACACTCACCTTTGTGATCCTCACAATTGGAGCGGCGAATATTGAAAGTTGCTTATACTCCGGTAGTCAATAGGATGTCAATTCTACTTGGCGGCCGGAATAGATTCTTGTTTGATCGACTCAAGACACAAAAATAAAATTCACTTACGAACTTGAAACAAAGAAGTTACTACGAGTTAAAAATTTGAGAAAAGCACACAAACAACGAAGACACGAAGAAACGGATTCAATAATTAATCTACAACTAAGTAGGTGATTTACTAGTTGTTAATTAATTCTAGAATCAAGACATGAAACTAATGAAACAATAAGATGAAACTAAGAATCTAAAATTTTTGAGCTCGGAAATATTGCGTGAACAGTAGCAGTGATGACATGGCAGTCACGTATTGGTTTCGGTCCCACACAACTTTTGTTGTCCAATTTCAAGTCTTGGTCCATTTTTTAATTTGGACTTTGGTGGAATTTGTTTAAGGAGGGAAATTCAAACAAGTCTTGGAGCCCTTTTCAATTTCAAGTTTTCAAGACTTGACTTTATTGTACTTCTCCTTAAAACATGGATCCGTAAATCATGGAAAAGTGTTGGAAAGTGGTTGAGACTTGATTGATAGGTCTTGGTTGGTTGTAGTGTCTTTCAAGACTAACAAATAATACACCTTTTTCCTTCAACTTTTTGGATTTAGCATTCACTTTATCTTCAACAATATATGAAGGTGGTGATGAACATCAAGAACAACAACAACAACAACAACAAGAACTACAACAATAATCTTCAAGAACACCAACAATTTTTCACACGGCCAACTCCAATCCACAATAACAATATCTCCAACACTTGGCCAAGACAACTACAACTTCAACAAAATGGTTTTCAATCCACCAATTAACAACAATATCACGTGGCCAAGCTTGTAACAACAACAAGATGAAAGCCACAATGATACAAGATCAAACCAACAACACCAAGAGCTACAAGTAGGTTCGGATTTCAGTCCAACAACACAAGAATAACAAGTTCAATTTTCAGTTTTCAGCACACAACAAGAGAGCAACAAGATGAACAAGAATGCTAGTGAATCGAAAGTAGCCCCACACGGCTTCACTAGTCTTTAAAGATAACAAAATTAACAACAACAACAACAACAAGATAAGGAAAAGATAGATAACTAGACATATAACATTCAAGATACTAAGAACCCTAACATCAAGAGAGGACCCTAAGTCTAGTGAATGTAAACACCAAGTTCTTACAAGGACCAAGAGGCACTCAAAGACCTCAAAACCCTTGTTTCTAGCCAAAGATACAACACAAGTATTCCTCTACTTGTGAGATGTTGGAGGCGGCTCCAAGAGTGGAAGAGAGAGGAAATGTTGTGATATTTTAGGTTACAAAAATCAGATTTCAAAAACTATCTAATAACTCTCTCACATCTTCTATTTATACTACAAAAGGAAAGGGGTAAAATGACTCATCCGCCCTTGCTTCTTGTGCCAACCTTGGAGAGTAGTTTATTACACATTAGGACCCCTCTTCACACATAAAAACGTTTAAGTCCTTGGTTGGTTCAATCACCAACTCACACACGGCCATTTGCATGAACAAAGCTTGGAGTTTTTGTAATTCCCGAGCTTGGCTTCGTGTGAAAGGCCGTGTGGCTGTCCTAACCGTATCACACAAGGCCAAAACAGTCCACCACAATAATGGGCCAAGCTTATGTTCACAACAACTTTCAACAAGTTCAAGCTCAAGTTTAGATCTAGACTCAAAGTGTTAGTGGACAAGAAAACTAACACTAGAAACAACAAAACAAACAAGAACACTACTAAATTTAGTCACACAACAAACAAATCTCGACCAAGACACAACAAGAACACAATTTTGGCCAAGAACACAAACACGGACAGATTGCTATTTCTCTAGAAATTTCAGTTTTTAACACTTTTTTTTTTTTTAATTTTCTAACAAGCAAGCCCAAGATTGATCTTGTAGGAACAAGATCAAGCCAAGCTTTGATACCAAATGATACGAGAAATACAAGGGAAACACGAAACAACTCCAAAACAGTCCACTAATCTTAAGGATTTGAGGACCAAGATGGAGACCACTCTCGGATTCGCTACCAACAACAAGAATACAAGATACAAAGGTGTATTTCAACACCAAAACAGTACCAAAACGTGATGAACAAGATGTACAACAACAATACAAGTTTCGGATCCAACAAAGGCCCAAAACAGTCCACTACAACAACACATACACGATTGCAAGAAAAATAAAGATAGATAGTGAGACCAAGATTATTACAAGATTAAGAACTAAAGAGTATATTAAACTCAAAAACCCCTAATGAATGTAACAATCAAAACCACACTCTTACGGTGACCACCAAGGGAACGAACTCGCCTCAAGATCTACCGTTTCCAAGCAAAGATCAATATTGGCTTTTCCAAGCCCTATGCTAAGGGTGACTTTTCCAAGTCCTACAACTAATGGAGTTACACTCTCAAAAGAGAGAGAGAATATTTCTTTCAATTCTTCATCATCCAAAAACTAGTGAAAATAAGACTAAGGGGGCCTATTTATACTATATTACAAATGAAGACAAAAGACCACTTTGCCCTTAATGAGAGGGGCGGCCATGGTGTGTAAATACACCATGTGTAATGTCCAAAATACCCTTAATTAAGGCCCAAAACCGTGAGTCCTCAACCTTAAATTCTCCACGCAATCTTCCACACGCGAGATTGCTTTAAGTTATGCTCAAAACGGGTCCTCCATGCATGTTCTTGTTTTCTCGAGGTGACCAAGTCTTGAGTCTCTATGTGTTGGCCTCCAAAAATGTCATCAAAAGATAAGTAGGCCATTTGTCCCGTATCACTCTCTGTCATACAAATACCGTCAACACCCATTTCATACCTCGAACAAACTATATCACTTTCTATTAACCCAATTGCATGCAAAAAGGGATTTCGCTACACTTATGCTTAACAAATCACACTTACCATCCTTCTTACTACTACACCTCCACATCCCACATTTTCAGCCAGCACAAGGAACAAAATGAACTACAAGTTGCTAGTAGATCGAAATAGGCCTCACACGGCTTCACTAGACTTTGGTTTGTATTTTGAACAAGAAAATGAGATGAATAACAAAGAAGCTATGCTAGTGAATCGAAAGAGCCCCACACGGCTTCACTAGACTTTAATTTTTCACAAACTAATGATAACAAGATTACATAATACAAGAGATAGAAACTTGACACACAACATTCAACGATCTAAGAATACACCTTACTTTGTCTTAATTAAATAACTCATAAGAATGAGGGCATAACTTTCAACTTAAGGAACTTAACACACTAGAGAGCTCCTTTCAAGCCCTTTGTGTAACTTTTGAAATTTCTTCTAGAAAATATAGAAGCATTACCTGGGGAAGAACTGGAGCTTGCGAATCATGTTATCTAAAAAATAATACATAGAGGGAGAAGTATAGATTAACATTGTAGATTCTGAGGAGGAATCTGAAAGCACATCTAACCTAGGCTTAGTTCACGACTTTTATGAACATGAATAAAGTACTTCAATCTTTGGAACTCAAAAAGCACTGACAGGATACTTTTTAGCTCTCTTACAATCCCATAACTATCTACGGAGAATTAAGCTTAACTATTTCTGATACCTTGAAAATGAGGCAGAGTTGGCCAGAATAGAGTAAGATGAGAATCTATATAAGCTTCTTGGAGAACCTTTTTATAGCACGATCTTAGACTTGAAAGAAGGGAAACATTTCCTAAATGCCTTGTAGCCTCTCGAAGAAAAGTACAGACGTCTCAGTACCGATCCGCAAGAATCTACTAGACACAACTTCATAGACACCCTAGGACACTTGAACTCTGTGCTCTGATACCAACTTTGTAACGCCCCAAAATCGGGTCCCGAGACGTCACACGGTGCTTAGGGTCACAAGTGACCCCAAGCTAACCCTTCTACTGGCATAACTCATAAGCAACTGAATAAAAATACAAATCCATACAAATCAGCAGAAAATAACTCTTTTCTGAATCTGATCGATACAAAAATGGAATTTTACAGGATTACAATTCTGCCTTTACAACCAAAATTGAAACAAAATACATCAACTTCTACTGACTGTCTATGAAGCCTCTACTAGTACTGACTGTAGGTAGCCGAGTCATGACTCCCAATGATACGGGACAAATGGCCATCTTATCTTTTGATGACATTGTTGGAGGCCAACACATAGAGACTCAAGACTTGGTCACCTCGGGAAAACAAGAACATGCATGGAGGACCCGTTTTGAGTGCTACTTAAAGCAATCTCGCGTGTGGAAGATTGCTTGGAGAATTTAAGGTTGAGGACTCACGGTTTTGGACCCTAATTAAGGGTATTTTGGACATTACACATGGTGTATTTACACACCATGGCCGCCCCTCTCATTAAGGGCAAAGTGGTCTTTTGTCTTCTTTGTAATACACTATAAATAGGCCCCCTTAGTCTTATTTTCATGAGTTTTTCAGATTTTAGAAAGATGAAGTATTGAAAAGAAATATCTTCTCTCTCTTTTGAGAGTGTACACACTTAGTGGTAGGACTTGGAAAAGTCATCTTTAGCATAGGGCTTGGAAAAGCCAATATTGATCTTTGTTTGGAAACGGTAGATCTTGAGGCGAGTTCATTCCCTTGGTGGTCACCGTAAGAGTGTGGTGTTGCTATCGTAAGTTCTAGGGGTCTTTAGATTTAATATATCTTTGGGTTCTTGGGTCTTATTGTAGTTTATGTCTCACTATCTATCTTTATTTTTCTTGCAAATCGTGGACTGTTTTGGGGTCTTTGTTGAATCCGAAACTTGTGTTATTGTTGTTCATCTTGTTCATCACGTTTTGTGGCTGTTTTGGGTGTCAAATACACCATTGTTATCTCGTATTGTTGTTGTTGTAGTGAATCCGAGAGTGGTCTCCATCTTGGTCCTCAAATCCTTAAGATTAGTGGACTGTTTTTTTGGAGTGTGTGTGGACTGTTTTGAGACAATTCTTGTGTTCCTTGGAATTCTTGTATCATTTGGTATCAAAGCATGGCTTGACCTTGTTCCTACAAGATCAATCTTGGGCTTTCTTGTTAAAAAAAAAAAAAAAAAAAAAGGAAAACTGAAATTTCCAGAAAAATAGCAATCTGTCCGTGTTTGTGTTCTTGGCCAAAATCGTGTTCTTGTTGTGTCTTGGCCAAGATTTGTTGTTGTATGTCTAGATCTAATAGTGTTCTTGTTTGTTTTGTTGTTCCTAGTGTTAGTTTTCTTGTCCACTAACACTTTGAGTCTAGATCTAAACTTGAGCTTGAACTTGTTGAAAGGTTGTTGTGAACATAAGCTTGGCCATTGTGGTGGACTGTTTTGGCCTTGTGGTTTTCATCTTGTTGTTGTTATAAGCTTGGCCACGTGATATTGTTGTTAATTGGTGGATTGAAAACCATTTTGTTGAAGTTGTAGTTGTCTTGGCCAAGTGTTGAAGATATTGTTATTGTGGATTGGAGTTGGCCGTGTGAAAAATTGTTGGTGTTCTTGAAGATTATTGTGGTAGTTCTTGTTGTTGTTGTTGTTGTTCTTGATGTTCATCACCACCTTCATATATTGTTGAAGATAAAGTGAATGCTAAATCCAAAAAGTTGAAGGAAAAAGGTGTATTATTTGTTAGTCTTGAAAGACCCTACAACCAACAAAGACCTATCAATCAAGTCTCAACCACTTTCCAACACTTTTCCATGATTTACGGATCCATGTTTTAAGGAGAAGTACAATAAAGTCAAGTCTTGAAAACTTGAAGTTGAAAAGGGCTCCAAGACTTGTTTGAATTTCCCTCCTTAAACAAATTCCACCAAAGTCCAAATTAAAAAATTGACCAAGACTTGAAAGTTGGACAACAAAAGTTGTGTGGGACCGAAACCAATACGTGACTGCCATGTCATCACTGCTACTGTTCACGCAATATTTTCGAGCTCAAAATTTTAGATTCTTAGTTTCATCTTATTGTTTCATTAGTTTCATGTCTTGATTCTAGAATTAATTAACAACTAGTAATCACCTACTTAGTTGTAGATTAATTATTGAATCCGTTTCTTCGTGTCTTCGTTGTTTGTGTGCTTTTCTCATTTTTAACTCGTAGTAACTTCTTTGTTTCAAGTTCGTAAGTGAATTTTATTTTTGTGTCTTGAGTCGATCAAACAAGAATCTATTCCGGCCGCCAAGTAGAATTGACATCCTATTGACTACCGGAGTATAAGCAACTTTCAATATTCGCCGCTCCAATTGTGAGGATCACAAAGGTGAGTGTATACGAGTGTTGGTGAGGAGCTTTACTACTAATCTTGTTTGTTCATTTTGTAGGTTTAAAGGGTGATATAAGGGGAACATGTCTTCGATAGCCGGGGATTATTGTGACTACAACATGGGAGACTATGATTGTAGTGAAGGGTTTTATGGCTACGAAGTTGAGGGAGATTGCGGAGGCTATGAAAATAGCCATGATCGAGACTTGGGCAGATTTGAAAGTTACTGTTTTAAGGGAGAAAATGAGGTGAATGAAGTGCCTAGTGCTTATGGTAACTTTGGAGATGATGTAGGACCTCGTGATGGATCTTATGATGATGTTGGGGCATGTGAGGAGTCTTACACTTCTTACTCCGAACCTAGATTTGGTGTTAGGTATAACCCTTTTGTTTGCAAAGCCTATGAGAGCTATGATGAGGGTACACGTGAGGAGTATGAAGATCCATATTCTCCACCTTGTAGTACTTCTTATCAAAGTCGATATAGTGTGAATGGTTATACTAGCTCTAGTGGAGGTTGTCCAATGAGAAGAAGAGGATATGCATCTCCAAAACTAAGGGGTACTCGTATGCCTTACAATGTAGATCCAAGAAGGAGTGTACACTCCGGAAAGGTGACTATTTGTGGGATACCGGGCTGCCTTATGGTGTTGAATGATAGGTACTATGGAAACTACATTTTTCCGTCCATGGTTGATTACTTGGGGTTATTGCGAGAGCCTTTACTTGTTCCATACTACTTGGGCGAGTTCAAGGTTACCGAGAGGGTAAAAGTTGTCTTCTCCCAATTTGATTACCATGAGGAGGTGTGGTGCGATGTTTTCTCCTTAACCTACGGTCATATGAGCTTGGGTGCCGATTGGTTTGCACGACATCAAGTTCCTAACGTGAAAAATTGGCCTAATATTGTAAGAGACCGATGGGGAAATTGCCTCGAGACGTACATTCTGCCCGGGCCGCAAAAAGAAGTTCCTACCTACTCCAATTCAAATTATTATGAGAGACAAAAGATTGAGAGGAGTAAGGGAGTGAAAGGTGGTAATCCGAGAGTGGAAAAAGGAGAGGTTGTGTTGAGCGAAGTGAGGGGATTACCACCAAACCGTGCTAACATTGGTTGTCCTTCCATTTCTAAGGACATTTGTGTAGGTACCAACATGGCAAGCGAAGGCAAACAATGCCAAAAGGAAGTTGCTGCCCAAGCTTGTGGAGGACCTTCACCTCACGGCAAGGAAGAGTCTACTCAAGATCTTAAAGGTAAAATAGCTAACTCTTACACTTTAGTGCATGTGAATGACAATTGTGTGGCTAGTAAGCCATTGAGTGTGAGTAGTAGCTTACTTATTTATGAGTCTAATGATTCCTTGCCTCTTGTTGATGATGTACATATTGAGAGTTTGGATACACTAGTTGATCCTATTGATGACGAAATTGACTCTTCTTGTAAGATCAATTTATGTCCACCTAGTGTTGAAGCTTATATGTTGAACGGAAGTACATCGTCTTGTGTAATTGGTGTTGATCAACTTGTTGGTGAAAATTGTTCCCCACTTGAGTATGTGTGTGATGTGCTTAATAGGACTCAAGTGAGTGAAGTATTTAAAAATGTTGGTCAACAAAGTGGGGGTGAACCCGAGATCTCTTCTTGGGGTAATCTTGTGTTTGGAACATCCTTGAAACTTGATATTGATCATTTAGAGTGCGAGGAACTTGCTTATTCCAAATCTGTCCGTGAGGTAGATCACACTCTCTTTAGGTGTAATGTCTTGTTTGAAGATGATTTAAACACTTCTAATGAACCTAGTGGTGAAAATGATGGTATAGCTTGCCTTGGAAGCTATAGCCTATATGCTAACCCACTATGGTGTGACAACATTCCTCCTAAAGAGGGAAATCTCTTCTTGGAAGATGAGAGTACTCTTAAGGGTAAGGAATGTGTAGTTGCGGAAGCTACTCCTTCTTCTACTTTGTGTGATTTCTTTGTTGAGAGTACTCATAGTGATTATTGGGAAACTAGTAGTGAGTACACACATGAGAGCACCTTAGTAGAAGTCGATTTGAGTGATACCTTTCTCTACTCTCTATTTGATTTGGATGATATGTATGTTATTGTAGAGAGTATGTCATTTAGTTTAGGTGTAGACCACGGGAAAGGGAAGTGTTGTCGAGACCCGTGTCTATGGCCACTTTTACCATTTGACCCCGGTGCCAAATTTAGAAATGGTGATGTTGGTGCACCAAACTTGTTGCTTGGTCAACATGACAAGCAAAGTGTTACTTTTGATGTATCCTATAACCAAATCCTTTGCACATCTTTTATTGAGTTTTTAATATTCATTTCAAAGGATTCTTGGTTATATTGCAAATATGTGCAACCTTGGCATGTTGAGATGATTTGTAATGCTAACCCTAACCCTCATGCCATGAGGAATTTGTATTTGTTTGTCCTCTCTTCGGTTTTGCAAGGTTTGGATTCGAGGTCGAATCCTTTTCAAGAAGGGGAGGATGATACGGGACAAATGGCCATCTTATCTTTTGATGACATTGTTGGAGGCCAACACATAGAGACTCAAGACTTGGTCACCTCGGGAAAACAAGAACATGCATGGAGGACCCGTTTTGAGTGCTACTTAAAGCAATCTCGCGTGTGGAAGATTGCTTGGAGAATTTAAGGTTGAGGACTCACGGTTTTGGACCCTAATTAAGGGTATTTTGGACATTACACATGGTGTATTTACACACCATGGCCGCCCCTCTCATTAAGGGCAAAGTGGTCTTTTGTCTTCTTTGTAATACACTATAAATAGGCCCCCTTAGTCTTATTTTCATGAGTTTTTCAGATTTTAGAAAGATGAAGTATTGAAAAGAAATATCTTCTCTCTCTTTTGAGAGTGTACACACTTAGTGGTAGGACTTGGAAAAGTCATCTTTAGCATAGGGCTTGGAAAAGCCAATATTGATCTTTGTTTGGAAACGGTAGATCTTGAGGCGAGTTCATTCCCTTGGTGGTCACCGTAAGAGTGTGGTGTTGCTATCGTAAGTTCTAGGGGTCTTTAGATTTAATATATCTTTGGGTTCTTGGGTCTTATTGTAGTTTATGTCTCACTATCTATCTTTATTTTTCTTGCAAATCGTGGACTGTTTTGGGGTCTTTGTTGAATCCGAAACTTGTGTTATTGTTGTTCATCTTGTTCATCACGTTTTGTGGCTGTTTTGGGTGTCAAATACACCATTGTTATCTCGTATTGTTGTTGTTGTAGTGAATCCGAGAGTGGTCTCCATCTTGGTCCTCAAATCCTTAAGATTAGTGGACTGTTTTTTTGGAGTGTGTGTGGACTGTTTTGAGACAATTCTTGTGTTCCTTGGAATTCTTGTATCACCCAACTACCCCAACTCAATATGACTGAATAAAAAAAATACAACACTATAAACTCTGCATAACTAACCCAAGCCCTTGAATAAAAAAGGACTCATCACCTGCTGACTGGATACCACGAACTGACTGGATCCGAAGGTGCAACTATACCTTGTACCTATATTCTGAGAAAATATAGCCCACATACGAATATATGGGTCAGCATCGTGGAAAAATACCGAGCATATGGGGGTGCAATGCATATATAAAATAATATCTTAATATCATCACAAATTATAAAATTATGCATGCTGATATAGATGACTCACTTAGCTCGAATTAAATCATCAAAATCATAGATGAATAATACATGTAAAGTAAAACAAGTGAGTCATTACAATACGTTCTCAATTCACTTTCATCTCAATTTCCAATCATCAAAACAATCAAATCTCATGTCAATTCTCATTAGAATATATTCCTTAAATCTTTTAAGAATAATGACTTTCTCAAACTCAACCTTTTAAGCAAATATATTTTTATCTCAGATAGAAGAGTACACACACATATATTGGGAGATCCTATAACCAACATAAACCATATGAGCCACATGGAGTCCAACGTCCAACCCATATTGGGGAGAGCTGTCCTATCCTTGCCATTAGAGTAGGACTTCCAATATCAATCCAAAAACACTAGTGATCACTATATTAATCAGCATCAGGCTCACTCCTACGGGAGCACGTAGTTCTAGGGAAGTAAGGTCACTTTATACCTCCCACTCGGTGCTAAAGATTACTCCTGCACTTAGCTCAGAAATTTAAATCAGCCTCAGGCTCACATTAAAGAAAATCCACAATAAACACTTCAACAATTTTCATCGGGAGCTAATTTGCTACCCCTTTATCATAATCAATAAAAACATGGATTTCTTTCACAGTCGAGTTCAAAAATTACTCATTCACGGCCAAAAGGTCAAATTATTCAAAACATCTCAAATATTCAACATCAATGTGCATATAGCACATATTTTCTCAAAGACACAATTTCAAATGGGGTTCAAGACCCAAATATCAAAATCATAGTAAATTTCTTTCAAGCATCATGCTTTAAGTCATAATTTCATATAAATTCGACTTTTCAAAGTCATAAACATCATAATCTCAAGATAACCAAGATAGAATATAAGTTCATGCTCCCAAATCATAATAAACATTTAAAAATCATATCTTCGTTAAGAAAATTACTTTTGGGCACAAGAACGAAAGAGAGTTCTTGTTGAAAAACTCCACATACCTTGAATGATGAACTTTAGATCGATACTCATGTTTGAGATGTTAATCGTGCCTTTGAATGATGGTTCTTGGAGTTCTTGAACTAGGAACTTGGAATCTTGAATAAATTTGCAGAATTAATGGTGAACTTTGGAGGTTGTTGAAGTTGGATGTAGGAGCTTAGGGTTTTTTTTTTAGGGAATTTTATGAAATATAACATATAATGCTTCTAATAGGCTTTAATATAGGGTTTGGACGGATTTTGGATGAGGGAGGGATGACCAAAACGCCCTTAAAAATCAAATAATTCTCACATCTGTCCTTTGGTGGACTATTTTGATAGTCTGAAGTAGATCAACCATAACATTTTACTCCGATATCCAAATTAGATGAAACCAATTTCATTAGAAAGAGGACTCTCATATCTTTCCATTGATATATAGTATCTCACTCAGATCATTGTGTACGAGGAGTTATGATCGTTTGAATTTGACCCAAAAATTCACTTTTGATAAGCTGATGTAGATCGACCATAACTTTTTGCTCCAATAGACAAATTGGATGAAACCAATTTCATCGGAAAGAGGACTCACAGAGCTTTTCGTTGATATATAGTAGATCACCCAGATCATTATGTACAAGGAGTTATGATCGTTTAAAGTTGGAGAAAAAAATACATCAGGCCTCAGTACTTTTTTTCCTGCACGTTTTACTGTTCACTACTATTCACGGTTCAATCAGAATGTTCATAACTCGTCGCTCGGGTGCCCGTTTTGGATGATCCACATATTTTTGGAAAGCTTATTTGATACTCTACGTAATAGTGGGTCATAATCTAAGACATTCCGCACGTAAAATTTATAATTCATTCTAGAAGATAGAACCCAACACGTTTACGCACAAAATTTCAACGAAAAATTTCCCGGGGTATTACAGGGACTCAAACCACAAGGTATTTCATTGGACAAGGGACTCGAACCACTAGTCATTCCATTGGACTAGGGACTTGAACCACTAGTCATTCCATTACCATTATTAGTCGACATTCGAACTCTTGACCATTAAATCATACATTAACAATCATATAATCCATTTCACATTCAAGGACTATGTCTCATCTAGCTAATTCAACACTATACATGACCACATGGTCCTCATGGGAGCCTTCATTGCTCAACCATTTTAATCGGCTAATGACTTAACTCATTTTATCTTACAATTAAATTTATGGTCATCAAGCCCCACACAACTATGCATATTTCATAGAAATATTATACCATATGCTTGTTATACATTTAGTTCCACACACCACTCAAGTCCTTCTTTATGTCTAGGGGCTTTAGCCTCTCATTGGCCATCAACCAATAAGTTTATCAATTTCACAATACATGGCTCATAATTCCTTCACAATATCATTTATCAATCAATCATAGCTATAGGTCCCTTGCCCTAGTTCAATATACTATCAATAATTTGCTAGATAATTCACTTAGACATTATCACAAATACCTTGGGTCCATACTTATAACAAGGCTATTTCATGGTAAATATCATTAAGACTAGGGTTACCCAATACCCTCATGTTAAACCATATACAACAATCACCCACACATGCAAATCATTATAAATAACATGTATAAACCTAAGTCTAAGCAAGAGTCATCATTATTCATTATTAAGCAACAAAACCCTTTTCATTTGATTTCAAAATCACCATGTACACTTACTAATCCAAGTGTGAAATATATGGGTTTAGAATTATTTAACAAGGGGAGGAGGTACATGCCCTAAACAACTTGAATCACTAAGAATCTTGACTCCTTCTTGCCACTAGATAGCCACCCTAAAACCCTAGCCTCCAATCCTTCAAAGATGAGTTTGAGAGAGTGCTTAGGGTATTTGATCCCTACAAAATGGATGTTTAAGAGGCTACACATACTTATATAGTAAGAGGGTTTAGTGTTTTAGGCATGGTAAATGACCACAAGGCCCTTAGATAAAAGTTGGAAAATGAACCCGTCCAGGGGTACGACTCACCATGTGACTCACTTAAGTGATTGTACCCTAGGGTATGAGTGGTACCCTGACTCTTACCCTAGTCCTCTCCTAAGTGACACATACTGTTAAGGGTACGACCATGCACCCTTGAGTCGTGATACGGTTGGGGCAGCCTCCACAGGTACACGGCCTTTCACACGAAGCCAAGCTCGGGAATTACAAAAACTCCAAGCTTTGTTCATGCAAATGGCCGTGTGTGAGTTGGTGATTGAACCAACCAAGGACCTAAACGTTTTTATGTGTGAAGAGAGGTATTAATGTGTAATAAACTACTCTCCAAGGTTGGCACAAGAAGCAAGGGCGGATGGGTCATTTTACCCCTTTTGTTTGTAGTATAAATAGAACATGTTAGAGAGTTACTCCTTAGTTTTTGAATGCTGATTTTGTAACCTAAAAACACTAAACATTTCGTCTCTCTCTTCCACTCTTAGAAGCCGTCCCTATTATCTCACAAGTAGAGGGATACTTGTGTTGTCTCTTTGGCTAGAAACAAGGGTTTTGAGGTCGTTGAGTGCCTCTTGGTCCTCGTAAGAACTTGGTGTTTATATTCATTAGACTTAGGGTCCTCTCTTGGTGTAGGGTTCTTAGTTTCTTGAATGTTATATGTCAAGTTATCTATCTTTCTTTATCTTGTTGTTGTTGTTGATTTTGTTATCTTAAAGTCTAGTGAAGCCGTGTGGGGCTCTTTTCGATTCACTAGCATTGTTATCTATCTTGTTGTTCTTGTGTTGTTGGACTGAAAAACCGAAACTTAAACTTGTTGTTCTTGTGTTGTTGGACTGAAATCCGAGCCTACTAGAAGGAACACACAACCTCCTCCCTTTGAACAAATACCCATCGAACCGAGAGTAGGAGGAATGGTCATTCTCCTTAAGCCAACGGTCCCTTCCCCACTCTTCGCATTCCCTAAAAATAGGAGCAAAGGTAGGATCCTCGGGATACAACAACCGCAAGCTCTCAAAACCATTCAATTTCGAAGACAAGGTAGCAACAAGCACATGCTTCCTAGACAAGGCATCGGCAACAACATTTTCCTTTCCCCTTTTGTAATGAATTACATAAGGGAAAGTCTCGATGAACTCAATCCACTTAGCATGACGCCTATTCAACTTGTCTTGGCTCTTAAGGTGTTTCAACGACTCATGATCCGTTCGTATCACAAACTCCTTAGGCTCGAATTTCAGTCCAACTCATGATCCGTTCGTATCACAAACTCCTTTCAACAACACCAAGAGCTTCAAGTAGGCTCGGATTTCAGTCCAACAACACAAGAACAACAAGTTTAAGTTTCGGTTTTTCAGTCCAACAACACAAGAACAACAAGATAGATAACAATGCTAGTGAATCGAAAAGAGCCCCACACGGCTTCACTAGACTTTAAGATAACAAAATCAACAACAACAACAAGATAAAGAAAGATAGATAACTTGACATATAACATTCAAGAAACTAAGAACCCTACACCAAGAGAGGACCCTAAGTCTAATGAATATAAACACCAAGTTCTTACGAGGACCAAGAGGCACTCAACGACCTCAAAACCCTTGTTTCTAGCCAAAGAGACAACACAAGTATCCCTCTACTTGTGAGATAATAGGGACGGCTTCTAAGAGAGAGAGAGAGACGAAATGTTTAGTGTTTTTAGGTTACAAAATCAGCATTCAAAAACTAAGGAATAACTCTCTAACATGTTCTATTTATACTACAAACAAAAGGGGTAAAATGACCCATCCGCCCTTGCTTCTTGTGCCAACCTTGGAGAGTAGTTTATTACACATTAAGACCTCTCTTCACACATAAAAACGTTTAGGTCCTTGGTTGGTTCAATCACCAACTCACACACGGCCATTTGCATGAACAAAGCTTGGAGTTTTTGTAATTCCCGAGCTTGGCTTCGTGTGAAAGGTCGTGTACCTGTGGAGGCTGCCCCAACCGTATCATCCTCTCCATCTTGAGAGGAATTTGACCTCAAATTCAGCATTTGGTCATCTTCAACCGCATCCACGAGGGAGAGATCACCAACGTTGAAAGTGTTGTGCACTTGATATTCCGGTGGAAGGTCAATCTTGTAGGCGTTGTCATTGATTCTCTCGAGTACTTGGAAAGGACCATCACCCCTTGGCAGCAATTTGGACTTCCTTTGAGCTGGAAACCGATCCTTTCGAAGATGCACCCACACCCAATCTCCGGGTTCAAGCACAAGCCTTCTTCTCCCTTTGTTTACCCTTTTTGCAACCTCTTGGTTCTTCTTTTCAAGCTTGATCCGCACCGTCTCATGCATTTTCTTCATTGCCTCGGCTCTTTTATTTCCATCTAAGCTGGTCATGAGATCACTAGACAAAGGAGTGAGATCTAAAGGGGTAAGGGGATTCAGGCCGTAAACACATTCAAAGGGAGTCATTCCCGTGCTCGAATGTATTACCCGGTTGTATGCAAATTCCACCAAGGGTAGGTGATCTTCCCATGAAGTCAGTTTACCTTTAACCATAGAACGTAGCATAGACCCTAAGGTTCTATTTACTACCTCCGTTTGGCCATCGGTTTGTGGGTGGCAAGACGTGGAGAAAAGTAACTTCGTTCCAAGCCTACCCCACATGGACTTCCAAAAGAGACTTAGGAACTTGGAGTCCCTATCGCTCACAATAGTCCTCGGTACCCCGTGAAGCTTTACAACATGTTCAACAAATAATGAAGCTACACTACGAGCATCCTCGGTTTTAGCACATGGAATAAAATGAGCCATTTTAGAGAATCTATCAACAATAACAAAAATGCTATCTTGGCCCTTTCTAGTCCTTGGCAGCCCCAAAACAAAATCCATCGAAATGTCCAACCAAGGTCTAAGGGGAGTAGGGAGTGGGGTGTATAATCCTTGAGGTAGGAGACGAGATTTCGCACTCCGGCAGGCCACGCATTGACTACAAATTTTAGTGACGTCTTTGCGCATTTTGGGCCAATAGAAGTTCTCCTCTAAGATTCCGAGGGTCTTGTCTACCCCAAAGTGCCCCATGAGGCCTCCGTCATGGGCCTCCCTCACAAATAATTCCCTCCAAGAACTAGAAGGAACACACAACCTCCTCCCTTTGAACAAATACCCATCAAACCGAGAGTAGGAGGAATGGTCATTCTCCTTAAGCCAACGGTCCCTTCCCCACTCTTCGCATTCCCTAAAAATAGGAGCAAAGGTAGGATCCTCGGGATACAACAACCGCAAGCTCTCAAAACCCATCAATTTTGAAGACAAGGTAGCAACAAGCACATGCTTCCTAGACAAGGCATCGGCAACAACATTTTCCTTTCCCCTTTTGTAATGAATTACATAAGGGAAAGTCTCGATGAACTCAATCCACTTAGCATGACGCCTATTCAACTTGTCTTGGCTCTTAAGGTGTTTCAACGACTCATGATCCGTTCGTATCACAAACTCCTTAGGCCACAAATAATGTTGCCAATTTCCCAAAGCTCTGACAAGGGCGTACAACTCCAAATCATAAGTTGAGTAATTAAGAGTTGCCCCTTTGAGCTTTTCACTGAAATAAGCAACGAGCTTACCTTCTTGCATCAAAACAGCCCCGATGCCAACCTTACTAGCATCACACTCTACTTCAAACATCTTATCAAAATCGGGCAATTGCAATAAAGGCGCCGAGATGAGCGTAGCTTTCAAGGCCTCAAAAGCCCTAGCCTGCTCATCACCCCATTTAAAGGGTCCGTCCTTTCTAATTACCTCGGTCAAGGGGGCTTCTATGGAACTAAATCCTTTGACAAACCTCCTATAAAAGCTTGCCAACCTGTGGAAACTTCGGATTTCTCCAATAGTTTTAGGGGTCGGCCAACTTCGAATAGAGTCTATCTTGGAATCGTCCACTTCCACACCCCTTGAGATCACGACAAATCCCAAGAATATAACCTTATCAACACCAAAAGAACACTTCTCCATGTTGGCATACAGCTTCTCCTTTCGGAGCACATCAAACACACATCTCAAATGCATTACATGATCATCAATAGATTTACTATACACCAACACATCGTCAAAGTAAACCACCACAAACTTTCCAATATAAGGCTTCATTACATGATTCATTAGCCTCATAAAGGTGCTAGGAGCATTGGTAAGGCCGAAGGGCATGACCAGCCACTCATATAGACCGAATTTGGTCTTGAATGCGGTCTTCCACTCATCACCGGGTTGCATGCGAATTTGGTGATAGCCGCTCCTAAGGTCCACTTTAGAAAACAAACAAGATCCGTGGAGCTCATCTAACATATCATCTAGTCTAGGGATTGGATGACGATACCTTATAGTGATTTTGTTGATGGCTCTACAATCGACGCACATGCGCCAAGTTCCGTCCTTCTTCGGTACCAAAAGCACCGGAAAAGCACATGGACTCATGCTTTCCTTGATGTATCCCTTGTTGAGAAGCTCCTCAACTTGTCTTTCAAGCTCCTTAGTGTCCATGGGATTGCTCCTATAGGCCGGTTTGTTTGGAAGTTGTGAACCCGGCACCAAATCAATTTGGTGCTCAATTCCCCGAAGTGGGGGCAATCCTTGCGGAAGTTCTTGAGGAAATACATCTTCATACTCCTGCAACACACAAGAAATCAAAGGGGAAATGGAAGAATTAGTGGGGTTAGTATTAAAACAATGGGCCAAAAGTAACATCGGCTTGTTTTCATCATGGTCCACGAAGAGTTCTTTCCTCCTAGCCAACATCACTACGTTTTCCATCTCCCTTGTCGTTGGGACAGCCTCGGATGTCCCTACTTCCTCACCTACGACATTCCCCCCCTTTTCTCCCTTTCCGGATTCCTTCCCCTTTCCCTTCAACTCTCTCATCTTTTGATGCCACTCATTTACTTGGGAGGGTGAAAGAGGGTGAAGTGTGACCTTTCGGCCATCCTTCTCAAGCGTATACCGGTTGGACCTCCCATCGTGTTTAGTAGACCTATCATATTGCCATGGTCTACCTAACAACAAGTGACATGCTTGCATTGGAATCACGTCACAAAGCACTTCATCGTGGTAGTTTCCCACCTTAAACCGAATCACACATTGCCTTGTGAACTTTAATTCACCACAATCGTTCAACCATTGTAGCTTGTAAGGACTAGTGTGTAGTGTAGTTGGTAGCTTCAAGAAATTTACCATAGCATGGCTCGCAACATTTGTACAACTACCACTATCAATCACCAAGGTGCACACACTCCCCTTTACAAGACACTTAGTATGGAATAGATTTTCCCTTTGACTCGGGTCATCTATCGCCTTACTAATCATGACACGTCTAACCACAAAGTTTGGAACCACACACTCCCCTTCTTGTGGATAGACATCTTCACTACCATCTAATTCATCATCATTCGGCCCATTTTCAGCTCCCTCTCCATCTTGAGGCTCGGCCTCATCCTCCCCCCTTTCGGAAACCACCTCCTCACCAAGGTAGTACACTTTCCCTTCTCGTAGGATCACATTGCGCCGGTTCGGACATTCATTGGCCTTATGCCCCCAACCTTGGCACTTGAAGCATAGGAACCCCTTTGGGTTGGGATATTTGTGAGCCTCCGGTTTCGGAGGGAATTTAGGGACTGTTTTGGACTCGGGCAGCTTCGTAGGGGCGGGTTGGTCCTTGTTTTTGGGCCAACCCGAGGGGGTTTGTACCCTTGCCTTGAAGGATGATCTCTCCTTAAGTTCCCTTTCAATCTCAAGGGCCGCTTGGAATATACCGTCAATGGTTTCAAATCGGTGAAGGGTCAAATGAGTGGAGATCTCTTTGTTCAACCCACACTTGAACCGGATGATGTCGTGACTGATTTGCTCCCCACGATGATCAAGTTTCAACATGAGTTGTTGGAACTCGTCAAAATAGGCCATCACACTCTTGCCTCCTTGCCGCAAGCCATATAATCTAGCAAGCAACTCATGACGATATCTCTCGGGAAGGTATCGTTGTCTCATCAAATACCTCAACCGATACCAAGGTGGTGGCTGCCCATCAACTAATTCATTTCCAAATCGTTTAACATACTCCCACCAAGTGTTAGCATAGCCCTCGAGGTGAGCTATAGCGTAGAAACTCTTCTTTTCTTCCGAGATGTCATTAACTTGGAAAACTTTGTCACAAGCCGATTCCCAAGTTAAGTAGGTCTCGGGGTCACTTTCACCCTTAAAGATGGGTAGGCTCAACTTGATGGTGTTGATGCCTACGTCTCTCTCTTGGTGTCGGTTTCCCCTATCTCCATACCCCCGGTATCTCCTAGGTTCTCCTCGACCCCCTCTTAACTCCTCCTCCCTCATATAAGCATCATCAAAGGCTCCATCTCCTTCATACTCCTCTCTACCGTATCCTTCAAAGTGGGCTGGTCGGCCTTGGCCGTTTTGATTCGGAGGATTTGGAATTTGCGGTCTTTGGGTTAATGGAGCTTGGAATGGAGGGTTCGGATTTAGTGGAGGTACTTGGCGTCCAAATCCCTCTTGTGGAATTGGAGGGGCTTGGAAATGTAGTGGTCTAGTGGGGTCTCGGTTTGGAGGAAAATAGGTAGTTTGGCTTGCGGTATTTAGTGGAGCTTGGGGTGCATTTAGCATTTGGTGGACTGTTTCGGGGGTGATGGTTGCGGAGGAGGTCCTATCATGACCATTGGTAGATACATGTAGAGGAGTAGAAGGACGAGAGTTCCTTTGACTCTCCACTTGTTCTAATCTCCCACTAATAGTCGACACTTCCCCCTTTATTGCTGCCAAGTCCCCTCTCACGGCCCCAAATTCCGAATTCAACCTTTCAAGTGTCCGGGTAACGGCCTTAAGAGTGACCCTCATAGAATCAAGGGCATTAGTATCCACATTATGAGACGTAGCTCCTTCCATTGTCAAGATATTATCCGCTTTAGTTCACCACAAGTTCGTGTTCCACAAGTGTTGTATAATTGGCTAGTAACCGTGAAATTTTTAAGGTATGAGTAAGCTCTTATCCGGAATGGATTCTTGTTTGAAGAATCAAAGAATTCTTGCCGGACTAGAGTCAAAAAATCAGCAATTCATTCAAACGAATAAAAGCACTCAAATAATCGTTGACACGAACAAACGGTTCAAGGAACTAGTTGACAACCTAGTAGGAAGGTACTAGTTTGTTAATTAGTTCTAGGACCAAGTAAGGGAAACCAAGGATCAACAATTAGCAACCAAAGAATATCCTAAGTTGAGCTTATAGTGACGTGGCAGCATGCAATGGTTCCACACGTTCTTCTTCTCTTTTTTTTTTTGTGTTAATATTCACACAACTTGTTATAGTTTGCAAAGTGTTTTGGTGGGAAAAATAAAATCTTGTAGTATTTCACCCTTTTCAAACTCAAGAAAGTGAGGTTTGGTTGACTAATCCCACAAAACAAGGCTCCTTGAATTAGGGAAAAGTGATTGACAAGACTAGAAGGTGATGGGTGCAAGTCTTTCACAACAACTTTATAGCTTGTCTTAAAACTTGAGCACACAACAAGATGAACAAGATGAACAAGTTCAAAAGATGAACACCTCAACAAACTTCATCAACTTCTTTAGCACATAAACACACAACCACCGATTTTTCTTTTGGTTATCAACAACATACAACTTTCGGCCACTTCAAGTCACTACACAATGTTCAAGTTTTCAAGCTCAACTTTTGGATCTAGACACCTTAGTGTTGGTGAGAAAGAAACCAACACTAGAAACTCACTAAACAAGCAAAATAACACCTAGATCTAAACATACAACATCATTCTTGGTTTCAACTTTTAATGGACAGATTTTCAGAATTTCTTTTTGGTGTTGTTTGTTTAAGCCGTGAACTAGCCCAAGATGGGTTATGTTGGAACACAACCGGTCTCGCTTTGATACCAAATGATACGGGATCAAACCAACAACACCAAGAGCTTCAAGTAGGCTCGGATTTCAGTCCAACAACACAAGAACAACAAGTTTAAGTTTCGGTTTTTCAGTCCAACAACACAAGAACAACAAGATAGATAACAATGCTAGTGAATCGAAAAGAGCCCCACACGGCTTCACTAGACTTTAAGATAACAAAATCAACAACAACAACAAGATAAAGAAAGATAGATAACTTGACATATAACATTCAAGAAACTAAGAACCCTACACCAAGAGAGGACCCTAAGTCTAATGAATATAAACACCAAGTTCTTACGAGGACCAAGAGGCACTCAACGACCTCAAAACCCTTGTTTCTAGCCAAAGAGACAACACAAGTATCCCTCTACTTGTGAGATAATAGGGACGACTTCTAAGAGAGAGAGAGAGACGAAATGTTTAGTGTTTTTAGGTTACAAAATCAGCATTCAAAAACTAAGGAATAACTCTCTAACATGTTCTATTTATACTACAAACAAAAGGGGTAAAATGACCCATCCGCCCTTGCTTCTTGTGCCAACCTTGGAGAGTAGTTTATTACACATTAAGACCTCTCTTCACACATAAAAACGTTTAGGTCCTTGGTTGGTTCAATCACCAACTCACACACGGCCATTTGCATGAACAAAGCTTGGAGTTTTTGTAATTCCCGAGCTTGGCTTCGTGTGAAAGGCCGTGTACCTGTGGAGGCTGCCCCAACCGTATCAGTAATCTACTAGATTCACAACCCAAAATCAGCTTTTCACATCAAGGCTCCCATAACCCTAGTTATGGGAGCTTAGCCATACATTTCCACCCAAGAAAGAGAAGAAACCATTGTGTTATTCATAAATTAATTCAAAGTTTACTTATAAAAGTCACAACTGTTGTTCTTGAATCTTCAATAGAAAATATGATAAAAGAATCTAGATGCACAAATCTCCTATAAATCTTAGAGAAAAACTATGTAACAATATATTTTTAGTATGAAAAAACTAATGAAAGATAAGAGATGGATAAAAGATCCCTAATAAAACCTAAGACAGGGTATTTATATGTACCCAGGTAAAAAGAATTTAGAATTCAAAATTATAAAATTCGCATCCAAAGTAACGACTAAAGTGGTGGTCCGTCAGAATTCTGACGGTTTACTAAATTAGCCGTCGCTGGTGGTCCTTGAATGCCCAGTTCTGCTTGAGTCTGATGGCCAAAGTGGTGGTTCATCGAAAGTCTGGTGGTCCTCCAAATGGGCCATCGTTGATGGTCCTGGAGAGCCCAGTTCTGCTTAAAACAGACGGCTAAAATGATGGTCCGTTGAAAGACTGACGGTCCACCACATGGGTCATCGCGGAGTCATTTAAAGATATGGGTTCTGTTTAGGCCTGACGGTTGAGTTGGTGGTCTGTCGCAAGACTGACATCTACCACATGGGCTGTTGCTGAGTGTTTCAGGATGCCTTATTCTTTATAACACTGACGGTTGAACCAGTCGCAAGACTGACGGTCCACCATTTTGACTGTCAGAAGTCTTTTTTTGCTAATTTTTTGAGTCTTGTCCTGCAACTAGCTCCTTACCCTGAAACACTAAAAACCAACATTAAAAGCAACCTTGGTTGCTTAAAAATATGCAATTTTCCTAAGAAAAAAGATGAAAACTATTCTGTAAAAAATTGAAACATCAACATCCTCAACTTAAGATCATTGCTTGTCCTCAAGAAACTCAGCACCAAATTGCAAATATGAACAATATATTGACAGACATTTACTACTGAACCACTTTTCACACAACCATTCACTTGTCATCCACATCATATGGTGTAACATGTCAGAGTCCGTAAATTGTATTGTTTCAAATTCAATTCATTTATACAAACATGGATACAAGAATCTATAAAAATCATCCAAATTAAGTATAACTCAGTTTGCCCTCACAGTCAAGGAGATCCACCACTCAATATATTTTGTGGATACAAATCATAACCCTCTCAGTCATCAAAGAAGTTGCAAACATAGCACATGCACCCATAAGCTTGCCTTTATCATCCAATGCCCCCTTATTGCTGAGTTCCAAGATCAAGCAGGTCTTTTCTAGGCTAGTAATGAGGTATCATACTAGGTCAGGACAAAATTTTGGACAAAAGTGACTAAAAACTACCCTTTAACTCTCTTTGCCTACAAATTCTTCTTACCAAGGCCGCTGCTTTGCTAGCTCACTTATCTCTTTTTCCATTCATTCAAGCTTTACCACAATAACTCCCTTTTTCTCCCCCTTTTCTTTATATATATATATATGCACATGCATCAACCACCCTCAACTTAGTTTGATGCCATAAGTCAAGGTGCACATTGTCTTAACTAGACTAGGGCTAAATGCTCAAATTCAAAGCCTAGACCAACTTTCCCTTAGGCAGTTAACAACCCTACAATAACCACCCTCAACTTAGGTGTTTTTCCTAAGTTTAGGTACACATTTCCCATTACAAGGCCAGGGCCAGATCTAGGAGTCAACAGCTGAAAGAGAGTTAACTAGAATGCTTGGTGATGAGAAAAAAAATTAACAAAGGCTCACAAAAGGGTTCGAAAATGGAAAATTATATTTGGTGGGGTTAATTATGTTTGCTAAGTGGACTAAAAGCACAAGGTGGCCTGCCATCACTTCTTATCCCATCAACCTCAGAGCATCATCAAATGAACTAGGCAAATTCTAGGTACTATACTATGTAAGAACTACTACAATTACTCGCGCACACAGTGGCAACTGAGTCAAACTCATTCTACTGTTCTTAAGATATGCATCCATGTCATGCATATTTACAGATTAATGCCAACTACAGATTCACTAACTGTTTCTCACATATCCTAGGAGACAAAGGTAAACAGTGAAATGGAAATAGTCATAGTTTGATGCCAACATCATTCATCATCCGTATTTACAACAAGATATTAACACCAACAACACTTTTATTTCATGGACCAATATCAATAACATAACAAGACTTATAAACAAGAAAAATGCAAATATGAAGTTAAACCTAGAAAATAAATTTGCAAACTTAACCTAATCTTAGACATGTCGATTCTCCTAGATAGCACATGGTAGGGGTTCAGAATATCGGCAACATAACCCCCCCCATGGTACAAGTACACCACCCCCACAGAAAAATACATGCATTGTCCTCAAAGCATTAAATTAAAGGACAAAGAAATGGGTATACTTGTATTGCCTTTTATTCATCTGAGGCATCTATTTAGTGTGATGAGGATCTTGCATCCTCACCTAGTGCAATGTTGGCCCCTATGGTGGTAGGAGCACTCAAAACCTCCCCCTTCAGAACCAGAGGAATCATCTCTCGGACTGAGCCTGAACTTTGCCTCCTTACTGAGGCAACACTAGTAGATACACCTACTGCTTCATCTCTATTTATCTTTTTTCTTTTTTCTTCATCTTTCCTTAATTTCTTTCGAACTCTCTTCAGATCATGTTGTTCCTGTTGCTCCGGTGTCATTGCTACTCTCTTTCTTCTTTTTTCTTCTTTTCTTACAGCTCGCTCATCTATATGCTACTTTTTTTTTATCTTTCATGGGTCTTCTCATTAGATCCACAATACCCTCATTATCGTCACTTGCCACTAAGGTTGGGTTAAAAATAGTCTGTTGTGGTTACCTTTTCTTTAACTCCGCTATATCAGCCTTTGCCTGCTCAAATTCATCCATGAGCATTGCAAGATTGGAGAGAGATAGTGCATCTAGCCTTTGGTTGATGTGGTGCTCCATTCTGTCCATCCTAGCTTGAATAGTCTGGAATAAATGGATTGCCTCAGCTACAATTTCATCAACAAAAGGATTAAATTCTGATGCCCATTTATCTAACTGTCTTTGAAACCTCTTTTCTAGCTTCACTGATTTTGCAAAATTCTCCTGCGTTAACCTGTATTCGGCAAAGTCTGTTCCTCCCATAGATTGTACAAAACCCGACCCTACAGAAGTACCTGGAGGCACATACTCTGGTGGCACATATGTGGTGATACACAATGACATGCCTGTATTCGGAAAAGTCTTCTCCTTCTATAGATTATACAAAACCCAACTCTGCAGAAGTACCTGAAGGCACATACTCTGGTGGCACATAAGTGGTGATGGGCAATGGCATACCTGTGGGGATTTCTGTAGCATCAGGAGCTTGTGCAGATTGAGTCTGGTAAGCTAGAGGCTTGGTGACACACATCTCGAACTTTGAGTCATCTTTTGACTTCTCAATGTCCTTTCTATGTGTAGCCGAGATTTTATTATCAACTCTAAAGATCAGGGGCACACCGACCTATTTTCATAACTCAGTGATAAAGCATGGGAACGACAATGCACTGCTTTTTTTATGTTCTCTTACAAACATCTCATCCACAATAATCTGGTTGAAGTTACCTTGCAGCCCTGAAACTAAGCTTGCCACCAATACGACTCTGTGTTTATCCAAGTTTCTATCACCTTTTTTGGTATCACCTTTTGTTGGCATCAACCTTATGCGAACAACATCCCACCAGAACTCATCCTTAAAGCTAATGGAATATTTTGCGATACGCTTCCATGGATTAGTAAACCAAGAGGGGTTGCTATCATCAGTCTATAACGAAGCCACCCAAGGCCTCTGAGTGGATGTAGTACTCAACCTATACTCAAGATCAGGTATAGAAAGTGGAGCCTCGTACTCTAGCCCAAATAATATCCTATGAATTATTCAGGCTGAAATATCAATAGTGACTCCTCGGACAGGTACAGACTCTCTGTTCGGCAAGCTTGAAACTATGTCCCCTTTGGACAATCATTTTCTACTAGTGCAAGATAATTAGAAAAGAATTCTCTTACCCAATTCGGTTGATACGGTTCTGGTGGTCTGCTCATCTATGCTAGTTCATACTCATTGAAATGGCGTTCTAACTCAAGATACTCATGTAGCTCCGTTGTCACAATATGATGTTCCTCCGCGAATGGCCTTTTTTCCCTCTTGATGTAGGTGTCAATCCTTCATAGAATTTCTCTCGTGCTCCCTCTATCTGCCATCTAATCGCCTCTTGAACTTAAGGATCCTTACGCTTGATAACATTGGCATCCTTAGGTTCAGTATCCACATCAGGTTCTTTTATTTATTCTACCACATAGCAGCCTCAATTTCACCCACAGTAGGCGCGAGTTAAGATGTAGCAATCGTTGCCTCATTTGGGCTCAAGATGGTACTGCTTGTACTACTGTTTATCTCCTCTTCAGATTGTGAGAGTATTAGTGGTTCCCTTTTCTGTTGCCTGGTGTTGAAAGAAGGTGCAAGTTCGTTTCTACCTCTTTGGGATTTTCCTCCTCTGTTTAGTGTTAGTTTACGAGCCATATTGCTTGAAATAGAAATAAGGAATTAGTTTATAATGCAAAAATAGCCTAACCAGTGAAAACTTAGACTTAACGGCCACATTGGTGGTCCGTCGGGTAACTGGTGGCCCACCAAGTGGGCCTCCAGGTCTTATCCAGAAGATTTGAAAGTTCATAGAGTTGCAACGGTCTATATGGTGGTCCATCGCAAAGTTGACGATCCACCACTTTGGCCATCACATCTTATCCAGTGGGTGTTATTTCTGGGGTTCTTGCGACGGTCTATTTGGTGGTCCATCACAAAGTTGATGGTTTACCATTCCAACCGCGTACCCCCTTCTTCAGATTTAGAATTCAATTTGGTATTTTGTCAAACATTTAGCATGCAATCCCGATTTTTTTAGCAAAAATTGACACCACCTTCACATTTATGCACACAAATCCACACTTATTAGGATACGGGTTACTCAAACTTCACCCACATAGAGTATATTATCATTCCGGACTCAAAACAAGTTAAAGCAAAAGAAGAAAACAAGATGAACTTTCATCAACTAACCAATTATTCACTTCATGCTGTATCAGTTAAAAAAAGACATGGAGGTGCCTATACCTTGATTTTGCAGAAGTTACTCTTTTACTTGCTTGCAAATATTGAAAACAAAATTAACTTAAAACTTTACAATTGCTTTCAAGAATGTTTGAGATGAAGATAAAGAAAAGAGGTTGTCACTTAAATAGGAAAAAAGGGAGTAGATAGAGATTCCCAGGAAGAGCAAATGCCTTTAGATGCTTTGAAATCCAAAGGAATTTGGTCAGTTGAAGAAGTTGAAAAGGGTACAACGTATGTAACCGCTCTTTTACCTCATTAAAATCAATTTTGCCAAATACGGGTCACTTAAATAAAGAACAATTTTTAACCCGACCTGACCCAGTGCTAGGGTAACAACGACGGCTACTGCGATGATCCATAAAAAATGTGACGGACCACCATTTGGGCCGTCACTCCTTACTAGAACATAGTCACTTCAGTTTTATTTTGACGGTCCAAGTGGAGGTCCACCAAACTTGTGATGTTCCACCTCATTGACTGTCGCACCTTACCAGAACATGGTTACCTCAGTTTCATTTCGACGGTCCATCAAATTTATGATGGTCCACCACTTTAGCCATCGCACCTTACCAAAACCTGGGTAACTCAACTTGATTTTGACGGTTAGTATGGTTGTCCATCAATTTAGTGATGGTTCATCACTTTGGCCATCAACTTTTTCTAGTGAATGAATTTTTCAGTTTTTTTATGACGGTTGAAATGGTGGTCCGTCAGGTGACTGGTGGTCCACTAATTTGGCCGTCACTTTTGTTCCAGTAGCTTAGATTTTCCCCCCTTTTCCAATTGTATTACTCCTTTTTGCTGTATTTGAAATCCTACACACTTCACAAACAGATAAAAAATGCACTAGAACAACAAAATAATTTAACTAATGCTTTACAACAACACATTGTGGGTTACCTCCCAGTAGCACCTGATTTATCATCGCGGCACGACTCAATTATCTTGATTACTCAAACTTCATCAAGATATATAGTATCAATACTTCTTATCGAGTCCATTGGACCGATATATAGTTTCACAAACTGCCCATTTACCTTGAAGACACTTCCGTCTTCATTTTCAAGTTCCACTACTCCAGATGAGTAGACTTTACTCACTTTAAATGGGCCAGACCATTTAGATTTAAGCTTACCTGGAAACAATTTGAGTCTGGAGTTGAACAGATGCTCTAATTCACCTTTTTGGAAATCCTGCTTTTCAATCCTGCAGTCGTGGTACTTCCTCATTCTTTCCTTGTATAGATTAGCTCGATCATAAGCTCCAAGATGGAACTCGTCCATCTTATTCAGCTGCCCCAGTCTCATATTCACTGCCTCATTCTAATTCAAGTTAATCCACTTTAGTGCCCACAACGCTTTAAGCTCTAGCTCTACCGGCAAATGACACGCCTTTTTATAAACCAATTGGTATGGCGATATACCAATAGGTGTCTTAAAAGCCATTCGATATGCCCATAAGGCATCGTCTAGCTTCCTAGACCAATACTTTCTGCTAGCATTTACAGTCTTAGCAAGGATAACTTTGATTTGCCGATTAGAGATTTCTACCTTCCCACTGGTTGGCAGGTGGTATGGTATAGCCATTTTATGATGCTTAATTCCATATTTTGCCAAGGCTTCTCTGAACATCTTATTGGAAAAGTGTGATCCTTCATCACTGATGATGGTACATGGTACCCCAAAGAGAGAGAAGATGTTTTTCCTCAAGAATGCAATAACTCTCTTCCCTTCATTATCTGCTAGAGCCACTGCCTCAACCCATTTTGACACGTAGTCAATGACCACTAATATGTACTTCATCCCAAATTAGATCATGAAAGGCCCCATGAGATCAATTCCCCATACATGAAATAATTCTACCTCCAGCATTTTAGACATTGGCATCTCATGGTGCTTTGAGATGAACCCTTGCCTTTGACATTGGTCATACCTCTTCACGAATTCGTAGGCATCTTTGAACAAAGAGGGCTAATAGTAGCCACTCTGAAGCACTTTCCTTGCTGTCTAAGCACCTGTTGGTGACCTCCGACTGGGGAAGCATGACTCACTTCCAGTATACGCAACATATCTACTTCTTGCATGCACCGTCTAATAATACCTTCCGCACATCGCTGAAAAAGATACGGCTTATCCCAGAAGTAATGGGTCACATCATGGAGAAACTTTTTCTTTTGATGAAAGGAAAGATTCTCTGGTATTACCTCGCTCACCACATAATTTGCGAAATCAGAATACCAAGGTATTTTCTCCATAACAGCAGCCAAGATTTCCTCATCCGAAAATGCATCATTCATCTCAAATTTATCTCTAACTGCTTGTTCACTTTCCAGCTTGGACAGATGATCTGCAACTTGGTTTCCGCAACCCTTTCTTTCTTTGACTTCAAAGTCAAATTTTTGAAGTATCAGCACCCATCTAATCAACCTTGGTTTTGCATCCTTTTTCTTTATTAAATATCTCAAGGCTGCATGGTCGGTGTGGAACACCACCTTGGTTCCTAGTAAATAAGCCCGGAACTTCACAAAAGCATAGACTACTTTAAGAAGTTCCTATTCTATGATGGTATAGTTATTTTGAGCTCCATTCAGTGCTTTGCTGGCATAATAGATTGGATGAAATAATTTTTCTTTCTTTTATCCCAACACAGATCCAAGGGCAACACCGCTTGCATCATCTATGATCTCAAATGGTTTTGACCAATTCGGTGTAACAATAATAGAAGCATCAACCAACTTCCCTTTAAGGCATTTAAATGCCTTCAAGCAATTTGTATCAAAGGAGAATTTGACTTTCTTCTCCAAAAGCTTACAAAGGGGGTTTACGATCCTTGAGAAGTCCTTCATAAACCTCCAATAGAAACAAACATGACCAAGGAAACTACGCACCCCCTTCACTGAAATAGGAGGTGGAAGCTTCTCTATAACCTCAACTTTTGCTCGATCAACTTCAATCCCTTTTGCTAAAATTTTATGTTCGAGAACAATGCCCTCCTTCACCATGAAGTGGCATTTCTCCTAATTAAGCACAAGATTGAACTCCTCACACCGTTGTATGGCCCTACTCAGATTTACCAAACACAGCTCAAATGAATCTCCTACCACAAAAAAATCATCCATAAATACCTCCAAGGTGTCTTCAACAATATCTGAGAAAATAAACATCATGCACCGTTGAAAGGTAGAGGGTACATTACATAATCCAAACGGTATCCGCTTAAAGGCAAAAGTACCATATAGGCAGGTGAATGTCGTTTTCTCCTGATCCTCCGGGGCTATAGAAATCTGATTGTAACCAGAATAACCATCTAAGAAACAATCTCTTCCCGCCAACTGATCAAGCATCCAATCCATGAAAGGCATTGGGAAGTGGTCCTTCAATGTCCATAAGTTGAGTTTTCTGTAATCCATACACACCCTTCATCCAATAACAGGCCTGAGTGGAATCAACTCATTCTTCTCGTTAGCCACCACTATCATGCCCCCTTTCTTGGGAACGCACTGAACAGTACTTACCCACTTACTATCTGAGATGGAGTATACCACTCCAGCATCTATCCACTTGATGATTTCTTTCTTTACTACCTCTTACATAGGTTGGTTTAGACGACGCTGATGCTCAATAGTCGTGACACAATCCTCCTCTAGCTGGATTTTATATGTGCATATACTAGGAGGAATACCAGTAATGTCTGCAATTGTCCAACTAATAGCCCTCTAATATCTCTTAAGAATAGAGATGAGGGATTTCACCTATTGCTTACCTAAGTCAGCCGCAATAATAACAGGTAGTGTATTCCCGCTGCCTAGGAAGACATACCTCAAATGACCGGGCAACTCTTTCAACTCCAAAGTAGGTGGCGCTTCAATAAACAGTTTGGCTGGTGGACTTGGATGATTTTTCAAGTCCAAATCCACCTTCTTGGGTGCATAATAATAAGACCCTATGCCTGTCAAGACACGTAGAGTCTCCTCATAATCTTCAATACCGTCTTCATCAAAATTTATTAATACAGTAGCTAAAGTCTCCACAATAAATTTTTTCTTTATAGGTACTTCCTGCTCCTCCTCATAATAAAAATTCACAATAAAAAATACACTTATATCTTTATGCTTTTTCATGGACTGGCATACATCGAATCGAGCTACTTTATCATTCAGCCTGAATAGTAGCTCATTTGCCTTTAGATCAATAAGTACACTCTCGATTGCGAGAAAAGGTCTACCCAAGATTATGGGCACCTTGAAGTCCACCTCATAATCGAGAATGAGAAAATCAGTTGGAAATATGAAACTGGCCACCTTAACTAATACGTCATATAAAATCCCCACGGGCCGCTTCACAGACCTGTCTGCCATAACTAATCTCATGTTAGTGGGAGTAGGATCCCCCAAACCCAGTTTCTTATACATAACAAACGGCATCAAATTTATACTAGCTCCCAAATCACATAGAGCTTTTGCGAAATCAAGAGGCCCAATAGTGCACGGGATAGTAAATGCTCCCGGGTCTGCCTTCTTCTGTACCAACGACCTTGTGGAAATAGCACCACAATGATGGAGATTGTCCACCGTCTCATAACTAACTGTACGCTTCTTCGTAATAAGGTCTTTCATAAACTTTGCGTACCCAGACATTTGCTCCAATGCCTCCACTAATGGCAAATTGATTGTCAACTGCTTAAGCATGGCCATAAACTTGCCAAACTTTGTGTCGTCGGCCTTTTTTTTCAACCGATGGGGAAATGGAGGAGGTGGTTTTGGGAGCGTAGTAACCACCACTTTGGTCTCCTTTCCCTTTATCTTCTCTAACTCATCACCCTACTGATGGTTGGATGGTGTATTATCAATCACCTCATCCAATTTTTCAGACTCCACTGGATAACTTTTTTCATGCTCAATATCATCTTCAATCACGTCTTCAATCATAACTTTTCCCACATACGGGCCTGGTAATACCTTACCACTCTGTATAGTAATGGGCCATATAGGAGCTATTATTTTGAGGGTTCTAAACTGTATCACTTGGCAAAGTTTTGCTCTTCCTCTGATTCAATGTTGTTGAGAGTTAGCTTATTTGTTGCTCCAACTATTTGATAGAAGTAGAGTATGAGTTTACCAGCTGACTCATGGAAGACAAATCACTCTTCATAGTAGTCAACCCAGAGTTGGTAGTCTCAACTCCCTTCAATAATTTCTCCATCATGTCCTCCAAAGACATTGTGTCAGAGTTAGTTGCAGCATTATCTATGCTTTCAGGAGGTACATTTAGTCAATTGCTATCATTTTTGCTCTTCCAGTTCCCTTGATCTCTATCCTTGTAACTAGTTTTGTCGTAATAGTTCCGACGTAGATTTCCTTAGCTATTTCCTTAGAAACCCCTTTGATTATTTAGATAGTTCGCCTCTTCTTCCAAATCAAAGTCAGCTCTTCCCTAGGATGCAACAACTTTCACCTTCTCAATTTTTCCAGACTATAAATACTTAGTCAGCAAATCTATCAGTGTCTTCAAATGTGCCATTTCCTGGTCATGTTCTTCCTCCTTTTTGCGTTGCTCTACAGTCATACTACCAGACACAGTAGGGCTTACTACCACAAAATCCTTGGTATGCCAAGCTCTACTCTGTTTGGTCATCCGATTAAGCATCTCCAAAGCCTTTGGAAAAGTAAGGTCAACAAACGACCTTCCTACAACATTTATCTACGACTGGCTTCGTAATAGAGTTCAAAGCTCGATAAAGAGTCTCCACTAAATGAATATCTGTCATATTGTAGTTCGAGCATTGCATCAGCTTTTTTTAAACCTCTCCCAGGTCTCATGAAGAGCTTCAGTAGGAAGTTACTAATTTTATCCCTTAACTGTACCCTCCTGGAGGGTGGAAAGAACCTTTCTAGGAAAGCCTCTTTCAACTACATCTAGTTAGTTATAGAGTTGGGAGTCAGTTTATTTAGCCATAGTGTCACCTTCCCAGACAGAGACAGCAAAAACAAACGCAGGCGGATAGAATTATGACCCACTCCTAGATTATCAAAAGACTTGAAAATGGTAATAGAATTTACCAGATACATGTTTGGATCATCTCCAGGAAGACCACCGAACAACCCCTTAAGATAAAAGAGTTAAATCATCGTACTAGTTATATTAAATTTACTCCTGGTGCTAGAGGTGGAGGAATGATAGCTCTAGTTGCACCTACTCCATCCATTCCATCTTCATCATCGTTCAGATCAAACTGCACTAGTTGATTCTCTTGCCTTGCCCAAAAGGGGCGATTCTTGTTTACATTCTGATTACTGGTACAACCACATTCTCTGCACACCTTGGTTAATAGGATCTAACAAGTCTTCATCCCCCAAATCATCATCATCAAGATTAGGTTGAAGATTCTATTGGCCATTATTCTGATGATTTAGTTGAGCTCTAGCCAGAGCGGCTAGTCTTTTAGCATCTTGGAGGTCTGCCATTCTACCAATTAACTGTGGTTCCGTATATATTGGTAATAATGGTGCACCCATCTCTGTGTACTTGGTATACACAATAAATACCCTGCACAGAACAAAAACAACAAACAAAAGTAAAATTTGGGAAACTTGACCAAAGGACAATTAACAATCACAACTTAATTTACAACAGTATTCCCCAATAATGGTGCCAAAATTTGATACACCCAAATTACATATTTCTTACGAAAGTATTGGTTGCTGTCAAATATAGAACCCAACTGGGTTGGGTGTTGAATCGCATAGGAAATATTGTGTTCACTAAGTATTGTGGTTGTTACTAGACTGCTGATCATAGGTTCCAGAATAGAGTGGGACTTTTGATTTATCAATTATATTCAAATGTTTGTCATAAAAAGTAATCCAACTATAGGTTATATTGCTAATAGTAATTCAATAAGAGAAGTCAAACTAGAGTTATGGTTACCAAGATGCTTAAGCAGCTAGGGTTGTGAACTATTTTGGATTCCTAATGAACAATTCTTATTGCAAGTGTAATTGAATTCTATGGTTTACCTATTAGTTTCTCAACCTAAATGAGTAACTTATCCCTTAATTCTTTCAAACATAAGGAACATAGTATTAATTGAAGTATAATCTCACATGGGTTGATCCGGTTAAGGCATCTACCCTCTATCCAAAGGTTAAAGCCTAAAATTTATGTAAACCCTTTCTCTTCCCAACAAGCACTTTTCTATTTGAACAAGTGTTGTTCTTGGGCTCACTTTTCAAGTTTTCAACCAAGAAAAGTCATTAAAGTGAAGAAGAGTTTATGCAATTTCAATTACTCATGGGAATCTACTAGATTCACAACCCAAAATCAGCTTTTCACATCAAGGCTCCCATAACCCTAGTTATGGGAGCTTAGCCACATATTTCCACCCAAGAAAGAAAAGAAACTATTATGTTATTCATAAATTAATTCAAAGTTTACTTACAAAAGTCACAACTGTTGTTCTTCAATCTTTAATAGAAAATATGATAAAAGAATCTAAATCCACAAATCTCCAATGAATCTTAGAGAAAAACTATGTAACAATGTATTTTCAGTATGGAAAACCTAATGAAAAATAAGAGATGGATAAAAGATCCCTAATAAAACCTAAGACAGGGTATTTATTCCCAGGTAAAAATAATTTAAAATTCAACATTATAAAATCCACGTCCAAAGTGACTGCTAAAGTGGTGGTTTGTCGGAAGTCTGACGGTTTACCAAATTAGCCATCGTTGATGGTCCTTGAAAGCCCAGTTCTGCTTGATCTGGCGGCCAAAGTAGTGGTCCATCGAAAGTCTGGAGGTCCACCATATGGGTCGTTACTGGTGGTCCTGTAGAGCCCAGTTTTGCTTAAAACTGACGGCCAAAATGGTGGTCCGTAGAAAGACTGACGGTCCACCATATGGGCCATCGCTGAGTCATCTGAAGACATGGGTTATGTTTAGGCATGACGGTTGAGTTGGTGGTCCATTGCAAGACTGACGGTCCACCACATGGGCCGTTGCTGAGTGTTTCAGGATACCTTGTTCTGTATAACACTGACAGTTGAACTGGTGGTCTGTCACAAGATTGACGGTCCACCATTTTGATCGTAAGAAGTCTTCTTATTCTAATTTTCTTAGTCTTATCCTTCAGCAAGCTCCTTACCCTGAAACACTAAAAACCAGCATTAAATGCAACCTTAGTTGCTTGAAAACATGCAATTTTCCCAAGAAAAAGATGAAAAATGTTCCGTAAAAAACCAGAATATCACAGACCATCAAGAAACACCTCAGGAAACTCATTCACCACAGGAATATATTCTAGAGAAGGCTCTTCAGAGTTAGAATCTTTTAATCAGATGAGATGTTACAATACACTCCAAAATCAGCCTTCGGGATTTAAGATAAGAAATGAACCTTCCCTTAGGCACTAAGGAACCCCCTTCCCATACAATGACCGACTCATTAGGCAATTTAAAAGTAACCCTATGGGTCCGACAATCTAAGGAAGCATGGAAAGAGGGCAACCAATCCATCCCCAGAATGATAATATTATTAACCATGTCTAATTCTACCAAGTCTACAAGAGTATATCTACCACCAACAGATATCACATACCCATATAGTCTCTTGTAACAACCATAGACTCCCACCAGGGTAGAAATTGAAAAAGGAACCGACAGACTCTCAGGACCACAATCATGATGGACAACTACATATAGGGTCATATAAGAAAGAGAAAATGCTGGATCAAGCAATCAATATACATTATGGGAGAAAAGTCTCAACATACCCGTGACAACATCAGGAGATGCCTCAGAATCCTGGCGAGTAGAAAGTGCATACAAGCGGTTCTGGCCAGTGTCTATTCCAGAAATAAAAGCAGAGGTAAAATGGCACACTTTGGTGCGGGAGTAGATGGAGTAGTAATAAGGGCCCTATTTGTCGCAGAAGCCGCTCGAGAGGGGCACTCTCTCTGCATGTGTCTGACCTGACCATAATAAAAGCATTTGCCTCTCTCTTTCTCACATTGACCATGATGACTCTAATTACAAAATCTGTAAGGAGGGTGGGGTTGAGCTGACGGGGCACCACTAGCCTAAAATTGGGCACCTTGTTCCTGGAACCCACTACTATACTGAGACCTATGATCACCCAACAACTTCAGGTAAGGGGAATTAACCAAGGAGAAAGAACTCCGACTTCCCCACTTCTTTCTAGTCCACTTACCACCACTCCCCCCATTAAACTAGGAGGGTATAAACTTTTTCCCCTGTCTTTCACTCAACTCAACTTATTTCTTTTTCTGTTTTTTCTACCTGTTGAATATACACGATCAACCTAGAGATGTCCATGTTCTCAATCAACAAAGTCGCCTTGCTCTCATGGACTAGCTCACAAGAAAATCTTGAGACAAATTTATGCATTCTAGCCCTCATGCTAGAAACCATTTCAGGAGCATACCTTAATGTTTGATGGAATTTCAAGGCATACTCTTGAACAAACATCCTCCCTTGCTTCAAGTTCACAAACTCTTCCGCCTTAGCCTACTTAAACTCTTGAGAAAAGAAGCGGTCTAAGAAAGCCTCGGAGAAATCCTCCCACATAGAGGGACGCATCAACACCTCTAGACAACTTCCACCCTCTGTACCATTGGTACACTAAATCTTTTAATTGGAAGAAAGAAAACTTAACGGCCTCAATCTCTAAAGCATAAATGATTCGGAAGATTTTGTCCATCTTATCAATGAAGCTCGAGGATTTTTCTCAACCTTCATACCAGAGAACATAGGAGGGATCAACCTTATAAATTGGCCAATTCTTGTGGCCTTAGGAAAAATGGTAGCCAGAGCACCATGCTTTGATTGAGAGGTTACTAATTGAGTCAAGAGGTTAATAGAGCGATGAAACTCGACATTAGTAGCATCCCCTTGAGGTGACAGAATAAAAGGGTCTCTCTCATAGTCAGGGTTGGTGGGGACAAGTGGAACCCCATAAAGATAATCTGATATCGCAGCCCTAGCTCGGGTTCGAACTCTAGAAGTTGGATGGGCTCCATCCATAGGGCCCTCAGTCGGGGAAGAAGTGTTTTTTTGAACCTCAGATCTCCTCGATGACATGATCTAAAAAATAGCAAATGGAAATCAGAGGAATTTAAGACATTAGACTATATAACTTGAGAATAATACATAAGAAAGGAAAATATTTACTAAAATGTCTCATAGCTTTTTTTATAGGTTTGGCACGCTTCACACCCCTAAAAGAGACTCTACTTGACACGGTATTATGGACACCTAACTGACCATGAACCTAGGCTCTGATACCAACTTGACACACTCCAAAATAGGGCCATGTCATATGGATACCTCAAGCTCACATGAACTGGAGGTCGTCCCAATAACCCAACCTAATAACAATATACATCACATTGGTCGGATGACTATCTACCCTCCAATAAGATAGCAGAAAACATAATGTTAGTCATAACTTAGAAATGTCTAATCATTTTATTAGATTCATCAACTAACCAATATCCCCAAGTCCACAGTCATCTACAATACCTCAAACCAAACCAGAGTTTAGAAATGTATATGTCGAGACAAGCCCCCGACAATAGCAAAACCAAGCTAAAATAGGCTAAGTCAAAAGATAGGAGACCAAGGACAAATTTCTTTCGAAAAAAGGAAGCTCACCACTCCAAAGTCAATGCACGAACCACTTCGATCATCTACTCACTGTGCAGGAAGAGAAGAAGATACTTCAGCCCCTATGTCGTGTGGGGAAATAGCGTTCGAAGATGGTTAGCGGTTGGAAAGCTTTCATGTAACTCAAGGATAAGGATAAAATAACACCATCATTCATCATCAAGACAATGTATCATATTCAATCACATTCATACACTTATCCTTACTTATAGGAATTTCACATGCTACTCAAGAGATCAAGGTTCATCAACATCCTCAAATATAAACTCATACACAGGGATACACACAACATGTTCATATTATGCCACAAAGGGAACAAGACTTAGCATGCATTCTCAATACAACTATTCCTATGTTATGAGGTGGACGAATCTGACCTCCCACGCTTATAGACTCAAATGTTTCTTATTAGATGAAGTACTCAGACCCCAAAAATCTTATTAGGAAAGAGACTTGAACCATAAGCTATTCAGGCTAGGACTTGAACCACTAGTCATCCCATTTGGCAAGGGACTCGAACCACAAGCCCTTTCATCGAACTAGGGACTTGAACCACTAGTCATCTCATCGGACTAGGGATTCAAACCACTAGTCATTTTATTAGGCGAGGTATTCTAATCTTAAGAGATCTATTTAGGCGAGGGACTCGAACCCCAAGCCATGTCATCATACTAGGGACTCGAATTACTAGTCATTTAATGGGACCAGGGACTTGAACCATTAATCATTCTATTATCATTATTAGTCGACATTCAAAATCTTAACCATTAGTTCATACATTAGCATTCATACAATCCATTACACATTCAAGGACTATGGCTCATCTAGCCAATTCAAAACTATACATGACCACATGGTCCTTATGAGAGCCTTCATTGCTCAACCATTTCAATAGGTCAATGACTTAACATATTTCATCATACAATTCAATTTATGGTCATAAAAAACCACACAACTATACACATTTCATACCAATATTATACTACATGCTTGTTATACATTTAGTTCCACAAACCACTCAAGGTCTTCTTCATGTCTAGGGGCTTTAGCCTCTCATTGGCCATCAGCCAATAAGGTTATCAATTTCACAATACATGGATCATAATACCTTCAAAATATTATTTATCAATCAATCATAACTATTGGTTTGTTGCCCTAGTTCAATATACCATTAACAATTTACTAGACAATTCACTTAGACATTATCATAAACACCTTGGGTGCATATCTTTAACAAGGCTATTTTCATGGTAGATATCATTAAGACTAGGGTTACTCAAAACCCTCATGTTAAAGCAAGAATCATTATTATTCATTACTAAGCAACAAAACCTTTTTCATTTTATTTCAAAATCACCATCTATACTTACTAATCCAAGTGGAAATGCATGGGTTTAGAGTTATTTAACAAAGGGAAGAGGTATATGCCTTAAATAACTTGAACCACCAAGAATCTTGACTACTTCTTGCCTCTAAAAGGCCACCTTTGAAACCCTAGCCTCCAATTCTTCAAAGATAAGTTTAAGAGAGTGCTTAGGGTGTTTGATCCCAACAAAATGGAGGTTTAGAAGGCTACATGCACATATAGGTAGTGAGAGGGTTTAGGGTTTTAGGCATGGGAAATGACCACAAGACCCTTAGTTAAAAGCTGGAAAATAAACTCGTCCAGTGGTACGACTCACCATACGACTCACTTAAGTGATTGTACCCTAGGGTATGAGTCAGGGTACCACTCATACCCTACGCCTCTCCTAGGTAACACAAACTGTTAAGGGTATAACCATGCACCCTTGAGTCATATCCAAGGGGTACAACTTACTCCCTAGTTGTATTCTCCACTCGTAACAAAACCAGTTTGCTCCACGCCAAGACTGATCCATACGACTCACCTAGGTATGACTCGTACCCTTAGGGTATGATTGAGGAGGGGTCACTCGTATTGAAGACATAATGCTACCTTTCCTAGGCTGCTCAAGGTACGAGATAGAAGGTGGGAGAGGATATGAATCATATCTATTGGGTATGACTCAAGTCCCTAGTCGTACCCACCTCAGAGACACTTAATGGAGAAGTTTTGAGATGGTTCAAAGTCTAGGATTTTCTACTACTTTCAAAAGCCACATAATAAACAAAAATTAGAAAGTGACACAGGGATGAAAAAAGGACAAAGTTGATAGGAAGGGTAGAGAGAAGCTTATGGGAGAAGGCTTTAAGCAATAACTCCATTCTAGAACTCTCTGCAACATGAGCATTCATCAATTTCTTAGTGAGGTCATTAACTTCAAAATTTAACCTTTGAACCTCTTTATTAAGTTCTGTAACCTTGGTCCAGCCTTGTATTTTCTTCTAAAAGTTCCTCAGTAGCACTCTCTGAGTATAACTTCTGATTCTGCATCTTCAAGTGCACTATCTCAACATCCTTTGTAGCTAACTTATTCCTTATCTCTTCTATTTCATTGCTTAAATTCTCTTGAGCAGCCAATAGCTCTAACACTTGGGACACAATTCTGACTTTTCCTTCTATGCATTTATTTTCCCCTAATATTATCAGACTAAACTTTAGTTTGACTGTTCTAGGAGTCCTTTATACCCAATCACCTCAACATAATTTAAAACCTTATTGAAGAAGTACCTATAAGGCATCGCATATCTTTCCTTCTTCTCATGGATCACTTTATTCATGTGTCCTATCATAAGATTAGGCAGGCATATCAACTCAAATTTGCACAAAATTATATCTATTTCAAATCAATAGCAGAAGTAATGGTCCTTTTCTCTAACCTGGGAAAAATGACCTTGTTCACAAATTTAAACACTAATTAGAACTCACTTATGAGAAATTGCTTTCTCACACCAGCTATTAATGTTCCTCCCACCTTGAGGTGTCAATCATGAACTCAGTTGAGGGTTGTTTTTTGACAATGGTCCTCACACCCATAAAAGGTACATCCAAAATTTTTCCCAGTGCCTCTTCATCCAGCTTTATTTCTTTTTATTTCTCCTGGGTAGTCAAGATCAACCCATCATCTGAGAAATCCATTGTATAATAGAATTCTCTTACTTCCTCTTTAAAAAACATGGGAGTTGGATCCTCTAGGAGGTAAATTATTCCTGGTGTTTGACATATTCCATCAACTCTACCATATTAGGTTTCTCATAAATCCTAGGGTCAAATTTTCTACCAGTACTTTCTAGATTTTTAAGATCGCATTTCTTGCTTCTCTAGATGCTGACTTCTTTTTTTCCTTCCTTCTTCTTCTTTTGGAGTCACTACTTGCTTTCTCTTCAACAACTTTTCTCATCTGGGGACTAAGTCCCTTAGAGACTTTTATTTTCTTAACTATAATGTGTTTCCTTTTCATTCCTGTAGGGCTACTAGACTTTAAATCTGGAGGACTTGGTCCTCTCTGCAGCGTGAATTTCTTTTCTCAGTTGCAGCGGCAACATCAGGATTAATGTCCTCACCCTCTCCAACCTCTACAACTTCAACATTCTCCTTCTCCATTACAACAACTTTCTTGAGTATTCTTCTCTTAATGGTTCAAGACTTGCTAGCCTTCGTAGCATATGCTAATAATTTCTTTTCAGACTCCCTAGTAGAATACAATCGAGCAACCTTCACACTAATATGAACCATCTTTTCTTTGTCTTTTCTTTCCCTTTGTTTCTTCATAGACCACCTCATAGGTGGCTTATCCTCATCCTCCTTATTTAGAGGTAGCATAATTTTTCCACCTTTTATCACATCACCCTTGTTACTTAGTACTTGCTATTCCACACAAACAGAGCTTTCCTTGGGATTATTTTATGTAGAGGTAAATTTTTAGCTACCTAATTTACACTGTTGGAAAGATTAGACCTTTTCATAGGTATTTTTTCATCACACAATTGGGTAAATATAGGGTTTGACTCTAAGAGAGTAAGAGAACCACATACATGTAGAGTTTCTGAGAGTTTTATTTTTTCTGGTTCTTTAGAAGAAATAGGCATTTGAGAGTCTTCAAGTAATTTTGGTTCTTCTAAGAAAGGAGAAACTTTGGATTGAGAGATTTATTATTCAATTGGTGAACCAAGAACTAGACTCTGGTCCTCTACCGTGGTTGACTCAGCAGAAATTTCAATGGTTGAGGAAGTTTCGATGGGATAGACTCATTTAGGGGTTCTAGAATTTCTAAAAAGGATTTAGTGGGTAGAGTTAACACAGGTTCTTGTTAAGTACTTAAGTAGACGTCTTTTATGGTTTTGGGTATTAAAGGATAAAAATTTTTGATTTGGGGTTCTTTAGATTGATTTTTTGGTGTTTTATCAACTTCAGGGTCTTTAATGAGGGCTGAGGAAGTGGGAATGTCTGCCATTTTAAGTTTTTTATGTGTGAGAGAGAATGAGACTAGTTCAATTTAGAGATGATGGACGATTGATGAAGATGACTTGAGTTAATTTGGAGGAGAGTGAAATAAAAATGGTTTGATTTTGTGATTAAGGGATGTGAACATTTTCATTTAAAAGGTGTTTTTTTTTAAATGGCACGTCTGACTGAAATAGGTATGGCTCTTCACATTGCTATGAATTGATAGCTTTTGCTCAAATAAGCAAAGACACGTGGTTTTTTAGAAAGAATTTTATGATTATTAAAGCACACTATTTTGGTACTAATCTGAGAGATGGGACTAGGTCCCTCTCTTTCTTGAATGAATCCTCAATTTGTGTCCGTCTCAACTATTTTCTTCCAAAGTTGTTCCCATGGGTGTATACCTACAAAGGTATGGTGCTGAGTTAGACCAATATATACCTACTTTACAAAGGATACCTGTCTCCTGATCATAGCCAATTTTGTGGAGAAAACTAATTTTGTAGTAGGTCAGGTTAGTTAATCAACCCCAGCCTGAACATGATCTTCATATTTTGGCTCAATTTGGGATAGAAATGCTGAAAATACCATGAAACTTTTGGCTTGAGCTCTTGTTTGGACTCTAGATTCCAAAGTTGTAGTCAGATTCTCAAGTGGATGAAAAAATTTGTGCCTCCAGTTCAACCTTCTGAGATGAGTTCCACTGGGACCAGGTCCCTGTGAATCTAAGACCCCTCTTTTTGTTCTTCTACTGGAGATGGGGTTTGTTTTTGAGATCCTAGTTCACCATTAGTTTTATCATTCTCCTCTGCATTATTTAGTCCCTGACCATCATCTTCAGCACTGTCATCCCTTTGAAAAGGAATGAGTTCTTCTATTTCTATATCCTTACCATCACCTGGATTCATTAGCTTTCCTGACTCATCCAAGACCATATGCATACTTTATTCAACATACAGAGTTTTTGATAAATAACCCACAAATACTGCTTCATCACTGTTGGAGTCAAACTTTTGTAGATCATTCTTCCCATTACTTAGAATAAAACATTTGCACCCAAAAGGACTGAAGTAGTCAAGCTTAGGATTTTTATTGACACAAGCTCATATTGGGTCTTGTTCAGGAGTGATCTAATTAAGAACCTATTTGTCACATGGTAAGCAGTATTTATACCTTCAGCCTAAAAGTTCTTTGGAAGTCCACTATCAATCAGCATGGTCCTGGCAATCTCTATGAGGGTTTTGTTCTTTCTTTTAACAACTCTATTTTGCTGAGAAGTCCTTGGAGCGTAAAAGTTATGACTAATTCCATTTTCATCACAAAATCATGCAACTTGAGAGTTCTCAAATTCAGTTCCATGATCAGATCTGAATTCAGCTTTCTTACAATTCAACTTCATTTGAATTTGCTTGGCAAAAGTAAGCAGAACCTCAGATGTTTCATCCTTTGTTGTCAAGAACATTGTCCAGGTGAACCTTGAGTTGTTATCCATAATCAAAAACACATATTTCTTTCCTCCTCTAGTGTAGACTTTAATAGTTACACATAGATCCATATGCACCATCTCAAGGGGTCTAGAAGTACTCACCTGCCTCTTCAACTTAAAGAAAAACCTGGTTTGTTTTCCCTTAACACAGACATTAATGACACGACTTGAAGTAGGGAATGTTAGATAAATACTTCTTAACACAGGTCTAGAAGTGCCTTAAGCCCAACCAAGACTGGATACCACCCCCAATCCCAACCATAACCACCCTACACCCAATGTTAGATGAATTCTGAATATATATATATATATATATACATATAACTATATAACATGACAAAATGGAATAATCATAAATCAAATACAGTCAATCGGTGTCATCCCCAATACCAATACTAATGCCAAGCTGAAACCAATACCGACACCGCCCATACCAACCCAAAGTAGTCCCTCAAAGCCTTTATCCAAAAGTACAACAATACCCAATTGGGACATGCCCCCGACCATAGCCAATACCAAAGTCTATGACATGATAAGAGTATGTAGAGAAATTCATAACAAAAAATGGAGCCTTCTGGAGTATGGAATCTTACCACTTTAATCCAATACAAGCTGTCCCCGAATCCAATCACTGAGCAGGAGGAGTAGTATGGCCAGTTCCTGCATCGCATGGGGATCCAACACCCGAAGATGGGTTTAGTGGGTGAAAGATAGAATGCACTTAGGATTAGGATAAAATAATCCCAACATTTGAAACCAAGTAATTAACCATATGCAAGCACATCCATACATACACATATATAATCCATGTCGGTAAAGGGAACCAGGTTTAGAATGCCTTTAAAACCATTAACCTGGGTTATGTGGTTTAACAATCCTAGAACCACCCAGGGCTATATGGGTCTAGTGCTACCCGCTGAACGTGCCCCAACATGTGTAGCCGCATGAATCGGAGATATCATTGGGGCAGGGGATTCCTATATACCCTTCACCCTCCATGATACATATATACAAGTATAACTTAGGGGATTCCCGTATACCCTAGAAGTATATGGTCACCATGACCAGTCCTCATGTCAACAAATATTAGTTTTCGGTGTCTGTCCATTGGACTCACACCTTTATGGTTAGCTATCACAACCCACCATTATTGCCCAATTAAAACCATTAGCACACAACCAAACAACCAATTCCATAAATTATTAACCAACGCTATAAGAAGTGGTATTGTCATACCGACATAGCTTGTAAGTAATACCCTTAGCTAATCACTTAGGGGATTCCTATGTACCACATAGGTTCCATTATTAGATTTACTTAGGGGATTCCTGTGTACCCCACAAGGTTTTTAATCAAACCCATGGTCACCAAGGCCTTACAATTTAGACAATAAAACCATTTAACCAATTTAGGTTCCATTACCATATTATACCACGCAAAGTTTTCAATGAAAGTCCAACTATGTAGTAAAAGCATTCTCATAGGCATTTTAACAAATATTTTGAGCGCATATAGTTTCCAAAACCAAAACCAAGTACCAATTGACCGTTCCCATGCAACCACATGTTCAAAAGACAATTATAATATGGAAAACCATAAATAAAGCATAGGAAAACATAAATCAACCATTAATAACCAAAACCCCCAACATATAATTCAAAACCCAAAACCATATTATAATTATGCCATGAAAACCATTCATAAAACATGCCTTTAGTTGAACTAACAATGAGGGAGGAGTAACATGCCTTAGATACCAAAGAAGATAGAGAGAAATCACCTTTCAATGCCCCAATTAATATGCTTGATGAAACCCTTTAGTTTACTTGACCTAGAAGATTTGGGAGTGTTTGAGAGTCTATTTGATGTGTTTTTGATAGCTAATGATGTCCTAAGGAAGTTATAAGACGTGGGTTTTAAGTTAGGTGAGACGGAAAATATCCAGAATACCCTCAGCTTAAAAGCTGAAAAAGTGCATAGGACAGTACGACTCCCCCTTGACTCGTATACACAACATACGAGTGGTATCCACCCCTCGTACCCTTGATAGAATTTTGGGATTCAATACTATCCAGCATACGACCCCCAAGGACCAACTCGTACTAAATCATACGACAAGTACCCATGACCCATACCCTAGGTAGAATCTTCTAGGCTCACCTAACTTGTACCATCTTTATATGAGTCTTATGATATCCTTTTGTACCTTGGATAGAATGTAACCAAACCACACTGATTATCATACGAGTTGAGGACCCTAATACCACATCATATGACAAGTACCCATAAATTATATAATGTCCAGAATCTCAAACACACGAAATTTTCTAAGGATCAAAACCTAGAGTATTTCACATTAAAAACCTTGTTGTCTGGAAATTTCAGCTTTGGCATGGCACAACCAGGTCCTTTAAAATCAACTTGTTCAGCAAAGAGGAACTTACATGTCCCAACCTTCTATTCCATAAATCAACATCTTTATTTTGAACACTTAAGCAAGTTAATTCCCTATCATCCCCAGACTATAAATCAACCATACATATATTTTTGATCCTCTTGTTCTTAAGAATAACTCTCCCTGATTTCAAGCTTGATACAGTACATCCATGAGCTGAGAATTTAACCTTGTTACCTTTGTCACAGATTTGAGAAACACTTACAAGACTGTACTTGAGTCCATTCACATATTACACATCTTTTATTACTTAATATAAAGATCTTCCAATCTTTTCCATACCATGAATAGAGCCTTTTTACCGTTTCCAAATGACACACCTCCAACTTAAAGTGTCTTGATAGAAAGAAAATAGTTAGTCCTCCATGTCATATGCTTTTAACATCCACTATCCATGAACCAATTCTGACTGCATTCCCCTCCTCCTACCTTGCAACCATAGTTATTTGTTAGATTTGGGAACCACCTTGAGTTTGTGTTCTTAATAGAAAGAAAAAGGTGTGATCAAAGCTTTCTTAGCCCATCTAGGTAGAGAGCTCCTCTTCTTTACATTTTTCAAGGGCATGAAACCCTTAGGATAATAGTTCTCCTGCTGGATGTATTTAATATTGCTCATTCTAGCTCTAAGATAATACTGACAATTTTTCTTCAAGTGTCCATCTTTTCCACAATGAGTACATAGCTGTTTGTGGACCCTATTTATAATACCATGAACAACTTTCCCATAAGACCCAAGGGATTGATTATTGTACTGATATCCAAGCCATTTACCATAATTGACACTCTGACTAGTTAAACTAGAAAGGATTTGTGAGGATGTTATCCATTTTAGTGATTTGTTAAGTTCTTCCTTAGACGGACCTATAGTCCCTTTCTAATTTTTCATTCTTATGAAGTGCAATCATAAGATGCTTTTGAGAATCCTTTAACTTTTCTTCAAGCTCAATTTGAAGCCTTGAGGCTTCTTTCTTCCCTTTACCATCAAAATCATCCACATCCTTCAGTCTATTTATTAAACTCAGATTTTCATATCAACTTAAACTGTTCTTGTATTTAAGATATCTGGAGAGATAAAGCAATTAATTCAAGCTCCTGATTCTCTACTTTCTCTTTTAGAGCATTTTCTTAGCAGTCAGTTTACTCACAAAATTAGTCAATACATTTTCTATCTTCTTTATCTTTCTAGCGGAGTAGTTATCTAAATTTTCCTTAATATCATATAGAGTTACCTCATTTTCTTTATCATCTTCCATGTTTTCCATGAAAGTAAACAAGGAATCATAGGCAACTTCACACTCCTCCAATACTAGCATTGACATATCTTCAGTTTTTTTTGCTTCACAGATTTACTGGAGGAATCTCCCCACACTACTAAGGCCTGATTCTCTACATAGTCAATTGCAACCTTTTTCCTTGATTTTACAAGGACCTGGTCCTTGTTCTTTCCTTTGTCATCTCCAGTCTTGAGATATTCCTGGTAATCCATTTTGTGCCTTAGTTAGTCCTTAATGAAATGCTCAGGACTTCCACATTTATGACAAACTTCAACAATGCCTCCCTTTTTGCTACTACTTCCTCTTTTTTAAAACTGACCACTTTTATTCATAGCTCTAATAATTATTTTTGCTAAATAGGTAATATCACTGTCTTCTTCACTTAAATATGATTTTGAAGCCTTTAAAGCTAGATATTTTTCCCTTTCTGCTTCTTTCTTCTCTTGTCCTTGCTGCTTCATGAGCTCATGAGTCTTTAGATTATCAACGACTTCATTATGGTGAGAGTCTTTAAGTTTCTTGCCTCATTAATAGCATCCACCTTTCTTTTCCAGGACTTAGGAAGAACAGCTAGAATTTTTCTCACTTGCTTATACAAAGGAATTACTTTTCCTAAGTAGTGTAGCTTATTTGTGATAGAAGGGAATCTTGCATGCATTTCTTGAATTGTCTCTCATTCCTTCATAGAAAAAGTTTCTACTGAGTAGTCAGCATGTCAACTTTTGAATCCTTCATATCAGTTGTTCCTTTATGAGCTGTCTTCAAGCAATCCAAGATTTTCTTAGCATTTTCACAAGTACAAATACTATTATACTCATTAGGTCCTATGCCACTACCAAGCAATTTCTTTGCCTTGTAATTCTTTTCAACTTTCCTTTGCTCTTCATCATAACATTCTCTTATGCTTTTGACAATCATCCCTGTTATGTCTCCTTCTTTGACCTCTCTAATAGTCACATGAGGACCATAAAATATTATATCCATCAGCTCACTATCCTCATCCATAATAAAATCATACATCCTGGTTTCTACCACCCATAGTACTGCTTATTAAAGAGGGGTGGTGTAGTGGTAGATTTCCCTTCTTCCAGATTAGGTGGAACAATCATGATCAATAAATAACTCTAGGTATGAACCTTTTAGAGTGTCCTTGCTCTGATACTAATTGTTGAAATGCAAGGGGTTGTACCATATTATGAGGGACCAGGTCCATTAGAGTCAGACACAGGCAATCAAACAGTAAATCAGTAAGGAAAAAAACTTTACAGGAAATTAAAGAACACAAAGATTTAACATAGAAACCTCCTTGCTCAAAGGAGGAAACACCATGGCTTGCCCTCACAATCAGTCACCAATCCCCTATAATCAAACTCTTGATTACAAAATCAAATAGAACCTAACTCTAGGCTTAACCAGTTTGTAACATGATACGGAATCAAACCAACAACACCAAGAGCTTCAAGTAGGCTCGGATTTCAGTCCAACAACACAAGAACAACAAGTTTAAGTTTCGGTTTTTCAGTCCAACAACACAAGAACAACAAGATAGATAACAATGCTAGTGAATCGAAAAGAGCCCCACACAGCTTCACTAGACTTTAAGAAAACAAAATCAACAACAACAACAAGATAAAGAAAGATAGATAACTTGACATATAACATTCAAGAAACTAAGAACCCTACACCAAGAGAGGACCCTAAGTCTAATGAATATAAACACCAAGTTCTTACGAGGACCAAGAGGCACTCAACGACCTCAAAACCCTTGTTTCTAGCCAAAGAGACAACACAAGTATCCCTCTACTTGTGAGATAATAGGGATGGCTTCTAAGAGTGGAAGAGAGAGACGAAATGTTTAGTGTTTTTAGGTTACAAAATCAGCATTCAAAAACTAAGGAATAACTCTCTAACATGTTCTATTTATACTACAAACAAAAGGGGTAAAATGACCCATCCGCCCTTGCTTCTTGTGCCAACCTTGGAGAGTAGTTTATTACACATTAAGACCTCTCTTCACACATAAAAACGTTTAGGTCCTTGGTTGGTTCAATCACCAACTCACACCCCCATTTGCATGAACAAAGCTTGGAGTTTTTGTAATTCCCGAGCTTGGCTTCGTGTGAAAGGCCGTGTACCTGTGGAGGCTGCCCCAACCGTATCATCCTCTCCATCTTGAGAGGAATTTGACCTCAAATTCAGCATTTGGTCATCTTCAACCGCATCCACGAGGGAGAGATCACCAACGTTGAAAGTGTTGTGCACTTGATATTCCGGTGGAAGGTCAATCTTGTAGGCGTTGTCATTGATTCTCTCAAGTACTTGGAAAGGAACATCACCCCTTGGCAGCAATTTGGACTTCCTTTGAGCTGGAAACCGATCCTTTCAAAGATGCACCCACACCCAATCTCCGGGTTCAAGCACAAGCCTTCTTCTCCCTTTGTTTACCCTTTTTGCAACCTCTTGGTTCTTCTTTTCAAGCTTGATCCGCACCGTCTCATGCATTTTCTTCATTGCCTCAGCTCTTTTATTTCCATCTAAGCTGGTCATGAGATCACTAGACAAAGGAGTGAGATCTAAAGGGGTAAGGGGATTCAGGCCGTAAACACATTCAAAGGGAGTCATTCCCGTGCTCGAATGTATTACCCGGTTGTATGCAAATTCCACCAAGGGTAGGTGATCTTCCCATGAAGTCAGTTTACCTTTAACCATAGAACGTAGCATAGACCCTAAGGTTCTATTTACTACCTCCGTTTGGCCATCGGTTTGTGGGTGGCAAGACATGGAGAAAAGTAACTTCGTTCCAAGCCTACCCCACATGGACTTCCAAAAGAGACTTAGGAACTTGGAGTCCCTATCGCTCACAATAGTCCTCGGTACCCCGTGAAGCTTTACAACATGTTCAACAAATAATGAAGCTACACTACGAGCATCCTCGGTTTTAGCACATGGAATAAAATGAGCCATTTTAGAGAATCTATCAACAATAATAAAAATGCTATCTCGGCCCTTTCTAGTCCTTGGCAGCCCCAAAACAAAATCCATCGAAATGTCCAACCAAGGTCTAAGGAGAGTAGGGAGTGGGGTGTATAATCCTTGAGGTAGGAGACGAGATTTCGCACTCCGGCAGGCCACGCATTGACTACAAATTTTAGTGACGTCTTTGCGCATTTTGGGCCAATAGAAGTTCTCCTCTAAGATTCCGAGGGTCTTGTCTACCCCAAAGTGCCCCATGAGGCCTCCGTCATGGGCCTCCCTCACAAATAATTCCCTCCAAGAACTAGAAGGAACACACAACCTCCTCCCTTTGAACAAATACCCATCGAACCGAGAGTAGGAGGAATGGTCATTCTCCTTAAGCCAACGGTCCCTTCCCCACTCTTCGCATTTCCTAAAAATAGGAGCAAAGGTAGGATCCTCGGGATACAACAACCGCAAGCTCTCAAAACCCATCAATTTCGAAGACAAGGTAGCAACAAGCACATGCTTCCTAGACAAGGCATCGGCAACAACATTTTCCTTTCCCCTTTTGTAATGAATTACATAAGGGAAAGTCTCGATGAACTCAATCCACTTAGCATGACGCCTATTCAACTTGTCTTGGCTCTTAAGGTGTTTCAACGACTCATGATCCGTTCGTATCACAAACTCCTTAGGCCACAAATAATGTTGCCAATTTCCCAAAGCTCTGACAAGGGCGTACAACTCCAAATCATAAGTTGAGTAATTAAGAGTTGCCCCTTTGAGCTTTTCACTGAAATAAGCAACGGGCTTACCTTCTTGCATCAAAACAGCCCCGATGCCAACCTTACTAGCATCACACTCTACTTCAAACATCTTATCAAAATCGGGCAATTGCAATAAAGGCGCCGAGATGAGCGTAGATTTCAAGGCCTCAAAAGCCCTAGCCTGCTCATCACCCCATTTAAAGGGTCCGTCCTTTCTAATTACCTCGGTCAAGGGGGCTGCTATGGAACTAAATCCTTTGACAAACCTCCTATAAAAGCTTGCCAACCCGTGGAAACTTCGGATTTCTCCAATAGTTTTAGGGGTCGGCCAACTTCGAATAGAGTCTATCTTGGAATCGTCCACTTCCACACCCCTTGAGCTTAAGACAAAACCCAAGAATATAACCTTATCTACACCAAAAGAACACTTCTCCATGTTGGCATACAGCTTCTCCTTTCGGAGCACATCAAACACACATCTCAAATGCATTACATGATCATCAATAGATTTACTATACACCAACACATCGTCAAAGTAAACCACCACAAACTTTCCAATATAAGGCTTCATTACATGATTCATTAGCCTCATAAAGGTGCTAGGAGCATTGGTAAGGCCGAAGGGCATGACCAGCCACTCATATAGACCGAATTTGGTCTTGAATGCGGTCTTCCACTCATCACCGGGTTGCATGCGAATTTGGTGATAGCCGCTCTGATACGGGATTGACAAGGGAAGCACGAAACAAACACCAAATCAGTCCACTAATCTTAAGGATTCGAGGACCAAGATGGAGACCTCACTCGGATTCGCTACCAACAACAAGAATACAAGATACAAGAGTATATTTTAACACCAAAACAGTTACAAAACGTGATGAACAAGATGAACAACAATAATACAAGTTTCGGATTCAACGAAGACCCCAAAACAGTCCACTACACAACACATACACGATTTGCAAGAAAAATAAAGATAGATAGTGAGACCAAGATTATTACAAGATTAAGAACCAAGTGTATTTCAACACTAACCCCTAATGAATGTAACAATCAAAACCACACTCTTACGGTGACCACCAAGGGAATGAACTCGCCTCAAGATCTACCGTTTCCAAGCAAAGATCAATATTGGCTTTTTCAAGCCCTATGCTAAGGGTGACTTTTCCAAGTCCTACAACTAAGGGTGTTACACTCTCAAAAGAGAGAAGTTATGTCATTCAATTCTTCATCCTTCCAAAATCTACTGAAAATAAGACTAAGGGGGCCTATTTATAATATATTACAAATGAAGATAACAAGACCACTTTGCCCTTAATGAGAGGGGCGGCCATGGTGTGTAAATACACCATGTGTAATGTCCAAAATACCCTTAATTAAGGTCCAAAACCGTGAGTCCTCAACCTTAAATTCTCCAAGCAATCTTCCACACGCGAGATTGCTTTAAGTTATGCTCAAAACGGGTCCTCCATGCATGTTCTTGTTTTCTCGAGGTGACCAAGTCTTGAGTCTCTATGTGTTGGCCTCCAAAAATGTCATCAAAAGATAAGATGGCCATTTGTCCCGTATCATCCTCCCCTTCTTGAAAAGGATTCGACCTCGAATCCAAACCTTGCAAAACCGAAAAGAGGACCAACAAATGCAAACTCCTCATGGCATGAGGGTTAGGGTTAGCATAACAAATCATCTCAACATGCCAAGGTTGCACATATTTGCAATATAACCAAGAATCCTTTGAAAGGAATATTAAAAACTCAATAAAAGATGTACAAAGGATTTGGTTATAGGATACATCAAGAGTGCCACTTTGCTTGTCATGTAGACCAAGCAGCAAGTTTGGTGCACCAGCATCACCATTTCTAAATTTGGCACCGGGGTCAAATGGGAAAAGTGGCCATAGACACGGGTCTCGACAACACTTTCCTTTCCCGTGGTCTACACCCAAACTAAATGACATACTTTCTACAATAACATACATATCATCCAAAGCAAATAGAGAGTAGAGAAAGGTATCACTCAAATCGGCTTCTACTAAGGTGCTCTCATGTGTGTACTCACTATTAGTTTCCCAATAATCACCATGAGTACTCTCAATAATGAAATCACACAAAGTAGAAGAAGAAGTAGCTTCCGCAACTACACATTCCTTACCCTTAAGAGTTCTCTCATCTTCCAAGAAGAGATTTCCCTCTCTAGGAGGAATGTTGTCACACCATAGTGGGTTAGCATATAGGCTATAGCTTCCAAGGCAAGCTATACCATCATTTTCACCACTAGGTTCATTAGGAGTGTTTAAATCATCTTCAAACAAGACATTATACATAAAAAGAGTGTGATCTACCTCACGGACAGATTTGGAACAAGCAAGTTCCTCACTCTCTAAATGATCAACATCAAGTTTCAAGGATGTTTCAAACACAACATTACCCCAAGAAGAGCTCTCGCGTTCATTCTCACTTTGATCAACATTTTCAACATCATCACATGCTTGAGGTTCATTAATTACATCATACACATCCTCAAGTGGTGGGTAATTTTCACACATAAGTTGATCAACACAAATTTCAGAAGATAACGTACTTTCATTCAACATAATGGTTTCAACACTAGGTGGACATAAATCGATCTTACAAGAAGAGTCTATTCGGTCATCAATAGGATCAACTAGTGTATCCACACTCACAACATGTACATCATCATCAAGTGGCAAAGAAACAATACACTCACATATAGGCAAGCTACAACTCACACTCAATGGGCTACTAGCCACACAATTATCATTCACATGTACAAAAGTGTAAGAGTTTGCCATTTTACCTTGAAGTCCTTGAGTAGATTCTTCTTTGTCATGGTGTGAAGGTCCTCCAAAAGTTTTGGCAGCAACTTCCTTTTGGCATTGTTCTTCTTCGCTTGCCATGTTGGTACCTACACAAATGTCCTTAGAAATAGAAGGACAACCAATGTTAGCATAGTTTGGTGGTAATCCTCTTACTTTGCTCCACACAACCTCTCCTTTTTCCACTCTCGGATTACCACCCTGCACTCCCTTACTCCTCTCAATCTTTTGTCTCTCATAATAATTCGGATTGGAGTAGGTAGGCATTTCTCTTCGTGGCTTAGGCAGCAAGTAAGTCATGAGGCGATTCCCCCACTGGTCTCTTATAATATTTGGCCAATTTTGCACGTTTGGAACTCTATGTTGTGCAAACCAATTGGCACCTAAGCATACATGACCGTATGTCAATGAAAGAATATCGCACCACACCTCCTCATGGTATTCAAATTGGGAGAAGACAACCTTGACCCTCTCAGTAACCTTAAACCCGTCCAAGAAGTATGGAACAAGTAAAGGCTCACGAAACAACCCCAAGTAGTCAACCATGGATGGAACGATGTAGTTTCTATGGTACCTATCATTTAGCTCAATGAGGCAGCCCGGTATCCCACACATGGTCACCTTTCCGGAGTGTACACTCCTTCTTGGATCTACATTGTAAGGCATACGAGTACCCCTTAGTTTTGGAGATGCATACCCTCTTCTTCTCATTGGACAACCTCCACTAGAGCTAGTATAACCATTCACACTATATCGACTTTGATAAGAAGTACTACAAGGTGGAGAATATGGATCTTCATACTCCTCACGTGTACCCTCATCATACCTCTCATAAGCTTTGCAAACAAAAGGGTTATACCTAACACCAAATCTAGGTTCGGAGTAAGAAGTGTAAGACTCCTCACATGCCCCAACATCATCATAAGATCCATCACGAGGTCCTACATCATCTCCAAAGTTACCATAAGCACTAGGCACTTCATTCACCTCATTTTCTCCCTGAAAACAGTAACTTTCAAATCTGCCCAAGTCTCGATCATGGCTATTTTCATAGCCTCCGCAATCTCCCTCAACTTCGTAGCCATAAAACCCTTCACTACAATCATAGTCTCCCATGTTGTAGTCACAATAATCCCCGGCTATCGAAGACATATTTCCCTTATATCACCTTTTAAACCTACAAAATGAACAAACAAGATTAGTAGTAAAAACTTCTCACTAACACTCGTATTCACTCACCTTTGTGATTCTCACAATTGGAGCGGCAAATATTGAAAGGTTGTTTATACTCCGGTAGTCAATAGGATGTCAATTCTACTTGGTGGCCGGAATAGATTCTTGTTTGATCGACTCAAGACACAAAAATAAAATTCACTTACGAACTTGAAACAAAGAAGTTACTACGAGTTAAAAATGAGAAAAGCACACAAACAACGAAGACACGAAGAAACGGATTCAATAATTAATCTACAACTAAGTAGGTGATTACTAGTTGTTAATTAATTCTAGAATCAAGACATGAAACTAATGAAACAATAAGATGAAACTAAGAATCTAAAATTTTGAGCTCGGAAATATTGCGTGAACAGTAGCAGTGATGACATGGCAGTCACGTATTGGTTTCGGTCCCACACAACTTTTGTTGTCCAATTTCAAGTCTTGGTCAATTTTTCAATTTGGACTTTGGTGGAATTTGTTTAAGGAGGGAAATTCAAACAAGTCTTGGAGCCCTTTTCAATTTCAAGTTTTCAAGACTTGACTTTATTGTACTTCTCCTTAAAACATGGATCCTTAAATCATGGAAAAGTGTTGGAAAGTGGTTGAGACTTGATTGATAGGTCTTTGTTGGTTGTAGTGTCTTTCAAGACTAACAAATAATACACCCTTTTCCTTCAACTTTTTAGATTTAACATTCACTTTATCTTCAACAATATATGAAGGTGGTGATGAACATCAAGAACAACAACAACAACACCAAGAACTACAACAATAATCTCCAAGAACACCAACAATTTTCACACGGCCACTCCCAAATTCCACAATAACAATATCTCCAACACTTGGCCAAGACAACTACACCTTCAACAAAATGGTTCTCAATCCACCAATTAACAACAATATCACGTGGCCAAGCTTATAACAACAACAAGATGAAAGCCACAAGTCCAAAACAGTCCACCACAACAATGTTCAACAACAAATCGGCCAAGTCCAAGTTCACGTATACAACACCAACAATGTAAGCTCAAACTTAGATTTAGACTAAAGAGTGTTAGAGATGAAGAAAACTAACACTAGAAACAACAAAACAAGTAAAAATATCGGCCAAGACACAACAATAACACAATTTCGGCCAAGAACACAAAATTGACAGATTTGCTTCTTTTTGATTTTTTTTTTTTTTTTTTGAATTTTCTAACAAGCAAGCCCAAGATTGATCTTGTAGGAACAATATCAAGCCATGCTCTGATACCAAATGATACGGTATTGACAAGGGAAGCACGAAACAAACACCAAATCAGTCCACTAATCTTAAGGATTCGAGGACCAAGATGGAGACCTCACTCGGATTCGCTACCAACAACAACAATACAAGATACAAGAGTATATTTTAACACCAAAACAGTTACAAAACGTGATGAACAAGATGAACAACAATAATACAAGTTTCGGATTCAACGAAGACCCCAAAACAGTCCACTACACAACACATACACGATTTGCAAGAAAAATAAAGATAGATAGTGAGACCAAGATTATTACAAGATTAAAAACCAAGTGTATTTCAACACTAACCCCTAATGAATGTAACAATCAAAACCACACTCTTACGGTGACCACCAAGGGAATGAACTCGCCTCAAGATCTACCGTTTCCAAGCAAAGATCAATATTGGCTTTTCCAAGCCCTATGCTAAGGGTGACTTTTCCAAGTCCTACAACTAAGGGTGTTACACTCTCAAAAGAGAGAAGTTATGTCTTTCAATTCTTCATCCTTCCAAAATCTACTGAAAATAAGACTAAGGGGGCCTATTTATAATATATTGCAAATGAAGATAACAAGACCACTTTGCCCTTAATGAGAGGGGCGGCCATGGTGTGTAAATACACCATGTGTAATGTCCAAAATACCCTTAATTAAGGTCCAAAACCGTGAGTCCTCAACCTTAAATTCTCCAAGCAATCTTCCACACGCGAGATTGCTTTAAGTTATGCTCAAAACGGGTCCTCCATGCATGTTCTTGTTTTCTCGAGGTGACCAAGTCTTGAGTCTCTATGTGTTGGCCTCCAAAAATGTCATCAAAAGATAAGATGGCCATTTGTCCCGTATCACGCTCCTAAGGTCCACTTTAGAAAACAAACAAGATCCGTGGAGCTCATCTAACATATCATCTAGTCTAGGGATTGGATGACGATACCTTATAGTGATTTTGTTGATGGCACTACAATCGACGCACATGCGCCAAGTTCCGTCCTTCTTCGGTACCAAAAGCACCGGAACAGCACACGGACTCATGCTTTCCTTGATGTATCCCTTGTTGAGAAGCTCCTCAACTTGTCTTTCAAGCTCCTTAGTGTCCATGGGATTGCTCCTATAGGCCGGTTTGTTTGGAAGTTGTGAACCCGGCACCAAATCAATTTGGTGCTCAATTCCCCGAAGTGGGGGCAATCCTTGCGGAAGTTCTTGAGGAAATACATCTTCATACTCCTGCAACACACAAGAAATCAAAGGGTAAATGGAAGAATTAGTGGGGTTAGTATTAAAACAATGGGTCAAAAGTAACATCGGCTTGTTTTCATCATGGTCCACGAAGAGTTCTTTCCTTCTAGCCAACATCACTACGTTTTCCATCTCCCTTGTCGTTGGGACAGCCTCGGATGTCCCTACTTCCTCACCTACGGCATTCCCCCCCTTTTCTCCCTTTCCGGATTCCTTCCCCTTTCCCTTCAACTCTCTCATCTTTTGATGCCACTCATTTACTTGGGAGGGTGAAAGAGGGTGAAGTGTGACCTTTCGGCCATCCTTCTCAAGCGTATACCGGTTGGACCTCCCATCGTGTTTAGTAGACCTATCATATTGCCATGGTCTACCTAACAACAAGTGACATGCTTGCATTGGAATCACGTCACAAAGCACTTCATCGTGGTAGTTTCCCACCTTAAACCGAATCACACATTGCCTTGTGACCTTTAATTCACCACAATCATTCAACCATTGTAGCTTGTAAGGACTAGTGTGTAGTGTAGTTGGTAGCTTCAAGAAATTTACCATAGCATGGCTCGCAACATTTGTACAACTACCACTATCAATCACCAAGGTGCACACACTCCCCTTTACAAGACACTTAGTATGGAATAGATTTTCCCTTTGACTCGGGTCATCTATCGCCTTACTAATCATGACACGTCTAACCACAAAGTTTGGAACCACACACTCCCCTTCTTGTGGATAGACATCTTCACTACCATCTAATTCATCATCATTCGTCCCATTTTCAGCTCCCTCTCCATCTTGAGGCTCGGCCTCATCCTCCCCCCTTTCGGAGACCACCTCCTCACCAAGGTAGTACACTTTCCCTTCTCGTAGGATCACATTGCGCCGGTTCGGACATTCATTGGCCTTATGCCCCCAACCTTGGCACTTGAAGCATTGGAACCCCTTTGGTGATACGGTTGGGGCAGCCTCCACAGGTACACGGCCTTTCACACGAAGCCAAGCTCGAGAATTACAAAAACTCCAAGCTTTGTTCATGCAAATGGCCGTGTGTGAGTTGGTGATTGAACCAACCAAGGACCTAAACGTTTTTATGTGTGAAGAGAGGTCTTAATGTGTAATAAACTACTCTCCAAGGTTGGCATAAGAAGCAAGGGCGGATGGGTCATTTTACCCCTTTTGTTTGTAGTATAAATAGAACATGTTAGAGAGTTATCCCTTAGTTTTTGAATGCTGATTTTGTAACCTAAAAACACTAAACATTTCCTCTCTCTCTCTACTCTTAGAAGCCGTCCCTATTATCTCACAAGTAGAGGGATACTTGTGTTGTCTCTTTGGCTAGAAACAAGGGGTTTGAGGTCGTTGAGTGCCTCTTGGTCCTCGTAAGAACTTGGTGTTTATATTCATTAGACTTAGGGTCCTCTCTTGATGTTAGGGTTCTTAGTTTCTTGAATGTTATATGTCAAGTTATCTATCTTTCTTTATCTTGTTGTTGTTGTTGATTTTGTTATCTTAAAGTCTAGTGAAGCCGTGTGGGGCTCTTTTCGATTCACTAGCATTGTTATCTATCTTGTTGTTCTTGAGTTGTTGGACTGAAAAACCGAAACTTAAACTTGTTGTTCTTGTGTTGTTGGACTGAAATCCGAGCCTACTTGAAGCTCTTGGTGTTGTTGGTTTGATTTTGTATCATTTGGTATCAAAGCGAGACCGGTTGTGTTCCAACATAACCCATCTTGGGCTAGTTCACGGCTTAAACAAACAACACCAAAAAGAAATTCTGAAAATCTGTCCATTAAAAGTTGAAACCAAGAATGATGTTGTATGTTTAGATCTAGGTGTTATTTTGCTTGTTTAGTGAGTTTCTAGTGTTTGTTTCTTTCTCACCAACACTAAGGTGTCTAGATCCAAAAGTTGAGCTTGAAAACTTGAACATTGTGTAGTGACTTGAAGTGGCCGAAAGTTGTATGTTGTTGATAACCAAAAGAAAAATCGGTGGTTGTGTGTTTATGTGCTAAAGAAGTTGATGAAGTTTGTTGAGGTGTTCATCTTTTGAAATTGTTCATCTTGTTCATCTTGTTGTGTGCTCAAGTTGTAAGACAAGCTATAAAGTTGTTGTGAAAGACTTGCACCCATCACCTTCTAGTCTTGTCAATCACTTTTCCCTAATTCAAGGAGCCTTGTTTTGTGGGATTAGTCAACCAAACCTCACTTTCTTGAGTTTGAAAAGGGTGAAATACTACAAGATTTTATTTTTCCCACCAAAACACTTTGCAAACTATAACAAGTTGTGTGAATATTAACACAAAAAAAAAAAAAAAAAAGAGAAGAAGAACGTGTGGAACCATTGCATGCTGCCACGTCACTATAAGCTCAACTTAGGATATTCTTTGGTTGCTAATTGTTGATCCTTGGTTTCCCTTACTTGGTCCTAGAACTAATTAACAAACTAGTACATTCCTACTAGGTTGTCAACTAGTTCCTTGAACCGTTTGTTCGTGTCAACGATTATTTGAGTGCTTTTATTCGTTTGAATGAATTGCTGATTTTTGACTCTAGTCCGGCAAGAATTCTTTGAGTCTTCAAACAAGAATCCATTCCGGATAAGAGCTTACTCATACCTTAAAAATTTCACGGTTACTAGCCAATTATACAACACTTGTGGAACACGAACTTGTGGTGAACTAAAGCGAATAATATCTTGACAATGGAAGGAGCTACGTCTCATAATGTGGATACTAATGCCCTTGATTCTATGAGGGTCACTCTTGAGGCCGTTACCCGAACACTTGAAAGGTTGAATTCGGAATTTGGGGCCGTGAGAGGGGACTTGGCAGCAATAAAGGGGGAAGTGTCGACTATTAGTGGGAGATTAGAACAAGTGGAGAGTCAAAGGAACTCTCGTCCTTCTACTCCTCTACATGTATCTACCAATGGTCATGATAGGACCTCCTCCGCAACCATCACCCCCGAAACAGTCCACCAAATGCTAAATGCACCCCAAGCTCCACTAAATACCGCAAGCCAAACTACCTATTTTCCTCCAAACCGAGACCCCACTAGACCACTACATTTCCAAGCCCCTCCAATTCCACAAGAGGGATTTGGACGCCAAGTACCTCCACTAAATCCGAACCCTCCATTCCAAGCTCCATTAACCCAAAGACCGCAAATTCCAAATCCTCCGAATCAAAACGGCCAAGGCCGACCAGCCCACTTTGAAGGATACGGTAGAGAGGAGTATGAAGGAGATGGAGCCTTTGATGATGCTTATATGAGGGAGGAGGAGTTAAGAGGGGGTCGAGGAGAACCTAGGAGATACCGGGGGTATGGAGATAGGGGAAACCGATACCAAGAGAGAGACGTAGGCATCAACACCATCAAGTTGAGCCTACCCATCTTTAAGGGTGAAAGTGACCCCGAGACCTACTTAACTTGGGAATCGGCTTGTGACAAAGTTTTCCAAGTTAATGACATCTCGGAAGAAAAGAAGAGTTGCTACGCTATAGCTCACCTCGAGGGCTATGCTAACACTTGGTGGGAGTATGTTAAACGATTTGGTAATGAATTAGTTGATGGGCAGCCGCCACCTTGGTATCGGTTGAGGTATTTGATGAGACAACGATACCTTCCCGAGAGATATCGTCATGAGTTGCTTGCTAGATTATATGGCTTGCGACAAGGAGGCAAGAGTGTGATGGCCTATTTTGACGAGTTCTAATAACTCATGTTGAAACTTGATCATCGTGGGGAGCAAATCAGTCACGACATCATCCGGTTCAAGTGTGGGTTGAACAAGGAGATCTCCACTCATTTGTGATACGGGAAATACAAGGGAAGCACGAAACAACTCCAAAACAGTCCACTAATCTTAAGGATTTGAGGACCAAGATGGAGACCACTCTCGGATTCGCTACCAACAACAAGAATACAAGATACAAGGGTGTATTTCAACACCAAAACAGCTACAAAAACGTGATGAACAAGATGTACAACAACAATACAAGTTTCGGATCCAACGAAGGCCCAAAACAGTCCACTACAACAACACATACACGATTGCAAGAAAAATAAAGATAGATAGTGAGACCAAGATTATTACAAGATTAAGAACTAAAGAGTATATTAAACTCAAAAACCCCTAATGAATGTAACAATCAAAACCACACTCTTACGGTGACCACCAAGGGAACGAACTCGCCTCAAGATCTACCGTTTCCAAGCAAAGAACAATGTTAGCTTTTCCAAGCCCTATACTAGAATTACACTAAGTTGGTCTACTCTCAAGAGAGAGGATTTTAAGAGTCTCAAAATCTCATTTCTTTCATCAACTAAAAACTAAGTGAAAATAAGACTAAGGGGCCTATTTATAGTGTATTACAAAAGAAGACAAAAAGACCATATTACCCTTAATGAGAGGGGCGGCCTTGGTGTGTTGGAAGACAATATGAATTGTCCAAAATGCCCCTTAGGCTAAGTGACCGAAATGCCCTTAGTAAAGGCACCAAAACCGTGAACCAACAAAGGTGGTCCAAATTCGAGAGTCCTTAAGTCTTCAAGGCTCCAATCAATCTTCCACACTTGAGTTTGGTCAATGGTAGGCTAAAAACATCCCCTCCAAGTATGATCCCATGCCCTCCCTGTGACCAAAGCTTGATTCTTCACATTGTGACTTCGAATGATGTCGTCAAAAGCCAAGGCGGTCATTATTCTTATATCATCCTCCTCTTCTTGAAAAGGATTCGACCTCGAATCCAAACCTTGCAAAAAACCGAAGAGAGGACAAACAAATACAAATTCCTCATGGCATGAGGGTTAGGGTTAGCATAACAAATCATCTCAACACGCCAAGGTTGCACATATTTGCAATATAACCAAGAATCATTTGAAAGGAATATTAAAAACTCAATAAAAGATGTACAAAGGATTTGGTTATAGGATACATCAAAAGTAACACTTTGCTTGGCATGTTGACCAAGCAACAAGTTTGGTGCACCAACATCACCATTTCTAAATTTGGCACCGGGGTCAAATGGGAAAAGTGGCCATAGATACGGGTCTCGACAACACTTCCCTTTCCCGTGGTCTACACCTAAACTAAATGACATACTCTCTACAATAACATACATATCATCCTAATCAAATAGAGAGTAGAGAAAGGTATCACTCAAATCGACTTCTACTAAGGTGCTCTCATGTGTGTACTCACTACTAGTTTCCCAATAATCACTATGAGTACTCTCAACAATGAAATCACACAAAGTAGAAGAAGAAGTAGCTTCCGCAACTACACATTCCTTACCCTTAAGAGTACTCTCATCTTCCAAGAAGAGATTTCCCTCTTTAGGAGGAATGTTGTCACACCATAGTGGGTTAGCATATAGGCTATAGCTTCCAAGGTAAGCTATACCGTCATTTTCACCACTAGGTTCATTAGAAGTGTTTAAATCATCTTCAAACAAGACATTACACCTAAAGAGAGTGTGTTCTACCGCACGGACAGATTTGGAATAAGCAAGTTCCTCGCACTCTAAATGATCAATATCAGGTTTCAAGGATGTTCCAAATACAAGATTACCCCAAGAAGAGATCTCGGGTTCACTCCCACTTTGTTGACCAACATTTTCAAATACTTCACTCACTTGAGTCCTATTAAGCACATCACACACATACTCAAGTGGGGAACAATTTTCACAAACAAGTTGATCAACACCAATTACACAAGACGATGTACTTCCGTTCAACATATAAGCTTCAACACTAGGTGGACATAAATTGATCTTACAAGAAGAGTCAATTTCGTCATCAATAGGATCAACTAGTGTATTCAAACTCACAATATGTACATCATCAACAAGAGGCACGGAATCATTAGACTCATAAATAAGTAAGCTACTACTCACACTCAATGGCTTACTAGCCACACAATTGTCATTCACATGCACTAAAGTGTAAGAGTTAGCTATTTTACCTTTAAGATCTTGAGTAGACTCTTCCTTGCCGTGAGGTGAAGGACCTCCACAAGCTTGGGCAGCAACTTCCTTTTGGCATTGTTCGCCTTCGCTTGCCATGTTGGTACCTACACAAATGTCCTTAGAAATGGAAGGACAACCAATGTTAGCACGGTTTGGTGGCAATCCCCTCACTTCGCTCCACATATCCTCTCCTTTTTCCACTCTCGGATTGCCACCTTGCACTCCCTTACTCCTCTCAATCTTTTGTCTCTCATCATAAATCGGATTGGAGTAGGTAAACATTTCTCTTTGCGGTTTGGGCAGCAAGTATGTTATGAGGCGATTTCCCCATTGGTCTCTTACAATATTAGGCCAATTTTGCACGTTAGGAACTTGATGTCGTGCAAACCAATCGGCACCCAAGCTCATATGACCGTAGGTTAAGGAAAAAACATCGCACCACACCTCCTCATGGTAATCAAATTGGGAGAAGACAACTTTTACCCTCTCGGTAACCGTGAACTCTCCCAAGTAGTATGGAACAAGTAAAGGCTCTCGCAATAACCCCAAGTAATTAACCATGGACGGAAGAATGTAGTTTCCATAGTACCTATCATTCAACACCATAAGGCAGCCCGGTATCCCACAAATAGTCACCTTTCCGGAGTGTACACTCCTTCTTGGATCTACATTGTAAGGCATACGAGTACCCCTTAGTTTTGGAGATGCATATCCTCTTCTTCTCATTGGACAACCTCCACTAGAGCTAGTATAACCATTCACACTATATCGACTTTGATAAGAAGTACTACAAGGTGGAGAATATGGATCTTCATACTCCTCACGTGTACCCTCATCATAGCTCTCATAAGCTTTGCAAACAAAAGGGTTATACCTAACACCAAATCTAGGTTCGGAGTAAGAAGTGTAAGACTCCTCACATGCCCCAACTTCATCATAAGATCCATCACGAGGTCCTACATCATCTCCAAAGTTACCATAAGCACTAGGCACTTCATTCACCTCATTTTCTCCCTTAAAACAGTAACTTTCAAATCTGCCCAAGTCTCGATCATGGCTATTTTCATAGCCTCCGCAATCTCCCTCAACTTCGTAGCCATAAAACCCTTCACTACAATCATAGTCTCCCATGTTGTAGTCACAATAATCCCCGGCTATCGAAGACATGTTCCCCTTATATCACCCTTTAAACCTACAAAATGAACAAACAAGATTAGTAGTAAAGCTCCTCACCAACACTCGTATACACTCACCTTTGTGATTCTCACAATTGGAGCGGCGAATATTGAAAGTTGCTTATACTCCGGTAGTCAATAGGATGTCAATTCTACTTGGCGGCCGGAATAGATTCTTGTTTGATCGACTCAAGACACAAAAATAAAATTCACTTACGAACTTGAGACAAAGAAGTTACTACGAGTTAAAAATGAGAAAAGCACACAAACAACGAAGACACGAAGAAACGGATTCAATAATTAATCTACAACTAAGTAGGTGATTACTAGTTGTTAATTAATTCTAGAATCAAGACATGAAACTAATGAAACAATAAGATGAAACTAAGAATCTAAAATTTTTGAGCTCGGAAATATTGCGTGAACAGTAGCAGTGATGACATGGCAGTCACGTATTGGTTTCGGCCCCACACAACTTTTGTTGTCCAATTTCAAGTCTTGGTCAATTTTTCAATTTGGACTTTGGTGGAATTTGTTTAAGGAGGGAAATTCAAACAAGTCTTGGAGCCCTTTTCAATTTCAAGTTTTCAAGACTTGACTTTATTGTACTTCTCCTTAAAACATGGATCCGTAAATCATGGAAAAGTGTTGGAAAGTGGTTGAGACTTGATTGATAGGTCTTTGTTGGTTGTAGTGTCTTTCAAGACTAACAAATAATACACCTTTTTCCTTCAACTTTTTGGATTTAGCATTCACTTTATCTTCAACAATATATGAAGGTGGTGATGAACATCAAGAACAACAACAACAACAACAAGAACTACAACAATAATCTTCAAGAACACCAATAATTTTTCACACGGCCAACTCCAATCCACAATAACAATATCTCCAACACTTGGCCAAGACAACTACAACTTCAACAAAATGGTTTTCAATCCACCAATTAACAACAATATCACGTGGCCAAGCTTATAACATCAACAAGATGAAAACCACAAGGCCAAAACAGTCCACCACAATGGCCAAGCTTATGTTCACAACAACCTTTCAACAAGTTCAAGCTCAAGTTTAGATCTAGACTCAAAGTGTTAGTGGACAAGAAAACTAACACTAGGAACAACAAAACAAACAAGAACACTATTAGATCTAGACATACAACAACAAATCTCGGCCAAGACACAACAAGAACACGATTTTGGCCAAGAACACAAACACGGACAGATTGCTATTTTTCTGGAAATTTCAGTTTTCCTTTTTTTTTTTTTTTTTTTTTTAACAAGAAAGCCCAAGATTGATCATGTAGGAACAAGATCAAGCCATGCTTTGATACCAAATGATACGGGAAATACAAGGGAAGCACGAAACAACTCCAAAACAGTCCACTAATCTTAAGGATTTGAGGACCAAGATGGAGACCACTCTCGGATTCGCTACCAACAACAAGAATACAAGATACAAGGGTGTATTTCAACACCAAAACAGCTACAAAAACGTGATGAACAAGATGTACAACAACAATACAAGTTTCGGATCCAACGAAGGCCCAAAACAGTCCACTACAACAACACATACACGATTGCAAGAAAAATAAAGATAGATAGTGAGACCAAGATTATTACAAGATTAAGAACTAAAGAGTATATTAAACTCAAAAACCCCTAATGAATGTAACAATCAAAACCACACTCTTACGGTGACCACCAAGGGAACAAACTCGCCTCAAGATCTACCGTTTCCAAGCAAAGAACAATGCTAGCTTTTCCAAGCCCTATACTAGAATTACACTAAGTTGGTCTACTCTCAAGAGAGAGGATTTTAAGAGTCTCAAAATCTCATTTCTTTCATCAACTAAAAACTAAGTGAAAATAAGACTAAGGGGCCTATTTATAGTGTATTACAAAAGAAGACAAAAAGACCATATTACCCTTAATGAGAGGGGCGGCCTTGGTGTGTTGGAAGACAATATGAATTGTCCAAAATGCCCCTTAGGCTAAGTGACCGAAATTCCCTTAATAAAGGCACCAAAACCGTGAACCAACAAAGGTTGTCCAAATTCGAGAGTCCTTAAGTCTTCAAGGCTCCAATCAATCTTCCACACTTGAGTTTGGTCAATGGTAGGCTAAAACATCCCCTCCAAGTATGATCCCATGCCCTCCCTGTGACCAAAGCTTGATTCTTCACATTGTGACTTCGAATGATGTCGTCAAAAGCCAAGGCGGTCATTATTCTTATATCAATTTGACCCTTCACCGGCTTGAAACCATTGACGGTATATTCCAAGCGGCCCTTGAGATTTAAAGGGAACTTAAGGAGAGATCATCCTTCAAGGCAAGGGTACAAACCCCCTCGGGTTGGCCCAAAAACAAGGACCAACCCGCCCCTACGAAGCTGCCCGAGTCCAAAACAGTCCCTAAATTCCCTCCGAAACCGGAGGCTCACAAATATCCCAACCCAAAGGGGTTCCAATGCTTCAAGTGACAAGGTTGGGGGCATAAGGCCAATGAATGTCCGAACCGGCGCAATGTGATCCTACGAGAAGGGAAAGTGTACTACCTTGGTGAGGAGGTGGTTTCCGAAAGGGGGGAGGATGAGGCCGAGCCTCAAGATGGAGAGGGAGCTGAAAATGGGCCGAATGATGATGAATTAGATGGTAGTGAAGATGTCTATCCACAAGAAGGGGAGTGTGTGGTTCCAAACTTTGTGGTTAGACGTGTCATGATTAGTAAGGCGATAGATGACCCGAGTCAAAGGGAAAATCTATTCCATACTAAGTGTCTTGTAAAGGGGAGTGTGTGCACCTTGGTGATTGATAGTGGTAGTTGTACAAATGTTGCGAGCCATGCTATGGTAAATTTCTTGAAGCTACCAACTACACTACACACTAGTCCTTACAAGCTACAATGGTTGAACGATTGTGGTGAATTAAAAGTCACAAGGCAATGTGTGATTCGGTTTAAGGTGGGAAACTACCACGATGAAGTGCTTTGTGACGTGATCCCAATGCAAGCATGTCACTTGTTGTTAGGTAGACCATGGCAATATGATAGGTCTACTAAACACGATGGGAGGTCCAACCGGTATACGCTTGAGAAGGATGGCCGAAAGGTCACACTTCATCCTCTTTCACCCTCCCAAGTAAATGAGTGGCATCAAAAGATGAGAGAGTTGAAGGGAAAGGGGAAGGAATCCGGAAAGGGAGAAAAGGGGGGGAATGCCGTAGGTGAGGAAGTAGGGACATCCGAGGCTGTCCCAACGACAAGGGAGATGGAAAATGTAGTGATGTTGGCTAGGAGGAAAGAACTCTTCGTGGACCATGATGAAAACAAGCCGATGTTACTTTTGGCCCATTGTTTTAATACTAACCCCACTAATTCTTCCATTTCCCCTTTGATTTCTTGTGTGTTGCAGGAGTATGAAGATGTATTTCCTCAAGAACTTCCGCAAGGATTGCCCCCACTTCGGGGAATTGAGCACCAAATTGATTTGGTGCCGGGTTCACAACTTCCAAACAAACCGGCCTATAGGAGCAATCCCATGGACACTAAGGAGCTTGAAAGACAAGTTGAGGAGCTTCTCAACAAGGGATACATCAAGGAAAGCATGAGTCCGTGTGCTGTTCCGGTGCTTTTGGTACCGAAGAAGGACGGAACTTGGCGCATGTGCGTCGATTGTAGAGCCATCAACAAAATCACTATAAGGTATCGTCATCCAATCCCTAGACTAGATGATATGTTAGATGAGCTCCACGGATCTTGTTTGTTTTCTAAAGTGGACCTTAGGAGCGGCTATCACCAAATTCGCATGCAACCCGGTGATGAGTGGAAGACCGCATTCAAGACCAAATTCGGTCTATATGAGTGGCTGGTCATGCCCTTCGGCCTTACCAATGCTCCTAGCACCTTTATGAGGCTAATGAATCATGTAATGAAGCCTTATATTGGAAAGTTTGTGGTGGTTTACTTTGATGATGTGTTGGTGTATAGTAAATCTATTGATGATCATGTAATGCATTTGAGATGTGTGTTTGATGTGCTCCGAAAGGATAAGCTGTATGCCAACATGGAGAAGTGTTCTTTTGGTGTTGATAAGGTTATATTCTTGGGTTTTGTCATGAGCTCAAGGGGTGTGGAAGTGGACGATTCCAAGATAGACTCTATTCGAAGTTGGCCGACCCCTAAAACTATTGGAGAAATCCGAAGTTTCCACGGGTTGGCAAGCATTTATAGGAGGTTTGTCAAAGGATTTAGTTCCATAGCAGCCCCCTTGACCGAGGTAATTAGAAAGGACGGACCCTTTAAATGGGGTGATGAGCAGGCTAGGGCTTTTGAGGCCTTGAAAGCTACGCTCATCTCGGCACCTTTATAGCAATTGCCCGATTTTGATAAGATGTTTGAAGTAGAGTGTGATGCTAGTAAGGTTGGCATCGGGGCTGTTTTGATGCAAGAAGGTAAGCCCGTTGCTTATTTCAGTGAAAAGCTCAAAGGGGCAACTCTTAATTACTCAACTTATGATTTGGAGTTGTACGCCCTTGTTAGAGCTTTGGGAAATTGGCAACATTATTTGTGGCCTAAGGAGTTTGTGATACGAACGGATCATGAGTCGTTGAAACACCTTAAGAGCCAAGACAAGTTGAATAGGCGTCATGCTAAGTGGATTGAGTTCATTGAGACTTTCCCTTATGTAATTCATTACAAAAGGGGAAAGGAAAATGTTGTTGCCGATGCCTTGTCTAGGAAGCATGTGCTTGTTGCTACCTTGTCTTCGAAATTAATGGGTTTTGAGAGCTTGCGGATGTTGTATCCCGAGGATCCTACCTTTGCTCCTATTTTTAGGGAATGCGAAGAGTGGGGAAGGGACCGTTGGCTTAAGGAGAATGACCATTCCTCCTACTCTCGGTTCGATGGGTATTTGTTCAAAGGAAGGAGGTTGTGTGTTCCTTCTAGTTCTTGGAGGGAATTATTTGTGAGGGAGGCCCATGACGGAGGCCTCATGGGGCACTTTGGGGTAGACAAGACCCTCGGAATCTTAGAGGAGAACTTCTATTGGCCCAAAATGCGCAAAGACGTCACTAAAATTTGTAGTCAATGCGTGGCCTGCCGGAGTGCGAAATCTCGTCTCCTACCTCAAGGATTATACACCCCACTCCCTACTCCCCTTAGACCTTGGTTGGATATTTCGATGGATTTTGTTTTGGGGCTGCCAAGGACTAGAAAGGGCCGAGATAGCATTTTCGTTATTGTTGATAGATTCTCTAAAATGGCTCATTTTATTCCATGTGCTAAAACCGAGGATGCTCGTAGTGTAGCTTCATTATTTGTTGAACGTGTTGTAAAGCTTCACGGGGTACCGAGGACTATTGTGAGCGATAGGGACTCCAAGTTCCTAAGTCTCTTTTGGAAGTCCATGTGGGGTAGGCTTGGAACGAAGTTACTTTTCTCCACGTCTTGCCACCCACAAACCGATGGCCAAACGGAGGTAGTAAATAGAACCTTAGGGTCTATGCTACGTTCTATGGTTAAAGGTAAACTGACTTCATGGGAAGATCACCTACCCTTGGTGGAATTTGCATACAACCGGGTAATACATTCGAGCACGGGAATGACTCCCTTTGAATGTGTTTACGGCCTGAATCCCCTTACCCCTTTAGATCTCACTCCTTTGTCTAGTGATCTCATGACCAGCTTAGATGGAAATAAAAGAGCCGAGGCAATGAAGAAAATACATGAGACGGTGCGGATCAAGCTTGAAAAGAAGAACCAAGAGGTTGCAAAAAGGGTAAACAAAGGGAGAAGAAGGCTTGTGCTTGAACCCGGAGATTGGGTGTGGGTGCATCTTCGAAAGGATCGGTTTCCAGCTCAAAGGAAGTCCAAATTGCTGCCAAGGGGTGATGGTCCTTTCCAAGTACTTGAGAGAATCAATGACAACGCCTACAAGATTGACCTTCCACCGAAATATCAAGTGCGCAACACTTTCAACGTTGGTGATCTCTCCCTCGTGGATGCGGTTGAAGATGACCAAATGCTGAATTTGAGGTCAAATTCCTCTCAAGATGGAGAGGATGATACGGTTGGGGCAGCCTCCACAGGTACACGGCCTTTCACACGAAGCCAAGCTCGGGAATTACAAAAACTCCAAGCTTTGTTCATGCAAATGGCCGTGTGTGAGTTGGTGATTGAACCAACCAAGGACCTAATCGTTTTTATGTGTGAAGAGAGGTCTTAATGTGTAATAAACTACTCTCCAAGGTTGGCACAAGAAGCAAGGGCGGATGGGTCATTTTACCCCTTTTGTTTGTAGTATAAATAGAACATGTTAGAGAGTTATCCCTTAGTTTTTGAATGCTGATTTTGTAACCTAAAAACACTAAACATTTCCTCTCTCTCTCTACTCTTAGAAGCCGTCCCTATTATCTCACAAGTAGAGGGATACTTGTGTTGTCTCTTTGGCTAGAAACAAGGGTTTTGAGGTCGTTGAGTGCCTCTTGGTCCTCGTAAGAACTTGGTGTTTATATTCATTAGACTTAGGGTCCTCTCTTGATGTTAGGGTTCTTAGTTTCTTGAATGTTATATGTCAAGTTATCTATCTTTCTTTATCTTGTTGTTGTTGTTGATTTTGTTATCTTAAAGTCTAGTGAAGCCGTGTGGGGCTCTTTTCGATTCACTAGCATTGTTATCTATCTTGTTGTTCTTGAGTTGTTGGACTGAAAAACCAAAACTTAAACTTGTTGTTCTTGTGTTGTTGGACTGAAATCCGAGCCTACTTGAAGCTCTTGGTGTTGTTGGTTTGATTTTGTATCATTTGGGTTGGGATATTTGTGAGCCTCCGGTTTCGGAGGGAATTTAGGGACTGTTTTGGACTCGGGCAGCTTCGTAGGGGCGGGTTGGTCCTTGTTTTTGGGCCAACCCGAGGGGGTTTGTACCCTTGCCTTGAAGGATGATCTCTCCTTAAGTTCCCTTTCAATCTCTAGGGCCGCTTGGAATATGATACAAAATTGACAAGGGAAGCACGAAACAACCACCAAATCAGTCCACTAATCTTAAGGATTCGAGGACCAAGATGGAGACCTCACTTGGATTCGCTACCAACAACAAGAATACAAGATACAAGAGTATATTTTAACACCAAAACAGTGACAAAACGTGATGAACAAGATGAACAACAATAATACAAGTTTCGGATTCAACGAAGACCCCAAAACAGTCCACTACACAACACATACACGATTTGCAAGAAAATAAAGATAGATAGTGAGACCAAGATTATTACAAGATTAAGAACCAAGTGTATTTCAACACTAACCCCTAATGAATGTAACAATCAAAACCACACTCTTACGGTGACCACCAAGGGAATGAACTCGCCTCAAGATCTACCGTTTCCAAGCAAAGATCAATATTGGCTTTTCCAAGCCCTATGCTAAGGGTGACTTTTCCAAGTCCTACAACTAATGGTGTTACACTCTCAAAAGAGAGAAAATATGTCTTTCAATTCTTCATCATTCAAAAAAAACTAGTGAAAATAAGACTAAGGGGGCCTATTTATAATACATTGCAAATGAAGATAACAAGACCACTTTGCCCTTAACGAGAGGGGCGGCCATGGTGTGTAAATACACCATGTGTAATGTCCAAAATACCCTTAATTAAGGTCCAAAACCGTGAGTCCTCAACCTTAAATTCTCCAAGCAATCTTCCACACGCGAGATTGCTTTAAGTTATGCTCAAAACGGGTCCTCCATGCATGTTCTTGTTTTCTCGAGGTGACCAAGTCTTGAGTCTCTATGTGTTGGCCTCCAAAAATGTCATCAAAAGATAAGATGGCCATTTGTCCCGTATCATCCTCCCCTTCTTGAAAAGGATTCGACCTCGAATCCAAACCTTGCAAAACCGAAAAGAGGACCAACAAATGCAAACTCCTCATGGCATGAGGGTTAGGGTTAGCATAACAAATCATCTCAACATGCCAAGGTTACACATATTTGCAATATAACCAAGAATCCTTTGAAAGGAATATTAAAAACTCAATAAAAGATGTACAAAGGATTTGGTTATAGGATACATCAAGAGTGCCATTTTGCTTGTCATGTAGACCAAGCAGCAAGTTTGGTGCACCAACATCACCATTTCTAAATTTGGCACCGGGGTCAAATGGGAAAAGTGGCCATAGACATGGGTCTCGACAACACTTCCCTTTCCCGAGATCTACACCTAAACTAAATGACATACTCTCTACAATAACATACATATCATCCAAATCAAATAGAGAGTAGAGAAAGGTATCACTCAAATCGACTTCTACTAAGGTGCTCTCATGTGTGTACTCACTACTAGTTTCCCAATAATCACCATGAGTACTCTCAACAATGAAATCACACAAAGTAGAAGAAGAAGTAGCTTCCGCAACTACACATTCCTTACCCTTAAGAGTACTCTCATCTTCCAAGAAGAGATTTCCCTCTTTAGGAGGAATGTGGTCACACCATAGTGGGTTAGCATATAGGCTATAGCTTCCAAGGCAAGCTATACCGTCATTTTTACCACTAGGTTCATTAGGAGTGTTTAAATCATCTTCAAACAAGACATTATTCCTAAAAAGAGTGTGATCTACCTCACGGACAGATTTGGAACAAGAAAGTTCCTCACTCTCTAAATGATCAATATCAAGTTTCAAGGATGTTTCAAACACAATATTACCCCAAGAAGAGCTCTCGGGTTCATTCTCACTTTGTTGACCAACATTTTCAAATATTTCACTCACTTGAGTCCTATTAAGCACATCACACACATACTCAAGTGGTGGGTAATTTTCACACATAAGTTGATCAACACAAATTTCAGAAGATAACGTACTTTCATTCAACATAATGGTTTCAACACTAGGTGGACATAAATCGATCTTACAAGAAGAGTCTATTCGGTCATCAATAGGATCAACTAGTGTATCCACACTCACAATATGTACATCATCATCAAGTGGCAAAGAAACAATACACTCACATATAGGCAAGCTACAACTCACACTCAATGGGCTACTAGCCACACAATCATCATTCACATGTACAAAAGTGTAAGAGTTTGCCATTTTACCTTGACGTCCTTGAGTAGATTCTTCTTTGTCATGGTGTGAAGGTCCTCCAAAAGTTTGGGCAGCAACTTCCTTTTGGCATTGTTCTTCTTCGCTTGCCATGTTGGTACCTACACAAATGTCCTTAGAAATAGAAGGACAACCAATGTTAGTATAGTTTGGTGGTAATCCCCTCACTTCGCTCAACACAACCTCTCCTTTTTCCACTCTCGGATTACCACCTTTCACTCCCTTACTCCTCTCAATCTTTTGTCTCTCATAATAAGTTGAATTGGAGTAGGTAGGAACTTCTTTTTGCGGCCCGGGCAGAATGTACGTCTCAAGGCAATTTCCCCATCGGTCTCTTACAATATTAGGCCAATTTTGCATATTTGGAACTTTATGTTGTGCAAACCAATCGGCGCCCAAGCTCACATAACCATAGGTTATGGGAAAAACATCACACCACACCTCCTCATGGTAATTAAATTGGGAGAAGACAACTTTTACCCTCTCGGTAACCTTAAACCTGTCCAAGAAGTATGGAACAAGTAAAGGCTCGCAAAATAACCCCAAGTAATCAACCATGGATGGAACAATGTAGTTTCTATAGTACCTATCATTTAACACAACGAGGCAGCCCGGTATCCCACAAATGGTCACCTTTCCGGAGTGTACACTCCTTCTCGGATCAACATTGTAAAGCACATGAGTACCCCTCGGTTTTGGAGATGCATACTCTCTTCTTCTCATTGGAAAACCTACACTATTGCTAGTATAACCATTCACACTATATCGACCTTGATAAGAAGTACTACAAGGTGGAGAATATGAATCTTCACACTCCTCACGTGTACTCTCATCATAGCTCTCATAAGGTTTGCGAACGAAAGGGTTATACCTAACACCAAATCTAGGTTCGGAGTGGGGAGTGCGAGACTCCTCACATGTCCCAACTTCATCATAAGATCCATCACGAGGTCCTACATCATCTCCAAAGTCACCATAAGCACTAGGCACTTCATTCACCTCATTTTCTCCCTCAAAACAGTAACTTTCAAATCTGCCTATGTTTTGATCATGACTATTTTCATAGCCTCCGCAATCTCCCTCAACTTCGTAGCCATAAAAACCCTCACTACAATCATAGTCTCCCATATTGTAGTCACCATAATCCCCGGCTATCGAAGTCATGTTCCCCTTATATCACCCTTTAAACCTACAAAATGAACAAACAAGATTAGTAGTAAAGCTCCTCACCAACACTCGATACACTTACCTTTGTGATTCTCACAATTGGAGCGGCGAATATTGAAAGTTGCTTATACTCCGGTAGTCAATAGGATGTCAATTCTACTTGGCGGCCGGAATAGATTCTTGTTTGATCGACTCAAGACACAACACAAAATCTACTTACAAACTTGAAACAAAGAAGTTACTACGAGTTAAAAATGAGAAAAGCACACAAATAACAAAGACACGACAAATGGACACAAAACTAACTTACAAACTAGTAGGAGATTACTAGGTTGTCAATTAGTGTTCGAACCAACAAACGAACTAAGAGACAATAAAAATGAAACTAAGAAATCTCAAATTTGAGCCAAAATTTGATGCGTGAACAGTAACTTGATGACGTGGCAGCCACGTATTGGTCTCGGTCCCACACAACTTTGTTGTCCAATTTCAAGTCTTGGTCAATTTTTCAATTTGGACTTTGGTGGAATTTGTTTAAGGAGGGAAATTCAAACAAGTCTTGGAGCCCTTTTCAATTTCAAGTTTTCAAGACTTGACTTTATTGTACTTCTCCTTAAAACATGGATCCTTAAATCATGGAAAAGTGTTGGAAAGTGGTTGAGACTTGATTGATAGGTCTTTGTTGGTTGTAGTGTCTTTCAAGACTAACAAATAATACACCCTTTTCCTTCAACTTTTTAGATTTAACATTCACTTTATCTTCAACAATATATGAAGGTGGTGATGAACATCAAGAACAACAACAACAACACCAAGAACTACAACAATAATCTCCAAGAACACCAACAATTTTCACACGGCCACTCCCAAATTCCACAATAACAATATCTCCAACACTTGGCCAAGACAACTACACCTTCAACAAAATGGTTCTCGATCCACCAATTAACAACAATATCACGTGGCCAAGCTTATAACAACAACAAGATGAAAGCCACAAGGCCAACTCCAAGATAATAATGTTTTCACACGGCCAAGATTACAAAACCAACAACGGCCAAGTCTCTTTGGTGTTGCATTTCAGTTTTTTTTTTTTTTTTTTTTTTTTTTTTTTTTTATAACAAGAGATGAAGGTTGTGAAGAACTTCAAGAACAACAACAATACTCTTTTCAAGATCTACAACAACACCACAACACAAGGCCTTCAACTCGGTCAAGGCTAGAACAACAACATCCAATCGGCCACACTTTGTTCACAACAACAATATTAACAATTCAAGCTCAAGTTTGGATCGACTCAAAGTATTAGTGAGGAACAAAACTAACACTACAAACACACAAGACAAGTAAAAGACTTCTAGACCTAGACTCAAGAACAAATCTCGGCTAAGAACACAATTTCGGCCAAGACAACAACAATGGACAGATTGCAATTTTTCTGAAATTTTCAGCTTTTCAACAATTTTTTTTTTTGTTTATTTTCTAACAAGCAAGCCCAAGATTGATCTTGTAGGAACAAGATCAAGCCATGCTTTGATACCAAATGATACAAAATTGACAAGGGAAGCACGAAACAACCACCAAATCAGTCCACTAATCTTAAGGATTCGAGGACCAAGATGGAGACCTCACTCGGATTCGCTACCAACAACAAGAATACAAGATACAAGAGTATATTTTAACACCAAAACAGTGACAAAACGTGATGAACAAGATGAACAACAATAATACAAGTTTCGGATTCAACGAAGACCCCAAAACAGTCCACTACACAACACATACACGATTTGCAAGAAAATAAAGATAGATAGTGAGACCAAGATTATTACAAGATTAAGAACCAAGTGTATTTCAACACTAACCCCTAATGAATGTAACAATCAAAACCACACTCTTACGGTGACCACCAAGGGAATGAACTCGCCTCAAGATCTACCGTTTCCAAGCAAAGATCAATATTGGCTTTTCCAAGCCCTATGCTAAGGGTGACTTTTCCAAGTCCTACAACTAATGGTGTTACACTCTCAAAAGAGAGAAAATATGTCTTTCAATTCTTCATCATTCAAAAAAAACTAGTGAAAATAAGACTAAGGGGGCCTATTTATAATACATTGCAAATGAAGATAACAAGACCACTTTGCCCTTAACGAGAGGGGCGGCCATGGTGTGTAAATACACCATGTGTAATGTCCAAAATACCCTTAATTAAGGTCCAAAACCGTGAGTCCTCAACCTTAAATTCTCCAAGCAATCTTCCACACGCGAGATTGCTTTAAGTTATGCTCAAAACGGGTCCTCCATGCATGTTCTTGTTTTCTCGAGGTGACCAAGTCTTGAGTCTCTATGTGTTGGCCTCCAAAAATGTCATCAAAAGATAAGATGTCCATTTGTCCTGTATCAGAATATACCGTCAATGGTTTCAAACCGGTGAAGGGTCAAATGAGTGGAGATCTCTTTGTTCAACCCACACTTGAACCGGATGATGTCGTGACTGATTTGCTCCCCACGATGATCAAGTTTCAACATGAGTTGTTGGAACTTGTCAAAATAGGCCATCTCACTCTTGCCTCCTTGCCGCAAGCCATATAATCTAGCAAGCAACTCATGACGATATCTCTCGGGAAGGTATCGTTGTCTCATCAAATACCTCAACCGATACCAAGGTGGTGGCTGCCCATCAACTAATTCATTACCAAATCGTTTAACATACTCCCACCAAGTGTTAGCATAGCCCTCGAGGTGAGCTATAGCGTAGCAACTCTTCTTTTCTTCCGAGATGTCATTAACTTGGAAAACTTTGTCACAAGCCGATTCCCAAGTTAAGTAGGTCTCGGGGTCACTTTCACCCTTAAAGATGGGTAGGCTCAACTTGATGGTGTTGATGCCTACGTCTCTCTCTTGGTGTCGGTTTCCCCTATCTCCATACCCCCGGTATCTCCTAGGTTCTCCTCGACCCCCTCTTAACTCCTCCTCCCTCATATAAGCATCATCAAAGGCTCCATCTCCTTCATACTCCTCTCTACCGTATCCTTCAAAGTGGGCTGGTCGGCCTTGGCCGTTTTGATTCGGAGGATTTGGAATTTGCGGTCTTTGGGTTAAAGGAGCTTGGAATGGAGGGTTCTGATTTAGTGGAGGTACTTGGCGTCCAAATCCCTCTTGTGGAATTGGAGGGGCTTGGAAATGTAGTGGTCTAGTGGGGTCTCGGTTTGGAGGAAAATAGGTAGTTTGGCTTGCGGTATTTAGTGGAGCTTGGGGTGCATTTAGCATTTGGTGGACTGTTTCAGGGGTGATGGTTGCGGAGGAGGTCCTATCATGACCATTGGTAGATACATGTAGAGGAGTAGAAGGACGAGAGTTCCTTTGACTCTCCACTTGTTCTAATCTCCCACTAATAGTCGACACTTCCCCCTTTATTGCTGCCAAGTCCCCTCTCACGGCCCCAAATTCCGAATTCAACCTTTCAAGTGTCCGGGTAACGGCCTCAAGAGTGACCCTCATAGAATCAAGGGCATTAGTATCCACATTATGAGACGTAGCTCCTTCCATTGTCAAGATATTATCCTCTTTAGTTCACCACAAGTTCGTGTTCCACAAGTGTTGTATAATTGGCTAGTAACCGTGAAATTTTTAAGGTATGAGTAAGCTCTTATCCGGAATGGATTCTTGTTTGAAGACTCAAAGAATTCTTGCCGGACTAGAGTCAAAAATCAGCAATTCATTCAAACGAATAAAAGCACTCAAATAATCGTTGACACGAACAAACGGTTCAAGGAACTAGTTGACAACCTAGTAGGAAGGTACTAGTTTGTTAATTAGTTCTAGGACCAAGTAAGGGAAACCAAGGATCAACAATTAGCAACCAAAAAATATCCTAAGTTGAGCTTATAGTGACGTGGCAGCATGCAATGGTTCCACACGTTCTTCTTCTCTTTGTTTTTTTTTTGTTTTTTTGTGTTAATATTCACACAACTTGTTATAGTTTGCAAAGTGTTTTGGTGGGAAAAATAAAATCTTGTAGTATTTCACCCTTTTCAAACTCAAGAAAGTGAGGTTTGGTTGACTAATCCCACAAAACAAGGCTCCTTGAATTAGGGAAAAGTGATTGACAAGACTAGAAGGTGATGGGTGCAAGTCTTTCACAACAACTTTATAGCTTGTCTTACAACTTGAGCACACAACAAGATGAACAAGATGAACAAGTTCAAAAGATGAACACCTCAACAAACTTCATCAACTTCTTTAGCACATAAACACACAACCACCGATTTTTCTTTTGGTTATCAACAACATACAACTTTCGGCCACTTCAAGTCACTACACAATGTTCAAGTTTTCAAGCTCAACTTTTGGATCTAGACACCTTAGTGTTGGTGAGAAAGAAACCAACACTAGAAACTCACTAAACAAGCAAAATAACACCTAGATCTAAACATACAACATCATTCTTGGTTTCAACTTTTAATGGACAGATTTTCAGAATTTCTTTTTGGTGTTGTTTGTTTAAGCCGTGAACTAGACCAAGATGGGTTATGTTGGAACACAACCGGTCTCGCTTTGATACCAAATGATACGGAATCAAACCAACAACACCAAGAGCTTCAAGTAGGCTCGGATTTCAGTCCAACAACACAAGAACAACAAGTTTAAGTTTCGGTTTTTCAGTCCAACAACACAAGAACAACAAGATAGATAACAATGCTAGTGAATCGAAAAGAGCCCCACACGGCTTCACTAGACTTTAAGATAACAAAATCAACAACAACAACAACAAGATAAAGAAAGATAGATAACTTGACATATAACATTCAAGAAACTAAGAACCCTACACCAAGAGAGGACCCTAAGTCTAATGAATATAAACACCAAGTTCTTACGAGGACCAAGAGGCACTCAACGACCTCAAAACCCTTGTTTCTAGCCAAAGAGACAACACAAGTATCCCTCTACTTGTGAGATAATAGGGACGGCTTCTAAGAGTGGAAGAGAGAGACGAAATGTTTAGTGTTTTTAGGTTACAAAATCAGCATTCAAAAACTAAGGAATAACTCTCTAACATGTTCTATTTATACTACAAACAAAAGGGATAAAATGACCCATCCGCCCTTGCTTCTTGTGCCAACCTTGGAGAGTAGTTTATTACACATTAAGACCTCTCTTCACACATAAAAACGTTTAGGTCCTTGGTTGGTTCAATCTCCAACTCACACACGGCCATTTGCATCTACAAAGCTTGGAGTTTTTGTGATACAAAATCAAACCAACAACACCAAGAGATTTAAGTAGGCTCGGATTTCAGTCCAACAACACAAGCACAACAAGTTTAAGTTTCGTTTTTTCAGTCCAACAACACAAGAACAACAAGATAGATAACAATGCTAGTGAATCGAAAAGAGCCCCACACGGCTTCACTAGACTTTAAGATAGCAAAATCAACAACAACAACAAGATAATGAAAGATAGATAACTTGACATATAACATTCAAGTAACTAAGAACCCTAACATCAAGAGAGGACCCTAAGTCTAATGAATATAAACACCAAGTTCTTACGAGGACCAAGAGGCACTCAACGACCTCAAAATCCTTGTTTCTAGCCAAAGAGACAACACAAGTATCCCTCTACTTGTGAGATAAAGGGGCGGCTTCTAGGAGTAGAGAGAGAGAGAAATGTTTAGTGTTTTTAGGTTACAAAAATCAGCATTCCAAAAAACTAAGCAATAACTCTCTAACATGTCTATTTATACTACAAACAAAAGGGGTAAAATGACCCATCCGCCCTTGCTTCTTGTGCCAACCTTGGAGAGTAGTTTATTACACATTAATACCTCTCTTCACACATAAAAACGTTTAGGTCCTTGGTTGGTTCAATCACCAACTCACACACGGCCATTTGCATGAACAAAGCTTGGAGTTTTTGTAATTCCCGATCTTGGCTTCGTGTGAAAGGCCGTGTACCTGTGGAGGCTGTCCCAACCGTATCATCCTCTCCATCTTGAGAGGAATTTGACCTCAAATTCAGCATTTGGTCATCTACAACCGTATCCACGAGGGAGAGATCACCAACGTTGAAAGTGTTGTGCACTTAATATTCCGGTGGAAGGTCAATCTTGTAGGCGTTGTCATTGATTCTCTCAAGTACTTGGAAAGGACCATCACCCCTTGGCAGCAATTTGGACTTCCTTTGAGCTGGAAACCGATCCTTTCGAAGTTGCACCCACACCCAATCTCCGGGTTCAAGCACAAGCCTTCTTCTCCCTTTGTTTACCCTTTTTGCAACCTCTTGGTTCTTCTTTTCAAGCTTGATCCGCACCGTCTCATGCATTTTCTTCATTGCCTCGGCTCTTTTATTTCCATCTAAGCTGGTCATGAGATCACTAGACAAAGGAGTGAGATCTAAAGGGGTAAGGGGATTCAGGCCGTAAACACATTCAAAGGGAGTCATTCCCGTGCTCGAATGTATTACCCGGTTGTATGCAAATTCCACCAAGGGTAGGTGATCTTCCCATGAAGTCAGTTTACCTTTAACCATAGAACGTAGCATAGACCCTAAGGTTCTATTTACTACCTCCGTTTGGCCATCGGTTTGTGGGTGGCAAGACGTGGAGAAAAGTAACTTCGTTCCAAGCCTACCCCACATGGACTTCCAAAAGAGACTTAGGAACTTAGAGTCCCTATCGCTCACAATAGTCCTCGGTACCCCGTGAAGCTTTACAACATGTTCAACAAATAATGAAGCTACACCACGAGCATCCTCGGTTTTAGCACATGGAATAAAATGAGCCATTTTAGAGAATCTATCAACAATAACAAAAATGCTATCTCAGCCCTTTCTAGTCCTTGGCAACCCCAAAACAAAATCCATCGAAATGTCCAACCAAGGTCTAAGGGGAGTAGGGAGTGGGGTGTATAATCCTTGAGGTAGGAGACGAGATTTCGCACTCCGGCAGGCCACGCATTGACTACAAATTTTAGTGACGTCTTTGCGCATTTTGGGCCAATAGAAGTTCTCCTCTAAGATTCCGAGGGTCTTGTCTACCCCAAAGTGCCCCATGAGGCCTCCGTCATGGGCCTCCCTCACAAATAATTCCCTCCAAGAACTAGAAGGAACACACAACCTCCTCCCTTTGAACAAATACCCATCGAACCCAGAGTAGGAGGAATGGTCATTCTCCTTAAGCCAACGGTCCCTTCCCCACTCTTCGCATTTCCTAAAAATAGGAGCAAAGGTAGGATCCTCGGGATATAACAACCGCAAGCTCTCAAAACCCATCAATTTCGAAGACAAGGTTGCAACAAGCACATGCTTTCTAGACAAGGCATCGGCAACAACATTTTCCTTTCCCCTTTTGTAATGAATTACATAAGGGAAAGTCTCGATGAACTCAATCCACTTAGCATGACGCCTATTCAACTTGTCTTGGCTCTTAAGGTGTTTCAACGACTCATGATCCGTTCGTATCACAAACTCCTTAGGCCACAAATAATGTTGCCAATTTCCCAAAGCTCTAACAAGGGCGTACAACTCCAAATCATAAGTTGAGTAATTAAGAGTTGCCCCTTTGAGCTTTTCACTGAAATAAGCAACGGGCTTACCTTCTTGCATCAAAACAGCCCCGATGCCAACCTTACTAGCATCACACTCTACTTCAAACATCTTATCAAAATCGGGCAATTGCAATAAAGGCGCCGAGATGAGCGTAGCTTTCAAGGCCTCAAAAGCCCTAGCCTGCTCATCACCCCATTTAAAGGGTCCGTCCTTTCTAATTACCTCGGTCAAGGGGGCTGCTATGGAACTAAATCCTTTGACAAACCTCCTATAAAAGCTTGCCAACCCGTGGAAACTTCGGATTTCTCCAATAGTTTTAGGGGTCGGCCAACTTCGAATAGAGTCTATCTTGGAATCGTCCACTTCCACACCCCTTGAGCTCACGACAAAACCCAAGAATATAACCTTATCAACACCAAAAGAACACTTCTCTATGTTGGCATACAGCTTCTCCTTTCGGAGCACATCAAACACACATCTCAAATGCATTACATGATCATCAATAGATTTACTATACACCAACACATCATCAAAGTAAACCACCACAAACTTTCCAATATAAGGCTTCATTACATGATTCATTAGCCTCATAAAGGTGCTAGGAGCATTGGTAAGGCCGAAGGGCATGACCAGCCACTCATATAAACCGAATTTAGTCTTGAATGCGGTCTTCCACTCATCACCGGGTTGCATGCGAATTTGGTGATAGCCGCTCCTAAGGTCCACTTTAGAAAACAAACAAGATCCGTGGAGCTCATCTAACATATCATCTAGTCTAGGGATTGGATGACGATACGTTATAGTGATTTTGTTGATGGCTCTACAATCGACGCACACGCACCTAGTTCCGTCCTTCTTCGGTACCAAAAGCACCGGAACAGCACACAGACTCATGCTTTCCTTGATGTATCCCTTGTTGAGAAGCTCCTCAACTTATCTTTCAAGCTCCTTAGTGTCCGTGGGATTGCTCCTATAGACCGGTTTGTTCGGAAGTTGTGAACCCGGCACCAAATCAATTTGGTGCTCAATTCCCCGAAGTGAGGGCAATCCTTGTGGAAGTTCTTGAGGAAATACATCTTCATACTCCTGCAACACACAAGAAATCAAAGGGGAAATGGAAGAATTAGTGGGGTTAGTATTAAAACAATGGGCCAAAAGTAACATCGGCTTGTTTTCATCATGGTCCACGAAGAGTTCTTTCCTCCTAGCCAACATCACTACGTTTTCCATCTCCCTTGTCGTTGGGACAGCCTCGGATGTCCCTACTTCCTCACCTACGGCATCCCCCCCTTTTCTCCCTTCCCGGATTCCTTCCCCTTTCCCTTCAACTCTCTCATCTTTTGATGCCACTCATTTACTTGGGAGGGTGAAAGAGGGTGAAGTGTGACCTTTCGGCCATCCTACTCAAGCGTATACAGGTTGGACCTGATACAAGATCAAACCAACAACACCAAGAGCTACAAGTAGGTTCGGATTTCAGTCCAACAACACAAGAATAACAAGTTCAATTTTCAGTTTTCAGCACACAACAAGAGAGCAAATAGATGAACAAGAATGCTAGTGAATCGAAAGTAGCCCCACACGGCTTCACTAGTCTTTAAAGATAACAAAATTAACAACAACAACAACAACAAGATAAAGAAAAGATAGATAACTTGACATATAACATTCAAGATACTAAGAACCCTAACATCAAGAGAGGACCCTAAGTCTAGAGAATGTAAACACCAAGTTCTTACAAGGACCAAGAGGCACTCAAAGACCTCAAAACCCTTGTTTCTAGCCAAAGATACAACACAAGTATTCCTCTACTTGTGAGATGTTGGAGGCGGCTCCAAGAGTGGAAGAGAGAGGAAATGTTGTGATATTTTAGGTTACAAAAATCAGATTTCAAAAACTCCCTAATAACTCTCTCACATCTTCTATTTATACTACAAAAGGAAAGGGGTAAAATGACTCATCCGCCCTTGCTTCTTGTGCCAACCTTGGAGAGTAGTTTATTACACATTAGGACCCCTCTTCACACATAAAAACGTTTAAGTCCTTGGTTGGTTCAATCACCAACTCACACACGGCCATTTGCATGAACAAAGCTTGGAGTTTTTGTAATTCCCGAGCTTGGCTTCGTGTGAAAGGCCGTGTGGCTGTCCTAACCGTATCATCCTCTCCATCTTGAGAGGAATTTGGCCTCAAATTCAGCATTTGGTCATCTTCAACCGCATCCACGAGGGAGAGATCACCAACGTTGAAAGTGTTGTGCACTTGATATTCCGGTGGAAGGTCAATCTTGTAGGCGTTGTCATTGATCCTCTCAAGTACTTGGAAAGGACCATCACCCCTTGGCAGCAATTTGGACTTCCTATGAGCTGGAAACCGGTCTTTTCGAAGATGCACCCACACCCAATCTCCGGGTTCAAGCACAAGCCTTCTTCTCCCTTTGTTTGCCCTTTTGGCAATCTCTTGATTCTTCTTTTCAAGCTTGATCCACACCGTCTCATGCATTTTCTTCATTGCCTCGGCTCTTTTGTTTCCATCTAAGCTGGTCATGAGATCACTAGACAAAGGAGTGAGATCTAAAGGGGTAAGGGGATTCAGGCCGTAAACACATTCAAAGGGAGTCATTCCCGTGCTCGAATGTATTACCCGGTTGTAGGCAAATTCCACTAAGGGTAGGTGATCTTCCCATGAAGTCAGTTTACCTTTAACCATAGAACGTAGCATAGACCCTAAGGTTCTATTTACTACCTCCGTTTGGCCATCGGTTTGTGGGTGGCAAGACGTGGAGAAAAGTAACTTCGTTCCAAGCCTACCCCACATGGACTTCCAAAAGAGACTTAGGAACTTGGAGTCCCTATCGCTCACAATAGTCCTCGGTACCCCGTGAAGCTTGACAACATGTTCAACAAATAATGAAGCTACACTACTAGCATCCTCGGTTTTAGTACATGGAATAAAATGAGCCATTTTTGAGAATCTATCAACAATAACAAAAATGCTATCTCGGCCCTTTCTAGTCCTTGGCAGCCCCAAAACAAAATCCATCGAGATGTCCAACCAAGGCCTAAGGGGAGTAGGGAGTGGGGTGTATAATCCTTGGGGTAAGAGACGAGATTTCGCACTCCGGCAGGCCACGCATTGACTACAAATTTTAGTGACGTCTTTGCGCATTTTGGGCCAATAGAAGTTCTCCTCTAAGATTCCGAGGGTCTTGTCTACCCCAAAGTGACCCATGAGGCCTCCGTCATGGGCCTCCCTTACAAATAATTCCCTCCAAGAACTAGAAGGAACACACAACCTCCTCCCTTTGAACAAATACCCATCGAACCGAGAGTAGGAGGAATGGTTATTCTCCTTGAGCCAACGGTCCCTTCCCCACTCTTCGCATTCCCTAAAAATAGGAGCAAAGGTAGGATCCTCGGGATACAACAACCGCAAGCTCTCAAAACCCATCAATTTCGAAGACAAGGTAGCAACAAGCACATGCTTCCTAGACAAGGCATCGGCAACAACATTTTCCTTTCCCCTTTTGTAATGAATTACATAAGGGAAAGTCTCGATGAACTCAATCCACTTAGCATGACGCCTATTCAACTTGTCTTGGCTCTTAAGGTGTTTCAACGACTCATGATCCGTTCGTATCACAAACTCCTTAGGCCACAAATAATGTTGCCAATTTCCCAAATCTCTAACAAGGGCGTACAACTCCAAATCATAAGTTGAGTAATTAAGAGTTGCCCCTTTGAGCTTTTCACTGAAATAAGCAACGGGCTTACCTTCTTGCATCAAAACAGCCCCGATACCAACTTTACTAGCATCACACTCTATTTCAAACATCTTATCAAAATCGGGCAATTGCAATAAAGGCGCCGAGATGAGCGTAGCTTTCAAGGCCTCAAAAGCCCTAGCTTGCTCATCACCCCATTTAAAGGGTCCGTCCTTTCTAATTACCTCGGTCAAGGGGGCTGCTATGGAACTAAATCCTTTGACAAACCTCCTATAAAAGCTTGCCAACCCGTGGAAACTTCGGATTTCTCCAATAGTTTTAGGGGTCGGCCAACTTCGGATAGAGTCTATCTTGGAATCGTCCACTTCCACACCCCGTGAGCTCACGACAAAACCCAAGAATATAACTTTATCAACACCAAAAGAACACTTCTCCATGTTGGCATACAGCTTCTCCTTTCGGAGCACATCAAACACACATCTCAAATGCATTACATGATCATTAATAGATTTACTATACACCAACACATCATCAAAGTAAACCACCACAAACTTTCTAATATAAGGCTTCATTACATGATTCATTAGCCTCATAAATGTGCTAGGAGCATTGGTAAGGCCGAAGGGCATGACCAGCCACTCATATAGACCGAATTTGGTCTTGAATGCGGTCTTCCACTCATCACCGGGTTGCATGCGAATTTGGTGATAGCCGCTCCTAAGGTCCACTTTAGAAAACAAACAAGATCCGTGGAGCTCATCTAACATATCATCTAGTCTAGGAATTGGATGACGATACCTTATAGTGATTTTGTTGATGGCTCTACAATCGACGCACATGCGCCAAGTTCCGTCCTTCTTTGGTACCAAAAGCACCGGAACAGCACACGGACTCATGCTTTCCTTGATGTATCCCTTGTTGAGAAGCTCCTCAACTTGCCTCTCAAGCTCCTTAGTGTCCATGGGATTGCTCCTATAGGCCGGTTTGTTTGGAAGTTGTGAACCCGGCACCAAATCAATTTGGTGCTCAATTCCCCGAAGTGGGGGCAATCCTTGCGGAAGTTCTTGAGGAAATACATCTTCATACTCCTGCAACGCACAAGAAATCAAAGGGGAAATGGAAGAATTAGTGGGGTTAGTATTAAAACAATGGGCCAACAGTAACATCGGCTTGTTTTCATCATGGTCCACGAAGAGTTCTTTCCTCCTAGCCAACATCACTACGTTTTCCATCTCCTTTGTGGTTGGGACAGATTCGGATGGCCCTACTTCCTCACCTACGGCATCCCCCCCCTTTTCTCCTTTCCCGGTTTCCTTTCCCTTTCCTTTTAACTCTCTCATCTTTTGATGCCACTCATTTACTTGGGAGGGTGAAAGAGGGTGAAGTGTGACCTTTCGGCCATCCTTCTCAAGCGTATACCGGTTGGACCTCCCATCGTGTTTAGTAGACCTATCATATTGCCATGGTCTACCTAACAACAAGTGACATGCTTGCATTGGGATCACGTCACAAAGCACTTCATCGTGGTAGTTTCCTACCTTAAACCGAATCACACATTGCCTTGCGACCCTTAATTCACCACAATCGTTCAACCATTGTAGCTTGTAAGGACTAGTGTGTGGTGTAGTTGGCAGCTTCAAGAAATTTACCATAGCTTGGCTCGCAACATTCGTACAACTACCACTATCAATCACCAAGGTGCACACACTCCCCTTTACAAGACACTTAGTATGGAATAGATTTTCCCTTTGACTCGGGTCATCTATCGCCTTACTAATCATGACACGTCTAACCACAAAGTTAGGAACCACACACTCCCCTTCTTGTGGATAGGCATCTTCACTACCATCTAATTCATCATCATTCGGCCCATTTTCAGCTTCCTCTCCATCTTGAGGCTCGGCCTCATCCTCCCCCCTTTCGGAAACCACCTCCTCACCAAGGTAGTACACTTTCCCTTCTCGTAGGATCACATTGCGCCGGTTCGGACATTCATTGGCCTTATGCCCCCAACCTTGGCACTTGAAGCATTGGAATCCCTTTGGGTTGGGATATTTGTGAGCCTCCGGTTTCGGAGGGAATTTAGGGACTGTTTTGGACTCGTAGTGGACTGTTTTGGACTCGGGCAGCTTCGTAGGGGCGGGTTGGTCCTTGTTTTTGGGCCAACCCGAGGGAGCTTGTACCCTTTCCTTGAAGGATGATCTCTCCTTAAGTTCCCTTTCAATCTCTAGGGCCGCTTGGAATATACCGTCGATGGTTTCAAACCGATGAAGGGTCAAATGAGTGGAGATCTCTTTGTTCAACCCACACTTGAACCGGATGATGTCATGACTGATTTGCTCCCCACGATGATCAAGTTTCAACATGAGTTGTTGGAACTCGTCAAAATAGGCCATCACACTCTTGCCCCCTTGCCGCAAGCCATATAACCTAGCAAGCAACTCATGACGATATCTCTCGGGAAGGTATCGTTGTCTCATCAAATACCTCAACCGAAACCAAGGAGGTGGCTGCCCATCGACTAATTCATTACCAAATCGTTTAACATACTCCCACCAAGTGTTAGCATAGCCCTCGAGGTGAGCTATAGCGTAGCAACTCTTCTTTTCGTCCGAGATGTCATTAACTTGGAAAACTTTGTCACAAGCCGATTCCCAAGTTAAGTAGGCCTCGGGATCACTTTCACCCTTAAAGATGGGTAGGCTCAACTTGATGGTGTTGATGCCTACGTCTCTCTCTTGGTGTCGGTTTCCCCTATCTCCATACCCCCGATATCTCCTAGGTTCTCCTCGACCCCCTCTTAACTCCTCCTCCCTCATATAAGCATCATCAAAGGCTCCATCTCCTTCATACTCCCCTCTACCGTATCCTTCAAAGTGGGCTGGTCGGCCTTGGCCGTTTTGAGTCGGAGGATTTGGAATTTGCGGTCTTTGGGTTAATGGAGCTTGGAATGGAAGGTTCGGATTTAGTGGAGGTACTTGTCGTCCAAATCCCTCTTGTGGAATTGGAGGGGCTTGGAAATGTAGTGGTCTAGTGGAGTCTCGGTTTGGAGGAAAATAGGTAGTTTGACTTGCGGTATTTAGTGGAGCTTGGGGTGCATTTAGCATTTGGTGGACTGTTTCGGGGGTGATGGTTGCGGAGGAGGTCCTATCATGACCATTGGTAGATACGTGTAGAGGAGTAGAAGGACGAGAGTTCCTTTGACTCTCCACTTGTTCTAATCTCCCACTAATAGTCGACACTTCCCCCTTTATGGCTGCCAAGTCCCCTCTCACGGCCCCAAATTCAGAATTCAACCTTTCAAGTGTCCGGGTAACGGCCTCAAGAGTGACCCTCATAGAATCAAGGGCATTAGTATCCGCATTATGAGACGTAGCTCCTTCCATTGTCAAGATATTATCCGCTTTAGTTCACCACAAGTTCGTGTTCCACAAGTGTTGTATAATTGGCTAGTAACCGTGAAATTTTCAAGGTATGAGTGAGCTCTTATCCGGAATGGATTCTTGTTTGAAGACTCAAAGAATTCTTGCCGGACTAGAATCAAAAATCAGCAACTCATTCAAACGAATAAAAGCACTCAAATAATCGTTGACACGAACAAACGGTTCAAGGAACTAGTTGACAACCTAGTAGGAATGTACTAGTTTGTTAATTAGTTCTAGGACCAATTAAGGGAAACCAAGGATCAACAATTTGCAACCAAAGAATATCCTAAGTTGAGCTTATAGTGACGTGGCAGCATGCAATGGTTCCACCCGTTCCTCTTATCTTTTTTTTTTTTTTTTGTTTTGTGTTAATATTCACACAACTTGTTATAGTTTGCAAAATGTTTTGGTGGGAAAAATAAAATCTTGTAGTCTTTCAACCTTTTCAAACTCAAGAAAGTGGTGTTTGGTTGACCAATCCCACAAAACAAGGCTCCTTGAATTAGGGAAAAGTGATTGACAAGACTAGAGGGTGAGGGGTGCAAGTCTTTCACAACAACTTTATAACTTGTCTTACAACTTGAGCACACAACAAGATGAACAAGATGAACAAGTTCAAAAGATGAACACCTCAACAAACTCCATCAACTTCTTTAGCACATAACACATGGTTACCGATTTTTCTTTTGCTCATCAACAACATACAACCTTCGGCCACTTCAAGTCACTACTCAATGTTCAAGTTTTCAAGCTCAACTTTCGGATCTAGACACCTTAGTGTTGGTGAGAAAGAAACCAACACTAGAAACTCACTAAACAAGCAAAATAACGCCTAGGTCTAGACATGCAACATCATTCTCGGTTTTCAACTTTTAATGGACAGATTTTTCAGAACTTCCCTTTGGTATTGCTTGTTTAGACCGTGAACTAGCCCAAGATGGGTTATGTTGGAACACAACCGGTCTTGCTTTGATACCAAATGATACAAGATCAAACCAACAACACCAAGAGCTACAAGTAGGTTCGGATTTCAGTCCAACAACACAAGAATAACAAGTTCAATTTTCAGTTTTCAGCACACAACAAGAGAGCAAATAGATGAACAAGAATGCTAGTGAATCGAAAGTAGCCCCACACGGCTTCACTAGTCTTTAAAGATAACAAAATTAACAACAACAACAACAACAAGATAAAGAAAAGATAGATAACTTGACATATAACATTCAAGATACTAAGAACCCTAACATCAAGAGAGGACCCTAAGTCTAGAGAATGTAAACACCAAGTTCTTACAAGGACCAAGAGGCACTCAAAGACCTCAAAACCCTTGTTTCTAGCCAAAGATACAACACAAGTATTCCTCTACTTGTGAGATGTTGGAGGCGGCTCCAAGAGTGGAAGAGAGAGGAAATGTTGTGATATTTTAGGTTACAAAAATCAGATTTCAAAAACTATCTAATAACTCTCTCACATCTTCTATTTATACTACAAAAGGAAAGGGGTAAAATGACTCATCCGCCCTTGCTTCTTGTGCCAACCTTGGAGAGTAGTTTATTACACATTAGGACCCCTCTTCACACATAAAAACGTTTAAGTCCTTGGTTGGTTCAATCACCAACTCACACACGGCCATTTGCATGAACAAAGCTTGGAGTTTTTGTAATTCCCGAGCTTGGCTTCGTGTGAAAGGCCGTGTGGCTGTCCTAACCGTATCAGGACCTCCCATCGTGTTTAGTAGACCTATCATATTGCCATGGTCTACCTAATAACAAGTGACATGCTTGCATTGGGATCACGTCACAAAGCACTTCGTCGTGGTAGTTTCCCACCTTAAATCGAATCACACATTGCCTTGTGACCTTTAATTCACCACAATCATTCAACCATTGTAGCTTGTAAGGACTAGTGTGTAGTGTAGTTGGTAGCTTCAAGAAATTTACCATAGCATGGCTCGCAACATTTGTACAACTACCACTATCAATCACCAAGGTGCACACACTCCCCTTTACAAGACACATAGTATGGAATAGATTTTCCCTTTGACTCGGGTCATCTATCGCCTTACTAATCATGACACGTCTAACCACAAAGTTTGGAACCACACACTCCCCTTCTTGTGGATAGACATCTTCACTACCATCTAATTCATCATCATTCGGCCCATTTTCAGCTCCCTCTCCATCTTGAGGCTCGGCCTCATCCTCCCCCCTTTCGGAAACCACCTCCTCACCAAGGTAGTACACTTTCCCTTCTCGTAGGATCACATTGCGCCGGTTCGGACATTCATTGGCCTTATGCCCCCAACCTTGGCACTTGAAGCATTGGAACCCCTTTGGGTTGGGATATTTGTGAGCCTCCGGTTTCGGAGGGAATTTAGGGACTGTTTTGGACTCGGGCAGCTTCGTAGGGGCGGGTTGGTCCTTGTTTTTGGGCCAACCCGAGGGGGTTTGTACCCTTGCCTTGAAGGATGATCTCTCCTTAAGTTCCCTTTCAATCTCAAGGGCCGCTTGGAATATACCGTCAATGGTTTCAAACCGGTGAAGGGTCAAATGAGTGGAGATCTCTTTGTTTAACCCACACTTGAACCGGATGATGTCGTGACTGATTTGCTCCCCACGATGATCAAGTTTCAACATGAGTTGTTGGAACTCGTCAAAATAGGCCATCACACTCTTGCCTCCTTGCCGCAAGCCATACAATCTAGCAAGCAACTCATGACGATATCTCTCGGGAAGGTATCGTTGTCGCATCAAATACCTCAACCGATACCAAGGTGGTGGCTGCCCATCAACTAATTCATTACCAAATCATTTAACATACTCCCACCAAGTGTTAGCATAGCCCTCGAGGTGAGCTATAGCGTAGCAACTCTTCTTTTCTTCCGAGATGTCATTAACTTGGAAAACTTTGTCACAAGCCGATTCCCAAGTTAAGTAGGTCTCGGGGTCACTTTCACCCTTAAAGATGGGTAGGCTCAACTTGATGGTGTTGATGCCTACGTCTCTCTCTTGGTGTCGGTTTCCCCTATCTCCATACCCCCGGTATCTCCTAGGTTCTCCTCGACCCCCTCTTAACTCCTCCTCCCTCATATAAGCAACATCAAAGGCTCCCTCTCCTTCATACTTCTCTCTACCGTATCCTTCAAAGTGGGCTGGTCGGCCTTGGCCGTTTTGATTCGGAGGATTTGGAATTAGCGGTCTTTGGGTTAATGGAGCTTGGAATGGAGGGTTCGGATTTAGTGGAGGTACTTGGCGTCCAAATCCCTCTTGTGGAATTGGAGGGGCTTGGAAATGTAGTGGTCTAGTGGGGTCTCGGTTTGGAGGAAAATAGGTAGTTTGGCTTGCAGTATTTAGTGGAGCTTGGGGTGCATTTAGCAATTGATGGACTGTTTCGGGGGTGATGGTTGCGGAGGAGGCCCTATCATGACCATTGGTAGATACATGTAGAGAAGTAGAAGGACGAGAGTTCCTTTGGCTCTCCACTTGTTCTAATCTCCCACTAATAGTCGACACTTCCCCCTTTATTGCTGCCAAGTCCCCTCTCACGGCCCCAAATTCCGAATTCAACCTTTCAAGTGTCCGGGTAACGGCCTCAAGAGTGACCCTCATAGAATCAAGGGCATTAGTATCCACATTATGAGACGTAGCTCCTTCCATTGTCAAGATATTATCCGCTTTAGTTCACCACAAGTTCGTGTTCCACAAGTGTTGTATAATTGGCTAGTAACCGTGAAATTTTTAAGGTATGAGTAAGCTCTTATCCGGAATGGATTCTTGTTTGAAGACTCAAAGAATTCTTGCCGGGCTAGAGTCAAAAATCAGCAATTCATTCAAACGAATAAAAGCACTCAAATAATCGTTGACACGAATAAACGGTTCAAGGAACTAGTTGACAACCTAGTAGGAAGGTACTAGTTTGTTAATTAGTTCTAGGACCAAGTAAGGGAAACCAAGGATCAACAATTAGCAACCAAAGAATATCCTAAGTTGAGCTTATAGTGACGTGGCAGCATGCGATGGTTCCACACGTTCTTCTTCTCTTTTTTTTTTTTGTTTTAATATTCACACAACTTGTTATAGTTTGCAAAGTGTTTTGGTGGGAAAAATAAAATCTTGTAGTATTTCATCCTTTTCAAACTCAAGAAAGTGAGGTTTGGTTGACTAATCCCACAAAACAAGGCTCCTTGAATTAGGGAAAAGGGATTGACAAGACTAAAAGGTGATGGGTGCAAGTCTTTCACAACAACTTTATAGCTTGTCTTACAACTTGAGCACACAACAAGATGATCAAGATGAACAAATTCAAAAGATGAACACCTCAACAAACTTCATCAACTTCTTTAGCATATAAACACACAACCACCGATTTTTCTTTTGGTTATCAACAACATACACTTTCGGCCACTTCAAGTCACTACACAATGTTCAAGTTTTCAAGCTCAACTTTTGGATCTAGACACCTTAGTGTTGGTGAGAAAGAAACCAACACTAGAAACTCACTAAACAAGCAAAATAACACCTAGATCTAAACATACAACATCATTCTTGGTTTCAACTTTTAATGGACAGATTTTCAGAATTCCTTTTTGGTGTTGTTTGTTTAAGCCGTGAACTAGCCCAAGATGGGTTATGTTGGAACACAACCGGTCTTGCTTTGATACCAAATGATACAAAATCAAACCAACAACACCAAGAGATTCAAGTAGGCTCGGATTTCAGTCCAACAACACAAGCACAACAAGTTTAAGTTTCGGTTTTTCAGTCCAACAACACAAGAACAACAAGATAGATAACAATGCTAGTGAATCGAAAAGAGCCCCACACGGCTTCACTAGACTTTAAGATAGCAAAATCAACAACAACAACAAGATAATGAAAGATAGATAACTTGACATATAACATTCAAGAAACTAAGAACCCTTACATCAAGAGAGGACCCTAAGTCTAATGAATATAAACACCAAGTTCTTACGAGGACCAAGAGGCACTCAACGACCTCAAAATCCTTGTTTCTAGCCAAAGAGACAACACAAGTATCCCTCTACTTATGAGATAAAGGGGCGGCTTCTAGGAGTAGAGAGAGAGAGAAATGTTTAGTGTTTTTAGGTTACAAAAATCAGCATTCCAAAAAACTAAGCAATAACTCTCTAACATGTCTATTTATACTACAAACAAAAGGGGTAAAATTACCCATCCGCCCTTGCTTCTTGTGCCAACCTTGGAGAGTAGTTTATTACACATTAAGACCTCTCTTCACACATAAAAACGTTTAGGTCCTTGGTTGGTTCAATCACCAACTCACACACGGCCATTTGCATGAACAAAGCTTGGAGTTTTTGTAATTCCCGAGCTTGGCTTCGTGTGGAAGGCCGTGTACCTGTGGAGGCTGTCCCAACCGTATCATTTTGTAATTCCCGAGCTTGGCTTCGTGTGAAAGGCCGTGTACCTGTGGAGGCTGCCCCAACCGTATCATAACAACTCTTTTACAAACCTACTTGACAACTCTATGATGAACTCACCTCAATATTGATATACTCTAACCAATATCAACCCAGGTAACTCTACCTAAGCACTATCAAGAACACTAGAAAAGCATTACTTTTATAACATGATAAATTCAATTATAGGCCAAGACTTGACTCAAGAATTTACACTCTCTCAACACATAAAATATTGGGACTTGAGCAATATTTGAGTTTTCACCAATTTCTCTCTTTGAACAATCTGATTGCAAAAATTAGTGAATTAAGGTATGACTTGGCCAGCTGTCCTGATAGGTACGAGCTTACCTGCACAGTTTGTTACACTAACAGACAAAACTATGCAGGATAGAGACAGCTGTACTGAATTCATGAAGACCGAGGAACTTGGTCTCTTGTTGTCGGCTGATCATCATCATGTGATTGAGTTTTATACTAATATCCAAGTCCTTTACCATTATTGACACCTTGACTAGTTAAATTAGAAAGAATTTGAGAGGATGTGGTCCATTTTAGTAATTTGTTAAGTTCTTCCCTCATACGGACCAGGACCCTTTCTAATTCTTCATTCTTATTTAGAGCAGTCATAAGATTTTATTGAGAATCCCTCAACCTTTCTTTAAGATCAATTTCAATCCTTGAGGCTTCTTTCTTCCCTTTACCATTAGAACTATCTGCTTTCTTCAGTTGATTTCATTAAACTCAAATTTTCAGATTTTGAACTTAGTAAACTATTTCTTTATTTTAGATATCTAGAGAGTTAAAGAAATTAATTCAAGCTCTTGATTTTCTACCTTTTCTTCTAGAGCATTTTTTTTAGTAGTTAGTTCACACATAAAAGCAATCAACACATTTACAAGCTTCTTTATCTGCCTAGCAGCGTAGTTATCTAAGTTTTCCTTAATGTTAGAGAGAGTTACCTCATTTTATTCTTCATATTTTGAGTTTCCATAAGATCAAATAAGGAATGATAGATAACATCACTATCTTCCACATCTAGCATAAACACATCTTCAAATTTTTTAGCTTCATCAAATTTATCGGAGGAATCTACCCAGACTACTAGGGCCTGCTTCACTACATAATCATCTGCAACCATTCTTCTTGATTTTACAAGGACTTAGTCCTTGTTGTTTCCTTTGTTTACCTCCAGTCTTAGAATATTATATGTAATCCAGTTTGTGCATTGGATAGTCCTTAATGAAATGCTCAGGACTTTTATATTTGTGACAAACTTTAATAGTGCCTCTTTTTTTTCTGCTACTTCCCTTTTTTTTAAACTGATCACTTTTCTTTATTTCTTTAATAATTTTGTTTGCCAAATAGGCAACATCAGTGTCTTCATCACTTGAATCTGAATTAGAAGCCTTTAATGCCAGAGATTTCCCTTTTTACTTTCTTCTTCTCTTTCCCTTATTGCTTCTTGAGTTCATGTGTATTCAGATTATCAATAAGTTCATCCATAGTGAGAGTTTTCAGGTTCCTTGCGTGTAACGCCCCAAAATCGGGTCCCGAGACGTCACACGGTGCTTAGGGTCACAAGTGACCCCAAGCTAACCCTTCTACTGGCATAACTCATAAGCAACTGAATAAAAATACAAATCCATACAAATCAGCAGAAATTAACTCTTTTCTGAATCTGATCGATACAAAAATGGAATTTTGCAGGATTACAATTCTTCCTTCACAACTAGAATTAAAACAAAATACATCAACTTCTACTGACTGTCTATGAAGCCTCTACTAGTACTGATTGTAGGTAGACGGGTCATGACTCCCGACTACCCCAACAAAATAACGACTGAATAAAGAAAATACAACACTATAAACTCTGCATAACTAACCCAAGCCCTTGAATCAAAAGGACTCATCACATGCTGACTGGATACCATGAACTGACTGGATCCAAAGGTGATACACTACTAACTTGGAGCGTATCAAATCTGCCACAAAATTAGTCCAAACACACTACAATTCTGAGAGCTTGAAGATAACAACTCCAATATGTGAAGACAACAACAATCACGAAATTTTGAAGAAATACCAACACCAAAACAGTAGCTACACAAGGAGAACAAGAAGATAACAATAACATTAAACAATGGTTCAACAACACAAGATGATAGATTACAAGAGTACAATGTTAACAACAAGAACAACAAATGGTAGTAACTATAGTGAATCGAAAATCAGCCCCACACGGCCTCACTAAGTTACTACAAAGTTTCAAGAGTACAAAATGAAAGATAGTAACTTGACACAAAGATATCTTAGAATCTATGAACCCTAAATTGAAGATAGGACCCTAAGACCAAAAGATTTCAGTACCAAGTTCTTACTTAGACCAAGAGGAACTCATGAACCTCAAGATCTCAAGTTTCTAGCCAAGAAACAACACAAGTGTAACTACACTTGTTGGACAGATTTCAGGTTCTACTCTCAAGAACAAGAGAGAGAGAAATATTCAATGTTACAAGACTTGTTGTTGTGAAATATGAAGAATGAACTAAGTGCTGAAAATAACCCTAATAGCATCTATTTATATTACACACAAAATGAAGGAAAAATGACTTTCCTACCCTTCAGTCATGGGGTGCCCTCAGAGTGTAGTTTATTACACTTCAAGGTTCATTTTCACACTTAAAAATGTTGAAGCTCTTTGGCGGATCAAGTACCAACTCACACGCAGCCATTTGCATGAAAATGGCTTGTAGTTTTTGTAACTCCCGAGCTTGGTTTCGTGTGAATGGTCGAGAACGTATTGGACAGCTTTGTACACCCGTAACATCCTCTCCATCTTGAGAGGAATTTGACCTCAAATTCAGCATTTGGTCATCCTCAACCACATCCACTAGAGAAAGATCACACACGTTGAAAGTTTTGTGCACTTGGTATTCCGGGGGAAGATCAATCTTGTAGGCATTATCATTGATCCGTTCAAGTACTTGGAATGGACCATCGCCTCTTGGCATCAATTTGGACTTTCTTTGAGACGAAAACCTATCCTTTCTAAGGTGAACCCACACCCAATCTCCCGGTTCAAGAATGAGTTTCTTTCTCCCCTTGTTGACTCTCCTTGCAATGTCTTGATTTTTCTTCTCAAGTCGAAGCCGCACCTTCTCATGTAACTTTTTCATCGAATCTGCCCGCTTGCTTCCATCTAAGCTAATCATAACATCACTAGGCAAAGGAGTTAAATCCAAATGGGTAAGGGGGTTGAGGCCATATATGCACTCAAAGGGAGTCATTCCCGTACTTGAGTGTATGACACGATTATATGCAAACTCAATCAATGGTAGGTGTTCCTCCCAAGAAGTCAATTTTCCTTTTACCATGGAACGTAGCATAGCACCCAAAGTCCTATTTACTACTTCCGTTTGACCATCAGTTTGTGGGTGGCAAGATGTAGAGAATAACAACTTGGTTCCAAGCCTACCCCACATGGATTTCCAAAAGTGACTTAGGAACTTAGAGTCCCTATCACTCACAATGGTCCTCGGAACACCATGCAACTTGACAACATTATCAACAAACAAAGAGGCCACACTAGGTGCATCATCACATTTAAAGCAAGGAATAAAGTGTGCCATCTTAGAAAATCGATTGACCACAACAAAGATACTGTCCCGACCTCGTCTAGTCCTAGGCAACCCTAACACAAAATCCATAGATATGTCAAGCCAAGGGCGTAAAGGAGTGGGCAGCGGGGTGTACAACCCATGAGGTAGGAGCCGCAATTTGGCTCCTTTGCAATCTATGCATTGGCCACAAATCTTGGCCACATCCTTGTGCATTTTTGGCCAATAGAATTGCTCCTCCAATATTCCAAGGGTCTTTTCGATCCCAAAGTGACCCATTAGACCGCCATGGTGTGCTTCCCTCACAAATAACTCTCTCTAAGAACTGGAGGGTACACACAATCGTCTACCTTTAAACAAGTATCCATCAAACTTGGCATAAGGATTTGAACCCCTAGATGAATCCCGCTTGTCCCTACCCATTTCTTCGCATTCCCTAAAGATAGGAGCAAAGTGAGGGTCCTCGGGATATAATTATTTTAAACTCTCAAAACCAATTAATTTAGAAGATAATGTTGACACAAGAACATGTTTTCTAGACAAATCATCGGCTACTACGTTGTCCTTACCCTTTTTGTATTGAATAACATAAGGGAAGGTATCAAGAAACTCAATCCATTTTGCATGCCGCTTGTTAAGCTTGTCTTGTGCCCGAAGATACTTCAAGGATTCATGGTCCGTTTGGATCACAAACTCCTTGGGCCACAAATAGTGCTGCCAAGTGGCCAAAGCTCGAATCAAGGCATATAACTCTAGATCGTACGTGGAGTAGTTTAGAGTTGCTCCTTTGAGCTTTTCACTAAAATAAGCAATGGGTTTTAAATCTTGCATCAAAACTGCCCCTTTGCCCACTTTACTAGCATCGCACTCAACTTCGAATATCTTATCAAAGTTGGGCAATTGTAATAAAGGCGCGGAAACGAGCATAGCTTTCAAGGTTTCAAAAGCCTTAGCTTGCTCTTCACCTCACTTGAAGGGTTGGTCTTTTCGAATGACCGCGGTCAAAGGAGCGGCTATGGTGCTGAATCCTTTGACAAACCTTCTATAAAAACTAGCTAACCCGTGGAAGCTTCTTACTTCGCTAATGGTTTGCGGGGTTGGCCAATTTTTGATAGCATCTATCTTGGATTCATCCACTTCGACCCCTCTTGAACTAACAACAAAACCCAAGAAAACAACTTCATTAACACCAAAAGAGCACTTCTCCAGATTTGCATTCAACCTTTCCTTTCTAAGGACATCAAACACACATTGTAAATGCATCACATGCTCATCAATTGACTTACTATAGACCAAGACATCATCAAAGTAAACAACAACAAAATTTCCAATAAATGGCTTCATCACATGATTCATTAGCCTCATGAAAGTACTTGGAGCATTTGTTAGGCCGAATGGCATAACCATCCATTCATAGAGACCAAATTTAGTTTTGAAGGCGGTTTTTCATTCATCACCGGGTTGCATTCTTATTTGGTGATAGCCACTCCTTAAATCAATCTTGGAAAATAAACACGAACCATTCAATTCATCAAGCATATCATCTAACCTAGGGATAGGGTGACAATATTTTACCGTAATCTTATTAATGGCTCGGCAGTCCACACACATACGCCATGTTCCATCTTTCTTAGGCACCAGTAGTATAGGAACCGCGCACGGACTCATGCTCTCCTTGATATACCCTTTATTGAGGAGTTCCTTAACTTGACGCTGCAATTCTTTGGTGTTCGTAGGGTTGCTTCTGTAAGCCGGCTTATTTGGCAATTGTGAGCCCGGCACAAAGTCAATTTGATGCTCAATTCCCCGAAGAGGGGGCAATCCTTGAGGAAGTTCTTTGGGAAATACATCTTCATAATCCTGCAACACACAAGAAATCAAAGGAGAAATAGAAGAATTAGTGGGGTTAGTATGAAAACAATCAGCCAAAAGAAGCATAGGCATGTCCACATCATAATCCAAGAAGAGTTCCTTCTATCTTGCCAACATCACCATGTTTTCTTGCCCATTTGATGTTGAGGCAGTCCCGGAAATCCCTACTGCCCCACCCACGGTTTTCCCCTCCTTTTCACCATTTTCGGGTTTCTTTCCCTTCTCCTTCAACTCCCTCATCTTTTGATGTAATTTATACACTTGTGATGGCAAAAGAGGATAAAGAGTGACCTTTCGACCATCCTTCTCAAGTGAATATCGGTTGGTCCTCCCATCATGTTTGGTAGACCTATCATATTGCCAAGGTCTACCTAACAACAAATGACATGCTTGCATTGGTATCACATCACAAAGCACTTCGTCTTGGTAGTTCCCTACCTTAAACCGTATCACACATTGCCTCATGACCTTCAATTCACCGCATTCGTTCAACCATTGCAACTTGTAAGGGCTAGTATGAAGTGTAGTTGGTAATTTCAGAAAGTTCACCATAGAGACACTAACGACATTCGCACAACTACCACTATCAATCACCAAAGTGCACACATTCCCCTTTACAAGGCATTTAGTATGGAATAGATTTTCCCTTTGGCTAGGCTCGTCTATTGCCTTACTAATCATAGCGCGTCTAACTACAAAGTTTGGAATAACACACTCCCCTTCTTGTGGGTAAATAACTTCACCATCATCATCATTATCATCAAGTGGCCTATTTCCAGTTTCCTCTTCATCTTGAGGCTCGGCCTCATCCTCCTCTTTTTCAAGACCCACCTCCTCACCAAGGTAATACAATCTCCCTTACCGTAGTATCACGTTGCGTCGATTTGGATATTCATTGGATTTATGTCCCCAACCTTGGCACTTGAAACATTGGAATCCTTTTGGGTTTGGATACTTGTGAACTTCTTGTTTTAGAGGAATTTTGTGGACTGTTTTGGGCTCGGGCAGCCTTGTAGTGGCGGGTTGGTCCTTGTTTTTGGGCCAACCAGAAGAGGATTGAACCACGTCCTTGCTTCTAGGCCAACCCGAGATGGATTGTCCCCTTGCCTTGAGCGACGACCTCTCTTTAAGCTCCCTTTCAATATCAAGAGCCGCTTGGAAAATACCTTCAACGGTATCAAATTTGTGAAGCGTCAAATGAGTGGAGATCTCTTTGTTCAACCCACACTTGAACCGGATGATGTCATGACTGATTTGTTCCCCACGATGATCAAGCTTCAACATGAGTTGTTGAAACTCATCATAGTATGCCATCACACTTTTATTGCCTTGACGCAAGTTGTATAATCTAGCAAGTAATTCATGGCGATAACTCTCGGGAAGGTACCGTTGCCTCATCAAGTACCTTAACCGAAACCAAGGTGGTGGCTGCCCATCATCTAATTCATCACCAAAACGCTTGACGTACTCCCACCAAGTGTTGGCATAACCCTCAAAATGAGATATGGCATAACAACTTTTCTTTTCTTCCGAGATATCATTAACTTGAAAAACTTTGTTACAAGCTGATTCCCATGCTAAGTAGGCCTCGGGGTCACTTTCACCCTTAAAGATAGGTAAGCTCAATTTGATGGTATTGGTGCCTACGTCTCTTTCTTGGTGTCGATTTCCCCTTTATCCATACCCTCGGTACCTCCTTGGATCAACACGGCCCCTTATTAGCTCCTCCTCTCTCATGTAAGCATCATCAAAGGCTTCATATCCATCATACTCCTCTCTACCATGTTCCTCAAAGTGTGATACGGGATTGGCAAGGGAAGCACGAAACAACCACCAAATCAGTCCACTAATCTTAAGGATTCGAGGACCAAGATGGAGACCTCACTCGGATTCGCTACCAACAACAAGAATACAAGATACAAGAGTATATTTCAACACCAAAACAGTGACAAAACGTGATGAACAAGATGAACAACAATAATACAAGTTTCGGATTCAACGAAGACCCCAAAACAGTCCACTACACAACACATACACGATTTGCAAGAAAAATAAAGATAGATAGTGAGACCAAGATTATTACAAAATTAAGAACCAAGTGTATTTCAACACTAACCCCTAATGAATGTAACAATCAAAACCACACTCTTACGGTGACCACCAAGGGAATGAACTCGCCTCAAGATCTACCGTTTCCAAGCAAAGATCAATATTGGCTTTTCCAAGCCCTATGCTAAGGGTGACTTTTCCAAGTCCTACAACTAATGGTGTTACACTCTCAAAAGAGAGAAAAATATGTCTTTTAATTCTTCATCATTCAAAAACTAGTGAAAATAAGACTAAGGGGGCCTATTTATAATACATTGCAAATGAAGATAACAAGACCACTTTGCCCTTAATGAGAGGGGCGGCCATGGTGTGTAAATACACCATGTGTAATGTCCAAAATACCCTTAATTAAGGTCCAAAACCGTGAGTCCTCAACCTTAAATTCTCCAAGCAATCTTCCACACGCGAGATTGCTTTAAGTTATGCTCAAAACGGGTCCTCCATGCATGTTCTTGTTTTCTTGAGGTGACCAAGTCTTGAGTCTCTATGTGTTGGCCTCCAAAAATGTCATCAAAAGATAAGATGGCCATTTGTCCCGTATCATCCTCCCCTTCTTGAAAAGGATTCGACCTCGAATCCAAACCTTGCAAAACCGAAAAGAGGACCAACAAATGCAAACTCCTCATGGCATGAGGGTTAGGGTTAGCATAACAAATCATCTCAACATGCCAAGGTTGCACATATTTGCAATATAACCAAGAATCCTTTGAAAGGAATATTAAAAACTCAATAAAAGATGTACAAAGGATTTGGTTATAGGATACATCAAGAGTGCCACTTTGCTTGTCATGTAGACCAAGCAGCAAGTTTGGTGCACCAACATCACCATTTCTAAATTTGGCACCGGGGTCAAATGGGAAAAGTGGCCATAGACATGGGTCTCGACAACACTTCCCTTTCCCGAGATCTACACCTAAACTAAATGACATACTCTCTACAATAACATACATATCATCCAAATCAAATAGAGAGTAGAGAAAGGTATCACTCAAATCGACTTCTACTAAGATGCTCTCATGTGTGTACTCACTACTAGTTTCCCAATAATCACCATGAGTACTCTCAACAATGAAATCACACAAAGTAGAAGAAGAAGTAGCTTCCGCAACTACACATTCCTTACCCTTAAGAGTACTCTCATCTTCCAAGAAGAGATTTCCCTCTTTAGGAGGAATGTTGTCACACCATAGTGGGTTAGCATATAGGCTATAGCTTCCAAGGCAAGCTATACCGTCATTTTCACCACTAGGTTCATTAGGAGTGTTTAAATCATCTTCAAACAAGACATTATTCCTAAAAAGAGTGTGATCTACCTCACGGACAGATTTGGAACAAGAAAGTTCCTCACTCTCTAAATGATCAATATCAAGTTTCAAGGATATTTCAAACACAATATTACCCCAAGAAGAGCTCTCGGGTTCATTCTCACTTTGTTGACCAACATTTTCAAATATTTCACTCACTTGAGTCCTATTAAGCACATCACACACATACTCAAGTGGTGGGTAATTTTCACACATAAGTTGATCAACACAAATTTCAGAAGATAACGTACTTTCATTCAACATACTGGTTTCAACACTAGGTGGACATAAATCGATCTTACAAGAAGAGTCTATTCGGTCATCAATAGGATCAACTAGTGTATCCACACTCACAACATGTACATCATCATCAAGTGGCAAAGAAACAATACACTCACATATAGGCAAGCTACAACTCACACTCAATGGGCTACTAGCCACACAATTATCATTCACATGTACAAAAGTGTAAGAGTTTGCCATTTTACCTTGAAGTCCTTGAGTAGATTCTTCTTTGTCATGGTGTGAAGGTCCTCCAAAAGTTTGGGCAGCAACTTCCTTTTGGCATTGTTCTTCTTCGCTTGCCATGTTGGTACCTACACAAATGTCCTTAGAAATAGAAGGACAACCAATGTTAGTATAGTTTGGTGGTAATCCCCTCACTTCGCTCAACACAACCTCTCCTTTTTCCACTCTCGGATTACCACCTTTCACTCCCTTACTCCTCTCAATCTTTTGTCTCTCATAATAAGTTGAATTGGAGTAGGTAGGAACTTCTTTTTGCGGCCCGGGCAGAATGTACGTCTCAAGGCAATTTCCCCATCGGTCTCTTACAATATTAGGCCAATTTTGCATATTTGGAACTTTATGTTGTGCAAACCAATCGGCGCCCAAGCTCACATAACCATAGGTTATGGGAAAAACATCACACCACACCTCCTCATGGTAATTAAATTGGGAGAAGACAACTTTTACCCTCTCGGTAACCTTAAACCTGTCCAAGAAGTATGGAACAAGTAAAGGCTCGCAAAATAACCCCAAGTAATCAACCATGGATGGAACAATGTAGTTTCTATAGTACCTATCATTTAACACAACGAGGCAGCCCGGTATCCCACAAATGGTCACCTTTCCAGAGTGTACACTCCTTCTCGGATCAACATTGTAAAGCACATGAGTACCCCTCGGTTTTGGAGATGCATACTCTCTTCTTCTCATTGGAAAACCTACACTATTGCTAGTATAACCATTCACACTATATCGACCTTGATAAGAAGTACTACAAGGTGGAGAATATGAATCTTCACACTCCTCACGTGTACTCTCATCATAGCTCTCATAAGGTTTGCGAACGAAAGGGTTATACCTAACACCAAATCTAGGTTCGGAGTGGGGAGTGCGAGACTCCTCACATGTCCCAACTTCATCATAAGATCCATCACGGGGTCCTACATCATCTCCAAAGTCACCATAAGCACTAGGCACTTCATTCACCTCATTTTCTCCCTCAAAACAGTAACTTTCAAATCTGCCTATGTTTTCATCATGACTATTTTCATAGCCTCCGCAATCTCCCTCAACTTCGTAGCCATAAAAACCCTGACTACAATCATAGTCTCCCATATTGTAGTCACAATAATCCCCGGCTATCGAAGTCATGTTCCCCTTATATCACCCTTTAAACCTACAAAATGAACAAACAAGATTAGTCGTAAAGCTCCTCACCAACACTCGATACACTCACCTTTGTGATTCTCACAATTGGAGCGGCGAATATTGAAAGTTGCTTATACTCCGGTAGTCAATAGGATGTCAATTCTACTTGGCGGCCGGAATAGATTCTTGTTTGATCGACTCAAGACACAACACAAAATCTACTTACGAACTTGAAACAAAGAAGTTACTACGAGTTAAAAATGAGAAAAGCACACAAATAACAAAGACACGACAAACGGACACAAAACTAACTTACAAACTAGTAGGAGATTACTAGGTTGTCAATTAGTGTTCGAACCAACAAACGAACTAAGAGACAATAAAAATGAAACTAAGAAATCTCAAATTTGAGCCAAAATTTGATGCGTGAACAGTAACTTGATGACGTGGCAGCCACGTATTGGTCTCGGTCCCACACAACTTTGTTGTCCAATTTCAAGTCTTGGTCAATTTTTCAATTTGGACTTTGGTGGAATTTGTTTAAGGAGGGAAATTTAAACAAGTCTTGGAGCCCTTTTCAATTTCAAGTTTTCAAGACTTGACTTTATTGTACTTCTCCTTAAAACATGGATCCTTAAATCATGGAAAAGTGTTGGAAAGTGGTTGAGACTTGATTGATAGGTCTTTGTTGCTTGTAGTGTCTTTCAAGACTAACAAATAATACACCCTTTTCCTTCAACTTTTTAGATTTAACATTCACTTTATCTTCAACAATATATGAAGGTGGTGATGAACATCAAGAACAACAACAACAACACCAAGAACTACAACAATAATCTCCAAGAACACCAACAATTTTCACACGGCCACTTCCAAATTCCACAATAACAATATCTCCAACACTTGGCCAAGACAACTACACCTTCAATAAAATGGTTCTCAATCCACCAATTAACAACAATATCACGTGGCCAAGCTTATAACAACAACAAGATGAAAGCCACAAGGCCAACTCCAAGATAATAATGTTTTCACACGGCCAAGATTACAAAACCAACAACGGCCAAGTCTCTTTGGTGTTGCATTTCAGTTTTTTTTTTTTTTTTTTTTTTTCTTTTTTTTTTTTTTAACAAGAGATGAAGGTTGTGAAGAACTTCAAGAACAACAACAATACTCTTTTCAAGATCTACAACAACACCACAACACAAGGCCTTCAACTCGGTCAAGGCTAGAACAACAACATCCAATCGGCCACACTTTGTTCACAACAACAATATTAACAATTCAAGCTCAAGTTTGGATCGACTCAAAGTGTTAGTGAGGAACAAAACTAACACTACAAACACACAAGACAAGTAAAAGACTTCTAGACCTAGACTCAAGAACAAATCTCGGCTAAGAACACAATTTCGGCCAAGACAACAACAATGGACAGATTGCAATTTTTCTGAAATTTTCAGCTTTTCAACAATTTTTTTTTTTTGTTTATTTTCTAACAAGCAAGCCCAAGATTGATCTTGTAGGAACAAGATCAAGCCATGCTTTGATACCAAATGATACGGGATTGGCAAGGGAAGCACGAAACAACCACCAAATCAGTCCACTAATCTTAAGGATTCGAGGACCAAGATGGAGACCTCACTCGGATTCGCTACCAACAACAAGAATACAAGATACAAGAGTATATTTCAACACCAAAACAGTGACAAAACGTGATGAACAAGATGAACAACAATAATACAAGTTTCGGATTCAACGAAGACCCCAAAACAGTCCACTACACAACACATACACGATTTGCAAGAAAAATAAAGATAGATAGTGAGACCAAGATTATTACAAAATTAAGAACCAAGTGTATTTCAACACTAACCCCTAATGAATGTAACAATCAAAACCACACTCTTACGGTGACCACCAAGGGAATGAACTCGCCTCAAGATCTACCGTTTCCAAGCAAAGATCAATATTGGCTTTTCCAAGCCCTATGCTAAGGGTGACTTTTCCAAGTCCTACAACTAATGGTGTTACACTCTCAAAAGAGAGAAAAATATGTCTTTTAATTCTTCATCATTCAAAAACTGGTGAAAATAAGACTAAGGGGGCCTATTTATAATACATTGCAAATGAAGATAACAAGACCACTTTGCCCTTAATGAGAGGGGCGGCCATGGTATGTAAATACACCATGTGTAATGTCCAAAATACCCTTAATTAAGGTCCAAAACCGTGAGTCCTCAACCTTAAATTCTCCAAGAAATCTTCCACACGCGAGATTGCTTTAAGTTATGCTCAAAACGGGTCCTCCATGCATGTTCTTGTTTTCTCGAGGTGACCAAGTCTTGAGTCTCTATGTGTTGGCCTCCAAAAATGTCATCAAAAGATAAGATGGCCATTTGTCCCGTATCAAAGTGAGCTGGTCAGTTTTGGTGATTTGGAATCTGATTTGGAGGCATTGGGATTTGTGGAGGTGGTGGTCTTTGATTTGGTGGAGTTTGGTAAGGTACGTTCAGATTTTGTGGAGGTAATGGATGTCTACATCCTTCTTGTAGAATTGGAGGAGTTTGGGAATGGCATGGTCTATTCGCTTCTTGGTTTGGAGGAAAAGTAGTGGTATGATTTGTGGCATTTAGTGGGTCTAGAGGTGGATTCATTATTTGGTGCAATGTTTCTGGTGAGATAGTTATGGATGAAGTTCTTTCATGCCCACTTGAAGGAATATGATGAGGAGTGGATGGATGAGAGTTCCTTTGACTCTCCACTTGCTCCAATCTCCCACTTATCGTAGTCAAATCTCCCCTCATTGCCCCAACTTCCATGTTCAACCTCTCTAAACTTCTAGTAATGGCCTCAAGTGTGGCCTTCATAGTGTCTTGTTGATACGGGACAAATGGCCATCTTATCTTTTGATGACATTTTTGGAGGCCAACACATAGAGACTCAAGACTTGGTCACCTCGAGAAAACAAGAACATGCATGGAGGACCCGTTTTGAGCATAACTTAAAGCAATCTCGTGTGTGGAAGATTGCTTGGAGAATTTAAGGTTGAGGACTCACGGTTTTGGACCTTAATTAAGGGTATTTTGGACATTACACATGGTGTATTTACACACCATGGTCGCCCCTCTCATTAAGGGCAAAGTGGTCTTGTTATCTTCATTTGTAATATATTATAAATAGGCCCCCTTAGTCTTATTTTCAGTAGATTTTGGAAGGATGAAGAATTGAAAGACATAACTTCTCTCTTTTGAGAGTGTAACACCCTTAGTTGTAGTACTTGGAAAAGTCACCCTTAGCATAGGGCTTGGAAAAGCCAATATTGATCTTTGCTTAGAAACGGTAGATCTTGAGGCGAGTTCATTCCCTTGGTGGTCACCGTAAGAGTGTGGTTTTGATTGTTACATTCATTAGGGGTTAGTGTTGAAATACACTTGGTTCTTAATCTTGTAATAATCTTGGTCTCACTATCTATCTTTATTTTTCTTGCAAATCGTGTATGTGTTGTGTAGTGGACTGTTTTGGGGTCTTCGTTGAATCCGAAACTTGTATTATTGTTGTTCATCTTGTTCATCACGTTTTGTAACTGTTTTGGTGTTAAAATATACTCTTGTATCTTGTATTCTTGTTGTTGGTAGCGAATCCGAGTGAGGTCTCCATCTTGGTCCTCGAATCCTTAAGATTAGTGGACTGATTTGGTGTTTGTTTCGTGCTTCCCTTGTCAATCCCGTATCATTTGGTATCAGAGCATGGCTTGATATTGTTCCTACAAGATCAATCTTGGGCTTGCTTGTTAGAAAATTCAAAAAAAAAAAAAAAAATCAAAAAGAAGCAAATCTGTCCATTTTGTGTTCTTGGCCGAAATTGTGTTATTGTTGTGTCTTGGCCGAGATTTTTACTTGTTTTGTTGTTTCTAGTGTTAGTTTTCTTCATCTCTAACACTCTTTAGTCTAAATCTAAGTTTGAGCTTACATTGTTGGTGTTGTATATGTGAACTTGGACTTGGCCGATTTGTTGTTGAACATTGTTGTGGTGGACTGTTTTGGCCTTGTGGCTTTCATCTTGTTGTTGTTATAAGCTTGGCCACGTGATATTGTTGTTAATTGGTGGATTGAGAACCATTTTGTTGAAGGTGTAGTTGTCTTGGCCAAGTGTTGGAGATATTGTTATTGTGGAATTTGGGAGTGGCCGTGTGAAAATTGTTGGTGTTCTTGGAGATTATTGTTGTAGTTCTTGGTGTTGTTGTTGTTGTTCTTGATGTTCATCACCACCTTCATATATTGTTGAAGATAAAGTGAATGTTAAATCTAAAAAGTTGAAGGAAAAGGGTGTATTATTTGTTAGTCTTGAAAGAAACTACAACCAACAAATACCTATCAATCAAGTCTCAACCACTTTCCAACACTTTTCCATGATTTAAGGATCCATGTTTTAAGGAGAAGTACAATAAAGTCAAGTCTTGAAAACTTGAAATTGAAAAGGGCTCCAAGACTTGTTTGAATTTCCCTCCTTAAACAAATTCCACCAAAGTCCAAATTGAAAAAATTGACCAAGACTTGAAATTGGACAACAAAAGTTGTGTGGGACCGAAACCAATACGTGACTGCCATGTCATCACTGCTACTATTCACGCAATATTTCCGAGCTCAAAATTTTAGATTCTTAGTTTCATCTTATTGTTTCATTAGTTTCATGTCTTGATTCTAGAATTAATTAACTAGTAATCACCTACTTAGTTGTAGATTAATTATTGAATCCGTTTCTTCGTGTCTTCGTTGTTTGTGTGCTTTTCTCATTTTTAACTCGTAGTAACTTCTTTGTTTCAAGTTCGTAAGTGAATTTTATTTTTGTGTCTTGAGTCGATCAAACAAGAATCTATTCCGGCCACCAAGTAGAATTGACATCCTATTGACTACCGGAGTATAAACAACCTTTCAATATTTGCCGCTCCAATTGTGAGAATCACAAAGGTGAGTGAATACGAGTGTTAGTGAGAAGTTTTTACTACTAATCTTGTTTGTTCATTTTGTAGGTTTAAAAGGTGATATAAAGGGAATATGTCTTCGATAGCCGGGGATTATTGTGACTACAACATGGGAGACTATGATTGTAGTGAAGGGTTTTATGGCTACGAAGTTGAGGGAGATTGCGGAGGCTATGAAAATAGCCATGATCGAGACTTGGGCAGATTTGAAAGTTACTGTTTTCAGGGAGAAAATGAGGTGAATGAAGTGCCTAGTGCTTATGGTAACTTTGGAGATGATGTAGGACCTCGTGATGGATCTTATGATGATGTTGGGGCATGTGAGGAGTCTTACACTTCTTACTCCGAACCTAGATTTGGTGTTAGGTATAACCCTTTTGTTTGCAAAGCTTATGAGAGCTATGATGAGGGTACACGTGAGGAGTATGAAGATCCATATTCTCCACCTTGTAGTACTTCTTATCAAAGTCGATATAGTGTGAATGGTTATACTAGCTCTAGTGGAGGTTGTCCAATGAGAAGAAGAGGGTATGCATCTCCAAAACTAAGGGGTACTCGTATGCCTTACAATGTAGATCCAAGAAGGAGTGTACACTCCGGAAAGGTGACCATGTGTGGGATACCGGGCTGCCTCATTGAGCTAAATGATAGGTACCATAGAAACTACATCGTTCCATCCATGGTTGACTACTTGGGGTTGTTTCGTGAGCCTTTACTTGTTCCATACTTCTTGGACGGGTTTAAGGTTACTGAGAGGGTCAAGGTTGTCTTCTCCCAATTTGAATACCATGAGGAGGTGTGGTGCGATATTCTTTCATTGACATACGGTCATGTATGCTTAGGTGCCAATTGGTTTGCACAACATAGAGTTCCAAACGTGCAAAATTGGCCAAATATTATAAGAGACCAGTGGGGGAATCGCCTCATGACTTACTTGCTGCCTAAGCCACGAAGAGAAATGCCTACCTACTCCAATCCGAATTATTATGAGAGACAAAAGATTGAGAGGAGTAAGGGAGTGCAGGGTGGTAATCCGAGAGTGGAAAAAGGAGAGGTTGTGTGGAGCAAAGTAAGAGGATTACCACCAAACTATGCTAACATTGGTTGTCCTTCTATTTCTAAGGACATTTGTGTAGGTATCAACATGGCAAGCGAAGAAGAACAATGCCAAAAGGAAGTTGCTGCCCAAACTTTTGGAGGACCTTCACACCATGACAAAGAAGAATCTACTCAAGGACTTCAAGGTAAAATGGTTGCTCTTACACTTTTGTACATGTGAATGATAATGGTGTGGCTAGTAGCCCATTGAGTGTGAGTTGTAGCTTGCCTATATGTGAGTGTATTGTTTCTTTGCCACTTGATGATGATGTACATGTTGTGAGTGTGGATACACTAGTTGATCCTATTGATGACCGAATAGACTCTTCTTGTAAGATCGATTTATGTCCACCTAGTGTTGAAACCATTATGTTGAATGAAAGTACGTTATCTTCTGAAATTTGTGTTGATCAACTTATGTGTGAAAATTACCCACCACTTGAGGATGTGTATGATGTAATTAATGAACCTCAAGTATGTGATGATGTTGAAAATGTTGATCAAAGTGAGAATGAACCCGAGAGCTCTTCTTGGGGTAATGTTGTGTTTGAAACATCCTTGAAACTTGATGTTGATCATTTAGAGAGTGAGGAACTTGCTTGTTCCAAATCTGTCCGTGAGGTAGATCACACTCTTTTTATGTATAATGTCTTGTTTGAAGATGATTTAAACACTCCTAATGAACCTAGTGGTGAAAATGATGGTATAGCTTGCCTTGGAAGCTATAGCCTATATGCTAACCCACTATGGTGTGACAATATTCCTCCTAGAGAGGGAAATCTCTTCTTGGAAGATGAGAGAACTCTTAAGGGTAAGGAATGTGTAGTTGCGGAAGCTACTTCTTCTTCTACTTTGTGTGATTTCATTATTGAGAGTACTCATGGTGATTATTGGGAAACTAATAGTGAGTACACACATGAGAGCACCTTAGTAGAAGCCGATTTGAGTGATACCTTTCTCTACTCTCTATTTGCTTTGGATGATATGTATGTTATTGTAGAAAGTATGTCATTTAGTTTGGGTGTAGACCACGGGAAAGGGAAGTGTTGTCGAGACCCGTGTCTATGGCCACTTTTCCCATTTGACCCCGGTGCCAAATTTAGAAATGGTGATGCTGGTGCACCAAACTTGCTGCTTGGTCTACATGACAAGCAAAGTGGCACTCTTGATGTATCCTATAACCAAATCCTTTGTACATCTTTTATTGAGTTTTTAATATTCCTTTCAAAGGATTCTTGGTTATATTGCAAATATGTGCAACCTTGGCATGTTGAGATGATTTGTTATGCTAACCCTAACCCTCATGCCATGAGGAGTTTGCATTTGTTGGTCCTCTTTTCGGTTTTGCAAGGTTTGGATTCGAGGTCGAATCCTTTTCAAGAAGGGGAGGATGATACGGGACAAATGGCCATCTTATCTTTTGATGACATTTTTGGAGGCCAACACATAGAGACTCAAGACTTGGTCACCTCGAGAAAACAAGAACATGCATGGAGGACCCGTTTTGAGCATAACTTACAGCAATCTCGCGTGTGGAAGATTGCTTGGAGAATTTAAGGTTGAGGACTCACGGTTTTGGACCTTAATTAAGGGTATTTTGGACATTACACATGATGTATTTACACACCATGGCTGCCCCTCTCATTAAGGGCAAAGTGGTCTTGTTATCTTCATTTGTAATATATTATAAATAGGCCCCCTTAGTCTTATTTTCAGTAGATTTTGGAAGGATGAAGAATTGAAAGACATAACTTCTCTCTTTTGAGAGTGTAACACCCTTAGTTGTAGGACTTGGAAAAGTCACCCTTAGCATAGGGCTTGGAAAAGCCAATATTGATCTTTGCTTGGAAACGGTAGATCTTGAGGCGAGTTCATTCCCTTGGTGGTCACCGTAAGAGTGTGGTTTTGATTGTTACATTCATTAGGGGTTAGTGTTGAAATACACTTGGTTCTTAATCTTGTAATAATTTTGGTCTCACTATCTATCTTTATTTTTCTTGCAAATCGTGTATGTGTTGTGTAGTGGACTGTTTTGGGGTCTTCGTTGAATCCGAAACTTGTATTATTGTTGTTCATCTTGTTCATCACGTTTTGTAACTGTTTTGGTGTTAAAATATACTCTTGTATCTTGTATTCTTGTTGTTGGTAGCGAATCCGAGTGAGGTCTCCATCTTGGTCCTCGAATCCTTAAGATTAGTGGACTGATTTGGTGTTTGTTTCGTGCTTCCCTTGTCAATCCCGTATCACTTATTCAGTAGTACCCCCACTTTGGGATGTGCTTCCTTCCATGTCAAGGTGTTACCTACACAATCAGCAAACAAGTTAGCGTTAAACCTCTCCTCACTCACACTCTCTCGGTTCACTCACACTTGAGCTCCACAAATGTTGTAACTGTGAATCCTTAAGATATGAGTAAAGCTCTTGTCCGGAGTGGATTCTTGTTTGAAACTCAAAGAATTCTCGACGGACTGGAGTTAAGAAGTTACAACGTATTCAAATGAATAAAAGCACCCAACTAAACGTGGACACGAACAAGAAAATTCAAAAGGACTAATTTACAACCTAGTAGGAGTGTACTAGCATGTTAATTAGTTCTAGAACCAAGTAATGAAACTAAGAATCAACAATTAGAAACTAGAAAACCTAAATTTGAGCTTATTAATGACGTGAACAGTAGCCAATGGGTGACGTGAACAGTAGCAAATGGGTGATGTGGCAGCATGCAATTGGTCTTGGTCCCACACAATTTAAGCACCAATTCTGAAATTTAAATCTTTACACAATTTGGAAAGGATGACAATTGGTCTTGGAGGGAAAACATAAATCTTGAAATAAGAAAAAGGTAACACTAGGTTCTTGAAATAAGAAAAAGGTAACACTAGTTTCTTGAAATAAGAAAAAGTTGCTGAAAAGTAGAAGCTTAGTCTAAGAAATGATGGGTTCAAGGCTTCTCACAACATGCTTTACAATTTTCAGCTTCAACTCTTGAATTTATATCACACTTTTTGGTTGTCTAAAGTTGTAAGAAAAGATGAAGAACTTGATGAACACCATAGCAACCTTCAAGAACTCAACAACAACTTCTTCAAAAACACAATACAACACCACCAATTGTCAACAACAAGTAACAACAAACAGCCATCCACAAGGCACCACAGCTATGGTCAATATTATAAGCTCAATCTTTAGATCTTGATACCTTTAGTGTTGGTGAGAAAGAAACCAACACTAGAAACACTCTATACAAGAAAAATACTACAAGATCTAGCCAAAGAAACAAGAAAATCTCGGCCCATACAACAACACATCACAATTTTTGGCCAAGAACACAAAGGTAGCAGATTTGACTATTTCTGAAATTTTCAGATTTCAGTTTTTTTTTTTTTTGTAGTTTTCAAGTCTCAAGCCCAAGATTGATCTTGTTAGAGCAAAATCAAAGATGGCTTTGATACCAAATGATACACTACTAACTTGGAGCGTATCAAATCTGCCACAAAATCAGTCCAAACACACTACAATTCCGAGAGCTTGAAGATAACAACTCCAATATATGAAGACAACAACAATCACGAAATTTTAAAGAAATACCAACACCAAAACAGTAGCTACACAAGGAGAACAAGAAGATAACAATAACATTAAACAATGGTTCAACAACACAAGATGATAGATTATAAGAGTCAATGTTAACAACAAGAACAACAAATGGTAGTAACTATAGTGAATCGAAAATCAGCCCCACGCGGCTTCACTAAGTTACTACAAAGTTTCAAGAGTACAAAATGAAAGATAGTAACTTGACACAAAGATATCTTAGAATCTATGAACCCTAACTTGAAGATAGGACACTAAGACCAAAAGATTCCAGTACCAAGTTCTTACTTAGACCAAGAGGAACTCATGAACCTCAAGATCTCAAGTTTCTAGCCAAGAAACAACACAAGTGTAACTACACTTGTTGGACAGATTTTAGGTTCTACTCTCAAGAACAAGAAAGAGAGAAATATTCAATGTTACAAGACTTGTTGTTGTGAAATATGAAGAATGAACTAAGTGCTGAAAATAACTCTAATAGCATCTATTTATATTACACACAAAATGAAGGAAAAATGACCTTCCTACCCTTCAGTCATGGGGTGCCCTTAGAGTGTAGTTTATTACACTTCAAGGTTCATTTTCACACTTAAAAATGTTGAAGCTCTTTGGCGGATCAAGTACCAACTCACACGCAGCCATTTGCATGAATATGGCTTGTAGTTTTTGTAACTCCCGAGCTTGGCTTCGTGTGAATGGTCGAGAACGTATTGGACAGCTTTGTACACCCGTATCAAAAGGCGCAACTATACCTTGTACCTATATTCTTAGAAAATGTAGCCCACATACGAATATGTGGGTCAGTACCATGGAAAAATACCGAGCATATGGGGGTGTATACAGTTGTATAAACATCATCATCATAAATATTTATAAGAATTATGCAGGATGTATGAAATACTCACATAGCTCGAAGAAAATCATCATAATCATGAGAGGATGAAATAAGTATAATAACACATGTGAGTCAACATATAATTTGTCAATCACTTTCAGTTCATCAAGAATATCAATTCTCATAATGTAAATATCATTTAAATCTTTCGAAAGAATAACTTTCACAATTCCACTTTCAAATCACTTCACCATTCACCATAGACACAAGGAAACACACACACATACTTTGGGAGATCCTATAACCGACATAAACCATGTGAGCTACATGGAGTCCAACGTACAACCCACGTTGGGGAGAGTCGCCCTATCCTTGCCATCGGAGTAGGACTTCCAATATCAATCCAAAAACACTAGTGATCACTATATAAATCAGCCTCAGGCTCACATCCTACGGGGGCACGTAGTTCTAGGGAAGTAAGGTCACTTTATACCTCCCACTCGGTGCTAAAGATTACTCCCGAACTTGCTCAAAAATTTAAATCAGCCTCAGGCTCACATTAAAGAAAATCCACAATAAACACTTCAACAATTTTCATCGGGAGCCAATTTGCTACCCCTTTATCATAATCAATAAAAACGTGGATTTCTTTCACAGTCGAGTTCAAAATAACTCATTCACGACCAAAAGGTCAAATCATTCAAAACATCTCAAATATTCAACATCAACATGCATATAGCACACATTTTCTCAAAGACACAATTTCAAATGGGGTTCAAGACCCAAATATCAAAATCATAGTAAATTTCTTTCAAGCTCATGCTTTAAGTCATAATTTCATATAAATTCGACTTTTCAAAGTCAAACATCATAATCTCAAGATAACCAAGATAGAATATATGTTCATGCTCCAAAATCATAATAAACATATAAAAATCATATCTTCGTAAAGAAAATTACTTTTGGGCACAAGAACGAAAGATTGTTCTTGTTGAAAAATCCCACATATCTTGAATGATGAACTTTAGATCGATACTCATTTTTAGATGTTAATCATTCCTTTGAATGATGGTTCTTGGAGTTCTTGAACTAGGAACTTGGAATCTTGAATAAATTTGCAGAATTAATGGTGAACTTTGGAGGTTCTTGAAGTTGGATGTAGGATCTTAGGTTTTCTTTTTGAGGGAATTTGATGAAATATAACATATAATTCTTCTAATAGGATTTAATATAGGGTTTGGACGGATTTTGGGTTAGGGGGAATGACCAAAACGCCCCTAAAAATCAAATAATTCTCGAATCTGTCCTTTGATGGACTGTTTTGATAGTCTGAAGTAGATCAACCATAATGTTTTACTCCGATATCCAAATTGGATGAAACCAATTTCATTAGAAAGAGGACTCTCATATCTTTACGTTAATATATAGTATCTTACCTATATCATTGTGTACGAGGAGTTATGATAATTTGAAGTTGACCCAAAAATTCACTTTTGTTAGGCTGAAGTAGATCGACCATAACTTTTTGCTCCGATAGACAAATTGGATGAAACCAATTTCATCGAAAAGAGGACTCGCAGAGCTTTCCTTTGATATATAGTAGATCACCTAGATCATTATGTACAGAAGTTATGATCGTTTAAATTTGGAGCAAAAATACGCCAGTCCTCAGTACTTTTTTTCCTGCATGTTTTACTGTTCACTACTATTCACGGTTCGATCGGAATGTTCATAACTCGTCGCTCGGGTGTCCGTTTTGGATGATCCACATATCGTTGGAAAGCTTATTTGATACTATACGTAACGGTGGGTTATAATCTAAGACATTCCACACGAATAAATTATAATTCATTCTAGAAGATAGAACCCAACACGTTTACTCACAAAATTTTAACGAAAAATTTCCCGAGGTATTACACCCTGTGATAGCATCCACTTTTCTTTCCCAGGATTTAGTAGAACCCCTAAAATTTTTCTCACCTATTTGTATAACGAAATTACTTCTCCAAAGTAGAGTAACTCATTGGTTATTTAAGTGAATCTAGTATGCATCTCTTGGATAGTTTCCATCATGAGCAATCCTAAATTTCCTTAGCATTTTCATAGGCAGAAATCCTGTAGTATTCATCAAATTCTATGCCACAAACTAGCAATTTCTTGTCCTTGTAATTATTCTCAACTTTCTTTCTATCTTCATTGTCATACTCTCGCATGCTTTTAACAACCATTCTAGTTATGTCTCCTTCTTTGACCTCTCTAACTGGAATATGAGGACTATCAAGTATTACATCCATCAATTTACTATCGTCAGCCATAATAGAACTACACATTAAACCGGGGTGGTCTAGTGGTAGATTTCCCTTCTTCCAGATTAGGTGGAGCAACCATGATAACCAAATCACTCTAGGTGTATCCCTTTTGGAGTGTTCTAGATTTGATACCAATCATTGAAAAATAGAGGGGTTGCACCACACTATGCGGGACCAGGTCCTTCAGAAAAAAACATAGGCAATCAAACAGTTAAGCAGTAGAAACTAAAACCTTGTTGGAAATAAAAGAACACGGAGATTTGACGTGGAAACCTCCTTGTTTAAGGGGGGAAAAACATGGCTTGCCCTCACAAGCACTCAACCAATCCACTATAATCAAACTCTTGATTACAGACTCAAATGGAACCTAAGTCTAGGCTCAATCTATTTGCAATAACTCTATTACAAACCTACCTTAACAACTCTGCCAAGAACTCACATCTATATTGATTAACTCTAACCAATATCAAACTTAGGTAACTATACCTATGCACTCTTAAGAATGCAAACAAAATGCATTAATCTTATAACATGAGTAATTCAATTATAGACCTAAGACTTGGCTCAAGAACACACACTTTTTCAGCACACAAAGATTTAACTTGAGCAACATTTGAGTTTTTACCGATTTCTCTCTTTGAATAATCAGATTGCAAAAACTAATAATTAGGGAAGAAATGCGATTAGGATAGGTTTTGTAAAAGGTACAAGCTCACTTGCGCAGTTTGTTTCACTAACAAATAAAACTACACAGGACAGTGACAACTGTACTTACTGCATAAAGACTTGAGGACCTGTTCCCTTAATGTTAGCTGATCATCATCAAAACAAGATATAACAAATTCACACTTTTTTGAAGATGATAAACAATCTACAAATTTTTGAGCATCAATGTTCATTCATACTTTTTAATTAGAGTGATAACCACTGCTATCAATGAAAGTTCCCCCTATCATTATGAACCATGTTTTTTCCTATCAATATGCCATCATGCTGCACCAATATTCTTCCCCTGTCACTATGCCATCCTTCAAACATTCTCCCCCCTATCAATATTCCATCATACTTTACCAGCATTCATCATATATGTACCTAGTACCTAGTCCCTAATACATCATGCAACACACATCACCTGGTTTCTACCACTTGAGTTCGGAGCCGTCAATATTTATTAGGCCCATTAGGTTGGTCTGGCCCAACCTTTAATTTTATACGATTGGGCTAAGATTTTTGCAGCCTATTTAAGAACATGGCTTTTTAGCCTAACTCAGATAATCCAGCTGGTCCTTGGGGCTTGAGCAATATGGGCTAGGTTGGGTCGGCCCAATGGCAAAACAAACAATGACTAAAAATAGAACAAAGTACTAAGAATAACAAGTGGGGTCTAAATTCAAAGTCTTAAATTTTTAAGTAATCAGGCATGCTTGATAAAGATGGTGTGGTAGTGTTGAATACGTCATAAGTGCCAGAATGCATTTTTTTAAAAGTTTATTTTCACTTTTAATAGATTGAATATTGATATTTTTTGTGTGTGTTTTGTGATCTGTTGAAACAAAATTAAATTAATATTTTTATTTAGCTAGCTATATTATTACTCATCAAATGTTTGGTTTTCTTATTAAAATCTATATTTGGTTTCAATAGTATCATGTCAAAAGTTATTTCATTTTGTATATTATTAGAATTATCTATTGTGAATTTTAGACTAGATTAACAAGTTGTAACATGTAATATTATATTGTAAATATTTATGTTGTTACCATTTTAAAATTTAAATTAAGATTATAAAAATAATATATTTTAAAAATTGGATAGCCCATGAAGTCCCACAGCCCATAGAGTGGTGGGTTGGGCTTGCTGGTTTCTGGACCATCATCTTGATGCGCTAGACCCACCTGGCCTGCCAAATTTTAATGCTCGTGTGGGCTAGCTTGGATGGGTTAGATCAGCCCGTATTGATAGCTTTATCTACCACTACCAAAATGGTCGAAAAGCCATCGACAACCTTGCTCTAACCATCGTACCATCCCTAAAAGGGCCACTTAAATGGGACAACAAACCTCAACAATATTTAACGATCAATTACTTTACCCTTCATTACTGAGAAATTGAATAATAAAGTTGTGATCCTAAGGGTGATTTCATCTACACAATGAAATTGGATCTAATCTTTTATTTCCCATGTAAATTTTAGTGCAATTAACATGATTCTAGACCATGCGGAAGCTATAGAATCTCATGATCTACGTCTCATCCAAAAATCATAAGAATCCATTATCTCAAGCGACAATTTTAGTCCAGGCAATTTGGGTAGAATCATGATTAAATTGCCAGAGGTTCTTCTTCAAATTGGTCAAGGTCTTGATGATATTCGTCCAACTTTGAGCACATAGGTGGATAGTAGACATCAAGGCACACCTCTCAGTCAATTATTATGTCAATTGGTCACCAATAAGACTGTTGGAGAACTGTTAAATGTCGTTAAAGCAACGACGATCAAAGTTTTGGCTCAAACTAAATGCCAAATGATTAATATTGGTGACTTGAATGTTCCTATGCAAAAAGTCCACAATCCTTACTACCCCCAATAATTCCAATTTAGAAATTAAAGTTTCAAGCCCTAATTCTCAAAAGGTTATCAAAGGAAAAATTTGATCATGGCAAACGAGAAATCACAATTCTATAAGATACAACATAATGATACAAGTGCATCAGTATGAAAATCCCCATCAAATAAAGTTACAAAGGTGATCAATTCCAACCTATAGTGTAGGCCCAAACTGATTTAGTCAGAGGCTAAGCTTCGGTGAACATGAATTATGTCTTTGAATCTCAAATGATAAACCAAGATATGGAGAATGTCAACTTAGCAAAATCCCCATCAAATTATCCCCACGGCTCCTCCAATATCAAATTTGGGTTTCAGTTGTTCCAATTATTATTCATAGTTTTGATCCTGTTCCTTCTGATCTAAATAGTTCTAATGATGATTTTTTATATTCAGTTAAGGATACTAATGGTAGGTCTTTGTTTCCTTAGTCTATTAATAGTGTTGAGCATAATTTTGTATACCCCATATAGATAATGGTAAAAAGCCCCCTCTTGAATGATAGTCAGAACTCCTCACCCGTTTATGAAAATTATGCTAATATCGGTCCCAAACTAACCAAAAAAAACCTTACATACCCAAATCTAAATCCATGTATGTCTTTAATAATTTCTAACCCGTCGGACCTATAAAACCAAACACCAAAACTATTAATCTCAAATAAAATGACCTTAAACAAACTCTCAAAAAACTTAAACAGACTTCTCGCTTGGCCAAAAATGTACAAAATCCCAACACCCCTTTCATAAATATCTATTAAGCTATGATCACTAGATTGAGAGCATAATAATCCTTAAAAAACTCTCATTCAAATTAATCCTCCCAAAATTACGACCAATAGGGTTTTTCAGCAATTGTATTTACCAAAGATAATTACTTGGTGAAGTTAGCTTTAAGATGTAGGTACACTCTCACTGGGATGTTTACCAACATTATGCCCAAAATAGAAGTTATAAGCAAAGAGTTCATATTGCAAATTGAGTATAGAGGTGTTGTGCAACTTGCTCACTTCAATTGTAGATATTTTTATATTAATTTAGACGATGAATATGACCATACCACTATGTGGACTAAAGGAAAAATATATGTGGAGGGTCGACTTATGAGATTTCAACTTTGGAAACCTACTTTTAAACCCAATGAGAACTTTGGTTCCAGTATGGGTAATCTTACCTAAGTTACCTTGGATTGTTATTGTATGGAAATGATTGCCCCATTTTTGTCTCCTATAGAAAAGTTTTATTTTTGGATTTAGCTGTCTATACAAAGTCTAGGGGTAGTTTTACCAAGGTTAAGTTGAAGGTTGATCTTACTAAGTCTAGGCCTGACTATCTTTGGATGTAATATGATGATGATGAGAATTGAGATGATATGTGATAACCAATGTTGTTTGAAGGTGTTCCGGACTATTATGGTTATTGCAAGCATTAAGGAAGCACTTTTATGTAGTGCATCATAAAAACAAAGAAACACAGTGAATAAGCTTTCGATATGTGTAGGGTCCGGGGAATCCCGACCATAAAGATCTATTGTACACAACCTCATATTATATTCTTGCAAGGGGATATTTCCAAGGTTTAAACCCCTAACTTCCTGGTCATATGGCAACAACTTTAACAGTTACTCCAAGGCTTCCTTTCATCATAAAGAGATGGGATGATGAATTTAAAAAAAGGAAGAAACTGGAAGAGGCTGCTAAAAATTATAGCTCTTAGCTACAAGATAGTGATGACAACAACAAATAGTCAATACCTCATGTGAACCAAGATACACCTAAACATAGGGCAACAAATAGACAAAAGACAGTACAATTTGCAGGGATAAGTACAATGGCAAAAGCAAAAGAAGAAGGGCAGAACAGGCAAAAAAATCAATATCAACACTAGCAGAAGATATGCATGCCTAAGTCCCCATAATATAATAGAAATGTAGGATTTCAGACTCAAAATAAGCAAGCAAATAATTCTAAGAAGCTGTTAAATTTGCAAAATCCATCAGGTATTGACTTGAGTAGTCTTATTCCCTAACCCCTACTGGTTTTACTGAGGTTATGGTTATAAGTAAAGGTGTGGTGGAAGATTAAAAAAATGTGATGATCTAATTGGAAGTGTTAACAGTGAGGTAGAAATTCTGGTTCATGAATGAGCATCGTATCATTCATGCTTTACACTTACCTGTTAACTCTGCTAAATTTAACTTTGGTATTGTATATTCTCCTAGAGTCCAAAAGAGTGGTATTGGTGTTTTTCTTATGGAAAAGATAGGGTTGGTCTTGAAACCATCTTTAATGAGGCTGAGGGTACTAGTGTGGTAAAAAAAGGAGAAGGTGTTATAGGGTAAAAAGGGACCAGTGTTCCAGTCTTTGGTACTAATGATAGTCCCTCTTTTGTTGAAGAATTACTTGGTAAATAGGATCAAACTTGTATGTCTGGAAAAGAAACTATAGATGATCCTAAATCCATAGAATAATTGAGTAGAAAGAATAGGAAAGTAGTTAAACGAAAGCAGGGAAGGTAGAAACAAAAGAGGCTGAGAACAAAGGTAAGCAACATAGTGGGCAGAAGAAATTTATTTTTATTGCTGAGAAATCTGATGATCACTTTCCTCCTCCCAGATACATGCCAAGAAACTTTCTAGCTCTAGAGATAAATGTACAAACAACACTTTTACTCCTCTAGCTGAAGAGAAATATAAGGTTATACACTCTAAGGATGAGTTTGATGTTGATACTCAATCACTAGATGAGCAGGAAACTAAAAAAACTTGTGAATGGCTAGTAAAGGCTTTTTGTTCTACTCTATATAGAGGGAAGCATGTGTAAATGCAATAAGCTGTAGGACATATGGGTTTATATTCAAGAATTCATCATTAAAAGGGACATTATACTAAACAAACTTCTTGTTCTGATTTGATTCAATGTGCAGGTCCATCATATTGGCTTTAGAGTTTTTAGCAACAAAGATTTATTCTATACTATCATTATTTTTTTGTAACATAGGTTAGGAGGTTCTGGAAGCTCTTGATACATCACTTGTTTAAGTTTTTTGATTCGACAATTTATCCAGGTAAAATACAGGGTTTTCAGTTTTTATTCAACAATAGTGATGTGTTTAGTTGTGCTTGTGCAGACTAGTTTTCCTGGAAAACAACAACTCAATTATTGCTTCAAGCATGGTTTTTTGGTACTTGAAAAATAACGAGAAATCTCCAATTATGTCTCCAGTTTATTTTTGTTTCCACCCTGGGCAAAGCATACTAGTTTAGTTATGGTCAAGGCTGAAAGGGGTTTGATCAATCGGATCATCCTTTTGGTTTGCTTCATCATCTATTAATGGTTCAACAGTTCGGTATTTGGTATTTTCAAAAGATACAGAGTTCTTGGTTGTTTGTTTCGACAAATGTTGAAGATGTTCAAGAACTCTTAATTTCTATTATCCTCTTCTTGTTCATATTGGTTTTTGCTAATTTTGCGCCTATTCTATTAAGCTATGTTTTTTCTAATTATAGTTTCTTAGAAAAGATCTTTTTGATTGAGGTTCATCATAGTTTTTATTTCCTAGCTACGAAGTCACTTCCCTGAAATGGAGTTAAGATGATTGTTCTTAGTAGGCTAGTTAGCTTATGTGCAATCTTGCTTTAATTTGGAGGTTTGGTTTGGTCCCCCTCTTTGTTTTGCTATTTAATGGGGGTGTTGATACGAGAAAAATAGCGGAAACACAAAACAACTCCAAAACAGTCCACTAATCTTAAGGATTTGAGGACCAAGATGGAGACCACTCTCGGATTCGCTACCAACAACAAGAATACAAGATACAAGGGTGTATTTCAACACCAAAACAGCTACAAAACGTGATGAACAAGATGTACAACAACAATACAAGTTTCGGATCCAACGAAGGCCCAAAACAGTCCACTACAACAACACATACACGATTGCAAGAAAAATAAAGATAGATAGTGAGACCAAGATTATTACAAGATTAAGAACTAAAGAGTATATTAAACTCAAAAACCCCTAATGAATGTAACAATCAAAACCACACTCTTACGGTGACCACCAAGGGAACGAACTCGCCTCAAGATCTACCGTTTCCAAGCAAAGAACAATGTTAGCTTTTCCAAGCCCTATACTAGAATTACACTAAGTTGGTCTTCTCTCAAGAGAGAGGATTTTAAGAGTCTCAAAATCTCATTTTTTTCATCCACTCAAAACTAAGTGAAAATAAGACTAAGGGGCCTATTTATAGTGTATTACAAAAGAAGACAAAAAGACCATATTACCCTTAATGAGAGGGGCGGCCATGGTGTGTAAATACACCATGTGTAATGTCCAAAATACCCTTAATTAAGGCCCAAAACCGTGAGTCCTCAACCTTAAATTCTCCAAGCAATCTTCCACACGCGAGATTGCTTTAAGTTATGCTCAAAACGGGTCCTCCATGCATGTTCTTGTTTTCTCGAGGTGACCAAGTCTTGAGTCTCTATGTGTTGGCCTCCAAAAATGTCATCAAAAGATAAGTAGGCCATTTGTCCCGTATCATCCTCCCCTTCTTGAAAAGGATTCGACCTCGAATCCAAACCTTGCAAAAACCGAAGAGAGGACAAACAAATACAAATTCCTCATAGCATGAGGGTTAGGGTTAGCATAACAAATCATCTCAACACGCCAAGGTTGTACATATTTGCAATATAACCAAGAATCCTTTGAAAGGAATATTAAAAACTCAATAAAAGATGTACAAAGGATTTGGTTATAGGATACATCAAAAGTAACACTTTGCTTGGCATGTTGACCAAGCAACAAGTTTGGTGCACCAACATCACCATTTCTAAATTTGGCACCGGGGTCAAATGGGAAAAGTGGCCATAGACACGGGTCTCGACAACACTTCCCTTTCCCGTGGTCTACACCTAAACTAAATGACATACTCTCTACAATAACATACATATCATCCAAATCAAATAGAGAGTAGAGAAAGGTATCACTCAAATCGACTTCTACTAAGGTGCTCTCATGTGTGTACTCACTACTAGTTTCCCAATAATCACTATGAGTACTCTCAACAATGAAATCACACAAAGTAGAAGAAGAAGTAGCTTCCGCAACTACACATTCCTTACCCTTAAGAGTACTCTCATCTTCCAAGAAGAGATTTCCCTCTTTAGGAGGAATGTTGTCACACCATAGTGGGTTAGCATATAGGCTATAGCTTCCAAGGTAAGCTATACCGTCATTTTCACCACTAGGTTCATTAGAAGTGTTTAAATCATCTTCAAACAAGACATTACACCTAAAGAGAGTGTGTTCTACCACACGGACAGATTTGGAATAAGCAAGTTCCTCGCACTCTAAATGATCAATATCAGGTTTCAAGGATGTTCCAAACACAAGATTACCCCAAGAAGAGATCTCGGGTTCACTCCCACTTTGTTGACCAACATTTTCAAATACTTCACTCACTTGAGTCCTATTAAGCACATCACACACATACTCAAGTGGGGAACAATTTTCACAAACAAGTTGATCAACACCAATTACACAAGACGATGTACTTCCGTTCAACATATAATAAGCTTCAACACTAGGTGGACATAAATTGATCTTACAAGAAGAGTCAATTTCGTCATCAATAGGATCAACTAGTGTATCCAAACTCACAATATGTACATCATCAACAAGAGGCACGGAATCATTAGACTCATAAATAAGTAAGCTACTACTCACACTCAATGGCTTACTAGCCACACAATTGTCATTCACATGCACTAAAGTGTAAGAGTTAGCTATTTTACCTTTAAGATCTTGAGTAGACTCTTCCTTGCCGTGAGGTGAAGGACCTCCACAAGCTTGGGCAGCAACTTCCTTTTGGCATTGTTCGCCTTCGCTTGCCATGTTGGTACCTACACAAATGTCCTTAGAAATGGAAGGACAACCAATGTTAGCACGGTTTGGTGGCAATCCCCTCACTTCGCTCCACATATCCTCTCCTTTTTCCACTCTCGGATTGCCACCTTGCACTCCCTTACTCCTCTCAATCTTTTGTCTCTCATCATAAATCGGATTGGAGTAGGTAAACATTTCTCTTTACGGTTTGGGCAGCAAGTATGTTATGAGGCGATTTCCCCATTGGTCTCTTACAATATTAGGCCAATTTTGCACGTTAGGAACTTGATGTCGTGCAAACCAATCGGCACCCAAGCTCATATGACCGTAGGTTAAGGAAAAAACATCGCACCACACCTCCTCATGGTAATCAAATTGGGAGAAGACAACTTTTACCCTCTCGGTAACCGTGAACTCGCCCAAGTAGTATGGAACAAGTAAAGGCTCTCGCAATAACCCCAAGTAATTAACCATGGACGGAAGAATGTAGTTTCCATAGTACCTATCATTCAACACCATAAGGCAGCCCGGTATCCCACAAATAGTCACCTTTCCGGAGTGTACACTCCTTCTTGGATCTACATTGTAAGGCATACGAGTACCCCTTAGTTTTGGAGATGCATATCCTCTTCTTCTCATTGGACAACCTCCACTAGAGCTAGTATAACCATTCACACTATATCGACTTTGATAAGAAGTACTACAAGGTGGAGAATATGGATCTTCATACTCCTCACGTGTACCCTCATCATAGCTCTCATAAGCTTTGCAAACAAAAGGGTTATACCTAACACCCAATCTAGGTTCGGAGTAAGAAGTGTAAGACTCCTCACATGCCCCAACTTCATCATAAGACCCATCACGAGGTCCTACATCATCTCCAAAGTTACCATAAGCACTAGGCACTTCATTCACCTCATTTTCTCCCTTAAAACAGTAACTTTCAAATCTGCCCAAGTCTCGATCATGGCTATTTTCATAGCCTCCGCAATCTCCCTCAACTTCGTAGCCATAAAACCCTTCACTACAATCATAGTCTCCCATGTTGTAGTCACAATAATCCCCGGCTATCGAAGACATGTTCCCCTTATATCACCCTTTAAACCTACAAAATGAACAAACAAGATTAGTAGTAAAGCTCCTCACCAACACTCGTATACACTCACCTTTGTGATTCTCACAATTGGAGCGGCGAATATTGAAAGTTGCTTATACTCCGGTAGTCAATAGGATGTCAATTCTACTTGGCGGCCGGAATAGATCCTTGTTTGATCGACTCAAGAAACAAAAATAAAATTCACTTACGAACTTGAGACAAAGAAGTTACTACGAGTTAAAAATGAGAAAAGCACACAAACAACGAAGACACGAAGAAACGGATTCAATAATTAATCTACAACTAAGTAGGTGATTACTAGTTGTTAATTAATTCTAGAATCAAGACATGAAACTAATGAAACAATAAGATGAAACTAAGAATCTAAAATTTTTGAGCTCGGAAATATTGCGTGAACAGTAGCAGTGATGACATGGCAGTCACGTATTGGTTTCGGCCCCACACAACTTTTGTTGTCCAATTTCAAGTCTTGGTCAATTTTTCAATTTGGACTTTGGTGGAATTTGTTTAAGGAGGGAAATTCAAACAAGTCTTGGAGCCCTTTTCAATTTCAAGTTTTCAAGACTTGACTTTATTGTACTTCTCCTTAAAACATGGATCCGTAAATCATGGAAAAGTGTTGGAAAGTGGTTGAGACTTGATTGATAGGTCTTTGTTGGTTGTAGTGTCTTTCAAGACTAACAAATAATACACCTTTTTCCTTCAACTTTTTGGATTTAGCATTCACTTTATCTTCAACAATATATGAAGGTGGTGATGAACATCAAGAACAACAACAACAACAACAAGAACTACAACAATAATCTTCAAGAACACCAACAATTTTTCACACGGCCAACTCCAATCCACAATAACAATATCTCCAACACTTGGCCAAGACAACTACAACTTCAACAAAATGGTTTTCAATCCACCAATTAACAACAATATCACGTGGCCAAGCTTATAACAACAACAAGATGAAAACCACAAGGCCAAAACAGTCCACCACAATGGCCAAGCTTATGTTCACAACAACCTTTCAACAAGTTCAAGCTCAAGTTTAGATCTAGACTCAAAGTGTTAGTGGACAAGAAAACTAACACTAGGAACAACAAAACAAACAAGAACACTATTAGATCTAGACATACAACAACAAATCTCGGCCAAGACACAACAAGAACACGATTTTGGCCAAGAACACAAACACGGACAGATTGCTATTTTTTCTGGAAATTTCAGTTTTCCTTTTTTTTTTTTTTTTTTTTAACAAGAAAGCCCAAGATTGATCTTGTAGGAACAAGATCAAGCCATGCTTTGATACCAAATGATACGAGAAAAATAGCGGAAACACAAAACAACTCCAAAACAGTCCACTAATCTTAAGGATTTGAGGACCAAGATGGAGACCACTCTCGGATTCGCTACCAACAACAAGAATACAAGATACAAGGGTGTATTTCAACACCAAAACAGCTACAAAACGTGATGAACAAGATGTACAACAACAATACAAGTTTCGGATCCAACGAAGGCCCAAAACAGTCCACTACAACAACACATACACGATTGCAAGAAAAATAAAGATAGATAGTGAGACCAAGATTATTACAAGATTAAGAACTAAAGAGTATATTAAACTCAAAAACCCCTAATGAATGTAACAATCAAAACCACACTCTTACGGTGACCACCAAGGGAACAAACTCGCCTCAAGATCTACCGTTTCCAAGCAAAGAACAATGTTAGCTTTTCCAAGCCCTATACTAGAATTACACTAAGTTGGTCTTCTCTCAAGAGAGAGGATTTTAAGAGTCTCAAAATCTCATTTTTTTTCATCCACTCAAAACTAAGTGAAAATAAGACTAAGGGGCCTATTTATAGTGTATTACAAAAGAAGACAAAAAGACCATATTACCCTTAATGAGAGGGGCGGCCATGGTGTGTAAATACACCATGTGTAATGTCCAAAATACCCTTAATTAAGGCCCAAAACCGTGAGTCCTCAACCTTAAATTCTCCAAGCAATCTTCCACACGCGAAATTGCTTTAAGTTATGCTCAAAACGGGTCCTCCATGCATGTTCTTGTTTTCTCGAGGTGACCAAGTCTTGAGTCTCTATGTGTTGGCCTCCAAAAATGTCATCAAAAGATAAGTAGGCCATTTGTCCCGTATCAGGTGTTGTTTAGCCCCTGACCTATCATGGGTCTATTAATTAAAAAAAATGGTTATAGATAATTAGAATTTTACTTGAGGAATATAGAAAAAGACAACTGTATTTGGAACTAAAAACTAAGGAAGTTGAAAAAAAGTGACATGCTTTGGACTTTAGAGAACATTTTTTTTCTTTTGAACTTTTTAGAATATGATATTATTGTTTTGTATATAGAAGTGTCCATCAATTTTTAGCCTAAATAATTTTGACTTTTTAATTAATGTATTTAAATATTACACTTAAAGCACACCCAATTTTAATTTTCCTTGCTTGATTTTATTTTGTTTTGCTTTCTATCTTTTGTAATGAAACTTTATCAAAAATATAGTTTTTATTTTGCCATATATTTTAGGACTCCTTAATGGTTAATTCTCCTAGTACCTTTTACCATATATTTTTTCTAACATATATTTTTGAATTTCTTAAATTGTAAAATATTATATTTCATCTTATAGTATTTTTTTTAAACTATGTTATAATATAATTAAATAATAATTTGAGAAAATACAAAATAATTTTTTTATATATATTGGAGAATTTTTAATGAAGGAAAAAAAGTTCAATCAACATTTCTAAGGATCTTTACACTTTTAATATGACTAGTTAAGAGTACTTGGTTGTAATGACCCTCTAGATCATTTTTCATAGTTCCATTTATTTTTATTGTTAGAGCTTTTCAATAGCTGTCTTATATCATTTATAACTTACTGGGACCGATAGTTTGGTTATCGGGCAGTTCGTTTGATTTTTAGAGTTAATTCCGTATTTAGAAGTCTTTGTTGGTTCTAAATAGCCACTGGAAAAAAACCTCATAATAATGATATCAGATGCAAATTTCGAATGTGCCAGCAACTTTGGATATTGATTTTAGGCTAGGTAGGACTTTGGTTTGGGTCCCGATGCACCCGAGCTCATTTCGACCTATTGGTCAAAAAGTTAGAAAATTAAAAATATGAGTGTGCAACCCATATTTGGTCAAAACAACCACGGATGGAAAATCTAACTATGCCATCGGAACATCAAAATTATTATGGTTACATTGTTCATTTGCGTGTATCAGATTTCGAATAAATCCCGAGGCCTTAGCGGAAACTTGAAAAATTTCCAAGTTTCAGCTGATATCTGGTGTCAGCGATCACACATGGAATACAGAGGAGATAGTGCAATCATACTAAGAGGGTGGTAGTGATTGCATCATCTGCTCCTAGAGCCATATAGTGCGATTGTACTATTGGGTGTGCGATTGCAACACCTGATTACCTGGAAGGCGTATAAATTGACCCCTTAAGTCACAAATTAGCCCATTTCTCACCAGTCCCTTGAGAGAAAAATCCCTAATGAATGTGATAACTCAAAATTGAGTCTTGTTGGTGATTGGAGAGCTTGTTTAACATCTATTTTTATGATTATCATCCAAATTAAGATAAGATTTCACCCCTTTCTTGGTTCTTGACCAAAATCCCAAATAGCTTGAGGGCTTGATTTTAGCCCCAAATTAGCTTGGTTTTCACCCATTCTTGAGGATTATGATTCCTTGATCATGTATGAACATTCGGTTGGCCTCGACAATGTGTTTTCCAAATATGGGAACCACATGGGGATTTGGGTATGATTTTTTTACTCAAAGAACAATGTGTCAATATGGGTATAGTTATTCTCATATTGATGATTAGATTACTATTTTGATATCATAATGGCATTTTGGGATCGTCAAGTGAAGACTAATATTTTTTTGAATGATTTACTGATTTACGATTTGGCTTCGAGGCAGGCTTCTATCTACTCTTCTTTGTAAGATGATGTGTGTTATATATTCCATGTTAATGTGAATATTAAGATTGATTATGTGTAGAATGACTTAGTTTCGATTATTGAAGTTTGGGGGATTAGATGAGGGTTTTGACCCGTAAGGTGAAGTTCTTAGTACACTTGTAGAATCCTATTGCTTTCTTTAGGGATGGAATTAATTCATAGAATACATATGATATGATGCTAGGTTTGGGATGTGGTTTAAGAATTGGAAGCATGGTTAGTATGATTAACCTTATTTGGACCATTCTAGTGATCTTGAAATCGTAATTTAGGTGTTGACTTAATTTCTCACGTTTCTAGGTGGAGTTGACTTAATTGCTAATTTAACCTCGACATGCCCGTTCTACAACTATACCACAGCCGACAGGAAAATAAGCACAACAACAAACACCTGCAGTGGCCATGGTACATACCACCCCAACTAAAAACTACGCACTGTCCTCAATGCACGAAAATAAAGTAAAACTGCAGGAAGTGAGAACTTACCTAGGATGCCCTAAATCTCCATTTCATGATCTTCCCCAGATGGGGGTATATCTATATGTGGAGGCCATGGTGGTCGCGATGCACTACGAGAAGATGCACCCTTATCTAGCTCGGCAAATCTCTGCCTATCAATAAATGTAGTCTCTGTCGAATCATGGGTGGCCCTTTTCAGGGCTTGTTCGTATGACCTATATAAATTCTACGGGTCCCCCTCTCGACCTATCTTGGTCCCAACTATGGGGGCCACTATATCATCCTTCATAAATAAATCAAAGCGTCTGGGACCACGCAGTGGTAATATCTAAATAATTAGGGATATAATTAGAGGGATGGCTAATATATGGCTCACAGTAAGAGAGAACACCTCTGCTCTCAAGATATCTACCTCCTCCCTCATATGTTCTAGATCAGATATTTCAATATCTACAAATTGGTCTGCTACACGTCTTTCATCAACACCTGGTGTATTTGGTACACTGGCCTCTACAACAACATCCTCATCAATAGTGTCTATTACAGACAACACTTGTATATCTTCTGGTTGCTGCACAGTCATACATACATCAACTACTACTTGCTTATCATTTAGTTTGAAGATGATTTCCCCCAAGTCCATATCAATCAATACCCTACTAGTGGATAGGAAAAGTCTACCTAATATAATGGGGGCTTAAGGATTCACCTCACAATCAAGACACCCACTGGTTTCTTCATAGATGAGTTAGCCATCAATAATTTTATGGAAGTAGGTTTGAGTTCCCCCATCCTCAACATCTTGTACACAACTAGTGGTATCACATTTACTCCTGATCCCAAGTCACATAAAGCATACATGACATTGAAGAACCCAATAGAACACGAAATGGTGATTGCTCTTGGATCCTCTTTTTCTATTAACGACAAGAAAGGAGTTGCACTATCAGGGTGCATATGATCATTGGGTTCGATGACCCAATCCTCACTACTATCATACTCAAATTTATTATCACCCTATGTCGACTTCTCATACTCTACCTCAGGTGTCTTATTGCTCTCAGTGCTATCAATCTTCAATAGTAGGTACAGGGGGATCATTAGTAGTGGCACCAAAATTAATGGTGATAGCTAGACAATGACTTATAGTGGACTCTGAACTTTTTCACTCATGAGAGTAACAGGCTATTTTTGTTTGATCATAGAAGACATTTTCCTGAACTAGTGATCCAACTGCTTGATAGCAGTGGCATAAGACTCCACCTTCTGGGTCAACCCTACAATGTTAGTCTTAATCTCCTTAAGGCTGTTTTCCTGATTTTCTTGACCCTTTGACAGTTTGGTCAACATTTCTTCTATTCTTGATTCTATATATCATCTTCCAGGTAGAATATACCTGTCTACCTTCTCCTTGTAATCATCTCTCTGTCTTCAGTCACCATTTCTTTCCCTACTGCGGTCTCTGTATCTATCATCATAGTAGTTCTGACCTTGATTTCCTTTCCCTTGGGCTCAAAAACTCTCCAACTGACGATTCTGATACCTAGCCTCATTTTCTAATTCAAACTCATAAGATTTGAAAGCTTCACCCTGTGCTCCTACTGCATGAACTTTTTTGGAATTTATGGTTGTGAAATTCGTTTCCAACACACCGATATTAGTCTTTAGTGGCACAATCTCTTATGCTACAAAATTATTAGCTACTCTCTGGTTACCGATAGCTCCAATGGAATAAGTACCAGAACCTCTCTCAACCTCCTGAGTCTGCTACGCTCGATTAGTGAGTGAGATCTGATCAATAATACTAGAAGCTATATCTCATCGCAATCTCATAAAGGCCTCTCTAGAGATAATATCTACCATATCTCTAGACTGATGGTCAGGGCTCTATAGAATAACTCTTATAAGTTTGTCACTGAAATCTAATGGTTGGGCACCATACTCAGCATTTTCTTGTACCTGAACCAAGCATCATACATAGATTCAGACTACAGCTGCTAGAAATTATAGATATCATCCTTAAATTGCAACATTCTGGATGGAGGACAAAACCTATTCAAGAATTTCCCACATAACTCATTCCACATAGTGATAGATCCTCTTAAAAGTTACCCTAACCATAAAGACACTTCTCCTAATAAGCAAGAAAGGGAACAATCTCAATCTAAGTGCCTCTTGATCTACCCCTGGATATGTATATGAAGTGCAAATTCTAGTAAAATTATCTAGATGCATGTTTGCTTCATCTGTAGGCAACCTCGCAAACACACCCTTCATATATAAGAGCCGGATCATAACACTCAATATATTAAACTTAATGCCTAGGGGTAAAATAGGAGGAATAATGACACCAGTCTCTGTTGGTTTAACATACCCCAGATCCTCTTCATCATCATATGGTTGTAAGTATTGGTACTATTCTAATTACTATTCTGATTTCCACTGAGTACTAATCAATTCTCTATTTCCTATCTCAACACAACTAACTCTGCCTTTTGATCTATCCGTTAAGTATATTTTGCTTCCTTTCTCTCATTATCAGCTTGAGCTAACAACACCTTCATGTGATGGTCAATAATATCCCGAACTTCTTTCGAAGGAGGTGGAGGAATACCATCACGAACCTCTTCAAGAATATCATCTCTTTTCTATTCCAACATCCTACTAAGTGTTTGTAGGATCCTCTATGGATTTGGATTCACTGGGAGTAAGGGATTGCCTCTACTCCTTGTGTTGGGCATACACCAGTGTATAGCCAACTAAGAACAAAAACAAAAAGACCCCAAAACTACAACAACTTCAATTCACAACTCAACACCATATTCCCCGACAACGGCGTCAAAATTTAATAATGCCTAAAATACCCCTCCTTAGAAGGATAAAGTGGTCACTATCAAATATAGTAACCCAACTATGTTAGAGTCGAATCCCAAGGGAATACATGGACTTGTGTATACTAGATGTTGTAATCAATATGCAAAAATTTTAAAAGTAAACGGGAAATTTGAATGGCAATATCGAATAAAGAGCAAATATCAATGTCGATTTTAATCAGTATTAGTGAACACTAGGATTGTGTCTCCCTGGATTCTTCACTTTTATAGGTTATCGTTCTTTTAAACCAATTTGATACCTTGCATGCAGAATTGATAAGTTATGTACCTTCTGCTCTCTTTTAGATGAGTAGAAGGATTTCATCCTTTAACTTTTGAGCCCTAGGATGTCTCCTTACTAACCCTTATCTTAATCCCAATTAACTATTACCTTTTGAGTCTCAAGTTATTAGATGAAATCTAACCATTTTACTATGATAAACCCTAGAAGTGTTGATTGATAGTTAAACTCCAAATTACTTTGGTCTTTATCTTTTTCTAGTCACTACTCTTTTGGAGTAAGTAGCAATATTCTAGGCGGGATCCTAACATTGGCCACCCATTAGGAAAACTATTAAATTGAAGATAAATCAATACATGCATGGGTATCGGTTCAAAACAACAATAGCACTTCCCCTACTTCATCAATCTTCTAGGGTTTCCACAACCCTATCTATGGATTTTAGCCACTCATGCATGTGAAGAAATCAATAACATTCATAATTGAAAGCATAGATGAAATCACAATAATAAGAAGTATAAAACCTACAACCGTAATGAATTAACCAACTGAAGTCAATACAAGAGAATTCCAAGATCAACATCGAATCTTGGAATCAAAATATGTTTGTGAATATAAAAAGTGTGTCGTATCTACTAAAACATATAAAGGGTATTTATATACAAGAGGAAACTCTAAAACCAAAGCTCGAACGTAATATGAGAAAATTGGGTCGGTGGCCACATGTGGTATATACCTGCTCCCTGATCTTGGGAGTAGGTAGAACTTATGGTCTACACTTGTGCCTTGACCCTGGGCATAGGTATTACTTGCAGTCAGCAGGGTGTGCGTAGGTACTGGATGAAAAAAATCATGCAAGTCAGCTCTTAGGATTTTGGATTTCTGGTACTTGTTTTGCCTACTTACAGTCTTTAAGTCCTACATGTTGTTTGTAGGTTGACTTAGTAAGTGTTGGGAGTCATCTTTTCAAATCTTCTCCAATTCTCGAACATGCTTTGATCATGAACAAGCTGAAAAGTGTCCCAAACATCCATAATTGCTCTAAAAAGTAGCCAAAAACACCTTTTTCACCCTTTTTATGAACTTAGAATCCAAAACATGATTTCCTGCAAAACATACCCAAAACTCATTATATCTAACAAAATAACCTCAGAAACTTGCATATTTCCCTCCTTTTAAGCGTCGAAAGTGCTATATTTCTATAGCATATCACTACTCTTATCTGTGATTATATCGCTTTTGTATTCTTTGATTCAAGGACTACTTTCTCCTATGTTTTTGTGAAATTTGCTTAGGGTTGAGACATAGCTTGTGAATTGCTCGATGCTCCTATGTATGTGTCTACACTAGTTAGAGTGTTAGTATGTGTTGATCAGGTCTATAGTGAATGCCTTATGATATCTTAAGGCTATAAAATTTTGGTGGAGTAGGTAATATTATACATAGAGGAGTTTGATATTATCTTGGGGATGAGTTGGTTATCTCATTATCTTGCCATTCTTGATTGTCACTCTAAGACAGTCAATGTAGTGATTCCAATGATGGAAAATTCAGAGTGGGAGGGTACTTTTAAGCCTACTTCTATGTCATAACCCAATTTATAATAAGGGTACAACAAGCTCAAGACCATTCACAAGGAGCCAAGCTCGGGAGTTACAAAAACTCCAAGTCATGTTCATGAATATGGCCGTTTATGAGTGTGTTATTAATCCATCTATGGTATTACACTTATTGAGGAGTGAAGAGGGCCTATAATTACACTACAAAGCCGCCCCTTGGACCAATAGTGTCTTGTTCATTTTCCACTATTTTTGTAATAGACTATATATAGAACATATGAGGGTTATTTTTAGCCTTAGTTCATTATTTATATTACACAAGAAGACTTGTATCATTTTTGAAACTTCTCTCTCTCTTTAGAAGTCCACCCAAAACTTTTTGCAAGTATGGTGACACTTGTGTTGTTCTTTGGCTAGAAACATGGGTTCTTGAGGTGTTTGAGTTCCTCTTGGGTCCAAGTAAGAGTTTGGGTATTAATATATCTTAGTATTTGGGTCCTTGTATTTGATACATATTAGGGTTCTTAGACATTGGGATATTCTATGTCAAACCAACTATCTATTTCCATTGTAATCTTGTTATTGTTCTCTCTTGATCTATTGAAAGCCGTGTGTAGTGTTGCTTCTATATTGTTGTTATTATCTTATTTTCCTTATGTTTTTGGTTGATTGCTATTATTTGGTATCAAGAGCAAGGTTTGATTTTGTTCCAACAAAATCAATCTTGGGTTTGCTACTTGAAAAAATCTCACAAAACTTTATGTTCTTGTTGTGCATCTTGGTCGAAACTCTAAGACTAGTTCTAGAAGTCTTTTTGCTTGTTTTGAGCGTTTCTAGTGTTAGTTTCTTCTTCACTAACACTAAAGGAGTCTAGATCTAAGTTTGAGCTTGTATTGTTGATATTGTTGATGTGGACCTAAAACTTAGCTGTGTGTTGTGACATTGTTGTTGTGGATTGGAGTTGGATGTGTGGTTATTGTTGTTGTTCTTGGTTATTGTTGTTGTTGTTCTTGATATTCTTCACCACTTTTTTCATATCCTATTAAACATAAAGTGAGTGTTAGATCTAAAAAGGTGAATAGCAAAGGTGTAGTACTTGTTGGTGAAAAGACTTGCTCAAATCACTCAAAGACTTCACAACCATTTTTCAACCACCCTCCATATTTTTAGGACCATATTTTGAGGAAGAAGTTCAAGTAAAGTCAAGCCTTTGTGTTTGAATTTGAAAAAGGGCTCTAAGACTTGTATTTCCTTCCATTAATCAAATTCCTCCATTTCAAATTGTAAATTGATCAAAACTTGAAATTGGTAAGTTAAAACTTGATAAAACCAAAACCAATAGTGGACTACCACGTCACCATACACTATACATATCATCAATTTTAAGCTCAAATTTTGGATTCTTAGTTTCATTTTCTTTTTCCTTAGTTGAATTTTTTGGTCCTAGTACTAATTAACAAACTAATAGTAACCTACTAGGTTGTAAATTAGTCCTTGAATCTGTTGTTCGTGTCTACATTCGTTGAGTGGTTTTATCTTTTTGATTCATTGTAAAATTTTGGTTCAAGTTCGACAAGATTTTTTTGAGTGTTTGAAACAAAAATCTATTCCAGACGAAAGTAGACTCATCCCTCGACTTCTCATGGGTTACTAGCCGGTTTACAACACTTGGGGAGCCAAGTGCTAGGAATCAAAGTGTGTGAGTGTGGTGAGGCTATTTTGAACTAATTTGTTTTTTGTTTTGTAGGTATTCTTTTAGGTACATTGCAATGGAAGGGACCACTTCACAAACCGTGGACAACAATACACTTAGTACTATTATGGCTTCTCTTGAGGCTATAACTCGAAGTATGGAAAAGATACAAACAGATATGACTTTTCTGAAAGGGGATGTGTCATCATTGAAAGGGGAAGTGTCAACAATGAGTGGGAGGTTAGAACAAGTGAAGAGTCAAAGGAACTCCCATCCATCTACGCCTCAACACTACAATGTTTTTTCATATGGACATGATCGAAACTCTTCCTCTACCATTACTCCCGAAACCTTACATCAAATGCTCAATCCACCAAGACCTCCACTAAATGTTGTAAGCCAAGCTACTCCTTACACCCAAAACCGAGACTTCAATAGACCATTCCACTCCCAATCCCCTTAAGTCCCACAAGAAGGACTTGGTAGCCAAATACCACCACTAAATCTGAACCTTCTTTTCCAAGCTCCACTCTACCAAAGGCCACAACCCCCACTAAATTCAATTTCTCCAAACCAAGTTCCAATTAACCAAAATTGAATCATCCACTTAGAGGAATATGGTAGAGAGGAACATAAAGGGTATGGAGCTTATGATGATGCTTATATGAGGGATAAAAAGATGAGAGGAGTCCATACGAATCAAAAGGGATACTGAGGGCATGGGGGAAGAGTTGGTCAATGGAACCAATAAGGGAACCGCAACCAAGATAGAGATTTAGGTATCAGTACCATAAAATTGAGCTTCCAATATTTAAGGGTGAAAGTGAAGAGAGGCCTACCTTTCTTGGGAGTCATTTTGTGACAAGATCTTCAAAGTCAATGATCTCTCGGAAGAAAAGAAAAGTTGCAATGTCGTGGCTTATTTTGAAGGTTATGCTAACACTTGGTGGGAATATGTCAAGAGGTTTGGCAATGAATTGATTGATAGGAAGACTCCACCTTGGTTTAGATTGAGGTATCTCATGAGACAAAGGTACCTACCCGAGATCTATAGACATGAGCTCCTTGCTAAGTTGTACAATTTGAGGCAAGGTAGCAAGAGTGTCATGTCTTACTACGATGAGTTCCAATAATTAATGTTGAAACTTGATCACTGAGGGGAACAGGTAGGTCATGACATCATCCATTTTAAGGTCGGGTTGAACGAGGACATTTCTACTGATATGGGTCAAAGAAGCATCATAGACATCATTGGAAGCCAACACATAAAGACTCAAGCTCGGGGATTTCCTATTGATACCTAACTTAAAGAGAATAAGGTTGAAGCATGGAGAAGACTACAGTTACACTCCAAGGCATCCCCTCATTAAGGTCCTTTTGGTCATTTCTATGGAGCAAAGAGGTGTCTTTGGAGTGTAACCACTTATTAAGGGCCTTTTGGTCATTTTACTATGTAATAGTTAGCCTAAGTCTTTAAATAGCTTTCTTTAGGTTATTTTCCAGCAACTTTTAATATATTTTGAGAATACTCTTTGAGTGTCTAAACAAGTGTGGAATCACTTGACAAGTGTGGATTCACTTGTGGCCGAACAAGGACCATTGTACCATTGCTGCTTTGAACAAGGACATGGACATAGCAAGGATACAAGCATTCACACAAAAAATGGAGGATCAGAGGCAAAGAAGAAGAACACAAGAGTTAGAAAGGGGGTATTCCAAGAGGTCTAGATCTACGGGGCAGTTTATGGCATCCCAAGGAGAGTTTAGGCCTCGGTTTTCTAATAGACCACCTAGGACATTATCTTCTTATTCTGTAGCTAGTGCTCCATCACAATTTCAAGGGTCTAAAGGTAACCAGTTTGGTCAAAGAAATGAGAGTCAGAGTTCGCGAACAACAGGGTATCAAGAGCAAGGGATTATGAGCCAATTAAGGCCTCCTCGACAACCATGTAGACATGTGGAAAGCTTCATTTAGGTGCATGTCGGTTCGGAACAAATGCTTGCTTTTGGTGTGGTATGTCAGGACATATGATGAGAGAATGCCCTCAAAGGGGCATAGGTGGTGTGGCACGACCTACTGGATCAGCCGTTGCATCATCATCATCGGTGCCTTATTCAGGTAGGGGTGTACAACCTATGGGTCGTGGTAGAGGTGCTAAAGGAACAGCTAGCTCTAGTGGAGTTCAGAATCGTACATACGCTTTAGCAGCTAGCTCTAGTGGAGTTCACACTCTTTGGCATGAAGTCGTACCATTGTTCCCTCAAGCAAGTTTCCGAGGTTATCCTATAACAAAGTGATACATAATGGTAGCATATTAAACTCCATGTATCCAATGACCTTGTTCCCACTCTCTAACGCATTAGAACACCTCAATACGTGCTTATTATTAAATTGCGCGTCTATCTTCACTAGAAAATTTCAGGAGTTCTCCGTTTGTTCAAATAAGACCCATGTGTTATTTCAGCTCCTAAACACTTTATTTGTGTGCCAACAGCTCCCTACCTCATTGTTGTTGCATTAAGTGTCTATTTACATGTCTCTTATTAGTGTATTATTGGTTCAAGGTACCATAATGTGATGACCACCAAAGTAACAATCTCAAAGGCTAAATAAACTAAGTAATGCAAATCTGTAAAATGATGAGTGGCAGCTCAGGGGCACTTGCCTAGCATGGGCCGATCTCGATACCTTTATTTGTGGGTGGCAGCTCAGGGGCATAAGCCTAGCATGGGCCGATCCCAATCTTTATATAGGTGGCAGCTCAGGGGCGTAAGCCTAGCATGGGCCGATCCTAATTTATCTTTTTACCACTGATCAGCTGGTCATTTGCATTATATGGATTACAAAGATTATGAAGTAAGAAGGTAAAATAAAGAACGAATGTAATGTACATTGTCCCACAAGTATTTATAAAGGTGGTCTACTAGTACTCCTTATACACTTGTATCGGATTTCTATTGAGCTTTTGTATCAAGTGTGTTGCTACTTTCTGCCTTACATATTCAGTACATATTTTCGTACTGACGTCCCTCACGGGGGACCTGCATTTCATGCTGCAGGCAGAGGCACTTCAGCTCATACAACTCACTAGTAGGAGCGCAGGTTGTTCAAGGACTATTGGTGAGCTCCAGGTTGATTCGGGGCTTTGTGAGTCTGCTCCATATATTTTGGTATTGTACAGTAAGTCAAGTAGGGCGGGGGTTTGTCCCGACCCTGACTAAGTCTATGTATCTTCTAGAGGCTTTATAGACTAATGTAAAGTTATGGTAGTGTCCTGATTTTAGACATGGTGGCCCCACCGGCCAAGTGTTGTACATATCAATTTTGGGAGTGTATGTGTAGTTAATTTCATCGATGCATAATATTATGTTGTCAGAACATTTGGTTGTTATAGTTACATGCATGGGAAGTATAAGGTTATGAATTGGTTCTCTCGGGCCTTTACGGCTACGGGTGCCTGTCTGCCCCAATAGGATTTGAGGCGTGACAAAAGTGGTATCAGAGCGGTCGTCCTGGGGTGTCTACAAAGCCGTGTCCATATAGAGTCCTGTTTATGGGCGTGTTGTGTACCACATCTATAAATAGGAGGCTATGTGACATTTAGTGGTTTTCTCTTTTTCTTCATATCTTAGATCATGCAATAGAGCCTATGTTGTAGGTTAAGTCATATTTAACCATTAAACCTATTTTTTTTCCTCTTATTATAGTAAAGATGCCGGTTACAAGAAGGAGTAAGAATACAGGTAGGCGGATAGACGAGGCTGCTGGGGAGGGGACCAACAAATCTCCACCTAGATGAGCTAATCAAAGTGAGGCTCAAGCTGAGTTTGTGTCCCAAACTTCTCCTACCCTTCCATCTCCAGAAGAGCTAAGAAGGAGAAGAACCGCATCCTCAGAACTACCTACCAATGCTGCAGATCAAGATTTAAGGAGTGCAGTACAATTGTTGGCTCGTATAGTTTCTGGACAAGCTCAAGGACAAGTCTTTCCAACTACAGGTTCTAGTGGTACAGATAGGGCAGCTAGCCTACGAACGCAGGATTTTCTCAAATTGGATCCTCCCACCTTCACCGGATCAGATCTTAATGAAGACCCACAGGACTTTATTGATCAAATCCAAAGGGCTCTAGATGTTATGCATGTGTCGGGTAAAGAGACAGTTGAGCTAGCAGCATATAGATTCAAGGGGGAGGCTATATTGTGGTATGAAGACTGGAAACGATCTAGGGGTATAGATGCACCTCCAGCTACTTGGAAAGAGTTCAAAGAGGCATTTCTTGATCATTACCTTCCATATGAGATTCGAGAAGCCCGTGCAGATTAGTTCCTGAATCTTCACCAAGGAAATATGAGTGTGAGGGAGTACAACCTTCGGTTTAACTCTTTGGCTAGGTATGCTCCTAATATTATGGCTACAATGGATGATAGAGTTCATCGATATGTGGATAAATTAGATCTATATCTGGTTAGAGATTGTACCATTGCTACTTTGAACAAGGACATGGACATAGCAAGGATACAAGCATTCGCACAAAAAATGAAGGATCAGAGGCAAAGAAGAAGAACACAAGAGTTAGAAAGGGGGTATTCCAAGAGGTCTAGATCTACGGGGCAGTTTATGGCATCCCAAGGAGAGTTTAGGCCTCGGTTTTCTAATAGACCACCTAGGACATTATCTTCTTATTCTGTAGCTAGTGCTCCATCACAATTTCAAGGGTCTAAAGGTAACTAGTTTGGTCAAAGAAATGAGAGTCAGAGTTCGCGAACAACAGGGTATCAAGAGCAAGGGATTATGAGCTAATTAAGGCCTCCTCGACAGCCATGTAGACAATGTGGAAAGCTTTATTTAGGTGCATGTCGGTTCGGAACAAATGCTTGCTTTTGGTGTGGTATGTCAGGACATATGATGAGAGAATGCCCTCAAAGGGGCATAGGTGGTGTGGCACGACCTACTGGATCAGTCGTTGCATGATCATCATCGATGCCTTATTCAGGTAGGGGTGTACAACCTATGGGTCATGGTAGAGGTGCTAAAGAAACAGCTAGCTCTAGTGGAGTTCAAAATCATACATATGCTTTAGCAGATCGACAAAATTCAGAGGCTTCTCCAGATGTGGTTACAGGTACATTGTCCATCTTTTCACATCTATGCATTAGTTGATCCAGGTTCTACAATATCATATGTCACTCCATTGGTTGCTGAAAAGTTCAAAAGAACACCATAACTGCTAGTTAAGCCATTTGAAGTATCTACGCCAATTGGTGAATCTGTTATAGCTAAGAGAGTGTATTGAAATTGTATAATAACTATTTGCGGTCGTGATACAATGGCTGACCTAGTTGAGTTAGAAATGGTAGATTTTGATGCTATAATGGGTATGGATTGGTTGGCTTCTTGTTATGCCACATTAGATTGCCGAACTAAGAGGGTGTGTTTCCATTTCCCAAGGGAGGCAGTCCTAGAATGGAGAGGTAATATTGGTGCGCCAAGAGGCAAATTTATTTCTTATTTTAAGGTGAAAAAGATGATTTCCAAGGGTTACATATGTCATCTGGTTAGAGTGAAGGATACAAATGCGGAGACACCAACTCTTCCAACTATTCCAGTGGTAAGTGAATTTCCCGATGTATTTCCTGAAGATCTTCCGGGTTTGCCTCCAGAACGAGAAGTGGAGTTTGGTATTGATGTGATCCCAGGTACTCAACCAATCTCAATTCCTCCGTATAGAATGGCTCCGGCAGAATTACGGGAGTTGAAAGAGCAATTGAAAGACTTGCTAGAAAAAGGATTCATAAGGCCTAGTGTCTCCCCTTGGGGCGCACCAGTATTATTTGTGCATAAGAAGGATGGCTCGTTAAGAATGTGTATTGACTATAGACAACTGAACAAGGTGACTATTAAGAACAAATATCCCCTTCCGAGAATTGATGACTTATTTGATCAGTTGCAAGGCACCAAGTGGTTTTCAAAGATTGATTTAAGATCTGGTTACCACCAAATGAGGGTCAAAGAGAATGACATACCCAAGACAGCTTTTCGAACACGGTACGATCATTACGAGTTCCTAGTGATGTCCTTTGGGCTAACTAATGCACCTGCAACTTTTATGGATTTGATGAATAGGGTGTTCAAGCCATACTTGGATGTGTTTGTGATAGTTTTTATAGATGATATTCTGGTTTATTCGAGATCAAATGAGGACCATGCCAATCACTTACGACAGGTGTTGCAGATTCTTCGTGATCGTAAGCTATTTGCAAAGTTCTCTAAATGTGAGTTTTGGTTAAAATCTGTGGCATTCTTAGGTCATATTGTATCTGATGAAGGAATAAAGGTTGATACTCAAAAGATAGAAGCCGTGAAGAACTGGCCAAGACCTATAACGCCTACAGAGGTTCGTAGTTTCCTTGGGTTGGCAGGTTATTATAGAAGGTTTGTGGAAGGATTTTCTTCAATTTCTGCACCTTTAACAAAGCTAACACACAAAGCATCCAAGTTTCAATGGAATAATGCATGCGAAAGAAGTTTCCAAGATCTGAAGAATAAGTTGACTTCTACACCCGTATTGGTGCTTCCAAAAGGCACAGAGGGGTATGCAGTGTATTGTGATGCTTCAAGAATTGGGTTAGGGTGTGTATTCATGCAGCATGGTAAAGTCATAGCATATGCCTCGAGACAATTGCGGCCACATGAGAAAATTTATCCAACACATGATCTGGAGCTAGCAGTGGTTATATTTGCCTTAAAGATATGGCGTCACTACCTGTACGGGATTCATGTTGACATATACACTGACCACAAGAGTTTGCAGTATATCTTTAATCAGAAGGACTTGAATTTGAGGCAGCGAAGATGGCTTGAATTATTAAAAGACTATGATGTTGATATCTTATATCATTCAGGAAAAGCAAATGTGGTGGCAGATGCGTTAAGTCGCAAAGTTATGGAGCCATCTATAGAAATACAAGGGATGACTAAGGATCTACACCAATTAGCCAATTTGGGGGTTCGTCTTCTTGAAACTCCAGATGAAGGGTTTATTGTGCATAATACAGCAGAATCTTCACTAATAATTGAAGTAAAAGAGAAGCAATATGCAGATCCTATTTTATTACGGCTTAAGAAAAATGTGCAATGTGGTATGACAAAGGCATTTGAGCTTACGCAAGAAGGGGTACTGCGGTGCCAAAACAGATTGTGTGTACCTGATGTAGACGGGCTAAGAAAGAGGATTATGACAGAAGCACATCATTCAAGGTATTCTATCCATCCAGGGTCAACAAAAATGTACCATGAATTGAGAGGGATGTATTGGTGGGGTGACATGAAGAAGAACATTGCAAAATTTGTAGCCGAATGTCCAAATTATCAAAGAGTTAAAGTAGAGCACCAAAAGCCCGGGGGTTATATGCAATGTATGGATCTTCCAATCTGGAAGTGGGACATGATCAACATGGATTTCGTCACTGGTTTGCCTCGTACATTTCGAAGGTTTGATTCCATATGGGTGATAGTTGATAGGCTTACCAAATCAGCACACTTTCTACCGGTTAGGACCACTTACACAGTTGAAGAATATGCCAAGTTATATATTAAGGAGATAGTTCGACTACATGGAGTTCCAATCTCTATTATATCGGATCGAGGAGCTCAATTTACTGCAAATTTTTGGAAGTTTTTTCAGAGAAATTTGGGGACACAAGTGAATCTATGTACAGTTTTTCACCCTCAAACGGATGGACAAGCAGAACGTACCATTCAAACACTTAAAGATATGCTACAAGCTTGTGTATTGGACTTTAAAGGTAGTTGAGATGATCATCTACCTCTTATCGAGTTCGCCTACAACAATAGCTATCATTCAAGTATCAAAATGGCACCATATGAAGCTTTGTATGGAAGAAAGTGTAGATCACCCATTGGATGGTTTGAAGCAGGTGAAACTGCCTTATTCGGGCCAGATCTTGTTCATCAAGCTATGGAAAAGGTTAAGGTGATCCAACAGCGACTAGAAATAGCCCAAAGCAGACATAAGTCATATGCGGATGTTAGGAGAAGGGGGCTAGAGTTTGCTATAGGTGATTGGGTATTCTTGAAGGTATCACCAATGAAGGGGGTTATGAGATTTGGTAAGAAAGGAAAATTAAGTCCACGTTATATAGGCCCATACCAGATTACTCGGAGGTTTGGACAAGTTGCTTATGAATTAGATCTACCCCAAGAGCTCTCAACAGTTCATCCGGTATTTCACGTCTCAATGCTTAGAAAGTGCATTGGAGATTCATCTCATACTACCCCTACTGAAGATGTACAAATTACAGAAGATCTCACTTATGAGGAAATACCTATTGCTATTCTAGATCGACAGGTTAAGAAGTTGAGGAATAAAGAAATAGCTTCTGTAAAAGTGCTTTGGAGGAACCAACAAGTAGAAGAGATCACGTGGGAAGCTGAAGAACCGATGAAATCCAAGTACCCCATTTGTTCAAAGACGAAGAAAAAGTCCAAGATGCTGAATTGGAACAATAACAAGTAAGTGTAAAATATATAGGTACTATATGGTAATAAGGATATTAACTTAGTCTTGAACTTGATTTGGTTGGACAGTTATGCTAACATTCGAGGACGAATGTTTCTAAGGGGGGAAGGATGTAACATCCCGTATCTTGCTTGTACTTATTCTAATTATATGGAACCTGGTATGGTCATATGGTATAGGTAACGGATGAGATTTGTTATGCAATTATTAATGGTGTAGATGGAATTATAGAGGCTGCCCGTATAGTTTAGTGTGATGCGACTAAGTTAACGTTAAGATAACTATTTAAACTTGGAATCGTAAGCTAGTATTTGAATCTAAAGTTTAAAGTGACCAAGTGTGTATAAGTTGAAGGTTAGACTAAAGGGATTAGAAGCTGAAAATGGAGCAAAATATTGAGGTGCTTGCTTGACTTATTTAAGCTAGTAGGTGAGTCACCTACTTAAGTTATTTGAACCAAATTAATGGACCCATGGCTATGGATCAGATTTGGGTCTATGCTAATATACTCATTTGGGCCAAATTGAACAAAAAAGAAAGAAAATGGATAAGTGAACCAACACACCAATCTGCCAAGGCCCAAATATAATTGAGCCCAACAAGAAATTATGCAAGTAGGTGCATCACCTACTTTGAAGTTTCAGCAGCTTGGACCCTTAAGTAGGTGCATCACCTACTTGGACCAATTTGACCAATTTTATGGTCCAAAATGCAGCTAAGGGGTTGGACAAGATAGGGCCTTTAAAAGGCCAAGTTGCTGGTCATTTTACTTCACTTTTAAGTCACAAAAAAGGAGTATATTTCAGAAAATCTCTCTACTCTCTCAAAAACAACAAGAGCAGCAGCCCTATTTTTCCTTCTAGGGTTCTTGAAGAAACCCTCCCCTTTGCAGCCCAAGGTAAGTGAAAAACACTTAAGGTTTTGTTTAATTATCTCATGGGAGATTAGGGAAACAAGTTATAAGTGTTTGACTATAAGTATATGGCTGATTATAGAACAAGCTGTTTGTTCATGTTTCCTTGTTATTGAGGAACTTTTTTTCTTCTTCTTTAGTTTAAGTGTGAAGGAAAGTTCATGCTCTTGAAGAGTTTAATTAAAAGAATAAGTTGCTGAATTGAGGTAAGGTGACTGCCCCATTTTATTTTTCTTATATGTGAATTTGAGAGGGGATTATGGATGTCTTGTTATTGAGAACTCAAGAGATGAAGAGTTCAATAATTGATTGCTACAATAAAAGTGGTTTGGGACTGTTTTGTGGACTGTTTTGTATGTGTATGTTATGGGCTGCCAGGTTGAAGTTGGATAAAGGTGTGATGAGTTTGTAATGAATTATAGAAGAAAGATGTGGTGATACACCACCGAACTAATGCTTGCTGTCCAATCTATTTTGCGTATTGTTTGGAATGTGTAATGAAGTCGAGGTGGTTTTGGTGAACCTTATAAGAACCTATATGGTATGTGGGTGTAATTGGAGGGAAGAAAAAGGGTTAAAATAACACCCTTGTTTGATAGAGTAATAGTTGCTGCCCGGTTACTGTTTTGGGTGAAATTAAGTACCTCAAATGTGTTTATTGGTTACTAATTCTAGTTTACCATATATTCTATTGTAGATAAGTAATCTAAGAGGCGAGAAGTCAAGTCGGGCTAGTTTCGGAGTCAAATAACCAGGTATGTAAGGCATATTTATTTCACACTCTTTGGCATGAAGTCGTACCATTGTTCCCTCAAGAAAGTTTCCGAGGTTATCCTATAACAAAGTGATACATAATGGTAGCATATTAAACTCCATGTATCCAATGATACGAGATTGGCAAGGGAAGCACGAAACAAACACCAAATCAGTCCACTAATCTTAAGGATTCGAGGACCAAGATGGAGACCTCACTCGGATTCGCTACCAACAACAAGAATACAAGATACAAGAGTATATTTTAACACCAAAACAGTTACAAAACGTGATGAACAAGATGAACAACAATAATACAAGTTTCGGATTCAACGAAGACCCCAAAACAGTCCACTACACAACACATACACGATTTGCAAGAAAATAAAGATAGATAGTGAGACCAAGATTATTACAAGATTAAGAACCAAGTGTATTTCAACACTAACCCCTAATGAATGTAACAATCAAAACCACACTCTTACGGTGACCACCAAGGGAATGAACTCGCCTCAAGATCTACCGTTTCCAAGCAAAGATCAATATTGGCTTTTCCAAGCCCTATGCTAAGGGTGACTTTTCCAAGTCCTACAACTAAGGGTGTTACACTCTCAAAAGAGAGAAAATATGTCTTTCAATTCTTCATCATTCCAAAACTCCAAGAAATGAGCTAAAATGACCTATTTATAGTGTATTACAAAAGAAGACAAAAAGACCACCTTGCCCTTAATGATAGGTGCGGCCATGGTGTGTTAATACACCATGTGTAATGTCTAAAATGCCCTTAATTAAGGTCCAAAACCGTGAGTCCTCAATCTTAAATGCTCCAAGCAATCTTCCACACGCGAGATTGCTTGAAGTTATGCTCAAAACAGGTTCTCCATGCATGTTCTTGTATTCTCGAGGTGACCAAGTCTTGATCCTCTATATGTTGGCCTCCAAAGATGTCATCAAAATATAAAATGGCCATTTGTCCCGTATCATCCTCCCTTTCTTGAAAAGGATTCGACCTCGAATCCAAACCTTGCAAAACAGAAGAGAGGAGAAACAAATACAAATTCCTCATGGCATGAGGGTTAGGGTTAGCATAACAAATCATCTCAACATGCCAAGGTTGCACATATTTGCAATATAACCAAGAATCCTTTGAAAGGAATATTAAAAACTCAATAAAAGATGTACAAAGGATTTGGGTATAGGATACATCAAGAGTAACACTTTGCTTGTCATGTAGACCAAGCAACAAGTTTGGTGCACCAACATCACCATTTCTAAATTTGGCACCGGGGTCAAATGGGAAAAGTGGCCATAGACATGGGTCTCGACAACACTTCCATTTCCCGAGATCTACACCTAAACTAAATGACATACTCTCTACAATAACATACATATCATCCAAATCAAATAGAGAGTAGAGAAAGGTATCACTCAAATCGACTTCTACTAAGGTGCTCTCATGTGTGTACTCACTACTAGTTTCCCAATAATCACCATGAGTACTCTCAACAATGAAATCACACAAAGTAGAAGAAGAAGTAGCTTCCGCAACTACACATTCCTTACCCTTAAGAGTACTCTCATCTTCCAAGAAGAGATTTCCCTCTTTAGGAGGAATGTTGTCACACCATAGTGGGTTAGCATATAGGCTATAGCTTCCAAGGCAAGCTATACCGTCATTTTCACCACTAGGTTCATTAGGAGTGTTTAAATCATCTTCAAACAAGACATTATACCTAAAAAGAGTGTGATCTACCTCACGGACAGATTTGGAACAAGAAAGTTCCTCACTCTCTAAATGATCAATATCAAGTTTCAAGGATGTTTCAAACACAATATTACCCCAAGAAGAGCTCTCGGGTTCATTCTCACTTTGTTGACCAACATTTTCAAATATTTCACTCACTTGAGTCCTATTAAGCACATCACACACATACTCAAGTGGTGGACAGTTTTCACGAACAAGTTGATCAACACCCATTACACAAGATGATGTACTTCTATTCAACATATAGGCTTCAACACTAGGTGGACATAAATTGATCTCACAAGCGGAGTCAATTTTGTTATCAATAGGGTCAACTAGTGTATCCAAACTCACAATATGTACATCATCATCAAGTGGCAAAGAAACAATAGACTCACATATAGGAAAACTACAACTCACACTCAATGGGCTACTAGCCACACAATTATCATTCACATGTACAAAAGTGTAAGAGTTATCCATTTTACCTTGAAGTCCTTGAGTAGATTCTTCTTTGTCATGGTGTGAAGGTCCTCCAAAAGCTTGGGCAGCAACTTCCTTTTGGCATTGTTCTTCTTCGCTTGCCATGTTGGTACCTACACAAATGTCCTTAGAAATAGAAGGACAACCAATGTTAGCATCGTTTGGTGGTAATCCCCTCACTTTGCTCCACACAACCTCTCTTTTTTCAACTCTCGGATTACCACCTTGCACCCCCTTACTCCTCTCAATCTTTTGTCTCTCATAATAATTCGGGTTGGAGTAGGTAGGCATTTCTCTTCGTGGCTTGGGCAGCATGTAAGTCATGAGGCGATTCCCCCACTGGTCTCTTATAATATTTGGCCAATTTTGCACGTTTGGAACTTTATGTTGTGCAAACCAATTGGCACCTAAGCATACATGACCGTATGTCAATGAAAGAATATCGCACAACACCTCCTCATGGTATTCAAATTGGGAGAAGACAACCTTGACCCTCTCAGTAACCTTAAACCCGTCCAAGAAGTATGGAACAAGTAAAGGCTCACGAAACAACCCCAAGTAGTCAACCATGGATGGAACGATGTAGTTTCTATGGTACCTATCATTTAGCTCAATGAGGCAGCCCGGTATCCCACACATGGTCACCTTTCCGGAGTGTACATTCCTTCTTGGATCTACATTGTAAGGCATACGAGTACCCCTTAGTTTTGGAGATGCATACCCTCTTCTTCTCATTGGACAACCTCCACTAGAGCTAGTATAACCATTCACACTATATCGACTTTGATAAGAAGTACTACAAGGTGGAGAATATGGATCTTCATACTCCTCACGTGTACCCTCATCATAGCTCTCATAGGCTTTGCAAACAAAAGGGTTATACCTAACACCAAATCTAGGTTCGGAGTAAGAAGTGTAAGACTCCTCACATGCCCCAACATCATCATAAGATCCATCACGAGGTCCTACATCATCTCCAAAGTTACCATAAGCACTAGGCACTTCATTCACCTCATTTTCTCCCTGAAAACAGTAACTTTCAAATCTGCCCAAGTCTCGATCATGGCTATTTTCATAGCCTCCGCAATCTCCCTCAACTTCGTAGCCATAAAACCCTTCACTACAATCATAGGCTCCCATGTTGTAGTCACAATAATCCCCGGCTATCGAAGACATATTCCCCTTATATCACCTTTTAAACCTACAAAATGAACAAACAAGATTAGTAGTAAAAACCTCTCACTAACACTCGTATTCACTCACCTTTGTGATTCTCACAATTGGAGCGGCAAATATTGAAAGGTTGTTTATACTCCGGTAGTCAATAGGATGTCCATTCTACTTGGTGGCCGGAATAGATTCTTGTTTGATCGACTCAAGACACAAAAATAAAATTCACTTACGAACTTGAAACAAAGAGGTTACTACGAGTTAAAAATGAGAAAAGCACACAAACAACGAAGACGAGAAGAAACGGATTCAATAATTAATCTACAACTAAGTAGGTGATTACTAGTTGTTAATTAATTCTAGAATCAAGACATGAAACTAATGAAACAATAAGATGAAACTAAGAATCTAAAATTTTGAGCTCGGAAATATTGCGTGAACAGTAGCAGTGATGACATGGCAGTCACGTATTGGTTTCGGTCCCACACAACTTTTGTTGTCCAATTTCAAGTCTTGGTCAATTTTTCAATTTGGACTTTGGTGGAATTTGTTTAAGGAGGGAAATTCAAACAAGTCTTGGAGCCCTTTTCAATTTCAAGTTTTCAAGACTTGACTTTATTGTACTTCTCCTTAAAACATGGATCCTTAAATCATGGAAAAGTGTTGGAAAGTGGTTGAGACTTGATTGATAGGTCTTTGTTGGTTGTAGTGTCTTTCAAGACTAACAAATAATACACCCTTTTCCTTCAACTTTTTAGATTTAACATTCACTTTATCTTCAACAATATATGAAGGTGGTGATGAACATCAACAACAACAACAACAACACCAAGAACTACAACAATAATCTCCAAGAACACCAACAATTTTCACACGGCCACTCCCAAATTCCACAATAACAATATCTCCAACACTTGGCCAAGACAACTACACCTTCAACAAAATGGTTCTCAATCCACCAATTAACAACAATATCACGTGGCCAAGATTATAACAACAACAAGATGAAAGCCACAAGGCCAAAACAGTCCACCACAACAATGTTCAACAACAAATCGGCCAAGTCCAAGTTCACGTATACAACACCAACAATGTAAGCTCAAACATAGATTTAGACTAAAGAGTGTTAGAGATGAAGAAAACTAACACTAGAAACAACAAAACAAGTAAAAATCTCGGCCAAGACACAACAATAACACAATTTCGGCCAAGAACACAAAATGGACAGATTTGCTTCTTTTTGATTTTTCAGTTTTTAACACTTTTTTTTTTGAATTTTCTAACAAGCAAGCCCAAGATTGATCTTGTAGGAACAATATCAAGCCATGCTTTGATACCAAATGATACGAGATTGGCAAGGGAAGCACGAAACAAACACCAAATCAGTCCACTAATCTTAAGGATTCGAGGACCAAGATGGAGACCTCACTCGGATTCGCTACCAACAATAAGAATACAAGATACAAGAGTATATTTTAAAACCAAAACAGTTATAAAACGTGATGAACAAGATGAACAACAATAATACAAGTTTCGGATTCAACGAAGACCCCAAAACAGTCCACTACACAACACATACACGATTTGCAAGAAAATAAAGATAGATAGTGAGACCAAGATTATTACAAGATTAAGAACCAAGTGTATTTCAACACTAACCCCTAATGAATGTAACAATCAAAACCACACTCTTACGGTGACCACCAAGGGAATGAACTCGCCTCAAGATCTACCGTTTCCAAGCAAAGATCAATATTGGCTTTTCCAAGCCCTATGCTAAGGGTGACTTTTCCAAGTCCTACAACTAAGGGTGTTACACTCTCAAAAGAGAGAAAATATGTCTTTCAATTCTTCATCATTCCAAAACTCCAAGAAATGAGCTAAAATGACCTATTTATAGTGTATTACAAAAGAAGACAAAAAGACCACCTTGCCCTTAATGATAGGTGCGGCCATGGTGTGTTAATACACCATGTGTAATGTCCAAAATGCCCTTAATTAAGGTCCAAAACCGTGAGTCCTTAATCTTAAATGCTCCAAGCAATCTTCCACACGCGAGATTGCTTTAAGTTATGCTCAAAACAGGTTCTCCATGCATGTTCTTGTATTCTCGAGGTGACCAAGTCTTGATCCTCTATATGTTGGCCTCCAAAGATGTCATCAAAATATAAGATGGCCATTTGTCCCGTATCATATCCAATGACCTTGTTCCCACTCTCTAACGCATTAGAACACCTCAATACGTGCTTATTATTAAATTGCGCGTCTATCTTCACTAGAAAATTTCAGGAGTTCTCCGTCTGTTCAAATAAGACCCATGTGTTATTTCAGCTGCTAAACACTTTATTTGTGTGCCAACATCTCCCTACCTCATTGTTGTTGCATTAAGTGTCTATTTACATGTCTCTTATTAGCGTATTATTGGTTCAAGGTACCATAATGTGATGACCATCAAAGTAACAATCTCAAAGGTTAAATAAACTAAGTAATGCAAATCTGTAAAATGATGAGTGGCAGCTCAGGGGCACTTGCCTAGCATGGGCCGATCTCGATACCTTTATTTGTGGGTGGCAGCTCAGGGGCATAAGCCTAGCATGGGACGATCCCAATCTTTATATAGGTGGCAGCTCAGGGGCGTAAGCCTAGCATGGGCCGATCCTAATTTATCTTTTTACCACTGATCAGTTGGTCATTTGCATTATATGGATTACAAAGATTATGAAGTAAGAAGGTAAAATGAAGAACGAATGTAATGTACATTGTCCCACAAGTATTTATAATGGTGGTCTACTAGTACTCCTTATACACTTGTATCAGATTTCTATTGAGCTTTTGTATCAAGTGTGTTGCTACTTTCTGCCTTACATATTCAGTACATATTTTCGTACTGACGTCCCTCATGGGGGACCTGCATTTCATGCTGCAGGCAGAGGCACTTCAGCTCATACAACTCACTAGTAGGAGCGCAGTTTGTTCAAGGACTATTGGTGAGCTCCAGGTTGATTCGAGGCTTTCCGAGTCTGCTCCATATATTTTGGTATTGTACAGTAAGTCAAGAGTAGGGCGGGGGTTTGTCCTGACCCTGACTAAGTCTATGTATCTTCTAGAGGCTTTATAGACTAATGTAAAGTTATGGTAGTGTCCTGATTTTAGACATGGTGGCCCCACCGGCCAAGTGCTGTACATATCAGTTTTGGGAGTGTATGTGTAGTTAATTTCATCGATGCATAATATTATGTTGTCAGAACATTTGGTTGTTACAGTTACATGCATGGGAAGTATAAGGTTATGAATTGGTTCTCTCGGGCCTTTATGGCTACGGGTGCCTGTCTGCCCCAATAGGATTTGAGGCGTGACAAGTTTGATACCATTGATGGCATTTTCTAAGCTTCCCTATAAAGCAAGGGGATAAGTACCCTCAGGTTGGTCTAGAAACAAAGAAATGGCTTAAACCTCCTAGGGTTGGCACACGTGAAAAAAACAACCCTCCAAAAATATCCTCCGAAACAAGAAGGTAGAAAGTATCCTACTCCTAATCCTAAGGGGTTCCAATGTTTCAAGTGTTAAGGGTGGGGAAATAAAGCCAATGAATGTCCAAACTGACGGAATGTCATCCTTAGGGAAGTTAATTTATACTATCTTAGAGAGAAGGTGCGCATTAAATTCGAAGATAATGAGACCGAGCCTCAAGATGGAGAGCAACCCGAGAATGAAATGCATGAAGAAGGGGATGGAAAAGTTACTTGGCCGCAAGAGGGTGAGTGTCTAGTTTCTAATTCTGTGGTGAGACGAGTCATGGTTAGTAAGGCCTTAGATGATCCTAGCCAAAAGAAGAATCTATGCCATACTAAGTGCCTTATCAAAGGAGGTGTGTGTACCATGGTGATTGATAGTGGGAGTTGTGCCAATGTTGCTAGTGCCACTCAGGTGGATGTCTAGAAACTACCTAGTACTCCACATGCTAGTCCTTACAAGCTCCAATGGTTGAAAGAGTGTGGACAATTGAAAGTCACAAGGCAATGTGTGATTTGGTTCAAGGTGGGAAACTACCATAATTAAGTGCTTTGTGATGTGATTCTGATGCAAGCATGTCACTTGTTGTTGGGTAGACCTTGGAAATATGATAGGTATACCAAGCATGATGGGAGAACCAACCAGTACTATTTTGAGTTAAATGACCAAAAGTTAACACTTCACCCTCTCTCACCATTTCAAGTGAATGAGGTGCATCTGTAAATGAGAGAGTTGAATGAGAAAGACAAGAAGGACTAGAAAGAGAGAGAACTCGAGAGTGGGGGAGGGGAGGAACCCGAGGGTGTCTCAACTTCAAGGGGGAAGAATACTATGGTGATGTTGGATAGGAAGAAGGATCTCTTCTTGGAACTTGATGACAACACTTCTCTTAGCTCATGTTTTTAACACTAACCCCTCTAATACTTCTATTCCCCATTCGATTTCTCTTGTTTTACAGGAATTTGAGGAAGTCTTTCCCAAGGAACTTCCGCAAGGGTTACCCCCACTTTGGGGCATTGAACATCAAATTGACTTCATTTCGGGCTCAAAATTGCCAAACAAACCGGCCTATAGAAGTAACCCAACGAACACCAAAGAGATACAACATCAAGTTGAGGAACTCCTCAAAAAGGGGTACATCAAAGAGAGCATGAGTCCATGTACGGTTCTGATATTGTTAGTTCTAAAGAAAAAAGGAACATGGCACATCTATGTGGACCGCCGAGCCATAAAAAAAATCACGGTAAAGTATCACCATCCCATTCCTAGATTGGATGATATGCTTGATGAGTTGAATGGTTCTTGTGTGTTTTCCAAGACTGACCTTAGGAGTGGATATCACCAAATAAGAATTCAACCCGGTGATGAGTGGAAAACTACCTTTAAGACTAAATTTGGTCTCTATGAATGGATAGTCATGCTATTCGGCCCAACTAATGCTCCTAGAACTTTCATGCGGTTAATGAATCATGTGATGAAACCCTTCATTGTAAAGTTTGTTGTTGTGTATTTTGATGATGTCTTGGCTATAGAAAGTCCATAGCCGAACATGTGTTGCATTTCCAAAGTGTCTTTGATGTCCTTCGAAAGGAGAAATTGTATGGTAATCTTGAGAAGTGTTCTTTTGGTGTTCATGAAGTTGTTTTCTTGTAAGTTCAAGAGGGTTCGAAGTGGATGAATCTAAGATAGATCCTATAAAGAATTAGCCAACTCCATAAATGGGTTGTCTAGTTTTTATAGACAGTTTGTCAAATGGTTTATCACCATTGCTTCCCCCTTGACTGAGGTCATTCGGTAGGACCAACTATTTTAGTCGGGTGATGAACAAGCTAAGGCATTTGAAACCTTGAAAGTTATGCTCATTTCCACCCTTTTGTTACAATTACCTAACTTTGATAAAATATTTGAAGTTGAATTTGATGCAAGTAAAGTAGGTATAGGGGCTATTTTGATGCAAGACCTAAAACCTATTGCCTACTTTAGTAAGAAGCTTAAGGGCACGACTCTAAATTATTCCACTTAGTATCTAGAGTTATACGCCTTGATTAGAGCTTTGGGTAATTGGCATCACTACTTGTGGCCCAAAGAATTTGTGATCCGAACGGACCATGAATCCTTGAAGCTTCTTAGGGCCCAAGATAAGCTCAACAAATGGCATGCTATGGATTGAATTCCTAGAAACCTTCCCTTATGTCATTCAATACAAAAAGGGTAAGAAAAATGCGGTTACCGACGCATTATCAAGGAAACATGTACTTGTGTCTACCTTATCTTCCAAGTTGATGGGATTTGAGAGCCTCAAATAATTGTAACCGAAAGACCCTCACTTTGATCCTATCTTTAGGGGATGTGAAAAGTTGGGTAGGGAGAAATGGCTCACGGATAGGGGATCCATTCCTTATTCCAAGTATGATGGCTATTTGTTCAAAGGAAGATGGTAATGTGTGACCTCTAGTTCTTGGAGAGAGTTATTTGTTAGAGAGGCACATGATGGTGGCCTAATGGGTCACTTTGGGGTTGAGAAGACCATCAGAATATTGTAGGAACAATTCTATTGGCCAAATATGCGCAACTATGTTGCTAAGATTTGTGTCCAATGTATGAATTGTAGGAGTGCCAAGTCACGTCTCCTTCCTCAAGGGTTGTATACCCCGCTTCCCACTCCTTTACGTCCTTGGTTTGATATATCTATGGATTTTGTTTTGGGGTTTCCAAGGACTAGAAGAGTTAGGGATAGTAATTTTTTTGTGGTTGACCGATTCTCTAAGATGGCATATTTCATTCCATGTTCTAAAAGTGAGGATGCATCTATTTTAGCCTCGTTGTTTGTCGAAAATATTGTTAAGTTACATGGAATCCTGAGGACCATTGTGAGTGATAGGGACTCCAAGTTCCTTAGTCACTTTTGAAAGTCGATCTGGGGTAGGCTTGGTACAAATTTGCTATTTTCAACCACTTGCCACCCACAAACCGATGGCCAAACGGAAGTAGTAAATAGAACCTTGGGTTCTATGCTACAATCCATGGTTAAGGGTAAGATGAATTCTTGGAAGGATCACCTACCCCTAATTGAATTCGCTTACAATTATGTTATGCATTCAAGTACGGGTATGACTCCCTTTGAATGTGTATACGGCCTAAACCCTCTTACTTATCCCTATAGATCTAACCCCTTTGTCAAGTGATCATGTGATGAACCTAGATGGAAGCAAAAGGGACGAAGCCATGAAAATGATACATGAGAAGGTGAGGCTACGACTTGAGAAAAGAAATCAAGAGGTAGCTAAGAGGGCTAACAAAGAGAGGAGACGTCTTGTTCTAGAACTTGGAGATTGGGTATGGGTGAACCTTAGAAAAGATCGGTTTCCATCATAAAGGAAAACCAAGTTGATGCCGAGGGTGATGGTCCTTTTCAAGAGCTCAAAAGGGTAAATGACAATGCATACAAGATTGATCTTCCTCCAGAGTATCAAGTGCACAACACCTTCAATTTGTGTGACCTCTCTCTTATTGACATAGTTGAGGATGACCAAGTAATGAATTTGAGGTCAAATTCTTTTCAAGATGGAGAGGATACGGGTAAAACAAGCTCATGACCATCACAAGGAGCCAAGCTCGGGAGTTACAAAAACTCCATGGCATGTTCATGAATATGCCCGTCTGTGAGTGTGTTATTAAACTATCTATGGGTTACACTTATTAAAGTGTGAAGAGGGCCTATAATTACACTACATGGCCACCCCTTAGACCAAGGGTGTCTTGGTCATTTTCCACACCATTTGTAATAGACTATATATAGAACATATTAGGGTTATTTTCAGCCTTAGTTCATTATTGATATTACACAAGAAAATTTGTATCATTTTGAAAAATTCTCTCTCTATTGAGAAGTCCACCCAAAACATATAGCAAGTTTGGTGACACTTGTGTTGTTCTTTGGCTAGAAACGTGGGTTCTTGAGGTATAAAGTGGGTTCTATGCTAAGTAATAGCATAATCAATAGGCATCAACCCTCACATCAACCAGCATATCTATCAAGTGTCAAGGTTTCTCAATAGTATCTCAATAAGCATTTCTAAGATTCTAACAAGCGTATTGATACAGGACAAATGGCCTTCTTATCTTTTGATGACATCTTTGGAGGCCAACACATAGAGACTCAAGACTTGGTCACCTCGAGAAAACAAGAACATGCATGGAGGACCCGTTTTGAGCATAACTTAAAGCAATCTCGCGTGTGAAAGATTGCTTGGAGCATTTAAGATTGAGGACTCACGGTTTTGGACCTTAATTAAGGGCATTTTGGACATTACACATGGTGTATTAACACACCATGGCCGCACCTATCATTAAGGGCAAGGTGGTCTTTTTATCTTCTTTTGTAATACACTATAAATAGGTCATTTTAGCTCATTTCTTGGCAGATTTTTGGAGAATGAAGAATTGAAAACATATTCTCTCTCTTTTGAGAGTGTAACACCTTAGTTATAGGACTTGGAAAAGTCATCTTTAGCATAGGGCTTGGAAAAGCCAATATTGATCTTTGTTTGGAAACGGTAGATCTTGAGGCGAGTTCATTCCCTTGGTGGTCACCGTAAGAGTGTGGTGTTGCTATCGTAAGTTCTAAGGGTCCTTAGATTTAATATATCTTTGGGTTCTTGGGTCTTATTGTAGTTTATGTCTCACTATCTATCTCTACAATTTCTTGTAGCCGTGTGTTTGTTATTTCTTAATAATATTGTTATTGTTCTTCATGTTCTTCATTCTCGTGTGGTTAATCTAGGGTGTTGTCCGCTGAAAATAGGTGTTAATCACCTCATTACATTGTGTTCTTGTTGTAGATCTTGAATCCGAGAGGGGTCATTCAAAGGGTCCTCGGTTCTCTTGAACTAGTGGACTGTTTTGAGTGTTTGTTTTGTGTTTCCGTTATTTTTCTCGTATCATTTGGTATCAAAGCATGGCTTGATCTTGTTCCTACAAGATCAATCTTGGGCTTTCTTGTTAAAAAAAAAAAAAAAAAAAGGAAAACTGAAATTTCCAGAAAAATAGCAATCTGTCCGTGTTTGTGTTCTTGGCCAAAATCGTGTTCTTGTTGTGTCTTGGCCGAGATTTGTTGTTGTATGTCTAGATCTAATAGTGTTCTTGTTTGTTTTGTTGTTCCTAGTGTTAGTTTTCTTGCCCACTAACACTTTGAGTCTAGATCTAAACTTGAGCTTGAACTTGTTGAAAGGTTGTTGTGAACATAAGCTTGGCCATTGTGGTGGACTGTTTTGGCCTTGTGGTTTTCATCTTGTTGATGTTATAAGCTTGGCCACGTGATATTGTTGTTAATTGGTGGATTGAAAACCATTTTGTTGAAGTTGTAGTTGTCTTGGCCAAGTGTTGGAGATATTGTTATTGTGGATTGGAGTTGGCCGTGTGAAAAATTGTTGGTGTTCTTGAAGATTATTGTTGTAGTTCTTGTTGTTGTTTTTGTTGTTCTTGATGTTCATCACCACCTTCATATATTGTTGAAGATAAAGTGAATGCTAAATCCAAAAAGTTGAAGGAAAAAGGTGTATTATTTGTTAGTCTTGAAAGACACTACAACCAACAAAGACCTATCAATCAAGTCTCAACCACTTTCCAACACTTTTCCATGATTTACGGATCCATGTTTTAAGGAGAAGTACAATAAAGTCAAGTCTTGAAAACTTGAAATTGAAAAGGGCTCCAAGACTTGTTTGAATTTCCCTCCTTAAACAAATTCCACCAAAGTCCAAATTGAAAAATTGACCAAGACTTGAAATTGGACAACAAAAGTTGTGTGGGGCCGAAACCAATACGTGACTGCCATGTCATCACTGCTACTGTTCACGCAATATTTCCGAGCTCAAAAATTTTAGATTCTTAGTTTCATCTTATTGTTTCATTAGTTTCATGTCTTGATTCTAGAATTAATTAACAACTAGTAATCACCTACTTAGTTGTAGATTAATTATTGAATCCGTTTCTTCGTGTCTTCGTTGTTTGTGTGCTTTTCTCATTTTTAACTCGTAGTAACTTCTTTGTCTCAAGTTCGTAAGTGAATTTTATTTTTGTGTCTTGAGTCGATCAAACAAGAATCTATTCCGGCCGCCAAGTAGAATTGACATCCTATTGACTACCGGAGTATAAGCAACTTTCAATATTCGCCGCTCCAATTGTGAGAATCACAAAGGTGAGTGTATTCGAGTGTTGTTGAGGAGCTTTACTACTAATCTTGTTTGTTCATTTTGTAGGTTTAAAGGGTGATATAAGGGGAACATGACTTCGATAGCCGGGGATTATTGTGACTACAATATGGGAGACTATGATTGTAGTGAGGGTTTTTATGGCTACGAAGTTGAGGGAGATTGCGGAGGCTATGAAAATAGCCATACTCGAGACTTGGGCAGATTTGAAAGTTACTGTTTTAAGGGAGAAAATGAGGTGAATGAAGTGCCTAGTGCTTATGGTAACTTTGGAGATGATGTAGGACCTAGTGATGGATCTTGTGATGATGTTGGGGCATGTGAGGAGTCGTACACTTCTTACTCCGAACCTAGATTTGGTGTTAGGTATAACCCTTTTGTTCGCAAAACTTATGAGAGCTATGATGAGGGTACACATGAGGAGTGTGAAGATCCATATTCTCCACCTTGTAGTACTTCTTATCAAAGTCGATATAGTGTGAATGGTTATACTAGCTCTAGTGGAGGTTGTCCAATGAGAAGAAGAGGATATGCATCTCCAAAACTAAGGGGTACTCGTATGCCTTACAATGTAGATCCAAGAAGGAGTGTACACTCCGGAAAGGTGACTATTTGTGGGATACCGGGCTGCCTTATGGTGTTGAATGATAGGTACTATGGAAACTACATTCTTCCGTCCATGGTTGATTACTTGGGGTTATTGCGAGAACCTTTACTTGTTCCATACTACTTGGGCGAGTTCAAGGTTACCGAGAGGGTAAAAGTTGTCTTCTCCCAATTTGATTACCATGAGGAGGTGTGGTGTGATGTTTTTTCCTTAACCTACGGTCATATGAGCTTGGGTGCCGATTGGTTTGCACGACATCAAGTTCCTAACGTGCAAAAGTGGCCTAATATTGTAAGAGACCAATGGGGAAATCGCCTCATAACATACTTGCTGCCCAAACCGCAAAGAGAAATGTTTACCTACTCCAATCCGATTTATGATGAGAGACAAAAGATTGAGAGGAGTAAGGGAGTGCAAGGTGGCAATCCGAGAGTGGAAAAAGGAGAGGATATGTGGAGCGAAGTGAGGGGATTGCCACCAAACCGTGCTAACATTGGTTGTCCTTCCATTTCTAAGGACATTTGTGTAGGTACCAACATGGCAAGCGAAGGCGAACAATGCCAAAAGGAAGTTGCTGCCCAAGCTTGTGGAGGTCCTTCACCTCACGGCAAGGAAGAGTCTACTCAAGATCTTAAAGGTAAAATAGCTAACTCTTACACTTTAGTGCATGTGAATGACAATTGTGTGGCTAGTAAGCCATTGAGTGTGAGTAGTAGCTTACTTATTTATGAGTCTAATGATTCCGTGCCTCTTGTTGATGATGTACATATTGTGAGTTTGGATACACTAGTTGATCCTATTGATGATGAAATTGACTCTTCTTGTAAGATCAATTTATGTCCACCTAGTGTTGAAGCTTATATGTTGAACGGAAGTACCTCGTCTTGTGTAATTGGTGTTGATCAACTTGTTTGTGAAAATTGTTCCCCACTTGAGTATGTGTGTGATGTGCTTAATAGGACTCAAGTGAGTGAAGTATTTGAAAATGTTGGTCAACAAAGTGGGAGTGAACCCGAGATCTCTTCTTGGGGTAATCTTGTGTTTGGCACATCCTTGAAACTTGATATTGATCCATTAGAGTGCGAGGAACTTGCTTATTCCAAATCTGTCCGTAAGGTAGATCACACTCTCTTAGGGTGTAATGTCTTGTTTGAAGATGATTTAAACACTTCTAATGAACCTAGTGGTGAAAATGACGGTATAGCTTACCTTGGAAGCTATAGCCTATATGCTAACCCACTATGGTGTGACAACATTCCTCCTAAAGAGGGAAATCTCTTCTTGGAAGATGAGAGTACTCTTAAGGGTAAGGAATGTGTAGTTGCGGAAGCTACTTCTTCTTCTACTTTGTGTGATTTCATTGTTGAGAGTACTCATAGTGATTATTGGGAAACTAGTAGTGGGTACACACATGAGAGCACCTTAGTAGAAGTCGATTTGAGTGATACCTTTCTCTACTCTCTATTTGATTTGGATGATATGTATGTTATTGTAGAGAGTATGTCATTTAGTTTAGGTGTAGACCACGGGAAAGGGAAGTGTTGTCGAGACCCGTGTCTATGGCCACTTTTCCCATTTGACCCCGGTGCCAAATTTAGAAATGGTGATGTTGGTGCACCAAACTTGTTGCTTGGTCAACATGACAAGCAAAGTGTTACTTTTGATGTATCCTATAACCAAATCCTTTGTACATCTTTTATTGAGTTTTTAATATTCCTTTCAAAGGATTCTTGGTTATATTGCAAATATGTGCAACCTTGGCATGTTGAGATGATTTGTTATGCTAACCCTAACCCTCATGCCATGAGGAATTTGTATTTGTTTGTCCTCTCTTCGGTTTTGCAAGGTTTGGATTCGAGGTCGAATCCTTTTCAAGAAGGGGAGGATGATACAGGACAAATGGCCTTCTTATCTTTTGATGACATCTTTGGAGGCCAACACATAGAGACTCAAGACTTGGTCACCTCGAGAAAACAAGAACATGCATGGAGGACCCATTTTGAGCATAACTTAAAGCAATCTCGCGTGTGAAAGATTGCTTGGAGCATTTAAGATTGAGGACTCACGGTTTTGGACCTTAATTAAGGGCATTTTGGACATTACACATGGTGTATTAACACACCATGGCCGCACCTATCATTAAGGGCAAGGTGGTCTTTTTATCTTCTTTTGTAATACACTATAAATAGGTCATTTTAGCTCATTTCTTGGCAGATTTTTGGAGAATGAAGAATTGAAAACATATTCTCTCTCTTTTGAGAGTGTAACACCTTAGTTATAGGACTTGGAAAAGTCATCTTTAGCATAGGGCTTGGAAAAGCCAATATTGATCTTTGTTTGGAAACGGTAGATCTTGAGGCGAGTTCATTCCCTTGGTGGTCACCGTAAGAGTGTGGTGTTGCTATCGTAAGTTCTAAGGGTCCTTAGATTTAATATATCTTTGGGTTCTTGGGTCTTATTGTAGTTTATGTCTCACTATCTATCTCTACAATTTCTTGTAGCCGTGTGTTTGTTATTTCTTAATAATATTGTTATTGTTCTTCATGTTCTTCATTCTCGTGTGGTTAATCTAGGGTGTTGTCCGCTGAAAATAGGTGTTAATCACCTCATTACATTGTGTTCTTGTTGTAGATCTTGAATCCGAGAGGGGTCATTCAAAGGGTCCTCGGTTCTCTTGAACTAGTGGACTGTTTTGAGTGTTTGTTTTGTGTTTCCGTTATTTTTCTCGTATCACGTATAAAGGTCTACACAAGCTAACATGTGTCTTCGCCTAAGGTGGGTTAAGAGCCCACCCACTTGTAATCACCAACGTTCCATTTTAGGCAAATTAAACCTGAACTAGGCTTAAGATATCTAGATCCACTTCCAGATGATAAACAGGCCTCAATTATCCCTAAGATAGGAAATTCACCTAAAATATGAGAAACTAAGTCAATTATGCCCAAATTATGGTTTTAAAATTGACTAAACGGTCCAACTAACCCGATCAATACAATTAATCAAACCAACACCTAAAACCCATCCAAATCTAACATAATATCATAAACATACTATGAATTATCTCAATCTAACAAGGGGTAAAACCTAGCCTACCTAGATGCTGAAGAAAGGCCAAAGATCTGCTAAATCACCACTTTTTCCTCCCGAGAAGCTTCCACAATATGCTAAGCTATCAAAATCACATTCTACTCATCAATACGAGAATAATGATATCAATATTGCACCATTAAGCTTCAGGTCCAAAAATCACCCAAACTCCCACGTGGGTCCTATTTACAAAAAAATCATATTTTTGAAACCTACCCAGAGTTCCTGCATGCTCAAGGAATCATTACCCTAAAAATGGGTGAAATCCGAGGTAATTTGGGGATAAAATAAAACCCCTAATTTTTTGAGATTTTTGGTCAAGAAATGGAAAAATGAACCATGAATCTAGAGGAATCTTACCTCAATTCCGAAGGAGAATCAAGAAATAAACGGTATTCAAGCTTCCCAAATCACCCACAAGCTTCAATTTTAATTCCCCTCTCTAATTAGGGTTTTGGTCTCAAGAGATTGGGTGAAGAATAAGCAAAATCGGACTAAAATGGCCTATTTATACCTATCCCAGGTACCCCGGGTCAAACGATCGCGACTCGACCCTCGCGATCACGGTATATTAGGGATGCACCTGTGAATCGCGATTGCGATAATCCACCATGATTGCGGCACTTGGGGCCTACTAGGGGTATCACGATTGCAACTCTTGGCTCGTGATTGCGATGCACTAGATAACAACAGTAGACTTGGAATTTTTTAAGTGTCCGCCAAGCCCTCGAGATTCATTTGGAATCCAATTTATGCAAATGAACTATGTAACCATACTAAATTCAACATTCCAGACTCAATGGCACCGTCAAAATTTCTATTTAAGGTCATTTCAATGGAGCATGGGTACCACACAAAATTTTCATTTTCCTAACTTTTTGACCAATAGGTCAAAATGAGCTCGGGTGCCTTGGGACCCGAACCAAGAGTTCACCTAGCCTAAAATCAATATTTAGAGCTACTAGAATAAAGAATTTACATTCATAGTTGTTAGACTGAAGTTTTTGCTCGGTGGCCATTTGGAACTAGCAAAGACTTCAAAATAGGGAATTGACTCTAAAAAACAAACGATCTACCCAATAACCATACTATTAGTACCATCAATTCATAAATGACATACAACAGCTATAGAGAAGCTCTAAGGACGAAAATAAGTGTAAATATGGAAAATGACCTGAAGCGTCGTTACAATATCCAGTACTAAAGGAACTTTCATCCCCAAACGTTAAGGATTAGGATGTACCAGAAGTCTTAAATGGGTGAGGATACTGGGTCCGCATCTTTCTCTTGATCTCCCAAGTAGCCTCCTCTACTGGGTGTTGCTTCTACTGAACCGTAACTACAAGAATCTCTTTAGTACACAACTTCCTGACATCACTAGCCAAAATGAGCTTAGGCTCCTCCACGAAGGTCAACCGCTCATCCAACTGGATTGAGTCTTATCAAACACATGGGATGGGTCAGGAATGTATTACAGCAACATTGAAACATGGAAATTTAGATGGACAACAGGAAAATCTAGAGGTAAAGCTAACTCATAATCCACCTCACCAATAGTACGAAGAATCTCAAAAGGTCCAATATATCTGGAATTGAGCTTGCCCTTCCTCCGAACCTCATCATACCCTTCATGGGCGACACTCAGAGGACTACTTGGTCACCTACTCCAATTCTCAAGGCATAGAGTCTACTATCTGCATAGGCCGTTTGCCTCCTTTTAGCTACTTTCAACCTTTCCTGAATCACCCTGAATCTACCTAATGACTTCTAAAGCAAATCAGTACCACAGGATCAAATCTCGTAAGTCTCAAACCATCCAATCAGAGACGATATCTCCTCCCATAAAAATCCTCAATAGGCGTCATCTCAATACTCGAATGATAAGTGTTGTTATAAGAAAACTTTGCCAAGGCTAAGTGATCCTCCCACTGGCCTCCAAACTCCATAACACAGGCTCAGAGCATATCCTCAAGCACCTAAATAGTCCACTCAGACTGGCCATCGATCTGAGAATGGAAAGCTATAGCTCTATCTGCGTACCCAACTCTCCTGAAAAACTCTCTAAAATCTAGAAGTGAATTCAGAACCTCGATCTAAATTAATAGATATGTGCACACCATGAAAATAGATTATCTAACGTTCATAGATGCGAGCTAACCTCTCAGCACTGAAGGATATTTAAATAGGAAAGAAATGTACTGACTTGGTCAATCGATCCATGATGACCCAAGTACCATTGAAACCACAAGAAGTATGGGGTAAGCCACTAACAAAATCCATGGTAATCCGCTCCCACTTCTACTCGAGAATGGGCAATCTTTGAATCAAGCCACCTAGACACTGATACTCGATGTTTGCATGCTGGCAACATAGGCAACAAGCTAGAAAATCTACCATATCTGTCTTTATACCACTACATAAATCATGTTGTCTCAAATCTTTATACATCTTAGATGTGCTCGAATGAATATAATATCTAAAGCTATGAGCCTCGTGCATAATCAACTGAATTAATTCATCAATCCTTGGAACACAAATGCAGGCATAAAATCGGAAAACGCCTTCGAAAGCTGTGTTCCTCTCAGACTCATCACTCAAAACCTGATCACAAAGGAAGCAAAGCTTATTATCCTCAAACTAGCGATCCTAAATCTACTCAAAAAGCTAAACCCTCACCTTAACACTAGAAAGAATCATCCCAGGGTTTGAAATATCAAGGAAAACCATAAAGTTGGATAAGGACTGAATGTCCCATACCAACGACCTCTGACAATCTGACATACAAGCCACGGTACCCATATTCAATTCCTTACGACTTTAAGCATTTGTTACCATATTAGCCTTTCTTGGATTACAAGATAGAAATATCATAATTCTTAAGAAACTCCATCCATCTACATTGCCTAGCGTTAAGCTCCCTATGGGTCATTAGATTCTAAAGACTGCAATGATCAGTGAAAATCTCACAAAATACAGATAACGTCTCTAAATCATAAGTGGAAAAACTATCACCTCTAACTCTAAATCATGATGGGGTAGTTACAATCATGAGCCTTAGCTGTCCCAAAGCATAATCAATAACATGACCCTGCTATATCAAAACACAACCTAGACCAATATTGGAAGCATCATAATACACAGTGAATCCCTCACCCTCTATAGAAAGAGATAGAATAGGAGCCGAAGTAAGAAAATCCTTAGCTTTCCAAAGCTCGACTCATACTCCTCAGAACATCATAAAGGAACCTCCTTCTAAGTTAATCTAGTCATAGGAACTAAAATAGTAGCAAAACCCTCGATGAATCGTCTATAATAACCGGTCAAACCAAATAAAGCTCCGAACCTCAATCAGAGATATAGGTCTTGCCCAATCATGAATCACCTCAATCTTAGCTGGGTCTACCATAATCCCATCCTTAGATACCACATGTCTAACTAATGTTACTGACTCAACCCAAAACTCACACTAAGAGAACTTGGCAAAAAACACATGATCTCTCAAATTTTGGTGCACAATTCTCAAATGTTGCGCATGCTATTCTCTACTCCTTAAATACATAAGGATGTTATCGATGAACACAATCACAAAAGAATCCAAATAAGGTTTGAATACTTGATTCATCAAATCCATAAATGCAGATGGGGCATTAGTCAATCCAAATGACATCACCAAGAACTCATAATGACCATAATGGGTCTTAAAAGCCATCTTTGGGATATTCTTAGCCCAAATCCTCAACTGATGGTAACGAGATCTTAAATCAGTCTTAGAAAACACCGCTACACCCTAAAACTGGTCAAACAAATCATCAATGCAAGACATAGGATAATGGTTCTTCATCGTCACCTTATTAAGCTACATATAATCAATACACATACTTATGGAGCCATCTTTCTTTTTCACAAAATACACAGGAGCTCCCCTAGGAGGCACACTTGGTGTAATAAAACCCTTACCAAGAAGATCCTGAAGTTGAGAATTTAGCTTTTTACGCTCAGCAGGAGCCATACGGTAAGGTGTTGTAGAAATAGTTTGAGTGTCAAACTCAATATTAATAGCAAATATAAATCTCATGGACATGGGGAATACAGGCAGGTAATTAGGGAACATATCAAGAAACTCACAAACTACAGGAATAGAGTCAAGCTATGGACTCTCCATACAAGCATAACATATATAACCGAGATAAGACTCACAACCCCTCAAAATAAGCCTCCTAGCACAAACATAAGAAATAATCCCCATCGGCTTACGGCTGACCGCTCCCTACCATACGACTGGGGGTATACGAGGCATGGCCAAAGTAATGATCGTGGAAAAAAAACCATGACCGTATGATAATAGGATAACCAACCATGCCCAAAATCACATCAAAATCCACCATATCCAGAATAATAAGATCAGCATGAGTATCAACATCTATAACAGTCACAACACATGGTCTAAAAACTCGATACACTACTAAAGAATCACCCATGGGAACACATCAGGGAACACATCAAGAAACTCACAAACTACAAGAACAGAGTCAAGCGATGAACTCTCCATACTAGTATCACAGATATAAGTAAGATAAGACTCGCAACCCCTCAAAATAAGCCCCCTAGAAAGAACATGATACGGGACAAATGGTCATCTTATCTTTTGATGACATCTTTGGAGTCCAACATATAGAGGCTCAAGACTTGGTCACCTCGAGAATACAAGAACATGCACAGAGGACCCATTTTGAGCATAACTTAAAGCAATCTCGCGTGTTGAAGATTGCTTGGAGCATTTAAGATTGAGGACTCACGGTTTTGGACCTTAATTAAGGGCATTTTGGACATTACACATGGTGTAATTACACACCAAGGCCGCACCTATCATTAAGGGCAAAGTGGTCTTTTTGTCTTCTTTTGTAATACACTATAAATAGGTCATTTTAGCTCATTTCTTGGCACATTTTGAATGATGAAGAATTGAAAGACATATTTTCTCTCTTTTGAGAGTGTAACACCCTTAGTTGTAGGGATTGGAAAAGTCATCCTTAGCATAGGTCTTGGAAAAGCCAATATTGATCTTTGCTTGGAAACGGTAGATCTTGAGGTGAGTTCATTCCCTTGGTGGTCACCGTAAGAGTGTGGTTTTTATTATTACATTTATTAGGGGTTTAGTGTATGATATACACTTGGTTTCTGATTCTTGTCATAATATTGGCCTCATTATCTATCCTTTACTTTTCTTGTTGTTATCTTGTGTAGTGGACTGTTTTTGGGTCCTTTTTGAATCCAAAAATTTATGTTCTTATTGTCATCTTGTTCTTCACGTTTTGTGGCTTTTTTGGGTGTCAAATACGCCATTGTTATCTCGTATTGTTGTTGTTGTAGTGAATCCGAGAGTGGTCTCCATCTTGGTTCTCAAATCCTTAAGATTAGTGGACTGTTTTGGAGGGTGTATTGGACTATTTTGGAGATGTTTCGTGTTTCCCTTGTCTTTCTCGTATCATTTGGTATCAAATCAAGGATTGATTTTGTTCCAACAAAATCAATCTTGGGCTTGTTAGTTGAAAAATTTTAAAAAAAGTGTTGAAAAATCAAAAATCTCAAAAAAAAAGAAATCTGTCCCGTTTTTGTGTTTGAGCTGAAATTTGAGACTTAGATTTAGGAGATTTTAGTGTGTTTTGTTTGTTTCTAGTGTTAGGTTCTTGTTCCCTAACACTAAGAAAGTCTAGATCTTGGATTTGAGCTTAATCCGGGTGGTTTTGAGTTGTTCACCATTGTTAAGTTTAAGGTTGAAGAAACTAGTAAGGTGAAGCTCAAAATTGGAAGGCTTGTTGTTAATATTATGGCTTGAAAAAATGAATGGTTGTGTTATGGAGTTTAACATGAGCAAAAGGAATCCAAAATCATTCAATTTGGAGTTCATTTGGTTTAGTTTCAATCTTTTGAGTGTTCTTGTTATTCTTCATGTTCATCATTTATTGTTGAACAAGAACATTCAATAGGTGTGGTTTGATCTTAAAGAGTGGAGAAAAGAGTGTAGTCTTTTGTTAGTCTTGAAACATATCCCAAAGAACATACAAAAAAAGAAAAGGGACAATAGGACTTTCAAAAAGACACATTACCAAAAGAGAGTAAGGGCACATACCAAGACAAACAAAAGAGGAAAGGAGCCAAAGGCTTTCAAAAGGGTGTCTTGCCAAAAAGGTGCAAGGAAAGTCAAAGTCTTTTGAATTTTGAAAAAGGCTTCAAGTCTTGTGCTTTTCCATCCTTTAGCTGATTTTTCACTCTCCCAAATTAAAAATTTGACCAATCCAAATTGCAAACTGCCATGTCACCAAATTGCCACGTCATCTAAGTGTCACATCATCAACGTTCCCAAAAGAACCTTGAAGCTCAAATTTCAGATTTTAAAGTTTCTTTTCTTTGTTTCGTTAGTTTAATTTCTTGATTCTAGTACTAATTAGCAACTAGTAATCACCTACTAGATTGTGAATTAGTTTTTGAATCCGTTTTTGTCGTGTCTTCGTTATTTATGTGCTTTTCTCATTTTTAATTCGTCGTAACTTTTTGTTTCAAGTTCGTAAGTAGAATTTTCTGTCTTGTGTCTTGAGTTGATCAAACAAGAATCTATTCCAGCTGCCAAGTAGAATTGACATCCTATTAACTACCGGAGTATAAGCAACTTTCAATATTCGCCGCTCCAATTGTGAGGATAAGAAAAGTGAGTGAATACGAGTGTTAGTGAGAAGCTTTTACTACTAATCTTGTTTGTTCATTTTGTAGGTTCAAAGGTTATCGATATAAGGGGAATATGTCTTCGATAGCCGGGGATTATTGTGCCTACAACATGGGAGACTATGGTTGTAGTGAGGGGTTTTATGGCTACGAAGTTGAGGGAGATTGCGGAGGCTATGAAAATAGCCATGATCGAAACTTGGGCAGATTTGAAAGTTACTGTTTTGAGGGAGAAAATGAGATGAATGAAGTTCCTAGTGCTTAAGGTGACTTTGGAGATGATGTAGGACTCGTGATGGATCTTATGATGACGTTGGGGAATGTGAGGAGTCCTACACTTCTCACTATAAACCTAGTTTCGGTGTTAGGTATAACCCTTTCGTTCACAAAGCTTATGAGAGCTATGATGAGAGTACACGTGAGGAGTGTGAAGATTCATATTCTCCACCTTGTAGTACTTCTTATCAAGATCAATATAGTGTGAATGGTTATACTAGCTCTAGTGGAGGTTGTTCAATGAGAAGAAGAGGGTATGCATCTCCAAAACTGAGGGGTACTCGTATGCCTTTACAATGTTGATCCAAGAAGGAGTGTACACTCCGGAAAGGTGACCGTTTGTGGGGTACCGGGATGCCTCATTGTGTTAAATGATAGGTACTATAGAAACTACATTGTTCCATCCATGGTTGATTACTTGGGGTTATTTTGCGAGCCTTTACTTATTCCATACTTCTTGGACAGGTTTAAGGTTACCGAGAGGGTAAAAATTATCTTCTTCAAATTTAATTACCATGAGGAGGTGTGGTGTGATATTTTTCCCATAACCTATGGTCATGTGATCTTAGGCGCCGATTAGTTTGCACAACATAAAGTTCCAAATATGTAAAATTGGCCTAATATTGTAAGAGACCGATGGGGAAATTGCCTCGAGACGTACATTCTGCCCGAGCCACAAAAAAAAGTTCCTACCTACTCCAATTTGAATTATTATGAGAGACAAAAGATTGAGAGGAGTAAGGGAGTGAAAGGTGGTAATCCGAGAGACGAAAAAGGAGAGGTTGTGTTGAGAGAAGTGAGGGGATTACCACCAAACCGTGCTAACTTTGGTTGTCCTTCTATTTCTATGGACATTTGTGTAGGTACCAACATGGCAAGTGAAGGCGACCAATGTCAAAAGGAAGTTGCTTCCCAAGCTTATGGAGGACCTTCACCTCACGGCAAGAAAGAGTCTACTCAAGATCTTCAAGGTAAAATAGCTAACTCTTATACTTTAATGCATGTGAATGATAACTGTATGGCTAGTAATCCATTGAGTGTGAGTAGTAGCTTACTTATTTATGAGTCTAATGATTCCTTGCCTCTTTTTGATGATGTACATATTGTGAGTGTGTATACACTAGTTGATCCTATTGATGATGAAATTGACTCCTCTTGTGAGATCAATTTATGTCCACCTAGTGTTGAAGCCTATATGTTGAATGGAAGTACATCATCTTGTGTAATGGGTGTTGATCAACTTGTTTGTGAAAACTGTCCACCACTTGAGTATGTGTGTGATGTGCTTAATAGGACTCAAGTGAGTGAAGTATTTGAAAATGTTGGTCAACAAAGTGAGAATGAACCCGAGAGCTCTTCTTGGGGTAATATTATTTTTGAAACATCCTTGAAACTTGATATTGATCATTTAGAGAGTGAGGAACTTGCTTGTTCCAAATCTGTCCGTGAGGTAGATCACACTCTTTTTAGGTATAATGTCTTGTTTGAAGATGATTTAAACACTCCTAATGAACCTATTGGTGAAAATGATGGTATAGCTTGCCTTGGAAGCTATAGCCTATATGCTAACCCACTATGGTGTGACAACATTCCTCCTAAAGAGGGAAATCTCTTCTTGGAAGATGAGAGTACTCTTAAGGGTAAGGAATGTGTAGTTACGGAAGCTACTTCTTCTTCTATTTTGTATGATTTCATTGTTCAGAGTACTCATGGTGATTATTGGGAAACTAGTAGTGAGTACACACATGATAGCACCTTAGTAGAAGTCGATTTGAGTGATACCTTTCTCTACTCTCTATTTGCTTTGGATGATATGTATGTTATTGTAGAGAGTATGTCATTTAGTTTGGGTGTCGACCACGGGAAAGGGAACTATTGTCGAGACCCGTGTCTATGGCCACTTTTCCCATTTGACCCCGGTGCCAATTTTAGAAATGGTGATGTTGGTGCACCAAACTTGTTGCTTGGTCTACATGACAAGCAAAGTGTCACTCTTGATGTATCCTATAACCAAATCCTTTGTACATTTTTTATTCAGTTTTTAATATTCCTTTCAAAGGATTCTTAGTTATATTGCAAATATGTGCAACCTTGGCATGTTGAGATGATTTTTTATGCTAACCCTCATGCCATGAGGAGTTTGTATTTGTTTGTTCTCTCTTCGGTTTTGCAAGGTTTGGATTCGAGGTCGAATCCTTTTCAAGAAGGGGAGGATGATACGGGACAAATGGCCATCTTATCTTTTGATGACATCTTTGGAGTCCAACATATAGAGGCTCAAGACTTGGTCACCTCGAGAATACAAGAAAATGCATGGAGGACCCGTTTTGAGCATAACTTAAAGCAATCTCGCGTGTGGAAGATTTCTTGGAGCATTTAAGATTGAAGACTCACGGTTTTGGACCTTAATTAAGGGCATTTTGGACATTACACATGGTGTATTTACACACCATGGCCGCACCTATCATTAAGAGCAAAGTGGTCTTTTTGTCTTCTTTTGTAATATACTATAAATAGGTCATTTTAGCTCATTTCTTGGCACATTTTGAATGATGAAGAATTGAAAGACATATTTTCTCTCTTTTGAGACTGTAATACCCTTAGTTGTAGGGCTTGGAAAAGCCATCCTTAGCATAGGGCTTGGAAAAGCCAATATTGATATTTGCTTGGAAACGGTAGATCTTGAGGTGAGTTCATTCCCTTGGTGGTCACCGTAAGAGTGTGGTTTTTATTATTACATTTATTAGGGGTTTAGTGTATGATATACACTTGGTTTCTGATTCTTGTCAGAATATTGGCCTCATTATCTATCCTTTACTTTTCTTGTTGTTATCTTGTGTAGTGGACTGTTTTTGGGTCCTTTTTGAATCCAAAAATTTATGTTCTTATTGTCATCTTCACGTTTTGTGGCTGTTTTGGGTGTCAAATACGCCATTGTTATCTCGTATTGTTGTTGTTGTAGTGAATCCGAGAGTGGTCTCCATCTTGGTCCTCAAATCCTTAAGATTAGTGGACTGTTTTGGAGGGTGTATTGGACTGTTTTGGAGTTGTTTCATGTTTCCCTTGTCTTTCTCGTATCAGAACATAAGAAATAATCCCCATTGGCTTACGACTAACTACTCCCTACCACACGACTAGGTGATACAAAATCGAACCAACAACAACAAGAACATCAAGTAGACTCGGATTTCAGTCCAACAACACCAAGAACAACAAGTTTAACATTCAGTTTTTCAGCCCAACAACACGAGAACAACAAGATAGATAACAATGCTAGTGAATCGAAAAGAGCCCCACACGGCTTCACTAGACTTCAAGATAACAAAATCAACAACAACAACAAGATAAAGAAAGATAGATAACTTGACATATAACATTCAAGAAACTAAGAACCCTAACATCAAGAGAGGACCCTAAGTCTAATGAATATAAACACCAAGTTCTTACGAGGACCAAGAGGCACTCAAAGACCTCAAAACCCTTGTTTCTAGCCAAAGAGACAACACAAGTATCCCTCTACTTGTGAGGAAATAGTGGCGGCTTCCAAGTGTGGAAGAGAGAGAGAAATGTTTAGTATTTTAGGTTACAAATTTCAGCATTCAAAAAGTGAAGTCTAACTCTCTAACATGTTCTATTTATACTACAAACAAAAAGGGTAAAATGACCCATCCGCCCTTGCTTCTTGTGCCAACCTTGAAGAGTAGTTTATTACACATTAGGACCCCTCTTCACACATAAAAACGTTTAGGTCCTTGGTTGGTTCAATCACCAACTCACACACGGCCACTTGCATGAACAAAGCTTGGAGTTTTTGTAATTCCCGAGCTTGGCTTCGTGTGAAAGGCCGTGTACGTGTGGAGGCTGCCCCACCCGTATCATCCTCTCCATCTTGAGAGGAATTTGACCTCAAATTCAGCATTTGGTCATCTTCAACCACATCAACGAGGGAGAGATCACCAACGTTGAAAGTGTTGTGCACTTGATATTCGGGTGGAAGGTCAATCTTGTAGGCGTTGTCATTGATTCTCTCAAGTACTTGGAAAGGACCATCACCCCTTGGCAGCAATTTGGACTTCCTTTGAGCTGGAAACTGATCCTATCGAAGATGCACCCACACCCAATCTCCGGGTTCAAGCACAAGCCTTCTTCTCCCTTTGTTTACCCTTTTTGCAACCTCTTGGTTCTTCTTTTCAAGCTTGAGCCGCACCGTCTCATGCATTTTCTTCATTGCCTCGGCTCTTTTATTTCCATCTAAGCTGGTCATGAGATCACTAGACAAAGGAGTGAGATCTAAAGGGGTAAGGGGATTTAGGCCGTAAACACATTCAAAGGGAGTCATTCCCGTGCTCGAATGTATTACCCGGTTGTATGCAAACTCCACCAAGGGTAGGTGATCTTCCCATGAAGTCAGTTTACCTTTAACCATAGAACGTAGCATAGACCCTAAGGTTCTATTTACTACCTCCGTTTGGCCATCGGTTTGTGGGTGGCAAGACGTGGAGAAAAGTAACTTCGTTCCAAGCCTACCCCACATGGACTTCCAAAAGAGACTTAGGAACTTGGAGTCCCTATCGCTCATAATAGTCCTCGGTACCCCGTGAAGCTTTACAACATGTTCAACAAATAATGAAGCTACACTACGAGCATCCTCGGTTTTAGCACATGGAATAAAATGAGCCATTTTAGAGAATCTATCAACAATAACAAAAATGCTATCTCGGCCCTTTCTAGTCCTTGGCAGCCCCAAAACAAAATCCATCGAAATGTCCAACCAAGGTCTAAGGGGAGTAGGGAGTGGGGTGTACAATCCTTGAGGTAGGAGACGAGATTTCGCACTCCGGCAGGCCACGCATTGACTACAAATTTTAGTGACGTCTTTGCGCATTTTTGGCCAATAGAAGTTCTCCTCTAAGATTCCGAGGGTCTTGTCTACCCCAAAGTGCCCCATGAGGCCTCCGTCATGGGCCTCCCTCACAAATAATTCCCTCCAAGAACTAGAAGGAACACACAACCGCCTCCCTTTGATCAAATACCCATCGAACCGAGAGTAGGAGGAATGGTCATTCTCTTTAAGCCAACGGTCCCTTCCCCACTCTTCGCATTCCCTAAAGATAGGAGCAAAGGTAGGATCCTCGGGATACAACAACCGCAAGCTCTCAAAACCCATCAATTTCGAAGACAAGGTAGCAACAAGCACATGCTTCCTAGACAAGGCATCGGCAACAACATTTTCCTTTCCCCTTTTGTAATGAATTACATAAGGGAAAGTCTCGATGAACTAAATCCACTTAGCATGGCGCCTATTCAACTTGTCTTGGCTCTTAAGGTGTTTCAACGACTCATGATCCGTTTGTATCACAAACTCCTTAGGCCACAAATAATGTTGCCAATTTCCCAAAGCTCTAACAAGGGCGTACAACTCCAAATCATAAGTTGAGTAATTAAGAGTTGCCCCTTTGAGTTTTTCACTGAAATAAGCAACGGGCTTACCTTCTTGCATCAAAACAGCCCCGATGCCAACCTTACTAGCATCACACTCTACTTCAAACATCTTATCAAAATCGGGCAATTGCAATAAAGGCGCCGAGATGAGCGTAGCTTTCAAGGCCTCAAAAGCCCTAGCTTGCTCATCACCCCATTTAAAGGGTCCGTCTTTTCTAATTACCTTGGTTAAGGGGGCTGCTATGGAGATAAATCCTTTGACAAACCTCCTATAGAAGCTTGCCAACCCGTGGAAACTTCGGATTTCTCCAATAGTTTTAGGGGTCGGCCAACTTCGAATAGAGTCTATCTTGGAATCGTCCACTTCCACACCCCTTGAGCTCACGACAAAACCCAAGAATATAACCTTATCAACACCAAAAGAACACTTCTCCATGTTGGCATACAACTTCTCCTTTCGGAGCACATCAAACACACATCTCAAATGCATTACATGATCATCAATAGATTTACTATATACCAACACATCATCAAAGTAAACCACCACAAATTTTCCAATATAAGGCTTCATTACATGATTCATTAGCCTCATAAAGGTGCTAGGAGCATTGGTAAGGCCGAAGGGCATGACCAGCCACTCATATAGACCGAATTTGGTCTTGAATGCGGTCTTCCACTCATCACCGGGTTGCATGCGAATTTGGTGATAGCCACTCCTAAGGTCCACTTTAGAAAACAAACAAGATCCGTGGAGTTCATCTAACATATCATCTAGTCTAGGGATTGGATGACGATACCTTATAGTGATTTTATTGATGGCTCTACAATCGACGCACATACGCCAAGTTCCGTCCTTCTTTGGTACCAAAAGCACCGGAACAGCACACGGACTCATGCTTTCCTTGATGTATCCCTTGTTGAGAAGCTCCTCAACTTGTCTTTCAAGCTCCTTAGTGTCCATGGGATTGCTCCTATAGGCCGGTTTGTTAGGAAGTTGTGAACCCGGTACCAAGTCAATTTGGTGCTCAATTCCCCGAAGTGGGGGCAATCCTTGCGAAAGTTCTTGAGGAAATACATCTTCATACTCCTGCAACACACAAGAAATCAAAGGGGAAATGGAAGAATTAGTGGGGTTAGTATTAAAACAATGGGCCAAGAGTAACATCGGCTTGTTTTCATCATGATCCACGAAGAGTTCTTTCCTCCTAGCCAACATCACTACATTTTCCATCTCCCTTGTCGTTGGGACAGCCTCGGATGTCCCGACTTCCTCACCTACGGCACTCCCCCCCTTTTTTCCCTTCCCGGATTCCTTTCATTTTCCCTTCAACTCTCTCATCTTTTGGTGCCACTCGTTTACTTGGGAGGGTGAAAGAGGATGAAGTGTGACCTTTCGGCCATCCTTCTCAAGCGTATACCGGTTGGTCCTCCCATCGTGTTTAGTAGACCTAATATTGCCATGGTCTACCTAACAACAAGTGACATGCTTGCATTGGGATCACGTCACAAAGTACCTCATCGTGGTAGTTTCCCACCTTAAACCGAATCACACATTGCCTTGTGACCCTTAATTCACCACAATCATTCAACCATTGTAGCTTGTAAGGACTAGTGTGTGGTGTAGTTGGTAGCTTCAAGAAATTCACCATAGCATGGCTCGCAACATTTGTACAACTACCACTATCAATCACCAAGGTGCACACATTCTCCTTTACAAGACACTTAGTATGGAATAGATTTTCCCTTTGACTCGGGTCACCTATCGCCTTATTAATCATGACACGTCTAACCACAAAGTTAGGAACCACACACTCCCCTTCTTGTGGAAAGACATCTTCACTACCGTCTACTTCATCATCATTCGGCCCATTTTCAGCTCCCTCTCCATCTTGAGGCTCGGCCTCATCCTCCCCCCTTTCGGAATCCACCTCCTCACCAAGGTAGTACACCTTTCCTTCTCGTAGGATCACATTGTGCCGGTTCGGACATTCATTGGCCTTATGCCCCCAACCTTGGCACTTGAAGCATTGGAACCCCTTTGGGTTGGGATATTTGGGAGCCTCCGGTTTCGGAGGGAATTTAGGGACGGTTTTGGACTCGGGCAGCTTCATAGGAGTGGGTTGGTCCTTGTTTTTGGTCCAACCCGAGGGGGTTTGTACCCTTGCCTTGAAGGATGATCTCTCCTTAAGTTCCCTTTCAATCTCAAGGGCCGCTTGGAATATACCGTCAATGGTTTCAAACCGGTGAAGGGTCAAATGAGTGGAGATCTCTTTGTTCAACCCACACTTGAACCGGATGATGTCGTGACTGATTTGCTCCCCACGATGATCAAGTTTCAACATGAGTTGTTGGAACTCGTCAAAATAGGCCATCACACTCTTGCCTCCTTGCCGCAAGCCATATAATCTAGCAAGCAAATCATGACGATATCTCTCGGGAAGGTATCATTGTCTCATCAAATACCTCAACCGATACCAAGGTGGTGGCTGCCCATCGACTAATTCATTACCAAATCGTTTAACATACTCCCACCAAGTGTTAGCATAGCCCTCAAGGTGAGCTATAGTGATACGGTTGGGACAGCCTCCACACGTACACGGCCTTTCACACGAAGCCAAGCTCGGGAATTACAAAAACTCCAAGCTTTGTTCATGCAAATGGCCGTGTGTGAGTTGGTGATTGAACCAACCAAGGACCTAAACGTTTTTATGTGTGAAGAGGGGTCCTAATGTGTAATAAACTACTCTTCAAGGATGGCACATGAAGCAAGGGCGGATGGGTCATTTTGCCCCTTTTGTTTGTAGTATAAATAGAACATGTTAGAGAGTTAGACTTCACTTTTTGAAATCTGATTTTTGTAACCTAAGCACTAAACATTTCTCTCTCTCTCTTCCACTCTTGGAGCCGCCACCAAAATCTCACAAGTAGAGGGATACTTGTGTTGTCTCTTTGGCTAGAAACAAGGGTTTTGAGGTCTTTGAGTGCCTCTTGGTCCTCGTAAGAACTTGGTGTTTACATTCATTAGACTTAGGGTCCTCTCTTGATGTTAGGGTTCTTAGTATCTTGAATGTTATATGTCAAGTTATCTATCTTTTCTTTATCTTGTTGTTGTTGTTGATTTTGTTATCTTAAAGTCTAGTGAAGCCGTGTGGGGCTATTTTCGATTCACTAGCATCGTTGTTCATCTTGTTGTTCTCGTGTTGTTGAGCTGAAAAACTGAAATTTAAGCTTGTTGTTCTTGTGTTGTTGGACTGAAATTCGAACCAACTTGTAGTTCTTGGTGTTGTTGGTTTGATCTTGTATCATTTGGTATCAAAGCTTGACCGGTTGTGTTCCAACATAACCCATCTTGGGCTAGTACACGGCTTAAACAAACAACACCAAAAGGGAAATTCTGAAAATCAGTCCTTTAAAAGTGGAATCCGAAAATGATGTTGCATGTCTAGATCTAAGTGTTAATTTTGCTTGTTTAGTGAGTTCCTAGTGTTGGTTTCTTTCTCACCAACACTAAGGTGTCTAGATCCGAAAGCTGAGCTTGAAAACTTGAACTTTGTGTAGTGACTTGAAGTGGCCGAAAGTTGTATGTTGTTGATGACCAAAAGAAAATAAAATCGGTGGATGTTGTGTTTATGTGCTAAAGAAGTTGAAGAAGATTGTTGAGGTGTTCATCTTTTGAACTTGTTCATCTTGTTCATCTTGTGTGTGCTCAATTTGTAAGAAAAGCTATAAAGTTGTTGTGAAAGACTTGCATCCATCACCTTGTAGTCTTGTCAATCACTTTTCCCTAATTCAAGGAGCCTTGTTTTGTGGGATTAGTCTACCAAACATCCCTTTCTTGAGTTTGAAAAGGGTGAAATATTACAAGATTTTATTTTCCCACCAAAAACACTTTGAAAACTATAACAAGTTGTGTGAATATTGACAAAAAAAAAAAAAAAAAAAGAGACGTGTGGGACCATTGCATGCTGCCACGTCACTATAAGCTCAACTTAGGATATTCTTTGGTTGCTAATTGTTGATCCTTGGTTTCCCTTACTTGGTCCTAGAACTAATTAACAAACTAGTACATTCCTACTAAGTTGTCAATTAGATCCTTGAGCCGTTTGTTCGTGTTAACGTTTATTTGAGTGCTTTTATTCGTTTGAATGAGTTGCTGATTTTTGACTCTAGTCCGACAAGAATTCTTTGAGTCTTCAAACAAGAATCCATTCCGGATAAGAGTTTACTCATACCTTAAAATTTTCACGGTTACTAGCCAATTATACAACACTTGTGGAACACGAACTTGTGGTGAACTAAGGCGGATAATATCTTGACAATGGAAGGAACTACGTCTCATAGTGTGGATACTAATGCCCTTGATTCTATGAGGGTCACTCTTGAGGCCGTTACCCGGACACTTGAAAGGATGAATTCGGAATTTGGGGCCGTGAGAGGGGACTTGGCAGCAATAAAGGGGGAAGTGTCGACTATTAGTGGGAGATTAGAACAAGTGGAGAGTCAAAGGAACTCTCGTCCTTCTACTCCTCTACATGTATCTACCAATGGTCATGATAGAACCTCCTCCGCAACCATCACCCCCGAAACAGTCCACCAAATGCTAAATGCACCCCAAGCTCCACTAAATACCGCAAGCCAAACTACCTATTTTCCTCCAAACCGAGACTCCACTAGACCACTACATTTCCAAGCCCCTCTAATTCCACAAGGGGGATTTGGACGCCAAGTACCTCCACTAAATCCGAACCCTCCATTCCAAGCTCCCTTAAACCAAAGACCACAAATTCCAAATCCTCCGAATCAAAATGGCCAAGGCCGACCAGCCCACTTTGAAGGATACGGTAGAGAGGAGTATGAAGGAGATGGAGTCTTTGATGATGCTTATATGAGGGAGGAGGAGTTAAGAGGGGGTCGAGGAGAACCTAGGAGATACCGGGGGTATGGAGATCGGGGAAACCGACACCAAGAGAGAGACGTAGGCATCAACACCATCAAGTTGAGCCTACCCATCTTTAAGGGTGAAAGTGATCCTGAGGCCTACTTGACTTGGGAATCGGCTTGTGACAAAGTTTTCCAAGTTAATGACATCTCGGACGAAAAGAAGAGTTGCTACGCTATAGCTCACCTCGAGGGCTATGCTAACACTTGGTGGGAGTATGTTAAACGATTTGGTAATGAATTAGTCGATGGACAGCCACCACCTTGGTATCGGTTGAGGTATTTGATGAGACAACGATACCTTCCCGAGAGATATCGTCATGAGTTGCTTGCTAGGTTATATGGCTTGCGGCAAGGAGGCAAGAGTGTAATGGCCTACTTTGACGAGTTCCAACAACTCATGTTGAAACTTGATCATCGTGGGGAGCAAATCAGCCACGACATCATCCGGTTCAAGTGCGGATTGAACAAAGAGATCTCCACTCATTTGACCCTTCACCGGTTTGAAACCATTGACGGTATATTCCAAGCGGCCCTTGAGATTGAAAGGGAACTTAAGGAGAGATCATCCTTCAAGGCAAGGGTACCAACTCCCTCGGGTTGGACCAAAAACAAGGACCAACCCGCACCTACGAAGCTGCCCGAGTCCAAAACAGTCCCTAAATTTCCCCCGAAACCGGAGGCTCACAAATATCCCAACCCAAAGGGGTTCCAATGCTTCAAGTGCCAAGGTTGGGGGCATAAGGCCAATGAATGTCCGAACCGGCGCAATGTGATCCTACGAGAAGGAAAGGTGTACTACCTTGGTGAGGAGGTGGATTCCGAAAGGGGGGAGGATGAGGCCGAGCCTCAAGATGGAGAGGGAGCTAAAAATGGGCCGAATGATGATGAAGTAGACGGTAGTGAAGATGTTTATCCACAAGAAGGGGAGTGTGTGGTTCCTAACTTTGTGGTTAGACGTGTCATGATTAGTAAGGCGATAGGTGACCCGAGTCAAAGGGAAAATCTATTCCATACTAAGTGTCTTATAAAGGAGAATGTGTGCACCTTGGTGATTGATAGTGGTAGTTGTACAAATGTTGCGAGCCATGCTATGGTAAATTTCTTGAAGCTACCAACTACACCACACACTAGTCCTTACAAGCTACAATGGTTGAATGATTGTGGTGAATTAAGGGTCACACGGCAATGTGTGATTCGGTTTAAGGTGGGAAACTACCACGATGAGGTACTTTGTGACGTGATCCCAATGCAAGCATGTCACTTATTGTTAGGTAGACCATGGCAATATGATAGGTCTACTAAACACGATGGGAGGACCAACCGGTATACGCTTGAGAAGGATGGCCGAAAGGTCACACTTCATCCTCTTTCACCCTCCCAAGTAAACGAGTGGCATCAAAAGATGAGAGAGTTGAAGGGAAAGGGGAAGGAATCCGGGAAGGGAGAAAAGGGGGGGAGTGCCGTAGGTGAGGAAGTCGGGACATCCGAGGCTGTCCCAACGACAAAGGAGATGGAAAATGTGGTGATGTTGGCTAGGAGGAAAGAACTCTTCGTGGATCATGATGAAAACAAGCCGATGCTACTCTTGGCCCATTGTTTTAATACTAACCCCACTAATTCTTCCATTTCCCCTTTGATTTCTTATGTGTTGCAGGAGTATGAAGATGTATTTCCTCAAGAACTTCCGCAAGGATTGCCCCCACTTCGGGGAATTGAGCACCAAATTGATTTGGTGCCGGGTTCACAACTTCCAAACAAACCGGCCTATAGGAGCAATCCCATGGACACTAAGGAGCTTGAAAGACAAGTTGAGGAGCTGCTCAACAAGGGATACATCAAGGAAAGCATGAGTCCGTGTGCTGTTCCGGTGCTTTTGGTACCAAAGAAGGACGGAACTTGGCGTATGTGCGTCGATTGTAGAGCCATCAACAAAATCACTATAAGGTATCGTCATCCAATCCCTAGACTAGATGATATGTTAGATGAGCTCCACGGATCTTGTTTGTTTTCTAAAGTGGACCTTAGGAGTGGCTATCACCAGATTCGCATGCAACCCGGTGATGAGTGGAAGACCGCATTCAAGACCAAATTCGGTCTATATGAGTGGCTGGTCATGCCCTTCGGCCATACCAATGCTCCTAGCACCTTTATGAGGCTAATGAATCATGTAATGAAGCCTTATATTGGAAAATTTGTGGTGGTTTACTTTGATGATGTGTTGGTATATAGTAAATCTATTGATGATCATGTAATGCATTTGAGATGTGTGTTTGATGTGCTCCGAAAGGAGAAGCTGTATGCCAACATGGAGAAGTGTTCTTTTGGTGTTGATAAGGTTATATTCTTGGGTTTTGTCGTGAGCTCAAGGGGTGTGGAAGTGGACGATTCCAAGATAGACTCTATTCGAAGTTGGCCGACCCCTAAAACTATTGGAGAAATCCGAAGTTTCCACGGGTTGGCAAGCTTCTATAGGAGGTTTGTCAAAGGATTTAGTTCCATAGCAGCCCCCTTAACCGAGGTAATTAGAAAAGACGGACCCTTTAAATGGGGTGATGAGCAAGCTAGGGCTTTTGAGGCCTTGAAAGCTACGCTCATCTCGGCGCCTTTATTGCAATTGCCCGATTTTGATAAGATATTTGAAGTAGAGTGTGATGCTAGTAAGGTTGGCATCGGGGCTGTTTTGATGCAAGAAGGTAAGCCCGTTGCTTATTTCAGTGAAAAGCTCAAAGGGGCAACTCTTAATTACTCAACTTATGATTTGGAGTTGTACGCCCTTGTTAGAGCTTTGGGAAATTGGCAACATTATTTGTGGCCTAAGGAGTTTGTGATACGAACGGATCATGAGTCGTTGAAACACCTTAAGAGCCAAGACAAGTTGAATAGGCGTCATGCTAAGTGGATTGAGTTCATCGAGACTTTCCCTTATGTACTTCATTATAAAAGGGGAAAGGAAAATGTTGTTGCCGATGCCTTGTCTAGGAAGCATGTGCTTGTTGCTACCTTGTCTTCGAAATTGATGGGTTTTGAGAGTTTGCAGTTGTTGTATCCCGAGGATCCTACCTTTGCTCCTATCTTTAGGGAATGCGAAGAGTGGGGAAGGGACCGTTGGCTTAAGGAGAGTGACCATTCCTCCTACTCTCGGTTCGATGGGTATTTGTTCAAAGGGAGGCGGTTGTGTGTTCCTTCTAGTTCTTGGAGGGAATTATTTGTGAGGGAGGCCCATGACGGAGGCCTCATGGGGCACTTTGGGGTAGACAAGACCCTCGGAATCTTAGAGGAGAACTTCTATTGGCCAAAAATGCGCAAAGACGTCACTAAAATTTGTAGTCAATGCGTGGCCTGCCGGAGTGCGAAATCTCGTCTCCTACCTCAAGGATTGTACACCCCACTCCCTACTCCCCTTAGACCTTGGTTGGACATTTCGATGGATTTTTTTTTGGGGCTGCCAAGGACTAGAAAGGGCCGAGATAGCATTTTTGTTATTGTTGATAGATTCTCTAAAATGGCTCATTTTATTCCATGTGCTAAAACCGAGGATGCTCGTAGTGTAGCTTCATTATTTGTTGAACATGTTGTAAAGCTTCACGGGGTACCGAGGACTATTGTGAGCGATAGGGACTCCAAGTTCCTAAGTCTCTTTTGGAAGTCCATGTGGGGTAGGCTTGGAACGAAGTTACTTTTCTCCACGTCTTGCCACCCACAAACCGATGGCCAAACGGAGGTAGTAAATAGAACCTTAGGGTCTATGCTACGTTCTATGGTTAAAGGTAAACTGACTTCATGGGAAGATCACCTACCCTTGGTGGAGTTTGCATACAACCGGGTAATACATTCGAGCACGGGAATGACTCCCTTTGAATGTGTTTACGGCCTAAATCCCCTTACCCCTTTAGATCTCACTCCTTTTTCTAGTGATCTCATGACCAGCTTAGATGGAAATAAAAGAGCCGAAGCAATGAAGAAAATGCATGAGACGGTGCGGCTTAAGCTTGAAAAGAAGAACCAAGAGGTTGCAAAAAGGGTAAACAAAGGGAGAAGAAGGCTTGTGCTTGAACCCGGAGATTGGGTGTGGGTGCATCTTCGAAAGGATCGGTTTCCAGCTCAAAGGAAGTCCAAGTTGCTGCCAAGGGGTGATGGTCCTTTCCAAGTACTTGAGAGAATCAATGACAACGCCTACAAGATCGACCTTCCACCGGAATATCAAGTGCACAACACTTTCAACGTTGGTGATCTCTCCCTCGTTGATGCAGTTGAAGATGACCAAATGCTGAATTTGAGGTCAAATTCCTCTCAAGATGGAGAGGATGATACGGTTGGGACAGCCTCCACACGTACACGGCCTTTCACACGAAGCCAAGCTCGGGAATTACAAAAACTCCAAGCTTTGTTCATGCAAATGGCCGTGTGTGAGTTGGTGATTGAACCAACCAAGGACCTAAACGTTTTTATGTGTGAAGAGGGGTCCTAATGTGTAATAAACTACTCTTCAAGGATGGCACATGAAGCAAGGGCGGATGGGTCATTTTGCCCCTTTTGTTTGTAGTATAAATAGAACATGTTAGAGAGTTAGACTTCACTTTTTGAAATCTGATTTTTGTAACCTAAGCACTAAACATTTCTCTCTCTCTTTTCCACTCTTGGAGCCGCCACCAATATCTCACAAGTAGAGGGATACTTGTGTTGTCTCTTTGGCTAGAAACAAGGGTTTTGAGGTCTTTGAGTGCCTCTTGGTCCTCGTAAGAACTTGGTGTTTACATTCATTAGACTTAGGGTCCTCTCTTGATGTTAGGGTTCTTAGTATCTTGAATGTTATATGTCAAGTTATCTATCTTTTCTTTATCTTGTTGTTGTTGTTGATTTTGTTATCTTAAAGTCTAGTGAAGCCGTGTGGGGCTATTTTCGATTCACTAGCATTGTTGTTCATCTTGTTGTTCTCGTGTTGTTGAGCTGAAAAACTGAAATTTAAGCTTGTTGTTCTTGTGTTGTTGGACTGAAATTCGAACCAACTTGTAGTTCTTGGTGTTGTTGGTTTGATCTTGTATCACGGAGTGCGAAATCTCGTCTCCTACCTCAAGGATTGTACACCCCACTCCCTACTCCCCTTAGACCTTGGTTGGACATTTCGATGGATTTTGTTTTGGGGCTGCCAAGGACTAGAAAGGGCCGAGATAGCATTTTTGTTATTGTTGATAGATTCTCTAAAATGGCTCATTTTATTCCATGTGCTAAAACCGAGGATGCTCGTAGTGTAGCTTCATTATTTGTTGAACATGTTGTAAAGCTTCACGGGGTACCGAGGACTATTGTGAGCGATAGGGACTCCAAGTTCCTAAGTCTCTTTTGGAAGTCCATGTGGGGTAGGCTTGGAACGAAGTTACTTTTCTCCACGTCTTGCCACCCACAAACCGATGGCCAAACGGAGGTAGTAAATAGAACCTTAGGGTCTATGCTACGTTCTATGGTTAAAGGTAAACTGACTTCATGGGAAGATCACCTACCCTTGGTGGAGTTTGCATACAACCGGGTAATACATTCGAGCACGGGAATGACTCCCTTTGAATGTGTTTACGGCCTAAATCCCCTTACCCCTTTAGATCTCACTCCTTTGTCTAGTGATCTCATGACCAGCTTAGATGGAAATAAAAGAGCCGAAGCAATGAAGAAAATGCATGAGACGGTGCGGCTCAAGCTTGAAAAGAAGAACCAATAGGTTGCAAAAAGGGTAAACAAAGGGAGAAGAAGGCTTGTGCTTGAACCCGGAGATTGGGTGTGGGTGCATCTTCGAAAGGATCGGTTTCCAGCTCAAAGGAAGTCCAAGTTGCTGCCAAGGGGTGATGGTCCTTTCCAAGTACTTGAGAGAATCAATGACAACGCCTACAAGATCGACCTTCCACCGGAATATCAAGTGCACAACACTTTCAACGTTGGTGATCTCTCCCTCGTTGATGCGGTTGAAGATGACCAAATGCTGAATTTGAGGTCAAATTCCTCTCAAGATGGAGAGGATGATACGGTTGGGACAGCCTCCACACGTACACGGCCTTTCACACGAAGCCAAGCTCGGGAATTACAAAAACTCCAAGCTTTGTTCATGCAAATGGCCGTGTGTGAGTTGGTGATTGAACCAACCAAGGACCTAAACGTTTTTATGTGTGAAGAGGGGTCCTAATGTGTAATAAACTACTCTTCAAGGATGGCACATGAAGCAAGGGCGGATGGGTCATTTTGCCCCTTTTGTTTGTAGTATAAATAGAACATGTTAGAGAGTTAGACTTCACTTTTTGAAATCTGATTTTTGTAACCTAAGCACTAAACATTTCTCTCTCTCTCTTCCACTCTTGGAGCCGCCACCAAAATCTCACAAGTAGAGGGATACTTGTGTTGTCTCTTTGGCTAGAAACAAGGGTTTTGAGGTCTTTGAGTGCCTCTTGGTCCTCGTAAGAACTTGTTGTTTACATTCATTAGACTTAGGGTCCTCTCTTGATGTTAGGGTTCTTAGTATCTTGAATGTTATATGTCAAGTTATCTATCTTTTCTTTATCTTGTTGTTGTTGTTGATTTTGTTATCTTAAAGTCTAGTGAAGCCATGTGGGGCTATTTTCGATTCACTAGCATCGTTGTTCATCTTGTTGTTCTCGTGTTGTTGAGCTGAAAAACTGAAATTTAAGCTTGTTGTTCTTGTGTTGTTGGACTGAAATTCGAACCAACTTGTAGTTCTTGGTGTTGTTGGTTTGATCTTGTATCATATAGAGTAGCAACTCTTCTTTTCGTCCGAGATGTCATTAACTTGGAAAACCTTGTCACAAGCCGATTCCCAAGTTAAGTAGGCCTCGGGATCACTTTCACCCTTAAAGATGGGTAGGCTCAACTTGATGGTGTTGATGCCTACGTCTCTCTCTTGGTGTCGGTTTCCCCTATCTCCATACCCCCGGTATCTCCTAGGTTCTCCTCGACCCCCTCTTAACTCCTCCTCCCTCATATAAGCATCATCAAAGGCTCCATCTCCTTCATACTCCTCTCTACCGTATCCTTCAAAGTGGGCTGGTCGGCCTTGGCCGTTTTGATTCGGAGGATTTGGAATTTATGGTCTTTGGTTTAATGGAGCTTGGAATGGAGGGTTCGGATTTAGTGGAGGTGCTTGGCGTCCAAATCCCTCTTGTGGAATTGGAGGGGCTTGGAAATGTAGTGGTCTAGTGGAGTCTCGGTTTGGAGGAAAATAGGTAGTTTGGCTTGCGGTATTTAGTGGAGCTTGGGGTGCATTTAGCATTTGGTGGACTGTTTCGGGGGTGATGGTTGCGGAGGAGGTCCTATCATGACCATTGGTAGATACATGTAGAGGAGTACAAGGACGAGAGTTCCTTTGACTCTCCACTTGTTCTAATCTCCCACTAATAGTCGACACCTCCCCCTTTATTGCTGCCAAGTCCCCTCTCACGGCCCCAAATTCCGAATTCAACCTTTCAAGTGTCCGGGTAACGGCCTCAAGAGTGACCCTCATAGAATCAAGGGCATTAGTATCCACACTATGAGACGTAGTTCCTTCCATTGTCAAGATATTATCCGCTTTAGTTCACCACAAGTTCGTGTTCCACAAGTGTTGTATAATTGGCTAGTAATCGTGAAATTTTAAGGTATGAGTAAGCTCTTATCCGGAATGGATTCTTGTTTGAAGACTCAAAGAATTCTTGCCGGACTAGAACCAAAAATCAGCAACTCATTCAAACGAATAAAAAGCACTCAAATAAACGTTGACACGAACAAACGGTTCAAGGGTCTAATTGACAACCTAGTAGGAATGTACTAGTTTGTTAATTAGTTCTAGGACCAAGTAAGGGAAACCAAGGATCAACAATTAGCAACCAAAGAACATCCTAAGTTGAGCTTATAGTGACATGGCAGCATGCAATGGTTCCACACGTTTTCTTTTCTCTTTTTTTTTTGTCAATATTCACACAACTTGTTATAGTTTTCAAAGTGTTTTTGGTGGGAAAATAAAATCTTGTAGTATTTCACCCTTTTCAAACTCAAGAAAGTGATGTTTGGTAGACTAATCCCACAAAACAAGGCTCCTTGAATTAGGGAAAAGTGATTGACAAGACTACAAGGTGATGGGTGCAAGTCTTTCACAACAACTTTATAGCTTGTCTTACAACTTGAGCACACAACAAGATGAACAAGATGAACAAGTTCAAAAGATGAACACTTCAACAATCTTCTTCAACTTCTTTAGCACATAAACACAACATCCACCGATTTTATTTTCTTTTGGTCATCAACAACATACAACTTCGGCCACTTCAAGTCACTACACAATGTTCAAGTTTTCAAGCTCAACTTTCGGATCTAGACACCTTAGTGTTGGTGAGAAAGAAACCAACACTAGGAACTCACTAAACAAGCAAAATTAACACTTAGATCTAGACATGCAACATCATTCTCGGATTCCACTTTTAAGGGACTGATTTTCAGAATTTCCTTTTTGGTGTTGTTTGTTTAAGCCGTGTACTAGCCCAAGATGGGTTATGTTGGAACACAACCGGTCAAGCTTTGATACCAAATGATACAAAATCGAACCAACAACAACAAGAACATCAAGTAGACTCGGATTTCAGTCCAACAACACCAAGAGCAACAAGTTTAACATTCAGTTTTTCAGCCCAACAACACGAGAACAACAAGATAGATAACAATGCTAGTGAATCGAAAAGAGCCCCACATGGCTTCACTAGACTTCAAGATAACAAAATCAACAACAACAACAAGATAAAGAAAGATAGATAACTTGACATATAACATTCAAGAAACTAAGAACCCTAACATCAAGAGAGGACCCTAAGTCTAATGAATATAAACACCAAGTTCTTACGAGGACCAAGAGGCACTCAAAGACCTCAAAACCCTTGTTTCTAGCCAAAGAGACAACACAAGTATCCCTCTACTTGTGAGGAAATAGTGGCGGCTTCCAAGTGTGGAAGAGAGAGAGAAATGTTTAGTATTTTAGGTTACAAATTTCAGCATTCAAAAAGTGAAGTCTAACTCTCTAACATGTTCTATTCATACTACAAACAAAAAGGGTAAAATGACCCATCCGCCCTTGCTTCTTGTGCCAACCTTGAAGAGTAGTTTATTACACATTAGGACCCCCCTTCACACATAAAAACGTTTAGGTCCTTGGTTGGTTCAATCACCAACTCACACACGGCCACTTGCATGAACAAAGCTTGGAGTTTTTGTAATTCCCGAGCTTGGCTTCGTGTGAAAGGCCGTGTACGTGTGGAGGCTGCCCCACCCATATCACTAGGTGTATATCGGGCATGGCTAAAGTAACGGTCTTGGCAAAATAATCCACGACCGCATGATAGTGGGATAACCATCCATGCCCAGAATTACATCAAAATCCACCATATCCAGAATTATAAGATTAGCATGAGTATCATCATCGTCATAATACATGATCTAAACACTCAATACACTACTAAAGAATCACCTATCGGGGTAGATACACATAATGAAATAGATAGTAAATCCCAAGATAACTCTAACCGTAGAGCATAACAAGCAGAAACATAAAAATAAGTGGATCTCAGATCAAATAAAGTAAGGGCCAACTAACTTCATACAAAAATTATACATGTAATAATAGCATCCAAAAGACTTAGCCCCGGGTCTAGTAGTTAGTGCATCTGACTGACCTCCAATCCTTCCTACCTAAGAACCTTCTTCAGTACCCTAGAAACCACCCCTACAACCCTAAGAACCATCTTTAGCTGATGGAAAAACTACTCTAATAGGGGGAGCACTTTGAGATGAAACAACAATCGCCCCATGACTAGGGCAATCTCATGAATAGTCACCAAAATATCCACACCAATCACATGCTCCCTGACCTAAACTAGAACCAATAGATCCAGCCGAACTAGAGAAACCACCATGACTAGAATAACCAAAATACAAACCCCTCGAAGACTAACCGCTAACCTGACCAGGGCGATCACTATAACTAGACCGACGTCCATCAGTAATCTGAAGAGCTGCCTAAACCAGTCAATTGGGCTGACTTTGAGGCTGATAGGAGGATAGATACAGAGAATACCCACCATGAGAACTACTGCCTCTGAATCAGGAACTACTATGGCTCCAACTGAAACTGCCCAAGTATCAAGGCCTCTTATTGTTGCCCCCTTAGGCCTCATAATACATCTTCTTCATTACCCGAGTATGATTCGAAACCTCATCAAAAAACCTACCTACAATAACCAAACTTTGAGTAGACAAGCAAAGAGGAATTCTTAATTCTCGAGTAAAGCAACAAACTCTCTTATACTTAATGTCCAAAATAGAAGTAGCATGCCTAGCCACCTCATGAAAATAAGCCTCATACTCCACCATTATCATAGAGCCCTACTTCAATCTAGAAAACTGATCCCTTAAATGATCCCTAAGGATGTGAGGCATATATTTCTCCAAGAAAATCTCAAAGAACTAAGTCCATGTCAAAGAAAAAGATCCGTCTGGTCTAGAATCCATATAACCTCTCCCCCAATGTCAAGCAGCCAAATCCAATTGGAATATAGTGTAATCCACACCATTAGTGTTAACAAGGCCTAAATTACAGAGCCTATCCTTACTAGCAATCAAAAACTCATGTGCATCCTTACTTAGAGCACCATAAAACCTAGGCGAAGCCAATCTTAAGAATCTACCCAATGTCTTATGCTCTTTGGCAGACATAGCAGGATGGGCAACCACTAGTTGAGCAACTATTGGCTGAGCAACCTCTATGCAGGAGGGACCTCAACTTTGGGAGTCGTAGCTAAAGGCTGCTCCCTTGTTAACGACCCGAGACTACCCTCTAGTCGTTACACGGTGCTCATAACCTCGAAGGACCACAAGCTAACCCTTTTTCTGATGTCTGTACCTGAACACTGCATAATATCTGGAAATAAAAGCAGAAACAGGAAGAAACAAGCCATAAGGTTCAACACATCTATAAATACTCAAACTGAAAACTGAATATCAATACATCTTTCTGAAAAGCCTCTAACTGTCTGAACTGTGGAGTTGATGAGACATGTACCCAATTAACTCCGTCAACTAAAAATAAACAAAGTCCGATACAACAATAGCAAACTAAGGATCCTCCTTGAATGAAGAGGACTCTCTTCTACGACAACTTCTGCTGACTGGGACTGAACTGCTGAGGGTACTCTGGATCTAGTGCCACTGAACCTATGGTGTCAAATAAAACACCATAGCACAAATACGTCAGTACATGGGAATATACTGAGTATGAAGATGAGGTAAGGCTAAATGCAAGGGATCATGCATGAACAGTTACATAACTGAATAATCATGAGAGTACCGAACGAGAATACATACATGAATAGAAGTAGGCCTCATAATACATCTTCTTCATTACCCGAGTATGATTCGAAACCTCATCAAAAAACCTACCTGCAATAACCAAACTTTGAGTAGACAAGCAAAGAGGAATTCTTAATTCTCGAGTAAAGCAACAAACTCTCTTATACTTAATGTCCAAAATAGAAGTAGCATGCCTAGCCACCTCATGAAAATAAGCCTCATACTCCACCATTGTCATAGAGCCCTGCTTCATTCTAGAAAACTGATCCCTTAAATGATCCCTAAGGCTGTGAGGCATATACTTCTCCAAGAAAATCTCAAAGAACTAAGTCCATGTCAAAGAAAAAGATCTGTCTAGTCTAGAATCCATATAACCTCTCCCCCAATGTCAAGCAGCCAAATCCAATTGGAATATAGTGTAATCCACACCATTAGTGTTAAAAAGGCCTAAATTACAGAGTCTATCCTTACTAGCAATCAAAAACTCATGTGCATCCTTACTTAGAGCACCATAAAACCTAGGCGAAGCCAATCTTAAGAATCTACCCAATGTCTTATGCTCTTTGGCATACATACCAGGATGGGTAACCACTAGTTGAGCAACTATTGGCTGAGCAACCTCTAGTACAGGAGGGACCTCAACTTTGGGAGCCGTACCTAAAGGTTGCGCCCCTGTGTAACCACCCGAGACTACCCCTAGTCGTTACACGGTGCTCATGACCCCAAAGGACCACAAGCTAACCCTTTTTCTGATGTTCGTACCTGAACACTGCATAATATCTGGAAATAAAAGCAGAAACAGGTAGAAACAAGCCATAAGGTTCAACACATCTATAAATACTCAAACTGAAAACTGAATATCGATACATCTATCTGAAAAACCTCTAACTGTGTGAACTATAGAGTTGATGAGACATGTACCCAATGAACTCCATCAACTAAACAAAGTCTGATACAATAATAGCAAACTAAGGATCCTCCATGAATGAAGAGGACTCTCTTCTACGACAACTGGTGCTGACTGGGACTGAACTGTTGAGGGTACTCTGGATCTCGTGCCTCTGAACCTATGGTGTCAAATAAAACACCATAGCACAAATGCGTCAGTACATGGGAATATACTGAGTATAAAGATGAGGTAAGGCTAAATGCAAAGGCTCATGCATGAACAGTTACATAACTGAATAATCATGTGAGTACCGAATGAGAATACATACATGAATGCACAAACTGAATAATCATGAGAGTACCGAACGAGAATACATACATGAATGCACAAACCATAATCACAATCATCACAACTCTAAATACTAAAACTCGAATACCACTTTACTGTCATCTAAAATCGCTACTAACACTGAGATACTGCATCACTGAATCATCTGATACTATTAACTGATTAACTTAATATACTCACATTAATGACTGAATTCTGAGCTTACTGCTCTCGACTGACTGGATCGGAGATCAACCTCTCTAACGGATGATTTTGGAATCTATTATCAATGATAAGAAAATGATCATGTCTGAATCTGACAACAAGAATACTTAACAGAATTTGGGACTGAGATCAAGTCGGTCTGATGGGTGATCTCTAAATCGGATAACAAGAATACTCAACATAATCTGGGACTGAGATCAAGCCTATCTATCGAGAGATCTCTGGATATAATAACAAAAATACTCAACTGAATTTAAAACTGATATCAAGCCTATCTATCGGGAGATCTCTGGATCTGATAACAAGAATACTCAACTAAATCTGGGACTGAAATCAAGCCTATCTGATGGGAGATCTCTGGATATTATAACAATTAACTGTATATGAGACCACGCCTATATGAAAGATGGTCATAAATCAATGGAACTATCTGATTTCCTCACTAAGATAGACGACTGTACCTTACTATCCTTATTTATGAAGATTGATACTAAAACTACAACTGTGGGAAATAGTTACTTAACCGACATGCCCTGACCTCCCATAGGTGGGGTCCAACCTGTAACCCCAGCTGGAAGGGTGTCAATACCGTGCCACGGGTAAAGACCTCTCTAGTTAATCCTCTCTGACGAATGAACCTTGCAGGAAGTCAGCCTAAGGCAACCTCTACTGATGGGGACAACCTCTAATGACGGGGATTCCTACATCCTGCGCTGGCTATGTAGTTCTGGAGTTCAGGGATTGTTCCTAATGACTTAGTCTCTCTCTGATGGGGAGCCGCCATCTCTTTCCTTGCTCGGTGCTAACTCCTACTCCCAACTGAAAGACTCTGAACTGAATTATCAACTAAACACAAACTGAACTAAATCTGATACTAATCACATTTCTCAAATGATCTGACTGAGTTAAGCTGAATTAACATAGTTCCATATCTGATGGAATACTATTGAATCACAGTATCTGACTGAAGATACAGAGTTTGAATAGATTACTCAGTCACTACCGAGGTCAGAACTGAACACTTGAATACAACTAGATCTGAGCTGAGTACAGCACTGAGGCTAGATTACTAGCAATACGAGGATTACAAAGATTACTGAGATTTCTTAAGTTTTGTATCTGTTGGAGGATACAAAGTTCTATAATTCACTGAGTTTTGAGAATCATGGCCCGACTGGGATTATCATGAAAACTGATACAGACTCTAGACAACAACTAAATTGACGGGTATAAATACCCCCAGGACTCGATAACACAAAAGTAAGACAACCATTCTTGACTAGTCATAACCACGGCCATTCATTCATCATCACAATCACCAAAGCATCTCTTCAAGCATGTAGGAATCATAACCATATATTCATATCACAATCACTAAGGCATCACTTCAAGCAGTTAGGAATCATAGACATATAATGGCGTAGGGGAAACATGTTATTAGATCATCTCCATTCAACAAGGTCTTGCATCAAGTACTTCGCATGTATATCAGTCTTGGCATGTATTGGATAGCACATGATTGGGGACACTTTATACTATTATGTCACAATTTACTCGTCAAGCACTTGGCATGTATTAAAGGCTTAGCATGTATCAAAGAGCACGTAATTGGGGAATTTCCTACTATTATGTCTCAACTTGTTCACTAAGGCCTTTTAACAAACACTAGGCATGCATGAGTCTACACCTAATTGGGGATTCCATGCTATCATGGCACAATCCATTCACTAAGGCATTTATCAAACACTAGGCATGCATGGGTTGCACCTAATTGGGAATTTCATGCTATCATACCACAATTCATTCATTAAGGCATTTCAACAAATATTTGGTATGCATGAACTTGCACACAGTTGGGGTTTCCTAATCAACATGCTATAATGGCCCTAACTCTTCACATAAGCATTTTATCAAACATATGGGGAGCATGCTTTGCTTATTCAACTATTTCCACACTTAATTGACATGAACACATCATCTAATAAGCAACTTGAAGAGGATTTATCATGAACATCACATGAATTCCACATACTAGGGTCAAAGCTTGAAAACCTTGTAAACAAACACGAATCACAACTCAATAATAGCTAGAACATCAATTTCATTTCACATGAATCATGAACAACTCATAAACATAAAATCTTTGAGATTTAGAAAAGGGTACTTGAGCTTCTTGGATGAAAGGGACCTAAGAATCAACATCTACATACCTTAGGGAAACTCTTTTCTTGAAAGTTCTTTGGACAGATTCTTGATTCCTCTTGATTTCTCTTGATCTCTATTGATTTTGCTTGAAGAAGAAATAAGGGTTTTGATTTTGTAAAACCCTAGTTTTGATGCTGAAGATGGGAAATGAGGATGAGAGCCTTTTATCGGGTATATATAGGGCCTGAAGAAGAGTGGAAAAAAATCAAAAAGCCCTTGGAATTAAACTGAAAAATCTAAATTTTACATGCTGGCGCGACACGCCATAATCACGCCAGTTCACTGAAAATTGCACAATTGGGAAACTGCATGACGGCACGATGCGGTGGCAATCACATTACCACCTTGGTTACGAACTGGAAAGGCACCGCGACGCGGTGGAATCGCATTGGTGCATTGGAAACTGACAATTCTGAAATTAAGCCTTGGCGCGACGCTCCATAATCATGGAGGCTCACTGGATTTTGACGATTGCCATTTTGTCTGGCTCCGTGAAGCGCTAAAGTGCCAGGTGGCATACTGTCTCACTAAAATAGCTCTAACTCTTTGCCCGAGTATCAGATTTGGGTGAATTTAGTATCGACAGAAAGCTTATTCAATGCTCTATATGACCAAAATATTTCACACTTGAGAAGACACCTCTCAAACTTTTAGGACCGTATTTTTGCTTTACTGAACACGCTCTAAGGCTCAGACTAGAAGAGAATTTTGCGGGGTGTTACACCCTGCCTTAGTACCACTTTGATTAGTAGACTGTGTACCATCAAAAGGTGCCCCACCAACTATCCCTAAAATCTGAACCAAGGCATCTATGAGCACTGAAGAGAAATATACCTTGGTGGAGCCTGGGCTGGTCCCTGGACCACCGCTGGCTTGGGTAGAAGAATCTCTGGCTTAGGAGCAAGAATAGGGTCTGGAGAAGGAACCTTATCCTGGCCCCTAGCTGGGGACACATTAGTGGTTGGTCATGACCTCTGGGTTGTCCACGAATAGGATAAAGATCCCTAAGATGGGTCTTGGGACCCTTATTGCATGTAGTAATAACACGTCTCTTCGCTATCTGCAAAAGAGTGAAATCAAAGGAATGTTGTATAAACCAACTCAGACTCTTATCACGATATAAGTGAAAGAAGTGGGGAACTCCTAAAAATTTCCCATAGCCTCCCGAAGATAGAAAATGAACATTATCATTTTGATCCACAAGACTCTACTAGACATTTGCTCTTGTAGCAACAGTACCAGCGTAACCTAGTCTCTGATACTAATTTATCACGACCTGATTTACGAGTCATGATGGAACCTAAAAAACCCTCTCAGTAAGCAAGCCAAACCATAACCTAGAGCTAAATGCAATGTGTTAACTTAGTGAAAAATGCCCAACCATAGTAAAAATTAACAACACAACTTATAAATAAGCATAGTTTCTGAAATTGATCAAGATAGTCAACATAGATACCGTCCCACGACCTGGTAGAGCCAGTACAAAAGCAATTATAAATACAATCCAAGTATCTAGAATAGTCAAAATAATCTATCTTAAAACTAAAGACTAGACATAAGTAAGATAGAATGAAATATGTGACTCTAACTACAAGAGCTCACCCTATCTCCGGATATCAACACAACATAAACATCGATTAACGATGGAAACTAGTACTTGGATCAACACCAAAAAGGTACAAAAGTGTAGCATGAGTACCAAAACAATGAGTACTCAGTAGGCATCATCGGTCGACTCAGCTAAATCATGATATAAGAAAGATAGATTACAAGATAACATAACTAAGTGAAGGTATAAATAAACCTAAAGTAACTCCAATATCTCTATGCATAAATAAGTAAATAAACTAGAATAATAACATAACATAACATAAAACATCAATACAAACAATCATAACTACAAAATTGGCGCCCATATACCAATTAGTGCAAAAAAGTAAATAACCCATCGCAAGCCCCCATAAGCCTGGAAGGTACAAACAAGATAGCATATCCCACCATCATTATTTATCAACTCTCATAATGCCATTAGAATTTATCTAAGTCATGGCACACTATGACCATCACTGTCCATATTCATCAATTATCAGTTAATCACACTTATCAACTAATATCATTTCACTAGAATCTATTTATATCACACCACTTTATAACCATTTCCTTGTTTTTAGATTTAGGCAAATTGCTATTTTCAATCTCACATCCCAATATCATCATATCATAATAAGTATATCATTATAGCATAATATGTATATCCAGAGTTGAATCAGTAAATATAATCAATAGACGGACTTGAATCGGTAAATATATTATCAATAGTCAACTTAAATCGGTAAATATATTATCAATAGCCGGACTTGAACCGGTAAATATATCATCAATAGGCGGACTTGAACTAGTAAATATAGTCAGTATTTAGACTTGAGTCGATAAATATATCATTATCATATGCATATTCCAAAATCAAACCGATAATTATATATATATCAACATAATCAATAGCATCATCAATCACATAAGTAATAGCATAATCGATAGGCATCAACCCTCGCATTAACCAACATATCCATCAAGTGTCAAGGTTTCTCAATAGTATCTCAATAAGAATTTCCATGAGTCTAACGAGCATATAATGGTCTATAAAAGCTAATATGTGTCTTAGCCTAAGGTGGGTCAAGGGCTCACTTCTAATCCCCGAAGTTCCATTTAGGCAAATTCTACCCGAACGAGGCTTAAGGTATCTAGATCCACTTTTAGATGCTAAACAAGACTCAATTATCCTTAAGATAGGAAATTCACCTAAATTATGAGCAACTAAGTCAATTATGCCGAAATTGCGATTTTCGAATAGCTTAAACGGTCCAACTAACCCAAGAATTAAAATTCATCACACCAACACCTAAAACCCATCAAAATCTAACACAATATATACATACTATGAATCAACTCAATATAACAAGAGATAAAACCAAGCCTACCTCAATACCGAAGAAAGCTCAACGATTCGCTAAATCACTGCTTTTACCTTCCAAGAAACATTCGCAATATACCAAGCTATCAAAATCATATTTTACTCATCAATGTGGGAATAATGATACCTATATTGCACTATTGTGCTTCGGGTCTAAAAATTACCTAAAATCCCATGCGGGTCCCATTTAGGGAAAAATCATATTTTCAAAACCAACCCAACGTTCCCACATGCTCAAGGAATTATTATCCTAAAAAATGGGTGAAATTCGATCTAATTTGGGGCTAAAATCAAGCCCCCAAGATTTTTGAATTTTTGGTTAAGAAATGGAAAAATCAACCATGAATCTAGAGGAATCTTACCTTAAATCCAAAGGAGAATAAGGAAATAAACATTAATCAAGCTTCCCAAAACACCCACAAGCTTTAATTTTAATCTATATCTCTAATTAGGGTTTTGGTCTAAATAGATTGGATGAAGAATGAGAAAAATCAAACTAAAATGGGCTATTTATACCTATCCTAGGTATTCGGGTCCCGTGATCGCAACAAGACACAACAAATGCAATACTTGGGGCCTTCTAGGAGTACCATGATTGCAACCCTTGGCTTATGATTGTGACGCACAAGATAACATCACTAGACTTGGAATTTTTCAAGTCTTCGCCAAGCCCTCAGGATTTTTTTTAATCCTGTATATGAAAAACAACTATGTAACCACACCAAATTCGACATTCCAGACTCAGTGGCGCAGTTAAACTTTCCATCCAAGGTTGTTTCAATAAAATTTGGGTCCCACACAAAATTTCAATTCTCATAATTTTTCAACTAATAGGTTGAAATGATCTCGGATGCCTCGGGAGTCACCACCCGATTTATGAGTGATGATGGAACCTACCAATTCCCACTAATAGATAATAAATACCACAACCCGTACCTAACGCAATGGGTTAATCCGGCAAGAAAGCCTCAACATAGGCGAGATTCAAGAACATCAAACATAAGGGAAGATTGAATAAATAGTCAAACAAGATACCAATCCCAAAACCTGGTAGAGTTAGTAAAAGAGCAACTAGTAGTATCAATGCAAATCCAAGTCTAGAATAGTCAATACATCTATCTCGAATACTGAAGACTGAATACAAGAGATAAAAGGAAATTGTATGACTCAAACTCCATGATCTCACCCTATCTCCAGAAGTAAATCCGAACATGATCAACGATGATAGTTAAATACTCGAATCTGCACCAAAAGGTTCAGAAATATAGTATGAGTACCAAAACAATGCATACTCAATAGGCATCATCGAACGAGTGATCCAAATCATGATATAAGAATGCTAAAGTACAAGGTAATCATAATTAAGTCAAGGAACAGAATAATATCTTAATAATCTTCATCGTCACTGTATATAATAAGTAAGTAAATTGGAATAACAGTGTAACATAGGCATCAACACATGCCAATATCACTGTATATAAGTATTAGATATTAGAATAATAATATAACATAAGGCATCAACGCATGGCAATGTCACCGTATATAAAAAGTATTAAATATCAAAATAACAATATATAATATGACATCGACGCATGCCAATACCATTGAGCATAAGAAATAAATAATTCGGAATCATAAGACAACACAAGTACAATCACAAGCAAACACAAGTACAAAGTTGGCACCCATACTCCAACTAGTGCATAAAGTAAAGAATTCATCACGACATACCATACCACTAGAGAGTACCTCCCAGAGAAACATAGAGGAATCAAATCAACAATATATCAAAACTTCCTCATTGACCCAACTTTCCTTAATTTTCATCAAACGGGCATTTGATTACATACATATTCATTATAAATAATCGTAGTGGATTAACATATACCAATATACACATAATTGTAACCATACCATCATATTGACATCCAGCTCTTCAATGAACCCTATTCACACATTATTAGCTTGCTAACGCTCAATACCCAACCCATTGCTCACTAGATATCATATAACCACTAGTTATTATCTATTGACTATTCATCACATAAACGCTATTCATGGTGCAACGCCTAACCATGATTCACTAACTAGCCAACATCTAACATCTAGTCAAGATTCACCACTAGACCATTTTTGCCATTATCCAATACTTATTTCTAGCCATCATAATTCCGCTAGCCTCCATCTAACAATAGACCAAAAAATCACCATTTATTTATTATCCATCTATCAACTAACATCCTTTATTAACTATCATCATTAATCCATAAATTTCCGGTTGACAACTAATTAACCTCACAACTTAGTCTTTAATAACAACTAATCACCACCATATATAAATAAATAATTACTAACTTCCATAATAATTTAATCATCACTGTTAGTAGTCATCAATTCTACTAGTCCTCTTTATCACTAGGGTTCACTAATCCATTAGTCACTATTAGCCACATAAGCAATATCCACCACTATGCATCTTTCATCCTTAAATCAACAACTATACCACTTTATACCTCAACTCATTCAAACAAGATAACTGATATCTCTAATATCAACATTATGCTCAACCACTCAAGAACATAAATAAATATATAATTGCCATACATAGGGCTAGACGGACTCAAATCGGTAGATGTACATGTAGGCACACCAATAATTATCCTCCTTCTTTGACGAGCATCATCATGTCATTAGAGTATCCACCGACCTTACCAGGTATCCATATAACATCACAATATCCTCCGGCCATACCGGGTGCCATCATATCATCATAATATCCTACAGACTTGCCGGGTATCATCATATCATCACAATATTATCTGGCTGTATTGGGTATCATCATATCACTATAATATCCTCCGGTATTGTCGGGTATCATCATATTATCACCATATTATCCATCCACACCGGGTATCATCACAATATTATCCGTTCTTGTCAGGTATCAACATAACATCATAATATTCACCGGTCTTGTTGGGTATTAATATAACATCACAATATCCTTCGGCCTTGTTGGGTATCATCATAACATCAATATTCATAATACGCAAGTTTATATCATTAATAAAGAACAAGCCTCTAGAGGGAAAAAGTAAACAACAAGACCCACAATGACTAAAGTAAATAGATCTAAGGGAGAAGCAAAGAAGAGCATACCTCTATAATCCAACGTTCATCATCAATGTAACTTTATCAATAGATATGTAACATGAATAACATAACTATCATTGGGTTTCCCCCCAAAACTTATATCTTTAATACCAATATCTTTTCTTCATCCCATATCGGAGATATGGGTATATAGATATGTATAAGAAGAGGAAAAAACATTAGCTTAAGTAACCATATAAGGGATTATCATGAATCCAAGCAAGATCTATTTATTATCTTTATATATAGTCAATATTCATGCCATCTAACACCATTAACATCATCATTTCTAATATCGATAATAAGGAAGATTTTTAATATGGTTATTAGAGTAATTATTATGCATGATCATAACTTGGGCAATAGCATAGTTAACAGCTCGAACACTAGCCTAATTAATGGCTTACTCAAGAGTATAACCATGGACTCATCATAACATAATTCATAATATAGTCATTTAGGCCATGGGCATAAACATAAGTGATATCATGAATAATGGCCCATTATTAGCATATTCATTGACCTATCATTGGCCTAAAGATAACTTATCACTAGAATGAGCAATTGCTAAAGGATGACATAATCTAAAGCTTATTCATAACGTGATCAACGCACTATTTATGGCTTAGGCCATACCATAGTCAAGGGAAAATTCAATAGCATGTTTGTTAGCCCAAACAATAGTTAATTTCAGAAACATAATTAATAACTTGACATAAGCTTTATCTAACAAAACATATAAGGGCTTAATCACTTGGGCATTATTCTCAATGCCATTCCACATAACCAATCAGGTACTAAGAGTCATCAATATTACCTCAAAAGGGCACTCTCTGGTCGATTACTATGCGTAAGGGTTCAAGGGAACTATTCCTCAATCTTTCCTTAAGGTGGGTCAACTAGCCCACTTCTAAATCCACAAAATGTATTCTAAGTCAATTTCTACCCTAGACTAGGATACGATATCTAAATAAATATTAGATATATAGCAATCCACCATAAGCCCTAAGGTCGGTATTCTACTCAAGAACATTTACTAAGTCCAATAGAACTAAGGTAAACTTTACCAGTATTAGCAACTAAGGCCAACTTACTCTAAGTAAGGGAAACTAGAGCATTTTACCTAATCTTGAGCATTCTAACGCATTCCCATGATAAATATGAGTAATGAAGTCTATTCCACCTAAGTCAAAGAGAAACAAGTCAAGCTTTTCAACACTAAGATTCATATAGCCTTAATGGTCCAACTAACCCAAGTCTTACATTTCATCAATCCAATACTTAGATCCCATCCCAATTTAAGAAGATATCATAATTATATAATGACATAGCTCAATCTAACAAGAATAAGCAAAAATGACATCTAAAATCTCAAGTGGGTCCCACATATGGAAAACACATTTTCAAAACCAACCCGATGTTCATACACCATTAAGGAATCATAATCCTTAAGAAGTAGGTAAAAAACAAGCTTATTTGGACTAAAATAATGCCCTTAATCTATTTGGGGTTTCGATTAAGAATTCAAGAAATTTAAACATGAAATGGAAGGATTTATACCTCAAATCCATTGTTAATCACGAAAATATATGCTAATCAAGCTTCTAAGTTTCACCCAAGAATTAATTTAAGTTGGTACACCATTTTAGGGCTCCTTGGTCTTAAAGATGAGCGGAAATGCCCAAAATTTTGGCCTAAACGACCTTTTTATAGCTATATCAGGCCCTCAACTATGGCTATCTCCTATCGCGTAAAGGTGATTCTGGCCACTCACATGGCGATCGTATAAGGGCGATTACAATGCCTTTTGTGTGATCACGCATATCTCAGCACCAACAACTTGGGAAATTTCTAAATTTTCTAATGACGCCTCATGATTTATTTAGAATCTGATTTATACAAATGAACTATGCAACCTCACTAAATACGATGTTTTGGATGCATTGGAAAACTCAAATTTTCTATTCAATTTCATTTCAACCAAATATGGGCCCCATACCTAAATTCCTAATTTTCCAACTTTCTGGCTAATAGGGCAAAATGAGCTTGATGTGTTGGACTCGAACCAAATGTCTACCTACCCTAAAATTAACATTTCGAAGCTGCTGGCATAGTCAAAATTTGCATCCGAGATTGGTTTACCAAAGGTTTTGCCTGGTGGCCATTTGGAACCAACGCTGACTTCTAAATAGGAAATTAACTCTAAAATCCAAACGAGTTGCCTGGTAACCGAGCTAGCAGTTCCAGCAAGTCATAAATGACTTGGGGTAGCTATGGGAAAGATCTAATAGTGGAAATATGCAAAAATATGGAAATAACCTGAAGGGTTATTACAATATCCACTACAAAGGAACTTTTATCCCCAAAAGTTAAAAATGAGGGTATACTTAAAGTCTTGAATAGGTGAGGATACTGGGCCCACATCATGATCTCGATCTACCAACTGGCCTTCTCCACTGGGTAGTGTCTCCACTGAATCCTAACAATTGGAATTTCTCTGGGGTGTAATCATCTTACATCCTAGTCAAAATGAGCACAGGCTCCGTAACAAAGGTCAAATGTTCATACAACTGGACTGAGTCCCATACAGGCACATGAGAAGGATCATGACTAAATCGCCGTAACCTAGAGACATGGAACACTGGATGAACAATAGCAAAATCTGGAGGTAAACCTAACTCATAAGTTACCTTACCAATGACGTGGGGAATCTCAAAAGGACTAATATATCTCAGATTGAGATTACCCTTCCTCTCGAACCTCATCATACCCATCATGGGTGACACATAGAGAAATACACAATCAGCAACTCTAAGTCTCAAGGCACAAACCGACAATCTGCATATGCTCTCTGCCTACTCTGAGCCGCTCTCCGTCTATCCTAAATCACCCTAACTGATACGGGTGTACAAAGCTGTCCAATACATTCTCGACCATTCACACGAAGCCAAGCTCGGGAGTTACAAAAACTACAAGCCATGTTCATACAAATGGCTGCATGTGAGTTGATACTTGATCCGCCAAAGAGCTTCAACGTTTTTAAGTGTGAAAATGAGCCTTGAAGTGTAATAAATTACACTCTAAGGGCACCCCATGACTGAAGGGTAGGAAGGTCATTTGTCCTTCATTTTGTGTGTAATATAAATAGATGCTATTAGGGTTATTTTCAGCACTTAGTTCATTCTTCATATTTCACAACAATAAGTCTTGTAACATTGAATATTTCTCTCTCTCTTGTTCTTGAGAGTAGAACCTGAAATCTGTCCAACAAGTGTAGTTACACTTGTGTTGTTTCTTGGCTAGAAACTTGAGACCTTGAGGTTCATGAGTTCCTCTTGGTATAAGTAAGAACTTGGTACTGAAATCTTTTGGTCTTAGGGTCCTTTCTTCAAGTTAGGGTTCATAGATTCTAAGATATCTTTGTGTCAAGTTACTATCTTTCATTTTGTACTCTTGAAACTTTGTAGTAACTTAGTGAAGCCGTGTGGAGCTGATTTTCGATTCACTATAGTTACTACCATTTGTTGTTCTTGTTGTTAACATTGTACTCTTGTAATCTATCATCTTGTGTTGTTGAACCATTGTTTAATGTTATTGTTATCTTCTTGTTCTCCTTGTGTAGCTACTGTTTTGGTGTTGGTATTCCTTCAAAATTTCGTGATTGTTGTTGTCTTCACATATTGGAGTTGTTATCTTCAAGCTCTCGAAATTGTAGTGTGTTTGGACTGATTTTGTGGCAGATTTGATACGCTCCAAGTTAGTAGTGTATCAGGTAGTATAGAAAAGAATCAAGTGTAAAGGCATATACGGCCGAAGACAAAACATTTAAGCACATACACATTCTTCCTTTTGAATACATAGACAACTTGGCATCCACATATTAGGATTCAGTCAACTTAAGCACAAGTGTCACAAGCAAGGATGCACATTTAGAAGCATTAGCCCAAGGAGTCAATGACACCTTTTCCCTCAGTTTTCAAGAATGACTACACATTCCTTACCCTTAAGAGTACTCTCATCTTTCAAAAAGAGATTTTCATCTTTAGGAGGAACGTTGTTACACTATAGTGGGTTGGTATATAGGCTATATCCTTCAAGACAAGCTATACCTTCAACACCACTAGGTTCGTTAGGAGTAATTGTACCATCTTTAAATAAGACATTATACCTAAAGAGAGAAAGATCTATCCCGCGAAAGATTTAGAACAAGTAAGCTCACTCTCTAAAAGTTCATTACCAAGTTTCAAAGATGTTGCAAACACATGATTATCCCTATGAGCCAAGCAAGCATTAGCATCCTTACCACAAGACAAACTCACAAGTTCACTCCTATTATTTTGATCAACATTTTCAACATCATCACACACTTGATATTCATTAATCACATCACACACATCCTCAAGTAGTGGGCAATTTTTACACACAAGTTGATCAACACAATTTTCACAAGACAATGTACTTTCATTCAACACAATGGCTTCAACCCTAGGTGGACACAAATTGATATTACAAGAAGATTCAATTCAGTCATCAATAGGATCAACTAGTGTATCCACACCCACAACATGTACATCTTCATCAACATGTATATTTTCTCTCTAGCTTCACTAAATCAAATAGTTTCAAGAAAAGAAATTGAGCAACCTTAGAGAAATATTATTACAAGGTGAAGCTAGAGAGAACATACTTGATGAAGAAGAAATACTGAGGATTCATGGGCATTTGTTTGTACCTTATAAGGGCAGTTTGATTTTGACTATCCTTGAAAAGGCTTACAACTCTAAGTACTCTATATATCCGAGTACAACCAAGATATGTAGGGACTTAAGGCTACATTATTGAAGGCAAAGAATGAAGTGTGATATTATAGATTTTGTGACCAAGTGTCAAATTCTCAAACAAGTAAAGTATGAGCATCGAAAACCCTATGGCACATTCCCATTTAAAAATGAAGATGGGAAAGAATAACAATAGACTTTGTGGTTGATCATCGTAACACCTTAAGGAAGTATGACTCTATATGGGTTATCGTTGATTAATTGACTAAGTCTGATCACTTCATCCCATCAGGTTAGATTATAATACAGTTAAGTTGGCCAAAAATTATTTGAAAAAGATTGTAAGACTCTATGGGGTGCCTATTTTTACATTCACAGATAGAGGTACTGAGTTTACCTCCAATTTTTTAGGATATTTTAGTTATATTTAGATACTAGATTGGACCTAAGAATAAATTTTCATCCACAGACCAAAGAACAGTTGGAGAAAACTATCCAAGTACTTAATGATACACTTCGGGCTTGTATAATAGATTTCGAGGGTCAATAGGGCCAATATCTACCTTTTTGTGAATTTTCCTATTATAATAATAATTACTACTCTAGTATTAACATGGATCTATTTGAAGCCTTATATGGTAGAAGATGTACATTTCTGGTCAGATGGTTTTATGCATTTGAAGTAAGCTCTCGGGGTACTGATATGCTTAAGGATTTAATGAAAAAGGTAAGGTTTACACAGAAAAACTCATAGTAACCCAAATCCGACATAAAGAGTATAGAGATAATAAAGTAAGGGATGTGAAGTTTGAAAAAAGGGATAACGTTTTCTTAAAAGTTTCACTAATGAAGGATGTGATGCATTTTGGCAAGAAGAGCAAGTTGAGTCTGATGCACACCAGACCCTTTGAGATTTTAAAAGAAGTAGGGTCAATAACTTATAAGATGGCCTTGCCTCCTAGCATGTCTGGGGTTCACACCGTATTTCACATATCCATGTTAAAAAAGTACCACGAGGATAGCTATTACATCATTCGTTAGGACCCCAAGTTATTTGAGAAAGAGTTATCTTATGAAGAGGAATTAATTACTATATTGGATTGATATGTGAGAAAATTGAGAACAAGAGTCATTCCATCTATAAAGGCTTAATGGAGGAATTGTTCAATTAAATAAGAAACTTGGGAAATAGAGGCGGACATACACAAGTGATACCTACGCTTGTTCATAAACTTAGGTATATATTCTTGCTTAATTCTACTGTTTTAGGCTAGTTGTCATTTGGGGATGAACGAGTAGTAAATTGGTATCTAATGTAACGACCCAAACCGTCATTATGAAATAAGATGTAAAACATTTGCCAAATTTTTCCTTAGACTATTTTTAAGAAATTTAGGGCTAGCTTAGCATTAGATGAATTTTGAGAGTTTACTAATCTAAGGAAATATAATATTAATCTGAGCATTGGTGGGGAGTGTTTGACTTGATTTTTAGATAAAGGATGAGTTTAGGGAGCTTTAACAACTTTCAACCCATAAAATAGAATTATAGAACTCTGGTTATAGAGTCTATCATGAAAGGGTTGGTTTATGATGTCATATTTTAAAGGGTGTGTTGCTAAACACAATTGAGGAGACCCCCCAAGAATATACCTTGAGACAACTACAACAGAATCAGGAAACACTACAACGGGAACCTTAATTTCATCGCAAACTGCTGCAGAGGTAGCTTAGTTATCATTGTAGCAGTAAAAACATTGTTTTAACAATTTTAAAAAATCATAAACACTTTTTTCATTCTACTTTTTAGAAAAATGAACTAAGGCATTGGGAAAAGTAATCTTCTGTAGTTGTCTAGGTTTTTCATTTTCAAAGGTAAGATTTTTTAACATTCTAAACTTGAATTACTTCTGAAATTGTTAGAAATTGCTAGCTTGATGTTCATGGTAGAAATTAGGGGTTAACCCTAATTCATGAACTGAACACAAATTGCTGGAATGAGTGTAAAGTCAGTTGTTAATGATTCTAAGGTGTTAGAAAACATTACTTGGAGTAGGATTATTGCTATTCATGCTAAATATTGTAGAATTCATGTGGTTTAAAAGGTAGAAAAACCCTAAGATAATGAACTCGGGAAAATTTATGGACAAAGTTGTCAATTATTAATCCCTAGTAGTTAAAAAGGATGAAAAGATTAAATTGGGTATGTTAACTTGTTATTATAGATCAAGAACGAAGTGAAAGAGGAAGAAAAAGAAAGCTTGTGGCCTAAAAGTTATTTCGAATAGGGAACTGAGGTAGGTTACAATTTACTTGTAGCAATTAGACTTTCTTGACTCTGTTCTTATATGTAAATTAAATATTTGTAGTTACTTTTTGATACTACATGTGATTATTGATTTTATTTACATACTTATACATATTGTTGATGATGGTGGTGATTTTTAGAAGATGAATTGATGATATTAATTATGATACTGAGATCGTGCTGATGATGATACAAATATTGATATTGATGATAATTAGTTGATAAATATGATAATGATATTGGGATCATTGTAAATTTCTAGATGTTTATGGTATTAAGAATGAGAAAGAGATGATGCACACATTTTGCATGCAAACACTCATCATATGCATTGAACATTCAGTTACAATTATATGTTGTGATGCAACTATTTGATGAAGCTGACTAAGTGTAAAAATACTTAAATATGAGTTTGTATCCCCTCTAAAGTGATGTTTTATGAATGTGTTTGTTTGGCTTTAGTTATAAGTTCTATGATGATTGTTGTTGCATTTATTTGGTTTTCTTATTTGTATGCTATTGAATTGAGTTACCTATGATGCACTAGTACTTTTTGATGTACTGATTCTACATGTACTCTTTTTTTGGAGTGCAAAGTGTGTTTTAGCATTTGAGATGAGATCTCAATTCTAGCCAGCAGTTTTGGACTTTGATTCAAGGGTGAGCACCATGTTCATGCAACCATAGAGTCATTTTATTTACATTTATTTCCCTTGTTTCTGGACTAAGATATTTGCTATTCCTTTAGTATTTTGGATGATCTCTTAGTTTTGGTTTTTGGATATTCCTTGTAGTTCTTGAACCATGACTTTAGATCCCGTTGATGTAATAAATAGAATTTTTTTGTACTCTATGTAATGACCCTTCACCTTTGTTTTGGTAGTTTTTCAATATTTAGAACTTTTTTTATAGCTTCCCAAGTCATTTATGGTTTGGTGGGACTGTGTAACGCCCCAAGAACCTATCCCGAGACGTCACATGGTGCTCAAGGCCACACGTGGCCTCAAGATAACCCTCTAAGCCTATCATCACTTTCAGAACTCATTATAGCGCAAATCATGCTAAGATAAAGAGGAAAACCATGTGATAAACATACTGAAATACAAAGTAATACTGCCCTGTACAAACAAAATACTGAAATCTCTGTACACGCTAGTACACTAGTCTGACAAAGCCTCTACTACATAGGACTGAGGAACCATTGGGACAGATCCCTAACTGACTCGTACTGAACTGAAAGTAAACAACCATCTATTAACAAGACAAAATCGGAGACACAGGTCCTCGAACCATGATGACTCACCAACCGCAGAAATGTAGATAAAGGTACTCAAAGATCAGTGTCGCTACTGAGACTGAGCACCTAAACCTATATCATGAGGAAATATAGAATACAAAAGAGTATGTTTGTCAGTACTTGGGAATGTACTGAGTACGTAGGGGTGGATGCAATATTTTAAATAATATCATAAATGTATAAGAAAATCATGCATGCTGACAATAATAACTCTCTTCGCTTGAATTATCTAAAACATCATTTCCGTAAGTCATCAGTAATACCATATGCTTCATAAATCTCATAAATCATTTAACTCAACTCAAACTCTTTGAATCATGACTTAGAGTGACTCGGTAAATCATGGTACTTAAATCATTATGGACGTGGAAGTTTCTTATAACCGACATAACTACACCATGTGAGCCGTATGGAGTCCAACGTTTTGCCCTCCTAAGGAGAGAACCCCACATTGGTGGGGGTGTCGTACTCTTGCTGGGGAGTACAACCTCAATCTCGTTATCACAATCCCATACTCGGCCTCTGGCCCATAATTATCAACATCAATCCTACGGTGGCACATAGTTTTGGGGAAATACCACATTTCCCGCTCGGTGCTAAATACTCCTCCCAGACTCAGCTCAGAACGTATTAGGAAATCCACCTTAATCAATATCAACTCATGGGTCTATTATAAAGACCAAAACATAAATATATATCTCATCTGTAAATCATAAACATCTTGTGGATAGGTAATTCGACTCAACTCAATACAATCTTTCTCAACATCAAGTACATTTGCTTTTCGAATCATTTTCAAATATCAAAAGCTTCAAGGAAACATCGTCGGACTCATTCTTGACTTTCAATCTCAAATATCGATATATATTCAATAGTCAAATTTCTCATGGAAAGGCATAACTCATGACACTTTTCTTAAATCGCTTAGAAATCATCAATACATAATGACAATATACAACTCATGGAATAAATTATCAATTTAAGAAACATGATGGTGAAATAATCATAAATATCAAACTTATTCAACTCAAATCTCATAAATCATAAATAAAGAAATTTGGGTGTAAACCCACTTGCAAAATCATGTAAATCAATAATAGAAAGTAAATCTTTAGGCACAAGAACGAAAGGAGTGTTCTTGTTCAAGCCCCACATATCTTGGATTATAATTTTGGAGATGTAGAAACTTGTTTGGAACTTCTTCCTTACACTTTTGAGCTAAGATCCTTGATGTCTTTGACTAGGGGAGCTTAATTCTTAGACAACTTGGAGAAATCTATGGAAGATCCTTGAATTTCTTGGAAGGAGTTTTGATTTTTGGGTTGAGAGAAAACCCTAGTTTTCTAGAAAATTCTTGGAGAAATTAGAGAGAAATAGGAGAAAATGATCTTCTCTTTACTGCTTTGATGTATATATAAGGCAACAAGGATCGGAAATGACCAAAATGCCCTTTTAAAAAAGCTGAAATTTGTTGATCGGGGCCTGTGACAGTCGATCTGACAGTCCGTCAAGTCTCCTGACGGTCCACCAGATCATCTGTCACTTGAGTGCCAAAACTAAAACGTTCGGCCTCGACGTGATGGTCGAAGTGACGGTCCGTCAGGAAACTGACGGTCCACCAAGTCATCCGTCACCTGAGTGCTAAATTTGGGCCATTCTGCCTTGATGCGATGGTCGAAATGATGGTCCATCAGGAAACTGACGGACCACCAAGTCGTCCATCACTCAAGGGCCAGAAATAAGACATTTTGTCTCAACCTGACGGACCTCTTGACGATCCGTCAACTATTTGACGGTCCACCATCCTGGCCATCACACGGTGACTAGGAAGAAGGGTCACTGCCTTGACTTGATGGGACACTTGACGGTCCACCAAGGACCTGACGATCCGTCAGGTCGACCGTCAGACCTGGGCAATCCGATATCGCTGAGTAAAACGGTTATAACTCCCTCGTCCAAAGTCAGATCTAAATGAAATTAGTATCGATGGAAAGCTTACTCAATGATATATATGACAAAAAGTAGAAATTAGAGAAATACAACATGGTTTAAACATCAATCATCTTTGGAAGTGATACATATCCACTCAAAAGATGGATTGAGTCTTAAGAAATGATCGGGGTATTACAGACTGACAGTTTGATTACCAGGCAATTTGTTTGGATTTTAGAGTTATTTCCCTATTTTGGAGCTTTTGAATTTAAGGAATGGGTGTCGGGCAAAAACCATAGGTAGATGACCTTGGATTCCATTTATATCTATCTCATCAACTCTAAAATGTCAATTTTATGCTAAGGGAAGCCTTGGTCTGTGTTTCATGGCTTTCGAACTCGTTTTGGACTATTGGGTGGAATTTGCCTAAAATGGCCCCTTGGGGTATAAGACCCACTTTTTATCAAAATGGAAAAGGGATTAATATACTCGACTCGACCTCTAATCTACTATATGACCCAATAAACCCTTTGAACCCCATTTCAAACCAATTGAATCTACCTATATTTTTGTTCCAAATGCGATACTTCTTTTGTTTTTCTCTTAAACATGAACCTAAATCTAATTGCAGTGATTGGTTGCCATTACTAGTTGGTGTTTACTGGTTAGAAAAAGTGAAGATTAGGATGTAAGTGGCTAGAGCTAGGGGTGCAATGATGGATCATCGATGGGATATTTTTGATTTAATGGAGATGGTGGCTTTGGGTGTTGAACGGCGGTGGGTAGTGTTTTTCCTGAAGGAATTACACTGCAAATTAAAAGGTGAGGTTTTTAATGTATTTGGTGTTATGGGTTAATTTTTTTTTTGTAACTTATAGTTATGGGTAAATTTTATTGTGTGTATATATCATTATAGGGGTGGGAAAAACACATCTATTAGATAGGCCTCTCTTGGGTTTTAATCAGGACCAAGTTAGATAGTAGTTTTGGATTAATTATTTAGGATAAGAATTAAAACAAAAAAGGTTCAAATATACCCTCAAACTTTGATAAATGGTACATATATACCCTTCGACATACTTTGGGTACATATATGCCCCTACTGTAAGTGTGAGGGGAATACACATATCATTTTATTAACAGTATAGGTATATGTGTACTCAAAGTATGATCGAGAGTATATGCATACCATTTATCATAGTTTTGGGGTATATTTGTCCCTCTTTTCGTTATTAAAATGTCCTTCAATGAAAATTTCAAGGGAGCTGTTGAGTCCGAAATTGCAAAGTTCATTTGCAAGCATGATATCCTGAACCAATCACGTTCATATGATTGGAGTCCATTAGACCTGTTGATCATGGCTAGTGCTAAGTTTCTGATACAGTCACTTTAGCATCCAACGAATTACTTTATGGTAGCTGGTTTAGTGAACCTGGACCATTTTTTAAACACGCTGGGTTTTGGTCTTTGGAAAATTCCTTGGTTTTGAGTCTTCTATTGATCATACGACTTACCATACATGACGTATGGTTAAGGTACGGGTCAGGTGACCTAACTCGTATGTTGTCCAGTGTTTGGTGGGTAGGTTTCTAGTATGGTTACAATTTGGTGGGTACGGGTCGTATGGTTGGTGATAGGTTAATTGGTTGATCCTTTACTTAATCTCATAACTCAGGTGAGTTCTTGTGTCTCACCATGAGTCATGAGAATAGGGTACAAGTGGTATAGTTCAATTCGTATCTTGGACAGTGTTCAACCCCTCTTGATTCTGTTATGGGTATGAGCTAAGAGTACTTATATGCTTGGGTATGAGTGGGCCTTGGTGGTCATATGTTGGATAGTATTGGGGTCCAACATTCTATCTAGGATACGAGTGGTGGGTACCACTCGTATGATAAGGTATGGTTTGGGTGGTGGAGTCGTATCCCCTTACGGGAATTTTTACAGTTTAAGTTAAGGGTATTTTGGACATTTCCCCTCTTAACCCATTACGACCCCATAACCTAAAACTCTATTAGGACTTTATTTAACCTATTATTATAATCTTAAACACTCAAAATCTCTCTTAAATCTCTCTCAAGCTCTTGGGTTAAGCAAAGGCTAGGATTTTATTCAAGGTGGTCAATTAAGGCTGTAAAGGGTGATTTCTCTCCGTCTTCTTCATAATCTAAGGCATGTTACTCCTCTATCATTGTTAGTTCAATTAAAGGCATATTTTATGAATGGTTTTAATGGTATAATTTTGATATGGTTTTGGATTTTGAATTATATGTTGGTTTTTTGTTAGATATTAATGGTTGATTTCTGTTTTCCCATGTTTTTACTTATGGTATTCATATTATAATGGTGATTTGAATATGTGGTTTCATGGGAATGGTCAATTGGTACTTGTTTTTGGTTTTTGGAGACTATATGCCCTCAACATATTTATTAAAATACCTATGAGAATGCTTTTATTACATAGTTTGACTTTTACTAAAAACCTTGTAGGGTACACGAGAATCCCCCAAGTGAATCTAATAATGAAACCTATGGGGTACATGGAAATCCCCAAGGTGATTGGCTAAAGACATTGCTTGCAAGCTATAGTCGGTATGGTGATACTACTGCTTATAACCTTGTTAATAATATATGGAACTGGTTGTTTGGTTGTGTGATAATGATTTTAATTTGGCAATAATGGCGGGTTGTGATAGCTAACTGTGAAGGTATGAGTCCAATGGACAGACACTGGAAACTCATGTTTGCTAACATGATGATTAGTCATGGTTACCATATACTTGTGGGGTACATGGGAATCCCCTAGGTTATACTTGTATATATGTATCACAATGGGTGAAAGGTACATATGAATCCCCTGTCCTTGTGATATCTCCTATTTGTGTGGCTACACATTCTGGGGGCCGTTCAGGGGGTAAAACTGGACCCATATAGACCATGGTTGGTTCATGGATGGTTAAGATATACAAACCCAAATTAATTGTTGTAAACGCATGCTAAACTCAGCTCTCTTCTGAGAATAGATTATATATATATGTGTGTATGGATATGAATACATATTGTTATTTACTTGGTTTTAAATACTGGCATTATTTTATCCTTATCCCAAGTGCATGCTAGTTTTCACCCACTAACCCATCTTCGAGAGTTGTATCCCTATTGATGTAGGAACCGACCATACTACTCCTCTTGCTCGGTGATTGGATTTGGGAACAACTTAGACTTGGATTGAAATTATGAGATTCCATACTCTGGAAGGCCTTATTTCATGTTATGTTCTTGTCTTCATACTTTGGTTGTTTCTTAGACATTGGTTTTGGATATGATTAGGGGCATGGCCTGATCGGATACTATTTTACTTTCAGATAGAGGCTTTATAAGACTACTATGGGTTGGTATGGGCAGTGTCGGCATTGTTGTCAGCCTTGTCATTAGTATTGGTATTATGGCTGATACCAGTTGATTGTATTTGATTTATGATTATTCTATTTTTTAATGTTATATATTTATGTTCAAAATTTATCCGACTTAAGTTGTAGGGCTGTTATGGTTGGGCATTGGGGGTAGTCTCTATTCCCAATTGGACTTGAGGTACTCAACACAATTAGGCGCTGGTTTAGGTCGTGTCAGATTGGTATCAGAGCCCTATGTTCATGGTCAGTTAGGAGTCCACAAAGCCATGTTGAGCAGAGTCTCTTTTAAGGGTGTGTAACATGCCACACTCATAAGAGAGAGGCTACAAGGCATTTAGGAATATTTCTCTTTCTTATATTATATTTTCAATCTTTGGAGTCTAAGTCCTAGAATTTTCTCTAATTTCGGTTTGTTCACTATTCAAATTAATCCCCGATGTTATGGAATTCACAAAAACTCCCTGTTCCAATTGGGGATAATGCTGATAGGGCATATTTTACTAATGGGATCCATACTCATTCTAGGGGTCCAGTTTTGGATTATTCTGGAGTTCCACCGCTTCTCTCTAGTCCTTCTCAGACTCCTCAAGATGATGTAATGAATGCTGAGTTTTGTCAGTCTATTCATATTATGGAACAATAAGTAGCTACTCAGTCTGAGCGTGGTGTACGTACTACTCCATCTTTCGAGGACACAAGGGTTGGCATATTCATAAGGTTAAACCCTCTGAACTTTACTGGTGATAAGGTAGAGAAGGATCCTTATGGTTTTCCAGATGAGATAGAAATGATTTTTAGGGTTATGCATGTCACGAATGTGGAAGGGGTGGAGTTTTCAGCTTACCATCTGAAAGATGTGGCGTACTAATGGTACAAGGAATGGGATTAGTCAAGGGGTGACACTGATGAGTCATCACTGTGGGAGGATTTCTCTAATGCATTTCTAGAGCACTTCTTTTCTCAGGAGTTGAGAAAAGTAAAAGCGGAGGAGTTTGTTATTCTAAAGCAAGGGAAGATGTCGGACAAGGACTATTCCTTGAAGTTTTATAAGTTCTCTCGATATGATCTGGAGATAGTGTCTAATATAAGGGCCTAGGTAAGGAAGTGATACGGTTGGGGCAGCCTCCACAGGTACACGGCCTTTCACACGAAGCCAAGCTCGGGAATTACAAAAACTCCAAGCTTTGTTCATGCAAATGGCCGTGTGTGAGTTGGTGATTGAACCAACCAAGGACCTAAACGTTTTTATGTGTGAAGAGAGGTCTTAATGTGTAATAAACTACTCTCCAAGGTTGGCACAAGAAGCAAGGGCGGATGGGTCATTTTACCCCTTTTGTTTGTAGTATAAATAGAACATGTTAGAGAGTTATCCCTTAGTTTTTGAATGCTGATTTTGTAACCTAAAAACACTAAACATTTCCTCTCTCTCTCTCTACTCTTAGAAGCCGTCCCTATTATCTCACAAGTAGAGGGATACTTGTGTTGTCTCTTTGGCTAGAAACAAGGGTTTTGAGGTCGTTGAGTGCCTCTTGGTCCTCGTAAGAACTTGGTGTTTATATTCATTAGACTTAGGGTCCTATCTTGATGTTAGGGTTCTTAGTTTCTTGAATGTTATATGTCAAGTTATCTATCTTTCTTTATCTTGTTGTTGTTGTTGATTTTGTTAACTTAAAGTCTAGTGAAGCCGTGTGGGGCTCTTTTCGATTCACTAGCATTGTTATCTATCTTGTTGTTCTTGAGTTGTTGGACTGAAAAACCGAAACTTAAACTTGTTGTTCTTGTGTTGTTGGACTGAAATCCGAGCCTACTTGAAGCTCTTGGTGTTGTTGGTTTGATTTTGTATCATTTGGTATCAAAGCGAGACCGGTTGTGTTCCAACATAACCCATCTTGGGCTAGTTCACGGCTTAAACAAAAAACACCAAAAAGAAATTCTGAAAATCTGTCCATTAAAAGTTGAAACCAAGAATGATGTTGTATGTTTTAGATCTAGGTGTTATTTTGCTTGTTTAGTGAGTTTCTAGTGTTGGTTTCTTTCTCACCAACACTAAGATGTCTAGATCCAAAAGTTGAGCTTGAAAACTTGAACATTGTTTAGTGACTTGAAGTGGCCGAAAGTTGTATGTTGTTGATAACCAAAAGAAAAATCGGTGGTTGTGTGTTTATGTGCTAAAGAAGTTGATGAAGTTTGTTGAGGTGTTCATCTTTTGAAATTGTTCATCTTGTTGTGTGCTCAAGTTGTAAGACAAGCTATAAAGTTGTTGTGAAAGACTTGCACCCATCACCTTCTAGTCTTGTCAATCACTTTTCCCTAATTCAAGGAGCCTTGTTTTGTGGGATTAGTCAACCAAACCTCACTTTCTTGAGTTTGAAAAGGGTGAAATACTACAAGATTTTATTTTTCCCACCAAAACACTTTGCAAACTATAACAAGTTGTGTGACTATTAACACAAAAAAAAAAAAAAAAAAAAAGAGAAGAAGAACGTGTGGAACCATTGCATGCTGCCACGTCACTATAAGCTCAACTTAGGATATTCTTTGGTTGCTAATTGTTGATCCTTGGTTTCCCTTACTTGGTCCTAGAACTAATTAACAAACTAGTACATTCCTACTAGGTTGTCAACTAGTTCCTTGAACCGTTTGTTCGTGTCAAGGATTATTTGAGTGCTTTTATTCGTTTGAATGAATTGCTGATTTTTGACTCTAGTCCGGCAAGAATTCTTTGAGTCTTCAAACAAGAATCCATTCCGGATAAGAGCTTACTCATACCTTAAAAATTTCACGGTTACTAGCCAATTATACAACACTTGTGGAACACGAACTTGTGGTGAACTAAAGCGGATAATATCTTGACAATGGAAGGAGCTACGTCTCATAATGTGGATACTAATGCCCTTGATTCTATGAGGGTCACTCTTGAGGCCGTTACCCGGACACTTGAAAAGTTGAATTCGGAATTTGGGGCCGTGAGAGGGGACTTGGCAGCAATAAAGGGGGAAGTGTCGACTATTAGTGGGAGATTAGAACAAGTGGAGAGTCAAAGGAACTCTCGTCCTTCTACTCCTCTACATGTATCTACCAATGGTCATGATAGGACCTCCTCCGCAACCATCACCCCCGAAACAGTCCACCAAATGCTAAATGCACCCCAAGCTCCACTAAATACCGCAAGCCAAACTACCTATTTTCCTCCAAACCGAGACCCCACTAGACCACTACATTTCCAAGCCCCTCCAATTCCACAAGAGGGATTTGGATGCCAAGTACCTCCACTAAATCCGAACCCTCCATTCCAAGCTCCATTAACCCAAAGACCGCAAATTCCAAATCCTCCGAATCAAAACGGCCAAGGCCGACCAGCCCACTTTGAAGGATACGGTAGAGAGGAGTATGAAGGAGATGGAGCCTTTGATGATGCTTATATGAGGGAGGAGGAGTTAAGAGGGGGTCGAGGAGAACCTAGGAGATACCGGGGGTATGGAGATAGGGGAAACCGACACCAAGAGAGAGACGTAGGCATCAACACCATCAAGTTGAGCCTACCCATCTTTAAGGGTGAAAGTGACCCCGAGACCTACTTAACTTGGGAATCGGCTTGTGACAAAGTTTTCCAAGTTAATGACATCTCGGAAGAAAAGAAGAGTTGCTACGCTATAGCTCACCTCGAGGGCTATGCTAACACTTGGTGGGAGTATGTTAAACGATTTGGTAATGAATTAGTTGATGGGCAGCCACCACCTTGGTATCGGTTGAGGTATTTGATGAGACAACGATACCTTCTCGAGAGATATCGTCATGAGTTGCTTGCTAGATTATATGGCTTGCGGCAAGGAGGCAAGAGTGTGATGGCCTATTTTGACGAGTTCCAACAACTCATGTTGAAACTTGATCATCGTGGGGAGCAAATCAGTCACGACATCATCCGGTTCAAGTGTGGGTTGAACAAAGAGATCTCCACTCATTTGACCCTTCACCGGTTTGAAACCATTGACGGTATATTCCAAGCGGCCCTTGAGATTGAAAGGGAACTTAAGGAGAGATCATCCTTCAAGGCAAGGGTACAAACCCCCTCGGGTTGGCCCAAAAACAAGGACCAACCCGCCCCTACGAAGCTGCCCGAGTCCAAAACAGTCCCTAAATTCCCTCCGAAACCGGAGGCTCACAAATATCCCAACCCAAGATCAAACCAACAACACCAAGAGCTACAAGTAGGTTCGGATTTCAGTCCAACAACACAAGAATAACAAGTTCAATTTTCAGTTTTCAGCACACAACAAGAGAGCAACAAGATGAACAAGAATGCTAGTGAATCGAAAGTAGCCCCACACGGCTTCACTAGTCTTTAAAGATAACAAAATTAACAACAACAACAACAACAAGATAAGGAAAAGATAGATAACTAGACATATAACATTCAAGATACTAAGAACCCTAACATCAAGAGAGGACCCTAAGTCTAGTGAATGTAAACACCAAGTTCTTACAAGGACCAAGAGGCACTCAAAGACCTCAAAACCCTTGTTTCTAGCCAAAGATACAACACAAGTATTCCTCTACTTGTGAGATGTTGGAGGCGGCTCCAAGAGTGGAAGAGAGAGGAAATGTTGTGATATTTTAGGTTACAAAAATCAGATTTCAAAAACTATCTAATAACTCTCTCACATCTTCTATTTATACTACAAAAGGAAAGGGGTAAAATGACTCATCCGCCCTTGCTTCTTGTGCCAACCTTGGAGAGTAGTTTATTACACATTAGGACCCCTCTTCACACATAAAAACGTTTAAGTCCTTGGTTGGTTCAATCACTAACTCACACACGGCCATTTGCATGAACAAAGCTTGGAGTTTTTGTAATTCCCGAGCTTGGCTTCGTGTGAAAGGCCATGTGGCTGTCCTAACCGTATCATCCTCTCCATCTTGAGAGGAATTTGGCCTCAAATTCAGCATTTGGTCATCTTCAACCGCATCCACGAGGGAGAGATCACCAACGTTGAAAGTGTTGTGCACTTGATATTCCGGTGGAAGGTCAATCTTGTAGGCGTTGTCATTGATCCTCTCAAGTACTTGGAAAGGACCATCACCCCTTGGCAGCAATTTGGACTTCCTATGAGCTGGAAACCGGTCTTTTCGAAGATGCACCCACACCCAATCTCCGGGTTCAAGCACAAGCCTTCTTCTCCCTTTGTTTGCCCTTTTGGCAATCTCTTGATTCTTCTTTTCCAGCTTGATCCGCACCGTCTCATGCATTTTCTTCATTGCCTCGGCTCTTTTGTTTCCATCTAAGCTGGTCATGAGATCACTAGATAAAGGAGTGAGATCTAAAGGGGTAAGGGGATTCAGGCCGTAAACACATTCAAAGGGAGTCATTCCCGTGCTCGAATGTATTACCCGGTTGTAGGCAAATTCCACTAAGGGTAGGTGATCTTCCCATGAAGTCAGTTTACCTTTAACCATAGAACGTAGCATAGACCCTAAGGTTCTATTTACTACCTCCGTTTGGCCATCGGTTTGTGGGTGGCAAGACGTGGAGAAAAGTAACTTCGTTCCAAGCCTACCCCACATGGACTTCCAAAAGAGACTTAGGAACTTGGAGTCCCTATCGCTCACAATAGTCCTCGGTACCCCGTGAAGCTTGACAACATGTTCAACAAATAATGAAGCTACACTACTAGCATCCTCGGTTTTAGTACATGGAATAAAATGAGCCATTTTAGAGAATCTATCAACAATAACAAAAATGCTATCTCGGCCCTTTCTAGTCCTTGGCAGCCCCAAAACAAAATCCATCGAGATGTCCAACCAAGGCCTAAGGGGAGTAGGGAGTGGGGTGTATAATCCTTGGGGTAAGAGACGAGATTTCGCACTCCGGCAGGCCACGCATTGACTACAAATTTTAGTGACGTCTTTGCGCATTTTGGGCCAATAGAAGTTCTCCTCTAAGATTCCGAGGGTCTTGTCTACCCCAAAGTGACCCATGAGGCCTCCGTCATGGGCCTCCCTCACAAATAATTCCCTCCAAGAACTAGAAGGAACACACAACCTCCTCCCTTTGAACAAATACCCATCGAACCGAGAGTAGGAGGAATGGTTATTCTCCTTGAGCCAACGGTCCCTTCCCCACTCTTCGCATTCCCTAAAAATAGGAGCAAAGGTAGGATCCTCGGGATACAACAACCGCAAGCTCTCAAAACCCATCAATTTCGAAGACAAGGTAGCAACAAGCACATGCTTCCTAGACAAGGCATCGGCAACAACATTTTCCTTTCCCCTTTTGTAATGAATTACATAAGGGAAAGTCTCGATGAACTCAATCCACTTAGCATGACGCCTATTCAGCTTGTCTTGGCTCTTAAGGTGTTTCAACGACTCATGATCCGTTCGTATCACAAACTCCTTAGGCCACAAATAATGTTGCCAATTTCCCAAAGCTCTAACAAGGGCGTACAACTCCAAATCATAAGTTGAGTAATTAAGAGTTGCCCCTTTGAGCTTTTCACTGAAATAAGCAACGGGCTTACCTTCTTGCATCAAAACAGCCCCGATACCAACCTTACTAGCATCACACTCTATTTCAAACATCTTATCAAAATTGGGCAATTGCAATAAAGGCGCCGAGATGAGCGTAGCTTTCAAGGCCTCAAAAGCCCTAGCTTGCTCATCACCCCATTTAAAGGGTCCGTCCTTTCTAATTACCTCGGTCAAGGGGGCTGCTATGGAACTAAATCCTTTGACAAACCTCCTATAAAAGCTTGCCAACCCGTGGAAACTTCGGATTTCTCTAATAGTTTTAGGGGTCGGCCAACTTCGGATAGAGTCTATCTTGGAATCGTCCACTTCCACACCCCGTGAGCTCACGACAAAACCCAAGAATATAACTTTATCAACACCAAAAGAACACTTCTCCATGTTGGCATACAGCTTCTCCTTTCGGAGCACATCAAACACACATCTCAAATGCATTACATGATCATTAATAGATTTACTATACACCAACACATCATCAAAGTAAACCACCACAAACTTTCCAATATAAGGCTTCATTACATGATTCATTAGCCTCATAAATGTGCTAGGAGCATTGGTAAGGCCGAAGGGCATGACCAGCCACTCATATAGACCGAATTTGGTCTTGAATGCGGTCTTCCACTCATCACCGGGTTGCATGCGAATTTGGTGATAGCCGCTCCTAAGGTCCACTTTAGAAAACAAACAAGATCCGTGGAGCTCATCTAACATATCATCTAGTCTAGGAATTGGATGACGATACCTTATAGTGATTTTGTTGATGGCTCTACAATCGACGCACATGCGCCAAGTTCCGTCCTTCTTTGGTACCAAAAGCACCGGAACAACACACGGACTCATGCTTTCCTTGATGTATCCCTTGTTGAGAAGCTCCTCAACTTGCCTCTCAAGCTCCTTAGTGTCCATGGGATTGCTCCTATAGGCCGGTTTGTTTGGAAGTTGTGAACCCGGCACCAAATCAATTTGGTGCTCAATTCCCCGAAGTGGGGGCAATCCTTGCGGAAGTTCTTGAGGAAATACATCTTCATACTCCTGCAACGCACAAGAAATCAAAGGGGAAATGGAAGAATTAGTGGGGTTAGTATTAAAACAATGGGCTAACAGTAACATCGGCTTGTTTTCATCATGGTCCACGAAGAGTTCTTTCCTCCTAGCCAACATCACTACGTTTTCCATCTCCTTTGTTGTTGGGACAGATTCGGATGGCCCTACTTCCTCACCTACGGCATCCCCCCCCTTTTCTCCTTTCCCGGTTTCCTTTCCCTTTCCTTTTAACTCTCTCATCTTTTGATGCCACTCATGTACTTGGGAGGGTGAAAGAGGGTGAAGTGTGACCTTTCGGCCATCCTTCTCAAGCGTATACCGGTTGGACCTCCCATCGTGTTTAGTAGACCTATCATATTGCCATGGTCTACCTAACAACAAGTGACATGCTTGCATTGGGATCACGTCACAAAGCACTTCATCGTGGTAGTTTCCTACCTTAAACCGAATCACACATTGCCTTGCGACCCTTAATTCACCACAATCGTTCAACCATTGTAGCTTGTAAGGACTAGTGTGTGGTGTAGTTGGCAGCTTCAAGAAATTTACCATAGCTTGGCTTGCAACATTCGTACAACTACCACTATCAATCACCAAGGTGCACACACTCCCCTTTACAAGACACTTAGTATGGAATAGATTTTCCCTTTGACTCGGGTCATCTATCGCCTTACTAATCATGACACGTCTAACCACAAAGTTAGGAACCACACACTCCCCTTCTTGTGGATAGGCATCTTCACTACCATCTAATTCATCATCATTCGGCCCATTTTCAGCTTCCTCTCCATCTTGAGGCTCGGCCTCATCCTCCCCCCTTTCGGAAACCACCTCCTCACCAAGGTAGTACACTTTCCCTTCTCGTAGGATCACATTGCGCCGGTTCGGACATTCATTGGCCTTATGCCCCCAACCTTGGCACTTGAAGCATTGGAATCCCTTTGGGTTGGGATATTTGTGAGCCTCCGGTTTCGGAGGGAATTTAGGGACTGTTTTGGACTCGTAGTGGACTGTTTTGGACTCGGGCAGCTTCGTAGGGGCGGGTTGGTCCTTGTTTTTAGGCCAACCCGAGGGAGCTTGTACCCTTGCCTTGAAGGATGATCTCTCCTTAAGTTCCCTTTCAATCTCTAGGGCCGCTTGGAATATACCGTCGATGGTTTCAAACCGATGAAGGGTCAAATGAGTGGAGATCTCTTTGTTCAACCCACACTTGAACTGGATGATGTCATGACTGATTTGCTCCCCACGATGATCAAGTTTCAACATGAGTTGTTGGAACTCGTCAAAATAGGCCATCACACTCTTGCCCCCTTGCCGCAAGCCATATAACCTAGCAAGCAACTCATGACGATATCTCTCGGGAAGGTATCGTTGTCTCATCAAATACCTCAACCGAAACCAAGGTGGTGGCTGCCCATCGACTAATTCATTACCAAATCATTTAACATACTCCCACCAAGTGTTAGCATAGCCCTCGAGGTGAGCTATAGCGTAGCAACTCTTCTTTTCGTCCGAGATGTCATTAACTTGGAAAACTTTGTCACAAGCCGATTCCCAAGTTAAGTAGGCCTCGGGATCACTTTCACCCTTAAAGATGGGTAGGCTCAACTTGATGGTGTTGATGCCTACGTCTCTCTCTTGGTGTCGGTTTCCCCTATCTCCATACCCCCGGTATCTCCTAAGTTCTCCTCGACCCCCTCTTAACTCCTCCTCCCTCATATAAGCATCATCAAAGGCTCCATCTCCTTCATACTCCCCTCTACCGTATCCTTCAAAGTGGGCTGGTCGGCCTTGGCCATTTTGAGTCGGAGGATTTGGAATTTGCGGTCTTTGGGTTAATGGAGCTTGGAATGGAAGGTTCGGATTTAGTGGAGGTACTTGTCGTCCAAATCCCTCTTGTGGAATTGGAGGGGCTTGGAAATGTAGTGGTCTAGTGGAGTCTCGGTTTGGAGGAAAATAGGTAGTTTGACTTGCGGTATTTAGTGGAGCTTGGGGTGCATTTAGCATTTGGTGGACTGTTTCGGGGGTGATGGTTGCGGAGGAGGTCCTATCATGACCATTGGTAGATACGTGTAGAGGAGTAGAAGGACGAGAGTTCCTTTGACTCTCCACTTGTTCTAATCTCCCACTAATAGTCGACACTTCCCCCTTTATGGCTGCCAAGTCCCCTCTCACGGCCCCAAATTCAGAATTCAACCTTTCAAGTGTCCGGGTAACGGCCTCAAGAGTGACCCTCATAGAATCAAGGGCATTAGTATCCGCATTATGAGACGTAGCTCCTTCCATTGTCAAGATATTATCCGCTTTAGTTCACCACAAGTTCGTGTTCCACAAGTGTTGTATAATTGGCTAGTAACCGTGAAATTTTCAAGGTATGAGTGAGCTCTTATCCGGAATGGATTCTTGTTTGAAGACTCAAAGAATTCTTGCCGGACTAGAATCAAAAATCAGCAACTCATTCAAACGAATAAAAGCACTCAAATAATCGTTGACACGAACAAACGGTTCAAGGAACTAGTTGACAACCTAGTAGGAATGTACTAGTTTGTTAATTAGTTCTAGGACCAATTAAGGGAAACCAAGGATCAACAATTTGCAACCAAAGAATATCCTAAGTTGAGCTTATAGTGACGTGGCAGCATGCAATGGTTCCACCCGTTCCTCTTATCTTTTTTTTTTTTTTGTTTTGTGTTAATATTCACACAACTTGTTATAGTTTGCAAAATGTTTTGGTGGGAAAAATAAAATCTTGTAGTCTTTCAACCTTTTCAAACTCAAGAAAGTGGTGTTTGGTTGACCAATCCCACAAAACAAGGCTCCTTGAATTAGGGAAAAGTGATTGACAAGACTAGAGGGTGAGGGGTGCAAGTCTTTCACAACAACTTTATAACTTGTCTTACAACTTGAGCACACAACAAGATGAACAAGATGAACAAGTTCAAAAGATGAACACCTCAACAAACTTCATCAACTTCTTTAGCACATAACACATAACCACCGATTTTTCTTTTGCTCATCAACAACATACAACCTTCGGCCACTTCAAGTCACTACTCAATGTTCAAGTTTTCAAGCTCAACTTTCGGATCTAGACACCTTAGTGTTGGTGAGAAAGAAACCAACACTAGAAACTCACTAAACAAGCAAAATAACGCCTAGATCTAGACATGCAACATCATTCTCGGTTTTTCAACTCTTAATGGACAGATTTTTCAGAACTTCCCTTTGGTATTGCTTGTTTAGACCGTGAACTAGCCCAAGATGGGTTATGTTGGAACACAACCGGTCTTGCTTTGATACCAAATGATACAAGATCAAACCAACAACACCAAGAGCTACAAGTAGGTTCGGATTTCAGTCCAACAACACAAGAATAACAAGTTCAATTTTCAGTTTTCAGCACACAACAAGAGAGCAACAAGATGAACAAGAATGCTAGTGAATCGAAAGTAGCCCCACACGGCTTCACTAGTCTTTAAAGATAACAAAATTAACAACAACAACAACAACAAGATAAGGAAAAGATAGATAACTAGACATATAACATTCAAGATACTAAGAACCCTAACATCAAGAGAGGACCCTAAGTCTAGTGAATGTAAACACCAAGTTCTTACAAGGACCAAGAGGCACTCAAAGACCTCAAAACCCTTGTTTCTAGCCAAAGATACAACACAAGTATTCCTCTACTTGTGAGATGTTGGAGGCGGCTCCAAGAGTGGAAGAGAGAGGAAATGTTGTGATATTTTAGGTTACAAAAATCAGATTTCAAAAACTATCTAATAACTCTCTCACATCTTCTATTTATACTACAAAAGGAAAGGGGTAAAATGACTCATCCGCCCTTGCTTCTTGTGCCAACCTTGGAGAGTAGTTTATTACACATTAGGACCCCTCTTCACACATAAAAACGTTTAAGTCCTTGGTTGGTTCAATCACCAACTCACACACGGCCATTTGCATGAACAAAGCTTGGAGTTTTTGTAATTCCCGAGCTTGGCTTCGTGTGAAAGGCCGTGTGGCTGTCCTAACCGTATCAAGAAGTGTGGCAACTCTGGGTCTTATTCTACAGCTAGTGCTCCCTACCCAAAGTCGTTGGGTGATAGGCATTTCTATAGTGGCAACAGCTTTAGGGTAATGGGTGCCTAATCTTATGCTAGTGGGGCTCATTTGGCTCCATCATTTCCTTCTTATTGGTTCTGTAGTCATCTGCATAGGGGTTTCTGCAACAAAGGAAGGGATAGGTTCTTTTGTTGTGGTCAACTAGGCTATATGATTAGAAACTGTCCTGTTGGTAAGGTTTTCTCTGGGGTAAACAATGTTCAAGTTGCTTTGTCTTTAGCCCAGCATCCAAGGGTGCACTATCTAGTTTTGGCCCTAGTAGAAATCGACAAGAGTTTGAGGCATTGCCTGACATCGTGACTTGTATATTGTAACTCTTTTCTCATGATGTATATTATTTAATTGATTTGGGGTTCACTCTCTCTTATGTGACCCCCTTTATGGCTGTGTATTTTGGTTTTGATCTCGAGTGTGTTTCAGACTTTTTTTTATTTCTACCCCGATAGGTGACTCTGTGATTGCTAAAAGATTCTATAGGGTGTGTGTGTTATCTGTTGGTAGTAGCAAGACTTTGATAGATTTGTATGAATTAGATATGATTAATTTCAATTTTATTCTGAGGATGGATTAGTTGCAATCGTGCTATGCATCCTTAGATTGTTGGACCCGTAAGGTTTCTTTTAAATTCCTAATGATCCAATTATTGAGTGGTAGGGTGGTTCCCTAGCTCTTAAGAGGAAGTTTATATCATATCTTAGATCTCAGAGATTAATCTCCAAGGAGTGTCTCTATCGTCTAGTCTTGGTTAAAGATTCTAACTCGAATGGTCCTTCTTTGCATTCGGTTTCGGTGGTGATGAATTTACTGAGGTCTTCCTTGATGACCTTCCTGGTGTTCCTCTAGAAGGGGAGATTGAGTTTGGGATTGATCTTGTTCCGTACACTTGTCCAATTTCTATCCCCTTACATAATAGCTCCGGTTGAGTTGAAGGAACTCAAGGATCTTTTGAATAAGGGTTTCATATGTCCTAGTGTGTATCTCTATGGGGTGCACCAGTATTTTTCATAAGTAAGAAGGATGGTTCAATTTGAATGTGTATTGACTACCAATAGTTGAATAAGGTGATAGTAAAGAACATGTATTCTTTTCCAAGGATACATGACTTATTTGACCAGTTGCAGGGTTCCAAGTTCTTTTCTAAGATTGATCTTTGGTATGGGTATCATCAGCTTAACATTAGGGAGGTGGATATCCCTAAGATAGCTTTTTGTACTCAGTATAGGCACTTTGAGTTCTTGGTGATGTCGTTTGGTTTGACCAATGCCCGAACGACATTGATGGATCTAATAAATAGGGTTTTTCGTTAGTTTTTGGATTTGTTTTTCATTGTCTTCATAGATGACATTCTGGTGTACTCTAAGAGTAAGGTGGATAATGCCTATTACCTTCGGGTTATGTTGCAGACCTTGGAGGAGCAACAGTTGTGTGCCAAATTCTGTAAATATTAGTTTTGGTTAAAATTTGTCACATTTCTGAGTCATATTATTTCTAGTGAAGGGATCATGGTAGATCCACAGAAGGTTGTTGTGGTTAAGAAGTGGCCTAGACCTACGAATCCAATCGATATTTAGAGCTTCTTAGGTTTAGCATGTTATTATAGGAAGTTTGTGGAAAGTTTTTCTTCTATAGCTGCCTCGTTGACTTAATTGACTCAGAAGAAGGTAAAGTTCTTGTGGTCTGATGCTTGTGAGGGTAGTTTTGAGAAGCTAAAGGATAAGCTAACTTTGACTTTGATTTTGACTTTACCTGAAGGCACTGATGGGTTTGTAGTTTACTGTGATGCATCCCATGTGGGACTTGGTTCTGTTCTAATTCGACATGGTAAGGTGATAACCTATGCTTCTAGGTTGTTGAAGGTGCATGAGAAAAACTATCCTACTCATGATTTAGAATTATTAGCTATGGTATTTGCACTAAAAATCTGGCGTCATTATTTGTATGGGGTGCATGTGGATATTTTTTTTGATCATAAAATCCTGCAGTATGTGTTCACTCAGAAGAAGCTTAACCTCAGGAAAAAGAGATAGCTTGAGTTTCTCATGGTTTAGCATATTGTTGATAAGTCATGGTTTGTTGACTTGGATTGAATCTATTAGTTAGAGTCTTATCTTGCGTTATTGTCTATATTGATTTGTACTTAACTGAACTCTGTCGTGTTGTTGAAAGGCTTAGTGTCACATAATTGAAGTACAATTATATGGTAGGTGTTAATGGTTGTTTTTATTTACCAAGTTATGGTTGCTTGTTCACATTTCTTATTTTGGTTTAGCTAATGACCCTAATAGTACACCATTATTTCTTATTTACTGATACTACATATGCTTTTCTTTTGTTGAATATAGGGCATTTTCTACTGTTTGCATTGAGACCACAACTTTAGAGCAGACTGCATTCCGACTCAAGGATAAGCTTCATCTTTTGGGTATCCATGGGTCATCTATTTAGTTTTGGACCATTTATTCCGGATTAGGTATTATCAGTTGCTTTGGGTTGAGCCCTTTTATTAATAGCTGTAATGTATTGTTAGAATGAATTTTAGATTCTATGGGTTATTTTAAAAATTCATTTTATTTTTTGCATCTATTATTATTAGAAAATTTTGAGACATTAGATTATTAAATGAAGTGGATAGCGTATTTTGATCTCTGGCTACTTGTTGGGTTGAGAAGTCTGAGTTAAATGATTCTCCCGTTAGAGAGTTAGTGGGGCTGTCACTCATCGATGGGTTTGGGTAATGATAACCCTTATCTCATTTTCAGAATTTATACTATTTTTTGCTTTAGGGCCTTTGGGCCAGACAACGATTTTTGTTTTTTATTGATTAATAACATGACCTAACTAGCCACCCAAAATTTTTATTAAAAAATACAGTAATGGCATTATTAATTACATTTGTAAATAAATCATGCTCTATGTAACAAATTAAATAATTATTTAAATATTGATCACTAATACTACTCGACACTTCATTTTTATCTGCTTCATGGATAATAATTGTAGCACCCCATGATACGAGAAAAATAACGGAAACCCAAAACAACTCCAAAACAGTCCACTAATCTTAAGGATTTGAGGACCAAGATGGAGACCACTCTCGGATTCGCTACCAACAACAAGAATACAAGATACAAGGGTGTATTTCAACACCAAAACAGCTACAAAACGTGATGAACAAGATGTACAACAACAATACAAGTTTCGGATCCAACGAAGGCCCAAAACAGTCCACTACAACAACACATACACGATTGCAAGAAAAATAAAGATAGATAGTGAGACCAAGATTATTACAAGATTAAGAACTAAAGAGTATATTAAACTCAAAAACCCCTAATGAATGTAACAATCAAAACCACACTCTTACGGTGACCACCAAGGGAACGAACTCACCTCAAGATCTACCGTTTCCAAGCAAAGAACAATGTTAGCTTTTCCAAGCCCTATACTAGAATTACACTAAGTTGGTCTACTCTCAAGAGAGAGGATTTTTAAGAGTCTCAAAATCTCATTTCTTTCATCAACCAAAAACTAAGTGAAAATAAGACTAAGGGGCCTATTTATAGTGTATTACAAAAGAAGACAAAAAGACCATATTACCCTTAATGAGAGGGGCGGCCTTGGTGTGTTGGAAGACAATATGAATTGTCCAAAATGCCCCTTAGGCTAAGTGACCGAAATGCCCTTAGTAAAGGCACCAAAACCGTGAACCAACAAAGGTGGTCCAAATTCGAGAGTCCTTAAGTCTTCAAGGCTCCAATCAATCTTCCACACTTGGGTTTGGTCAATGGTAGGCTAAAAACATCCCCTCCAAGTATGATCCCATGCCCTCCATGTGACCAAAGCTTGATTCTTCACATTGTGACTTCGAATGATGTCGTCAAAAGCTAAGGCGGTCATTATTCTTATATCATCCTCCTCTTCTTGAAAAGGATTCGACCTCGAATCCAAACCTTGCAAAACTGAAAAGAGGACACACAAATGCAAACTCCTCATGGCATGAGGGTTAGGGTTAGCATAACAAATCATCTCAACATGCCAAGGTTGCACATATTTGCAATATAACCAAGAATCCTTTGAAAGGAATATTAAAACTCAATAAAAGATGTACAAAGGGTTTGGTTATAGGGTACATCAAGAGTAACACTTTGCTTGTCATATAGACCAAGCATCAAGTTTGGTGCACCAACATCACCATGTCTAAATTTGGCACCGGGGTCAAATGGGAAAAGTGGCCATAGACACGGGTCTCGACAACACTTCCCTTTCCCGTGGTTTACACCCAAACTAAATGACATACTCTTTATAATAACATACATATCATACAACTCAAATAGAGAGTAGAGAAAGGTGTCACTCAATTCGACTTCTACTAAGGTGCTCTCATGTGTGTACTCACTACTAGTTTCCCAATAATCACCATGAGTACTCTCAACAATGAAATCACACAAAGTAGAAGAAGAAGTAGCTTCCGCAACTACACATTCCTTACCCTTAAGAGTACTCTCATCTTCCAAGAAGAGATTTCCCTCTTTAGGAGGAATGTTGTCACACCATAGTGGGTTAGCATATAGGCTATAGCTTCCAAGGCAAGCTATACCGTCATTTTCACCACTAGGTTCATTAGGAGTGTTTAAATCATCTTCAAACAAGACATTATTCCTAAAAAGAGTGTGATCTACCTCACGGACAGATTTGGAACAAGAAAGTTCCTCACTCTCTAAATGATCAATATCAAGTTTCAAGGATGTTTCAAACACAATATTACCCCAAGAAGAGCTCTCGGGTTCATTCTCACTTTGTTGACCAACATTTTCAAATATTTCACTCACTTGAGTCCTATTAAGCACATCACACACATACTCAAGTGGTGGGTAATTTTCACACATAAGTTGATCAACACAAATTTCAGAAGATAACGTACTTTCATTCAACATAATGGTTTCAACACTAGGTGGACATAAATCGATCTTACAGGAAGAGTCTATTCGGTCATCAATAGGATCAACTAGTGTATCCACACTCACAACATGTACATCATCATCAAGTGGCAAAGAAACAATACACTCACATATAGGCAAGCTACAACTCACACTCAATGGGCTACTAGCCGCACAATTATCATTCACATGTACAAAAGTGTAAGAGTTTGCCATTTTACCTTGAAGTCCTTGAGTAGATTCTTCTTTGTCATGGTGTGAAGGTCCTCCAAAGGTTTGGGCAGCAACTTCCCTTTGGCATTGTTCTTCTTCGCTTGCCATGTTGGTACCTACACAAATGTCCTTAGAAATAGAAGGACAACCAATGTTAGTATAGTTTGGTGGTAATCCCCTCACTTCGCTCAACACAACCTCTCCTTTTTCCACTCTCGGATTACCACCTTTCACTCCCTTACTCCTCTCAATCTTTTGTCTCTCATAATAAGTTGAATTGGAGTAGGTAGGAACTTCTTTTTGCGGCCCGGGCAGAATGTACGTCTCAAGGCAATTTCCCCATCGGTCTCTTATAATATTAGGCCAATTTTGCATATTTGGAACTTTATGTTGTGCAAACCAATCGGCGCCCAAGCTCACATAACCATAGGTTATGGGAAAAACATCACACCACACCTCCTCATGGTAATTAAATTGGGAGAAGACAACCTTTACCCTCTCGGTGACCTTAAACCCGTCCAAGAAGTATGGAACAAGTAAAGGCTCGCAAAATAACCCCAAGTAATCAACCATGGATGGAACAATGTAGTTTCTATAGTACCTATCATTTAACACAACGAGGCAGCCCGGTATCCCACAAATGGTCACCTTTCCGGAGTGTACACTCCTTCTCGGATCAACATTGTAAAGCACATGAGTACCCCTCGGTTTTGGAGATGCATACTCTCTTCTTCTCATTGGAAAACCTACACTATTGCTAGTATAACCATTCACACTATATCGACCTTGATAAGAAGTACTACAAGGTGGAGAATATGAATCTTCACACTCCTCACGTGTACTCTCATCATAGCTCTCATAAGGTTTGCGAACGAAAGGGTTATACCTAACACCAAATCTAGGTTCGGAGTGGGGAGTGCGAGACTCCTCACATGTCCCAACTTCATCATAAGATCCATCACGAGGTCCTACATCATCTCCAAAGTCACCATAAGCACTAGGCACTTCATTCACCTCATTTTCTCCCTCAAAACAGTAACTTTCAAATCTGCCTATGTTTTGATCATGACTATTTTCATAGCCTCCGCAATCTCCCTCAACTTCGTAGCCATAAAAACCCTCACTACAATCATAGTCTCCCATATTGTAGTCACAATAATCCCCGGCTATCGAAGTCATGTTCCCCTTATATCACCCTTTAAACCTATAAAATGAACAAACAAGATTAGTAGTAAAGCTCCTCAACAACACTCGATACACTCACCTTTGTGATTCTCACAATTGGAGCGGCGAATATTGAAAGTTGCTTATACTCCGGTAGTCAATAAGGTGTCAATTCTACTTGGCGGCCGGAATATATTCTTGTTTGATCGACTCAAGACACAACACAAAATCTACTTACGAACTTGAAACAAAAAAGTTACTACGAGTTAAAAATGAGAAAAGCACACAAACAACGAAGACACGAAGAAACGGATTCAATAATTAATCTACAACTAAGTAGGTGATTACTAGTTGTTAATTAATTCTAGAATCAAGACATGAAACTAATGAAACAATAAGATGAAACTAAGAATCTAAAATTTTGAGCTCGGAAATATTGCGTGAACAGTAGCAGTGATGACATGGCAGTCCGTATTGGTTTCGGTCCCACACAACTTTTGTTGTCCAACTTCAAGTCTTGGTCAATTTTTCAATTTGGACTTTGGTGGAATTTGCTTAAGGAGGGAAATTCAAACAAGTCTTGGAGCCCTTTTCAATTTCAAGTTTTCAAGACTTGACTTTATTGTACTTCTCCTTAAAACATGGATCCGTAAATCATGGAAAAGTGTTGGAAAGTGGTTGAGACTTGATTGATAGGTCTTTGTTGGTTGTAGGGTCTTTCAAGACTAACAAATAATACACCTTTTTCCTTCAACTTTTTGGATTTAGCATTCACTTTATCTTCAACAATATATGAAGGTGGTGATGAACATCAAGAACAACAACAACAACAACAAGAACTACAACAATAATCTTCAAGAACACCAACAATTTTTCACACGGCCAACTCCAATCCACAATAACAATATCTCCAACACTTGGCCAAGACAACTACAACTTCAACAAAATGGTTTTCAATCCACCAATTAACAACAATATCACGTGGCCAAGCTTATAACAACAACAAGATGAAAACCACAAGGCCAAAACAGTCCACCACAATGGCCAAGCTTATGTTCACAACAACCTTTCAACAAGTTCAAGCTCAAGTTTAGATCTAGACTCAAAGTGTTAGTGGACAAGAAAACTAACACTAGGAACAACAAAACAAACAAGAACACTATTAGATCTAGACATACAACAATAAATCTCGGCCAAGACACAACAAGAACACGATTTTGGCCAAGAACACAAACACGGACAGATTGCTATTTTTCTGGAAATTTCAGTTTTCCCCTTTTTTTTTTTTTTTTTTTTAACAAGAAAGCCCAAGATTGATCTTGTAGGAACAAGATCAAGCCATGCTTTGATACCAAATGATACGAGAAAAATAACGGAAACCCAAAACAACTCCAAAACAGTCCACTAATCTTAAGGATTTGAGGACCAAGATGGAGACCACTCTCGGATTCGCTACCAACAACAAGAATACAAGATACAAGGGTGTATTTCAACACCAAAACAGCTACAAAACGTGATGAACAAGATGTACAACAACAATACAAGTTTCGGATCCAACGAAGGCCCAAAACAGTCCACTACAACAACACATACACGATTGCAAGAAAAATAAAGATAGATAGTGAGACCAAGATTATTACAAGATTAAGAACTAAAGAGTATATTAAACTCAAAAACCCCTAATGAATGTAACAATCAAAACCACACTCTTACGGTGACCACCAAGGGAACGAACTCACCTCAAGATCTACCGTTTCCAAGCAAAGAACAATGTTAGCTTTTCCAAGCCCTATACTAGAATTACACTAAGTTGGTCTACTCTCAAGAGAGAGGATTTTTAAGAGTCTCAAAATCTCATTTCTTTCATCAACCAAAAACTAAGTGAAAATAAGACTAAGGGGCCTATTTATAGTGTATTACAAAAGAAGACAAAAAGACCATATTACCCTTAATGAGAGGGGCGGCCTTGGTGTGTTGGAAGACAATATGAATTGTCCAAAATGCCCCTTAGGCTAAGTGACCGAAATGCCCTTAGTAAAGGCACCAAAACCGTGAACCAACAAAGGTGGTCCAAATTCGAGAGTCCTTAAGTCTTCAAGGCTCCAATCAATCTTCCACACTTGGGTTTGGTCAATGGTAGGCTAAAAACATCCCCTCCAAGTATGATCCCATGCCCTCCATGTGACCAAAGCTTGATTCTTCACATTGTGACTTCGAATGATGTCGTCAAAAGCTAAGGCGGTCATTATTCTTATATCACCCCATGTGTTTATCGTTGTCTTATGTCCCGTATCGTAGGCTCACGAGAATAAATTTGAGAGTTTACTGTATTACTGCGTAATTTGGGAATATTTGATTCAAAATTAAAATTTGATTAAAAACACATTTTTTTGCAATTCTAAAATATCATAAATATATTTATGAAAAAAATATTTAGTTGCTATACATATGTGTATGTATTTATTTTCTAGGAGGTTAAAAGTGAGAATTAGTCTAATTATATTGAAAACTTGTTATTATAAAAGGTAAACTTTGTTTGAAAATAACTTTTTAATTAATTGTGGTATAATTTAAAAAGTTATTTATATTTTACCAAGAATTTGTGTAATATCCAAATATATATATCCAATGAGATTAAAATACTGAAGTAGGTGTTGTAACCTCTGCTTCCACATGGAAGTGGATGGAGTGCACAACAAATGGTTAAAGTGCTAAAGTCTTTTTTCAATTTTAAGTGATAAATTTTTAATTATTTAATTGTAGTTAATTTTAAGCCATCCATTTATATGGCAGTGCATTATATATATAGATATATATGACTTCCACCAGATTGTGTAGCTAACACAATTATGACGACCCAAGCACCATTGATTACAATTGGCTATGGCAACAAGATCTTCCCCGAAAGATTAAGCATTTTCTCTGGCAATGTAGCCATGGTAGAATTTCAATTTTCTAGGTAATATATTTTATGTAGTCGGTTCCTGTAGCCAGGGTGAGCGGATATGTAATTGATGTCAATTTTAACTTTCATTAACCTTATTATTCATATGCTATTTATTATATTCACTATTGTAACTATGGTTTAAGTAAATGGGTTCATTAGTGTTACCAGTATTTCATGTGAGAACACCACCATTTCCATGTTTTTTTGAAGAAGGTGATTTAGTAGAAAAAATATTTTTGATGCTATATTTGATCACCGAAAGAAAATTAATTATCTACATCAAATTATTCAATCTCGAATTCTATGTATGGTAAGGCTATTTTTTGACATAATTCTGTAAGATTTGTGATTTTTGGATCTAACTTGTAATCAAAGAGTCAATTATTAGATGTCTCTTAATTGTTTGTGGTGTTATTCTTGTTATAAAGTCATATTCGGTTGTATCTATTCTGTCAAGTTGAGGAGTAGAAAGTGGTATATATAGTGTTGTAATTATCAAATTCCCATGATGATAGATTGATCGTAGTATTACAATTGTGGTATAAAGGAAGTAAACTAACATACTAGGTTACTTGTAGGGTGGATGTTTTATATACATAGGTATATTACTTATGGTATTGTTATTTCTTATACTTATGTTACGTAATTTGACATATCATGATAGCCTTGTCGTCTAGCATAGTGATTTACATGCTTTTATATATTATGGTGGTCTTGTTGGTATACACAATGATTTATTTATGTAACACACTACTGGGTTAGTTGAGATTACTATTGTGGCATGATTTGTTTATTGTTTGCCTACATATATACACATTGTGCACATACATCGCATTTCATGCCATGGGGGCTAGGATATACCATATGCATTCCATGTAGTTGCAGGTAGGGCCAGGGTGTTCATCTACAACACATGCATTTCACACCTTTTGAGTCTAGGATTGAGGTGTTTGCCTACACCATATGCATTTTACACTATTTGAGGCTAGGATTGGGCTATTCGCTTCACCATATTGAATTTATGCCTTTGGAGCTGGGATTGAGGTGTTTACCTATGCTGCATTGTATTTTATTATATTTCATATAGTAGTGTACTATGACTTTGATTTGTTGTCGTCAGTTTGGTACGGGGCCTATGGGGACTAAGTAAGTGATGTTGCTATGGTGATATAAGTCGAATTGAGAACATATGAGATTGATCAAAAGTTGTTGACAATGGGTTATTATGTTACAATTCGGTGAGCTAAGGTAAGAGTTGGTAAAATTATTTGAAGCTATGATTTGTGCTGTTATGATTACGCTTGGGGCTTACCAAGCATATGAGGACCCGATAGGTTATTGTTTGATGGTTGAACTTCTTATTATTTGTATGGTCTAAGTAATTAACAGGAGAAGTGGATACAAACTATGTAGGTGGCATGCTTCTGTGCATAGTTGGTTCTGAGTAAATTAAGTCATTTGTATTATTGTTTCAGTTTCAGTTATGAAGTTTACATACTCAGTACATTATTTCGTACTAACATTCATATTTCTTGGGGGTATCACATTCATGCCTGTAGGTTATCAAGTTAAAAGGGGTCCTCGCTGCATGTGGTTTGAGTTTAGCTTATGATTTGTATTCTCTATTCTTCTGAAGTTGATAAGTTTGGAGTTTTCTTTTACTTCTATAGCCTATGGGTACGTCAGGTGATGTACTGTGATTTTACACTTTTGACTCTTAAAACATAGATATTGTGCATGTTCGTAAGTACATTTTAGTAGATATGATGTGTTTTTATGTGTTTGTGCTAGGAAAAAGGTCCTGGAAGTGAAAGTTGGAAAATGAGTTAAAAACTTTTAAGTGTTGACTCATGGAAGCATAGTACAAGTCTCTCCATGAGAGTACGAACCATACTCACACTCGTACTAAGTATTAGAGATGGTTTAATTTGGAAATATGTACCACAACTCATCTAACGACTTGTAAACACATAGTATGAGGTGAATTCTTAGTTGTAGATAGAAGTTTAAGAGAAATGAAATCAATCTCTATAAGACATGACTCATGACCATTAATACATATCATACATTCACTCGTGAAATTGATCTTTGATAGGATGCAAATCAAGGTTCAAGATCACAAGTTGTAGTCCAAGGCTATGAATCGTGGAATGACCCATAGAAATTGGAAAACTTTCTTGACTTTTTGGCAACCATGAGTGGATATCTACAAACCACTATACATACGTTCATTGTACAAATCATACATTGCTGAGGGCATACAATCCTATTTTATTTGGGATAGAATTTGTTTTGTCTATAAATAATTTCCTTAGGTTTTTGTTTACAGTTTCCGCATCGTAAATATATTGTTACTTCTTATGTTGCTTGAGAATATATATTTTTTTGGGGTTTTGAGCAATAACATCCATTGATTCTTAGTTATTGATTATGTTCTATTAATTCATGATTCCAAATTTCATCTATTCAATTCATATGTTCATAATTATGGTTTCTACCACAAATTCTGATTGTGCTCTTACAAATATGAGTAGCTAAATCCCATACTAGTTTTTTAGGAGTCATGGTTAATTAAAGAAGTAGTTAAAGAACTTAGTGATTCTTGGATGATGTTCATGCATGTATTCTTATCCTCTTCATATTGATTGCTTTTATTTTCAAACATTAGATCTTACCTTAATTCTTAACTTATTTGATCAAAGAGGTATATAATAGGAAAAGAGATTAACAATAGAGACTTGAGGATACCGACCCTCATCTAATAGGTTGAACCTTAACCGAGAAAGCTAATCTAATATTAACGTTAAGGGTCCATATGTAAACACTCAATGATCGAGAGGTAATTGAGTGATATTCATCTATTTAAGGTTGAAAGCCATTTAGGTGAACCTAACTTACCAATTTTGCATACTAAGCATCGGGATAGAGAACTTGTATGCTATGCTTATTGAGTTATGAAATCAAGGGGAATACAATCCTATATAGTTCTTTTTTTATATATAAAAGAGTTTGAGTTTAGAGGCCATATCATAAATAAAAATAAGTTTACTATAAGACCGGGCCCAAAAGTGACCCAATAAAATTAAAAAACAAAACACATGAGGCATTGTGACAACTATTAGAATTAGGAAACAAAAATCTCAAAAGATCCTCCATCTCCCCCATTCTGTCTCCGATGAACTTAGATAGTTTCTATAATCGACTATATTGTTGCTGGTGTAATCTTCTTCTTGCTTCTATAGCTTCCTCATCATAGCTTGTTCCAACTTCTAAAATAAGTGTTGCTCTCTCCATTTTTCTGATTTGAGCTTCTAATCATGGTGTTGACTTCCCTTTCTTTAAATCAATAAATTTATAGAATTAGGTACACACACCACCATTTTTATTAGATAACCAGTCTGCTTGAGCTTCTTATTAGTTGAATCTCTTCAAATTTTAGATTTGTTAATCGTGTATGCTTGAAGTGGCTACAAATATCCATCTATTTTTCCATTTATACAAGGTACTCAACTTCTATGGATAGTAAACTTGCCCCTCTACTTCCACTTCCCTCAATCGAAGTGTTGAATCATAAATAAGATTGATACCATATCTAGATCTAGGAAAATGTAAGTAAATCAACAAGTTTCTTATTAATTAATCTTTGATTCACTTGTAGCAGGTTTAGACAAAAGAACAAAGGAAACTCGAACTAGTTCAAGCCCTTCCAAATTCCTAATTTTGTATCCGAAAACACCTTAAATCTCACAGGTGCAGATACTAAACCAATAAAAATGCTTCTGACTTTAGTTGTTGAGTGAAATATATGTGTTTTTCTGTACTTTTGCAATATTTGATCCTTTCCTACTAGTAGTGGTTACATTTTGTCACAACTAATATATATGATTCCTCAAATTTCTTCTAATATAAGCTATCCCTAGTCATCTAGAAATAGAATTTTTCTATCCAAACTAGGAATGTCTTGATAATGCTAAATAATGTGCACCTACAAAAACAAAAATAAGGTTAGCAAAAAAACACAATAAGAGTATTTCTGATACGGGTGTACAAAGCTGTCCAATACGTTCTCGACCATTCACACGAAGCCAAGCTCGGGAGTTACAAAAACTACAAGCCATGTTCATGCAAATCTGCATGTGAGTTGGTACTTGATCCGCCAAAGAGCTTCAACGTTTTTAAGTGTGCAAATGAGCCTTGAAGTGTAATAAATTACACTCTAAGGGCACCCCATGACTGAAGGGTAGGAAGGTCATTTGTCCTTAATTTTGTGTGTAATATAAATAGATGCTATTAGGGTTATTTTCAGCACTTAGTTCATTCTTCATATTTCACAACAACAAGTCTTGTAACATTGAATATTTCTCTCTCTCTTGTTCTTGAGAGTAGAACCTGAAATCTGTCCAACAAGTGTAGTTACACTTGTGTTGTTTCTTGGCTAGAAACTTGAGATCTTGAGGTTCATGAGTTCCTCTTGGTCTAAGCAAGAGCTTGGTACTGAAATCTTTTGGTCTTAGGGTCCTATCTTCAAGTTAGGGTTCATAGATTCTAAGATATCTTTGTGTCAAGTTACTATCTTTCATTTTGTACTCTTGAAACTTTGTAGTAACTTAGTGAAGCCGTGTGGGGCTGATTTTCGATTCACTATAGTTACTACCATTTGTTGTTCTTGTTGTTAACATTGTACTCTTCGTAATCTATCATCTTGTGTTGTTGAACCATTGTTTAATGTTATTGTTATCTTCTTGTTCTCCTTGTGTAGCTACTGTTTTGGTGTTGGTATTCCTTCAAAATTTCGTGATTGTTGTTGTCTTCACATATTGGAGTTGTTATCTTCAAGCTCTCGGAATTGTAGTGTGTTTGGACTGATTTTGTGGCAGATTTGATACGCTCCAAGTTAGTAGTGTATCATTTGGTATCAAAGCCATCTTTGATTTTGTTCAAACAAGATCAATCTTGGGCTTGAGACTTGAAAACTACAAGAAAAAAAAACTGAAATCTGAAAATTCCAGAAATAGTCAAATCTGCTACCTTTGTATTCTTGGCCAAAAATTGTGATGTGTTGTTGTATGGGCCGAGATTTTCTTATTTTTTTGGCTAGATCTTGTAGTATTTTGCTTGTATAGAGTGTTTCTAGTGTTGGTTTCTTTCTCACCAACACTAAAGGTGTCAAGATCTAAAGATTGAGCTTATAATATTGACCATAGTTGTGGTGCCTTGTGGCTGGCTGTTTGCTGTTACTTGTTGTTGACAATTGGTGGTGTTGTGTTGTGTTTTTGAAGAAGTTGTTGTTGAGTTCTTGAAGGTTGTTGTGGTGTTCATCAAGTTCTTCATCTTTTCTTACAACTTTAGACAACCAAAAAGCGTGATATAAATTCAAGAGTTGAAGCTGAAAATTGTAAAGCATGTTGTGAGAAGCCTTGAACTCATCATTTCTTAGACTAAGCTTCTACTTTTTAGCAACTTTTTCTTATTTCAAGAACCTAGTGTTGTGTGACAAGATACCTTTTTCTTATTTCAAGAACCTAGTGTTGTGTGACAAGATACTTTTTCTTATTTCAAGAACCTAGTGTTGTGGGACAAGGTACTTTTCTTATTTCAAGATCTATGTTTTCCCTCCAAGACCAATTGTCATCCTTTCCACATTGTGTAAAGATTTAAATTCCAGAATTGGTGCTTAAATTGTGTGGGACCAAGACCAATTGCATGCTGCCACGTCACCCATTGGCTACTGTTCACGTCATTAATAAGCTCAAATTTAGGTTTTCTAGTTTCTAATTGTTGATTCTTAGTTTCATTACTTGGTTCTAGAACTAATTAACATGCTAGTACACTCCTACTAGGTTGTCAATTAGTCCTTTTGAATTCTCTTGTTCGTGTCCACGTTTAGTTGGGTGCTTTTATTCGTTTGAATATGTTGTAACTTCTTAACTCCAGTCCGTTGAGAATTCTTTGAGTTTCAAACAAGAATCCACTCCGGACAAGAGCTTTACTCATATCTTAAGGATTCGGTTACTAGCCAATCTACAACATTTGTGGAGCTCAAGTGTGAGTTAACCGAGAGAGTGTGAGTGAGGAGAGGTTTAACGCTAACTTGTTTGCTGATTGTGTAGGTAACACCTTGACATGGAAGGAAGCACATCCCAAAGTGGGGGTACTACTGAACAAGACACTATGAAGGCCACACTTGAGGCCATTACCAGAAGTTTAGAGAGGTTGAACACGGAAATTGGGGCAATGAGGGGAGATTTGACTACTATAAGTGGGAGATTGGAGGTAGTGGAGAGTCAAAGGAAATCTCGTCCAGCCACTCCTCATCATATTCCTTCAAGTAGGCATGAAAGAACTTCATCCATAACTATTTCACCAGAAACATTGCACCAAATAATGAATCCACCTCTAGCCCCACTAAATGCCACAAATTATACCACTACTTTCCCTCCAAACCAAGAAGCGAATAGACCACGCCATTCCCAAACTCCTCCAATTCCACAAGAAGGATGTAGCCATCTATTACCTCCACGAAATCTGAACGTACCTTACCAAACTCCACTAAATCAAAGACCACCACCTCCACAAATCCCAATGCCTCCAAATCACCAAAACCGACCAGCTCACTTTGAGGAACATGGTAGAGAGGAGTATGATGGATATAGAGCCTTTGATGATGCTTACATGAGAGAGGAGGAGCTAAGAAGGGGCCGTGTTGATCCAAGGAGGTACCGAGGGTATGGAGAAAGGGGAAATCGATACCAAGAAAGAGACGTAGGCATCAATACCATCAAATTGAGATTACCTATCTTTAAAGGTGAAAGTGACCCCGAGGCCTACTTAGCATGGGAATCAGCTTGTGATAAAGTTTTTCAAGTTAATGATATCTCGAAAGAAAAGAAAAGTTGTTATGCCATAGCTCATTTTGAGGGTTATGCCAACACTTGGTGGGAGTACGTCAAGCGTTTTGGTGATGAATTAGTTGATAGGCAACCACGACCTTGGTTTCGGTTAAGGTACTTGATGAGGCAACGGTACCTTCCCGAGAGTTATCGCCATGAATTGCTTGCTAGATTGTACAACTTGCGTCAAGGCAATAAAAGTGTGATAGCATATTATGACGAGTTTCAACAAATCATGTTGAAGCTTGATCATCGTGGGGAAAAATCAGTCATGACATCATCTGATTCAAGTGTGGGTTAAACAAAGAGATCTCCACTCATTTGACACTTCACAAATTTGATACCGTTGAAGGTATTTTCCAAGCGTCTCTTGAGATTGAAAGGGAGATTAAAGAGAGATTGTCTCTCAAGGCAAGGGGATAATCCATCTCGGGTTGGCCTAAAAGCAAGGACGTGGTTCAATCCTCTTTGGGTTGGCCCAAAAACAAGGACCAACCCGCCACTACAAGGCTGCCCGAGCCCAAAACAGTCCACAAAATTCCTCTAAAACAAGAAGTTCACAAGTATCCAAACCCAAAAGGATTCCAATGTTTCATGTGCCAAGGTTGGGGACATAAATCCAATGAATGTCCAAATCGACGCAACGTGATACTACGAGAAGGGAGATTGTATTACCTTGGTGAGGAGGTGGGTCTTAAAAAAGAGTAGGATGAAGTCGAGCCTCAAGATGGAGAGGAAACTGGAAATAGGCCACTTGATGATGATGATGATGATGGTGAAGTTATTTACCCATAAGAAGGGGAGTGTGTTGTTCCAAACTTTGTAGTTAGACGCGCTATGATTAGTAAGGCAATAGATGACCCTAGCCAAAGGGAAAATCTATTCCATACTAAATGCCTTGTAAAGGGGAATGTGTGCACTTTGGTGATTGATAGTGGTAGTTGTGCGAATGTCGTTAGTGTCGCTATGGTGAACTTTCTGAAATTACCAACTACACTTCATACTAGCCCTTACAAGTTGCAATGGTTGAACGAATGCGGTGAATAGGTCATGAGGCAATGTGTGATACGGTTTAAGGTAGGGAACTACCAAGACGAAGTGCTTTGTGATGTGATACCAATGCAAGCATGTCATTTGTTGTTAGGTAGACCTTGGCAATATGATAGGTCTACCAAACATAATGGGAGGACCAACCGATATTCACTTGAGAAGGATGGTCGAAAGGTCACTCTTTATCCTCTTTTGCCATCACAAGTGAATGAATTACATCAAAAGATGAGGGAGTTGAAGGAGAAGGGAAAGAAACCCGAAAATGGTGAAAAGTAGGGGAAAATCGTGGGTGGGGCAGTAGGGATTTTCGGGACTGCCTCAACGTCAAATGGGCAAGAAAACATGGTGATGTTGGCTAGAAAGAAGGAACTCTTCTTTGATTATGATGTGGACATGCCTATGCTTCTTTTGGCTCATTGTTTTAATACTAACCCCACTAATTCTTCTATTTCTTCTTTGATTTCTTGTGTGTTGCAGGATTATGAAGATGTATTTCCCAAAGAACTTCTGCAAGGATTGCCCCCGCTTCGGGGAATTGAGCATCAAATTGACTTTGTGCCAGGCTCACAATTGCCAAATAAGCCGGCTTACAGAAGCAACCCTATGGACACCAAAGAATTGCAGCGTCAAGTTGAGGAACTCCTCAACAAAGGGTATATCAAGGAGAGCATGAGTCCGTGCGCGGTTCCGGTGCTACTGGTGCCTAAGAAAGACGAAACATGGCGTATGTGTGTGGACTGCCGAGCCATCAATAAGATTACGGTAAAATATCATCACCCTATCCCTAGGTTAGATGATATGCTCGATGAATTGAATGGTTCGTGTTTATTTTCCAAGATTGATTTAAGGAGTGGCTATCACCAAATAAGAATGCAACCCGGTGATGAATGGAAAACCGCCTTCAAGACTAAATTTGGTCTCTATGAATGGATGGTTATGCCATTCGGCCTAACAAATGCTCCAAGTACTTTCATGAGGCTAATGAATCATGTGATGAAGCCATTTATTGGAAAGTTTGTTGTTGTTTAATTTGATGATGTCTTGGTCTATAGTAAGTCAATTGATGAGCATGTGATGCATTTACAATGTGTGTTTGATGTCCTTAGAAAGGAAAGGTTGTATGCAAATTTGGAGAAGTGCTCTTTTGGTGTTAATGAAGTTGTTTTCTTGGGTTTTGTTGTTAGTTCAAAAGGGGTCGAAGTGGATGAATCCAAGATAGATGCTATCAAAAATTGGCCAACCCCGCAAACCATCAGCAAAGTAAGAAGATTCCACGAGTTAGCTAGTTTTTATAGAAGGTTTGTCAAAGGATTCAGCACCATAGCCGCTCCTTTGACCACGATCATTCAAAAAGACCAACCCTTCAAGTGGGGTGAAGAGCAAGCTAAGGCTTTTGAAACCTTGAAAGCTATGCTCGTTTCCGTGCCTTTATTACAATTGCCCAACTTTGATAAGACATTCGAAGTTGAGTGTGATGCTAGTAAAGTGGGCATAGGGGCTGTTTTGATGCAAGATTTAAAACCCATTACTTATTTTAGTGAAAAGCTCAAAGGAGCAACTCTAAACTACTCCACGTACGATCTAGATTTGTATGCCTTGATTTGAGCTTTGGCCACTTGGCAGCACTATTTGTGGCCCAAGGAGTTCGTGATCCGAACGGACCATGAATCCTTGAAGCATCTTCGGCACAAGACAAGCTTAACAAGCGGCATGCAAAATGGATTGAGTTTCTTGAAACCTTCCCTTATGTTATTCAATACAAAAAGGGTAAGGACAACGTAGTAGCCGATGCTTTGTCTAGAAAACATGTTCTTGTGTCAACATTATCTTCAAAATTAATGGGTTTTGAGAGTTTGAAAGAATTGTATCTCGAGGACCCTCACTTTGCTCCTATCTTTAGGGAATGCGAAGAAATGGGTAGGGACAAGTGGGATTCGTCTAGGGGTTCAAATCCCTATGCCAAGTTTGATGGATACTTGTTTAAAGGTAGACGATTGTGTGTACCCTCCAGTTCTTGGAGAGAGTTATTTGTGAGGAAAGCACATAATGGCGGTCTAATGGGTTACTTTGGGATCGAAAAGACCCTTGGAATATTGGAGGAGCAATTCTATTGGCCAAAAATGCACAAGGATGTGGCCAAGATTTATGGCCAATGCATAGATTGAAAAGGAGCCAAATCGCGGCTCCTACCTCATGGGTTGTACACCCCGTTGCCCACTCCTTTACGCCCTTGGCTTGACATATCTATGGATTTCGTGTTAGGGTTGCCTAGGACTAGACGAGGTCAGGACAGTATCTTTGTTGTGGTCGATCGGTTTTCTAAGATGGCACACTTTATTCCATGCTTTAAATGTGATGATGCACCTAGTGTGGCCTCTTTGTTTGTTGATAATGTTGTCAAGTTGCATGGTGTTCCGAGGACCATTGTGAGTGATAGGGACTCTAAGTTCCTAAGTCACTTTTGGAAATCCATGTAGGGTAGGCTTGGAACCAAGTTGTTATTCTCTACATCTTGCCACCCACAAACTGATGGTCAAACAGAAGTAGTAAATAGGACTTTGGGTGCTATGCTACGTTCCATGGTAAAAGGAAAATTGACTTCTTGGGAGGAACACTTACCATTGATTGAGTTCGCATATAACCGTGTCATACACTCAAGTACGGGAATGACTCCCTTTGAGTGCATATATGGCCTCAACCCCCTTACCTCTTTGGATTTAACTCCTTTGCCTAGTGATGTTATGATTAGCTTAGATGGAATCAAGAGGGAAGATTCGATAAAGAAGTTACATGAGAAGGTGCGGCTTCGACTTGAGAAGAAAAATCAAGACATTGCGACGAGAGTCAACGAGGGGAGAAAGAAACTCATTCTTGAACCGGGAGATTGGGTGTGGGTTCACCTTAGAAAGGATAGGTTTCCATCTCAAAGAAAGTCCAAATTGATGCCAAGAGGTGATGGTCCATTCCAAGTACTTGAACGGATCAATGATAATGCCTACAAGATTGACCTTCCCCCGGAATACCAAGTGCACAACACTTTCAATGTGTGTGATCTTTCTCTAGTGGATGCGATTGAGGATGACCAAATGCTGAATTTGAGGTCAAATTCCTCTCAAGATGGAGAGGATGATACGGGTGTACAAAGATGTCCAATACGTTCTCGACCATTCACACGAAGCCAACCTCGGGAGTTACAAAAACTACAAGCCATGTTCATGCAAATGGCTGCCTGTGAGTTGGTACATGATCCGCCAAAGAGCTTCAACATTTTTAAGTGTGAAAATGAGCCTTGAAGTGTAATAAATTACACTCTAAGGGCACCCCATGACTGAAGGGTAGGAAGGTCATTTGTCCTTCATTTTGTGTGTAATATAAATAGATGCTATTAGGGTTATTTTCAGCACTTAGTTCATTCTTCATATTTCACAACAACAAGTCTTGTAACATTGAATATTTCTCTCTCTCTTATTCTTGAGAGTAGAACCTGAAATCTGTCCAACAAGTGTAGTTACACTTGTGTTGTTTCTTGGCTAGAAACTTGAGATCTTGAGGTTCATGAGTTCCTCTTGGTCTAAGTAAGAGCTTGGTACTGAAATCTTTTGGTCTTAGGGTCCTATCTCCAAGTTAGGGTTCATAGATTCTAAGATATCTTTGTGTCAAGTTACTATCTTTCATTTTGTACTCTTGAAACTTTGTAGTAACTTAGTGAAGCCGTGTGGGGATGATTTTCGATTCACTATAGTTACTGCCATTTGTTGTTCTTGTTGTTAACATTGTACTCTTCGTAATCTATCATCTTGTGTTGTTGAACCATTGTTTAATGTTATTGTTATCTTCTTGTTCTCCTTGTGTAGCTACTGTTTTGGTGTTGGTATTCCTTCAAAATTTTGTGATTGTTGTTGTCTTCACATATTGGAGTTGTTATCTTCAAGCTCTCGGAATTGTAGTGTGTTTGGACTGATTTTGTGGCAGATTTGATATGCTCCAAGTTAGTAGTGTATCAATTTCCTTCCAAAGGAAAAGCTATACTCTTATTGCTATATTCCTTCTTATCCTGTTAATGTGGTTAACTTTCATCACAACACCAATGAGGCTTCCATATGCCTTTCAAAATCTGTACCATAGTCATTGAGTAAGATTTAATAATAATATTATTCAGCCCTTATTCCTGATAGTGCACTAATCCCTCTCTGATTGTCCTAGCCTCAACCACTAAGTTAATAGAATCAAAAAATTTGATTCCCTTATCCATCATAAACTGTCCTTGAGAACCTCTTAAACAAAAAACAATTGAATTTGTTCCAGGTTGCCTTTAGAGGCACCATCAGTGTTGTATTTGATCCAGTTGTCTAAGGGAGACATCCAACTCTCTATTCTAAAGTTATACTCAGGTCTATACACCTTTAAAGCAGTCACTATTTTGGGCAACTCATCTATTCCAGTCAAATTTCAATTTGATTTTGATGAATTTACTTAAGATAACATTAACTTCTCTGATGATCTTCAAAGCAGAGTAAGATCCACCATGTAGTTTGGAATTTTTTTTTTTTCATAAAATCCACATTATAATCGGAGTTACTACCTGGAAAATTGCTTTACACCTAGGAATCTCATTAGATTCCCTCCACTTTCTAAGACTCTACTATAGATAGTTTCTAGTACTCAGACCCACAACTATACCATAATAGTTATGTATCCTCTCTGCAGTTTTCCTCTTAGAAATAGATTCTCTATAGTCTCTCTCTCCGTATTCACATAACAATTATAATCAGATGATACATTTGTGTTCCAAGTGTTAAAATATGGGCTACAACAACTTTACCTTCCAAAACTCTCCAAGCAGAAAAAATATTTTGAAAGGCAGTTCCTTGCACTATATTTGCTTGAAATCCTCATTAATATCTTCATTGTACCTCAAAAGTTCCCATACACTTTTAAAACTGAATAAATCAAAGCTACTTTTAGTCCTCCATGGCTGGTCATTATCTTCTATCTACTAGGCATAGCCCAACTAGTTTCTAATGTGATTCACATCAAAATCAGTGAAATAACCCAAAAATCTAAGATAATATTAGAACCATGCTTAAAGTTCATATAGAATAAAACTCCATATTTTGATAGTATGAGAAGTGATTTAGACACGTATTAAGTCCACAAGTAAATCATTACTCATATCCAAGTAAAAACCTCCCTTATCGATTAATTTTTTGTGAAGTATCTTGCTATAGTCAACTTCACAAAATCATATATCCTAGATTCTGAAGGAATTTTAGTCAAGACCAACCAAATTTGACTTATATTTATAATGTATACATTTTTGCTTAATTTGATACTGGAGTAAGAAGTTATGACCATTTTACTGAAGCACTATCAAAGTTGTGAGTAATGATGACTCAAATGCGATGAGTTTCTATGAGACCTTATGAGAGACTCCACAAGTCATCAGGTGACTCCTGGTCAAGGTAGTGGGAGACAATATTGATTTCCAAATGATTACTCAAACCACGACTTATCCCCAAATCTACTAAGTCATCATGAAGGTCGTCGACACTAATTTAAGAAATTTTTTAGACAATTTTCAAAGGGGTTGTTTGGTCTTTTTTCACTCTTAAACTCCAAAACATTACATCATTTAACCTACCCAAGGGTTGAATAATAATACTAAAATATCCTTAAATCCCTCATTCCTCATAATTAACTCGATACTTAGAAAATTTAGAGAGAAGGGCAACTTTTTTCCTTCAAGCAAGGACTAGAGTTCTCTCTTTAGGCTCCAAATTCAATGATGTCATCAATATTTTTAACCTCACATAAGTGGGATTTCATCAATGGGTTTCCCTTCAGCCACTAATTCCCAAAGTTAACTCTATTCCAAGTTTACTTTACCCTTTAACCTTAGGGAAAAAGTGTGAATTCCTTTAGTTTCCAGTATCTTGCTTCGACTAAACCATGAAAATATGTATTCACATAATTTGAGAATATTTCCATTCTCATGACTATTAACTCTTACTCTATTTAATAAATTCTTGATTTTAAGCTTGAGTTATGAAATTTCTTATTATGTTCAGATTATAACATTTTTATGATTAGTTGCATTCTTCAAAGAATGGTGGTTTATGAACATCCAATAACTTGAGGATATTATGCATTGTTAGTTGAATATTTTGTTATATTTTTTCATGATTTAGGGTATTTTCAGATAAAGCACTTATCTTTCAGTTTGAGAATATCATTATTGTTGAGTATTTTACTATATCAGTTTACTTTTAATTGGGAGTAGTTCTTAGCACAGAGAGGTCAAGGGTTCAGATAATCCATGTCCCAAACTATGTGCAACCATATATTAAAGAGGTCCTTATTAGTTGAGAGTATCTTCCTTTCCCTTAATTGGCTCAGTGAATTCATTGTCAATCACGGTTCGTAACCTTGGCAAGGTACAAAATACCCTCCCAACTTAGGTTATAGGTTGGATTCCATGTTTCTCACATGGTATATGTTGGTTATAGGAACCTCCAAAAGTTTGTCTCAGATATCTTTTGACCTTTTATCCAGTCTATTTTGCATCTTATAAATTTACACATTTATTACTTAGTCATAACATCAGTTTACAGATTTTAGTTTCATGTCCAGGTCATCATGTCACTTTCAGCATGTTCATTTTATATTGTATAGTGCATATCTCACATGCTTAGTTCATTCAAAGTACTGTCCACATACTATTATATATGCTATATAGTCTTTTAATATAAGTTCAGACATTCAACACTCGAATCATGGTTAGGCTGATCCAGCATCAATTCAACAGATGTGTTTTGGTTAGTCCTTATCATTCAAGGACTAGTTGCCAGTATTTCATTTATTTTTTTTCTATTTTAGTTCTAGATAGTTAGAGTTAGCTGTGTTATTTTATCCCAATGACTCATCTTAGTAGGATGGACTGCGTACACTTTACTCTCCCCAAACCTCACTTGATGGGAATACATTAGGTATGTTGTTATTGTTGTCTTTACATTAATTTTGGGTTTTGATTTTCATATATGAATAAGACCTTTTCTTCCTCACAATGTGAATCAGTTTTATATAGTATTCTTAGTGTCATGCTAAGCCATCGGTTAGCTTGTGGTCACTTGTGACTCTAAGCATTATGTCATAACTAAGAGGTAGTCTCAAGCTGTTACAAACTTGGTATCAAAATATCAGGTTTAAAGTGTCCTAGGGTGTTTAAATTTCGCATTAAGTAGAGTCCTTTTCATAGGTATGAAGCATACCACACTTATGAGTGAGAGGCTATGAAATGTTTTAGGAAAAATTCCACTTCTTTCATGTTTATGTCATGAGATAGAGTGTGAGATGTATTAAAACCCTAGTATAACTCGTGCTTTATAGATTTACAGAATATGCCTCATAAGTGAACTAACAGAAGAAAAAAATGGTAGAAGAAATGGAAACCAACCACCACCACCAGATTTAGTAGACCCTTTAAATAAGTAAGTCTCTTAAGCTGAGTTTAGGGCTACCTTTACGGTGCTAGTTCATTCCATTACCAACTAAGCTAATCAATATGCTATTGCCTTGGTCAATCTATCTGGTACCACAACAGTAGCTATAGTTCAGGACTTCACTCGGATGAATCCTTCTGAGTTCCATGATTCTAAGAAAGAAGAAAACCTGCAAGAGTTTCTTGATGATATTCCAAAGGTTACTAAAATTATGGATGTCACTACAATTGAGACTACTGACTTGGCTACATATCATTTTATGGAAGTAGCTTACACTTGGTGTAAGTAGTGGAAGAAGGATAGAGGTGCAGATGTAGGACTAATAGAATGGGATGAGTTTGTTACTACTTTTCTTGACAGGTTTTTCTTACTTAAGTTGAGGGATGCCAAGGTTTAGGAGTTCATTAATTTGAAACAGGGTGACATAAGTATGAAGAAGTGACCTATTGACTTAGCTTTCAAAATATGCTTCAGCTATGGTTGTTGAATATAGGGCCCGAATAAGTAAGTTCATGTTAGGTGTTTCTAAGGATGTGGTCGAAGAGTGTAGGACTGCGATATTAGTCAAAGAGATGGATAGCTCATGGTGATGGTTCATGCCCAATATATTGAGGAATATAGGGTTAAGGAATAAAAGGGAAAATATGAATTAGAGAGATAGAACAAGAAACTATGATTATTCTTAACAAAAGTCGGGTGGTGGAAATACTCTTAGTTTCACCAAAAGACTTCATCCCGAGCACCATCATCTTTTAGTATTACGTCTCCTAGGCCCATGCAAGATCGAAAAGGTTGAGTATTAGTATCTAAGTATTATTTTACTACTTTCGGTGGTCGTAGTTTCCGAACTTTAAGAAGTATGGGAAAAACCATCCTGGAGAGTGCTTGATAGTTAAGGATGAGTGTTTTGGTTGTGGGAAACTAGGTAACAAGCTTTGAGATTTTCCAATATCTAGGAAAGGTTGGTGGACGCACTCTGGCTACCTCTTTAGCAGCTCCAGTAGGTCGCTCGACCCAACAGGGTGCCTTATTTAGTGCAATTGGTGGACAACATTAGAATAGGTTTTTTGCGCTACAGAATGAATAGGATCATGCAGGTTCTCCTAATTATATTCATGTTTATGGATTATTAGATCCCCGAGAAACACTTTCTTCATGACTCCATATATAGAGGCAAACTTTAGTGTCAGTCCTGAACTTCTCTTAGATCTTTTCCAAGTATTCAATCATCACTAGGCGGGTATACAAAAATTACCTAGTCAGAGTTTCTCAAAAATTCACCTCAATTTATCTTGTAGAGTTAGACATGACAAATTTCAAAGTTATTTATGGGAGGGATAGGCTCCACTCTTGCTATAATTCTATTAATGGTAGAATAGAGTACCCCAATTTTAGTTTCCAAATGCGCCAGTTATAGAGTGGAAGGTTAGTACCTTAATATCAATAGGTAGGTTTGTCTCTTAAGGCTAGAAAAATAATTTCCAAAGGGTGCATCTATCATCTTGTTTGGGTTAAGGATTCATAGTTTAAAGCTTCAACTCTCTAGCCAGTTTCACTGGTTAATAAATTCCCTGATACAAGAAATGCAAGGGAACACAAGAAAAGGCTCAAAACAGTCCACAAATCAAGAGGAATCCGAGGACCCCTTTTAGAGCTAGTTTCGGCCAACAACAACAACACAAGTATCACGAGTTGACAAGGTGTTTTAACACCAAAACAGTAACAATACAACAAGAACAAGATGAACACAATGAACACAAGATTCGGATTCAACAAGAACAAACGATTACAAGATACAAACACTAACACAATTGCAAGAAAGGTAAAGATAGATAGTGAGACATAGATTATTACAAAGATTAGGAACTAAAGAGTATATCAAACTCAAAAACCCCTAATGAATGTAACAACAACACCACACTCTTACGGTGACCACCAAGGGAATGAACTCGCCTCAAGATCTACCGTTTCCAAGCAAGGATCAATATTGGCTTTTCCAAGCCCTATGCTAAAGATGACTTTTCCAAGTCCTACCACTAAGTGTGTACACTCTCAAAAGAGAGAAGATATTTCCTTTCAATACTTCATCTTTCTAAAATCTGAAAACTAATGAAAATAAGACTAAGGGGGCCTATTTATAGTGTATTACAAAGAAGACAAAAGACCACTTTGCCCTTAATGAGAGGGGCGGCCATGGTGTGTAAATACACCATGTGTAATGTCCAAAATACCCTTAATTAGGGTCCAAAACCGTGAGTCCTCAACCTTAAATTCTCCAAGCAATCTTCCACACGCGAGATTGCTTTAAGTAGCACTCAAAACGGGTCCTCCATGCATGTTCTTGTTTTCCCGAGGTGACCAAGTCTTGAGTCTCTATGTGTTGACCTCCAAAAATGTCATCAAAAGATAAGATGGCCATTTGTCCCGTATCATCCTCCCCTTCTTGAAAAGGATTCGACCTCGAATCCAAACCTTGCAAAACCGAAGAGAGGACAAACAAATACAAATTCCTCATGGCATGAGGGTTAGGGTTAGCATTACAAATCATCTCAACATGCCAAGGTTGCACATATTTGCAATATAACCAAGAATCCTTTGAAATGAATATTAAAAACTCAATAAAAGATGTGCAAAGGATTTGGTTATAGGATACATCAAAAGTAACACTTTGCTTGTCATGTTGACCAAGCAACAAGTTTGGTGCACCAACATCACCATTTCTAAATTTGGCACCGGGGTCAAATGGGAAAAGTGGCCATAGACACGGGTCTCGACAACACTTCCCTTTCCCGTGGTCTACACCTAAACTAAATGACATACTCTCTACAATAACATACATATCATCCAAATCAAATAGAGAGTAGAGAAAGGTATCACTCAAATCGACTTCTACTAAGGTGCTCTCATGTGTGTACTCACTACTAGTTTCCCAATAATCACTATGAGTACTCTCAACAAAGAAATCACACAAAGTAGAAGAAGGAGTAGCTTCCGCAACTACACATTCCTTACCCTTAAGAGTACTCTCATCTTCCAAGAAGAGATTTCCCTCTTTAGGAGGAAGGTTGTCACACCATAGTGGGTTAGCATATAGGCTATAGCTTCCAAGGCAAGCTATACCGTCATTTTCACCACTAGGTTCATTAGAAGTGTTTAAATCATCTTCAAACAAGACATTACACCTAAAGAGAGTGTGATCTACCTCACGGACAGATTTGGAATAAGCAAGTTCCTCGCACTCTAAATGATCAATATCAAGTTTCAAGGATGTTCCAAACACAAGATTACCCCAAGAAGAGATCTCGGGTTCACCCCCACTTTGTTGACCAACATTTTTAAATACTTCACTCACTTGAGTCCTATTAAGCACATCACGCACATACTCAAGTGGGGAACAATTTTCACCAACAAGTTGATCAACACCAATTACACAAGACGATGTACTTCCGTTCAACATATAAGCTTCAACACTAGGTGGACATAAATTGATCTTACAAGAAGAGTCAATTTCGTCATCAATAGGATCAACTAGTGTATCCAAACTCTCAATATGTACATCATCAACAAGAGGCAAGGAATCATTAGACTCATAAATAAGTAAGCTACTACTCACACTCAATGGCTTACTAGCCACACAATTGTCATTCACATGCACTAAAGTGTAAGAGTTAGCTATTTTACCTTTAAGATCTTGAGTAGACTCTTCCTTGCCGTGAGGTGAAGGTCCTCCACAAGCTTGGGCAGCAACTTCCTTTTGGCATTGTTCGCCTTCGCTTGCCATGTTGGTACCTACACAAATGTCCTTAGAAATGGAAGGACAACCAATGTTAGCACGGTTTGGTGGTAATCCCCTCACTTCGCTCAACACAACCTCTCCTTTTTCCACTCTCGGATTACCACCTTTCACTCCCTTACTCCTCTCAATCTTTTGTCTCTCATAATAATTTGAATTGGAGTAGGTAGGAACTTCTTTTTGCGGCCCGGGCAGAATGTACGTCTCGAGGCAATTTCCCCATCGGTCTCTTACAATATTAGGCCAATTTTTCACGTTAGGAACTTGATGTCGTGCAAACCAATCGGCACCCAAGCTCATATGACCGTAGGTTAAGGAGAAAACATCGCACCACACCTCCTCATGGTAATCAAATTGGGAGAAGACAACTTTTACCCTCTCGGTAACCTTGAACTCGCCCAAGTAGTATGGAACAAGTAAAGGTTCTCGCAATAACCCCAAGTAATCAACCATGGACGGAAAAATGTAGTTTCCATAGTACCTATCATTCAACACCATAAGGCAGCCCGGTATCCCACAAATAGTCACCTTTCCGGAGTGTACACTCCTTCTTGGATCTACATTGTAAGGCATACGAGTACCCCTTAGTTTTGGAGATGCATATCCTCTTCTTTTCATTGGACATCCTCCACTAGAGCTAGTATAACCATTCACACTATATCGACCTTGATAAGAAGTACTACAAGGTGGAGAATATGGATCTTCATACTCCTCACGTGTACCCTCATCATAGCTCTCATAAGCTTTGCAAACAAAAGGGTTATACCTAACACCAAATCTAGGTTCGGAGTAAGAAGTGTAAGACTCCTCACATGCCCCAACATCATCACAAGATCCATCACGAGGTCCTACATCATCTCCAAAGTTACCATAAGCACTAGGCACTTCATTCACCTCATTTTCTCCCTTAAAACAGTAACTTTCAAATCTGCCCAAGTCTCGATCATGGCTATTTTCATAGCCTCCGCAATCTCCCTCAACTTCGTAGCCATAAAACCCTTCACTACAATCATAGTCTCCCATGTTGTAGTCACAATAATCCCCGGCTATCGAAGACATGTTCCCCTTATATCACCCTTTAAACCTACAAAATGAACAAACAAGATTAGTAGTAAAGCTCCTCACCAACACTCGTATACACTCACCTTTGTGATTCTCACAATTGGAGCGGCGAATATTGAAAGTTGCTTATACTCCGGTAGTCAATAGGATGTCAATTCTACTTGGCGGCCGGAATAGATTCTTGTTTGATCGACTCAAGACACAAAAATAAAATTCACTTACGAACTTGAAACAAAGAAGTTACTACGAGTTAAAAATGAGAAAAGCACACAAACAACGAAGACACGAAGAAACGGATTCAATAATTAATCTACAACTAAGTAGGTGATTACTAGTTGTTAATTAATTCTAGAATCAAGACATGAAACTAATGAAACAATAAGATGAAACTAAGAATCTAAAATTTTGAGCTCGGAAATATTGCGTGAACAGTAGCAGTGATGACATGGCAGTCACGTATTGGTTTCGGTCCCACACAACCTTTGTTGTCCAATTTCAAGTGTTGGTCAATTTTTCAATTTGGACTTTGGTGGAATTTGTTTAAGGAGGGAAATTCAAACAAGTCTTGGAGCCCTTTTCAATTTCAAGTTTTCAAGACTTGACTTTATTGTACTTCTCCTTAAAACATGGATCCGTAAATCATGGAAAAGTGTTGGAAAGTGGTTGAGACTTGATTGATAGGTCTTTGTTGGTTGTAGTGTCTTTCAAGACTAACAAATAGTACACCTTTTTCCTTCAACTTTTGGATTTAGCATTCACTTTATCTTCAACAATATATGAAGGTGGTGATGAACATCAATAACAACAACAACAACAACAAGAACTACAACAATAATCTTCAAGAACACCAACAATTTTTCACACGGCCAACTCCAATCCACAATAACAATATCTCCAACACTTGGCCAAGACAACTACAACTTCAACAAAATGGTTTTCAATCCACCAATTAACAACAATATCACGTGGCCAAGCTTATAACAACAACAAGATGAAAACCACAAGGCCAAAACAGTCCACCACAATGGCCAAGCTTATGTTCACAACAACCTTTCAACAAGTTCAAGCTCAAGTTTAGATCTAGACTCAAAGTGTTAGTGGACAAGAAAACTAACACTAGGAACAACAAAACAAACAAGAACACTATTAGATCTAGACATACAACAACAAATCTCGGCCAAGACACAACAAGAACACGATTTTGGCCAAGAACACAAACACGGACAGATTGCTATTTTTTTCTGAAAATTTCAGTTTTCCTTTTTTTTTTTTTTTTTTTTTTTTTTTTTAACAAGAAAGCCCAAGATTGATCTTGTAGGAACAAGATCAAGCCATGCTTTGATACCAAATGATACAAGAAATGCAAGGGAACACAAGAAAAGGCTCAAAACAGTCCACAAATCAAGAGGAATCCGAGGACCCCTTTTAGAGCTAGTTTCGGCCAACAACAACAACACAAGTATCACGAGTTGACAAGGTGTTTTAACACCAAAACAGTAACAATACAACAAGAACAAGATGAACACAATGAACACAAGATTCGGATTCAACAAGAACAAACGATTACAAGATACAAACACTAACACAATTGCAAGAAAGGTAAAGATAGATAGTGAGACATAGATTATTACAAAGATTAGGAACTAAAGAGTATATCAAACTCAAAAACCCCTAATGAATGTAACAACAACACCACACTCTTACGGTGACCACCAAGGGAATGAACTCGCCTCAAGATCTACCGTTTCCAAGCAAGGATCAATATTGGCTTTTCCAAGCCCTATGCTAAAGATGACTTTTCCAAGTCCTACCACTAAGTGTGTACACTCTCAAAAGAGAGAAGATATTTCCTTTCAATACTTCATCTTTCTAAAATCTGAAAACTAATGAAAATAAGACTAAGGGGGCCTATTTATAGTGTATTACAAAGAAGACAAAAGACCACTTTGCCCTTAATGAGAGGGGCGGCCATGGTGTGTAAATACACCATGTGTAATGTCCAAAATACCCTTAATTAGGGTCCAAAACCGTGAGTCCTCAACCTTAAATTCTCCAAGCAATCTTCCACACGCGAGATTGCTTTAAGTAGCACTCAAAACGGGTCCTCCATGCATGTTCTTGTTTTCCCGAGGTGACCAAGTCTTGAGTCTCTATGTGTTGACCTCCAAAAATGTCATCAAAAGATAAGATGGCCATTTGTCCCGTATCAGAGAGAGACGTAGGCATCAACACCATCAAGTTGAGCCTACCCATCTTTAAGGGTGAAAGTGATCCCGAGACCTACTTAACTTGGGAATCGGCTTGTGACAAAGTTTTCCAAGTTAATGACATCTCGGACGAAAAGAAGAGTTGCTACGCTATAGCTCACCTTGAGGGCTATGCTAACACTTGGTGGGAGTATGTTAAACGATTTGGTAATGAATTAGTCGATGGGCAGCCACCACCTTGGTATCGGTTGAGGTATTTGATGAGACAACGATACCTTCCCGAGAGATATCGTCATGAGTTGCTTGCTAGATTATATGGCTTGCGGCAAGGAGGCAAGAGTGTGATGGCCTATTTTGACGAGTTCCAACAACTCATGTTGAAACTTGATCATCGTGGGGAGCAAATCAGTCACGACATCATCCGGTTCAAGTGTGGGTTGAACAAAGAGATCTCCACTCATTTGACCCTTCACCGGTTTGAAACCATTGACGGTATATTCCAAGCGACCCTTGAGATTGAAAGGGAACTTAAGGAGAGATCATCCTTCAAGGCAAGGGTACAAACCCCCTCGGGTTGGACCAAAAACAAGGACCAACCCGCCCCTACGAAGCTGCCCGAGTCCAAAATCGTCCCTAAATTCCCTCCGAAATCGGAGGCTCACAAATATCCCAACCCAAAGGGGTTCCAATGCTTCAAGTGCCAAGGTTGGGGGCATAAGGCCAACGAATGTCCGAACCGGCGCAATGTGATCCTACGAGAAGGAAAGGTGTACTACCTTGGTGAGGAGGTGGATTCTGAAAGGGGGGAGGATGAGGCCGAGCCTCAAGATGGAGAGGGAGCTAAAAATGGGCCGAATGATGATGAAGTAGATGGTAGTGAAGATGTCTATCCACAAGAGGGGAAGTGTGTGGTTCCAAACTTTGTGGTTAGACGTGTCATGATTAGTAAGGCGATAGATGACCCGAGTCAAAGGGAAAATCTATTCCATACTAAGTGTCTTGTAAAGGAGAATGTGTGCACCTTGGTGATTGATAGTGGTAGTTGTACAAATGTTGCGAGCCATGCTATGGTAAATTTCTTGAAGCTACCAACTACACCACATACTAGTCCTTACAAGCTACAATGGTTGAATGATTGTGGTGAATTAAGGGTCACGAGGCAATGTGTGATTTGGGTTAAGGTGGGAAACTACCACGATGAGGTACTTTGTGACGTGATCCCAATGCAAGCATGTCACTTGTTGTTAGGTAGACCATGGCAATATGATAGGTCTACTAAACACGATGGGAGGTCCAACCGGTATACGCTTGAGAAGGATGGCCGAAAGGTCACACTTCATCCTCTCTCACCCTCCCAAGTAAATGAGTGGCATCAAAAGATGAGGGAGTTGAAGGGAAAGGGGGGGGGGGAATCCGGAAAGGGAGAAAAGGGGGGGAGTGCCGTAGGTGAGGAAGTAGGGACATCCGAGGCTGTCCCAACGACAAGAGAGATGGAAAACGTAGTGATGTTGGCTAGGAGGAAAGAACTCTTCGTGGACCATGATGAAAACAAGCCGATGTTACTTTTGGCCCATTGTTTTAATACTAACCCCACTAATTCTTCCATTTCCCCTTTGATTTCTTGTGTGTTGCAGGAGTATGAAGATGTATTTCCTCAAGAACTTCCGCAAGGATTACCCCCACTTCGGGGAATTGAGCACCAAATTGATTTGGTACCGGGTTCACAACTTCCAAACAAACCGGCCTATAGGAGCAATCCCATGGACACTAAGGAGCTTGAAAGACAAGTTGAGGAGCTTCTCAACAAGGGATACATCAAGGAAAGCATGAGTCCGTGTGCTGTTCCGGTGCTTTTGGTACCAAAGAAGGACAGAACTTGGCGCATGTGCGTCGATTGTAGAGCCATCAACAAAATCACTATAAGGTATCGTCATCCAATCCCTAGACTAGATGATATGTTAGATGAGCTCCACGGATCTTGTTTGTTTTCTAAAGTGGACCTTAGGAGTGGCTATCACCAAATTCGCATGCAACCCGGTGATGAGTGGAAGACCGCATTCAAGACCAAATTCGGTCTATATGAGTGGCTGGTCATGCCCTTCGGCCTTACCAATGCTCCTAGCACCTTTATGAGGCTAATGAATCATGTAATGAAGCCTTATATTGGAAAATTTGTGGTGGTTTACTTTGATGATGTGTTGGTGTATAGTAAATCTATTGATGATCATGTAATGCATTTGAGATGTGTGTTTGATGTGCTCCGAAAGGAGAAGCTGTATGCCAACATGGAGAAGTGTTCTTTTGGTGTTGATAAGATTATATTCTTGGGTTTTGTCGTGAGCTCAAGGGGTGTGGAAGTGGACGATTCCAAGATAGACTCTATTCGAAGTTGGCCGACCCCTAAAACTATTGGAGAAATCCGAAGTTTCCACGGGTTGGCAAGCTTTTATAGGAGGTTTGTCAAAGGGTTTAGTTCCATAGCAGCCCCCTTAACCGAGGTAATTAGAAAGGACGGACCCTTTAAATGGGGTGATGAGCAAGCTAGGGCTTTTGAGGCCTTGAAAGCTACGCTCATCTCGGCGCCTTTATTGCAATTGCCCGATTTTGATAAGATGTTTGAAGTAGAGTGTGATGCTAGTAAGGTTGGCATCGGGGCTGTTTTGATGCAAGAAGGTAAGCCCGTTGCTTATTTCAGTGAAAAGCTCAAAGGGGCAACTCTTAATTACTCAACTTATGATTTGGAGTTGTACGCCCTTGTTAGAGCTTTGGGAAATTGGCAACATTATTTGTGGCCTAAGGAGTTTGTGATACGAACGGATCATGAGTCGTTGAAACACCTTAAGTGCCAAGACAAGTTGAATAGGCGTCATGCTAAGTGGATTGAGTTCATCGAGACTTTCCCTTATGTAATTCATTACAAAAGGGGAAAGGAAAATGTTATTGCCGATGCCTTGTCTAGGAAGCATGTGCTTGTTGCTACCTTGTCGTCGAAATTGATGGGTTTTGAGAGCTTGCGGTTGTTGTATCCCGAGGATCCTACCTTTGCTCCTATTTTTAGGGAATGCGAAGAGTGGGGAAGGGACCGTTGGCTTAAGGAGAATGACCATTCCTCCTACTCTCGGTTCGATGGGTATTTGTTCAAAGGGAGGAGGTTGTGTGTTCCTTCTAGTTCTTGGAGGGAATTATTTGTGAGGGAGGCCCATGACGGAGGCCTCATGGGGCACTTTGGGGTAGACAAGACCCTCGGAATCTTAGAGGAGAACTTCTATTGGCCCAAAATGCGCAAAGACGTCACTAAAATTTGTAGTCAATGCGTGGCCTGCCGGAGTGCGAAATCTCGTCTCCTACCTCAAGGATTATACACCCCACTCCCTACTCCCCTTAGACCTTGGTTGGACATTTCGATGGATTTTGTTTTGGGGCTGCCAAGGACTAGAAATGGCCGAGATAGCATTTTTGTTATTGTTGATAGATTCTCTAAAATGGCTCATTTTATTCCATGTGCTAAAACCGAGGATGCTCGTAGTGTAGCTTCATTATTTGTTGAACATGTTGTAAAGCTTCACGGGGTACCGAGGACTATTGTGAGCGATAGGGACTCCAAGTTCCTAAGTCTCTTTTGGAAGTCCATGTGGGGTAGGCTTGGAACGAAGTTACTTTTCTCCACGTCATGCCACCCACAAACCGATGGCCAAACGGAGGTAGTAAATAGAACCTTAGGGTCTATGCTACGTTCTATGGTTAAAGGTAAACTGACTTCATGGGAAGATCACCTACCCTTGGTGGAGTTTGCATACAACCGGGTAATACATTCGAGCACGGGAATGACTCCCTTTGAATGTGTTTACGGCCTAAATCCCCTTACCCCTTTAGATCTCACTCCTTTGTCTAGTGATCTCATGACCAGCTTAGATGGAAATAAAAGAGCCGAGGCAATGAAAAAAATGCATGAGACGGTGCGGATCAAACTTGAAAAGAAGAACCAAGAGGTTGCAAAAAGGGTAAACAAAGGGAGAAGAAGGCTTGTGCTTGAACCCGGAGATTGGGTGTGGGTGCATCTTCGGAAGGATCGGTTTCCAGCTCAAAGGAAGTCCAAATTGCTGCCAAGGGGTGATGGTCCTTTCCAAGTACTTGAGAGAATCAATGACAACGCCTACAAGATTGACCTTCCACCGGAATATCAAGTGCACAACACTTTCAACGTTGGTGATCTCTCCCTCGTGGATGCGGTTGAAGATGACCAAATGCTGAATTTGAGGTCAAATTCCTCTCAAGATGGAGAGGATGATACGGTTGGGGCAGCCTCCACAGGTACACGGCCTTTCACACGAAGCCAAGCTCGGGAATTACAAAAACTCCAAGCTTTGTTCATGCAAGTGGCCGTGTGTGAGTTGGTGATTGAACCAACCAAGGACCTAAACGTTTTTATGTGTGAAGAGAGGTCTTAATGTGTAATAAGCTACTCTTCAAGGTTGGCACAAGAAGCAAGGGCGGATGGGTCATTTTACCCCTTTTGTTTGTAGTATAAATAGAACATGTTAGAGAGTTAGTCCTCACTTTTTGAATGCTGATTTTTGTAACCTAAGAACACTAAACTTTTCTCTCTCTCTTCCACTCTTGGAAGCCGCCACTACTATCTCACAAGTAGAGGGATACTTGTGTTGTCTCTTTGGCTAGAAACAAGGGTTTTGAGGTCGTTGAGTGCCTCTTGGTCCTCGTAAGAACTTGGTGTTTATATTCATTAGACTTAGGGTCCTCTCTTGATGTTAGGATTCTTAGTTTCTTGAATGTTATATGTCAAGTTATCTATCTTTCCTTATCTTGTTGTTGTTGTTGATTTTGTCATCTTAAAGTCTAGTGAAGCCGTGTGGGGCTCTTTTCGATTCACTAGCATTGTTATTTATCTTGTTATTCTTGTGTTGTTGGACTGAAAAACCGAAACTTTAAACTTGTTGATCTTGTGTTGTTGGACTGAAATCCGAGCCTACTTGAAGCTCTTGGTGTTGTTGGTTTGATTTTGTATCATGCCCAAAACTTTTTTTAAAGTTAAGATCATGTGATTTGTAATTAGGGTTCATACCCAATTTCTCTTGTTTTGAGTTTATGAATTTATAAAGTGATTTAAGTATTAAAATGCATGCTTATTCTCATTTATTTACGTTTTTTCTTAAAGATTCTCTATTATTATTTTTATATCATGATTTTAATTTGAATATTGATTAAATATTTTCAATTGAGTTTTAAGCATGATTTTATGTTACAAGTTATATGAAAGAAAACATGATATTCAAAGGTTTTAAGTGCAACAAAGTTACACATGCTCGTGTTTTGATTTATAAGATTTATATTGTGATTTTGATTTCATTATCTTGACTGAAATTATTGAAGTATTTCAATAAGATTATTGAGCATGAAATATTGTTATGAAATTCTAAGCATTTATTCTTATATTATAAGTCTTAACAACTATTTTTTGAGATTTCAAGAAAACTATGCTCTTAAGTTTGTTTGGTAAGTTATACCAAGATTTAAAGTAATGATTGATATTTTGATATTAAGATAAGATATGGAATCCACATTTGATAATCCTGATTATGATTTAAAGTAAGATATGCATAACCGGTTTTCATTTTATAAACCCTTATGCTATTTTAATGTGGATTTCCTAAAGTATGACCATGTAAGTAAAATGGGAATAGTATTTAGCATCGAGTTGGGTATGAGTTCGAGGTCACATACCCTAGAACTACGTGCCACCGTAGGTTTTAAGTCCCAATATGGGTTAAGTATAGTGATCACTCAAGTTAAGGTTCTATTCCGATGGTAAGGGTAGAACAATTCTCCTCAACATGGGTAAGCTGTTGGACTACATGATGGCTCACATGTTTTATGTCATTTAGAAGAACCTCCCAAAAGAAAGAGTAAAAGTAAAGCTTTTAGAACTAAGTGTTATGGCTCACAAAGTATATCCTTATGCTTCATTACTCATGTTTATGATTTTACAGCTTTCATTTTATTCAAGCTCAAGGTGAGTCATCTACTCTTAGCATGCATTATTTTAAAGTTTGTGTGTACATTTAGTTATTGTTTTACTTATTCATTCACCCCCATATGCTCAATACATTCCAAAAGTACTGATCCATATATATATATATATGTGTGTGTGTGTGTGTGTATGTGTGCTACATTATTTCATAATGTAGGTACCAGTTGTAGCACTCACATCATAATAAGATAGTGTGCAACTTCCCGTCAGCAGATGATGAGTCCTTTTGATTCAAGGGCTTGAGTCAATCATAGTTTGAGAGATATCTTATTTTCTTTATTCAGTCTTATTGATTAGGGATAGCTAGGAGTCATGTCTAGGCTACCTATAGTCAATATTAGTAGAGGCTTCATAAATAGTCGGTAGAGTTGATGCATTTGATTCCAGTTTTGTTTTGTATAACCAGAGTTGTAATCATTTTAAATAGTTTTGTTTTGATCATGTTCAACTAAAGACTTCTTTTCCATGTGTTACTTCCAGTCTTATGTATTTTAATTAGTAGCTCAAGCATCATGCCAGATAGGGTTAGCTTGGGATCACTTGTGGTCCTAAGTACTATGTGATGTCCATGGGGTAGTCTTGAGGCGTTATGTTTTCCCAATCTATGAGAAAGGTAAGCCTAGCCTACCGGGACGCTGAAGAAAGCCCAGTGCAATCTGCTACATATTTGATTTTCCCTTTAGAGAAGCTTCTACATGATGCCAAGTTATAAAATGATAATCTACTCATCAATACAAGAACAACAGTATCCATATTTCATTCTTGTTATTCGAATAAAAAATTACATAAGAATCTGATACGGGACAAATGGCCATCTTATCTTTTGATGACATTTTTGGAGGCCAACACATAGAGACTCAAGACTTGGTCACCTCAAGAAAACAAGAACATGCATGGAGGACCCGTTTTGAGCATAACTTAAAGCAATCTTGCGTGTGGAAGATTGCTTGGAGAATTTAAGGTTGAGGACTCACGGTTTTGGACCTTAATTAAGGGTATTTTGGACATTACACATGGTGTATTTACACACCATGGCCGCCCCTCTCATTAAGGGCAAAGTGGTCTTGTTATCTTCATTTGCAATGTATTATAAATAGGCCCCCTTAGTCTTATTTTCACTAGTTTTTGAATGATGAAGAATTGAAAGACATATTTTCTCTCTTTTGAGAGTGTAACACCATTAGTTGTAGGACTTGGAAAAGTCACCCTTAGCATAGGGCTTGGAAAAGCCAATATTGATCTTTGCTTGGAAACGGTAGATCTTGAGGCGAGTTCATTCCCTTGGTGGTCACCGTAAGAGTGTGGTTTTGATTGTTACATTCATTAGGGGTTAGTGTTGAAATACACTTGGTTCTTAATCTTGTAACAATCTTGGTCTCACTATCTATCTTTATTTTCTTGCAAATCGTGTATGTGTTGTGTAGTGGACTGTTTTGGGGTCTTCGTTGAATCCGAAACTTGTATTATTGTTGTTCATCTTGTTCATCACGTTTTGTCACTGTTTTGGTGTTGAAATATACTCTTGTATCTTGTATTCTTGTTGTTGGTAGCGAATCCGAGTGAGGTCTCCATCTTGGTCCTCGAATCCTTAAGATTAGTGGACTGATTTGGTGGTTGTTTCGTGCTTCCCTTGTATTTCCCGTATCATTTGGTATCAAAGCATGGCTTGATCTTGTTCCTACAAGATCAATCTTGGGCTTGCTTGTTAGAAAAAAAAAAATAAAAAAATTTGAAAAGCTGAAAATTTCAGAAAAAAATTGCAATCTGTCCATTGTTGTTGTCTTGGCCGAAATTGTGTTCTTAGCCGAGATTTGTTCTTGAGTCTAGGTCTAGAAGTCTTTTACTTGTCTTGTGTGTTTGTAGTGTTAGTTTTGTTCCTCACTAACACTTTGAGTCGATCCAAACTTGAGCTTGAATTGTTAATATTGTTGTTGTGAACAAAGTGTGGCCGATTGGATGTTGTTGTTCTAGCCTTGACCGAGTTGAAGGCCTTGTGTTGTGGTGTTGTTGTAGATCTTGAAAAGAGTATTGTTGTTGTTCTTGAAGTTCTTCACAACCTTCATCTCTTGTTAAAAAAAAACACAAAAAAAACACAAAAAAAAAAACTGAAATGCAACACCAAAGAGACTTGGCCGTTGTTGGTTTTGTAATCTTGGCCGTGTGAAAACATTATTATCTTGGAGTTGGCCTTGTGGCTTTCATCTTGTTGTTGTTATAAGCTTGGCCACGTGATATTGTTGTTAATTGGTGGATTGAGAACCATTTTGTTGAAGGTGTAGTTGTCTTGGCCAAGTGTTGGAGATATTGTTATTGTGGAATTTGGGAGTGGCCGTGTGAAAATTGTTGGTGTTCTTGGAGATTATTGTTGTAGTTCTTGGTGTTGTTGTTGTTGTTCTTGATGTTCATCACCACCTTCATATATTGTTGAAGATAAAGTGAATGTTAAATCTAAAAAGTTGAAGGAAAGGGGTGTAATATTTGTTAGTCTTGAAAGACACTACAACCAACAAAGACCTATCAATCAAGTCTCAACCACTTTCCAACACTTTTCCATGATTTAAGGATCCATGTTTTAAGGAGAAGTACAATAAAGTCAAGTCTTGAAAACTTGAAATTGAAAAGGGCTCCAAGACTTGTTTGAATTTCCCTCCTTAAACAAATTCCACCAAAGTCCAAATTGAAAAATTGACCAAGACTTGAAATTGGACAACAAAGTTGTGTGGGACCGAGACCAATACGTGGCTGCCACGTCATCAAGTTACTGTTCACGCATCAAATTTTGGCTCAAATTTGAGATTTCTTAGTTTCATTTTTATTGTCTCTTAGTTCGTTTGTTGGTTCGAACACTAATTGACAACCTAGTAATCTCCAACTAGTTTGTAAGTTAGTTTTGTGTCCGTTTGTCGTGTCTTTGTTATTTGTGTGCTTTTCTCATTTTAACTCGTAGTAACTTCTTTGTTTCAAGTTCGTAAGTAGATTTTGTGTTGTGTCTTGAGTCGATCAAACAAGAATCTATTCCGGCCGCCAAGTAGAATTGACATCCTATTGACTACCGGAGTATAAGCAACTTTCAATATTCGCCGCTCCAATTGTGAGAATCACAAAGGTGAGTGTATCGAGTGTTGGTGAGGAGCTTTACTACTAATCTTGTTTGTTCATTTTGTAGGTTTAAAGGGTGATATAAGGGGAACATGACTTCGATAGCCGGGGATTATTGTGACTACAATATGGGAGACTATGATTGTAGTGAGGGTTTTTATGGCTACGAAGTTGAGGGAGATTGCGGAGGCTATGAAAATAGTCATGATCAAAACATAGGCAGATTTGAAAGTTACTGTTTTGAGGGAGAAAATGAGGTGAATGAAGTGCCTAGTGCTTATGGTGACTTTGGAGATGATGTAGGACCTCGTGATGGATCTTATGATGAAGTTGGGATATGTGAGGAGTCTCGCACTCCCCACTCCGAACCTAGATTTGGTGTTAGGTATAACCCTTTCGTTCGCAAACCTTATGAGAGCTATGATGAGAGTACACGTGAGGAGTGTGAAGATTCATATTCTCCACCTTGTAGTACTTCTTATCAAGGTCGATATAGTGTGAATGGTTATACTAGCAATAGTGTAGGTTTTCCAATGAGAAGAAGAGAGTATGCATCTCCAAAACCGAGGGGTACTCATGTGCTTTACAATGTTGATCCGAGAAGGAGTGTAAACTCCGGAAAGGTGACCATTTGTGGGATACCGGGCTGCCTCGTTGTGTTAAATGATAGGTACTATAGAAACTACATTGTTCCATCCATGGTTGATTACTTGGGGTTATTTTGCGAGCCTTTACTTGTTCCATACTTCTTGGACAGGTTTAAGGTTACCGAGAGGGTAAAAGTTGTCTTCTCCCAATTTAATTACCATGAGGAGGTGTGGTGTGATGTTTTTCCCATAACCTATGGTTATGTGAGCTTGGGCGCCGATTGGTTTGCACAACATAAAGTTCCAAATATGCAAAATTAGCCTAATATTGTAAGAGACCGATGGGGAAATTGCCTTGAGACGTACATTCTGCCCGGGCCGCAAAAAGAAGTTCCTACCTACTCCAATTCAACTTATTATGAGAGACAAAAGATTGAGAGGAGTAAGGGAGTGAAAGGTGGTAATCCGAGAGTGGAAAAAGGAGAGGTTGTGTTGAGCGAAGTGAAGGGATTACCACCAAACTATACTAACATTGGTTGTCCTTCTATTTCTAAGGACATTTGTGTAGGTACCAACATGGCAAGCGAAGAAGAACAATGCCAAAAGGAAGTTGCTGCCCAAACTTTTGGAGGACCTTCACACCATGACAAAGAAGAATCTACTCAAGGACTTCAAGGTAAAATGGCAAACTCTTACACTTTTGTACATGTGAATGATAATTGTGTGGCTAGTAGCCCATTGAGTGTGAGTTGTAGCTTGCCTATATGTGAGTGTATTGTTTCTTTGCCACTTGATGATGATGTACATGTTATGAGTGTGGATACACTAGTTGATCCTATTGATGACCGAATAGACTCTTCTTGTAAGATCGATTTATGTCCACCTAGTGTTGAAACCATTATGTTGAATGAAAGTACGTTATCTTCTGAAATTTGTGTTGATCAACTTATGTATGAAAATTACCCACCACTTGAGTATGTGTGTGATGTGCTTAATAGGACTCAAGTGAGTGAAATATTTGAAAATGTTGGTCAACAAAGTGAGAATGAACCCGAGAGCTCTTCTTGGGGTAATATTGTGTTTGAAACATCCTTGAAACTTGATATTGATCATTTAGAGAGTGAGGAACTTTCTTGTTCCAAATCTGTCCGTGAGGTAGATCACACTCTTTTTAGGAATAATGTCTTGTTTGAAGATGATTTAAACACTCCTAATGAACCTAGTGGTGAAAATGACGGTATAGCTTGCCTTGGAAGCTATAGCCTATATGCTAACCCACTATGGTGTGAAAACATTCCTCCTAAAGAGGGAAATCTCTTCTTGGAAGATGAGAGTACTCTTAAGGGTAAGGAATGTGTAGTTGCGGAAGCTACTTCTTCTTCTACTTTGTGTGATTTCATTGTTGAGAGTACTCATGGTGATTATTGGGAAACTAGTAGTGAGTACACACATGAGAGCACCTTAGTAGAAGTCGATTTGAGTGATACCTTTCTCTACTCTCTATTTGATTTGGATGATATGTATGTTATTGTAGAGAGTATGTCATTTAGTTTAGGTGTAGATCTCGGGAAAGGGAAGTGTTGTCGAGACCCATGTCTATGGCCACTTTTCCCATTTGACCCCGGTGCCAAATTTAGAAATGGTGATGTTGGTGCACCAAACTTGCTGCTTGGTCTACATGACAAGCAAAGTGGCACTCTTGATGTATCCTATAACCAAATCCTTTGTACATCTTTTATTGAGTTTTTAATATTCCTTTCAAAGGATTCTTGGTTATATTGCAAATATGTGCAACCTTGGCATGTTGAGATGATTTGTTATGCTAACCCTAACCCTCATGCCATGAGGAGTTTGCATTTGTTGGTCCTCTTTTCGGTTTTGCAAGGTTTGGATTCGAGGTCGAATCCTTTTCAAGAAGGGGAGGATGATACGGGACAAATGGCCATCTTATCTTTTGATGACATTTTTGGAGGCCAACACATAGAGACTCAAGACTTGGTCACCTCAAGAAAACAAGAACATGCATGGAGGACCCGTTTTGAGCATAACTTAAAGCAATCTCGCGTGTGGAAGATTGCTTGGAGAATTTAAGGTTGAGGACTCACGGTTTTGGACCTTAATTAAGGGTATTTTGGACATTACACATGGTGTATTTACACACCATGGCCGCCCCTCTCATTAAGGGCAAAGTGGTCTTGTTATCTTCATTTGCAATGTATTATAAATAGGCCCCCTTAGTCTTATTTTCACTAGTTTTTGAATGATGAAGAATTGAAAGACATATTTTCTCTCTTTTGAGAGTGTAACACCATTAGTTGTAGGACTTGGAAAAGTCACCCTTAGCATAGGGCTTGGAAAAGCCAATATTGGTCTTTGCTTGGAAACGGTAGATCTTGAGGCGAGTTCATTCCCTTGGTGGTCACCGTAAGAGTGTGGTTTTGATTGTTACATTCATTAGGGGTTAGTGTTGAAATACACTTGGTTCTTAATCTTGTAACAATCTTGGTCTCACTATCTATCTTTATTTTCTTGCAAATCGTGTATGTGTTGTGTAGTGGACTGTTTTGGGGTCTTCGTTGAATCCGAAACTTGTATTATTGTTGTTCATCTTGTTCATCACGTTTTGTCACTGTTTTGGTGTTAAAATATACTCTTGTATCTTGTATTCTTGTTGTTGGTAGCGAATCCGAGTGAGGTCTCCATCTTGGTCCTCGAATCCTTAAGATTAGTGGACTGATTTGGTGGTTGTTTCGTGCTTCCCTTGTATTTCCCGTATCAGAATCCTATGTTGGGCCCACTTGTAGAATAACACTTTTGAAACCATCAACACATCCCTCTATGCTCAAGGAATATTTTGCCCTCAAGAATGGGTAAATTTTGAGCTCAAATGGTGGTGCTAAAATCAACTCACCAATAATCTAGGAATTTTGGGAAATATTCGAGAAATTAACCATGACTTTAATAGAAACTTACCAAGAATTGAAAGAAGAAATGATAAATCCGAGCTTACAAACCCACCAAAATGACCTAATAAATATTTCCCAAATTATCCACACTCTTTATGGCTCCAAGCTCTTGAATTTGTGGGAAAATGGGGAGAAAATTGGGCTAAGGGGGTATTTAATGCCACCCAGGTGCCGCTTAAGCAGATGCTTGACTGCTTAAGCGGTTATTTCTTAAGAATCTAAGTACCGGTTAAGCGGTACCCGCATACCTGCACCCCCTTTACTTAAGCAAACCAGTTCCCTCTTAAGAGACCTGTTCTCAAGTGGTAAGGGCTTCACTTAAGCGAGACTCAACTTATCAAGCCTAGACATTAAGTAACCTACTGTCTACTTTAGCGGCCTCTACTTAAGTGACCTAAGTGGTGTTTACGCTGATGTACCATTTAAGTGGTGCCTCAGCTGGGGACTTAGAAAATTCCAAGTCACCAATGACCCCTTGGGATTCATCTGGAAAATTATAAGCACAAAAAAACTATGCTACCCTATCAAGTTCGACATGCCAGACTCAATGACATGGTCAAAATTTCCATCTAAGGTCCTTTCGTTGAAAAAGGGCCAAAGGGCCCCCACACCCATGGGCTTTTTAAAATTATTTTTTTGTCAATAGCTTAAAATGAGTCTGAAAGCCTTGGGGCCTGAACCAAAGGTCCACTAGCCTAAAATCAATGTTCCAAAGCTCTTGGAATTTTCATAATTGGAATATGAGGTCGCTTGACTGAAGTTTTCACCCGGTATCCAATTCTTACCAACGAAGAGTTCAAAATTGGAAATTGGCTCTAAAAATAAAATAAACTACCTGGTAGCTGAACTGTCAGCTCCAAGAAGTTATAAATGACTTAGGGAAACTAAGGAATGATCTAAACATCAAAACAAAGTAGAAATGTAGAAAATGACCTGGAGGGTCATTACAATATCCACCACTCAAAAAACTTTCATCCACGAAATTAAAGGGCTAGGATGTACCGAAGGCTTGTATTGATGAGAATACTAGGCCCATATCTCACTCTCAATCTCTCAAGTAGCCTCATTTATTAGGTGGTGTCTCTATTAAACCTTAACTACTGGAATGTCTCTAGAGCACAACCGTCTTACATTTTGGGCTAATATGAGCACAGGCTCATACACAAAGGTCAACCACTCATCCAACTAAACTGAGTCCCACCGAAGCATATGAGACTCGTTGGGAATGTATCATCTCAACATAAAAACATGGAAAATTGGATGAACATAAACAAAATCTGGGGATATGGCAAACTCATAAGCCAACTCTCCAATTGTGCGAAGGATCTCAAAAGGTCCAATATAGGTGTGGTTGAGTTTTCCTTTCCTCTCGAACCTAATTACACCTTTGATGGGTAATACTCTGAGGAATATGAGGTCACCAACTCCAAATCTCAAGGAACAAATTCCACGATAAACATAAGCCTTCTACCTTCTATGGGCTATCCTCAGCCTATCCTGAATTACCCTGATTCTATCCAATAACTCTAGATGCATGTCAATACCACTAGGTTTAATCTCGAAAGTCTCAAACCAACCAATCAAATAACGATAATGCCGTAAAGGGTGCAATCTCAACACTCAAATAATAGCTATTATTATAATATGCAAACTCTGCCGAAGCCAAGTGCAGCTCCCATGACCTCCAAAATCCACAACACAAGATTAGAGCATATCTTCAAAAATCATAACAGTCCACTTCAATTATCCGTTAGTCTGAGGGTGGAAGGTTGTGGTAAGATCTACTTGAGTACCCAACTTCTCCTGAAATGATCTCTAAAATCTAGAAATAAACACCGAACCCAGTCTATAATAATATATATAGGGACACCATGCAAATAAACTTTCTCATGAACATATATATTGGTTAACCTCTCGACAATAAAGGACATCTGAATAGGAATCAAGTGTACTGACTTGGTCAACCAATCTACAATAACCTATACTATCAAACCCATGAGAGGTGTGAGCCAAACTAATAACGAAGTCCATGGTGATTCGCCCCACTTCCGCTCAAGAATAGGTAATCACTAAATTAAGACACCAGGTCTCTGACTCTCGGTCTTCACTAGCTGACAACATAGACAACTAGCTATAAAGTCTGTCATATCTCTCTTCATGCTGCTCCACTAATAATGCTTCCTCAAATCCCTACACATCCAGTTGTTCTAGGGTGAATAGAATATCTGGAGCTGTGAGCCTTGTGAAAAATTGACTGAATTAAGTCTCCAACCCTTGAAACATAAATGCAGTTTTCATATGTCATAACAACTTTAAAATCTATGGTAGCCCTCTTGGACTAACTACTCAACATCTAATCACTAATTATACAAAGTCTCATATCCCCAAACTGACAAATCTGAATCTTCTCAAATAAGGTAGATCTTGCCTCTAAATAAGCAAGAATCCTCATAGGATCTAAAATATCAAGTCGCACTATCAAGTTTGGTAAGGAATGGATGTCCCATGCCAACAACCTCTGGAAAACTAATATAGAACCCAAACTACCCATTTTTGGGCCTTCTGACTTAAGGCATCTGCTATAATGTTTGCCTTGTAAGGAGGGTATAAGATAGATATTTCATAATCCTTAAGCAACTCCATCCATATTGCTTTCTAGAATTAATCTCTCTGTACGTCATAAGATGCTAAAAACAATGATGATCTAGGTATGTAACGCCTCAAATATGGTACCTGGAATGCCACACGGTGCTCGTGACCCTGAAGGACCACAAACTAACCCATCATTGATATCTGTAACTGAGGTTCAAAATTAACTATGCATAAGGTTCAAAAATTTGATAAAACATAACAATTGGTGATACGGTATATCAATACCAAAATGACTGAAATAATTGTCTGAACATGCTATAGTCTGGAAGCCTAAAAAATTGACTGAATAAGAAGTTGATGGGACATGTCCCCAACTAACTCCAAATGCTAAAATGAACTAAGTACTGAAATAATGAAATAATCAAATAATAACATCCTCAAATGATGAGAACTCATTGTTAGTCTGGCTGCTGAACGTCTGATTTACTAAGGATGCTCTGGAGCTCGTGCTTTTGAACCTATGGTATAAAACACCATATTGTAAATATGTTAGTACCATTGAATGTACTGGTATGCAAGTGAGGTAGGCAGAATGTAAGGGTTTATATGCATGAACAATACTAACTGACTGAATAACATGAACGTGAGAATACATGCATGAATATATAAACTGTGACTGAGATCATGACATCACTGAATCTGAATACTGATAACATAAGTTTCCTACAATTGATATATTATTATCTGAATGACTGTGTCTGACAGTCCTGTTTTTTATGGAACTAGCTGAGTTCCGTACTGAACTGGGTGACTATATTTAACAGTCCTAAATTTTGTAGTTCCATCTGAGTTCTATTATTGAGGCTGAGACTGAGACTATAACTGCGGGAAGTAGTCATCTAACCGACATGCCCCAAATAAGATAATATAATTGAGTTGGGGTCCTATTCTCTTAGTCATATTATCAAACACCTGGCATGCATAACTATAAGCTTAGGCATGGATATTAAATTAATTCATCATGGTTGAATAAATCAGCATAATTTAGTAGATTTCAATGCACATGCTAGCATAAATTCATGAAAACATATTTAAAGATTCCAACTTGGGTATCATACACAACATCAACATGATCATAATCAATCCGCATCATAAAAATCATAATTTATAATTTAAAATTGGATTCTTGGGCTTTATGGATGAAAGGAAATCATGAATGAACACTTGACATACCTGGGTGGATGATTTCTAGATGATTGGTAGAGGAAAACTTAAATTCTTGACTTGGGGTTAAACACCTAGGGTTTCTTGTTCTTGGGGATTGATCTTGAAGAGAAACCCTAATTAGGTGTTGTGGATAAATGAAGAAGTTATGAGCTCTGGTCTGGTATAATTAGGGGTCAAAATTGGTGGAATAATGATACGGGACAAATGGCCATCTTATCTTTTGATGACATTTTTGGAGGCCAACACATAGAGACTCAAGACTTGGTCACCTCGAGAAAACAAGAACATGCATGGAGGACCCGTTTTGAGCATAACTTAAAGCAATCTCGCGTGTGGAAGATTGCTTGGAGAATTTAAGGTTGAGGACTCACGGTTTTGGACCTTAATTAAGGGTATTTTGGACATTACACATGGTGACACCATGGCCGCCCCTCTCATTAAGGGCAAAGTGGTCTTGTTATCTTCATTTGTAATATATTATAAATAGGCCCCCTTAGTCTTATTTTCATTAGATTTTGGGAAGGATGAAGAATTGAAAGACATAACTTTTCTCTTTTGAGAGTGTAACACCCTTAGTTGTAGGACTTGGAAAAGTCACCCTTAGCATAGGGCTTGGAAAAGCCAATATTGATCTTTGCTTGGAAATGGTAGATCTTAAGGCGAGTCCATTCCCTTGGTGGTCACCGTAAGAGTGTGGTTTTGATTGTTACATTCATTAGGGGTTAGTGTTGAAATACACTTGGTTCTTAATCTTGTAATAATCTTGGTCTCACTATCTATCTTTATTTTTCTTGCAAATCTTGTAGGTGTTGTGTAGTGAACTGTTTTGGGGTCTTCGTTGAATCCGAAACTTGTATTATTGTTGTTCATCTTGTTCATCACGTTTTGTAACGGTTTTGGTGTTAAAATATACTCTTGTATCTTGTATTCTTGTTGTTGGTAGCGAATCCGAGTGAGGTCTCCATCTTGGTCCTCGAATCCTTAAGATTAGTGGACTGATTTGGTGTTTGTTTCGTGCTTCCCTTGTCAATCCCGTATCATTTGGTATCAAAGCATGGCTTGATATTGTTCCTAAAAGATCAATCTTGGGCTTGCTTGTTAGAAAATTCAAAAAAAAAAAAGTGTTAAAAACTGAAAAATCAAAAAGAAGCAAATCTGTCCATTTTGTGTTCTTGGACGAAATTGTGTTATTGTTGTGTCTTGGCCGAGATTTTTACTTATTTTGTTGTTTCTAGTGTTAGTTTTCTTCATCTCTAACACTCTTTAGTCTAAATCTAAGTTTGAGCTTACATTGTTGGTGTTGTTTACGCGAACTTGGACTTGGCCGATTTGTTGTTGAACATTGTTGTGGTGGCCTGTTTTGGCCTTGTGGCTTTCATCTTGTTGTTGTTATAAGCTTGGCCACGTGATATTGTTGTTAATTGGTGGATTGAGAACCATTTTGTTGAAGGTGTAGTTGTCTTGGCCAAGTGTTGGAGATATTGTTATTGTGGAATTTGGAAGTGGCCGTGTGAAAATTGTTGGTGTTCTTGGAGATTATTGTTGTAGTTCTTGGTGTTGTTGTTGTTCTTGATGTTCATCACCACCTTCATATATTGTTGAAGATAAAGTGAATGTTAAATCTAAAAAGTTGAAGGAAAAGGGGTATATTATTTGTTAGTCTTGAAAGACACTACAACCAACAAAGACCTATCAATCAAGTCTCAACCACTTTCCAACACTTTTCCATGATTTAAGGATCCATGTTTTAAGGAGAAGTACAATAAAGTCAAGTCTTGAAAACTTGAAATTGAAAAGGGCTCCAAGACTTGTTTGAATTTCCCTCCTTAAACAAATTCCACCAAAGTCCAAATTGAAAAATTGACCAAGACTTGAAATTGGACAACAAAAGTTGTGTGGGACCGAAACCAATACGTGACTGCCATGTCATCACTGCTACTGTTCACGCAATATTTCCGAGCTCAAAATTTTAGATTCTTAGTTTCATCTTATTGTTTCATTAGTTTCATGACTTGATTCTAGAATTAATTAACAACTAGTAATCACCTACTTAGTTGTAGATTAATTATTGAATCCGTTTCTTCGTGTCTTCGTTGTTTGTGTGCTTTTCTCATTTTTAACTCGTAGTAACTTCTTTGTTTCAAGTTCGTAAGTGAATTTTATTTTTGTGTCTTGAGTCGATCAAACAAGAATCTATTCCGGCCACCAAGTAGAATTGACATCCTATTGACTACCGGAGTATAAACAACCTTTCAATATTTGCCGCTCCAATTGTGAGAATCACAAAGGTGAGTGAATACGAGTGTTAGTGAGAAGTTTTTTTCTACTAATCTTGTTTGTTCATTTTGTAGGTTTAAAAGGTGATATAAGGGGAATATGTCTTCGATAGCCGGGGATTATTGTGACTACAACATGGGAGACTATGATTGTAGTGAAGGGTTTATGGCTACGAAGTTGAGGGAGATTGCGGAGGCTATGAAAATAGCCATGATCGAGACTTGGGCAGATTTGAAAGTTACTGTTTACAGGAAGAAAATGAGGTGAATGAAGTGCCTAGTGCTTATGGTAACTTTGGAGATGATGTAGGACCTCGTGATGGATCTTATGATGATGTTGGGGCATGTGAGGAGTCTTACACTTCTTACTCCGAACCTAGATTTGGTGTTAGGTATAACCCTTTTGTTTGCAAAGCTTATGAGAGCTATGATGAGGGTACACGTGAGGAGTATGAAGATCCATATTCTCCACCTTGTAGTACTTCTTATCAAAGTCGATATAGTGTGAATGGTTATACTAGCTCTAGTGGAGGTTGTCCAATGAGAAGAAGAGGGTATGCATCTCCAAAACTAAGGGGTACTCGTATGCCTTACAATGTAGATCCAAGAAGGAGTGTACACTCCGGAAAGGTGACCATGTGTGGGATACCGGGCTGCCTCATTGAGCTAAATGATAGGTACCATAGAAACTACATCGTTCCATCCATGGTTGACTACTTGGGGTTGTTTCGTGAACCTTTACTTGTTCCATACTTCTTGGACGGGTTTAAGGTTACTGAGAGGGTCAAGGTTGTCTTCTCCCAATTTGAATACCATGAGGAGGTGTGGTGCGATATTCTTTCATTGACATACGGTCATGTATGCTTAGGTGCCAATTGGTTTGCACAACATAGAGTTCCAAACGTGCAAAATTAGCCAAATATTATAAGAGACCAGTGGGGGAATCGCCTCATGACTTACTTGCTGCCTAAGCCACGAAGAGAAATGCCTACCTACTCCAATCCGAATTATTATGAGAGACAAAAGATTGAGAGGAGTAAGGGAGTGCAGGGTGGTAATCCGAGAGTGGAAAAAGGAGAGGTTGTGTGGAGCAAAGTAAGAGGATTACCACCAAACTATGCTAACCTTGGTTGTCCTTCTATTTCTAAGGACATTTGTGTAGGTACCAACATGGCAAGCGAAGAAGAACAATGCCAAAAGGAAGTTGCTGCCCAAACTTTTGGAGGACCTTCACACCATGACAAAGAAGAATCTACTCAAGGACTTCAAGGTAAAATGACAAACTCTTACACTTTTGTACATGTGAATGATAATTGTGTGGCTTACTGCCCATTGAGTGTGAGTTGTAGCTTGCCTATATGTGAGTGTATTGTTTCTTTGCCACTTGATAATGATGTACATGTTGTGAGTGTGGATACACTAGTTGATCCTATTGATGACCGAATAGACTCTTCTTGTAAGATCGATTTATGTCCACCTAGTGTTGAAACCATTATGTTGAATGAAAGTACGTTATCTTCTGAAATTTGTGTTGATCAACTTATGTGTGAAAATTACCCACCACTTGAGGATGTGTATGATGTAATTAATGAACCTCAAGTATGTGATGATGTTGAAAATGTTGATCAAAGTGAGAATGAACCCGAGAGCTCTTCTTGGGGTAATGTTGTGTTTGAAACATCCTTGAAACTTGATGTTGATCATTTAGAGAGTGAGGAACTTACTTGTTCCAAATCTGTCCGTGAGGTAGATCACACTCTTTTTATGTATAATGTCTTGTTTGAAGATGATTTAAACACTCCTAATGAACCTAGTGGTGAAAATGATGGTATAGCTTGCCTTGGAAGCTATAGCCTATATGCTAACCCACTATGGTGTGACAACATTCCTCCTAAAGAGGGAAATCTCTTCTTGGAAGATGAGAGAACTCTTAAGGGTAAGGAATGTGTAGTTGCGGAAGCTACTTCTTCTTCTACTTTGTGTGATTTCATTATTGAGAGTACTCATGGTGATTATTGGGAAACTAATAGTGAGTACACACATGAGAGCACCTTAGTAGAAGTCGATTTGAGTGATACCTTTCTCTACTCTCTATTTGCTTTGGATGATATGTATGTTATTGTAGAAAGTATGTCATTTAGTTTGGGTGTAGACCACGGGAAAGGGAAGTGTTGTCGAGACCCGTGTCTATGGCCACTTTTCCCATTTGACCCCGGTGCCAAATTTAGAAATGGTGATGCTGGTGCACCAAACTTGCTGCTTGGTCTACATGACAAGCAAAGTGGCACTCTTGATGTATCCTATAACCAAATCCTTTGTACATCTTTTATTGAGTTTTTAATATTCCTTTCAAAGGATTCTTGGTTATATTGCAAATATGTGCAACCTTGGCATGTTGGGATGATTTGTTATGCTAACCCTAACCCTCATGCCATGAGGAGTTTGCATTTGTTGGTCCTCTTTTTGGTTTTGCAAGGTTTGGATTCGAGGTCGAATCCTTTTCAAGAAGGGGAGGATGATACGGGACAAATGACCATCTTATCTTTTGATGACATTTTTGGAGGCCAACACATAGAGACTCAAGACTTGGTCACCTCGAGAAAACAAGAACATGCATGGAGGACCCGTTTTGAGCATAACTTAAAGCAATCTCGCGTGTGGAAGATTGCTTGGAGAATTTAAGGTTGAGGACTCACGGTTTTGGACCTTAATTAAGGGTATTTTGGACATTACACATGGTGTATTTACACACCATGTCCGCCCCTCTCATTAAGGGCAAAGTGGTCTTGTTATCTTCATTTGTAATATATTATAAATAGGCCCCCTTAGTCTTATTTTCATTAGATTTTGGGAAGGATGAAGAATTGAAAGACATAACTTCTCTCTTTTGAGAGTGTAACACCCTTAGTTGTAGGACTTGGAAAAGTCACCCTTAGCATAGGGCTTGGAAAAGCCAATATTGATCTTTGCTTGGAAACGGTAGATCTTGAGGCAAGTCCATTCCCTTGGTGGTCACCGTAAGAGTGTGGTTTTGATTGTTACATTCATTAGGGGTTAGTGTTGAAATACACTTGGTTCTTAATCTTGTAATAATCTTGGTCTCACTATCTATCTTTATTTTTCTTGCAAATCTTGTAGGTGTTGTGTAGTGGACTGTTTTGGGGTCTTCGTTGAATCCGAAACTTGTATTATTGTTGTTCATCTTGTTCATCACGTTTTGTAACGGTTTTGGTGTTAAAATATACTCTTGTATCTTGTATTCTTGTTGTTGGTAGCGAATCCGAGTGAGGTCTCCATCTTGGTCCTCGAATCCTTAAGATTAGTGGACTGATTTGGTGTTTGTTTCGTGCTTCCCTTGTCAATCCCGTATCAAATAAGACCCAAATACCCTTTTAAAAATGACTTCAAATAGTTGATCGGAAGTGGCGATGATTTGGTCGATGGTCCATCACTGGCTCGATGATCCGTCAGTCCTGACTATTGCACTTGGCCAAAACCTGAACTTTATGCCTTATCTATGATGGTTTAGGCGATGGTCCATCACTAGCTCGACGGTCCATCGGTCCTGGCCATTGTAGTTGACCAGAAGTCGGGTTCACTGCCTTAGTCGCAATGGCTTGGGCGACGTTCCGTCGCTAGTTCGACGGTCCATCGGTCCTGACCGTTGCACTTGGGCAGTTCCCATAGTTCTCTGTAAAATGTCCATAACGTTTTACTCCGATACCGGATTTGGACGAAATTGGTATCATTGGAAAGATAATTCAATTTCCCACATGATAAAAAGTTGAAATTGGGGAGATTCTATCTGATTTAAACATTCATTCTCGAATGGGACTGACTAGACTGGAAAAGCTGTTAGACCGATCGTACTTATGGGATGTGAACATTTGAACATGTCTATATGATTGGAACTTCTGATATACTGAAATCTCATACTTAATATATATGTCTGATGCATGGATATGTGACAGATAGTCTTTATGAATGCATGACTAAAATTACTGAGAAGCTGAGTTTCTCGTGATAAGAATGCATATTTGATGCATGAATACGTGAATGATATGATACGTGAACATATGACTGAATATGCAAGGGTATTTGATACCAAGTTTATAACTGAAATCTGAGCATGAAACTGAACAAGCTTAAGGAAACCTATACCTTGGGCTGAGTCTGAGGTTGCGGAGAAGAGGTGAGGATACTTTGTTCGCATGTATGCTTCTGCTTCCCAAGTAGCTCGCTCAATGGACTGATTCCACCAAAGAACTTTGACTAGAGGGACTTCTTTGTTCCTCAGTCTGTGAGTATGGTAGTCAAAAAACCTTAGCAAAAGATTTACCAAAAACAACCAAACTTTACATAGCCATGTAGAGAGAAAGTCTCAATCCCTGAGCAAAGCACTAAACCTGCTCATACTCGATCGACATGATAGATGTAATATACCTAGAAAACTCATGAAATAAAGCCTCATACTCCACAATAGTATGGAGACCTGCTCCAATCTTGAGAACTAATCTCCGAAATAATCCCAAAGATTATGAGAAATATACTTCTCTAAGAAGTCCCCAGAGTACTAAGTCTGTCAATGGGGGAGATCCAGCTGGCCTAGAATCAAGATAAACTATCCACCATTGTTATCTAACTAAATAGTAGTGTTATACATATCATGAGTCTCAACTACGACCAAATTACAAAGTCTATCCTTGCAAACAGCCAAGAACGCATAAGCATACTCACCTGATGCACCAGAAAACCTAGGCATAGTCAATCAAAAAAATTTACCCTAAATCTTCTGATCCTAAATAGAAAAGAAGGCTGGAAACTATCAGCTGAGCAACTACCAACGGAGCAACTACCAACTAAGCAACCACCGGTGAAAGAGGGACCTCAACTCTGGGAGCCGCAACTACAGGTTACACCCCGCCTTAGTACCACTCTAATCCACATATTTTGCACCATTAGGTGATCCCTCACAAACTAATCCTAAGATTTGAACCAATGCATCCTTGAGTAGTGAAGAAAAAATAAACCTCGGTAGAGCCTGGGTTGGTCCTTAGTCTACCACTAGCTGGGATGGAGGGATCTCTAGCTTAGGATCCAGAATAGGATCTGGTGAAGCCCCATAATCCTGGTCTCTATATAGATCTACATCTCTTATCTGTCCACAACCTCTAGATCATCTGTAAATTATGGTAGGATGCCTAGTCATGAACTCAGGGTCCTTATCTTGTGTAGCAGTAACACGCATCTTAGCTATCTGTGAAACACTAAAACCAATGGAATATTTAGAAACCAACTAATACTCTTAACACGAAAGGAGTGAAGATCTCCTAAGAACGTCCTGTAGTCTTGATACGGTTGGGGCAGCCTCCACAGGTACACGGCCTTTCACACGAAGCCAAGCTCGGGAATTACAAAAACTCCAAGCTTTGTTCATGCAAGTGGCCGTGTGTGAGTTGGTGATTGAACCAACCAAGGACCTAAACGTTTTTATGTGTGAAGAGAGGTCTTAATGTGTAATAAGCTACTCTTCAAGGTTGGCACAAGAAGCAAGGGCGGATGGGTCATTTTACCCCTTTTGTTTGTAGTATAAATAGAACATGTTAGAGAGTTAGTCCTCACTTTTTGAATGCTGATTTTTGTAACCTAAGAACACTAAACAAGATAGATAACAATGCTAGTGAATCGAAAAGAGCCCCACACGGCTTCACTAGACTTTAAGATGACAAAATCAACAACAACAACAAGATAAAGAAAGATAGATAACTTGACATATAACATTCAAGAAACTAAGAACCCTAACATCAAGAGAGGACCCTAAGTCTAATGAATATAAACACCAAGTTCTTACGAGGACCAAGAGGCACTCAACGACCTCAAAACCCTTGTTTCTAGCCAAAGAGACAACACAAGTATCCCTCTACTTGTGAGATAATAGGGACGGCTTCTAAGAGTGGAAGAGAGACGAAATGTTTAGTGTTTTTAGGTTACAAAATCAGCATTCAAAAACTAAGGAATAACTCTCTAACATGTTCTATTTATACTACAAACAAAAGGGGTAAAATGACCCATCCGCCCTTGCTTCTTGTGCCAACCTTGGAGAGTAGTTTATTACACATTAAGACCTCTCTTCACACATAAAAACGTTTAGGTCCTTGGTTGGTTCAATCACCAACTCACACACGGCCATTTGCATGAACAAAGCTTGGAGTTTTTGTAATTCCCGAGCTTGGCTTCGTGTGAAAGGCCGTGTACCTGTGGAGGCTGCCCCAACCGTATCATCCTCTCCATCTTGAGAGGAATTTGACCTCAAATTCCGCATTTGGTCATCTTCAACCGCATCCACGAGGGAGAGATCACCAACGTTGAAAGTGTTGTGCACTTGATATTCCGGTGGAAGGTCAATCTTGTAGGCGTTGTCATTGATTCTCTCAAGTACTTGGAAAGGACCATCGCCCCTTGGCAGCAATTTGGACTTCCTTTGAGCTGGAAACCGATCCTTTCGAAGATGCACCCACACCCAATCTCCGGGTTCAAGTACAAGCCTTCTTCTTCCTTTGTTTACCCTTTTTGCAACCTCTTGGTTCTTATTTTCAAGCTTGATCCGCACCGTCTCATGCATTTTCTTCATTGCCTCGGCTCTTTTATTTCCATCTAAGCTGGTCATGAGATCACTAGACAAAGGAGTGAGATCTAAAGGGGTAAGGGGATTCAGGCCGTAAACACATTCAAAGGGAGTCATTCCCGTGCTCGAATGTATTACCCGGTTGTATGCAAATTCCACCAAGGGTAGGTGATCTTCCCATGAAGTCAGTTTACCTTTAACCATAGAACGTAGCATAGACCCTAAGGTTCTATTTACTACCTCCGTTTGGCCATCGGTTTGTGGGTGGCAAGACGTGGAGAAAAGTAACTTCGTTCCAAGCCTACCCCACATGGACTTCCAAAAGAGACTTAGGAACTTGGAGTCCCTATCGCTCACAATAGTCCTCGGTACCCCGTGAAGCTTTACAACATGTTCAACAAATAATGAAGCTACACTACGAGCATCCTCGGTTTTAGCACATGGAATAAAATGAGCCATTTTAGAGAATCTATCAACAATAACAAAAATGCTATCTCGGCCCTTTCTAGTCCTTGGCAGCCCCAAAACAAAATCCATCGAAATGTCCAACCAAGGTCTAAGGGGAGTAGGGAGTGGGGTGTATAATCCTTGAGGTAGGAGACGAGATTTCGCACTCCGGCAGGCCACGCATTGACTACAAATTTTAGTGACGTCTTTGCGCATTTTGGGCCAATAGAAGTTCTCCTCTAAGATTCCGAGGGTCTTGTCTACCCCAAAGTGCCCCATGAGGCCTCCGTCATGGGCCTCCCTCACAAATAATTCCCTCCAAGAACTAGAAGGAACACACAACCTCCTCCCTTTGAACAAATACCCATCGAACCGAGAGTAGGAGGAATGGTCATTCTCCTTAAGCCAACGGTCCCTTCCCCACTCTTCGCATTCCCTAAAAATAGGAGCAAAGGTAGGATCCTCGGGATACAACAACCGCAAGCTCTCAAAACCCATCAATTTCGAAGACAAGGTAGCAACAAGCACATGCTTCCTAGACAAGGCATCGGCAACAACATTTTCCTTTCCCCTTTTGTAATGAATTACATAAGGGAAAGTCTCGATGAACTCAATCCACTTAGCATGACGCCTATTCAACTTGTCTTGGCTCTTAAGGTGTTTCAACGACTCATGATCCGTTCGTATCACAAACTCCTTAGGCCACAAATAATGTTGCCAATTTCCCAAAGCTCTGACAAGGGCGTACAACTCCAAATCATAAGTTGAGTAATTAAGAGTTGCCCCTTTGAGCTTTTCACTGAAATAAGCAACGGGCTTACCTTCTTGCATCAAAACAGCCCCGATGCCAACCTTACTAGCATCACACTCTACTTCAAACATCTTATCAAAATCGGGCAATTGCAATAAAGGCGCCGAGATGAGCGTAGCTTTCAAGGCCTCAAAAGACCTAGCCTGCTCATCACCCCATTTAAAGGGTCCATCCTTTCTAATTACCTCGGTCAAGGGGGCTGCTATGGAACTAAATTCTTTGACAAACCTCCTATAAAAGCTTGCCAACCCGTGGAAACTTCGGATTTCTCCAATAGTTTTAGGGGTCGGCCAACTTCGAATAGAGTCTATCTTGGAATCGTCCACTTCTACACCCCTTGAGCTCACGACAAAACCCAAGAATATAACCTTATCAACACCAAAAGAACACTTCTCCATGTTGGCATACAGCTTCTCCTTTCGGAGCACATCAAACACACATCTCAAATGCATTACATTATCATCAATAGATTTACTATACACCAACACATCGTTAAAGTAAACCACCACAAACTTTCCAATATAAGGCTTCATTACATGATTCATTAGCCTCATAAAGGTGCTAGGAGCATTGGTAAGGCCGAAGGGCATGACCAGCCACTCATATAGACCGAATTTGGTCTTGAATGATGATACGGGACAAAATCTTGTGTTAAAGAGTATATATGGGGATAGAAAAATGACCGTTTTTCCCTTGGAATTAAAATAACGGAACCTGCAAAAATCCTAATTTTTTATGCTGGCGCGATGCGCCATAATCGCATCAGCTTATTAGAAATTGGACAATTTGGAAACTGAGCCTTGGTGCGACGCCGTGGAAATCTTGTTGCAACCTTGGTTGCCAATTGAAAAGACACAGTGATGTGGTGGAATTGCGGAGGGTTACTGGATCTTGACAATTGCCATTTTGACTGGCTCTGCGACGCGCTAAAGTACCAGGTGGTAGGTACACTGTCTCACAAAATGGCTCTAACTCTTTGCCCGAGTGTCGAATTTAGTTGAATTTGGTATCGATGGAAAGCTTATTCAATTTTCCACATGATAATAAGTCGATATTAGGGAAATTCTACATGATTGAAAATACTTCTTACTTGGGAAGTCAGCCTTTACTCCACTTAAAGATAAAACTCGACTTAAAGAAAATCTGGAGTATTACAATATCTCCCCCTTGGAAACATTCGTCCTCAAATGTCGCTTGTTAGTCTAAGAATACTGCTCGACTGAACTTACTTAAGGAATGAGAACATCAGAATCATGACTATGTGACATGGAACTACTGATATACTTAGATTTCATACTGAACATGCATATCTGATGCATGGAATACACGACTAAAGCTACTCATAAGTTGAACTCTCATAATGGACTTGCATATCTGATGCATGGGTTCGTGATTGAGTTTCTCTCGTGAATGCATGACTATATACATCGAAGAACTGAACTCTTTCTACTGAACATGTATATCTAATGCATGAATATATCTGATTCTTGAATGCATGACTGAGTATGCAATGATAACTGATACTAACTTTGTGAGAAATATCTGAACATACAACTGAATGATTCTAATGACATGAAAGCATCAGAATATTATGGGGTATCTCCCCTTGGGACTCTATGTCCCTCTAAGAAAACTTTGCTAAAATATTAGGGTGGTGCATGGTGCACCTACAAACTGGGTCATGATTGATCGTCTGAGATCAGAAACTAATGCATGACTCATGAACTTAACTTATACTCAAACTAATAGGATACTCTATCTTAGAATAGTTACATTCTGGATATTTCTAATAGCATGATAAGGTGAAGAGATGAGATAACAAACTATACGAATCTGACTGTCTGACTGCGAAACTAACTTGCTGGCTTTACTTGACTAGCTCATGCTGAAACTTATACTTAATTGAAGTACTTCTTCTTCACTCTTTCAACTATACTCTCCTCTTTAGCTTCAAGTCATCACCATAAGTCTGAGAACACTTTAGTAAACTTTGAACTAAACTACAATCAATCTACTCTAGATTCTGAGGCATAATAAAGTACTTGAATGATAAGCTTATCTGGAAAGTCTGCACCTGAAAGTATAAAACTTACTGCTAGCACTACCCTTGGATTTGCAGCCTGGCGCCCCATCATGACATGGAACTACTGATATACTGAGATTTCATACTGAACATGCATATCTGATACATGGAATACACGACTGACGATATTCATAAGCTAAATTCTTATAATGGACATGTACATCTGATGCATGGGTTCATGACTGAGTTTCTCCCGTGAATGCATAGTATACACTAAAGAACTGAACTTTTTCTACTGAACATATATATCTAATGCATGAATATATCTTATTCTTGAATGCATGACTGAGTATGCAATGATAACTGATACTAACTTTGTGAGAAACATCTGAACATGCAACTGAATGAGTCTTGCCTAACTGATTGAATATAAGACAATACTCCTTCACTGTCATGGAGCCTTTCCTAAGGTTCATAAATTCTTCTACCTTCGCTTCTCTTATCTATAGCGGGAAAACTTATCTAAGAAGGAATCCTGAAATACTTTCCAAGTCATGTGAGCTGCATCCTCCCCTCTACTCTTTTTTCACGCTACAACCCAATCATGAGCAATATCCTTCAACCTATAGGATGCTAATTCTACACTCTCTTCCTCAGAAATATGCATAATCTAGGTGATCTTCTTCACCTCCTCTAGATAAAGTTATGGGTCCTCACTTGTTATTGACCCGAAGAATTCTGGTGGGTTCATTCTCATGAAATCTCTGATTCAGGCTGTGGCCGAACCCCTATCTTGCTGAGGTGGGAATGAAGTTGGATGATTCCCCTGAACATTAGTCATCATAACTTGGGCTAGACCTTGAAAAGCTACCCAAAACTCTGCATGTGACATATTCTCATTCTCAGGATCTACTAGCTGAGGTGGCTGGTTATCAATCCTACGAAAATTATCTCTGCAAGTAGACATACTCTATAAATGAAAAAAGGGAAACTCAGTCATGAACCCATACTCGCACGACACAAACACTGAAAGAAGGGAAACTATTCCTAAAACATCTTATATCCTCTTTTACATAAATGTGACGCACAACACATCCTTGCACAAGACTCTACTAGATGCGGCTTTTTAGAATCCTAGGACACAATCAAACCTTAGGCTCTGATACCCAGTCTGTAATGCCTCGATTTTTTAGAACCAGAATGTCACACGGTGCTCAACACCCTGTGATACGGTTGGGGCAGCCTCCACAGGTACACGGCCTTTCACACGAAGCCAAGCTCGGGAATTATAAAAACTCCAAGCTTTGTTCATGCAAATGGCCGTGTGTGAGTTGGTGATTGAACCAACCAAGGACCTAAACGTTTCTATGTGTAAAGAGAGGTCTTAATGTGTAATAAACTACTCTCCAAGGTTGGCACAAGAAGCAAGGGCGGATGGGTCATTTTACCCCTTTTGTTTGTAGTATAAATAGAACAAGTTAGAGAGTTATTCCTTAATTTTTGAATGCTGATTTTTGTAACCTAAAAACACTAAACATTTCTCTCTCTCTCTACTCTTAGAAGCCGCCCCTATTATCTCACAAGTAGAGGGATACTTGTGTTGTCTCTTTGGCTAGAAACAAGGGTTTGAGGTCGTTGAGTGCCTCTTGGTCCTCGTAAGAACTTGGTGTTTATATTCATTAGACTTAGGGTCCTCTCTTGATGTTAGGGTTCTTAGTTTCTTGAATGTTATATGTCAAGTTATCTATCTTTCTTTATCTTGTTGTTGTTGTTGATTTTGCTATCTTAAAGTCTAGTGAAGCCGTGTGGGGCTCTTTTCGATTCACTAGCATTGTTATCTATCTTGTTGTTCTTGTGTTGTTGGACTGAAATTCGAGCCTACTTGTAGCTCTTGGTGTTGTAGATTTGATTTTGTATCATTTGGTATCAAAGCAAGACCGGTTGTGTTCCAACATAACCCATCTTGGGCTAGTTCACGGCTTGAACAAACAACACCAAAAAGAAATTCTGAAAATCTGTCCATTAAAAGTTGAAACCAAGAATGATGTTGTATGTTTAGATCTAGGTGTTATTTTGCTTGTTTAGTGAGTTTCTAGTGTTGGTTTCTTTCTCACCAACACTAAGGTGTCTAGATCCAAAAGTTGATCTTGAAAACTTGAACATTGTGTAGTGACTTGAAGTGGCCGAAAGTTGTATGTTGTTGATAACCAAAAGAAAAATCGGTGGTTGTGTGTTTATGTGCTAAAGAAGTTGATGAAGTTTGTTGAGGTGTTCATCTTTTGAACTTGTTCATCTTGTTCATCTTGTTGTGTGCTCAAGTTGTAAGATAAGCTATAAAGTTGTTGTGAAAGACTTGCACCCATCACCTTCTAGTCTTGTCAATCACTTTTCCCTAATTCAAGGAGCCTTGTTTTGTGGGATTAGTCAACCAAACCTCACTTTCTTGAGTTTGAAAAGGGTGAAATACTACAAGATTTTATTTTTCCCACCAAAACACTTTGCAAACTATAACAAGTTGTGTGAATATTAACAAAAAAAAAAAAAAAGAAGAAGAACGTGTGGAACCATTGCATGCTGCCACGTCACTATAAGCTCAACTTAGGATATTCTTTGGTTGCTAATTGTTGATCCTTGGTTTCCCTTACTTGGTCCTAGAACTAATCAACAAACTAGTACATTCCTACTAGGTTGTCAACTAGTTCCTTGAACCGTTTGTTCGTGTCAACGATTATTTGAGTGCTTTTATTCGTTTGAATGAATTGCTGATTTTTGACTCTAGTCCGGCAAGAATTCTTTGAGTCTTCAAACAAGAATCCATTCCAGATAAGAGCTTACTCATACCTTTAAAATTTCACGGTTACTAGCCAATTATACAACACTTGTGGAACACGAACTTGTGGTGAACTAAAGCGGATAATATCTTGACAATGGAAGGAGCTACGTCACATAATGTGGATACTAATGCCCTTGATTCTATGAGGGTCACTCTTGAGGCCGTTACCCGGACACTTGAAAGGTTGAATTCGGAATTTGGGGCCGTGAGAGGGGACTTGGCAGCAATAAAGGGGGAAGTGTCGACTATTAGTGGGAGATTAGAACAAGTGGAGAGTCAAAGGAACTCTCGTCCTTCTACTCCTCTACATGTATCTACCAATGGTCATGATAGGACCTCCTCCGCAACCATCACCCCCGAAACAGTCCACCAAATGCTAAATGCACCCCAAGCTCCACTAAATACCGCAAGCCAAACTACCTATTTTCCTCAAAACCGAGACCCCACTAGACCACTACATTTCCAAGCCCCTCCAATTCCACAAGAGGGATTTGGACGCCAAGTACCTCCACTAAATCCGAACCCTCCATTCCAAGCTCCATTAACCCAAAGACCACAAATTCCAAATCCTCCGAATCAAAACGGCCAAGGCCGACCAGCCCACTTTGAAGGATACGGTAGAGAGGAGTATGAAGGAGATGGAGCCTTTGATGATGCCTATATGAGAGAGGAGGAGTTAAGAGGGGGTCGAGGAGAACCTAGGAGATACCGGGGGTATGGAGATAGGGGAAACCGACACCAAGAGAGAGACGTAGTGATACGGGACAAATGGCCTTCTTATCTTTTGATGACATTTTTGGAGGCCAACACATAGAGACTCAAGACTTGGTCACCTCGAGGAAACAAGAACATGCATGGAGGACCCGTTTTGAGCATAACTTAAAGCAATCTCGCATGTGGAAGATTGCTTGGAGAATTTAAGGTTGAGGACTCACGGTTTTGGGCCTTAATTAAGGGTATTTTGGACATTACACATGGTGGATTTACACCCCATGGCCGCCCCTCTCATTAAGGGCAAAGTAGTCTTTTGTCTTCATTTGTAATATAGTATAAATAGGCCCCTTAGTCTTATTTCTCATCAGATTTTTGATAATGAAGTATTGAAAGAAATATCTTCTCTCTTTTGAGAGTGTACACACTTAGTGGTAGGACTTGGAATAGTCATCTTTAGCATAGGGCTTGGAAAAGCCAATATTGATCTTTGTTTGGAAACGGTAGATCTTGAGGCGAGTTCATTCCCTTGGTGGTCACCGTAAGAGTGTGGTGTTGCTATCGTAAGTTCTAGGGGTCTTTAGATTTAATATATCTTTGGGTTCTTGGGTCTTATTGTAGTTTATGTCTCACTATCTATCTTTATTCTTCTTGCAAATCGTGGACTGTTTTGGGGTCTTTGTTGAATCCGAAACTTGTGTTATTGTTGTTCATCTTGTTCATCACGTTTTGTGGCTGTTTTGGGTGTCAAATACACCATTGTTATCTCGTATTGTTGTTGTTGTAGTGAATCCGAGAGTGGTCTCCATCTTGGTCCTCAAATCCTTAAGATTAGTGGACTGTTTTTGGAGTGTGTGTGGACTGTTTTGAGACAATTCTTGTGTTCCTTGGAATTCTTGTATCATTTGGTATCAAAGCATGGCTTGATCTTGTTCCTACAAGATCAATCTTGGGCTTGCTTGTTAGAAAATTCAAAAAAAAAAAGTGTTAAAAACTGAAAAATCAAAAAGAAGCAAATCTGTCCATTTTGTGTTCTTGGCCGAAATTGTGTTATTGTTGTGTCTTGGCCGAGATTTTTACTTGTTTTGTTGTTTCTAGTGTTAGTTTTCTTCATCTCTAACACTCTTTAGTCTAAATCTAAGTTTGAGCTTACATTGTTGGTGTTGTATACGTGAACTTGGACTTGGCCGATTTGTTGTTGAACATTGTTGTGGTGGACTGTTTTGGCCTTGTGGCTTTCATCTTGTTGTTGTTATAAGCTTGGCCACGTGTTATTGTTGTTAATTGGTGGATTGAGAACCATTTTTTTGAAGGTGTAGTTGTCTTGGCCAAGTGTTGGAGATATTGTTATTGTGGAATTTGGGAGTGGCCGTGTGAAAAATTGTTGGTGTTCTTGGAGATTATTGTTGTAGTTCTTGGTATTGTTGTTGTTGTTCTTGATGTTCATCACCACCTTCATATATTGTGGAAGATAAAGTGAATGTTAAATCTAAAAAGTTGAAGGAAAAGGGTGTATCATTTGTTAGTCTTGAAAGACACTACAACCAACAAAGACCTATCAATCAAGTCTCAACCACTTTCCAACACTTTTCCATGATTTACGGATCCATGTTTTAAGGAGAAGTACAATAAAGTCAAGTCTTGAAAACTTGAAATTGAAAAGGGCTCCAAGACTTGTTTGAATTTCCCTCCTTAAACAAATTCCACCAAAGTCCAAATTGAAAAATTGACCAAGACTTGAAATTGGACAACAAAAGTGTGTGGGACCGAAACCAATACGTGACTGCCATGTCATCACTGCTACTGTTCACGCAATATTTCCGAGCTCAAAATTTTAGATTCTTAGTTTCATCTTATTGTTTCATGTCTTGATTCTAGAATTAATTAACAACTAGTAATCACCTACTTAGTTGTAGATTAATTATTGAATCCGTTTCTTCGTGTCTTCGTTGTTTGTGTGCTTTTCTCATTTTTAACTCGTAGTAACTTCTTTGTTTCAAGTTCGTAAGTAAATTTTTTTTTTTTTTTTTGTGTCTTGAGTCGATCAAACAAGAATCTATTCCGGCCGCCAAGTAGAATTGACATCCTATTGACTACCGGAGTATAAGCAACTTTCAATATTCGCCGCTCCAATTGTGAGAATCACAAAGGTGAGTGTATACGAGTGTTGGTGAGGAGCTTTACTACTAATCTTGTTTGTTCATTTTGTAGGTTTAAAGGGTGATATAAGGGGAACATGTCTTCGATAGCCGGGGATTATTGTGACTACAACATGGGAGACTATGATTGTAGTGAAGGGTTTTATGGCTACGAAGTTGAGGGAGATTGCGGAGGCTATGAAAATAGCCATGATCGAGACTTGGGCAGATTTGAAAGTTACTGTTTTAAGGGAGAAAATGAGGTGAATGAAGTGCCTAGTGCTTATGGTAACTTTGGAGATGATGTAGGACCTCGTGATGGATCTTATGATGATGTTGGGGCATGTGAGGAGTCTTACACTTCTTACTCCGAACCTAGATTTGGTGTTAGGTATAACCCTTTTGTTTGCAAAGCCTATGAGAGCTATGATGAGGGTACACGTGAGGAGTATGAAGATCCATATTCTCCACCTTGTAGTACTTCTTATCAAAGTCGATATAGTGTGAATGGTTATACTAGCTCTAGTGGAGGTTGTCCAATGAGAAGAAGAGGATATGCATCTCCAAAACTAAGGGGTACTCGTATGCCTTACAATGTAGATCCAAGAAGGAGTGTACACTCCGGAAAGGTGACTATTTGTGGGATACCGGGCTGCCTTATGGTGTTGAATGATAGGTACTATGGAAACTACATTTTTCCGTCCATGGTTGATTACTTGGGGTTATTGCGAGAGCCTTTACTTGTTCCATACTACTTGGGCGAGTTCAAGGTTACCGAGAGGGTAAAAGTTGTCTTCTCCCAATTTAATTACCATGAGGAAGTGTGGTGTGATGTTTTTCCCATAACCTATGGTCATGTGAGCTTGGGCGCCGATTGGTTTGCACAACATAAAGTTCCAAATATGCAAAATTGGCCTAATATTGTAAGAGACCGATGGGGAAATTGCCTCGAGACGTACATTCTGCCCGGGCCGCAAAAAGAAGTTCCTACCTACTCCAATTCAAATTATTATGAGAGACAAAAGATTGAGAGGAGTAAGGGAGTGAAAGGTGGTAATCCGAGAGTGGAAAAAGGAGAGATTGTGTTGAGCGAAGTGAGGGGATTACCACCAAACCGTGCTAACTTTGGTTGTCCTTCTATTTTTATGGACATTTGTGTAGGTACCAACATGGCAAGCGAATGCGACCAATGTCAAAAGGAAGTTGCTGCCCAAGGTTATGGAGGACCTTCACCTCACGGCAAGAAAGAGTCCACTCAAGATCTTCAAGGTAAAATGGCTAACTCTTACACTTTAATGCATGTGAATGATAATTGTATGACTAGTAGTCCATTGAGTGTGAGTAGTAGCTTACTTATTTATGAGTCTAATGATTCCTTGCCTCTTATTGATGATGTACATATTGTGAGTGTGGATACACTAGTTGATCCTATTGATGACGAAATTGACTCCTCTTGTGAGATCAATTTATGTCCACCTAGTGTTGAAGCCTATATGTTGAATGGAAGTACCTCGTCTTGTGTAATGGGTGTTGATCAACTTGTTCGTGAAAACTGTCCACCACTTGAGTATGTGTGTGATGTGCTTAATAGGACTCAAGTGAGTGAAATATTTGAAAATGTTGGTCAACAAAGTGAGAATGAACCCGAGAGCTCTTCTTGGGGTAATATTGTGTTTGAAACATCCTTGAAACTTGATATTGATCATTTAGAGAGTGAGGAACCTTCTTGTTCCAAATCTGTCCGTGAGGTAGATCACACTCTTTTTAGGTATAATGTCTTGTTTGAAGATGATTTAAACACTCCTAATGAACCTAGTGGAGAACTTGACGGTATAGCTTGCCTTGGAAGCTATAGCCTATATGCTAACCCACTATGGTGTGACAACATTCCTCCTAAAGAGGGAAATCTCTTCTTGGAAGATGAGAGTACTCTTAAGGGTAAGGAATGTGTAGTTGTGGAAGCTACTTCTTCTTCTACTTTGTGTGATTTCATTGTTGAGAGTACTCATGGTGATTATTGGGAAACTAGTAGTGAGTACACACATGAGAGCACCTTAGTAGAAGTCGATTTGAGTGATACCTTTCTCTACTCTCTATTTGATTTGGATGATATGTATGTTATTGTAGAGAGTATGTCATTTAGTTTAGGTGTAGACCACGGGATAGGGAAGTGTTGTCGAGACCTGTGTCTATGGCCACTTTTCCCATTTGACCCCGGTGCCAAATTTAGAAATGGTGATGTTGGTGCACCAAACTTGTTGCTTGGCCAACATGACAAGCAAAGTATTACTTTTGATGTATCCTATAACCAAATCCTTTGTACATCTTTTATTGAGTTTTTAATATTCCTTTCAAAGGATTCTTGGTTATATTGCAAATATGTGCAACCTTGGCATGTTGAGATGATTTGTTATGCTAACCCTAACCCTCATGCCATGAGGAATTTGTATTTGTTTGTCCTCTCTTCGGTTTTGCAAGGTCTGGATTCGAGGTCGAATCCTTTTCAAGAAGGGGAGGATGATACGGGACAAATGGCCTTCTTATCTTTTGATGACATTTTTGGAGGCCAACACATAGAGACTCAAGACTTGGTCACCTCGAGGAAACAAGAACATGCATGGAGGACCCGTTTTGAGCATAACTTAAAGCAATCTCGCATGTGGAAGATTGCTTGGAGAATTTAAGGTTGAGGACTCACGGTTTTGGGCCTTAATTAAGGGTATTTTGGACATTACACATGGTGGATTTACACCCCATGGCCGCCCCTCTCATTAAGGGCAAAGTAGTCTTTTGTCTTCATTTGTAATATAGTATAAATAGGCCCCTTAGTCTTATTTCTCATCAGATTTTTGATAATGAAGTATTGAAAGAAATATCTTCTCTCTTTTGAGAGTGTACACACTTAGTGGTAGGACTTGGAAAAGTCATCTTTAGCATAGGGCTTGGAAAAGCCAATATTGATCTTTGTTTGGAAACGGTAGATCTTGAGGCGAGTTCATTCCCTTGGTGGTCACCGTAAGAGTGTGGTGTTGCTATCGTAAGTTCTAGGGGTCTTTAGATTTAATATATCTTTGGGTTCTTGGGTCTTATTGTAGTTTATGTCTCACTATCTATCTTTATTCTTCTTGCAAATCGTGGACTGTTTTGGGGTCTTTGTTGAATCCGAAACTTGTGTTATTGTTGTTCATCTTGTTCATCACGTTTTGTGGCTGTTTTGGGTGTCAAATACACCATTGTTATCTCGTATTGTTGTTGTTGTAGTGAATCCGAGAGTGGTCTCCATCTTGGTCCTCAAATCCTTAAGATTAGTGGACTGTTTTTGGAGTGTGTGTGGACTGTTTTGAGACAATTCTTGTGTTCCTTGGAATTCTTGTATCACGTAGGCATCAACACCATCAAGTTGAGCCTACCCATCTTTAAGGGTGAAAGTGACCCCGAGACCTACTTAACTTGGGAATCGGCTTGTGACAAAGTTTTCCAAGTTAATGACATCTCGGAAGAAAAGAAGAGTTGCTACGCTATAGCTCACCTCGAGGGCTATGCTAACACTTGGTGGGAGTATGTTAAACGATTTGGTAATGAATTAGTTGATGGGCAGCCACCACCTTGGTATCGGTTGAGGTATTTGATGAGACAACGATACCTTCCCGAGAGATATCGTCATGAGTTGCTTGCTAGATTATATGGCTTGCGGCAAGGAGGCAAGAGTGTGATGGCCTATTTTGACGAGTTCCAACAACTCATGTTGAAACTTGATCATCGTGGGGAGCAAATCAGTCACGACATCATCCGGTTCAAGTGTGGGTTGAACAAAGAGATCTCCACTCATTTGACCCTTCACCGGTTTGAAACCATTGACGGTATATTCCAAGCGGCCCTTGAGATTGAAAGGGAACTTAAGGAGAGATCATCCTTCAAGGCAAGGGTACAAACCCCCTCGGGTTGGCCCAAAAACAAGGACCAACCCGCCCCTACGAAGCTGCCCGAGTCCAAAACAGTCCCTAAATTCCCTCCGAAACCGGAGGCTCACAAAGATCCCAACCCAAAGGGGTTCCAATGCTTCAAGTGCCAAGGTTGGGGGCATAAGGCCAATGAATGTCTGATACGGGACAAATGGACTACTTATCTTTTGATGACATTTTTGGAGGCCAACACATAGAGACTCAAGACTTGGTCACCTCGAGAAAACAAGAACATGCATGGAGGACCCGTTTTGAGCATAACTTAAAGCAATCTCGCGTGTGGAAGATTGCTTGGAGAATTTAAGGTTGAGGACTCACGGTTTTGGGCCTTAATTAAGGGTATTTTGGACATTACACAGGGTGTATTTACACACCATGGCCGCCCCTCTCATTAAGGGCAAAGTGGTCTTTTGTCTTCATTTGTAATATAGTATAAATAGGCCCCCTTAGTCTTATTTTCACTAGTTTTTTGGATGATGAAGAATTGAAAGAAATATTCTCTCTCTCTTTGAGAGTGTAACTCCATTAGTTGTAGGACTTGGAAAAGTCACCCTTAGCTTAGGGCTTGGAAAAGCCAATATTGATCTTTGCTTGGAAACGGTAGATCTTGAGGCGAGTTCGTCCCTTGGTGGTCACCGTAAGAGTGTGGTGTTGCTATCGTAAGTTCTACGGGTCCTTAGATTTAATATATCTTTGGGTTCTTGGGTCTTATTGTAGTTTATGTCTCACTATCTATCTCTACATTATCTTGTAGCCGTGTGTTTGTTGTTTCTTAATAATAATGTTATTGTTCTTCATGTTCTTCATTCTCGTGTTGTTAATCTAGTGTGTTGTCTACTGAAAATAGGTGTTAATCACCTCATTACATTGTGTTCTTGTTGTAGATCTTGAATCCGAGAGGGGTCATTCAAAGGGTCCTCGGTTCTCTTGAACTTGTGGACTGTTTTGAGTGTTTGTTTTGTGTTTCCGTTGTTTTTCTTGTATCATTTGGTATCAAAGCATGGCTTGATCTCGTTCCTACAAGATCAATATTGGGCTTTCTTGTTAAAAAAAAAAAAAAAAAAAAAAAGGAAAACTGAAATTTCCAGAAAAATAGCAATCTGTCCGTGTTTGTGTTCTTGGCCAAAATCGTGTTCTTGTTGTGTCTTGGCCGAGATTTGTTGTTGTATGTCTAGATCTAATAGTGTTCTTGTTTGTTTTGTTGTTCCTAGTGTTAGTTTTCTTGCCCACTAACACTTTGAGTCTAGATCTAAACTTGAGCTTGAACTTGTTGAAAGGTTGTTGTGAACATAAGCTTGGCCATTGTGGTGGACTGTTTTGGCCTTGTGGTTTTCATCTTGTTGTTGTTATAAGCTTGGCCACGTGATATTGTTGTTAATTGGTGGATTGAAAACCATTTTGTTGAAGTTGTAGTTGTCTTGGCCAAGTGTTGGAGATATTGTTATTGTGGATTGGAGTTGGCCGTGTGAAAAATTGTTGGTGTTCTTGAAGATTATTGTTGTAGTTCTTGTTGTTGTTGTTGTTGTTCTTGATGTTCATCACCACCTTCATATATTGTTGAAGATAAAGTGAATGCTAAACCCAAAAAGTTGAAGGAAAAAGGTGTATTATTTGTTAGTCTTGAAAGACACTACAACCAACAAAGACCTATCAATCAAGTCTTGATACGGGACAAATGGCCTACTTATCTTTTGATGACATTTTTGGAGGCCAACACATAGAGACTCAAGACTTGGTCACCTCGAGAAAACAAGAACATGCATGGAGGACCCGTTTTGAGCATAACTTAAAGCAATCTCGCGTGTGGAAGATTGCTTGGAGAATTTTAAGTTGAGGACTCACGGTTTTGGGCCTTAATTAAGGGTATTTTGGACATTACACATGGTGTATTTACACACCATGGCCGCCCCTCTCATTAAGGGTAATATGGTCTTTTTGTCTTCTTTTGTAATACACTATAAATAGGCCCCTTAGTCTTATTTTCACTTAGTTTTTAGTTGATGAAAAAATGAGATTTTGAGACTCTTAAAATCCTCTCTCTTGAGAGTAGACCAACTTAGTGTAAATTCTAGTATAGGGCTTGGAAAAGCTAACATTGTTCTTTGCTTGGAAACGGTAGATCTTGAGGCGAGTTCGTTCCCTTGGTGGTCACCGTAAGAGTGTGGTTTTGATTGTTACATTCATTAGGGGTTTTTGAGTTTAATATACTCTTTAGTTCTTAATCTTGTAATAATCTTGGTCTCACTATCTATCTTTATTTTTCTTGCAATCGTGTATGTGTTGTTGTAGTGGACTGTTTTGGGCCTTCGTTGGATCCGAAACTTGTATTGTTGTTGTACATCTTGTTCATCACGTTTTTGTAGCTGTTTTGGTGTTGAAATACACCCTCGTATCTTGTATTCTTGTTGTTGGTAGCGAATCCGAGAGTGGTCTCCATCTTGGTCCTCAAATCCTTAAGATTAGTGGACTGTTTTGGAGTTGTTTGGTGTTTCCGCTATTTTTCTTGTATCATTTGGTATCAAAGCATGGCTTGATCTTGTTCCTACAAGATCAATCTTGGGCTTTCTTGTTAAAAAAAAAAAAAAAAAAAGGAAAACTGAAATTTCCAGAAAAATAGCAATCTGTCCGTGTTTGTGTTCTTGGCCAAAATCGTGTTCTTGTTGTGTCTTGGCCGAGATTTGTTGTTGTATGTCTAGATCTAATAGTGTTCTTGTTTGTTTTGTTGTTCCTAGTGTTAGTTTTCTTGTCCACTAACACTTTGAGTCTAGATCTAAACTTGAGCTTGAACTTGTTGAAAGGTTGTTGTGAACATAAGCTTGGCCATTGTGGTGGACTGTTTTGGCCTTGTGGTTTTCATCTTGTTGTTGTTATAAGCTTGGCCACGTGATATTGTTGTTAATTGGTGGATTGAAAACCATTTTGTTGAAGTTGTAGTTGTCTTGGCCAAGTGTTGGAGATATTGTTATTGTGGATTGGAGTTGGCCGTGTGAAAAATTGTTGGTGTTCTTGAAGATTATTGTTGTAGTTCTTGTTGTTGTTGTTGTTGTTCTTGATGTTCATCACCACCTTCATATATTGTTGAAGATAAAGTGAATGCTAAATCCAAAAAGTTGAAGGAAAAAGGTGTATTATTTGTTAGTCTTGAAAGACACTACAACCAACAAAGACCTATCAATCAAGTCTCAACCACTTTCCTACACTTTTCCATGATTTACGGATCCATGTTTTAAGGAGAAGTACAATAAAGTCAAGTCTTGAAAACTTGAAATTGAAAAGGGCTCCAAGACTTGTTTGAATTTCCCTCCTTAAACAAATTCCACCAAAGTCCAAATTGAAAAATTGACCAAGACTTGAAATTGGACAACAAAAGTTGTGTGGGGCTGAAACCAATACGTGACTGCCATGTCATCACTGCTACTGTTCACGCAATATTTCCGAGCTCAAAAATTTTAGATTCTTAGTTTCATCTTATTGTTTCATTAGTTTCATGTCTTGATTCTAGAATTAATTAACAACTAGTAATCACCTACTTAGTTGTAGATTAATTATTGAATCCATTTCTTCGTGTCTTCGTTGTTTGTGTGTTTTTCTCATTTTTAACTCGTAGTAACTTCTTTGTCTCAAGTTCGTAAGTGAATTTTATTTTTGTGTCTTGAGTCGATCAAACAAGAATCTATTCCGGCCGCCAAGTAGAATTGACATCCTATTGACTACCGGAGTATAAGCAACTTTCAATATTCGCCGCTCCAATTGTGAGAATCACAAAGGTGAGTGTATACGAGTGTTGGTGAGGAGCTTTACTAATAATCTTGTTTGTTCATTTTGTAGGTTTAAAGGGTGATATAAGGGGAACATGTCTTCGATAGCCGGGGATTATTGTGACTACAACATGGGAGACTATGATTGTAGTGAAGGGTTTTATGGCTACGAAGTTGAGGGAGATTGCGGAGGCTATGAAAATAGCCATGATCGAGACTTGGGCAGATTTGAAAGTTACTGTTTTAAGGGAGAAAATGAGGTGAATGAAGTGCCTAGTGCTTATGGTAACTTTGGAGATGATGTAGGACCTCGTGATGGATCTTATGATGAAGTTGGGGCATGTGAGGAGTCTTACACTTCTTACTCCGAACCTAGATTTGGTGTTAGGTATAACCCTTTTGTTTGCAAAGCTTATGAGAGCTATGATGAGGGTACACGTGAGGAGTATGAAGATCCATATTCTCCACCTTGTAGTACTTCTTATCAAAGTCGATATAGTGTGAATGGTTATACTAGCTCTAGTGGAGGTTGTCCAATGAGAAGAAGAGGATATGCATCTCCAAAACTAAGGGGTACTCGTATGCCTTACAATGTAGATCCAAGAAGGAGTGTACACTCCGGAAAGGTGACTATTTGTGGGATACCGGGCTGCCTTATGGTGTTGAATGATAGGTACTATGGAAACTACATTCTTCCGTCCATGGTTAATTACTTGGGGTTATTGCGAGAGCCTTTACTTGTTCCATACTACTTGGGCGAGTTCACGGTTACCGAGAGGGTAAAAGTTGTCTTCTCCCAATTTGATTACCATGAGGAGGTATGGTGCGATGTTTTTTCCTTAACCTACGGTCATATGAGCTTGGGTGCCGATTGGTTTGCACGACATCAAGTTCCTAACGTGCAAAATTGGCCTAATATTGTAAGAGACCAATGGGGAAATCGCCTCATAACATACTTGCTGCCCAAACCGCAAAGAGAAATGTTTACCTACTCCAATCCGATTTATGATGAGAGACAAAAGATTGAGAGGAGTAAGGGAGTGCAAGGTGGCAATCCGAGAGTGGAAAAAGGAGAGGATATGTGGAGCGAAGTGAGGGGATTGCCACCAAACCGTGCTAACATTGGTTGTCCTTCCATTTCTAAGGACATTTGTGTAGGTACCAACATGGCAAGCGAAGGCGAACAATGCCAAAAGGAAGTTGCTGCCCAAGCTTGTGGAGGTCCTTCACCTCACGGCAAGGAAGAGTCTACTCAAGATCTTAAAGGTAAAATAGCTAACTCTTACACTTTAGTGCATGTGAATGACAATTGTGTGGCTAGTAAGCCATTGAGTGTGAGTAGTAGCTTACTTATTTATGAGTCTAATAATTCCGTGCCTCTTGTTGATGATGTACATATTGTGAGTTTGGATACACTAGTTGATCCTATTGATGACGAAATTGACTCTTCTTGTAAGATCAATTTATGTCCACCTAGTGTTGAAGCTTATATGTTGAACGGAAGTACCTCGTCTTGTGTAATTGGTGTTGATCAACTTGTTTGTGAAAATTGTTCCCCACTTGAGTATGTGTGTGATGTGCTTAATAGGACTCAAGTGAGTGAAGTATTTGAAAATGTTGGTCAACAAAGTGGGAGTGAACCCGAGATCTCTTCTTGGGGTAATCTTGTGTTTGGAACATCCTTGAAACCTGATATTGATCATTTAGAGTGCGAGGAACTTGCTTATTCCAAATCTGTCCGTGCGGTAGAACACACTCTCTTTAGGTGTAATGTCTTGTTTGAAGATGATTTAAACACTTCTAATGAACCTAGTGGTGAAAATGACGGTATAGCTTACCTTGGAAGCTATAGCCTATATGCTAACCCACTATGGTGTGACAACATTCCTCCTAAAGAGGGAAATCTCTTCTTGGAAGATGAGAGTACTCTTAAGGGTAAGGAATGTGTAGTTGCGGAAGCTACTTCTTCTTCTACTTTGTGTGATTTCATTGTTGAGAGTACTCATAGTGATTATTGGGAAACTAGTAGTGAGTACACACATGAGAGCACCTTAGTAGAAGTCGATTTGAGTGATACCTTTCTCTACTCTCTATTTGATTTGGATGATATGTATGTTATTGTAGAGAGTATGTCATTTAGTTTATGTGTAGACCACGGGAAAGGGAAGTGTTGTCGAGACCCGTGTCTATGGCCACTTTTCCCATTTGACCCCGGTGCCAAATTTAGAAATGGTGATGTTGGTGCACCAAACTTGTTGCTTGGTCAACATGCCAAGCAAAGTGTTACTTTTGATGTATCCTATAACCAAATCCTTTGTACATCTTTTATTGAGTTTTTAATATTCCTTTCAAAGGATTCTTGGTTATATTGCAAATATGTACAACCTTGGCGTGTTGAGATGATTTGTTATGCTAACCCTAACCCTCATGCCATGAGGAATTTGTATTTGTTTGTCCTCTCTTCGGTTTTTGCAAGGTTTGGATTCGAGGTCGAATCCTTTTCAAGAAGGGGAGGATGATACGGGACAAATGGCCTACTTATCTTTTGATGACATTTTTGGAGGCCAACACATAGAGACTCAAGACTTGGTCACCTCGAGAAAACAAGAACATGCATGGAGGACCCGTTTTGAGCATAACTTAAAGCAATCTCGCGTGTGGAAGATTGCTTGGAGAATTTTAGGTTGAGGACTCACGGTTTTGGGCCTTAATTAAGGGTATTTTGGACATTACAAATGGTGTATTTACACACCATGGCCGCCCCTCTCATTAAGGGTAATATGGTCTTTTTGTCTTCTTTTGTAATACACTATAAATAGGCCCCTTAGTCTTATTTTCACTTAGTTTTTAGTTGATGAAAAAATGAGATTTTGAGACTCTTAAAATCCTCTCTCTTGAGAGTAGACCAACTTAGTGTAAATTCTAGTATAGGGCTTGGAAAAGCTAACATTGTTCTTTGCTTGGAAACGGTAGATCTTGAGGCGAGTTCGTTCCCTTGGTGGTCACCGTAAGAGTGTGGTTTTGATTGTTACATTCATTAGGGGTTTTTGAGTTTAATATACTCTTTAGTTCTTAATCTTGTAATAATCTTGGTCTCACTATCTATCTTTATTTTTCTTGCAATCGTGTATGTGTTGTTGTGGTGGACTGTTTTGGGCCTTCGTTGGATCCGAAACTTGTATTGTTGTTGTACATCTTGTTCATCACGTTTTTGTAGCTGTTTTGGTGTTGAAATACACCCTCGTATCTTGTATTCTTGTTGTTGGTAGCGAATCCGAGAGTGGTCTCCATCTTGGTCCTCAAATCCTTAAGATTAGTGGACTGTTTTGGAGTTGTTTGGTGTTTCCGCTATTTTTCTTGTATCAGATGATACGGGACAAATGGCCTACTTATCTTTTGATGACATTTTTGGAGGCCAACACATAGAGACTCAAGACTTGGTCACCTCGAGAAAACAAGAACATTCATGGAGGACCCGTTTTGAGCATAACTTAAAGCAATCTCGCGTGTGGAAGATTGCTTGGAGAATTTTAGGTTGAGGACTCACGGTTTTGGGCCTTAATTAAGGGTATTTTGGACATTACACATGGTGTATTTACACACCATGGCCGCCCCTCTCATTAAGGGTAATATGGTCTTTTTGTCTTCTTTTGTAATACACAATAAATAGGCCCCTTAGTCTTATTTTCACTTAGTTTTTAGTTGATGAAAAAATGAGATTTTGAGACTCTTAAAATCCTCTCTCTTGAGAGTAGACCAACTTAGTGTAAATTCTAGTATAGGGCTTGGAAAAGCTAACATTGTTCTTTGCTTGGAAACGGTAGATCTTGAGGCGAGTTCGTTCCCTTGGTGGTCACCGTAAGAGTGTGGTTTTGATTGTTACATTCATTAGGGGTTTTTGAGTTTAATATACTCTTTAGTTCTTAATCTTGTAATAATCTTGGTCTCACTATCTATCTTTATTTTTCTTGCAATCGTGTATGTGTTGTTGTAGTGGACTGTTTTGGGCCTTCGTTGGATCCGAAACTTGTATTGTTGTTGTACATCTTGTTCATCACGTTTTTGTAGCTGTTTTGGTGTTGAAATACACCCTCGTATCTTGTATTCTTGTTGTTGGTAGCGAATCCGAGAGTGGTCTCCATCTTGGTCCTCAAATCCTTAAGATTAGTGGACTGTTTTGGAGTTGTTTGGTGTTTCCGCTATTTTTCTTGTATCAAGTCTCAACCACTTTCCAACACTTTTCCATGATTTACGGATCCATGTTTTAAGGAGAAGTACAATAAAGTCAAGTCTTGAAAACTTGAAATTGAAAAGGGCTCCAAGACTTGTTTGAATTTCCCTCCTTAAACAAATTCCACCAAAGTCCAAATTGAAAAATTGACCAAGACTTGAAATTGGACAACAAAAGTTGTGTGGGGCCGAAACCAATACGTGACTGCCATGTCATCACTGCTACTGTTCACGCAATATTTCCGAGCTCAAAATTTTAGATTCTTAGTTTCATCTTATTGTTTCATTAGTTTCATGTCTTGATTCTAGAATTAATTAACAACTAGTAATCACCTACTTAGTTGTAGATTAATTATTGAATCCGTTTCTTCGTGTCTTCGTTGTTTGTGTGCTTTTCTCATTTTTAACTCGTAGTAACTTCTTTGTTTCAAGTTCGTAAGTGAATTTTATTTTTGTGTCTTGAGTCGATCAAACAAGAATCTATTCCGGCCGCCAAGTAGAATTGACATCCTATTGACTACCGGAGTATAAGCAACTTTCAATATTCGCCGCTCCAATTGTGAGAATCACAAAGGTGAGTGTATACGAGTGTTGGTGAGGAGCTTTACTACTAATCTTGTTTGTTCATTTTGTAGGTTTAAAGGGTGATATAAGGGGAACATGTCTTCGATAGCCGGGGATTATTGTGACTACAACATGGGAGACTATGATTGTAGTGAAGGGTTTTATGGCTACGAAGTTGAGGGAGATTGCGGAGGCTATGAAAATAGCCATGATCGAGACTTGGGCAGATTTGAAAGTTACTGTTTTAAGGGAGAAAATGAGGTGAATGAAGTGCCTAGTGCTTATGGTAACTTTGGAGATGATGTAGGACCTCGTGATGGGTCTTATGATGAAGTTGGGGCATGTGAGGAGTCTTACACTTCTTACTCCGAACCTAGATTGGGTGTTAGGTATAACCCTTTTGTTTGCAAAGCTTATGAGAGCTATGATGAGGGTACACGTGAGGAGTATGAAGATCCATATTCTCCACCTTGTAGTACTTCTTATCAAAGTCGATATAGTGTGAATGGTTATACTAGCTCTAGTGGAGGTTGTCCAATGAGAAGAAGAGGATATGCATCTCCAAAACTAAGGGGTACTCGTATGCCTTACAATGTAGATCCAAGAAGGAGTGTACACTCCGGAAAGGTGACTATTTGTGGGATACCGGGCTGCCTTATGGTGTTGAATGATAGGTACTATGGAAACTACATTCTTCCGTCCATGGTTAATGATACGGGAAATACAACGGAAGCACACAACAAACACTCAAAACAGTCCACAAGTTCAAGAGAACCGAGGACCCTTTGAATGACCCCTCTCGGATTCAAGATCTACAACAAGAACACAATGTAATGAGGTGATTAACACCTATTTTCAGCGGACAACACACTAGATTAACAACACGAGAATGAAGAACATGAAGAACAATAACATTATTATTAAGAAACAACAAACACACGGCTACAAGATAATGTAGAGATAGATAGTGAGACATAAACTACAATAAGACCCAAGAACCCAAAGATATATTAAATCTAAGGACCCGTAGAACTTACGATAGCAACACCACACTCTTACGGTGACCACCAAGGGAATGACTCGCCTCAAGATCTACCGTTTCCAAACAAAGATCAATATTGGCTTTTCCAAGCCCTATGCTAAAGATGACTTTTCCAAGTCCTACCACTAAGTGTATTACACTCTCAAAAGAGAGAGAATATGTTTTCAATTCTTCATTCTCCAAAAACTAAGTGAAAATAAGACTAAGGGGGCCTATTTATACTATATTACAAATGAAGACAAAAGACCACTTTGCCCTTAATGAGAGGGGCGGCCATGGTGTGTAAATACACCATGTGTAATGTCCAAAAATACCCTTAATTAAGGCCCAAAACCGTGAGTCCTCAACCTTAAATTCTCCAAGCAATCTTCCACACGCGAGATTGCTTTAAGTTATGCTCAAAACGGGTCCTCCATGCATGTTCTTGTTTTCTCGGGGTGACCAAGTCTTGAGTCTCTATGTGTTGGCCCCCAAAAATGTCATCAAAAGATAAGTAGGCCATTTGTCCCGTATCATCCTCCCCTTCTTGAAAAGGATTCGACCTCGAATCCAAACCTTGCAAAAACCGAAGAGAGGACAAACAAATACAAATTCCTCATGGCATGAGGGTTAGGGTTAGCATAACAAATCATCTCAACACGCCAAGGTTGCACATATTTGCAATATAACCAAGAATCCTTTGAAAGGAATATTAAAAACTCAATAAAAGATGTACAAAGGATTTGGTTATAGGATACATCAAAAGTAACACTTTGCTTGTCATGTTGACCAAGCAACAAGTTTGGTGCACCAACATCACCATTTCTAAATTTGGCACCGGGGTCAATTGGGAAAAGTGGCCATAGACACGGGTCTCGACAACACTTCCCTTTCCCGTGGTCTACACCTAAACTAAATGACATACTCTCTACAATAACATACATATCATCCAAATCAAATAGAGAGTAGAGAAAGGTATCACTCAAATCGACTTCTACTAAGGTGCTCTCATGTGTGTACTCACTACTAGTTTCCCAATAATCACTATGAGTACTCTCAACAATGAAATCACACAAAGTAGAAGAAGAAGTGGCTGCCGCAACTACACATTCCTTACCCTTAAGAGTACTCTCATCTTCCAAGAAGAGATTTCCCTCTTTAGGAGGAATGTTGTCACACCATAGTGGGTTAGCATATAGGCTATAGCTTCCAAGGTAAGCTATACCGTCATTTTCACCACTAGGTTCATTAGAAGTGTTTAAATCATCTTCAAACAAGACATTACACCTAAAGAGAGTGTGTTCTACCTCACGGACAGATTTGGAATAAGCAAGTTCCTCGCACTCTAAATGATCAATATCAGGTTTCAAGGATGTTCCAAACACAAGATTACCCCAAGAAGAGATCTCGGGTTCACTCCCACAATGTTGACCAACATTTTCAAATACTTCACTCACTTGAGTCCTATTAAGCACATCACACACATACTCAAGTGGGGAACAATTTTCACAAACAAGTTGATCAACACCAATTACACAAGACGATGTACTTCCGTTCAACATATAAGCTTCAACACTAGGTGGACATAAATTGATCTTACAAGAAGAGTCAATTTCGTCATCAATAGGATCAACTAGTGTATCCAAACTCACAATATGTACATCATCAACAAGAGGCACGGAATCATTAGACTCATAAATAAGTAAGCTACTACTCACACTCAATGGCTTACTAGCCACACAATTGTCATTCACATGCACTAAAGTGTAAGAGTTAGCTATTTTACCTTTAAGATCTTGAGTAGACTCTTCCTTGCCGTGAGGTGAAGGACCTCCACAAGCTTGGGCAGCAACTTCCTTTTGGCATTGTTCGCCTTCGCTTGCCATGTTGGTACCTACACAAATGTCCTTAGAAATGGAAGGACAACCAATGTTAGCACGGTTTGGTGGCAATCCCCTCACTTCGCTCCACATATCCTCTCCTTTTTCCACTCTCGGATTGCCACCTTGCACTCCCTTACTCCTCTCAATCTTTTGTCTCTCATCATAAATCAGATTGGAGTAGGTAAACATTTCTCTTTGCGGTTTGGGCAGCAAGTATGTTATGAGGCGATTTCCCCATTGGTCTCTTACAATATTAGGCCAATTTTGCACGTTAGGAACTTGATGTCGTGCAAACCAATCGGCACCCAAGCTCATATGACCGTAGGTTAAGGAAAAAACATCGCACCACACCTCCTCATGGTAATCAAATTGGGAGAAGACAACTTTTACCCTCTCGGTAACCGTGAACTCGCCCAAGTAGTATGGAACAAGTAAAGGCTCTCGCAATAACCCCAAGTAATTAACCATGGACGGAAGAATGTAGTTTCCATAGTACCTATCATTCAACACCATAAGGCAGCCCGGTATCCCACAAATAGTCACCTTTCCGGAGTGTACACTCCTTCTTGGATCTACATTGTAAGGCATACGAGTACCCCTTAGTTTTGGAGATGCATATCCTCTTCTTCTCATTGGACAACCTCCACTAGAGCTAGTATAACCATTCACACTATATCGACTTTGATAAGAAGTACTACAAGGTGGAGAATATGGATCTTCATACTCCTCACGTGTACCCTCATCATAGCTCTCATAATCTTTGCAAACAAAAGGGTTATACCTAACACCCAATCTAGGTTCGGAGTAAGAAGTGTAAGACTCCTCACATGCCCCAACTTCATCATAAGACCCATCACGAGGTCCTACATCATCTCCAAAGTTACCATAAGCACTAGGCACTTCATTCACCTCATTTTCTCCCTTAAAACAGTAACTTTCAAATCTGCCCAAGTCTCGATCATGGCTATTTTCATAGCCTCCGCAATCTCCCTCAACTTCGTAGCCATAAAACCCTTCACTACAATCATAGTCTCCCATGTTGTAGTCACAATAATCCCCGGCTATCGAAGACATGTTCCCCTTATATCACCCTTTAAACCTACAAAATGAACAAACAAGATTAGTAGTAAAGCTCCTCACCAACACTCGTATACACTCACCTTTGTGATTCTCACAATTGGAGCGGCGAATATTGAAAGTTGCTTATACTCCGGTAGTCAATAGGATGTCAATTCTACTTGGCGGCCGGAATAGATTCTTGTTTGATCGACTCAAGACACAAAAATAAAATTCACTTACGAACTTGAAACAAAGAAGTTACTACGAGTTAAAAATGAGAAAAGCACACAAACAACGAAGACACGAAGAAACGGATTCAATAATTAATCTACAACTAAGTAGGTGATTACTAGTTGTTAATTAATTCTATAATCAAGACATGAAACTAATGAAACAATAAGATGAAACTAAGAATCTAAAATTTTGAGCTCGGAAATATTGCGTGAACAGTAGCAGTGATGACATGGCAGTCACGTATTGGTTTCGGCCCCACACAACTTTTGTTGTCCAATTTCAAGTCTTGGTCAATTTTTCAATTTGGACTTTGGTGGAATTTGTTTAAGGAGGGAAATTCAAACAAGTCTTGGAGCCCTTTTCAATTTCAAGTTTTCAAGACTTGACTTTATTGTACTTCTCCTTAAAACATGGATCCGTAAATCATGGAAAAGTGTTGGAAAGTGGTTGAGACTTGATTGATAGGTCTTTGTTGGTTGTAGTGTCTTTCAAGACTAACAAATAATACACCTTTTTCCTTCAACTTTTTGGATTTAGCATTCACTTTATCTTCAACAATATATGAAGGTGGTGATGAACATCAAGAACAACAACAACAACAACAAGAACTACAACAATAATCTTCAAGAACACCAACAATTTTTTCACACGGCCAACTCCAATCCACAATAACAATATCTCCAACACTTGGCCAAGACAACTACAACTTCAACAAAAATGGTTCTCAATTCACCAATTAACAACAATATCACGTGACCAAGCTTATAACAACAACAGGATGAAAGCCACAAGGCCAAAACAGTCCACCACAACAATGTTCAACAACAAATCGGCCAAGTCCAAGTTCACGTAAACAACACCAACAATGTAGGCTCAAACTTAGATTTAGACTAAAGAGTGTTAGAGATGAAGAAAACTAACACTAGAAACAACAAAACAAGTAAAAATCTCGGCCAAGACACAACAATAACACAATTTCGGCCAAGAACACAAAATGGACAGATTTGCTTCCTTTTTTATTTTTTTCAGTTTTTAACACTTTCCTTTTTTTTTTTTTGAATTTTCTAACAAGCAAGCCCAAGATTGATCTTGTAGGAACAACATCAAGCCATGCTTTGATACCAAATGATACGGGAAATACAACGGAAGCACACAACAAACACTCAAAACAGTCCACAAGTTCAAGAGAACCGAGGACCCTTTGAATGACCCCTCTCGGATTCAAGATCTACAACAAGAACACAATGTAATGAGGTGATTAACACCTATTTTCAGCGGACAACACACTAGATTAACAACACGAGAATGAAGAACATGAAGAACAATAACATTATTATTAAGAAACAACAAACACACGGCTACAAGATAATGTAGAGATAGATAGTGAGACATAAACTACAATAAGACCCAAGAACCCAAAGATATATTAAATCTAAGGACCCGTAGAACTTACGATAGCAACACCACACTCTTACGGTGACCACCAAGGGAATGACTCGCCTCAAGATCTACCGTTTCCAAACAAAGATCAATATTGGCTTTTCCAAGCCCTATGCTAAAGATGACTTTTCCAAGTCCTACCACTAAGTGTATTACACTCTCAAAAGAGAGAGAATATGTTTTCAATTCTTCATTCTCCAAAAACTAAGTGAAAATAAGACTAAGGGGGCCTATTTATACTATATTACAAATGAAGACAAAAGACCACTTTGCCCTTAATGAGAGGGGCGGCCATGGTGTGTAAATACACCATGTGTAATGTCAAAAATACCCTTAATTAAGGCCCAAAACCGTGAGTCCTCAACCTTAAATTCTCCAAGCAATCTTCCACACGCGAGATTGCTTTAAGTTATGCTCAAAACGGGTCCTCCATGCATGTTCTTGTTTTCTCGAGGTGACCAAGTCTTGAGTCTCTATGTGTTGGCCTCCAAAAATGTCATCAAAAGATAAGTAGGCCATTTGTCCCGTATCAGTTAATTACTTGGGGTTATTGCGAGAGCCTTTACTTGTTCCATACTACTTGGGCGAGTTCACGGTTACCGAGAGGGTAAAAGTTGTCTTCTCCCAATTTGATTACCATGAGGAGGTGTGGTGCGATGTTTTTTCCTTAACCTACGGTCATATGAGCTTGGGTGCCGATTGGTTTGCACGACATCAAGTTCCTAACGTGCAAAATTGGCCTAATATTGTAAGAGACCAATGGGGAAATCGCCTCATAACATACTTGCTGCCCAAACCGCAAAGAGAAATGTTTACCTACTCCAATCCGATTTATGATGAGAGACAAAAGATTGAGAGGAGTAAGGGAGTGCAAGGTGGCAATCCGAGAGTGGAAAAAGGAGAGGATATGTGGAGCGAAGTGAGGGGATTGCCACCAAACCGTGCTAACATTGGTTGTCCTTCCATTTCTAAGGACATTTGTGTAGGTACCAACATGGCAAGCGAAGGCGAACAATGCCAAAAGGAAGTTGCTGCCCAAGCTTGTGGAGGTCCTTCACCTCACGGCAAGGAAGAGTCTACTCAAGATCTTAAAGGTAAAATAGCTAACTCTTACACTTTAGTGCATGTGAATGACAATTGTGTGGCTAGTAAGCCATTGAGTGTGAGTAGTAGCTTACTTATTTATGAGTCTAATGATTCCGTGCCTCTTGTTGATGATGTACATATTGCGAGTTTGGATACACTAGTTGATCCTATTGATGACGAAATTGACTCTTCTTGTAAGATCAATTTATGTCCACCTAGTGTTGAAGCTTATATGTTGAACGGAAGTACATCGTCTTGTGTAATTGGTGTTGATCAACTTGTTTGTGAAAATTGTTCCCCACTTGAGTATGTGTGTGATGTGCTTAATAGGACTCAAGTGAGTGAAGTATTTGAAAATGTTGGTCAACATTGTGGGAGTGAACCCGAGATCTCTTCTTGGGGTAATCTTGTGTTTGGAACATCCTTGAAACCTGATATTGATCATTTAGAGTGCGAGGAACTTGCTTATTCCAAATCTGTCCGTGAGGTAGAACACACTCTCTTTAGGTGTAATGTCTTGTTTGAAGATGATTTAAACACTTCTAATGAACCTAGTGGTGAAAATGACGGTATAGCTTACCTTGGAAGCTATAGCCTATATGCTAACCCACTATGGTGTGACAACATTCCTCCTAAAGAGGGAAATCTCTTCTTGGAAGATGAGAGTACTCTTAAGGGTAAGGAATGTGTAGTTGCGGCAGCCACTTCTTCTTCTACTTTGTGTGATTTCATTGTTGAGAGTACTCATAGTGATTATTGGGAAACTAGTAGTGAGTACACACATGAGAGCACTTTAGTAGAAGTCGATTTGAGTGATACCTTTCTCTACTCTCTATTTGATTTGGATGATATGTATGTTATTGTAGAGAGTATGTCATTTAGTTTAGGTGTAGACCACGGGAAAGGGAAGTGTTGTCGAGACCCGTGTCTATGGCCACTTTTCCCATTTGACCCCGGTGCCAAATTTAGAAATGGTGATGTTGGTGCACCAAACTTTTGCTTGGTCAACATGACAAGCAAAGTGTTACTTTTGATGTATCCTATAACCAAATCCTTTGTACATCTTTTATTGAGTTTTTAATATTCCTTTCAAAGGATTCTTGGTTATATTGCAAATATGTGCAACCTTGGCGTGTTGAGATGATTTGTTATGCTAACCCTAACCCTCATGCCATGAGGAATTTGTATTTGTTTGTCCTCTCTTCGGTTTTTGCAAGGTTTGGATTCGAGGTCGAATCCTTTTCAAGAAGGGGAGGATGATACGGGACAAATGGCCTACTTATCTTTTGATGACATTTTTGGAGGCCAACACATAGAGACTCAAGACTTGGTCACCTCGAGAAAACAAGAACATGCATGGAGGACCCGTTTTGAGCATAACTTAAAGCAATCTCGCGTGTGGAAGATTGCTTGGAGAATTTAAGGTTGAGGACTCACGGTTTTGGGCCTTAATTAAGGGTATTTTGGACATTACACAGGGTGTATTTACACACCATGGCCGCCCCTCTCATTAAGGGCAAAGTGGTCTTTTGTCTTCATTTGTAATATAGTATAAATAGGCCCCCTTAGTCTTATTTTCACTAGTTTTTTGGATGATGAAGAATTGAAAGAAATATTCTCTCTCTCTTTGAGAGTGTAACTCCATTAGTTGTAGGACTTGGAAAAGTCACCCTTAGCTTAGGGCTTGGAAAAGCCAATATTGATCTTTGCTTGGAAACGGTAGATCTTGAGGCGAGTTCGTCCCTTGGTGGTCACCGTAAGAGTGTGGTGTTGCTATCGTAAGTTCTACGGGTCCTTAGATTTAATATATCTTTGGGTTCTTGGGTCTTATTGTAGTTTATGTCTCACTATCTATCTCTACATTATCTTGTAGCCGTGTGTTTGTTGTTTCTTAATAATAATGTTATTGTTCTTCATGTTCTTCATTCTCGTGTTGTTAATCTAGTGTGTTGTCTGCTGAAAATAGGTGTTAATCACCTCATTACATTGTGTTCTTGTTGTAGATCTTGAATCCGAGAGGGGTCATTCAAAGGGTCCTCGGTTCTCTTGAACTTGTGGACTGTTTTGAGTGTTTGTTTTGTGTTTCCGTTGTTTTTCTTGTATCAATGTCCGAACCGGCGTAATGTGATCCTACGAGAAGGGAAAGTGTACTACCTTGGTGAGGAGGTGGTTTCCGAAAAAGGGGAGGATGAGGCCGAGCCTCAAGATGGAGAGGGAGCTGAAAATGGGCCGAATGATGATGAATTAGATGGTAGTGAAGATGTCTATCCACAAGAAGGGGAGTGTGTGGTTCCAAACTTTGTGGTTAGACGTGTCATGATTAGTAAGGCGATAGATGACCCGAGTCAAAGGGAAATTCTATTCCATACTAAGTGTCTTGTAAAGGGGAGTGTGTGCACCTTGGTGATTGATAGTGGTAGTTGTAAAAATGTTGCGAGCCATGCTATGGTAAATTTCTTGAAGCTACCAACTACACTACACACTAGTCCTTACAAGCTACAATGGTTGAACGATTGTGGTGAATTAAAGGTCACAAGGCAATGTGTGATTCGGTTTAAGGTGGGAAACTACCATGATGAAGTGCTTTGTGACGTGATCCCAATGCAAGCATGTCACTTGTTGTTAGGTAGACCATGGCAATATGATAGGTCTACTAAACACGATGGGAGGTCCAACCGGTATACGCTTGAGAAGGATGGCTGAAAGGTCACACTTCATCCTCTTTCACCCTCCCAAGTAAATGAGTGGCATCAAAAGATGAGAGAGTTGAAGGGAAAGGGGAAGGAATCCGAAAAGAGAGAAAAGGGGGGGAATGCCGTAGGTGAGGAAGTAGGGGCATCCGAGGCTGCCCCAACGACAAGGGAGATGGAAAACGTAGTGATGTTGGCTAGGAGGAAAGAACTCTTCGTGGACCATGATGAAAACAAGCCGATGTTACTTTTGGCCCATTTTTTTAATACTAACCCCACTAATTCTTCCATTTCCCCTTTGATTTCTTGTGTGTTGCAGGAGTATGAAGATGTATTTCCTCAAGAACTTCCGCAAGGATTGCCCCCACTTCGGGGAATTGAGCACCAAATTGATTTGGTGCCGGGTTCACAACTTCCAAACAAACCGGCCTATAGGAGCAATCCCATGGACACTAAGGAGCTTGAAAGACAAGTTAAGGAGCTTCTCAACAAGGGATACATCAAGGAAAGCATGAGTCCGTGTGCTGTTCCGGTGCTTTTGGTACCGAAGAAGGACGGAACTTGGCGCATGTGCGTCGATTGTAGAGCCATCAACAAAATCACTATAAGGTATCGTCATCCAATCCCTAGACTAGATGATATGTTAGATGAGCTCCACGGATCTTGTTTGTTTTCTAAAGTGGACCTTAGGAGCGGCTATCACCAAATTCGCATGCAACCCGGTGATGAGTGGAAGACCGCATTCAAGACCAAATTCGGTCTATATGAGTGGCTGGTCATGCCCTTCGGCCATACCAATGCTCCTAGCACCTTTATGAGGCTAATGAATCATGTAATGAAGCCTTATATTCGAAAGTTTGTGGTGGTTTACTTTGATGATGTGTTGGTGTATAGTAAATCTATTGATGATCATGTAATGCATTTGAGATGTGTGTTTGATGTGCTCCGAAAGGAGAAGCTATATGCCAACATGGAGAAGTGTTCTTTTGGTGTTGATAAGGTTATATTCTTGGGTTTTGTCGTGAGCTCAAGGGGTGTGGAAGTGGACGATTCCAAGATAGACTCTATTCGAAGTTGGCCGACCCCTAAAACTATTGGAGAAATCCGAAGTTTCCACGGGTTGGCAAGCTTTTATAGGAGGTTTGTCAAAGGATTTAGTTCCATAGCAGCTCCCTTGACCGAGGTAATTAGGAAGGACGGACCCTTTAAATGGGGTGATGAGCAGGCTAGGGCTTTTGAGGCCTTGAAAGCTACGCTCATCTCGGCGCCTTTATTGTAATTGCCCGATTTTGATAAGATGTTTGAAGTAGAGTGTGATGCTAGTAAGGTTGGCATCGGGGCTGTTTTGATGCAAGAAGGTAAGCCCGTTGCTTATTTCAGTGAAAAGCTCAAAGGGGCAACTCTTAATTACTCAACTTATGATTTGGAGTTGTACGCCCTTGTTAGAGCTTTGGGAAATTGGCAACATTATTTGTGGCCTAAGGAGTTTGTGATACGAACGGATCATGAGTCGTTGAAACACCTTAAGAGCCAAGACAAGTTGAATAGGCGTCATGCTAAGTGGATTGAATTCATCGAGACTTTCCCTTATGTAATTCAGTACAAAAGGGGAAAGGAAAATGTTGTTGCCGATGCCTTGTCTAGGAAGCATGTGCTTGTTGCTATGATACAAGATCAAACCAACAACACCAAGAACTACAAGTAGGTTCGGATTTCAGTCCAACAACACAAGAACAACAAGTTTAATTTTCAGTTTTTCAGCTCAACAACACATGAACAACAAGATGAACAACAATGCTAGTGAATCGAAAAGAGCCCCACACGGCTTCACTAGACTTTAAGATGACAAAATCAGCAACAACCACAAGATAAGGAAAGATAGATAACTTGACATATAACATTCAAGAAACTAAGAACCCTAACATCAAGAGAGGACCCTAAGTCTAATGAATATAAACACCAAGTTCTTACGAGGACCAAGAGGCACTCAACGACCTCAAAACCCTTGTTTCTAGCCAAAGAGACAACACAAGTATCCCTCTACTTGTGAGATAGTAGTGGCGGCTCCCAAGAGTGGAAAAGAGAGAGAAAGTTTAGTGTTCTTTAGGTTACAAAATCAGCATTCAAAAAGTGAGGACTAACTCTCTAACATGTTCTATTTATACTACAAACAAAAGGGGTAAAATGACCCATCCGCCCTTGCTTCTTGTGCGAACCTTGAAGAGTAGCTTATTACACATTAAGACCTCTCTTCACACATAAAAACGTTTAGGTCCTTGGTTGGTTCAATCACCAACTCACACACGGCCACTTGCATGAACAAAGCTTGGAGTTTTTGTAATTCCCGAACTTGGCTTCGTGTGAAAGGCCGTGTACCTGTGGAGGCTGCCCCAACCGTATCATCCTCTCCATCTTGAGAGGAATTTGACCTCTAATTCAGCACTTGGTCATCTTCAACCGCATCCACGAGGGAGAGATCACCAACGTTGAAAGTGTTGTGCACTAGATATTCCGGTGGAAGGTCAATTTTGTAGGCGTTGTCATTGATTCTCTCAAGTACTTGGAAAGGACCATCACCCCTTGGCACCAATTTGGACTTCCTTTGAGCTGGAAACCGATCCTTCCGAAGATGCACCCACACCGAATCTCCGGGTTCAAGCACAAGCCTTCTTCTCCCTTTGTTTACCCTTTTTGCAACCTCTTGGTTCCTCTTTTCAAGTTTGATCCGCACCGTCTCATGCATTTTCTTCATTGCCTCGGCTCTTTTATTTCCATCTAAGCTGGTCATGAGATCACTAGACAAAGGAGTGAGATCTAAAGGGGTAAGGGGATTTAGGCCGTAAACACATTCAAAGGGAGTCATTCCCGTGCTCGAATGTATTACCCGGTTGTATGCAAACTCCACCAAGGGTAGGTTATCTTCCCATGAAGTCAGTTTACCTTTAACCATAGAACGTAGCATAGACCCTAAGGTTCTATTTACTACTTCCGTTTGGCCATCGGTTTGTGGGTGGCATGACGTGGAGAAAAGTAACTTCGTTCCAAGCCTACCCCACATGGACTTCCAAAAGAGACTTAGGAACTTGGAGTCCCTATCGCTCACAATAGTCCTCGGTACCCCGTGAAGCTTTACAACATGTTCAACAAATAATGAAGCTACACTACGAGCATCCTCGGTTTTAGCACATGGAATAAAATGAGCCATTTTAGAGAATCTATCAACAATAACAAAAATGCTATCTCGGCCCTTTCTAGTCCTTGGCAGCCCCAAAACAAAATCCATCGAAATGTCCAACCAAGGTCTAAGGGGAGTAGGGAGTGGGGTGTATAATCCTTGAGGTAGGAGACGAGATTTCGCACTCCGGCAGGCCACGCATTGACTACAAATTTTAGTGACGTCTTTGCGCATTTTGGGCCAATAGAAGTTCTCCTCTAAGATTCCGAGGGTCTTGTCTACCCCAAAGTGCCCCATGAGGCCTCCGTCATGGGCCTCCCTCACAAATAATTCCCTCCAAGAACTAGAAGGAACACACAACCTCCTCCCTTTGAACAAATACCCATCGAACCGAGAGTAGGAGGAATGGTCATTCTCCTTAAGCCAACGGTCCCTTCCCCACTCTTCGCATTCCCTAAAAATAGGAGCAAAGGTAGGATCCTCGGGATACAACAACCGCAAGCTCTCAAAGCCCATCAATTTCGACGACAAGGTAGCAACAAGCACATGCTTCCTAGACAAGGCATCGGCAACAACATTTTCCTTTCCCCTTTTGTAATGAATTAAATTACATAAGGGAAAGTCTCGATGAACTCAATCCACTTAGCATGACGCCTATTCAACTTGTCTTGGCTCTTAAGGTGTTTCAACGACTCATGATCCGTTCGTATCACAAACTCCTTAGGCCACAAATAATGTTGCCAATTTCCCAAAGCTCTAACAAGGGCGTACAACTCCAAATCATAAGTTTAGTAATTAAGAGTTGCCCCTTTGAGCTTTTCACTGAAATAAGCAACGGGCTTACCTTCTTGCATCAAAACAGCCCCGATGCCAACCTTACTAGCATCACACTCTACTTCAAACATCTTATCAAAATCGGGCAATTGCAATAAAGGCGCCGAGATGAGCGTAGCTTTCAAGGCCTCAAAAGCCCTAGCTTGCTCATCACCCCATTTAAAGGGTCCGTCCTTTCTAATTACCTCGGTTAAGGGGGCTGCTATGGAACTAAACCCCTTGACAAACCTCCTATAAAAGCTTGCCAACCCGTGGAAACTTCGGATTTCTCCAATAGTTTTAGGGGTCGGCCAACTTCGAATAGAGTCTATCTTGGAATCGTCCACTTCCACACCCCTTGAGCTCACGACAAAACCCAAGAATATAATCTTATCAACACCAAAAGAACACTTCTCCATGTTGGCATACAGCTTCTCCTTTCGGAGCACATCAAACACACATCTCAAATGCATTACATGATCATCAATAGATTTACTATACACCAACACATCATCAAAGTAAACCACCACAAATTTTCCAATATAAGGCTTCATTACATGATTCATTAGCCTCATAAAGGTGCTAGGAGCATTGGTAAGGCCGAAGGGCATGACCAGCCACTCATATAGACCGAATTTGGTCTTGAATGCGGTCTTCCACTCATCACCGGGTTGCATGCGAATTTGGTGATAGCCACTCCTAAGGTCCACTTTAGAAAACAAACAAGATCCGTGGAGCTCATCTAACATATCATCTAGTCTAGGGATTGGATGGCGATACCTTATAGTGATTTTGTTGATGGCTCTACAATCGACGCACATGCGCCAAGTTCCGTCCTTCTTTGGTACCAAAAGCACCGGAACAGCACACGGACTCATGCTTTCCTTGATGTATCCCTTGTTGAGAAGCTCCTCAACTTGTCTTTCAAGCTCCTTAGTGTCCATGGGATTGCTCCTATAGGCCGGTTTGTTTGGAAGTTGTGAACCCGGCACCAAATCAATTTGGTGCTCAATTCCCCGAAGTGGGGGTAATCCTTGCGGAAGTTCTTGAGGAAATACGTCTTCATACTCCTGCAACACACAAGAAATCAAAGGGGAAATGGAAGAATTAGTGGGGTTAGTATTAAAACAATGGGCCAAAAGTAACATCGGCTTGTTTTCATCATGGTCCACGAAGAGTTCTTTCCTCCTAGCCAACATCACTACGTTTTCCATCTCTCTTGTCGTTGGGACAGCCTCGGATGTCCCTACTTCCTCACCTACGGCACTCCCCCATTTATCTCCCTTTCCGGATTCTCCCCCCTTTCCCTTCAACTCCCTCATCTTTTGATGCCACTCATTTACTTGGGAGGGTGAGAGAGGATGAAGTGTGACCTTTCGGCCATCCTTCTCAAGCGTATACCGGTTGGACCTCCCATCGTGTTTAGTAGACCTATCATATTGCCATGGTCTACCTAACAACAAGTGACATGCTTGCATTGGGATCACGTCACAAAGTACCTCATCGTGGTAGTTTCCCACCTTAAACCGAATCACACATTGCCTCGTGACCCTTAATTCACCACAATCATTCAACCATTGTAGCTTGTAAGGACTAGTGTGTGGTGTAGTTGGTAGCTTCAAGAAATTTACCATAGCATTGCTCGCAACATTTGTACAACTACCACTATCAATCACCAAGGTGCACACATTCTCCTTTACAAGACACTTAGTATGGAATAGATTTTCCCTTTGACTCGGGTCATCTATCGCCTTACTAATCATGACACGTCTAACCACAAAGTTTGGAACCACACACTCCCCCTCTTGGGGATAGACATCTTCACTACCATCTACTTCATCAACATTCGGCCCATTTTCAGCTCCCTCTCCATCTTGAGGCTCGGCCTCATCCTCCCCCCTTTCGGAAACCACCTCCTCACCAAGGTAGTACACCTTTCCTTCTCGTAGGATCACATTGCGCCGGTTCGGACATTCGTTGGCCTTATGCCCCCAACCTTGGCACTTGAAGCATTGGAACCCCTTTGGGTTGGGATATTTGTGAGCCTCCGGTTTCGGAGGGAATTTAGGGACGGTTTTGGACTCGGGCAGCTTCATAGGAGCGGGTTGGTCCTTGTTTTTAGTCCAACCCGAGGGGGTTTGTACCCTTGCCTTGAAGGATGATCTCTCCTTAAGTTCCCTTTCAATCTCAAGGGCCGCTTGGAATATACCGTCAATGGTTTCAAACCGGTGAAGGGTCAAATGAGTGGAGATCTCTTTGTTCAACCCACACTTGAACCGGATGATGTCGTGACTGATTTGCTCCCCACGATGATCAAGTTTCAACATGAGTTGTTGGAACTCGTCAAAATAGGCCATCACACTCTTGCCTCCTTGCCGCAAGCCATATAATCTAGCAAGCAACTCATGACGATATCTCTCGGGAAGGTATCGTTGTCTCATCAAATACCTCAACCGATACCAAGGTGGTGGCTGCCCATCGACTAATTCATTACCAAATCGTTTAACATACTCCCACCAAGTGTTAGCATAGCCCTCAAGGTGAGCTATAGCGTAGCAACTCTTCTTTTCGTCCGAGATGTCATTAACTTGGAAAACTTTGTCACAAGCCGATTCCTAAGTTAAGTAGGCCTCGGGATCACTTTCACCCTTAAAGATGGGTAGGCTCAACTTGATGGTGTTGATGCCTACGTCTCTCTCTTGGTGTCGGTTTCCCCTATCTCCATACCCCCGGTATCTCCTAGGTTCTCCTCGACCCCCTCTTAACTCCTCCTCCCTCATATAAGCATCATCAAAGGCTCCATCTCCTTCATACTCCTCTCTACCGTATCCTTCAAAGTGGGCTGGTCGGCCTTGGCCGTTTTGATTCGGAGGATTTGGAATTTGTGGTCTTTGGTTTAATGGAGCTTGGAATGGAGGGTTCGGATTTAGTGGAGGTACTTGGCGTCCAAATCCCTCTTGTGGAATTGGAGGGGCTTGGAAATGTAGTGGTCTAGTGGAGTCTCGGTTTGGAGGAAAATAGGTAGTTTGGCTTGCGGTATTTAGTGGAGCTTGGGGTGCATTTAGCATTTGGTGGACTGTTTCGGGGGTGATGGTTGCGGAGGAGGTCCTATCATGACCATTGGTAGATACATGTAGAGGAGTAGAAGGACGAGAGTTCCTTTGACTCTCCACTTGTTCTAATCTCCCACTAATAGTCGACACTTCCCCCTTTATTGCTGCCAAGTCCCCTCTCACGGCCCCAAATTCCGAATTCAATCTTTCAAGTGTCCGGGTAACGGCCTCAAGAGTGACCCTCATAGAATCAAGGGCATTAGTATCCACACTATGAGACGTAGTTCCTTCCATTGTCAAGATATTATCCGCTTTAGTTCACCAAAAGTTCGTGTTCCACAAGTGTTGTATAATTGGCTAGTAACCGTGAAATTTTTAAGGTATGAGTAAGCTCATATCCGGAATGGATTCTTGTTTGAAGACTCAAAGAATTCTTGCCGGACTAGAACCAAAAATCAGCAACTCATTCAAACGAATAAAAGCACTCAAATAAACGTTGACACGAACAAACGGTTCAAGGATCTAATTGACAACCTAGTAGGAATATACTAGTTTGTTAATTAGTTCTAGGACCAAGTAAGGGAAACCAAGGATCAACAATTAGCAACCAAAGAATATCCTAAGTTGAGCTTATAGTGACGTGGCAGCATGCAATGGTTCCACACGTTTTTCTTCTCTCTTTTTTTTTGTCAATATTCACACAACTTGTTATAGTTTTCAAAGTGGTTTTGGTGGGAAAAATAAAATCTTGTAGTATTTCACCCTTTTCAAACTCAAGAAGTGATGTTTGGTAGACTAATCCCACAAAACAAGGCTCCTTGAATTAGGGAAAAGTGATTGACAAGACTAAAAGGTGATGGGTGCAAGTCTTTCACAACAACTTTATAGCTTGTCTTACAACTTGAGCACACAACAAGATGAACAAGATGAACAAGTTCAAAAGATGAACACCTCAACAATATTCTTCAACTTCTTTAGCACATAAACACAACATCCACCGATTTTATTTTCTTTTGGTCATCAACAACATACAACTTTCGGCCACTTCAAGTCACTACACAATGTTCAAGTTTTCAAGCTCAACTTTTGGACCTAGACACCTTAGTGTTGGTGAGAAAGAAACCAACACTAGGAACTCACTAAACAAGCAAAATTAACACTTAGATCTAGACATGCAACATCATTCTCGGATTCTACTTTTAATGGACGGATTTTCAGAATTTCCTTTTTGGTGTTGTTTGTTTAAGCCGTGTACTAGCCCAAGATGGGTTATGTTGGAACACAACCGGTCAAGCTTTGATACCAAATGATACAAGATCAAACCAACAACACCAAGAACTACAAGTAGGTTCGGATTTCAGTCCAACAACACAAGAACAACAAGTTTAATTTTCAGTTTTTCAGCTCAACAACACATGAACAACAAGATGAACAACAATGCTAGTGAATCGAAAAGAGCCCCACACGGATTCACTAGACTTTAAGATGACAAAATCAACAACAACCACAAGATAAGGAAAGATAGATAACTTGACATATAACATTCAAGAAACTAAGAACCCTAACATCAAGAGAGGACCCTAAGTCTAATGAATATAAACACCAAGTTCTTACGAGGACCAAGAGGCACTCATCGACCTCAAAACCCTTGTTTCTAGCCAAAGAGACAACACAAGTATCCCTCTACTTGTGAGATAGTAGTGGCGGCTCCCAAGAGTGGAAAAGAGAGAGAAAGTTTAGTGTTCTTTAGGTTACAAAATCAGCATTCAAAAAGTGAGGACTAACTCTCTAACATGTTCTATTTATACTACAAACAAAAGGGGTAAAATGACCCATCCGCCCTTGCTTCTTGTGCCAACCTTGAAGAGTAGCTTATTACACATTAAGACCTCTCTTCACACATAAAAACGTTTAGGTCCTTGGTTGGTTCAATCACCAACTCACACACGGCCACTTGCATGAACAAAGCTTGGAGTTTTTGTAATTCCCGAACTTGGCTTCGTGTGAAAGGCCGTGTACCTGTGGAGGCTGCCCCAACCGTATCATTGCTACCTTGTCTTCGAAATTGATGGGTTTTGAGAGCTTGCGGTTGTTGTATCCCGAGGATCCTACCTTTGCTCCTATTTTTAGGGAATGCGAAGAGTGGGGAAGGGACCGTTGGCTTAAGGAGAATGACCATTCCTCCTACTCTCGGTTCGATGGGTATTTGTTCAAAGGGAGGAGGTTGTGTGTTCCTTCTAGTTCTTGGAGGGAATTATTTGTGAGGGAGGCCCATGACGGAGGCCTCATGGGGCACTTTGGGGTAGACAAGACCCTCGGAATCTTAGAGGAGAACTTCTATTGGCCCAAAATGCGCAAAGACGTCACTAAAATTTGTAGTCAATGCGTGGCCTGCCGGAGTGCGAAATCTCGTCTCCTACCTCAAGGATTATACACCCCACTCCCTACTCCCCTTAGACCTTGGTTGGACATTTCGATGGATTTTGTTTTGGGGCTGCCAAGGACTAGAAAGGGCCGAGATAGCATTTTTGTTATTGTTGATAGATTCTCTAAAATGGCTCATTTTATTCCATGTGCTAAAACCGAGGATGCTCGTAGTGTAGCTTCATTATTTGTTGAACATGTTGTAAAGCTTCACGGGGTACCGAGGACTATTGTGAGCGATAGGGACTCCAAGTTCCTAAGTCTCTTTTGGAAGTCCATGTGGGGTAGGCTTGGAACGAAGTTACTTTTCTCCACGTCTTGCCACCCACAAACCGATGGCCAAACGGAGGTAGTAAATAGAACCTTAGGGTCTATGCTACGTTCTATGGTTAAAGGTAAACTGACTTCATGGGAAGATCACCTACCCTTGGTGGAATTTGCATACAACCGGGTAATACATTCGAGCACGGGAATGACTCCCTTTGAATGTGTTTACGGCCTGAATCCCCTTACCCCTTTAGATCTCACTCCTTTGTCTAGTGATCTCATGACCAGCTTAGATGGAAATAAAAGAGCCGAGGCAATGAATAAAATGCATGAGACGGTGCGGATCAAGCTTGAAAAGAAGAACCAAGAGGTTGCAAAAAGGGTAAACAAAGGGAGAAGAAGGCTTATGCTTGAACCCGGAGATTGGGTGTGGGTGCATCTTCGAAAGGAACGGTTTCCAGCTCAAAGGAAGTCCAAATTGCTGCCAAGGGGTGATGGCCCTTTCCAAGTACTTGAGAGAATCAATGACAACGCCTACAAGATTGACCTTCCACCGGAATATCAAGTGCACAACACTTTCAACGTTGGTGATCTCTCCCTCATGGATGCGGTTGAAGATGACCAAATGCTGAATTTGAGGTCAAATTCCTCTCAAGATGGAGAGGAATGATGATACGGTTGGGGCAGCCTCCACAGGTACATGGCCTTTCACACGAAGCCAAGCTCGGGAATTACAAAAACTCCAAGCTTTGTTCATGCAAATGGCCGTGTGTGAGTTGGTGATTGAACCAACCAAGGACCTAAACGTTTCTATGTGTGAAGAGAGGTCTTAATGTGTAATAAACTACTCTCCAAGGTTGGCACAAGAAGCAAGGGCGGATGGGTCATTTTACCCCTTTTGTTTGTAGTATAAATAGAACAAGTTAGAGAGTTATTCCTTAGTTTTTGAATGCTGATTTTTGTAACCTAAAAACACTAAACATTTCTCTCTCTCTCTACTCTTAGAAGCCGCCCCTATTATCTCACAAGTAGAGGGATACTTGTGTTGTCTCTTTGGCTAGAAACAAGGGTTTTGAGGTCATTGTGTGCCTCTTGGTCCTCGTAAGAACTTGGTGTTTATATTCATTAGACTTAGGGTCCTCTCTTGATGTTAGGGTTCTTAGTTTCTTGAATGTTATATGTCAAGTTATCTATCTTTCTTTATCTTGTTGTTGTTGTTGATTTTGCTATCTTAAAGTCTAGTGAAGCCGTGTGGGGCTCTTTTCGATTCACTAGCATTGTTATCTATCTTGTTGTTCTTGTGTTGTTGGACTGAAATCCGAGCCTACTTGTAGCTCTTGGTGTTGTTGATTTGATTTTGTATCACCCTGAGGGACCACAAGCTAACTCTTTCTAATATCTGCAACTGAGCGCTGTATAATATACTAAAATAAAGATGGAAAACTGGCGGAAAATTTCCATAAGGTTTAAAACACCTAAAATAATCAATACTGAATACTGAATACTAATACATCTGTCCGAAAATCCTCTAACTATCTAAGATGGTGAGTTGATGGGACATATCCCCAACTAACTCCATCTACTGTAAATAAACTGAATCTAATGTGATAATAAAATAAGGATCATCCTCGATCGAAGAGAACTCTCACTGCTACGTCTACTGATACTGACTGAGTCTGGACTGGTAAGGGTGCTCAGAATCTTGTGCTTCTGGACCTATAGTATAAGACACAATAGCACAAGAGAAAAGTATGTATCAGTACTTGGAATATACTGGAATGCTAGATAAGGTAAGGCATTTGCAAGAGCTTATGCATGAACATAGCAAAATTAAATAATTATGAGAGTACTGAATGAGGACATATGCATGAACACACAAGCATAACTTAAATCATCGTGACTCTAAATACTGAGACTCGGATACTGGTTTACTGACGTATGAACTCACTACTAATACTGAGAAACTGAGTAACTGAATCTTCTGATATTGATAACTGAGTACTGAAGTTGATATCAGTCCTATCTAGTGAGTGATCTTTGAATCTGATGATATTGAAGTTGATTAAATGAATCTACTCATATAAATGACTGAGTTCTGAGCTTACTACTATCGGCTGACTAAATCTGTGATCAAACTTTTCTAACGGATGATCTCTGAATCTACTAATAAAGATAAAGAATAATGTATCTGAGATTAGACCTATCTAGTGAAAGATCTCTGAATCTTTTAATAATAGAAATGATGGACTGAGTTTGAGATTAAGCCTATCCGATGGGTGATCTCTGGATCTATTAGTACTAAGTTTGATTAACTTTACATGAGACCAGGCCTATCTAGCGGGAGGTCTATGAATCTATGGAACTATTTAAGTTCCTTACTGAGATGGGTGACTGTATCTAATAGTCCTGGTTTCTGAATTCTACTCTCAAGACTGATACTGAAATTGCAACTGAAGGAGTTCAACCCGTAACCCTAGCTGGAAGGGTGTCAATACCGTGCCACGAGTAAAGACCACTGCTATGATCAAGCCTATCTAATGGGTGATCCTGAATAGGAAGTCAAGCCTAAGGCAATAGCCTTAATCTAACGGGTGACTCCAGGTCCTGCGCTTACTACGTAGTTCTGGAGTTTAGGGACTGTTACTAGCTACTCTGCCTCTCTAACAGGGAATCTTCCATCCCTGAACTCGCTCGATGCTAGTTACTACTCTCAACTGAAGGACACTGAACTAATTCTTAACTGAACTTTAATTGAGATGAATCTGTTATTGATCATACTTAGTAGCTTAGTTAAGTTTATAGTTCACTTGATTCCTAAGACTGACAGAATACTACTAAATCTCGTTATCTAACTGAATACTACTAAGTTCTGCAACTTACTGAGCTTTACTGAAATCTGAACTGAATACTACTAAGGTCTGAACTTTGTACTGAGCAGGATTAGACTGAATACTGAGATTACTTAGTTTTCTTAATTTCTATCTCTAACTGAAATCTACTGATCATAGCACGACTAATTTTTATCTTGAGACTAACTCGACTCTAGACAAGCAGCTAAGTTTTTGGGTATTAACATATCATAATTCATTCAGTTAGTCCGTTCAACAAACACGCATGCAGTTGACACATTCTTGGGGATATTATACTTCATGTTACAATGACACTATTTTCTTCTCATAAGCAATTTATCAAGCATGTGGGAGGGCACCTTTTGGTCATACAACTTTCAACATACCAAATTAACATAATTACATAATTAACCATGCTTCTTGAAGGGGCTTTATCATGAATATCGCATAATCAACACATACTAGGGTCAAATCTTGAATCTTTATAATCAAAACATGAATCAAAACTTATCAACAACATGAACTTCAATTTCTATTCACATAAATCATGAAAACTTAAAAAACATAAACTTTGTAATTTTGAAAAGGATTCTTGAACTTCTTAGGTGGAAGAAACCTAAGAATCAACATCCAACATACCCTTGGCTATGTAATTCTTGAAAGATTCACGGTGAAACCTTGAGGATTTGGGTCTTGGATAAGAAACCCTAGGTCTTATTCTTGAAGAAAATTAAGAGAAAACAATGATATTTGGGTGTAAATATTCTGAATCTCGTATTAAAGAGTATATATAGGGATAGCAAAATGACCATTTTACCCTTTGAATTAAAATAATGGAATCTGCAATAATCTCAATTGTTCATGCTAGCATGATGCGCCATAATCGCGCCAGCTTATTGGAAATTGGACAATTGGGAAACTGAGCCTTGGCACAACATGGTGGAAATTGTGTTGCCACCTTGGTTGCGAACTGGAAAGACACCGCGACGCAGTGGAATCACGGAGGCTTACTGGATTTTTACAATTGCCATTTTGGCTGGCTCCGCGATGCGCTGAAGTACCAGGTGGTAGGTACATTGTCTCACTAAAATGGCTCTAACTCTTTGCCCGAGTGTCAGATTTAGGCGAATTTGGTATCAATGGAAAGCTTATTCAATTTCCCACACTAATATTAGGGAAATTCTACATAGTTGAAAATACTTCTCACTTGTGAAGTCAGACCTTACTCTTCTTAAGGATGAAAATTGATTTAAAGAAAATCCAAGGTATTACTGGGTTGCCTCCAAAGAAACGACTGATTCAGTGTCACGACAAAACCCAATCAACTTTTTCCTTGACCCTTAGGATATGAATTTACCCCAACATCACATTCAACTTTTTTCTTTGCTCATAGAGTGGTGGTATAAACATTACAAAATCGAGTAATAGAATGTGCATAGTAAACCTCTCGGCTTTAAAATGAGTTGTGTTTTTATGCTGCTTTTCTTGTGCAAAATTAAGAATATAGGATTCTTGTTCCTCTTCTTCACACTCTTCCACTATTTTATATGATTCCACTAATAAGACATCATCTAAACATAATGTATAAAAGTACTTTGAGTGAGGCCCAATCAAACTTACTTCACAATTTACATAATCCGCAACACACTCACTCTTATTCACCTTCTCAATTTCAGTCTCAAGAGAAAGATAACAACTGAATGGCTAAAATTCTTTTATTTTTCTCTGCCTCTGTAAAGATGGTGGTAGTGTTATCTCCTGAACCTGTTCAGCAACTTTAGTTTTTGAGTACTCAGACTTCCTTGAATTATCAAAAACTTTGTTTGTATCTGGTTGGAGAGTAAGCGCTACATCTACCTCCTTAGTTGTCTTTGAAGGTTCTTCATTCAGCTCTTTATCATTCCTTAAAGTGATTGCCACTACTTGGTTAGAAGGTTTAGTGTCACTTGTCAAACCATCTTGAGTAATGGTATTTTTTGCCTACTACATCTGCCCCACCTGATTCTCCAACTACTTAGTAGTAGCCACCTGCTGGTTCTTCATGTCTGCCGTCAACTGTGCGTATGATGGTAAAATTTGTTTCAGCATCTCTTCCATATTGCTATTTTGAGTCATGGCCTGATTTTCTTAACCTTATTGCTGCTGAAACTATTGTTGCTAGTTGTCCCATGATCGAATGTATGGATGATTCAGCCACATTTGATTGTAGGTGTTTACATAATATGGCCTTTAAGCATAGCCCACAAATATTTTTGAATCGAGATTGACAGGACATATAGCTATAGAATGACCATTGAAACCACAAACCATATAACAACTTGTGGTTTGCTCCACAGATAGGACAGTATCTACCTCATATTTTGAAGGCCCCATCTATGCTCTTCTATCAAAGACTGGACAATAAGCCTCATAATGGGGTCCCTCACAAAAAAACAAGAATTGTCATCACTCAAAAACCATCTATCCTAGGCTGACATATCAAGAACTGTGAGAGAAAACAAGTAAAAGAAACTAAAAATAAAAATTACTAAACTATGTACAACTCAATATATATAAACTAAAAACGAAATAGTTGCATATTTACAAGTCTCCAGCAACGGCGCCAAAAACTTGTTGTTCCCAGGCGCATACGCAAGTGTATGTGGCCTCACAAGTAGTAGAGATCCCTTTTACAAGACAAGTATCGATGTTAAGATTAGAATGGTGCAACATAACGAACAGAGTTTTGAAAGTTATAAACTAATTATAAAGTAAACAGTGCGTAAAATAAAAACTTGAGACAATCAATGGAGGAAAGCTAAGGGTTCATAGGGTTTATCGTATGATCATGGTCTTTCGACCTCTAATCGTCTACCTAACTTGGATATTACAACTGCATAGTTGAGCAGGGATGTAATAATCCAATTAAGTGCTTAAAGTTATCATCCTATATGTGAACTAAGAAAGGATTCTAGGTACATACGTGTGCTAGATGCTAATTCAAATTCCTCATTTTATAAAAGAATAAGAACCTTAGTCTATTCATCCCCATGTTCTCATCTTATTTCCCCTCTCGAGATCACAAGGTCGACAATATACATATTCTAAGGGTAGATAATCCTCAAAATAGTTAAAACAAGGATGAACAAAAAACCAAATATGATAAGCAATCCAAAAAAACTCAACTCAAAGTGAAAGAAAACATGTTCTTGGCCTTAACCACAGAAAGGGGGCGTTTAGCCACTAATCGACATAATCATAATCCAAGTACTTAAATACATGACTAAATCTACTAAAAAGCTAAATTTAAAGAATATAAACCCTAAAAATGTGTGCAGCAGTCTCCTCAAGCTCCCAAATACATCCAAAAGTTAATAGAATAAGTGCAACAAGTCCTACTTATAAAAGACTAATTTGGCCGAGTGTGGGAAATGGTCAGCGTCGCGTAGATGGATGCCTATGGGATAAGCAACGTAATACATTTGATATATCATGGAGATAGCTGAGTAGGGAGTTTTTATCTCATGGAGGGAGTGGAGCACTGCGTCCCAAACGTATAGGCTCATTGGAATTAGCCTCTTGACGCCTATATTCTTCTAAATGTTTCTCCTTCCATCCCTTGCTTTTTGGTGTTGTTTCCACTTTATTTGCAGCTTGCATTTCATAAATATATCAGCATAACCAACTCACCAAGCATCATATATTATCAAACACCAAATATTAGAGCTCAAAACAACACAACATTCACAATGATTAACTAAAAACACGAGATAAGACTAGGCTTGTCCACATTGATTTATAACTTATGGTTTCGACTCTTTGCTTGATGATCCAATTGAACTTTGAACATTATAGGAAAGTTGTTTCATATATAATTACCCAACAATAACCTTAGGAAATCATTCAACAGACTATAATCCACCACGATAGACAAGAACAAAACCTAGCTCAAGCTAGTAAAACTAGTTTTCTCAGTTGAACTCTAAATGATCTATTTGAACCCAGACTTGTTCAAAAACACCCTTAAATATTTTAATCACACAATTGGACACTACGATACTTATTTATATCATTATGAACACGTAAATAACTCAAGAAGTCCTCAAACCAAGGCTAAATGAGCTAGGAAAGCAACACTAAAGTGCATAAGTACACTCAATATCACACCCAACTCTGGACTATGGTTCAGCTTGCCTACTTGCAAGATAGGGTAGGTGCCATCATGACTCATAAATCTAGTCATGACACTGATGCTCAGCATCTAGATCGTGCCTAGTTGATACGGTTGGGGCAGCCTCCACAGGTACACGGCCTTTCACACGAAGCCAAGCTCGGGAATTACAAAAACTCCAAGCTTTGTTCATGCAAATGGCCATGTGTGAGTTGGTGATTGAACCAACCAAGGACCTAAACGTTTTTATGTGTGAAGAGAGGTATTAATGTGTAATAAACTACTCTCCAAGGTTGGCACAAGAAGCAAGGGCGGATGGGTCATTTTACCCCTTTTGTTTGTAGTATAAATAGAACATGTTAGAGAGTTATTCCTTAGTTTTTGAATGCTGATTTTGTAACCTAAAAACACTAAACATTTTGTCTCTCTTCCACTCTTAGAAGCCGTCCCTATTATCTCATAAGTAGAGGGATACTTGTGTTGTCTCTTTGGCTAGAAACAAGGGTTTTGAGGTCGTTGAGTGCCTCTTGGTCCTCGTAAGAACTTGGTGTTTATATTCATTAGACTTAGGGTCCTCTCTTGGTGTAGGGTTCTTAGTTTCTTGAATGTTATATGTCAAGTTATCTATCTTTCTTTATCTTGTTGTTGTTGTTGATTTTGTTATCTTAAAGTCTAGTGAAGCCATGTGGGGCTCTTTTCGATTCACTAGCATTGTTATCTATCTTGTTGTTCTTGTGTTGTTGGACTGAAAAACCAAAACTTAAACTTGTTGTTCTTGTGTTGTTGGACTGAAATCCGAGCCTACTTGAAGCTCTTGGTGTTGTTGGTTTGATTCCGTATCATTTGGTATCAAAGCGAGACCGGTTGTGTTCCAACATAACCCATCTTGGGCTAGTTCACGTCTTAAACAAACAACACCAAAAAGAAATTCTGAAAATCTGTCCATTAAAAGTTGAAACCAAGAATGATGTTGTATGTTTAGATCTAGGTGTTATTTTGCTTGTTTAGTGAGTTTCTAGTGTTGGTTTCTTTCTCACCAACACTAAGGTGTCTAGATCCAAAAGTTGAGCTTGAAAACTTGAACATTGTGTAGTGACTTGAAGTGGCCGAAAGTTGTATGTTGTTGATAACCAAAAGAAAAATCGGTGGTTGTGTGTTTATGTGCTAAAGAAGTTGATGAAGTTTGTTGAGGTGTTCATCTTTTGAACTTGTTCATCTTGTTCATCTTGTTGTGTGCTCAAGTTGTAAGACAAGCTATAAAGTTGTTGTGAAAGACTTGCACCCATCACCTTCTAGTCTTGTCAATCACTTTTCCCTAATTCAAGGAGCCTTGTTTTGTGGGATTAGTCAACCAAACCTCACTTTCTTGAGTTTGAAAAGGGTGAAATACTACAAGATTTTATTTTTTCCCACCAAAACACTTTGCAAACTATAACAAGTTGTGTGAATATTAACACAAAAAAAAAAAAAAAACAAAGAGAAGAAGAACGTGTGGAACCATTGCATGCTGCCACGTCACTATAAGCTCAACTTAGGATATTCTTTGGTTGCTAATTGTTGATCCTTGGTTTCCCTTACTTGGTCCTAGAACTAATTAACAAACTAGTACCTTCCTACTAGGTTGTCAACTAGTTCCTTGAACCGTTTGTTCGTGTCAACGATTATTTGAGTGCTTTTATTCGTTTGAATGAATTGCTGATTTTTGACTCTAGTCCGGCAAGAATTCTTTGAGTCTTCAAACAAGAATCCATTCCGGATAAGAGCTTACTCATACCTTAAAAATTTCACGGTTACTAGCCAATTATACAACACTTGTGGAACACGAACTTGTGGTGAACTAAAGCGGATAATATCTTGACAATGGAAGGAGCTACGTCTCATAATGTGGATACTAATGCCCTTGATTCTATGAGGGTCACTCTTGAGGCTGTTACCCGGACACTTGAAAGGTTGAATTCGGAATTTGGGGCCGTGAGAGGGGACTTGGCAGCAATAAAGGGGGAAGTGTCGACTATTAGTGGGAGATTAGAACAAGTGGAGAGTCAAAGGAACTCTCGTCCTTCTACTCCTCTACATGTATCTACCAATGGTCATGATAGGACCTCCTCCGCAACCATCACCCCCGAAACAGTCCACCAAATGTTAAATGCACCCCAAGCTCCACTAAATACCGCAAGCCAAACTACCTATTTTCCTCCAAACCGAGACCCCACTAGACCACTACATTTCCAAGCCCCTCCAATTCCACAAGAGGGATTTGGACGCCAAGTACCTCCACTAAATCCGAACCCTCCATTCCAAGCTCCATTAACCCAAAGACCGTAAATTCCAAATCCTCCGAATCAAAACGGCCAAGGCCGACCAGCCCACTTTGGAGGATACGGTAGAGAGGAGTATGAAGAAGATGGAGCCTTTGATGATGCTTATATGAGGGAGGAGGAGTTAAGAGGGGGTCGAGGAGAACCTAGGAGATACCGGGGGTATGGAGATAGGGGAAACCGACACCAAGAGAGAGACGTAGGCATCAACACCATCAAGTTGAGCCTACCCATCTTTAAGGGTGAAAGTGACCCCGAGACCTACTTAACTTGGGAATCGGCTTGTGACAAAGTTTTCCAAGTTAATGACATCTCGGAAGAAAAGAAGAGTTGCTACGCTATAGCTCACCTCGAGGGCTATGCTAACACTTGGTGGGAGTATGTTAAACGATTTGGTAATGAATTAGTTGATGGGCAGCCACCACCTTGGTATCGGTTGAGGTATTTGATGAGACAACGATACCTTCCCGAGAGATATCGTCATGAGTTGCTTGCTAGATTATATGGCTTGCGGCAAGGAGGCAAGAGTGTGATGGCCTACTTTGACGAGTTCCAACAACTCATGTTGAAACTTGATCATCGTGGGGAGCAAATCAGTCACGACATCATCCGGTTCAAGTGTGGGTTGAACAAAGAGATCTCCACTCATTTGACCCTTCACCGGTTTGAAACCATTGACGGTATATTCCAAGCGGCCCTTGAGATTGAAAGGGAACTTAAGGAGAGATCATCCTTCAAGGCAAGGGTACAAACCCCCTCGGGTTGGCCCAAAAACAAGGACCAACCCGCCCCTACGAAGCTGCCCGAGTCTAAAACAGTCCCTAAATTCCCTCCGAAACCGGAGGCTCACAAATATCCCAACCCAAAGGGGTTCCAATGCTTCAAGTGCCAAGGATGGGGGCATAAGGCCAATGAATGTCCGAACCGGCGCAATGTGATCCTACGAGAAGGAAAAGTGTACTACCTTGGTGAGGAGGTGGTTTCCGAAAGGGGGGAGGATGAGGCCGAGCCTCAAGATGGAGAGGGAGCTGAAAATGGGCCGAATGATGATGAATTAGATGGTAGTGAAAATGTCTATCCACAAGAAGGGGAGTGTGTGGTTCCAAACTTTGTGGTTAGACGTGTCATGATTAGTAAGGCGATAGATGACCCGAGTCAAAGGGAAAATCTATTCCATACTAAGTGTCTTGTAAAGGGGAGTGTGTGCACCTTGGTGATTGATAGTGGTAGTTGTACAAATGTTGCGAGCCATGCTATGGTAAATATCTTGAAGCTACCAACTACACTACACACTAGTCCTTACAAGCTACAATGGTTGAACGATTGTGGTGAATTAAAGGTCACAAGGCAATGTGTGATTCGGTTTAAGGTGGGAAACTACCACGATGAAGTGCTTTGTGACGTGATCCCAATGCAAGCATGTCACTTGTTGTTAGGTAGACCATGGCAATATGATAGGTCTACTAAACACGATGGGAGGTCCAACCGGTATACGCTTGAGAAGGATGGCCGAAAGGTCACACTTCACCCTCTTTCACCCTCCCAAGTAAATGAGTGGCATCAAAAGATGAGAGAGTTAAAGGGAAAGGGAAAGGAATCCGGAAAGGGAGAAAAGGGGGGGAATGCCGTAGGTGAGGAAGTAGGGACATCCGAGGCTGTCCCAACGACAAGGGAGATGGAAAACGTAGTGATGTTGGCTAGGAGGAAAGAACTCTTCGTGGACCATGATGAAAACAAGCCGATGTTACTTTTGGCCCATTGTTTTAATACTAACCCCACTAATTCTTCCATTTTCCCTTTGATTTCTTGTGTGTTGCAGGAGTATGAAGATGTATTTCCTCAAGAACTTCCGCAAGGATTGCCCCCACTTCGGGGAATTGAGCACCAAATTGATTTGGTGCCGGGTTCACAACTTCCAAACAAACCGGCCTATAGGAGCAATCCCATGGACACTAAGGAGCTTGAAAGACAAGTTGAGGAGCTTCTCAACAAGGGATACATCAAGGAAAGCATGAGTCCGTGTGCTGTTCCGGTGCTTTTGGTACCGAAGAAGGACGGAACTTGGCGCATGTGCGTCGATTGTAGAGCCATCAACAAAATCACTATAAGGTATCGTCATCCAATCCCTAGACTAGATGATATGTTAGATGAGCTCCACGGATCTTGTTTGTTTTCTAAAGTGGACCTTAGGAGCGGCTATCACCAAATTCGCATGCAACCCGGTGATGAGTGGAAAACCGCATTTGATACAAGAAAAACAACGGAAACACAAAACAAACACTCAAAACAGTCCACAAGTTCAAGAGAACCGAGGACCCTTTGAATGACCCCTCTCGGATTCAAGATCTACAACAAGAACACAATGTAATGAGGTGATTAACACCTATTTTCAGCAGACAACACACTAGATTAACAACACGAGAATGAAGAACATGAAGAACAATAACATTATTATTAAGAAACAACAAACACACGGCTACAAGATAATGTAGAGATAGATAGTGAGACATAAACTACAATAAGACCCAAGAACCCAAAGATATATTAAATCTAAGGACCCGTAGAACTTACGATAGCAACACCACACTCTTACGGTGACCACCAAGGGAATGACTCGCCTCAAGATCTACCGTTTCCAAACAAAGATCAATATTGGCTTTTCCAAGCCCTATGCTAAAGATGACTTTTCCAAGTCCTACCACTAAGTGTGTTACACTCTCAAAAGAGAGAGAATATGTTTTCAATTCTTCATTCTCCAAAAACTAGTGAAAATAAGACTAAGGGGGCCTATTTATACTATATTACAAATGAAGACAAAAGACCACTTTGCCCTTAATGAGAGGGGCGGCCATGGTGTGTAAATACACCATGTGTAATGTCCAAAATACCCTTAATTAAGGCCCAAAACCGTGAGTCCTCAACCTTAAATTCTCCAAGCAATCTTCCACACGCGAGATTGCTTTAAGTTATGCTCAAAACGGGTCCTCCATGCATGTTCTTGTTTTCTCGAGGTGACCAAGTCTTGAGTCTCTATGTGTTGGCCTCCAAAAATGTCATCAAAAGATAAGTAGGCCATTTGTCCCGTATCACCCAATCTCCGGGTTCAAGCACAAGCCTTCTTCTCCCTTTGTTTACCCTTTTTGCAACCTCTTGGTTCTTCTTTTCAAGCTTGAGCCGCACCGTCTCATGCATTTTCTTCATTGCCTCGGCTCTTTTATTTCCATCTAAGCTGGTCATGAGATCACTAGACAAAGGAGTGAGATCTAAAGGGGTAAGGGGATTTAGGCCGTAAACACATTCAAAGGGAGTCATTCCCGTGCTCGAATGTATTACCCGGTTGTATGCAAACTCCACCAAGGGTAGGTGATCTTCCCATGAAGTCAGTTTACCTTTAACCATAGAACGTAGCATAGACCCTAAGGTTCTATTTACTACCTCCGTTTGGCCATCGGTTTGTGGGTGGCAAGACGTGGAGAAAAGTAACTTCGTTCCAAGCCTACCCCACATGGACTTCCAAAAGAGACTTAGGAACTTGGAGTCCCTATCGCTCACAATAGTCCTCGGTACCCCGTGAAGCTTTACAACATGTTCAACAAATAATGAAGCTACACTACGAGCATCCTCGGTTTTAGCACATGGAATAAAATGAGCCATTTTAGAGAATCTATCAACAATAACAAAAATGCTATCTCGGCCCTTTCTAGTCCTTGGCAGCCCCAAAACAAAATCCATCGAAATGTCCAACCAAGGTCTAAGGGGAGTAGGGAGTGGGGTGTACAATCCTTGAGGTAGGAGACGAGATTTCGCACTCCGGCAGGCCACGCATTGACTACAAATTTTAGTGACGTCTTTGCGCATTTTTGGCCAATAGAAGTTCTCCTCTAAGATTCCGAGGGTCTTGTCTACCCCAAAGTGCCCCATGAGGCCTCCGTCATGGGCCTCCCTCACAAATAATTCCCTCCAAGAACTAGAAGGAACACACAACCGCCTCCCTTTGAACAAATACCCATCGAACCGAGAGTAGGAGGAATGGTCATTCTCTTTAAGCCAACGGTCCCTTCCCCACTCTTCGCATTCCCTAAAGATAGGAGCAAAGGTAGGATCCTCGGGATACAACAACCACAAGCTCTCAAAACCCATCAATTTCGAAGACAAGGTCGCAACAAGCACATGCTTCCTAGACAAGGCATCGGCAACAACGTTTTCCTTTCCCCTTTTGTAATGAATTACATAAGGGAAAGTCTCGATGAACTCAATCCACTTAGCATGACGCCTATTCAACTTGTCTTGGCTCTTAAGGTGTTTCAACGACTCATGATCCGTTCGTATCACAAACTCCTTAGGCCACAAATAATGTTGCCAATTTCCCAAAGCTCTAACAAGGGCGTACAACTCCAAATCATAAGTTGAGTAATTAAGAGTTGCCCCTTTGAGTTTTTCACTGAAATAAGCAACGGGCTTACCTTCTTGCATCAAAACAGCCCCGATGCCAACCTTACTAGCATCACACTCTACTTCAAACATCTTATCAAAATCGGGCAATTGCAATAAAGGCGCCGAGATGAGCGTAGCTTTCAAGGCCTCAAAAGCCCTAGCTTGCTCATCACCCCATTTAAAGGGTCCGTCTTTTCTAATTACCTCGGTTAAAGGGGCTGCTATGGAGCTAAATCCTTTGACAGACCTCCTATAGAAGCTTGCCAACCCGTGGAAACTTTGGATTTCTCCAATAGTTTTAGGGGTCGGCCAACTTCGAATAGAGTCTATCTTGGAATCGTCCACTTCCACACCCCTTGAGCTCACGACAAAACCCAAGAATATAACCTTATCAACACCAAAAGAACACTTCTCCATGTTGGCATACAGCTTCTCCTTTCGGAGCACATCAAACACACATCTCAAATGCATTACATGATCATCAATAGATTTACTATATACCAACACATCATCAAAGTAAACCACCACAAATTTTCCAATATAAGGCTTCATTACATGATTCATTAGCCTCATAAAGGTGCTAGGAGCATTGGTAAGGCCGAAGGGCATGACCAGCCACTCATATAGACCGAATTTGGTCTTGAATGCGGTCTTCCACTCATCACCGGGTTGCATGCGAATTTGGTGATAGCCACTCCTAAGGTCCACTTTAGAAAACAAACAAGATCCGTGGAGTTCATCTAACATATCATCTAGTCTAGGGATTGGATGACGATACCTTATAGTGATTTTGTTGATGGCTCTACAATCGACGCACATACGCCAAGTTCCGTCCTTCTTTGGTACCAAAAGCACCGGAACAGCACACGGACTCATGCTTTCCTTGATGTATCCCTTATTGAGAAGCTCCTCAACTTGTCTTTCAAGCTCCTTAGTGTCCATGGGATTGCTCCTATAGGCCGGTTTGTTAGGAAGTTGTGAACCCGGGTACCAAGTCAATTTGGTGCTCAATTCCCCGAAGTGGGGGCAATCCTTGCGGAAGTTCTTGAGGAAATACATCTTCATACTCCTGCAACACACAAGAAATCAAAGGGGAAATGGAAGAATTAGTGGGGTTAGTATTAAAACAATGGGCCAAGAGTAACATCGGCTTGTTTTCATCATGATCCACGAAGAGTTCTTTCCTCCTAGCCAACATCACTACATTTTCCATCTCCCTTGTCATTGGGACAGCCTCGGATGTCCCGACTTCCTCACCTACGGCACTCCCCCCCTTTTCTCCCTTCCCGGATTCCTTTCCCTTTCCCTTCAACTCTCTCATCTTTTGGTGCCACTCGTTTACTTGGGAGGGTGAAAGAGGATGAAGTGTGACCTTTCGGCCATCCTTCTCAAGCGTATACCGGTTGGTCCTCCCATCGTGTTTAGTAGACCTATCATATTGCCATGGTCTACCTAACAACAAGTGACATGCTTGCATTGGGATCACGTCACAAAGTACCTCATCGTGGTAGTTTCCCACCTTAAACCGAATCACACATTGCCTTGTGACCCTTAATTCACCACAATCATTCAACCATTGTAGCTTGTAAGGACTAGTGTGTGGTGTAGTTGATAGCTTCAAGAAATTCACCATTGCATGGCTCACAACATTTGTACAACTACCACTATCAATCACCAAGGTGCACACATTCTCCTTTACAAGACACTTAGTATGGAATAGATTTTCCCTTTGACTCGGGTCACCTATCGCCTTATTAATCATGACACGTCTAACCACAAAGTTAGGAACCACACACTCCCCTTCTTGTGGAAAGACATCTTCACTACCGTCTACTTCATCATCATTCGGCCCATTTTCAGCTCCCTCTCCATCTTGAGGCTTGGCCTCATCCTCCCCCCTTTCGGAATCCACCTCCTCACCAAGGTAGTACACCTTTCCTTCTCGTAGGATCACATTGCGCCGGTTCGGAAATTCATTGGCCTTATGCCCCCAACCTTGGCACTTGAAGCATTGGAACCCCTTTGGGTTGGGATATTTGGGAGCCTCCGGTTTCGGAGGGAATTTAGGGACGGTTTTGGACTCGGGCAGCTTCATAGGAGCGGGTTGGTCCTTGTTTTTGGTCCAACCCGAGGGGGTTTGTACCCTTGCCTTGAAGGATGATCTCTCCTTAAGTTCCCTTTCAATCTCAAGGGCCGCTTGGAATATACCGTCAATGGTTTCAAACCGGTGAAGGGTCAAATGAGTGAAGATCTCTTTGTTCAACCCACACTTGAACCAGATGATGTCGTGACTGATTTGCTCCCCACGATGATCAAGTTTCAACATGAGTTGTTGGAACTCGTCAAAATAGGCCATCACACTCTTGCCTTCTTGCCGCAAGCCATATAATCTAGCAAGCAACTCATGACGATATCTCTCGGGAAGGTATCGTTGTCTCATCAAATACCTCAACCGATACCAAGGTGGTGGCTGCCCATCGACTAATTCATTACCAAATCGTTTAACATACTCCCACCAAGTGTTAGCATAGCCCTCAAGGTGAGCTATAGCGTAGCAACTCTTCTTTTCGTCCGAGATGTCATTAACTTGGAAAACCTTGTCACAAGCCGATTCCCAAGTTAAGTAGGCCTCGGGATCACTTTCACCCTTAAAGATGGGTAGGCTCAACTTGATGGTGTTGATGCCTATGTCTCTCTCTTGGTGTCGGTTTCCCCTATCTCCATACCCCCGGTATCTCCTAGGTTCTCCTCGACCCCCTCTTAACTCCTCCTCCCTCATATAAGCATCATCAAAGGCTTCATCTCCTTCATACTCCTCTCTACCGTATCCTTCAAAGTGGGCTGGTCGGCCTTGGCCGTTTTGATTCGGAGGATTTGGAATTTGTGGTCTTTGGTTTAATGGAGCTTGGAATGGAGGGTTCGGATTTAGTGGAGGTGCTTGGCGTCCAAATCCCTCTTGTGGAATTGGAGGGGCTTGGAAATGTAGTGGTCTAGTGGAGTCTCGGTTTGGAGGAAAATAGGTAGTTTGGCTTGCGGTATTTAGTGGAGCTTGGGGTGCATTTAGCATTTGGTGGACTGTTTCGGGGGTGATGGTTGCGGAGGAGGTCCTATCATGACCATTGGTAGATACATGTAGAGGAGTAGAAGGAAGAGAGTTCCTTTGACTCTCCACTTGTTCTAATCTCCCACTAATAGTCGACACCTCCCCCTTTATTGCTGCCAAGTCCCCTCTCACGGCCCCAAATTCCGAATTCAACCTTTCAAGTGTCCGGGTAACGGCCTCAAGAGTGACCCTCATAGAATCAAGGGCATTAGTATCCACACTATGAGACGTAGTTCCTTCCATTGTCAAGATATTATCCGCTTTAGTTCACCACAAGTTCGTGTTCCACAAGTGTTGTATAATTGGCTAGTAACCGTGAAATTTTAAGGTATGAGTAAGCTCTTATCCGGAATGGATTCTTGTTTGAAGACTCAAAGAATTCTTGAAGGACTAGAACCAAAAATCAGCAACTCATTCAAACGAATAAAAAGCACTCAAATAAACGTTGACACGAACAAACGGTTCAAGGGTCTAATTGACAACCTAGTAGGAATGTACTAGTTTGTTAATTAGTTCTAGGACCAAGTAAGGGAAACCAAGGATCAACAATTAGCAACCAAAGAACATCCTAAGTTGAGCTTATAGTGACGTGGCAGCATGCAATGGTTCCACACGTTTTCTTTTCTCTTTTTTTTTTTGTGTCAATATTCACACAACTTGTTATAGTTTTCAAAGTGTTTTTGGTGGGAAAATAAAATCTTGTAGTATTTCACCCTTTTCAAACTCAAGAAAGTGATGTTTGGTAGACTAATCCCACAAAACAAGGCTCCTTGAATTAGGGAAAAGTGATTGACAAGACTACAAGGTGATGGGTGCAAGTCTTTCACAACAACTTTATAGCTTGTCTTACAACTTGAGCACACAACAAGATGAACAAGATGAACAAGTTCAAAAGATGAACACCTCAACAATCTTCTTCAACTTCTTTAGCACATAAACACAACATCCACCGATTTTATTTTCTTTTGGTCATCAACAACATACAACTTCGGCCACTTCAAGTCACTACACAATGTTCAAGTTTTCAAGCTCAACTTTCGGATCTAGACACCTTAGTGTTGGTGAGAAAGAAACCAACACTAGGAACTCACTAAACAAGCAAAATTAACACTTAGATCTAGACATGCAACATCATTCTCGGATTCCACTTTTAAGGGACTGATTTTCAGAATTTCCTTTTTGGTGTTGTTTGTTTAAGCCGTGTACTAGCCCAAGATGGGTTATGTTGGAACACAACCGGTCAAGCTCTGATACCAAATGATACAAAATCGAACCAACAACAACAAGAACATCAAGTAGACTCGGATTTCAGTCCAACAACACCAAGAACAACAAGTTTAACATTCAGTTTTTCAGCCCAACAACACAAGAACAACAAGATAGATAACAATGCTAGTGAATCGAAAAGAGCCCCACACGGCTTCACTAGACTTCAAGATAACAAAATCAACAACAACAACAAGATAAAGAAAGATAGATAACTTGACATATAACATTCAAGAAACTAAGAACCCTAACATCAAGAGAGGACCCTAAGTCTAATGAATATAAACACCAAGTTCTTACGAGGACCAAGAGGCACTCAAAGACCTCAAAACCCTTGTTTCTAGCCAAAGAGACAACACAAGTATCCCTCTACTGGTGAGGAAATAGTGGCGGCTTCCAAGTGTGGAAGAGAGAGAGAAATGTTTAGTATTTTAGGTTACAAACTTCAGCATTCAAAAAGTAAAGTCTAACTCTCTAACATGTTCTATTTATACTACAAACAAAAGGGTAAAATGACCCATCCGCCCTTGCTTCTTGTGCCAACCTTGAAGAGTAGTTTATTACACATTAGGACCCCTCTTCACACATAAAAACGTTTAGGTCCTTGGTTGGTTCAATCACCAACTCACACACGGCCACTTGCATGAACAAAGCTTGGAGTTTTTGTAATTCCCGAGCTTGGCTTCGTGTGAAAGGCCGTGTACGTGTGGAGGCTGCCCCAACCGTATCACAAGATTACAAAACCAACAACGGCCAAGTCTCTTTGGTGTTGCATTTCAGTTTTTTCTTTTTTTTTTTTTTTTAACAAGAGATGAAGGTGTGAAGAACTTCAAGAGCAACAACAATACTCTTTTCAAGATCTACAACAACACCACAACACAAGTCCTTCAACTCGGTCAAGGCTAGAACAACAACATCCAATCGGCCACACTTTGTTCACAAGAACAATATTAACAATTCAAGTTCAAGTTTGGATCGACTCAAAGTGTTAGTGAGGAACAAAACTAACACTACAAACACATAAGACAAGTAAAAGACTTCTAGACCTAGACTCAAGAACAAATCTCGGCTAAGAACACAATTTCGGCCAAGACAACAACAATGGACAGATTGCAATTTTTCTGAAATTTTTAGCTTTTCAACAATTTTTTTTTTTATTTTCTAACAAGCAAGCCCAAGATTGATCTTGTAGGAACAAGATCAAGCCATGCTTTGATACCAAATGATACGGGACAAATACAAGGGAAGCACGAAACAACCACCAAATCAGTCCACTAATCTTAAGGATTCGAGGACCAAGATGGAGACCTCACTCGGATTCGCTACCAACAACAAGAATACAAGATACAAGAGTATATTTTAACACCAAAACAGTGACAAAACGTGATGAACAAGATGAACAACAATAATACAAGTTTCGGATTCAACGAAGACCCCAAAACAGTCCACTACACAACACATACACGATTTGCAAGAAAATAAAGATAGATAGTGAGACCAAGATTATTACAAGATTAAGAACCAAGTGTATTTCAACACTAACCCCTAATGAATGTAACAATCAAAACCACACTCTTACGGTGACCACCAAGGGAATGAACTCGCCTCAAGATCTACCGTTTCCAAGCAAAGATCAATATTGACTTTTCCAAGCCCTATGCTAAGGGTGACTTTTCCAAGTCCTACAACTAATGGTGTTACACTCTCAAAAGAGAGAAAATATGTCTTTCAATTCTTCATCATTCAAAAACTAGTGAAAATAAGACTAAGGGGGCCTATTTATAATATATTACAAATGAAGATAACAAGACCACTTTGCCCTTAATGGGCGGCCATGGTGTGTAAATACACCATGTGTAATGTCCAAAATACCCTTAATTAAGGTCCAAAACCGTGAGTCCTCAACCTTAAATTCTCCAAGCAATCTTCCACACGCGAGATTGCTTTAAGTTATGCTCAAAACGGGTCGTCCATGCATGTTCTTGTTTTCTCGAGGTGACCAAGTCTTGAGTCTCTATGTGTTGGCCTCCAAAAATTTCATCAAAAGATAAGATGGCCATTTGTCCCGTATCACTTGGCGTCCAAATCCCTCTTGTGGAATTGGAGGGGCTTGGAAATGTAGTGGTCTAGTGGGGTCTCGGTTTGGAGGAAAATAGGTATTTTGGCTTGCGGTATTTAGTGGAGCTTGGGGTGCATTTAGCATTTGGTGGACTGTTTCGGGGGTGATGGTTGCGGAGGAGGTCCTATCATGACCATTGGTAGATACATGTAGAGGAGTAGAAGGACGAGAGTTCCTTTGGCTCTCCACTTGTTCTAATCTCCCACTAATAGTCGACACTTCCCCCTTTATTGCTGCCAAGTCCCCTCTCACGGCCCCAAATTCCGAATTCAACCTTTCAAGTGTCCGGGTAACGGCCTCAAGAGTGACCCTCATAGAATCAAGGGCATTAGTATCCACATTATGAGACGTAGCTCCTTCTATTGTCAAGATATTATCCGCTTTAGTTCACCACAAGTTCGTGTTCCACAAGTGTTGTATAATTGGCTAGTAACCGTGAAATTTTTAAGGTATGAGTAAGCTCTTATCCGGAATGGATTCTTGTTTGAAGACTCAAAGAATTCTTGCCGGACTAGAGTCAAAAATCAGCAATTCATTCAAACGAATAAAAGCACTCAAATAATCGTTGACACGAACAAACGGTTCAAGGAACTAGTTGACAACCTAGTAGGAATGTACTAGTTTGTTAATTAGTTCTAGGACCAAGTAAGGGAAACCAAGGATCAACAATTAGCAACCAAAGAATATCCTAAGTTGAGCTTATAGTGACGTGGCAGCATGCAATGGTTCCACACGTTCTTCTTCTCTTTTTTTTTTTTTTTTTGTGTTAATATTCACACCACTTGTTATAGTTTGCAAAGTGTTTTGGTGGGAAAAATAAAATCTTGTAGTATTTCACCCTTTTCAAACTCAAGAAAGTGAGGTTTGGTTGACTAATCCCACAAAATAAGGTTCCTTGAATTAGGGAAAAGTGATTGACAAGACTAGAAGGTGATGGGTGCAAGTCTTTCACAACAACTTTATAGCTTGTCTTACAACTTGAGCACACAACAAGATGAACAAGATGAACAAGTTCAAAAGATGAACACCTCAACAAACTTCATCAACTTCTTTAGCACACAAACACACAACCACCGATTTTTTTTTCTTTTGGTTATCAACAACATGCAACTTTCGGCCACTTCAAGTCACTACACAATGTTCAAGTTTTCAAGCTCAACTTTTGGATCTAGACACCTTAGTGTTGGTGAGAAAGAAACCAACACTAGAAACTCACTAAACAAGCAAAATAACACCTAGATCTAAACATACAACATCATTCTTGGTTTCAACTTTTAATGGACAGATTTTCAGAATTTCTTTTTGGTGTTGTTTGTTTAAGCCGTGAACTAGCCCAAGATGGGTTATGTTGGAACACAACCGGTCTTGCTTTGATACCAAATGATACAAAATCAAACCAACAACACCAAGAGCTTCAAGTAGGCTCGGATTTCAGTCCAACAACACAAGAACAACAAGTTTAAGTTTCGGTTTTTCAGTCCAACAACACAAGAACAACAAGATAGATAACAATGCTAGTGAATCGAAAAGAGCCCCACACGGCTTCACTAGACTTTAAGATAGCAAACTCAACAACAACAACAAGATAAAGAAAGATAGATAACTTGACATATAACATTCAAGAAACTAAGAACCCTAACATCAAGAGAGGACCCTAAGTCTAATGAATATAAACACCAAGTTCTTACGAGGACCAAGAGGCACTCAACGACCTCAAAACCCTTGTTTCTAGCCATAGAGACAACACAAGTATTCCTCTACTTGTGAGATAATAGGGCGGCTTCTAAGAGTAGAGAGAGAGAGAAATGTTTAGTGTTTTTAGGTTACAAAAATCAGCATTTGAAAACTAAGGAATAACTCTCTAACATGTTCTATTTATACTACAAACAAAAAGGGGTAAAATGACCCATCCGCCCTTGCTTCTTGTGCCAACCTTGGAGAGTAGTTTATTACACATTAAGACCTCTCTTCACACATAAAAACATTTAGGTCCTTGGTTGGTTCAATCACCAACTCACACACGGCCATTTGCATGAACAAAGCTTGGAGTTTTTGTAATTCCCGAGCTTGGCTTCGTGTGAAAGGCCGTGTACCTGTGGAGGCTGCCCCAACCGTATCAGGATACTGGGTCCGCATCTCGCTCTCGATCTCTCGAGTATCCTCCTCAACTAGGCAGTGTCTCCACTAAACCTTAACTACAGGATTCTCCCTAGTGCACAACCTCCTAACATCATTAGCCAAAATAAGCATAGGCTTCTCCACGAAGGTCAACTGCTTATCCAACTTGACTGACTCATATCTAAGAACATGATATAGATCAGGAATGTATCGCCACAACATAGAAAAATGGAAAACCAGATGAACAATAATAAAATCTGGGGGTTAGGCTAACTCATAATCCATCGCACCAATGGTGTGAAGAATCTCAAAGGTTCTAATATATTTTTTGTTGAGCTTACCTTTTATCTCGAACCTCATCGCACCATTCATGGGTGATACACGTAGAAATACTACATCACCAACTCCAAATCTCAAAGAATGAAGACTATGATCTGTATAAGCCTTTTGTCTACTCTGAGCTTACCTCAACCTATCTTGAATCACCCTGACTCTATCCAATGACTCATAAAATAAGTCAGTACCATAGGGTCTAATCTAGGAAGTCTTAAACCATCAAATTAGGGAACAACGTCGACTACCATATAAAGCCTCAAAAGGCACATCTCGATACTTAAATAGTAACTATTATTATATACTCTGCCAAGGCTAAGTGTTTCTACGACTGACCTCTAAAATCTATAACTCAAACTTGGAGCATATCCTTAAGAGCCTAAATTATCTGCTCTAACTAGCCATTCATCTAAGGATTTAAGGATGTACTGAGATCTACCTGAGTACCCAACTTCTCCTAAAAATCTCTCCAAAATCTAGAAGTTAATAGGAAACTTCAGTTTGAAATAATAGGTATAGGCACACCATGCGAAGAAATTATCTCACAAACATAGATACGTGCTAACCTCTCAGCACTAAAGGACATCTGAAGAGAAATTAAATGGGCTAATTTGGTCAACTGATCCTTAATGACCCAAATACCATCAGAACCATGAGAAGTATGAGGCAATCCACTACGAAAGTCCATGGTGATCCTCTCAAACTTCCACTTAAGAATGGGAAACCTCAAAATAAATCCACTAGGTTGTTGATGCTTGGAATTCATCAACAGACAACATAGGCAATGCACTACAAAGTCTACCACATCGCTCTTCTTACCACTTCATAAATAATACTATTTCAAATATCTATATATCTTGGTTGTTCTAGGGTCAATACAATACCTAGATCTGTGAGCCACATGAAAATGTTTTTGAATTAAGTCATCAATTTGTGGAACATAAATTTGGCTATCAAATCTCAAGACACCTTCAAAATCTATAGTAGCCCTCTTGATCGCACCACTCAACACCTAATCTTAGATGATGCAAAGTTTTTTATCATCAAACTAGTGATCCTAGATGAGGTCAAGCAGCAGGACCTTGCCTCAACACTTGCAAGAATCCTTCTAGGGTTTGAACATATCAAGCCACATCATTAGCGTGGCTAAGGACTAAGTGTCCCATGCCAACAACCTCTAAGAAATTGAAATACAAGCCAAGCTACCCATACTTACTACCTTCTGGCTCTAGGTGTCCACAACTACTGATACGGGACAAATGGCCATCTTATATTTTGATGACATCTTTGGAGGCCAACATATAGAGGATCAAGACTTGGTCACCTCGAGAATACAAGAACATGCATGGAGAACCTGTTTTGAGCATAACTTAAAGTAATCTCGCGTGTGGAAGATTGCTTGGAGCATTTAAGATTGAGGACTCACGGTTTTGGACCTTAATTAAGGGCATTTTGGAAATTACACATGGTGTATTAACACACCATGGCCGCACCTATCATTAAGGGCAAGGTGGTCTTTTTATCTTCTTTTTGTAATACACTATAAATAGGTCATTTTAGCTCATTTCTTGGCAGTTTTTGAATGATGAAGAATTGAAAGACATATTTTTCTCTCTTTTGAGAGTGTAACACCATTAGTTGTAGGACTTGGAAAAGTCACCCTTAGCATAGGGCTTGGAAAAGCCAATATTGATCTTTGCTTGGAAACGGTAGATCTTGAGGCGAGTTCATTCCCTTGGTGGTCACCGTAAGAGTGTGGTTTTGATTGTTACATTCATTAGGGGTTAGTGTTGAAATACACTTGGTTCTTAATCTTGTAATAATCTTGGTCTCACTATCTATCTTTATTTTCTTGCAAATCGTGTATGTGTTGTGTAGTGGACTGTTTGGGGTCTTCGTTGAATCCGAAACTTGTATTATTGTTGTTCATCTTGTTCATCACGTTTTGTCACTGTTTTGGTGTTGAAATATACTCTTGTATCTTGTATTCTTGTTGTTGGTAGCGAATCCGAGTGAGGTCTCCATCTTGGTCCTCGAATCCTTAAGATTAGTGGACTGATTTGGTGGTTGTTTCGTGCTTCCCTTGTATTTCTCGTATGTGTTCCCTTGTCGATTCCGTATCATTTGGTATCAGAGCATGGCTTGATCTTGTTCCTACAAGATCAATCTTGGGCTTGCTTGTTAGAAAATAAACAAAAAAAAAAATTGTTGAAAAGCTGAAAATTTCAGAAAAATTGCAATCTGTCCATTGTTGTTGTCTTGGCCGAAATTGTGTTCTTAGCCGAGATTTGTTCTTGAGTCTAGGTCTAGAAGTCTTTTACTTGTCTTGTGTGTTTGTAGTGTTAGTTTTGTTCCTCACTAACACTTTGAGTCGATCCAAACTTGAGCTTGAATTGTTAATATTGTTGTTGTGAACAAAGTGTGGCCGATTGGATGTTGTTGTTCTAGCCTTGACCGAGTTGAAGGCCTTGTGTTGTGGTGTTGTTGTAGATCTTGAAAAGAGTATTGTTGTTGTTCTTGAAGTTCTTCACAACCTTCATCTCTTGTTAAAAAAAAAAAAAAAAAAAAAAAAAACTGAAATGCAACACCAAAGAGACTTGGCCGTTGTTGGTTTTGTAATCTTGGCCGTGTGAAAACATTATTATCTTGGAGTTGGCCTTGTGGATTTCATCTTGTTGTTGTTATAAGCTTGACCACGTGATATTGTTGTTAATTGGTGGATTGAGAACCATTTTGTTGAAGGTGTAGTTGTCTTGGCCAAGTGTTGGAGATATTGTTATTGTGGAATTTGGAAGTGGCCGTGTGAAAATTGTTGGTGTTCTTGGAGATTATTGTTGTAGTTCTTGGTGTTGTTGTTGTTGTTCTTGATGTTCATCACCACCTTCATATATTGTTGAAGATAAAGTGAATGTTAAATCTAAAAAGTTGAAGGAAAAGGGTGTATTATTTGTTAGTCTTGAAAGACACTACAACCAACAAAGACCTATCAATCAAGTCTCAACCACTTTCCAACACTTTTCCATGATTTAAGGATCCATGTTTTAAGGAGAAGTACAATAAAGTCAAGTCTTGAAAACTTGAAATTGAAAAGGGCTCCAAGACTTGTTTGAATTTCCCTCCTTAAACAAATTCCACCAAAGTCCAAATTGAAAAATTGACCAAGACTTGAAATTGGACAACAAAGTTGTGTGGGACCGAGACCAATACGTGGCTGCCACATCATCAAGTTACTGTTCACGCATCAAATTTTGGCTCAAATTTGAGATTTCTTAGTTTCATTTTTATTGTCTCTTAGTTCGTTTGTTGGTTCGAACACTAATTGACAACCTAGTAATCTCCTACTAGTTTGTAAGTTAGTTTTGTGTCCGTTTGTCGTGTCTTTGTTATTTGTGTGCTTTTCTCATTTTTAACTCGTAGTAACTTCTTTGTTTCAAGTTCGTAAGTAGATTTTGTGTTGTGTCTTGAGTCGATCAAACAAGAATCTATTCCGGCCGCCAAGTAGAATTGACATCCTATTGACTACCGGAGTATAAGCAACTTTTAATATTCGCCGCTCCAATTGTGAGAATCACAAAGGTGAGTGTATCGAGTGTTGGTGAGGAGCTTTACGACTAATCTTGTTTGTTCATTTTGTAGGTTTAAAGGGTGATATAAGGGGAACATGACTTCGATATCCGGGGATTATTGTGACTACAATATGGGAGACTATGATTGTAGTGAGGGTTTTTATGGCTACGAAGTTGAGGGAGATTGCGGAGGCTATGAAAATAGTCATGATCAAAACATAGGCAGATTTGAAAGTTACTGTTTTGAGGGAGAAAATGAGGTGAATGAAGTGCCTAGTGCTTATGGTGACTTTGGAGATGATGTAGGACCTCGTGATGGATCTTATGATGAAGTTGGGACATGTGAGGAGTCTCGCACTCCCCACTCCGAACCTAGATTTGGTGTTAGGTATAACCCTTTCGTTCGCAAACCTTATGAGAGCTATGATGAGAGTACACGTGAGGAGTGTGAAGATTTATATTCTCCACCTTGTAGTACTTCTTATCAAGGTCGATATAGTGTGAATGGTTATACTAGCAATAGTGTAGGTTTTCCAATGAGAAGAAGAGAGTATGCATCTCCAAAACCGAGGGGTACTCATGTGCTTTACAATGTTGATCCGAGAAGGAGTGTACACTCCGGAAAGGTGACCATTTGTGGGATACCGGGCTGCCTTGTTGTGTTAAATGATAGGTACTATAGAAACTATATTGTTCCATCCATGGTTGATTACTTGGGGTTATTTTGCGAGCCTTTACTTGTTCCATACTTCTTGGACAGGTTTAAGGTTACCGAGAGGGTAAAAGTTGTCTTCTCCCAATTTAATTACCATGAGGAGGTGTGGTGTGATGTTTTTCCCATAACCTATGGTTATGTGAGCTTGGGCGCCGATTGGTTTGCACAACATAAAGTTCCAAATATGCAAAATTGGCCTAATATTGTAAGAGACCGATGGGGAAATTGCCTTGAGACGTACATTCTGCCCGGGCCGCAAAAAGAAGTTCCTACCTACTCCAATTCAACTTATTATGAGAGACAAAAGATTGAGAGGAGTAAGGGAGTGAAAGGTGGTAATCCGAGAGTGGAAAAAGGAGAGGTTGTGTTGAGCGAAGTGAGGGGATTACCACCAAACTATACTAACATTGGTTGTCCTTCTATTTCTAAGGACATTTGTGTAGGTACCAACATGGCAAGCGAAGAAGAACAATGACAAAAGGAAGTTGCTGCCCAAACTTTTGGAGGACCTTCACACCATGACAAAGAAGAATCTACTCAAGGACTTCAAGGTAAAATGGCAAACTCTTACACTTTTGTACATGTGAATGATAATTGTGTGGCTAGTAGCCCATTGAGTGTGAGTTGTAGCTTGCCTATATGTGAGTGTATTGTTTCTTTGCCACTTGATGATGATGTACATGTTGTGAGTGTGGATACACTAGTTGATCCTATTGATGACCGAATAGACTCTTCTTGTAAGATCGATTTATGTCCACCTAGTGTTGAAACCATTATGTTGAATGAAAGTACGTTATCTTCTGAAATTTGTGTTGATCAACTTATGTGTGAAAATTACCCACCACTTGAGTATGTGTGTGATGTGCTTAATAGGACTCAAGTGAGTGAAATATTTGAAAATGTTGGTCAACAAAGTGAGAATGAACCCGAGAGCTCTTCTTGGGGTAATATTGTGTTTGAAACCTCCTTGAAACTTGATATTGATCATTTAGAGAGTGAGGAACTTTCTTGTTCCAAATCTGTCCGTGAGGTAGATCACACTCTTTTTTGGAATAATGTCTTGTTTGAAGATGATTTAAACACTCCTAATGAACCTAGTGGTGAAAATGACGGTATAGCTTGCCTTGGAAGCTATAGCCTATATGCTAACCCACTATGGTGTGACAACATTCCTCCTAAAGAGGGAAATCTCTTCTTGGAAGATGAGAGTACTCTTAAGGGTAAGGAATGTGTAGTTGCGGAAGCTACTTCTTCTTCTACTTTGTGTGATTTCATTGTTGAGAGTACTCATGGTGATTATTGGGAAACTAGTAGTGAGTACACACATGAGAGCACCTTAGTAGAAGTCGATTTGAGTGATAGCTTTCTCTACTCTCTATTTGATTTGGATGATATGTATGTTATTGTAGAGAGTATGTCATTTAGTTTAGGTGTGGATCTCGGGAAAGGGAAGTGTTGTCGAGACCCATGTCTATGGCCACTTTTCCCATTTGACCCCGGTGCCAAATTTCGAAATGGTGATGTTGGTGCACCAAACTTGTTGCTTGGTCTACATGACAAGCAAAGTGTTACTCTTGATGTATCCTATACCCAAATCCTTTGTACATCTTTTATTGAGTTTTTAATATTCCTTTCAAAGGATTCTTGGTTATATTGCAAATATGTGCAACCTTGGCATGTTGAGATGATTTGTTATGCTAACCCTAACCCTCATTCCATGAGGAATTTGTATTTGTTTCTCCTCTCTTCTGTTTTGCAAGGTTTGGATTCGAGGTCGAATCCTTTTCAAGAAAGGGAGGATGATACGGGACAAATGGCCATCTTATATTTTGATGACATCTTTGGAGGCCAACATATAGAGGATCAAGACTTGGTCACCTCGAGAATACAAGAACATGCATGAAGAACCTGTTTTGAGCATAACTTAAAGTAATCTCGTGTGTGGAAGATTGCTTGGAGCATTTAAGATTGAGGACTCACGGTTTTGGACCTTAATTAAGGGCATTTTGGACATTACACATGGTGTATTAACACACCATGGCCGCACCTATCATTAAGGGCAAGGTGGTCTTTTTATCTTCTTTTTGTAATACACTATAAATAGGTCATTTTAGCTCATTTCTTGGCAGTTTTTGAATGATGAAGAATTGAAAGACATATTTTTCTCTCTTTTGAGAGTGTAACACCATTAGTTGTAGGACTTGGAAAAGTCACCCTTAGCATAGGGCTTGGAAAAGCCAATATTGATCTTTGCTTGGAAACGGTAGATCTTGAGGCGAGTTCATTCCCTTGGTGGTCACCGTAAGAGTGTGGTTTTGATTGTTACATTCATTAGGGGTTAGTGTTGAAATACACTTGGTTCTTAATCTTGTAATAATCTTGGTCTCACTATCTATCTTTATTTTCTTACAAATCGTGTATGTGTTGTGTAGTGGACTGTTTTGGGGTCTTCGTTGAATCCGAAACTTGTATTATTGTTGTTCATCTTGTTCATCACGTTTTGTCACTATTTTGGTGTTGAAATATACTCTTGTATCTTGTATTCTTGTTGTTGGTAGAGAATCCGAGTGAGGTCTCCATCTTGGTCCTCGAATCCTTAAGATTAGTGGACTGATTTGGTGGTTGTTTCGTGCTTCCCTTGTATTTCTCGTATGTGTTCCCTTGTCGATTCCGTATCAACTACATTCACCTTGCCTGGATGGTAGAAGTTAGAGTTATCATAATCTTTAAGCAACTCCATCCATCTATGCTGCCTAGCACTAATCTCTTTCTAGGTCACAAAATGCTGACGATTGCGATGATCTACAAAAATCTCACAATACACACCATAAAGATAATGACTCCAATTCTTAAGCATGAAAACTACCACCACTAACTCCAAATAATGAGTGGGGTAGTTGTTTTCTTATACCTTTAGTTGCCTCAAAGCATAAGCAATAACACGACCTTACTGCATCGATACACCAGAAGCATCACAATACATGGTAAATTTCCTACCCATAACTAGAAGAGCAAAAATAGGAGCCAAAGTAACAAACTCCTTGAGCTTTCCAAAACTAGACTCATACTCCTTGGACCTTTGGAAAGAAACCTCCTTCTGAGTTTTTTTGTCATAGAAGCTTAAATAGTGTCAAATCCCTCGATAAATCATCAATAATAACTGGCCAAGCTACTAAATCTATAAATCTCAGTCGAAGATCTAGTCCTGGACCAACCACGAATAGCCTCAATCTTTATCAGGTCTACCAAAATCCCATCCTTAGACACCACATGCCCAAGAAATGTAATTGAATTAAGCTAAAACTCAGACTTAGAGAACTTAGAAAAAAGCAAATAACCTCTCAAGGCTTAGAGAATAATCCTCGAATGTTATGAATATTTATCTCTACTCCTCAAATACACAAGAATGTCATTGATGAACTCAATTATGTAGGAATTCAAATTAGGTCTGAACACATGGTTCATCAAATCTATAAATGTATTTGGGGCATTAGTCAACCCAAAAGACATTACTAAGAACTCACAATGACCATAATAGGTCCTAATGGATGTCTTAAGATATCCTCAGCCTAAATCCTAAATTTGTGGTAATCTAACCTCAAATCAATCTTTCAGAACACCACTAATCCCTGAAGCTGATTAAATGAATCATCAATGCATGGCATAGGATATTATTCTTTAGCATTAACTTATTAAGCTTTGTATAATCAATACACATACTGATACGGGACAAATAAGAGAACACAAAACAACTCCAAAACAGTCCACTAATCTTAAAGATTTGAGGATCCTTTTGAAGACCAACTCTCGGATTCACTACAACACACAATAACGAGATAGAAAGGTGTGTTTTCAACACCAAAACAGAAAAAACAACATTAAGATGAGAACAATATGATAAGAACAATAAAAAAAGAGACAACAACTCACGGGTTAAAGATTACAAGATACACAAACAGTTACAAGATTACAATAAACAAAAGGGATAGATAGTTACACCTTGGTTGGTATAATCTTAAGAACCCAAGAACATGTGATACTATTGAACCCTTAACGCTACACACAACGGTTAACCTAACTCCTACGTTGACACAAGAGGGACTTTACCTCCTCTAAACACCAATATCTCAAGCCATGAATGCAACACTAGTGATTTCATACTAGTATCACCCTAGTTTTGGGTTGCCTCCTAAAGAGAAGAGAGGACTTGTCTTTCAAAGTGTTATAAAACTTACAATATCATCAAAGTCTAAGACAAAATGACCTACAATGTTCTATTTATACTAGGTTACAACTAGAATACAAAATGACCAAAAGGCCCTTTAGTGAAAAGCCTCAAAATGCAGCCCATGGAGTGTAGTCTAGGTTCAGTTTTGGTGTGTGTTTTAAGCCCTTTTTTGCAATTTTCTTGCACACTCCAAGCCTCTAGTTCATTACACTTTCAGATGTCCATTCTCGTGGTCGTACTTGTATCATCCTTCCCTTCTTGAAAAGCATTCGACCTCGAATCCGTACCTTGCAAAATCAAGAGAAGACAAACAAGCACACATCCTCATGACTGAGGGGTTAGGGTTAGCAAAAAAAAACACATCAACATGCCATGCTGAGGCAGAGCAAACTTAAAGTATAGCCACAGGTCCTTTGTTTTAGTCATGAAAAGATTAGTACAAATGCTACAAAGAAAGTGGCTTGGAAAAGCATCAAGACAAAAGGAAAATAGGTCGAGAGTCATCCTTTTCCACCCAAAGATGGTACCAGGATCAAATGGAAAAATTAGCCAAGGGCCTAAGCCGAGGCTAGCCCTTCCTTCCCCTAGAATGTCACTCCCACATTCACACACAAAAACATTTTCATACACATGATCTGTCTGAACAAAACTAATTGCAATATTTTTACCACATAAGATGTTCAAAGAGACATGCGCATTATCAAGATCAATTCTATAGACACCATCACTAACTTAAGAATTTTTAAGCACTCCATTTACATGCTCAAGTAGTGAACTACATTTAAGAGTAAATTGATCATCATGCACACCAAGAGTAATACCAAGAGTACTCATTTCTGAGACTACACATTCATTTCCCATAAGAGTACTCTCATCTTCCAAGAAGAGATTTCTATTTTTAGGAGGAATGTTGTCACACCATAGTGAGTTAGCATATCGGATATAGCCTCCAAGGAAAGCTATACCATCATTTTCACCACTAGGTCCATTAGGAGTGTTTATATCGTCTTCAAACAAGACATTAAACCTAAAGAGATCATGATCTATCTCGCGGACAGATTTGGAACTAGCAAGTTCTTCACTCTCTATAAGTTCACTATCAAGTACCAAAGATGTTTCAATCTCCTCTTTACCTTGGTGTGGGTCGGGGCAGCCCACATCTTCCTTCGGGAAGCTTTCATCGCAAGGTGCTTGGACAATTTGATTTTGTGGGTAGAGTTTGGGTAGCAATTGGCGTATAATTTCAATGTGTCGTTTCATGTCTTCAATATTGTCATTGATGCGATCACATGTGGCATTGAAATTATGGGCAGCCATTGTACCTAAAAAAAAGACACAACAAACAAAGAAAACAAACAAACTTGTTAGATAAAAAATGTCTCACCACACTCTCACTCTCGGTTTTACCTCGCACTTGGTTTCACAAGTGTTGAAAGCTGGCTTGTACTTTGTGAGTGATTGAGGGTAGAGTCTACTCTTGTCCCGGAATGGATTTTTGTTTGAAACTCAAACGAAATCTTGTAGGACTTGAGTCAAGAACTAACAACGAATTAAAAATGATAAAAGTACACAACAAACGTAAACACAAACAAACGGACACAAAGACTAACTAACAATCTAGTAGATGAGTACTAGTTTGCCAATTAGTAACGGAACCAACGAAATTGAAACTAAGGAACAACAAAAGGAAACTAAGAAATCTGAAATTTGAGCCAAAATTTGATGCATGAACAGTAACAAGGATGATGTGGCAGCACGTAATTGGTTGCGGTTTCTAACAATTTTTGTTGTCCAATTTCAATTCTTGATCAATTTACAATTTAGGAATTGGTGGAATTTGTTTTAAGGAGGGAAATTCAAACAAGTTTTGGAGCCTTTTCAAATTCAAGTTTTCAAGACTTGACTTTTATAGTACTTTTCCTTAAAACATGGACCCTTGTTTCATGAGAAAGTGGTTGAGAAGTGATGTAAAGTCTTTAGTGTGTAGGAAAAGTCTTTGAGTCACAAGTACTACACCTTGAAACTTGGATCTATGTCTTTCAAGACTAACACAATAGACAATCTTTTTTCTTCAACTTCTAAGATCAACAACCACTTTTTTTTTTCAACAATATATGGAGATGGTGAAGAACACCAAGAATACAAACTTTGAGTCTTGAGGTTCTAAGGTTCAAGTTGGACCTCCCAAACAACAAAAACAACTTTCCAAGCTTAAATTCCTCAACACAATCTCCACAATACACATTCAAAACTTGAACCAACAACACATCACACGTTCAAGTCTTGAACCCGCAACAGAAATACCAACAACAATCGGCCAAGTCCAAGTTCACAATAACAACATCAACAACAAAGGCTCAAATCAAAATATAGACTCAAAGTGTTAGTGAAGAACAATACTAACACTAGAAACACTTAAGAAAAGTAAAAATATCGGCCAAGATACAACAAGAACACAATTTTTGGACAAGAACAAAAAGTGGACAGATTGCTATTTTCTGGAAATTTCAGTTTTCAGTTTTTTTTTTTCTTTGTAGTTTTCAAGTCTCAAGCCCAAGATTGATCTTGTTAGAACAAAATCAACGATGGATTTGATACCAAATGATATTGGACAAACAAGAGAACACAAAACAACTCCAAAATAGTCCACTAATCTTAAGGATTTGAGGACCCTTTTGAAGACCAACTCTCGGATTCACTACAACACACAATGACGAGAGATAGAAAGGTGTGTTTTCAACACCAAAACAGTAAAAACAACAATAAGATGAGAACAATATGATAAGAACAATAACAACAAGAGTCAACAACTCACGGGTTGAAGATTACATGATACACAAATGGTTACAAGATTATAATAAACAAAAGAGATAGATAGTTAGACCTTGGTTGGTATAATCTTAAGAACCCAAGAACATGTGATACTCTTGAACCCTTAACGCTACACACAATGGTTAACCTAACACCTACGTTGACACAAGATGGACTTTACCTCCTCTAAACACCAACGTCTCAAGCCATGAATGCAACACTAGTGATTCCGCACTAGTATCACCCTATTTTCGGGTTGCCTCCTAAAGAGAAGAGAGGACTTGTCTTTCAAAGTGTTATACAACTTACAATATCATCAAAGTCTAAGACAAAATGACCTACAATGTTCTATTTATACTAGGTTACAACTAGAATACAAAATGACCAAAACGCCCTTTAATGAAAAGCCTCAAAATGCAGCCCATGGAGTGTATTGTAGGTTTGGTTTTGGTGTGTGTTTTAGGCCCTATTTTGCATTTTTCTTGCACACTCCAAGCCTCGAGTTCATTACACTTTCACACGTCCATCCTCGTGGTCGTACTTCTATCACATACGCATAGAGCCATCTTTCTTATTTAAAAATAATGAAGGAGCTCCCTATAGAGATACACTTGGTCTAATAAAACCCTTGCCAATAAGATCTTAAAGCTGAGAATTTAGCCCCTTAATTTCGGAAGGATCCATATGGTAAGGTGCCATAGAAATAGATTGGGTGCCTAGCTCAAGATCAATAACAAACTCAATACTATGCTTACGAGGAAGGCCAGGTAGATTAATTGGGAAAACATTAGGAAACTCTCCAAATATAGGAACAGAGTCAAGAGATAAACTCTCCACACTAACATCATGAATATAAGAGACATAAGACTCACAGACCTCAAAATAAACCTTATAGAATGTATATAAAAAAATCCTTGTTAGATCGCGGCTAACAACTCCCTGCTATATGATCGAGGGTATGTCAGGATGGATAAGGTAATGGTCTTGTAAAATTATCTAGGACCATATGATAGTGGGATGACCAATCCATGACCAAAATTACATCAAAATCCACCATGTCTAATATAATAAGATCACCATGAGTACCAATATATCTAACAGTCACAACACATAATCTAAAAACCCGATCAACTACTAAAGAATGACCCATGAGAGTAGATACATGTAATGACATAGATAATAAATCCCAAGATAACTCTAGTCGTGGAGAAAAATAAGCAACATATAAGAATAAGTGGATCCCAAATTAAATAAAGCAAAAGACGACTGATGGCACACTAAAACTGTACCTATAATAACAATATTTGAAGACTCAACCTTGGTTCTAGTAGGTACTACATACAACTAACCATGCCCGCCACCTGGCTAGGCTCCTGACCGACCTTCTATCTTTTCTTCATGAGAACCTCTACGAGCATCTTTGGGACTACCTATACAACTTTGCATAGCATAACATGCCTCAGGAACTAGACTAACTAGCAGATTTGACTAATACAGAATAACCACCACGACTAGAATAGATAAAAGAAAAACCACCTCAAAGACTGACCACGACCCTGACTAGGACAATCACTAGAGCTAGACTGACTTTATTGATAATGTAAAGCGTGGCCTGAACATGTCTACTAGACGGACCCTAATGTTAAAATGGATGATTTGGAAGGTCTCTTCCCTGAGAACTAATGCCTCTAAATAAATAGCTACTATGGCTCCCATTAAATCAACCCTGATGGCGCGACCTCTTATCACTGCCCCTATGGGATGCAACTCCACAATAAGCTGAGCATGTTCAGAAACCTCACTAAAAGACATACCCAAAAAAACTTGTAATACCCTAAGTTTTCAATCTCTAACCCCTGAAAAGATAGGCCACTAAGTTGGCCTTCTAATGCCGCAAGTCTTACCTTGATCCGATATTGTGACATAAAGTTATCCAAATTTTCCCTTAAGTATCAACCATCTACCAGTGACTACGATTCATGTGATGATTCATAATAAAATATTTTGAGTAATTATGAGTAGTCACAATCACAATAATATGGACTTTCAGATTAAGCCCAGTGACTGCGATCCCACCTTATGACTCAAAGTTAGAGGCCATGAGTTATTAGGAATGACTCATAGTCACAATAGTGTATGATAAAAAATCCATTCCAATGGTAAGGAGTCAAACACAAGACTCATAATAAGATATTACAAGTCATTGTGGGGACCTAAAACTTGAACAGTAAGTGATCCAAAAGCAAAGTATCAAACTACGACTACACCCAATGAATGTAGTTAATCGTAACAAGTCGTTAGGAGGGTAGTTATAGTCATAACCAAATGGATCCAAGATGTCAGAACCTCAAGTGATTACTCAGACCATGACACATAACTAGACACATGATGAGTCATAGGGTGAGTAGCAACAACTAGAACTAAAAATTCCTACATGCTTTAACATGGGCTCTTTCATAATTTCCAACCCTTCTTAACCAAAACTCACTTGGTTTACCCTTACAAAACATTAGTTGTCAAGGGTAAATATTAACCTAACGTCTCCTAACTTAAGAAATCACTTCTCTTAGAAAAATATAACGATTTTTTTTCCTGAGAGTAAACTAGGGTATCTCAAGAATAAGATCAACTTCAAGGATTTCTTCAAGGCTTCTACACTCAGGTATGTAGGATCATCATAGGGTCCCTTTCTCCCATTGAGTCCTAAGAAATTCCTTAATTTACAAGTACAAACCCTTTTCTCATTTAATAGGATCCAAGTAATATATGAGATTTATCAACTTTATCTTAGTTGTTATGGTAATGAACCATGAAAATATGCTTCCCTATGAGAATTATTTTTCCATATGTTTGATAATGTCACTTATCCATTACATGATCAGCTATTGAGTTATTAAGTACTCTTCTCGATGTTCTATACAATGGTCAGTTTATTCCTTATCATGTTCAATTACATTAGTCTATGTTGGTGGGTTATAAACACTCAATACCTAGATATCCATTCATGTTATAGATTTTAGTTTACAAGTCATTCAGAGTATACTTGCATCATTAAATTCAAAATATTATCATGTTCAGAATTTGCTAGTACCAATCATGTTAAGCAGTTTATTAGCATCAGAGTCAGTCCAATTGGGAGTAGGACTTAGCATTAAGTGAATTCAGGGTTAAAGGCTCACCCACCAGTTGAGGACTGAGACCTTTAGTAGAAGTCCCTATGTTTCAGAACTACATTGGTAGTGTAGGTTATGAGGGATCACCCGCTAGATGAGGACTGACACCCTAATAGAGGTCACCTATTATAGAGGCTTAAACCATAGTCCTTTGGGACACCAGTTTAGTGGATATCTATGTCATCTAGTGTTGGTTCCCTTGGTAAGAACACCCTTCCAGTTGGGGTCATAGGTTGGACTAGGTTGGACTCCGATTAGCTTAGATTGGGGAATATCAGTTAAAGTTAGCTAGCACCCATAGTTATAGTTTAGTTTTCAAATTATGTTCAGTTTAGGTTTTCTTGACCAAGTGTTCAAAATTCAGTGATTCAGTTATTCATGTACACAACATATATTTATACTTGGTCTAGCATTCAATCTTTACGAGCATGCATACATGTTTAGTATATATATGTATCTTAGTTTATCATCTCACATACCAGTACATTCAAAGTACTAATCATATACTCTTTTTTGTGCTTTGTTGTCTTATAAAATAAGGTCAGACGCTCAATTCTCAACATACCCTTAGTTCTTTCCTGTGCCACTGAGCTGCAATATTGGTGTGTCATTATCAGTCGAGGACTAGTTATTTTATTAGTTATTCATCCCAATAATTTTACTTTATGCTATTTCAGCTAGTCAGAGTTAGTTAGGGGCCTATCCCAACAACTCATCATTTTTAAAGGCTTTTAGATAGTCAGACAATTAAACATATTTTTCAATGACGTATGTCAGTTACCTTTTTAATTATTTTAACTATCAGATACGTTTGAATTACTTCTTCACAATTTTTTGTTACCTATTTTAAGCATTTATAGCTTGTTCTAGATCATGGGTTAGCTTGAGGTCGTTTTTCACCTTGAGCATCATGTTACGATAAGAGGGTAGTCTTGTGTCATGGAAAACTTTGCATTAAAGCTCAATGTTTAAAGTGTCCAAGAATGTTTGAAAGCCACATTGAGTAGAGTCTTATTCATAGGTGTGAAGCATGCCACACTTTGGGCGAGAGGCTATAAAGCATTTTAGAAAAGTCTCCCATATTTCATTATTCATGTCATGCAATATAACACAAGCTCTGTTAAACTTCTCCTTCTAACTTATTCTCTAATATTTACAAAAAATGCCTCCCAATGGGCAAATGGAAGAAGGAATAGAGACAATCCCGCACCACCACCTGTTCTCAAAGATTCGCTAAATGAGCATGTCTCTCATGCTAAATTCAAGGCTGGCTTCAAGTGCTATCTCAATTCATGGATGCCCAAAATAACCAAAAGGCCATTGGTTAATCCAACATAGTAGTGAATATACAACCACTAGGATCTAAAACTTCAATCAGATGAATCCTCTGATGTTCACTGGATCTAAGTTTAAGGAGGATCCATAAGAGTTTTTAGGTTATTCTGCAGATGGTGACTGATATTATGGGTTCTCCACGAGTGAGAGTTATAATGTAGCTACTTACCAATTGCAAAGGGTGGCTCACACCTGAGTTATGTAGTGGAAGAAAGATAGAGGTGCCGATGCAGGGCTTGTAGAGTGGGAGGATTTTTCTACTATTTTTCTAGATAGGTTCTTCCTACTCAAATTGAGAGAGGCCAAGGTGTAAGAGTTCATTAATTTGAAATAGGGTAACATGAGTGTGAAGGAGTATTCACTCAAGTTCACTCAATTCGCAAGATATTCTTTGACGATGGTGGCTAATTTAAAGGCCTAAATGAGTAAGTTCGTATTAGGTGTTTTAGAGGATGTTGTTAAAGAGTAAAGAATAGATATATTAATTAAGAAGATGGATCTCTCTAGGTTGATAGTTCATGCTTAATAGATTGAGAAGGAGAAGCTCAAGAAAAGGGTGAATAGGAGATCCAGAACTGGTAGTTTTAACTTTTCTCAACAGACGTCAGATGGTGGAAATCGTTCTTAGTTCTGCTAGAAATCTCTAGCACCAGGACCATCTTCTACAAGTGGTTCAGTACCTAAGTTCTGACAGGACACTTATTATAGAGCGTTTGGCTCTAAGTCCCAAGGTAGTGCAAATAGTGGATGCACTAACCCAGTCTGTAGGAGGTGTGGTAAGAACCATAAGGGTGAGTGCATGGCTGACAGTGATGCGTGTTTTAGGTGTGGAAAGCCTGGCCACAAAATCAAGGATAGCCTAGTTGTTTCCCATAGGGGTAAAGATCTTTGTCAATAGAGTCAAACCAATTTCTCTTCAATTCCAGTAGGTCTCCTAACTCAGGAGGGTTCCATCTCTAATGCCACCAATGAACAGTGCTAGAATTGACTCTATGTTATTCAGACTCGACATGATTAGGAGGGTTCTCCTTATGTGGTTATAGGTATGTTGAAAGTGTTCTGCCTTCATGTTTATGCATTATTATACCCCAAAGCTACACTTTTTTTTAGACTCCTTATATAGCCGTAGACTTCGACATCAGTCCTGAAATTCTTGTAGAACCCTTCTCAGTGTCCACTTTTATAAGTAAATCCATTATAGCCAAATTGGTGTTTGGAAATTACCCAGTCATAATATCTTAGAAAATCACATTGGTCAAATTAGTAGAGTTAGAAATGACTAATTTTGATGTTATCCTTGGCATGGATTAGCTCCACTCTTGTTATGTCTCGGTTGATTATATTAACAAATAGCATAGTTCTAGTTTCCTAATGAGCAATTCATATAATGGAAGGGTAGTACTTCAGTGCCTATAGGTTGATTTGTCTCTTACATTTAGGCAAATAAGATAATATACAAGGGTTGCAACTATTATCCCGTCCAAGTCAAGGAATCAAAATTCGATATTCCATGTCTTGAGTCAGTCTTGATAGTTAATAAGTTTCCAAAGGTATTTTTGGAAAATAAGCCTAGAGTTCGTCCCTAAAGGGTAATTGACTTCGGAATAGATCTCCTCCTAAATACCCAACCTATTTTAATTCCACCTTGTAGAATTGCTCAAGCTAAGCTTGAAGAATTGAAAGAACATCTGAATGATCTCTTAGATAAGGGTTTTATCAGACCAAGTGTCTTTCCATGGGGTGCACCAATTTTATTCATGCAAAAGAAAGATACTTCTATCAGAATATGCATCAGCTGAATAAAGTAACAATCAAGAATAAGTATTCTCTCACCAGGATTGATGACTTGTTCTACCAACTTCAGGGTGTATATTGTTTCTCTAATATAGACCTCAGATCCGTCTATCATCACCTCAGAGTCTGAAAAAATGACATTTCAAAGACAACTTTTAAAACTCTATAAGGTCACTTTGAATTTGTAGTTATATCTTTTGGACGAACAAATCCTCCTGCAACTTCTATAGACTTGATGAACATAGTGCTTAAGTAGTACTAGACAAGTTTTCCGTAGTCTTCAATGATGACATCCTTGTTTATTCTTGTAGTGAAGGTGAGCATATAGACCATTTGAGTATTGTTTTCCAAAACCTTAGGGATAACCAACTATTCTCTAAGCTTAGTAAGTGTGAATTCTAGTTGAAATTAGTATCTTTCCTCAGTCACATCATTTTTAGTGATGGTATTTGAGTAGATCCTCAAAAGACCAAAGTCATAAGAAACTAGCCTAGATCTATCTACATTAAATATCAGGAGTTTCTTGGGTTTAGCCAGTTACTACATGTGGTTTGTTGAGGAATTTTCTTATATTGCTTCTCCCATGTCCATATTGACTCAGAAGAAAGTTAAGTTTCAGTGGTCAAATTCTTGCGAGAAGAGTTTTCAGGAATTGAAGACTCGACTTACTTTTGCTCCAGTTTTGACTCTACCAAAAGGTTTAAATGATTTAATATTTTACTGTGATACTTTTAGAGTTGGTCTTGGTTGTGTCTTGATGCAGCGAGGAAAGGTTATAGCGTATGCCTCAAGACAGCTCAAACCTCATGAGATAAACTACCCAACTCATGATCTTGAGTTAGCAACAAATGTTTTTGCCTTAATGATTTGGAGGCATTACCTTTATGAGGTCAATGTTGATGTGTTTACTGATCATAAGAGTTTGTAGTACATTTTCACTTAAAAAGACCTAAATCTTCATCAGAGAAAGTGGTTAGAACTGTTCAAAGATTATGATATGAGTCTTTTGTATCACCCGAGTAAGGCAAATATTATGGCCGATGCCCTAAATAGATTGTCTATGGAAAGTATTGCCCATGTTGAAGTTGATAAAAAAGAATTAGTCCGTGAGGTTCATCAGCTTAATAGATGGGGAGTTTGATTGGTTGATTCAGTAGAAGGTAGTGTCTAGGTTTAGAATGTTTCAAAATCTTCCTTGGTTGCTGAGGTGAAGGAAAAGAAAGATAAATATCCTATTTTTGTTTAGTTGAAAAAGGTAGTTTGAGATCAAAAGGTTGAGGTTTTCTCCCAACGGGGAGATAGTATACTTCATTATCAGGACAAGTTATGTGTTTCAAATGTGGATGATTTGAGGTAGTGAATGCTATTAGAGGAATATTATTTGTAATATTCTATGCACCCAGGAGCCATTAAGATGTACCACTATTTGCAGGAAGCTTATAGGTGGAATGGTAATTAGAAAGATATAGCAAAATTTATGGCTAAGTGTCAAAATTGCCAGCAAGTTAAGCTTGAGCATTAGAGACCAAGTGGAACTATTCAGGAATTCATCCTCCTCACTTGGAAGTGTGAAGTGGCGAATATGGACCTTATTATAAGGTTACCTTGAATTCATCGTCAGCATGAAGTATTTGGGTCATTGTGGATCAGATGTGATACAAGATCAAACCAACAACACCAAGAGCTACAAGTAGGTTCGGATTTCAGTCCAACAACACAAGAATAACAAGTTCAATTTTCAGTTTTCAGCACACAACAAGAGAGCAACAAGATGAACAAGAATGCTAGTGAATCGAAAGTAGCCCCACACGGCTTCACTAGTCTTTAAAGATAACAAAATTAACAACAACAACAACAACAATATAAAGAAAAGATAGATAACTAGACATATAACATTCAAGATACTAAGAACCCTAACATCAAGAGAGGACCCTAAGTCTAGTGAATGTAAACACCAAGTTCTTACAAGGACCAAGAGGCACTCAAAGACCTCAAAACCCTTGTTTCTAGCCAAAGATACAACACAAGTATTCCTCTACTTGTGAGATGTTGGAGGCGGCTCCAAGAGTGGAAGAGAGAGGAAATGTTGTGATATTTTAGGTTACAAAAATCAGATTTCAAAAACTATCTAATAACTCTCTCACATCTTCTATTTATACTACAAAAGGAAAGGGGTAAAATGACTCATCCGCCCTTGCTTCTTGTGCCAACCTTGGAGAGTAGTTTATTACACATTAGGACCCCTCTTCACACATAAAAACGTTTAAGTCCTTGGTTGGTTCAATCACCAACTCACACACGGCCATTTGCATGAACAAAGCTTGGAGTTTTTGTAATTCCCGAGCTTGGCTTCGTGTGAAAGGCCGTGTGGCTGTCCTAACCGTATCATCCTCTCCATCTTGAGAGGAATTTGGCCTCAAATTCAGCATTTGGTCATCTTCAACCGCATCCACGAGGGAGAGATCACCAACGTTGAAAGTGTTGTGCACTTGATATTCCGGTGGAAGGTCAATCTTGTAGGCGTTGTCATTGATCCTCTCAAGTACTTGGAAAGGACCATCACCCCTTGGCAGCAATTTGGACTTCCTATGAGCTGGAAACCGGTCTTTTCGAAGATGCACCCACACCCAATCTCCGGGTTCAAGCACAAGCCTTCTTCTCCCTTTGTTTGCCCTTTTGGCAATCTCTTGATTCTTTTTTTCCAGCTTGATCCGCACCGTCTCATGCATTTTCTTCATTGCCTCGGCTCTTTTGTTTCCATCTAAGCTGGTCATGAGATCACTAGACAAAGGAGTGAGATCTAAAGGGGTAAGGGGATTCAGGCCGTAAACACATTCAAAGGGAGTCATTCCCGTGCTCGAATGTATTACCCGGTTGTAGGCAAATTCCACTAAGGGTAGGTGATCTTCCCATGAAGTCAGTTTACCTTTAACCATAGAACGTAGCATAGACCCTAAGGTTCTATTTACTACCTCCGTTTGGCCATCGGTTTGTGGGTGGCAAGACGTGGAGAAAAGTAACTTCGTTCCAAGCCTACCCCACATGGACTTCCAAAAGAGACTTAGGAACTTGGAGTCCCTATCGCTCACAATAGTCCTCGGTACCCCGTGAAGCTTGACAACATGTTCAACAAATAATGAAGCTACACTACTAGCATCCTCGGTTTTAGTACATGGAATAAAATGAGCCATTTTAGAGAATCTATCAACAATAACAAAAATGCTATCTCGGCCCTTTCTAGTCCTTGGCAGCCCCAAAACAAAATCCATCGAGATGTCCAACCAAGGCCTAAGGGGAGTAGGGAGTGGGGTGTATAATCCTTGGGGTAAGAGACGAGATTTCGCACTCCGGCAGGCCACGCATTGACTACAAATTTTAGTGACGTCTTTGCGCATTTTGGGCCAATAGAAGTTCTCCTCTAAGATTCCGAGGGTCTTGTCTACCCCAAAGTGACCCATGAGGCCTCCGTCATGGGCCTCCCTCACAAATAATTCCCTCCAAGAACTAGAAGGAACACACAACCTCCTCCCTTTGAACAAATACCCATCGAACCGAGAGTAGGAGGAATGGTTATTCTCCTTGAGCCAACGGTCCCTTCCCCACTCTTCGCATTCCCTAAAAATAGGAGCAAAGGTAGGATCCTCGGGATACAACAACCGCAAGCTCTCAAAACCCATCAATTTCGAAGACAAGGTAGCAACAAGCACATGCTTCCTAGACAAGGCATCGGCAACAACATTTTCCTTTCCCCTTTTGTAATGAATTACATAAGGGAAAGTCTCGATGAACTCAATCCACTTAGCATGACGCCTATTCAGCTTGTCTTGGCTCTTAAGGTGTTTCAACGACTCATGATCCGTTCGTATCACAAACTCCTTAGGCCACAAATAATGTTGCCAATTTCCCAAAGCTCTAACAAGGGCGTACAACTCCAAATCATAAGTTGAGTAATTAAGAGTTGCCCCTTTGAGCTTTTCACTGAAATAAGCAACGGGCTTACCTTCTTGCATCAAAACAGCCCCGATACCAACCTTACTAGCATCACACTCTATTTCAAACATCTTATCAAAATTGGGCAATTGCAATAAAGGCGCCGAGATGAGCGTAGCTTTCAAGGCCTCAAAAGCCCTAGCTTGCTCATCACCCCATTTAAAGGGTCCGTCCTTTCTAATTACCTCGGTCAAGGGGGCTGCTATGGAACTAAATCCTTTGACAAACCTCCTATAAAAGCTTGCCAACCCGTGGAAACTTCGGATTTCTCCAATAGTTTTAGGGGTCGGCCAACTTCGGATAGAGTCTATCTTGGAATCGTCCACTTCCACACCCCGTGAGCTCACGACAAAACCCAAGAATATAACTTTATCAACACCAAAAGAACACTTCTCCATGTTGGCATACAGCTTCTCCTTTCGGAGCACATCAAACACACATCTCAAATGCATTACATGATCATTAATAGATTTACTATACACCAACACATCATCAAAGTAAACCACCACAAACTTTCCAATATAAGGCTTCATTACATGATTCATTAGCCTCATAAATGTGCTAGGAGCATTGGTAAGGCCGAAGGGCATGACCAGCCACTCATATAGACCGAATTTGGTCTTGAATGCGGTCTTCCACTCATCACCGGGTTGCATGCGAATTTGGTGATAGCCGCTCCTAAGGTCCACTTTAGAAAACAAACAAGATCCGTGGAGCTCATCTAACATATCATCTAGTCTAGGAATTGGATGACGATACCTTATAGTGATTTTGTTGATGGCTCTACAATCGACGCACATGCGCCAAGTTCCGTCCTTCTTTGGTACCAAAAGCACCGGAACAGCACACGGACTCATGCTTTCCTTGATGTATCCCTTGTTGAGAAGCTCCTCAACTTGCCTCTCAAGCTCCTTAGTGTCCATGGGATTGCTCCTATAGGCCGGTTTGTTTGGAAGTTGTGAACCCGGCACCAAATCAATTTGGTGCTCAATTCCCCGAAGTGGGGGCAATCCTTGCGGAAGTTCTTGAGGAAATACATCTTCATACTCCTGCAACGCACAAGAAATCAAAGGGGAAATGGAAGAATTAGTGGGGTTAGTATTAAAACAATGGGCCAACAGTAACATCGGCTTGTTTTCATCATGGTCCACGAAGAGTTCTTTCCTCCTAGCCAACATCACTACGTTTTCCATCTCCTTTGTTGTTGGGACAGATTCGGATGGCCCTACTTCCTCACCTACGGCATCCCCCCCCCTTTTCTTCTTTCCCGGTTTCCTTTCCCTTTCCTTTTAACTCTCTCATCTTTTGATGCCACTCATGTACTTGGGAGGGTGAAAGAGGGTGAAGTGTGACCTTTCGGCCATCCTTCTCAAGCGTATACCGGTTGGACCTCCCATCGTGTTTAGTAGACCTATCATATTGCCATGGTCTACCTAACAACAAGTGACATGCTTGCATTGGGATCACGTCACAAAGCACTTCATCGTGGTAGTTTCCTACCTTAAACCGAATCACACATTGCCTTGCGACCCTTAATTCACCACAATCGTTCAACCATTGTAGCTTGTAAGGACTAGTGTGTGGTGTAGTTGGCAGCTTCAAGAAATTTACCATAGCTTGGCTCGCAACATTCGTACAACTACCACTATCAATCACCAAGGTGCACACACTCCCCTTTACAAGACACTTAGTATGGAATAGATTTTCCCTTTGACTCGGGTCATCTATCGCCTTACTAATCATGACACGTCTAACCACAAAGTTAGGAACCACACACTCCCCTTCTTGTGGATAGGCATCTTCACTACCATCTAATTCATCATCATTCGGCCCATTTTCAGCTTCCTCTCCATCTTGAGGCTCGGCCTCATCCTCCCCCCTTTCGGAAACCACCTCCTCACCAAGGTAGTACACTTTCCCTTCTCGTAGGATCACATTGCGCCGGTTCGGACATTCATTGGCCTTATGCCCCCAACCTTGGCACTTGAAGCATTGGAATCCCTTTGGGTTGGGATATTTGTGAGCCTCCGGTTTCGGAGGGAATTTAGGGATTGTTTTGGACTCGTAGTGGACTGTTTTGGACTCGGGCAGCTTCGTAGGGGCGGGTTGGTCCTTGTTTTTGGGCCAACCCGAGGGAGCTTGTACCCTTGCCTTGAAGGATGATCTCTCCTTAAGTTCCCTTTCAATCTCTAGGGCCGCTTGGAATATACCGTCGATGGTTTCAAACCGATGAAGGGTCAAATGAGTGGAGATCTCTTTGTTCAACCCACACTTGAACCGGATGATGTCATGACTGATTTGCTCCCCACGATGATCAAGTTTCAACATGAGTTGTTGGAACTCGTCAAAATAGGCCATCACACTCTTGCCCCCTTGCCGCAAGCCATATAACCTAGCAAGCAACTCATGACGATATCTCTCGGGAAGGTATCGTTGTCTCATCAAATACCTCAACCGAAACCAAGGTGGTGGCTGCCCATCGACTAATTCATTACCAAATCGTTTAACATACTCCCACCAAGTGTTAGCATAGCCCTCGAGGTGAGCTATAGCGTAGCAACTCTTCTTTTCGTCCGAGATGTCATTAACTTGGAAAACTTTGTCACAAGCCGATTCCCAAGTTAAGTAGGCCTCGGGATCACTTTCACCCTTAAAGATGGGTAGGCTCAACTTGATGGTGTTGATGCCTACGTCTCTCTCTTGGTGTCGGTTTCCCCTATCTCCATACCCCCGGTATCTCCTAGGTTCTCCTCGATCCCCTCTTAACTCCTCCTCCCTCATATAAGCATCATCAAAGGCTCCATCTCCTTCATACTCCCCTCTACCGTATCCTTCAAAGTGGGCTGGTCGGCCTTGGCCGTTTTGAGTCGGAGGATTTGGAATTTGCGGTCTTTGGGTTAATGGAGCTTGGAATGGAAGGTTCGGATTTAGTGGAGGTACTTGTCGTCCAAATCCCTCTTGTGGAATTGGAGGGGCTTGGAAATGTAGTGGTCTAGTGGAGTCTCGGTTTGGAGGAAAATAGGTAGTTTGACTTGCGGTATTTAGTGGAGCTTGGGGTGCATTTAGCATTTGGTGGACTGTTTCGGGGGTGATGGTTGCGGAGGAGGTCCTATCATGACCATTGGTAGATACGTGTAGAGGAGTAGAAGGACGAGAGTTCCTTTGACTCTCCACTTGTTCTAATCTCCCACTAATAGTCGACACTTCCCCCTTTATGGCTGCCAAGTCCCCTCTCACGGCCCCAAATTCAGAATTCAACCTTTCAAGTGTCCGGGTAACGGCCTCAAGAGTGACCCTCATAGAATCAAGGGCATTAGTATCCGCATTATGAGACGTAGCTCCTTCCATTGTCAAGATATTATCCGCTTTAGTTCACCACAAGTTCGTGTTCCACAAGTGTTGTATAATTGGCTAGTAACCGTGAAATTTTCAAGGTATGAGTGAGCTCTTATCCGGAATGGATTCTTGTTTGAAGACTCAAAGAATTCTTGCCGGACTAGAATCAAAAATCAGCAACTCATTCAAACGAATAAAAGCACTCAAATAATCATTGACACGAACAAACGGTTCAAGGAACTAGTTGACAACCTAGTAGGAATGTACTAGTTTGTTAATTAGTTCTAGGACCAATTAAGGGAAACCAAGGATCAACAATTTGCAACCAAAGAATATCCTAAGTTGAGCTTATAGTGACGTGGCAGCATGCAATGGTTCCACCCGTTCCTCTTATCTTTTTTTTTTTTTTTTTTTTGTGTTAATATTCACACAACTTGTTATAGTTTGCAAAATGTTTTGGTGGGAAAAATAAAATCTTGTAGTCTTTCAACCTTTTCAAACTCAAGAAAGTGGTGTTTGGTTGACCAATCCCACAAAACAAGGCTCCTTGAATTAGGGAAAAGTGATTGACAAGACTAGAGGGTGAGGGGTGCAAGTCTTTCACAACAACTTTATAACTTGTCTTACAACTTGAGCACACAACAAGATGAACAAGATGAACAAGTTCAAAAGATGAACACCTCAACAAACTTCATCAACTTCTTTAGCACATAACACATAACCACCGATTTTTCTTTTGCTCATCAACAACATACAACCTTCGGCCACTTCAAGTCACTACTCAATGTTCAAGTTTTCAAGCTCAACTTTCGGATCTAGACACCTTAGTGTTGGTGAGAAAGAAACCAACACTAGAAACTCACTAAACAAGCAAAATAACGCCTAGATCTAGACATGCAACATCATTCTCGGTTTTTCAACTTTTAATGGACAGATTTTTCAGAACTTCCCTTTGGTATTGCTTGTTTAGACCGTGAACTAGCCCAAGATGGGTTATGTTGGAACACAACCGGTCTTGCTTTGATACCAAATGATACAAGATCAAACCAACAACACCAAGAGCTACAAGTAGGTTCGGATTTCAGTCCAACAACACAAGAATAACAAGTTCAATTTTCAGTTTTCAGCACACAACAAGAGAGCAACAAGATGAACAAGAATGCTAGTGAATAGAAAGTAGCCCCACACGGCTTCACTAGTCTTTAAAGATAACAAAATTAACAACAACAACAACAACAATATAAAGAAAAGATAGATAACTAGACATATAACATTCAAGATACTAAGAACCCTAACATCAAGAGAGGACCCCAAGTCTAGTGAATGTAAACACCAAGTTCTTACAAGGACCAAGAGGCACTCAAAGACCTCAAAACCCTTGTTTCTAGCCAAAGATACAACACAAGTATTCCTCTACTTGTGAGATGTTGGAGGCGGCTCCAAGAGTGGAAGAGAGAGGAAATGTTGTGATATTTTAGGTTACAAAAATCAGATTTCAAAAATTATCTAATAACTCTCTCACATCTTCTATTTATACTACAAAAGGAAAGGGGTAAAATGACTCATCCGCCCTTGCTTCTTGTGCCAACCTTGGAGAGTAGTTTATTACACATTAGGACCCCTCTTCACACATAAAAACGTTTAAGTCCTTGGTTGGTTCAATCACCAACTCACACACGGCCATTTGCATGAACAAAGCTTGGAGTTTTTGTAATTCCCGAGCTTGGCTTCGTGTGAAAGGCCGTGTGGCTGTCCTAACCGTATCAAGATGACCAAGTCAGCTAATTTCTTGTTAGTAAATACTTCGAACTCAGCCAAAGATTATGCTAAACTCTATCTCAAGGAGTTGGTAAACATACATGGAGTCCGGTTGGCAATTATTTGTGTTAAAGGTACCACGTTTACCTCATATTTTTAGAAGGCTTTTCAGAAAGTTCTTGGTACCCAAGTTTACCTCAGTATGACTTTTAACCCTCAGATAAATGGTCAAGTAAAGAGGACCATTCAGACATTGGAAGATAAGTTGAGGGCTTGTGTTTATTGATTCAAGGGTAGTTGGGATGACCACTTGCCTTTGGTTGAGTTTGCCTACAGTTACAACTAACACTCCAGTATTCAGATTACACTATTTGAGGCTCTCTATAAAATGAGGTGTATATCTGATACGGTTGGGGAAGCCTCCACAGGTACACGGCCTTTCACACGAAGCCAAGCTCGGGAATTACAAAAACTCCAAGCTTTGTTCATGCAAGTGGCCGTGTGTGAGTTGGTGATTGAACCAACCAAGGACCTAAACGTTTTTATGTGTGAAGAGAGGTCTTAATGTGTAATAAGCTACTCTTCAAGGTTGGCACAAGAAGCAAGGGCGGATGGGTCATTTTACCCCTTTTTGTTTGTAGTATAAATAGAACATGTTAGAGAGTTAGTCCTCACTTTTTGAATGCTGATTTTTGTAACCTAAGAACACTAAACTTTTCTCTCTCTCTTCCACTCTTGGAAGCCGCCACTACTATCTCACAAGTAGAGGGATACTTGTGTTGTCTCTTTGGCTAGAAACAAGGGTTTTGAGGTCGTTGAGTGCCTCTTGGTCCTCGTAAGAACTTGGTGTTTATATTCATTAGACTTAGGGTCCTCTCTTGATGTTAGGGTTCTTAGTTTCTTGAACGTTATATGTCAAGTTATCTATCTTTCTTTATCTTGTTGTTGTTGTTGATTTTGTCATCTTAAAGTCTAGTGAAGCCGTGTGGGGCTCTTTTCGATTCACTAGCATTGTTATTTATCTTGTTATTCTTGTGTTGTTGGACTGAAAAACCGAAACTTTAAACTTGTTGATCTTGTTGTGTTGTTGGACTGAAATCCGAGCCTACTTGAAGCTCTTGGTGTTGTTGGTTTGATTTTGTATCATTTGGTATCAAAGCAAGACCGGTTGTGTTCCAACATAACCCATCTTGGGCTAGTACACGGCTTAAACAAACAACACCAAAAGGAAATTCTGAAAATCTGTCCATTAAAAGTTGAAGCCGAGAATGATGTTGCATGTCTAGATCTAAGTGTTATTTTGCTTGTTTAGTGAGTTCCTAGTGTTGGTTTCTTTCTCACCAACACTAAGGTGTCTAGATCCAAAAGTTGAGCTTGAAAACTTGAACATTGTGTAGTGACTTGAAGTGGCCGAAAGTTGTATGTTGTTGATGACCAAAAAGAAATAAAATCGGTGGATATTGTGTTTATGTGCTAAAGAAGTTGAAGAAGATTGTTGAGGTGTTCATCTTTTGAACTTGTTCATCTTGTTCATCTTGTTGTGTGCTCAAGTTGTAAGACAAGCTATAAAGTTGTTGTGAAAGACTTGCACCCATCACCTTTTAGTCTTGTCAATCACTTTTCCCTAATTCAAGGAGCCTTGTTTTGTGGGATTAGTCTACCAAACATCACTTTCTTGAGTTTGAAAAGGGTGAAATACTACAAGATTTTATTTTCCCACCAAAAACACTTTGCAAACTATAACAAGTTGTGTGAATATTAACAAAAAAAAAAAAGGAGAGAAGAAAAACGTGTGGAACCATTGCATGCTTCCACGTCACTATAAGCTCAACTTAGGATATTCTTTGGTTGCTAATTGTTGATCCTTGGTTTCCCTTACTTGGTCCTAGAACTAATTAACAAACTAGTACATTCCTACTAGGTTGTCAACTAGATCCTTGAACCGTTTGTTCGTGTCAACGTTTATTTGAGTGCTTTTATTCGTTTGAATGAGTTGCTGATTTTTGACTCTAGTCCGGCAAGAATTCTTTGAGTCTTCAAACAAGAATCCATTCCGGATAAGAGCTTACTCATACCTTAAAAATTTCACGGTTACTAGCCAATTATACAACACTTGTGGAACACGAACTTGTGGTGAACTAAAGCGGATAATATCTTGACAATGGAAGGAACTACGTCTCATAGTGTGGATACTAATGCCCTTGATTCTATGAGGGTCACTCTTGAGGCCGTTACCCGGACACTTGAAAGGTTGAATTCAGAATTTGGGGCCGTGAGAGGGGACTTGGCAGCAATAAAGTGGGAAGTGTCGACTATTAGTGGGAGATTAGAACAAGTGGAGAGTCAAAGGAACTCTCGTCCTTCTACTCCTCTACATGTATCTACCAATGGTCATGATAGGACCTCCTCCGCAACCATCACCCCCGAAACAGTCCACCAAATGCTAAATGCACCCCAAGCTCCACTAAATACCGCAAGCCAAACTACCTATTTTCCTCCAAACCGAGACTCCACTAGACCACTACATTTCCAAGCCCCTCCAATTCCACAAGAGGGATTTGGACGCCAAGTACCTCCACTAAATCCGAACCCTCCATTCCAAGCTCCATTAACCCAAAGACCGCAAATTCCAAATCCTCCGAATCAAAATGGCCAAGGCCGACCAGCCCACTTTGAAGGATACGGTAGAGAGGAGTATGAAGGAGATGGAGCCTTTGATGATGCTTATATGAGGGAGGAGGAGTTAAGAGGGGGTCGAGGAGAACCTAGGAGATACCGGGGGTATGGAGATAGGGGAAACCGACACCAAGAGAGAGACGTAGGCATCAACACCATCAAGTTGAGCCTACCCATCTTTAAGGGTGAAAGTGATCCCGAGACCTACTTAACTTGGGAATCGGCTTGTGACAAAGTTTTCCAAGTTAATGACATCTCGGACGAAAAAAAGAGTTGCTACGCTATAGCTCACCTTGAGGGCTATGCTAACACTTGGTGGGAGTATGTTAAACGATTTGGTAATGAATTGGTCGATGGGCAGCCACCACCTTGGTATCGGTTGAGGTATTTGATGAGACAACGATACCTTCCCGAGAGATATCGTCATGAGTTGCTTGCTAGATTATATGGCTTGCGGCAAGGAGACAAGAGTGTGATGGCCTATTTTGACGAGTTCCAACAACTCATGTTGAAACTTGATCATCGTGGGGAGCAAATCAGTCACGACATCATCCGGTTCAAGTGTGGGTTGAACAAAGAGATCTCCACTCATTTGACCCATTGACGGTATATTCCAAGCGGCCCTTGAGATTGAAAGGGAACTTAAGGAGAGATCATCCTTCAAGGCAAGGGTACAAACCCCCTCGGGTTGGACCAAAAACAAGGACCAACCCGCCCCTACGAAGCTGCCCGAGTCCAAAACCGTCCCTAAATTCCCTCCGAAACCGGAGGCTCACAAATATCCCAACCCAAAGGGGTTCCAATGCTTCAAGTGCCAAGGTTGGGGGCATAAGGCCAACGAATGTCCGAACCGGCGCAATGTGATCCTACGAGAAGGAAAGGTGTACTACCTTGGTGAGGAGGTGGTTTCCGAAAGGGGAGAGGATGAGGCCGAGCCTCAAGATGGAGAGGGAGCTGAAAATGGGCCGAATGATGATGAAGTAGATGGTAGTGAAGATGTCTATCCACAAGAGGGGGAGTGTGTGGTTCCAAACTTTGTGGTTAGACGTGTCATGATTAGTAAGGCGATAGATGACCCGAGTCAAAGGGAAAATCTATTCCATACTAAGTGTCTTGTAAAGGAGAATGTGTGCACCTTGGTGATTGATAGTGGTAGTTGTACAAATGTTGCGAGCTATGCTATGGTAAATTTCTTGAAGCTACCAACTACACCACACACTAGTCCTTACAAGCTACAATGGTTGAATGATTGTGGTGAATTAAGGGTCACGAGGCAATGTGTGATTCGGTTTAAGGTGGGAAACTACCACGATGAGGTACTTTGTGACGTGATCCCAATGCAAGCATGTCACTTGTTGTTAGGTAGACCATGGCAATATGATAGGTCTACTAAGCACGATGGGAGGTCCAACCGGTATACGCTTGAGAAGGATGGCCGAAAGGTCACACTTCATCCTCTCTCACCCTCCCAAGTAAATGAGTGGCATCAAAAGATGAGGGAGTTGAAGGGAAAGGGGGAGGAATCCGGAAAGGGAGAAAAGGGGGGGAGTGCCGTAGGTGAGGAAGTAGGGACATCCGAGGTTGTCCCAACGACAAGAGAGATGGAAAACGTAGTGATGTTGGCTAGGAGGAAAGAACTCTTCGTGGACCATGATGAAAACAAGTCGATGTTACTTTTGGCCCATTGTTTTAATACTAACCCCACTAATTCTTCCATTTCCCCTTTGATTTCTTGTGTGTTGCAGGAGTATGAAGATGTATTTCCTCAAGAACTTCCGCAAGGATTACCCCCTGATACGGTTGGGGCAGCCTCCACACGTACACGGCCTTTCACACGAAGCCAAGCTCGGGAATTACAAAAACTCCAAGCTTTGTTCATGCAAGTGGCCGTGTGTGAGTTGGTGATTGAACCAACCAAGGACCTAAACGTTTTTATGTGTGAAGAGGGGTCCTAATGTGTAATAAACTACTCTTCAAGGTTGGCACAAGAAGCAAGGGCGGATGGGTCATTTTACCCTTTTTGTTGGTAGTATAAATAGAACATGTTAGAGAGTTAGACTTCACTTTTTGAATGCTGAAATTTGTAACCTAAAATACTAAACATTTCTCTCTCTCTTCCACACTTGGAAGCCGCCACTATTTCCTCACAAGTAGAGGGATACTTGTGTTGTCTCTTTGGCTAGAAACAAGGGTTTTGAGGTCTTTGAGTGCCTCTTGGTCCTCGTAAGAACTTGGTGTTTATATTCATTAGACTTAGGGTCCTCTCTTGATGTTAGGGTTCTTAGTTTCTTGAATGTTATATGTCAAGTTATCTATCTTTCTTTATCTTGTTGTTGTTGTTGATTTTGTTATCTTGAAGTCTAGTGAAGCCGTGTGGGGCTCTTTTCGATTCACTAGCATTGTTATCTATCTTGTTGTTCTTGTGTTGTTGGGCTGAAACACTGAATGTTAAACTTGTTGTTCTTGGTGTTGTTGGACTGAAATCCGAGTCTACTTGATGTTCTTGTTGTTGTTGGCTCGATTTTGTATCATTTGGTATCAGAGCTTGACCGGTTGTGTTCCAACATAACCCATCTTGGGCTAGTACACGGCTTAAACAAACAACACCAAAAAGGAAATTCTGAAAATCAGTCCCTTACAAGTGGAATCCGAGAATGATGTTGCATGTCTAGATCTAAGTGTTAATTTTGATTGTTTAGTGAGTTCCTAGTGTTGGTTTCTTTCTCACCAACACTAAGGTGTCTAGATCCGAATCTGAGCATGAAAACTTAAACATTGTGTAGTGACTTGAAGTGGCCGAAGTTGTATGTTGTTGATGACCAAAAGAAAATAAAATCGGTGGATGTTGTGTTTATGTGCTAAAGAAGTTGAAGAAGATTGTTGAGGTGTTCATCTTTTGAACTTGTTCATCTTGTTCATCTTGTTGTGTGCTCAAGTTGTAAGACAAGCTATAAAGTTGTTGTGAAAGACTTGCACCCATCACCTTTTAGTCTTGTCAATCACTTTTCCCTAATTCAAGGAGCCTTGTTTTGTGGGATTAGTCTACCAAACATCACTTTCTTGAGTTTGAAAAGGGTGAAATACTACAAGATTTTATTTTCCCACCAAAAACACTTTGAAAACTATAACAAGTTGTGTGAATATTGACAAAAAAAAAAGAGAAAAGAAAACGTGTGGAACCATTGCATGCTGCCACGTCACTATAAGCTCAACTTAGGATGTTCTTTGGTTGCTAATTGTTGATCCTTGGTTTCCCTTACTTGGTCCTAGAACTAATTAACAAACTAGTACATTCCTACTAGGTTGTCAATTAGACCCTTGAACCGTTTGTTCGTGTCAACGTTTATTTGAGTGCTTTTTATTCGTTTGAATGAGTTGCTGATTTTTGGTTCTAGTCCGGCAAGAATTCTTTGAGTCTTCAAACAAGAATCCATTCCGGATAAGAGCTTACTCATACCTTAAAATTTCACGGTTACTAGCCAATTATACAACACTTGTGGAACACGAACTTTTGGTGAACTAAAGCGGATAATATCTTGACAATGGAAGGAACTACGTCTCATAGTGTGGATACTAATGCCCTTGATTCTATGAGGGTCACTCTTGAGGCCGTTACCCGAACACTTGAAAGGTTGAATTCGGAATTTGGGGCCGTGAGAGGGGACTTGTCAGCAATAAAGGGGGAGGTGTCGACTATTAGTGGGAGATTAGAACAAGTGGAGAGTCAAAGGAACTCTCGTCCTTCTACTCCTCTACATGTATCTACCAATGGTCATGATAGGACCTCCTCCGCAACCATCACCCCCGAAACAGTCCACCAAATGCTAAATGCACCCCAAGCTCCACTAAATACCGCAAGCCAAACTACCTATTTTCCTCCAAACCGAGACTCCACTAGACCACTACATTTCCAAGCCCCTCCAATTCCACAAGAGGGATTTGGACGCCAAGCACCTCCACTAAATCCGAACCCTCCATTCCAAGCTCCATTAAACCAAAGACCACAAATTCCAAATCCTCCGAATCAAAACGGCCAAGGCCGACCAGCCCACTTTGAAGGATACGGTAGAGAGGAGTATGAAGGAGATGGAGCCTTTGATGATGCTTATATGAGGGAGGGGGAGTTAAGAGGGGGTCGAGGAGAACCTAGGAGATACCGGGGGTATGGAGATAGGGGAAACCGACACCAAGAGAGAGACGTAGGCATCAACACCATCAAGTTGAGCCTACCCATCTTTAAGGGTGAAAGTGATCCCGAGGCCTACTTAACTTGGGAATCGGCTTGTGACAAGGTTTTCCAAGTTAATGACATCTCGGACGAAAAGAAGAGTTGCTACGCTATAGCTCACCTTGAGGGCTATGCTAACACTTGGTGGGAGTATGTTAAACGATTTGGTAATGAATTAGTTGATGGGAAGCCACCACCTTGGTATCGGTTGAGGTATTTGATGAGACAACGATACCTTCTCGAGAGATATCGTCATGAGTTGCTTGCTAGATTATATGGCTTGCGGCAAGGAGGCAAGAGTGTGATGGCCTATTTTGACGAGTTCCAACAACTCATGTTGAAACTTGATCATCGTGGGGAGCAAATCAGTCACGACATCATCCGGTTCAAGTGTGGGTTGAACAAAGAGATCTCCACTCATTTGACCCTTCACCGGTTTGAAACCATTGACGGTATATTCCAAGCGGCCCTTGAGATTGAAAGGGAACTTAAGGAGAGATCATCCTTCAAGGCAAGGGTACAAACCCCCTCGGGTTGGACCAAAAACAAGGACCAACCCGCTCCTATGAAGCTGCCCGAGTCCAAAACCGTCCCTAAATTCCCTCCGAAACTGGAGGCTCCCAAATATCCCAACCCAAAGGGGTTCCAATGCTTCAAGTGCCAAGGTTGGGGGCATAAGGCCAATGAATGTCCGAACCGGTGCTATGTGATCCTACGAGAAGGAAAGGTGTACTACCTTGGTGAGGAGGTGGATTCCGAAAGGGGGGAGGATGAGGCCGAGCCTCAAGATGGAGAGGGAGCTGAAAATGGGCCGAATGATGATGAAGTAGACGGTAGTGAAGATGTCTTTCCACAAGAAGGGGAGTGTGTGGTTCCTAACTTTGTGGTTAGACGTTTCATGATTAATAAGGCGATAGGTGACCCGAGTCAAAGGGAAAATCTATTCCATACTAAGTGTCTTGTAAAGGAGAATGTGTGCACCTTGGTGATTGATAGTGGTAGTTGTACAAATGTTGCGAGCCATGCTATGGTGAATTTCTTGAAGCTACCAACTACACCACACACTAGTCCTTACAAGCTACAATGGTTGAATGATTGTGGTGAATTAAGGGTCACAAGGCAATGTGTGATTCGGTTTAAGGTGGGAAACTACCACGATGAGGTACTTTGTGACGTGATCCCAATGCAAGCATGTCACTTGTTGTTAGGTAGACCATGGCAATATGATAGGTCTACTAAACACGATGGGAGGACCAACCGGTATACGCTTGAGAAGGATGGCCGAAAGGTCACACTTCATCCTCTTTCACCCTCCCAAGTAAACGAGTGGCACCAAAAGATGAGAGAGTTGAAGGGAAAGGGAAAGGAATCCGGGAAGGGAGAAAAGGGGGGGAGTGCCGTAGGTGAGGAAGTCGGGACATCCGAGGCTGTCCCAACGACAAGGGAGATGGAAAATGTAGTGATGTTGGCTAGGAGGAAAGAACTCTTCGTGGATCATGATGAAAACAAGCCGATGTTACTCTTGGCCCATTGTTTTAATACTAACCCCACTAATTCTTCCATTTCCCCTTTGATTTCGTGTGTGTTGCAGGAGTATGAAGATGTATTTCCTCAAGAACTTCCGCAAGGATTGCCCCCACTTCGGGGAATTGAGCACCAAATTGACTTGGTACCGGGTTCACAACTTCCTAACAAACCGGCCTATAAGAGCAATCCCATGGACACTAAGGAGCTTGAAAGACAAGTTGAGGAGCTTCTCAACAAGGGATACATCAAGGAAAGCATGAGTCCGTGTGCTGTTCCGGTGCTTTTGGTACCAAAGAAGGACGGAACTTGGCGTATGTGCGTCGATTGTAGAGCCATCAACAAAATCACTATAAGGTATCGTCATCCAATCCCTAGACTAGATGATATGTTAGATGAACTCCACGGATCTTGTTTGTTTTCTAAAGTGGACCTTAGGAGTGGCTATCACCAAATTCGCATGCAACCCGGTGATGAGTGGAAGACCGCATTCAAGACCAAATTCGGTCTATATGAGTGGCTGGTCATGCCCTTCGGCCTTACCAATGCTCCTAGCACCTTTATGAGGCTAATGAATCATGTAATGAAGCCTTATATTGGAAAATTTGTGGTGGTTTACTTTGATGATGTGTTGGTATATAGTAAATCTATTGATGATCATGTAATGCATTTGAGATGTGTGTTTGATGTGCTCCGAAAGGAGAAGCTGTATGCCAACATGGAGATGTGTTCTTTTGGTGTTGATAAGGTTATATTCTTGGGTTTTGTCGTGAGCTCAAGGGGTGTGGAAGTGGACGATTCCAAGATAGACTCTATTCAAAGTTGGCCGACCCCTAAAACTATTGGAGAAATCCGAAGTTTCCACGGGTTGGCAAGCTTCTATAGGAGGTTTGTCAAAGGATTTAGCTCCATAGCAGCCCCCTTAACCGAGGTAATTAGAAAAGACGGACCCTTTAAATGGGGTGATGAGCAAGCTAGGGCTTTTGAGGCCTTGAAAGCTACGCTCATCTCGGCGCCTTTATTGCAATTGCCCGATTTTGATAAGATGTTTGAAGTAGAGTGTGATGCTAGTAAGGTTGGCATCGGGGCTGTTTTGATGCAAGAAGGTAAGCCCGTTGCGTATTTCAGTGAAAAACTCAAAGGGGCAACTCTTAATTACTCAACTTATGATTTGGAGTTGTACGCCCTTGTTAGAGCTTTGGGAAATTGGCAACATTATTTGTGGCCTAAGGAGTTTGTGATACGAACGGATCATGAGTCGTTGAAACACCTTAAGAGCCAAGACAAGTTGAATAGGCGTCATGCTAAGTGGATTGAGTTCATCGAGACTTTCCCTTATGTAATTCATTACAAAAGGGGAAAGGAAAATGTTGTTGCCGATGCCTTGTCTAGGAAGCATGTGCTTGTTGCTACCTTGTCTTCGAAATTGATGGGTTTTGAGAGCTTGCGGTTGTTGTATCCCGAGGATCCTACCTTTGCTCCTATCTTTAGGGAATGCGAAGAGTGGGGAAGGGACCGTTGGCTTAAAGAGAATGACCATTCCTCCTACTCTCGGTTCGATGGGTATTTGTTCAAAGGGAGGCGGTTGTGTGTTCCTTCTAGTTCTTGGAGGGAATTATTTGTGAGGGAGGCCCATGACGGAGGCCTCATGGGGCACTTTGGGGTAGACAAGACCCTCGGAATCTTAGAGGAGAACTTCTATTGGCCAAAAATGCACAAAGACGTCACTAAAATTTGTAGTCAATGCGTGGCCTGCCGGAGTGCGAAATCTCGTCTCCTACCTCAAGGATTGTACACCCCACTCCCTACTCCCCTTAGACCTTGGTTGGACATTTCGATGGATTTTGTTTTGGGGCTGCCAAGGACTAGAAAGGGCCGAGATAGCATTTTTGTTATTGTTGATAGATTCTCTAAAATGGCTCATTTTATTCCATGTGCTAAAACCGAGGATGCTCGTAGTGTAGCTTCATTATTTGTTGAACATGTTGTAAAGCTTCACGGGGTACCGAGGACTATTGTGAGCGATAGGGACTCCAAGTTCCTAAGTCTCTTTTGGAAGTCCATGTGGGGTAGGCTTGGAACGAAGTTACTTTTCTCCACGTCTTGCCACCCACAAACCGATGGCCAAACGGAGGTAGTAAATAGAACCTTAGGGTCTATGCTACGTTCTATGGTTAAAAGGTAAACTGACTTCATGGGAAGATCACCTACCCTTGGTGGAGTTTGCATACAACCGGGTAATACATTCGAGCACGGGAATGACTCCCTTTGAATGTGTTTACGGCCTAAATCCCCTTACCCCTTTAGATCTCACTCCTTTGTCTAGTGATCTCATGACCAGCTTAGATGGAAATAAAAGAGCCGAGGCAATGAAGAAAATGCATGAGACGGTGCGGCTCAAGCTTGAAAAGAAGAACCAAGAGGTTGCAAAAAGGGTAAACAAAGGGAGAAGAAGGCTTGTGCTTGAACCCGGAGATTGGGTGTGGGTGCATCTTCGAAAGGATCGGTTTCCAGCTCAAAGGAAGTCCAAATTGCTGCCAAGGGGTGATGGTCCTTTCCAAGTACTTGAGAGAATCAATGACAACGCCTACAAGATTGACCTTCCACCCGAATATCAAGTGCACAACACTTTCAACGTTGGTGATCTCTCCCTCGTTGATGCGGTTGAAGATGACCAAATGCTGAATTTGAGGTCAAATTCCTCTCAAGATGGAGAAGATGATACGGTTGGGGCAGCCTCCACACGTACACGGCCTTTCACACGAAGCCAAGCTCGGGAATTACAAAAACTCCAAGCTTTGTTCATGCAAGTGGCCGTGTGTGAGTTGGTGATTGAACCAACCAAGGACCTAAACGTTTTTATGTGTGAAGAGGGGTCCTAATGTGTAATAAACTACTCTTCAAGGTTGGCACAAGAAGCAAGGGCGGATGGGTCATTTTACCCTTTTTGTTGGTTGTATAAATAGAACATGTTAGAGAGTTAGACTTCACTTTTTGAATGCTGAAATTTGTAACCTAAAATACTAAACATTTCTCTCTCTCTTCCACACTTGGAAGCCGCCACTATTTCCTCACAAGTAGAGGGATACTTGTGTTGTCTCTTTGGCTAGAAACAAGGGTTTTGAGGTCTTTGAGTGCCTCTTGGTCCTCGTAAGAACTTGGTGTTTATATTCATTAGACTTAGGGTCCTCTCTTGATGTTAGGGTTCTTAGTTTCTTGAATGTTATATGTCAAGTTATCTATCTTTCTTTATCTTGTTGTTGTTGTTGATTTTGTTATCTTGAAGTCTAGTGAAGCCGTGTGGAGCTCTTTTCGATTCACTAGCATTGTTATCTATCTTGTTGTTCTTGTGTTGTTGGGCTGAAACACTGAATGTTAAACTTGTTGTTCTTGGTGTTGTTGGACTGAAATCCGAGTCTACTTGATTGATGTTCTTGTTGTTGTTGGCTCGATTTTGTATCACCCCCACTTCGGGGAATTGAGCACCAAATTGATTTGGTGCCGGATTCACAACTTCCAAACAAACCGGCCTATAGGAGCAATCCCATGGACACTAAGGAGCTTGAAAGACAAGTTGAGGAGCTTCTCAACAAGGGATACATCAAGGAAAGCATGAGTCCGTGTGCTGTTCCGGTGCTTTTGGTACCAAAGAAGGACGAAACTTGGCGCATGTGCGTCGATTGTAGAGCCATCAACAAAATCACTATAAGATATCGTCATCCAATCCCTAGACTAGATGATATGTTAGATGAGCTCCACGGATCTTGTTTGTTTTCTAAAGTGGACCTTAGGAGTGGCTATCACCAAATTCGCATGCAACCCGGGGATGAGTGAAAGACCGCATTCAAGACCAAATTCGGTCTATATGAGTGGCTGGTCATGCCCTTCGGCCTTACCAATGCTCCTAGCACCTTTATGAGGCTAATGAATCATGTAATGAAGCCTTATATTGGAAAATTTGTGGTGGTTTACTTTGATGATGTGTTGGTGTATAGTAAATCTATTGATGATCATGTAATGCATTTGAGATGTGTGTTTGATGTGCTCCGAAAGGAGAAGCTGTATGCCAACATGGAGAACTGTTCTTTTGGTGTTGATAAGATTATATTCTTGGGTTTTGTCGTGAGCTCAAGGGGTGTGGAAGTGGACGATTCCAAGATAGACTCTATTCGAAGTTGGCCGACCCCTAAAACTATTGGAGAAATCTGAAGTTTCCACGGGTTGGCAAGCTTTTATAGGAGGTTTGTCAAAGGGTTTAGTTCCATAGCAGCCCCCTTAACCGAGGTAATTAGAAAGGACGGACCCTTTAAATGGGGTGATGAGCAAGCTAGGGCTTTTGAGGCCTTGAAAGCTACGCTCATCTCGGCACCTTTATTGCAATTGCCCGATTTTGATAAGATGTTTGAAGTAGAGTGTGATGCTAGTAAGGTTGGCATCGGGGCTGTTTTGATGCAAGAAGGTAAGCCCGTTGCTTATTTCAGTGAAAAGCTCAAAGGGGCAACTCTTAATTACTCAACTTATGATTTGGAGTTGTACGCCCTTGTTAGAGCTTTGGGAAATTGGCAACATTATTTGTGGCCTAAGGAATTTGTGATACGAACGGATCATGAGTCGTTGAAACACCTTAAGAGCCAAGACAAGTTGAATAGGCGTCATGCTAAGTGGATTGAGTTTATCGAGACTTTCCCTTATGTAATTCATTACAAAAGGGGAAAGGAAAATGTTGTTGCCGATGCCTTGTCTAGGAAGCATGTGCTTGTTGCTACCTTGTCGTCGAAATTGATGGGTTTTGAGAGCTTGCGGTTGTTGTATCCCGAGGATCCTACCTTTGCTCCTATTTTTAGGGAATGCGAAGAGTGGGGAAGGGACCGTTGGCTTAAGGAGAATGACCATTCCTCCTACTCTCGGTTCGATGGGTATTTGTTCAAAGGGAGGAGGTTGTGTGTTCCTTCTAGTTCTTGGAGGGAATTATTTGTGAGGAAGGCCCATGACGGAGGCCTCATGGGGCACTTTGGGGTAGACAAGACCCTCGGAATCTTAGAGGAGAACTTCTATTGGCCCAAAATGCGCAAAGACGTCACTAAAATTTGTAGTCAATGCGTGGCCTGCCGGAGTGCGAAATCTCGTCTCCTACCTCAAGGATTATACACCCCACTCCCTACTCCCCTTAGACCTTGGTTGGACATTTCGATGGATTTTGTTTTGGGGCTGCCAAGGACTAGAAAGGGCCGAGATAGCATTTTTGTTATTGTTGATAGATTCTCTAAAATGGCTCATTTTATTCCATGTGCTAAAACCGAGGATGCTCGTAGTGTAGCTTCATTATTTGTTGAACATGTTGTAAAGCTTCACGGGGTACCGAGGACTATTGTGAGCGATAGGGACTCCAAGTTCCTAAGTCTCTTTTGGAAGTCCATGTGGGGTAGGCTTGGAACGAAGTTACTTTTCTCCACGTCATGCCACCCACAAACCGATGGCCAAACGGAGGTAGTAAATAGAACCTTAGGGTCTATGCTACGTTCTATGGTTAAAGGTAAACTGACTTCATGGGAAGATCACCTACCCTTGGTGGAGTTTGCATACAACCGGGTAATACATTCGAGCACGGGAATGACTCCCTTTGAATGTGTTTACGGCCTAAATCCCCTTACCCCTTTAGATCTTACTCCTTTGTCTAGTGATCTCATGACCAGCTTAGATGGAAATAAAAGAGCCGAGGCAATGAAGAAAATGCATGAGACGGTGCGGATCAAACTTGAAAAGAAGAACCAAGAGGTTGCAAAAAGGGTAAACAAAGGGAGAAGAAGGCTTGTGCTTGAACCCGGAGATTGGGTGTGGGTGCATCTTCGGAAGGATCGGTTTCCAGCTCAAAGGAAGTCCAAATTGCTGCCAAGGGGTGATGGTCCTTTCCAAGTACTTGAGAGAATCAATGACAACGCCTACAAGATTGACCTTCCACCTGAATATCAAGTGCACAACACTTTCAACGTTGGTGATCTCTCCCTCGTGGATGCGGTTGAAGATGACCAAATGCTGAATTTGAGGTCAAATTCCTCTCAAGATGGAGAGGATGATACGGTTGGGGCAGCCTCCACAGGTACACGGCCTTTCACACGAAGCCAAGCTCGGGAATTACAAAAACTCCAAGCTTTGTTCATGCAAGTGGCCGTGTGTGAGTTGGTGATTGAACCAACCAAGGACCTAAACGTTTTTATGTGTGAAGAGAGGTCTTAATGTGTAATAAGCTACTCTTCAAGGTTGGCACAAGAAGCAAGGGCGGATGGGTCATTTTACCCCTTTTTGTTTGTAGTATAAATAGAACATGTTAGAGAGTTAGTCCTCACTTTTTGAATGCTGATTTTTGTAACCTAAGAACACTAAACTTTTCTCTCTCTCTTCCACTCTTGGAAGCCGCCACTACTATCTCACAAGTAGAGGGATACTTGTGTTGTCTCTTTGGCTAGAAACAAGGGTTTTGAGGTCGTTGAGTGCCTCTTGGTCCTCGTAAGAACTTGGTGTTTATATTCATTAGACTTAGGGTCCTCTCTTGATGTTAGGGTTCTTAGTTTCTTGAATGTTATATGTCAAGTTATCTATCTTTCTTTATCTTGTTGTTGTTGTTGATTTTGTCATCTTAAAGTCTAGTGAAGCCGTGTGGGGCTCTTTTCGATTCACTAGCATTGTTATTTATCTTGTTATTCTTGTGTTGTTGGACTGAAAAACCGAAACTTTAAACTTGTTGATCTTGTGTTGTTGGACTGAAATCCGAGCCTACTTGAAGCTCTTGGTGTTGTTGGTTTGATTTTGTATCAATATCTCCTATTGGTTGGTCTTAGGTTGGCAAAGCTACTTTAATAGGGCCAGATTTTGTGAATGAGGCAATGGAAAAGGTTCAGTTGATCCACAAAAGGCCGAAGAAAACCTAGAGTGAATAGAAATCCTATGTAGATGTGAGAAGAAGGGAAATTGAGTTTTCTTAAGTAATTAATTCTATCATTTCCATCTCATCTATCAAGTGATGTCCACGTCAGAGCATGCATTCAGGAATTCAGTTCAGTCTATGTATTAGTTACAGATTCAGATGTTAAGTCATGATTTAGATCATAAGTATTCAGTGCATAATCTTAGTTTTTCCCTAGTAGTTTAGTTCAGACAATTTCATACAGGGATAAATGATCCCAAGGGGGAGATATTGTATAACCCTAAGTTTTCAAGATCTATACATATCAAAATATAGTCCACTAAGTTGGCTTTCCAACACTGTAAGTCTCTCCTTGATCCAATATCGTGGAAAAAATTTATGCAAATTTCCTTAAGTATCAGTTAGTTGCCAGTGTAATACGGATCCAAGGGGCATTATAGATCATTGGAGGCCAACACATAAATATGAATCAAGCTTGAGGTTTATCTTTGATACCAAAATTGAGAGTACAAGTGTGAAGCATGGACAAGAGCCACAATACACTCCAAGGCTTCCCTTCATAAGAGCCTTTTGGTCATTTCTTTATAGCAAAGAGGCACCTATGGAGTTCAAGGCCCCATTAAGGTCCTTTTGATCTTTTCACTATTTAATAGTTAGACTAAGTCTTTAAATAGCTTTCTTTCGGTTATTTTCCAGCAACTTTGAACATATAGTTGAGAATACTCTTTGAGTGTCTAAACAAGTGTGGAATCACTTGACATGTTTGGATTCTCTTGTGGTCAAACGTGGATTTGTTTGGCATTAGTTACACATTTAGAAATGGTGGTTGCTTGGGAATTCTGGTTCCTTTGAGGTCGACATAAGAACTTGGTGTTACTTGTAAGAATCTTTGGATCTTATTGTTTGATACACATTTTGGTTCTCAGTATTTGTGCATTTGTATGTCAAATTATCTATTATCCTTTCATACTGTTGTTTGTTTATCTTATTCTCGTGTTTGTGTTGTAATCTTAGTTTGGGTTGTTGTCTATTTTTATATCCTTCCCGTGTGTTTGATAATTGGTTTGTATCATTTGGTATCAAGAGCAATGCTTGATTTTGTTCCAACAAAATTACTTTAGGGGTTGTTGCCTAGAAAATCCAAAAATCTCACAAAAAATAGTTCTTGTTGTTGTTGTGTCTTGGCCGAAACTATAGTTGTTCTTGTTGTTGAGTCTTGGCAGAAAGTTCGACCTTATATATAGGAGTATTTTGTGTGTTTTGATTGTTTCTAGTATTAGTTTTTTCTTCACTAACACTATTTGAGGTTTGATCTAAAGTCTTGAGCTTGAAAATTTTGTTTTGTTGATGTTGGTGTTGAAGAATGGTGGCTTGAAAACGTGTAGATGATGCTTGTTGTTTAAAATTTGAGGTTGAACATGTGTTGTTGATGTTGGAGAGACCAACGTGAACCTTAGAACTCTAAGTTATCAAAGTTGTGTTCTAGGTGTTCTTCACCATATTCATAACTTATTGAAGAAAAAAGTGGTGGTATGATCTTAAAACAAGGAGGAAGAGAGTGTAGTCTTTTTTGTCTTAAAACAAGTCCCAAAATATACTAAAGAAGTAAGGGGACAAAAAAGACTTCCAAAAGACTAGTTACCAAAAGGGAGAAAGCAGGTTTTCCAAGACTAACTAAAAGTTGAAAGAGCCAACCACCCTTCAAAAAGGTGTTTTACCCAAAAGGTCCAAAGAAAGTCAATCCTTTTTTTAAGGTGAAAAAGGCTCCAAAGCTTGTTGTTATTCCCCCCAAAGCTGATTTTCACTCATCCAACTTGAAAATTGATCAATACAAATTGAAATAAGAAATTTTTTCAAAAAAATTTCAACCAACCAAAGGCTTCCATGTCACTAAATCCGTACAACTCACGTTTTAGGCTAAGAATTTTGGATTCTTAGTTTTGTTTCTTTGTTTATTTGGTTGCATTGTTTGATTATAATACTAATTATAAACTATTAATTATCTATTAGAGTGTGAATTAGTTGTTTGAGTCCACTTCTTTCGTGTCACCTTTTTGTTGTGTGCTTTTATCTTTTTATAATTCGTTGTAGTTTCTTGATTCACATCTGTACATATTTTCCTTGAGTCATCTCAAACAAGAATCTATTCCGACCTTAAGCCACAATTGTAACCAAGTACCTCATTGGAGTATAAATAGGATACCAATACTTATAACTCCAATTGAGTGATATTTCAAAGGTGTGAGCGTGAGGGATTGTGAGGCTGATTTTTTTGTTTTTCTAACCTTCACTTGTTGTTTTTGTTTTGTTTTGTTTAGCATTTGTTGATAGGTTAAATGGCGGATGAAAGGGAAATGCCTAGTTGGGCTAGTTCTTTCATTGAAAAGCTTGTCCTTTCCATGGATAGTTGATTGGGATCTTTTGAAGGGAGGATGGAAAGAATGGAAGGAAGAATGAAAGGGATGGAAGTTTCATTTTCAAGACGAATGGATACCTTGGAAGTTTGTCTAGACTCCAACCATTCAAGTCCTAAAAACTACCATGCCTCATCTAGTGGAATGCTCCCAACTGCTCCCCTACTATAACTCCAGATACACTTAACCAAATGTTTAATCCACCTACACAAGTATATGAACCAGGCCCTACTTATCCAAAAAAATGAAACCAAGTCCACCAAGAAGCTCCACAAAACTGAGAACCCCTAGAAATACTGAGATCCCCACTAAACTAAAACCAATAAATCTAAATTAATGATGTGGATGGTGAGGGTCCTTATAGAGGTAAGGAGTTAGTTGAAGTGACTCTCTTTACGGAATTTGTGAGAAATAGAAGAGGTTCTCATGGAGTAGGATATAGGGGTTGAGAGGGAAGGTTTGGTCCTGCTCATCATGGTAGAGGCAACTTGGGACACCATCCTCAAGTTCAAGAGGAACTTCAAGTAGATCAAGGGGGAAATGTGGGTAGAGACAGGGGTCTCAACTCCATTAAGATCACTCTTTCTACTTTCAAAGGAACTAGTGATCCATCTATCTATCTTGACTGGAAGCTACAATGCAATCGGATTTTCCAACTCAATGAGTTAACTCCCTACAAGAAGCCGCCCATGCCATTACTCAACTTAAATGGTATGCATCTACTTGGTGTGAGTCAAAATGGTTACAAAGAGCAAGAAATGGCAATCTTGACCTTCTGAATTAGGATTAATTGAAATCACTTATAACAGAGAGATATGTCACGGAAAGGTTCATGCAAGAGCAACTAACAAGGCTCTACAATTTGAAGCAAGGAGATAGAAGTGTAGAGTAAACCACTAAATCATTGCACAACTCGATTCAAAAGTGGCTTAGATTATGAAATTATCTCTCAACTAGTTATCCATAAGTTTGATCGAATAGAGGATCTTGTTAAAGTGACCATTGAGGTTTAAAGTAAAAATAATGACAAAAAGACCTTCAGATGGAACAAGCACACTGACTCCTATAAGTCCTTAGAAAAAAATTCCATTGATGGGGCTACCCAAAGGTATGCACCATAGCTTAAAGGTAACCCATCCTCTACTATCAATCCTAAAGGTATTATTTGCTTTAAATGTCAAGGTTGGGGTCATAAGTCTAGTTAATACCCTAACCAAAAGAACATTATGTTGGTGGAGGGTGATTCTTACTTTGGTGGGGGTAAAGTGACCCTAAACGATGGTAGTGAGGAAATCTCTCAAGAGGATGATGAAAAAGATGGTAAAGTTAAAATTATAGAGAAAGAAGGAGATATCTTTGTACCTTGTAGGTTGATGATGAAAGATCCTAATGAGTATGTTTTGCCCGAAGAAGGAGAGGTCTTGAATTTTAACCTTTTGATAAGGAAGAACCCGAATGGAGAAGATGGGGAGTTTCGGGTTAAAGATGAAGGACTTGGTGTCCAAACCAAGCACTTGTTTTTCACCATATTTGGTACTAGCATGGTGCCATCTTCCAAGACGAGATCAAGCTCAAGTCTTTGCTCCAAAGGTATGTACCTACACCCTCCTATTTATAGCGTCCCTTGGAATCATAATGACATTTACCCTAGAGTAGACAATGCTATGAAGATTTTATTTAAAGTATTCCCTAGAGGGTGTTGATGTCTTTATTTAAAGTATTCACGTGATGGCCCATAATTAGATGTCATGCCTCAAATCCTGTTGGGGCGGACAGGCACCCGTAGCCGTAAAGGCCCGAGAGAACCAATTCATAACCTTGTACTTCCCATGCATGTAACTGTAACAACCAAATGTTCTGACAACATAATATTATGTATCGATGAAAATACCTACACATATACTCCCAAAATGATATGTACAACACTTGGCCGGTGGGGCCACCATGTCTAAAATCAGGACACTACCATAACTTTACATTAGTCTACAAAGCCTCTAAAAGATACATAGACTTAGTTAGGGTCGGGAAAAACCCCCGCCCTACTCTTGACTTACTGTACAATACCAAAATATATGGAACAGATTCGGAAAGCCCCGAATCAACCTGGAGCTCACCAATAGTCCCTGAAAAGCCTGTGCTCCTACTAGTGAGTTGTATGAGCTGAAGTGCCTCAGCCTGCAGCATGAAATGCAGGTCCCCCGTGAGGGACGTCAGTACGAAAATATGTACTGAATATGTAAGGCAGAAAGTAGCAACACACTTGATACAAAAGCTCAATAGAAATCCAATACAAGTGTATAAGTAGTACTAGTAGACCACCTATATAAATACTTGTGGGACAATGTACATTACATTCTTTCTTCGTTTTACCTTCTTACTTCATAATCTTTGTAATCCATATAATGCAAATGACCAGCTGATCAGTGGTAAATAGATAAATTAGGATCGGCCCATGCTAGGCTTACGCCCCTGAGCTGCCACCTATATATAAAGATTGGGATCGGCCCATACTAGGCTTATGCCCCTGAGCTGCCACCCATAAATAAAGGTATCGAGATTGGCCCATGCTAGGCAAGTGCCCTTGAGCTGCCACTCGTCATTTTACAGATTTGCAATACTTAGTTTATTAGCCTTTGAGATTGTTGCCTTGGTGGTCATCACATTATGGTACCTTGAACCAGTAATACGCTAATAAGAGACATGTAAATAGACACTTAATGCAACAACAATGAGGTACGGAGCTGTTGGCACACAAATAAAGTATTTAGGAGCTGAAATAACACATGGGTCTTATTTGAACAAACGGAGAACTCCTGAAATTTTCTAGTGAAGATAGACGCACAGATTTAATAATAAGCACGTATTGAGGTGTTCTAATGCGTTAGAGAATGGGAACAAGGTCATTGGATACATGGAGTGTAATGTGCTGCCATTGTCTATCACTTTGTTATAGGATAACCTCGGAAACTTGCTTGATGGAACAATTGTACGATTTCATGCCAAAGAGTGTGAAATAGAGTATGCCTTGCATACCTGGTTATTTGACTCCGAAACTAACCCGACTTGCCTTCCCGCCTTTTATATTACTTATCTACAATAGAATATATGGTAAACTAGTATTAGTAACCAATCAACATATTTGAGATACTTAATTTCACCCAAAACAGTAACCGGGCAACAACTATTACTCTATCAAACAAGGGTGTTATTTTAACCCTTTTTTTCCTCTACACCCACATACCATATAGGTTCTTATAAGGTTCACCAAAACCACCTCGACTTCATTACACATTCCAAATAATACGCAAAATAGATTGGGCAGCAAGCATTAGTTCGGTGGTGTATCACCACATCTTTCTTCTATAATTCATTACAAACTCATCACACCTTTATCCAACTTCAACTTGGCAGCCCATAACATATACATACAAAACAGTCCACAAAACAGTCCCAAACCCCTTTTATTGTAGCAATCAATTATTGAACTCATCATCTCTTGAGTTCTCAATAACAAGACATCCATAATCCCCTCTCAAATTCATATATAAGAAAAACAAAATGGGGCAGTCACCTGACCTCAATTCAGCAACTTATTCTTTTAATTGAACTCTTCAAGAGCTTGAACTTTCCTTCACACTTAAACCAAAAAAGAAGAAAAAAAGTTCCTCAATAACAAGGAAACATGACCAAACAGCTTGTTCTATAATCAGCCATATACTTATAGTCAAACACTTATAACTTGTTTCCCTAATCTCCCATGAGATAATTAAACAAAACCTTAAGTGTTTTTCACTTACCTTGGGCTGCAAAGGGGAGGGTTTCTTCAAGAACCCTAGAAGGAAAAATAGGGCTGCTGCTCTTGTTGTTTTTGAGAGAGTAGAGAGATTTGCTGAAATATACTCTTTTTTTGTAACTTAAAAGTGAAGTAAAATGACCAGCAACTTGGCCTTTTAAAGGCCCTATCTTGTCCACCTCCTTAGCTGCGTTTTGGACCATAAAATTGGTCAAATTGGTCCAAGTAGGTGATGCACCTACTTAAGGGTCCAAGCTGCTGAAACTTCAAAGTAGGTGATGCACCTACTTGCATAATTTCTTGTTGGGCTCAATTATATTTGGGCCTTGGCAGATTGGTGTGTTGGGCCACTTATCCATTTTCTTTCTCTTTTGTTCAATTTGGCCCAAATGAGTATATTAGCATAGACCCAAATCTGATCCATAGCCATGGGTCCATTAATTTGGTTCAAACAACTTAAGTAGGTGACTCACCTACTAGCTTAAATAAGTCAAGCAAGCACCTCAATATTTTGCTCCATTTTCAGCTTCTAATCCCTTTAATCTAACCTTCAACTTATACACACTTGGTCACTTTAAACTTTTGATTCAAATACTAGCTTACGACTCCAAGTTTAAATAGTTATCTTAACGTTAACTTAGTTGCATCACATTAAACTATACGGGCAGCCTCTATAATTCCATCTACACCATTAATAATTGCATAACAAATCTCATCCGTTACCTATACCATATGACCATACCAGGTTCCATATAATTAGAATAAGTACAAGCAAGATACGGGATGTTACATTAGAAGTTATACTCATTACGAGTAGTCATAGTCACGATAGAAATGACTTTTAGATTAAGCCTAATGACTGCGACCCTACTCCACGACTTGAAGTTAGTGACCATGAGTTGTTAGGAATTACTCATATTCACAACAATGTATTATTATGTATCCATGGAAGCGGTAACATGTTCAGCACATGAATCGCAATCAAACATTTTTAGTTATTATGTAGAACCATAACTTGAATAATAAGTGATCCAGAAATCGTGCCTCAGACTATGACTCCACCTAACGACTCATAGTCAGTCGTAACGTGTCTTTAGGAAGGTAGTCGTAGTCTTAAAAAAATGGATCCAAGATATCAAGGACTCAGGTGATGAAACAGGCCATGACTCATAACCAGACGTGATTAGTCATGGGGTGAGTCACAATGACTGGAACCAGAAATTCCTGCACATTTTAAATAAGGGATCTTTCATAATTTCTACCCCTTCTTAACCCAAACCCACGTTGTTCATAAAATCTTCCGATCTTATTGGGTTTCATCACATCATCATAATATCCTGTAACCATGTTGGGTAATATCACATCATCATAATATCCTAATCAATATTAATAATTGAGAATGAGACCTACGATGGTTAAAGTAAAGTACAAAACCCACGAGAGCTAAAGGAAATAGAAAGCCCCGCACACCTAAACCCATGTAGTTTACCCTTCCAAAACATTATTTATTTTGGATAAATATTACCCTAACCTCTCATAACTTCAAAAATCACTTCTCTTAGCAAAATAAAGCAATTCACTTCTTCCTCAGAACAAACTAGGGTTTCTTAAGAAAAGATCAACTTTAAGGATTACTTCAAGGCTTCTACACTCAAGTATGTGTGATTTTATTAATGGGAACCTTACGCCCATTGAGTCCCAATAACTTCCTAAATTTACAAGTACAAACCCTTTTCTCTTTTGTTGGAATTTGATGTTGGGTATATTTATGCATTCTAACCTTGCTATTTTAGCCCTTTTAGCTTTGTTTTGAGGATAAATCATGTGATTTATGTGCTGATAATGAAATAAATAATCATTCAAGTGTCCATATATGAGTTCGCAATGTTTAATGGTGTTTTCAAACAAATTTGGATTCTAATTGATCATTTAGAATTCCACCAATAAAACTAGTGTGACTAGCTTGAGTTAGGTGTTTGTCTAGTCTATCATGTTGGGTTCTAAGATGTTTAATGAGTTTATAAGGTTTTTATTATGTATTTATATGTGAAAAAACTTATTTATAATGTTTAAGGGTCAATTGGATCAATACAAGAGTCAAAAGAACAAGTTAAAGATCAAAGTGTAATTAGCCTATGCTTAGATAGTGTTTTTAATTCGCCGTTGAGGATGTTGTGTTGTTTTCAGCACTAAATTGTTGGGTTTAATTATATAGTAGTCTTTTTTAATGTATTATGATGATATATGAAGTATATAAAATCTATAAAAAAATTGGAAACAACTTAAAAAGGCTTGGAAATGATCACAGAAGCACAAGATACAAGCTAGATGCAATTTTGACACCTGAAATGTATTGGACGAGTGTAGGCTCATGGAGCATCACCTGGGAAAGTCCAACACACCAATGGATTCATAAGGTTCCAAAAATTATATCCCATTGAGTATCGGTGGCTATAGAGATGAAGGAGCCATCGTGTTGTAGTGAAAATTCAATCAGTGTTCGTTAAATTCCAGAATCTTGGCGCAATTATGCCGCATCGCGGTCCTATGGCGATTGGCATGTCACCGCAATGTGATGACCATCAAAAGAGGAAAAATCATACCCAAATTTAGGAGGAGGATGTGGAAACCAAATCCTATGCGATTTATGACTTGTTTACTATAAATATAACTTTTTAAATCACTTTTTAAATATCTTGGAACCCCTATATCGATTGGAACAACATTGGAGGCTACCACAACTTCATTTTACATTTTTATTAATTTAATTTAGCTTTATTTATGGTTTTTATTCCTCAAACAACTATTTGGATGTTGATTATGGCTATGAGTGGCTAAAAACTCCCTTTCCGTGATCAAAGCCAAGAACATAAGTACAATTGTTTTGAATTAATTTTGTTTGGTTTGCTTATCATTGTTGGTTGTATTTTTATTTTAGATTTAACTATTTGATGGATTGATCACACGAAAAATATACATATTGTCACCCTAGTGATCTCGGGAGAGGGAATAGGGAGATAGAAGGAATAGACAAAGTATGATTTTTATTCTTTTATGAAATAAACAATTTGATTTATTGTCTAGGACAGGGATGTACTTAGATGCCTTACTTCATTCAAACGTAGGATGATATCTTTCATACACTTAATTGGATTATTACATCTCCGCTCAATGATTGATACGGGACAAATGGCCATCTTATATTTTGATGACATCTTTGGAGGCCAACATATAGAGGATCAAGACTTGGTCACCTCGAGAATACAAGAACATGCATGGAGAACCTGTTTTGAGCATAACTTAAAGTAATCTCGCGTGTGGAAGATTGCTTGGAGCATTTAAGATTGAGGACTCACGGTTTTGGACCTTAATTAAGGGCATTTTGGACATTACACATGGTGTACTAACACACCATGGCCGCACCTATCATTAAGGGCAAGGTGGTCTTTTTGTCTTCTTTTGTAATACACTATAAATAGGTCATTTTAGCTCATTTCTTAGGGATTTTCAGATTTGAGAGGATGAAGAATTGAAAGACATAACTTCTCTCTTTTGAGAGTGTAACACCCTTAGTTGTAGGACTTGGAAAAGTCATCTTTAGCATAGGGCTTGGAAAAGCCAATATTGATCTTTGCTTGGAAACGGTAGATCTTGAGGCGAGTTCATTCCCTTGGTGGTCACCGTAAGAGTGTGGTTTTGATTGTTACATTCATTAGGGGTTAGTGTTTAAATACACTTGGTTCTTAATCTTGTAATAATCTTGGTCTCACTATCTATCTTTATTTTTCTTGCAAATCGTGTATGTGTTGTGTAGTGGACTGTTTTGGGGTCTTCGTTGAATCCAAAACTTGTATTATTGTTGTTCATCTTGTTCATCACGTTTTGGTACTGTTTTGGTGTTAAAATATACTCTTGTATCTTGTATTCTTGTTGTTGGTAGCGAATCCGAGTGAGGTCTCCATCTTGGTCCTCGAATCCTTAAGATTAGTGGACTGATTTGGTGTTTGTTTCGTGCTCCCCTTGTCAATCCCGTATCATTTGGTATCAAAGCTTGGCTTGATATTGTTCCTACAAGATCAATCTTGGGCTTGCTTGTTAGAAAATTCAAAAAAAAAGTGTTAAAAACTGAAAAATCAAAAAGAAGCAAATCTGTCCATTTTGTGTTCTTGGCCGAAATTGTGTTATTGTTGTGTCTTGGCCGAGATTTTTACTTGTTTTGTTGTTTCTAGTGTTAGTTTTCTTCATCTCTAACACTCTTTAGTCTAAATCTAAGTTTGAGCTTACATTGTTGGTGTTGTATACGTGAACTTGGACTTGGCCGATTTGTTGTTGAACATTGTTGTGGTGGGCTGTTTTTGGCCTTGTGGCTTTCATCTTGTTGTTGTTATAAGCTTGGCCAAGTGATAGTGTTGTTAATTGGTGGATTGAGAACCATTTTGTTGAAGGTGTAGTTGTCTTGGCCAAGTGTTGGAGATATTGTTATTGTGGAATTTGGGAGTGGCCGTGTGAAAAATTGTTGGTGTTCTTGGAGATTATTGTTGTAGTTCTTGGTGTTGTTGTTGTTGTTCTTGATGTTCATCACCACCTTCATATATTGTTGAAGATAAAGTGAATGTTAAATCTAAAAAGTTGAAGGAAAAGGGTGTATTATTTGTTAGTCTTGAAAGACACTACAACCAACAAAGACCTATCAATCAAGTCTCAACCACTTTCCAACACTTTTCCATGATTTAAGGATCCATGTTTTAAGGAGAAGTACAATAAAGTCAAGTCTTGAAAACTTGAAATTGAAAAGGGCTCCAAGACTTGTTTGAATTTCCCTCCTTAAACAAATTCCACCAAAGTCCAAATTGAAAAATTGACCAAGACTTGAAATTGGACAACAAAAGTTGTGTGGGACCGAAACCAATACGTGACTGCCATGTCATCACTGCTACTGTTCACGCAATATTTCCGAGCTCAAAATTTTAGATTCTTAGTTTCATCTTATTGTTTCATTAGTTTCATGTCTTGATTCTAGAATTAATTAACAACTAGTAATCACCTACTTAGTTGTAGATTAATTATTGAATCCGTTTCTTCGTGTCTTCGTTGTTTGTGTGCTTTTCTCATTTTTAACTCGTAGTAACTTCTTTGTTTCAAGTTCGTAAGTGAATTTTATTTTTGTGTCTTGTGTCGATCAAACAAGAATCTATTCCGGCCACCAAGTAGAATTGGCATCCTATTGACTACCGGAGTATAAACAACCTTTCAATATTTGCCGCTCCAATTGTGAGAATCACAAAGGTGAGTGAATACGAGTGTTAGTGAGAAGTTTTTACTACTAATCTTGTTTGTTCATTTTGTAGGTTTAAAAGGTGATATAAGGGGAATATGTCTTCGATAGCCGGGGATTATTGTGACTACAACATGGGAGACTATGATTGTAGTGAAGGGTTTTATGGCTACGAAGTTGAGGGAGATTGCGGAGGCTATGAAAATAGCCATGATCGAGACTTGGGCAGATTTGAAAGTTACTGTTTTAAGGGAGAAAATGAGGTGAATAAAGTACCTAGTGCTTATGGTGACTTTGGAGATGATATAAGACCTCGTGGTGGATCTTATGATGATGTTGGGGCATGTGAGGAGTCTTACAATTCTCACTCCGAACCTAGATTTGGTGTTAGGTATAACCCTTTCGTTCGCAAAGCTTATGAGAGCTATGATGAGAGTACACGTGAGGAGTGCGAAGATTTATATTCTCCACCTTGTAGTACTCCTTATCAAGATCGATATAGTGTGAATGGTTATACTAGCTCTAGTGGAGGTTGTCCAACAAGAAGAAGAGGGTATGCATCTCCAAAACCGAAGGGTACTCGTGAGCTTTATAATGTTGATCCAAGAAGGAGTGTACACTCTGGAAAGGTGACCATTTGTGGGATACCGGGCTGCCTCATTGTATTAAATGATAGGTACTATAGTAACTACATCATTCCATCCATGGTTGACTTCTTGGGGTTGTTTCGTGAGCCTTTACTTGTTCCATACTTCTTGGACGGGTTTAAGGTTACCGAGAGGGTCAAGGTTCTCTTCTCCCAATTTGAATACCATGAGGAGGTGTGGTGCGATATTCTTCCATTGACATACGGTCATGTATGCTTAGGTGCCGATTGGTTTGCACAACATAGAGTTCCAAACGTGCAAAATTGGCCAAATATTGTAAGAGATCAATGGGGGAATCGCCTCATGACTTACTTTCTGCCCAAGCCATGGAGAGAAATGCCTACCTACTCCAACCCGAATTATTATGAGAGACAAAAGATTGAGAGGAGTAAGGGGGTGCAAGGTGGTAATCCGAGAGTTGAAAAAAGAGAGGTTGTGTGGAGCAAAGTGAGGGGATTACCACCAAACGATGCTAACATTGGTTGTCCTTCTATTTCTAAGGACATTTGTGTAGGTACCAACATGGCAAGCGAAAAAGAACAATGCCAAAAGGAAGTTGCTGCCCAAGCTTTTGGAGGACCTTCACACCATGACAAAGAAGAATCTACTCAAGGACTTCAAGGTAAAATGGATAACTCTTACACTTTTGTACATGTGAATGATAATTGTGTGGCTAGTAGCCCATTGAGTGTGAGTTGTAGTTTTCCTATATGTGAGTCTATTGTTTCTTTGCCACTTGATGATGATGTACATATTGTGAGTTTGGATACACTAGTTGACCCTATTGATAACAAAATTGACTCCGCTTGTGAGATCAATTTGTGTCCACCTAGTGTTGAAGCCTATATGTTGAATGGAAGTACATCGTCTTGTGTAATGGGTGTTGATCAACTTGTTCGTGAAAACTGTCCACCACTTGAGTATGTGTGTGATGTGCTTAATAGGACTCAAGTGAGTGAAATATTTGAAAATGTTGGTCAACAAAGTGAGAATGAACCCGAGAGCTCTTCTTGGGGTAATATTGTGTTTGAAACATCCTTGAAACTTGATATTGATCATTTAGAGAGTGAGGAACTTTCTTGTTCCAAATCTGTCCGTGAGGTAGATCACACTCCTTTTAGGTATAATGTCTTGTTTGAAGATGATTTAAACACTCCTAATGAACCTAGTGGTGAAAATAACGGTATAGCTTGCCTTGGAAGCTATAGCCTATATGCTAACCCACTATGGTGTGACAACATTCCTCCTAAAGAGGGAAATCTCTTCTTGGAAGATGAGAGTACTCTTAAGGGTAAGGAATGTGTAGTTGCGGAAGCTACTTCTTCTGCTACTTTGTGTGATTTCATTGTTGAGAGTACTCATGGTGATTATTGGGAAACTAGTAGTGAGTACACACATGAGAGCACCTTAGTAGAAGTCGATTTGAGTGATACCTTTCTCTACTCTCTATTTGATTTGGATGATATGTATGTTATTGTAGAGAGTATGTCATTTAGTTTAGGTGTAGATCTCGGGAAAGGGAAGTGTTGTCGAGACCCATGTCTATGGCCACTTTTCCCATTTGACCCCGGTGCCAAATTTAGAAATGGTGATGTTGGTGCACCAAACTTGTTGCTTGGTCTACATGACAAGCAAAGTGTTACTCTTGATGTATCCTATACCCAAATCCTTTGTACATCTTTTATTGAGTTTTTAATATTCCTTTCAAAGGATTCATGGTTATATTGCAAATATGTGCAACCTTGGCATGTTGAGATGATTTGTTATGCTAACCCTAACCCTCATGCCATGAGGAATTTGTATTTGTTTCTCCTCTCTTCTGTTTTGCAAGGTTTGGATTCGAGGTCGAATCCTTTTCAAGAAAGGGAGGATGATACGGGACAAATGGCCATCTTATATTTTGATGACATCTTTGGAGGCCAACATATAGAGGATCAAGACTTGGTCACCTCGAGAATACAAGAACATGCATGGAGAACCTGTTTTGAGCATAACTTAAAGTAATCTCGCGTGTGGAAGATTGCTTGGAGCATTTAAGATTGAGGACTCACGGTTTTGGACCTTAATTAAGGGCATTTTGGACATTACACATGGTGTACTAACACACCATGGCCGCACCTATCATTAAGGGAAAGGTGGTCTTTTTGTCTTCTTTTGTAATACACTATAAATAGGTCATTTTAGCTCATTTCTTAGGGATTTTCAGATTTGAGAGGATGAAGAATTGAAAGACATAACTTCTCTCTTTTGAGAGTGTAACACCCTTAGTTGTAGGACTTGGAAAAGTCATCTTTAGCATAGGGCTTGGAAAAGCCAATATTGATCTTTGCTTGGAAACGGTAGATCTTGAGGCGAGTTCATTCCCTTGGTGGTCACCGTAAGAGTGTGGTTTTGATTGTTACATTCATTAGGGGTTAGTGTTGAAATACACTTGGTTCTTAATCTTGTAATAATCTTGGTCTCACTATCTATCTTTATTTTTCTTGCAAATCGTGTATGTGTTGTGTAGTGGACTGTTTTGGGGTCTTCGTTGAATCCAAAACTTGTATTATTGTTGTTCATCTTGTTCATCACGTTTTGGTACTGTTTTGGTGTTAAAATATACTCTTGTATCTTGTATTCTTGTTGTTGGTAGCGAATCCGAGTGAGGTCTCCATCTTGGTCCTCGAATCCTTAAGATTAGTGGACTGATTTGGTGTTTGTTTCGTGCTCCCCTTGTCAATCCCGTATCAATGATGTAGTTGTAATATCAAAATAAGGTAAACGATTAGAGGCCGGGAGACCGTGATCATGTAATTAAACCTACGAATCAACAACCAAAAAAGGCAAGTTAATTAATAAAGTTCAATAACATAGTATGATAGTTCGAAGTGCTTTAACCATGGGTTTTCTCCTATTGATTGTTTCAAGACATTTATATAACGCATTGTTTACTTTTCTTTAATTTACAAACTACAAACTCTTTTTGGTTACTCTCGCATTAATTGAATCTAAACCGTGAACTAGAATTACCTAGTTGTTAGATCAAGTCTATGTGGTATCGATAACTCGGCTTTTTTAAAGGCCACTTTACTACTTGGTAGACCACGTACACTTGCGTGTGTGCTTGGACTCTATTAGAATCAAATTCAAATATGAGATTTATCAACTTCATCTTAGTTGTTGTGGTATGAACCACGAAAATATGCTTCCCCATGAGAATTGTTTCCATATGTTAGATAATGTCACTTGTCCATAACATGATTAGCTATTGAGTTATTGAGTACTCTTCTTTATTTTCTATAAAAAGGTTTGTTTATTCCTTATCATGTTCTATTTCATTAGTCTGCGCTAGTGGGCTATGATCACTTGATACTGAGATATTCATGCATGCTACAAATTTAAGGTTATAAGTCATTCATAGCATGATTGTTGTCATGACCCGAGACTACCCCCTAGTGTAACACGGTGCTTAGAACAACAAGTGTTCCCAAGCTAACCCATGAACTGGCATGATACTTGAGCAACTGATTAGAATATATAAAATAGCTAAATTTGTTGTGCGGAAGCATAATCATGTCATAATCTGAATAAACATTATACTGATAAAGTTTAAAATCTGATAAAACTGAAGAGAGAACTAGGATTTACAATTCATGACTCTGATTGACTATCTATAAAGCCTCTATTATACTGACTATAGATAGATAGGACATCCCTACAACTATCACTAATCAATACATACAAATAAATACAATACAGTACATGAGCTATAATTCACTAGAGTCCCTAAAATAGGAGAACTCATCACCTACTGGCTGGAAGCTACAAACAACCTAATTATAATATGTAGGCTACAACTGTACCTATAGTATGAGACAATGTATCACATAGACATATATATGGATCAGTACTTTGGAATGTACTAAGTAAGTGGTGGTGAATGCAATAAGTAAAACTGGTTACATTTAAAATCTTAAAACCTACATGCTAAGTGCAAGTAGACTCACCTAGAGACTGAAATAAACTAAAAGTTGTAGTATTTTAAGACATAATATGATAAGCTGGTGAATCACTACACTTAGTTTCTTAAATCTTTACTTTTGTAGAATGAGTGGAAATGAAGCTGGGAAGTGGTAAAACATAAATATTGTATGTACATTTGATGTAAAGTTGAACATGTTGTAAAACTATACTGAAGATCATGTATGAATTCTAGGTCTGAAACTATTGGATGGAAACTAACATAACTCGAGGATCTGAATATACCGATATACTGAGCACGAATGCATGAACATATAAAATAAAACATAACATGTACTGCGATGATCTGATTAACTGAATAACTGATGCGAGTGTGACTGAATGATTGAAATCAAAGTAAAGGGATAACTAATGTGTATATACTGAGTAACTCATATCTAAATACAGACTAGCTGATTTACAAATACTATATGCTGATGATTAAATACTGTATAACTATCATCTGAATACTGATCAACTGATAACTGAATACTGATTAACTGGTATCTGTTTACTGATTCACTGATATCTATATACTAATTAACTAATATCTAAATGTTGATCATGTAATACTGAATTGTACTTAGTCTGAATAACTGGACTGAAACTGTGGGAGGTATCATATAACTTACATGCCTCAATCTGAGCTAATTAAGGTTCAACCTGTAACCCTAGTTCGAAGGGTGTCAGCACCGTGCCACGGGTACTATCATTGGCTGTGTGGATCGACTAAACTAGTGTCCTGAAGGATAGGAGTCACCCAATACTAAAAGGTGCTCTCATGAGATATGTGTCAACCCTCAACTAGCTGGAAGACATCTCAAACCAATACTGGATACATAGTTTTGGAACTCAAGGACTGCTACTAAAGGTCACACCCTTTACTGGAGGGTGAGCCCTAATACCTAGGTTCACTCGGTGCTAAATCCTACTCCTAACTGAACTGACACTGGCACGGGGCTGAACTAAACTTAATTGAAAATTATTACACAACTGATAGTGCTCATCATAATCATAAATATCTTAGTAAGTAATAAGACTCATGGTTTCACTGAATTATTACTTGAAAGATCTGAAGTTTAAGTAAACACATAGGTATCGGGTGTTCATAACCCGCCAGCACTAAATGACCATAAAGAACGATATGAACACTCAAAATTGTAGTATGGGAATCATGGTTCAAAGACCCAAAACATGAACATTCCCCCAAACATAAGAGAATCATGAACTTAAAAATGGGAATGTGTTAAACATGGGAAATCAACATGATTACATGGCTAAATTTATAAATTAGGGGTTTAACATGAAATTCAGTTGAATATGACATGGGAAATTGAAACTTGAAGCATGAGATAACATAACTATCCCTAGAGTAAAATTTGGACATGAAATGAGTTCAAATCACTAAGGAAAAATATAAAATAAACGTATTTAGAACATATGCATCTTCAATATAAAACAAAACCCATATTTTTAAATCAAAAAAGGTTTTTGGGCTCCTTGGGTGAAAGGGACCAATGAATGAACTCCCACATACCTTAATTAGATGAATTCTTGAAGAAATCTAGCAATTGAAGCTTGAATCCTTGAAGAAAAACTTGAATTTGGTGCTTGGATACTTGAATTCTTGGATAAAAAGTTGAATATTTAATTCTTGGGAAGAGGAGGGGTTTTACATGAATTGATTTGAAGAAGATGGGTAAATAATGCCTTTTGGGGTGCTTTAATTCGTGCCTTGGATGTTTAGGGATGAGGGTAAAGGACCAAAGTACCACTTCACCCTTATGAATCTGAAATAGAAGGGGGATAAGCACTTCGTCGTGCCCCATATCGCATGGTGAGAGCAACGCACCGCAACCAAATCACAGACCCTTACTGCCTTTCATGAAAAAACCATAATTTTTTGCTCGGGTATCAGATTAAGAAAAAATTGATATCGTTGGAAAGCTAATTCAATTATATATCATTCGGTGGGTCTTTTATCTGGAAAAATCCACATATATAAAAGGTTATACAAATTCAAAGTAGACCCTTGTAGCATCGTATACAAAGATTTAACCGAATCAAAGGCTCTTAGATTGACTTAGTTGTAAGTGATTCCTATGAATATTTTTTACCTCAAAATCACTTCACACACTAGGATAATGATCATGACACATGTATTCACATACAAATCATGGGATTAAAGTTTACACATGTAGGAACGACGGTTCAAAGTCTAGCCCAAAAATGCAGGGTGTTACACTTGTATCATTGAATTCAAAATATTATAATATTGATTATTTGTCAATACCAATCCTGTTAAGAATTTTATCAGCATTAGTGTTAGTTCAGTTGGGAGTAGGACTTAGCATCAAATGAACGCAGGGATGAAGGTTTACCTGTAGTCCTGTTGAGACCTTTAGTAGAAGTTCCTATGTTCTAGAACTATGTTGTCATCATAGGTTCTGAGAGGTCACCGACCAGTTGAGGACTGACACCCTAATATGGGTCACCCGCCATCATAGGACTGATACCCTAGTCCTTCAAGACATCAGTTAGGTGGATCCACACTAGTCAGAGTTAGTACCCTTGTCAAGGTACTAACACCCTTCCAATTGGGGTCATAGTTTAGACCCCGATTAACTCAGATTTGGGCACGTCAATTAATGTTTTCTCCAAAAGTTATAGTTCAGTATTTAGATTATGTTCAGTTCAATTTTACATGACCAAACGTTTAGGATTCAGTCATTTAATTATTTAGATACATAGTATATATTTCTACATGGTCCAACATTTGATCAATCATGATCATGCGTACATGTTCATTATAAATATATATCTCATCTAGTTTCCCATCTAAGATACCAGTACATTGAAAGTACGAATCATATACTATATTTTGCTCTATGTTATCGTTAACATAGCTTTGGATGCTCAGTTCCCAGCTCATAAGGTTCATTCCTATGCCACTCATCTATAGAATTAGTGTGTCCTCCTCAGTCGAGGACTAGTTATTTTATTAGTTATTCATCCCAGTAATTTCACTTTATGTTATTTCAACTAGTAAAAGTTGGTTGGGGACCTATCCCAAAAACTAATCTTGTTAGAGGCTTTCAGATAGTCAGACAGTTAGACATGTTTTTTAGTTACATATTTCAGTTACCTTTGATATTGTTTTGACTACCAGATACTTTTAAATGACTTTCGCACAGTATTTTGGTACTTTATTTCAACATTTATAGCTTGTTCTAGATCATAGGTTAGCTTGGGGTCTCTTGTTACCTTGAGCACCATGTTACAACTACAGGGTTGTCTCAGGTCATGACACAAATAAACTTTGAGTAGAAATGTGGAGGAAAAGTCTCAATCATCAAGCAAAAAACCAAACCATCTCCTATTAAGAAGTCAGAATAAAAGTAGCATGCCTAGTCACCTTACAAAAATGAGCCTCATACTCCAAAATAGTCATGGAGACCTGCTCTAACCTCAAGAACTAATCCCTCAAATGATCCCTAAGAGTTTGAGGCATGTATTTCTCTAAGAAGATCTCAGAGAACTGCATCCATATTAATGGAGAAAATCCAGCTGGCCTAGAATCAAGATGACCTATCCATCAATGGTAAGTTACTTAGTCCAACCTAAAAGTAGTGCAATCCACACCACAGATCTAGACTAGGCGAAGATTAAGGAGTCTATCCTCACAAGAAAACAATAACTTAAAAGCATCCTCGCTTGATGCACTAGAAAACCTAGGTAGGGCCCATCTCCAGAATCTACCTAACATATTCTGCTCCTCAACAGACATAGAACCACTTACTGGGTAACTACTAATTGAAAAACTGCCAGTGCAGGAAGGACCTCCACTCTTGGAGCCGCAGTTATAGGTTGCATCCTCACCTCAGTACAACTCTAATTTATAGACTGTGTACATTTGATAACGCACCACCAATCAATCCCAAAAGCTAAACTAATGAATCTCTAAGTAATAGAGAAAAAAATAAATTTTGGTGGAGCCTGGGCTGGTCTCGGGCCTACCGCTAGATGGGGAAAAAGTATCTCTGGCTCATGAATAGGAATAGGGTCTGGTAAAGTCACCTTATCCTGGCCCCTAGATGGGGACACATCTCATGGTTGTCTATGACCTCTAGGTCACCCACGAATAAAAATAGGATCCCTAGGCTCAATCTTAGGACCCTCATCTCGTATAGTGGTAGCACGTGCCTTAGCCATCTGTAGAAGAGTGAAACTAGGGGAATTCTTTAGAAACAAACTTAGAATCTTAGCACAAAATAAGTGAAGAAGTAAAGAACTCCTAAGAATGTACTATAGACTCCTGAAGATAAGAAATGGATGTCATCATTTTGATCTGGGAGACTCTACTAGACACTTTCTCTTGTACCAATAATATTGATGAAACCTAAGCTCTGATACCAGTTTGTAATGACCAAATTAATGGATCATGATGACACCTAACCTTTACCGCTAGTAGATAAACCGAGCCATAGGTTAAAGCTTGGTGCAATAGGCTAACTTGGTTTAAAATATCCTAAAAGTCAAAAAATAACAATTAAAGATTCAAATAATAATAATATAGTCACAAAGGTCTAATAGATAGATAGAAAACCAACAAGCATCCCAAGACTCAGTAATGTTAGTATAAGATCTTCTATGAAAAAGTATGGGTACTAAATAGTCAATATAATCCATTTCATAGATAAAATACTAGACATAGATAAATACAAGAAAAAAGGGTAGCTCCAACTCCCAGAGGTCACCCTATCTCTGAAATCAACTCTACATAAATATTAAATCAACAATGACAACTATTACTCAGATCTACACCAAAAAGATACAAAAGTATTGTATTGGTACCAAAACCATAGGTACTTAGTAGGCATCATCGGCTAATTGAGCTAAATCGTTGTATAAATATGATAAGATACAAGATAATTTAAGCTAAGTTGAGATAAAATGGGAAAACTTGGATATAAACTTTGACACCATTGTACATAGATAAATAAATGCATAAGATAATGATAACATAAAGATCATACCATTAACTATAAGATTGGCTCCCACAAACCAGTAAGTGAGGTAAAGTAAAATGATCTAACACAAGCCCCCCATAAGCCTGGAGGGTACAATTAAGGATACTAACACCCAAATAACCATATTTTTACCAATTGTCATTCCATAACAAAGAATTTAACCTTACCTTAACATATCATAAGCAATCTTCAATTCCGAACTTAAACAAGAACTCAAAACATCATCATTGTTATCATCGATTTTGCCGGACTTGAATGATACGAGCCAAACAGACATCATAACTTTTGATGACATCATTATAGGCCAAAACTTAAAGATTCAAGCTTTGGTCACCTCTTGGACATAAGAGCATGCATGAATGATCTATTTTGGAGATTCAAGAGAGTAATTCCGTGTGTGGAGGGTTGCTTGGAGGTTTTTGATACAAAATCAAACCCACAACACCAAGAACTACAAGTAGGTTCGGATTTCAGTCCAACACACAAGAACAACAAGTTTAATTTTCGGCTTTTCAGTCCAACAACACAAGCACAACAAGATAAATAACAATGCTAGTGAATCGAAAAGAGCCCCACACGGCTTCACTAGACTTTAAGATAACAAAATCAACAACAACAACAAGATAAAGAAAGATAGATAACTTGACATATAACATTCAAGATACTAAGAACCCTAACATCAAGAGAGGACCCTAAGTCTAATGAATGTAAACACCAAGTTCTTACGAGGACCAAGAGGCACTCAACGACCTCAAAACCCTTGTTTCTAGCCAAAGAGACAACACAAGTATCCCTCTACTTGTGAGGTATTAGTGGCGGCTTCCAAGAGTGGAAGAGAGAGAGAGAGAGAAATGTTTAGTGTTTTAGGTTTACAAAAATCAGCTTTCAAAAACTAAGGAATAGCTCTCTAATATGTTCTATTTATACTACAAACAAAAAGGATAAAATGACCCATCCGCCCTTGCTTCTTGTGCCAACCTTGAAGAGTAGTTTATTACACATTAAGACCTCTCTTCACACATAAAAACGTTTAGGTCCTTGGTTGGTTCAATCACCAACTCACACACGGCCATTTGCATGAACAAAGCTTGGAGTTTTTGTAATTCCCGAGCTTGGCTTCATGTGAAAGGCCGTGTACCTGTGGAGGCTGCCCCAACCGTATCATCCTCTCCATCTTGAGAGGAATTTGACCTCAAATTCAGCATTTGGTCATCTTCAACCGCATCCACGAGGGAGAGATCACCAACGTTGAAAGTGTTGTGCACTTGATATTCCGGTGGAAGGTCAATCTTGTAGGCGTTGTCATTGATTCTCTCAAGTACTTGGAAAGGGCCATCACCCCTTGGCAGCAACTTGGACTTCCTTTGAGCTGGAAACCGATCCTTTCGAAGATGCACCCACACCCAATCTCTGGGTTCAAGCACAAGCCTTCTTCTCCCTTTGTTTACCCTTTTTGCAACCTCTTGGTTCTTCTTTTCAAGCTTGATCCACACCGTCTCATGCATTTTCTTCATTGCCTCGGCTCTTTTATTTCCATCTAAGCTGGTCATGAGATCACTAGACAAAGGAGTGAGATCTAAAGGGGTAAGGGGATTCAGGCCGTAAACACATTCAAAGGGAGTCATTCCCGTGCTCGAATGTATTACCCGGTTGTATGCAAATTCCACCAAGGGTAGGTGATCTTCCCATGAAGTCAGCTTACCTTTAACCATAGAACGTAGCATAGACCCTAAGGTTCTATTTACTACCTCCGTTTGGCCATCGGTCTGTGGGTGGAAAGACGTGGAGAAAAGTAACTTCGTTCCAAGCCTACCCCACATGGACTTCCAAAAGAGACTTAGGAACTTGGAGTCCCTATCGCTCACAATAGTCCTCGGTACCCCGTGAAGCTTTACAACATGTTCAACAAATAATGAAGTTACACTACGAGCATCCTCGGTTTTAGCACATGGAATAAAATGAGCCATTTTAGAGAATCTATCAACAATAACAAAAATGCTATCTCGGCCCTTTCTAGTCCTTGGCAGCCCCAAAACAAAATCCATCGAAATGTCTAACCAAGGTCTAAGGGGAGTAGGGAGTGGGGTGTATAACCCTTGAGGTAGGAGACGAGCTTTCACACTCCGGCAGGCCACGCATTGACTACAAATTTTAGTGACGTCTTTGCGCATTTTGGGCCAATAGAAGTTCTCCTCTAAGATTCCGAGGGTCTTGTCTACCCCAAAGTGCCCCATGAGGCCTCCGTCATGGGCCTCCCTCACAAATAATTCCCTCCAAGAACTAGAAGGAACACACAACCTCCTCCCTTTGAACAAATACCCATCGAACCGAGAGTAGGAGGAATGGTCATTCTCCTTAAGCCAACGGTCCCTTCCCCACTCTTCGCATTCCCTAAAAATAGGAGCAAAGGTAGGATCCTCGGGATATAACAACCGCAAGCTCTCAAAACCCATCAATTTCGAAGACAAGGTAGCAACAAGCACATGCTTCCTAGACAAGGCATCGGCAACAACATTTTCCTTTCCCCTTTTGTAATGAATTACATAAGGGAAAGTCTCGATGAACTCAATCCACTTAGCATGACGCCTATTCAACTTGTCTTGGCTCTTAAGGTGTTTCAACGACTCATGATCAGTTCGTATCACAAACTCCTTAGGCCACAAATAATGTTGCCAATTTCCCAAGGCTCTAACAAGGGCGTACAACTCCAAATCATAAGTTGAGTAATTAAGAGTTGCCCCTTTGAGCTTTTCACTGAAATAAGCAACGGGCTTACCTTCTTGCATCAAAACAGCCCCGATGCCAACCTTACTAGCATCACACTCTACTTCAAACATCTTATCAAAATCGGGCAATTGCAATAAAGGCGCCGAGATGAGCGTAGCTTTCAAGGCCTCAAAAGCCCTAGCCTGCTCATCACCCCATTTAAAGGGTCCGTCCTTTCTAATTACCTCGGTCAAGGGGGCTGCTATGGAGCTAAATCCTTTGACAAACCTCCTATAAAAGCTTGCCAACCCGTGGAAACTTCGGATTTGTCCAATAGTTTTAGGGGTCGGCCAACTTCGAATAGAGTCTATCTTGGAATCGTCCACTTCCACACCCCTTGAGCTCACGACAAAACCCAAGAATATAATCTTATCAACACCAAAAGAACACTTCTCCATGTTGACATACATCTTTTCCTTTCGGAGCACATCAAACACACATCTCAAATGCATTACATGATCATCAATAGATTTACTATATACCAACACATCATCAAAGTAAACCACCACAAACTTTCCAATATAAGGCTTCATTACATGATTCATTAGCCTCATAAAGGTGCTAGGAGCATTGGTAAGGCCGAAGGGCATGACCAGCCACTCATAGAGACCGAATTTGGTCTTGAATGCGGTTTTCCACTCATCACCGGGTTGCATGCGAATTTGGTGAAAGCCACTCCTAAGATCCACTTTAGAAAACAAACAAGATCCGTGGAGCTCATCTAACATATCATCTAGTCTAGGGATTGGATGACGATACCTTATAGTGATTTTGTTGATGGCTCTACAATCGACGCACATGCGCCAAGTTCCGTCCTTCTTCGGTACCAAAAGCACCGGAACAGCACACGGACTCATGCTTTCCTTGATGTACCCCTTGTTGAGAAGCTCCTCAACTTGCCTTTCAAGCTCCTTAGTGTCCATGGGATTGCTCCTATAGGCCGGTTTGTTTGGAAGTTGTGAACCCGGCACCAAATCAATTTGGTGCTCAATTCCCCGAAGTGGGGGCAAACCTTGCGGAAGTTCTTGTGGAAATACATCTTCATACTCCTGCAACACACAAGAAATCAAAGGGGAAATGGAAGAATTAGTGGGGTTAGTATTAAAACAATGGGCCACAAGTAACATCGGCTTGTTTTCATCATGGTCCACGAAGAGTTCTTTCCTCCTAGCCAACATCACTACGTTTTCCATCTCCCTTGTCGTTGGGACAGCCTCGGATGTCCCTACTTGGCATCCCCCCCCTTTTCTCCCTTTCCTGATTCCCCCCCTTTTCCCTTCAACTCCCTCATCTTTTGATGCCACTCATTTACTTGGGAGGGTGAGAGAGGATGAAGTGTGACCTTTCGGCCATCCTTCTCAAGCGTATACCGGTTGGACCTCCCATCGTGTTTAGTAGACCTATCATATTGCCATGGTCTACCTAACAACAAATGACATGCTTGCATTGGGATCACGTCACAAAGTACCTCATCGTGGTAGTTTCCCACCTTAAACCGAATCACACATTGTCTCGTGACCCTTAATTCACCACAATCATTCAACCATTGTAGCTTGTAAGGACTAGTGTGTGGTGTAGTTGGTAGCTTCAAGAAATTTACCATAGCATGGCTCGCAACATTTGTACAGCTACCACTATCAATCACCAAGGTGCACACATTCTCCTTTACAAGACACTTAGTATGGAATAGATTTTCCCTTTGACTCGGGTCATCTATCGCCTTACTAATCATGACACGTCTAACCACAAAGTTTGGAACCACACACTCCCCCTCTTGAGGATAGACATCTTCACTACCATCTACTTCATCATCATTCGGCCCATTTTCAGCTCCCTCTCCATCTTGAGGCTCGGCCTCATCCTCCCCCCTTTCGGAAACCACCTCCTCACCAAGGTAGTACATCTTTCCTTCTCGTAGGATCACATTGCGCCGGTTCGGACATTCGTTGGCCTTATGCCCCCAACCTTGGCACTTGAAGCATTGGAACCCCTTTGGGTTGGGATATTTGTGAGCCTCCAGTTTCGGAGGGAATTTAGGGACGGTTTTGGACTCGGGCAGCTTCGTAGGGGCGGGTTGGTCCTTGTTTTTGGTCCAACCCGAGGGGGTTTGTACCCTTGCCTTGAAGGATGATCTCTCCTTAAGTTCCCTTTCAATCTCAAGGGCCGCTTGGAATATACCGTCAATGGTTTCAAACCGGTGAAGGGTCAAATGAGTGGAGATCTCTTTGTTCAACCCACACTTGAACCGGATGATGTCGTGACTGATTTGCTCCCCTCGATGATCAAGTTTCAACATGAGTTGTTGGAACTCATCAAAATAGGCCATCACACTCTTGCCTCCTTGCCGCAAGCCATATAATCTAGCAAGCAACTCATGACGATATCTCTCGGGAAGGTATCGTTGCCTCATCAAGTACCTCAACCGATACCAAGGTGGTGGCTGCCCATCGACTAATTCATTACCAAACCGTTTAACATACTCCCACCAAGTGTTAGCATAGCCCTCAAGGTGAGCTATAGCGTAGCAACTCTTCTTTTCGTCCGAGATGTCATTAACTTGGAAAACTTTGTCACAAGCCGATTCCCAAGTTAAGTAGGCCTCGGGATCACTTTCACCCTTAAAGATGGGTAGGCTCAACTTGATGGTGTTGATGCCTACGTCTCTCTCTTGGTGTCCTGGTATCTCCTAGGTTCTCCTCGACCCCCTCTTAACTCCTCCTCCCTCATATAAGCATCATCAAAGGCTCCATCTCCTTCATACTCCTCTCTACCGTATCCTTCAAAGTGGGCTGGTCGGCCTTGGCCGTTTTGATTCGGAGGATTTGGAATTTGTGGTCTTTGGTTTAAGGGAGCTTGGAATGGAGGGTTCGGATTTAGTGGAGGTACTTGGCGTCCAAATCCCTCTTGTGGAATTGGAGGGGCTTGGAAATGTAGTGGTCTAGTGGAGTCTCGGTTTGGAGGAAAATAGGTAGTTTGGCTTGCGGTATTTAGTGGAGCTTGGGGTGCATTTAGCATTTGGTGGACTATTTCGGGGGTGATGGTTGCGGAGGAGGTCCTATCATGACCATTGGTAGATACATGTAGAGGAGTAGAAGGACGGGAGTTCCTTTGACTCTCCACTTGTTCTAATCTCCCACTAATAGTCGACACTTCCCCCTTTATTGCTGCCAAGTCCCCTCTCACGGCCCCAAATTCCGAATTCAACCTTTCAAGTGTCCGGGTAACGGCCTCAAGAGTGACCCTCATAGAATCAAGGGCATTAGTATCCACATTATGAGACGTAGTTCCTTCCATTGTCAAGGTATTATCCGTTTTAGTTCACCACAAGTTCTTGTTCCACAAGTGTTGTATAATTGGCTAGTAACCGTGAGATTTGTAAGGTATGAGTAAGATCTTATCCGGAATGGATTCTTGTTTGAAGACTCAAAGAATTCTTGCCGGACTAGAGTCAAAAATCAGCAACTCATTCAAACGAATAAAGCACTCAAATAAACGTTGACACGAACAAACGGTTCAAGGAACTAGTTGACAACCTAGTAGAAATGTAATAGTTTGTTAATTAGTTCTAGGACCAAGTAAGGGAAACCAAGGATCAACAATTAGCAACCAAAGAATATCCTAAGTTGAGCTTATAGTGACGTGGCAGCATGCAATGGTTCCACACGTTTTTTTTTCTTCTCTTCTTTTTTTTTTTTGTTAATATTCACACACTTGTTATAGTTTGCAAAGTGTTTTTGGTGGGAAAAATAAAATCTTGTAGTGTTTCACCCTTTTCAAACTCAAAAAGTGATGTTTGGTAGACTAATCCCACAAAACAAGGCTCCTTGAATTAGGGAAAAGTGATTGACAAGACCAAAAGGTGATGGGTGCAAATCTTTCACAACAACTTTATAACTTGTCTTACAACTTGAGCACACAACAAGATGAACAAGATGAACAATTTCAAAAGATGAACACCCCAACAATCTTCTTCAACTTCTTTAGCACATAAACACAACATCCACCGATTTTATTTCTTTTTTTTTTTGGTCACCAACAACATACAACTTTCGGCCACTTCAAGTCACTACACAATGTTCAAGTTTTCTTTTTTTCAAGCTCAACTTTTGGATTTAGACACCTTAGTGTTGGTGAGAAAGAAACCAACACTAGAAACTCACTAAACAAGCAAAATAACACTTAGATCTAGACATGCATCATCATTCTCGGCTTCAACTTTTAATGGACAGATTTCAGAATTTCCTTTTGGTGTTGTTTGTTCAAGCCGTGAACTAGCCCAAGATGGGTTATGTTGGAACACAACCGGTCTTGCTTTGATACCAAATGATACAAAATCAAACCCACAACACCAAGAACTACAAGTAGGTTCGGATTTCAGTCCAACACACAAGAACAACAAGTTTAATTTTCGGCTTTTCAGTCCAACAACACAAGCACGACAAGATAAATAACAATGCTAGTGAATCGAAAAGAGCCCCACACGGCTTCACTAGACTTTAAGATAACAAAATCAACAACAACCACAAGATAAAGAAAAGATAGATAACTTGACATATAACATTCAAGATACTAAGAACCCTAACATCAAGAGAGGACCCTAAGTCTAATGAATGTAAACACCAAGTTCTTACGAGGACCAAGAGGCACTCAATGACCTCAAAACCCTTGTTTCTAGCCAAAGAGACAACACAAGTATCCCTCTACTTGTGAGAGATTGGTGGCGGCTCCAAGAGAGGAAAAGAGAGAGAGAAATGTTTAGTGTTTAGGTTACAAAATCAGATTTCAAAAAGTGAAGTCTAACTCTCTAACATGTTCTATTTATACTACAAACAAAAGGGGCAAAATGACCCATCCGCCCTTGCTTCATGTGCCATCCTTGAAGAGTAGTTTATTACACATTAGGACCCCTCTTCACACATTAAAACGTTTAGGTCCTTGGTTGGTTCAATCACCAACTCACACACGGCCATTTGCATGAACAAAGCTTGGAGTTTTTGTAATTCCCGAGCTTGGCTTCGTGTGAAAGGCCGTGTACGTGTGGAGGCTGTCCCAACCGTATCATCCTCTCCATCTTGAGAGGAATTTGACCTCAAATTCAGCATTTGGTCATCTTCAACCGCATCAACGAGGGAGAGGTCACCAACGTTGAAAGTGTTGTGCACTTGATATTCCGGTGGAAGGTCGATCTTGTAGGCGTTGTCATTGATTCTCTCAAGTACTTGGAAAGGACCATCACCCCTTGGCAGCAACTTGGAATTCCTTTGAGCTGGAAACCGATCCTTTCGAAGATGCACCCACACCCAATCTCCGGGTTCAAGCACAAGCCTTCTTCTCCCTTTGTTTACCCTTTTTGCAACCTCTTGGTTCTTCTTTTCAAGCTTGAGCCGCACCGTCTCATGCATTTTCTTCATTGCTTCGGCTCTTTTATTTCCATCTAAGCTGGTCATGAGATCACTAGACAAAGGAGTGAGATCTAAAGGGGTAAGGGGATTTAGGCCGTAAACACATTCAAAGGGAGTCATTCCCGTGCTCGAATGTATTACCCGGTTGTATGCAAACTCCACCAAGGGTAGGTGATCTTCCCATGAAGTCAGTTTACCTTTAACCATAGAACGTAGCATAGACCCCAAGGTTCTATTTACTACCTCCGTTTGGCCATCGGTTTGTGGGTGGCAAGACGTGGAGAAAAGCAACTTCGTTCCAAGCCTACCCCACATGGACTTCCAAAAGAGACTTAGGAACTTGGAGTCCCTATCGCTCACAATAGTCCTCGGTACCCCGTGAAGCTTTACAACATGTTCAACAAATAATGAAGCTACACTACGAGCATCCTCGGTTTTAGCACATGGAATAAAATGAGCCATTTTAGAGAATCTATCAACAATAACAAAAATGCTATCTCGGCCCTTTCTAGTCCTTGGCAGCCCCAAAACAAAATCCATCGAAATGTCCAACCAAGGTCTAAGGGGAGTAGGAAGTGGGGTGTACAATCCTTGAGGTAGGAGACGAGATTTCGCACTCCGGCAGGCCACGCATTGACTACAAATTTTAGTGACGTCTTTGCGCATTTTTGGCCAATAGAAGTTCTCCTCTAAGATTCCGAGGGTCTTGTCTACCCCAAAGTGCCCCATGAGGCCTCCGTCATGGGCCTCCCTCACAAATAATTCCCTCCAAGAACTAGAGGGAACACACAACCGCCTCCCTTTGAACAAATACCCATCGAACCGAGAGTAGGAGGAATGGTCACTCTCCTTAAGCCAACGGTCCCTTCCCCACTCTTCGCATTCCCTAAAGATAGGAGCAAAGGTAGGATCCTCGGGATACAACAACCGCAAACTCTCAAAACCCATCAATTTCGAAGACAAGGTAGCAACAAGCACATGCTTCCTAGACAAGGCATCGGCAACAACATTTTCCTTTCCCCTTTTATAATGAATTACATAAGGGAAAGTCTCGATGAACTCAATCCACTTAGCATGACGCCTATTCAACTTGTCTTGGCTCTTAAGGTGTTTCAACGACTCATGATCCGTTCGTATCACAAACTCCTTAGGCCACAAATAATGTTGCCAATTTCCCAAAGCTCTAACAAGGGCGTACAACTCCAAATCATAAGTTGAGTAATTAAGAGTTGCCCCTTTGAGCTTTTCACTGAAATAAGCAACGGGCTTACCTTCTTGCATCAAAACAGCCCCGATGCCAACCTTACTAGCATCACACTCTACTTCAAACATCTTATCAAAATCGGGCAATTGCAATAAAGGCGCCGAGATGAGCGTAGCTTTCAAGGCCTCAAAAGCCCTAGCTTGCTCATCACCCCATTTAAAGGGTCCGTCCTTTCTAATTACCTCGGTTAAGGGGGCTGCTATGGAACTAAATCCTTTGACAAACCTCCTATAGAAGCTTGCCAACCCGTGGAAACTTCGGATTTCTCCAATAGTTTTAGGGGTCGGCCAACTTCGAATAGAGTCTATCTTGGAATCGTCCACTTCCACACCCCTTGAGCTCACGACAAAACCCAAGAATATAATCTTATCAACACCAAAAGAACACTTCTCCATGTTGGCATACAGCTTCTCCTTTCGGAGCACATCAAACACACATCTCAAATGCATTACATGATCATCAATAGATTTACTATATACCAACACATCATCAAAGTAAACCACCACAAATTTTCCAATATAAGGCTTCATTACATGATTCATTAGCCTCATAAAGGTGCTAGGAGCATTGGTAAGGCCGAAGGGCATGACCAGCCACTCATATAGACCGAATTTGGTCTTGAATGCGGTCTTCCACTCATCACCGGGTTGCATGCGAATCTGGTGATAGCCACTCCTAAGGTCCACTTTAGAAAACAAACAAGATCCGTGGAGCTCATCTAACATATCATCTAGTCTAGGGATTGGATGACGATACCTTATAGTGATTTTGTTGATGGCTCTACAATCGACGCACATACGCCAAGTTTCGTCCTTCTTTGGGACCAAAAGCACCGGAACAGCACACGGACTCATGCTTTCCTTGATGTATCCCTTGTTGAGCAGCTCCTCAACTTGTCTTTCAAGCTCCTTAGTGTCCATGGGATTGCTCCTATAGGCCGGTTTGTTTGGAAGTTGTGAACCCGGCACCAAATCAATTTGGTGCTCAATTCCCCGAAGTGGGGGCAATCCTTGCTGAAGTTCTTGAGGAAATACATCTTCATACTCCTGCAACACATAAGAAATCAAAGGGGAAATGGAAGAATTAGTGGGGTTAGTATTAAAACAATGGGCCAAGAGTAGCATCGGCTTGTTTTCATCATGATCCACGAAGAGTTCTTTCCTCCTAGCCAACATCACCACATTTTCCATCTCCTTTGTCGTTGGGACAGCCTCGGATGTCCCGACTTCCTCACCTACGGCACTCCCCCCCTTTTCTCCCTTCCCGGATTCCTTCCCCTTTCCCTTCAACTCTCTCATCTTTTGATGCCACTCGTTTACTTGGGAGGGTGAAAGAGGATGAAGTGTGACCTTTCGGCCATCCTTCTCAAGCGTATACCGGTTGGTCCTCCCATCGTGTTTAGTAGACCTATCATATTGCCATGGTCTACCTAACAATAAGTGACATGCTTGCATTGGGATCACGTCACAAAGTACCTCATCGTGGTAGTTTCCCACCTTAAACCGAATCACACATTGCCGTGTGACCCTTAATTCACCACAATCATTCAACCATTGTAGCTTGTAAGGACTAGTGTGTGGGGTAGTTGGTAGCTTCAAGAAATTTACCATAGCATGGCTCGCAACATTTGTACAACTACCACTATCAATCACCAAGGTGCACACATTCTCCTTTATAAGACACTTAGTATGGAATAGATTTTCCCTTTGACTCGGGTCACCTATCGCCTTACTAATCATGACACGTCTAACCACAAAGTTAGGAACCACACACTCCCCTTCTTGTGGATAAACATCTTCACTCCCGTCTACTTCATCATCATTCGGCCCATTTTCAGCTCCCTCTCCATCTTGAGGCTCGGCCTCATCCTCCCCCCTTTCGGAATCCACCTCCTCACCAAGGTAGTACACCTTTCCTTCTCGTAGGATCACATTACGCCGGTTCGGACATTCATTGGCCTTATGCCCCCAACCTTGGCACTTGAAGCATTGGAACCCCTTTGGGTTGGGATATTTGTGAGCCTCCGGTTTCGGGGGAAATTTAGGGACTGTTTTGGACTCGGGCAGCTTCGTAGGTGCGGGTTGGTCCTTGTTTTTGGTCCAACCCGAGGGAGTTGGTACCCTTGCCTTGAATGATGATCTCTCCTTAAGTTCCCTTTCAATCTCAAGGGCCGCTTGGAATATACCGTCAATGGTTTCAAACCGGTGAAGGGTCAAATGAGTGGAGATCTCTTTGTTCAATCCGCACTTGAACCGGATGATGTCGTGGCTGATTTGCTCCCCACGATGATCAAGTTTCAACATGAGTTGTTGGAACTCGTCAAAGTAGGCCATTACACTCTTGCCTCCTTGCCGCAAGCCATATAACCTAGCAAGCAACTCATGACGATATCTCTCGGGAAGGTACCGTTGTCTCATCAAGTACCTCAACCGATACCAAGGTGGTGGCTGTCCATCGACTAATTCATTACCAAATCGTTTAACATACTCCCACCAAGTGTTGGCATAGCCCTCGAGGTGAGCTATAGCGTAGCAACTCTTCTTTTCGTCCGAGATGTCATTAACTTGGAAAACTTTGTCACAAGCCGATTCCCAAGTCAAGTAGGCCTCGGGATCACTTTCACCCTTAAAGATGGGTAGGCTCAACTTGATGGTGTTGATGCCTACGTCTCTCTCTTGGTGTCGGTTTCCCCGATCTCCATACCCCCGGTATCTCCTAGGTTCTCCTCGACCCCCTCTTAACTCCTCCTCCCTCATATAAGCATCATCAAAGACTCCATCTCCTTCATACTCCTCTCTACCGTATCCTTCAAAGTGGGCTGGTCGGCCTTGGCCGTTTTGATTCGGAGGATTTGGAATTTGTGGTCTTTGGTTTAATGGAGCTTGGAATGGAGGGTTCGGATTTAGTGGAGGTACTTGGCGTCCAAATCCCCCTTGTGGAATTGGAGGGGCTTGGAAATGTAGTGGTCTAGTGGAGTCTCGGTTTGGAGGAAAATAGGTAGTTTGCCTTGCGGTATTTAGTGGAGCTTGGGGTGCATTTAGCATTTGGTGGACTGTTTCAGGGGTGATGGTTGCGGAGGAGGTTCTATCATGACCATTGGTAGATACATGTAGAGGAGTAGAAGGTCGGGAGTTCCTTTGACTCTCCACTTGTTCTAATCTCCCACTAATAGTCGACACTTCCCCCTTTATTGCTGCCAAGTCCCCTCTCACGGCCCCAAATTCCGAATTCAACCTTTCAAGTGTCCGGGTAACGGCCTCAAGAGTGACCCTCATAGAATCAAGGGCATTAGTATCCACACTATGAGACGTAGTTCCTTCCATTGTCAAGATATTATCCGCCTTAGTCCACCACAAGTTCGTGTTCCACAAGTGTTGTATAATTGGCTAGTAACCGTGAAAATTTTAAGGTATGAGTAAACTCTTATCCGGAATGGATTCTTGTTTGAAGACTCAAAGAATTCTTGTCGGACTAGAGTCAAAAATCAGCAACTCATTCAAACGAATAAAAGCACTCAAATAAACGTTGACACGAACAAACGGCTGAAGGATCTAATTGACAACTTAGTAGGAATGTACTAGTTTGTTAATTAGTTCTAGGACCAAGTAAGGGAAACCAAGGATCAAAAATTAGCAACCAAAGAATATCCTAAGTTGAGCTTATAGTGACGTGGCAGCATGCAATGGTCCCACACGTCTCTTTTTCTTTTTCTTTTTTTGTCAATATTCACACAACTTGTTATAGTTTTCAAAGTGGTTTTGGTGGGAAAATAAAATCTTGTAATATTTCACCCCTTTCAAACTCAAGAAAGGGATGTTTGGTAGACTAATCCCACAAAACAAGGCTCCTTGAATTAGGGAAAAAGTGATTGACAAGACTACAAGGTGATGGGTGCAAGTCTTTCACAACAACTTTATAGCCTTTCTTACAAATTGAGCACACACAAGATGAACAAGATGAACAAGTTCAAAAGATGAACACCTCAACAATCTCCTTCAACTTCTTTAGCACATAAACACATCATCCACCGATTTTATTTTCTTTTGGGTCCTCGATCAACATACAACTTTCGGCCACTTCAAGTCACTACACAAGTTCAAGTTTTCAAGCTCAACTTTCGGATCTAGACACCTTAGTGTTGGTGAGAAAGAAACCAACACTAGGAACTCACTAAACAAGCAAAATTAACACTTAGACCTAGACATGCAACATCATTTTCGGATTCCACTTTTAAAGGACTGATTTTCAGAATTTCCCCTTTTGGTGTTGTTTGTTTAAGCCGTGTACTAGCCCAAGATGGGTTATGTTGGAACACAACCGGTCAAGCTTTGATACCAAATGATACAAGATCAAACCAACAACACCAAGAACTACAAGTTGGTTCGAATTTCAGTCCAACAACACAAGAACAACAAGCTTAAATTTCAGTTTTTCAGCTCAACAACACAAGAACAACAAGATGAACAACAATGCTAGTGAATCGAAAATAGCCCCACACGGCTTCACTAGACTTTAAGATAACAAAATCAACAACAACCACAAGATAAAGAAAAGATAGATAACTTGACATATAACATTCAAGATACTAAGAACCCTAACATCAAGAGAGGACCCTAAGTCTAATGAATGTAAACACCAAGTTCTTACGAGGACCAAGAGGCACTCAATGACCTCAAAACCCTTGTTTCTAGCCAAAGAGACAACACAAGTATCCCTCTACTTGTGAGAGATTGGTGGCGGCTCCAAGAGAGGAAAAGAGAGAGAGAAATGTTTAGTGTTTAGGTTACAAAATCAGATTTCAAAAAGTGAAGTCTAACTCTCTAACATGTTCTATTTATACTACAAACAAAAGGGGCAAAATGACCCATCCGCCCTTGCTTCATGTGCCATCCTTGAAGAGTAGTTTATTACACATTAGGACCCCTCTTCACACATTAAAACGTTTAGGTCCTTGGTTGGTTCAATCACCAACTCACACACGGCCATTTGCATGAACAAAGCTTGGAGTTTTTGTAATTCCCGAGCTTGGCTTCGTGTGAAAGGCCGTGTACGTGTGGAGGCTGTCCCAACCGTATCATCAACCTTAAGGGTGAGCCACTAACCAACTGCTCTAAAAGCTATAGCTGGTAGAGGAAGGCGCATCCCACCCTTTATAGGCCCTGAACCAAAGGGTCACGAACCCGATCACACACCCCCACCAAGGCCAACTCGAGATGGACCCACACCCCCTTTGGGTGTCATCCTTTCCAAACCTGAGATGACTGGCCATCTGCCATCATCCCCCCTTTCTTAGGGAAAGGTTCGCCCTCGAACCTGCGCATGGTGTAAGCGGGATTCGAACCCGTGACCTAGCTCTGATACCAAACCTTAAGGGTGAGCCACTAACCAACTGCTCTAAAAGCTATAGCTGGTAGAGGAAGGCGCATCCCACCCTTTATAGGCCCTGAACCAAAGGGTCACGAACCCGATCACACACCCCCACCAAGGCCAACTCGAGATGGACCCACACCCCCTTTGGGTGTCATCCTTTCCAAACCTGAGATGACTGGCCATCTGCCATCAACAAGTATCCCTCTACTTGTGAGGTTTTAGTGGCGGCTTCCAAGAGTGGAAGAGAGAGAGAAAAATGTTTAGTGTTTTAGGTTTACAAAAATCAGCTTTCAAAAACTAAGGAATAGCTCTCTAATATGTTCTATTTATACTACAAACAAAAAGGATAAAATGACCCATCCGCCCTTGCTTCTTGTGCCAACCTTGAAGAGTAGTTTATTACACATTAAGACCTCTCTTCACACATAAAAACGTTTAGGTCCTTGGTTGGTTCAATCCCCAACTCACACACGGCCATTTGCATGAACAAAGCTTGGAGTTTTTGTAATTCCCGAGCTTGGCTTCGTGTGAAAGGCCGTGTACCTGTGGAGGCTGCCCCAACCGTATCATCAACCTTAAGAGTGAGTTGCTAACCAACTGCTCTAAAAGCTATAGCTGGTAGAGCGAGGCGCAACCCACCCTTTATAGGCCCTGAACCATGCGGGACACGAACCCGATCCACACCCCCAACCTTGGCCAACCCGAGATGTGTGGCCACCCCTTTGGGTGCTCCATCAGTTTTCCTTGATGACTATTCAAGAACACAAGTGTTGAAGTGTTTTGAAGAGATTTAAACACTCCAAAACACTCCAAGGTATCCCCTAATTTACAAACCAAGGTTGCCCCTCTCATTAATGGTATTTTGGCCATTTTGTTATATCATAAGCTAGTCGGTAAATAGTCTTCTATTTGGTCATTTTCTCTTTAGTTTATGATGTATATTTGAAAGACATTGAAAGTTTTATTCTCTCTTTGAGAGTGTAGTGTAGGGCTTGGAAAAACCATTATTGACATTTTCTTAGAAATAGTGGTTGAAAGGCGGGGTTGATTCCCATAGCGGTCACCGTAAGAATGATTTTGTGAGTTTAAGCGTGTTATCATTTGATACACGATTTGGTTCCTGATTCTTAGAAACTTCTTATGTCATCTTATCGATTCCTTTACTTTATTGCATTATGCGTTTGTTTTTTTGTCTTGTTATTGTCAGTTTGGTGTGTTGTTGCCATTGTTTATGCTTGTGTTTTTCTCGGCTTTGGATTTTGTTGTTGGCTTTTTTCTAGTGTTCCATATCTTGTGTCGTATTATTTGGTATAAGAACAAGGATTGATTTCGTTCCTAAGGAATCAATCTTAGGCTTGTTAACTTGAAAATAAAAAAAATAGTGTTGAAAACCAAAAATCCCAAAAGAAAAGAATTTATCCCATTTTTGTGTTTAGGTAGAAACTTGAGGCTTAGTTTCCTTGTGTTTTGTGTTTTTTATTTTTTCTAGTGTTAGTCCTTCTTCACTAATACTAATAGAGTCCAAATCTAAATTTTGAGCTAAATTCGAGTTGTTCTTGAATTTTGGAAATTGTTATTGAGGATTGATCTTGAACGTGTTGTTAATGTTTGTGGTTGTGATTTGGTCTTTCAATTATGGTATTTTTGTTAGGGATCTCACCTGTTCTTGAAAGGATAAAAAATAATTCAATTTGGAGGTCATTAGCTTAAGTTGCACTTTGAGTGTTTTTGGTGTTTTCACCATCATCATATATTATTGAACCAAGAACATTCAAAATTGAGTTGTTTGATCTTAAAGAGTGAAGAAAGAAGGTATGGTATTTTGTTTGTCATGAAAATATTTCCAAGACAACTAAAAGAAGAAAGTAGACAAAGGGCTTTCAAAGGTCTTGTTTACCAAAAAGGAGAAAGGGCACTTTCCAAGGCTTACGAAAGAGAAAAGAAGATAGACTTTCAAAAAGTTGTCTTGCCAAAAAGGTGCAAGGAAAGTCAATGTCTTGGAATTTGAAGAAGAGCTCAAAGTTTTGTTTGTCCCTACCAAAACCAAAATTCCATATCTTCCAAAGTAAAATTTGACCAATTCCAAATGCAAATAAGAAAAAAAATCTTCCACATCATCCCACTTCCACATCATCAAACTGCCATGTCATCAAAGTGACACATCATCAATGTTCCAAAAACCTTGAACATCAAATTTAGATTCTAAGTTTCTTTTCTTTATTTCGTTAGTTTCATTTCTTGATTCTAGTACTAATTAGCAACTAGTGATCACCTACAAGATTATGAATTAGTTTTTGAATCCATTTTGTTGTGTCTTCGTCTTTGTGTGTTTTTCTTATTTTTAATTCATCATAACTTTTTGTTTCAAGTTTGTAAGTATATTTTTCTATTTTGTGTCCTATATTTTTCTATTTTGTGTCCTGAGTTGATCGAACAAGAATCTATTCCGACCACTAAGTAGGATTGATATCTAATTGACTACCAGAGTATAAGCAACTTTTAATATTCGCCTCTCCCGTTGTGAGGATCACAAAGGAGAGTTCATAAGATTATTGGTGAGGAGCTTTACTATTAATCTTGTTTGTTTATTTTATAGGTACAAGGTAATATAAGGGGTAACATATCATCGATAGCTACAGATTATTATGACTACGCCATGGGAGACTGTGATTGTAGAAAGGGATTTTATGGCTACGATGATGTAGAAGATTATAGGGGCTATAAAAATAGCCATGATCACGACATGGGCAGATTTGAGGGAGAAAATAAGGTGAATGTAGTGCCTAGTGCTTATAATGAATATGGATATATTGATGAGCATTGTGATTATTCTTAGGATGAGGATGGGACATATGGAGAGTTTTGCACTTCCCAAGCCGAACCTAGAATTGGTGTAAGGTATAAATCCTTCACTTGCAAAGCTTTTGAGAGCTATGGTGAGAGTGAACATGTGGAGTTTAAAGATTCATAATCTTCGCGTTGTAGTACTTCTTTTCAAGGTTGATGTGGTATGAATGGTTATACTATCTATAGTAGAGGTTGTCCCATGAGAAGAATAGGGCATGCATCTCCAAAGCCGAAGGGAACTCATGTACCTTACAATATTGATCCCATAAGGAGTGTTTACTCCAGAAAGGTGATCATTTGTGGGGTTCCGGGCTGCCTCATTGTACTAGATGATAGGTGCTATAGAAACTATATTATTTTATCCATGGTTGATTATTTGGGGTTGTTTCAAGAACCCTTACTTGTTCCACATTCCTTGGATAGGTTTAGGGTTACCGAGAGGGTAAAGGTTGTCTTCTTCTAATTTGTATACCATGAGATAGTGCGGTGCAGTATTTTTCCCTTGACATATAATTATGTAAGCTTGGGTGCCGATTAGTTTGAACAATATAAAGTTACAAATGTTCAAAATTAGCCTAATGTTGTAAGAGACCGATGGAGAAATATTCATCATGTCCATTCTGTCCAAGTCGCAAAGAGAAATGTTCACCTACTCTAATCCAAATTATTATGAGAGACAAAAGATTGAGAGGAGTAAGGGTGTGCAAGGTGGCAATTCAAGAGTTGAAAAGGAGAGGTTGTGAGGAGTTAAGTAAGGGGATTGCCACTGAACTGTGCTTTGTTTGTCCTTCTATTTCTTAAAATATTTGTATAGGTACCAACATGGAAAGTAGAGGAGAGAAAGGGCGAAGAGAAGTTGCTGCCGAATCTTGTGGGGGACCTTCACAACAAGGTGAATAAGAACATACTCAAGAAATTGTAACGCACCGAAATCGGGTCCCGAGACGTCACACGGTGCTTAGGGTCACAAGTGACCCCAAGCTAACCCTTCTACTGGCATAACTCATAAGCAACTGAATAAAAATACAAATCCATACAAATCAGCAGAAATTAACTCTTTTCTGAATCTGATCGATACAAAAATGGAATTTTACAGGATTACAATTCTGCCTTTACAACCAAAATTGAAACAAAATACATCAACTTCTACGGACTGTCTATGAAGCCTCTACTAGTACTGACTGTAGGTAGCCGGGTCATGACTCCCGACTACCCCAACTTAATACGACTGAATAAAGAAAATACAACACTATAACTCTGCATAACTAACCCAAGCCCTTGAATCAAAAGGACTCATCACCGGCTGACTGGATACCACAAACTGACTGGATCTGAAGGTGCAACTATACCTTGTACCTACATTTCGAGAAAATGCAGCCCACATCCGAAGATGTGGGTCAGTACCATTAAAAGGAACCAAGTAAATGGGGGTGTATGTAGTTGTATAAACATCATCATCATAACTATTTATAAGAAATATGCAGGATGTATGAAAGACTCACATAGCCCGAAGAAAATCATCATAATCATGAGAGGATGAAATAAGTATAATAACACATGTGAGTCATCATATAATTTGTCAATCACTTTCAGTTCATCAAGAATATCAATTCTCATAATGTAAATATCATTTAAATCTTTTGAAAGAATAACTTTCACAATTCCACTTTCAAATTACTTCACCATTCACCATAGACACAAGCAAACACATACACACTGGGAGATCCTATAACCGACATAAACCATGTGAGCTACATGGAGTCCAACGTACAAACCACGTTGGGGAGAGTCGTCCTATCCTTGCCATCGGAGTAGGACTATCGATATCAAATCCACACAAACTAGTGATCACTATATAAATCAGCCTCAGGCTCACTCCTATGGGGGCACGTAGTTCTAGGGAAGTAAGTTCGCTTTATACCTCCCACTCGGTGCTAAAGATTACTCCCGGACTTAGCTCAGAAATTTAAATCAGCCTCAGGCTCACATTAAAGAAAATCCACAATAAACACTTCAACAATTTTCATCGGGAGCCAATTTGCTACCCCTTTATCATAATCAATAAAAATGTGGATTTCTTTCACAGTCTAGTTCAAAAAAATTCATTCACGACCAAAAGGTCAAATCATTCAAAACATCTCAAATATTCAACATAACACATATTTTCTCAAAAACACAATTTCAAATGGGGATTCACGACCCAAATATCAAAATCATGATAAATATCGTTCAAGATTCATGCTTTATATCACCACACATGTAAATTCATCTTTCAAAATCATAAACATCAAGATTTCATAATAATCATCATAAGATATGGGTTCATGCTTCAAATTCATAAAAATCAAATAAAAATCATGCCTTTGTAAGGAAAATTACTTTTGGGCACAATAACGAAAGAGAGTTCTTGTTGAAAAAACCCACATACCTTGAATGATGAACTTTAGATCAATACTCATTTTTGAGATGTTAATCGTGCCTTTGAATGATGGTTCTTGGAGTTCTTGAACTAGGAACTTGGAATCTTGAATAAATTTGCAGAATTAATGGTGAACTTTGGAGGTTCTTAAAGTTGGATGTAGAAGCTTAGGGTTTTCTTTTTGAGGGAATTTGATGAAATATAACATATAATGTTTCTAATAGGCTTTAATATAGGGTTTGGACGGATTTTGGGTGAGGGGGAACGACCAAAACGCCCCTAAAAATCAAATAATTCTCAAATCTGTCCTTTGGTGGACTGTTTTGATAGTCCAAAGTAGATCAACCATAACGTCTACTCCGATATCCAAATTGGATGAAACCAATTTCATTAGAAAGAGGAATCTCATATATTTCTATTGATATATAGTATCTCACCCAGATCATTTTGTACGAGGAGTTATGATCAGTTGACCCAAAAATTCACTTTTGATAGGCTGAAGTAGATCGACCATAACTTTTTGCTCCGATAGACAAATTGGATGAAACTAATTTCATCGGAAAGAGGACTCATAGAGATTTCCTTTGATATATAGTAGATCACCCAGATCATTATGTACAAGGAGTTATGATCGTTTAAAGTTGGAGCAAAAATACGCCAGGCCTCAGTACTTTTTTTCCTGCACGTTTTACTGTTCACTACTATTCACGGTTCGATCGGAATGTTCATAACTCGTCGCTCGGGTGTCCATTTTGGATGATCCATATATAGTTGGAAAGCTTATTCGATACTCTATGCAATGGTATGTCATAATCTAAGACATTCCACACGAAAAATTTATAATTCATTCTAGAAGATAGAACCCAACACGTTTACGCCCAAAATTTCAACGAAAAATTTCCCGGGGTATTACATCATCTCCCCCTTGGAAACATTCATCCTTGAATGTCGATGAATAAGTACAGAATACCATGGAAATGAGGACAAAAGGCTGGGATAATGAAGTCAATCCACTTACTTCACTCTAAACTTTTGAATACTTGATAGAACATGCGATTCATAATGAGTATGGTCACATAGTTGGATCTTAAACAAAGGAGACTTATTTTAAGGAATTGATATCTTTTTTGGTTTATTCAGAGACTGAGAATCAAAGGTCTCGAAGGGGATCTTATCAAAAGAAGGACCACTTGTGCCCAAATGAAACGTCCCTCAACACTCCCTCCAAAAGATTCAAATGACATTGTTCGGGGAGAAAATGAATCATAATTTGATACAATCCTATCGTATGTGATACGGGTGTACAAAGCTGATACGGGTGTACAAAGCTGTCCAATACGTTTTCGACCATTCACACGAAGCCAAGCTCGGGAGTTACAAAAACTACAAGCCATATTCATGCAAATGGCTGCGTGTGAGTTGGTACTTGATCCGCCAAAGAGCTTCAACGTTTTTAAGTGTGAAAATGAACCTTGAAGTATAATAAACTACACTCTAAGGGCACCCCATGACTGAAGGGTAGGAAGGTCATTTCTCCTTCATTTTGTGTGTAATATAAATAGATGCTATTAGGGTTATTTTCAGCACTTAGTTCATTCTTCATATTTCACAACAACAAGTCTTGTAACATTGAATATTTCTCTCTCTCTTGTTCTTGAGAGTAGAACCTGAAATCTGTCCAACAAGTGTAGTTACACACTTGTGTTGTTTCTTGGCTAGAAACTTGAGATCTTGAGGTTCATGAGTTCCTCTTGGTCTAAGTAAGAACTTGGTACTGAAATCTTTTGGTCTTAGGGTCCTATCTTCAAGTTAGGGTTCATAGATTCTAAGATATCTTTGTGTCAAGTTACTATCTTTCATTTTGTACTCTTGAAACTTTGTAGTAACTTAGTGAAGCCGTGTGGGGCTGATTTTCGATTCACTATAGTTACTACCATTTGTTGTTCTTGTTGTTAACATTGTACTCTTGTAATCTATCATCTTGTGTTGTTGAACCATTGTATAATGTTATTGTTATCTTCTTGTTCTCCTTGTGTAGCTACTATTTTGGTGTTGGTATTTCTTCAAAATTTCGTGATTGTTGTTGTCTTCACATATTGGAGTTGTTATCTTCAAGCTCTCGGAATTGTAGTGTGTTTGGACTGATTTTGTGGCAGATTTGATACGCACCAAGTTAGTAGTGTATCATTTGGTATCAAAGCCATCTTTGATTTTGTTCTAACAAGATCAATATTGGGCTTGAGACTTGAAAACTACAAAAAAAAAAACTGAAATCTGAAAATTTCAGAAATAGTCAAATCTGCTACCTTTGTGTTCTTGGCCAAAAATTGTGATATGTTGTTGTATGGGCCGAGATTTTCTTGTTTTTTTTGGCTAGATCTTGTAGTATTTTTCTTGTATAGAGTGTTTCTAGTGTTGGTTTCTTTCTCACCAACACTAAAGGTGTCAAGATCTAAAGATTGAGCTTATAATATTGACCATAGTTGTGGTGCCTTGTGGCTGGCTGTTTGTTGTTACTTGTTGTTGACAATTGGTGGTGTTGTGTTGTGTTTTGAAGAAGTTGTTGTTGAGTTCTTGAAGGTTGTTGTGGTGTTCATCAAGTTCTTTATCTTTTCTTACAACTTTAGACAACCAAAAAGTGTGATATAAATTCAAGAGTTGAAGCTGAAAATTGTAAAGCATGTTGTGAGAAGCCTTGAACCCATCATTTCTTAGACTAGGCTTCTACTTTTCAGCAACTTTTTTTCTTATTTCAAGAACCTAGTGTTACCTTTTTCTTATTTCAAGAACCTAGTGTTGTGGGACAAGGTACTTTTCTTATTTCAAGATTTATGTTTTCCCTCCAAGACCAATTGTCATCCTTTCCAAATTGTGTAAAGATTTAAATTTCAGAATTGGTGCTTAAATTGTGTGGGACCAAGACCAATTGCATGCTGCCACATCACCCAATTGCTACTGTTCACGTCACCCATTGGCTACTGTTCACATCATTAATAAGCTCAAATTTAGGTTTTCTAGTTTCTAATTGTTGATTCTTAGTTTCATTACTTGGTTCTAGAACTAATTAACATGCTAGTACACTCCTACTAGGTTGTCAATTAGTCCTTTTGAATTCTCTTGTTCGTGTCCACGTTTAGTTGGGTGCTTTTATTCGTTTGAATACGTTGTAACTTCTTAACTCCAGTCCGTCGAGAATTCTTTGAGTTTCAAACAAGAATCCACTCCGGACAAGAGCTTTACTCATATCTTAAGGATTCACGGTTACTAGCCAATCTACAACATTTGTGGAGCTCAAGTGTGAGTGAGGAGAGGTTTAACGCTAACTTGTTTGCTGATTGTGTAGGTAACACCTTGACATGGAAGGAAGAACATCCGAAAGTGGGGGTACTACTGAACAAGACACTATGAAGGCCACACTTGAGGCCATTACCAGAAGTTTAGAGAGGTTGAACACAGAAGTTGGGGCAATGAGGGGAGATTTGACTACGATAAGTGGGAGATTGGAGCAAGTGGAGAGTCAAAGGAACTCTCGTCCATCCACTCCTCATCATATTCCTTCAAGTGGGCATGAAAGAACTTCATCCACAACTATCTCACCAGAAACATTGCACCAAATAATGAATCCACCTCTAGCCCCACTAAATGCCACAAATCATACCACTACTTTCCCTCCAAACCAAGAAGTGAATAGACCACGCCATTCCCAAACTCCTCCAATTCGACAAGAAGGATGTAGCCATCCATTACCTCCACAAAATCTGAATGTACCTTACCAAACTCCACCAAATCAAAGACCACCACCTCCACAACTCCCAATGCCTCCAAATCAGATTCCAAATCACCAAAACCGACCAGCTCACTTTGAGGAACATGGTAGAGAGGAGTATGATGGATATGGAGCCTTTGATGATGCTTACATGAGAGAGGAGGAGCTAAGAAGGGGCCGTGTTGATCCAAGGAGGTACCGAGGGTATGGAGAAAGGGGAAATCGACACCAAGAAAGAGACGTAGGCATAAATACCATCAAATTGAGCTTACCTATCTTTAAAGGTGAAAGTGACCCCGAGGCCTACTTAGCATGGGAATCAGCTTGTAACAAAGTTTTTCAAGTTAATGATATCTCGGAAGAAAAGAAAAGTTGTTATGCCATAGCTCATTTTGAGGGTTATGCCAACACTTGGTGGGAGTACGTCAAGCGTTTTGGTGATGAATTTAGTTGATGGGCAGCCACCACCTTGGTTTCGGTTAAGGTACTTGATGAGGCAACGGTACCTTCCCAAGAGTTATCGCCATGAATTACTTGCTAGATTATACAACTTACGTCAAGGCAATAAAAGTGTGATGGCATATTATGATGAGTTTCAACAACTCATGTTGAAGCTTGATCATCGTGGGGAACAAATCAGTCATGACATCATCCGATTCAAGTGTGGGTTGAACAAAGAGATCTCCACTCATTTGATGCTTCACAAATTTGATACCGTTGAAGGTATTTTCCAAGCGGCTCTTGAGATTGAAAGGGAGCTTAAAGAGAGGTCGTCGCTCAAGGCAAGGGGACAATCCATCTCGGGTTGGCCTAGAAGCAAGGACGTGGTTCAATCCTCTTCTGGTTGGCCCAAAAACAAGGACCAACCCGCGACTACAAGGCTGCCCGAGCCCAAAACAGTCCACAAAATTCCTCTAAAACAAGAAGTTCACAAGTATCCAAACCCAAAAGGATTCCAATGTTTCAAGTGCCAAGGTTGGGGACATAAATCCAATGAATGTCCAAATCGACGCAACGTGATACTACGTGAAGGGAAATTGTATTACCTTGGTGAGGAGGTGGGTCTTGAAAAAGAGGAGGATGAGGCCGAGCCTCAAGATGGAGAGGAAACTGGAAATAGGCCACTTGATGATGATGATGATGATGATGATGATTGATACGGTTGGGGCAGCCTCCACAGGTACACGGCCTTTCACACGAAGCCAAGCTCGGGAATTACAAAAACTCCAAGCTTTGTTCATGCAAGTGGCCGTGTGTGAGTTGGTGATTGAACCAACCAAGGACCTAAACGTTTTTATGTGTGAAGAGAGGTCTTAATGTGTAATAAGCTACTCTTCAAGGTTGGCACAAGAAGCAAGGGCGGATGGGTCATTTTACCCCTTTTGTTTGTAGTATAAATAGAACATGTTAGAGAGTTAGTCCTCACTTTTTGAATGCTGATTTTTGTAACCTAAGAACACTAAACTTTTCTCTCTCTCTTCCACTCTTGGAAGCCTCCACTACTATCTCACAAGTAGAGGGATACTTGTGTTGTCTCTTTGGCAAGAAACAAGGGTTTTGAGGTCGTTGAGTGCCTCTTGGTCCTCGGTAGAACTTGGTGTTTATATTCATTAGACTTAGGGTCCTCTCTTGATGTTAGGGTTCTTAGTTTCTTGAATGTTATATGTCAAGTTATCTATCTTTCCTTATCTTGTTGTTGTTGTTGATTTTGTCATCTTAAAGTCTAGTGAAGCCGTGTGGGGCTCTTTTCGATTCACTAGCATTGTTATTTATCTTGTTATTCTTGTGTTGTTGGACTGAAAAACCGAAACTTTAAACTTGTTGATCTTGTGTTGTTGGACTGAAATCCGAGCCTACTTGAAGCTCTTGGTGTTGTTGGTTTGATTTTGTATCATTTGGTATCAAAGCAAGACCGGTTGTGTTCCAACATAACCCATCTTGGGCTAGTACACGGCTTAAACAAACAACACCAAAAGGAAATTCTGAAAATCTGTCCATTAAAGGTTGAATCCGAGAATGATGTTGCATGTCTAGATCTAAGTGTTATTTTGCTTGTTTAGTGAGTTCCTAGTGTTGGTTTCTTTCTCACCAACACTAAGGTGTCTAGATCCAAAAGTTGAGCTTGAAAACTTGAACATTGTGTAGTGACTTGAAGTGGCCGAAAGTTGTATGTTGTTGATGACCAAAAAGAAATAAAATCGATGGATGTTGTGTTTATGTGCTAAAGAAGTTGAAGAAGATTGTTGAGGTGTTCATCTTGTTCATCTTGTTGTGTGCTCAAGTTGTAAGACAAGCTATAAAGTTGTTGTGAAAGACTTGCACCCATCACCTTTTAGTCTTGTCAATCACTTTTCCCTAATTCAAGGAGCCTTGTTTTGTGGGATTAGTCTACCAAACATCACTTTCTTGAGTTTGAAAAGGGTGAAATACTACAAGATTTTATTTTTCCCACCAAAAACACTTTGCAAACTATAACAAGTTGTGTGAATATTAACAAAAAAAAAAAAAGAGAAGAAAAACGTGTGGAACCATTGCATGCTGCCACGTCACTATAAGCTCAACTTAGGATATTCTTTGGTTGCTAATTGTTGATCCTTGGTTTCCCTTACTTGGTCCTAGAACTAATTAACAAACTAGTACATTCCTACTAGGTTGTCAACTAGATCCTTGAACCGTTTGTTCGTGTCAACGTTTATTTGAGTGCTTTCATTCGTTTGAATGAGTTGCTGATTTTTGACTCTAGTCCGGCAAGAATTCTTTGAGTCTTCAAACAAGAATCCATTCCGGATAAGAGCTTACTCATACCTTAATAATTTCACGGTTACTAGCCAATTATACAACACTTGTGGAACACGAACTTGTGGTGAACTAAAGCGGATAATATCTTGACAATGGAAGGAACTACGTCTCATAGTGTGGATACTAATGCCCTTGATTCTATGAGGGTCACTCTTGAGGCCGTTACCCGGACACTTGAAAGGTTGAATTCGGAATTTGGGGCCGTGAGAGGGGACTTGGCAGCAATAAAGGGGGAAGTGTCGACTATTAGTGGGAGATTAGAACAAGTGGAGAGTCAAAGGAACTCTCGTCCTTCTACTCCTCTACATGTATCTACCAATGGTCATGATAGGACCTCCTCCGCAACCATCACCCCCGAAACAGTCCACCAAATGCTAAATGCACCCCAAGCTCCACTAAATACCGCAAGCCAAACTACCTATTTTCCTCCAAATCGAGACTCCACTAGACCACTACATTTCCAAGCCCCTCCAATTCCACAAGAGGGATTTGGACGCCAAGTACCTCCACTAAATCCGAACCCTCCATTCCAAGCTCCATTAACCCAAAGACCGCAAATTCCAAATCCTCCGAATCAAAACGGCCAAGGCCGACCAGCCCACTTTGAAGGATACGGTAGAGAGGAGTATGAAGGAGATGGAGCCTTTGATGATGCTTATATGAGGGAGGAGGAGTTAAGAGGGGGTCGAGGAGAACCTAGGAGATACCGGGGGTATGGAGATAGGGGAAACCGACACCAAGAGAGAGACGTAGGCATCAACACCATCAAGTTGAGCCTACCCATCTTTAAGGGTGAAAGTGACCCCGAGACCTACTTAACTTGGGAATCGGCTTGTGAAAAAGTTTTCCAAGTTAATGACATCTCGGACGAAAAGAAGAGTTGCTACGCTATAGCTCACCTTGAGGGCTATGCTAACACTTGGTGGGAGTATGTTAAACGATTTGGTAATGAATTAGTCGATGGGCAGCCACCACCTTGGTATCGGTTGAGGTATTTGATGAGACAACGATACCTTCCCGAGAGATATCGTCATGAGTTGCTTGCTAGATTATATGGCTTGCGGCAAGGAGGCAAGAGTGTGATGGCCTATTTTGACGAGTTCCAACAACTCATGTTGAAACTTGATCATCGTGGGGAGCAAATCAGTCACGACATCATCCGGTTCAAGTGTGGGTTGAACAAAGAGATCTCCACTCATTTGACCCTTCACCGGTTTGAAACCATTGACGGTATATTCCAAGCGGCCCTTGAGATTGAAAGGGAACTTAAGGAGAGATCATCCTTCAAGGCAAGGGTACAAACCCCCTCGGGTTGGACCAAAAACAAGGACCAACCCGCCCCTACGAAGCTGCCCGAGTCCAAAACCGTCCCTAAATTCCCTCCGAAACCGGAGGCTCACAAATATCCCAACCCAAAGGGGTTCTAATGCTTCAAGTGCCAAGGTTGGGGGCATAAGGCCAACGAATGTCCGAACCGGCGCAATGTGATCCTACGAGAAGGAAAGGTGTACTACCTTGGTGAGGAGGTGGTTTCCGAAAGGGGGGAGGATGAGGCCGATCCTCAAGATGGAGAGGGAGCTGAAAATGGGCCGAATGATGATGAAGTAGATGGTAGTGAAGATGTCTATCCACAAGAGGGGGAGTGTGTGGTTCCAAACTTTGTGGTTAGACGTGTCATGATTAGTAAGGCGATAGATGACCCGAGTCAAAGGGAAAATCTATTCCATACTAAGTGTCTTGTAAAGGAGAATGTGTGCACCTTGGTGATTGATAGTGGTAGTTGTACAAATGTTGCGAGCCATGCTATGGTAAATTTCTTGAAGCTACCAACTACACCACATACTAGTCCTTACAAGCTACAATGGTTGAATGATTGTGGTGAATTAAGGGTCACAAGGCAATGTGTGATTCGGTTTAAGGTGGGAAACTACCACGATGAGGTACTTTGTGACGTGATCCCAATGCAAGCATGTCACTTGTTGTTAGGTAGACCATGGCAATATGATAGGTCTACTAAACACGATGGGAGGTCCAACCGGTATACGCTTGAGAAGGATGGCCGAAAGGTCACACTTCATCCTCTCTCACCCTCCCAAGTAAATGAGTGGCATCAAAAGATGAGGGAGTTGAAGGGAAAGGGGGGGAATCCGGAAAGGGAGAAAAGGGGGGAGTGCCGTAGGTGAGGAAGTAGGGACATCCGAGGCTGTCCCAACGACAAGAGAGATGGAAAACGTAGTGATGTTGGCTAGGAGGAAAGAACTCTTCGTGGACCATGATGAAAACAAGCCGATGTTACTTTTGGCCCATTGTTTTAATACTAACCCCACTAATTCTTCCATTTCCCCTTTGATTTCTTGTGTGTTGCAGGAGTATGAAGATGTATTTCCTCAAGAACTTCCGCAAGGATTACCCCCACTTCGGGGAATTGAGCACCAAATTGATTTGGTGCCGGGTTCACAACTTCCAAACAAACCGGCCTATAGGAGCAATCCCATAGACACTAAGGGTCTTGAAAGACAAGTTGAGGAGCTTCTCAACAAGGGATACATCAAGGAAAGCATGAGTCCGTGTGCTGTTCCGGTGCTTTTGGTACCAAAGAAGGACGGAACTTGGCGCATGTGCGTCGATTGTAGAGCCATCAACAAAATCACTATAAGGTATCGTCATCCAATCCCTAGACTAGGTGATATGTTAGATGAGCTCCACGGATCTTGTTTGTTTTCTAAAGTGGACCTTAGGAGTGGCTATCACCAAATTCGCATGCAACCCGGTGATGAGTGGAAGACCGCATTCAAGACCAAATTCGGTCTATATGAGTGGCTGGTCATGCCCTTCGGCCTTACCAATGCTCCTAGCACCTTTATGAGGCTAATGAATCATGTAATGAAGCCTTATATTGGAAAATTTGTGGTGGTTTACTTTGATGATGTGTTGGTGTATAGTAAATCTATTGATGATCATGTAATGCATTTGAGATGTGTGTTTGATGTGCTCCGAAAGGAGAAGCTGTATGCCAACATGGAGAAGTGTTCTTTTGGTGTTGATAAGATTATATTCTTGGGTTTTGTCGTGAGCTCAAGGGGTGTGGAAGTGGACGATTCCAAGATAGACTCTATTCGAAGTTGGCCGACCCCTAAAACTATTGGAGAAATCCGAAGTTTCCACGGGTTGGCAAGCTTTTATAGGAGGTTTGTCAAAGGGTTTAGTTCCATAGAAGCCCCCTTAACCGAGGTAATTAGAAAGGACGGACCCTTTAAATGGGGTGATGAGCAAGCTAGGGCTTTTGAGGCCTTGAAAGCTACGCTCATCTCGGCGCCTTTATTGCAATTGCCCGATTTTGATAAGATGTTTGAAGTAGAGTGTGATGCTAGTAAGGTTGGCATCGGGGCTGTTTTGATGCAAGAAGGTAAGCCCGTTGCTTATTTCAGTGAAAAGCTCAAAGGGGCAACTCTTAATTACTCAACTTATGATTTGGAGTTGTACGCCCTTGTTAGAGCTTTGGGAAATTGGCAACATTATTTGTGGCCTAAGGAGTTTGTGATACGAACGGATCATGAGTCGTTGAAACACCTTAAGAGCCAAGACAAGTTGAATAGGCGTCATGCTAAGTGGATTGAGTTCATCGAGACTTTCCCTTATGTAATTCATTACAAAAGGGGAAAGGAAAATGTTGTTGCCGATGCCTTGTCTAGGAAGCATGTGCTTGTTGCTACCTTGTCGTCGAAATTGATGGGTTTTGAGAGCTTGCGGTTGTTGTATCCCGAGGATCCTACCTTTTCTCCTATTTTTAGGGAATGCGAAGAGTGGGGAAGGGACCGTTGGCTTAAGGAGAATGACCATTCCTCCTACTCTCGGTTCGATGGGTATTTGTTCAAAGGGAGGAGGTTGTGTGTTCCTTCTAGTTCTTGGAGGGAATTATTTGTGAGGGAGGCCCATGACGGAGGCCTCATGGGGCACTTTGGGGTAGACAAGACCCTCAGAATCTTAGAGGAGAACTTCTATTGGCCCAAAATGCGCAAAGACGTCACTAAAATTTGTAGTCAATGCGTGGCCTGCCGGAGTGCGAAATCTCGTCTCCTACCTCAAGGATTATACACCCCACTCCCTACTCCTCTTAGACCTTGGTTGGACATTTCGATGGATTTTGTTTTGGGGCTGCCAAGGACTAGAAAGGGCCGAGATAGCATTTTTGTTATTGTTGATAGATTCTCTAAAATGGCTCATTTTATTCCATGTGCTAAAACCGAGGATGCTCGTAGTGTAGCTTCATTATTTGTTGAACATGTTGTAAAGCTTCACGGGGTACCGAGGACTATTGTGAGCGATAGGGACTCCAAGTTCCTAAGTCTCTTTTGGAAGTCCATGTGGGGTAGGCTTGGAACGAAGTTACTTTTCTCCACGTCATGCCACCCACAAACCGATGGCCAAACGGAGGTAGTAAATAGAACCTTAGGGTCTATGCTACGTTCTATGGTTAAAGGTAAACTGACTTCATGGGAAGATCACCTACCCTTGGTGGAGTTTGCATACAACCGGGTAATACATTCGAGCACGAGAATGACTCCCTTTGAATGTGTTTACGGCCTAAATCCCCTTACCCCTTTAGATCTCACTCCTTTGTCTAGTGATCTCATGACCAGCTTAGATGAAAATAAAAGAGCCGAGGCAATGAAGAAAATGCATGAGACGGTGCAGATCAAACTTGAAAAGAAGAACCAAGAGGTTGCAAAAAGGGTAAACAAAGGGAGAAGAAGGCTTGTGCTTGAACCCGGAGATTGGGTGTGGGTGCATCTTCGGAAGGATCGGTTTCCAGCTCAAAGGAAGTCCAAATTGCTGCCAAGGGGTGATGGTCCTTTCCAAGTACTTGAGAGAATCAATGACAACGCCTACAAGATTGACCTTCCACCGGAATATCAAGTGCACAACACTTTCAACGTTGGTGATCTCTCCCTCGTGGATGCGGTTGAAGATGACCAAATGCTGAATTTGAGGTCAAATTCCTCTCAAGATGGAGAGGATGATACGGTTGGGGCAGCCTCCACAGGTACACGGCCTTTCACACGAAGCCAAGCTCGGGAATTACAAAAACTCCAAGCTTTGTTCATGCAAGTGGCCGTGTGTGAGTTGGTGATTGAACCAACCAAGGACCTAAATGTTTTTATGTGTGAAGAGAGGTCTTAATGTGTAATAAGCTACTCTTCAAGGTTGGCACAAGAAGCAAGGGCGGATGGGTCATTTTACCCCTTTTGTTTGTAGTATAAATAGAACATGTTAGAGAGTTAGTCCTCACTTTTTGAATGCTGATTTTTGTAACCTAAGAACACTAAACATTTCTCTCTCTCTTCCACTCTTGGAAGCCGCCACTACTATCTCACAAGTAGAGGGATACTTGTGTTGTCTCTTTGGCTAGAAATAAGGGTTTTGAGGTCGTTGAGTGCCTCTTGTGATACAAAATCAAACCAACAACACCAAGAGCTTCAAGTAGGCTCGGATTTCAGTCCAACAACACAAGATCAACAAGTTTAAAGTTTCGGTTTTTCAGTCCAACAACACAAGAATAACAAGATAAACAACAATGCTAGTGAATCGAAAAGAGCCCCACACGGCTTCACTAGACTTTAAGATGACAAAATCAACAACAACCACAAGATAAGGAAAGATAGATAACTTGACATATAACATTCAAGAAACTAAGAACCCTAACATCAAGAGAGGACCCTAAGTCTACTGAATATAAACACCAAGTTCTTACGAGGACCAAGAGGCACTCAACGACCTCAAAACCCTTGTTTCTAGCCAAAGAGACAACACAAGTATCCCTCTACTTGTGAGATAGTAGTGGCGGCTTCCAAGAGTGGAGGAGAGAGAGAAAGTTTAGTGTTCTTAGGTTACAAAAATACGCATTCAAAAAGTGAGGACTAACTCTCTAACATGTTCTATTTATACTACAAACAAAAGGGGTAAAATGACCCATCCGCCCTTGCTTCTTGTGCCAACCTTGAAGAGTAGCTTATTACACATTAAGACCTCTCTTCACACATAAAAACGTTTAGGTCCTTGGTTGGTTCAATCACCAACTCACACACGGCCACTTGCATGAACAAAGCTTGGAGTTTTTGTAATTCCCGAGCTTGGCTTCGTGTGAAAGGCCGTGTACCTGTGGAGGCTGCCCCAACCGTATCATCCTCTCCATCTTGAGAGGAATTTGACCTCAAATTCAGCACTTGGTCATCTTCAACCGCATCCACGAGGGAGAGATCACCAACGTTGAAAGTGTTGTGCACTTGATATTCCGGTGGAAGGTCAATCTTGTAGGCATTGTCATTGATTCTCTCAAGTACTTGGAAAGGACCATCACCCCTTGGCAGCAATTTGGACTTCCTTTGAGCTGGAAACCGATCCTTCCGAAGATGCACCCACACCCAATCTCCGGGTTCAAGCACAAGCCTTCTTCTCCCTTTGTTTACCCTTTTTGCAACCTCTTGGTTCTTCTTTTCAAGTTTGATCCGCACCGTCTCATGCATTTTCTTCATTGCCTCGGCTCTTTTATTTCCATCTAAGCTGGTCATGAGATCACTAGACAAAGGAGTGAGATCTAAAGGGGTAAGGGGATTTAGGCCGTAAACACATTCAAAGGGAGTCATTCCCGTGCTCGAATGTATTACCCGGTTGTATGCAAACTCCACCAAGGGTAGGTGATCTTCCCATGAAGTCAGTTTACCTTTAACCATAGAACGTAGCATAGACCCTAAGGTTCTATTTACTACCTCCGTTTGGCCATCGGTTTGTGGGTGGCATGACGTGGAGAAAAGTAACTTCGTTCCAAGCCTACCCCACATGGACTTCCAAAAGAGACTTAGGAACTTGGAGTCCCTATCGCTCACAATAGTCCTCGGTACCCCGTGAAGCTTTACAACATGTTCAACAAATAATGAAGCTACACTACGAGCATCCTCGGTTTTAGCACATGGAATAAAATGAGCCATTTTAGAGAATCTATCAACAATAACAAAAATGCTATCTCGGCCCTTTCTAGTCCTTGGCAGCCCCAAAACAAAATCCATCGAAATGTCCAACCAAGGTCTAAGGGGAGTAGGGAGTGGGGTGTATAATCCTTGAGGTAGGAGACGAGATTTCGCACTCCGGCAGGCCACGCATTGACTACAAATTTTAGTGACGTCTTTGCGCATTTTGGGCCAATAGAAGTTCTCCTCTAAGATTCCGAGGGTCTTGTCTACCCCAAAGTGCCCCATGAGGCCTCCGTCATGGGCCTCCCTCACAAATAATTCCCTCCAAGAACTAGAAGGAACACACAACCTCCTCCCTTTGAACAAATACCCATCGAACCGAGAGTAGGAGGAATGGTCATTCTCCTTAAGCCAACGGTCCCTTCCCCACTCTTCGCATTCCCTAAAAATAGGAGAAAAGGTAGGATCCTCGGGATACAACAACCGCAAGCTCTCAAAACCCATCAATTTCGACGACAAGGTAGCAACAAGCACATGCTTCCTAGACAAGGCATCGGCAACAACATTTTCCTTTCCCCTTTTGTAATGAATTACATAAGGGAAAGTCTCGATGAACTCAATCCACTTAGCATGACGCCTATTCAACTTGTCTTGGCTCTTAAGGTGTTTCAACGACTCATGATCCGTTCGTATCACAAACTCCTTAGGCCACAAATAATGTTGCCAATTTCCCAAAGCTCTAACAAGGGCGTACAACTCCAAATCATAAGTTGAGTAATTAAGAGTTGCCCCTTTGAGCTTTTCACTGAAATAAGCAACGGGCTTACCTTCTTGCATCAAAACAGCCCCGATGCCAACCTTACTAGCATCACACTCTACTTCAAACATCTTATCAAAATCGGGCAATTGCAATAAAGGCGCCGAGATGAGCGTAGCTTTCAAGGCCTCAAAAGACCTAGCTTGCTCATCACCCCATTTAAAGGGTCCGTCCTTTCTAATTACCTCGGTTAAGGGGGCTGCTATGGAACTAAACCCCTTGACAAACCTCCTATAAAAGCTTGCCAACCCGTGGAAACTTCAGATTTCTCCAATAGTTTTAGGGGTCGGCCAACTTCGAATAGAGTCTATCTTGGAATCGTCCACTTCCACACCCCTTGAGCTCACGACAAAACCCAAGAATATAATCTTATCAACACCAAAAGAACACTTCTCCATGTTGGCATACAGCTTCTCCTTTCGGAGCACATCAAACACACATCTCAAATGCATTACATGATCATCAATAGATTTACTATACACCAACACATCATCAAAGTAAACCACCACAAATTTTCCAATATAAGGCTTCATTACATGATTCATTAGCCTCATAAAGGTGCTAGGAGCATTGGTAAGGCCGAAGGGCATGACCAGCCACTCATATAGACCAAATTTGGTCTTGAATGCGGTCTTCCACTCATTACCGGGTTGCATGCGAATTTGGTGATAGCCACTCCTAAGGTCCACTTTAGAAAACAAACAAGATCCGTGGAGCTCATCTAACATATCATCTAGTCTAGGGATTGGATGACGATACCTTATAGTGATTTTGTTGATGGCTCTACAATCGACGCACATGCGCCAAGTTCCGTCCTTCTTTGGTACCAAAAGCACCGGAACAGCACACGGACTCATGCTTTCCTTGATGTATCCCTTGTTGAGAAGCTCCTCAACTTGTCTTTCAAGATCCTTAGTGTCCATGGGATTGCTCCTATAGGCCGGTTTGTTTGGAAGTTGTGAACCCGGCACCAAATCAATTTGGTGCTCAATTCCCCGAAGTGGGGGTAATCCTTGCAGAAGTTCTTGAGGAAATACATCTTCATACTCCTGCAACACACAAGAAATCAAAGGGGAAATGGAAGAATTAGTGGGGTTAGTATTAAAACAATGGGCCAAAAGTAACATCGGCTTGTTTTCATCATGGTCCACGAAGAGTTCTTTCCTCCTAGCCAACATCACTACGTTTTCCATCTCTCTTGTCGTTGGGACAGCCTCGGATGTCCCTACTTCCTCACCTACGGCACTCCCCCCTTATCTCCCTTTCCGGATTCCCCCCCTTTCCCTTCAACTCCCTCATCTTTTGATGCCACTCATTTACTTGGGAGGGTGAGAGAGGATGAAGTGTGACCTTTCGGCCATCCTTCTCAAGCGTATACCGGTTGGACCTCCCATCGTGTTTAGTAGACCTATCATATTGCCATGGTCTACCTAACAACAAGTGACATGCTTGCATTGGGATCACGTCACAAAGTACCTCATCGTGGTAGTTTCCCACCTTAAACCGAATCACACATTGCCTCGTGACCCTTAATTCACCACAATCATTCAACCATTGTAGCTTGTAAGGACTAGTGTGTGGTGTAGTTGGTAGCTTCAAGAAATTTACCATAGCATGGCTCGCAACATTTCTACAACTACCACTATCAATCACCAAGGTGCACACATTCTCCTTTACAAGACACTTAGTATGGAATAGATTTTCCCTTTGACTCGGGTCATCTATCGCCTTACTAATCATGACACGTCTAACCACAAAGTTTGGAACCACACACTCCCCCTCTTGTGGATAGACATCTTCACTACCATCTACTTCATCATCATTCGGCCCATTTTCAGCTCCCTCTCCATTTTGAGGCTCGGCCTCATCCTCCCCCCTTTCGGAAACCACCTCCTCACCAAGGTAGTACACCTTTCCTTCTCGTAGGATCACATTGCGCCGGTTCGGACATTCGTTGGCCTTATGCCCCCAACCTTGGCACTTGAAGCATTGGAACCCCTTTGGGTTGGGATATTTGTGAGCCTCCGGTTTCGGAGGGAATTTAGGGACGGTTTTGGACTCGGGCAGCTTCATAGGGGCGGGTTGGTCCTTGTTTTTGGTCCAACCCGAGGGGGTTTGTACCCTTGCCTTGAAGGATGATCTCTCCTTAAGTTCCCTTTCAATCTCAAGGGCCGCTTGGAATATACCGTCAATGGTTTCAAACCGGTGAAGGGTCAAATGAGTGGAGATCTCTTTGTTCAACCCACACTTGAACCGGATGATGTCGTGACTGATTTGCTCCCCACGATGATCAAGTTTCAACATGAGTTTTTGGAACTCGTCAAAATAGGCCATCACACTCTTGCCTCCTTGCCGCAAGCCATATAATCTAGCAAGCAACTCATGACGATATCTCTCGGGAAGGTATCGTTGTCTCATCAAATACCTCAACCGATACCAAGGTGGTGGCTGCCCATCGACTAATTCATTACCAAATCGTTTAACATACTCCCACCAAGTGTTAGCATAGCCCTCAAGGTGAGCTATAGCGTAGCAACTCTTCTTTTCGTCCGAGATGTCATTAACTTGGAAAACTTTGTCACAAGCCGATTCCCAAGTTAAGTAGGCCTCGGGATCACTTTCACCCTTAAAGATGGGTAGGCTCAACTTGATGGTGTTGATGCCTACGTCTCTCTCTTGGTGTCGGTTTCCCCTATCTCCATACCCCCGGTATCTCCTAGGTTCTCCTCGACCCCCTCTTAACTCCTCCTCCCTCATATAAGCATCATCAAAGGCTCCATCTCCTTCATACTCCTCTCTACCGTATCCTTCAAAGTGGGCTGGTCGGCCTTGGCCGTTTTGATTCGGAGGATTTGGAATTTGTGGTCTTTGGTTTAATGGAGCTTGGAATGGAGGGTTCGGATTTAGTGGAGGTACTTGGCGTCCAAATCCCTCTTGTGGAATTGGAGGGGCTTGGAAATGTAGTGGTCTAGTGGAGTCTCGGTTTGGAGGAAAATAGGTAGTTTGGCTTGCGGTATTTAGTGGAGCTTGGGGTGCATTTAGCATTTGGTGGACTGTTTCGGGGGTGATGGTTGCGGAGGAGGTCCTATCATGACCATTGGTAGATACATGTAGAGGAGTAGAAGGACGAGAGTTCCTTTGACTCTCCACTTGTTCTAATCTCCCACTAATAGTCGACACTTCCCCCTTTATTGCTGCCAAGTCCCCTCTCACGGCCCCAAATTCCGAATTCAACCTTTCAAGTGTCCGGGTAACGGCCTCAAGAGTGACCCTCATAGAATCAAGGGCATTAGTATCCACACTATGAGACGTAGTTCCTTCCATTGTCAAGATATTATCCGCTTTAGTTCACCACAAGTTCGTGTTCCACAAGTGTTGTATAATTGGCTAGTAACCGTGAAATTTTTAAGATATGAGTAAGCTCTTATCCGGAATGGATTCTTGTTTGAAGACTCAAAGAATTCTTGCCGGACTAGAGTCAAAAATCAGCAACTCATTCAAACGAATAAAAGCACTCAAATAAACGTTGACACGAACAAACGGTTCAAGGATCTAATTGACAACCTAGTAGGAATGTACTTGTTTGTTAATTAGTTCTAGGACCAAGTAAGGGAAACCAAGGATCAACAATTAGCAACCAAAGAATATCCTAAGTTGAGCTTATAGTGACGTGGCAGCATGCAATGGTTCCACACGTTTTTTTCTTCTCTCTTTTTTTTTTTTTGTTAATATTCACACAACTTGTTATAGTTTGCAAAGTGTTTTTTTGGTGGGAAAAATAAAATCTTGTAGTATTTCACCCTTTTCAAACTCAAGAAAGTGATGTTTGGTAGACTAATCCCACAAAACAAGGCTCCTTGAATTAGGGAAAAGTGATTGACAAGACTAAAAGGTGATGGGTGCAAGTCTTTCACAACAACTTTATAGCTTGTCTTACAACTTGAGCACACAACAAGATGAACAAGATGAACAAGTTCAAAAGATGAACACCTCAACAATCTTCTTCAACTTCTTTAGCACATAAACACAACATCCACCGATTTTATTTCTTTTTGGTCATCAACAACATACAACTTTCGGCCACTTCAAGTCACTACACAATGTTCAAGTTTTCAAGCTCAACTTTTGGATCTAGACACCTTAGTGTTGGTGAGAAAGAAACCAACACTAGGAACTCACTAAACAAGCAAAATAACACTTAGATCTAGACATGCAACATCATTCTCGGATTCTACTTTTAATGGACAGATTTTCAGAATTTCCTTTTGGTGTTGTTTGTTTAAGCCGTGTACTAGCCCAAGATGGGTTATGTTGGAACACAACCGGTCTTGCTCTGATACCAAATGATACAAAATCAAACCAACAACACCAAGAGCTTCAAGTAGGCTCGGATTTCAGTCCAACAACACAAGATCAACAAGTTTAAAGTTTCGGTTTTTCAGTCCAACAACACAAGAATAACAAGATAAACAACAATGCTAGTGAATCGAAAAGAGCCCCACACGGCTTCACTAGACTTTAAGATGACAAAATCAACAACAACCACAAGATAAGGAAAGATAGATAACTTGACATATAACATTCAAGAAACTAAGAACCCTAACATCAAGAGAGGACCCTAAGTCTACTGAATATAAACACCAAGTTCTTACGAGGACCAAGAGGCACTCAACGACCTCAAAACCCTTGTTTCTAGCCAAAGAGACAACACAAGTATCCCTCTACTTGTGAGATAGTAGTGGCGGCTTCCAAGAGTGGAGGAGAGAGAGAAAGTTTAGTGTTCTTAGGTTACAAAAATCAGCATTCAAAAAGTGAGGACTAACTCTCTAACATGTTCTATTTATACTACAAACAAAAGGGGTAAAATGACCCATCCGCCCTTGCTTCTTGTGCCAACCTTGAAGAGTAGCTTATTACACATTAAGACCTCTCTTCACACATAAAAACGTTTAGGTCCTTGGTTGGTTCAATCACCAACTCACACACGGCCACTTGCATGAACAAAGCTTGGAGTTTTTGTAATTCCCGAGCTTGGCTTCGTGTGAAAGGCCGTGTACCTGTGGAGGCTGCCCCAACCGTATCATCTTGGTCCTCGTAAGAACTTGGTGTTTATATTCATTAGACTTAGGGTCCTCTCTTGATGTTAGGGTTCTTAGTTTCTTGAATGTTATATGTCAAGTTATCTATCTTTCCTTATCTTGTTGTTGTTGTTGATTTTGTCATCTTAAAGTCTAGTGAAGCCGTGTGGGGCTCTTTTCGATTCACTAGCATTGTTATTTATCTTGATATTCTTGTGTTGTTGGACTGAAAAACCGAAACTTTAAACTTGTTGATCTTGTGTTGTTGGACTGAAATCCGAGCCTACTTGAAGCTCTTGGTGTTGTTGGTTTGATTTTGTATCAATGATGGTGAAGTTATTTACCCACAAGAAGGGGAGTGTGTTATTCCAAACTTTGTAGTTAGACGCGCTATGATTAGTAAGGCAATAGACGACCCTAGCCAAAGGGAAAATCTATTCCATACTAAATGCCTTGTAAAGGGGAATGTGTGCACTTTGGTGATTGATAGTGGTAGTTGTGCGAATGTCGTTAGTGTCGCTATGGTGAACTTTCTGAAATTACCAACTACACTTCATACTAGCCCTTACAAGTTGCAATGGTTGAACGAATGCGGTGAATTGAAGGTCATGAGGCAATGTGTGATACGGTTTAAGGTAGGGAACTACCAAGATGAAGTGCTTTGTGATGTGATACCAATGCAAGCATGTCATTTGTTGTTAGGTAGACCTTGGCAATATGATAGGTCTACCAAACATGATGGGAGGACCAACCGATATTCACTTGAGAAGGATGGTCGAAAGGTCACTCTTTATCCTCTTTTGCCATCACAAGTGAATGAATTACATCAAAAGATGAGGGAGTTGAAGGAGAAGGGAAAGAAACCCGAAAGTGGTGAAAAGGAGGGGAAAACCGTGGGTGGGGCAGTAGGGATTTCCGGGACTGCCTCAACATCAAATGGGCAAGAAAACATGGTGATGTTGGCTAGAAAGAAGGAAATCTTCTTGGATTATGATGTGGACATGCCGATGCTTCTTTTGGCTCATTGTTTTAATACTAACCCCACTAATTCTTCTATTTCTCCTTTGATTTCTTGTGTGTTGCAGGATTATGAAGATGTATTTCCCAAAGAACTCCCGCAAGGATTGCCCCCGCTTCGGGGAATTGAGCATCAAATTGACTTTATGCCGGGCTCACAATTGCCAAATAAGCTGGCTTACAGAAGCAACCCTACGGACACCAAAGAATTACAGCGTCAAGTTGAGGAACTCCTCAACAAAGGGTATATCAAGGAGAGCATGAGTCCGTGCGTGGTTCCTGTGCTACTGGTGCCTAAGAAAGACGGAACATGGCGTATGTGTGTGGACTGTTGAGCCATCAATAAGATTACGGTAAAATATCGTCACCCTATCCCTAGGTTAGATGATATGCTTGATGAATTGAATGGTTCGTGTTTATTTTCCAAGATTGATTTAAGGAGTGGCTATCACCAAATAAGAATGCAACCCGGTGATGAATGGAAAACTGCCTTCAAGACTAAATTTGGTCTCTATGAATGGATGGTTATGCCATTCGGCCTAACAAATGCTCCAAGTACTTTCATGAGGCTAATGAATCATGTGATGAAGCCATTTATTGGAAAGTTTGTTGTTGTTTACTTTGATGATGTCTTGGTCTATAGTAAGTCAAGTGATGAGCATGTGATGCATTTACAATGTGTGTTTGATGTCCTTAGAAAGGAAAGGTTGTATGCAAATCTGGAGAAGTGCTCTTTTGGTGTTAATGAAGTTGTTTTCTTGGGTTTTGTTGTTAGTTCAAGAGGGGTTGAAGTGGATGAATCCAAGATAGATGCTATCAAAAATTGGCCAACCCCACAAACCATTAGTGAAGTAAGAAGCTTCCACGGGTTAGCTAGTTTTTATAGAAGGTTTGTCAAAGGATTCAGCACCATAGCCACTCCTTTAACCGCGGTCATTCGAAAAGACCAACCCTTCAAGTGGGGTGAAGAGCAAGCTAAGGCTTTTGAAACCTTGAAAGCTATGCTCGTTTCCGCGCCTTTATTACAATTGCCCAACTTTGATAAGATATTCGAAGTTGAGTGCGATGCTAGTAAAGTGGGCATAGGGGCTGTTTTGATGCAAGATTTAAAAACCATTGCTTATTTTAGTGAAAAGCTCAAAGGAGCAACTCTAAACTACTCCACGTACGATCTAGAGTTGTATGCCTTGATTCGAGCTTTGGCCACTTGGCAGCACTATTTGTGGCCCAAGGAGTTCGTGATCCGAACGGACCATGAATCCTTGAAGCATCTTCGGGCACAAGACAAGCTTAACAAGCGGCATGCAAAATGGATTGAGTTTCTTGAAACCTTCCCTTATGTTATTCAATACAAAAAGGGTAAGGACAATGATACGGTTGGGGCAGCCTCCACAGGTACACGGCCTTTCACACGAAGCCAAGCTCGGGAATTACAAAAACTCCAAGCTTTGTTCATGCAAGTGGCCGTGTGTGAGTTGGTGATTGAACCAACCAAGGACCTAAACATTTTTATGTGTGAAGAGAGGTCTTAATGTGTAATAAGCTACTCTTCAAGGTTGGCACAAGAAGCAAGGGCGGATGGGTCATTTTACCCCTTTTTGTTTGTAGTATAAATAGAACATGTTAGAGAGTTAGTCCTCACTTTTTGAATGCTGATTTTTGTAACCTAAGAACACTAAACTTTTATCTCTCTCTTCCACTCTTGGAAGCCGCCACTACTATCTCACAAGTAGAGGGATACTTGTGTTGTCTCTTTGGCTAGAAACAAGGGTTTTGAGGTCGTTGAGTGCCTCTTGGTCCTCGTAAGAACTTGGTGTTTATATTCATTAGACTTAGGGTCCTCTCTTGATGTTAGGGTTCTTAGTTTCTTGAATGTTATATGTCAAGTTATCTATCTTTCTTTATCTTGTTGTTGTTGTTGATTTTGTCATCTTAAAGTCTAGTGAAGCCGTGTGGGGCTCTTTTCGATTCACTAGCATTGTTATTTATCTTGTTATTCTTGTGTTGTTGGACTGAAAAACTGAAACTTTAAACTTGTTGATCTTGTGTTGTTGGACTGAAATCCGAGCCTACTTGAAGCTCTTGGTGTTGTTGGTTTGATTTTGTATCATTTGGTATCAAAGCAAGACCGGTTGTGTTCCAACATAACCCATCTTGGGCTAGTACACGGCTTAAACAAACAACACCAAAAGGAAATTCTGAAAATCTGTCCATTAAAAGTTGAAGCCGAGAATGATGTTGCATGTCTAGATCTAAGTGTTATTTTGCTTGTTTAGTGAGTTCCTAGTGTTGGTTTCTTTCTCACCAACACTAAGGTGTCTAGATCCAAAAGTTGAGCTTGAAAACTTGAACATTGTGTAGTGACTTGAAGTGGCCGAAAGTTGTATGTTGTTGATGACCAAAAAGAAATAAAATCGGTGGATGTTGTGTTTATGTGCTAAAGAAGTTGAAGAAGATTGTTGAGGTGTTCATCTTTTGAACTTGTTCATCTTGTTCATCTTGTTGTGTGCTCAAGTTGTAAGACAAGCTATAAAGTTGTTGTGAAAGACTTGCACCCATCACCTTTTAGTCTTGTCAATCACTTTTCCCTAATTCAAGGAGCCTTGTTTTGTGGGATTAGTCTACCAAACATCACTTTCTTGAGTTTGAAAAGGGTGAAATACTACAAGATTTTATTTTTTCCACCAAAAACACTTTGCAAACTATAACAAGTTGTGTGAATATTAACAAAAAAAAAAAAAAAAAAAAGAGAGAAGAAAAACGTGTGGAACCATTGCATGCTGCCACGTCACTATAAGCTCAACTTAGGATATTCTTTGGTTGCTAATTGTTGATCCTTGGTTTCCCTTACTTGGTCCTAGAACTAATTAACAAACTAGTACATTCCTACTAGGTTGTCAACTAGATCCTTGAACCGTTTGTTCGTGTCAACGTTTATTTGAGTGCTTTTATTCGTTTGAATGAGTTGCTGATTTTTGACTCTAGTCCGGCAAGAATTCTTTGAGTCTTCAAACAAGAATCCATTCCGGATAAGAGCTTACTCATACCTTAAAAATTTCACGGTTACTAGCCAATTATACAACACTTGTGGAACACGAACTTGTGGTGAACTAAAGCGGATAATATCTTGACAATGGAAGGAACTACGTCTCATAGTGTGGATACTAATGCCCTTGATTCTATGAGGGTCACTCTTGAGGCCGTTACCCGGACACTTGAAAGGTTGAATTCGGAATTTGGGGCCGTGAGAGGGGACTTGGCAGCAATAAAGGGGGAAGTGTCGACTATTAGTGGGAGATTAGAACAAGTGGAGAGTCAAAGGAACTCTCGTCCTTCTACTCCTCTACATGTATCTACCAATGGTCATGATAGGACCTCCTCCGCAACCATCACCCCCGAAACAGTCCACCAAATGCTAAATGCACCCCAAGCTCCACTAAATACCGCAAGCCAAACTACCTATTTTCCTCCAAACCGAGACTCCACTAGACCACTACATTTCCAAGCCCCTCCAATTCCACAAGAGGGATTTGGACGCCAAGTACCTCCACTAAATCCGAACCCTCCATTCCAAGCTCCATTAACCTAAAGACCGCAAATTCCAAATCCTCCGAATCAAAACGGCCAAGGCCGACCAGCCCACTTTGAAGGATACGGTAGAGAGGAGTATGAAGGAGATGGAGCCTTTGATGATGCTTATATGAGGGAGGAGGAGTTAAGAGGGGGTCGAGGAGAACCTAGGAGATACCGGGGGTATGGAGATAGGGAAAACCGACACCAAGAGAGAGACGTAGTGATACGGGACAAATGGCCATCTTATCTTTTGATGACATTTTTGGAGGCCAACACATAGAGAATCAAGACTTGGTCACCTCGAGAAAACAAGAACATGCATGGAGGACCCGTTTTGAGCATAACTTAAAGCAATCTCGCGTGTGGAATATTGCTTGGAGAATTTAAGGTTGAGGACTCACGGTTTTGGACCTTAATTAAGGGTATTTTGGACATTACACATGGTGTATTTACACACCATGGCCGCCCCTCTCATTAAGGGCAAAGTGGTCTTGTTATCTTCATTTGCAATGTATTATAAATAGGCCCCCTTAGTCTTATTTTCACTAGTTTTGGAATGATGAAGAATTGAAAGACATATTTTCTCTCTTTGGAGAGTGTAACACCATTAGTTGTAGGACTTGGAAAAGTCACCCTTAGCATAGGGCTTGGAAAAGCCAATATTGATCTTTGCTTGGAAACGGTAGATCTTGAGGCGAGTTCATTCCCTTGGTGGTCACCGTAAGAGTGTGGTTTTGATTGTTACATTCATTAGGGGTTAGTGTTGAAATACACTTGGTTCTTAATCTTGTAATAATCTTGGTCTCACTATCTATCTTTATTTTCTTGCAAATCGTGTATGTGTTGTGTAGCGGACTGTTTTGGGGGTCTTGTTGAATCCGAAACTTGTATTATTGTTGTTCATCTTGTTCATCACGTTTTGTCACTGTTTTGGTGTTAAAATATACTCTTGTATCTTGTATTTTTGTTGTTGGTAGCGAATCCGAGTGAGGTCTCCATCTTGGTCCTCGAATCCTTAAGATTAGTGGACTGATTTGGTGGTTGTTTTGTGCTTCCCTTGTCGATCCCGTATCATTTGGTATCAAAGCATGGCTTGATCTTGTTCCTACAAGATCAATCTTGGGCTTGCTTGTTAGAAAATAAAAAAAATTGTTGAAAAGCTGAAAATTTCAGAAAAATTGCAATCTGTCCATTGTTGTTGTCTTGGCCGAAATTGTGTTATTGTTGTGTCTTGGCCAAGATTTTTACTTGTTTTGTTGTTTCTAGTGTTAGTTTTCTTCATCTCTAACACTCTTTAGTCTAAATCTAAGTTTGAGCTTACATTGTTGGTGTTGTATACGTGAACTTGGACTTGGCCGATTTGTTGTTGAACATTGTTGTGGTGGACTGTTTTGGCCTTGTGGCTTTCATCTTGTTGTTGTTATAAGCTTGGCCACGTGATATTGTTGTTAATTGGTGGATTGAGAACCATTTTGTTGAAGGTGTAGTTGTCTTGGCCAAGTGTTGGAGATATTGTTATTGTGGAATTTGGAAGTGGCCGTGTGAAAATTGTTGGTGTTCTTGGAGATTATTGTTGTAGTTCTTGGTGTTGTTGTTGTTGTTCTTGATGTTCATCACCACCTTCATATATTGTTAAAGATAAAGTGAATGTTAAATCTAAAAAGTTGAAGGGAAAGGGTGTATTATTTGTTAGTCTTGAAAGACACTACAACCAACAAAGACCTATCAATCAAGTCTCAACCACTTTCCAACACTTTCCCATGATTTAAGGATCCATGTTTTAAGGAGAAGTACAATAAAGTCAAGTCTTGAAAACTTGAAATTGAAAAGGGCTCCAAGACTTGTTTGAATTTCCCTCCTTAAACAAATTCCACCAAAGTCCAAATTGAAAAATTGACCAAGACTTGAAATTGGACAACAAAAGTTGTGTGGGACCGAGACCAATACGTGGCTGCCACGTCATCAAGTTACTGTTCACGCATCAAATTTTGGCTCAAATTTGAGATTTCTTAGTTTCATTTTTATTGTCTCTTAGTTCGTTTGTTGGTTCGAACACTAATTGACAACCTAGTAATCTCCTACTAGCTTGTAAGTTAGTTTTGTGTCCGTTTGTTCGTGTCTTTGTTATTTGTGTGCTTTTCTCATTTTTAACTCGTAGTAACTTCTTTGTTTCAAGTTCGTAAGTAGATTTTGTGTTGTGTCTTGAGTCGATCAAACAAGAATCTATTCCGGCCGCCAAGTAGAATTGACATCCTATTGACTACCGGAGTATAAGCAACTTTCAATATTCGCCGCTCCAATTGTGAGAATCATAAAGGTGAGTGTATCGAGTGTTGGTGAGGAGCTTTACTACTAATCTTGTTTGTTCATTTTGTAGGTTTAAAGGGTGATATAGGGGGAACATGACTTCGATAGCCGGGGATTATTGTGACTACAATATGGGAGACTATGATTGTAGTGAGGGTTTTTATGGCTACGAAGTTGAGGGAGATTGCGGAGGCTATGAAAATAGTCATGATCAAAACATAGGCAGATTTGAAAGTTACTGTTTTGAGGGAGAAAATGAGGTGAATGAAGTGCCTAGTGCTTATGGTGACTTTGGAGATGATGTAGGACCTCGTGATGGATCCTATGATGAAGTTGGGACATGTGAGGAGTCTCGCACTCCCCACTCCGAACCTAGATTTGGTGTTAGGTATAACCCTTTCGTTCGTAAACCTTATGAGAGCTATGATGAGAGTACACGTGAGGAATGTGAAGATTCATATTCTCCACCTTGTAGTACTTCTTATCAAGGTCGATATAGTGTGAATGGTTATACTAGCAATAGTGTAGGTTTTCCAATGAGAAGAAGAGAGTATGCATCTCCAAAACCGAGGGGTACTCATGTGCTTTACAATGTTGATCCGAGAAGGAGTGTACACTCCGGAAAGGTGACCATTTGTGGGATACCGGGTTGCCTCGTTGTGTTAAATGATAGGTACTATAGAAACTACATTGTTCCATCCATGGTTGATTACTTGGGGTTATTTTGCGAGCCTTTACTTGTTCCATACTTCTTGGACAGGTTTAAGGTTACCGAGAGGGTAAAAGTTGTCTTCTCCCAATTTAATTACCATGAGGAGGTGTGGTGTGATGTTTTTCCCATAACCTATGGTTATGTGAGCTTGGGCGCCGATTGGTTTGCACAACATAAAGTTCCAAATATGCAAAATTGGCCTAATATTGTAAGAGACCGATGGGGAAATTGCCTTGAGACGTACATTCTGCCCGGGCCGCAAAAAGAAGTTCCTACCTACTCCAATTCAACTTATTATGAGAGACAAAAGATTGAGAGGAGTAAGGGAGTGAAAGGTGGTAATCCGAGAGTGGAAAAAGGAGAGGTTGTGTTGAGCGAAGTGAGGGGATTACCACCAAACTATACTAACATTGGTTGTCCTTCTATTTCTAAGGACATTTGTGTAGGTACCAACATGGCAAGCGAAGAAGGACAATGCCAAAAGGAAGTTGCTGCCCAAACTTTTGGAGGACCTTCACACCATGACAAAGAAGAATCTACTCAAGGACTTCAAGGTAAAATGGCAAACTCTTACACTTTTGTACATGTGAATGATAATTGTGTGGCTAGTAGCCCATTGAGTGTGAGTTGTAGCTTGCCTATATGTGAGTGTATTGTTTCTTTGCCACTTGATGATGATGTACATGTTGTGAGTGTGGATACACTAGTTGATCCTATTGATGACCGAATAGACTCTTCTTGTAAGATCGATTTATGTCCACCTAGTGTTGAAACCATTATGTTGAATGAAAGTACGTTATCTTCTGAAATTTGTGTTGATCAACTTATGTGTGAAAATTACCCACCACTTGAGTATGTGTGTGATGTGCTTAATAGGACTCAAGTGAGTGAAATATTTGAAAATGTTGGTCAACAAAGTGAGAATGAACCCGAGAGCTCTTCTTGGGGTAATATTGTGTTTGAAACATCCTTGAAACTTGATATTGATCATTTAGAGAGTGAGGAACTTTCTTGTTCCAAATCTGTCCGTGAGGTAGATCACACTCTTTTTAGGTATAATGTCTTGTTTGAAGATGATTTAAACCCTCCTAATGAACCTAGTGGTGAAAATGACGGTATAGCTTGCCTTGGAAGCTATAGCCTATATGCTAACCCACTATGGTGTGACAACATTCCTCCTAAAGAGGGAAATCTCTTCTTGGAAGATGAGAGTACTCTTAAGGGTAAGGAATGTGTAGTTGCGGAAGCTACTTCTTCTTCTACTTTGTGTGATTTCATTGTTGAGAGTACTCATGGTGATTATTGGGAAACTAGTAGTGAGTACACACATGAGAGCACCTTAGTAGAAGTCGATTTGAGTGATACCTTTCTCTACTCTCTATTTGATTTGGATGATATGTATGTTATTGTAGAGAGTATGTCATTTAGTTTAGGTGTAGATCTCGGGAAAGGGAAGTGTTGTCGAGACCCATGTCTATGGCCACTTTTCCCATTTGACCCCGGTGCCAAATTTAGAAAATGGTGATGTTGGTGCACCAAACTTGCTGCTTGGTCTACATGACAAGCAAAGTGGCACTCTTGATGTATCCTATAACCAAATCCTTTGTACATCTTTTATTGAGTTTTTAATATTCCTTTCAAAGGATTCTTGGTTATATTGCAAATATGTGCAACCTTGGCATGTTGAGATGATTTGTTATGCTAACCCTAACCCTCATGCCATGAGGAGTTTGCATTTGTTGGTCCTCTTTTCGGTTTTGCAAGGTTTGGATTCGAGGTCGAATCCTTTTCAAGAAGGGGAGGATGATACGGGACAAATGGCTATCTTATCTTTTGATGACATTTTTGGAGGCCAACACATAGAGACTCAAGACTTGGTCACCTCGAGAAAACAAGAACATGCATGGAGGACCCGTTTTGAGCATAACTTAAAGCAATCTCGCGTGTGGAAGATTGCTTGGAGAATTTAAGGTTGAGGACTCACGATTTTGGACCTTAATTAAGGGTATTTTGGACATTACACATGGTGTATTTACACACCATGGCCGCCCCTCTCATTAAGGGCAAAGTGGTCTTGTTATCTTCATTTGCAATGTATTATAAATAGGCCCCCTTAGTCTTATTTTCACTAGTTTTGGAATGATGAAGAATTGAAAGACATATTTTCTCTCTTTGGAGAGTGTAACACCATTAGTTGTAGGACTTGGAAAAGTCACCCTTAGCATAGGGCTTGGAAAAGCCAATATTGATCTTTGCTTGGAAACGGTAGATCTTGAGGCGAGTTCATTCCCTTGGTGGTCACCGTAAGAGTGTGGTTTTGATTGTTACATTCATTAGGGGTTAGTGTTGAAATACACTTGGTTCTTAATCTTGTAATAATCTTGGTCTCACTATCTATCTTTATTTTCTTGCAAATCGTGTATGTGTTGTGTAGCGGACTGTTTTGGGGGTCTTGTTGAATCCGAAACTTGTATTATTGTTGTTCATCTTGTTCATCACGTTTTGTCACTGTTTTGGTGTTAAAATATACTCTTGTATCTTGTATTCTTGTTGTTGGTAGCGAATCCGAGTGAGGTCTCCATCTTGGTCCTCGAATCCTTAAGATTAGTGGACTGATTTGGTGGTTGTTTCGTGCTTCCCTTGTCGATCCCGTATCATTTGGTATCAAAGCATGGCTTGATCTTGTTCCTACAAGATCAATCTTGGGCTTGCTTGTTAGAAAATAAAAAAAAAAATTGTTGAAAAGCTGAAAATTTCAGAAAAATTGCAATCTGTCCATTGTTGTTGTCTTGGCCGAAATTGTGTTATTGTTGTGTCTTGGCCGAGATTTTTACTTGTTTTGTTGTTTCTAGTGTTAGTTTTCTTCATCTCTAACACTCTTTAGTCTAAATCTAAGTTTGAGCTTACATTGTTGGTGTTGTATACGTGAACTTGGACTTGGCCGATTTGTTGTTGAACATTGTTGTGGTGGACTGTTTTGGCCTTGTGGCTTTCATCTTGTTGTTGTTATAAGCTTGGCCACGTGATATTGTTGTTAATTGGTGGATTGAGAACCATTTTGTTGAAGGTGTAGTTGTCTTGGCCAAGTGTTGGAGATATTGTTATTGTGGAATTTGGAAGTGGCCGTGTGAAAATTGTTGGTGTTCTTGGAGATTATTGTTGTAGTTCTTGGTGTTGTTGTTGTTGTTCTTGATGTTCATCACCACCTTCATATATTGTTAAAGATAAAGTGAATGTTAAATCTAAAAAGTTGAAGGAAAAGGGTGTATTATTTGTTAGTCTTGAAAGACACTACAACCAACAAAGACCTATCAATCAAGTCTCAACCACTTTCCAACACTTTCCCATGATTTAAGGATCCATGTTTTAAGGAGAAGTACAATAAAGTCAAGTCTTGAAAACTTGAAATTGAAAAGGGCTCCAAGACTTGTTTGAATTTCCCTCCTTAAACAAATTCCACCAAAGTCCAAATTGAAAAATTGACCAAGACTTGAAATTGGACAACAAAAGTTGTGTGGGACCGAGACCAATACGTGGCAGCCACGTCATCAAGTTACTGTTCACGCATCAAATTTTGGCTCAAATTTGAGATTTCTTAGTTTCATTTTTATTGTCTCTTAGTTCGTTTGTTGGTTCGAACACTAATTGACAACCTAGTAATCTCCTACTAGCTTGTAAGTTAGTTTTGTGTCCGTTTGTTCGTGTCTTTGTTATTTGTGTGCTTTTCTCATTTTTAACTCGTAGTAACTTCTTTGTTTCAAGTTCGTAAGTAGATTTTGTGTTGTGTCTTGAGTCGATCAAACAAGAATCTATACGGGATCGACAAGGGAAGCACGAAACAACCACCAAATCAGTCCACTAATCTTAAGGATTCGAGGACCAAGATGGAGACCTCACTCGGATTCGCTACCAACAACAAGAATACAAGATACAAGAGTATATTTTAACACCAAAACAGTGACAAAACGTGATGAACAAGATGAACAACAATAATACAAGTTTCGGACTCAACAAGACCCCCAAAACAGTCCGCTACACAACACATACACGATTTGCAAGAAAATAAAGATAGATAGTGAGACCAAGATTATTACAAGATTAAGAACCAAGTGTATTTCAACACTAACCCCTAATGAATGTAACAATCAAAACCACACTCTTACGGTGACCACCAAGGGAATGAACTCGCCTCAAGATCTACCGTTTCCAAGCAAAGATCAATATTGGCTTTTCCAAGCCCTATGCTAAGGGTGACTTTTCCAAGTCCTACAACTAATGGTGTTACACTCTCCAAAGAGAGAAAATATGACTTTCAATTCTTCATCATTCCAAAACTAGTGAAAATAAGACTAAGGGGGCCTATTTATAATACATTGCAAATGAAGATAACAAGACCACTTTGCCCTTAATGAGAGGGGCGGCCATGGTGTGTAAATACACCATGTGTAATGTCCAAAATACCCTTAATTAAGGTCCAAAACCGTGAGTCCTCAACCTTAAATTCTCCAAGCAATCTTCCACACGCGAGATTGCTTTAAGTTATGCTCAAAACGGGTCCTCCATGCATGTTCTTGTTTTCTCGAGGTGACCAAGTCTTGAGTCTCTATGTGTTGGCCTCTAAAAATGTCATCAAAAGATAAGATGGCCATTTGTCCCGTATCACGTAGGCATCAACACCATCAAGTTGAGCCTACCCATCTTTAAGGGTGAAAGTGATCCCGAGACCTACTTAACTTGGGAATCGGCTTGTGACAAAGTTTTCCAAGTTAATGACATCTCGGACGAAAAGAAGAGTTGCTACGCTATAGCTCACCTTGAGGGCTATGCTAACACTTGGTGGGAGTATGTTAAACGATTTGGTAATGAATTGGTCGATGGGCAGCCACCACCTTGGTATCGGTTGAGGTATTTGATGAGACAACGATACCTTCCCGAGAGATATCGTCATGAGTTGCTTGCTAGATTATATGGCTTGCGGCAAGGAGGCAAGAGTGTGATGGCCTATTTTGACGAGTTCCAACAACTCATGTTGAAACTTGATCATCGTGGGGAGCAAATCAGTCACGACATCATCCGGTTCAAGTGTGGGTTGAACAAAGAGATCTCCACTCATTTGACCCTTCACCGGTTTGAAACCATTGACGGTATATTCCAAGCGGCCCTTGAGATTGAAAGGGAACTTAAGGAGAGATCATCCTTCAAGGCAAGGGTACAAACCCCCTCGGGTTGGACCAAAAACAAGGACCAACCCGCCCCTACGAAGCTGCCCGAGTCCAAAACCGTCCCTAAATTCCCTCCGAAACCGGAGGCTCACAAATATCCCAACCCAAAGGGGTTCCAATGCTTCAAGTGCCAAGGTTGGGGGCATAAGGCCAACGAATGTCCGAACCGGCGCAATGTGATCCTACGAGAAGGAAAGGTGTACTACCTTGGTGAGGAGGTGGTTTCCGAAAGGGGGGAGGATGAGGCCGAGCCTCAAGATGGAGAGGGAGCTGAAAATGGGCCGAATGATGATGAAGTAGATGGTAGTGAAGATGTCTATCCATAAGAGGGGGAGTGTGTGGTTCCAAACTTTGTGGTTAGACGTGTCATGATTAGTAAGGCGATAGATGACCCGAGTCAAAGGGAAAATCTATTCCATACTAAGTGTCTTGTAAAGGAGAATGTGTGCACCTTGGTGATTGATAGTGGTAGTTGATACGAGAAAAATAGCGGAAACACCAAACAACTCCAAAACAGTCCACTAATCTTAAGGATTTGAGGACCAAGATGGAGACCACTCTCGGATTCGCTACCAACAACAAGAATACAAGATACGAGGGTGTATTTCAACACCAAAACAGCTACAAAAACGTGATGAACAAGATGTACAACAACAATACAAGTTTCGGATCCAACGAAGGCCCAAAACAGTCCACTACAACAACACATACACGATTGCAAGAAAAATAAAGATAGATAGTGAGACCAAGATTATTACAAGATTAAGAACTAAAGAGTATATTAAACTCAAAAACCCCTAATGAATGTAACAATCAAAACCACACTCTTACGGTGACCACCAAGGGAACGAACTCGCCTCAAGATCTACCGTTTCCAAGCAAAGAACAATGTTAGCTTTTCCAAGCCCTATACTAGAATTTACACTAAGTTGGTCTACTCTCAAGAGAGAGGATTTTAAGAGTCTCAAAATCTCATTTTTTCATCAACTAAAAACTAACTAAGTGAAAATAAGACTAAGGGGCCTATTTATACTATATTACAAATGAAGACAAAAGACCACTTTGCCCTTAATGAGAGGGGCGGCCATGGTGTGTAAATACACCATGTGTAATGTCCAAAATACCCTTAATTAAGGCCCAAAACCGTGAGTCCTCATCCTTAAATTCTCCAAGCAATCTTCCACACGCGAGATTGCTTTAAGTTATGCTCAAAACGGGTCCTCCATGCATGTTCTTGTTTTCTCGAGGTGACCAAGTCTTGAGTCTCTATGTGTTGGCCTCCAAAAATGTCATCAAAAGATAAGTAGGCCATTTGTCCCGTATCATCCTCCCCTTCTTGAAAAGGATTCGACCTCGAATCCAAACCTTGCAAAAACCGAAGAGAGGACAAACAAATACAAATTCCTCATGGCATGAGGGTTAGGGTTAGCAAAACAAATCATCTCAACACGCCAAGGTTGCACATATTTGCAATATAACCAAGAATCCTTTGAAAGGAATATTAAAAACTCAATAAAAGATGTACGAAGGATTTGGTTATAGGATACATCAAAAGTAACACTTTGCTTGTCATGTTGACCAAGCAACAAGTTTGGTGCACCAACATCACCATTTCTAAATTTGGCACCGGGGTCAAATGGGAAAAGTAGCCATAGACACGGGTCTCGACAACACTTCCCTTTCCCGTGGTCTACACCTAAACGAAATGACATACTCTCTACAATAACATACATATCATCCAAATCAAATAGAGAGTAGAGAAAGGTATCACTCAAATCGACTTCTACTAAGGTGCTCTCATGTGTGTACTCACTACTAGTTTCCCAATAATCACTATGAGTACTCTCAACAATGAAATCACACAAAGTAGAAGAACAAGTAGCTCCCGCAACTACACATTCCTTACCCTTAAGAGTACTCTCATCTTCCAAGAAGAGATTTCCCTCTTTAGGAGGAATGTTGTCACACCATAGTGGGTTAGCATATAGGCTATAGCCTCCAAGGTAAGCTATACCGTCATTTTCACCACTAGGTTCATTAGAAGTGTTTAAATCATCTTCAAACAAGACATTACACCTAAAGAGAGTGGGTTCTACCTCACGGACAGATTTGGAATAAGCAAGTTCCTCGCACTCTAATGGATCAATATCAAGTTTCAAGGATGTTTCAAACACAATATTACCCCAAGAAGAGCTCTCGGGTTCATTCTCACCTTGTTGACCAACATTTTCAAATATTTCACTCACTTGAGTCCTATTAAGCACATCACACACATACTCAAGTGGTGGATAGTTTTCACGAACAAGTTGATCAACACCCATTACACAAGACGATGTACTTCCCTTCAACACATAGGCTTCAACACTAGGTGGACATAAATTGATCTCACAAGCGGAGTCAATTTCGTTATCAATAGGATCAACTAGTGTATCCACACTCACAATATGTACATCATCATCAAGTGGCAAAGAAACAATACACTCACATATAGGTAAGCTACAACTCACACTCAATGGGCTACTAGCCGCACAATTATCATTCACATGTACAAAAGTGTAAGAGTTAGCCATTTTACCTTGAAGTCCTTGAGTAGATTCTTCTTTGTCATGGTGTGAAGGCCCTCCAAAAGCTTGGGCAGCAACTTCCTTTTGGCATTGTTCTTCTTTGCTTGCCATGTTGGTACCTACACAAATGTCCTTAGAAATAGAAGGACAACCAATGTTAGAATGGCTTGGTGGTAATCCCCTCACTTCGCTCCACACTACCTCTCCTTTTTCCACTCTCGGATTACCACCTTTCACTCCCTTACTCCTCTCAATCCTTTGTTTCTCATAATAATTCGAATTGGAGTAGGTAGGCATTTCTCTTCGTGGCTTGGGCAGCAAGTAAGTCATGAGGCGATTCCCCCATTGATCTCTTACAATATTTGGCCAATGTTGCACGTTTGGAACTCTATGTTGTGCAAACCAATCGGCACCTAAGCATACATGACCGTATGGCAATGGAAGAATATCGCACCACACCTCCTCATGGTATTCAAATTGGGAGAAGACAACCTTGACCCTCTCGGTAACCTTAAACCCGTCCAAGAAGTATGGAACAAGCAAAGGCTCACGAAACAACCCCAAGTAGTCAACCATGGATGGAACGATGTAGTTTCTATGGTACCTATCATTTAGCTCAATGTGGCAGCCCGGTATCCCACAAATGGTCACCTTTCCGGAGTGTACACTCCTTCTCGGATCAACATTGAAGGCATACGAGTACCCCTTAGTTTTGGAGATGCATATCCTCTTCTTCTCATTGGACAACCTCCACTAGAGCTAGTATAACCATTCACACTATATCGACTTTGATAAGAAGTACTACAAGGTGGAGAATATGGATCTTCATACTCCTCACGTGTACCCTCATCATAGCTCTCATAAGCTTTGCAAACAAAAGGGTTATACCTAACACCAAATCTAGGTTCGGAGTAAGAAGTGTAAGACTCCTCACATGCCCCAACTTCATCATAAGATCCATCACGAGGTCCTACATCATCTCCAAAGTTACCATAAGCACTAGGCACTTCATTCACCTCATTTTCTCCCTTAAAACAGTAACTTTCAAATCTGCCCAAGTCTCGATCATGGCTATTTTCATAGCCTCCGCAATCTCCCTCAACTTCGTAGCCATAAAACCCTTCACTACAATCATAGTCTCCCATGTTGTAGTCACAATAATCCCCGGCTATCGAAGACATGTTCCCCTTATATCACCCTTTAAACCTACAAAATGAACAAACAAGATTAGTAGTAAAGCTCCTCACCAACACTCGTATACACTCACCTTTGTGATCCTCACAATTTGGAGCGGCGAATATTGAAAGTTGCTTATACTCCGGTAGTCAATAGGATGTCAATTCTACTTGGCGGCCGGAATAGATTCTTGTTTGATCGACTCAAGACACAAAAATAAAATTCACTTACGAACTTGAAACAAAGAAGTTACTACGAGTTAAAAATGAGAAAAGCACACAAACAACGAAGACACGAAGAAGCGGATTCAATAATTAATCTACAACTAAGTAGGTGATTACTAGTTGTTAATTAATTCTAGAATCAAGACATGAAACTAATGAAACAATAAGATGAAACTAAGAATCTAAAATTTTGAGCTCGGAAATATTGCGTGAACAGTAGCAGTGAATCAACATGGCAGTCACGTATTGGTTTCGGTCCCACACAACTTTTGTTGTCCAATTTCAAGTCTTGGTCAAATTTTCAATTTGGACTTTGGTGGAATTTGTTTAAGGAGGGAAATTCAAACAAGTCTTGGAGCCCTTTTCAATTTCAAGTTTTCAAGACTTGACTTTATTGTACTTCTCCTTAAAACATGGATCCGTAAATCATGGAAAAGTGTTGGAAAGTGGTTGAGACTTGATTGATAGGTCTTTGTTGGTTGTAGTGTCTTTCAAGACTAACAAATAATACACCTTTTTCCTTCAACTTTTTGGATTTAGCATTCACTTTATCTTCAACAATATATGAAGGTGGTGATGAACATCAAGAACAACAACAACAATCTTCAAGAACACCAACAATTTTTCACACGGCCAACTCCAATCCACAATAACAATATCTCCAACACTTGGCCAAGACAACCACAACTTCAACAAAATGGTTTTCAATCCACCAATTAACAACAATATCACGTGGCCAAGCTTATAACAACAACAAGATGAAAACCACAAGGCCAAAACAGTCCACCACAATGGCCAAGCTTATGTTCACAACAACCTTTCAACAAGTTCAAGCTCAAGTTTAGATCTAGACTCAAAGTGTTAGTGGACAAGAAAACTAACACTAGGAACAACAAAACAAACAAGAACACTATTAGATCTAGACATACAACAACAAATCTCGGCCAAGACACAACAAGAACACGATTTTGGCCAAGAACACAAACACGGACAGATTGCAATTTTTCTGAAATTTTCAGCTTTTCAACAATTTTTTTTTTTTTTTTTTGTTTATTTTCTAACAAGCAAGCCCAAGATTGATCTTGTAGGAACAAGATCAAGCCATGCTTTGATACCAAATGATACAAGAAAAATAGCGGAAACACCAAACAACTCCAAAACAGTCCACTAATCTTAAGGATTTGAGGACCAAGATGGAGACCACTCTCGGATTCGCTACCAACAACAAGAATACAAGATACGAGGGTGTATTTCAACACCAAAACAGCTACAAAAACGTGATGAACAAGATGTACAACAACAATACAAGTTTCGGATCCAACGAAGGCCCAAAACAGTCCACTACAACAACACATACACGATTGCAAGAAAAATAAAGATAGATAGTGAGACCAAGATTATTACAAGATTAAGAACTAAAGAGTATATTAAACTCAAAAACCCCTAATGAATGTAACAATCAAAACCACACTCTTACGGTGACCACCAAGGGAACGAACTCGCCTCAAGATCTACCGTTTCCAAGCAAAGAACAATGTTAGCTTTTCCAAGCCCTATACTAGAATTTACACTAAGTTGGTCTACTCTCAAGAGAGAGGATTTTAAGAGTCTCAAAATCTCATTTTTTCATCAACTAAAAACTAACTAAGTGAAAATAAGACTAAGGGGCCTATTTATACTATATTACAAATGAAGACAAAAGACCACTTTGCCCTTAATGAGAGGGGCGGCCATGGTGTGTAAATACACCATGTGTAATGTCCAAAATACCCTTAATTAAGGCCCAAAACCGTGAGTCCTCATCCTTAAATTCTCCAAGCAATCTTCCACACGCGAGATTGCTTTAAGTTATGCTCAAAACGGGTCCTCCATGCATGTTCTTGTTTTCTCGAGGTGACCAAGTCTTGAGTCTCTATGTGTTGGCCTCCAAAAATGTCATCAAAAGATAAGTAGGCCATTTGTCCCGTATCAGTAGTTGTACAAATGTTGCGAGCCATGCTATGGTAAATTTCTTGAAGCTACCAACTACACCACACACTAGTCCTTACAAGCTACAATGGTTGAATGATTGTGGTGAATTAAGGGTCACGAGGCAATGTGTGATTCGGTTTAAGGTGGGAAACTACCACGATGAGGTACTTTGTGACGTGATCCCAATTCAAGCATGTCACTTGTTGTTAGGTAGACCATGGCAATATGATAGGTCTACTAAACACGATGGGAGGTCCAACCGGTATACGCTTGAGAAGGATGGCCGAAAGGTCACACTTCATCCTCTCTCACCCTCCCAAGTAAATGAGTGGCATCAAAAGATGAGGGAGTTGAAGGGAAAGGGGGAGGAATCCGGAAAGGGAGAAAAGGGGGGGAGTGTCGTAGGTGAGGAAGTAGGGACATCCGAGGCTGTCCCAACGACAAGAGAGATGGAAAACGTAGTGATGTTGGCTAGGAGGAAAGAACTCTTCGTGGACCATGATGAAAACAAGCCAATGTTACTTTTGGCCCATTGTTTTAATACTAACCCCACTAATTCTTCCATTTCCCCTTTGATTTCTTGTGTGTTGCAGGAGTATGAAGATGTATTTCCTCAAGAACTTCCGCAAGGATTACCCCCACTTCGGGGAATTGAGCACCAAATTGATTTGGTGCCGGGTTCACAACTTCCAAACAAACCGGCCTATAGGAGCAATCCCATGGACACTAAGGAGCTTGAAAGACAAGTTGAGGAGCTTCTCAACAAGGGATACATCAAGGAAAGCATGAGTCCGTGTGCTGTTCCGGTGCTTTTGGTACCAAAGAAGGACGGAACTTAGCGCATGTGCGTCGATTGTAGAGCCATCAACAAAATCACTATAAGGTATCGTCATCACATCCCTAGACTAGATGATATGTTAGATGAGCTCCACGGATCTTGTTTGTTTTCTAAAGTGGACCTTAGGAGTGGCTATCACCAAATTCGCATGCAACCCGGTGATGAGTGGAAGACCGCATTCAAGACCAAATTCGGTCTATATGAGTGGCTGGTCATGCCCTTCGGCCTTACCAATGCTCCTAGCACCTTTATGAGGCTAATGAATCATGTAATGAAGCCTTATATTGGAAAATTTGTGGTGGTTTACTTTGATGATGTGTTGGTGTATAGTAAATCTATTGATGATCATGTAATGCATTTGAGATGTGTGTTTGATGTGCTCCGAAAGGAGAAGCTGTATGCCAACATGGAGAAGTGTTCTTTTGGTGTTGATAAGATTATATTCTTGGGTTTTGTCGTGAGCTCAAGGGGTGTGGAAGTGGACGATTCCAAGATAGACTCTATTCGAAGTTGGCCGACCCCTAAAACTATTGGAGAAATCCAAAGTTTCCACGGGTTGGCAAGCTTTTATAGGAGGTTTGTCAAAGGGTTTAGTTCCATAGCAGCCCCCTTAACCGAGGTAATTAGAAAGGACGGACCCTTTAAATGGGGTGATGAGCAAGCTAGGGCTTTTGAGGCCTTGAAAGCTACGCTCATCTCGGCGCCTTTATTGCAATTGCCCGATTTTGATAAGATGTTTGAAGTAGAGTGTGATGCTAGTAAGGTTGGCATCGGGGCTGTTTTGATGCAAGAAGGTAAGCCCGTTGCTTATTTCAGTGAAAAGCTCAAAGGGGCAACTCTTAATTACTCAACTTATGATTTGGAGTTGTACGCCCTTGTTAGAGCTTTGGGAAATTGGCAACATTATTTGTGGCCTAAGGAGTTTGTGATACGAACGGATCATGAGTCGTTGAAACACCTTAAGAGCCAAGACAAGTTGAATAGGCGTCATGCTAAGTGGATTGAGTTCATCGAGACTTTCCCTTATGTAATTCATTACAAAAGGGGAAAGGAAAATGTTGTTGCCGATGCCTTGTCTAGGAAGCATGTGCTTGTTGCTACCTTGTCGTCGAAATTGATGGGTTTTGAGAGCTTGCGGTTGTTGTATCCCGAGGATCCTACCTTTGCTCCTATTTTTAGGGAATGCGAAGAGTGGGGAAGGGACCGTTGGCTTAAGGAGAATGACCATTCCTCCTACTCTCGGTTCGATGGGTATTTGTTCAAAGGGAGGAGGTTGTGTGTTCCTTCTAGTTCTTGGAGGGAATTATTTGTGAGGGAGGCCCATGACGGAGGCCTCATGGGGCACTTTGGGGTAGACAAGACCCTCGAAATCTTAGAGGAGAACTTCTATTGGCCCAAAATGCGCAAAGACGTCACTAAAATTTGTAGTCAATGCGTGGCCTGCCGGAGTGCGAAATCTCGTCTCCTACCTCAAGGATTATACACCCCACTCCCTACTCCCCTTAGACCTTGGTTGGACATTTCGATGGATTTTGTTTTGGGGCTGCCAAGGACTAGAAAGGGCCGAGATAGCATTTTTGTTATTGTTGATAGATTCTCTAAAATGGCTCATTTTATTCCATGTGCTAAAACCGAGGATGCTCGTAGTGTAGCTTCATTATTTGTTGAACATGTTGTAAAGCTTCACGGGGTACCGAGGACTATTGTGAGCGATAGGGACTCCAAGTTCCTAAGTCTCTTTTGGAAGTCCATGTGGGGTAGGCTTGGAACGAAGTTACTTTTCTCCACGTCATGCCACCCACAAACCGATGGCCAAACGGAGGTAGTAAATAGAACCTTAGGGTCTATGCTACGTTCTATGGTTAAAGGTAAACTGACTTCATGGGAAGATCACCTACCCTTGGTGGAGTTTGCATACAACCGGGTAATACATTCGAGCACGGGAATGACTCCCTTTGAATGTGTTTACGGCCTAAATCCCCTTACCCCTTTAGATCTCACTCCTTTGTCTAGTGATCTCATGACCAGCTTAGATGGAAATAAAAGAGCCGAGGCAATGAAGAAAATGCATGAGACGGTGCGGATCAAACTTGAAAAGAAGAACCAAGAGGTTGCAAAAAGGGTAAACAAAGGGAGAAGAAGGCTTGTGCTTGAACCCGGAGATTGGGTGTGGGTGCATCTTCGGAAGGATCGGTTTCCAGCTCAAAGGAAGTCCAAATTTCTGCCAAGGGGTGATGGTCCTTTCCAAGTACTTGAGAGAATCAATTACAATGCCTACAAGATTGACCTTCCACCGGAATATCAAGTGCACAACACTTTCAACGTTGGTGATCTCTCCCTCGTGGATGCGGTTGAAGATGACCAAATGCTGAATATGAGGTCAAATTCCTCTCAAGATGGAGAGGATGATACGGTTGGGGCAGCCTCCACAGGTACACGGCCTTTCACACGAAGCCAAGCTCGGGAATTACAAAAACTCCAAGCTTTGTTCATGCAAGTGGCCGTGTGTGAGTTGGTGATTGAACCAACCAAGGACCTAAACGTTTTTATGTGTGAAGAGAGGTCTTAATGTGTAATAAGCTACTCTTCAAGGTTGGCACAAGAAGCAAGGGCAGATGGGTCATTTTACCCCTTTTTGTTTGTAGTATAAATAGAACATGTTAGAGAGTTAGTCCACACTTTTTGAATGCTGATTTTTGTAACCTAAGAACACTAAACTTTTCTCTCTCTCTTCCACTCTTGGAAGCCGCCACTACTATCTCACAAGTAGAGGGATACTTGTGTTGTCTCTTTGGCTAGAAACAAGGGTTTTGAGGTCGTTGAGTGCCTCTTGGTCCTCGTAAGAACTTGGTGTTTATATTCATTAGACTTAGGGTCCTCTCTTGATGTTAGGGTTCTTAGTTTCTTGAATGTTATATGTCAAGTTATCTATCTTTCTTTATCTTGTTGTTGTTGTTGATTTTGTCATCTTAAAGTCTAGTGAAGCCGTGTGGGGCTCTTTTCGATTCACTAGCATTGTTATTTATCTTGTTATTCTTGTGTTGTTGGACTGAAAAACCGAAACTTTAAACTTGTTGATCTTGTGTTGTTGGACTGAAATCCGAGCCTACTTGAAGCTCTTGGTGTTGTTGGTTTGATTTTGTATCAGACAACGTAGTAGCCGATGCTTTGTCTAGAAAACATGTTCTTGTGTCAACATTATCTTCTAAATTAATTGGTTTTGAGAGTTTGAAAGAATTGTATCCCGAGGACCCTCAGTTTGCTCCTATCTTTAGGGAATGCGAAGAAATGGGTAGGGACAAGTGGGATTCGTCTAGGGGTTCAAATCCTTATGCCAAGTTTGATGGATACTTGTTTAAAGGTAGACGATTGTGTGTACCCTCCAGTTCATGGAGAGAGTTATTTGTGAGGGAAGCACACAATGGCGGTCTAATGGGTCACTTTGGGATCGAAAAGACCCTTGGAATATTGGAGGAGCAATTCTATTGGCCAAAAATGCACAAGGATGTGGCCAAGATTTGTGGCCAAGATTTGTGGCCAATGCATAGATTGCAAAGGAGCCAAATCGCGGCTCCTACCTCATGGGTTGTACACCCCGCTGCCCACTCCTTTACGCCCTTGGCTTGACATATCTATGGATTTCGTGTTAGGGTTGCCAAGGACTAGACGAGGTCGGGACAGTATCTTTGTTGTGGTCGATCGGTTTTCTAAGATGGCACACTTTATTCCTTGCTTTAAATGTGATGATGCACCTAGTGTGGCCTCTTTGTTTGTTGATAATGTTGTCAAGTTGCATGGTGTTCCGAGGACCATTGTGAGTGATAGGGACTCTAAGTTCCTAAGTCACTTTTGGAAATCCATGTGGGGTAGGCTTGGAACCAAGTTGTTATTCTCTACATCTTGCCACCCACAAACTGATGGTCAAACGGAAGTAGTAAATAGGACTTTGGGTGCTATGCTACGTTCCATGGTAAAAGGAAAATTGACTTCTTGGGAGGAACACTTACCATTGATTGAGTTTGCATATAACCGTGTCATACACTCAAGTACAGGAATGACTCCCTTTGAGTGCATATATGGCCTCAACCCCCTTACCCCTTTGGATTTAACTCCTTTGCCTAGTGATGTTATGATTAGCTTAGATGGAAGCAAGCGGGCTGATTCGATGAAAAAGTTACATGAGAAGGTGCGGCTTCGACTTGAGAAGAAAAATCAAGACATTGCAAGGAGAGTCAACAAGGGGAGAAAGAAACTCATTCTTGAACCGGGAGATTGGGTGTGGGTTCACCTTAGAAAGGATAGGTTTCCGTCTCAAAGAAAGTCCAAATTGATGCCAAGAGGCGATGGTCCATTCCAAGTACTTGAGCGGATCAATGATAATGCCTACAAGATTGACCTTCCCCCGGAATACCAAGTGCACAACACTTTCAACGTGTGTGATCTTTCTCTAGTGGATGCGGTTGAGGATGACCAAATGCTGAATTTGAGGTCAAATTCCTCTCAAGATGGAGAGGATGATACGGGTGTACAAAGCTGTCCAATACGTTCTCGACCATTCACACGAAGCCAAGCTCGGGAGTTACAAAAACTACAAGCCATATTCATGCAAATGGCTGCGTGTGAGTTGGTACTTGATCCGCCAAAGAGCTTCAACGTTTTTAAGTGTGAAAATGAACCTTGAAGTATAATAAACTACACTCTAAGGGCACCCCATGACTGAAGGGTAGGAAGGTCATTTTTCCTTCATTTTGTGTGTAATATAAATAGATGCTATTAGGGTTATTTTCAGCACTTAGTTCATTCTTCATATTTCACAACAACAAGTCTTGTAACATTGAATATTTCTCTCTCTCTTGTTCTTGAGAGTAGAACCTGAAATCTGTCCAACAAGTGTAGTTACACTTGTGTTGTTTCTTGGCTAGAAACTTGAGATCTTGAGGTTCATGAGTTCCTCTTGGTCTAAGTAAGAACTTGGTACTGAAATCTTTTGGTCTTAGGGTCCTATCTTCAAGTTAGGGTTCATAGATTCTAAGATATCTTTGTGTCAAGTTACTATCTTTCATTTTGTACTCTTGAAACTTTGTAGTAACTTAGTGAAGCCGTGTGGGGCTGATTTTCGATTCACTATAGTTACTACCATTTGTTGTTCTTGTTGTTAACTGATACGGGACAAATGGCCATCTTATATTTTGATGACATCTTTGGAGGCCAACATATAGAGGATCAAGACTTGGTCACCTCGAGAATACAAGAACACGCATGGAGAACCTGTTTTGAGCATAACTTAAAGCAATCTCGCGTGTGGAAGATTGCTTGGAGCATTTAAGATTGAGGACTCACGGTTTTGGACCTTAATTAAGGGCATTTTGGACATTAAACATGGTGTATTAACACACCATGGCCGCACCTATCATTAAAGGCAAGGTGGTCTTTTTGTCTTCTTTTGTAATACACTATAAATAGGTCATTTTAGCTCATTTCTTGGAGATTTTAGAAGGATGAAGAATTGAAAGACATAATTTCTCTCTTTGGAGAGTGTAACACCCTTAGTTGTAGGACTTGGAAAGTCACCCTTAGCATAGGGCTTGGAAAAGCCAATATTGATCTTTGCTTGGAAACGGTAGATCTTGAGGCGAGTTCATTCCCTTGGTGGTCACCGTAAGAGTGTGGTTTTGATTGCTACATTCATTAGGGGTTAGTGTTGAAATACACTTGGTTCTTAATCTTGTAATAATCTTGGTCTCACTATCTATCTTTATTTTTCTTGCAAATCGTGTATGTGTTGTGTAGTGGACTGTTTTTGGGGTCTTCGTTGAATCCGAAACTTGTATTATTGTTGTTCATCTTGTTCATCACGTTTTGTAACTGTTTTGGTGTTAAAATATACTCTTGTATCTTGTATTCTTGTTGTTGGTAGCGAATCCGAGTGAGGTCTCCATCTTGGTCCTCGAATCCTTAAGATTAGTGGACTGATTTGGTGTTTGTTTCGTGCTTCCCTTGGCAATCCCGTATCATTAACATTGTACTCTTGTAATCTATCATCTTGTGTTGTTGAACCATTGTTTAATGTTATTGTTATCTTCTTGTTCTCCTTGTGTAGCTACTGTTTTGGTGTTGGTATTTCTTCAAAATTTCGTGATTGTTGTTGTCTTCACATATTGGAGTTGTTATCTTCAAGCTCTCGGAATTGTAGTGTGTTTGGACTGATTTTGTGGCAGATTTGATACGCTCCAAGTTAGTAGTGTATCAAAAGCTGTCCAATACGTTCTCGACCATTCACACGAAGCCAAGCTCGGGAGTTACAAAAACTACAAGCCATATTCATGCAAATGGCTGCGTGTGAGTTGGTACTTGATCTGCCAAAGAGCTTCAACATTTTTAAGTGTGAAAATGAACCTTGAAGTGTAATAAACTACACTCTAAGGGTACCCCATGACTGAAGGGTAGGAAGGTCATTTTTCCTTCATTTTGTGTGTAATATAAATAAATGCTATTAGGGTTATTTTCAGCACTTAGTTCATTCTTCATATTTCACAACAACAAGTCTTGTAACATTGAATATTTCTCTCTCTCTTGTTCTTGAGAGTAGAACCTGAAATCTATCCAACAAGTGTAGTTACACTTGTATTGTTTCTTGGCTAGAAACTTGAGATCTTGAGGTTCATGAGTTCCTCTTGGTCTAAGTAAGAACTTGGTACTGAAATCTTTTGGTCTTAGGGTCCTATCTTCAAGTTAGGGTTCATAGATTCTAAGATATCTTTGTGTCAAGTTACTATCTTTCATTTTGTACTCTTGAAACTTTGTAGTAACTTAGTGAAGCCGTGTGGGGCTGATTTTCGATTCACTATAGTTACTACCATTTGTTGTTCTTGTTGTTAACATTGTACTCTTGTAATCTATCATCTTGTGTTGTTGAACCATTGTTTAATGTTATTGTTATCTTCTTGTTCTCCTTGTGTAGCTACTGTTTTGGTGTTGGTATTTCTTCAAAATTTCGTGATTGTTGTTGTCTTCACATATTGGAGTTGTTATCTTCAAGCTCTCGGAATTGTAGTGTGTTTGGACTGATTTTGTGGCAGATTTGATACGCTCCAAGTTAGTAGTGTATCATTTGGTATCAAAGACATCTTTGATTTTGTTCTAACAAGATCAATCTTGGGCTTGAGACTTGAAAACTACAAAAAAAAAAAAACTGAAATCTGAAAATTTCAGAAACAGTCAAATCTGCTACCTTTGTGTTCTTGGCCAAAAATTGTGGTATGTTGTTGTATGGGCCGAGATTTTCTTGTTTTTTTTGGCTAGATCTTGTAGTATTTTTCTTGTATAGAGTGTTTCTAGTGTTGGTTTCTTTCTCACCAACACTAAAGGTGTCAAGATCTAAAGATTGAGCTTATAATATTGATCATAGTTGTGGTGCCTTGTGGCTGGCTGTTTGTTGTTACTTTTTGTTGACAATTGGTGGTGTTGTGTTGTGTTTTGAAGAAGTTGTTGTTGAGTTCTTGAAGGTTGTTGTGGTGTTCATCAAGTTCTTCATCTTTTCTTACAACTTTAGACAACCAAAAAGTGTGATATAAATTCAAGAGTTGAAGCTGAAAATTGTAAAGCATGTTGTGAGAAGCCTTGAACCCATCATTTCTTAGACTAGGCTTCTACTTTTCAGCTACTTTTTTCTTATTTCAAGAACCTAGTGTTACCTGATACGGGATTGGCAAGGGAAGCACGAAACAACCACCAAATCAGTCCACTAATCTTAAGGATTCGAGGACCAAGATGGAGACCTCACTCGGATTCGCTACCAACAACAAGAATACAAGATACAAGAGTATATTTCAACACCAAAACAGTGACAAAACGTGATGAACAAGATGAACAACAATAATACAAGTTTCGGATTCAACGAAGACCCCAAAACAGTCCACTACACAACACATACACGATTTGCAAGAAAAATAAAGATAGATAGTGAGACCAAGATTATTACAAAATTAAGAACCAAGTGTATTTCAACACTAACCCCTAATGAATGTAACAATCAAAACCACACTCTTACGGTGACCACCAAGGGAATGAACTCGCCTCAAGATCTACCGTTTCCAAGCAAAGATCAATATTGGCTTTTCCAAGCCCTATGCTAAGTGATACAAGATCAAACCAACAACACCAAGAGCTACAAGTAGGTTCGGATTTCAGTCCAACAACACAAGAATAACAAGTTCAATTTTCAGTTTTCAGCACACAACAAGAGAGCAACAAGATGAACAAGAATGCTAGTGAATCGAAAGTAGCCCCACACGGCTTCACTAGTCTTTAAAGATAACAAAATTAACAACAACAACAACAACAAGATAAGGAAAAGATAGATAACTAGACATATAACATTCAAGATACTAAGAACCCTAACATCAAGAGAGGACCCTAAGTCTAGTGAATGTAAACACCAAGTTCTTACAAGGACCAAGAGGCACTCAAAGACCTCAAAACCCTTGTTTCTAGCCAAAGATACAACACAAGTATTCCTCTACTTGTGAGATGTTGGAGGCGGCTCCAAGAGTGGAAGAGAGAGGAAATGTTGTGATATTTTAGGTTACAAAAATCAGATTTCAAAAACTATCTAATAACTCTCTCACATCTTCTATTTATACTACAAAAGGAAAGGGGTAAAATGACTCATCCGCCCTTGCTTCTTGTGCCAACCTTGGAGAGTAGTTTATTACACATTAGGACCCCTCTTCACACATAAAAACGTTTAAGTCCTTGGTTGGTTCAATCACCAACTCACACACGGCCATTTGCATGAACAAAGCTTGGAGTTTTTGTAATTCCCGAGCTTGGCTTCGTGTGAAAGGCCGTGTGGCTGTCCTAACCGTATCATCCTCTCCATCTTGAGAGGAATTTGGCCTCAAATTCAGCATTTGGTCATCTTCAACCGCATCCACGAGGGAGAGATCACCAACGTTGAAAGTGTTGTGCACTTGATATTCCGGTGGAAGGTCAATCTTGTAGGCGTTGTCATTGATCCTCTCAAGTACTTGGAAAGGACCATCACCCCTTGGCAGCAATTTGGACTTCCTATGAGCTGGAAACCGGTCTTTTCGAAGATGCACCCACACCCAATCTCCGGGTTCAAGCACAAGCCTTCTTCTCCCTTTGTTTGCCCTTTTGGCAATCTCTTGATTCTTCTTTTCCAGCTTGATCCGCACCGTCTCATGCATTTTCTTCATTGCCTCGGCTCTTTTGTTTCCATCTAAGCTGGTCATGAGATCACTAGACAAAGGAGTGAGATCTAAAGGGGTAAGGGGATTCAGGCCGTAAACACATTCAAAGGGAGTCATTCCCGTGCTCGAATGTATTACCCGGTTGTAGGCAAATTCCACTAAGGGTAGGTGATCTTCCCATGAAGTCAGTTTACCTTTAACCATAGAACGTAGCATAGACCCTAAGGTTCTATTTACTACCTCCGTTTGGCCATCGGTTTGTGGGTGGCAAGACGTGGAGAAAAGTAACTTCGTTCCAAGCCTACCCCACATGGACTTCCAAAAGAGACTTAGGAACTTGGAGTCCCTATCGCTCACAATAGTCCTCGGTACCCCGTGAAGCTTGACAACATGTTCAACAAATAATGAAGCTACACTACTAGCATCCTCGGTTTTAGTACATGGAATAAAATGAGCCATTTTAGAGAATCTATCAACAATAACAAAAATGCTATCTCGGCCCTTTCTAGTCCTTGGCAGCCCCAAAACAAAATCCATCGAGATGTCCAACCAAGGCCTAAGGGGAGTAGGGAGTGGGGTGTATAATCCTTGGGGTAAGAGACGAGATTTCGCACTCCGGCAGGCCACGCATTGACTACAAATTTTAGTGACGTCTTTGCGCATTTTGGGCCAATAGAAGTTCTCCTCTAAGATTCCGAGGGTCTTGTCTACCCCAAAGTGACCCATGAGGCCTCCGTCATGGGCCTCCCTCACAAATAATTCCCTCCAAGAACTAGAAGGAACACACAACCTCCTCCCTTTGAACAAATACCCATCGAACCGAGAGTAGGAGGAATGGTTATTCTCCTTGAGCCAACGGTCCCTTCCCCACTCTTCGCATTCCCTAAAAATAGGAGCAAAGGTAGGATCCTCGGGATACAACAACCGCAAGCTCTCAAAACCCATCAATTTCGAAGACAAGGTAGCAACAAGCACATGCTTCCTAGACAAGGCATCGGCAACAACATTTTCCTTTCCCCTTTTGTAATGAATTACATAAGGGAAAGTCTCGATGAACTCGATCCACTTAGCATGACGCCTATTCAGCTTGTCTTGGCTCTTAAGGTGTTTCAACGACTCATGATCCGTTCGTATCACAAACTCCTTAGGCCACAAATAATGTTGCCAATTTCCCAAAGCTCTAACAAGGGCGTACAACTCCAAATCATAAGTTGAGTAATTAAGAGTTGCCCCTTTGAGCTTTTCACTGAAATAAGCAACGGGCTTACCTTCTTGCATCAAAACAGCCCCGATACCAACCTTACTAGCATCACACTCTATTTCAAACATCTTATCAAAATTGGGCAATTGCAATAAAGGCGCCGAGATGAGCGTAGCTTTCAAGGCCTCAAAAGCCCTAGCTTGCTCATCACCCCATTTAAAGGGCCCGTCCTTTCTAATTACCTCGGTCAAGGGGGCTGCTATGGAACTAAATCCTTTGACAAACCTCCTATAAAAGCTTGCCAACCCGTGGAAACTTCGGATTTCTCCAATAGTTTTAGGGGTCGGCCAACTTCGGATAGAGTCTATCTTGGAATCGTCCACTTCCACACCCCGTGAGCTCACGACAAAACCCAAGAATATAACTTTATCAACACCAAAAGAACACTTCTCCATGTTGGCATACAGCTTCTCCTTTCGGAGCACATCAAACACACATCTCAAATGCATTACATGATCATTAATAGATTTACTATACACCAACACATCATCAAAGTAAACCACCACAAACTTTCCAATATAAGGCTTCATTACATGATTCATTAGCCTCATAAATGTTCTAGGAGCATTGGTAAGGCCGAAGGGCATGACCAGCCACTCATATAGACCGAATTTGGTCTTGAATGCGGTCTTCCACTCATCACCGGGTTGCATGCGAATTTGGTGATAGCCGCTCCTAAGGTCCACTTTAGAAAACAAACAAGATCCGTGGAGCTCATCTAACATATCATCTAGTCTAGGAATTGGATGACGATACCTTATAGTGATTTTGTTGATGGCTCTACAATCGACGCACATGCGCCAAGTTCCGTCCTTCTTTGGTACCAAAAGCACCGGAACAGCACACGGACTCATGCTTTCCTTGATGTATCCCTTGTTGAGAAGCTCCTCAACTTGCCTCTCAAGCTCCTTAGTGTCCATGGGATTGCTCCTATAGGCCGGTTTGTTTGGAAGTTGTGAACCCGGCACCAAATCAATTTGGTGCTCAATTCCCCGAAGTGGGGGCAATCCTTGCGGAAGTTCTTGAGGAAATACATCTTCATACTCCTGCAACGCACAAGAAATCAAAGGGGAAATGGAAGAATTAGTGGGGTTAGTATTAAAACAATGGGCTAACAGTAACATCGGCTTGTTTTCATCATGGTCCACGAAGAGTTCTTTCCTCCTAGTCAACATCACTACGTTTTCCATCTCCTTTGTTGTTGGGACAGATTCGGATGGCCCTACTTCCTCACCTACGGCATCCCCCCCCTTTTCTCCTTTCCCGGTTTCCTTTCCCTTTCCTTTTAACTCTCTCATCTTTTGATGCCACTCATGTACTTGGGAGGGTGAAAGAGGGTGAAGTGTGACCTTTCGGCCATCCTTCTCAAGCGTATACCGGTTGGACCTCCCATCGTGTTTAGTAGACCTATCATATTGCCATGGTCTACCTAACAACAAGTGACATGCTTGCATTGGGATCACGTCACAAAGCACTTCATCGTGGTAGTTTCCTACCTTAAACCGAATCACACATTGCCTTGCGACCCTTAATTCACCACAATCGTTCAACCATTGTAGCTTGTAAGGACTAGTGTGTGGTGTAGTTGGCAGCTTCAAGAAATTTACCATAGCTTGGCTCGCAACATTCGTACAACTACCACTATCAATCACCAAGGTGCACACACTCCCCTTTACAAGACACTTAGTATGGAATAGATTTTCCCTTTGACTCGGGTCATCTATCGCCTTACTAATCATGACACGTCTAACCACAAAGTTAGGAACCACACACTCCCCTTCTTGTGGATAGGCATCTTCACTACCATCTAATTCATCATCATTCGGCCCATTCTCAGCTTCCTCTCCATCTTGAGGCTCGGCCTCATCCTCCCCCCTTTCGGAAACCACCTCCTCACCAAGGTAGTACACTTTCCCTTCTCGTAGGATCACATTGCGCCGGTTCGGACATTCATTGGCCTTATGCCCCCAACCTTGGCACTTGAAGCATTGGAATCCCTTTGGGTTGGGATATTTGTGAGCCTCCGGTTTCGGAGGGAATTTAGGGACTGTTTTGGACTCGTAGTGGACTGTTTTGGACTCGGGCAGCTTCGTAGGGGCGGGTTGGTCCTTGTTTTTGGGCCAACCCGAGGGAGCTTGTACCCTTGCCTTGAAGGATGATCTCTCCTTAAGTTCCCTTTCAATCTCTAGGGCCGCTTGGAATATACCGTCGATGGTTTCAAACCGATGAAGGGTCAAATGAGTGGAGATCTCTTTGTTCAACCCACACTTGAACCGGATGATGTCATGACTGATTTGCTCCCCACGATGATCAAGTTTCAACATGAGTTGTTGGAACTCGTCAAAATAGGCCATCACACTCTTGCCCCCTTGCCGCAAGCCATATAACCTAGCAAGCAACTCATGACGATATCTCTCGGGAAGGTATCGTTGTCTCATCAAATACCTCAACCGAAACCAAGGTGGTGGCTGCCCATCGACTAATTCATTACCAAATCGTTTAACATACTCCCACCAAGTGTTAGCATAGCCCTCGAGGTGAGCTATAGCGTAGCAACTCTTCTTTTCGTCCGAGATGTCATTAACTTGGAAAACTTTGTCACAAGCCGATTCCCAAGTTAAGTAGGCCTCGGGATCACTTTCACCCTTAAAGATGGGTAGGCTCAACTTGATGGTGTTGATGCCTACGTCTCTCTCTTGGTGTCGGTTTCCCCTATCTCCATACCCCCGGTATCTCCTAGGTTCTCCTCGACCCCCTCTTAACTCCTCCTCCCTCATATAAGCATCATCAAAGGCTCCATCTCCTTCATACTCCCCTCTACCGTATCCTTCAAAGTGGGCTGGTCGGCCTTGGCCGTTTTGAGTCGGAGGATTTGGAATTTGCGGTCTTTGGGTTAATGGAGCTTGGAATGGAAGGTTCGGATTTAGTGGAGGTACTTGTCGTCCAAATCCCTCTTGTGGAATTGGAGGGGCTTGGAAATGTAGTGGTCTAGTGGAGTCTCAGTTTGGAGGAAAATAGGTAGTTTGACTTGCGGTATTTAGTGGAGCTTGGGGTGCATTTAGCATTTGGTGGACTGTTTCGGGGGTGATGGTTGCGGAGGAGGTCCTATCATGACCATTGGTAGATACGTGTAGAGGAGTAGAAGGACGAGAGTTCCTTTGACTCTCCACTTGTTCTAATCTCCCACTAATAGTCGACACTTCCCCCTTTATGGCTGCCAAGTCCCCTCTCACGGCCCCAAATTCAGAATTCAACCTTTCAAGTGTCCGGGTAACGGCCTCAAGAGTGACCCTCATAGAATCAAGGGCATTAGTATCCGCATTATGAGACGTAGCTCCTTCCATTGTCAAGATATTATCCGCTTTAGTTCACCACAAGTTCGTGTTCCACAAGTGTTGTATAATTGGCTAGTAACCGTGAAATTTTCAAGGTATGAGTGAGCTCTTATCCGGAATGGATTCTTGTTTGAAGACTCAAAGAATTCTTGCCGGACTAGAATCAAAAATCAGCAACTCATTCAAACGAATAAAAGCACTCAAATAATCGTTGACACGAACAAACGGTTCAAGGAACTAGTTGACAACCTAGTAGGAATGTACTAGTTTGTTAATTAGTTCTAGGACCAATTAAGGGAAACCAAGGATCAACAATTTGCAACCAAAGAATATCCTAAGTTGAGCTTATAGTGACGTGGCAGCATGCAATGGTTCCACCCGTTCCTCTTATCTTTTTTTTTTTTTTGTTTTGTGTTAATATTCACACAACTTGTTATAGTTTGCAAAATGTTTTGGTGGGAAAAATAAAATCTTGTAGTCTTTCAACCTTTTCAAACTCAAGAAAGTGGTGTTTGGTTGACCAATCCCACAAAACAAGGCTCCTTGAATTAGGGAAAAGTGATTGACAAGACTAGAGGGTGAGGGGTGCAAGTCTTTCACAACAACTTTATAACTTGTCTTACAACTTGAGCACACAACAAGATGAACAAGATGAACAAGTTCAAAAGATGAACACCTCAACAAACTTCATCAACTTCTTTAGCACATAACACATAACCACCGATTTTTCTTTTGCTCATCAACAACATACAACCTTCGGCCACTTCAAGTCACTACTCAATGTTCAAGTTTTCAAGCTCAACTTTCGGATCTAGACACCTTAGTGTTGGTGAGAAAGAAACCAACACTAGAAACTCACTAAACAAGCAAAATAACGCCTAGATCTAGACATGCAACATCATTCTCGGTTTTTCAACTTTTAATGGACAGATTTTTCAGAACTTCCCTTTGGTATTGCTTGTTTAGACCGTGAACTAGCCCAAGATGGGTTATGTTGGAACACAACCGGTCTTGCTTTGATACCAAATGATACAAGATCAAACCAACAACACCAAGAGCTACAAGTAGGTTCGGATTTCAGTCCAACAACACAAGAATAACAAGTTCAATTTTCAGTTTTCAGCACACAACAAGAGAGCAACAAGATGAACAAGAATGCTAGTGAATCGAAAGTAGCCCCACACGGCTTCACTAGTCTTTAAAGATAACAAAATTAACAACAACAACAACAACAAGATAAGGAAAAGATAGATAACTAGACATATAACATTCAAGATACTAAGAACCCTAACATCAAGAGAGGACCCTAAGTCTAGTGAATGTAAACACCAAGTTCTTACAAGGACCAAGAGGCACTCAAAGACCTCAAAACCCTTGTTTCTAGCCAAAGATACAACACAAGTATTCCTCTACTTGTGAGATGTTGGAGGCGGCTCCAAGAGTGGAAGAGAGAGGAAATGTTGTGATATTTTAGGTTACAAAAATCAGATTTCAAAAACTATCTAATAACTCTCTCACATCTTCTATTTATACTACAAAAGGAAAGGGGTAAAATGACTCATCCGCCCTTGCTTCTTGTGCCAACCTTGGAGAGTAGTTTATTACACATTAGGACCCCTCTTCACACATAAAAACGTTTAAGTCCTTGGTTGGTTCAATCACCAACTCACACACGGCCATTTGCATGAACAAAGCTTGGAGTTTTTGTAATTCCCGAGCTTGGCTTCGTGTGAAAGGCCGTGTGGCTGTCCTAACCGTATCACTAAGGGTGACTTTTCCAAGTCCTACAACTAATGGTGTTACACTCTCAAAAGAGAGAAAAATATGTCTTTTAATTCTTCATCATTCAAAAACTAGTGAAAATAAGACTAAGGGGGCCTATTTATAATACATTGCAAATGAAGATAACAAGACCACTTTGCCCTTAATGAGAGGGGCGGCCATGGTGTGTAAATACACCATGTGTAATGTCCAAAATACCCTTAATTAAGGTCCAAAACCGTGAGTCCTCAACCTTAAATTCTCCAAGCAATCTTCCACACGCGAGATTGCTTTAAGTTATGCTCAAAACGGGTCCTCCATGCATGTTCTTGTTTTCTCGAGGTGACCAAGTCTTGAGTCTCTATGTGTTGGCCTCCAAAAATGTCATCAAAAGATAAGATGGCCATTTGTCCCGTATCATCCTCCCCTTCTTGAAAAGGATTCGACCTCGAATCCAAACCTTGCAAAACCGAAAAGAGGACCAACAAATGCAAACTTGATACGGTTGGGGCAGCCTCCACAGGTACACGGCCTTTCACACGAAGCCAAGCTCGGGAATTACAAAAACTCCAAGCTTTGTTCATGCAAATGGCCGTGTGTGAGTTGGTGATTGAACCAACCAAGGACCTAAACGTTTTTATGTGTGAAGAGGTGTCTTAATGTGTAATAAACTACTCTTCAAGGTTGGCACAAGAAGCAAGGGCGGATGGGTCATTTTATCCTTTTTGTTTGTAGTATAAATAGAACATATTAGAGAGCTATTCCTTACTTTTTGAATGCTGATTTTGTAACCTAAAGAACACTAAACTTTCTCTCTCTTTTCCACTCTTGAGAGCCGCCACTACTATCTCACAAGTAGAGGGATACTTGTGTTGTCTCTTTGGCTAGAAACAAGGGTTTTGAGGTCGTTGAGTGCCTCTTGGTCCTCGTAAGAACTTGGTGTTTATATTCATTAGACTTAGGGTCCTCTCTTGATGTTAGGGTTCTTAGTTTCTTGAATGTTATATGTCAAGTTATCTATCTTTCCTTATCTTGTGGTTGTTGTTGATTTTGTCATCTTAAAAGTCTAGTGAAGCCGTGTGGGGCTCTTTTCGATTCACTAGCATTGTTGTTCATCTTGTTGTTCATGTGTTGTTGAGCTGAAAAACTGAAAATTAAACTTGTTGTTCTTGTGTTGTTGGACTGAAATCCGAACCTACTTGTAGTCCTTGGTGTTGTTGGTTTGATCTTGTATCATTTGGTATCAAAGCAAGACCGGTTGTGTTCCAACATAACCCATCTTGGGCTAGTTCACGGCTTGAACAAACAACACCAAAAGGAAATTCTGAAATCTGTCCATTAAAAGTTGAAGCCGAGAATGATGATGCATGTCTAGATCTAAGTGTTATTTTGCTTGTTTAGTGAGTTTCTAGTGTTGGTTTCTTTCTCACCAACACTAAGGTGTCTAAATCCAAAAGTTGAGCTTGAAAAAAAAAAAAAGAAAACTTGAACATTGTGTAGTGACTTGAAGTGGCCGAAAGTTGTATGTTGTTGGTGACCAAAAAAGAAATAAAATCGGTGGATGTTGTTTTTATGTGCTAAAGAAGTTGAAGAAGATTGTTGAGGTGTTCATCTTTTGAAATTGTTCATCTTGTTCATCTTGTTGTGTGCTCAAGTTGTAAGACAAGTTATAAAGTTGTTGTGAAAGATTTGCACCCATCACCTTTTGGTCTTGTCAATCACTTTTCCCTAATTCAAGGAGCCTTGTTTTGTGGGATTAGTCTACCAAACATCACTTTTTGAATTTGAAAAGGGTGAAACACTACAAGATTTTATTTTTTTCCCACCAAAAACACTTTGCAAACTATAACAAGTGTGTGAATATTAACAAAAAAAAAAGGAGAGAAGAAAAAACGTGTGGAACCATTGCATGCTGCCACGTCACTATAAGCTCAACTTAGGATATTCTTTGGTTGCTAATTGTTGATCCTTGGTTTCCCTTACTTGGTCCTAGAACTAATTAACAAACTAGTACATTTCTACTAGGTTGTCAACTAGTTCCTTGAACCGTTTGTTCGTGTCAACGTTTATTTGAGTGTTTTATTCATTTGAATGAGTTGCTGATTTTTGACTCTAGTCCGGCAAGAATTCTTTGAGTCTTCAAACAAGAATCCATTCCGGATAAGAGCTTACTCATACCTTACAAATCTCACGGTTACTAGCCAATTATACAACACTTGTAGAACACGAACTTGTGGTGAACTAAAGCGGATAATACCTTGACAATGGAAGGAACTACGTCTCATAATGTGGATACTAATGCCCTTGATTCTATGAGGGTCACTCTTGAGGCCGTTACCCGGACACTTGAAAGGTTGAACTCGGAATTTGGGGCCGTGAGAGGGGACTTGGCAGCAATAAAGGGGGAAGTGTCGACTATTAGTGGGAGATTAGAACAAGTGGAGAGTCAAAGGAACTCCCGTCCTTCTACTCCTCTACATGTATCTACCAATGGTCATGATAGGACCTCCTCCGCAACCATCACCCCCGAAACAGTCCACCAAATGCTAAATGCACCCCAAGCTCCACTAAATACCGCAAGCCAAACTACCTATTTTCCTCCAAACCGAGACTCCACTAGACCACTACATTTCCAAGCCCCTCCAATTCCACAAGAGGGATTTGGACGCCAAGTACCTCCACTAAATCCGAACCCTCCATTCCAAGCTCCATTAAACCAAAGACCACAAATTCCAAATCCTCCGAATCAAAACGGCCAAGGCCGACCAGCCCACTTTGAAGGATACGGTAGAGAGGAGTATGAAGGAGATGGAGCCTTTGATGATGCTTATATGAGGGAGGAGGAGTTAAGAGGGGGTCGAGGAGAACCTAGGAGATACCGGGGGTATGGAGATAGGGGAAACCGACACCAAGAGAGAGACGTAGGCATCAACACCATCAAGTTGAGCCTACCCATCTTTAAGGGTGAAAGTGATCCCGAGGCCTACTTAACTTGGGAATCGACTTGTGACAAAGTTTTCCAAGTTAATGACATCTCGGACGAAAAGAAGAGTTGCTACGCTATAGCTCACCTTGAGGGCTATGCTAACACTTGGTGGGAGTATGTTAAACGGTTTGGTAATGAATTAGTCGATGGGCAGCCACCGCCTTGGTATCGGTTGAGGTACTTGATGAGGCAACGATACCTTCCCGAGAGATATCGTCATGAATTGCTTGCTAGATTATATGGCTTGCGGCAAGGAGGCAAGAGTGTGATGGCCTATTTTGACGAGTTCCAACAACTCATGTTGAAACTTGATCATCGAGGGGAGCAAATCAGTCACGACATCATCCGGTTCAAGTGTGGGTTGAACAAAGAGATCTCCACTCATTTGACCCTTCACCGGTTTGAAACCATTGACGGTATATTCCAAGCGGCCCTTGAGATTGAAAGGGAACTTAAGGAGAGATCATCCTTCAAGGCAAGGGTACAAGCCCCCTCGTGTTGGACCAAAAACAAGGACCAACCCGCCCCTACGAAGCTGCCCGAGTCCAAAACCGTCCCTAAATTCCCTCCGAAACCGGAGGCTCACAAATATCCCAACCCAAAGGGGTTCCAATGCTTCAAGTGCCAAGGTTGGGGGCATAAGGCCAACGAATGTCCGAACCGGCGCAATGTGATCCTACGAGAAGGAAAGGTGTACTACCTTGGTGAGGAGGTGGTTTCCGAAAGGGGGGAGGATGAGGCCGAGCCTCAAGATGGAGAGGGAGCTGAAAATGGGCCGAATAATGATGAAGTAGATGGTAGTGAAGATGTCTATCCACAAGAGGGGGAGTGTGTGGTTCCAAACTTTGTGGTTAGACGTGTCATGATTAGTAAGGCGATAGATGACCCGAGTCAACGGGAAAATCTATTCCATACTAAGTGTCTTGTAAAGGAGAATGTGTGCACCTTGGTGATTGATAGTGGTAGTTGTACAAATGTTGCGAGCCATGCTATGGTAAATTTCTTGAAGCTACCAACTACACCACACACTAGTCCTTACAAGCTACAATGGTTGAATGATTGTGGTGAATTAAGGGTCACGAGACAATGTGTGATTCGGTTTAAGGTGGGAAACTACCACGATGAGGTACTTTGTGACGTGATCCCAATGCAAGCATGTCATTTGTTGTTAGGTAGACCATGGCAATATGATAGGTCTACTAGACACGATGGGAGGTCCAACCGGTATACGCTTGAGAAGGATGGCCGAAAGGTCACACTTCATCCTCTCTCACCCTCCCAAGTAAATGAGAGGCATCAAAAGATGAGGGAGTTGAAGGGAAAGGGGGGGGGGGGAATCCGTAAAGGGAGAAAAGGGGGGGATGCCGTAGGTAAGGAAGTAGGGACATCCGAGGCTTCCCCAACGACAAGGGAGATGGAAAACGTAGTGATGTTGGCTAGGAGGAAAGAACTCTTCGTGGACCATGATGAAAACAAGCCGATGTTACTTGTGGCACATTGTTTTAATACTAACCCCACTAATTCTTCCATTTCCCCTTTGATTTCTTGTGTGTTGCAGGAGTATGAAGATGTATTTCCACAAGAACTTCCGCAAGGTTTGCCCCCACTTCGGGGAATTGAGCACCAAATTGATTTGGTGCCGGGTTCACAACTTCCAAACAAACCGGCCTATAGGAGCAATCCCATGGACACTAAGGAGCTTGAAAGGCAAGTTGAGGAGCTTCTCAACAAGGGGTACATCAAGGAAAGCATGAGTCCGTGTGCTGTTCCGGTGCTTTTGGTACCGAAGAAGGACGGAACTTGGCGCATGTGCGTCGATTGTAGAGCCATCAACAAAATCACTATAAGGTATCGTCATCCAATCCCTAGACTAGATGATATGTTAGATGAGCTCCAAGGATCTTGTTTGTTTTCTAAAGTGGATCTTAGGAGTGGCTATCACCAAATTTGCATGCAACCCGGTGATGAGTGGAAGACCGCATTCAAGACCAAATTCGGTCTCTATGAGTGGCTGGTCATGCCCTTCGGCCTTACCAATGCTCCTAGCACCTTTATGAGGCTAATGAATCATGTAATGAAGCCTTATATTGGAAAGTTTGTGGTGGTTTACTTTGATGATGTGTTGGTATATAGTAAATCTATTGATGATCATGTAATGCATTTGAGATGTGTGTTTGATGTGCTCCGAAAGTAAAAGCTGTATGCCAATATGGAGAAGTGTTCTTTTGGTGTTGATAAGATTATATTCTTGGGTTTTGTCGTGAGCTCAAGGGGTGTGGAAGTGGACGATTCCAAGATAGACTCTATTCGAAGTTGGCCGACCCCTAAAACTATTGGAGAAATCCAAAGTTTCCACGGGTTGGCAAGCTTTTATAGGAGGTTTGTCAAAGGATTTAGCTCCATAGCAGCCCCCTTGACCGAGGTAATTAGAAAGGACGGACCCTTTAAATGGGGTGATGAGCAGGCTAGGGCTTTTGAGGCCTTGAAAGCTACGCTCATCTCGGCGCCTTTATTGCAATTGCCCGATTTTGATAAGATGTTTGAAGTAGAGTGTGATGCTAGTAAGGTTGGCATCGGGGCTGTTTTGATGCAAGAAGGTAAGCCCGTTGCTTATTTCAGTGAAAAGCTCAAAGGGGCAACTCTTAATTACTCAACTTATAATTTGGAGTTGTACGCCCTTGTTAGAGCCTTGGGAAATTGGCAACATTATTTGTGGCCTAAGGAGTTTGTGATACGAACTGATCATGAGTCGTTGAAACACCTTAAGAGCCAAGACAAGTTGAATAGGCGTCATGCTAAGTGGATTGAGTTCATCGAGACTTTCCCTTATGTAATTCATTACAAAAGGGGAAAGGAAAATGTTGTTGTCGATGCCTTGTCTAGGAAGCATGTGCTTGTTGCTACCTTGTCTTCAAAATTGATGGGTTTTGAGAGCTTGCGGTTGTTGTATCCCGAGGATCCTACCTTTGCTCCTATTTTTAGGGAATGCGAAGAGTGGGGAAGGGACCGTTGGCTTAAGGAGAATGACCATTCCTCCTACTCTCGGTTCGATGGGTATTTGTTCAAAGGGAGGAGGTTGTGTGTTCCTTCTAGTTCTTGGAGGGAATTATTTGTGAGGGAGGCCCATGACGGAGGCCTCATGGGGCACTTTGGGGTAGACAAGACCCTCGGAATCTTAGAGGAGAACTTCTATTGGCCCAAAATGCGCAAAGACGTCACTAAAATTTGTAGTCAATGCGTGGCCTGCCGGAGTGCGAAAGCTCGTCTCCTACCTCAAGGGTTATACACCCCACTCCCTACTCCCCTTAGACCTTGGTTAGACATTTCGATGGATTTTGTTTTGGGGCTGCCAAGGACTAGAAAGAGCCGAGATAGCATTTTTGTTATTGTTGATAGATTCTCTAAAATGGCTCATTTTATTCCATGTGCTAAAATCGAGGATGCTCGTAGTGTAGCTTCATTATTTGTTGAACATGTTGTAAAGCTTCACGGGGTACCGAGGACTATTGTGAGCGATAGGGACTCCAAGTTCCTAAGTCTCTTTTGGAAGTCCATGTGGGGTAGGCTTGGAACGAAGTTACTTTTCTCCACGTCTTGCCACCCACAGACCGATGGCCAAACGGAGGTAGTAAATAGAACCTTAGGGTCTATGCTACGTTCTATGGTTAAAGGTAAGCTGACTTCATGGGAAGATCACCTACCCTTGGTGGAATTTGCATACAACCGGGTAATACATTCGAGCACGGGAATGACTCCCTTTGAATGTGTTTACGGCCTGAATCCCCTTACCCCTTTAGATCTCACTCCTTTGTCTAGTGATCTCATGACCAGCTTAGATGGAAATAAAAGAGCCGAGGCAATGAAGAAAATGCATGAGACGGTGCGGATCAAGCTTAAAAAGAAGAACCAAGAGGTTGCAAAAAGGGTAAACAAAGGGAGAAGAAGGCTTGTGCTTGAACCCGGAGATTGGGTGTGGGTGCATCTTCGAAAGGATCGGTTTCCAGCTCAAAGGAAGTCCAAGTTGCTGCCAAGGGGTGATGGCCCTTTCCAAGTACTTGAGAGAATCAATGACAACGCCTACAAGATTGACCTTCCACCGGAATATCAAGTGCACAACACTTTCAACGTTGGTGATCTCTCCCTCGTGGATGCGGTTGAAGATGACCAAATGCTGAATTTGAGGTCAAATTCCTCTCAAGATGGAGAGGATGATACAGTTGGGGCAGCCTCCACAGGTACACGGCCTTTCACACGAAGCCAAGCTCGGGAATTTCAAAAACTCCAAGCTTTGTTCATGCAAATGGCCGTGTGTGAGTTGGTGATTGAACCAACCAAGGACCTAAACGTTTTTATGTGTGAAGAGGTGTCTTAATGTGTAATAAACTACTCTTCAAGGTTGGCACAAGAAGCAAGGGCGGATGGGTCATTTTATCCTTTTTGTTTGTAGTATAAATAGAACATATTAGAGAGCTATTCCTTACTTTTTGAATGCTGATTTTGTAACCTAAAGAACACTAAACTTTCTCTCTCTTTTCCACTCTTGAGAGACGCCACTACTATCTCACAAGTAGAGGGATACTTGTGTTGTCTCTTTGGCTAGAAACAAGGGTTTTGAGGTCGTTGAGTGCCTCTTGGTCCTCGTAAGAACTTGGTGTTTATATTCATTAGACTTAGGGTCCTCTCTTGATGTTAGGGTTCTTAGTTTCTTGAATGTTATATGTCAAGTTATCTATCTTTCCTTATCTTGTGGTTGTTGTTGATTTTGTCATCTTAAAAGTCTAGTGAAGCCGTGTGGGGCTCTTTTCGATTCACTAGCATTGTTGTTCATCTTGTTGTTCATGTGTTGTTGAGCTGAAAAACTGAAAATTAAACTTGTTGTTCCTGTGTTGTTGGACTGAAATCCGAACCTACTTGATAAGAAATCGAACCAACAACAACAAGAACATCAAGAAGACTCGGATTTCAGTCCAACAACACCAAGAACAACAAGTTTAACATTCAGTTTTTCAGCCCAACAACACAAGAACAACAAGATAGATAACAATGCTAGTGAATCGAAAAAAAGCCCCACACGGCTTCACTAGACTTCAAGATAACAAAATCAACAACAACAACAAGATAAAGAAAGATAGATAACTTGACATATAACATTCAAGAAACTAAGAACCCTAACATCAAGAGAGGACCCTAAGTCTAATGAATATAAACACCAAGTTCTTACGAGGACCAAGAGGCACTCAAAGACCTCAAAACCCTTGTTTCTAGCCAAAGAGACAACACAAGTATCCCTCTACTTGTGAGGAAATAGTGGCGGCTTCCAAGTGTGGAAGAGAGAGAGAAATGTTTGGTATTTTAGGTTACAAATTTCAGCATTCAAAAAGTGAAGTCTAACTCTCTAACATGTTCTATTTATACTACAAACAAAAAGGGTAAAATGACCCATCCGCCCTTGCTTCTTGTGCCAACCTTGAAGAGTAGTTTATTACACATTAGGACCCCTCTTCACACATAAAAACGTTTAGGTCCTTGGTTGGTTCAATCACCAACTCACACACGGCCACTTGCATGAACAAAGCTTGGAGTTTTTGTAATTCCCGAGCTTGGCTTCGTGTGAAAGGCCGTGTACGTGTGGAGGCTGCCCCAACCGTATCATCCTCTCCATCTTGAGAGGAATTTGACCTCAAATCAGCATTTGGTCATCTTCAACCGCATCAACGAGGGAGAGATCACCAACGTTGAAAGTGTTGTGCACTTGATATTCGGGTGGAAGGTCAATCTTGTAGGCGTTGTCATTGATTCTCTCAAGTACTTGGAAAGGACCATCACCCCTTGGCAGCAATTTGGACTTCCTTTGAGCGGGAAACCGATCCTTTCGAAGATGCACCCACACCCAATCTCCGGGTTCAAGCACAAGCCTTCTTCTCCCTTTGTTTACCCTTTTTGCAACCTCTTGGTTCATCTTTTCAAGCTTGAGCCGCACCGTCTCATGCATTTTCTTCATTGCCTCGGCTCTTTTATTTCCATCTAAGCTGGTCATGAGATCACTAGACAAAGGAGTGAGATCTAAAGGGGTAAGGGGAGTTAGGCCGTAAACACATTCAAAGGGAGTCATTCCCGTGCTCGAATGTATTACCCGGTTGTATGCAAACTCCACCAAGTGTAGGTGATCTTCCCATGAAGTCAGTTTACCTTTAACCATAGAACGTAGCATAGACCCTAAGGTTCTATTTACTACCTCCGTTTGGCCATCGGTTTGTGGGTGGCAAGACGTGGAGAAAAGTAACTTCGTTCCAAGCCTACCCCACATGGACTTCCAAAAGAGACTTAGGAACTTGGAGTCCCTATCGCTCACAATAGTCCTCGGTACCCCGTGAAGCTTTACAACATGTTCAACAAATAATGAAGCTACACTACGAGCATCCTCGGTTTTAGCACATGGAATAAAATGAGCCATTTTAGAGAATCTATCAACAATAACAAAAATGCTATCTCGGCCCTTTCTAGTCCTTGGCAGCCCCAAAACAAAATCCATCGAAATGTCCAACCAAGGTCTAAGGGGAGTAGGGAGTGGGGTGTACAATCCTTGAGGTAGGAGACGAGATTTCGCACTCCGGCAGGCCACGCATTGACTACAAATTTTAGTGACGTCTTTGCGCATTTTTGGCCAATAGAAGTTCTCCTCTAAGATTCCGAGGGTCTTGTCTACCCCAAAGTGCCCCATGAGGCCTCCGTCATGGGCCTCCCTCACAAATAATTCCCTCCAAGAACTAGAAGGAACACACAACCGCCTCCCTTTGAACAAATACCCATCGAACCGAGAGTAGGAGGAATGGTCATTCTCTTTAAGCCAACGGTCCCTTCCCCACTCTTCGCATTCCCTAAAGATAGGAGCAAAGGTAGGATCCTCGGGATACAACAACCGCAAGCTCTCAAAACCCATTAATTTCGAAGACAAGGTAGCAACAAGCACATGCTTCCTAGACAAGGCATCGGCAACAACATTTTCCTTTCCCCTTTTGTAATGAATTACATAAGGGAAAGTCTCGATGAACTCAATCCACTTAGCATGACGCCTATTCAGCTTGTCTTGGCTCTTAAGGTGTTTCAACGACTCATGATCCGTTCGTATCACAAACTCCTTAGGCCACAAATAATGTTGCCAATTTCCCAAAGCTCTAACAAGGGCGTACAACTCCAAATCATAAGTTGAGTAATTAAGAGTTGCCCCTTTGAGTTTTTCACTGAAATAAGCAACGGGCTTACCTTCTTGCATCAAAACAGCCCCGATGCCAACCTTACTAGCATCACACTCTACTTCAAACATCTTATCAAAATCGGGCAATTGCAATAAAGGCGCCGAGATGAGCGTAGCTTTCAAGGCCTCAAAAGCCCTAGCTTGCTCATCACCCCATTTAAAGGGTCCGTCTTTTCTAATTACCTCGGTTAAAGGGGCTGCTATGGAGCTAAATCCTTTGACAAACCTCCTATAGAAGCTTGCCAACCCGTGGAAACTTCGGATTTCTCCAATAGTTTTAGGGGTCGGCCAACTTCGAATAGAGTCTATCTTGGAATCGTCCACTTCCACACCCCTTGAGCTCACGACAAAACCCAAGAATATAACCTAATCAACACCAAAAGAACACTTCTCCATGTTGGCATACAGCTTCTCCTTTCGGAGCACATCAAACACACATCTCAAATGCATTACATGATCATCAATAGATTTACTATATACCAACACATCATCAAAGTAAACCACCACAAATTTTCCAATATAAGGCTTCATTACATGATTCATTAGCCTCATAAAGGTGCTAGGAGCATTGGTGAGGCCGAAGGGCATGACCAGCCACTCATATAGACCGAATTTGGTCTTGAATGCGGTCTTCCACTCATCACCGGGTTGCATGCGAATTTGGTGATAGCCACTCCTAAGGTCCACTTTAGAAAACAAACAAGATCCGTGGAGTTCATCTAACATATCATCTAGTCTAGGGATTGGATGACGATACCTTATAGTGATTTTGTTGATGGCTCTACAATCGACGCACATACGCCAAGTTCCGTCCTTCTTTGGTACCAAAAGCACCGGAACAGCACACGGACTCATGCTTTCCTTGATGTATCCCTTGTTGAGAAGCTCCTCAACTTGTCTTTCAAGCTCCTTAGTGTCCATGGGATTGCTCCTATAGGCTGGTTTGTTAGGAAGTTGTGAACCCGGGTACCAAGTCAATTTGGTGCTCAATTCCCCGAAGTGGGGGCAATCCTTGCGGAAGTTCTTGAGGAAATACATCTTCATACTCCTGCAACACACAAGAAATCAAAGGGGAAATGGAAGAATTAGTGGGGTTAGTATTAAAACAATGGGCCAAGAGTAACATCGGCTTGTTTTCATCATGATCCACGAAGAGTTCTTTCCTCCTAGCCAACATCACTACATTTTCCATCTCCCTTGTCGTTGGGACAGCCTCGGATGTCCCGACTTCCTCACCTACGGCACTCCCCCCCTTTTCTCCCTTCCCAGATTCCTTTCCCTTTCCCTTCAACTCTCTCATCTTTTGGTGCCACTCGTTTACTTGGGAGGGTGAAAGAGGATGAAGTGTGACCTTTCGGCCATCCTTGTCAAGCGTATACCGGTTGGTCCTCCCATCGTGTTTAGTAGACCTATCATATTGCCATGGTCTACCTAACAACAAGTGACATGCTTGCATTGGGATCACGTCACAAAGTACCTCATCGTGGTAGTTTCCCACCTTAAACCGAATCACACATTGCCTTGTGACCCTTAATTCACCACAATCATTCAACCATTGTAGCTTGTAAGGACTAGTGTGTGGTGTAGTTGGTAGCTTCAAGAAATTCACCATAGCATGGCTCGCAACATTTGTACAACTACCACTATCAATCACCAAGGTGCACACATTCTCCTTTACAAGACACTTAGTATGGAATAGATTTTCCCTTTGACTCGGGTCACCTATCGCCTTATTAATCATGACACGTCTAACCACAAAGTTAGGAACCACACACTCCCCTTCTTGTGGAAAGACATCTTCACTACCGTCTACTTCATCATCATTCGGCCCATTTTCAGCTCCCTCTCCATCTTGAGGCTCGGCCTCATCCTCCCCCCTTTCGGAATCCACCTCCTCACCAAGGTAGTACACCTTTCCTTCTCGTAGGATCACATTGCGCCGGTTCGGACATTCATTGGCCTTATGCCCCCAACCTTGGCACTTGAAGCATTGGAACCCCTTTGGATTGGGATATTTGGGAGCCTCCGGTTTCGGAGGGAATTTAGGGACGGTTTTGGACTCGGGCAGCTTCATAGGAGCGGGTTGGTCCTTGTTTTTGGTCCAACCCGAGGGGGTTTGTACCCTTGCCTTGAAGGATGATCTCTCCTTAAGTTCCCTTTCAATCTCAAGGGCCGCTTGGAATATACCGTCAATGGTTTCAAACCGGTGAAGGGTCAAATGAGTGGAGATCTCTTTGTTCAACCCACACTTGAACCGGATGATGTCGTGACTGATTTGCTCCCCACGATGATCAAGTTTCATAATGAGTTGTTGGAACTCGTCAACATAGGCCATCACACTCTTGCCTCCTTGCCGCAAGCCATATAATCTAGCAAGCAACTCATGACGATATCTCTCGGGAAGGTATCGTTGTCTCATCAAATACCTCAACCGATACCAAGGTGGTGGCTGCCCATCAACTAATTCATTACCAAATCGTTTAACATACTCCCACCAAGTGTTAGCATAGCCCTCAAGGTGAGATATAGCGTAGCAACTCTTCTTTTCGTCCGAGATGTCATTAACTTGGAAAACCTTGTCACAAGCCGATTCCCAAGTTAAGTAGGCCTCGGGATCACTTTCACCCTTAAAGATGGGTAGGCTCAACTTGATGGTGTTGATGCCTACGTCTCTCTCTTGGTGTCGGTTTCCCCTATCTCCATACCCCCGGTATCTCCTAGGTTCTCCTCGACCCCCTCTTAACTCCTCCTCCCTCATATAAGCATCATCAAAGGCTCCATCTCCTTCATACTCCTCTCTACCGTATCCTTCAAAGTGGGCTGGTCGGCCTTGGCCGTTTTGATTCGGAGGATTTGGAATTTGTGGTCTTTGGTTTAATGGAGCTAGGAAGGGAGGGTTCGTATTTAGTGGAGGTGCTTGGCGTCCAAATCCCTCTTGTGGAATTGGAGGGGCTTGGAAATGTAGTGGTCTAGTGGAGTCTCGGTTTGGAGGAAAATAGGTAGTTTGGCTTGCGGTATTTAGTGGAGCTTGGGGTGCATTTAGCATTTGGTGGACTGTTTCGGGGGTGATGGTTGCGGAGGAGGTCCTATCATGACCATTGGTAGATACATGTAGAGGAGTAGAAGGACGAGAGTTCCTTTGACTCTCCACTTGTTCTAATCTCCCACTAATAGTCGACACCTCCCCCTTTATTGCTGCCAAGTCCCCTCTCACGGCCCCAAATTCCGAATTCAACCTTTCAAGTGTCCGGGTAACGGCCTCAAGAGTGACCCTCATAGAATCAAGGGCATTAGTATCCACACTATGAGACGTAGTTCCTTCCATTGTCAAGATATTATCCGCTTTAGTTCACCACAAGTTCGTGTTCCACAAGTGTTGTATAATTGGCTAGTAACCGTGAAATTTTAAGGTATGAGTAAGCTCTTATCCGGAATGGATTCTTGTTTGAAGACTCAAAGAATTCTTGCCGGACTAGAACCAAAAATCAGCAACTCATTCAAACGAATAAAAAGCACTCAAATAAACGTTGACACGAACAAACGGTTCAAGGGTCTAATTGACAACCTAGTAGGAATGTACTAGTTTGTTAATTAGTTCTAGGACCAAGTAAGGGAAACCAAGGATCAACAATTAGCAACCAAAGAACATCCTAAGTTGAGCTTATAGTGACGTGGCAGCATGCAATGGTTCCACACGTTTTCTTTTCTCTTTTTTTTTTGTCAATATTCACACAACTTGTTATAGTTTTCAAAGTGTTTTTTGGTGGGAAAATAAAATCTTGTAGTATTTCACCCCTTTTCAAACTCAAGAAAGTGATGTTTGGTAGACTAATCCCACAAAACAAGGCTCCTTGAATTAGGGAAAAGTGATTGACAAGACTACAAGGTGATGGGTGCAAGTCTTTCACAACAACTTTATAGCTTGTCTTACAACTTGAGCACACAACAAGATGAACAAGATGAACAAGTTCAAAAGATGAACACCTCAACAATCTTCTTCAACTTCTTTAGCACATAAACACAACATCCACCGATTTTATTTTCTTTTGGTTATCAACAACATACAACTTCGGCCACTTCAAGTCACTACACAATGTTCAAGTTTTCAAGCTCAACTTTCGGATCTAGACACCTTAGTGTTGGTGAGAAAGAAAACAACACTAGGAACTCACTAAACAAGCAAAATTAACACTTAGATCTAGACATGCAACATCATTCTCGGATTCCACTTGTAAGGGACTGATTTTCAGAATTTCCTTTTTGGTGTTGTTTGTTTAAGCCGTGTACTAGCCCAAGATGGGTTATGTTGGAACACAACCGGTCAAGCTCTGATACCAAATGATACAAAATCGAACCAACAACAACAAGAACATCAAGAAGACTCGGATTTCAGTCCAACAACACCAAGAACAACAAGTTTAACATTCAGTTTTTCAGCCCAACAACACAAGAACAACAAGATAGATAACAATGCTAGTGAATCGAAAAAAAGCCCCACACGGCTTCACTAGACTTCAAGATAACAAAATCAACAACAACAACAAGATAAAGAAAGATAGATAACTTGACATATAACATTCAAGAAACTAAGAACCCTAACATCAAGAGAGGACCCTAAGTCTAATGAATATAAACACCAAGTTCTTACGAGGACCAAGAGGCACTCAAAGACCTCAAAACCCTTGTTTCTAGCCAAAGAGACAACACAAGTATCCCTCTACTTGTGAGGAAATAGTGGCGGCTTCCAAGTGTGGAAGAGAGAGAGAAATGTTTGGTATTTTAGGTTACAAATTTCAGCATTCAAAAAGTGAAGTCTAACTCTCTAACATGTTCTATTTATACTACAAACAAAAAGGGTAAAATGACCCATCCGCCCTTGCTTCTTGTGCCAACCTTGAAGAGTAGTTTATTACACATTAGGACCCCTCTTCACACATAAAAACGTTTAGGTCCTTGGTTGGTTCAATCACCAACTCACACACGGCCACTTGCATGAACAAAGCTTGGAGTTTTTGTAATTCCCGAGCTTGGCTTCGTGTGAAAGGCCGTGTACGTGTGGAGGCTGCCCCAACCGTATCACTACTTGTACTCCTTGGTGTTGTTGGTTTGATCTTGTATCAAAACTCCTCATGGCATGAGGGTTAGGGTTAGCATAACAAATCATCTCAACATGCCAAGGTTGCACATATTTGCAATATAACCAAGAATCCTTTGAAAGGAATATTAAAAACTCAATAAAAGATGTACAAAGGATTTGGTTATAGGATACATCAAGAGTGCCACTTTGCTTGTCATGTAGACCAAGCAGCAAGTTTGGTGCACCAACATCACCATTTCTAAATTTGGCACCGGGGTCAAATGGGAAAAGTGGCCATAGACATGGGTCTCGACAACACTTCCCTTTCCCGAGATCTACACCTAAACTAAATGACATACTCTCTACAATAACATACATATCAACCAAATCAAATAGAGAGTAGAGAAAGGTATCACTCAAATCGACTTCTACTAAGGTGCTCTCATGTGTGTACTTACTACTAGTTTCCCAATAATCACCATGAGTACTCTCAACAATGAAATCACACAAAGTAGAAGAAGAAGTAGCTTCCGCAACTACACATTCCTTACCCTTAAGAGTACTCTCATCTTCCAAGAAGAGATTTCCCTCTTTAGGAGGAATGTTGTCACACCATAGTGGGTTTGCATATAGGCTATAGCTTCCAAGGCAAGCTATACCGTCATTTTCACCACTAGGTTCATTAGGAGTGTTTAAATCATCTTCAAACAAGACATTATTCCTAAAAAGAGTGTGATCTACCTCACGGACAGATTTGGAACAAGAAAGTTCCTCACTCTCTAAATGATCAATATCAAGTTTCAAGGATGTTTCAAACACAATATTACCCCAAGAAGAGCTCTCGGGTTCATTCTCACTTTGTTGACCAACATTTTCAAATATTTCACTCACTTGAGTCCTATTAAGCACATCACACACATACTCAAGTGGTGGGTAATTTTCACACATAAGTTGATCAACACAAATTTCAGAAGATAACGTACTTTCATTCAACATACTGGTTTCAACACTAGGTGGACATAAATCGATCTTACAAGAAGAGTCTATTCGGTCATCAATAGGATCAACTAGTGTATCCACACTCACAACATGTACATCATCATCAAGTGGCAAAGAAACAATACACTCACATATAGGCAAGCTACAACTCACACTCAATGGGCTACTAGCCACACAATTATCATTCACATGTACAAAAGTGTAAGAGTTTGCCATTTTACCTTGAAGTCCTTGAGTAGATTCTTCTTTGTCATGGTGTGAAGGTCCTCCAAAAGTTTGGGCAGCAACTTCCTTTTGGCATTGTTCTTCTTCGCTTGCCATGTTGGTACCTACACAAATGTCCTTAGAAATAGAAGGACAACCAATGTTAGTATAGTTTGGTGGTAATCCCCTCACTTCGCTCAACACAACCTCTCCTTTTTCCACTCTCGGATTACCACCTTTCACTCCCTTACTCCTCTCAATATTTTGTCTCTCATAATAAGTTGAATTGGAGTAGGTAGGAACTTCTTTTTGCGGCCCGGGCAGAATGTACGTCTCAAGGCAATTTCCCCATCGGTCTCTTACAATATTAGGCCAATTTTGCATGTTTGGAACTTTATGTTGTGCAAACCAATCGGCGCCCAAGCTCACATAACCATAGGTTATGGGAAAAACATCACACCACACCTCCTCATGGTAATTAAATTGGGAGAAGACAACTTTTACCCTCTCGGTAACCTTAAACCTGTCCAAGAAGTATGGAACAAGTAAAGGCTCGCAAAATAACCCCAAGTAATCAACCATGGATGGAACAATGTAGTTTCTATAGTACCTATCATTTAACACAACGAGGCAGCCCGGTATCCCACAAATGGTCACCTTTCCGGAGTGTACACTCCTTCTCGGATCAACATTGTAAAGCACATGAGTACCCCTCGGTTTTGGAGATGCATACTCTCTTCTTGATACAAAATCAAACCAACAACAACAAGAACATCAAGTAGACTCGGATTTCAGTCCAACAACACCAAGAACAACAAGTTTAACATTCAGTTTTTCAGCCCAACAACACGAGAACAACAAGATAGATAACAATGCTAGTGAATCGAAAAGAGCCCCACACGGCTTCACTAGACTTCAAGATAACAAAATCAACAACAACAACAAGATAAAGAAAGATAGATAACTTGACATATAACATTCAAGAAACTAAGAACCCTAACATCAAGAGAGGACCCTAAGTCTAATGAATATAAACACCAAGTTCTTACGAGGACCAAGAGGCAATCAAAGACCTCAAAACCCTTGTTTCTAGCCAAAGAGACAACACAAGTATCCCTCTACTTGTGAGGAAATAGTGGCGGCTTCCAAGTGTGGAAGAGAGAGAGAAATGTTTAGTATTTTAGGTTACAAATTTCAGCATTCAAAAAGTGAAGTCTAACTCTCTAACATGTTCTATTTATACTACAAACAAAAAGGGTAAAATGACCCATCCGCCCTTGCTTCTTGTGCCAACCTTGAAGAGTAGTTTATTACACATTAGGACCCCTCTTCACACATAAAAACGTTTAGGTCCTTGGTTGGTTCAATCACCAACTCACACACGGCCACTTGCATGAACAAAGCTTGGAGTTTTTGTAATTCCCGAGCTTGGCTTCGTGTGAAAGGCCGTGTACGTGTGGAGGCTGCCCCACCCGTATCATCCTCTCCATTTTGAGAGGAATTTGACCTCAAATTCAGCATTTGGTCATCTTCAACCGCATCAACGAGGGAGAGATCACCAACGTTGAAAGTGTTGTGCACTTGATATTTGGGTGGAAGGTCAATCTTGTAGGCGTTGTCATTGATTCTCTCAAGTACTTGGAAAGGACCATCACCCCTTGGCAGCAATTTGGACTTCCTTTGAGCTGGAAACTGATCCTTTCGAAGATGCACCCACACCCAATCTCCGGGTTCAAGCACAAGCCTTCTTCTCCCTTTGTTTACCCTTTTTGCAACCTCTTGGTTCTTCTTTTCAAGCTTGAGCCGCACCGTCTCATGCATTTTCTTCATTGCCTCGGCTCTTTTATTTCCATCTAAGCTGGTCATGAGATCACTAGACAAAGGAGTGAGATCTAAAGGGGTAAGGGGATTTAGGCCGTAAACACATTCAAAGGGAGTCATTCCCGTGCTCGAATGTATTACCCGGTTGTATGCAAACTCCACCAAGGGTAGGTGATCTTCCCATGAAGTCAGTTTACCTTTAACCATAGAACGTAGCATAGACCCTAAGGTTCTATTTACTACCTCCGTTTGGCCATCGGTTTGTGGGTGGCAAGACGTGGAGAAAAGTAACTTCGTTCCAAGCCTACCCCACATGGACTTCCAAAAGAGACTTAGGAACTTGGAGTCCCTATCGCTCACAATAGTCCTCGGTACCCCGTGAAGCTTTACAACATGTTCAACAAATAATGAAGCTACACTACGAGCATCCTCGGTTTTAGCACATGGAATAAAATGAGCCATTTTAGAGAATCTATCAACAATAACAAAAATGCTATCTTGGCCCTTTCTAGTCCTTGGCAGCCCCAAAACAAAATCCATCGAAATGTCCAACCAAGGTCTAAGGGGAGTAGGGAGTGGGGTGTACAATCCTTGAGGTAGGAGACGAGATTTCGCACTCCGGCAGGCCACGCATTGACTACAAATTTTAGTGACGTCTTTGCGCATTTTTGGCCAATAGAAGTTCTCCTCTAAGATTCCGAGGGTCTTGTCTACCCCAAAGTGCCCCATGAGGCCTCCGTCATGGGCCTCCCTCACAAATAATTCCCTCCAAGAACTAGAAGGAACACACAACCGCCTCCCTTTGAACAAATACCCATCGAACCGAGAGTAGGAGGAATGGTCATTCTCTTTAAGCCAACGGTCCCTTCCCCACTCTTCGCATTCCCTAAAGATAGGAGCAAAGGTAGGATCCTCGGGATACAACAACCGCAAGCTCTCAAAACCCATCAATTTCGAAGACAAGATAGCAACAAGCACATGCTTCCTAGACAAGGCATCGGCAACAACATTTTCCTTTCCCCTTTTGTAATGAATTACATAAGGGAAAGTCTCGATGAACTCAATCCACTTAGCATGACGCCTATTCAACTTGTCTTGGCTCTTAAGGTGTTTCAACGACTCATGATCCGTTCGTATCACAAACTCCTTAGGCCACAAATAATGTTGCCAATTTCCCAAAGCTCTAACAAGGGCGTACAACTCCAAATCATAAGTTGAGTAATTAAGAGTTGCCCCTTTGAGTTTTTCACTGAAATAAGCAACGGGCTTACCTTCTTGCATCAAAACAGCCCCGATGCCAACCTTACTAGCATCACACTCTACTTCAAACATCTTATCAAAATCGGGCAATTGCAATAAAGGCGCCGAGATGAGCGTAGCTTTCAAGGCCTCAAAAGCCCTAGCTTGCTCATCACCCCATTTAAAGGGTCCGTCTTTTCTAATTACCTCGGTTAAGGGGGCTGCTATGGAGCTAAATCCTTTGACAAACCTCCTATAGAAGCTTGCCAACCCGTGGAAACTTCGGATTTCTCCAATAGTTTTAGGGGTCGGCCAACTTCGAATAGAGTCTATCTTGGAATCGTCCACTTCCACACCCCTTGAGCTCACGACAAAACCCAAGAATATAACCTTATCAACACCAAAAGAACACTTCTCCATGTTGGCATACAGCTTCTCCTTTCGGAGCACATCAAACACACATCTCAAATGCATTACATGATCATCAATAGATTTACTATATACCAACACATCATCAAAGTAAACCACCACAAATTTTCCAATATAAGGCTTCATTACATGATTCATTAGCCTCATAAAGGTGCTAGGAGCATTGGTAAGGCCGAAGGGCATGACCAGCCACTCATATAGACCGAATTTGGTCTTGAATGCGGTCTTCCACTCATCACCGGGTTGCATGCAAATTTGGTGATAGCCACTCCTAAGGTCCACTTTAGAAAACAAACAAGATTCGTGGAGTTCATCTAACATATCATCTAGTCTAGGGATTGGATGACGATACCTTATAGTGATTTTGTTGATGGCTCTAAGATCGACGCACATACGCCAAGTTCCGTCGTTCTTTGGTACCAAAAGCACCGGAACAGCACACAGACTCATGCTTTCCTTGATGTATCCCTTGTTGAGAAGCTCCTCAACTTGTCTTTCAAGCTCCTTAGTGTCCATGGGATTTCTCCTATAGGCCGGTTTGTTAGGAAGTTGTGAACCCGGTACCAAGTCAATTTGGTGCTCAATTCCCCGAAGTGGGGGCAATCCTTGCGGAAGTTCTTGAGGAAATACATCTTCATACTCCTGCAACACACAAGAAATCAAAGGGGAAATGGAAGAATTAGTGGGGTTAGTATTAAAACAATGGGCTAAGAGTAACATCGGCTTGTTTTCATCATGATCCACGAAGAGTTCTTTCGTCCTAGCCAACATCACTACATTTTCCATCTCCCTTGTCGTTGGGACAGCCTCGGATGTCCCGACTTCCTCACCTACGGCACTCCCCCCCTTTTCTCCCTTCCCGGATTCCTTTCCCTTTCCCTTCAACTCTCTCATCTTTTGGTGCCACTCGTTTACTTGGGAGGGTGAAAGAGGATGAAGTGTGACCTTTCGGCCATCCTTCTCAAGCGTATACCGGTTGGTCCTCCCATCGTGTTTAGTAGACCTATCATATTGCCATGGTCTACCTAACAACAAGTGACATGCTTGCATTGGGATCACGTCACAAAGTACCTCATCGTGGTAGTTTCCCACCTTAAACCGAATCACACATTGCCTTGTGACCCTTAATTCACCACAATCATTCAACCATTGTAGCTTGTAAGGACTAGTGTGTGGTGTAGTTGGTAGCTTCAAGAAATTCACCATAGCATGGCTCGCAACATTTGTACAACTACCACTATCAATCACCAAGGTGCACACATTCTCCTTTACAAGACACTTAGTATGGAATAGATTTTCCCTTTGACTCGGGTCACCTATCGCCTTATTAATCATGACACGTCTAACCACAAAGTTAGGAACCACACACTCCCCTTCTTGTGGAAAGACATCTTCACTACCGTCTACTTCATCATCAATCGGCCCATTTTCAGCTCCCTCTCCATCTTGAGGCTCGGCCTCATCCTCCCCCCTTTCAGAATCCACCTCCTCACCAAGGTAGTACACCTTTCCTTCTCGTAGGATCACATTGCGCCGGTTCGGACATTCATTGGCCTTATGCCCCCAACCTTGGCACTTGAAGCATTGGAACCCCTTTGGGTTGGGATATTTGGGAGCCTCCGGTTTCGGAGGGAATTTAGGGACGGTTTTGGACTCGGGCAGCTTCATAGGAGCGGGTTGGTCCTTGTTTTTGGTCCAACCCGAGGGGGTTTGTACCCTTGCCTTGAAGGATGATCTCTCCTTAAGTTCCCTTTCAATCTCAAGGGCTGCTTGGAATATACCGTCAATGGTTTCAAACCGGTGAAGGGTCAAATGAGTGGAGATCTCTTTGTTCAACCCACACTTGAACCGGATGATGTCGTGACTGATTTGCTCCCCACGATGATCAAGTTTCAACATGAGTTGTTGGAACTCGTCAAAATAGGCCATCACACTCTTGCCTCCTTGCCGCAAGCCATATAATCTAGCAAGCAACTCATGACGATATCTCTCGGGAAGGTATCGTTGTCTCACCAAATACCTCAACTGATACCAAGGTGGTGGCTGCCCATCGACTAATTCATTACCAAATCGTTTAACATACTCCCACCAAGTGTTAGCATAGCCCTCAAGGTGAGCTATAGCGTAGCAACTCTTCTTTTCGTTCGAGATGTCATTAACTTGGAAAACCTTGTCACAAGCCGATTCCCAAGTTAAGTAGGCCTCGGGATCACTTTCACCCTTAAAGATGGGTAGGCTCAACTTGATGGTGTTGATGCCTACGTCTCTCTCTTGGTGTCGGTTTCCCCTATCTCCATACCCCCGGTATCTCCTAGGTTCTCCTCGACCCCCTCTTAACTCCTCCTCCCTCATATAAGCATCATCAAAGGCTCCATCTCCTTCATACTCCTCTCTACCGTATCCTTCAAAGTGGGCTGGTCGGCCTTGACCGTTTTGATTCGGAGGATTTGGAATTTGTGGTCTTTGGTTTAATGGAGCTTGGAATGGAGGGTTCGGATTTAGTGGAGGTGCTTGGCGTCCAAATCCCTCTTGTGGAATTGGAGGGGCTTGGAAATGTAGTGGTCTAGTGGAGTCTCGGTTTGGAGGAAAATAGGTAGTTTGGCTTGCGGTATTTAGTGGAGCTTGGGGTGCATTTAGCATTTGGTGGACTGTTTCGGGGGTGATGGTTGCGGAGGAGGTCCTATCATGACCATTGGTAGATACATGTATAGGAGTAGAAGGACGAGAGTTCCTTTGACTCTCCACTTGTTCTAATCTCCCACTAATAGTCGACACCTCCCCCTTTATTGCTGCCAAGTCCCCTCTCACGGCCCCAAATTCCGAATTCAACCTTTCAAGTGTCCGGGTAACGGCCTCAAGAGTGACCCTCATAGAATCAAGGGCATTAGTATCCACACTATGAGACGTAGTTCCTTCCATTGTCAAGATATTATCCGCTTTAGTTCACCACAAGTTCGTGTTCCACAAGTGTTGTATAATTGGCTAGTAACCGTGAAATTTTAAGGTATGAGTAAGCTCTTATCCGGAATGGATTCTTGTTTGAAGACTCAAAGAATTCTTGCCGGACTAGAACCAAAAATCAGCAACTCATTCAAACGAATAAAAAGCACTCAAATAAACGTTGACACGAACAAACGGTTCAAGGATCTAATTGACAACCTAGTAGGAATGTACTAGTTTGTTAATTAGTTCTAGGACCAAGTAAGGGAAACCAAGGATCAACAATTAGCAACCAAAGAACATCCTAAGTTGAGCTTATAGTGACGTGGCAGCATGCAATGGTTCCACACGTTTTCTTTTCTCTTTTTTTTTTTGTCAATATTCACACAACTTGTTATAGTTTTCAAAGTGTTTTTGATGGGAAAATAAAATCTTGTAGTATTTCACCCTTTTCAAACTCAAGAATGTGATGTTTGGTAGACTAATCCCACAAAACAAGGCTCCTTGAATTAGGGAAAAGTGATTGACAAGACTACAAGGTGATGGGTGCAAGTCTTTCACAACAACTTTATAGCTTGTCTTACAACTTGAGCACACAACAAGATGAACAAGATGAACAAGTTCAAAAGATGAACACTTCAACAATCTTCTTCAACTTCTTTAGCACATAAACACAACATCCACCGATTTTATTTTCTTTTGGTCATCAACAACATACAACTTCGGCCACTTCAAGTCACTACACAATGTTCAAGTTTTCAAGCTCAACTTTCGGATCTAGACACCTTAGTGTTGGTGAGAAAGAAACCAACACTAGGAACTCACTAAACAAGCAAAATTAACACTTAGATCTAGACATGCAACATCATTCTCGGATTCCACTTTTAAGGGACTGATTTTCAGAATTTCCTTTTTGGTGTTGTTTGTTTAAGCCGTGTACTAGCCCAAGATGGGTTATGTTGGAACACAACCGGTCAAGCTTTGATACCAAATGATACAAAATCGAACCAACAACAACAAGAACATCAAGTAGACTCGGATTTCAGTCCAACAACACCAAGAACAACAAGTTTAACATTCAGTTTTTCAGCCCAACAACACGAGAACAACAAGATAGATAACAATGCTAGTGAATCGAAAAGAGCCCCACACGGCTTCACTAGACTTCAAGATAACAAAATCAACAACAACAACAAGATAAAGAAAGATAGATAACTTGACATATAACATTCAAGAAACTAAGAACCCTAACATCAAGAGAGGACCCTAAGTCTAATGAATATAAACACCAAGTTCTTACGAGGACCAAGAGGCACTCAAAGACCCCAAAACCCTTGTTTCTAGCCAAAGAGACAACACAAGTATCCCTCTACTTGTGAGGAAATAGTGGCGGCTTCCAAGTGTGGAAGAGAGAGAGAAATGTTTAGTATTTTAGGTTACAAATTTCAGCATTCAAAAAGTGAAGTCTAACTCTCTAACATGTTCTATTTATACTACAAACAAAAAGGGTAAAATGACCCATCCGCCCTTGCTTCTTGTGCCAACCTTGAAGAGTAGTTTATTACACATTAGGACCCCTCTTCACACATAAAAACGTTTAGGTCCTTGGTTGGTTCAATCACCAACTCACACACGGCCACTTGCATGAACAAAGCTTGGAGTTTTTGTAATTCCCGAGCTTGGCTTCGTGTGAAAGGCCGTGTACGTGTGGAGGCTGCCCCACCCGTATCACCTTTATTGGTGATACCTTCAAGAATACCCAATCACCTATAGCAAACTCTAGCCCCCTTCTCCTAACATCCGCATATGACTTATGTCTGTCTTGGGCTGTTTCTAGTCGCTGTTGGATCACCTTAACCTTTTGCATAGCTTGATGAACAAGATCTTGCCCGAATAAGGCAGTTTCACCCGCTTCAAACCATCCAATTGGTGATCTACACTTTCTTCCATACAAAGCTTCATATGGTGCCATTTTGATACTTGAATGATAGCTATTGTTGTAGGCGAACTCGATGAGAGGTAGATGATCATCCCAACTACCTTTAAAGTCTAATACACAAGCTCGTAGCATTTCTTCAAGTGTTTGAATGGTACGTTCTGCTTGTCCATCCGTTTGAGGGTGAAAAGCTGTACTTAGATTCACTTGTGTCCCCAAATTTCTCTGAAAAGACTTCCAAAAATTTGCAGTAAATTGAGCTCCTCAATCCGATATAATAGAGATTGGAACTCCATGTAGTCGAACTATCTCCTTAATATATAACTTGGCATATTCTTCAACTGTGTAAGTGGTCCTAACCGATAGAAAGTGTGCTGATTTGGTAAGCCCATCAACTATCACCCATATGGAATCAATCCTTCGAAATGTACGAGGCAAACCAGTGACGAAATCTATGTTGATCGTGTTCCACTTCCAGATTGGAAGATCTATACATTGCATATAACCCCCGGGCTTTTGGTGCTCTACTTTAACTCTTTGACAATTTGGACATTCGGCTACAAATTTTGCAACGTTCTTCTTCATGTCACCCCACCAATACATCCCTTTCAAATCATGGTACATTTTTGTTGACCCTGGATGGATAGAATACCTTGAATGATGTGCTTCTATCATAATCCTCTTTCTTAGCCCGTCTACATCAGGTACACACAATCTGTTTTGGCACCGAAGTACCCCTTCTTGCGTAAGCTCAAATGCCTTTGTCATACCACATTGCACATTTTCCTTAAGCTGTGATAAAATAGGATCTGTATATTGCTTCTCTTTTACTTCAGTTATTAGTGAAGATTCTGTTGTACACAATAAACCCTTCATTTGGAGTTTCAAGAAGACGAACCCCCAAATTGGCTAATTGGTGTAGATCCTTAGTCATCCCTTGTCTTTCTATAGATGGCTCCATAGCTTTGCCACTTAATGCATCTGCCACCACATTTGTTTTTCCCGGATGATATAAGATATCAACATCATAGTCTTTTAATAATTCAAGCCATCTTCGCTGCCTCAAATTCAAGTCCTTCTAATTAAAGATACGGTTGGGGCAGCCTCCACAGGTACACGGCCTTTCACACGAAGCCAAGCTCGGGAATTACAAAAACTCCAAGCTTTGTTCATGCAAATGGCCGTGTGTGAGTTGGTGATTGAACCAACCAAGGACCTAAACGTTTTTATGTGTGAAGAGAGGTCTTAATGTGTAATAAACTACTCTCCAAGGTTGGCACAAGAAGCAAGGGCGGATGGGTCATTTTACCCCTTTTGTTTGTAGTATAAATAGAACATGTTAGAGAGTTATTCCTGAGTTTTTGAATGCTGATTTTGTAACCTAAAAACACTAAACATTTCGTCTCTCTTCCACTCTTAGAAGCCGTCCCTATTATCTCACAAGTAGAGGGATACTTGTGTTGTCTCTTTGGCTAGAAACAAGGGTTTTGAGGTCGTTGAGTGCCTCTTGGTGCTCGTAAGAACTTGGTGTTTATATTCATTAGACTTAGGGTCCTCTCTTGGTGTAGGGTTCTTAGTTTCTTGAATGTTATATGTCAAGTTATCTATCTTTCTTTATCTTGTTGTTGTTGTTGATTTTGTTATCTTAAAGTCTAGTGAAGCCGTGTGGGGCTCTTTTCGATTCACTAGCATTGTTATCTATCTTGTTGTTCTTGTGTTGTTGGACTGAAAAACCGAAACTTAAACTTGTTGTTCTTGTGTTGTTGGACTGAAATCCGAGCCTACTTGAAGTTCTTGGTGTTGTTGGTTTGATTCCGTAACATTTGGTATCAAAGCGAGACCGGTTGTGTTCCAACATAACCCATCTTGGGCAAGTTCACGGCTTAAACAAACAACACCAAAAAGAAATTCTGAAAATCTGTCCATTAAAAGTTGAAACCAAGAATGATGTTGTATGTTTAGATCTAGGTGTTATTTTGCTTGTCTAGTGAGTTTCTAGTGTTGGTTTCTTTCTCACCAACACTAAGGTGTCTAGATCCAAAAGTTGAGCTTGAAAACTTGAACATTGTGTAGTGACTTGAAGTGGCCGAAAGTTGTATGTTGTTGATAACCAAAAGAAAAATCGGTGGTTGTGTGTTTATGTGCTAAAGAAGTTGATGAAGTTTGTTGAGGTGTTCATCTTTTGAACTTGCTTCATCTTGTTCATCTTGTTGTGTGCTCAAGTTGTAAGACAAGCTATAAAGTTGTTGTGAAAGACTTGCACCCATCACCTTCTAGTCTTGTCAATCACTTTTCCCTAATTCAAGGAGCCTTGTTTTGTGGGATTAGTCAACCAAACCTCACTTTCTTGAGTTTGAAAAGGGTGAAATACTACAAGATTTTATTTTTCCCACCAAAACACTTTGCAAACTATAACAAGTTGTGTGAATATTAACACAAAAAAAAAAAAGAGAAGAAGAACGTGTGGAACCATTGCATGCTGCCACGTCACTATAAGCTCAACTTAGGATATTCTTTGGTTGCTAATTGTTGATCCTTGGTTTCCCTTACTTGGTCCTAGAACTAATTAACAAACTAGTACCTTCCTACTAGGTTGTCAACTAGTTCCTTGAACCGTTTGTTCGTGTCAACGATTATTTGAGTGCTTTTATTCGTTTGAATGAATTGCTGATTTTTGACTCTAGTCCGGCAAGAATTCTTTGAGTCTTCAAACAAGAATCCATTCCGGATAAGAGCTTACTCATACCTTAAAAATTTCACGGTTACTAGCCAATTATACAACACTTGTGGAACACGAACTTGTGGTGAACTAAAGAGGATAATATCTTGACAATGGAAGGAGCTACGTCTCATAATGTGGATACTAATGCCCTTGATTCTATGAGGGTCACTCTTGAGGCCGTTACCCGGACACTTGAAAGGTTGAATTCGGAATTTGGGGCCGTGAGAGGGGACTTGGCAGCAATAAAGGGGGAAGTGTCGACTATTAGTGGGAGATTAGAACAAGTGGAGAGTCAAAGGAACTCTCGTCCTTCTACTCCTCTACATGTATCTACCAATGGTCATGATAGGACCTCCTCCGCAACCATCACCCCCGAAACAGTCCACCAAATGCTAAATGCACCCCAAGCTCCACTGATACAAGATCAAACCAACAACAACAAGAACATCAAGTAGACTCGGATTTCAGTCCAACAACACCAAGAACAACAAGTTTAATATTCAGTTTTTCAGCCCAACAACACAAGAACAACAAGATAGACAACAATGCTAGTGAATCGAAAAGAGCCCCACACGGCTTCACTAGACTTTAAGATAACAAAATCGACAACAACAACAAGATAAAGAAGGATAGATAACTTGACATATAACATTCAAGAAACTAAGAACCCTAACATCAAGAGAGGACCCTAAGTCTAATGAATATAAACACCAAGTTCTTACGAGGACCAAGAGGCACTCAAAGACCTCAAAACCCTTGTTTCTAGCCAAAGAGACAACACAAGTATCCCTCTACTTGTGAGGAAATAGTGGCGGCTTCCAAGAGTGGAAGAGAGAGAGAAATGTTTAGTATTTTAGGTTACAAATTTCAGCATTCAAAAAACTAAAGACTAACTCTCTAACATGTTCTATTTATACTACAAACAAAAGGGGTAAAATGACCCATCCGCCCTTGCTTCTTGTGCCAACCTTGAAGAGTAGTTTATTACACATTAGGACCCCTCTTCACACATAAAAACGTTTAGGTCCTTGGTTGGTTCAATCACCAACTCACACACGGCCACTTGCATGAACAAAGCTTGGAGTTTTTGTAATTCCCGAGCTTGGCTTCGTGTGAAAGGCCGTGTACGTGTGGAGGCTGCCCCAACCGTATCATCCTCTCCATCTTGAGAGGAATTTGACCTCAAATTCAGCATTTGGTCATCTTCAACCGCATCAACGAGGGAGAGATCACCAACGTTGAAAGTGTTGTGCACTTGATATTCCGGTGGAAGGTCAATCTTGTAGGCATTGTCATTGATTCTCTCAAGTACTTGGAAAGGACCATCACCCCTTGGCAGCAATTTGGACTTCCTTTGAGCTGGAAACCGATCCTTTCGAAGATGCACCCACACCCAATCTTCGGGTTCAAGCACAAGCCTTCTTCTCCCTTTGTTTACCCTTTTTGCAACCTCTTGGTTCTTCTTTTCAAGCTTGAGCCGCACCGTCTCATGCATTTTCTTCATTGCCTCGGCTCTTTTATTTCCATCTAAGCTGGTCATGAGATCACTAGACAAAGGAGTGAGATCTAAAGGGGTAAGGGGATTTAGGCCGTAAACACATTCAAAGGGAGTCATTCCCGTGCTCGAATGTATTACCCGGTTGTATGCAAACTCCACCAAGGGTAGGTGATCTTCCCATGAAGTCAGTTTACCCTTAACCATAGAACGTAGCATAGACCCTAAGGTTCTATTTACTACCTCCGTTTGGCCATCGGTTTGTGGGTGGCAAGACGTGGAGAAAAGTAACTTCGTTCCAAGCCTACCCCACATGGACTTCCAAAAGAGACTTAGGAACTTGGAGTCCCTATCGCTCACAATAGTCCTCGGTACCCCCGTGAAGCTTGATACGAGAAAAATAACGGAAACACAAAACAACTCCAAAACAGTCCACTAATCTTAAGGATTTGAGGACCAAGATGGAGACCACTCTCGGATTCGCTACCAACAACAAGAATACAAGATACAAGGGTGTATTTCAACACCAAAACAGCTACAAAACGTGATGAACAAGATGTACAACAACAATACAAGTTTCGGATCCAACGAAGGCCCAAAACAGTCCACTACAACAACACATACACGATTGCAAGAAAAATAAAGATAGATAGTGAGACCAAGATTATTACAAGATTAAGAACTAAAGAGTATATGCCCTTCTAGAACCCGTCTAAGTAATGTGCGCAGTACAAAGTTCATGATGCAGAACTCATTTGGTTCATCCTATTGGTATGACTCATCCGAAATAAGTATCTTCCAAATAAATGTGAGAATTACAATGAATCCCTAATTGTCTTTTTTTGTTAGTATATTAAACTCAAAAAACCCTAATGAATGTAACAATCAAAACCACACTCTTACGGTGACCACCAAGGGAACGAACTCGCCTCAAGATCTACCGTTTCCAAGCAAAGAACAATGTTAGCTTTTCCAAGCCCTATACTAGAATTACACTAAGTTGGTCTACTCTCAAGAGAGAGGATTTTTAAGAGTCTCAAAATCTCATTTCTTTCATCCACCAAAAACTAAGTGAAAATAAGACTAAGGGGCCTATTTATAGTGTATTACAAAAGAAGACAAAAGACCATATTACCCTTAATGAGAGGGGCGGCCTTGGTGTGTTGGAAGACAATATGAATTGTCCAAAATGCCCCTTAGGCTAAGTGACCGAAATGCCCTTAGTAAAGGCACCAAAACCGTGAACCAACAAAGGTGGTCCGAATTCGAGAGTCCTTAAGTCTTCAAGGCTCCAATCAATCTTCCACACTTGGGTTTGGTCGATGGTAGGCTAAAAACATCCCCTCCAAGTATGATCCCATGCCCTCCATGTGACCAAAGCTTGATTCTTCACATTGTGACTTCGAATGATGTCGTCAAAAGCCAAGGTGGTCATTATTCTTATATCAAAGCTTTACAACATGTTCAACAAATAATGAAGCTACACTACGAGCATCCTCGGTTTTAGCACATGGAATAAAATGAGCCATTTTAGAGAATCTATCAACAATAACAAAAATGCTATCTCGCCCCTTTCTAGTCCTTGGCAGCCCCAAAACAAAATCCATCGAAATGTCCAACCAAGGCCTAAGGGGAGTAGGGAGTGGGGTGTACAATCCTTGAGGTAGGAGACGAGATTTCGCACTCCGGCAGGCCACGCATTGACTACAAATTTTAGTGACGTCTTTGCGCATTTTTGGCCAATAGAAGTTCTCCTCTAAGATTCCGAGGGTCTTGTCTACCCCAAAGTGCCCCATGAGGCCTCCGTCATGGGCCTCCCTCACAAATAATTCCCTCCAAGAACTAGAAGGAACACACAACCGCCTCCTTTTGAACAAATACCCATCGAACCGAGAGTAGGAGGAATGGTCATTCTCCTTAAGCCAACGGTCCCTTCCCCACTCTTCGCATTCCCTAAAGATAGGAGCAAAGGTAGGATCCTCGGGATACAACAACCGCAAGCTCTCAAAACCCATCAATTTCAAAGACAAGGTAGCAACAAGCACATGCTTCCTAGACAAGGCATCGGCAACAACATTTTCCTTTCCCCTTTTGTAATGAATTACATAAGGGAAAGTCTCGATGAACTCAATCCACTTAGCATGACGCCTATTCAACTTGTCTTGGCTCTTAAGGTGTTTCAACGACTCATGATCCGTTCGTATCACAAACTCCTTAGGCCACAAATAATGTTGCCAATTTCCCAAAGCTCTAACAAGGGCGTACAACTCCAAATCATAAGTTGAGTAATTAAGAGTTGCCCCTTTGAGCTTTTCACTGAAATAAGCAACGGGCTTACCTTCTTGCATCAAAACAGCCCCGATGCCAACCTTACTAGCATCACACTCTACTTCAAACATCTTATCAAAATCGGGCAATTGCAATAAAGGCGCCGAGATGAGCGTAGCTTTCAAGGCCTCAAAAGCCCTAGCTTGCTCATCACCCCATTTAAAGGGTCCGTCTTTTCTAATTACCTCGGTTAAGGGGGCTGCTATGGAACTAAATCCTTTGACAAACCTCCTATAGAAGCTTGCCAACCCGTGGAAACTTCGGATTTCTCCAATAGTTTTAGGGGTCGGCCAACTTCGAATAGAGTCTATCTTGGAATCGTCCACTTCCACACCCCTTGAGCTCATGACAAAACCCAAGAATATAACCTTATCAACACCAAAAGAACACTTCTCCATGTTGGCATACAGCTTCTCCTTTCGGAGCACATCAAACACACATCTCAAATGCATTACATGATCATCAATAGATTTACTATATACCAACACATCATCAAAGTAAACCACCACAAATTTTCCAATATAAGGCTTCATTACATGATTCATTAGCCTCATAAAGGTGCTAGGAGCATTGGTAAGGCCGAAGGGCATGACCAGCCACTCATATAGACCGAATTTGGTCTTGAATGCGGTCTTCCACTCATCACCGGGTTGCATGCGAATTTGGTGATAGCCACTCCTAAGGTCCACTTTAGAAAACAAACAAGATCCGTGGAGCTCATCTAACATATCATCTAGTCTAGGGATTGGATGACGATACCTTATAGTGATTTTGTTGATGGCCCTACAATCGACGCACATACGCCAAGTTCTGTCCTTCTTTGGTACCAAAAGCACCGGAACAGCACACGGACTCATGCTTTCCTTGATGTATCCCTTGTTGAGAATCTCCTCAACTTGTCTTTCAAGCTCCTTAGTGTCCATGGGATTGCTCCTATAGGCCGGTTTGTTTGGAAGTTGTGAACCCGGCACCAAATCAATTTGGTGCTCGATTCCCCGAAGTGGGGGCAATCCTTGCGGAAGTTCTTGAGGAAATACATCTTCATACTCCTGCAACACACAAGAAATCAAAGGGGAAATGGAAGAATTAGTGGGGTTAGTATTAAAACAATGGGCCAAGAGTAACATCGGCTTGTTTTCATCATGATCCACGAAGAGTTCTTTCCTCCTAGCCAACATCACTACGTTTTCCATCTCCCTTGTCGTTGGGACAGCATCGGATGTCCCGACTTCCTCACCTACGGCACTCCCCCCCTTTTCTCCCTTCCCGGATTCCTTCCCCTTTCCCTTCAACTCTCTCATCCTTTGATGCCACTCGTTTACTTGGGAGGGTGAAAGAGGATGAAGTGTGACCTTTCGGCCATCCTTCTCAAGCGTATACCGGTTGGTCCTCCCATCGTGTTTAGTAGACCTATCATATTGCCATGGTCTACCTAACAACAAGTGACATGCTTGCATTGGGATCACGTCACAAAGTACCTCATCGTGGTAGTTTCCCACCTTAAACCGAATCACACATTGCCTTGTGACCCTTAATTCACCACAATCATTCAACCATTGTAGCTTGTAAGGACTAGTGTGTGGTGTAGTTGGTAGCTTCAAGAAATTTACCATAGCATGGCTCGCAACATTTGTACAACTACCACTATCAATCACCAAGGTGCACACATTCTCCTTTACAAGACACTTAGTATGGAATAGATTTTCCCTTTGACTCGGGTCACCTATCGCCTTACTAATCATGACACGTCTAACCACAAAGTTAGGAACCACACACTCCCCTTCTTGTGGATAGACATCTTCACTACCGTCTACTTCATCATCATTCGGCCCATTTTCAGCTCCCTCTCCATCTTGAGGCTCGGCCTCATCCTCCCCCCTTTCGGATTCCACCTCCTCACCAAGGTAGTACACCTTTCCTTCTCGTAGGATCACATTGCGCCGGTTCGGACATTCATTGGCCTTATGCCCCCAACCTTGGCACTTGAAGCATTGGAACCCCTTTGGGTTGGGATATTTGTGAGCCTCCGGTTTCGGAGGAAATTTAGGGACTGTTTTGGACTCGGGCAGCTTCGTAGGTGCGGGTTGGTCCTTGTTTTTGGTCCAACCCGAGGGAGTTGGTACCCTTGCCTTGAAGGATGATCTCTCCTTAAGTTCCCTTTCAATCTCAAGGGCCGCTTGGAATATACCGTCAATGGTTTCAAACCGGTGAAGGGTCAAATGAGTGGAGATCTCTTTGTTCAACCCGCACTTGAACCGGATGATGTCGTGGCTGATTTGCTCCCCACGATGATCAAGTTTCAACATGAGTTGTTGGAACTCGTCGAAGTAGGCCATCACACTCTTGCCTCCTTGTCGCAAGCCATATAATCTAGCAAGCAACTCATGACGATATCTCTCGGGAAGGTATCGTTGTCTCATCAAATACCTCAACCGATACCAAGGTGGTGGCTGCCCATCGACTAATTCATTACCAAATCGTTTAACATACTCCCACCAAGTGTTAGCATAGCCCTCAAGGTGAGCTATAGCGTAGCAACTCTTCTTTTCGTCCGAGATGTCATTAACTTGGAAAACCTTGTCACAAGCCGATTCCCAAGTTAAGTAGGCCTCGGGATCACTTTCACCCTTAAAGATGGGTAGGCTCAACTTGATGGTGTTGATGCCTACGTCTCTCTCTTGGTGTCGGTTTCCCCTATCTCCATACCCCCGGTATCTCCTAGGTTCTCCTCGACCCCCTCTTAACTCCTCCTCCCTCATATAAGCATCATCAAAGGCTCCATCTCCTTCATACTCCTCTCTACCGTATCCTTCAAAGTGGGCTGGTCGGCCTTGGCCGTTTTGATTCGGAGGATTTGGAATTTGTGGTCTTTGGTTTAATGGAGCTTGGAATGGAGGGTTCGGATTTAGTGGAGGTACTTGGCGTCCAAATCCCTCTTGTGGAATTGGAGGGGCTTGGAAATGTAGTGGTCTAGTGGAGTCTCGGTTTGGAGGAAAATAGGTAGTTTGGCTTGCGGTATTTAGTGGAGCTTGGGGTGCATTTAGCATTTGGTGGACTGTTTCGGGGGTGATGGTTGCGGAGGAGGTCCTATCATGACCATTGGTAGATACATGTATAGGAGTAGAAGGACGAGAGTTCCTTTGACTCTCCACTTGTTCTAATCTCCCACTAATAGTCGACACTTCCCCCTTTATTGCTGCCAAGTTCCCTCTCACGGCCCCAAATTCCGAATTCAACCTATCAAGTGTCCGGGTAACGGCCTCAAGAGTGACCCTCATAGAATCAAGGGCATTAGTATCCACACTATGAGACGTAGTTCCTTCCATTGTCAAGATATTATCCGCTTTAGTTCACCACAAGTTCGTGTTCCACAAGTGTTGTATAATTGGCTAGTAACCGTGAAATTCTAAGGTATGAGTAAGCTCTTATCCGGAATGGATTCTTGTTTGAAGACTCAAAGAATTCTTGCCGGACTAGAACCAAAAATCAGCAACTCATTCAAACGAATAAAAGCACTCAAATAAACGTTGACACGAACAAACGGTTCAAGGATCTAATTGACAACCTAGTAGGAATGTACTAGTTTGTTAATTAGTTCTAGGACCAAGTAAGGGAAACCAAGGATCAACAATTAGCAACCAAAGAACATCCCAAGTTGAGCTTATAGTGGCGTGGCAGCATGCAATGGTTCCACACGTTTTCTTTTCTTTTTTTTTTTTTGTCAATATTCACACAACTTGTTATAGTTTTCAAAGTGTTTTTTGGTGGGAAAATAAAATCTTGTAGTATTTCACCCTTTTCAAACCCAAGAAAGTGATGTTTGGTAGACTAATCCCACAAAACAAGGCTCCTTGAATTAGGGAAAAGTGATTGACAAGACTACAAGGTGATGGGTGCAAGTCTTTCACAACAACTTTATAGCTTGTCTTACAACTTGAGCACACAACAAGATGAACAAGATGAACAAATTCAAAAGATGAACACCTCAACAATCTTCTTCAACTTCTTTAGCACATAAACACAACATCCACCGATTTTATTTTTCTTTGGTCATCAACAACATACAACTTTCGGCCACTTCAAGTCACTACACAATGTTCAAGTTTTCAAGCTCAACTTTCGGATCTAGACACCTTAGTGTTGGTGAGAAAGAAACCAACACTAGGAACTCACTAAACAAGCAAAATTAACACTTAGATCTAGACATGCAACATCATTCTCGGATTCCACTTTTAATGGACTGATTTTCAGAATTTCCTTTTTGGTGTTGTTTGTTTAAGCCGTGTACTAGCCCAAGATGGGTTATGTTGGAACACAACCGATCAAGCTTTGATACCAAATGATACAAGATCAAACCAACAACAACAAGAACATCAAGTAGACTCGGATTTCAGTCCAACAACACCAAGAACAACAAGTTTAATATTCAGTTTTTCAGCCCAACAACACAAGAACAACAAGATAGACAACAATGCTAGTGAATCGAAAAGAGCCCCACACGGCTTCACTAGACTTTAAGATAACAAAATCGACAACAACAACAAGATAAAGAAGGATAGATAACTTGACATATAACATTCAAGAAACTAAGAACCCTAACATCAAGAGAGGACCCTAAGTCTAATGAATATAAACACCAAGTTCTTACGAGGACCAAGAGGCACTCAAAGACCTCAAAACCCTTGTTTCTAGCCAAAGAGACAACACAAGTATCCCTCTACTTGTGAGGAAATAGTGGCGGCTTCCAAGAGTGGAAGAGAGAGAGAAATGTTTAGTATTTTAGGTTACAAATTTCAGCATTCAAAAAACTAAAGACTAACTCTCTAACATGTTCTATTTATACTACAAACAAAAGGGGTAAAATGACCCATCCGCCCTTGCTTCTTGTGCCAACCTTGAAGAGTAGTTTATTACACATTAGGACCCCTCTTCACACATAAAAACGTTTAGGTCCTTGGTTGGTTCAATCACCAACTCACACACGGCCACTTGCATGAACAAAGCTTGGAGTTTTTGTAATTCCCGAGCTTGGCTTCGTGTGAAAGGCCGTGTACGTGTGGAGGCTGCCCCAACCGTATCATCCACTAAATACCGCAAGCCAAACTACCTATTTTCCTCCAAACCGAGACCCCACTAGACCACTACATTTCCAAGCCCCTCCAATTCCACAAGAGGGATTTGGACGCCAAGTACCTCCACTAAATCCGAACCCTCCATTCCAAGCTCCATTAACCCAATGACCGCAAATTCCAAATCCTCCGAATCAAAACGGCCAAGGCCGACCAGCCCACTTTGAAGGATACGGTAGAGTCGTATGAAGGAGATGGAGCCTTTGATGATGCTTATATGAGGGGGGAGGAGTTAAGAGGGGGTCGAGGTGATACGGTTGGGGAAGCCTCCACAGGTACACGGCCTTTCACACGAAGCCAAGCTCGGGAATTACAAAAACTCCAAGCTTTGTTCATGCAAATGGCCGTGTGTGAGTTGGTGATTGAACCAACCAAGGACCTAAACGTTTTTATGTGTGAAGAGAGGTCTTAATGTGTAATAAACTACTCTCCAAGGTTGGCACAAGAAGCAAGGGCGGATGGGTCATTTTACCCCTTTTGTTTGTAGTATAAATAGAACATGTTAGAGAGTTATTCCTTAGTTTTTGAATGATGATTTTGTAACCTAAAAACACTAAACATTTCTCTCTCTCTTCCACTCTTAGAAGCCGCCCCTATTATCTCACAAGTAGAGGGATACTTGTGTTGTCTCTTTGGCTAGAAACAAGGGTTTTGAGGTCGTTGAGTGCCTCTTGGTCCTCGTAAGAACTTGGTGTTTATATTCATTAGACTTAGGGTCCTCTCTTGATGTTAGGGTTCTTAGTTTCTTGAATGTTATATGTCAAGTTATCTATCTTTCTTTATCTTGTTGTTGTTGTTGATTTTGTTATCTTAAAGTCTAGTGAAGCCGTGTGGGGCTCTTTTCGATTCACTAGCATTGTTATCTATCTTGTTGTTCTTGTGTTGTTGGACTGAAAAACCGAAACTTAAACTTGTTGTTCTTGTGTTGTTGGACTGAAATCCGAGCCTACTTGTAGCTCTTGGTATTGTTGGTTTGATTTTGTATCACGAGGAGAACCTAGGAGATACCGGGGGTATGGAGATAGGGGAAACCGACACCAAGAGAGAGACGTAGGCATCAACACCATCAAGTTGAGCCTACCCATCTTTAAGGGTGAAAGTGACCCCGAGACCTACTTAACTTGGGAATCGGCTTGTGACAAAGTTTTCCAAGTTAATGACATCTTGGAAGAAAAGAAGAGTTGCTACGCTATAGCTGATACGGGACAAACAAGGGAAGCACGAAACAAGCACCAAATCAGTCCACTAATCTTAAGGATTCGAGGACCAAGATGGAGACCTCACTCGGATTCGCTACCAACAACAAGAATACAAGATACAAGAGTATATTTTAACACCAAAACAGTTACAAAACGTGATGAACAAGATGAACAACAATAATACAAGTTTCGGATTCAACGAAGACCCCAAAACAGTCCACTACACAACACATACACGATTTGCAAGAAAAATAAAGATAGATAGTGAGACCAAGATTATTACAAGATTAAGAACCAAGTGTATTTCAACACTAACCCCTAATGAATGTAACAATCAAAACCACACTCTTACGGTGACCACCAAGGGAATGAACTCGCCTCAAGATCTACCGTTTCCAAGCAAAGATCAATATTGGCTTTTCCAAGCCCTATGCTAAGGGTGACTTTTCCAAGTCCTACAACTAAGGGTGTTACACTCTCCAAAGAGAGAAGTTATGTCTTTCAATTCTTTATCTTCCAAAATCTACAAGAAATGAGCTAAAATGACCTATTTATAGTGTATTACAAAAGAAGACAAAAAGACCACCTTGCCCTTAATGATAGGTGCGGCCATGGTGTGTTAATACACCATGTGTAATGTCCAAAATGCCCTTAATTAAGGTCCAAAACCGTGAGTCCTCAATCTTAAATGCTCCAAGCAATCTTCCACACGCGAGATTGCTTTAAGTTATGCTCAAAACAGGTTCTCCATGCATGTTCTTGTATTCTCGAGGTGACCAAGTCTTGATCCTCTATATGTTGTCCTCCAAAGATGTCATCAAAATATAAGATGGCCATTTGTCCCATATCATCCTCCCTTTCTTGAAAAGGATTCGACCTCGAATCCAAACCTTGCAAAACAGAAGAGAGGAGAAACAAATACAAATTCCTCATGGCATGAGGGTTAGGGTTAGCATAACAAATCCTCTCAACATGCCAAGGTTGCACATATTTGCAATATAACCAAGAATCCTTTGAAAGGAATATTAAAAACTCAATAAAAGATGTACAAAGGATTTGGGTATAGGATACATCAAGAGTAACACTTTGCTTGTCATGTAGACCAAGCAACAAGTTTGGTGCACCAACATCACCATTTCTAAATTTGGCACCGGGGTCAAATGGGAAAAGTGGCCATAGACATGGGTCTCGACAACACTTCCATTTCCCGAGATCTACACCTAAACTAAATGACATACTCTCTACAATAACATTCATATCATCTAAATCAAATAGAGAGTAGAGAAAGGTATCACTCAAATCGACTTCTACTAAGGTGCTCTCATGTGTGTACTCACTACTAGTTTCCCAATAATCACCATGAGTACTCTCAACAATGAAATCACACAAAGTAGAAGAAGAAGTAGCTTCCGCAACTACACATTCCTTACCCTTAAGAGTACTCTCATCTTCCAAGAAGAGATTTCCCTCTTTAGGAGGAATGTTGTCACACCATAGTGGGTTAGCATATAGGCTATAGCTTCCAAGGCAAGCTATACCGTCATTTTCACCACTAGGTTCATTAGGAGTGTTTAAATCATCTTCAAACAAGACATTATACCTAAAAAGAGTGTGATCTACCTCACGGACAGATTTGGAACAAGAAAGTTCCTCACTCTCTAAATGATCAATATCAAGTTTCAAGGATGTTTCAAACACAATATTACCCCAAAAAGAGCTCTCGGGTTCATTCTCACTTTGTTGACCAACATTTTCAAATATTTCACTCACTTGAGTCCTATTAAGCACATCACACACATACTCAAGTGGTGGACAGTTTTCACGAACAAGTTGATCAACACCCATTACACAAGATGATGTACTTCCATTCAACATATAGGCTTCAACACTAGGTGGACATAAATTGATCTCACAAGCGGAGTCAATTTTGTTATCAATAGGGTCAACTAGTGTATCCAAACTCACAATATGTACATCATCATCAAGTGGCAAAGAAACAATAGACTCAAATATAGGAAAACTACAACTCACACTCAATGGGCTACTAGCCACACAATTATCATTCACATGTACAAAAGTGTAAGAGTTATCCATTTTACCTTGAAGTCCTTGAGTAGATTCTTCTTTGTCATGGTGTGAAGGTCCTCCAAAATCTTGGGCAGCAACTTCCTTTTGGCATTGTTCTTCTTCGCTTGCCATGTTGGTACCTACACAAATGTCCTTAGAAATAGAAGGACAACCAATGTTAGCATCGTTTGGTGGTAATCCCCTCACTTTGCTCCACACAACCTCTCTTTTTTCAACTCTCGAATTACCACCTTGCACCCCCTTACTCCTCTCAATCTTTTGTCTCTCATGATAATTCGGGTTGGAGTAGGTAGGCATTTCTCTTCGTGGCTTGGGCAGCAAGTAAGTCATGAGGCGATTCCCCCACTGGTCTCTTATAATATTTGGCCAATTTTGCACGTTTGGAACTCTATGTTGTGCAAACCAATTGGCACCTAAGCATACATGACCGTATGTCAATGAAAGAATATCGCACCACACCTCCTCATGGTATTCAAATTGGGAGAAGACAACCTTGACCCTCTCAGTAACCTTAAACCCGTCCAAGAAGTATGGAACAAGTAAAGGCTCACGAAACAACCCCAAGTAGTCAACCATGGATGGAACGATGTAGTTTCTATGGTACCTATCATTTAGCTCAATAAGGCAGCCCGGTATCCCACACATGGTCACCTTTCCGGAGTGTACACTCCTTCTTGGATCTACATTGTAAGGCATACGAGTACCCCTTAGTTTTGGAGATGCGTACCCTCTTCTTCTCATTGGACAACCTCCACTAGAGCTAGTATAACCATTCACACTATATCGACCTTGATAAGAAGTACTACAAGGTGGAGAATATGGATCTTCATACTCCTCACGTGTACCCTCATCATCGCTCTCATAAGCTTTGCAAACAAAAGGGTTATACCTAACACCAAATCTAGGTTTGGAGTAAGAAGTGTAAGACTCCTCACATGCCCCAACATCATCATAAGATCCATCACGAGGTCCTACATCATCTCCAAAGTTACCATAAGCACTAGGCACTTCATTCACCTCATTTTCTCCCTGAAAACAGTAACTTTCAAATCTGCCCAAGTCTCGATCATGGCTATTTTCATAGCCTCCGCAATCTCCCTCAACTTCGTAGCCATAAAACCCTTCACTACAATCATAGTCTCCCATGTTGTAGTCACAATAATCCCCGGCTATCGAAGACATATTCCCCTTATATCACCTTTTAAACCTACAAAATGAACAAACAAGATTAGTAGTAAAAACTTCTCACTAACACTCGTATTCACTCACCTTTGTGATTCTCACAATTGGAGCGGCAAATATTGAAAGGTTGCTTATACTCCGGTAGTCAATAGGATGTCAATTCTACTTGGTGGCTGGAATAGATTCTTGTTTGATCGACTCAACAAAAATAAAATTCACTTACGAACTTGAAACAAAGAAGTTACTACGAGTTAAAAATGAGAAAAGCACACAAACAACGAAGACACGAAGAAACGAATTCAATAATTAATCTACAACTAAGTAGGTGATTACTAGTTGTTAATTAATTCTAGAATCAAGTCATGAAACTAATGAAACAATAAGATGAAACTAAGAATCTAAAATTTGAGCTCGGAAATATTGCGTGAACAGTAGCAGTGATGACATGGCAGTCACGTATTGGTTTCGGTCCCACACAACTTTTGTTTTCCAATTTCAAGTCTTGGTCAATTTTTCAATTTGGACTTTGGTGGAATTTGTTTAAGGAGGGAAATTCAAACAAGTCTTGGAGCCCTTTTCAATTTCAAGTTTTCAAGACTTGACTTTATTGTACTTCTCCTTAAAACATGGATCCTTAAATCATGGAAAAGTGTTGGAAAGTGGTTGAGACTTGATTGATAGGTCTTTGTTGGTTGTAGTGTCTTTCAAGACTAACAAATAATACACCCCTTTCCTTCAACTTTTTAGATTTAACATTCACTTTATCTTCAACAATATATGAAGGTGGTGATGAACAACAAGAACAACAACAACACCACCAAGAACTACAACAATAATCTCCAAGAACACCAACAATTTTCACACGGCCACTTCCAAATTCCACAATAACAATATCTCCAACACTTGGCCAAGACAACTACACCTTCAACAAAATGGTTCTCAATCCACCAATTAACAACAATATCACGTGGCCAAGCTTATAACAACAACAAGATGAAAGCCACAAGGCCAAAACAGTCCACCACAACAATGTTCAACAACAAATCGGCCAAGTCCAAGTTCACGTATACAACACCAACAATGTAAGCTCAAACTTAGATTTAGACTAAAGAGTGTTAGAGATGAAGAAAACTAACACTAGAAACAACAAAACAAGTAAAAATATCGGCCAAGACACAACAATAACACAATTTCGGCCAAGAACACAAAATGGACAGATTTGCCTCTTTTTGATTTTTCAGTTTTTAACACTTTTTTTTTGAATTTTCTAACAAGCAAGCCCAAGATTGATCTTGTAGGAACAATATCAAGCCATGCTTTGATACCAAATGATACGGGACAAACAAGGGAAGCACGAAACAAGCACCAAATCAGTCCACTAATCTTAAGGATTCGAGGACCAAGATGGAGACCTCACTCGGATTCGCTACCAACAACAAGAATACAAGATACAAGAGTATATTTTAACACCAAAACAGTTACAAAACGTGATGAACAAGATGAACAACAATAATACAAGTTTCGGATTCAACGAAGACCCCAAAACAGTCCACTACACAACACATACACGATTTGCAAGAAAAATAAAGATAGATAGTGAGACCAAGATTATTACAAGATTAAGAACCAAGTGTATTTCAACACTAACCCCTAATGAATGTAACAATCAAAACCACACTCTTACGGTGACCACCAAGGGAATGAACTCGCCTCAAGATCTACCGTTTCCAAGCAAAGATCAATATTGGCTTTTCCAAGCCCTATGCTAAGGGTGACTTTTCCAAGTCCTACAACTAAGGGTGTTACACTCTCCAAAGAGAGAAGTTATGTCTTTCAATTCTTTATCTTCCAAAATCTACAAGAAATGAGCTAAAATGACCTATTTATAGTGTATTACAAAAGAAGACAAAAAGACCACCTTGCCCTTAATGATAGGTGCGGCCATGGTATGTTAATACACCATGTGTAATGTCCAAAATGCCCTTAATTAAGGTCCAAAACCGTGAGTCCTCAATCTTAAATGCTCCAAGCAATCTTCCACACGCGAGATTGCTTTAAGTTATGCTCAAAACAGGTTCTCCATGCATGTTCTTGTATTCTCGAGGTGACCAAGTCTTGATCCTCTATATGTTGTCCTCCAAAGATGTCATCAAAATATAAGATGGCCATTTGTCCCGTATCAATAGCTCACCTCGAGGGCTATGCTAACACTTGGTGGGAGTATGTTAAACGATTTGGTAATGAATTAGTTGATGGGCAGCCACCACCTTGGTATCGGTTGAGGTATTTGATGAGACAACGATACCTTCCCGAGAGATATCGTCATGAGTTGCTTGCTAGATTATATGGCTTGCGGCAAGGAGGCAAGAGTGTGATGGCCTATTTTGACGAGTTCCAACAACTCATGTTGAAACTTGATCATCGTGGGGAGCAAATCAGTCACGACATCATCCGGTTCAAGTGTGGGTTGAACAAAGAGATCTCCACTCATTTGACCCTTCACCGGTTTGAAACCATTGACGGTATATTCCAAGCGGCCCTTGAGATTGAAAGGGAACTTAAGGAGAGATCATCCTTCAAGGCAAGGGTACAAACCCCCTCGGGTTGGCCCAAAAACAAGGACCAACCCGCCCCTACGAAGCTGCCCGAGTCCAAAACAGTCCCTAAATTCCCTCCGAAACCGGAGGCTCACAAATATCCCAACCCAAAGGGGTTCCAATGCTTCAAGTGCCAAGGTTGGGGGCATAAGGCCAATGAATGTCCGAACCGGCTCAATGTGATCCTACGAGAAGGGAAAGTGTACTACCTTGGTGAGGAGGTGGTTTCCGAAAGGGGGGAGGATGAGGCCGAGCCTCAAGATGGAGAAGGAGCTGAAAATGGGCTGAATGATGATGAATTAGATGGTAGTGAAGATGTCTATCCACAAGAAGGGGAGTGTGTGGTTCCAAACTTTGTGGTTAGACGTGTCATGATTAGTAAGGCGATAGATGACCCGAGTCAAAGGGAAAATCTATTCCATACTAAGTGTCTTGTAAAGGGGAGTGTGTGCACCTTGGTGATTGATAGTGGTAGTTGTACAAATGTTGCGAGCCATGCTATGGTAAATTTCTTGAAGCTACCAACTACACTACACATTAGTCCTTACAAGCTACAATGGTTGAACGATTGTGGTGAATTAAAGGTCACAAGGCAATGTGTGATTCGGTTTAAGGTGGGAAACTACCACGATGAAGTGCTTTGTGACGTGATCCCAATGCAAGCATGTCACTTGTTGTTAGGTAGACCATGGCAATATGATAGGTCTACTAAACACGATGGGAGGTCCAACCGATATACGCTTGAGAAGGGTGGCCGAAAGGTCACACTTCACCCTCTTTCACCCTCCCAAGTAAATGAGTGGCATCAAAAGATGAGAGAGTTGAAAGGAAAGGGGAAGGAATCCGGAAAGAGAGAAAAGGGGGGGAATGCCGTAGGTGAGGAAGTAGGGACATCCGAGGCTGTCCCAACGACAAGGGAGATGGAAAACGTAGTGATGTTGGCTAGGAGGAAAGAACTCTTCGTGGACCATGATGAAAACAAGCCGATGTTACTTTTGGCCCATTGTTTTAATACTAACCCCTCTAATTCTTCCATTTCACCTTTGATTTCTTGTGTGTTGCAGGAGTATGAAGATGTATTTCCTCAAGAACTTCCGCAAGGATTGCCCCCACTTCGGGGAATTGAGCACCAAATTGATTTGGTGCCGGGTTCACAACTTCCAAACAAACCGGCCTATAGGAGCAATCCCATGGACACTAAGGAGCTTGAAAGACAAGTTGAGGAGCTTCTCAACAAGGGATACATCAAGGAAAGCATGAGTCCGTGTGCTGTTCCGGTGCTTTTGGTACCGAAGAAGGACGGAACTTGGCGCATGTGCGTCGATTGTAGAGCCATCAACAAAATCACTATAAGGTATCGTCATCCAATCCCTAGACTAGATGATATGTTAGATGAGCTCCACGGATCTTGTTTGTTTTCTAAAGTGGACCTTAGGAGCGGCTATCACCAAATTCGCATGCAACCCGGTGATGAGTGGAAGACCGCATTCAAGACCAAATTCGGTCTATATGAGTGGCTGGTCATGCCCTTCGGCCTTACCAATGCTCCTAGCACCTTTATGAGGCTAATGAATCATGTAATGAAGCCTTATATTGGAAAGTTTGTGGTGGTTTACTTTGACGATGTGTTGGTGTGATACAAAATCAAACCAACAACACCAAGAGCTTCAAGTAGGCTCGGATTTCAGTCCAACAACACAAGAATAACAAGATAAACAACAATGCTAGTGAATCGAAAAGAGCCCCACACGGATTCACTAGACTTTAAGATGACAAAATCAACAACAACCACAAGATAAGGAAAGATAGATAACTTGACATATAACATTCAAGAAACTAAGAACCCTAACATCAAGAGAGGACCCTAAGTCTAATGAATATAAACACCAAGTTCTTACGAGGACCAAGAGGCACTCAACGACCTCAAAACCCTTGTTTCTAGCCAAAGAGACAACACAAGTATCCCTCTACTTGTGAGATAGTAGTGGCGGATTCCAAGAGTGGAAGAGAGAGAGAAAAGTTTAGTGTTCTTAGGTTACAAAAATCAGCATTCAAAAAGTCAGGACTAACTCTCTAACATGTTCTATTTATACTACAAACAAAAAAAGGTAAAATGACCCATCCGCCCTTGGTTCTTGTGCCAACCTTGAAGAGTAGCTTATTACACATTAAGACCTCTCTTCACTCATAAAAACGTTTAGGTCCTTGGTTGGTTCAATCACCAACTCACACACGGCCACTTGCATGAACAAAGCTTGGAGTTTTTGTAATTCCCGAGCTTGGCTTCGTGTGAAAGGCCGTGTACCTGTGGAGGCTGCCCCAACCGTATCATCCTCTCCATCTTGAGAGGAATTTGACCTCAAATTCAGCACTTGGTCATCTTCAACCGCATCCACGAGGGAGAGATCACCAACGTTGAAAGTGTTGTGCACTTGATATTCCGGTGGAAGGTCAATCTTGTAGGCGTTGTCATTGATTCTCTCAAGTACTTGGAAAGGACCATCACCCCTTGGCAGCAATTTGGACTTCCTTTGAGCTGGAAACCGATCCTTCCGAAGATGCACCCACACCCAATCTCCGGGTTCAAGCACAAGCCTTCTTCTCCCTTTGTTTACCCTTTTTGCAACCTCTTGGTTCTTCTTTTCAAGTTTGATCCGCACCGTCTCATGCATTTTCTTCATTGCCTCGGCTCTTTTATTTCCATCTAAGCTGGTCATGAGATCACTAGACAAAGGAGTGAGATCTAAAGGGGTAAGGGGATTTAGGCCGTAAACACATTCAAAGGGAGTCATTCCCGTGCTCGAATATATTACCCGGTTGTATGCAAACTCCACCAAGGGTAGGTGATCTTCCCATGAAGTCAGTTTACCTTTAACCATAGAACGTAGCATAGACCCTAAGGTTCTATTTACTACCTCCGTTTGGCCATCGGTTTGTGGGTGGCATGACGTGGAGAAAAGTAACTTCGTTCCAAGCCTACCCCACATGGACTTCCGAAAGAGACTTAGGAACTTGGAGTCCCTATCGCTCACAATAGTCCTCGGTACCCCGTGAAGCTTTACAACATGTTCAACAAATAATGAAGCTACACTACGAGCATCCTCGGTTTTAGCACATGGAATAAAATGAGCCATTTTAGAGAATCTATCAACAATAACAAAAATGCTATCTCGGCCCTTTCTAGTCCTTGGCAGCCCCAAAACAAAATCCATCGAAATGTCCAACCAAGGTCTAAGGGGAGTAGGGAGTGGGGTGTATAATCCTTGAGGTAGGAGACGAGATTTCGCACTCCGGCAGGCCACGCATTGACTACAAATTTTAGTGACGTCTTTGCACATTTTGGGCCAATAGAAGTTCTCCTCTAAGATTCTGAGGGTCTTGTCTACCCCAAAGTGCCCCATGAGGCCTCCGTCATGGGCCTCCCTCACAAATAATTCCCTCCAAGAACTAGAAGGAACACACAACCTCCTCCCTTTGAACAAATACCCATCGAACCGAGAGTAGGAGGAATGGTCATTCTCCTTAAGCCAACGGTCCCTTCCCCACTCTTCGCATTCCCTAAAAATAGGAGCAAAGGTAGGATCCTCGGGATACAACAACCGCAAGCTCTCAAAACCCATCAATTTCGACGACAAGGTAGCAACAAGCACATGCTTCCTAGACAAGGCATCGGCAACAACATTTTCCTTTCCCCTTTTGTAATGAATTACATAAGGGAAAGTCTCGATGAACTCAATCCACTTAGCATGACGCCTATTCAACTTGTCTTGGCTCTTAAGGTGTTTCAACGACTCATGATCCGTTCGTATCACAAACTCCTTAGGCCACAAATAATGTTGCCAATTTCCCAAAGCTCTAACAAGGGCGTACAACTCCAAATCATAAGTTGAGTAATTAAGAGTTGCCCCTTTGAGCTTTTCACTGAAATAAGCAACGGGCTTACCTTCTTGCATCAAAACAGCCCCGATGCCAACCTTACTAGCATCACACTCTACTTCAAACATCTTATCAAAATCGGGCAATTGCAATAAAGGCGCCGAGATGAGCGTAGCTTTTAAGGCCTCAAAAGCCCTAGGTTGCTCATCACCCCATTTAAAGGGTCCGTCCTTTCTAATTACCTCGGTTAAGGGGGCTGCTATGGAACTAAACCCCTTGACAAACCTCCTATAAAAGCTTGCCAACCCGTGGAAACTTCGGATTTCTCCAATAGTTTTAGGGGTCGGCCAACTTCGAATAGAGTCTATCTTGGAATCGTCCACTTCCACACCCCTTGAGCTCACGACAAAACCCAAGAATATAATCTTATCAACACCAAAAGAACACTTCTCCATGTTGGCATACAGCTTCTCCTTTCGGAGCACATCAAACACACATCTCAAATGCGTTACATGATCATCAATAGATTTACTATACACCAACACATCATCAAAGTAAACCACCATAAATTTTCCAATATAAGGCTTCATTACATGATTCATTAGCCTCATAAAGGTGCTAGGAGCATTGGTAAGGCCGAAGGGCATGACCAGCCACTCATATAGACCGAATTTGGTCTTGAATGCAGACCACTCATCACCGGGTTGCATGCGAATTTGGTGATAGCCACTCCTAAGGTCCACTTTAGAAAACAAACAAGATCCGTGGAGCTCATCTAACATATCATCTAGTCTAGGGATTGGATGACGATACCTTATAGTGATTTTGTTGATGGCTCTACAATCGACGCACATGCGCCAAGTTCCGTCCTTCTTTGGTACCAAAAGCACCAGAACAGCACACGGACTCATGTTTTCCTTGATGTATCCCTTGTTGAGAAGCTCCTCAACTTGTCTTTCAAGCTCCTTAGTGTCCATGGGATTGCTCCTATAGGCCGGTTTGTTTGGAAGTTGTGAACCCGGCACCAAATCAATTTGGTGCTCAATTCCCCAAAGTGGGGGTAATCCTTGCGGAAGTTCTTGAGGAAATACATCTTCATACTCCTGCAACACACAAGAAATCAAAGGGGAAATGGAAGAATTAGTGGGGTTAGTATTAAAACAATGGGCCAAAAGTAACATCGGCTTGTTTTCATCATGGTCCACGAAGAGTTCTTTCCTCCTAGCCAACATCACTACGTTTTCCATCTCTCTTGTCGTTGGGACAGCCTCGGATGTCCCTACTTCCTCACCTACGGCACTCCCCCCCTTATCTCCCTTTCCGGATTCCCCCCCCTTTCCCTTCAACTCCCTCATCTTTTGATGCCACTCATTTACTTGGGAGGGTGAGAGAGGATGAAGTGTGACCTTTCGGCCATCCTTCTCAAGCGTATACCGGTTGGACCTCCCATCGTGTTTAGTAGACCTATCATATTGCCATGGTCTACCTAACAACAAGTGACATGCTTGCATTGGGATCACGTCACAAAGTACCTCATCGTGGTAGTTTCCCACCTTAAACCGAATCACACATTGCCTCGTGACCCTTAATTCACCACAATCATTCAACCATTGTAGCTTGTAAGGACTAGTGTGTGGTGTAGTTGGTAGCTTCAAGAAATTTACCATAGCATGGCTCGCAACATTTGTACAACTACCACTATCAATCACCAAGGTGCACACATTCTCCTTTACAAGACACTTAGTATGGAATAGATTTTGCCTTTGACTCGGGTCATCTATCGCCTTACTAATCATGACACGTCTAACCACAAAGTTTGGAACAACACACTCCCCCTCTTGTGGATAGACATCTTCACTACCATCTACTTCATCAACATTCGGCCCATTTTCAGCTCCCTCTCCATCTTGAGGCTCGGCCTCATCCTCCCCCCTTTCGGAAACCACCTCCTCACCAAGGTAGTACACCTTTCCTTCTCGTAGGATCACATTGCGCCGGTTCGGACATTCGTTGGCCTTATGCCCCCAACCTTGGCACTTGAAGCATTGGAACCCCTTTGGGTTGGGATATTTGTGAGCCTCCGGTTTCGGAGGGAATTTAGGGACGGTTTTGGACTGGGGCAGCTTCATAGGGGCGGGTTGGTCCTTGTTTTTGGTCCAACCCGAGGGGGTTTGTACCCTTGCCTTGAAGGATGATCTCTCCTTAAGTTCCCTTTCAATCTCAAGGGCCGCATGGAATATACCGTCTATGGTTTCAAACCGGTGAAGGGTCAAATGAGTGGAGATCTCTTTGTTCAATCCACACTTGAACCGGATGATGTCGTGACTGATTTGCTCCCCACGATGATCAAGTTTCAACATGAGTTGTTGGAACTCGTCAAAATAGGCCATCACACTCTTGCCTCCTTGCCGCAAGCCATATAATCTAGCAAGCAACTCATGACGATATCTCTCGGGAAGGTATCGTTGTCTCATCAAATACCTCAACCGATACCAAGGTGGTGGCTGCCCATCAACTAATTCATTACCAAATCGTTTAACATACTCCCACCAAGTGTTAGCATAGCCCTCGAGGTGAGCTATAGCGTAGCAACTCTTCTTTTCTTTCGAGATGTCATTAACTTGGAAAACTTTGTCACAAGCCGATTCCCAAGTTAAGTAGGCCTCGGGATCACTTTTACCCTTAAAGATGGGTAGGCTCAACTTGATGGTGTTGATGCCTACGTCTCTCTCTTGGTGTCGGTTTCCCCTATCTCCATACCCCCGGTATCTCCTAGGTTCTCCTCGACCCCCTCTTAACTCCTCCTCCCTCATATAAGCATCATCAAAGGCTCCATCTCCTTCATACTCCTCTCTACCGTATCCTTCAAAGTGGGCTGGTCGGCCTTGGCCGTTTTGATTCGGAGGATTTGGAATTTGTGGTCTTTGGTTTAATGGAGCTTGGAATGGAGGGTTCGGATTTAGTGGAGGTACTTGGCGTCCAAATCCCTCTTGTGGAATTGGAGGGGCTTGGAAATGTAGTGGTCTAGTGGAGTCTCGGTTTGGAGGAAAATAGGTAGTTTGGCTTGCGGTATTTAGTGGAGCTTGGGGTGCATTTAGCATTTGGTGGACTGTTTCGGGGGTGATGGTTGTGAAGGAGGTCCTATCATGACCATTGGTAGATACATGTAGAGGAGTAGAAGGACGAGAGTTCCTTTGACTCTCCACTTGTTCTAATCTCCCACTAATAGTCGACACTTCCCCCTTTATTGCTGCCAAGTCCCCTCTCACGGCCCCAAATTCCGAATTCAACCTATCAAGTGTCCGGGTAACGGCCTCAAGAGTGACCCTCATAGAATCAAGGGCATTAGTATCCACACTATGAGACGTAGTTCCTTCCATTGTCAAGATATTATCCGCTTTAGTTCACCACAAGTTCGTGTTCCACAAGTGTTGTATAATTGGCTAGTAACCGTGAAATTTTTAAGGTATGAGTAAGCTCTTATCCGGAATGGATTCTTGTTTGAAGACTCAAAGAATTCTTGCCGGACTAGAGTCAAAAATCAGCAACTCATTCAAACGAATAAAAGCACTCAAATAAACGTTGACACGAACAAACGGTTCAAGGATCTAATTGACAACCTAGTAGGAATGTACTAGTTTGTTAATTAGTTCTAGGACCAAGTAAGGGAAACCAAGGATCAACAATTAGCAACCAAAGAATATCCTAAGTTGAGCTTATAGTGACGTGGCAGCATGCAATGGTTCCACACGTTTTTCTTCTCTATTTTTTTTTTTTTTGTTAATATTCACATAACTTGTTATAGTTTGCAAAGTGTTTTTGGTGGGAAAAATAAAATCTTGTAGTATTTCACCCTTTTCAAACTCAAGAAAGTGATGTTTGGTAGACTAATCCCACAAAACAAGGCTCCTTGAATTAGGGAAAAGTGATTGACAAGACTAAAAGGTGATGGGTGCAAGTCTTTCACAACAACTTTATAGCTTGTCTTACAACTTGAGCACACAACAAGATGAACAAGATGAACAAGTTCAAAAGATGAACACCTCAACAATCTTCTTCAACTTCTTTAGCACATAAACACAACATCCACCGATTTTATTTCTTTTTGGTCATCAACAACATACAACTTTCGGCCACTTCAAGTCACTACACAATGTTCAAGTTTTCAAGCTCAACTTTTGGATCTAGACACCTTAGTGTTGGTGAGAAAGAAACCAACACTAGGAACTCACTAAACAAGCAAAATAACACTTAGATCTAGACATGCAACATCATTCTCGGATTCTACTTTTAATGGACAGATTTTCAGAATTTCCTTTTGGTGTTGTTTGTTTAAGTCGTGTACTAGCCCAAGATGGGTTATGTTGGAACACAACCGGTCTTGCTTTGATACCAAATGATACAAAATCAAACCAACAACACCAAGAGCTTCAAGTAGGCTCGGATTTCAGTCCAACAACACAAGAATAACAAGATAAACAACAATGCTAGTGAATCGAAAAGAGCCCCACACGGCTTCACTAGACTTTAAGATGACAAAATCAACAACAACCACAAGATAAGGAAAGATAGATAACTTGACATATAACATTCAAGAAACTAAGAACCCTAACATCAAGAGAGGACCCTAAGTCTAATGAATATAAACACCAAGTTCTTACGAGGACCAAGAGGCACTCAACGACCTCAAAACCCTTGTTTCTAGCCAAAGAGACAACACAAGTATCCCTCTACTTGTGAGATAGTAGTGGCGGCTTCCAAGAGTGGAAGAGAGAGAGAAAAGTTTAGTGTTCTTAGGTTACAAAAATCAGCATTCAAAAAGTCAGGACTAACTCTCTAACATGTTCTATTTATACTACAAACAAAAAAAGGTAAAATGACCCATCCGCCCTTGCTTCTTGTGCCAACCTTGAAGAGTAGCTTATTACACATTAATACCTCTCTTCACTCATAAAAATGTTTAGGTCCTTGGTTGGTTCAATCACCAACTCACACACGGCCACTTGCATGAACAAAGCTTGGAGTTTTTGTAATTCCCGAGCTTGGCTTCGTGTGAAAGGCCGTGTACCTGTGGAGGCTGCCCGAACCGTATCATGGTGTATAGTAAATCTATTGATGATCATGTAATGCATTTGAGATGTGTGTTTGATGTGCTCCGAAAGGAGAAGTTGTATGCCAACATGGAGAAGTGTTCTTTTGGTGTTGATAAGGTTATATTCTTGGGTTTTGTCGTGAGCTCAAGGGGTGTGGAAGTGGACGATTCCAAGATAGACTCTATTCGAAGTTGGCCGACCCCTAAAACTATTGGAGAAATCCGAAGTTTCCACGGGTTGGCAAGCTTTTATAGGAGGTTTGTCAAAGGATTTAGTTCCATAGCAGCCCCCTTGACCGAGGTAATTAGAAAGGACGGACCCTTTAAATGGGGTGATGAGCAGGCTAGGGCTTTTGAGGCCTTGAAAGCTACGCTCATCTCGGCGCCTTTATTGCAATTGCCCGATTTTGATAAGATGTTTGAAGTAGAGTGTGATGCTAGTAAGGTGGGCATCGGGGCTGTTTTGATGCAAGAAGGTAAGCCCGTTGCTTATTTCAGTGAAAAGCTCAAAGGGGCAACTCTTAATTACTCAACTTATGATTTGGAGTTGTACGCCCTTGTCAGAGCTTTGGGAAATTGGCAACATTATTTGTGGCCTAAGGAGTTTGTGATACGAACGGATCATGAGTCGTTAAAACACCTTAAGAGCCAAGACAAGTTTAATAGGCGTCATGCTAAGTGGATTGAGTTCATCGAGACTTTCCCTTATGTAATTCATTACAAAAGGGGAAAGGAAAATGTTGTTGCCGATGCCTTGTCTAGGAAGCATGTGCTTGTTGCTACCTTGTCTTCGAAATTGATGGGTTTTGAGAGCTTGCGGTTGTTGTATCCCGAGGATCCTACCTTTGCTCCTATTTTTAGGGAATGCGAAGAGTGGGGAAGGGACCGTTGGCTTAAGGAGAATGACCATTCCTCCTACTCTCGGTTCGATGGGTATTTGTTCAAAGGGAGGAGGTTGTGTGTTCCTTCTAGTTCTTGGAGGGAATTATTTGTGAGGGAGGCCCATGACGGAGGCCTCATGGGGCACTTTGGGGTAGACAAGACCCTCGGAATCTTAGAGGAGAACTTCTATTGGCCCAAAATGCGCAAAGACGTCACTAAAATTTGTAGTCAATGCGTGGCCTGCCGGAGTGCGAAATCTCGTCTCCTACCTCAAGGATTATACACCCCACTCCCTACTCCCCTTGGACCTTGGTTGGACATTTCGATGGATTTTGTTTTGGGGCTGCCAAGGACTAGAAAGGGCCGAGATAGCATTTTTGTTATTGTTGATAGATTCTCTAAAATGGCTCATTTTATTCCATGTGCTAAAACCGAGGATGCTCGTAGTGTAGCTTCATTATTTGTTGAACATGTTGTAAAGCTTCACGGGGTACCAAGGACTATTGTGAGCGATAGGGACTCCAAGTTCCTAAGTCTCTTTTGGAAGTGATACGGGATTGACAAGGGAAACATGAAACAAACACCAAATCAGTCCACTAATCTTAAGGATTCGAGGACCAAGATGGAGACCTCACTCGGATTCGCTACCAACAACAAGAATACAAGATACAAGAGTATATTTTAACACCAAAACAGTTACAAAACGTGATGAACAAGATGAACAACAATAATACAAGTTTCGGATTCAACGAAGACCCCAAAACAGTCCACTACACAACACATACACGATTTGCAAGAAAAATAAAGATAGATAGTGAGACCAAGATTATTACAAGATTAAGAACCAAGTGTATTTCAACACTAACCCCTAATGAATGTAACAATCAAAACCACACTCTTACGGTGACCACCAAGGGAATGAACTCGCCTCAAGATCTACCGTTTCCAAGCAAAGATCAATATTGGCTTTTCCAAGCCCTATGCTAAGGGTGACTTTTCCCAAGTCCTACAACTAAGGGTGTTACACTCTCAAAAGAGAGAAGTTAGGTCTTTCAATTCTTCATCCTTCTAAAATCTACAAGAAATGAGCTAAAATGACCTATTTATAGTGTATTACAAAAGTAGACAAAAAGACCACCTTGCCCTTAATGATAGGTGCGGCCATGGTGTGTTAATACACCATGTGTAATGTCCAAAATGCCCTTAATTAAGGTCCAAAACCGTGAGTCCTCAATCTTAAATGCTCCAAGCAATCTTCCACACGTGAGATTGCTTTAAGTTATGCTCAAAACAGGTTCTCCATGCATGTTCTTGTATTCTCGAGGTGACCAAGTCTTGATCCTCTATATGTTGGCCTCCAAAGATGTCATCAAAATATAAGATGGCCATTTGTCCCGTATCATCCTCCCTTTCTTGAAAAGGATTCGACCTCGAATCCAAACCTTGCAAAACAGAAGAGAGGAGAAACAAATACAAATTCCTCATGGCATGAGGGTTAGGGTTAGCATAACAAATCATCTCAACATGCCAAGGTTGCACATATTTGCAATATAACCAAGAATCCTTTGAAAGGAATATTAAAAACTCAATAAAAGATGTACAAAGGATTTGGGTATAGGATACATCAAGAGTAACACTTTGCTTGTCATGTAGACCAAGCAACAATTTGGTGCACCAACATCACCATTTCTAAATTTGGCACCGGGGTCAAATGGGAAAAGTGGCCATAGACATGGGTCTCGACAACACTTCCATTTCCCGAGATCTACACCTAAACTAAATGACATATTCTCTACAATAACATACATATCATCCAAATCAAATAGAGAGTAGAGAAAGGTATCACTCAAATCGACTTCTACTAAGGTGCTCTCATGTGTGTACTCACTACTAGTTTCCCAATAATCACCATGAGTACTCTCAACAATGAAATCACACAAAGTAGAAGAAGAAGTAGCTTCCGCAACTACACATTCCTTACCCTTAAGAGTAATCTCATCTTCCAAGAAGAGATTTCCCTCTTTAGGAGGAATGTTGTCACACCATAGTGGGTTAGCATATAGGCTATAGCTTCCAAGGCAAGCTATACCGTCATTTTCACCACTAGGTTCATTAGGAGTGTTTAAATCATCTTCAAACAAGACATTATACCTAAAAAGAGTGTGATCTACCTCACGGACAGATTTGGAACAAGAAAGTTCCTCACTCTCTAAATGATCAATATCAAGTTTCAAGGATGTTTCAAACACAATATTACCCCAAGAAGAGCTCTCGGGTTCATTCTCACTTTGTTGACCAACATTTTCAAATATTTCACTCACTTGAGTCCTATTAAGCACATCACACACATACTCAAGTGGTGGACAGTTTTCACGAACAAGTTGATCAACACCCATTACACAAGATGATGTACTTCCATTCAACATATAGGCTTCAACACTAGGTGGACATAAATTGATCTCACAAGCGGAGTCAATTTTGTTATCAATAGGGTCAACTAGTGTATCCAAACTCACAATATGTACATCATCATCAAGTGGCAAAGAAACAATAGACTCAAACATAGGAAAACTACAACTCACACTCAATGGGCTACTAGCCACACAATTATCATTCACATGTACAAAAGTGTAAGAGTTATCCATTTTACCTTGAAGTCCTTGAGTAGATTCTTCTTTGTCATGGTGTGAAGGTCCTCCAAAAGCTTGGGCAGCAACTTCCTTTTGGCATTGTTCTTCTTCGCTTGCCATGTCGGTACCTACACAAATGTCCTTAGAAATAGAAGGACAACCAATGTTAGCATCGTTTGGTGGTAATCCCCTCACTTTGCTCCACACAACCTCTCTTTTTTCAACTCTCGGATTACCACCTTGCACCCCCTTACTCCTCTCAATCTTTTGTCTCTCATAATAATTCGGGTTGGAGTAGGTAGGCATTTCTCTTCGTGGCTTGGGCAGAAAGTAAGTCATGAGGCAATTCCCCCATTGATCTCTTACAATATTTGGCCAATTTTGCACGTTTGGAACTCTATGTTGTGCAAACCAATCGGCACCTAAGCATACATGACCGTATGTCAATGGAAGAATATCGCACCACACCTCCTCATGGTATTCAAATTGGGAGAAGAGAACCTTGACCCTCTCGGTAACCTTAAACCCGTCCAAGAAGTATGGAACAAGTAAAGGCTCACGAAACAACCCCAAGAAGTCAACCATGGATGGAATGATGTAGTTACTATAGTACCTATCATTTAATACAATGAGGCAGCCCGGTATCCCACTAATGGTCACCTTTCCAGAGTGTACACTCCTTCTTGGATCAACATTATAAAGCTCACGAGTACCCTTCAGTTTTGGAGATGCATACCCTCTTCTTCTTGTTGGACAACCTCCACTAAAGCTAGTATAACCATTCACACTATATCGATCTTGATAAGGAGTACTACAAGGTGGAGAATATAAATCTTCGCACTCCTCACGTGTACTCTCATCATAGCTCTCATAAGCTTTGCGAACGAAAGGGTTATACCTAACACCAAATCTAGGTTCGGAGTGAGAATTGTAAGACTCCTCACATGCCCCAACATCATCATAAGATCCACCACGAGGTCCTACATCATCTCCAAAGTTACCATAAGCACTAGGCACTTCATTCACCTCATTTTCTCCCTGAAAACAGTAACTTTCAAATATGCCCAAGTCTCGATCATGGCTATTTTCATAGCCTCCGCAATCTCCCTCAACTTCGTAGCCATAAAACCCTTCACTACAATCATAGTCTCCCATGTTGTAGTCACAATAATCCCCGGCTATCGTAGACATATTCCCCTTATATCACCTTTTAAACCTACAAAATGAACAAACAAGATTAGTAGTAAAAACTTCTCACTAACACTCGTATTCACTCACCTTTGTGATTCTCACAATTGGAGCGGCAAATATTGAAAGGTTGTTTATACTCCGGTAGTCAATAGGATGTCAATTCTACTTGGTGGCCGGAATAGATTCTTGTTTGATCGACTCAAGACACAAAAATAAAATTCACTTACGAACTTGAAACAAAGAAGTTACTACGAGTTAAAAAAAATGAGAAAAGCACACAAACAACGAAGACACGAAGAAACGGATTCAATAATTAATCTACAACTAAGTAGGTGATTACTAGTTGTTAATTAATTCTAGAATCATGATACGGTTGGGGCAGCCTCCACAGGTACACGGCCTTTCACACGAAGCCAAGCTCGGGAATTACAAAAACTCCAAGCCTTGTTCATGCAAATGGCCGTGTGTGAGTTGGTGATTGAACCAACCAAGGACCTAAACGTTTCTATGTGTGAAGAGAGGTCTTAATGTGTAATAAACTACTCTCCAAGGTTGGCACAAGAAGCAAGGGCGGATGGGTCATTTTACCCCTTTTGTTTGTAGTATAAATAGAACAAGCTAGAGAGTTATCCCTTAGTTTTTGAATGATGATTTTTGTAACCTAAAAACACTAAACATTTCTCTCTCTCTCTACTCTTAGAAGCCGCCCCTTTATCTCACAAGTAGAGGGATACTTGTGTTGTCTCTTTGGCTAGAAACAAGGGTTTTGAGGTTGTTGAGTGCCTCTTGGTCCTCGTAAGAACTTGGTGTTTATATTCATTAGACTTAGGGTCCTCTCTTGATGTTAGGGTTCTTAGTTTCTTGAATGTTATATGTCAAGTTATCTATCTTTCATTATCTTGTTGTTGTTGTTGATTTTGCTATCTTAAAGTCTAGTGAAGCCGTGTGGGGCTCTTTTCGATTCACTAGCATTGTTATCTATCTTGTTGTTCTTGTGTTGTTGGACTGAAAAACCGAAACTTAAACTTGTTGTGCTTGTGTTGTTGGACTGAAATCCGAGCCTACTTGAATCTCTTGGTGTTGTTGATTTGATTTTGTATCATTTGGTATCAAAGCAAGACCGGTTGTGTTCCAACATAACCCATCTTGGGCTAGTTCACGGCTTAAACAAACAACACCAAAAAGGAATTCTGAAAATCTGTCCATTAAAAGTTGAAAACCAAGAATGATGTTGTATGTTTAGATCTAGGTGTTATTTTGCTTGTTTAGTGAGTTTCTAGTGTTGGTTTCTTTCTCACCAACACTAAGGTGTCTAGATCCAAAAGTTGAGCTTGAAAACTTGAACATTGTGTAGTGACTTGAAGTGGCCGAAAGTGTATGTTGTTGATAACCAAAAGAAAAATCGGTGGTTGTGTGTTTATGTGCTGAAGAAGTTGATGAAGTTTGTTGAGGTGTTCATCTTTTGAATTTGTTAATCTTGATCATCTTGTTGTGTGCTCAAGTTGTAAGACAAGCTATAAAGTTGTTGTGAAAGACTTGCACCCATCACAGAGTCTTGTCAATCACTTTTCCCTAATTCAAGGAGCCTTGTTTTGTGGGATTAGTCAACCAAACCTCACTTTCTTGAGTTTGAAAAGGGTGAAATACTACAAGATTTTATTTTTCCCACCAAAACACTTTGCAAACTATAACAAGTTGTGTGAATATTAACAAAAAAAAAAAAAGAGAAGAAGAACGTGTGGAACCATTGCATGCTGCCACGTCACTATAAGCTCAACTTAGGATATTCTTTGGTTGCTAATTGTTGATCCTTGGTTTCCCTTACTTGGTCCTAGAACTAATTAACAAACTAGTACGTTCCTACTAGGTTGTCAACGAGTTCCTTGAGCCGTTTGTTCGTGTCAACGATTATTTGAGTGCTTTTATTCGTTTGAATGAATTGCTGATTTTTTTGACTCTAGTCCGGCAAGAATTCTTTGAGTCTTCAAACAAGAATCCATTCCGGATAAGAGCTTACTCATACCTTTAAAATTTCACGGTTACTAGCCAATTATACAACACTTGTGGAACACGAACTTGTGGTGAACTAAAGCGGATAATATCTTGACAATGGAAGGAACTACGTCTCATAATGTGGATACTAATGCCCTTGATTCTATGAGGGTCACTCTTGAGGCCGTTACCCGGACACTTGAAAGGTTGAATTCGGAATTTGGGGCCGTGAGAGGGGACTTGGCAGCAATAAAGGGGGAAGTGTCGACTATTAGTGGGAGATTAGAACAAGTGGAGAGTCAAAGGAACTCTCGTCCTTCTACTCCTCTACATGTATCTACCAATGGTCATGATAGGACCTCCTCCGCAACCATCACCCCCGAAACAGTCCACCAAATGCTAAATGCACCCCAAGCTCCACTAAATACCGCAAGCCAAACTACCTATTTTCCTCCAAACCGAGACCCCACTAGACCACTACATTTCCAAGCCCCTCCAACTCCACAAGAGGGATTTGGACGCCAAGTACCTCCACTAAATCCGAACCCTCCATTCCAAGCTCCATTAACCCAAAGACCACAAATTCCAAATCCTCCGAATCAAAACGGCCAAGGCCGACCAGCCCACTTTGAAGGATACGGTAGAGAGGAGTATGAAGGAGATGGAGCCTTTGATGATGCTTATATGAGGGAGGAGGAGTTAAGAGGGGGTCGAGGAGAACCTAGGAGATACCGGGGGTATGGAGATAGGGGAAACCGACACCAAGAGAGAGACGTAGGCATCAACACTATCAAGTTGAGCCTACCCATCTTTAAGGGTGAAAGTGACCCCGAGACCTACTTAACTTGGGAATCGGCTTGTGACAAAGTTTTCCAAGTTAATGACATCTCGGAAGAAAAGAAGAGTTGCTACGCTATAGCTCACCTCGAGGGCTATGCTAACACTTGGTGGGAGTATGTTAAACGATTTGGTAATGAATTAGTTGATGGGCAGCCACCACCTTGGTATCGGTTGAGGTATTTGATGAGAGAACGATACCTTCCCGAGAGATATCGTCATGAGTTGCTTGCTAGATTATATGGCTTGCGGCAAGGAGGCAAGAGTGTGATGGCCTATTTTGACGAGTTCCAACAACTCATGTTGAAACTTGATCATCGTGGGGAGCAAATCAGTCACGACATCATCCAGTTCAAGTGTGGATTGAACAAAGAGATCTCCACTCATTTGACCCTTCACCGGTTTGAAACCATAGACGGTATATTCCAAGCGGCCCTTGAGATTGAAAGGGAACTTAAGGAGAGATCATCCTACAAGGCAAGGGTACAAACCCCCTCGGGTTGGCCCAAAAACAAGGACCAACCCGCCCCTACGAAGCTGCCCGAGTCCAAAACAGTCCCTAAATTTGATACGGGACAAATGGCCATCTTATATTTTGATGACATTTTTGGAGACCAACACATAGAGACTCAAGACTTGGTCACCTCGAGAAAACAAGAACATGCATGGAGGACCCGTTTTGAGCATAACTTAAAGCAATCTCGCGTGTGGAAGATTGCTTGGAGAATTTAAGGTTGAGGACTCACGGTTTTGGACCTTAATTAAGGGTATTTTGGACATTACACATGGTGTATTTACACACTGATACGGGATCGACAAGGGAAGCACGAAACAACTCCAAAACAGTCCACTAATCTTAAGGATTTGAGGACCAAGATGGAGACCACTCTCGGATTCGCTACCAACAACAAGAATACAAGATACAAGGGTGTATTTCAACACCAAAACAGCTACAAAACGTGATGAACAAGATGTACAACAACAATACAATTTTCGGATCCAACGAAGGCCCAAAACAGTCCACTACAACAACACATACACGATTGCAAGAAAAATAAAGATAGATAGTGAGACCAAGATTATTACAAGATTAAGAACTAAAGAGTATATTAAACTCAAAAACCCCTAATGAATGTAACAATCAAAACCACACTCTTACGGTGACCACCAAGGGAACGAACTCGCCTCAAGATCTACCGTTTCCAAGCAAAGAACAATGTTAGCTTTTCCAAGCCCTATACTAGAATTACACTAAGTTGGTCTTCTCTCAAGAGAGAGGATTTTAAGAGTCTCAAAATCTCATTTTTTTCATCCACCAAAAACTAAGTGAAAATAAGACTAAGGGGCCTATTTATAGTGTATTACAAAAGAAGACAAAAAGACCATATTACCCTTAATGAGAGGGGCGGCCTTGGTGTGTTGGAAGACAATATGAATTGTCCAAAATGCCCCTTAGGCTAAGTGACCGAAATGCCCTTAGTAAAGGCACCAAAACCGTGAACCAACAAAGGTGGTCCAAATTCGAGAGTCCTTAAGTCTTCAAGGCTCCAATCAATCTTCCACACTTGGGTTTTGATACGGTTAGGACAGCCACACGGCCTTTCACACGAAGCCAAGCTCGGGAATTACAAAAACTCCAAGCTTTGTTCATGCAAATGGCCGTGTGTGAGTTGGTGATTGAACCAACCAAGGACTTAAACGTTTTTATGTGTGAAGAGGGGTCCTAATGTGTAATAAACTACTCTCCAAGGTTGGCACAAGAAGCAAGGGCGGATGAGTCATTTTACCCCTTTCCTTTTGTAGTATAAATAGAAGATGTGAGAGAGTTATTAGATAGTTTTTGAAATCTGAAATTTGTAACCTAAAATATCACAACATTTCCTCTCTCTTCCACCCTTGGAGCCGCCTCCAACATCTCACAAGTAGAGGAATACTTGTGTTGTATCTTTGGCTAGAAACAAGGGTTTTGAGGTCTTTGAGTGCCTCTTGGTCCTTGTAAGAACTTGGTGTTTACATTCTCTAGACTTAGGGTCCTCTCTTGATGTTAGGGTTCTTAGTATCTTGAATGTTATATGTCAAGTTATCTATCTTTTCTTTATCTTGTTGTTGTTGTTGTTGTTAATTTTGTTATCTTTAAAGACTAGTGAAGCCGTGTGGGGCTACTTTCGATTCACTAGCATTCTTGTTCATCTATTTGCTCTCTTGTTGTGTGCTGAAAACTGAAAATTGAACTTGTTATTCTTGTGTTGTTGGACTGAAATCCGAACCTACTTGTTGCTCTTGGTGTTGTTGGTTTGATCTTGTATCATTTGGTATCAAAGAAAGACCGGTTGTGTTCCAACATAACCCATCTTGGGCTAGTTCACGGTCTAAACAAGCAATACCAAAGGGAAGTTCTGAAAAATCTGTCCATTAAAAGTTGAAAACCGAGAATGATGTTGCATGTCTAGACCTAGGCGTTATTTTGCTTGTTTAGTGAGTTTCTAGTGTTGGTTTCTTTCTCACCAACACTAAGGTGTCTAGATCCGAAAGTTGAGCTTGAAAACTTGAACATTGAGTAGTGACTTGAAGTGGCCGAAGGTTGTATGTTGTTGATGAGCAAAAGAAAAATCGGTGGTTATGTGTTATGTGCTAAAGAAGTTGATGGAGTTTGTTGAGGTGTTCATCTTTTGAACTTGTTCATCTTGTTCATCTTGTTGTGTGCTCAAGTTGTAAGACAAGTTATAAAGTTGTTGTGAAAGACTTGCACCCCTCACCCTCTAGTCTTGTCAATCACTTTTCCCTAATTCAAGGAGCCTTGTTTTGTGGGATTGGTCAACCAAACACCACTTTCTTGAGTTTGAAAAGGTTGAAAGACTACAAGATTTTATTTTTCCCACCAAAACATTTTGCAAACTATAACAAGTTGTGTGAATATTAACACAAAACAAAAAAAAAAAAAAAAAGATAAGAGGAACGGGTGGAACCATTGCATGCTGCCACGTCACTATAAGCTCAACTTAGGATATTCTTTGGTTGCAAATTGTTGATCCTTGGTTTCCCTTAATTGGTCCTAGAACTAATTAACAAACTAGTACATTCCTACTAGGTTGTCAACTAGTTCCTTGAACCGTTTGTTCGTGTCAACGATTATTTGAGTGCTTTTATTCGTTTGAATGAGTTGCTGATTTTTGATTCTAGTCCGGCAAGAATTCTTTGAGTCTTCAAAAAAGAATCCATTCCGGATAAGAGCTCACTCATACCTTGAAAATTTCACGGTTACTAGCCAATTATACAACACTTGTGGAACACGAACTTGTGGTGAACTAAAGCGGATAATATCTTGACAATGGAAGGAGCTACGTCTCATAATGCGGATACTAATGCCCTTGATTCTATGAGGGTCACTCTTGAGGCCGTTACCCGGACACTTGAAAGGTTGAATTCTGAATTTGGGGCCGTGAGAGGGGACTTGGCAGCCATAAAGGGGGAAGTGTCGACTATTAGTGGGAGATTAGAACAAGTGGAGAGTCAAAGGAACTCTCGTCCTTCTACTCCTCTACACGTATCTACCAATGGTCATGATAGGACCTCCTCCGCAACCATCACCCCCGAAACAGTCCACCAAATGCTAAATGCACCCCAAGCTCCACTAAATACCGCAAGTCAAACTACCTATTTTCCTCCAAACCGAGACTCCACTAGACCACTACATTTCCAAGCCCCTCCAATTCCACAAGAGGGATTTGGACGACAAGTACCTCCACTAAATCCGAACCTTCCATTCCAAGCTCCATTAACCCAAAGACCGCAAATTCCAAATCCTCCGACTCAAAACGGCCAAGGCCGACCAGCCCACTTTGAAGGATACGGTAGAGGGGAGTATGAAGGAGATGGAGCCTTTGATGATGCTTATATGAGGGAGGAGGAGTTAAGAGGGGGTCGAGGAGAACCTAGGAGATACCGGGGGTATGGAGATAGGGGAAACCGACACCAAGAGAGAGACGTAGGCATCAACACCATCAAGTTGAGCCTACCCATCTTTAAGGGTGAAAGTGATCCCGAGGCCTACTTAACTTGGGAATCGGCTTGTGACAAAGTTTTCCAAGTTAATGACATCTCGGACGAAAAGAAGAGTTGCTACGCTATAGCTCACCTCGAGGGCTATGCTAACACTTGGTGGGAGTATGTTAAACGATTTGGTAATGAATTAGTCGATGGGCAGCCACCACCTTGGTTTCGGTTGAGGTATTTGATGAGACAACGATACCTTCCCGAGAGATATCGTCATGAGTTGCTTGCTAGGTTATATGGCTTGCGGCAAGGGGGCAAGAGTGTGATGGCCTATTTTGACGAGTTCCAACAACTCATGTTGAAACTTGATCATCGTGGGGAGCAAATCAGTCATGACATCATCCGGTTCAAGTGTGGGTTGAACAAAGAGATCTCCACTCATTTGACCCTTCATCGGTTTGAAACCATCGACGGTATATTCCAAGCGGCCCTAGAGATTGAAAGGGAACTTAAGGAGAGATCATCCTTCAAGGCAAGGGTACAAGCTCCCTCGGGTTGGCCCAAAAACAAGGACCAACCCGCCCCTACGAAGCTGCCCGAGTCCAAAACAGTCCACTACGAGTCCAAAACAGTCCCTAAATTCCCTCCGAAACCGGAGGCTCACAAATATCCCAACCCAAAGGGATTCCAATGCTTCAAGTGCCAAGGTTGGGGGCATAAGGCCAATGAATGTCCGAACCGGCGCAATGTGATCCTACGAGAAGGGAAAGTGTACTACCTTGGTGAGGAGGTGGTTTCCGAAAGGGGGGAGGATGAGGCCGAGCCTCAAGATGGAGAGGAAGCTGAAAATGGGCCGAATGATGATGAATTAGATGGTAGTGAAGATGCCTATCCACAAGAAGGGGAGTGTGTGGTTCCTAACTTTGTGGTTAGACGTGTCATGATTAGTAAGGCGATAGATGACCCGAGTCAAAGGGAAAATCTATTCCATACTAAGTGTCTTGTAAAGGGGAGTGTGTGCACCTTGGTGATTGATAGTGGTAGTTGTACGAATGTTGCGAGCCAAGCTATGGTAAATTTCTTGAAGCTGCCAACTACACCACACACTAGTCCTTACAAGCTACAATGGTTGAACGATTGTGGTGAATTAAGGGTCGCAAGGCAATGTGTGATTCGGTTTAAGGTAGGAAACTACCACGATGAAGTGCTTTGTGACGTGATCCCAATGCAAGCATGTCACTTGTTGTTAGGTAGACCATGGCAATATGATAGGTCTACTAAACACGATGGGAGGTCCAACCGGTATACGCTTGAGAAGGATGGCCGAAAGGTCACACTTCACCCTCTTTCACCCTCCCAAGTACATGAGTGGCATCAAAAGATGAGAGAGTTAAAAGGAAAGGGAAAGGAAACCGGGAAAGGAGAAAAGGGGGGGGATGCCGTAGGTGAGGAAGTAGGGCCATCCGAATCTGTCCCAACCACAAAGGAGATGGAAAACGTAGTGATGTTGGCTAGGAGGAAAGAACTCTTCATGGACCATGATGAAAACAAGCCGATGTTACTGTTGGCCCATTGTTTTAATACTAACCCCACTAATTCTTCCATTTCCCCTTTGATTTCTTGTGCGTTGCAGGAGTATGAAGATGTATTTCCTCAAGAACTTCCGCAAGGATTGCCCCCACTTCGGGGAATTGAGCACCAAATTGATTTGGTGCCGGGTTCACAACTTCCAAACAAACCGGCCTATAGGAGCAATCCCATGGACACTAAGGAGCTTGAGAGGCAAGTTGAGGAGCTTCTCAACAAGGGATACATCAAGGAAAGCATGAGTCCGTGTGCTGTTCCGGTGCTTTTGGTACCAAAGAAGGACGGAACTTGGCGCATGTGCGTCGATTGTAGAGCCATCAACAAAATCACTATAAGGTATCGTCATCCAATTCCTAGACTAGATGATATGTTAGATGAGCTCCACGGATCTTGTTTGTTTTCTAAAGTGGACCTTAGGAGCGGCTATCACCAAATTCGCATGCAACCCGGTGATGAGTGGAAGACCGCATTCAAGACCAAATTCGGTCTATATGAGTGGCTGGTCATGCCCTTCGGCCTTACCAATGCTCCTAGCACATTTATGAGGCTAATGAATCATGTAATGAAGCCTTATATTGGAAAGTTTGTGGTGGTTTACTTTGATGATGTGTTGGTGTATAGTAAATCTATTAATGATCATGTAATGCATTTGAGATGTGTGTTTGATGTGCTCCGAAAGGAGAAGCTGTATGCCAACATGGAGAAGTGTTCTTTTGGTGTTGATAAAGTTATATTCTTGGGTTTTGTCGTGAGCTCACGGGGTGTGGAAGTGGACGATTCCAAGATAGACTCTATCCGAAGTTGGCCGACCCCTAAAACTATTGGAGAAATCCGAAGTTTCCACGGGTTGGCAAGCTTTTATAGGAGGTTTGTCAAAGGATTTAGTTCCATAGAAGCCCCCTTGACCGAGGTAATTAGAAAGGACGGACCCTTTAAATGGGGTGATGAGCAAGCTAGGGCTTTTGAGGCCTTGAAAGCTACGCTCATCTCGGCGCCTTTATTGCAATTGCCCGATTTTGATAAGATGTTTGAAATAGAGTGTGATGCTAGTAAAGTTGGTATCGGGGCTATTTTGATGCAAGAAGGTAAGCCCGTTGCTTATTTCAGTGAAAAGCTCAAAGGGGCAACTCTTAATTACTCAACTTATGATTTGGAGTTGTACGCCCTTGTTAGAGCTTTGGGAAATTGGCAACATTATTTGTGGCCTAAGGAGTTTGTGATACGAACGGATCATGAGTCGTTGAAACACCTTAAGAGCCAAGACAAGCTGAATAGGCGTCATGCTAAGTGGATTGAGTTCATCGAGACTTTCCCTTATGTAATTCATTACAAAAGGGGAAAGGAAAATGTTGTTGCCGATGCCTTGTCTAGGAAGCATGTGCTTGTTGCTACCTTGTCTTCGAAATTGATGGGTTTTGAGAGCTTGCGGTTGTTGTATCCCGAGGATCCTACCTTTGCTCCTATTTTTAGGGAATGCGAAGAGTGGGGAAGGGACCGTTGGCTCAAGGAGAATAACCATTCCTCCTACTCTCGGTTCGATGGGTATTTGTTCAAAGGGAGGAGGTTGTGTGTTCCTTCTAGTTCTTGGAGGGAATTATTTGTAAGGGAGGCCCATGACGGAGGCCTCATGGGTCACTTTGGGGTAGACAAGACCCTCGGAATCTTAGAGGAGAACTTCTATTGGCCCAAAATGCGCAAAGACGTCACTAAAATTTGTAGTCAATGCGTGGCCTGCCGGAGTGCGAAATCTCGTCTCTTACCCCAAGGATTATACACCCCACTCCCTACTCCCCTTAGGCCTTGGTTGGACATCTCGATGGATTTTGTTTTGGGGCTGCCAAGGACTAGAAAGGGCCGAGATAGCATTTTTGTTATTGTTGATAGATTCTCTAAAATGGCTCATTTTATTCCATGTACTAAAACCGAGGATGCTAGTAGTGTAGCTTCATTATTTGTTGAACATGTTGTCAAGCTTCACGGGGTACCGAGGACTATTGTGAGCGATAGGGACTCCAAGTTCCTAAGTCTCTTTTGGAAGTCCATGTGGGGTAGGCTTGGAACGAAGTTACTTTTCTCCACGTCTTGCCACCCACAAACCGATGGCCAAACGGAGGTAGTAAATAGAACCTTAGGGTCTATGCTACGTTCTATGGTTAAAGGTAAACTGACTTCATGGGAAGATCACCTACCCTTAGTGGAATTTGCCTACAACCGGGTAATACATTCGAGCACGGGAATGACTCCCTTTGAATGTGTTTACGGCCTGAATCCCCTTACCCCTTTAGATCTCACTCCTTTGTCTAGTGATCTCATGACCAGCTTAGATGGAAACAAAAGAGCCGAGGCAATGAAGAAAATGCATGAGACGGTGCGGATCAAGCTTGAAAAGAAGAATCAAGAGCCAAAAGGGCAAACAAAGGGAGAAGAAGGCTTGTGCTTGAACCCGGAGATTGGGTGTGGGTGCATCTTCGAAAAGATCGGTTTCCAGCTCATAGGAAGTCCAAATTGCTGCCAAGGGGTGATGGTCCTTTCCAAGTACTTGAGAGGATCAATGACAACGCCTACAAGATTGACCTTCCACCGGAATATCAAGTGCACAACACTTTCAACGTTGGTGATCTCTCCCTCGTGGATGCGGTTGAAGATGACCAAATGCTGAATTTGAGGCCAAATTCCTCTCAAGATGGAGAGGATGATACGGTTAGGACAGCCACACGGCCTTTCACACGAAGCCAAGCTCGGGAATTACAAAAACTCCAAGCTTTGTTCATGCAAATGGCCGTGTGTGAGTTGGTGATTGAACCAACCAAGGACTTAAACGTTTTTATGTGTGAAGAGGGGTCCTAATGTGTAATAAACTACTCTCCAAGGTTGGCACAAGAAGCAAGGGCGGATGAGTCATTTTACCCCTTTCCTTTTGTAGTATAAATAGAAGATGTGAGAGAGTTATTAGATAGTTTTTGAAATCTGAAATTTGTAACCTAAAATATCACAACATTTCCTCTCTCTTCCACCCTTGGAGCCGCCTCCAACATCTCACAAGTAGAGGAATACTTGTGTTGTATCTTTGGCTAGAAACAAGGGTTTTGAGGTCTTTGAGTGCCTCTTGGTCCTTGTAAGAACTTGGTGTTTACATTCTCTAGACTTAGGGTCCTCTCTTGATGTTAGGGTTCTTAGTATCTTGAATGTTATATGTCAAGTTATCTATCTTTTCTTTATCTTGTTGTTGTTGTTGTTGTTAATTTTGTTATCTTTAAAGACTAGTGAAGCCGTGTGGGGCTACTTTCGATTCACTAGCATTCTTGTTCATCTATTTGCTCTCTTGTTGTGTGCTGAAAACTAAAAATTGAACTTGTTATTCTTGTGTTGTTGGACTGAAATCCGAACCTACTTGTTGCTCTTGGTGTTGTTGGTTTGATCTTGTATCAGGTTTGGTCAATGGTAGGCTAAAAACATCCCCTCCAAGTATGATCCCATGCCCTCCATGTGACCAAAGCTTGATTCTTCACATTGTGACTTCGAATGATGTCGTCAAAAGCCAAGGCGGTCATTATTCTTGTATCATCCTCCCCTTCTTGAAAAGGATTCGACCTCGAATCCAAACCTTGCAAAAACCGAAGAGAGGACAAACAAATACAAATTCCTCATGGCATGAGGGTTAGGGTTAGCATAACAAATCATCTCAACACGCCAAGGTTGCACATATTTGCAATATAACCAAGAATCCTTTGAAAGGAATATTAAAAACTCAATAAAAGATGTACAAAGGATTTGGTTATAGGATACATCAAAAGTAACACTTTGCTTGGCATGTTGACCAAGCAACAAGTTTGGTGCACCAACATCACCATTTCTAAATTTGGCACCGGGGTCAAATGGGAAAAGTGGCCATAGACACGGGTCTCGACAACACTTCCCTTTCCCGTGGTCTACACCTAAACTAAATGACATACTCTCTACAATAACATACATATCATCCAAATCAAATAGAGAGTAGAGAAAGGTATCACTCAAATCGACTTCTACTAAGGTGCTCTCATGTGTGTACTCACTACTAGTTTCCCAATAATCACTATGAGTACTCTCAACAATGAAATCACACAAAGTAGAAGAAGAAGTAGCTTCCGCAACTACACATTCCTTACCCTTAAGAGTACCCTCATCTTCCAAGAAGAGATTTCCCTCTTTAGGAGGAATGTTGTCACACCATAGTGGGTTAGCATATAGGCTATAGCTTCCAAGGTAAGCTATACCGTCATTTTCACTACTAGGTTCATTAGAAGTGTTTAAATCATCTTCAAACAAGACATTACACCTAAAGAGAGTGTGTTCTACCGCACGGACAGATTTGGAATAAGCAAGTTCCTCGCACTCTAAATGATCAATATCAGGTTTCAAGGATGTTCCAAACACAAGATTACCCCAAGAAGCGATCTCGGGTTCACTCCCACTTTGTTGACCAACATTTTCAAATACTTCACTCACTTGAGTCCTATTAAGCACATCACACACATACTCAAGTGGGGAACAATTTTCACAAACAAGTTGATCAACACCAATTACACAAGACGATGTACTTCCGTTCAACATATAAGCTTCAACACTAGGTGGACATAAATTGATCTTACAAGAAGAGTCAATTTCGTCATCAATAGGATCAACTAGTGTATCCAAACTCACAATATGTACATCATCAACAAGAGGCACGAAATCATTAGACTCATAAATAAGTAAGCTACTACTCACACTCAATGGCTTACTAGCCACACAATTGTCATTCACATGCACTAAAGTGTAAGAGTTAGCTATTTTACCTTTAAGATCTTGAGTAGACTCTTCCTTGCCGTGAGGTGAAGGACCTCCACAAGCTTGGGCAGCAACTTCCTTTTGGCATTGTTCGCCTTCGCTTGCCATGTTGGTACCTACACAAATGTCCTTAGAAATGGAAGGACAACCAATGTTAGCATAGTTTGGTGGCAATCCCCTCACTTCGCTCCACATATCCTCTCCTTTTTCCACTCTCGGATTGCCACCTTGCACTCCCTTACTCCTCTCAATCTTTTGTCTCTCATCATAAATCGGATTGGAGTAGGTAAACATTTCTCTTTGCGGTTTGGGCAGCAAGTATATTATGAGGCGATTTCCCCATTGGTCTCTTACAATATTAGGCCAATTTTGCACGTTAGGAACTTGATGTCGTGCAAACCAATCGGCACCCAAGCTCATATGACCGTAGGTTAAGGAAAAAACATCGCACCACACCTCCTCATGGTAATCAAATTGGGAGAAGACAACTTTTACCCTCTCGGTAACCGTGAACTCGCCCAAGTAGTATGGAACAAGTAAAGGCTCTCGCAATAACCCCAAGTAATTAACCATGGACGGAAGAATGTAGTTTCCATAGTACCTATCATTCAACACCATAAGGCAGCCCGGTATCCCACAAATAGTCACCTTTCCGGAGTGTACACTCCTTCTTGGATCTACATTGTAAGGCATATGAGTACCCCTTAGTTTTGGAGATGCATATCCTCTTCTTCTCATTGGACAACCTCCACTAGAGCTAGTATAACCATTCACACTATATCGACTTTGATAAGAAGTACTACAAGGTGGAGAATATGGATCTTCATACTCCTCACGTGTACCCTCATCATAGCTCTCATAAGCTTTGCAAACAAAAGGGTTATACCTAACACCAAATCTAGGTTCGGAGTGAGAATTGTAAGACTCCTCACATGCCCCAACTTCATCATAAGATCCATCACGAGGTCCTACATCATCTCCAAAGTTACCATAAGCACTAGGCACTTCATTCACCTCATTTTCTCCCTTAAAACAGTAACTTTCAAATCTGCCCAAGTCTCGATCATGGCTATTTTCATAGCCTCCGCAATCTCCCTCAACTTCGTAGCCATAAAACCCTTCACTACAATCATAGTCTCCCATGTTGTAGTCACAATAATCCCCGGCTATCGAAGACATGTTCCCCTTATATCACCCTTTAAACCTACAAAATGAACAAACAAGATTAGTAGTAAAGCTCCTCACCAACACTCGTATACACTCACCTTTGTGATTCTCACAATTGGAGCGGCGAATATTGAAAGTTGCTTATACTCCGGTAGTCAATAGGATGTCAATTCTACTTGGCGGCCGGAATAGATTCTTGTTTGATCGACTCAAGGCACAAAAATAAAATTCACTTACGAACTTGAGACAAAGAAGTTACTACGAGTTAAAAATGAGAAAAGCACACAAACAACGAAGACACGAAGAAACGGATTCAATAATTAATCTACAACTAAGTAGGTGATTACTAGTTGTTAATTAATTCTAGAATCAAGACATGAAACTAATGAAACAATAAGATGAAACTAAGAATCTAAAATTTTTGAGCTCGGAAATATTGCGTGAACAGTAGCAGTGATGACATGGCAGTCACGTATTGGTTTCGGCCCCACACAACTTTTGTTGTCCAATTTCAAGTCTTGGTCAATTTTTCAATTTGGACTTTGGTGGAATTTGTTTAAGGAGGGAAATTCAAACAAGTCTTGGAGCCCTTTTCAATTTCAAGTTTTCAAGACTTGACTTTATTGTACTTCTCCTTAAAACATGGATCCGTAAATCATGGAAAAGTGTTGGAAAGTGGTTGAGACTTGATTGATAGGTCTTTGTTGGTTGTAGTGTCTTTCAAGACTAACAAATAATACACCTTTTTCCTTCAACTTTTTGGATTTAGCATTCACTTTATCTTCAACAATATATGAAGGTGGTGATGAACATCAAGAACAACAACAACAACAACAAGAACTACAACAATAATCTTCAAGAACACCAACAATTTTTCACACGGCCAACTCCAATCCACAATAACAATATCTCCAACACTTGGCCAAGACAACTACAACTTCAAAAAAATGGTTTTCAATCCACCAATTAACAACAATATCACGTGGCCAAGCTTATAACAACAACAAGATGAAAACCACAAGGCCAAAACAGTCCACCACAATGGCCAAGCTTATGTTCACAACAACCTTTCAACAAGTTCAAGCTCAAGTTTAGATCTAGACTCAAAGTGTTAGTGGACAAGAAAACTAACACTAGGAACAACAAAACAAACAAGAACACTATTAGATCTAGACATACAACAACAAATCTCGGCCAAGACACAACAAGAACACGATTTTGGCCAAGAACACAAACACGGACAGATTGCTATTTTTCTGGAAATTTCAGTTTTCCTTTTTTTTTTTTTTTTTTAACAAGAAAGCCCAAGATTGATCTTGTAGGAACAAGATCAAGCCATGCTTTGATACCAAATGATACGGGATCGACAAGGGAAGCACGAAACAACTCCAAAACAGTCCACTAATCTTAAGGATTTGAGGACCAAGATGGAGACCACTCTCGGATTCGCTACCAACAACAAGAATACAAGATACAAGGGTGTATTTCAACACCAAAACAGCTACAAAACGTGATGAACAAGATGTACAACAACAATACAATTTTCGGATCCAACGAAGGCCCAAAACAGTCCACTACAACAACACATACACGATTGCAAGAAAAATAAAGATAGATAGTGAGACCAAGATTATTACAAGATTAAGAACTAAAGAGTATATTAAACTCAAAAAACCCTAATGAATGTAACAATCAAAACCACACTCTTACGGTGACCACCAAGGGAACGAACTCGCCTCAAGATCTACCGTTTCCAAGCAAAGAACAATGTTAGCTTTTCCAAGCCCTATACTAGAATTACACTAAGTTGGTCTTCTCTCAAGAGAGAGGATTTTAAGAGTCTCAAAATCTCATTTTTTTCATCCACCAAAAACTAAGTGAAAATAAGACTAAGGGGCCTATTTATAGTGTATTACAAAAGAAGACAAAAAGACCATATTACCCTTAATGAGAGGGGCGGCCTTGGTGTGTTGGAAGACAATATGAATTGTCCAAAATGCCCCTTAGGCTAAGTGACCGAAATGCCCTTAGTAAAGGCACCAAAACCGTGAACCAACAAAGGTGGTCCAAATTCGAGAGTCCTTAAGTCTTCAAGGCTCCAATCAATCTTCCACACTTGGGTTTGGTCAATGGTAGGCTAAAAACATCCCCTCCAAGTATGATCCCATGCCCTCCATGTGACCAAAGCTTGATTCTTCACATTGTGACTTCGAATGATGTCGTCAAAAGCCAAGGCGGTCATTATTCTTATATCACACACCATGGCCTCCCCTCTCATTAAGGGCAAAGTGGTCTTGTTATCTTCATTTGCAATGTATTATAAATAGGCCCCCTTAGTCTTATTTTCACTAGTTTTTGAATGATGAAGAATTGAAAGACATATTTTTCTCTCTTTTGAGAGTGTAACACCATTAGTTGTAGGACTTGGAAAAGTCACCCTTAGCATAGGGCTTGGAAAAGCCAATATTGATCTTTGCTTGGAAACGGTAGATCTTGAGGCGAGTTCATTCCCTTGGTGGTCACCGTAAGAGTGTGGTTTTGATTGTTACATTCATTAGGGGTTAGTGTTTAAATACACTTGGTTCTTAATCTTGTAATAATCTTGGTCTCACTATCTATCTTTATTTTCTTGCAAATCGTGTATGTGTTGTGTAGTGGACTGTTTTGGGGTCTTCGTTGAATCCGAAACTTGTATTATTGTTGTTCATCTTGTTCATCACGTTTTGTCACTGTTTTGGTGTTGAAATATACTCTTGTATCTTGTATTCTTGTTGTTGGTAGCGAATCCGAGTGAGGTCTCCATCTTGGTCCTCGAATCCTTAAGATTAGTGGACTGATTTGGTGTTTGTTTCGTGCTTCCCTTGTCAATCCCGTATCATTTGGATACGGGACAAATGGCCATCTTATCTTTTGATGACATTTTTGGAGACCAACACATAGAGACTCAAGACTTGGTCACCTTGAGAAAACAAGAACATGCATGGAGGACCCGTTTTGAGCATAACTTAAAGCAATCTCGCGTGTGGAAGATTGCTTGGAGAATTTAAGGTTGAGGACTCACGGTTTTGGACCTTAATTAAGGGTATTTTGGTCATTACACATGGTGTATTTACACACCATGGCCGCCCCTCTCATTAAGGGCAAAGTGGTCTTGTTATCTTCATTTGCAATGTATTATAAATAGGCCCCCTTAGTCTTATTTTCACTAGTTTTTGAATGATGAAGAATTGAAAGACATATTTTTCTCTCTTTTGAGAGTGTAACACCATTAGTTGTAGGACTTGGAAAAGTCACCCTTAGCATAGGGCTTGGAAAAGCCAATATTGATCTTTGCTTGGAAACGGTAGATCTTGAGGCGAGTTCATTCCCTTGGTGGTCACCGTAAGAGTGTGGTTTTGATTGTTACATTCATTAGGGGTTAGTGTTTAAATACACTTGGTTCTTAATCTTGTAATAATCTTGGTCTTACTATCTATCTTTATTTTCTTGCAAATCGTGTATGTGTTGTGTAGTGGACTGTTTTGGGGTCTTCGTTGAATCCGAAACTTGTATTATTGTTGTTCATCTTGTTCATCACGTTTTTTCACTGTTTTGGTGTTGAAATATACTCTTGTATCTTGTATTCTTGTTGTTGGTAGCGAATCCGAGTGAGGTCTCCATCTTGGTCCTCGAATCCTTAAGATTAGTGGACTGATTTGGTGGTTGTTTTGTGCTTCCCTTGTAAATCCCGTATCATTTGGTATCAAAGCATGGCTTGATCTTGTTCCTACAAGATCAATCTTGGGCTTGCTTGTTAGAAAATAAACAAAAAAAAAATTGTTGAAAAGCTGAAAATTTCAGAAAAATTGCAATCTGTCCATTGTTGTTGTCTTGGCCGAAATTGTGTTCTTAGCCGAGATTTGTTCTTGAGTCTAGGTCTAGATGTCTTTTACTTGTCTTGTGTGTTTGTAGTGTTAGTTTTGTTCCTCACTAACACTTTGAGTCGATCCAAACTTGAGCTTGAATTGTTAATATTGTTGTTGTGAACAAAGTGTGGCCGATTGGATGTTGTTGTTCTAGCCTTGACCGAGTTGAAGGCCTTGTGTTGTGGTGTTGTTGTAGATCTTGAAAAGAGTATTGTTGTTGTTCTTGAAGTTCTTCACAACCTTCATCTCTTGTTAAAAAAAAAAAAAAAAAAAAAAAAAAAAAAACTGAAATGCAACACCAAAGAGACTTGGCCGTTGTTGGTCTTGTAATCTTGGCCGTGTGAAAACATTATTATCTTGGAGTTGGCCTTGTGGCTTTCATCTTGTTGTTGTTATAAGCTTGGCCACGTGATATTGTTGTTAATTGGTGGATCGAGAACCATTTTGTTGAAGGTGTAGTTGTCTTGGCCAAGTGTTGGAGATATTGTTATTGTGGAATTTGGGAGTGGCCGTGTGAAAATTGTTGGTGTTCTTGGAGATTATTGTTGTAGTTCTTGGTGTTGTTGTTGTTGTTCTTGATGTTCATCACCACCTTCATATATTGTTGAAGATAAAGTGAATGTTAAATCTAAAAAGTTGAAGGAAAAGGGTGTATTATTTGTTAGTCTTGAAAGACACTACAACCAACCTTCCTATCAATCAAGTCTCAACCACTTTCCAATACTTTTCCATGATTTAAGGATCCATGTTTTAAGGAGAAGTACAATAAAGTCAAGTCTTGAAAACTTGAAATTGAAAAGGGCTCCAAGACTTGTTTGAATTTCCCTCCTTAAACAAATTCCACCAAAGTCCAAATTGAAAAATTGACCAAGACTTGAAATTGGACAACAAAGTTGTGTGGGACCGAGACCAATACGTGGCTGCCACATCATCAAGTTACTGTTCACGCATCAAATTTTGGCTCAAATTTGAGATTTCTTAGTTTCATTTTTATTGTCTCTTAGTTCGTTTGTTGGTTCGAACACTAATTGACAACCTAGTAATCTCCTACTAGTTTGTAAGTTAGTTTTGTGTCCGTTTGTCGTGTCTTTGTTATTTGTGTGCTTTTCTCATTTTTAACTCGTAGTAACTTCTTTGTTTCAAGTTCGTAAGTAGATTTTGTGTTGTGTCTTGAGTCGATCAAACAAGAATCTATTCCGGCCGCCAAGTAGAATTGACATCCTATTGACTACCGGAGTATAAGCAACTTTCAATATTCGCCGCTCCAATTGTGAGAATCACAAAGGTGAGTGTATCGAGTGTTGGTGAGGAGCTTTACTACTAATCTTGTTTGTTCATTTTGTAGGTTTAAAGGGTGATATAAGGGGAACATGACTTCGATAGCCGGGGATTATTGTGACTACAATATGGGAGACTATGATTGTAGTGAGGGTTTTTATGGCTACGAAGTTGAGGGAGATTGCGGAGGCTATGAAAATAGTCATGATCAAAACATAGGCAGATTTGAAAGTTACTGTTTTGAGGGAGAAAATGAGGTGAATGAAGTGCCTAGTGCTTATGGTGACTTTGGAGATGATGTAGGACCTCGTGATGGATCTTATGATGAAGTTGGGACATGTGAGGAGTCTCGCACTCCCCACTCCGAACCTAGATTTGGTGTTAGGTATAACCCTTTCGTTCGCAAACCTTATGAGAGCTATGATGAGAGTACACGTGAGGAGTGTGAAGATTCATATTCTCCACCTTGTAGTACTTCTTATCAAGGTCGATATAGTGTGAATGGTTATACTAGCAATAGTGTAGGTTTTCCAATGAGAAGAAGAGGGTATGCATCTCCAAAACCGAGGGGTACTCATGTGCTTTACAATGTTGATCCGAGAAGGAGTGTACACTCCGGAAAGGTGACCATTTGTGGGATACCGGGCTGCCTCGTTGTGTTAAATGATAGGTACTATAGAAACTACATTGTTCCATCCATGGTTGATTACTTGGGATTATTTTGCGAGCCTTTACTTGTTCCATACTTCTTGGACAGGTTTAAGGTTACCGAGAGGGTAAAAGTTGTCTTCTCCCAATTTAATTACCATGAGGAGGTGTGGTGTGATGTTTTTCCCATAACCTATGGTTATGTGAGCTTGGGCGCCGATTGGTTTGCACAACATAAAGTTCCAAATATGCAAAATTGGCATAATATTGTAAGAGACCGATGGGGAAATTGCCTTGAGACGTACATTCTGCCCGGGCCGCAAAAAGAAGTTCCTACCTACTCCAATTCAACTTATTATGAGAGACAAAAGATTGAGAGGAGTAAGGGAGTGAAAGGTGGTAATCCGAGAGTGGAAAAAGGAGAGGTTGTGTTGAGCGAAGTGAGGGGATTACCACCAAACTATACTAACATTGGTTGTCCTTCTATTTCTAAGGACATTTGTGTAGGTACCAACATGGCAAGCGAAGAAGAACAATGCCAAAAGGAAGTTGCTGCCCAAACTTTTGGAGGACCTTCACACCATGACAAAGAAGAATCTACTCAAGGACTTCAAGGTAAAATGGCAAACTCTTACACTTTTGTACATGTGAATGATAATTGTGTGGCTAGTAGCCCATTGAATGTGAGTTGTAGCTTGCCTATATGTGAGTGTATTGTTTCTTTGCCACTTGAGGATGATGTACATGTTGTGAGTGTGGATACACTAGTTGATCCTATTGATGACCGAATAGACTCTTCTTGTAAGATCGATTTATGTCCACCTAGTGTTGAAACCATTATGTTGAATGAAAGTACGTTATCTTCTGAAATTTGTGTTGATCAACTTATGTGTGAAAATTATCCACCACTTGAGTATGTGTGTGATGTGCTTAATAGGACTCAAGTGAGTGAAATATTTGAAAATGTTGGTCAACAAAGTGAGAATGAACCCGAGAGCTCTTCTTGGGGTAATATTGTGTTTGAAACATCCTTGAAACTTGATATTGATCATTTAGAGAGTGAGGAACTTTCTTGTTCCAAATCTGTCCGTGAGGTAGATCACACTCTTTTTAGGAATAATGTCTTGTTTGAAGATGATTTAAACACTCCTAATGAACCTAGTGGTGAAAATGACGGTATAGCTTGCCTTGGAAGCTATAGCCTATATGCTAACCCACTATGGTGTGACAACATTCCTCCTAAAGAGGGAAATCTCTTCTTGGAAGATGAGAGTACTCTTAAGGGTAAGGAATGTGTAGTTGCGGAAGCTACTTCTTCTTCTACTTTGTGTGATTTCATTGTTGAGAGTACTCATGGTGATTATTGGGAAACTAGTAATGAGTACACACATGAGAGCACCTTAGTAGAAGTCGATTTGAGTGATACCTTTCTCTACTCTCTATTTGATTTGGATGATATGTATGTTATTGTAGAGAGTATGTCATTTAGTTTAGGTGTAGATCTCGGGAAAGGGAAGTGTTGTCGAGACCCATGTCTATGGCCACTTTTCCCATTTGACCCCGGTGCCAAATTTAGAAATGGTGATGTTGGTGCACCAAACTTGCTGCTTGGTCTACATGACAAGCAAAGTGGCACTCTTGATGTATCCTATAACCAAATCCTTTGTACATCTTTTATTGAGTTTTTAATATTCCTTTCAAAGGATTCTTGGTTATATTGCAAATATGTGCAACCTTGGCATGTTGAGATGATTTGTTATGCTAACCCTAACCCTCATGCCATGAGGAGTTTGCATTTGTTGGTCCTCTTTTCGGTTTTGCAAGGTTTGGATTCGAGGTCGAATCCTTTTCAAGAAGGGGAGGATGATACGGGACAAATGGCCATCTTATCTTTTGATGACATTTTTGGAGACCAACACATAGAGACTCAAGACTTGGTCACCTCGAGAAAACAAGAACATGCATGGAGGACCCGTTTTGAGCATAACTTAAAGCAATCTCGCGTGTGGAAGATTGCTTGGAGAATTTAAGGTTGAGGACTCACGGTTTTGGACCTTAATTAAGGGTATTTTGGACATTACACATGGTGTATTTACACACCATGGCCGCCCCTCTCATTAAGGGCAAAGTGGTCTTGTTATCTTCATTTGCAATGTATTATAAATAGGCCCCCTTAGTCTTATTTTCACTAGTTTTTGAATGATGAAGAATTGAAAGACATATTTTTCTCTCTTTTGAGAGTGTAACACCATTAGTTGTAGGACTTGGAAAAGTCACCCTTAGCATAGGGCTTGGAAAAGCCAATATTGATCTTTGCTTGGAAACGGTAGATCTTGAGGCGAGTTCATTCCCTTGGTGGTCACCGTAAGAGTGTGGTTTTGATTGTTACATTCATTAGGGGTTAGTGTTTAAATACACTTGGTTCTTAATCTTGTAATAATCTTGGTCTCACTATCTATCTTTATTTTCTTGCAAATCGTGTATGTGTTGTGTAGTGGACTGTTTTGGGGTCTTCGTTGAATCCGAAACTTGTATTATTGTTGTTCATCTTGTTCATCACGTTTTATCACTGTTTTGGTGTTGAAATATACTCTTGTATCTTGTATTCTTGTTGTTGGTAGCGAATCCGAGTGAGGTCTCCATCTTGGTCCTCGAATCCTTAAGATTAGTGGACTGATTTGGTGGTTGTTTCGTGCTTCCCTTGTAAATCCCGTATCAAAATTCCCTCCGAAACCGGAGGCTCACAAATATCCCAACCCCAAGGGGTTCTAATGTTTCAAGTGCCAAGGTTGGGGGCATAAGGCCAATGAATGTCCGAACCGGCGCAATGTGATCCTACGAGAAGGGAAAGTGTACTACCTTGGTGAGGAGGTGGTTTCCGAAAAGGGGGAGGATGAGGCAGAGCCTCAAGATGGAGAGGGAGCTGAAAATGGGCCGAATGATGATGAATTAGATGGTAGTGAAGATGTCTATCCACAAGAAGGGGAGTGTGTGGTTCCAAACTTTGTGGTTAGACGTGTCATGATTAGTAAGGCGATAGATGACCCGAGTCAAAGGGAAAATCTATTCCATACTAAATGTCTTGTAAAGGGGAGTGTGTGCACCTTGGTGATTGATAGTGGTAGTTGTACAAATGTTGCGAGCCATGCTATGGTAAATTTCTTGAAGCTACCAACTATACTACACACTAGTCCTTACAAGCTACAATGGTTGAACGATTGTGGTGAATTAAAGGTCACAAGGCAATGTGTGATTCGGTTTAAGGTGGGAAACTACCACGATGAAGTGCTTTGTGACGTGATCCCAATGCAAGCATGTCACTTGTTGTTAGGTAGACCATGGCAATATGATAGGTCTACTAAACACGATGGGAGGTCCAACCGGTATACGCTTGAGAAGGATGGCCAAAAGGTCACACTTCATCCTCTTTCACCCTCCCAAGTAAATGAGTGGCATCAAAAGATGAGAGAGTTGAAGGGAAAGGGGAAGGAATCCGAAAAGGGAGAAAAGGGGGGGGGATGCCGTAGGTGAGAAAGTAGGGACATCCGAGGCTGCCCCAACGACACGGGAGATGGAAAACGTAGTAATGTTGGCTAGGAGGAAAGAACTCTTCGTGGACCATGATGAAAACAAGCCGATGTTACTTTTGGCCCATTGTTTTAATACTAACCCCACTAATTCTTCCATTTCCCCTTTGATTTCTTGTGTGTTGCAGGAGTATGAAGATGTATTTCCTCAAGAACTTCCACAAGGATTGCCCCCACTTCGGGGAATTGAGCACCAAATTGATTTGGTGCCGGGTTCACAACTTCCAAACAAACCGGCCTATAGGAGCAATCCCATGGACACTAAGGAGCTTGAAAGACAAGTTGAGGAGCTTCTCAACAAGGGATACATCAAGGAAAGCATGAGTCCGTGTGCTGTTCCGGTGCTTTTGGTACCGAAGAAGGACGGAACTTGGCGCATGTGCATCGATTGTAGAGCCATCAACCAAATCACTATAAGGTATCGTCATCCAATCCCTAGGCTAGATGATATGTTAGATGAGCTCCACGGATCTTGTTTGTTTTCCAAAGTGGACCTTAGGAGCGGCTATCACCAAATTCGCATGCGGTTCGGTGATGAGTGGAAGACCGCATTCAAGACCAAATTCGGTCTATATGAGTGGCTGGTCATGCCCTTCGGCCTTACCAATGCTCCTAGCACCTTTATGAGGCTAATGAATCATGTAATGAAGCCTTATATTGGAAAGTTTGTGGTGGTTTACTTTGATGATGTGTTGGTGTATAGTAAATCTATTGATGATCATATAATGCATTTGAGATGTGTGTTTGATGTGCTCCGAAAGGAGAATCTGTATGCCAACATGGAGAAGTGTTCTTTTGGTGTTGATAAGGTTATATTCTTGGGTTTTGTCGTGAGCTCAAGGGGTGTGGAAGTGGACGACTCCAAGATAGACTCTATTCGAAGTTGGCCGACCCCTAAAACTATTGGAGAAATCCGAAGTTTCCACGGGTTGGCAAGCTTTTATAGGAGGTTTGTCAAAGGATTTAGTTCCATAGCAGCCCCCTTGACCGAGGTAATTAGAAAGGACGGACCCTTTAAATGGGGTGATGAGCAGGCTAGGGCTTTTGAGGCCTTGAAAGCTACGCTCATCTCGGCGCCTTTATTACAATTGCCCGATTTTGATAAGATGTTTGAAGTAGAGTGTGATGCTAGTAAGGTTGGCATCGGGGCTGTTTTGATGCAAGAAGGTAAGCCCGTTGCTTATTTCAGTGAAAATCTCAAAGGGGCAACTCTTAATTACTCAACTTATGATTTGGAGTTGTACGCCCTTGTTAGAGCTTTGGGAAATTGGCAACATTATTTGTGGCCTAAGGAGTTTGTGATACGAACGGATCATGAGTCGTTGAAACACCTTAAGAGCCAAGACAAGTTGAATAGGCGTCATGCTAAGTGGATTGAGTTCATCGAGACTTTCCCTTATGTAATTCATTACAAAAGGGGAAAGGAAAATGTTGTTGCCGATGCCTTGTCTAGGAAGCATGTGCTTGTTGCTACCTTGTCTTCGAAATTGATGGGTTTTGAGAGCTTGCGGTTAGTGTATCCCGAGGATCCTACCTTTGCTCCTATTTTTAGGGAATGCGAAGAGTGGGGAAGGGACCGTTGGCTTAAGGAGAATGACCATTCCTCCTACTCTCGGTTCGATGGGTATTTGTTCAAAGGGAGGAGGTTGTGTGTTCCTTCTAGTTCTTGGAGGGAATTATTTGTGAGGGAGGCCCATGACGGAGGCCTCATGGGGCACTTTGGGGTAGACAAGACCCTCAGAATCTTAGAGGAGAACTTCTATTGGCCCAAAATGCGCAAAGACGTCACTAAAATTTGTAGTCAATGCGTGGCCTGCCGGAGTGCGAAATCTCGTCTCCTACCTCAAGGATTATACACCCCACTCCCTACTCCCCTTAGACCTTGGTTGGACATTTCGATGGATTTTGTTTTGGGGCTGCCAAGGACTAGAAAGGGCCGAGATAGCATTTTTGTTATTGTTGATAGATTCTCTAAAATGGCTCATTTTATTCCATGTGCTAAAACCGAGGATGCTCGTAGTGTAGCTTCATTATTTGTTGAACATGTTGTAAAGCTTCACGGGGTACCGAGGACTATTGTGAGCGATAGGGACTCCAAGTTCCTAAGTCTCTTTTGGAAGTCCATGTGGGGTAGGCTTGGAACGAAGTTACTTTTCTCCACGTCTTGCCACCCACAAACCGATGGCCAAACGGAGGTAGTAAATAGAACCTTAGGGTCTATGCTACGTTCTATGGTTAAAGGTAAGCTGACTTCATGGGAAGATCACCTACCCTTGGTGGAATTTGCATACAACCGGGTAATACATTCGAGCACGGGAATGACTCCCTTTGAATGTGTTTACGGCCTGAATCCCCTTACCCCTTTAGATCTCACTCCTTTGTCTAGTGATCTCATGACCAGCTTAGATGGCAATAAAAGAGCCGAGGCAATGACGAAAATGCATGAGACGGTGCGGATCAAGCTTGAAAAGAAGAACCAAGAGGTTGCAAAAAGGGTAAACAAAGGGAGAAAAAGGCTTGTGCTTGAACCCGGAGATTGGGTGTGGGTGCATCTTCGAGAGGAACGGTTTCCAGCTCAAAGGAAGTCCAAATTGCTGCCAAGGGGTGATGGTCCTTTCCAAGTACTTGAGAGAATCAATGACAACGCCTACAAGATTGACCTTCCACCGGAATATCAAGTGCACAACACTTTCAACGTTGGTGATCTCTCCCTCGTGGATGCGGTTGAAGATGACCAAATGCTGAATTTGAGGTCAAATTCCTCTCAAGATGGAGAGGATGATACGGTTGGGGCAGCCTCCACAGGTACACGGCCTTTCACACGAAGCCAAGCTCGGGAATTACAAAAACTCCAAGCCTTGTTCATGCAAATGGCCGTGTGTGAGTTGGTGATTGAACCAACCAAGGACCTAAACGTTTCTTTGTGTGAAGAGAGGTCTTAATGTGTAATAAACTACTCTCCAAGGTTGGCACAAGAAGCAAGGGCGGATGGGTCATTTTACCCCTTTTGTTTGTAGTATAAATAGAACAAGCTAGAGAGTTATCCCTTAGTTTTTGAATGCTGATTTTTGTAACCTAAAAACACTAAACATTTCTCTCTCTCTCTACTCTTAGAAGCCGCCCCTTTATCTCACAAGTAGAGGGATACTTGTGTTGTCTCTTTGGCTAGAAACAAGGGTTTTGAGGTCGTTGAGTGCCTCTTGGTCCTCGTAAGAACTTGGTGTTTATATTCATTAGACTTAGGGTCCTCTCTTGATGTTAGGGTTCTTAGTTTCTTGAATGTTATATGTCAAGTTATCTATCTTTCATTATCTTGTTGTTGTTGTTGATTTTGCTATCTTAAAGTCTAGTGAAGCCGTGTGGGGCTCTTTTCGATTCACTAGCATTGTTATCTATCTTGTTGTTCTTGTGTTGTTGGACTGAAAAACCGAAACTTAAACTTGTTGTGCTTGTGTTGTTGGACTGAAATCCGAGCCTACTTGAATCTCTTGGTGTTGTTGGTTTGATTTTTGTATCAAATCAAGACATGAAACTAATGAAACAATAAGATGAAACTAAGAATCTAAAATTTTGAGCTCGGAAATATTGCGTGAACAGTAGCAGTGATGACATGGCAGTCACGTATTGGTTTCGGTCCCACACAACTTTTGTTGTCCAATTTCAAGTCTTGGTCAATTTTTTAATTTGGACTTTGGTGGAATTTGTTTAAGGAGGGAAATTCAAACAAGTCTTGGAGCCCTTTTCAATTTCAAGTTTTCAAGACTTGACTTTATTGTACTTCTCCTTAAAACATGGATCCTTAAATCATGGAAAAGTGTTTGAAAGTGGTTGAGACTTGATTGATAGGTCTTTGTTGGTTGTAGTGTCTTTTAAGACTAACAAATAATACACCCTTTTCCTTCAACTTTTTAGATTTAACATTCACTTTATCTTCAACAATATATGAAGGTGGTGATGAACATCAAGAACAACACAACAACACCAAGAACTACAACAATAATCTCCAAGAACACCAACAATTTTCACACGGCCACTCCCAAATTCCACAATAACAATATCTCCAACACTTGGCCAAGACAACTACAACTTCAACAAAATGGTTCTCAATCCACCAATTAACAACAATATCACGTGGCCAAGCTTATAACAACAACAAGATGAAAGCCACAAGGCCAAAACAGTCCACCACAACACTGTTCAACAACAAATCGGCCAAGTCCAAGTTCACGTATACAACACCAACAATGTAAGCTCAAACTTAGATTTAGACTAAAGAGTGTTAGAGATGAAGAAAACTAACACTAGAAACAACAAAACAAGAAAAAATCTCGGCCAAGACACAACAATAACACAATTTCGGCCAAGAACACAAAATGGACAGATTTGCTTCTTTTTTTGATTTTTTTTTTTTTTGAATTTTCTAACAAGCAAGCCCAAGATTGATCTTGTAGGAACAATATCAAGCCATGCTTTGATACCAAATGATACGGGATTGACAAGGGAAACACGAAACAAACACCAAATCAGTCCACTAATCTTAAGGATTCGAGGACCAAGATGGAGACCTCACTCGGATTCGCTACCAACAACAAGAATACAAGATACAAGAGTATATTTTAACACCAAAACAGTTACAAAACGTGATGAACAAGATGAACAACAATAATACAAGTTTCGGATTCAACGAAGACCCCAAAACAGTCCACTACACAACACATACACGATTTGCAAGAAAAATAAAGATAGATAGTGAGACCAAGATTATTACAAGATTAAGAACCAAGTGTATTTCAACACTAACCCCTAATGAATGTAACAATCAAAACCACACTCTTACGGTGACCACCAAGGGAATGAACTCGCCTCAAGATCTACCGTTTCCAAGCAAAGATCAATATTGGCTTTTCCAAGCCCTATGCTAAGGGTGACTTTTCCCAAGTCCTACAACTAAGGGTGTTACACTCTCAAAAGAGAGAAGTTAGGTCTTTCAATTCTTCATCCTTCTAAAATCTACAAGAAATGAGCTAAAATGGCCTATTTATAGTGTATTACAAAAGAAGACAAAAAGACCACCTTGCCCTTAATGATAGGTGCGGCCATGGTGTGTTAATACACCATGTGTAATGTCCAAAATGCCCTTAATTAAGGTCCAAAACCGTGAGTCCTCAATCTTAAATGCTCCAAGCAATCTTCCACACGCGAGATTGCTTTAAGTTATGCTCAAAACAGGTTCTCCATGCATGTTCTTGTATTCTCGAGGTGACCAAGTCTTGATCCTCTATATGTTGGCCTCCAAAGATGTCATCAAAATATAAGATGGCCATTTGTCCCGTATCAGGAAGTCCATGTGGGGTAGGCTTGGAACGAAGTTACTTTTCTCCACGTCTTGCCACCCACAAACCGATGGCCAAACGGAGGTAGTAAATAGAACCTTAGGGTCTATGCTACGTTCTATGGTTAAAGGTAAACTGACTTCATGGGAAGATCACCTACCCTTGGTGGAATTTGCATACAACCGGGTAATACATTCGAGCACGGGAATGACTCCCTTTGAATGTGTTTACGGCCTGAATCCCCTTACCCCTTTAGATCTCACTCCTTTGTCTAGTGATCTCATGACCAGCTTAGATGGAAATAAAAGATCCGAGGCAATGAAGAAAATGCATGAGACGGTGCGGATCAAGCTTGAAAAGAAGAACCAAGAGGTTGCAAAAAGGGTAAACAAAGGGAGAAGAAGGCTTGTGCTTGAACCCGGAGATTGGGTGTGGGTGCATCTTCGAAAGGATCGGTTTCCAGCTCAAAGGAAGTCCAAATTGCTGCCAAGGGGTGATGGTCCTTTCCAAGTACTTGAGAGAATCAATGACAACGCCTACAAGATTGACCTTCCACCGGAATACCAAGTGCACAACACTTTCAACGTTGGTGATCTCTCCCTCGTGGATGCGGTTAAAGATGACCAAATGCTGAATTTGAGGTCAAATTCCTCTCAAGATGGAGAGGATGATACGGTTGGGGCAGCCTCCACAGGTACACGGCCTTTCACACGAAGCCAAGCTCGGGAATTACAAAAACTCCAAGCTTTGTTCATGCAAATGGCCGTGTGTGAGTTGGTGATTGAACCAACCAAGGACCTAAACGTTTTTATGTGTGAATAGAGGTTTTAATGTGTAATAAACTACTCTCCAAGGTTGGCACAAGAAGCAAGGGCGGATGGGTCATTTTACCCCTTTTGTTTGTAGTATAAATAGAACATGTTAGAGAGTTATTCCTGAGTTTTTGAATGCTGATTTTGTAACCTAAAAACACTAAACATTTCGTCTCTCTTCCACTCTTAGAAGCCGTCCCTATTATCTCACAAGTAGAGGGATACTTGTGTTGTCTCTTTGGCTAGAAACAAGGGTTTTGAGGTCGTTGAGTGCCTCTTGGTCCTCGTAAGAACTTGGTGTTTATATTCATTAGACTTAGGGTCCTCTCTTGGTGTAGGGTTCTTAGTTTCTTGAATGTTATATGTCAAGTTATCTATCTTTCTTTATCTTGTTGTTGTTGTTGATTTTGTTATCTTAAAGTCTAGTGAAGCCGTGTGGGGCTCTTTTCGATTCACTAGCATTGTTATCTATCTTGTTGTTCTTGTGTTGTTGGACTGAAAAACCGAAACTTAAACTTGTTGTTCTTGTGTTGTTGGACTGAAATCCGAGCCTACTTGAATCTCTTGGTGTTGTAGGTTTGATTCCGTATCAAATCACTTCACCATTCACCATAGACAAAAGGAAACACACACACACTGGGAGATCCTATAACCGACATAAACCATGTGAGCTACATGGAGTCCAACGTACAACCCACGTTGGGGAGAGTCATCCTATCCTTGCCATCAGAGTAGGACTATCGATATCAAATCTACACAAACTAGTGATCACTATATTATAAATCAGCCTCAGGCTCACTCCTATGGGGGCACGTAGTTCTAGAGAAGTAAGGTCGCTTTATACCTCCCACTCGGTGCTAAAGATTACTCCTAGACTTAGCTCAGAAATTTAAATTAGCCTCAGGCTCACATTGAAGAAAATCCACAATAAACACTTCAACAATTTTCATCGAGAGCCAATTTGCTACCCCTTTATCATAATCAATAAAAATGTGGATTTCTTTCACAGTCTAGTTCAAAATAATTCATTCACAGCCAAAAGGTCAAATCATTCAAAACATCTCAAATATTCAACATCAACGTGCTTATAACACACATTTTCTCAAAAACATAATTTCAAATGGGGATTCACGACCCAAATATCAAAATCATGATAAATATCATTCAAGATTCATGCTTTATATCACCACACATGTAAATTCATCTTTCAAAATCATAAATATCAAGATTTCATAATAATCATCATAAGATATGGGTTCATGCTTCAAATTCATAAAAATCAAATAAAAATCATGCCTTTGTAAGGAAAATTACTTTTGGGCACAATAACGAAAGAGAGTTCTTGTTGAAAAACCCCACATACCTTGAATGATGAACTTTAGATCGATACTCGTTTTTGAGATGTTAATCGTGCCTTTGAATGATGGTTCTTGGAGTTCTTGAACTAGGAACTTGGAATCTTGAATAAATTTGCAGAATTAATGGTGAAATTTGGAGGTTCTTGAAGTTGGATGTAGGAGCTTAGGGTTTTCTTTTTGAGGGAATTTGATGAAATATAACATATAATGCTTCTAATAGGCTTTAATATAGGGTTTGGACGAATTTTGGGTGAGGGGGAATGACCAAAACGCCCCTAAAAAATCAAATAAATATCGAATCTGTCCTTTGGTGGACTGTTTTGATAGTCGAATCACATAACTTATGGAATGTGATTCCAACTTCTAGAAGAACTGGAACTTCTCATTTTTGGAAACTAGAAGAGTATGTAATTCTCCATCACGTGTATGAACATGAATTAAGATCATGGAACTGAAATGTAAAGCATGAGTAGGTTTTGGGACAACTGAAAATACTGAAATAACATTGGGTCAAGCACCGGTCTTTCTCACAGCAAATTTACAACTTACTGGTACTTCTACTAAAATGTAAAAGCTTGACTTGACTACTTGTTCTATCATCTCCCCCTTAGCTTTAAGCCACCACTCAAATTCTCAAATGCTTACTAATTTCGAATCTCCACGAACATCTCTATTGTCGGAATGTACACCCATCTAGTGCTTCAACTCTTATTTCTATTAGCTCAACTTGAATACTTTCTAACCTTTTGATAGACCATTCTACTTCTGTCTTCTCCCTCTAATACCATGCCTATGAACTTATGTTTTTAACCCATAAGAATCAAAATCACACTTAAGAGGCTCAACATTTCCAATCAAAATCATCATCCATCGTCTAACTAGTATTTATCCATCTAACAATCCCATGGCATGACTCTCTACACCACATACACTAATCCTCGAAATTAAAGCAGTCCCATAATATCTTGGGTGAACTTTCTCATCATAATATAATATTAAACTTAATTACAAGTCAACTACACTTAAACTCTTGTGTACACTTTTCAAGCCTATTAGGTCACTTCCGGCAACTAATGCCATTAATCCGGAAACCGTCACATTCGGCTTCATGATCACCAATCGTTCAAACTTAAGGTCTCATACTTCACATAATTTACAACTCCATCTCATGCAAAACTCCCACATGAAGATTATAAAACAACACATCCATGAACACTAGCCCACTTAAACTTCATAACAATAATAATTGGTCCTAATCATATAGACTATCTTATTCACAATCCATTAACACATCCTTCTTTCACTCGTCACTACTATCTATCATTCATACACAACTTAACATAGTTCATAGCTCTCTACACCTTAACTTAACTTCCTCTTGCAATCTAGAGAGCGCCTAGATTAACAACACTTACCCACCGAGTACTTCCATCACTAACCTATACTCTCTTTCATACAAATACCGTCAACACCCGTTTCATACCTCGAACAAACTATATCACTTCCTATTAACCCAATTGCATGCAAAATGGGATTTCACTATAATTATGCTCAACAAATCACACTTACCATCCTTCTTACTACTACACCTCCATATCCCATATTTTAAGCCAGCACAAGGAATAAGATGAACTACAAGTTGCTAGTGGATCGAAATAGGCCTCACACGACTTCACTAGACTTTGGTTTTATGTTTTGATCAAGAAAGTTATATGAATAAGAAAGTAACTATGCTAGTGAATTGAAATAGGCCCCACACAGCTTCACTAGACTTTGGTTTGTATTTTGAACAAGAAAATGAGATGAATAACAAAAAAGCTATGCTAGTGAATCGAAAGAGCCCCACACGGCTTCATTAGACTTTGATTTTTCACAAACATAATGATAACAAGATTACATAATACAAGAGATAGAAACTTGACACACAACATTCAACGATCTAAGAATACACCTTACTCTGTCTTAATTAAATAACTCATAAGAATGAGGGCATAACTTTCAACTTAAGGAACTTAACACACTAGAGAGCTCCTCTCAAGCCCTTTGTGTAACTTTTGAAATTTCTTCTAGAAAATATAGAAGCATTACCTGGGGAAGGACTGGAGCTTGCGAATCATGTTATCTCGAAAATAATACATAGAGGGAGAAGTATAGATTAACATTGTAGATTCTGAGGAGGAATCTGAAAGCACACCTAACTAGGCTTAGTTCACGACTTTTATGAACATGAATAAAGTACTTCAATCTTTGGAACTCAAAAAGCACTGACAGGATACTTTCTAGCTATCTTACAATCCCATAACTATCTACGGAGAATTAAGCTTAACTATTTCTGATACCTTGAAAATGAGGCAAAGTTGGCAAGAATAGAGTAAGATGAGAATCTATATAAGCTTCTTGGAGAACCTTTTTATAGCATGATCTTAGACTTGAAAGAAGGGAAACATTTCCTAAATGCCCTGTAGCCTCTCGAAGAAAAGTACAGATGTCTTCGTACCGTTTTACAAGAATCTACTAGACACGACTTCATAGACACCCTAGGACACTTGAACTTTGTGCTCTGAGACCAAGTTTGTAACGCCCCGAAATTGGGTGCCGAGACGTCACATGGTGCTTAGGGGCACAAGTGACCCCAAGCTAACCCTTCCACTGGCATAACTCATAAGCAACTGAATAAAAATACAAATTCATACAAATCAGTAGAAATTAACTCTTTTGTGAATCTGATCGATACAAAAATGGAATTTTACAGGATTATAATTCTACCTTTACAACCAAAATTGAAACAAAATACATCAACTTCTACTGACTATCTATGAAGCCTCTACTAGTACTGACTGTAGGTAGCCGGGTCATGACTCCCGACTACCCCAACTCAATACGACTGAATAAAGAAAATACAACACTATAACTCTGCATAACTAACCCAAGCCCTTGAATTAAAAGAACTCATCACCTGCTGACTGGATACCACAAACTGACTGGATTCGAAGGTGCAACTATACCTTGTACCTACATTCCGAGAAAATGCAGCCCACATCCGAAGATGTGGGTCAGTACCATGGAAAGAAACCGAGTAAATGGGGGTGTATGCAGTTGTATAAACATCATCATCATAAATATTTATAAGAAATATGCAGGATGTATGAAAGACTCACATAGCCTGAAGAAAATCATCATAATCATGAGAGGATGAAATAAGTATAATAACACATGTGAGTTATCATATAATTTGTCAATCACTTTCAGTTCATCAAGAATATCAATTCTCATAATGTAAATATCATTTAAATCTTTTGAAAGAATAACTTTCACAATTCCACTTTCAAATCACTTCACCATTTACCATAGACACAAGGAAACACACACACACTGGGAGATCCTATAACCGATATAAACAATGTGAGCTACATGGAGTCCAACGTACAACCCACGTTGGGGAGAGCCGTCCTATCCTTGCCATCGGAGTAGGACTATCGATATCAAATCCATACAAACTAGTGATCACTATATAAATCAACCTTAGGCTCACTCTTACGGGGACACGTAGTTCTAGGGATGTAAGGTCACTTTATACCTCACACTCGGTGCTAAAGATTACTCCCGGACTTTGCTCAAAAATTAAAATCAGTCTCAGGCTCACATTAAATAAAATCCACAATAAACACTTCAACAATTTTCATCGGGAGCCAATTTGTTACCCCTTTATCATAATCAATAAAAACGTGAATTTCTTTCACAGTCGAGTTCAAAATAACTCCTTCATGACCAAAATGTCAAATCATTCAAAACATCTCAAATATTCAACATCAACGTGCTTATAACACACATTTTCTCAAAAACACAATTTCAAATGGGGATTCACGACCTAAATATCAAAATCATGATAAATATCGTTCAAGATTCATGCTTTATATCACCACACATGTAAATTCATCTTTCAAAATCATATACATCAAGATTTCATAATAATCATCATAAGATATGGGTTCATGCTTCAAATTCATAAAAATCAAATAAAAATCATGCCTTTGTAAGGAAAATTACTTTTGGGCACAAGAACAAAAGAGAGTTCTTGTTATTGTTCCAATTCAGCATCTTGGACTTTTTCTTCGTATTTGAACAAATGGGGGTACTTGGATTTCATCGCTTCTTCAGCTTCCCACGTGATCTCTTCTACTTGTTGGTTCCTCCAAAGCACTTTTACAGAAGCTATTTCTTTATTCCTCAACTTCTTAACCTGTCGATCTAGAATAGCAATAGGTATTTCCTCATAGGTGAGATCTTTTGTAATTTGTACATCTTCAGTAGGGGTAGTATGAGATGAATCTCCAATGCACTTTCGAAGCATTGAGACGTGAAATACCGGATAAACTGTTGAGAGCTCTTGGGGTAGATTTAATTCATAAGCAACTTGTCCAAACCTCCGAGTAATCTGGTATGGGCCTATATAACGTGGACTTAATTTTCCTTTCTTACCAAATCTCATAACCTCCTTCATTGGTGATACCTTCAAGAATACCCAATCACCTATAGCAAACTCTAGCACCCTTCTCCTAACATCCGCATATGACTTCTGTCTGCCTTGGGCTGTTTCTAGTCGCTGTTGGATCACCTTAACCTTTTCCATAGCTTGATGAACAAGATCTTGCCCGAATAAGGTAGTTTCACCGCCTTCAAACCATCCAATTCGTGATCTACACTTTCTTCCATACAAAGCTTCATATGGTGCCATTTTGATACTTGAATGATAGCTATTGTTGTAGGCAAACTCGATGAGAGGTAGATGATCATCCCAACTACCTTTAAAGTCCAATACACAAGCTCATAGCATTTCTTCAAGTGTTTGAATGGTACGTTCTGCTTGTCCATCTGTTTGAGGGTGAAAAGTTGTACTTAGATTCACTTGTGTCCCCAAATTTCTCTGAAAAGACTTCCAAAAATTTGCAGTAAATTGAGCTCCTCGATCCGATATAATAGAGATTGGAACTCCATGTAGTCGAACTATCTCCTTAATATATAACTTGGCATATTCTTCAACTGTGTAAGTGGTCCTAACCGGTAGAAAGTGTGCTGATTTGGTAAGCCTATCAACTATCACCCATATGGAATCAATCCTTCGAAATGTACGAGGCAAACCAGTGATGAAATCCATGTTGATCATGTCCCACTTCCAGATTGGAAGATCTATACATTGCATATAACCCCCGGGCTTTTGGTGCTCTACTTTAACTCTTTGACAATTTGGACATTCGGCTACAAATTTTGCAATGTTCTTCTTCATGTCACCCCACCAATATATCCCTTTCAAATCATGGTACATTTTTGTTGACCCTGGATGGATAGAATACCTTGAATGATGTGCTTCTGTCATAATCCTCTTTCTTAGCCCGTCTACATTAGGTACACACAATCTGTTTTGGCACCGAAGTACCCCTTCTTGCGTAAGCTCAAATACCTTTGTCATACCACATTGCACATTTTCCTTAAGCCGTAATAAAATAGGATCTGCATATTGCTTCTCTTTTACTTCAGTTATTAGTGAAGTTTCTGCTGTATTATGCACAATAAACCCTTCATCTGGAGTTTCAAGAAGACGAATCCCCAAATTGGCTAATTGGTGTAGATCCTTAGTCATCCCTTGTCTTTCTATAGATGGCTCCATAGATTTGCGACTTAATGCATTTGCCACCACATTTGCTTTTCCCGGATGATATAAGATATCAACATCATAGTCTTTTAATAATTCAAGCCATCTTCGCTGCCTCAAATTCAAGTCCTTCTGATTAAAGATATATTGCAAACTCTTGTGGTCAGTGTATATGTCAACATGAATCCCGTACAGGTAGTGACGCCATATCTTTAAGGCAAATATAACCGTTGCTAGCTCCAGATCATGTGTTGGATAATTTTTCTCATGTGGCCGCAATTATCTAGAGACATATGCTATGACTTTACCATGCTGCATCAATACACACCCTAAGCCAATTCTTGAAGCATCACAATACACTGCATACCCCTCTGTGCCTTCTGGAAGCACCAATACGAGTGTAGAAGTCAACTTATTCTTCAGATCTTGGAAACTTCTTTCACATGCATCATTCCATTGGAACTTGGATGCTTTGTGTGTTAGCTTTGTTAAAGGTGCAGAAATTGAAGAAAATCCTTCAATAAACCTTCTATAATAACCTGCCAACCCAAGGAAACTACGAACCTCTGTAGGCGTTATAGGTCTTGGCCAGTTCTTCACGGCTTCTATCTTTTGAGTATCAACCTTTATTCCTTCATCAGATATAATTATGACCTAAGAATGCCACAGATTTTAACCAAAACTCACATTTAGAGAACTTTGCAAATAGCTTACGATCACGAAGAATCTGCAACACCTGTCATAAGTGATTGGCATGGTCCTCATTTGACCTCGAATAAACCAGAATATCATCTATAAAAACCATCACAAACACATCTAAGAATGTCTTGAACACCCTATTCATCAAATCCATAAAAGTTGCAGGTGCATTAGTTAACCCAAAGGACATGACTAGGAACTCGTAATGACCGTACCGTGTTCGAAAAACTGTCTTGGGTATGTCATTCTCTTTGACCCTCATTTGGTGGTAACCAGATCTTAAATCAATCTTTGAAAACCACTTGGCACCTTGCAACTGATCAAATAAGTCATCAATTCTCGGAAGGGGATATTTGTTCTTAATAGTCACCTTGTTCAGTTGTCTATAGTCAATACACATTATTAACGAGCCATCCTTCTTACGTACAAATAACACTGGTGTGCCCCAAGGGGACACACTAGGCCTTATGAATCCTTTTTCTAGCAAGTCTTTCAATTGCTCTTTCAACTCCCGTAATTCTGCCGGGGCCATTCTATACGGAGGAATTGAGATTGGTTGAGTACCTAGGATCACATCAATACCAAACTCCACTTCTCGTTCTGGAGGCAAACCCGGAAGATCTTCAGGAAATACATCGGGAAATTCACTTACCACTGGAATAGTTTGAAGAGTTGGTGTCTCCGTATTTGTATCCTTCACTCTAACCAGATGACATATGTAACCCTTGGAAATCATTTTTTTCGCCTTAAAATAAGAAATAAATTTACCTCTTGGCGCACCAATATTACCTCTCCATTCTAGGACTGCCTCCCTTGGGAAATGGAAACACACCCTCTTAGTTCGGCAATCTAATGTGGCATAACAAGAAGCCAACCAATCCATACCCATTATAGCATCAAAATCTACCATTTCTAACTCAACCAGGTCAGCCATTGTATCACGACCGTAAATAGTTATTATACAATTTCGATACACTTTCTTAGCTATAACAGATTCACCAATTGGCGTAGATACTTCAAATGGCTTAACTAGTAGTTCTGGTGTTTTTTTAAACTTTTCAGCAACCAATGGAGTGACATACGATATTGTAGATCCTGGATCAACTAATGCATAGACATCATGTGAAAAGATAGACAATGTACCTGTAACCATATCTGGTAAAGCCTCTGAATTTTGTCGATCTGCTAAAGCGTATGAACGATTCTGAACTCCACTAGAGCTAGCTGTTCCTTTAGCACTTCTACCACAACCCATAGGTTGTACACCCCTACCTGAATAAGGCACCGATGATGATGAAGCAACGGCTGATCCAGTAGGTCGTGCCACACCACCTATGCCCCTTTGAGGGCATTCTCTGATCATATGTCCCAACATACCACACCAAAAACAAGCATTTGTTCCGAACTGACATGCACCTAAATGAAGCTTTCCACATTGTCTACATGGTTGTCGAGGAGGCCTTAATTGGCTCGTAATCCCTTGCTCTTGATACCCTGTTGTTCGCAAACTCTGACTCTCATTTCTTTGACCAAACTAGTTACCCTTAGACCCTTGAAATTGTAATGAAGCACTAGCTGCAGAATAAGAAGATAATGTCCTAGGTGGTCTATTAGAAAACCGAGTCCTAAACTCTCCTTGGGATGCCATAAACTGCCCCGTAGATCTAGACCTCTTGGAATACCCCCTTTATAACTCTTGTGTTTTTCTTCTTTGCCTCTGATCCTCCATTTTTTGTGCGAATGCATGTATCCTTGCTATGTCCATGTCCTTTTTTCAAAGCAGCAATGGTACAATCTCTAAATAGATATAGATCCAATCTATCCACATATCAATGAACTCTATCATCCATTGTAGCCACAATATTAGGAGCAAACCTAGCCAAAGAGTTAAACCGAAGCTGTACTCTCTCACACTCATATTCCCTTGGCGAAGATTCAGGAACTGATCTGCACGGGCTTCTCGAATCTCATATGGAAGGTAATGAAGAAATGCCTCTTTGAACTCTTTCCAAGTAGCTGGTGGTACATCGATACCCCTAGATCGTTTCCAGTCTTCATAACATAATATAGCCTCCCCCTTGAATCTATATGTTGCTAGCTCAACTGTCTCTTTACCCGACACATGCATAACATCTAGAGCCCTTTGGATTTGATCAATAAAGTCCTGTGGGTCTTCATTAAAATCTGATCTGGTGAACGTGGGAGGATCCAATTTGAGAAAATCCTGCGTTCGTAGGCTAGCTGCCCTATCTGCACCACTAGAACATGTAGTTGGAATGCCTTGTCCTTGAGCTTGTCCAAAAACTATACGAGCCAACAATTGTACTGCACTCCTTAGATCTTGATCTGTAGCATTGGTAGGTAGTTCTGAGGATGCGGTTCTTCTCCTTCTTAGATCTTCTAGAGATGGAAGGGTAGGAGAAGTTTGGGACACAAACTCAGCTTGAGCCTCACTTTGATTAGCTCATCTAGGTGGTGATTTGCTGGTCCCCTCCCCGGCAACCTCGTCTATCTGCTTACCTATATTCTTACTCCTTCTTGTAACCGGCATCTTTACTATAATAAGAGGAAAAAAATAGGTTCAGTGGTTAAATATGACTTAACCTACAACATAGGTTCTATTGCACGATCTAAGATATGAAGAAAAAAAGAAAAACCCTAAATGTCACATAGCCTCCTATTTATATATGTGGTGCACAACACGCCCATAAACAGGACTCTGTATAGACACGACTTTGTAGAAACCCTAGGACGACCGCTCTGATACCACTTTTGTCACACCTCAAATCCTGTTGGGGAGGACAGGCACCCGTAGCCGTAAAGGCCCGAGAGAACCAATTCATAACCTTGTACTTCCCATGCATGTAACTGTAACAACCAAATGTTCTAACAACATAATATTATGTATCGATGAAAATAACTACACATACACTCCCAAACTGATATGTACAACACTTGGCCGGTGGGGCCACCATGTCTAAAATCAGGACACTACCATAACTTTACATTAGTTTACAAAGCCTCTAAAAGATATATAGACTTGGTTAGGGTTGGGACAAACCCCCGCCCTACTCTTGACTTACTGTACAATACCAAAATATATGGAATAGACTCGGAAAGCCCCGAATCAACCTGGAGCTCACCAATAGTCCCTGAAAAGCCTGTGCTCCTACTAGTGAGTTGTATGAGCTGAAGTGCCTCTGCCTGCAGCATGAAATGCAGGTCGCCCGTGAGAGACGTCAGTATGAAAATACGTACTGAATATGTAAGGCAGAAAGTAGCAACACACTTGATACAAAAGCTCAATAGAAATCCGATACAAGTGTATAAGTAGTACTAGTAGACCACCTTTATAAATACTTGTAGGACAATGTACATTACATTCTTTCTTCGTTTTACCTTCTTACTTCATAATCTTTGTAATCCATATAATGCAAATGACCAGCTGATCAGTGGTAAATAGATAAATTAGGATCGGCCCATGCTAGGCTTACGCCCCTGAGCTGCCACCTATATATAAAGATTGGGATCGGCCCATGCAAGGCTTATGCCCCTGAGCTGCCACCCATAAATAAAGGTATCGAGATCGTACCATGCTAGGTAAGTGCCCCTGAGCTGCCACTCGTCATTTTACAGATTTGCAATACTTAGTTTATTAGCCTTTGAGATTGTTACCTTGGTGGTCATCACATTATGGTACCTTGAACCAGTAATACGCTAACAGGAGACATATAAATAGACACTTAATGCAAAAACAATGAGGTAGGGAGCTGTTGGCACACAAATAAAGTGTTTAGGAGCTGAAATAACACATGGGTCTTATTTGAACAAACGGAGAACTCCTGAAATTTTCTAGTGAAGATAGACACACAGATTTAATAATAAGCAAGTATTGAGGTGTTCTAATGCGTTAGAGAATGGGAACAAGGTCATTGGATACATGGAGTGTAATGTGCTTCCATTATCTATCACTTTGTTATAGGATAACCTCGGAAACTTGCTTGATGGAACAATTGTACGATTTCATGCCAAAGAGTATGAAATAGAGTATGCCTTACATACTTGGTTATTTGACTCCGAAACTAACCCGACTTGACTTACCGCCTTTTAGATTACTTATCTACAATAGAATATATGGTAAACTAGTATTAGTAACCAATCAACACATTTGAGATACTTAATTTCACCCAAAACAGTAACCGGGCAGCAACTATTACTCTATCAAACAAGGGTGTTATTTTAACCCTTTTTTTCCTCCAATTACACCCACATACCATATAGGTTCTTATAAGGTTTACCAAAACCACCTCGACTTCATTACACATTCCAAACAATACACAAAATAGATTGGGCAGCAAGCATTAGTTCGGTGGTGTATCACCACATCTTTCTTCTATAATTCATTACAAACTCATCACACCTTTATCCAACTTCAACCTGGCAGCCCATAACATATACATACAAAACAGTCCCAAACCCCTTTTATTGTAGCAATCAATTATTGAACTCATCATCTCTTGAGTTCTCAATAACAAGACATCTATAATCCCCTCTCAAATTCATATATAAGAAAAACAAAATGGGGCAGTCACCTTACCTCAATTCAGCAACTTATTCTTTTAATTGAGCTATTCAAGAGCTTGAACTTTCCTTCACACTTAAACCAAAGAAGAAAAAAAGTTCCTAAATAACAAGGAAACATGAACAAACAGCTTATTCTATAATCAGCCATATACTTATAGTCAAACACTTATAACTTGTTTCCCTAATATCCCATGAGATAATTAAACAAAACCTTAAGTGTTTTTCACTTACCTTGGGCTGCAAAGGGGAGGGTTTCTTCAAGAACCCTAGAAGGAAAAATAGGGCTGCTGCTCTTGTTGTTTTTGAGAGAGTAGAGAGATTTGCTGAAATATACTCCTTTTTTGTAACTTAAAAGTGAAGTAAAATGACCAGCAACTTGGCCTTTTAAAGGACCTATCTTGTCCACCTCCTTAGCTGCATTTTGGACCATAAAATTGGTCAAATTGGTCCAAGTAGGTGATGCACCTACTTAAGGGTCCAAGCTGCTGAAACTTCAAAGTAGGTGATGCACCTACTTGCATAATTTCTTGTTGGCCTCAATTATATTTGGGCCTTGGCAGATTGGCGTGTTGGGTCACTTATCCATTTTCTTTCTCTTTTGTTCAATTTGGCCCAAATGAGTATATTAGCATAGACCCAAATCTGATCCATAGCCATGGGTCTATTAATTTGGTTCAAACAACTTAAGTAGGTGACTCACCTACTAGCTTAAATAAGTCAAGCAAGCACCTCAATATTTTGCTCTATTTTCAGCTTCTAATCCCTTTAATCTAACCTTCAACTTATACACACTTGGTCACTTTAAACTTTAGATTCAAATACTACCTTACGACTCCAAGTTTAAATAGTTATCTTAACGTTAACTCAGTCGCATCACATTAAACTATACGGGCAGCCTCTATAATTCCATCTACACCATTAATAATTGCATAACAAATCTCATCTGTTACCTATACCATATGACCATACCAGGTTCCACATAATTAGAATAAGTACAAGCAAGATACGGGATGTTACATTAGAAGTTATAGTCATTACGAGTAGTCATAGTCACGTCAGAAATGACTTTTAGATTAAGCCTAATGACTGCGACCCTACTCCACGACTTGAAGTTAGTGACCACGAGTTGTTAGGAATTACTCATATTCACAACAATGTATTATTATGTATCCATGGAAGCGGTAACATGTTCAGCACATGTATCGCAATCAAACATTTTTACTTATTATGTAGAACCATAACTTGAATAATAAGTGATCCAGAAATCGTGCCTCAGACTACGACTCCACCTAACGACTCATAGTCAGTTGTAACGTGTCTTTAGGAAGGTAGTCGTAGTCTTAAAAAAATGGATCCAAGAAATCAAGGACTCAGGTGATGAAATAGGCCATGACTCATAACCAGACGTGATTAGTCATAGGGTGAGTCGCAATGACTGGAACCAGAAATTCCTGCACATTTTAAATAAGGGCTCTTTCATAATTTCTACCCCTTCTTAACCCAAACCCACGTCGTTCATAACATCTTCCGATCTTATTGGGTATCATCACATTATCATAATATCTTGTAACCATGTTGGGTATCATCACATCATCATAATATCCTAATCAATATTAATAATTGAGAATGAGACCTACGATGGTTAAAGTAAAATACAAACCCCACGAGAGCTAAAGGAAATAGAAAGCCCCGCGCACCTAAACCCATGTAGTTTACCCTTCCAAAACATTATTTATTTTGGGTAAGTATTACCCTAACCTCTCGTAACTTAGAAAATCACTTCTCTTAGCAAAATAAAGCAATTCACTTCTTCCCCAGAACAAACTAGGGTTTCTTAAGAAAAGATCAACTTTAAGGATTACTTCAAGGCTTCTACACTCAAGTATGTGGGATTTTATTAATGGGACCCTTACGCCCATTGAGTACCAATAACTTCCTTAATTTACAAGTACAAACCCTTTTCTCTTTTGTTGGAATTTGATGTTGGGTATATTTATGCATTCTAGCCTTGCTATTTTAGCCCTTTTAGCTTTGTTTTGAGAATAAATCATGTGATTTATGTGTTGATAATGATATAAATAATCATTCAAGTGTCCATATATGAGTTCGCAATGTTTAATGGTGTTTTCAAACAAATTTGGATTCTAATTGATCATTTAGAATTCCACTAATAAAACTAGTGTGACTAGCTTGAGTTAGGTGTTTGTGTAGTCTATCGTGTTGGGTTCTAATATGTTTAATGAGTTTATAAGGTTTTTATTATGTATTTATATGTGAAAAAACTTATTTATAATGTTTAAGTGTCAATTGCATCAATACAAGAGTCAAAATAACAAGTTAAAGATCAAAGTGAAATTAGCCTATGCTTAGATAGTGTTTTTAATTCGCCGTTGAGGATGTTGTGTTGTTTTCAGCACTAAACTGTTGGGTTTAATTATATAGTAGTCTTTTTTAATGTATTATGAGGATATATGAAGTATATAAAATCTTTAAACAAATTGGAAACAACTTAAAAAGGCTTGGAAATGACCACAAAAGCACAAGATATAAGCTAGACGCAATTTTGACACCTGAAATGTATTGGACGAGTGTAGGCTCATGGAGCATCACCTGGGAAAGTCCAACACACCAATGGATTCATAAGGTTCCAAAAATTGTATCCCATTGAGTATCGGTGGCTATAGAGATGAAGGAGCCATCGCGTTGTAGTGAAAATTCAATCAGTGTTCGTCAAATTCCAGAATCTTGGCGCGATTATGCCGCATCGCGGTCCTATGGCGATTGGCATGTCACCGCAATGCGATGACTATCAAAAGAGGAAAAATCATACCCAAATTTAGGAGGATGATGTGGAAACCAAATCTTATTCGATTTATGACTTGTTTACTATAAATATAACTTGTTAAATCACGTTTTAAATATCTTGGAACCCCTAGATCGATTGGAACAACATTGGAGGCTACCACAACTTCTTTTTACATTTTTATTAATTTAATTTTGCTTTATTTATGGTTTTTATTCTTCAAATAACTATTTGGATGTTGATTATGGCTATGAGTGGCTAAAAACTCCCTTTTCATGATTAAAGCCAAGAACATAAGTACGATTGTTTTGAATTAATTTTGTTTGGTTTGCTTATCATTGTTGGTTGTATTTTTATTTTAGATTTAACTATTTGATGGATTGATCACACGAAAAATATACATATTGTCACCCTAGTGATCTCGGGAGAGGGAATAGGGAGATAGAAGGAATAGACAAAGTATGATTGTTATTCTTTTATGAAATAAACAATTTGATTTATCATCTAGGACAAGGATGTACTTAGATGCCTTACTTCATTCAAACGTAGGATGATATCTTTCATACACTTAATTGGATTATTACATCTCCTCGCAATGATGTAGTTGTAATATCCAAATAAGTTAAACGATTAGAGGCCGGGAGACCGTGATCATGTAATTAAACCTATGAATCAACAACCAAAAAAGGCAAGTTAATTAATAAAGTTCAATAACATAGTATGATAGTTCGAAGTGCTTTAACCATGGGTTTTCTCCTATTGATTGTTTCAAGAAATTTATATAACGCATTGTTTACTTTTCTTTAATTTACTAACTACAAACTCTTTTTGGTTACTCTCGCATTAATTGAATCTAAACCGTGAACTAGAATTAGTAGTTGTTAGATCAAGTCTATGTGGTATCGATAACTCGGATTTTTTAAAGGCCACTTTACTACTTGGTAGACCACGTACACTTGCGTATGTGCTTGGGCTCTGTTAGAATCAAATTCAAATATGAGATTTATCAACTTCATCTTAGTTGTTGTGGTATGAACCATGAAAATATGCTTCCCCATGAGGATTGTTTCCATATGTTAGATAATGCCACTTGTCCATAACATGATTAGCTATTGAGTTATTGAGTACTCTTCATTATTTTCTATAAAAAGGTTTGTTTATTCCTTATCATGTTCCATTTCATTACTCTGCGCTAGTGGGCTATGATCACTCGATACTGAGATATTCATGCATGCTACAAATTTAAGGTTATAGGTCATTCATAGCATGATTGTTGTCATGACCCGAGACTACCCCCTAATGTAACACGGTGCTTAGAACAACAAGTGTTCCCAAGCTAACCCATGAACTGGCATGATACTTGAGTAACTGATTAGAATATATGAAATAGCTAAATTTGTTGTACGGAAGCATAATCATGTCATAATCTGAATAAACATTATACTGATAAAGTTTAAAATCTGATAAAACTGAAGAGAGAACTAGGATTTACAATTCATGACTCTGATTGACTATCTATAAAGCCTCTATTATACTGACTATAGATAGCTAGGACATCCCTACAACTACCACTAATCAATACATACGAATAAATACAATACAGTACATGAGCTATAATTCACTGGAGTCCCTAAAATAGGAGAACTCATCACCTACTGGCTGGAAGCTACAAACAACCTAATTATAATATGTAGGCTACAACTGTACCTATAGTATGAGACAATGTATCACATATGGATCAGTACTTTGGAATGTACTGAGTAAGTGGTGGTGAATGCAATAAGTAAAACTGGTTACATTTAAAATCTTAAAACCTACATGCTAAGTGCAAGTAGACTCACCTAGAGACTGAAATAAACTAAAAGTTGTAGTATTTTAAGACATAAGTAAAAACATAATATGATAAGCTGGTGAATCACTACACTTATTTTCTTAAATCTTTACTTTTGTAGAATGAGTGGAACTGAAGTTGGGAAGCGGTAAAACATAAATATTGTATGTATATTTGATGTAAAGTTGAACATGTTGTAAAACTATACTGAAGATCATGTATGAATTCTAAGTCTGAAACTATTGGATGGAAACTGACATAACTCGAGGATCTGAATATACCGATATACTGAGCACGAATGCATAAACATATAAAACAAAACATAACATGTACTGCGATGATCTGATTAACTGAATAACTGATACGAGTGTGACTGAATGATTGAAATCAAAGTAAAGGGATAACTAATGTGTATATACTGAGTAACTCATATCTAAATACAAACTAGCTGATTTACAAATACTATATGTTGATGATTAAATACTGTATAACTATCATCTGAATACTGATCAACTGATAACTGAATACTGATTTACTGGTATCTGTATACTGATTCACTGATATCTATATACTAATTAACTAATATCTAAATGTTGATCATGTAATACTGAACTATACTTAGTCTGAATAACTGGATTGAAACTGTGGGAGGTATCATATAACTGACATGCCTCAATCTGAGCTAATCAAGGTTCAACCTGTAACCCTAGTTCGAAGGGTGTCAGCACCGTGCCATGGGTACTATCATTGGCTGTGTGGATCGACTAAACTAGTGTCCTGAAGGACTAAGGAGTCACCCAATACTGGCAGGTGCTCTCATGAGATATGTGTCAACCCTCAACTAGCAGGAAGACATCTCAAACCAATAATGGATACGTAGTTTTGGAACTCAAGGACTGCTACTAAAGGTCACACCCTCTACTGGAAGGTGAGCCCCAATACCTAGGTTCACTCGGTGCTAAATCCTACTCCTAACTGAACTGACACTGGCACGGTACTGAACTAAACTTAACTGAAAATTATTACATAACTGATAGTGCTCATCATAATCATAAATATCTTAGTAAGTAATAAGACTCATGGTTTCACTGAATCATTGCTTGAAAGATCTGAAGTTTAAGTAAACACATAGGTATCGGGTGTTCATAACCCGCCAGCACTAAATGACCATAAAGAACGATATGAACACTCAAAATTGTAGTATGGGAATCATGGTTCAAAGACCCAAAACATGAACATTCCCCCAAACATAAGAGAATCATGAACTTAAAAATGGGAATGTGTTAAACATGGGAAATCAACATGATTACATGGCTAAATTTATAAATTAGGGGTTTAACATGAAATTCAGTTGAATATGACATGGGAAATTGAAACTTGAAGCATGAGATAACATAACTATCCCTAGAGTAAAATTTGGACATGAATTGAGTTCAAATCACTAAGGAAAAATATAAAATAAATGTATTTAGAACATATGCATCTTCAATATAAAACAAAACCCATCTTTTTAAATCAAAAAAGGTTTTTGGTCTTCATGGGTGAAAGGGACAAATGAATGAACTCCCGCATACCTTAATTAGATGAATTCTTGAAGAAATCTTGCAATTGAAGCTTGAATCCTTGAAGAAAAACTTGAATTTGGTGCTTGGATACTTGAATTCTTGGATAAAAAGTTGAATATTTAATTCTTGGGAAGAGGAGGGTTTTTACATGAATTGATTTGAAGAAGATGGGTAAATAATGCCTTTTGGGGTGCTTTAATTCGTGCCTTGGATGTTTAGGGATGAGGGTAAAGGACCAAAGTACCACTTCACCCTTATGAATCTGAAATAGAAGGGGGATAAGCTCTTCGTCATGCCCCATATCGCATGGTGAGTGCAACGCTGATACAAGATCAAACCAACAACACCAAGAGCTACAAGTAGGTTCGGATTTCAGTCCAACAACACAAGAATAACAAGTTCAATTTTCAGTTTTCAGCACACAACAAGAGAGCAACAAGATGAACAAGAATGCTAGTGAATCGAAAGTAGCCCCACACGGCTTCACTAGTCTTTAAAGATAACAAAATTAACAACAACAACAACAACAAGATAAGGAAAAGATAGATAACTAGACATATAACATTCAAGATACTAAGAACCCTAACATCAAGAGAGGACCCTAAGTCTAGTGAATGTAAACACCAAGTTCTTACAAGGACCAAGAGGCACTCAAAGACCTCAAAACCCTTGTTTCTAGCCAAAGATACAACACAAGTATTCCTCTACTTGTGAGATGTTGGAGGCGGCTCCAAGAGTGGAAGAGAGAGGAAATGTTGTGATATTTTAGGTTACAAAAATCAGATTTCAAAAACTATCTAATAACTCTCTCACATCTTCTATTTATACTACAAAAGGAAAGGGGTAAAATGACTCATCCGCCCTTGCTTCTTGTGCCAACCTTGGAGAGTAGTTTATTACACATTAGGACCCCTCTTCACACATAAAAAAGTTTAAGTCCTTGGTTGGTTCAATCACCAACTCACACACGGCCATTTGCATGAACAAAGCTTGGAGTTTTTGTAATTCCCGAGCTTGGCTTCGTGTGAAAGGCCGTGTGGCTGTCCTAACCGTATCATCCTCTCCATCTTGAGAGGAATTTGGCCTCAAATTCAGCATTTGGTCATCTTCAACCGCATCCACGAGGGAGAGATCACCAACGTTGAAAGTGTTGTGCACTTGATATTCCGGTGGAAGGTCAATCTTGTAGGCGTTGTCATTGATCCTCTCAAGTACTTGGAAAGGACCATCACCCCTTGGCAGCAATTTGGACTTCCTATGAGCTGGAAACCGGTCTTTTCGAAGATGCACCCACACCCAATCTCCGGGTTCAAGCACAAGCCTTCTTCTCCCTTTGTTTGCCCTTTTGGCAATCTCTTGATTCTTCTTTTCCAGCTTGATCCGCACCGTCTCATGCATTTTCTTCATTGCCTCGGCTCTTTTGTTTCCATCTAAGCTGGTCATGAGATCACTAGACAAAGGAGTGAGATCTAAAAGGGTAAGGGGATTCAGGCCGTAAACACATTCAAAGGGAGTCATTCCCGTGCTCGAATGTATTACCCGGTTGTAGGCAAATTCCACTAAGGGTAGGTGATCTTCCCATGAAGTCAGTTTACCTTTAACCATAGAACGTAGCATAGACCCTAAGGTTCTATTTACTACCTCCGTTTGTCCATCGGTTTGTGGGTGGCAAGACGTGGAGAAAAGTAACTTCGTTCCAAGCCTACCCCACATGGACTTCCAAAAGAGACTTAGGAACTTGGAGTCCCTATCGCTCACAATAGTCCTCGGTACCCCGTGAAGCTTGACAACATGTTCAACAAATAATGAAGCTACACTACTAGCATCCTCGGTTTTAGTACATGGAATAAAATGAGCCATTTTAGAGAATCTATCAACAATAACAAAAATGCTATCTCGGCCCTTTCTAGTCCTTGGCAGCCCCAAAACAAAATCCATCGAGATGTCCAACCAAGGCCTAAGGGGAGTAGGGAGTGGGGTGTATAATCCTTGGGGTAAGAGACGAGATTTCGCACTCCGGCAGGCCACGCATTGACTACAAATTTTAGTGACGTCTTTGCGCATTTTGGGCCAATAGAAGTTCTCCTCTAAGATTCCGAGGGTCTTGTCTACCCCAAAGTGACCCATGAGGCCTCCGTCATGGGACTCCCTCACAAATAATTCCCTCCAAGAACTAGAAGGAACACACAACCTCCTCCCTTTGAACAAATACCCATCGAACCGAGAGTAGGAGGAATGGTTATTCTCCTTGAGCCAACGGTCCCTTCCCCACTCTTCGCATTCCCTAAAAATAGGAGCAAAGGTAGGATCCTCGGGATACAACAACCGCAAGCTCTCAAAACCCATCAATTTCGAAGACAAGGTAGCAACAAGCACATGCTTCCTAGACAAGGCATCGGCAACAACATTTTCCTTTCCCCTTTTGTAATGAATTACATAAGGGAAAGTCTCGATGAACTCAATCCACTTAGCATGACGCCTATTCAGCTTGTCTTGGCTCTTAAGGTGTTTCAACGACTCATGATCCGTTCGTATCACAAACTCCTTAGGCCACAAATAATGTTGCCAATTTCCCAAAGCTCTAACAAGGGCGTACAACTCCAAATCATAAGTTGAGTAATTAAGAGTTGCCCCTTTGAGCTTTTCACTGAAATAAGCAACGGGCTTACCTTCTTGCATCAAAACAGCCCCGATACCAACCTTACTAGCATCACACTCTATTTCAAACATCTTATCAAAATTGGGCAATTGCAATAAAGGCGCCGAGATGAGCGTAGCTTTCAAGGCCTCAAAAGCCCTAGCTTGCTCATCACCCCATTTAAAGGGTCCGTCCTTTCTAATTACCTCGGTCAAGGGGGCTGCTATGGAACTAAATCCTTTGACAAACCTCCTATAAAAGCTTGCCAACCCGTGGAAACTTTGGATTTCTCCAATAGTTTTAGGGGTCGGCCAACTTCGGATAGAGTCTATCTTGGAATCGTCCACTTCCACACCCCGTGAGCTCACGACAAAACCCAAGAATATAACTTTATCAACACCAAAAGAACACTTCTCCATGTTGGCATACAGCTTCTCCTTTCGGAGCACATCAAACACACATCTCAAATGCATTACATGATCATTAATAGATTTACTATACACCAACACATCATCAAAGTAAACCACCACAAACTTTCCAATATAAGGCTTCATTACATGATTCATTAGCCTCATAAATGTGCTAGGAGCATTGGTAAGGCCGAAGGGCATGACCAGCCACTCATATAGACCGAATTTGGTCTTGAATGCGGTCTTCCACTCATCACCGGGTTGCATGCGAATTTGGTGATAGCCGCTCCTAAGGTCCACTTTAGAAAACAAACAAGATCCGTGGAGCTCATCTAACATATCATCTAGTCTAGGAATTGGATGACGATACCTTATAGTGATTTTGTTGATGGCTCTACAATCGACGCACATGCGCCAAGTTCCGTCCTTCTTTGGTACCAAAAGCACCGGAACAGCACACGGACTCATGCTTTCCTTGATGTATCCCTTGTTGAGAAGCTCCTCAACTTGCCTCTCAAGCTCCTTAGTGTCCATGGGATTGCTCCTATAGGCCGGTTTGTTTGGAAGTTGTGAACCCGGCACCAAATCAATTTGGTGCTCAATTCCCCGAAGTGGGGGCAATCCTTGCGGAAGTTCTTGAGGAAATACATCTTCATACTCCTGCAACGCACAAGAAATCAAAGGGGAAATGGAAGAATTAGTGGGGTTAGTATTAAAACAATGGGCTAACAGTAACATCGGCTTGTTTTCATCATGGTCCACGAAGAGTTCTTTCCTCCTAGCCAACATCACTACGTTTTCCATCTCCTTTGTTGTTGGGACAGATTCGGATGGCCCTACTTCCTCACCTACGGCATCCCCCCCCTTTTCTCCTTTCCCGGTTTCCTTTCCCTTTCCTTTTAACTCTCTCATCTTTTGATGCCACTCATGTACTTGGGAGGGTGAAAGAGGGTGAAGTGTGACCTTTCGGCCATCCTTCTCAAGCGTATACCGGTTGGACCTCCCATCGTGTTTAGTAGACCTATCATATTGCCATGGTCTACCTAACAACAAGTGACATGCTTGCATTGGGATCACGTCACAAAGCACTTCATCGTGGTAGTTTCCTACCTTAAACCGAATCACACATTGCCTTGCGACCCTTAATTCACCACAATCGTTCAACCATTGTAGCTTGTAAGGACTAGTGTGTGGTGTAGTTGGCAGCTTCAAGAAATTTACCATAGCTTGGCTCGCAACATTCGTACAACTACCACTATCAATCACCAAGGTGCACACACTCCCCTTTACAAGACACTTAGTATGGAATAGATTTTCCCTTTGACTCGGGTCATCTATCGCCTTACTAATCATGACACGTCTAACCACAAAGTTAGGAACCACACACTCCCCTTCTTGTGGATAGGCATCTTCACTACCATCTAATTCATCATCATTCGGCCCATTTTCAGCTTCCTCTCCATCTTGAGGCTCGGCCTCATCCTCCCCCCTTTCGGAAACCACCTCCTCACCAAGGTAGTACACTTTCCCTTCTCGTAGGATCACATTGCGCCGGTTCGGACATTCATTGGCCTTATGCCCCCAACCTTGGCACTTGAAGCATTGGAATCCCTTTGGGTTGGGATATTTGTGAGCCTCCGGTTTCGGAGGGAATTTAGGGACTGTTTTGGACTCGTAGTGGACTGTTTTGGACTCGGGCAGCTTCGTAGGGGCGGGTTGGTCCTTGTTTTTGGGCCAACCCGAGGGAGCTTGTACCCTTGCCTTGAAGGATGATCTCTCCTTAAGTTCCCTTTCAATCTCTAGGGCCGCTTGGAATATACCGTCGATGGTTTCAAACCGATGAAGGGTCAAATGAGTGGAGATCTCTTTGTTCAACCCACACTTGAACCGGATGATGTCATGACTGATTTGCTCCCCACGATGATCAAGTTTCAACATGAGTTGTTGGAACTCGTCAAAATAGGCCATCACACTCTTGCCCCCTTGCCGCAAGCCATATAACCTAGCAAGCAACTCATGACGATATCTCTCGGGAAGGTATCGTTGTCTCATCAAATACCTCAACCGAAACCAAGGTGGTGGCTGCCCATCGACTAATTCATTACCAAATCGTTTAACATACTCCCACCAAGTGTTAGCATAGCCCTCGAGGTGAGCTATAGCGTAGCAACTCTTCTTTTCGTCCGAGATGTCATTAACTTGGAAAACTTTGTCACAAGCCGATTCCCAAGTTAAGTAGGCCTCGGGGTCACTTTCACCCTTAAAGATGGGTAGGCTCAACTTGATGGTGTTGATGCCTACGTCTCTCTCTTGGTGTCGGTTTCCCCTATCTCCATACCCCCGGTATCTCCTAGGTTCTCCTCGACCCCCTCTTAACTCCTCCTCCCTCATATAAGCATCATCAAAGGCTCCATCTCCTTCATACTCCCCTCTACCGTATCCTTCAAAGTGGGCTGGTCGGCCTTGGCCGTTTTGAGTCGGAGGATTTGGAATTTGCGGTCTTTGGGTTAATGGAGCTTGGAATGGAAGGTTCGGATTTAGTGGAGGTACTTGTCGTCCAAATCCCTCTTGTGGAATTGGAGGGGCTTGGAAATGTAGTGGTCTAGTGGAGTCTCGGTTTGGAGGAAAATAGGTAGTTTGACTTGCGGTATTTAGTGGAGCTTGGGGTGCATTTAGCATTTGGTGGACTGTTTCGGGGGTGATGGTTGCGGAGGAGGTCCTATCATGACCATTGGTAGATACGTGTAGAGGAGTAGAAGGACGAGAGTTCCTTTGACTCTCCACTTGTTCTAATCTCCCACTAATAGTCGACACTTCCCCCTTTATGGCTGCCAAGTCCCCTCTCACGGCCCCAAATTCAGAATTCAACCTTTCAAGTGTCCGGGTAACGGCCTCAAGAGTGACCCTCATAGAATCAAGGGCATTAGTATCCGCATTATGAGACGTAGCTCCTTCCATTGTCAAGATATTATCCGCTTTAGTTCACCACAAGTTCGTGTTCCACAAGTGTTGTATAATTGGCTAGTAACCGTGAAATTTTCAAGGTATGAGTGAGCTCTTATCCGGAATGGATTCTTGTTTGAAGACTCAAAGAATTCTTGCCGGACTAGAATCAAAAATCAGCAACTCATTCAAACGAATAAAAGCACTCAAATAATCGTTGACACGAACAAACGGTTCAAGGAACTAGTTGACAACCTAGTAGGAATGTACTAGTTTGTTAATTAGTTCTAGGATCAATTAAGGGAAACCAAGGATCAACAATTTGCAACCAAAGAATATCCTAAGTTGAGCTTATAGTGACGTGGCAGCATGCAATGGTTCCACCCGATCCTCTTATCTTTTTTTTTTTTTTTTTGTTTTGTGTTAATATTCACACAACTTGTTATAGTTTGCAAAATGTTTTGGTGGGAAAAATAAAATCTTGTAGTCTTTCAACCTTTTCAAACTCAAGAAAGTGGTGTTTGGTTGACCAATCCCACAAAACAAGGCTCCTTGAATTAGGGAAAAGTGATTGACAAGACTAGAGGGTGAGGGGTGCAAGTCTTTCACAACAACTTTATAACTTGTCTTACAACTTGAGCACACAACAAGATGAACAAGATGAACAAGTTCAAAAGATGAACACCTCAACAAACTTCATCAACTTCTTTAGCACATAACACATAACCACCGATTTTTCTTTTGCTCATCAACAACATACAACCTTCGGCCACTTCAAGTCACTACTCAATGTTCAAGTTTTCAAGCTCAACTTTCGGATCTAGACACCTTAGTGTTGGTGAGAAAGAAACCAACACTAGAAACTCACTAAACAAGCAAAATAACGCCTAGATCTAGACATGCAACATCATTCTCGGTTTTTCAACTTTTAATGGACAGATTTTTTTCAGAACTTCCCTTTGGTATTGCTTGTTTAGACCGTGAACTAGCCCAAGATGGGTTATGTTGGAACACAACCGGTCTTGCTTTGATACCAAATGATACAAGATCAAACCAACAACACCAAGAGCTACAAGTAGGTTCGGATTTCAGTCCAACAACACAAGAATAGCAAGTTCAATTTTCAGTTTTCAGCACACAACAAGAGAGCAACAAGATGAACAAGAATGCTAGTGAATCGAAAGTAGCCCCACACGGCTTCACTAGTCTTTAAAGATAACAAAATTAACAACAACAACAACAACAAGATAAGGAAAAGATAGATAACTAGACATATAACATTCAAGATACTAAGAACCCTAACATCAAGAGAGGACCCTAAGTCTAGTGAATGTAAACACCAAGTTCTTACAAGGACCAAGAGGCACTCAAAGACCTCAAAACCCTTGTTTCTAGCCAAAGATACAACACAAGTATTCCTCTACTTGTGAGATGTTGGAGGCGGCTCCAAGAGTGGAAGAGAGAGGAAATGTTGTGATATTTTAGGTTACAAAAATCAGATTTCAAAAACTCCCTAATAACTCTCTCACATCTTCTATTTATACTACAAAAGGAAAGGGGTAAAATGACTCATCCGCCCTTGCTTCTTGTGCCAACCTTGGAGAGTAGTTTATTACACATTAGGACCCCTCTTCACACATAAAAACGTTTAAGTCCTTGGTTGGTTCAATCACCAACTCACACACGGCCATTTGCATGAACAAAGCTTGGAGTTTTTGTAATTCCCGAGCTTGGCTTCGTGTGAAAGGCCGTGTGGCTGTCCTAACCGTATCATCTAACAAGATTAGTTTTTGGGATAGGTCCCCAACCAACTTTGACTAGTTGAAATAACATAAAGTAAAATTACTGGGATGAATAACTAATAAAATAACTAGTCCTCGACTGAGGAGGACACACTAATTCTATAGATGAGTGGCATAGGAATGAACTAAGTATGAGCTGGGAACTGAGCATCCAAAGCTATGTTAATGACAACATAGAGCAAAATATAGTATATGATTCGTACTTTCAATGTACTGGTATCTTAGATGGGAAACTAGATGAGATATATATATATAATAAACATGTACGCATGATCATGATTGATCAAATGTTGGACCATGTAGAAATATATGCTATGTATCTAAATAATTAAATGACTGAATCCTAAACGTTTGGTCATGTAAAACTGAACTGAACATAATCTAAATACTGAACTATAACTTTTGGAGAAAACATTAATTGACATGCCCAAATCTGAGTTAATCGGGGTCTAAACTATGACCCCAATTCGAAGGGTGTTAGTACCTTGACAAGGGTACTAACTCTGGCTAGTGTGGATCCACCTAACTGATGTTTTGAAGGACTAGGGTATCAGTCCTCTAATAGCGGGTGACCCATATTAGGGTGTCAGTCCTCAACTGGCCGGTGACCTCTCAGAACCTATGATGACAACATAGTTCTAGAACATAGGGACTTCTACTAAAGGTCTCAACAGGACTACAGGTAAACCTTCATCCCTGCGTTCACTTGATGCTAAGTCCTACTCCCAACTGAACTAACACTAATGCTGATAAAATTCTTAACAGGACTGGTATTGACAAATAATCAACATTATAATATTTTGAATTCAATGATACAAGTGTAACACCCTGCATTTTGGGCTAGACTTTGAACCGTCGTTCCTACATGTGTAGACTTTAATCCCATGATTTATATGTGAATACATGTGTCATGATCATTATCCTAGTGTGTGAAGTGATTTTGAGGTAAAAAATATTCATAGGAATCACTTACAACTAAGTCAATCTAAGAGCCTTTGATTCGGTTAAATCTTTGTATACGATGCTACAAGGATCTACTTTGAATTTGTATAACCTTTTATATATGTGGATTTTTTTAGATAAATACCCACCAAATGATATATAATTGAATTAGCTTTCCAACGATATCAATTTTTTCTTAATCTGATACCCGAGCAAAAAATTATGGTTTTTTCGTGAAAGGCAGTAAGGGTCTGTGATTTGATTGTGGCGCGTTTGATACGGTTAGGACAGCCACACGGCCTTTCACACGAAGCCAAGCTCGGGAATTACAAAAACTCCAAGCTTTGTTCATGCAAATGGCCGTGTGTGAGTTGGTGATTGAACCAACCAAGGACTTAAACGTTTTTATGTGTGAAGAGGGGTCCTAATGTGTAATAAACTACTCTCCAAGGTTGGCACAAGAAGCAAGGGCGGATGAGTCATTTTACCCCTTTCCTTTTGTAGTATAAATAGAAGATGTGAGAGAGTTATTATATAGTTTTTGAAATCTGATTTTTGTAACCTAAAATATCACAACATTTCCTCTCTCTTCCACTCTTGGAGCCGCCTCCAACATCTCACAAGTAGAGGAATACTTGTGTTGTATCTTTGGCTAGAAACAAGGGTTTTGAGGTCTTTGAGTGCCTCTTGGTCCTTGTAAGAACTTGGTGTTTACATTCACTAGACTTAGGGTCCTCTCTTGATGTTAGGGTTCTTAGTATCTTGAATGTTATATGTCTAGTTATCTATCTTTTCCTTATCTTGTTGTTGTTGTTGTTGTTAATTTTGTTATCTTTAAAGACTAGTGAAGCCGTGTGGGGCTACTTTCGATTCACTAGCATTCTTGTTCATCTTGTTGCTCTCTTGTTGTGTGCTGAAAACTGAAAATTGAACTTGTTATTCTTGTGTTGTTGGACTGAAATCCGAACCTACTTGTAGCTCTTGGTGTTGTTGGTTTGATCTTGTATCATTTGGTATCAAAGCAAGACCGGTTGTGTTCCAACATAACCCATCTTGGGCTAGTTCACGGTCTAAACAAGCAATACCAAAGGGAAGTTCTGAAAAATCTGTCCATTAAAAGTTGAAAAACCGAGAATGATGTTGCATGTCTAGATCTAGGCGTTATTTTGCTTGTTTAGTGAGTTTCTAGTGTTGGTTTCTTTCTCACCAACACTAAGGTGTCTAGATCCGAAAGTTGAGCTTGAAAACTTGAACATTGAGTAGTGACTTGAAGTGGCCGAAGGTTGTATGTTGTTGATGAGCAAAAGAAAAATCGGTGGTTATGTGTTATGTGCTAAAGAAGTTGATGAAGTTTGTTGAGGTGTTCATCTTTTGAACTTGTTCATCTTGTTCATCTTGTTGTGTGCTCAAGTTGTAAGACAAGTTATAAAGTTGTTGTGAAAGACTTGCACCCCTCACCCTCTAGTCTTGTCAATCACTTTTCCCTAATTCAAGGAGCCTTGTTTTGTGGGATTGGTCAACCAAACACCACTTTCTTGAGTTTGAAAAGGTTGAAAGACTACAAGATTTTATTTTTCCCACCAAAACATTTTGCAAACTATAACAAGTTGTGTGAATATTAACACAAAACAAAAAAAAAAAAAAAAGATAAGAGGAACGGGTGGAACCATTGCATGCTGCCACGTCACTATAAGCTCAACTTAGGATATTCTTTGGTTGCAAATTGTTGATCCTTGGTTTCCCTTAATTGGTCCTAGAACTAATTAACAAACTAGTACATTCCTACTAGGTTGTCAACTAGTTCCTTGAACCGTTTGTTCGTGTCAACGATTATTTGAGTGCTTTTATTCGTTTGAATGAGTTGCTGATTTTTGATTCTAGTCCGGCAAGAATTCTTTGAGTCTTCAAACAAGAATCCATTCCGGATAAGAGCTCACTCATACCTTGAAAATTTCACGGTTACTAGCCAATTATACAACACTTGTGGAACACGAACTTGTGGTGAACTAAAGCGGATAATATCTTGACAATGGAAGGAGCTACGTCTCATAATGCGGATACTAATGCCCTTGATTCTATGAGGGTCACTCTTGAGGCCGTTACCCGGACACTTGAAAGGTTGAATTCTGAATTTGGGGCCGTGAGAGGGGACTTGGCAGCCATAAAGGGGGAAGTGTCGACTATTAGTGGGAGATTAGAACAAGTGGAGAGTCAAAGGAACTCTCGTCCTTCTACTCCTCTACACGTATCTACCAATGGTCATGATAGGACCTCCTCCGCAACCATCACCCCCGAAACAGTCCACCAAATGCTAAATGCACCCCAAGCTCCACTAAATACCGCAAGTCAAACTACCTATTTTCCTCCAAACCGAGACTCCACTAGACCACTACATTTCCAAGCCCCTCCAATTCCACAAGAGGGATTTGGACGACAAGTACCTCCACTAAATCCGAACCTTCCATTCCAAGCTCCATTAACCCAAAGACCGCAAATTCCAAATCCTCCGACTCAAAACGGCCAAGGCCGACCAGCCCACTTTGAAGGATACGGTAGAGGGGAGTATGAAGGAGATGGAGCCTTTGATGATGCTTATATGAGGGAGGAGGAGTTAAGAGGGGGTCGAGGAGAACCTAGGAGATACCGGGGGTATGGAGATAGGGGAAACCGACACCAAGAGAGAGACGTAGGCATCAACACCATCAAGTTGAGCCTACCCATCTTTAAGGGTGAAAGTGATCCCGAGGCCTACTTAACTTGGGAATCGGCTTGTGACAAAGTTTTCCAAGTTAATGACATCTCGGACGAAAAGAAGAGTTGCTACGCTATAGCTCACCTCGAGGGCTATGCTAACACTTGGTGGGAGTATGTTAAACGATTTGGTAATGAATTAGTCGATGGGCAGCCACCACCTTGGTTTCGGTTGAGGTATTTGATGAGACAACGATACCTTCCCGAGAGATATCGTCATGAGTTGCTTGCTAGGTTATATGGCTTGCGGCAAGGGGGCAAGAGTGTGATGGCCTATTTTGACGAGTTCCAACAACTCATGTTGAAACTTGATCATCGTGGGGAGCAAATCAGTCATGACATCATCCGGTTCAAGTGTGGGTTGAACAAAGAGATCTCCACTCATTTGACCCTTCATCGGTTTGAAACCATCGACGGTATATTCCAAGCGGCCCTAGAGATTGAAAGGGAACTTAAGGAGAGATCATCCTTCAAGGCAAGGGTACAAGCTCCCTCGGGTTGGCCCAAAAACAAGGACCAACCCGCCCCTACGAAGCTGCCCGAGTCCAAAACAGTCCACTACGAGTCCAAAACAGTCCCTAAATTCCCTCCGAAACCGGAGGCTCACAAATATCCCAACCCAAAGGGATTCCAATGCTTCAAGTGCCAAGGTTGGGGGCATAAGGCCAATGAATGTCCGAACCGGCGCAATGTGATCCTACGAGAAGGGAAAGTGTACTACCTTGGTGAGGAGGTGGTTTCCGAAAGGGGGGAGGATGAGGCCGAGCCTCAAGATGGAGAGGAAGCTGAAAATGGGCCGAATGATGATGAATTAGATGGTAGTGAAGATGCCTATCCACAAGAAGGGGAGTGTGTGGTTCCTAACTTTGTGGTTAGACGTGTCATGATTAGTAAGGCGATAGATGACCCGAGTCAAAGGGAAAATCTATTCCATACTAAGTGTCTTGTAAAGGGGAGTGTGTGCACCTTGGTGATTGATAGTGGTAGTTGTACGAATGTTGCGAGCCAAGCTATGGTAAATTTCTTGAAGCTGCCAACTACACCACACACTAGTCCTTACAAGCTACAATGGTTGAACGATTGTGGTGAATTAAGGGTCGCAAGGCAATGTGTGATTCGGTTTAAGGTAGGAAACTACCACGATGAAGTGCTTTGTGACGTGATCCCAATGCAAGCATGTCACTTGTTGTTAGGTAGACCATGGCAATATGATAGGTCTACTAAACACGATGGGAGGTCCAACCGGTATACGCTTGAGAAGGATGGCCGAAAGGTCACACTTCACCCTCTTTCACCCTCCCAAGTACATGAGTGGCATCAAAAGATGAGAGAGTTAAAAGGAAAGGGAAAGGAAACTGGGAAAGGAGAAAAGGGGGGGGATGCCGTAGGTGAGGAAGTAGGGCCATCCGAATCTGTCCCAACAACAAAGGAGATGGAAAACGTAGTGATGTTGGCTAGGAGGAAAGAACTCTTCGTGGACCATGATGAAAACAAGCCGATGTTACTGTTAGCCCATTGTTTTAATACTAACCCCACTAATTCTTCCATTTCCCCTTTGATTTCTTGTGCGTTGCAGGAGTATGAAGATGTATTTCCTCAAGAACTTCCGCAAGGATTGCCCCCACTCCGGGGAATTGAGCACCAAATTGATTTGGTGCCGGGTTCACAACTTCCAAACAAACCGGCCTATAGGAGCAATCCCATGGACACTAAGGAGCTTGAGAGGCAAGTTGAGGAGCTTCTCAACAAGGGATACATCAAGGAAAGCATGAGTCCGTGTGCTGTTCCGGTGCTTTTGGTACCAAAGAAGGACGGAACTTGGCGCATGTGCGTCGATTGTAGAGCCATCAACAAAATCACTATAAGGTATTGTCATCCAATTCCTAGACTAGATGATATGTTAGATGAGCTCCACGGATCTTGTTTGTTTTCTAAAGTGGACCTTAGGAGCGGCTATCACCAAATTCGCATGCAACCCGGTGATGAGTGGAAGACCGCATTCAAGACCAAATTCGGTCTATATGAGTGGTTGGTCATGCCCTTCGGCCTTACCAATGCTCCTAGCACATTTATGAGGCTAATGAATCATGTAATGAAGCCTTATATTGGAAAGTTTGTGGTGGTTTACTTTGATGATGTGTTGGTGTATAGTAAATCTATTAATGATCATGTAATGCATTTGAGATGTGTGTTTGATGTGCTCCGAAAGGAGAAGCTGTATGCCAACATGGAGAAGTGTTCTTTTGGTGTTGATAAAGTTATATTCTTGGGTTTTGTCGTGAGCTCACGGGGTGTGGAAGTGGACGATTCCAAGATAGACTCTATCCGAAGTTGGCCGACCCCTAAAACTATTGGAGAAATCCGAAGTTTCCACGGGTTGGCAAGCTTTTATAGGAGGTTTGTCAAAGGATTTAGTTCCATAGCATCCCCCTTGACCGAGGTAATTAGAAAGGACGGACCCTTTAAATGGGGTGATGAGCAAGCTAGGGCTTTTGAGGCCTTGAAAGCTACGCTCATCTCGGCGCCTTTATTGCAATTGCCCAATTTTGATAAGATGTTTGAAATAGAGTGTGATGCTAGTAAGGTTGGTATCGGGGCTGTTTTGATGCAAGAAGGTAAGCCCGTTGCTTATTTCAGTGAAAAGCTCAAAGGGGCAACTCTTAATTACTCAACTTATGATTTGGAGTTGTACGCCCTTGTTAGAGCTTTGGGAAATTGGCAACATTATTTGTGGCCTAAGGAGTTTGTGATACGAACGGATCATGAGTCGTTGAAACACCTTAAGAGCCAAGACAAGCTGAATAGGCGTCATGCTAAGTGGATTGAGTTCATCGAGACTTTCCCTTATGTAATTCATTACAAAAGGGGAAAGGAAAATGTTGTTGCCGATGCCTTGTCTAGGAAGCATGTGCTTGTTGCTACCTTGTCTTCGAAATTGATGGGTTTTGAGAGCTTGCGGTTGTTGTATCCCGAGGATCCTACCTTTGCTCCTATTTTTAGGGAATGCGAAGAGTGGGGAAGGGACCGTTGGCTCAAGGAGAATAACCATTCCTCCTACTCTCGGTTCGATGGGTATTTGTTCAAAGGGAGGAGGTTGTGTGTTCCTTCTAGTTCTTGGAGGGAATTATTTGTGAGGGAGGCCCATGACGGAGGCCTCATGGGTCACTTTGGGGTAGACAAGACCCTCGGAATCTTAGAGGAGAACTTCTATTGGCCCAAAATGCGCAAAGACGTCACTAAAATTTGTAGTCAATGCGTGGCCTGCCGGAGTGCGAAATCTCGTCTCTTACCCCAAGGATTATACACCCCACTCCCTACTCCCCTTAGGCCTTGGTTGGACATCTCGATGGATTTTGTTTTGGGGCTGCCAAGGACTAGAAAGGGCCGAGATAGCATTTTTGTTATTGTTGATAGATTCTCTAAAATGGCTCATTTTATTCCATGTACTAAAACCGAGGATGCTAGTAGTGTAGCTTCATTATTTGTTGAACATGTTGTCAAGCTTCACGGGGTACCGAGGACTATTGTGAGCGATAGGGACTCCAAGTTCCTAAGTCTCTTTTGGAAGTCCATGTGGGGTAGGCTTGGAACGAAGTTACTTTTCTCCACGTCTTGCCACCCACAAACCGATGGCCAAACGGAGGTAGTAAATAGAACCTTAGGGTCTATGCTACGTTCTATGGTTAAAGGTAAACTGACTTCATGGGAAGATCACCTACCCTTAGTGGAATTTGCCTACAACCGGGTAATACATTCGAGCACGGGAATGACTCCCTTTGAATGTGTTTACGGCCTGAATCCCCTTACCCCTTTAGATCTCACTCCTTTGTCTAGTGATCTCATGACCAGCTTAGATGGAAACAAAAGAGCCGAGGCAATGAAGAAAATGCATGAGACGGTGCGGATCAAGCTGGAAAAGAAGAATCAAGAGATTGCCAAAAGGGCAAACAAAGGGAGAAGAAGGCTTGTGCTTGAACCCGGAGATTGGGTGTGGGTGCATCTTCGAAAAGACCGGTTTCCAGCTCATAGGAAGTCCAAATTGCTGCCAAGGGGTGATGGTCCCTTCCAAGTACTTGAGAGGATCAATGACAACGCCTACAAGATTGACCTTCCACCGGAATATCAAGTGCACAACACTTTCAACGTTGGTGATCTCTCCCTCGTGGATGCGGTTGAAGATGACCAAATGCTGAATTTGAGGCCAAATTCCTCTCAAGATGGAGAGGATGATACGGTTAGGACAGCCACACGGCCTTTCACACGAAGCCAAGCTCGGGAATTACAAAAACTCCAAGCTTTGTTCATGCAAATGGCCGTGTGTGAGTTGGTGATTGAACCAACCAAGGACTTAAACGTTTTTATGTGTGAAGAGGGGTCCTAATGTGTAATAAACTACTCTCCAAGGTTGGCACAAGAAGCAAGGGCGGATGAGTCATTTTACCCCTTTCCTTTTGTAGTATAAATAGAAGATGTGAGAGAGTTATTAGGGAGTTTTTGAAATCTGATTTTTGTAACCTAAAATATCACAACATTTCCTCTCTCTTCCACTCTTGGAGCCGCCTCCAACATCTCACAAGTAGAGGAATACTTGTGTTGTATCTTTGGCTAGAAACAAGGGTTTTGAGGTCTTTGAGTGCCTCTTGGTCCTTGTAAGAACTTGGTGTTTACATTCACTAGACTTAGGGTCCTCTCTTGATGTTAGGGTTCTTAGTATCTTGAATGTTATATGTCTAGTTATCTATCTTTTCCTTATCTTGTTGTTGTTGTTGTTGTTAATTTTGTTATCTTTAAAGACTAGTGAAGCCGTGTGGGGCTACTTTCGATTCACTAGCATTCTTGTTCATCTTGTTGCTCTCTTGTTGTGTGCTGAAAACTGAAAATTGAACTTGTTATTCTTGTGTTGTTGGACTGAAATCCGAACCTACTTGTAGCTCTTGGTGTTGTTGGTTTGATCTTGTATCATTTAGAGGCTTTCAGATAGTCAGACAGTTAGAAATGTTTTTTAGTTACATATTTCAGTTACCTTTGATATTGTTTTGACTACCAAATACTTTTAAATGACTTTCGCACAGTATTTTGGTACTTTATTTCAACATTTATAGCTTGTTCTAGATCATAGGTTAGCTTGGGGTCTCTTGTTACTTTGAGCACCATGTTACGACTACAAGGTTGTCTTAGGTCATGACACAAATAAACTTTGAGTAGAAATGTAGAGGAAAAGTTTCAATCATCAAGCAAAAAACCAAACTATCTCCTATTAAGAAGTCAGAATAAAAGTAGCATACCTAGTCACCTTACAAAAATAAGCCTCATACTCTAAAATAGTCATGGAGACCTGCTCTAACCTCAAGAACTAATCCCTCAAATGATCCCTAAGAGTTTGAGGCATGTACTTCTCTAAGAAGATCTCAGAGAACTGCATCCATATTAAGGGAGAAAATCCAGCTGGCCTAGAATCAAGATGACCTATCCATCAATGGTGAGTTACTTAGTCCAACTGAAAAGTAGTGCAATCCACACCACAGATCTAGACTAGGCGAAGATTAAGGAGTTTATCCTCACAAGAAAACAATAACTTAAAAGCATCCTCACTTGATGCACTAGAAAACCTAGGTGGGGCCCATCTCCAGAATCTACCTAACATATTCTGCTCCTCAACAGACATAGAACCACTTACTGGGTAACTACTAATTGAAAAACTACCAGTGCAGGAAGGATCTCTACTCTTGGAGCCGCAGTTATAGGTTGCATCCTCACCTCAGTACAACTCTAATTTATAGATTGTGTACATTTGATAACGCACCACCAATCAATCCCAAAAGCTAAACTAATGCATCTCTAAGTAATAGAGAAAAAAATAAATTTTGGTGGAGCCTGGGCTGGTCCCCGGCCTACCGCTAGATGGGGCGAAAGTATCTCTGGCTCATGAATAGGAATAGGGTCTGGTAAAGTCACCTTATCCTGGCCCCTAGATGGGGACACATCTCATGGCTGTCTATGACCTCTAGGTCACCCATGAATAGAAATAGGATCCCTAGGCTCAATCTTAGGACCCTCATCTCGTATAGTGGTAGCACGTGCCTTAGCTATCTGTAGAAGAGTGAAACTAGGGGAATTCTTTAGAAACAAACTTAGAATCTTAGCACAAAAAAAGTGAAGAAGTAAAAAACTCCTAAGAATGTCCTATAGACTCCTGAAGATAAGAAATGGATGTCATCATTTTGATCTGGGGGACTCTACTAGACACTTTCTCTTGTACCAACAATATTGATGAAACCTAAGCTCTGATACCAGTTTGTAATGACCAAATTAATGGATCATGATGGCACCTAACCTTTACCGCTAGTAGGTAAACCGAGCCATAGTTTAAAGCTTGGTGCAATGGGCTAACTTGGTTTAAAATATCCTAAAAGTCAAAAATTAACAATTAAAGATTCAAATAATAATAATATAGTCACAAAGGTCTAATAGATAGATAGAAAACCAACAAGCATCCCAAGACTCAGTAATGTTAGTATAAGATCTTCTATGAAAAAGTATGGGTACTAAATAGTCAATATAATCCATTTCATAGATAAAATACTAGACATAGATAAATACAAGAAAAAAGGTGATACGGTTGGGGCAGCCTCCACAGGTACACGGCCTTTCACACGAAGCCAAGCTCGGGAATTACAAAAACTCCAAGCTTTGTTCATGCAAATGGCCGTGTGTGAGTTGGTGATTGAACCAACCAAGGACCTAAACGTTTTTATGTGTGAAGAGAGGTCTTAATGTGTAATAAACTACTCTCCAAGGTTGGCACAAGAAGCAAGGGCGGATGGGTCATTTTACCCCTTTTTGTTTGTAGTATAAATAGAACATGTTAGAGAGTTATTCCTTAGTTTTTGAATGCTGATTTTGTAACCTAAAAACACTAAACATTTCTCTCTCTCTTCCACTCTTAGAAGCCGCCCCTATTATCTCACAAGTAGAGGGATACTTGTGTTGTCTCTTTGGCTAGAAACAAGGGTTTTGAGGTCGTTGAGTGCCTCTTGGTCCTCGTAAGAACTTGGTGTTTATATTCATTAGACTTAGGGTCCTCTCTTGATGTTAGGGTTCTTAGTTTCTTGAATGTTATATGTCAAGTTATCTATCTTTCTTTATCTTGTTGTTGTTGTTGATTTTGTTATCTTAAAGTCTAATGAAGCCGTGTGGGGCTCTTTTCGATTCACTAGCATTGTTATCTATCTTGTTGTTCTTGTGTTGTTGGACTGAAAAAACGAAACTTAAACTTGTTGTTCTTGTGTTGTTGGACTGAAATCCGAGCCTACTTGTAGCTCTTGGTGTTGTTGGTTTGATTTTGTATCAAAAGGGTAGCTCCAACTCCCAGAGGTCACCCTATCTCTGAAATCAACTCTACATAAATGTTAAATCAACAATGACAACTATTACTCAGATCTACACCAAAAAGATACAAAAGTGTTGTATTAGTACCAAAACCATAGGTACTTAGTAGGCATCATCGGCTAACTGAGCTAAATCGTTGTATAAATATGATAAGATACAAGATAATTTAAGCTAAGTTAAGATAAAATGGGAAAACGTGGATATAAACTTTGACACCATTGTACATAGATAAATAAATGCATAAGATAATGATAACATAAAGATCATACCATTAACTACAAGATTGGCTCCCACAAGCCAGTGAGGTAAAGTAAAATGATCTAACACAAGCCCCTCATAAGCCTGGAGGGTACAATTAAGGATACTAACACCCAAATAACCATATTTTTACCAATTGTCATTCCACAACAAAGAATTTAACCTTACCTTAACATATCATCAGCAATCTTCAATTTCGAACTTAAACAAGAACTCAAAACATCATCATTGTTATCATCGATTTTGCCGGACTTGAATGATACGAGCCAAACAGCCATCATAACTTTTGATGACATCATTATAGGCCAAAACTTAAAGACTCAAGCTTTGGTCACCTCTAGGACATAAGAGCATGCATGGATGACCTGTTTTGGACATTCAAGAGAGTAATTCCGTGTGTGGAGGGTTGATTGGAGGTTTTCCTTGATGACTATTCAAGAACACAAGTGTTGAAGTATTTTGAAGAGATTTAAACACTCCAAAACACTCCAAGGTATCCCCTAATTTACACACCAAGGTTGCCCCTCTCATTAATGGTATTTTGGCCATTTTGTTATGTCATAAGCTAGTCGGTAAATAGTCTTCTATTTGGTCATTTTTTCTTTAGTTTATGATGTATATTTGAAAGACATTGAAAGTTTTCTTCTCTCTTTGAGAGTGTAGTGTAGGGCTTGGAAAAACCATTATTGACATTTTCTTAGAAACGGTGGTTGAAAGGCGGGGTTGATTCCCATAGCAGTCACCGTAAGAATGATTTTGTGAGTTTAAGCGTGTTATCATTTGATACACGATTTGGTTCCTGATTCTTAGAAACTTCTTATGTCATCTTATCGATTCCTTTACTTTATTGCATTGTGCGTTTGTTTTTTTGTCTTGTTATTGTCGGTTTGGTGTGTTGTTGCCATTGTTTATGCTTGTGTTTTTCTCGGCTTTGGATTTTGTTGTTGGCTCTTTTTTAGTGTTCCATATCTTGTGTCGTATCATTTGGTATAAGACCAAGGATTGATTTCGTTCCTAAGGAATCAATCTTAGGCTTGTTCACTTGAAAATAAAAAAAATAGTGTTGAAAACCAAAAATCCCAAAAGAAAAGAATTTATCTCATTTTTGTGTTTAGGTAGAAACTTGAGGCTTAGTTTCCTTGTGTTTTGTGTTTTTTATTTTTTCTAGTGTTAGTCCTTCTTCACTAATACTAATAGAGTCCAAATCTAAATTTTGAGCTAAATTCGAGTTGTTCTTGAATTTTGGAAATTGTTATTGAGGATTGATCTTGAACGTGTTGTTAATGTTTGTGGTTGTGATTTGGTCTTTCAATTATGGTATTTTTGTTAGGGATCTCACCTGTTCTTGAAAGGTTAAAAAATAATTCAATTTGGAGGTCATTAGCTTAAGTTGCACTTTGAGTGTTTTTGGTGTTCTTCACCATCATCATATATTATTGAACCAAGAACATTCAAAATTGTGTTGTTTGATCTTAAAGAGTGAAGAAAGAAGGTATGATATTTTGTTTGTCATGAAAATATTTCCAAGACAACTAAAACAAGAAAGTAGACAAAGGGCTTTCAAAGGTCTTGTTTACCAAAAAGGAGAAAGGGCACTTTCCAACGCTTACAAAAGAGAAAAAAAGATAAACTTTCAAAAAGTTGTCTTGCCAAAAAGGTGCAAGGAAAGTCAATGTCTTGGAATTTGAAGAAGAGCTCAAAGTCTTGTTTGTCCCTACCAAAACCAAAATTCCATATCTTCCAAAGTAAAATTTGACCAATTCCAAATGCAAATAAGAAAAAAAATCTTCCACATCATCCCACTTCCACATCATCAAACTGACATGTCATCAAAGTGACACATCATCAATGTTCCAAAAACCTTGAACATCAAATTTAGATTCTAAGTTTCTTTTCTTTATTTCGTTAGTTTCATTTCTTGATTCTAGTACTAATTAGCAACTAGTGATCACCTACAAGATTGTGAATTAGTTTTTGAATCCGTTTTGTTGTGTCTTCGTCTTTGTGTGTTTTTCTTATTTTTAATTCATCATAACTTTTTGTTTCAAGTTTGTAAGTATATTTTTCTGTTTTGTGTCCTGAGTTGATCGAACAAGAATCTATTCCGACCACTAAGTAGGATTGACATCTAATTGACTACTATAAGAAACTTTTAATATTCGCCTCTCCCGTTGTGAGGATCACAAAGGAGATTTCATAATATTATTGGTGAGGAGCTTTACTATTAATCTTGTTTGTTTATTTTGTAGGTACAAGGTAATATAAGGGGTAACATATCATCGATAGCTGCAGATTATTATGACTACGACATGGGAGACTGTGATTGTAGAAAAGGATTTTATGGCTACGATGATGTAGAAGATTATGGGGGCTATAAAAATAGCCATGATCACGACATGGGCAGATTTGAGGGAGAAAATAAGGTGAATGTAGTGCCTAGTGCTTATAATGAATATGGATATATTGATGAGCATTGTGATTATTCTTAGGATGAGGATGGGACATATGGAGAGTTTTGCACTTCCCAAGCCGAACCTAGAATTGGTGTAAGGTATAAATCCTTCACTTGCAAAGCTTAACGTGTGGAGTTTAAAGATTCATACTCTTCACGTTGTAGTACTTCTTATCAAGGTTGATGTGGTATGAATGGTTATACTATCTATAGTAGAGGTTGTCCCATGAGAAGAATAGGGCATGCATCTCCAAAGCCGAAGGGAACTCATGTGCCTTACAATATTGATCCCATAAGGAGTGTTTACTCCAGAAATGTGATCATTTGTGGGGTTCCGGGCTGCCTCATTGTACTAGATGATAGGTGCTATAGAAACTATATTGTTTATCCATGGTTGATTATTTGGGGCTGTTTCAAGAACCCTTACTGGTTCCACATTCCTTGGATAGGTTTAGGGTTACCGAGAGGTTGAAGGTTGTCTTCTTCTAATTTGAATACCATGAGGTAGTGCGGTGTAGTATTTTTCCCTTGACATATAATTATGTAAGCTTGGGTGCCGATTAGTTTGCACAACATAAAGTTACAAATGTTCAAAATTAGCCTAATGTTGTAAGAGACCGATGGAGAAATGTTCATCATATCCATTTTGTCCAAGTCGCAAAGAGAAATGTTCACCTACTCTAATCCAAATTATTATGAGAGACAAAAGATTGAGAGGAGTAAGGGTGTGCATGTGGCAATTCAAGAGTTGAAAAGGAGAGGATGTGAGGAGTTAAGTAAGGGGATTGCCACCGAACCGTGCTTTGTTTGTCCTTCTATTTCTTAAAATATTTATTTAGGTACCAACATGGAAAGTAGAGGAGAGAAAGGGCGAAGAGAAGTTGCTGCCGAATCTTGTGGGGGACCTTCACAACAAGGTGAATAAGAACATACTCAAGAAATTGTAACGCCCCGAAATCGGGTCCTGAGATGTCACACGGTGCTTAGGGTCATAAGTGACCCCAAGCTAACCCTTCTACTAGCATAACTCATAAGTAACTGAATAAAAATACAAATCCATACAAATCAGCAAAAATTAACTCTTTTCTGAATCTGATCGATACAAAAATGGAATTTTACAGGATTACAATTCTGCCTTTACAACCAAAATTGAAATAAAATACATCAACTTCTACTGACTGTCTATGAAGCCTCTACTAGTACTGACTGTAGGTAGCCGAGTCATGACTCCTGACTACCCCAACTTAATACGACTGAATAAAGAAAATACAACACTATAACTCTGCATAACTAACCCAAGCCCTTGAATCAAAATGACTCATCACCGGCTGACTGGATACCATGAACTGACTGGATCTGAAGGTGCAACTATACCTTGTACCTATATTCCGAGAAAATGCAGCCCACATCCGAAGATGTGGGTCAGTACCATAGAAAGAAACCAAGTATATGGGGGTGTATGCAGTTGTATAAACATCATCATCATAAATATTTATAAGAAATATGCAGGATGTATGAAAGACTCACATAGCCCGAAGAAAATCATCATAATCATGAGAGGATGAAATAAGTATAATAACACAAGTGAGTCATCATATAATTTGTCAATCACTTTCAATTCATCAAGAATATCAATTCTCATAATGTAAATATCATTTAAATCTTTCGAAAGAATAACTTTCTCAATTCCACTTTCAAATCACTTCACCATTCACCATAGACACAAGGAAACACACACACACTAGGAGATCCTATAACCGACATAAACCATGTGAGCTACATGGAGTCCAACGTACAACCCACGTTGGGGAGAGTCGTCCTATCCTTGCCATCAGAGTAGGACTATCTATATCAAATCCACACAAACTAGTGATCACTATATAAATCAGCCCCAGGCTCACTCCTACAGGGGCACGTAGTTCTAGGGAAGTAAGGTCACTTTATACCTCCCACTCGGTGCTAAAGATTACTCTCGGACTTAGCTCAGAAATTTAAATCAGCCTCAGGCTCACATTAAAGAAAATCCACAATAAACACTTCAACAATTTTCATCGGGAGCCAATTTGCTACCCCTTTATCATAATCAATAAAAATGTGGATTTATTTCACAGTCTAGTTCAAAATAATTCATTTACGACCAAAAGGTCAAATCATTCAAAATATCTCAAATATTCAACATCAACGTGCTTATAATACACATTTTCTCAAAAACATAATTTCAAATGGGGATTCACAACCCAAATATCAAAATCATGATAAATATCGTTCAAGATTCATGCTTTATATCACCACACATGTAAATTCATCTTTCAAAATCATAAACATCAAGATTTCATAATAATCATCATAAGATATGGGTTCATGCTTCAAATTCATAAAAATCAAATAAAAATCATGCATTTGTAAGGAAAATTACTTTTGGGCACAATAACGAAAGAGAGTTCTTGTTGAAAAACCCCACATACCTTGAATGATGAACTTTAGATCGATACTCGTTTTTGAGATGTTAATCGTGCCTTTGAATGATGGTTCTTGGAGTTCTTGAACTAGGAACTTGGAATCTTGAATAAATTTGCAGAATTAATGGTGAACTTTAGAGGTTCTTGAAGTTGGATGTAGGAGCTTAGGGTTTTCTTTTTGAGGGAATTTGATGAAATATAATAATAATGCTTCTAATAGGCTTTAATATAGGGTTTGGACGGATTTTGGGTGAGGGGGAATGACCAAAACGCCCCTAAAAAATCAAATAATTCTCGAATCTGTCCTTTGGTGGACTGTTTTGATAGTCTAAAGTAGATCAACCATAACGTTTTACTCCGATATCCAAATTGAATGAAACCAATTTCATTAGAAAGAGGAATCTCATATATTTCCGTTGATATATATAGTATCTCACCCAGATCATTTTGTACGAGGAGTTATGATCATTTGAAGTTGACCCAAAAATTCACTTTTGATAGGCTGAAGTAGATTGACCATAACTTTTTGCTCCGATAGACAAATTGGATGAAACCAATTTCATCGGAAAGAGGACTCATAGAGATTTCCTTTGTTATATAGTAGATCACCCAGTTCATTATGTACAAGGAGTTATGATCGTTTAAAGTTGGAGAAAAAATACGCCAGGCCTCAGTACTTTTTTTCCTACACGTTTTACTGTTCATAAGTATTCACGGTTCGATCGGAATGTTCATAACTCGTCGCTCGGGTGTCCATTTTGGATGATCCACATGTAGTTGTCAAGCTTATTCGATACTCTACGTAATGGTGGGTCATAATCTAAGACATTCCACACGAAAAATTTATAATTCATTCTAGAAGATAGAATCCAACACGTTTACGCCGAAAATTTCAACGAAAAATTTCCCGAGGTATTACATCATCTCCCCCTTGGAAACATTCGTCCTCGAATATCGATGAATAAGTACAGAATACCATGGAAATGAGGACAAAAGGCTGGGATAATGAAGTCAATCCACTTACTTCACTCCAAACTTTCGAATACTTGATAGAACATGCGATTCATAATGAGTATGGTCACATAGTTGGATCTTAAACAAAGGAGACTTATTTTAAGGAATCGATATCTTTGGTTTATTCAGAGACTGAGAATCAAAGGTCTCGAAGGGGATCTCATCAAAAGAAGGACCACTTGCGCCCAAATGAAACGTCCCTCAACACTCCCTCCAAAAGATTCAAATGACATTGTTCGGGGAGAAAATGAACCATAATTTGATACAATCCTATCGTATGGGAACAAAGACCCATATGGCATAAATTAAGATAGGAATTTCTAGGTCTTGGGAAACATAAATCCTTGCTTCCAAACTTAGCAACACTTCCCAACTACTCCCTCGACTATGTTCAAGCCTAACTCCAAGTACTCATGAGAGTGCCACATAACACTATAATATTAATCTATATCATGAACCTCAATACACACTGAGCCTCACAACTCCTCACTTCAAACATAACTTTTATTGCTACTCCAACAACCACATACAATCTTATACTAGGGATCCGCTAACTTGCGATGCATTCTTTTAGATATACAACCATAACATTCAAGCCTATACTTATAACCACATACGCACTTTGCACATGCACCTCTAAACGAACACTCATAAAGCATCTTCCTCACTTTCTCTAAGATTCCATCAACTACATCATTCACATATACTGGTCAATTCTTTAAACGGCACACATAACATTTTCTCAACCAATTGAACTATACACAAAAACTCTATATTACTATTCCTACAACCTCATAGAAGTTCATAAAACCAACGCACAACAATCTTTCCAAATAAACATTTAAAACTTCAACTAACCATGTCATGTATCAAGGACTTAGCCTCAATCTAACTTCACTTCACCGCCGTGAGCACACCACCTTCTATCATAGCTAAGGAAGTATCTTCTCTCCTTTCTAGACATCTGCTCAACACCATTAGCTTGACTTAATGTAAAGATCACAAAATTTTAAAACATGAAGACCTGAAACATGAAGGGATAATGTAAATAACTTGACTCTCTCTATTGAGGCCTTAGGAATAAAATATCAAATACAATGGGTTCATTAAGGTATCAAAACTAAAGACACCCATAACGGTAACTGAATCTCACTGATCAATAAGAGTATTGCCTGAGTACTGGAACTGAACATACTATAAAACTTGAGTATATGAGCCATGGGCGGCATGCCCTGAATTTAGAGCTCATAACTTATGGAATGTGATTCCAACTGCTAGAAGAATTGGAACTTCTCATTTTTGGAAACTAGAAGAGTATGTAATTCTCCATCACATGTATGAACATAAATTAAGATCATGGAACTGAAATGTAAAGCATGAGTAGGTTTTGGGACAGCTGAAAATACTGAAATAACATTGGGTCAAGCACTGATCTTTCTCACAGCAAATTTACAACTTACTGGTACTTCTACTAAAATGTAAAAGCTTGACTTGACTACTTGTTCTATCATCTCCCCCTTAGCTTTAAGCCACCACTCAAATTCTCAAATGCTTACTAATTTTGAATCTCCATGAACATCTCTATTGTCGGAATGTACACCATCTAGTGCTTTAACTCTTATTTCTATTAGCTCAACTTGAATACTTTCTAACCTTTTGATAGACCATTCTACTTCTGTCTTCTCCCTCTAATACCATGCCTATGAACTTATGTTTTTAACCCATAAGAATCAAAATCACACTTAAGAGGCTCAACATTTCCAATCATACGCCTTGCCTTAACTTAGCCATCAAAACATCATCCATCATCTAACTAGTATTTATCCATCTAACAATCCCATGGCACGACTCTCTACACCACATACACTAATCCTCGAAATTAAAGTAGTCCCATAATATATTGGGTGAACTTTCTCATCATAATATACTATTAAACTTAATTTCAAGTCAACTACACTTAAACTCTTGTGTACACAGTTCAAGCCTATTAGGTCACTTCCGGCAACTAAATACCATTAATCCGGAAACCGTCACATTCGGCTTCATGATCACCAATCGTTCAAACTTAAGGTCTCACACTTCACATAATTTACAACTCCATCTCACGCATAACTCCCACATGAAGATTATAAAACAACACATCCATGAACACTAGCCCACTTAAACTTCATAACAATAATAATTGGTCCTAATCATATAGCCTATCTTATTCACAATCCATTAACACATCCTTCTTTCACCCGTTACTACTATCTATCCTTCATACACAACTTAACATAGTTCATAGCTCTCTACACCTTAACTTAACTTCCACTTGCAATCTAGAGAGCGCCTAGATTAACAACACTTACCCATCGAGTACTTCCATCACTAACCTATACTCTTTTTCATACAAATACCGTCAACACCCATTTCATACCTCGAACAAACTATATCACTTCCTATTAACCCAATTGCATGCAAAAAGGGATTTCGCTATAATTATGCTCAACAAATCACACTTACCATCCTTCTTACTACTACACCTCCACATCCCACATTTTAAGCCAGCACAAGGAACAAGATGAACTACAAGTTGCTAGTGAATCGAAATAGGGCTCACACGGCTTCACTAGACTTTGGTTTTATGTTTTGATCAATAAAGTTATATGAATAACAAAGTAACTATGCTAGTGAATCGAAATAGGCCCCACACAGCTTCACTAGACTTTGGTTTGTATTTTGAACAAGAAAATAAGATGAATAACAAAAAAGCTATGCTAGTGAATCGAAAGAGCCCCACACGGCTTCATTAGACTTTGATTTTTCACAAACATAATGATAACAAGATTACATAATACAAGAGATAAAAACTTGACACACAATATTCAACGATCTAAGAATACACCTTACTCTGTCCACGTCTTATGCCCATCAGATGCATTGGATCCCATTGTTATAGGTAGGTTTCTTTTGTTGAATTGGTTCAACAACTTGATCTTTACTTGTAGTTGATTTAATAAATTACCATATTTCCCTAGCAAGTGTCTACTCATAACATTGTCACCAGTAAGAAGATACATAGGCATGTTAGGCAAATTAGGACCTTTGTTACGGCCATTAGGATAATATAGCATGGAAAATTAATCTGGTGATGTCAAGGAAAACTTACCAGCTATCAAAGGTGACAGGCCAGTGGCCGAAATAGTCACAGTAGGCATGGAAACTGAGTTGGGTTTAGGGTTTGGTAATGAGAGGGAGGAGAGCATTCTTTTTCTCTTTGTTGCATCAAACATCTAGACCATTCTAATTAACTGATACAAACAATATTCTGATACTCTTTTACTTGGTTACTAAACTTTATAAACTTTCTAATTGTCACTTTACAATCCACTTTCAAAAATAAATGACTACTAATTTAAATAACTACATTGACCTAGTTCCTAGCCATATTACCTTTGAGATTGACCCTAACCTAGTTGGGTTATATATTTGATCAACGACTGCATTATACTTTATTCTCAGGTCTAATTTAGGTGACATCAAATTTTGGCAGCATTTTAGGGGAGGAATGATTTAGGAATAATTTCAGTTATTTTTTATTTGACTTATAGTCCTTATTTCTTGATATATTTTTTTCTTGTTTTTATTTCTTTTAGGATGTATTTTTGTTTTATGACAAACACCTGAAGTTAGCACAAAACCTTGATTCCAATTAACCACGAGCTCTAGCATATTATGTGAAAGATGAATGCCTAAGAACTTAAGAAACAAGTAGCAGCCCGACTAAACTAAACCAACTATCTTCAGAGGTTGAAGCACATGCTAATCATGAAAATGTAGAAGTTGTTGCAAATGCTGCTAAATCTTAGAGGAACCAAAGGCCTATGGGCCATAATCATAGATCGGTTATTCCATATGATGATCTTGAAGATGGAAAGTATGCTAATTTTGATAGATTCGATAACCATGGGTGCCATAGTCCCTCCTGCAATAGCCCTTGATGCTAAGTTTAACATCATAAGTAGATACAAGCTACTGAATCTGAAAGGTCTGTTTAGAGGTGTTATTGGAGATAATCCAAACATCGACTTGATCAAATTTATGGGAATTAGCAAGGCATACAAGATGCCAGGTCTTATTTAAAATGATATTATGTTGTGGTAGTTTCCCTTTTCACTATTTCTGGAAGAAACCTTATGGTTAACTAAACTTTGGATGACTCCATTACTAACTGGAATGAGCTTAAGGCTTTTTTCTCGAGAGATTTTTACACCTTCCAAAATGTTGTTGTTTAGAGATAAGACCAATAACTTTATGAAACTACCTAGAGAAGCTTTGTATGAGTCTTGGTTTAGGTTCAATAACAAGTTGAACTAGTGCTTCAACCACAAGCTGGCTAATAACAATCTCCTGGAGATATTCTACAGGTTACTAATTATGCAACTAAGTTATATATTTATGTAGATGTAGATATTATGCTAGATTGAGTTATTAAGACAAAGAGTATGGAAAATAAGAGTCTTTGAGGTCTTTGTAGATATTTATTCTAAGGGCGTGTAAGTTGAGCAGCGACAAATACAGGGGAGCATGATTAGGATATTGCTTATCTATAGACTTAAATGGACCTGATTACAAATTACTTGATGGGGATTGACTTTGAAAAGGTGAATGTAGTTGGTTCACAAGTTAAATAACTAGGAAATGAGGATTGTAATTTAGATTTTGATAAGTAGACGAATTTGTGAACAACTAAATGGGGGTTTCTGGGAAAACACTCAAGGGTCTAACTAAGGTCGAAACTATTATAAGGATAACAAATATGATCAGTCTGGGTATTGAGAAAACATTGAGATAGAGAGAAAAGACAGTAGAGGAATAAAGATTGTTCCAAAAATAATCACAACGGTCACTAGGTCCCACCAAAGGGTTGAGATCAAAGTGAGTCCAGTGCTTACAAATTTGAAGACATGATGGTGAAGATGCTAAAATGGGTAGAATTTACAAATACTAGGATCAAGAAGATTCATGGTGATATTTATAATATGACCCAATTAGTTAATTCTCATTCCATGTCAGGACCTAATTTTTAGGTCATGATGGAACTTTCTATAACCTACCAGCAGTCAAGCCAAACTCGTAGTCCGAAATGGCTAGTAATGGACTACCAAAATAGATAAAGGAAAGAATACAAAATAGATGTATTAAAAGATCAAATACATAATATAGTTCCGAATCCTGGTGGTATCAATTGTAATATCCGGTATCTGGCTTGTACTTATTCTAATTATATGGAACCTGGTATGGTCATATGGTATAGGTAACAGATGAGATTTGTTATGCAATTATTAATGGTGTAGATGAAATTATAGAGGCTGCCCGTATAGTTTAATGTGATGCGACTAAGTTAACGTTAAGATAACTATTTAAACTTGGAATCGTAAGCTAGTATTTGAATCTAAATTTTAAAGTGACCAAGTGTATATAAGTTGAAGGTTAGATTAAAGGGATTAGGAGCTGAAAATGGAGCAAAATATTGAGGTGCTTGCTTGACTTATTTAAGCTAGTAGGTAAGTCACCTACTTAAGTTGTTTGAACCAAATTAATGGACCCATGGCTATGGATCAGATTTGGGTCTATGCTAATATACTCATTTGGGCCAAATTGAACAAAAGAGAAAGAAAATGGATAAGTGGCCCAACACACCAATCTGCCAAGGCCCAAATATAATTGAGCCCAACATGAAATTAAGAAAGTAGGTGCATCACCTACTTTGAAGTTTCAGCAGCTTGGACCCTTAAGTAGGTGCATCACCTACTTGGACCAATTTGACCAATTTTATGGTCCAAAATGCAGCTAAGGAGGTGGACAAGATAGGGCCTTTAAAAGACCAAGTTGCTGGTCATTTTACTTCACTTTTAAGTCACAAAAAAGGAGTACATTTCAGCAAATCTCTCTACTCTCTCAAAAACAACAAGAGCAGCAGCCCCTATTTTTCCTTCTAGGGTTCTTGAAGAAACCCTCCCCTTTGCAACCCAAGGTAAGTGAAAAACACTTAAGGTTTTGTTTAATTATCTCATGGGAGATTAGGGAAACAAGTTATAAGTGTTTGACTATAAGTATATGGCTGATTATAGAACAAGTTGTTTGTTCACGTTTCCTTGTTATTGAGGAACTTTTTTTTCTTCTTCTTTGATTTAAGTGTGAAAGAAAGTTCAAGCTCTTGAAGAGTTCAATTAAAAGAATAAGTTGCTGAATTGAGGTAAGGTGACTGCCCCATTTTGTTTTTCTTATATATGAATTTGAGAGGGGATTATGGATGTCTTGTTATTGAGAACTCAAGAGATGATGAGTTTAATAATTGATTGCTACAATAAAAGGGGTTTGAGACTGTTTTGTGGACTGTTTTGTATGTATATGTTATGGGCTGCCAGGTTGAAGTTGGATAAAGGTGTGATGAGTTTGTAATGAATTATAGAAGAAAGATGTGGTGATACACCACCGAACTAATGCTTGCTGCCCAATCTATTTTGCGTATTGTTTGGAATGTGTAATGAAGTCGAGATGGTTTTGGTGAACCTTATAAGAACCTATATGGTATGTGGGTGTAATTGGAGGAAAAAAAGGGTTAAAATAACACCCTTGTTTGATAGATTAATAGTTGCTGCCCGGTTACTGTTTTGGGTGAAATTAAGTATCTCAAATGTGTTGATTGGTTACTAATACTAGTTTACCATATATTCTATTGTAGATAAGTAATCTAAAAGGCGGGAAGTCAAGTCGGGTTAGTTTCGGAGTCAAATAACCAGGTATGTAAGGCATACTCTATTTTACACTCTTTGGCATGAAATTGTACAATTGTTCCATCAAGCAAGTTTCCGAGGTTATCCTATAACAAAGTGATACATAATGGCAGCACATTACACTCCATGTATCCAATGACCTTGTTCCCACTCTCTAACGCATTAGAACACCTCAATACGTGCTTATTATTAAATCTGCGCGTCTATCTTCACTAGAAAATTTCAGAAGTTCCCCACTTACTCAAATAAGACCCATGTGTATTTTCAGCTTCTAAAAACTTCATTTTGTGTGCCAACAGCTCCGTACCTCATTGTTGTTGCATTAAGTGTCTATTTACATGTCTCTTATTAGCGTATTACTGGTTCAAGGTACCATAATGTGATGACCACCAAAGTAACAATCTCAAAGGCTAAATAAACTAAGTAATGCAAATCTGTAAAATGACGAGTGGCAGCTCAGGGGCATTTGCCTAGCATGGGCCGATCTCGATACCTTTATTTGTGGGTGGCAGCTCAGGGGCATAAGCCTAGCATGGGCCGATCCCAATCTTTATATGTAGGTGGCAGCTCAGGGGCGTAAGCCTAGCATGGGTCGATCCTAATTTATCTATTTACCACTGATCAGCTGGTCATTTACATTATATGGCTTACAAAGATTATGAAGTAAGAAGGTAAAACGAAGAAAGAATGTAATGTATACTGTCCCACAAGTATTTATAAAGGTGGTCTACTAGAACTACTTATACACTTGTATCAGATTTCAATTGAGCTTTTGTATCAAGTGTGTTGTTACCTTCTGCCTTACATATTCAGTACATATTTTCGTACTGACGTCCCTCACGGGGGACCTGCATTTCATGCTGCAGGCAGAGGCACTTCAGCTCATACAACTCACTAGTAGGAGCGCAGGATTTTCAAGGACTATTGGTGAGCTACAGGATGATTCGGGGCTTTCCGAGTCTGTTCCATATATTTTGGTATTGTACAGTAAGTCAAGAGTAGGGTGTGGGTTTTTCCCGACCCTAACTAAGTCTATGTATCTTTTAGAGGCTTTGTAGACTAATGTAAAGTTATGGTAGTGTCCCGATTTTAGACATAGTGGCCCCATCGGCCAAGTGTTGTACATATCAATTTTGGCGTGCATGTGTAGTTATTTTCATTGATACATAATATCATGTTGTCAGAACAGTTGGTTGTTACAGTCACATACATGGGAAGTACAAGGTTATGAATTGGTTCTCTCGGGCCTTTATGGCTATGGGTGCCTGTCCGCCCCAACAGGATTTGAGGCGTGACAAAAGTGGTATCAGAGCGGCCGTCCTAAGGTGTCTACAAATTTGTGTCTATATAGAGTCCTATTTATGGGCGTGTTGTGCACCACATCTATAAATAGGAGGCTATGTGACATTTAGGGGTTTTCTTTTTTTCTTCATATCTTAGATCGTGCAATAGAGCCTATGTTGTAGGTTAAGTCATATTTAACCATTGAACATATTTTTTTTTCCTCTTATTATAGTAAAGATGCCGGTTACAAGAAGGAGTAAGAATACAGGTAGGCGGATAGACGAGGCTGCCAGGGAGGGGACCAGTAAATCACCACCTAGATGAGCTAATCAAAGTGAGGCTCAAGCTGAGTTTGTATCCCAAACTTCTCCTACCCCTCCATCTCCAAAAGAGCTAAGAAGGAGAAGAACCGCATCCTCAGAACTACCTACCAATGTTGCAGATCAAGATCTAAGGAGTACAGTACAATTGTTGGCTCGTATAGTTTCTGGACAAGCTCAAGGACAAGCCATTCCAACTACAGGTTCTAGTGGTACAGATAGGGCAGCTAGCCTACGAACGCAGGATTTTCTCAAATTGGATCCTCCCACGTTCACCGGATCAGATCTTAATGAAGACCCACAGGACTTTATTGATCAAATCCAAAGGGCTCTAGATGTTATGCATGTGTTGGGTAAAAAGACAGTTAAGCTAGCAGCATATAGATTCAAGGGGGAGGCTATATTGTGGTATGAAGACTGGAAACGATCTAGGGGTATCGATGCACCCCCAGTTACTAGGAAAGAGTTCAAAGAGGCATTTCTTGATCATTACCTTCCATATGAGATTCGAGAAGCCCGTGCAGATCAGTTCCTGAATCTTTGCCAAGGAAATATGAGTGTGAGGGAGTACAGCCTTCGGTTTAACTCTTTGGCTAGGTACGCTCCTAATGTTGTAGCTACAATGGATGATAGAGTTCATCGATATGTGGATAGATTGGATCCATATCTGGTTAGAGATTGTACCATTGCTGCTTTGAACAAAGACATGGACATAGCAAGGATACAAGTATTCGCGCAAAAAATGGAGGATCAGAGGCAAAGAAGAAAAACACAAGAGTTAGAAAGGGGGTATTACAAGAGGTCTAGATCTACGGGGCAGTTTATGGCATCTCAAGGAGAGTTTAGGCCTCGATTTTCTATTAGACCACCTAGGACATTATCTTCTTATTCTGCAGCTAGTGCTCCATCACAATTTCAAGGGTCTAAAGGTAAACAGTTTGGTCAAAGAAATGAGAGTCAGAGTTCGCGAACAATAGGGTATCAAGAGCAAGGGATTATGAGCCAATTAAGGCCTCCTCGACAGCCATGTAGACAATGTGGAAAGCTTCATTTAGGTGCATGTCGGTTTGGAACAAATGCTTGCTTTTGGTGTGGTATGTCAGGACATATGATGAGAGAATGCCCTCAAAGGGGCATAGGTGGTATGGCACAACCTACTAGATCAGTCGTTGCATCATCATCATTGGTGCCTTATTCAGGTAGGGGTGTACAACCTATGGGTCGTGGTAGAGGTGCTAAAGGAACAACTAGCTCTAGTGGAGTTCAGAATCGTACATACACTTTAGCAGATCGACAAAATTCAGAGGCTTCTCCAGATGTGGTTACAGGTACATTGTCCATCTTCTCACATGATGTATATGCATTAGTTGATCCGGGTTCTACAATATCGTATGTCACTCCATTGGTTGCTGAAAAGTTCAAAAGAACACCAGAACTGCTAGTTAAGCCATTTGAAGTATCTACGTCGATTGGTGAATCTGTTATAGCTAAGAGAGTGTATCGAAATTGTATAATAACTATTTGCGGTCGCGATACAATGGCTGACCTAGTTGAGTTAGAAATGGTAGATTTTGATGCTATAATGGGTATGGATTGGTTGTCTTCTTATTATGCCACAGTAGATTGCCGAACTAAGAGGGTGTGTTTCCATTTCCTAAGGGAGGCAGTCCTAGAATGGAGAGGTAATATTGGTGCACCAAGAGGTAAATTTATTTCTTATTTCAAGGCAAAAAAGATAATCTCCAAGGGTTACATATGTCATTTGGTTAGAGTGAAGGATACAAATGCGGAGACACCAACTCTTTAAACTATTCCAGTGGTAAGTGAATTTCCCGATGTATTTCCTGAAGATCTTCTGGGTTTGCCTCCAGAACGAGAAGTGGAGTTTGGTATCAATGTGATTCCAGGTACTCAACCAATCTCAATTCCTCTGTATAGAATGGCCCCGGCAGAATTACGGGAGTTGAAAGAGCAATTGAAAGACTTGCTAGAAAAAGGATTCATAAGGCCTAGTGTGTCCCCTTAGGGCGCACCAGTGTTATTTGTGCGTAAGAAGGATGGCTCGTTAAGAATGTGTATTGACTATAGACAACTGAACAAGTTGACTATTAAGAACAAATATCCCCTTCCGAGAATTGATGACTTATTTGATCAGTTTCAAGGCGCCAAGTGGTTTTCAAAGATTGATTTAAGGTCTGGTTACACACTAGGCCTTATGAATCCTTTTTCTAGCAAGTCTTTCAATTGCTCTTTCAACTCCCGTAATTCTGTCGGGGCCATTCTATACGGAGGAATTGAGCTTGGTTGAGTACCTGGGATCACATCGATACCAAACTCCACTTCTCGTTCTGGAGGAAAACTCGAAAGATCTTCAAGAAATACATCGGGAAATTCACTTACCACTAGAATAGTTTGAAGAGTTGGTGTCTCCGCATTTGTATCCTTCACTATAACCAGATGACATATGTAACCCTTGGAAATCATCTTTTTCGCCTTAAAATAAGAAATAAATTTACCTCTTGGCGCACCAATATTACCTCTCCATTCTAGGACTGGCTCCCTTGGGAAATGGAAACACACCCTCTTAGTTCGGCAATCTACTGTGGCATAATAAGAAGCCAACCAATCCATACCCATTATAGCATCAAAATCTACCATTTCTAACTCAACCAGGTCGGCCATTGTATCACGACCGCAAATAGTTATTATACAATTTTGATACTCTCTTAGTTATAACAAATTCACTAATTGGCGTAGATACTTCAAATGGCTTAACTAGTAGTTCTGGTGTTTTTTTGAACTTTTCAGCAACCAATGGAGTGACATATGATATTGTAGAACCTGGATCAACTAATGCATAGACATCATGTGAAAAGATGGACAATGTACCTGTAACCATATCTGGAGAAGCCTCTGAATTTTGTTGATCTGCTAAAGCGTATGTACGATTCTGAACTCCACTAGAGCTACCTTTTCCTTTAGCACCTCTACCACGACCTATAGGATGTACACCCCTACCTGAATAAGGCACCGATGATGATGATGCAACGACTTATCCAGTAGGTCGTGCCATACCACCTATGCCCCTTTGAGGGCATTCTCTCATCATATGTCCTGACATACCACACCAAAAGCAACCATTTGTTCCAAACCGACATGCACCTAAATATAGATTTCCACATTGTCTACATGGCTGTCGAGGAGGCCTTAATTGGCTCATAATCCCTTGCTCTTGATACCCTGTTGTTCGCGAACTCTGACTCTCATTTCTTTGACCAGAATGGTTACCTTTAGACCCTTGAAATTGTGATGGAGCACTAGCTGCAGAATAAGAAGATAATGTCCTAGGTGGTCTATTAGAAAACCTGATACGGTTAGGACAGCCACACGGCCTTTCACACGAAGCCAAGCTCGGGAATTACAAAAACTCCAAGCTTTGTTCATGCAAATGGCCGTGTGTGAGTTGGTGATTGAACCAACCAAGGACTTAAACGTTTTTATGTGTGAAGAGGGGTCCTAATGTGTAATAAACTACTCTCCAAGGTTGGCACAAGAAGCAAGGGCGGATGAGTCATTTTACCCCTTTCCTTTTGTAGTATAAATAGAAGATGTGAGAGAGTTATTAGATAGTTTTTGAAATCTGATTTTTGTAACCTAAAATATCACAACATTTCCTCTCTCTTCCACTCTTGGAGCCGCCTCCAACATCTCACAAGTAGAGGAATACTTGTGTTGTATCTTTGGCTAGAAACAAGGGTTTTGAGGTCTTTGAGTGCCTCTTGGTCCTTGTAAGAACTTGGTGTTTACATTCACTAGACTTAGGGTCCTCTCTTGATGTTAGGGTTCTTAGTATCTTGAATGTTATATGTCTAGTTATCTATCTTTTCCTTATCTTGTTGTTGTTGTTGTTGTTAATTTTGTTATCTTTAAAGACTAGTGAAGCCGTGTGGGGCTACTTTCGATTCACTAGCATTCTTGTTCATCTTGTTGCTCTCTTGTTGTGTGCTGAAAACTGAAAATTGAACTTGTTATTCTTGTGTTGTTGGACTGAAATCCGAACCTACTTGTAGCTCTTGGTGTTGTTGGTTTGATCTTGTATCATTTGGTATCAAAGCAAGACCGGTTGTGTTCCAACATAACCCATCTTGGGCTAGTTCACGGTCTAAACAAGCAATACCAAAGGGAAGTTCTGAAAAATCTGTCCATTAAAAGTTGAAAAACCGAGAATGATGTTGCATGTCTAGATCTAGGCGTTATTTTGCTTGTTTAGTGAGTTTCTAGTGTTGGTTTCTTTCTCACCAACACTAAGGTGTCTAGATCCGAAAGTTGAGCTTGAAAACTTGAACATTGAGTAGTGACTTGAAGTGGCCGAAGGTTGTATGTTGTTGATGAGCAAAAGAAAAATCGGTGGTTATGTGTTATGTGCTAAAGAAGTTGATGAAGTTTGTTGAGGTGTTCATCTTTTGAACTTGTTCATCTTGTTCATCTTGTTGTGTGCTCAAGTTGTAAGACAAGTTATAAAGTTGTTGTGAAAGACTTGCACCCCTCACCCTCTAGTCTTGTCAATCACTTTTCCCTAATTCAAGGAGCCTTGTTTTGTGGGATTGGTCAACCAAACACCACTTTCTTGAGTTTGAAAAGGTTGAAAGACTACAAGATTTTATTTTTCCCACCAAAACATTTTGCAAACTATAACAAGTTGTGTGAATATTAACACAAAACAAAAAAAAAAAAAAAGATAAGAGGAACGGGTGGAACCATTGCATGCTGCCACGTCACTATAAGCTCAACTTAGGATATTCTTTGGTTGCAAATTGTTGATCCTTGGTTTCCCTTAATTGATCCTAGAACTAATTAACAAACTAGTACATTCCTACTAGGTTGTCAACTAGTTCCTTGAACCGTTTGTTCGTGTCAACGATTATTTGAGTGCTTTTATTCGTTTGAATGAGTTGCTGATTTTTGATTCTAGTCCGGCAAGAATTCTTTGAGTCTTCAAACAAGAATCCATTCCGGATAAGAGCTCACTCATACCTTGAAAATTTCACGGTTACTAGCCAATTATACAACACTTGTGGAACACGAACTTGTGGTGAACTAAAGCGGATAATATCTTGACAATGGAAGGAGCTACGTCTCATAATGCGGATACTAATGCCCTTGATTCTATGAGGGTCACTCTTGAGGCCGTTACCCGGACACTTGAAAGGTTGAATTCTGAATTTGGGGCCGTGAGAGGGGACTTGGCAGCCATAAAGGGGGAAGTGTCGACTATTAGTGGGAGATTAGAACAAGTGGAGAGTCAAAGGAACTCTCGTCCTTCTACTCCTCTACACGTATCTACCAATGGTCATGATAGGACCTCCTCCGCAACCATCACCCCCGAAACAGTCCACCAAATGCTAAATGCACCCCAAGCTCCACTAAATACCGCAAGTCAAACTACCTATTTTCCTCCAAACCGAGACTCCACTAGACCACTACATTTCCAAGCCCCTCCAATTCCACAAGAGGGATTTGGACGACAAGTACCTCCACTAAATCCGAACCTTCCATTCCAAGCTCCATTAACCCAAAGACCGCAAATTCCAAATCCTCCGACTCAAAACGGCCAAGGCCGACCAGCCCACTTTGAAGGATACGGTAGAGGGGAGTATGAAGGAGATGGAGCCTTTGATGATGCTTATATGAGGGAGGAGGAGTTAAGAGGGGGTCGAGGAGAACCTAGGAGATACCGGGGGTATGGAGATAGGGGAAACCGACACCAAGAGAGAGACGTAGGCATCAACACCATCAAGTTGAGCCTACCCATCTTTAAGGGTGAAAGTGACCCCGAGGCCTACTTAACTTGGGAATCGGCTTGTGACAAAGTTTTCCAAGTTAATGACATCTCGGACGAAAAGAAGAGTTGCTACGCTATAGCTCACCTCGAGGGCTATGCTAACACTTGGTGGGAGTATGTTAAACGATTTGGTAATGAATTAGTCGATGGGCAGCCACCACCTTGGTTTCGGTTGAGGTATTTGATGAGACAACGATACCTTCCCGAGAGATATCGTCATGAGTTGCTTGCTAGGTTATATGGCTTGCGGCAAGGGGGCAAGAGTGTGATGGCCTATTTTGACGAGTTCCAACAACTCATGTTGAAACTTGATCATCGTGGGGAGCAAATCAGTCATGACATCATCCGGTTCAAGTGTGGGTTGAACAAAGAGATCTCCACTCATTTGACCCTTCATCGGTTTGAAACCATCGACGGTATATTCCAAGCGGCCCTAGAGATTGAAAGGGAACTTAAGGAGAGATCATCCTTCAAGGCAAGGGTACAAGCTCCCTCGGGTTGGCCCAAAAACAAGGACCAATCCGCCCCTACGAAGCTGCCCGAGTCCAAAACAGTCCACTACGAGTCCAAAACAGTCCCTAAATTCCCTCCGAAACCGGAGGCTCACAAATATCCCAACCCAAAGGGATTCCAATGCTTCAAGTGCCAAGGTTGGGGGCATAAGGCCAATGAATGTCCGAACCGGCGCAATGTGATCCTACGAGAAGGGAAAGTGTACTACCTTGGTGAGGAGGTGGTTTCCGAAAGGGGGGAGGATGAGGCCGAGCCTCAAGATGGAGAGGAAGCTGAAAATGGGCCGAATGATGATGAATTAGATGGTAGTGAAGATGCCTATCCACAAGAAGGGGAGTGTGTGGTTCCTAACTTTGTGGTTAGACGTGTCATGATTAGTAAGGCGATAGATGACCCGAGTCAAAGGGAAAATCTATTCCATACTAAGTGTCTTGTAAAGGGGAGTGTGTGCACCTTGGTGATTGATAGTGGTAGTTGTACGAATGTTGCGAGCCAAGCTATGGTAAATTTCTTGAAGCTGCCAACTACACCACACACTAGTCCTTACAAGCTACAATGGTTGAACGATTGTGGTGAATTAAGGGTCGCAAGGCAATGTGTGATTCGGTTTAAGGTAGGAAACTACCACGATGAAGTGCTTTGTGACGTGATCCCAATGCAAGCATGTCACTTGTTGTTAGGTAGACCATGGCAATATGATAGGTCTACTAAACACGATGGGAGGTCCAACCGGTATACGCTTGAGAAGGATGGCCGAAAGGTCACACTTCACCCTCTTTCACCCTCCCAAGTACATGAGTGGCATCAAAAGATGAGAGAGTTAAAAGGAAAGGGAAAGGAAACCGGGAAAGGAGAAAAGGGGGGGGATGCCGTAGGTGAGGAAGTAGGGCCATCCGAATCTGTCCCAACAACAAAGGAGATGGAAAACGTAGTGATGTTGGCTAGGAGGAAAGAACTCTTCGTGGACCATGATGAAAACAAGCCGATGTTACTGTTGGCCCATTGTTTTAATACTAACCCCACTAATTCTTCCATTTCCCCTTTGATTTCTTGTGCGTTGCAGGAGTATGAAGATGTATTTCCTCAAGAACTTCCGCAAGGATTGCCCCCACTTCGGGGAATTGAGCACCAAATTGATTTGGTGCCGGGTTCACAACTTCCAAACAAACCGGCCTATAGGAGCAATCCCATGGACACTAAGGAGCTTGAGAGGCAAGTTGAGGAGCTTCTCAACAAGGGATACATCAAGGAAAGCATGAGTCCGTGTGCTGTTCTGGTGCTTTTGGTACCAAAGAAGGACGGAACTTGGCGCATGTGCGTCGATTGTAGAGCCATCAACAAAATCACTATAAGGTATCGTCATCCAATTCCTAGACTAGATGATATGTTAGATGAGCTCCACGGATCTTGTTTGTTTTCTAAAGTAGACCTTAGGAGCGGCTATCAACAAATTCGCATGCAACCCGGTGATGAGTGGAAGACCGCATTCAAGACCAAATTCGGTCTATATGAGTGGCTGGTCATGCCCTTCGGCCTTACCAATGCTCCTAGCACATTTATGAGGCTAATGAATCATGTAATGAAGCCTTATATTGGAAAGTTTGTGGTGGTTTACTTTGATGATGTGTTGGTGTATAGTAAATCTATTAATGATCATGTAATGCATTTGAGATGTGTGTTTGATGTGCTCCGAAAGGAGAAGCTGTATGCCAACATGGAGAAGTGTTCTTTTGGTGTTGATAAAGTTATATTCTTGGGTTTTGTCGTGAGCTCACGGGGTGTGGAAGTGGACGATTCCAAGATAGACTCTATCCGAAGTTGGCCGACCCCTAAAACTATTGGAGAAATCCGAAGTTTCCACGGGTTGGCAAGCTTTTATAGGAGGTTTGTCAAAGGATTTAGTTCCATAGCAGCCCCCTTGACCGAGGTAATTAGAAAGGACGGACCCTTTAAATGGGGTGATGAGCAAGCTAGGGCTTTTGAGGCCTTGAAAGCTACGCTCATCTCGGCGCCTTTATTGCAATTGCCCAATTTTGATAAGATGTTTGAAATAGAGTGTGATGCTAGTAAGGTTGGTATCGGGGCTGTTTTGATGCAAGAAGGTAAGCCCGTTGCTTATTTCAGTGAAAAGCTCAAAGGGGCAACTCTTAATTACTCAACTTATGATTTGGAGTTGTACGCCCTTGTTAGAGCTTTGGGAAATTGGCAACATTATTTGTGGCCTAAGGAGTTTGTGATACGAACGGATCATGAGTCGTTGAAACACCTTAAGAGCCAAGACAAGTTGAATAGGCGTCATGCTAAGTGGATTGAGTTCATCGAGACTTTCCCTTATGTAATTCATTACAAAAGGGGAAAGGAAAATGTTGTTGCCGATGCCTTGTCTAGGAAGCATGTGCTTGTTGCTACCTTGTCTTCGAAATTGATGGGTTTTGAGAGCTTGCGGTTGTTGTATCCCGAGGATCCTACCTTTGCTCCTATTTTTAGGGAATGCGAAGAGTGGGGAAGGGACCGTTGGCTCAAGGAGAATAACCATTCCTCCTACTCTCGGTTCGATGGGTATTTGTTCAAAGGGAGGAGGTTGTGTGTTCCTTCTAGTTCTTGGAGGGAATTATTTGTGAGGGAGGCCCATGACGGAGGCCTCATGGGTCACTTTGGGGTAGACAAGACCCTCGGAATCTTAGAGGAGAACTTCTATTGGCCCAAAATGCGCAAAGACGTCACTAAAATTTGTAGTCAATGCGTGGCCTGCCGGAGTGCGAAATCTCGTCTCTTACCCCAAGGATTATACACCCCACTCCCTACTCCCCTTAGGCCTTGGTTGGACATCTCGATGGATTTTGTTTTGGGGCTGCCAAGGACTAGAAAGGGCAGAGATAGCATTTTTGTTATTGTTGATAGATTCTCTAAAATGGCTCATTTTATTCCATGTACTAAAACCGAGGATGCTAGTAGTGTAGCTTCATTATTTGTTGAACATGTTGTCAAGCTTCACGGGGTACCGAGGACTATTGTGAGCGATAGGGACTCCAAGTTCCTAAGTCTCTTTTGGAAGTCCATGTGGGGTAGGCTTGGAACGAAGTTACTTTTCTCCACGTCTTGCCACCCACAAACCGATGGCCAAACGGAGGTAGTAAATAGAACCTTAGGGTCTATGCTACGTTCTATGGTTAAAGGTAAACTGACTTCATGGGAAGATCACCTACCCTTAGTGGAATTTGCCTACAACCGGGTAATACATTCGAGCACGGGAATGACTCCCTTTGAATGTGTTTACGGCCTGAATCCCCTTACCCCTTTAGATCTCACTCCTTTGTCTAGTGATCTCATGACCAGCTTAGATGGAAACAAAAGAGCCGAGGCAATGAAGAAAATGCATGAGACGGTGCGGATCAAGCTGGAAAAGAAGAATCAAGAGATTGCCAAAAGGGCAAACAAAGGGAGAAGAAGGCTTGTGCTTGAACCCGGAGATTGGGTGTGGGTGCATCTTCGAAAAGACCGGTTTCCAGCTCATAGGAAGTCCAAATTGCTGCCAAGGGGTGATGGTCCTTTCCAAGTACTTGAGAGGATCAATGACAACGCCTACAAGATTGACCTTCCACCGGAATATCAAGTGCACAACACTTTCAACGTTGGTGATCTCTCCCTCGTGGATGCGGTTGAAGATGACCAAATGCTGAATTTGAGGCCAAATTCCTCTCAAGATGGAGAGGATGATACGGTTAGGACAGCCACACGGCCTTTCACACGAAGCCAAGCTCGGGAATTACAAAAACTCCAAGCTTTGTTCATGCAAATGGCCGTGTGTGAGTTGGTGATTGAACCAACCAAGGACTTAAACGTTTTTATGTGTGAAGAGGGGTCCTAATGTGTAATAAACTACTCTCCAAGGTTGGCACAAGAAGCAAGGGCGGATGAGTCATTTTACCCCTTTCCTTTTGTAGTATAAATAGAATATGTGAGAGAGTTATTAGATAGTTTTTGAAATCTGATTTTTGTAACCTAAAATATCACAACATTTCCTCTCTCTTCCACTCTTGGAGCCGCCTCCAACATCTCACAAGTAGAGGAATACTTGTGTTGTATCTTTGGCTAGAAACAAGGGTTTTGAGGTCTTTGAATGCCTCTTGGTCCTTGTAAGAACTTGGTGTTTACATTCACTAGACTTAGGGTCCTCTCTTGATGTTAGGGTTCTTAGTATCTTGAATGTTATATGTCTAGTTATCTATCTTTTCCTTATCTTGTTGTTGTTGTTGTTGTTAATTTTGTTATCTTTAAAGACTAGTGAAGCCGTGTGGGGCTACTTTTGATTCACTAGCATTCTTGTTCATCTTGTTGCTCTCTTGTTGTGTGCTGAAAACTGAAAATTGAACTTGTTATTCTTGTGTTGTTGGACTGAAATCCGAACCTACTTGTAGCTCTTGGTGTTGTTGGTTTGATCTTGTATCAAAACCGAGGCCTAAACTCTCCTTGGGATGCCATAAACTGCCCTGTAGATCTAGACCTCTTGGAATACCCCCTTTCTAACTCTTGTGTTCTTCTTTTTTGCCTCTGATCCTCCATTTTTTGTGCGAATGCTTGTATCCTTGCTATGTCTATGTCCTTGTTCAAAGCAGCAATGGTACAATCTCTAACCAGCTATAGATCCAATCTATCCACATATCGATGAACTCTATCATCCATTGTAGCTATAATATTAGGAGCATACCTAGCCAAAGTGTTAAACCGAAGGCTGTACTCCCTCACACTCATATTTCCTTGGCGAAGAATCAGGAACTGATCTGCACGGGCTTCTCGAATCTCATATGGAAGGTAATGATCAAGAAATGCCTCTTTGAACTCTTTCCAAGTAGCTGGAGGTGTATTGATATCCCTAGATCGTTTCCAGTCTTCATACCATAATATAGCCTCCCCCTTGAATCTATATGCTGCTAGCTCAACTGTCTCTTTACCCGACACATGCATAACATCTAGAGCCCTTTGGATTTGATCAATAAAGTCCTGTGGGTCTTCATTAAATTCTGATCCGGTGAACGTGGGAGGATCCAATTTGAGAAAATCCTGTGTTAGTAGGCTAGCTACCCTATTGCACCATTAGAACCTGTAGTTGGAATGACTTGTCCTTGAGCTTGTCCAGAAACTATACGAGCCAACAATTATACTGCACTCCTTAGATCTTAATCTGCAGGATTGGTAGGTAGTTCTGAGGATGCGGTTCTTCTCCTTCTTAGCTCTTTTGGAGATGGAAGTTTGGGACACAAACTCAGCTTGAGCCTTACTTTGATTAGCCCATCTAGGTGGTGATTTGTTGGTCCCCTCCCCGGCAGCCTCGTCTATCCGCTTACCTGTATTCTTACTCCTTCATGTAACCGACATATTTACTATAATAAGAGGAAAAAAATAGGTTCAATGGTTAAATATGACTTAACCTACAACATAGGCTCTATTGCACGATCTAAGATATGAAGAAAAAGAGAAAACCCCTAAATGTCACATAGCCTCCTATTTATAGATGTGGTGCACAACACGCCCATAAACAGGACTCTATATAGACACGGCTTTGTAGATACCCTAGGACGACCGCTCTGATACCACTTTTGTCACGCCTCAAATCCTATTGGGGCGAACAGGCACCCGTAGCCGTAAAGGCCCGAGAGAACCAATTCATAACCTTGTACTTCCTATGCAATGTAACTGTAACAACCAAATATTTTGACAACATGATATTATGTATCAATGAAAATAACTACACATGCACGCCCAAACTGATATGTACAACACTTGGCCGATGGGGCCACCATGTCTAAAATCAGGACACTACCATAACTTTACATTAGTCTACAAAGCCTCTAAAAGATACATAGACTTAGTTAGGGTCGGGACAAACCCCCGCCCTACTCTTGACTTACTGTACAATACCAAAATATATGGAACAGACTCGGAAAGCCCCGAATCAACCTGGAGCTCACCAATAGTCCCTGAAAAGCCTGCGCTCCTACTAGTGTGTTGTATGAGCTGAAGTGCCTCTGCCTGCTGCATGAAATGCAGGTTCCCCGTGAGGGACGTCAGTACGAAAATATGTACTGAATATGTAAGGCAGAAAGTAGCAACACACTTAATACAAAAGCTCAATAGAAATCTGATGCAAGTGTATAAGTAGTACTAGTAGACCACCTTTATAAATACTTGTGGGAATTTGTACATTACGTTCTTTCTTCGTTTTACCTTCTTACTTCATAATCTTTGTAAGCCATATAATGCAAACGACCAGCTGATCAGTGGTAAATAGATAAATTAGGATTGGCCCATGCTAGGCTTACGCCCCTGAGCTGCCACCTACATATAAAGATTGGGATCGGCCCATGTTAGGCTTATGCCCCTGAGCTGCCACCCACAAATAAAGGTATCGAGATCGGCCCATGCTAGGCAAATGCCCCTGAGCTGCCACTCGTCATTTTACAGATTTGTATTACTTAGTTTATTTAGCCTTTGAGATTGTTACTTTGGTGGTCATCACATTATGGTACCTTGAACCAGTAATACGCTAATAAGAGACATGTAAATAGACACTTAATGCAACAACAATGAGGTAGGGAGCTGTTGGCACACAAATAAAGTGTTTAGGAGCTGAAATAACACATGGGTCTTATTTGAACAAACAGAGAACTCCTGAAATTTTCTAGTGAAGATAGACGCGCAAATTTAATAATAAGCACGTATTGAGGTGTTCTAATGCGTTAGAGAATGAGAACAAGGTCATTGGATACATGGAGTGTAATGTACTGCCATTATGTATCACTTTGTTATAGGATAACCTCGGAAACTTGCTTGATGGAACAGTTGTACGATTTCATGCCAAAGAGTGTGAAATAGAGTATGCCTTACATACCTGGTTATTTGACTCCGAAACTAACCCGACTTGACTTCCCGCATTTTAGATTACTTATCTACAATAGAATATATGGTAAACTAGTATTAGTAACCAATCAACACATTTGAGATACTTAATTTCACCCAAAACAGTAACCGGGCAGCAACTATTACTCTATCAAACAAGGGTGTTATTTTAACCCTTTTTTTCCTCCAATTACACCCACATACCATATAGGTTCTTCTTATAAGGTTCACCAAAACCACCTCGACTTCATTACACATTCCAAACAATACGCAAAATAGATTGGGCAGCAAGCATTAGTTCGGTGGTGTATCACCACATCTTTCTTCTATAATTCATTACAAACTCATCACACCTTTATCCAACGTCAACCTGGCAGCCCATAACATATACATACAAAACAGTCCACAAAACAGTCCCAAACCCCTTTTATTGTATCAATCAATTATTGAACTCATCATTTCTTGAGTTCTCAATAACAAGACATCCATAATCCCCTCTCAAATTCATATATAAGAAAAACAAAATGGGGTAGTCACCTTACCTCAATTCAGAAAATTATTCTTTTAATTGAACTCTTCAAGAGCTTGAACTTTCCTTCACACTTAAACCAAAGAAGAAGAAAAAAAGTTCCTCAATAACAAGGAAACATGAACAAACAGCTTGTTCTATAATCAGCCATATACTTATAGTCAAACACTTGTAACTTGTTTCCCTAATCTCCCATGAGATAATTAAACAAAACCTTAAGTGTTTTTCACTTACCTTGGGCTGCAAAGGGGAGGGTTTCTTCAAGAACCCTAGAAGGAAAAATAGGGCTGCTCTTGTTGTTTTTGAGAGAGTAGAGAGATTTGCTGAAATATACTCTTTTTTTTGTAACTTAAAAGTGAAGTAAAATGACCAGCAACTTGGCCTTTTAATGGCCCTATCTTGTCCACCTCCTTAGCTGCATTTTGGACCATAAAATTGGTCAAATTGGTCCAAGTAGGTGATGCACTGATACAAAATCAAACCAACAACACCAAGAGGTTCAAGTAGGCTCGGATTTCAGTCCAACAACACAAGAACAACAAGTTTAAGTTTCGGTTTTTCAGTCCAACAACACAAGAACAACAAGATAGATAACAATGCTAGTGAATCGAAAAGAGCCCCACACGGCTTCACTAGACTTTAAGATAACAAAATCAACAACAACAACAAGATAAAGAAAGATAGATAACTTGACATATAACATTCAAGAAACTAAGAACCCTAACGTCAAGAGAGGACCCTAAGTCTAATGAATATAAACACCAAGTTCTTACGAGGACCAAGAGGCACTCAACGACCTCAAAACCCTTGTTTCTAGCCAAAGAGACAACACAAGTATCCCTCTACTTGTGAGATAATAGGGGCGGCTTCTAAGAGTGGAGAGAGAGCCGAAATGTTTAGTGTGTTTAGGTTACAAAATCAGCATTCAAAAACTAAGGAATAGCTCTCTAATATGTTCTATTTATACTACAAACAAAAAGGATAAAATGACCCATCCGCCCTTGCTTCTTGTGCCAACCTTGAAGAGTAGTTTATTACACATTAAGACACCTCTTCACACATAAAAACGTTTAGGTCCTTGATTGGTTCAATCACCAACTCACACACGGCCATTTGCATGAACAAAGCTTGGAGTTTTTGTAATTCCCGAGCTTGGCTTCGTGTGAAAGGCCGTGTACCTGTGGAGGCTGCCCCAACCGTATCATCCTCTCCATCTTGAGAGGAATTTGACCTCAAATTCAGCATTTGGTCATCTTCAACCGCATCCACGAGGGAGAGATCACCAACGTTGAAAGTGTTGTGCACTTGATATTCCGGTGGAAGGTCAATCTTGTAGGCGTTGTCATTGATTCTCTCAAGTACTTGGAAAGGGCCATCACCCCTTGGCAGCAACTTGGACTTCCTTTGAGCTGGAAACCGATCCTTTCGAAGATGCACCCACACCCAATCTCCGGGTTCAAGCACAAGCCTTCTTCTCCCTTTGTTTACCCTTTTTGCAACCTCTTGTTTCTTCTTTTCAAGCTTGATCCGCACCGTCTCATGCATTTTCTTCATTGCCTCGGCTCTTTTATTTCCATCTAAGCTGGTCATGAGATCACTAGACAAAGGAGTGAGATCTAAAGGGGTAAGGGGATTCAGGCCGTAAACACATTCAAAGGGAGTCATTCCCGTGCTCGAATGTATTACCCGGTTGTATGCAAATTCCACCAAGGGTAGGTGATCTTCCCATGAAGTCAGCTTACCTTTAACCATAGAACGTAGCATAGACCCTAAGGTTCTATTTACTACCTCCGTTTGGCCATCGGTCTGTGGGTGGCAAGACGTGGAGAAAAGTAACTTCGTTCCAAGCCTACCCCACATGGACTTCCAAAAGAGACTTAGGAACTTGGAGTCCCTATCGCTCACAATAGTCCTCGGTACCCCGTGAAGCTTTACAACATGTTCAACAAATAATGAAGCTACACTACGAGCATCCTCGGTTTTAGCACATGGAATAAAATGAGCCATTTTAGAGAATCTATCAACAATAACAAAAATGCTATCTCGGCCCTTTCTAGTCCTTGGCAGCCCCAAAACAAAATCCATCGAAATGTCTAACCAAGGTCTAAGGGGAGTAGGGAGTGGGGTGTATAACCCTTGAGGTAGGAGACGAGCTTTCGCACTCCGGCAGGCCACGCATTGACTACAAATTTTAGTGACGTCTTTGCGCATTTTGGGCCAATAGAAGTTCTCCTCTAAGATTCCGAGGGGCTTCTCTACCCCAAAGTGCCCCATGAGGCCTCCGTCATGGGCCTCCCTCACAAATAATTCCCTCCAAGAACTAGAAGGAACACACAACCTCCTCCCTTTGAACAAATACCCATCGAACCGAGAGTAGGAGGAATGGTCATTCTCCTTAAGCCAACGGTCCCTTCCCCACTCTTCGCATTCCCTAAAAATAGGAGCAAAGGTAGGATCCTCGGGATACAACAACCGCAAGCTCTCAAAACCCATCAATTTCGAAGACAAGGTAGCAACAAGCACATGCTTCCTAGACAAGGCATCGGCAACAACATTTTCCTTTCCCCTTTTGTAATGAATTACATAAGGGAAAGTCTCGATGAACTCAATCCACTTAGCATGACGCCTATTCAACTTGTCTTGGCTCTTAAGGTGTTTCAACGACTCATGATCAGTTCGTATCACAAACTCCTTAGGCCACAAATAATGTTGCCAATTTCCCAAGGCTCTAACAAGGGCGTACAACTCCAAATCATAAGTTGAGTAATTAAGAGTTGCCCCTTTGAGCTTTTCACTGAAATAAGCAACGGGCTTACCTTCTTGCATCAAAACAGCCCCGATGCCAACCTTACTAGCATCACACTCTACTTCAAACATCTTATCAAAATCGGGCAATTGCAATAAAGGCGCCGAGATGAGCGTAGCTTTCAAGGCCTCAAAAGCCCTAGCCTGCTCATCACCCCATTTAAAGGGTCCGTCCTTTCTAATTACCTCGGTCAAGGGGGCTGCTATGGAGCTAAATCCTTTGACAAACCTCCTATAAAAGCTTGCCAACCCGTGGAAACTTCGGATTTCTCCAATAGTTTTAGGGGTCGGCCAACTTCGAATAGAGTCTATCTTGGAATCGTCCACTTCCACACCCCTTGAGCTCACGACAAAACCCAAGAATATAATCTTATCAACACCAAAAGAACACTTCTCCATGTTGGCATACAGCTTTTCCTTTCGGAGCACATCAAACACACATCTCAAATGCATTACATGATCATCAATAGATTTACTATATACCAACACATCATCAAAGTAAACCACCACAAACTTTCCAATATAAGGCTTCATTACATGATTCATTAGCCTCATAAAGGTGCTAGGAGCATTGGTAAGGCCGAAGGGCATGACCAGCCACTCATAGAGACCGAATTTGGTCTTGAATGCGGTCTTCCACTCATCACCGGGTTGCATGCGAATTTGGTGATAGCCACTCCTAAGATCCACTTTAGAAAACAAACAAGATCCGTGGAGCTCATCTAACATATCATCTAGTCTAGGGATTGGATTACGATACCTTATAGTGATTTTGTTGATGGCTCTACAATCGACGCACATGCGCCAAGTTCCGTCCTTCTTCGGTACCAAAAGCACCGGAACAGCACACGGACTCATGCTTTCCTTGATGTACCCCTTGTTGAGAAGCTCCTCAACTTGCCTTTCAAGCTCCTTAGTGTCCATGGGATTGCTCCTATAGGTCGGTTTGTTTGGAAGTTGTGAACCCGGCACCAAATCAATTTGGTGCTCAATTCCCCGAAGTGGGGGCAAACCTTGCGGAAGTTCTTGTGGAAATACATCTTCATACTCCTGCAAACACAAGAAATCAAAGGGGAAATGGAAGAATTAGTGGGGTTAGTATTAAAACAATGTGCCACAAGTAACATCGGCTTGTTTTCATCATGGTCCACGAAGAGTTCTTTCCTCCTAGCCAACATCACTACGTTTTCCATCTCCCTTGTCGTTGGGGCAGCCTCGGATGTCCCTACTTCCTTACCTACGGCATCCCCCCCCTTTTCTCCCTTTCCGGATTCCCCCCCTTTCCCTTCAACTCCCTCATCTTTTGATGCCACTCATTTACTTGGGAGGGTGAGAGAGGATGAAGTGTGACCTTTCGGCCATCCTTCTCAAGCGTATACCGGTTGGACCTCCCATCGTGTTTAGTAGACCTATCATATTGCCATGGTCTACCTAACAACAAATGACATGCTTGCATTGGGATCACGTCACAAAGTACCTCATCGTGGTAGTTTCCCACCTTAAACCGAATCACACATTGTCTCGTGACCCTTAATTCACCACAATCATTCAACCATTGTAGCTTGTAAGGACTAGTGTGTGGTGTAGTTGGTAGCTTCAAGAAATTTACCATAGCATGGCTCGCAACATTTGTACAACTACCACTATCAATCACCAAGGTGCACACATTCTCCTTTACAAGACACTTAGTATGGAATAGATTTTCCCGTTGACTCGGGTCATCTATCGCCTTACTAATCATGACACGTCTAACCATAAAGTTTGGAACCACACACTCCCCCTCTTGTGGATAGACATCTTCACTACCATCTACTTCATCATCATTCGGCCCATTTTCAGCTCCCTCTCCATCTTGAGGCTCGGCCTCATCCTCCCCCCTTTCGGAAACCACCTCCTCACCAAGGTAGTACACCTTTCCTTCTCGTAGGATCACATTGCGCCGGTTCGGACATTCGTTGGCCTTATGCCCCCAACCTTGGCACTTGAAGCATTGGAACCCCTTTGGGTTGGGATATTTGTGAGCCTCCGGTTTCGGAGGGAATTTAGGGACGGTTTTGGACTCGGGCAGCTTCGTAGGGGCGGGTTGGTCCTTGTTTTTGGTCCAACCCGAGGGGGTTTGTACCCTTGCCTTGAAGGATGATCTCTCCTTAAGTTCCCTTTCAATCTCAAGGGCCGCTTGGAATATACCGTCAATGGTTTCAAACCGGTGAAGGGTCAAATGAGTGGAGATCTCTTTGTTCAACCCACACTTGAACCGGATGATGTCGTGACTGATTTGCTCCCCTCGATGATCAAGTTTCAACATGAGTTGTTGGAACTCGTCAAAATAGGCCATCACACTCTTGCCTCCTTGCCGCAAGCCATATAATCTAGCAAGCAATTCATGACGATATCTCTCGGGAAGGTATCGTTGCCTCATCAAGTACCTCAACCGATACCAAGGTGGTGGCTGCCCATCGACTAATTCATTACCAAACCGTTTAACATACTCCCACCAAGTGTTAGCATAGCCCTCAAGGTGAGCTATAGCGTAGCAACTCTTCTTTTCGTCCGAGATGTCATTAACTTGGAAAACTTTGTCACAAGCCGATTCCCAAGTTAAGTAGGCCTCGGGATCACTTTCACCCTTAAAGATGGGTAGGCTCAACTTGATGGTGTTGATGCCTACGTCTCTCTCTTGGTGTCGGTTTCCCCTATCTCCATACCCCCGGTATCTCCTAGGTTCTCCTCGACCCCCTCTTAACTCCTCCTCCCTCATATAAGCATCATCAAAGGCTCCATCTCCTTCATACTCCTCTCTACCGTATCCTTCAAAGTGGGCTGGTCGGCCTTGGCCGTTTTGATTCGGAGGATTTGGAATTTGTGGTCTTTGGTTTAATGGAGCTTGGAATGGAGGGTTCGGATTTAGTGGAGGTACTTGGCGTCCAAATCCCTCTTGTGGAATTGGAGGGGCTTGGAAATGTAGTGGTCTAGTGGAGTCTCGGTTTGGAGGAAAATAGGTAGTTTGGCTTGCGGTATTTAGTGGAGCTTGGGGTGCATTTAGCATTTGGTGGACTGTTTCGGGGGTGATGGTTGCGGAGGAGGTCCTATCATGTCCATTGGTAGATACATGTAGAGGAGTAGAAGGACGGGAGTTCCTTTGACTCTCCACTTGTTCTAATCTCCCACTAATAGTCGACACTTCCCCCTTTATTGCTGCCAAGTCCCCTCTCACGGCCCCAAATTCCGAGTTCAACCTTTCAAGTGTCCGGGTAACGGCCTCAAGAGTGACCCTCATAGAATCAAGGGCATTAGTATCCACATTATGAGACGTAGTTCCTTCCATTGTCAAGGTATTATCCGCTTTAGTTCACCACAAGTTCGTGTTCCACAAGTGTTGTATAATTGGCTAGTAACCGTGAGATTTGTAAGGTATGAGTAAGCTCTTATCCGGAATGGATTCTTGTTTGAAGACTCAAAGAATTCTTGCCGGACTAGAGTCAAAAATCAGCAACTCATTCAAACGAATAAAGCACTCAAATAAACGTTGACACGAACAAACGGTTCAAGGAACTAGTTGACAACCTAGTAGAAATGTACTAGTTTGTTAATTAGTTCTAGGACCAAGTAAGGGAAACCAAGGATCAACAATTAGCAACCAAAGAATATCCTAAGTTGAGCTTATAGTGACGTGGCAGCATGCAATGGTTCCACACGTTTTTTTTCTTCTCTTTTTTTTTTTTTGTTAATATTCACACACTTGTTATAGTTTGCAAAGTGTTTTTGGTGGGAAAAATAAAATCTTGTAGTGTTTCACCCTTTTCAAATTCAAAAAGTGATGTTTGGTAGACTAATCCCAAAAAACAAGGCTCCTTGAATTAGGGAAAAAGTGATTGACAAGACCAAAAGGTGATGGGTGCAAATCTTTCACAACAACTTTATAACTTGTCTTACAACTTGAGCACACAACAAGATGAACAAGATGAACAATTTCAAAAGATGAACACCTCAACAATCTTCTTCAACTTCTTTAGCACATAAACACAACATCCACCGATTTTATTTCTTTTTTGGTAACCAACATCATACAACTTTCGGCCACTTCAAGTCACTACACAATGTTCAAGTTTTCTTTTTTTTTTCAAGCTCAACTTTTGGATTTAGACACCTTAGTGTTGGTGAGAAAGAAACCAACACTAGAAACTCACTAAACAAGCAAAATAACACTTAGATCTAGACATGCATCATCATTCTCGGCTTCAACTTTTAATGGACAGATTTCAGAATTTCCTTTTGGTGTTGTTTGTTCAAGCCGTGAACTAGCCCAAGATGGGTTATGTTGGAACACAACCGGTCTTGCTTTGATACCAAATGATACAAAATCAAACCAACAACACCAAGAGGTTCAAGTAGGCTCGGATTTCAGTCCAACAACACAAGAACAACAAGTTTAAGTTTCGGTTTTTCAGTCCAACAACACAAGAACAACAAGATAGATAACAATGCTAGTGAATCGAAAAGAGCCCCACACGGCTTCACTAGACTTTAAGATAACAAAATCAACAACAACAACAAGATAAAGAAAGATAGATAACTTGACATATAACATTCAAGAAACTAAGAACCCTAACGTCAAGAGAGGACCCTAAGTCTAATGAATATAAACACCAAGTTCTTACGAGGACCAAGAGGCACTCAACGACCTCAAAACCCTTGTTTCTAGCCAAAGAGACAACACAAGTATCCCTCTACTTGTGAGATAATAGGGGAGGCTTCTAAGAGTGGAGAGAGAGCCGAAATGTTTAGTGTTTTTAGGTTACAAAATCAGCATTCAAAAACTAAGGAATAGCTCTCTAATATGTTCTATTTATACTACAAACAAAAAGGATAAAATGACCCATCCGCCCTTGCTTCTTGTGCCAACCTTGAAGAGTAGTTTATTACACATTAAGACACCTCTTCACACATAAAAACGTTTAGGTCCTTGGTTGGTTCAATCACCAACTCACACACGGCCATTTGCATGAACAAAGCTTGGAGTTTTTGTAATTCCCGAGCTTGGCTTCGTGTGAAAGGCCGTGTACCTGTGGAGGCTGCCCCAACCGTATCATGCACCTCCTTAAGGGTCCAAGCTGCTGAAACTTCAAAGTAGGTGATGCACCTACTTGCTTAATTTCTTGTTGGGCTCAATTATATTTGGGCCTTGGTGATACAAAATCAAACCAACAACACCAAGAGCTTCAAGTAGGCTCGGATTTCAGTCCAACAACACAAGATCAACAAGTTTAAAGTTTTGGTTTTTCAGTCCAACAACACAAGAATAACAAGATAAACAACAATGCTAGTGAATCGAAAAGAGCCCCACACGGCTTCACTAGACTTTAAGATGACAAAATCAACAACAACCACAAGATAAGGAAAGATAGATAACTTGACATATAACATTCAAGAAACTAAGAACCCTAACATCAAGAGAGGACCCTAAGTCTAATGAATATAAACACCAAGTTCTTACGAGGACCAAGAGGCACTCAACGACCTCAAAACCCTTGTTTCTAGCCAAAGAGACAACACAAGTATCCCTCTACTTGTGAGATAGTAGTGGCGGCTTCCAAGAGTGGAAGAGAGAGAGAAAAGTTTAGTGTTCTTAGGTACAAAAATCAGCATTCAAAAAGTGAGTACTAACTCTCTAACATGTTCTATTTATACTACAAACAAAAGGGGTAAAATGACCCATCCGCCCTTGCTTCTTGTGCCAACCTTGAAGAGTAGCTTATTACACATTAAGACCTCTCTTCACACATCAAAACGTTTAGGTCCTTGGTTGGTTCAATCACCAACTCACACACGGCCACTTGCATGAACAAAGCTTGGAGTTTTTGTAATTCCCGAGCTTGGCTTCGTGTGAAAGGCCGTGTACCTGTGGAGGCTGCCCCAACCGTATCATCCTCTCCATCTTGAGAGGAATTTGACCTCAAATTCAGCATTTGGTCATCTTCAACCGCATCCACGAGGGAGAGATCACCAACGTTGAAAGTGTTGTGCACTTGATATTCCGGTGGAAGGTCAATCTTGTAGGCGTTGTCATTGATTCTCTCAAGTACTTGGAAAGGACCATCACCCCTTGGCAGCAACTTGGACTTCCTTTGAGCTGGAAACCGATCCTTTCGAAGATGCACCCACACCCAATCTCCGGGTTCAAGCACAAGCCTTCTTCTCCCTTTGTTTACCCTTTTTGCAACCTCTTGGTTCTTCTTTTCAAGCTTGAGCCGCACTGTCTCATGCATTTTCTTCATTGCTTCGGCTCTTTTACTTCCATCTAAGCTGGTCATGAGATCACTAGACAAAGGAGTGAGATCTAAAGGGGTAAGGGGATTTAGGCCGTAAACACATTCAAAGGGAGTCATTCCCGTGCTCGAATGTATTACCCGGTTGTACGCAAACTCCACCAAGGGTAGGTGATCTTCCCATGAAGTCAGTTTACCTTTAACCATAGAACGTAGCATAGACCCTAAGGTTCTATTTACAACCTCCGTTTGGCCATCGGTTTGTGGGTGGCAAGACGTGGAGAAAAGTAACTTCGTTCCAAGCCTACCCCACATGGACTTCCAAAAGAGACTTAGGAACTTGGAGTCCCTATCGCTCACAATAGTCCTCGGTACCCCGTGAAGCTTTACAACATGTTCAACAAATAATGAAGCTACACTACGAGCATCCTCGGTTTTAGCACATGGAATAAAATGAGCCATTTTAGAGAATCTATCAACAATAACAAAAATGCTATCTCGGCCCTTTCTAGTCCTTGGCAGCCCCAAAACAAAATCCATCGAAATGTCCAACCAAGGTCTAAGGGGAGTAGGGAGTGGGGTGTACAATCCTTGAGGTAGGAGACGAGATTTCGCACTCCGGCAGGCCACGCATTGACTACAAATTTTAGTGACGTCTTTGCGCATTTTTGGCCAATAGAAGTTCTCCTCTAAGATTCCGAGGGTCTTGTCTACCCCAAAGTGCCCTATGAGGCCTCCGTCATGGGCCTCCCTCACAAATAATTCCCTCCAAGAACTAGAAGGAACACACAACAGCCTCCCCTTGAACAAATACCCATCGAACCGAGAGTAGGAGGAATGGTCACTCTCCTTAAGCCAACGGTCCCTTCCCCACTCTTCGCATTCCCTAAAGATAGGAGCAAAGGTAGGATCCTCGGGATACAACAACCGCAAGCTCTCAAAACCCATCAATTTCGAAGACAAGGTAGCAACAAGCACATGCTTCCTAGACAAGGCATCGGCAACAACATTTTCCTTTCCCCTTTTATAATGAATTACATAAGGGAAAGTCTCGATGAACTCAATCCACTTAGCATGACGCCTATTCAACTTGTCTTGGCTCTTAAGGTGTTTCAACGACTCATGATCCGTTCGTATCACAAACTCCTTAGGCCACAAATAGTGTTGCCAATTTCCCAAAGCTCTAACAAGGGCGTACAACTCCAAATCATAAGTTGAGTAATTAAGAGTTGCCCCTTTGAGCTTTTCACTGAAATAAGCCACGGGCTTACCTTCTTGCATCAAAACAGCCCCGATGCCAACCTTACTAGCATCACACTCTACTTCAAACATCTTATCAAAATCGGGCAATTGCAATAGAGGCGCCGAGATGAGCGTAGCTTTCAAGGCCTCAAAAGCCCTAGCTTGCTCATCACCCCATTTAAAGGGTCCGTCTTTTCTAATTACCTCGGTTAAGGGGGCTGCTATGGAACTAAATCCTTTGACAAACCTCCTATAGAAGCTTGCCAACCCGTGGAAACTTCGGATTTCTCCAATAGTTTTAGGGGTCGGCCAACTTCGAATAGAGTCTATCTTGGAATCGTCCACTTCCACACCCCTTGAGCTCACGACAAAACCCAAGAATATAACCTTATCAACACCAAAAGAACACTTCTCCATGTTGGCATACAGCTTCTCCTTTCGGAGCACATCAAACACACATCTCAAATGCATTACATGATCATCAATAGATTTACTATATACCAACACATCATCAAAATAAACCACCACAAATTTTCCAATATAAGGCTTCATTACATGATTCATTAGCCTCATAAAGGTGCTAGGAGCATTGGTAAGGCCAAAGGGCATGACCAGCCACTCATATAGACCGAATTTGGTCTTGAATGCGGTCTTCCACTCATCACCGGGTTGCATGCGAATTTGGTGATAGCCACTCCTAAGGTCCACTTTAGAAAACAAACAAGATCCGTGGAGCTCATCTAACATATCATCTAGTCTAGGGATTGGATGACGATACCTTATAGTGATTTTGTTGATGGCTCTACAATCGACGCACATACGCCAAGTTCCGTCCTTCTTTGGTACCAAAAGCACCGGAACAGCACACGGACTCATGCTTTCCTTGATGTATCCCTTGTTGAGCAGCTCCTCAACTTGTCTTTCAAGCTCCTTAGTGTCCATGGGATTGCTCCTATAGGCCGGTTTGTTTGGAAGTTGTGAACCCGGCACCAAATCAATTTGGTGCTCAATTCCCCGAAGTGGGGGCAATCCTTGCGGAAGTTCTTGAGGAAATACATCTTCATACTCCTGCAACACATAAGAAATCAAAGGGGAAATGGAAGAATTAGTGGGGTTAGTATTAAAACAATGGGCCAAGAGTAGCATCGGCTTGTTTTCATCATGATCCACGAAGAGTTCTTTCCTCCTAGCCAACATCACTACGTTTTCCATCTCCCTCGTCGTTGGGACAGCCTCGGATGTCCCGACTTCCTCACCTACGGCACTCCCCCCCCCCTTTCTCCCTTCCCGGATTCCTTCCCCTTTCCCTTCAACTCTCTCATCTTTTGATGCCACTCGTTTACTTGGGAGGGTGAAAGAGGATGAAGTGTGACCTTTCGGACATCCTTCTCAAACGTATACCGGTTGGTCCTCCCATAATGTTTAGTAGACCTATCATATTGCCATGGTCTACCTAACAATAAGTGACATGCTTGCATTGGAATCACGTCACAAAGTACCTCATCGTGGTAGTTCCCCACCTTAAACCGAATCACACATTGCCGTGTGACCCTTAATTCACCACAATCATTCAACCATTGTAGCTTGTAAGGACTAGTGTGTGGTGTAGTTGGTAGCTTCAAGAAATTTACCATAGCATGGATCGCAACATTTGTACAACTACCACCATCAATCACCAAGGTGCACACATTCTCCTTTACAAGACACTTAGTATGGAATAGATTTTCCCTTTGACTCGGGTCGCCTATCGCCTTACTAATCATGATACGTCTAACCATAAAGTTAGGAACCACACACTCCCCTTCTTGTGGATAAACATCTTCACTACCGTCTACTTCATCATCATTCAACCCATTTTCAGCTCCCTCTCCATCTTGAGGCTCGGCCTCATCCTCCCCCCTTTCGGAATCCACCTCCTCACCAAGGTAGTACACCTTTCCTTCTCGTAGGATCACATTGCGCCGGTTCGGACATTCATTGGCCTTATGCCCCCAACCTTGGCACTTGAAGCATTGGAACCCCTTTGGGTTGGGATATTTGTGAGCCTCCGGTTTCGGGGGAAATTTAGGGACTGTTTTGGACTCGGGCAGCTTCGTAGGTGCGGGTTGGTCCTTGTTTTTGGTCCAACCCGAGGGAGTTGGTACCCTTGCCTTGAAGGATGATCTCTCCTTAAGTTCCCTTTCAATCTCAAGGGCCGCTTGGAATATACCGTCAATGGTTTCAAACCGGTGAAGGGTCAAATGAGTGGAGATCTCTTTGTTCAATCCGCACTTGAACCGGATGATGTCGTGGCTGATTTGTTCCCCACGATGATCAAGTTTCAACATGAGTTGTTGGAACTCGTCGAAGTAGGCCATCACACTCTTGCCTCCTTGCCGCAAGCCATATAACCTAGCAAGCAACTCATGACGATATCTCTCGGGAAGGTATCGTTGCCTCATCAAATACCTCAACCGAAACCAAGGTGGTGGCTGTCCATCGACTAATTCATTACCAAATCGTTTAACATACTCCCACCAAGTGTTAGCATAGCCCTCGAGGTGAGCTATAGCGTAGCAACTCTTCTTTTCGTCCGAGATGTCATTAACTTGGAAAACTTTGTCACAAGCCGATTCCCAAGTCAAGTAGGCCTCGGGATCACTTTCACCCATAAAGATGGGTAGGCTCAACTTGATGGTGTTGATGCCTACGTCTCTCTCTTGGTGTCGGTTTCCCCTATCTCCATACCCCCGGTATCTCCTAGGTTCTCCTCGACCCCCTCTTAACTCCTCCTCCCTCATATAAGCATCATCAAAGACTCCATCTCCTTCATACTCCTCTCTACCGTATCCTTCAAAGTGGGCTGGTCGGCCTTGGCCGTTTTGATTCGGAGGATTTGGAATTTGTGGTCTTTGGTTTAATGGAGCTTGGAATGGAGGGTTCGGATTTAGTGGAGGTACTTGGCGTCCAAATCCCCCTTGTGGAATTGGAGGGGCTTGGAAATGTAGTGGTCTAGTGGAGTCTCGGTTTGGAGGAAAATAGGTAGTTTGGCTTGCGGTATTTAGTGGAGCTTGGGGTGCATTTAGCATTTGGTGGACTGTTTCGGGGGTGATGGTTGCTGATACGGGACAAATGGCCATCTTATATTTTGATGACATCTTTGGAGGCCAACATATAGAGGATCAAGACTTGGTCACCTCGAGAATACAAGAACATGCATGGAGAACCTGTTTTGAGCATAACTTAAAGCAATCTCGCGTGTGGAAGATTGCTTGGAGCATTTAAGATTGAGGACTCACGGTTTTGGACCTTAATTAAGGGCATTTTGGACATTACACATGGTGTATTAACACTCCATGGCCGCACCTATCATTAAGGGCAAGGTGGTCTTTTTGTCTTCTTTTGTAATACACTATAAATAGGTCATTTTAGCTCATTTTCTTGGCAGTTTTTGGAGAATGAAGAATTGAAAACATATTCTCTCTCTTTTGAGAGTGTAACACACTTAGTGGTAGGACTTGGAAAAGTCATCTTTAGCATAGGGCTTGGAAAAGCCAATATTGATCTTTGTTTGGAAACGGTAGATCTTGAGGCGAGTCATTCCCTTGGTGGTCACCGTAAGAGTGTGGTGTTGCTATCGTAAGTTCTACGGGTCCTTAGATTTAATATATCTTTGGGTTCTTGGGTCTTATTGTAGTTTATGTCTCACTATCTATCTCTACATTATCTTGTAGCCGTGTGTTTGTTGTTTCTTAATAATAATGTTATTGTTCTTCATGTTCTTCATTCTCGTGTTGTTAATCTAGTGTGTTGTCCGCTGAAAATAGGTGTTAATCACCTCATTACATTGTGTTCTTGTTGTAGATCTTGAATCCGAGAGGGGTCATTCAAAGGGTCCTCGGTTCTCTTGAACTTGTGGACTGTTTTGAGTGTTTGTTTTGTGTTTCCGTTGTTCTTCTCGTATCATTTGGTATCAAAGCATTGCTTGATCTTGTTCCTACAAGATCAATCTTGGGCTTGCTTGTTAGAAAATAAACAAAAAAAAAAAAAAAAAAATTGTTGAAAAGCTGAAAATTTCAGAAAAATTGCAATCTGTCCGTGTTTGTGTTCTTGGCCAAAATCGTGTTCTTGTTGTGTCTTGGCCGAGATTTGCTGTTGTATGTCTAGATCTAATAGTGTTGTTGTTTGTTTTGTTGTTCCTAGTGTTAGTTTTCTTGTCCACTAACACTTTGAGTCTAGATCTAAACTTGAGCTTGAACTTGTTGAAAGGTTGTTGTGAACATAAGCTTGGCCATTGTGGTGGACTGTTTTGGCCTTGTGGTTTTCATCTTGTTGTTGTTATAAGCTTGGCCACGTGATATTGTTGTTAATTGGTGGATTGAGAACCATTTTGTTGAAGTTGTGGTTGTCTTGGCCAAGTGTTGGAGATATTGTTATTGTGGATTGGAGTTGGCCGTGTGAAAAATTGTTGGTGTTCTTGAAGATTATTGTTGTAGTTCTTGTTGTTGTTGTTGTTGTTCTTGATGTTCATCACCACCTTCATATATTGTTGAAGATAAAGTGAATGCTAAATCCAAAAAGTTGAAGGAAAAAGGTGTATTATTTGTTAGTCTTGAAAGACACTACAACCAACAAAGACCTATCAATCAAGTCTCAACCACTTTCCAACACTTTTCCATGATTTACGGATCCATGTTTTAAGGAGAAGTACAATAAAGTCAAGTCTTGAAAACTTGAAATTGAAAAGGGCTCCAAGACTTGTTTGAATTTCCCTCCTTAAACAAATTCCACCAAAGTCCAAATTGAAAAATTGACCAAGACTTGAAATTGGACAACAAAAGTTGTGTGGGGCCGAAACCAATACGTGACTGCCATGTCATCACTGCTACTGTTCACGCAATATTTCCGAGCTCAAAAAAAATTTTAGATTCTTAGTTTCATCTTATTGTTTCATTAGTTTCATGTCTTGATTCTAGAATTAATTAACAACTAGTAATCACCTACTTAGTTGTAGATTAATTATTGAATCCGTTTCTTCGTGTCTTCGTTGTTTGTGTGCTTTTCTCATTTTTAACTCGTAGTAACTTCTTTGTCTCAAGTTCGTAAGTGAATTTTATTTTTGTGTCTTGAGTCGATCAAACAAGAATCTATTCCGGCCGCCAAGTAGAATTGACATCCTATTGACTACCGGAGTATAAGCAACTTTCAATATTCGCCGCTCCAATTGTGAGAATCACAAAGGTGAGTGTATACGAGTGTTGGTGAGGAGCTTTACTACTAATCTTGTTTGTTCATTTTGTAGGTTTAAAGGGTGATATAAGGGGAACATGTCTTCGATAGCCGGGGATTATTGTGACTACAACATGGGAGACTATGATTGTAGTGAAGGGTTTTATGGCTACGAAGTTGAGGGAGATTGCGGAGGCTATGAAAATAGCCATGATCGAGACTTGGGCAGATTTGAAAGTTACTGTTTTAAGGGAGAAAATGAGGTGAATGAAGTGCCTAGTGCTTATGGTAACTTTGGAGATGATGTAGGACCTCGTGATGGATCTTATGATGAAGTTGGGGCATGTGAGGAGTCTTACACTTCTTACTCCGAACCTAGATTTGGTGTTAGGTATAACCCTTTTGTTTGCAAAGCTTATGAGAGCTATGATGAGGGTACACGTGAGGAGTATGAAGATCCATATTCTCCACCTTGTAGTACTTCTTATCAAAGTCGATATAGTGTGAATGGTTATACTAGCTCTAGTGGAGGTTGTCCAATGAGAAGAAGAGGATATGCATCTCCAAAACTAAGGGGTACTCGTATGCCTTACAATGTAGATCCAAGAAGGAGTGTACACTCCGGAAAGGTGACTATTTGTGGGATACCGGGCTGCCTTATGGTGTTGAATGATAGGTACTATGGAAACTACATTCTTCCGTCCATGGTTAATTACTTGGGGTTATTGCGAGAGCCTTTACTTGTTCCATACCACTTGGGCGAGTTCACGGTTACCGAGAGGGTAAAAGTTGTCTTCTCCCAATTTGATTACCATGAGGAGGTGTGGTGCGATGTTTTTTCCTTAACCTACGGTCATATGAGCTTGGGTGCCGATTGGTTTGCACGACATCAAGTTCCTAACGTGCAAAATTGGCCTAATATTGTAAGAGACCAATGGGGAAATCGCCTCATAACATACTTGCTGCCCAAACCGCAAAGAGAAATGTTTACCTACTCCAATCCGATTTATGATGAGAGACAAAAGATTGAGAGGAGTAAGGGAGTGCAAGGTGGCAATCCGAGAGTGGAAAAAGGAGAGGATATGTGGAGCGAAGTGAGGGGATTGCCACCAAACCGTGCTAACATTGGTTGTCCTTCCATTTCTAAGGACATTTGTGTAGGTACCAACATGGCAAGCGAAGGCGAACAATGCCAAAAGGAAGTTGCTGCCCAAGCTTGTGGAGGTCCTTCACCTCACGGCAAGGAAGAGTCTACTCAAGATCTTAAAGGTAAAATAGCTAACTCTTACACTTTAGTGCATGTGAATGACAATTGTGTGGCTAGTAAGCCATTGAGTGTGAGTAGTAGCTTACTTATTTATGAGTCTAATGATTCCGTGCCTCTTGTTGATGATGTACATATTGTGAGTTTGGATACACTAGTGGATCCTATTGATGACGAAATTGACTCTTCTTGTAAGATCAATTTATGTCCACCTAGTGTTGAAGCTTATATGTTGAATGAAAGTACATTATCTTCTGAAATTTGTGTTGATCAACTTATGTGTGGAAATTACCCACCACTTGAGTATGTGTGTGATGTGCTTAATAGGACTCAAGTGAGTGAAATATTTGAACATGTTGGTCAACAAAGTGAGAATGAACCCGAGAGCTCTTCTTGGGGTAATATTGTGTTTGAAACATCCTTGAAACTTGATATTGATCATTTAGAGAGTGAGGAACTTTCTTGTTCCAAATCTGTCCGTGAGGTAGATCACACTCTTTTTAGGTATAATGTCTTGTTTGAAGATGATTTAAACACTCCTAATGAACCTAGTGGTGAAAATGACGGTATAGCTTGCCTTGGAAGCTATAGCCTATATGCTAACCCACTATGGTGTGACAACATTCCTCCTAAAGAGGGAAATCTCTTCTTGGAAGATGAGAGTACTCTTAAGGGTAAGGAATGTGTAGTTGCGGAAGCTACTTCTTCTTCTACTTTGTGTGATTTCATTGTTGAGAGTACTCATGGTGATTATTGGGAAACTAGTAGTGAGTACACACATGAGAGCACCTTAGTAGAAGTCGATTTGAGTGATACCTTTCTCTACTCTCTATTTGATTTGGATGATATGTATGTTATTGTAGAGAGTATGTCATTTAGTTTAGGTGTAGATCTCGGGAAATGGAAGTGTTGTCGAGACCCATGTCTATGGCCACTTTTCCCATTTGACCCCGGTGCCAAATTTAGGAATGGTGATGTTGGTGCACCAAACTTGTTGCTTGGTCTACATGACAAGCAAAGTGTTACTCTTGATGTATCCTATACCCAAATCCTTTGTACATCTTTTATTGAGTTTTTAATATTCCTTTCAAAGGATTCTTGGTTATATTGCAAATATGTGCAACCTTGGCATGTTGAGATGATTTGTTATGCTAACCCTAACCCTCATGCCATGAGGAATTTGTATTTGTTTCTCCTCTCTTCTGTTTTGCAAGGTTTGGATTCGAGGTCGAATCCTTTTCAAGAAAGGGAGGATGATACGGGACAAATGGCCATCTTATATTTTGATGACATCTTTGGAGGCCAACATATAGAGGATCAAGACTTGGTCACCTCGAGAATACAAGAACATGCATGGAGAACCTGTTTTGAGCATAACTTAAAGCAATCTCGCGTGTGGAAGATTGCTTGGAGCATTTAAGATTGAGGACTCACGGTTTTGGACCTTAATTAAGGGCATTTTGGACATTACACATGGTGTATTAACACTCCATGGCCGCACCTATCATTAAGGGCAAGGTGGTCTTTTTGTCTTCTTTTGTAATACACTATAAATAGGTCATTTTAGCTCATTTTCTTGGCAGTTTTTGGAGAATGAAGAATTGAAAACATATTCTCTCTCTTTTGAGAGTGTAACACACTTAGTGGTAGGACTTGGAAAAGTCATCTTTAGCATAGGGCTTGGAAAAGCCAATATTGATCTTTGTTTGGAAACGGTAGATCTTGAGGCGAGTCATTCCCTTGGTGGTCACCGTAAGAGTGTGGTGTTGCTATCGTAAGTTCTACGGGTCCTTAGATTTAATATATCTTTGGGTTCTTGGGTCTTATTGTAGTTTATGTCTCACTATCTATCTCTACATTATCTTGTAGCCGTGTGTTTGTTGTTTCTTAATAATAATGTTATTGTTCTTCATGTTCTTCATTCTCGTGTTGTTAATCTAGTGTGTTGTCCGCTGAAAATAGGTGTTAATCACCTCATTACATTGTGTTCTTGTTGTAGATCTTGAATCCGAGAGGGGTCATTCAAAGGGTCCTCGGTTCTCTTGAACTTGTGGACTGTTTTGAGTGTTTGTTTTGTGTTTCCGTTGTTCTTCTCGTATCAGTTGCGGAGGAGGTTCTATCATGACCATTGGTAGATACATGTAGAGGAGTAGAAGGACGAGAGTTCCTTTGACTCTCCACTTGTTCTAATCTTCCACTAATAGTCGACACTTCCCCCTTTATTGCTGCCAAGTCCCCTCTCACGGCCCCAAATTCCGAATTCAACCTTTCAAGTGTCCGGGTAACGGCCTCAAGAGTGACCCTCATAGAATCAAGGGCATTAGTATCCACACTATGAGACGTAGTTCCTTCCATTGTCAAGATATTATCCGCCTTAGTTCACCACAAGTTCGTGTTCCACAAGTGTTGTATAATTGGCTAGTAACCGTGAAAATTTTAAGGTATGAGTAAGCTCTTATCCGGAATGGATTCTTGTTTGAAGACTCAAAGAATTCTTGTCGGACTAGAGTCAAAAATCAGCAACTCATTCAAACGAATAAAAGCACTCAAATCAACGTTGACACGAACAAACGGCTCAAGGATCTAATTGACAACTTAGTACGAAGGTACTAGTTTGTTAATTAGTTCTAGGACCAAGTAAGGGAAACCAAGGATCAACAATTAGCAACCAAAGAATATCCTAAGTTGAGCTTGTAGTGACGTGGCAGCATGTAATGGTTCCACACGTTTTTTTTTTTTTTTTTTTTTTGTCAATATTCACACAACTTGTTATAGTTTTCAAAGTATTTTTGGTGGGAAAATAAAATCTTGTAATATTTCACCCTTTTCAAACTCAAGAAAGGGATGTTTGGTAGACTAATCCCACAAAACAAGGCTCCTTGAATTAGGGAAAAGTGATTGACAAGACTACAAGGTGATGGGTGCAAGTCTTTCACAACAACTTTATAGCTTGCCTTACAAATTGAGCACACACAAGATGAACAAGATGAACAAGTTCAAAAGATGAACACCTCAACAATCTTCTTCAACTTCTTTAGCACATAAACACAACATCCACCGATTTTATTTTCTTTTGGGCATCAACAACATACAACTTTCGGCCACTTCAAGTCACTACACAATGTTCAAGTTTTCAAGCTCAACTTTCGGATCTAGACACCTTAGTGTTGGTGAGAAAGAAACCAACACTAGGAACTCACTAAACAAGCAAAATTAACACTTATATCTAGACATACAACATCATTTTCGGATTCCACTTTTGGTGTTGTTTGCTTAAGCCGTGTACTAGCCCAAGATGGGTTATGTTGGAACACAACCGGTCAAGCTTTGATACCAAATGATACAAGATCAAACCAACAACACCAAGAACTACAAGTTGGTTCGAATTTCAGTCCAACAACACAAGAACAACAAGCTTAAATTTCAGTTTTTCAGCTCAACCACACGAGAACAACAAGATGAACAACAATGCTAGTGAATCGAAAATAGCCCCACACGGCTTCACTAGACTTTAAGATAACAAAATCAACAACAACAACAAGATAAAGAAAAGATAGATAACTTGACATATAACATTCAAGATACTAAGAACCCTAACATCAAGAGAGGACCCTAAGTCTAATGAATGTAAACACCAAGTTCTTACGAGGACCAAGAGGCACTCAAAGACCTCAAAACCCTTGTTTCTAGCCAAAGAGACAACACAAGTATCCCTCTACTTGTGAGATATTGGTGGCGGCTCCAAGAGTGGAGAAGAGAGAGAGAAATGTTTAGTGTTTAGGTTACAAAAATCAGATTTCAAAAAGTGGAGTCTAACTCTCTAACATGTTCTATTTATACTACAAACAAAGAGGGGTAAAATGACCCATCCGCCCTTGCTTCTTGTGCCATCCTTGAAGAGTAGTTTATTACACATTAGGACCCCTCTTCACACATAAAGACGTTTAGGTCCTTGGTTGGTTCAATCACCAACTCACACACGGCCACTTGCATGAACAAAGCTTGGAGTTTTTGTAATTCCCAAGCTTGGCTTCGTGTGAAAGGTCGTGTACGTGTGGAGGCTGTCCCAACCGTATCAATTTCTCCAATAGTTTTAGGGGTCGGCCAACTTCGAATAGAGTCTATCTTGGAATCGTCCACTTCCACACCCCTTGAGCTCACGACAAAACCCAAGAATATAATCTTATCAACACCAAAAGAACACTTCTCCATGTTGGCATACAGCTTCTCCTTTCGGAGCACATCAAACACACATCTCAAATGCATTACATGATCATCAATTGATTTACTATACACCAACACATCATCAAAGTAAACCACCACAAATTTTCTAATATAAGGCTTCATTACATGATTCATTAGCCTCATAAAGGTGCTAGGAGCATTGGTAAGGCCGAAGGGCATGACCAGCCACTCATATAGACCGAATTTGGTCTTGAATGCGGTCTTCCACTCATCACCGGGTTGCATGCGAATTTGGTGATAGCCACTCCTAAGGTCCACTTTAGAAAACAAACAAGATCCGTGGAGCTCATCTAACATATCATCTAGTCTAGGGATTGGATGACGATACCTTATAGTGATTTTGTTGATGGCTCTACAATCGACGCACATGCGCCAAGTTCCGTCCTTCTTTGGTACCAAAAGCACCGGAACAGCACACGGACTCATGCTTTCCTTGATGTATCCCTTGTTGAGAAGCTCCTCAACTTGTCTTTCAAGCTCCTTAGTGTCCATGGGATTGCTCCTATAGGCCGGTTTGTTTGGAAGTTGTGAACCCGGCACCAAATCAATTTGGTGCTCAATTCCCCGAAGTGGGGGTAATCCTTGCGGAAGTTCTTGAGGAAATACATCTTCATACTCCTGCAACACACAAGAAATCAAAGGGGAAATGGAAGAATTGGTGGGATTAGTATTAAAACAATGGGCCAAGAGTAACATCGGCTTGTTTTCATCCTGGTTCACGAAGAGTTCTTTCCTCCTAGCCAACATCACTAGGTTTTCCATCTCTCTTGTCGTTGGGACAGCCTCGGATGTCCCTACTTCCTCACCTACGGCACTCCCCCCCTTTTCTCCCTTTCCGGATTCCCCCCTTTTCCCTTCAACTCCCTCATCTTTTGATGCCACTCATTTACTTGGGAGGGTGAGAGAGGATGAAGTGTGACCTTTCGGCCATCCTTCTCAAGCGTATACCGATTGGACCTCCCATCGTGTTTAGTAGACCTATCGTATTGCCATGGTCTACCTAACAACAAGTGACATGCTTGCATTGGGATCACGTCACAAAGTACCTCATCGTGGTAGTTTTCCACCTTAAACCGAATCACACATTGTCTCGTGACCCTTAATTCACCACAATCATTCAACCATTGTAGCTTGTAAGGACTAGTGTGTGGTGTAGTTGGTAGCTTCAAGAAATTTACCATAGCATGGCTCGCAACATTTGTACAACTACCACTATCAATCACCAAGGTGCACACATTCTCCTTTACAAGACACTTAGTATGGAATAGATTTTCCCTTTGACTCGGGTCATCTATCGCCTTACTAATCATGACACGTCTAACCACAAAGTTTGGAACCACACACTCCCCCTCTTGTGAATAGACATCTTCACTACCATCTACTTCATCATCATTCGGCCCATTTTCAGCTCCCTCTCCATCTTGAGGCTCGGCCTCATCCTCCCCCCTTTTGGAAACCACCTCCTCACCAAGGTAGTACACCTTTCCTTCTCGTAGGATCACATTGCGCCGGTTCGGACATTCGTTGGCCTTATGCCCCCAACCTTGGCACTTGAAGCATTGGAACCCCTTTGGGTTGGGATATTTGTGAGCCTCCGGTTTCGGAGGGAATTTAGGGACGGTTTTGGACTCGGGCAGCTTCGTAGGGGCGGGTTGGTCCTTGTTTTTGGTCCAACCCGAGGGGGTTTGTACCCTTGCCTTGAAGGATGATCTCTCCTTAAGTTCCCTTTCAATCTCAAGGGCCGCTTGGAATATACCGTCAATGGTTTCAAACCGGTGAAGGGTCAAATGAGTGGAGATCTCTTTGTTCAACCCACACTTGAACCGGATGATGTCGTGACTGATTTGCTCCCCTCGATGATCAAGTTTCAACATGAGTTGTTGGAACTCGTCAAAATAGGCCATCACACTCTTGCCTCCTTGCCGCAAGCCATATAATCTAGCAAGCAACTCATGACGATATCTCTCGGGAAGGTATCGTTGTCTCATCAAATACCTCAACCGATACCAAGGTGGTGGCTGCCCATCGACTAATTCATTACCAAATCATTTAACATACTCCCACCAAGTGTTAGCATAGCCCTCAAGGTGAGCTATAGCGTAGCAACTCTTCTTTTCGTCCGAGATGTCATTAACTTGGAAAACTTTGTCACAAGCCGATTCCCAAGTTAAGTAGGTCTCGGGATCACTTTCACCCTTAAAGATGGGTAGGCTCAACTTGATGGTGTTGATGCCTACGTCTCTCTCTTGGTGTCGGTTTCCCCTATCTCCATACCCCCGGTATCTCCTAGGTTCTCCTCGACCCCCTCTTAACTCCTCCTCCCTCATATAAGCATCATCAAAGGCTCCATCTCCTTCATACCTCTCTCTACCGTATCCTTCACAGTGGGCTGGTCGGCCTTGGCCGTTTTGATTCGGAGGATTTGGAATTTGCGGTCTTTGGGTTAATGGAGCTTGGAATGGAGGGTTCGGATTTAGTGGAGGTACTTGGCGTCCAAATCCCTCTTGTAGAATTGGAGGGGCTTGGAAATGTAGTGGTCTAGTGGAGTCTCGGTTTGGAGGAAAATAGGTAGTTTGGCTTGCGGTATTTAGTGGAGCTTGGGGTGCATTTAGCATTTGGTGGACTGTTTCGGGGGTGATGGTTGCGGAGGAGGTCCTATCATGACCATTGGTAGATACATGTAGAGGAGTAGAAGGACGAGAGTTCCTTTGACTCTCCACTTGTTCTAATCTCCCACTAATAGTCGACACTTCCCCCTTTATTGCTGCCAAGTCCCCTCTCACGGCCCCAAATTCCGAATTCAACCTTTCAAGTGTCCGGGTAACGGCTTCAAGAGTGACCCTCATAGAATCAAGGGCATTAGTATCCACACTATGAGACGTAGTTCCTTCCATTGTCAAGATATTATCCGCTTTAGTTCACCACAAGTTCGTGTTCCACAAGTGTTGTATAATTGGCTAGTAACCGTGAAATTTTTAAGGTATGAGTAAGCTCTTATCCGGAATGGATTCTTGTTTGAAGACTCAAAGAATTCTTGCCGTACTAGAGTCAAAAATCAGCAACTCATTCAAACGAATAAAAGCACTCAAATAAACGTTGACACGAACAAACGGTTCAAGGATCTAGTTGACAACCTAGTAGGAATGTACTAGTTTGTTAATTAGTTCTAGGACCAAGTAAGGGAAACCAAGGATCAACAATTAGCAACCAAAGAATATCCTAAGTTGAGCTTATAGTGACGTGGCAGCATGCAATGGTTCCACACGTTTTTCTTCTCTCTTTTTTTTTTTTTTGTTAATATTCACACAACTTGTTATAGTTTGCAAAGTGTTTTTGGTGGGAAAAATAAAATCTTGTAGTATTTCACCCTTTTCAAACTCAAGAAAGTGATGTTTGGTAGACTAATCCCACAAAACAAGGCTCCTTGAATTAGGGAAAAGTGATTGACAAGACTAAAAGGTGATGGGTGCAAGTCTTTCACAACAACTTTATAGCTTGTCTTACAACTTGAGCACACAACAAGATGAACAAGATGAACAAGTTCAAAAGAAGAACACCTCAACAATCTTCTTCAACTTCTTTAGCACATAAACACAACATCCACCGATTTTATTTCTTTTTGGTCATCAACAACATACAACTTTCGGCCACTTCAAGTCACTACACAATGTTCAAGTTTTCAAGCTCAACTTTTGGATCTAGACACCTTAGTGTTGGTGAGAAAGAAACCAACACTAGGAACTCACTAAACAAGCAAAATAACACCAACAATGTAAGCTCAAACTTAGATTTAGACTAAAGAGTGTTAGAGATGAAGAAAACTAACACTAGAAACAACAAAACAAGTAAAAATCTTGGCCAAGACACAACAATAACACAATTTCGGCCAAGAACACAAAATGGACAGATTTGCTTCTTTTTGATTTTTCAGTTTTTAACACTTTTTTTTTGAATTTTCTAACAAGCAAGCCCAAGATTGATCTTGTAGGAACAATATCAAGCCATGCTTTGATACCAAATGATACAAAATCAAACCAACAACACCAAGAGCTTCAAGTAGGCTCGGATTTCAGTCCAACAACACAAGATCAACAAGTTTAAAGTTTCGGTTTTTCAGTCCAACAACACAAGAATAACAAGATAAATAACAATGCTAGTGAATCGAAAAGAGCCCCACACGGCTTCACTAGACTTTAAGATGACAAAATCAACAACAACAACATGATAAGGAAAGATAGATAACTTGACATATAACATTCAAGAAACTAAGAACCCTAACATCAAGAGAGGACCCTAAGTCTAATGAATATAAACACCAAGTTCTTACGAGGACCAAGAGGCACTCAACGACCTCAAAACCCTTGTTTCTAGCCAAAGAGACAACACAAGTATCCCTCTACTTGTGAGATAGTAGTGGCGGCTTCCAAGAGTGGAAGAGAGAGAGAAAAGTTTAGTGTTCTTAGGTTACAAAAATCAGCATTCAAAAAGTGAGGACTAGCTCTCTAACATGTTCTATTTATACTACAAACAAAAGGGGTAAAATGACCCATCCGCCCTTGCTTCTTGTGCCAACCTTGAAGAGTAGCTTATTACACATTAAGACCTCTCTTCACACATAAAAACGTTTAGGTCCTTGGTTGGTTCAATCACCAACTCACACACGGCCACTTGCATGAACAAAGCTTGGAGTTTTTGTAATTCCCGAGCTTGGCTTCGTGTGAAAGGCCGTGTACCTGTGGAGGCTGCCCCAACCGTATCACTTGGCAGATTGGTGTGTTGGGCCCCTTATCCATTTTCTTTCTCTTTTGTTCAATTTGGCCCAAATGAGTATATTACCATAGACCCAAATCTGATCCATAGCCATGGGTCCATTAATTTGGTTCAAACAACTTAAGTAGGTGACTCACCTACTAGCTTAAATAAGTCAAGCAAGCACCTCAATATTATTCTCCATTTTCAGCTCCTAACCCCTTTAATCTAACCTTCAACTTATACACACTTGGTCACTTTAAACCTTATATTCAAATACTAGCTTACGATTCCATGTTTAAATAGTTATCTTAACGTTAACTTAGTCGCATCACATTAAACTATACGAGCAGCCTCTATAATTTCATCTACACCATTAATAATTGCATAACAAATCACATCCCTTACCTATACCATATGACCATACCAGGTTCAATATAATTAGAATAAGTACAAGCAAGATACGGGATGTTACACAATTACACCCACATACCATATAGGTTCTTATAAGGTTCACCTAAACCACCTCGACTTCATTACACATTCCAAACAATACGCAAAATAGATTGGGCAGCAAACATTAGTTCGGTGGTGTATCACCACATATTTCTTCTATAATTCATTACAAACTCATCACACCTTTATCAAACTTCAACCTGGCATCTCATAACATATACATACAAAACAGTCCCAAATCCCTTTTATTGTAGCAATCAATTATTAAACTCATCATCTCTTGAGTTCTCAATAACAAGACATCCATAATCCCCTCTCAAATTCATATATAAGAAAAAAAATGGAGCAATCACCTTACCTCAATTCAGCTACTTATTCTTTTAATTGAACTCTTCAAGAGCTTGAACTTTCCTTCACACTTAAGCCAAAGAAGAAGAAAAAAAGTTCCTCAATAACAAGGAAATGTGAACAAACAACTTGTTATATAATCAGCCATATACTTATAGTCAAACACTTATAACTTGTTTTCCTAATCTTCCATGAGATAATTTAAATAAAACCTTCTGTTTTTTTCACTTACCTTGGGCTGCAAAGGTGATGGTTTCTTCAAGAACCCTAGAAGGAAAAATAGGGCTGCTGTTCTTGTTGTTTTAGAGAGATTAGAGAGATTTTCTGAAATATACTCCTTTTTTGTGACTTAAAAGTGAAGTAAAATGACCAACAACTTGGCCTTTTAAAGGCCCTATCTACTACACCTCCTTGGCTGCATTTTGGACCATAAAATTGGTCAAATTGGTCCAAGTAGGTCATGCACCTACTTAAGAGTTCAAGATGCACGAATTTTCAAAGTAGGTGATGCACCTACTTACTTAAATTCTTATGTTGGGCTTAAATAACTTGGGCCTTTGGCAGATTGGTGTGTTGGGTCACTTATCCATTTTCTTTCTCTTTTGTTCAATTTGGCCCAAATGAGTATATTAGCATAGACCCAAATCTGATCCATAGCCATGGGTCCATTAATTTGGTCCAAACAACTTAAGTAGGTGGCTCACCTACTAGCTTAAATAAGTCAAGCAAGCACCTCAATATTTTGCTCCATTTTCAGCTCCTAATCCTTTTAATCTAACCTTCAACTTATACACACTTGGTCACTTTAAACTTTAGATTCAAATACTAGCTTACGATTCCAAGTTTAAATAGTTATCTTAACGTTAACTTAGTCGCATCACATTAAACTGTACGGGAAGCATCTATAATTCCATCTATACCATTAATACTTGCATATCAATTCTCATACGTTATATATGTCAAAAGGCTATACCAAGTTCCATATAATTAGAACAAGTACAAACAAAATACGGGATGTTACAGCTTTCCCATGTACCATGTGATAAGGAAGGTCAAAATAGGCATTTTATAGGTTCTTCTATATGCCCATAATGTATCATCTAGCTTAACAGACCAATCCTTATGCTAACTATTGACTGTCTGATACAAGAAAAACAACGGAAACACAAAACAAACACTCAAAACAGTCCACAAGTTCAAGAGAACCGAGGACCCTTTGAATGACCCCTCTCGGATTCAAGATCTACAACAAGAACACAATGTAATGAGGTGATTAACACCTATTTTCAGCGGACAACACACTAGATTAACAACACGAGAATGAAGAACATGAAGAACAATAACAATATTATTAAGAGACAACAAACACACGGCTACAAGATAATGTAGAGATAGATAGTGAGACATAAACTACAATAAGACACAAGAACCCAAAGATATATTAAATCTAAGGACCCGTAGAACTTACGATAGCAACACCACACTCTTACGGTGACCACCAAGGGAATGAACTCGCCTCAAGATCTACCGTTTCCAAACAAAGATCAATATTGGCTTTTCCAAGCCCTATGCTAAAGATGACTTTTCCAAGTCCTATAACTAAGGTGTTACACTCTCAAAAGAGAGAGAATATGTTTTCAATTCTTCATCCTCCAAAATCTGAAATCTAATGAAAATAAGACTAAGGGGGCCTATTTATAGTGTATTACAAAGAAGACAAAAGACCACTTTGCCCTTAATGAGAGGGGCGGCCATGGTGTGTAAATACACCATGTGTAATGTCCAAAATACCCTTAATTAGGGTCCAAAACCGTGAGTCCTCAATCTTAAATTCTCCAAGCAATCTTCCACACGCGAGATTGCTTTAAGTAGCACTCAAAACGGGTCCTCCATGCATGTTCTTGTTTTCCCGAGGTGACCAAGTCTTGAGTCTCTATGTGTTGGCCTCCAACAATGTCATCAAAAGATAAGATGGCCATTTGTCCCGTATCATCCTCCCCTTCTTGAAAAGGATTCGACCTCGAATCCAAACCTTGCAAAACCGAAGAGAGGACAAACAAATACAAATTCCTCATGGCATGAGGGTTAGGGTTAGCATTACAAATCATCTCAACATGCCAAGGTTGCACATATTTGCAATATAACCAAGAATCCTTTGAAATGAATATTAAAAACTCAATAAAAGATGTGCAAAGGATTTGGTTATAGGATACATCAAAAGTAACACTTTGCTTGTCATGTTGACCAAGCAACAAGTTTGGTGCACCAACATCACCATTTCTAAATTTGGCACCGGGGTCAAATGGGAAAAGTGGCCATAGACACGGGTCTCGACAACACTTCCCTTTCCCGTGGTCTACACCTAAACTAAATGACATACTCTCTACAATAACATACATATCATCCAAATCAAATAGAGAGTAGAGAAAGGTATCACTCAAATCGACTTCTACTAAGGTGCTCTCATGTGTGTACTCACTACTAGTTTCCCAATAATCACTATGAGTACTCTCAACAAAGAAATCACACAAAGTAGAAGAAGGAGTAGCTTCCGCAACTACACATTCCTTACCCTTAAGAGTACTCTCATCTTCCAAGAAGAGATTTCCCTCTTTAGGAGGAATGTTGTCACACCATAGTGGGTTAGCATATAGGCTATAGCTTCCAAGGCAAGCTATACCGTCATTTTCACCACTAGGTTCATTAGAAGTGTTTAAATCATCTTCAAACAAGACATTACACCTAAAGAGAGTGTGATCTACCTCACGGACAGATTTGGAATAAGCAAGTTCCTCGCATTCTAAATGATCAATATCAAGTTTCAAGGATGTTCCAAACACAAGATTACCCCAAGAAGAGATCTCGGGTTCACCCCCACTTTGTTGACCAACATTTTTAAATACTTCACTCACTTGAGTCCTATTAAGCACATCACACACATACTCAAGTGGGGAACAATTTTCACCAACAAGTTGATCAACACCAATTACACAAGACGATGTACTTCCGTTCAACATATAAGCTTCAACACTAGGTGGACATAAATTGATCTTACAAGAAGAGTCAATTTCGTCATCAATAGGATCAACTAGTGTATCCAAACTCTCAATATGTACATCATCAACAAGAGGCAAGGACTCATTAGACTCATAAATAAGTAAGCTACTACTCACACTCAATGGCTTACTAGCCACACAATTGTCATTCACATGCACTAAAGTGTAAGAGTTAGCTATTTTACCTTTAAGATCTTGAGTAGACGCTTCCTTGCCGTGAGGTGAAGGTCCTCCACAAGCTTGGGCAGCAACTTCCTTTTGGCATTGTTCGCCTTCGCTTGCCATGTTGGTACCTACACAAATGTCCTTAGAAATAGAAGGACAACCAATGTTAGCACGGTTTGGTGGTAATCCCCTCACTTCGCTCAACACAACCTCTCCTTTTTCCACTCTCGGATTACCACCTTTCACTCCCTTACTCCTCTCAATCTTTTGTCTCTCATAATAATTTGAATTGGAGTAGGTAGGAACTTCTTTTTGCGGCCCGGGCAGAATGTACGTCTCGAGGCAATTTCCCCATCGGTCTCTTACAATATTAGGCCAATTTTTCACGTTAGGAACTTGATGTCGTGCAAACCAATCGGCACCCAAGCTCATATGACCGTAGGTTAAGGAGAAAACATCGCACCACACCTCCTCATGGTAATCAAATTGGGAGAAGACAACTTTTACCCTCTCGGTAACCTTGAACTCGCCCAAGTAGTATGGAACAAGTAAAGGTTCTCGCAATAACCCCAAGTAATCAACCATGGACGGAAAAATGTAGTTTCCATAGTACCTATCATTCAACACCATAAGGCAGCCCGGTATCCCACAAATAGTCACCTTTCCGGAGTGTACACTCCTTCTTGGATCTACATTGTAAGGCATACGAGTACCCCTTAGTTTTGGAGATGCATATCCTCTTCTTTTCATTGGACATCCTCCACTAGAGCTAGTATAACCATTCACACTATATCGACCTTGATAAGAAGTACTACAAGGTGGAGAATATGGATCTTCATACTCCTCACGTGTACCCTCATCATAGCTCTCATAAGTTTTGCAAACAAAAGGGTTATACCTAACACCAAATCTAGGTTCGGAGTAAGAAGTGTAAGACTCCTCACATGCCCCAACATCATCACAAGATCCATCACGAGGTCCTACATCATCTCCAAAGTTACCATAAGCACTAGGCACTTCATTCACCTCATTTTCTCCCTTAAAACAGTAACTTTCAAATCTGCCCAAGTCTCGATCATGGCTATTTTCATAGCCTCCGCAATCTCCCTCAACTTCGTAGCCATAAAACCCTTCACTACAATCATAGTCTCCCATGTTGTAGTCACAATAATCCCCGGCTATCGAAGACATGTTCCCCTTATATCACCCTTTAAACCTACAAAATGAACAAACAAGATTAGTAGTAAAGCTCCTCACCAACACTCGTATACACTCACCTTTGTGATTCTCACAATTGGAGCGGCGAATATTGAAAGTTGCTTATACTCCGGTAGTCAATAGGATGTCAATTCTACTTGGCGGCCGGAATAGATTCTTGTTTGATCGACTCAAGACACAAAAATAAAATTCATTTACGAACTTGGGACAAAGAAGTTACTACGAGTTTAAAAATGAGAAAAGCACACAAACAACGAAGACACGAAGAAACGGATTCAATAATTAATCTACAACTAAGTAGGTGATTACTAGTTGTTAATTAATTCTAGAATCAAGACATGAAACTAATGAAACAATAAGATGAAACTAAGAATCTAAAATTTTTTTTTGAGCTCGGAAACATTGTGTGAACAGTAGCAGTGATGACATGGCAGTCACGTATTGGTTTCGGCCCCACACAACTTTTGTTGTCCAATTTCAAGTCTTGGTCAATTTTTTTTTTTTTTTCAATTTGGACTTTGGTGGAATTTGTTTAAGGAGGGAAATTCAAACAAGTCTTGGAGCCCTTTTCAATTTCAAGTTTTCAAGACTTGACTTTATTGTACTTCTCCTTAAAACATGGATCCGTAAATCATGGAAAAGTGTTGGAAAGTGGTTGAGACTTGATTGATAGGTCTTTGTTGGTTGTAGTGTCTTTCAAGACTAACAAATAGTACACCTTTTTCCTTCAACTTTTTGGATTTAGCATTCACTTTATCTTCAACAATATATGAAGGTGGTGATGAACATCAATAACAACAACAACAACAACAAGAACTACAACAATAATCTTCAAGAACACCAACAATTTTTCACACGGCCAACTCCAATCCACAATAACAATATCTCCAACACTTGGCCAAGACAACTACAACTTCAACAAAATGGTTTTCAACCCACCAATTAACAACAATATCACGTGGCCAAGCTTATGACAACAACAAGATGAAAACCACAAGGCCAAAACAGTTCACCACAACAAGGTCAACAATCTCACGGCTAAGACCACAAGGATAGCAACAACAATCGACTAAGTCCCCTTTGTGTTGTGTTTTCGATTTTACAAATGGTGAAAGGTGTGATGAACAACAAGAATACAACAACAACCTTTCAAGATCTACAACACCACCACAACACAAGGCCTTCAACTCGGTCAAGGCTAGAACAACAACAACATCCAATCGGCCACACTTGTTCACAACAATAATATTAACAATTCAAGCTCAAGTTTGGATCGACTCAAAGTGTTAGTGAGGAACAAAACTAACACTACAAACACACAAGACAAGTAAAATACTCCTAGACCTAGACTCAAGAACAAATCTCGGCCAAGAACACCACAAGAACACAATTTCGGCCAAGACAACAACAATGGACAGATTGCAATTTTTCTGAAATTTTCAGATTTCAACTTTTTTTTTTTTTTTTTTTTTTGTAGTTTTCAAGTCTCAAGCCCAAGATTGATCTTGTTAGAACAAAATCAAAGATGGCTTTGATACCAAATGATACAAGAAAAAACAACGGAAACACAAAACAAACACTCAAAACAGTCCACAAGTTCAAGAGAACCGAGGACCCTTTGAATGACCCCTCTCGGATTCAAGATCTACAACAAGAACACAATGTAATGAGGTGATTAACACCTATTTTCAGCGGACAACACACTAGATTAACAACACGAGAATGAAGAACATGAAGAACAATAACAATATTATTAAGAGACAACAAACACACGGCTACAAGATAATGTAGAGATAGATAGTGAGACATAAACTACAATAAGACACAAGAACCCAAAGATATATTAAATCTAAGGACCCGTAGAACTTACGATAGCAACACCACACTCTTACGGTGACCACCAAGGGAATGAACTCGCCTCAAGATCTACCGTTTCCAAACAAAGATCAATATTGGCTTTTCCAAGCCCTATGCTAAAGATGACTTTTCCAAGTCCTATAACTAAGGTGTTACACTCTCAAAAGAGAGAGAATATGTTTTCAATTCTTCATCCTCCAAAATCTGAAATCTAATGAAAATAAGACTAAGGGGGCCTATTTATAGTGTATTACAAAGAAGACAAAAGACCACTTTGCCCTTAATGAGAGGGGCGGCCATGGTGTGTAAATACACCATGTGTAATGTCCAAAATACCCTTAATTAGGGTCCAAAACCGTGAGTCCTCAATCTTAAATTCTCCAAGCAATCTTCCACACGCGAGATTGCTTTAAGTAGCACTCAAAACGGGTCCTCCATGCATGTTCTTGTTTTCCCGAGGTGACCAAGTCTTGAGTCTCTATGTGTTGGCCTCCAACAATGTCATCAAAAGATAAGATGGCCATTTGTCCCGTATCACTGTCTTTTCCATAATCTATTTGATTTCTCTGTTAGACACTTCCACTTGGTGATTCATTTATGGATGATATGCAGTGGACACATTGAGTCTGACTCCATATTTTTAAAATAAGTTCTTGAACCAATGATTCACAAAATACATTCTTCCATTACCAATGATTGCTCTGGGTATGCCGAAACTTGAGAATATATTCTTCTTGATGAATTTTGTCACCACCCTAGCATCATTAGTGGGGAAAGTGATATCCTCTACCCACTTTGACACATTTTTACAACCACCAAATATACAGATTACCATTCGATAGTGGAAATAGGCCGATAAAATCTATCCCCCAAACATAAAATTTTTTTGCTTCAAGGATATTATTCAGGGGCATTCATGGCCCCTTGAGGTCAAGCCTATTCTCTGGGATTGATCACATTATTTCATATAAGCTATAGCATCTCTGAAAAATATAGTCCAAAAGAAACCAGACTGCAATACCTTTGTTGTTGTCCTTAAACCTCCATGATGACTGCCATTATGTGATGAATGGAAACTTTCCTTCTGCTATTTAGATTCAGAAATACATATTCTCACAATTCTATCATCACCTTATTTGAAAATATAAGGCTCATCCCACATGTATGAGTGAGAATCACGGAAAAATTTCTTGTATTATTGACATATGGCATCTTGAGGATAAATACCACCAACCAACAAGTTCACTATACTAGCATATCATGGAACCTCTACTATATTAGGTGCCATCAATTATTCATCTGGGAAATCTTCTCAAATACATAAGGTATCATCAACAACATGATCATGAATTTTAAGACTCAATAAATAGTCAGCTACTTGATTTTCATCTCTATTTATATCATGAATCTTCAAATAAAATTCTTGGAGAAGAAGAATCTATCTGTTTAGCCTCAACTTTGCATTTTTCTTGTTGAACAAATACTAGATGGAAGGATGATCAATATGAACAATCACTTTTGTACCCACCAAGTATGCTCTAAACTTGTCAAATGTATAGACAAGTGCCAACATCCCTTTCTCTGTGACTGTATAATTTATCTGGGCCGTATCTAAGGTTTTACTTGTATAGTAGATGGAGTAAAATACCTTATCTTAGCACTTTTATAGTACTTCTCCAATATCCACATCACTTGCATCACACATCAGCTTCAATCAAAGTTTCGAATCTATCGCAATCAGTATGGGTACTTCTGTCAATCTTCTTTTAAATTCTCAAATGCTCTCTGACATTCAGCCCAAAATTCAAACTTTACCTCCTTCTCCAGGACATGGAACTTGCTATCTTTGAGATGTCTTTGATAAACCATCTGTTAGATAACACATGTCTAATGAAGCTTCTTACATCTTTCACTGACACTAGATATGGTAGCTTTTAAGTAAACTCCCCTTTAGCTCTACCCACTTCTAGTCCTCTTTGTGATACCTTATGACCAAGGAAGATACCCTTCTGGACCAAAAAGTTGTATTTCTCCTAGTTTAGAATGAGGTTAGTCTCCTCACACCGAGCTAAGACTTTATCTAAGTTCTGCAAGCGCACATCAAATGAATTACCCAAAATGGAAAAATCATCCATAAATACCTTGACAAAATGCTCCACCATATCATATAAGATAGTCATTATGCATTTTTAGAAAGTCGCTGGTGTGTTGCATTGACCAAAGGGCATATGTCTGGATGTATAAGTGCCATAAGGGCTGGTGAATGTTGTCTTCTCTTGATCTTCTGGCCTATGCCTATATGATTATAGATTGAATACCCATCTAGAAAGCAGTAATATTCTTGTCCAGCCAAACTATCCAGCATTTGATTAATAAAAAAATGTGATAGTGATCTTTTTGAGTGGAATCGTTCAGCTTCCTGAAATCTTTACAGATCCTCCACCAAGTTACTGTAAGAGTTGGAATCAACTAATTTTTCTAATTAGTCACAACAGTTATCCCTGCTTTCTTTAAAGAACATTGCATAGGACTGACCTATTTACTATCTGAGATGGGATAAACTATCCCAACATCAAGCCACCTAATGACTTCTTTTCTGACTACTTCTTTCATCATAGGATTCAGTCTTCACTAGTGTTTTACACTTCTTTTTTATCCCTCTTTCATAACTATTTTTTGCATACAGAAGGCATGATTGATTCCATGAATATCCGAAATTTTCCATCCAATTAACTTTTTCCTTCTCTTGAGTATTGTTAATTCCTCTTTCACCTGCACATCAAATAAACCTATAGATAGAATTAAAAGTAAAGTATCATAATCACCAAGGAAAGTATATTTAAGATGATAGGGTAGAGCCTTGAGCTCTAACTTTGGGGCTTCCTCAATAGATTTCTTGGGAGAGGGACCAATAGGTCTATTCAAAGGCTCAAATTTAGTTTTTTTTTTTGTAATAATACTTGCCATATCCTGAATCTGAACTATTTTAAACTACTTCAACATCACCAAAAATTTCATATCCCGACAATGCTTGCTCCAAGGGGTCCTTGGATGTAATAAGGTAAAATCCAGACTTGAGATCCAAGACTGTGATGGCGGATAGTTCTTCATATAAGGAAGGTTGCTTCATTTCCTTATATATGTCGAACACCTCTACCTTATCTTGGGAATATATGAATAACTTCTCCGCAACTACATCAATTAATGAGCGTTCAGTTGCTAAAAAGGGATGTCCCAAGATAAATGGGACTTTTAGATCAGCATCAAAATCAAGAATAATGATATCCATCGGGAAGATGAGCGACCCTACTTGCACCAATACATATTCAACAATTCCATCTGGTTTGGCAAGCGAAAGGTTAGCCAACTGCAGAACAATTGTGGTGTGTCTTGGGCTACCTAACTCCATATTTATGAACAAGGATATTGGCATAATATTTATGCTCTCCCTAAGATCACATAAACCTTGAATGCTTATTACTTTCCCAATTGTAAACTGAATAGTAAAGCTTCCTAGATTTTTCAACTTTGTGGGAAACATGTTTTGAATTTGTGATATGTACTCATCAGTGAGTGCCACAACAACATATTTAGTCAAGCGATTCTTGTAGGACACAATATCCTTTATGCACTTCGCATACTTCAGATCACTCTGCAAAATATCTATGAGAGAAATATTAATGTGAAACTGCTTCAACAAGTTAATAAACTTTTTGTAGAAAGCTTTCTCTTGGTGTTTCCATAGCCTTTGTGAACAAGGTGAAGTACCTTCAAACTTTTAACTTTGGTTTCCTTGATTTTAGTTTTATCTTCCATAACCGTTTTGTCATTCTTTGTTTTTTTCATCATCAGTAGACTTGTGATTCACGTGCTTAGGTACCAACTCCTTCATCTACAACTCACTCCGATTAGGGATTATATTCACTTGTTTTGGGTTTGGCTCAGTATCACTAGGTAAACCACCCTGATGTCTAGTGTATGGTGCCCCTGTAATCTGACCTATTTAAATCTCTATGTTAAGTGTAATTATCTATTGATTCTTTACATCTACTACTAATTGTTCTTGAGTAGCCATAATCTATTTCAACATCTCTTCAATATTGGTTGTTTGATTTGTGGCTTGGTTCCCTAGAACATGCTACTGTTGATTCTTCTTTACTAGCCCACAGTATTGATTTGCATTCTGTGCCAAATTTCCACCCTATGAGAAATTAGGATGATTTTTCCATTTAGACTATGAGTATTTCCAATGTTTTGATGTCCTTGACGATTATCATTTCTTATATAATTGAAAGACTCTTGATTAGCTACACAAGTAACTACACGATCACTGTTTCTACATACCACACACTAAGTATGAGCCTGATTAACTATATTTACTATTGCTAGAGTGGACTGTGTGATCCCCATATTCATATGCTGAACTCAATATTTATCTGATTCTATAGTGTACTAATTTGTGTTGATACAGTAGTAAACTGATAAACCTTAAGTACCCCTGTAACCTTTTTTAGAGCAATCCTTGTTGCATCATCATGACACTCAGGATTCCTCTATGAAATCTAATTCAGATGTGTGTATAATTCATCATACGTCTTCTCTAGTGCTTAGATACATATTGTTGAATCCAGGAGAATCTTGGTGTTTGGCTCAAGACCCCTAATGAAACTATATACCAACACATCATTAGTTTGATGATGGCGATGGCAAGTTATGAGCATAGCATTAAATCTTTCCCAAGCTTGGTAAAGATTCTATCCAACTTTTTGTCTGAAACTCATAATCTCACTTTTCAAACGTGCTATCTTCCTAAAGAACCAAATAAGGAATTTTCAAGCTAGATCATCCTAAGAAGTGATGGAGTTTGGTGGTTCATCTTTTAACCACCTCTTTCCTTCCCCCAATAGATAAAAAAGGTAGAGAGATAATCTGGCATAATCAGTAGATACCCCAGTAAGAGTGTAGGTATCATTTATCTCAAGGATCTTCTGTATGTGCTGTTGTGGGTCCTCATGAGGTAAACCTGTAAATTGCCTACTTGTGTGCAAGAGTTGCACCATATTCTGCTTTAATTCAAACCTACCACCCACAGCTGGTTTGTAGATGCTATTAGTAGCATTGGTTGTGAGTGGGATTTCCACTTCGTGAACAGGTCTAGCTTCTGCTCTATTTGCAGGAGCAGCTGGAACCACCGGAGCCTCCGTAGTGATACACTACTAACTTGGAGTGTATCAAATCTGCCACAAAATCAGTCCAAACACACTACAATTCCGAGAGCTTGAAGATAACAACTCCAATATGTGAAGACAACAATCACGAAATTTTGAAGAAATACCAACACCAAAACAGTAGCTACACAAGGAGAACAAGAAGATAACAATAACATTAAACAATAGTTCAACAACACAAGATGATAGATTACAAGAGTACAATGTTAACAACAAGAACAACAAATAGTAGTAACTATAGTGAATCGAAAATCAGCCCCACACGGCTTCACTAAGTTACTACAAGGTTTCAAGAGTACAAAATGAAAGATAGTAACTTGACACAAAGATATCTTAGAATCTATGAACCCTAACTTGAAGATAGGACCCTAAGACCAAAAGATTTCAGTACCAAGTTCTTACTTAGACCAAGAGGAACTTATGAACCTCAAGATCTCAAGTTTCTAGCCAAGAAACAACACAAGTGTAACTACACTTGTTGGACAGATTTCAGGTTCTACTCTTAAGAACAAGAGAGAGAGAAATATTCAATGTTACAAGACTTGTTGTTGTGAAATATGAAGAATGAACTAAGTGCTGAAAATAACCCTAATAGCATCTATTTATATTACACACAAAATGAAGGAAAAATGACCTTCCTACCCTTCAGTCATGGGGTGCCCTTAGAGTGTAGTTTATTACACTTCAAGGTTCATTTTCACACTTAAAAACGTTGAAGCTCTTTGGCGGATCAAGTACCAACTCACACGCAGCCATTTGCATGAATATGGCTTGTAGTTTTTGTAACTCCCGAGCTTGGCTTCGTGTGAATGGTCGAGAACGTATTGGACAGCTTTGTACACCCGTATCATCCTCTCCATCTTGAGAGGAATTTGACCTCAAATTCAGCATTTGGTCATCCTCAACCGCATCCACTAGAGAAAGATCACACACGTTGAAAGTGTTGTGCACTTGGTATTCCGGGGGAAGGTCAATCTTGTAGGCATTATCATTGATCCGCTCAAGTACTTGGAATGGACCATCGCCTCTTGGCATCAATTTGGACTTTCTTTGAGATGAAAACCTATCCTTTCTAAGGTGAACCCACACCCAATCTCCAGGTTCAAGAATGAGTTTCTTTCTCCCCTTGTTGGCTCTCCTTGCAATGTCTTGATTTTTCTTCTCAAGTCGAAGCCGCACCTTCTCATGTAACTTTTTCATCGAATCAGCCCGCTTGCTTCCATCTAAGCTAATCATAACATCACTAGGCAAAGGAGTTAAATCCAAAGGGGTAAGGGGGTTGAGGCCATATATGCACTCAAAGGGAGTCATTCCCGTACTTGAGTGTATGACACGGTTATATGCAAACTCAATCAATGGTAGGTGTTCCTCCCAAGAAGTCAATTTTCCTTTTACCATGGAACGTAGCATAGCACCCAAAGTCCTATTTACTACTTCCATTTGACCATCAGTTTGTGGGTGGCAAGATGTAGAGAATAACAACTTGGTTCCAAGCCTACCCCACATGGATTTCCAAAAGTGACTTAGGAACTTAGAGTCCCTATCACTCATAATGGTCCTCGGAACACCATGCAACTTGACAACATTATCAACAAACAAAGAGGCCACACTAGGTGCATCATCACATTTAAAGCAAGGAATAAAGTGTGCCATCTTAGAAAACCGATCGACCACAACAAAGATACTGTCCCGACCTCGTCTAGTCCTAGGCAACCCTAACACGAAATCCATAGATATGTCAAGCCAAGGGCGTAAAGGAGTGGGCAGCGGGGTGTACAACCCATGAGGTAGGAGCCGCGATTTGGCTCCTTTGCAATCTATGCATTGGCCACAAATCTTGGCCACATCCTTGTGCATTTTTGGCCAATAGAATTGCTCCTCCAATATTCCAAGGGTCTTTTCGATCCCAAAGTGACCCATTAGACCGCCATTGTGTGCTTTCCTCACAAATAACTCTCTCCAAGAACTGGAGGGTACACACAATCGTCTACCTTTAAACAAGTATCCATCAAACTTGGCATAAGGATTTGAACCCCTAGATGAATCCCACTTGTCCCTACCCATTTCTTCGCATTCCCTAAAGATAGGAGCAAAGTGAGGGTCCTCGGGATACAATTCTTTCAAACTCTCAAAACCAATTAATTTAGAAGATAATGTTGACACAAGAACATGTTTTCTAGACAAAGCATCGGCTACTACGTTGTCCTTACCCTTTTTGTATTGAATAACATAAGGGAAGGTTTCAAGAAACTCAATCCATTTTGCATGCCGCTTGTTAAGCTTATATTGTGTCCGTTCGGATCACGAACTCCTTGGGCCACAAATAGTGCTGCCAAGTGGCCAAAGCTCGAATCAAGGCATACAACTCTAGATCGTACGTGGAGTAGTTTAGAGTTGCTCCTTTGAGCTTTTCACTAAAATAAGCAATGGGTTTTAAATCTTGCATCAAAACAGCCCCTATACCCACTTTACTAGCATCGCACTCAACTTCAAATATATTATCAAAGTTGGGCAATTGTAATAAAGGCGCGGAAACGAGCATAACTTTCAAGGTTTCAAAAGCCTTAGCTTGCTCTTCACCCCACTTGAAGGGTTGGTCTTTTCGAATGACCGCGGTCAAAGGAGCGGCTATAGTGCTGAATCCTTTGACAAACCTTCTATAAAAACTAGCTAACCCGTGGAAGCTTCTTACTTCGCTAATGGTTTGCGGGGTTGGCCAATTTTTGATAGCATCTATCTTGGATTCATCCACTTCAACCCCTCTTGAACTAACAACAAAACCCAAGAAAACAACTTCATTAACACCAAAAGAGCACTTCTCCAGATTTGCATACAACCTTTCCTTTCTAAGGACATCAAACACACATTGTAAATGCATCACATGCTCATCAATTGACTTACTATAGACCAAGACATCATCAAAGTAAACAACAACAAACTTTCCAATAAATGGCTTCATCACATGATTCATTAGCCTCATGAAAGTACTTGGAGCATTTGTTAGGCCGAATGGCATAACCATCCATTCATAGAGACCAAATTTAGTCTTGAAGGCGGTTTTCCATTCATCACCAGGTTGCATTCTTATTTGGTGATAGCCACTCCTTAAATCAATCTTGGAAAATAAACACGAACCATTCAATTCATCAAGCATATCATCTAACGTAGGGATAGGGTGACGATATTTTACCGTAATCTTATTGATGGCTCGACAGTCCACACACATACGCCATGTTCCGTCTTTCTTAGGCACCAGTAGCACAGGAACCGCGCACGGACTCATGCTCTCTTTGATATACCCTTTGTTGAGGAGTTCCTCAACTTGACGCTGCAATTCTTTGGTGTCCGTAGGGTTGCTTCTGTAAGCCGGCTTATTTGGCAATTGTGAGCCCGGCACAAAGTCAATTTGATGCTCAATTCCCCGAAGCGAGGGCAATCCTTGCGGGAGTTCTTTGGGAAATACATCTTCATAATCCTGCAACACACAAGAAATCAAAGGAGAAATAGAAGAATTAGTGGGGTTAGTATAAAAACAATGAGCCAAAAGAAGCATCGGCATGTCCACATCATAATCCAAGAAGAGTTCCTTCTTTCTAGCCAATATCACCATGTTTTCTTGCCCATTTGATGTTGAGGCAGTCCCGGAAATCCCTACTGCCCCACCCACGGTTTTCCCCTCCTTTTCACCACTTTCGGGTTTCTTTCCCTTCTCCTTCAACTCCCTCATCTTTTGATGTAATTCATTCACTTGTGATGGCAAAAGAGGATAAAGAGTGACCTTTCGACCATCCTTCTCAAGTGAATATCGGTTGGTCCTCCCATCATGTTTGGTAGACCTATCATATTGCCAAGGTCTACCTAACAACAAATGACATGCTTGCATTGGTATCACATCACAAAGCACTTCGTCTTGGTAGTTCCCTACCTTAAACCGTATCACACATTGTCTCATGACCTTCAATTCACCGAATTCGTTCAACCATTGCAACTTGTAAGGGCTAGTATGAAGTGTAGTTGGTAATTTTAGAAAGTTCACCATAGCGACACTAACGACATTCGCACAACTACCGCTATCAATCACCAAAGTGCACACATTTCCCTTTACAAGGCATTTAGTATGAAATAGATTTTCCCTTTGGCTAGGGTCGTCTATTGCCTTACTAATCATAGCGCGTCTAACTACAAAGTTTGGAATAACACACTCCCCTTCTTGTGGGTAAATAACTTCACCATCATCATCATCATCATCAAGTGGCCTATTTCCAGTTTCTTCTCCATCTTGAGGCTCGGCCTCATCCTCCTCTTTTTCAAGACCCACCTCCTCACCAAGGTAATACAATTTCCCTTCCCGTAGTATCACGTTGCATCGATTTGGACATTCATTGGATTTATGGCCCCAACCTTGGCACTTGAAACATTGGAATCCTTTTGGGTTTGGATACTTGTGAACTTCTTGTTTTAGAGGAATTTTGTGGACTGTTTTGGGCTCGAGCAGCCTTGTAGTGGCGGGTTGGTCCTTGTTTTTGGGACAACCAGAAGAGGATTGAACCACGTCCTTGCTTCTAGGCCAACCCGAGATGGATTGTCCCCTTGCCTTGAGCGACGACCTCTCTTTAAGCTCCCTTTCAATCTCAAGAGCCGCTTGGAAAATACATTCAACGGTATCAAATTTGTGAAGCGTCAAATGAGTGGAGATCTCTTTGTTCAACCCACACTTGAACCGGATGATGTCATGACTGATTTGTTCCCCACGATGATCAAGCTTCAACATGAGTTGTTGAAACTCATCATAATATGCCATCATACTTTTATTGCCTTGACGTAAGTTGTATAATCTAGCAAGTAATTCATGGCGATAACTCTCGGGAAGGTACCGTTGCCTCATCAAGTACCTTAACCGAAACCAAGGTGGTGGCTGCCCATCAACTAATTCATCACCAAAACGCTTGACGTACTCCCACCAAGTGTTGGCCTAACCCTCAAAATGAGCTATGGCATAACAACTTTTCTTTTCTTCCGAGATATCATTAACTTGAAAAACTTTGTTACAAGATGATTCCCATGCTAAGTAGGCCTCGGGATCACTTTCACCTTTAAAGATAGGTAAGCTCAATTTGAAGGTATTTATGCCTACGTCTCTTTCTTGGTGTCGATTTCCCCTTTCTCCATACCCTCGGTACCTCCTTGGATCAACACAGCCCCTTCTTAGCTCCTCCTCTCTCATGTAAGCATCATCAAAGGCTCCATATCCGTCATACTCCTCTCTACCATGTTCCTCAAAGTGAGATGGTCGGTTTTGGTGATTTGGAATCTGATTTGGAGGCATTGGGATTTGTGGAGGTGGTGGTCTTTGATTTGGTGGAGTTTGGTAAGGTACATTCAGATTTTGTGGAGGTAATGGATGGCTACATCCTTCTTGTGGAAATGGAGGAGTTTGGGAATGGCGTGGTCTATTCGCTTCTTGGTTTGGAGGGAAAGTAGTGGTATGATTTGTGGCATTTAGTGGGGCTAGAGGTGGATTCATTATTTGGTGCAATGTTTCTGGTGAGATAGTTGTGGATGAAGTTCTTTCATGCCCACTTGAAGGAATATGATGAGGAGTGGATGGACGAGAGTTCCTTTGACTCTCCACTTGCTCCAATCTCCCACTTATCGTAGTCAAATCTCCCCTCATTACCCCAACTTCCGTGTTCAACCTCTCTAAACTTCTGGAAATGGCCTCAAGTGTGGCCTTCATAGTGCCTTGTTCAGTAGTACCCCCACTTTGGGATGTGCTTCCTTCCATGTCAAGGTGTTACCTACACAATCAGCAAACAAGTTAGCGTTAAACCTCTCCTCACTCACACTCTCTCGGTTCACTCACACTTGAGCTCCACAAATGTTGTAGATTGGCTAGTAACCGTGAATCCTTAAGATATGAGTAAAGCTCTTGTCCGGAGTGGATTCTTGTTTGAAACTCAAAGAATTCTCGACGGACTGGAGTTAAGAAGTTACAACGTATTCAAACGAATAAAAGCACCCAACTAAACGTGGACACAAACAAGAGAATTCAAAAGGACTAATTGACAACCTAGTAGGAGTGTACTAGCATGTTAATTAGTTCTAGAACCAAGTAATGAAACTAAGAATCAACAATTAGAAACTAGAAAACCTAAATTTGAGCTTATTAATGACGTGAACAGTAGCCAATGGGTGACGTGAACAGTAGAAAATGGGTGATGTGGCAGCATGCAATTGGTCTTGGTCCCACACAATTTAAGCACCAATTCTGAAATTTAAATCTTTACACAATTTGGAAAGGATGACAATTGGTCTTGGAGGGAAAACATAAATCTTGAAATAAGAAAAGTACCTTGTCCCACAACACTAGGTTCTTGAAATAAGAAAAAGGTAACACTAGGTTCTTGAAATAAGAAAAAGTTGCTGAAAAGTAGAAGCTTAGTCTAAGAAATGATGGGTTCAAGGCTTCTCACAACATGCTTTACAATTTTCAGCTTCAACTCTTGAATTTATATCACACTTTTTGGTTGTCTAAAGTTGTAAGAAAAGATGAAGAACTTGATGAACACCACAACAACCTTCAAGAACTCAACAACAACTTCTTCAAAACACAACACAACACCACCAATTGTCAACAACAAGTAACAACAAACAGCCAGCCACAAGGCACCACAACTATGGTCAATATTATAAGCTCAATCTTTAGATCTTGACACCTTTAGTGTTGGTGAGAAACAAACCAACACTAGAAACACTCTATACAAGAAAAATACTACAAGATCTAGCCAAAACAAACAAGAAAATCTCGGCCCATACAACAACATATCACAATTTTTGGCCAAGAACACAAAGGTAGCAGATTTGACTATTTCTGAAATTTTCAGATTTCAGTTTTTTTTTTTGTAGTTTTCAAGTCTCAAGCCCTAGATTGATCTTGTTAGAACAAAATCAAAGATGGCTTTGATACCAAATAATACACTACTAACTTGGAGCATATCAAATCTGCCACAAAATCAGTCCAAACACACTACAATTCCGAGAGCTTGAAGATAACAACTCCAATATGTGAAGACAGCAACAATCACGAAATTTTGAAGAAATACCAACATCAAAACAGTATCTACACAAGGAGAACAAGAAGATAACAATAACATTAAACAATGGTTCAACAACACAAGATGATAGATTACAAGAGTACAATGTTAACAACAAGAACAACAAATGGTAGTAACTATAGTGAATCGAAAATCAGCCCCACACGGCTTCACTAAGTTACTACAAAGTTTCAAGAGTACAAAATGAAAGATAGTAACTTGACACAAAGATATCTTAGAATCTATGAACCCTAACTTGAAGATAGGACCCTAAGACCAAAAGATTTCAGTACCAAGTTCTTACTTTGACCAAGAGGAACTCATGAACCTCAAGATCTCAAGTTTCTAGCCAAGAAACAACACAAGTGTAACTACACTTGTTGGACAGATTTCAGGTTCTACTCTTAAGAACAAGAGAGAGAGAAATATTCAATGTTACAAGACTTGTTGTTGTGAAATATGAAGAATGAACTAAGTGCTGAAAATAACCCTAATAGCATCTATTTATATTACACACAAAATGAAGGAAAAATGACCTTCCTACCCTTCAGTCATGGGGTGCCCTTAGAGTGTAGTTTATTATACTTCAAGGTTCATTTTCACACTTAAAAACGTTGAAGCTCTTTGGCGGATCAAGTACCAACTCACACGCAGCCATTTGCATGAATATGGCTTGTAGTTTTTCTAACTCCCGAGCTTGGCTTCGTGTGAATGGTCGAGAACGTATTGGATAGCTTTGTACACCCGTATCACGTAGCCACCGAAGCTGGAGCAACTAGAGAAACAAGTTTAGGATTCACCTGATCTCCCATTTGAATTTACTGAATTGGGTTGAAGTGATGATGCCCTTCGCCTATGATGAAATATCTGTTCAAGTTCCAAATAAGGTTCAACCAATTCTTTTTCTCTTGCCAGTCTGATACATCACTATCCCTTCAAAAGTCAACTACTAAGATCAAGTTGTTAACACTTAAATTTATTATCAAAAACAAAAAATTAGCAAATTATGACACCAAAAACTTATTGCGGTCTATCACACACGCAAGTGCACGTGATCGTATAAGTAATATAGTAACACAAAAGAATCGAATATCGTACACACGAGTACTACTTGATTAGTAATTTACTTAACTTCAATTTGGAAAATATTATATTTCAGGTTTCAGAGTATCAGAATATTTGTAAGAGTTTAATGAATAATTTAATAAATAAATGAATAACAAAATGTGTCTATCGCAACATAAGCTAGGTTTCAAACAATATGAGAGAGAATTCTAGGGTAGAGACACTCTTAACAATCATATAAATATCTATCCTTATCATGGTTGTGTTGATTATCAGGTTGTTGATTCGCAGGGTTTAGATTGCGATCATGGTCTTTCGAGCCTCTAATATTCTACCTTAAAGGACATTACAACTATATCATTGAGCGGAAATGTAATAATAAATTTAGTTGCTTTAAGTTATCTTCCTATATTTGAACCAAACAAGGCTTCTAGGTATATTCCTATCCAAGACGCTACTTCAAATCCTTTGTTCTATAAAGGAATAAGAACTTTCTCCATAGATTCTTCGATCCATCCAAATGATTGTCCTTCAATGCTAACAAAAGGATTATGGATATATTTTAATAGTGGCCATTCATTATAATAGTAAAAAAAAAAAGATAATAAGAACAACCCATGCATTAAATAACCATCAACCACTCTAAGAATATCAAAATATAATCAAGTGTTCCACTTAAAGACCAGAATAAGGATGTTTAGCTACTCATGTTTCAAATCAACATCAGAGAAATATAATTGATCAAACTAAAATCAATGTTGAAAGATTAAAAATGAAAAAACCCTAAAAATACTCTCATAATTGTTTTTCCCTTTCTTTCCCGTATGCCAAAGATGTTTACAATTTTGCTTAAGTGTTTGTTTTATACTAGGGCTGAATTTCAACAAAATTACTCAGCACCATGCTACGAACCTTATCGTGTAGACTAAAGTCTGTGGAACATAGTTATCACACATGCTTACTGGAAGGAACCATTCGAAATAAATTATCCTCCATGCACCAGAGGTTATCATGAACATTCACTGGATTATGCCATAAAATTTTAATTCATCAACGTGCCTCAGAGCTTAACATGAAGGGTAACCTCAGTGGCACGTTGGCATATCTTTTTCTCCATTTCCAACTTCTTTGTTGTTCTCTTTCTTTCGGGCTTTGTTTCATGCTTCCTCAACCTTGTTTCAATATCTTCATGCTTAGCATTCCAAATGCTTCCATGATCCTATAACTTCATTTTAATGTATCAAAGCACGTACTATTGCACCACGATCAAGCCCTGCAATACTATTCATGTCCATTAGATTGAGAATACAATTTTAGCTCATAAACAATACAATTTACACATTTTTGCTCATAGAACAAGTATGCATATGGATAAACATTTACACTTGGACGTATAAATACACCCAAGATCAGATACCATCCCGGCCTGAACAAATCATCAAAGGCTCGTCAATGCTAAAACCAACCTAAGTCATGAGTCATACCATTGACTACAAATCCAAATATAACCTTCCATTAACATTCAACACTTCCTATCAACTCCAAACAAGGAGAAAAATCACCTGAGTCTTGTCCACGTAATTTCATCACAAAGAACTTGAAGAACTGAAACTAATCCGCTGAGAATCCATACTTCAAATATTAGAATAAGCTCATAGGGCACTTTCTGGGCACACAAATCGAGATAATCAAGGAATATAATTTATTCCTATACTCCAACTAGTCAGAGTGATATTTAAAACTCAAATCCAGAAGATCAACACATAACTACTCATCACTGAATAACCCACTCCATGTTGTCCTGTCATTAATAATGAAACCATACTGAATCCAACTCAAGTATATTACTCTGACGGAGTATATCATCCAAAATCCTCAAAGAAAACTGAAGACCCATGGTCAAAACTGAAGGAACAAATATTGGGTCTATGGGCTATCATCTGAATACTTATCAACTATAATCCAACAGAAATCGAGAAGACCAAATAGGTAAGCACGGAGTAGGCTCAACCAGCCTATAAATAAAATTCAAATTGATACAAATCTAAAACAAAGGATGCAATCAAGCTCTATAACTCAGTGCAGAAATCTCAACACCAAGGCAAAATTGCTCGATCTAAACTACCCAAACAAAATATGAAGACGGGTAGGCATTCACACTCCAACACTTTCATAACTTCCAAAGCGCCATTCGTAGATGTCAACTACAAACTGAGCTAATAAATCTTTATTAATGCCAACCACTCCATTTGACTTTAGTATCCAAATTTGACATATCCAAGATAAATCATACCGAGCCAAAATTTAAACATAGCTGAAGAACAAAATCACCATAGGGATAAATCACTAATTGAAAATACAAATAACCAACTCTATATCAGCTAGAGAGCATAAAATGTAGCCACAGAACAAAAATCACGCGAAAGGATAAATCATCTGCTGAAAACATCAAAAATCAACTCCATGTCTGATACGGGACAAATGGCCATCTTATCTTTTGATGACATTTTTAGAGGCCAACACATAGAGACTCAAGACTTGGTCACCTCGAGAAAACAAGAACATGCATGGAGGACCCGTTTTGAGCATAACTTAAAGCAATCTCGCGTGTGGAAGATTGCTTGGAGAATTTAAGGTTGAGGACTCACGGTTTTGGACCTTAATTAAGGGTATTTTGGACATTACACATGGTGTATTTACACACCATGGCCGCCCCTCTCATTAAGGGCAAAGTGGTCTTGTTATCTTCATTTGCAATGTATTATAAATAGGCCCCCTTAGTCTTATTTTCACTAGTTTTTGAATGATGAAGAATTAAAAGACATATTTTTCTCTCTTTTGAGAGTGTAACACCATTAGTTGTAGGACTTGGAAAAGTCACCCTTAGCATAGGGCTTGGAAAAGCCAATATTGATCTTTGCTTGGAAACGGTAGATCTTGAGGCGAGTTCATTCCCTTGGTGGTCACCGTAAGAGTGTGGTTTTGATTGTTACATTCATTAGGGTTTAGTGTTGAAATACACTTGGTTCTTAATTTTGTAATAATCTTGGTCTCACTATCTATCTTTATTTTTCTTGCAAATCGTGTATGTGTTGTGTAGTGGACTGTTTTGGGGTCTTCGTTGAATCCGAAACTTGTATTATTGTTGTTCATCTTGTTCATCACGTTTTGTCACTGTTTTGGTGTTGAAATATACTCTTGTATCTTGTATTCTTGTTGTTGGTAGCGAATCCGAGTGAGGTCTCCATCTTGGTCCTCGAATCCTTAAGATTAGTGGACTGATTTGGTGGTTGTTTCGTGCTTCCCTTGCCAATCCCGTATCATTTGGTATCAAAGCATGGCTTGATCTTGTTCCTACAAGATCAATCTTGGGCTTTCTTGTTAGAAAATAAACAAAAAAAAAAAATTGTTGAAAAGCTGAAAATTTCAGAAAAATTGCAATCTGTCCATTGTTGTTGTCTTGGCCGAAATTGTGTTCTTAGCCGAGATTTGTTCTTGAGTCTAGGTCTAGAAGTCTTTTACTTGTCTTGTGTGTTTGTAGTGTTAGTTTTGTTCCTCACTAACACTTTGAGTCGATCCAAACTTGAGCTTGAATTGTTAATATTGTTGTTGTGAACAAAGTGTGGCCGATTGGATGTTGTTGTTCTAGCCTTGACCGAGTTGAAGGCCTTGTGTTGTGGTGTTGTTGTAGATCTTGAAAAGAGTATTGTTGTTGTTCTTGAAGTTCTTCACAACCTTCATCTCTTGTTAAAAAAAAAAAAAAAAAAAAAAAAAAAAAACTGAAATGCAACACCAAAGAGACTTGGCCGTTGTTGGTTTTGTAATCTTGGCCGTGTGAAAACATTATTATCTTGGAGTTGGCCTTGTGGCTTTCATCTTGTTGTTGTTATAAGCTTGGCCACGTGATATTGTTGTTAATTGGTGGATTGAGAACCATTTTGTTGAAGGTGTAGTTGTCTTGGCCAAGTGTTGGAGATATTGTTATTGTGGAATTTGGAAGTGGCCGTGTGAAAATTGTTGGTGTTCTTGGAGATTATTGTTGTAGTTCTTGTTGTTGTTGTTGTTCTTGATGTTCATCACCACCTTCATATATTGTTGAAGATAAAGTGAATGTTAAATCTAAAAAGTTGAAGGAAAAGGGTGTATTATTTGTTAGTCTTGAAAGACACTACAAGCAACAAAGACCTATCAATCAAGTCTCAACCACTTTCCAACACTTTTCCATGATTTAAGGATCCATGTTTTAAGGAGAAGTACAATAAAGTCAAGTCTTGAAAACTTGAAATTGAAAAGGGCTCCCAGACTTGTTTGAATTTCCCTCCTTAAACAAATTCCACCAAAGTCCAAATTGAAAAATTGACCAAGACTTGAAATTGGACAACAAAGTTGTGTGGGACCGAGACCAATACGTGGCTGCCACGTCATCAAGTTACTGTTCACGCATCAAATTTTGGCTCAAATTTGAGATTTCTTAGTTTCATTTTTATTGTCTCTTAGTTCGTTTGTTGGTTCGAACACTAATTGAAAACCTAGTAATCTCCTACTAGTTTGTAAGTTAGTTTTGTGTCCGTTTGTCGTGTCTTTGTTATTTGTGTGCTTTTCTCATTTTTAACTCGTAGTAACTTCTTTGTTTCAAGTTCGTAAGTAGATTTTGTGTTGTGTCTTGAGTCGATCAAACAAGAATCTATTCCGGCCGCCAAGTAGAATTGATATCCTATTGACTACCGGAGTATAAGCAACTTTCAATATTCGCCGCTCCAATTGTGAGAATCACAAAGGTGAGTGTATCGAGTGTTGGTGAGGAGCTTTACGACTAATCTTGTTTGTTCATTTTGTAGGTTTAAAGGGTGATATAAGGGGAACATGACTTCGATAGCCGGGGATTATTGTGACTACAATATGGGAGACTATGATTGTAGTGAGGGTTTTTATGGCTACGAAGTTGAGGGAGATTGCGGAGGCTATGAAAATAGTCATGATCAAAACATAGGCAGATTTGAAAGTTACTGTTTTGAGGGAGAAAATGAGGTGAATGAAGTGCCTAGTGCTTATGGTGACTTTGGAGATGATGTAGGACCCCGTGATGGATCTTATGATGAAGTTGGGACATGTGAGGAGTCTCGCACTCCCCACTCCGAACCTAGATTTGGTGTTAGGTATAACCCTTTCGTTCGCTAACCTTATGAGAGCTATGATGAGAGTACACGTGAGGAGTGTGAAGATTCATATTCTCCACCTTGTAGTACTTCTTATCAAGGTCGATATAGTGTGAATGGTTATACTAGCAATAGTGTAGGTTTTCCAATGAGAAGAAGAGAGTATGCATCTCCAAAACCGAGGGGTACTCATGTGCTTTACAATGTTGATCCGAGAAGGAGTGTACACTCCGGAAAGGTGACCATTTGTGGGATACCGGGCTGCCTCGTTGTGTTAAATGATAGGTACTATAGAAACTACATTGTTCCATCCATGGTTGATTACTTGGGGTTATTTTGCGAGCCTTTACTTGTTCCATACTTCTTGGACAGGTTTAAGGTTACCGAGAGGGTAAAAGTTGTCTTCTCCCAATTTAATTACCATGAGGAGGTGTGGTGTGATGTTTTTCCCATAACCTATGGTTATGTGAGCTTGGGCGCCGATTGGTTTGCACAACATAAAGTTCCAAATATGCAAAATTGGCCTAATATTGTAAGAGACCGATGGGGAAATTGCCTTGAGATGTACATTCTGCCCGGGCCGCAAAAAGAAGTTCCTACCTACTCCAATTCAACTTATTATGAGAGACAAAAGATTGAGAGGAGTAAGGGAGTGAAAGGTGGTAATCCGAGAGTGGAAAAAGGAGAGGTTGTGTTGAGCGAAGTGAGGGGATTACCACCAAACTATACTAACATTGGTTGTCCTTCTATTTCTAAGGACATTTGTGTAGGTACCAATATGGCAAGCGAAGAAGAACAATGCCAAAAGGAAGTTGCTGCCCAAACTTTTGGAGGACCTTCACACCATGACAAAGAAGAATCTACTCAAGGACTTCAAGGTAAAATGGCAAACTCTTACACTTTTGTACATGTGAATGATAATTGTGTGGCTAGTAGCCCATTGAGTGTGAGTTGTAGCTTGCCTATATGTGAGTGTATTGTTTCTTTGCCACTTGATGATGATGTACATGTTGTGAGTGTGGATACACTAGTTGATCCTATTGATGACCGAATAGACTCTTCTTGTAAGATCGATTTATGTCCACCTAGTGTTGAAACCAGTATGTTGAATGAAAGTACGTTATCTTCTGAAATTTGTGTTGATCAACTTATGTGTGAAAATTACCCACCACTTGAGTATGTGTGTGATGTGCTTAATAGGACTCAAGTGAGTGAAATATTTGAAAATGTTGGTCAACAAAGTGAGAATGAACCCGAGAGCTCTTCTTGGGGTAATATTGTGTTTGAAACATCCTTGAAACTTGATATTGATCATTTAGAGAGTGAGGAACTTTCTTGTTCCAAATCTGTCCGTGAGGTAGATCACACTCTTTTTAGGAATAATGTCTTGTTTGAAGATGATTTAAACACTCCTAATGAACCTAGTGGTGAAAATGACGGTATAGCTTGCCTTGGAAGCTATAGCCTATATGCTAACCCATTATGGTGTGACAACATTCCTCCTAAAGAGGGAAATCTCTTCTTGGAAGATGAGAGTACTCTTAAGGGTAAGGAATGTGTAGTTGCGGAAGCTACTTCTTCTTCTACTTTGTGTGATTTCATTGTTGAGAGTACTCATGGTGATTATTGGGAAACTAGTAGTGAGTACACACATGAGAGCACCTTAGTAGAAGTCGATTTGAGTGATACCTTTCTCTACTCTCTATTTGATTTGGATGATATGTATGTGATACAAAATCAAACCAACAACACCAAGAACTACAAGTAGGTTCGGATTTCAGTCCAACAACACATGAACAACAAGTTTAATTTTCAGTTTTTCAGCTCAACAACACAAGAACAACAAGATGAACAACAATGCTAGTGAATCGAAAAGAGCCCCACACGGCTTCACTAGACTTGAAGATAACAAAATCAACAACAACAACAAGATAAGGAAAGATAGATAACTTGACATATAACATTCAAGAAACTAAGAACCCTAACATCAAGAGAGGACCCTAAGTCTAATGAATATAAACACCAAGTTCTTACGAGGACCAAGAGGCACTCAACGACCTCAAAACCCTTGTTTCTAGCCAAAGAGACAACACAAGTATCCCTCTACTTGTGAGATAGTAGTGGCGGCTTCCAAGAGTGGAAGAGAGAGAGAATAGTTTAGTGTTTTAGGTTTACAAAATCAGCATTCAAAAAACTAAGGAATAGCTCTCTAATATGTTCTATTTATACTACAAACAAAAAGGATAAAATGACCCATCCGCCCTTGCTTCTTGTGCCAACCTTGAAGAGTAGTTTATTACACATTAAGACACCTCTTCACACATAAAAACGTTTAGGTCCTTGGTTGGTTCAATCACCAACTCACACACGGCCATTTGCATGAACAAAGCTTGGAGTTTTTGTAATTCCCGAGCTTGGCTTCATGTGAAAGGACGTGTACCTGTGGAGGCTGCCCCAACCGTATCATCCTCTCCATCTTGAGAGGAATTTGACCTCAAATTTAGCATTTGGTCATCTTCAACCGCATCCACGAGGGAGAGATCACCAACGTTGAAAGGAGCTTGAAAGCCAAGTTGAGGAGCTGCTCAACAAGGGATACATCAAGGAAAGCATGAGTCCGTTTGCTGTTCCGGTTCTGTTGGTACCAAAGAAGGACGGAACGTGGTGTATGTGCGTCGATTGTAGAGCCATCAACAAAATCACTATAAGGTATCGTCATCCAATCCCTAGACTAGATGATATGTTAGATGAGCTCCACGGATCTTGTTTGTTTTCTAAAGTGGACCTTAGGAGTGGCTATCACCAAATTCGCATGCAACCCGGTGATGAGTGGAAGACCGCATTCAAGACCAAATTTGGTCTATATGAGTGGCTGGTCATGCCCTTCGGCCTTACCAATGCTCCTAGCACCTTTATGAGGCTAATGAATCATGTAATGAAGCCTTATATTGGAAAATTTGTGGTGGTTTACTTTGATGATGTGTTGGTATATAGTAAATCTATTGATGATCATGTAATGCATTTGAGATGTGTGTTTGATGTGCTCCGAAAGGAGAAGCTGTATGCCAACATGGAGAAGTGTTCTTTTGGTGTTGATAAGATTATCTTCTTGGGTTTTGTCGTGAGCTCAAGGGGTGTGGAAGTGGACGATTCCAAGATAGACTCTATTCGAAGTTGGCCGACCCCTAAAACTATTGGAGAAATCCGAAGTTTCCACGGGTTGGCAAGCTTCTATAGGAGGTTTGTCAAAGGATTTAGTTCCATAGCAGCCCCCTTAACCGAGGTAATTAGAAAAGACGGACCCTTTAAATGGGGTGATGAGCAAGCTAGGGCTTTTGAGGCCTTGAAAGCTACGCTCATCTCGGCGCCTTTATTGCAATTGCCCGATTTTGATAAGATGTTTGAAGTAGAGTGTGATGCTAGTAAGGTTGGCATCGGGGCTGTTTTGATGCAAGAAGGTAAGCCCGTTGCTTATTTCAGTGAAAAGCTCAAAGGGGCAACTCTTAATTACTCAACTTATGATTTGGAGTTGTACGCCCTTGTTAGAGCTTTGGGAAATTGGCAACATTATTTGTGGCCTAAGGAGTTTGTGATACGAACGGATCATGAGTCGTTGAAACACCTTAAGAGCCAAGACAAGTTGAATAGGCGTCATGCCAAGTGGATTGAGTTCATCGAGACTTTCCCTTATGTAATTCATTATAAAAGGGGAAAGGAAAATGTTGTTGCCGATGCCTTGTCTAGGAAGCATGTGCTTGTTGCTACCTTGTCTTCGAAATTGATGGGTTTTGAGAGTTTGCGGTTGTTGTATCCCGAGGATCCTATCTTTGCTCCTATTTTTAGGGAATGCGAAGAGTGGGGAAGGGACCGTTGGCTTAAGGAGAATGACCATTCCTCCTACTCTCGGTTCGATGGGTATTTGTTCAAAGGGAGGCGGTTGTGTGTTCCTTCTAGTTCTTGGAGGGAATTATTTGTGAGGGAGGCCCATGACGGAGGCCTCATGGGGCACTTTGGGGTAGACAAGACCCTCGGAATCTTAGAGGAGAACTTCTATTGGCCAAAAATGCGCAAAGACGTCACTAAAATTTATAGTCAATGCGTGGCCTGCCGGAGTGCGAAATCTCGTCTCCTACCTCAAGGATTGTACACCCCACTCCCTACTCCCCTTAGACCTTGGTTGGACATTTCGATGGATTTTGTTTTGGGGCTGCCAAGGACTAGAAAGGGCCGAGATAGCATTTTTGTTATTGTTGATAGATTCTCTAAAATGGCTCATTTTATTCCATGTGCTAAAACCGAGGATGCTCGTAGTGTAGCTTCATTATTTGTTGAACATGTTGTAAAGCTTCACGGGGTACCGAGGACTATTGTGAGCGATAGGGACTCCAAGTTCCTAAGTCTCTTTTGGAAGTCCATGTGGGGTAGGCTTGGAACGAAGTTACTTTTCTCCACGTCTTGCCACCCACAAACCGATGGCCAAACGGAGGTAGTAAATAGAACCTTAGGGTCTATGCTACGTTCTATGGTTAAAGGTAAACTGACTTCATGGGAAGATCACCTACCCTTGGTGGAGTTTGCATACAACCGGGTAATACATTCGAGCACGGGAATGACTCCCTTTGAATGTGTTTACGGCCTAAATCCCCTTACCCCTTTAGATCTCACTCCTTTGTCTAGTGATCTCATGACCAGCTTAGATGGAAATAAAAGAGCCGAAGCAATGAAGAAAATGCATGAGACGGTGCGGCTCAAGCTTGAAAAGAAGAACCAAGAGGTTACAAAAAGGGTAAACAAAGGGAGAAGAAGGCTTGTGCTTGAACCCGGAGATTGGGTGTGGGTGCATCTTCGAAAGGATCGGTTTCCAGCTCAAAGGAAGTCCAAGTTGCTGCCAAGGGGTGATGGTCCTTTCCAAGTACTTGAGAGAATCAATGACAACGCCTACAAGATTGACCTTCCACCGGAATATCAAGTGCACAACACTTTCAACGTTGGTGATCTCTCCCTCGTTGATGCGGTTGAAGATGACCAAATGCTGAATTTGAGGTCAAATTCCTCTCAAGATGGAGAGGATGATACGGTTGTGACAGCCTCCACACATACACGACCTTTCACACGAAGCCAAGCTCGGGAATTACAAAAACTCCAAGCTTTGTTCATGCAAATGGCCGTGTGTGAGTTGGTGATTGAACCAACCAAGGACCAAAACGTTTTTATGTGTGAAGAGGGGTCCTAATGTGTAATAAACTACTCTTCAAGGATGGCACATGAAGCAAGGGCGGATGGGTCATTTTGCCCTTTTGTTTGTAGTATAAATAGAACATGTTAGAGAGTTAGACTTCACTTTTTGAAATCTGATTTTGTAACCTAAACACTAAACATTTCTCTCTCTCTTTTCCTCTCTTGGAGCCGCCACCAATCTCTCACAAGTAGAGGGATACTTGTGTTGTCTCTTTGGCTAGAAACAAGGGTTTTGAGGTCTTTGAGTGCCTCTTGGTCCTCGTAAGAACTTGGTGTTTACATTCATTAGACTTAGGGTCCTCTCTTGATGTTAGGGTTCTTAGTATCTTGAATGTTATATGTCAAGTTATCTATCTTTTCTTTATCTTGTGGTTGTTGTTGATTTTGTTATCTTAAAGTCTAGTGAAGCCGTGTGGGGCTATTTTCGATTCACTAGCATTGTTGTTCATCTTGTTGTTCTTGTGTTGTTGAGCTGAAAAACTGAAATTTAAGCTTGTTGTTCTTGTGTTGTTGGACTGAAATTCGAACCAACTTGTAGTTCTTGGTGTTGTTGGTTTGATCTTGTATCATTTGGTATCAAAGCTTGACCGGTTGTGTTCCAACATAACCCATCTTGGGCTAGTACACGGCTTAAACAAACAACACCAAAAGTGGAATCCGAAAATGATGTTGCATGTCTAGATATAAGTGTTAATTTTTCTTGTTTAGTGAGTTCCTAGTGTTGGTTTCTTTCTCACCAACACTAAGGTGTCTAGATCCGAAAGTTGAGCTTGAAAACTTGAACATTGTGTAGTGACTTGAAGTGGCCGAAAGTTGTATGTTGTTGATGCCCAAAAGAAAATAAAATCGGTGGATGTTGTGTTTATGTGCTAAAGAAGTTGAAGAAGATTGTTGAGGTGTTCATCTTTTGAACTTGTTTATCTTGTTCATCTTGTGTGTGCTCAATTTGTAAGACAAGCTATAAAGTTGTTGTGAAAGACTTGCACCCATCACCTTGTAGTCTTGTCAATCACTTTTCCCTAATTCAAAGAGCCTTGTTTTGTGGGATTAGTCTTCCAAACATCCCTTTCTTGAGTTTGAAATGGGTGAAATATTACAAGATTTTATTTTCCCACCAAAAAAAACACTTTGAAAACTATAACAAGTTGTGTGAATATTGACAAAAAAAAAAAAGAGTAAAGAAAACGTGTGGAACCATTGCATGCTGCCACGTCACTATAAGCTCAACTTAGGATATTCTTTGGTTGCTAATTGTTGATCCTTGGTTTCCTTTACTTGATCCTAGAACTAATTAACAAACTAGTACATTCCTACTAAGTTGTCAATTAGATCCTTGCACCGTTTGTTCGTGTCAACGTTTATTTGAGTGCTTTTATTCGTTTGAATGAGTTGCTGATTTTTGACTCTAGTCCGACAAGAATTCTTTGAGTCTTCAAACAAGAATCCATTCCGGATAAGAGTTTTACTCATACCTTAAAATTTTCACGGTTACTAGCCAATTATACAACACTTGTGGAACACGAACTTGTGGTGAACTAAGGCGGATAATATCTTGACAATGGAAGGAACTACGTCTCATAGTGTGGATACTAATGCCCTTGATTCTATGAGGGTCACTCTTGAGGCCGTTACCCGGACACTTGAAAGGTTGAATTCGGAATTTGGGGCCGTGAGAGGGGACTTGGCAGCAATAAAGGGGGAAGTATCGACTATTAGTGGGAGATTAGAACAAGTGGAGAGTCAAAGGAACTCTCGTCCTTCTACTCCTCTACATGTATCTACCAATGGTCATGATAGAACCTCCTCCGCAACCATCACCCCCGAAACAGTCCACCAAATGCTAAATGCACCCCAAGCTCCACTAAATACCGCAAGCCAAACTACCTATTTTCCTCCAAACCGAGACTCCACTAGACCACTACATTTCCAAGGCCCTCCAATTCCACAAGGGGGATTTGGACGCCAAGTACCTCCACTAAATCCGAACCCTCCATTCCAAGCTCCATTAAACCAAAGACCACAAATTCCAAATCCTCCGAATCAAAACGGCCAAGGCCGACCAGCCCACTTTGAAGGATACGGTAGAGAGGAGTATGAAGGAGATGGAGTCTTTGATGATGCTTATATGAGGGAGGAGGAGTTAAGAGGGGGTCGAGGAGAACCTAGGAGATACCGGGGGTATGGAGATAGGGGAAACCGACACCAAGAGAGAGACGTAGGCATCAACACCATCAAGTTGAGCCTACCCATCTTTAAGGGTGAAAGTGATCCCGAGGCCTACTTGACTTGGGAATCGGCTTGTGACAAAGTTTTCCAAGTTAATGACATCTTGATACAAGAATTACAACGGAAACACAAAACAAAAGGCTCAAAACAGTCCACAAATCAAGAGGAATCCGAGGACCCCTTTTAGAGCTAGTTTCGGCCAACAACAACAACACAAGTATCACGAGTTGACAAGGTATTTTAACACCAAAACAGCAACAATACAACAAGAACAAGATGAACACAATGAACACAAGATTCAGATTCAACAAGAACAAACGATTACAAGATACAAACACTAACACAATTGCAAGAAAGGTAAAGATAGATAGTGAGACATAGATTATTACAAAGATTAGGAACTAAAGAGTATATCAAACTCAAAAACCCCTAATGAATGTAACAACAACACCACACTCTTACGGTGACCACCAAGGGAATGAACTCGCCTCAAGATCTACCGTTTCCAAGCAAGGATCAATATTGGCTTTTCCAAGCCCTATGCTAAAGATGACTTTTCCAAGTCCTACCACTAAGTGTGTACACTCTCAAAAGAGAGAAGATATTTCCTTTCAATACTTCATCTTTCTAAAATCTCAAAACTAATGAAAATAAGACTAAGGGGGCCTATTTATAGTGTATTACAAAGAAGACAAAAGACCACTTTGCCCTTAATGAGAGGGGCGGCCATGGTGTGTAAATACACCATGTGTAATGTCCAAAATACCCTTAATTAGGGTCCAAAACCGTGAGTCCTCAACCTTAAATTCTCCAAGCAATCTTCCACACGCGAGATTGCTTTAAGTAGCACTCAAAACGGGTCCTCCATGCATGTTCTTGTTTTCCCGAGGTGACCAAGTCTTGAGTCTCTATGTGTTGGCCTCCAACAATGTCATCAAAAGATAAGATGGCCATTTGTCCCGTATCATCCTCCCCTTCTTGAAAAGGATTCGACCTCGAATCCAAACCTTGCAAAACCGAAGAGAGGACAAACAAATACAAATTCCTCATGGCATGAGGGTTAGGGTTAGCATTACAAATCATCTCAACATGCCAAGGTTGCACATATTTGCAATATAACCAAGAATCCTTTGAAATGAATATTAAAAACTCAATAAAAGATGTGCAAAGGATTTGGTTATAGGATACATCAAAAGTAACACTTTGCTTGTCATGTTGACCAAGCAACAAGTTTGGTGCACCAACATCACCATTTCTAAATTTGGCACCGGGGTCAAATGGGAAAAGTGGCCATAGACACGGGTCTCGACAACACTTCCCTTTCCCGTGGTCTACACCTAAACTAAATGACATACTCTCTACAATAACATACATATCATCCAAATCAAATAGAGAGTAGAGAAAGGTATCACTCAAATCGACTTCTACTAAGGTGCTCTCATGTGTGTACTCACTACTAGTTTCCCAATAATCACTATGAGTACTCTCAACAAAGAAATCACACAAAGTAGAAGAAGGAGTAGCTTCCGCAACTACACATTCCTTACCCTTAAGAGTACTCTCATCTTCCAAGAAGAGATTTCCCTCTTTAGGAGGAATGTTGTCACACCATAGTGGGTTAGCATATAGGCTATAGCTTCCAAGGCAAGCTATACCGTCATTTTCACCACTAGGTTCATTAGAAGTGTTTAAATCATCTTCAAACAAGACATTACACCTAAAGAGAGTGTGATCTACCTCACGGACAGATTTGGAATAAGCAAGTTCCTCGCACTCTAAATGATCAATATCAAGTTTCAAGGATGTTCCTAACACAAGATTACCCCAAGAAGAGATCTCGGGTTCACCCCCACTTTGTTGACCAACATTTTTAAATACTTCACTCACTTGAGTCCTATTAAGCACATCACACACATACTCAAGTGGGGAACAATTTTCACCAACAAGTTGATCAACACCAATTACACAAGACGATGTACTTCCGTTCAACATATAAGCTTCAACACTAGGTGGACATAAATTGATCTTACAAGAAGAGTCAATTTCGTCATCAATAGGATCAACTAGTGTATCCAAACTCTCAATATGTACATCATCAACAAGAGGCAAGGAATCATTAGACTCATAAATAAGTAAGCTACTACTCACACTCAATGGCTTACTAGCCACACAATTGTCATTCACATGCACTAAAGTGTAAGAGTTAGCTATTTTACCTTTAAGATCTTGAGTAGACTCTTCCTTGCCGTGAGGTGAAGGTCCTCCACAAGCTTGGGCAGCAACTTCCTTTTGGCATTGTTCGCCTTCGCTTGCCATGTTGGTACCTACACAAATGTCCTTAGAAATGGAAGGACAACCAATGTTAGCACGGTTTGGTGGTAATCCCCTCACTTCGCTCAACACAACCTCTCCTTTTTCCACTCTCGGATTACCACCTTTCACTCCCTTACTCCTCTCAATCTTTTGTCTCTCATAATAATTTGAATTGGAGTAGGTAGGAACTTCTTTTTGCGGCCCGGGCAGAATGTACGTCTCGAGGCAATTTCCCCATCGGTCTCTTACAATATTAGGCCAATTTTTCACGTTAGGAACTTGATGTCGTGCAAACCAATCGGCACCCAAGCTCATATGACCGTAGGTTAAGGAGAAAACATGCACCACACCTCCTCATGGTAATCAAATTGGGAGAAGACAACTTTTACCCTCTCGGTAACCTTGAACTCGCCCAAGTAGTATGGAACAAGTAAAGGTTCTCGCAATAACCCCAAGTAATCAACCATGGACGGAAAAATGTAGTTTCCATAGTACCTATCATTCAACACCATAAGGCAGCCCGGTATCCCACAAATAGTCACCTTTCCGGAGTGTACACTCCTTCTTGGATCTACATTGTAAGGCATACGAGTACCCCTTAGTTTTGGAGATGCATATCCTCTTCTTTTCATTGGACATCCTCCACTAGAGCTAGTATAACCATTCACACTATATCGATCTTGATAAGAAGTACTACAAGGTGGAGAATATGGATCTTCATACTCCTCACGTGTACCCTCATCATAGCTCTCATAAGTTTTGCAAACAAAAGGGTTATACCTAACACCAAATCTAGGTTCGGAGTAAGAAGTGTAAGACTCCTCACATGCCCCAACATCATCACAAGATCCATCACGAGGTCCTACATCATCTCCAAAGTTACCATAAGCACTAGGCACTTCATTCACCTCATTTTCTCCCTTAAAACAGTAACTTTCAAATCTGCCCAAGTCTCGATCATGGCTATTTTCATAGCCTCCGCAATCTCCCTCAACTTCGTAGCCATAAAACCCTTCACTACAATCATAGTCTCCCATGTTGTAGTCACAATAATCCCCGGCTATCGAAGACATGTTCCCCTTATATCACCCTTTAAACCTACAAAATGAACAAACAAGATTAGTAGTAAAGCTCCTCACCAACACTCGTATACACTCACCTTTGTGATTCTCACAATTGGGGCGGCGAATATTGAAAGTTGCTTATACTCCGGTAGTCAATAGGATGTCAATTCTACTTGGCGGCCGGAATAGATTCTTGTTTGATCGACTCAAGACACAAAAATAAAATTCATTTACGAACTTGGGACAAAGAAGTTACTACGAGTTTAAAAATGATAAAAGCACACAAACAACGAAGACACGAAGAAACGGATTCAATAATTAATCTACAACTAAGTAGGTGATTACTAGTTGTTAATTAATTCTAGAATCAAAACATGAAACTAATGAAACAATAAGATGAAACTAAGAATCTAAAATTTTTTTTGAGCTCGGAAACATTGCGTGAACAGTAGCAGTGATGACATGGCAGTCACGTATTGGTTTCGGCCCCACACAACTTTTGTTGTCCAATTTCAAGTCTTGGTCAATTTTTTTTTTTTCAATTTGGACTTTGGTGGAATTTGTTTAAGGAGGGAAATTCAAACAAGTCTTGGAGCCCTTTTCAATTTCAAGTTTTCAAGACTTGACTTTATTGTACTTCTCCTTAAAACATGGATCCGTAAATCATGGAAAAGTGTTGGAAAGTGGTTGAGACTTGATTGATAGGTCTTTGTTGGTTGTAGTGTCTTTCAAGACTAACAAATAGTACACCTTTTTCCTTCAACTTTTTGGATTTAGCATTCACTTTATCTTCAACAATATATGAAGGTGGTGATGAACATCAATAACAACAACAACAACAACAAGAACTACAACAATAATCTTCAAGAACACCAACAATTTTTCACACGGCCAACTCCAATCCACAATAACAATATCTCCAACACTTGGCCAAGACAACTACAACTTCAACAAAATGGTTTTCAACCCACCAATTAACAACAATATCACGTGGCCAAGCTTATGACAACAACAAGATGAAAACCACAAGGCCAAAACAGTTCACCACAACAAGGTCAACAATCTCACGGCTAAGACCACAAGGATAGCAACAACAATCGACTAAGTCCCCTTTGTGTTGTGTTTTCGATTTTACAAATGGTGAAAGGTGTGATGAACAACAAGAATACAACAACAACCTTTCAAGATCTACAACACCACCACAACACAAGGCCTTCAACTCGGTCAAGGCTAGAACAACAACAACATCCAATCGGCCACACTTGTTCACAACAATAATATTAACAATTCAAGCTCAAGTTTGGATCGACTCAAAGTGTTAGTGAGGAACAAAACTAACACGACAAACACACAAGACAAGTAAAATACTCCTAGACCTAGACTCAAGAACAAATCTCGGCCAAGAACACCACAAGAACACAATTTCGGCCAAGACAACAACAATGGACAGATTGCAATTTTTCTGAAATTTTCAGATTTCAACTTTTTTTTTTTTTTTTTTTGTAGTTTTCAAGTCTCAAGCCCAAGATTGATCTTGTTAGAACAAAATCAAAGATGGCTTTGATACCAAATGATACAAGAATTACAACGGAAACACAAAACAAAAGGCTCAAAACAGTCCACAAATCAAGAGGAATCCGAGGACCCCTTTTAGAGCTAGTTTCGGCCAACAACAACAACACAAGTATCACGAGTTGACAAGGTATTTTAACACCAAAACAGCAACAATACAACAAGAACAAGATGAACACAATGAACACAAGATTCGGATTCAACAAGAACAAACGATTACAAGATACAAACACTAACACAATTGCAAGAAAGGTAAAGATAGATAGTGAGACATAGATTATTACAAAGATTAGGAACTAAAGAGTATATCAAACTCAAAAACCCCTAATGAATGTAACAACAACACCACACTCTTACGGTGACCACCAAGGGAATGAACTCGCCTCAAGATCTACCGTTTCCAAGCAAGGATCAATATTGGCTTTTCCAAGCCCTATGCTAAAGATGACTTTTCCAAGTCCTACCACTAAGTGTGTACACTCTCAAAAGAGAGAAGATATTTCCTTTCAATACTTCATCTTTCTAAAATCTCAAAACTAATGAAAATAAGACTAAGGGGGCCTATTTATAGTGTATTACAAAGAAGACAAAAGACCACTTTGCCCTTAATGAGAGGGGCGGCCATGGTGTGTAAATACACCATGTGTAATGTCCAAAATACCCTTAATTAGGGTCCAAAACCGTGAGTCCTCAACCTTAAATTCTCCAAGCAATCTTCCACACGCGAGATTGCTTTAAGTAGCACTCAAAACGGGTCCTCCATGCATGTTCTTGTTTTCCCGAGGTGACCAAGTCTTGAGTCTCTATGTGTTGGCCTCCAACAATGTCATCAAAAGATAAGATGGCCATTTGTCCCGTATCACATCTCGGACGAAAAGAAGAGTTGCTACGCTATAGCTCACCTCGAGGGCTATGCTAACACTTGGTGGGAGTATGTTAAACGATTTGGTAATGAATTAGTCGATGGACAGCCACCACCTTGGTTTCGGTTGAGGTATTTGATGAGACAACGATACCTTCCCGAGAGATATCGTCATGAGTTGCTTGCTAGGTTATATGGCTTGCGGCAAGGAGGCAAGAGTGTAATGGCCTACTTTGACGAGTTCCAACAACTCATGTTGAAACTTGATCATCGTGGGGAGCAAATCAGCCACGACATCATCCGGTTCAAGTGCGGATTGAACAAAGAGATCTCCACTCATTTGACCCTTCACCGGTTTGAAACCATTGACGGTATATTCCAAGCGGCCCTTGAGATTGAAAGGGAACTTAAGGAGAGATCATCCTTCAAGGCAAGGGTACCAACTCCCTCGGGTTGGACCAAAAACAAGGACCAACCCGCACCTACGAAGCTGCCCGAGTCCAAAACAGTCCCTAAATTTCCCCCGAAACCGGAGGCTCACAAATATCCCAACCCAAAGGGGTTCCAATGCTTCAAGTGCCAAGGTTGGGGGAATAAGGCCAATGAATGTCCGAACCGGCGCAATGTGATCCTACGAGAAGGAAAGGTATACTACTTTGGTGAGGAGGTGGATTCCGAAAGGGGGGAGGATGAGGCCGAGCCTCAAGATGGAGAGGGAGCTGAAAATGGGCCGAATGATGATGAAGTAGACGGTAGTGAAGATGTTTATCCGCAAGAAGGGGAGTGTGTGGTTCCTAACTTTGTGGTTAGACGTGTCATGATTAGTAAGGCGATAGGTGACCCGAGTCAAAGGGAAAATCTATTCCATACTAAGTGTCTCATAAAGGAGAATGTGTGCACCTTGGTGATTGATAGTGGTAGTTGTACAAATGTTGCGAGCCATGCTATGGTAAATTTCTTGAAGCTACCAACTACCCCACACACGAGTCCTTACAAGCTACAATGGTTGAATGATTGTGGTGAATTAAGGGTCACACGGCAATGTGTGATTCGGTTTAAGGTGGGAAACTACCACGATGAGGTACTTTGTGACGTAATCCCAATGCAAGCATGTCACTTATTGTTAGGAAGACCATGGCAATATGATAGGTCTACTAAACACGATGGGAGGACCAACCGGTATACGCTTGAGAAGGATGGCCGAAAGGTCACACTTCATCCTCTTTCACCCTCCCAAGTAAACGAGTGGCATCAAAAGATGAGAGAGTTGAAGGGAAAGGGGAAGGAATCCGGGAAGGGAGAAAAGGGGGGGGGTGCCGTAGGTGAGGAAGTCGGGACATCCGAGGCTGTCCCAACGACAAAGGAGATGGAAAATGTGGTGATGTTGGCTAGGAGGAAAGAACTCTTCGTGGATCATGATGAAAACAAGCCGATGCTACTCTTGGCCCATTGTTTTAATACTAACCCCACTAACTCTTCCATTTCCTCTTTGATTTCTTATGTGTTGCAGGAGTATGAAGATGTATTTCCTCAAGAACTTCCGCAAGGATTGCCCCCACTTCGGGGAATTGAGCACCAAATTGATTTGGTGCCGGGTTCACAACTTCCAAACAAACCGGCCTATAGGAGCAATCCCATGGACACTAAGGAGCTTGAAAGCCAAGTTGAGGAGCTGCTCAACAAGGGATACATCAAGGAAAGCATGAGTCCGTGTGCTGTTCCGGTGCTTTTGGTACCAAAGAAGGACGGAACGTGGTGTATGTGCGTCGATTGTAGAGCCATCAACAAAATCACTATAAGGTATCGTCATCCAATCCCTAGACTAGATGATATGTTAGATGAGCTCCACGGATCTTGTTTGTTTTCTAAAGTGGACCTTAGGAGTGGCTATCACCAAATTCGCATGCAACCCGGTGATGAGTGGAAGACCGCATTCAAGACCAAATTTGGTCTATATGAGTGGCTGGTCATGCCCTTCGGCCTTACCAATGCTCCTAGCACCTTTATGAGGCTAATGAATCATGTAATGAAGCCTTATATTGGAAAATTTGTGGTGGTTTACTTTGATGATGTGTTGGTATATAGTAAATCTATTGATGATCATGTAATGCATTTGAGATGTGTGTTTGATGTGCTCCGAAAGGAGAAGCTGTATGCCAACATGGAGAAGTGTTCTTTTGGTGTTGATAAGATTATCTTCTTGGGTTTTGTCGTGAGCTCAAGGGGTGTGGAAGTGGACGATTCCAAGATAGACTCTATTCGAAGTTGGCCGACCCCTAAAACTATTGGAGAAATCCGAAGTTTCCACGGGTTGGCAAGCTTCTATAGGAGGTTTGTCAAAGGATTTAGTTCCATAGCAGCCCCCTTAACCGAGGTAATTAGAAAAGACGGACCCTTTAAATGGGGTGATGAGCAAGCTAGGGCTTTTGAGGCCTTGAAAGCTACGCTCATCTCGGCGCCTTTATTGCAATTGCCCGATTTTGATAAGATGTTTGAAGTAGAGTGTGATGCTAGTAAGGTTGGCATCGGGGCTGTTTTGATGCAAGAAGGTAAGCCCGTTGCTTATTTCAGTGAAAAGCTCAAAGGGGCAACTCTTAATTACTCAACTTATGATTTGGAGTTGTACGCCCTTGTTAGAGCTTTGGGAAATTGGCAACATTATTTGTGGCCTAAGGAGTTTGTGATACGAACGGATCATGAGTCGTTGAAACACCTTAAGAGCCAAGACAAGTTGAATAGGCGTCATGCCAAGTGGATTGAGTTCATCGAGACTTTCCCTTATGTAATTCATTATAAAAGGGGAAAGGAAAATGTTGTTGCCGATGCCTTGTCTAGGAAGCATGTGCTTGTTGCTACCTTGTCTTCGAAATTGATGGGTTTTGAGAGTTTGCGGTTGTTGTATCCCGAGGATCCTATCTTTGCTCCTATTTTTAGGGAATGCGAAGAGTGGGGAAGGGACCGTTGGCTTAAGGAGAATGACCATTCCTCCTACTCTCGGTTCGATGGGTATTTGTTCAAAGGGAGGCGGTTGTGTGTTCCTTCTAGTTCTTGGAGGGAATTATTTGTGAGGGAGGCCCATGACGGAGGCCTCATGGGGCACTTTGGGGTAGACAAGACCCTCGGAATCTTAGAGGAGAACTTCTATTGGCCAAAAATGCGCAAAGACGTCACTAAAATTTATAGTCAATGCGTGGCCTGCCGGAGTGCGAAATCTCGTCTCCTACCTCAAGGATTGTACACCCCACTCCCTACTCCCCTTAGACCTTGGTTGGACATTTCGATGGATTTTGTTTTGGGGCTGCCAAGGACTAGAAAGGGCCGAGATAGCATTTTTGTTATTGTTGATAGATTCTCTAAAATGGCTCATTTTATTCCATGTGCTAAAACCGAGGATGCTCGTAGTGTAGCTTCATTATTTGTTGAACATGTTGTAAAGCTTCACGGGGTACCGAGGACTATTGTGAGCGATAGGGACTCCAAGTTCCTAAGTCTCTTTTGGAAGTCCATGTGGGGTAGGCTTGGAACGAAGTTACTTTTCTCCACGTCTTGCCACCCACAAACCGATGGCCAAACGGAGGTAGTAAATAGAACCTTAGGGTCTATGCTACGTTCTATGGTTAAAGGTAAACTGACTTCATGGGAAGATCACCTACCCTTGGTGGAGTTTGCATACAACCGGGTAATACATTCGAGCACGGGAATGACTCCCTTTGAATGCGTTTACGGCCTAAATCCCCTTACCCCTTTAGATCTCACTCCTTTGTCTAGTGATCTCATGACCAGCTTAGATGGAAATAAAAGAGCCGAAGCAATGAAGAAAATGCATGAGACGGTGCGGCTCAAGCTTGAAAAGAAGAACCAAGAGGTTACAAAAAGGGTAAACAAAGGGAGAAGAAGGCTTGTGCTTGAACCCGGAGATTGGGTGTGGGTGCATCTTCGAAAGGATCGGTTTCCAGCTCAAAGGAAGTCCAAGTTGCTGCCAAGGGGTGATGGTCCTTTCCAAGTACTTGAGAGAATCAATGACAACGCCTACAAGATTGACCTTCCACCGGAATATCAAGTGCACAACACTTTCAACGTTGGTGATCTCTCCCTCGTTGATGCGGTTGAAGATGACCAAATGCTGAATTTGAGGTCAAATTCCTCTCAAGATGGAGAGGATGATACGGTTGGGACAGCCTCCACACATACACGACCTTTCACACGAAGCCAAGCTCGGGAATTACAAAAACTCCAAGCTTTGTTCATGCAAATGGCCGTGTGTGAGTTGGTGATTGAACCAACCAAGGACCAAAACGTTTTTATGTGTGAAGAGGGGTCCTAATGTGTAATAAACTACTCTTCAAGGATGGCACATGAAGCAAGGGCGGATGGGTCATTTTGCCCTTTTGTTTGTAGTATAAATAGAACATGTTAGAGAGTTAGACTTCACTTTTTGAAATCTGATTTTGTAACCTAAACACTAAACATTTCTCTCTCTCTTTTCCTCTCTTGGAGCCGCCACCAATCTCTCACAAGTAGAGGGATACTTGTGTTGTCTCTTTGGCTAGAAACAAGGGTTTTGAGGTCTTTGAGTGCCTCTTGGTCCTCGTAAGAACTTGGTGTTTACATTCATTAGACTTAGGGTCCTCTCTTGATGTTAGGGTTCTTAGTATCTTGAATGTTATATGTCAAGTTATCTATCTTTTCTTTATCTTGTGGTTGTTGTTGATTTTGTTATCTTAAAGTCTAGTGAAGCCGTGTGGGGCTATTTTCGATTCACTAGCATTGTTGTTCATCTTGTTGTTCTTGTGTTGTTGAGCTGAAAAACTGAAATTTAAGCTTGTTGTTCTTGTGTTGTTGGACTGAAATTCGAACCAACTTGTAGTTCTTGGTGTTGTTGGTTTGATCTTGTATCAACATCAAACACACATCTCAAATGCATTACATGATCATCAATAGATTTACTATATACCAACACATCATCAAAGTAAACCACCACAAACTTTCCAATATAAGGCTTCATTACATGATTCATTAGCCTCATAAAGGTGCTAGGAGCATTGGTAAGGCCGAAGGGCATGACCAGCCACTCATAGAGACCGAATTTGGTCTTGAATGCGGTCTTCCACTCATCACCGGGTTGCATGCGAATTTGGTGATAGCCACTCCTAAGATCCACTTTAGAAAACAAACAAGATCCGTGGAGCTCATCTAACATATCATCTAGTCTAGGGATTGGATGACGATACCTTATAGTGATTTTGTTGATGGCTCTACAATCGACGCACATGCGCCAAGTTTCGTCCTTCTTCGGTACCAAAAGCACCGGAACAGCACACGGACTCATGCTTTCCTTGATGTACCCCTTGTTGAGAAGCTCCTCAACTTGCCTTTCAAGCTCCTTAGTGTCCATGGGATTGCTCCTATAGGCCGGTTTGTTTGGAAGTTGTGAACCCGGCACCAAATCAATTTGGTGCTCAATTCCCCGAAGTGGGGGCAAACCTTACGAAAGTTCTTGTGGAAATACTTCTTCATACTCCTGCAACACACAAGAAATCAAAGGGGAAATGGAAGAATTAGTGGGGTTAGTATTAAAACAATGTGCCACAAGTAACATAGGCTTGTTTTCATCATGGTCCACGAAGAGTTCTTTCCTCCTAGCCAACATCACTACGTTTTCCATCTCCCTTGTCGTTGGGGCAGCCTCGGATGTCCCTACTTCCTTACCTACGGCATCCCCCCCCTTTTCTCCCTTTCTGGATTCCCCCCCCTTTCCCTTCAACTCCCTCATCTTTTGATGCCACTCATTTACTTGGGAGGGTGAGAGAGGATGAAGTGTGACCTTTCGGCCATCCTTCTCAAGCGTATACCGGTTGGACCTCCCATCGTGTTTAGTAGACCTATCATATTGCCATGGTCTACCTAACAACACATGACATGCTTGCATTGGGATCACGTCACAAAGTACCTCATCGTGGTAGTTTCCCACCTTAAACCGAATCACACATTGTCTCGTGACCCTTAATTCACCACAATCATTCAACCATTGTAGCTTGTAAGGACTAGTGTGTGGTGTAGTTGGTAGCTTCAAGAAATTTACCATAGCATGACTCGCAACATTTGTACAACTACCACTATCAATCACCAAGGTGCACACATTCTCCTTTACAAGACACTTAGTATGGAATAGATTTTCCCGTTGACTCGGGTCATCTATCGCCTTACTAATCATGACACGTCTAACCACAAAGTTTGGAACCACACACTCCCCCTCTTGTGGATAGACATCTTCACTACCATCTACTTCATCATCATTCGGCCCATTTTCAGCTCCCTCTCCATCTTGAGGCTCGGCCTCATCCTCCCCCCTTTCGGAAACCACCACCTCACCAAGGTAGTACACCTTTCCTTCTCGTAGGATCACATTGCGCCAGTTCGGACATTCGTTGGCCTTATGCCCCCAACCTTGGCACTTGAAGCATTGGAACCCCTTTGGGTTGGGATATTTGTGAGCCTCCAGTTTCGGAGGGAATTTAGGGACGGTTTTGGACTCGGGCAGCTTCGTAGGGGCGGGTTGGTCCTTGTTTTTGGTCCAACCCGAGGGGGTTTGTACCCTTGCCTTGAAGGATGATCTCTCCTTAAGTTCCCTTTCAATCTCAAGGGCCGCTTGGAATATACCGTCAATGGTTTCAAACCGGTGAAGGGTCAAATGAGTGGAGATCTCTTTGTTCAACCCACACTTGAACCGGATGATGTCGTGACTGATTTGCTCCCCTCGATGATCAAGTTTCAACATGAGTTGTTGGAACTCGTCAAAATAGGCCATCACACTCTTGCCTCCTTGCCGCAAGCCATATAATCTAGCAAGCAATTCATGACGATATCTCTCGGGAAGGTATCGTTGCCTCATCAAGTACCTCAACCGATACCAAGGTGGTGGCTGCCCCTCGACTAATTCATTACCAAACCGTTTAACATACTCCCACCAAGTGTTAGCATAGCCCTCAAGGTGAGCTATAGCGTAGCAACTCTTCTTTTCGTCCGAGATGTCATTAACTTGGAAAACTTTGTCACAAGCCGATTCCCAAGTTAAGTAGGCCTCGGGATCACTTTCACCCTTAAAGATGTGTAGGCTCAACTTGATGGTGTTGATGCCTACGTCTCTCTCTTGGTGTCGGTTTCCCCTATCTCCATACCCCCGGTATCTCCTAGGTTCTCTTCGACCCCCTCTTAACTCCTCCTCCCTCATATAAGCATCATCAAAGGCTCCATCTCCTTCATACTCCTCTCTACCGTATCCTTCAAAGTGGGCTGGTCGGCCTTGGCCGTTTTGATTCGGAGGATTTGGAATTTGTGGTCTTTGGTTTAATGGAGCTTGGAATGGAGGGTTCGGATTTAGTGGAGGTACTTGGCGTCCAAATCCCTCTTGTGGAATTGGAGGGGCTTGGAAATGTAGTGGTCTAGTGGAGTCTTGGTTTGGAGGAAAATAGGTAGTTTGGCTTGCGGTATTTAGTGGAGCTTGGGGTGCATTTAGCATTTGGTGGACTGTTTTGGGGGTGATGGTTGCGGAGGAGGTCCTATCATGACCATTGGTAGATACGTGTAGAGGAGTAGAAGGACGGGAGTTCCTTTGACTCTCCACTTGTTCTAATCTCCCACTAATAGTCGACATTTCCCCCTTTATTGCTGCCAAGTCCCCTCTCAGGGCCCCAAATTCCGAGTTCAACCTTTCAAGTGTCCGGGTAACGGCCTCAAGAGTGACCCTCATAGAATCAAGGGCATTAGTATCCACATTATGAGACGTAGTTCCTTCCATTGTCAAGGTATTATCCGCTTTAGTTCACCACAAGTTCGTGTTCCACAAGTGTTGTATAATTGGCTAGTAACCGTGAGATTTGTAAGGTATGAGTAAGCTCTTATCCGGAATGGATTCTTGTTTGAAGACTCAAAGAATTCTTGCCGGACTAGAGTCAAAAATCAGCAACTCATTCAAACGAATAAAGCACTCAAATAAACGTTGACACGAAAAAACGGTTCAAGGAACTAGTTGACAACCTAGTAGAAATGTACTAGTTTGTTAATTAGTTCTAGGACCAAGTAAGGGAAACCAAGGATCAACAATTAGCAACCAAAGAATATCCTAAGTTGAGCTTATAGCGACGTGGCAGCATGCAATGGTTCCACACGTTTTTTTTTTTCTTCTCTCTTTTTTTTTTGTTAATATTCACACACTTGTTATAGTTTGCAAAGTGTTTTTGGTGGGAAAAATAAAATCTTGTAGTGTTTCACCCTTTTCGAATTCAAAAAGTGATGTTTGGTAGACTAATCCCACAAAACAAGGCTCCTTGAATTAGGGAAAAGTGATTGACAAGACCAAAAGGTGATGGGTGCAAATCTTTCACAACAACTTTATAACTTGTCTTACAACTTGAGCACACAACAAGATGAACAAGATGAACAATTTCAAAAGATGAACACCTCAACAATCTTCTTCAACTTCTTTAGCACATAAACACAACATCCACCGATTTTATTTCTTTTTTGGTCACCAACAACATACAACTTTTGGCCACTTCAAGTCACTACACAATGTTCAAGTTTTCTTTTTTTTTTCAAGCTCAACTTTTGGATTTAGACACCTTAGTGTTGGTGAGAAAGAAACCAACACTAGAAACTCACTAAACAAGCAAAATAACACTTAGATCTAGACATGCATCATCATTCTCGGCTTCAACTTTTAATGGACAGATTTCAGAATTTCCTTTTGGTGTGGTTTGTTCAAGCCGTGAACTAGCCCAAGATGGGTTATGTTGGAACACAACCGGTCTTGCTTTGATACCAAATGATACAAAATCAAACCAACAACACCAAGAACTACAAGTAGGTTCGGATTTCAGTCCAACAACACATGAACAACAAGTTTAATTTTCAGTTTTTCAGCTCAACAACACAAGAACAACAAGATGAACAACAATTCTAGTGAATCGAAAAGAGCCCCACACGGCTTCACTAGACTTGAAGATAACAAAATCAACAACAACAACAAGATAAGGAAAGATAGATAACTTGACATATAACATTCAAGAAACTAAGAACCCTAACATCAAGAGAGGACCCTAAGTCTAATGAATATAAACACCAAGTTCTTACGAGGACCAAGAGGCACTCAACGACCTCAAAACCCTTGTTTCTAGCCAAAGAGACAACACAAGTATCCCTCTACTTGTGAGATAGTAGTGGCGGCTTCCAAGAGTGGAAGAGAGAGAGAATAGTTTAGTGTTTTAGGTTTACAAAATCAGCATTCAAAAAACTAAGGAATAGCTCTCTAATATGTTCTATTTATACTACAAACAAAAAGGATAAAATGACCCATCCGCCCTTGCTTCTTGTGCCAACCTTGAAGAGTAGTTTATTACACATTAAGACACCTCTTCACACATAAAAACGTTTAGGTCCTTGGTTGGTTCAATCACCAACTCACACACGGCCATTTGCATGAACAAAGCTTGGAGTTTTTGTAATTCCCGAGCTTGGCTTCGTGTGAAAGGCCGTGTACCTGTGGAGGCTGCCCCAACCGTATCAGTATGTTATTGTAGAGAGTATGTCATTTAGTTTAGGTGTAGATCTCGGGAAAGGGAAGTGTTGTCGAGACCCATGTCTATGGCCACTTTTCCCATTTGACCCCGGTGCCAAATTTAGAAATGGTGATGTTGGTGCACCAAACTTGTTGCTTGGTCTACATGACAAGCAAAGTGGCACTCTTGATGTATCCTATAACCAAATCCTTTGTACATCTTTTATTGAGTTTTTAATATTCCTTTCAAAGGATTCTTGGTTATATTGCAAATATGTGCAACCTTGGCATGTTGAGATGATTTGTTATGCTAACCCTAACCCTCATGCCATGAGGAGTTTGCATTTGTTGGTCCTCTTTTCGGTTTTGCAAGGTTTGGATTCGAGGTCGAATCCTTTTCAAGAAGGGGAGGATGATACCCAACAAATGGCCATCTTATCTTTTGATGACATTTTTGGAGGCCAACACATAGAGACTCAAGACTTGGTCACCGAACATGCATGGAGGACCCGTTTTGAGCATAACTTAAAGCAATCTCGCGTGTGGAAGATTGCTTGGAGAATTTAAGGTTGAGGACTCACGGTTTTGGACCTTAATTAAGGGTATTTTGGACATTACACATGGTGTATTTACACACCATGGCCGCCCCTCTCATTAAGGGCAAAGTGGTCTTGTTATCTTCATTTGCAATGTATTATAAATAGGCCCCCTTAGTCTTATTTTCTGATACGGGATTGACAAGGGAAGCACGAAACAAACACCAAATCAGTCCACTAATCTTAAGGATTCGAGGACCAAGATGGAGACCTCACTCGGATTCGCTACCAACAACAAGAATACAAGATACAAGAGTATATTTTAACACCAAAACAGTTACAAAACGTGATGAACAAGATGAACAACAATAATACAAGTTTCGGATCCAACGAAGACCCCAAAACAGTCCACTACACAACACATACACGATTTGCAAGAAAAATAAAGATAGATAGTGAGACCAAGATTATTACAAGATTAAGAACCAAGTGTATTTCAACACTAACCCCTAATGAATGTAACAATCAAAACCACACTCTTACGGTGACCACCAAGGGAATGAACTCGCCTCAAGATCTACCGTTTCCAAGCAAAGATCAATATTGGCTTTTCCAAGCCCTATGCTAAGGGTGACTTTTCCAAGTCCTACAACTAAGGGTGTTACACTCTCCAAAGAGAGAAGTTATGTCTTTCAATTCTTCATCCTTCCAAAATCTACAAGAAATGAGCTAAAATTACCTATTTATAGTGTATTACAAAAGAAGACAAAAAGACCACCTTGCCCTTAATGATAGGTGCGGCCATGGTGTGTTAATACACCATGTGTAATGTCCAAAATGCCCTTAATTAAGGTCCAAAACCGTGAGTCCTCAATCTTAAATGCTCCAAGCAATCTTCCACACGCGAGATTGCTTTAAGTTATGCTCAAAACAGGTTCTCCATGCATGTTCTTGTATTCTCGAGGTGACCAAGTCTTAATCCTCTATATGTTGGCCTCCAAAGATGTCATCAAAATATAAGATGGACATTTGTCCCGTATCATCCTCCCTTTCTTGAAAAGGATTCGACCTCGAATCCAAACCTTGCAAAACAGAAGAGAGGAGAAACAAATACAAATTCCTCATGGCATGAGGGTTAGGGTTAGCATAACAAATCATCTCAACATGCCAAGGTTGCACATATTTGCAATATAACCAAGAATCCTTTGAAAGGAATATTAAAAACTCAATAAAAGATGTACAAAGGATTTGGGTATAGGATACATCAAGAGTAACACTTTGCTTGTCATGTAGACCAAGCAACAAGTTTGGTGCACCAACATCACCATTTCTAAATTTGGCACCGGGGTCAAATGGGAAAAGTGGCCATAGACATGGGTCTCGACAACACTTCCATTTCCCGAGATCTACACCTAAACTAAATGACATACTCTCTACAATAACATACATATCATCCAAATCAAATAGAGAGTAGAGAAAGGTATCACTCAAATCGACTTCTACTAAGGTGCTCTCATGTGTGTACTCACTACTAGTTTCCCAATAATCACCATGAGTACTCTCAACAATGAAATCACACAAAGTAGAAGAAGAAGTAGCTTCCGCAACTACACATTCCTTACCCTTAAGAGTACTCTCATCTTCCAAGAAGAGATTTCCCTCTTTAGGAGGAATGTTGTCACACCATAGTGGGTTAGCATATAGGCTATAGCTTCCAAGGCAAGCTATACCGTCATTTTCACCACTAGGTTCATTAGGAGTGTTTAAATCATCTTCAAACAAAACATTATACCTAAAAAGAGTGTGATCTACCTCACGGACAGATTTGGAACAAGAAAGTTCCTCACTCTCTAAATGATCAATATCAAGTTTCAAGGATGTTTCAAACACAATATTACCCCAAGAAGATCACACACATACTCAAGTGGTGGACAGTTTTCACGAACAAGTTGATCAACACCCATTACACAAGATGATGTACTTCCATTCAACATATAGGCTTCAACATTAGGTGGACATAAATTGATCTCACAAGCAGAGTCAATTTTGTTATCAATAGGGTCAACTAGTGTATCCAAACTCACAATATGTACATCATCATCAAGTGGCAAAGAAACAATAGACTCACATATAGGAAAACTACAACTCACACTCAATGGGCTACTAGCCACACAATTATCATTCACATGTACAAAAGTGTAAGAGTTATCCATTTTACCTTGAAGTCCTTGAGTAGATTCTTCTTTGTCATGGTGTGAAGGCCCTCCAAAAGCTTGGGCAGCAACTTCCTTTTGGCATTGTTCTTCTTCGCTTGCCATGTTGGTACCTACACAAATGTCCTTAGAAATAGAAGGACAACCAATGTTAGCATCGTTTGGTGGTAATCCCCTCACTTTGCTCCACACAACCTCTCTTTTTTCAACTCTCGGATTACCACCTTGCACCCCCTTACTCCTCTCAATCTTTTGTCTATCATGATAATTCGGGTTGGAGTAGGTAGGCATTTCTCTTCGTGGCTTGGGCAGCAAGTAAGTCATGAGGCGATTCCCCCACTGGTCTCTTATAATATTTGGCCAATTTTGCACGTTTGGAACTCTATGTTGTGCAAACCATTTGGCACCTAAGCATACATGACCGTATGTCAATGAAAGAATATTGCACCACACCTCCTCATGGTATTCAAATTGGGAGAAGACAACCTTGACCTTCTCAGTAACCTTAAACCCGTCCAAGAAGTATGGAACAAGTAAAGGCTCACGAAACAACCCCAAGTAGTCAACCATGGATGGAACGATGTAGTTTCTATGGTACCTATCATTTAGCTCAATGAGGCAGCCCGGTATCCCACACATGGTCACCTTTCCGGAGTGTACACTCCTTCTTGGATCTACATTGTAAGGCATACGAGTACCCCTTAGTTTTGGAGATGCATACCCTCTTCTTCTCATTGGACAACCTCCACTAGAGCTAGTATAACCATTCACACTATATCGACCTTGATAAGAAGTACTACAAGGTGGAGAATATGGATCTTCATACTCCTCACGTGTACCCTCATCATAGCTCTCATAAGCTTTGCAAACAAAAGGGTTATACCTAACACCAAATCTAGGTTCGGAGTAAGAAGTGTAAGACTCCTCACATGCCCCAACATCATCATAAGATCCATCACGAGGTCCTACATCATCTCCAAAGTTACCATAAGCACTAGGCACTTCATTCACCTCATTTTCTCCCTGAAAACAGTAACTTTCAAATCTGCCCAAGTCTCGATCATGGCTATTTTCATAGCCTCCGCAATCTCCCTCAACTTCGTAGCCATAAAACCCTTCACTACAATCATAGTCTCCCATGTTGTAGTCACAATAATCCCCGGCTATCGAAGACATATTCCCCTTATATCACCTTTTAAACCTACAAAATGAACAAACAAGATTAGTAGTAAAAACTTCTCACTAACACTCGTATTCACTCACCTTTGTGATTCTCACAATTGGAGCGGCAAATATTGAAAAGTTGTTTATACTCCGGTAGTCAATAGGATGTCCATTCTACTTGGTGGCCGGAATAGATTCTTGTTTGATCGACTCAAGACACAAAAATAAAATTCACTTACGAACTTGAAACAAAGAAGTTACTACGAGTTAAAAATGAGAAAAGCACACAAACAACGAAGACACGAAGAAACGGATTCAATAATTAATCTACAACTAAGTAGGTGATTACTAGTTGTTAATTAATTCTAGAATCAAGACATGAAACTAATGAAACAATAAGATGAAACTAAGAATCTAAAATTTTGAGCTCGGAAATATTGCGTGAACAGTAGCAGTGATGACATGGCAGTCACGTATTGGTTTCGGTCCCACACAACTTTTGTTGTCCAATTTCAAGTCTTGGTCAATTTTTCAATTTGGACTTTGGTGGAATTTGTTTAAGGAGGGAAATTCAAACAAGTCTTGGAGCCCTTTTCAATTTCAAGTTTTCAAGACTTGACTTTATTGTACTTCTCCTTAAAACATGGATCCTTAAATCATGGAAAAGTGTTGGAAAGTGGTTGAGACTTGATTGATAGGTCTTTGTTGGTTGTAGTGTCTTTCAAGACTAACAAATAATACACCCTTTTCCTTCAACTTTTTAGATTTAACATTCACTTTATCTTCAACAATATATGAAGGTGGTGATGAACATCAAGAACAACAACAACAACACCAAGAACTACAACAATAATCTCCAAGAACACCAACAATTTTCACACGGCCACTCCTAAATTCCACAATAACAATATCTCCAACACTTGGCCAAGACAACTACACCTTCAACAAAATGGTTCTCAATCCACCAATTAACAACAATATCACGTGGCCAAGCTTATAACAACAACAAGATGAAAGCCACAAGGCCAAAACAGTCCACCACAACAATGTTCAACAACAAATCGACCAAGTCCAAGTTCACGTATACAACACCAACAATGTAAGCTCAAACTTAGATTTAGACTAAAGAGTGTTAGAGATGAAGAAAACTAACACTAGAAACAACAAAACAAGTAAAAATCTCGGCCAAGACACAACAATAACACAATTTCGGCCAAGAACACATTGTGGACAGATTTGTTTCTTTTTGATTTTTCAGTTTTTAACACTTTTTTTTTTTGAATTTTCTAACAAGCAAGCCCAAGATTGATCTTGTAGGAACAATATCAAGCCATGCTTTGATACCAAATGATACGGGATTGACAAGGGAAGCACGAAACAAACACCAAATCAGTCCACTAATCTTAAGGATTCGAGGACCAAGATGGAGACCTCACTCGGATTCGCTACGAACAACAAGAATACAAGATACAAGAGTATATTTTAACACCAAAACAGTTACAAAACGTGATGAACAAGATGAACAACAATAATACAAGTTTCGGATCCAACGAAGACCCCAAAACAGTCCACTACACAACACATACACGATTTGCAAGAAAAATAAAGATAGATAGTGAGACCAAGATTATTACAAGATTAAGAACCAAGTGTATTTCAACACTAACCCCTAATGAATGTAACAATCAAAACCACACTCTTACGGTGACCACCAAGGGAATGAACTCGCCTCAAGATCTACCGTTTCCAAGCAAAGATCAATATTGGCTTTTCCAAGCCCTATGCTAAGGGTGACTTTTCCAAGTCCTACAACTAAGGGTGTTACACTCTCCAAAGAGAGAAGTTATGTCTTTCAATTCTTCATCCTTCCAAAATCTACAAGAAATGAGCTAAAATGACCTATTTATAGTGTATTACAAAAGAAGACAAAAAGACCACCTTGCCCTTAATGATAGGTGCGGCCATGGTGTGTTAATACACCATGTGTAATGTCCAAAATGCCCTTAATTAAGGTCCAAAACCGTGAGTCCTCAATCTTAAATGCTCCAAGCAATCTTCCACACGCGAGATTGCTTTAAGTTATGCTCAAAACAGGTTCTCCATGCATGTTCTTGTATTCTCGAGGTGACCAAGTCTTAATCCTCTATATGTTGGCCTCCAAAGATGTCATCAAAATATAAGATGGACATTTGTCCCGTATCATTTTCACTAGTTTTTGAATGATGAAGAATTAAAAGACATATTTTTCTCTCTTTTGAGAGTGTAACACCATTAGTTGTAGGACTTGGAAAAGTCACCCTTAGCATAGGGCTTGGAAAAGCCAATATTGATCTTTGCTTGGAAACGGTAGATCTTGAGGCGAGTTCATTCCCTTGGTGGTCACCGTAAGAGTGTGGTTTTGATTGTTACATTCATTAGGGGTTAGTGTTGAAATACACTTGGTTCTCAATTTTGTAATAATCTTGGTCTCACTATCTATCTTTATTTTTCTTGCAAATCGTGTATGTGTTGTGTAGTGGACTGTTTTGGGGTCTTCGTTGAATCCGAAACTTGTATTATTGTTGTTCATCTTGTTCATCACGTTTTGTCACTGTTTTGGTGTTGAAATATACTCTTGTATCTTGTATTCTTGTTGTTGGTAGCGAATCCGAGTGAGGTCTCCATCTTGGTCCTCGAATCCTTAAGATTAGTGGACTGATTTGGTGGTTGTTTCGTGCTTCCCTTGCCAATCCCGTATCAATGTCTACCGGACGACATGCACTATCAAAACATCCTAAAAAACTCCCCAATGTTTCAAAAATATCTAGAAACACGAGAAATGCAACTTAAGCCAGAAACTAACCAATCCAACACGCCATATCAACAAAGAATAGTCACAAGCACATATCATCAAAGAGAAACACTCCACGAGACCTCTTTAGGCTAAAAAAGCTCTGAAATGGGGATTTCTTAAATCCACCTAACTAGGACGATCAAAAGCAATCAATTTGTGAATAACATCATTGACGAAAATGTACCAATCTCAACACTAATGCCAAGGTCAAGACCACTACAAAAAAAATTCACTAAGCCAATCAAGATAAAGAATATCTTGTTTACCAACTCAAGAAGCAATCTCAGGAAAAAACCACCTACTTCTAACATTTTAACTCCACTTTAGACAAAAGCCATATCACAGCAAGAAAGGGGAATCCAATATCCGCACTTATACAGAGCGTAAATCATCACAAAAAGATGAACCCAACCAATCTAGGAAATAAATCCAAGACATCTTGATATCAATATCAAATCACTATCGGGTGATGAACTAGCCACACATAAAAAATGTATCCACTACTAGACTAACTCAAAAATGGGTTATATATAAGTGATGGCCGACGCAAAAACCTTCACTACTCAGAAGGCAAGTCTAAGAATCTCAAACTTAAGAATGGGCAATATAACCAAATTTCCAACTCTAGAACCATACAGAACCACAGATAACCATCTTACATTCAATACTGTAATTGACTCCACAACCACTCTAACATAGCCAAAAAAAAAGAGAAAAATAATCAACCTCGCCTCGCTATAGGGAAGAAATTAACAAATCGATCTATAGCTTTTCAAGCCACTGATTACAAATCATAAAGAATAGAATTCTTACTAGATAACACTAATCTAAACAACTACCCAATGAGGATTAATAATAATGAAAATAATAGCAACAACCATATCAACATCAATATAATGAATAGGAAGTACCAAAATTAAAATAAATAGCAAGTACCACTTAAGGACTACCATAAGGGCAATGCGCCAAGATAAATGGGACTCAAAATCAAATGCTACACCCGTAGGGAGAAAATATCAATACAGATCTACACATCCACTACTAAAGAAATAAACTACATGGGTGGTCATACAATCATGAATTCAATAACAAGGCACACAATAACCAATATGTTCCTATCAAGGAATATAATCATCAATGTGTATGAAAGCCCAAATACACAATGAAAAAGGTAAACACAGGAAAAAAAGATACACATATCATAGTAAAATCTGTAATCCACACCCAACGCATCTAATGGAGAATAAATCTAATCAAGTCCAATGATACGAGAAATACAAGGGAAGCACGAAACAACTCCAAAACAGTCCACTAATCTTAAGGATTTGAGGACCAAGATGGAGACCACTCTCGGATTCGCTACCAACAACAAGAATACAAGATACAAGGGTGTATTTCAACACCAAAACAGCTACAAAACGTGATGAACAAGATGTACAACAACAATACAAGTTTCGGATCCAACGAAGGCCCAAAACAGTCCACTCTAACAACACATACACGATTGCAAGAAAAATAAAGATAGATAGTGAGACCAAGATTATTACAAGATTAAGAACTAAAGAGTATATTAAACTCAAAAACCCCTAATGAATGTAACAATCAAAACCACACTCTTACGGTGACCACCAAGGGAACGAACTCGCCTCAAGATCTACCGTTTCCAAGCAAAGAACAATGTTAGCTTTTCCAAGCCCTATACTAGAATTACACTAAGTTGGTCTACTCTCAAGAGAGAGGATTTTAAGAGTCTCAAAATCTCATTTTTTTCATCAACTAAAAACTAATGAAAATAAGACTAAGGGGGCCTATTTATAATACATTGCAAATGAAGATAACAAGACCACTTTGCCCTTAATGAGAGGGGCGGCCATGGTGTGTAAATACACCATGTGTAATGTCCAAAATACCCTTAATTAAGGTCCTAAACCGTGAGTCCTCAACCTTAAATTCTCCAAGCAATCTTCCACACGCGAGATTGCTTTAAGTTATGCTCAAAACGGGTCCTCCATGCATGTTCTTGTTTTCTCGAGGTGACCAAGTCTTGAGTCTCTATGTGTTGGCCTCCAAAAATGTCATCAAAAGATAAGATGGCCATTTGTCCCGTATCATCCTCCCCTTCTTGAAAAGGATTCGACCTCGAATCCAAACCTTGCAAAAACCGAGAAGAGGACCAACAAATGCAAACTCCTCATGGCATGAGGGTTAGGGTTAGCATAACAAATCATCTCAACATGCCAAGGTTGCACATATTTGCAATATAACCAAGAATCCTTTGAAAGGAATATTAAAAACTTAATAAAAGATGTACAAAGGATTTGGTTATAGGATACATCAAGAGTGCCACTTTGCTTGTCATGTAGACCAAGCAGCAAGTTTGGTGCACCAACATCACCATTCCTAAATTTGGCACCGGGGTCAAATGGGAAAAGTGGCCATAGACATGGGTCTCGACAACACTTCCCTTTCCCGAGATCTACACCTAAACTAAATGACATACTCTCTACAATAACATACATATCATCCAACTCAAATAGAGAGTAGAGAAAGGTGTCACTCAATTCGACTTCTACTAAGGTGCTCTCATGTGTGTACTCACTACTAGTTTCCCAATAATCACCATGAGTACTCTCAACAATGAAATCACACAAAGTAGAAGAAGAAGTAGCTTCCGCAACTACACATTCCTTACCCTTAAGAGTACTCTCATCTTCCAAGAAGAGATTTCCCTCTTTAGGAGGAATGTTGTCACACCATAGTGGGTTAGCATATAGGCTATAGCTTCCAAGGCAAGCTATACCGTCATTTTCACCACTAGGTTCATTAGGAGTGTTTAAATCATCTTCAAATAAGACATTATTCCTAAAAAGAGTGTGATCTACCTCACGGACAGATTTGGAACAAGAAAGTTCCTCACTCTCTAAATGATCAATATCAAGTTTCAAGGATGTTTCAAACACAATATTACCCCAAGAAGAGCTCTCGGGTTCATTCTCACTTTGTTGACCAACATTTTCAAATATTTCACTCACTTGAGTCCTATTAAGCACATCACACACATACTCAAGTGGTGGGTAATTTTCACACATAAGTTGATCAACACAAATTTCAGAAGATAACGTACTTTCATTCAACATAATGGTTTCAACACTAGGTGGACATAAATCGATCTTACAAGAAGAGTCTATTCGGTCATCAATAGGATCAACTAGTGTATCCACACTCACAACATGTACATCATCATCAAGTGGCAAAGAAACAATACACTCACATATAGGCAAGCTACAACTCACACTCAATGGGCTACTAGTCGCACAATTATCATTCACATGTACAAAAGTGTAAGAGTTTGCCATTTTACCTTGAAGTCCTTGAGTAGATTCTTCTTTGTCATGGTGTGAAGGTCCTCCAAAGGTTTGGGCAGCAACTTCCCTTTGGCATTGTTCTTCTTCGCTTGCCATGTTGGTACCTACACAAATGTCCTTAGAAATAGAAGGACAACCAATGTTAGTATAGTTTGGTGGTAATCCCCTCACTTCGCTCAACACAACCTCTCCTTTTTCCACTCTCGGATTACCACCTTTCACTCCCTTACTCCTCTCAATCTTTTGTCTCTCATAATAAGTTGAATTGGAGTAGGTAGGAACTTCTTTTTGCGGCCCGGGCAGAATGTACGTCTCAAGGCAATTTCCCCATCGGTCTCTTATAATATTAGGCCAATTTTGCATATTTGGAACTTTATGTTGTGCAAACCAATCGGCGCCCAAGCTCACATAACCATAGGTTATGGGAAAAACATCACACCACACCTCCTCATGGTAATTAAATTGGGAGAAGACAACCTTTACCCTCTCGGTAACCTTAAACCCGTCCAAGAAGTATGGAACAAGTAAAGGCTCGCAAAATAACCCCAAGTAATCAACCATGGATGGAACAATGTAGTTTCTATAGTACCTATCATTTAACACAACGAGGCAGCCCGGTATCCCACAAATGGTCACCTTTCCGGAGTGTACACTCCTTCTCGGATCAACATTGTAAAGCACATGAGTACCCCTCGGTTTTGGAGATGCATACTCTCTTCTTCTCATTGGAAAACCTACACTATTGCTAGTATAACCATTCACACTATATCGACCTTGATAAGAAGTACTACAAGGTGGAGAATATGAATCTTCACACTCCTCACGTGTACTCTCATCATAGCTCTCATAAGTTTTGCGAACGAAAGGGTTATACCTAACACCAAATCTAGGTTCGGAGTAAGAAGTGTACGACTCCTCACATGCCCCAACATCATCACAAGATCCATCACTAGGTCCTACATCATCTCCAAAGTTACCATAAGCACTAGGCACTTCATTCACCTCATTTTCTCCCTTAAAACAGTAACTTTCAAATCTGCCTATGTTTTTGATCATGACTATTTTCATAGCCTCCGCAATCTCCCTCAACTTCGTAGCCATAAAAACCCTCACTACAATCATAGTCTCCCATATTGTAGTCACAATAATCCCCGGCTATCGAAGTCATGTTCCCCTTATATCACCCTTTAAACCTACAAAATGAACAAACAAGATTAGTAGTAAAGCTCCTCAACAACACTCGATACACTCACCTTTGTGATTCTCACAATTGGAGCGGCGAATATTGAAAGTTGCTTATACTCCGGTAGTCAATAGGATGTCAATTCTACTTGGCGGCCGGAATATATTCTTGTTTGATCGACTCAAGACACAACACAAAATCTACTTACGAACTTGAAACAAAGAAGTTACTACGAGTTAAAAATGAGAAAAGCACACAAACAACGAAGACACGAAGAAACGGATTCAATAATTAATCTACAACTAAGTAGGTGATTACTAGTTGTTAATTAATTCTAGAATCAAGACATGAAACTAATGAAACAATAAGATGAAACTAAGAATCTAAAATTTTGAGCTCGGAAATATTGCGTGAACAGTAGCAGTGATGACATGGCAGTCCGTATTGGTTTCGGTCCCACACAACTTTTGTTGTCCAACTTCAAGTCTTGGTCAATTTTTCAATTTGGACTTTGGTGGAATTTGTTTAAGGAGGGAAATTCAAACAAGTCTTGGAGCCCTTTTCAATTTCAAGTTTTCAAGACTTGACTTTATTGTACTTCTCCTTAAAACATGGATCCGTAAATCATGGAAAAGTGTTGGAAAGTGGTTGAGACTTGATTGATAGGTCTTTGTTGGTTGTAGGGTCTTTCAAGACTAACAAATAATACACCTTTTTCCTTCAACTTTTTGGATTTAGCATTCACTTTATCTTCAACAATATATGAAGGTGGTGATGAACATCAAGAACAACAACAACAACAACAAGAACTACAACAATAATCTTCAAGAACACCAACAATTTTTCACACGGCCAACTCCAATCCACAATAACAATATCTCCAACACTTGGCCAAGACAACTACAACTTCAACAAAATGGTTTTCAATCCACCAATTAACAACAATATCACGTGGCCAAGCTTATAACAACAACAAGATGAAAACCACAAGGCCAAAACAGTCCACCACAATGGCCAAGCTTATGTTCACAACAACCTTTCAACAAGTTCAAGCTCAAGTTTAGATCTAGACTCAAAGTGTTAGTGGACAAGAAAACTAACACTAGGAACAACAAAACAAACAAGAACACTATTAGATCTAGACATACAACAACAAATCTCGGCCAAGACACAACAAGAACACGATTTTGGCCAAGAACACAAACACGGACAGATTGCTATTTTTCTGGAAATTTCAGTTTTCCTTTTTTTTTTTTTTTTTTTTAACAAGAAAGCCCAAGATTGATCTTGTAGGAACAAGATCAAGCCATGCTTTGATACCAAATGATACGAGAAATACAAGGGAAGCACGAAACAACTCCAAAACAGTCCACTAATCTTAAGGATTTGAGGACCAAGATGGAGACCACTCTCGGATTCGCTACCAACAACAAGAATACAAGATACAAGGGTGTATTTCAACACCAAAACAGCTACAAAACGTGATGAACAAGATGTACAACAACAATACAAGTTTCGGATCCAACGAAGGCCCAAAACAGTCCACTCCAACAACACATACACGATTGCAAGAAAAATAAAGATAGATAGTGAGACCAAGATTATTACAAGATTAAGAACTAAAGAGTATATTAAACTCAAAAACCCCTAATGAATGTAACAATCAAAACCACACTCTTACGGTGACCACCAAGGGAACGAACTCGCCTCAAGATCTACCGTTTCCAAGCAAAGAACAATGTTAGCTTTTCCAAGCCCTATACTAGAATTACACTAAGTTGGTCTACTCTCAAGAGAGAGGATTTTAAGAGTCTCAAAATCTCATTTTTTTCATCAACTAAAAACTAATGAAAATAAGACTAAGGGGGCCTATTTATAATACATTGCAAATGAAGATAACAAGACCACTTTTCCCTTAATGAGAGGGGCGGCCATGGTGTGTAAATACACCATGTGTAATGTCCAAAATACCCTTAATTAAGGTCCTAAACCGTGAGTCCTCAACCTTAAATTCTCCAAGCAATCTTCCACACGCGAGATTGCTTTAAGTTATGCTCAAAACGGGTCCTCCATGCATGTTCTTGTTTTCTCGAGGTGACCAAGTCTTGAGTCTCTATGTGTTGGCCTCCAAAAATGTCATCAAAAGATAAGATGGCCATTTGTCCCGTATCAAAACTCGAGTCGACTGACCGAATCATTAAGTAATGTGCCAAGCATTATCTCTAACTGTAAGTGGCATAACATTATGGGGCTTTTCTAAAACTGATAAATGACCAATAATCCTTTATTAGGGAAACTCTTTGGATAATGTTTTATCTCACCACAACCAAAATAAGATTCTGGAATACTTCAAGGTACTACCCCTCATAATCTAAATGGACACTGTGGCCTGAAGACCCATATCGAAAACTCCACTAGGTCTAATAGGAACTCTTCCCGCTATAGTCATCATGACTAATCTGAGAACTACTCATAGTCTGAAATACTACCTGCATAGAACTGATGGGCTGTAAGTGAAGTTGATCTCTACCGAAAGATCACTCCTTAATAAAATACTGATACGGGATTGGCAAGGGAAGCACGAAACAACCACCAAATCAGTCCACTAATCTTAAGGATTCGAGGACCAAGATGGAGACCTCACTCGGATTCGCTACCAACAACAAGAATACAAGATACAAGAGTATATTTCAACACCAAAACAGTGACAAAACATGATGAACAAGATGAACAACAATAATACAAGTTTCGGATTCAACGAAGACCCCAAAACAGTCCACTACACAACACATACACGATTTGCAAGAAAAATAAAGATAGATAGTGAGACCAAGATTATTACAAAATTAAGAACCAAGTGTATTTCAACACTAACCCCTAATGAATGTAACAATCAAAACCACACTCTTACGGTGACCACCAAGGGAATGAACTCGCCTCAAGATCTACCGTTTCCAAGCAAAGATCAATATTGGCTTTTCCAAGCCCTATGCTAAGGGTGACTTTTCCAAGTCCTACAACTAATGGTGTTACACTCTCAAAAGAGAGAAAAATATGTCTTTTAATTCTTCATCATTCAAAAACTAGTGAAAATAAGACTAAGGGGGCCTATTTATAATACATTGCAAATGAAGATAACAAGACCACTTTGCCCTTAATGAGAGGGGCGGCCATGGTGTGTAAATACACCATGTGTAATGTCCAAAATACCCTTAATTAAGGTCCAAAACCGTGAGTCCTCAACCTTAAATTCTCCAAGCAATCTTCCACACGCGAGATTGCTTTAAGTTATGCTCAAAACGGGTCCTCCATGCATGTTCTTGTTTTCTCGAGGTGACCAAGTCTTGAGTCTCTATGTGTTGGCCTCCAAAAATGTCATCAAAAGATAAGATGGCCATTTGTCCCGTATCAAATACTAATAGAACTATATTGATGGCATGACCTTTTTTCTACCTGGATAAGTCTTAATACATTCTCTCTCTATTTCTCTTACATAATTAAAAGCCTAAGAGAAGGAAGATGCAACTACTATCATATGCTTCGATACCAAGTGGAGTAGCAATGCTAAACCCTAATAAATCTATGCACCATGTCCGACTCAGAAGAAAATAATATAAGAATATGACTAACCCAATCTAGAAACCCAATCATGTACTGTAAAACTTATAAGGAACCCTAATGTACACAAATGGTTCTAAATTTGGCTTGAGAACTGCTCCATGACTAAAATGCCATCCATGGTTGTGGGGTATCCATGATTAGAATTGGGATCCCTAATGCTGAACCTCAAAGGGCTAAAGTATTCATGAGCTCTACTAGAGCCTGAGCTGGGCCCAAATCATTTGGATAACACTGAAAATCTTTGATATTCATCCCTGACTCTTTGGTCCAATGCAAAACTGAAGCTTTAAAATACGTGTTCAAGTCTCATCTGCATCTATCAACCATCTCACATTGTCCATTTGGTATTGAATAGAGTCAAAGAATATGCTTGAAGCTCATAACAATATAGACACACGACAAGAAGTCAAGAAATGATTTTTTTTTAGAATATCCCTGTAGCCTCCTAAAGATAGGTTAGAACATCTCTGCACCGGTCTGTAGGACTGTACTAAACACTTAGCTCTAGTACAAATACACCAGTGAACCTAGGCTCTGATACCAATTTTTATAACTGAATTTCTTAGGGCATAATGGATCGTACTATAACCAACTAGTAGGTAAGCCAAACCCATTATCCAGAATAGCTAGTAATGAATAACACAAAGAGATAAAGGAATGGATGCGAAATAAATGTAATAAAAGATCAAATACATAATATAGTCCCAAAACCTAGTGGTATTAGTACAAGATCTTTTAATATAATAAGAGTACAAAAATGAACTACCAAGGGAATTACACTGTTACAACTCATCTTCAAATACAACATCGAGACTAGTCTAGTACATAAGAGCGAGGTAACTAATACACTAAATATTAGGAGATCACTCTATGTCTCCGAACCATGACTACTCCAAATGATGCACATATCAACGGCGATAACCCATAATATGATCTACAGGCTACAAAAGTATAGTATGAGTACCAAACATTTGGTACTCAGTAGAAACTGCCAACGATCTCCAAAGATAATATAGATATATTTAACATATAAACAGAATGAAAAACTAAACCCAAATATCTACCAACCAGATAGGTAAGCAAATGAGATAATAAGAATAAACTATCCTATTCATGTCTAAGAGACTAACATAATAAGGCTAAGAAAGTATCAAGGATAAGCTATCCTATTCTAGCCATACTCAGGAATCTTAACACTATACCATATTATCTCGGGATAATATATGAATAAAGGGTGAAAAAAAGAACATAGCAGTACACAAGGCCAAGGAATTAATATACAATCTGAACATATAAAGAAAGGTATATACGTTAATACAATAGCTACATTATCTAGATATACACACATATAAACAAGGTCAACTCAAAGTATATCCTACATCATCAGACTAGTATCTAAGACCTCATAATCATAGTAGGAACTAGTTCTAGAATACTCAGGGTTTCTAATCTATAGGTCGAATCCTAAACTAATCATGTATAATAATGAAACCATAAAATAGAAGAGACCATAATCATACCTCAAATCTCAATGCCAAATCAACAATTAATTTTTCATAAACTAGCCATAACAATGATAACATATATATCAATAACAACGTGAATAATCTTCTAGGTCGGACAACAGATACCTAACTGAGACTTGTACGTACCCTTACCACCCTAGGATCAGAAGGTTCAATATACATATAACACACCACAGGGTATAGTCACAACCCATACCTATGCAACCACCTCTATCATATTGGCAGATAGATATAGGTGCATACTGGTAATAGGCAATGCATATGCAAAGATGAATGGAAAGTATATAATTAATATAAAATGTCATCATACAACCATTTCCATCCTAACCATTAGCATCATAATTATCATCATCATAATTACCCTCCAGCCTTGCAGGTATATAGTGGCCATATCTCTGGCACATCAATATAATCAACCTATGGCCTTTTCGGTATCAATATATCATCATAATATCCTCTAGCCTTGTTGAGTATATAAGCATATCATCACAATGTCCTCCGTCCTTGCAAGGCATATAAGCATACCATCATAAAGTCCTTCGGCCTTGTTGGGTATCAAATCAGTATCATCAACACACAAATTAACTCAACCCGAACTAGGGACTTATCATGTCAGGTGACTCAAGCCCAACCAAAATCAAAGACCACCCCAATACCCAACCATAACTGCCCTACACCAAATGTCGGATGAATTCTGATTAAGTAACATAACAATGAGGAACAATCATAACTCTAATATAGTCAAATGGTATTTTACCCAATACCAATACCAATACTAATGCCAAGGCTATCAGTAATAATAACACCACCCATGCCAACCCAAAGTAGGCTCAGAAAGCCTCTATCCAAAATTAAAACAATTGGTCAGGACATGCCCCCGACCATAGCCAAAAACCAAAGTCTAAGAAATAACCAAAATATATAGAGAACTCAAAAACATGAAATGAAACCTTCTGGAGTATGGAAGCTCACAACTTCAATCCGATAAAAAGTTGTCCCCAAATCTGAGTTTTTATGCAGGAATCGTATGGCCGATTCTTGCATCACGTGGGGATATAGTGCCTAAAAATACGTTAGCGGGTGAATGCTAGTATGTATTTAGGAGTAAGGATACAATAATGCCAATATTAATAACCAAGAAAATAAACAAATGCAATCACATCCATAAATATATAGATATATCCTTGCTAGGAAAGGGAACCGTGCTTAGCACATATTTAAAACCTTTAACCTAGGTTTATGTAGCTTTACCATGATAATCAACCCATGAGAAATATAAGTCCAATGTTACCCCCTAAATGAGCCCCAACACAAATCAAAGATATCATAGGGGCCAGGGATTCCCGTGTACCCTTCACCCACTTTGATACATATTTACAATTATAACTTAGGGGATTACTGTGTAGCCCAAAAGTATAAGGTCACCATGACCAACCCTTATGTCGGCAAATATTAGTTTCTAATGTCCATCCATCGGACTCACACCTTCACGAAAAGCTATCACAACCCGCCATTATTGCCCAATTAAAACCATTGGCACATAAACAACCACAAATTCCAAAAGTTATTAACCAACACTTAAGGGATTCCCATGTACCCCACATGACTTCCAGTTTACAAAAACCATGGCCACCAAGGCCTTACCAAATTATTTAAAACCATATAAACCAATTTAGCTTCCATAACCCTGTTATGCAATGCAATAGTTTAAATAAAAGTCAAACTATGTGACAAAACCATTCTTATAAGCATTTTAACAAACATGTTTAGGGCATATATTTTCCAAAACCAAAACCAAGTTCCAATTGACCATTCCCATGTAATCACATGTTAAAACCATGATTACAATATGAAAAACTATAAGTAAAGGATGGGAAAACAATATCCAACCATTTACAACCAAAACCCCCAACATATAATTCAAAACCAAACAATACCCATAATTAAATCATGAAAACCATTCATTAAAACATGAATTTAGTTTAACTAACAATGAGGGAGGAGTAACATTCCTTAGATACAAAAGAGGACAAAGAGAAACACACTTGAAAGCCTTAATTGACCACCTTGAAGGAAACCCTTGCCTCTTCGAAACCCAAGAGCTTGAGAGAGATTTGAGACTATTTAAAGTGTTTTTGATTGAGAATAATAGGGTAAATGAAGTCCAAAAGTATTTTTAGTCATGGGGTCAAAATAGGTTAAGAGGAAAAATGTCCAGAATACCCCAAACTTAAAATGTAAAAATCACTATGTGAGGGTACGACTCCTCCTTAAATCGTACACCCAACATACGAGTGGTACCCACCTCTTATACCCTTGATAGAATGTTGGACATCACACATTGTCCACTATACTAATTAACTTTCTCAAATCACACTATAATACCCCATATATTTCTAAGCTAGAAAATGACCCATTGTTCCTACACATAAAACCTCCTATCCTGTGATTCATATTAGAGTACATGTGATACGGGACAAATGGCCTACTTATCTTTTGATGACATTTTTGGAGGCCAACACATAGAGACTCAAGACTTGGTCACCTCGAGAAAACAAGAACATGCATGGAGGACCCGTTTTGAGCATAACTTAAAGCAATCTCGCGTTTGGAAGATTGCTTGGAGAATTTAAGGATGAGGACTCACGGTTTTGGGCCTTAATTAAGGGTATTTTGGACATTACACATGGTGTATTTACACACCATGGCCGCCCCTCTCATTAAGGGCAAAGTGGTCTTTTGTCTTCATTTGTAATATAGTATAAATAGGCCCCTTAGTCTTATTTTCACTTAGTTAGTTTTTGGATGATGAAGAATTGAAAGAAATATTCTCTCTCTTTTGAGAGTGTAACTCCATTAGTTGTAGGACTTGGAAAAGTCACCCTTAGCATAGGGTTTGGAAAAGCCAATATTGATCTTTGCTTGGAAACGGTAGATCTTGAGGCGAGTTCGTTCCCTTGGTGGTCACCGTAAGAGTGTGGTTTTGATTGTTACATTCATTAGGGGTTTTTGAGTTTAATATACTCTTTAGTTCTTAATCTTGTAATAATCTTGGTCTCACTATCTATCTTTATTTTTCTTGCAATCGTGTATGTGTCGTCGTAGTGGACTGTTTTGGGCCTTCGTTGGATCCGAAAACTTGTATTGTTGTTGTACATCTTGTTCATCACGTTTTGGTGCTCTTTTGGTGTTGAAATACACCCTTGTATCTTGTATTCTTGTTGTTGGTAGCGAATCCGAGAGTGGTCTCCATCTTGGTCCTCAAATCCTTAAGATTAGTGGACTGTTTTGGAGTTGTTTCGTGCTTCCCTTGTATTTCCCGTATCATTTGGTATCAAAGCATGGCTTGATCTTGTTCCTACAAGATCAATCTTGGGCTTTCTTGTTAAAAAAAAAAAAAAAAAAAAAAAAGGAAAACTGAAATTTCCAGAAAAATAGCAATCTGTCCGTGTTTGTGTTCTTGGCCAAAATCGTGTTCTTGTTGTGTCTTGGCCGAGATTTGTTGTTGTATGTCTAGATCTAATAGTGTTGTTGTTTGTTTTGTTGTTCCTAGTGTTAGTTTTCTTCTCCACTAACACTTTGAGTCTAGATCTAAACTTGAGCTTGAACTTGTTGAAAGGTTGTTGTGAACATAAGCTTGGCCATTGTGGTGGACTGTTTTGGCCTTGTGGTTTTCATCTTGTTGTTGTTATAAGCTTGGCCACGTGATATTGTTGTTAATTGGTGGATTGAAAACCCTTTTGTTGAAGTTGTGGTTGTCTTGGCCAAGTGTTGGAGATATTGTTATTGTGGATTGGAGTTGGCCGTGTGAAAAATTGTTGGTGTTCTTGAAGATTATTGTTGTAGTTCTTGTTGTTGTTGTTGTTGTTCTTGATGTTCATCACCACCTTCATATATTGTTGAAGATAAAGTGAATGCTAAATCCAAAAGGTTGAAGGAAAAAGGTGTATTATTTGTTAGTCTTGAAAGACACTACAACCAACAAAGACCTATCAATCAAGTCTCAACCACTTTCCAACACTTTTCCATGATTTACGGATCCATGTTTTAAGGAGAAGTACAATAAAGTCAAGTCTTGAAAACTTGAAATTGAAAAGGGCTCCAAGACTTGTTTGAATTTCCCTCCTTAAACAAATTCCACCAAAGTCCAAATTGAAAAATTGACCAAGACTTGAAATTGGACAACAAAAGTTGTGTGGGGCCGAAACCAATACGTGACTGCCATGTCATCACTGCTACTGTTCACGCAATATTTCCGAGCTCAAAAAAATTTTAGATTCTTAGTTTCATCTTATTGTTTCATTAGTTTCATGTCTTGATTCTAGAATTAATTAACAACTAGTAATCACCTACTTAGTTGTAGATTAATTATTGAATCCGTTTCTTCGTGTCTTCGTTGTTTGTGTGCTTTTCTCATTTTTAACTCGTAGTAACTTCTTTGTCTCAAGTTCGTAAGTGAATTTTATTTTTGTGTCTTGAGTCGATCAAACAAGAATCTATTCCGGCCGCCAAGTAGAATTGACATCCTATTGACTACCGGAGTATAAGCAACTTTCAATATTCGCCGCTCCAATTGTGAGAATCACAAAGGTGAGTGTATACGAGTGTTGGTGAGGAGCTTTACTACTAATCTTGTTTGTTCATTTTGTAGGTTTAAAGGGTGATATAAGGGGAACATGTCTTCGATAGCCGGGGATTATTGTGACTACAACATGGGAGACTATGATTGTAGTGAAGGGTTTTATGGCTACGAAGTTGAGGGAGATTGCGGAGGCTATGAAAATAGCCATACTCGAGACTTGGGCAGATTTGAAAGCTACTGTTTTAAGGGAGAAAATGAGGTGAATGAAGTGCCTAGTGCTTATGGTAACTTTGGAGATGATGTAGGACCTAGTGATGGATCTTGTGATGATGTTGGGGTATGTGAGGAGTCGTACACTTCTTACTCCGAACCTAGATTTGGCGTTAGGTATAACCCTTTTGTTCGCAAAACTTATGAGAGCTATGATGAGGGTACACGTGAGGAGTGTGAAGATTCATATTCTCCACCTTGTAGTACTTCTTATCAAGGTCGATATAGTGTGAATGGTTATACTAGCAATAGTGTAGGTTTTCCAATGAGAAGAAGAGAGTATGCATCTCCAAAACCGAGGGGTACTCATGTGCTTTACAATGTTGATCCGAGAAGGAGTGTACACTCCGGAAAGGTGACCATTTGTGGGATACCGGGCTGCCACATTGAGCTAAATGATAGGTACCATAGAAACTACATCGTTCCATCCATGGTTGACTACTTGGGGTTGTTTCGTGAGCCTTTGCTTGTTCCATACTTCTTGGACGGGTTTAAGGTTACCGAGAGGGTCAAGGTTGTCTTCTCCCAATTTGAATACCATGAGGAGGTGTGGTGTGATATTCTTCCATTGCCATACGGTCATGTATGCTTAGGTGCCGATTGGTTTGCACAACATAGAGTTCCAAACGTGCAACATTGGCCAAATATTGTAAGAGATCAATGGGGGAATCGCCTCATGACTTACTTGCTGCCCAAGCCACGAAGAGAAATGCCTACCTACTCCAATTCGAATTATTATGAGAAACAAAGGATTGAGAGGAGTAAGGGAGTGAAAGGTGGTAATCCGAGAGTGGAAAAAGGAGAGGTAGTGTGGAGCGAAGTGAGGGGATTACCACCAAGCCATTCTAACATTGGTTGTCCTTCTATTTCTAAGGACATTTGTGTAGGTACCAACATGGCAAGCAAAGAAGAACAATGCCAAAAGGAAGTTGCTGCCCAAGCTTTTGGAGGGCCTTCACACCATGACAAAGAAGAATCTACTCAAGGACTTCAAGGTAAAATGGCTAACTCTTACACTTTTGTACATGTGAATGATAATTGTGCGGCTAGTAGCCCATTGAGTGTGAGTTGTAGCTTACCTATATGTGAGTGTATTGTTTCTTTGCCACTTGATGATGATGTACATATTGTGAGTGTGGATACACTAGTTGATCCTATTGATAACGAAATTGACTCCGCTTGTGAGATCAATTTATGTCCACCTAGTGTTGAAGCCTATGTGTTGAAGGGAAGTACATCGTCTTGTGTAATGGGTGTTGATCAACTTGTTCGTGAAAACTATCCACCACTTGAGTATGTGTGTGATGTGCTTAATAGGACTCAAGTGAGTGAAATATTTGAAAATGTTGGTCAACAAGGTGAGAATGAACCCGAGAGCTCTTCTTGGGGTAATATTGTGTTTGAAACATCCTTGAAACTTGATATTGATCCATTAGAGTGCGAGGAACTTGCTTATTCCAAATCTGTCCGTGAGGTAGAACCCACTCTCTTTAGGTGTAATGTCTTGTTTGAAGATGATTTAAACACTTCTAATGAACCTAGTGGTGAAAATGACGGTATAGCTTACCTTGGAGGCTATAGCCTATATGCTAACCCACTATGGTGTGACAACATTCCTCCTAAAGAGGGAAATCTCTTCTTGGAAGATGAGAGTACTCTTAAGGGTAAGGAATGTGTAGTTGCGGAAGCTACTTGTTCTTCTACTTTGTGTGATTTCATTGTTGAGAGTACTCATAGTGATTATTGGGAAACTAGTAGTGAGTACACACATGAGAGCACCTTAGTAGAAGTCGATTTGAGTGATACCTTTCTCTACTCTCTATTTGATTTGGATGATATGTATGTTATTGTAGAGAGTATGTCATTTAGTTTAGGTGTAGACCACGGGAAAGGGAAGTGTTGTCGAGACCCGTGTCTATGGCCACTTTTCCCATTTGACCCCGGTGCCAAATTTAGAAATGGTGATGTTGGTGCACCAAACTTGTTGCTTGGTCAACATGACAAGCAAAGTGTTACTTTTGATGTATCCTATAACCAAATCCTTTGTACATCTTTTATTGAGTTTTTAATATTCCTTTCAAAGGATTCTTGGTTATATTGCAAATATGTGCAACCTTGGCGTGTTGAGATGATTTGTTTTGCTAACCCTAACCCTCATGCCATGAGGAATTTGTATTTGTTTGTCCTCTCTTCGGTTTTTGCAAGGTTTGGATTCGAGGTCGAATCCTTTTCAAGAAGGGGAGGATGATACGGGACAAATGGCCTACTTATCTTTTGATGACATTTTTGGAGGCCAACACATAGAGACTCAAGACTTGGTCACCTCGAGAAAACAAGAACATGCATGGAGGACCCGTTTTGAGCATAACTTAAAGCAATCTCGCGTTTGGAAGATTGCTTGGAGAATTTAAGGATGAGGACTCACGGTTTTGGGCCTTAATTAAGGGTATTTTGGACATTACACATGGTGTATTTACACACCATGGCCGCCCCTCTCATTAAGGGCAAAGTGGTCTTTTGTCTTCATTTGTAATATAGTATAAATAGGCCCCTTAGTCTTATTTTCACTTAGTTAGTTTTTGGATGATGAAGAATTGAAAGAAATATTCTCTCTCTTTTGAGAGTGTAACTCCATTAGTTGTAGGACTTGGAAAAGTCACCCTTAGCATAGGGTTTGGAAAAGCCAATATTGATCTTTGCTTGGAAACGGTAGATCTTGAGGCGAGTTCGTTCCCTTGGTGGTCACCGTAAGAGTGTGGTTTTGATTGTTACATTCATTAGGGGTTTTTGAGTTTAATATACTCTTTAGTTCTTAATCTTGTAATAATCTTGGTCTCACTATCTATCTTTATTTTTCTTGCAATCGTGTATGTGTCGTCGTAGTGGACTGTTTTGGGCCTTCGTTGGATCCGAAAACTTGTATTGTTGTTGTACATCTTGTTCATCACGTTTTGGTGCTCTTTTGGTGTTGAAATACACCCTTGTATCTTGTATTCTTGTTGTTGGTAGCGAATCCGAGAGTGGTCTCCATCTTGGTCCTCAAATCCTTAAGATTAGTGGACTGTTTTGGAGTTGTTTCGTGCTTCCCTTGTATTTCTTGTACCAACATGAATTAGGATGAGTATCCTAGTGATAATAGATCTTATGATGTGCTAAGCATGAATAAGAGTCACTTAGAGTAAGCCAAGCTAAGAACTTTTGAATCCACCAAGTTTTCGTATATGATTTCACATAGGTCATCTTTGAATGAGCATAAATTGGTTTATAGGTGTTATTTTGGAAGATTTATACCCTTCAAATTGTAGAGAATTGAATAATATTTTCATCGATACCAAATTCGCCTAAAAGGGACACCCGATGAAGAAGTTATGGTTATTTAAAGTTACAGCAGTGTCATTTTAGTCAGTCACGCATCGCGCCATAAGCCAAAAGGACGTTTGTCAATTTCCAGTGTCTCTATCTGATTCCACCGTATCGTGCTGATTTTCCAGGTCACAAATGGGGGGCAACGTGTTATCTCTGCATCACGCCGGAGCCCAAATCGGGTAATTTTCACAGAAATTAAATGACGCATCTAGAGGGGTATTTGGGTCATCTTTCCACCCCTATATATATTCTATAAACATGGAATTAAGCCCTTATTTCACTAAAACATACTCTTTCTCTCTAAATCCTCTCAAGAACACATTAGGGTTTTCAATTAGGGATTCAAGTTCAAGCAAATTTCTCCATCAATCATCAAGAATCTTCCATCTAAGGTATGCGTAGTGTTCATCTATGGATCCATTTCATTCATAGAGCTCAAGAACTATGTTTTAAATATTATATTGTGATTGTCTTCTTGTGATATGACCATGTACATGATGATGATTGAAGTTTAAGTTTCAAGATGATATCTAAAGGTGTTTTCATAAAGTATATGTGTTTGTAAGTTGAAACCCATGATATTTATGTTGTTTAATGTGGTGAGATTCAAGAACACACCTAAGCTAAAAGAATGCATGCAAAGTATTTGATAAAAGGCCTAGGATGATAGAATTCATGTCCCATGATTAAATAGTGCTTAAATGACAGGTCCATGCTCTATGCTTTATGATTTCACATGAATTCTACGTGATTGATATGCATCGTTGTTGTGATATGGATTGAGCATGATGCTGAATCTCTGCAAGTATACACATGTTGTATGAATTTCCCTTGCATACGTAAGATGTTGAGAACTATGCTTAGTGTGAAATCCCCTACTTATGATATGGTGAATTGTGGACTCCATTTTATGATCAAGTCAGTTATGTGTGTCAATTTCCATCCATCGAGTCCTGGGGTAATAGTACCCAAAAAATATAGCTGTGTGCCTAGCGCCATATCATGTTATCACGATAATCTCAGTCAAGTCATGATCTATAGAACTCAGTCGGTCATGTGACTCAGGAAATCTCAAAAATCTCAAAAATCTCAGAAATCTCATGATTTAAATAAATTCTCAGATAGTAGTACTATTTCGCCAGTCAACGGAAGTCAGTTACTCAGTCCATGTACATCCAGTTAAATCATGTTTAGTCTCTTCAAATGGGAGTAGAAGTTAGAACCGAGTGAACCCTAGAATAAGAACTCACTTTCTAGTTTAGGGTGTGATTCTTAGTAGTCATCCTGGTGTTCCAGAACTACGTAGCCAGTGTAGGTTGAGACATCTTAACCTACCAGATTAGGGTGGATGAGGTGTCTTAACCTACTAGTTTAGGGTTCCCACTATTCTTATTTGAGTACCTGCCAGCTAAGGGTCACTCACAGCTGTCCTTACCAGTAGTGCGGTATTAAAACCCTTCCATTCGGGGCAGAGATTGGACCCTAATCTAGCTATATACATTATTGGGGCATGTCGCTTAAGAAATTACCTCCCACAGTTTAAGTCCCAGTCTGAGTAAAAGAACTCAGATAGTTCTTTAGATTTCAGTATACCAGGACTGACAGTTACAGTCAATTCAGTTACAGTATGGAACTCAGGTAGTTCCATCAGATTCAGGACTTTCAGACACAGTCATCCATGCTATTAGAATTCTAGTATCAGTCATGTTAGATAACAGTAAACTATGTATTAGCGTACAGATCTAGATATCACGTATTCACGATCTCAATTACTATGTATGCATGCTTGCACTCTCATGTTCATATTATGATACGGGACAAACAAGAGAACACAAAACAACTCCAAAACAGTCCACTAATCTTAAGGATTTGAGGACTAAGATGGAGACCACTCTCGAATTCACTACAACAACAAGAAGAACGAAATATAAGGGTGTGTTTTCAACACCAAAACAGCCACAATATAATATGAACAAGATGATTACAAAATTCGGATTCAACAAGTCACAAAAACAGTCTACTATGAATCTACAAAGTGCAATAAGATAAAGATAGGTAGATAGACCAAATGAGGGAATAATATTAATATCCCAAGACTTGTTACACTCTTGGACCTTTAATACTACTCACAACACAATCCTATCTCTTACGTTGGTACAAGAGTGACCTCGATCTCCCAAGCATCCAATGTTTCCAAGCTTGAATCCAACACGAGTGATTCCACACTCAAGTTGATTTCCCTAGTTACAAGTTTCAGCTTTGTGGTCTTCTCTCCTTAGAGAGGAAATGTTTCTAAGTGTTATACAACATCCATATTCAGCAAAGTATAATGAATGAAACCCTAAAATGTCCTATTTATAGATATTACAAAAATAGTGTGAAATGTCCATAATAGCCCTTCAAGAGTGGGCTGCCCCTTTAGTGTTTGTAGTGGGCCGTTTTTGGTGTGTATTTGGGCCCTTAATTACGCTTCTCTTACACACACACCTGGACAACTTCAATACACACCCACAAGAGTCCATCTACGTGGATCGCACTCGTATCATCCTCTCCTTCTTGAAAAGGATTCGACCTCGAATCTATACCTTGCAAAATCAAAAGAGAAGACAAACAAGCACACTTCCTCATGGCATGAGGGTTAGGATTAGCAAAAATAAACAATAAAGGTATGCAATAAAAATAAACTGAGGACCTTTGCGCTCAAGTCTCGGCCAACAACAAATCTTGACATGCCAAGGTGATTCATATTTGACATACTACCAAGAGTTCTTAGTGTTAAACATTATGAAGCCATCGACAAATTCACCAAGGACTTGGCTATGATAAGCACCCAAAAGAAATGCACATAAGCTGAGAGCAAATCTTCCCCATCCTAAGATGGCACCGGGATCAAATGGGAAGAGTGGCCATAGACACGGGTCTAAACAACACACCCATTTCCCGTAGTCTTTACCACAACCACATGGCCTACTCTCTATATTGGCATACATATCATCATAAGTTAAGAGAGAGTAGAGAAAGATGGCACTCAATTCTACTTCTACTTCTACTTCTACTATGGTGTCCTCGGAAAAGCCACACAAAGTAGAAGAAAAAGTAGTTTCCAAGACCACACATTCCTTACCCTTAAGAGTACTCTCACCTTCCAAGAAGATATTTCCATCTTTAGGAGGAATGTTGTCACACCATAGTGGGTTAGCATATATGCTATAGCTTCCAAGGCAAGCTATACCATCATTTTCACCACTAGGTCTATTAGGAGTGTTTAAACTATCTTCAAACAAGACATTGTACCTAAAGAGTGAATGATCTAACCTGCGGACAGATTTGGAACGTTCACTCTCTAAGGAATCATTATCAAGTTCCAAAGATATGTCAAGCACACGATTAACCCTATGAGCCAAGCAAACATTAGAATCCTTACAACAACATAGGCTCACGGGTTCACTCCTTTTTTCTTGACCAACATTTTCAAATTCTTCACTCACTTGAGACTCATTAATCACATCACACATATCCTCAAGTGGTGGGCAAGTTTTACTCACAAGTTGGGCAGCAACTTCCTCCGGGTAGCTCTCAACGCAAGGTGCTTGGACAATTGGATTTTGAGGGTAGAGTTTGGGTAGAAATTGGCGTATAATTTCAATGTGCCATTTCATATCTTCAATATTGTCATTGATATGATCACATGTGGCATTGAAATTATGGGAAGCCATTGTACCTAACAAAAGACACAAAAAACAAAGAAAACAAACAAACTTGTTAGATCAAAAATGCCTCACCACACTCTCACTCTCGATTTTACCTCGCACTTGGTTTCACAAGTGTTGAAAGCCGGCTTATACTTCGTGAGTGATTGAGTGTCGAGTCTACTCTTGTCTCGGAATGGATTTTTGTTTGAAACTCAAACAAAATCTTGTAGGACTTGAGTCAAGAACTAACAATGAATTCAAAAAGATAAAAGTACACAACAAACGTAAACACGAACAAACGGACACAAAACTAACTTACAAGTTAGTAGGAGATTACTAGGTTGTCAATTAGTGTTCGAACCAACAAATGAACTAAGAGACAATAAAATGAAACTAAGAAATCTAAAATTTGAGCCAAAATTTGATGCGTGAACAGTAACTTGATGACGTGCCAGCCACGTATTGGTTGTGGTTTCTAACAATTTTTGTTGTCCAATTTCAAGTCTTGGTCAATTTTCAATTTGGACTTTGGTGGAATTTGTTTAAGGAGGAAAATTCAAACAAGTCTTGGAGACCTTTTCAATTGCAAGTTTCAAGACTTTGACTTTACTTGTACTTTTCCTTAAAACATGGGTCCTTGAATCATGGAAAGTTGTTGGAAAGTGGTTGAGATGTGATTGACTAGTTGATGAGTGTTGGTAAGTCTTTCAAGACTAACAAAGCTTCACCTTTTTCCCTTAACCTTTATAGATCTAAGGTTCACTTTATTTTAACAAGTTATGAAGGTTGTGAAAAACTTCAAGTACAAAATCAACAATCACCAAGAACAACCAACAACAATTCTCCAAGAACACCAACAATTTCACATGGCCAACTTCCAATTTTTACAATACAATATCTTCAATACTTGGCCAAGACAACTACAACTTCAACAAAATGGTTCTTACGCCACCAATGAACAACAATATCACGTGGCCAAGCTTATAACAACAACAAGATGAAGGCCACAAGGCCAAAACAGTCCACCACAACAATGTTCAACAACAAATCGGCCAAGTCCAAGTTCACGAAAACAACACCAACAATGTAAGCTCAAACTTAGATTTAGACTCAAGAGTGTTAGATATGAATAAAACTAACACTAGAAACAACAAAACAAGTAAAAATATCGGCCAAGACACAACAATAACACAATTTCGGCCAAGACCACAAAATGGACAGATTTGCTTCTTTTTTGATTTTTCAGTTTTCTAACACTTCTTTTTTTTAATTTTCTATCAAGAAAGCCCAAGATTGATCTTGTAGGAACAAGATCAAGCCATGATTTGATACCAAATGATACGGGACAAACAAGAGAACACAAAACAGTCCACTAATCTTAAGGATTTGAGGACTAAGATGGAGACCACTCTCGGATTCACTACAACAACAAGAAGAACGAAATATAAGGGTGTGTTTTCAAAACCAAAACAGCCACAATATAAGATGAATAAGATGATTAGTAAATTCGGATTCAACAAGTCACAAAAACAGTCTACTATGAATCTACAAAGTGCAATAAGATAAAGATAGGTAGATAGACTAAATGAAGGAATAATATTAACAACCCAAGACTTGGACGACTTCAATACACACCCACAAGAGTCCATCTACGTGGATCGCACTCGTATCATATTAGTAAGTCAGTTAACATTGTTCATGCATGTAAACCTTTTTTCATTAAGCCTACCTCACTCGTATATTCAGTACTCCCAGTCGTACTAACACATTTACGCTATGGTGCTTTATTTTATGTTACACTATAGGTTTAGAGACACGAGTTCCAGATCTGATACGGAATCAAACCAACAACACCAAGAGCTTCAAGTAGGCTCGGATTTCAGTCCAACAACACAAGAACAACAAGTTTAAGTTTCGGTTTTTCAGTCCAACAACACAAGAACAACAAGATAGATAACAATGCTAGTAAATCGAAAAGAGCCCCACACGGCTTCACTAGACTTTAAGATAACAAAATCAACAACAATAACAAGATAAAGAAAGATAGATAACTTGACATATAACATTCAAGAAACTAAGAACCCTACACCAAGAGAGGACCCTAAGTCTAATGAATATAAACACCAAGTTCTTACGAGGACCAAGAGGCACTCAACGACCTCAAAACCCTTGTTTCTAGCCAAAGAGACAACACAAGTATCCCTCTACTTGTGAGATAATAGGGACGGCTTCTAAGAGTGGAAGAGAGACGAAATGTTTAGTGTTTTTAGGTTACAAAATCAGCATTCCAAAAAACTAAGGAATAACTCTCTAACATGTTCTATTTATACTACAAACAAAAGGGGTAAAATGACCCATCCGCCCTTGCTTCTTGTGCCAACCTTGGAGAGTAGTTTATTACACATTAAGACCTCTCTTCACACATAAAAACGTTTAGGTCCTTGGTTGGTTCAATCACCAACTCACACACGGCCATTTGCATGAACAAAGCTTGGAGTTTTTGTAATTCCCGAGCTTGGCTTCGTGTGAAAGGCCGTGTACCTGTGGAGGCTTCCCCAACCGTATCATCCTCTCCATCTTGAGAGGAATTTGAACTCAAATTCAGCATTTGATCATCTTCAACCGCATCCACGAGGGAGAGATCACCAACGTTGAAAGTGTTGTGCACTTGATATTCCGGTGGAAGGTCAATCTTGTAGGCGTTGTCATTGATTCTCTCAAGTACTTGGAAAGGACCATCACCCCTTGGCAGCAATTTGGACTTCCTTTGAGCTGGAAACCGATCCTTTCGAAGATGCACCCACACCCAATCTCCGGGTTCAAGCACAAGCCTTCTTCTCCCTTTGTTTACCCTTTTTGCAACCTCTTGGTTCTTTTTTTCAAGCTTGATCCGCACCGTCTCATGCATTTTCTTCATTGCCTCGGCTCTTTTATTTCCATCTAAGCTGGTCATGAGATCACTAGACAAAGGAGTGAGATCTAAAGGGGTAAGGGGATTCAGGCCGTAAACACATTCAAAGGGAGTCATTCCCATGCTCGAATGTATTACCCGGTTGTATGCAAATTCCACCAAGGGTAGGTGATCTTCCCATGAAGTCAGTTTACCTTTAACCATAGAACGTAGCATAGACCCTAAGGTTCTATTTACTACCTCTGTTTGGCCATCGGTTTGTGGGTGGCAAGACGTGGAGAAAAGTAACTTCGTTCCAAGCCTACCCCACATGGACTTCCAAAAGAGACTTAGGAACTTGGAGTCCCTATCGCTCACAATAGTCCTCGGTACCCCATGAAGCTTTACAACATGTTCAACAAATAATGAAGCTACACTACGAGCATCCTCGGTTTTATCACATGGAATAAAATAAGCCATTTTAGAGAATCTATCAACAATAACAAAAATGCTATCTCGGCCCTTTCTAGTCCTTGGCAGCCCCAAAACAAAATCCATCGAAATGTCCAACCAAGGTCTAACGGGAGTAGGGAGTGGGGTGTATAATCCTTGAGGTAGGAGACGAGATTTCGCACTCCGGCAGGCCACGCATTGACTACAAATTTTAGTGACGTCTTTGCGCATTTTGGGCCAATAGAAGTTCTCCTCTAAGATTCCGAGGGTCTTGTCTACCCCAAAGTGCCCCATGAGGCCTCCGTCATGGGCCTCCCTCACAAATAATTCCCTCCAAGAACTAGAAGGAACACACAACCTCCTCCCTTTGAACAAATACCCATCGAACCGAGAGTAGGAGGAATGGTCATTCTCCTTAAGCCAACGGTCCCTTCCCCACTCTTCGCATTCCCTAAAAATAGGAGCAAAGGTAGGATCCTTGGGATACAACAACCGCAAGCTCTCAAAACCCATCATTTTCGAAGACAAAGTAGCAACAAGCACATGCTTCCTAGACAAGGCATCGGCAACAACATTTTCCTTTCCCCTTCTGTAATGAATTACATAAGGGAAAGTCTCGATGAACTCAATCCACTTAGCATGACGCCTATTCAACTTGTCTTGGCTATTAAGGTGTTTCAACGACTCATGATCCGTTCGTATCACAAACTCCTTAGGCCACAAATAATGTTGCCAATTTCCCAAAGCTCTGACAAGGGCGTACAACTCCAAATCATAAGTTGAGTAATTAAGAGTTGCCCCTTTGAGCTTTTCACTGAAATAAGCAACGGGCTTACCTTCTTGCATCAAAACAGCCCCGATGCCAACCTTACTAGCATCACACTCTACTTCAAACATCTTATCAAAATTGGGCAATTGCAATAAAGGCGCCGAGATGAGCGTAGCTTTCAAGGCCTCAAAAGCCCTAGCCTGCTCATCACCCCATTTAAAGGGTCCGTCCTTTCTAATTACCTCGGTCAAGGGGGCTGCTATGGAACTAAATCCTTTGACAAACCTCCTATAAAAGCTTGCCAACCCGTGGAAACTTCGGATTTCTCCAATAGTTTTAGGGGTCGGCCAACTTCGAATAGAGTCTATCTTGGAATCGTCCACTTCCACACCCCTTGAGCTCACGAAAAAACCCAAGAATATAACCTTATCAACACCAAAAGAACACTTCTCCATGTTGGCATACAGCTTCTCCTTTCGGAGCACATCAAACACACATCTCAAATGCATTACATGATCATCAATAGATTTACTATACACCAACACATCATCAAAGTAAACCACCACAAACTTTCCAATATAAGGCTTCATTACATGATTCATTAGCCTCATAAAGGTGCTAGGAGCATTGGTAAGGCCGAAGGGCATGACCAGCCACTCATATAGACCGAATTTGGTCTTGAATGCGGTCTTCCACTCATCACCGGGTTGCATGCGAATTTGGTGATAGCCGCTCCTAAGGTCCACTTTAGAAAACAAACAAGATCCGTGGAGCTCATCTAACATATCATCTAGTCTAGGGATTGGATGACGATACCTTATAGTGATTTTGTTGATGGCTCTACAATCGACGCACATGCGCCAAGTTCCGTCCTTCTTCGGTACCAAAAGCACCGGAACAGCACACGGACTCATGCTTTCCTTGATGTATCCCTTGTTGAGAAGCTCCTCAACTTGTCTTTCCAGCTCCTTAGTGTCCATGGGATTGCTCCTATAGGCCGGTTTGTTTGGAAGTTGTGAACCCGGCACCAGATCAATTTGGTGCTCAATTCCCCGAAGTGGGGGCAATCCTTGCGGAAGTTCTTGAGGAAATACATCTTCATACTCCTGCAACACACAAGAAATCAAAGGGGAAATGGAAGAATTAGTGGGGTTAGTATTAAAACAATGGGCCAAAAGTAACATCGACTTGTTTTCATCATGGTCCACGAAGAGTTCTTTCTCCTAGCCAACATCACTACGTTTTCCATCTCCCTTATCGTTGGGACAACCTCGGATGTCCCTACTTCCTCACCTACGGCATCCCCCCCTTTTCTCCCTTTCCGGATTCCTTCCCCTTTCCCTTCAACTCTCTCATCTTTTGATGCCACTCATTTACTTGGGAGGGTGAAAGAGGGTGAAGTGTGACCTTTCGGCCATCCTTCTCAAGCGTATACCGGTTGGACCTCCCATCGTGTTTAGTAGACCTATCATATTGCCATGGTCTACCTAACAACAAGTGACATGCTTGCATTGGGATCACGTCACAAAGCACTTCATCGTGGTAGTTTCCCACCTTAAACCGAATCACACATTGCCTTGTGACCTTTAATTCACCACAATCGTTCAACCATTGTAGCTTGTAAGGACTAGTGTGTAGTGTAGTTGGTAGCTTCAAGAAATTTACCATAGCATGGCTCGCAACATTTGTACAACTACCACTATCAATCACCAAGGTGCACACACTCCCCTTTACAAGACACTTAGTATGGAATAGATTTTCCCTTTGACTCGGGTCATTTATCGCCTTACTAATCATGACACGTCTAACCACAAAGTTTGGAACCACACACTCCCCTTCTTGTGGATAGACATCTTCACTACCATCTAATTCATCATCATTCGGCCCATTTTCAGCTCCCTCTCCATCTTGAGGCTCGGCCTCATCCTCCCCCCTTTCGGAAACCACCTCCTCACCAAGGTAGTACACTTTCCCTTCTCGTAGGATCACATTGCGCCGGTTCGGAAATTCATTGGCCTTATGCCCCCAACCTTGGCACTTGAAGCATTGGAACCCCTTTGGGTTGGGATATTTGTGAGCCTCCGGTTTCGGAGGGAATTTAGGGACTGTTTTGGACTCGGGCATCTTCGTAGGGGCGGGTTGGTCCTTGTTTTTGGGCCAACCCGAGGGGGTTTGTACCCTTGCCTTGAAGGATGATCTCTCCTTAAGTTCCCTTTCAATCTCAAGGGCCGCTTGGAATATACCGTCAATGGTTTCAAACCGGTGAAGGGTCAAATGAGTGGAGATCTCTTTGTTCAACCCACACTTGAACCGGATGATGTCGTGACTGATTTGCTCCCCACGATGATCAAGTTTCAACATGAGTTGTTGGAACTCGTCAAAATAGGCCATCACACTCTTGCCTCCTTGCCGCAAGCCATATAATCTAGCAAGCAACTCATGACGATATCTCTCGGGAAGGTATCGTTGTCTCATCAAATACCTCAACCGATACCAAGGTGGTGGCTGCCCATCAACTAATTCATTACCAAATCGTTTAACATACTCCCACCAAGTGTTAGCATAGCCCTCGAGGTGAGCTATAGCGTAGCAACTCTTCTTTTCTTCCGAGATGTCATTAACTTGGAAAACTTTGTCACAAGCCGATTCCCAAGTTAAGTAGGTCTCGGGGTCACTTTCACCCTTAAAGATGGGTAGGCTCAACTTGATGGTGTTGATGCCTACGTCTCTCTCTTGGTGTCGGTTTCCCCTATCTCTATACCCCCGGTATCTCCTAGGTTCTCCTCGACCCCTTCTTAACTCCTCCTCCCTCATATAAGCATCATCAAAGGCTCCATCTCCTTCATACTCCTCTCTACCGTATCCTTCAAAGTGGGCTGGTCGGCCTTGGCCGTTTTGATTCGGAGGATTTGGAATTTGCGGTCTTTGGGTTAATGGAGCTTGGAATGGAGGGTTCGGATTTAGTGGAGGTACTTGGCGTCCAAATCCCTCTTGTGGAATTGGAGGGGCTTGGAAATGTAGTAGTCTAGTGGGGTCTCGGTTTGGAGGAAAATAGGTAGTTTGGCTTGCGGTATTTAGTGGAGCTTGGGGTGCATTTAGCATTTGGTGGACTGTTTCGGGGGTGATGGTTGCGGAGGAGGTCCTATCATGACCATTGGTAGATACATGTAGAGGAGTAGAAGGACGAGAGTTCCTTTGACTCTCCACTTGTTCTAATCTCCCACTAATAGTCGACACTTCCCCCTTTATTGCTGCCAAGTCCCCTCTCACGGCCCCAAATTCCGAATTCAACCTTTCAAGTGTCCGGGTAACGGCCTCAAGAGTGACCCTCATAGAATCAAGGGCATTAGTATCCACATTATGAGACGTAGCTCCTTCCATTGTCAAGATATTATCCGCTTTAGTTCACCACAAGTTCGTGTTCCACAAGTGTTGTATAATTGGCTAGTAACCGTGAAATTTTTAAGGTATGAGTAAGCTCTTATCCGGAATGGATTCTTGTTTGAAGACTCAAAGAATTCTTGCCGGACTAGAGTCAAAAATCAGCAATTCATTCAAACGAATAAAAGCACTCAAATAATCATTGACACGAACAAACGGTTCAAGGAACTAGTTGACAACCTAGTAGGAAGGTACTAGTTTGTTAATTAGTTCTAGGACCAAGTAAGGGAAACCAAGGATCAACAATTAGCAACCAAAGAATATCCTAAGTTGAGCTTATAGTGACGTGGCAGCATGCAATGGTTCCACACGTTCTTCTTCTCTTTTTTTTTTTTTTTTTTGTGTTAATATTCACACAACTTGTTATAGTTTGCAAAGTGTTTTGGTGGGAAAAATAAAATCTTGTAGTATTTCACCCTTTTCAAACTCAAGAAAGTGAGGTTTGGTTGACTAATCCCACAAAACAAGGCTCCTTGAATTAGGGAAAAGTGATTGACAAGACTAGAAGGTGATGGGTGCAAGTCTTTCATAACAACTTTATAGCTCGTCTTACAACTTGAGCACACAACAAGATGAACAAGATGAAGCAAGTTCAAAAGATGAACACCTCAACAAACTTCATCAACTTCTTTAGCACATAAACACACAACCACCGATTTTTCTTTTGGTTATCAACAACATACAACTTTCGGCCACTTCAAGTCACTACACAATGTTCAAGTTTTCAAGCTCAACTTTTGGATCTAGACACCTTAGTGTTGGTGAGAAAGAAACCAACACTAGAATCTCACTAAACAAGCAAAATAACACCTAGATCTAAACATACAACATCATTCTTGGTTTCAACTTTTAATGGACAGATTTTCAGAATTTCTTTTTGGTGTTGTTTGTTTAAGCCATGAACTAGCCCAAGATGGGTTATGTTGGAACACAACCGGTCTCGCTTTGATACCAAATGATACGGAATCAAACCAACAACACCAAGAGCTTCAAGTAGGCTCGGATTTCAGTCCAACAACACAAGAACAACAAGTTTAAGTTTCGGTTTTTCAGTCCAACAACACAAGAACAACAAGATAGATAACAATGCTAGTGAATCGAAAAGAGCCCCACACGGCTTCACTAGACTTTAAGATAACAAAATCAACAACAACAACAAGATAAAGAAAGATAGATAACTTGACATATAACATTCAAGAAACTAAGAACCCTACACCAAGAGAGGACCCTAAGTCTAATGAATATAAACACCAAGTTCTTACGAGGACCAAGAGGCACTCAACGACCTCAAAACCCTTGTTTCTAGCCAAAGAGACAACACAAGTATCCCTCTACTTGTGAGATAATAGGGACGGCTTCTAAGAGTGGAAGAGAGACGAAATGTTTAGTGTTTTTAGGTTACAAAATCAGCATTCCAAAAAACTAAGGAATAACTCTCTAACATGTTCTATTTATACTACAAACAAAAGGGGTAAAATGACCCATCCGCCCTTGCTTCTTGTGCCAACCTTGGAGAGTAGTTTATTACACATTAAGACCTCTCTTCACACATAAAAACATTTAGGTCCTTGGTTGGTTCAATCACCAACTCACACACGGCCATTTGCATGAACAAAGCTTAGAGTTTTTGTAATTCCCGAGCTTGGCTTCGTGTGAAAGGCCGTGTACCTGTGGAGGCTGCCCCAACCGTATCAAGATCAGCAGTAGCATTCTAATCGCAGAGTTGCAGTGAGTCCTCATCCATTCGAGGATGATATTATTTTATTTCATTCATTATTTCAGTTTTGTTCTACTAGACGAAGTTAGTTGGAAACATGTTCCTTCAACTCCTTATTTCAGATAGTATTTAGAGTCTTTTAGATTTAGTTCAGATTTTAGATTCAACTTTCAGTTGTTTTGGGTATTTGTTACCCTATATGGATGTTATTATTTATCAGATATTCTATTCAGTTAAACCTTATGGACTATTGTTTTAGTTTTCCATATTCTACAAGTATATTATGCAGTGTACAGGTACAGATATCAGTCATGGGTTAGCTTGTGACCCCTCAGGGTCATGAGCACCGTGTAGCATTCCAGTTCAGTAAATCGGGGTATTACAAACTTGGTATTAGATCCTAAGGTTCAATAGAGTCCTAGGAAGTATGAAAGCTGCATCTAGTAGAGTTTTGTGCATGGGTGTGTTGCGCGACACATTTAAGTGCAAGAGGATATGAGATGTTTTAGGAACAATTTCCCCTCTTTTAGTATTCATGTTGTGCTAGTGAGCATAATCTCAAGTTAAACTCTCAGTCTAATCCGTTTTTCTCTTATTTTAGAATATGCCTCCAAAGAGAAAAAACCATCCCTCTCCTCAACCCAAAGATCCTTTGGGTGAACATGTTTCTCAAGCGGAGTTTAGGGCTACATTCACCATACTTGATCAGTCTGTGGCTACCCAAAAATGAATGGCCACCAGTTATTTCGGTTAATCTATGGATAACTCAGCCGCAACTAGGATTTGGGACTTCACCTGAATGAACCCTCCATCTTTCTTCGGGTCTAAGTCTGATAAAGACCCTCAGGAATTCATTGACCAAGTTCAGAAGGTGATACGGTTGGGGCAGCCTCCACAGGTACACGGCCTTTCACACGAAGCCAAGCTCGGGAATTACAAAAACTCCAAGCTTTGTTCATGCAAATGGCCGTGTGTGAGTTGGTGATTGAACCAACCAAGGACCTAAACGTTTTTATGTGTGAAGAGAGGTCTTAATGTGTAATAAACTACTCTCCAAGGTTGGCACAAGAAGCAAGGGCGGATGGGTCATTTTACCCCTTTTGTTTGTAGTATAAATAGAACATGTTAGAGAGTTATTCCTTAGTTTTTGAAGGCTGATTTTGTAACCTAAAAACACTAAACATTTCGTCTCTCTTCCACTCTTAGAAGCCGTCCCTATTATCTCACAAGTAGAGGGATACTTGTGTTGTCTCTTTGGCTAGAAACAAGGGTTTTGAGGTCGTTGAGTGCCTCTTGGTCCTCGTAAGAACTTGGTGTTTATATTCATTAGACTTAGGGTCCTCTCTTGGTGTAGGGTTCTTAGTTTCTTGAATGTTATATGTCAAGTTATCTATATTTCTTTATCTTGTTGTTGTTGTTGATTTTGTTATCTTAAAGTCTAGTGAAGCCGTGTGGGGCTCTTTTCGATTCACTAGCATTGTTATCTATCTTGTTGTTCTTGTGTTGTTGGACTGAAAAACCGAAACTTAAACTTGTTGTTCTTGTGTTGTTGGACTGAAATCCGAGCCTACATGAAGCTCTTGGTGTTGTTGGTTTGATTCCGTATCATTTGGTATCAAAGCGAGACCGGTTGTGTTCCAACATAACCTATCTTGGGCTAGTTCACGGCTTAAACAAACAACACCAAAAAGAAATTCTGAAAATCTATCCATTAAAAGTTGAAACCAAGAATGATGTTGTATGTTTAGATCTAGGTGTTATTTTGCTTGTTTAGTGAGTTTCTAGTGTTGGTTTCTTTCTCACCAACACTAAGGTGTCTAGATCCAAAAGTTGAGCTTGAAAACTTGAACATTGTGTAGTGACTTGAAGTGGCCGAAAGTTGTATGTTGTTGATAACCAAAAGAAAAATCGGTGGCTGTGTGTTTATGTGCTAAAGAAGTTGATGAAGTTTGTTGAGGTGTTCATCTTTTGAACTTGTTCATCTTGTTCATCTTGTTGTGTGCTCAAGTTGTAAGACAAGCTATAAAGTTGTTGTGATAGACTTGCACCCATCACCTTCTAGTCTTGTCAATCACTTTTCCCTAATTCAAGGAGCCTTGTTTTGTGGGATTAGTCAACCAAACCTCACTTTCTTGAGTTTGAAAAGGGTGAAATACTACAAGATTTTATTTTTCCCACCAAAACACTTTGCAAACTATAACAAGTTGTGTGAATATTAACACACAAAAAAAAAAAATAAGAGAGAAGAAGAACGTGTGGAACCATTGCATGCTGCCACGTCACTATAAGCTCAACTTAGGATATTCTTTGGTTGCTAATTGTTGATCCTTGGTTTCCCTTACTTGGTCCTAGAACTAATTAACAAACTAGTACCTTCCTACTAGGTTGTCAACTAGTTCCTTGAACCGTTTGTTCGTGTCAGCGATTATTTGAGTGCTTTTATTCGTTTGAATGAATTGCTGATTTTTGACTCTAGTCCGGCAAGAATTCTTTGAGTCTTCAAACAAGAATCCATTCCGGATAAGAGCTTACTCATACCTTAAAAATTTCACGGTTACTAGCCAATTATACAACACTTGTGGAACACGAACTTGTGGTGAACTAAAGCGGATAATATCTTGACAATGGAAGGAGCTACGTCTCATAATGTGGATACTAATGCCCTTGATTCTATGAGGGTCACTCTTGAGGCCGTTACCCGGACACTTGAAAGGTTGAATTCGGAATTTGGGGCCGTGAGAGGGGACTTGGCAGCAATAAAGGGGGAAGTGTCGACTATTATTAGTGGGAGATTAGAACAAGTGGAGAGTCAAAGGAACTCTCGTCCTTCTACTCCTTTACATGTATCTACCAATGGTCATGATAGGACCTCCTCCGCAACCATCACCCCCGAAACAGTCCACCAAATGCTAAATGCACCCAAAGCTCCACTAAATACCGCAAGCCAAACTACCTATTTTCCTCCAAACCGAGACCCCACTAGACCACTACATTTCCAAGCCCCTCCAATTCCACAAGAGGGATTTGGACGCCAAGTACCTCCACTAAATCCGAACCCTCCATTCCAAGATCCATTAACCCAAAGACCGCAAATTCCAAATCCTCCGAATCAAAACGGCCAAGGCCGACCAGCCCACTTTGAAGGATACGGTAGAGAGGAGTATGAAGGAGATGGAGCCTTTGATGATGCTTATATGAGGGAGGAGGAGTTAAGAGGGGGTCGAGGAGAACCTAGGAGATACCGGGGGTATGGAGATAGGGGAAACCGACACCAAGAGAGAGACATAGGCATCAACACCATTAAGTTGAGCCTACCCATCTTTAAGGGTGAAAGTGACCCCGAGACCTACTTAACTTGGGAATCGGCTTGTGATAAAGTTTTCCAAGTTAATGACATCTCGGAAGAAAAGAAGAGTTGCTACGCTATAGCTCACCTCGAGGGCTATGCTAACACTTGGTTGGAGTATGTTAAACGATTTGGTAATGAATTAGTTGATGGGCAGCCACCACCTTGGTATCGATTGAGGTATTTGATGAGACAACGATACCTTCCCGAGAGATATCGTCATGAGTTGCTTGCTAGATTATATGGCTTGCGGCAAGGAGGCAAGAGTGTGATGGCCTATTTTGACGAGTTCCAACAACTCATGTTGAAACTTGATCATCGTGGGGAGCAAATCAGTCACGACATCATCCGGTTCAAGTGTGGGTTGAACAAAGAGATCTCCACTCATTTGACCCTTCACCGGTTTGAAACCATTGACGGTATATTCCAAGCGGCCCTTGAGATTGAAAGGGAACTTAAGGAGAGATCATCCTTCAAGGCAAGGGTACAAACCCCCTCGGGTTGGCCCAAAAACAAGGACCAACCCGCCCCTACGAAGCTGCCCGAGTCCAAAACAGTCCCTAAATTCCCTCCGAAACCGGAGGCTCACAAATATCCCAACCCAAAGGGGTTCCAATGCTTCAAGTGCCAAGGTTGGGGGCATAAGGCCAATGAATGTCCGAACCGGCGCAATGTGATCCTACGAGAAGGGAAAGTGTACTACTTTGGTGAGGAGGTGGTTTCCGAAAGGGGGGAGGATGAGGCCGAGCCTCAAGATGGAGAGGGAGCTGAAAATGGGCCGAATGATGATGAATTAGATGGTAGTGAAGATGTCTATCCACAAGAAGGGGAGTGTGTGGTTCCAAACTTTGTGGTTAGACGTGTCATGATTAGTAAGGCGATAGATGACCCGAGTCAAAGGGAAAATCTATTCCATACTAAGTGTCTTGTAAAGGGGAGTGTGTGCACCTTGGTGATTGATAGTGGTAGTTGTACAAATGTTGCGAGCCATGCTATGGTAAATTTCTTGAAGCTACCAACTACACTACACACTAGTCCTTACAAGCTACAATGGTTGAACGATTGTGGTGAATTAAAGGTGATGGCAGATGGCCAGTCATCTCAGGTTTGGAAAGGATGACACCCAAAGGGGGTGTGGGTCCATCTCGAGTTGGCCTTGGTGGGGGTGTGTGATCGGGTTCGTGACCCTTTGGTTCAGGGCCTTTAAAGGGTGGGATGCGCCTTCCTCTACCAGCTATAGCTTTTAGAGCAGTTGGTTAGTGGCTCACCCTTAAGGTTTGGTATCAGAGCTAGGTCACGGGTTCGAATCCCGCTTATACCATGCGCAGGTTCGAGGGCGAACCTTTCCCTAAGAAAGGGGGGATGATGGCAGATGGCCAGTCATCTCAGGTTTGGAAAGGATGACACCCAAAGGGGGTGTGGGTCCATCTCGAGTTGGCCTTGGTGGGGGTGTGTGATCGGGTTCGTGACCCTTTGGTTCAGGGCCTTTAAAGGGTGGGATGCGCCTTCCTCTACCAGCTATAGCTTTTAGAGCAGTTGGTTAGTGGCTCACCCTTAAGGTTAATGATACAAGATCAAACCAACAACACCAAGAGCAACAAGTAGGTTCGGATTTCAGTCCAACAACACAAGAATAACAAGTTCAATTTTCAGTTTTCAGCACACAACAAGAGAGCAAATAGATGAACAAGAATGCTAGTGAATCGAAAGTAGCCCCACACGGCTTCACTAGTCTTTAAAGATAACAAAATTAACAACACCAACAACAACAAGATAAAGAAAAGATAGATAACTTGACATATAACATTCAAGATACTAAGAACCCTAACATCAAGAGAGGACCCTAAGTCTAGAGAATGTAAACACCAAGTTCTTACAAGGACCAAGAGGCACTCAAAGACCTCAAAACCCTTGTTTCTAGCCAAAGATACAACACAAGTATTCCTCTACTTGTGAGATGTTGGAGGCGGCTCCAAGGGTGGAAGAGAGAGGAAATGTTGTGATATTTTAGGTTACAAAAATCAGATTTCAAAAACTATCTAATAACTCTCTCACATCTTCTATTTATACTACAAAAGGAAAGGGGTAAAATGACTCATCCGCCCTTGCTTCTTGTGCCAACCTTGGAGAGTAGTTTATTACACATTAGGACCCCTCTTCACACATAAAAACGTTTAAGTCCTTGGTTGGTTCAATCACCAACTCACACACGGCCATTTGCATGAACAAAGCTTGGAGTTTTTGTAATTCCCGAGCTTGGCTTCGTGTGAAAGGCCGTGTGGCTGTCCTAACCGTATCATCCTCTCCATCTTGAGAGGAATTTGGCCTCAAATTCAGCATTTGGTCATCTTCAACCGCATCCACGAGGGAGAGATCACCAACGTTGAAAGTGTTGTGCACTTGATATTCCGGTGGAAGGTCAATCTTGTAGGCGTTGTCATTGATCCTCTCAAGTACTTGGAAAGGACCATCACCCCTTGGCAGCAATTTGGACTTCCTATGAGCTGGAAACCGGTCTTTTCGAAGATGCACCCACACCCAATCTCCGGGTTCAAGCACAAGCCTTCTTCTCCCTTTGTTTGCCCTTTTGGCAATCTCTTGATTCTTCTTTTCAAGCTTGATCCGCACCGTCTCATGCATTTTCTTCATTGCCTCGGCTCTTTTGTTTCCATCTAAGCTGGTCATGAGATCACTAGACAAAGGAGTGAGATCTAAAGGGGTAAGGGGATTCAGGCCGTAAACACATTCAAAGGGAGTCATTCCCGTGCTCGAATGTATTACCCGGTTGTAGGCAAATTCCACTAAGGGTAGGTGATCTTCCCATGAAGTCAGTTTACCTTTAACCATAGAACGTAGCATAGACCCTAAGGTTCTATTTACTACCTCCGTTTGGCCATCGGTTTGTGGGTGGCAAGACGTGGAGAAAAGTAACTTCGTTCCAAGCCTACCCCACATGGACTTCCAAAAGAGACTTAGGAACTTGGAGTCCCTATCGCTCACAATAGTCCTCGGTACCCCGTGAAGCTTGACAACATGTTCAACAAATAATGAAGCTACACTACTAGCATCCTCGGTTTTAGTACATGGAATAAAATGAGCCATTTTAGAGAATCTATCAACAATAACAAAAATGCTATCTCGGCCCTTTCTAGTCCTTGGCAGCCCCAAAACAAAATCCATCAAGATGTCCAACCAAGGCCTAAGGGGAGTAGGGAGTGGGGTGTATAATCCTTGGGGTAAGAGACGAGATTTCGCACTCCGGCAGGCCACGCATTGACTACAAATTTTAGTGACGTCTTTGCGTATTTTGGGCCAATAGAAGTTCTCCTCTAAGATTCCGAGGGTCTTGTCTACCCCAAAGTGACCCATGAGGCCTCCGTCATGGGCCTCCCTTACAAATAATTCCCTCCAAGAACTAGAAGGAACACACAACCTCCTCCCTTTGAACAAATACCCATCGAACCGAGAGTAGGAGGAATGGTTATTCTCCTTGAGCCAACGGTCCCTTCCCCACTCTTCGCATTCCCTAAAAATAGGAGCAAAGGTAGGATCCTCGGGATACAACAACCGCAAGCTCTCAAAACCCATCAATTTCGAAGACAAGGTAGCAACAAGCACATGCTTCCTAGACAAGGCATCGGCAACAACATTTTCCTTTCCCCTTTTGTAATGAATTACATAAGGGAAAGTCTCGATGAACTCAATCCACTTAGCATGACGCCTATTCAGCTTGTCTTGGCTCTTAAGGTGTTTCAACGACTCATGATCCGTTCGTATCACAAACTCCTTAGGCCACAAATAATGTTGCCAATTTCCCAAAGCTCTAACAAGGGCGTACAACTCCAAATCATAAGTTGAGTAATTAAGAGTTGCCCCTTTGAGCTTTTCACTGAAATAAGCAACGGGCTTACCTTCTTGCATCAAAACAGCCCCGATACCAACTTTACTAGCATCACACTCTATTTCAAACATCTTATCAAAATCGGGCAATTGCAATAAAGGCGCCGAGATGAGCGTAGCTTTCAAGGCCTCAAAAGCCCTAGCTTGCTCATCACCCCATTTAAAGGGTCCGTCCTTTTTAATTACCTCGGTCAAGGGGGCTGCTATGGAACTAAATCCTTTGACAAACCTCCTATAAAAGCTTGCCAACCCGTGGAAACTTCGGATTTCTCCAATAGTTTTAGGGGTCGGCCAACTTCGGATAGAGTCTATCTTGGAATCGTCCACTTCCACACCCCGTGAGCTCACGACAAAACCCAAGAATATAACTTTATCAACACCAAAAGAACACTTCTCCATGTTGGCATACAGCTTCTCCTTTCGGAGCACATCAAACACACATCTCAAATGCATTACATGATCATTAATAGATTTACTATACACCAACACATCATCAAAGTAAACCACCACAAACTTTCCAATATAAGGCTTCATTACATGATTCATTAGCCTCATAAATGTGCTAGGAGCATTGGTAAGGCCGAAGGGCATGACCAGCCACTCATATAGACCGAATTTGGTCTTGAATGCGGTCTTCCACTCATCACCGGGTTGCATGCGAATTTGGTGATAGCCGCTCCTAAGGTCCACTTTAGAAAACAAACAAGATCCGTGGAGCTCATCTAACATATCATCTAGTCTAGGAATTGGATGACGATACCTTATAGTGATTTTGTTGATGGCTCTACAATCGACGCACATGCGCCAAGTTCCGTCCTTCTTTGGTACCAAAAGCACCGGAACAGCACACGGACTCATGCTTTCCTTGATGTATCCCTTGTTGAGAAGCTCCTCAACTTGCCTCTCAAGCTCCTTAGTGTCCATGGGATTGCTCCTATAGGCCGGTTTGTTTGGAAGTTGTGAACCCGGCACCAAATCAATTTGGTGCTCAATTCCCCGAAGTGGGGGCAATCCTTGCGGAAGTTCTTGAGGAAATACATCTTCATACTCCTGCAACGCACAAGAAATCAAAGGGGAAATGGAAGAATTAGTGGGGTTAGTATTAAAACAATGGGCCAACAGTAACATCGGCTTGTTTTCATCATGGTCCACGAAGAGTTCTTTCCTCCTAGCCAACATCACTACGTTTTCCATCTCCTTTGTGGTTGGGACAGATTCGGATGGCCCTACTTCCTCACCTACGGCATCCCCCCCCTTTTCTCCTTTCCCGGTTTCCTTTCCCTTTCCTTTTTAGTTTCCTTTCTCCAATAGTTTTAGGGGTCGGCCAACTTCGGATAGAGTCTATCTTGGAATCGTCCACTTCCACACCCCGTGAGCTCACGACAAAACCCAAGAATATAACTTTATCAACACCAAAAGAACACTTCTCCATGTTGGCATACAGCTTCTCCTTTCGGAGCACATCAAACACACATCTCAAATGCATTACATGATCATTAATAGATTTACTATACACCAACACATCATCAAAGTAAACCACCACAAACTTTCCAATATAAGGCTTCATTACATGATTCATTAGCCTCATAAATGTGCTAGGAGCATTGGTAAGGCCGAAGGGCATGACCAGCCACTCATATAGACCGAATTTGGTCTTGAATGCGGTCTTCCACTCATCACCGGGTTGCATGCGAATTTGGTGATAGCCGCTCCTAAGGTCCACTTTAGAAAACAAACAAGATCCGTGGAGCTCATCTAACATATCATCTAGTCTAGGAATTGGATGACGATACCTTATAGTGATTTTGTTGATGGCTCTACAATCGACGCACATGCGCCAAGTTCCGTCCTTCTTTGGTACCAAAAGCACCGGAACAGCACACGGACTCATGCTTTCCTTGATGTATCCCTTGTTGAGAAGCTCCTCAACTTGCCTCTCAAGCTCCTTAGTGTCCATGGGATTGCTCCTATAGGCCGGTTTGTTTGGAAGTTGTGAACCCGGCACCAAATCAATTTGGTGCTCAATTCCCCGAAGTGAGGGCAATCCTTGCGGAAGTTCTTGAGGAAATACATCTTCATACTCCTGCAACGCACAAGAAATCAAAGGGGAAATGGAAGAATTAGTGGGGTTAGTATTAAAACAATGGGCCAACAGTAACATCGGCTTGTTTTCATCATGGTCCACGAAGAGTTCTTTCCTCCTAGCCAACATCACTACGTTTTCCATCTCCTTTGTGGTTGGGACAGATTCGGATGGCCCTACTTCCTCACCTACGGCATCCCCCCCCTTTTCTCCTTTCCCGGTTTCCTTTCCCTTTCCTTTTAACTCTCTCATCTTTTGATGCCACTCATGTACTTGGGAGGGTGAAAGAGGGTGAAGTGTGACCTTTCGGCCATCCTTCTCAAGCGTATACCGGTTGGACCTCCCATCGTGTTTAGTAGACCTATCATATTGCCATGGTCTACCTAACAACAAGTGACATGCTTGCATTGGGATCACGTCACAAAGCACTTCATCGTGGTAGTTTCCTACCTTAAACCGAATCACACATTGCCTTGCGACCCTTAATTCACCACAATCGTTCAACCATTGTAGCTTGTAAGGACTAGTGTGTGGTGTAGTTGGCAGCTTCAAGAAATTTACCATAGCTTGGCTCGCAACATTCGTACAACTACCACTATCAATCACCAAGGTGCACACACTCCCCTTTACAAGACACTTAGTATGGAATAGATTTTCCCTTTGACTCGGGTCATCTATCGCCTTACTAATCATGACACGTCTAACCACAAAGTTAGGAACCACACACTCCCCTTCTTGTGGATAGGCATCTTCACTACCATCTAATTCATCATCATTCGGCCCATTTTCAGCTTCCTCTCCATCTTGAGGCTCGGCCTCATCCTCCCCCCTTTCGGAAACCACCTCCTCACCAAGGTAGTACACTTTCCCTTCTCGTAGGATCACATTGCGCCGGTTCGGACATTCATTGGCCTTATGCCCCCAACCTTGGCACTTGAAGCATTGGAATCCCTTTGGGTTGGGATATTTGTGAGCCTCCGGTTTCGGAGGGAATTTAGGGACTGTTTTGGACTCGTAGTGGACTGTTTTGGACTCGGGCAGCTTCGTAGGGGCGGGTTGGTCCTTGTTTTTGGGCCAACCCGAGGGAGCTTGTACCCTTGCCTTGAAGGATGATCTCTCCTTAAGTTCCCTTTCAATCTCTAGGGCCGCTTGGAATATACCGTCGATGGTTTCAAACCGATGAAGGGTCAAATGAGTGGAGATCTCTTTGTTCAACCCACACTTGAACCGGATGATGTCATGACTGATTTGCTCCCCACGATGATCAAGTTTCAACATGAGTTGTTGGAACTCGTCAAAATAGGCCATCACACTCTTGCCCCCTTGCCGCAAGCCATATAACCTAGCAAGCAACTCATGACGATATCTCTCGGGAAGGTATCGTTGTCTCATCAAATACCTCAACCGAAACCAAGGTGGTGGCTGCCCATCGACTAATTCATTACCAAATCGTTTAACATACTCCCACCAAGTGTTAGCATAGCCCTCGAGGTGAGCTATAGCGTAGCAACTCTTCTTTTCGTCCGAGATGTCATTAACTTGGAAAACTTTGTCACAAGCCGATTCCCAAGTTAAGTAGGCCTCGGGATCACTTTCACCCTTAAAGATGGGTAGGCTCAACTTGATGGTGTTGATGCCTACATCTCTCTCTTGGTGTCGGTTTCCCCTATCTCCATACCCCCGGTATCTCCTAGGTTCTCCTCGACCCCCTCTTAACTCCTCCTCCCTCATATAAGCATCATCAAAGGCTCCATCTCCTTCATACTCCCCTCTACCGTATCCTTCAAAGTGGGCTGGTCGGCCTTGGCCGTTTTGAGTCGGAGGATTTGGAATTTGCGGTCTTTGGGTTAATGGAGCTTGGAATGGAAGGTTCGGATTTAGTGGAGGTACTTGTCGTCCAAATCCCTCTTGTGGAATTGGAGGGGCTTGGAAATGTAGTGGTCTAGTGGAGTCTCGGTTTGGAGGAAAATAGGTAGTTTGACTTGCGGTATTTAGTGGAGCTTGGGGTGCATTTAGCATTTGGTGGACTGTTTCGGGGGTGATGGTTGCGGAGGAGGTCCTATCATGACCATTGGTAGATACGTGTAGAGGAGTAGAAGGACGAGAGTTCCTTTGACTCTCCACTTGTTCTAATCTCCCACTAATAGTCGACACTTCCCCCTTTATGGCTGCCAAGTCCCCTCTCACGGCCCCAAATTCAGAATTCAACCTTTCAAGTGTCCGGGTAACGGCCTCAAGAGTGACCCTCATAGAATCAAGGGCATTAGTATCCGCATTATGAGACGTAGCTCCTTCCATTGTCAAGATATTATCCGCTTTAGTTCACCACAAGTTCGTGTTCCACAAGTGTTGTATAATTGGCTAGTAACCGTGAAATTTTCAAGGTATGAGTGAGCTCTTATCCGGAATGGATTCTTGTTTGAAGACTCAAAGAATTCTTGCCGGACTAGAATCAAAAATCAGCAACTCATTCAAACGAATAAAAGCACTCAAATAATCGTTGACACGAACAAACGGTTCAAGGAACTAGTTGACAACCTAGTAGGAATGTACTAGTTTGTTAATTAGTTCTAGGACCAATTAAGGGAAACCAAGGATCAACAATTTGCAACCAAAGAATATCCTAAGTTGAGCTTATAGTGACGTGGCAGCATGCAATGGTTCCACCCGTTCCTCTTATCTTTTTTTTTTTTTTTGTTTTGTGTTAATATTCACACAACTTGTTATAGTTTGCAAGATGTTTTGGTGGGAAAAATAAAATCTTGTAGTCTTTCAACCTTTTCAAACTCAAGAAAGTGGTGTTTGGTTGACCAATCCCACAAAACAAGGCTCCTTGAATTAGGGAAAAGTGATTGACAAGACTAGAGGGTGAGGGGTGCAAGTCTTTCACAACAACTTTATAACTTGTCTTACAACTTGAGCACACAACAAGATGAACAAGATGAACAAGTTCAAAAGATGAACACCTCAACAAACTCCATCAACTTCTTTAGCACATAACACATAACCACCGATTTTTCTTTTGCTCATCAACAACATACAACCTTCGGCCACTTCAAGTCACTACTCAATGTTCAAGTTTTCAAGCTCAACTTTCGGATCTAGACACCTTAGTGTTGGTGAGAAAGAAACCAACACTAGAAACTCACTAAACAAGCAAAATAACGCCTAGGTCTAGACATGCAACATCATTCTCGGTTTTCAACTTTTAATGGACAGATTTTTCAGAACTTCCCTTTGGTATTGCTTGTTTAGACCGTGAACTAGCCCAAGATGGGTTATGTTGGAACACAACCGGTCTTGCTTTGATACCAAATGATACAAGATCAAACCAACAACACCAAGAGCAACAAGTAGGTTCGGATTTCAGTCCAACAACACAAGAATAACAAGTTCAATTTTCAGTTTTCAGCACACAACAAGAGAGCAAATAGATGAACAAGAATGCTAGTGAATCGAAAGTAGCCCCACACGGCTTCACTAGTCTTTAAAGATAACAAAATTAACAACAACAACAACAACAAGATAAAGAAAAGATAGATAACTTGACATATAACATTCAAGATACTAAGAACCCTAACATCAAGAGAGGACCCTAAGTCTAGAGAATGTAAACACCAAGTTCTTACAAGGACCAAGAGGCACTCAAAGACCTCAAAACCCTTGTTTCTAGCCAAAGATACAACACAAGTATTCCTCTACTTGTGAGATGTTGGAGGCGGCTCCAAGGGTGGAAGAGAGAGGAAATGTTGTGATATTTTAGGTTACAAAAATCAGATTTCAAAAACTATCTAATAACTCTCTCACATCTTCTATTTATACTACAAAAGGAAAGGGGTAAAATGACTCATCCGCCCTTGCTTCTTGTGCCAACCTTGGAGAGTAGTTTATTACACATTAGGACCCCTCTTCACACATAAAAACGTTTAAGTCCTTGGTTGGTTCAATCACCAACTCACACACGGCCATTTGCATGAACAAAGCTTGGAGTTTTTGTAATTCCCGAGCTTGGCTTCGTGTGAAAGGCCGTGTGGCTGTGCTAACCGTATCAAAAGGTCACAAGGCAATGTGTGATTCGGTTTAAGGTGGGAAACTACCACGATGAAGTGCTTTGTGACGTGATCCCAATGCAAGCATGTCACTTGTTGTTAGGTAGACCATGGCAATATGATAGGTCTACTAAACACGATGGGAGGTCCAACCGGTATACGCTTGGGAAGGATGGACGAAAGGTCACACTTCACCCTCTTTCACCCTCCTTAGTAAATGAGTGGCATCAAAAGATGAGAGAGTTGAAGGGAAAGGGGAAGGAATCCGGAAGTAGGTGAGGAAGTAGGGACATCCGAGGCTGTCCCAACGACAAGGGAGATGGAAAACGTAGTGATGTTGGCTAGGAGGAAAGAACTCTTCGTGGACCATGATGAAAACAAGCCGATGTTACTTTTGGCCCATTGTTTTAATACTAACCCCACTAATTCTTCCATTTCCCCTTTGATTTCTTGTGTGTTGCAGGAGTATGAAGATGTATTTCCTCAAGAACTTCCGCAAGGATTGCCCCCACTTCGGGGAATTGAGCACCAAATTGATTTGGTGCCGGGTTCACAACTTCCAAACAAACCGGCCTATAGGAGCAATCCCATGGACAACTAAGGAGCTTGAAAGACAAGTTGAGGAGCTTCTCAACAAGGGATACATCAAGGAAAGCATGAGTCCGTGTGTTGTTCCGGTGCTTTTGGTACCGAAGAAGGACGGAACTTGGCGCATGTGCGTCGATTGTAGAGCCATCAACAAAATCACAATAAGGTATCGTCATCCAATCCCTAGACTAGATGATATGTTAGATGAGCTCCACGGATCTTGTTTGTTTTCTAAAGTGGACCTTAGGAGCGGCTATCACCAAATTCGCATGCAACCCGGTGATGAGTGGAAGACCGCATTCAAGACCAAATTCGGTCTATATGAGTGGCTGGTCATGCCCTTCGGCCTTACCTGATACAAGATCAAACCAACAACAACAAGAACATCAAGTAGACTCGGATTTCAGTCCAACAACACCAAGAACAACAAGTTTAATATTCAGTTTTTCAGCCCAACAACACAAGAACAACAAGATAGACAACAATGCTAGTGAATCGAAAAGAGCCCCACACGGCTTCACTAGACTTTAAGATAACAAAATCGACAACAACAACAAGATAAAGAAGGATAGATAACTTGACATATAACATTCAAGAAACTAAGAACCCTAACATCAAGAGAGGACCCTAAGTCTAATGAATATAAACACCAAGTTCTTACGAGGACCAAGAGGCACTCAAAGACCTCAAAACCCTTGTTTCTAGCCAAAGAGACAACACAAGTATCCCTCTACTTGTGAGGAAATAGTGGCGGCTTCCAAGAGTGGAAGAGAGAGAGAAATGTTTAGTATTTTAGGTTACAAATTTCAGCATTCAAAAATCTAAAGACTAACTCTCTAACATGTTCTATTTATACTACAAACAAAAGGGGTAAAATGACCCATCCGCCCTTGCTTCTTGTGCCAACCTTGAAGAGTAGTTTATTACACATTAGGACCCCTCTTCACACATAAAAACGTTTAGGTCCTTGGTTGGTTCAATCACCAACTCACACACGGCCACTTGCATGAACAAAGCTTGGAGTTTTTGTAATTCCCGAGCTTGGCTTCGTGTAAAAGGCCGTGTACGTGTGGAGGCTGCCCCAACCGTATCATCCTCTCCATCTTGAGAGGAATTTGACCTCAAATTCAGCATTTGGTCATCTTCAACCGCATCAACGAGGGAGAGATCACCAACGTTGAAAGTGTTGTGCACTTGATATTCCGGTGGAAGGTCAATCTTGTAGGCGTTGTCATTGATTCTCTCAAGTACTTGGAAAGGACCATCACCCCTTGGCAGCAATTTGGACTTCCTTTGAGCTGGAAACCGATTCTTTCGAAGATGCACCCACACCCAATCTCCGGGTTCAAGCACAAGCCTTCTTCTCCCTTTATTTACCCTTTTTGCAACCTCTTGGTTCTTCTTTTCAAGCTTGAGCCGCACCGTCTCATGCATTTTCTTCATTACCTCGGCTCTTTTATTTCCATCTAAGCTGGTCATGAGATCACTAGACAAAGGAGTGAGATCTAAAGGGGTAAGGGGATTTAGGCCGTAAACACATTCAAAGGGAGTCATTCCCGTGCTCGAATGTATTACCCGGTTGTATGCAAACTCCACCAAGGGTAGGTGATCTTCCCATGAAGTCAGTTTACCCTTAACCATAGAACGTAGCATAGACCCTAAGGTTCTATTTACTACCTCCGTTTGGCCATCGGTTTGTGGGTGGCAAGACGTGGAGAAAAGTAACTTCGTTCCAAGCCTACCCCACATGGACTTCCAAAAGAGACTTAGGAACTTGGAGTCCCTATCGCTCACAATAGTCCTCGGTACCCCCGTGAAGCTTGACAACATGTTCAACAAATAATGAAGCTACACTACGAGCATCCTCGGTTTTAGCACATGGAATAAAATGAGCCATTTTAGAGAATCTATCAACAATAACAAAAATGCTATCTCGCCCCTTTCTAGTCCTTGGCAGCCCCAAAACAAAATCCATCGAAATGTCCAACCAAGGCCTAAGGGGAGTAGGGAGTGGGGTGTACAATCCTTGAGGTAGGAGACGAGATTTCGCACTCCGGCAGGCCACGCATTGACTACAAATTTTAGTGACGTCTTTGCACATTTTTGGCCAATAGAAGTTCTCCTCTAAGATTCCGAGGGTCTTGTCTACCCCAAAGTGCCCCATGAGGCCTCCGTCATGGGCCTCCCTCACAAATAATTCCCTCCGAGAACTAGAAGGAACACACAACCGCCTCCTTTTGAACAAATACCCATCGAACCGAGAGTAGGAGGAATGTTCATTCTCCTTAAGCCAACGGTCCCTTCCCCACTCTTCGCATTCCCTAAAGATAGGAGCAAAGGTAGGATCCTCGGGATACAACAACCGCAAGCTCTCAAAACCCATCAATTTCGAAGACAAGGTAGCAACAAGCACATGCTTCCTAGACAAGGCATCGGCAACAACATTTTCCTTTCCCCTTTTGTAATGAATTACATAAGGGAAAGTCTCGATGATCTCAATCCACTTAGCATGACGCCTATTCAACTTGTCTTGGCTCTTAAGGTGTTTCAACGACTCATGATCCGTTCGTATCACAAACTCCTTAGGCCACAAATAATGTTGCCAATTTCCCAAAGCTCTAACAAGGGCGTACAACTCCAAATCATAAGTTGAGTAATTAAGAGTTGCCCCTTTGAGCTTTTCACTGAAATAAGCAACGGGCTTACCTTCTTGCATCAAAACAGCCCCGATGCCAACCTTACTAGCATCACACTCTACTTCAAACATCTTATCAAAATCGGGCAATTGCAATAAAGGCGCCGAGATGAGCGTAGCTTTCAAGGCCTCAAAAGCCCTAGCCTGCTCATCACCCCATTTAAAGGGTCCGTCCTTTCTAATTACCTCGGTCAAGGGGGCTGCTATGGAGCTAAATCCTTTGACAAACCTCCTATAAAAGCTTGCCAACCCGTGGAAACTTCGGATTTCTCCAATAGTTTTAGGGGTCGGCCAACTTCGAATAGAGTCTATCTTGGAATCGTCCACTTCCACACCCCTTGAGCTCACGACAAAACCCAAGAATATAACCTTATCAACACCAAAAGAACACTTCTCCATGTTGGCATACAGCTTTTCCTTTCGGAGCACATCAAACACACATCTCAAATGCATTACATGATCATCAATAGATTTACTATATACCAACACATCATCAAAGTAAACCACCACAAACTTTCCAATATAAGGCTTCATTACATGATTCATTAGCCTCATAAAGGTGCTAGGAGCATTGGTAAGGCCGAAGGGCATGACCAGCCACTCATAGAGACCGAATTTGGTCTTGAATGCGGTCTTCCACTCATCACCGGGTTGCATGCGAATTTGGTGATAGCCACTCCTAAGGTCCACTTTAGAAAACAAACAAGATCCGTGGAGCTCATCTAACATATCATCTAGTCTAGGGATTGGATGACGATACCTTATAGTGATTTTGTTGATGGCCCTACAATCGACGCACATACGCCAAGTTCCGTCCTTCTTTGGTACCAAAAGCACCGGAACAGCACACGGACTCATGCTTTCCTTGATGTATCCCTTGTTGAGAAGCTCCTCAACTTGTCTTTCAAGCTCCTTAGTGTCCATGGGATTGCTCCTATAGGCCGGTTTGTTTGGAAGTTGTGAACCCGGCACCAAATCAATTTGGTGCTCGATTCCCCGAAGTGGGGGCAATCCTTGCGGAAGTTCTTGAGGAAATACATCTTCATACTCCTGCAACACACAAGAAATCAAAGGGGAAATGGAAGAATTAGTGGGGTTAGTATTAAAACAATGGGCCAAGAGTAACATCGGCTTGTTTTCATCATGATCCACGAAGAGTTCTTTCCTCCTAGCCAACATCACTACGTTTTCCATCTCCCTTGTCGTTGGGACAGCCTCGGATGTCCCGACTTCCTCACCTACGGCACTCCCCCCTTTTCTCCCTTCCCGGATTCCTTCCCCTTTCCCTTCAACTCTCTCATCCTTTGATGCCACTCGTTTACTTGGGAGGGTGAAAGAGGATGAAGTGTGACCTTTCGGCCATCCTTCTCAAGCGTAATACCGGTTGGTCCTCCCATCGTGTTTAGTAGACCTATCATATTGCCATGGTCTACCTAACAACAAGTGACATGCTTGCATTGGGATCACGTCACAAAGTACCTCATCGTGGTAGTTTCCCACCTTAAACCGAATCACACATTGCCTTGTGACCCTTAATTCACCACAATCATTCAACCATTGTAGCTTGTAAGGACTAGTGTGTGGTGTAGTTGGTAGCTTCAAGAAATTTACCATAGCATGGCTCGCAACATTTGTACAACTACCACTATCAATCACCAAGGTGCACACATTCTCCTTTACAAGACACATAGTATGGAATAGATTTTCCCTTTGACTCGGGTCACCTATCGCCTTACTAATCATGACACGTCTAACCACAAAGTTAGGAACCACACACTCCCCTTCTTGTGGATAGACATCTTCACTACCGTCTACTTCATCATCATTCGGCCCATTTTCAGCTCCCTCTCCATCTTGAGGCTCGGCCTCATCCTCCCCCCTTTCGAATTCCACCTCCTCACCAAGGTAGTACACCTTTCCTTCTCGTAGGATCACATTGCGCCGGTTCGGACATTCATTGGCCTTATGCCCCCAACCTTGGCACTTGAAGCATTGGAACCCCTTTGGGTTGGGATATTTGTGAGCCTCCGGTTTCGGAGGAAATTTAGGGACTGTTTTGGACTCGGGCAGCTTCGTAGGTGCGGGTTGGTCCTTGTTTTTGGTCCAACCCGAGGGAGTTGGTACCCTTGCCTTGAAGGATGATCTCTCCTTAAGTTCCCTTTCAATCTCAAGGGCCGCTTGGAATATACCGTCAATGGTTTCAAACCGGTGAAGGGTCAAATGAGTGGAGATCTCTTTGTTCAACCCGCACTTGAACCGGATGATGTCGTGGCTGATTTGCTCCCCACGATGATCAAGTTTCAACATGAGTTGTTGGAACTCGTCGAAGTAGGCCATCACACTCTTGCCTCCTTGCCGCAAGCCATATAATCTAGCAAGCAACTCATGACGATATCTCTCGGGAAGGTATCGTTGTCTCATCAAATACCTCAACCGATACCAAGGTGGTGGCTGCCCATCGACTAATTCATTACCAAATCGTTTAACATACACCCACCAAGTGTTAGCATAGCCCTCAAGGTGAGCTATAGCGTAGCAACTCTTCTTTTCGTCCGAGATGTCATTAACTTGGAAAACCTTGTCACAAGCCGATTCCCAAGTTAAGTAGGCCTCGGGATCACTTTCACCCTTAAAGATGGGTAGGCTCAACTTGATGGTGTTGATGCCTACGTCTCTCTCTTGGTGTCGGTTTCCCCTATCTCCATACCCCCGGTATCTCCTAGGTTCTCCTCGACCCCCTCTTAACTCCTCCTCCCTCATATAAGCATCATCAAAGGCTCCATCTCCTTCATACTCCTCTCTACCGTATCCTTCAAAGTGGGCTGGTCGGCCTTGGCCGTTTTGATTCGGAGGATTTGGAATTTGTGGTCTTTGGTTTAATGGAGCTTGGAATGGAGGGTTCGGATATAGTGGAGGTACTTGGCGTCCAAATCCCTCTTGTGGAATTGGAGGGGCTTGGAAATGTAGTGGTCTAGTGGAGTCTCGGTTTGGAGGAAAATAGGTAGTTTGGCTTGCAGTATTTAGTGGAGCTTGGGGTGCATTTAGCATTTGGTGGACTGTTTCGGGGGTGATGGTTGCGGAGGAGGTCCTATCATGACCATTGGTAGATACATGTAGAGGAGTAGAAGGACGGGAGTTCCTTTGACTCTCCACTTGTTCTAATCTCCCACTAATAGTCGACACTTCCCCCTTTATTGCTGCCAAGTCCCCTCTCACGGCCCCAAATTCCGAATTCAACCTTTCAAGTGTCCGGGTAACGGCCTCAAGAGTGACCCTCATAGAATCAAGGGCATTAGTATCCACATTATGAGACGTAGTTCCTTCCATTGTCAAGGTATTATCCGCTTTAGTTCACCACAAGTTCGTGTTCCACAAGTGTTGTATAATTGGCTAGTAACCGTGAGATTTGTAAGGTATGAGTAAGCTCTTATCCGGAATGGATTCTTGTTTGAAGACTCAAAGAATTCTTGCCGGACTAGAGTCAAAAATCAGCAACTCATTCAAACGAATAAAGCACTCAAATAAACGTTGACACGAACAAACGGTTCAAGGAACTAGTTGACAACCTAGTAGAAATGTACTAGTTTGTTAATTAGTTCTAGGACCAAGTAAGGGAAACCAAGGATCAACAATTAGCAACCAAAGAATATCCTAAGTTGAGCTTATAGTGACGTGGCAGCATGCAATGGTTCCACACGTTTTTTCTTCTTCTCTCCTTTTTTTTTTGTTAATATTCACACACTTGTTATAGTTTGCAAAGTGTTTTTGGTGTGATACGGGACAAATGGCCTTCTTATCTTTTGATGACATCTTTGGAGGCCAACACATAGAGACTCAAGACTTGGTCACCTCGAGAAAACAAGAACATGCATGGAGGACCCGTTTTGAGCATAACTTAAAGCAATCTCGCGTGTGGAAGATTGCTTGGAGCATTTAAGATTGAGGACTCACGGTTTTGGACCTTAATTAAGGGCATTTTGGACATTACACATGGTGTATTAACACACCATGGCCGCACCTATCATTAAGGGCAAGGTGGTCTTTTTATCTTCTTTTGTAATACACTATAAATAGGTCATTTTAGCTCATTTCTTGGCAGATTTTTGGAGAATGAAGAATTGAAAACATATTCTCTCTCTTTTGAGAGTGTAACACCTTAGTTATAGGACTTGGAAAAGTCATCTTTAGCATAGGGCTTGGAAAAGCCAATATTGATCTTTGTTTGGAAACGGTAGATCTTGAGGCGAGTTCATTCCCTTGGTGGTCACCGTAAGAGTGTGGTGTTGCTATCGTAAGTTCTAAGGGTCCTTAGATTTAATATATCTTTGGGTTCTTGGGTCTTATTGTAGTTTATGTCTCACTATCTATCTCTACAATTTCTTGTAGCCGTGTGTTTGTTATTTCTTAATAATATTGTTATTGTTCTTCATGTTCTTCATTCTCGTGTGGTTAATCTAGTGTGTTGTCCGCTGAAAATAGGTGTTAATCACCTCATTACATTGTGTTCTTGTTGTAGATCTTGAATCCGAGAGGGGTCATTCAAAGGGTCCTCGGTTCTCTTGAACTTGTGGACTGTTTTGAGTGTTTGTTTTGTGTTTCCGTTATTTTTCTCGTATCATTTGGTATCAAAGCATGGCTTGATCTTGTTCCTACAAGATCAATCTTGGGCTTTCTTGTTTAAAAAAAAAAAAAAAAAAAAAAAGGAAAACTGAAATTTCCAGAAAAATAGCAATCTGTCCGTGTTTGTGTTCTTGGCCAAAATCGTGTTCTTGTTGTGTCTTGGACGAGATTTGTTGTTGTATGTCTAGATCTAATAGTGTTCTTGTTTGTTTTGTTGTTCCTAGTGTTAGTTTTCTTGTCCACTAACACTTTGAGTCTAGATCTAAACTTGAGCTTGAACTTGTTGAAAGGTTGTTGTGAACATAAGCTTGGCCATTGTGGTGGACTGTTTTGGCCTTGTGGCTTTCATCTTGTTGTTGTTACAAGCTTGGCCACGTGATATTGTTGTTAATTGGTGGATTGAGAACCATTTTGTTGAAGGTGTAGTTGTCTTGGCCAAGTGTTGGAGATATTGTTATTGTGGAATTTGGGAGTGGCCGTGTGAAAATTGTTGGTGTTCTTGGAGATTATTGTTGTAGTTCTTGGTGTTGTTGTTGTTGTTCTTGATGTTCATCACCACCTTCATATATTGTTGAAGATAAAGTGAATGTTAAATCTAAAAAGTTGAAGGAAAAGGGTGTATTATTTGTTAGTCTTGAAAGACACTACAACCAACAAAGACCTATCAATCAAGTCTCAACCACTTTCCAACACTTTTCCATGATTTACGGATCCATGTTTTAAGGAGAAGTACAATAAAGTCAAGTCTTGAAAACTTGAAATTGAAAAGGGCTCCAAGACTTGTTTGAATTTCCCTCCTTAAACAAATTCCACCAAAGTCCAAATTGAAAAATTGACCAAGACTTGAAATTGGACAACAAAAGTTGTGTGGGACCGAAACCAATACGTGACTGCCATGTCATCACTGCTACTGTTCACGCAATATTTCCGAGCTCAAAATTTTAGATTCTTAGTTTCATCTTATTGTTTCATTAGTTTCATGTCTTGATTCTAGAATTAATTAACAACTAGTAATCACCTACTTAGTTGTAGATTAATTATTGAATCCGTTTCTTCGTGTCTTCGTTGTTTGTGTGCTTTTCTCATTTTTAACTCGTAGTAACTTCTTTGTTTCAAGTTCGTAAGTGAATTTTATTTTTGTGTCTTGAGTCGATCAAACAAGAATCTATTCCGGCCGCCAAGTAGAATTGACATCCTATTGACTACCGGAGTATAAGCAACTTTCAATATTCGCCGCTCCAATTGTGAGGATCACAAAGGTGAGTGTATACGAGTGTTGGTGAGGAGCTTTACTACTAATCTTGTTTGTTCATTTTGTAGGTTTAAAGGGTGATATAAGGGGAACATGTCTTCGATAGCCGGGGATTATTGTGACTACAACATGGGAGACTATGATTGTAGTGAAGGGTTTTATGGCTACGAAGTTGAGGGAGATTGCGGAGGCTATGAAAATAGCCATGATCGAGACTTGGGCAGATTTGAAAGTTACTGTTTTAAGGGAGAAAATGAGGTGAATGAAGTGCCTAGTGCTTATGGAAACTTTGGAGATGATGTAGGACCTCGTGATGGATCTTATGATGATGTTGGGGCACGTGAGGAGTCTTACACTTCTTACTCCGAACCTAGATTTGGTGTTAGGTATAACCCTTTTGTTTGCAAAGCTTATGAGAGCTATGATGAGGGTACACGTGAGGAGTATGAAGATCCATATTCTCCACCTTGTAGTACTTCTTATCAAAGTCGATATAGTGTGAATGGTTATACTAGCTCTAGTGGAGGTTGTCCAATGAGAAGAAGAGGATATGCATCTCCAAAACTAAGGGGTACTCGTATGCCTTACAATGTAGATCCAAGAAGGAGTGTACACTCCGGAAAGGTGACTATTTGTGGGATACCGGGCTGCCTTATGGTGTTGAATGATAGGTACTATGGAAACTACATTCTTCCGTCCATGGTTGATTACTTGGGGTTATTGCGAGAGCCTTTACTTGTTCCATACTACTTGGGCGAGTTCAAGGTTACCGAGAGGGTAAAAGTTGTCTTCTCCCAATTTGATTACCATGAGGAGGTGTGGTGTGATGTTTTTTCCTTAACCTACGGTCATATGAGCTTGGGTGCCGATTGGTTTGCACGACATCAAGTTCCTAACGTGCAAAAGTGGCCTAATATTGTAAGAGACCAATGGGGAAATCGCCTCATAACATACTTGCTACCCAAACCGCAAAGAGAAATGTTTACCTACTCCAATCCGATTTATGATGAGAGACAAAAGATTGAGAGGAGTAAGGGAGTGCAAGGTGGCAATCCGAGAGTGGAAAAAGGAGAGGATATGTGGAGCGAAGTGAGGGGATTGCCACCAAACCGTGCTAACATTGGTTGTCCTTCCATTTCTAAGGACATTTGTGTAGGTACCAACATGGCAAGCGAAGGCGAACAATGCCAAAAGAAAGTTGCTGCCCAAGCTTGTGGAGGTCCTTCACCTCACGGCAAGGAAGAGTCTACTCAAGATCTTAAAGGTAAAATAGCTAACTCTTACACTTTAGTGCATGTGAATGACAATTGTGTGGCTAGTAAGCCATTGAGTGTGAGTAGTAGCTTACTTATTTATGAGTCTAATGATTCCGTGCCTCTTGTTGATGATGTACATATTGTGAGTTTGGATACACTAGTTGATCCTATTGATGACAAAATTGACTCTTCTTGTAAGATCAATTTATGTCCACCTAGTGTTGAAGCTTATATGTTGAACGGAAGTACCTCGTCTTGTGTAATTGGTGTTGATCAACTTGTTTGTGAAAATTGTTCCCCACTTGAGTATGTGTGTGATGTGCTTAATAGGACTCAAGTGAGTGAAGTATTTGAAAATGTTGGTCAACAAAGTGGGAGTGAACCCGAGATCTCTTCTTGGGGTAATCTTGTGTTTGGCACATCCTTGAAACTTGATATTGATCCATTAGAGTGCGAGGAACTTGCTTATTCCAAATCTGTCCGTGAGGTAGTACACACTCTCTTTAGGTGTAATGTCTTGTTTGAAGATGATTTAAACACTTCTAATGAACCTAGTGGTGAAAATGACGGTATAGCTTACCTTGGAAGCTATAGCCTATATGCTAACCCACTATGGTGTGACAACATTCCTCCTAAAGAGGGAAATCTCTTCTTGGAAGATGAGAGTACTCTTAAGGGTAAGGAATGTGTAGTTGCGGAAGCTACTTCTTCTTCTACTTTGTGTGATTTCATTGTTGAGAGTACTCAAAGTGATTATTGGGAAACTAGTAGTGGGTACACACATGAGAGCACCTTAGTAGAAGTCGATTTGAGTGATACCTTTCTCTACTCTCTATTTGATTTGGATGATATGTATGTTATTGTAGAGAGTATGTCATTTAGTTTAGGTGTAGACCACGGGAAAGGGAAGTGTTGTCGAGACCCGTGTCTATGGCCACTTTTCCCATTTGACCCCGGTGCCAAATTTAGAAATGGTGATGTTGGTGCACCAAACTGGTTGCTTGGTCAACATGACAAGCAAAGTGTTACTTTTGATGTATCCTATAACCAAATCCTTTGTACATCTTTTATTGAGTTTTTAATATTCCTTTCAAAGGATTCTTGGTTATATTGCAAATATGTGCAACCTTGGCATGTTGAGATGATTTGTTATGCTAACCCTAACCCTCATGCCATGAGGAATTTGTATTTGTTTGTCCTCTCTTCGGTTTTGCAAGGTTTGGATTCGAGGTCGAATCCTTTTCAAGAAGGGGAGGATGATACGGGACAAATGGCCTTCTTATCTTTTGATGACATCTTTGGAGGCCAACACATAGAGACTCAAGACTTGGTCACCTCGAGAAAACAAGAACATGCATGGAGGACCCGTTTTGAGCATAACTTAAAGCAATCTCGCGTGTGGAAGATTGCTTGGAGCATTTAAGATTGAGGACTCACGGTTTTGGACCTTAATTAAGGGCATTTTGGACATTACACATGGTGTATTAACACACCATGGCCGCACCTATCATTAAGGGCAAGGTGGTCTTTTTATCTTCTTTTGTAATACACTATAAATAGGTCATTTTAGCTCATTTCTTGGCAGATTTTTGGAGAATGAAGAATTGAAAACATATTCTCTCTCTTTTGAGAGTGTAACACCTTAGTTATAGGACTTGGAAAAGTCATCTTTAGCATAGGGCTTGGAAAAGCCAATATTGATCTTTGTTTGGAAACGGTAGATCTTGAGGCGAGTTCATTCCCTTGGTGGTCACCGTAAGAGTGTGGTGTTGCTATCGTAAGTTCTAAGGGTCCTTAGATTTAATATATCTTTGGGTTCTTGGGTCTTATTGTAGTTTATGTCTCACTATCTATCTCTACAATTTCTTGTAGCCGTGTGTTTGTTATTTCTTAATAATATTGTTATTGTTCTTCATGTTCTTCATTCTCGTGTGGTTAATCTAGTGTGTTGTCCGCTGAAAATAGGTGTTAATCACCTCATTACATTGTGTTCTTGTTGTAGATCTTGAATCCGAGAGGGGTCATTCAAAGGGTCCTCGGTTCTCTTGAACTTGTGGACTGTTTTGAGTGTTTGTTTTGTGTTTCCGTTATTTTTCTCGTATCATGGTGGGAAAAATAAAATCTTGTAGTGTTTCACCCTTTTCAAACTCAAAAAGTGATGTTTGGTAGACTAATCCCACAAAACAAGGCTCCTTGAATTAGGGAAAAGTGATTGACAAGACCAAAAGGTGATGATGGGTGCAAATCTTTCACAACAACTTTATAACTTGTCTTACAACTTGAGCACACAACAAGATGAACAAGATGAACAATTTCAAAAGATGAACACCTCAACAATCTTCTTCAACTTCTTTAGCACATAAACACAACATCCACCGATTTTATTTCTTTTTTTTTTGGTCACCAACAACATACAACTTTCGGCCACTTCAAGTCACTACACAATGTTCAAGTTTTCTTTTTTTTTCAAGCTCAACTTTTGGATTTAGACACCTTAGTGTTGGTGAGAAAGAAACCAACACTAGAAACTCACTAAACAAGCAAAATAACACTTAGATCTAGACATGCATCATCATTCTCGGCTTCAACTTTTAATGGACAGATTTCAGAATTTCCTTTTGGTGTTGTTTGTTCAAGCCGTGAACTAGCCCAAGATGGGTTATGTTGGAACACAACCGGTCTTGCTTTGATACCAAATGATACAAAATCAAACCAACAACACCAAGAACTACAAGTAGGTTCGGATTTCAGTCCAACAACACAAGAACAACAAGTTTAATTTTCAGTTTTTCAGCTCATCAACACAAGAACAACAAGATGAACAACAATGCTAGTGAATCGAAAAGAGCCCCACACGGCTTCACTAGACTTGAAGATAACAAAATTAACAACAACAACAAGATAAGGAAAGATAGATAACTTGACATATAACATTCAAGAAACTAAGAACCCTAACATCAAGAGAGGACCCTAAGTCTAATGAATATAAACACCAAGTTCTTACGAGGACCAAGAGGCACTCAACGACCTCAAAACCCTTGTTTCTAGCCAAAGAGACAACACAAGTATCCCTCTACTTGTGAGATAGTAGTGGCGGCTTCCAAGAGTGGAAGAGAGAGAGAAAAGTTTAGTGTTTTAGGTTTACAAAAATCAGCATTCAAAAAACTAAGGAATAGCTCTCTAATATGTTCTATTTATACTACAAACAAAAAGGATAAAATGACCCATCCGCCCTTGCTTCTTGTGCCAACCTTGATGAGTAGTTTATTACACATTAAGACCTCTCTTCACACATAAAAACGTTTAGGTCCTTGGTTGGTTCAATCACCAACTCACACACGGCCATTTGCATGAACAAAGCTTGGAGTTTTTGTAATTCCCGAGCTTGGCTTCGTGTGAAAGGTCGTGTACCTGTGGAGGCTGCCCCAACCGTATCAATACCAGATAAAGCAAATAGTATACATCACGGGAAAAGAGTTTTAACGTATCAGTGATGACATCAGGCGATGCCTCAAACTCCTGTCGAGTAGTGAGAGCATAAATACTATTCCGACTAGTATCGATGCTAGATGGTGCACCCTTTGTTGCCAGAGCCAAAGGAGATGCAACGGGAACCTTATTTGCCCCAGACGGAACCTTACCAACAGATAGTTTCTAAGCATATGTCCTGGATGACAAAAGTTAAAGTACATGTCCCTTCTCTCATCACAAAAACCCTTATACAAATGGCCACAAAATCTACAAGAAGGATATGATGAACCTGACTAACCCCTATTAGACTGAGATTAGGCACCTTATGCCATAAAGTTATCACCACTATGGAAACGCCTATCATCTAATGGCTTTGGGTAGGGAGCACTAGTCGTTGAGTAACACCCAGAATTGACCCACTTCTTCTTGGACCACTTACCATAATCCCTGCCACTCTTCTGTTTGACACCACCCTGCTCTAAAAATTTAAACTTCTTTCTATGCCTCTCTCCCAACTCAGCCTGCTTCTTCTTCTTTTTCTCTACCTGCTGCATGTACACAACCAACCTAGAGATATCCATATCCTTGATTAAAAAGTAAGCCTTACTCACAAGGATCAACTCATGAGACAATCCTGAAGCGAACTTTCTCATTCGGCCCCTTATACTAGAAACCAACTCTTGAACATATAGAGATAACTAGTGAAACTTAAAGGCTTACTCCTTGACCAACAACTTACCCTTCTTCAAATTAACAAACTCTTCTGCCTTAGCCTCTCTTAACTCCACAGGAAAGAAGCAGTCCAGAAAAATATTGGAGAAGTCCCCCATAGTAATGACTCATCATTGTCTCCCCTTGTATGATCTCATTTCTCATACTATTGGTACGCCATATCTTTCAACTGGTAGGTAGAAAACTCCTCACCCTCCATATTTATGGTATCTATAACTTGTAAAATATTTTCCATTTCATCCCAAAAACCATTAGAATCCTACCCCATCTTAACACCAGTAAAGGTCAGAAGGTTCAACCTCATGAACTGGACAACCCTTGTGGCCTCAGAAGATAGAGAAACAGGAATATCACGCTCAGAATGAGTAGCTACCAACTATGCCAATATATGGATGGATTGACGAAACTCAACATTTTTACTTTAGCCTAAGGAGTTTGACAAGGACTTGAGGGAAATGGTGAAACTCCAGGACAATCAGGAATCGGACCCCTAGACCGAGTATGGATCCCATGAATAATGCGTGTACCATCAACATTATCCCTATTTAGGATAGTGGAGTTTTTGTAAGCTTCACACCATTGAGGCATGATCTGAAAAGCGAACAAACAAGAATTAAAGAAGAATTTAGGACTTAGACTACATAGCTTGAAAACATAACACAAGAAAGAGAAATATTCCAAAATTCCTTATAGCCTCTCCCATATGAGTGTGGCACGCTACACACCCTTAAAAGAGACTCTACTCGACACGTTTTTGTGTACTCATAATTGACCATAAACCTAGGGTTCTGATACCAATTTGACATAACCTGAACTAAGGCCTAGTCATTTCAGGTATCACAAGCCCAACTGGGATCGGAGACTACCCCCAATACCCAACCATAACCACCTACACCCGATGTCGTATGAATTCCAATTATATAACATAACAAGATGGAACAATCATGAATCAAATATAGTCAAACAGTGTTAGACCCAATACCAATACTAATGCAAAGGCTGACACCAATACCAATACCACCCATGCCAGCCCAAAGTAGTCTCACAAAACCTTTATCCAAATTCAAAAAAAATATTTGGTCGGGACATTCCCCCGACCATAGAAAAAAATCAATGTCTAAGAAATAACCAAAGCATGTACAGAATTCCATAACATGACATGTAGCCTTCTAGAGTATGGAAGCTCCCCACTTCAATCCAACACAAAGTTATCCCCAAATCTGAGTTTTTGTGTAGGAAGAGTAGTATGGATGGTTCCTGCATCGCATCACGATACAATGCCCAAAGAGATGTTAGTGGGCGACACTAATATGCACTTAAGAGTAAACCTAAAATAATGCCAACATTGAAAACAAAGTTAATAACCATATGCAATCACATCTATACATATATATATATATCCATGTCGGGAAAGGAATCGTGTTTAGCATGAATTTAAAACCTTTAATCGTGGATTGTGTAGTATTACGATCTTAATCCACCCATAGGCTATATGGGTCTAGTGTTACCCCTGAATGGGCCCCAATATGTATAGTCACATAAATCAGAGATACCATAGGGGTCGGGGATTCTCGTGTACCCTTAACCCTCCATGATACATATATACAACTTAGGGTATTTCCATGTACCCCACAAGTATAAAGTCCCCATGACCAACCCTTATGTCGGCCAACATAAGTTTCTAGTGTCCATCCATCAGACACACACCTTCACTGTAAGCTATCACAACCCACAATTATTGCCCAATTAAAATCATTAGCACATAATCAACCACCAATTCAAAAATTTATTAACCAAGGATTTATGAAGTAGTATCATCATACTGACTATTGCTTGCAAGTAATGTCATTATCCAATACTTAGGGGATTCCCATGTATCCCACATGATTTCCAATTTACCAAAACCAAGGCCACCAAAGCCTTACCAGATCATTTAAAACCATTTAAACCAATTTAGATTCCATAACTATATTATGCAGTGCAATAGTTTCAATAAAATTCAAACTATGTGACAAAACAATTCTTATAGGAATTTTAACGAACATGTTGAATGCATATAGTTTCCAAAACAAAAATCAAGTACCAATTTACGATTCCCATGCAACCATATGTTCAAACAATAATTATAATATGAAAAACCAGAAGTAATATCCAACAATTTATAACTAAAACCCCCAACATATAATTCGAAACCAAATAATAACCATAATTGAATCATGAAAACCATTCAATAAAACATGAATTTAGTTGAACTAACAATGAGGGAGGAGTAACATTCCTTAGATACCAAAGAGGATGGAGAGAAACCACCCTTGAGAGCTTTAATTGACCAATTTGAAGGAAACCCTAGCCTCTTCTTAACCTAAAATAATGAGAGAGATTTGAGAGTGTTTAATGTGTTTTCGATTGAGAATAATAGGGTTAATGAAATCCCAAAAGTGGTTTAAGTCATGGGGTCAAAAGAGTTTAAGAGGGAAAATGTCCAGAGTATCCCCAACTTAAATTGTAAAATCACCGTAGAAGGGTAAACTCCCCCCTTAACTCGTACACACAACATATGAGTGGTACCCACCACTCGTACCCTAGAAAGAATGTTGTACATCCACTTTGTCCATCATACTACTCCACTTTCTCATGTCGTACTCATACCATGGACTAGTACCCTTAAATCATATCCAAGATAGAATTCAAGGGGTTAGACACTGGACAACTTATGAATTTCACTATACCACTTGTACCATCACCATACAACTCGTATGGAGTCTAGTAAAACCTAGGACAGTACAAGATCAAGAACACACTACTTAATATATGACTTGGGCCTCCTAGGTCATACCCATATCATACGACTAGTAAGCCTAAGTCATATGATGTTTAGAGTGTTCAAATTTAGGAAATTTCTAAGGATCACATCAATACAACATCTTCCTCCATCCCATATAGGAGAGATATGTATATAGATATAATATAGATTCATGGATTCAAGTCATAGCTAAAAAAGTGTAAATCAATAAATTTGTTGCTCGAAGTGAACTTGAGACTAAATTATTATAAACTGCAAAAAAGGGTTATAATCTCTCACGATCAGAGTAATTTCTAGGATCAAATAATAAACCAAAGTTTATCTCGGTCAAATATTTTAAACATCACTTTTAATCTCTTTTATATATATCAATTATCCATTAAGTCAGGCAGTTATTATTACAAACAAATCTGTTTTGAAGATTAAAAATGGGCTTTAACCCTTGTTTAGGAAAATCAACAATAAGATCATATTTTAACTAGAATTACATCATTCACCGAATTATTAATCTTGAATGTACTAAACCTACGCATACCATCACTAGATTCAAACAATGGAGCCAAAATCATAAATATATACATATACTACAACTACATCCCTTACAACGATAAACACTTCCCATATATTCAATTAATATCATAACACGACCTCGGGCCTAATAATGTTTCTGGAATAATTACAACATCATCGTTGCGACCTTAGGCCCACTTACATATTTGGAACTCATATCGATAATCATATTTTTAATCCATCTCATATCCATAAGCCATAGCATAACTAGGAGGTATAACATATCTATAAGCCATAAAGCATATTATAATCATCTCTCATCTAGGAGGAATAATATCAATAAGCATCTCCCATCAAGAAGGCACAATATCAATAAGCATCTCACATTTAGGTGGCATATAACATATAGGAGACATAATATCGATAAGATTCTAACATCTAGGAGGCATCTCGCATCTAGGAGAAATTATATATCACTTTTCCATAAATCATAACTATGAGGCATATCATCTGATACGGTTGGGGCAGCCTCCATAGGTACATGGCCTTTCACACGAAGCCAAGCTCGGGAATTACAAAAACTCCAAGCTTTGTTCATGCAAATGGCCGTGTGTGAGTTGGTGATTGAACCAACCAAGGACCTAAACGTTTTTATGTGTGAAGAGAGGTCTTAATGTGTAATAAACTACTCTCCAAGGTTGGCACAAGAAGCAAGGGCGGATGGGTCATTTTACCCCTTTTGTTTGTAGTATAAATAGAACATGTTAGAGAGTTATTCCTTAGTTTTTGAATGCTGATTTTGTAACCTAAAAACACAAAACATTTCGTCTCTCTCTCTCTCTCTTAGAAGCCGTCCCTATTATCTCACAAGTAGAGGGATACTTGTGTTGTCTCTTTGGCTAGAAACAAGAGTTTTGAGGTCGTTGAGTGCCTCTTGGTCCTCGTAAGAACTTGGTGTTTATATTCATTAGACTTAGGGTCCTCTCTTGGTGTAGGGTTCTTAGTTTCTTGAATGTTATATGTCAAGTTATCTATCTTTCTTTATCTTGTTGTTGTTGTTGATTTTGTTATCTTAAAGTCTAGTGAAGCCGTGTGGGGCTCTTTTCGATTCACTAGCATTGTTATCTATCTTGTTGTTCTTGTGTTGTTGGACTGAAAAACCGAAACTTAAACTTGTTGTTCTTGTGTTGTTGGACTGAAATCCGAGCCTACTTGAAGCTCTTGGTGTTGTTGGTTTGATTCCGTATCATTTGGTATCAAAGCGAGACCGGTTGTGTTCCAACATAACCCATCTTGGGCTAGTTCACGGCTTAAACAAACAACACCAAAAAGAATTTCTGAAAATCTGTCCATTAAAAGTTGAAACCAAGAATGATGTTGTATGTTTAGATCTAGGTGTTATTTTGCTTGTTTAGTGAGTTTCTAGTGTTGGTTTCTTTCTCACCAACACTAAGGTGTCTAGATCCAAAAGTTGAGCTTGAAAACTTGAACATTGTGTAGTGACTTGAAGTGGCCGAAAGTTGTATGTTGTTGATAACCAAAAGAAAAATCGGTGGTTGTGTGTTTATGTGCTAAAGAAGTTGATGAAGTTTGTTGAGGTGTTCATCTTTTGAAATTGTTCATCTTGTTCATCTTGTTGTGTGCTCAAGTTGTAAGAAAAGCTATAAAGTTGTTGTGAAAGACTTGCACCCATCACCTTCTAGTCTTGTCAATCATTTTTCCCTAATTCAAGGAGCCTTGTTTTGTGGGATTAGTCAACCAAACCTCACTTTCTTGAGTTTGAAAAGGGTGAAATACTACAAGATTTTATTTTTCCCACCAAAACACTTTGCAAACTATAACAAGTTGTGTGAATATTAACACAAAATAAAAAAAAAAAAAAAGAGAAGAAGAACGTGTGGAACCATTGCATGCTGCCACGTCACTATAAGCTCAACTTAGGATATTCTTTGGTTGCTAATTGTTGATCCTTGGTTTCCCTTACTTGGTCCTAGAACTAATTAACAAACTAGTACATTCCTACTAGGTTGTCAACTAGTTCCTTGAACCGTTTGTTCGTGTCAACGATTATTTGAGTGCTTTTATTCGTTTCAATGAATTGCTGATTTTTGACTCTAGTCCGGCAAGAATTCTTTGAGTCTTCAAACAAGAATCCATTCCGGATAAGAGCTTACTCATACCTTAAAAATTTCACGGTTAAAAGCTGTATGCCAACATGGAGAAGTGTTCTTTTGGTGTTGATAAGGTTATATTCTTGGGTTTTGTCGTGAGCTCAAGGGGTGTCGAAGTGGACGATTCCAAGATAGACTCTATTCGAAGTTGGCCGACCCCTAAAACTATTGGAGAAATCCGAAGTTTCCACGGGTTGGCAAGCTTTTATAGGAGGTTTGTCAAAGGATTTAGTTCCATAGCAGCCCCCTTGACCGAGGTAATTAGAAAGGACGGACCCTTTAAATGGGGTGATGAGCAGGCTAGGGCTTTTGAGGCCTTGAAAGCTACGCTCATCTCGGCGCCTTTATTGCAATTGCCCGATTTTGATAAGATGTTTGAAGTAGAGTGTGATGCTAGTAAGGTTGGCATCGGGGCTGTTTTGATGCAAGAAGGTAAGCCCGTTGCTTATTTCAGTGAAAAGCTCAAAGGGGCAACTCTTAATTACTCAACTTATGATATGGAGTTGTACGCCCTTGTCAGAGCTTTGGGTAATTGGCAACATTATTTGTGGCCTAAGGAGTTTGTGATACGAAAGGATCATGAGTCGTTGAAACACCTTAAGAGCCAAGACAAGTTGAATAGGCGTCATGCTAAGTGGATTGAGTTCATCGAGACTTTCCCTTATGTAATTCATTACAAAAGGGGAAAGGAAAATGTTGTTGTCGATGCCTTGTCTAGGAAGCATGTGCTTGTTGCTACCTTGTCTTCGAAATTGATGGGTTTTGAGAGCTTGCGGTTGTTGTATCCCGAGGATCCTACCTTTGCTCCTATTTTTAGGGAATGCGAAGAGTGGGGAAGGGACCGTTGGCTTAAGGAGAATGACCATTCCTCCTACTCTCGGTTCGATGGGTATTTGTTCAAAGGGAGGAGGTTGTGTGTTCCTTCTAGTTCTTGGAGGGAATTATTTGTGAGGGAGGCCCATGACGGAGGCCTCATGGGGCACTTTGGGGTAGACAAGACCCTCGGAATCTTAGAGGAGAACTTCTATTGGCCCAAAATGCGCAAAGATGTCACTAAAATTTGTAGTCAATGCGTGGCCTGCCGGAGTGTGAAATCTCGTCTCCTACCTCAAGGATTATACACCCCACTCCCTACTCCCCTTAGACCTTGGTTGGATATTTCGATGGATTTTGTTTTGGGGCTGCCAAGGACTAGAAAGGGCCGAGATAGCATTTTTGTTATTGTTGATAGATTCTCTAAAATGGCTCATTTTATTCCATGTGCTAAAACCGAGGATGCTCGTAGTGTAGCTTCATTATTTGTTGAACATGTTGTAAAGCTTCACGGGGTACCGAGGACTATTGTGAGCGATAGGGACTCCAAGTTCCTAAGTCTCTTTTGGAAGTCCATGTGGGGTAGGCTTGGAACGAAGTTACTTTTCTCCACGTCTTGCCACCCACAAACCGATGGCCAAACGGAGGTAGTAAATAGAACCTTAGGGTCTATGCTACGTTCTATGGTTAAAGGTAAACTGACTTCATGGGAAGATCACCTACCCTTGGTGGAATTTGCATACAACCGGGTAATACATTCGAGCACGGGAATGACTCCCTTTGAATGTGTTTACGGCCTGAATCCCCTTACCCCTTTAGATCTCACTCCTTTGTCTAGTGATCTCATGACCAGCTTAGATGGAAATAAAAGAGCCGAGGCAATGAAGAAAATGCATGAGACAGTGCGGATCAAGCTTGAAAAGAAGAACCAAGAGGTTGCAAAAAGGGTAAACAAAGGGAGAAGAAGGCTTGTGCTTGAACCCGGAGATTGGGTGTGGGTGCATCTTCGAAAGGATCGGTTTCCAGCTCAAAGGAAGTCCAAATTGCTGCCAAGGGGTGATGGTCCTTTCCAAGTACTTGAGAGAATCAATGACAACGCCTACAAGATTGACCTTCCACCGGAATATCAAGTGCACAACACTTTCAACGTTGGTGATCTCTCCCTCGTGGATGCGGTTGAAGATGACCAAATGCTGAATTTGAGGTCAAATTCCTCTCAAGATGGAGAAGATGATACGGTTGGGGCAGCCTCCACAGGTACACGGCCTTTCACACGAAGCCAAGCTCGGGAATTACAAAAACTCCAAGCTTTGTTCATGCAAATGGCCGTGTGTGAGTTGGTGATTGAACCAACCAAGGACCTAAACGTTTTTATGTGTGAAGAGAGGTCTTAATGTGTAATAAACTACTCTCCAAGGTTGGCACAAGAAGCAAGGGCGGATGGGTCATTTTACCCCTTTTGTTTGTAGTATAAATAGAACATGTTAGAGAGTTATTCCTTAGTTTTTGAATGCTGATTTTGTAACCTAAAAACACAAAACATTTCGTCTCTCTCTCTCTCTCTTAGAAGCCGTCCCTATTATCTCACAAGTAAAGGGATACTTGTGTTGTCTCTTTGGCTAGAAACAAGGGTTTTGAGGTCGTTGAGTGCCTCTTGGTCCTCGTAAGAACTTGGCGTTTATATTCATTAGACTTAGGGTCCTCTCTTGGTGTAGGGTTCTTAGTTTCTTGAATGTTATATGTCAAGTTATCTATCTTTCTTTATCTTGTTGTTGTTGTTGATTTTGTTATCTTAAAGTCTAGTGAAGCCGTGTGGGGCTCTTTTCGATTCACTAGCATTGTTATCTATCTTGTTGTTCTTGTGTTGTTGGACTGAAAAACCGAAACTTAAACTTGTTGTTCTTGTGTTGTTGGACTGAAATCCGAGCCTACTTGAAGCTCTTGGTGTTGTTGGTTTGATTCCGTATCATCATCTCTATAGGCAAAATATCACATCTATGAGGAATATCGTCTTAATAGGCAAAATGTCACATCTATGACTATATCATAAGCATGACCCATTATAAATTATCTGGGTAAAATACCCTCATGACTCACCAAGTCACGAAGAAACCTTATACTAAAGGCTTAAAAGTCTCAAGTATGTCTAACATGCTAACATAGGTCCACAAGGGTTAACATACATCTTGGCTTAATGTGGGACAACAAAACCCAGTTTAATCCTCGAATTCCACATCTAGGTAGTTTGTAACCTGGACTAGTATAAGGTATCTAAATTCACTTCTTGATAGTACATAATCAATAATCAACTCTAAGATAGAAATTCCACCTAGAAACATGATTAATTGAGTCAACTCCACCAAAATTATAGTTTCAAGATTACTAAAATAGTCCACATAAGGTTAATAATACTAACTATGCTACTAATGCTTAAACCAAATCCCAAACCTAGAATCATATCATATCCTCTCTACAAATAAGTTCAATCTAAGGAGAAGGTAATAGGATTCTAAAAGATTAATAAGCCTTTAACCTTATGGGTCAAACTCCTCATCTAATCCCAAAACTATAACAATAAAGACAATGACATTATACCCATAATCAACCTTAACATTCACATTCACATGCAATATATAGCACGGATATCTTACGAAGAAGAGTAGGTAGAAGCCTACCTCAATGCCGAATCACAAATCCTTGAATCTGAAACACCTAGGTCTTGAACTATTGAAAAATAACTTTGTTTCTATGCCTCTGAGTTAAGTACGACTAGAGCCTTGAGTCGTACCCTTGGTCATAACTCGTACCCACCTTACCCTCATATTTCATACCTTGATCAGTCCTTGAGGGTGTCATATTATTTTCTCTACGACATGACCATCCCTCACTCATAACCAATGTACATGAGTTGTATACTACTCAACTGTATGGCGCATGGACCTAGCTTGAGTGGACTATTTTCTTTACGGGTTGTCTATATGAGTTAGAGGTTGATCATACCCTTTGGTTATGACTCAAGGGTGACTACTAATACCCATAATAGTGTGGTTGAACTAAGAGAAGCCTAAGGTATAAGTTAGGTTACCACTCATACCCTAGGGTACAATTTATAAGGGATCCATATAAGGGAGTCATACCCCTACATAAGTAAACTTTTTAGTTTTTAAATAAGGACCTTATGGTCATTTACCTTTCCTAAAAACATAACCCATCTCACTATATAAGGCATTTTCGTATCCAAAGTCTTTATTTTACATGACTCAAATGCTCCTAAACACTCTAAAAGCTTCTTGGAGAAAGATTGGAGGCTAGGGTTTAGAGCTTCTTATTTAGTGGCAAGAAGGAGCCAAGATTGTTAGTGTGTCATCTTGCTTAAGGCATGTATCTCTTCTTCTCTATAAATAACTCTAACCCTATTTATTTCACACTTGGATTAGTAAGTGTACATGATAGTTTTCAAATCAAATAAAAAAGGTATTGTTGCTTAATGATGAATAATGTGAACTATTGCTTAGACTTGTGTTTATGCATGTTATTGTTGATCTTTTTCATAAGTGAGTTCTTGTTGTTTGTAGTCTAACCAATGAGTCATGAAAAACCAAAATCATGATGATTTTTACTTTGAATATGGCTTAGGTATGGGCATCTACACAAGGTGTTTGTGAAAATGTCTAAGTGCAATGTATTGAGCTAGGGCAATGGCCCAAATAAACATGAATAAATGCTAAATGATTTTTTAAAGGAATTGTAATCCATGTGTTATGAAATTGATAACCTTGGTTGTTGTCTAATTAAAGGGTAAAGTCCCTATACATAAAGATGAACTTAACTGTGGGTTAAACCCAAGTGTGGTGAGAATGTGGCATAGGATTATTGTACAAGTCTGATGACCATAACTTGCTTTGTATGTTGAATAGACTGAAGGCATTGGCCTCTTGTGATGGTTGAGCAATGAAGGCTCCCATAAGAACCATGTGGTTATGTATAGTGTTGAATTGGCTAAAGTGGTTAAAGTTCTTAAATTTTGTATTAAATATATGTTGATGCATAGGCAAAGGGTTAAAGTCCCAAATTCCAACTAATGATAGTTATGATGGGTTAAGTTCGAAGTCTTTTTCCTTATGTGATTGATTGAGGTTGAAGTCTCTTGCCTTATGAATGGCTTGAGGTTGAAGTCCCTTGCCCAATGATATTGCTTGAGGTTAAAGTCCTTTGCTTAAAGATATCTCTTAAGGTTCGAGAACCTCACCAAATAAAATGGCATGTATTTAGAGTCCAAGTGTATCATGAGGTTAGAGTCCCTTGCCAAATGTGTTAGGATCAGGTCAAAGTCCCATGCCTGATTGCATGTATGGACATGCGGTTGAAGTCCTATGTCCAATTAGATGAGTGTATGGTTAGAGCCCCTTGTTTAAGTGATTGTGTATGTGGTTAAAGTCCTTGGCTAATGAGTGAGTATGCATGGTTAAAGTCCCTTTTTCTAAGTGCTTGAGAATGTGGTCAAAGTCCTACCCATAATGTGAATTGTTGAGCCTATAAGTGTGAAGGGTCGGAGTCCCCTACTTCATGTCTAATGAATGAATTCTTGAGAATGATGATGAGCCTTGATACCTTGATTAGCATATGACGTATCTATATGTATGGAATTGTGTGTGAATGAGATGAAATATGATATATTGATCTGATGTGATTTATGATGTTATTTTATCCTTATCCTTGAGTTACATGCTAGCGCTCCAACCTCTAATCCTCTCTGGAAACTATGTTTGTATGCGACATAGGGGCTAGAGTATCTTCTTTCTTTTCTGCATAGTGATTAGACGATTGAAGAAGTTCATGCATTGACTTGGAATGGTGAGCTTCCTTCGAAAAATAGTCATTCTGAGTCCCTTATCTTTAGACATAGTCTATTTTTCCTTCTTTTGGCTATTGTGGGGGACTTCTCCTAACATAAATATTTCAAAACTTCGGTTTGTATAGAGATATTGTGGATGACTGTGGACTTGGGTATAATGTTTAGTTTGATGAATCTAATGAAATGGTTAGACTTGTTAAGCCTTGATACTTAGTTTTATTTCCGTTATGTTACTATATGGTTGGGATTAGTTTGGCTTCTTGGGATGGATGAAAAGATAATTGGGTTGGGTTATCGAGGCGACCTCCGATACATGTGTACTTGAGGTGCCCATACGACAGGGTTCAATTTTGGGGCATGTTAGAATCATCCACAAGATGTCCGTCCTTACTCCACGATCTTGAATTGTCGTTATACTATCAAAATTGTAATCTACTTTTCAATATGAAATAACTATACCCATATTGCACAATTGTGCTTTGGGTCTAAAAATCACACCCAAATTCCTATCTGGGTCCCACTTACGGATAATGAATTTTCAAGAGAAACCTAACATACATGATCAAGAAAACATAACCCTCATGAGTAGGTGAAAAACAAGCTAATTATGGTCTAAAATCAAGCCCTCAAACTATTGGGGTTTTGGTCAAGAAACCATTAAAATTTCAACAAAAAAAGGGTGGAATCTTACCTTAGTTCGGATAATAATCACAAAGTTAAATGTTAAACAAGCTCTCCAATCACCAACCAGCCTTAATTTTGAGTTATCACACCATTTAGGGATTTTTCTCTCAAGAGATGGGTGAATAATGAGGTAATTCGTGACCTAATAGGTTTATTTATACCCCTTTCTTGTAATCAGGTGTTGCAGTCGCACGTCTAGGGATGTAATCGTACACCCTAGCATTAGGAGAAGCAGTGGAGATTAACATAATCCATCATGCAATTTCACTACCCTCTCTTCACACACTGGTCAAATCGCCAATCAAGAGGTACGATCGTAGAGGCACCAGTTATCAGTTGAAACTTGGAAAAATTTCCAAGTTTTAGCCAAGGACTCGGGATTCATTTGTAATATGATATACACAAATGAACTATGTAACGACGCTAAATTTGATGTTTCAAACGCGATGGCAAATTCAGATTTTCCATCCAAGTTTGTTTTGACCAAATGTGGGTCCCATACACATATTTCTAATTTTCCAACTTTTCGACCAATAGGTCGAAATGAGCTCAGGTGAAAAACCAAAGGTATACCTAGCCTAAAATCAATATTTTTGAGTTATTGGCATAGTCAAAATTTTCATCAAAGAATGTTTTACTGAATTTTTTTCCCTGTGGACATTTGGAACCAAAAAAGACTTCTAAATAAGGAATTGACTTTAAAATCCAAACGAACTTCTTGGTAACCAAACTGTCAGTTCCAGCAAGGTATAAATTATTTGGGGTAGCCGTAAGAAAGATTTAATAGTAAAAATAAGCAAAAATATAAAAAATAATCTAGAGGGTCATTATACTCCACCACTATTAAGAAGCTAAAGGAACAAATAGGGTAGATTTTGGCATGTTTGAATCAAAGGACGAATGGTACATTACCTAGTGATGATGTGACAAAGGTGAGTCATTGTATGATAGTTACTACAAGAAGCAAAAAATAGGTGAATGGGTTGTCAAAGTCAATTGTTGTTGTTGATTATGATGTAGTTGTTATGGTTGATAGTTTGGGCCAAACAAATTTAGGCTAAGCCGACAAGTAGATTAATGTTTATGAGAGTTAACCGATTTCCCATCCACTTGTGGGTGGAAAGCAGTACTAAGTCACACCTTAGTCCCCAATCCTTTTTGGAACAAATTCCAAAAGTGAGATGAAAATGGAGTACCACGATCCGAAATGATAGAAACCATAGCACCATGCAATTTCATAATCTCCGCAGGATACAGTTTAGCATAATGCTCCACGGAATAATTAGTCCTCACCGACAAGATGTGAGAAAACTTGGTCATTCTATCCACAATGACCCAAAGAGAATCACATTGATTTCGAGATCAGGAAAGACTGTTAACAAAATCCATATTAGCTCTCTCCCACTTTCATTCGGGAGAGGCAATCTCTTAGTACAAGTTGCCGGGCCTCATGTGTTCAACTTTCACTTGTTGACACACCTTACACTTAGATACATAACTAGCCACATCTCATTTCATTTTACTCCACCAATAGAACACTCAATAATCATGATACATCTCGGTAGAGTCGGGATGAATAACATACCGAGATCCATGAGCCTCGTCCATGATCCTTTCCCTCAATCCATCGATGTTGGGAACACATAGACTACCTTGGTACCTCAAGATACCATTAACTCCAATCATAAAGTCAATAACATTTTGTAGACTCACATTACCCTTGATTTTTATTAATTCGAGATCCAACACTTTCTTTTACTTTATCTCAACAACAAGAGACAAATGAGATACCGAATGCACAAATACACTGCCATCCTTGGAGTCCTTGAGGCCAACCCTAATATTAGCCAAATGGTGAATGTCCATCTCTAATTCCCGCTTATCCTTATCCATATGGTCTAAACTTTTAATGGACAATCTACTAAGATCATCGACGACTACATTCGGTTTACTCGAATGGAAATGAAGACTCATATCATAATCTTTCAATAATTCAAGCTACCTCATTTGCCTGAAATTCAACTCCTTTTAAGTAAACACATACTGAAGACTCTTATGATCAGAAAAAATGTCAATATGAAACCCATAGAGATAATGTCGCCAAATCTTAAATGCAAAAACCAAGGTTAACAACTACAAGCCATGAGTAGGGTAGTTCTTCTCATGAACTTTCAATTACCTAAAAGCATAGGCCACTAACCTACCGTAATGTATTAATACACAACCAATACCAATGCGGGAAGCATCACAATATACCACAAAACCATCAGTACCCTCAGGCAAGGTTAAAATTGGAGCCGAAGTCAACTTATCTTTCAACTTCTCAAAACTACCCTTACACGCATCCGACCACATGAACTTAGCCTTTTTCTAGGTCAATTTAGTCAATGGGTAGATATTGCTGAAAAACGCTCCACAAATCTCCTATAGTATCCGGCTCAACCCAAGAAGCTCCTAATCTCGGTTGGAGTCACAGGTCTAGGCTACTTTTTAACTGCTGCAACCTTTTGAGGATCCACCATAATCCCTTCACTAGAGATAACATGACTGAGTAAGATCACAACTTTTAACCAAAACTCACCCTTTGAGAAATTGGCATATAAACAATGATCCTTCAAAGTTTTTAACACGGTACGGAGATGATTGACATGATCCCACCTCACTCTTAAAATAGACCAAGATATCATCAATGAAGACAATGACACACAAGTCTAAAAAAGGAAGAAAAACCCTATTCATCAAACCTATGAATATTGCAGGGGCATTGGTCAGCCCAAAGGATATGACTAGGAACTCATAGTGATCATAACAGTTTCTAATGAAGGTCATAGGGATATCAACCTCCCTAATCTTAAGCTGATGATAACCCGACCTAAGATAAATCTTAGGGAAACACTTTTCACCTTGAATTTGATCAAACAAATCATCGATCCTAGGAAGAGGATATTTATTCTTTATGGTCACATTGTTCAACTGACGATAATCAATGCACATTCGAAGGGAATCATCTTTGTTACACATAAACAACATCTTGCACACCAAGGAGATACACTAGGACATATAAAACCCTTATCTAAGAGGTCTTTCAATTATTCCTTAAGCTCCTTCAACTTTGTCGGAGCCATTCTATTAGAAGGAATAGAAATCGGACGAGTGTCCGAAAAGAGATCAATCCTAAAATCAATTTCCCTATCGGTAGAAATACTAGGAAGTCATCGGAAAAGAACTTAGGAAACTCATTAACCATAGGAATGGATTCTAGGGAAGGACCTTCTGAGTTAGAATGTTTAACTTAGACCAAATGATACAAACTTCCTTTAGATATCAACTTTTAGGCTCTAAGATATAAGATAAACGGTCTCTTAGGCAATAAAAAACCTTTTTTCCCATACAATGATCACCTCAATAGGGAATTTAAACATGACTATATGGGTCCAACAATCTACGAAAGTATTGCACGAGTTCAACCAATCCATCCCCAAAATAACATCAAAATCAACCATGTTTACTCTATTAAGTCTACAAGTGTTTCTGTACCGCTTATAGATACCACAAACCCCCTATAGACCATCTTAACAACCACAAAGTCTTCTGCCGGGTTAGAAATAGAAAAAGGAACTTACAGACACTCAGGGTCAAAACTAAAATACATAGCCACAAATAGGGTCACATAAGAAAGAGTAGACCCTAGATCAAGCAAACAATACACATCATGGGAGAAAAGTTTTAACATACCCGTGATAACATCTAGAGATGCTTTAGAATCTTGGTGAGTAGAAAGTGCATATAAATAATTCTAGCCAATGTCAGTACCAGAAATAGAAGTAAAAAAAAAAACACCCTTCAGTGTAGGGGTAGATGAAGTAGAAATAGGGGCCCTGTTATCCCACGAAGCTACTAGAAGGGGGCACTCTCACTGCATGTGCCAAATCTGACTATATCTAAAACATAAGATTCTTCCCTTCTTACACTGACTATGATGAGGCTGACCACAGAATCTACAAGGTAGGTAGGATAGAGCCGACTGAGCCCCACTAGTCTGGGGCATATACACAACCAACCTAGAGATATCCATGACTTTGATCAACAAGGCCGCTTTGATCTCAAGCACAAACTCATGGGACAAACCCAAAGAGATCTTACGTATTCTATCCCTTATCCTAGAAGCCATCTCAGAAGCATAATTAGACGACTGATGGAATTTTAAGGCATAGTCCTTGATAGACATGCTCTCTTGCTTCAAGTTCACAAACTCTTTTGCTTTTGCTTCCCTCAAATTTTGAGGAAAGAAGTGGTCCAATAAAGCCTTAGATAAATCCTCCTACACGACAGAACTAACATCCAAGCCTCTAGACATTTCCCACCCTTCATACTATTGTTACACTATATCTTTCAATTAGTAGGAATCAAACTCAATAGCCTCAACCTCTGAAGTATGCATAATCCAGAAGATCTTCTATATTTTATCAATAAAATTTTGAGGATCCTCCTCAACCTTGGTACCCATAAACATAGGTGGGTTCAACCTCATAAATTGACAAACTCTTCTGGACTTAGATGAAAAAGTAGTCGAAGCACCATACTCTAATTGAGAGGCTACCAATTGAGTCAAGAAGTTGATAGAGCAACGAAACTCATCATTAGTAGCATCTCCTCAGGGTGACTGAGGGGTAGTGTCACTCTTATAATTAGGTTTGGTGGGGACAGGTGGGACCCACGAGGATGGTCAGATGCCATAACCCTAGGCCGAGTCTAGACCAAAAGTTAGACTAGCTCTGTCTATTGGGCCCTCAGTCAAGATAGAAAAGTTTGCTTGAGTATCAAATCTCCTTGGAGGCATGATCTTAAAGATAAGCAAATAAAAATCAAAGGAATCCAAGACTTTAGACTTGATAGCTTGAGATAGAAACACAAGAAAGGAAAACATTCCTAAATGTCTCATAGACCCTCTAACATAAGTGTGGCATGCTTCATACCCATAAAAGAGACTCTACTTGACATTGGTTTATGGATACCCAACTGGCCATGAACCTAGGATTTAATACCAACTTGACATGAACTGAAATTGGGCCATGTCATAGGATCACCTCAAGCCTAACATGGACCGGAGATCGCCCCATAAACCTAACCTAACCTTTAATCTGATCCATAAGAATCGAATAAACCCCGACCATAAATCAAGATAGCAGAAACAAAACTGATATTATAACTTAGATAATGTCTAAACATTTAATTTACATCAACATACTAACCAACATACCTAAGTCCACAGTCATCCACAAGACTCTACATAAATCCAACGTCTATAAATATATATATTGGGACAAGCCCCTAAAAATAGCCAGACCAAATCTAAATAAGTCTATGACCAAAGATAAGGGACTATAAAATGTATGCCTTTCGATGTAGGGAAGCTCACCACTTTAATTCAATATATAATCTGCTTTGATCACCTAGTCACTATGCAGAAGAGAAGAAGAAGCTTTAGCCTCTATATTGGATGGGGAAATAGAGTCCGAAGACGATTAGAAGTTAGAACGCTAGCATGTAACTCCAGGATAAGGATAAAATAACATTATTCAAAGTCAATTCAAATCATCATATTTTACAACATTCATATTCATGGGCATAAATATATATATATATATATATATATATATATATATATATATATAATATATTCATAACATGCCAAAGAAAACAAGACTTAATAAGTATCCTTATACATTCAATCATGATTCATGAAGTGGAGGACTCTAATATGGATCTAAAAATGAAAGATAGAAATCTACCTAAAGAAGTAAAATATAATCGATGCAAGAAAGTAAATATAGGTAAATTGACATAATAAACTATAAAAAATTAAGAACCAATGAGTGTATCAAACTCAAAGACCCTTAAACTAGTAGAATCAAACACCAATTTCTTACGTAGACCTCAAGGGAATTAGATTGCCGAGCAACCCACATTTCTAAATAAGATGCCAACACAAGCTAATCCAAGCTTACAATTCACTCTCAAAGAAGAATTCATACATATATCATCAAAAGTTACTAATGAAATAACTAAGGCATCTATTTATAGTATTTTTCTTTTCATAAACTAGCCTATTACAAAAATATTCCAAAAGTGGCTATTTTGGAAATAGCCCACATGGGCTCTTCAAAGCATGTTCCAAGCTCCAAGAAATTATCCATACGTGGAATTGAGGTTTAAGAAGCCTAAAAGGGGTCCACCAAATGTATTCTTGAGATCTTGACTATATCATGGCTTGGACCTCTTTGTATTAGTCTCGGATGATGTAGTCAAAAGCTTTAAGGCAGATCTAGATCGTATCATCCTCCCCTTCTTAAAAAGGATTCTTTCTCGAATCAAAAACCCTAAAAAAACAAAGAAGGGACAAACAAACACAAATTCTTCAAGGTACGAGGGTTAGGGTTCGTACAATTAATCATAGTATCATGCAAAGGTTGCATACAGTTAAGATATAACCAAGCATTGAAATGATCAATCAAGGGTGTATAACCCCAAAGTAATAACTACTTGGTCATTCAAGAGGTTTAAACAAAGGGGTATGATATAGGAACCATGGTAATCAATCTATCACTCATGAAGGTTCACATAGGTTCCAAATCTCGATGAACACAAAACCCCTCTATGACTGATTTTTTGTTGGAGACCCTTCCCTTACACAATTTTGGTCACTCAAGTAGATTATAAATCTCCAAGAAAGAATTTCCATCATAGGGATAAGTTCCAACACCCTCACCCATGGTTGACTTGTCTTGTTTCCCAAGCACCATGTGCTGTGGAGAAGAACCACCACATTTCAGATGATCACCAAAATTAAAAATGTAACATGGACATGGGTCTAGGAAATAGTTCATTCCCCTAAGATCACCACCAATACAATCATTTGTACTCTCTATTCTAGCATGATCATTAACAAAGGTAATTAGAGGGTCACTCTTATTCAATCGACCAACATTTTAAACATCACCCTTTACTTGAGGCCTTTTAAACACTTCACAAACATTCCCATGTGTTGGTCAAGATTCACACACAAATTGTTCCTCATGACTTCCACAAGGCAATTTCTATCACTCATCATAATGGCTTTAACACTAGGTGGACACAAATCGACCTTGCTAGAAGAGTCAATTTTGTCATCATTAGGATCAACTAGTGTATCCATATTTTTAAGTTATATATTATCATCATGAAGTATAAAGACATTAGGCTCATCTAAATATAAGCTATTATTCATGCTTAGTTGGCTACTAGCCTCATTCACTAGAGTGCAAGAGTTAGCTTAGGTACCTTGAAGTTCATTTAGAGCATGTCCACTCAAGGGAGCTCGAAGATTTGGTGGATTGGAAAGGGTGGATTTAGGAAAGCTTAGACGATCTATCATATTATCCATCTTTCATGAAAGAGACCCTTCCACCCCTTCTATTCTACCTTTCATTCTATCCATTCTTCTGTCCATTCTACTTTTATGAGATTCAAATTGGCTATATATGGCATCAAATATTTCCATGAGTGATCTAACCCAACTAGGCATCTCACCTTTATCCACTATTGTACCTATCAGGAGGAATAGTAAATAAAAATAAAAACAATATATTAAAGGTTAGGAAATCAACCTCACAAGCTCTCAAAGTTCACACCTTTGATTATCACTCAATTTGCATCGCAAGAGTGGATAGCTCATTTGTACACCAATGAGATGACTTGGTATCAATTGTGGCTTGAGGTCGGAATAGATTTTTATTGGAAGGACTCAACTAAACAAAATTTGCGTATGGGCATGAATTTAACTAACAACGAAGTGAAAAAAGAAAAGCTAGAAAGAATAAGCAATAAAAGAAAAGACTTAAAAACTAATTCACAACTAAGTAGATTGATTACTACTCATTAATCAGTGTTAGAATCAAGGAAAAGAAGTTAAAGAATCAAAAAAAGAAACTAAGAATCTAAACTTGAGCTTAAGGCAATTTGGATAGGTTGAGTGATATGGTTGTCTCAAGTTTCGACTAATGTTGGTTGACATTTTGGAGATTTCTTGTTTCCAATTTGTATTTAAATCAATCTTCATCTTTGATGAGTGATAGGTGGCTTTGGATGGAAAATACAAAGAATTGGATCTTTCAATTACTCTTTCAAGCTCAAGAGAGTTTGAATTTTATTGTTGGCCCCCTCTTTTTACTTTCTTTTGTCTCTTCTTTGAGAATATTCCCTTTTGATGCTTTTTGATTCTTTTTTTTCTTTGAAGACTTGGGATATTCTTTGGAATATACTTTGGACAAACAAGTACCTCACCTTCTCTCACCTCCTTTTTGGATTAAACAACCACTTTTTGAATGTTTTTCTTCAATAATTTATGAAGATAATGAAGAACACCAAGAATATTCGAACTTGAACCCTAGGCAAATGACCTCGGAATTGGACCAAATTTCAAGATCCAAGATCATATTGAACTCCCAAACACAACCAACATGTTTTTCAACCCAAAATATCAACAAAAACCTTCCAAATTAAAGATCCACCTTCAAGTTTATTCAACTCAAGATCAACAATGGTGGATGACTCAAAACTACCTGGAATAAGCTCAAATTCAAGATCTAGACCCTATTAGTGTTAGGGAACAAGGGTCTAACTCTAGAAACTCACAAAAGACACAAAAATCTAAGCCTCAATGTTTCGGCCTAGGGGTAAAATGAGAAATAATTTTGTTTTTGTGGTTTTTGGTTTTTGACACTTTTTTTTATAGATTTTTAAGATAACAAGCCAAAGATTGACTTTGTAAGAAAAAAATCAAGCTCGGTTCTGATACCAAATGATATGGATCTATATACGAAAGATAGAAATCTACCTAAACAAGAAAAAGATAATCGATGCAAGAAAGTATAATAGGTAAATTCAAAAAAGAAACTACAAAGAATTAAGACCCAACGAGTGTATCAAACTCAAAGACCCTTAAACTAGTAGCATTGAACACCAATTTCTTATGTAGAACTTAAGGGAATCATATTCTCGAGCATCCCACATTTCTAAACAAGATGTGAACAGAAGCTAATCCAAGATTGCAATTCACTCTCGTAAGAGCATTCATTAATATATCATCAAAAGTTACTAATGAAATGACCAAGGCATCTATTTATAGTGTTTGCCTTTGCATAAACTAGCCTATTACATAAATAGCCCAAAAGTGGATATTTTAGAAATAACCCACATTGGCTCTTCAAAGCATGCTCCAAGCTCCATGCAATTATCCACACGTGGAATTGATGTTTAAGGAGCCTAAAAGGGGTCCACCGATTGAATCCTTGAGTTGTTAAATTGATCATTGCTTAGACCTCTTTGTATTTGACTCAGAAGATGTAGTCAAAAGCTTTATAGCCAATCTAGATCATATCAGACTCTAACCTTCCATGCTTATAGATTCAAATATTTCTTATTCGTCAAGGGACTTTAACCACATATATTTTCATTAGACAAGGGACTTTAGCTCCACACATCTTTATTAGGCGAGAAACTCTAACCTCATGCCCTTATGTTAGACATGGGACACTAACCTCATACATTTTTCATTTGGCAAGGTTCGTTAACCATACATATTTATCTTTGTTAGCCAAAGGACTCTAACCTCAAGCCTTTTTATTAGGAATGGGATTCTAACCTGATATATTTTTTATTTGGAAAGGGATATTAACCTCAAGCCATATAAGATATTGGACTCTAATCATAAGACGGCATATTTAAGTAGGGGACTTTAACCTTAAGCAATTTTATTAAGCAAGGGATTTTAACCACAATCCACTTTATTAAGAAAGGGACTTTAACAACAAGCCACTTTAGAAGGTAAGGGCCTTTAACCACAAGACATCGTGAATACCATTATGTCATGCCTCAAATCCTATTGGGGCAGACAGGCACCCGTAGCCGTAAAGGCCCGAGAGAACCAATTCATAACCTTATACTTCCCATGCATGTAACTGTAACAACCAAATGTTCTGACAACATAATATTATGCATCGATGAAATTGACTATACATACACTCCCAAAACTGATATGTACAGCACTTGGCCGGTGGGGCCACCATGTCTAAAATCAGGACACTACCATAACTTTACATTAGTCTACAAAGCCTCTAGAAGATACATAGACTTAGTAAGGGTCAGGACAAACCCCCGCCCTACTCTTGACTTACTGTACAATACCAAAATATATGGAGCAGACTTGGAAAGCCCCGAATCAACCTGGAGCTCACCAATAGTCCTTGAACAACCTGCGCTCCTACTAGTGAGTTGTATGAGCTGAAGTGCCTCTGACTGCAGCATGAAATGCAGGTCCCCCGTGAGGGACGTCAGTACGAAAATATGTACTGAATATGTAAGGCAGAAAGTAGCAACACACTTGATACAAAAGCTCAATAGAAATCCGATACAAGTGTATAAGGAGTACTAGTAGACCACCTTTATAAATACTTGTGGGAATTTGTACATTACATTCGTTCTTCATTTTACCTTCTTACTTCATAATCTTTGTAAGCCATATAATGTAAATGACCAGCTGATCAGTGGTAAAAAGATAAATTAGGATCGGCCTATGCTAGGCTTACGCCCCTGAGCTGCCACCTATATAAAGATTGGGATCGGCCCATGCTAGGCTTATGCCCCTGAGCTGCCACCCACAAATAAAGGTATCGAGATCGGCCCATGCTAGGCAAGTGCCCCTGAGCTGCCACTCATCATTTTACAGATTTGCATTACTTAGTTTATTTAGCCTTTGAGATTGTTACTTTGGTGGTCATCACATTATGGTACCTTGAGCCAGTAATACGCTAATAAGAGACATGTAAATAGACACTTAATGCAACAACAATGAGGTAGGGAGCTGTTGGCACACAAATAAAGTGTTTAGGAGCTGAAATAACACATGGGTCTTATTTGAACAAACGGAGAACTCCTGAAATTTTCTAGTGAAGATAGACGCGCAATTTAATAATAAGCACGTATTGAGGTGTTCTAATGCGTTAGAGAGTGGGAACAAGGTCATTGGATACATGGAGTTTAATATGCTACCATTATGTATCACTTTGTTATAGGATAACCTCGGAAACTTGCTTGAGGGAACAATGGTACGACTTCATGCCAAAGAGTGTGAAATAAGTATGCCTTACATACCTGGTTATTTGACTCCGAAACTAGCCCGACTTGACTTCTTGCCTCTTAGATTACTTATATACAATAGAATATATGGTAAACTAGTATTAGTAACCAATAAACACATTTGAAGTACTTAATTTCACCCAAAACAGTAACCGGGCAGCAACTATTACTCTATCAAACAAGGGTGTTATTTTAACCCTTTTTCTTTCCTCCAATTACACCCACATACCATATAGGTTCTTATAAGGTTCACCAAAACCACCTCGACTTCATTACACATTCCAAACAATACGCAAAATAGATTGGACAGCAAGCATTAGTTCGGTGGTGTATCACCACATCTTTCTTCTATAATTCATTACAAACTCATCACACCTTTATCCAACTTCAACCTGGCAGCCCATAACATACACATACAAAACAGTCCACAAAACAGTCCCAAACCACTTTTATTGTAGCAATCAATTATTGAACTCTTCATCTCTTGAGTTCTCAATAACAAGACATCCATAATCCCCTCTCAAATTCACATATAAGAAAAATAAAATGGGGCAGTCACCTTACCTCAATTCAGCAACTTATTCTTTTAATTGAACTCTTCAAGAGCTTGAACTTTCCTTCACACTTAAACCAAAGAAGAAGAAAAAAAGTTCCTCAATAACAAGGAAACATGAACAAACAGCTTGTTCTATAATCAGCCATATACTTATAGTCAAACACTTATAACTTGTTTTCCTAATCTCCCATGAGATAATTAAATAAAACCTTAAGTGTTTTTCACTTACCTTGGGCTGAAAAGGGGAGGGTTTCTTCAAGAACCCTAGAAGGAAAAATAGGGCTGCTGCTCTTGTTGTTTTTGAGAGAGTAGAGAGATTTGCTGAAATATACTCCTTTTTTGTGACTTAAAAGTGAAGTAAAATGACCAGCAACTTGGCCTTTTAAAGGCCCTATCTTGTCCACCTCCTTAGCTGCATTTTGGACCATAAAATTGGTCAAATTGGTCCAAGTAGGTGATGCACCTACTTAAGGGTCCAAGCTGCTGAAACTTCAAAGTAGGTGATGCACCTACTTGCATAATTTCTTGTTGGGCTCAATTATATTTGGGCCTTGGAAGATTGGTGTGTTGGGTCACTGATACGGGAAAAACAACGAAAACACCAAACAAACACTCAAAACAGTCCACAAGTTCAAGAGAACCGAGGACCCTTTGAGTGACCCCTCTCGGATTCAAGATCTACAACAAGAACACAATGTAATGAGGTGATTAACACCTATTTTCAGTGGTCAATAAACTAGATTAACAACACGAGAATGAAGAACATGAAGAACAATAACAATATTATTAAGAATAACAAACACACGACTACAAGAAACAAAGGGATAGATAGTTAGACCTTGGTTGGTATAACCTTAAGAACCCAAGAACATGTGATACTCTTGAACCCTTAACGCTACACACAATGGTTAACCTAACTCTTACGTTGGCACAAGAGTGACCTCGATCTCCCAAGCATCCAACGTTTCCAAGCTTGAATCCAACACGAGTGATTCCACACTCAAGTTGATTTCCCTAGTTACTATGTTTCGGCCAAGAGGCCATTCTCTCAAGAGAGGGTGTTTCAATATTCAATCAAAACTAAGACTAAAACCCTAAGATGTTTTATTTATAGTGTATTAAAAGATAGAATGTTAAACATCCAAAATGGCCCTTCAAGAGTGGGCTGCTCCTTTAGTGTTTGTAGTGGGCTGTTTTTGGTGTGTATTTGGGCCCTTAATTATGCTTCTCTTATACACACACATGGACGACTTCAATACACACCCACAAGAGTCCATCTACGTGATCGCACTCGTATCATCTTCCCCTTCTTGAAAAGGATTCGACCTCGAATCCATACCTTGCAAATCAAGAGAAGACAACAAACACACATCCTCATGATATGAGGGTTAGAGTTAGCAAAAAAAAAACACATGAACATGCCATGCCGAGGAGGAACAAATTTGAAGTATAGCCACGGGTCCTTTGTTTTAATCATGAAAAGATTAGTACAATTGCTACAAAGAAAGTGGCTTGGACAAACATCAAGAATAAAGAAAAATAGGCCGAGAGTCATTCTTTCCCACCCAAAGATGGTACCGGGATCAAATGGAAAAATTAGCCAAGGGCCTAAGCCGAGGCTAGTGCTTCCTTCCCCTAGAATGTCACTCCCATATCCACATACAAAAATATTTTCATACACATGATCTCTATGAACAAGACTAATTGCAATGTTTTAACCACACAAGATGTTCAAAGAGACATGCGCATTATCAAGATTAATTCTATGGACACCATCACTAATTTGAGAATTTTTAAGCACTCCATTTACATGCTCAAGTAGTGAACTACATTTAAGAGTAAATTGATCATCATGCACACCAAGGGTACTTCCAAGAGTACTCATTTCCGAGACTACACATTCCTTGCCCATAAGAGTACTCTCATCTTCCAAGAAGAGATTTCCATCTTTAGGAGGAATGTTGTCACACCATAGTGGGTTAGCATATCGGATATAGCCTCCAAGGCAAGCTATACCATCATTTTCACCACTAGGTCCATTAGGAGTGTTTATATCATCTTCAAACAAGACATTAAACCTAAAGAGATCATGATTTATCTCGTGGACAAATTTGGAACTAGCAAGTGCTTCACTCTCTATAAGTTCACTATCAAGTACCAAAGATGTTTCAATCTCCTCTTTACCAACTTGGTGTGGGTCGGGGCAGCCCAACTCTTCCTTCGGGAAGCTTTCATCGTAAGGTGCTTGGACAATTGGATTTTGAGGGAAGAGTTTGGGTAACAATTGGCGTATAATTTCAATGTGCCATTTCATATCTTCAATATTGTCACTGATACGATCACATGTGGCATTGAAATTATGGGCAGCCATTGTACCTAACCAAAAGACACAACAAACAAAGAAAACAAACAAACTTGTTAGATCAAAAAAATGCCTCACCACACTCTCACTCTCGATTTTACCTCACACTTGGTTTCACAAGTGTTGAAAGCCGGCTTATACTTCGTGAGTGATTGAGTGTCGAGTCAACTCTTGTCCCGGAATGGATTTTTGTTTGAAACTCAAACGAATCTTGTAGGACTTGAGTCAAGAACTAACAACGAATTCAAAAAGATAAAAGTACACAACAAACGTAAACACGAACAAACGGACACAAAACTAACTTACTAGCTAGTAGGAGATTACTAGGTTGTCAATTAGTGTTTGATACGGTTGGGGCAGCCTCCACAGGTACACGGCCTTTCACACGAAGCCAAGCTCGGGAATTACAAAAACTCCAAGCTTTGTTCATGCAAGTGGCCGTGTATGAGTTGGTGATTGAACCAACCAAGGACCTAAACGTTTTTATGTGTGAAGAGAGGTCTTAATGTGTAATAAGCTACTCTTCAAGGTTGGCACAAGAAGCAAGGGCGGATGGGTCATTTTACCCCTTTTGTTTGTAGTATAAATAGAATATGTTAGAGAGTTAGTCCTCACTTTTTGAATGCTGATTTTTGTAACCTAAGAACACTAAACTTTTCTCTCTCTCTTCCACTCTTGGAAGCCGCCACTACTATCTCACAAGTAGAGGGATACTTGTGTTGTCTCTTTGGCTAGAAACAAGGGTTTTGAGGTCGTTGAGTGCCTCTTGGTCCTCGTAAGAACTTGGTGTTTATATTCATTAGACTTAGGGTCCTCTCTTGATGTTAGGGTTCTTAGTTTCTTGAATGTTATATGTCAAGTTATCTATCTTTCTTTATCTTGTTGTTGTTGTTGATTTTGTCATCTTAAAGTCTAGTGAAGCCGTGTGGGGCTCTTTTCGATTCACTAGCATTGTTATTTATCTTGTTATTCTTGTGTTGTTGGACTGAAAAACCGAAACTTTAAACTTGTTGATCTTGTGTTGTTGGACTGAAATCCGAGCCTACTTGAAGCTCTTGGTGTTGTTGGTTTGATTTTGTATCATTTGGTATCAAAGCAAGACCGGTTGTGTTCCAACATAACCCATCTTGGGCTAGTACACGGCTTAAACAAACAACACCAAAAGGAAATTCTGAAAATCTGTCCATTAAAAGTTGAAGCCGAGAATGATGTTGCATGTCTAGATCTAAGTGTTATTTTGCTTGTTTAGTGAGTTCCTAGTGTTGGTTTCTTTCTCACCAACACTAAGGTGTCTAGATCCAAAAGTTGAGCTTGAAAACTTGAACATTGTGTAGTGACTTGAAGTGGCCGAAAGTTGTATGTTGTTGATGACCAAAAAGAAATAAAATCGGTGGATGTTGTGTTTATGTGCTAAAGAAGTTGAAGAAGATTGTTGAGATGTTCATCTTTTGAACTTGTTCATCTTGTTCATCTTGTTGTGTGCTCAAGTTGTAAGACAAGCTATAAAGTTGTTGTGAAAGACTTGCACCCATCACCTTTTAGTCTTGTCAATCACTTTTCCCTAATTCAAGGAGCCTTGTTTTGTGGGATTAGTCTACCAAACATCACTTTCTTGAGTTTGAAAAGGGTGAAATACTACAAGATTTTATTTTTCCCACCAAAAACACTTTGCAAACTATAACAAGTTGTGTGAATATTAACAAAAAAAAAAAGAGAGAAGAAAAACGTGTGGAACCATTGCATGCTGCCACGTCACTATAAGCTCAACTTAGGATATTCTTTGGTTGCTAATTGTTGATCCTTGGTTTCCCTTACTTGGTCCTAGAACTAATTAACAAACTAGTACATTCCTACTAGGTTGTCAACTAGATCCTTGAACCGTTTGTTCGTGTCAACGTTTATTTGAGTGCTTTTATTCGTTTGAATGAGTTGCTGATTTTTGACTCAAGTCCGGCAAGAATTCTTTGAGTCTTCAAACAAGAATCCATTCCGGATAAGAGCTTACTCATACCTTAAAAATTTCACGGTTACTAGCCAATTATACAACACTTGTGGAACACGAACTTGTGGTGAACTAAAGCGGATAATATCTTGACAATGGAAGGAACTACGTCTCATAATGTGGATACTAATGCCCTTGATTCTATGAGGGTCACTCTTGAGGCCGTTACCCGGACACTTGAAAGGTTGAATTCGGAATTTGGGGCCGTGAGAGGGGACTTGGCAGCAATAAAGAGGGAAGTGTCGACTATTAGTGGGAGATTAGAACAAGTGGAGAGTCAAAGGAACTCTCGTCCTTCTACTCCTCTACATGTATCTACCAATGGTCATGATAGGACCTCCTCCGCAACCATCACCCCCGAAACAGTCCACCAAATGCTAAATGCACCCCAAGTTCCACTAAATACCGCAAGCCAAACTACCTATTTTCCTCCAAACCGAGACTCCACTAGACCACTACATTTCCAAGCCCCTCCGATTCCACAAGAGGGATTTGGACGCCAAGTACCTCCACTAAATCCGAACCCTCCATTCCAAGCTCCATTAACCCAAAGACCGCAAATTCCAAATCCTCCGAATCAAAACGGCCAAGGCCGACCAGCCCACTTTGAAGGATACGGTAGAGAGGAGTATGAAGGAGATGGAGCCTTTGATGATGCTTATATGAGGGAGGAGGAGTTAAGAGGGGGTCGAGGAGAACCTAGGAGATACCGGGGGTATGGAGATAGGGGAAACCGACACCAAGAGAGAGACGTAGGCATCAACACCATCAAGTTGAGCCTACCCATCTTTAAGGGTGAAAGTGATCCCGAGACCTACTTAACTTGGGAATCGGCTTGTGACAAAGTTTTCCAAGTTAATGATATCTCGGACGAAAAGAAGAGTTGCTACGCTATAGCTCACCTCGAGGGCTATGCTAACACTTGGTGGGAGTATGTTAAACGGTTTGGTAATGAATTAGTCGATGGGCAGCCACCACCTTGGTATCGGTTGAGGTACTTGATGAGGCAACGATACCTTCCCGAGAGATATCGTCATGAGTTGCTTGCTAGATTATATGGCTTGCGGCAAGGAGGCAAGAGTGTGATGGCCTATTTTGACGAGTTCCAACAACTCATGTTGAAACTTGATCATCGTGGGGAGCAAATCAGTCACGACATCATCCGGTTCAAGTGTGGGTTGAACAAAGAGATCTCCACTCATTTGACCCTTCACCGGTTTGAAACCATTGACGGTATATTCCAAGCGGCCCTTGAGACTGAAAGGGAACTTAAGGAGAGATCATCCTTCAAGGCAAGGGTACAAACCCCCTCGGGTTGGACCAAAAACAAGGACCAACCCACCCCTACGAAGCTGCCCGAGTCCAAAACCGTCCCTAAATTCCCTCCGAAACCGGAGGCTCACAAATATCCCAACCCAAAGGGGTTCCAATGCTTCAAGTGCCAAGGTTGGGTGCATAAGGCCAACGAATGTCCGAACCGGCGCAATGTGATCCTACGAGAAGGAAAGGAGTACTACCTTGGTGAGGAGGTGGTTTCCGAAAGGGGGGAGGATGAGGCCGAGCCTCAAGATGGAGAGGGAGCTGAAAATGGGCCGAATGATGATGAAGTAGATGGTAGTGAAGATGTCTATCCACAAGAGGGGGAGTGTGTGGTTCCAAACTTTGTGGTTAGACGTGTCATGATTAGTAAGGCGATAGATGACCCGAGTCAAAGGGAAAATCTATTCCATACTAAGTGTCTTGTAAAGGGGAATGTGTGCACCTTGGTGATTGATAGTGGTAGTTGTACAAATGTTGCGAGCCATGCTATGGTAAATTTCTTGAAGCTACTAACTACACCACACACTAGTCCTTACAAGCTACAATGGTTGAATGATTGTGGTGAATTAAGGGTCACGAGGCAATGTGTGATTCGGTTTAAGGTGGGAAACTACCACGATGAGGTACTTTGTGACGTGATCCCAATGCAAGCATGTCACTTGTTGTTAGGTAGACCATGGCAATATGATAGGTCTACTAAACACGATGGGAGGTCCAACCGGTATACGCTTGAGAAGGATAGCCGAAAGGTCACACTTCATCCTCTCTCACCCTCCCAAGTAAATAAGTGGCATCAAAAGATGAGGGAGTTGAAGGGAAAGGGGGAGGAATCCGGAAAGGGAGAAAAGGGGGGGAGTGCCGTAGGTGAGGAAGTAGGGACATCCGAGGCTGTCCCAATGACAAGAGAGATGGAAAACGTAGTGATGTTGGCTAGGAGGAAAGAACTCTTCGTGGATCATGATGAAAACAAGCCGATGTTACTTTTGGCCCATTGTTTTAATACTAACCCCACTAATTCTTCCATTTCCCCTTTGATTTCTTGTGTGTTGCAGGAGTATGAAGATGTATTTCCTCAAGAACTTCCGCAAGGATTACCCCCACTTCGGGGAATTGAGCACCAAATTGATTTGGTGTCGGGTTCACAACTTCCAAACAAACCGGCCTATAGGAGCAATCCCATGGACACTAAGGAGCTTGAAAGACAAGTTGAGGAGCTTCTCAACAAGGGATACATCAAGGAAAGCATGAGTCCGTGTGCTGTTCCGGTGCTTTTGGTACCAAAGAAGGACGGAACTTGGCGCATGTGCGTCGATTGTAGAGCCATCAACAAAATCACTATAAGGTATCGTCATCCAATCCTTAGACTAGATGATATGTTAGATGAGCTCCACGGATCTTGTTTGTTTTCTAAAGTGGACCTTAGGAGTGGCTATCACCAAATTCGCATGCAACCCGGTGATGAGTGGAAGACCGCATTCAAGACCAAATTCGGTCTATATGAGTGGCTGGTCATGCCCTTCGGCCTTACCAATGCTCCTAGCACCTTTATGAGGCTAATGAATCATGTAATGAAGCCTTATATTGGAAAATTTGTGGTGGTTTACTTTGATGATGTGTTGTTGTATAGTAAATCTATTGATGATCATGTAATGCATTTGAGAAGTGTGTTTGATGTGCTCCGAAAGGAGAAGCTGTATGCCAACATGGAGAAGTGTTCTTTTGGTGTTGATAAGATTATATTCTTGGGTTTTGTCGTGAGCTCAAGGGGTGTGGAAGTGGACGATTCCAAGATAGACTCTATTCGAAGTTGGCCGACCCCTAAAACTATTGGAGAAATCCGAAGTTTCCACGGGTTGGCAAGCTTTTATAGGAGGTTTGTCAAAGGATTTAGTTCCATAGCAGCCCCCTTAACCGAGGTAATTAGAAAGGACGGACCCTTTAAATGGGGTGATGAGCAAGCTAGGGCTTTTGAGGCCTTGAAAGCTACGCTCATCTCGGCGCCTTTATTGCAATTGCCCAATTTTGATAAGATGTTTGAAGTAGAGTGTGATGCTAGTAAGGTTGGCATTGGGGCTGTTTTGATGCAAGAAGGTAAGCCCGTTGCTTATTTCAGTGAAAAGCTCAAAGGGGCAACTCTTAATTACTCAACTTATGATTTGGAGTTGTACGCCCTTGTTAGAGCTTTGGGAAATTGGCAACATTATTTGTGGCCTAAGGAGTTTGTGATACGAACGGATCATGAGTCGTTGAAACACCTTAAGAGCCAAGACAAGTTGAATAGGCGTCATGCTAAGTGGATTGAGTTCATCGAGACTTTCCCTTATGTAATTCATTACAAAAGGGGAAAGGAAAATGTTGTTGCCGATGCCTTGTCTAGGAAGCATGTGCTTGTTGCTACCTTGTCGTCGAAATTGATGGGTTTTGAGAGCTTGCGGTTGTTGTATCCCGAGGATCCTACCTTTGCTCCTATTTTTAGGGAATGCGAAGAGTGGGGAAGGGACCGTTGGCTTAAGGAGAATGACCATTCCTCCTACTCTCGGTTCGATGGGTATTTGTTCAAAGGGAGGAGGTTGTGTGTTCCTTCTAGTTCTTGGAGGGAATTATTTGTGAGGGAGGACCATGACGGAGGCCTCATGGGGCACTTTGGGGTAGACAAGACCCTCGGAATCTTAGAGGAGAACTTCTATTGGCCCAAAATGCGCAAAGACGTCACTAAAATTTGTAGTCAATGCGTGGCCTGCCGGAGTGCGAAATCTTGTCTCCTACCTCAAGGATTATACACCCCACTCCCTACTCCCCTTAGACCTTGGTTGGACATTTCGATGGATTTTGTTTTGGGGCTGCCAAGGACTAGAAAGGGCCGAGATAGCATTTTTGTTATTGTTGATAGATTCTCTAAAATGGCTCATTTTATTCCATGTACTAAAACCGAGGATGCTAGTAGTGTAGCTTCATTATTTGTTGAACATGTTGTCAAGCTTCACGGGGTACCGAGGACTATTGTGAGCGATAGGGACTCCAAGTTCCTAAGTCTCTTTTGGAAGTCCATGTGGGGTAGGCTTGGAACGAAGTTACTTTTCTCCACGTCATGCCACCCACAAACCGATGGCCAAACGGAGGTAGTAAATAGAACCTTAGGGTCTATGCTACGTTCTATGGTTAAAGGTAAACTGACTTCATGGGAAGATCACCTACCCTTGGTGGAGTTTGCATACAACCGGGTAATACATTCGAGCACGGGAATGACTCCCTTTGAATGTGTTTACGGCCTAAATCCCCTTACCCCTTTAGATCTCACTCCTTTGTCTAGTGATCTCATGACCAGCTTAGATGGAAATAAAAGAGCCGAGGCAATGAAGAAAATGCATGAGACGGTGCGGATCAAACTTGAAAAGAAGAACCAAGAGGTTGCAAAAAGGGTAAACAAAGGGAGAAGAAGGCTTGTGCTTGAACCCGGAGATTGGGTGTGGGTGCATCTTCGGAAGGATCGGTTTCCAGCTCAAAGGAAGTCCAAATTGCTGCCAAGGGGTGATGGTCCTTTCCAAGTACTTGAGAGAATCAATGACAACGCCTACAAGATTGACCTTCCACCGGAATATCAAGTGCACAACACTTTCAACGTTGGTGATCTCTCCCTCGTGGATGCGGTTGAAGATGACCAAATGCTGAATTTGAGGTCAAATTCCTCTCAAGATGGAGAGGATGATACTGTTGGGGCAGCCTCCACAGGTACACGGCCTTTCACACGAAGCCAAGCTCGGGAATTACAAAAACTCCAAGCTTTGTTCATGCAAGTGGCCGTGTGTGAGTTGGTGATTGAACCAACCAAGGACCTAAACGTTTTTATGTGTGAAGAGAGGTCTTAATGTGTAATAAGCTACTCTTCAAGGTTGGCACAAGAAGCAAGGGCGGATGGGTTATTTTACCCCTTTTGTTTGTAGTATAAATAGAACATGTTAGAGAGTTAGTCCTCACTTTTTGAATGCTGATTTTTGTAACCTAAGAACACTAAACTTTTCTCTCTCTCTTCCACTCTTGGAAGCCGCCACTACTATCTCACAAGTAGAGGGATACTTGTGTTGTCTCTTTGGCTAGAAACAAGGGTTTTGAGGTCGTTGAGTGCCTCTTGGTCCTCGTAAGAACTTGGTGTTTATATTCATTAGACTTAGGGTCCTCTCTTGATGTTAGGGTTCTTAGTTTCTTGAATGTTATATGTCAAGTTATCTATCTTTCTTTATCTTGTTGTTGTTGTTGATTTTGTCATCTTAAAGTCTAGTGAAGCCGTGTGGGGCTCTTTTCGATTCACTAGCATTGTTATTTATCTTGTTATTCTTGTGTTGTTGGACTGAAAAACCGAAACTTTAAACTTGTTGATCTTGTGTTGTTGGACTGAAATCCGAGCCTACTTGAAGCTCTTGGTGTTGTTGGTTTGATTTTGTATCAGTGTTTGAACCAACAAACGAACTAAGAGACAATAAAATGAAACTAAGAAATCTAAAATTTGAGCCAAAATTTGATGCGTGAACAGTAACTTGATGATGTGGAAGCCACGTATTGGTCTCGGTCCCACACAACTTTTGTTGTCCAATTTCAAGTCTTGGTCAATTTTTCAATTTGGACTTTGGTGGAATTTGTTTAAGGAGGGAAATTCAAACAAGTCTTGGAGCCCTTTTCAATTTCAAGTTTTCAAGATTTGACTTTATTGTACTGCTCCTTAAAACATGGATCCTTAAATCATGGAAAAGTGTTGGAAAGTGGTTGAGACTTGATTGATAGGTCTTTGTTGGTTGTAGTGTCTTTCAAGACTAACAAATAATACACCCTTTTCCTTCAACTTTTTAGATTTAACATTCACTTTATCTTCAACAATATATGAAGGTGGTGATTAACATCAAGAACAACAAGAACTACAACAATAATCTTCAAGAACACCAACATTTTTCACACGGCCACTCCCAAATTCCACAATAACAATATCTCCAACACTTGGCCAAGACAACTACACCTTCAACAAAATGGTTCTCAATCCACCAATTAACAACAATATCACGTGGCCAAGCTTATAACAACAACAAGATGAAAACCACAAGGCCAAAACAGTCCACCACTACAATGTTCAACAACAAATCGGCCAAGTCCAAGTTCACGAAAACAACACCAACAATGTAAGCTCAAACTTAGATTTAAACTCAAGAGTGTTAGAGATGAAGAAAAATAACACTATAAACAACAAAACAAGTAAAAATCTCAACCAAGACACAACAATAACACAATTTCGGCCAAGAACACAAAATGGACAGATTTGTTTCTTTTTGATTTTTCAGTTTTCTAACACTTTTTTTTTTAATTTTCTATCAAGCAAGCACAAGATTGATCTTGTAGGAACAATATCAATCCATGCTTTGATACCAAATGATACGGGAAAAACAACAAAAACACCAAACAAACACTCAAAACAGTCCACAAGTTCAAGAGAACCGAGGACCCTTTGAGTGACCCCTCTCGGATTCAAGATCTACGACAAGAACACAATGTAATGAGGTGATTAACACCTATTTTCAGTGGTCAACAAACTAGATTAACAACACGAGAATGAAGAACATGAAGAACAATAACAATATTATTAAGAATAACAAACACACGACTACAAGAAACAAAGGGATAGATAGTTAGACCTTGGTTGGTATAACCTTAAGAACCCAAGAACATGTGATACTCTTGAACCCTTAACGCTACATGATACGGGACAAATGGTTATCTTATCTTTTGATGACATTTTTGGAGGCCAACACATAGAGACTCAAGACTTGGTCACCTCGAGAAAACAAGAACATGCATGGAGGACCCGTTTTGAGCATAACTTAAAGCAATCTCGCGTGTGGAAGATTGCTTGGAGAATTTAAGGTTGAGGACTCACGGTTTTGGACCTTAATTAAGGGTATTTTGGACATTACACATGGTGTATTTACACACCATGGCCGCCCCTCTCATTAAGGGCAAAGTGGTCTTGTTATCTTCATTTGTAATATATATTATAAATAGGCCCCCTTAGTCTTATTTTCAGTAGATTTTGGAAGGATGAAGAATTGAAAGACATAACTTCTCTCTTTTGAGAGTGTAACACCCTTAGTTGTAGGACTTGGAAAAGTCACCCTTAGCATAGGGCTTGGAAAAGCCAATATTGATCCTTGCTTGGAAACGGTAGATCTTGAGGCGAGTTCATTCCCTTGGTGGTCACCGTAAGAGTGTGGTTTTGATTGTTACATTCATTAGGGATTAGTGTTGAAATACACTTGGTTCTTAATCTTGTAATAATCTTGGTCTCACTATCTATCTTTATTTTTCTTGCAAATCGTGTATGTGTTGTGTAGTGGACTGTTTTGGGGTCTTCGTTGAATCCGAAACTTGTATTATTGTTGTTCATCTTGTTCATCACGTTTTGTAACTGTTTTGGTGTTAAAATATACTCTTGTATCTTGTATTCTTGTTGTTGGTAGCGAATCCGAGTGAGGTCTCCATCTTGGTCCTCGAATCCTTAAGATTAGTGGACTGATTTGGTGTTTGTTTCGTGCTTCCCTTGTCAATCCCGTATCATTTGGTATCAGAGCATGGCTTGATATTGTTCCTACAAGATCAATCTTGGGCTTGCTTGTTAGAAAATTCAAAAAAAAAAAAAATCAAAAAGAAGCAAATCTGTCCATTTTGTGTTCTTGGCCGAAATTGTGTTATTGTTGTGTCTTGGCCGAGATTTTTACTTGTTTTGTTGTTTCTAGTGTTAGTTTTCTTCATCTCTAACACTCTTTAGTCTAAATCTAAGTTTGAGCTTACATTGTTGGTGTTGTATACGTGAACTTGGACTTGGCCGATTTGTTGTTGAACATTGTTGTGGTGGACTGTTTTGGCCTTGTGGCTTTCATCTTGTTGTTGTTATAAGCTTGGCCACGTGATATTGTTGTTAATTGGTGGATTGAGAACCATTTTGTTGAAGGTGTAGTTGTCTTGGCCAAGTGTTGGAGATATTGTTATTGTGGAATTTGGGAGTGGCCGTGTGAAAATTGTTGGTGTTCTTGGAGATTATTGTTGTAGTTCTTGGTGTTGTTGTTGTTGTTCTTGATGTTCATCACCACCTTCATATATTGTTGAAGATAAAGTGAATGTTAAATCTAAAAAGTTGAAGGAAAAGGGTGTATTATTTGTTAGTCTTGAAAGACACTACAACCAACAAAGACCTATCAATCAAGTCTCAACCACTTTCCAACACTTTTCCATGATTTAAGGATCCATGTTTTAAGGAGAAGTACAATAAAGTCAAGTCTTGAAAACTTGAAATTGAAAAGGGCTCCAAGACTTGTTTGAATTTCCCTCCTTAAACAAATTCCACCAAAGTCCAAATTGAAAAATTGACCAAGACTTGAAATTGGACAACAAAAGTTGTGTGGGACCGAAACCAATACGTGACTGCCATGTCATCACTGCTACTGTTCACGCAATATTTCCGAGCTCAAAATTTTAGATTCTTAGTTTCATCTTATTGTTTCATTAGTTTCATGTCTTGATTCTAGAATTAATTAACAACTAGTAATCACCTACTTAGTTGTAGATTAATTATTGAATCCGTTTCTTCGTGTCTTCGTTGTTTGTGTGCTTTTCTCATTTTTAACTCGTAGTAACTTCTTTGTTTCAAGTTCGTAAGTGAATTTTATTTTTGTGTCTTGAGTCGATCAAACAAGAATCTATTCCGGCCACCAAGTAGAATTGACATCCTATTGACTACCGGAGTATAAACAACCTTTCAATATTTGCCGCTCCAATTGTGAGAATCACAAAGGTGAGTGAATACGAGTGTTAGTGAGAAGTTTTTACTACTAATCTTGTTTGTTCATTTTGTAGGTTTAAAAGGTGATATAAGGGGAATATGTCTTCGATTGCCGGGGATTATTGTGACTACAACATGGGAGACTATGATTGTAGTGAAGGGTTTTATGGCTACGAAGTTGAGGGAGATTGCGGAGGCTATGAAAATAGCCATGATCGAGACTTGGGCAGATTTGAAAGTTACTATTTTCAGGGAGAAAATGAGGTGAATGAAGTGCCTAGTGCTTATGGTAACTTTGGAGATGATGTAGGACCTCGTGATGGATCTTATGATGATGTTGGGGCATGTGAGGAGTCTTACACTTCTTACTCCGAACCTAGATTTGGTGTTAGGTATAACCCTTTTGTTTGCAAAGCTTATGAGAGCTATGATGAGGGTACACGTGAGGAGTATGAAGATCCATATTCTCCACCTTGTAGTACTTCTTATCAAAGTCGATATAGTGTGAATGGTTATACTAGCTCTAGTGGAGGTTGTCCAATGAGAAGAAGAGGGTATGCATCTCCAAAACTAAGGGGTACTCGTATGCCTTACAATGTAGATCCAAGAAGGAGAGTACACTCCGGAAAGGTGACCATGTGTGGGATACCGGGCTGCCTCATTGAGCTAAATGATAGGTACCATAGAAACTACATCGTTCCATCCATGGTTGACTACTTGGGGTTGTTTCGTGAGCCTTTACTTGTTCCATACTTCTTGGACGGGTTTAAGGTTACTGAGAGGGTCAAGGTTGTCTTCTCCCAATTTGAATACCATGAGGAGGTGTGGTGCGATATTCTTTCATTGACATACGGTCATGTATGCTTAGGTGCCAATTGGTTTGCACAACATAGAGTTCCAAACGTGCAAAATTGGCCAAATATTATAAGAGACCAGTGGGGGAATCGCCTCATGACTTACTTGCTGCCTAAGCCACGAAGAGAAATGCCTACCTACTCCAATCCGAATTATTATGAGAGACAAAAGATTGAGAGGAGTAAGGGAGTGCAGGGTGGTAATCCGAGAGTGGAAAAAGGAGAGGTTGTGTGGAGCAAAGTAAGAGGATTACCACCAAACTATGCTAACATTGGTTGTCCTTCTATTTCTAAGGACATTTGTGTAGGTACCAACATGGCAAGCGAAGAAGAACAATGCCAAAAGGAAGTTGCTGCCCAAACTTTTGGAGGACCTTCACACCATGACAAAGAAGAATCTACTCAAGGACTTCAAGGTAAAATGGCAAACTCTTACACTTTTGTACATGTGAATGATAATTGTGTGACTAGTAGCCCATTGAGTGTGAGTTGTAGCTTGCCTATATGTGAGTGTATTGTTTCTTTGCCACTTGATGATGATGTACATGTTGTGAGTGTGGATACACTAGTTGATCCTATTGATGACCGAATAGACTCTTCTTGTAAGATCGATTTATGTCCACCTAGTGTTGAAACCATTATGTTGAATGAAAGTACGTTATCTTCTGAAATTTGTGTTGATCAACTTATGTGTGAAAATTACCCACCACTTGAGGATGTGTATGATGTAATTAATGAACCTCAAGTATGTGATGATGTTGAAAATGTTGATCAAAGTGAGAATGAACCCGAGAGCTCTTCTTGGGGTAATGTTGTGTTTGAAACATCCTTGAAACTTGATGTTGATCATTTAGAGAGTGAGGAACTTGCTTGTTCCAAATTTGTCCGTGAGGTAGATCACACTCTTTTTATGTATAATGTCTTGTTTGAAGATGATTTAAACACTCCTAATGAACCTAGTGGTGAAAATGATGGTATAGATTGCCTTGGAAGCTATAGCCTATATGCTAACCCACTATGGTGTGACAACATTCCTCCTAGAGAGGGAAATCTCTTCTTGGAAGATGAGAGAACTCTTAAGGGTAAGGAATGTGTAGTTGCGGAAGCTACTTCTTCTTCTACTTTGTGTGATTTCATTATTGAGAGTACTCATGGTGATTATTGGGAAACTAATAGTGAGTACACACATGAGAGCACCTTAGTAGAAGCCGATTTGAGTGATACCTTTCTCTACTCTCTATTTGCTTTGGATGATATGTATGTTATTGTAGAAAGTATGTCATTTAGTTTGGGTGTAGACCACGGGAAAGGGAAGTGTTGTCGAGACCCGTGTCTATGGCCACTTTTCCCATTTGACCCCGGTGCCAAATTTAGAAATGGTGATGCTGGTGCACCAAACTTGCTGCTTGGTCTACATGACAAGCAAAGTGGCACTCTTGATGTATCCTATAACCAAATCCTTTGTACATCTTTTATTGAGTTTTTAATATTCCTTTCAAAGGATTCTTGGTTATATTGCAAATATGTGCAACCTTGGCATGTTGAGATGATTTGTTATGCTAACCCTAACCCTCATGCCATGAGGAGTTTGCATTTGTTGGTCTTCTTTTCGGTTTTGCAAGGTTTGGATTCGAGGTCGAATCCTTTTCAAGAAGGGGAGGATGATACGGGACAAATGGCCATCTTATCTTTTGATGACATTTTTGGAGGCCAACACATAGAGACTCAAGACTTGGTCACCTCGAGAAAACAAGAACATGCATGGAGGACCCGTTTTGAGCATAACTTAAAGCATCTCGCGTGTGGAAGATTGCTTGGAGAATTTAAGGTTGAGGACTCACGGTTTTGGACCTTAATTAAGGGTATTTTGGACATTACACATGGTGTATTTACACACCATGGCCGCCCCTCTCATTAAGGGCAAAGTGGTCTTGTTATCTTCATTTGTAATATATTATAAATAGGCCCCCTTAGTCTTATTTTCAGTAGATTTTGGAAGGATGAAGAATTGAAAGACATAACTTCTCTCTTTTGAGAGTGTAACACCCTTAGTTGTAGGACTTGGAAAAGTCACCCTTAGCATAGGGCTTGGAAAAGCCAATATTGATCCTTGCTTGGAAACGGTAGATCTTGAGGCGAGTTCATTCCCTTGGTGGTCACCGTAAGAGTGTGGTTTTGATTGTTACATTCATTAGGGGTTAGTGTTGAAATAACTTGGTTCTTAATCTTGTAATAATCTTGGTCTCACTATCTATCTTTATTTTTCTTGCAAATCGTGTATGTGTTGTGTAGTGGACTGTTTTGGGGTCTTCGTTGAATCCGAAACTTGTATTATTGTTGTTCATCTTGTTCATCACGTTTTGTAACTGTTTTGGTGTTAAAATATACTCTTGTATCTTGTATTCTTGTTGTTGGTAGCGAATCCGAGTGAGGTCTCCATCTTGGTCCTCGAATCCTTAAGATTAGTGGACTGATTTGGTGTTTGTTTCATGCTTCCCTTGTCAATCCCGTATCACTACACACAATGGTTAACCTAACTCTTACGTTGGCACAAGAGTGACCTCGATCTCCCAAGCATCCAACGTTTCCAAGCTTGAATCCAACACGAGTGATTCCACACTCAAGTTGATTTCCCTAGTTACTATGTTTCGGCCAAGAGGCCATTCTCTCAAGAGAGGGTGTTTCAATATTACAAATTTCAATATTCAATCAAAACTAAGACTAAAACCCTAAGATGTTTTATTTATAGTGTATTAAAAGATAGAATGTTAAACATCAAAAATGGCCCTTCAAGAGTGGGCTGCCCCTTTAGTGTTTGTAGTGGGCTGTTTTTGGTGTGTATTTGGGCCCTTAATTATGCTTCTCTTATACACACACATGGACGACTTCAATACACACCCACAAGAGTCCATCTACGTGATCGCACTCGTATCATGTTTTAAGGAAAAGTAAAAAATTATAGAATTGATCAAGACTTCCAAATTTGGAAAATAAAATTGTTGAGAACCGAGGCCAATCATGGACTGCCACATCACCAATTACTGTTCACCGATAAATTTTAAGCTCAAATTTTGATCTTTTAGTTTCATTTTGTGTCTTTAGTTTCGTTTGTTGATTCCCATACTAACTTACAAGCTAGTGACCAATTACTAGATTGTGAGTTAGTTCGAAACCGTATTTTTTTTATGTGTGTTTACGTTCCTTTGTGTGTTTCATTCTTTTGAGTCGTTGTACACACTTGATTCACCTCTCAACTACTCTCGGAGTACAAGCAAGCTTACAACACTTGTGAGATTGAGTGTGAGGGATCCGAGAGACAAGAAATAAAAGAGAGAGTGAGGATGTTTATGTACAACTAATGTGTTTTCTATTTTGTAGGTAACTCCTTTGCCATAATGGACACCATTTTGGCCCACCTTGATGCTATTGCCCGAGAAATAACTAAGGCGAATGCAGGTCTTGACAAATTGGACTCGGATATGTCTACTATACTTAAGAGGTTGGATCGAGTGGAGAGTCGAAGGAACTCTCATGTTTCTACTCCTAAAGCTTTACCTCAAACGATCAACCCTCCAAGACCATCACTAAATGACATAGACATAAGCCAAGCCAAAAAATGTCCTCAAACCCGAGACCTAAATGAGTCACTTCCCCCTCAATTCGATCAAGTCCAACAAGAGGGACTTAGAAACCAATTTCCTCCCAGCCAAGCTCCACAACTGAAGCCCCCCCTACCAAATCATTCCTCTCAATCAAAACTCCACTTCACCAAAACCGATATATCCATGTAGAGGAGTATGGTAGAAAGGAACATGAAGGATATGGAGACTACGACAATACTTGTATGATGGTAGGACACTTGTTTCGGATGAGATTGAAGACAAGACTCAAGATGGAGAGGAAGCCGAGGTTCAAAATGAAGATGTTGGTCGAGACTTGTTGTTATTGAGCCCTCGGATTCTTCATGATTTTGTGGACTTTTTTGACTTGTTTTTGTGACTTGTTTGCGGATTGTTTTGAGTAGGTTTCCTTTGAAGTGACCAATTGAACGAGGTGAAGCCGTGAATTTGTGGACAAATTCCTCTCAAGATGGAGAGGATGATACGAGAATAATCACGGATATGGACTTAGGAGAGTGCGTGTTGGACCCGAGCCTTGGCATGTGCAATTGAAGTGTAAAAGAGGCCCAAAATGCACCCAAATCAGCCCATAAATTACACTAGATGGGTGCCCACTCTTTGAAGGGCCTTTTGGTCATTTTAACTTATATTTTGTAATAGCTATAAAAGGAACATTGTAGGGTTTTAGACTTAGTTTATGAATGAAGTTGTAAGTCTTACAAGACAAAGAAACACAAGTCCTCTTTCCTTGAGGCACCCAAAACCGAAATTAAGGCTTAGACAAGTGTAGAATCACTTGTGTTTGCATTTTCTTGGAAACATTGATGCTTGGGAGGTGGATTCCGATCTTGTGTCTTTGTAAGAGATAGGTTTATTGTTGTGTGTAGTGTTAAGGGTCCAAGAGTTACCATTTTTGGGTTCTTAACATTATACCTTCATATGGTCTATCTATCTATCCTTTTTCTTTTGTAATTTTGTATCAGTTTTGTATCTTGTATTGTGAAGCCATTTTTGTTGTTCTTCTCATTGTTGTTTCATCTTGTGTTGTTAACTTAGTTTGTTGTTGGCTGCAAAAGGTGTCAAACACCTAGTTATATTGTCCTTCTTGTATTTCAGTCTTGAATCCGAGAGTGGTCTTCAAAAGGGTCCTTGATTCTTTGAATTAGTGGACTATTTTTGGAGTGTGTTTGGACTGTTTTGAGACGATTCCGTGTGTTCCTTGGTTTTCTTGTATCAGTCACTTATCCATTTTCTTTCTTTTTTGTTCAATTTGGCCCAAATGAGTATATTAGCATAGACCCAAATCTGATCCATAGCCATGGGTCCATTAATTTGGTTCAAACAACTTAAGTAGGTGACTAACCTACTAGCTTAAATAAGTCAAGCAAGCACCTCAATATTTTGCTCCATTTTCAGCTTCTAATCCCTTTAGTCTAACCTTCAACTTATACACACTTGGTCACTTTAAACTTTAGATTCAAATACTAGCTTACGATTCCAAGTTTAAATAGTTATCTTAACGTTAACTTAGTCGCATCACACTAAACTATACGGGCAGCCTCTATAATTCTATCTACACCATTAATAATTGCATAACAAATCTCATCCATTACCTATACCATATGACCATACCAGGTTCCATATAATTGGAATAAGTACAAGCAAGATACGGGATGTTACAGCCTTCCCCCCATAGAAACATTCGTCCTCGAATGTTAGCATAACTGTCCAACCAAAGCAAGTTCAAGACTAAGTTAATATCCTTATTACCATATAGTACCTATATATTTTACACTTACTTGTTATTGTTCCAATTCAGCATCTTGGACTTTTTCTTTGTCTTTGAACAAATGGGGGTACTTGGATTTCATCGCTTCTTCAGCTTCCCACGTGATCTTTTCTACTTGTTGGTTCCTCCAAAGCATTTTTACAGAAGTTATTTCTTTATTCCTCAACTTCTTAACCTGTCGATCTAGAATAGCAATAGGTATTTCCTCATAAGTGAGATCTTCTGTAATTTGTACATCTTCAGTAGGGGTAGTATGAGATGAATCTCCAATGCACTTTCTAAGCATTGAGACGTGAAATACCAGATGAACTATTGAGAGCTCTTAGGGTAGATCTAATTCATAAGCAACTTGTCCAAACCTCCGAGTAATCTGGTATGGACCTATATAACGTGGACTTAATTTTCCTTTCTTACCAAATCTCATAACCCCCTTCATTGGTGATACCTTCAAGAATACCCAATCACCTAAGCAAACTCTATCCCCCTTCTCCTAACATCCGCATATGACTTATGTCTGCTTTGGGCTGTTTCTAGTCGCTGTTGGATCACCTTAACCGTTTCCATAGCTTGATGAACAAGATCTGGCCCGAATAAGGCAGTTTCACCCGCTTCAAACCATCCAATGGGTGATCTACACTTTCTTCCATACAAAGCTTCATATGGTGCCATTTTGATACTTGAATGATAGCTATTGTTGTAGGAGAACTCGATGAGAGGTAGATGATCATCCCAACTACCTTTAAATTCCAATACACAAGCTCGTAGCATATCTTCAAGTGTTTGAATGGTACGCTCTGCTTGTCCATCCATTTGAGGGTGAAAAGTTGTACTTAGATTCACTTGTGTCCCCAAATTTCTCTGAAAAGACTTCCAAAAATTTACAGTAAATTGAGCTCCTCGATCCGATATAATAGAGATTGGAACTCCATGTAGTTGAACTATCTCCTTAATATATAACTTGGCATATTCTTCAACTGTGTAAGTGGTCCTAACCGGTAGAAAGTGTGCTGATTTGGTAAGCCTATCAACTATCACCCATATGGAATCAAACCTTCAAAATGTACGAGGCAAACCAGTGATGAAATCCATGTTGATCATGTCCCACTTCCAGATTGGAAGATCCATACATTGCATATAACCCTCGGGCTTTTGGTGCTCTACTTTAACTCTTTGACAATTTGGACATTCGGCTACAAATTTTGCAATGTTCTTCTCCATGTCACCCCACCAATACATCCCTCTCAAATCATGGTACATTTTTGTTGACCCTGGATGGATAGAATACCTTGAATGATGTGCTTCTGTCATAATCCTCTTTCTTAGCCCGTCTACATCAGGTACATACAATCTGTTTTGGCACCGCAGTACCCCTTCTTGCGTAAGCTCAAATGCCTTTGTCATACCATATTGCACATTTTCCTTATGCCGTAATAAAATAGGATCTGCATATTGCTTTTCTTTTACTTCAGTTATTAGTGAAGATTCTGCTGTATTATGCACAATTGATACGGTTAGGACAGCCACACGGCCTTTCACACGAAGCCAAGCTCGGGAATTACAAAAACTCCAAGCTTTGTTCATGCAAATGGCCGTGTGTGAGTTGGTGATTGAACCAACCAAGGACTTAAACGTTTTTATGTGTGAAGAGGGGTCCTAATGTGTAATAAACTACTCTCCAAGGTTGGCACAAGAAGCAAGGGCGGATGAGTCATTTTACCCCTTTCCTTTTGTAGTATAAATAGAAGATGTGAGAGAGTTATTAGATAGTTTTTGAAATCTGATTTTTGTAACCTAAAATATCACAACATTTCCTCTCTCTTCCACTCTTGGAGCCGCCTCCAACATCTCACAAGTAGAGGAATACTTGTGTTGTATCTTTGGCTAGAAACAAGGGTTTTGAGGTCTTTGAGTGCCTCTTGGTCCTTGTAAGAACTTGGTGTTTACATTCACTAGACTTAGGGTCCTCTCTTGATGTTAGGGTTCTTAGTATCTTGAATGTTATATGTCTAGTTATCTATCTTTTCTTTATCTTGTTGTTGTTGTTGTTGTTAATTTTGTTATCTTTAAAGACTAGTGAAGCCGTGTGGGGCTACTTTCGATTCACTAGCATTCTTGTTCATCTTGTTGCTCTCTTGTTGTGGGCTGAAAACTGAAAATTGAACTTGTTATTCTTGTGTTGTTGGACTGAAATCCGAACCTACTTGTAGCTCTTGGTGTTGTTGGTTTGATCTTGTATCATTTGGTATCAAAGCAAGACCGGTTGTGTTCCAACATAACCCATCTTGGGCTAGTTCACGGTCTAAACAAGCAATACCAAAGGGAAGTTCTGAAAAATCTGTCCATTAAAAGTTGAAAAACCGAGAATGATGTTGCATGTCTAGATCTAGGCGTTATTTTGCTTGTTTAGTGAGTTTCTAGTGTTGGTTTCTTTCTCACCAACACTAAGGTGTCTAGATCCGAAAGTTGAGCTTGAAAACTTGAACATTGAGTAGTGACTTGAAGTGGCCGAAGGTTGTATGTTGTTGATGAGCAAAAGAAAAATCGGTGGTTATGTGTTATGTGCTAAAGAAGTTGATGAAGTTTGTTGAGGTGTTCATCTTTTGAACTTGTTCATCTTGTTCATCTTGTTGTGTGCTCAAGTTGTAAGACAAGTTATAAAGTTGTTGTGAAAGACTTTCACCCCTCACCCTCTAGTCTTGTCAATCACTTTTCCCTAATTCAAGGAGCCTTGTTTTGTGGGATTGGTCAACCAAACACCACTTTCTTGAGTTTGAAAAGGTTGAAAGACTACAAGATTTTATTTTTCCCACCAAAACATTTTGCAAACTATAACAAGTTGTGTGAATATTAACACAAAACAAAAAAAAAAAAAAGATAAGAGGAACGGGTGGAACCATTGCATGCTGCCACGTCACTATAAGCTCAACTTAGGATATTCTTTGGTTGCAAATTGTTGATCCTTGGTTTCCCTTAATTGGTCCTAGAACTAATTAACAAACTAGTACATTCCTACTAGGTTGTCAACTAGTTCCTTGAACCGTTTGTTCGTGTCAACGATTATTTGAGTGCTTTTATTCGTTTGAATGAGTTGCTGATTTTTGATTCTAGTCCGGCAAGAATTCTTTGAGTCTTCAAACAAGAATCCATTCCGGATAAGAGCTCACTCATACCTTGAAAATTTCACGGTTACTAGCCAATTATACAACACTTGTGGAACACGAACTTGTGGTGAACTAAAGCGGATAATATCTTGACAATGGAAGGAGCTACGTCTCATAATGCGGATACTAATGCCCTTGATTCTATGAGGGTCACTCTTGAGGCCGTTACCCGGACACTTGAAAGGTTGAATTCTGAATTTGGGGCCGTGAGAGGGGACTTGGCAGCCATAAAGGGGGAAGTGTCGACTATTAGTGGGAGACTAGAACAAGTGGAGAGTCAAAGGAACTCTCGTCCTTCTACTCCTCTACACGTATCTACCAATGGTCATGATAGGACCTCCTCCGCAACCATCACCCCCGAAACAGTCCACCAAATGCTAAATGCACCCCAAGCTCCACTAAATACCGCAAGTCAAACTACCTATTTTCCTCCAAACCGAGACTCCACTAGACCACTACATTTCCAAGCCCCTCCAATTCCACAAGAGGGATTTGGACGACAAGTACCTCCACTAAATCCGAACCTTCCATTCCAAGCTCCATTAACCCAAAGACCGCAAATTCCAAATCCTCCGACTCAAAACGGCCAAGGCCGACCAGCCCACTTTGAAGGATACGGTAGAGGGGAGTATGAAGGAGATGGAGCCTTTGATGATGCTTATATGAGGGAGGAGGAGTTAAGAGGGGGTCGAGGAGAACCTAGGAGATACCGGGGGTATGGAGATAGGGGAAACCGACACCAAGAGAGAGACGTAGGCATCAACACCATCAAGTTGAGCCTACCCATCTTTAAGGGTGAAAGTGATCCCGAGGCCTACTTAACTTGGGAATCGGCTTGTGACAAAGTTTTCCAAGTTAATGACATCTCGGACGAAAAGAAGAGTTGCTACGCTATAGCTCACCTCGAGGGCTATGCTAACACTTGGTGGGAGTATGTTAAACGATTTGGTAATGAATTAGTCGATGGGCAGCCACCACCTTGGTTTCGGTTGAGGTATTTGATGAGACAACGATACCTTCCCGAGAGATATCGTCATGAGTTGCTTGCTAGGTTATATGGCTTGCGGCAAGGGGGCAAGAGTGTGATGGCCTATTTTGACGAGTTCCAACAACTCATGTTGAAACTTGATCATCGTGGGGAGCAAATCAGTCATGACATCATCCGGTTCAAGTGTGGGTTGAACAAAGAGATCTCCACTCATTTGACCCTTCATCGGTTTGAAACCATCGACGGTATATTCCAAGCGGCCCTAGAGATTGAAAGGGAACTTAAGGAGAGATCATCCTTCAAGGCAAGGGTACAAGCTCCCTCGGGTTGGCCCAAAAACAAGGACCAACCCGCCCCTACGAAGCTGCCCGAGTCCAAAACAGTCCACTACGAGTCCAAAACAGTCCCTAAATTCCCTCCGAAACCGGAGGCTCACAAATATCCCAACCCAAAGGGATTCCAATGCTTCAAGTGCCAAGGTTGGGGGCATAAGGCCAATGAATGTCCGAACCGGCGCAATGTGATCCTACGAGAAGGGAAAGTGTACTACCTTGGTGAGGAGGTGGTTTCCGAAAGGGGGGAGGATGAGGCCGAGCCTCAAGATGGAGAGGAAGCTGAAAATGGGCCGAATGATGATGAATTAGATGGTAGTGAAGATGCCTATCCACAAGAAGGGGAGTGTGTGGTTCCTAACTTTGTGGTTAGACGTGTCATGATTAGTAAGGCGATAGATGACCCGAGTCAAAGGGAAAATCTATTCCATACTAAGTGTCTTGTAAAGGGGAGTGTGTGCACCTTGGTGATTGATAGTGGTAGTTGTACGAATGTTGCGAGCCAAGCTATGGTAAATTTCTTGAAGCTGCCAACTACACCACACACTAGTCCTTACAAGCTACAATGGTTGAACGATTGTGGTGAATTAAGGGTCGCAAGGCAATGTGTGATTCGGTTTAAGGTAGGAAACTACCACGATGAAGTGCTTTGTGACGTGATCCCAATGCAAGCATGTCACTTGTTGTTAGGTAGACCATGGCAATATGATAGGTCTACTAAACACGATGGGAGGTCCAACCGGTATACGCTTGAGAAGGATGGCCGAAAGGTCACACTTCACCCTCTTTCACCCTCCCAAGTACATGAGTGGCATCAAAAGATGAGAGAGTTAAAAGGAAAGGGAAAGGAAACCGGGAAAGGAGAAAAGGGGGGGGATGCCGTAGGTGAGGAAGTAGGGCCATCCGAATCTGTCCCAATAACAAAGGAGATGGAAAACGTAGTGATGTTGGCTAGGAGGAAAGAACTCTTCGTGGACCATGATGAAAACAAGCCGATGTTACTGTTAGCCCATTGTTTTAATACTAACCCCACTAATTCTTCCATTTCCCCTTTGATTTCTTGTGCGTTGCAGGAGTATGAAGATGTATTTCCTCAAGAACTTCCGCAAGGATTGCCCCCACTTCGGGGAATTGAGCACCAAATTGATTTGGTGCCGGGTTCACAACTTCCAAACAAACCGGCCTATAGGAGCAATCCCATGGACACTAAGGAGCTTGAGAGGCAAGTTGAGGAGCTTCTCAACAAGGGATACATCAAGGAAAGCATGAGTCCGTGTGCTGTTCCGGTGCTTTTGGTACCAAAGAAGGACGGAACTTGGCGCATGTGCGTCGATTGTAGAGCCATCAACAAAATCACTATAAGGTATCGTCATCCAATTCCTAGACTAGATGATATGTTAGATGAGCTCCACGGATCTTGTTTGTTTTCTAAAGTGGACCTTAGGAGCGGCTATCACCAAATTCGCATGCAACCCGGTGATGAGTGGAAGACCGCATTCAAGACCAAATTCGGTCTATATGAGTGGCTGGTCATGCCCTTCGGCCTTACCAATGCTCCTAGCACATTTATGAGGCTAATGAATCATGTAATGAAGCCTTATATTGGAAAGTTTGTGGTGGTTTACTTTGATGATGTGTTGGTGTATAGTAAATCTATTAATGATCATGTAATGCATTTGAGATGTGTGTTTGATGTGCTCCGAAAGGAGAAGCTGTATGCCAACATGGAGAAGTGTTCTTTTGGTGTTGATAAAGTTATATTCTTGGGTTTTGTCGTGAGCTCACGGGGTGTGGAAGTGGACGATTCCAAGATAGACTCTATCCGAAGTTGGCCGACCCCTAAAACTATTGGAGAAATCCGAAGTTTCCACGGGTTGGCAAGCTTTTATAGGAGGTTTGTCAAAGGATTTAGTTCCATAGCAGCCCCCTTGACCGAGGTAATTAGAAAGGACGGACCCTTTAAATGGGGTGATGAGCAAGCTAGGGCTTTTGAGGCCTTGAAAGCTACGCTCATCTCGGCGCCTTTATTGCAATTGCCCAATTTTGATAAGATGTTTGAAATAGAGTGTGATGCTAGTAAGGTTGGTATCGGGGCTGTTTTGATGCAAGAAGGTAAGCCCGTTGCTTATTTCAGTGAAAAGCTCAAAGGGGCAACTCTTAATTACTCAACTTATGATTTGGAGTTGTACGCCCTTGTTAGAGCTTTGGGAAATTGGCAACATTATTTGTGGCCTAAGGAGTTTGTGATACGAACGGATCATGAGTCGTTGAAACACCTTAAGAGCCAAGACAAGCTGAATAGGCGTCATGCTAAGTGGATTGAGTTCATCGAGACTTTCCCTTATGTAATTCATTACAAAAGGGGAAAGGAAAATGTTGTTGCCGATGCCTTGTCTAGGAAGCATGTGCTTGTTGCTACCTTGTCTTCAAAATTGATGGGTTTTGAGAGCTTGCGGTTGTTGTATCCCGAGGATCCTACCTTTGCTCCTATTTTTAGGGAATGCGAAGAGTGGGGAAGGGACCGTTGGCTCAAGGAGAATAACCATTCCTCCTACTCTCGGTTCGATGGGTATTTGTTCAAAGGGAGGAGGTTGTGTGTTCCTTCTAGTTCTTGGAGGGAATTATTTGTGAGGGAGGCCCATGACGGAGGCCTCATGGGTCACTTTGGGGTAGACAAGACCCTCGGAATCTTAGAGGAGAACTTCTATTGGCCCAAAATGCGCAAAGACGTCACTAAAATTTGTAGTCAATGCGTGGCCTGCCGGAGTGCGAAATCTCGTCTCTTACCCCAAGGATTATACACCCCACTCCCTACTCCCCTTAGGCCTTGGTTGGACATCTCGATGGATTTTGTTTTGGGGCTGCCAAGGACTAGAAAGGGCCGAGATAGCATTTTTGTTATTGTTGATAGATTCTCTAAAATGGCTCATTTTATTCCATGTACTAAAACCGAGGATGCTAGTAGTGTAGCTTCATTATTTGTTGAACATGTTGTCAAGCTTCACGGGGTACCGAGGACTATTGTGAGCGATAGGGACTCCAAGTTCCTAAGTCTCTTTTGGAAGTCCATGTGGGGTAGGCTTGGAACGAAGTTACTTTTCTCCACGTCTTGCCACCCACAAACCGATGGCCAAACGGAGGTAGTAAATAGAACCTTAGGGTCTATGCTACGTTCTATGGTTAAAGGTAAACTGACTTCATGGGAAGATCACCTACCCTTAGTGGAATTTGCCTACAACCGGGTAATACATTCGAGCACGGGAATGACTCCCTTTGAATGTGTTTACGGCCTGAATCCCCTTACCCCTTTAGATCTCACTCCTTTGTCTAGTGATCTCATGACCAGCTTAGATGGAAACAAAAGAGCCGAGGCAATGAAGAAAATGCATGAGACGGTGCGGATCAAGCTGGAAAAGAAGAATCAAGAGATTGCCAAAAGGGCAAACAAAGGGAGAAGAAGGCTTGTGCTTGAACCCGGAGATTGGGTGTGGGTGCATCTTCGAAAAGACCGGTTTCCAGCTCATAGGAAGTCCAAATTGCTGCCAAGGGGTGATGGTCCTTTCCAAGTACTTGAGAGGATCAATGACAACGCCTACAAGATTGACCTTCCACCGGAATATCAAGTGCACAACACTTTCAACGTTGGTGATCTCTCCCTCGTGGATGCGGTTGAAGATGACCAAATGCTGAATTTGAGGCCAAATTCCTCTCAAGATGGAGAGGATGATACGGTTAGGACAGCCACACGGCCTTTCACACGAAGCCAAGCTCGGGAATTACAAAAACTCCAAGCTTTGTTCATGCAAATGGCCGTGTGTGAGTTGGTGATTGAACCAACCAAGGACTTAAACGTTTTTATGTGTGAAGAGGGGTCCTAATGTGTAATAAACTACTCTCCAAGGTTGGCACAAGAAGCAAGGGCGGATGAGTCATTTTACCCCTTTCCTTTTGTAGTATAAATAGAAGATGTGAGAGAGTTATTAGATAGTTTTTGAAATCTGATTTTTGTAACCTAAAATATCACAACATTTCCTCTCTCTTCCACTCTTGGAGCCGCCTCCAACATCTCACAAGTAGAGGAATACTTGTGTTGTATCTTTGGCTAGAAACAAGGGTTTTGAGGTCTTTGAGTGCCTCTTGGTCCTTGTAAGAACTTGGTGTTTACATTCACTAGACTTAGGGTCCTCTCTTGATGTTAGGGTTCTTAGTATCTTGAATGTTATATGTCTAGTTATCTATCTTTTCTTTATCTTGTTGTTGTTGTTGTTGTTAATTTTGTTATCTTTAAAGACTAGTGAAGCCGTGTGGGGCTACTTTCGATTCACTAGCATTCTTGTTCATCTTGTTGCTCTCTTGTTGTGGGCTGAAAACTGAAAATTGAACTTGTTATTCTTGTGTTGTTGGACTGAAATCCGAACCTACTTGTAGCTCTTGGTGTTGTTGGTTTGATCTTGTATCAACAATAAACCCTTCATCTGGAGTTTCAAGAAGACGAACCCCCAAATTGGCTAATTGGTGTAGATCCTTAGTCATCCCTTGTCTTTCTATAGATGGCTCCATAGGTTTGCGACTTAACGCATCTGCCACCACATTTGCTTTTCCTGGATGATATAAGATATCAACATCATAGTTTTTTAATAATTCAAGCCATCTTCGCTGCCTCAAATTCAAGTCCTTCTGATTAAAGATATACTGCAAACTCTTGTGGTCAGTGTTGACACCATGAATCCCGTACAGGTAGTGACGCCATATCTTTAAGGCAAATATAACCGATGCTAGCTCCTGATCATGTGTTGGATAAATTTTCTCATGTGGCCGCAATTGTCTCGAGGCATATGCTATGACTTTACCATGCTGCATCAATACACACCCTAACCCAATTCTTAAAGCATCACAATACACTGCATACCCCTCTGTGCCTTCTGGAAGCACCAATACGGGTGTAGAAGTCAACTTATTCTTCAGATCTTGGAAACTTCTTTCGCATGCATTATTCCATTGAAACTTGGATGCTTTGTGTGTTAGCTTTGTTAAAGGTGCAGAAATTGAAGAAAATCCTTCCACAAACCTTCTATAATAACCTGCCAACCCAAGGAAACTACGAACCTCTGTAGGCGTTATAGGTCTTGGCCAGTTCTTCACGGCTTCTATCTTTTGAGTATCAACCTTTATTCCTTCATCAGATACAATATGACCTAAGAATCCCACAGATTTTAACCAAAACTCATATTTAGAGAACTTTGCAAATAGCTTACGATCACGAAGAATCTGCAACACCTGTCGTAAGTGATTGGCATGGTCCTCATTTGATCTCGAATAAACCAAAATATCATATATAAAAACTATCACAAACACATCCAAGTATGGCTTGAACACCCTATTCATCAAATCCATAAAAGCTGCAGGTGCATTAGTTAGCCCAAAGGACATGACTAGGAACTCGTAATGACCGTACCGTGTTCGAAAAGCTGTCTTGGGTATGTCATTCTCTTTGACCCTCATTTGGTGGTAACTAGATCTTAAATCAATCTTTGAAAACCACTTGGCGCCTTGCAACTGATCAAATAAGTCATCAATTCTCGGAAGGGGATATTTGTTCTTAATAGTCACCTTGTTCAGTTGTCTATAGTCAATACACATTCTTAACGAGCCATCCTTCTTACGCACAAATAACACTGGTGCGCCCCAAGGAAAGACACTAGGCCTTATCAATCTTTTTTCTAGCAAGTCTTTCAATTGCTCTTTCAACTCCCGTAATTCTGCCGGGGCCATTCTATACGGAGGAATTGAGATTAGTTGAGTACCTGGGATCACATCAATACCAAACTCCACTTCTCGTTCTGGAGGCAAACCCGGAAGATCTTCAGGAAATACATCGGGAAATTCACTTACCACTGGAATAGTTGGAAGAGTTGGTGTCTCCGCATTTGTATCCTTCACTCTAACCAGATGACATATGTAACCCTTGGAAATTATCTTTTTCGCCTTAAAATAAGAAATAAATTTGCCTCTTGGCGCACCAATATTACCTCTCCATTCTAGGACTGTCTCCCTTGGGAAATGGAAACACACCCTCTTAGTTCGGCAATCTAATATGGCATAACAAGAAGCCAACCAATCCATACCCATTATAGCATCAAAATCTACCATTTCTAACTCAACTAGGTCAGCCATTGTATCACAACCGCAAATAGTTATTATACAATTTCGATACACTCTCTTAGCTAACAGATTCACCAATTGGCGTAGATACTTCAAATGGCTTAACTAGCAGTTCTGGTGTTCTTTTGAACTTTTCAGCAACCAATGGAGTGACATATGATATTGTAGAACCTGGATCAACTAATGCATAGACATCATGTGAAAAGATGGACAATGTACCTGTAACCACATCTGGAGAAGCCTCTGAATTTTGTCGATCTGCTAAAGCGTATGTACGATTCTGAACTCCACTAGAGCTAGCTGTTCCTTTAGCACCTCTACCACGACCCATAGGTTGTACACCCCTACCTGAATAAGGCACCGACGATGATGATGTAACGGCTGATCCAGTAGGTCGTGCCACACCACCTATGCCCCTTTGAGGGCATTCTCTCTTCATATGTCCTGACATACCACACCAAAAGCAAGAATTTGTTCCAAACCGACATGCACCTAAATAAAGCTTTCCACATTGTCTACATGGTTGTCGAGGAGGCCTTAATTGTCTCATAATCCCTTGCTCTTGATACCCTGTTGTTCGCGAACTCTGACTCTCATTTCTTTGACCAAACTGGTTACCTTTAGCCCCTTGAAATTGTGATGGAGCACTAGCTGCAGAATAAGAAGATAATGTCCTAGGTGGTCTATTAGAAAACCGAGGCCTAAACTCTCCTTGGGATGCCATAAACTTCCCCGTAGATCTAGACCTCTTGGAATACCCCCTTTCTAACTCTTGTGTTCTTCTTCTTAGCCTCTGATCATCTATTTTTTGTGCGAATGCTTGTATCCTTTCTATGTCCATGTCCTTGTTCAAAGCAGCAATGGTACAATCTCTAACCAGATATAGATCCAATCTATCCACATATCGATGAACTCTATCATCCATTGTAGCCATAACATTAGGAGCATACCTAGCCAAAGAGTTAAACTGAAGGTTGTACTCCCTCACAATCATATTTCCTTGGCGAAGATTCAGGAACTGATCTGCACAGGCTTCTCGAATTTCATATGGAAGGTAATGATCAAGAAATGCCTCTTTGAACTCTTTCCAAGTAGCTGGAGGTGCATCAATACCCCTAGATCATTTCCAGTCTTCATACCACAATATAGCCTCCCCCTTGAATCTATATGCTGCTAGCTCAACTGTCTCTTTACCCGACACATGCATAACATCTAGAGCCCTTTGGATTTGATCAATAAAGTCCTGTGGGTCTTCATTAAGATCTGATCCGGTGAAGGTGGGAGGATCCAATTTGAGAAAATCCTGCGTTCGTAGGCTAGCTGCCCTATCTGTACCACTAGAACCTGTAGTTGGAATGGCTTGTCCTTGAGCTTGTCCAGAAACTATACGAGCCAACAATTGTACTGCACTCCTTAAATCTTGATCTGCAGCATTGGAAGGTAGTTCTGAGGATGCGGTTCTTTTCCTTCTTAGCTCTTCTGGAGATGGAAGGGTAGGAGATGTTTGGGACACAAACTCAGCTTGAGCCTCACTTTGATTAGCTCGTCTAGGTAGAGATTTGCTGGTCCCCTCCCCAGCAGCCTCATTTATCCGCCTACCTGTATTCTTACTCCTTCTTGTAACCGGCATCTTTACTATAATAAGAGGAAAAAAAATAGGTTTAATGGTTAAATATGACTTAACCTACAACATAGGCTTTATTGCATGATCTAAGATATGAAGAAAAAAAGAAAACCCCTAAATGTCACATAGCCTCCTATTTATAGATGTGGTGCACAACACGCCCATAAACAGGACTCTATATAGACACGGCTTTGTAGACACCCTAGGACGATCGCTCTGATACCACTTTTGTCACGCCTCAAATCCTACTGGGGCAGACAGGCACCCGTAGCCGTAAAGGCCCGAGAGAACCAATTCATAACCTTATACTTCCCATGCATGTAACTGTAACAACCAAATGTTCTGACAACATAATATTATGCATCGATGAAATTAACTACACATACACTCCCAAAACTGATATGTACAACACTTGGCCGGTGGGGCCACCATGTCTAAAATCAGGACACTACCATAACTTTACATTAGTCTACAAAGCCTCTAGAAGATACATAGACTTAGTCAGGGTCGGGACAAACCCCCGCCCTACTCTTGACTTACTGTACAATACCAAAATATATGGAGCAGACTCGGAAAGCCCCGAATCAACCTGGAGCTCACCAATAGTCCTTGAACAACCTGAGCTCCTACTAGTGAGTTGTATGAGCTGAAGTGCCTCTGCCTGCAGCATGAAATGCAGGCCCCCCGTGAGGGACGTCAGTACGAAAATATGTACTAAATATGTAAGGCAGAAAGTAGCAACACACTTGATACAAAAGCTCAATAGAAATCCGATACAAGTGTATAAGGAGTACTAGTAGACCACCTTTATAAATACTTGTGGGACAATGTACATTACATTCGTTCTTCATTTTACCTTCTTACTTCATAATCTTTGTAATCCATATAATGCAAATGACCAGCTGATCAGTGGTAAAAAGATAAATTAGGATCGGCCCATGCTAAGCTTACGCCCCTGAGCTGCCACCTATATAAAGATTGGGATATGCCCATGCTAGGCTTATGCCCCTGAGCTGCCACCCATAAATAAACGTATCGAGATCGGCCCATGCTAGGCAAGTGCCCCTGAGCTGCCACTCATCATTTTACAGATTTGCATTACTTAGTTTATTTAGCCTTTGAGATTGTTACTTTGGTGGTCATCACATTATGGTACCTTGAACCAGTAATACTCTAGTAAGAGACATGTAAATAGACACTTAATGCAACAACAATGAGGTAGGGAGCTATTGGCACACAAATAAAGTGTTTAGGAGCTGAAATAACACATGGGTCTTATTTGAACAAATGGAGAACTCCTGAAATTTTCTAGTGAAGATAGACGCGCAATTTAATAATAAGCACGTATTGAGGTGTTCTAATGCGTTAGAGAGTGGGAAAAAGGTCATTGGATACATGGAGTTTAATATGCTACCATTATGTATCACTTTGTTATAGGATAGGATAACCTCGGAAACTTGCTTGAGGGAACAATGGTACGACTTCATGCCAAAGAGTGTGAAATAAGTATGCCTTACATACCTGGTTATTTGACTCCGAAACTAGCCCGACTTGACTTCTCGCCTCTTAGATTACTTATCTACAATGAAATATATGGTAAACTAGTATTAGTAACCAATAAACACATTTGAGGTACTTAATTTCACCCAAAACAGTAACCGGGCAGCAACTATTACTCTATCAAACAAGGGTGTTATTTTAACCCTTTTTCTTTCCTCCAATTACACCCACATACCATATAGGTTCTTATAAGGTTCACCAAAACCACCTCGACTTCATTACACATTCCAAACAATACGCAAAATAGATTGGACAGCAAGCATTAGTTCGGTGGTGTATCACCACATCTTTCTTCTATAATTCATTACAAACTCATCACACCTTTATCCAACTTCAACCTGGCAGCCCATAACATACACATACAAAACAGTCCACAAAACAGTCCCAAACCACTTTTATTGTAGCAATCAATTATTGAACTCTTCATCTCTTGAGTTCTCAATAACAAGACATCCATAATCCCCTCTCAAATTCACATATAAGAAAAATAAAATGGGGCAGTCACCTTACCTCAATTCAGCAACTTATTCTTTTAATTGAACTCTTCAAGAGCTTGAACTTTCCTTCACACTTAAACCAAAGAAGAAGAAAAAAAGTTCCTCAATAACAAGGAAACATGAACAAACAGCTTGTTCTATAATCAGCCATATACTTATAGTCAAACACTTATAACTTGTTTCCCTAATCTCCCATGAGATAATTAAATAAAACCTTAAGTGTTTTTCACTTACCTTGGGCTGCAAAGGGGAGGGTTTCTTCAAGAACCCTAGAAGGAAAAATAGGGCTGCTGCTCTTGTTGTTTTTGAGAGAGTAGAGAGATTTGCTGAAATATACTCTTTTTTTGTGACTTAAAAGTGAAGTAAAATGACCAGCAACTTGGCCTTTTAAAGGCCCTAACTTGTCCACCTCCTTAGCTGCATTTTGGACCATAAAATTGGTCAAATTGGTCCAAGTAGGTGATGCACCTACTTAAGGGTCCAAGCTGCTGAAACTTCAAAGTAGGTGATGCACCTACTTGCATAATTTCTTGTTGGGATCAATTATATTTGGGCCTTGGCAGATTGGTGTGTTGGGTCACTTATCCATTTTCTTTCTTTTTTGTTCAATTTGGCCCAAATGAGTATATTAGCATAGACCCAAATCTGATCCATAGCCATGGGTCCATTAATTTGGTTCAAACAACTTAAGTAGGTGACTCACCTACTAGCTTAAATAAGTCAAGCAAGCACCTCAATATTTTGCTCCATTTTCAGCTTCTAATCCCTTTAGTCTAACCTTCAACTTATACACACTTGGTCACTTTAAACTTTAGATTCAAATACTAGCTTACGATTCCACGTTTAAATAGTTATCTTAACATTAACTTAGTTGCATCACACTAAACTATACGGGCAGCCTCTATAATTCCATCTACACCATTAATAATTGCATAACAAATCTCATCCGTTACCTATACCATATGACCATACCAGGTTCCATATAATTAGAATAAGTACAAGAAAGATACGGGATGTTACACATTAGTCGACATTAGGACTCTAACCCTTTGTCCATACAACAATATTCATCCACTTTCACACATAGGGAATCTATCCCACTTAACTACTTTATCACTATATATGACCACGAGGTCTTCATAGAATAATTTATCAAACAAATACTTTAATAAACCAATGCCTTAATTTAATTCATCATTTAATTCATTTTATGGTCATCAAGACCCTTACGAACCATTCATTCCTCATTAGGAATTCTCATACCACACTTTAGTTCAACACAATTCAATTTCACGTTTATGGACTTTAACCCATTTTTACCCATCAAACCATCAAGTTTATACAATAACTAAAACTTCTTTTTCAATACCATTTACCAACCATTCACACTTATTGGGCCATTAGCCTAGTTCAAAACATTGTCAACATGTGACTAGACATTTTTCTTAGAAATTTTTACAAAGACCTTGTGGGCATGCCTTTACCAAGGCCAAAATCAATGTAGAAATCATCATTATTAGGGTTTCCCAAGACCCATTTGTTAAACTACAAATAACAAGCACCCACATTTGTAAATCATCACCAATATTATGTATAAACACAAGTCTAAGCAAGAACAAACATTACTCACTACTATTCATATACCTCAGGCTCTCAGAAACACCCATCATACACACTCATATCCCAACATAAGTAAAAGAAAGAAAAATAGACAAATAGACTAGATACATCCCTCAAACCAAATTTAAAGAAGTATAGTCTTTCTAGTTTAAAAATCTACGAAGAAATATTATAATCTTTTTAAAAATCGAAAATTAGTAGTAAGAGAATAAAATCTTTCCACAACAATAATGGTGTTACAAATTCCCCTTTTAACTTTAAAGGCCTAAAAATAAATGTTTCTGCTTGAAATTATACCACAATCCATGTGCAAGCCATCATAAGTTAGTATATATATGTGTGTTTATGGATATATATAACACCTCTCAAATTATAAGATAAGATCCAAATCATAATTCAAAGGTGTATTGATTGAAATATAATGACTCCTAATAGTATATTGGTGTAGAGATAAATTCTTTAGAGTGGGAAGAGCTTTGGATATGAATTAAGGTCATAAGGAACCTCTAGCACAAAGTTGAGTTGAAACCTTTATTTTCTATTGAGTTTCCAAATAAAATTTTATTAGGGTACAATTAAAAGAAGAATTATTCCTAAAATATGAAGAGTTTTATATCCCAATACCATTACATTAAAGATCTTCAAATCTTATTTCGAATGCTGCAAAGCATTTGTTAATTCAATTTTAGAATAGAAAGGTATGGTCATTTTACTAAAATATGCTTGTGCTAGAAAGTTTGGTGACTTTCCAAACCGATTGACTTATTGCCAAACTATTTCACACAAATTGTCCCAAAACTCTTAGAAACTATTCACTTTCATGATCTGAGGCCTCACTTTGACAAACCACTCAATAGTTTTGCAAGCTCACCTCTAGCACTCCAAAGGGCTAACAGAATTCATTAAAATGGTGTTCTTAATGATCTTTTCCACTTTATTTCTCTTTCCCATCAACCATAAGTTGGTATTTTCTCCTCGCTTCATCCTCTATCCCTAAGGTAATTTTGTCCTATGAAATTCTAAGAATTCCAAGTAGTTTAATTAATCTATTTTAGACTATAAATAAAATCCTAACCTAAGATTTTCAAGAAAAACTCAATCAAGACTCTAAAAAATGAATTTTTGAACTTGTTCATAGGATAGGGTTCACATGTCACTTATTGGAAAAAAATATGGTATGTAGGACTTTAATCAGTATTTCTTTCATCCTCGTGTCCTAAACTCTATGGTTTTCCTTAAATTAAGATTCATATTTAGGGTAATAATCCCACTTCTAAGTTTCTCATTTATTTATTTAATTGGATGATTTTCTTTAGTTTTTTATTTATGATTATGGGTTTATTAACATTATACTTACTTCCAAACATAGCAAGGTTTTATTGTTTCCCTATTGTTATTGTGAATTATTTCTTACAGCTTATATTTGGAATCATGATTGTAGAGTTATTATGATATTATGAATTACAGAACTCAATTTCTAGATTCTATAAAGGTATGTATGTTTTACATAAGTTTTCATGATTAATGTAAACCCATTATTTTTAGCATATGATTTATGGTTTATGGAGCTTAGGCTCACAACAATAAAATTTATGAACAATATGACATCAAAATTTGAGTAGTATGATTTATGAAAAGTTTTGACATCCAAATATATCACATGATATGATATGAGTACTAGTATATTTTTAGAGAATTATTTTGTATCGTGAGAAAAAGGTTTAGATAACCCAAGTTCCATAACTACATGGCTACCGTAGTTTTTCCCCTTTTAAGTGCAACTTTAGGATTTATATTATATGGTTTTAGTTTAGACTAGTTAGAACAATCTTTTTCACTATGGGTGTATGATATTAGACTCTATGATGATCATACGGTTTATGTCAATTGTAAGAAACTCCTACCATAAGACTTATGTAATACCCTGCAAGGTCCTAGGCAAGCTTCTAGATTTTAGTTATATGTTAAAGGTCCCCAGAGCCATTATTTCACACCAAGAACAAGTGATATGGACTTTTTAACACCCCAATATTTTGAACATTTTATTTTTGGCTTTCCTGAGTTTCCAATGTTGACCTATGAGTTGACATATGTTTAGGAATGTTAACAGGATAATCCGGGAGAGTTTTGGAATTTTTGAAAGAGGTTCAGAGCGATTTTGAACAACAAATGCAGTAAGACTCCACGATTTCAGCGTGTCATGGAGGTTACTCACCATGATACGTAGCGTGTCATGGAGGTTACTCTATATGATACACAATGTGTCATAGAGGTTGGCCTCTATGATAGCCACTGTGCTATACTGTAATGTAAAATTGTACAGTCTTATTTAAGAGGAGAGGGGTATTTTAGTCTTTGTCCTCTCCTAAAATAGCCAATCCATGACTTAAAACTCAAGAGGGGCATTATTTTACCCATTCATCATAGTTAATGACACTTAATCTCCTCCCATTACCAAGAACACAAAGAATCAATAGCTTCTCCTAGGAATTCACTCATCTGGTGTCTCAATTCTGATGGCAGATGGCCAGTCATCTCAGGTTTGGAAAGGATGACACCCAAAGGGGGTGTGGGTCCATCTCGAGTTGGCCTTGGTGGGGGTGTGTGATCGGGTTCGTGACCCTTTGGTTCAGGGCCTTTAAAGGGTGGGATGCGCCTTCCTCTACCAGCTATAGCTTTTAGAGCAGTTGGTTAGTGGCTCACCCTTAAGGTTTGGTATCAGAGCTAGGTCACGGGTTCGAATCCCGCTTACACCATGCGCAGGTTCGAGGGCGAACCTTTCCCTAAGAAAGGGGGGATGATGGCAGATGGCCAGTCATCTCAGGTTTGGAAAGGATGACACCCAAAGGGGGTGTGGGTCCATCTCGAGTTGGCCTTGGTGGGGGTGTGTGATCGGGTTCGTGACCCTTTGGTTCAGGGCCTTTAAAGGGTGGGATGCGCCTTCCTCTACCAGCTATAGCTTTTAGAGCAGTTGGTTAGTGGCTCACCCTTAAGGTTAATGATACAAGAATTCCAAGGAACACAAGAATTGTCTCAAAACAGTCCACACACACTCCAAAAACAGTCCACTAATCTTAAGGATTTGAGGACCAAGATGGAGACCACTCTCGGATTCACTACAACAAAAACAATACGAGATAACAATGGTGTATTTGACACCCAAAACAGCCACAAAACGTGATGAACAAGATGAACAACAATAACACAAGTTTCGGATTCAACAAAGACCCCAAAACAGTCCACGATTTGCAAGAAAAATAAAGATAGATAGTGAGACATAAACTACAATAAGACCCAAGAACCCAAAGATATATTAAATCTAAAGACCCCTAGAACTTACGATAGCAACACCACACTCTTACGGTGACCACCAAGGGAATGAACTCGCCTCAAGATCTACCGTTTCCAAACAAAGATCAATATTGGCTTTTCCAAGCCCTATGCTAAAGATGACTTTTCCAAGTCCTACCACTAAGTGTGTACACTCTCAAAAGAGAGAAGATATTTCTTTCAATTCTTCATTATCAAAAAATCTGATGAGAAATAAGACTAAGGGGCCTATTTATACTATATTACAAATGAAGACAAAAGACTACTTTGCCCTTAATGAGAGGGGCGGCCATGGGGTGTAAATCCACCATGTGTAATGTCCAAAATACCCTTAATTAAGGCCCAAAACCGTGAGTCCTCAACCTTAAATTCTCCAAGCAATCTTCCACATGCGAGATTGCTTTAAGTTATGCTCAAAACGGGTCCTCCATGCATGTTCTTGTTTCCTCGAGGTGACCAAGTCTTGAGTCTCTATGTGTTGGCCTCCAAAAATGTCATCAAAAGATAAGAAGGCCATTTGTCCCGTATCATCCTCCCCTTCTTGAAAAGGATTCGACCTCGAATCCAAACCTTGCAAAACCGAAGAGAGGACAAACAAATACAAATTCCTCATGGCATGAGGGTTAGGGTTAGCATAACAAATCATCTCAACATGCCAAGGTTGCACATATTTGCAATATAACCAAGAATCCTTTGAAAGGAATATTAAAAACTCAATAAAAGATGTACAAAGGATTTGGTTATAGGATACATCAAAAGTAATACTTTGCTTGTCATGTTGGCCAAGCAACAAGTTTGGTGCACCAACATCACCATTTCTAAATTTGGCACCGGGGTCAAATGGGAAAAGTGGCCATAGACACGGGTCTCGACAACACTTCCCTTTCCCGTGGTCTACACCTAAACTAAATGACATACTCTCTACAATAACATACATATCATCCAAATCAAATAGAGAGTAGAGAAAGGTATCACTCAAATCGACTTCTACTAAGGTGCTCTCATGTGTGTACTCACTACTAGTTTCCCAATAATCACCATGAGTACTCTCAACAATGAAATCACACAAAGTAGAAGAAGAAGTAGCTTCCACAACTACACATTCCTTACCCTTAAGAGTACTCTCATCTTCCAAGAAGAGATTTCCCTCTTTAGGAGGAATGTTGTCACACCATAGTGGGTTAGCATATAGGCTATAGCTTCCAAGGCAAGCTATACCGTCAAGTTCTCCACTAGGTTCATTAGGAGTGTTTAAATCATCTTCAAACAAGACATTATACCTAAAAAGAGTGTGATCTACCTCACGGACAGATTTGGAACAAGAAAGTTCCTCACTCTCTAAATGATCAATATCAAGTTTCAAGGATGTTTCAAACACAATATTACCCCAAGAAGAGCTCTCGGGTTCATTCTCACTTTGTTGACCAACATTTTCAAATATTTCACTCACTTGAGTCCTATTAAGCACATCACACACATACTCAAGTGGTGGACAGTTTTCACGAACAAGTTGATCAACACCCATTACACAAGACGAGGTACTTCCATTCAACATATAGGCTTCAACACTAGGTGGACATAAATTGATCTCACAAGAGGAGTCAATTTCGTCATCAATAGGATCAACTAGTGTATCCACACTCACAATATGTACATCATCAATAAGAGGCAAGGAATCATTAGACTCATAAATAAGTAAGCTACTACTCACACTCAATGGACTACTAGTCATACAATTATCATTCACATGCATTAAAGTGTAAGAGTTAGCCATTTTACCTTGAAGATCTTGAGTGGACTCTTTCTTGCCGTGAGGTGAAGGTCCTCCATAACCTTGGGCAGCAACTTCCTTTTGACATTGGTCGCATTCGCTTGCCATGTTGGTACCTACACAAATGTCCATAAAAATAGAAGGACAACCAAAGTTAGCACGGTTTGGTGGTAATCCCCTCACTTCGCTCAACACAATCTCTCCTTTTTCCACTCTCGGATTACCACCTTTCACTCCCTTACTCCTCTCAATCTTTTGTCTCTCATAATAATTTGAATTGGAGTAGGTAGGAACTTCTTTTTGCGGCCCGGGCAGAATGTACGTCTCGAGGCAATTTCCCCATCGGTCTCTTACAATATTAGGCCAATTTTGCATATTTGGAACTTTATGTTGTGCAAACCAATCGGCGCCCAAGCTCACATGACCATAGGTTATGGGAAAAACATCACACCACACTTCCTCATGGTAATTAAATTGGGAGAAGACAACTTTTACCCTCTCGGTAACCTTGAACTCGCCCAAGTAGTATGGAACAAGTAAAGGCTCTCGCAATAACCCCAAGTAATCAACCATGGACGGAAAAATGTAGTTTCCATAGTACCTATCATTCAACACCATAAGGCAGCCCGGTATCCCACAAATAGTCACCTTTCCGGAGTGTACACTCCTTCTTGGATCTACATTGTAAGGCATACGAGTACCCCTTAGTTTTGGAGATGCATATCCTCTTCTTCTCATTGGACAACCTCCACTAGAGCTAGTATAACCATTCACACTATATCGACTTTGATAAGAAGTACTACAAGGTGGAGAATATGGATCTTCATACTCCTCACGTGTACCCTCATCATAGCTCTCATAGGCTTTGCAAACAAAAGGGTTATACCTAACACCAAATCTAGGTTCGGAGTAAGAAGTGTAAGACTCCTCACATGCCCCAACATCATCATAAGATCCATCACGAGGTCCTACATCATCTCCAAAGTTACCATAAGCACTAGGCACTTCATTCACCTCATTTTCTCCCTTAAAACAGTAACTTTCAAATCTGCCCAAGTCTCGATCATGGCTATTTTCATAGCCTCCGCAATCTCCCTCAACTTCGTAGCCATAAAACCCTTCACTACAATCATAGTCTCCCATGTTGTAGTCACAATAATCCCCGGCTATCGAAGACATGTTCCCCTTATATCACCCTTTAAACCTACAAAATGAACAAACAAGATTAGTAGTAAAGCTCCTCACCAACACTCGTATACACTCACCTTTGTGATCCTCACAATTGGAGCGGCGAATATTGAAAGTTGCTTATACTCCGGTAGTCAATAGGATGTCAATCCTACTTGGCGGCCGGAATAGATTCTTGTTTGATCGACTCAAGACACAAAAATAAAATTCACTTACGAACTTGAAACAAAGAAGTTACTACGAGTTAAAAATGAGAAAAGCACACAAACAACGAAGACACGAAGAAACGGATTCAATAATTAATCTACAACTAAGTAGGTGATTACTAGTTGTTAATTAATTCTAGAATCAAGACATGAAACTAATGAAACAATAAGATGAAACTAAGAATCTAAAATTTTGAGCTCGGAAATATTGCGTGAACAGTAGCAGTGATGACATGGCAGTCACGTATTGGTTTCGGTCCCACACAACTTTTGTTGTCCAATTTCAAGTCTTGGTCAATTTTTAATTTGGACTTTGGTGGAATTTGTTTAAGGAGGGAAATTCAAACAAGTCTTGGAGCCCTTTTCAATTTCAAGTTTTCAAGACTTGACTTTATTGTACTTCTCCTTAAAACATGGATCCGTAAATCATGGAAAAGTGTTGGAAAGTGGTTGAGACTTGATTGATAGGTCTTGGTTGGTTGTAGTGTCTTTCAAGACTAACAAATAATACACCTTTTTCCTTCAACTTTTTGGATTTAGCATTCACTTTATCTTCAACAATATATGAAGGTGGTGATGAACATCAAGAACAACAACAACAACAACAAGAACTACAACAATAATCCTCAAGAACACCAACAATTTTTCACACGGCCAACTCCAATCCACAATAACAATACCTCCAACACTTGGCCAAGACAACCACAAGTTCAACAAAAAATGGTTTTCAATCCACCAATTAACAACAATATCACGTGGCCAAGCTTATAACAACAACAAGATGAAAACCACAAGGCCAAAACAGTTCACCACAATAAGGTCAACAATCTCACGGCTAAGACCACAAGGATAGCAACAACAATCGACTAAGTCCCCTTTGTGTTGTGTTTTCGATTTTACAAATGGTGAAAGGTGTGATGAACAACAAGAATACAACAACAACCTTTCAAGATCTACAACACCACCACAACACAAGGCCTTCAACTCGGTCAAGGCTAGAACAACAACAACATCCAATCGGCCACACTTGTTCACAACAATAATATTAACAATTCAAGCTCAAGTTTGGATCGACTCAAAGTGTTAGTGAGGAACAAATCTAACACTACAAACACACAAGACAAGTAAAATACTCCTAGACCTAGACTCAAGAACAAATCTCGGCCAAGAACACCACAAGAACACAATTTCGGCCAAGACAACAACAATGGACAGATTGCAATTTTCTGAAATTTTCAGATTTCAACTTTTTTTTTTTTTTGTAGTTTTCAAGTCTCGAGCCCAAGATTGATCTTGTCAGAACAAAATCAAAGATGGCTCTGATACCAAATGATACAAGAATTCCAAGGAACACAAGAATTGTCTCAAAACAGTCCACACACACTCCAAAAACAGTCCACTAATCTTAAGGATTTGAGGACCAAGATGGAGACCACTCTCGGATTCACTACAACAAAAACAATACGAGATAACAATGGTGTATTTGACACCCAAAACAGCCACAAAACGTGATGAACAAGATGAACAACAATAACACAAGTTTCGGATTCAACAAAGACCCCAAAACAGTCCACGATTTGCAAGAAAAATAAAGATAGATAGTGAGACATAAACTACAATAAGACCCAAGAACCCAAAGATATATTAAATCTAAAGACCCCTAGAACTTACGATAGCAACACCACACTCTTACGGTGACCACCAAGGGAATGAACTCGCCTCAAGATCTACCGTTTCCAAACAAAGATCAATATTGGCTTTTCCAAGCCCTATGCTAAAGATGACTTTTCCAAGTCCTACCACTAAGTGTGTACACTCTCAAAAGAGAGAAGATATTTCTTTCAATTCTTCATTATCAAAAAATCTGATGAGAAATAAGACTAAGGGGCCTATTTATACTATATTACAAATGAAGACAAAAGACTACTTTGCCCTTAATGAGAGGGGCGGCCATGGGGTGTAAATCCACCATGTGTAATGTCCAAAATACCCTTAATTAAGGCCCAAAACCGTGAGTCCTCAACCTTAAATTCTCCAAGCAATCTTCCACATGCGAGATTGCTTTAAGTTATGCTCAAAACGGGTCCTCCATGCATGTTCTTGTTTCCTCGAGGTGACCAAGTCTTGAGTCTCTATGTGTTGGCCTCCAAAAATGTCATCAAAAGATAAGAAGGCCATTTGTCCCGTATCAAATTCCAAATTTTCTTCAAGAATTCAAGCAAACTCAAGTATGTGGGGTATTCATCAATGGGTTCCTTCCACCATTGAGAGTCCCAAAAATCTTATTTTTTTAAGTATAAACCCTTTTCCCTCTTTTCATGAAATTTTAATGTCAAGTATGAATTTACACAACTTTCTATTAATAGTTTTGAGTACAAATAATGACAATGTGTGTCCCCACGTAAATTATGATCTTACATGCTTTATAATCTCAGTCACCCATATTGATACAAAATCAAACCAACAACACCAAGAGCTTCAAGTAGGCTCGGATTTCAGTCCAACAACACAAGATCAACAAGTTTAAAGTTTCGGTTTTTCAGTCCAACAACACAAGAATAACAAGATAAACAACAATGCTAGTGAATCGAAAAGAGCCCCACACGGCTTCACTAGACTTTAAGATGACAAAATCAACAACAACCACAAGATAAGGAAAGATAGATAACTTGACATATAACATTCAAGAAACTAAGAACCCTAACATCAAGAGAGGACCCTAAGTCTAATGAATATAAACACCAAGTTCTTACGAGGACCAAGAGGCACTCAACGACCTCAAAACCCTTGTTTCTAGCCAAAGAGACAACACAAGTATCCCTCTACTTGTGAGATAGTAGTGGTGGCTTCCAAGAGTGGAAGAGAGAGAGAAAAGTTTAGTGTTCTTAGGTTACAAAAATCAGCATTCAAAAAGTGAGGACTAACTCTCTAACATGTTCTATTTATACTACAAACAAAAGGGGTAAAATGACCCATCCGTCCTTGCTTCTTGTGCCAACCTTGAAGAGTAGCTTATTACACATTAAGACCTCTCTTCACACATAAAAACGTTTAGGTCCTTGGTTGGTTCAATCACCAACTCACACACGGCCACTTGCATGAACAAAGCTTGGAGTTTTTGTAATTCCCGAGCTTGGCTTCGTGTGAAAGGCCGTGTACCTGTGGAGGCTGCCCCAACCGTATCATCCTCTCCATCTTGAGAGGAATTTGACCTCAAATTCAGCACTTGGTCATCTTCAACCGCATCCACGAGGGAGAGATCACCAACGTTGAAAGTGTTGTGCACTTGATATTCCGGTGGAAGGTCAATCTTGTAGGCGTTGTCATTGATTCTCTCAAGTACTTGGAAAGGACCATCACCCCTTGGCAGCAATTTGGACTTCCTTTGAGCTGGAAACCGATCCTTCCGAAGATGCACCCACACCCAATCTCCGGGTTCAAGCACAAGCCTTCTTCTCCCTTTGTTTATCCTTTTTGCAACCTCTTGGTTCTTCTTTTCAAGTTTGATCCGCACCGTCTCATGCATTTTCTTCATTGCCTCGGCTCTTTTATTTCCATCTAAGCTGGTCATGAGATCACTAGACAAAGGAGTGACATCTAAAGGGGTAAGGGGATTTAGGCCGTAAACACATTCAAAGGGAGTCATTCCCGTGCTCGAATGTATTACCCGGTTGTATGCAAACTCCACCAAGGGTAGGTGATCTTCCCATGAAGTCAGTTTACCTTTAACCATAGAACGTATCATAGACCCTAAGGTTCTATTTACTACCTCCGTTTGGCCATCGGTTTGTGGGTGGCATGACGTGGAGAAAAGTAACTTCGTTCCAAGCCTACCCCACATGGACTTCCAAAAGAGACTTAGGAACTTGGAGTCCCTATCGCTCACAATAGTCCTCGGTACCCCGTGAAGCTTTACAACATGTTCAACAAATAATGAAGCTACACTACGAGCATCCTCGGTTTTAGCACATGGAATAAAATGAGCCATTTTAGAGAATCTATCAACAATAACAAAAATGCTATCTCGGCCCTTTCTAGTCCTTGGCAGCCCCAAAACAAAATCCATCGAAATGTCCAACCAAGGTCTAAGGGGAGTAGGGAGTGGGGTGTATAATCCTTGAGGTAGGAGACGAGATTTCGCACTCCGGCAGGCCACGCATTGACTACAAATTTTAGTGACGTCTTTGCGCATTTTGGGCCAATAGAAGTTCTCCTCTAAGATTCCGAGGGTCTTGTCTACTCCAAAGTGCCCCATGAGGCCTCCGTCATGGGCCTCCCTCACAAATAATTCCCTCCAAGAACTATAAGGAACACATAACCTCCTCCCTTTGAACAAATACCCATCGAACCGAGAGTAGGAGGAATGGTCATTCTCCTTAAGCCAACGGTCCCTTCCCCACTCTTCGCATTCCCTAAAAATAGGAGCAAAGGTAGGATCCTCGGGATACAACAACCGCAAGCTCTCAAAACCCATCAATTTCGACGACAAGGTAGCAACAAGAACATGCTTCCTAGACAAGGCATCGGCAACAACATTTTCCTTTCCCCTTTTGTAATGAATTACATAAGGGAAAGTCTCGATGAACTCAATCCACTTAGCATGACGCCTATTCAACTTGTCTTGGCTCTTAAGGTGTTTCAACGACTCATGATCCGTTCGTATCACAAACTCCTTAGGCCACAAATAATGTTGCCAATTTCCCAAAGCTCTAACAAGGGCGTACAACTCCAAATCATAAGTTGAGTAATTAAGAGTTGCCCCTTTGAGCTTTTCACTGAAATAAGCAACGGGCTTACCTTCTTGCATCAAAACAGCCCCGATGCCAACCTTACTAGCATCACACTCTACTTCAAACATCTTATCAAAATCGGGCAATTGCAATAAAGGCGCCGAGATGAGCGTAGCTTTCAAGGCCTCAAAAGCCCTAGCTTGCTCATCACCCCATTTAAAGGGTCCGTCCTTTCTAATTACCTCGGTTAAGGGGGCTGCTATGGAACTAAACCCCTTGACAAACCTCCTATAAAAGCTTGCCAACCCGTGGAAACTTCAGATTTCTCCAATAGTTTTAGGGGTCGGCCAACTTCGAATAGAGTCTATCTTGGAATCGTCCACTTCCACACCCCTTGAGCTCACGACAAAACCCAAGAATATAATCTTATCAACACCAAAAGAACACTTCTCCATGTTGGCATACAGCTTCTCCTTTCGGAGCACATCAAACACACATCTCAAATGCATTACATGATCATCAATAGATTTACTATACACCAACACATCATCAAAGTAAACCACCATAAATTTTCCAATATAAGGCTTCATTACATGATTCATTAGCCTCATAAAGGTGCTAGGAGCATTGGTAAGGCTGAAGGGCATGACCAGCCACTCATATAGACCGAATTTGGTCTTGAATGCGGTCTTCCACTCATCACCGGGTTGCATGCGAATTTGGTGATAGCCACTCCTAAGGTCCACTTTAGAAAACAAATAAGATCCGTGGAGCTCATCTAACATATCATCTAGTCTAGGGATTGGATGACGATACCTTATAGTGATTTTGTTGATGGCTCTACAATCGACGCACATGCGCCAAGTTCCGTCCTTCTTTGGTACCAAAAGCACCGGAACAGCACACGGACTCATGCTTTCCTTGATGTATCCCTTGTTGAGAAGCTCCTCAACTTGTCTTTCAAGCTCCTTAGTGTCCATGGGATTGCTCCTATAGGCCGGTTTGTTTGGAAGTTGTGAACCCGGCACCAAATCAATTTGGTGCTCAATTCCCCGAAGTGGGGGTAATCCTTGCGGAAGTTCTTGAGGAAATACATCTTCATACTCCTGCAACACACAAGAAATCAAAGGGGAAATGGAAGAATTAGTGGGGTTAGTATTAAAACAATGGGCCAAAAGTAACATCGGCTTGTTTTCATCATGGTCCACGAAGAGTTCTTTCCTCCTAGCCAACATCACTACGTTTTCCATCTCTCTTGTCGTTGGGACAGCCTCGGATGTCCCTACTTCCTCACCTACGGCACTCTCCCCCTTATCTCCCTTTCCGGATTCCCCCCTTTTCCCTTCAACTCCCTCATCTTTTGATGCCACTCATTTACTTGGGAGGGTGAGAGAGGATAAAGTGTGACCTTTCGGCCATCCTTCTCAAGCGTATACCGGTTGGACCTCCCATCGTGTTTAGTAGACCTATCATATTGCCATGGTCTACCTAACAACAAGTGACATGCTTGCATTGGGATCACGTCACAAAGTACCTCATCGTGGTAGTTTCCCACCTTAAACCGAATCACACATTGCCTCGTGACCCTTAATTCACCACAATCATTCAACCATTGTAGCTTGTAAGGACTAGTGTGTGGTGTAGTTGGTAGCTTCAAGAAATTTACCATAGCATGGCTCGCAACATTTGTACAACTACCACTATCAATCACCAAGGTGCACACATTCTCCTTTACAAGACACTTAGTATGGAATAGATTTTCCCTTTGACTCGGGTCATCTATCGCCTTACTAATCATGACACGTCTAACCACAAAGTTTGGAACCACACACTCCCCCTCTTGTGGATAGACATCTTCACTACCATCTACTTCATCAACATTCGGCCCATTTTCAGCTCCCTCTCCATCTTGAGGCTCGGCCTCATCCTCCCCCCTTTCGGAAACCACCTCCTCACCAAGGTAGTATACCTTTCCTTCTCGTAGGATCACATTGCGCCGGTTCGGACATTCGTTGGACTTATGCCCCCAACCTTGGCACTTGAAGCATTGGAACCCCTTTGGGTTGGGATATATGTGAGCCTCCGGTTTCGGAGGGAATTTAGGGACGGTTTTGGACTCGGGCAGCTTCATAGGGGCGGGTTGGTCCTTGTTTTTGGTCCAACCCGAGGGGGTTTGTACCCTTGCCTTGAAGGATGATCTCTCCTTAAGTTCCCTTTCAATCTCAAGGGCCGCTTGGAATATACCGTCAATGGTTTCAAACCGGTGAAGGGTCAAATGAGTGGAGATCTCTTTGTTCAACCCACACTTGAACCGGATGATGTCGTGACTGATTTGCTCCCCACGATGATCAAGTTTCAACATGAGTTGTTGGAACTCGTCAAAATAGGCCATCACACTCTTGCCTCCTTGCCGCAAGCCATATAATCTAGCAAGCAACTCATGACGATATCTCTCGGGAAGGTATCGTTGTCTCATCAAATACCTCAACCGATACCAAGGCGGTGGCTGCCCATCGACTAATTCATTACCAAATCGTTTAACATACTCCCACCAAGTGTTAGCATAGCCCTCAAGGTGAGCTATAGCGTAGCAACTCTTCTTTTCGTCCGAGATGTCATTAACTTGGAAAACTTTGTCACAAGCCGATTCCCAAGTTAAGTAGGCCTCGGGATCACTTTCACCCTTAAAGATGGGTAGGCTCAACTTGATGGTGTTGATGCCTACGTCTCTCTCTTGGTGTCGGTTTCCCCTATCTCCATACCCCCGGTATCTCCTAGGTTCTCCTCGACCCCCTCTTAACTCCTCCTCCCTCATATAAGCATCATCAAAGGCTCCATCTCCTTCATACTCCTCTCTACCGTATCCTTCAAAGTGGGCTGGTCGGCCTTGGCCGTTTTGATTCGGAGGATTTGGAATTTGTGGTCTTTGGTTTAATGGAGCTTGGAATGGAGGGTTCGGATTTAGTGGAGGTACTTGGCGTCCAAATCCCTCTTGTGGAATTTGAGGGGCTTGGAAATGTAGTGGTCTAGTGGAGTCTCGGTTTGGAGGAAAATAGGTAGTTTGGCTTGCGGTATTTAGTGGAGCTTGGGGTGCATTTAGCATTTGGTGGACTGTTTCGGGGGTGATGGTTGCGGAGGAGGTCCTATCATGACCATTGGTAGATACATGTAGAGGAGTAGAAGGACGAGAGTTCCTTTGACTCTCCACTTGTTCTAATCTCCCACTAATAGTCGACACTTCCCCCTTTATTGCTGCCAAGTCCCCTCTCACGGCCCCAAATTCCGAATTCAACCTTTCAAGTGTCCGGGTAACGGCCTCAAGAGTGACCCTCATAGAATCAAGGGCATTAGTATCCACACTATGAGACGTAGTTCCTTCCATTGTCAAGATATTATCCGCTTTAGTTCACCACAAGTTCGTGTTCCACAAGTGTTGTATAATTGGCTAGTAACCGTGAAATTTTTAAGGTATGAGTAAGCTCTTATCCGGAATGGATTCTTGTTTGAAGACTCAAAGAATTCTTGCCGGACTAGAGTCAAAAATCAGCAACTCATTCAAACGAATAAAAGCACTCAAATAAACGTTGACACGAACAAACGGTTCAAGGATCTAATTGACAACCTAGTAGGAATGTACTAGTTTGTTAATTAGTTCTAGGACCAAGTAAGGGAAACCAAGGATCAACAATTAGCAACCAAAGAATATCCTAAGTTGAGCTTATAGTGACGTGGCAGCATGCAATGGTTCCACACGTTTTTCTTCTCTTTTTTTTTTGTTAATATTCACACAACTTGTTATAGTTTGCAAAGTGTTTTTGGTGGGAAAAATAAAATCTTGTAGTATTTCACCCTTTTCAAACTCAAGAAAGTGATGTTTGGTAGACTAATCCCACAAAACAAGGCTCCTTGAATTAGGGAAAAGTGATTGACAAGACTAAAAGGTGATGGGTGCAAGTCTTTCACAACAACTTTATAGCTTGTCTTACAACTTGAGCACACAACAAGATGAACAAGATGAACAAGTTCAAAAGATGAACACCTCAACAATCTTCTTCAACTTCTTTAGCACATAAACACAACATCCACCGATTTTATTTCTTTTTGGTCATCAACAACATACAACTTTCGGCCACTTCAAGTCACTACACAATGTTCAAGTTTTCAAGCTCAACTTTTGGATCTAGACACCTTAGTGTTGGTGAGAAAGAAACCAACACTAGGAACTCACTAAACAAGCAAAATAACACTTAGATCTAGACATGCAACATCATTCTCGGATTCTACTTTTAATGGACAGATTTTCAGAATTTCCTTTTGGTGTTGTTTGTTTAAGCCGTGTACTAGCCCAAGATGGGTTATGTTGGAACACAACCGGTCTTGCTTTGATACCAAATGATACAAAATCAAACCAACAACACCAAGAGCTTCATGTAGGCTCGGATTTCAGTCCAACAACACAAGATCAACAAGTTTAAAGTTTCGGTTTTTCAGTCCAACAACACAAGAATAACAAGATAAACAACAATGCTAGTGAATCGAAAAGAGCCCCACACGGCTTCACTAGACTTTAAGATGACAAAATCAACAACAACCACAAGATAAGGAAAGATAGATAACTTGACATATAACATTCAAGAAACTAAGAACCCTAACATCAAGAGAGGACCCTAAGTCTAATGAATATAAACACCAAGTTCTTACGAGGACCAAGAGGCACTCAACGACCTCAAAACCCTTGTTTCTAGCCAAAGAGACAACACAAGTATCCCTCTACTTGTGAGATAGTAGTGGCGGCTTCCAAGAGTGGAAGAGAGAGAGAAAAGTTTAGTGTTCTTAGGTTACAAAAATCAGCATTCAAAAAGTGAGGACTAACTCTCTAACATGTTCTATTTATACTACAAACAAAAGGGGTAAAATGACCCATCCGCCCTTGCTTCTTGTGCCAACCTTGAAGAGTAGCTTATTACACATTAAGACCTCTCTTCACACATAAAAACGTTTAGGTCCTTGGTTGGTTCAATCACCAACTCACACACGGCCACTTGCATGAACAAAGCTTGGAGTTTTTGTAATTCCCGAGCTTGGCTTCGTGTGAAAGGCCGTGTACCTGTGGAGGCTGCCCCAACCGTATCACATATCATGTTCAGTTTACACCATGTTGATTAACAATTTATGAATGTAAACATGTGAACATGTTTTCCTCATAAGTTTTGCATCTTCCTATACTCATAACCATGGATTTCATTAGTTGAATGAAATGTACTAAGTTTTCGTTCTACAAATCATGAATTTTCTTATAGTATTGTGATAATGTTAGTGTATTTAATGTATTATTTAGTTCTAGAGGGTTATGAACCCCCGATACCTATATATTTATACATGTTTCCTATTCAAGCAATGAGTCAGTCATATCATGATTTTATCATCATATTTAGATTATGAATGCATTGCTACTTTTAGCATACCCTATTTGAGAAAATTAATTATTCATGCATGTTCCAGGTTATGTTTTTGTGTCAGTTTAGTTGGGAGTAATACTTAGCACCAAGCAAATTTTGGGATTAAAACTTTCTTTCCAGTCGAGGGTGAGACTTTTCATAGTAATTCCTGTGTTCCGAAACTCGTTGCCAGTGTAGGTATGAGAGGTTTTACTACAAGTAGATGGTTGATACTCTTTTAGGGGACCCTCAAGTTGAGGGTGATACCCTATCCCTTTGGGATAACATTATAATGATCCACGCAGCCAGTGTCAGTACTCGTGGCAAGGTACCGGTACCCTTCTACTTGGGGTTGTAGGTTGGACCCCAATTTGCTTAGATTAGGGAATATTTGTAAAATTTTAGCTCTCACAGTCTTAGTTCAGTATTCTGACCATATTAGCCAAGGTTTGCATAACCAAGTGCCTAGTTTATCAAATAATCAATTGTTCAATTTTACCGATTATTTCAGCACATGTTTTACTTGGTATTTCATTCATCTTACATGTTCATGCATTCATACTCAACAGTTATGTATTTAAGTTATTCCTATCTCATGTACCAGTAAATTCAAAATATTGATTGCATACTCTCTTTTGCGCTATGTTGTTTTATAACTTAGTTTTAGACACTCTTAGTTCCCGATTTACCTTCGTTAGTTCAGTGCCACTCAGTAGCACTTATGGTGAGTCCTCATCAATCGAGGACAATGTTATCTGTAGTTCTTTTAGGTACTTTCTTTATTTTAGCTAGTCGGAGCTAGTTGGAGGCTTGTCCTATCAACGCCTTAGGTTTTAGAGGTTTTCAAATAGTTTGACTTATTTCCATTTTTATCAGCAGTTCAGACATGTTGACTTTTGTTCTAACTGCAGATACTAGTTCATAAGTTAGCTTGGGGTCACTTGTATCCTTAAGCACCTTGTTATGACTAGGGGTTGTCTCAGGTCGTGAAAAACTTTATATCAGAGCCTAGGGTTGTAAGGTGTCCTAGGGTATCTAAAAGCTGCATTGAGTAGAGTCTTGTGCACGGATGTTAAGAATGCTACACTTATGGAAAGAGGAGACAAGATGATTGAGGAATGGTTTTCTTCTTTTGTTATTCATGTACTGTGAAAGATTGTGAGCTCTATTGAAATTCCCTTTTCTAACTCGTGCTTGATTAGATATAGAAATATAGCACTTTTGACACTTAAAACGAGAAAAATATGCAAGTTTCTAAGGTTATTTTTTAGATATGATGCATTTTGGGTATGTTTTATAGGAAATCATGTCTTGGATGCTAAGTTCATGAAAAAGGTGAAAAAGGCTTTTTTGGCTACTTTGTGGAGCAATTATGGATGTTCGGGACACTTTTTGACTTGTTCGTGATCAAAGCATGTATGAGAATTGAAGAAGTGCTTACAATATGACTCCCAACACTTACTAAGTCGACATGTGGACAACATGTAGGACCTACGAATCGTAAGTAGGCAAGGAAAGTGCCAGAAGTCAAAAATCCTGAGAGCTGACTTGCAAGATTTTTGTCATTTGATACCTACGCTATGTACCTACGCTCACCCTACTGACCGTAGGTACTACCTGTGCCCAGGGTCAGGGCGCAAGTACAGACCATAGATGGCCACCGACCCTATTTTCTCCTATTTCAGTCGGGCTTTAGTTTTAAGGTTTCCTCATTTACTATAAATACCCTTTATGTAGTTTTAGTAACAGTTACGGACTTTTGATACTTTCAAACATACCCTTTATGTAGTTTTAGTAACAGTTTCCTCATTTTGGGTATGTTTTACAAAAAATTAGGTTTTTGATGCTAATTTCATGAAAAGGGAGAAAAATGTGTTTTTGGCTACTTTGTGGAGTAATTATGGATGTTCGGGACACTTTTTTGCTTGTTTGTGATCAAAGTATTTTTTAGAATTGAAGAAAAGCTAAAAAGATGACTCCCGACACTTACTAAGTCGACATGTGGACCGTATGTAGGACCTATAGATTGTAAGTACGCAAAGAATGTTCCAGAAGTCCAAAATCCCAAGAGCTAACTTGTAGGATTTTCGTCATCGGTACCTATTCCCTGTACATGTGCTCATCTTGCTAACTGCGGGTACGACCTATGCCCAGGGTCAGGGAACAAGTATAGATCACATGTGGCCAACGACCCTGTTTTCTACATTTTTGGGGATTTGGTTTTATGGTATCCTCATGAACTACAAATACCCTTTATGTGTTCTTTAGTAGAAGTTACACACTTTTGATATTCAGAAATAGATTTTGATAACAAGATTCGATTTTGATCTTGGGATTCTCTTGTATTGACTTCAGTTGATTAATTGATTCACGGTTGTGGGTTTTTACACTTTTTATCATAGTGATATCATCTATGCTTTTGATTATGAATGATATTTGATTTCTTCACAACATTGAGAGGCTAAAACTCATAGCAAAGAAATAGGGAAAGTCTTGTTGTTTTTCTAAACTAATACCCATGTATGCATTGCTTTATATTCATTATAATAGTTTTCTTAATAGGTGCACATGTTAGGATCCCGCCTAGATATTGCTACTTAATTGAAAAGAGGATTAGTGACTAGGAAAAGATAAAGACAAAAGTAATTTAGAGTTTAACTGTCGATCATGCTTCTAGGTTCTATCTAAGTAAGATGGTCATATTTTATCTAATAACCAGAGACTAATAAGGTAATAGCTAATTGAGATCGAGATAAGGGTTAGTAAGACGACATCCTGAGACTTGAAATGTAAAGGGTGAAATCCTTCTACTCATCCAAAAGATTGAAGAAGGTACATAACTTATTGATTCTACATGAAAAGTATTGGGTTAGTTCAATAAAGCACGATAAGCCTACAAAATTGAGAAAGTAGGGGAAAACAATCCGAGTGTTCACCTATGATTGATTTAATCGAAGTTAATATAGTTACTTGCTCGAGATTACTACATCAAAACTCCCTATTTACTTTTCTTGTTTCTCCCATTGACTACACCTGCTGAGATCTATGATTCCACGTGTTCCTTTTGGATTTGACCCTAACTTTTATTAGGTTACTATATTTTGACAATGACCATATCATATTCTAAGAGGATGTGTAGTTTTTGACATCATCAGTCATTTATCCGTTTATTGAAAATTCCTTAAAGAAGAAATAGCAAAAGAAGAAATAAAGATCAGCCTGCACCACCATCTATTTAGGAAAACCCACTTAAGTGAACATGTTTCCCCAGCCAAATTTAGGACCGCTTTAATATTCTCAGAATATCTATGAGGATATTGCCCCATCCAATCCAGTAGTGAACACGACAACATCTAGGGTCTGAGACTTCACCCACATGAATCCTCCATTGTTTCCTGGATAAAAGTTTGAGGAGGATCCGCAAGAATTTCTAGATGGTATATAGAAAGTGATAGATATCATGGGTGTTACTTCTAGTGAGAGTGCTAATTTAATTTCTTACCAATTGCAAGGAGATACTCGTACTTGGTTTAAGTAGTGGAGGGAGGACAAATGTGTTGAGGCAGGGCCTATAGAGTGGGAGGAGTTTGCTATGACCTTCTTAGACAAATTATTTCCACTTGAGTTAATGGAGGCCAAGGTGTAGGAGTTTATAAATCTAAAGCAAGGTAACATGAGTGCGAAGATATACTAACTCAAGATAACCTAGTTGGCGAGGTATGTCCTAACTATGGTGGCTGATTCTACGGTAAGAATGAGTAAGTTTGGGTCTTGTGCGTCAGATTGTGTAGTTAAGGAATATAGAATAACTATGTTGATTAAGGAGATGGAACTTTCTAGGTTTATGGTTCATGCTCAGCATATTGAGGAGGAGAAGCTCAAAGAGAAGGAAAGGGAAAATAAGAGGGCCAAAAATTATAGCAACAACTTCTCACAGCAAAGGTTAGATAGTGGAAATAATTTTCAGTTATGCTAGAAATTTCCAACTTTAGCCCCATGTTCAGTGAGTGCAGTACCTAAGTTTAGGAAGGACAATTGGGATAGAGCACTAGGCTCTAAGTCCTAGGGTCGCATGAATAGAAGTCGCACAAACCCTCTCTGCAGGAAGTATTATAAGAACCATTAGGTGGAGTGTAGGTCTAGCAGTGATGTATTTTTTGGATGTGGCAAGCCAGACAACAGGATTAAGGATTGCCTAGTAGTTGTTCAAAAGAGTATAGATTTTCATCAATCGAGCCAGTCAAATTTCACCTCAGCTTTAGTTCGCCCGACTCAGTAGGGAACCACCTTAAGTGCCACTAGTCGGAAGCATCAAAACTGACTTTATGCTCTCTTGACTCGACATGATCAGAGGACTTCTCCTGATATGGTTACGAGTACGTTCCATATCTTCCATCTTTATTTTTATTCATTTTTAGAACTTTGAGCTTCATTTTCTTTTGTGACTCCCTATATTATAGCCCTTCTCAGTGTCTACCCCAGTGGGTAGTTCTATTGTAGCTAGACGGGTATACAAAAATTGCCTAGTCACAACGTCTCAGAAAACCACTTCAGTTGACCTCGTAGAGTTAGACATGGATGATTTTGATATTATTCTTGATATGGATTAGATCATCTCGTGGTATGCATCAGTTTACTATAGAAGTAGAATAGTCCAGTTACAGTTTCCTAATGAACCTATTATTGAATCTATGGGTAGTACTTCAATGCTTAAAGGTTGGTTTGTCTCCTATCTTAAGATAAGAAAAATGATATACAATAGATGTATTAAGCATCTCGTCTAAGTCAAGGACTCAAACTCTAAAATACAGAGTCTAGAGTTAGTTTCCATAGTGAATGATTTTATAAAAGTGTTCCCTAAATATCTTCCCAGGGTTCCTTCCAAGAGGGAAATTGACTTCGAAATAGATCTCCTCCCAGATACCCAGCCAATCTCAATTCCACCTTAAAAAATGGCTCTAGTTAAGCTGAAGGAATTGAAAGAAAAATTGAAAACCTTGAAGATAAGGGTTTCATCAAGCCTAATGTCTTTTCTTGGGGTGCTCTGGTTCTCTTCGTGCACAAGAAAGATGATTCTCTTAGAATGTACATCGATTATCGTCAGTAGAACAAAGTCACAATCAAGAATAAGTGTCCTCTCCCCAAAAATGATGACTTATTTTTCCAACTTCTTGGGTTTAAGCTATTTCTCTAAGATAGACCTCAGATCAGGCTATTATTAGCTCAGAGTCAGAGAATGTGACATCCCAAAGACAGCCTTCAAAAATTGGTATGGTCACTTTGAATAGTTATGTCTTTTGGACTAAGGAATGCTCCCAGCTTTTATGGACTTGATGAACAAGGTGTTTAAACAGTACTTAGACATGTTTATCATAGTCTTAATATATGGCATCCTCGTCTATTTTTGTAATAAAAGTGATAATGCAAACCACTTAAGAATTGTATTATGGACCCTTAAGGATCACTAGTTATTCACTAAGTTTAGCAAGTGTGAATTCTAGTTGAGATCGGTAGCTTTTCTTTGTCACGTCATTTTCGGTAATAGCATATGAGTTGATCCTCAAAAGACCAAAGCAGTAAGAAACTTGCCTAGGCCCATCTCTTTATCACATATCAGGAGTTTCTTAGGTATAGCTGTTTATTACAAATGGTTTGTTGAAGGATTTTCTATTATTTCTACACCAATTTCTCAACAAACCCAAAATAAAGTCATATTTCAATGGTAAGATACCAACGAGAAGAGTTTTCAGGTATTGATGGATTGACTCACTTCCAATCTAATATTGACTCTATTAGAGGGTTCAGATGGGTTTGTAGTTTATTGTAATGCTTCTAAAGTTGTTCTTGGTTATGTGTTAATGTAGCGAGCTAAGGTGGCCTATGCCTCTTGACAGGTTAAATACCATGAGAAGATTACCCATCCCATGATCTTAAGTTGGTAGATGTTGTCTTTGCATTATATATGTAGAGGCGTTATCTTTATGGGGTTCATGTTGACATATTTACGGATCATAAGAGTTTACAGTATGTGTTTACTCAGAAGAATCTAAATTTTTATCATGGAAGGTTGCTTGAGTTGTAGAAAGACTATGATATTTGTGTGTTGTATCACATGGGTAAGACTAATATAGTCTTCGATGCCCTTAGTAGATTGTCCAAGGGAAGAGTTGCACATGTTAAGGAGAATAAGTAGTTGGTCTGTGAGGTTCATCAGTTTGCTAGATTAGGTGTTCAGTTGGTTGATTCGGTCGAAGGTAGTATATGGGTTTTGAATGGTTCAGAATCTTCATTAGTGGCTGAAGTGAAAAAAAAGTAACACGTGAATCCTATTTTGGTCAAGTTGAAAGAGGCGGTTCCAGATCAGAAAGTAAGAAAGAGATGGTGTGCTTTGTTATCATGGTAGGTTGTGTGTTTCGAGTGTAGATGATTTGAAGCTTAGAATATTAGTGGAGGCACATGGTGTGCGATATTCTATTCACCCAGGAGCCATTAAAATGTACTTTGATTTGTAGAAAATCTATTGGTTGAATAGTCTGAAGAAAAATACTGTGGAATTTGTTGCTAAGTGTTTGAGTTGTTAGTAGGTTAAGGTTGTGCATCAAAGGCCAAGTGGTACACTTTAGGAGTTTCACATCCCCACTTGGAAGTGGGAAGTCGTGAACATTGATTTTGTGGCAGTGTTACCTCGTACACGTCGTCAGAACGATTCGATTTGGCTCATTATAGATAGAATGACCAAGTTATCCCATTTTTTCTAGTTCATAAGTTGTTTTCTACGGAGGATTATGCTAGACTCTATCTCAGGGAATTGTTAAAGCTGTATGGGGTTCCATTGACCATCATTTCAGATAGAGGAACTCAGTTTGCTGCTCACTTTTTGAAGGCTTTTCAAAAGGGCCTTGGTACCAAAGTCCATCTTAGTACAACTTTTCATCCTCAAATAGATGGTACGGTAGAGAAGACCATTCTGACCTTAGAGGATATGTTTAGAGCATGTGTTATCTACTTCAAAGGTATTTGGGATGACCACTTACCTGTAATTTAGTTTTCCTATAATAAAAACTATAACTCCAATATTTAGATGGCTCTGTTTTAGTCTTTTTCTGGAAGAGGTGTAGATCTCCTATTAGTTGGTTTGAAGTAGTGAGAATGCTCTGATAGGGCCAGATTCATATATGAGGTGATAGAGAAAATTATGTTGATTCTAGAGAGGCTGAAGATAGCCCAAAGACAGAAATCCTATGCTGATATGATGAGAATATATCGTGAGTTTGATGTTGGTGACTTGGTTTATTTGAGAATTTCACCCATGAAAGTGGTGAAGAGGTGATATACTACTAACTTGGAGCGTATCAAATCTGCCACAAAATCAGTCCAAACACACTACAATTCCGAGAGCTTGAAGATAACAACTCCAATATGTGAAGACAACAACAATCACGAAATTTTAAAGAAATACCAATACCAAAACAGTAGCTACACAAGGAGAACAAGAAGATAACAATAACATTAAACAATGTTTTTTAGCTTTTCAACACTTTTTTTTTAATTTTTGAGTGAACAAACCCAAGATTGATCTCGTGGGAACGAAATCAATGATGGCTTTAATACCAAACCTCAAGAGTGAACCTCTAACCAACTGCACTAAAAGCTATAGCTAGTAGTGCGAGGCGCAACCGACCCTTTATAGGCCCTGAACCATACGGGGCATGAACCCGACCCACACCCCCAACCAATACGCGCGCATGGTGTAAGTGAGATTCGAACCCGTGACCTCCGCTTTGATACCAAATGATACAAATCAGTCCACCAAGATGCCAAAACAGTCCATAAAAGGTGAGAAGAACAAGCAACACAAAGGGATAAAAGATGACAAACACAAAAACACACGGATTTGCAAAATAATGAAAGGATAGATAGTGAGACCAAGATTATCACAAGATTAAGAACCAAGTATATTTCAACATTAACCCCTAATGAATGTAATAATCAAAACCACACTCTTACGGTGACCGCCAAGGTAATCGACTCACCTCAAGATCCACCGTTTCCAAGCAAAGAACAATATTGGCTTTTCCAAGCCCTATACTAAGGATGACTTTTCCAAGTCCTAAATAAGACTATACTAAGGTGGTATACTCTCAAGAGAGAGGATTTCAAGTGTTTCAATCTTTCATCCTTCAACAACTAAAGAGAAAAGACCTAATAAGAGACTATATATAGCCTAGCTAACATAGTATAATGGACCAAAATACCCTAAATGAAAGGGGAGGTCATGGGTTGTTTCTTTAACATGTGCAATCCCCAATATACCCTTAATGAAGGGTGCTTCTTCAATGCTCCAAAACCATAGGGTTACACTTCAAAACTTGTAGTCTCGAATTGGCATCAAACGTAAGCCCCCACGCAATCTTCCATACACGGGTTTGTTTAATGACATGCTCAAAACGGGTCCTCCATGCTTGTTCTCATATCCTCGAGGTGACCAAGTCTTGAGCCTCTATGTGTTGGCCTCTAAAGATTTCATCAAAAAATAAGATGGCCATTTGTCCCGTATCAAGATTGAACCACGTTCTTGCTTCTAGGCCAACCCGAGATGGATTGTCCCCTTGCCTTGAGAGACGACCTCTCTTTAAGCTCCCTTTCAATCTCAAGAGCCGCTTGGAAAATACCTTCAACGGTATCAAATTTATGAAGTGTCAAATGAGTGGAGATCTCTTTGTTCAACCCACACTTGAATCGGATGATGTCATGACTGATTTTTTCCCCACGATGATCAAGCTTCAACATGATTTGTTGAAACTCATCATAATATGCCATCACACTTTTATTGCTTGACGCAAGTTGTACAATCTAGCAAGCAATTCATGGCGATAACTCTCGGGAAGGTACCGTTGCCTCATCAAGTACCTTAACCGAAACCAAGGTGGTGGCTGACCATCAACTAATTCATCACCAAAACACTTGACGTACTCCCACCAAGTGTTATCATAACCCTCAAAATGAGCTATGGCATAACAACTTTTCTTTTATTCTGAGATATCATTAACTTGAAAAACTTTGTCACAAGCTGATTTCCATGCTAAGTAGGCCTCGGGGTCACTTTTACCCTTAAAGATAGGTAAGCTCAATTTGATGGTATTGATGCCTACGTCTCTTTCTTGGTGTCGATTTCCCCTTTCTCCATACCCTCGGTACCTCCTTGGATCAACACGGCCCCTTCTTAGCTCCTCCTCTCTCATGTAAGCATCATCAAAGGCTCTATATCATCATACTCCTCTCTACCATATTCCTCAAAGTGAGCTGGTTTTGGTGATTTGGAATCTGATTTGGAGGCATTGGGATTTGTGGAGGTGGTGGTCTTTGATTTGGTGGAGTTTGGTAAGGCACGTTCAGATTTTGTGGAGGTAATGGACGGCTACATCCTTCTTTTGGAATTGGAGGAGTTTGGGAATGACGTGGTCTATTCTCTTCTTGGTTGAGAGGGAAAGTAGTGGTATGATTTGTGGCATTTAGTGGGGCTAGAGGTGGATTCATTATTTGGTGCAATGTTTCTGGTGAGATAGTTGTGGATGAAGTTCTTTCATGCCCACTTGAAGGAATATGATGAGGAGTGGATGGACGAGAGTTCCTTTGACTCTCCACTTGCTCCAATCTCCCACTTATCGTAGTCAAATCTCCCCTCATTGCCCCAACTTCCATGTTCAACCTCTCTAAACTTCTGGTAATGGCCTCAAGTGTGGCCTTCATAGTGTCTTGTTCAGTAGTACCCCCACTTTGGGATGTGCTTCCTTCCATGTCAAGGTGTTACCTACACAATCAGCAAACAAGTTAGTGTTAAACCTCTCCTCACTCACACTCTCTTGGTTCACTCACACTTGAGCTCCACAAATATTGTAGATTGGCTAGTAACCGTGAATCCTTAAGATATGAGTAAGGCTCTTGTCCAGAGTGGATTCTTGTTTGAAACTCAAAGAATTCTCGACGGACTGGAGTTAAGAAGTTACAACATATTCAAACAAATAAAAGCACCCAACTAAACGTGGACACGAACAAGAGAATTCAAAAGGACTAATTGACAACCTAGTAGGAGTGTACTGATACAAGAATTCCAAGGAACACAAGAATTGTCTCAAAACAGTCCACACACACTCCAAAAACAGTCCACTAATCTTAAGGATTTGAGGACCAAGATGGAGACCACTCTCGGATTCACTACAACAACAACAATACGAGATAACAATGGTGTATTTGACACCCAAAACAGCCACAAAACGTGATGAACAAGATGAACAACAATAACACAAGTTTCGGATTCAACAAAGACCCCAAAACAGTCCACGATTTGCAAGAAAAATAAAGATAGATAGTGAGACATAAACTACAATAAGACCCAAGAACCCAAAGATATATTAAATCTAAAGACCCCTAGAACTTACGATAGCAACACCACACTCTTACGGTGACCACCAAGGGAATGAACTCGCCTCAAGATCTACCGTTTCCAAACAAAGATCAATATTGGCTTTTCCAAGCCCTATGCTAAAGATGACTTTTCCAAGTCCTACCACTAAGTGTGTACACTCTCAAAAGAGAGAAGATATTTCTTTCAATTCTTCATTATCAAAAATCTCATGAGAAATAAGACTAAGGGGCCTATTTATACTATATTACAAATGAAGACAAGAGACTACTTTGCCCTTAATGAGAGGGGCGGCCATGGGGTGTAAATCCACCATGTGTAATGTCCAAAATACCCTTAATTAAGGCCCAAAACCGTGAGTCCTCAACCTTAAATTCTCCAAGCAATCTTCCACATGCGAGATTGCTTTAAGTTATGCTCAAAACGGGTCCTCCATGCATGTTCTTGTTTCCTCGAGGTGACCAAGTCTTGAGTCTCTATGTGTTGGCCTCCAAAAATGTCATCAAAAGATAAGAAGGCCATTTGTCCCGTATCATCCTCCCCTTCTTGAAAAGGATTCGACCTCGAATCCAAACCTTGCAAAACCGAAGAGAGGACAAACAAATACAAATTCCTCATGGCATGAGGGTTAGGGTTAGCATAACAAATCATCTCAACATGCCAAGGTTGCACATATTTGCAATATAATCAAGAATCCTTTGAAAGGAATATTAAAAACTCAATAAAAGATGTACAAAGGATTTGGTTATAGGATACATCAAAAGTAATACTTTGCTTGTCATGTTGGCCAAGCAACAAGTTTGGTGCACCAACATCACCATTTCTAAATTTGGCACCGGGGTCAAATGGGAAAAGTGGCCATAGACACGGGTCTCGACAACACTTCCCTTTCCCGTGGTCTACACCTAAACTAAATGACATACTCTCTACAATAACATACATATCATCCAAGTCAAATAGAGAGTAGAGAAAGGTATCACTCAAATCGACTTCTACTAAGGTGCTCTCATGTGTGTACTCACTACTAGTTTCCCAATAATCACCATGAGTACTCTCAACAATGAAATCACACAAAGTAGAAGAAGAAGTAGCATCCACAACTACACATTCCTTACCCTTAAGAGTACTCTCATCTTCCAAGAAGAGATTTCCCTCTTTAGGAGGAATGTTGTCACACCATAGTGGGTTAGCATATAGGCTATAGCTTCCAAGGCAAGCTATACCGTCAAGTTCTCCACTAGGTTCATTAGGAGTGTTTAAATCATCTTCAAACAAGACATTATACCTAAAAAGAGTGTGATCTACCTCACGGACAGATTTGGAACAAGAAAGTTCCTCACTCTCTAAATGATCAATATCAAGTTTCAAGGATGTTTCAAACACAATATTACCCCAAGAAGAGCTCTCGGGTTCATTCTCACTTTGTTGACCAACATTTTCAAATATTTCACTCACTTGAGTCCTATTAAGCACATCACACACATACTCAAGTGGTGGACAGTTTTCACGAACAAGTTGATCAACACCCATTACACAAGACGAGGTACTTCCATTCAACATATAGGCTTCAACACTAGGTGGACATAAATTGATCTCACAAGAGGAGTCAATTTCGTCATCAATAGGATCAACTAGTGTATCCACACTCACAATATGTACATCATCAATAAGAGGCAAGGAATCATTAGACTCATAAATAAGTAAGCTACTACTCACACTCAATGGACTACTAGTCATACAATTATCATTCACATGCATTAAAGTGTAAGAGTTAGCTATTTTACCTTGAAGATCTTGAGTGGACTCTTTCTTGCCGTGAGGTGAAGGTCCTCCATAACCTTGGGCAGCAACTTCCTTTTGACATTGGTCGCATTCGCTTGCCATGTTGGTACCTACACAAATGTCCATAAAAATAGAAGGACAACCAAAGTTAGCACGGTTTGGTGGTAATCCCCTCACTTCGCTCAACACAATCTCTCCTTTTTCCACTCTCGGATTACCACCTTTCACTCCCTTACTCCTCTCAATCTTTTGTCTCTCATAATAATTTGAATTGGAGTAGGTAGGAACTTCTTTTTGCGGCCCGGGCAGAATGTACGTCTCGAGGCAATTTCCCCATCGGTCTCTTACAATATTAGGCCAATTTTGCATATTTGGAACTTTATGTTGTGCAAACCAATCGGCGCCCAAGCTCACATGACCATAGGTTATGGGAAAAACATCACACCACACTTCCTCATGGTAATTAAATTGGGAGAAGACAACTTTTACCCTCTCGGTAACCTTGAACTCGCCCAAGTAGTATGGAACAAGTAAAGGCTCTCGCAATAACTCCAAGTAATCAACCATGGACGGAAGAATGTAGTTTCCATAGTACCTATCATTCAACACCATAAGGCAGCCCGGTATCCCACAAATAGTCACCTTTCCGGAGTGTACACTCCTTCTTGGATCTACATTGTAAGGCATACGAGTACCCCTTAGTTTTGGAGATGCATATCCTCTTCTTCTCATTGGACAACCTCCACTAGAGCTAGTATAACCATTCACACTATATCGACTTTGATAAGAAGTACTACAAGGTGGAGAATATGGATCTTCATACTCCTCACGTGTACCCTCATCATAGCTCTCATAGGCTTTGCAAACAAAAGGGTTATACCTAACACCAAATCTAGGTTCGGAGTAAGAAGTGTAAGACTCCTCACATGCCCCAACATCATCATAAGATCCATCACGAGGTCCTACATCATCTCCAAAGTTACCATAAGCACTAGGCACTTCATTCACCTCATTTTCTCCCTTAAAACAGTAACTTTCAAATCTGCCCAAGTCTCGATCATGGCTATTTTCATAGCCTCCGCAATCTCCCTCAACTTCGTAGCCATAAAACCCTTCACTACAATCATAGTCTCCCATGTTGTAGTCACAATAATCCCCGGCTATCGAAGACATGTTCCCCTTATATCACCCTTTAAACCTACAAAATGAACAAACAAGATTAGTAGTAAAGCTCCTCACCAACACTCGTATACACTCACCTTTGTGATCCTCACAATTGGAGCGGCGAATATTGAAAGTTGCTTATACTCCGGTAGTCAATAGGATGTCAATTCTACTTGGCGGCCGGAATAGATTCTTGTTTGATCGACTCAAGACACAAAAATAAAATTCACTTACGAACTTGAAACAAAGAAGTTACTACGAGTTAAAAATGAGAAAAGCACACAAACAACGAAGACACGAAGAAACGGATTCAATAATTAATCTACAACTAAGTAGGTGATTACTAGTTGTTAATTAATTCTAGAATCAAGACATGAAACTAATGAAACAATAAGATGAAACTAAGAATCTAAAATTTTGAGCTCGAAAATATTGCGTGAACAGTAGCAGTGATGACATGGCAGTCACGTATTGGTTTCGGTCCCACACAACTTTTGTTGTCCAATTTCAAGTCTTGGCCAATTTTTTTTTTTCAATTTGGACTTTGGTGGAATTTGTTTAAGGGGGGGGGAAATTCAAACAAGTCTTGGAGCCCTTTTCAATTTCAAGTTTTCAAGACTTGACTTTATTGTACTTCTCCTTAAAACATGGATCCGTAAATCATGGAAAAGTGTTGGAAAGTGGTTGAGACTTGATTGATAGGTCTTTGTTGGTTGTAGTGTCTTTCAAGACTATCAAATAATACACCTTTTTCCTTCAACTTTTTGGATTTAGCATTCACTTTATCTTCAACAATATATGAAGGTGGTGATGAACATCAAGAACAACAACAACAACAACAAGAACTACAACAATAATCCTCAAGAACACCAACAATTTTTCACACGGCCAACTCCAATCCACAATAACAATACCTCCAACACTTGGCCAAGACAACCACAACTTCAACAAAAATGGTTTTCAATCCACCAATTAACAACAATATCACGTGGCCAAGCTTATAACAACAACAAGATGAAAACCACAAGGCCAAAACAGTTCACCACAACAAGGTCAACAATCTCACGGCTAAGACCACAAGGATAGCAACAACAATCGACTAAGTCCCCTTTGTGTTGTGTTTTCGATTTTACAAATGGTGAAAGGTGTGATGAACAACAAGAATACAACAACAACCTTTCAAGATCTACAACACCACCACAACACAAGGCCTTCAACTCGGTCAAGGCTAGAACAACAACAACATCCAATCGGCCACACTTGTTCACAACAATAATATTAACAATTCAAGCTCAAGTTTGGATCGACTCAAAGTGTTAGTGAGGAACAAAACTAACACTACAAACACACAAGACAAGTAAAATACTCCTAGACCTAGACTCAAGAACAAATCTCGGCCAAGAACACCACAAGAACACAATTTCGGCCAAGACAACAACAATGGACAGATTGCAATTTTCTGAAATTTTCAGATTTCAACTTTTTTTTTTTTTTGTAGTTTTCAAGTCTCAAGCCCAAGATTGATCTTGTTAGAACAAAATCAAAGATGGCTTTGATACCAAATGATACAAGAATTCCAAGGAACACAAGAATTGTCTCAAAACAGTCCACACACACTCCAAAAACAGTCCACTAATCTTAAGGATTTGAGGACCAAGATGGAGACCACTCTCGGATTCACTACAACAACAACAATACGAGATAACAATGGTGTATTTGACACCCAAAACAGCCACAAAACGTGATGAACAAGATGAACAACAATAACACAAGTTTCGGATTCAACAAAGACCCCAAAACAGTCCACGATTTGCAAGAAAAATAAAGATAGATAGTGAGACATAAACTACAATAAGACCCAAGAACCCAAAGATATATTAAATCTAAAGACCCCTAGAACTTACGATAGCAACACCACACTCTTACGGTGACCACCAAGGGAATGAACTCGCCTCAAGATCTACCGTTTCCAAACAAAGATCAATATTGGCTTTTCCAAGCCCTATGCTAAAGATGACTTTTCCAAGTCCTACCACTAAGTGTGTACACTCTCAAAAGAGAGAAGATATTTCTTTCAATTCTTCATTATCAAAAATCTCATGAGAAATAAGACTAAGGGGCCTATTTATACTATATTACAAATGAAGACAAAAGACTACTTTGCCCTTAATGAGAGAGGGGCGGCCATGGGGTGTAAATCCACCATGTGTAATGTCCAAAATACCCTTAATTAAGGCCCAAAACCGTGAGTCCTCAACCTTAAATTCTCCAAGCAATCTTCCACATGCGAGATTGCTTTAAGTTATGCTCAAAACGGGTCCTCCATGCATGTTCTTGTTTCCTCGAGGTGACCAAGTCTTGAGTCTCTATGTGTTGGCCTCCAAAAATGTCATCAAAAGATAAGAAGGCCATTTGTCCCGTATCATGTACTAGCATGTTAATTAGTTCTAGAACCAAGTAATGAAACTAAGAATCAACAATTAGAAACTAGAAAACCTAAATTTGAGCTTATTAATGATGTGAACAGTAGCCAATGGGTGACGTGAACCGTAGCAAATGGGTGACGTGGCAGCATGCAATTGGTCTTGGTCCCACACAATTTAAGCACCAATTCTGAAATTTAAATCTTTACAAAATTTGGAAAGGATGACAATTGGTCTTGGAGGGAAAACATAAATCTTGAAATAAGAAAAGTACCTTGTCCCACAACACTAGGTTCTTGAAATAAGAAAAAGTACTTGTCCCACAACACAAGGTTCTTGAAATAAGAAAAGGTATCTTGTCACACAACACTAGGTTCTTGAAATAAGAAAAAGGTATCTTGTCACACAACACTAGGTTCTTTGATACGAGAAATACAACGGAAGCACGAAACAACTCCAAAACAGTCCACTTAATCTTAAGGATTTGAGGACCAAGATGGAGACCACTCTCGGATTCGCTACCAACAACAAGAATACAAGATACAAGGGTGTATTTCAACACCAAAACAGCTACAAAACGTGATGAACAAGATGTACAACAACAATACAAGTTTCGGATCCAACGAAGGCCCAAAACAGTCCACTACAACAACACATACACGATTGCAAGAAAAATAAAGATAGATAGTGAGACCAAGATTATTACAAGATTAAGAACTAAAGAGTATATTAAACTCAAAAACCCCTAATGAATGTAACAATCAAAACCACACTCTTACGGTGACCACCAAGGGAACGAACTCGCCTCAAGATCTACCGTTTCCAAGCAAAGATCAATATTGGCTTTTCCAAGCCCTATGCTAAGGGTGACTTTTCCAAGTCCTACAACTAATGGAGTTACACTCTCAAAAGAGAGAGAGAATATTTCTTTCAATTCTTCATCATCCAAAAACTAATGAAAATAAGACTAAGGGGGCCTATTTATAATACATTGCAAATGAAGATAACAAGACCATATTACCCTTAATGAGAGGGGCGGCCTTGGTGTGTTGGAAGACAATATGAATTGTCCAAAATGCCCCTTAGGCTAAGTGACCGAAATGCCCTTAGTAAAGGCACCAAAACCGTGAACCAACAAAGGTGGTCCAAATTCGAGAGTCCTTAAGTCTTCTAGGCTCCAATCAATCTTCCACACTTGGGTTTGGTCAATGGTAGGCTAAAAACATCCCCTCCAAGTATGATCCCATGCCCTCCATGTGACCAAAGCTTGATTCTTCACATTGTGACTTCGAATGATGTCGTCCAAAAGCTAAGGCGGTCATTATTCTTATATCATCCTCCTCTTCTTGAAAAGGATTCGACCTCGAATCCAAACCTTGCAAAACTGAAAAGAGGACACACAAATGCAAACTCCTCATGGCATGAGGGTTAGGGTTAGCATAACAAATCAGCTCAACATGCCAAGGTTGCACATATTTGCAATATAACCAAGAATCCTTTGAAAGGAATATTAAAAATTCAATAAAAGATGTACAAAGGATTTGGTTATAGGATACATCAAAAGTAACACTTTGCTTGTCATGTTGACCAAGCAACAAGTTTGGTGCACCAACATCACCATTTCTAAATTTGGCACCGGGGTCAAATGGGAAAAGTGGCCATAGACACGGGTCTCGACAACACTTCCCTTTCCCGTGGTCTACACCTAAACTAAATGACATACTCTCTACAATAACATACATATCATCCAAATCAAATAGAGAGTAGAGAAAGGTATCACTCAAATCGACTTCTACTAAGGTGCTCTCATGTGTGTACCCACTACTAGTTTCCCAATAATCACTATGAGTACTCTCAACAATGAAATCACACCAAGTAGAAGAGGAAGTAGCTTCCGCAACTACACATTCCTTACCCTTAAGAGTACTCTCATCTTCCAAGAAGAGATTTCCCTCTTTAGGAGGAATGTTGTCACACCATAGTGGGTTAGCATATAGGCTATAGCTTCCAAGGCAAGCTATACCGTCATTTTCACCACTAGGTTCATTAGGAGTGTTTAAATCATCTTCAAACAAGACATTATTCCTAAAAAGAGTGTGATCTACCTCACGGACAGATTTGGAACAAGAAAGTTCCTCACTCTCTAAATGATCAATATCAAGTTTCAAGGATGTTTCAAACACAATATTACCCCAAGAAGAGCTCTCGGGTTCATTCTCACTTTGTTGACCAACATTTTCAAATATTTCACTCACTTGAGTCCTATTAAGCACATCACACACATACTCAAGTGGTGGGTAATTTTCACACATAAGTTGATCAACACAAATTTCAGAAGATAACGTACTTTCATTCAACATATAAGCTTCAACACTAGGTGGACATAAATTGATCTTACAAGAAGAGTCAATTTCGTCATCAATAGGATCAACTAGTGTATCCAAACTCACAATATGTACATCATCAACGAGAGGCACGGAATCATTAGACTCATAAATAAGTAAGCTACTACTCACACTCAATGGCTTACTAGCCACACAATTGTCATTCACATGCACTAAAGTGTAAGAGTTAGCTATTTTACCTTTAAGATCTTGAGTAGACTCTTCCTTGCCGTGAGGTGAAGGACCTCCACAAGCTTGGGCAGCAACTTCCTTTTGGCATTGTTCGCCTTCGCTTGCCATGTTGGTACCTACACAAATGTCCTTAGAAATGGAAGGACAACCAATGTTAGCACGGTTTGGTGGCAATCCCCTCACTTCGCTCCACATATCCTCTCCTTTTTCCACTCTCGGATTGCCACCTTGCACTCCCTTACTCCTCTCAATCTTTTGTCTCTCATCATAAATCGGATTGGAGTAGGTAAACATTTCTCTTTGCGGTTTGGGCAGCAAGTATGTTATGAGGCGATTTCCTCATTGGTCTCTTACAATATTAGGCCAATTTTGCACGTTAGGAACTTGATGTCGTGCAAACCAATCGGCACCCAAGCTCATATGACCGTAGGTTGAGGAAAAAACATCGCACCACACCTCCTCATGGTAATCAAATTGGGAGAAGACAACTTTTACCCTCTCGGTAACCGTGAACTCGCCCAAGTAGTATGGAACAAGTAAAGGCTCTCGCAATAACCCCAAGTAATTAACCATGGACGGAAGAATGTAGTTTCCATAGTACCTATCATTCAACACCATAAGGCAGCCCGGTATCCCACAAATAGTCACCTTTCCGGAGTGTACACTCCTTCTTGGATCTACATTGTAAGGCATACGAGTACCCCTTAGTTTTGGAGATGCATATCCTCTTCTTCTCATTGGACAACCTCCACTAGAGCTAGTATAACCATTCACACTATATCGACTTTGATAAGAAGTACTACAAGGTGGAGAATATGGATCTTCATACTCCTCACGTGTACCCTCATCATAGCTCTCATAAGCTTTGCAAACAAAAGGGTTATACCTAACACCAAATCTAGGTTCGGAGTAAGAAGTGTAAGACTCCTCACATGCCCCAACTTCCTCATAAGATCCATCACGAGGTCCTACATCATCTCCAAAGTTACCATAAGCACTAGGCACTTCATTCACCTCATTTTCTCCCTTAAAACAGTAACTTTCAAATCTGCCCAAGTCTCGATCATGGCTATTTTCATAGCCTCCGCAATCTCCCTCAACTTCGTAGCCATAAAACCCTTCACTACAATCATAGTCTCCCATGTTGTAGTCACAATAATCCCCGGCTATCGAAGACATGTTCCCCTTATATCACCCTTTAAACCTACAAAATGAACAAACAAGATTAGTAGTAAAGCTCCTCACCAACACTCGTATACACTCACCTTTGTGATTCTCACAATTGGAGCGGCGAATATTGAAAGTTGCTTATACTCCGGTAGTCAATAGGATGTCAATTCTACTTGGCGGCCGGAATAGATTCTTGTTTGATCGACTCAAGACACAAAAATAAAATTCACTTACGAACTTGAAACAAAGAAGTTACTACGAGTTAAAAATGAGAAAAGCACACAAACAACGAAGACACGAAGAAACGGATTCAATAATTAATCTACAACTAAGTAGGTGATTACTAGTTGTTAATTAATTCTAGAATCAAGACATGAAACTAATGAAACAAAAAGATGAAACTAAGAATCTAAAATTTTTTTGAGCTCGGAAATATTGCGTGAACAGTAGCAGTGATGACATGGCAGTCACGTATTGGTTTCGGCCCCACACAACTTTTGTTGTCCAATTTCAAGTCTTGGTCAATTTTTTTTTTCAATTTGGACTTTGGTGGAATTTGTTTAAGGAGGGAAATTCAAACAAGTCTTGGAGCCCTTTTCAATTTCAAGTTTTCAAGACTTGACTTTATTGTACTTCTCCTTAAAACATGGATCCGTAAATCATGGAAAAGTGTTGGAAAGTGGTTGAGACTTGATTGATAGGTCTTTGTTGGTTGTAGTGTCTTTCAAGACTAACAAATAATACACCTTTTTCCTTCAACTTTTTGGATTTAGCATTCACTTTATCTTCAACAATATATGAAGGTGGTGATGAACATCAATAACAACAACAACAACAACAAGAACTACAACAATAATCTTCAAGAACACCAACAATTTTTCACACGGCCAACTCCAATCCACAATAACAATATCTCCAACACTTGGCCAAGACAACTACAACTTCAAAAAAATGGTTTTCAATCCACCAATTAACAACAATATCACGTGGCCAAGCTTATAACAACAACAAGATGAAAACCACAAGGCCAAAACAGTCCACCACAATGGCCAAGCTTATGTTCACAACAACCTTTCAACAAGTTCAAGCTCAAGTTTAGATCTAGACTCAAAGTGTTAGTGGACAAGAAGACTAACACTAGGAACAACAAAACAAACAAGAACACTATTAGATCTAGACATACAACAACAAATCTCGGCCAAGACACAACAAGAACACGATTTTGGCCAAGAACACAAACACGGACAGATTGCTATTTTTCTGGAAATTTCAGTTTTCCTTTTTTTTTTTTTTTTTTTTTAACAAGAAAGCCCAAGATTGATCTTGTAGGAACAAGATCAAGCCATGCTTTGATACCAAATGATACGAGAAATACAACGGAAGCACGAAACAACTCCAAAACAGTCCACTTAATCTTAAGGATTTGAGGACCAAGATGGAGACCACTCTCGGATTCGCTACCAACAACAAGAATACAAGATACAAGGGTGTATTTCAGCACCATAAGGGATACAAAACGTGATGAAAAAGATGTACAACAACAATACAAGTTTCGGATCCAACGAAGGCCCAAAACAGTCCACTACAACAACACATACACGATTGCAAGAAAAATAAAGATAGATAGTGAGACCAAGATTATTACAAGATTAAGAACTAAAGAGTATATTAAACTCAAAAACCCCTAATGAATGTAACAATCAAAACCACACTCTTACGGTGACCACCAAGGGAACGAACTCGCCTCAAGATCTACCGTTTCCAAGCAAAGATCAATATTGGCTTTTCCAAGCCCTATGCTAAGGGTGACTTTTCCAAGTCCTACAACTAATGGAGTTACACTCTCAAAAGAGAGAGAGAATATTTCTTTCAATTCTTCATCATCCAAAAACTAATGAAAATAAGACTAAGGGGGCCTATTTATAATACATTGCAAATGAAGATAACAAGACCATATTACCCTTAATGAGAGGGGCGGCCTTGGTGTGTTGGAAGACAATATGAATTGTCCAAAATGCCCCTTAGGCTAAGTGACCGAAATGCCCTTAGTAAAGGCACCAAAACCGTGAACCAACAAAGGTGGTCCAAATTCGAGAGTCCTTAAGTCTTCTAGGCTCCAATCAATCTTCCACACTTGGGTTTGGTCAATGGTAGGCTAAAAACATCCCCTCCAAGTATGATCCCATGCCCTCCATGTGACCAAAGCTTGATTCTTCACATTGTGACTTCGAATGATGTCGTCCAAAAGCTAAGGCGGTCATTATTCTTATATCATTCTTGAAATAAGAAAAAGTTGCTGAAAAGTAGAAGCTTAGTCTAAGAAATGATGGGTTCAAGGCTTCTCACAACATGCTTTACAATTTTCAGCTTCAACTCTTGAATTTATATCACACTTTTTGGTTGTATAAAGTTGTAAGAAAAGATGAACTTGATGAACACCACAACAACCTTCAAGAACTCAACAACAACTTCTTCAAAAACACAATACAACACCACCAATTGTCAACAACAAGTAACAACAAACAGCCAGCCACAAGGCACCACAACTATGGTCAATATTATAAGCTCAATCTTTAGATCTTGACACCTTTAGTGTTTGCGAGAAAGAAACCAACACTAGAAACACTCTATACAAGCAAAATACTACAAGATCTAGCCAAAAAAACAAGAAAATCTCGGCCCATACAATAACACATCACAATTTTTGGCCAAGAACACAAAGGTAGCAGATTTGACATAGGTAAGGACAACGTGTATCTTGGGCCAACAAGAAAATCTCGGCCCAACAAGTGTAGTTACACTTGTGTTGTTTCTTGGCTAGAAACTTGAGATCTTGAGGTTCATGAGTTCCTCTTGGTCTAAGTAAGAGCTTGGTACTGAAATCTTTTGGTCTTAGGGTCCTATCTTCAAGTTAGGATTCATAGATTCTAAGATATCTTTGTGTCAAGTTACTATCTTTCATTTTGTACTCTTGAAACTTTGTAGTAACTTAGTGAAGCCGTGTGGGGCTGATTTTCGATTCACTATAGTAACTTGTTATATGTTCGGAATTCATCCATTGTTTGTTGATTGTGTTCGGGATGTATAGGGTAAATGAGGTATTCCCCAGTCCTCGATGGACTTGAGATACCCATCTCAGCCAAGTACTATATCGAGTCCTGACAAATAACTGTGTTCTTATAAGAATCACCTCTGAAAAGTGTCATGAGACATGGAAGAAAGGAAAGTTGAGCCCTTAATTTGTTACACTTATGAATTCATGTGTCTATTCTAAAGAAATTTATGGGAGATCCATTCTTCATTGTTCTCCTTAAAAATAGTAAAGTCACCAAGGACCTATCATTTAAACTAGTTCCCATAGCCATTCATAATTGTTAGGCCAGGAAGTTATGGACAAATGACATAATATCCAATAAAATATTGTGGAAGAGCTATAATATAGAATCAGTCACTTAGAAATAGAAGATGGTAGAAATCTTAAATACCTCTCCTCATTCCAAAACTCAGTAGAAGGATCTTAGATCATGTGCTCCCTTTATATGATCCTACATTCTACTAGCATTTGTTCATTTGATATTGTATTTTTATGTTTTGTGTTCAGGCATATTAAATTTCTTAATTCTATATGTTCTACTTGTTTATATAAGAAATGAGGAACCACACTATACTAGAATAGTCTTCATTGAATTACATGGTCAAGAAAGGGGTTTTCTTTGTCATATACTCATTTTATTGTTATATCTATTGAGATGCCCTGTGAGGCCTGTCTCTGTGTGATTTTTGTTAGCCAATGAATTTTGGATTGATCTATTTGAAAGGAAACCTTTGGTAAACTTTCTTGAGACATTCCAGGTTAATCAAGCCATTAAATAAACCTTTTATTCGAGGATGAACGATCCAAGTAGGTGATGTAATACACAATATGTTTCAAGACATATACAACCAAGTTAGCATTGACAAAAGTATTAAAAATTGAGATTGTAAGGATGTATTTGAGTTTAAAGTTAAAGTTAAGTGTTAAGCTAAACTGGAGGCATTATGATTTTTGAAAAAGTAAATAAAATAAGTGAGGTACATGCTTGACTTAATTAATCTAGTAAGTTACAAGTAGGTGCATCACTTACTTAGACTAATGGGACAAATTGAGGCATATATTAAGTGTCCAATTTGACCTATAGTCGGTAAAAGAAAAAGAGAAGAATAGGAAGACAACCGAATAGCCAAATCTGCCCCAAAGCCCAATTTGTCTAGGCTGACCAAGTAGCAAATAAAAGGTTGAAGAGGTGAATCACATACTTTGACATTTGACCAACATAAAATATCCGAGTAGGGGCATCACCTAATTGGCCAAAATGTGGTTTGAAATTGTCAAAATATAAAGGTGGTTTAGTTGTTCCTTTAAGGTCTACTATTAGCTCATTTTCTACATTATTCTCTTGACAATAAAAAATTGATTTCTCTCAAGCTCTCTCTTTCTCTCTCTCAAACCTTCATAGAAGAACCCTAAAAATCCAATTAGGATTCATGGGTTTCCCTTTCTTTACAATCTAAAGGTAAGCAAATTTTCTTATGTTTTTAGCATTATTCTTCTATGGAGGGTTATGGAATTATTTACTTTATGATTAAAGTGTAGTAAAACTACCTTATTTCCAAGCTTGGTAGTCCACTTCTATTTAACTTCTAAGAGATCTTTAGTTGTATTTGGTTCAATTTGAAGGGAATCTTAAAGTCTAGATGAAGTATAGTTTAATATAGAAAATTTCAAGTATAAAGGTAAAGTTAGTGCCCCAAATTTGTCACTCTTTATATATGGGTCTGGATAGAGGATTATAATTTATTATTGGTAAGACATCTAGGGGTGGTGGTTGAATCCTTGAATTTAATATTCTGGTTATGCAGAAATAAATTTTGGAACTATTTTAGGTTGTTTGTGTGTGTTGTTATGGCAAAGAAGTTGGGTGACTTTATAGAATGATTATGTGTAGTTGTATTAAGCTAAAAATAAAAAGCATAAACTTGGGGGGTTATTCTGATAGTTTATGCATCTTGTGAATTTTTATGGTCTGTTTATGTATTATTGTTATAAGGTAATGAGTCATGTTATAGGAAGGTTGAATGGAATTGTATTGAAGTATAAAACAAGGGAGTGGTGACACATCGTGTATTTAGGGGCTAGACGGTATTATTAACTGTCAAGTGTTTAGCTACTTTTTTGCGTTCCTATAATATGATTATCTTTTAATGTTAGCTTCATTATGTACTTATATTATAGAGTAACACTTAAAGAAAAGGCATTGTAGTCACATTGATCAGAAGATAAGATATGTAATGTTAATTGTTTTCATATTCTTTGGCATGAAATCTAATACTTGTGTTACTAACATCAAAGTAAGGTTCCGAAGTGTTTTCCATAGAAAATGATATATGGAAATAATGTATGATTTTCAACATCACTATGACCTTGTTCTTACTGCCTATGATCTCACAAATGGGTCAAAGTACTTCAAATATGTGTTTATTACTAGATTTGTGTGTTTACACTTTATAGTCAAAACCTTGTCACGTGTTTCTTTTCTATGTGTAAACAACACCCTAGATTACTCATGGTAAGTGTGCTCACATGTGTGCAATCTGCCTATTTACTGTTAACTTGCTTCAACAGTCTATATGATATTATACTTTATTTTCTCATATATTTACATATTCCCTTTATTAGGCATCACTCCAATAATCATAGTCTATAATATTACCTCAAAGAATCCTTACTCATTCCATTCTACAGTTTGTATCTCATTAATTAGAATATGTATTTTTCACTAAATTAAATCTATCCATAAACTTCGGTAGTTGTCACATTCATTTACTTTTCATTTGATATCTCTTACTAAGTATTTAGCTATTGTGTCACTATTTAGAATACTTATCTCTCAAATCGAGTGAGATGCCTTCACTCTCGATATGCACCTATCCTCCATTTGAAATATAAAAGTACTGATTGTGTCATTTAAACTCCTAAGTATTACATTGTTGCTACAAATGCTTACTACAATCATTGTTATTACCTCAAGTGCATATTCTCATGTTTTTTAGTATTGATCTATAGTCCCAAATATCAATAATATAGTGCCACAAAAATAACAATTTCAAAATTTAAATAAATGAAGTAAAATAAATATGTTTATATATGGTTGGTAACTTAGGGGGAAAAGCCTAGAATGGGTCAACCCTAGTTCATGGATTTATGGGTGGTACCCTTTGGGTGGAAGGAACACCTAGACTAGGTCAATCCCATTAATTACAGATGGTATCGGGCTGAAAGAAAAGCCTAGCATGGGTCAATCTTGATTTGTGTATTGATGAGGAACATATCATAGGGGTATAATTCCTAGCATAGGTCATTAACTTTTACAACTGATCGTCTGGTCATATGTATCATATGGCTTACAAAGATTATTAAGCGAAGAGAAGAGACAAAAATGAATATAATGTATATGATTCCACAACTGTAAGGAAATACGGTTTTTCATTCTTGCCTATATGTTTGTATTGACACCTAATTTCATTGATCTTTTGTTTTACATATGGTTACTTCATGCCTTATGTATTATTACATTTCTTGGTAGTGACATCCCACATGGGGGACCTACATTCTATGTTGCAGCTATATGTACCCAACTAGTAAATCTCCCTAATAAAAGCACAAGATACTCAGTGATGGTTGGTGATCTCAGATTGATTCGAGACTTTGCCGAGTCTTTAGCCTATATTTTGATAGTTGAATAATCATAGATTCCATTAGATGATTTGTATACATTATACATTTGTCATATGTATATATAGTTTCACTTGTTATATGTTTTGTTTTGGTTCGTTGGAAAGTTTTGTATATAAGTATAGCTTTTCCTTAACAATTTTAATTTCATTGTCCATTTTCTTATCATAGGTCATTCATAAAGCATATGTTCATACAATACTTGTCTACCTCACCCAAGGTCGGGGTGTGAAGCTACAATAGGAGAAATCCCCTCCATAATCAAACTATAGTAACCAGCTAACTTAATGATACTAGAAACCACGATATGAGAAGTAGGACTCACCTAAATATGAACTTCCTCAAATCATGGTCTACCATAATCCTATACTTCAGCATCTCATGCACTAAGAATGTCACATAGGTCAAGCCAACATCAAACTCAAAAACTTAGAATATAGGTACTAATCCTGCAAGGCTAGAGCTAAGGTGTCATAAAAGAATATTATCATATATCAGTCCAACAAGGCTTGACCATATGGTCCTTCAAATCTATAAGTGATGTGGTGTCACAGATTAGATGAAAGACATAGATAGGAACTCATAATAGTCATAGAACATACTAAAGGCAATATAAGGTCTTCTCCCTCCCAAAATCCTCAATGAATGGTAGCCTAAACTCTAATCAAATTTAGAAAACATAGCTACACCCATAAGTTGATCTAATGGATCATCAATATGTGACATCAGACACTTACCCTTATTTGTCACTTTATTCAGCTACTGCTAGATAATTCACACATGCATGGAACCATCTTTTTTCTTTACAAGCTGAATATAAATACCCAACACAGGTAAACTTAAGCCCAAAAAAATTGCCATTCTCAAAAGATCATGAAGCTACCTTTTTAAGATCCCTTAACCTAATTGGATCCATCTAGTATGATGGAATGGAAATAGATTGTGTGCCTGGTGCAATATCAATCTAAAGTTTGATTCATGATGGGTAGAAAACCAAGTAAATCAATAGGGAGGTCATCATCAACTCACCGGCCATAGGAATTGAGTAAGGTAAGGATGTGTCAATGCTAGTATAAAGAGCATAAGGAAGAAAGACTAAACACCATATTCACTACCAACCTTATTTCTTGAGTACATGATATAACTCCCTCTCGACAACTATCTATCGATCCTTAACCTCATAATATGAAGGATACTAGGCATAACTAAAGTAGAATTATTGGAAAAACTACCCACAATTATTGGAAAAACTACCCACAATCATATGATAAGGAGATAATGACTCTATACCCAGAACCATATAAAAACAACCAAGTTTAAGAGGGTAAGGTTTAACCAAGTGTCATACCCAGGATAGTCACCATACAAAAGTGATCCACTCGATCTACTACTTAAAAAATCATCAACTGGGGTATCTATACACATTGGTACATAAAAACCTAATAATACCAACTCGAACTAGTAGCAAAGTAGGCAAACACCTAGGAATATGGAGAGTCTGGATCAAATAACACAGAAGATAATTTATGATGAGCGGAAGTTATACATGAGATAATTGAATCAAAAGCCTTGGTCCATGTCCTACCTTAAAAAATACGTAAGTAATTATGCCCTCCCCGGACTGAGTATATGTACAACTATCTATACTGCCTAGTTAAGAATCATCTCTAGTACCCTAAGGACCACTCCCAATACTCTGTACACTACCTCTCTCTTATAGAGATGGATCATTAAGAGATTGAACCTACACATATAGTTACTTGGAAAACTAACACCTAGGGAACTTTATCAATTATTTCCTAAATTCACCAAAGTCATAACACCCTTGACTTGCGAGAGTCTGAAGTGAATGTCTTGTGAAACTAGAATGGATCATGGCCCAAATATAAAAAATATGAACTTTGAGAGGCCTGACCTGAATAACCACTATCTTTATAGTCTATAGTGTTGTCCAAACTATCCAACTAGGTTGATAGTTATGGTTATGAACTCCCCAAAGATACCTCTACCTCAGAGTAAGAAGCATTTATAACTTTCCTGATAGTGAGGCCTCTTATCGCTGCTTTTGTTGGTCTTACAATATGCCCCTTTTATAATTATTGCATAGTAAAAAATGTAAACAAAAGTAGACCCAGCTGCAACTAAAAGATCTAACACCAAATAAAATGATAAAGTCACCACTCTAAGAAATCTCAGTAGGAAGAATCATATGAGTATGGTTGGCCAATGCATAAAACCTAGCCTCATATTTCTAAATGTCCATAAAGCATTGCTAAAGATCTGCGAACTCATACCTTACTTGACGACCATTCAAACTATAGGAAAGTGCCCTTACATGTGGCATACCCTTTAGAAAGCTTAGAATCCTATACTTAGTGTCCTAGAGAGCTAGCATATCCCAAAGATATATCGGGTCCTAGGCTGGCCCTAGAACCTCTGGTTGTATAGTAGATCCCTAATCTCTGTCTTATGCTTTGGAGATGGCTATTGAGCCTAACTTAGGTTTAGCCACTAGTAATAAGGTGCAGTAGCCTCTTCCTCACTCACTGGTGATCTCAACCTATCCATTTGAGAAAGTATGAAAAATAGAAATTTTTTGAGGTTGATAGAGATAAGGGCATACAATATAGAGTCAAGGATAGAACTTGTTCCTAAGAATGCTCGATATCCTCCTGAAGATTCGATACAAAAGTTATCATACCAATCCATAGGAATTACTAGACAATTGCTCTTGTAGCAATGAGAATGGTAAGCCTAGGCTCTAATACCAATCTGTCATAACTTAAAAAATCGGGCCACGATAACCTTCTAGTAGGTAATCCAAATCCCATGTTATATACCAAAAGTATTGCTAACAACAATGTAGATAGAAATGGCTAAAATAAAATAGCAGGGCTAGCAAGGGTAAATATCTACATAAAAAGTACAAAATATAAAAAAAAAATATGGCCTTTAGGAAATTATAAAGATAAAATACATAGGGGAATCCAACTTTTATACCTGGTGTCACTGGTACAAGGGCCACTTACTGGAATATGGAGTAAACTAATATCAGTCTGTACATGGTATTAAAAATATATAAATAATAGATATTGGAAGGAGATAAGTAAGCATCTAGACGTCAAGTGCTCACAATAACTTGGAGGAAGTGACTCCCAAACAAGCAGAATTAATAAGGAAGACTCGTACAAGGATTTACATTAGGGAAAAAGATGAAAAAGTATAGCACTACTGCAGAAACATGCAGTTTCCAGTAAGAATCATTAGATGACAAAGATGTAAAGATAATATAAGGTATAAATTACATGTAATGAAATAAACCTCAATCCCATCGTTCTCTCAATATATGGAATGCAATATGTTTCCATTGTAGAAAAATAAGGTAATACCGAAAACATACCTTGTCCTACCTAGAAATGCCCATGGACTCACTCCTCTCCCCAACATAAATAAAAGAAAGTAAATGGAGAAATGGACCAGAAATTTCCCTAGACCCTAATTAACGAAAGTTCAACCTTTCTAGTTTAAAAATATATGATAAAATGTTACAATCTTTATAAACACCCAAAATTAGTGGTAAGCGAGTAAAATGTTTCCAAAACAATAAACTAGTGACAAAGGTGATACAAATCCTTTTAAATCCCAAGTCTTTAGTAAAGGTAGTACAATTTCATATAATTGTATCTTAATTAGATGCCAATTAGCTTAGTGGTGATATTTCCCTTTATTTTTTAAAGGCTCAAAGATCAATGTTTCTCCTTAGAATCATAGCACAATCCATGTATATGTACAAGTGAATGTATACAAGCCATCATGAATAAGTATGTATATATATGTGTGTATATATATGTATACACACACACACACACATATATATATATTAAAATACAAGTATACAAAAAATTGGGTAAAACCACCCTCCATAGCAAGGCAACACTGACAGAAGTCCAGCTAAAGCACATCCACATCCTTGGGCCCATATTCCAAAAATACAATAAAAAATTATAAAATAGAATTGTAACTTAAAAGTTAACCAATTAATAAGAGAAATTATACCATGAAATACTTATCCAAACTATACCAAGGATCTCAAACCTAATTTTTACACTATAGTAAGCATAATAGGATTCATGACCTAATCCTAACACTATAACAACGGTCTAATCTAAGGCTCAGGAAAATATTCTACGATAAGATTCCCAAATTAAGCCAATAATACTAGAAATATAGAATAACTTAAGACTATATCATGAACCCTTGCTCCACATGAACACTCCACAACATACCATCGCATAAAGCTAAATCTAAAGAAAAGTAGATTGTAGCCTGCCTTAAAGCTAAACAACAATCTCGAATTATTAATGAGTTGCCTTTCTGCTTCGTTCACTATTAGAAAACACTCACTCTATTAATAATATAATATATATATATATATATATATATGTGTGTGTGTGAAGATAAGAAAAACAAGACCCATATTATAAATTTCAAAATCAAGCCAAAAATTAGGTAAAAAATCAACCCTCAAGGTCAAGCAATGAAAATAGAAATTAAACCCATAATTACCTTTCTCGTGGGATAGTAAAACACATTCTCAAAACTTTAGAAAGATTGGAGCTCAAATTAAGGCTGAAAACAACCCTCAACTCCTATAGAAACTTTCATACTAAACCAGGTATTTAACAAAATTACATACAAATATAAATAAGAAATAAATAGAGAATCAATAATGGGAATAATAATTATCATACCTTAGCTCAATCTAATGATAACTCATACAGTTAACTCCGCTTAGCTCACATTTAGGGCCATGTTTAAAGAAAAATAGTGAAAAACTAAAAGAGAGGAGTTTATATACTTCCAGGAGTCCTTTTTATCACAATCATGGGACCATTTTCACGAATGCAGACCAACTTTAATATAACCCTCCGTGATACAAGTTGGTTTATCAAAAAAATAAAGAACGAATTCATACAAAGATAGAATGATACTTTTTTGTGAATGCGATGGTAGACTCTTGAATATGATGGCAAAGAAACTTCAGCGTTCATGATCATAACCAACCCTTTGAAAATTCAAAGGAAAATTTTTCCTTACACTAGCTGCTGAAATATCAACTAGAATGGTGTCCAAAAATAACTCTGAGTGGGTCCTTTTAGATTTGTTTGCAAACCCATGAATAAAAAATAAATATGCCACCTCATCAAAGATGATATTCTAGACCTAATAAAACTGATGACAATCGTATTGGAGGTCATCTCAACAAAATTTGGGCTCAATACCATTTTTTATTCTTACATAAATCCACCTAATATATCAAAACAAGTCTGAAAGCCTCAAGACCCTAACAAAATTTCCCCTAGCCCTAAGGCCACGTTCTGCAGCTAATGAAACTATTGAACTTTTAATCTGAGGCCATTTAGTATATATTTTACCTAAGTCAAACTTCTTAAATCTAAAAGCTACAAAAAAATAAAATTGGCTTAAAACTCTAAAAAAAAAATTACCCAAGAACCAAACCAATTTTCCCAAAGAGTCATCGATAACCTGTAGCAATTGTAGAAAAGATCAAAACTTGGAAAATACATGAAAACTTGAAATGACCTGGAGGGTCATTACAATCACTCATCCACATGTTAAGAGTCATTATAATGGTACTATACAACTCATAATATTTTATAATATCAATATTATTGGCTGATTAGCCTATTATTTATTAAGATACACATGATTATTCAAGGGCTTGTGATCAATGCTAAAATTGGGGAGGAAATACTAATAAAGCATGATTTATCTGTTATATTAATTCTTGAGATACTACTTTTTAATATTTGGGGTGTTGACTTAATGGATCTATTTGTGAGCACTTACGGGATAAAGTATATACTATCTATTGAATATATTTCTAAACGGGTAGAGGTGGTTATGCTTCCTAACAATAAAGTCAAGAGTGTCACAACATTCTTAAAGTGCAATATTTTCTCTATTTTTGTTATGCCAAGGGCAATATTTAGTGATAAAGGCTCTCACTTTGGTAATAGGTTGCTTAGAGCTCCGCTAAATAAGTATGGTGTCAAGAATAGGGTGGAAATACCTTATCATCTATAGTCAATTAGGAAATTAGAGGTTTTCAATTAGGAGATAAAGATTAAACAAGTTATAAAAATAGGATGAATTAGTCTAGAAAGATGGATGATATTCTATGGGTGTACTAGATTGCCTTTAACATCCCTAAGGGTATATCCCATATCTTCTTGTGTTTGTAAAAGCGTGTTATTTATTAGTGGAGCTTGAGAACAGTGTGTTTTGTGTTGTATCATGACTAGAAAATTAATAAGAAAGAATTTAGTATGGATGATTTAGTCTTTTTGTTCAACTTAAGACTCTGCTTGTTTCTTGGCAAGTTGAAGTCTAAGGGGATGGGACCATTTAGAGTGGTACTTGTGTTTCCTCATAGTTTAATTGTGCTTGAGAATCGAGAATGAAATTGGTTCAAGGTAAGTCGTCATCATGTGATGTAATATTTAGGGACAACTAATGAGATAAAGGTAGTTGATATTTGGTAGATGAAGTATAAGTAATAAGGCACATGAGTCATATTGTGACGTTAAATTAGGAGCTTTGCAGGAGGCAACCCATGGTGTGTCTTTGTGAAGTCTGAGTAATCAAGAGACCTGCATCGTACCATGAAATTACATCGAGCAATGATTTAGAGAAAACCTAAGGATTTTTCATTTTCTTCCATTTATTTTAAGTTTAGTGCAAGTTTGATATTTTTTTGAGAGTGTTGTACATATTGAACATGAAAATGGTTGAAATGAAATGGGTAAAACAAGGACCATGAGTGCATAAATGACTCGTACTATGATTACATGACTCATGATTCCCTTCGTGGCCACTATAACAAAAAAGTCAAAAGTCAAGGTTGGACCTATGGCCGATTTTCATGAATAATACTATTTGACCCTAAATTGTGTCCTTCTAGAACTGGGGTCAATGAGTCTCCGTACGACCCATACCATGAATACACTAGCCGTCCTATCATCTTTAGAAATTAAGATAAATAAATATAGTACTTTGATATATGGGCCATTGTACAATTTCTGGCATTACTCCATAAGTCATACTATGCAACCCATAAGTTCTAGGTAAGTTCTTTATCTATTTGATCTATACCATACATGCATGACTCATGGTATTTTACCAAGAGTCATTGGGTGAGTCTTGGTCTGGAAATTTACTCTTTTAAAATTAATCATGATTCGATCTGACCTGGTTCCATCTCTTTTGCCCGATATCCCTATTTAGCCTACTCGATACCTATTCCCTTCAATTTCAAATGGCTCCAAATTTTTCTCCTTTAATTAACTTGCCTAATTTCCTTAATTCTCTCCTAATATGACTCCATAATAATATTTAAATTTTAACTCACCACTAATTCTTTTAATTATACAAAAATCAACATCTACTTCATTTGTTACCTGTATCCCATTATTTACTCATCTTTATCAATATCAAAGCACTAAATTTGGTTCACTTTGTTCCTAAAATTTTACTCTTCATCAAATTTGATTAATGTACAAACTTAATTTCTTATCCTTAATTGGAGTTTGTTCATAATTAATTATCCTATTGTTAGTTATTTTGTGTGATTCATGAGTAGACACATTTAGAATGATGATAATTGAGAGAATTTGATTAGACTGGATTAAATGTACATATGATATGTATGAAATTGTATGGTTATTTGTTCATGAAGGAATTGACCTATAATCTTTATAAAAATTGTTATTGTGTGCTAAACTTACCTATTGTTAGTTTTAGGTCTTGCCCATTGAGCAAACTGTCATTACAATCTAAATTTTATATCAAAAATAAATCAAGGATTATTTTTCCTATGTAACTCCCAAGAATCGTTATTGTTGTTAATACAGGTGAAGTTTGAGTAACCCAAAGAGTGTTAATGTGAAAATAGGAGGAAATTGCTATAATGGCAATTCTAATGATCGTACTTGATGTTTAGATTGTTTTGAATGGTTGAAACATAGTAATATCACCACACACTAAGATTTACAGCCTTTTGAAACACTTTCACTAGGCATAACCTTAAAATTAAATGAAATTACAAAGTTTTGAACCTAAAAAGTTTGAAAATAGTTCAAGAATATGAACTACAATTGACTTCATGCCTTGTAGTTTCAAACTATGAATCTTGGTGTAATGACCCTCCAGCCCATTTTCAATATTTCTACTCATTTTTCATTTATAGAGCTTTTCTATAGCTACCCCAAGTTATTTATGACTTGCTGGAACTAACAGTTCGGTTATCGGGTAGTTTATTTAATTTTTAAAGTTAATTCCCTATGTTAAAGTTGTCGCTGATTTAAATTGGCAACTGGGTCTTTAGTTAAATGACCTCGTATGTTAATTTTAACTGTTCCAACAACTCCAAAACATCAATTTTATGTTGGGTGAACCTTTGGCTTCAGTCATGAGGCTCCCAGACTTATTTTGTGATATTGGGTGGAAGTTAAAAACTATGGCAAGTGGGTATGGGACCCACTTTTCATCAAAACAACTTCAAATGGAAATTTAGACTGTGACATTGAGTGTATAATATCGAATTTGATAGGTTAGCATAGTTTGTTTGCACATAAGAGATTTCAAATGAATCCCAAGGGGTTGGCGAAGACTCGAAAAAAATTCTATGTCTCCAGTTGGTGCCTGATATCTGGTGTGAATGCTAAAGCGTCCCATTGGGTGCTTTAGAGACCTTAGCTCATCCAATAGGTACTTCTTTAGACCTACCTGGGTGCTTTGGTAGCAAGTGCCAAAGCATCCTAAGGTCCTCTTTATCGGCTTGGCTTGTGTGGATAGGTGCCACTAATCAATAATCGTTGAAATGGCCCAGGGCCTGCTTTAGCGGCACTTGGTGCATATAAATGTCCCTTTTGCTTGATTTCTTCCCACTTTTCACCCATACTCAAGAGAGAAAAACATAAATAGTGTTGAAACTTGGGAGAAACATTTGTGGGTAATTTTGGAGCTTGGGTAACATTAATTTACATGTTTCCTTATTGGATTTATTGTAAGATTACATTAATGTCATGGTTATTTCTTCCATTTTTTTCTAAAATCCGTAGAATCTTTTTGTCTCAATTGAAGCACCATTAGAGCTCGGAATTTACCCATTCTTGAGGGTAAATGTTCCTTAAGCATAGAGGGATGTCATGTTGGTTTTAAAATATGTGATTTCATAAATGGGCCTGATACAAGATCAAACCAACAACACCAAGAACTACAAGTTGGTTCGAATTTCAGTCCAACAACACAAGAACAACAAGCTTAAATTTCAGTTTTTCAGCTCAACAACACGAGAACAACAAGATGAACAACAATGCTAGTGAATCGAAAATAGCCCCACACGGCTTCACTAGACTTTAAGATAACAAAATCAACAACAACAACAAGATAAAGAAAAGATAGATAACTTGACATATAACATTCAAGATACTAAGAACCCTAACATCAAGAGAGGACCCTAAGTCTAATGAATGTAAACACCAAGTTCTTACGAGGACCAAGAGGCACTCAAAGACCTCAAAACCCTTGTTTCTAGCCAAAGAGACAACACAAGTATCCCTCTACTTGTGAGATATTGGTGGCGGCTCCAAGAGTGGAAAAGAGAGAGAGAAATGTTTAGTGCTTAGGTTACAAAAATCAGATTTCAAAAAGTGAAGTCTAACTCTCTAACATGTTCTATTTATACTACAAACAAAAGGGGCAAAATGACCCATCCGCCCTTGCTTCATGTGCCATCCTTGAAGAGTAGTTTATTACACATTAGGACCCCTCTTCACACATAAAAACGTTTAGGTCCTTGGTTGGTTCAATCACCAACTCACACACGGCCATTTGCATGAACAAAGCTTGGAGTTTTTGTAATTCCCGAGCTTGGCTTCGTGTGAAAGGCCGTGTACGTGTGGAGGGTGAGCTGCTAACCAACTGCTCTAAAAGCTATAGCTGACAGAGTAAGGCGCAGCCCTCCCTTTATAGGCCCTGAACCACGCGAACCACGAACCCGATCCACACCCCCACCAAGGCCAACTCGGGAAAGTGGCGACCCTTGGCCCCACCGTACAAACCGAGATAGATGACCCAACTAAGGATGCCATCATCCCCCCTTTCATAGGGTAAAGGTTCGCCCCGAACCTGCGCATGGTGTAAGCGGGATTCGAACCCGTGACCCAGCTTTGATACCAAATGATACAAGATCAAACCAACAACACCAAGAACTACAAGTTGGTTCGAATTTCAGTCCAACAACACAAGAACAACAAGCTTAAATTTCAGTTTTTCAGCTCAACAACACGAGAACAACAAGATGAACAACAATGCTAGTGAATCGAAAATAGCCCCACACGGCTTCACTAGACTTTAAGATAACAAAATCAACAACAACAACAAGATAAAGAAAAGATAGATAACTTGACATATAACATTCAAGATACTAAGAACCCTAACATCAAGAGAGGACCCTAAGTCTAATGAATGTAAACACCAAGTTCTTACGAGGACCAAGAGGCACTCAAAGACCTCAAAACCCTTGTTTCTAGCCAAAGAGACAACACAAGTATCCCTCTACTTGTGAGATATTGGTGGCGGCTCCAAGAGTGGAAAAGAGAGAGAGAAATGTTTAGTGCTTAGGTTACAAAAATCAGATTTCAAAAAGTGAAGTCTAACTCTCTAACATGTTCTATTTATACTACAAACAAAAGGGGCAAAATGACCCATCCGCCCTTGCTTCATGTGCCATCCTTGAAGAGTAGTTTATTACACATTAGGACCCCTCTTCACACATAAAAACGTTTAGGTCCTTGGTTGGTTCAATCACCAACTCACACACGGCCATTTGCATGAACAAAGCTTGGAGTTTTTGTAATTCCCGAGCTTGGCTTCGTGTGAAAGGCCGTGTACGTGTGGAGGCTGTCCCAACCGTATCAGGGCCCCATATGGGATTTTTATGTAATTTTGGACTCGAAGCTTCATAGTGCAGTATGGGTATCATTCTTCTTGTATTTATAAGTAGATTTTGATTTTGATAGTGTGGCATCTTTTGAAAGCTTCTTGAAAGAAAAATCAGTAATTTACAAATTCTTTGGGCTTCTGTTCGGCGTACAGGTAGGCTAGGTTTACCCTTTTCATAGATTGAGCTATTTTGTAGTATGCATATGATATTATGCTATATATGGGTGGGATTTATGTGTTGGTGGTATGATTGAGAATAATTGTGTCAATTGGACTATTTCAACTCTCTTGAACAGTTATTTAGGCGTAATTTAGTTAGAGCTCATGTTTTAGGAGTAATTTCTATCTTAGGGTTATTAAGGCTCATTTAACACGTAGAAATGAATTTTGATACCTTAGCCTAGTGTGGGGTAGAATTTGTCTAAAATAGATTTTGGAGATTAGAAGTGGGCCCCTCTAGCCCACCTTAAGCCAAGACTTGTATTACCCTTTGTAGACTTAATTATGCATTATTTATCCTAGTTAGTGCCATTTTGGTACTTTAAGAGATTAAATGCTTAATGATTATGCATGTTTTGTAATAGAGAGTTAGTGCTAATTCTGAGATAGTTTTGGTGGACAATTAAGGTGATTTAGTAATATGGCATATGTTTAAGAATATTTACATGACCTACTGATATGTTCTAATGATATATGAGTTCCAATTCGAGTCTGGCCATTGATGATGATAATGATATATAATTTTTGGTTTAAGTTTGATATTTGACGATGATATTGATAATATGAGTTCTGGTTCAATTCTGATATTTTGGAAATTAATCATTGTATGATATGGTTTGGATGGATTCTTGGTTATGGCATGGTAATTAGATATTCCTGGTTATTTGGTTATTTACTTTCCTTGATTGTACTCTCCAGGCATATGGGGGCTGCGTTGGGTTATTTACTTTTCTATACTTATTTACTTTTGGGGTGATTTTACTAGTTATAATGGTGTGATATGTACGTTAATTTTCCAGTATTTATTATTTACCTCTGCACAATAGTGTTAGAGCTTATCTCAAGGTTTTCCCTATTTACCATAACTTAGTTTACTTTATCTTGAATCTTATCATATTTATACCATGATTTATCTCAACAACCGATGATGCTTAGTATGTACCCCTACTTTTTGTACTCATACTTGTTTTATCCCTTTTCAGATTTTTTTTTAAAGAAAATGGTTTTGACCTTTTAAACTATTTAAAAATAGCTTCAAAAAATTTATAGAGTCACCACTTGATTTTTTATCGAAAATATCAAGAAAAACTTTTAAAGGGATTTCAATGATTTAAAAATAGAAATAAATCTTCAAAATCAGAGAAACTGAGTAAGGGTTCAATTAACTCCCTAAGAAGGTTTTTACGGCACTTAGGAGCATCCATTTTAAAATGGTTCACCAAAAGACTTATTTTTTGACTAACTTAAATAAAAGTGGTGACTGACTTTGCGAAAAGGTTGAATTTTTTCCATATATCTGAAAAATGACATTTTTAATTATTTAAACGAGAAATAGTCTACTTGGATGAAGGACAGAGCTACAATTTACCCTATTTAATTCAATATTAATTTTTTGAGAAAAATGACAAAATAATTCATTTAGTTCATGATTAATTCTATTGAGAAAGATTACAAAATTAAAGTTAAAAAATATTTACTCGAGTTTTGAAAAAGAAACCTATCTCAAATGGATCACACTTTTGAATTTAAAGGAGGAATAAGTAGATTTTCATGGAAAATGATAATTATAAAAATATTTACTATTATTATTGTCATAGAAATGGTCATCTTGTTATAAATAACCTCTTTAAAAAAATATCTTAAGACAAATCCCATGTTAAAAAACATTTGATCAATTCTAGGAAGTTAAAGTTTATGAGAAAGAAATTAGTTTCTCGAGTTTGAGGAAAGTCACTCTTTAACCCAAGTAGGCTATTTCTCGTGAACAAGACAAGTGTCATTTCTAACTAAAGTACATATTTATTCTTCTTTATAGAGACTTGTTTAAGAAAAAACCGACGAAAATAATTTAATTCTCTTCTTTTTTTTAGATAGGATAAATTACGTGAGAAAGATTATAAAATAAGTGAGGAATTCCAGACAAATAGAACGGCGACAATGTGGGAAATCACTAGGTTAAAATTAGTTAAAGTTTGTGTTAATACAAAATTAGCAAGCATGAGAATGTAAAAGAAAAAAGTTAGAATTGGGCCACTTTTGGCCCACTAGCAGGCTGCCCATCCCCTAGGCTTGCATTTTATGGACTTTCAAGTCCATTTTTGCTCCTATATATCAGTTGTATATAACAACTTTCTTTCTCATGTTTTATTGTATATTCTGTGTATACGTGACTCTATTTTAGTCGTGTACACATAGGTTTAATCCTTCAACCGTGACATTAGCTTCCTTTTCCACATCCTCTTTTATAAGCCTGTATATTCGTGTATATCCATTGTATTCTAGCACAAAACAACCCTTCTTGACGTGAGTCTGAGGTTTCGAGTCCATATTGGGATAGACCTAACAAAGATGCGAGGGAAGAGTCCAGGAGGACTCAAACGAGTTCATGCACAAGAGATAAAATGATAAGAATTAGTATCCACATGAGTATTCAATAAGGATGAGAATTAACTGAACGAAAACAACGAAGCTAAAACACTTTTGTTCCCCATGAAGCGAATCATAAGCTGTAATTGCAACTCAAATTATGATTTTACGTCCATGTTTAATTAATAAACTTGAGACCTAAGAAATATATTTTGGCATATTTAATTAATAAATTGGGTAAAGATGTCTCATAATTTGGCGATAAGAGAGTAAAATAAGATATATATGTTGATATAACTTGGAGTTGGAGTAAATTTTTATAAATGAGTTAACATAGGCAGTTTATCATTTTTTTAAAGAATAAGTCTTGGCTTCAAACCATAACTATACAGTTAACCTGCTAACTTATACCTAGATCATAGCATACATCTATTTTTATATAAAAATAGTCCATCAGCAAATCCAGAATAAGAAATTTTCGGAAGAAACTTTCAGAATTTTACGTGAATAATATCTACAACAACAACAAACCCAGTATATTCCCACACAGAGGGGTATGGGGAGGGTAAGATGTACGCAGTCCATACCACTAGCTCCGGAGAAGTAGCAAGGCTATTTCCGATAGACCCCCGACTCAAGACAAAGAATAATAAGAAAATTCATAATAAAAACATTAAACAAGATGACACAACAAAACTAAGACACCCACACAATAATACCCTACACTAACGTTCAAAATGCACCCCTACCCTCGAACCCCCTCCCAACCATCCCACATGCACTAGCCTTCTATCCTAATTTGCATCCTTCACACCTTCCTATCTAGGGTCATTTTCTCAATAAATTGTAACTGCTCCATGTCATGTCTAATCACCTCTCTCCAATACTTCATCAGTCTACCCCTACCTCGCCTAAAACAATCCAAAGCTAGCCTCCCACACCTGCTAACTGAGGCATCCACGCCCTTCCTCATCACATGCCTAAACTATCTAAGCCAAATTTCCCGCATCTTATCCTCCACCAAAGCCGCTCCAACCTTTTTACGGACAGTCTCATTCCTAACCCTATCACCCCTAGTAAGCACACACATCCAACGCAACATCCATATTTTTGACGCCTTTAATTTTTGAACATGATAGTTCTTGACTGTCTAACAATCTTCCCCATACAACATGGCTGGTCGGACTTCCACTCTATAGAACTTGACTTTCAGTCTGGACGGCACCTTCTTATCATACAACACTCCTAAGGTGAGACTTCACTTCATCCATCCTGCCCCAATATGATGGGAGATATCCTCATCAATCTTACTATTCCCCTGAATCATCGACCTGAGATACTTACAACTATCCCTCATACAAAAAAATTGGGAACCCAACCTCACTACCCTATTGTTGTCCTGCCTCAAGTCATTAAACTTGTATTTCATATACTCAGTCTTGCTCCTACTCAACTGGAACCCTTTAGACTCAAGGGTTTGTCTCCAAACCTCTAATTTATCATTCACACCTCCCCACGTCTCATCAATTAAAACTACATCATCTGTATAAAGCATACACCAAGGCACATCACCTTGAATACGTCGCGTCAACATATCCATTACCACCGCAAACAAAATGGGCTTATAGTCGATCCCTGATGCAACCCCGTTAAAACTGAGAAATGCTTTGAATCTTCTCCCGTCGTCCTCTCTTGAGTCTTCTCCCTGAAATATGTCCTTAATAGATCTGATGTACACCACTAGGACCCCACTCACCTCCAAGAATCTCCAAAGAACCTCTCTAGGGACTTTGTCTTATGCCTTCTCTAAGTCGATAAACACCATGTAAGGTCCTTCTTCCTTTCCCTATGCTGCTCTACCAGTCTCCGCACCAGATAAATTGCCTCCGTCGTTGAGTGCCTGGGAATAAACCCAAACTGATTCTCCAAAATAGACACTATCCTCTACAACCTCTGCTCGGCCACTATCTCCCAAATATTCATCATGTGACTCAACAACTTAATACCCCTATAATTGGTGCAACTCTTGATGTCACCTTTGTTCTTATATAAAGGAATCATGGTACTCCATCTTCAAGCCTCGGGCATTTTCATAGTCTTAAAGATGTCGTTAAAAAACTCTGTCAACCACCTTACACAAGCCCCGCTGCAAACTTCCAAAAATCCACAGGAATCTCGTCTGGCCCCGTCGCCCTACCCCTCCGTATCCTGTAAATATCCTCACTAAGAAATATGTGAGAAAATGTAACGACCCAAAATCTCCTCCCAGGACGTCACACGGTGCTTAAGGCTACAAGTATCCCCAAGTTAACCCTTTGAGCCTGTCACTACATAAAATAACTCATTTCGAGAAGAAATAAACAAAACACTGGCACTGTTATATCAAATGATAGAAAATATGAAGAAAATACTTGGTCCAAACGTCCACAATACTGGAAATCTCACCATACAAATAATCTAATAACTAGTCTGAGAAAGCATCTACTACTCAAGTCTACTAGAGAGCTATTGGGACCGGTCCCCAATTGACTCAAACTGAACTGAAAGCAATAATATATTTACTAACACTACTGAAATATCTAAAGACAGGTACTCAAACCATGAGGACTCACCACTGTAGAGCTGTAGATAAAAGTACCCGATAATCATGGACGATGATACGGAATCAAACCAACAACACCAAGAACTTCAAGTAGGCTCGGATTTCAGTCCAACAACACAAGAACAACAAGTTTAAGTTTCGGTTTTTCAGTCCAACATGACAAGAACAACAAGATAGATAACAATGCTAGTGAATCGAAAAGAGCCCCACACGGCTTCACTAGACTTTAAGATAACAAAATCAACAACAACAACAAGATAAAGAAAGATAGATAACTTGACATATAACATTCAAGAAACTAAGAACCCTACACCAAGAGAGGACCCTAAGTCTAATGAATATAAACACCAAGTTCTTACGAGGACCAAGAGGCACTCAACGACCTCAAAACCCTTGTTTCTAGCCAAAGAGACAACACAAGTATCCCTCTACTTGTGAGATAATAGGGACGGCTTCTAAGAGTGGAAGAGAGATGAAATGTTTAGTGTTTTTAGGTTATAAAATCAGCCTTCAAAAACTAAGGAATAACTCTCTAACATGTTCTATTTATACTACAAACAAAAGGGGTAAAATGACCCATCCGCCCTTGCTTCTTGTGCCAACCTTGGAGAGTAGTTTATTACACATTAAGACCTCTCTTCACACATAAAAATGTTTAGGTCCTTGGTTGGTTCAATCACCAACTCACACACGGCCATTTGCATGAACAAAGCTTGGAGTTTTTGTAATTCCCGAGCTTGGCTTCGTGTGAAAGGCCGTGTACCTGTGGAGGCTGCCCCAACCGTATCATCCTCTCCATCTTGAGAGGAATTTGACCTCAAATTCAGCATTTGGTCATCTTCAACCGCATCCACGAGGGAGAGATCACCAACGTTGAAAGTGTTGTGCACTTGATATTCCGGTGGAAGGTCAATCTTGTAGGCGTTGTCATTGATTCTCTCAAGTACTTGGAAAGGACCATCACCCCTTGGCATCAATTTGGACTTCCTTTGAGCTGGAAACCGATCCTTTCGAAGATGCACCCACACCCAATCTCCGGGTTCAAGCACAAGCCTTCTTCTCCCTTTGTTTACCCTTTTTGCAACCTCTTGGTTCTTCTTTTCAAGCTTGATCCGCACCGTCTCATGCATTTTCTTCATTGCCTCGGCTCTTTTATTTCCATCTAAGCTGGTCATGAGATCACTAGACAAAGGAGTGAGATCTAAAGGGGTAAGGGGATTCAGGCCGTAAACACATTCAAAGGGAGTCATTCCCGTGCTCGAATGTATTACCCGGTTGTATGCAAATTCCACCAAGGGTAGGTGATCTTCCCATGAAGTCAGTTTACCTTTAACCATAGAACGTAGCATAGACCCTAAGGTTCTATTTACTACCTCCGTTTGGCCATCGGTTTGTGGGTGGAAAGACGTGGAGAAAAGTAACTTCGTTCCAAGCCTAGCCCACATGGACTTCCAAAAGAGACTTAGGAACTTGGAGTCCCTATCGCTCACAATAGTCCTCGGTACCCCGTGAAGCTTTACAACATGTTCAACAAATAATGAAGCTACACTACGAGCATCCTCGGTTTTAGCACATGGAATAAAATGAGCCATTTTAGAGAATCTATCAACAATAACAAAAATGCTATCTCGGCCCTTTCTAGTCCTTGGCAGCCCCAAAACAAAATCCATCGAAATGTCTAACCAAGGTCTAAGGGGAGTAGGGAGTGGGGTGTATAATCCTTGAGGTAGGAGACGAGATTTCGCACTCCGGCAGGCCACGCATTGACTACAAATTTTAGTGACGTCTTTGCGCATTTTGGGCCAATAGAAGTTCTCCTCTAAGATTCCGAGGGTCTTGTCTACCCCAAAGTGCCCCATGAGGCCTCCGTCATGGGCCTCCCTCACAAATAATTCCCTCCAAGAACTAGAAGGAACACACAACCTCCTCCCTTTGAACAAATACCCATCGAACCGAGAGTAGGAGGAATGGTCATTCTCCTTAAGCCAACGGTCCCTTCCCCACTCTTCGCATTCCCTAAAAATAGGAGCAAAGGTAGGATCCTCGGGATACAACAACCGCAAGCTCTCAAAACCCATCAATTTCGAAGACAAGGTAGCAACAAGCACATGCTTCCTAGACAAGGCATCGGCAACAACATTTTCCTTTCCCCTTTTGTAATGAATTACATAAGGGAAAGTCTCGATGAACTCAATCCACTTAGCATGACGCCTATTCAACTTGTCTTGGCTCTTAAGGTGTTTCAACGACTCATGATCCGTTCGTATCACAAACTCCTTAGGCCACAAATAATGTTGCCAATTTCCCAAAGCTCTGACAAGGGCGTACAACTCCAAATCATAAGTTGAGTAATTAAGAGTTGCCCCTTTGAGCTTTTCACTGAAATAAGCAACGGGCTTACCTTCTTGCATCAAAACAGCCCCGATGCCAACCTTACTAGCATCACACTCTACTTCAAACATCTTATCAAAATCGGGCAATTGCAATAAAGGCGCCGAGATGAGCGTGATACGGTTGGGGCAGCCTCCACTGGTACACGGCCTTTCACACGAAGCCAAGCTCGGGAATTACAAAAACTCCAAGCTTTGTTCATGCAAATGGCCGTGTGTGAGTTGGTGATTGAACCAACCAAGGACCTAAACGTTTTTATGTGTGAAGAGGTGTCTTAATGTGTAATAAACTACTCTTCAAGGTTGGCACAAGAAGCAAGGGCGGATGGGTCATTTTATCCTTTTTGTTTGTAGTATAAATAATAGAACATATTAGAGAGCTATTCCTTACTTTTTGAATGCTGATTTTGTAACCTAAAGAACACTAAACTTTCTCTCTCTTTTCCACTCTTGAGAGCCGCCACTACTATCTCACAAGTAGAGGGATACTTGTGTTGTCTCTTTGGCTAGAAACAAGGGTTTTGAGGTCGTTGAGTGCCTCTTGGTCCTCGTAAGAACTTGGTGTTTATATTCATTAGACTTAGGGTCCTCTCTTGATGTTAGGGTTCTTAGTTTCTTGAATGTTATATGTCAAGTTATCTATCTTTCCTTATCTTGTGGTTGTTGTTGATTTTGTCATCTTAAAAGTCTAGTGAAGCCGTGTGGGGCTCTTTTCGATTCACTAGCATTGTTGTTCATCTTGTTGTTCATGTGTTGTTGAGCTGAAAAACTGAAAATTAAACTTGTTGTTCTTGTGTTGTTGGACTGAAATCCGAACCTACTTGTAGTCCTTGGTGTTGTTGGTTTGATCTTGTATCATTTGGTATCAAAGCAAGACCGGTTGTGTTCCAACATAACCCATCTTGGGCTAGTTCACGGCTTGAACAAACAACACCAAAAGGAAATTCTGAAATCTGTCCATTAAAAGTTGAAGCCGAGAATGATGATGCATGTCTAGATCTAAGTGTTATTTTGCTTGTTTAGTGAGTTTCTAGTGTTGGTTTCTTTCTCACCAACACTAAGGTGTCTAAATCCAAAAGTTGAGCTTGAAAAAAAAAAAAAAAAAAAACTTGAACATTGTGTAGTGACTTGAAGTGGCCGAAAGTTGTATGTTGTTGGTGACCAAAAAAGAAATAAAATCGGTGGATGTTGTGTTTATGTGCTAAAGAAGTTGAAGAAGATTGTTGAGGTGTTCATCTTTTGAAATTGTTCATCTTGTTCATCTTGTTGTGTGCTCAAGTTGTAAGACAAGTTATAAAGTTGTTGTGAAAGATTTGCACCCATCACCTTTTGGTCTTGTCAATCACTTTTCCCTAATTCAAGGAGCCTTGTTTTGTGGGATTAGTCTACCAAACATCACTTTTTGAATTTGAAAAGGGTGAAACACTACAAGATTTTATTTTTTTCCCACCAAAAACACTTTGCAAACTATAACAAGTGTGTGAATATTAACAAAAAAAAAAGAGAGAAGAAAAAACGTGTGGAACCATTGCATGCTGCCACGTCACTATAAGCTCAACTTAGGATATTCTTTGGTTGCTAATTGTTGATCCTTGGTTTCCCTTACTTGGTCCTAGAACTAATTAACAAACTAGTACATTTCTACTAGGTTGTCAACTAGTTCCTTGAACCGTTTGTTCGTGTCAACGTTTATTTGAGTGCTTTATTCGTTTGAATGAGTTGCTGATTTTTGACTCTAGTCCGGCAAGAATTCTTTGAGTCTTCAAACAAGAATCCATTCCGGATAAGAGCTTACTCATACCTTACAAATCTCACGGTTACTAGCCAATTATACAACACTTGTAGAACACGAACTTGTGGTGAACTAAAGCGGATAATACCTTGACAATGGAAGGAACTACGTCTCATAATGTGGATACTAATGCCCTTGATTCTATGAGGGTCACTCTTGAGGCCGTTACCCGGACACTTGAAAGGTTGAACTCGGAATTTGGGGCCGTGAGAGGGGACTTGGCAGCAATAAAGGGGGAAGTGTCGACTATTAGTGGGAGATTAGAACAAGTGGAGAGTCAAAGGAACTCCCGTCCTTCTACTCCTCTACATGTATCTACCAATGGTCATGATAGGACCTCCTCCGCAACCATCACCCCCGAAACAGTCCACCAAATGCTAAATGCACCCCAAGCTCCACTAAATACCGCAAGCCAAACTACCTATTTTCCTCCAAACCGAGACTCCACTAGACCACTACATTTCCAAGCCCCTCCAATTCCACAAGAGGGATTTGGACGCCAAGTACCTCCACTAAATCCGAACCCTCCATTCCAAGCTCCATTAAACCAAAGACCACAAATTCCAAATCCTCCGAATCAAAATGGCCAAGGCCGACCAGCCCACTTTGAAGGATACGGTAGAGAGGAGTATGAAGGAGATGGAGCCTTTGATGATGCTTATATGAGGGAGGAGGAGTTAAGAGGGGGTCGAGGAGAACCTAGGAGATACCGGGGGTATGGAGATAGGGGAAACCGACACCAAGAGAGAGACGTAGGCATCAACACCATCAAGTTGAGCCTACCCATCTTTAAGGGTGAAAGTGATCCCGAGGCCTACTTAACTTGGGAATCGGCTTGTGACAAAGTTTTCCAAGTTAATGACATCTCGGACAAAAAGAAGAGTTGCTACGCTATAGCTCACCTTGAGGGCTATGCTAACACTTGGTGGGAGTATGTTAAACGGTTTGGTAATGAATTAGTCGATGGGCAGCCACCGCCTTGGTATCGGTTGAGGTACTTGATGAGGCAACGATACCTTCCCGAGAGATATCGTCATAAATTGCTTGCTAGATTATATGGCTTGCGGCAAGGAGGCAAGAGTGTGATGGCCTATTTTGATGAGTTCCAACAACTCATGTTGAAACTTGATCATCGAGGGGAGCAAATCAGTCACGACATCATCCGGTTCAAGTGTGGGTTGAACAAAGAGATCTCCACTCATTTGACCCTTCACCGGTTTGAAACCATTGACGGTATATTCCAAGCGGCCCTTGAGATTGAAAGAGAACTTAAGGAGAGATCATCCTTCAAGGCAAGGGTACAAGCCCCCTCGGGTTGGACCAAAAACAAGGACCAACCCGCCCCTACGAAGCTGCCCGAGTCCAAAACCGTCCCTAAATTCCCTCCGAAACCGGAGGCTCACAAATATCCCAACCCAAAGGGGTTCCAATGCTTCAAGTGCCAAGGTTGGGGGCATAAGGCCAACGAATGTCCGAACCGGCGCAATGTGATCCTACGAGAAGGAAAGGTGTACTACCTTGGTGAGGAGGTGGTTTCCGAAAGGGGGGAGGATGAGGCCGAACCTCAAGATGGAGAGGGAGCTGAAAATGGGCCGAATGATGATGAAGTAGATGGTAGTGAAGATGTCTATCCACAAGAGGGGGAGTGTGTGGTTCCAAACTTTGTGGTTAGACGTGTCATGATTAGTAAGGCGATAGATGACCCGAGTCAACGGGAAAATCTATTCCATACTAAGTGTCTTGTAAAGGAGAATGTGTGCACCTTGGTGATTGATAGTGGTAGTTGTACAAATGTTGCGAGCCATGCTATGGTAAATTTCTTGAAGCTACCAACTACACCACACACTAGTCCTTACAAGCTACAATGGTTGAATGATTGTGGTGAATTAAGGGTCACGAGACAATGTGTGATTCGGTTTAAGGTGGGAAACTACCACGATGAGGTACTTTGTGACGTGATCCCAATGCAAGCATGTCATTTGTTGTTAGGTAGACCATGGCAATATGATAGGTCTACTAGACACGATGGGAGGTCCAACCGGTATACGCTTGAGAAGGATGGCCGAAAGGTCACACTTCATCCTCTCTCACCCTCCCAAGTAAATGAGTGGCATCAAAAGATGAGGGAGTTGAAGGGAAAGGGGGGGAATCCGGAAAGGAAGAAAAGGGGAGGGATGCCGTAGGTAAGGAAGTAGGGACATCCGAGGCTGCCCCAACGACAAGGGAGATGGAAAACGTAGTGATGTTGGCTAGGAGGAAAGAACTCTTCGTGGACCATGATGAAAACAAGCCGATGTTACTTGTGGCACATTGTTTTAATACTAACCCCACTAATTCTTCCATTTCCCCTTTGATTTCTTGTGTGTTGCAGGAGTATGAAGATGTATTTCCACAAGAACTTCCGCAAGGTTTGCCCCCACTTCGGGGAATTGAGCACCAAATTGATTTGGTGCCGGGTTCACAACTTCCAAACAAACCGGCCTATAGGAGCAATCCCATGGACACTAAGGAGCTTGAAAGGCAAGTTGAGGAGCTTCTCAACAAGGGGTACATCAAGGAAAGCATGAGTCCGTGTGCTGTTCCGGTGCTTTTGGTACCGAAGAAGGACGGAACTTGGCGCATGTGCGTCGATTGTAGAGCCATCAACAAAATCACTATAAGGTATCGTCATCCAATCCCTAGACTAGATGATATGTTAGATGAGCTCCACGGATCTTGTTTGTTTTCTAAAGTGGATCTTAGGAGTGGCTATCACCAAATTCGCATGCAACCCGGTGATGAGTGGAAGACCGCATTCAAGACCAAATTCGGTCTCTATGAGTGGCTGGTCATGCCCTTCGGCCTTACCAATGCTCCTAGCACCTTTATGAGGCTAATGAATCATGTAATGAAGCCTTATATTGGAAAGTTTGTGGTGGTTTACTTTGATGATGTGTTGGTATATAGTAAATCTATTGATGATCATGTAATGCATTTGAGATGTGTGTTTGATGTGCTCCGAAAGGAAAAGCTGTATGCCAACATGGAGAAGTGTTCTTTTGGTGTTGATAAGATTATATTCTTGGGTTTTGTCGTGAGCTCAAGGGGTGTGGAAGTGGACGATTCCAAGATAGACTCTATTCGAAGTTGGCCGACCCCTAAAACTATTGGAGAAATATGAAGTTTCCACGGGTTGGCAAGCTTTTATAGGAGGTTTGTCAAAGGATTTAGCTCCATAGCAGCCCCCTTGACCGAGGTAATTAGAAAGGACGGACCCTTTAAATGGGGTGATGAGCAGGCTAGGGCTTTTGAGGCCTTGAAAGCTACGCTCATCTCGGCGCCTTTATTGCAATTGCCCGATTTTGATAAGATATTTGAAGTAGAGTGTGATGCTAGTAAGGTTGGCATCGGGGCTGTTTTGATGCAAGAAGGTAAGCCCATTGCTTATTTCAGTGAAACGCTCAAAGGGGCAACTCTTAATTACTCAACTTATGATTTGGAGTTGTACGCCCTTGTTAGAGCCTTGGGAAATTGGCAACATTATTTGTGGCCTAAGGAGTTTGTGATACGAACTGATCATGAGTCGTTGAAACACCTTAAGAGCCTAGACAAGTTGAATAGGCGTCATGCTAAGTGGATTGAGTTCATCGAGACTTTCCCTTATGTAATTCATTACAAAAGGGGAAAGGAAAATGTTGTTGCCTATGCCTTGTCTAGGAAGCATGTGCTTGTTGCTACCTTGTCTTCGAAATTGATGGGTTTTGAGAGCTTGCGGTTGTTGTATCCCGAGGATCCTACCTTTGCTCCTATTTTTAGGGAATGCAAAGAGTGGGGAAGGGACCGTTGGCTTAAGGAGAATGACCATTCCTCCTACTCTCGGTTCGATGGGTATTTGTTCAAAGGGAGGAGGTTGTGTGTTCCTTCTAGTTCTTGGAGGGAATTATTTATGAGGGAGGCCCATGACGGAGGCCTCATGGGGCACTTTGGGGTAGACAAGACCCTCGGAATCTTAGAGGAGAACTTCTATTGGCCCAAAATGCGCAAAGACGTCACTAAAATTTGTAGTCAATGTGTGGCCTGCCGGAGTGCGAAAGCTCGTCTCCTACCTCAAGGGTTATACACCCCACTCCCTACTCCCCTTAGACCTTGGTTAGACATTTCGATGGATTTTGTTTTGGGGCTGCCAAGGACTAGAAAGGGCCGAGATAGCATTTTTGTTATTGTTGATAGATTCTGTAAAATGGCTCATTTTATTCCATGTGCTAAAACCGAGGATGCTCGTAGTGTAGCTTCATTATTTGTTGAACATGTTGTAAAGCTTCATGGGGTACCGAGGACTATTGTGAGCGATAGGGACTCCAAGTTCCTAAGTCTCTTTTGGAAGTCCATGTGGGGTAGGCTTGGAACGAAGTTACTTTTCTCCACGTCTTGCCACCCACAGACCGATGGCCAAACGGAGGTAGTAAATAGAACCTTAGGGTCTATGCTACGTTCTATGGTTAAAGGTAAGCTGACTTCATGGGAAGATCACCTACCCTTGGTGGAATTTGCATACAACCGGGTAATACATTCGAGCACGGGAATGACTCCCTTTGAATGTGTTTACGGCCTGAATCCCCTTACCCCTTTAGATCTCACTCCTTTGTCTAGTGATCTCATGACCAACTTAGATGGAAATAAAAGAGCCGAGGCAATGAAGAAAATGCATGAGACGGTGCGTATCAAGCTTGAAAAGAAGAACCAAGAGGTTGCAAAAAGGGTAAACAAAGGGAGAAGAAGGCTTGTGCTTGAACCCGGAGATTGGGTGTGGGTGCATCTTCGAAAGGATCGGTTTCCAGCTCAAAGGAAGTCCAAGTTGCTGCCAAGGGGTGATGGCCCTTTCCAAGTACTTGAGAGAATCAATGACAACGCCTACAAGATTGACCTTCCACCGGAATATCAAGTGCACAACACTTTCAACGTTGGTGATCTCTCCCTCGTGGATGCGGTTGAAGATGACCAAATGCTGAATTTGAGGTCAAATTCCTCTCAAGATGGAGAGGATGATACGGTTGGGGCAGCCTCCACAGGTACACGGCCTTTCACACGAAGCCAAGCTCGGGAATTACAAAAACTCCAAGCTTTGTTCATACAAATGGCCGTGTGTGAGTTGGTGATTGAACCAACCAAGGACCTAAACGTTTTTATGTGTGAAGAGGTGTCTTAATGTGTAATAAACTACTCTTCAAGGTTGGCACAAGAAGCAAGGGCGGATGGGTCATTTTATCCTTTTTGTTTGTAGTATAAATAGAACATATTAGAGAGCTATTCCTTACTTTTTGAATGCTGATTTTGTAACCTAAAGAACACTAAACTTTCTCTCTCTTTTCCACTCTTGAGAGCCGCCACTACTATCTCACAAGTAGAGGGATACTTGTGTTGTCTCTTTGGCTAGAAACAAGGGTTTTGAGGTCGTTGAGTGCCTCTTGGTCCTCGTAAGAACTTGGTGTTTATATTCATTAGACTTAGGGTCCTCTCTTGATGTTAGGGTTCTTAGTTTCTTGAATGTTATATGTCAAGTTATCTATCTTTCCTTATCTTGTGGTTGTTGTTGATTTTGTCATCTTAAAAGTCTAGTGAAGCCGTGTGGGGCTCTTTTCGATTCACTAGCATTGTTGTTCATCTTGTTGTTCATGTGTTGTTGAGCTGAAAAACTGAAAATTAAACTTGTTGTTCTTGTGTTGTTGGACTGAAATCCGAACCTACTTGTAGTCCTTGGTGTTGTTGGTTTGATCTTGTATCAGAACGTAGCTTTCAAGGCCTCAAAAGCCCTAGCCTGCTCATCACCCCATTTAAAGGGTCCGTCCTTTCTAATTACCTCGGTCAAGGGGGCTGCTATGGAACTAAATCCTTTGACAAACCTCCTATAAAAGCTTGCCAACCCGTGGAAACTTCGGATTTCTCCAATAGTTTTAGGGGTCGGCCAACTTCGAATAGAGTCTATCTTGGAATCGTCCACTTCCACACCCCTTGAGCTCACGACAAAACCCAAGAATATAACCTTATCAACACCAAAAGAACACTTCTCCAGTTTGGCATACAGCTTCTCCTTTCGGAGCACATCAAACACACATCTCAAATGCATTACATGATCATCAATAGATTTACTATACACCAACACATCGTCAAAATAAACCACCACAAACTTTCCAATATAAGGCTTCATTACATGATTCATTAGCCTCATAAAGGTGCTAGGAGCATTGGTAAGGCCGAAGGGCATGACCAGCCACTCATATAGACCGAATTTGGTCTTGAATGCGGTCTTTCACTCATCACCGGGTTGCATGCGAATTTGGTGATAGTCGCTCCTAAGGTCCACTTTAGAAAACAAACAAGATCCGTGGAGCTCATCTAACATATCATCTAGTCTAGGGATTGGATGACGATACCTTATAGTGATTTTGTTGATGGCTCTACAATCGACGCACATGCGCCAAGTTCCGTCCTTCTTCGGTACCAAAAGCACCGGAACAGCACACGGACTCATGCTTTCCTTGATGTATCCCTTGTTGAGAAGCTCCTCAACTTGTCTTTCAAGCTCCTTAGTGTCCATGGGATTGCTCCTATAGGCCGGTTTGTTTGGAAGTTGTGAACCCGGCACCAAATCAATTTGGTGCTCAATTCCCCGAAGTGGGGGCAATCCTTGCGGAAGTTCTTGAGGAAATACATCTTCATACTCCTGCAACACACAAGAAATCAAAGGGGAAATGGAAGAATTAGTGGGGTTAGTATTAAAACAATGGGCCAAAAGTAACATCGGCTTGTTTTCATCATGGTCCACGAAGAGTTCTTTCCTCCTAGCCAACATCACTACGTTTTCCATCTCCCTTGTCGTTGGGACAGCCTCGGATGTCCCTACTTCCTCACCTACGACATTCCCCCCTTTTTCTCCCTTTCCGGATTCCTTCCCCTTTCCCTTCAACTCTCTCATCTTTTGATGCCACTCATTTACTTGGGAGGGTGAAAGAGGGTGAAGTGTGACCTTTCGGCCATCCTTCTCAAGCGTATACCGGTTGGACCTCCCATCGTGTTTAGTAGACCTATCATATTGCCATGGTCTACCTAACAACAAGTGACATGCTTGCATTGGGATCACGTCACAAAGCACTTCATCGTGGTAGTTTCCCACCTTAAACCGAATCACACATTGCCTTGTGACCTTTAATTCACCACAATCGTTCAACCATTGTAGCTTGTAAGGACTAGTGTGTAGTGTAGTTGGTAGCTTCAAGAAATTTACCATAGCATGGCTCGCAACATTTGTACAACTACCACTATCAATCACCAAGGTGCACACACTCCCCTTTACAAGACACTTAGTATGGAATAGATTTTCCCTTTGACTCGGGTCATCTATCGCCTTACTAATCATGACACGTCTAACCACAAAGTTTGGAACCATACACTCCACTTCTTGTGGATAGACATCTTCACTACCATCTAATTCATCATCATTCGGCCCATTTTCAGCTCCCTCTCCATCTTGAGGCTCGGCCTCATCCTCCCCCCTTTCGGAAACCACCTCCTCACCAAGGTAGTACACTTTCCCTTCTCGTAGGATCACATTGCGCCGGTTCGGACATTCATTGGCCTTATGCCCCCAACCTTGGCACTTGAAGCATTGGAACCCCTTTGGGTTGGGATATTTGTGAGCCTCCGGTTTCGGAGGGAATTTAGGGACTGTTTTGGACTCGGGCAGCTTCGTAGGGGCGGGTTGGTCCTTGTTTTTGGGCCAACCCGAGGGGGTTTGTACCCTTGCCTTGAAGGATGATCTCTCCTTAAGTTCCCTTTCAATCTCAAGGGCCGCTTGGAATATACCGTCAATGGTTTCAAACCGGTGAAGGGTCAAATGAGTGGAGATCTCTTTGTTCAACCCACACTTGAACCGGATGATGTCGTGACTGATTTGCTCCCCACGATGATCAAGTTTCAACATGAGTTGTTGGAACTCGTCAAAATAGGCCATCACACTCTTGCCTCCTTGCCGCAAGCCATATAATCTAGCAAGCAACTCATGACGATATCTCTCGGGAAGGTATCGTTGTCTCATCAAATACCTCAACCGATACCAAGGTGGTGGCTGCCCATCAACTAATTCATTACCAAATCGTTTAACATACTCCCACCAAGTGTTAGCATAGCCCTCGAGGTGAGCTATAGCGTAGCAACTCTTCTTTTCTTCCGAGATGTCATTAACTTGGAAAACTTTGTCACAAGCCGATTCCCAAGTTAAGTAGGTCTCGGGGTCACTTTCACCCTTAAAGATGGGTAGGCTCAACTTGATGGTGTTGATGCCTACGTCTCTCTCTTGGTGTCGGTTTCCCCTATCTCCATACCCCCGATATCTCCTAGGTTCTCCTTGACCCCCTCTTAACTCCTCCTCCCTCATATAAGCATCATCAAAGGCTCCATCTCCTTCATACTCCTCTCTACCGTATCCTTCAAAGTGGGCTGGTCGGCCTTGGCCGTTTTGATTCGGAGGATTTGGAATTTGCGGTCTTTGGGTTAATGGAGCTTGGAATGGAGGGTTCGGATTTAGTGGAGGTACTTGGCGTCCAAATCCCTCTTGTGGAATTGGAGGGGCTTGGAAATGTAGTGGTCTAGTGGGGTCTCGGTTTGGAGGAAAATAGGTAGTTTGGCTTGCGGTATTTAGTGGAGCTTGGGGTGCATTTAGCATTTGGTGGACTGTTTCGGGGGTGATGGTTGCGGAGGAGGTCCTATCATGACCATTGGTAGATACATGTAGAGGAGTAGAAGGACGAGAGTTCCTTTGACTCTCCACTTGTTCTAATCTCCCACTAATAGTCGACACTTCCCCCTTTATTGCTGCCAAGTCCCCTCTCACGGCCCCAAATTCCGAATTCAACCTTTCAAGTGTCCGGGTAACGGCCTCAAGAGTGACCCTCATAGAATCAAGGGCATTAGTATCCACATTATGAGACGTAGCTCCTTCCATTGTCAAGATATTATCCGCTTTAGTTCACCACAAGTTCGTGTTCCACAAGTGTTGTATAATTGGCTAGTAACCGTGAAATTTTTAAGGTATGAGTAAGCTCTTATCCGGAATGGATTCTTGTTTGAAGACTCAAAGAATTCTTGCCGGACTAGAGTCAAAAATCAGCAATTCATTCAAACGAATAAAAGCACTCAAATAATCGTTGACACGAACAAACGGTTCAAGGAACTAGTTGACAACCTAGTAGGAAGGTACTAGTTTGTTAATTAGTTCTAGGACCAAGTAAGGGAAACCAAGGATCAACAATTAGCAACCAAAGAATATCCTAAGTTGAGCTTATAGTGACGTGGCAGCATGCAATGGTTCCACACGTTCTTCTTCTCTCTTTTTTTTTTTTTTTTTTTTTGTGTGTGTTAATATTCACACAACTTGTTATAGTTTGCAAAGTGTTTTGGTGGGAAAAATAAAATCTTGTAGTATTTCACCCTTTTCAAACTCAAGAAAGTGAGGTTTGGTTGACTAATCCCACAAAACAAGGCTCCTTGAATTAGGGAAAGGTGATTGACAAGACTAGAAGGTGATGGGTGCAAGTCTTTCACAACAACTTTATAGCTTGTCTTACAACTTGAGCACACAACAAGATGAACAAGATGAACAAGTTCAAAAGATGAACACCTCAACAAACTTCATCAACTTCTTTAGCACATAAACACACAACCACCGATTTTTCTTTTGGTTATCAACAACATACAACTTTCGGCCACTTCAAGTCACTACACAATGTTCAAGTTTTCAAGCTCAACTTTTGGATCTAGACACCTTAGTGTTGGTGAGAAAGAAACCAACACTAGAAACTCACTAAACAAGCAAAATAACACCTAGATCTAAACATACAACATCATTCTTGGTTTCAACTTTTAATGGACAGATTTTCAGAATTTCTTTTTGGTGTTGTTTGTTTAAGCCGTGAACTAGCCCAAGATGGGTTATGTTGGAACACAACCGGTCTCGCTTTGATACCAAATGATACGGAATCAAACCAACAACACCAAGAGCTTCAAGTAGGCTCGGATTTCAGTCCAACAACACAAGAACAACAAGTTTAAGTTTCGTTTTTTCAGTCCAACAACACAAGAACAACAAGATAGATAACAATGCTAGTGAATCGAAAAGAGCCCCACACGGCTTCACTAGACTTTAAGATAACAAAATCAACAACAACAACAAGATAAAGAAAGATAGATAACTTGACATATAACATTCAAGAAACTAAGAACCCTACACCAAGAGAGGACCCTAAGTCTAATGAATATAAACACCAAGTTCTTACGAGGACCAAGAGGCACTCAACGACCTCAAAACCCTTGTTTCTAGCCAAAGAGACAACACAAGTATCCCTCTACTTGTGAGATAATAGGGACGGCTTCTAAGAGTGGAAGAGAGACGAAATGTTTAGTGTTTTTAGGTTACAAAATCAGCCTTCAAAAACTAAGGAATAACTCTCTAACATGTTCTATTTATACTACAAACAAAAGGGGTAAAATGACCCATCCGCCCTTGCTTCTTGTGCCAACCTTGGAGAGTAGTTTATTACACATTAAGACCTCTCTTCACACATAAAAACGTTTAGGTCCTTGGTTGGTTCAATCACCAACTCACACACGGCCATTTGCATGAACAAAGCTTGGAGTTTTTGTAATTCCCGAGCTTGGCTTCGTGTGAAAGGTCGTGTACCTGTGGAGGCTGCCCCAACCGTATCAGACGAGGTAGGGACTGAGCACCTGAACCTATATTGTAAGATAATATAGCACATAGACGTATATGTGGATCAACACTTGGGAATGTACTGAGTATATGGGGGTGTATGCATGTACATAAAACAATATCCATGCTCTTTAATCAATTCATGCATGTAAATATGAATGACTTACATAGCTTGAATATGTCAAATATAATAAGCTCTTAAATCATGTAGAATGAAACATGTAACACAAATCTCGTGAGTCATTATACTTTAGCTTTAAAATATGTACTCTCCTCTTATTCTTATAACTCGAAGGCTGAAGGAAGCTTTAAACAATACTGTTAACTCATGCATATATCTCATGGAGAGTAAAACTTCTTTAATTATCAAGAACTTAGAACTCTTTTAACTCAAGACACTTGGAACTTAGAATTATATAACTCTTACTAGTAGAGAAAACTTCTTTCTTCTTGTGAAAATTTTACTTCAAGAAACTATTTCAAAAAATCTTACTAATTGGGAAAAATACTCTTAAGATATTTATTTACTTTTTACTAGTAGGAAAAAAAATTCTCTTAAGAAAAACATCTCATCTCAAGGGAAATTACTTTAGGAAGTCTAATGATCTTAGCCAAAATTCATGCTTGTTGAATTTGGCGAAGAACTCGTGATATCTAAGAGTTTGCAAGACAATTCTAAGATGATTTGCATGGTCGTTCTCAGAACGGGAGTACACAAGGATATCATCTATGAAAACAATGACAAACATATCGAGATATGACTTGAACACTTGATTAATGAGGTCCATAAAGGCTACTGGGGCATTGGTTAGCCTGAAATACATGACTAGAAACTCAAAGTGCCCATAGCGGGTTTGGAATGTTGTATTTGGAATATCACATTCCCTCACTTTAAGGTGATGATAGCCAAATCTAAGGTCTATCTTGAAGAAATAACCCACACCTTGCAACTGATCAAATAGGTTATCAATTCTCGAAAGAGGATACTTATTTTTTACTGTAACCTTGGTAAGATGACGATAGTCAATGCACATACTCAATGAACCATCTTTCTTTCGCACGAATAGAACAGGTGTGCCCCAAGGAGAAACACTGGGCCTTATGAACCCTTTATCAAAAAGATCTTTGAGTTGCTTTTTCAACTCCTTAAGCTCTGGAGGTGCCATACGGTATGGCAGAATAGAAATGGGCTGAGTGTTGGAAAGAAGGTCAATCCCAAATTCTATCTCTGTATCGGGAGGTACCCTTGGGAGATATTCAAGAAAAACATCAGGAAACTCAATAACAATGCTGATTGAATTAGTTGGAGCCTCAAACTTAGTGTCATTGACTCTAACTAGGTGATAAATGCAACCTTTGGATATTAGCTTTCTGGCCTTGAGATAGGATATAAAATGACTCTTGGGAGATACCGAACTCTCGGACCACACAAAAACTGGTTCATCAGGAAACAGAAACTTGACCACACGATTACGATAGTGTATAGATGCATAACAAGAATGATGCCAATCCATACCCAGAATAAGGTTAAAGTCCACCATCGCTTACTCTATCAAGTCAGCAAATATGACTCTATGAAGAACAGTAACATGACAATGTTTACACACATTTTTAGCAACAATTGACTCCCCTACTGGTGTGGAAACTAGGAAAGGCTCAAGAATTCTTTTGGGACTCATTTTGAAATTCATAGATACAAGTGGGGTCATATAAGAGAAACTTGACCAGAGGTCCAACAACACATAAACATCAAAGAAAAAAACATGGAGCATACCTCTAATAACATCGGTAGAGTCCTCCTGCTCCTGATGGGATGGTAAGACATAGAATATGTTCTAGCACTGACTGCCAACAGTGATAGATAATGCGCCCTGAGCAGGGGCGGGATGAAGTACAGGAGCTGGTGCACTAGTAGTATGTGCCTGAGGTCGGGCATCTCTGTTCCCCTGCCTATCATGCGAGCAATCTCTAAGTTTGTGGCCTAGCTTGCCATAACCAAAACAACCCCTCTGGTTTGCTAAGAACTCACCGGGATGGTCCCTACCACACTTAGCACAAGGAGGATAGTGAGGTCTGTTACTTACACAGTTCTGTGACCTAGACATAGAAGACCTGTTCCCTTGCTCCTGTCTGCCTCAGGTGCGGGAGCACTAGCTGATGAAGGTGCTGGCATAGACCAACGACTCTGGAACTGTACATGGTTCCCTCCATGGGACCTAGCCTGACCATACTCATGATGCTCAGAGCTAGCGCTCTTGTTACCCCTCACTCTCCCTCTCGCTCTTATCTTCTCTACCTCAATCTGCTTTACATGTATCATCAACCTAGATAGATCGATATCCCTATTCAGCATCGCAGTCCTATACTCCTTTAGTACCAAACTGAAACACCTGTCATGAACTTGCTCATACTAGCTCGGTTGTCAGAAATCAAATTAGAAGCATACTTGGCCAACTGGTTAAACTTCAAGCAGTACTCCTTAACAGTTATGGAGCCCTCCCTTAAGTTCATAAACTCCTCAATCTTTGCATCCCTCATCTCAAGCGGAAAGAACTTGTCCAAGAATGCATCTTGGAAAACCTGCTAAGTCATAGAAGCAACACCCTCACCTCTACCCTTCTTCCATGCTACCACCCAATTATAAGCAATGTCTTTCAACCTGTATGATACAAGATCAACACTTTCTTCCTTAGAAACATGCATCACCCGTGTGATCTTTCTCACCTTCTCAAGGTATAACTGTGGGTCCTCACCTTTCTTAGACCCATTAAACTCTGGCATATTCATCCGTATGGAATCACGAATCATAGCAATAGCTAAATCATCTCCCTGCTAATTTGCAACTGTGTCCTGGTTATTGGCCTGAACATTAACGGTGACTACTTTGGCTAACGCCTAAAAGGCTGCCCGAAACTCACTATGAGACACTGTCTCATTCAAGGGATCAATAGGCTGCGGTTGCTTATTATCGTTTCTGTGGACGTTCGCTCTTTGGGGAGGTATTTTCTGAAATAGGAGAGCATAAATTATTAGATGAGAGGGACAACTGTAGGCACGATAAAATCTGAAAGAAAGAAAAAACTTTTTCGTAAAACATCTCATAGCCTCTTGCTCGTAGATATGGCTCACTACACACCGATGATCAAGACTCTACACAATGAAGCTTTTCAGACTCCCTAGGACTCCTTAAACCTTAGGCTATGATACCAAGTTTGTAACCACCCAAAATCTTCTCCTGGGACGTCACACGGTGCTTAAGGCTACAAGTAGCCCCAAGCTAACCCTTTGAGCCTGTCACTACATAAAATAACTCATTTCGAGAAGAAAGAAACTAAATACTTGCAGTGTCATATCAAATGATAAAAAATACAAAGAAATTACTTGGTCCAAATGACCACAATACTGGAAATCACAACATACTAACAATCTGATAACTAGTCTGACAAAGCCTCTACTATCAAGTCTACTAGAGAGCCATTGGGACAGGTCCCCAACTAACTCAAACTGAACTGAAAGTAATAATATGTCTACTAACAATACAGATATGTCTGAAGATAGGTCCTCGAAACATGAGGACTCACCACCGTAGAGATATAGACAAAGGTACTCAAAAATTACTGATGAGGCTGGGAATTAGCACTTGAACCTACATTGTAAGATAATATAGCACATAGACGTATATGTGGATCAGAACTTGGGAATGTACTGAGTATATGGTTGTGTATGCATGTACATAAAACAATATCCATGCTCTTTAATCAATTCATGCATGCAACTATGAATGACTCACATAGCTTTAATAAGTTTAATATAATAAGCTCATAATTCATGTAGAATGAAGCATGTAACACAAATCTCTTGAGTTATTATACTTTAGCTTTAAAATCTGCACTCTCCTCTTATTCTCATTACTCGAAGGCTGAAAGAAGCTTTAAACAATACTTTCAACTCATGCATATATCTCATGGAGAGTAAAACTTCTTTAATGTTCAAGAAATTAGAACTCTTTTAACTCAAGACACTTGGAACTCGGAATTATATAACTCTTACTAGTAGAGAAAACTACTTTCTTCTTAGGAAAATTTTACTTCAAGAAACTATTTTGAAAAATCTTACTAATAGGGAAAAATACTCATAAGTTGTTTAATTACTGTTTACTAGTAGGAAAAAAAATAACTTCTCTTAAAGAAGACATCTCATCTCAAGGGAAATTACTTTAGGAAGGCTACTGATTTTAGCCAAAATTCACACTTGTTGAATTTAGCGAAAAACTGGTGATCTTTAAGAGTTTGCAAGATAAATCTAAGATGATCTGCATGGTCGTTCTCAGAACGGGAGTACACAAGGATGTCATCTATGCAAAAAATGACAAATATATCAAGATATTGCTTGACCACTCGATTCTTGAGGTTTATAAAGGCTGATGGGGCATTAGTTAGACCAAAATACATGATTAGAAACACAAAGTGACCATTGCAGTTTTGGAAGGCTATGTTTGGAATATCACATTCCCTCACTTTAAGCTGATGATAACTGGATATAAGGTCTATCTTAGAGAAATAACTCGCACCTTGCAACTGATAAAATAGGTCATCAATTCTCGGAAGAGGATACTTATTTTTTACTGTAACTTTGTTAAGCTAATGATAGTCAATGAACATACGCAATGAACCATCTTTCTTTCCCATAAATAGAACAGGTGCGCCCCAAGGAGAAATACTGGGACTTATGAAACCTTTATCTAAAAGATCTTTGAGTTGCTTTTTCAACTCCTTAAGCTCTATAGGTGACATATAGTTTGGCAGAATAGAAATGGACCAAGTGTCGGGAAAAAGGTCAATCCCAAATTCTATCTCTTTATCACGAGGTACCCTTGGGAGATCTTTTAGAAAAACATCAGGAAACTCATTAACAATGCTGACTGACTGAATAGTTGGAGCCTCGGACTTAGTGTCTTTGACTCTAACTAGGTGATAAATGCAACCTTTGGATATTAGCTTTCTGACCTTGAGATAGGAGATAAAATGAATCTTGGGAGATACCAAACTCCCGGACCACTCAAAAACTGGTTCATCAGGAAACTAAAACTTGAACACACGGGTACGCCAGTCTATAGATGCATAACAAGAATGATGCCAATCCATACCCTAAATAAGGTCAAAATCCACCATGTCTAACTCTATCAAGTCAGCAAATATGACTCTATGAAGAATAGTAATAGGACAATGTTTGTACAGTTGTTTCATAAAAATTGACTCCCCTACTGGTGTGGAAATTAGGAAAGGTTCAGGAATCCTTTCGGGACTCATTTTGAAATTCACAGCTACAAGTGGGGTCACATAAGAGAAACTTGACCCAGGGTCCAACAACACATAAACATCAAAGTAAAAGACAAGGTGCATACAAGTAACAACATCCGGAGAGTCCTCCTGCTCTTGATAGGATGGTAAGGCATAGAATCTGTTCTGGCACTGATCGCCAGCAGTGCTAGATGAATGGCCATGAGCAGGGGTGGGACGGGGTACAGGAGCTGGTGCACTAGTAGTCTGCACCTGAGGTTGGGAACCTCTATTCCTCTGCCTAGCATGCGGGCAATATCTAAGTCTGTAGCCCAGCTTTCCATAATCAAAACAACCCCTCTAGTCTACTAAACACTCATCAGGATGGTTCCTACCACACTTAGCACAAGAAGGACAGAGGGGTCTGTTACTTACACTATTCTGCGACCTAGATATAGAAGACTTGTACCCTTTCTCCTGTCTGCCTCTAGGCGCAGGAGCACTAGCTAATAAAGGTTATGGCATAGATGAACGACTCTAGAATTATGGATGGTTCCCTCCTTGGGACCTATCCTGACAATTCTTATGCTGCTCAGATATAGACCTCTTGTTACCCCTTAATCTATCTCTCTCTCTTATCTTGTATTCCTCTATCTGTTGTGCATGTATCATCAACCTAGATAGATCCATATCCCTATTCAATATTGCAGTCCTACACTACTTCAGTACCAAACCAGAAACACCTTTCATAAACTTTCTCATACTAGCTCTGCTGTTAGAAATCAAATCAGACGCATACTTGGCCAACTGGTAGAACTTCAAGTAATACTCCTTAACAGTTATAGAGCCTTGCCTTAAGTTTATGAACTCCTCAATCTTCTCTTCCCTTATATGAAGAAAAAAGAACTTATCCAAGAATGCATCTTGGAACACCTGCTAAGTCATAGGAGCAACACCCACACCTCTACCCTTTTTCCATGCTACCACCCAATCATAAGCAATGTCTTTCAACCTGTATGACGCCAACTCAACACTTTCTACCTCAGAAGCATGCATCACCTATGTGATCTTTATCACCTCCTCAAGGTATAACTATAGGTACTCACCTGCTTTAGACCCATAAAACTCTAGCGGATTCATCCGTATGAAATCACAAATCCTAGCTGTTTTGTAGCTGCGGCCTGGTTATTGGCATGAACATAAGTTGTGACTTCTTGGGCTAACGCCTGAAAGGACGCTCAAAACTTAGCCTGAGACACTATCTCATTTAAGGGATCAACAGGCTAAGGTTGCTCATTATCATTTCTGCGGGCGTTCGCTCTTAGGGGAGGCATTTTCTAAAATAGGAGAGCACGAATTATTAGATGAGAGGGACAACTGTAGGCACGATAGAATCTGAAAGAAAGAAATAACTTTTTCCTAAAATGTCAAGTAGCCTCTTGTCATAGATGTGGCGCGCTACACACTGATGATCAAGACTCTACTTAATGTGGCTTGTCAGACTCCCTAAGTCTCCTTAAACGTTACGCTTTGATACCAAGTTTGTAATGACCCAAAATCTCCTCTCAGGACGTCACACAGTGCTTATGGCTACAAGTAGCCCCAAGCTAACCTTTTAAACCTGTCACTACATAAAATAACTCATTTCGAGAAGAAATAAACAAAACACTGGCATTGTCGTAACAAATGATAGAAAATACAAAGAAATTACTTGGTCCAAACAACCACAATACTGGAAATCTCAACATACTAACAATCTGATAACTAGTCTAACAAAGACTCTACTACTCAAGTCTACTAGAGAGCCATTGGTACAGGTACCCAACTGACTCAAACTATATTGAAAGCAATAATATATCTACTAATAATACTGAAATGTATGAAGATAGGTCCTCGAACGAATAAGTCTAACCACTATAGAGATATAGACAAAGGTACTCGTAAATCACTGACGAGGCTGGGACTGAGCACTTAAACCTACATTGTAAGACAATGTAGCACATAGACGTATATGCGGATCAACACTTGGGAATGTACTGAGTATATGGGGGTGTATGCATGTACATAAAACAATATCCATGCTTTTTAATCAATTCATGCATACAAATATGAATGACTTACATAGCTTGAATAAGTCTAATATAATAAGCTCATATATTATGTAGAATGAAACATGTAACACAAATCTCGTAAGACATTATACTTTAGCTTTAAAATCTATACTCTCCTCTTATTCTCATTACTAGAAGGCTGAAGGAAGCTTTAAATAATACTTTCAACTCATGCATATATCTCATGGAGAGTAAAACGTCTTTAATGCTCAAGAACTTAGAACTGTTTTAACTCAAAACACTTGTAACTCAGAATTATATAACTCTTACTAGTAAAGAAAACAACTTTCTTCTTGGGAAAATTTTACTTCAAGAAACTATTCCAAAAAATCTTACTAATAGGGAAAAATACAAATAAGTTGTTTTTTTACTGTTTACTAGTAGGAAAAAAAATTCTCTTAAGGAAAACATCTCATCTTAAGGGAAATTACTTTTGAAAGCAAATCTGCAAACTTTACTATTAGGAAAATCACTTATCTCAAAGCTTTAGGGAGGTTCTCTTAACTGAAATAAACCATGTGAGCTACATGGAGTCCAACATCTTGTCGTCCTAAGGAAGAAACCTCACGTTGGGTAGAGGCATCATACTCTTGCCAAGGAGTATAACCTTAACTCAGTGATCACTTATCTCGGCCTCGAGCCCATAAATCTCAATCCTACAATGGCATATAGTTCTGGGGTATGAAACCATAGTAACTTACCCAACTCGGTGCTAAATACTACTTCCTTTAGTTAGCTACGCTAATCTCAGGGAAATCCACTTTAAGATAATCTCATGGTTCATAAGAACCCAACTATAAAATCAGTAATCTCATTTGGTAAAGTGGACTTCAAAGCTACTATGACCATTAAGGTCAAAACTTTCTCAATGATCTCAAAATACTGAATCATGGGTACTTATAGCACAAAAGTTCATAAAAACTGAAATCTCAAGTAGGGTTTAAGAACCCATAATTAAATCTCAAGGTAAGACACATCAAAATGCATACTAGATGCCATAAGGATACACAAATCATATAGAAATCTGGAATGTTCAGCAATTTGTCTCAAAATCTCAAAATACTCATGTACTTCAATTTCTAGAACACTGGCAAATCTCAAAATCTCATCCTAGTAATATTGGGTATGAAATCACACTTCAAATTCATAGGAGAACTCATAAAGTCATATATCTTTGTAATTTAAAACAAGTTTTGGGCACAAGGACGAAAGAATTGTCCTTGTTGATACAAGAAATACAAGGGAACACAAGAAAAGGCTCAAAACAGTCCACAAATCAAGAGGAATCCGAGGACCCCTTTTAGAGCTAGTTTCGGCCAACAACAACAACACAAGTATCACGAGTTGACAAGGTGTTTTAACACCAAAACAGCAACAATACAACAAGAACAAGATGAACACAATGAACACAAGATTCGGATTCAACAAGAACAAACGATTACAAGATACAAACACTAACACAATTGCAAGAAAGGTAAAGATAGATAGTGAGACATAGATTATTACAAAGATTAGGAACTAAAGAGTATATCAAACTCAAAAACCCCTAATGAATGTAACAACAACACCACACTCTTACGGTGACCACCAAGGGAATGAACTCGCCTCAAGATCTACCGTTTCCAAGCAAGGATCAATATTGGCTTTTCCAAGCCCTATGCTAAAGATGACTTTTCCAAGTCCTACCACTAAGTGTGTACACTCTCAAAAGAGAGAAGATATTTCCTTTCAATACTTCATCTTTCTAAAATCTGAAAACTAATGAAAATAAGACTAAGGGGGCCTATTTATAGTGTATTACAAAGAAGACAAAAGACCACTTTGCCCTTAATGAGAGGGGCGGCCATGGTGTGTAAATACACCATGTGTAATGTCCAAAATACCCTTAATTAGGGTCCAAAACCGTGAGTCCTCAACCTTAAATTCTCCAAGCAATCTTCCACACGCGAGATTGCTTTAAGTAGCACTCAAAACGGGTCCTCCATGCATGTTCTTGTTTTCCCGAGGTGACCAAGTCTTGAGTCTCTATGTGTTGGCCTCCAAAAATGTCATCAAAAGATAAGATGGCCATTTGTCCCGTATCATCCTCCCCTTCTTGAAAAGGATTCGACCTCGAATCCAAACCTTGCAAAACCGAAGAGAGGACAAACAAATACAAATTCCTCATGGCATGAGGGTTAGGGTTAGCATTACAAATCATCTCAACATGCCAAGGTTGCACATATTTGCAATATAACCAAGAATCCTTTGAAATGAATATTAAAAACTCAATAAAAGATGTGCAAAGGATTTGGTTATAGGATACATCAAAAGTAACACTTTGCTTGTCATGTTGACCAAGCAACAAGTTTGGTGCACCAACATCACCATTTCTAAATTTGGCACCGGGGTCAAATGGGAAAAGTGGCCATAGACACGGGTCTCGACAACACTTCCCTTTCCCGTGGTCTACACCTAAACTAAATGACATACTCTCTACAATAACATACATATCATCCAAATCAAATAGAGAGTAGAGAAAGGTATCACTCAAATCGACTTCTACTAAGGTGCTCTCATGTGTGTACTCACTACTAGTTTCCCAATAATCACTATGAGTACTCTCAACAAAGAAATCACACAAAGTAGAAGAAGGAGTAGCTTCCGCAACTACACATTCCTTACCCTTAAGAGTACTCTCATCTTCCAAGAAGAGATTTCCCTCTTTAGGAGGAATGTTGTCACACCATAGTGGGTTAGCATATAGGCTATAGCTTCCAAGGCAAGCTATACCGTCATTTTCACCACTAGGTTCATTAGAAGTGTTTAAATCATCTTCAAACAAGACATTACACCTAAAGAGAGTGTGATCTACCTCACGGACAGATTTGGAATAAGCAAGTTCCTCGCACTCTAAATGATCAATATCAAGTTTCAAGGATGTTCCAAACACAAGATTACCCCAAGAAGAGATCTCGGGTTCACCCCCACTTTGTTGACCAACATTTTTAAATACTTCACTCACTTGATTCCTATTAAGCACATCACACACATACTCAAGTGGGGAACAATTTTCACCAATAAGTTGATCAACACCAATTACACAAGACGATGTACTTCCGTTCAACATATAAGCTTCAACACTAGGTGGACATAAATTGATCTTACAAGAAGAGTCAATTTCGTCATCAATAGGATCAACTAGTGTATCCAAACTCTCAATATGTACATCATCAACAAGAGGCAAGGAATCATTAGACTCATAAATAAGTAAGCTACTACTCACACTCAATGGCTTACTAGCCACACAATTGTCATTCACATGCACTAAAGTGTAAGAGTTAGCTATTTTACCTTTAAGATCTTGAGTAGACTCTTCCTTGCCGTGAGGTGAAGGTCCTCCACAAGCTTGGGCAGCAACTTCCTTTTGGCATTGTTCGCCTTCGCTTGCCATGTTGGTACCTACACAAATGTCCTTAGAAATGGAAGGACAACCAATGTTAGCACGGTTTGGTGGTAATCCCCTCACTTCGCTCAACACAACCTCTCCTTTTTCCACTCTCGGATTACCACCTTTCACTCCCTTACTCCTCTCAATCTTTTGTCTCTCATAATAATTTGAATTGGAGTAGGTAGGAACTTCTTTTTGCGGCCCGGGCAGAATGTACGTCTCGAGGCAATTTCCCCATCGGTCTCTTACAATATTAGGCCAATTTTTCACGTTAGGAACTTGATGTCGTGCAAACCAATCGGCACCCAAGCTCATATGACCGTAGGTTAAGGAGCAAACATCGCACCACACCTCCTCATGGTAATCAAATTGGGAGAAGACAACTTTTACCCTCTCGGTAACCTTGAACTCGCCCAAGTAGTATGGAACAAGTAAAGGTTCTCGCAATAACCCCAAGTAATCAACCATGGACGGAAAAATGTAGTTTCCATAGTACCTATCATTCAACACCATAAGGCAGCCCGGTATCCCACAAATAGTCACCTTTCCGGAGTGTACACTCCTTCTTGGATCTACATTGTAAGGCATACGAGTACCCCTTAGTTTTGGAGATGCATATCCTCTTCTTTTCATTGGACATCCTCCACTAGAGCTAGTATAACCATTCACACTATATCGACCTTGATAAGAAGTACTACAAGGTGGAGAATATGGATCTTCATACTCCTCACGTGTACCCTCATCATAGCTCTCATAAGCTTTGCAAACAAAAGGGTTATACCTAACACCAAATCTAGGTTCGGAGTAAGAAGTGTAAGACTCCTCACATGCCCCAACATCATCACAAGATCCATCACGAGGTCCTACATCATCTCCAAAGTTACCATAAGCACTAGGCACTTCATTCACCTCATTTTCTCCCTTAAAACAGTAACTTTCAAATCTGCCCAAGTCTCGATCATGGCTATTTTCATAGCCTCCGCAATCTCCCTCAACTTCGTAGCCATAAAACCCTTCACTACAATCATAGTCTCCCATGTTGTAGTCACAATAATCCCCGGCTATCGAAGACATGTTCCCCTTATATCACCCTTTAAACCTACAAAATGAACAAACAAGATTAGTAGTAAAGCTCCTCACCAACACTCGTATACACTCACCTTTGTGATTCTCATAATTGGAGCGGCGAATATTGAAAGTTGCTTATACTCCGGTAGTCAATAGGATGTCAATTCTACTTGGCGGCCGGAATAGATTCTTGTTTGATCGACTCAAGACACAAAAATAAAATTCATTTACGAACTTGGGACAAAGAAGTCACTACGAGTTTAAAAATGAGAAAAAAACACAAACAACGAAGACACGAAGAAACGGATTCAATAATTAATCTACAACTAAGTAGGTGATTACTAGTTGTTAATTAATTCTAGAATCAAGACATGAAACTAATGAAACAATAAGATGAAACTAAGAATCTAAAATTTTTTGAGCTCGGAAACATTGCGTGAACAGTAGCAGTGATGACATGGCAGTCACGTATTGGTTTCGGCCCCACACAACTTTTGTTGTCCAATTTCAAGTCTTGGTCAATTTTTTTTTTTCAATTTGGACTTTGGTGGAATTTGTTTAAGGAGGGAAATTCAAACAAGTCTTGGAGCCCTTTTCAATTTCAAGTTTTCAAGACTTGACTTTATTGTACTTCTCCTTAAAACATGGATCCGTAAATCATGGAAAAGTGTTGGAAAGTGGTTGAGACTTGATTGATAGGTCTTTGTTGGTTGTAGTGTCTTTCAAGACTAACAAATAGTACACCTTTTTCCTTCAACTTTTTGGATTTAGCATTCACTTTATCTTCAACAATATATGAAGGTGGTGATGAACATCAATAACAACAACAACAACAACAAGAACTACAACAATAATCTTCAAGAACACCAACAATTTTTCACACGGCCAACTCCAATCCACAATAACAATATCTCCAACACTTGGCCAAGACAACTACAACTTCAACAAAATGGTTTTCAACCCACCAATTAACAACAATATCACGTGGCCAAGCTTATGACAACAACAAGATGAAAACCACAAGGCCAAAACAGTTCACCACAACAAGGTCAACAATCTCACGGCTAAGACCACAAGGATAGCAACAACAATCGACTAAGTCCCCTTTGTGTTGTGTTTTCGATTTTACAAATGGTGAAAGGTGTGATGAACAACAAGAATACAACAACAACCTTTCAAGATCTACAACACCACCACAACACAAGGCCTTCAACTCGGTCAAGGCTAGAACAACAACAACATCCAATCGGCCACACTTGTTCACAACAATAATATTAACAATTTAAGCTCAAGTTTGGATCGACTCAAAGTGTTAGTGAGGAACAAAACTAACACTACAAACACACAAGACAAGTAAAATACTCCTAGACCTAGACTCAAGAACAAATCTCGGCCAAGAACACCACAAGAACACAATTTCGGCCAAGACAACAACAATGGACAGATTGCAATTTTTCTGAAATTTTCAGATTTCAACTTTTTTTTTTTTTTTTTTTGTAGTTTTCAAGTCTCAAGCCCAAGATTGATCTTGTTAGAACAAAATCAAAGATGGCTCTGATACCAAATGATACAAGAAATACAAGGGAACACAAGAAAAGGCTCAAAACAGTCCACAAATCAAGAGGAATCCGAGGACCCCTTTTAGAGCTAGTTTCGGCCAACAACAACAACACAAGTATCACGAGTTGACAAGGTGTTTTAACACCAAAACAGCAACAATACAACAAGAACAATATGAACACAATGAACACAAGATTCGGATTCAACAAGAACAAACGATTACAAGATACAAACACTAACACAATTGCAAGAAAGGTAAAGATAGATAGTGAGACATAGATTATTACAAAGATTAGGAACTAAAGAGTATATCAAACTCAAAAACCCCTAATGAATGTAACAACAACACCACACTCTTACGGTGACCACCAAGGGAATGAACTCGCCTCAAGATCTACCGTTTCCAAGCAAGGATCAATATTGGCTTTTCCAAGCCCTATGCTAAAGATGACTTTTCCAAGTCCTACCACTAAGTGTGTACACTCTCAAAAGAGAGAAGATATTTCCTTTCAATACTTCATCTTTCTAAAATCTGAAAACTAATGAAAATAAGACTAAGGGGGCCTATTTATAGTGTATTACAAAGAAGACAAAAGACCACTTTGCCCTTAATGAGAGGGGCGGCCATGGTGTGTAAATACACCATGTGTAATGTCCAAAATACCCTTAATTAGGGTCCAAAACCGTGAGTCCTCAACCTTAAATTCTCCAAGCAATCTTCCACACGCGAGATTGCTTTAAGTAGCACTCAAAACGGGTCCTCCATGCATGTTCTTGTTTTCCCGAGGTGACCAAGTCTTGAGTCTCTATGTGTTGGCCTCCAAAAATGTCATCAAAAGATAAGATGGCCATTTGTCCCGTATCACTTGTTCAAACCCCACATACCTTAGATTGTAACTTAGATGAACAAACTTGCTTGAGACTCTTTTTCTTACTCTTGAGAGAGGGTTCTTAAGCCTTGGACTTGGGGAACTCGAATCTCAACTCAATTTGTAGAATCTATGATGAGTTCTTGAATTTCTTGGAGAAGGGTTTTGGGTATGTTCTTGAGGAAGAAACCCTAGCCTTTTGATGTTTTGGGAGATAATGAAGTCATATGCTTTGTTTTGCATATATCTAAGTGTTAAAAGGGTAAAAAGGCCAAAAATTCCTTCTAAAACAACTTAAAAACACTGAATGGGATTTTCGACGGTCGGAGTGATGGTCCGTTGCTAGTTTGATGGCCCATTGGATCGTCCATCGCACATTGGTCAGAAAAAGGCCACACTGCCTCAGTTGCAACGATCTTAATGATGGTCCGTCACTAGCTTGACGGTCCATCATCTTAGCCATCACACTTGGGCTAGAAGAGGGATTCACTGCCTTGGTTTTGAGGGTCTGTGCGATGGTCCATCGCAAGCTCGATGGTTCGTCAACCTATTCGTCACACCTGGGCGGTTTCAACAGCTCTTAGTAAAACGCCCATAACTTCTCACCCTGCTACCGTATTTAGAAAAAATTGGTATTGTTGAAAAGCTAATTCAATTTCCCACATGATAGAAAGCTAATTCAATTTCAATCATGGTTAAAACACTAATCACTTGGGAATTCACTTCTTAATATTTTAGGGTCGAAATTACACTTAACTTGACACGCTCTTAGGCTCAGACTATAAGGTAACTTTTGCGGGGTCTTATAATATCTCCCCTTTGGGAACATTCATCCCCGAATGCCTCTCGTTAGACTAAGAACATAGGAAAAACTGAGTACACATAGCTGAAGCAATTTGATAAACGGGCTTAAAATCTTTCTAAACTCTTGAATACTTCGGAAATTACAAGAACTTATGTAAGAATGGATACATAGCTGAACTTTAGATTAGAAGGGCTGAAGGAAGGAAGAATAATTCCTTCAGCTTGGTCTGAACTCACGAAGAAGATATGCCGGTACTTGGCTTGCATGTCTGCTTCTGCCTCCCAAGTAGCGCCCTCAACTGACTGGTTTCGCCACAAAACTTTGACCATGGGAACCTCTTTGTTCCTCAATATGCGGATCTAGAAATCTAGAATCTCAACAAGAATCTAATCAAGTGAAAGACAGTTCTGAATATCAACACTTTCTGAAAGATCCACTATAACGGAATCACCAATATGTTTTTTATGCGTGGAGACATGAAAAATAGTATGAACGGCTGATAACTCTACAGGAAACTCAATTTCATAGGCTACTTTATTAACACTGCTCAAGACTCTATAGGGTCCCATATAACGGGGACTAAGCTTCCCCTTTTTACCAAACCTCTTAACCCCTTTCATGGGTGAAATTTTTAAGTATACCAAATCACCCACCTCAAACTCTAGATCCCTTCTTCTCACATCAGCATATGACTTTTGAAGACTCTGAGATATCTTCAACCTTTCTCTAATCAACTTTACTTTTTCCATAGCCTTTAATACCGCATCAGGTCTAATCACTGCAATTTCACCCACTTCAAACCAACCTATGGGTGATCTACATCATCTACCATACAAAGCCTCAAATGGTGCCATTCGATGCTAGCATGGTAACTATTGTTATAAGAAAACTCTATCAATGACAAATGCTCATCCCAACTACATTTGATGTCAAGAGCACATGACCTCAACATATCTTCTAGAGTCTGAATGGTCCTCTCAGCCTGACTATCTATCTAGGGATGAAAAGTGGAACTCAAATGAACTTGGGTACCAAGACCCTGCTGAAACGCTCTCCAAAACTGAAAAGTAAACTGAGTACCCTTATCCGAAATGATAGACAAGGGTACTCCATGCAGCCTGACTAGCTCCCGAATATACAATCTAGTATAATCCTCAACTATATAAGATGTATGCATGGGCAAGAAATATGCGAACTTAGTCAACCTGTCAATAATAACCCAAATAGAATCATGATGAAGATGCGAAAGAGATAAACTAGTCTTGAAGTCCATATTCACCTCTTCCCACTTCCAAGTGGGTATACCAAACTCTTGCATAACACCACCAGGTGTTTGGTGTTCTACCTTAACCTTTTGGTACGTTGTACACTTTGCTACAAACTTAGCTATATTTTTCTTCATACCACTCCACCAATAGATTTCCCGCAAGTAGCGGTATATCTTGGTAGCGCCGGGATGAATAGAATACCACGCGCCATGCATTTCAGCCATAATCCTCTACCTCAGATCATCAACACACGGAACACACAATCTACCCTACAATCTTAACACGCCATCTCCCCCTTGGAAGAAAACCTCTACCTTTTGGTCCTTAACTGACTCCTTCAGTCTGACCAAACTAAGATCTCTGTCTTGCTTCTCCTTTACTTCCAAAACTAAAGAAGATTCAGAACTACTCTGCACCAAATTACTCCCCTCATCAAAATCAAGCAACCTAACACCCAATCTAGCCAGAAAGTACACATCACGAGCTAACTCTTTCTTACCTTTTCCATATGAGTAACACTACCCATGGACAACCTGCTAAGGGTATCCGCCACTACATTGGCCTTGCCTGGGTGATACAACACACTCATATCATAGTATTTTAACAACTCTAACCACCTTCTCTGCCTAAGATTCAAATCTATCTGAGTAAGCACATACTGCAGGCTCTTATGATCAGTAAACACATCAACGTGGATACTATACAAACAGTGTCTCCAGATTTTCAAAGCAAAGACCACAACAGCTAATTCAAGATAATGGGTTGGGTAGGTCTTTTCATACGACTTTAATTGTCTAGAGGAATAGGCTATAACCTTACCTCTTTGCATCAATACAAAACCCAAACCAACTCTAGAGGCATCACAATACACCATAAATACATTTGTACCATCAGGCAAAGTCAACACAGGGGCTGAAGTAAGTCGAGTCTTCAACTCTTGAAAACTCCATTCAGATAAATCTGACCACTGGAACTTAACTTTATTTTTGGTCAACCGGGTCATGAGATCTGCAATAGAAGAGAAACCTTCAACAAAACGGCAATAGTAGCTAGCTAGACCCAAGAAACTCCTAATGTCAGGTTGAGAGATAGGTCTAGGCTAATTTCTTACCGTTTCTGTCTTTTGGGGATCAACTCTAATGCCTTCGACTGAAATGATATGACCCAAAACGACTACTGATCTTAGCCAAAGTTCAAACTTATTGAATTTGGCGAACAACTGGTGATCTCTAAGAGGTTGCAAGACAATTCTAAGATAATCTACATGGTCGTTCTCAGAACGGGAGTACACAAGGATATCATCTATTAAAACAATTACAAACATATCGAGATATTTCTTTAACACTCAATTCATGAGGTCTATAAAGGCTGCTGGGGCATTGGTTAGCCCAAAAGACTTGACCAGAAACTCAAAGTGACCATAGCAGGTTCGAAAGGCTGTCATTGGAATATAACATTCCCTCACTTTAAGATGATGATAGAAGGATCTATGGTCTATCTTAGAGAAATAACTCGCACCTTGCAACTAATCAAATAGGTCATCAATTCTGGGAAGAGAATACTTATTTTTTACTGTAACCTTTTTAAGCTGACGATAGTCAATGCACATACCCGATGAACCATCTTTCTTTTGCACGAATATAACAGTTGTGCCCCAATGAGAAATATTGGGCCTTATGAAACCTTTATCTAAAAGATCTTTGAGTTGCTCTTTCAACTTCTTAAGCTCTGCAGATGCCTTACGGTATGGCGAAATAGAAATGGGCTGAGTGTCAGAAAGAAGGTCAATCCCGAATTCTATCTCTTTTTCGGGAGGTACCCCTGGGAGATCTTCTGGAAAAATACATCAGGAAACTTATTAACAATGCTGACTGGATGAATAGTTGAAGCCTGGGACTTAGTGTTTTTGACTCTGATTAGGTGATAAATGCAACCTTTGGATATTAGCTTTTTGGACTTAAGATAGGAGATAATGACTCTTGGGAGATACCAAACTCTCGGACCACTCAAAAACTATTTCATCAGGAAACTAAAACTTGACCACATGGGTACGACAGTCTATAGATTCATAATAAGAATGAAGCCAATCCATACCCAGAATAAGGTCAAAATCCAAAATATCTACCTATATCAAGTCAGCAAATATGACTCTATTAAGAACAATAACAGGACATTGTTTATACACTTATTTAGCAACAATTGACTCCCCTACAAGTGTGGAAACTAGAAAAGGCTCAGGAATCCTTTCGGGACTCATTATGAAATTCACAGCAACAAGTGGGGTCACATAAGAGAAACTTGGACCGGGTCTAACAACACATAAACATAAAAGTAAAACACACGAAGCATTCCAGTAACAACATTGGGAGAGTCCTTCTCCTTACGGTATGGTAAGGCATAGAATTTTTTCTGGAACTGACCGCCAGCAGTGCTAGATGAAATGCCCTGAGCAAAGGCGGGATGAGGTACAGGAGCTGGTGCACTAGTAGTCTATGCCTGAGTTCGGGCATCTCATTTTTCCTACCTAGCATACGGACCATCTCTAAGTCTGTGGTCCAGCTTGCCACAACCAAAACAACCGAGGTGGTCCGCTAATCACTCATCGAGATTGTCCCCACAACACTTAGCACAAGGAGGATTGCTGATACGGTTAGGACAGCCACACGGCCTTTCACACGAAGCCAAGCTCGGGAATTACAAAAACTCCAAGCTTTGTTCATGCAAATGGCCGTGTGTGAGTTGGTGATTGAACCAACCAAGGACTTAAACGTTTTTATGTGTGAAGAGGGGTCCTAATGTGTAATAAACTACTCTCCAAGGTTGGCACAAGAAGCAAGGGCGGATGAGTCATTTTACCCCTTTCCTTTTGTAGTATAAATAGAAGATGTGAGAGAGTTATTAGATAGTTTTTGAAATCTGATTTTTGTAACCTAAAATATCACAACATTTCCTCTCTCTCTTCCACTCTTGGAGCCGCCTCCAACATCTCACAAGTAGAGGAATACTTGTGTTGTATCTTTGGCTAGAAACAAGGGTTTTGAGGTCTTTGAGTGCCTCTTGGTCCTTGTAAGAACTTGGTGTTTACATTCTCTAGACTTAGGGTCCTCTCTTGATGTTAGGGTTCTTAGTATCTTGAATGTTATATGTCAAGTTATCTATCTTTTCTTTATCTTGTTGTTGTTGTTGTTGTTAATTTTGTTATCTTTAAAGACTAGTGAAGCCGTGTGGGGCTACTTTCGATTCACTAGCATTCTTGTTCATCTATTTGCTCTCTTGTTGTGTGCTGAAAACTGAAAATTGAACTTGTTATTCTTGTGTTGTTGGACTGAAATCCGAACCTACTTGTAGCTCTTGGTGTTGTTGGTTTGATCTTGTATCATTTGGTATCAAAGCAAGACCGGTTGTGTTCCAACATAACCCATCTTGGGCTAGTTCACGGTCTAAACAAGCAATACCAAAGGGAAGTTCTGAAAAATCTGTCCATTAAAAGTTGAAAACCGAGAATGATGTTGCATGTCTAGACCTAGGCGTTATTTTGCTTGTTTAGTGAGTTTCTAGTGTTGGTTTCTTTCTCACCAACACTAAGGTGTCTAGATCCGAAAGTTGAGCTTGAAAACTTGAACATTGAGTAGTGACTTGAAGTGGCCGAAGGTTGTATGTTGTTGATGAGCAAAAGGAAAAATCGGTGGTTATGTGTTATGTGCTAAAGAAGTTGATGGAGTTTGTTGAGGTGTTCATCTTTTGAACTTGTTCATCTTGTTCATCTTGTTGTGTGCTCAAGTTGTAAGACAAGTTATAAAGTTGTTGTGAAAGACTTGCACCCCTCACCCTCTAGTCTTGTCAATCACTTTTCCCTAATTCAAGGAGCCTTGTTTTGTGGGATTGGTCAACCAAACACCACTTTCTTGAGTTTGAAAAGGTTGAAAGACTACAAGATTTTATTTTTCCCACCAAAACATTTTGCAAACTATAACAAGTTGTGTGAATATTAACACAAAAAAAAAAAAAAAAAAAAAAGATAAGAGGAACGGGTGGAACCATTGCATGCTGCCACGTCACTATAAGCTCAACTTAGGATATTCTTTGGTTGCAAATTGTTGATCCTTGGTTTCCCTTAATTGGTCCTAGAACTAACTAACAAACTAGTACATTCCTACTAGGTTGTCAACTAGTTCCTTGAACCGTTTGTTCGTGTCAACGATTATTTGAGTGCTTTTATTCGTTTGAATGAGTTGCTGATTTTTGATTCTAGTCCGGCAAGAATTCTTTGAGTCTTCAAACAAGAATCCATTCCGGATAAGAGCTCACTCATACCTTGAAAATTTCACGGTTACTAGCCAATTATACAACACTTGTGGAACACGAACTTGTGGTGAACTGAAGCGGATAATATCTTGACAATGGAAGGAGCTACGTCTCATAATGCGGATACTAATGCCCTTGATTCTATGAGGGTCACTCTTGAGGCCGTTACCCGGACACTTGAAAGGTTGAATTCTGAATTTGGGGCCGTGAGAGGGGACTTGGCAGCCATAAAGGGGGAAGTGTCGACTATTAGTGGGAGATTAGAACAAGTGGAGAGTCAAAGGAACTCTCGTCCTTCTACTCCTCTACACGTATCTACCAATGGTCATGATAGGACCTCCTCCGCAACCATCACCCCCGAAACAGTCCACCAAATGCTAAATGCACCCCAAGCTCCACTAAATACCGCAAGTCAAACTACCTATTTTCCTCCAAACCGAGACTCCACTAGACCACTACATTTCCAAGCCCCTCCAATTCCACAAGAGGGATTTGGACGACAAGTACCTCCACTAAATCCGAACCTTCCATTCCAAGCTCCATTAACCCAAAGACCGCAAATTCCAAATCCTCCGACTCAAAACGGCCAAGGCCGACCAGCCCACTTTGAAGGATACGGTAGAGGGGAGTATGAAGGAGATGGAGCCTTTGATGATTCTTATATGAGGGAGGAGGAGTTAAGAGGGGGTCGAGGAGAACCTAGGAGATACCGGGGGTATGGAGATAGGGGAAACCGACACCAAGAGAGAGACGTAGGCATCAACACCATCAAGTTGAGCCTACCCATCTTTAAGGGTGAAAGTGATCCCGAGGCCTACTTAACTTGGGAATCGGCTTGTGACAAAGTTTTCCAAGTTAATGACATCTCGGACGAAAAGAAGAGTTGCTACGCTATAGCTCACCTCGAGGGCTATGCTAACACTTGGTGGGAGTATGTTAAACGATTTGGTAATGAATTAGTCGATGGGCAGCCACCACCTTGGTTTCGGTTGAGGTATTTGATGAGACAACGATACCTTCCCGAGAGATATCGTCATGAGTTGCTTGCTAGGTTATATGGCTTGCGGCAAGGGGGCAAGAGTGTGATGGCCTATTTTGACGAGTTCCAACAACTCATGTTGAAACTTGATCATCGTGGGGAGCAAATCAGTCATGACATCATCCGGTTCAAGTGTGGGTTGAACAAAGAGATCTCCACTCATTTGACCCTTCATCGGTTTGAAACCATCGACGGTATATTCCAAGCGGCCCTAGAGATTGAAAGGGAACTTAAGGAGAGATCATCCCTCAAGGCAAGGGTACAAGCTCCCTCGGGTTGGCCCAAAAACAAGGACCAACCCGCCCCTACGAAGCTGCCCGAGTCCAAAACAGTCCACTACGAGTCCAAAACAGTCCCTAAATTCCCTCCGAAACCGGAGGCTCACAAATATCCCAACCCAAAGGGATTCCAATGCTTCAAGTGCCAAGGTTGGGGGCATAAGGCCAATGAATGTCCGAACCGGCGCAATGTGATCCTACGAGAAGGGAAAGTGTACTACCTTGGTGAGGAGGTGGTTTCCGAAAGGGGGGAGGATGAGGCCGAGCCTCAAGATGGAGAGGAAGCTGAAAATGGGCCGAATGATGATGAATTAGATGGTAGTGAAGATGCCTATCCACAAGAAGGGGAGTGTGTGGTTCCTAACTTTGTGGTTAGACGTGTCATGATTAGTAAGGCGATAGATGACCCGAGTCAAAGGGAAAATCTATTCCATACTAAGTGTCTTGTAAAGGGGAGTGTGTGCACCTTGGTGATTGATAGTGGTAGTTGTACGAATGTTGCGAGCCAAGCTATGGTAAATTTCTTGAAGCTGCCAACTACACCACACACTAGTCCTTACAAGCTACAATGGTTGAACGATTGTGGTGAATTAAGGGTCGCAAGGCAATGTGTGATTCGGTTTAAGGTAGGAAACTACCACGATGAAGTGCTTTGTGACGTGATCCCAATGCAAGCATGTCACTTGTTGTTAGGTAGACCATGGCAATATGATAGGTCTACTAAACACGATGGGAGGTCCAACCGGTATACGCTTGAGAAGGATGGCCGAAAGGTCACACTTCACCCTCTTTCACCCTCCCAAGTACATGAGTGGCATCAAAAGATGAGAGAGTTAAAAGGAAAGGGAAAGGAAACCGGGAAAGGAGAAAAGGGGGGGGATGCCGTAGGTGAGGAAGTAGGGCCATCCGAATCTGTCCCAACCACAAAGGAGATGGAAAACGTAGTGATGTTGGCTAGGAGGAAAGAACTCTTCGTGGACCATGATGAAAACAAGCCGATGTTACTGTTGGCCCATTGTTTTAATACTAACCCCACTAATTCTTCCATTTCCCCTTTGATTTCTTGTGCGTTGCAGGAGTATGAAGATGTATTTCCTCAAGAACTTCCGCAAGGATTGCCCCCACTTCGGGGAATTGAGCACCAAATTGATTTGGTGCCGGGTTCACAACTTCCAAACAAACCGGCCTATAGGAGCAATCCCATGGACACTAAGGAGCTTGAGAGGCAAGTTGAAGAGCTTCTCAACAAGGGATACATCAAGGAAAGCATGAGTCCGTGTGCTGTTCCGGTGCTTTTGGTACCAAAGAAGGACGGAACTTGGCGCATGTGCGTCGATTGTAGAGCCATCAACAAAATCACTATAAGGTATCGTCATCCAATTCCTAGACTAGATGATATGTTAGATGAGCTCCACGGATCTTGTTTGTTTTCTAAAGTGGACCTTAGGAGCGGCTATCACCAAATTCGCATGCAACCCGGTGATGAGTGGAAGACCGCATTCAAGACCAAATTCGGTCTATATGAGTGGCTGGTCATGCCCTTCGGCCTTACCAATGCTCCTAGCACATTTATGAGGCTAATGAATCATGTAATGAAGCCTTATATTGGAAAGTTTGTGGTGGTTTACTTTGATGATGTGTTGGTGTATAGTAAATCTATTAATGATCATGTAATGCATTTGAGATGTGTGTTTGATGTGCTCCGAAAGGAGAAGCTGTATGCCAACATGGAGAAGTGTTCTTTTGGTGTTGATAAAGTTATATTCTTGGGTTTTGTCGTGAGCTCACGGGGTGTGGAAGTGGACGATTCCAAGATAGACTCTATCCGAAGTTGGCCGACCCCTAAAACTATTGGAGAAATCCGAAGTTTCCACGGGTTGGCAAGCTTTTATAGGAGGTTTGTCAAAGGATTTAGTTCCATAGCATCCCCCTTGACCGAGGTAATTAGAAAGGACGGACCCTTTAAATGGGGTGATGAGCAAGCTAGGGCTTTTGAGGCCTTGAAAGCTACGCTCATCTCGGCGCCTTTATTGCAATTGCCCGATTTTGATAAGATGTTTGAAATAGAGTGTGATGCTAGTAAAGTTGGTATCGGGGCTGTTTTGATGCAAGAAGGTAAGCCCGTTGCTTATTTCAGTGAAAAGCTCAAAGGGGCAACTCTTAATTACTCAACTTATGATTTGGAGTTGTACGCCCTTGTTAGAGCTTTGGGAAATTGGCAACATTATTTGTGGCCTAAGGAGTTTGTGATACGAACGGATCATGAGTCGTTGAAACACCTTAAGAGCCAAGACAAGTTGAATAGGCGTCATGCTAAGTGGATTGAGTTCATCGAGACTTTCCCTTATGTAATTCATTACAAAAGGGGAAAGGAAAATGTTGTTGCCGATGCCTTGTCTAGGAAGCATGTGCTTGTTGCTACCTTGTCTTCGAAATTGATGGGTTTTGAGAGCTTGCGGTTGTTGTATCCCGAGGATCCTACCTTTGCTCCTATTTTTAGGGAATGCGAAGAGTGGGGAAGGGACCGTTGGCTCAAGGAGAATAACCATTCCTCCTACTCTCGGTTCGATGGGTATTTGTTCAAAGGGAGGAGGTTGTGTGTTCCTTCTAGTTCTTGGAGGGAATTATTTGTAAGGGAGGCCCATGACGGAGGCCTCATGGGTCACTTTGGGGTAGACAAGACCCTCGGAATCTTAGAGGAGAACTTCTATTGGCCCAAAATGCGCAAAGACGTCACTAAAATTTGTAGTCAATGCGTGGCCTGCCGGAGTGCGAAATCTCGTCTCTTACCCCAAGGATTATACACCCCACTCCCTACTCCCCTTAGGCCTTGGTTGGACATCTCGATGGATTTTGTTTTGGGGCTGCCAAGGACTAGAAAGGGCCGAGATAGCATTTTTGTTATTGTTGATAGATTCTCTAAAATGGCTCATTTTATTCCATGTACTAAAACCGAGGATGCTAGTAGTGTAGCTTCATTATTTGTTGAACATGTTGTCAAGCTTCACGGGGTACCGAGGACTATTGTGAGCGATAGGGACTCCAAGTTCCTAAGTCTCTTTTGGAAGTCCATGTGGGGTAGGCTTGGAACGAAGTTACTTTTCTCCACGTCTTGCCACCCACAAACCGATGGCCAAACGGAGGTAGTAAATAGAACCTTAGGGTCTATGCTACGTTCTATGGTTAAAGGTAAACTGACTTCATGGGAAGATCACCTACCCTTAGTGGAATTTGCCTACAACCGGGTAATACATTCGAGCACGGGAATGACTCCCTTTGAATGTGTTTACGGCCTGAATCCCCTTACCCCTTTAGATCTCACTCCTTTGTCTAGTGATCTCATGACCAGCTTAGATGGAAACAAAAGAGCCGAGGCAATGAAGAAAATGCATGAGACGGTGCGGATCAAGCTTGAAAAGAAGAATCAAGAGATTGCCAAAAGGGCAAACAAAGGGAGAAGAAGGCTTGTGCTTGAACCCGGAGATTGGGTGTGGGTGCATCTTCGAAAAGACCGGTTTCCAGCTCATAGGAAGTCCAAATTGCTGCCAAGGGGTGATGGTCCTTTCCAAGTACTTGAGAGGATCAATGACAACGCCTACAAGATTGACCTTCCACCGGAATATCAAGTGCACAACACTTTCAACGTTGGTGATCTCTCCCTCGTGGATGCGGTTGAAGATGACCAAATGCTGAATTTGAGGCCAAATTCCTCTCAAGATGGAGAGGATGATACGGTTAGGACAGCCACACGGCCTTTCACACGAAGCCAAGCTCGGGAATTACAAAAACTCCAAGCTTTGTTCATGCAAATGGCCGTGTGTGAGTTGGTGATTGAACCAACCAAGGACTTAAACGTTTTTATGTGTGAAGAGGGGTCCTAATGTGTAATAAACTACTCTCCAAGGTTGGCACAAGAAGCAAGGGCGGATGAGTCATTTTACCCCTTTCCTTTTGTAGTATAAATAGAAGATGTGAGAGAGTTATTAGATAGTTTTTGAAATCTGATTTTTGTAACCTAAAATATCACAACATTTCCTCTCTCTCTTCCACTCTTGGAGCCGCCTCCAACATCTCACAAGTAGAGGAATACTTGTGTTGTATCTTTGGCTAGAAACAAGGGTTTTGAGGTCTTTGAGTGCCTCTTGGTCCTTGTAAGAACTTGGTGTTTACATTCTCTAGACTTAGGGTCCTCTCTTGATGTTAGGGTTCTTAGTATCTTGAATGTTATATGTCAAGTTATCTATCTTTTCTTTATCTTGTTGTTGTTGTTATTGTTAATTTTGTTATCTTTAAAGACTAGTGAAGCCGTGTGGGGCTACTTTCGATTCACTAGCATTCTTGTTCATCTATTTGCTCTCTTGTTGTGTGCTGAAAACTGAAAATTGAACTTGTTATTCTTGTGTTGTTGGACTGAAATCCGAACCTACTTGTAGCTCTTGGTGTTGTTGGTTTGATCTTGTATCAATTGCGGGGTCTATTACTTACACTGTTCTGCGACCTAGACATAGAAGACTTATTCCCTTGCACTTGTCTGCCTCTAGGAACGGGAGAACGACCTGATGAAGGTGCTAGTATAGACTAAGGGCTCAAGAACTGTGGGCGGTTCCCTCTATAGGACCTAGCCTGACCATACTCATGCTTCTTAGATTTGTCCCTCTTGTTTCTCATCACTTTATCTCTCTCTTATCTTGTTTGTCTCTATCTATTGTACATGTATCATCAACCTAAATAGGTCCATATCCCTATTCAGCATCTCTACCCTACACTCCTTCCGTACCAAACCAAAAACACCTATCACGAACTTGCTCATACTAGCTTGGGTGTCAGAAATCAAATTAGGAGAATACTTGGCCAACTGGTTGAACTTCAAGCAATACTCCTTAATAGTCATGGAGACCTGCCTTATGTTTAAAAACTCCTCAATCTTTGCTTCCCTCATCTTAAGTGAAAATAATGCATCTTGGAACACCTACTAAGTCATCGAAGAAACACCCTCACCTCTACCCATCTTCCATGCTACCACCCAATCATAAGCAATGTCTTTCAACCTGTATGACGCCAGCTCAACACTTTTTTTCTCAGAAACATGCATCACCTATGTGATTTTTCTCACCCCCTCAAGGTATAACTATAGGTCCTCACCTGCCTTAAACCCATAAAACTCTGATGGATTCATCCTCATGAAATCATGAAAAATAACAACAGCTAAATCACCTCCCTGCTAATTTACAACTGCGGCAAGGTTATTGGCCTTAATATTAGCGGTGACTCCTTGAGCTAAAGCCTAAAAGGACTCCCGAACCTCAGTATGAGACACTATCTCATTCAAGGGATCAACAGGCTTGGGTTGCTCATTATCGTTTCTATAGGCATTCGCTCTTCAAGAAGGCGTTTTTTGAAATGGGAGATCACGAATTATTAGATAAGAGGGACAACTGTAGGCACGATAGAATTTGAAAGAAAGAAACAACACTTTCCTAAAATGTCTCGTAGCCTCTTGCTCATAGATGTGGCATGCGACACACCGATGATCAAGACTCTACTCAACGTGGCTTGACAGACTCCCTAAGACTCCTTAAACCTTAGGCTCTAATATAAAGTTTGTAATGACCCAAAATCTCCTCCCGAGATATCACACAATGCTTAAGGATACAAGTAGCCCCAAGCTAACCCTTTGAGCCTGTCACTATATAAAATAACTCATTTCGAGAAGAAATAAACAAAACACTGGCATTGTCGTATCAAATGTTAGAAAATACGAGGAAAATACTTGGTCCAAAAAACCACAATATTGGAAATCTCAACATACTAACAATCTGATAACTAGTCTGACAAAGCCTTTTCTACTTAAGTCTACTAGAGAGCCATTGGGATAGGTCCCCAACTGACACAAACTAAACTGAAAGCAATAAAATGTCTACTAACAATACTAAAATGCCTGAAGATAGGTCCTCGAACCATGAGGACTCACCATTGTAGAGATGTAGACAAAGGTACTCATAAATCACTGAAGAGGCTAGGACTAAGCACCTGAACATACATTGTAAGACAATGTAGCACATAGACGTATATGTGGATCAGTACTTGGGAATGTACTGAGTATATGGGGGTGTATGCATAAAACAATATCCATGCTCTTTAATTAATCCATCCATGCAAATATGAATGACTCGCATAGCTTGAATAAGTCTAATATAACAAGCTCATAAATCATGTAGAATGAAGCATGTAACACAAATCTCATGAGTCATTATACTTTAGCTTTAAAATTTGTACTCTCCTCTTATTCTCATTACTCGAAGGCTGAAGGAAGCTTTAAACAATATTTTAACTCATGCATATATCTCATGGAGAGTAAAACTTCTTTAATTCTAAAAAATCTAGAGCTCTTTTAACTCAGGACACTTGGAACTCAGAATTATATAACACTTACTAGTAGAGAAAACTACTTTCTTCTTGGGAAAATTTTACTTCAAGAAACTATTCCAAAAAATCTTACTAAGAGGAAAAAATACTCATAAGCTATTTATTTATTGTTTACTAGTAGGGAAAAAAATAACTTCTCTTAAAGAAAACATCTCATCTCAAGGAGAATTACTTTAGGAAGTAAATCTGCAAACTTTACTATTAGGAAAATCACTTATCTCAAAGCTTTGGGAAGGTTCTCTTAACCGACATAAACCATGCAGCTACATGGAGTCCAACGTCTTGTCCTCCTAAGGAAGAAACCTCACATTGGGGAGAGGCATCATACTCTTACCAGGGAGTATAACCTTAACTCAGTGATCACTTATCTTGGCCCCAGACCCATAAATCTCAATCCTATGATGGGACATAGTTCTGGGGTATTAAATCGTAGTAACTTACCCAACTCGGTGCTAAATACTACTCCCTTTAGTTAACTACGCTCATCTCAAGGAAATCTTCTTTAAAATAATCTCATGGTTCAAAAGAACCCAATTATAAAATCAGTAATCTCATTTGGTAAAGTGGATTTCAAAGCTACTATTGTAACATCCCGTATCTTGCTTGTACTTATTCTAATTATATGGAACCTGGTATGGTCATATTGTATAGGTAACGGATGAGATTTGTTATGCAATTATTAATGGTGTAGATGGAATTATAGAGGCTGCCCGTATAGTTTAGTGTGATGCGACTAAGTTAACGTTAAGATAACTATTTAAACTTGGAATCGTAAGCTAGTATTTGAATCTAAATTTTAAAGTGACCAAGTGTGTATAAGTTGAAGGTTAGACTAAAGGGATTAGAAGCTGAAAATGGAGCAAAATATTGAGGTGCTTGCTTGACTTATTTAAGCTAGTAGGTGAGTCACCTACTTAAGTTGTTTGCACCAAATTAATTGACCCATGGCTATGGATCAGATTTGGGTCTATGCTAATATACTCATTTGGGCCAAATTGAACAAAAAAGAAAGAAAATGGATAAGTGACCCAACACACCAATCTGCCAAGGCCCAATTATAATTGAGCCCAACAAGAAATTATGCAAGTAGGTGCATCACCTACTTTGAAGTTTCAACAGCTTGGACCCTTAAGTAGGTGCATCACCTACTTGGACCAATTTGACCAATTTTATGGTCCAAAATGCAGCTAAGGAGGTGGACAAGATAGGGCCTTTAAAAGGCCAAGTTGCTGGTCATTTTACTTCACTTTTAAGTCACAAAAAAGGAGTATATTTCAGCAAATCTCTCTACTCTCTCAAAAACAACAAGAGCAGCAACCCTATTTTCCCTTCTAGGGTTCTTGAAGAAACCCTCCCCTTTGCAGCCCAAGGTAAGTGAAAAACACTTAAGGTTTTGTTTAATTATCTCATGGGAGATTAGGGAAACAAGTTATACGTGTTTGACTATAAGTATATGGCTGATTATAGAACAAGCTGTTTGTTCATGTTTCCTTGTTATTGAGGAACTTTTTTTCTTCTTCTTTGGTTTAAGTGTGAATGAAAGTTCAAGCTCTTGAAGAGTTCAATTAAAAGAATAAGTTGCTGAATTGAGGTAAGGTAACTGCCCCATTTTATTTTTCTTATATGTGAATTTGAGAGGGGATTATGGATGTCTTGTTATTGAGAACTCAAGAGATGAAGAGTTAAATAATTGATTGCTACAATAAAAGTGGTTTGGGACTGTTTTGTGGACTGTTTTGTATGTGTATGTTATGGGCTGCCAGGTTGAAGTTGGATAAAGGTGTGATGAGTTTGTAATGAATTATAGAAGAAAGATGTGGTGATACACCACCGAACTAATGCTTGCTGTCCAATCTATTTTGTGTATTGTTTGGAATGTGTAATGAAGTCGAGGTGGTTTTGGTGAACCTTATAAGAACCTATATGGTATGTGGGTGTAATTGGAGGAAAGAAAAAGGGTTAAAATAACACCCTTGTTTGATAGAGTAATAGTTGCTGCCCGGTTACTGTTTTGGGTGAAATTAAGTACCTCAAATGTGTTTATTGGTTACTAATACTAGTTTACCATATATTCTATTGTAGATAAGTAATCTAAGAGGCGAGAAGTCAAGTCGGGCTAGTTTCGGAGTCAAATAACCAGGTATGTAAGGCATACTTATTTCACACTCTTTGGCATGAAGTCGTACCATTGTTCCCTCAAGCAAGTTTCCGAGGTTATCCTATAACAAAGTGATACATAATGGTAGCATATTAAACTCCATGTATCCAATGATCTTGTTCCCACTCTCTAACGCATTAGAACACCTCAATACGTGCTTATTATTAAATTGCACGTCTATCTTCACTAGAAAATTTCAGGAGTTCTCCGTTTGTTCAAATAAGACCCATGTGTTATTTCAGCTCCTAAACACTTTATTTGTGTGCCAACAGCTCCCTACCTCATTGTTGTTGCATTAAGTGTCTATTTACATGTCTCTTATTAACGTATTACTGGTTCAAGGTACCATAATGTGATGACCACCAAAGTAACAATCTCAAAGGCTAAATAAACTAAGTAATGCAAATCTGTAAAATGATGAGTGGCAGCTCAGGGGCACTTGCCTAGCATGGGCCGATCTCGATACCTTTATTTGTGGGTGGCAGCTCAGGTGCATAAGCCTAGCATGGGCCGATCCCAATCTTTATATAGGTGGCAGCTCAGGGGCGTAAGCCTAGCATGGGCCGATCCTAATTTATCTTTTTACCACTGATCAGCTGGTCATTTGCATTATATGGATTACAAAGATTATGAAGTAAGAAGGTAAAATGAAGAACGAATGTAATGTACATTGTCCCACAAGTATTTATAAAGGTGGTCTACTAGTACTCCTTATACACTTGTATTGGATTTTTATTGAGCTTTTGTATCAAATGTGTTGCTACTTTCTGCCTTACATATTCAGTACATTATTTTCGTACTGACGTCCCTCACGGGGGACCTGCATTTCATGCTGCAGGCAGAGGCACTTCAGCTCATACAACTCACTAGTAGGAGCGCAGGTTGTTCAAGGACTATTGGTGAGCTCCAGGTTGATTCGGGGCTTTCCGAGTCTTCTCCATATATTTTGGTATTGTACAGTAAGTCAAGAGTAGGGCGGGGGTTTGTCCCGACCCTGACTAAGTCTATGTATCTTCTAGAGGCTTTGTAGACTAATGTAAAGTTATGGTAGTGTCCTGATTTTAGACATGGTGGCCCCACCGGCCAAGTGCTGTACATATCAGTTTTGGGAGTGTATGTGTAGTTAATTTCATCGATGCATAATATTATGTTGTCAGAAAATTTGGTTGTTACAGTTACATGAATGGGAAGTATAAGGTTATGAATTGGTTTTCTCGGGTCTTTACGGCTACGGGTGCCTGTCTGCCCCAATAGGATTTGAGGCGTGACAAAAGTGGTATCAGAGCGGTCGTCCTAGGGTGTCTACAAAGCCGTGTCTATATAGAGTCCTGTTTATGGGCGTGTTGTGCATCACATCTATTAATAGGAGGCTATGTGACATTTAGGGGTTTTCTCTTTTTCTTCATATCTTAGATCGTGAAATAGAGCCTATGTTGTAGGTTAAGTCATATTTAAACATTAAACCTATTTTTTTCCTCTTATTATAGTAAAGATGCCGGTTACAAGAAGGAGTAAGAATACAGGTAGGTGGATAGACGAGGCTGCTGGGGAGGGGACCAGCAAATCTCCACCTAGACGAGCAAATCAAAGTGAGGCTCAAGCTGAGTTTGTGTCCCAAACTTCTCCTACTCTTCCATCTCCAGAAGAGCTAAGAAGGAGAAGAACCGCATCCTCAGAACTACCTACCAATGTTGCAGATCAAGATTTAAGGAGTGCAGTACAATTGTTGGCTCGTATAGTTTCTGGACAAGCTCAAGGACAAGCCATTCCAACTACAGGTTCTAGTGGTACAGATAGGGCAGCTAGCCTACGAACGCAGGATTTTCTCAAATTGGATCCTCCCACATTCACCGGATCAGATCTTAATGAAGACCCACAGGACTTTATTGATCAAATCCAAAGGGCTCTAGATGTTATGCATGTGTCGGGTAAATAGACAGTTGAGCTAGCAGCATATAGATTCAAGGGGGAGGCTATATTATGGTATGAAGACTGGAAACGATCTAGGGGTATCGATGCACCTCCAGCTACTTGGAAAGAGTTCAAAGAGGCATTTCTTGATCATTACCTTCCATATGAAATTCGAGAAGCCCGTGTAGATCAGTTCCTGAATCTTCGCCAAGGAAATATGAGTGTGAGGGAGTACAGCCTTCGGTTTAACTCTTTGGCTAGGTATGCTCCTAATGTTGTGGCTACAATGGATGATAGAGTTCATCGATATGTGGATAGATTGGATCTATATCTGGTTAGAGATTGTACCATTGCTGCTTTGAACAAGGACATGGACATAGCAAGGATACAAGCATTCATACAAAAAATGGAGGATCAGAGGCAAAGAAGAAGAACACAAGAGTTAGAAAGGGGGTATTCCAAGAGGTCTAGATCTACGGGGCAGTTTATGGCATCCCAAAAAAAGTTTAGGCCTCGGTTTTCTAATAGACCACCTAGGACATTATCTTCTTATTCTGCAGCTAGTGCTCCATCACAATTTCAAGGGTCTAAAGGTAACCAGTTTGGTCAAAGAAATGAGAGTCGGAGTTCGCGAACAATAGGGTATCAAGAGCAAGGGATTATGAGCCAATTAAGGCCTCCTCGACAGCCATGTAGACAATGTGGAAAGCTTCATTTAGGTGCATGTCGGTTTGGAACAAATGCTTGCTTTTGGTGTGGTATGTCAGGACATATGATGAGAGAATGCCCTCAAAGGGGCATAGGTGGTGTGGCACGACCTACTGGATCAGCCGTTGCATTATCATCATCGGTGCCTTATTCAGGTAGGGGTGTACAACCTATGGGTCGTGGTAGAGGTGCTAAAGGAACAGCTAGCTCTAGTGGAGTTCAAAATCGTTCATACGCTTTAGCAGATCGACAAAATTCAGAGGCTTCTCCAGATGTGGTTACAGGTACATTGTCCATCTTTTCACATGATGTCTATGCATTAGTTGATCCAGGTTCTACAATATCATATGTCTCTCCATTGGTTGCTGAAAAGTTCAAAAGAACACCAGAACTGCTAGTTAAGCCATTTGAAGTATCTACGCCAATTGGTGAATCTGTTATAGCTAAGAGAGTGTATCGAAATTGTATAATAACTATTTGCGGTCGTGATACAATGGCTGACCTAGTTGAGTTAGAAATGGTAGATTTTGATGCTATAATGGGTATGGATTGGTTGGCTTCTTGTTATGCCACATTAGATTGCCGAACTAAGAGGGTGTGTTTCCATTTCCCAAGAGAGGCAGTCCTAGAATGGAGAGGTAATATTGGTGCGCCAAGAGGAAAATTTATTTCTTATTTTAAGGCGAAAAAGATGATTTCCAAGGGTTACATATGTCATCTGGTTAGAGTGAAGGATACAAATGCGGAGACACCAACTCTTCCAACTATTCCAGTGGTAAGTGAATTTCCTGATGTATTTCCTGAAGATCTTCCGGGTTTACCTCCAGAACGAGAAGTGGAGTTTGGTATTGATGTGATCCCAGGTACTCAACCAATCTCAATTCCTCCGTATAGAATGGCCCCGGCAGAATTACGGGAGTTGAAAGAGCAATTGAAAGACTTGCTAGAAAAAGGATTCATAAGGCCTAGTGTCTCCCCTTGGGGCGCACCAGTGTTATTTGTGCGTAAGAAGGATGGGACGTTAAGAATGTGTATTGACTATAGACAACTGAACAAGGTGACTATTAAGAACAAATATCCCCTTCCGAGAATTAATGACTTATTTGATCAGTTGCAAGGCGCCAAGTGGTTTTCAAAGATTGATTTAAGATCTGGTTACCACCAAATGAGGGTCAAAGAGAATGACATACCCAAGACAGCTTTTCGAACATGGTACGGTCATTACAAGTTCCTAGTTATGTCTTTTGGGCTAACTAATGCACCTACAGCTTTTATGGATTTGATGAACAGGGTGTTCAAGCCATACTTGGATGTGTTTGTGATAGTTTTTATAGATGATATTCTGGTTTATTCGAGATCAAATGAGGACCATGCCAATCACTTACGACATGTGTTGCAGATTCTTCGTGATCGTAAGCTATTTGCAAAGTTCTCTAAATGTGAGTTTTGGTTAAAATATGTGGCATTCTTAGGTCATATTGTATCTAATGAAGGAATAAAGGTTGATACTCAAAAGATAGAAGCCGTGAAGAACTGGCCAAGACCTATAACGCCTACAGAGGTTTGTAGTTTCCTTGGGTTGGCAGGTTATTATAGAAGGTTTGTGGAAGGATTTTCTTCAATTTCTGCACCTTTAACAAAGCTAACACACAAAGCATCCAAGTTTCAATGGAATAATGCATGCGAAAGAAGTTTCCAAGATCTGAAGAATAAGTTGACTTCTACACCCGTATTGGTGCTTCCAGAAGGCACAGAGGGGTATGTAGTGTATTGTGATGCTTCAAGAATTGGGTTAGCGTATGTATTGATGCAGCATGGTAAAGTCATAGCATATGCCTCGAGACAATTGCGGCCACATGAGAAAATTTATCCAACACATGATCTGGAGCTAGCAGCGGTTATATTTGCCTTAAAGATATGGCGTCACTACCTGTACGGGATTCATGTTGACATATACACTAACCACAAGAGTTTGCAGTATATCTTTAATCAGAAGGACTTGAATTTGAGGCAGCGAAGATGGCTTGAATTATTAAATGACTATGATGTTGATATCTTATATCATCCGGGAAAAGCAAATGTGGTGGCAGATGCGTTAAGTCGCAAAGCTATGGAGCCATCTATAGAAAGACAAGGGATGACTAAGGATCTACACCAATTAGCCAATTTGGGGGTTCGTCTTCTTGAAACTCTAGATGAAGGGTTTATTGTGCATAATACAGCAGAATCTTCACTAATAACTGAAGTAAAAGAGAAGCAATATGCAGATCCTATTTTATTACGGCTTAAGTAAAATGTGCAATGTGGTATGACAAAGGCATTTGAGCTTACGCAAGAAGGGGTACTGCGGTGCCAAAACAGATTGTGTGTACCTGATGTAGACGGGCTAAGAAAGAGGATTATGAAAGAAGCACATCATTCAAGGTATTCTATCCATCCAGGGTCAACAAAAATGTACCATGATTTGAGAGGGATGTATTGGTGGGGTGACATGAAGAAGAACATTGCAAAATTTGTAGCCGAATGTCCAAATTATCAAAGAGTAAAAGTAGAGCACCAAAAGCCCGGGGGTTATATGCAATGTATGGATCTTCCAATCTGGAAGTGGGACATGATCAACATGGATTTCGTCACTGGTTTTCCTCGTACATTTCGAAGGTTTGATTCCATATGGGTGATAGTTGATAGGCTTACCAAATCAGCATATTTTCTACCGGTTAGGACCACTTACACAGTTGAAGAATATGCCAAGTTATATATTAAGGAGATAGTTCGACTACATGGAGTTCCAATCTCTATTATATCAGATCGAGGAGCTCAATTTACTGCAAATTTTTGGAAGTCTTTTCAGAGAAATTTGGGGACACAAGTGAATCTAAGTACAGCTTTTCACCCTCAAACGGATGGACAAGCAGAACGTACCATTCAAACACTTGAAGATATGCTACGAGCTTGTGTATTGGACTTTAAAGGTAGTTGGGATGATCATCTACCTCTCATCGAGTTTGCCTACAACAATAGCTATCATTCAAGTATCAAAATGGCACCATATGAAGCTTTGTATGGAAGAAAGTGTAGATCACCCATTGGATGGTTTGAAGCGGGTGAAACTGCCTTATTCGAGCCAGATCTTGTTCATCAAGCTATGGAAAAGGTTAAGGTGATCCAACAGCGACTAGAAACAGCCCAAGGCAGACATAAGTCATATGCGGATGTTAGAAGAAGGGGGCTAGAGTTTGCTATAAGTGATTGGATATTCTTGAAGGTATCACCAATGAAGGGGGTTATGAGATTTGGTAAGAAAGGAAAATTAAGTCCACGTTATATAGGCCCATACTAAATTACTCGGAGGTTTGGACAAGTTGCTTATGAATTAGATCTACCCCAAGAGCTCTCAACAGTTCATCCGGTATTTCACGTCTCAATGCTTAGAAAGTGCATTGGAGATTCATCTCATACTACCCCTACTGAAGATGTACAAATTAGTGAAGATCTCACTTATGAGGAAATACCTATTGCTATTCTAGATCGACAGGTTAAGAAGTTGAGGAATAAAGAAATAGCTTTTGTAAAAGTGCTTTGGAGGAACCAAAAAGTAGAAGAGATCACGTGGGAAGCTGAAGAAGCGATGAAATCCAAGTACCCCCATTTGTTCAAAGACGAAGAAAAAGTCCAAGATGCTGAATTGGAACAATAACAAGTAAGTGTAAAATATATAGGTACTATATGGTAATAAGGATATTAACTTAGTCTTGAACTTGCTTTGGTTGGACAGTTATGCTAACATTCGAGGACGAATGTTTCTAAGGGGGGAAGGATGTAACATCCCGTATCTTGCTTGTACTTATTCTAATTATATGGAACCTGGTATGGTCATATGGTATAGGTAACGGATGAGATTTGTTATGCAATTATTAATGGTGTAGATGGAATTATAGAGGCTGCCCGTATAGTTTAGTGTGATGCGACTAAGTGAACGTTAAGATAACTATTTAAACTTGGAATCGTAAGCTAGTATTTGAATCTAAAGTTTAAAGTGACCAAGTGTGTATAAGTTGAAGGTTAGACTAAAGGGATTAGAAGCTGAAAATGGAGCAAAATATTGAGGTGCTTGCTTGACTTATTTAAGCTAGTAGGTGAGTCACCTACTTAAGTTGTTTGAACCAAATTAATGGACCCATGGCTATGGATCAGATTTTGATACAAAATCAAACCAACAACACCAAGAGCTTCAAGTAGGCTCGGATTTCAGTCCAACAACACAAGATCAACAAGTTTAAAGTTTCGGTTTTTCAGTCCAACAACACAAGAATAACAAGATAAATAACAATGCTAGTGAATCGAAAAGAGCCCCACACGGCTTCACTAGACTTTAAGATGACAAAATCAACAACAACCACAAGATAAAGAAAGATAGATAACTTGACATATAACATTCAAGAAACTAAGAACCCTAACATCAAGAGAGGACCCTAAGTCTAATGAATATAAACACCAAGTTCTTACGAGGACCAAGAGGCACTCAACGACCTCAAAACCCTTGTTTCTAGCCAAAGAGACAACACAAGTATCCCTCTACTTGTGAGATAGTAGTGGAGGCTTCCAAGAGTGGAAGAGAGAGAGAAAAGTTTAGTGTTCTTAGGTTACAAAAATCAGCATTCAAAAAGTGAGGACTAACTCTCTAACATGTTCTATTTATACTACAAACAAAAGGGGTAAAATGACCCATCCGCCCTTGCTTCTTGTGCCAACCTTGAAGAGTAGCTTATTACACATTAAGACCTCTCTTCACACATAAAAACATTTAGGTCCTTGGTTGGTTCAATCACCAACTCACACACGGCCACTTGCATGAACAAAGCTTGGAGTTTTTGTAATTCCCGAGCTTGGCTTCGTGTGAAAGGCTGTGTACCTGTGGAGGCTGCCCCAACCGTATCATCCTCTCCATCTTGAGAGGAATTTGACCTCAAATTCAGCATTTGGTCATCTTCAACCGCATCCACGAGGGAGAGATCACCAACGTTGAAAGTGTTGTGCACTTGATATTCCGGTGGAAGGTCAATCTTGTAGGCGTTGTCATTGATTCTCTCAAGTACTTGGTGATACAAGAAAAACAACGGAAACACAAAACAAACACTCAAAACAGTCCACAAGTTCAAGAGAACCGAGGACCCTTTGAATGACCCCTCTCGGATTCAAGATCTACAACAAGAACACAATGTAATGAGGTGATTAACACCTATTTTCAGCAGACAACACACTAGATTAACAACACGAGAATGAAGAACATGAAGAACAATAACATTATTATTAAGAAACAACAAACACACGGCTACAAGATAATGTAGAGATAGATAGTGAGACATAAACTACAATAAGACCCAAGAACCCAAAGATATATTAAATCTAAGGACCCGTAGAACTTACGATAGCAACACCACACTCTTACGGTGACCACCAAGGGAATGACTCGCCTCAAGATCTACCGTTTCCAAACAAAGATCAATATTGGCTTTTCCAAGCCCTATGCTAAAGATAACTTTTCCAAGTCCTACCACTAAGTGTGTTACACTCTCAAAAGAGAGAGAATATGTTTTCAATTCTTCATTCTCCAAAAACGAGATTGCTTTAAGTTATGCTCAAAACGGGTCCTCCATGCATGTTCTTGTTTCCTCGAGGTGACCAAGTCTTGAGTCTCTATGTGTTGGCCTCCAAAAATGTCATCAAAAGATAAGAAGGCCATTTGTCCCGTATCATCCTGATACCAAATGATACAAGAATTCCAAGGAACACAAGAATTGTCTCAAAACAGTCCACACACACTCCAAAAACAGTCCACTAATCTTAAGGATTTGAGGACCAAGATGGAGACCACTCTCGGATTCACTACAACAACAACAATACGAGATAACAATGGTGTATTTGACACCCAAAACAGCCACAAAACGTGATGAACAAGATGAACAACAATAACACAAGTTTTGGATTCAACAAAGACCCCAAAACAGTCCACGATTTGCAAGAAAAATAAAGATAGATAGTGAGACATAAACTACAATGAGACCCAAGAACCCAAAGATATATTAAATCTAAAGACCCCTAGAACTTACGATAGCAACACCACACTCTTACGGTGACCACCAAGGGAATGAACTCGCCTCAAGATCTACCGTTTCCAAACAAAGATCAATATTGGCTTTTCCAAGCCCTATGTTAAAGATGACCTTTCCAAGTCCTACCACTAAGTGTGTACACTCTCAAAAGAGAGAAGATATTTCTTTCAATACTTCATTCTCCAAAAACTGATGAGAAATAAGACTAAGGGGCCTATTTATACTATATTACAAATGAAGACAAAAGACTACTTTGCCCTTAATGAGAGGGGCGGCCATGGGGTGTAAATCCACCATGTGTAATGTCCAAAATACCCTTAATTAAGGCCCAAAACCGTGAGTCCTCAACCTTAAATTCTCCAAGCAATCTTCCACATGCGAGATTGCTTTAAGTTATGCTCAAAACGGGTCCTCCATGCATGTTCTTGTTTCCTCGAGGTGACCAAGTCTTGAGTCTCTATGTGTTGGCCTCCAAAAATGTCATCAAAAGATAAGAAGGCCATTTGTCCCGTATCATCCTCCCCTTCTTGAAAAGGATTCGACCTCGAATCCAAACCTTGCAAAACCGAAGAGAGGACAAACAAATACAAATTCCTCATGGCATGAGGGTTAGGGTTAGCATAACAAATCATCTCAACATGCCAAGGTTGCACATATTTGCAATATAACCAAGAATCCTTTGAAAGGAATATTAAAAACTCAATAAAAGATGTACAAAGGATTTGGTTATAGGATACATCAAAAGTAATACTTTGCTTGTCATGTTGGCCAAGCAACAAGTTTGGTGCACCAACATCACCTTTTCTAAATTTGGCACCGGGGTCAAATGGGAAAAGTGGCCATAGACACGGGTCTCGACAACACTTCCCTTTCCCGTGGTCTACACCTAAACTAAATGACATACTCTCTACAATAACATACATATCATCCAAATCAAATAGAGAGTAGAGAAAGGTATCACTCAAATCGACTTCTACTAAGGTGCTCTCATGTGTGTACTCACTACTAGTTTCCCAATAATCACCATGAGTACTCTCAACAATGAAATCACACAAAGTAGAAGAAGAAGTAGCTTCCACAACTACACATTCCTTACCCTTAAGAGTACTCTCATCTTCCAAGAAGAGATTTCCCTCTTTAGGAGGAATGTTGTCACACCATAGTGGGTTAGCATATAGGCTATAGCTTCCAAGGCAAGCTATACCGTCAAGTTCTCCACTAGGTTCATTAGGAGTGTTTAAATCATCTTCAAACAAGACATTATACCTAAAAAGAGTGTGATCTACCTCACGGACAGATTTGGAACAAGAAAGTTCCTCACTCTCTAAATGATCAATATCAAGTTTCAAGGATGTTTCAAACACAATATTACCCCAAGAAGAGCTCTCGGGTTCATTCTCACTTTGTTGACCAACATTTTCAAATATTTCACTCACTTGAGTCCTATTAAGCACATCACACACATACTCAAGTGGTGGACAGTTTTCACGAACAAGTTGATCAACACCCATTACACAAGACGAGGTACTTCCATTCAACATATAGGCTTCAACACTAGGTGGACATAAATTGATCTCACAAGAGGAGTCAATTTCGTCATCAATAGGATCAACTAGTGTATCCACACTCACAATATGTACATCATCAATAAGAGGCAAGGAATCATTAGACTCATAAATAAGTAAGCTACTACTCACACTCAATGGACTACTAGTCATACAATTATCATTCACATGCATTAAAGTGTAAGAGTTAGCTATTTTACCTTGAAGATCTTGAGTGGACTCTTTCTTGCCGTGAGGTGAAGGTCCTCCATAACCTTGGGCAGCAACTTCCTTTTGACATTGGTCGCATTCGCTTGCCATGTTGGTACCTACACAAATGTCCATAAAAATAGAAGGACAACCAAAGTTAGCACGGTTTGGTGGTAATCCCCTCACTTCGCTCAACACAATCTCTCCTTTTTCCACTCTCGGATTACCACCTTTCACTCCCTTACTCTTCTCAATCTTTTGTCTCTCATAATAATTTGAATTGGAGTAGGTAGGAACTTCTTTTTGCGGCCCGGGCAGAATGTACGTCTCGAGGCAATTTCCCCATCGGTCTCTTACAATATTAGGCCAATTTTGCATATTTGGAACTTTATGTTGTGCAAACCAATCGGCGCCCAAGCTCACATGACCATAGGTTATGGGAAAAACATCACACCACACTTCCTCATGGTAATTAAATTGGGAGAAGACAATTTTTACCCTCTCGGTAACCTTGAACTCGCCCAAGTAGTATGGAACAAGTAAAGGCTCTCGCAATAACCCCAAGTAATCAACCATGGACGGAAGAATGTAGTTTCCATAGTACCTATCATTCAACACCATAAGGCAGCCCGGTATCCCACAAATAGTCACCTTTCCGGAGTGTACACTCCTTCTTGGATCTACATTGTAAGGCATACGAGTACCCCTTAGTTTTGGAGATGCATATCCTCTTCTTCTCATTGGACAACCTCCACTAGAGCTAGTATAACCATTCACACTATATCGACTTTGATAAGAAGTACTACAAGGTGGAGAATATGGATCTTCATACTCCTCACGTGTACCCTCATCATAGCTCTCATAGGCTTTGCAAACAAAAGGGTTATACCTAACACCAAATCTAGGTTCGGAGTAAGAAGTGTAAGACTCCTCACATGCCCCAACATCATCATAAGATCCATCACGAGGTCCTACATCATCTCCAAAGTTACCATAAGCACTAGGCACTTCATTCACCTCATTTTCTCCCTTAAAACAGTAACTTTCAAATCTGCCCAAGTCTCGATCATGGCTATTTTCATAGCCTCCGCAATCTCCCTCAACTTCGTAGCCATAAAACCCTTCACTACAATCATAGTCTCCCATGTTGTAGTCACAATAATCCCCGGCTATCGAAGACATGTTCCCCTTATATCACCCTTTAAACCTACAAAATGAACAAACAAGATTAGTAGTAAAGCTCCTCACCAACACTCGTATACACTCACCTTTGTGATCCTCACAATTGGAGCGGCGAATATTGAAAGTTGCTTATACTCCGGTAGTCAATAGGATGTCAATTCTACTTGGCGGCCGGAATAGATTCTTGTTTGATCGACTCAAGACACAAAAATAAAATTCACTTACGAACTTGAAACAAAGAAGTTACTACGAGTTAAAAATGAGAAAAGCACACAAACAACGAAGACACGAAGAAACGGATTCAATAATTAATCTACAACTAAGTAGGTGATTACTAGTTGTTAATTAATTCTAGAATCAAGACATGAAACTAATGAAACAATAAGATGAAACTAAGAATCTAAAATTTTGAGCTCGAAAATATTGCGTGAACAGTAGCAGTGATGACATGGCAGTCACGTATTGGTTTCGGTCCCACACAACTTTTGTTGTCCAATTTCAAGTCTTGGCCAATTTTTTTTTCAATTTGGACTTTGGAGGAATTTGTTTAAGGGGGGGGGGGAAATTCAAACAAGTCTTGGAGCCCTTTTCAATTTCAAGTTTTCAAGACTTGACTTTATTGTACTTCTCCTTAAAACATGGATCCGTAAATCATGGAAAAGTGTTGGAAAGTGGTTGAGACTTGATTGATAGGTCTTTGTTGGTTGTAGTGTCTTTCAAGACTAACAAATAATACACCTTTTTCCTTCAACTTTTTGGATTTAGCATTCACTTTATCTTCAACAATATATGAAGGTGGTGATGAACATCAAGAACAACAACAACAACAACAAGAACTACAACAATAATCCTCAAGAACACCAACAATTTTTCACACGGCCAACTCCAATCCACAATAACAATACCTCCAACACTTGGCCAAGACAACCACAACTTCAACAAAAATGGTTTTCAATCCACCAATTAACAACAATATCACGTGGCCAAGCTTATAACAACAACAAGATGAAAACCACAAGGCCAAAACAGTTCACCACAACAAGGTCAACAATCTCACGGCTAAGACCACAAGGATAGCAACAACAATCGACTAAGTCCCCTTTGTGTTGTGTTTTCGATTTTACAAATGGTGAAAGGTGTGATGAACAACAAGAATACAACAACAACCTTTCAAGGTCTACAACACCACCACAACACAAGGCCTTCAACTCGGTCAAGGCTAGAACAACAACAACATCCAATCGGCCACACTTGTTCACAACAATAATATTAACAATTCAAGCTCAAGTTTGGATCGACTCAAAGTGTTAGTGAGGAACAAAACTAACACTACAAACACACAAGACAAGTAAAATACTCCTAGACCTAGACTCAAGAACAAATCTCGGCCAAGAACACCACAAGAACACAATTTCGGCCAAGACAACAACAATGGACAGATTGCAATTTTCTGAAATTTTCAGATTTCAACTTTTTTTTTTTTTTGTAGTTTTCAAGTCTCAAGCCCAAGATTGATCTTGTTAGAACAAAATCAAAGATGGCTTTGATACCAAATGATACAAGAAAAACAACGGAAACACAAAACAAACACTCAAAACAGTCCACAAGTTCAAGAGAACCGAGGACCCTTTGAATGACCCCTCTCGGATTCAAGATCTACAACAAGAACACAATGTAATGAGGTGATTAACACCTATTTTCAGCAGACAACACACTAGATTAACAACACGAGAATGAAGAACATGAAGAACAATAACATTATTATTAAGAAACAACAAACACACGGCTACAAGATAATGTAGAGATAGATAGTGAGACATAAACTACAATAAGACCCAAGAACCCAAAGATATATTAAATCTAAGGACCCGTAGAACTTACGATAGCAACACCACACTCTTACGGTGACCACCAAGGGAATGACTCGCCTCAAGATCTACCGTTTCCAAACAAAGATCAATATTGGCTTTTCCAAGCCCTATGCTAAAGATGACTTTTCCAAGTCCTACCACTAAGTGTGTTACACTCTCAAAAGAGAGAGAATATGTTTTCAATTCTTCATTCTCCAAAAACTGATGAGAAATAAGACTAAGGGGCCTATTTATACTATATTACAAATGAAGACAAAAGACTACTTTGCCCTTAATGAGAGGGGCGGCCATGGGGTGTAAATCCACCATGTGTAATGTCCAAAATACCCTTAATTAAGGCCCAAAACCGTGAGTCCTCAACCTTAAATTCTCCAAGCAATCTTCCACATGCGAGATTGCTTTAAGTTATGCTCAAAACGGGTCCTCCATGCATGTTCTTGTTTCCTCGAGGTGACCAAGTCTTGAGTCTCTATGTGTTGGCCTCCAAAAATGTCATCAAAAGATAAGAAGGCCATTTGTCCCGTATCACTTGGAAAGGACCATCAACCCTTGGCAGCAATTTGGACTTCCTTTGAGCTGGAAACCGATCCTTCCGAAGATGCACCCACACCCAATCTCCGGGTTCAAGCACAAGCCTTCTTCTCCCTTTGTTTACCCTTTTTGCAACCTCTTGGTTCTTCTTTTCAAGTTTGATCCGCACCGTCTCATGTATTTTCTTCATTGCCTCGGCTCTTTTATTTCCATCTAAGCTGGTCATGAGATCACTAGACAAAGGAGTGAGATCTAAAGGGGTAAGGGGATTTAGGCCGTAAACATATTCAAAGGGAGTCATTCCCGTGCTCGAATGTATTACCCGGTTGTATGCAAACTCCACCAAGGGTAGGTGATCTTCCCATGAAGTCAGTTTACCTTTAACCATAGAACGTAGCATAGACCCTAAGGTTCTATTTACTACCTCCGTTTGGCCATCGGTTTGTGGGTGGCAAGACGTGGAGAAAAGTAACTTCGTTCCAAGCCTACCCCACATGGACTTCCAAAAGAGACTTAGGAACTTGGAGTCCCTATCGCTCACAATAGTCCTCGGTACCCCGTGAAGCTTTACAACATGTTCTTTAAATAATGAAGCTACACTACGAGCATCCTCGGTTTTAGCACATGGAATAAAATGAGCCATTTTAGAGAATCTATCAACAATAACAAAAATGCTATCTCGGCCCTTTCTAGTCCTTGGCAGCCCCAAAACAAAATCCATCGAAATGTCCAACCAAGGTCTAAGGGGAGTAGGGAGTGGGGTGTATAATCCTTGAGGTAGGAGACGAGATTTCGCACTCCGGCAGGCCACGCATTGACTACAAATTTTAGTGGCGTCTTTGCGCATTTTGGGCCAATAGAAGTTCTCCTCTAAGATTCCGAGGGTCTTGTCTACCCCAAAGTGCCCCATGAGGCCTCCGTCATGGGCCTCCCTCACAAATAATTCCCTCCAAGAACTAGAAGGAACACACAACCTCCTCCCTTTGAACAAATACCCATCGAACCGAGAGTAGGAGGAATGGTCATTCTCCTTAAGCCAACGGTCCCTTCCCCACTCTTCGCATTCCCTAAAAATAGGAGCAAAGGTAGGATCCTCGGGATACAACAACCGCAAGCTCTCAAAACCCATCAATTTCGACGACAAGGTAGCAACAAGCACATGCTTCCTAGACAAGGCATCGGCAACAACATTTTCCTTTCCCCTTTTGTAATGAATTACATAAGGGAAAGTCTCGATGAACTCAATCCACTTAGCATGACGCCTATTCAACTTGTCTTGGCTCTTAAGGTGTTTCAACGACTCATGATCCGTTCGTATCACAAACTCCTTAGGCCACAAATAATGTTGCCAATTTCCCAAAGCTCTAACAAGGGCGTACAACTCCAAATCATAAGTTGAGTAATTAAGAGTTGCCCCTTTGAGCTTTTCACTGAAATAAGCAACGGGCTTACCTTCTTGCATCAAAACAACCCCGATGCCAACCTTACTAGCATCACACTCTACTTCAAACATCTTATCAAAATCGGGCAATTGCAATAAAGGCGCCGAGATGAGCGTAGCTTTTAAGGCCTCAAAAGCCCTAGCTTGCTCATCACCCCATTTAAAGGGTCCGTCCTTTCTAATTACCTCGGTTAAGGGGGCTGCTATGGAACTAAACCCTTTGACAAACCTCCTATAAAAGCTTGCCAACCCGTGGAAACTTCGGATTTCTCCAATAGTTTTAGGGGTCGGCCAACTTCGAATAGAGTCTATCTTGGAATCGTCCACTTCCACACCCCTTGAGCTCACGACAAAACCCAAGAATATAATCTTATCAACACCAAAAGAACACTTCTCCATGTTGGCATACAGCTTCTCCTTTCGGAGCACATCAAACACACATCTCAAATGCATTACGTGATCATCAATAGATTTACTATACACCAACACATCATCAAAGTAAACCACCAAAAATTTTCCAATATAAGGCTTCATTACATGATTCATTAGCCTCATAAAGGTGCTAGGAGCATTGGTAAGGCCGAAGGGCATGACCAGCCACTCATATAGACCGAATTTGGTCTTGAATGCGGTCTTCCACTCATCACCGGGTTGCATGCGAATTTGGTGATAGCTACTCCTAAGGTCCACTTTAGAAAACAAACAAGATCCGTGGAGCTCATCTAACATATCATCTAGTCTAGGGATTGGATGACGATACCTTATAGTGATTTTGTTGATGGCTCTACAATCGACGCACATGCGCCAAGTTCCGTCCTTCTTTGGTACCAAAAGCACCGGAACTGATACGGGATCGACAAGGGAAGCACGAAACAAACACCAAATCAGTCCACTAATCTTAAGGATTCGAGGACCAAGATGGAGACCTCACTCAGATTCGCTACCAACAGCAAGAATACAAGATACAAGAGTATATTTTAACACCAAAACAGTTACAAAACGTGATGAACAAGATGAACAACAATAATACAAGTTTCGGATTCAACGAAGACCCCAAAACAGTCCACTACACAACAAATACACGATTTGCAAGAAAAATAAAGATAGATAGTGAGACCAAGATTATTACAAGATTAAGAACCAAGTGTATTTCAACACTAACCCCTAATGAATGTAACAATCAAAACCACACTCTTACGGTGACCACCAAGGGAATAGGTTACATCAAGAGTAACACTTTGCTTGTCATGTAGACCAAGCAACAAGTTTGGTGCACCAACATCACCATTTCTAAATTTGGCACCGGGGTCAAATGGGAGAAGTGGCCATAGACATAGGTCTCGACAACACTTCCATTTCCCGAGATCTACACCTAAACTAAATGACATACTCTCTACAATAACATACATATCATCCAAATCAAATAGAGAGTAGAGAAAGGTATCACTCAAATCGACTTCTACTAAGGTGCTCTCATGTGTGTACTCACTACTAGTTTCCCAATAATCACCATGAGTACTCTCAACAATGAAATCACACAAAGTAGAAGAAGAAGTAGCTTCCGCAACTCCACATTCCTTACCCTTAAGAGTACTCTCATCTTCCAAGAAGAGATTTCCCTCTTTAGGAGGAATGTTGTCACACCATAGTGGGTTAGCATATAGGCTATAGCTTCCAAGGCAAGCTATACCGTCATTTTCACCACTAGGTTCATTAGGAGTGTTTAAATCATCTTCAAACAAGACATTATACCTAAAAAGAGTGTGATCTACCTCACGGACAGATTTGGAACAAGAAAGTTCCTCACTCTCTAAATGATCAATATCAAGTTTCAAGGATGTTTCAAACACAATATTACCCCAAGAAGAGCTCTCGGGTTCATTCTCACTTTGTTGACCAACATTTTCAAATATTTCACTCACTTGAGTCCTATTAAGCACATCACACACATACTCAAGTGGTGGACAGTTTTTACGAACAAGTTGATCAACACCCATTACACAAGATGATGTACTTCCATTCAACATATAGGCTTCAACACTAGGTGGACATAAATTGATCTCACAAGCGGAGTCAATTTTGTTATCAATAGGGTCAACTAGTGTATCCAAACTCTCAATATGTACATCATCATCAAGTGGCAAAGAAACAATAGACTCACATATAGGAAAACTACAACTCACACTCAATGGGCTACTAGCCACACAATTATCATTCACATGTACAAAAGTGTAAGAGTTATCCATTTTACCTTGAAGTCCTTGAGTAGATTCTTCTTTGTCATGGTGTGAAGGTCCTCCAAAGGCTTGGGCAGCAACTTCCTTTTGGCATTGTTCTTCTTCGCTTGCCATGTTGGTACCTACACAAATGTCCTTAGAAATAGAAGGACAACCAATGTTAGCATCGTTTGGTGGTAATCCCCTCACTTTGCTCCACACAACCTCTCTTTTTTCAACTCTCGGATTACCACCTTGCACCCCCTTACTCCTCTCAATCTTTTGTCTCTCATAATAATTTGGGTTGGAGTAGGTAGGCATTTCTCTTCGTGGCTTGGGCAGCAAGTAAGTCATGAGGTGATTCCCCCACTGGTCTCTTATAATATTTGGCCAATTTTGCACGTTTGGAACTCTATGTTGTGCAAACCAATTGGCACCTAAGCATACATGACCGTATGTCAATGAAAGAATATCGCACCACACCTCCTCATGGTATTCAAATTGGGAGAAGACAACCTTGACCCTCTCAGTAACCTTAAACCCGTCCAAGAAGTATGGAACAAGTAAAGGCTCACGAAACAACCCCAAGTAGTCAACCATGGATGGAACGATGTAGTTTCTATGGTACCTATCATTTAGCTCAATGAGGCAGCCCGGTATCCCACACATGGTCACCTTTCCGGAGTGTACACTCCTTCTTGGATCTACATTGTAAGGCATACGAGTACCCCTTAGTTTTGGAGATGCATACCCTCTTCTTCTCATTGGACAACCTCCACTAGAGCTAGTATAACCATTCACACTATATCGACTTTGATAAGAAGTACTACAAGGTGGAGAATATGGATCTTCATACTCCTCACGTGTACCCTCATCATAGCTCTCATAAGCTTTGCAAACAAAAGGGTTATACCTAACACCAAATCTAGGTTCGGAGTAAGAAGTGTAAGACTCCTCACATGCCCCAACATCATCATAAGATCCATCACGAGGTCCTACATCATCTCCAAAGTTACCATAAGCACTAGGCACTTCATTCACCTCATTTTCTCCCTGAAAACAGTGACTTTCAAATCTGCCCAAGTCTCGATCATGGCTATTTTCATAGCCTCCGCAATCTCCCTCAACTTCGTAGCCATAAAACCCTTCACTACAATCATAGTCTCCCATGTTGTAGTCACAATAATCCCCGGCTATCGAAGACATATTCCCCTTATATCACCTTTTAAACCTACAAAATGAACAAACAAGATTAGTAGTAAAAACCTCTCACTAACACTCGTATTCACTCACCTTTGTGATTCTCACAATTGGAGCGGCAAATATTGAAAGGTTGTTTATACTCCGGTAGTCAATAGGATGTCCATTCTACTTGGTGGCCGGAATAGATTCTTGTTTGATCGACTCAAGACACAAAAATAAAATTCACTTACGAACTTGAAACAAAGAGGTTACTACGAGTTAAAAATGAGAAAAGCACACAAACAACGAAGACACGAAGAAACAGATTCAATAATTAATCTACAACTAAGTAGGTGATTACTAGTTGTTAATTAATTCTAGAATCAAGACATGAAACTAATGAAACAATAAGATGAAACTAAGAATCTAAAATTTTGAGCTCGAAAATATTGCGTGAACAGTAGCAGTGATGACATGGCAGTCACGTATTGGTTTCGGTCCCACACAACTTTTGTTGTCCCATTTCAAGTCTTGGTCAATTTTTCAATTTGGACTTTGGTGGAATTTGTTTAAGGAGGGAAATTCAAACAAGTCTTGGAGCCCTTTTCAATTTCATGTTTTCAAGACTTGACTTTATTGTACTTCTCCTTAAAACATGGATCCTTAAATCATGGAAAAGTGTTAGAAAGTGGTTGAGACTTGATTGATAGGTCTTTGTTGGTTGTAGTGTCTTTCAAGACTAACAAATAATACACCCTTTTCCTTCAACTTTTTAGATTTAACATTCACTTTATCTTCAACAATATATGAAGGTGGTGATGAACATCAAGAACAACAACAACAACACCAAGAACTACAACAATAATCTCCAAGAACACCAACAATTTTCACACGGCCACTCCCAAATTCCACAATAACAATATCTCCAACACTTGGCCAAGACAACTACACCTTCAACAAAATGGTTCTCAATCCACCAATTAACAACAATATCACGTGGCCAAGCTTATAACAACAACAAGATGAAAGCCACAAGGCCAAAACAGTCCACCACAACAATGTTCAACAACAAATCGGCCAAGTCCAAGCTCACGTATACAACACCAACAATGTAAGCTCAAACTTAGATTTAGACTAAAGAGTGTTAGAGATGAAGAAAACTAACACTAGAAACAACAAAACAAGTAAAAATCTCGGCCAAGACACAACAATAACACAATTTTGGCCAAGAACACAAAATGGACAGATTTGCTTCTTTTTGATTTTTCAGTTTTTAACACTTTTTTTTTTTGAATTTTTCTAACAAGCAAGCCCAAGATTGATCTTGTAGGAACAATATCAAGCCATGCTCTGATACCAAATGATACGGGATCGACAAGGGAAGCACGAAACAAACACCAAATCAGTCCACTAATCTTAAGGATTCGAGGACCAAGATGGAGACCTCACTCGGATTCGCTACCAACAACAAGAATACAAGATACAAGAGTATATTTTAACACCAAAACAGTTACAAAACGTGATGAACAAGATGAACAACAATAATACATGTTTCGGATTCAACGAAGACCCCAAAACAGTCCACTACACAACAAATACACGATTTGTAAGAAAAATAAAGATAGATAGTGAGACCAAGATTATTACAAGATTAAGAACCAAGTGTATTTCAACACTAACCCCTAATGAATGTAACAATCAAAACCACACTCTTACGGTGACCACCAAGGGAATGAACTCGCCTCAAGATCTACCGTTTCCAAGCAAAGATCAATATTGGCTTTTCCAAGCCCTATGCTAAGGGTGACTTTTCCAAGTCCTACAACTAAGGGTGTTACACTCTCCAAAGAGAGAAGTTATGTCTTTCAATTCTTCATCCTTCAAAATCTACAAGAAATGAGCTAAAATGACCTATTTATAGTGTATTACAAAAGAAGACAAAAAAGACCACCTTGCCCTTAATGATAGGTGCGGCCATGGTGTGTTAATACACCATGTGTAATGTCCAAAATGCCCTTAATTAAGGTCCAAAACCGTGAGTCCTCAATCTTAAATGCTCCAAGCAATCTTCCACACGCGAGATTGCTTTAAGTTATGCTCAAAACAGGTTCTCCATGCATGTTCTTGTATTCTCGAGGTGACCAAGTCTTGATCCTCTATATGTTGGCCTCCAAAGATGTCATCAAAATATAAGATGGCCATTTGTCCCGTATCATCCTCCCTTTCTTGAAAAGGATTCGACCTCGAATCCAAACCTTGCAAAACAGAAGAGAGAAGAAACAAATACAAATTCCTCATGGCATGAGGGTTAGGGTTAGCATAACAAATCATCTCAACATGCCAAGGTTGCACATATTTGCAATATAACCAAGAATCCTTTGAAAGGAATATTAAAAACTCAATAAAAGATGTACAAAGGATTTGGGTATAGGTTACATCAAGAGTAACACTTTGCTTGTCATGTAGACCAAGCAACAAGTTTGGTGCACCAACATCACCATTTCTAAATTTGGCACCGGGGTCAAATGAGAGAAGTGGCCATAGACATAGGTCTCGACAACACTTCCATTTCCCGAGATCTACACCTAAACTAAATGACATACTCTCTACAATAACATATATATCATCCAAATCAAATAGAGAGTAGAGAAAGGTATCACTCAAATCGACTTCTACTAAGGTGCTCTCATGTGTGTACTCACTACTAGTTTCCCAATAATCACCATGAGTACTCTCAACAATGAAATCACACAAAGTAGAAGAAGAAGTAGCTTCCGCAACTCCACATTCCTTACCCTTAAGAGTACTCTCATCTTCCAAGAAGAGATTTCCCTCTTTAGGAGGAATGTTGTCACACCATAGTGGGTTAGCATATAGGCTATAGCTTCCAAGGCAAGCTATACCGTCATTTTCACCACTAGGTTCATTAGGAGTGTTTAAATCATCTTCAAACAAGACATTATACCTAAAAAGAGTGTGATCTACCTCACGGACAGATTTGGAACAAGAAAGTTCCTCACTCTCTGATACGGTTGGGACAGCCTCCACACATACACGGCCTTTCTCACGAAGCCAAGCTCGGGAATTACAAAAACTCCAAGCTTTGTTCATGCAAATGGCCGTGTGTGAGTTGGTGATTGAACCAACCAAGGACCAAAACGTTTTTATGTGTGAAGAGGGGTCCTAATGTGTAATAAACTACTCTTCAAGGATGGCACATGAAGCAAGGGCGGATGGGTCATTTTGCCCTTTTGTTTGTAGTATAAATAGAACATGTTAGAGAGTTAGACTTCACTTTTTGAAATCTCATTTTGTAACCTAAACACTAAACATTTCTCTCTCTCTTTTCCTCTCTTTTAGCCGCCACCAATCTCTCACAAGTAGAGGGATACTTGTGTTGTCTCTTTGGCTAGAAACAAGGGTTTTGAGGTCTTTGAGTGCCTCTTGGTCCTCGTAAGAACTTGGTGTTTACATTCATTAGACTTAGGGTCCTCTCTTGATGTTAGGGTTCTTAGTATCTTGAATGTTATATGTCAAGTTATCTATCTTTTCTTTATCTTGTGGTTGTTGTTGATTTTGTTATCTTAAAGTCTAGTGAAGCCGTGTGGGGCTATTTTTGATTCACTAGCATTGTTGTTCATCTTGTTGTTCTTGTGTTGTTGAGCTGAAAAAAAAACTGAAATTTAAGCTTGTTGTTCTTGTGTTGTTGGACTGAAATTCGAACCAACTTGTAGTTCTTGGTGTTGTTGGTTTGATCTTGTATCATTTGGTATCAAAGCTTGACCGGTTGTGTTCCAACATAACCCATCTTGGGCTAGTACACGGCTTAAACAAACAACACCAAAAGTGGAATCCGAAAATGATGTTGCATGTCTAGATATAAGTGTTAATTTTTCTTGTTTAGTGAGTTCCTAGTGTTGGTTTCTTTCTCACCAACACTAAGGTGTCTAGATCCGAAAGTTGAGCTTGAAAACTTGAACATTGTGTAGTGACTTGAAGTGGCCGAAAGTTGTATGTTGTTGATGCCCAAAAGAAAATAAAATCGGTGGATGTTGTGTTTATGTGCTAAAGAAGTTGAAGAAGATTGTTGAGGTGTTCATCTTTTGAACTTGTTTATCTTGTTCATCTTGTGTGTGCTCAATTTGTAAGACAAGCTATAAAGTTGTTGTGAAAGACTTGCACCCATCACCTTGTAGTCTTGTCAATCACTTTTCCCTAATTCAAGGAGCCTTGTTTTGTGGGATTAGTCTTCCAAACATCCCTTTCTTGAGTTTGAAAAGGGTGAAATATTACAAGATTTTATTTTCCCACCAAAAAACACTTTGAAAACTATAACAAGTTGTGTGAATATTGACAAAAAAAAAAAGAGTAAAGAAAACGTGTGGAACCATTGCATGCTGCCACGTCACTATAAGCTCAACTTAGGATATTCTTTGGTTGCTAATTGATGATCCTTGGTTTCCTTTACTTGGTCCTAGAACTAATTAACAAACTAGTACATTCCTACTAAGTTGTCAATTAGATCCTTGCGCCGTTTGTTCGTGTCAACGTTTATTTGAGTGCTTTTATTCGTTTGAATGAGTTGCTGATTTTTGACTCTAGTCCGACAAGAATTCTTTGAGTCTTCAAACAAGAATCCATTCCGGATAAGAGTTTTACTCATACCTTAAAATTTTCACGGTTACTAGCCAATTATACAACACTTGTGGAACACGAACTTGTGGTGAACTAAGGCGGATAATATCTTGACAATGGAAGGAACTACGTCTCATAGTGTGGATACTAATGCCCTTGATTCTATGAGGGTCACTCTTGAGGCCGTTACCCGGACACTTGAAAGGTTGAATTCGGAATTTGGGGCCGTGAGAGGGGACTTGGCAGCAATAAAGGGAGAAGTATCGACTATTAGTGGGAGATTAGAACAAGTGGAGAGTCAAAGGAACTCTCGTCCTTCTACTCCTCTACATGTATCTACCAATGGTCATGATAGAACCTCCTCCGCAACCATCACCCCCGAAACAGTCCACCAAATGCTAAATGCACCCCAAGCTCCACTAAATACCGCAAGCCAAACTACCTATTTTCCTCCAAACCGAGACTCCACTAGACCACTACATTTCCAAGGCCCTCCAATTCCACAAGGGGGATTTGGACGCCAAGTACCTCCACTAAATCCGAACCCTCCATTCCAAGCTCCATTAAACCAAAGACCACAAATTCCAAATCCTCCGAATCAAAACGGCCAAGGCCGACCAGCCCACTTTGAAGGATACGGTAGAGAGGAGTATGAAGGAGATGGAGTCTTTGATGATGCTTATATGAGGGAGGAGGAGTTAAGAGGGGGTCGAGGAGAACCTAGGAGATACCGGGGGTATGGAGATAGGGGAAACCGACACCAAGAGAGAGACGTAGGCATCAACACCATCAAGTTGAGCCTACCCATCTTTAAGGGTGAAAGTGATCCCGAGGCCTACTTGACTTGGGAATCGGCTTGTGACAAAGTTTTCCAAGTTAATGACATCTCGGACGAAAAGAAGAGTTGCTACGCTATAGCTCACCTCGAGGGCTATGCTAACACTTGGTGGGAGTATGTTAAACGATTTGGTAATGAATTAGTCGATGGACAGCCACCACCTTGGTTTCGGTTGAGGTATTTGATGAGACAACGATACCTTCCCGAGAGATATCGTCATGAGTTGCTTGCTAGGTTATATGGCTTGCGGCAAGGAGGCAAGAGTGTAATGGCCTACTTTGACGAGTTCCAACAACTCATGTTGAAACTTGATCATCGTGGGGAGCAAATCAGCCACGACATCATCCGGTTCAAGTGCGGATTGAACAAAGAGATCTCCACTCATTTGACCCTTCACCGGTTTGAAACCATTGACGGTATATTCCAAGCGGCCCTTGAGATTGAAAGGGAACTTAAGGAGAGATCATCCTTCAAGGCAAGGGTACCAACTCCCTCGGGTTGGACCAAAAACAAGGACCAACCCGCACCTACGAAGCTGCCCGAGTCCAAAACAGTCCCTAAATTTCCCCCGAAACCGGAGGCTCACAAATATCCCAACCCAAAGGGGTTCCAATGCTTCAAGTGCCAAGGTTGGGGGCATAAGGCCAATGAATGTCCGAACCGGCGCAATGTGATCCTACGAGAAGGAAAGGTATACTACCTTGGTGAGGAGGTGAATTCCGAAAGGGGGGAGGATGAGGCCGAGCCTCAAGATGGAGAGGGAGCTGAAAATGGGCCGAATGATGATGAAGTAGACGGTAGTGAAGATGTTTATCCGCAAGAAGGGGAGTGTGTGGTTCCTAACTTTGTGGTTAGACGTGTCATGATTAGTAAGGCGATAGGTGACCCGAGTCAAAGGGAAAATCTATTCCATACTAAGTGTCTCATAAAGGAGAATGTGTGCACCTTGGTGATTGATAGTGGTAGTTGTACAAATGTTGCGAGCCATGCTATGGTAAATTTCTTGAAGCTACCAACTACCCCACACACGAGTCCTTACAAGCTACAATGGTTGAATGATTGTGGTGAATTAAGGGTCACACGGCAATGTGTGATTCGGTTTAAGGTGGGAAACTACCACGATGAGGTACTTTGTGACGTAATCCCAATGCAAGCATGTCACTTATTGTTAGGAAGACCATGGCAATATGATAGGTCTACTAAACACGATGGGAGGACCAACCGGTATACGCTTGAGAAGGATGGCCGAAAGGTCACACTTCATCCTCTTTCACCCTCCCAAGTAAACGAGTGGCATCAAAAGATGAGAGAGTTGAAGGGAAAGGGGAAGGAATCCGGGAAGGGAGAAAAAGGGGGGGGTGCCGTAGGTGAGGAAGTCGGGACATCCGAGGCTGTCCCAACGACAAAGGAGATGGAAAATGTGGTGATGTTGGCTAGGAGGAAAGAACTCTTCGTGGATCATGATGAAAACAAGCCGATGCTACTCTTGGCCCATTGTTTTAATACTAACCCCACTAACTCTTCCATTTCCCCTTTGATTTCTTATGTGTTGCAGGAGTATGAAGATGTATTTCCTCAAGAACTTCCGCAAGGATTGCCCCCACTTCGGGGAATTGAGCACCAAATTGATTTGGTGCCGGGTTCACAACTTCCAAACAAACCGGCCTATAGGAGCAATCCCATGGACACTAAGGAGCTTGAAAGACAAGTTGAGGAGCTGCTCAACAAGGGATACATCAAGGAAAGCATGAGTCCGTGTGCTGTTCCGGTGCTTTTGGTACCAAAGAAGGACGGAACGTGGCGTATGTGCGTCGATTGTAGAGCCATCAACAAAATCACTATAAGGTATCGTCATCCAATCCCTAGACTAGATGATATGTTAGATGAGCTCCACGGATCTTGTTTGTTTTCTAAAGTGGACCTTAGGAGTGGCTATCACCAAATTCGCATGCAACCCGGTGATGAGTGGAAGACCGCATTCAAGACCAAATTTGGTCTATATGAGTGGCTGGTCATGCCCTTCGGCCTTACCAATGCTCCTAGCACCTTTATGAGGCTAATGAATCATGTAATGAAGCCTTATATTGGAAAATTTGTGGTGGTTTACTTTGATGATGTGTTGGTATATAGTAAATCTATTGATGATCATGTAATGCATTTGAGATGTGTGTTTGATGTGCTCCGAAAGGAGAAGCTGTATGCCAACATGGAGAAGTGTTCTTTTGGTGTTGATAAAATTATCTTCTTGGGTTTTGTCGTGAGCTCAAGGGGTGTGGAAGTGGACGATTCCAAGATAGACTCTATACGAAGTTGGCCGACCCCTAAAACTATTGGAGAAATCCGAAGTTTCCACGGGTTGGCAAGCTTCTATAGGAGGTTTGTCAAAGGATTTAGTTCCATAGCAGCCCCCTTAACCGAGGTAATTAGAAAAGACGGACCCTTTAAATGGGGTGATGAGCAAGCTAGGGCTTTTGAGGCCTTGAAAGCTACGCTCATCTCGGCGCCTTTATTGCAATTGCCCGATTTTGATAAGATGTTTGAAGTAGAGTGTGATGCTAGTAAGGTTGGCATCGGGGCTGTTTTGATGCAAGAAGGTAAGCCCGTTGCTTATTTCAGTGAAAAGCTCAAAGGGGCAACTCTTAATTACTCAACTTATGATTTGGAGTTGTACGCCCTTGTTAGAGCTTTGGGAAATTGGCAACATTATTTGTGGCCTAAGGAGTTTGTGATACGAACGGATCATGAGTCGTTGAAACACCTTAAGAGCCAAGACAAGTTGAATAGGCGTCATGCTAAGTGGATTGAGTTCATCGAGACTTTCCCTTATGTAATTCATTATAAAAGGGGAAAGGAAAATGTTGTTGCCGATGCCTTGTCTAGGAAGCATGTGCTTGTTGCTACCTTATCTTCGAAATTGATGGGTTTTGAGAGTTTGCGGTTGTTGTATCCCGAGGATCCTACCTTTGCTCCTATCTTTAGGGAATGCGAAGAGTGGGGAAGGGACCGTTGGCTTAAGGAGAGTGACCATTCCTCCTACTCTCGGTTCGATGGGTATTTGTTCAAAGGGAGGCGGTTGTGTGTTCCTTCTAGTTCTTGGAGGGAATTATTTGTGAGGGAGGCCCATGACGGAGGCCTCATGGGGCACTTTGGGGTAGACAAGACCCTCGGAATCTTAGAGGAGAACTTCTATTGGCCAAAAATGCGCAAAGACGTCACTAAAATTTGTAGTCAATGCGTGGCCTGCCGGAGTGCGAAATCTCGTCTCCTACCTCAAGGATTGTACACCCCACTCCCTACTCCCCTTAGACCTTGGTTGGACATTTCGATGGATTTTGTTTTGGGGCTGCCAAGGACTAAAAAGGGCCGAGATAGCATTTTTGTTATTGTTGATAGATTCTCTAAAATGGCTCATTTTATTCCATGTGCTAAAACCGAGGATGCTCGTAGTGTAGCTTCATTATTTGTTGAACATGTTGTAAAGCTTCACGGGGTACCGAGGACTATTGTGAGCGATAGGGACTCCAAGTTCCTAAGTCTCTTTTGGAAGTCCATGTGGGGTAGGCTTGGAACGAAGTTACTTTTCTCCACGTCTTGCCACCCACAAACCGATGGCCAAACGGAGGTAGTAAATAGAACCTTAGGGTCTATGCTACGTTCTATGGTTAAAGGTAAACTGACTTCATGGGAAGATCACCTACCCTTGGTGGAGTTTGCATACAACCGGGTAATACATTCGAGCACGGGAATGACTCCCTTTGAATGTGTTTACGGCCTAAATCCCCTTACCCCTTTAGATCTCACTCCTTTGTCTAGTGATCTCATGACCAGCTTAGATGGAAATAAAAGAGCCGAAGCAATGAAGAAAATGCATGAGACGGTGCGTCTCAAGCTTGAAAAGAAGAACCAAGAGGTTGCAAAAAGGGTAAACAAAGGGAGAAGAAGGCTTGTGCTTGAACCCGGAGATTGGGTGTGGGTACATCTTCGAAAGGATCGGTTTCCAGCTCAAAGGAAGTCCAAGTTGCTGCCAAGGGGTGATGGTCCTTTCCAAGTACTTGAGAGAATCAATGACAACGCCTACAAGATCGACCTTCCACCGGAATATCAAGTGCACAACACTTTCAACGTTGGTGATCTCTCCCTCGTTGATGCGGTTGAAGATGACCAAATGCTGAATTTGAGGTCAAATTCCTCTCAAGATGGAGAGGATGATACGGTTGGGACAGCCTCCACACATACACGGCCTTTCACACGAAGCCAAGCTCGGGAATTACAAAAACTCCAAGCTTTGTTCATGCAAATGGCCGTGTGTGAGTTGGTGATTGAACCAACCAAGGACCAAAACGTTTTTATGTGTGAAGAGGGGTCCTAATGTGTAATAAACTACTCTTCAAGGATGGCACATGAAGCAAGGGCGGATGGGTCATTTTGCCCTTTTGTTTGTAGTATAAATAGAACATGTTAGAGAGTTAGACTTCACTTTTTGAAATCTGATTTTGTAACCTAAACACTAAACATTTCTCTCTCTCTTTTCCTCTCTTGGAGCCGCCACCAATCTCTCACAAGTAGAGGGATACTTGTGTTGTCTCTTTGGCTAGAAACAAGGGTTTTGAGGTCTTTGAGTGCCTCTTGGTCCTCGTAAGAACTTGGTGTTTACATTCATTAGACTTAGGGTCCTCTCTTGATGTTAGGGTTCTTAGTATCTTGAATGTTATATGTCAAGTTATCTATCTTTTCTTTATCTTGTGGTTGTTGTTGATTTTGTTATCTTAAAGTCTAGTGAAGCCGTGTGGGGCTATTTTTGATTCACTAGCATTGTTGTTCATCTTGTTGTTCTTGTGTTGTTGAGCTGAAAAAAAAACTGAAATTTAAGCTTGTTGTTCTTGTGTTGTTGGACTGAAATTCGAACCAACTTGTAGTTCTTGGTGTTGTTGGTTTGATCTTGTATCACTCTCTAAATGATCAATATCAAGTTTCAAGGATGTTTCAAACACAATATTACCCCAAGAAGAGCTCTCGGGTTCATTCTCACTTTGTTGACCAACATTTTCAAATATTTCACTCACTTGAGTCCTATTAAGCACATCACACACATACTCAAGTGGTGGACAGTTTTCACGAACAAGTTGATCAACACCCATTACACAAGATGATGTACTTCCATTCAACATATAGGCTTCAACACTAGGTGGACATAAATTGATCTCACAAGCGGAATCAATTTTGTTATCAATAGGGTCAACTAGTGTATCCAAACTCTCAATATGTACATCATCATCAAGTGGCAAAGAAACAATAGACTCACATATAGGAAAACTACAACTCACACTCAATGGGCTACTAGCCACACAATTATCATTCACATGTACAAAAGTGTAAGAGTTATCCATTTTACCTTGAAGTCCTTGAGTAGATTCTTCTTTGTCATGGTGTGAAGGTCCTCCAAAGGCTTGGGCAGCAACTTCCTTTTGGCATTGTTCTTCTTCGCTTGCCATGTTGGTACCTACACAAATGTCCTTAGAAATAGAAGGACAACCAATGTTAGCATCGTTTGGTGGTAATCCCCTCACTTTGCTCCACACAACCTCTCTTTTTTCAACTCTCGGATTACCACCTTGCACCCCCTTACTCCTCTCAATCTTTTGTCTCTCATAATAATTTGGGTTGGAGTAGGTAGGCATTTCTCTTCGTGGCTTGGGCAGCAAGTAAGTCATGAGGTGATTCCCCCACTGGTCTCTTATAATATTTGGCCAATTTTGCACGTTTGGAACTCTATGTTGTGCAAACCAATTGGCACCTAAGCATACATGACCGTATGTCAATGAAAGAATATCGCACCACACCTCCTCATGGTATTCAAATTGGGAGAAGACAACCTTGACCCTCTCAGTAACCTTAAACCCGTCCAAGAAGTATGGAACAAGTAAAGGCTCACGAAACAACCCCAAGTAGTCAACCATGGATGGAACGATGTAGTTTCTATGGTACCTATCATTTAGCTCAATGAGGCAGCCCGGTATCCCACACATGGTCACCTTTCCGGAGTGTACACTCCTTCTTGGATCTACATTGTAAGGCATACGAGTACCCCTTAGTTTTGGAGATGCATACCCTCTTCTTCTCATTGGACAACCTCCACTAGAGCTAGTATAACCATTCACACTATATCGACTTTGATAAGAAGTACTACAAGGTGGAGAATATGGATCTTCATACTCCTCACGTGTACCCTCATCATAGCTCCCATAAGCTTTGCAAACAAAAGGGTTATACCTAACACCAAATCTAGGTTCGGAGTAAGAAGTGTAAGACTCCTCACATGCCCCAACATCATCATAAGATCCATCACGAGGTCCTACATCATCTCCAAAGTTACCATAAGCACTAGGCACTTCATTCACCTCATTTTCTCCCTGAAAACAGTGACTTTCAAATCTGCCCAAGTCTCGATCATGGCTATTTTCATAGCCTCCGCAATCTCCCTCAACTTCGTAGCCATAAAACCCTTCACTACAATCATAGTCTCCCATGTTGTAGTCACAATAATCCCCGGCTATCGAAGACATATTCCCCTTATATCACCTTTTAAACCTACAAAATGAACAAACAAGATTAGTAGTAAAAACCTCTCACTAACACTCGTATTCACTCACCTTTGTGATTCTCACAATTGGAGCGGCAAATATTGAAAGGTTGTTTATACTCCGGTAGTCAATAGGATGTCCATTCTACTTGGTGGCCGGAATAGATTCTTGTTTGATCGACTCAAGACACAAAAATAAAATTCACTTACGAACTTGAAACAAAGAGGTTACTACGAGTTAAAAATGAGAAAAGCACACAAACAACGAAGACACGAAGAAACAGATTCAATAATTAATCTACAACTAAGTAGGTGATTACTAGTTGTTAATTAATTCTAGAATCAAGACATGAAACTAATGAAACAATAAGATGAAACTAAGAATCTAAAATTTTGAGCTCGGAAATATTGCGTGAACAGTAGCAGTGATGATATTTGGCCAATTTTGCACGTTTGGAACTCTATGTTGTGCAAACCAATTGGCACCTAAGCATACATAACCGTATGTCAATGAAAGAATATCGCACCACACCTCCTCATGGTATTCAAATTGGGAGAAGACAACCTTGACCCTCTCAGTAACCTTAAACCCGTCCAAGAAGTATGGAACAAGTAAAGGCTCACGAAACAACCCCAAGTAGTCAACCATGGATGGACTCTACCGTATCCTTCAAAGTGGGCTGGTCGGCCTTGGCCATTTTGATTCGGAGGATTTGGAATTTGCGGTCTTTGGGTTAATGTAGCTTGGAATGGAGGGTTCGGATTTAGTGGAGGTACTTGGCGTCCAAATCCCTCTTGTGGAATTGGAGGGGCTTGGAAATGTAGTGGTCTAGTGGAGTCTCGGTTTGGAGGAAAATAGGTAGTTTGGCTTGCGGTATTTAGTGGAGCTTGGGGTGCATTTAGCATTTGGTGGACTGTTTCGGGGGTGATGGTTGCGGAGGAGGTCCTATCATGACCATTGGTAGATACATGTAGAGGAGTAGAAGGACGAGAGTTCCTTTGACTCTCCACTTGTTCTAATCTCCCACTAATAGTCGACACTTCCCCCTTTATTGCTGCCAAGTCCCCTCTCACGGCCCCAAATTCCGAATTCAACCTTTCAAGTGTCCGGGTAACGGCCTCAAGAGTGACCCTCATAGAATCAAGGGCATTAGTATCCACACTATGAGACGTAGTTCCTTCCATTGTCAAGATATTATCCGCTTTAGTTCACCACAAGTTCGTGTTCCACAAGTGTTGTATAATTGGCTAGTAACCGTGAAATTTTTAAGGTATGAGTAAGCTCTTATCCGGAATGGATTCTTGTTTGAAGACTCAAAGAATTCTTGCCGGACTAGAGTCAAAAATCAGCAACTCATTCAAACGAATAAAAGCACTCAAATAAACGTTGACACGAACAAACGGTTCAAGGATCTAGTTGACAACCTAGTAGGAATGTACTAGTTTGTTAATTAGTTCTAGGACCAAGTAAGGGAAACCAAGGATCAACAATTAGCAACCAAAGAATATCCTAAGTTGAGCTTATAGTGACGTGGCAGCATGCAATGGTTCCACACGTTTTTCTTCTCTTTTTTTTTTTGTTAATATTCACACAACTTGTTATAGTTTGCAAAGTGTTTTTGGTGGGAAAAATAAAATCTTGTAGTATTTCACCCTTTTCAAACTCAAGAAAGTGATGTTTGGTAGACTAATCCCACAAAACAAGGCTCCTTGAATTAGGGAAAAGTGATTGACAAGACTAAAAGGTGATGGGTGCAAGTCTTTCACAACAACTTTATAGCTTGTCTTACAACTTGAGGACACAACAAGATGAACAAGATGAACAAGTTCAAAAGATGAACACCTCAACAATCTTCTTCAACTTCTTTAGCACATAAACACAACATCCACCGATTTTATTTCTTTTTGGTCATCAACAACATACAACTTTCGGCCACTTCAAGTCACTACACAATGTTCAAGTTTTCAAGCTCAACTTTTGGATCTAGACACCTTAGTGTTGGTGAGAAAGAAACCAACACTAGGAACTCACTAAACAAGCAAAATAACACTTAGATCTAGACATGCAACATCATTCTCGGCTTCAACTTTTAATGGACAGATTTTCAGAATTTCCTTTTGGTGTTGTTTGTTTAAGCCGTGTACTAACCCAAGATGGGTTATATTGGAACACAACCGGTCTTGCTTTGATACCAAATGATACAAAATCAAACCAACAACACCAAGAGCTTCAAGTAGGCTCGGATTTCAGTCCAACAACACAAGATCAACAAGTTTAAAGTTTCGGTTTTTCAGTCCAACAACACAAGAATAACAAGATAAATAACAATGCTAGTGAATCGAAAAGAGCCCCACACGGCTTCACTAGACTTTAAGATGACAAAATCAACAACAACAACAAGATAAAGAAAGATAGATAACTTGACATATAACATTCAAGAAACTAAGAACCCTAACATCAAGAGAGGACCCTAAGTCTAATGAATATAAACACCAAGTTCTTACGAGGACCAAGAGGCACTCAACGACCTCAAAACCCTTGTTTCTAGCCAAAGAGACAACACAAGTATCCCTCTACTTGTGAGATAGTAGTGGCGGCTTCCAAGAGTGGAAGAGAGAGAGAAAAGTTTAGTGTTCTTAGGTTACAAAAATCAGCATTCAAAAAGTGAGGACTAACTCTCTAACATGTTCTATTTATACTACAAACAAAAGGGGTAAAATGACCCATCCGCCCTTGCTTCTTGTGCCAACCTTGAAGAGTAGCTTATTACACATTAAGACCTCTCTTCACACATAAAAACGTTTAGGTCCTTGGTTGGTTCAATCACCAACTCACACACGGCCACTTGCATGAACAAAGCTTGGAGTTTTTGTAATTCCCGAGCTTGGCTTCGAGTGAAAGGTCGTGTACCTGTGGAGGCTGCCCCAACCGTATCAGATTTGGGTCTATGCTAATATACTCATTTGGGCCAACTTGAACAAAAAAAAAATGGATAAGTGACCCAACACACCAATCTGCCAAGGCCCAAATATAATTGAGCCCAACAAGAAATTATGCAAGTAGGTGCATCACCTACTTTGAAGTTTCAGCAGCTTGGACCCTTAAGTAGGTGCATCACCTACTTGGACCAATTTGACCAATTTTATGGTCCAAAATGCAGCTAAGGAGGTGGACAAGATAGGGCCTTTAAAAGGCCAAGTTGCTGGTCATTTTACTTCACTTTTAAGTCACAAAAAAGGAGTATATTTCAGCAAATCTCTCTACTCTCTCAAAAACAACAAGAGCAGCAGCCCTATTTTTCCTTCTAGGGTTCTTGAAGAAACCCTCCCCTTTGCAGCCCAAGGTAAGTGAAAAACACTTAAGGTTTTGTTTAATTATCTCATGGGAGATTAGGGAAACAAGTTATAAGTGTTTGACAATAAGTATATGGCTGATTATAGAACAAGCTGTTTGTTCATGTTTCCTTGTTATTGAGGAACTTTTTTTCTTCTTCTTTGGTTTAAGTGTGAAGGAAAGTTCAAGCTCTTGAAGAGTTCAATTAAAAGAATAAGTTGCTGAATTGAGGTAAGGTGACTGCCCCATTTTATTTTTCTTATATGTGAATTTGAGAGGGGATTATGGATGTCTTGTTATTGAGAACTCAAGAGATGAAGAGTTCAATAATTGATTGCTACAATAAAAGTGGTTTGGGACTGTTTTGTGGACTATTTTGTATGTGTATTAATGGGCTGCCAGGTTGAAGTTGGATAAAGGTGTGATGAGTTTGTAATGAATTATAGAAGAAAGATGTGGTGATACACCACCGAACTAATGCTTGCTGTCCAATCTATTTTGCGTATTGTTTGGAATGTGTAATGAAGTCGAGGTGGTTTTGGTGAACCTTATAAGAACCTATATGGTATGTGGGTGTAATTGGAGGAAAGAAAAAGGGTTAAAATAACACCCTTGTTTGATAGAGTAATAGTTGCTGCCCGGTTACTGTTTTGGGTGAAATTAAGTACCTCAAATGTGTTTATTGGTTACTAATACTAGTTTACCATATATTCTATTGTAGATAAGTAATCTAAGAGGCGAGAAGTCAAGTCGGGCTAGTTTCGGAGTCAAATAACCAGGTATGTAAGGCATACTTATTTCACACTCTTTGGCATGAAGTCGTACCATTGTTCCCTCAAGCAAGTTTCCGAGGTTATCCTATAACAAAGTGATACATAATGGTAGCATATTAAACTCCATGTATCCAATGACCTTGTTCCCACTCTCTAACGCATTAGAACACCTCAATACGTGCTTATTATTAAATTGCGCGTCTATCTTCACTAGAAAATTTCAGGAGTTCTCCATTTGTTCAAATAAGACCCATGTGTTATTTCAGCTCCTAAACACTTTATTTGTGTGCCAACAGCTCCCTACCTCATTGTTGTTGCATTAAGTGTCTATTTACATGTCTCTTATTAGCGTATTACTGGTTCAAGGTACCATAATGTGATGACCACCAAAATAACAATCTCAAAGGCTAAATAAACTAAGTAATGCAAATCTGTAAAATGATGAGTGGCAGCTCAGGGGCACTTGCCTAGCATGGGCCGATCTCGATACCTTTATTTGTGGGTGGCAGCTCAGGGGCATAAGCCTAGCATGGGCCGATCCCAATCTTTATATAGGTGGCAGCTCAGGGGCATAAGCCTAGCATGGGCCGATCCTAATTTATCTTTTTACCACTGATCAGCTGGTCATTTGCATTATATGGATTACAAAGATTATGAAGTAAGAAGGTAAAATGAAGAACGAATGTAATGTACATTGTCCCACAAGTATTTATAAAAGTGGTCTACTAGTACTCCTTATACACTTGTATTGGATTTTTATTGAGCTTTTGTATCAAGTGTGTTGCTACTTTCTGCCTTACATATTCAGTACATTATTTTCGTACTGACGTCCCTCACGGGGGACCTGCATTTCATGCTGCAGGCAGAGGCACTTCAGCTCATACAACTTACTAGTAGGAGCGCAGGTTGTTCAAGGACTATTGGTGAGCTCCAGGTTGATTCGGGGCTTTCCGAGTCTTCTCCATATATTTTGGTATTGTACAGTAAGTCAAGAGTAGGGCGGGGGTTTGTTCCGACCCTGACTAAGTCTATGTATCTTCTAGTGGCTTTGTAGACTAATGTAAAGTTATGGTAGTGTCCTGATTTTAGACATGGTGGCCCCACCGGCCAAGTGCTGTACATATCAGTTTTGGGAGTGTATATGTAGTTAATTTCATCGATGCATAATATTATGTTGTCAGAACATTTGGTTGTTACAGTTACATGCATGGGAAGTATAAGGTTATGAATTGGTTCTCTCGGGCCTTTACGACTACGGGTGCCTGTCTTCCCCAATAGGATTTGAGGCGTGACAACTATGACCATTAAGGTCAAAACTTTCTCAATGATCTCAAAATACTCAAATCATCGGTCCTTATAGCACAAAAGTTCATAAAAACTTAAATGTCAAGTAGGGTTTAATGACCCATAATCAAATCTCAAGTTAAGACTCATCAAAAAGCATAATAGATATCATAAGGATAGACAAATCATATAGAAATCTAGCATGTTCAGAAATTTATCTTAAAATCTCAACATACTCATGTACTTCAATTTCTAGAAAATTGGAAAATCTCAAAATCTCATGCATAGTAATATTGGGCGTGAACCCACACTTCAAATTCATAGGACAACTCATAAAGTCATATATCTTTGTAATTTAAAATAAGTTTTGGGCACAAGGACGAAAGAATTGTCCTTGTTCAAACCCGACATACCTTATATTATAACTTAGATGAACAAACTTACTTGAAACTCTTCTTCTTACTCTTAAGAGAGGGTTCTTGATACCTTGCAATTGGAGAACTCAAATCTCAAATCAAATTGTATAATCTATGGTGAGTTCTTGAATTTCTTGGAGAAGGGTTTTGGGTTTGTTCTTGAGGAAGAAACCCTAACCATTGGATGTTTTGGGAGATAATGAAGTCATATGCTTCGTTTTGCATATATCTAAGTGTTAAATGAGAAAAAGGCCAAAAAGTCCTTTTAAAACAACTTAAAAATACTGAACGGGATTTACAATGATCAGAGTGATGGTTCATCGCTAGTCTGACAGCCCGTCAAATCGTCCATCGCACTTTGGTCAGAAAAAAGGCTACACTGCCTCAGTTGCGATGGTATTAGCGATGGTCCGTCACTAGCTTGACAGTCCGTCATCTTGGACATCACACTTGGGCCAGAAAAGGGATCACTGTCTTGGTTCCGATGGTCTAGGTGATGTTCCATCGCAAGATAGATGGTCCGTCAACCTATCCATCTCACCTGGGTAGTTCTAACAACTCTTAGTAAAATAGCCATAACTTCTCACCCCGATACCGGATTTGGACAAAATTGGTATCGTTGGAAAGCTAATTCAATTTTCCACAGGAAAATTCAATTAAGGTTAAAATACTAATCACTTGGGAAGTTACTTCTCAATCTTTTAGGGCCAGAATTACACTTCACTTGACACGCTCTAAGGTTTAGACTACAAGGGAACTTTTGCAGGGTCTTACAATATCTCCCCCTTGGGAACATTCGTCCTTGAATGTCGCTAGTTACACTAAGAACATAGGAAAACTGAGTACACATAGCTAAAACAATTTGCTAAACGAGCTTAAAATCTTTCTAATCTCTTGCATACTTCAGAAATTGCAAGAACTCATGTAAGAATAGATGCATAGCTAAACTTTAGATTAGAAGGGATGAATTAAGGAAGAATAATTCCTTCGGCTTGGTCTGGACTCGCGAAGAAGAGGTGCGGGTACTTGGCTTGCATGTTTGCTTCTGCCTTCCAAGTAGTGCCCTCAACTGACTGGTTCCGCCATAAAACTTTGACCAAGGGGACCTCTTTGTACCTCAGTCTGTGGATCTGGATATCTAAAATCTTAATAGGAAATGTTATCAAATGAAAGACTGTTCTGAATATCAGCACTCTCTGAAGGATCCACTACAACAGAATCACCAATATGCTTTTAAAGCATGGAGACATGAAAAATAGGATGAACGGCTGATAACTCTGCGGACAACTCAACTTCATAGGCTATTTTACCAACACGACTCAAGAATCTATAGGGGCCCTCATAACGGGGTCTAAGCTTCCCCTTTTTACCAAACCTCTTCACCCCTTACATGGGTGAAATCTTTATGTACACCAAATCACCCACCTTAAACTCTAGATCCCTTCTCCTCACATCGGCATATGACTTTTGATGATTCTGAGCTGTCTTCAACCTTTCTCTAATCAACTTCACCTTTTCCATATCCTCGAATACCGCATCAGGTCCAATCACTGCAGCTTCACCCACTTTAAACCAACCTATAAGTGATTTATATCTTCTATCATACAAAGCCTGAAATGGTGCCATCTCGATGCTAGCATGGTAACTATTGTTATAAGCAAACTCTATTAATGGCAAATGCTCATCCCAACTACCTTTGAAGTTAAGAGCACATTCCCTCAACATATCTTCTAGAGTCTGAATGGTCCTCTCAGCCAGACCATCTGTCTGCGGATGAAAAGAAGAACTCAAATGAACTTGGGTACCAAGACCTTGCTGAAATGCTCTCCAAAACTGAGAAGTGAACAGAGTACCCCTATTCGAAATGATAGACAAAGGAACTCCATGCAGCCTGACTAGCTCCTGAATATACAATCTAGCATAATCCTCAGTTGTATAAGACGTATGTATAGGCAAGAAATGCACGGACTTAGTAAGCCTGTCTACAATAACCCAAATAGAATCATGATGACGACGCGAAAGAGGTAAACCAGTCACGAATTCCATATTTACCTCTTCCAACTTCCAAGTAGGTATACCAAACTCTTACATCACACCACCAGGTCATTGGTATTCTACCTTAACCTATTGGCACAATGCACACTTTGCTACAAACTCTGCTATATTCTTCCTTATACCCCTCCACTAATAGATTTCTCGCAAGTCGCGGTATATCTTGGTAGCACCAGGATGGATAGAATACCGCGCGCCATGCATTTTAGCCATAATCCTCTACCTCAGATCATCAACACATGAAAGACACAATCTACCCTGCAATCTCAACACTCCATCTCCCCCTTGGAAGAAAACCTTTACCTTTTGGTCCTTAACTGACTAAACTAGGATCTTTGTCTTACTTCTTCTTTACTTCTGAAACTAGAGAGGATTTGGAACTACTCTGCACTAAAGTACTTCCCTCAGCGGAATCAAGCAACCTAACACCCAATCTAGACAGACGGTGCACATCAAGAGCTAACTCTTTCTTACCTTCTTCCATATGAGTAACACTACCCATGGACAACCTGCTAAGGGCATATGCCACTACATTGGCCCTGCCCGGCTGATACAATACTCTCATATCATAGTCTTTTAATAACTCTAACCACCTTCTCTACCTAAGATTCAAATCCCTCTGAGTAAATACATACAGGCTCTTATGATCAGTAAATACATTAATATGGACACCATACAAATAGTATCTCTAGATTTTCAAAGCAAAGACCACAACAGCTAATTCAAGATCATGGGTTGGGTAATTCTTTTCATGCGACTTCAACTGCCTAGAGGAATAGACTATAACCTTACCTCGTTACATCAATACACAACCCAAAACAACTCTAGAAGCATCATAATACACCACAAAATCATTTGTACCATCTGGAAAAGTCAACACAGGGGCTGAAGTATGTCGAGTCTTCAACTCTTGAAAACTCTTTCACAGGAATCTGACCACTGGAACTTAACTTTATTTTGGGTTAACTAGGTCATGGGAGACGCAATAGAAGAGAAACCTATAATAAAATAGCGATAGTAGCCAGCTAGACCCAAGAAACTCCTAATATCAGATGGAAAGATAGGTCTAGGCCAATTTCTTATAGCTTTTATCTTTTGGGAATCAACTCTAATGCCTTTGACTGAAATGATATGACCCAGAAAGGTTACTGATCAAATCCAAAATTCACACTTATTGAATTTGGTGAACAACTGGTGATCTGTAAGAGTTTGCAAGACAATTCTAAGATGATCTACATGGTCATCTCAGAACGGGAGAAAACAAGGATATAATCTATTAAAACAATGACAAACATATCAAGATATTGATTGAACACTCGATTCAGGAGGTCCATAAAGGTTGCTGGGGCATTGGTTAGCCCAAAAGACTTGACTAGAAACTCAAAGTGACCATAGCGGGTTCGAAAGACTGTCATTAGAATATCACAATCCCTCACTTTAAGATGATGATAGTTGGATCTAAGGTTTATCTTAGAGAAATAACTCTCACCTTGCAACTGAACAAATAGGTCATCAATTCTCAAAAGAAGATACTTATTTTTTACTGTAACCTTGTTAAGCTGACAATAGTCAATGCACATACGAAATGAACCATCTTTCTTTTGCATGAATAGAATAGTTGTGCCTCAAGGAGAAACACTGGGCCATATAAAACCTTTATCTAAATGATCTTTAAGTTGCCCTTTCAACTCCTTAAACTCTGGAGGTGCCATATGGTATGGCAAAATAGAAATGGGCTGAGTGTCAGGAAGAAGGTCAATCCCGAATTCTATCTCTCTATTGGGAGGTACCCCTGGGAGATCTTTCGAAAAAACATCAGTAAACTCATTAACAATGCTGACTGGCTTAATAGTTGGAGCCTCGAACTTAGTGTCTTTGACTCTAACTAGGTAATAAATGCAACCTTTGGATATTAGCTTTCTGGCCTTGAGATAGGAGATAAAATGACTCTTAGGAGATACCGAACTCCCGAACCACTCAAAAATGGGTTCATCAGGAAACTAAAACTTGACCACAGAGGTAGGACACTCTATAGATGCATAACAAGAATAAAGCCAATCCATACCCAGAATAAAGTTAAAATCCACCATGTCTAACTATATAAAGTTAGCAAATATTACTCTATGAAGAACAATAATAGGACTATGTTTATATATTTCTTTAGCAATAATTGCCTCTCCTAATGGTATGAAACTAGGAAAGGCTCAGGAATCCTTTCGGGACTCATTTTGAAATTCATAGCTACAAGTGGGCTCACATAAGAGAAACTTGGCCCGGGGTCCAACAACACATAAACATCAAAGAAAAAGACATGGATCTTACCAGTAACAATATCGGGAGAGTCCTCCTTCTCCTGACAGGAGAAGCGCCCTGAGCAGGGGCGGGATAGGGTACAAGAGCTGGTGCACTAGTAGTCTGTGCCTAAGGTCGGGCATCTCTGTTCCCCTGCCTAGCATGCGGGAAATCTCTAAGTCTATCCCAATTTTTCACAACCAAAACAACCCTTTTGGTCCGCTAAACACTCATCGAGATAGTCTCTATCACACTTAGCACAAGAAGGATTGCGGGGTCGGTTACTTACACTGTTCTATGACCTAGACATAGAAGACCTATTCCCTTACTCCTGTCTGCCTCTAGCCGTAGGAGCACTAGCTGATGAAGGTGCTAGAATAGATAAATGGCTCTGGAACTATGGCGGTTCTCTCTATGGGACCTAGCCTAACCATACTCATGCTGCTCAGATCTAGCTCTCTTGTTACCCCTCACTCTATCTCTCTCTTTTATCTGGTCTGCCTCTATCTACTTTGCATGTATCATCAACCTACACAGATTCATATCCCTATTCAGAATCGCAGTCCTACACTTCTTCAGTACCAAACCAGAAACACCTATCACAAACTTGCTCATACAAGATCAGGTGTCAGAAATCAAATTAGGAGCATACTTGGACAACTGGTTGAACTTCAAGAAGTACTTCTTAACAGTCATGGAGCCATGCCTTAAGTTCATAAACTCCTCAATCATCACTTCCCTCATCTCAACCGAAAAAAACTTGTCCAAAAATGCATCTTGGAGCACCTTCCAAGTCATAGGAGCAACACCCTCACCTCTACTCTTCTTCTATGCTACCATCCAATCATAAGTAATGTCTTCCAACCTGTATTATGCCAGCTCTACACTTTCTTCCTCCGAAACATGCATCACCTATGTGATCTTTCCTACCTCCTCAAGGTATAACTGTGGGTCCTCACCTGCCTTAGACCCATGAAACTCTGGCGGAATCATCGACATGAAATCATGAATCCTAGCAGTAGCTAAATCACCTCCCTGCTGATTTGTAACTACGGCCTGGTTATTGGCCTAAACATTAATGGTAACTACTTAGGCTAACTGTAATACTCGTACCTTTTTCCTAGCTTGAAATCATCTCAAGGATGTTAGAACTTGCTTTGAAATACAAGTTATGAACGTTTCACTTAGAGCTGTCAGAATTGCCCAGGTGCAACGGCCAGGTTGATGGACCGTCGATCTAGTGACGGACCTTCACCTTGACTATCGCAGCTAAGGCAGTAAGTCAACCTTCTGGATAAGGTGCGACGGACAGGTTGATGGACCATCGAACTTGCGACAGACCATCGACCAAGCAATTGCTACTTAGGTAGTGAGTCCCTCTCCTGGTCTACCTACATTAATCAAAATGATGAACCATCAATCCAGTGATGGACCGTCGCATGAGCCATCACAGATTCCGTTCAGTTATTTTTACATCATTTTTAAAGGGGCTTTTTGGTCTTTTACCACCCATTTATATACCAAGTAATATCCGACCAAGGCTCCTAAATTCATTATTCTTCCATAATATTAAAATTAGGGTTTTCTCCCTAAGAACAATCCTTAAGAAACAAAATCCAAATCCTCTTCAAGAACTAAGAGATTAAAATTCTTCAAGTTCAACAACTTTAAGAAACTCACTACCAGGTATGCATAGTGTTCATTCATGGACTCCCTTCATCAATGAATCCCTTTTCTAAGTTCAAGTTTATGGATTTTCTTTATGAATTTTCATGATTGGGCTGCTCTTGTTCAAGTTGATAATGAGTAATTGAATTCTATTCCATGATCGGGTGATAAATTATATATGGGTTTGATTAGTACAGATATAGATTCATGCTAACCTATCCCTAAACCTTTGAATGATGAAATTAGAATTGAATCATGATGTTTAATTGTTGTATAATGTTGTTTACAGATACTATGACTACTATGTGGTTGATTAAATGCCGAGATAAAGGAAAATGCCTAACTATTATGATATCATGAAATCCCCATATATGTACAAGTTTATGCAGATCACATGTTTGATGAAATACTTCAATAAATGTATTATGGATTATGATATTAAAGATGGGTTCTAGTGGGTTATGCTTTGTCAGTTTCCTTCTATCGAGTCCTTGGGTGCTTGTACCCGAAATATTAGTTGTGTTCCTAAAGCCATGTTATGTTTTCATGATACTTTCAGTTAAGCTATGATCCTTAGACTTTAGACAGTCTTATGACTCAGGAAATCTCCATAATCACATGAACTCAGTCAGTTGATAGATATCAATAGTATTCCGTTAGTCAATGGAAGTCAGTAACTCAGTCCATGTTCAGTTTTAGAAAATCATGTTCAAAGTCTATTCAAATGGGAGTAGGAATTAGCACCGAGTCAACCCAAGGATGGGAACATACACCGTTAGATGAGGGTAAGGGTGTGATTCTTAGAAGTCATCCTTGCATTCCAGAACTATGTAGCCAACATAGGTTGAAACATCAACACTATTTAATAAGGATTGATGAGGTGGATAAACACTATTAGATGAGGGTCACACCGTTCTCGTAGAGGGGACACTATCAGATGAGGGTCACACATAGTTTATCTTTACCAATGGTGCAGTATTGATACCTTTCTAATTGGGGTTACAAATTGGACCCCAACTCAGCCATAATGGCGTATTAATAGAATGTCGGTTAAATAACTATTTCCAATAGTTTAAGTATCAGTATCAGTCAAGAACTCAGATAGTTCTTCAGATTTTAGGGATGTCAGACACAGTCAACTCAGTTTAGTACGAAACTCAGATAGTTCCATCAGATTCAGGACTGTAAGATACAGTCACCCATGTTATCAGTTATATCGATTATCAGTATGTTATGTTATCAGTATTCATATTTAGATATCATGAATTCACAGTATCAGTGTCAGTTATTATGTCTCATGCATGTATTCTCACGCTCATGATAAACAGTTTGTTATTATTATTGTTCATTCATATGAACCCCATGTATTTAGCCTACCTCACATGCATACCAGTACATTCAGTCATATTGACACATTCACGCTATGGTGTCTTATACCATAGGTTCAGATACACGAGCACCAGAGCATCAGTAGCATTCCAGATATCAGCTGTCAGAGTTAGCAGTAAGTCCTCGTCCTTTGAGGACATAATTATTTCTCTATTATCTTATTAATTAGTTTATTAGTTGGAGTTAGTTAGGGATATGTCCCATGAACTCCTTACTCGGACAGTTCAGACAGTTAGATGCTTTCTAGACTATTATGTTCACACAGTTATTTTAGTTGTTTTAGGTATTTCATATCCCTTTCAGATATTATGTTTACTTCAGTTATGCAAACCATATGGCCTTTCAGTTCATATTTCTGAATTATTGAATATTTTATGCAGTTTACATGTACAAATATCAGTCATGGGTTAGCTTGTGGTCCTTCGGGTTCATGAGCACCGTGTAACGTTCCGAGTACCAGATTTGGAGCATTACAAACTTGGTATTAGAATCAGGTTTAATAGTCCTAGGAAGTCTAAAATCCGCATCTAGTAGAATCTTGTGCATGGGTGTGTTGCGCGCCACATTTATGTGTATGAGGCTATAAGATGTTTTAGGAATAGTTTCCCTTTTTTTAGTATTCATGTTATGCCAGTGAGCATAATCTCAAGTCAATCTCTTAGTATAATTTGTTTCTTTTACTTATTTCAAAATATGCCTCCCAAGAGAAGAACCCAGCCTGTCCAAAAAGATCCCTTGGATGAACATGTTTCTCACGCGAAGTTTAGTGTTGTATTCACTAATCTTGCTCTGTCATTTACTACTCAGAATTAATGACCAGCTATCATTCTTGCCAATCCAATGGCCAATTCAGCTGCATCCAAGATTCAGGACTTCACTCGAATGAATCCTCCATCCATTCTTAGGTCTAAGATAGACGAGGACCCTCAGGAATTCTTAGATCTGGTGCAGAAGTTACAAACATAGTGGAGGTTACGTCTAGTAAGCATGTTGAGCTAGCTGCATATCAATTACAGGATGTGGCTCATACTTAGTTCAAGAAGTAGAAGTCAGAGAGGGCAGATGATGCAGGGTCAATTGAGTGGGAGGAGTTTTCTTCAGTATTTCTTTATAGATTCTTTCCCCTAGAGCTTATCGAATCTAAGGTGCTAGAATTCATCAACCTCGGGCAGGGTAATATGATAGTGAAAGAGTATTCTCTTAAGTTTACTTAATTAGCCAGATATGCCCCTCATGTGGTTGTAAATAGTAGGGTAAGGATGAGTAAGTTTGTTTCAGGGGTGAACGTTATTGTGGTTAATGAGTGCAGATCCGCTATGTTGAATAGTGACATGACATTAGCCAGGATCATGACTCATGCTCAGCAGATAGGGGAGCAGAAGATTAAGATGAGGGAAAAGTAGAATAAGAGAGCGAAGACAAGTATTTTCAACTTTGCTCACTTAAATCAGAAGGAGGAAACTGTTCTCAGTTTTGTCCTGTCATCAGTTCCAGCTCCTTCTTCAGCCAGTGCTCTAGTTTCCCTTCTTTCAGTATTCATGTCATGCCAGTGAGCATAATCTCAAGTCAATGTATTAGTCTAATCCATTTCTTCTCCTTATTTCAGAACATGCCTCCCAAGAGAAGAACCCAGCCTGTCCAAGAAGATCCTTTGGACGAACATGTTTCTCACGCGAAGTTCAGGGCCACATTCACTACTTTTTCTCAGTCAGTTGCTACTCAGAATGAATGATCAACTATCGTTCTGGCCAATCCAATGGCCAATTCAACTGCAACCAGGATTCAGTACTTTACCCGAATAAACCCTCCATCCGTTCTTGGATCTAAGATAGATAAGGACCATCAGGAATTCCTAGATCAGGTGCAGAAGTTACAAACATAATGGGGGTTATGTATAGTGAAAGTGTTGAGCTAGATGCATATCAGTTGCATGATGTGGATCATACTTGGTTCAAGTAGTGAAAGTCAGAGAGGGCAGATGATGAAGGGTCAGTTGAGTGGGAGGAGTTTTCTTCAGTGTTCCTTTATAGATTCTTTCCCCTATAGATTAGAGAATCTAAGGTGCTAGAATTCATCAACCTCAGGTAGGGAAATATATAAGTGTAAGAGTATTCTCTTAAGTTTACTGAATTAGTTCGATATGCCCTTCATGTGGTTGCAGATAGCAGGGCAAAGATGAGTAAGTTTGTTTCAAGGGGAAACGATATTGTGGTTAATGAGTGCAGATCTGCTATGCTAAATAGTGACATAACATTATCTAGGATCATGAATCATGCTTAGCAAATAGGGGAGCAGAAGATTAAGATGAGGGAAAAGCAAAATAAGAGAGCAAAGACAGGTAGTTTTAACTTTGCTCAACCTAAATCAGACAGAGGAAACCATTCTCAGTTTTATCCTAAATCATCAGTTCCAGCTCCTTCTTCAGGCAGTGCTCCAGTTCCTAAATTTAGAGAGGGCAAAAAATATAGAGCACCAGGCTCTAAGTCCCAGGGCAGTGTTAGCAGTGCCCAAACTAATCTTTTTTGTCGGATTTGTAGTAAGAACCACAAAGATGTGTGCAGAGCTAGCAGTGATGTCTGTTTTGGTTCTGGAAAGACTGTCCACCGAGTCAAAGACTTCCCTCAGTCAGGTTATCAGAGTCATCTCCACTCTTCAGCTCAGTTCGATCACCCAATTTAGCAGGGTACGACCTCCAGTGCTATTAGTGGGCAACGTCCATATCATCTTTATGCTCTTCAGTCCAAACAAGATTAGGAAAATTCTTCTGATGTGGTTACTGGTATGTTACAGATCTTTCATGTGCATGTTTACACTTTGCTAGATCCAGGAGTTTCATTGTCTTTTGTCACTCCTTATCTAGCAGTTGATTTCGGAGTCCATCCTAAAATTCTAGTAGAGCCCTTTTCAGTCTCTACCCCAATGGGTAAAACCATCATAGCACGATGGGTATATAGGACTGTCCGATTATGATATTTCAGAAAGTTACCTCATCAGACTTAGTCGAATTAGAGATGACTAATTTTGATGTTATTCTCGACATGATTTGTTTCATTCCTTCTATTCCACAATCGACTGTAGAAATAAAATAGTCCAGTTTCAGTTTCTAAATAAACCCATCCTTGAGTGGAAGGGTAGTGTATCTGCTTTCAGGGGTCAACTTGTTTCCTACATTCAGGCACGGAAAATGATATCTAGAGGATGCATTTATCATCTTGTTCATGTTAAAGATTCTAGTTTCGAGACTCCCAGTCTTGAATCAGTTCCAGTTGTAAGTGAATATTCAGATGTTTTTCTCGAAGATCTTCTAGGAATTCCTCCCAAAAGGGAAATACTCTTCGGTATTGATATTCTTTTGAATACTTAGCCTATCTCTATTCCACCATACAGAATGGCACCAACAGAACTCAAAGAACTAAAAGAGCATTGGAAGGATCTCTTAGATAAGGGATTCATCAGACCCAGTGTTTCCCCGTAGGGCGCACTAGTCTTATTCATGCATAAAACAGATGGTTCTCTCAGAATCTACATTAATTACCGTCAACTCAGTAAAGTTACGGTCAAGAAAAAGTATCCTCTTCCCCAAATCAATGACTTGTTTGACCAACTTCAAGGTGCTAGATATTTCTGCAAGATAGACCTCAGATCCGGCTATCATCAGCTCAAAGTCAGAGAATTTACCATTCCAAAAATATCTTTTCATACTCGGTATGGTCACTTTGAATTCTTATTTGTGTCATTTAGACTTACCAATGCCCCAACCGCTTTTATAAACTTGATGAACTGTGTGTTTAAGCAGTACTTAGACATATTTGTCATAATCTTCATAGATGATATTTTGGTTTATTCCCGCAGTTTGCGAGATCATGCAGACCATCTCAGAACAGTAGTTCAGTCTCTCAGAGATCATCAGCTATTCACCAAATTTAGTTAGTTTGAGTTTTGGCTAAGGTCAGTAGTATTCCTTTGTCATATCATTTCCAGTGATGGCATTAGAGTAGATCCTCAAAAGACTAAAGTAGTAAGAAACTGGTCTCGCCCTGTCTCTCCATCAGATATTAGAAGTTTCTTGGGTTTGGCTGGCTATTACAAGTGGTTTGTTAAGGGATTTACTTCTATTGCATCCTCTATGTATAGATTGAATCAGAAAAAAGACAATTTCCAGTGGTCAGATCCCTGCCAGAAGTGTTTTTTGGAGTTGAAGATTCGACTTACCTCAACTCCAGTTCTAGCGTTACCAAATAGTTCAGATGGGTTCGTAGTGTATTATGATGCATCCATAGTGTGTTTAGGTTGTTCCCTCATGTATCATGGTAAGGTCATAGCCTAAGCCTCCATAAAAGCTTAAGCCCCATGAGAAGAATTACCCTACTTATGATCTTGAGTTAGCAGCCATAGTATTTGCCTTAAAGATTTGGAGGCATTACCTATACGGTGTTCATGTAGATGTGTTCACAGATCATAAGAGTCTTCAGTATGTCTTTTCTCAGAAAGATCTCAATCTTTATCAGAGAAAATTGTTAGAGCTCTTGAAAGATTATGACATAAGTATCCTTTATCATTCGGGCAAGGACAACGTAGTAGCCGATGCTCTCAGTAGACTGTCCATGGGTAGCGTTGCTTATGTTGAGGACAGTAAGAATAAGTTCGCTCAGGAAGTCCATCAGCTTGTGAGATGAGGCGTTCGCTTAGTCGATTCTTCCGAGGGTGATATATAGATTCAGAGTAGTTCAGAATCATCTCTAGTTTCTGAGGTGAAAGAAAAGATAGAGATCCCAGCCTTGTCAAGTTGAAAGAGTTAGTTCAGAATAAAAAAATAGATGTTTTATCCCAAGGGGGAGATGGTGTTTTGCGTTGTCAGGGTTATCTCTGTGTTCCAAGTGTAGATAACTTAAGGCAGTGAATTATTGCAGAAGTACATGGTGCACGCTACTCTATTCATACAGGGGCCATAAAGATATACTGCGACTTCCGGGATATCTATTTGTAGAGTAGGATGAAGAGAGACATTGCAGAGTTTGTGGCTAAGTGCTCTACATGTCAGCAAGTTAAGATAGAGCATCAAAAGCCTAGTGGTCCTATATAGGAGTTCATTATTTCTACTTGAAAGTAGTAAGAAGTGACATAGACTTTGTGATGGATTTGCCGCGAACTCGTCATCAGCATGATTCAGTTAGGATCATCATAGACAGAATGACCAAATCAACCCATTTCCTTCCAGTTCATACATCTTATTCAACCGAGGATTACATCAAGCTCTACATCAAAGAGTTAGTTAAATTGCACGGTGTTCCATTGTCTATTATCTTAGATCGAGGTACCCTGGTCACCTCTCACTTATGGAAAGCATTCTAAAAGGGTTTTAGTACCCAAGTTTATCTTAGTACAACCTTTTATCCTCAGAAAGATGGTCAAGCAGAAAGAACTATTCAGACTTTAGAAGATATTATATGAGCATGTGCAATTGATATCAAGGGTAGTTAGGATGACCACTTGCCTTTAATTGAATTTGCATACAACAAACAACTATCATTCCAGTATTCGGATGGCTCCATTCGAAACTCTCTATGGTAGGAGGTGTAGATCTCTAATTGGTTGGTTTAAAGTTAGTGAGGCCTCAGTCATAGGGCCTGGCTTGGTATTCGATGCCTTAGAAAAGTCCAGTTGATTAAAGAAAGACTCTGGGTTGCTCAGAGCCGAAAGAAGTCTTATGCAGATATTCATAGAAAGGATCTCGAGTTTGAGATTGGTGATCATGTCTATCTAAAGATCTCTCCCATGAAGGGAGTGAAGAGATTTGGCAAGAAGGGAAAGCTTAGTCCTCGATATGTCGGTCCCTTCAAGATTCTCAGTTACTTTGGCAAAGTAGCTTATGAGCTCGAATTGCCTTCAGATCTAGCCTCAGTTCATCCAGTCTTCCATGTCTCATTGCTCAAGAATTGCATAGGTGACCCAGAAGTTGTAGTACCTATTCAAAGCATAGATGTTCAGAATAACGTCTCTTATGAAGAGATTCCTGTTGAAATCCTAGACTATCAGACTCGTAGATTGAGGAACAAAGAAGTCCCTCTAGTTAAAGTTCTTTGGTGAAATGAGTCCGTCGAGGGAGCTACTTGGGAAGCAGAAGAAGACATGCATTCCAAGTATCCTCCACTCTTTTCTGCCAACTCAGATCAAGCTCAAGGTAACAGTTCTGCTTAAGCTTACTCAGTTTCATGTTCAGTGTCTATCACAAATATGGTATCAAGTACCATTGCATATTCATTCATGCATTCATGTATCAACTCTATTATGTAATTATGCATCAGAAATGCATTCTTATTATGAGAAAACTTAGTTCCTCAGAACACTCAGTCATGCATTCATGAATCAGTTACGCATGCATTAGATATGCATGTTTAGTATGTTATGTTCCGTTTATCAGTCATGTCAGTCATGAGATCATGTTCCAGTTATTCATGTTCAGTATGTACGTCAGTTTAAGTTTTTCCCATCACTCTCAGTCTCATTCGAGGACAAATGTTCTCAAGGGGGAGATATTGTAATACCCGTACCTTTTTCCTACCCTAAAATCATCTCAAGGATGTTAAAACTTGCTTTGAAATACAAATCTATTTTTGTATACGTGGTATTTTTAAGATTTTCACTTTTTATCATGTGGTCTATTGAATAAGCTTTCCAAAGATACGAATTTCATCCAAATCCGGTATCGTATTAAAAAGTTATGTACACTTTACTCAGAGCTGTTAGAATCGCCCAGGTGCGACGGCCAGGTTGATGGACTATCGATCTAGTGACAGACCTTCACCTTGACCGTCGCAGCTAAGGTATTGAGGCAACCTTCTAGATAAGGTGCAACGGATAGGTTGACGGACCGTCGAACTTGCGACGGACAGTCGTCCAGGCCGTCAGTACTTAGGCAGTGAGTCCCTCTCCTGGTCCACCTACGACGGTAGAAATGACGGACCGTCGATCCAGCGACTGACTGTCGATCCAGCGATTGACTGTCGATACAGCGATGGACCATCACATGATCCATCGTAGGTTTCGTTTAGTTATTTTTTAGTCATTTTTGAAGGGGCTTTTTGGTCTTTTACCACCCGTTTATATACCTAGTAATATCCGACCAAGGCTCCTAAATTCATTATTCTTCCACAATATTACAATTAGGGTTTTCTCCCTAAGAGCAATCTTTAAGCAACAAAATCCAAATCTTATTCAAGAACTAAGAGATTCAAATTCTTCAAGTTCAAGAACTTCAAGAAACTCACTACCAGGTACGCATAGTGTTTATTCATGGACTCCCTCCGTCCATGAAGCCTAAGAATCCCTTTTCTAAGTTCAAGTTTATGGATTTCCTTTATGAATTTTCATGATTGGGTTGCTCTTGTTCATGTTGATAATGAGTTATTGAATTTTATTCCATGATTGGGTGATAAATTATATGTGGGTTTGATTAGTACAAAAATAGATTCGTGCTAACCTATGCCTAAACCCTGGAATAATGAAATTTGAATTGAATCATGATGTTTAATTATTATATAATGTTGTTTACACATACTATGCCTACCATGTGGTTGATTAAATGCCTACAACAACAACAACATACCCAATGTATTCCCACCTAGTGGGGTCTGGGGAGGTTAGAGTGTACGCAGACCATACCACTACCTCAAGAGAAGTACAAGGTTGTTTCCGATAGACCCCCGGCTTAGGACCAATAACAGTATAACCAATACAAAAAGTAAGCACATATAAACTAGTATGGTCTACAAAACAAACTAACAGTATAACAAACACAAAAGATAAGTGCATAATAAACTAGTATGGGATACAAAAAAGCCAACACCACTAGCCCTAAAAACTACAGGCATAACACTAAGAACCAGAAACTCTAGACCCAAAGGAGCACTCCCCTATTATTACCGCTGCACTCCCACCCCTAACTCTCTACCCTAATCTGCATTCTCCACACGTTCCTATCAAGGGTCATGTCCTCTGTAAGTTGTAATTGTTCCATATCATGCCTAATCACCTCCCTCTAATATTTCTTCGGTCTACTTCTAGCCCGCCTAAAACCATCCATAGCCAGAGTCTCACACCTCCGCACTAGAGCATCAGGGCCCTTCCTCATCACATACCTGAACCAATGTAGCCTCACTTCTCATAACTTATCCTCCAATGAGGCAACTCCCACCTTCTCCCAAATAATCTCATTCCTTACCCTATCTTTCCTGGTATGTCCACACATCCATCGCAATATTCGCATCTCTTCCACCTTCACCTTTTGGATGTGGGAGTTCTTAACTAGCCAACACTCCACTCCATACAACATATCCATCCGGACTACCACTCTGTAGAACTTACCTCTATGCTTCAGAGGCACCTTCTTTTCACAAAGGACTCCCAAAAGCGAGCCTCCACTTCAACCACCCTACCCAATACGATGCATGACATCCTCGTTAATCTCATTATTTCCCTGAATTATGGACCCCAGATACTTGAAAATCTCCCTCTTTTGGATAGCCTGAGAGTCTAGCTTCACAATGACTCCTTCTTGCGATATATCAATGAACTTAAGCTCCAAGTACTCCGTCTTGGTTCTACTTAACCAAAAACCTTTAGATTCAAGCGTCTGTCTCCAAATCTTCAATTTATCATTAACTCCACCCTGAGTATCATCGATCAGAACCACATCATCTGCAAATAACATACACCAAGGCACCTTTTCTTGAATATATCACATCAAAATATCCAGCAACAAGGCAAATAGAAATGGGCTAAGAGTCGATCCCTGGTGCAACCCTATCAAAACTGTGAAGTGCTCCGAATCTCCACATGCTATCCTCACAAGAGTCTTCGCACCATCTACATATCCTAAATCGACCTAGTGTACACCACGACACCCCTCTATCCTCCAAGCAACTCCATAGATCTCCCTGGGAACTTTATCATATATCTTCACTAGATCAATAAACACCATGTGCAAGTCCTTCTTCCTCTCTCGAAACTGCTCCACCAATCTCCTCACAAGGTGAATGGCCTCAGTGGGTGAGTGACTAGGCATGAAACTGAACTGATTCTCAGAGATCGTCATGATTCTCAGTGGTTGATTAAATTCCCAGATGAAGAAAAATGCCCAACTAGCATGATATCATGAAATCCCCATGTATGTACAAGTTTATGAAGATCACATGTTTGATGATATGCTTCAATAAATGTATTATGGATTATGATATTAGTGATGTATTCAAGTAGATCATGCTTTGTCAGTTTCCTTCTATTGAGTCCTAGGTGTACTTGTACCCAAAAGATTAGTTGTGTGCCCAGAGCTATATCATGTTTTCATGATACTCTCAGTCAAGCTATGATCCTTAGACTTCAGACAGTTTTATGACTCAGGAAATCTCCATGATCTCATAAACTCAGTCAGTAGTCAGATATCAATAGTATTCCATCATTCAACGGAAGTCAGTAACTCAGTCCATGTTCAATTTCAGAAAATCATGTTCAGACTCTATTCAGATGGGAGTAGGAATTAGCATCGAGTGAACCCAAGGATGGGAACATACACAGTCATATGAGGGTGTGATTCTTAGAATTCATCCTTGCATTCTAGAACTATATAGCCAGCATAGGTTGAGACATCAACACTGTTTGATGAGGGTTAATGAGATGGATAAAAAATATCAGATGAGAGTCCCACTGTTCTCATATAGGGGACACTGTCAGATGAGGGTCACCCACAGCTTGTCTTTACCAAAGGTAGGGTATTGACACCCTTCTAATTGGGGTTACATATTAGAACCCAACTCTGCCATAATGGTGTATTAAGGGCATGTCAGTTAAATAACTATTTCCCACAGTTTCAGTATCAGAATTAGTCAAGAACTCAGATAGTTCTTCATATTTCAGGACTGTCAGACACAGTCAACTCTGTTTAATATGAAACTCAGACAATTCCATCAAATTCAAGACTGTCAGATACAGTCAGCCATGTTATCAGTTATATCGGTTATCAGTATGTCATGTTATCAGTATTCAGATTTAGTAATCATGTATTCATGATATCAATGTCAGTTATTATGTCTCATGCATGTATTCTCATGCTCATGATAGACAATCTTTTATTATTATTGTTTATGTATATGAACCCCATGCATTTAGCCTACCTCACATGCATACCAGTACATTCTGTCTTACTAAAGCATTTATGCTATGGTGTCTTATACATAGGTTCAGAGACACGAGCTCCAGAGCATCAGTAGCATTCCAGATATCAGCAGTTAGTGTTAGAAGTAAGTCCTCATTCTTTGAGGACATGATTATTTCTCTAATATCTTATTAATTAGTTCATTAGTTGGAGTTAGTTAGGGACATATCCTATCAACTCCTTACTCAGACAGTTCAGTTAGTTAGAGGTTTTCCAAACTATTATGTTCAGACAGTTATTTCAGTTGTTTTAGGTATTTTATACCATGTTAAGAAGTTATGTTTACTTCAGATATGCGAACCTTATGGCCTTTCAGTTCATATTTCCGTATTATTCAGTATGTTATGTAGTATACAAGTACAAATATCATTCATGGGTTATCTTATGGTTCTTCGGAGTTATGAGCACCGTATAGCATTCCGATTATTAGATTCAGGACATTAAAAACTTGGTATCAGAGCCAGGTTCAATAGAGTCCTAGGAATTCTAAAAGACGCATCTAGTTGAGTCTTGTGCATGTGTGTGTTGCCGCTATATTTATGTGCAGGAGGCTATAAGATGTTTTAGGAACAATTTCCCTTATTTTAGTATTCATATCGTGCCAGTGAGCATAATCTCAAGTCAATCTCTCAGTCTATTCTATTTCTTCTCCTTATTTCAGAATATGCCTCCCAAGAGAAGAACCCAACATATCCAAGAAGATCCCTTGGATGAACATGTTTCTCACGTGGAGTTCAGGGCAACATTCACTACTCTTGCTCAGTCAGTTATTTGTCAGAATTAATGATCAGTTGTTGTTCTGGCCAATACAGTGGCCAATTCAGCTGCAGCCAGGATTCGGGACTTCACCCGAATAAATCCTCCATTCTTTCTTGGGTCTAAGATAGACGAGGACCTTCAGGAATTCCTAGATCAGGTGAAGAAGGTTACAAACATAATAGGGGTTACGTCTAGTGAGAGAGCTGATCTAGCTATATATCAGTTATAGGTTGTGGATCATACTTGGTTCAAGCAGTGGAAGTCAGAGAGGTCAGATGATGCAGGGTCAGTTGAGTGGGAGGAATTTCCTTTAGCGTTCCTTGACAGATTCTTTCCCCTAGAGCTTAGAGAAGCTAAGGTGCTAGAATTCATCAACCTTAGATAGGGAAAAATGACAGTGAAAGAGTATTCTATTAATTTTACTCAATTAGACAGATATGCCCCTCATGTGGTTGCAGATAGCAGGGCAAGGATGAGTAAGTTTGTTTCAGGGGTGAATGAATAACGTGGTTAATGAGTGCAGATCCTCCCTGCTGCAGAGTGACATGACTTTATCCAGGCTCATGACTCATGCTCAGTAGATAGAGGATCAGAAGATTAAGATGAGGGAAAAGAAAAATAAGAGAGTGAAGACAGGTAGTTTTAACTTTGCTCAGCCTAAATCAGAAGGAGGAAATCATTCTCAGTTTTATCCTAAGTCATTAGTTCCAGCTTCTTCTTCTACTAGTGCTCTAGTTCCTAAGTTCAAAAAGGGAAACAAAGATAGAGTGCCAGTCTCAAAGTCCCAGGGCAGTATTAGCAGTGCCAAAACTAATTTTCTTTGTCAGACTTATGGTAAGAACCACAAAGGTATGTGTAGAGATGGAGGCGATGTCTGTTTCAGTTGTGGTAAGCCAGGCCACCGAGTCATAGACTGTCACGCCTCAAATTCCGTTGGGGTGGACCGGCACCCATTTTGGGAGAACCAACTCTTAACCATATACTTTTCATGCATATAATTATGGCATTCAAAGATTCTGCTAGTATGGATAAGATGCATTGATAAAACAAAACACGTAAGTAAGTCCAAACCTACATATACAAGACTTTACCGTTGGGGCCACAACGTTAAAAGAACACAACGCTACCACACTTTTCACATAGTCTGCAAAGCCTCTAAAAGACACCTGGACACTTAGTTAAGGTCGGGACAAACCCCCGCCTTGCTCATAACTACTACACAATACCAAAATATATAACAAACTCGGAAAGCTCCGAATCAACTTGGAGCTCACCAATAGCAGCTGGATGTCCTGTGCTCCTACTGGGATGGTCTACTAGCTAGAGTACCTGTACCTGCGGCATGAAACATAGTGTCCCCCACGAAGAGTGTCAATACAAAGAGTGTACTGAGTATGTACGACATGAAATGACTATAAATAAGACAAGATCTCAACAAAATCAGTTATAAATATATAACTATAAAGATAAGGATAGAATACCAACTTTGCTTATGCTTATGGGATCATGTACATTACATCCTTTACTTTGCTTTATTCTTCTTTACTTTATAAGATTATAAGGCATAATACAAATGACCAGTTGATCAGTGGTAAAAGAAGATGACCCATGCTAGGCATTTTAACCCCTGGGATACGTTCCTCATAAGTATACAAATTGAGATCGACCCATGCTAGGCTTTCCTTTTGCCCCTGGGATACCACCCGTAATATTGGGATCGACCCATTAGGTGTTTCTTCCACCCCTGGGATACCACCCAAAAGATATAGACTCACTTCAGATCATTCTTTTAATTTTTAAAGTTGTTTTGGTGGTCATGTATTATATTTGGAACTTTGGACCAGTAGCAAAAGGTGTGCAAATATGCACTAGATGCAGTAGCAATGAGATCGAGTACAACAATAATAGAAATATAACACATAGGAGCTTAGCTAACATCATGGGTCATGTTAACTAAGAGAACAACTCGTAAGGCTTATTTCTGAAAGCACCCATATCATACTAGTATTTAGAAAGGAAATGGACAGATCTAGTAACAAACACATCTTTAGGTACTTTAACAACTTGACAAGTTAGAATAAGGTTGTTAACCACCTTGGGGGTTGTACGTTGTAGTTATGTATAACTTGAAAGGAAGAACGCTTAGGAAGCTTACTTTGTAACAAAGGAGTTAGATTCATGCCAAATAGTAGGATCGATGAACCGTATATACCTTGCTGCACAACTGATCACACTTTCACTTAACGTCTTTCCTTTTAGATTACTAATCTACAATAGCATAAGACTAGTATTAGTAGCTAATTAACATATTCACGCTATTTAAACTTACTAAAACAGTAACCGGGCAGTAATCCACAATCAACTAATCCAAGGGTGTTCTCTCAACCTCGTTCTTCTCCAATTACATTCACACATGATGTAACTTTTTATAAGATCCCCTTAACAGTTTCATCATTATTGTACTCTCAAAACAGTATATCAAGTGATGTGGGCAGTAAACTTAAGCGACATTCAATTTGGTGGTGTACCATTATACTTTTCTTCTACCTTTTAATGGAAATTATTCACACCATTCCCCCAACGTCAACCAAGAAGCCCCCAACATACATACATAAAACAGATCCAAAACAGCCCCAAATACCCCTTAATATGGCAACCAGAAATTGAACTCACCATCCCTTGAGTTCTTAACAACAACATATACACAATCCTCAACCAACACACGTATATAGGAAAAGGGAAAAAATGGACAGTAGCCATACCTTAATTTCGGTGGTAGTTTATTCCCTTAATGTATCAATAGCTTGATCCCTTTACTCACAAACCAAAAGTGAAGAGAAAAATCTCTTAATAATCAAGGATAAAGGAACTGCCAAACTTAAAAAGGGAGATCTTCTAGTTTAATCATGGAGAACATAATCCTTATAGTATTCTTAAGATGTGCTCATGATTTGCTCACTTACCTTTAACTTGGAAGGAAGGTTTCCAAAGAACCCTAGTGGAATTTTAGGGCTGCTGCATAGCTAAGAGAGAACAAGAGAGAAAATCTTGAAAGCTATTTTTTTTTTGCTAGTTAAAATGAGCTATAAGGGTTGGTTTTAATCCCTCTAAAAAGAGCTGCTCTTGGCCGACTTTCTTGGTCATTTTTGGGCCATAATTTATCAAGTAGGTAATGCACCTACTTTCCCATTATATTGGGCCTTTGTGGAATAAAAACTATTGGGCCTTGGCTGCCTATTCTCCTCCTTTTCTCTTATTTAATTTGGGCCAGAATTAACTTAAGTAGGTGGTAGCGTATTTTGACCAATAAGCTGGTCAAGGGATCCTTAATAGGTCATTCACCTATTTAGTGTTTAAGTTGGTCAAAAGTTCAAAGTAGGTGATTCACCTACTAGCTTAAAATAAGTCAAGCAAGCACCTCAATATTTTGTTCCATTTTAAAATCAAAATGCTTATAGTTAAACTTAAAACTTGGTCACTTCATCCTTTAGATTCAAATACCTATTTACGGTCCCAAGTTTATATTCTCTCATCGAAGTTAACTTAATCATACCACATTTCAGTACATGTGGGAACTCCTCCAAACCTATCTCACCATCACCAATCACATAGGATATCCGAGCCCATTACCTACCTCATAAGTCCATATCAAGTGCCACATAAGTAGAACTAATACACGCGGAATATAGGGTGTTACATAGACTGCCCTCAGTCAGGTTATCAGAGTCATCTCCGCTCCTCAACTCAGTCCGATCGCCCAAATCAGTAGGGTACCACTCTAGTGCTACTAGTGGGCAACGCCCAAATCATCTTTGTGATCTTCATTCCCAACAAGATCAGGAAAATTCTCCTTATGTGGTTACTAGCATGTTACATATATTTCATGTGCATGTTTACACTTTTCTAGATCCAGGAGCTTCATTGTGTTTTGTCACTCCTTATATAGAAGTTGATTTCGGAGTCATTCTCAAAGTTCTAGTAGAGCCCTTTTCAGTCTCTACCTCAGTGGGTAAAACCATCATAGCCTGGCGGGTATATAGGAACTGCCCAATTATGATATTTTAGAAAGTCACCTCAGTAGACTTAGTCGAATTAGAGATGACTGATTTTGATATCATTCTCGGCATGGATTATCTTCATTCCTACTATGCCACAGTCAACTACAAAAATAAAATAGTCCAGTTTTAGTTTCTGAATGAACCCGTCCTAGAGTAGAAAGGTAGTGTATCTGCTTTTAGGGGTCAACTTGTTTCCTACCTTCATGCAAGGAAAATAATATCTAGAGGATGTGTCTATCATCTTTTTCATATTAAGGATTCCAGTTCTGAGACTCCCAGTTTTGAATTAGTTCCAGTTCCTCCCAAAAGGGAAATAAACTTATGTATTGATCTTCTTCCAGATACTCATCCTATCTCTATTTTGCCATACAAAATGGAACCTGTAGAACTCAAAGAACTGAAAGAACAGTTGAAAGATCTCTTAGATAAGGGATTCATCAGACCGATCATATCCTCGTGAGGCGCACTAGTCTTATTCATGTGCAAGAAAGACGATTACCTCAGAATGTGTATTGATTATCGTCAACTCAATAAAGTCATAGTCAAGAACAAGTATCTACTTCCCAGAATCGATGACTTATTTAACCAACTTCAGGGTGCTAGCTATTTCTCCAAGATAGACCTCAGATCCGGCTATCATCAGCTCAGAGTCAGAGAATATGACATTTCGAAAATAGATTTTCATACTCGGTATGGTCACTTCGAATTCTTAGTTATGTTATTTGGTCTTACCAATGCCCAGCTGCTTTCATAGACTTGATTAACCGTGTGTTCACGAAGTACTTAGACATGTTCTTTATAGTCTTCATAGATGATATTCTGGTCTATTCCCACAGTGAGTGAGATTATACAGGCCATCTCAGAATAATACTTCAGACTCCCATAGATCATCAGCTATTCACAAAATTCAGTAAGTGCGAGTTTTGTCTAAGGTCAGTAGCATTCCTTGGTCATATCGTTTTCGGTGATGACATTAGAGTAGATCCTCAAAAGATCAAAGAAGTAAGAAACTAGCTTCGCTTTGTCTTTCCATTAGATATTAGGAGTTCTTCGGTTTGGCTGGCAATTATAGGTGGTTTGTTGAGGGATTTTCTTCTATTGCTTCCCGTATGTCCAGATTGACTCAAAAAAAAAGTCAAGTTCAAGTGGTCTGATCATTGCGAGAAGAGTTTTCAAAAGTGTAAGACTCAACTCACCTCAGCTCAAGTTCTAGCATTACCAGATGGTTCAGATGGGTTCGTAGTGTATTATGATGCATCCTGAGTGGGTTTAGGTTGTGTCATTATGCATCATGGTAAGGTCATAGCTTACGCCTCCAGACAGCTTAAGCCTCATGAGAAGAATTACCCTACTCATGATCTTGAGTTAGAAGTCGTAGTATGTGCCTTAAAGATTTGGAGGCATTACCTATACGATGTTCATGTAGACATGTTCACAGGTCATAAGAGTCTTCAGTATGTCTTTTCTCAAAAATATCTCAATCTTCGTCAGAGAAGGTGGTTAGAGCTCTTGAAATATTATGACATGAGTGTCCTTTGTCATTCGAGCAAGGCCAATGTAGTAGCCGATTTTTTAAAAAAACATCGATGGGTAGTGTTTCTCATGTTGAGGACAGTAAGAAGAAGTTAGCTTAGGAAGTCCATAAGCTTGTGAGACTAGGCGTTCGCTTAGTCGATTCTTTAGAGGGTGATATATGGGTTCAGAGTAGTTCAGAATCAACTCTAGTTTCTGAAGTAAAAGAAAAGAAAGATAGACATCCCAGCCTTTTTAAGTTGAAAGAGTCAGTTCATAATAAGAAAATAGTGGTTTTCTCCCAAGGGGGAGATGGTGTTCTGCGTTGTCAGGGTTGTCTCTGTGTTCCAGATGTAGATGACTTAAGGCAGTGAATTCTTGCAGAAGCGCATGGTGTGCGCTACTCTATATAGGGGACAGAAAGATATACCGTGACTTATAGGAGATCTATTAGTGGAGTGGGATGAAGAGAGATGTTGCAGGGTTTGTGGCTAAGGGCTCTACATGTCACTAGGTTAAGATAGAGCATTAGAAGCCTAGTAGTCATATGCAGGAGTTCATTATTCCTACTTGGAAATAGAAAGAAGTGAACATGGACTTCATAATGGGTTTGCCTCGAACTCATCATCAACATGATTCAGTTTGGGTCATCATAGATAGAATGACCAAATCAGCCTATTTCCTTCCAGTTCATACCTCTTATTCAGCCAAGGATTACACCAAGCTCTACATCAAAGATTTTTTTAGATTGCACGGTGTTACATTGTCTATTATCTTAGATAGAGATACCCAGTTCACCTCTCACTTCTGGAAAGAATTCCAAAAGGGTACCAACCCAAGTACATCTTACTACAGACTTTCATCCTCAGATAGATGGTCAAGCAGAAAGGACCATTAAAAATTTAGAAGATATGCTATGAGCGTGTGAAATTGATTTCAAGGGTAGATGGGATGACCACTTGTATTTGATTGAATTTGCATACAACAACAGCTATCATTCCAGTATTTGTATGGCTCCATTCGAAGCTCTCTATGGTAGGAGGTATAGATCTCTAATTTGTTGGTTCGAAGTTAGTGAGGCCTCAGTCATAGGGACTGAATTGGTATTTGATTCCTTAGAAAAAGTCCAGTTGATTAGAGAAAGACTCTGGGTTGCTCAGAGCCAACAGAAGTCGTATGTAGATGTTCGTAGAAAGGATATCGAGTTTGAGACTGGTGATCATGTCTATCTAAAGATCTCTCCCATTAAGGGAGTGAAGAGACGCGCAAAAAGGAAAAGATCAGTCCTTGATATATAGGTCCCTTCAAGATTCTCAGTCGGTTTAGCAAAGTAGATTTTGAGCTCGAATTGCCTTCAGATATAGCCTCAGTTCATCAAGTCTTCCACGTATCGTTGCTCAAGAGGTGCATCACACCAGCAGTTGTAGTCCCTATTCAGAGCATAGATATTCAGAATAGCCTCTCTTATGAAGAGATTCCAGTTGAAATCCTAGACTATCAGACTGGTAGATTGAGGAACAAAGAGGTCCCTCAAGGGAGGGAGCTACTTGGGAAGCAGAAGCAATCATGCATTCTAAGTATCCTCACCTCTTCTCTGCCACCTCAGATCAAGCTCAAGGTAATAGTTCTCCTTAAGCTTACTCAGTTTCATGTTCAGTGTTCATCACAAACTTAGTATCAAGTACCATTGCATATTCAGTCATGCATTCATGTATCAGCTCAGTTATGTAATTATGCATCAGACTTGTATTCTCATTGTGAGAAAACTTAGTTCCTCAGAGCACTCAATCATGCATTTATGAATCAGTTATGCATGCATCAGATATGTATGCTCAGTATGTTATGTTCCGCTTATCAGTTATGTCAATCATGAGATCATGTTCTAGTTATTTATGTTTAGTATGTACGCCAGTGTAAGTTCTTCCCCTCACTCTCAGTCTCATTCGAGGACGAATGTTTTCAAGGGGGAGATATTGTAATACCCGTACCTTTTTCCTAAATTTAAATCATCTCAAAGATGTTAGAACTTGCTTTGAAATACAAATTCATTTTTGTACACGTGGTATTTTTAAGATTTTCACTTTTAATCACGTGGTAAATGTAATAAGCTTTCTAACGATACCAATTTTGTCCAAATCCGCATTCGGAGTAAAAAGTTATGGACATTTTACTTAGAGTTGTCAGAATCGCCCAGGTGCGACGGCCAGGTTGACGGACCGTCGATCTAGTGATGGACCTTCGCCTTGACCGTCGCAGCCAAGGCAGTGAGGCAACCTTCTAGATAAGGTGCGACAGACAGGTTGACGGACCGTTGAACTTGCGATGGACCATCTCCCTCTCCTGGTCCACCTACAATGGTCGAAACGAAGGACCATCGATCCAGTGATGGACCATCGCATGATCCATCACAGGTTCTATTCAGTTATTTTTAAGTTATTTTTAATGGGGGGTTTTGGTCTATTCAGCTATTGATTCATGCTAACCTATGCCTAAACCCTTGAATGATGCAATTAGAATTGAATCATGATGTTTAATTGTTGCATAATGTTGTTTACACATACTATGCCTACCATGTGGTTGATTAAATGCCTAGATGAAGGAAAATTCCCAACTAGCATGATATCATGAAATCCCCATGTATGTACAAGTTTATGCAGATCACATGTTTGATGAAATGCTTCAATAAATGTATTATGGATTATGATGTTAGTGATGTGTTCAAGTAGGTCATGCTTTGTCAGTTTCCTTCTATCGAGTCCTGGGGGTACTTGTACCCAAAATATTAGTTGTGTGCCTAGAGTCATGTCATTATTTCACGATACTCTCAGTCAATCTATGATCCTTAGACTTTAGACAGTCTTATGAATCAAGAAATCTCCATGATCTCATGAACTCAGTCAGTTGTCAGATATTAGTAGTATTCCGTCAGTCAACGGAAGTCAGTAACTCAGTCTATGTTTAATTTCAGATAATTATGTTAAAAATCCATTCAGATGGGAGTAGGAATTAGCACTGAGTAAACCCAAGGATGGTAACATACACTGTCAGATGAGGGTGTGATTCATAGAAGTCATCCTTGCGTTCCAGGACTATGTAGCCAGCAAAGGTTGAGACATCAACACTATTCGATGAGGGTTGATGAGGTGGATAAACACTATCAGATGAAGGTCTCACTATTTTCGTATAGGGGAAACTATCAGATGAGGTTTATCCACATCTTATCTTTACCAGTGACACGGTATTGACACCCTTCTAATTGGGGTTACATATTAGACCCTAACTCAGCCATAATGGCGTATTAGGGGCATGTGGATTAAATAATTATTTCCCATAGTTTCTGAATTAGTATCAGTCAAGAACTCAGATAGTTTTTCAGATTTCAGGACTGTCAGACATAGTCAACTTAGTTTTATACAAAACTTAGATAGTTCCATCAGATTCAGGATTGTCAGATACAGTCACCCATGTTATCAGTTATATCTGTTAGCAGTATGTCATGTTATTAATATTCAGATTTAGTAATCATGTATTCATGGTATCAGTGTCAGTTATTATGTCTCATGCATGTATTCTCATGCTCATGATAGACAGTCTATTATTATTATTGTTCATGCATATGAACACCATGCATTTAGCCTACCTCACATGCATACTAGTACATTTAGTCGTACTGATGCATTCGCGTTATGGTGTCTTATACCATAAGTTTAGAGACACGAGCTCCAGAGAATCAGTAGTATTCTAGATATCAGCAGTCAGAGTTAGCGCTGAGTCCTCATCCTTCGAGGACATGATTATTTCTCTATTATCTTACTAATTAGTTTATTAGTTGGAGTTAGTTGGGGACATGTCCCATCAACTCTTTACTCAAAAGTTTAGTTAGTTAGTGAATTTCTATACAATTATGTTCAGACAGTTATTTCAGTTATTTTGGGTATTTCATACCCCATTCAGATGTGATGTTTACTTTAGTTATGAAAACTTATGGCCTTTCAATTCATATTTCTGCATTATTCAGTATTTTATGCAGTATACAAGTACAGATATCAGCATGGGTTAGATTGTGGTCCTTCGGGGTCATGAGCACCGTGTAGCATTTTGGGTACCAGATTCGGGGCGTTACACTAATGCCTGAAAGGCCGCCCGAAACTCAGCATGAGACACTGTCTTATACAAAGGATCAATAGGCTTGGGTTTCTCATTATCATTTTTGTGGGTGTTCGCTCTTCGGGAAGGCCTTTTCTAAAATATTAGAGAACAAATTATTAGATGAGAGGGATAATTGTAGGCACGATAAAATCAGAAAGAAAGAAACTACATCTTCCCAAAATATCTCGTAGCCTCTTTCTCATAGATGTGGTGAGCTACACACTGATGATTAAGACTCTACTCAGCGCGGCTTGACAGACTCCCTAGGACTCCTTAAACCTTAGGCTATGATACCAAGTTTGTAACGACCTAAAATCTCCTCCCGGGTCGTCACACGGTGCTTAAGGCTACAAGTAGCCCTAAGCTAACCTTTTGAGCCTTTCACTACATAAAATAACTCATTTTGAGAAGAAATAAACAAAACACTGGTACTGTCGTATCAAATGATAGAAAATATGAAGAAAATACTTGGTCCAAACAACCACAATACTGGAAATCTCAACATACTAACAATCTGATAACTAGTCTGACAAAGCCGCTACTACCTAAGTCTACTAGAGAGCCATTGGGATAGGTCCTCAACTGACTCAAACTGAACTAAAAGCAATAATATGTCTACTAACAATACTGAAATGTCTGAAGATAGGTCTTCGAACCATAAGGACTCACCACTATAGAGATGTATACAAAGGTACTCGGAAATAACTGATGAAGATGGGTCTGAGCACCTGAACCTACATTGTAAAACAATGTAGCACATAGATGTATATGTGGATCAACACTTGGTAATATAGTGAGTATATGGGGGTGTATGCATGTAATAAAACAATATACATCCTCTTTAATCAATTCATGCATGAAAATATGAATGACTCACATAGCTTGAATAAGTATAATGTAATAAGCTCATAAATCATGTAGAATGAAGCATATAATACAAATCTCGTGAGTCATTATACTTTAGCTTTAAAATCTGTACTCTCCTTATATTCTCATTACTCGAAGGCTGAAGGAAGCTTTAAACAATACTTTCAACTCATGCATATATCTCATGGAGAGTAAAACTTCTTTAATGCTCAAGAACTTAGTACTCTTTTAACTCAAGACACTTGGAACTCGGAATTATATAACTCTTACTAGTAGAGAAAATTACTTTCTTCTTGGGAAAATTTTAATTCAAGAAACTATTTCAAAAAATCTTACTAACAGGGAAAAGTACTCATAAGATGTTTATTTACTCTTTACTAGTAGGAAAGAAAAAACTTCTCGTAAGGAAAACAACTTATCTCAAAGGAAATTACTTTAGGAAGCAAATCTGCTAACTTTACTATTAGGAAAATCACTTATCTCAAAGCTTTAGGAAGGTTCTCTTAACTGACATAAACCATGTGAGCAACATGGAGTCCAACGTCTTGTCCTCCTAAGGAAGAAACCTCACGTTGGGAAGAGGCGTCATACTCTTGCCAGGGAGTATAACCTAAACTCAGTGATTACTAATCTTGGCCTCGAGCCCATAAATCTCAATCCTACGGTGGCACGTAGTTCTGAGGTATGAAACCATAGTAGCTTAACCAACTCAGTGATAAATACTACTCTCTTTAGTTAGCTATGCTCATCTCAGGGAAATCCACTTTAAAATAATCTCATATTTCTTAAGAACCCAACTATAAAATCAGTAATCTCATTTGGTAAAGTGGATTTCAAAGCTACTATAACAATTAATGTCAAAACATTCTCAATGATCTTAAATACTCAAATCATGGGTGCTTATAGCACAAAAGTTCATATAAACTGAAATCTCAAGTAGGGTTTAATGACCCATGATCAAATCTCAAGTTAAGACTCATCAAAATGAATTCTAGATGTCATAAGGATACACAAATCACTTAGAAATATGGAATGTTCAGCAATTTGTCTTAAGAACATTAGCAAATCTTAAAATCTCATTCATAGAAATATTGGGTATGAACCCACACTTCAAATTCATAGGAGAACTCATAAAGTCATAAATGATTGTAATTTAAAACAAGTTTTGGGCACAAGGACGAAAGAATTGTCCTTGTTCAAACCCCACATACCTTAGATTGTAACTTAGATGAACAAACTTGCTTGACACTCTTCTTCTTACTCTTGAGAGAGGGTTCTTAAAGCCTTGGACTTGGGGAACTCGAATCTCAACTCAATTTGTAGAATTTTTTGGTGAGTTCTTGAATTTCTTGGAGAAGGGTTTTGGGTTTGTTCCTCTTTGGATGTTTTGGGAGATAATGAAGTCATATGCTTCATTTTTCATATATCTAAGTGTTAAAAGGGAAAAAGGACAAAAAGTCTTTTAAAACGACTTAAAAATACTGAACGGGATTTTCGATGGTCGAAGAGATGGTCCATCGCTAGTCTGATGGCCCGTCGGATCGTCCGTCGCACGTTGGTCTAAAAAAGGCCACACTGCCTCAGTTACAAAGGTCTTAAGAATGGTCCGTCGCTAGCTTGATGGTCCGTTGTCTTGGCCGTCGCACTTGGGCCAGAAGAGGGAGTCACTACCTTGGTTGCGATGGTCTGGGCGACGACCCATTACAAGCTCGGCGGTCCTTCAACCTGTCCGTCGCACCTGGGCAGTTCCAATAGCTCCTAGTAAAATGGCCATAACTTGTCACCCCGATACCAGATTTGGACAAAATTGGTATCGTTGGAAGGCTAATTCAATTTCCCACACGATAGAGAGTCATTTTTTTTAAAAAAATTCAATCAAGTTTAAAACACTAATAACTTAGAAAGTCACTTATCAATCTTTTAGGGCCAGAATTACACTTCACTTGAAACGCCCTAAGGCTCTGACTACAAGAAAACTTTTGTGGGGTCTTATAGAAAAATAATACATAACGAGTAACAAATTTTTTACGATAAGCCTCAATATTATTCTTTCTTAAATCTCAGTTCCAAGAAACAAGGATTAGTAGCTTCATTACTATTTATAAGCCAAAAAATATTTTTTCATAAAGAAAGTTAATTACAATTCGGTAAAAAGAAATTTCACTACCAAATTGCATGAAGAAAAAAACCATACCATCCAACAGTAATTAGCTTTGTCACAGTGAAAGGAATTAACAAAAACATGGTGTGCTTTTCATGTTACTGGCGTCCTTCTCTTTCTTTACCCCTTTTTTTTAAATAAAAATATATTTGAGGAATTATTACTTACGAATGAATGAATCAATATAAATAAATAATATTAAAGGACATGTTTGACTGGAAGCATCATGGATTCGTTTCTTTTCTTTTCTAAGGCATTTTATATAAGAAAACTTATGAAAAATAATATGGCTACTGTATGTTCCAACAAGACCAACATGGTTTAGGATGACTTATGCAACATAGTCAAAGGCAAATGAGCATATAACAAAAAAAAACTAAATACAAAATAACAAAATTTCACAGAAGCAGAACACACCACCATGAACTTCATTGATGCAGAATCAAGAATAAAAGAGAATTATAAAAAAGATTACCTCTTTCTGGGAAGCGACTGGGACTACAACTATTTGCAAACAAAACTTCCGCCACCGTGCATTATGATTTTTGGTTCGTAGGTATTTTTACCTACCGTGGGAATTGATTTTTGAGCGTGTTCTTCGAGAATTTTGGTTACGTGAGGTTAGAAGCATGCGCCTCCAAAACCCTCAACTTTTCCCAAAAATTCTCTCTTTCACCCTTGACCCTTGCTATCTATTTATAATGGGGAAATAAGGGGGAAAAGTAGGGTTTTCGAATATGAAAACATGGATTTGAGTTGATTTTCTTGGGGATTTTGAGGTCCACAGTAGGACGAAAACCATTAAGGTCTTTGCACTTCAAAACCAGTAGAAAATATAGGAAAAAAGACGTTAGTATTATTGGTCAAACGAAGAAATTAAATTTTTACCCGAATTAGTGAATTCCAAACTGAAAAAGATGAAAGCTTTCTGGTTTTTGACCAATTTGAGATTTTTCTTTTGAATGTTGTTATTGGAACGGAGTTTGGTGTATTTGACATCGTTGTTATGGCATTGGAGTCCCCGTTACGAGTTGTACGCAACATTGTTTATTATTGTATGTTGTTAACGTTCTTATCGCGTTGTTGTCGAAGCTGGTCACTGGTACGATTGTTGTGATGCGTATTGTATGATGTTACAGTGTTGTTGATCTATGTTTTGGAGAAGGATTTTGCGGATTCGAAAATGGATTTTGTGGATTCAGGGATGGATTTAGTAAATTTGGGGTTGGATTTTGTAGATTTGGAAGCAGGTTTTTGGGGTTTAATAATGGATTCTGGGGATGTGTGAATGAATTTTTCAGATTTGAAGATGGATTTTGTAGGGTTAGGGATGGATTTTGCGGATGGTAAACATCAGGTTATTTTTGCGATTGGTGTTTTGGACAAGTTGAGGAGCGGAGACGGACGATATGTTATTTGGATATTCCCTGAGAATAGGCGTACTGAGGGAAGGGATCTGAAGTGGAGTCCCGTTCCCTCTTGGAGAAGAAACATTGGCAGTGATGGCCAGGTTAGCCAAGTCTCTAGTATGATTCGTCTCTTCCTGAAGCATTTCCAATTTCCTCGCAAGTTCAACAATCATCTCACTTTGTCCTGCTATTACATTGTCCCTGATGGTCAATGCATTTTCTTCATCGTTTCTAGTTATTTTTGAATGATGGTCAAAGGATGGGATTTTATGTACTTTTGACTGGGTAAAGTAAGGATGTTCTACCATCTTATTTAATTACGGAGTAGCTTTCTATTATCTATAAAGTAAATTAACTCAAATGCAGGTGTGTTAGTTTATATATATGTGATAAGTAATGCAAGATACTTGACAATAAGTAAACACATAGAATTGTTTTTATCATAGGTAAATTGATCCATGGGTGGGTATTGACTCAAAAGAAATTAACGGACAGGTCTTTGTCCGTTGAATTTTGGATAAATAGGACTTGACAAGATTTTTTCCAAGGCTTCTAATTTTGGACTCATCTTAATTTTGACAAAATAAAACATAACTATTTTAAAGGATAGAGGCCGGGAGAAAGGCTACCTATGTATCTCATAAAGGAGAAATCAGGTCGTATGTATTCAAATAGCTTGGGACAAAACTTCATTTCATTGATATTCCATTAGAGTTCCTTACATCAGGAAAACCTGAAAGGAAAATAGCGACAAAAAAAGTAAGCCTAATGACTAAGTCCAAGATAGATGCGGGCATTTCCACTTCATTCTACTTCTTCCACATCTTGATCATCTATAGGTGGTATAGAGGGTATTCCAGCTCGACCCTTCATATATCCACCAGGCTCTCTAAATCCATCTTAAAAGTGTGAAAAGTCTCCAAGTCGCACCCTGTTATCCCTCCATGATAATGGGAAACCTCTGGAATTTCTTCCAAGCCTTAGACATCATATTAGGCTTGCTCTCTAATGGTTCCAAAATTTTGTCATGGATGATCTTTGAGTAGATATCATGGTAAGTATCTTCAAACTTTCTGAAGTCATATTTATAAATCTGCTCGTCGTTGATGGCCATGCCTTGATCAACCCGATCACAACAAAGAATGGTTTGCGGACCCACAAATTATTTATCTAACCATTGTGGATCATGATAAAAATTCTGGCCTTCAGAACAAGGACTTTCTATTATATTAGTCAAGCGCTAGCGCCCTACAACTAGTATAGTATAGCAGAGCAGCCAGCTTCAAAGCTTACCTGAAACAAATAAGAAGTATTCTAAAAAAAAAGAAAGGTTAGGGGGCTGAGAAGCTCTTGCTTGCTGCTTGCTGTCTACTTCGCGAGCCTTCACTGCCCCATTCTGTAACTTCCCTTCTTTCGTCCGTCCACGAGGCTGTAAAAAGAGAGAAAGGGATGGCTATCTAGCGGGAGTCGTTTCAGTTGTATGCCACGAGTACTCATAAATCATGTGGTTTACATTAATTTGAATAATAATGACATCTCTTAAGAACATCTTCGGGAAGGCAGTCAAATCTTTCTATTTGATTAGGATGGAGGATTCTCATATCTCTTAGAACCTGATAGACTTTCGAGCATGTCATGATCTGGGGGTACCTAGAGTATCCTTTTGAGTGAGCTTTGAGGGTGATCTTTTCATTTCCTGGCTAATTCTAGTTGGCCAGACGACATCTCCTTTAACCTTGGCCCAGCCTTCCTCTCTTAAGTTTGAAGGCGGAGCTTGCTCAAACTTCATCTCTTCCTGTGTGATCTACTTCTTGACTTTAGCAATTTTCTCATCGACCTAATTGACCCTCCTAATCAATATCTTGACCTTTTCTTTTTGCATTTATTCTATTTTGGCTAACTGCACTATCCTTCTTTTCAGTTGTGTGGTCCTTGAATCCATGACAAATTTTCCTGAAAGAATAGAAATACGAAAATGGTTGAGGACTTTCTGAGAAACATGGGGACTTGGCATGTTTTAGACGTACCTTAGATAGTAGGTGCGTATTTTCTACCTAAAGAGTTTTCTAAGGATCTGTTGAGGAGTAGATAAATTTATCTTTGATTTAACAACACACATAGCACATTAACAGTTATATCATATAAGACAGTTAAATCACATACAACAGATAATACGCGCGTCTTAGATAGGTTACCCCTTTGAGCCAAGGGTTGGCCTAGCGGATTTTGAAGAAAATATATGCCTTTTGAAAGCCAATCCATTATCCTCCCAATGTTCATAGATATGTCAAAGGGAATAAATTCCATCAAAAGATAACAAAAGAGGGATACAATCTTTAGGGGAAAGGGAAATAACAAGAAAGAAAATAAGGTCCCACGTAGGGGGATAGAAAAACTAGCTACTAGATGCTCTTTCGCTTGTTTTTTGCCTTCTTAAGCCTTGTTCACCTCCTGCCAAATCTAATATTTGTTGATGATTAAATGACTCCCACAAAATTGCGCCATGTTCTTGTAGGTCATTTTTCTATGTCGTCGATCTGAGCAGCCATGCAATCATCCAAATTAATCAAACACTGCCTAGCATCGTTAGCCTCCTGCCTGACTTGCTTCAACACTTCCCTCAACATATATATAGTTAAATCATCCTCTATATGTATCTATTGGTGCACGATTTCAATTTTTTGAAATTCATCCAGAAGCCTATGGAGTCGGACCTGATGCTCTGGTTCCACATCAACAATCCAAGTGGGTACACTCAGCCCTAGAATTAATGCTCCAGCGAGACTCTTTTTCAACCACTCTTTGTAAGTGTTGCAGACTTCGGGTTCATACTCGATATGGAAAGAGACTTTCTTCCACCCTCTTCTTCTCCATATATTTACCATATAGTCTTTGAGCAGAGACTCCCCTTCATCATACTAAGGGAAGAATCTAAGCATAGACTCGATTTGGGGTATCTCCTGCTTGATCTCGAATTGCCTAAGAACTCTGCCATGGTGTAGGGACGGGTCCCTCTGAGACCCAAAAGCACTATAAAAGGCTACTCACCCCCTCGAATGGTGTATCTCCTTGAACGAAGATATTTGATGGACCATTGGACATCGTCATCCCTTAATTCTCCAATAGTCTTAAACCAAAATCCCGAAGATGCTTCCCTTTTGAACTTGTGCAGGAACAGCCACATGTCATGCAATGATAAAATATCATCCCTTGTTTTATGATCACGCTGTACCATTCTAGGATTTTCACCAAATGTATCATCATGCACCATTGCAAGATAAGGTTGCAACCTTTAAAGAAACGATCCTCGTCTTGACTCATTCCCAAAGCTCGATATATGTCGGCTACAATCATGGGAGCTAAGTTATGAAATACCTTTTTAGAATTGTATTTCATTCCATAGAAGAGTGTCTGAGTCACCGTGACAACCCTTAGATAAATTGTGCCATTTTCCCTTTGTGGTAACACCATAGTTCCAAGTAGGCCTACTACAAATGCAAATGCTCTTGTCTCCTTCCATTTTTCTTTCGACTCAAACTTATGTCCAAACTTTTGAAAAACATTAAATCTTCCAAACCGGCGATACAACTCACGAAAAGGGATATTTTCCCATCACGTTCCCCTATAAAGGTGTCATCATTAGTTAGAAATACCTTCTTGATCTCTTGACGTTCCCATATAATTGGGACTATAATGTTCTTTTTAGGTGTCTCTTTTCTCTTGAAACACATCGCAGTACTCTCATAAAAAATTAACACTTATTCAATAGTGGGAGTCAATTCAACGTCCCCGAAATGAAACACCATATTTTGATCATCCCAAAAGGTTGTCAGCACATAAATAATTTCGGGCCAAGTGTTAATCTCGATCAACGAAGGCAAATTCCCGATATGTGTTCTAACAAACTTTCTTTCTTCTTCGCTCATGTAATCCTACCATAGTTTCAGGAAATTATCGGGTCTGGTAACCATCTTAAACTTTTCATGGTAATGCAGTTGAGCCATATCCTACACGAAAGCAGACAAAAATGAGCCTTCTCCCGACCCCAAAGGATAATGGATTGGATTAAACAAAATATACATTTTCTTCAACACATAAATATGATTTATTTGTAATTGACTCGGGGTCAATAGACGTAAGGAAGTTTTATAATTGGCCTAAAAAAAACCTCGGGCAATGGGTCATCCTAGGCTCATGCCTAAAATAGAATTTTGGTTTTGCTCTATCCTAGGTGTCTAGAATGGGTTTGTACCAGGTTCCCAAGTGGACGACTTGGGTTTGAAAATACGAATAGCTATCAGACGACTCACATGCTAATAAACCATCGTATTTCCAACACGTTATTTGGAATTGAACAATAAGGGCTGGGATATCCACGAAACCCCAAAACAGTTTATAAATAAATGCAGAAATATGCCAAGAGATGCGATAATTTAAACTTTGCAGAATTGAAACATATAAACACATAGGCAATTTAAACAATTAGTCAAAAGAAGAAGTCAAATATTTGGTTAGAACCTAGTTAAAATCTACCCAGCGGAGTCGCCATTTCTGTTTTATCCCTTTTCTGATTTTATTTTAAAGAAAATGATTTTGACCTTTTCAAACTATGTCAAAACAGTTTCGAAAAATTTACAGAGTCTCCACTTGATTTTTTATCAAAAATATCAAGAAAAAACTTTTTAAGGGATTTTCAAGATTTAAAAATAGAAATAAATCTTCGAAATCAGAGAAACTGAGTAAGGGTTTAATTAACGCCCTAAGAAGGTTTTTACGGCACTTAGGAGCATCTATTTTAAAATGTTTCATCAAAAGACTTATTTTTTGACTAACTTAAAAATAGAGGTGACTGACTTTGCAAAAAGGTTGAATTTTAACCATACATCTGGAAAATGATATTTTTTATTTATTCAAACGAGAAATAGTCTACTTTGATGAAGAAGAAAGCTACAATTTACCCTATTTAATTCAATATTAATTTTTTGAGAAAAATGACAAAATAGTTCGTTTAGTTCATGATTAATCTTTTGAGAAAGATTACAAAATTAAAGTTAAGAAATATCTGCTCGAGTTTAGAAAAAGAAACCTATCTCAAATGGATCACACTTTTGAATTTAAAGGAGAAATAAGTAGATTTTCATGGAAAATGATAATTATAAAATTATTTACTATTATTATTATCATAGAAATGGTCATCTTGTTATAAATAACATCTTTCCAAAAAAAATCTTCAGACAAATGCCATCTTAAAAAACATTTGATCAATTCTGGGAAGTTAAAGTTAACGAGAAAGAAATTAGTTTCTTGAGTTTGAGGAAAGTCAATCTTTAACTCAAGTTGGCTATTTCTCATGAACAAGACAAGTGCTATTTTTGACTAAAGTACGGATTTATTCTTCTTTATAGAGACTTGTTTAAGAAAAAGCCGATGAAGCTAATTGAATTCTCTTCTTTTTTTATAGATAGAATAAATTACATGACAAAGATTATAAAATAAGTAAGAAATTCGAGACAAATAGAATGGTGACAACGTGGGAAATCACTAGATTAAAATTAGTTAAAGTTTGTGTTAATAAAAAATAAGCAAGCATGAGAATGTAAAAGAAAAAAGTTTGAATTGGGCCACTTTTGGCCCACTAGTAGGCTGCCCAACCCTTGCGCTTGCATTTTATGGACTTTCAAGTTCATTTTTGCACCTGTATATCAGTTGTATATCACAACTTTGTTTCTCATGTTTTATTGTATATTCTGCGTATACGTGACTATATTTTAGCCGTGTACACACAAGTTTAATCCTTCAACCATGACATTAGCTTCCTTCTCCACATCCTCTTTTCCAAGCCTATATATTGGTGTAAATCAGCTATATACCAACATAAAACAACCCCCCCTTTACATGAATTTGAGGTTTCGAGGCGATGTTGGGTTGGACCAAATAAAGATGCAAGGGAAGAGTCCAGAAGGACTCAAACGAGCTCATGCACAAGAGATGAAATGATAAGAATTAGTATCCACATGAGTATGCAATAAGGATGAAAAATAACTGAACGAAAACAACGAAGCTAAAGCACTTTTGTTCCCTATGAAGCGAATCATAAGATGTAATTGCAACTCAAATTATGATTTTCCATCCACATTTCTTTAATACACTTGAGACCAAAGAAATATATGTTGACATATGTAATTAATAAATTGGGTAAAGATGTCTCATAATTTGGTGATAAGAGAGTAAAATAAGATATATATGTTGATATAACTTGGAGTACAAGTAAATTTTTAATAATAAGTTAACATAGGTAATTTATCATTTTTTAAAGAATAAGTCTTGGCTTCAAACCATATCTATATAGTTAAACCTGCAAACTTATACCTAGATCATAGAATATATATGTTTTCAAATAAGAACAGTCCATCAGTGAATCCAGAATAAGAAATTTGTGGAAGAAACTTTCAAAATTTCATATGAATAACATCTAAAATAACAAAAATGTAAAAGATTTGATTGTTCAAAGTGAATAATCCATTAGAAATATGTGAGAAAATAATATATAATGTGTAATAAATTTTTTGCGATATGCCTCAGAATTATTATCTCTCTTAAATCTCAGTTCCAAGAAATAAGGATTAGTAGCTTCATTACTATTTATAAGCCAAAAAAAAAATCATAAAGAAAGTTAATTACAATTCGGCAAAAAGAAATTTTGCTACCAAATCGCATGAAGACAAGAACCTTACCATCCAACACTAATTAGCTTTGTCACACTAAAAGGAATTAACAAAAACATGGTGTGCTTTCATGTTACTGGCGTCCTTCTCCTCCTTAACCCCCCTTTTTTTAAAGAAATATATATTTGAGGAATTGTTACTTACTAATCAATGAATCAACATAAATAAATAGCATTAAAGGACATGTTTGACTGGAATCATCACGGATTCATCTCTTTTCTTTTATAAGGCATTTTATGAAAGAAAACTTATGAAAAAATAAAATGGCTACTGTATGTTCCAACAAGACCAACATGGTGTATGATGACTTATGCAACATAGTCAAAGGTAAATGAGCATATAAAAAAAATACAAAATAACAAAATTTCACAAAAGCAGAACACACCACCATGAACTTCATTGATGTAGAATCAAGAATAAAAGAAAAGAAAAAAAATTACCTCTTTTCGGGTAGTTACTGGGACTACAACTATTTGCAAACAAAATTCCGCCACCGTGCGTTATGATTTTCGGTTTTAGGGTATTTTGACCTTCCGCAGGAATTGATTTTTGAGTGTTCTTCGAGAATTTTGGTTACGTGAGGTCAGAAGCACGCTCCTCCAAAATCTCAAATTTTCCCCAAAAATTCTCTATTTTACCCTTGACCCTTGCAATCTATTCATAGGGGGTAAAATAAGGGGGAAAAAGTAGAGTTTTCGGATATGAAAACATGGATTTGAGTTGATTTTCTTGGGGATTTTGAGGTCCACATTAGGACGAAAACCATTAAGGTCTTTGTACTTCAAAACCAGCAGAAAAGATGGAAAAAAAGACGTTGGTATTGTTGGTCAAAAGAAAAAAAATAAATTTTTACCCGAATTAGTGAATCCCAAACTGAAAAAGATGAAAGCTTTCTAGTTTTTGACCGATTTGAGATTTTTCTATTGAATGTTGTTGTTGGAAAGGAGTTTGGAGTATTTGACATCATTGTTATGACGTTGAAATCGCCGCTATGGCTTGCACGCAATGTTGTTTGTCGCTATACGCAGTTGACGTTGTTGCTGCATTATCGTCGAAGCTGGTCGTTGGTATGGTTATTGTGATATGTATTCTATGTTGTTACAGCGTTGTTGATCTATGCTATGGGAAAGGTGATATAAGCGAGTTGGGTTGGGTTTTTGTGGTGTATTGGGCTGGTGAGGGTTGTTGAATAAAAGAAAGAAATGGGCTAGGAGTTTTTGTTGGGCTGCTTGATGGGCTATAACATTAGGATTTTAATAAAATGGCCCGAATTGGAGTAAAACTTAGATCAAGTTATTTAAATTCTAACCAAATTTTGATATCAATTGGTCAATTACATTGCAATTGTGGCCAAGTTGATTTCAATTGAGATTAAATTTAACAAATTGACCAAACTTAATTAACACTTGAAATGAATTAACAATTATTTTAATCCCAAGTTTCTTGATTTATTTTAATAAGATCAAACAAATATTTTTTATTTTATTTTTCAAAATAAATTATTTTAAGGCTCAATTAAAATTAAAATTTTAACCATTTGAATCCATTTTAAAGATGACTATTGATTAAAATTCAATTTTCATCACATAGTTATATAAATGACAAAATTATATGATTTTGTATAATCGAATAAGAAATATATAATCGTTACTAAAAATGACAAAATCATCTGGATAAAAACATTGAAAAACTTTTATTTAAATAAAATAAATATTGTGATTTTATTTAAAATCGAAGAAACTCGAATTCAAACTTAGTCGTGGAGGGAAAAATTAGGTGTCAACAATACTACACTTCTATACCTAAAAATTAGGTGTCAACGATACTACACTTCTATACCTTTTTGGTACGTAATTGAGTACTAGTTTCCATCACTGATTCGACGATCGTGCTGAGTGATTTTGTAGTTTGGATGAGCTCTTGGAGTCAGAGTTTCCCCTTTTCATTCTATGTATCTATGTCTAGTCATTCATTTTTTAGACAAATTTTATTTTACTACTCAGTACTTGTAGTTCAGTTGTAGCAGCTATTGTACTGGCTTTACTAAGTCTTGGGATGGTAGCTGATCTTTTATCTATCTAATAGACTGTTATGACTATTTTATTACCAATTTAACCTTTTAAGTATTATTTTTGGCTTTTCGAATAGTTTCCTCATAGTTAGCCCATTGCTTATTTGGGCTACAGTTGGGCTTACCTACTGGCGCGATAAAATAGGTACCATCATGACTCATAAATTAAATCATGAAAAATTGGTATCATAGCCTATGTTTCATAAGTATTGTTGGTACAAGAGCAAGTGTCTAGTAGAGTCTTGCAGATTGAAACGATGATGTCTATTTCTTATCTTTGTGAGGCTATAAGACATTATTAGGAGTTCTTCACTTCTTCCACTCATTTCTTACTAAGAGACTTAGTTGGATTCTTAATCATTTCATTGGATTCATTCTTTCACTTATGGCTAGTACATATATTACTGCTACACGATAAGAGGGTCTCAAGACTGAGCCTAGGGATCCTAACAATATTTTTTGATTACCTATATGTCATTGACAACCCTGAGATGTTTCCCTAACTAGGGGCCAAGATAGAAGACCTTGACTAGACCTTGTTCCCGCTTTTGAGCCATAGATTCTTTCGACCCAGCTAGCAATGGGTCATTGACTAGACTTGTAACGCCATGATTTGATGAACCGGAACGCTACACGGTGCTCATGACCCCGAGGGACCACAAGCTAATCCATGACTGATATCTGTACCTGTATACTACAAGTCATGACATAATAATGCAGAATACGTAAATCTGTAAGGCCATAAGGTTCAACTGAATAAAACCATGTATAAAAATCATAACATCTATGTGGGTGAAAATACCCAAAATAACTCAATCTGAAAGCTAAGTCTGAACGTAAATCTGAGCATAAATCTGAAAGCCTCTAAACTTTCTGACTAAAGAGTTGAAGGAACTTATCTCCAACTAACTCCGTAAAACTGAACTGAAGAAATAAATAAATGTATCAAATCATATTGTCCTCGAAATCAATGAGGACTCACTGTTTCTCTGCGACTGGAATGCTACTGCTACTGCTGGGCTGGAGCTCGTGTCTCGGAACCTATAGTGTAACATGAAAAGAAAGTACCATAGTGCAAATGCGTCAGTACAACTGGAGTACTGAGTATATGAGAAAGGTAGGCTGAACATAAAGGGTTTCATGCATGAACAACATTGTCTGACTAATATGAACATGGGAGTGCAAACACACATGTATAGAAACTGGGATCTTGAATACGTGATAGCAAGACCTGTAAGATAATACATGGTTTACTGATAACTGTCATGACTGATACTACAAGATAATAACATGGACAAATGTATCTGACAGTCCTGTATATACTGAAATCTGAAGAACGCCCTGAGTTCTTTTACTGATATTGATACTAAAACTGTGGGAGGTAGTGTTTAATCGACATGCCCCATGTATACCGTTATGGCTAAGCTGGGGTCCAATATCTACCCCGATTGGAGGGGTGTCAATACCGTACCACGGATAAGGACAGCTTGTGAGTGACCCTTATCTGGCAGGTACTCAATGAGAACGGTGGGAACCCTAAATTGATAGGTTTAAACCACCTCATCAACCCTAATATGACAGGTTAAGATATCTCAACCTACGCTGGCTACGTAGTTCTGGAACACAAGGACTGCTTCTAAGAATCACACCCTGAACTGGCGGGTGAGTTCCCATCCTTGGGTTCACTCAGTGCTAACCTTTACTCCCATCTAGAGGGAGTGGATATGAATAACTGACTATACATTACTTAATCTTACTGAATTCCATTGACTGGCGGAATGTTACTGATATCTGACAACTAACTGAGATCACGAGGTTTTCCTGAGTCACATGACTGACTGAAGTCTATGGAATCATAGCTTGAGTTCGGATATCGTGAAACATGACATGGCTCTAGGCACACAGCTATAGTTTCCAGGTACGAATACCCCCAGGACTCGATAGGAGGAAACTGACACACATGACATGACTTGATCACAAGACTTGAGTCCACAATTCACAATATCATAAGCATGAGATAGTATACTTCATGTATTTATTCAATATTTCAAACATGATAGGAAAAGCATGGATATATTTTGTGTACATAATTTATATCTTTATTATCATACATATTTTATACCACAACAATAACAACACATAATTTGCATAGAAATTCATATTGGAGTGTATGGCTAACATGAACTTGTTATTTAGATATCATGAAATCATATAAATATGAAGTTCTAACATACTAGGAATTTTATCGAACACCTTGCATGCATTCTTTAAGGCATAGGTGGATTTCATACTTGCATTCTATCAATCCACCTAAAGATCATGTTTTTCAACTAACAACATAACTTTCATGAGATGTACAGTTACGATACTATTATATAGCAAAACAAACAAGCATCAACATGGGTATGATCATATCACCACAACCAACCAAGCTTTTGTATTTTAAAGATTTATTCTTGAACTCCACGGACGAAAGGAATCCATGGATGAACACTACACATACCTTGGAAGGGAGGTTCTTGATGATTGACGGAGGAATTTCCTTGAAATTTGATCTTCAAGCTTGATTGTGCAACCCTAGTTGTTTTTCTCCTATGGTTCTCTTGGATAATGAGCTTTGAGATGTAAATAGGGTTGTAATATTTTTAGAAGCTATAAATTTCATAAGGTTAGATTTAGGGACATGTAAGGAGTGTTAAAGACTTAACTACCCTCAAAATAACTCAAAAACTAAGTATTTTCGTGGCTGAAATCATACATAGGCGCCGTATATGATATCGCCTATATCTACATAGGCGCCGCATATGATATCTCCTATGCTTTTCATAGGCGCCGCATATGATATCGCCTATATCTACATAGGCGCCGCATATGATATCTCCTATGCTTTTCATAGGCGCCGCATATGATATCGCCTATGCTTTACACAGGCACCGCATATGATATCGCCTATGCTTTCCAGTGGCCATGTGCGATTGGTTAGGCAATGCATTCTACTTTGAAAAGCCATAACTCCTTGCTCGGGTGTCAAATTTTGATAAAATTGGTATCGTTGGAAAGCTATTTTGATTATATACAATTTGGTGGGTATAAATCTGCCAAAATGTCACATATAAATCACGTTATTCTTGTTCAAAGATGACTCTTGCAAAATCGAACACTAAGACTTGATGGATTCAAAAACTCTTAGCTTGCATCACTCTAAGCGACTCATATGAGCATGCTTAAGACATCGCAAGCTATCTTATCGCTAGGATATTCATTGTAAGTCATGAACTAAAATTCTACTCACAGGATAGGAGGTTTCATACGTAGGAAAACTTATTCACTTCCTAGCTTAGAAACATGCGGGGTATTACAAGACCGCTCCACAAAGATTTATTTAGTGCTCAGGGATGCTTTGGTTTAACACATAGGATTGGTTGGTGGTGCAAAATCTGATGGTGCACCATCTACAGATTAGAGTAGTACTGAGGTAGGGGCACAACTTATAGTTGTGTATAACACCACGGATTTTCAATCCTTGAAAATTTCTAAAATTTTATCCTCATTATCATAACATGACTTACCCTATGAGTTATAGGCATTATTGATGAGTCATTGGACCCAAATCATATCCAAAATAGTGTACATGGCTAAGTCTTTTGCTCTGAGTACAAGTGGATCACTATGAGTCATGAGGGCTCATTACAAAGCATTGTGTGCAAATCATAGGATGTCCAGTGTATACCCAAATAGTTTTTGTGTTAACTACAAGTAGACCCTACAAGTTATGGGGTTCCATTACGAGCTATGGTATACGAGTCATAAGGTCAACAGTGTGTTTGCCGGTGACACTGTCTTGACAACGACACATGGATATGAGTCGTAATGAATCATGATGAGTAGTTATGAGACCTGTAAAAACTGACGATTTATATTTCCCAGCTATTTAAATGGGGGTATTTTATATATTTCCCTCTTATCCCTTTAACAACCTACGACCTATAAAGATACTTGGGGTCCTATTTCTATTGATGACATACTCTAAATACTTTTTCTTCTCTCTCAAGTCTCTCAAGAATTCATACTTAAGGTTTCTAAGAAGTTTGTCAAGTAGAGATTCAAGGGTTGAATTCTCTCTATTATCTTGGGTATTTCAGGTATGTTATTCTTCCCAAATTATTACTTTATTAATAGCATGTATAGTATTATTTAAATGATTTTTATATTGGTTTTGAACATGGGTTGAAGGTTGTGAATGATTCTTGTTTATGTGATTTTTTATTTTTTTATATGCATTGGTTATGTTTAATTGGTAGTTTTGAAACCAATTTGATGCATGGGTATGGTGAATAAACTAGGGGAATGTGAATTCCCCAAATTTTGTAAATAATGACAGTTGACTTGGTAATGACCTTAACCCCTATTGTAAAAAATATTTTGAATATGAAAAGTATACACATTGAATCACTCTTGAACTGTTGCATAATGTGAAAAGTTAATAAAGCATACTGATTTTGAATTAAATTTATGAGGTTGTGTAATTCCCCAAGCTAATGTATAATTGAACCCAGAAGTTTGTGAATTTCCCCAAATAGTGATAATTGTTTTGGCATATTGATGTTACCTTACAAATGTAGTTGGTATGGAGATACCAACAGTATATTATGAATGGTAATGTGTGTTAAATACTTTAATTGGGATTTAATGTTGGTTGTATAGTTGAGTCATGAAAATGGAGGTCACGAGGGACCAATACTAGAATTCATGAATGTCGATGTGGAGATCTACCTGACCGGGTGTTCAAGTCCCCCTTTATTATTATTAAATGATTGGGAGGTTTAAGTCCTATTTATTATATTAAATGATTGGGTGTTTCGGTCACCTTATCAAGTTTGGAGGTTTGAGTCCCCCATGGTGCATACATATATCCTCTAGTTTATGCAGCTACAATCACTGGAGCCCTTCCAGTTGGGGAAGAGCTTAGCCCATATAGCCCCTAGGTGTCTTCTTATGTTATGACGGTTAAGATACACGACCCAGGATAAGATTTTAAATATTCATGCTAAGCCTTGTTCCCTACCCCAACATGTGATATATATGTATGTGTGTGTGTGCATCTAGTTAATTGCATTTGACTTTAACTGATTTTGATGTATTGATCATGAATTTTTTTTGCTCCCTTACACTTGAGTTACATGCTAGTACTCAACCCACTAACCGTATCTAGATGTTGTATCCCCATACAATGTAAGAACCTGAGATACTTCTACTTTTCCTGTGCAGTGTTAGGTGGATTATCTTGGTTCATCAGTTTGTGTGGTGAAGTGGTGAGCTTTCATTCTATGAAGACTTAGACATTTCATCAGTTATGAAGTAGAATTTAGAGTTTACATTATCATTAACATTATCATTGTCATTGTCAGATTTGGGGGCATATCCCTATGCTTTATTTATTTTATTTTTCTTTAGAAAGCATTGTTGGATTACTGTGGACTTGGGTGGTGATGTTGGATGGTTGTGTTTTGTTAGTTACAAATTATCGATTATATACATGTTTTAAATTTCATGAGCTAATATTATGATATCTTTTAATATGTTCAAAGTTCATCTGATTATGGGGTATTGTGTTCTATATGGTTAGGTGTAGGAGATGGGTCTTTGGTCCTCATTGGACTTAAGATACCCGTCATGGCCAGGCCCTAGTTTGGGTCATAATAAAGTTGGTATCAAAACCTAGGTTTGGTGTCATTGGGTGTCCACAAAGTCATGTCAGGTAGTCTCTTTTATCAGTGTGTAGCACGCCACACTTATAAGGGATAGGCTACGAGGCATTTAGAAATGTTTCCCTTTCTTTTTGTTCTATTTTAAGCTATAGAGTCTAAGATCTGGAAATCTTCTCTAATTATCATATGTATGCTATTCAGATCATGTCTCCCAGAAGATCTAATGCTCGTGAAAAATTATCTGTCCCATCCGACGACAATATGGACGAAGATCATCATACTCAAGGAGTTCATACCCAGTCTAGGATCGCTGCTTCTAATTTCCCTCATGGAGTTCAACCGATTCCTTTTATCCTTCCCAAGACACCTCAAGCTGATGTGTCTAATGCTGAGTTTTGCTAGTCGATCCATTTGCTTACCCAGTTGGTGGCCTCTCTCAGACTGAGTGTGTTGCTTCTGTTGCCCCATCTTGTGAGGCTACTAGAGTTAGAAAATTTATGAAGTTGAGTCCTCCAACCTTCACTTGTTCTAAAATTGGAAAAGATCCTCAAAATTTCATTGATGATATCAAAAAGATTTTTCACGTAATTCTTGCTACTAATGTAAGGGTGCGGAATTTATTGCTTATCAGTTGCAGCATGTGGTGTATCAGTGGTATGAGGATGGGACCAATCTAGGGGTGATGATGTTGAGTTTGCTTTGTGGGATAACTTTTCTAGTGCTTTATTTTATCGCTTTTTTCCATATAAGTCGAGGGAAGCGAAAGCTACAAAATTCATGAATCTGAAGCAAGGCAGGATGATAGTGAAAGAGTATGCCTTGATTTTTCACCAACTATTACAATATGCTCTAGAGTTAATGTCTAGCATGAGGTCTAGAGTGATGAAATTTTCTTTCGAGTTATCCCGTTAGTTGATTTTTGAGAGCAAGGCTACCTTGTTGAGCAAGGATATGGACATCTCATCTTGTGGTGTATATGTAAGAAGTGGCAGAGGAAAAAAAGTATGCAAAGATAAGTGAAAGGTAGAGTAAGAAGTTTCAGTACTCGGATCAGAGTAGAGGTCAGGAACAAAGTGGTAGAGATGGTGGAAAATAATCTAAGAAGAATTGATGCAATTTTGGTTCCTACTCTACGACTAGTGCTTCTTATCCAAAGATGTGTCGGGTGATCACCGTCTTCAGAATAGTAATGGTCCCAGGGTATAGGATGCCCAACCTTAGGCTATTAAGGCTCAGTCATCTCTGTCATGTCCCTCTTATATATTTTGTGGTCAAGTGTATTATGGTGTTTGTCAAGAGGGGAGAATAAGTGCTTTAAATGTTGCTAGATTGGTCATATATAGAGGGATTTTACTTCCATGGTTTCTTTTAGGGCAAATAAGATCCTTGTTTCTACTCGGTTAGCTCTTGCACCAAAGGGTTCTACTTCTGCTTCTAGCACCGGCACTAGTCGAAACCTTTTGTACGGTCTTTCCATCCGCAGGGATTCTGAGGCATCCCCAATATTGTTACTAGTACGATCAAACTTTTATCTGATGATGTATATTGTCTACTTTATATCAGGTCTACCCTCTCTTATGTTAACCCTTATGTGGCTATTTATTTTGGTTTTAATCCTCAGTGTATTTCGTATCCCTTCTTTACATCCACCCCTGTGGGTGATTCCATTATGGTTAGGAGAATCTATAGGGGTTATGTGATTTTGGTATATGGTAGAGAGACTTTGGTGGATCTAATAGAGTTGGATATGTTAGACATTGATTTGATTTTGGGGATGGTTGGTTGCATTCATGCTATGAATTTCTTAATTGTAGAACCTGAAGGGTCAGTATTCACTTTCCTAAAGAGCCAACGATTGAATGAGAAGGTGGTTCCCTAGTGCCTAAGGGAAGGTTTATTTCGTATCTTAAAGCCCGAAAATTGATTAATAAGGTGTGTCTGTACCATCTAGTGCATGTTAAGGATCTAGATCCGAATGTCTTTAATTGCATTCTATCCTTATGATATGTGAATTTGTTGAGGTGTTCCCTGATGATATTCCTGGTGTTCCCCATGATAGGGAAATTGATTTTAAGATTAATCTTCTTCCGAACTCTCGTCCTATTTCTAACCCTCCTTATAGAATTGCTCCAACTAAGTTGAAATAACTTACAGAACAATTGAAAGATCTTCTAGATTAGGGGTTTATTTGACCTAGTGTTTCTTCTTGGGGTGCTCTGATTCTATTCTTTCTAAGAAGGATGGGCCCCTTTGGATGTGCATAGATTGCTGCCAGTTGAAAAAGAAGACTGTGAAGAATAAGCATTCGCTTCCTAGGATCGATGATCTCTTTAATCAACTACAGGGTGTATATTCCAAGATTGATCTTCGGTCATGTTACCGTCAATTGAAGATTTGGGAGGTGGACATCCCTAAGATTGCTTTCCAAACTCGGTATGGTTATTTTGAGTTTTTGGTGATATCCTTTGTTTTGACTAATGCCCCAATAATATTTATAGATCTTATGAACTGGGTATTCCATCATTTCTTGGATTTATTCATGATTGTGTTTATTGATGATATTTTGGTGTATTGTTGAGTGAGGTGGATAATGTCGATCACCTCCGTCTTATGTTTCAAACCTTGAAAGATCAGCGATTGTATGTGAAGTTCTCCAATTGTGAGTTTTGGTTAACTATTATGACTTATCTAGGCCATGTTGTTTTTGTGAAGGGATCATGGTGGATTCACAAAAAGTTGCAGTGGTTAAGAGTGGCCTAGACCCATGACTCTAACAGACATTTGGAGTTTCTTGGGTTTAGTCGACTATTATAGAACGTTTACGAAAAGTTTCTTTTCTATTGCTGCCCCATTGACTAAGTTGACTCAGAAGAAGGTGAAGGTCTTGTAGTCTGATGCTTGTGAGGGTAGTTTCAAGAAGTTGAATGATAAGTTGTCTTTATCACTGGTTTTGACTCTACCGAGGGTACTGATGGTTTTGTTGTCTATTGTGATACATCTCGAGTGGTACTAGGCTGTGTGTTGATGCAACATGGCAATGTGATTACATATGCTTCTAGACTGTTGAAGGTTCATGAGAAGAACTCTCTGACTCATGATTTGGAATTATTAGTTGTGGTCTTTGCCTTGAAGATTTGGCTTCACTATTTGTACAGAGTCCATGTTGACGTCTTCTTGGACCATAAGAGTTTGTAGTATGTGTTCACCCAGAAGGAGTTAAATCTCTAGGAAAGGAGATGTCCTGAATTGTTTAAAGACTATGGCATGAGTCTCCACTATCACCAGATAAAACTAACAGGAGTTTCTGATGCTCTTAGCAGGTTGTCCATAGGGAGGATATCTCATAAAGACAAGGAAAAATGGGATTTAGTGAAGTACATATAACGTTTGGAAAATCTTGGAATTCATCTCTTTGATTTTGAGAATGGTGGTGTGATTTTTTAAGAGGTGGAGAAGTAATCTCTTGGTGCTGAGGTGAAGGAGAAGCAAGTGTTTGACCCTATCTTGATTAAAATTAAGGAGGATGTAGGTAGGAAGAAAGTGATGGCTGTCGAGATTGGTGGTGATGGTATCTTGAGGTACCAAGGAAGATTATGTGTTTCTTATGTTGATGGGTTGCGAGCAATAATTTTGGCGAAAGCTCATGTGTCTCTATATGGTTCTGATCGGGGCTTTGTCGTAATGGGCGTCCCAAGTCCGACCGGGACCAGAGACCAACCCCGTTACCAACCCAACCTCCAGCCGACCCTGAGTTGGCTGAATTTCAAACATATAACAAGATAGAGTAACTATCCTGATTACAAACACTGGGATATGATCACAACTGTGACCGAACCAACCGAGTCCAATCGTCCCATACCAACCGTCCAACCATACCAAGCCAAACCCAAACCATAAATACAACCATAACCAAATAAATTCCATTAATGATTAAATATATGATCCCAAAATGAAGAACGATGGAACACTGAGAAATTTTATCCAAAGTGGTCAGCCTTAATACCAATGCCAATACTAAGGCTGACACCAATACCGATCCCGCCCATTCCAACCCATAGTAGTTCCACAAAAGCCTCTAACTAAAAGAATATAAAAATCCAGTTGGGACATGCACCAATATCCATAAATAATCCATAGTATGAAATGATATCCAAGAATGGAACCTTCCAAATAGATGGAAGCTCACCACTTTAATCCAAAGTTGAACCCCGAATGTCCGAATGCTAAGCAGAAAGAGTAGAATCACTAGTTCCTTCATCACGTGGGGATACAGCCTCACGAAGACGGGTTAGTGGGTGAACGCTAGCATGAACTCATGTTTAGGATAAAATAATTCCAATTATAAAACCAAGTAAAACCACCCATATGCACACAAACCATTCATATATATATATAACCATGTCGGGAAAGAGAATCGGGTTTAGCATGCCATTAAATCCTTTAGCTGTGTTGTGTATTTTTATCATCCTAAAACCACCTATGGGCGCTATATGGGTTCAGAACCCCCTGTAGAAAGGCCCCAGTGCGTTAAGACGCACGACCAGAGAAAAGAACCTGGGATGACTAGTACATCCACAAAAATATAAACTGTGACATCATGCACACGGTCACTAGGACAAAACCTCACATTGGCAAATATGAGTTTCCAGTTTCGATCACCCCGGGACCTCCACCTTCCACAACTTTGCTACACCCCCCTTCCTTTAAGCTAATTAAAACCATTTTCCAACAAAACCGTTATTCCATTTTTATTAACCAACGCTATTAATAGTGGTATCGTTATACCGACTATAACTTGCAAGTATTGTCCTTAGCCAATCCTTAAGGGATTCTAATTAAACCAAAACCATGGACACCAAGGCCTTTCCAATCTATTTAAAACCATTTAAACCATTCATATCATTTAGGGTTCCATTACCAAGTTAAACCATGCATAATTTCTATTGAAGAAACAATGTTATAATGAAAGCATTGTTATAGGCATTTTATCAAACACACTGGGGGCATAGTATTTCCAATACCAAAGCCCATTACCAAATAACCACTCCCATGCAGAAAATCATCCAAAACCACCATTAATGCATATAAAAGCATAATTAAAACATGGGAAAACCATAACCAAACATTAATAACCAAAACCACCAAATCATATTTGAAAACCTAAAATCATACAACATACATATCATGACAACATTGTATAAAACCATGCCTTTAGTTGAAACTAAAAATAAGGGAAGAGAACTTGCTTAAACCAAGATGGAGATAAAGAGAAATCACCAAGACAAGCCCTAATTTACTCCTTAAGAAGAAACCCTAGGTTCCTTTGCACAAAACTATTAAGAGGATTTAAAAGTGTTTTCTAATTATTTACGACTAGAATAATAGGGAAAATAACCTCCCAATAGGAATTAAGCCGCGGGACCTCATTAGCATAAGTGGAGAAATGTCCAAATTGCCTTCACTTAAACTGCATTCTATTCCCATCATAGGGTACGACTTACCTTGACGAGTCATATCCATCCTGTACGAGTGGTACCCGCCTCTCGTACCCTAGGTTTTCCCCCTTGGACCCAATATTGTCCAAGGTACGACACACCAAACCCATGTTGTATCCGAGTGTATGACTAGTACCCATAAACTATACATCTGGAAGAATAGAATCCCAAGAGGTTTGAACATTGACCACCAGACGAGTCCTGAGTACGACTTGTACCCTGGCTTACGGCTCATGGAGAGCCACTCGTACTCAGATCCAACTTAAGTTACAAAGTCTAAGATTAAGTGAAGTAACCAAACAACCCATACCCAACTATATGACTCGTACAATCCAAATTGTACCCATTCCAGTAGCTATATCCATCCCACCAACCAACACTGATCAACATACGACTGTACTATACCACCCATACCCAAATAAATGACTCATTCCCTTAAGTCGTATCTTTCCCAGAAACCAAACATCAAGGAAATTTTCTAAGTTACAGAAACCAGGGTGTTTAAGTCTCCCCCACTTGGAACATTCATCCCTGAATGATGGGCAAGGTAGGGGTAACCAGTCACACGAGTCATTTGTATTATCAAATATATTCCCGCTCTTTAACAAAGTTTTAAAATATAGATTCAAAGATATTAATCTTTCCTTTATAAAACTCAAAAAACAAAGATGTGTTGCTCAGAAAATAAAGATGTGTTGAAGAACACATACCTTCCGCATGAATCCTAAGAGCAAAAATTAGATACGGATACTTGGACTTCATGTCATCCTTCGCTTCCTATGTAGCTTCTTCCACCTTATAGTTCTGCCACAGAACTTTAACTAAAGCCACATCCTTTGTTTGCAACCAACGATTCTGCCTATCTAAGATCTCAATTGGGACTTCTTCATAAGATAGGGATGCCAAGATACCCAACCAATCCAAAGGAACGATCAAAGAAGGAGCACCAAGAAACTTTCTCAACACAAAGACATAAAATACCGAATGATGGAGTTCAGACTAAAAGGAAACTCTAATTCATAAGCAACATTTCAAACCCTCTGCAAAACCACATAAGGACCAACATACTAGGGACTAAGCTTCCCCTATGACCAAACAACAACTCCAAGTCTCTATGCCTTACATCCACCTAGGACTTTTGGCGACCTTGGGCAGCCTTAAGCCTATCCCAAATCACCTTCACCTTTTTCCATAGCCTGATTGACCAAATTCAGACTGAACATATCTCTTCATCAAGCTCGAACCAACCAATAGGAGATCTACATCTCCTACCATACAATGCCTCTAAAGGGGCCATACCAATACAAGATTGATAGCTATTATTGTTAGGAAACTCAACCAAAGGTAGATGCTCAACCCAAATGCCACAATATTCAACAACACATGCCTGAAGCATGTCCTCTAATGTCTGAATTTTTCTTTCCACTTTTCCATCAATTTGAGGATGAAAAGCAGTACTCAGACTCACCTTAGTACCCAATCCCTTCAGACAAATCCACTAGAAATGAGATGAAAATTGCATATCACGATAAGAGATAATCAAAATAGGCACCCTATACATCTTCACAATCCCCTAAAGATACAACTTTGGATAATCTTCTGTTGAATAGCTAGTCCTTACTAACAAAAAGTGACCAGTCTTTGTCATCCTATCCACAATGACTCAAATCAAATCAAATTGGTTTCGCGATCGAGGAAGACCGTTAATGAAATCCATATTGATTACCTACCATTTACATTCCGACAAATTAATTTCTCAATACAACCCACCAGGTCTCATATGCTCAACTTTAACTTGTTGACATACCAAACACTTGGCCACAAAATCAACCAAGTCTCTTTTCATACCATTCCACCAATACATCTCCTTGAGATCATGATACATCTTCGTCGAGCCAGAATGCACAATGTAGAATAATTCATGCACCTCAGCAAAGATCCTCGGCTACAACCGTCGACATTAAGAATACACAACCTCCCTTGCTATAGAAAGTACCTCCACACTAATCTTAAAAAACATTACCTTCTGCATACCCACATTATTCTTGATTCTAACCAAGATGGTATCTAGAACTTTCTTCTCCTTAATCTCTACACTAAGAGACAACTGAACAACTTCCTGTATCATCATACTACCATCCTTGGAGTCCAAGAGATGAACTCCAAGATTAGCTAAACGATGAAGATCCTTCTCCAATTCCCGCTTTCAAACTCCCCATAGATAACCTGCTAAGAGCATAAACAACTATGTTAGCCTTACATAGTAGATAGTGAAGACTCATGTCATGGTCTTTGAGAAGCTCCAACTATATTTTTTGCCTGAAATTTAGCTCCTTCCGAGTAAAAACATACTGTAGACTCTCATGATAAAAAAAGATGTCTATATGGACCCCATACAAAGAAATGCCACCAGTTTTTCAAACAAAGACCACCGCTTACAGCTCTATATCACGAGCAGGATAATTCCTTACATACACCTCCAACTTCCTAGAAGCATAGGCAATCACCTTCACATGTTGAATCAAGACACAACTAAGCCCTACTCGATATGCATCACAATAAACCACAAACCCGTCATTGCCCTCTGGTAATATAAAAATTAGAGCCAAAGTTAGCTTATCTTTCAACTTCTCCAAACTCCCCTCACAAGTGCCCGACCAAGAAAACTTCACCTTTTTCTGAGTCAACTTAGTCAAAGAAGTAGCTATCATTGAAAAGCTCTTTGCAAACAACTGATAGTACCTAGCCAAACCTAAGAAGCTATGAATATCGATTGGAGTCATAGGTCTAGGTCTCTTTTTAACCACAACCACCTTTTCCGGATCCACCATGATTTCCTCACTAGAAATAATATGACCAAGAAAAATCACAAAATTCAACCAAAACTCACACTTGGGGGACTTGGCACATAACTATTGTTCCTTCAAGGTCTGCAATACCACACAGAGGTGATTAGCATGATCAACCTTACTCTTGGAATAAACCAGAATGTCATCCATAAATACAATGATAAAATGATCCAAGAACTACCTGAAAACCCTTTTCATCAAGTCCATAAACATCGTTGGGGCATTAGTCAAACCAAATGACATCACGAAGAATTCAAAGTGCCCATACCGAGTACGAAAAACTATCTTAGGGATATACTTCTCCCTAATCTTAAGTTGATGATACCCAGACCAAAGATCCATCTTAGAGAAGAACTTGGCAGCTTGTAACTGATCAAATAAGTCATTTATCCTTGTAAGAGGATACTTGTTCTTATTCTTTACCTTATTTAACTATCAATAGTCAATTTACATCCGAAGGGAACCATACTTCTTGCATGTGAACAACACCGGTGAATCCCACGGGGATACACTAGGATGAATGAACCCCTTATCTAGAAGATCCTTAAGTTGCTCCTTGAGTTTCCTAAACTCAGTCGGAGCCTTTCTATAAAGAGGAATAGATATTGAAAGAGTGTCTAGAACCAAATCAATACCAAACTCTATTTCCCTATCGGAGGAACACAAGGAAGATCATCTGGAAAGACCTTAAGAAACTCATTTACCACCAGAACCGAATGAAAAGAAGGACCCCTCGAGTTAGAATCTTTAACCCAGACCAAGTAATAAAGACAACCTTTAGAGATTAACCTCCAAGATCTAAGATAAGATATAAACCTCCCCTTAGAAACTAGAGAACTACCCATCCACTCTATTACTGGTTCACAAGGGAACCTAAAGACATCTTTACAGGTCACAATCCAAGGACGCGTAACAAGAGTGTAATGAATACATCCCTAAAATAACATCAGCATTTATTATATCAAGTTCAAACAAATCCACCTAAATCTGCCTACCACCAACAGATACCACACTCCCTATAGACTCTTTTAGAAATAACCGATTTACCAACTGGGGTAGAAACATAGAAAGGATCCGAAATAACCTCAGGATTAAAACAAAAACATACAGCCATATATAGGGTTATATAGAAAAAAGTGGACCCCATATATATCAAACAATGCACATCATGAGAAATGAGTTGTAACATACTAGTAATAATATCAGGTGATATCTCAAAAGAAGGAGCAGCCACTGAGCATGCATGACTAGGCGCAGGAGCAAAAGATAAAGTAATCGAAGATTTGATCACTCCCAAAGCTCCCTTACCAACTGGACAATTCTTGAGCATATGGGCTGGTTGGCCATATTTAAAACACTTATTTCTACCTTCATCACAATAAACCTGATGAAGATAACCACAAAACAAGAAAGAAGGACATAAAAAAAGCCGACTGACCCCCACTAACCTAAGATTGGGCACCTTATGCCCAAAAATTATCACCACCTTGTGGACGCCTGGCTGCCTTAGGTATAGAGTGCTAGTAGTAGAGAAGGAACTAGAACTACCCTACTTCTTCTTCGGCCATTTACCTCCAGATCAACCACTCTAATACTAAGCACCACTCTCTTCAGATAACCTTCTTTTCTTACCCTTTCTTACCCAAAACTTTGCCTATTTTCTTTTTTCATCCTCCACCTACTGTATGTGGACAACCAACCTCGAAATATTTATATCTTTGATAAGCAAAGTAGTCTTGCTTTTAAGGATTAGATCTCGAGATTGCTTAGAAGTGAAATTTCTCATTCTTGTCCTTATGTTAGCCATCAAAATAGGAGCATACCTTCATAGTTGATGAAACTTTAAGGCATATTCTTTGACAGACATCTTACCTTGCTTAAGATTCACAAACTCCTCCATCTTAGCTTCCCTCAACTCTTGAGGAAAGAAACGATCTTAAAAAGCATTAGAAAAAGTATCCCAAATGGACAACTCCTCCATATAACCTCTATCCATATCCCACTCCTTAAACTATTGGTACGACATATCCTTGAGTTGATAAGCTGCAAAGTTTACACCTTCCACATTAGTAGCATTCATCACCTTGACTATCTTCTTCTTTTCATCTAAGAAATACTGAGGATCCTTCTCCAACTTCATACCAGTAAAAGTAGGTGGATTTAGTTTCATAAACTGACAAACCTTCGTAGTCTAAACAAACAACCCACCTAATGCATCTCGCTCAGCCTGAGCAGCAACCAACTGAGCAAAATAGTATGAATAAACTGGTAAAATTCTGCTTTAGTCACCTCACCCTGAGGAGGACTAGTAGCAACTGGAGAAACTCCAGAACAAAAAGAGGTAGGACCCCAAGAATGAGTGCGAACTCTAGGTGTAGAATGTACCCCATCAACATCATCCCCAAATAGGACAAAAGAATTTCCTTGTGTTCCAGATTGTTGAGGCATGATTTGAAAAGTGAACAATAAAGATTTAGAGAAGAATTCTAGAACTTAGACTCTAAGCTTGAAATAGAATACCAAGAAAGTGAAACATTCAAAAATGCCCTGTAGCCTTTCTCTTATCAGTGTGGAATGCTACACTCCCTTAAAAGAGACTTTACAGGACATGACATTCTATGGCAAAATGAAAAGTCGAATTGATCTGCACGGACTCCCAATGGACAAGAGCCTAAAGCTTTGATACCAACTTGACTCGAACCGACCAAGGGAATTTTCATAATAGGTATCCCAAGTCCTACCAAGATAGGCGACCACCATCTTTACCAAACCCAACCTCCAACCACTAGCCCTGAGTTGGCTAAATTTTAACTATATAATAAAATAGTGTAACTATTTTGATTACATACTCTGGGATAAGATCACAACCGTGACCGACCCAACTGAGTCCATGATACGAAATCAAACCAACAACACCAAGAGCTTCAAGCAGGCTCGGATTTCAGTCCAACAACACAAGAACAACAAGTTTAAGTTTCGGTTTTTCAGTCCAACAACACAAGAACAACAAGATAGATAACAATGCTAGTGAATCGAAAAGAGCCCCACACGGCTTCACTAGACTTTAAGATAACAAAATCAACAACAACAACAAGATAAAGAAAGGTAGATAACTTGACATATAACATTCAAGAAACTAAGAACCCTACATCAAGAGAGGACCCTAAGTCTAATGAATATAAACACCAAGTTCTTACGAGGACCAAGAGGCACTCAACGACCTCAAAACCCTTGTTTCTAGCCAAAGAGACAACACAAGTATCCCTCTACTTGTGAGATAATAGGGACGGCTTCTAAGAGTGGAAGAGAGACGAAATGTTTAGTGTTTTTAGGTTACAAAATCAGCATTCAAAAACTAAGGAATAACTCTCTAACATGTTCTATTTATACTACAAACAAAAGGGGTAAAATGACCCATCCGCCCTTGCTTCTTGTGCCAACCTTGGAGAGTAGTTTATTACACATTAAGACCTCTCTTCACACATAAAAACGTTTAGGTCCTTGGTTGGTTCAATCACCAACTCACACACGGCCATTTGCATGAACAAAGCTTGGAGTTTTTGTAATTCCCGAGCTTGGCTTCGTGTGAAAGGCCGTGTACCTGTGGAGGCTGCCCCAACCGTATCATCCTCTCCATCTTGAGAGGAATTTGATCTCAAATTCCGCATTTGGTCATCTTCAACCGCATCCACGAGGGAGAGATCACCAACGTTGAAAGTGTTGTGCACTTGATATTCCGGTAGAAGGTCAATCTTGTAGGCGTTGTCATTGATTCTTCTCTCAAGTACTTGGAAAGGACCATCGCCCCTTGGCAGCAATTTGGACTTCCTTTGAGCTGGAAACCGATCCTTTCGAAGATGCACCCACACCCAATCTCCGGGTTCAAGTACAAGCCTTCTTCTCCCTTTGTTTACCCTTTTTGCAACCTCTTGGTTCTTCTTTTCAAGCTTGATCCGCACCGTCTCATGCATTTTCTTCATTGCCTCAGCTCTTTTATTTCCATCTAAGCTGGTCATGAGATCACTAGACAAAGGAGTGAGATCTAAAGGGGTAAGGGGATTCAGGCCGTAAACACATTCAAAGGGAGTCATTCCCGTGCTCGAATGTATTACCCGGTTGTATGCAAATTCCACCAAGGGTAGGTGATCTTCCCATGAAGTCAGTTTACCTTTAACCATAGAACGTAGCATAGACCCTAAGGTTCTATTTACTACCTCCGTTTGGCCATCGGTTTGTGGGTGGCAAGACGTGGAGAAAAGTAACTTCGTTCCAAGCCTACCCCACATGGACTTCCAAAAGAGACTTAGGAACTTGGAGTCCCTATCGCTCACAATAGTCCTCGGTACCCCGTGAAGCTTTACAACATGTTCAACAAATAATGAAGCTACACTACGAGCATCCTCGGTTTTAGCACATGGTATAAAATGAGCCATTTTAGAGAATCTATCAACAATAACAAAAATGCTATCTCGACCCTTTCTAGTCCTTGGCAGCCCCAAAACAAAATCCATCGAAATGTCCAACCAAGGTCTAAGGGGAGTAGGGAGTGGGGTGTATAATCCTTGAGGTAGGAGACGAGATTTCGCACTCCGGAAGGCCACGCATTGACTACAAATTTTAGTGACGTCTTTGCACATTTTGGGCCAATAGAAGTTCTCCTCTAAGATTCCGAGGGTCTTGTCTACCCCAAAGTGCCCCATGAGGCCTCCGTCATGGGCCTCCCTCACAAATAATTCCCTCCAAGAACTAGAAGGAACACACAACCTCCTCCCTTTGAACAAATACCCATCGAACCGAGAGTAGGAGGAATGGTCATTCTCCTTAAGCCAACGGTCCCTTCCCCACTCTTCGCATTCCCTAAAAATAGGAGCAAAGGTAGGATCCTCGGGATACAACAACCGCAAGCTCTCAAAACCCATCAATTTCGAAGACAAGGTAGCAACAAGCATATGCTTCCTAGACAAGGCATCGGCAACAACATTTTCCTTTCCCCTTTTGTAATGAATTACATAAGGGAAAGTCTCGATGAACTCAATCCACTTAGCATGACGCCTATTCAACTTGTCTTGGATCTTAAGGTGTTTCAACGACTCATGATCCGTTCGTATCACAAACTCCTTAGGCCACAAATAATGTTGCCAATTTCCCAAAGCTCTGACAAGGGCGTACAACTCCAAATCATAAGTTGAGTAATTAAGAGTTGCCCCTTTGAGCTTTTCACTGAAATAAGCAACGGGCTTACCTTCTTGCATCAAAACAGCCCCGATGCCAACCTTACTAGCATCACACTCTACTTCAAACATCTTATCAAAATCGGGCAATTGCAATAAAGGCGCCGAGATGAGCGTAGCTTTCAAGGCCTCAAAAGCCCTAGCCTGCTCATCACCCCATTTAAAGGGTCCGTCCTTTCTAATTACCTCGGTCAAGGGGGCTGCTATGGAACTAAATCCTTTGACAAACCTCCTATAAAAGCTTGCCAACCCGTGGAAACTTCGGATTTCTCCAATAGTTTTAGGGGTCGGCCAACTTCGAATAGAGTCTATCTTGGAATCGTCCACTTCTACACCCCTTGAGCTCACGACAAAACCCAAGAATATAACCTTATCAACACCAAAAGAACACTTCTCCATGTTGGCATACAGCTTCTCCTTTCGGAGCACATCAAACACACATCTCAAATGCATTACATGATCATCAATAGATTTACTATACACCAACACATCGTCAAAGTAAACCACCATAAACTTTCCAATATAAGGCTTCATTACATGATTCATTAGCCTCATAAAGGTGCTAGGAGCATTGGTAATGATACAAGAATTCCAAGGAACACAAGAATTGTCTCAAAACAGTCCACACACACTCCAAAAACAGTCCACTAATCTTAAGGATTTGAGGACCAAGATGGAGACCACTCTCGGATTCACTACAACAACAACAATACGAGATAACAATGGTGTATTTGACACCCAAAACAGCCACAAAACGTGATGAACAAGATGAACAACAATAACACAAGTTTCGGATTCAACAAAGACCCCAAAACAGTCCACGATTTGCAAGAAAAATAAAGATAGATAGTGAGACATAAACTACAATAAGACCCAAGAACCCAAAGATATATTAAATCTAAAGACCCCTAGAACTTACGATAGCAACACCACACTCTTACGGTGACCACCAAGGGAATGAACTCGCCTCAAGATCTACCGTTTCCAAACAAAGATCAATATTGGCTTTTCCAAGCCCTATGCTAAAGATGACTTTTCCAAGTCCTACCACTAAGTGTGTACACTCTCAAAAGAGAGAAGATATTTCTTTCAATTCTTCATTATCAAAAATCTGATGAGAAATAAGACTAAGGGGCCTATTTATACTATATTACAAATGAAGACAAAAGACTACTTTGCCCTTAATGAGAGGGGCGGCCATGGGGTGTAAATCCACCATGTGTAATGTCCAAAATACCCTTAATTAAGGCCCAAAACCGTGAGTCCTCAACCTTAAATTCTCCAAGCAATCTTCCACATGCGAGATTGCTTTAAGTTATGCTCAAAACGGGTCCTCCATGCATGTTCTTGTTTCCTCGAGGTGACCAAGTCTTGAGTCTCTATGTGTTGGCCTCCAAAAATGTCATCAAAAGATAAGAAGGTCATTTGTCCCGTATCATCCTCCCCTTCTTGAAAAGGATTCGACCTCGAATCCAAACCTTGCAAAACCGAAGAGAGGACAAACAAATACAAATTCCTCATGGCATGAGGGTTAGGGTTAGCATAACAAATCATCTCAACATGCCAAGGTTGCACATATTTGCAATATAACCAAGAATCCTTTGAAAGGAATATTAAAAACTCAATAAAAGATGTACAAAGGATTTGGTTATAGGATACATCAAAAGTAATACTTTGCTTGTCATGTTGGCCAAGCAACAAGTTTGGTGCACCAACATCACCATTTCTAAATTTGGCACCGGGGTCAAATGGGAAAAGTGGCCATAGACACGGGTCTCGACAACACTTCCCTTTCCCGTGGTCTACACCTAAACTAAATGACATACTCTCTACAATAACATACATATCATCCAAATCAAATAGAGAGTAGAGAAAGGTATCACTCAAATCGACTTCTACTAAGGTGCTCTCATGTGTGTACTCACTACTAGTTTCCCAATAATCACCATGAGTACTCTCAACAATGAAATCACACAAAGTAGAAGAAGAAGTAGCTTCCACAACTACACATTCCTTACCCTTAAGAGTACTCTCATCTTCCAAGAAGAGATTTCCCTCTTTAGGAGGAATGTTGTCACACCATAGTGGGTTAGCATATAGGCTATAGCTTCCAAGGCAAGCTATACCGTCAAGTTCTCCACTAGGTTCATTAGGAGTGTTTAAATCATCTTCAAACAAGACATTATACCTAAAAAGAGTGTGATCTACCTCACGGACAGATTTGGAACAAGAAAGTTCCTCACTCTCTAAATGATCAATATCAAGTTTCAAGGATGTTTCAAACACAATATTACCCCAAGAAGAGCTCTCGGGTTCATTCTCACTTTGTTGACCAACATTTTCAAATATTTCACTCACTTGAGTCCTATTAAGCACATCACACACATACTCAAGTGGTGGACAGTTTTCACGAACAAGTTGATCAACACCCATTACACAAGACGAGGTACTTCCATTCAACATATAGGCTTCAACACTAGGTGGACATAAATTGATCTCACAAGAGGAGTCAATTTCGTCATCAATAGGATCAACTAGTGTATCCACACTCACAATATGTACATCATCAATAAGAGGCAAGGAATCATTAGACTCATAAATAAGTAAGCTACTACTCACACTCAATGGACTACTAGTCATACAATTATCATTCACATGCATTAAAGTGTAAGAGTTAGCTATTTTACCTTGAAGATCTTGAATGGACTCTTTCTTGCCGTGAGGTGAAGGTCCTCCATAACCTTGGGCAGCAACTTCCTTTTGACATTGGTCGCATTCGCTTGCCATGTTGGTACCTACACAAATGTCCATAAAAATAGAAGGACAACCAAAGTTAGCACGGTTTGGTGGTAATCCCCTCACTTCGCTCAACACAATCTCTCCTTTTTCCACTCTCGGATTACCACCTTTCACTCCCTTACTCCTCTCAATCTTTTGTCTCTCATAATAATTTGAATTGGAGTAGGTAGGAACTTCTTTTTGCGGCCCGGGCAGAATGTACGTCTCGAGGCAATTTCCCCATCGGTCTCTTACAATATTAGGCCAATTTTGCATATTTGGAACTTTATGTTGTGCAAACCAATCGGCGCCCAAGCTCACATGACCATAGGTTATGGGAAAAACATCACACCACACTTCCTCATGGTAATTAAATTGGGAGAAGACAACTTTTACCCTCTCGGTAACCTTGAACTCGCCCAAGTAGTATGGAACAAGTAAAGGCTCTCGCAATAACCCCAAGTAATCAACCATGGACGGAAAAATGTAGTTTCCATAGTACCTATCATTCAACACCATAAGGCAGCCCGGTATCCCACAAATAGTCACCTTTCCGGAGTGTACACTCCTTCTTGGATCTACATTGTAAGGCATACGAGTACCCCTTAGTTTTGGAGATGCATATCCTCTTCTTCTCATTGGACAACCTCCACTAGAGCTAGTATAACCATTCACACTATATCGACTTTGATAAGAAGTACTACAAGGTGGAGAATATGGATCTTCATACTCCTCACGTGTACCCTCATCATAGTTCTCATAGGCTTTGCAAACAAAAGGGTTATACCTAACACCAAATCTAGGTTCGGAGTAAGAAGTGTAAGACTCCTCACATGCCCCAACATCATCATAAGATCCATCACGAGGTCCTACGTCATCTCCAAAGTTACTATAAGCACTAGGCACTTCATTCACCTCATTTTCTCCCTTAAAACAGTAACTTTCAAATCTGCCCAAGTCTCGATCATGGCTATTTTCATAGCCTCCGCAATCTCCCTCAACTTCGTAGCCATAAAACCCTTCACTACAATCATAGTCTCCCATGTTGTAGTCACAATAATCCCCGGCTATCGAAGACATGTTCCCCTTATATCACCCTTTAAACCTACAAAATGAACAAACAAGATTAGTAGTAAAGCTCCTCACCAACACTCGTATACACTCACCTTTGTGATCCTCACAATTGGAGCGGCGAATATTGAAAGTTGCTTATACTCCGGTAGTCAATAGGATGTCAATTCTACTTGGCGGCCGGAATAGATTCTTGTTTGATCGACTCAAGACACAAAAATAAAATTCACTTACGAACTTGAAACAAAGAAGTTACTACGAGTTAAAAATGAGAAAAGCACACAAACAACGAAGACACGAAGAAACGGATTCAATAATTAATCTACAACTAAGTAGGTGATTACTAGTTGTTAATTAATTCTAGAATCAAGACATGAAACTAATGAAACAATAAGATGAAACTAAGAATCTAAAATTTTGAGCTCGAAAATATTGCGTGAACAGTAGCAGTGATGACATGGCAGTCACGTATTGGTTTCGGTCCCACACAACTTTTGTTGTCCAACTTTCAAGTCTTGGTCAATTTTTTAATTTGGACTTTGGTGGAATTTGTTTAAGGAGGGAAATTCAAACAAGTCTTGGAGCCCTTTTCAATTTCAAGTTTTCAAGACTTGACTTTATTGTACTTCTCCTTAAAACATGGATCCGTAAATCATGGAAAAGTGTTGGAAAGTGGTTGAGACTTGATTGATAGGTCTTTGTTGGTTGTAGGGTCTTTCAAGACTAACAAATAATACACCTTTTTCCTTCAACTTTTTGGATTTAGCATTCACTTTATCTTCAACAATATATGAAGGTGGTGATGAACATCAAGAACAACAACAACAACAACAAGAACTACCACAATAATCTTCAAGAACACCAACAATTTTTCACACGGCCAACTCCAATCCACAATAACAATATCTTCAACACTTGGCCAAGACAACTACAACTTCAACAAAATGGTTTTCAATCCACCAATTAACAACAATATCACGTGGCCAAGCTTATAACAACAACAAGATGAAAACCACAAGGCCAAAACAGTTCACCACAACAAGGTCAACAATCTCACGGCTAAGACCACAAGGATAGCAACAACAATCGACTAAGTCCCCTTTGTGTTGTGTTTTCGATTTTACAAATGGTGAAAGGTGTGATGAACAACAAGAATACAACAACAACCTTTCAAGATCTACAACACCACCACAACACAAGGCCTTCAACTCGGTCAAGGCTAGAACAACAACAACATCCAATCGGCCACACTTGTTCACAACAATAATATTAACAATTCAAGCTCAAGTTTGGATCGACTCAAAGTGTTAGTGAGGAACAAATCTAACACTACAAACACACAAGACAAGTAAAATACTCCTAGACCTAGACTCAAGAACAAATCTCGGCCAAGAACACCACAAGAACACAATTTCGGCCAAGACAACAACAATGGACAGATTGCAATTTTCTGAAATTTTCAGATTTCAACTTTTTTTTTTTTTTTGTAGTTTTCAAGTCTCAAGCCCAAGATTGATCTTGTTAGAACAAAATCAAAGATGGCTTTGATACCAAATGATACAAGAATTCCAAGGAACACAAGAATTGTCTCAAAACAGTCCACACACACTCCAAAAACAGTCCACTAATCTTAAGGATTTGAGGACCAAGATGGAGACCACTCTCGGATTCACTACAACAACAACAATACGAGATAACAATGGTGTATTTGACACCCAAAACAGCCACAAAACGTGATGAACAAGATGAACAACAATAACACAAGTTTCGGATTCAACAAAGACCCCAAAACAGTCCACGATTTGCAAGAAAAATAAAGATAGATAGTGAGACATAAACTACAATAAGACCCAAGAACCCAAAGATATATTAAATCTAAAGACCCCTAGAACTTACGATAGCAACACCACACTCTTACGGTGACCACCAAGGGAATGAACTCGCCTCAAGATCTACCGTTTCCAAACAAAGATCAATATTGGCTTTTCCAAGCCCTATGCTAAAGATGACTTTTCCAAGTCCTACCACTAAGTGTGTACACTCTCAAAAGAGAGAAGATATTTCTTTCAATTCTTCATTATCAAAAATCTGATGAGAAATAAGACTAAGGGGCCTATTTATACTATATTACAAATGAAGACAAAAGACTACTTTGCCCTTAATGAGAGGGGCGGCCATGGGGTGTAAATCCACCATGTGTAATGTCCAAAATACCCTTAATTAAGGCCCAAAACCGTGAGTCCTCAACCTTAAATTCTCCAAGCAATCTTCCACATGCGAGATTGCTTTAAGTTATGCTCAAAACGGGTCCTCCATGCATGTTCTTGTTTCCTCGAGGTGACCAAGTCTTGAGTCTCTATGTGTTGGCCTCCAAAAATGTCATCAAAAGATAAGAAGGTCATTTGTCCCGTATCAGGTAAGGCCGAAGGGCATGACCAGCCACTCATATAGACCGAATTTGGTCTTGAATGCGGTCTTCCACTCATCACCGGGTTGCATGCGAATTTGGTGATAGCCGCTCCTAAGGTCCACTTTAGAAAACAAACAAGATCCGTGGAGCTCATCTAACATATCATCTAGTCTAGGGATTGGATGACGATACCTTATAGTGATTTTGTTGATGGCTCTACAATCGACGCACATGCGCCAAGTTCCGTCCTTCTTCGGTACCAAAAGCACCGGAACAGCACACGGACTCATGCTTTCCTTGATGTATCCCTTGTTGAGAAGCTCCTCAACTTGTCTTTCAAGCTCCTTAGTGTCCATGGGATTGCTCCTATAGGCCGGTTTGTTTGGAAGTTGTGAACCCGGCACCAAATCAATTTGGTGCTCAATTCCCCGGAGTGGGGGCAATCCTTGCGGAAGTTCTTGAGGAAATACATCTTCATACTCCTGCAACACACAAGAAATCAAAGGGGAAATGGAAGAATTAGTGGGGTTAGTATTAAAACAATGGGCCAAAAGTAACATCGGCTTGTTTTCATCATGGTCCACGAAGAGTTCTTTCCTCCTAGCCAACATCACTACGTTTTCCATCTCCCTTGTCGTTGGGACAGCCTCGGATGTCCCTACTTCCTCACCTACGGCATTTCCCCCCTTTTCTCCCTTTCCGGATTCCTTCCCCTTTCCCTTTAACTCTCTCATCTTTTGATGCCACTCATTTACTTGGGAGGGTGAAAGAGGGTGAAGTGTGACCTTTCGGCCATCCTTCTCAAGCGTATACCGGTTGGACCTCCCATCGTGTTTAGTAGACCTATCATATTGCCATGGTCTACCTAACAACAAGTGACATGCTTGCATTGGGATCACGTCACAAAGCACTTCATCATGGTAGTTTCCCACCTTAAACCGAATCACACATTGCCTTGTGACCTTTAATTCACCACAATCGTTCAACCATTGTAGCTTGTAAGGACTAGTGTGTAGTGTAGTTGGTAGCTTCAAGAAATTTACCATAGCATGGCTCGCAACATTTGTACAACTACCACTATCAATCACCAAGGTGCACACACTCCCCTTTACAAGACACTTAGTATGGAATAGATTTTCCCTTTGACTCGGGTCATCTATCGCCTTACTAATCATGACACGTCTAACCACAAAGTTTGGAACCACACACTCCCCTTCTTGTGGATAGACATCTTCACTACCATCTAATTCATCATCATTCGGCCCATTTTCAGCTCCCTCTCCATCTTGAGGCTCGGCCTCATCCTCCCCCCTTTCGGAAACTACCTCCTCACTAAGGTAGTACACTTTCCCTTCTCGTAGGATCACATTGCGCCGGTTTGGACATTCATTGGCCTTATGCCCCCAACCTTGGCACTTGAAGCATTGGAACCCCTTTGGGTTGGGATATTTGTGAGCCTCCGGTTTCGGAGGGAATTTAGGGACTGTTTTGGACTCGGGCAGCTTCGTAGGGGCGGGTTGGTCCTTGTTTTTGGGCCAACCCGAGGGGGTTTGTACCCTTGCCTTGAAGGATGATCTCTCCTTAAGTTCCCTTTCAATCTCAAGGGCCGCTTGGAATATACCGTCAATGGTTTCAAACCGGTGAAGGGTCAAATGAGTGGAGATCTCTTTGTTCAACCCACACTTGAACCGGATGATGTCGTGACTGATTTGCTCCCCACGATGATCAAGTTTCAACATGAGTTGTTGGAACTCGTCAAAATAGGCCATCACACTCTTGCCTCCTTGCCGCAAGCCATATAATCTAGCAAGCAACTCATGACGATATCTCTCGGGAAGGTATCGTTGTCTCATCAAATACCTCAACCGATACCAAGGTGGTGGCTGCCCATCAACTAATTCATTACCAAATCGTTTAACATACTCCCACCAAGTGTTAGCATAGCCCTCGAGGTGAGCTATAGCGTAGCAACTCTTCTTTTCTTCCGAGATGTCATTAACTTGGAAAACTTTGTCACAAGCCGATTCCCAAGTTAAGTAGGTCTCGGGGTCACTTTCACCCTTAAAGATGGGTAGGCTCAACTTGATGGTGTTGATGCCTACGTCTCTCTCTTGGTGTCGGTTTCCCCTATCTCCATACCCCCGGTATCTCCTAGGTTCTCCTCAACCCCCTCTTAACTCCTCCTCCCTCATATAAGCATCATCAAAGGCTCCATCTCCTTCATACTCCTCTCTACCGTATCCTTCAAAGTGGGCTGGTCGGCCTTGGCCGTTTTGATTCGAAGGATTTGGAATTTGCGGTCTTTAGGTTAATGGAGCTTGGAATGGAGGGTTCGGATTTAGTGGAGGTACTTGGCGTCCAAATCCCTCTTGTGGAATTGGAGGGGCTTGGAAATGTAGTGGTCTAGTGGGGTCTCAGTTTGGAGGAAAATAGGTAGTTTGGCTTGCGGTATTTAGTGGAGCTTGGGGTGCATTTAGCATTTGGTGGACTGTTTCGGGGGTGATGGTTGCGGAGGAGGTCCTATCATGACCATTGGTAGATACATGTAGAGGAGTAGAAGGATGAGAGTTCCTTTGACTCTCCACTTGTTCTAATCTCCACTAATAGTCGACACTTCCCCCTTTATTGCTGCCAAGTCCCCTCTCACGGCCCCAAATTCCGAATTCAACCTTTCAAGTGTCCGGGTAACGGCCTCAAGAGTGACCCTCATAGAATCAAGGGCATTAGTATCCACATTATGAGACGTAGCTCCTTCCATTGTCAAGATATTATCCGCTTTAGTTCACCACAAGTTCGTGTTCCACAAGTGTTGTATAATTGGCTAGTAACCGTGAAATTTTTAAGGTATGAGTAAGCTCTTATCCGGAATGGATTCTTGTTTGAAGACTCAAAGAATTCTTGCCGGACTAGAGTCAAAAATCAGCAATTCATTCAAACGAATAAAAGCACTCAAATAATCGTTGACACGAACAAACGGTTCAAGGAACTAGTTGACAACCTAGTAGGAAGGTACTAGTTTGTTAATTAGTTCTAGGACCAAGTAAGGGAAACCAAGGATCAACAATTAGCAACCAAAGAATATCCTAAGTTGAGCTTATAGTGACGTGGCAGCATGCAATGGTTCCACACGTTCTTCTTCTCTTTTTTTTTTTTTTTTTTTTGTGTTAATATTCACACAACTTGTTATAGTTTGCAAAGTGTTTTGGTGGGAAAAAATAAAATCTTGTAGTATTTCACCCTTTTCAAACTCAAGAAAGTGAGGTTTGGTTGACTAATCCCACAAAACAAGGCTCCTTGAATTAGGGAAAAGTGATTGACAAGACTAGAAGGTGATGGGTGCAAGTCTTTCACAACAACTTTATAGCTTGTCTTACAACTTGAGCACACAACAAGATGAACAAGATGAACAAGTTCAAAAGATGAACACCTCAACAAACTTCATCAACTTCTTTAGCACATAAACACACAACCACCGATTTTTCTTTTGGTTATCAACAACATACAACTTTCGGCCACTTCAAGTCACTACACAATGTTCAAGTTTTCAAGCTCAACTTTTGGATCTAGACACCTTAGTGTTGGTGAGAAAGAAACCAACACTAGAAACTCACTAAACAAGCAAAATAACACCTAGATCTAAACATACAACATCATTCTTGGTTTCAACTTTTAATGGACAGATTTTCAGAATTTCTTTTTGGTGTTGTTTGTTTAAGCCGTGAACTAGCCCAAGATGGGTTATGTTGGAACACAACCGGTCTCGCTTTGATACCAAATGATACGAAATCAAACCAACAACACCAAGAGCTTCAAGTAGGCTCGGATTTCAGTCCAACAACACAAGAACAACAAGTTTAAGTTTCGGTTTTTCAGTCCAACAACACAAGAACAACAAGATAGATAACAATGCTAGTGAATCGAAAAGAGCCCCACACGGCTTCACTAGACTTTAAGATAACAAAATCAACAACAACAACAAGATAAAGAAAGGTAGATAACTTGACATATAACATTCAAGAAACTAAGAACCCTACATCAAGAGAGGACCCTAAGTCTAATGAATATAAACACCAAGTTCTTACGAGGACCAAGAGGCACTCAACGACCTCAAAACCCTTGTTTCTAGCCAAAGAGACAACACAAGTATCCCTCTACTTGTGAGATAATAGGGACGGCTTCTAAGAGTGGAAGAGAGACGAAATGTTTAGTGTTTTTAGGTTACAAAATCAGCATTCAAAAACTAAGGAATAACTCTCTAACATGTTCTATTTATACTACAAACAAAAGGGGTAAAATGACCCATCCGCCCTTGCTTCTTGTGCCAACCTTGGAGAGTAGTTTATTACACATTAAGACCTCTCTTCACACATAAAAACGTTTAGGTCCTTGGTTGGTTCAATCACCAACTCACACACGGCCATTTGCATGAACAAAGCTTGGAGTTTTTGTAATTCCCGAGCTTGGCTTCGTGTGAAAGGCCGTGTACCTGTGGAGGCTGCCCCAACCGTATCAGTCCAACCGTCCCATGCCAACTATCCAACCATAACAAGCCAAACCAAAACCATAAATTTGACCATAACCAAATAAGTTCCATTATTAAATAAATATCTGATCCTAAAATAAAGTATGATAGAACTGTGGGAAATATTGTCCAATGAGGTCATCCTAAATACCAATGCCAATACTAAGGCTGACACCAATATCGATCCCACCCAATCCAATCCATAGTAGTTCCACAAAAGCCTCTAACCAAAAGAATACAAATATCAGGTTGGGACATGCTCCGAACCATAGCAAAAACTAATCTCCAAAAATAATTCAGAGTATGAAATGACATCCATGAAATGGAGACTTCCGAATAGATGGAAGCTCACCACTTCAATCAAAAGATGACCCCTCAGTGTCTGAATGCGAAGTAAAAGAAGTAGAACGGTTGGTTCCTATATTGCATCGGGAAACAGCCACCCAAAGATGGGTTAATGGGTGAAGGCTATCATGAACTCAGGATAAGGATAAAATAATGCCAATTATAAAACCAAGTAAAACCATCCATATGCACACAAACCATACATATATATATATTTATCCATGGAAGGAAAGGGAATCGGGTTTAACATTCCATGATAAACTTTACCTGGGCTGTGTAGCTTTACCGTCCTAAAACCACCCACAGACTATATGGGTTCAACTCCCCCTACTGAAAGGGCCCTAGTGCGTGAAGCCGCACGACCAGAGAAAAGAACTTGGGAAGACTAGTACATCCCCAAAAATATAAAGTGTGATATCATGCACACGGTCACTAAGACCAAACCTCAAATTGGTAAATATGAGTTTCCAATTTCAATCCCCCCAGGACCTCCACCTTCCATGGCTTTGCTACAGACCTCCCTCCTTTAAACCCAATTAAAACTATTTTCAACAAAACCATTATTCTGTTATTATTAACCAAGTCTATTGATAGTGGTATGATTATACCGACTATAACTTGCAAGTATTGTCCGTAGCCAATCCTTAGGGGATTCCAATTAAACCAAAACCATGGCCACCAAGGCCTTTTTAATCTATTTAAAACCATTTAAACCATTCATATCATTTAGGGTCCCTTACCAAGTTTAAACCATGCCTAAGTTCTATTAAAAAAACAAATATTATAGTGAAAGCATTGTTATAGGAATTTTACCAAACATATTTGGGGCATAGTATTTCCAAAACTAAAGTCCATTGCCAAATAAAAATTCCCACACAACAAATTATCCAAAACCACCATTAATACATATAAAACCATAATTAAAATATTGGAAAAGCATAATCAAGCATTTATAACCAAAACCCCCAAATCATATTTGAAAACCCAAAATCATACAATATTCAAATAATGAAAACATTGTATAAAATTATGAATTTAGTTAGAACTAACAATGAGGGAAGAGAAAATACCTTAAACCAAGATTATGATTATAACGACCTGATTTTTCTAGAACCAGAATGTCACACGATGCTCATGATCCCAAAGGACCACAAGCTAACCCTCTATTGATATCTGTACCTAGACACTGCATAATATAGATAATAAATGTAAAAATTAGACATAAGGTTCAAAACATCTAAAAATACTTAAATTTTAAAACTGAATGATGATACATCTATTTAAAAAACCTCTAAACTGTCTGAACTGTGGAGTTGATGGGACATGTCCCAAACTAACTCCGTCTACTGAAAAATAAACAAAATCAGATACAAAAATGATAAAAGGATCATCCTCGAATGGAGAGGACACACTGCTACATCTACTACTGCTGACTGGGACTGAACTGCTAAGGGTACTCTGGATTTCGTGCCTCTGAACCTATGATGTCAAATAAAATACCATAGTGCAAATGCATCAGTATAGGAATGTACCAAGTATGCAAATGAGGTAAGGCTAAATGCAAGGGTTTATGCATGAAAAATTACTTAATTGCATAATCATGAGAGTACTGAATGAGAACACATGCATGAATGCACAAACCATAATCACAATCATCATGACTCTGAGTACTGAAACTCAGGTATAACATCTGAACTCACTACTAATATTGAGATACTGAACAACTGAATCATTTGATACTGATAAATAAGCACTGAGGTGAGATCTGTCTTATCTAGCGAGTGATTTATAAATCTAAGGATACTAAAGTTGATTAACTGAATATACGCACATCAATGACTGAATTCAGAGCTTTCTACTCTAAACTGACCGCATCGGAGATAAAACCTCTCTAACGGATGATTCTGAAGTCTACTAGCAATGATAAGAAATGATTATGTCCAAATCTGACAACAAAAATACTCAACTAAATCTAAGAATAAGATCAAGCTTATCTGACGGATGATCTCTAGATCTGATAACAAGAATACTCAGCAGAATCTGAGACTGAGATTAAGACAATCTGATGGGTGATCTCTAGATCTAATAAATAGATTACTCAACTAAATCTGAGACTGACATCAAGCCTATCTGATGGGTGATCTCTAGATCTGATAATGAGATTACTCAACTGAATATAAGACTGAGATTAAGCCTATCTAACGGGTGATCTCTAGATCTGATAATGGATTACTTAACTGAATATGAGATTGAGATCAAGCCTATCTGACGGGTGATCTCTAGATCTGATAATGCGATTACTCAACTGAATATGAGACTGAGATCAAGCCTATCTGACTAGTGATCTCTAGATCTGAGAATGAGGTTACTCAACTTAATATGAGACTGAGATCAAGCCAGTTTTTAAGTTAGCCAATCTGATGGGTGATCTCTAGATTTGATAACAAGAATACTCCCTCCAGTTTACTCAGTTAGCTAAGTATGCTCTCCATGTAGTAGCGACAGTAGATCTAGAATGAGCAAGTTTATGTCTGGGGTATCAGGTAGAGTGGTTAAGGAGTTCAGGACTGCGATGTTGATTAAGGAGATGGACATATCTAAGGTTATGGCCATTCTCAACAAATTTAAGAGCAGAAGCTTGAGAAGAATAATAGAGAGAATAAGAAAGTCAAAATAGGTAGATATAGCTTTTCTTAGCCAGGGTCACAGGGTAGTAACCGTTCTCAGCATAGTCAGAAGTTTTCAGTCCTAGTTCCATCCTCAGCTAGTATGCCAGTACCAAAGTTCAAAAATGACCGTACGGATGGGGTGCTACAAAGCCTAGGGTAGTGAGAGCAGAAGTTTTACTAATTTTCTTTGTGAAGAGTATGGTAAGTATCATAAGGGGGAAGTGTAGAGCCGACAGTGATGTGAGTTTCGGATGTGGCGAGTCAGTTCACAAGGTTCGAGACTGTCCTAAACCTAGCTTTCTAAGTTAGCACAATCGTCCTTTATCCCAGTCCGATCACCCGAATCAGTAGGGTGCAAATTCCAATGCTATCATTAGGCAATGCCCAAACAGACTCTATGCTCTTTAGTCCCAACAGAATCAGGAAAATCCTTTTGATGCAGCCACTGGTATATTCCCGATCCCTTATTTACTTGTTCATATTTCTTCAGATTCAGGAACTTCTTATTCTTTCGTAACTCTTTACATAGAAGTTAACTTTAAAGTTAGACCAAATATTAATAGGACCTTTCTCTGTCTCCACCCATCAGGTTAGTTTATCATTTCCCGACTAGTATACAAGGACTGTCCGTTTATGATATCTCAGAAATTCAGGCCTTCAGGTTCCAGTAGTAATACCAGTATGTGTAGGAAATCCATAAGGGAAGATGATTCCTGTTCTATTCCTACCTCAGTGCAAAGTTCTGTACTTGAACCATCATGATACTTACGAATGCTTTACGTTTCAGTTCCACGAATACAGCTTATATCCACATGCTTTTTATAGAATGGTGTGTGTTTCAAGTTCCTAGTATGAGGAGTTCCAGTTCACCCAGTGTTACGAATCATGTCCCATGAAAATAGAAATTCCAGCCTCAGGTCATGCAGCTCATGACTCATGCTCCACTCTTAGTGATCAGCCAAACTCAGATTATGTAATATATACTCTCAGTTTAGATCCCTTAATGAATCCATGGTGTTGATAATCTATCCCTCTGGCCTTAGTTATAGCGTCAGTTCAGTAATCGAAATTCAGTAAAGGACTCAGATAGTCCTACAGGACCATGGCTTTCAGTTATCAATTACTTAGCCATCAGAATTTAATACTTCAATACTATTCAAAAACTCAGTTATTAAAAACTAGCATTCAGTTTTAGTTACAGTCTTAGTTATGGTTACAGTCTTAATTACCATTTTAGCTACAATCTCAGTCCCAGTCCTAACCCATTAATCAGTTCAGTAACTCAGTTTAGCTTTATAATTTTCCGACCATAGCATATGTCCATCAGTATTTTTGGTTTAAGGTAACAGTCTTCTATGAATTCACTCAGTTCCATGTTCAGATTCCATTACAAACTTGGTATTCAGTTTCATGCTCAGATTCTCATTATAAACTTGGTAACAATTACCATTGCATATTCAGTCATATGTTCATGTGTAAGTTCAGTCATGTATTCATGCATCAGATATGCATGCTCAGCTTGATAAATTTAACTTACCAGTAATCCCAGTCATGTATTTATTGAGTCAGCTATTCATACATCAGATATATATGTTCAATATAATACATTCAATTTATTAGTCATGTCAGTCATGTACTCATGTTTCAGTTGTTCATGTTCAGTATGTACTTCAGCTTATCATTTCTCTCATCTCAGTCAGTCCCATTCGAGGATGAATATTCCTAAGGGGGAGATATTGTAAGACCCCATAAATTCCTAAGCTTAATTCAGTTCTTTAAGCTTGTCAAGGGTGTCCTAGACTTAGAAAAATTCTAGCTAAGTTTCCAGACTTAGTTATTTTTGGCCTTCAAAAGTTGGAAATCTTATTTTGTGACCTTAATGTCGCTTAATAGTCCATATTTTTATTGATTCATGATCATAGAGGTCGATAGGTGTTCTCGGATGAGTTTCAAATTTTTCGGAACTCGTTTAGACCATGTTTGGTGTCCCAAAAAAGTGGACCAACGCTATCTTGGCGCGCCGCGCCGCCTATCGTGTTGGTTAACATTATTGCAGGTTGCCTGATTCAAAACTACTGAGGCTTAGTGTGATTATGGCACGGCGCATTGGGTATTGCATGGGTGCCATTGACGTGCTGCGTCGCTTAACATATCAATGCCCAGTTTTCTGTCATTAAATGTCCGCATCTTTAAGGGAAAAAGAGTCAATTTCCCACCCTTATTTAAGCTTATAACATGAGATTCAACTAGGTTTTCACCAAAATATAGTTGTTTCTCTTGAATTCCCTCAATAATAAGTCTACGATTTTCAATTGAAGGTTCTAATCTAGGAGATTCCATTATTAATCTTCAATAAACTTCCATCTAAGGTATGTAATGTGTTCATCCAAGGTTGAAATTGAATCTTTAAAGCTTCAATTAATGTAATTTCAACATGGATATAATGCAATTTTAAAGCTTAAATAATAATGTTCATGTTGTGGATTGAAATTGCATCCATGTTGTTGATTTGTATGGTTTGGATGATGGAATCTTTATGTATTCCTTGATATTATGTTAGCATGTGGACTTAATTTCATGAAATTGAGTTGATTAAAGTAGCCAAGATGTAATTGTTTAGTGTTCATGCCCAAGCCTAAGTATATGCATCCCATGTGTTTGATAAAATGCCTAAGTGAGTAGAATTGTGTTTTATGACCCTTTGTTGATCTAAATGGTGAACTTAGGCTACAACTAGATGTTCAAAATTACTCCCATGCTAAATATATGTCTTATAGTTGTTTGATGGAATGCCCATGAGACTAGAATTGTGAAATTATGATATGTTTGAATGCATTCCTATCCATGTACAAGATTATGATTATCAAGTGCTTCATAAAATCCCCCAATGATTGTATTATGAATTGTGGCCTATGGTTATGTATTCAAAGAAGTGACATGTCTTGTTAGTTACATGATATCGAGTCCTGAGGGTACTTGTACCCGATAATTTAGCTGTGTGCCTAGAGCCAGCGTCAGCTTTCAATATACTCTTAGTCATTCCATGATCCTTAGAATTTAGTCAGTCATATAACTCAAGAAAACTCAGTAAATTTAGTATCAGTCCAGTCATTCACAGTACTCAATAATCTAGTCAGTTATCAGATCTCAGTAGTATTCCGTCAGTCAACGAAACTTAGTGAAATTAGTCCAGTTCAAGTAGTAACATGATCAGTGATAGCACAGTCAAGCCTAGTATGAACTAGGAAATCAGTTCAACGTCTAATCAATTGGGAGTAGGCTTCAGCACCGAGTGAACCCAGGGATGAGGGCTCACCTTTAATTCGGTAGAGGGTGTGATCCTTAGAAACAATCTTTGCATTCCAGAACTATGTAGCCAGCGTAGGTTCAGATGTACCCCTACGAGTTTAGAGATTATACATCTCATTTAAGTTTTTCCTACTAGGAGGAGTTGACGGAAGACCTCCCTATCAGAGAGGGTTAACTCACGATTTTCTTTACCCATGGCCCGGTATCTACACCCTGCCGACTTGGGTTACAGGTTGGACCCCACCAATTCAGATTTGGGGCATGTCGGTTAGATGATTACCTCTTACAATATCATTCTTAGTCTCAGTAAAAGAACTCAGATAGTCCTTCAGATTCAGGACTATCAGATACAGTCACTCAGCTCAGTACGGAACTCAGCTAGTTCCATCAAAATTAGGACTATCAAATACAGTCACTCAGTTAATAGTATATCTGATATATGGAACTCATGTTATTAGTATTAAGACTCAGTAGTCAGTATTATCATGATCTCATTTACAGTTACGCATTCATGCATGTATTCTCATATTCATGTTATTCAGTCATGTAGTATTGTTTATGCATATGAACCCCATGCATTCAGCCTACCTCACTTTGCATACCAGTATATTCAGACATACTGACACATACTTTTCTTCCGTGTTGTGGTGTTTTATACCATAGGTTTGGATGCTTATGTTCCCAATCGCACTTATCTTCAGATTCAGCCAACAACAGTAGATTTGCCGTGAGTCTTCATCATTCGAGGATAGCATGATTATTTCATTACTTCCTTATTTTAGCTTTAGTAGAAGGAGTTAGTTGGGGACATATCCCATCAACTCCACAGTCTTCAGACAGTTTAGAGGCTTTCAGAATAGCATGTTCAGATAGTTTATTTTAGTTTTGGTATTGATATACCGTATTTCCATATGTTATGTTTTATCAGATATTTGACCTTATGGCTTCTCAGCCTTTTTATTCCACATTTATACAGAATATTATGCAGTGCTCAGTTACAGATATCAGTCATTGGTTAGCTTGTGGTCCTTCGGGATTACTAGCACCGTGTAGCATTTCGGGTATCAGATTCGGGGCATTACAGACTGACCTCTACGAGTGGTACCCATCCTATACGAGTAGTACCCATTACTCATACCCTAGGATTTAACCCTTGGACCTAACACTGTCCAAGATATGATACACCCAAACTAAAGTCCTATCCGAGTGTACGACTAGTACCCATAAACTATACCCCTAGCAAAATAGAATCTCATGAGGTTTGAACATTAACCACCATACGATTCCTGGGTATGAATCGTACCCTGGCTTACTGCTTATGGTGAGCCACTCATGCTCAGATCCAACTTAAGTTACCAAGTCTGAGATTAAGTGAAGTAACCAAACTACCCTTGCCCAACTATACAACTCATACCACCCAAATTGTACCCATTTTAGTAACTACATCTATCCCATCAACAAACACTGGTCAACATATGACTAAACTATACCACCTGTATGCTAGTGTATGACTCATTCCCCTAAGTCGTATCATGTCCAGAAACCAGAAATCAAGGAAATTTTCTAAGGTTTAGAAACCGGGGTGTTTCAGTCTCCCCTACTAGGAACATTCATCCTCGAATGACGGGCAAGGTAGGGGTAACTATACGCACGATTCATTTACATTATCAAATATATTCCCAAACTTTAAAAATTTTTGAAAATGGAAATGCTAAGTAAGAGATTAATCTTTTCTTTAAATAACTCAGAAATTAAAGATATGTTGAAGAACACATACCTTCCGCATGAATCCCAGGAGCAGAAAACAGATGTAGATACTTAGACTTCATGTTCTCCTTTGCTTCCCAAACCTTTGCTTCCCAAATAGCTTCTTTCACCTTATGGTTCCACCATAAAACTTAACCAATGCCATATCTTTGGTTTAAAACCGATGAATATGCCTATCCAAGATCTCAATTGGGACCTCTTCATAAGATAGAGAGTCCGTGATACCCAACCCTTTCAAAGGAAAAATCAATGAAGGATCACCAAGACACTTCCTCAACATGGAGACATGAAATACCGAATAGACAACTCCAATTCATAAGAAATATTTCTAAGCCTCCGCAAAACCACATATGGACCAACATACCGGGGACTAAGCTTTTCTTTTTTGCCAAATTGCATTACTCCCTTCATGGGAGATACTTTTAGGAATAACTTATCCCCAACCTCAAACTCTAAGTCCCTTTGCCTAACATCTGCATAGGACTTTTGGCAACGTTGGGAAGCCTTAAGACTATCCCAAATCACCTTTACCTTTTTCCTTAGCATGATAGACCAAATTCAGGACAAACATATTGCAATTCCATAAGTATGTACTCTAGATGCTGCAAGATGCTCATAATCCCAAAGGACCACAAGCTAACCCATGACAAGTTCTTCCTGCAATAACTGTGTAATAAATACTATAATGATTTCAAAAATAGGCAGAAATATATGCCATAAGGTTCAAATCTATAAATAAATCTGAATGCAGTATCAAAACACCAAAACTGAATATAAGTACTGAAAAACTAAACAACTGTTTGAAAATACTCTAGTCTGAAAAGCCTCAAGTGTCTGAACTGTGGAGTTGATGGGACAAGCCCCCAACTAACTCCATCTACTGAAATAAAACTGAAGTACTATAAATAATAAGCATGTCCTTGAATTATAAGGACTCACCACTACTCTGAAAGCTGAGAATCTAAACTACTAAGGGTGTTCTAGATCCTATGTATTTGAACCTATGATATAAGACATCATAGCACAAAGAAAAAAATGCGTCAGTACTTTAAATATACTGGTATGCTGATATGCATGGGTTCATACGTATGCACAATAATAACTGAATTACATGAGTATTAATGAGTAAGTGTACATGCATGAATAAATAGACTATAACTGAGATTGTGCTAATACTGAGTACTGAATCGATATACTGATAATCGATATCTGAGTTTATAAATACTGTATTACTAATTATCCGAATGATTGTATCTAACAGTTCTAAATACTGTGGAACTATACTTAGTTCCATACTGAACTGAGTGACTCTGTCTGATAGTCCTGAATCTGTAGAACTGAACTGAGTTCTATTTTGAGACTAAGACTGGAACTGAGACTATAGGAGGTAAACATCTAACCGACATGTCCCTTCTCTAACTGATTTAGGGTCCAACATGTAACCCCAGTTGGAAGGGTGTCAATATCGTAATACGGGTAAGGCCAAGTTATGAGTTAACCCTTTCTAACAGGAAGCTCTTTCGTCAGCCCTCACTAATTAGAAAAACTCAAATGAGATATATCAACCCTAATAATATATGGCGGGAAAATATCTCAACCTACGCTGGCTATGTAGTTTTGGAACAAAAATTGCTTCTAAGAATCACACCCTCTACTAGTAGGTGATTCCCCATCCTTGGGTTCACTTGGTGCTGAATCATACTCCCAACTGAAATAGACATTGGATTGAGTTCTAAACTGTACTAGGCTGGACTGAGCTGTTCTTGATGTTACTATTTTACTGAACTGAACTGAGTGCACTGAGTTTTATTGATTGATGGAATACTACTAAATTCTGTTAGTTGACTGAGTTTACCAAGGTCTGAACTGGATACTGAATTAGACTGGACTAATATGGATTATACTGATTTTTCCTGAGTTTTATAATTGACCGAGAGTACTACTGATTGTGTCATGACTGATACTGTTCTACAATTGACCATGGCTCTAGGTAATCAGCTATATTGTAGGGTACAAGTACCACCAGGACTCGATAGCATAAATTAAGAGACACGGAATAACATGAAACATGTAAACTATGAACTTGATCATTCATTCATTCATTGGGACTTTTTGACAAACAATTGCATAATATAACTTGCACATAAGCTATCTTGATATGATTTCGTTCTCTTAATAGTTCATATGGACAATTTATCAAGCTCTTGGTGAGCATACTATTTGCATATAGTACTGAACAACAAGTGAGAATCATAATTTATCTCTAATTTCACAAGTCAAGGGTTTATCATGGATTCACATGAATCTACACATATAATGATCAATTTCATTATATATATATATATATATGATCATGAATTAGGAACTTAATCCAAATAGCAATCATGGATACACTTTAATTCCAACCATGGAAATATAAAATCAATTACTTGAAGTTAAAAAGAGATTCTTGGACTCCAAGGGTGGAAGGAATCCTTGGATGAACACTTCAAATACCTCGATGCTTGATTTTAAGAAGATTGATGGTAGAATTCTGAAAATTTAAATCTTGAATTAAAAACCCTAAGGTTTGTTTTTCAGAGATTTTGAGAGAAAGTGAGTATACTTTTGTGAATTAGGGATGAATTTTGTGTTTTTGAGGGCTGAATCTTGGGAAAAAAGACCCAAATACCCTCAACTACGCGGTCTTTTAATGACTGAAAATTGGGTTACCGACGCGCAAGTCGACGCGGTGCGTCGATGCAAACCAACGCATCGCGCCATATTCATGTTGATTTACTGGAATTGGACGCTGGTAGTTGGGAAAAATAGTAATCAATGCGATAGTTGATGTGGCTCGCAAAGATCACCTTGATTCACTATTTTGGGATTCCAAAGGAGCTTCAAACGAAGTCCAAAAATCTGTAGGTTAAAATGACACTAAGTCTGAGTACTTAGCTAAAATATTCTAAGTTTGGGATCCCTTTACAAGACTAATGGATTGAATTAATCTTAGGATTTTGTAGGGTCTTACATTATCTCCCCCTTGGGAATATTCATTCTCGAATGAGACTGTTGAGACTGAGAATACTAAGAGACTAACTTACTTATTGGACATGAATATCTGGAACATGACTATATGACTGATATTACTGGTATTGTGAATTATTATACTAAACATAGACATCTGATGCATGGATATAGCTGAACATGATTCATGAATGCAAGACTGAGATTACTGATAAACTAAATATATATATTGGACATGAATATCTGGAACATGACTATATGACTGATATTACTGGTATTGTGAATTATTATACTGAACATAGACATCTGATGCATGGATATAGCTGAACATGATTCATGAATGCAAGACTGAGATTACTGATAAACTAAATATATATACTGAACATGCATATCTGATGCATGGATACATGACTGAATTGGCTCATGAACGTATAACTAATATGCAATGGTAACGGATACGAAGTTTGTAATTAAAATCTGAACATGAAACTGAATGAGTTCAAGGAAAACTATTACTTAAACTAAAAAATACTGATAAACTCAAGATCATTTTCGGAGTATGCATGAACGGGAACATAAGAACATGACTGAGATTGGAACGTGGTATATGAATTGAATATCGTGAACTAAATTGAATGTCATGAACTAAACTGAGCCCCTTGAATACATAGCTTATGACTGGGATTGGAACTTAAGAGTCAACTTATGAGTACCCACTATTACACTGGATTCGTTACGTGAAGAGAACTGGGAGTTTTAGGACATGAAAGCTCAGGGTTATAGTGCATCTCCTCTTTGGGACATTATGTACCTCGAAGATTGTTGTCCTAGCTGAGATACTGAGGAAAACTGGGGTGATGCACAAGGCTCCTACGAACTAAATCGTGACTGAATATCTGGGATCTAAAACTAAAATATAATACATGAACTGAGATGATATGCAACCACCTGGTTGCCCCATCTTTGAACTGTTGCATTTATAAGACTTCAGATAGTGTGACTAGGGGAAAAAGAGAAGCCAAATCATACAAACTTGTCTACTTGACTGCTAAACTGAATTACTAGCTTTACGGTCTAAATACCCTCTCAACAATACTCTTCACCTTACTACGACACTTCACTTGGGACTACTAAAAAATATTCACATGGGCACTGTGCATGAATGCATATGCGTACTAACCTATCTGATTAACTAGATGACTGATAGTTGAATACTGGGCATGTAAGACTGAACTGTACTTAGTCTGAATAATGGGACTGAAATTATAGAGTATCATGTACATGAGGTAATGATACGGGACAAATGGCCTACTTATCTTTTGATGACATTTTTGGAGGCCAACACATAGAGACTCAAGACTTGGTCACCTCGAGAAAACAAGAACATGCATGGAGGACCCGTTCTGAGCATAACTTAAAGCAATCTCGCGTGTGGAAGATTGCTTGGAGAATTTAAGGATGAGGACTCACGGTTTTGGGCCTTAATTAAGGGTATTTTGGACATTACACATGGTGTATTTACACACCATGGCCGCCCCTCTCATTAAGGGCAAAGTGGTCTTTTGTCTTCATTTGTAATATAGTATAAATAGGCCCCTTAGTCTTATTTTTCACTTAGTTAGTTTTTGGAGAATGAAGAATTGAAAACATATTCTCTCTCTTTTGAGAGTGTAACACACTTAGTGGTAGGACTTGGAAAAGTCATCTTTAGCATAGGGCTTGGAAAAGCCAATATTGATCTTTGTTTGGAAACGGTAGATCTTGAGGCGAGTCATTCCCTTGGTGGTCACCGTAAGAGTGTGGTGTTGCTATCGTAAGTTCTACGGGTCCTTAGATTTAATATATCTTTGGGTTCTTGGGTCTTATTGTAGTTTATGTCTCACTATCTATCTCTACATTATCTTGTAGCCGTGTGTTTGTTGTTTCTTAATAATAATGTTATTGTTCTTCATGTTCTTCATTCTCGTGTTGTTAATCTAGTGTGTTGTCCGCTGAAAATTGGTGTTAAGCACCTCATTACATTGTGTTCTTGTTGTAGATCTTGAATCCGAGAGGGGTCATTCAAAGGGTCCTCGGTTCTCTTGAACTTGTGGACTGTTTTGAGTGTTTGTTTTGTGTTTCCGTTGTTTTTCTCGTATCATTAAGCACAAAACAAACACTCAAAACAGTCCACAAGTTCAAGAGAACCGAGGACCCTTTGAATGACCCCTCTCGGATTCAAGATCTACAACAAGAACACAATGTAATGAGGTGCTTAACACCTATTTTCAGCGGACAACACACTAGATTAACAACACGAGAATGAAGAACATGAAGAACAATAACATTATTATTAAGAAACAACAAACACACGGCTACAAGATAATGTAGAGATAGATAGTGAGACATAAACTACAATAAGACCCAAGAACCCAAAGATATATTAAATCTAAGGACCCGTAGAACTTACGATAGCAACACCACACTCTTACGGTGACCACCAAGGGAATGACTCGCCTCAAGATCTACCGTTTCCAAACAAAGATCAATATTGGCTTTTCCAAGCCCTATGCTAAAGATGACTTTTCCAAGTCCTACCACTAAGTGTGTTACACTCTCAAAAGAGAGAGAATATGTTTTCAATTCTTCATTCTCCAAAAACTAACTAAGTGAAAAATAAGACTAAGGGGCCTATTTATACTATATTACAAATGAAGACAAAAGACCACTTTGCCCTTAATGAGAGGGGCGGCCATGGTGTGTAAATACACCATGTGTAATGTCCAAAATACCCTTAATTAAGGCCCAAAACCGTGAGTCCTCATCCTTAAATTCTCCAAGCAATCTTCCACACGCGAGATTGCTTTAAGTTATGCTCAGAACGGGTCCTCCATGCATGTTCTTGTTTTCTCGAGGTGACCAAGTCTTGAGTCTCTATGTGTTGGCCTCCAAAAATGTCATCAAAAGATAAGTAGGCCATTTGTCCCGTATCATCCTCCCCTTCTTGAAAAGGATTCGACCTCGAATCCAAACCTTGCAAAAAACCGAAGAGAGGACAAACAAATACAAATTCCTCATGGCATGAGGGTTAGGGTTAGCAAAACAAATCATCTCAACACGCCAAGGTTGCACATATTTGCAATATAACCAAGAATCCTTTGAAAGGAATATTAAAAACTCAATAAAAGATGTACAAAGGATTTGGTTATAGGATACATCAAAAGTAACACTTTGCTTGTCATGTTGACCAAGCAACAAGTTTGGTGCACCAACATCACCATTTCTAAATTTGGCACCGGGGTCAAATGGGAAAAGTGGCCATAGACACGGGTCTCGACAACACTCCCCTTTCTCGTGGTCTACACCTAAACGAAATGACATACTCTCTACAATAACATACATATCATCCAACTCAAATAGAGAGTAGAGAAAGGTGTCACTCAATTCGACTTCTACTAAGGTGCTCTCATGTGTGTACTCACTACTAGTTTCCCAATAATCACCATGAGTACTCTCAACAATGAAATCACACAAAGTAGAAGAAGAAGTAGCTTCCGCAACTACACATTCCTTACCCTTAAGAGTACTCTCATCTTCCAAGAAGAGATTTCCCTCTTTAGGAGGAATGTTGTCACACCATAGTGGGTTAGCATATAGGCTATAGCTTCCAAGGCAAGCTATACCGTCATTTTCACCACTAGGCTCATTAGGAGTGTTTAAATCATCTTCAAACAAGACATTATACCTAAAAAGAGTGTGATCTACCTCACGGACAGATTTGGAACAAGAAAGTTCCTCACTCTCTAAATGATCAATATCAAGTTTCAAGGATGTTTCAAACACAATATTACCCCAAGAAGAGCTCTCGGGTTCATTCTCACTTTGTTGACCAACATGTTCAAATATTTCACTCACTTGAGTCCTATTAAGCACATCACACACATACTCAAGTGGTGGGTAATTTCCACACATAAGTTGATCAACACAAATTTCAGAAGATAATGTACTTTCATTCAACATATAAGCTTCAACACTAGGTGGACATAAATTGATCTTACAAGAAGAGTCAATTTCGTCATCAATAGGATCCACTAGTGTATCCAAACTCACAATATGTACATCATCAACAAGAGGCACGGAATCATTAGACTCATAAATAAGTAAGCTACTACTCACACTCAATGGCTTACTAGCCACACAATTGTCATTCACATGCACTAAAGTGTAAGAGTTAGCTATTTTACCTTTAAGATCTTGAGTAGACTCTTCCTTGCCGTGAGGTGAAGGACCTCCACAAGCTTGGGCAGCAACTTCCTTTTGGCATTGTTCGCCTTCGCTTGCCATGTTGGTACCTACACAAATGTCCTTAGAAATAGAAGGACAACCAATGTTAGTATAGTTTGGTGGTAATCCCCTCACTTCGCTCAACACAACCTCTCCTTTTTCCACTCTCGGATTACCACCTTTCACTCCCTTACTCCTCTCAATCTTTTGTCTCTCATAATAAGTTGAATTGGAGTAGGTAGGAACTTCTTTTTGCGGCCCGGGCAGAATGTACGTCTCAAGGCAATTTCCCCATCGGTCTCTTATAATATTAGGCCAATTTTGCATATTTGGAACTTTATGTTGTGCAAACCAATCGGCGCCCAAGCTCACATAACCATAGGTTATGGGAAAAACATCACACCACACCTCCTCATGGTAATTAAATTGGGAGAAGACAACCTTTACCCTCTCGGTGACCTTAAACCCGTCCAAGAAGTATGGAACAAGTAAAGGCTCGCAAAATAACCCCAAGTAATCAACCATGGATGGAACAATGTAGTTTCTATAGTACCTATCATTTAACACAACGAGGCAGCCCGGTATCCCACAAATGGTCACCTTTCCGGAGTGTACACTCCTTCTCGGATCAACATTGTAAAGCACATGAGTACCCCTCGGTTTTGGAGATGCATACTCTCTTCTTCTCATTGGAAAACCTACACTATTGCTAGTATAACCATTCACACTATATCGACCTTGATAAGAAGTACTACAAGGTGGAGAATATGAATCTTCACACTCCTCACGTGTACTCTCATCATAGCTCTCATAAGGTTTGCGAACGAAAGGGTTATACCTAACACCAAATCTAGGTTCGGAGTGGGGAGTGCGAGACTCCTCACATGTCCCAACTTCATCATAAGATCCATCACGAGGTCCTACATCATCTCCAAAGTCACCATAAGCACTAGGCACTTCATTCACCTCATTTTCTCCCTCAAAACAGTAACTTTCAAATCTGCCTATGTTTTGATCAAGGCTATTTTCATAGCCTCCGCAATCTCCCTCAACTTCGTAGCCATAAAAACCCTCACTACAATCATAGTCTCCCATATTATAGTCACAATAATCCCCGGCTATCGAAGACATGTTCCCCTTATATCACCCTTTAAACCTACAAAATGAACAAACAAGATTAGTAGTAAAGCTCCTCACCAACACTCGTATACACTCACCTTTGTGATTCTCACAATTGGAGCGGCGAATATTGAAAGTTGCTTATACTCCGGTAGTCAATAGGATGTCAATTCTACTTGGCGGCCGGAATAGATTCTTGTTTGATCGACTCAAGACACAAAAATAAAATTCACTTACGAACTTGAGACAAAGAAATTACTACGAGTTAAAAATGAGAAAAGCACACAAACAACGAAGACACGAAGAAACGGATTCAATAATTAATCTACAACTAAGTAGGTGATTACTAGTTGTTAATTAATTCTAGAATCAAGACATGAAACTAATGAAACAATAAGATGAAACTAAGAATCTAAAATTTTTGAGCTCGGAAATATTGCGTGAACAGTAGCAGTGATGACATGGCAGTCACGTATTGGTTTCGGCCCCACACAACTTTTGTTGTCCAATTTCAAGTCTTGGTCAATTTTTCAATTTGGACTTTGGTGGAATTTGTTCAAGGAGGGAAATTCAAACAAGTCTTGGAGCCCTTTTCAATTTCAAGTTTTCAAGACTTGACTTTATTGTACTTCTCCTTAAAACATGGATCCGTAAATCATGGAAAAGTGTTGGAAAGTGGTTGAGACTTGATTGATAGGTCTTTGTTGGTTGTAGTGTCTTTCAAGACTAACAAATAATACACCTTTTTCCTTCAACTTTTTGGATTTAGCATTCACTTTATCTTCAACAATATATGAAGGTGGTGATGAACATCAAGAACAACAACAACAACAACAAGAACTACAACAATAATCTTCAAGAACACCAACAATTTTTCACACGGCCAACTCCAATCCACAATAACAATATCTCCAACACTTGGCCAAGACAACCACAACTTCAACAAAATGGTTTTCAATCCACCAATTAACAACAATATCACGTGGCCAAGCTTATAACAACAACAAGATGAAAACCACAAGGCCAAAACAGTCCACCACAATGGCCAAGCTTATGTTCACAACAACCTTTCAACAAGTTCAAGCTCAAGTTTAGATCTAGACTCAAAGTGTTAGTGGACAAGAAAACTAACACTAGGAACAACAAAACAAACAACAACACTATTAGATCTAGACATACAACAACAAATCTCGGCCAAGACACAACAAGAACACGATTTTGGCCAAGAACACAAACACGGACAGATTGCTATTTTTCTGGAAATTTCAGTTTTCCTTTTTTTTTTTTTTTTTTTTTAACAAGAAAGCCCAAGATTGATCTTGTAGGAACAAGATCAAGCCATGCTTTGATACCAAATGATACGAGAAAAACAACGGAAACACAAAACAAACACTCAAAACAGTCCACAAGTTCAAGAGAACCGAGGACCCTTTGAATGACCCCTCTCGGATTCAAGATCTACAACAAGAACACAATGTAATGAGGTGCTTAACACCTATTTTCAGCGGACAACACACTAGATTAACAACACGAGAATGAAGAACATGAAGAACAATAACATTATTATTAAGAAACAACAAACACACGACTACAAGATAATGTAGAGATAGATAGTGAGACATAAACTACAATAAGACCCAAGAACCCAAAGATATATTAAATCTAAGGACCCGTAGAACTTACGATAGCAACACCACACTCTTACGGTGACCACCAAGGGAATGACTCGCCTCAAGATCTACCGTTTCCAAACAAAGATCAATATTGGCTTTTCCAAGCCCTATGCTAAAGATGACTTTTCCAAGTCCTACCACTAAGTGTGTTACACTCTCAAAAGAGAGAGAATATGTTTTCAATTCTTCATTCTCCAAAAACTAACTAAGTGAAAAATAAGACTAAGGGGCCTATTTATACTATATTACAAATGAAGACAAAAGACCACTTTGCCCTTAATGAGAGGGGCGGCCATGGTGTGTAAATACACCATGTGTAATGTCCAAAATACCCTTAATTAAGGCCCAAAACCGTGAGTCCTCATCCTTAAATTCTCCAAGCAATCTTCCACACGCGAGATTGCTTTAAGTTATGCTCAGAACGGGTCCTCCATGCATGTTCTTGTTTTCTCGAGGTGACCAAGTCTTGAGTCTCTATGTGTTGGCCTCCAAAAATGTCATCAAAAGATAAGTAGGCCATTTGTCCCGTATCAGGTAAGGACTAACTGGGTAGCATAAGATAACTATGCATGAATTAGTGAAAAAAAAAAGAAAATTTGTATTATTTGAGAATGCAAGACCAAGCATGTAACATGACTCTGAAATATTCTGTAAACTGAGGTACTAAAATATGAATAACTAAATAACTGATAACTGTACGCTATTGTCAAGCAAACCTGAAATTGAACTGAGTTACTAATTTAATTACTCGACTGAGACTGACACTATAACTAAGAATGTAACTGAAACTATGATTGTTATGGTAACTGGGACTAAACACACTGTAAGCCATGAGTGCAGAAGTCATGAGCTGCATGACTTGAGTTTGGAGTTCATGATTTTATGAAATATACACACACAACTCTGAGGAAAGTGTGTCAATATAAGTTGTGTTCATGGAGCTGAGACGTAAAGCATGCATAGGTATCATGATGACTGAAGTACAACACTTTGAACTGAGGTGAATACGTGTTGGGCATCACTCTCACCCATTACTATTCTGCACATACTATTATTACTACTGAAATCTGGAAGCCTGACTTCCTGAGATATCATAACCGGAAAGTTCTTGTATACCCGCTGGGCTATGATAGACTGATCCACTGGGGTGGAGGCTGAGAATTTTTTTTGTTAATAGCTGGTCTGACCTTAAAGTTAACTGCTATACAAGGAGTTACACAAAATAGAGAAACTCCTGGATCTGATGAGACATAAACATGTAAATGGGAGGTCTGTAACATACCTGTGACCGCATCAAGAGAAATTTCTTGATCTTGCCTGGAATGAAGTCAATAAAGCCTATTTGGGCACTGCCCACTAATGATACTAGGAGTTTCACCCTGCTGATTCGGGCGACCGAACTGAGCGGAAGGACGACTGTGCTGACTTCGCAGACCAACCTTAGGACAGTCCCGGACTCTGTGACCTGACTCGTCACATCTAAAACACACATCACTATCGGCTCTATATGTACCCTTATGATTCTTACCATATTTTTCGTAAAGAGAATTAATACGAACACTGCTTACGCTACTATGAATTTTGGATCCTGGCGCTCCATCATGACTGTCATTCCTAAACCTTGGTACTGGTGTGTACTAGCTAAAGATGGAACTGGGGCTGAAAACTTTTGACTAAACTGAGAACGGTTACCACCCTCTGCCTTGGCTGGGCAAAACTAAAGTTACCTGTTCTGGCTCTCTTATTTTGTCTCTCCATCTTCTTAAGTTTCTATTCCTCACTCTGTTGAGCATGGACCATAAGCCTAGATATGTCTATCTCCCTAATCAACATTGCAGTCCTGCATTCCTTAAACCACTCTACCCGATACCTGATACTCCAAAATAGACACTATCCGTCTCATCCTCACCTCGACCACTCTCTCCCAAATCTTCATAGAGTGACTCAATAACTTAATACCCCTATAGTTATTGCAACTCTGAATGTCACCCTTGTTCTTATAAAGAGGGATCATAGTAATCCACCTCCAAGCCTCGAGAATTTTCGCTTTCTTGAAAATTTCGTTAAATAATCCAGTCAACCACCTTAAACCAGCCTCGCTAGAAAACTACCAAAAATCCACCGGTATCTCATCAGGCCCCGTCGCCCTACCCCTTCGCATCCTGCGAACAACCTCTCTAACCTTCTTTACCTTAAAACGTCTATAATAACTAAAATCCCGACACTCCTCTGAGTGCTATAGCTCCCCTAACACAATAGCTCTATCCCCTTCGTCATTCAAGAGCCTATGAAAATACGACTGCCATCTATTCTTAATGTGGCCGTCCTCCACCAACACTGTACCGTCCTCCCCCTTAATGCACTTTACCTGGTCGAGGTCACGACCCTTTCTCTCCCTAGCCTTAGCGAGTCTAAACAACTTTTTTTCCCTCCTTTCTCCTGTAACCCCGCATACAAGCTCTCAAAAGTTGCTATCTTGGCCGCAGTAACTGCTAAGTTAGCCTCCTTCCTAGCTAACTTGTACTCTTTCCTATTTACCCGTTTCTCTTCTTCGTCCTTACTCTCAACCAACTTAGCATACACCTTTTTCTTGGTCTCCACTTTCTTCTTAACCTCTTCATTCCACTACCAATCCCCCCGATGATGCCCAGCCTTGCCCCTAGAAACACCCAACACCTTACTAGTATTCTCCCTGATGCACCTAGCCACCCTATCCCACATGTTATCCACGTCCCCCTACACTCCCACACCTCCATTCCCACCAACTTCTCCCCTATCTCCTACGCATTTACTGGCGTCAAGCCGCCCCACTTAATTCTAGGTCTACACTCCTCACCCCTTCTTTTCCTATCCTTCTTTATACCCAAATCCATAACCAAGAGCCTATGCTGGGTCGAAAGAGTCTCACTCGGGATAACTTTATAGTCCTTACACAACACCTTATCTCCTTTCCTAAGTAATAAAAAGTCAATCTGGGTCTTGTCTATTGCGCTTCGAAAGGTGATCAGGTGATCGTCCTTCTTCGGGAAGCCCGAGTTCACCACCACCAGCCCAAAGGACCTTGCAAAATCCAATAGAGTAGCCCCCTCTTCATTTTTTTCCCCAAAACCAAAACCACCATGCACATCACCAAAGCCTCCCGGTAACGCCCCGATGTGCCCATTGAAATCTCTTGCTACAATAATCTTTTCAGAGCTAGGCACGCCTCTCACCACCTCATCCAAAGCCTCCCAAAACCACATCTTCTCCTCCCCATCCAAGCCCACTTACGGTGCATAAGCACTACACACGTTTAGGGTAAACCCCCCAATGACCAACTTAATAGTCATCAACCTATCGCTGATCCTCTTTACCTCTACTACCTGACCTCTAAGCTCTTCATCTACTAAGATGCCAACTCCATTCCTACGCCTCTCGCTCCCAGAGTACCCAAGCTTGTAACCATCCACATCCCTAGCCTTAGACCCCACTTGGTCTTTTGAACACACACACTATTAATCCTCCTCTTTCCAAGAATCTTCACAAGCTCTATGGACTTACCCTGAAGAGTCCCTATATTCCAAGACCCAACCCTCAGCCTACCATCTCTATCCACACGTCTTCCTCTACCTCCCCTGAGGCCAAACCTTGGCCCCCCTCCCACCCCCGCCCCTACAACAGCCCCCCGCCCCAACCCCCTCGGACATGACCCTATCCAACCATCAATGCCCACCGTCACTACTACAAGAAAATATAAGAAAATATAAATAATAGTAGTAACAAAGCAGCAGCAAGAAATACAAGGCTCACATAAATTAGAAGAAATAATCAAGAAACAAAACTAAACTCAAATAGGGAGAAAAACCAAAACCAAGGTAAGGGACAAAACTAACAGTAAGAAAATAGAGCACACTAATGGCCTGGCACCAAGGATAGGCAAATAAATAATAAGGGGCGGTGCAAGTCACGAATATACTACAACAGACACGCAAGTCAAGATACAAGAGATAGTACGATAAATAATATGAAGCAACATAAGAGGTGACACAGTAATAAAGCAACAACAGGAAAAGGAAGGTACAAGTAAAGTAGATGGAATAATCACGGAAAAAGTCTACCCCACAAAATAATACTAAGTCAAGCGATGTACTAATCCGGAACACAACTCAACAACAATCTCCAAACAAAGCAGCCAGACACTACTACCCACACAAGCAACAGGAAGGGTGCAAAAAAGTGAAACAGAAGCCGTAACAAGAGACAGGAACACGACAGCAAAATAATATACAGGAAATAAAAAACTGACTGAAGTGGCTAAATGCCTAAAAGTGTAGATGTCACCGGTACGCCTGCTAGCTACTGGTTCTGTCAATTTGATGTCAAAAATCATTGTTGGAGTAAGGTCACCGGTAAAAGGACTGTTGGTACGTTTCCGGAATGTCGCTGGAGAGTCGCCGGAGTAACGCTGGAGAGCCTTCTGCAATCTTGTTGGGATTTGGACGTCTTCTGACCCGAACCACCTGTTCGACCTACCTATTTTGTCGTAGGTGAAACCCCTCACTATTGCTGGCGTCAAGTCGGCGGGAATCGTAGTTCCACCGGCGACCGAAGCGACGGAACCAGAAGGGAATTTAGGGGGGAGAGTACAAAGAGGAACTGGGGGTGAGGGAGATCTGGGGTGGGAGAGAGGTTCAACCTTACCTTTTTCGGCTCAATCGACACTGTCGCTGGCATCAAAAGCTGTCGGTCAGTCGGGGTGGAGCATGAAGGTGAGCGTTAAATGTTAAAGGTGACCGTTGGCAAATTCATGCATATCATTTAAGCAAAGAAATCATATAAATTACCCAATTTTTCATCAAACATGTGCCCTCATAATAAAAGGGTTACCCATTATCACACACAATAATTTAATTTCTAGCACAATGGGTTAGAAAAATCAAGTTGCGCTCACTCTCACAAAGAATTCTCAAATTAAAAATAGTGTAGTGCTCCACTAATATCAGAATGTTAAGATTAGGATCATATAGGTCTTTACGGGTTGTAATGTAGGCTAAGGGATGGGTAGGAACTATTCTGTCTAGTAATAGTGACTATCTTCCCTAAGCGCTTTAATACACTACATTAGACAATGAATACCAATCTCTAACAACCAATTTTCAACTCTACCCACTTCACATATCAGTTTTCTTTCACCCCATTTTAAAGATCACTCAAATAATTTATGGTGGGAGTCTTAATCATGCTCTCATCATATCATTTGAAACAAATTTTGATGCTTTTTTACTATTTTCCCTTTTTTTTACTCCCAACCAATCATGCCAGATTCACACTAATAACTATTACTTTGGGGCTTCATTTTCACCTATTTCTCCTTCTATTTATGACTCCTTACTAAAACAACATTTTTACTAAAGCGCATAGGAGATTTGGATCAAGTTGAGGTTAATCGAGAAAGGATTAGGCTACACACAAGGTTACCAAAGAATAAGCTAAAGGCTCAATGGGGCTAGCTAAGATTATGCACAAAGGTGGTTAAAAAGAGGGTATGAAAAATGGCTATCAAAGAAATGCCTAACTTATCTCCTAAACTCAAATTCTTTATTTCATTTTGCACACACACCAGGAAAGTTCTAGCATCAATTGCAACAAGGAATATGCGAATACCTTTACACACACATGGCACATGCTTAACTCTAAAAAGGATAATTATAGACTCTTAACAAAACAGTTATATGAATTTACTTTTAAGCCAACAATCACCAAACAAGTCATAACTAAAATTTAGGTGTCTTAATAGTAAAGATTTATCAGATGCTTATATTGTCGTGTGGCCTACAAGAACAAATTACATTGACTTGTTAGGTCCTACACATGACTGATTTTCTCTTAAGACGATCGTCATCCATCCATCATCGAGAAAAACACCTAACTATGACTAATAAACTACCATGTACACAGAAGAAAAGCAAATACACAAAACTAACAAATTCAAAATGGCAAAATAAAATGCACTAAAGAGAAGACAACATAGTAACCAATGTAGAAATACTTCTAGCCACCCCACACTATAAACAAAACACTATCCCCAGTGTATAAATATGAACAAAAACCTGGCTAGTAGGACTCTTTTTCCACACTAGGGGTCTGCCACCTGTATCAGAATCATCATCAGAGTCATCCTCACTAGATTCATTCTCCATGTCCAAATCTAACAGTTTGTGATCCTTATTTATCGGCACATCATCATCCAATGGTTCTTCAAAACCAGCCCCCACTCCACACATAGCTCTAGCATGGTCATTAAGTGGGTAGTCATGATCCAGCTGTCATAGCTCAGCCTCAGTAGGCACACAGCTTCCACTCATCATCGTGAGCTTTGTCATGCCAAAAAGATGGTTGTAGAAGCTCTCATCTCGTACGTGACGTTCAATAGTTGTAAGAATTTTGCCTTGACTGGTTTCTAGATCCTTAACCTTTATGACATCCACTCGCTTTGGGTTCTGAGGCAACTTGTAATCCGCTGGTTCTGCTTTAATGTTTTCCTTTTTTAAGATGGCAGTCAGCAAGCTTCCACTGCTGAATGGTGTCTTGTTTTTCATTCTTGCTTTGTGCATAGAAGCGTGTATCACTACGCCAATATTAATAGGAACATCAGTCATCAAAGCATAGACTAAACATACCCAATTGCAAGAGACCTTTGTGAACTGTTTCCCTTAAATCAAGCTAGTGTTGACTATTCTTAGCCAAATACGAGCTTCTCTATTCAGAAAAGCATATGGGAATGTGTTGTCGCAGCCGTTGTCCTTGTGATGGATCCATCAAGCCATAGACCTTGAACTGCACAAAGTATGCCTAATGGCTCTATAGGGGGGTCTGTTGTACAATTCCTTTAACCTGGAGTGATCCACATTCGGAGTGCCCAAGAAAGAGTTGAAAAAAGTCAACTGTTAGATGTATGATTTGCTCTCGCATTTTCACTTCACTCCCGTGATTTTTTGGGGACCAATTAGCATAAAAATCCTGAGTCCAATCTAAATTGCACTCACCCATATCTTAGAAGATGAAGTCGAGTTTCAGTTCTGTGATCCTAGCCATAATACGAGGCAGTGCCTCACCAGACTCACTTTCTGAATAAGCTTCACTTGCATATATCTATTTACTTTGTTATTCTTGTACCACTCTTGACCCTCCTCCTCTAAGACCCATTTAATACCAAAAGTGCGTCGAGGCACTTGAAGAAAGGCGGAAGCAGATTTCTTTTTTCTTTATCTTTTCTGTCCTTTATGAGATGAGGATATTTATCTTTGCCCGAGTTTTCTTTGGGAGTCATATCACCTGAGTGCATCATTAAATCATGTCAGCCATACTTAACAAAACTCACTACAATTAAGAAGGGGATAGTGAAATCATCACCCCATACTTAATTAGTTGACATAACTCAATTAAGTGATATTGTCGGGTACTCATACTTCGCCGACATACACTTTGATCTTAGGTTTTGCCATTATTCACACATTCTTAACACATGAACAACTCACACAGTGGCAATTCAACTCAATAATTTTATTCTACAAAAGAAGGGAAATTCAACTTTTCACATGGCAAAACACAATTATTTCACCAACTCGATTCTTTCACACTACCAGTTTCACAAATTCATTACAACAAAACTGATGTTGAATAAGAGTATCTTTTACAACTTCAACATATTGGAGTATAGAAAAGTGATCTTATTCCTACTCTTTAATCCATATCATGTTCAACAAAACAAGGTGAATTCAACACTTCAATACCCACAATACACCATGATTCATTCAAACCCACCAACAACATATTCAAAGGTTAAATTAACATTCACAACAATGGTGGTTTTTACAATCATGGTGCTTATCTTCCCTAAGAGTTCAAACATCACTTTTATAAAGTTATGGCAGTAGTTTAATCTATAATTCTGAAGAACTCAATTCATTATAACAATAAAGTTACAACCTCAAAGGATTAAGAAAGAAAACTTACCTTAACAATGGAAGATTTAAAGAAATAAAAGGAGAATTGTTGAGATTATGAAGCAAAGAGGGATGTTGGAGGACCAAAATATTGAGACCACTCCTAGATGGCTTGAGGGTTAAAAAAAATAAATTGGAGAATTTTAGGGCATGGACTCTTTAAAGAGTGAATTTTGGGTCGGGTCAACCCAATTAAACATTGGATATTAAGCTGAAATTAGACAGGTGTGCGGCGCACAACTTATCGCACAACATTAAGTGTGTGTCGCATTAGGCATCGCACACTTTAGACAGTGAGCATATGTGTTATAGTGTGCGATGCACATATTATCAGAAAAGTGAAGGTATGCGACACACAAGTTATCGCACAAGTTGCATTGTGCGGTGTATATGGTATTGCACAGTTGAGGTAGTGAGCATGTGCAGAGTATTGGGCGGCGCATATGTTATCACACACCTTAAAGTGTGCGGCGCACATGGTATCGCACAGTTGAGACAGTGAACATGTGCGGAGACTTATGCGACGCACAAGTTATCACACACTTTGAGGTGTGCGGTGCACATAATATTGCACAACTTAAGTTGTGCGGTGCACATCATGCCACCCATTTTTGCCTATGTGAAGCAATGTGTTTAGCCAAACTTGTGAAGCATGTTTAGGCAACGCCTTTACCATGGTCAATGCAAACTTGGACGTCATGCACCCCATTCTTCGATTCCTACTCTACTACCAAAGACCTTATTGAAAGTCATAAAATAAAGTTGCACCGCAAAACTTTTAGGGTCGGATTAACATAATTTGGTTCAGGACTCTTAACACGAATCATAACTCGAGCCTTACACATTTGACCACTCCAACTTACCTGTAATGTTACCATCACTCCTAAACTTACCACCATTGACATGGCTCAATTCCAAACCAAATTTTATACTAATCACCTCCTTAGTACTTCATGCACCTACACTTAATCAAAAACAACAAAAATGATTAGAAAAATGGGTTGCCTCCCACCAAGCACCGTAGTTTTAGTCGTGGCTCGACTCTTATTTTGGTATTTTTATTTAACATGATAAAATGAAAATAAAATCATAGGTTGCCTCCCATGAAGCACCTGATTTAACATCGCGACATGACTTGATTATATTGACTACTCAGACTTCGTCAAGATACATCGTAGCAATACTTTTTATTGAATCTTTTGGACCGATATAAAGCTTGACTCATTGCCCGTTGACTTTGAAGACGCTTCCTTCTTTATTTTCAAGTTCAACTGCTCCAGATGAGTAGACTTGACTAACTTTAAACTGGCCTAACCACTTGGACTTAAGTTTACCTGGGAACAATTTGAGTCTGGAGTTGAATAGAAGCACCAAGTCGACTTTCTAGAAGTCTCATTTTTCAATCCTTCGATCATGATACTTCTTCATCTTCACCTTGTAGCTCCAAGAAAGAATTCATCCATCTCATTCAATTGCCCCAGTCTTAGCTCCGCTGCCTCCTTCCAATCCAGATTTAATCTTTTGAGTGCCCATAAGGCCTTGTGCTCCAGCTTGATCGATAAATGACATGCTTTGCCTTAGACTAGCTGATACGGTGACATGCCAATTGGTGTCTTGAAAGAAGTCCGATACGCTCATAAAGCGTCATCAAGATTCCGAGACCAATCTTGCCTACTAGCATTCACCGTTTTAGATAAGATAGCCTTAATTTCCCAATTCGAGACCTCTACTTGCCCACTAGTTTTTGGGTGATATGGGGTTGCCACTCTATGCAGTTTCACCCCATATTTTCCCAAAGCCGCTCAAAACACTTTGTTGCAAAAATGAGATCCTCCGCTGCTTATAATAGTATGTGGTACTCCAAAGCGAGAAAAGATGTTCTTTTTGAGAAACACAACAACTCTCTTTCCTTCATTATCAGACAAAGAAATGGCTTCTACCCATTTTGATACATAATCCACAACAACTAGAATGTACTTCATCCCGTACGAGCTTACAAAAGGGCCCATGAAATTGATGCCCCAGATGTCAAACAATTTTACTTTGAGCATCTTGGTCAAACGCATCTCATGCCTCTTTGAGATTGACCCCTTCCTTTAACATTGGTCACACTTTAGCACAAACTCATGAGCATCCTTGAATAGTGTTGGCCAATAGTATCCACTCTACAATACCTTTCGAGCAGTTCGGATACCTGCATGGTGACCTCCAACTGGGGAAGCATGACATGCTTCCAATATACATAATACATCCACTTCTGGCACACATCTCCTTATAATATTGTCTGCGCATCACCGAAAAAGATACGACTCATCCCAAAAGTAGCATGTTACATCATGAAGGAATTTCTTTCTTTAATGGAAAGAGAGATTTTCCAGAATGACTTCACTCACAACATAGTTTGCAAAATCAGTGTACCAAGGCATATTCTCTATAGCAGCAGCCAATATCTCCTCATCAAGAAATGCATCATCTATATCCATTTTATCAACAACTACTTGCTCACCTTCTATCCTAGACAGATGATCTGCAACTTGCTTTTCACAACCCTTTCTATCTTTGACTTCAAAGTCAAATTCTTATAGCAGTAACACCCATCTGATTAACCTTAGTTTTTGGTCCTTCTTAGCCATCAAATACCTCAAGGCTGCGTGGTCTGTGTGGACCACCACCTTGGTCCCTAACAGATAAGCTCGGAATTTCTCAAAAGCATAGACTATAGCAAGGAACTCCTATTCGGTAATGGTGTAGTTTTTTTGAGCTCCATTCAATGCTTTGCTAGCATAATAAATGTGGTGAAACAATTTGTCCTTCTTTTGTCCCAACACAGCTCCAAGGGGAACACTTCTTGCATTACACATGATCTCAAATAGTTTTGACCAGTCTGGTGTAACAATTATAGGGACCTCAACCAACTTTTTTTAAGGCATTCAAATGCCTTCAAGCAATCATCATTAAAAGAGAACTTAGCTTCCTTCTCCAAAAGTTTGTAGAGTGGATTTGCAACCTTTGAGAAGTCCCTTATAAACCTCCGGTAAAAGCCAGCATGCCCAAGGAAACTACGCACGCCCTTCACTGAGATGGGGGTGGTAGTTTCTTAATAACCTCAACCTTGGCTCGAATAACTTCAATCCCTTTTGCTAAAATTTTATGCTCGAGAACAATTCCCTATTTCACCATGAAGTGGCATATTTCCCAATTAAACACAAAGTTGAATTCCATACACCGCTGCAAGGCTCTACTCAGGTTTACTAAACATAACTCAAACGAATCTCCTACAACAGAAAAGTCATCCATGAACACCTCTAGAGTGTCTTCAACCATATCTGAGAAAATAGACATCATACACCATTGGAAGGTAGCAGGGGCATTACATAACCCAAATGGCATCCTCTTAAACACGAAAGTTCCATATGGGCACGTGAACATTGTTTTCTCCTGATCTTCAAGAGGAATGCATAGCTGATTATATCCAGAATAACCATCCAAGAAGAAATACCACCCCCTTCATGCCAATCGATTGAGCATTTGGTCCATGAAGGGCATCGAGAAGTGGTCTTTCAAAGTCCATGAATTTAGTTTGCAATAGTCCATGCAAACTCTCTACCCAGTTACACGCTTGAGTGGAATCAACTCATTTCATTCATTTGCAACAACAGTCATGCCCCCTTTTTTGGGCACACATTGAACTGGGCTAACCCATTAACTGTCGAAAATAAGATAAAACACTCCTGTGTCCAACCACTTAATAATTTCCTTCTTAACCACCTCTCGCATTGGTGGGTTAAGATGGCGTTGGTGCTCAATGGTCGGAGTACAGTCTTCTTCAAGTTGTATCTTATGAGTGCAGATCCTAGGGGGAATGCCAATAATATCTGCAATGGTCCACCCTTGATACGGGACAAATGGCCTTCTTATCTTTTGATGACATTTTTGGAGGCCAACACATAGAGACTCAAGACTTGGTCACCTCGAGGAAACAAGAACATGCATGGAGGACCCGTTTTGAGCATAACTTAAAGCAATCTCGCATGTGGAAGATTGCTTGGAGAATTTAAGGTTGAGGACTCACGGTTTTGGGCCTTAATTAAGGGTATTTTGGACATTACACATGGTGGATTTACACCCCATGGCCGCCCCTCTCATTAAGGGCAAAGTAGTCTTTTGTCTTTATTTGTAATATAGTATAAATAGGCCCCTTAGTCTTATTTCTCATCAGATTTTTGATAATGAAGAATTGAAAGAAATATCTTCTCTCTTTTGAGAGTGTACACACTTAGTGGTAGGACTTGGAAAAGTCATCTTTAGCATAGGGCTTGGAAAAGCCAATATTGATCTTTGTTTGGAAACGGTAGATCTTGAGGCGAGTTCATTCCCTTGGTGGTCACCGTAAGAGTGTGGTGTTGCTATCGTAAGTTCTAGGGGTCTTTAGATTTAATATATCTTTGGGTTCTTGGGTCTTATTGTAGTTTATGTCTCACTATCTATCTTTATTTTTCTTGCAAATCGTGGACTGTTTTGGGGTCTTTGTTGAATCCGAAACTTGTGTTATTGTTGTTCATCTTGTTCATCACGTTTTGTGGCTGTTTTGGGTGTCAAATACACCATTGTTATCTCGTATTGTTGTTGTTGTAGTGAATCCGAGAGTGGTCTCCATCTTGGTCCTCAAATCCTTAAGATTAGTGGACTGTTTTTGGAGTGTGTGTGGACTGTTTTGAGACAATTCTTGTGTTCCTTGGAATTCTTGTATCATTTGGTATCAAAGCCATCTTTGATTTTGTTCTAACAAGATCAATCTTGGGCTTGAGACTTGAAAACTACAAAAAAAAAAAAAAAAAAAAAGTTGAAATCTGAAAATTTCAGAAAAATTGCAATCTGTCCATTGTTGTTGTCTTGGCCGAAATTGTGTTCTTGTGGTGTTCTTGGCCGAGATTTGTTCTTGAGTCTAGGTCTAGGAGTATTTTACTTGTCTTGTGTGTTTGTAGTGTTAGTTTTGTTCCTCACTAACACTTTGAGTCGATCCAAACTTGAGCTTGAATTGTTAATATTATTGTTGTGAACAAGTGTGGCCGATTGGATGTTGTTGTTGTTCTAGCCTTGACCGAGTTGAAGGCCTTGTGTTGTGGTGGTGTTGTAGATCTTGAAAGGTTGTTGTTGTATTCTTGTTGTTCATCACACCTTTCACCATTTGTAAAATCGAAAACACAACACAAAGGGGACTTAGTCGATTGTTGTTGCTATCCTTGTGGTCTTAGCCGTGAGATTGTTGACCTTGTTGTGGTGAACTGTTTTGGCCTTGTGGTTTTCATCTTGTTGTTGTTATAAGCTTGGCCACGTGATATTGTTGTTAATTGGTGGATTGAAAACCATTTTTGTTGAAGTTGTGGTTGTCTTGGCCAAGTGTTGGAGGTATTGTTATTGTGGATTGGAGTTGGCCGTGTGAAAAATTGTTGGTGTTCTTGAGGATTATTGTTGTAGTTCTTGTTGTTGTTGTTGTTGTTCTTGATGTTCATCACCACCTTCATATATTGTTGAAGATAAAGTGAATGCTAAATCCAAAAAGTTGAAGGAAAAAGGTGTATTATTTGTTAGTCTTGAAAGACACTACAACCAACCAAGACCTATCAATCAAGTCTCAACCACTTTCCAACACTTTTCCATGATTTACGGATCCATGTTTTAAGGAGAAGTACAATAAAGTCAAGTCTTGAAAACTTGAAATTGAAAAGGGCTCCAAGACTTGTTTGAATTTCCCTCCTTAAACAAATTCCACCAAAGTCCAAATTAAAAATTGACCAAGACTTGAAATTGGACAACAAAAGTTGTGTGGGACCGAAACCAATACGTGACTGCCATGTCATCACTGCTACTGTTCACGCAATATTTCCGAGCTCAAAATTTTAGATTCTTAGTTTCATCTTATTGTTTCATTAGTTTCATGTCTTGATTCTAGAATTAATTAACAACTAGTAATCACCTACTTAGTTGTAGATTAATTATTGAATCCGTTTCTTCGTGTCTTCGTTGTTTGTGTGCTTTTCTCATTTTTAACTCGTAGTAACTTCTTTGTTTCAAGTTCGTAAGTGAATTTTATTTTTGTGTCTTGAGTCGATCAAACAAGAATCTATTCCGGCCGCCAAGTAGAATTGACATCCTATTGACTACCGGAGTATAAGCAACTTTCAATATTCGCCGCTCCAATTGTGAGGATCACAAAGGTGAGTGTATACGAGTGTTGGTGAGGAGCTTTACTACTAATCTTGTTTGTTCATTTTGTAGGTTTAAAGGGTGATATAAGGGGAACATGTCTTCGATAGCCGGGGATTATTGTGACTACAACATAGGAGACTATGATTGTAGTGAAGGGTTTTATGGCTACGAAGTTGAGGGAGATTGCGGAGGCTATGAAAATAGCCATGATCGAGACTTGGGCAGATTTGAAAGTTACTGTTTTAAGGGAGAAAATGAGGTGAATGAAGTGCCTAGTGCTTATGGTAACTTTGGAGATGATGTAGGACCTCGTGATGGATCTTATGATGATGTTGGGGCATGTGAGGAGTCTTACACTTCTTACTCCGAACCTAGATTTGGTGTTAGGTATAACCCTTTTGTTTGCAAAGCCTATGAGAGCTATGATGAGGGTACACGTGAGGAGTATGAAGATCCATATTCTCCACCTTGTAGTACTTCTTATCAAAGTCGATATAGTGTGAATGGTTATACTAGCTCTAGTGGAGGTTGTCCAATGAGAAGAAGAGGATATGCATCTCCAAAACTAAGGGGTACTCGTATGCCTTACAATGTAGATCCAAGAAGGAGTGTACACTCCGGAAAGGTGACTATTTGTGGGATACCGGGCTGCCTTATGGTGTTGAATGATAGGTACTATGGAAACTACATTTTTCCGTCCATGGTTGATTACTTGGGGTTATTGCGAGAGCCTTTACTTGTTCCATACTACTTGGGCGAGTTCAAGGTTACCGAGAGGGTAAAAGTTGTCTTCTCCCAATTTAATTACCATGAGGAAGTGTGGTGTGATGTTTTTCCCATAACCTATGGTCATGTGAGCTTGGGCGCCGATTGGTTTGCACAACATAAAGTTCCAAATATGCAAAATTGGCCTAATATTGTAAGAGACCGATGGGGAAATTGCCTCGAGACGTACATTCTGCCCGGGCCGCAAAAAGAAGTTCCTACCTACTCCAATTCAAATTATTATGAGAGACAAAAGATTGAGAGGAGTAAGGGAGTGAAAGGTGGTAATCCGAGAGTGGAAAAAGGAGAGATTGTGTTGAGCGAAGTGAGGGGATTACCACCAAACCGTGCTAACTTTGGTTGTCCTTCTATTTTTATGGACATTTGTGTAGGTACCAACATGGCAAGCGAATGCGACCAATGTCAAAAGGAAGTTGTTGCCCAAGGTTATGGAGGACCTTCACCTCACGGCAAGAAAGAGTCCACTCAAGATCTTCAAGGTAAAATGGCTAACTCTTACACTTTAATGCATGTGAATGATAATTGTATGACTAGTAGTCCATTGAGTGTGAGTAGTAGCTTACTTATTTATGAGTCTAATGATTCCTTGCCTCTTATTGATGATGTACATATTGTGAGTGTGGATACACTAGTTGATCCTATTGATGACGAAATTGACTCCTCTTGTGAGATCAATTTATGTCCACCTAGTGTTGAAGCCTATATGTTGAATGGAAGTACCTCGTCTTGTGTAATGGGTGTTGATCAACTTGTTCGTGAAAACTGTCCACCACTTGAGTATGTGTGTGATGTGCTTAATAGGACTCAAGTGAGTGAAATATTTGAAAATGTTGGTCAACAAAGTGAGAATGAACCCGAGAGCTCTTCTTGGGGTAATATTGTGTTTGAAACATCCTTGAAACTTGATATTGATCATTTAGAGAGTGAGGAACTTTCTTGTTCCAAATCTGTCCGTGAGGTAGATCACACTCTTTTTAGGTATAATGTCTTGTTTGAAGATGATTTAAACACTCCTAATGAACCTAGTGGAGAACTTGACGGTATAGCTTGCCTTGGAAGCTATAGCCTATATGCTAACCCACTATGGTGTGACAACATTCCTCCTAAAGAGGGAAATCTCTTCTTGGAAGATGAGAGTACTCTTAAGGGTAAGGAATGTGTAGTTGTGGAAGCTACTTCTTCTTCTACTTTGTGTGATTTCATTGTTGAGAGTACTCATGGTGATTATTGGGAAACTAGTAGTGAGTACACACATGAGAGCACCTTAGTAGAAGTCGATTTGAGTGATACCTTTCTCTACTCTCTATTTGATTTGGATGATATGTATGTTATTGTAGAGAGTATGTCATTTAGTTTAGGTGTAGACCACGGGAAAGGGAAGTGTTGTCGAGACCCGTGTCTATGGCCACTTTTCCCATTTGACCTCGGTGCCAAATTTAGAAATGGTGATGTTGGTGCACCAAACTTGTTGCTTGGCCAACATGACAAGCAAAGTATTACTTTTGATGTATCCTATAACCAAATCCTTTGTACATCTTTTATTGAGTTTTTAATATTCCTTTCAAAGGATTCTTGGTTATATTGCAAATATGTGCAACCTTGGCATGTTGAGATGATTTGTTATGCTAACCCTAACCCTCATGCCATGAGGAATTTGTATTTGTTTGTCCTCTCTTCGGTTTTGCAAGGTTTGGATTCGAGGTCGAATCCTTTTCAAGAAGGGGAGGATGATACGGGACAAATGGCCTTCTTATCTTTTGATGACATTTTTGGAGGCCAACACATAGAGACTCAAGACTTGGTCACCTCGAGGAAACAAGAACATGCATGGAGGACCCGTTTTGAGCATAACTTAAAGCAATCTCGCATGTGGAAGATTGCTTGGAGAATTTAAGGTTGAGGACTCACGGTTTTGGGCCTTAATTAAGGGTATTTTGGACATTACACATGGTGGATTTACACCCCATGGCCGCCCCTCTCATTAAGGGCAAAGTAGTCTTTTGTCTTCATTTGTAATATAGTATAAATAGGCCCCTTAGTCTTATTTCTCATCAGATTTTTGATAATGAAGAATTGAAAGAAATATCTTCTCTCTTTTGAGAGTGTACACACTTAGTGGTAGGACTTGGAAAAGTCATCTTTAGCATAGGGCTTGGAAAAGCCAATATTGATCTTTGTTTGGAAACGGTAGATCTTGAGGCGAGTTCATTCCCTTGGTGGTCACCGTAAGAGTGTGGTGTTGCTATCGTAAGTTCTAGGGGTCTTTAGATTTAATATATCTTTGGGTTCTTGGGTCTTATTGTAGTTTATGTCTCACTATCTATCTTTATTTTTCTTGCAAATCGTGGACTGTTTTGGGGTCTTTGTTGAATCCGAAACTTGTGTTATTGTTGTTCATCTTGTTCATCACGTTTTGTGGCTGTTTTGGGTGTCAAATACACCATTGTTATCTCGTATTGTTGTTGTTGTAGTGAATCCGAGAGTGGTCTCCATCTTGGTCCTCAAATCCTTAAGATTAGTGGACTGTTTTTGGAGTGTGTGTGGACTGTTTTGAGACAATTCTTGTGTTCCTTGGAATTCTTGTATCATTTGATGATACGGGACAAATGGCCTTCTTATCTTTTGATGACATTTTTGGAGGCCAACACATAGAGACTCAAGACTTGGTCACCTCGAGGAAACAAGAACATGCATGGAGGACCCGTTTTGAGCATAACTTAAAGCAATCTCGCATGTGGAAGATTGCTTGGAGAATTTAAGGTTGAGGACTCACGGTTTTGGGCCTTAATTAAGGGTATTTTGGACATTACACATGGTGGATTTACACCCCATGGCCGCCCCTCTCATTAAGGGCAAAGTAGTCTTTTGTCTTCATTTGTAATATAGTATAAATAGGCCCCTTAGTCTTATTTCTCATCAGATTTTTGATAATGAAGAATTGAAAGAAATATCTTCTCTCTTTTGAGAGTGTACACACTTAGTGGTAGGACTTGGAAAAGTCATCTTTAGCATAGGGCTTGGAAAAGCCAATATTGATCTTTGTTTGGAAACGGTAGATCTTGAGGCGAGTTCATTCCCTTGGTGGTCACCGTAAGAGTGTGGTGTTGCTATCGTAAGTTCTAGGGGTCTTTAGATTTAATATATCTTTGGGTTCTTGGGTCTTATTGTAGTTTATGTCTCACTATCTATCTTTATTTTTCTTGCAAATCGTGGACTGTTTTGGGGTCTTTGTTGAATCCGAAACTTGTGTTATTGTTGTTCATCACGTTTTGTGGCTGTTTTGGGTGTCAAATACACCATTGTTATCTCGTATTGTTGTTGTTGTAGTGAATCCGAGAGTGGTCTCCATCTTGGTCCTCAAATCCTTAAGATTAGTGGACTGTTTTGGAGTGTGTGTGGACTGTTTTGAGACAATTCTTGTGTTCCTTGGAATTCTTGTATCAACCCTATTGCTCTCTTGTACCTCTAAAGTACTGAATTAAGTGCTTCCACCTGTTTCTCACCCAAATCAGCTGCAATAATAAAGGGTAACATGTTTCTATTTCCTAGAAACACATACCTCAGATGCCCTGGTAGTTCTTTCAATTCCAATACTGGTGGCTCTTCAACAGATGGCTTAGCCGGTGGTGTTGGTCAATTAGCAACATTAAGATCTAACTTTTTAGGAGTATACGAGTATGAACCCATTCCTGTCAGAGCATAAACGGTCTCTTTGTAATCCTCAATGCCTTCAATATCAAAATTCATAAGCACTGCAGCTAAAGGTTCGATAGAAAACTTCTCCTCTATAGGCACTTCCTGATCATCCTCATAATATACATCAACAATTGAGAACACGCTCATTTCCTTACGTTGCTTCATCGATTGACACACATCGAAGCGTTCAACTTTATCATTCATCCTGAATAAGAGCTCATTATCTCGTAGATCAATCAACACACTTCCGTTTATGAGGAAAGGTCGACCCAAGATTATGGGAACCTCAAAATCCACCTCGAAATCTAGAATTACAAAATTGCAGGAAATATGAAGCTAGCCACATTCACCAACACATCATACAACATACCAATAGGTCGTTATACCGACCTATCTGCCATTATAAGTCACATGTTGGTGGGCGTGGGGTCTCCCAAACTGAACTTTTTATAGACAGCTAGCGGCATCAAATTGATGCTCGCTCCCATATCACATAAATCCTTAGCGAATTCCAGTGACCCAATCGTACAAGGAATAGTGAATGCTCCTGTGTCAGCTTTCTTCTGCACCAAAGATCGTGTAGAAATAGCACTACAATGATAGAGATTATCCACCGGTTCATAGGTCACTTCTCTTTTCTTCATCACAAGATCCTTCATAAATTTAGCATATCCTGGCATTTGTTCAAGTGCCTCAACCAAAGGCACATTCATTGTTAGCTACTTCAATATTTCCATGAATTTACTAAACTTCATATCATCGGCCTTCTTTTTCAATCTGTGAGGAAAGGGAGGTGGTGGTTTTGGGAGAGCATTAACCAATACTTCCTTTCTCTTCTCTTTCCTTTTTTCCAACTCATCAACCTGCTGTTGATTGGAAGGGATATCAATGCCATCCATCTTCTCAGACTCTACTGGATTACCTTCTTCAAGATCAAAATCTTCTTCAATCACCTCATCATTCACAACTTTGCCCAAAAAAGGGCCTGACAAAACCTTACCACTCCGTGTGGTAATAGCCATGCACAAACCATTATTCCGAGGGTTCTGAATTGTATCACTTGGCAACGTTCCACTCTTTCTCTGATTCAATGTTGTAGAAAGTTGACTCATTTTTTGTTTTAACTGTTTGATTGAAGTGGAGTGCAAGTTTATCAACTGACTTATAGAAGACAAATCAGTCTTTATAGTAGTCACCCCAGAGTTGGTAGCCTCAACTCCCTTTAACAATTTATCCATCATGTTCTCCATGGACATCTTACCAGAGCTAGTTTCCACATTATCTCTACTTCTGGGAGGTACATACAACCCACTTCTATCATTCTTGCTCTTTCAGTTTCCATGATCTCGATCCTTATATCCAGCCTTATCATAGTAAGTATGACCTTGATTTCCTTGGCTATTGCCTCGAAACCCCCCTAATTATTCAAATAATTTGCCTCTTCTTCTAAATCAGAATTATCTCTATCGTAGAATGCAACAGCCTTCACTTTTTTAGTCTTTGCAGATAATAAGTGCTTGGTCAATAAGTCAATTTGCATCTTCAAATGTGCCATATCTTGATCGCATTCTTCTTATTTATTGAGTTGTTTTGTAGTCATACCAACTGAAATAGTAGGGCTTGCTACCACAGAATCCCTGGTATGCCAAGCTCTGCTTCATTTTGTCATCCGATCAAGCATCTCCGAGGCCTCTTGAAAAGTGAGATCCATAAATGACCCCCTTGTAGCATTATCGACAACTGGTTTTGTAATAAAGTTCAGTGCCTGATAAAGAGTCTTCATCAGATGAATATCTATCATATTATGGTTTGGGCACCACATCAACTTCTTTTTAAACTTCTCCCAAGTTTTGTGAAGAGCTTCGGTTGGGAACTGTCTAATATTACTAATCTCATCTCTTAATTGTACCCTCTTAGAGTGCAAAAAGAACCTTTCTAGGAAAGCCTCCTTCAACTGCCTTCAGTTGGTTATATAATCGGGGGTCAGTTCATTAAGCCACAATGTTGCCTCCCCAGACAGAGACAATGGAAATAACCTCAAGCGAATAGCATTCTGGCCTACTCCAGGATTATCAAAAGATTTGCAAATGGTGACAAAATTCACCAAATACAGGTTCGAATTATCTCCTGGCAGACCACCAAATAACCCCTTTAGATTCAGGAGTTGGATCATCATACTGGTGATATTGAATTTTTCTCTAGGTACGAGAGGTGGAGGAATAATAGCTTCAGTTTCTCCTGCTCTATCCATTTCATCATCATCATCATTAAGATCATACTGAACAGGTTGGTTGTCCTGTCTTCCCCTGAAAGGGTGATTTCGATGTACATTGTGATTCATAGGTGTAGCTACATTCCCAACACGCCTTGGGTTTACTAGATCCAATAATTCATTATCTCCCAGGTCCTCATCATCAGGATTTGGCACTCAACCTGGGTTATCAGCATTTTGCTGATTTACTTGAGCATTAGCCAAGGCGGCTAATCTTTTTACCTCTTGTGGATTAGCCATTCTACCGATCAACTGAGGCTTTGGATGAATTAGTAATAATAGTGAACCTAATATCTGTGTATTGTTAATACACAATTATCAACCTGCACACATAAAAACAACAAATAAAAGTAAAGCTTTAGGACCCTTTGACCAAAGGGTCGATTAACAATCACAAACTTATTTGACAATCGTATTCCCCGACAACAACACCAAAATTAGATACGCCCAAATTACAACTCTTTTACAAGAGTGTAAGTGGTTGCTGTCAAATATAGAACCCAACTAGGTTAGGTGTCGAATCCCACAGGGAATACTGCATCCACTAAGTCTTGGTTAGTTATTAGACTGTTGATCAAAGATTCCAGAATAAAGGGGGTTTTGATTTAAGTATGAAATAATAGTTTCATTATAACAGTGAGGCAATATATGTAATAATAGTTGAATATAAAGAAGAAAAAGCTAGGGTTATGTTCACCTTGTAGTTTTTTTTATATATTCTAACTATGGGTGTCAAGAATTCATACATGCATGCACTTATAGGGAACGTATTCTAATTCTCAATCCAAGTATTTCTCAACAATCAAGGATTAATTCACTTTAGTTCTCTCGACTCAAAAGTGTTTACTCAATTTATACGAAATCTCCAAGTTGTTAAGACTGTTAAGGCATTAACGTGTGAAATAGAGGTTGGAAACCCTATATCTGGTCACTACTTTCTTTTCCAAACATTAACCTTTCTATTGAACAAGTTATGTTTCAATGGTACATTCTCTATATTTGTAACCACGAGAATTCAAGCATAATGAAGAAAGTATGATATAAATAAACTCAATGCATAATGAATTCAACACCCATAGAAACAGATAATATGCTACAAGTTTTCCATAACCCTAACCAATAAGCTTAGCTCCTCATGGACAAAACGTGAATCATCATAAGTTTATCCATCATACCACAGAAAACTAAAAGATGATCTTGGTGTGCAAATATTGAAAACCCGAGGAAAACTCTCTTTCTCTCTCCAAGCTGTAGCCGCCCCTTTCTCTCCTTCAAAAACTTATACAGAATAATCAATAATAATAAAAATTCAGAATCAAGTCTTTTAATAATCTCTTCACTCATAATTTCCTTCTAAGTCCCCAAACTAATTAAAACTGACAAATTATTCTTGAGTATAGTTTCTAGATGTCACATTTGATCCAACAAGCAACTTTTCCTCTTGTGTGATTTATCGTCCGCAACTCACAATCCCATCATGTCTTTACCTACCTCATCTACACCTGAAATCATGCTAATCACATTGGTTAGCTCAATTACATAAAAGTACAGTAAAACATAAGAAACTAGGCACTTTTGTTCTCAAAACTTAGCTAAACTATGGGTAAGTTATGGTGTTTAGGCATATAAATACACCCTAGATCAATACCCCATACACAAACTTGCTCATTCTTGATCTATTATCTTCTACTACATGGAGAGCATACTGGCTAAGAGAGTAAACTTGAGGGAATACTCTTTCACACTCATACTGCCTTGCTTGAGATTGATGAACTCTAACACCTTGTATTCTTTCAATTTTAAGGGGAAGAATCTATCTAAGAAGGTTGTCGCAAACTCTTCCCATTCTATAGGCTCTATATTTTCACCCTTTTCTACCTTCCACTACTTAAACCACGTATAGCCTACATATTATAGTTGATAGGTAGCTAACTCAACACTCTTAATGGAAGTCTCTCCCGTGATATTTGTGACTTTCTGAACCTGATCGAGGAACTCATGTGGATCCTCTTCAGTCTTAGAACTTGAGAATAAGGGAGAATTTATTTGGGTGAAGTCCTGAATCCTTGCTGCAGCAGTATTGGCCACTGGGTTGGCCGGAACCGTAGTTGGACATTTATTCTAGGCTACTACAGAATGAACTAGGGTGGTGAAGGCTGCTCTGAACTCTGCGTGGGAGACATGCTCGCCCAAAAGATCTGGATGGACGGGCTGAGGGGCTGACTGGTCACCCGTTCCTCTTCCCTGAGTCCTCTTTGGAGGCATTTTCTATAAACCAAAGGGAACCTAGGATTAGAAAGAGAGTGTAACTGGAGTTCATGGTCACTCGCATGACATGAATACTAAAAGAAGGGAAACTTTTCCTAAAACATCTCGTAGGCTCTTGTCCATAAGTGTGGCGCATAACAAACCCATGCATAAAACTCTACTAGATGCGACTTTCAGACTTCCTAGGACATTTTTGAACCTTGGGATCTGATACCAAGTTTGGAACACCCCAAGTTTGTATTCTGGACGCTACATGGTGCTCATAATCCTTAAGGACCACAAACTAACCCATGATGGGTACCTGTTGTAATAACTGTGTAATAGATACTATAAGTACTAAAAAATAAAACAATTGTCTTAAAATACTCTTGTCCTAAAAGCCTCTAACGGTCTGAACTGGAGAGTTAATAGAATAAGCTCCCAACTAACTCCATCTACTAAAATAAAACTAAAGTACTGTAAATAATAAGCATGTCCTCAAAATATGAGTACTCACCACTACTCTATAAGCTAAGAATCTGAACTGCTAAGGGTTCTCTGGAGCTCGTGCGTCTGAACCTATAATATAAGACATCATAGTGCAAAGAAAAGCATGTGTCGGTACTTTGAATATAGTGGTATGCTCGGTGAGGTAGGCTGATATGCATGGGTTCATATACATGCAGAATAATAACTGAATAACATGAAAATGACTGAGTAAGAGTACATGCATGAATACATAGACTGTTAGTGAAATCGTGTTAATGCTGAGTACTGAATTGGAATACTGATAACTGATATCTGAGTTTACAAATACTGTATTACTGATTATCAAAATAACTATATCAGACAGTTCTGAATACTATGGAACCATACTAAATTTCATGCTGAATTGAGTGACTATGTCTGATAGTCCTGAATCTGTAGAACTGAACTGAGTTTTATTCTAAGACTAAGACTGGAACTGAGACTGATACGGGTATGACCACGAGGATGCATGTTTGTGAGATGTATTGAACCCGAGACTTAGAGTGTGAAAGTGAAGTGCAAATGAGGACTTAAAGAGGGTCCAAAACTGATACGGGACAAATGGCCTACTTATCTTTTGATGAAATTTTTGGAGGCCAACACATAGAGACTCAAGACTTGGTCACCTCGAGAAAACAAGAACATGCATGGAGGACCCGTTTTGAGCATAACTTAAAGCAATCTCGCGTGTGGAAGATTGCTTGGAGAATTTAAGGTTGAGGACTCACGGTTTTGGGCCTTAATTAAGGGTATTTTGGACATTACACATGGTGTATTTACACACCATGGCCGCCCCTCTCATTAAGGGTAATATGGTCTTTTTGTCTTCTTTTGTAATACACTATAAATAGGCCCCTTAGTCTTATTTTCACTTAGTTTTGAGTGGATGAAAGAAATGAGATTTTGAGACTCTTAAAATCCTCTCTCTTGAGAGTAGACCAACTTAGTGTAATTCTAGTATAGGGCTTGGAAAAGCTAACATTGTTCTTTGCTTGGAAACGGTAGATCTTGAGGCGAGTTCGTTCCCTTGGTGGTCACCGTAAGAGTGTGGTTTTGATTGTTACATTCATTAGGGGTTTTTGAGTTTAATATACTCTTTAGTTCTTAATCTTGTAATAATCTTGGTCTCACTATCTATCTTTATTTTTCTTGCAATCGTGTATGTGTTGTTGTAGTGGACTGTTTTGGGCCTTCATTGGATCCGAAACTTGTATTGTTGTTGTACATCTTGTTCATCACGTTTTGTAGCTGTTTTGGTGTTGAAATACACCCTTGTATCTTGTATTCTTGTTGTTGGTAGCGAATCCGAGAGTGGTCTCCATCTTGGTCCTCAAATCCTTAAGATTAGTGGACTGTTTTGGAGTTGTTTTCGTGTTTCCCTTGTCGATCCCGTATCATTTGGTATCAGATGATACGGGACAAATGGCCTACTTATCTTTTGATGACATTTTTGGAGGCCAACACATAGAGACTCAAGACTTGATCACCTCGAGAAAACAAGAACATGCATGGAGGACCCATTTTGAGCATAACTTAAAGCAATCTCGCGTGTGGAAGATTGCTTGGAGAATTTAAGGTTGAGGACTCACGGTTTTGGGCCTTAATTAAGGGTATTTTGGACATTACACATGGTGTATTTACACACCATGGCCGCCCCTCTCATTAAGGGTAATATGGTCTTTTTGTCTTCTTTTGTAATACACTATAAATAGGCCCCTTAGTCTTATTTTCACTTAGTTTTGAGTGGATGAAAGAAATGAGATTTTGAGACTCTTAAAATCCTCTCTCTTGAGAGTAGACCAACTTAGTGTAATTCTAGTATAGGGCTTGGAAAAGCTAACATTGTTCTTTGCTTGGAAACGGTAGATCTTGAGGCGAGTTCGTTCCCTTGGTGGTCACCGTAAGAGTGTGGTTTTGATTGTTACATTCATTAGGGGTTTTTGAGTTTAATATACTCTTTATTTCTTAATCTTGTAATAATCTTGGTCTCACTATCTATCTTTATTTTTCTTGCAATCGTGTATGTGTTGTTGTAGTGGACTGTTTTGGGCCTTCGTTGGATCCGAAACTTGTATTGTTGTTGTACATCTTGTTCATCACGTTTTGTAGCTGTTTTGGTGTTGAAATACACCCTTGTATCTTGTATTCTTGTTGTTGGTAGCGAATCCGAGAGTGGTCTCCATCTTGGTCCTCAAATCCTTAAGATTAGTGGACTGTTTTGGAGTTATTTTCGTGTTTCCCTTGTCGATCCCGTATCATTTGGTATCAAAGCATGGCTTGATCTTGTTCCTACAAGATCAATCTTGGGCTTTCTTGTTAAAAAAAAAAAAAAAAAAAGGAAAACTGAAATTTCCAGAAAAATAGCAATCTGTCCGTGTTTGTGTTCTTGGCCAAAATCGTGTTCTTGTTGTGTCTTGGCCGAGATTTGTTGTTGTATGTCTAGATCTAATAGTGTTCTTGTTTGTTTGTTGTTCCTAGTGTTAGTTTTCTTGTCCACTAACACTTTGAGTCTAGATCTAAACTTGAGCTTGAAGGTTGTTGTTGTTATAAGCTTGGCCACGTGATATTGTTGTTAATTGGTGGATTGAAAACCATTTTGTTGAAGTTGTAGTTGTCTTGGCCAAGTGTTGGAGATATTGTTATTGTGGATTGGAGTTGGCCGTGTGAAAAATTGTTGGTGTTCTTGAAGATTATTGTTGTAGTTCTTGTTGTTGTTGTTGTTGTTGTTGTTCTTGATGTTCATCACCACCTTCATATATTGTTGAAGATAAAGTGAATGCTAAATCCAAAAAGTTGAAGGAAAAAGGTGTATTATTTGTAAGTCTTGAAAGACACTACAACCAACAAAGACCTATCAATCAAGTCTCAACCACTTTCCAACACTTTTCCATGATTTACGGATCCATGTTTTAAGGAGAAGTACAATAAAGTCAAGTCTTGAAAACTTGAAATTGAAAAGGGCTCCAAGACTTGTTTGAATTTCCCTCCTTAAACAAATTCCACCAAAGTCCAAATTAAAAATTGACCAAGACTTGAAATTGGACAACAAAAGTTGTGTGGGACCGAAACCAATACGTGACTGCCATGTCATCACTGCTACTGTTCACGCAATATTTCCGAGCTCAAAATTTTAGATTCTTAGTTTCATCTTATTGTTTCATTAGTTTCATGTCTTGATTCTAGAATTAATTAACAACTAGTAATCACCTACTTAGTTGTAGATTAATTATTGAATCCGTTTCTTCGTGTCTTCGTTGTTTGTGTACTTTTCTCATTTTTTAACTCGTAGTAACTTCTTTGTTTCAAGTTCGTAAGTGAATTTTATTTTTGTGTCTTGAGTCGATCAAACAAGAATCTATTCCGGCCGCCAAGTAGAATTGACATCCTATTGACTACCGGAGTATAAGCAACTTTCAATATTCGCCGCTCCAATTGTGAGGATCACAAAGGTGAGTGTATACGAGTGTTGGTGAGGAGCTTTACTACTAATCTTGTTTGTTCATTTTGTAGGTTTAAAGGGTGATATAAGGGGAACATGTCTTCGATAGCCGGGGATTATTGTGACTACAACATGGGAGACTATGATTGTAGTGAAGGGTTTTATGGCTACGAAGTTGAGGGAGATTGCGGAGGCTATGAAAATAGCCATGATCGAGACTTGGGCAGATTTGAAAGTTACTGTTTTAAGGGAGAAAATGAGGTGAATGAAGTGCCTAGTGCTTATGGTAACTTTGGAGATGATGTAGGACCTCGTGATGGATCTTATGATGAAGTTGGGGCATGTGAGGAGTCTTACACTTCTTACTCTGAACCTAGATTTGGTGTTAGGTATAACCCTTTTGTTTGCAAAGCTTATGAGAGCTATGATGAGGGTACACGTGAGGAGTATGAAGATCCATATTCTCCACCTTGTAGTACTTCTTATCAAAGTCGATATAGTGTGAATGGTTATACTAGCTCTAGTGGAGGTTGTCCAATGAGAAGAAGAGGATATGCATCTCCAAAACTAAGGGGTACTCGTATGCCTTACAATGTAGATCCAAGAAGGAGTGTACACTCCGGAAAGGTGACTATTTGTGGGATACCGGGCTGCCTTATGGTGTTGAATGATAGGTACTATGGAAACTACATTCTTCCGTCCATGGTTAATTACTTGGGGTTATTGCGAGAGCCTTTACTTGTTCCATACTACTTGGGCGAGTTCACGGTTACCGAGAGGGTAAAAGTTGTCTTCTCCCAATTTGATTACCATGAGGAGGTGTGGTGCGATGTTTTTTCCTTAACCTACGGTCATATGAGCTTGGGTGCCGATTGGTTTGCACGACATCAAGTTCCTAACGTGCAAAATTGGCCTAATATTGTAAGAGACCAATGGGGAAATCACCTCATAACATACTTGCTGCCCAAACCGCAAAGAGAAATGTTTACCTACTCCAATCCGATTTATGATGAGAGACAAAAGATTGAGAGGAGTAAGGGAGTGCAAGGTGGCAATCCGAGAGTGGAAAAAGGAGAGGATATGTGGAGCGAAGTGAGGGGATTGCCACCAAACCGTGCTAACATTTGTTGTCCTTCCATTTCTAAGGACATTTGTGTAGGTACCAACATGGCAAGCGAAGGAGAACAATGCCAAAAGGAAGTTGCTGCCCAAGCTTGTGGAGGTCCTTCACCTCACGGCAAGGAAGAGTCTACTCAAGATCTTAAAGGTAAAATAGCTAACTCTTACACTTTAGTGCATGTGAATGACAATTGTGTGGCTAGTAAGCCATTGAGTGTGAGTAGTAGCTTACTTATTTATGAGTCTAATGATTTCGTGCCTCTTGTTGATGATGTACATATTGTGAGTTTGGATACACTAGTTGATCCTATTGATGACGAAATTGACTCTTCTTGTAAGATCAATTTATGTCCACCTAGTGTTGAAGCTTATATGTTGAACGGAAGTACATCGTCTTGTGTAATTGGTGTTGATCAACTTGTTTGTGAAAATTGTTCCCCACTTGAGTATGTGTGTGATGTGCTTAATAGGACTCAAGTGAGTGAAGTATTTGAAAATGTTGGTCAACAAAGTGGGAGTGAATCCGAGATCTCTTCTTGGGGTAATCTTGTGTTTGGAACATCCTTGAAACCTGATATTGATCATTTAGAGTGCGAGGAACTTGCTTATTCCAAATCTGTCCGTGCGGTAGAACACACTCTCTTTAGGTGTAATGTCTTGTTTGAAGATGATTTAAACACTTCTAATGAACCTAGTGGTGAAAATAACGGTATAGCTTACCTTGGAAGCTATTGCCTATATGCTAACCCACTATGGTGTGACAACATTCCTCCTAAAGAGGGAAATCTCTTCTTGGAAGATGAGAGTACTCTTAAGGGTAAGGAATGTGTAGTTGCGGAAGCTACTTCTTCTTCTACTTTGTGTGATTTCATTGTTGAGAGTACTCATAGTGATTATTGGGAAACTAGTAGTGAGTACACACATGAGAGCACCTTAGTAGAAGTCGATTTGAGTGATACCTTTCTCTACTCTCTATTTAATTTGGATGATATGTATGTTATTGTAGAGAGTATGTCATTTAGTTTAGGTGTAGACCACGGGAAAGGGAAGTGTTGTCGAGACCCGTGTCTATGGCCACTTTTCCCATTTGACCCCGGTGCCAAATTTAGAAATGGTGATGTTGGTGCACCAAACTTGTTGCTTGGTCAACATGCCAAGCAAAGTGTTACTTTTGATGTATCCTATAACCAAATCCTTTGTACATCTTTTATTGAGTTTTTAATATTCCTTTCAAAGGATTCTTGGTTATATTGCAAATATGTACAACCTTGGCGTGTTGAGATGATTTGTTATGCTAACCCTAACCCTCATGCCATGAGGAATTTGTATTTGTTTGTCCTCTCTTCGGTTTTTGCAAGGTTTGGATTCGAGGTCGAATCCTTTTCAAGAAGGGGAGGATGATACGGGACAAATGGCCTACTTATCTTTTGATGACATTTTTGGAGGCCAACACATAGAGACTCAAGACTTGGTCACCTCGAGAAAACAAGAACATGCATGGAGGACCCGTTTTGAGCATAACTTAAAGCAATCTCGCGTGTGGAAGATTGCTTGGAGAATTTAAGGTTGAGGACTCACGGTTTTGGGCCTTAATTAAGGGTATTTTGGACATTACACATGGTGTATTTACACACCATGGCCGCCCCTCTCATTAAGGGTAATATGGTCTTTTTGTCTTCTTTTGTAATACACTATAAATAGGCCCCTTAGTCTTATTTTCACTTAGTTTTGAGTGGATGAAAGAAATGAGATTTTGAGACTCTTAAAATCCTCTCTCTTGAGAGTAGACCAACTTAGTGTAATTCTAGTATAGGGCTTGGAAAAGCTAACATTGTTCTTTGCTTGGAAACGGTAGATCTTGAGGCGAGTTCGTTCCCTTGGTGGTCACCGTAAGAGTGTGGTTTTGATTGTTACATTCATTAGGGGTTTTTGAGTTTAATATACTCTTTAGTTCTTAATCTTGTAATAATCTTGGTCTCACTATCTATCTTTATTTTTCTTGCAATCGTGTATGTGTTGTTGTAGTGGACTGTTTTGGGCCTTCGTTGGATCCGAAACTTGTATTGTTGTTGTACATCTTGTTCATCACGTTTTGTAGCTGTTTTGGTGTTGAAATACACCCTTGTATCTTGTATTCTTGTTGTTGGTAGCGAATCCGAGAGTGGTCTCCATCTTGGTCCTCAAATCCTTAAGATTAGTGGACTGTTTTGGAGTTGTTTTCGTGTTTCCCTTGTCGATCCCGTATCAAAAACCGTCCATATAATGCTCTTCAAGGGCACCCACTTGAAGACTTGAGACTAAGGGGTCATTTTGGATATTTCACACCTTGTTTGTAAACTACTATATAAGGAACCTTTTAGGTCATTTGTTAAGGGACTTTGCTGAATATGGCTCTTGTATAACACTTAGAAACATTTCCTCTCTAAGGAGAGAATACCACAAATCTGAAACTTGTAACTAGGGAAATCAACTTGAGTGTGGAATCACACGTGTTGGATTCAAGCTTGTAAACATTGGATGCTTGGGAGATCGAGGTCACTCTTGTACCAACGTAAGAGATAGGTTTGTTTTGTGTGTAGTATTAAAGGTCCAAGAGTGTAACAAGTCTTGGGTTGTGATACGGGACAAATGGCCTACTTATCTTTTGATGACATTTTTGGAGGCCAACACATAGAGACTCAAGACTTGGTCACCTCGAGAAAACAAGAACATGCATGGAGGACCCGTTTTGAGCATAACTTAAAGCAATCTCGCGTGTGGAAGATTGCTTGGAGAATTTAAGGTTGAGGACTCACGGTTTTGGGCCTTAATTAAGGGTATTTTGGACATTACACATGGTGTATTTACACACCATGGCCGCCCCTCTCATTAAGGGCAAAGTGGTCTTTTGTCTTCATTTGTAATATAGTATAAATAGGCCCCCTTAGTCTTATTTTCACTAGTTTTTGGAGAATGAAGAATTGAAAACATATTCTCTCTCTTTTGAGAGTGTAACACACTTAGTGGTAGGACTTGGAAAAGTCATCTTTAGCATAGGGCTTGGAAAAGCCAATATTGATCTTTGTTTGGAAACGGTAGATCTTGAGGCGAGTCATTCCCTTGGTGGTCACCGTAAGAGTGTGGTGTTGCTATCGTAAGTTCTACGGGTCCTTAGATTTAATATATCTTTGGGTTCTTGGGTCTTATTGTAGTTTATGTCTCACTATCTATCTCTACATTATCTTGTAGCCGTGTGTTTGTTGTTTCTTAATAATAATGTTATTGTTCTTCATGTTCTTCATTCTCGTGTTGTTAATCTAGTGTGTTGTCTGCTGAAAATAGGTGTTAATCACCTCATTACATTGTGTTCTTGTTGTAGATCTTGAATCCGAGAGGGGTCATTCAAAGGGTCCTCGGTTCTCTTGAACTTGTGGACTGTTTTGAGTGTTTGTTTTATGTTTCCGTTGTTTTTCTTGTATCATTTGGTATCAAATCATGGCTTGATATTGTTCCTACAAGATCAATCTTGGGCTTTCTTGTTAAAAAAAAAAAAAAAAAAAGGAAAACTGAAATTTCCAGAAAAATAGCAATCTGTCCGTGTTTGTGTTCTTGGCCAAAATCGTGTTCTTGTTGTGTCTTGGCCGAGATTTGTTGTTGTATGTCTAGATCTAATAGTGTTCTTGTTTGTTTTGTTGTTCCTAGTGTTAGTTTTCTTGTCCACTAACACTTTGAGTCAAGATCTAAACTTGAGCTTGAACTTGTTGAAAGGTTGTTGTGAACATAAGCTTGGCCATTGTGGTGGACTGTTTTGGCCTTGTGGTTTTCATCTTGAAGTTGTGGTTGTCTTGGCCAAGTGTTGGAGATATTGTTATTGTGGATTGGAGTTGGCCGTGTGAAAAATTGTTGGTGTTCTTGAAGATTATTGTTGTAGTTCTTGTTGTTATTGTTGTTGTTCTTGATGTTCATCACCACCTTCATATATTGTTGAAGATAAAGTGAATGCTAAATCCAAAAAGTTGAAGGAAAAAGGTGTATTATTTGTTAGTCTTGAAAGACACTACAACCAACAAAGACCTATCAATCAAGTCTCAACCACTTTCCAACACTTTTCCATGATTTACGGATCCATGTTTTAAGGAGAAGTACAATAAAGTCAAGTCTTGAAAACTTGAAATTGAAAAGGGCTCCAAGACTTGTTTGAATTTCCCTCCTTAAACAAATTCCACCAAAGTCCAAATTGAAAAATTGACCAAGACTTGAAATTGGACAACAAAAGTTGTGTGGGGCCGAAACCAATACGTGACTGCCATGTCATCACTGCTACTGTTCACGCAATATTTCCGAGCTCAAAATTTTAGATTCTTAGTTTCATCTTATTGTTTCATTAGTTTCATGTCTTGATTCTAGAATTAATTAACAACTAGTAATCACCTACTTAGTTGTAGATTAATTATTGAATCCGTTTCTTCGTGTCTTCGTTGTTTGTGTGCTTTTCTCATTTTTAACTCGTAGTAACTTCTTTGTTTCAAGTTCGTAAGTGAATTTTATTTTTGTGTCTTGAGTCGATCAAACAAGAATCTATTCCGGCCGCCAAGTAGAATTGACATCCTATTGACTACCGGAGTATAAGCAACTTTCAATATTCGCCGCTCCAATTGTGAGAATCACAAAGGTGAGTGTATACGAGTGTTGGTGAGGAGCTTTACTACTAATCTTGTTTGTTCATTTTGTAGGTTTAAAGGGTGATATAAGGGGAACATGTCTTCGATAGCCGGGGATTATTGTGACTACAACATGGGAGACTATGATTGTAGTGAAGGGTTTTATGGCTACGAAGTTGAGGGAGATTGCGGAGGCTATGAAAATAGCCATGATCGAGACTTGGACAGATTTGAAAGTTACTGTTTTAAGGGAGAAAATGAGGTGAATGAAGTGCCTAGTGCTTATGGTAACTTTGGAGATGATGTAGGACCTCGTGATGGGTCTTATGATGAAGTTGGGGCATGTGAGGAGTCTTACACATCTTACTCCGAACCTAGATTGGGTGTTAGGTATAACCCTTTTGTTTGCAAAGCTTATGAGAGCTATGATGAGGGTACACGTGAGGAGTATGAAGATCCATATTCTCCACCTTGTAGTACTTCTTATCAAAGTCGATATAGTGTGAATGGTTATACTAGCTCTAGTGGAGGTTGTCCAATGAGAAGAAGAGGATATGCATCTCCAAAACTAAGGGGTACTCGTATGCCTTACAATGTAGATCCAAGAAGGAGTGTACACTCCGGAAAGGTGACTATTTGTGGGATACCGGGCTGCCTTATGGTGTTGAATGATAGGTACTATGGAAACTACATTCTTCCATCCATGGTTAATTACTTGGGGTTATTGCGAGAGCCTTTACTTGTTCCATACTACTTGGGCGAGTTCACGGTTACCGAGAGGGTAAAAGTTGTCTTCTCCCAATTTGATTACCATGAGGAGGTGTGGTGCGATGTTTTTTCCTTAACCTACGGTCATATGAGCTTGGGTGCCGATTGGTTTGCACGACATCAAGTTCCTAACGTGCAAAATTGGCCTAATATTGTAAGAGACCAATGGGGAAATCGCCTCATAACATACTTGCTGCCCAAACCGCAAAGAGAAATATTTACCTACTCCAATCCGATTTATGATGAGAGACAAAAGATTGAGAGGAGTAAGGGAGTGCAAGGTGGCAATCCGAGAGTGGAAAAAGGAGAGGATATGTGGAGCGAAGTGAGGGGATTGCCACCAAACCGTGCTAACATTGGTTGTCCTTCCATTTCTAAGGACATTTGTGTAGGTACCAACATGGCAAGCGAAGGCGAACAATGCCAAAAGGAAGTTGCTGCCCAAGCTTGTGGAGGTCCTTCACCTCACGGCAAGGAAGAGTCTACTCAAGATCTTAAAGGTAAAATAGCTAACTCTTACACTTTAGTGCATGTGAATGACAATTGTGTGGCTAGTAAGCCATTGAGTGTGAGTAGTAGCTTACTTATTTATGAGTCTAATGATTCCGTGCCTCTTGTTGATGATGTACATATTGTGAGTTTGGATACACTAGTTGATCCTATTGATGACGAAATTGACTCTTCTTGTAAGATCAATTTATGTCCACCTAGTGTTGAAGCTTATATGTTGAACGGAAGTACATCGTCTTGTGTAATTGGTGTTGATCAACTTGTTTGTGAAAATTGTTCCCCACTTGAGTATGTGTGTGATGTGCTTAATAGGACTCAAGTGAGTGAAGTATTTGAAAATGTTGGTCAACAAAGTGGGAGTGAACCCGAGATCTCTTCTTGGGGTAATCTTGTGTTTGGAACATCCTTGAAACCTGAGATTGATCATTTAGAGTGCGAGGAACTTGCTTATTCCAAATCTGTCCGTGAGGTAGAACACACTCTCTTTAGGTGTAATGTCTTGTTTGAAGATGATTTAAACACTTCTAATGAACCTAGTGGTGAAAATGACGGTATAGCTTACCTTGGAAGCTATAGCCTATATGCTAACCCACTATGGTGTGACAACATTCCTCCTAAAGAGGGAAATCTCTTCTTGGAAGATGAGAGTACTCTTAAGGGTAAGGAATGTGTAGTTGCGGCAGCCACTTCTTCTTCTACTTTGTGTGATTTCATTGTTGAGAGTACTCATAGTGATTATTGGGAAACTAGTAGTGAGTACACACATGAGAGCACCTTAGTAGAAGTCGATTTGAGTGATACCTTTCTCTACTCTCTATTTGATTTGGATGATATGTATGTTATTGTAGAGAGTATGTCATTTAGTTTAGGTGTAGACCACGGGAAAGGGAAGTGTTGTCGAGACCCGTGTCTATGGCCACTTTTCCCATTTGACCCCGGTGCCAAATTTAGAAATGGTGATGTTGGTTCACCAAACTTGTTGCTTGGTCAACATGACAAGCAAAGTGTTACTTTTGATGTATCCTATAACCAAATCCTTTGTACATCTTTTATTGAGTTTTTAATATTCCTTTCAAAGGATTCTTGGTTATATTGCAAATATGTGCAACCTTGGCGTGTTGAGATGATTTGTTATGCTAACCCTAACCCTCATGCCATGAGGAATTTGTATTTGTTTGTCCTCTCTTCGGTTTTTGCAAGGTTTGGATTCAAGGTCGAATCCTTTTCAAGAAGGGGAGGATGATACGGGACAAATGGCCTACTTATCTTTTGATGACATTTTTGGAGGCCAACACATAGAGACTCAAGACTTGGTCACCTCGAGAAAACAAGAACATGCATGGAGGACCCGTTTTGAGCATAACTTAAAGCAATCTCGCGTGTGGAAGATTGCTTGGAGAATTTAAGGTTGAGGACTCACGGTTTTGGGCCTTAATTAAGGGTATTTTGGACATTACACATGGTGTATTTACACACCATGGCCGCCCCTCTCATTAAGGGCAAAGTGGTCTTTTATCTTCATTTGTAATATAGCATAAATAGGCCCCCTTAGTCTTATTTTCACTTGTTTTTGGAGAATGAAGAATTGAAAACATATTCTCTCTCTTTTGAGAGTGTAACACACTTAGTGGTAGGACTTGGAAAAGTCATCTTTAGCATAGGGCTTGGAAAAGCCAATATTGATCTTTGTTTGGAAACGGTAGATCTTGAGGCGAGTCATTCCCTTGGTGGTCACCGTAAGAGTGTGGTGTTGCTATCGTAAGTTCTACGGGTCCTTAGATTTAATATATCTTTGGGTTCTTGGGTCTTATTGTAGTTTATGTCTCACTATCTATCTCTACATTATCTTGTAGCCGTGTGTTTGTTGTTTCTTAATAATAATGTTATTGTTCTTCATGTTCTTCATTCTCGTGTTGTTAATCTAGTGTGTTGTCTGCTGAAAATAGGTGTTAATCACCTCATTACATTGTGTTCTTGTTGTAGATCTTGAATCCGAGAGGGGTCATTCAAAGGGTCCTCGGTTCTCTTGAACTTGTGGACTGTTTTGAGTGTTTGTTTTGTGTTTCCGTTGTTTTTCTTGTATCAGGTTGTTAATATTATTCCCTCATTTGGTCTATCTACCTATCTTTATCTTATTGCACTTTGTAGATTCATAGTGGACTGCTTTTGTGACTTGTTGAATCTGAATTTTGTAACCATTGTGTTCATCTTGTTCATCTTATATTGTGTCTGTTTTGGTGTTGAAAACACACCTCTTTATCTTGTTATTGTGTTGTTGATAGTGAATACGAGAGTGGTCTTCAAAAGGGTCCTTAAATCCTTAAGATTAGTGGACTGTTTTGGAGTTGTTTTGTGTTCTCTTATTTTTCCCGTATCATTTGGTATCAAAGCATGGCTTGATATTGTTCCTACAAGATCAATCATGGTCTTGCTTGTTAGAAAATTAAAAAAAGAAGTGTTAAAAACTGAAAATTCTAGAAAAATAGCAATTTGTCCGTGTTTGTGTTCTTGGCCAAAATTGTGTTCTTTTTGTATCTTGGCCGAGGTTTGTTTATTTTGTGACTAGATATAGTAGTGTTCTTGTTTTTTTTGTTGATTCTAATGTTAGTTTTCTTGTCCACTAACACTTTGAGTCTAGATCTAAACTTGAGCTTGAACTTGATGAAAGTTGTTGTTGTTAACATAAGCTTGGCCCATTGTTGTGGTGGACTGTATTGGCCGTGTGGTTTCTCCTTGATGTTCTAAACTTGAACACGTGATATTGTTGTTACTTGGTGGCTTGAGAACCATTTTGTTGAAGTTGTAGTTGTCTTGGACAAGTGTTGGAGATATTGTTATTGTGGATTGGAGTTGGCCGTTGGAGTTGTTGTTGTTCTTAAAGATTGTTGTTATTGTTCTTGGTGTGGTTGTTGTTTTTATTGAAGTTCTTCACCTTCCTTCATATATTTTTAGAACATAAAGTGAATGTTAAGATCCTAAAAGGTAAAGGAAAAAAGTGTATGTACTTGTTAGTCTTGAAAGACCCCCAACCACCAAAAGACTTTATATCACTTCTCAACCACTTTTCCATGATTTAAGGACCCATGTTTTAAGGAGAAGTACAATAAAGAAAGTCAAAGTCTTGAAAATTTGAATTTGAAAAGGCTCCAAGACTTGTTTGAATTTCCGTCCTTAAAATAAATTCCACCAATTTCTAAATTATAAATTGACCAAGACTTGAAATTGGACAACAAAAATTGTTGAAAATCACAACCAATTATGTGATGCCACATCATCACTGTTACTGTTCACGCAACAATTTTGGATCAAATTTCAGATTTTCTTAGTTTATTTTTATTGTTCCATAGTTTCGCTTGTTGGTTCCAATACTAATTGGCAAACTAATACTCATCTACTAGATTGTTAGTTAGTCTTTGTGTTCGTTCATTCGTGTTTAGCGTTTGTTGTGTACTTTTATCTTTTTGAATTCATTGTTAGTTCTTGACTCCAGTCCTACAAGATTTCATTTGAGTTTCAAACAAAAATCCATTCCGGGACAAGAGTAGACTAGACACTCAATCACTCCCGAACTACAAGCCGACTTTCAACACTTGTGAAACCAAGTGTGAGATAAAACCGAGAGTGAGAGTGTGGTGAGGCATTTTTGATCTAACAAGTTTTTTTGTTTTCTTTGTTTGTTGTGTCTTTTTGTTAGGTACAATGGCAGCCCATAATTTCAATGCCACATGTGATCGTATCAATGACAATATTGAAGATATGAAATGGTACATTGAAATTATACGCCAATTGATACCCAAACTCTACCCACAAAATCCAATTGTCCAAGCACTTTGCGTTGAGAGCTTCCCGGAGGAAGTTGCTGCCCAACTTATGAGTAAAACTTGCCCACCACTGGAGGATATGTGTGATGTGATTAATGAATCTCAAGTGAGTGAAGGATTTAAAGATGTTGGCCAAGAAAAAAAGAGTGAACCTATGTTGTTGTAAAGATGCTAATGTTTGTTTGGCTCATAGGGTTAATCATGTGCTTAACATATCTTTGAAACTTGATAATGATTCCTTAGAGAGTGAAAGTTCCAAATCTATGCATGGGTTAGATAATTCACTCTTTATGCACAATGTCTTGTTTGAAGATAGTTTATTTACTCCTAATGAATCTAGTGGTGAAAATAATGGTATAGCTTGCCTTGAAGGCTATAACCGATATGCTAACCCACTATGGTGTGAAAATATTCCTCCTAAAGATGGAAATCTCTTCTTGGAAGATGAGAATACTCTTATGGGCAAGGAATGTGTAGTCTTGGAAATGAGTACCCTTGGTAGTTTGCTTGGTGTTCATGATGATCAATTTACTCTTAAAAGTAGTTCACTACTTGGGCATGTGAATAGTATGCTTAAAAATTCTCAAGTTAGTGATGATGGTGTCTATAAAATTGATCTTGATAATGCACATGACTCCTTAACATCTTGTGTGGTAAAACCATTGCAATTAGTTTCGTTCATAGAGATCATGTGTATAAAAATATTTTTGCGTGTGAATGTGAGAGTGACATTGTAAGGAAAGGAAGGGCTAGCCTCGACTTAGGTCCTTGGCTAATTTTTCCATTTAATCCCGGCACCCTATTGGAATGTGGAAATCTCGACACTCTCCACATGCTTGGTTAAGATGACAAGCAATGTTTGATTGTGGGTTCTAAGGAAGGAAGACAAGGTTCTTCCTTATCTCTTTTTGTTGGTGGTGACCACTTCTTTTGTGCCATTTGTACTAAGTTTTTATATTCAACACAAAGGATTCATGGATGTACTTCAAGTTTGTTCCACCTCGCCATGGCATATTGATATGTGTATTTTTCTAACCCTAACCCTCATGTCATGAGGATGTGTGCTTGTTTGTCTTCTCTTGATTTTGCAAGGCATGGATTCGAGGTCGAATCCTTTTCAAGAAGGGGAAGATGATACGGGTACGACCACGAGGGTGCATGTTTGTGAGATGTATTGAACCCGAGACTTGGAGTGTGAAAGTGAATTGCAAATGAGGACTTAAAAAGGGTCCAAAATCGTCCATATAATGCTCTCCAAAGGCACCCACTTAAAGACTTGAGACTAAGGGGTCATTTTGGACATTTCACACCTTGTTTGTAAACTACTATATAAGGAACGTTTTAGGTCATTTGTTAAGGTACTTTGCTGAATATGGATGTTGTATAACACTTAGAAACATTTCCTCTCTAAGGAGAGAATACCACAAATCTGAAACTTGTAACTAGGGAAATCAACTTGAGTGTGGAATCACTCGTGTTGGATTCAAGCTTGGAAACGTTGGATGCTTGGGAGATCGAGGTCACTCTTGTACCAACGTAAGAGATAGGTTTCTATTGTGTGTAGTATTAAAGGTCCAACAGTGTAACAAGTCTTGTGTTGTTAATATTATTCCCTCATTTGGTCTATCTACCTATCTTTATCTTATTGCACTTTGTAGATTCATAGTGGACTGTTTTTGTGACTTGTTGAATCTGAATTTTGTAACCATTGTGTTCATCTTGTTCATCTTATATTGTGGCTATTTTGATGTTGAAAACACACCTCTTTATCTTGTTATTGTGTTGTTGATAGCGAATCCGAGAGTGGTCTTCAAAAGGGTCATCAAATCCTTAAGATTAGTGGACTGTTTTGGAGTTGTTTTGTGTTCTCTTGTTTTTCCCGTATCAGAGACTATGGGAGGTAATCATCTAACCTACATGCCCTTTCTCTAACTAATTTGGGGTCTAACCTATAACCCTAGTTGGAAGGGTGTCTATACCGTGCCACATGTAAGGCCAAGATGTGAGTTAATCCTTTTTAACAGGAAGCTCTTCCGTCAACCCTCGCTAATAGGAAAAACTCAAATGAGGTATATCAACCCTAATAATATCTATCAGGAAGATATCTCAACCTATGTTGGCTACATAGTTCTGGAGCACAAGGATTTCTTTGAAGGATCACACCCTCTGCTAGATGGTGAGTCCTCATCCTTGGGTTCACTGGTGCTGAATCCTACTCCCAACTAAATAAGACACTGGACTGAGTTCTAAACTATACTAGGCTGAACTGAGCTATTACTGATATTACTGTTTGACTGAACTGAACTGAGTTCACTGAGTTCTGTTGACTGACAGAATACTACTGAATTCTGTTAGCTGACTGAGTTTACCAAGGTCTGAACTGGATACTAAATTAGACTGGACTAATATGGATTCTACTGAGTTTTCTTGAGTTCTGCAACTGACTGAGAGTACTACTGATTGTGTCGTGACTGATATTATTCTATGATTGACCATGGCTCTAGGTAATCAGCTAAATTGTTGGGTACAAGTACCCCCATGACTCTATAGCATAAATTAAGAGACATGACATAACATGAAACATGTAAACTATGAACTTGATCATCATTCATTCATTGGGGCATTTTGACAAACACTTGCATGATATAACTTACACATAAACTATCTTGACATGATTTCATTCTCTTAATATTTCATATGGTCAATTTATCAAGCACTTGGTGAGCATAGTATATGCACACAGTATTGAACAACAAGTGAGCATCATAATTCATCTCTAATTTCACAAGTCTAGGGTTTATCATGGATTCACATGAATCTACACTTATAATGATCAATTTCACATGAGATATATATATGTATATAATCATGAATTAGGAATTTAATCCAAATAGCAATCATAGATACACTTTAATTCCAACCATGGAAATTATAAAATCAATTACTTGAAGTTGAAAAGATATTCTTGGACTCCAAGGGTGGAAGGAACACTTGGATGAACACTTCACATACCTTGATTCTTGATTTTGAGAAGATTCATGGTAGAATTCTTGAGATTTGAATCTTTAATTAAAAACCCTAAGGCTTGTTCTTGAGAGATTTTGAGAGAAAGTGAGTATACTTTTGTTAATTAGGGAAGAATTTTGTGTTTTGGGGGGCTTAAGGTTAGGGACAAAGACCCAAATACCCTCAAGGACGTGGTCTTTTAATGACTGAAAACTGGGTTACCAACGTGCAGGTCGACGCGGCACGCCAATGGCATCAACGTGATAGCCAACGCATTGTGCCATGTTCACATCTATTCACTAGAATTGGACGCTGGAAGCTAGGGAAACTAGTAATCAACGCGATAGTTGCTGCGGTGCGCCAAGATCACTTTGATTCACACTTTTGGGACTCTAAAGGAGCTTCAAAAAAAGTTCAAAAAATCCAAAACTTGTCAGAAAACACCTACGGACATTCCTGATCATGAATTAACCTAAATGTCAACATTTAATGTACGTAAAGGTCGCAAAAATAAGACTATCAACCTTCGTAGGTTAAAATGACACTAAGCCTGAGTACTTAGCTAAAATATTCTAAGTCTGGGACCCCTTGACAAGCCTAAAGGACTGAATTAAGCTTAGGATTTTGCGGGGTCTTACACATATTCGCCTTTTCAAGCTCGAACCAACCAAGAGGAGAACTACACCTCCTACTATACAATGCATCTAAAAAGGCCATACCAATACTAGAATGATAGCTATTATTCTAAGCAAACTCTACCAAAGGTAGACCCTCAACCCAACTGCCACCATAATCAACCACACATGCCTGAAGCATATCCTCCAATGTCTAAATGGTTCTTTTCACCTGCCCATCCATCCGAGGATGAAAAGTAGTATTCAGACTCATATTAGTACCCAATCCAATTTTAAAAGACCGCCATAAATGAGATGAAAACTGGATAGCACGATCAGAGATAATCAAAACAGGTACCCTATGCAACTTCACAATCTCCTAAAAATATAACTTTGCATAATCCTCCACAGAAAAGGTAGTCCTCACTGGCAAAAAGTAAGCAAACTTTGTCATCCTATCCACGATGACCCAAATCAAATCAAATTATTTCCACAATCGATGAAGACCGGTAACAAAACCCATATTGATTACCTCCCATTTTTATTCAGAAAAATCAATTTCTTGATACAACCTAGCAGGTTTCATATGCTTAACTTTAACTTGTTGACAAACCAAACACTTGGCCACAAAATCAGTCACATCCATTTTCATACCATTCAACCAATACATCTCCTTGAGATCATGCTACATAGATGATATATATAATGTATCCCGATTAATGCACCTCAGCTAAGATGCTATGCTGCAAACTATCGACATCATGATCTGTAATGCCCCGCAAAATCCTCTTCTAGTCTGAGCCTTAGAGCGTATTTGGTAAAGCAAAAATCTGAGTCTAAATGTTTTAGAAAGATCTTCCCAAGTATGAAATACTTTGAATTGTGTGGAGATCTATTTGATCATGAATTAAGATCATAAAGGTCCCCTAACTCAAGGACGAGTTGAAAGCTTTCCTATCGTTCAAGTTTTAGTGAGTGTCAAAACTTTGTTCAAATTCGATCGATCATAACTCCTGGTATATATCAAATTAGAGGAATTATTAAATATCAAATGAAATATCTTTGAGTTATATTTTCAACGAGATCAATTTCATTAAAAACCGATATCAGAGCAAAGAGTTTCCCACCTTGTGGAAGTCTAAATGTCATCAGCAATTTTTTTCCAACAATTTAAGGACATTTTTGCAAGGGTATTTTGGTCTTTTCCCACCTTTTGGAGTCTCTATAAATATGAGGAACCCGATCAAACCCTAATTTCTTCATCTACTCTTCCAATTCTCTTAAGAGAAAATATCTGGGGTTTCAATTCAAGAACCCTAATCTTCCAAAAATTCATCCATAATTCTTAAAGATTTTTTCAAGAATCAACTTCCTTATAGTGTGGGCTTCAATAATTATTTATTACAAGTGCGAATAGTGTATCAAGCATTAGAATTCATCTAATTTCAAAGATTAAGGTATGTAGATGTTGATTCTTTGGTCCCTTTCATCCAAGAAGCTCAAGAACCCTTTTGAAAACTCAAAGATTTTTATGTTTATGAGTTGTTAATGATTTGTATGAGTTTAAATTGATGTTACATGTGCTTTTGAGTTTTGATTCATGTTTGTTTACAAGATTCATGAGCCTCGACCCTAGTAGGTGGAAACCATGTGATATTTGTGATGAATCTTCCTTATATTGCTTTCTATATGATGTGTTCATGTCAAATGGGTGTAGAAATGGTTGAATAAGGGAAGCATGTTCCTCCTAGGTTTGATAAAGATCTTAGGTGAAGCATAAGGACCATTGTAGAATGTTGAAGATGAAACCCCAAATTGTGGGATAGTTTATGCTTGCCTAGTGTTTGATAAAATGCCCAAGTGAATGACTAATTCCATGGTAGTAGGAAATACTCAAATAAGTGTGAACCCGTTCATGTCTAGTGTTTGTTAAAGGACCTTAGTGAATACATAGAGATATGATAGTAGTAAATTCCCCAATTATGTGCTCTTGAAATATTCTAATTTTTTAATACGTGCCAAGTGGTTAGCAAGTAAGTTATGACATGATAGTATGAAGTTTCCCCAAGCAATGTGATATCCAAACACATGTCAAGACTAATTTAGGTATGAAATAGTTGAGGTAAAACCTTGTTGAATGGAGTAGAATCTAGTAGCATGTTTTCCCTACGTTATTATATGATTGTGATTCAGAGATGCTTAAAGTGACCCCTTGGCGATTGTGATAATGAATAGATGTTTGTGATCTTTAATTGCTTGAGGTGATGTCTTAATGACTGTGAGTTGCTTTAATGATTGTGATGATAAACGAATGCTTGTGATGATGAACGAATACTTGTGATGATGAATAAATAATTGTGGTGATGACTAATCAAGAATGATTATGCTTTACTTTATGTTATCGAGTCCTGAGAGTATTTATACCAGACAATAGAGTTGTTGTCTAGAGCCCGTGTCAGTTTCTCAATAATTTTAGTCAAGCCATAATTCTAAAAACTTAGTGAACTATAGAACTCTGTATCCTCAGACAAGTGCAGAACTTAAGAAAGCTCAGTAATCTCAGTTATCTCTGTAATCTCTGTATCGCTAGTAGTCTAGCCTCAGTCCTGTAATCATCTTAAATCTAATAGTATTTAAGTGATTCAATTCTAATCTTAGAAGCGATTCGAGTAATCTATTTAAGCTCTATATCGTCAGTCAGATACCATGATTCGATACCTTTTTCGTCAGATACGGAACTAAGTAATCTCAACGTAACTCAGTCAAATCTTTTGAAAAACATGATGAGTATCAGATTCAGTTTAGTTAAGATTTTAGTTTAGAGTCTTTCAGCTGGGAGTAGAAACTAGCTCCGATGGAGGGAAGAGATGGTGGCTCCCTGTTAGAGAGGCCAGGTCATTAGGAGCAATCCCTAAACTTTAGAACTACGTAGCCAACAAAGAATGTAGGAGTCCCCATCAGTAGACGCTATCACCGTCAGTGAGATTTGACTATTATATTGCCTCAGGCCGACTTCCTGTGAGGGATATCCCGTCAGAGAGGCTTGACTAGAGGGGTATTTACCCCTGACACGGTATATATACCCTTCCAGCTGGGGTTATAAGTTAGCCCCCAACTGTGGTAGGTTGGTGCATGTTAGTTAAGTAACTACTTCCTAAAGTTGCATTTTCAGTATCAATCTTCAGAAATCAGGACTGTGTGGTGCAGTCGTTTATCTCAGTGAGGAACTCAGATAGTTCCATTAATTCATGGACCATCCCGTCAAATAGGCTTGGTCTCATATACAGATTCTCATTATCATATCTAGCGATCTCCCGTCAGAGAGTGATACAAAATCAAACCAACAACACCAAGAGCTTCAAGTAGGCTCGGATTTCAGTCCAACAACACAAGATCAACAAGTTTAAAGTTTCGGTTTTTCAGTCCAACAACACAAGAATAACAAGATAAACAACAATGCTAGTGAATCGAAAAGAGCCCCACACGGCTTCACTAGACTTTAAGATGACAAAATCAACAACAACCACAAGATAAGGAAAGATAGATAACTTGACATATAACATTCAAGAAACTAAGAACCCTAACATCAAGAGAGGACCCTAAGTCTAATGAATATAAACACCAAGTTCTTACGAGGACCAAGAGGCACTCAACGACCTCAAAACCCTTGTTTCTAGCCAAAGAGACAACACAAGTATCCCTCTACTTGTGAGATAGTAGTGGCGGCTTCCAAGAGTGGAAGAGAGAGAGAAAAGCTTAGTGTTCTTAGGTTACAAAAATCAGCATTCAAAAAAGTGAGGACTAACTCTCTAACATGTTCTATTTATACTACAAACAAAAGGGGTAAAATGACCCATCCGCCCTTGCTTCTTGTGCCAACCTTGAAGAGTAGCTTATTACACATTAAGACCTCTCTTCACACATAAAAACGTTTAGGTCCTTGGTTGGTTCAATCACCAACTCACACACGGCCACTTGCATGAACAAAGCTTGGAGTTTTTGTAATTCCCGAGCTTGGCTTCGTGTGAAAGGCCGTGTACCTGTGGAGGCTGCCCCAACCGTATCATCCTCTCCATCTTGAGAGGAATTTGACCTCAAATTCAGCACTTGGTCATCTTCAACCGCATCCACGAGGGAGAGATCACCAACGTTGAAAGTGTTGTGCACTTGATATTCCGGTGGAAGGTCAATCTTGTAGGCGTTGTCATTGATTCTCTCAAGTACTTGGAAAGGACCATCACCCCTTGGCAGCAATTTGGACTTCCTTTGAGATGGAAACCGATCCTTCCGAAGATGCACCCACACCCAATCTCCGGGTTCAAGCACAAGCCTTCTTCTCCCTTTGTGTACCCTTTTTGCAACCTCTTGGTTCTTCTTTTCAAGTTTGATCCGCACCGTCTCATGCATTTTCTTCATTGCCTCGGCTCTTTTATTTCCATCTAAGCTGGTCATGAGATCACTAGACAAAGGAGTGAGATCTAAAGGGGTAAGGGGATTTAGGCCGTAAACACATTCAAAGGGAGTCATTCCCGTGCTCGAATGTATTACCCGATTGTATGCAAACTCCACCAAGGGTAGGTGATCTTCCCATGAAGTCAGTTTACCTTTAACTATATAACGTAGCATAGACCCTAAGGTTCTATTTACTACCTCCGTTTGGCCATCGGTTTGTGGGTGGCATGACGTGGAGAAAAGTAACTTCGTTCCAAGCCTACCCCACATGGACTTCCAAAAGAGACTTAGGAACTTGGAGTCCCTATCGCTCACAATAGTCCTCGGTACCCCGTGAAGCTTTACAACATGTTCAACAAATAATGAAGCTACACTACGAGCATCCTCGGTTTTAGCACATAGAATAAAATGAGCCATTTTAGAGAATCTATCAACAATAACAAAAATGCTATCTCGGCCCTTTCTAGTCCTTGGCAGCCCCAAAACAAAATCCATCGAAATGTCCAACCAAGGTCTAAGGGGAGTAGGGAGTGGGGTGTATAATCCTTGAGGTAGGAGACGAGATTTCGCACTCCGGCAGGCCACGCATTGACTACAAATTTTAGTGACGTCTTTGCGCATTTTGGGCCAATAGAAGTTCTCCTCTAAGATTCCGAGGGTCTTGTCTACCCCAAAGTGCCCCATGAGGCCTCCGTCATGGGCCTCCCTCACAAATAATTCCCTCCAAGAACTAGAAGGAACACACAACCTCCTCCCTTTGAACAAATACCCATCGAACCGAGAGTAGGAGGAATGGTCATTCTCCTTAAGCCAACGGTCCCTTCCCCACTCTTCGCATTCCCTAAAAATAGGAGCAAAGGTAGGATCCTCGGGATACAACAACCGCAAGCTCTCAAAACCCATCAATTTCGACGACAAGGTAGCAACAAACACATGCTTCCTAGACAAGGCATCGGCAACAACATTTTCCTTTCCCCTTTTGTAATGAATTACATAAGGGAAAGTCTCGATGAACTCAATCCACTTAGCATGACGCCTATTCAACTTGTCTTGGCTCTTAAGGTGTTTCAACGACTCATGATCCGTTCGTATCACAAACTCCTTAGGCCACAAATAATGTTGCCAATTTCCCAAAGCTCTAACAAGGGCGTACAACTCCAAATCATAAGTTGAGTAATTAAGAGTTGCCTCTTTGAGCTTTTCACTGAAATAAGCAACGGGATTACCTTCTTGCATCAAAACAGCCCCGATGCCAACCTTACTAGCATCACACTCTACTTCAAACATCTTATCAAAATCGGGCAATTGCAATAAAGGCGCCGAGATGAGCGTAGCTTTCAAGGCCTCAAAAGCCCTAGCTTGCTCATCACCCCATTTAAAGGGTCCGTCCTTTCTAATTACCTCGGTTAAGGGGGCTGCTATGGAACTAAACCCCTTGACAAACCTCCTATAAAAGCTTGCCAACCCGTGGAAACTTCGGATTTCTCCAATAGTTTTAGGGGTCGGCCAACTTCGAATAGAGTCTATGTTGGAATCGTCCACTTCCACACCCCTTGAGCTCACGACAAAACCCAAGAATATAATCTTATCAACACCAAAAGAACACTTCTCCATGTTGGCATACAGCTTCTCCTTTCAGAGCACATCAAACACACATCTCAAATGCATTACATGATCATCAATAGATTTACTATACACCAACACATCATCAAAGTAAACCACCACAAATTTTCCAATATAAGGCTTCATTACATGATTCATTAGCCTCATAAAGGTGCTAGGAGCATTGGTAAGGCCGAAGGGCATGACCAGCCACTCATATAGACCGAATTTGGTCTTGAATGCGGTCTTCCACTCATCACCGGGTTGCATGCGAATTTGGTGATAGCCACTCCTAAGGTCCACTTTAGAAAACAAACAAGATCCGTGGAGCTCATCTAACATATCATCTAGTCTAGGGATTGGATGACGATACCTTATAGTGATTTTGTTGATGGCTCTACAATCGACGCACATGCGCCAAGTTCCGTCCTTCTTTGGTACCAAAAGCACCGGAACAGCACACGGACTCATGCTTTCCTTGATGTATCCCTTGTTGAGAAGCTCCTCAATTTGTCTTTCAAGCTCCTTAGTGTCCATGGGATTGCTCCTATAGGCCGGTTTGTTTGGAAGTTGTGAACCCGGCACCAAATCAATTTGGTGCTCAATTCCCCGAAGTGGGGGTAATCCTTGCGGAAGTTCTTGAGGAAATACATCTTCATACTCCTGCAACACACAAGAAATCAAAGGGGAAATGGAAGAATTAGTGGGGTTAGTATTAAAACAATGGGCCAAAAGTAACATCGGCTTGTTTTCATCATGGTCCACGAAGAGTTCTTTCCTCCTAGCCAACATCACTACGTTTTCCATCTCTCTTGTCGTTGGGACAGCCTCGGATGTCCCTACTTCCTCACCTACGGCACTCCCCCCTTATCTCCCTTTCTGGATTCCCCCCCCTTTCCCTTCAACTCCCTCATCTTTTGATGCCACTCATTTACTTGGGAGGGTGAGAGAGGATGAAGTGTGACCTTTCGGCCATCCTTCTCAAGCGTATACCGGTTGGACCTCCCATCGTGTTTAGTAGACCTATCATATTGCCATGGTCTACCTAACAACAAGTGACATGCTTGCATTGGGATCACGTCACAAAGTACCTCATCGTGGTAGTTTCCCACCTTAAACTGAATCACACATTGCCTCGTTACCCTTAATTCACCACAATCATTCAGCCATTGTAGCTTGTAAGGACTAGCGTGTGGTGTAGTTGGTAGCTTCAAGAAATTTACCATAGCATGGCTCGCAACATTTGTACAACTACCACTATCAATCACCAAGGTGCACACATTCTCCTTTACAAGACACTTAGTATGGAATAGATTTTCCCTTTGACTCGGGTCATCTATCGCCTTACTAACCATGACACGTCTAACCACAAAGTTTGGAACCACACACTCCCCCTCTTGTGGATAGACATCTTCACTACCATCTACTTCATCATCATTCGGCCCATTTTCAGCTCCCTCTCCATCTTGAGGCTCGGCCTCATCCTCCCCCCTTTCGGAAACCATCTCCTCACCAAGGTAGTACACCTTTCCTTCTCGTAGGATCACATTGCGCCGGTTCGGACATTCGTTGGCCTTATGCCCCCAACCTTGGCACTTGAAGCATTGGAACCCCTTTGGGTTGGGATATTTGTGAGCCTCCGGTTTCGGAGGGAATTTAGGGACGGTTTTGGACTCGGGCAGCTTCATAGGGGCGGGTTGGTCCTTGTTTTTGGGCCAACCTGAGGGGGTTTGTACCCTTGCCTTGAAGGATGATCTCTCCTTAAGTTCCCTTTCAATCTCAAGGGCCGCTTGGAATATACCGTCAATGGTTTCAAACCGGTGAAGGGTCAAATGAGTGGAGATCTCTTTGTTCAACCCACACTTGAACCGGATGATGTCGTGACTGATTTGCTCCCCACGATGATCAAGTTTCAACATGAGTTGTTGGAACTCGTCAAAATAGGCCATCACACTCTTGCCTCCTTGCCGCAAGCCATATAATCTAGCAAGCAACTCATGACGATATCTCTCGGGAAGGTATCGTTGTCTCATCAAATACCTCAACCGATACCAAGGTGGTGGCTGCCCATCGACTAATTCATTACCAAATCGTTTAACATACTCCCACCAAGTGTTAGCATAGCCCTCAAGGTGAGCTATAGCGTAGCAACTCTTCTTTTCGTCCGAGATGTCATTAACTTGGAAAACTTTGTCACAAGCCGATTCCCAAGTTAAGTAGGCCTCGGGATCACTTTCACCCTTAAAGATGGGTAGGCTCAACTTGATGGTGTTGATGCCTACGTCTCTCTCTTGGTGTCGGTTTCCCCTATCTCCATACCCCCGGTATCTCCTAGGTTCTCCTTGATCCCCTCTTAACTCCTCCTCCCTCATATAAGCATCATCAAAGGCTCCATCTCCTTCATACTCCTCTCTACCGTATCCTTCAAAGTGGGCTGGTCGGCCTTGGCCGTTTTGATTCGGAGGATTTGGAATTTGTGGTCTTTGGTTTAATGAAGCTTGGAATGGAGGGTTCGAATTTAGTGGAGGTACTTGGCGTCCAAATCCCTCTTGTGGAATTGGAGGGGCTTGGAAATGTAGTGGTCTAGTGGAGTCTCGGTTTGGAGGAAAATAGGTAGTTTGGCTTGCGGTATTTAGTGGAGCTTGGGGTGCATTTAGCATTTGGTGGACTGTTTCGGGGGTGATGGTTGCGGAGGAGGTCCTATCATGACCATTGGTAGATACATGTAGAGGAGTAGAAGGACGTGAGTTCCTTTGACTCTCCACTTGTTCTAATCTCCCACTAATAGTCGACACTTCCCCCTTTATTGCTGCCAAGTCCCCTCTCACGGCCCCAAATTTCGAATTCAACCTTTCAAGTGTCCGGGTAACGGCCTCAAGAGTGACCCTCATAGAATCAAGGGCATTAGTATCCACACTATGAGACGTAGTTCCTTCCATTGTCAAGATATTATCCGCTTTAGTTCACCACAAGTTCGTGTTCCACAAGTGTTGTATAATTGGCTAGTAACCGTGAAATTTTTAAGGTATGAGTAAGCTCTTATCCGGAATGGATTCTTGTTTGAAGACTCAAAGAATTCTTGCCGGACTAGAGTCAAAAATCAGCAACTCATTCAAACGAATAAAAGCACTCAAATAAACGTTGACACGAACAAACGGTTCAAGGATCTAATTGACAACCTAGTAGGAATGTACTAGTTTGTTAATTAGTTCTAGGACCAAGTAAGGGAAACCAAGGATCAACAATTAGCAACCAAAGAATATCCTAAGTTGAGCTTATAGTGACGTGGCAACAAGCAATGGTTCCACACGTTTTTCTTCTCTTTTTTTTTTGTTAATATTCACACAACTTGTTATAGTTTGCAAAGTGTTTTTGGTGGGAAAAAATAAAATCTTGTAGTATTTCACCCTTTTCAAACTCAAGAAAGTGATGTTTGGTAGACTAATCCCACAAAACAAGGCTCCTTGAATTAGGGAAAAGTGATTGACAAGACTAAAAGGTGATGGGTGCAAGTCTTTCACAACAACTTTATAGCTTGTCTTACAACTTGAGCACACAACAAGATGAACAAGATGAACAAGTTCAAAAGATGAACACCTCAACAATCTTCTTCAACTTCTTTAGCACATAAACACAACATCCACCGATTTTATTTCTTTTTGGTCATCAACAACATACAACTTTCGGCCACTTCAAGTCACTACACAATGTTCAAGTTTTCAAGCTCAACTTTTGGATCTAGACACCTTAGTGTTGGTGAGAAAGAAACCAACACTAGGAACTCACTAAACAAGCAAAATAACACTTAGATCTAGAAATGCAACATCATTCTCGGATTCTACTTTTAATGGACAGATTTTCAGAATTTCCTTTTGGTGTTGTTTGTTTAAGCCGTATACTAGCCCAAGATGGGTTATGTTGGAACACAACTGGTCTTGCTTTGATACCAAATGATACAAAATCAAACCAACAACACCAAGAGATTCAAGTAGGCTCGGATTTCAGTCCAACAACACAAGATCAACAAGTTTAAAGTTTCAGTTTTTCAGTCCAACAACATAAGAATAACAAGATAAACAACAATGCTAGTGAATCGAAAAGAGCCCCACACGGCTTCACTAGACTTTAAGATGACAAAATCAACAACAACCACAAGATAAGGAAAGATAGATAACTTGACATAAACATTCAAGAAACTAAGAACCCTAACATCAAGAGAGGACCCTAAGTCTAATGAATATAAACACCAAGTTCTTACGAGGACCAAGAGGCACTCAACGACCTCAAAACCCTTGTTTCTAGCCAAAGAGACAACACAAGTATCCCTCTACTTGTGAGATAGTAGTGGCGGCTTCCAAGAGTGGAAGAGAGAGAGAAAAGTTTAGTGTTCTTAGGTTACAAAAATCAGCATTGAAAAAAGTGAGGACTAACTCTCTAACATGTTCTATTTATACTACAAACAAAAGGGGTAAAATGACCCATCCGCCCTTGCTTCTTGTGCCAACCTTGAAGAGTAGCTTATTACACATTAAGACCTCTCTTCACACATAAAAACGTTTAGGTCCTTGGTTGGTTCAATCACCAACTCACACACGACCACTTGCATGAACAAAGCTTGGAGTTTTTGTAATTCCCGAGCTTGGCTTCGTGTGAAAGGCCGTGTACCTGTGGAGGCTGCCCCAACCGTATCAGAGATGGTTGATCTCAGTCTCAGACCATGTTGAGTATTCTTATTAACATACCTAGAGATCTCCCATCAGATAGGCTTGATCTACATCTCAGATTCTATTGAGAATTCTTATTGTTAGATTAGGACTTGATCATACTTCGTATCATTGATAATCTCTTCCGAAATAATATGTTAGAAAAGTTTATCTCTAATCGTATCAGTCAAAAGCAGTAAGCTCAGAATTCAGTCTTTGATGTAAGTATATCCAGACTCTCAGTTATCAGTATCAGATGAGTCAGTGATTCAGTATCTCGATGTCAGTAGTAAGTTCTATCTGCAGTAATGATACGGTTGGGGCAGCCTCCACAGGTACACGGCCTTTCACACGAAGCCAAGCTCGGGAATTACAAAAACTCCAAGCTTTGTTCATGCAAATGGCCGTGTGTGAGTTGGTGATTGAACCCACCAAGGACATAAACGTTTTTATGTGTGAAGAGAGGTCTTAATGTGTAATAAACTACTCTCCAAGGTTGGCACAAGAAGCAAGGGCGGATGGGTCATTTTACCCCTTTTTGTTTGTAGTATAAATAGAACATGTTAGAGAGTTATTCCTTAGTTTTTGAATGCTGAAATTTGTAACCTAAAAACACTAAACATTTCTCTCTCTCTCTACTCTTAGAAGCCGCCCTATTATCTCACAAGTAGAGGAATACTTGTGTTGTCTCTTTGGCTAGAAACAAGGGTTTTGAGGTCGTTGAGTGCCTCTTGGTCCTCGTAAGAACTTGGTGTTTATATTCATTAGACTTAGGGTCCTCTCTTGATGTTAGGGTTCTTAGTTTCTTGAATGTTATATGTCAAGTTATCTATCTTTATTTATCTGGTTGTTGTTGTTGATTTTGCTATCTTAAAGTCTAGTGAAGCCGTGTGGGGCTCTTTTCGATTCACTAGCATTGTTATCTATCTTGTTGTTCTTGTGTTGTTGGACTGAAAAACCGAAACTTAAACTTGTTGTTCTTGTGTTGTTGGACTGAAATCCGAGCCTACTTGAAGCTCTTGGTGTTGTTGGTTTGATTTTGTATCATTTGGTATCAAAGCAAGACCGGTTGTGTTCCAACATAACCCATCTTGGGCTAGTTCACGGCTTAAACAAACAACACCAAAAAGAAATTCTGAAAATCTGTCCATTAAAAGTTGAAACCAAGAATGATGTTGTATGTTTAGATCTAGGTGTTATTTTGCTTGTTTAGTGAGTTTCTAGTGTTGGTTTCTTTCTCACCAACACTAAGGTGTCTAGATCCAAAAGTTGAGCTTGAAAACTTGAACATTGTGTAGTGACTTGAAGTGGCCGAAAGTTGTATGTTGTTGATAACCAAAAGAAAAATCGGTGGTTGTGTGTTTATGTGCTAAAGAAGTTGATGAAGTTTGTTGAGGTGTTCATCTTTTGAACTTGTTCATCTTGTTCATCTTGTTGTGTGCTCAAGTTGTAAGACAAGCTATAAAGTTGTTGTGAAAGACTTGCACCCATCACCTTCTAGTCTTGTCAATCACTTTTTCCCTAATTCAAGGAGCCTTGTTTTGTGGGATTAGTCAACCAAACCTCACTTTCTTGAGTTTGAAAAGGGTGAAATACTACAAGATTTTATTTTTCCCACCAAAACACTTTGCAAACTATAACAAGTTGTGTGAATATTAACACAAAACAAAAAAAAAAGAAAAAAAAAAAGAAGAACGTGTGGAACCATTGCATGCTGCCACGTCACTATAAGCTCAACTTAGGATATTCTTTGGTTGCTAATTGTTGATCCTTGGTTTCCCTTACTTGGTCCTAGAACTAATTAACAAACTAGTACATTCCTACTAGGTTGTCAACTAGTTCCTTGAACCGTTTGTTCGTGTCAACGATTATTTGAGTGCTTTTATTCGTTTGAATGAATTGCTGATTTTTGACTCTTGTCCGGCAAGAATTCTTTGAGTCTTCAAACAAGAATCCATTCCGGATAAGAGCTTACTCATACCTTACAAATCTCACGGTTACTAGCCAATTATACAACACTTGTGGAACACGAACTTGTGGTGAACTAAAGCGGATAATATCTTGACAATAGAAGGAGCTACGTCTCATAATGTGGATACTAATGCCCTTGATTCTATGAGGGTCACTCTTGAGGCCGTTACCCGGACACTTGAAAGGTTGAATTCGGAATTTGGGGCCGTGAGAGGGGACTTGGCAGCAATAAAGGGGGAAGTGTCGACTATTAGTGGGAGATTAGAACAAGTGAAGAGTCAAAGGAACTCTCGTCCTTCTACTCCTCTACATGTATCTACCAATGGTCATGATAGGACCTCCTCCGCAACCATCACCCCCGAAACAGTCCACCAAATGCTAAATGCACCCCAAGCTCCACTAAATACCGCAAGCCAAACTACCTATTTTCCTCCAAACCGAGACCCCACTAGACCACTACATTTCCAAGCCCCTCCAATTCCACAAGAGGGATTTGGACGCCAAGTACCTCTACTAAATCCGAACCCTCCATTCCAAGCTCCATTAAACCAAAGACCGCAAATTCCAAATCCTCCGAATCAAAACGGCCAAGGCCGACCAGCCCACTTTGAAGGATACGGTAGAGAGGAGTATGAAGGAGATGGAGCCTTTGATGATGCTTATATGAGGGAGGAGGAGTTAAGAGGGGGTCGAGGAGAACCTAGGAGATACCGGGGGTATGGAGATAGGGGAAACCGACACCAAGAGAGAGACGTAGGCATCAACACCATCAAGTTGAGCCTACCCATCTTTAAGGGTGAAAGTGACCCCGAGACCTACTTAACTTGGGAATCGGCTTGTGACAAAGTTTTCCAAGTTAATGACATCTTGGAAGAAAAGAAGAGTTGCTACGCTATAGCTCACCTCGAGGGCTATGCTAACACTTGGTGGGAGTATGTTAAATGATTTGGTAATGAATTAATTGATGGGCAGCCACCACCTTGGTATCGGTTGAGGTATTTGATGAGACAACGATACCTTCCCGAGAGATATCGTCATGAGTTGCTTGCTAGATTATATGGCTTGCGGCAAGGAGGCAAGAGTGTGATGGCCTATTTTGACGAGTTCCAACAACTCATGTTGAAACTTGATCATCGTGGGGAGCAAATCAGTCACGACATCATCCGGTTCAAGTGTGGGTTGAACAAAGAGATCTCCACTCATTTGACCCTTCACCGGTTTGAAACCATTGACGGTATATTCCAAGCGGCCCTTGAGATTGAAAGGGAACTTAAGGAGAGATCATCCTTCAAGGCAAGGGTACAAACCCCCTCAGGTTGGCCCAAAAACAAGGACCAACCCGCCCCTACGAAGCTGCCCGAGTCCAAAACAGTCCCTAAATTCCCTCCGAAACCGGAGGCTCACAAATATCCCAACCCAAAGGGGTTCCAATGCTTCAAGTGCCAAGGTTGGGGGCATAAGGCCAATGAATGTCCGAACCGGCGCAATGTGATCCTACGAGAAGGGAAAGTGTACTACCTTGGTGAGGAGGTGGTTTCCGAAAGGGGGGAGGATGAGGCCGAGCCTCAAGATGGAAAGGGAGCTGAAAATGGGCCGAATGATGATAAATTAGATGGTAGTGAAGATGTCTATCCACAAGAAGGGGAGTGTGTGGTTCCAAACTTTGTGGTTAGACGTGTCATGATTAGTAAGGCGATAGATGACCCGAGTCAAAGGGAAAATCTATTCCATACTAAGTGTCTTGTAAAGGGGAGTGTGTGCACCTTGGTGATTGATAGTGGTAGTTGTACAAATGTTGCGAGCCATGCTATGGTAAATTTCTTGAAGCTACCAACTACACTACACACTAGTCCTTACAAGCTACAATGGTTGAACGATTGTGGTGAATTAAAGGTCACAAGGCAATGTATGATTCGGTTTAAGGTGGGAAACTACCACGATGAAGTGCTTTGTGACGTGATCCCAATACAAGCATGTCACTTGTTGTTAGGTAGACCATGGCAATATGATAGGTCTACTAAACACGATGGGAGGTCCAACCGGTATAAGCTTGAGAAGGATGGCCGAAAGGTCACACTTCATCCTCTTTCACCCTCCCAAGTAAATGAGTGGCATCAATAGATGAGAGAGTTGAAGGGAAAGGGGAAGGAATCCGAAAAGGGAGAAAAGGGAGGGAATGCCGTAGGTGAGGAAGTAGGGACATCCGCGGCTGTCCCAATGACAAGGGAGATAGAAAACGTAGTGATGTTGGCAAGGAGGAAAGAACTCTTCGTGGACCATGATGAAAACAAGCCGATGTTACTTTTGGCCCATTGTTTTAATACTAACCCCACTAATTCTTCCATTTCCCCTTTGATTTCTTATGTGTTGCAGGAGTATGAAGATGTATTTCCTCAAGAACTTCCGCAAGGATTGCCCCCACTTCGGGGAATTGAGCACCAAATTGATTTGGTGCCGGGTTCACAACTTCCAAACAAACCGGCCTATAGGAGCAATCCCATGGACACTAAGGAGCTTGAAAGACAAGTTGAGGAGCTTCTCAACAAGGGATACATCAAGGAAAGCATGAGTCCGTGAGCTGTTCTGGTGCTTTTGGTACCAAAGAAGGACGGAACTTGGCGCATGTGCGTCGATTGTAGAGCCATCAACAAAATCACTATAAGGTATCGTCATCCAATCCCTAGACTAGATGATATGTTAGATGAGCTCCACGGATCTTGTTTTTTTCTAAAGTGGACCTTAGGAGCGGCTATCACCAAATTCGCATGCAACCCGGTGATGAGTGGAAGACCGCATTCAAGACCAAATTCGGTCTATATGAGTGGCTGGTCATGCCCTTCGGCCTTACCAATGCTCCTAGCACCTTTATGAGGCTAATGAATCATGTAATGAAGCCTTATATTGGAAAGTTTGTGGTGGTTTACTTTGATGATGTGTTGGTGTATAGTAAATCTATTGATGATCATGTAATGCATTTGAGATGTGTGTTTGATGTGCTCCGAAAGGAGAAGCTGTATGCCAACATGGAGAAGTGTTCTTTTGGTGTTGATAAGGTTATATTCTTGGGTTTTGTCGTGAGCTCAAGGGGTGTGGAAGTGGACGATTCCAAGATAGACTCTATTCGAAGTTGGCCGACCCCTAAAACTATTGGAGAAATCCGAAGTTTCCACGGGTTGGCAAGCTTTTATAGGAGGTTTGTCAAAGGATTTAGTTCCATAGCAGCCCCCTTGACCGAGGTAATTAGAAAGGACGGACCCTTTAAATGGGGTGATGAGCAGGCTAGGGCTTTTGAGGCCTTGAAAGCTACGCTCATCTCGGCGCCTTTATTGCAATTGCCCGATTTTGATAAGATGTTTGAAGTAGAGTGTGATGCTAGTAAGGTTGGCATCGGGGTTGTTTTGATGCAAGAAGGTAAGCCCGTTGCTTATTTCAGTGAAAAGCTCAAAGGGGCAACTCTTAATTACTCAACTTATGATTTGGAGTTGTACGCCCTTGTTAGAGCTTTGGGAAATTGACAACATTATTTGTGGCCTAAGGAGTTTGTGATACGAACGGATCATGAGTCGTTGAAACACCTTAAGAGCCAAGACAAGTTGAATAGGCGTCATGCTAAGTGGATTGAGTTCATCGAGACTTTCCCTTATGTAATTCATTACAAAAGGGGAAAGGAAAATGTTGTTGCCGATGCCTTGTCTAGGAAGCATGTGCTTGTTGCTACCTTGTCTTCGAAATTGATGGGTTTGGAGAGCTTGCGGTTGTTGTATCCCGAGGATCCTACCTTTGCTCCTATTTTTAGGGAATGCGAAGAGTGGGGAAGGGACCGTTGGCTTAAGGAGAATGACCATTCCTCCTACTCTCGGTTCGATGGGTATTTGTTCAAAGGGAGGAGGTTGTGTGTTCCTTCTAGTTCTTGGAGGGAATTATTTGTGAGGGAGGCCCATGACGGAGGCCTCATGGGGCACTTTGGGGTAGACAAGACCCTCGGAATCTTAGAGGAGAACTTCTATTGGCCCAAAATGCGCAAAGATGTCACTAAATTTTGTAGTCAATGCGTGGCCTGCCGGAGTGCGAAATCTCGTCTCCTACCTCAAGTATTATACACCCCACTCCCTACTCCCCTTAGACATTGGTTGGACATTTCGATGGATTTTGTTTTGGGGCTGCCAAGGACTAGAAAGGGCCGAGATAGCATTTTTGTTATTGTTGATAGATTCTCTAAAATGGCTCATTTTATTCCATGTGCTAAAACCGAGGATGCTCGTAGTGTAGCTTCATTATTTGTTGAACATGTTGTAAAGCTTCACGGGGTACCGAGGACTATTGTGAGCGATAGGGACTCCAAGTTCCTAAGTCTCTTTTGGAAGTCCATGTGGGGTAGGCTTGGAACGAAGTTACTTTTCTCCACGTCTTGCCACCCACAAACCGATGGCCAAACGGAGGTAGTAAATAGAACCTTAGGGTCTATGCTACGTTCTATGGTTAAAGGTAAACTGACTTCATGGGAAGATCACCTACCTTTGGTGGAATTTGCATACAACCGGGTAATACATTCGAGCACGGGAATGACTCCCTTTGAATGTGTTTACGGCCTGAATCCCCTTACCCCTTTAGATCTCACTCCTTTGTCTAGTGATCTCATGACCAGCTTAGATGGAAATAAAAGAGCCGAGGCAATGAAGAAAATGCATGAGACGGTGCGGATCAAGCTTGAAAAGAAGAACCAAGAGGTTGCAAAAAGGGTAAACAAAGGGAGAAGAAGGCTTGTGCTTGAACCCGGAGATTGGGTGTGGGTGCATCTTCGAAAGGATCGGTTTCCAGCTCAAAGGAAGTCCAAATTGCACCCAAGGGGTGATGGTACTTTCCAAGTACTTGAGAGAATCAATGACAACGCCTACAAGATTGACCTTCCACCGGAATATCAAGTGCACAACACTTTCAACGTTGGTGATCTCTCCCTCGTGGATGCGGTTGAAGATGACCAAATGCTGAATTTGAGGTCAAATTCCTCTCAAGATGGAGAGGATGATACGGTTGGGGCAGCCTCCACAGGTACACGGCCTTTCACACGAAGCCAAGCTCGGGAATTACAAAAACTCCAAGCTTTGTTCATGCAAATGGCCGTGTGTGAGTTGGTGATTGAACCCACCAAGGACCTAAACGTTTTTATGTGTGAAGAGAGGTCTTAATGTGTAATAAACTACTCTCCAAGGTTGGCACAAGAAGCAAGGGCGGATGGGTCATTTTACCCCTTTTTGTTTGTAGTATAAATAGAACATGTTAGAGAGTTATTCCTTAGTTTTAGAATGCTGATTTTTGTAACCTAAAAACACTAAACATTTCTCTCTCTCTCTACTCTTAGAAGCCGCCCTATTATCTCACAAGTAGTGGAATACTTGTGTTGTCTCTTTGGATAGAAACAAGGGTTTTGAGGTCGTTGAGTGCCTCTTGGTCCTCGTAAGAACTTGGTGTTTATATTCATTAGACTTAGGGTCCTCTCTTGATGTTAGGGTTCTTAGTTTCTTGAATGTTATATGTCAAGTTATCTATCTTTCTTTATCTTGTTGTTGTTGTTGATTTTGCCATCTTAAAGTCTAGTGAAGCCGTGTGGGGCTCTTTTCGATTCACTAGCATTGTTATCTATCTTGTTGTTCTTGTGTTGTTGGACTGAAAAACCGAAACTTAAACTTGTTGTTCTTGTGTTGTTGGACTGAAATCCGAGCCTACTTGAAGCTCTTGGTGTTGTTGGTTTGATTTTGTATCAAGTAAAGTGGTATCCGAGTTTCAGTATCTAGAGTTGTGGTGATTGTGTTCATGGTCTGTGCATTCATGTATGTGTTCTCATGCGGCATCTTCATGATTATTCAGTTTATATATGGTGAATGTATGAGCCCTTACATTAGCCTACCTCATCTACATACTTGGTATATTCCTGTACTGATGCATTTGCGCTATGGTGTTTTATTTGACACCATAGGTTCAGAGGCACAGGATCCAGAGTATCCTTAGTAGTTCAATCCCAGTCAGCAGCAGTAACTGTGAGTCCTCTTCTTTCAAGGATGAATCTCAGTTTACTATTATTGCTTCAGACTTTGTTTATTTTCTATTTATGGAGTTAGTTGGGGACCTGTCCTATCAACTCCACAGTTCAGACAGTTTAGAGGCTTTTCAAATAGATATATTAGTATTCAATTTTCTATATTATGAGTATTCATAGATGTGTTGAACCTTATGGCTAGTTTCTATATTTATTTCAGATATTATGCAGTGTACAGGTACATATATTAGTAAAAAGTTAGATTGTGGTCCTTCGGGGTCATAAGCACCGTGTGACATCTCCGGATGGGATCTCGAGGTGTTACAAACTTAGTATCAGAGCCTAAGGTTCAAGAGTGTCCTAATGAGTCTGAAAAATCCGTATCTAGTAGGGTCTTATGCATGGGTGTGTAGCGCACCACATTTTTGTACAAGAGGATACAGGATGTTCTTAGGAGCAGTTTCCCTTCTTTCAGTGATCATTTTGTATGAGTGAGCATTAGCTCAAGTTGGTTCTTAGCCTAATCCATTTGTTTGTTCCAATTAGAGAGTATGCCTCCTCGCAGAGATTTTGTCCATAGGGTTAATGATCAGCCCACACAGCCAATAGATCTTGAGAATGAGAATGTGCCACCTGCAAAGTTTTGGGCAGCTTTTCAGGCGCTAGACCAAGCTGTGACTAGTGTTCAGGGCAATCGTCAGGTTGGAACCCTACCTCAGCAAGATGGGGACTCAGCCACAGCCAGAATCAGAAGTTTTATAAAAATGAACCCGCTCGAATTCTTTGGGTCTATAGTAGGTGAGGAGCCGTAACTTTATTTGGAGAAGGTGAAGAAGATCACCCAGATTATGCATATTTTTTAGAAAGAGAGTGTTAAGTTAGCATCTTATAGGTTGAAGGATGTTTCTCATGATTAGGTAGTGATGTGGGAAAAGAGTAGAGGGGAGAATGCAGCTCCTGTGACTTGGCTAGATTTTCAGAGTACCTTTCTAGATAGGTTTTTCCCGCTAGAGATGAGAGAGGCTAAGGTAGAAGAGTTCATGAACCTAAGGCAAGGTTCCATGGCCGTGAAAGAGTATTGTCTTAAGTTTAACAAATTAGCTAAGTATGCTCCTGACTTGATAGCTGACCCTAGAGCAAGTATGAGTGAGTTTGTGACTGGTGTATCCGGATTAGTGTTGAAAGAGTGTAGGACTACTATGCTTCTTAGAGATATGAACCTTGCTAGCTAATGATGCATGCGCAACAGATTGAGGGATATAAAATATAAAGGAGAGAGAGAGAGAGAGAGAGTAGAGAGCCAAGATAGGTAGTCATGGTTTCTCGCAGTCAGGGTCTCAAGGTGGTAGTAGTTCTCAGTATGGTCGCAGATTTTTAGTTCTATCTCCATCTTCAACCAGTGTACCCACACCTGTGTTTGGGGGTGTCAAATCTGAGGGAGTGCCAAGCTCCAAAGCCCAGAGTAGTACTAGTGGTATTCTTACCCATCTACATTGTGGAGAGTGTGAAAGGCACCACCAAGGTGTGTGTGGAGCCGGTAGTGATGTATACTTTGGGTGTGCTGAGCCAGGCCATAGAATGCGAGAATGTAGGGTGCTGACTCAGAGGGGTAGACTTCATGCGTTTCAAGCTCGTCTTGATCGAGAAATATCCCCTGAAATAGACCCGGGTATGTTATGATCCCTTCCTCTTTATGACATGCATCGATACATCCTTTGCTCCTATTTTGAGTTTATACATTGGCATGAGTCATGCATGAGTTTCAGATCTTGATCAGTCAATCATGACCAAGTTTGTAGGTGCCCCGCGCACTGCACCAGTATTTCAGCGAAGTGTGTTTAGAGGGACAAAGAGTCCCAAGGGGAAGATACCCCATAGTATTATGATGTTGCATTCCATTAGATTCATCCCGATGCATGTTCAGATTTTTATTATGAAGTTAGCATCAGTCGTTATTGCATTGTCAAGTCGTACTTTCGAAAGTCAGCTTAGCCGAACATTCATGCATAAGATATGCGCATTTAGTAGAAATGAGTTCATCTTGTCAGTGTGTGGTCAGTCATGCATACTTGAGATCAGCCCAGTTATGAGAATTCAACTATGAGTAGATTCAGTCAAGTATTACATGCACCAGATATGAATCATGCCCAGTGTGAGAACTCTATATATCAGTGGTTCCACTTGCGTAAGCATGACTTAAAATGTTTCCATTTCTTGAGTAGGTTCGGTTGATCTGTATTTTTAGTTTATCAAGCGACATTCGAGGACGAATGTTCCCAAGGGAGAGATAATGTCCCGCAAAATCCTCTTCCAGTCTGAGCCTTATAGCGTATTTGGTAGAGCAAAAATCTGAGTCTAAATGTTTCAGAAATATCTTCCAAAGTATGAAATACTTTGAATTGTGTGGAAATCTATTTGAGCATGAATGAAGATCATAGAGGTCCCTTAACTCAAGGACGAGTTGAAAGCTTTCCTATCGTTCAAGTTTTAGTGAGCGTAAAAACTTTGGTCAAATTCAATCGATCCTAATTCCTTGTATATATCGAATTAAAGGACCTAATATATATAAAATGAAAGATCTTTGAGTTATCTTTTCAACGATACTAATTTCTTCAAAAACCGATATCGAAGCAAAGAGGTATACTCATTTACTCCAGCATGTCTGGCTGAGAAACGGAGTGACGATATTCGTGATAAGCTGTCACGAGCGTGATGACCTATCACCAATGTCATTATCCCTGGGCATATTTCTACCCCTGGTGACGACATTTTTTGACAAGCCGTCACGCCCATGATGGCCTATTACCAATGTCGTCAACTTTAACCAGAAACTCAAAATTTCACCCTTTTGTGACGACAATTAGTGACGACCTATCACTAACTTGACGACTTGTCACAGATGTCATCAACTATTTTTTTCCAGCAATTTAAGTACGTTTTTGCAAGGGTATTATGGTCTTTTCCCACATTTTGGAGGTCTCTATATATATGAGGAACCCCATCCAAACCCCAATTCCTTCATCTACTATTCCAATACTCTTAAGAGAAAATATCTAAGGTTTTAATTCAAGAACCCTAATCTTCCAAAAATTCATCCATAATTATTCAAGATTTCTTCAAGAATCAAGTTTCTCATAGTGTGGGCTTTGAGAATTATTTATTACAAGTGCAGATAAAGTCTCAAGCATTAGAATTCATCTAATTTCAAAGATTAAGGTATGTAGATGTTGATTCTTGGGTCCCTTTCATCCAAGAAATTCAAGAACTCTTTTCAAAACTTAAAGATTTTTATGTTTATGAGTTGTTAATGATTTGTATGAGTTGAAATTTATGTTACATGTGTTTTTGAGTTTTGATTCATGTTTGTTTACAATATTCATGAGCCTTGACCCTAGTAGGTGGAATCCATGTGATATTTCTGATGAATCTTCCTTATGTTGCTTTCTATATGATGTGTTCATATCAAATGGGTGTACAAATGGTTTAATAAGCGAAACATGTTCCCCCTAGGTTTGATAAAGAGCTTAGGTGAAGCATAAGGGCCATTGTATCATGTTGAAGATGAAACCTCAAATTGTGAGTTAGTTTATGCATACCTTGTGTTTGATAAAATGCCCAAGTGAATAAATTAATCCATGGTAGTAGGAAATCCCCAAATAAGTGTGAACCCGTGTATGTCTAGTGTTTGTTGAAGGACCTTAGCGAATAAGTGGAGATGTGATAGTAGTAAATTCCCCAATTATGTGCTCTTGATATATGCTAAGTTTTTAATACATGCCAAGTGGTTAGTAAGTAAGTTATAACATGGTAGTATGAAGTTTCCCCAAGCTATGTGATATCCAAACATATGTCAAGACTGATTTTGTATGAAATAGTTGAGGTAAAACCTTGTTGAATGGAGTATGATAGAGTAGCATGTTTTCCCTATGTTATTATATGATTGTGATTCAGAGATACTTAAAGTGACCCCTTGGTGATTGGGATGATGAATAGATGTTTGTGATCCTTAAATGCTTGAGGTGATGTCTTAATGACTGTGAGATGCTTTCATGATTGTGATGATAAACGAATGCTTGTGATGATGAATGAATGTTTGTGATGATGAATGAATGATTATGGTAATGACTAGTCAAGAATGATTATGCTTTACTTTTATTTTATCGACTCTTGGGGGTATATATACCCGACAATAGAGCTATTGTATAGAGCCCATGTCAGTTTCTCGATAATTTCAGTCGAGCCATGATTCTCAAAACTCAGTGAACTCTGTATCCTCAGACAAGTGCAGAACTTAAGAAAGCTCAGTAATCTCAGTTATCTCTGTAATCTCTGTATCGCTAGTAATCTAGCCTCAGTCCAGTAATTAGCTCAGATCTAATGGTATTTAAGTGATTTAATTCTAATCTCAGAAGTGATTTGATTAATCTATTCAAGATCTGTATTATTAGTCAGATACCATGATTGGATACCTTTTCTGTCAGATACGAAACTAAGTAATCTCAGTGTAACTCAGTTAGATCTTTTGAGAAACATTATGAGTATAAGATTCAATTCAGTTATGTTGAGTTAAGATTTCAGTTCAGAGTCTTTCATTTGGTAGTAGAAACTAGCACCGAGCAAGGGAAGAGATGGCGGTTCCCCATCAGAGAGGCCGAGTCATTAGGAGCAATCCCTGAACTCCAGAACTGCGTAGTAAGCGCAGGATGTAAGAGTCCCTATAAGTAGAGGTTGTCACCGTTAAAGAGGTTTGACTATTATATTACCTCTGGCCGACTTCCTGCGAAGGTTATCCCATCAGAGAGGCTTGACGAGAGAGGTCTTTACCCATGGCACGGTATTGACACCGTTCCAGCTGAGGCTATTGGTTGGACCCCACCTGTGGTAGGTTAGGGCATGTCAGTTAAGTATCTACTTCCCACAATTGCAGTTTTAATATCAATCTTCAAAAATTAGGACTGTGTGGTGCAGTCATCTATCTCAGTGAGGATCTAAGATAGTTCCATTGATTCATGGACCATCCTGTCAGATAGGATTGGTCTCATATACAGATTTTCATTATCATATCTAGAGATCTACCGTCAGAGAGTCTTGATCTCGGTCTCAGACCATATTGTGTATTCTAATTAACATACCTAGAGATCTCCCGTCAGATAGGGTTGATCTCCATCTCAGATTCTATTGAGTATTCTTGTTGTCATATTCGGAGTTGATCATACTTCTTATGATTGATAATCACTTTCGAAATAATATGTTAGAAAAGTTGAACTGTAATCTTATCAGTCGAAAGCAATAAGCTCAGAATTCAGTCCTTGATGTAAGTACATCCAGACTCTCAATTATCAGTATCAGATGAGTCAGTGATTCAGTATCTCAGTGTCAGTAGTGAGTTGAGTCTGCAGTAAAGTGGTATTTGATTTTCAGTAGCTAGAGTTGCAGTGATTATGTTCATGGTCTGTGCATTCATGTATGTGTTCTCATATGGCATCTTTATGATTATTCAGTTTAGATATTGTACATGCATGAGCACTTGCATTAGCCTACCTCATCTATATACTCGGTACATTTTTGTACTAACGCATTTGCGCTATGGTGTTTTATTTGACACCATAGGTTTAGAGGCACAGGATCCAGAGTAACCTCAATAGTTTAGTCCCAGTTAGCTTTAGTAGCAGTGAGTCCTCTTCTTTCAAGGACGAATCTCAGTTTACTATTTTTGCTTCAGACTTTGTTTATTTTCAGTTGACGGTGTTACTTTGGGACCTTTCTCATCATCTCCATAGTTCAGACAGTTTAGAGGCTTTTCAGATAGATGTATTAGTATTCATTTTTCTGTATTATGAGTATTCATAAATGTGTTGAACCTTATGGCTAGTTTCCGTATTTATTTCAGATATTATGCAGTGTATAGGTACAGATATTAGTAAAGGGTTAGTTTGTGGTCCTTTGGGGTCATAAGCACCGTGTGACATCTCGGGATGGGATCTCGGGGAGTTACAAACTTGGTATCAGAGCCCAAGGTTCAAGAGTGTCCTAGGGAGTCTGAAAAGCCGTATCTAGTAGGGTCTTATGCATAGGTGTGTAGCACGCCACATTTATGTACAAGAGGCTACAAGATGTTCTTAGGAGTAGTTTCCCTTCTTTCAGTGATCATTTTGTGCGAGTGAGCATGATCTCAAGTTGGTTCTTATTCTAATCCACTTATTTCTTCCAATTAGAGAGTATGCCTTCTCGCAGATATTTTGTCCGTGGGGTTGATGATCATCCCCCACAACCAATAGATCCTGAGAATGAGAGTGTGTCACATACAGAATTTCGGGTAGCTTTTCAGGCGCTAGCCCAAGTTGTGACTAGTATTCAGGGCAATAGTTAGGCTGCAACCTACCTCAGCAAGATGGAGACTCAGCCACAGCCAGAATCAGAAGTTTCATGAAAATAAACTTGCCCAAATTCTTTGGGTCAGTAGTAGGTGAGGACCTGCGCTTTATTTAGAGGAGGTGAAGAAGATCACCCAAATTATACATGTTTCTGAGAAGGAGAGTGTTGAGTTAGCATCTTATAGGTTGAAGGATGTTTCTCATAATTGGGTAGTAATGTGGGAAAAGAGTAAAGGGGAGAATGTAGCACCTGTGATTTGGCTAGAGTTTTAGAGTACCTTTCGAGATAGGTTTTTCCTACTAGAGCTGAGAGATGCTAAGGTAGAAGAGTTCATGAACCTAAGGCAAGGTTCCATGACCGTGAAATAGTATTGTCTTAAGTTTAACCAATTAGCTAAGTATGCTCCTAACTTGATAGCTGACCCTAGAGCGAGTATGAGTAAGTTTGTGACTGGTGTATCTGGGTGAGTATTGAAAGAGTGTAGGACTGCTATGCTTCATAGAGATATGGAACTTGCTATACTGATGATGCATGCATAATAGATTGAGGAAGATAAGATAAAAGAGAGACAGAGAGTGAGTAAGAGAGCCAAGACATTGTCTTGGTTTCTCAAAGTCAGGGTCTCAAGGTAGTGGTAGTTCTTAGAATGGTCAGAGATTTTTAGTTCCAGCTCCATCTTCAGCTAGTGTACCCGCACCTATGTTCAGGGGTGTCAGATCTGAGGGAGCGCCAAAGCCCAGAGTAGTACTAGTGGTCTTCGTACCCATCCACGTTCTGGAGAGTATGGCAGGCGCCAAAAAGGTGTGTGTGGAGCTAGTAGTGATATATGCTTTGGGTGTGGTGAGTCAGGCCATAGAATGCGAGAATGTAGGGTGCTGACTCAGAGGGGTAGACTTTATGCGTTTCAGGCTCGCCTTTATCGGGAAAGATCCCCTGAAATAGACCCGGGTCTGTTATGAGCCCTTCCTCTTTATGACATGCATGGATAGATCCTTTGCTCCCATTTTGAGCTTATACATTAGCATGAGTCATGCACGAGTTTCAGATCTTGATTGGTCAATCATGACCCAGTCTGTAGGTGCCCCGTGCACCGCCCCAGTATTTCAGCGAATTGTGTTTAGAGGGACAAAGATTCCCAAGGGGGAGATACCCTATAGTATTATGATATTGCATTCCATTAGATTTATCCCGATGCATGATCGGATTTTCATTATGAAGTGAGCATCAGTCGTTATTGCATTGTCAAGTCGTGCTTTCGAATGTTAGCTTAGCCAGACATTCATGCATTAGATATGCTCATTTAGTAGAAATAAGTTCAACTTGTCAGTGTGTGATCAGTCATGCATTCTTAAGATCAGCCCAGTTATGAGAATTCAGCTATGAGTAGATTCAGTCATGTATTACATGCACCTGATATGAATCATGCCCAGTGTGAGAACTCTATATGTCAGTGGTTACAGTAGCGTAAACATGCCTAATGTTTCCGTATCTTGAGTAGGTTTTGTTGTTCCTTATTTTTAGTCTATCAAGCGACATTCGAGGACAAATATTCCTAAGGGGAAGATAATATAATGCTCCGTAAAATCCTCTTCCAGTCTGATCTTTAGAGCGTATTTGGTAAAGTGAAAATCTGAGTCTAACTGTTTCAGAAATATCTTCCCAAGTATGAAATACTTTGAATTTTATGGGAATCTATTTGAGTATGAATTAATATCATAGAGGCCCCCTAACTCAAGGACGAGTTGAAAGCTTTCCTATCGTTCAAGTTTTAGTGAGAGTCAAAACTTTGGTCAAATTTAATCGATCATAACTCCTTGTATTTACCTAATTCGAGGACCTACTATATATCAAATGAAAGATCTTTGATTTATATTTTCAAAGATACCAATTTCATCAAAAACCAATATCACAACAAAGAGTTACGTCTATTTTACTCCATCATGTCTGGCTGAGAAACGGAGTGACTACATTCGTGATAAGCTGTCACGAGTGTGACGACCTATCACCAATGTCATCATCCCTGGGCAGATTTCTACCCTTGGTGACAATATTTTGTGACAATCCATCACGCTCGTGATGGCCTATCACAAATGTCGTCAACCTTAACCAGAAACTCAAAATTTCACCCTTTTGTGACAATAATTCATGACGACCTATCACCAACTTAATGGCTTGTCATAGATGTCGTCGGCTATTTTTTCCAGAAATTTAAAGATATTTTTGCAAGGATATTTTGGTATTTTCCCACCTTTTGGAGGTCTCTATAAATATGAGGAACCCCATCCAAACCCTAATTCCTTCATCTACTCTTCCAATTCTCTTAATAGAAAATATCTAGGGTTTCAATCCAAGAACCCTAATCTTCTAAAAATTCATCCATAATTCTTCAAGATTTCTTCAAGAATTAAGTTTCTCATAGTGTGGTCTTCGAGAATTATTTATTACAAGTGCGGATAGAGTTTCAAGTGTTAGAATTCATCCAATTTCAAAGATTAAGGTATGTAGATGTTGATTCTTGGGTCCCTTTTATCCAAGATGCTCAAGAACACTTTTCAAAACTCAAATATTTTTATGTTTATGAGTTGTTAAAGATTTGTATGAGTTGAAATTGATGTTACATATGTTGTTGAGTTTTTATTCATGTTTGTTTACAAGATTCATGAGCCTTGACCCTAGTAGGTGGAATCCATGAGATATTTGTGATGAATCTTCCTTATATTGCTTTCTATGTGATGTGTTCATGTCAAATGGGTGTATAAATGGTTGAATAAGCGAAGCATGTTCCCCTAGGTTTGATAAAGAGCTTAGGTGAAGCATAATGGACATTGTAGCATGTTGAAGATGAAACGCCAAATTGTGAGTTAGTTTATGCATGCCTAGTGTTTGATAAAATGCCCAAGAGAATGAATTATTCCATGGTAGTAGGAAATCCCCAAATAAGTGAGAACCCGTGCATGTCTAGTGTTTGTTGAAGGACCTTAGTGAATAAGTGGAGATGTGATAGTAGTAAATTCCCCAATTATGTGCTCTTGATATATGCTAAGTTTTTAATACATGCCAAGTGGTTGGCAAGTAAGTTATGACATAATAGTATGAAGTTTCCCCAAGCCATGTGATATCCAAACACACGTCAAGACTAATTTAGGTGTGAAATAGTTGAGGTAAAACCTTGTTGAATGGAGTACGATCTAGTAGCAAGTTTTCCCTACGTTATTATATGATTGTGATTTAGAGATGCTTAAAGTGTCCCCTTAGCGATTGTGATGATGAATAGATATTTGTGTTCCTTAAATGCTTGAGGTGATGTCTTAATGACTGTGAGATGCTTTAATGATTGTGATGATAAACGAATGCTTGTGATGATAAATAAATTCTTGTGATGATGAATGAATGATTGTGGTGATGACTAGTCAAGAATGATTATGGTTTACTTTTATGTTATCGAGTCCTAAAGGTATTTATACTCGATAATAGAGTTGTTGTCTAGAGCATGTGTCAGTTTCTTGATAATTTCAGTCGATCCATGATTCTCAAAACTTAATGAACTATAGAACTTTGTATCCTTAGACAAGTGCAGAACTTAAGAAAGCTCAGTAATCTCAGTTATCTCTATAATCTCTGTATCACTAGTAATCTAGCCTCAGTCCTGTAATCAAATTAGATCTAATAGTATTAAAGTGATTTAATTCTAATCTCAGAAGTGATTTGAGTAATCTATTCAAGCTCTATATCGTCAGTCAAATACCATGATTCAATACCTTTTCTGTCAGATACGGAACTAAGCAATCTCAGCGTAACTCAGTCAAATATTTTGAGAAACATGATGAGTATCAGATTTAGTTCAGTTGTATTCAGTTAAGATTTCAGTTCAGATTCTTTCATTTGGGAGTAGAAACTAGCACCGAGCGAGGGAAGGAATGTCGGCTCCCCGTCAGAGAGGTCGAGTCGTTATGAGCAATCTCTGAACCACAGAACTACGTAGCCATCGCAGGATGCAAGAGTCTCAGTCATTAGAGGCTGTCACCGTCAGAGAGGTTTGACTATTATATTCCCTCAGGTCGACTTTTTGTAAGGGTCATCCCTTCAGAGAGGCTTGACCAGAGAGGTCTTTACCCATGGCACGGTATTGACACCCTTCCAACTGGGGTTACAGGTTGGACCCCACCTGTGGTAGGTTGGGGCATATCGGTTAAGTAACTACTTCCCACAATTGCAGTTTCAGTATCAATATTCAGAAATCAGGACTATGTGGTGCAGTCGTCTATCTCAGTGAGGAACTCAACTAATTCCATTGATTCATGGATCATCCCGTCAGATAGGCTTGGTCTCATATACAGATTCTCATTATCATATCTAGAGATATCCCCTCAAAGAGGCTTGATCTTAGTCTCAGACCATGTTGAGTATTCTTATTAACATACCTAGAGATCTCCCGTCAGATAGGCTTGATCTCCATCTCAGATTTTGTTGAGTATTCTTGTTGTCAGATTTGGACTTGATCATACTTCTTATCATTGATAATCGCTTCCAGAATAATATGTTAGAAAAGTTGATCTCTATCCTATCAGTCGAAAATAGTAAGCTCAGAATTCAGTCCTTGATATAAGTACATCTAGACTCTCAGTTATTAGTATCAGATGAGTCAGTGATTCAGTATCTCAATGTTAGTAGTGAGTTAAGTCTGTAGTAAAGTGGTATTCGAGTTTCATTATCTAGAGTTGTGGTAATTGTGTTCATGGTCTGTGCATTCATGTATGTGTTATCATGCGGCATCTTCATGATTATTTAGTTTAGATATTGTGCATGCATAAGCACTTGCATTAGCCTACCTCGTCTACATCCTCGGTACATTTCTGTACTGACGCATTTGCGCTATGGTGTTTTATTTGACACCATAGGTTAAGAGGCACAGGATCTAAAGTATCCTCAGCAGTTCAGTCCCAGTCAGCAGCAGTAGCAGTGAGTCCTCTTCTTTCGAGGGCGAATCTCAGTTTACTATTATTGCTTCAGAATTAATTTATTTTTAGTTGACGGAGTTAGTTGGGGACATGTCCCATCAACTCCACAGTTCAGACAGTTTAGAGGCTTTTCAGATAGATATATTAGTATTCAGTTTTATATATTATGAGTATTCATAGATGTGTTGAACCTTATGGCAAGTTTCCGCATTTATTTCAGATATTATGCAGTGTATAGGTACAGATATCAGTAAAGAGTTAGCTTGTGGTCCTTCGGGGTCATAAGCACCGTGTAACGCCTTGGGATGGGATCTCGGGGTATTATATGATCACAAACCTACCTTGGTACTGCAAAGTACCTTCATCACTGATCTCAAAGACTATTACCTTATGCATACCCACATTACTCTTGATTCTCACCAAGATGGAATCTAGCACTTGTTTCTTCATAATCTTTGAACCAAAAGATGACTGAACCATTTCCTGTACCATCACACAACCGTATTTTGAGTCTAAGATCCAAAATCCAAGATTAGCTAAGCGGTGAATATCCTTCACCAATTCCTACCTGCCTTCCTCCACAGGAGCCAAACTCCATATGGATAACCTTGTAAGAGAACCAACAACCATGTTAGCCTTACATGGTAATAGTAAAGACTCATGTCATAGTCTTTGAGAAGATCTAACTATCTCGTTTTCTTGAGATTTAGCTCCTTCTGAGTGAACATAAACTATAGAATCTTATGATAAAAAAAGATGTCTACGTTCACTCCACACAAATAATGCCGCTAGAATTTCAAAGCAATGACCACCTCAAACATATCTAAATCATTAGTAGGATAATTCCTCTCATGCACCTTCAACTACCTAGCAGCATAGGTAATCACCTTCCCATGCTATATCAAGACACAACCAAGCCCTACTCGAGGTGCATCGCAATAAACCACATCAGTGGCCTCTGGCAATATCAAAATTAGAATCGAAGTTAGATTATGTTTCAACTTCTCCAAAGTCCACTCACAAGTATTCGACCAAGAAAACTTCACCTTTTTTTGAGTCAACTTGGTTAAAGGAGTAGCTATCGTCGAAAAGCTCTCCATAAACCATTGATAATACCCAGGAAAACCCAAGAAGCTCCGAATATTGGTTAGAGTCGTGGGTCTAGCCCACTTTTTAACCACAACCACCTTTTGATGATCCACCATGATCCCCTTTCTAGAAATAATATGATCAATAAAAGTCATAGCAATAAACCAAAACTCACACTTTGAGACCACACAGGGGTGATTAGCAAGATCTACCTCACTATTGCAATAAACCATAATGTCATCATTAAACAAAATGACAGAGATTTAAGAACTACCTGAAAACCCATTTCATCAAGTCGGTAAATACCATCGATGCATTAGTCAAACCAAATGACATCACCAAGAATTCAAAGTACCCATAACAAGTACGAAAAGCCGTTTTAGGGATATCATCCTCCCTAATCTTAAGATAATGATGCCCATACCGAAGATCTATCTTAGAGGAAAACTTGGGACCTTGCAACTGATCAAACAAGTCATCTAACCTTGGAAGAGAAAACTTGTTCTTGACCGTTACCTTATTTAACTATTGATAGTCAATGCACATCCTTAGGGTACCATCCTTCTTGTGCAGGAACAACGCTAGTGCACCCCAAGGGGATACACTAGGTTGAATAAATCCCTTATCCATATGATCCTTAAGTTGCTACTTGAGTTCCCTCAACTTAGTCAGAGCCATTCTAAAAGAAGGAATAGGTATTGGAGAGTTTTCAGAACTAAATCAATACCAAACTCTATTTACCTATAGAAGGAACACTAGGAAGATCATTTGGAAAGAACTTTGGAAACTCATTTACCACCAGAATCGAATGAAAAGAAGAAACCTCCGAGTTAGAATCTTTAACCTAGACCATGTGATAAAGATAACCTTTATAGATTAAACTTCGAGCTCTAACATAAAAAATTAAACTTCCACCTAGGAGCTAGGGAACCACCCTCCCACTATACAATTGGTTCACCAGGGAACCTTAAGAGAACCTTACAGGTTCGACAATCCAAGGACTTGTAACAAGAGTGTAAACAATCCATCCCATGAATAACACAAAGTCTACCATATCAAATTCAAATAAATCCACCAAAGTCTGCCTACCATTAACATATACCACACACACCCTATAGACTTTCTTAGAAATAACTGAGTCACCTATCGAGGTAGAAACAAAGAAAGGATCTGATACAACCTCAAGATCCAAACCAAAACACACAGTTACATATGTGGTCACATAGGAAAGAGTGGACCCCATATCAAGCAAACAATACACGTTATGAGAAATGAGTTTTAATATACCAGTAACAACATTAGTTGATGCCTCAGATTTCTATTGAGATGCAAGAGCATACAATTTATTCAGGTGCGTACTGGTATCAGAAGTAGGAGAATACACCAAAGCTGCACCACTAGGCGCAGGAGTAGAAGATGAAGTAACCAAAGCTTTGACCGCTCCCAAAGCTCCCTTACCAACCCGACAATTCTTGAGCATATGTCTTGGCTAACAATATTTAAAACACTTGTCTCTACCTTGGTAATAATAGCCTTAATAAAGACGACCATAGAACCGACAGAAGGGTATAAAAAGCTGACTGACCCTAACTCGCTTGAGATTAGCCACCCTATTCCTAAAAATTATCACTACCTTGCAAACGCCTGTCACCCTGCCTTTAATAAGGAGCCTAGCAGTAGAGAAGGAACAAAAACTCTACCACTTATTCTTTAGCCATTTACCTCCATCCTAACTACCATGATGCTAAGCACCACTCTGTTCATAGAACTTGCTCCTCTTACCCTTCATTTCCCCAACTCTTCATGTTTCCCCTTTTTGTCCTCCACCTTTTGCGTGTGGACAACCCATCTTAAAATATTCATATCCTTAACCAGCAAAATAGTCTAGATTTTAAGGATCAAATCCTAATATAGCTCAGAAGAGAACTTTATCATTCCCTCCCTCATTTTAGCCACCAAATCAAGAGCATACCTTTATAGTTGATGAAAACTTAAGGTACATTCCTTGACAGACGTCTTACTTTGCATGAGATTCACAAACTCCTCTGTCTTTGCCTCCCTCAGCACTTGAGGAAAGAAATAATCTAGAAAAGCATTAGAAAAAGCATCCCATAAGGACAACTCCTCCACATCACCTCTATACCTATACCACTTCTCGTATCATTAGCATGCAATATCCTTGAGCTGATAAGATGTAAAGTTTACACCTTCCACATTAGTAGCCTGCATCACCCTGATTTTCTCCCCACGATGATGTCGTGACTGATTTGCTCCCCACGATTATCAAGTTTCAACATGAGTTGTTGGAACTCGTCAAAATAGGCCATCACACTCTTGCCTCCTTGCCGCAAGCCATATAATCTAGCAAGCAACTCATGACGATATCTTTCGGGAAGGTATCGTTGTCTCATCAAATACCTCAACCGATACCAAGGTGGTGGCTGCCCATCGACTAATTCATTACCAAATCGTTTAACATACTCCCACCAAGTGTTAGCATAGCCCTCAAGGTGAGATATAGCGTAGCAACTCTTCTTTTCGTCCGAGATGTCATTAACTTGGAAAACTTTGTCACAAGCCGATTCCCAAGTTAAGTAGGTCTCGGGATCACTTTCACCCTTAAAGATGGGTAGGCTCAACTTGATGGTGTTGATGCCTACGTCTCTCTCTTGGTGTCGGTTTCCCCTATCTCCATACCCCCAGTATCTCCTAGGTTCTCCTCGACCCCCTCTTAACTCCTCCTCCCTCATATAAGCATCATCAAAGGCTCCATCTCCTTCATACTCCTCTCTACCGTATCCTTCAAAGTGGGCTGGTCGGCCTTGGCCATTTTGATTCGGAGGATTTGGAATTTGTGGTCTTTGGTTTAATGGAGCTTGGAATGGAGGGTTCGGATTTAGTGGAGGTACTTGGCGTCCAAATCCCTCTTGTGGAATTGGAGGGGCTTAGAAATGTAGTGGTCTAGTGGAGTCTCGGTTTGGAGGAAAATAGGTAGTTTGGCTTGCGGTATTTAGTGGAGCTTAGGGTGCATTTAGCATTTGGTGGACTGTTTCGGGGGTGATGGTTGCGGAGGAGGTCCTATCATGACCATTGGTAGATACATGTAGAGGAGTAGAAGGACGAGAGTTCCTTTGACTCTCCACTTGTTCTAATCTCCTACTAATAGTCGACACTTCCCCCTTTATTGCTGCCAAGTCCCCTCTCACGGCCCCAAATTCCGAATTCAACCTTTCAAGTGTCCGGGTAACGGCCTCAAGAGTGACCCTCATAGAATCAAGGGCATTAGTATCCACACTATGAGACGTAGTTCCTTCCATTGTCAAGATATTATCCGCTTTAGTTCACCACAAGTTCGTGTTCCACAAGTGTTGTATAATTGGCTAGTAACCGTGAAATTTTTAAGGTATGAGTAAGCTCTTATCCGGAATGGATTCTTGTTTGAAGACTCAAAGAATTCTTGCCGGACTAGAGTCAAAAATCAGCAACTCATTCAAACGAATAAAAGCACTCAAATAAACGTTGACACGAACAAACGGTTCAAGGATCTAGTTGACAACCTAGTAGGAATGTACTAGTTTGTTAATTAGTTCTAGGACCAAGTAAGGGAAACCAAGGATCAACAATTAGCAACCAAAGAATATCCTAAGTTGAGCTTATAGTGACGTGGCAGCATGCAATGGTTCCACACGTTTTTCTTCTCTCTTTTTTTTTTGTTAATATTCACACAACTTGTTATAGTTTGCAAAGTGTTTTTGGTGGGAAAAATAAAATCTTGTAGTATTTCACCCTTTTCAAACTCAAGAAAGTGATGTTTGGTAGACTAATCCCACAAAACAAGGCTCCTTGAATTAGGGAAAAGTGATTGACAAGACTAAAAGGTGATGGGTGCAAGTCTTTCACAACAACTTTATAGCTTGTCTTACAACTTGAGCACACAACAAGATGAACAAGATGAACACCTCAACAATCTTCTTCAACTTCTTTAGCACATAAACACAACATCCACCGATTTTATTTCTTTTTGGTCATCAACAACATACAACTTTCGGCCACTTCAAGTCACTACACAATGTTCAAGTTTTCAAGCTCAACTTTTGGATCTAGACACCTTAGTGTTGGTGAGAAAGAAACCAACACTAGGAACTCACTAAACAAGAAAAATAACACTTAGATCTAGACATGCAACATCATTCTCGGATTCTACTTTTAATGGACAGATTTTTAGAATTTCCTTTTGGTGTTGTTTGTTTAAGCCGTGTACTAGCCCAAGATGGGTTATGTTGGAACACAACCGGTTTTGCTTTGATACCAAATGATACAAAATCAAACCAACAACACCAAGAGCTTCAAGTAGGCTCGGATTTCAGTCCAACAACACAAGATCAACAAGTTGAAAGTTTCGGTTTTTCAGTCCAACAACACAAGAATAACAAGATAAATAACAATGCTAGTGAATCGAAAAGAGCCCCACACGGCTTCACTAGACTTTAAGATGACAAAATCAACAACAACAACAAGATAAGGAAAGATATATAACTTGACATATAACATTCAAGAAACTAAGAACCCTAACATCAAGAGAGGACCCTAAGTCTAATGAATATAAACACCAAGTTCTTACGAGGACCAAGAGGCACTCAACGACCTCAAAACCCTTGTTTCTAGCCAAAGAGACAACACAAGTATCCCTCTACTTGTGAGATAGTAGTGGCGGCTTCCAAGAGTGGAAGAGAGAGAGAAAAGTTTAGTGTTCTTAGGTTACAAAAATCAGCATTCAAAAAGTGAGGACTAACTCTCTAACATGTTCTATTTATACTACAAACAAAAGGGGTAAAATGACCCATCCGCCCTTGCTTCTTGTGACAACCTTGAAGAGTAGCTTATTACACATTAAGACCTCTCTTCACACATAAAAACGTTTAGGTCCTTGGTTGGTTCAATCACCAACTCACACACGGCCACTTGCATGAACAAAGCTTGGAGTTTTTGTAATTCCCGAGCTTGGCTTCGTGTGAAAGGCCGTGTACCTGTGGAGGCTGCCCCAACCGTATCAATTAGTCACCTCACCATGAGGAGGACTAATAGCAATCAGAGGAACTCTAGAAAAATCAAGGATAGGACACAGAGAACGAGTGCAAACTCAAGGTATAAGACGTACCTTATCAACATCATCCCTAGATAGGACAGAAGAATTTTCTTGTGTTCTAGATAGTTGAGCCATGATCTAAAAAGTGAACAACCAAGGATTAGAGAAGAATTCTAGGACTTAGACTCCAATCTTTAAATAGAATACAAAGAAAGTGAAATATTTCTAAATGCCCTGTAGCCTCTCTCTTATGAGTGTGGCATGCTACACCTTCTTAAAAGAGACCCTACCAGACATGTCGTTGTGGACTTCTAATTGACCATGAACCTAAATCTCTGATACCAACTTGACCCGACCCAATCGGAGTCCTTGTCTTTATGGGCATCCCAAGTCTGATCGAGACCGGAGACCACCTTATTACCCAACCTAACCTCCAGCCATTGCCTTGAGTTAGCTGAATTTCAATCATAAAACAAATAACATAACTATCCTAATTATAGACTCTGCGATAGGATCACAACTGTGACCGACCAAATTGAGTACAACCATCCCATCCCAATCGTCAAACTATACCAAGCCAAACCAAAACCATAAATTTGACCATTACTAAATAAATTTCACTAATAATTAAATATATGATCTCAAAATAAAGTATGATGGAACAATGAGAAATTTTGTCCAATGAGGTCAGCCCTAATAATAATGTCAATACTAAGGCTGACACCAATACTGATCCCACCTATTCCAACCTATTGTAGTGCCATAAAAGCCTCTAACCAAAAGAATACATATCTAATAAGGACATGCCCCTCACTATAGCCAAATCTAATATCCATTAATCATCCAGAGTATGAAATGACATCCATGAAATAAAGCCTTTAAATTAGATGGAAACTCACCACTTAAATCCAAAGCTGACCTCTAAATATCTGAATGCTAAGAAGAAGGAGTAGAACGGTCAGTTCCTACATCATGTGGGATATAGCTGCTCGAAGACAAGATAGTCGGTTAATGCTAGCATGAACTCAGGATAAGGAAAAAATAATGCCGATAATAAAACAAAGTAAAACTATATATATACACACAAACCATACATATATATATATATATAACCATGATGGGAAAAGGAATCAGTTTTAGCATTTCATTAAAACCTTTACCCGGGATGTGTTTCTTTGTCGTCCTAAAACTACCCATGGGGAACATTGGTTCAGCTCTCCCTGTAGAAAGGACCCCGGTGAGAAAAGCCACACGACCAATAAAAATAACCTGGGAAGACAAGTATATCCCCCAAAATATATAGTGTGACATTATACATATGATCATTAGGACCAAACCGCACATTGACAAATATGTGTTTCATGTTTTAATCCCCCCAAGACCTCCACCTTCAATGGCTTTGCAATACCCCCTTTCTTTAAGCCCAATTAAAAACATTTTCCAACTAAACCATTATGCCATTAATATTGACCAGGGCTATTAATAGTGTTATCCTCATACCGACTATAACTTCCAGGTATTGTCCTTAGCCAATCCTTAGAGGATTCTAATTAAACCAAAACCATGGCCACCAAGGCCTTTCCAATCTATTTAAAACCATTTAAACCATTCAAACCATTTAAACCATTCAAACCATTCATATCATTTAGGGTTCCATTACCAAGTTAAAACCATGCATAAGTTCCATTGAAAAACAAATATTATATTAAAAGCATGGTTATAGGTATTTGATCAAACACATTGGGGGCATAGTATTTCAAAACCAAATCCATTATGAAATAACCATTACGATACAACCAATTATCCAAAACCACCATTAATGCATATAAAAGATAATTAAAACATGGGAAAACCATAACCAAGAATTTATAACTAAAACCCCCAAATCATATTTGAATACCAAAAATCATACAATATTCAAATCATAAAAACATTTTACAAAGCCATGCCTTTAGTTGGAACTAACAATAAAGGAAAAGAACATGCATTAAAAATATGATGATGGAGAGAAATCACCAAGATAAGCCCCAATTTACTCCTTAAGATGAAACCTTGGCTTTCTTTGCCCAAAACTCTAGAGAGAATTTAAGAGTGTTTTCTAAGTTTTTAACATTAGGATAATAGGGCAAATAACCTCCCAATAGGAATATATTTGTGGGACCTCATTAGGATAAGTGGGGAAATATCCAAATTGCCCTCACTTAAACTACATTTAATTCCCGCTATAGGGTATGATTGACCCTTACGAGTTGTACCCATCCTGTATGAGTGGTACCCACCTCTCATACCTTAGGATTACCCATTGGACCCAACACTGTCCAAGGTATGACACATCCAAACCCAAGTCATATCCAGGTGTATGAATAGTACCCACAAACTATACCCCTAGTAGAATAGAATCTAGGAGGTTTGAATATTGACTACCATACGAGTCTAGAATATAACTCATACCCTAGATTACAACTCATGGTGAGCCATTTATACTCATATCCAACTTAAGTTACCAAGTCTAAGATTAATTGAAGTAACCAAACAACTCATACCCAACTATACAACACGTACCACCTAAATCATACCCATTCTAGTAACTACATCCATCCCACAAACCAACACTGGTTAGCGTACGGCTGGACAATACCACCTATACCCAAGTGTATGAATCATTTCCCAAAGTCATATCTTTCCAAAAACTAGAAATCAAGAAAATTTTCTAAGGTCCAAAAACCAGGGTGTTTCAGGTTCATCCTGGTTTGACAAAAATATATCATGATCTTAAGAGATTTATTGGTGGAATAATATGAAGTGCAATATTGAATTTTTTTGGCTAACTACATAATTGTGTCAGCAAGTGAAGGTGGAGCACTTGAGGCCAGTAGGTTGACTCAAGAGATTGAGCTGCCAGTATGGAAATGGGAAATAATTAATATGTATTTGGTTACAGGTCTTCCGTGGTCTCGCCATACGTTTGATTCTATATGGGCCATCATGGTTAGGATAACTAAGTTCTCTCATTTCTTTCCTATAAGGACTAATTTTTTTCTTGAGGACTTTGCAAAGTTGTATACCTAAGATATCGTGAGGTTACCTGGTGCTCCAGTTTTTATCATTTTTTATTGTGGTACCCATTTATCATCTCACTTTTTGAGGCTATTCTAGGGATGCTTGGGGACTAAGGTAACCCTTAGTACCACTTTTCACCCAAAGACAGATGGGCAAGCAAAAAGAAGAAATTCAGGCCTTGGAAGATATGCTTTGAGCTCTGTGTATTTTATTTTAGTGGTAGTTGGGTTTATCACTTACCTCTCATAGATCTCGCATATAACAATAATTATCACTCTAGCATTGGTATGGCTCTGTTTGAGTATTTATATGGTAGGAGGTGTAGGTCTCCTATTGGGTTATTTAAGGTTTGTGAAAGTATACTATTTGGTCCTCATTTGGTTCACCAAGCCATGGAGAAGGTGAAGTTGATTTGGGATAGGCTTTAGGCTGGCCAAAGTCGCCAAAAGTACTATGTGGATGTGTGACAAAGGGAGTTAGAGTTTAATGTTGGTTACTAGGTGTTCTTAAAAGTGTCTCCCATGAAGGTTGTGATACGATTTGCGAAGAAAGAGATGCTCAATCCCCATTATGTTTGTTAGTATTTTGTTTTGAAGATGGTTGGTTATGTTGAATATGAATTTGAGTTTTCTTCTAGTTTAAGAACCATTCATTCGGTGTTCCATATTTTGAAATTGAGAAAGTCTTGGGTGATCCTTCATTGGTTGTTCCTTTTAAAGGTGTAGGCATTTTGAATTCCTTATTTTATGAGAAAGTTTTAGTGGAGATATAGGATGGATAATTTCATCGGTAGCAGACAAAAGATGTGTCTTTGGTAAAGGTTATTTGGAGGAACCAAAAGTTTGAGGAATCTACTTGGGAAGCCGAGGAGAAAATGAAGTCTAAGTATCCGTTCCTGTTCATTAGTATTGAAAATCGTGCTTAAGGTATGTGTGTGATCTCAACATTATAGTTTTCTGTCTTTGTAAAAGGTAAGTGTTTGTGTTAAATTATGTTAACACCCATCTTTTGAGGATGAATGATCCTAAGGGGGAGAATGTAACATACCAGACTTTTGGTCCTTAAAAATTTTGAAAATTTTATCCTCATTGTCCAGACTACTTCTTTGTCTTAAGAGAGCACCACAATTGCAGATTAATTATTTCTTTAACTTAAAGTGTTCCACCTATCAGGGCAGTTTATCTCCCAACTAGAGGTAGGATGCATGGTCATAATTTAGAGTCCTCGTGAAGGTTCTTAGGTAGGTAGGATAGGTTATCGGTTAGGTGTCCATTTAGGTGGAAAGCATGGTTAGTTGTATGCCATACCTGCTAGACCTGAGGCTGAGTCTTTGAATATTTTTATCACAAGTATGATCTCGGTGTACCATTTAGTCGGGTTTTCCTTTGTTTGATCCGAGATCCACTTATTCTTATATGTCTTCTTATTATGCTCCACAGTTACAGTTAACCTGGGATTTCATTATCTATGCCATTATGTGTATCTACTATTATGGGTGATTCCTTAATAGTGGATTAGGATTTCAGATCATATCTTATAACTATATCAATTAGTTGTTGTATGTTGTTGCCAAACAAGTTGAAAAATCCTCCAAAGGCTCTACTTCGATTGGTGAAAAGCCTTGTACTTCCAAATACAATCCTCACATAGAGGCTAATCCCATTTTTATAATCCTCGAATTTTCCAGAGATAAGTTCGCTAAGCTCACCAGCCAAATCTCTGCTGATCCAAAAATTTTAGAACAAATCAATGATCATCTTATGAAGCTTAAACTTTTCAGTAGCAAACACACCGAAAAACCTTTCGCAAAAATTCCAGTAACAAACCTACAGAAAAACCAATTGCAAAACCTTCCGGTAGTAAACCCGCCAAAAACCCTGGTCCTTCTGGAAGTAAACCCGCGACCAATAAAATTGGGATGATTAATGAATCTAAGAAACAAATTCATTACATCAAAATAGATTAATATCATAACAAAAAGAATTTTTACGCTAGGCCCTCTTTCCCGGATATGCAGTTTGAGGAAAATGTTTTCCTTTCATCATCTTCTAATGATGGCAGAAGCATAACTGAATGGAACATTAATGGCCTTGCTGAGCATCAAATCTATAATCAGCTCCATGAGATGGGGATTGCTATTACTACCTATAAGCTGAGGAATAGTGGGGATAAATATTCCGCTCACATGCTAATAGCTGGATTTACTGGAATGTTAAGACACTGGTGGGAAAATTATCTCTCCGAAGAGGAAAAAATAAGATTCTTGAGGCGGTAACTTACAAAGAAGTCATAAAGAATGTAAATGAGGTTCATACTATTGCAATAGAGCTTGTAGAGGATGCTACTACAACTTTACTCTATTGCATAGCCAAACAATTTATTGGTGAACCTAAACTTTTTCAAGATAGGAGTCTTGAAATACTCAATAAAATCCATTGTAAAAAGTTAGGAGATTTCAGATGGTACATAGATATGTTCTTCCAAAAGGTCATGATTTGGGCAGATTGCAATAATGATTTCTGGAAAGAAAGATTTATAGTAGCCTTCCTCCTCTGTTTGCTGAAAAGGTTCGAACTAAAATTAGAGATAGGTGAGAGAGAAAGATACCCTATGAACACCTAACTTATGGCGACCTTACTAGCATTACAACAGTCATCGGATTTGAGCTTTGTTCCCACCTGAAGTTAAAAGAACAACTCAAGAAAGAGCAAAGATTATCTTCTTCAGAACTTGGAAGTTTTTGTCAAGACTTTGGTTTTCCAAAGCTTACCTCACCTTCTTCTAAAGGAAAAGAAAAGAAGGTCTCAAGAAAATACTCTTCTAGAAAAAGGAGAAGAAGAAAGAAAAGATTTTAACTCTTTTTAAATGGTGAGTAGACCATTTACTCACTCCTATAGTCCTTTCTCAGGAACATAGGCCTGAGTAAATGGTTTACTCGCCATTCAAAAGGAACTAAAATTAGAGATAGGTGCAAGGGAAAGGTACCCTATGAACACCTAACTTATGGAGACCTTGCTAGCATTACTATAGTCGTCGCATTTGAGCTTTGTACCAACTTAAAGTTAAAATAACAACTCAAGAAAGAGAAAAAATTATCTTCTTCAGAACTTGAAAGTTTCTATCAAGACTTTGGTTTTCCAAAGCTTACCCCACCTTCTTCTAAAGGAAAAAAAAAGAAGGTCTCAAGAAAATACTCCTCTAGGAAAAGAAGACAAGGCAAAGAGAAGTAAGAAAAGGGATCCAAGAAAAGATTTAAAAGAAGAAAATCCTCATCCAAGGATTCTTCTCAAGATGAATGTTGGACATGCAGAAAAAGGGGTCACAGATCTAACCAATGTCCATGAAATAAGAAAAAAAAGAAAAAGATAAATCTTCTAAGAATTAACGAAGAAACTAAACAAAAGTTATGCTCTATCCTCGAGGAAGAAGAATCTGAGTCTAAAGATTATTCAGAAGAAGGAGAATATAGCGATGAAGAATTCATCAATGTTGCAAATATTTTTGCATCTGAGTCAGAAGATAGTGAGATAGAATGCAACTGCAAAGGATCATTTTGCTACTGTGATAGCAAATCTGTAAGCACTCTTTTAGAAAATACTATTGAAACTTTGTTTGCCATCATCGAACATATTACAGATGATGAAGCAAAATGAAAGTATCTTTTAGAATTGAAAAGGCTCGTCACTCAGCAAAGAAGGGACAAACCCATAGTTACCCCTTTCAGTATAAAAGATGTCATGCAGAGGTTTGACACTAGAAGATAACCCGCTATTAGTGATCTTCAAAGAGAAGTCAAGCTTCTTAAAGAAGAGATTAGAGAAGTCAAAACTAGACTTCACAAAATTGAGATTGATGTCCTAATAGAATAAGTTCTCAAAAGGGTAAATCAACCTGAAGAAGGAACTTCAGGTAGCAAAAACTTTTCTACTAAAGATATAGAATATAATGACAAAAGAGATCCTGAAGAAAGGGATCCAGGTATTGTTGTTATTTCTCAGGTTAAACCTCCTAGTAATCATTATTTGATTAAACTTGTTATTAATAATGATCTTATCCTTAACAAAATAGCTCTATTTGATAGTGGTGCAGACATAAACTGCATTGTCAAAGGACATTTCCCCGCTAAATACCTCCAGAAAGGAACTGCAAAACATTATGGCGCTATAAGTGAAAGGATCGGTATTGACTACACCTTACGTAAAGCCCATATTTGCAACAATGGTATTGCCTTGTTAATGATTTTGTGATTACAAAAGATATTAACGAAGAAATCATTTTGGGATTACCTTTTGTAACCCAGTTAAAACCTTATATAATAGATTTTACTCATATCTGCAGTACTGTTTTAGGGGTAGAAATTGCTTTCCCTCTCATGAAAACAATGACTTTAAAGGATAGTCAATTTCTTCATAAACATACTGCATTTAGAGTAATCTTTTACAAAATCAAATTGGTTTTCTAAAAAATGATATTAAAATTGTAAAAATTGAGCAAATTCTAAAAACCCCTAAAATGATATTCAAAATTGCTAATCTTCTAAAAACTTTTGAAAAAGAAATTTGCTTAGACTTTCCAAATGCATTTTGGGAAAAGAAATGACACACTATTGATTTACCTTACATAGAAGGGTTCAATGAAAAGGCCATTTCCACTAAAGCTAGGCTAATTCAAATGAACCATGATTTGATGGAAGTTTTTAAAAAGGAAATTGATAGCCTTTAAAAAAAAATATTATTCGCCCTTCAAAATATCCTTGGAGCTATTTAGCCTTTTACGTTAACAATGCTGCGGAGAAAGAATGGGGCGCTCCCAGACTTATTATTAATTACAAACCCTTGAATAATTCTTTAAAATGGATTCGTTATCCTATCCCTAATAAAAGGGACCTTTTGAAACGTACCTAAAATCTAATATTTATAGTAAGTTTGATATGAAGTCAGGATTTTGGCAAATTCAGATTTCTGAAAAGGATAAATACAAAACTGCCTTCAATGTCCCATTTGGACAATTTGAGTGGAATGTTATGCCTTTCGGGTTAAAGAATGCCCCTTCCGAATTTCAAAATATCATGAATAGTATTTTTAACCACATCAGTCATATATGAATTATTTATATTGATGATGTTTTAAACTTTTTCGAGGACATAGATTCTCATTTTAAACACTTAAATATTTTCATTAAAATTGTCCAGCACAATGGCTTAGTCGTTAGTGCCAGAAAAATGAAGCTCTTTCAAACAAAAATAAGATTTCTTGGGCATGATTTGTATCAAGGTTCTTATAAACCTATTTTTAGAGCCATTGAGTTTGCAGAGAAATTCCCTGATGTCATTACTGACAAGACTCAACTCCAAAGGGTTTTAGGACGCCTTAACTACATTGCTGACTTCATTCCCAAGGCGAGACAAGTCTGTAAACCACTTTTTGATAGGTTAAAAAAGAATCCTCTTCCTTGGAAGGAAGAACATACTAATGTTGTAATAAAGGTAAAAAATATGGTTAAGGATTTACCCTTTCTTGGAATCCCTCATCTCGACTATTTTATGATTGTTGAAACTGATGCATATGACATCGGTTATGGGGGAATTCCTAAGCAAAGAGAAACTCCTACCTCAGTAGAAAAATTAGTTCGTTATACTTCTGGAGTCTGGAACTCTGCTCAAAAAAATTATAGCACCGTAAAAAAGGAAATCCTCTCTATTGTTTTGTGTATTTCTAAATTTTAGGAGGATTTGATTAACAAACAATTCCTGCTGAAAGTGGATTGCAAATCCTCTAAGGATATTCTCCAAAAGGATGTTAAGAATTTGGTTTCTAAACAAATATTTGCTAAATGGCAGACGCTATTATCTAGTTTTGATTTCCAAATAGAATTTTTAAAAGGAGAACATAACTCTCTTCCAGATTTTCTAACCTGTGAATTTTTGTAGGGAAAAAGATGAGGCCAACCGTATATCGGCCAAACAAGAACCTTGTCAAAAATAAGGAGGTGGAGAGTAAAAGCCCATCCACCAGCCCGTTCAACATCAGGCCATCAAAGAATGACCAAAACAAGTTCTTGGTATTAGGACAACAGCCACCAATAAATCCTACTCTCAAGATAAATCCTTTCCCATCCTTACTAAGCTCCTCTTCCTCAAATCCTACGAAGAAACCCATCATGAAAGAATCCGAACCATGTTCGCTTGCTCCATTCAAAAATCCAAGATTTTCTGCAGTTCAAACTAATGAAAGTTATGCAATGAAAACTCCTGAGAGTTATTCAGAAGCAGTGGCACCTTCAGCCTCCCCAACCCAAAAGGTTAAAGAAACCTTTACTAATATTTCTCTAGAGCTGGCTCCAATCCTAGCATTGGATAAGGAGTATGAAAATTACGATATCAGACATCTGGTGTGACCTCTGTACTATTAACGGAGCTATGTGGATTCTGACAACTCCAAAACCAGTAAATATTTTGAATTTATTTTAATTGACTCTGGCTCTATTGAAATAGAGCATCATCTAAAGGATCAACATGATCCCAATAGTATTACTTATTCAAAATTTACCATTAAAATTTTTTAACTCCTTTTGAAATGAAGAGTAGACCATTTACTCACTCCTATAGTCCTTTCTCAGGAACATAGGCCTCAAACTTATAACTGGCATGATTATAAGAATGCATGGTTTAACTTTTTGTACTTACGACCAACTACTCACACTTGGTTTGTAAAGTATAGCCCAGAGCTGGCAAAATTGGCTATCCCAAGATGGTTCTACTAATGGTGGAATTATTTCAGAGGTAACCAGGATATTTTACCCAAAATATTTTATGAAAAATTCGGTCAATTTCAAATTTACCAAGGCATTTCCTCTTTACCTGAACACATACAAATGTGTAAATATTTTATCCAAAAAAGGATTTCTTATATTATCAGTTGGACCTTTGCAGTTCATGAATTTGACAGGATCAAATACTTGTCTAAAGAAATTTTTATTCGAGGATGGACTCCTGCACCAAAAGATGCCCCAAGAGAGCCTCTGAAATCCTCTCCAATCACTTCAACAAAAAAATACCATCAAAAAGTGATTTAAAAAAGAGACTCCAGAAAGCTCTCTCAGAAATTGATGATGATCCTAATGAAGAGGCCATCATAAATTTTTTGGATAAAGCTTCACTATCCCAAAGTGAAGACAATGGAGATGTGCTAAAACCACGCGGTTTAGTACAATCTTATCGGGATCCCTTCTATAATTAATCATAATTGAGGTAATTAAAATCCAAAATAATTAGTCCCTTAGATAGAGACTCAAAGAGTCGGAATTATCTACAGGGTAAGAATAGAGACTCAAAGAGTCAAAATTATTCTTGATTAAACATATAATGGGACCAGTGAGACCCACACTCCACTTTTCAAAGTAGCCGACACTCGTGACTCAAAGGACAACTTGATTCAAAGACTTTTGCTAAACAAGGGACCCACCTTCAGACAAAGGGATAAGAAAATCTGAGGCTTCAAATAAGATTGAAGAAAGAAGACTTTTCATTATCTGGATCTCATCCTATCTCATCCTTTGAAGTCTATAAAAGGCTCTGGTTTAATCCTTGGAAGGCATCAACAAATTTTTCATTCAAAACTTTTCTCTTAGTCTTGCTATTTTGTAACCTTTTGTTGTAATCTCTGGTGAAGTATCATTCTGTGTAGTCAGCATGGAGCTCACGTGCTCATCATCATCAATATAATCCCTTGTACTCTTTAATCATAATATTTCTTGTGTTTCTTTATATTATTCCATTTTTTGCATCTTCGATCCATTTATGGTAGCAAAGCCATGTTATTAAAAACTTTTCTACTGAATATATAGAAGATAATGACGAAAGAGGTCCTGACGAAAGGGATCTAGGTATTGATGTTATGTCTCAGGTTAAACTTCCTAGTAATTATATTTTGATTAAACTTGTTATTAATGATGATCTTATCCTTAACAAAATATCTCTATTTGATAGTGGGGCAGACAAAAACTGCATTGTCGAAGGACTTCTCCCCACTAAATACCTCAAGAAAGGAACTGCAAAACTTTATGGCGCTAAAGGTGGAAGGATCGGTAGTGACTACACCCTGCCTAAAGCCCATATTTGTAGCAATGGTATTTGCCTTGTTAATGATTTTGTGCTTAAAAAGATATTAACGAAGAAATCATTTTGGGATTACCTTTTGCAACCCAGTTAAAACCTTATCAAATAGATTTTACCCATATCCGCAGTACTATTTTAGGGTAAGAACTTCATTTCCCTCTCATGAAAATAATGACTTTAAAAGAAAGTCAATTTCTTCATAAACATACTTCATTTAGAGTAAATATTTTACAATATCAAATTGGTTTTCTAAAAAACGATATTAAAATGCAAAAATTGAGCAAATTTTAAAAAAACCCAAAATGATATTCAAAATTTCTAATCTTCAAAAAAAATTTGAAAAAAAAAATTTACTCAGACTTTCCAAATGAATTTAGGGAAAAGAAATCACACACTGTTGATTTACCTTACATAGAATGGTTCAATGAATAGGCCATTTCCACTAAAGCTAGGCCAATTCAAATGAACCATGATTTGATGGAAATTTGTAAAAAGGAAATTGATAACTTTTTAAAAAATAATATTATTCGCCCTTCAAAATCTCCTTGGAGATGTTCAGCCTTTTACGTTAACAGTGCTACGGAGAAAGAACGGGGCGCTCCCAGACTTGTTATTAATTACAAACCCTTGAATAATGCTTTAAAATGGATTCGTTATCCTATCCCTAATAAGAGGGACCATTTGAAACGTACCAATAAAGCTAATATTTATAGTAAGTTCGATATAAAGTCAGGATTTTGGAAAATTCAGATTTCTGAAAAGGATAAATACAAAACTACCTTCAATGTCCCATTTGGACAATTTGAGTGGAATGTTATGCCTTCGGGTTAAAGAATGCCCCTTCCGAATTTCAAAATATCATGAATAGTATTTTTAACCACATCATCATATATGAATTGTTTATATCGATGATGTTTTAATATTTCTGAGGACATAGATTCTCATTTTAAACTCTTAAACATTTTCTTTAAAATTGTCCAGGACAATGGCTTAGTCGTTAGTGCTAAATAAAGCTCTTTCAAACAAAAATAAGATTTCTTGGGCGTGATTTGTATCAAGGTTCTTATAAACCTATTTGTAGAGCCATTGAGTTTGTAGAGAAATTCCCTGATGTCATTACTGACAAGATTCAACTCCAAAGGTTTTTAGGAAGCCTTAACTACATTGTTGACTTCATGCCCAAGGCGAGACAAGTCTGTAAACCTCTTTTTGATAGGTTAAAAAAGAATCCACTTCCTTGGAAGGAAGAACATATTAATGTTGTTATAAAGGTAAAAAAATATACTAAGGGATTTACCCTATTTTGGAATCCCTCATCCGGACTATTTTATGATTGTTGAAACTGATGCATCTGACATCGGTTATGGGGGAATTCTTAAGCAAATAGAAACTCCTACCTTAACAGAAAAATTAGTTCATTATACTTCTGGAGTCTGGAACTCTACTCAAAAAAATTATAGCAACGTAAAAAAAGAAATCCTCTTTATTGTTTTGTGTATTTCTAAATTTCAGGATGATTTGATTAACAAAGAATTCCTGCTTAGAGTGGATTGCAAATCCTCTAAGGATATTCTCCAAAAGGATGTTAAGAATTTGGTTTCTAATCAAATATTTGCTAGATGGCTGGCGCTATTATCTAGTTTTGATTTCCAAATAGAATTTTTAAAAGGAGAACATAACTCTCTTCCAGATTTTCTAACCTGTGAATTTTTGTAGGGAAAAACATGAGGCCAACCGTATATCGACCAAACAAGAACCTTGTCAAAAATAAGAAGGTGGAGAGAAAAAGCCCATCCACCAGCCCGTTCAACATCAGGCCATCATGGAATGACCAAAACAAGTTCTTGGTATTAGGACAGCAGCCACCAATAAATCCTACCCTCACGATAAATGCTTTCCCAGCCTTACCAAGCTCCTCTTCCTTAAATCCTACGAAGAAACCCATCATGAAAGAATCCGAACCATGTTCGCTTGCTCCATTCAAAAATTCAAGATTTTCTGCAGTTCAAACTAATGAAGTTATGCAATGAAAACTCCTAAGAGTTATTCAGAAGCAGTGGCACCTTCAGCCTCCCCAGCCCAAAAGGTTAAAGAAACCTTTACTAATATTTCTCTAGAGCTGGCTCCAATCCTAGCATTGGATAAGGAGTATGAAAATTACGATATCAGTCATCTGGTGTGACCTCTGTACTATTAATGAAACTATGTGTATTCTGACAACTCCCTCAAAACCAGTAAATATTTTGAATTCATTTTAATTGACTCTGGCTCTATTGAAATAGAGCATCATCTAAAGGATCAACATGATCCCAATAGTATTACTTATTCAAAATTTACCATTAAAAAGATTTTAACTCCTTTTGAAAGGCGAGTAGACCATTTACTCACTCCTATAGTCCTTTCTCAGGAACATATGCCTCAAACTTATAACTAGCTTGATTATAAGAATGCATGGTTTAACTTTTTTTACTTATGACCAACTAGTCACACTTGGTTTTTAAAGTATAGCCCAGAGCTGGCAAAATCGGTTATCCCAAGATGGTTCTACGAATGATGAAATTGTTTCAGAGGTAACCAAGATGTTTTACCCAAAACATTTTCTGAAAAATTCGATCAATTTCAAATTGACCAAGGCATTTCCTCTGTACCTAAACACATAAAAATGTGTAAATATTTTATCCAAAAATGGATTTCATATATTATCAGTTGGACCTTTGTAGTTCATAAATTTGACAGGATCAAATACTTATCTAAAGAAATTTTTATCCGAGGATGGACTCCTGCACCAAAAGATGCACCAAGAGAGCCACTTAAATCCTCTCCAAGCACTTCAACCAAAAAATTACCATCAAAAAGTGATTTAAAAAAGAGACTCTAGAAAGCTCTCTCAGAAATTGATGATGATCCTAATGAAGATGCCATTATAAAATTGTTGGATGAAGCTTCATCATCCCAAAGTGAAGACAATGGAGATCTCATAAAACCATGCGGTTTAGCACAATCTTACCTGGATCCATTCTATGATTAATCCTAACTGAGGTTATTAAAAACAAAAATAATTAGTCCCTTAGATAGAGACTCAAAGAGTCAAAATTATCGACAAGGTAAGAATAGAGACTCAAAGAGTCAGAATTATTCTTGATTAAACATATAATGGGACCAGTGAGACCCACACTCTACTTTTTAAAGTATCCGACACTCGTGACTCAAAGGACAACTTGCTTTAAAGACTTTTGCTAAAGCAAGGGACCCACCTTCAGACAAAGGGATAAGAAAATCTGAGGCTTCCAATAATATTGAACAAAGAAGATTTTTCATTATCTGGATCTCATCATATCTCATCCTTTGAAGTCTATAAAAGTCTCTGGTTTAATCCTCGGAAGGCATCAACAAATTTTTCATTCAAAAATTCTCTTAGTCTTGCTATTTTGTAACCTTTTATTGTAATCTCTGGTGAAGTATCATTCTGTGTAATCAGCATGGAGCTCATGTGTTCATTATCATCAATATAATCCTCTGCGCTCTTCAAGAGTAATATTTCTTATGTTTCTTTATATTATTCCATTTTTTGCATCTTCGATTCGTTTATGATATCAAAGCCCTATTATTAAAAACTTTTCTACTGAAGATATAGAAGATAATGACGAAAGATATCCTGACGAAAGGGATCCAGTTATTGATGTTATCTCTCAGGTTAAACCTTCTAGTAATCATATTTTGATTAAACTTGTTATTAATGATGATCTTATCCTTAACAAAATAGCTCTATTTGATAGTGGTGCAGACAAAAACTGCATTGTTGAATGACTTCTCCCCACTAAATACCTCCAGAAAGGAACTGCAAAACTCTATAGCGCTACAGGTTAAAGGATCGGTATTGACTATACCCTACCTAAAGCCCATATTTGCAACAATGGTATTTGCCTTGTTAATGATTTTATGATTACAAAAGATATTAACGAAGAAATCATTTTGGGATTACCTTTTCCAACCCAGTTAAAACGTTATCCAATAGATTTTACTCATATCCGCAGTATTGTTTTAGGGGTAGAACTTGCTTTCCCTCTCATGAAAACAATGACTTTAAAAGAAAGTCAATTTCTTCATAAACATACTGCATTTAGAGTAAATCTTTTACAAAATCAAATTGTTTTTTTTTAAAACAATATTAAAAATGCAAAAATTGAGCAAATTCTAAAAAACCCCGAAATGATATTCAAAATTGCTAATCTTCAAAAAAATTTATCAAGTTGGTAATTTCAACATGATAAAAAATTATAATATTAAGACTTGTGAGTCTACTATTGCTATTAATAATTCTCTTGAAACCATTAAGTTGCTTATTGCTAACGATATTGAACAATATAAAAAAGAATTTAAATTTCTGCATATTAGTCTTGTTCATGTTGTTGTTTAACCATTATTCCGAAAAGTTTTAAATATTCCTATTTGTCTACTTCTTAGGGATGATAGACTCTTAATTTTGACGATTCTCTTTTAGGAGACCTTCAAAGTAACCTCGCAAATAGCCCGATATACTTTAATTGCTATCCTAATTTTTTGGTAGATATTCATCACCCTAATGTTATGGATACTTTGACACTTAATGTCAAGACCAAAAATATGAATAACAAGGGAGACACCAGAGAAATAGCAGTAATATACAGAGTATATTACAAGCTTATGAAAACCACTATAGCCCCAAAAGATATAGCAACTAGTGTCAAAGGAGTCATCATGCTCATGGAAGTTAATCATGTGCACTGTACCACCTTTTTTCCTAGACTCCTAAATGGAATGATATTCTCTCGGATGAAGATTCGCACTTTGATTCCATCACTACTCCTCAACCCATCGAACCCGAGAGATCTCAGATCGATAAAGTTATCCAATTCCCTGATGGATCTATAAACCTTAAGTTTCTTAGATCAACTTCCCATAGTCAAGCTTCTTCAAGTAGACGAATGTCTTCAGATAGACCTTCTTCCTTTCAGTTGAGACAAATATTTCGGAAGAAATCAATCATGGAAAAATCCAAGGTGTATATTTCTCAAAACGTATTCCTAAAGTCTATTATAAAGCTGAAGCTTCGGCTGCTTCTGATTTGGGAAGCCCTACTCTTAGAGATATGAGACCCAAGGGTCATGGAAGAAAAACTTCCATAGTTGTTTATCTCTGCCAACAACTTTGTCCCTAATAAAGATGAATTAAGTCGATTATGGAACTTACCTGAGCATCAGTATAAAATAGAATGGTATAAAGAAACCTATTCTAGAGACCAACGAGTCTCCTTTAGAGACAAATGGTTTGCTGATATAGAGATATTCAGAACCGAAATAGAGTTCTTCAAATGGTTTGCATATTCAGGCCAAATGGGAAATCAAAAAAACTCCCTCCAGGTCCTGATTAATAAGTGGCATACTAAGAATACTATCATAGAAAGCTCCATTCCTCCTTTGGAAAGAATCAGTATTCCTTATAGAGATGGTATTATTCAAGCTTCTCCTTTCAAAAAGGTCATAGGCAAAGATACCGCCCTCACCACAATGGCCGATATTGATAGAGTTCTTTGAGCAAAAAAACTACACCAATTAGTTGTTAGATGTTGTTGCCAAACAAATTGAAAATCCTGCAAAGGCTCTACTTCGATTGGTGATAAGCATTGTACTTCCAAATACAATCCTCACATAGAGGCCAATCCTATTTTTAAAATCCTCGAATTGTCCAGAGATAAGTTCCTTAAGCTCACTAGCAAAATCTTTACTGATCCAGAAATTTTAGAACAAATCAATGATCAGCTTGTGAAGCTTAAAATTTTCGGTAGCAAACCCACCAAAAAACCTATCGCAAAACCTTTGGGTAACAAACCTACCAAAAAAACTATTGAAAAACCTTCAGGTAGTAAACCCACCAAAAATCCTGGTCCTTCTGGAAGTAAACCTGTGACCGATAAAATATGGATGATTAATGAATCTAAGGAACAAATTTATTACATCAAAATAGGTCCATATCATAACAAAAAGAATTTTTATGCTAGGCCCTCTTTCCCGGATATGCAGTTCGAGGAAAATGTTTTCCTTTCATCATCTTCTAATGATGGAGGAAGCATAACTGAATGGAACATTGATGGCCTTGCTGAGCATCAAACCTATAATAGGCTCCATGAGATAGGGATTTCTATTACTGCCTTTAAGATCAGGAATAGTGGGGATAAACAATCCGCTCACATGCTAATAGCTGGATTTACTGGAATATTAAGACACTGGTGGGAAAATTATCTCTCCAAAGAGGAAAAGAATAAGATTCTTGAGGCGGTAACTTATAAAGAAGTCATAAAGACTAAAAATGAAGTTCATACTACTGCAATAAAGCCTGTAGAGGATGCTACTACAACTTTACTCTTTTGCATAGCCAAATATTGTATTGGCGAACCTAAACTTTTTAAATATAGGAGTCTTGAATTCCTCAATAAACTCCATTGTAAAAAGTTAGGAGATTTCAAATGGTACAAAGATATATTCATCCAAATGTTCATGATTAAGGTAGATTGCAATAATGATTTCTGGAAAGAAAGATTTATTAGTGGCCTCCCTCTTCTTTTTGCTGAAAAGGTTCGAACTAAAATTAGTGATAGGTGCGAGGGAAAGATACCCTATGAACACCTAACTTATAGCGACCTTGCTAGCATTACTACAGTCATCGAATTTGAGCTTTGTACCGACTTGAAGTTAAAAGAACAACACAAGAAAGAGCAAAAATTATCTTCTTCAGAACTTGGAAGTTTCTGTCAAGACTTTGGTTTTCCAAAGCTTACCCCACCTTCTTCTAAAGAAAAAAAATGAAGGTCTCAAGAAAATACTCCTCTAGGAAAAGGAGACAAGTCAAAGAGAAGAAAGAAAATATTTTAACTCCTTTTGAATAGCGAGTAGACCATTTACTCACTCCTATAGTCCTTTCTCAGGAACATAGGCCTAAGTAAATGGTCTACTCGTCATTTAAAAGGAACTAAAGTTAGAGATAGGTGCGAGGGAAAGATACCCTATGAACACCTAACTTATGGAGACCTTGCTAGCATTATAATAGTCGTCGCATTTGAGCTTTGTACTGACTTGAAGTTAAAAGAACAACTCAAGAAAGAGGAAAAATTATCTTCTTTCAGAACTTGGAAGTTTCTGTCAAAACTTTGGTTTTCCAAAGCTTACCCCACCTTCTTTTAAAGGAAAAGAAAAAAAGGTCTCAAGAAAATACTCCTCTAGGAAAAGGAGACAAGGCAAAGAGAAGAAAGAAAAGGGATCCAAGAAAAGATTTAAAAGAAGAAAATCCTCATCCAAGGATTCTTCTCAAGATGAATGTTGGACTTGCAGAAAAAGGGTTCACAGATCTAACCAATGCCCACAAAATAAGAAAATGAAGAAGAAGATAAATCTTCTAGGAATTGACAAAGAAACTAAACAAAAGTTATGCTCTAAACTTGAGGAAGAAGAATTTGAGTCTGAAGATTCTTCAGAAGAAGGAGAATACAGTGATGAAGAATTCATCAAAGTTGCAAATAATTCTCGATCTGAGTCAGAAGATAGTGAGACAGAATGCAACTACAAAGGATTATTTTGCTACTGTGATAGCAAATCTGTAAGCACTCTTTCAGAAAATACTATTGAAACTTTGTTTTCCACCATCGAACATTTTACAGATGATGGAGAAAAACAAAAGTATCTTTTAGAATTGAAAAGGCTCGTCACTCAGCAAAGAAGGGACAAACCCACAGTTACCCCTTTCATCATGAAAGATGTCATGCAGAGGTTTGACACTAGAAGTGAACCCTCTATTAGTGATATTCAAAGAGAAGTCAAGCTTATCAAAGAAGAGATTAGAGAAGTAAAAACTTGACTTCACAAAATCAAGACTGATGTCCTAACAGAACAAGTTCTCAAAAAGGGTAAATCCACCTGAAGAAGGAACTTCAGGTAGCAAAAACTTTTCTACTGAAGATATAGAAGATAATGATGAAAGAGATCCTGACGAAAGGGATCCAGGTATTGATGTTATCTCTCAGGTTAAACCTCCTAGTAATCATATTTTGATTAAACTTGTTATTAATGATGATCTTAACCTTAACAAAATAGCTGTATTTGATAGTGGTGCAGACAGAAACTGCAAATCTTAAACTAGTTATTAAGATTTCTTGTGAATGATTTGTATCAAGGTTCTTATAAAATTATTTGTAGAGCCATTGAGTTTGCAGAGAAATTCCCTGATGTCATTACTGACAAGACTCAACTCCAAAGGTTTTTAGGAAGCCTTAACTACATTGCTGACTTCATTCCCAAAGTAAGACAAGTCTGTAAAGCTTTTTTTTCAGGTTAAAATAGAATCCTCTTCCTTGGAAGGAAGAACATACTAATGTTGTTATAAAGGTAAAAAATATGGTTAAGGATTTCCCCTATCTTGGAATCCCTAATCCGGACTATTTTATGATTGTTGAAACTGATGCATCTGACATCGGTTATGGGGGAATTCTTAAGCAAAGAGAAACTCCTACCTCAGTAGAAAAATTAGTTCGTTATACTACTGGAGTTTGGAACTCTGCTCAAAAAAATTATAGCACCGTAAAAAAAATTTCTTTCTATTGTTTTGTGTATTTCTAAATTTCAGGATGATTTGATTAACAAAGAATTCCTGCTTAGAGTGGATTGCAAATCTGCTAAGGATATTCTCCAAAATGATGTTAAGAATTTGGTTTCTAAACAAATATTTGCTAGATGGCAGGCGCTATTATCTAGTTTTGATTTCCAAATAGAATTTTTAAAAGGAGAACATAACTCTCTTCCAGATATTCTAACCCATGACTTTTTGCAGAGAAAAATATGAGGCCAAACGGATATTGGCCAAACAAGAACTTTTTCATAAACAAGGAGGTGGATAGCAAAAGCCCATCCACCAGCCCGTTCAATATCAGGCCATCATGGAATGACCAAAACAAGTTCTCGGTCCTAAGACAACTGCCACCCATAAATCCTACCCTCACGATAAATCCTTTCCCAGCCTTACCAAGCTCCTCTTCCTTAAATCTTACGAAGAAACCCTTCATGAAAGAATCCAAACCATGTTCGCTTTCTCCATTTGGAAAACCAAGATTTTCTGCAGTTCAAACTAAAGAAAGTTATGCAATGAAAACTCCTGAGAGTTATTCAGAAGTGGTGGAACCTTCAGCCTACCCAGCCCAAAAGGTTAAAGAAACCTTTACTAATATTTCTCTACAAGAGGCTCAAATACTAACATTGGATAAGGAGTATGAAAATTATGATATCAGACATCTGGTGCGACCTCTGTACTATGAATGGAACTATGTGGATTCCGAAAACTCCCTTAAAACCAGAAAATATTACAAATTCATTTTAATTGACTCTGGCTCTATTGAAATAGAGCATCATCTAAAGGATCAAAATGATACCACTAGTATTACTTATTCAAAATTTACCATTAAAAAGATTTTAACTCCTTTTGAATGGCGAGTAGACCATTTACTCACTCTTATAGTCCTTTCTCAGGAATGCAGGCCTCAAACTTATAACTGGCATGATTATAAGAATGCATGGTTTAACTTTTTGTACTTATGACCAACTACTCACACTTGGTTTGTAAAGTATAGCCCAGAGCTGGAAAAATCGATTATCCCAACTATATCCCAATTAGCATATCCTTGTTGGATAATCAGAACCCTTTGGCTGCTTTTGATATTGGCAATATTGTTGTTTGATCTTGGTAATATCAATAGTTCTAATATTGTTACCATTAAAAATATTTTAACTCCTTTTGAATGGAGAGTAGACCATTTACTCACTCCTATAGTCCTTTGTCCGAAAAATAGGCCTCAAACTTATAACTGGCATGATTATAAGAATGCACGGTTTAAATTTTTGTACTTAAGGACAACTACTCACACTTTGTTTGTAAAGAATAGCCCAGAGATGGAAAAATCGGTTATGCCAACTATATCCCAACTAGCATATCCTTGTTGGATAATTAGAAAGCTTTGGCTGCTTCTGATATTGGCCATATTTTTGTTTGATATTGGTAATAATCAATAGTGCCAATATTGTTATTGATACCAATACGTGTGTAACAATATCAATATTAGACTATACTTAAGTGCGTACGTCTCTGAGGTTATAGTAAGGGCTATCTTGGATCTTACTCAATAATTTTGTCAAGTCATCTTGGAGGTAGGAACACTTTTTGGTGAGCCAACACTTAGCTACCATATTTTGGCTATGCCAATACCTGAAGCCGTATATTACTCGGCATCCTCATACTTAGACAAAATAACGATACCTCACGCCCGAGCTAATATTTTTAGAGAGAAAGGTATCTAAGTATAGTCTAACAAGGATATTTATAGGTTAAACAAAAATATTTATACCATAATTAAATCTAGTCCTTAGTCTAGACGTAAAGATTTAGCTACTCATGCTAGTTGGGATAATAAGTAATAATACGTGTGAGTAGGACAACATGATCCCACATGTGTGGGTGGCAGTTGTCCTAGGACCGAAAACTTGGTATCAGATCCATCAACTACTCACACTTTATTATTACTTATTTGCAACAAATATTTTTGATTTATGGTTTCCCATCCATAAATCGGATTTGTTGTAAGATTCCATTAATGTCGTGGTTAATTCTTCTATCTTTCTCTAAGATCCGTAAAACTTTGGTGGCTTGATTGTAGAACTATTAGTGTTTGAAATTTACCCATTCTTGTCGGTAAATGTTCCTTGTGCATAGAGGGATATTGTGTTAGTTTTGAATATGTGATTCCGTGAATGAGCCTCACTTGAGATTTTTATGTAATTTTGAAACCAAAGAATAATAGTGAAATATGGGTATCATTGTTTGATACGGTTAGGACAGCCACACGGCCTTTCACACGAAGCCAAGCTCGGGAATTACAAAAACTCCAAGCTTTGTTCATGCAAATGGCCGTGTGTGAGTTGGTGATTGAACCAACCAAGGACTTAAACGTTTTTATGTGTGAAGAGGGGTCCTAATGTGTAATAAACTACTCTCCAAGGTTGGCACAAGAAGCAAGGGCGGATGAGTCATTTTACCCCTTTCCTTTTGTAGTATAAATAGAAGATGTGAGAGAGTTATTAGATAGTTTTTGAAATCTGATTTTTGTAACCTAAAATATCACAACATTTCCTCTCTCTTCCACTCTTGGAGCCGCCTCCAACATCTCACAAGTAGAGGAATACTTGTGTTGTATCTTTGGCTAGAAACAAGGGTTTTGAGGTCTTTGAGTGCCTCTTGGTCCTTGTAAGAACTTGGTGTTTACATTCTCTAGACTTAGGGTCCTCTCTTGATGTTAGGGTTCTTAGTATCTTGAATGTTATATGTCAAGTTATCTATCTTTTCTTTATCTTGTTGTTGTTGTTGTTGTTAATTTTGTTATCTTTAAAGACTAGTGAAGCCGTGTGGGGCTACTTTCGATTCACTAGCATTCTTGTTCATCTATTTGCTCTCTTGTTGTGTGCTGAAAACTGAAAATTGAACTTGTTATTCTTGTGTTGTTGGACTGAAATCCGAACCTACTTGTTGCTCTTGGTGTTGTTGGTTTGATCTTGTATCATTTGGTATCAAAGCAAGACCGGTTGTGTTCCAACATAACCCATCTTGGGCTAGTTCACGGTCTAAACAAGCAATACCAAAGGGAAGTTCTGAAAAATCTGTCCATTAAAAGTTGAAAACCGAGAATGATGTTGCATGTCTAGACCTAGGCGTTATTTTGCTTGTTTAGTGAGTTTCTAGTGTTGGTTTCTTTCTCACCAACACTAAGGTGTCTAGATCCGAAAGTTGAGCTTGAAAACTTGAACATTGAGTAGTGACTTGAAGTGGCCGAAGGTTGTATGTTGTTGATGAGCAAAAGAAAAATCGGTGGTTATGTGTTATGTGCTAAAGAAGTTGATGGAGTTTGTTGAGGTGTTCATCTTTTGAACTTGTTCATCTTGTTCATCTTGTTGTGTGCTCAAGTTGTAAGACAAGTTATAAAGTTGTTGTGAAAGACTTGCACCCCTCACCCTCTAGTCTTGTCAATCACTTTTCCCTAATTCAAGGAGCCTTGTTTTGTGGGATTGGTCAACCAAACACCACTTTCTTGAGTTTGAAAAGGTTGAAAGACTACAAGATTTTATTTTTCCCACCAAAACATTTTGCAAACTATAACAAGTTGTGTGAATATTAACACAAAACAAAAAAAAAAAAAAGATAAGAGGAACGGGTGGAACCATTGCATGCTGCCACGTCACTATAAGCTCAACTTAGGATATTCTTTGGTTGCAAATTGTTGATCCTTGGTTTCCCTTAATTGGTCCTAGAACTAATTAACAAACTAGTACATTCCTACTAGGTTGTCAACTAGTTCCTTGAACCGTTTGTTCGTGTCAACGATTATTTGAGTGCTTTTATTCGTTTGAATGAGTTGCTGATTTTTGATTCTAGTCCGGCAAGAATTCTTTGAGTCTTCAAACAAGAATCCATTCCGGATAAGAGCTCACTCATACCTTGAAAATTTCACGGTTACTAGCCAATTATACAACACTTGTGGAACACGAACTTGTGGTGAACTAAAGCGGATAATATCTTGACAATGGAAGGAGCTACGTCTCATAATGCAGATACTAATGCCCTTGATTCTATGAGGGTCACTCTTGAGGCCGTTACCCGGACACTTGAAAGGTTGAATTCTGAATTTGGGGCCGTGAGAGGGGACTTGGCAGCCATAAAGGGGGAAGTGTCGACTATTAGTGGGAGATTAGAACAAGTGGAGAGTCAAAGGAACTCTCGTCCTTCTACTCCTCTACACGTATCTACCAATGGTCATGATAGGACCTCCTCCGCAACCATCACCCCCGAAACAGTCCACCAAATGCTAAATGCACCCCAAGCTCCACTAAATACCGCAAGTCAAACTACCTATTTTCCTCCAAACCGAGACTCCACTAGACCACTACATTTCCAAGCCCCTCCAATTCCACAAGAGGGATTTGGACGACAAGTACCTCCACTAAATCCGAACCTTCCATTCCAAGCTCCATTAACCCAAAGACCGCAAATTCCAAATCCTCCGACTCAAAACGGCCAAGGCCGACCAGCCCACTTTGAAGGATACGGTAGAGGGGAGTATGAAGGAGATGGAGCCTTTGATGATGCTTATATGAGGGAGGAGGAGTTAAGAGGGGGTCGAGGAGAACCTAGGAGATACCGGGGGTATGGAGATAGGGGAAACCGACACCAAGAGAGAGACGTAGGCATCAACACCATCAAGTTGAGCCTACCCATCTTTAAGGGTGAAAGTGATCCCGAGGCCTACTTAACTTGGGAATCGGCTTGTGACAAAGTTTTCCAAGTTAATGACATCTCGGACGAAAAGAAGAGTTGCTACGCTATAGCTCACCTCGAGGGCTATGCTAACACTTGGTGGGAGTATGTTAAACGATTTGGTAATGAATTAGTCGATGGGCAGCCACCACCTTGGTTTCGGTTGAGGTATTTGATGAGACAACGATACCTTCCCGAGAGATATCGTCATGAGTTGCTTGCTAGGTTATATGGCTTGCGGCAAGGGGGCAAGAGTGTGATGGCCTATTTTGACGAGTTCCAACAACTCATGTTGAAACTTGATCATCGTGGGGAGCAAATCAGTCATGACATCATCCGGTTCAAGTGTGGGTTGAACAAAGAGATCTCCACTCATTTGACCCTTCATCGGTTTGAAACCATCGACGGTATATTCCAAGCGGCCCTAGAGATTGAAAGGGAACTTAAGGAGAGATCATCCTTCAAGGCAAGGGTACAAGCTCCCTCGGGTTGGCCCAAAAACAAGGACCAACCCGCCCCTACGAAGCTGCCCGAGTCCAAAACAGTCCACTACGAGTCCAAAACAGTCCCTAAATTCCCTCCGAAACCGGAGGCTCACAAATATCCCAACCCAAAGGGATTCCAATGCTTCAAGTGCCAAGGTTGGGGGCATAAGGCCAATGAATGTCCGAACCGGCGCAATGTGATCCTACGAGAAGGGAAAGTGTACTACCTTGGTGAGGAGGTGGTTTCCGAAAGGGGGGAGGATGAGGCCGAGCCTCAAGATGGAGAGGAAGCTGAAAATGGGCCGAATGATGATGAATTAGATGGTAGTGAAGATGCCTATCCACAAGAAGGGGAGTGTGTGGTTCCTAACTTTGTGGTTAGACGTGTCATGATTAGTAAGGCGATAGATGACCCGAGTCAAAGGGAAAATCTATTCCATACTAAGTGTCTTGTAAAGGGGAGTGTGTGCACCTTGGTGATTGATAGTGGTAGTTGTACGAATGTTGCGAGCCAAGCTATGGTAAATTTCTTGAAGCTGCCAACTACACCACACACTAGTCCTTACAAGCTACAATGGTTGAACGATTGTGGTGAATTAAGGGTCGCAAGGCAATGTGTGATTCGGTTTAAGGTAGGAAACTACCACGATGAAGTGCTTTGTGACGTGATCCCAATGCAAGCATGTCACTTGTTGTTAGGTAGACCATGGCAATATGATAGGTCTACTAAACACGATGGGAGGTCCAACCGGTATACGCTTGAGAAGGATGGCCGAAAGGTCACACTTCACCCTCTTTCACCCTCCCAAGTACATGAGTGGCATCAAAAGATGAGAGAGTTAAAAGGAAAGGGAAAGGAAACCGGGAAAGGAGAAAAGGGGGGGGATGCCGTAGGTGAGGAAGTAGGGCCATCCGAATCTGTCCCAACCACAAAGGAGATGGAAAACGTAGTGATGTTGGCTAGGAGGAAAGAACTCTTCGTGGACCATGATGAAAACAAGCCGATGTTACTGTTGGCCCATTGTTTTAATACTAACCCCACTAATTCTTCCATTTCCCCTTTGATTTCTTGTGCGTTGCAGGAGTATGAAGATGTATTTCCTCAAGAACTTCCGCAAGGATTGCCCCCACTTCGGGGAATTGAGCACCAAATTGATTTGGTGCCGGGTTCACAACTTCCAAACAAACCGGCCTATAGGAGCAATCCCATGGACACTAAGGAGCTTGAGAGCCAAGTTGAGGAGCTTCTCAACAAGGGATACATCAAGGAAAGCATGAGTCCGTGTGCTGTTCCGGTGCTTTTGGTACCAAAGAAGGACGGAACTTGGCGCATGTGCGTCGATTGTAGAGCCATCAACAAAATCACTATAAGGTATCGTCATCCAATTCCTAGACTAGATGATATGTTAGATGAGCTCCACGGATCTTGTTTGTTTTCTAAAGTGGACCTTAGGAGCGGCTATCACCAAATTCGCATGCAACCCGGTGATGAGTGGAAGACCGCATTCAAGACCAAATTCGGTCTATATGAGTGGCTGGTCATGCCCTTCGGCCTTACCAATGCTCCTAGCACATTTATGAGGCTAATGAATCATGTAATGAAGCCTTATATTGGAAAGTTTGTGGTGGTTTACTTTGATGATGTGTTGGTGTATAGTAAATCTATTAATGATCATGTAATGCATTTGAGATGTGTGTTTGATGTGCTCCGAAAGGAGAAGCTGTATGCCAACATGGAGAAGTGTTCTTTTGGTGTTGATAAAGTTATATTCTTGGGTTTTGTCGTGAGCTCACGGGGTGTGGAAGTGGACGATTCCAAGATAGACTCTATCCGAAGTTGGCCGACCCCTAAAACTATTGGAGAAATCCGAAGTTTCCACGGGTTGGCAAGCTTTTATAGGAGGTTTGTCAAAGGATTTAGTTCCATAGCAGCCCCCTTGACCGAGGTAATTAGAAAGGACGGACCCTTTAAATGGGGTGATGAGCAAGCTAGGGCTTTTGAGGCCTTGAAAGCTACGCTCATCTCGGCGCCTTTATTGCAATTGCCCGATTTTGATAAGATGTTTGAAATAGAGTGTGATGCTAGTAAAGTTGGTATCGGGGCTGTTTTGATGCAAGAAGGTAAGCCCGTTGCTTATTTCAGTGAAAAGCTCAAAGGGGCAACTCTTAATTACTCAACTTATGATTTGGAGTTGTACGCCCTTGTTAGAGCTTTGGGAAATTGGCAACATTATTTGTGGCCTAAGGAGTTTGTGATACGAACGGATCATGAGTCGTTGAAACACCTTAAGAGCCAAGACAAGTTGAATAGGCGTCATGCTAAGTGGATTGAGTTCATCGAGACTTTCCCTTATGTAATTCATTACAAAAGGGGAAAGGAAAATGTTGTTGCCGATGCCTTGTCTAGGAAGCATGTGCTTGTTGCTACCTTGTCTTCGAAATTGATGGGTTTTGAGAGCTTGCGGTTGTTGTATCCCGAGGATCCTACCTTTGCTCCTATTTTTAGGGAATGCGAAGAGTGGGGAAGGGACCGTTGGCTCAAGGAGAATAACCATTCCTCCTACTCTCGGTTCGATGGGTATTTGTTCAAAGGGAGGAGGTTGTGTGTTCCTTCTAGTTCTTGGAGGGAATTATTTGTAAGGGAGGCCCATGACGGAGGCCTCATGGGTCACTTTGGGGTAGACAAGACCCTCGGAATCTTAGAGGAGAACTTCTATTGGCCCAAAATGCGCAAAGACATCACTAAAATTTGTAGTCAATGCGTGGCCTGCCGGAGTGCGAAATCTCGTCTCTTACCCCAAGGATTATACACCCCACTCCCTACTCCCCTTAGGCCTTGGTTGGACATCTCGATGGATTTTGTTTTGGGGCTGCCAAGGACTAGAAAGGGCCGAGATAGCATTTTTGTTATTGTTGATAGATTCTCTAAAATGGCTCATTTTATTCCATGTACTAAAACCGAGGATGCTAGTAGTGTAGCTTCATTATTTGTTGAACATGTTGTCAAGCTTCACGGGGTACCGAGGACTATTGTGAGCGATAGGGACTCCAAGTTCCTAAGTCTCTTTTGGAAGTCCATGTGGGGTAGGCTTGGAACGAAGTTACTTTTCTCCACGTCTTGCCACCCACAAACCGATGGCCAAACGGAGGTAGTAAATAGAACCTTAGGGTCTATGCTACGTTCTATGGTTAAAGGTAAACTGACTTCATGGGAAGATCACCTACCCTTAGTGGAATTTGCCTACAACCGGGTAATACATTCGAGCACGGGAATGACTCCCTTTGAATGTGTTTACGGCCTGAATCCCCTTAACCCCTTTAGATCTCACTCCTTTGTCTAGTGATCTCATGACCAGCTTAGATGGAAACAAAAGAGCCGAGGCAATGAAGAAAATGCATGAGACGGTGCGGATCAAGCTTGAAAAGAAGAATCAAGAGATTGCCAAAAGGGCAAACAAAGGGAGAAGAAGGCTTGTGCTTGAACCCGGAGATTGGGTGTGGGTGCATCTTCGAAAAGACCGGTTTCCAGCTCATAGGAAGTCCAAATTGCTGCCAAGGGGTGATGGTCCTTTCCAAGTACTTGAGAGGATCAATGACAACGCCTACAAGATTGACCTTCCACCGGAATATCAAGTGCACAACACTTTCAACGTTGGTGATCTCTCCCTCGTGGATGCGGTTGAAGATGACCAAATGCTGAATTTGAGGCCAAATTCCTCTCAAGATGGAGAGGATGATACGGTTAGGACAGCCACACGGCCTTTCACACGAAGCCAAGCTCGGGAATTACAAAAACTCCAAGCTTTGTTCATGCAAATGGCCGTGTGTGAGTTGGTGATTGAACCAACCAAGGACTTAAACGTTTTTATGTGTGAAGAGGGGTCCTAATGTGTAATAAACTACTCTCCAAGGTTGGCACAAGAAGCAAGGGCGGATGAGTCATTTTACCCCTTTCCTTTTGTAGTATAAATAGAAGATGTGAGAGAGTTATTAGATAGTTTTTGAAATCTGATTTTTGTAACCTAAAATATCACAACATTTCCTCTCTCTTCCACTCTTGGAGTCGCCTCCAACATCTCACAAGTAGAGGAATACTTGTGTTGTATCTTTGGCTAGAAACAAGGGTTTTGAGGTCTTTGAGTGCCTCTTGGTCCTTGTAAGAACTTGGTGTTTACATTCTCTAGACTTAGGGTCCTCTCTTGATGTTAGGGTTCTTAGTATCTTGAATGTTATATGTCAAGTTATCTATCTTTTCTTTATCTTGTTGTTGTTGTTGTTGTTAATTTTGTTATCTTTAAAGACTAGTGAAGCCGTGTGGGGCTACTTTCGATTCACTAGCATTCTTGTTCATCTATTTGCTCTCTTGTTGTGTGCTGAAAACTGAAAATTGAACTTGTTATTCTTGTGTTGTTGGACTGAAATCCGAACCTACTTGTTGCTCTTGGTGTTGTTGGTTTGATCTTGTATCATTGTTGTTGTATTGGTGAGTAGATTGTGATTTTAATAATGTGTCATCTTGCAAATTCTTCTCAAAATGGAAAGTTAGTGATTTATTTCTTTGGGCTTTTCTTTGGCACCTAGGTAGTCGTTTAGGTTTACCCTCTTCATAGATTGAGTAATTTCGTAGTATACTTATTATATTATTCTAGATATGGGTGGGATTTAGGCATTGATGGTATGATTGAGAATAAATAGGTTAGTTGTACTATTTAGGCTAGCTTTAAATCATAATTTAGGCATAACAGATTTAGTGCTCATGGTTTAGGAGAAATTGCTATCTTTGGGCTAATTAAGGTTTATTTAACATCTACAAATGAATTTAATACCTTAGCCTTTGTCTGAGGTAGAATGTACCAAAAATGGATTTTAGGGATTAGAGTGGGCCTGTCCAGCCCACCTTAGGCTAAACTTGTATTAGCCTTTGTAGTTTTAATTACTCATTATTTATCATTACTAGTACTCTTTTGGGATTAAAAAGATTAAATTCTTATTGATTATGCTAGTTTGATAATTGAGAGTTAATGTTCAATTCGGGTAAGTTTTGGTGGACAAATATGTCGATTTATTGATATGGCTTATGTTTACGGTTATTTACATGGCCTACTGATATGGTCTAGTGATATATAAGTTTTGATTAGAGTCCATCTATTGATGATGATAATGATATATGATTTTTGATTCAAGTCCGACATTTGACAATGATGTTGATAATATGAATTTTGGTTGAAGTTCGTCCTTTCGGAGTTAATCATTGTTTAATATGGTTCAGATGGATTCTTCGTTATGGTATGGTAATTGTAAATTCATGGTTATTGGGTTATTTTCTTTCCTTTATTGTACCCTTCAGGGTTATGTGGGCCTATATTATGTTATTTACTTTTCCACACTTTTAAGCTTATGGGGGACAATTTAGTAGTTATATGTAACGACCCGAAATCATCTCCTGGGACATCACACGGTGCTTAAGGCTGCAAGTAGCCCCAAGCTAACCCTTAGAGCCAATTTCTACCAATAACACTCAATTCAAGATGAAATAGACTCAACACTCCCATAGTCATATCACATGAAAGGAAATACGGGAGAGATACTCGGTCCGTATGACCACAATACAGAGAAACCTCAACAAAACCACAATACCGAACCCTCGACACATCACAAGTATAATACTAGTCTGGCAAAACCTCTACGAATCAAAAACTAGAGAGCCGTTGGGATAGGTCCCCAACTGAATCAAAATGAACTGAAGGTAAAACATAGACTCTCAAATATAGAAAATATCTGAAGATCGGTCCTCGAACCATTAGGACTCACCACTATAGAAAACGTAGGCAAGGTACTCGAAGAATCATGGATGAGGCTGGGACTGAGCACGTGAACCTACATTATAAGACAATGTAGCACATAGACATATATGTGAATCAGTACTTTGGAATGTACTGAGTATGCGGGGGTGAATGCATATGTCTAAAAATAGTGTCGATCTTCTTCAATCAAATCATGTATGCAAAATGAGACGACTTACATGGGTTGAACAAGTATAAAATATAAAGCTCATAAATTATGTAGAATGGGGCTTGCAACACAAATCTCGTGAGTCATCGCTCTTTAACCTTAAGAATAAAAAATTTGCTCTTATTCTCAATACCCAAAGGCTAAGGGACTTTGAACAATACTTTCAACTCATGCATATGTCTCATGGAGAGTAAAACCTCTTCAATGCTCAACATTTCATAATTATTTAGAACTCATATACTTGGAAATCAAAATCATATGACTCGGAAAGCATACTTGAAGATATTTCATTCACTTTAGGAAATTATCTCATTTCAAGCTTTAGGTAAAATCATGCTATCTCAAATGGAAAAGTATTCTAGCGTAAGGAAATAACTTATCTCAAAGATTTATAAAAAGTACCATAACAAGGGAAGATGCTATCATTTAGGAAAATAACTCTCATCAAGAAAATACCTTGGTTTGGGAACATCTTTGCATTTCAACCATTTAGGAAAGTAGACTATAGGAAAGGAAAATAAGTATTTGATCTCAAAGAGGCTCTCGTAACCGACATAAACCATGCAAGCTACATGGAGTCCAATGTTTTGTCCTCCTAAGGAGGAGACCCCACGTTGGGGAGGAGCGTCATACTCTTGCCAGGGAGTATAACCTAGGTCTAGTGATCAATAAATGAAACTCGGCCTTGGGCCCAATCATAATCATCATAAACTCAGCCTCAAGCCCAACCTACGGTGGTACGTAGATTTGGGGTAAGAAACCACAATGACTTACCCGCTCGGTGCTAAGTACTACTCCCTTTAGATTATTTACGCCTATCTCATAAAAATCCACTTTTAGAATAATATCATGGTTCACCACGAACCCAATAGTCAAATCGATAATCTCATATGATGAAGTGGATTTCAAAGCTTTCGGACCATTAGGTCAATTTATTTCTCAATCATCTCAAAATACTCAAATCATGGGTGCTTATAGCACAAGAGTTCATAATTTCACTAGTCTCAAATAGGGTTTACTAACCCATAGTTCAATGCTTACTAACCCATTGTCCAATCTCAAGTTAAAGCTCATCAAAAGTATAATATATATATATAGCATATAGATTCATAAATCAAGTGGAAATCTTGGAATTTCAGCAATTTATCTCAAAACCTCAATATAGTCATATACTTCAATATCTCAACATTGCAAATATTATCTTATCAAGGAGTAAAATCCTGGGGTTTATACCCAGCTGTAAATTCTCAATAAAACATACAGAAATCATGTCATTTGACTCTTAATTCATGGGAAATATCAAGATAATGCATTCAATAATAATGGGTGAAAACCCTCAATTCAAATTCATGTAAAAACCTCAAAGATTTTAGGAAATTCATGATGTAAATAAGGCTTTTGGGGATAAGGCTGAAAGGGTTACCCTTGCTCAAAACCCCACATACCTTGAATTAGAAGCTTTGGATGAACTCTCACTTTTGGAACTCTATTCGTACTCTTGAATGAGGGTTCTTGAGGCCCTTGACTTGGATACCTTGAATCTTGACTCAGTTTAGAATATCCATGATGGATTCTTGAGATTCTTGGAAGAGGTTTTGGATACTTAGGGTTTTTTATGAGAGAAAACTTTAGAAAAACCTCATAGGATGCTTGCAAATGACTTTGATTTGGTGTTTGCACAGTTTTATAGGCTTGGAAAAAGTCCAAAATGTCCCTTTTAACATCTGTACGAAGAAGGAAAAATTGAATTGGGAACCCGATTTAAGGGGCCACCGCGACGCGCCGCTTATCGCGGTGGATCACTGGAAATTAACAATTGGCAATATGGGAGTCACCGCGATGCGGAGCAATCATATTTTCCTACTGGTTGGGACCTGGAACCTCAGCGCGACATGCCAACATCACAGAGTTCCACTGAAATTTGACAATTGCCAAATCGACCCTCTCCGCGATGCGCCAAGCACTAAAATGACACAGTTTTACGACTAGGTTTTAAATTAGTCATAACTTCTTACCCGGGTATTGAATTTGGGCATATCTTATATCAATGAAAGGCTTATTAGATTTCCCACGTGATAGAAAGTCGAAATTAGGGAAATTTTATATGGTTAATATGATACTTACTTAGGAATCCACTTCTCAATCTTTTAGGGCTGGAATCACGCCTCACTCGACACGCCCAATGGCTCAAACTACGAGGGGTCTTTGCGGGACCTTATAATATCTCCCCCTTGGGAAAATTCATCCTCGAATGTCGCGAGTTAGGCTAGGGATATAGGAGAAACATAGTACACATAGCTGAAAAAATTACTAAACGGTTCAAGATCTTTCTAAACTCATGAATACTCCAGAAAATGTAAGAACTCATACAAGGATAGAAGCATAGCTGAACTTTAGATTAGAAGAGATGAATCAAGGAAGAATAATACCTTTGAATTGATCTGAACTCGCGAAAAAGAGTTGTGGGTACTTGACTCGCATGTCTGCTTCTACCTCCCAAGTAGCACCCTCAACAGACTGGTTTCGCCATAACACTTTGACTAAGGGAACTTCTTTATTCCTCAGCCTACGGACTTGAAAGTCTAGGATCTCAACAGGAATTTCATGAAGGAAAGACTATCCTAAATCTCAGCACTCTCTGAAGGATCAACCACAATAAAATCACCAATATGCTTCTTGAGCATAGAGACAAGAAAGATAGGATGAACGGAGGACAACTCCAGGGCAACTCAACCTCGTAGGCCACTTTACCAACACGGCTCAAGACTCGATACGGGCCAACATAACGGGGACTAAGCTTTCCCTTCTTACCAAACCTCTTTACCCCTTTCATGGGTAAAATATTCAAGTACACCAAATCACCCACCTTAAACTCAAGATCTTTCCTCCTCACATCGGCATAAGACTTTTTATGACTTTGAGTCGTCTTCAACCTTTCTCTAATCAACTTAACTTTCTCCATAGCTTTAAATACTGCATTGGGCCTAATTACGATAGCTTCACCCACTTCAAACTAACCTATGGGTGATCTACACCTCCTACCATACAAGGTCTCGAATAGTGCCATCTTAATGCTAGCATGGAAACTATTGTTATAGGCAAACTCAATCAATGGAAAATGCTCATCCCAACTACCTTTGAAATCAAAGTCACACACTCTCAACATATCCTCTAGGGTCTGAATGGTCGTCTCAGCCTGACCATCTGTCTGCGGGTGAAAAGGTGAGCTCAAAAGAACTTGGGTGCCAAGACCCTGCTGAAACGCCCTTCAAAATTGAGAAGTAAATTGAGTATCCCTATTTAAAATGATAGAAAATGGAAGTCCATGCAGCCTAAAATACTCCCGGATATACAATCTAGCATAATCCTCAGTCGTATAAGACATATGCACGGGTAAGAAGTGTGCGAACTTAGTCAGCCTATCCATAACAACCCAAATAGAATCATAATGATGGCGCGAAAGAGAAAACCCGGTCACGAAGTCCATATTCACCATCTCCCACTTCCAAGTGGGTATACTAAACTCTAGTATCACACCACCCGTTCTTTGGTGCTCTACCTTAACCTGTTGACACATTGCACACTTTGCTACAAACTCGGCTATGTCCTTCTTCATACCATTCAATGAATAGATTTCCCATAATTTGTGGTACATCTTGGTAGTGCCGGGATGAATGGAATAATGCGCACCATGCGCTTCACCCATAATTCTCTTCTGCAAGTTATCAACATACGGGACACACAACCTACCACGCAATCTCAATACACCATCTCCCTCTTGGGAGAAAACCTCTACCTTTTGGTCCTTAACTGACTCCTTTAATTTGACCAAACTAGGATCTCTATCTTGCTTCTCCTTCAATTCCGAAACTAAAGAGGATTCGGAACTACTCTGCATCAACGTACTCCCCTTCGCTAATTCAAGTAATATAACTCCCAACCTAGCCAGATAGTGCACATCACGAGCTAACTCTCTCTTAACCTCCTCTATATGCACAACACTACCCATAGATAATCTGCTAAGGGCGTCCACCACTACATTGGCCTTGCCCAGGTGATACAACACACTCAAATCACAATCTTTCAGTAACTCCAACCACCCCCTCTGCCTAAGATTCAACTCTTTCTGGGTAAACACATACGTAGGCTCTTATGATCAGTAAACACATCAATGTGGACACCATAAAGATAGTTTCTCTAGATTTTCAAAGGAAAGACCACAACAGCTAACTTAAGGTCATGGGTCAAGTAGTTCTTTTCATGTGACTTCAACTGTCTAGAGGCATAGGCTATAACCTTACCTCTCTACATCAACACACAACCCAAACTATCTCATTTAAGGGATCAACAGGCTGAGGTTGCTCATTATCATTTTTGCGGGCTTTCGCTCTTAGGGGAGACATTTTCTAAAATAGGAGAGCACGAATTATTAGATGAGAGGGACAACTGTAGGCACGATAGAATCTGAAAGAAAGAAATAACTTTTTCCTAAAATGTCAAGTAGCCTCTTGTCATAGATGTGGCGCGCTATATACTGATGATCAAGACTCTACTTAATGTGGCTTGTCAGACTCCCTAAGTCTCCTTAAACGTTACGCTTTGATACCAAGTTTGTAACGACCCAAAATCTCCTCTCGGGACGTCACACAGTGCTTATGGCTACAAGTAGCCCCAAGCTAACCCTTTGAACCTGTCACTACATAAAATAACTCATTTCGATAAGAAATAAAAAAAACACTGGCATTGTCGTAACAAATGATAGAAAATACAAAGAAATTACTTGGTCCAAACAACCACAATACTGGAAATCTCAACATACTAACAATCTGATAACTAGTCTAACAAAGACTCTACTACTCAAGTCTACTAGAGAGCCATTGGTACAGGTACTCAACTGACTCAAACTATATTGAAAGCAATAATATATCTACTAATAATACTGAAATGTATGAAGATAGGTCCTCGAACGAATAAGTCTAACCACTATAGAGATATAGACAAAGGTACTCGTAAATCACTGATGAGGCTGGGACTGAGCACTTAAACCTACATTGTAAGACAATATAGCACATAGACGTATATGCGGATCAACACTTGGGAATGTACTGAGTATATGGGGGTGTATGCATGTACATAAAACAATATCCATGCTCTTTAATCAATTCATGCATACAAATATGAATGACTTACATAGCTTGAATAAGTCTAATATAATAAGCTCATATATTATGTAGAATGAAACATGTAACACAAATCTCGTAAGACATTATACTTTAGCTTTAAAATCTATACTCTCCTCTTATTCTCATTACTAGAAGGCTGAAGGAAGCTTTAAATAATACTTTCAACTCATGCATATATCTCATGGAGAGTAAAACGTCTTTAATGCTCAAGAACTTAGAACTCTTTTAAATCAAAACACATGTAACTCAGAATTATATAACTCTTACTAGTAAAGAAAACAACTTTCTTCTTGGGAAAATTTTACTTCAAGAAACTATTCCAAAAAATCTTACTAATAGGGAAAAATACAAATAAGTTGTCTTTTTACTGTTTACTAGTAGGAAAAAAAATTTCTCTTAAGGAAAACATCTCATCTCAAGGGAAATTACTTTTGAAAGCAAATCTGCAAACTTTACTATTAGGAAAATCACTTATCTCAAAGCTTTAGGGAGGTTCTCTTAACTGAAATAAACCATGTGAGCTACATGGAGTCCAACATCTTGTCGTCCTAAGGAAGAAACCTCACGTTGGGTAGAGGTATCATACTCTTGCCAAGGAGTATAACCTTAACTCAGTGATCACTTATCTCGGCCTCGAGCCCATAAATCTCAATCCTACAATGGCACATAGTTCTGGGGTATGAAACCATAGTAACTTACCCAACTCGGTGCTAAATACTACTTCCTTTAGTTAGCTACGCTCATCTCAGGGAAATCCACTTTAAAATAATCTCATGGTTCGTAAGAACCCAACTATAAAATCAGTAATCTCATTTGGTAAAGTGGACTTCAAAGCTACTATGACCATTAAGGTCAAAACTTTCTCAATGATCTCAAAATACTGAATCATGGGTACTTATAGCACAAAAGTTCATAAAAACTGAAATCTCAAGTAGGGTTTAAGAACACATAATTAAATCTTAAGGTAAGACACATCAAAATGCATACTAGATGTCATAAGGATACACAAATCATATAGAAATCTAGAATGTTCAGCAATTTGTCTCAAAATCTCAAAATACTCATGTACTTCAATTTCTAGAACACTGGCAAATCTCAAAATCTCATCCTAGTAATATTGGGTATGAAATCACACTTCAAATTCATAGGAGAACTCATAAAGTCATATATCTTTGTAATTTAAAACAAGTTTTGGGCACAAGGACGAAAGAATTGTCCTTGTTCAAACCCCACATACCTTAGATTGTAACTTAGATGAACAAACTTGCTTGAGACTCTTTTTCTTACTCTTGAGAGAGGGTTCTTAAGCCTTGGACTTGGGGAACTCGAATCTCAACTCAATTTGTAGAATCTATGATGAGTTCTTGAATTTCTTGGAGAAGGGTTTTGGGTATGTTCTTGAGGAAGAAACCCTAGCCTTTTGATGTTTAGGGAGATAATGAAGTCATATGCTTCGTTTTGCATATATCTAAGTGTTAAAAGGGGAAAAAGGCCAAAAATTCCTTCTAAAACAACTTAAAAACACTGAATGGGATTTTCGACGGTCGGAGTGATGGTCCGTTGCTAGTTTGATGGCCCATTGGATAGTCCATCGCACATTGGTCAGAAAAAGGCCACACTGCCTCAGTTGCAACGGTCTTAATGATGGTCCGTCGCTAGCTTGACGGTCCATCATCTTAGCCATCACACTTGGGCTAGAAGAGGGATTCACTGCCTTGGTTTTGAGGGTCTGTGCGATGGTCCATCGCAAGCTCGATGGTTCGTCAACCTATTCGTCACACCTGGGCGGTTTCAACACCTCTTAGTAAAACGTCCATAACTTCTCACCCTGCTACCGGATTTAGAAAAAAATGGTATTGTTGAAAAGCTAATTCAATTTCCCACATGATAGAAAGCTAATTCAATTTCAATCATGGTTAAAACACTAATCACTTGGGAATTCACTTCTTAATATTTTAGGGTCAAAATTACACTTAACTTGACACGCTCTTAGGCTCAGACTATAAGGGAACTTTTGCTGGGTCTTACAATATCTCCCCCCTTGGGAACATTCATCCCCGAATGCCTCTCGTTAGACTAAGAACATAGGAAAAACTGAGTACACATAGCTGAAGCAATTTGATAAACGGGCTTAAAATCTTTCTAAACTCTTGAATACTTCAGAAATTACAAGAACTTATGTAAGAATAGATACATAGCTGAACTTTAGATTAGAAGGGCTGAAGGAAGGAAGAATAATTCCTTCAGCTTGGTCTGAACTCACGAAGAAGATGTGCCGGTACTTGGCTTGCATGTCTGCTTCTGCCTCCCAAGTAGCGCCCTCAACTGACTGGTTTCGCCACAAAACTTTGACCATGGGAACCTCTTTGTTCCTCAATATGCGGATCTAGAAATCTAGAATCTCAACAAGAATCTAATCAAGTGAAAGACAGTTCTGAATATCAACACTCTCTGAAAGATCCACTATAACGGAATCACCAATATGTTTTTTATGCGTGGAGACATGAAAAATAGTATGAACGGCTGATAACTCTACAGGAAACTCAATTTCATAGGCTACTTTATTAACACTGCTCAAGACTCTATAGGGTCCCATATAACGGGGACTAAGCTTCCCCTTTTTACCAAACCTCTTAACCCCTTTCATGGGTAAAATTTTTAAGTATACCAAATCACCCACCTCAAACTCTAGATCCCTTCTTCTCACATCAGCATATGACTTTTGAAGACTCTGAGATATCTTCAACCTTTCTCTAATCAACTTCACTTTTTCCATAGCCTTTAATACCGCATCAGGTCTAATCACTGCAATTTCACCCACTTCAAACCAACCTATGGGTGATCTACATCTTCTACCATACAAAGCCTCAAATGGTGCCATTCGATGCTAGCATGGTAACTATTGTTATAAGAAAACTCTATCAATGACAAATGCTCATCCCAACTACATTTGATGTCAAGAGCACATGACCTCAACATATCTTCTAGAGTTTGAATGGTCCTCTCAGCCTGACTATCTATCTAGGGATGAAAAGTGGAAATCAAATGAACTTGGGTACCAAGACCCTGCTGAAACGCTCTCCAAAACTGAAAAGTAAACTGAGTACCCTTATCCGAAATGATAGACAAGGGAACTCCATGCAGCCTGACTAGCTCCCGAATATACAATCTAGTATAATCCTCAACTATATAAGATGTATGCATGGGCAAGAAATACGCGAACTTAGTCAACCTGTCAATAATAACCCAAATAGAATCATGATGAAGACGCGAAAGAGATAAACCAGTCTTGAAGTCCATATTCACCTCTTCCCACTTCCAAGTGGGTATACCAAACTCTTGCATAACACCACCAGGTGTTTGGTGTTCTACCTTAACCTTTTGGTACGTTGTACACTTTGCTACAAACTTAGCTATATTTTTCTTCATACCACTCTACCAATAGATTTCCCGCAAGTAGCGGTATATCTTGGTAGCGCCGGGATGAATAGAATACCACGCGCCATGCATTTCAGCCATAATCCTCTACCTCAGATCATCAACACACGGAACACACAATCTACCCTACAATCTTAACACGCCATCTCCCCCTTGGAAGAAAACCTCTACCTTTTGGTCCTTAACTGACTCCTTCAGTCTGACCAAACTAGGATCTCTGTCTTGCTTCTCCTTTACTTCCAAAACTAAAGAAGATTCAGAACTACTCTGCACCAAAGTACTCCCCTCATCAGAATCAAGCAACCTAACACCCAATCTAGCCAGAAAGTACACATCACGAGCTAACTCTTTCTTACCTTTTCCATATGAGTAACACTACCCATGGACAACCTGCTAAGGGTATCCGCCACTATATTGGCCTTGCCTGGGTGATACAACACACTCATATCATAGTATTTTAACAACTCTAACCACCTTCTCTGCCTAAGATTCAAATCTATCTGAGTAAGCACATACTACAGGCTCTTATGATCAGTAAACACATCAACGTGGATACTATACAAACAGTGTCTCCAGATTTTCAAAGCAAAGACCACAACAGTTAATTCAAGATAATGGGTTGGGTAGGTCTTTTCATGCGACTTTAATTGTCTAGAGGAATAGGCTATAACCATACCTCTTTGCATCAATACAAAACCCAAACCAACTCTAGAGGCATCACAATACACCATAAATACATTTGTACCATCAGGCAAAGTCAACACAGGGGCTGAAGTAAGTCGAGTCTTCAACTCTTGAAAACTCCATTCAGATAAATCTGACCACTGAAACTTAACTTTATTTTTGGTCAACCGGGTCATGAGATCTGCAATAGAAGAGAAACCTTCAACAAAACGGCGATAGTAGCTAGCTAGACCCAAGAAACTCCTAATGTCAGGTTGAGAGATAGGTCTAGGCTAATTTCTTACCGCTTCTGTCTTTTGGGTATCAACTCTAATGCCTTCGACTGAAATGATATGACCCAAAACGACTACTGATCTTAGCCAAAGTTCAAACTTATTGAATTTGGCGAACAACTGGTGATCTCTAAGAGGTTGCAAGACAATTCTAAGATAATCTACATGGTCGTTCTCAGAACGGGAGTACACAAGGATATTATCTATTAAAACAATTACAAACATATCGAGATATTTCTTGAACACTCAATTCATGAGGTCTATAAAGGCTGCTGGGGCATTGGTTAGCCCAAAATACTTGACCAGAAACTCAAAGTGACCATAACAGGTTCGAAAGGCTGTCATTGGAATATAACATTCCCTTACTTTAAGATGATGATAGAAGGATCTATGGTCTATCTTAGAGAAATAACTCGCACCTTGCAACTAATCAAACAGGTCATTAATTCTGGGAAGAGAATACTTATTTTTTACTGTAACCTTTTTAAGCTGACGATAGTCAATGCACATACCCGATGAACCATCTTTCTTTTGCACGAATATAATAGTTGTGCCCCAATGAGAAATATTGGGCCTTATGAAACCTTTATCTAAAAGATCTTTGAGTTGCTCTTTCAACTTCTTAAGCTCTGCAGATGCCTTATGGTATGGCGAAATAGAAATGGGCTGAGTGTCAGAAAGAAGGTCAATCCCGAATTCTATCTCTTTTTCGGGAGGTACCCCTGGGAGATCTTCTGGAAAAATACATCAGGAAACTTATTAACAATGCTGACTGGATGAATAGTTGAAGCCTAGGACTTAGTGTTTTTGACTTTGATTAGGTGATAAATGCAACCTTTGGATATTAGCTTTTTGGACTTAAGATAGGAGATAAAATGACTCTTGGGAGATACCAAACTCTCGGACCACTCAAAAACTATTTCATCAGGAAACTAAAACTTGACCACATGGGTACGACAGTCTATAGATGCATAATAAGAATGAAGCCAATCCATACCTAGAATAAGGTCAAAATCCAAAATATCTAACTATATCAAGTCAGCAAATATGACTCTATTAAGAACAATAACAAGACATTGTTTATACACTTATTTAGCAACAATTGACTCCCCTACAAGTGTGGAAACTAGAAAAGGCTCAGGAATCCTTTCGAGACTCATTATGAAATTCACAGCAACAAGTGGGGTCACATAAGAGAAACTTGGACCGGGTCTAACAACACATAAACATAAAAGCAAAACACACGAAGCATTCCAGTAACAACATTGGGAGAGTCCTTCTCCTTACGGTATGGTAAGGCATAGAATTTTTTCTGGAACTGACCGCCAGCAGTGCTAGATGAAATGCCCTGAGCAAAGGCGGGATGAGGTACAGGAGCTGGTGCACTAGTAGTTTATGCCTGAGTTCGGGCATCTCATTTTTCCTACCTAGCATATGGACCATCTCTAAGTCTGTGGTCTAGCTTGCCACAACCAAAACAACCGAGGTGGTCCGCTAATCACTCATCGAGATTTTCCCCACAACACTTAGCACAAGGAGGATTGCGGGGTCTATTACTTACACTGTTCTGCGACCTAGACATAGAAGACTTATTCCCTTGCACTTGTCTGCCTCTAGGAACGGGAGAACGACCTGATGAATGTGCTAGTATAGACTAAGGGCTCAAGAACTGTGGGCGGTTCCCTCTATGGGACCTAGCCTGACCATACTCATACTTCTTAGATCTGTCCCTCTTGTTTCTCATCACTTTATCTCTCTCTTATCTTGTTTGTCTCTATCTATTGTGCATGTATCATCAATCTAAATAGGTCCATATCCCTATTCAGCATCTCTACCCTACACTCCTTCCGTACCAAACCAAAAACACCTATCACGAACTTGCTCATACTAGCTTGGGTGTCAGAAATCAAATTAGGAGAATACTTGGCCAACTGGTTGAACTTCAAGCAATACTCCTTAATAGTCATGGAGACCTGCCTTATGTTTAAAAACTCCTCAATCTTTGCTTCCCTCATCTCAAGTGAAAATAATGCATCTTGGAACACCTACTAAGTCATCGAAGCAACACCCTCACCTCTACCCATCTTCCATGCTACCACCCAATCATAAGCAATGTCTTTCAACCTGTATGACGCCAGCTCAACACTTTCTTTCTCAGAAACATGCATCACCTATGTGATTTTTCTCACCCCCTCAAGGTATAACTATAGGTCCTCACCTGCCTTAAACCCATAAAACTCTGATGGATTCATCCTCATGAAATCATGAAAAATAGCAGCAGCTAAATCACCTCCCTGCTGATTTACAACTGCGGCAAGGTTATTGGCCTTAATATTAGCGGTGACTCCTTGAGCTAAAGCCTAAAAGGACTCCTGAACCTCAGTATGAGACACTATCTCATTCAAGGGATCAACAGGCTTGGGTTGCTCATTATCATTTCTATAGGCATTCGCTCTTCAAGAAGGCATTTTTTGAAATGGGAGATCACGAATTATTAGATAAGAGGGACAACTGTAGGCACGATAGAATTTGAAAGAAAGAAACAACACTTTCCTAAAATGTCTCGTAGCCTCTTGCTCATAGATGTGGCATGCGACACACCGATGATCAAGACTCTACTCAACGTGGCTTGACAGACTCCCTAGGACTCCTTAAACCTTAGGCTCTAGTACAAAGTTTGTAATGACCCAAAATCTCCTCCCGAGATATCACACAATGCTTAAGGAAACAAGTAGCCCCAAGCTAACCCTTTGAGCCTGTTACTATATAAAATAACTCATTTCAAGAAGAAATAAACAAAACACTGGCATTGTCGTATCAAATGTTAGAAAATACGAAGAAAATACTTGGTCCAAAAAACCACAATACTGGAAATTTCAACGTACTAACAATCTGATAACTAGTCTGACAAAGCCTTTTCTACTTAAGTCTACTAGAGAGCCATTGGGATAGGTCCCCAACTAACACAAACTAAACTGAAAGCAATAAAATGTCTACTAACAATACTAAAATGCCTGAAGATAGGTCCTCGAACCATGAGGACTCACCACTGTAGAGATGTAGACAAAGGTACTCATAAATCACTGAAGAGGCTAGGACTAAGCACCTGAACCTACATTGTAAGACAATGTAGCACATAGACGTATATGTGGATCAGTACTTGGGAATGTACTGAGTATATGGGGGTGTATGCATAAAACAATATCCATGCTCTTTAATTAATCCATCCATGCAAATATGAATGACTCACATAGCTTGAATAAGTCTAATATAATAAGCTCATAAATCATATAGAATGAAGCATGTAACACAAATCTCATGAGTCATTATACTTTAGCTTTAAAATTTGTACTCTCCTCTTATTCTCATTACTCGAAGGCTGAAGGAAGCTTTAAACAATATTTTAACTCATGCATATATCTCATGGAGAGTGAAACTTCTTTAATTCTAAAAAATCTAGAGCTCTTTTAACTCAGGACACTTGGAACTCAGAATTATATAACTCTTACTAGTAGAGAAAACTACTTTCTTCTTGGGAAAATTTTACTTCAAGAAACTATTCCAAAAAATCTTACTAAGAGGAAAAAATACTCATAAGCTGTTTATTTATTGTTTACTAGTAGGGAAAAAATAACTTCTCTTAAAGAAAACATCTCATCTCAAGGAGAATTAATTTAGGAAGTAAATCTGCAAACTTTACTATTAGGAAAATCACTTATCTCAAAGCTTTGGGAAGGTTCTCTTAACCGACATAAACCATGCAGCTACATGGAGTCCAACGTCTTGTCCTCTTAAGGAAGAAACCTCACATTAGGGAGAGGCATCATACTCTTACCAGGGAGTATAACCTCAACTCAGTAATCACTTATCTTGGCCCCGGGCCCATAAATCTCAATCCTATGATGGGACATAGTTCTGGGGTATTAAATCGTAGTAACTTACCCAACTCGGTGCTAAATACTACTCCATTTAGTTAACTACGCTCATCTCAAGGAAATCTTCTTTAAAATAATCTCATGGTTCAAAAGAACCCAATTATAAAATCAGTAATCTCATTGGGTAAAGTGGATTTCAAAGCTACTATTGTAACATCCCGTATCTTGCTTGTACTTATTCTAATTATATGGAACCTGGTATGGTCATATGGTATAGGTAACAGATGAGATTTGTTATGCAATTATTAATGGTGTAGATGGAATTATAGAGGCTGCCCGTATAGTTTAGTGTGATGCGACTAAGTTAACGTTAAGATAACTATTAAAACTTGGAATCGTAAGCTAGTATTTGAATCTAAAGTTTAAAGTGATCAAGTGTGTATAAGTTGAAGGTTAGACTAAAGGGATTAGAAGCTGAAAATGGAGCAAAATATTGAGGTGCTTGCTTGACTTATTTAAGCTAGTAGGTGAGTCACCTACTTAAGTTGTTTGAACCAAATTAATGGACCCATGGCTATGGATCAGATTTGGGTCTATGCTAATATACTCATTTGGGCCAAATTGAACAAAAAAGAAAGAGAATGGATAAGTGACCCAACACACCAATCTGCCAAGGCCCAAATATAATTGAGCCCAACAAGAAATTATGCAAGTAGGTGCATCACCTACTTTGAAGTTTCAGCAGCTTAGACCCTTAAGTAGGTGCATCACCTACTTGGACCAATTTGACCAATTTTATGGTCCAAAATGCAGCTAAGGAGGTGGACAAGATAGGGCCTTTAAAAGGCCAAGTTGCTGGTCATTTTACTTCACTTTTAAGTCACAAAAAAGGAGTATATTTCAGCAAATCTCTCTACTCTCTCAAAAACAACAAGAGCAGCAACCCTATTTTTCCTTCTAGGGTTCTTGAAGAAACCCTCCCCTTTGCAGCCCAAGGTAAGTGAAAAAAACTTAAGGTTTTGTTTAATTATCTCATGGGAGATTAGGGAAACAAGTTATACGTGTTTGACTATAAGTATATGGCTGATTATAGAACAAGCTGTTTGTTCATGTTTCCTTGTTATTGAGGAACTTTTTTTCTTCTTCTTTGGTTTAAGTGTGAAGGAAAGTTCAAGCTCTTGAAGAGTTCAATTAAAAGAATAAGTTGCTGAATTGAGGTAAGGTGACTGCCCCATTTTATTTTTCTTATATGTGAATTTGAGAGGGGATTATGGATGTCTTGTTATTGAGAACTCAAGAGATGAAGAGTTCAATAATTGATTGCTACAATAAAAGTGGTTTGGGACTGTTTTGTATGTGTATGTTATGGGCTGCCAGGTTGAAGTTGGATAAAGGTGTGATGAGTTTGTAATGAATTATAGAAGAAAGATGTGGTGATACACCACCGAACTAATGCTTGCTGTCCAATCTATTTTGCGTATTGTTTGGAATGTGTAATGAAGTCGAGGTGGTTTTGGTGAACCTTATAAGAACCTATATGGTATGTGGGTGTAATTGGAGGAAAGAAAAAGGGTTAAAATAACACCCTTGTTTGATAGAGTAATAGTTGCTGCCCGGTTACTATTTTGGGTGAAATTAAGTACCTCAAATGTGTTTATTGGTTACTAATACTAGTTTACCATATATTATATTGTAGATAAGTAATCTAAGAGATGAGAAGTCAAGTTGGGCTAGTTTCGGAGTCAAATAACCAGGTATGTAAGGCATACTTATTTCACACTCTTTGGCATGAAGTCGTACCATTGTTCCCTCAAGCAAGTTTCCGAGGTTATCCTATAACAAAGTGATACATAATGGTAGCATATTAAACTCCATGTATCCAATGACCTTGTTCCCACTCTCTAACACATTAGAACACCTCAATACGTGCTTATTATTAAATTGCGCGTCTATCTTCACTAGAAAATTTCAGGAGTTCTCCGTTTGTTCAAATAAGACCCATGTGTTATTTCAGCTCCTAAACACTTTATTTGTGTGCCAACAGCTCCCTACCTCATTGTTGTTGCATTAAGTGTCTATTTACGTGTCTCTTATTAGCATATTACTGGTTCAAGGTACCATAATGTGATGACCACCAAAGTAACAATCTCAAAGGCTAAATAAACTAAGTAATGCAAATCTGTAAAATGATGAGTGGCAGCTCAGGGGCACTTGCCTAGCATGGGCCGATCTCGATACCTTTATTTGTGGGTGGCAGCTCAGGGGCATAAGCCTAGCATGGGCCGATCCCAATCTTTATATAGGTGGCAGCTCAGGGGCGTAAGCCTAGCATGACTAATTTATCTTTTTACCACTGATCAGCTGGTCATTTGCATTATATGGATTACAAAGATTATGAAGTAAGAAGGTAAAATGAAGAACGAATGTAATGTACATTGTCCCACAAGTATTTATAAAGGTGGTCTACTAGTACTCCTTATACACTTGTATTGGATTTTTATTGAGCTTTTGTATCAAGTGTGTTGCTACTTTCTGCCTTACATATTCAGTACATTATTATCGTACTGACGTCCCTCACGGGAGACCTGCATTTCATGCTGCAGGCAGAGGCACTTCAGCTCATACAACTCACTAGTAGGAGCGCAGGTTGTTCAAGGACTATTGGTGAGCTCCAGGTTGATTCGGGGCTTTCCGAGTCTTCTCCATATATTTTGGTATTGTACAGTAAGTCAAGAGTAGGGCGGGGGTTTGTCCCGACCCTGACTAAGTCTCTGTATCTTCTAGAGGCTTTGTAGACTAATGTAAAGTTATGGTAGTGTCCTGATTTTAGACATGGTGGCCCCACCGGCCAAGTGTTGTACATATTAGTTTTGGGAGTGTATGTGTAGTTAATTTCATCGATGCATAATATTATGTTGTCAGAACATTTGGTTGTTACAGTTACATGCATGGGAAGTATAAGGTTATGAATTGGTTCTCTCGGGCCTTTACGGCTACGGGTGCCTGTCTGCACGGATAGGATTTGAGGTGTGACAAAAGTGGTATCAGAGCGGTCATCCTAAGGTGTCTACAAAGCCGTGTCTATATAGAGTCCTGTTTATGGGCGTGTTGTGCACCACATCTATAAATAGGAAGCTATGTGACATTTAGGGGTTTTCTCTTTTTCTTCATATCTTAGATCGTGCAATAGAGCCTATGTTGTAGGTTAAGTCATATTTAAACATTAAACCTATTTTTTTTCCTCTTATTATAGTAAAGATGCCGGTTACAAGAAGGAGTAAGAATACAGGTAGGCGGATAGACGAGGCTGCTGGGGAGGGGACCAGCAAATCTCCACCTAGACGAGCTAATCAAAGTGAGGCTCAAGCTGAGTTTGTGTCCCAAACTTCTCCTACCCTTCCATCTCCAGAAGAGCTAAGAAGGAGAAGAACCGCATCCTCAAAACTACCTACCAATGCTGTAGATCAAGATTTAAGGAGTGCAGTACAATTGTTGGGTCGTATAGTTTCTGGACAAGCTCAAGGACAAGCCATTCCAACTACAGGTTCTAGTGGTACAGATAGGGCAGCTAGCCTACGAACGCAGGATTTTCTCAAATTGGATCCTTCCACCTTCACCGGATCAGATCTTAATGAAGACCCACAGGACTTTATTGATCAAATCCAAAGGGCTCTAGATGTTATGCATGTGTCGGGTAAAGAGACAGTTGAGCTAGCAACATATAGATTCAAGGGGGAGGCTATATTGTGGTATGAAGACTGGAAATGATCTAGGGGTATCGATGCACCTCCAGCTACTTGGAAAGAGTTCAAAGAGGCATTTCTTGATCATTACCTTCCATATGAGATTCAAGAAGCCCGTGCAGATCAGTTCCTGAATCTTCGCCAAGGAAATATGAGTATGAGGGAGTACAGCCTTCGGTTTAACTCTTTGGCTAGGTATGCTCCTAATGTTGTGGCTACAATGGATGATAGAGTTCATCGATATGTGGATAGATTGGATCTATATCTGTTAGAGATTGTACCATTGTTGCTTTGAACAATTTCAATGGAATAATGCATGCGAAAGAAGTTTCCAAGATCTGAAGAATAAGTTGACTTCTACACCCGTATTGGTGCTTCCAGAAGGCACAGAGGGGTATGCAGTGTATTGTGATGCTTCAAGAATTGGGTTAGGGTGTGTATTGATGCAGCATGGTAAAGTCATAGCATATGCCTCGAGACAATTGCGGCCACATGCAAAAATTTATCCAACACATGATCTGGAGCTAGCAGCGGTTATATTTGCCTTAAAGATATAGCGTCACTACCTGTACGGGATTCATGTTGACATATACACTGACCACAAGAGTTTGCAGTATATCTTTAATCAGAAGGACTTGAATTTGAGGCAGCGAAGATGGATTGAATTATTAAATGACTATGATATTGATATCTTATATCATCCGGGAAAAGCAAATGTGGTGGCAGATGCGTTAAGTCGCAAAGCTGTGGAGCCATCTATAGAAAGACAAGGGATGACTAAGGATCTACACTAATTAGCCAATTTGGGGGTTCGTCTTCTTGAAACTCTAGATGAAGGGTTTATTGTGCATAATACAGCAGAATCTTCACTAATAACTGAAGTAAAAGAGAAGCAATATGCAGATCCTATTTTATTACGGCTTAAGTAAAATGTGCAATGTGGTATGACAAAGGCATTTGAGCTTACGCAAGAAGGGGTACTGCGGTGCCAAAACAGATTGTGTGTACCTAATGTAGACGGGCTAAGAAAGAGGATTATGACAGAAGCATATCGTTCAAGGTATTCTATCCATCCAGGGTCAACAAAAATGTACCATGATTTGAGAGGGATGTATTGGTGGGGTGACATGAAGAAGAACATTGCAAAATTTGTAGCCGAATGTCCAAATTGTCAAAGAGTTAAAGTAGAGCACCAAAAGCCCGGGGGTTATATGCAATGTATGGATCTTCCAATCTGGAAGTGGGACAGGATCAACATGGATTTCGTCACTGGTTTGCCTCGTACATTTTGAAGGTTTGATTCTATATGGGTGATAGTTGATAGGCTTACCAAATCAGCACACTTTCTACCGGTTAGGACCACTTACACAGTTGAAGAATATGCCAAGTTATATATTAAGGAGATAGTTCGACTACATAGAGTTCCAATCTCTATTATATCGGATCGAGGAGCTCAATTTACTGCAAATTTTTGGAAGTCTTTTCAGAGAATTTTGGGGACACAAGTGAATCTAAGTACAGCTTTTCACCCTCAAACGGATGGACAAGCAGAACGTACCATTCAAACACTTGAAGATATGCTACGAGCTTGTGTATTGGACTTTAAAGGTAGTTTGGATGATCATCTACCTCTCATCGAGTTCGCCTACAACAATAGCTATCATTCAAGTATCAAAATGGCACCATATGAAGCTTTGTATGGAAGAAAGTGTAGATCACCCATTGGATGGTTTGAAGCGGGTGAAACTGCCTTATTCGGACCAGATCTTGTTCATCAAGCTATGGAAAAGGTTAAGGTGATCCAACAACGACTAGAAACAGCCCAAAGCAGACATAAGTCATATGCGGATGTTAGAAGAAGGGGGCTAGAGTTTGCTATAGGTGATTGGGTATTCTTGAAGGTATCACCAATGAAGGGGGTTATGAGATTTGGTAAGAAAGGAAAAATAAGTCCACGTTATATAGGCCCATACCAGATTACTCGGAGGTTTGGACAAGTTGTTTATGAATTCGATCTACCCCAAGAGCTCTCAACAGTTCATCCGGTATTTCACGTCTCAATGCTTAGAAAGTGCATTGGAGATTCATCTCATACTACCCCTACTGAAGATGTACAAATTAGTGAAGATCTCACTTATGAGGAAATACCTATTGCTATTCTAGATCGACAGGATAAGAAGTTGAGGAATAAAGAAATAACTTCTGTAAAAGTGCTTTGGAGGAACCAACAAGTAAAAGAGATCACGTGGGAAGCTGAAGAAGCGATGAAATCCAAGTACCCCCATTTGTTCAAAGACGAAGAAAAAGTCCAAGATGCTGAATTGGAACAATAACAAGTAAGTGTAAAATATATAGGTACTATATGGTAATAAGGATATTAACTTAGTCTTGAACTTGCTTTGGTTGGACAGTTATGCTAACATTCGAGGACGAATGTTTCTAAGGGGGGAAGGATGTAACATCCCGTATCTTGCCTGTACTTATTCTAATTATATGGAACCTGGTATGGTCATATGGTATAGGTAACGGATGAGATTTGTTATGCAATTATTAATGGTATAGATGGGATTATAGAGGCTGCCCGTATAGTTTAGTGTGATGCGACTAAGTTAACGTTAAGATAACTATTTAAATTTGGAATCGTAAGCTAGTATTTGAATCTAAAGTTTAAAGTGACCAAGTGTGTATAAGTTAAAGGTTAGACTAAAGGGATTAGAAGCTGAAAATGGAGCAAAATATTGAGGTGCTTGCTTGACTTATTTAAGCTAGTAGGTGAGTCACCTACTTAAGTTGTTTGAACCAAATTAATGGACCCATGGCTATGGATCAGATTTGGGTCTATGCTAATATACTCATTTGGGCCAAATTGAACAAAAAAGAAAGAGAATGGATAAGTGACCCAACACACCAATCTGCCAAGGCCCAAATATAATTGAGCCCAACAAGAAATTATGCAAGTAGGTGCATCACCTACTTTGAAGTTTCAGCAGCTTGGACCCTTAAGTAGGTGCATCACCTACTTGGGCCAATTTGAGCAATTTTATGGTCCAAAATGCAGCTAAGGAGGTGGACAAGATAGGGCCTTTAAAAGGCCATGCTGCTGGTCATTTTACTTCACTTTTAAGTCACAAAAAGGAGTATATTTCAGCAAATCTCTCTACTCTCTCAAAAACAACAAGAGCAGCAACCCTATTTTTCCTTCTAGGGTTCTTGAAGAAACCCTCCCCTTTGCAGCCCAAGGTAAGTGAAAAACACTTAAGGTTTTGTTTAATTATCTCATGGGAGATTAGGGAAACAAGTTATAAGTGTTTGACTATAAGTATATGGCTGATTATAGAACAAGCTATTTGTTCATGTTTCCTTGTTATTGAGGAATATTTTTTCTTCTTCTTTGGTTTAAGTGTGAAGGAAAGTTCAAGCTCTTGAAGAGTTCAATTAAAAGAATAAGTTGCTGAATTGAGGTAAGGTGACTGCCCCATTTTATTTTTCTTATATGTGAATTTGAGAGGGGATTATGGATGTCTTGTTATTGAGAACTCAAGAGATGAAGAGTTCAATAATTGATTGCTACAATAAAAGTGGTTTGGGACTGTTTTGTGGACTATTTTGTATGTGTATGTTATGGGCTGCTAGGTTGAAGTTGGATAAAAGTGTGATGAGTTTGTAATGAATTATAGAAGAAAGATGTGGTGATACACCACCAAACTAATGCTTGTTGTCCAATCTATTTTGTGTATTGTTTGGAATGTGTAATGAAGTCGAGGTGGTTTTGGTGAACCTTATAAGAACCTATATGGTATGTGGGTGTAATTGGAGGAAAGAAAAAGGGTTAAAATAACACCCTTGTTTGATAGAGTAATAGTTGTTGCCCGGTTACTGTTTTGGGTGAAATTAAGTACCTCAAATGTGTTTATTGGTTAATAATACTAGTTTACCATATATTCTATTGTAGATAAGTAATCTAAGAGACGAGAAGTCAAGTCGGGCTAGTTTCGGAGTCAAATAACCAGGTATGTAAGGCATACTTATTTCACACTCTTTGGCATGAAGTCGTACCATTGTTCCCTCAAGCAAGTTTCCGAGGTTATCCTATAACAAAGTGATACATAATGGTAGCATATTAAAATCCATGTATCCAATGACCTTGTTCCCACTCTCTAACGCATTAGAACACCTCAATACGTGCTTATTATTAAATTGCGCGTCTATCTTCACTAGAAAATTTCAGGAGTTCTCCGTTTGTTCAAGTAAGACCCATGTGTTATTTAAGCTCCTAAACACTTTATTTGTGTTCCAACAGCTCCCTACCTCATTGTTGTTGCATTAAGTGTCTATTTACATGTCTCTTATTAACGTATTACTGGTTCAAGGTACCATAATGTGATGACCACCAAAGTAACAATCTCAATGGCTAAATAAACTAAGTAATGCAAATCTGTAAAATGATGAGTGGCAGCTCGGGGGCACTTGCCTAGCATGGGCCGATCTCGATACCTTTATTTGTGGATGGCAGCTCAGGGGCATAAGCCTAGCATGGGCCGATCCCAATCTTTATATAGGTGGCAGCTCAGGGGCGTAAGCCTAGCATGCCTAATTTATCTTTTTACCACTGATCAGCTGGTCATTTGTATTATATCGATTACAAAGATTATGAAGTAAGAAGGTAAAATGAAGAACGAATGTAATGTACATTATCCCACAAGTATTTATAAAGGTGGTCTACTAGTACTCTTTATACACTTGTATTGGATTTTTATTGATCTTTTGTATCAAGTGTGTTGCTACTTTCTGCCTTACATATTCAGTACATTATTTTTGTACTGACGTCCCTCACGGGGGACCTGCATTTCATGCTGCAGGCAGAGACACTTCAGCTCATACAACTCACTCGTAGGAGCGCAGGTTGTTCAAGGACTATTGGTGAGCTCCAGGTTGATTCGGGGCTTTCCGAGTCTTCTCCATATATTTTGGTATTGTACAGTAAGTCAAGAGTAGGGCGGGGGTTTGTCCCGACCCTGACTAAGTCTATGTATCTTCTAGAGGCTTTGTAGACTAATGTAAAGTTATGGTAGTGTCCTGATTTTAGACATGGTGGCCCCACCGGCCAAGTGTTGTACATATCAGTTTTGGGAGTGTATGTGTAGTTAATTTCATCGATGCATAATATTATGTTGTCAGAATATTTGGTTGTTACAGTTACATGCATGGGAAGTATAAGGTTATGAATTGGTTCTCTCGGGCCTTTACGGCTACGGGTGCCTGTCTTCCCCAATAGGATTTGAGGCGTGACAACTATGACCATTAAGGTCAAAACTTTCTCAATGATCTCAAAATACTCAAATAATCGGTCCTTATAGCACAAAAGTTCATAAAAACTTAAATGTCAAGTAGGGTTTAATGACCCATAATCAAATCTCAAGTTAAGACTCATCAAAAAGCATAATAGATGTCATAAGGATAGACAAATCATATAGAAATCTAGCATGTTCAGAAATTTATCTTAAAATCTCAACATACTCATGTACTTCAATTTCTAGAAAATTGGAAAATCTCAAAATCTCATGCATAGTAATATTGGGCGTGAACCCACACTTCAAATTCATAGGACAACTCATAAAGTCATATATCTTTGTAATTTAAAATAAGTTTTGGGCACAAGGATGAAAGAATTGTCCTTGTTCAAACCCGACATACCTTATATTATAACTTAGATGAACAAACTTACTTGAAACTCTTCTTCTTACTCTTAAGAGAGGGTTCTTGATACCTTGCAATTGGATAACTCAAATCTCAACTCAAATTGTATAATCTATGGTGAGTTCTTGAATTTCTTGGAGAAGGGTTTTGGGTTTGTTCTTGAGGAAGAAACCCTAGCCTTTGGATATTTTGGGAGATAATGAAGTCATATGCTTCGTTTTGCATATATCTAAGTGTTAAACGAGAAAAAGGCCAAAAAGTCCTTTTAAAACAACTTAAAAATACTGAACGGGATTTACAATGATCAGAGTGATGGTTCATCGCTAGTCTGACAGCCCGTCAGATCGTCCATCGCACTTTGGTCAGAAAAAAGGCTACACTGGCTCAGTTGCGATGGTATTAGCGATGGTCCGTCACTAGCTTGATAGTCCGTCATCTTGGACATCACACTTGGGCCAGAAAAGGGAGTCACTATCTTGGTTCCGACGGTCTGGGTGATGTTCCATCGCAAGATAGATGGTCCGTCAACCTATCCATCTCACCTGGGCAGTTCCAACAACTCTTAGTAAAATAGCCATAACTTCTCACCCCAATACCGGATTTGGACAAAATTGGTATCGTTGGAAAGCTAATTCAATTTTCCACAGGAAAATTCAATTAAGGTTAAAATACTAATCACTTGGGAAGTTACTTCTCAATCTTTTAGGGCCAGAATTACACTTCACTTGACACGCTCTAAGGTTTAGACTACAAGGGAACTTTTGCAGGGTCTTACAATATCTCCCCCTTGGGAACATTCGTCCTTGAATGTCGCTAGTTACACAAAGAACATAGGAAAACTGAGTACACATAGCTAAAACAATTTGCTAAACGAGCTTAAAATCTTTCTAATCTCTTGCATACTTCAGAAATTGCAAGAACTCATGTAAGAATAGATGCATAGCTAAACTTTAGATTAGAAGGGATGAATTAAGGAAGAATAATTCCTTCGTCTTGGTCTGGACTCGCGAAGAAGAGGTGCGGGTACTTGGCTTGCATGTTTGCTTCTGCCTTCCAAGTAGTGCCCTCAACTGACTGGTTCCGCCATAAAACTTTGACCAAGGGAACCTCTTTGTACCTCAGTCTGTGGATCTGGATATTTAAAATCTTAATAGGAAATGTTATCAAATGAAAGACTATTTTGAATATCAGCACTCTCTGAAGGATCCACTAAATCAGAATCACCAATATGCTTTTAAAGCATGGAGACATGAAAAATAGGATGAACGGCAGATAACTCTGCGGACAACTCAACTTCATAGGCTATTTTACCAACACGACTCAAGAATCTATAGGGGCCCTCATAACGGGGTCTAAGCTTCCCCTTTTTACCAAACCTCTTCACCCCTTACATGGGTGAAATCTTTATGTACACCAAATCACCCACCTTAAACTCTAGATCCCTTCTCCTCACATCGGCATATGACTTTTGATGATTCTGAGCTGTCTTCAACCTTTCTCTAATCAACTTCACCTTTTCCATATCCTTGAATACCGCATCAGGTCCAATCACTGCAGTTTCACCCACTTTAAACCAACCTATAGGTGATTTATATCTTCTACCATACAAAGCCTGAAATGGTGCCATCTCGATGCTAGCATGGTAACTATTGTTATAAGCAAACTCTATTAATGGCAAATGCTCATCCCAACTACCTTTGAAGTTAAGAGCACATTCCCTCAACATATCTTCTAGAGTCTGAATGGTCCTCTCAGCCAGACCATCTGTCTGCGGATGAAAAGAGGAACTCAAATGAACTTGGGTACCAAGACCTTGCTGAAATGCTCTCCAAAACTGAGAAGTGAACAGAGTACCCCTATTCGAAATGATAGACAAAGGAACTCCATGCATCCTGACTAGCTCCTGAATATACAATCTAGCATAATCCTCAGTTGTATAAGACGTATGTATAGGCAAGAAATGCACGGACTTAGTAAGCCTGTCTACAATAACCCAAATAGAATTATGATGACGATGCGAAAGAGGTAAACCAGTCACGAATTCCATATTTACCTCTTCCAACTTCCAAGTGGGTATACCAAACTCTTACATCACACCACCAGGTCATTGGTATTCTACCTTAACCTATTGGCACGATGCACACTTTGCTACAAACTCTGCTATATTCTTCCTTATACCCCTCCACTAATAGATTTCTCGCAAGTCGCGGTATATCTTAGTAGCACCAGGATGGATAGAATACCGCGCGCCATGCATTTTAGCCATAATCCTCTACCTCAGATCATCAACACATGAAAAACACAATCTACCCTGCAATCTCAACACTCTATCTCCCCCTTGGAAGAAAACCTTTACCTTTTGGTCCTTAACTGACTAAACTAGGATCTTTGTCTTACTTCTTCTTTACTTCTGAAACTAAAGAGGATTTGGAACTACTCTGCACCAAAGTACTTCCCTCAGCGGAATCAAGCAACCTAACACCCAATCTAGACAGACGGTGCACATCAAGAGCTAACTCTTTCTTACCTTCTTCCATATGAGTAACGCTACCCATGGACAACCTGCTAAGGGCATATGCCACTACATTGGCCTTGCCCGGCTGATACAATACTCTCATATCATAGTCTTTTAATAACTCTAACCACCTTCTCTACCTAAGATTCAAATCCCTCTGAGTAAATACATATTGCAGGCTCTTATGATCAGTAAATACATCAATATGGACACCATACAAATAGTATCTCTAGATTTTCAAAGCAAAGACCACAACAGCTAATTCAAGATCATGGGTTGGGTAATTCTTTTCATGCGACTTCAACTGTCTAGAGGAATAGACTATAACCTTACCTCTTTACATCAATACACAACCCAAAACAACTCTAGAGGCATCACAATACACCACAAAATCATCTGTACCATCTGGAAAAGTCAACACAGGGGCTGAAGTATGTCGAGTCTTCAACTCTTGAAAACTCTTTCACAGGAATCTGACCACTGGAGCTTAACTTTATTTTGGGTTAACTAGGTCATGGGAGACGCAATAGAAGAGAAACCTATAATAAAATAGCGATAGTAGCCAGCTAGACCCAAGAAACTCCTAATATCAGATGGAAAGATAGGTCTAGGCCAATTTCTTATAGCTTTTATTTTTTGGGAATCAACTCTAATGCCTTTGACTGAAATGATATGACCCAAAAAGGTTACTGATCTAATCCAAAATTCACACTTATTGAATTTGGTGAACAACTGGTGATCTGTAAGAGTTTGCAAGACAATTCTAAGATGATCTACATGGTCATCTCAGAACGGGAGAAAACAAGGATATAATCTATTAAAACAATGACAAACATATCAAGATATTGATTGAACACTCGATTCAGGAGGTCCATAAAGGTTGCTCGGGCATTGGTTAGCCCAAAAGACTTGACTAGAAACTCAAAGTGACCATAGCGGGTTCGAAAGGCTGTCATTAGAATATCATAATCCCTCACTTTAAGATGATGATAGTTGGATCTAAGGTTTATCTTAGAGAAATAACTCTCACCTTGCAACTGAACAAATAGGTCATCAATTCTCAAAAGAAGATACTTATTTTTTACTGTAACCTTGTTAAGCTGACAATAGTCAATGCACATATGAAATGAACCATCTTTCTTTTGCATGAATAGAATAGTTGTGCCTCAAGGAGAAACACTGGGCCATATGAAACCTTTATCTAAATGATCTTTAAGTTGCCCTTTCAACTCCTTAAACTCTGGAGGTGCCATATGGTATGGCAAAATAGAAATGGGCTGAGTGTCAGGAAGAAGGTCAATCCTGAATTCTATCTCTCTATTGGGAGGTACCCCTGGGAGATCTTTCGGAAAAACATCAGTAAACTCATTAACAATGCCGACTGGCTTAATAGTTGGAGCCTCGAACTTAGGGTCTTTGACTCTAACTAGGTAATAAATGCAACCTTTGGATATTAGCTTTCTGGCCTTGAGATAGGAGATAAAATGACTCTTAGGAGATACCGAACTCCCGAACCACTCAAAAATGGGTTCATCAGGAAACTAAAACTTGACCACAGAGGTAGGACACTCTATAGATGCATAATAAGAATAAAGCCAATCCATACCCAGAATAAAGTTTAAATCCACCATGTCTAACTATATAAAGTTAGCAAATATTACTCTATGAAGAACAGTAATAGGACTATGTTTATACACTTCTTTAGCAATAATTGCCTCTCCTAATGGTATGAAACTAGGAAAGGCTCAGGAATTCTTTCGGGACTCATTTTGAAATTCACAGCTACAAGTGGGCTCACATAAGAGAAACTTGGCCCGGGGTCCAACAACACATAAACATCAAAGAAAAAAACATGGATCTTACCAGTAACAACATCGGGAGAGTCCTCCTTCTCCTGACAGGAGAAGCGCCCTGAGCAGGGGCGAGATACGGTACAAGAGCTGGTGCACTAGTAGTCTGTGCCTAAGGTCGGGCATCTCTGTTCCCCTGCCTAGCATGTGGGAAATCTCTAAGTCTATCCCAATTTTTCATAACCAAAACAACCCTTTTGGTCCGCTAAACACTCATCGGGATAGTCTCTATCACACTTAGCACAAGAAGGATTGCGGGGTCGGTTACTTACACTGTTCTACGACCTAGACATAGAAGACCTATTCCCTTACTCCTATCTGCCTCTAGCCGTAGGAGAACTAGCTGATGAAGGTTCTAGAATAGATAAATGGCTCTGGAACTATGGCGGTTCTCTCTATGGGACCTAGCCTGACCATACTCATGCTGCTCAGATCTAGCTCTCTTGTTACCCCTCACTCTATCTCTCTCTTTTATCTGGTCTGCCTCTATCTACTTTGCATGTATCATCAACCTACACAGATTCATATCCCTATTCAGAATCGCAGTCCTACACTTCTTCAGTACCAAACCAGAAACACCTATCACAAACTTGCTCATACAAGATCAGGTGTCAGAAATCAAATCAGGAGCATACTTGAACAACTGGTTGAATTTCAAGAAGTACTTCTTAATAGTCATGGAGCCCTGCCTTAAGTTCATAAACTCCTCAATCATCACTTCCCTCATCTCAAGCGAAAAAAACTTGTCCAAAAATGCATCTTGGAGAACCTTCCAAGTCATAGGAGCAACACCCTCACCTCTACCCTTCTTCTATGCTACCATCCAATCATAAGTAATGTCTTTCAACCTGTATGATGCCAGCTCTACACTTTCTTCCTCCAAAACATGCATCACCTATGTGATCTTTCTTACTTCCTCAAGGTATAACTGTGGGTCCTCACCTGCCTTAGACCCATGAAACTCTGGCGGAATCATCGACATGAAATCATGAATCTTAGCAGTAGCTAAATCACCTTCCTGCTGATTTGTAACTACGGCCTGGTTATTGGCCTAAACATTAATGGTAACTTCTTAGGCTAACTGTAATACTCGTACCTTTTTCCTAGCTTGAAATCATCTCAAGGATGTTAGAACTTGCTTTGAAATACAAGTTATGAACGTTTCACTTAGAGCTGTCAGAATTGCCCAGGTGCAACGGCCAGGTTGATGGACCGTCGATCTAGTGACGGACCTTTGCCTTGACTATCGCAGCTAAGGCAGTAAGTCAACCTTCTGGATAAGGTGCGACAGACAGGTTGATGGACCATCGAACTTGCGACAGACCATCGGCCAAGCAATTGCTACTTAGGTAGTGAGTCCCTCTCCTGGTCTACCTACATTGATCAAAATGACGAACCATCGATCCAGTGATGGACCGTCGCATGAGCCATCACAGATTCCGTTCGGTTATTTTTACATCATTTTTAAAGGGGCTTTTTGGTCTTTTACCACCCATTTATATACCAAGTAATATCCGACCAAGGCTCCTAAATTCATTATTCTTCCATAATATTAAAATTAGGGTTTTCTCCCTAAGAATAATCCCTAAGCAACAAAATCCAAATCCTCTTCAAGAACTAAGAGATTAAAATTCTTCAAGTTCAACAACTTTAAGAAACTCACTACCAGGTATGCATAGTGTTCATTCATGGACTTCCTTCATCGATGAATCCCTTTTCTAAGTTCAAGTTTATGGATTTTCTTTATGAATTTTCATGATTGGGCTGCTCTTGTTCAAGTTGATAATGAGTAATTGAATTCTATTCCATGATCGGGTGATAAATTATATATGGGTTTGATTAGTACAGATATAGATTCATGCTAACCTATCCCTAAACCTTTGAATGATGAAATTAGAATTGAATCATGATGTTTAATTGTTGTATAATGTTGTTTACAGATACTATGACTACCATGTGGTTGATTAAATGCCGAGATAAAGGAAAATGCCTAACTATCATGATATCATGAAATCCCCATATATGTACAAGTTTATGCAGATCACATGTTTGATGAAATACTTCAATAAATGTATTATGGATTATGATATTAAAGATGGGTTATAGTAGGTTATGCTTTTCCAGTTTCCTTCTATCGAGTCCTTGGGTGCTTGTACCCGAAATATTAGTTGTGTTCCTAAAGCCATGTTATGTTTTCATGATACTTTCAGTTAAGCTATGATCCTTAGACTTTAGACAGTCTTATGACTCAAGAAATCTCCATAATCACATGAACTCAGTCAGTTGATAGATATCAATAGTATTCCGTTAGTCAATGGAAGTCAGTAACTCAGTCCATGTTCAGTTTTAAAAAATCATGTTCAAAGTCTATTCAAATGGGAGTAGGAATTAGCACCGAGTCAACCCAAGGATGGGAACATACACCGTTAGATGAGGGTGAGGGTGTGATTCTTAGAAGTCATCCTTGCATTCCAGAACTATGTAGCCAATATAGGTTGAGACATCAACACCATTTAATAAGGATTGATGAGGTGGATAAACACTATTAGATGAGGGTCCCACCATTCTCGTAGAGGGGACACTATCAGATGAGGGTCACCCATAGTTTATCTTTACCAGTGGTGCAGTATTGATACCTTTCCAATTGGGGTTACAAATTGGACCCCAACTCAGCCATAATGGTGTATTAATAGAATGTCGGTTAAATAACTATTTCCAATAGTTTAAGTATCAGTATCAGTCAAGAACTCAGATAGTTCTTCAGATTTTAGAACTGTCAGACACAGTCAACTCAGTTTAGTACGGAACTCAGATAGTTCCATCAGATTCAGGACTGTAAGATACAGTCACCCATGTTATCAGTTATATCAATTATCAGTATGTTATGTTATCAGTATTCATATTTAGTAATCATGAATTCACAGTATCAGTGTCAGTTATTATGTCTCATGCATGTATTTTCACGCTCATGATAAACAGTTTGTTATTATTATTGTTCATTCATATGAACCCCATGCATTTAGCCTACCTCACATGCATACCAGTACATTCAGTCATATTGACACATTCACGCTATGGTGTCTTATACCATAGGTTCAGATACACGAGCACCAGAGCATCAGTAGCATTCCAGATATCAGCTGTCAGAGTTAGCAGTAAGTCCTCATCCTTTGAGGACATGATTATTTCTCTATTATCTTATTAATTAGTTTATTAGTTGGAGTTAGTTAGGGATATGTCCCATGAACTCCTTACTCAGACAGTTCAGACAGTTAGATGCTTTCTAGACTATTATGTTCACACAGTTATTTCAGTTGTTTTAGGTATTTCATATCCCGTTCAGATATTATGTTTACTTCAGTTATGCAAACCATATGGCCTTTCAGTTCATATTTCTGAATTATTGAATATTTTATGCAGTTTACATGTACAAATATCAGTCATGGGTTAGCTTGTGGTCCTTCGGGTTCATGAGCACCGTGTAACGTTCCGAGTACCAGATTTGGGGCATTACAAACTTGGTATTAGAGTCAGGTTTAATAGTCCTAGGAAGTCTGAAATCCGCATCTAGTAGAATCTTGTGCTTGGGTGTGTTGCGCGCCACATTTATGTGTAGGAGGCTATAAGATGTTTTAGGAATAGTTTCCCTTTTTTTAGTATTCATGTTATGCCAGTGAGCATAATCTCAAGTCAAACTCTTAGTCTAATTTGTTTCTTTTACTTATTTCAAAATATGCCTCCCAAGAGAAGAACCCAGCCTGTCCAAAAAGATCCCTTGGATGAACATGTTTCTCACGCGCAGTTTAGTGTTGTATTCACTAATCTTGCTCTGTCATTTACTACTCAGAATTAATGACCAGCTATCATTCTTGCCAATCCAATGGCCAATTCAGCTGCATCCAAGATTCAGGACTTCACTCGAATGAATCCTCCATCCATTCTTAGGTCTAAGATAGACGAGGACCCTCAGGAATTCTTAGATCAGGTGCAAAAGTTACAAACATAGTGGAGGTTACGTCTAGTAAGCATGTTGAGCTAGCTGCATATCAATTACAAGATGTGGCTCATACTTGGTTCAAGAAGTAGAAGTCAGAGAGGGCAGATGATGCAGGGTCAATTGAGTGGGAGGAGTTTTCTTCAGTATTTCTTTATAGATTCTTTCCCCTAGAGCTTATAGAATCTAAGGTGCTAGAATTCATCAACCTCGGGCAGGGTAATATGATAGTGAAAGAGTATTCTCTTAAGTTTACTTAATTAGCCAGATATGCCCCTCATGTGGTTGCAAATAGCAGGGTAAGGATGAGTAAGTTTGTTTCAGGGATGAACGTTATTGTGGTTAATGAGTGCAGATCCGCCATGTTGAATAGTGACATGACATTAGCCAGGATCATGACTCATGCTCAGCAGATAGGGGAGCAGAAGATTAAGATGAGGGAAAAGTAGAATAAGAGAGCGAAGACAAGTATTTTCAACTTTGCTCACTTAAATCAGAAGGAGGAAACTGTTCTCAGTTTTGTCCTGTCATCAGTTCCAGCTCCTTCTTCAGCCAGTGCTCCAGTTTCCCTTCTTTCAGTATTCATGTCATGCCAGTGAGCATAATCTCATTTCAATGTCTTAGTCTAATCCATTTCTTCTCCTTATTTCAGAACATGCCTCCCAAGAGAAGAACCCAGCCTGTCCAAGAAGATCCTTTGGACGAACATGTTTCTCACGCGAAGTTCAGGGCCACATTCACTACTTTTTCTCAGTCAGTTGCTACTCAGAATGAATGATCAACTATCGTTCTGGCCAATCCAGTGGCCAATTCAGCTGCAACCAGGATTCAGTACTTTACCCGAATGAATCCTCCATCCGTTCTTGGATCTAAGATAGATAAGGACCATCAGGAATTCCTAGATCAGGTGCAGAAGTTACAGACATAATGGGGGTTATGTATAGTGAAAGTGTTGAGCTAGATGCATATCAGTTGCATGATGTGGATCATACTTGGTTCAAGTAGTGAAAGTCAGAGAGGGCAGATGATGAAGGGTCAGTTGAGTGGGAGAAGTTTTCTTCAGTGTTCCTTTATAGATTCTTTCCCCTATAGATTAGAGAATCTAAGGTGCTAGAATTCATCAACCTCAGGTAGGGAAATATATAAGTGAAAGAGTATTCTCTTAAGTTTACTGAATTAGTTCGATATGCCCCTCATGTGGTTACAGATAGCAGGGCAAGGATGAGTAAGTTTGTTTCAAGGGGGAACGATATTGTGGTTAATGAGTGTAGATCTGCTATGCTAAATAGTGACATAACATTAGCCAGGATCATGAATCATGCTTAGCAGATAGGGGAGCAGAAGATTAAGATGAGGGAAAAGCAAAATAAGAGAGCAAAGATAGGTAGTTTTAACTTTGCTCAGCCTAAATCAGACAGAGGAAACCATTCTCAGTTTTATCCTAAATCATCAGTTCCAGCTCCTTCTTCAGCCAGTGCTCCAGTTCCTAAATTTAGAGAGGGCAAAAAAGATAGAGCACCAGGCTCTAAGTCCCAGGGCAGTGTTAGCAGTGCCCAAACTAATCTTTTTTGTCGGATTTGTAGTAAGAACCACAAAGATGTGTGCAGAGCTAGCAGTGATGTCTGTTTTGGTTCTGGAAAGACTGTCCACCGAGTCAAAGACTTCCCTCAGTCAGGTTATCAGAGTCATCTCCGCTCCTCAGCTCAGTTCGATCACCCAATTTAGCAGGGTACGACCTCCAGTGCTATTAGTGGGCAACGTCCATATCATCTTTATGCTCTTCAGTCCAAACAAGATTAGGAAAATTCTTCTGATGTGGTTACTGGTATGTTACAGATCTTTCATGTGCATGTTTACACTTTGCTAGATCCAGGAGTTTCATTGTCTTTTGTCACTCCTTATCTAGCAGTTGATTTCAGAGTCCATCCTAAAATTCTAGTAGAGCCCTTTTTAGTCTCTACCCCAATGGGTAAAACCGTCATAGAACGATGGGTATATAGGACTGTCCGGTTATGATATTTCAGAAAGTTACCTCATTAGACTTAGTCGAATTAGAGATGACTAATTTTGATGTTATTCTCGACATGATTTGCTTCATTCCTGCTATTCCACAGTCGACTGTAGAAATAAAATAGTCCAGTTTCAGTTTCTAAATAAACCCATCCTTGAGTGGAAGGGTAGTGTATCTGCTTTCAGGGGTCAACTTGTTTCCTACATTCAAGCACGGAAAATGATATCTAGAGAATGTGTCTATCATCTTGTTCATGTTAAAGATTCTAGTTCTGAGACTCCCAGTCTTGAATCAGTTCCAGTTGTAAGTGAATATTCAGATATTTTTCTCGAAGATCTTCTAGGAATTCCTCCCAAAAGGGAAATACTCTTCGGTATTGATATTCTTTTGAATACTTAGCCTATCTCTATTCCACCATACCGAATGGCACCAACAGAACTCAAAGAACTAAAAGAGCATTGGAAGGATCTCTTAGATAAGGGATTCATCAGACCCAGTGTTTCCCCGTAGGGCGCACTAGTCTTATTCATGCATAAAACAGATGGTTCTCTCAGAATCTACATTGATTACCGTCAACTCAGTAAAGTTACGGTCAAGAAAAAGTATCCTCTTCCCAGAATCAATGACTTGTTTGACCAACTTCAGGGTGCTAGATATTTCTGCAAGATAGACCTCAGATCCGGCTATCATCAGCTCAAAGTCAGAGAATTTACCATTCCAAAAATATCTTTTCATACTCGGTATGGTCACTTTGAATTCTTATTTGTGTCGTTTAGACTTACCAATGCCCCAACCGTTTTTATAAACTTGATGAACTGTGTGTTTAAGTAGTACTTAGACATATTTGTCATAGTCTTCATAGATGATATTCTGGTTTATTCCCGTAGTTTGCGAGATCATGCAGACCATCTCAGAACAGTAGTTCAGTCTCTCAGAGATCATCAGTTATTCACCAAATTTAGTTAGTTTGAGTTTTGGCTAAGGTCAGTAGTATTCCTTTGTCATATCATTTCCAGTGATGGCATTAGAGTAGATCCTCAAAAGACTAAAGTAGTAAGAAACTGGTCTCGCCCTGTCTCTCCATCAGATATTAGAAGTTTCTTGGGTTTGGCTGGCTATTACAAGTGGTTTGTTGAGGGATTTACTTCTATTGCATCCTCTATGTATAGATTGAATCAGAAAAAAAGACAAGTTCCAGTGGTCAGATCCCTGCCAGAAGTGGTTTTTGGAGTTGAAGATTCGACTTACCTCAACTCCAGTTCTAGCGTTACCAAATGGTTCAGATGGGTTCGTAGTGTATTATGATGCATCCATAGTGTGTTTAGGTTGTTCCCTCATGTATCATGGTAAGGTCATAGCCTAAGCCTCCATAAAGGCTTAAGCCCCATGAGAAGAATTACCCTACTTATGATCTTGAGTTAGCAGCCATAGTATTTGCCTTAATGATTTGGAGGCATTACCTATACGGTGTTCATGTAGATGTGTTCACAGATCATAAGAGTCTTCAGTATGTCTTTTCTCAGAAAGATCTCAATCTTCATCAGAGAAAATTGTTAGAGCTCTTGAAAGATTATGACATGAGTATCCTTTATCATTCGGGCAAGGACAACGTAGTAGCCGATGCTCTCAGTAGACTGTCCATGGGTAGCGTTGCTTATGTTGAGGACAGTAAGAATAAGTTCGCTCAGGAAGTCCATCAGCTTGAGAGATGAAGTGTTCGCTTAGTCGATTCTTCAGAGGGTGATATATGGATTCAGAGTAGTTCAGAATCATCTCTAGTTTCTGAGGTGAAAGAAAAGATAGAGATCCCAGCCTTGTCAAGTTGAAAGAGTTAGTTCAGAATAAAAAAATAGATGTTTTATCCCAAGGGGGAGATGGTGTTCTGCGTTGTCAGGGTTATCTCTGTGTTCCAAGTGTAGATAACTTAAGGCAGTGAATTATTGCAGAAGTACATGGTGCATGCTACTACAGGGGCCATAAAGATATACTGCGACTTTCGGGATATCTATTGGTAGAGTAGGATGAAGAGAGACATTGCAGAGTTTGTGGCTAAGTGCTCTACATGTCAGCAAGTTAAGATAGAGCATCAGAAGCCTTGTGGTCCTATATAGGAGTTCATTGTTTCTACTTGAAAGTAGTAAGAAGTGACATAGACTTTGTGATGGATTTGCCTCGAACTCGTCATCAGCATGATTCAGTTAGGGTCATCATAGACAGAATGACCAAATCAACCCATTTCCTTCCAGTTCATACATCTTATTCAACCGAGGATTACATCAAGCTCTACATCAAAGAGTTAGTTAAATTGCACGGTGTTCCATTGTCTATTATCTTAGATCGAGGTACCCTGGTCACCTCTCACTTATGGAAAGCATTCTAAAAGGGTTTTAGTACCCAAGTTTATCTTAGTACAACCTTTTATCCTCAGAAAGATGGTCAAGCAGAAAGAACTATTCAGACTTTAGAAGATATTATATGAGCATGTGCAATTGATATCAAGGGTAGTTAGGATGACCACTTGCCTTTAATTGAATTTGCATACAACAAACAACTATCATTCCAGTATTCGGATGGCTCCATTTGAAACTCTCTATGGTAGGAGGTGTAGATCTCTAATTGGTTGGTTCAAAGTTAGTGAGGCCTCATTCATAGGGCCTGGCTTGGTATTCGATGCCTTAGAAAAGTCCAGTTGATTAAAGAAAGACTCTGGGTTGCTCAGAGCCGAAAGAAGTCTTATGCAGATATTCATAGAAAGGATCTTGAGTTTGAGATTGGTGATCATGTCTATCTAAAGATCTCTCCCATGAAGGGAGTGAAGAGATTTGGCAAGAAGGGAAAGCTTAGTCCTCGATATGTCGGTCCCTTCAAGATTCTCAGTTACTTTGGCAAAGTAGCTTATGAGCTCGAATTGCCTTCAGATCTAGCCTCAGTTCATCCAGTCTTCCATGTCTCATTGCTCAAGAATTACATAGGTGACCCAACAGTTGTAGTCCCTATTCAAAGCATACATGTTCAGAATAACCTCTCTTATGAAGAGATTCCTGTTGAAATCCTAGACTATCAGACTCATAGATTGAGGAACAAAGAAGTCCCTCTAGTTAAAGTTCTTTGGTGAAATTAGTCCGTCGAGGGAGCTACTTGGGAAGCAAAAGAAGACATGCATTCCAAGTATCCTCCACTATTTTCTGCCAACTCAGATCAAGCTCAAGGTAACAGTTCTGCCTAAGCTTACTCAGTTTCATTCAGTGTCTATCACAAACATGGTATCAAGTACCATTGCATATTCATTCATGCATTCATGTATCAACTCTATTATGTAATTATGCATCAGAAATGCATTCTTATTATGAGAAAACTTAGTTCCACAGAACACTCAGTCATGCATTCATGAATCAGTTACGCATGCATTAGATATGCATGTTTAGTATGTTATGTTCCGTTTATCAGTCATGTCAGTCATGAGATCATGTTCCAGTTATTCATGTTCAGTATGTACGTCAGTTTAAGTTCTTCCCATCACTCTCAGTATCATTCGAGGACAAATGTTCTCAAGGGGGAGATATTGAAATACCCGTACCTTTTTCCTACCCTGAAATCATCTTAAGGATGTTAAAACTTGCTTTGAAATACAAATCTATTTTTGTATACGTGGTATTTTTAAGATTTTCACTTTTTATCATGTGGTATATTGAATAAGCTTTCCAAAGATACGAATTTCATCCAAATCCGGTATCGTATTAAAAAGTTATGTACACTTTACTCAGAGCTGTTAGAATCGCCCAGGTGCGACGGCCAGGTTGATGGACTATCGATCTAGTGACAGACCTTCACCTTGACCGTCACAGCTAAGGTATTGAGGCAACCTTCTAGATAAGGTGCAACGGATAGGTTGACAGACCGTCGAACTTGCGACGCACAGTCGTCCAGGCCGTCAGTACTTAGGCAGTGAGTCCCTCTCCTGGTCCACCTACGACGGTAGAAATGACGGACCGTCGATCCAGCGACTGACTGTCGATACAACGATGGACCATCACATGATCCATCGTAGGTTTCGTTTAGTTATTTTTTAGTCATTTTTGAAGGGGCTTTTTGGTATTTTACCACCCGTTTATATACCTAGTAATATCCGACCAAGGCTCCTAAATTCATTATTCTTCCACAATATTACAATTAGGGTTTTCTCCCTAAGAGCAATCTTTAAGCAACAAAATCCAATTCTTATTCAAGAACTAAGAGATTCAAATTCTTCAAGTTCAAGAACTTCAAGAAACTCACTACCAGGTACACATAGTGTTTATTCATGGACTCCCTTCGTCCATGAAGCCTAAGAATCCCTTTTCTAAGTTCAAGTTTATGGATTTCCTTTATGAATTTTCATGATTGGGCTGCTCTTATTCATGTTGATAATGAGTTATTGAATTTTATTCCATGATTGGGTGATAAATTATATGTGGGTTTGATTAGTACAAAAATAGATTCGTGCTAACCTATGCCTAAACCCTGGAATGATGAAATTTGAATTGAATCATGATGTTTAATTATTGTATAATGTTGTTTACACATACTATGCCTACCATGTGGTTGATTAAATGCCTACAACAACAACAACAACAACATACCCAATGTATTCCCACCTAGTGGGGTCTGGGGAGGTTAGAGTGTACGCAGACCATACCACTACCTCAAGAGAAGTACAAGGTTGTTTCCGATAGACCCCCGGCTTAGGACCAATAACAGTATAACCAATACAAAAAGTAAGCACATATAAACTAGTATGGTCTACAAAACAAACTAACAGTATAACAAACACAAAAGATAAGTGCATAATAAACTAGTATGGGATGCAAAAAAGCCAACACCACTAGCCCCAAAAACTACAGGCATAACACTAAGAACCAGAAACTCTAGACCCAAAGGAGCACTCCCCTATTATTACCGCTGCGCTCCCACCCCTAACCCTCTACCCTAATCCGCATTCTCCACACGTTCCTATCAAGGGTCATGTCCTCTGTAAGCTGTAATTGTTCCATATCATGCCTAATCACCTCCCTTTAATATTTCTTCGGTCTACTTCTAGCCCGCCTAAAACCATCCATAGCCAGAGTCTCACACCTCCGCACTGGAGCATCAGGGCCCTTCCTCATCACATGCCTGAACCAATGTAGCCTCACTTCTCATAACTTATTCTCCAATGAGGCAACTCCCACCTTCTCCCAAATAATCTCATTCCTTACCCTATCTTTCCTGGTATGTCCACACATCCATCGCAACATTCGCATCTCTTCCACCTTCACCTTTTGGATGTGGGAGTTCTTAACTAGCCAACACTCCACTTCATACAACATATCCATCCGGACTACCACTCTGTAGAACTTACCTCTATGCTTCAGAGGCACTTTCTTTTCACAAAGGACTCCCAAAAGTGAGCCTCCACTTCAACCACCCTACCCAATACGATGCATGACATCCTCGTCAATCTCATTATTTCCCTGAATTATGGACCCTAGATACTTGAAAATCTCCCTCTTTTGGATGGCCTGAGAGTCTACCTTCACAATGACTCTTTCTTGCGATATATCAATGAACTTACACTCCAAGTACTCCGTCTTGGTTCTACTTAACCAAAAACCTTTAGATTCAAACGTCTGTCTCCAAATATTCAATTTATCATTAACTCCACCCTGAGTATCATCGATCAGAACCACATCATCTGCAAATAACATACACCAAGGCACCTTTCCTTGAATATATCACATCAAAATATCCAGCAACAAGGCAAATAGAAATGGGCTAAGAGTCGATCCCTGGTGCAATCCTATCAAAACTGTGAAGTGCTCCGAATCTCCACCTGCTATCCTCACAAGAGTCTTCACACCATCTACATATCCTAAATCAACCTAGTGTACACCACGACACCCCTCTATCCTCCAAGCAACTCCATAGATCTCCCTGGGAACTTTATCATAGATCTTCTCTAGATCAATAAACACCATGTGCAAGTCCTTCTTCCTCTCTCGAAACTGCTCCACCAATCTCCTCACAAGGTGAATGGCCTCAGTGGGTGAGTGACTAGGCATGAAACTGAACTGATTCTCAGAGATCGTCATGATTCTCAGTGGTTGATTAAATTCCCAGATGAAGAAAAATGCCCAACTAGCATGATATCATGAAATCCCCATGTGTGTACAAGTTTATGAAGATCACATGTTTGATGATATGCTTCAATAAATGTATTATGCATTATGATATTAGTGATGTGTTCAAGTAGATCATGCTTTGTCAGTTTCCTTCTATTGAGTCCTAGGTGTACTTGTACCCAAAAGATTAGTTGTGTGCCCAGAGCTATATCATGTTTTCATGATACTCTCAGTCAAGCTATGATCCTTAGACTTCAGACAGTTTTATGACTCAGGAAATCTCCATGATCTCATAAACTCAGTCAGTAGTCAGATATCAATAGTATTCCATCATTCAACGGAAGTCAGTAACTCAGTCCATGTTTAATTTCAGAAAATCATGTTCGGACTCTATTCAGATGGGAGTAGGAATTAGCATCGAGTGAACCCAAGGATGGGAACATACACAGTCATATGAGGGTGTGATTCTTAGAATTCATCCTTGCATTCTAGAACTATATAGCCAGCATAGGTTGAGACATCAACACTGTTTGATGAGGGTTAATGAGATGGATAAAAAATATCAGATGAGAGTCCCACTGTTCTCATATAGGGGACACTGTCAGATGAGGGTCACCTACAGCTTGTCTTTACCAAAGGTAGGGTATTGACACCCTTCTAATTGGGGTTACATATTAGAACCCAACTCTGCCATAATGGTGTATTAAGGGCATGTCAGTTAAATAACTATTTCCCACAGTTTCAGTATCAGAATTAGTCAAGAACTCAGATAGTTCTTCATATTTCAGGACTGTCAGACACAGTCAACTCTGTTTAATATGAAACTCAGACAATTCCATCAAATTCAAGACTGTCAGATACAGTCAGCCATGTTATCAGTTATATCGGTTATCAGTATGTCATGTTATCAGTATTCAGATTTAGTAATCATGTATTCATGATATCAATGTCAGTTATTATGTCTCATGCATGTATTCTCATGCTCATGATAGACAGTCTTTTATTATTATTGTTTATGTATATGAACCCCATGCATTTAGCCTACCTCACATGCATACCAGTACATTCTGTCTTACTAAAGCATTCATGCTATGGTGTCTTATACCATAGGTTCAGAGACACGAGCTCCAGAGCATCAGTAGCATTCCAGATATCAGCAGTTAGAGTTAGAAGTAAGTCCTCATTCTTTGAGGATATGATTATTTCTCTAATATCTTATTAATTAGTTCATTAGTTGGAGTTAGTTAGGGACATATCCTATCATCAACTCCTTACTCAGACAGTTCAGTTAGTTAGAGGTTTTCCAAACTATTATGTTCAGACAGTTATTTCAGTTGTTTTAGGTATTTTATACCATGTTAAGAAGTTATGTTTACTTCAGTTATGCGAACCTTATGGCCTTTCAGTTCATATTTCCGTATTATTCAGTATTTTATGTAGTCTACAGGTACAAATATCATTCATGGGTTATCTTATGGTTCTTCAGAGTTATGAGCACCGTATAGTATTCCGATTATTAGATTCAGGACATTAAAAACTTGGAATCAGAGCCAGGTTCAATAGAGTCCTAGGAATTCTAAAAGACGCATCTAGTTGAGTCTTGTGCATGTGTGTGTTGCCGCCATATTTATGTGCAGGAGGCTATAAGATGTTTTAGGAACAGTTTCCCTTATTTTAGTATTCATATCGTGCCAGTGAGCATAATCTCAAGTCAATTCTCAGTCTATTCTATTTCTTCTCCTTATTTCAGAATATGCCTCCCAAGAGAAGAACCCAACATATCCAAGAAGATCCCTTGGATGAACATGTTTCTCACGTGGAGTTCAGGGCAACATTCACTACTCTTGCTCAGTCAGTTATTTCTCAGAATTAATGATCAGTTGTTGTTCTGGCCAATACAGTGGCCAATTCAGCTGCAGCCAGGATTCGGGACTTCACCCGAATAAATCCTCCATTCTTTCTTGGGTCTAAGATAGACGAGGACCTTCAGGAATTCCTAGATCAGGTGAAGAAGGTTACAAACATAATAGGGGTTACGTCTAGTGAGAGAGCTGATCTAGCTACATATCAGTTATAGGATGTGGATCATACTTAGTTCAAGCAGTGGAAGTCAGAGAGGTCAGATGATGCAGGGTCAGTTGAGTGGGAGGAATTTGCTTTAGCGTTCCTTGACAGATTCTTTCCCCTAGAGCTTAGAGAAGCTAAGGTGCTAGAATTCATCAACCTCAGATAGGGAAAAATGACAGTGAAAGAGTATTCTATTAATTTTACTCAATTAGACAGATATGCCCCTCATGTGGTTGCAGATAGCAGGGCAAGGATGAGTAAGTTTGTTTCAGGGGTGAACGAATAACGTGGTTAATGAGTGCAGATCCTCCCTGCTGCAGAGTGACATGACTTTATCCAGGCTCATGACTCATGCTCAGTAGATAGAGGAGCAGAAGATTAAGATGAGGGAAAAGAAAAATAAGAGAGTGAAGACAGGTAGTTTCAACTTTGCTCAGCCTAAATCAGAAGAAGGAAATCATTCTCAGTTTTATCCTAAGTCATTAGTTCTATCTTCTTCTTCTACTAGTGCTCTAGTTCCTAAGTTCAAAGAGGGAAACAAAGATAGAGCGCCAGTCTCAAAGTCCCAGGGCAGTATTAGCAGTGCCAGAACTAATTTTCTTTGTCAGACTTGTGGTAAGAACCACAAAGGTATGTGTAGAGCTGGCGGCGATGTCTGTTTCAGTTGTGGTAAGCCAGGCCACCGAGTCATAGACTGTCACGCCTCAAATTCCGTTGGGGCGGACAGGCACCCATTTTGGGAGAACCAACTCTTAACCATATACTTTTCATGCATATAATTATGGCATTCAAAGATTCTGCTAGTATGGATAAGATGCATTGATAAAACAAAACACGTAAGTAAGTCCAAACCTACATATACAAGACTTTACCGTTGGGGCCACAACGTTAAAAGAACACAACGCTACCACACTTTTCACATAGTCTGCAAAGCCTCTAAAAGACACCTGGACACTTAGTTAAGGTCGGGACAAACCCCCGCCTTGCTCATAACTACTACACAATACCAAAATATATATCAAACTCGGAAAGCTCCGAATCAACTTGGAGCTCACCAATAGCAGCTGGATGTCCTGTGCTCCTACTGGGATGGTCTACTAGCTAGAGTACCTGTACCTACGGCATGAAACATAGTGTCCCCCACGAAGGGTGTCAATACAAAGAGTGTACTGAGTATGTACGGCATGAAATGACTATAAATAAGACAAGATCTCAACAAAATCAGTTATAAATATATAACTATAAAGATAAGGATAGAATACCAACTTTGCTTATGCTTATGGGATTATGTACATTACATCCTTTACTTTCCTTTATTCTTCTTTACTTTATAAGATTATAAGGCATAATACAAATGACCAGCTGATCAGTGGTAAAAGAAGATGACCCATGCTAGGCATTTTAACCCCTGGGATACGTTCCTCATAAGTATACAAATTGAGATCGACCCATGCTAGGCTTTTCTTTTGCCCCTGGGATACCACCCGTAATATTGGGATCGACCCATTAGGTGTTTCTTCCACCCCTGGGATACCACCCAAAAGATATAGACTCACTTCAGATCATTATTTTCATTTTTAAAGTTGTTTTGGTGGTCATGTATTAGATTTGGAACTTTGGACCAGTAGCAAAAGGTGTGCAAATATGCACTAGATGCAGTAGCAATGAGATCGAGTACAACAATAATAGAAATATAACACATAGGAGCTTAGCTAACATCATGGGTCATGTTAACTAAGAGAACAACTCGTAAGGCTTATTTCTGAAAGCACCCATATCATACTAGTATTTAGAAAGGAAATGGACAGATCTAGTAACAAACATATCTTTAGGTACTTTAACAACTTGACAAGTTAGAATAAGGTTGTTAACCACCTTGGGGGTTGTACATTGTAGTTATGTATAACTTGAAAGGAAGAACGCTTAGGAAGCTTACTTTGTAACAAAGGAGTTAGATTCATGCCAAAGAGTAGGATCGATGAACCGTATATACCTTGTTGCACAACTGATCTCACTTTCACTTAACGTCTTTCCTTTTAGATTACTAATCTACAATAGCATAAGACTAGTATTAGTAGCTAATTAACATATTCACACTATTTAAACTTACTAAAATAGTAATCGGGCAGTAATCCACAATCAACTAATCCAAGGGTGTTCTCTCAACCTCGTTCTTCTCCAATTACATTCACACATGATGTAACTATTTATAAGATCCCCTTAACAGTTTCATCATTATTGTACTCTCAAAACAGTATATCAAGTGATGTGGGAAGTAAACTTAAGCGACATTCAATTTGGTGGTGTACCATTATACTCTTCTTCTACCTTTTAATGGAAATTATTCACACCATTCCCCCAACGTCAACCAAGAAGCCCCCAACATACATACATAAAACAGATCCAAAACAGCCCCAAATACCCCTTAATATGGCAACCAGAAATTGAACTCACCATCCCTTGAGTTCTTAACAACAACATATACACAATCCTCAACCAACACACGTATATAGGAAAAGGGAAAAAATGGACAGTAGCCATACCTTAATTTCGGTGGTAGTTTATTCCCTTAATGTATCAATAGCTTGATCCCTTTACTCACAAACCAAAAGTGAAGAGAAAAATCTCTTAATAATCAAGGATAAAGGAACTGTCAAACTTAAAAAAGGGATATCTTCTAGTTTAATCATGGAGAACATAATCCTTATAGTATTCTTAAGATGTGCTCATGATTTGCTCACTTACCTTTAACTTGGAAGGAAGGTTTCCAAAGAACCCTAGTGGAATTTTAGGGTTGCTGCATAGCTAAGAGAGAACAAGAGAGAAAATCTTGAAAGCTATTTTTTTTTTTGCTAGTTAAAATGAGCTATAAGGGTTGGTTTTAATCCCTCTAAAAAGAGCTGCTCTTGGCCGACTTTCTTGGTCATTTTTGGGCCATAATTTATCAAGTAGGTAATGCACCTACTTTCCCATTATATTGGGCCTTTGTGGAATAAAAACTATTGGGCCTTGGCTGCCTATTCTCCTCCTTTTCTCTTATTTAATTTGGGCCAGAATTAACTTAAGTAGGTGGTAGTGTATTTGGACCAATAAGCTGGTCAAGGGATCCTTAATAGGTCATTCACCTATTTAGTTTTTAAGTTGGTCAAAAGGTCAAAGTAGGTGATTCACCTACTAGCTTAAAATAAGTCAAGCAAGCACCTCAATATTTTGTTCCATTTTAAGATCAAAATGCTTATAGTTAAACTTAAAACTTGGTCACTATATCCTTTAGATTCAAATACCTATTTAAGGTCCCAAGTTTATATTCTCTCATCGAAGTTAACTTAATCATACCACATTTCAGTACATGTGGGAACTCCTCCAAACCTATCTCACCATCACCAATCACATAGGATATCCGAGCCCATTACCTACCTCATAAGTCCATATCAAGTGCCACATAAGTAGAACTAGTACACGCGGAATATAGGGTGTTACATAGATTGCCCTCAGTCAGGTTATCAGAGTCATCTCCGCTCTTCAACTCAGTCCGATCGCCCAAATCAGTAGGGTACCACCTCTAGTGCTACTAGTGGGCAACGCCCAAATCATCTTTGTGATCTTCATTCCCAACAAGATCAGGAAAATTCTCCTTATGTGGTTACTAGCATGTTACATATATTTCATGTGCATGTTTACACTTTTCTAGATCCAGGAGCTTCATTGTGTTTTGTCACTCCTTATATAGAAGTTGATTTCGGAGTCATTCTCAAAGTTCTAGTAGAGCCCTTTTCAGTCTCTACCTCAGTGGGTAAAACCATCATAGCCTGGCGGGTATATAGGAACTGCCTAATTATGATATTTTAGAAAGTCACCTCAGTAGACTTAGTCGAATTAGAGATGACTGATTTTGATGTCATTCTCGGCATGGATTATCTTCATTCCTACTATGCCACAGTCAACTACAAAAATAGAATAGTCCAGTTTTAGTTTTTGAATGAACCCGTCCTAGAGTAGAAAGGTAGTGTATCTGCTTTTAGGGGTCAACTTGTTTCCTACCTTCATGCAAGGAAAATGATATCTAGAGGATGTGTCTATCATCTTTTTCATGTTAAGGATTCCAGTTCTGAGACTCCCAGTTTTGAATTAGTTCCAGTTGTAAATGAATATTCAGATATTTTTTCTAAAGATCTTCAAAGAATTCCTCCCAAAAGGGAAATAAACTTATGTATTGATCTTCTTCCAGATACTCATCCTATCTCTATTTTGCCATACAAAATAGAACCTGTAGAACTCAAAGAACTGAAAGAATAGTTGAAAGATCTCTTAGATAAGGGATTCATCAGACCCAGCATATCCTCGTGAGACGCACCAGTCTTATTCATGTGCAAGAAAGACGATTACCTCAGAATGTGTATTGATTATCGTCAACTCAATAAATTTATAGTCTAGAACAAGTATCTACTTCCCAGAATCGATGACTTATTTAACCAACTTCAGGGTGCTAGCTATTTCTCCAAGATAGACCTCAGATCCGGCTATCATCAGCTCAGTGTCAGAGAATATGACATTTCGAAAACAGATTTTCATACTCGGTATGGTCACTTCGAATTCTTAGTTATGTTATTTGGTCTTACCAATGCCCAGCTGCTTTCATAGACTTGATGAACCGTGTGTTCACTAAGTACTTAGACATGTTCTTTATAGTCTTCATAGATGATATTCTGGTCTATTCCCACAGTGAGTGAGATTATGCAGGCCATCTCAGAATAATACTTCAGACTCCCAGAGATCATCAGCTATTCACAAAAGTCAGTAAGTGCGAGTTTTGTCTAAGGTCAGTAGCATTCCTTGGTCATATCGTTTTCGGTGATGACATTAGAGTAGATCCTCAAAAGATCAAAAAAGTAAGAAACTAGCTTCGCTTTGTCTCTCCATTAGATATTAGGAGTTCTTCGGTTTGGCAGGCAATTATAGGTGGTTTGTTGAGGGATTTTCTTCTATTGCTTCCCGTATGTCCAGATTGACTCAGAAAAAAAGTCAAGTTCAAGTGGTCTGATCATTGCGAGAAGAGTTTTCAAAAGTGTAAGACTCAACTCACCTCAGCTCAAGTTCTAGCATTACCAGATGGTTCAGATGGGTTCGTAGTGTATTATGATGCATCCTGAGTGGGTTTAGGTTGTGTCATTATGCATCATGGTAAGGTCATAGATTACGCCTCCAGACAGATTAAGCCTCATGAGAAGAATTACCCTACTCATGATCTTGAGTTAGAAGTCGTAGTATGTACCTTAAAGATTTGGAGGCATTACCTATACGGTGTTCATGTAGACATGTTCACAGGTCATAAGAGTCTTCAGTATGTCTTTTCTCAAAATATCTCAATCTTCGTCAGAGAAGGTGGTTAGAGCTCTTGAAATATTATGACATGAGTGTCCTTTATCATTAGAGCAAGGCCAATGTAGTAGCCGATTTTTTAAAAAAACGTCGATGGGTAGTGTTTCTCATGTTGAGGACAGTAAGAAGAAGTTAGCTTAGGAAGTCCATAAGCTTGTGAGACTAGGCGTTCGCTTAGTCGATTCTTTAGAGGGTGATATATGGGTTCAGAGTAGTTCAGAATCAACTCTAGTTTCTGAAGTAAAAGAAAAGAAAGATAGACATCCCAGCCTTTTTAAGTTAAAAGAGTCAGTTCATAATAAGAAAATAGTGGTTTTCTCCCAAGGGGGAGATGGTGTTGTGCGTTGTCAGGGTTGTCTCTGTGTTCCAGATGTAGATGACTTAAGGCAGTGAATTCTTGCAGAAGCGCATGGTGCGCGCTACTCTATATAGGGGACAGAAAGATATACCGTGACTTATAGGAGATCTATTAGTGGAGTGGGATGAAGAGAGATGTTGCAGGGTTTGTGGCTAAGGGCTCTACATGTCACTAGGTTAAGATAGAGCATTAGAAGCCTAGTAGTCATATGCAGGAGTTCATTATTCCTACTTGGAAATGGAAAAAAGTGAACATGGACTTCATGATGGGTTTGCCTCGAACTCATCATCAACATGATTCAGTTTGGGTCATCATAGATAGAATGACCAAATCAGCCTATTTCCTTCCAGTTCATACCTCTTATTCAGCCAAGGATTACACCAAGCTCTACATCAAAGATTTTTTTAGATTGCACGGTGTTACATTGTCTATTATCTTAGATAGAGATACCCAGTTCACCTCTCACTTCTGGAAAGAATTCCAAAAGGGTACCAACCCAAGTACATCTTACTACAGACTTTCATCCTCAGATAGATGGTCAAGCAGAAAGGACCATTAAAAATTTAGAAGATATGCTATGAGCGTGTGAAATTGATTTCAAGGGTAGATGGGATGACCACTTGTATTTGATTGAATTTGCATACAACAACAGCTATCATTCCAGTATTTGGATGGCTCCATTCGAAGCTCTCTATGGTAGGAGGTATAGATCTCTAATTTGTTGGTTCGAAGTTAGTGAGGCCTCAGTCATAGGGACTGAATTGGTATTTGATTCCTTATAAAAAGTCCAGTTGATTAGAGCAAGACTCTGGGTTGCTTGATACAAAATCAAACCAACAACACCAAGAGCTTCAAGTGGACTCGGATTTCAGTCCAACAACACAAGAACAACAAGTTTAATTTTCGGTTTTTTTTTCAGTCCAACAACACAAGAACAACAAGATAGATAACAATGCTAGTGAATCGAAAAGAGCCCCACACGGCTTCACTAGACTTTAAGATAACAAAATCAACAACAACAACAAGATAAAGAAAGATAGATAACTTGACATATAACATTCAAGATACTAAGAACCCTAACATCAAGAGAGGACCCTAAGTCTAATGAATATAAACACCAAGTTCTTACGAGGACCAAGAGGCACTCAACGACCTCAAAACCCTTATTTCTAGCCAAAGAGACAACACAAGTATCCCTCTACTTGTGAGATAATAGTGGCGGCTTCCAAGAGTGGAAGAGAGAGAGAGAAATGTTTAGTGTTTTAGGTTACAAAAATCAGCATTCAAAAAACTAAGGCATAACTCTCTAACATGTTCTATTTATACTACAAACAAAAGGGGTAAAATGACCCATCCGCCCTTGCTTCTTGTGCCAACCTTGAAGAGTAGTTTATTACACATTAAGACCTCTCTTCACACATAAAAACGTTTAGGTCCTTGGTTGGTTCAATCACCAACTCACACACGGCCATTTGCATGAACAAAGCTTGGAGTTTTTGTAATTCCCGAGCTTGGCTTCGTGTGAAAGGCCGTGTACCTGTGGAGGCTGCCCCAACCATATCATCCTCTCCATCTTGAGAGGAATTTGACCTCAAATTCAGCATTTGGTCATCTTCAACCGCATCCACGAGGGAGAGATCACCAACGTTGAAAGTGTTGTGCACTTGATATTCCGGTGGAAGGTCAATCTTGTAGGCGTTGTCATTGATTCTCTCAAGTACTTGGAAAGGACCATCACCCCTTGGAAGCAATTTGATACAAGATCAAACCAACAACACCAAGAGCTACAAGTAGGTTCGGATTTCAGTCCAACAACACAAGAATAACAAGTTCAATTTTCAGTTTTCAGCACACAACAAGAGAGCAAATAGATGAACAAGAATGCTAGTGAATCGAAAGTAGCCCCACACGGCTTCACTAGTCTTTAAAGATAACAAAATTAACAACAACAACAACAACAAGATAAAGAAAAGATAGATAACTTGACATATAACATTCAAGATACTAAGAACCCTAACATCAAGAGAGGACCCTAAGTCTAGAGAATGTAAACACCAAGTTCTTACAAGGACCAAGAGGCACTCAAAGACCTCAAAACCCTTGTTTCTAGCCAAAGATACAACACAAGTATTCCTCTACTTGTGAGATGTTGGAGGCGGCTCCAAGAGTGGAAGAGAGAGAGGAAATGTTGTGATATTTTAGGTTACAAAAATCAGATTTCAAAAACTCTCTAATAACTCTCTCACATCTTCTATTTATACTACAAAAGGAAAGGGGTAAAATGACTCATCCGCCCTTGCTTCTTGTGCCAACCTTGGAGAGTAGTTTATTACACATTAGGACCCCTCTTCACACATAAAAACGTTTAAGTCCTTGGTTGGTTCAATCACCAACTCACACACGGCCATTTGCATGAGCAAAGCTTGGAGTTTTTGTAATTCCCGAGCTTGGCTTCGTGTGAAAGGCCGTGTGGCTGTCCTAACCGTATCATCCTCTCCATCTTGAGAGGAATTTGGCCTCAAATTCAGCATTTGGTCATCTTCAACCGCATCCACGAGGGAGAGATCACCAACGTTGAAAGTGTTGTGCACTTGATATTCCGGTGGAAGGTCAATCTTGTAGGCGTTGTCATTGATCCTCTCAAGTACTTGGAAAGGACCATCACCCCTTGGCAGCAATTTGGACTTCCTATGAGCTGGAAACCGGTCTTTTCGAAGATGCACCCACACCCAATCTCCGGGTTCAAGCACAAGCCTTCTTCTCCCTTTGTTTGCCCTTTTGGCAATCTCTTGATTCTTCTTTTCAAGCTTGATCCGCACCGTCTCATGCATTTTCTTCATTGCCTCGGCTCTTTTGTTTCCATCTAAGCTGGTCATGAGATCACTAGACAAAGGAGTGAGATCTAAAGGGGTAAGGGGATTCAGGCCGTAAACACATTCAAAGGGAGTCATTCCCGTGCTCGAATGTATTACCCGGTTGTAGGCAAATTCCACTAAGGGTAGGTGATCTTCCCATGAAGTCAGTTTACCTTTAACCATAGAACGTAGCATAGACCCTAAGGTTCTATTTACTACCTCCGTTTGGCCATCGGTTTGTGGGTGGCAAGACGTGGAGAAAAGTAACTTCGTTCCAAGCCTACCCCACATGGACTTCCAAAAGAGACTTAGGAACTTGGAGTCCCTATCGCTCACAATAGTCCTCGGTACCCCGTGAAGCTTGACAACATGTTCAACAAATAATGAAGCTACACTACTAGCATCCTCGGTTTTAGTACATGGAATAAAATGAGCCATTTTAGAGAATCTATCAACAATAACAAAAATGCTATCTCGGCCCTTTCTAGTCCTTGGCAGCCCCAAAACAAAATCCATCGAGATGTCCAACCAAGGCCTAAGGGGAGTAGGGAGTGGGGTGTATAATCCTTGGGGTAAGAGACGAGATTTCTCACTCCGGCAGGCCACGCATTGACTACAAATTTTAGTGACGTCTTTGCGCATTTTGGGCCAATAGAAGTTCTCCTCTAAGATTCCGAGGGTCTTGTCTACCCCAAAGTGACCCATGAGGCCTCCGTCATGGGCCTCCCTTACAAATAATTCCCTCCAAGAACTAGAAGGAACACACAACCTCCTCCCTTTGAACAAATACCCATCGAACCGAGAGTAGGAGGAATGGTTATTCTCCTTGAGCCAACGGTCCCTTCCCCACTCTTCGCATTCCCTAAAAATAGGAGCAAAGGTAGGATCCTCGGGATACAACAACCGCAAGCTCTCAAAACCCATCAATTTCGAAGACAAGGTAGCAACAAGCACATGCTTCCTAGACAAGGCATCGGCAACAACATTTTCCTTTCCCCTTTTGTAATGAATTACATAAGGGAAAGTCTCGATGAACTCAATCCACTTAGCATGACGCCTATTCAACTTGTCTTGGCTCTTAAGGTGTTTCAACGACTCATGATCCGTTCGTATCACAAACTCCTTAGGCCACAAATAATGTTGCCAATTTCCCAAAGCTCTAACAAGGGCGTACAACTCCAAATCATAAGTTGAGTAATTAAGAGTTGCCCCTTTGAGCTTTTCACTGAAATAAGCAACGGGCTTACCTTCTTGCATCAAAACAGCCCCGATACCAACTTTACTAGCATCACACTCTATTTCAAACATCTTATCAAAATCGGGCAATTGCAATAAAGGCGCCGAGATGAGCGTAGCTTTCAAGGCCTCAAAAGCCCTAGCTTGCTCATCACCCCATTTAAAGGGTCCGTCCTTTCTAATTACCTCGGTCAAGGGGGCTGCTATGGAACTAAATCCTTTGACAAACCTCCTATAAAAGCTTGCCAACCCGTGGAAACTTCGGATTTCTCCAATAGTTTTAGGGGTCGGCCAACTTCGGATAGAGTCTATCTTGGAATCGTCCACTTCCACACCCCGTGAGCTCACGACAAAACCCAAGAATATAACTTTATCAACACCAAAAGAACACTTCTCCATGTTGGCATACAGCTTCTCCTTTCGGAGCACATCAAACACACATCTCAAATGCATTACATGATCATTAATAGATTTACTATACACCAACACATCATCAAAGTAAACCACCACAAACTTTCCAATATAAGGCTTCATTACATGATTCATTAGCCTCATAAATGTGCTAGGAGCATTGGTAAGGCCGAAGGGCATGACCAGCCACTCATATAGACCGAATTTGGTCTTGAATGCGGTCTTCCACTCATCACCGGGTTGCATGCGAATTTGGTGATAGCCGCTCCTAAGGTCCACCTTAGAAAACAAACAAGATCCGTGGAGCTCATCTAACATATCATCTAGTCTAGGAATTGGATGACGATACCTTATAGTGATTTTGTTGATGGCTCTACAATCGACGCACATGCGCCAAGTTCCGTCCTTCTTTGGTACCAAAAGCACCGGAACAGCACACGGACTCATGCTTTCCTTGATGTATCCCTTGTTGAGAAGCTCTTCAACTTGCCTCTCAAGCTCCTTAGTGTCCATGGGATTACTCCTATAGGCCGGTTTGTTTGGAAGTTGTGAACCCGGCACCAAATCAATTTGGTGCTCAATTCCCCGAAGTGGGGGCAATCCTTGCGGAAGTTCTTGAGGAAATACATCTTCATACTCCTGCAACGCACAAGAAATCAAAGGGGAAATGGAAGAATTAGTGGGGTTAGTATTAAAACAATGGGCCAACAGTAACATCGGCTTGTTTTCATCATGGTCCACGAAGAGTTCTTTCCTCCTAGCCAACATCACTACGTTTTCCATCTCCTTTGTGGTTGGGACAGATTCGGATGGCCCTACTTCCTCACCTACGGCATCCCCCCCCTTTTCTCCTTTCCCGGTTTCCTTTCCCTTTCCTTTTAACTCTCTCATCTTTTGATGCCACTCATGTACTTGGGAGGGTGAAAGAGGGTGAAGTGTGACCTTTCGGCCATCCTTCTCAAGCGTATACCGGTTGGACCTCCCATCGTGTTTAGTAGACCTATCATATTGCCATGGTCTACCTAACAACAAGTGACATGCTTGCATTGGGATCACGTCACAAAGCACTTCATCGTGGTAGTTTCCTACCTTAAACCGAATCACACATTGCCTTGCGACCCTTAATTCACCACAATCGTTCAACCATTGTAGCTTGTAAGGACTAGTGTGTGGTGTAGTTGGCAGCTTCAAGAAATTTACCATAGCTTGGCTCGCAACATTCGTACAACTACCACTATCAATCACCAAGGTGCACACACTCCCCTTTACAAGACACTTAGTATGGAATAGATTTTCCCTTTGACTCGGGTCATCTATCGCCTTACTAATCATGACACGTCTAACCACAAAGTTAGGAACCACACACTCCCCTTCTTGTGGATAGGCATCTTCACTACCATCTAATTCATCATCATTCGGCCCATTTTCAGCTTCCTCTCCATCTTGAGGCTCGGCCTCATCCTCCCCCCTTTCGGAAACCACCTCCTCACCAAGGTAGTACACTTTCCCTTCTCGTAGGATCACATTGCGCCGGTTCGGACATTCATTGGCCTTATGCCCCCAACCTTGGCACTTGAAGCATTGGAATCCCTTTGGGTTGGGATATTTGTGAGCCTCCGGTTTCGGAGGGAATTTAGGGACTGTTTTGGACTCGTAGTGGACTGTTTTGGACTCGGGCAGCTTCGTAGGGGCGGGTTGGTCCTTGTTTTTGGGCCAACCCGAGGGAGCTTGTACCCTTGCCTTGAAGGATGATCTCTCCTTAAGTTCCCTTTCAATCTCTAGGGCCGCTTGGAATATACCGTCGATGGTTTCAAACCGATGAAGGGTCAAATGAGTGGAGATCTCTTTGTTCAACCCACACTTGAACCGGATGATGTCATGACTGATTTGCTCCCCACGATGATCAAGTTTCAACATGAGTTGTTGGAACTCGTCAAAATAGGCCATCACACTCTTGCCCCCTTGTCGCAAGCCATATAACCTAGCAAGCAACTCATGACGATATCTCTCGGGAAGGTATCGTTGTCTCATCAAATACCTCAACCGAAACCAAGGTGGTGGCTGCCCATCGACTAATTCATTACCAAATCGTTTAACATACTCCCACCAAGTGTTAGCATAGCCCTCGAGGTGAGCTATAGCGTAGCAACTCTTCTTTTCGTCCGAGATGTCATTAACTTGGAAAACTTTGTCACAAGCCGATTCCCAAGTTAAGTAGGCCTCGGGATCACTTTCACCCTTAAAGATGGGTAGGCTCAACTTGATGGTGTTGATGCCTACGTCTCTCTCTTGGTGTCGGTTTCCCCTATCTCCATACCCCCGGTATCTCCTAGGTTCTCCTCGACCCCCTCTTAACTTCTCCTCCCTCATATAAGCATCATCAAAGGCTCCATCTCCTTCATACTCCCCTCTACCGTATCCTTCAAAGTGGGCTGGTCGGCCTTGGCCGTTTTGAGTCGGAGGATTTGGAATTTGCGGTCTTTGGGTTAATGGAGCTTGGAATGGAAGGTTCGGATTTAGTGGAGGTACTTGTCGTCCAAATCCCTCTTGTGGAATTGGAGGGGCTTGGAAATGTAGTGGTCTAGTGGAGTCTCGGTTTGGAGGAAAATAGGTAGTTTGACTTGCGGTATTTAGTGGAGCTTGGGGTGCATTTAGCATTTGGTGGACTGTTTCGGGGGTGATGGTTGCGGAGGAGGTCCTATCATGACCATTGGTAGATACGTGTAGAGGAGTAGAAGGACGAGAGTTCCTTTGACTCTCCACTTGTTCTAATCTCCCACTAATAGTCGACACTTCCCCCTTTATGGCTGCCAAGTCCCCTCTCACGGCCCCAAATTCAGAATTCAACCTTTCAAGTGTCCGGGTAACGGCCTCAAGAGTGACCCTCATAGAATCAAGGGCATTAGTATCCGCATTATGAGACGTAGCTCCTTCCATTGTCAAGATATTATCCGCTTCAGTTCACCACAAGTTCGTGTTCCACAAGTGTTGTATAATTGGCTAGTAACCGTGAAATTTTCAAGGTATGAGTGAGCTCTTATCCGGAATGGATTCTTGTTTGAAGACTCAAAGAATTCTTGCCGGACTAGAATCAAAAATCAGCAACTCATTCAAACGAATAAAAGCACTCAAATAATCGTTGACACGAACAAACGGTTCAAGGAACTAGTTGACAACCTAGTAGGAATGTACTAGTTTGTTAGTTAGTTCTAGGACCAATTAAGGGAAACCAAGGATCAACAATTTGCAACCAAAGAATATCCTAAGTTGAGCTTATAGTGACGTGGCAGCATGCAATGGTTCCACCCGTTCCTCTTATCTTTTTTTTTTTGTTTTTGTTTTGTGTTAATATTCACACAACTTGTTATAGTTTGCAAAATGTTTTGGTGGGAAAAATAAAATCTTGTAGTCTTTCAACCTTTTCAAACTCAAGAAAGTGGTGTTTGGTTGACCAATCCCACAAAACAAGGCTCCTTGAATTAGGGAAAAGTGATTGACAAGACTAGAGGGTGAGGGGTGCAAGTCTTTCACAACAACTTTATAACTTGTCTTACAACTTGAGCACACAACAAGATGAACAAGTTCAAAAGATGAACACCTCAACAAACTCCATCAACTTCTTTAGCACATAACACATAACCACCGATTTTTCCTTTTGCTCATCAACAACATACAACCTTCGGCCACTTCAAGTCACTACTCAATGTTCAAGTTTTCAAGCTCAACTTTCGGATCTAGACACCTTAGTGTTGGTGAGAAAGAAACCAACACTAGAAACTCACTAAACAAGCAAAATAACGCCTAGGTCTAGACATGCAACATCATTCTCGGTTTTCAACTTTTAATGGACAGATTTTTCAGAACTTCCCTTTGGTATTGCTTGTTTAGACCGTGAACTAGCCCAAGATGGGTTATGTTGGAACACAACCGGTCTTGCTTTGATACCAAATGATACAAGATCAAACCAACAACACCAAGAGCTACAAGTAGGTTCGGATTTCAGTCCAACAACACAAGAATAACAAGTTCAATTTTCAGTTTTCAGCACACAACAAGAGAGCAAATAGATGAACAAGAATGCTAGTGAATCGAAAGTAGCCCCACACGGCTTCACTAGTCTTTAAAGATAACAAAATTAACAACAACAACAACAACAAGATAAAGAAAAGATAGATAACTTGACATATAACATTCAAGATACTAAGAACCCTAACATCAAGAGAGGACCCTAAGTCTAGAGAATGTAAACACCAAGTTCTTACAAGGACCAAGAGGCACTCAAAGACCTCAAAACCCTTGTTTCTAGCCAAAGATACAACACAAGTATTCCTCTACTTGTGAGATGTTGGAGGCGTCTCCAAGAGTGGAAGAGAGAGAGGAAATGTTGTGATATTTTAGGTTACAAAAATCAGATTTCAAAAACTCTCTAATAACTCTCTCACATCTTCTATTTATACTACAAAAGGAAAGGGGTAAAATGACTCATCCGCCCTTGCTTCTTGTGCCAACCTTGGAGAGTAGTTTATTACACATTAGGACCCCTCTTCACACATAAAAACGTTTAAGTCCTTGGTTGGTTCAATCACCAACTCACACACGGCCATTTGCATGAACAAAGCTTGGAGTTTTTGTAATTCCCGAGCTTGGCTTCGTGTGAAAGGCCGTGTGGCTGTCCTAACCGTATCACAATTTGGACTTCCTTTGAGCTGGAAACCGATCCTTTCGAAGATGCACCCACACCCAATCTCCGGGTTCAAGCACAAGCCTTCTTCTCCCTTTGTGATACGGGACAAATGGCCTACTTATCTTTTGATGACATTTTTGGAGGCCAACACATAGAGACTCAAGACTTGGTCACCTCGAGAAAACAAGAACATGCATGGAGGACCCGTTTTGAGCATAACTTAAAGCAATCTCGCGTGTGGAAGATTGCTTGGAGAATTTTAGGTTGAGGACTCACGGTTTTGGGCCTTAATTAAGGGTATTTTGGACATTACACATGGTGTATTTACACACCATGGCCGCCCCTCTCATTAAGGGTAATATGGTCTTTTTGTCTTCTTTTGTAATACACTATAAATAGGCCCCTTAGTCTTATTTTCACTTAGTTTTTAGTTGATGAAAGAAATGAGATTTTGAGACTCTTAAAATCCTCTCTCTTGAGAGTAGACCAACTTAGTGTAATTCTAGTATAGGGCTTGGAAAAGCTAACATTGTTCTTTGCTTGGAAACGGTAGATCTTGAGGCGAGTTCGTTCCCTTGGTGGTCACCGTAAGAGTGTGGTTTTGATTGTTACATTCATTAGGGGTTTTTGAGTTTAATATACTCTTTAGTTCTTAATCTTGTAATAATCTTGGTCTCACTATCTATCTTTATTTTTCTTGCAATCGTGTATGTGTTGTTGTAGTGGACTGTTTTGGGCCTTCGTTGGATCCGAAACTTGTATTGTTGTTGTACATCTTGTTCATCACGTTTTGTAGCTGTTTTGGTGTTGAAATACACCCTTGTATCTTGTATTCTTGTTGTTGGTAGCGAATCCGAGAGTGGTCTCCATCTTGGTCCTCAAATCCTTAAGATTAGTGGACTGTTTTGGAGTTGTTTCGTGCTTCCCTTGTATTTCTTGTATCATTTGGTATCAAAGCATGGCTTGATCTTGTTCCTACAAGATCAATCTTGGGCTTTCTTGTTAAAAAAAAAAAAAAAAAAAAAAGGAAAACTGAAATTTCCAGAAAAATAGCAATCTGTCCGTGTTTGTGTTCTTGGCCAAAATCGTGTTCTTGTTGTGTCTTGGCCGAGATTTGTTGTTGTATGTCTAGATCTAATAGTGTTCTTGTTTGTTTTTTTGTTCCTAGTGTTAGTTTTCTTGTCCACTAACACTTTGAGTCTAGATCTAAACTTGAGCTTGAACTTGTTGAAAGGTTGTTGTGAACATAAGCTTGGCCATTGTGGTGGACTGTTTTGGCCTTGTGGTTTTCATCTTGTTGTTGTTATAAGCTTGGCCACGTGATATTGTTGTTAATTGGTGGATTGAAAACCATTTTGTTGAAGTTGTAGTTGTCTTGGCCAAGTGTTGGAGATATTGTTATTGTGGATTGGAGTTGGCCGTGTGAAAAATTGTTGGTGTTCTTGAAGATTATTGTTGTAGTTCTTGTTGTTGTTGTTGTTGTTGTTGTTCTTGATGTTCATCACCACCTTCATATATTGTTGAAGATAAAGTGAATGCTAAATCCAAAAAGTTGAAGGAAAAAGGTGTATTATTTGTTAGTCTTGAAAGACACTACAACCAACAAAGACCTATCAATCAAGTCTCAACCACTTTCCAACACTTTTCCATGATTTACGGATCCATGTTTTAAGGAGAAGTACAATAAAGTCAAGTCTTGAAAACTTGAAATTGAAAAGGGCTCCAAGACTTGTTTGAATTTCCCTCCTTAAACAAATTCCACCAAAGTCCAAATTGAAAAATTGACCAAGACTTGAAATTGGACAACAAAAGTTGTGTGGGGCCGAAACCAATACGTGACTGCCATGTCATCACTGCTACTGTTCACGCAATATTTCCGAGCTCAAAAATTTTAGATTCTTAGTTTCATCTTATTGTTTCATTAGTTTCATGTCTTGATTCTAGAATTAATTAACAACTAGTAATCACCTACTTAGTTGTAGATTAATTATTGAATCCGTTTCTTCGTGTCTTCGTTGTTTGTGTGCTTTTCTCATTGTTAACTCGTAGTAACTTCTTTGTCTCAAGTTCGTAAGTGAATTTTATTTTTGTGTCTTGAGTCGATCAAACAAGAATCTATTCCGGCCGCCAAGTAGAATTGACATCCTATTGACTACCGGAGTATAAGCAACTTTCAATATTCGCCGCTCCAATTGTGAGAATCACAAAGGTGAGTGTATACGAGTGTTGGTGAGGAGCTTTACTACTAATCTTGTTTGTTCATTTTGTAGGTTTAAAGGGTGATATAAGGGGAACATGTCTTCGATAGCCGGGGATTATTGTGACTACAACATGGGAGACTATGATTGTAGTGAAGGGTTTTATGGCTACGAAGTTGAGGGAGATTGCGGAGGCTATGAAAATAGCCATGATCGAGACTTGGGCAGATTTGAAAGTTACTGTTTTAAGGGAGAAAATGAGGTGAATGAAGTGCCTAGTGCTTATGGTAACTTTGGAGATGATGTAGGACCTCGTGATGGATCTTATGATGAAGTTGGGGCATGTGAGGAGTCTTACACTTCTTACTCCGAACCTAGATTTGGTGTTAGGTATAACCCTTTTGTTTGCAAAGCTTATGAGAGCTATGATGAGGGTACACGTGAGGAGTATGAAGATCCATATTCTCCACCTTGTAGTACTTCTTATCAAAGTCGATATAGTGTGAATGGTTATACTAGCTCTAGTGGAGGTTGTCCAATGAGAAGAAGAGGATATGCATCTCCAAAACTAAGGGGTACTCGTATGCCTTACAATGTAGATCCAAGAAGGAGTGTACACTCCAGAAAGGTGACTATTTGTGGGATACCGGGCTGCCTTATGGTGTTGAATGATAGGTACTATGGAAACTACATTCTTCCGTCCATGGTTAATTACTTGGGGTTATTGCGAGAGCCTTTACTTGTTCCATACTACTTGGGCGAGTTCACGGTTACCGAGAGGGTAAAAGTTGTCTTCTCCCAATTTGATTACCATGAGGAGGTGTGGTGCGATGTTTTTTCCTTAACCTACGGTCATATGAGCTTGGGTGCCGATTGGTTTGCACGACATCAAGTTCCTAACGTGCAAAATTGGCCTAATATTGTAAGAGACCAATGGGGAAATCGCCTCATAACATACTTGCTGCCCAAACCGCAAAGAGAAATGTTTACCTACTCCAATCCGATTTATGATGAGAGACAAAAGATTGAGAGGAGTAAGGGAGTGCAAGGTGGCAATCCGAGAGTGGAAAAAGGAGAGGATATGTGGAGCGAAGTGAGGGGATTGCCACCAAACCGTGCTAACATTGGTTGTCCTTCCATTTCTAAGGACATTTGTGTAGGTACCAACATGGCAAGCGAAGGAGAACAATGCCAAAAGGAAGTTGCTGCCCAAGCTTGTGGAGGTCCTTCACCTCACGGCAAGGAAGAGTCTACTCAAGATCTTAAAGGTAAAATAGCTAACTCTTACACTTTAGTGCATGTGAATGACAATTGTGTGGCTAGTAAGCCATTGAGTGTGAGTAGTAGCTTACTTATTTATGAGTCTAATGATTCCGTGCCTCTTGTTGATGATGTACATATTGTGAGTTTGGATACACTAGTTGATCCTATTGATGACGAAATTGACTCTTCTTGTAAGATCAATTTATGTCCACCTAGTGTTGAAGCTTATATGTTGAACGGAAGTACCTCGTCTTGTGTAATTGGTGTTGATCAACTTGTTTGTGAAAATTGTTCCCCACTTGAGTATGTGTGTGATGTGCTTAATAGGACTCAAGTGAGTGAAGTATTTGAAAATGTTGGTCAACAAAGTGGGAGTGAACCCGAGATCTCTTCTTGGGGTAATCTTGTGTTTGGAACATCCTTGAAACCTGATATTGATCATTTAGAGTGCGAGGAACTTGCTTATTCCAAATCTGTCCGTGCGGTAGAACACACTCTCTTTAGGTGTAATGTCTTGTTTGAAGATGATTTAAACACTTCTAATGAACCTAGTGGTGAAAATGACGGTATAGCTTACCTTGGAAGCTATAGCCTATATGCTAACCCACTATGGTGTGACAACATTCCTCCTAAAGAGGGAAATCTCTTCTTGGAAGATGAGAGTACTCTTAAGGGTAAGGAATGTGTAGTTGCGGAAGCTACTTCTTCTTCTACTTTGTGTGATTTCATTGTTGAGAGTACTCATAGTGATTATTGGGAAACTAGTAGTGAGTACACACATGAGAGAACCTTAGTAGAAGTCGATTTGAGTGATACCTTTCTCTACTCTCTATTTGATTTGGATGATATGTATGTTATTGTAGAGAGTATGTCATTTAGTTTAGGTGTAGACCACGGGAAAGGGAAGTGTTGTCGAGACCCGTGTCTATGGCCACTTTTCCCATTTGACCCCGGTGCCAAATTTAGAAATGGTGATGTTGGTGCACCAAACTTGTTGCTTGGTCAACATGCCAAGCAAAGTGTTACTTTTGATGTATCCTATAACCAAATCCTTTGTACATCTTTTATTGAGTTTTTAATATTCCTTTCAAAGGATTCTTGGTTATATTGCAAATATGTACAACCTTGGCGTGTTGAGATGATTTGTTATGCTAACCCTAATCCTCATGCCATGAGGAATTTGTATTTGTTTGTCCTCTCTTCGGTTTTTGCAAGGTTTGGATTCGAGGTCGAATCCTTTTCAAGAAGGGGAGGATGATACGGGACAAATGGCCTACTTATCTTTTGATGACATTTTTGGAGGCCAACACATAGAGACTCAAGACTTGGTCACCTCGAGAAAACAAGAACATGCATGGAGGACCCGTTTTGAGCATAACTTAAAGCAATCTCGCGTGTGGAAGATTGCTTGGAGAATTTTAGGTTGAGGACTCACGGTTTTGGGCCTTAATTAAGGGTATTTTGGACATTACACATGGTGTATTTACACACCATGGCCGCCCCTCTCATTAAGGGTAATATGGTCTTTTTGTCTTCTTTTGTAATACACTATAAATAGGCCCCTTAGTCTTATTTTCACTTAGTTTTTAGTTGATGAAAGAAATGAGATTTTGAGACTCTTAAAATCCTCTCTCTTGAGAGTAGACCAACTTAGTGTAATTCTAGTATAGGGCTTGGAAAAGCTAACATTGTTCTTTGCTTGGAAACGGTAGATCTTGAGGCGAGTTCGTTCCCTTGGTGGTCACCGTAAGAGTGTGGTTTTGATTGTTACATTCATTAGGGGTTTTTGAGTTTAATATACTCTTTAGTTCTTAATCTTGTAATAATCTTGGTCTCACTATCTATCTTTATTTTTCTTGCAATCGTGTATGTGTTGTTGTAGTGGACTGTTTTGGGCCTTCGTTGGATCCGAAACTTGTATTGTTGTTGTACATCTTGTTCATCACGTTTTGTAGCTGTTTTGGTGTTGAAATACACCCTTGTATCTTGTATTCTTGTTGTTGGTAGCGAATCCGAGAGTGGTCTCCATCTTGGTCCTCAAATCCTTAAGATTAGTGGACTGTTTTGGAGTTGTTTCGTGCTTCCCTTGTATTTCTTGTATCACTTTGTTTACCCTTTTTGCAACCTCTTGGTTCTTCTTTTCAAGCTTGATCCGCACCGTCTCATGCATTTTCTTCATTGCCTCGGCTCTGTTTTTTCCATCTAAGCTGGTCATGAGATCACTAGACAAAGGAGTGAGATCTAAAGGGGTAAGGGGATTCAGGCCGTAAACACATTCAAAGGGAGTCATTCCCGTGCTCGAATGTATTACCCGGTTGTATGCAAACTCCACCAAGGGTAGGTGATCTTCCCATGAAGTCAGTTTACCTTTAACCATAGAACGTAGCATAGACCCTAAGGTTCTATTTACTACCTCCGTTTGGCCATCGGTTTGTGGGTGGCAAGACGTGGAGAAAAGTAACTTCGTTCCAAGCCTACCCCACATGGACTTCCAAAAGAGACTTAGGAACTTGGAGTCCCTATCGCTCACAATAGTCCTCGGTACCCCGTGAAGCTTTACAACATGTTCAACAAATAATGAAGCTACACTACGAGCATCCTCGGTTTTAGCACATGGAATAAAATGAGCCATTTTAGAGAATCTATCAACAATAACAAAAATGCTATCTCGGCCCTTTCTAGTCCTTGGCAGCCCCAAAACAAAATCCATCGAAATGTCCAACCAAGGTCTAAGGGGAGTAGGGAGTGGGGTGTATAATCCTTGAGGTAGGAGACGAGATTTCGCACTCCGGCAGGCCACGCATTAACTACAAATTTTAGTGACGTCTTTGCGCATTTTGGGCCAATAGAAGTTCTCCTCTAAGATTCTGAGGGTCTTGTCTACCCCAAAGTGCCCCATGAGGCCTCCGTCATGGGCCTCCCTCACAAATAATTCCCTCCAAGAACTAGAAGGAACACACAACCTCCTCCCTTTGAACAAATACCCATCGAACCGAGAGTAGGAGGAATGGTCATTCTCCTTAAGCCAACGGTCCCTTCCCCACTCTTCGCATTCCCTAAAAATAGGAGCAAAGGTAGGATCCTCGGGATACAACAACCGCAAGCTCTCAAAAACCATCAATTTCGAAGACAAGGTAGCAACAAGCACATGCTTCCTAGACAAGGCATCGGCAACAACATTTTCCTTTCCCCTTTTGTAATGAATTACATAAGGGAAAGTCTCGATGAACTCAATCCACTTAGCATGACGCCTATTCAACTTGTCTTGGCTCTTAAGGTGTTTCAACGACTCATGATCCGTTCGTATCACAAACTCCTTGGGCCACAAATAATGTTGCCAATTTCCCAAAGCTCTAACAAGGGCGTACAACTCCAAATCATAATTTGAGTAATTAAGAGTTGCCCCTTTGAGCTTTTCACTGAAATAAGCAACGGGCTTACCTTCTTGCATCAAAACAGCCCCGATGCCAACCTTACTAGCATCACACTCTACTTCAAACATCTTATCAAAATCGGGCAATTGCAATAAAGGCGCCGAGATGAGCGTAGCTTTCAAGGCCTCAAAAGCCCTAGCTTGCTCATCACCCCATTTAAAGGGTCCGTCCTTTCTAATTACCTCGGTCAAGGGGGATGCTATGGAACTAAATCCTTTGACAAACCTCCTATAAAAGCTTGCCAACCCATGGAAACTTTGGATTTCTCCAATAGTTTTAGGGGTCGGCCAACTTCGAATAGAGTCTATCTTGGAATCGTCCACTTCCACACCCCTTGAGCTCACGACAAAACCCAAGAATATAACCTTATCAACACGAAAAGAACACTTCTCCATGTTGGCATACAGCTTCTCCTTTCGGAGAACATCAAACACACATCTCAAATGCATTACATGATCATCAATAGATTTACTATACACCAACACATCATCAAAGTAAACCACCACAAATTTTCCAATATAAGGCTTCATTACATGATTCATTAGCCTCATAAAGGTGCTAGGAGCATTGGTAAGGCCGAAGGGCATGACCAGCCACTCATATAGACCGAATTTGGTCTTGAATGCGGTCTTCCACTCATCACCGGGTTGCATGCGAATTTGGTGATAGCCACTCCTAAGGTCCACTTTAGAAAACAAACAAGATCCGTGGATCTCATCTAACATATCATCTAGTCTAGGGATTGGATGACGATACCTTATAGTGATTTTGTTGATGGCTCTACAATCGACGCACATGCGCCAAGTTTCGTCCTTCTTTGGTACCAAAAGCACCGGAACAACACACGGACTCATGCTTTCCTTGATGTATCCCTTGTTGAGAAGCTCCTCAACTTGTCTTTCAAGCTCCTTAGTGTCCATGGGATTGCTCCTATAGGCCGGTTTGTTTGGAAGTTGTGAACCCGGCACCAAATCAATTTGGTGCTCAATTCCCCGAAGTGGGGGCAATCCTTGCGGAAGTTCTTGAGGAAATACATCTTCATACTCCTGCAACACACAAGAAATCAAAGGGGAAATGGAAGAATTAGTGGGGTTAGTATTAAAACAATGGGCCAAAAGTAACATCGGCTTGTTTTTCATCATGGTCCACGAAGAGTTCTTTCCTCCTAGCCAACATCACTACGTTTTCCATCTCCCTTGTCGTTGGGACAGCCTCGGATGTCCCTACTTCCTCACCTACGGCATCCCCCCCCTTTTCTCCCTTTCCGGATTCCTTCCCCTTTCCCTTCAACTCTCTCATCTTTTGATGCCACTCATTTACTTGGGAGGGTGAAAGAGGATGAAGTGTGACCTTTCGGCCATCCTTCTCAAGCGTATACCGGTTGGACCTCCCATCGTGTTTAGTAGACCTATCATATTTCCATGGTCTACCTAACAACAAGTGACATGCTTGCATTGGGATCACGTCACAAAGTACCTCATCGTGGTAGTTTCCCACCTTAAACCGAATCACACATTGCCTTGTGATACAAGAAAAACAACGGAAACACAAAACAAACACTCAAAACAGTCCACAAGTTCAAGAGAACCGAGGACCCTTTGAATGACCCCTCTCGGATTCAAGATCTACAACAAGAACACAATGTAATGAGGTGATTAACACCTATTTTCAGCGGACAACACACTAGATTAACCACACGAGAATGAAGAACATGAAGAACAATAACAATATTATTAAGAAATAACAAACACACGGCTACAAGAAATTGTAGAGATAGATAGTGAGACATAAACTAATATAAGACCCAAGAACCCAAAGATATATTAAATCTAAAGACCCTTAGAACTTACGATAGCAACACCACACTCTTACGGTGACCGCCAAGGGAACGAACTCGCCTCAAGATCTACCGTTTCCAAACAAAGATCAATATTGGCTTTTCCAAGCCCTATGCTAAAGATGACTTTTCCAAGTCCTATAACTAAGGTGTTACACTCTCAAAAGAGAGAGAATATGTTTTCAATTCTTCATTCTCCAAAAACTACTGAAAATAAGACTAAGGGGACCTATTTATACTATATTACAAATGAAGACAAAAGACCACTTTGCCCTTAATGAGAGGGGCGGCCATGGTGTGTAAATACACCATGTGTAATGTCCAAAATACCCTTAATTAAGGCCCAAAAACCGTGAGTCCTCAACCTTAAATTCTCCAAGCAATCTCCCACACGCGAGATTGCTTTAAGTTATGCTCAAAACGGGTCCTCCATGCACGTTCTTGTTTTCTCGAGGTGACCAAGTCTTGAGTCTCTATGTGTTGGCCTCCAAAAATGTCATCAAAAGATAAGAAGGCCATTTGTCCCGTATCACCTTGTGACCCTTAATTCACCACAATCGTTCAACCATTGTAGCTTGTAAGGACTAGTGTGTAGTGTAGTTGGTAGCTTCAAGAAATTTACCATAGCATGGCTCGCAACATTTGTACAACTACCACTATCAATCACGAAGGTGCACACATTTCCCTTTACAAGACACTTAGTATGGAATAGATTTTCCCTTTGACTCGGGTCATCTATCGCCTTACTAATCATGACACGTCTAACCACAAAGTTTGGAACCACACACTTCCCTTCTTGTGGATAGACATCTTCACTACCATCTACTTCATCATCATTCGGCCCATTTTCAGCTCCCTCTCCATCTTGAGGCTCGGCCTTATCCTCCCCCCTTTCGGAAACCACCTCCTCACTAAGGTAGTACACTTTTCCTTCTCGTAGGATCACATTGCGCCGGTTCGGACATTCATTGGCCTTATGCCCCCACCCTTGGCACTTGAAGCATTGGAACCCTTTTGGGTTGGGATATTTGTGAACCTCCGGTTTCGGAGGGAATTTAGGGACTGTTTTGGACTCGGGCAGCTTTGTAGGGGCGGGTTGGTCCTTGTTTTTTGGTCCAACCCGAGGGGGTTTGTACCCTTGCCTTGAAGGATGATCTCTCCTTAAGTTCCCGTTCAATCTCAAGGGCCGCTTGGAATATACCGTCAATGGTTTCAAACCGGTGAAGGGTCAAATGAGTGGAGATCTCTTTGTTCAACCCACACTTGAACCGGATGATGTCGTGACTGATTTGCTCCCCACGATGATCAAGTTTCAACATGAGTTGTTGGAACTCGTCAAAATAGGCCATCACACTCTTGCCTCCTTGCCGCAAGCCATATAATCTAGCAAGCAACTCATGACGATATCTCTCGGGAAGGTATCGTTGTCTCATCAAATACCTCAACCGATACCAAGGTGGTGGCTGCCCATCGACTAATTCATTACCAAATCATTTAACATACTCCCACCAAGTGTTAGAATAGCCCTCGAGGTGAGCTATAGCGTAGCAACTCTTCTTTTCGTCCGAGATGTCATTAACTTGGAAAACTTTGTCACAAGCCGATTCCCAAGTTAAGTAGGTCTCGGGGTCACTTTCACCCTTAAAGATGGGTAGGCTCAACTTGATGGTGTTGATGCCTACGTCTCTCTCTTGGTGTCGGTTTCCCCTATCTCCATACCCCCGGTATCTCCTAGGTTCTCCTCGACCCCCTCTTAACTCCTCCTCCCTCATATAAGCATCCTCAAAGGCTCCATCTCCTTCATACTCCTCTCTACCGTATCCTTCAAAGTGGGCTGGTCGGCCTTGGCCGTTTTGATTCGGAGGATTTGGAATTTGCGTTCTTTGGGTTAATGGAGCTTGGAATGGAGGGTTCGGATTTAGTGGAGGTACTTGGCGTCCAAATCCCTCTTGTGGAATTGGAGGGGCTTGGAAATGTAGTGGTCTAGTGGAGTCTCGGTTTGGAGGAAAATAGGTAGTTTGGCTTGCGGTATTTAGTGGAGCTTGGGGTGCATTTAGCATTTGGTGGACTGTTTTGGGGGTGATGGTTGCGGAGGAGGTCCTATCATGACCATTGGTAGATACATGTAGAGGAGTAGAAGGACGAGAGTTCCTTTGACTCTCCACTTGTTCTAATCTCCCACTAATAGTCGACACTTCCCCCTTTATTGCTGCCAAGTCCCCTCTCACGGCCCCAAATTCCGAATTCAACCTTTCAAGTGTCCGGGTAACGGCCTCAAGAGTGACCCTCATAGAATCAAGGGCATTAGTATCCACATTATGAGACGTAGATCCTTCCATTGTCAAGATATTATCCGCTTTAGTTCACCACAAGTTCGTGTTCCACAAGTGTTGTATAATTGGCTAGTAACCGTGAAATTTTTAAGGTATGAGTAAGCTCTTATCCGGAATGGATTCTTGTTTGAAGACTCAAAGAATTCTTGCCGGACTAGAGTCAAAAATCAGCAACTCATTCAAACGAATAAAAGCACTCAAATAATCGTTGACACGAACAAACGGTTCAAGGAACTAGTTGACAACCTAGTAGGAATGTACTAGTTTGTTAATTAGTTCTAGGACCAAGGAAGGGAAACCAAGGATCAACAATTAGCAACCAAAGAATATCCTAAGTTGAGCTTATAGTGACGTGGCAGCATGCAATGGTTCCACACGTTCTTCTTTTTTTTTTTTTTTTGTTTTGTGTTAATATTCACACAACTTGTTATAGTTTGCAAAGTGTTTTGGTGGGAAAAATAAAAATCTTGTAGTATTTCACCCTTTTCAAACTCAAGAAAGTGGGGTTTGGTTGACTAATCCCACAAAACAAGGCTCCTTGAATTAGGGAAAAGTGATTGACAAGACTAGAAGGTGATGGGTGCAAGTCTTTCACAACAACTTTATAGCTTGTCTTACAACTTGAGCACACAACAAGATGAACAAGATGAACAAGTTCACAAGATGAACACCTCAACAAACTTCATCAACTTCTTTAGCACATAAACACACAACCACCGATTTTTTTTTTCTTTTGGTTATCAACAACATGCAACTTTCGGCCACTTCAAGTCACTACACAATGTTCAAGTTTTCAAGCTCAACTTTTGGATCTAGAAACCTTAGTGTTGGTGAGAAAGAAACCAACACTAGAAACTCACTAAACAAGCAAAATAACACCTAGATCTAAACATACAACATCATTCTTGGTTTCAACTTTTAATGGACAGATTTCAGAATTTCTTTTTGGTGTTGTTTGTTTAAGCCGTGAACTAGCCCAAGATGGGTTATGTTGGAACACAACCGGTCTTGCTTTGATACCAAATGATACAAAATCAAACCAACAACACCAAGAGCTTCAAGTGGACTCGGATTTCAGTCCAACAACACAAGAACAACAAGTTTAATTTTTGGTTTTTTTTCAGTCCAACAACACAAGAACAACAAGATAGATAACAATGCTAGTGAATCGAAAAGAGCCCCACACGGCTTCACTAGACTTTAAGATAACAAAATCAACAACAACAACAAGATAAAGAAAGATAGATAACTTGACATATAACATTCAAGATACTAAGAACCCTAACATCAAGAGAGGACCCTAAGTCTAATGAATATAAACACCAAGTTCTTACGAGGACCAAGAGGCACTCAACGACCTCAAAACCCTTATTTCTAGCCAAAGAGACAACACAAGTATCCCTCTACTTGTGAGATAATAGTGGCGGCTTCCAAGAGTGGAAGAGAGAGAGAGAAATGTTTAGTGTTTTAGGTTACAAAAATCAGCATTCAAAAAACTAAGGCATAACTCTCTAACATGTTCTATTTATACTACAAACAAAAGGGGTAAAATGACACATCCGCCCTTGCTTCTTGTGCCAACCTTGAAGAGTAGTTTATTACACATTAAGACCTCTCTTCACACATAAAAACGTTTAGGTCCTTGGTTGGTTCAATCACCAACTCACACACGGCCATTTGCATGAACAAAGCTTGGAGTTTTTGTAATTCCCGAGCTTGGCTTCGTGTGAAAGGCCGTGTACCTGTGGAGGCTGCCCCAACCGTATCATTGCTCAGAGCCAATAGAAGTCGTATGTAGATGTTCGTAGAAAGGATATCGAGTTTGAGACTAGTGATCATGTCTATCTAAAGATCTCTCCCATTAAGGGAGTGAAGAGACGAGCAAAAAGGGAAAGATCAGCCCTTGATATATAGGTCCCTTCAAGATTCTCAGTCGGTTTAGCAAAGTAGATTTTGAGCTCGAATTGCCTTCAGATATAGCCTCAGTTTATCAAGTCTTCCACGTATCGTTTCTCAAGAGGTGTATCATACCAACAGTTGTAGTCCCTATTCAGAGCATAGATATTCAGAATAGCCTCTCTTATGAAGAGATTCCAGTTGAAATCCTAGACTATCAGACTGGTAGATTGAGGAACAAAGAGGTCCCTCAAGGGAGGGAGCTACTTGGGAAGCAGAAGCAATCATGCATTCTAAGTATCCTCACCTCTTCTCTGCCACCTCAGATCAAGCTCAAGGTAATAGTTCTCCTTAAGCTTACTCAGTTTCATGTTCAGTGTTCATCACAAACTTGGTATCAAGTACCATTGAATATTCAGTCATGCATTCATGTATCAGCTCAGTTATGTAATTATGCATCAGACTTGTATTCTCATTGTGAGAAAACTTAGTTCCTCAGAGCACTCAATCATGCATTTATGAATCAGTTATGCATGCATCAGATATGTATGCTCAGTATGTTGTGTTCCGCTTATCAGTTATGTCAATCATGAGATCATGTTCTAGTTATTCATGTTTAGTATGTACGTCAGTGTAAGTTCTTCCCCTCACTCGCAGTCTCATTCGAGGACGAATGTTTTCAAGGGGGAGATATTGTAATACCCGTACCTTTTTCCTAACTTTAAATCATCTCAAAGATGTTAGAACTTGCTTTGAAATACAAATTCATTTTTGTACACGTGGTATTTTTAAGATTTTCACTTTTAATCACGTGGTAAATGTAATAAGCTTTCTAACGATACCAATTTTGTCCAAATCCACATTCGGAGTAAAAAGTTATGGACATTTTACTTAGAGTTGTCAGAATCGCCCAGGTGCGACGGCTAGGTTGACGGACCGTCGATCTAGTGATGGACCTTCGCCTTGACCGTCGCAGCCAAGGTAGTGAGGCAACCTTCTAGATAAGGTGCGACGGACAGGTTGACGGACCATTGAACTTGCGATGGACCATCTCCCAAGTCGTCACTTCTTAGGCAGTGAGTCCCTCTCCTGGTCCACCTACAATGGTCGAAACGATGGACCATTGATCCAGTGACGGACCATCGCATGAGCCATCACAGGTTCTATTCAGTTATTTTTAAGTCATTTTTAATGGGGGGTTTTTGGTCTATTCAGCTATTGATTCATGCTAACCTATGCCTAAACCCTTGAATGATGCAATTAGAATTGAATCATGATGTTTAATTGTTGCATAATGTTGTTTACACATACTATTCCTACCATGTGGTTGATTAAATGCCTAGATGAAGGAAAATTCCCAACTAGCATGATATCATGAAATCCCCATGTATGTACAAGTTTATGCAGATCACATGTTTGACGAAATGCTTCAATAAATGTATTATGGATTATGATGTTAGTGATGTGTTCAAGTAGGTCATGCTTTGTCAGTTTCCTTCTATCGAGTCCTGGGGGTACTTGTACCCAAAATATTAGTTGTGTGCCTAGAGACATGTCATTGTTTCACGATACTCTCAGTCAATCTATGATCCTTAGACTTTAGACAGTCTTATGAATCAAGAAATCTCCATGATCTCATGAACTCAGTCAGTTGTCAGATATTAGTAGTATTCCATCAGTCAACGGAAGTCAGTAACTCAGTCTATGTTTAATTTCAGATAATTATGTTAAAAATCTATTCAGATGGGAGTAGGAATTAGCACTGAGTAAACCCAAGGATGGTAACATACACTGTCAGATGAGGGTGTGATTCATAGAAGTCATCCTTGCATTCCAGGACTATGTAGCCAGCAAAGGTTGAGACATCAACACTATTCGATGAGGGTTGATGAGGTGGATAAATACTATCAGATGAAGGTCTCACTATTTTCGTATAGGGGAAACTATCAGATGAGGTTTATCCATATCTTATCTTTACCAGTGACGCGGTATTGACACCCTTCTAATTGGGGTTACATATTGGACCCTAACTCAGCCATAATGGCGTATTAGGGGCATGTGGATTAAATAATTATTTCCCATAGTTTTTGAATTAGTATCAGTCAAGAACTCAGATAGTTTTTCAGATTTCAGGACTGTCAGACATAGTCAACTTAGTTTTATACAAAACTTAGACAGTTCCATCAGATTCAGGACTGTCAGATACAGTCACCCATGTTAGCAGTATGTCATGTTATTAATATTCAGATTTAGTAATCATGTATTCATGGTATCAGTGTCAGTTATTATGTCTCATGCATGTATTCTCATGCTCATGATAGACAGTCTATTATTATTATTATTCATGCATATGAACACCATGCATTTAGCCTACCTCACATGCATACTAGTACATTTAGTCGTACTGATGCATTCGCGTTATGGTGTCTTATACCATAAGTTTAGAGACACGAGCTCCAGAGAATCAGTAGCATTCCAGATATCAGCAGTCAGAGTTAGCACTGAGTCCTCATCCTTCGAGGACATGATTATTTCTCTATTATCTTATTAATTAGTTTATTAGTTGGAGTTAGTTGGGGACATGTCCCATCAACTCCTTACTCAAAAAGTTCAGTTAGTTAGTGAATTTCCATACAATTATGTTCAGACAGTTATTTCAGTTATTTTGGGTATTTCATACCCCATTCAGATGTGATGTTTACTTTAGTTATGAAAACTTATGGCCTTTCAGTTCATATTTCTGCATTATTCAGTATTTTATGCAGTATACAGGTACAGATATCAGCATGGGTTAGATTGTGGTCCTTCGGGGTCATGAGCACCGTATAGCATTTCGGGTACCAGATTCGGGGCGTTACACTAATGCCTGAAAGGCCGCCCGAAACTCAGCATGAGACACTGTCTTATACAAAGGATCAATAGGCTTGGGTTTCTCATTATCATTTTTGCGGGTGTTCGCTCTTCGGGAAGGCCTTTTCTAAAATATTAGAGAACAAATTATTAGATGAGAGGGACAATTATAGGAACGATAAAATCAGAAAGAAAGAAACTACATCTTCCCAAAATATCTCGTAGCCTCTTTCTCATAGATGTGGTGTGCTACACACTGATGATTAAGACTCTACTCAACGCGGCTTGACAGACTCCCTAGGACTCCTTAAACCTTAGGCTATGATACCAAGTTTGTAACGACCTAAAATCTCCTCCCGGGTCATCACACGGTGCTTAAGGCTATAAGTAGCCCTAAGCTAACCCTTTGAGCCTTTCACTACATAAAATAACTCATTTTGAGAAGAAATAAACAAAACACTGGTACTGTCGTATCAAATGATAGAAAATATGAAGAAAATACTTAGTCCAAACAACCACAATACTGGAAATCTCAACATACTAACAATCTGATAACTAGTCTGACAAAGCCGCTACTACCTAAGTCTACTAGAGAGCCATTGGGATAGGTCCTCAACTGACTTAAACTGAATTAAAAGCAATAATATGTCTACTAACAATACTGAAATGTTTGAAGATAGGTCTTCGAACCATAAGGACTCACCACTATAGAGATGTATACAAAGGTACTCAGAAATAACTGATGAAGATGGGTCTGAGCACCTGAACCTACATTGTAAGACAATGTAGCACATAGATGTATATGTGGATCAGCACTTGGTAATATAGTGAGTATATGGGGGTGTATGCATGTAATAAAACAATATCCATCCTCTTTAATCAATTCATGCATGAAAATATGAATGACTCACATAGCTTGAATAAGTATAATGTAATAAGCTCATAAATCATGTAGAATGAAGCATATAATACAAATCTCGTGAGTCATTATACTTTAGCTTTAAAATCTGTACTCTCCTTATATTCTCATTACTCAAAGGCTGAAGGAAGCTTTAAACAATACTTTCAACTCATGCATATATCTCATGGAGAGTAAAACTTCTTTAATGCTCAAGAACTTAGTACTCTTTTAACTCAAGACACTTGGAACTCAGAATTATATAACTCTTACTAGTAGAGAAAATTACTTTCTTCTTGGGAAAATTTTAATTCAAGAAACTATTTCAAAAAATCTTACTAACAGGGAAAAGTACTCATAAGATGTTTATTTACTCTTTACTAGTAGGAAAGAAAAAACTTCTCGTAAGGAAAACAACTTATCTCAAAGGAAATTACTTTAGGAAGCAAATCTGCTAACTTTACTATTCGGAAAATCACTTATCTCAAAGCTTTAGGAAGGTTCTCTTAACTGACATAAACCATGTGAGCAACATGGAGTCCAACGTCTTGTCCTCCTAAGGAAAAAACCTCACGTTGGGAAGAGGCGTCATACTCTTGCCAGGGAGTATAACCTAAACTCAGTGATTACTAATCTTGGCCTCGAGCCCATAAATCTCAATCCTACGGTGGCACGTAGTTCTAAGGTATGAAACCATAGTAGCTTAACCAACTCAGTGATAAATACTACTCTCTTTAGTTAGCTATGCTCATCTCAGGGAAATCCACTTTAAAATAATCTCATATTTCTTAAGAACCCAACTATAAAATCAGTAATCTCATTTGGTAAAGTGGATTTCAAAGCTACTATAACAATTAATGTCAAAACATTCTCAATGATCTCAAAATACTCAAATCATGGGTGCTTATAGCACAAAAGTTCATAAAAACTGAAATCTCAAGTAGGGTTTAATGACCCATGATCAAATCTCAAGTTAAGACTCATCAAAATGCATTCTAGATGTCATAAGGATACACAAATCACTTAGAAATATGGAATGTTCAGCAATTTGTCTTAAGAACATTAGCAAATCTTAAAATCTCATTCATAGAAATATTGGGTATGAACCCACACTTCAAATTCATAGGAGAACTCATAAAGTCATAAATGATTGTAATTTAAAACAAGTTTTGGGCACAAGGACGAAAGAATTGTCCTTGTTCAAACCCCACATACCTTAGATTGTAACTTAGATGAACAAACTTTCTTGACACTCTTCTTCTTACTCTTGAGAGAGGGTTCTTAAAGCCTTGTACTTGGGGAACTCGAATCTCAACTCAATTTGTAGAATTTTTTGGTGAGTTCTTAAATTTCTTGGAGAAGGGTTTTGGGTTTGTTCCTCTTTGGATGTTTTGGGAGATAATGAAGTCATATGCTTCATTTTCATATATCTAAGTGTTAAAAGGGAAAAAGGACAAAAAGTCCTTTTAAAACGACTTAAAAATACTGAACGGGATTTTCGACGGTCGAAGAGACGGTCCATCGCTAGTCTGATGACCCGTCGGATCGTCCGTCGCACGTTGGTCTAAAAAAGGCCACACTGCCTCAGTTACAAAGGTCTTAAGAACGTTCCGTCGCTAGCTTGATGGTCCGTTGTCTTGGTCGTCGCACTTGGGCCAGAAGAGGGAGTCACTACCTTGGTTGCGATGGTCTGGGCGACGGCCCATTACAAGCTCGGCGGTCCTTCAACCTGTCCGTCGCACCTGGGCAGTTCCAATAGCTCCTAGTAAAATGGCCATAACTTGTCACCCCGATACCAGATTTGGACAGAATTGGTATCGTTGGAAGGCTAATTCAATTTCCACACGATAGTGAGTCATTTTTTTAAAAAAAATTCAATCAAGTTTAAAACACTAATAACTTAGAAAGTCACTTATCAATCTTTTAGGGCCAGAATTACACTTCACTTGACACTCCCTAAGGCTCTGACTACAAGAAAACTTTTGTGGGGTCTTATAGAAAAATAATACATAACGAGTAACAAATTTTTTGCGATAAGCCTCAATATTATTCTCTCTTAAATCTCAGTTCCAAGAAACAAGGATTAGTAGCTTCATTACTATTTATAAGCCAAAAAATATTTTTTCATAAAGAAAGTTAATTACAATTCGGTAAAAAGAAATTTCACTACCAAATTGCATGAAGAAAAAAACCATACCATCCAACAGTAATTAGCTTTGTCACAGTGAAAGGAATTAACAAAAACATGGTGTGCTTTTCATGTTACTGGCGTCCTTCTCTTTCTTTACCCCTTTTCTTTTTTAAATAAAAATATATTTGAGGAATTATTACTTACGAATGAATGAATCAATATAAATAAATAATATTAAAGGACATGTTTGACTGGAAGCATCATGGATTCGTTTCTTTTCTTTTCTAAGGCATTTTATAAAGGAAAACTTATGAAAAACAATATGGCTACTGTATGTTCCAACAAGACCAACATGGTTTAGGATGACTTATGCAATATAGTCAAAGGCAAATGAGCATATAACAAAAAAAAACTAAATACAAAATAACAAAATTTCACAGAAGAAGAACACACCACCATGAACTTCATTGATGCAGAATCAAGAATAAAATAGAATTATAAAAAAGATTACCTCTTTCTGGGAAGCGACTGGGACTACAACTATTTGCAACCAAAACTTCCGCCACCGTGCATTATGATTTTTGGTTCGTAGGTATTTTGACCTACCGTGGGAATTGATTTTCGAGCGTGTTCTTCGAGAATTTTGGTTACGTGAGGTTAGAAGCATGCGCCTCCAAAACCCTCAATTTTCCTCAAAAATTCTCTCTTTAACCCTTGACCCTTGCTATCTATTTATAATGGGGAAATAAGGGGGAAAAGTAGGGTTTTCGAATATGAAAACATGGATTTGAGTTGATTTTCTTGGGGATTTTGAGGTCCACATTAGGATGAAAACCATTATGGTCTTTGCACTTCAAAACCAGTAGAAAATATGGGAAAAAAGACGTTAGTATTATTGGTCAAATGAAGAAATTAAATTTTTACCCGAATTAGTGAATTCCAAACTGAAAAAGATGAAAGCTTTCTGGTTTTTGACCAATTTGAGATTTTTCTGTTGAATGTTGTTATTGGAATGGAGTTTGGTGTATTTGACATCGTTGTTATGGCATTGGAGTCCCCGTTACGAGTTGTACGCAACATTGTTTATTATTGTATGTTGTTAACGTTCTTATCGCGTTATTGTCAAAGTTGGTCGCTGGTACGATTGTTGTGATGCGTATTGTATAATGTTATAGTGTTGTTTATCTATGTTTTGGGGAAGGTGATATAAGGAAGTTGGGCTGGGTCTTTGTGGTGTATTGGGTTGGTGAGGGTTGTTGAATAAAAGAAAAAAAATGGGCTAGGGGTTTTTGTTGGGCTGCTGGATGGGATATAACATTAAGATTTTAATAAAATGGCCTAAATTGGAGTAAAACTTAGATAAAGTTTATTTAAATTCTAACCAAATTTTAAAATCAATTGGTCAATTGCATTGCAATTGTGGCCAATTTGATTTCAATTGAGATTAAATTTAACAAATTGATCAAACTTAATTAACACTTGAAATAAATTAACAATTATTTTAATACTGAGTTTCTTGATTTAATAAGATCAAATAAGTATTTTTTTAATTCTTTTCAAAATAAATTATTTTAAGGCTCAAATAAAATTAAAATTTTAACCATTTGAAACAATTTTCAAGATGACCCTTGATTAAAATTCAATTTTCATCAAACAGTTATATAAATTAAAAAATTATATGATTTTGTATAAGCGAATAAGAAATATATAATCGTTACTAAAAATGACAAAATCACCCAGATAAATACTTTGAAAAACTTTTATTTAAATAAAATAAATATTGTGATTTTATTTAAAATTTAAGAAACTTGAATTCAAACTTAGTCGTAGAGGGCAAAAATTAGGTGTCAATAACTGCCCCCTCCCTTTGGGTTGGGTGGATGCAAGTAACCCTAGGCAAAGGAAGTTTGACGTTCCTAATTTTTGTCTGACCATAAATTCATTTCTGAATTAGGTTGATTTTCTCATGCGTTTTACAGAATTATGGATGAACTCCGGTATCGAGCTTCCTATATATGTCAGGTTACATGAGAATTCAGGCAACTTGTAGTTCATAACGCTTGATTTTAAGTATGATTTTCAATGAATTCACAAGCTATTTTGATTTTTAAATTTTGGTAAAAAATAGAAAAGCTGGGAACAAACAGATTTGGCGGAGGTTGAAATGCGGTTGAGTTTTCTACATAGAGATCAGTCTACATATCTATGAGACTCGGGTAATCAGACTGCCTATAGTTCGACTCAATCAGTAGAAAAGATAGTTTGTTATTTTAGAAGATCTTTGGTTCGAGATGAGTGACAAGCTTATTGAGTTGCAAAAATAGGTTTATAACCTCTTAACCATGAATGTGAAGCTCTTTACATCCATAGGTAAGATTTTACTCAGATGTGATTTCCAAACTCTGAGTATGTTGTCACTCATATTTGAAGGAAAGAGAAGGTTACTCTCGGTATAGGTTTAAAAATATCTCAAGAGTGAAACTTAAAAAAACAGTCCAAAATACCCACATGCTTTCCGATAGGGATGTGGTTTGATTGTGGTGGAAGTCGTCTTTAGCTCGTGCCCAAAGAGTTTGATATTCCTTCTTGGACTATGTCCTAATTCCGCGTTATGCTGCATCCTTTTTGGAGTCGTCCATATTTCTAATTTTGGTTTGAGATTTTCATCCCTTTTGGCTGCTCTCGACAATATCTCAAACAAAACTATTAGTAATAAACATAATTCACTATGGGATTTATAGATTTTACTGTATCTCCGCATGAGTTGCTACCTGAAAAGATGTCATCCTCATGTACCTATTATAAGGGCGACAATTCTTGCAATAATTGACACAACAAGCCTTTCGTTGTTGGATAAAATAGTTTCTTTGATGGTTGAAGATTTTTTTCAAAGTGGGGTGGCCCTCTTGGGCACTGACGATACTTTGTGCAGAATGGTCCATGCAACCGCTTAATCTTGTGTTGATGCGGCAACCCTTTTGAGTCACCTATAGTGCTTGTGGAATGATAACCACTTCGGTTATTGACAATAATTCTTTGTAGATGATCTCGGGTAGGTCTTGCACATTTTTTGTATTGATACGACTTATAGATTTCCCTTGGATCGACAATCTTTAGATAATCTTGCACATTATTTGATGTTGGATACTAGGCGACTTACAGATATCCTCTGAATTGCTAGCCCTTAGGTAATCTTGCATATTATTCGACCTTGAATAAGAGATGACTTACAGATATCCCTCCAATCGCTAGTTCTTAGATATTCCTACATATCATCCGACCTTAGATACAACATAACTTATAGATATCTATTAAATTGCTAGTCTTTGGGTAATCCTACGCATAATTGATCTTGGATATGATGTGGATTATAGAGAACTTTTAGACTTATCATTTTGATTATCTCTCATATTCTCCGGTAAGAATTTAGTCGTAACTTATGGATAACCTTTGGACTATCAATTTTTTGGGTAATATTTCACACTATCCAATTAGGATATTGTTGCCGCTTACGAATGACCTATGGGCTATCAACTCATAGGTAATCTTGCACACTATCCTATTTCAAATAATAGGATCTATAGATAACCCTCAAATTGTCAATTTCTAGGAAATCTCATATATCACTCGTCTTCATATAGAGACTTAAAGGCTTTCCTTCAAATCACATACTCTTGATGCATTCAGATGCTGATTCATAAAATGATGAGATATCCTTGACGCCAGCATATGTGTCTCGTATGTCAATAGATATTAAAAGTTAATGATATCCTCGATGCCAGTATTTGTGTCTTACGTGTCAATGAATATTGGATGTTGATGATATCCTCAATACCAACGTTTGAGTCTTATGTGTCAAAAGATATTTTAGTGCTAATGATATCCTCGACGCTAGCATTTGTGTCATGCGTGTCAATGGATATTAGATGCTGATGATATCCTCGACGCTAGTATTTGTGTCTCACGTGTCAACAGATATTTGAATATTGATGATATCCTTGATGCCAGCATTTGTGTCTCGCGTGTCAACATATTTTTGATACAATGTCCCTCTCAGCAATGGCATGAAATTGCCCTCTTGACAATGGTATGAAATGGCCTTCTTAGCAATGATATGAAATGGCCCTCTCAGTGATGATATGACATAGCCCTCTTGGCAATGGCATGAAATGGCACTCTTGGCAATGATATGAAATGGCCCCGATGGAAATGACATGAAATAGCGCTCTTGGCAATGACATAAAATGTCCCTCTTGGCAAATGACTTGAAATGGTTCTCTTGACAATGACATGAAATAGCACTCTTGGCGATGGTATGAAATGGCCCTCTCGACAATGACATGAAATGACCCTCTTCACAATGACATGAAATGTCCCTCATGGAGATGGTATGACATGAAATAGTTCTTTCGGTGATTTGAAAATAGTTTCACTTGAGTTCATTTTTCTGCGCTTTGCTTTCTACATGTACCATTCTTTTCGCTTCAACGAATTTTGAGGAAGAATTTCCGCTATTCCTTCTATTAAGTGATCCTTTTGATTGTTGTATTTATTGTACCAACTCTCTTGGAATGTACCTGCGCTCAAAGTAAATATTTAGTAGGCACAAAGTCGCTTCTGCTAGCGACTATATTTTTAGAAAAAATCTAAATACAATATTCATAAAGAGATAAGACGTCTTTGTTTGTCCTTCATGGTCCCAAGAAATGATAGATAATTCAAAAGGTACTTTATTACTGGATATTAAGTCTATCCTTTGGACTACCGAAAATACCATTCTTGAGTATTGTATGCTTTGGTGTGGCTCCTACTCATTTAAGAAGTTTTGAAAAAGATTTCCATTTTGTGTATTGATCCCTGCATCCAAAGAAAAATGATTAGTTTTGAGTGAAACTACTCCGTATTGACCTTCTTCGATCTATGATTTACTCCTCGCCATTTTTAGGTACTCCATCATATTGGGACTTTCACCCGCGACTCCCCGTCCCAATTGATGTCTAGGCAATTACTAAGTAAAAGATTTGTACAGATTTTTAAAAGTAGTTTTAATTTTAGAAAATAGTTTGAAAAATTACTGTAAAAGCTTTAGAAAATCTCTGTTAGTAATGTCATGTACTAGCTCAATGAATGTCTTCCTCTTTGTTTTGACTATATCTGACGTTTGATGGAGAATTTTTAAGGATTCAGCATTGTTGAGGCTCTCTATTAAAAGTTCTATCATAGCCAGAGATTTAGTCTATCTAGACTTTGTTGCAGCTGGTGATTTCCAAAACTTGACTTTGACCTCTAGTACTGGGGATTTGAATTATATTCCAATATATTAGTGAAAATTTTGAGGACCTTCTCAAAATTTTTGCCCAGTTTAAAGTTGTTTGATATGATATCAACTCGAAAGGATCAAAAGTCTTTGTTGATCTTCATTCTCTTTGTTTGATAATGGTATTCTTTTTGTGAATTTTCAAGTTTCCTTCTAAAAAATTCTGCCCCAATTTCCATTTCTTGGGGTTACATGACTGAGTTGTTGGGGCGCCTACGTATTTCGTTGAAGCAGGAATCAGGTCAAACACAGTTCAGTCTATGCTAAGGATATATAGAAAAATCTAATGGGTTGACCAAAGACGACATAGGCAACCTACGTATCCCTTTTTTAGGAATTCAGGTCATCACGTAGTTCATAAATAAAATAAGGGATAAATCATCCTAAGGGGTTGACCAAATCCGACATAGGCCGCCTATGTATCCCTTTCTAAGGAATTTAGGTCAAATGTAGTCCATACATAAAATGAAGGGATTCTAGGAAATTACACATCATAAAATATATAATATCATAAAGGCGATTATAAATAATCCAAGGCAACAAAACTACAACATCTTTCAAACATAGTATCTCTTTACCGCATCAGAATTAAGCGTGTTTCTGAACACGAACAATTGTTTCTATATTTTCGTCTAACCCTTGACTTGACATGACATGACATTGGCAGGTTTTTAAATTATTACTATAGAAATAAACCATGTTAGATAATAACAAGATAATAAAATACAATAATATTTCAAAACAAGATCATAAATAAAAAGAGGCCTTTTCACTGAAATTTGAGAGATAACACAAACTATGGCTCATAGCCCATGTAAATGCGGGTCCATGCCTTTTTAAAAGCTGTAAAACACAAAAAGAAATTTGACACATAAAAGGGTGGATCACGGGGACTTCTCTGGATCATCACCGATTTTTAAAACGACTTGTAATTGCCCTTTTATCTACCACGATGGGCGATGAGTTATGAGCAAAGTGAAAGTCTAATTTTGCAAAGCCTCTCTTGGTGCAACCTTCTTCACCCCACTGGACTTTGGGAAATCTTCTGGTACAGCATTGCATCCCTCGAACAGATTTTCTCTCCCATTCCCAAGACCATCATCATTTGACATCTCATGCACGGGAAATGATTAGTGCAGGAGTGGCGACGGTTTGGACAGACTCATCTTTGAATTATCTTCAATCTCTTTTCCTTTCTTGGTTGGTACCCCATTCCATGCTTAAATTCTTTTTCTGGGACCATAGTGGGCTCAATAATTCCTTCCAAATTCTTACTCAAGGCGGCCATAACTTTCTCTATCTTTTCCACTCCTTCTGTATTTTTGGAATTTTGCGGATCCACCTTAGTGATAGTTTTGATAGATACCCATTCACCTTCTATTTGGTCATGCTAACCGTGGATCCTTCGTGATTAGGAAATGGATTACTGGTGATATTTGGTGTCGGCACCTGAAGAGTGATGATCTTCTGGTCAATCAAGTCTTGGATCTTGTGTTTCAGATTGATCAATCTTTAGTATTATGCTCGGGTGCCCCTGAATGATAAAAACAAAATTGATTGGCCTGAAAGAATCGAGAATTGATACTGGTAGGCTTTAGTGGAATAGGCTGTAAATAATCAACTTTCATCAATCTTTCAAAGAGCTGGGTATGACTTTCAGCCAATGGAGTGAATTTTCTAGGAGGCTTCTTTTCAAGGTTTATGTGCGAGGGATTACACTGATTTTTATTAGCAGACGGAGGTACTTGATGATAGTTTGGAGGTGCTTGGTTGTTTATTTGGTTGTTTGAAAGATAGCTTGAACATGAGACTGATAATTTGGCTGCGGGACTTGGTACTGGGTAAAATATTTGGAGGCGGATCTTGGTATTGGGGTTGGGCATAGAATACGGGCTGGAAACTTGGTAACGATAATGAGGAAACAATATTCCTGGGCTTGAATTTCCTCTTTAATTTATCAACAAATTTAGTAAAGACCGCAGACACATCCTCTCTTTTCTTGTTTGAGAATGCAGAAAACTTGGATGATTTTGGGGTTTTGACAATCTTTCTTGTTCGAATGCCTTTATCTTGCGATTCCCTAATTTTCACTAAATCTGCAAAATTTGCCCTAACTGCGGATACCATCCTAGTGTAATATTCTTCCTCCTGAGCGTGAGATAACACAAACACCATCTCTTTCTTAGACATGGGAGGTTGTACTTTGGCAGCTTCTTTTCTCCAATGAAAATAATAATCTCAGAGGCACTCATCATTCTTTTACTTGATTTGATCTAGTGAGTATCGGTAAAGGACTACTTCACCATTAAATGCAAACCTATCAAAGAAACTTTTAGCCAACACCCTCCAGCTAGTCCATCTTTTCAGTTCTTGAGACGTGAACTAATCTAAGGCTTTCCTTTTTAAGCTTAAACTGAATAAACGCATCAATAATGCCTCATTTTTTCCAATCCCCACCATTTGATCATAATACCTTCTCAGATGGGACATTGGATTTCCAATACCATCAGATACATAAAATTTAGAGACCTTGTATCCTTCTGGTTGATCTACTCTGAGGTGAACACGTAGATTATCGTAACCTAGACCATCATTGTCCCCCACCCTACGATACTCCTTGATCCTCATAATATCTTCATTTATAGCCAATAACTTAATTTTATGCTCGGTCCTCTACTATTTTTCCTTATCCCCATAATGGTCTATCTTGGGATTGGGAAAGGGATTGTATATGTCAGGGGATATGATTACATTGGAAAAATTTGGAAGGGTAGCTTGATTTTAAAGATGAGAGGAGGTTGGGTGGTAGGTAGAGAGGATCTTCTTGAGATTGGAAATTTTTTATGGAATTTGAAAGTAGTTTGGTGGGATCTGAGAAGGATTTTGCGGATTCGAAAATGGATTCTGTGGATTCAGGGATGGATTTAGTAAATTTGGGGTTGGATTTTGTAGATTTGGAAGAGAATTTTGTGTATTTGGAGACGGGTTTTGTGGAGTTAGGGAAGCAAATTTTGTGGATTTGGAAGCAGGTTTTTGGGGTTTAATAATGGGTTCTGGGGATGTGTGAATGAATTTTATAGATTTGAAGATGGATTTTGTAGGGTTAGGGATGGATTTTGTGGATGGTAAACATCAGGTTATTTTTGCGATTGATGTTTTAGACAAGTTGAGGAGCGGAGACGGACGATATGTTATTTGGATATTCCCTGAGAATAGGCGTACTGAGGGAAGGGATCTGAAGTGGAGTCCCGTTCCCTCTTGGAGAAGAAACATTTGCAGTGATGGCCAGGTTAGCCAAGTCTCTAGTATGATTCGTCTCCTCCTGAAGCATTTCCAATTTCCTCGCAAGTTCAACAATCATCTCACTTTGTCCTACTATTACATTGTCCCTGATGGTCAATGCATTTTCTTCGTCGTTTCTAGTTATTTTTGAATGATGGTCAAAGGATGGGATTTTATGTACTTTTGACTGGGTAAAGTAAGGATGTTCTACCATCTTATTTAATTACGGAGTAGCTTTCTATTATCTATAAAGTAAATTAACTCAAAGGTAGGTGTGTTAGTTTATATATATGTGATAAGTAATGCAAGATACTTGACAATAAGTAAACACATAGAATTGTTTTTATCATAGGTAAATTGATCCATGGGTGGGTATTGACTCAAAAGAAATTAACGGACAGGTCTTTGTCCGTTGAATTTTGGATAAATAGGACTTGACAAGATTTTTTCCAAGGCTTCTAATTTTGGACTCATCTTAATTTTGACAAAATAAAACATAACTATTTTAAAGGATAGAGGCCGGGAGAAAAGGCTACCTATGTATCTCATAAAGGAGAAATCAGGTCGTACGTATTCAAATAGCTTGGGACAAAACTTCATTTCATTGATATTCCATTAGAGTTCCTTACATCAGGAAAACCTGAAAGAAAAATAGCGACAAAAAAAGTAAGCCTAATGACTAAGTCTAAGATAGTTGCGGGCATTTCCACTTCATTCTACTTCTTCCACATCTTGATCATCTATAGGTGGTATAGAGGGTATTCCAGCCCGACCCTTCATATATCCACCAGGCTCTCTAAATCCATCTTAAAAGTGTGAAAAGTCTCCAAGTCGCGCCCTGTTATCCCTCCATGATAATGGGAAACCTCTGGAATTTCTTCCAAGCCTTAGACATCATATTAGGCTTGCTCTCTAATGGTTCCAAAATTTTGTCATGGATGAGCTTTGAGTAGATATCATGGTAAGTATCTTCAAACTTTCTGAAGTCATATTTATAAATCTGCTCGTCGTTGATGGCCATGCCTTGATCAACCCGATCACAACAAAGAATGGTTTGCGGACCCACAAATTATTTATCTGACCATTGTGGATCATGATACAAATTCTGGCCTTCAGAACAAGGACTTTCTATTATATTAGTCAAGCGCTAACGCCCTACAACTAGTATAGTATAGCAGAGCAGCCAGCTTCAAAGCTTACCTGAAACAAATAAGAAGTATTCTAAAAAAAAAAAGGTTAGGGGGCTGAGAAGCTCTTGCTTGCTGCTTGCTGTCTACTTCGCGAGCCTTCACTGCCCCGTTCTGTAACTTCCCTTCTTTCGTCCGTCCACGAGGCTGTAAAAAGAGAGAAAGGGGCGGCTATCTAGCGGGAGTCGTTTCGGTTGTATGCCAGGAGTACTCATAAATCATGTGGTTTACATTAATTTGAATAATAATGACATCTCTTAAGAACATCTTCGGGAAGGAAGTCAAATCTTTCTGTTTGATTAGGATGGAGGATTCTCATATCTCTTAGAACCTGATAGACTTTCGAGCATGTCATGATCTGCGGGTACCTAGAGTATCCTTTTGAGTGAGCTTTGAGGGTGATCTTTTCATTTCCTGGCTAATTCTAGTTGGCCAGACGACATCCCCTTTAACCTTGGCCCAGCCTTCCTCTCTTAAGTTTGAAGGCGGAGCTTGCTAAAACTTCATCTCTTCCTGTGTGATCTACTTCTTGACTTTAGCAATTTTCTCATCAACCTAATTGACCCTCCTAATCAATATCTTGACCTTTTCTTTTTGCATTTATTCTATTTTGGCTAACTGCACTATCCTTCTTTTCAGTTGTATGGTCCTTGAATCCATGACAAATTTTCCTGAAAGAATAGAAATACGAAAATGGTTAAGGACTTTCTGAGAAACATGGGGACTTGGCATGTTTTAGACGTACCTTAGATAGTAGGTGCGTATTTTCTACCTAAAGAGTTTTCTAAGGATCTGTTGAGGAGTAGATAAATTTACCTTTGATTTAACAACACACATAGCACATTAACAGTTATATCATATAAGACAGTTAAATCACATACAACAGATAATACGCGCGTCTTAGATGGGTTACCCCTTTGAGCCAAGGGTTGGCCTAGCGGATTTTGAAGAAAATATATGCCTTTTGAAAGCCAATCCATTATCCTCCCAATGTTCATAGATATGTCAAAGGGAATAAATTCCATCAAAAGATAACAAAAGAGGGATACAATCTTTAGGGGAAAGGGAAATAACAAGAAAGAAAATAAGGTCCCACGTAGGGGGATAGAAAAACTAGCTACTAGATGCTCCTTCGCTTGCTTTTGCCTTCTTAGCCTTGTTCACCTCCTGCCAAATCTAATATTTGTTGATGATTAAATGACTCCCACAAAATTGCGCCATGTTCTTGTAGGTCATTTTTCTATGTCGTCGATCTGAGCAGCCATGCAATCATCCAAATTAATCAAACACTGCCTAGCATCGTTAGCCTCCTGCCTGACTTGCTTCAACACTTCCCTCAACATATATATAGTTAAATCATCCTCTATATGTATCTATTGGTGCGCGATTTCAATTTTTTGAAATTCATCCAGAAGCCTATGGAGTCGGACCTGATGCTCTGGTTCCACATCAACAATCCAAGTGGGTACACTCAGCCCCAGAATTAATGCTCCAGCGAGACTCTTTTTCAACCACTCTTTGTAAGTGTTGCAGACTTCGGGTTCATACTCGATATGGAAAGAGACTTTCTTCCACCCTCTTCTTCTCCATATATTTACCATATAGTCTTTGAGCAAAGACTCCCCTTCATCATACTAAGGGAAGAATCTAAGCATAGACTCGATTTGGGGTATCTCCTGCTTGATCTCGAATTGCCTAAGAACTCTGCCATGGTGTAGGGACGGGTCCCTCTGAGACCCAAAAGCACTATAAAAGGCTACTCACCCCCTCGAATGGTGTATCTCCTTGAACGAAGATATTTGATGGACCATTGGACATCGTCATCCCTTAATTCTCCAATAGTCTTAAACCAAAATCCCGAAGATGCTTCCCTTTTGAACTTGTGCAGGAACAGCCACATATCATGCAATGATAAAATATCATCCCTTGTTTTATGATCACGCTGTACCATTCTAGGATTTTCACCAAATGTATCATCATGCACCATTGCAAGATAAGGTTGCTACCTTTAAAGAAACGATCCTCATCTTGACTCATTCCCAAAGCTCGATATATGTCGGCTACAATCATGGGAGCTAAGTTATGGAATACCTTTTTAGAATTGTATTTCATTCCATAGAAGAGTGTCTGAGTCACCGTGACAACCCTTAGATGAATTGTGCCATTTTCCCCTTGTGGTAACACCATAATTCCAAGTAGGCCTACTACAAATGCAAATGCTCGTGTCTCCTTCCATTTTTCTTTCGACTCAAACTTATGTCCAAACTTTTGAAAAACATTAAATCTTCCAAACCGGCGATACAACTCACGAAAAGGGATATTTTCCCATCACGTTCCCCTAGAAAGGTGTCATCATTAGTTAGAAATACCTTCTTGATCTCTTGACGTTCCCATATAATCGGGACTATAATGTTCTTTTTAGGTGTCTCTTTTCTCTTGAAACACATCGCAGTACTCTCATAACAAATTAACACTTATTCAATAGTGGGAGTCAATTCAACGTCCCCGAAATGAAACACCATATTTTGATCATCCCAAAAGGTTGTCAGCACATAAATCATTTCGGGCCAAGTGTTAATCTCGATCAACGAAGGCAAATTCCCGATATGTGTTCTAACAAACTTTCTTTCTTCTTCGCTCATGTAATCCTACCATAGTTTCAGGAAATTATCGGGTCTGGTAACCATCTTAAACTTTTCATGGTAATGCAGTTGAGCCATATCCTACACGAAAGCAGACAAAGATGAGCCTTCTCCCGACCCCAAAGGATAATGGATTAGATTAAACAAAATATACATTTTCTTCAACACATAAATATGATTCATTTGTAATTGACTCGGGGTCAATAGACGTAGGGAAGTTTTCTAATTGGCCTAAAAAAAACCTTGGGCAATGGGTCGTCCTAGGCTCATGCCTAAAATAGGATTTTGGTTTTTCTCTATCCTAGGTGTCTAGAATGGGTTTGTACCAGGTTCCCAAGTGGACGACTTGGGTTTGAAAATACGAATAGCTATCAGATGACTCACATGCTAATAAACCATCGTATTTCCAACATGTTATTTGGAATTGAACAATAGGGGCTGGGATATCCACGAAACCCCAAAACAGTTTATAAATAAATGCAGAAATATGCCAAGAGATGCGATAATTTAAACTTTGCAGAATCGAAACATATAAACACATAGGCAATTTAAACAATTAGTCAAAAGAAGAAGTCAAATATTTGGTTAGAACCTAGTTAAAATCTACCCAGCGGAGTCGCCATTTCTGTTTTATCCCTTTTCTGATTTTATTTTAAAGAAAATGATTTTGACCTTTTCAAACTATGTCAAAACAGTTTCGAAAAATTTACAGAGTCGCCACTTGATTTTTTATCAAAAATATCAAGAAAAAACTTTTTAAGGGATTTTCAAGATTTAAAAATAGAAATAAATCTTCGAAATTAGAGAAACTGAGTAAGGGTTTAATTAACGCCCTAAGAAGGTTTTTACGGCACTTAGGAGCATCTATTTTAAAATGTTTCATCAAAAGACTTATTTTTTGACTAACTTAAAAATAGAGGTGACTGACTTTGCAAAAAGGTTGAATTTTAACCATACATCTGAAAAATGATATTTTTTATTTATTCAAACGAGAAATAGTCTACTTTGATGAAGAAGAAAGCTACAATTTACCCTATTTAATTCAATATTAATTTTTTGAGAAAAATGAAAAAATAGTTCGTTTAGTTCATGATTAATCTTTTGAGAAAGATTACAAAATTAAAGTTAAGAAATATCTGCTCGAGTTTAGAAAAAGAAACCTATCTCAAATGGATCACACTTTTGAATTTAAAGGAGAAATAAGTAGATTTTCATGGAAAATGATAATTATAAAATTATTTACTATTATTATTATCATAGAAATGGTCATCTTGTTATAAATAACATCTTTCCAAAAAAAATCTTCAGACAAATGCCATCTTAAAAAACATTTGATCAATTCTGGGAAGTTAAAGTTAACGAGAAAGAAATTAGTTTCTTGAGTTTGAGGAAAGTCAATCTTTAACCCAAGTTGGCTATTTCTCATGAACAAGACAAGTGCTATTTTTGACTAAAGTACGCATTTATTCTTCTTTATAGAGACTTGTTTAAGAAAAAGCCGATGAAGCTAATTTAATTCTCTTCTTTTTTTATAGATAGAATAAATTACATGACAAAGATTATAAAATAAGCAAGAAATTCGAGACAAATAGAATGGTGACAACGTGGGAAATCACTAGATTAAAATTAGTTAAAGTTTGTGTTAATAAAAAATAAGCAAGCATGAGAATGTAAAAGAAAAAAGTTTGAATTGGGCCACTTTTGGCCCACTAGTAGGCTGCCCAACCCTTGCGCTTGCATTTTATGGACTTTCAAGTTCATTTTTGCACCTGTATATCACAACTTTGTTTCTCATGTTTTATTGTATATTCTGCGTATACGTGACTATATTTTAGCCGTGTACACACAAGTTTAATCCTTCAACCATGACATTAGCTTTCTTCTCCACATCCTCTTTTCCAAGCCTATATATTGGTGTAAATCAGCTATATATCAACATAAAACAAACCCCCCTTTACATGAATTTGAGGTTTCGAGGCGATGTTGGGTTGGACCAAATAAAGATGCAAGGGAAGAGTCCAGAAGGACTCAAACGAGCTCATGCACAAGAGATGAAATGATAAGAATTAGTATCCACATGAGTATGCAATAAGGATGAAAATTAACTGAACGAAAACAACGAAGCTAAAGCACTTTTGTTCCCTATGAAGCGAATCATAAGATGTAATTGCAACTCAAATTATGATTTTCCATCCACATTTCTTTAATACACTTGAGACCAAAGAAATATATGTTGACATATGTAATTAATAAATTGGGTAAAGATGTCTCATAATTTGGTGATAAGAGAGTAAAATAAGATATATATGTTGATATAACTTGGAGTACGAGTAAATTTTTAATAATGAGTTAACATAGGTAATTTATCATTTTTTAAAGAATAAGTCTTGGCTTCAAACCATATCTATATAGTTAAACCTGCAAACTTATACCTAGATCATAGAATATATATGTTTTCAAATAAGAACAGTCCATCAGTGAATCCAGAATAAGAAATTTGCGGAAGAAACTTTCAGAATTTCACATGAATAACATCTAAAATAACAAAAATGTAAAAGATTTGATTGTTCAAAGTGAATAATCCATTAGAAATATGTGAGAAAATAATATATAATGTGTAATAAATTTTTTGCGATATGCCTCAGAATTATTATCTCTCTTAAATCTCAGTTCCAAGAAATAAGGATTAGTAGCTTCATTACTATTTATAAGCCAAAAAATATTTTTTCATAAAGAAAGTTAATTACAATTCGGCAAAAAAAAATTTCTCTACCAAATCGCATGAAGATAAGAACCTTACCATCCAACACTAATTAGCTTTGTCACACTAAAAGGAATTAATAAAAACATGGTGTGCTTTCATGTTACTGGCGTCCTTCTCCTCCTTAACCCCTTTTTTTTAAAGAAATATATATTTGAGGAATTATTACTTATGAATCAATGAATCAACATAAATAAATAGCATTAAAGGACATGTTTGACTGGAATCATCACGGATTCATCTCTTTTCTTTTATGAGGCATTTTATGAAAGAAAACTTATGAAAAAACAAAATGGCTACTGTATGTTCCAACAAGACCAACATGGTGTATGATGACTTATGCAACATAGTCAAAGGTAAATGAGCATATAAAAAAAAATACAAAATAACAAAATTTCACAAAAGCAGAACACACCACCATGAACTTCATTGATGTAGATTCAAGAATAAAAGAAAAGAAAAAAAATTACCTCTTTTCGGGTAGTTACTGGGACTACAACTATTTGCAAACAAAATTCCACCACCGTGCGTTATGATTTTCGGTTTTAGGGTATTTTGACCTTCCGCAGGAATTGATTTTTGAGTGTTCTTCAAGAATTTTGGTTACGTGAGGTTAGAAGCACGCTCCTCCAAAATCTCAAATTTTTCCCAAAAATTCTCTATTTTACCCTTGACCCTTGCAATCTATTCATAGGGGGTAAAATAAGGGAGAAAAGTAGGGTTTTCGGATATGAAAACATGGATTTAAGTTGATTTTCTTGGGGATTTTGAGGTCCACATTAGGACGAAAACCATTAAGGTCTTTGTACTTCAAAACCAGCAGAAAATATGGAAAAAAAGACGTTGGTATTGTTGGTCAAAAGAAAAAAATAAATTTTTACCCGAATTAGTGAATCCCAAACTGAAAAAGATGAAAGCTTTCTAGTTTTTGACCGATTTGAGATTTTTCTATTGAATGTTGTTGTTGGAAAGGAGTTTGGAGTATTTGACATCATTGTTATGACGTTGAAATCACCGCTATGGCTTGCACGCAATGTTGTTTGTTGTTATACGTTGTTGCTGCATTATCGTCGAAGCTGGTCGCTGGTATGGTTATTGTGATACGTATTCTATGCTGTTACAGCGTTGTTGATCTATGCTATGAGAAAGGTGATATAAGCTAGTTGGGTTGGGTTTTTGTGGTGTATTGGGCTGGTGAGGGTTGTTGAATAAAAGAAAGAAATGGGCTAGGAGTTTTTGTTGGGCTGCTTGATGGGATATAACATTAGGATTTTAATAAAATGGCCCGAATTGGAGTAAAACTTAGATCAAGTTATTTAAATTCTAACCAAATTTTGATATCAATTGGTCAATTACATTGCAATTGTGGCCAAGTTGATTTCAATTGAGATTAAATTTAACAAATTGACCAAACTTAATTAACACTTGAAATGAATTAACAATTATTTTAATCCCAAGTTTCTTGATTTATTTTAATAATATCAAATAAATATTTTTTATTTTATTTTTCAAAATAAATTATTTTAAGGCTCAATTAAAATTAAAATTTTAACCATTTGAATCTATTTTAAAGATGACTATTGATTAAAATTCAATTTTCATCAAATAGTTATATAAATGACAAAATTATATGATTTTGTATAATCGAATAAGAAATATATAATCGTTACTAAAAATGACAAAATCATCTGGATAAAAACATAAAAAAACTTTTATTTAAATAAAATAAATATTGTGATTTTATTTAAAATCGAAGAAACTCGAATTCAAACTTAGTCATGGAGGGAAAAATTAGGTGTCAACAATACTACACTTCTATACCTAAAAATTAGGTGTCAACGATACTACACTTCTATACCTTTTTGGTACGTAATTGAGTACTAGTTTCCATCACTGATTCGACGATCGTGCTGAGTGATTTTGTAGTTTGGATGAGCTCTTGGAGTCAGAGTTTCCCCATTTCATTCTATGTATCTATGTCTAGTCATTCATTTTTTAGACAAATTTTATTTTACTACTCAGTACTTGTAGTTCAGTTGTAGCAGCTATTGTACTGGCTTTACTAAGTCTTGGGATGGTAGCTGATCTTTTATCTATCTAATAGACTGTTATGACTATTTTATTACCAATTTAACTTTTTAAGTATTATTTTTGGCTTTTCGAATAGTTTCCTCATAGTTAGCCCATTGCTTATATCTTTGGGCTACAGTTGGGCTTACCTACTGGCCCGATAAAATAGGTACCATCATGATTCATAAATTAAATCATGAAAAATTGGTATCATAGCCTATGTTTCATAAGTATTGTTGGTACAAGATCAAGTGTCTAGTAGAGTCTTGCAGATTGAAACGATGATGTCTATTTCTTATCTTTGTGAGGCTATAAGACATTATTAGGAGTTCTTCACTTCTTCCACTCATTTCTTACTAAGAGACTTAGTTGGATTCTTAATCATTTCATTGGATTCATTCTTTCACTTATGGCTAGTACATATGTTACTGCTACACGATAAGAGGGTCTCAAGACTGAGCCTAGGGATCCTAACAATATTTTTTGATTACCTATATGTCATTGACAACCCTGAGATGTTTCCCTAACTAGGGGCAAAGATAGAAGGCCTTGACTAGACCTTGTTCCCGCTTTTGAGCCATAGATTCTTCCGACCCAGCTAGCAATGGATCATTGACTAGACTTGTAACGCCCTGATTTGATGAACCGGAATGCTACACGGTGCTCATGACCCCGAGGGACCACAAGCTAATCCATGACTGATATCTGTACCTGTATACTACAAGTCATGACATAATAATGCGGAATACGTAAATCTGTAAGGCCATAAGGTTCAACTGAATAAAACCATGTATAAAGATCATAACATCTATGTGGGTGAAAATACCCAAAATAACTCAATCTGAAAGCTAAGTCTGAACGTAAATCTGAGCATAAATCTGAAAGCCTCTAAACTTTCTGACTAAGGAGTTGAAGGAACATATCTCCAATTAACTCCGTAAAAATAAACTGAAGAAATAAATAAATGTATCAAATCATATTGTCCTCGAAATTAATGAGGACTTACTGTGTCTCTGCGACTGGAATGCTACTGCTACTGCTGGGCTGGAGCTCGTGTCTCGGAACCTATAGTGTAACATAAAAAGAAAGTACCATAGTGCAAATGCGTCAGTACAACTGGAGTACTGAGTATACAAAAAAGGTAGGCTGAACATAAAGGGTTTCATGCATGAACAACATTGACTGACTAATATGAACATGGGAGTGCAAACACACATGTATAGAAACTGGGATCGTGAATACGTGATAGCAAGACCTGTAAGATAATACATGGTTTACTGATAACTGTCATGAATGATACTACAAGATAATAACATGGACAAATGTATCTGACAGTCCTGTATATACTGAAATCTGAAGAACATAATAATTGTATCTGACAGTCCTATATATACTGAAATCTGAAGAACGCCCTGAGTTTTTTTATTGAGATTGATACTAAAACTGTGGGAGGTAGTGTTTAATCGACATGCCCCATGTATGCCGTTATGGCTAAGCTGGGGTCCAATATCTACCCCGACTGGAGGGGTGTCAATACCGTGCCACGGGTAAGGACAGCTTGTGAGTGACCCTTATCTGGCAGGTACTCAATGAGAATGGTGGGAACCCTAAACTGATAGGTTTAAACCACCTCATCAACCCTAATATGACAGGTTAAGATATCTCAACCTACGCTGGCTACGTAGTTCTGGAACACAAGGACTGCTTCTAAGAATCACACCCTGAACTGGCGGGTGAGTTCCCATCCTTGGGTTCACTCGGTGCTAAACTCTACTCCCATCTAGAGGGAGTGGATATGAATAACTGACTATACATGACTTAATCATACTGAATTCCATTGACTGGCGGAATGTTACTGATATCTGACAACTGACTGAGATCACGAGGTTTTCCTGAGTCACATGACTGACTGAAGTCTATGGAATCATAGCTTGAGTTCGGATATCGTGAAACATGACATGGCTCTAGGCACACAGTTATATTTTCCAGGTACGAATACCCCCAGGACTCGATAGGAGGAAACTGACACACATGACATGACTTGATCACAAGACTTGAGTCCACAATTCACAACATCATAAGCATGAGATAGTATACTTCATGTATTTATTCAATATTTCAAACATGATAGGAAAAGCATGGATATATTTTGTGTACATAATTTATATCTTTATTATCATACATATTTTATACCACAACAATAACAACACATAATTTGCATAGAAATTCATATTGGAGTGTATGGCTAACATGAACTTGTTATTTAGATATCATGAAATCATATAAATATGAAGTTCTAACATACTAGGAATTTTATCGAACACCTTGCATGCATTCTTTAAGGCATAGGTGGATTTCATACTTGCATTCTATCAATCCACCTAAAGATCATGTTTTTTAACTAACAACATAACTTTCATGAGATGTACAGTCACGATACTATTATATTGCAAAACAAACAAGCATCAACATGGGTATGATCATATCACCACAACCAACCAAGCTTTTGTATTTTAAAGATTTATTCTTGAACTCCACGGACGAAAGAAATCCATGGATGAACACTACACATACCTTGGAAGGGAGGTTCTTGATGATTGATGAAGGAATTTCCTTGAAATTTGATCTTCAAGCTTGATTGTGCAACCCTAGTTGTTTTTCTCCTATGGTTCTCTTGGATAATGAGCTTTGAGATGTAAATAGGGTTGTAATATTTTTAGAAGCTATAAATTTCATAAGGTTAGATTTAGGGACATGTAAGGAGTGTTAAAGACTTAACTACCCTCAAAATAACTCAAAAACTAAGTGTTTTCGTGGCTGAAATCATACATAGGCGTCGCATATGATATCGCCTATATCTACATAGGCGCCGCATATGATATCTCCTATGCTTTTCACAGGCGCCACATATGATATCGCCTATGCTTTACACAGGCACCGCATATGATATCACCTATGCTTTCCAGTGGCCATGTGCGATTGGTTAGGCAACGCATTCTACTTTGAAAGGCCATAACTCCTTGCTCGGGTGTCAAATTTTGATGAAATTGGTATAGTTGGAAAGCTATTTTGATTATATACAATTTGGTGGGTATAAATCTGCCAAAATGTCACATATAAATCACGTTATTCTTGTTCAAAGAAGACTCTTGCAAAATCAAACACTAAGACTTGATGGATTCAAAAACTCTTAGCTTGCATCACTCTAAGCGACTCATATGAGCATGCTTAAGACATCGCAAACTATCTTATCGCTAGGATATTCATTGTAAGTCATGAACTAAAATTCTACTCACAGGATAAGAGGTTTCATACATAGGAAAACTTATTCACTTCCTAGCTTAGAAACATGCGGGGTATTACAAGACCGCTCCACAAAGATTTATTTAGTGCTCAGGGATGCTTTGGTTTAACACATAGGATTGGTTGGTGGTGCAAAATCTGATGGTGCACCATCTACAAATTAGAGTAGTACTGAGGTAGGGGCACAACTTATAGTTGTGTATAACACCACGTATTTTCAATCCTTGAAAATTTCTAAAATTTTATCCTCGTTATCATAACATGACTTACCCTATGAGTTATAGGCATTATTGATGAGTCATTGGACCCAAATTATATCCAAAACAGTGTACATAGCTAAGTCTTTTACTCTGAGTACAAGTGGATCACTATGAGTCATGAGGGCTCATTACAAAGCATTGTGTGCAAATCATAGGATGTCCAGTGTATACCCAAATAGTTTTTGTGTTAACCACAAGTAGACCCTACAAGTCATGGGGTTCCATTACGAGCTATGGTATACGAGTCATAAGGTCAACAGTGTGTTTGCCGGTGACACTGTCTTGACAACGACACATGGATATGAGTCGTAATGAATCATGATGAGTAGTTATGAGACCTGTAAAAACTGACGATTTATATTTCCCAGCTATTTAAATGGGGGTATTTTATATATTTCCCTCTTATCCCTTTAACAACCTACGACCTATAAAGATACTTGGGGTCCTATTTCTATTGATGACATACTCTAAATACTTTTTCTTCTCTCTCAAGTCTCTCAAGAATTCATACTTAAGGTTTCTAAGAAGTTTGTCAAGTAGAGATTCAAGGGTTGAATTCTCTCTATAATCTTGGGTATTTCAGGTATGTTATTCTTCCCAAATTATTACTTTATTAATAGCATGTATAGTATTATTTAAATGATTTTTATATTGGTTTTGAACATGGGTTGAAGGTTGTGAATGATTCTTGTTTATGTGATTTTTTATTTTTTTATATGCATTGGTTATGTTTAATTGGTAGTTTTGAAACCAATTTGATGCATGGGTATGGTGAATAAACTAGGGGAATGTGAATTCCCCAAATTTCGTAAATAATGATAGTTGACTTGGTAATGACCTTAACCCCTATTGTAAAAAAAAATTTGAATATGAAAAGTATACACATTGAATCACTCTTGAACTGTTGCATAATGTGAAAAGTTAATAAAGCATACTGATTTTGAATTAAATTTATGAGGTTGTGTAATTCCCCAAGCTAATGTATAATTGAACCCAGAAGTTTGTGAATTTCCCCAAATAGTGATAATTGTTTTGGCATATTGATGTTACCTTACAAATGTAGTTGGTATGGAGATACCAACAGTATATAATGAATGGTAATGTGTGTTAAATACTTTAATTGGGATTTAATGTTGGTTGTATAGTTGAGTCATGAAAATGGAGGTCACGAGGGACCAATACTAGAATTCATGAATGTCGATGTGGAGATCTACCTGACCGGGTGTTCAAGTCCCCCTTTATTATTATTAAATGATTGGGAGGTTTAAGTCCTATTTATTATATTACATGATTGGGTGTTTCGGTCACCTTATCAAGTTTGGAGGTTTGAGTCCCCCATGGTGCATACATATATCCTCTAGTTTATGCAGCTACAATCACTGGAGCCCTTCCAGTTGGGGAAGAGCTTGGCCCATATAGCCCATAGGTATCTTCTTATGTTATGACGGTTAAGATACACGACCCAGGATAAGATTTTAAATGTTCATGCTAAGCCTTGTTCCCTACCCCAACATGTGATATATATGTATGTGTGTGTGTGCATCTAGTTAATTGCATTTGACTTTAACTGATTTTGATGTATTGATCATGAATTTATTTTGCTCCCTTACACTTGAGTTACATGCTAGTACTCAACCCACTAACTGTATCTAGATGTTGTATCCCCACACAATGTAAGAACCCGAGATACTTCTACTTTTCCTGTGCAGTGTTAGGTGGATTATCTTGGTTCATCAGTTTGTGTGGTGAAGTGGTGTACTTTCATTCTATGAAGACTTAGACATTTCATCAGTTATGAAGTAGAATTTAGAGTTTACATTATCATTAACATTATCATTGTCATTGTCAGATTTGGGGGCATATCCCTATGCTTTATTTATTTTATTTTTCTTTAGAAAGCATTGTTGGATTACTGTGGACTTGGGTGGTGATGTTGGATGGTTGTGTTTTGTTAGTTACAAATTATCGATTATATACATGTTTTAAATTTCATGAGCTAATATTATGATATCTTTTAATATGTTCGAAGTTCATCTGATTATGGGGTATTGTGTTCTATATGGTTAGGTGTAGGAGATGGTCTTTGGTCCTCGTTGGACTTAAGATACCCGTCATGGCCAGGCCCTGGTTTGGGTCATAATAAAGTTGGTATCAAAACCTAGGTTTGGTGTCATTGGGTGTCCACAAAGTCATGTCAGGTAGTCTCTTTTATCAGTGTGTAGCACGCCACACTTATAAGGGATAGGCTACGAGGCATTTAGAAATGTTTCCCTTTCTTTTTGTTCTATTTTAAGCTATAGAGTCTAAGATCTGGAAATCTTCTCTAATTATCATATGTATGCTATTCAGATCATGTCTCCCAGAAGATCTAATGCTCGTGAAAAATTATCTGTCCCATCCGACGATAATATGGACGAAGATCATCATACTCAAGGAGTTCATACCCAGTCTAGGATCGCTACTTCTAATTTCCCTCATGGAGTTCAACCGATTCCTTTTATCCTTCCTAAGACACCTCAAGATGATGTGTCTAATGTTGAGTTTTGCTAGTCGATCTATTTGCTTACCCAGTTGGTGGCCTCTCTCAGACTGAGTGTGTTTCTTCTGTTGCCCTATCTTGTGAGGCTACTAGAGTTAGAAAATTTATGAAGTTGAGTCCTCCAACCTTCACTTGTTCTAAAATTTCAAAAGATCCTCAAAATTTCATTGATGATATCGAAAAGATTTTTCACGTGATTCTTGCTACTAATGTGAAGGGTGCGGAATTTATTGCTTATCAGTTGCAGCATGTGGTGTATCAGTGGTATGAGGATGGGACCAATCTAGGGGTGATGATGTTGAGTTTGCTTTGTGGGATAACTTTTCTAGTGCTTTCTTTTATCGTTTTTTTCCATATAAGTCGAGGGAAGCGAAAGCTACGAAATTCATGAATCTGAAGCAAGGTAGGATGATAGTGAAAGAGTATGCCTTGATTTTTCACCAACTATTACAATATGCTCTAGAGTTAATGTCTAGCATGAGGTCTAGAGTGATGAAATTTTCTTTTGAGTTATCCCGTTAGTTGATTTTTGAGAGCAAGGCTACCTTGTTGAGCAAGGATATGGACATCTCATCTTGTGGTGTATATGTAAGAAGTGGCAGAGGAAAAAAAGTATGCAAAGATAAGTGAAAGGTAGAGTAAGAAGTTTCAGTACTCGGATCAGAGTAGAGGTCAGGAACAAAGTGGTAGAGATGGTGGAAAATAATCTAAGAAGAATTGACGCAATTTTGGTTCCTACTCTACGACTAGTGCTTCTTATCCAAAGATGTCGGGTGATCACCGTCTTCAGAATAGTAATGATCCCAGGGTATAGGATGCCCAACCTTAGGCTATTAAGGCTCAGTCATCTCTGTCATGTCCCTCTTATATATTTTGTGGTCAAGTGTATTGTGGTGTTTGTCAAGAGGGGAGAATAAGTGCTTTAAATGTTGCTAGATTGGTCATATATAGAGGGATTTTACTTCCATGGTTTCTTTTAGGGCAAATAAGATCCTTGTTTCTACTCTGTTAGCTCTTGCACCAAAGGGTTCTACTTCTGCTTCTAGCACCGGCACTAGTCGAAACCTTCTGTACGGTCTTTCCATCCGCAGGGATTCTGAGGCATCCCCAATATTGTTACTAGTATGATCAAACTTTTATCTGATGATGTATATTGTCTACTTTATATCAGGTCTACCCTCTCTTATGTTAACCCTTATGTGGCTATTTATTTTGGTTTTAATCCTCAGTGTATTTCGTATCCCTTCTTTACATCCACCCCTGTGGGTGATTCCATTATGGTTAGGAGAATCTATAGGGGTTATGTGATTTTGGTATATGGTAGAGGGACTTTGGTGGATCTAATAGAGTTGGATATGTTAGACATTGATTTGATTTTGGGGATGGTTGGTTGCATTCATGCTATGAATTTCTTAATTGTCGAACCTGAAGGGTCAGTATTCACTTTCCTAAAGAGCCAACGATTGAATGAGAAGGTGGTTCCCTAGTGCCTAAGGAAAGGTTTATTTCGTATCTTAAAGCCCGAAAATTGATTAATAAGGTGTGTCTGTACCATCTAGTGCATGTTAAGGATCTAGATCCGAATGTCTTTAATTGCATTCTATCCTTATGATATGTGAATTTGTTGAGGTGTTCCCTGATGATATTCCTGGTGTTCCCCATGATAGGGAAATTGATTTTAAGATTAATCTTCTTCCGAACACTCGTCCTATTTCTAACCCTCCTTATAGAATTGCTCCAACTAAGTTGAAATAACTTACGGAACAATTGAAAGATCTTCTAGATAAGGGTTTTATTTGACCTAGTGTTTCTTCTTGGGGTGCTCTGATTCTATTCTTTCTAAGAAGGATGGGCCCCTTTGGATGTGCATAGATTGCTGCCAGTTGAAAAAGAAGACTGCGAAGAATAAGCATTCGCTTCCTAGGATCGATGATCTCTTTAATCAACTACAGGGTGTATATTCCAAGATTGATCTTCGGTCATGTTACCGTCAATTGAAGATTTGGGAGGTGGACATCCCTAAGATTGCTTTCCAAACTCGGTATGGTTATTTTGAGTTTTTGGTGATATCCTTTGTTTTGACTAATGCCCCAATAATATTTATAGATCTTATGAACTGGGTATTCCATCATTTCTTGGATTTATTCATGATTGTATTTATTGATGATATTTTGGTGTATTGTTGAGTGAGGTGGATAATGCCGATCACCTCCGTCTTATGTTTCAAACCTTGAAAGATCAGCGGTTGTATGTGAAGTTCTCCAATTGTGAGTTTTGGTTAACTATTATGACTTATCTAGGCCATGTTGTTTTTGTGAAGGGATCATGGTGGATTCACAAAAAGTTGTAGTGGTTAAGAAGTGGCCTAGACCCATGACTCTAACAGACATTTGGAGTTTCTTGGGTTTAGTCGACTATTATAGAACGTTTGCGAAAAGTTTCTTTTCTATTGCTGCCACATTGACTAAGTTGACTCAGAAGAAGGTGAAGGTCTTGTAGTCTGATGCTTGTGAGGGTAGTTTCAAGAAGTTGAATGATAAGTTGTCTTTATCACTGGTTTTGACTCTACCGAGGGTACTGATGGTTTTGTTGTCTATTGTGATACATCTCGAGTGGTACTAGGCTGTGTGTTGATGCAACATGGCAATGTGATTACATATGCTTCTAGACAGTTGAAGGTTCATGAGAAGAACTCTCTGACTCATGATTTGGAATTATTAGTTGTGGTCTTTGCCTTGAAGATTTGGCTTCACTATTTGTACAGAGTCCATGTTGACATCTTCTTGGACCATAAGAGTTTGTAGTATGTGTTCACCCAGAAGGAGTTAAATCTCTAGGAAAGGAGATGTCCTGAATTGTTTAAAGACTATGGCATGAGTCTCCACTATCACCAGATAAAACTAACAGGAGTTTCTGATGCTCTTAGCAGGTTGTCCATGGGGAGGATATCTCATAAAGACAAGGAAAAATGGGATTTAGTGAAGTACATATAACGTTTGGAAAATCTTGGAATTCATCTCTTTGATTTTGAGAATGGTGGTGTGATTTTTTAAGAGGTGGAGAAGTAATCTCTTGGTGCTGAGGTGAAGGAGAAGCAAGTGTTTGACCCTATCTTGATTAAAATTAAGGAGGATGTAGGTAGGAAGAAAGTGATGGCTGTCGAGATTGGTGGTGATGGTATCTTGAGGTACCAAGGAAGATTATGTGTTTCTTATGTTGATGGGTTGCGAGCAATAATTTTGGCGAAAGCTCATGTGTCGCTATATGGTTCTAATCGGGGCTTTGTCGTAATGGGCGTCCCAAGTCCGACCGGGACCAGAGACCAACCCAACCTCCAGCTGGCCCTGAGTTGGCTGAATTTCAAACATATAACAAGATAGAGTAACTATCCTGATTACAAACACTGGGATATGATCACAACTGTGACCGAACCAACCGAGTCCAATCGTCCCATACCAACCGTCCAACCATACCAAGCCAAACCCAAACCATAAATACAACCATAACCAAATAAATTCCATTAATGATTAAATATATGATCCCAAAATGAAGAACGATGGAACACTGAGAAATTTTATCCAAAGTGGTCAGCCTTAATACCAATGCCAATACAAAGGCTGACACCAATACCGATCCCGCCCATTCCAACCCATAGTAGTTCCACAAAAGCCTCTAACTAAAAGAATATAAAAATCCAGTTGGGACATGCACCAATATCCATAAATAATCCATAGTATGAAATGATATCCAAGAATGGAACCTTCCAAATAGATGGAAGCTCACCACTTTAATCCAAAGTTGAACCCCGAATGTCCGAATGCTAAGCAGAAAAAGTAGAATCACTAGTTCCTTCATCACGTGGGGATACAGCCTCACGAAGACGGGTTAGCGGGTGAACGCTAGCATGAACTCATGTTTAGGATAAAATAATTCCAATTATAAAACCAAGTAAAACCACCCATATGCACACAAACCATTCATATATATATATAACCATGTCGGGAAAGAGAACCGGGTTTAGCATGCCATTAAATCCTTTAGCTGTGTTGTGTATTTTTATCATCCTAAAACTACCTATGGGCGCTATATGGGTTCAGAACCCCCTGCACAAAGGCCCCAGTGCGTTAAGACGCACGACCAGAGAAAAGAACCTGGGATGACTAGTACATCCACAAAAATATAAACTGTGACATCATGCACACGGTCACTAGGACAAAACCTCACATTGGCAAATATGAGTTTCCAGTTTCGATCACCCCGGGACCTCCACCTTCCACAGCTTTGCTACACCCCCCTTCCTTTAAGCTAATCAAAACCATTTTCCAACAAAACCGTTATTCCATTTTTATTAACCAACGCTATTAATAGTGGTATCGTTATACCGACTATAACTTGCAAGTATTGTCCTTAGCCAATCCTTAAGGGATTCCAATTAAACCAAAACCATGGACACCAAGGCCTTTCCAATCTATTTAAAACCATTTAAACCATTCATATCATTTAGGGTTCCATTACCAAGTTAAACCATGCATAATTTCTATTAAAGAAACAATGTTATAATGAAAGCATTGTTATAGGCATTTTATCAAACACACTGGGGGCATAGTATTTCCAATACCAAAGCCCATTACCAAATAACCACTCCCATGCAGAAAATCATCCAAAACCACCATTAATGCATATAAAAGCATAATTAAAACATGGGAAAACCATAACCAAACATTAATAACCAAAACCACCAAATCATATTTGAAAACCTAAAATCATACAACATACATATCATGACAACATTGTATAAAACCAAGCCTTTAGTTGAAACTAAAAATAAGGGAAGAGAACATGCTTAAACCAAGATGGAGATAAAGAGAAATCACCAAGACAAGCCCTAATTTACTCCTTAAGAAGAAACCCTAGGTTCCTTTGCACAAAACTCTTAAGAGGATTTAAAAGTGTTTTCTAATTATTTACGACTAGAATAATAGGGCAAATAACCTCCCAATAGGAATTAAGCCGCGGGACCTCATTAGCATAAGTGGAGAAATGTCCAAATTGCCTTCACTTAAACTGCATTCTATTCCCATCATAGGGTACGACTTACCTTGACGAGTCATATCCATCCTGTACGAGTGGTACCCGCCTCTCGTACCCTAGGTTTTCCCCCTTAGACCCAATATTATCCAAGGTACGACACACCAAACCCATGTTGTATCCGAGTGTATGACTAGTACCCATAAACTATACATCTGGAAGAATAGAATCCCAAGAGGTTTGAACATTGACCACCAGACGAGTCCTGAGTATGACTTGTACCCTGGCTTACGGCTCATGGAGAGCCACTCGTACTCAGATCCAACTTAAGTTACAATGTCTAAGATTAAGTGAAGTAACCAAACAACCCATACCCAACTATATGACTCGTACAATCCAAATTGTACCCATTCCAGTAGCTATATCCATCCCACCAACCAACACTGATCAACATACGACTGTACTATACCACCCATACCCAAATAAATGACTCATTCCCTTAAGTCGTATCTTTCCCAGAAACCAAACATCAAGGAAATTTTCTAAGTTCCAGAAACCAGGGTGTTTAAGTCTCCCCCACTTGGAACATTCATCCCTGAATGACGGGCAAGGTAGGGGTAACCAGTCACACGAGTCATTTGTATTATCAAATATATTCCCGCTCTTTAACAAAGTTTTAAAATAGAGATTCAAAGATATTAATCTTTCCTTTATAAAACTCAAAAAACAAAGATGTGTTGCTCAGAAAATAAAGATGTGTTGAAGAACACATACCTTCCGCATGAATCCTAAGAGCAAAAAATAGATACGGATACTTGGACTTCATGTCATCCTTCGCTTCCTATGTAGCTTCTTCCACCTTATAGTTCTGCCACAGAACTTTAACTAAAGCCACATCCTTTGTTTGCAACCAATGATTCTGCCTATCTAAGATCTCAATTGGGACTTCTTCATAAGATAGGGATGCCAAGATACCCAACCAATCCAAAGGAACGATCAAAGAAGGAGCACCAAGAAACTTTCTCAACACAAAGACATAAAATACCGAATGATAGAGTTCAGACTAAAAGGAAACTCTAATTCATAAGCAACATTTCAAACCCTCTGCAAAACCACATAAGGACCAACATACTAGGGACTAAGCTTCCCCTATGACCAAACAACAACTCCAAGTCTCTATGCCTTATATCCACCTAGGACTTTTGGCGACCTTGGGCAGCCTTAAGCCTATCCCAAATCACCTTCACCTTTTTCCATAGCCTGATTGACCAAATTCAGACTGAACATATCTCTTCATCAAGCTCAAACCAACCAATAGGAGATCTACATCTCCTACCATACAATGCCTCAAAAGGGGCCATACTAATACAAGATTGATAGCTATAATTATTAGGAAACTCAATCAAAGGTAGATGCTCAACCCAAATGCCACCATATTCAACAACACATGCCTGAAACATGTCCTCTAATGTCTGAATTTTTCTTTCCACTTTTCCATCAATTTGAGGATGAAAAGCAGTACTCAGACTCACCTTAGTACCCAATCCCTTCAGACAAATCCACTAGAAATGAGATGAAAATTGCATATCATGATAAGAGATAATCAAAATAGGCACCCTATACATCTTCACAATCCCCTAAAGATACAACTTTGGATAATCTTCTGGTGAATAGCTAGTCCTTACTAGCAAAAAGTGACCAGTCTTTGTCATCCTATCCACAATGACTCAAATCAAATCAAATTGGTTTCGCGATCGAGGAAGACCGTTAATGAAATCCATATTAATTACCTACCATTTACATTCCGACAAATTAATTTCTCAATACAACCCACCAGGTCTCATATGCTCAACTTTAACTTGTTGACATACCAAACACTTGGCCACAAAATCAACCAAGTCTCTTTTCATACCATTCCACCAATACATCTCCTTGAGATCATGATACATCTTCGTCGAGCCAGAATGCACAATGTAGAATAATTCATGCACCTCAGCAAAGATCCTCGGCTACAACCGTCGACATTAAGAATACACAACCTCCCTTGCTATAGAAAGTACCTCCACACTAATCTTAAAAAACATTACCTTCTGCATACCCATATTATTCTTAATTCTAACCAAGATGGTATCTAGAACTTGTTTCTCCTTAGTCTCTACACTAAGAGACAACTGAACAACTTCCTGTATCATCATACTACCATCCTTGGAGTCCAAGAGATGAACTCCAAGATTAGCTAAACGATGAAGATCCTTCACCAATTCCCGTTTTCAAACTCTCCATAGATAACCTGCTAAGAGCATAAACAACTATGTTAGCCTTACATAGTAGATAGTGAAGACTCATGTCATGGTCTTTGAGAAGCTCCAACCATATTTTTTGCCTGAAATTTAGCTCCTTCCGAGTAAAAACATACTGTAGACTCTCATGATAAAAAAAGATGTCTATATGGACCCCATACAAAGAAATGCCACCAGTTTTTCAAAGCAAAGACCACCGCTTACAGCTCTATATCACGAGCAGGATAATTCCTTACATACACCTCTAACTTTCTAGAAGCATAGGCAATCACCTTCACATGTTGAATCAAGACACAACTAAGCCCTACTCGATATGCATCACAATAAACCACAAACCCGTCATTGCCCTCTGGTAATATAAAAATTAGAGCCAAAGTTAGCTTATCTTTCAACTTCTCCAAACTCCCCTCACAAGTGCCCGACCAAGAAAACTTCACCTTTTTCTGAGTCAACTTAGTCAAAGGAGTAGCTATCATTGAAAAGCTCTTTGCAAACCACTGATAGTACCCAGCCAAACCTAAGAAGCTATGAATATCGATTGGAGTCATAGGTCTAGGTCTCTTTTTAACCACAACCACCTTTTCTGGATCCACCATGATTTCCTCACTAGAAATAATATGACCAAGAAAAATCACAAAACTCAACCAAAACTCACACTTGGGGAACTTGGCACATAACTATTGTTCCTTCAAGGTCTGCAATACCACACAGAGGTGATTAGCATGATCAACCTTACTCTTGGAATAAACCAGAATGTCATCCATAAATACAATGATAAAATGATCCAAGAACTACCTGAAAACCCTTTTCATCAAGTCCATAAACATCATTGGGGCATTAGTCAAACCAAATGACATCACGAAGAATTCAAAGTGCCCATACCGAGTACGAAAAACTATCTTAGGGATATACTTCTCCCTAATCTTAAGTTGATGATACCCAGACCAAAGATCCATCTTAGAGAAGAACTTGGCAGCTTGTAACTGATCAAATAAGTCATTTATCCTTGTAAGAGGATACTTGTTCTTATTCTTTACCTTATTTAACTATCAATAGTCAATTTACATCCGAAGGGAACCATACTTCTTGCATGTGAACAACACCGGTGAATCCCACGGGGATACACTAGGATGAATGAACCCCTTATCTAGAAGATCCTTAAGTTGCTCCTTGAGTTTCCTAAACTCAGTCGGAGCCTTTCTATAAAGAGGAATAGATATTGAAAGAGTGTCTAGAACCAAATCAATACCAAACTCTATTTCCCTATCGGAGGAACACAAGGAAGATCATCTGGAAAGACCTTAAGAAACTCATTTACCACCAGAACCGAATGAAAAGAAGGACCCCTCGAGTTAGAATCTTTAACCCAGACCAAGTAATAAAGACAACCTTTAGAGATTAACCTCCAAGATCTAAGATAAGATATAAACCTCCCCTTAGAAACTAGAGAACTACCCATACACTCTATTACTGGTTCACAAGGGAACCTAAAGACAACTTTACAGGTCACAATCCAAGGACGCGTAACAAGAGTGTAATGAATACATCCCTAAAATAACATCAGCATTTATTATATCAAGTTCAAACAAATCCACCTAAATTTGCCTACCACCAATAGATACCACACTCCCTATAGACTCTTTTAGAAATAACCGATTTACTAACTGGGGTAGAACCATAGAAAGGATCCGAAATAACCTCAGGATTAAAACAAAAACATACAGCCATATATAGGGTTATATAGAAAAAAGTGGACCCCATATATATCAAACAATGCACATCATGAGAAATGAGTTGTAACATACTAGTAACAATATCAGGTGATGTCTCAAAAGAAGGAGCAGCCACTGAGCATGCATGACTAGGCGCAGGATCAAAAGATAAAGTAATCGAAGATTTGATCACTCCCAAAGCTCCCTTACCAACTGGACAATTCTTGAGCATATGGGCTGGTTGGCCATATTTAAAACACTTATTTCTACCTTCATCACAATAAACCTGATGAAGATAACCACAAAACAAGCAAGAAGGACATAAAAAAGCCGACTGACCCCCACTAACCTAAGATTGGGCACCTTATGCCCAAAAATTATCACCACCTTGTGGACGCCTGGATGCCTTAGGTATAGAGTGCTAGAAGTAGAGAAGGAACTAGAACTACCCTACTTCTTCTTCGGCCATTTACCTCCAGATCAACCACTCTAATACTAAGCACCACTCTCTTCAGATAACCTTCTTTTCTTACCCTTTCTTACCCAAAACTCTGCCTATTTTCTTTTTTCATCCTCCACCTACTGCATGTGGACAACCAACCTCAAAATATTTATATCTTTGATAAGCAAAGTAGTCTTGCTTTTAAGGATCAGATCTCGAGATTGCTTAGAAGTGAAATTTCTCATTCTTGTCCTCATGTTAGCCATCAAAATAGGAGCATACCTTCATAGTTGATGAAACTTTAAGGCATATTCTTTGACAGACATCTTACCTTGCTTAAGATTCACAAACTCCTTCATCTTAGCTTCCCTCAGCTCTTGAGGAAAGAAACGATCTTAAAAAGCATTAGAAAAAGTATCCCAAATGGACAACTCCTCCATATAACCTCTATCCATATCCCACCCCTCAAACTATTGGTACGATATATCCTTGAGTTGATAAGCTGCAAAGTTTACACCTTCCACATTAGTAGCATTCATCACCTTGACTATCTTCTCCTTTTCATCTAAGAAATACTGAGGATCCTCCTCCAACTTCATACCAGTAAAAGTAGGTGGATTTAGTTTCATAAACTGACAAACCTTTGTAGTCTAAACAAACAACCCACCTAATGCATCTCGCTCAGCCTGAGCAGCAACCAACTAAGCAAAATAGTATGAATAAACTGGTGAAATTCTGCTTTAGTCACCTCACCCTGAGGAGGACTAGTAGCAACTAGAGAAACTCCAGAACAAAAAGAGGTAGGACCCCAAGAATGAGTGCGAACTTTAGGTGTAGAATGTACCCCATCAATATCATCCCCAAATAGGACAAAAGAATTTCCTTGTGTTCCAGATTGTTGAGGCATGATTTGAAAAGTGAACAATAAAGATTTAGAGAAGAATTCCAGAACTTAGACTCTAAGCTTGAAATAGAACACCAAGAAAGTAAAACATTCAAAAATGCCCTGTAGCCTTTCTCTTATCAGTGTGGAATGCTACACTCCCTTAAAAGAGACTCTACAAGACATGACATTCTATGGCAAAATGAAAAGTCGAATTGATCTGCACGGACTCCCAATGGACAAGAGCCTAAATCTTTGATACCAACTTGACTCGAACCGACCAAGGGCATTTTCTTAATAGGTATCCCAAGTCCTACCAAGATAGGCGACCACCCTCTTTACCAAACCCAACCTCCAACCACTAGCCCTGAGTTGGCTAAATTTTAACTATATAATAAAATAGTGTAACTATTTTGATTACATACTCAGGGATAAGATCACAACCGTGACCGACCCAACTGAGTCCAACCGTCCCATGCCAACTATCCAACCATAACAAGCCAAACCAAAACCATAAATTCGACCATAACCAAATAAGTTCCATTATTAAATAAATATCTGATCCTAAAATAAAGTATGATAGAACTGTGGGAAATATTGTCCAATGAGGTCATCCTAAATACCAATGCCAATACTAAGGCTGACACCAATACCGATCCCACCCAATCCAATCCATAGTAGTTCCACAAAAGCCTCTAACCAAAAGAATACAAATATCAGGTTGGGACATGCTCCGAACCATAGCAAAAACTAATCTCCAAAAATAATTCAGAGTATGAAATGACATCCATGAAATGGAGACTTCCAAATAGATGGAAGCTCACCATTTCAATCAAAAGTTGACCCCTCAGTGTCTGAATGCGAAGTAAAAGAAGTAGAACGGTTGGTTCCTATATTGCATCGGGAAACAGCCACCCAAAGATGGGTTAATGGGTGAAGGCTATCATGAACTCAGGATAAGGATAAAATAATGCCAATTATAAAACCAAGTAAAACCATCCATATGCACACAAACCATACATATATATATATTTATCCATGGAAGGAAAGGGAATCGGGTTTAACATGCCATGATAAACTTTACCTGGGCTGTGTAGCTTTACCGTCCTAAAACCACCCACAGACTATATGGGTTCAACTCCCCCTACTGAAAGGGCCCTAGTGCGTGAAGCCGCACGACCAGAGAAAAGAACTTGGGAAGACTAGTACATCCCCAAAAATATAAAGTGTGATATCATGCACACGGTCACTAAGACCAAACCTCAAATCGGTAAATATGAGTTTCCAATTTCAATCCCCCCGGGACCTCCACCTTAAATGGCTTTGCTGCAGACCTCCCTCCTTTAAACCCAATTAAAACTATTTTCAACAAAATCATTATTCTGTTATTATTAACCAAGTCTATTGATCGTGGTATGATTATACCGACTATAACTTGCAAGTATTGTCCGTAGCCAATCCTTAGGGGATTCCAATTAAACCAAAACCATGGCCACCAAGGCCTTTTCAATCTATTTAAAACCATTTAAACCATTCATATCATTTAGGGTCCCTTACCAAGTTTAAACCATGCCTAAGTTCTATTAAAAAAACAAATATTATAGTGAAAGCATTGTTATAGGAATTTTACCAAACATATTTGGGGCATAGTATTTCCAAAACTAAAGTCCATTGCCAAATAAAAATTCCCACACAACAAATTATCCAAAACCACCATTAATACATATAAAACCATAATTAAAACATTGGAAAAGCATAATCAAGCATTTATAACCAAAACCCCCAAATCATATTTGAAAACCCAAAATCATACAACATTCAAATAATGAAAACATTGTATAAAATTATGAATTTAGTTAGAACTAACAATGAGGGAAGAGAAAATACCTTAAACCAAGATTATGATTATAACGACCTGATTTTTCTAGAACCAGAATGTCACACAATGCTCATGATCCCAAAGGACCATAAGCTAACCCTCTATTGATATCTATACCTAGACACTGCATAATATGGATAATAAATGTGAAAATTGGACATAAGGTTCAAAACATCTAAAAATACTTAAATTTTAAAACTGAATGATGATACATCTATTTGAAAAGCCTCTAAACTGTCTGAACTGTGGAGTTGATGGGACATGTCCCAAACTAACTCCGTCTACTGAAAAATAAACAAAATCAGATACAAAAATGATAAAAGGATCATCCTCGAATGGAGAGGACACACTGCTACATCTACTACTGCTGACTGGGACTGAACTGCTAAGGGTACTCTGGATTTCGTGCCTCTGAACCTATGATGTCAAATAAAATACCATAGTGCAAATGCATCAGTATAGGAATGTACCAAGTATGCAAATGAGGTAAGGCTAAATGCAAGGGTTTATGCATGAAAAATTACTTAATTGTATAATCATGAGAGTACTGAATGAGAACACATGCATGAATGCACAAACCATAATCACAATCATCATGACTCTGAGTACTGAAACTCAGGTATGACATCTGAACTCACTACTAATATTGAGATACTGAACAACTGAATCATTTGATACTGATAAATAAGCACTGAGGTGAGATCTGTCTTATCTAGCGAGTGATTTATAAATTTAAGGATACTAAAGTTGATTAACTGAATATACGCACATCAATGACTAAATTCAGAGCTTTCTACTCTAAACTGACTACATCGGAGATAAAACCTCTCTAACGGATGATTCTGAAGTCTACTAGCAATGATAAGAAATGATTATGTCCAAATCTGACAACAAAAATACTCAACTGAATCTTAAGAATAAGATCAAGCTTATCTGACGGATGATCTCTAGATCTGATAACAAGAATACTCAGCTGAATCTGAGACTGAGATTAAGACAATCTGATGGGTGATCTCTAGATCTAATAAAAAGATTACTCAACTAAATCTGAGACTGACATCAAGCCTATCTGATGGGTGATCTCTAGATCTGATAATGAGATCACTCAACTGAATATAAGACTGAGATTAAGCCTATCTAACGGGTGATCTCTAGATCTGATAATGGATTACTTAACTGAATATGAGATTGAGATCAAGCCTATCTGACGGGTGATCTCTAGATCTGATAATGATATTACTCAACCGAATATGAGACTGAGATCAAGCCTATCTGACTAGTGATCTCTAGATCTGAGAATGAGGTTACTCAACTTAATATGAGACTGAGATCAAGCCAGTTTTTAAGTTAGCCAATCTGATGGGTGATCTCTAGATTTGATAACAAGAATACTCCCTCCAGTTTACTCAGTTAGCTAAGTATGCTCTCCAAGTAGTAGCGACAGTAGATCTAGAATGAGCAAGTTTATGTCTGGGGTATCAGGTAGAGTGGTTAAGGAGTTCAGGACTGCGATGTTGATTAAGGAGATGGACATATCTAAGGTTATGGCCATTCTCAACAAATTTAAGAGCAGAAGCTTGAGAAGAATAAGAGAGAGAATAAGAGAGTCAGAATATGTAGATATAGCTTTTCTTAGCCAGGGTCACAGGGTGGTAACCGTTCTCAGGATAGTCAGAAGTTTTCAGTCCCAGTTCCATCCTCAGCTAGTATGCCAGTACCAAAGTTCAAAAATGACCGTACGGATGGGGTGCTAAGCTCCAAAGCCTAGGGTAGTGAGAGCAGAAGTTTTACTAATTTTCTTTGTGAAGAGTATGGTAAGTATCATAAGGGGGAAGTGTAGAGCCGACAGTGATGTGAGTTTCGGATGTGGCGAGTCAGTTCACAAGGTTCGAGACTGTCCTAAACCTAGCTTTCTAAGTTAGCACAATCGTCCTTTATCCCAGTCCGATCACCCGAATCAGCAGGGTGCAAATTCCAATGCTATCATTAGGCAATGCCCAAACAGACTCTATGCTCTTTAGTCCCAACAGAATCAGGAAAATCCTTCTGATGCAGCCACTGGTATATTCCCGATCCCTTATTTACTTGTTCATATTTCTTCAGATTCAGGAACTTCTTATTCTTTTGTAACTCTTTACATAGCAGTTAACTTTAAAGTTAGACCAAATATTAATAGGACCTTTCTCTGTCTCCACCCATCAGGTTAGTTTATCATTTCCCGACTAGTATACAAGGACTGTCCGTTTATGATATCTCAGAAATTCAGGCCTTCAGGTTCCAGTAGTAATACCAGTATGTGTAGGAAATCCATAAGGGAAGATGATTCTTGTTCTATTCCTACCTCAGTGCAAAGTTCTGTACTTGAACCATCATGATACTTACGAATGCTTTACGTTTCAGTTCCATGAATACAGCTTATATCCATATGCTTTTTATAGAATGGTGTGTGTTTCAAGTTCCTAGTATGAGGAGTTCCAGTTCACCCAGTGTTACGAATCATGTCCCATGAAAATAGAAATTCCAGCCTCAGGTCATGCAGCTCATGACTCATGCTCCACTCTTAGTGATCAGCCAAACTCAGATTATGTAATATATACTCTCAGTTTAGATCCCTTAATGAATCCGTGGTGTTGATAATCTATCCCTCTGGCCTTAGTTATAGCGTCAGTTCAGTAATCAAAATTCAGTAAAGGACTCAGATAGTCCTACAGGACCATGGCTTTCAGTTATCAATTACTTAGCCATCAGAATTTAATACTTCAATACTATTCAAAAACTCAGTTATTAAAAACTAGCATTCAGTTTTAGTTACAGTCTTAGTTATGGTTACAATCTTAATTACCATTTTAGCTACAATCTCAGTCCCAGCCCTAACCCATTAATCAGTTCAGTAACTCAGTTTAGCTTTATGATTTTCCAACCATAGCATATGTCCATCAGTATTTTTGGTTTAAGGTAACAGTCTTCTATGAATTCACTCAGTTCCATGTTCAGATTCCATTACAAACTTGGTATTCAGTTTCATGCTCAGATTCTCATTATAAACTTGGTAACAATTACCATTGCATATTCAGTCATATGTTCATGTGTAAGTTAAGTCATGCATTCATGCATCAGATATGCATGCTCAGCTTGATAAATTTAACTTACCAGTAATCCCAGTCATGTATTTATTGAGTCAGCTATTCATGCATCAGATATATATATTCAATATAATACATTCAATTTATTAGTCATGTCAGTCATGTACTCATGTTTCAGTTGTTCATGTTCAGTATGTACTTCAGCTTATCATTTCTCTCATCTCAGTCAGTCCCATTCAAGGATGAATATTCCTAAGGGGGAGATATTGTAAGACCCCATAAATTCCTAAGCTTAATTCAGTTCTTTAAGCTTGTCAAGGGTGTCCTAGACTTAGAAAAATTCTAGCTAAGTTTCCAGACTTAGTTATTTTTGGCCTTAAAAAGTTGGAAATCTTATTTCGTGACCTTAATGTCTCTTAATAGTCCATATTTTTATTGATTCATGATCATAGAGGTCGATAGGTGTTCCCGGATGAGTTTCAGATTTTTTGGAACTCATTTAGACCACGTTTGGTGTCCCAAAAAAGTGGACCAACGCTATCTTGGCGCGCCGCGCCGCCTATCGTGTTGGTTAACATTATTGCAGGTTGCCTGATTCAAAACTACTGAGGCTTAGTGCGATCATGGCACAGCGCATTGGGTATTGCATGGGTGCCATTGACGTGCTGCGTCGCTTAACCTATCAATGCCTAGTTTTCTGTCATTAAATGTCCGCATCTTTAAGGGAAAATGAGTCAATTTCCCACCCTTATTTAAGCTTATAACATGAGATTCAGCTAGGTTTTCACCAAAATATAGTTGTTTCTCTTGAATTCCCTCAATAATAAGTCTACAGTTTTCAATTGAAGGTTCTAATCTAGGAGATTCCATTATTAATCTTCAATAAACTTCCATCCAAGGTATGTAATGTGTTCATCCAAGGTTGAAATTGAATCTTTAAAGCTTCAATTAATGTAATTTCAACATGGATGTAATGCAATTTTAAAGCTTAAATAATAATGTTCATGTTGTGGATTGAAATTGCATCCATGTTGTTGATTTGTATGGTTTGGATGATGGAATCTTTATGTATTCCTTGATATTATGTTAGCATGTGGACTTAATTTCATGAAATTGAGTTGATTAAAGTAGCCAAGATGTAATTGTTTAGTGTTCATGCCCAAGCCTAAGTATATGCATCCCATGTGTTTGATAAAATGCCTAAGTGAGTAGAATTGTGTTTTATGACCCTTTGTTGATCTAAATAGTGAACTTAGGCTACAACTAGATGTTCAAAATTACTCCCATGCTAAATATATGTCTTATAGTTGTTTGATGGAATGCTCATGAGACTAGAATTGTGAAATTATGATATGTTTGAATGCATTCCTATCCATGTACAAGATTATGATTATCAAGTGCTTCATAAAATCCCCCAATGATTTTATTATGAATTATGGCCTATGGTTATGTATTCAAAGAAGTGACATGTCTTGTTAGTTACATGCTATCGAGTCCTGAGGGTACTTGTACCCGATAATTTAGCTGTGTGCCTACAACCAGCGTCAGCTTTCAATATACTCTTAGTCATGCCATGATCCTTAGAATTTAGTCAGTCATATAACTCAAGAAAACTCAGTAAATTTAGTATCAGTCCAGTCATTCACAGTACTCAATAATCTAGTCAGTTATCAGATCTCAGTAGTATTCCGTCAGTCAATGAAACTTAGTGAAATTAGTCCAGTTCAAGTAGTAACATGATCAGTGATAGCACAGTCAAGCCTAGTATGAACTAGGAAATCAGTTCAACGTCTAGTCAATTGGGAGTAGGCTTCAGCACCGAGTGAACCCAGGGATGAGGGCTCACCTTTAATTCGGTAGAGGGTGTGATCCTTAGAAACAATCTTTGCATTCCAGAACTATGTAGCCAGCGTAGGTTCAGATGTACCCCTACGAGTCTAGAGATTATACATCTCATTTAAGTTTTTCCTACTAGGAGGAGTTGACGGAAGACCTCCCTATCAGAGAGGGTTAACTCACGTTTTTCTTTACCCATGACCCGGTATCTACACCCTGCCGGCTTGGGTTACAGGTTGGACCCCACCAATTCAGATTTGGGGCATGTCGGTTAGATGATTACCTCTTACAATATCATTCTTAGTCTCAGTAAAAGAACTCAGATAGTCCTTCAGATTCAGGACTATCAGATACAGTCACTCAGCTTAGTACGGAACTCAGCTAGTTCCATCAAAATTAGGACTATCAAATACAGTCACTCAGTTAATAGTATATCTGATATATGGAACTCATGTTATTAGTATTAAGACTCAGTAGTCAGTATTATCATGATCTCACTTACAGTTACGCATTCATGCATGTATTCTCATATTCATGTTATTCAGTCATGTAGTATTGTTTATGCATATGAACCCCATGCATTCAGCCTACTTCACTTTGCATACCAGTATATTCAGACATACTGACGCATACTTTTCTTCCGTGTTGTGGTGTTTTATACCATAGGTTTGGATGCTTATGTTCCCAATCGCACTTATCTTCAGATTCAGCCAACAACAGTAGATTTGCCATGAGTCTTCATCATTCGAGGATAGCATGATTATTTCATTACTTCCTTATTTTAGATTTAGTAGAAGGAGTTAGTTGGGGACATGTCCCATCATCTCCACAGTCTTCAGACAGTTTAATGGCTTTCAGAATAGCATATTCAGATAGTTTATTTTAGTTTTGGTATTGATATACCGTATTTCCATATGTTATGTTTTATCAGATATTTGACCTTATGGCTTCTCAGCCTTTTTATTCCATATTTATACAGAATATTATGCAGTGCTCAGTTCCAGATATCAGTCATTGGTTAGCTTATGGTCCTTCGGGATTACTAGCACCGTGTAGCATTTCGGGTATCAGATTCGGGGCATTACAGACTGACCTCTACCAGTGGTACCCATCCTATACGAGTGGTACCCATTACTCATACCCTAGGATTTAACCCTTGGACCTAACACTGTCCAAAATATGACACACCTAAACTAAAGTCCTATCCGAGTGTACGACTAGTACCCATAAACTATACCCCTAGCGAAATAGAATCTCATGAGGTTTGAACATTAACCACCATACGATTCCTGGGTATGAATCGTACCCTGGATTACTGCTTATGGTGAGCCACTCATGCTCAGATCCAACTTAAGTTACCAAGTCTGAGATTAAGTGAAGTAACCAAACTACCCTTGCCCAACTATACAACTCATACCACCCAAATTGTACCCATTTTAGTAACTACATCTATCCCACCAACAAAAACTGGTCAACATATGACTAAACTATACCACCCGTATGCTAGTGTATGACTCATTCCCCTAAGTCGAATCATGTCCAGAAACCAGAAATCAAGGAAATTTTCTAAGGTTTAGAAACTAGGGTGTTTCAGTCTCCCCTACTAGGAACATTCATCCTCGAATGACGGGCAAGGTAGGGGTAACTATACGCACGATTCATTTACATTATCAAATATATTCCCAAACTTTAAAATTTTTTGAAAATGGAAATGCTAAGTAAGAGATTAATCTTTTCTTTAAATAACTCAGAAATTAAAGATATGTTGAAGAACACATTCCTTCCGCATGAATCCCAGGAGCAGAAAACAGATGTAGATACTTAGACTTCATGTTCTCCTTTGCTTCCCAAATAGCTTCTTTCACCTTATGGTTCCACCATAAAACTTAACCAATCCCATATCTTTGGTTTAAAACCGATGAATATGTCTATCCAAGATCTCAATCGAGACCTCTTCATAAGATAGAGAGTCCGTGATACCCAACCCTTTCAAAGGAAAAATCAATGAAGGATCACCAAGACACTTCCTCAACATGGAGACATGAAATACCGAATGAATGAAGTTTAAACTAGAAGACAACTCCAATTCATAAGAAATATTTCTAAGCCTCCGTAAAATCACATATGGACCAACATACCAGGGACTAAGCTTTCCTTTTTTGCCAAATTGCATTACTCCCTTCTTGGGAGATACTTTTAGGAATAACTTATCCCCAACCTCAAACTCTAAGTCCCTTTGCCTAACATCTGCATAGGACTTTTAGCAACGTTGGGAAGCCTTAAGACTATCCCAAATCACCTTTACCTTTTCCCTTAGCATGATAGACCAAATTCAGGAAAAACATATTGCAATGCCATAAGTATGTACTCTAGATGCTGCAAGATACTCATAATCCCAAAGGACCACAAGCTAACCCATGACAAGTTCTTCCTGCAATAACTGCGTAATAAATACTATAATGATTTCAAAAATAGGCAGAAATATATGCCATAAGGTTCAAATCTATAAATAAATCTGAATGCAGTATCAAAACACCAAAACTGAATATAAGTACTGAAAAACTAAACAACTGTTTGAAAATACTCTAGTCTGAAAAGCCTCAAGTGTCTGAACTGTGGAGTTGATGGGACAAGCCCCCAACTAACTCCATCTACTGAAATAAAACTGAAGTACTATAAATAATAAGCATGTCCTTGAATTATAAGGACTCACCACTACTATGAAAGCTGAGAATCTGAACTACTAAGGGTGCTCTAGATCCTATGTATTTGAACCTATGATATAAGACATCATAGCACAAAGAAAAAAATGCGTCAGTACTTTAAATGTACTGGTATGCTGATATGCATGGGTTCATACGTATGCACAATAATAACTGAATTACATGAGTATTAATGAGTAAGTGTACATGCATGAATAAATAGACTATAACTGAGATTGTGCTAATACTGAGTACTGAATCGATATACTGATAATCGATATCTGAGTTTATAAATACTGTATTACTAATTATCCGAATGATTGTATCTAACAGTTCTAAATACTGTGGAACTATACTTAGTTCCATACTGAACTGAGTGACTCTGTCTGATAGTCCTGAATCTATAGAACTGAACTGAGTTCTATTTTGAGACTAAGACTGGAACTGAGACTATAGGAGGTAAACATCTAACCGATATGTCCCTTCTCTAATTGATTTAGGGTCCAACATGTAACCCCAGTTGGAAGGGTGTCAATATTGTAACACGGGTAAGGCCAAGTTATGAGTTAACCCTTTCTAACAGAAAGCTCTTTCGTCAGCCCTCGCTAATTGGAAAAACTCAAATGAGATCTATCAACCCTAATAATATATGGCGGGAAAATATCTCAACCTACGCTGGCTATGTAGTTCTAGAACAAAAATTGCTTCTAAGAATCACACCCTCTACTAGTAGGTGATTCCCCATCCTTGGGTTCACTTGGTGCTGAATCATACTCCCAACTGAAATAGACACTGGATTGAGTTCTAAACTGTACTAGGCTGGACTGAGCTATTCTTGATGTTACTATTTGACTGAACTGAACTGAGTGCACTGAGTTTTATTGACTGATGGAATACTACTAAATTCTGTTAGTTGACTGAGTTTACCAAGGTCTGAACTGGATACTGAATTAGACTGGACTAATATGGATTATACTGATTTTTCCTGAGTTCTATAATTGACCGAGAGTACTACTGATTGTGTCATGACTGATACTGTTCTACAATTTACCATGGCTCTAGGTAATCAGCTATATTGTAGGGTACAAGTACCACCAGGACTCGATAGCATACATTAAGAGACACGGAATAACATGAAACATGTAAACTATGAACTTGATCATTCATTCATTCATTGGGACTTTTTGACAAACAATTGCATAATATAACTTGCACATAAGCTATCTTGATATGATTTCATTCTCTTAATAGTTCATATGGACAATTTATCAAGCTCTTGGTGAGCATACTATTTGCATATAGTACTGAACAACAAGTGAGAATCATAATTTATCTCTAATTTCACAAGTCAAGGGTTTATCATGGATTCACATGAATCTACACATATAATGATCAATTTCATTATATATATATATATATATATGATCATGAATTAGGAACTTAATCCAAATAGCAATCATGGATACACTTTAATTCCAACCATGGAAATCATAAAATCAATTACTTGAAGTTAAAAAGAGATTCTTGAACTCCAAGGGTGGAAGAAATCCTTGGATGAACACTTCAAATACCTTGATGCTTGATTTTAAGAAGATTGATGGTAGAATTCTGAAAATTTAAATCTTGAATTAAAAACCCTAAGGTTTGTTCTTCAGAGATTTTGAGAGAAAGTGAGTATACTTTTGTGAATTAGGGATGAATTTTGTGTTTTTGAGGGCTGAATCTTGGGGGAAAAGACCCAAATACCCTCAACTACGCGGTCTTTTAATGATTGAAAATTGGGTTACCGACGCGCAAGTCGACGCGGTGCGTCGATGCAAACCAACGCATCGCGCCATATTCATGTTGATTTACTGGAATTGGACGCTGGTAGTTGGGAAAAATAGTAATCAATGCGATAGTTGATGTGGCTCGCAAAGATCACCTTGATTCACTATTTTGGGATTCCAAAGGAGCTTCAAACGAAGTCCAAAAATCTGTAGGTTAAAATGACACTAAGTCTGAGTACTTAGCTAAAATATTCTAAGTTTGGGACCCCTTGACAAGACTAATGGATTGAATTAAACTTAGGATTTTGTAGGGTCTTACATTATCTCCCCCTTGGGAATATTTATTCTCGAATGAGACTGTTGAGACTGAGAATACTAAGAGACTAACTTACTTATTGGACATGAATATCTGGAACATGACTATATGACTGATATTACTGGTATTGTGAATTATTATACTAAACATAGACATCTGATGCATGGATATAGCTGAACATGATTCATGAATACAAGACTGAGATTACTGATAAACTAAATATATAAATTGGACATGAATATCTGGAACATGACTATATGACTGATATTACTGGTATTGTGAATTATTATACTGAACATAGACATCTGATGCATGGATATAGCTGAACATGATTCATGAATGCAAGACTGAGATTACTGATAAACTAAATATATATACTGAACATGCATATCTGATGCATGGATACATGACTGAATTGGCTCATGAATGTATAACTAATATGCAATGGTAACGGATACGAAGTTTGAAATTAAAATCTGAACATGAAACTGAATGAGTTCAAGGAAAACTATTACTTAAACTAAAAAATACTGATAAACTCAAGATCATTTTCGGAATATGCATGAACGGGAACATAAGAACATGACTGAGATTGGAACGTGGTACATGAATTGAATATCGTGAACTAAATTGAATGTCATGAACTAAACTGAGCTCCTTGAATACATAGCTTATGACTGGGATTGGAACTTAAGAGTCAACTTATGAGTACCCACTATTACACTGGATTTGTTACGTGAAGAGAACTGGGAGTTTTAGGACATGAAAGCTCAGGGTTATAGTGCATCTCCTCTTTGGGACATTATGTACCTCGAAGAATGTTGTCCTTGCTAAGATACTGAGAAAAACTGGGGTGATGCACAAGGCTCCTACGAACTAAATCGTGACTGAATATCTGGGATCTAAAACTAAAATATAATACATGAACTAAGCTGATATGCAACCACCTGGTTGCCCCACCTTTGAACTGTTGCATTTATAAGACTTCAGATAGTGTGACTAGGGGAAAAAAGAGAAGCCAAATCATACAAACTTGTCTACCTGACTGCTAAACTGAATTACTAGCTTTACAGTCTAAATACCCTCTCAACAATACTCTTCACCTTACTACGACACTTCACTTGGGACTACTGAAAAATATTCACATGGGCGCTGTGCATGAATGCATATGCATACTAACCTATCTGATTAACTAGATGACTGATAGTTGAATACTGGGCATGTAAGACTGAACTGTACTTAGTCTGAATAATGGGACTGAAATTATAGAGTATCATGTACATGAGGTAAGGACTAACTGGGTAGCATAAGATAACTATGCATGAATTAGTGAAAAAAAAGAAAATTTGTATTATTTGAGAATGCAAGACCAAGCATGTAACATGACTCTGAAATATTCTGTAAACTGAGGTACTAAAATATGAATAACTAAATAACTGATAACTGTACGCTATTGTCAAGCAAACCTGAAATTGAACTGAGTTACTAATTTAATTACTCGACTGAGATTGACACTATAACTAAGAATGTAACTGAAACTATGATTGTTATGGTAACTGGGACTAAACACACTGTAATCCATGAGTGCAGAAGTCATGAGCTGCATGACTTGAGTTTGGAGTTCATGCTTTTATGAAATATACTTTGTACTACTGAGTGAACTGGAGCTCCTCACACTATGAAATGGAAACACACACAACTCTGAGGAAAGTGTGTTATGGTAACTGGGACTAAACACACTGTAATCCATGAGTGCAGATGTCATGAGCTGCATGACTTGAGTTTGGAGTTCATGCTTTTACGAAATATACTTTGTACTACTGAGTGAACTGGAGCTCCTCACACTATGAAATGGAAACACACACAACTCTGAGGAAAGTGTGTCAATATAAGTTGTGTTCATGGATCTGAGACATAAAGCATGCATAGGTATCATGATGACTGAAGTACAACACTTTGAACTGAGGTGAATACGTGTTGGGCATCACTCTCACCCATTACTATTCTGCACATACTATTATTACTACTGAAATCTGGAAGCCTGACTTCCTGAGATATCATAACCGGACAGTTCTTGTATACCCGCTGGGCTATGATAGACTGATCCACTGGGGTGGAGGCTAAGAAATTTTTTTGTTAATAGCTGGTCTGACCTTAAAGTTATCTGCTATACAAGGAGTTACACAAAATAGAGAAACTCCTGGATCTGATGAGACATAAACATGTAAATGGGAGGTCTGTAACATACCTGTGACCGCATCAAGAGAAATTTCTTGATCTTGCCTGGACTGAAGTCCATAAAGCCTATTTGGGCACTGCCCACTAATGATACTAGGAGTTTCACCCTGCTGATTCGGGCGACCGAACTGAGCGGAAGGACGACTATGCTGACTTCGCAGACCAACATTAGGACAGTCCCAGACTCTGTGACCTGACTCATCACATCTAAAACACACATCACTATCGGCTCTATATGTACCCTTATGATTCTTACCATATTCTTCGTAAAGAGAATTAATACGATTACTGCTTACGCTACTATGAATTTTGGAGCCTGGCGCTCCATCATGACTGTCATTCCTAAACCTTGGTACTGGTGTACTAGCTAAAGATGGAACTGGGGCTGAAAACTTTTGACTAAACTGAGAACGGTTACCACTCTCTGCCTTGGCTGGGCAAAACTAAAGTTACCTGTTCTGGCTCTCTTATTTTGTCTCTCCATCTTCTTAAGTTTCTATTCCTCACTCTGTTGAGCATGGACCATAAGCCTAGATATGTCTATCTCCCTAATCAACATTGCAGTCCTGCACTCCTTAAACCACTCTACTCGATACCTGATACGCCCAAATTACAACTCTTTTACAATAGTGTAAGCGATTCCTGTCAAATATAGAACACAACTGGGTTGGGTGTCGAATCCCACAGGGAATACGACGTTCAGTAAGTCTTGTGTATGTTATTAGACTGTTGATCAAAGATTCCAGAATAAAGTGGGTTTTGATTTAAGTATGAAATAATAGTTTCAGTGTAATAGTGAAGCAATATGTGTAATAATAGTTGAATACAGAGAAGAACAAGCTATGGTTATGTTCACCTTGTAGTTTTTATATATTCTAACTATGGGTGTCAAGTCTTACATGCATGCACTTATAGAGAAACGTATTCTAATTCTCAATCCAAGTGTTTCTCAACCATCAAGGATTAATTCACTTTAGTTCTCTCGACTCAAAAGTGTTTACTCAATTTATACGAAATCTCCAAGTTGTTAATCCTGTTAAGGCATTAACGTGTGAAATAGAGGTTGGAAACCCTACTATCTTGTAACTACTTTCTTTTCCAAACATTAACCTTTATGTCAAACAAGTTATGTTTCAATGGCATATTCTCTATGTTTGCAACCACGAGAATTCAAGCATAATGAAGAAAGTATGATATAAGTAAATCAATGCATAATGAATTAAAGACCCATAGAAACAGATAATATGCTACAAGATTTCCATAACCCTAACCAATAAGATTAGCTACTCATGGAAAAAATGTGAATCATCATAAGTTTATCCATCATACCACAAAAAACTAGAAGATGATCTTTGTGTGCAAATATTAAAAAACAGAGGAAAATGCTCTTTCTCTCTCCAAGCTATAGCCTCCCCTCTCTCTCCTTCAAAAACTTATACAGAATAATCAATAATAATAATAAAAATTCAGCATCAAGTCTTTTTGTAATCTCTTCACTCATAATTTCCTTCTAAGTCCCCAAACTAATTAAAACTGACAAATTAGTCTTTTCATAGTGTCTAAACGTCACATTTTATCTAACAAGCAACTTTTCCTCTTGTGTGATTTATCGTCCACAACTCACAGTCCCATCATGTCTTTATCTACCTCATCAACACCTGAAATCATACTAATCACATTGGTTAGCTTAATTACATAAAAGTAGAGTAAAAACATAAGAAACTAGGAACTTTTGTTCTCAAAACTTAGCTTAAATATGGGTAAGTTATGGTGCTTAGGCATATAAATACACCGAAGATCACTACCCCACTATTAAAGCTTTGTTCGTTCTCGAACAAATTATCCAGCTACACATACACATGATTTAAAACCCCAAAAGGAAACACAAGATGCTCAAATAAGCTCACACAATGAATATGAAACAAGTAGATTCATTAAACCATTACTGAAGACTACCTATCCTCAAGAATAGACACATCAACAACAACAACAATAATAAACCCAGTGTATTCCCACATAGTGAGGTCTGGGGAGGGTAAGATGTGTGCAGTCCATACCTCTACCTCTAAAGAAGTAGAAAGGTTGTTTCCAATAAACCCCCAGCTCGAGACACGGAATACTAAACAAATTCATAATAAAGCATGGAACAAGATGGCATAACATAAATACGACACCCATAAGTAATAGAAAACAGAGAAAAGTAAACAGATTCATTATAAAGCATGAAACAAGGTATCATAACAAGAATAATACCCCCACCAAGTAATTCCCTACACTAGCGACACAAACTGACCCTAGCCTTCTTCCCTAATTCGCGTCCTCCAGATCTTCCTATCTAGGGTCATGTCCTCAGTGAGATGTAACTGCTCCATGACCCGCCTAATCACCTCTCCCCAGTACTTCTTTGGCCTACCCCTACCCCACCTAAAACCATCCAAAGCTAGCCTCTCACACCTACGAACCGAGGCATCCACGCCCCTCCTTATCACGTGTCTGAACCATCTCAATCGGACTTCCCGCATCTTATTCTCCACTCACACCAACCTTCTCCCTGATAGTCTCATTCCGAACACTATCCTCCCTAGTTAGCCCACACATCCAATAAAACATCCGCATTTCTGCCACCTTCATTTTTTAAATGTGGGAGTTCTTAACTGGCCAACACTCCGCTCCATACAACATGGCCGGACGGACTGCCACCCTGTAGAATTTGCCTTTAAGCTTGGTCAGCACCTTCTTATCATACAACACCCCTGAAGAGAGCTTTCACTTCATCCATCCCGCCTCAATATGGTGCGAGACATCCTCGTCAATCTCACCATTACCCTGATTCACGGACCCGAGATACTTGAAACTATCCCTCTTACATACCACCTGTGATTCCAACTTTACTACTACCTCATTCTCTAGCCTCATGTCATTAAACTTGCATTCCAAATACTCTGTCTTGCTTCTACTCAACCTGAACCCTTTAGACTCAAGAGTTTGTCTCCACACCTCTAATTTATCATTCACACCCCCCCCGTGTCTCATCAATCAAAACTATATCATCTGCAGAAAGCATACACCAAGGCACCTCTCCTTGAATACGCCGCCGCGTCAACACATCCATCACCAAAGCAAACAAAAAGGGACTAAGAGTAGATCCCTGATGCAATCCTGTCAAGATAGTGAACTGATCTGAGTCTCCTCCCGCCGTCCTCACCTGAGTTTTAGCTCCATCATACATGTCCTTAATTGCCTTGATAAATGCCACCGGGACTCCACTCACCTCCAAGTATCTCCAAAGCACCTCCCTGGGGACTTTGTCGTATGCTTTCTCCAAGTCGATAAACACCATGTGCAGGTCCTTCTTCCTTTTCCTATACTGTTCCAGCAGCCTTCGTACCAGGTGAATTGCCTCCGTCGTCGAGCGGCCAGGCATAAATCCAAACTGGTTCTCCAAAATAGACACTATCCGTCTCATCCTCACCTCGACCACTCTCTCCCAAATCTTCATAGAGTGACTCAATAACTTAATACCCCTATAGTTATTGCAACTCTGAATGTCACCCTTGTTCTTATAAAGAGGGATCATAGTAATCCACCTCCAAGCCTCGGGATTTTTCGCTTTCTTGAAAATTTCGTTAAATAATCCAGTCAACCACCTTAAACCAGCCTCGCTAGAAAACTACCAAAAATCCACCGGTATCTCATCAGGCCCCGTCGCCCTACCCCTTCGCATCCCGCGAACAGCCTCTCTAACTTTCTTTACCTTAAAACGTCTATAATAACTAAAATCCCGACACTCCTCTGAGTGCTACATCTCCCCTAACACAATAGCTCTATCCCCTTCGTCATTCAAGAGCCTATGAAAATACGAATGCCATCTATTCTTAATGTGGCCGTCCTCCACCAACACTGTACCGTCCTCCCCCTTAATTCACTTTACCTGGTTGAGGTCACGACCTTTTCTCTCCCTAGCCTTAGCGAGTCTAAACAACTTTTTTCCCCTCTTTTCTCCTGTAACCCCGCATACAAGCTCTCAAAAGTAGCTATCTTGACCGCCGTAACTGCTAACTTAGCCTCCTTCCTAGCTAACTTGTACTTTTCCTATTTACCCGTTTCTCTTCTTCGTCCTTACTCTCAACCAACTTAGCATACACCCTTTTCTTGGTCTCCACTTTCTTCTTAACCTCTTCATTCTACCACCAATCCCCCCAATGATGCCCGACCTTGCCCCTAGAAACACCCAACACCTCACTAGCATTCTCCCTGATGCACCTAGCCACCCTATCCCACATGCTATCCACGTCCCCCTACACTCCCACACCTCCATTCCCACCAACTTCTCTCTTATCTCCTTCGCATTTACTGGCGTCAAGCCGCCCCACTTAATTCTAGGTCTACACTCCTCACCCCTTCTTTTCCTATCCTTCTTTATACCTAAATCCATAACCAAGAGCCTATGCTGGGTCGAAAGATTCTCACTCGGGATAACCTTATAGTCCTTACACAACACCTTATCTCCTTTCCTAAGCAATAAAAAGTCAATCTGGGTCTTGTCTATTGCGCTTCGAAAGGTGATCAGGTGATCGTCCTTCTTCGGGAAGCCCGAGTTCACCACCACCAGCCCAAAGGACCTTGCAAAATCCAATAGAGTATCCCCCTCTTCATTTTTTTCCCCAAAACCAAAACCACCATGCACATCACCAAAGCCTCCCGGTAACGCCCCGATGTGCCCATTGAAATCTCTTGCTACAATAATCTTCTCAGAGCTAGGCACGCCTCTCACCACCTCATCCAAAGCCTCCCAAAACCACATCTTCTCCTCCCCATCCAAGCCCACTTACGGCGCATAAGCACTACACACGTTTAGGGTAAACCCCCCAATGACCAACTTAATAGTCATCAACCTATCGCTGATCCTCTTTACCTCTACTACCTAACCTCTAAGCTCTTCATCTACTAAGATGCCAACTCCATTCCTACGCCTCTCGCTCCCAGAGTACCAAAGCTTGTAACCATCCACATCCCTAGCCTTAGACCCCACTAGGTTCTTGAACATACACACTATTAATCCTCTTCTTTCCAAGAATCTTCACAAGCTCTATGGACTTACCCTGAAGAGTCCCTATATTCCAAGACCCAACCCTCAGCCTACTATCTCTATCCAAACGTCTTCCTCTACCTCTCCTGAGGCCAAACCTTGGTCCCCCTCCCACCCCCGCCCCTACAACAGCCCCCCGCCCCAACCCCCTCGGACATGACCCTATCCAACCATCAATGCCCACCGTCACTACTACAAGAAAATATAAGAAAATATAAATAATAGTAGTAACAAAGCAGCAGCAAGAAATACAAGGCTCACATAAATTAGAAGAAATAATCAAGAAACAAAACTAAACTCAAATAGGGAGAAAAAACAAAACCAAGGTAAGGGACAAAACTAACAGTAAGAAAATAGAGCACACTAATGGCCTGGCACCAAGGATAGGCAAACAAATAATAAGGGGCGGTGCAAGTCACGAATATACTACAGCAGACACACAAGTCAAGATACAAGAGATAGTACGATAAATAATATGAAGCAATATAAGAGGTGACACAGTAATAAAGCAACAAAAGGAAACGGAAGGTACAAGTAAAGTAGATGGAATAATCACGGAAAAAGTCTACCCCACAAAATAATACTAAGTCAAGCGATGTACTAATCCGGAACACAATTCAACAACAATCTCCAAACAAAGCAGCCAGACACTACTACCCACACAAGCAACAGGAAGGGTGCAAAAAAGTGAAACAGAAGCCGTAACAAGAGACAGGAACACGACAGCAAAATAATATACAGGAAATCAAAAACTGACTGAAGTGGCTAAATGCCTAAAAGTGGAGATGTCACCGGTACGCCTGCTAGCTACTGGTTCTGTCAATTTGATGTCAAAAATCATTATTGGAGTAAGGTCACCAGTAAAAGGACTGTTGGTACATTTCCGGAATATCACTGGAGAGTCGCCGGAGTAACGCTGGAGAGCCTTCTGCAATCTTGTTGGGATCTGGACGTCTTCTGACCCGAACCACCTGTTCGACCTACCTATTTTGCCGTAGGTAAAACCCCTCACTATTGTTGGCGTCGAGTCGGCGGGAATCATAGTTCCACCGGCGACCGAAGCGACGGAACCAGAAGGGAATTTAGGGGGGCGAGTACAAAGAGGAACTGGGGGTGAGGGAGATCTGGGGTGGGAGAGAGGTTCAACCTTACCTTTTTCGGCTCAATCGACGCTGTCGCTGGCATCAAAAGTTGTCGGTCAGTCGGGGTGGAGCATGAAGGTGAGCGTTAAATATTAAAGGTGACCGTTGGCAAATTCATGCATATCATTTAAGCAAAGAAATCATATAAATTACCTAATTTTTCATCAAACATGTGCCCTCACAATAAAAGGGTTACCCATTATCACACACAATAATTTAATTTCTAGCACAATGGGTTAGAAAAATCAAGTTGCGCTCACTCTCACAAAGAATTCTCAAATTAAAAATAGTGTAGTGCTCCACTAATATCAGAATGTTAAGATTAGGATCATATAGGTCTTTACGGGTTGTAATGTAGGCTAAGGGATGGGTAGGAACTATTCTGTCTAGTAATAGTGACTATCTTCCCTAAGCGCTTTAATACACTACATTAGACAATGAATACCAATCTCTAACAACCAATTTTCAACTCTACCCACTTCACATATCAGTTTTCTTTCACCCCATTTTAAAGATCACTCAAATAATTTATGGTGGGAGTCTTAATCATGCTCTCATCATATCATTTGAAACAACTTTTTATGCTTTTTCACTATTTTCCCTTTTTTTTACTCCCAACCAATCATGCCAGATTCACACTAATAACTATTACTTTGGGGCTTCATTTTCACCTATTTCTCCTTCTATTTATGACTCCTTACTAAAACAACATTTTTACTAAAGCGCATAGGAGATTTGGATCAAGTTGAGGTTAATCGAGAAAGGATTAGGCTACACACAAGGTTACCAAAGAATAAGCTAAAGGCTCAATGGGGCTAGCTAAGATTATGCACAAAGGTGGTTAAAAAGAGGGTATGAAAAATGGCTATCAAAGAAATGCCTAACTTATCTCCTAAACTCAAATTCTTTATTTCATTTTGCACACACACCAAGAAAGTTCTAGCATCAATTGCAACAAGGAATATGCGAATACCTTTACACACACATGGCACATGCTTAACTCTAAAAAGGATAATTATAGACTCTTAACAAAACAGTTATATGAATTTACTTTTAAGCCAACAATCACCAAACAAGTCATAACTAAAATTTAGGTGTCTCAATAGTAAAGAGTTATCAGATGCTTATATTGTCGTGTGGCCTACAAGAACAAATTACATTGACTTGTTAGGTCCTACACATGACTGATTTTCTCTTAAGACGATCGTCATCCATCCATCATCGAGAAAAACACCTAACTATGACTAATAAACTACCATGTACACAGAAGAAAAGCAAATGAACTAAACTAACAAATTCAAAATGGCAAAATAAAATGCACTAAAGAGAAGACAACATAGTAACCAATGTAGAAATACTTCTAGCCACCCCACACTATAAACAAAACACTATCCCCAGTGTATAAATATGAACAAAAACATGGCTAGTAGGACTCTTTTTCCATACTAGGGGTCTGCCACCTGTATCAGAATCATCATCAGAGTCATCCTCACTAGAGTCATTCTCCATGTCCGAATCTAACAGTCTGTGATCCTTATTTATCGGCACATCATCATCCAATGGTTCTTCAAAACCAGCCCCCACTCCACACATAGCTCTAGCATGGTCATTAAGTGGGTAGTCATGATCCAGCTGTCATAGCTCAGCCTCAGTAGGCACACAGCTTCCACTCATCATCGTGAGCTTTGTCATGCCAAAAAGATAGTTGTAGAAGCTCTCATCTCATGCGTGACGTTCAGTAGTTGTAAGAATTGTGCCTTGACTGGTTTCTAGATCCTTAACCTTTGTGACATCCACTCGCTTTGGGTTCTGAGGCAACTTGTAATCCGCTGGTTCTGCTTCAATGTTTTCCTTTTTTAAGATGGCAGTCAGCAAGCTTCCACAGCTGAATGGTGTCTTGTTTTTCATTCTTGCTTTGTGCATAGAAGCGTGTATTACTACGCCAATATTGATAGAAACATCATTCATCAAAGCATAGACTAAACATACCCAATTGTGAGAGACCTTTGTGAACTGTTTCCCTTAAATCAAGCTAGTGTTGACTATTCTTAGCCAAATACGAGCTTCTCTATTCAGAAAAGCATATGGGAATGTGTTGTCGCGGTCGTTGTCCTTGTGATGGATCCATCAAGCCATAGACCTTGAACTGCACAAAGTATGCCTAATGGCTCTATAGGGGGTCTGTTGTACAATTCCTTTAACCTGGAGTGATCCACATTCGGAGTGCCTAAGAAAGAGTTGAAAAAAGTCAACTGTTAGATATATGATTTTCCCTCGCATTTTCACTTCACTCCCGTGATTTTTTGGGGACCAATTAGCATAAAAATCCCGAGTCCAATCTAAATTGCACTCACCCATATCTTAGAAGATGAAGTCGAGTTTCAGTTCTGTGATCCTAGCCATAATACGAGGCAGTGCCTCGCCAGACTCACTTTCTGAATAAGCTCCACTTGCATATATCTATTTACTTTGTTATTCTTGTACCACTCTTGACCCTCCTCCTCTAAGACCCATTTAATACCAAAAGTGCGTCGAGGCACTTGAAGAAAGGCGGAAGCAGATTTCTTTTTTCTTTATCTTTTCTGTCCTTTATGAGATGAGGATATTTATCTTTGCCCGAGTTTTCTTTGGGAGTCATATCACCTGAGTGCATCATAAAATCATGTCAGCCATACCTAACAAAACTCACTACAATTAAGAAGGGGATAGTGAAATCATCACCCCATACTTAATTAGTTGACATAACTCAATTAAGTGATATTGTCGGGTACTCATACTTCGCCGACATACACTTTGATCTTAGGTTTTGCCATTATTCACACATTCTTAACACATGAACAACTCACACAGTGGCAATTCAACTCAACAATTTTATTCTACAAAAGAAGGGAAATTCAACTTTTCACATGGCATAACACAATTATTTCACCAACTCGATTCTTTCACACTACCAGTTTCACAAATTCATTACAACAAAACTGATGTTGAATAAGAGTATCTTTTACAACTTCAACATATTGGAGTATAGAAAAGTGATCTTATTCCTACTCTTTAATCCATATCATGTTCAACAAAACAAGGTGAATTCAACACTTCAATACCCATAATACACCATGATTCATTCAAACCCACCAACAACATATTCAAAGGTTAAATTAACATTCACAACAATGGTGGTTTTTACAATCATGGTGCTTATCTTCCCTAAGAGTTCAAACATCACTTTTATAAAGTTATGGCAGTAGTTTAATCTATAATTCTGAAGAACTCAATTCATTATAACAATAAAGTTACAACCTCAAAGGATTAAGAAAGAAAACTTACCTTAACAATGGAAGATTTAAAGAAATAAAGGGAGAATTGTTGAGATTATGAAACAAAGAGGGATGTTGGAGGACCAAAATATTGAGACCACTCCTAGATGGCTTGAGGGTTAAAAAAAATAAATTAGAGAATTTTAGGGCATGGACTCTTTAAAGAGTGAATTTCGGGTCGGGTCAACCCAATTAAACATTGGATATTAAGCTAAAATTAGATAGGTGTGCGGCGCACAACTTATCGCACAACATTAAGTGTGTGTCGCATTAGGCATCGCACACTTTAGACAGTGAGCATATGTGTTATAGTGTGCGATGCACATATTATCAGAAAAGTGAAGGTATGCGACACACAAGTTATCGCACAAGTTGCATTGTGCGGTGTATATGGTATTGCACAGTTGAGGTAGTGAGCACGTGCGGAGTATTGGGCGGCGCATATGTTATCGTACACCTTAAAGTGTGCGGCGCACATGGTATCGCACAGTTGAGACAGTGAACATGTGCGGAGACTTATGGTACGCACAAGTTATCACACACTTTGAGGTGTGCGGTGCACATGATATTGCACAACTTAAGTTGTGCGGTGCACATCATGCCACCCGTTTTTGCCTATGTGAAGCAATGTGTTTAGCCAAACTTGTGAAGCATGTTTAGGCAACGCCTTTACCATGGTCAATGCAAACTTGGACGTCATGCACCCCATTTTCCGATTCCTACTCTACCACCAAAGACCTTATTGAAAGTCATAAAATAAAGTTGCACCGCAAAACTTTTAAGGTCGGATTAACATAATTTGGTTCACGACTCTTAACACGAATCATAACTCGAGCCTTACACATTTGACCACTCCAACTTACCTGTAATGTTACCATCACTCCTAAACTTACCACCATTGACATGGCTCAATTCCAAACCAAATTTTATACTAATCACCTCCTTAGTACTTCATGCACCTACACTTAATCAAAAACAACAAAAATGATTAGAAGAATGGGTTGCCTCCCACCAAGCGCCGTAGTTTTAGTCGTGGCTCGACTCTTATTTTGGTATTTTTATTTAACATGATAAAATGAAAATAAAATCATAGGTTGCCTCCCATGAAGCACCTGATTTAACATCGCGGCACGACTCGATTATATTGACTACTCAGACTTTGTCAAGATACATCGTAGCAATACTTTTTATTGAATCTTTTGGACCGATATAAAGCTTGACTCATTGCCCGTTGACTTTGAAGACGCTTCCTTCTTTATTTTCAAGTTCAACTGCTCCAGATGAGTAGACTTGACTAACTTTAAACGGGTCTGACCACTTGGACTTAAGTTTACCTGGGAACAATTTGAGTTTGGAGTTGAATAGAAACACCAAGTCGACTTTCTAGAAGTCTTATTTTTCAATCGTTCGATCATGATACTTCTTCATCTTCACCTTGTAGCTCCAAGAAAGAATTCATCCATCTCATTCAATTGCCCCAGTCTTAGCTCCGCTGTCTCCTTCCAATCCAGATTTAATCTTTTGAGTGCCCATAAGGCCTTGTGCTCCAGCTTGATCGATAAATGACATGCTTTGCCTTAGACTAGCTGATACGGTGACATGCCAATTGGTGTCTTGAAAGCAGTCCGATACGCTCATAAAGCGTCATCAAGCTTCTGAGACCAATCTTGCCTACTAGCATTCACCATTTTAGATAAGATAGCCTTAATTTCCCAATTCGAGACCTCTACTTGCCCACTAGTTTTTGGGTGATATGGGGTTGCCACTCTATGCAGTTTCACCCCATATTTTCCCAAAGCCGCTCAAAACACTTTGTTGCAAAAATGAGATCCTCCGCTGCTTATAATAGTATGTGGTACTCCAAAGCGAGAAAAGATGTTCTTTTTGAGAAACACAACAACTCTCTTTCCTTCATTATCAGAATAAGCAATGGCTTCTACCCATTTTGATACATAATCCACAGCAACTAGAATGTACTTCATCCCATACGAGCTTACAAAAGGGCCCATGAAATTGATGCCCCAGATGTCAAACAATTTTACTTTGAGCATCTTGGTCAAACGCATCTCATGCCTCTTTGAGATTGACCCCTTCCTTTAACATTGGTCACACTTTAGCACAAACTCATGAGCATCTTTGAATAGTGTTGACCAATAGTATCCACTCTGCAACACCTTTCGAGCAGTTCGGATACCTGCATGGTGACCTCCAACTAGGGAAGCATGACATGCTTCCAATATACATAATACATCCACTTCTGGCACACATCTCCTTATAATATTGTCTGCGCATCGCCGAAAAAGATACGACTCATCCCAAAAGTTGTATGTTACATCATGAAGGAATTTCTTTCTTTGATGGAAAGAGAGATTTTCCAGAATGACTTCACTCACAACATAGTTTGCAAAATCAGCGTACCAAGGCATATTCTCTATAGCAGCAGCCAATATCTCCTCATCAAGAAATGCATCATCTATATCCATTTTATCAACAACTACTTGCTCACCTTCTATCCTAGATAGATGATCTGCAACTTGGTTTTCACAACCCTTTCTATCTTTGACTTCAAAGTCAAATTCTTGTAGCAGTAACACCCATCTGATTAACCTTAGTTTTTTGTCCTTCTTAGCCATCAAATACCTCAAGGTTGCATGGTCTGTGTGGACCACCACCTTGGTCCCTAACAGATAAGCTCAGAATTTCTCAAAAGCATAGACTATAGCAAGGAGCTCCTATTCGGTAATGGTGTAGTTCTTTTGAGCTCCATTCAGTGCTTTGCTGGCATAATAAATGTGGTGAAACAATTTGTCCTTCTTTTGTCCCAACACAGCTCCAAGGGAAACACTTCTTGCATTACACATGATCTCAAATAGTTTTGACCAGTCTGGTGTAACAATTATAGGGACCTCAACCAGCTTTTTTTAAGGCATTCAAATGCCTTCAAGCAATCATCATTAAAAGAGAACTTAGATTCCTTCTCTAAAAGTTTGCAGAGTGGATTTGCAATCTTTGAGAAGTCCCTTATAAACCTTCGGTAAAAGCCAGCATGCCCAAGGAAACTACGCACGCCCTTCACTAAGATGGGGGTGGTAGTTTCTTAATAACCTCAACCTTGGCTCGAATAACTTCAATCCCTTTTGCTGAAATTTTATGCTCGAGAACAATTTCCTCATTCACCATGAAGTGGCATATTTCCCAATTAAACACAAGGTTGAATTCCATACACCGCTGCAAGGCTCTACTCAGGTTTACTAAACATAACTCAAATGAATCTCCTACAACAGAAAAGTCATCCATGAACACCTTTAGAGTGTCTTCAACCATATCTGAGAAAATAGACATCATAAACCATTGAAAGGTAGCAGAGGCATTACATAACCCAAATGGCATCCTCTTAAACACGAAAGTTCCATACGGGCACGTGAATATTGTTTTCTCCTGATCTTCAAGAGGAATGCATAGCTGATTATATCCAGAATAACCATCCAAGAAGAAATACCACCCCCTTCTTGCCAATCGATTGAGCATTTGGTCCATGAAGGGCATCGAGAAGTGGTCTTTCAAAGTCCATGAATTTAGTTTACAGTAGTCCATGCAAACTCTCGACCCAGTTACACGCTTGAGTGGAATCAACTCATTTCATTCATTTGCAACAACAGTCATGCCCCCTTTTTTGGGCACACATTGAACTGGGCTAACCCATTAACTGTCGAAAATAAGATAAACCACTCATGTGTCCAACCACTTAATAATTTCCTTCTTAACCACCTCTCGCATTGGTAGGTTAAGATGGCATTGGTGCTCAATGGTCGGAGTACAGTCTTCTTCAAGTTGTATCTTATGAGTGCAGATCCTAAGGGGAATGCCAATAATATCTGCAATGGTCCATCCTATTGCTCTCTTGTACCTCTAAAGTACTGAAATAAGTGCTTCCACCTGTTGCTCACCCAAATCAGCTGCAATAATAAAGGGTAGTATGTTTCTATTTCCTAGAAACACATACCTCAGATGCCCTGGTAGTTCTTTCAATTCCAATACTGGTGGCTCTTCAATAGATGGCTTAGCCGGTGGTGTTGGTCAATTAGCAACATCAAGATCTAACTTTTTAGGAGTATACGAGTATGAACCCATTCCTGTCAGAGCACAAACGGTCTCTTTGTAATCCTCAATGCCTTCAATATCAAAATTCATAAGCACTGCAGCTAAAGGTTCGATAGAAAACTTCTCCTCTATAGGCACTTCCTGATCATCCTCATAATATACGTCAACAATTGAGAACACGCTCATTTCCTTATGCTGCTTCATCGATTGGCACACATCGAAGCGTTCAACTTTATCATTCATCCTGAATAAGAGCTCATTATCTCGTAGATCAATCAACACACTTCCATTTATGAGGAAAGGTCGACCCAAGATTATGGGCACCTCAAAATCCACCTCGAAATCTAGAATTACAAAATTGTAGGAAATATGAAGCTAGCCACATTCACCAACACATCATACAACATACCAATAGGTCGTTATACCGACCTATCTGCCATTATAAGTCACATGTTGGTGGGCGTGGGGTCTCCCAAACTGAATTTTTTATAGACTGCTAGCGTCATCAAATTGATGCTCGCTCCCATATCACTTCTCTTTTCTTCATCACAAGATCCTTCATAAATTTAGCATATCCTGGCATTTGTTCAAGTGCCTCAACCAAAGGCACATTCATTGTTAGCTACTTCAACATTGCCATGAATTTACTAAACTTCATATCATCGGCCTTCTTTTTCAATCTTTGAGGAAAGGGAGGTGGTGGTTTTGGGAGAGCATTAACCAATACTTTCTTTCTCTTCTCTTTCCCTTTTTCCAACTCATCAACCTGCTGTTGATTGGAAGGGATATCAATGTCATCCATCTTCTCAGACTCTACTGGATTACCTTCTTCAAGATTAAAATCTTCTTCAATCACCTCATCATTCACAACTTTGCCCAAAAAAGGGCCTGGCAAAACCTTACCACTCCGTGTGGTAATAGCCATGCACAAACCATAATTCTGAGGGTTCTGAATTGTATCACTTGGCAATGTTCCACTCTTTCTCTGATTCAATGTTGTAGAAATTTGACTCATTTGTTGTTTTAACTGTTTGATTGAAGTGGAGTGCAAGTTTATCAACTGACTCATAGAAGACAAATCGGTCTTTATAGTAGTCACCCCAGAGTTGGTAGCCTCAACTCCCTTTAACAATTTCTCCATCATGTTCTCCATGGACATCTTACCAGAGCTAGTTTCCACATTATCTCTACTTCTGGGAGGTACATACAACCCACTTCTATCATTCTTGCTCTTCCAGTTTCCTTGATCTCGATCCTTATATCCAGCCTTATCATAGTAAGTCTGACCTTGATTTCCTTGGATATTGCCTCGAAACCCCCCTAATTATTCAAATAATTTTCCTCTTCTTCTAAATCAGAATCATCTCTATCGTAGCATGCAACAGCCTTCACTTTTTTAGTCTTTGCAGATAATAAGTGCTTGGTCAATAAGTCAATTTGCATCTTCAAATGTGCCATATCTTGATCGCATTCTTCTTATTTATTGAGTTGTTTTGTAGTCATACCAACTGAAATAGTAGGGCTTGCTACCACAGAATCCCTGGTATGCCAAGCTCTGCTTCATTTTGTCATCCGATCAAGCATCTCCGAGGCCTCTTGAAAAGTGAGATCCATAAATGACCCCCTTGTAGCATTATCGACAACTGGTTTTGTAATAAAGTTCAGTGCCTGATAAAGAGTCTTCATCAGATGAATATCTATCATATTATGGTTTGGGCACCACATCAACTTCTTTTTAAACTTCTCCCAAGTTTTGTGAAGAGCTTCGGTTGGGAACTGTCTAATATTACTAATCTCGTCTCTTAACTGTACCCTCTTAGAGTGCAGAAAGAACCTTTCTAGGAAAGCCTCCTTCAACTGCCTTCAGTTGGTTATATAATCGGGGGTCAGTTCATTAAGCCACAATGTTGCCTCCCCAGAAAGAGACAATGGAAATAACCTCAAGCGAATAACATTCTGGCCTACTCCAGGATTATCAAAAGATTTGCAAATGGTGACAAAATTCACCAAATACAGGTTCGAATTATCTCCTGGCAGACCACCAAATAACCCCTTTAGATTCAGGAGTTGGATCATCGTACTGGTGATATTGAATTTTTCTCCAGGTACGAGAGGTGAAGGAATAATAGCTTCAGTTTCTCCTACTCTATCCATTTTGTCATCATCATTATTAAGATCATACTGAGCAGGTTGGTTGTCCTGTCTTTCCCTGAAAGGGTGATTTCGATGTACATTGTGATTCATAGGTGTAGCTACATTCCCAACACGCCTTGGGTTTACTAGATCCAATAATTCATTATCTCCCAGGTCCTCATCATCAGGATTTGGCACTCAACCTAGGTTATCAGCATTTTGCTGATTTACTTGAGCATTAGCCAAGGCGGCTAATCTTTTTACCTCTTGTGGATTAGCCATTCTACCGATCAACTGAGGCTTTGGATGAATTAGTAATAATAGTGAACCTAATATTCATGTATTGTTAATACACAATTATCAACCTGCACACACAAAAACAACAAATAAAAGTAAAGCTTTAGGACCCTTTGACCAAAGGGTCGATTAACAATCACAAACTTATTTGACAATCGTATTCCCCGACAACAACACCAAAATTAGATACGCCCAAATTACAACTCTTTTACAAGAGTGTAAGTGGTTGCTGTCAAATATAGAACCCAACTAGGTTGGGTGTCGAATCCCACAGGGAATACTGCGTTCACTAAGTCTTGTGTTAGTTATTAGACTGTTGATCAAAGATTCCAGAATAAAGGGGGTTTTGATTTAAGTATGAAATAATAGTTTCATTGTAACAGTGAGGCAATATATGTAATAATAGTTGAATATAGAGAAGAAAAAGCTAGGGTTATGTTCACCTTGTAGTTTTTTTTTTATATATTCTAACTATGGGTGTCAAGAATTCATACATGCATGCACTTATAGAGAACGTATTCTAATTCTCAATCCAAGTATTTCTCAACAATCAAGGATTAATTCACTTTAGTTCTCTCGACTCAAAAGTGTTTACTCAATTTATACGAAATCTCCAAGTTGTTAAGACTGTTAAGGCATTAACGTGTGAAATAGAGGTTGGAAACCCTATTATCTGGTCACTACTTTCTTTTCCAAACATTTCTATTAAACAAGTTATGTTTCAATGGTACATTCTCTACATTTGTAACCACGAGAATTCAAGCATAATGAAGAAAGTATGATATAAATAAACTCAATGCATAATGAATTCAAGACCCATAGAAACAGATAATATGCTACAAGATTTCCATAACCCTAACCAATAAGCTTAGCTCCTCATGGACAAAACGTGAATCATCATAAGTTTATCCATCATACCACAGAAAACTAAAAGATGATCTTGGTGTGCCAATATTGAAAACCAGAGGAAAACTCTCTTTCTCTCTCCAAGTTGTAGCCGCCCTTTTCTCTCCTTAAAAAACTTATACAGAATAATCAATAATAATAAAAATTTAGAATCAAGTCTTTTAATAATCTCTTCACTCATAATTTCCTTCTAAGTCCCCAAACTAATTAAAACTGACAAATTATTCTTGAGTATAGTTTCTAGATGTCACATTTGATCCAACAAGCAACTTTTCCTCTTGTGTGATTTATCGTCCGCAACTCACAGTCCCATCATGTCTTTACCTACCTCATCTACACCTGAAATCATGCTAATCACATTGGTTAGCTCAATTACATAAAAGTAGAGTAAAACATAAGAAACTAGGCACTTTTGTTCTCAAAACTTAGCTAAACTATGGGTAAGTTATGGTGCTTAGGCATATAAATACACCCTAGATCAATACCCCATACACAAACTTGCTCATTCTTGATCTATTATCTTCTACTACATGGAGAGCATACCTGGCTAAGAGAGTAAACTTGAGGGAATACTCTTTCACACTCATACTGCCTTGCTTGAGATTGATGAACTCTAACACCTTGTATTCTTTCAATTTTAAGGGGAAGAATCTATCTAAGAAGGTTGTCGCAAACTCTTTCCATTCTATAGGCTCTATATTTTCACCCTTTTCTACCTTCTACTACTTAAACCACGTATAGCCTACATATTATAGTTGATAGGTGGCTAACTCAGCACTCTTAATGGAAGTCTCTCCCGTGATATTTGTGACTTTCTGAACCTGATCGAGGAACTCATGTGGATCCTCTTCAGTCTTAGAACTTGAGAATAAGGGAGAATTTATTTGGGTGAAGTCCTGAATCCTTGCTGCAGCAGTATTGGCCACTGGGTTGGCCGGAACCGTAGTTGGACATTTATTCTAGGCTACTACAGAATGAGCTAGGGTGGTGAAGGCTGCTCTGAACTCTGCGTGGGAGACATGCTCGCCCAAAAGATCTGGATGGACGGGCTGAGGGGCTGACTGGTCACTCGTTCCTCTTCCCTGAGTCCTCTTTGGAGGCATTTTCTATAAACCAAAGGGAACCTAGGATTAGAAAGAGAGTGTAACTGGAGTTCATGCTCACTCGCATGACATGAATACTAAAAGAAGGGAAACTTTTCCTAAAACATCTCGTAGGCTCTTGTCCATAAGTGTGGCGCATAACAAACCCATGCATAAAAATCTACTAGATGTGACTTTCAGACTTCCTAGGACTTTTTTGAACCTTAGGATCTGATACCAAGTTTGGAACACCCCAAGTCTGTATTCTGGACGCTACATGGTGCTCATAATCCTGAAGGACCACAAACTAACCCATGACGGGTACCTGTTGTAATAACTGTGTAATAGATACTATAAGTACTAAAAAATAAAACAATTGTCTTAAAATACTCTTGTCCTAAAAGCCTCTAACGGTCTGAACTGGGGAGTTAATAGAATAAGCTCTCAACTAACTCCATCAACTAAAATAAAACTAAAGTACTGTAAATAATAAGCATGTCATCAAAATATGAGTACTCACCACTACTCTATAAGCTAAGAATCTGAACTGCTAAGGGTTCTCTGGAGCGTCTGAACCTATAATATAAGACATCATAGTGCAAAGAAAAGCATGTGTCGGTACTTTGAATATAGTGGTATGCTCGGTGAGGTAGGCTGATATGCATGGGTTCATATACATACAGAATAATAACTGAATAACATGAAAATGACTGAGTAAGAGTACATGCATGAATACATTGACTGTTAGTGAGATCGTGTTAATGCTGAGTACTGAATTGGAATACTGATAACTGATATCTGAGTTTACAAATACTGTATTACTGATTATCAAAATAACTATATCAGACAGTTCTGAATACTATGGAACCATACTAAATTTCGTGCTGAATTGAGTGACTATGTCTGATAGTCCTGAATCTGTAGAACTGAACTGAGTTTTATTCTAAGACTAAGACTGGAACTGAGACTGATACGGGTATGACCAAGAGGATGCATGTTTGTGAGATGTATTGAACCCGAGACTTAGAGTGTGAAAGTGAAGTGCAAATGAGGACTTAAAGAGGGTCCAAAACCGTCCATATAATGCTCTCCAAGGGCACCCACTTGAAGACTTGAGACTAAGGGGTCATTTTGGATATTTCACACCTTGTTTGTAAACTACTATATAAGGAACCTTTTAGGTCATTTGTTAAGGGACTTTGCTGAATATGGATCTTGTATAACACTTAGAAACATTTCCTCTCTAAGGAGAGAATACCACAAATCTGAAACTTGTAACTAGGGAAATCAACTTGAGTGTGGAATCACACGTGTTGGATTCAAGCTTGTAAACGTTGGATGCTTGGGAGATCGAGGTCACTCTTGTACCAACATAAGAGATAGGTTTGTTTTGTGTGTAGTATTAAAGGTCCAAGAGTGTAACAAGTCTTGGGTTGTTAATATTATTCCCTCATTTGGTCTATCTACCTATCTTTATCTTATTGCACTTTGTAGATTCATAGTGGACTGTTTTTGTGACTTGTTGAATCTGAATTTTGTAACCATTGTGTTCATCTTGTTCATCTTATATTGTGTCTGTTTTGGTGTTGAAAACACACCTCTTTATCTTGTTATTGTGTTGTTGATAGTGAATACGAGAGTGGTCTTCAAAAGGGTCCTTAAATCCTTAAGATTAGTGGACTGTTTTGGAGTTGTTTTGTGTTCTCTTATTTTTCCCGTATCATTTGGTATCAAAGCATGGCTTGATATTGTTCCTACAAGATCAATCATGGTCTTGCTTGTTAGAAAATTAAAAAAAGAAGTGTTAAAAACTGAAAATTCTAGAAAAATAGCAATTTGTCCGTGTTTGTGTTCTTGGCCAAAATTGTGTTCTTTTTGTGTCTTGGCCGAGGTTTGTTTATTTTATGGCTAGATATAGTAGTGTTCTTGTTTTTTTTGTTGATTCTAATGTTAGTTTTCTTGTCCACTAACACTTTGAGTCTAGATCTAAACTTGAGCTTGAACTTGATGAAAGTTGTTGTTGTTAACATAAGCTTGGCCCATTGTTATGGTGGACTGTATTGGCCGTGTGGTTTCTCCTTGATGTTCTAAACTTGAACATGTGATATTGTTGTTACTTGGTGGCTAGAGAACCATTTTGTTGAAGTTGTAGTTGTTTTGGCCAAGTGTTGGAGATATTGTTATTGTGGATTGGAGTTGGCCGTTGGAGTTGTTGTTGTTCTTAAAGATTGTTGTTATTGTTCTTAGTGTGGTTGTTGTTTTTATTGAAGTTCTTCACCTTCCTTCATATATTGTTAGAACAAAAAGTGAATGTTAGATCCTAAAAGGTAAAGGAAAAAAGTGTATGTACTTGTTAGTCTTGAAAGACCCCCAACCACCAAAAGACTTTATATCACTTCTCAACCACTTTTCCATGATTTAAGGACCCATGTTTTAAGGAGAAGTACAATAAAGAAAGTCAAAGTCTTGAAAATTTGAATTTGAAAAGGCTCCAAGACTTGTTTGAATTTCCCTCCTTAAAATAAATTCCACCAATTTCTAAATTATAAATTGACCAAGACTTGACATTGGACAACAAAAATTGTTGAAAATCACAACCAATTATGTGATGCCACATCATCACTGTTACTGTTCATGCAACAATTTTGGATTAAATTTTAGATTTTCTTAGTTTCTTTTTATTGTTCCATAGTTTCGCTTGTTGGTTCCAATACTAATTGGCAAACTAATACTCATCTACTAGATTGTTAGTTAGTCTTTGTGTTCGTTCATTCGTGTTTAGCGTTTGTTGTGTACTTTTATCTTTTTGAATTCATTGTTAGTTCTTGACTCCAGTCCTAAAAGATTTTGTTTGAGTTTCAAACAAAAATCCATTCCGGGACAAGAGTAGACTAGACACTCAATCACTCCCGAACTACAAGCCGACTTTCAACACTTGTGAAACCAAGTGTGAGGTAAAACCGAGAGTGAGAGTGTGGTGAGGCATTTTTTATCTAACAAATTTTTTTGTTTTCTTTGTTTGTTGTGTCTTTTTGTTAGGTACAATGGCAGCCCATAATTTCAATGCCACATGTGATCGTATCAATGACAATATTAAAGATATGAAATGGTACATTGAAATTATACGCCAATTGATACCCAAACTCTACCCACAAAATCCAATTGTCCAAGCACCTTGCGTTGAGAGCTTCCCAGAGAAAGTTGCTGCCCAACTTATGAGTAAAACTTGCCCACCACTGGAGGATATGTGTGATGTGATTAATGAATCTTAAGTGAGTGAAGGATTTAAAGATGTTGGCCAAGAAAAGAAGAGTGAACCTATGAGCCTATGTTGTTGTAAAGATGCTAATGTTTGTTTGGCTCATAGGGTTAATCATGTGCTTAACATATCTTTGAAACTTGATAATGATTCCTTAGAGAGTGAAAGTTCCAAATCTATGCATGGGTTAGATAATTCACTCTTTATGCACAATGTCTTGTTTGAAGATAGTTGATTTACTCCTAATGAATCTAGTGGTGAAAATAATGGTATAGCTTGCCTTGAAGGCTATAACCGATATGCTAACCCACTATGGTGTGAAAATATTCCTCCTAAAGATGGAAATCTCTCCTTGGAAGATGAGAATACTCTTATGGGCAAGGAATGTGTAGTCTTGGAAATGAGTACCCTTGGTAGTTTGCTTGGTGTTCATGATGATCAATTTACTCTTAAAAGTAGTTCACTATTGGGCATGTGAATAGTATGCTTAAAAATTCTCAAGTTAGTGATGATGGTGTCTATAAAATTGATCTTGATAATGCACATGACTCCTTGAACATCTTGTGTGGTAAAACCATTGCAATTAGTTTCGTTCATAGAGGTCATGTGTATAAAAATATTTTTGCGTGTGAATGTGAGAGTGACATTGTAAGGAAAGGAAGGGCTAGCCTCGACTTAGGTCCTTGGCTAATTTTTCCATTTAATCCCGGCACCCTATTGGAATGTGGAAATCTCGACACTCTCCACTTAATGCTTGGTTAAGATGACAAGCAATGTTTGATTGTGGGTTCTAAGGACGGAAGACAAGGTAGACCTTATCTCTTTTTGTTGGTGGTGACCACTTCTTTTGTGCCATTTGTACTAAGTTTTTATATTCAACACAAAGGATTCATGGATGTACTTCAAGTTTGTTCCACCTCGGCATGGCATATTGATATGTGTATTTTTCTAACCCTAACCCTCATGTCATGAGGATGTGTGCTTGTTTGTCTTCTCTTGATTTTGCAAGGCATGGATTCGAGGTCGAATCCTTTTCAAGAAGGGGAAGATGATACGGGTACGACCTCGAGGGTGCATGTTTGTGAGATGTATTGAACCCGAGACTTGGAGTGTGAAAGTGAATTGCAAATAAGGACTTAAAAAGGGTCCAAAATCGTCCATATAATGCTCTCCAAAGGCACCCACTTAAAGACTTGAGACTAAGGGGTCATTTTGGACATTTCACACCTTGTTTGTAAACTACTATATAAGGAATGTTTTAGGTCATTTGTTAAGGGACTTTGCTGAATATGGATGTTGTATAACACTTAGAAACATTTTCTCTCTAAGGAGAGAATACCACAAATCTGAAACTTGTAACTAGGGAAATCAACTTGAGTGTGGAATCACTCGTGTTAGATTCAAGCTTGGAAACGTTGGATGCTTGGGAGATCGAGGTCACTCTTGTACCAACGTAAGAGATAGGTTTCTATTGTGTGTAGTATTAAAGGTCCAACAGTGTAACAAGTCTTGGGTTGTTAATATTATTCCCTCATTTGGTCTATCTACCTATCTTTATCTTATTGCACTTTGTAGATTCATAGTGGACTATTTTTGTGACTTGTTGAATCTGAAATTTGTAACCATTGTGTTCATCTTGTTCATATTATATTGTGGCTATTTTGATGTTGAAAACACACCTCTTTATCTTGTTATTGTGTTGTTGATAGCGAATTCGAGAGTGGTCTTCAAAAGGGTCATCAAATCCTTAAGATTAGTGGACTGTTTTGGAGTTGTTTTATGTTCTCTTGTTTTTCCCGTATCAGAGACTATGGGAGGTAATCATCTAACCTACATGCCCCTTCTCTAACTAATTTGGGGTCTAACCTGTAACCCTAGTTGGAAGGGTGTCTATACCGTGCCACATGTAAGGCCAAGATGTGAGTTAATCCTTTTTAACAGAAAGCTCTTCCGTCAACCCTCACTAATAGGAAAAACTCAAATGAGGTATATCAACCCTAATAATATCTATCAGGAAGATATCTCAACCTATGCTGGCTACATAGTTCTGGAGCACAAGGATTTCTTTGAAGGATCACACCCTCTGCTAGATGGTGAGTCCTCATCCTTGGGTTCACTGGTGCTGAATCCTACTCCCAACTAAAATAGACACTAGACTGAGTTCTAAACTATACTAGGCTGAACTGAGCTATTACTGATATTACTATTTGACTGAACTGAACTGAGTTCACTGAGTTTTGTTGACTGACAGAATACTACTGAATTCTGTTAGCTGACTAAGTTTACCAAGGTCTGAACTGGATACTGAATTAGACTGGACTAATATGGATTCTACTGAGTTTTCTTGAGTTCTGCAACTGACTGAGAGTACTACTGATTGTGTCGTGACTGATATTATTCTATGATTGACCATGGCTCTAGGTAATTAGCTAAATTGTTGGGTACAAGTACCCCCATGACTCTATAGCATAAATTAAGAGACATGACATAACATGAAACATGTAAACTATGAACTTGATCATCATTCATTCATTGGGGCATTTTGACAAACACTTGCATGATATAACTTACACATAAACTATCTTGACATGATTTCATTCTCTTAATATTTCATATGGTCAATTTATGAAGCACTTGGTGAGCATAGTATATGCACATAGTATTGAACAACAAGTGAGCATCATAATTCATCTCTAATTTCACAAGTCTAGGGTTTATCATGGATTCACATGAATCTACACTTATAATGATCAATTTCACATGAGATATATATATGTATATAATCATGAATTAGGAATTTAATCCAAATAGCAATCATAGATACACTTTAATTCCAACCATGGAAATTATAAAATCAATTACTTGAAGTTGAAAAGAGATTCTTGGACTCCAAGGGTGGAAGGAACACTTGGATGAACACTTCACATACCTTGATTCTTGATTTTGAGAAGATTGATGGTAGAATTCTTGAGATTTGAATCTTTAATTAAAAACCCTAAGGCTTGTTCTTGAGAGATTTTGAGAGAAAGTGAGTATACTTTTGTTAATTAGGGAAGAATTTTGTGTTTTGGGGGGCTTAAGGTTAGGGACAAAGACCCAAATACCCTCAAGGACGTGGTCTTTTAATGACTGAAAACTGGGTTACCAACGTGCAGGTCGACGCGGCACGCCAATGGCATCAATGTGATAGCCAACGCATTGTGCCTTGTTCACATCTATTCACTAGAATTGGACGCTGGAAGCTAGGGAAACTAGTAATCAACGCGATAGTTGCTGCGGCGCGCCAAGATCACTTTGATTCACACTTTTGGGACTCCAAAGGAGCATCAAAAAAAGTTCAAAAAATCCAAAACTTGTCAGAAAACACCTACGGACATTCCTGATCATGAATTAACCTAAATGTCAACATTTAATGTACGTAAAGGTCGCAAAAATAAGACTGTCAACCTTCGTAGGTTAAAATGACACTAAGCCTGAGTACTTAGCTAAAATATTCTAAGTCTGGGACCCCTTGACAAGCCTAAAGGACTAAATTAAGCTTAGGATTTTGCGGGGTGTTACACATTTCGCCTTATCAAGCTCGAACCAACCAAGAGGAGAACTACACCTCCTACCATACAATGCATCTAAAAAGGCCATACCAATACTAGAATGATAGCTATAATTCTAAGCAAACTCTACCAAAGGTAGACCCTCAACCCAACTGCCACCATAATCAACCACACATGCCTGAAGCATATCCTCCAATGTCTAAATGGTTCTTTTCACCTGCCCATCCATCCGAGGATGAAAAGTAGTATTCAGACTCACATTAGTACCCAATCCAATTTGAAAAGACCGCCATAAATGAGATGAAAACTGGATACCACGATCAGAGATAATCAAAACAGGTACCCTATGAAACTTCACAATCTCCTAAAGATATAACTTTGCATAATCCTCCACAGAAAAGGTAGTCCTCACTGGCAAAAAGTAAGCAAACTTTGGCATCCTATCCACGATGACCCAAATCAAATCAAATTAGTTCCACAATCGATGAAGACCGGTAACGAAACCCATATTGATTACCTCCCATTTTTATTCAGAAAAATCAATTTCTTGATACAACCTAGCAGGTTTCATATGCTCAACTTTAACTTATTGACAAACCAAACACTTGGCCACAAAATCAGTCACATCCATTTTCATACCATTCAACCAATATATCTCCTTGAGATCATCCTACATAGATGATATATATAATGTATCCCAATTAATGCACCTCATCTAAGATGCTATGCTGCAAACTATCGACATCATGATCTGTAATGCCCCGCAAAATCCTTTTCTAGTCTGAGCCTTAGAGCGTATTTGGTAAAGCGAAAATCTGAGTCTAAATGTTTTAGAAAGATCTTCCCAAGTATGAAATACTTTGAATTGTGTGGAGATCTATTTGATCATGAATTAAGATCATAAAGGTCCCCTAACTCAAGGACGAGTTGAAAGCTTTCCTATCGTTCAAGTTTTAGTGAGTGTCAAAACTTTGTTCAAATTCAATCGATCATAACTCCTGGTATATATCGAATTAGAGGAATTATTAAATATCAAATGAAATATCTTTGAGTTATATTTTCAACGAGACCAATTTCATTAAAAACTGATATCAGAGCAAAGAGTTTCCCACCTTGTGGAAGTCTAAATGTCATCAGCAATTTTTTTCCAACAATTTAAGGACATTTTTGCAAGGGTATTTTGGTCTTTTCCCACCTTTTGGAGTCTCTATAAATATGAGGAACCCCATCAAACCCTAATTTCTTCATCTACTCTTCCAATTCTCTTAAGAGAAAATATCTGGGGTTTCAATTCAAGAACCCTAATCTTCCAAAAATTCATCCATAATTCTTAAAGAATTTTTCAAGAATCAACTTCCTTATAGTGTGGGCTTCGATAATTATTTATTACAAGTGCGAATAAAGTATCAAGCATTAGAATTCATCTAATTTCAAAGATTAAGGTATGTAGATGTTGATTCTTTGGTCCCTTTCATCCAAGAAGCTCAAGAACACTTTTGAAAACTCAAGGATTTTTAGGTTTATGAGTTGTTAATGATTTGTATGAGTTTAAATTGATGTTACATGTGCTTTTGAGTTTTGATTCATGTTTGTTTACAAGATTCATGAGCCTCGACCCTAGTAGGTGGAAACCATGTGATATTTGTGATGAATCTTCCTTATATTGCTTTCTATATGATGTGTTCATGTCAAATGGGTGTAGAAATGGTTGAATAAGGGATGCATGTTCCTCCTAGGTTTGATAAAGATCTTAGGTGAAGCATAAGGACCATTGTAGAATGTTGAAGATGAAACCCCAAATTGTGGGATAGTTTATGCTTGCCTAGTGTTTGATAAAATGCCCAAGTGAATGACTAATTCCATGGTAGTAGGAAATACTCAAATAAGTGTGAACCCATGCATGTCTAGTGTTTGTTAAAGGACCTTAGTGAATACATAGAGATATGATAGTAGTAAATTCCCCAATTATGTGCTCTTGAAATATTCTAATTTTTTAATACGTGCCAAGTGGTTAGCAAGTAAGTTATGACATGATAGTATGAAGTTTCCCCAAGCAATGTGATATCCAAACACATGTCAAGACTAATTTAGGTATGAAATAGTTGAGGTAAAACCTTGTTGAATGGAGTACAATCTAGTAGCATGTTTCCCCTACGTTATTATATGATTGTGATTCAGAGATGCTTAAAGTGACCCCTTGGCGATTGTGATAATGAATAGATGTTTGTGATCCTTAATTGCTTGAGGTGATGTCTTAATGACTGTGAGTTGCTTTAATGATTGTGATGATAAACGAATGCTTGTGATAATGAACGAATGCTTGTGATGATGAATAAATAATTGTGGCGATGACTAATCAAGAATGATTATGCTTTACTTTATGTTATCGAGTCCTGAGGGTATTTATACCAGACAATAGAGTTGTTGTCTAGAGCCCGTGTCAGTTTCTCAATAATTTTAGTCAAGCCATGATTCTAAAAACTTAGTGAACTATAGAACTCTGTATCCTCAGACAAGTGCAGAACTTAAGAAAGCTCAGTAATCTCAGTTATCTCTGTAATCTCTGTATTGCTAGTAGTCTAGCATCAGTCCTGTAATCATCTTAAATCTAATAGTATTTAAGTGATTCAATTCTAATCTTAGAAGCGATTCGAGTAATCTATTTAAGCTCTATATCGTCAGTCAGATACCATGATTCGATACCTTTTTCGTCAGATACGGAACTAAGTAATCTCAGCGTAACTCAGTCAAATCTTTTGAAAAACATGATGAGTATCAGATTCAGTTTAGTTAAGATTTTAGTTCAGAGTCTTTCAGCTGGGAGTAGAAACTAGCTCCGATGGAGGGAAGGGATGGTGGCTCCCTGTTAGAGAGGCCAGGTCATTATGAGCAATCCCTGAACTTTAGAACTGCGTAGCCAACAAAGGATGTAGGATTCCCCATCAGTAGACGCTGTCACCGTCAGTGAGATTTGACTATTATATTGCCTCAGGCCGACTTCCTGTGAGGGATATCCCGTCAGAGAGGCTTGACTAGAGGGGTCTTTACCCCTGACACGGTATTTATACCCTTCCAGCTGGGGTTATAAGTTAGACCCCAACTGTGGTAGGTTGGTGCATGTTAGTTAAGTAACTACTTCCTAAAGTTGCATTTTCAGTATAAATCTTCAAAAATCAGGACTGTGTGGTGCAGTCGTTTATCTTAGTGAGGAACTCAGATAGTTCCATTGATTCATGGACCATCCCGTCAAATAGGCTTGGTCTCATATACAAATTCTCATTATCATATCTAGAGATCTCCCATCAGAGAGGGTTGATCTCAGTCTCAGACCATGTTGAGTATTCTTATTAACATACCTAGAGATCTCCCATCAGATAGGCTTGATCTCCATCTTAGATTCTATTGAGAATTCTTATTGTCAGATTTGGACTTGATCATACTTCGTATCATTGATAATCTCTTCCGAAATGATATGTTAGAAAATTTTATCTCTAATCGTATCAGTCAAAAGAAGTAAGCTCAGAATTCAGTCTTTGATGTAAGTATATCCAGACTCTCAGTTATCAGTATCAGATGAGTCAGTGATTCAGTATCTCGATGTCAGTAGTAAGTTCTATCTGCAGTAAAGTGGTATCTGAGTTTCAGTATCTAGAGTTGTGGTGATTGTGTTCATGGTCTGTGCATTCATGTATGTGTTTTCATGCGGCATCTTCATGATTATTCAGTTTAGATATGGTGCATGTATGAGCCCTTTCATTATCCTACCTTATCTACATACTTGGTATATTCTTGTACTGATGCATTTGCGCTATGGTGTTTTATTTGACACCATAGGTTCAGAGGCACAGGATCCAGAGTATCCTTAGTAGTTCAATCCCAGTCAGCAGCAGAAACTGTGAGTCCTTTTCTTTCAAGGATGAATCTCAGTTTACTATTATTGCTTCAGACTTTGTTTATTTTCTATTTATGGAGTTAGTTGGGGACCTGTCCCATCAACTCCACAGTTCAGACAGTTTAGAGGCTTTTCAAATAGATATATTAGTATTCAATTTTCTGTATTATGAGTATTCATAGATGTGTTGAACCTTATGTCTAGTTTTTGTATTTATTTCAGATATTATGCAGTGTACAGGTACATATATTAGTAAAAAGTTATATTGTGGTCCTTCGGGGTCATAAGCACCGTGTGACATCTCCGGATGGGATCTCGAGGTGTTACAAACTTAGTATCAGAGCCTAAGGTTCAAGAGTGTCCTAATGAGTCTGAAAAATCCGTATCTAGTAGGGTCTTATGCATGGGTGTGTAGCGCACCACATTTTTGTACAAGAGGATACAGGATGTTCTTAGGAGCAGTTTCCCTTCTTTCAGTGATCATTTTGTATGAGTGAGCATTAGCTCAAGTTGGTTCTTAGCCTAATCCACTTGTTTGTTCCAATTAGAGAGTATGCCTCCTCGCAGAGATTTTGTTCATAGGGTTGATGATCAGCCCACACAGCCAATAGATCTTGAGAATGAGAATGTGCCACCTGCAAAGTTTTGGGCAGCTTTTCAGGCGCTAGACCTGTGACTAGTGTTCAAGGCAATCGTCAGGTTGGAACCCTACCTCAGCAAGATGGGGACTCAACCACAGCCAGAATCAGAAGTTTCATAAAAATGAACCCGCTCGAATTCTTTGGGTCTATAGTAGGTGAGGAGCCGCAACTTTATTTGGAGCAGGTGAAGAAGATCACCCAGATTATGCATATTTTTTAGAAAGAGAGTGTTAAGTTAGCATCTTATAGGTTGAAGGATATTTCTCATGATTAGGTAGTGATGTGGGAAAAGAGTAGAGGGGAGAATGCAGCTCCTGTGACTTGGCTAGATTTTCAGAGTACCTTTCTAGATAGGTTTTTCCCGCTAGAGATGAGAGAGGATAAGGTAGAAAAGTTCATGAACCTAAGGCAAGGTTCCATGGCCGTGAAAGAGTATTGTCTTAAGTTTAACAAATTAGCTAAGTATGCTCCTGACTTGATAGCTGACCCTAGAGCAAGTATGAGTGAGTTTGTGACTGGTGTATCCGGATTAGTGTTGAAAGAGTGTAGGACTACTATGCTTCTTAGAGATATGAACCTTGCAAGCTGATGATGCATGCGCAACAGATTGAGGGATATAAAATATAAAGGAGAGAGAGAGAGAGTAGAGAGCCAAGACAGGTAGTCATGGTTTCTCGCAGTCAGGGTCCCAAGGTGGTAGTAGTTCTCAGTATGGTAGTAGATTTTTAGTTCCATATCCATCTTCAACCAGTGTACCCACACCTGTGTTTGGGGGTGTCAAATTTGAGGGAGTGCTAAGCTCCAAATCCCAGAGTAGTACTAGTGGTATTCTTACCCATCTACATTGTGGAGAGTGTGAAAGGTGCCACCAAGGTGTGTGTGGAGCCGGTAGTGATGTATGCTTTGGGTGTGGTGAGCCAGGCCATAGAATGCGAGAATGTAGGGTGCTGACTCAGAGGGGTAGACTTCATGCGTTTCAAGCTCGTCTTGATCGAGAAATATCCCCTGAAATAGACCCGGGTATGTTATGATCCCTTCCTCTTTATGACATGCATCGATACATCCTTTGCTCCTATTTTGAGTTTATACATTGGCATGAGTCATGCATGAGTTTCAGATCTGGATCAGTCAATCATGACCAAGTCTGTAGGTGCCCCGCGCACTGCACCAGTATTTCAGCGAAGTGTGTTTAGAGGGACAAAGAGTCCCAAGGGGAAGATACCCCATAGTATTATGATGTTGCATTCCAATAGATTCATCCCGATGCATGTTCAGATTTTTATTATGAAGTTAGCATCAGTCGTTATTGCATTGTCAAGTCGTACTTTCGAAAGTCAGCTTAGCCGAACATTCATGCATAAGATATGCGCATTTAGTAGAAATGAGTTCATCTTGTTAGTGTGTGGTCAGTCATGTATACTTGAGATCAGCCCAATTATGAGAATTCAGCTATGAGTAGATTCAGTCAAGTATTACATGCACCAGATATGAATCATGCCCAGTGTGAGAACTCTATATATCATTGGTTCCACTTGCGTAAGCATGACTTAAAATGTTTCCATTTCTTGAGTAGGTTCGGTTGATCTGTATTTTTAGTCTATCAAGCGACATTCGAGAACGAATGTTCCCAAGGGGGAGATAATGTAATGCCCCGCAAAATCCTCATCCAGTCTGAGCCTTATAGCGTATTTGGTAGAGCAAAAATCTGAGTCTAAATGTTTCAGAAATATCTTCCAAAGTATGAAATACTTTGAATTGTGTGGAAATCTATTTGAGCATGAATGAAGATCATAGAGGTCCCTTAACTCAAGGACGAGTTGAAAGCTTTCCTATCGTTCAAGTTTTAGTTAGCGTAAAAACTTTGGTCAAATTCAATCGATCCTAATTTCTTGTATATATCGAATTAAAGGACCTAATATATATAAAATGAAAGATCTTTGAGTTATCTTTTCAACGATACTAATTTCTTCAAAAACCGATATCGAAGCAAAGAGGTATACTTATTTACTCCAGCATGTTTGGCTGAGAAACGGAGTGACGACATTCGTGATAAGCTGTCACGAGTGTGATGACCTATCACCAATGTCATCATCCCTGGGCATATTTCTACCCCTGGTGACGACATTTTGTGACAAGCCATCACGCCCATGATGGCCTATCACCAATGTCGTCAACTTTAACCAGAAACTCAAAATTTCACCCTTTTGTGACGACAATTAGTGACTACCTAATCACTAACTTGACGACTTGTCACAGATGTCATCAACTATTTTTTTCCAACAATTTAAGTACGTTTTTGCAAGGGTATTTTGGTCTTTTCCCACATTTTGGAGGTCTCTATATATATGAGGAACCCCATCCAAACCCTAATTCCTTCATCTACTCTTCCAATACTCTTAAGAGAAAATATCTAAGGTTTTAATTCAAGAACCCTAATCTTCAAAAAATTCATCCATAATTATTCAAGATTTCTTCAAGAATCAAGTTTCTCATAGTGTGGGCTTTGAGAATTATTTATTACAAGTGCAGATAGAGTCTCAAGCATTAGAATTCATCTAATTTCAAAGATTAAGGTATGTAGATGTTGATTCTTGGGTCCCTTTCATCCAAAAAGTTCAAGAACTCTTTTCAAAACTTAAAGATTTTTATGCTTATGAGTTGTTAATGATTTGTATGAGTTGAAATTGATGTTACATGTGTTTTTGAGTTTTGATTCATGTTTGTTTACAATATTCATGAGCCTTGACCCTAGTAGGTAGAATCCATGTGATATTTGTGATGAATCTTCCTTATGTTGCTTTCTATATGATGTGTTCATATCAAATGGGTGTACAAATGGTTTAATAAGTGAAACATATTCCCCCTAGGTTTGATAAAGAGCTTAGGTAAAGCAAAAGGGCCATTGTATCATATTGAAGATGAAACCTCAAATTGTGAGTTAGTTTATGCATACCTTGTGTTTGATAAAATGCCCAAGTGAATAAATTAATCCATGGTAGTAGGAAATCCCTAAATAAGTGTGAACCCGTGTATGTCTAGTGTTTGTTGAAGGACCTTAGTGAATAAGTGGAGATGTGATAGTAGTAAATTCCCCAATTATGTGCTCTGGATATATGCTAAGTTTTTAATACATGCCAAGTGGTTAGCAAGTAAGTTATGACATGGTAGTATGAAGTTTCCCCAAGCTATGTGATATCCAAACATATGTCAAGACTGATTTTGTATGAAATAGTTGAGGTAAAACCATGTTGAATGGAGTATGATAGAGTAGCATGTTTTCCCTATATTATTACATGATTGTGATTCAGAGATACTTAAAGTGACCCCTTGGTGATTGGGATGATGAATAGATGTTTGTGATCCTTAAATGCTTGAGGTGATGTCTTAATGACTGTGAGATGCTTTAATGATTCTGATGATAAACGAATGCTTGTGATGATGAATGAATGCTTGTGATGATGAATGAATGATTATGGTAATGACTAGTCAAGAATGATTATGCTTTACTTTTATTTTATCGACTCTTGGGGGTATATATACCCGACAATAGAGCTGTTGTATAGAGCCCATGTCAGTTTCTTGATAATTTCAGTCGAGCCATGATTCTCAAAACTCATTGAACTCTGTATCCTCAGACAAGTGCAGAACTTAAGAAAGCTCAGTAATCTCAGTTATCTCTGTAATCTCTGTATCGCTAGTAATCTAGCCTCAGTCTAATAATTAGCTCAGATCTAATAGTATTTAAGTGATTCAATTCTAATCTCAGAAGTGATTTGATTAATCTATTCAAGATCTGTATCGTTAGTCAGATACCATGATTGGATACCTTTTTTGTCAGATACGAAACTAAGTAATCTCAGTGTAACTCAGTTAGATCTTTTGAGAAACATTATGAGCATAAGATTCAATTCAGTTGTGTTGAGTTAAGATTTCAGTTCAGAGTCTTTCATTTGGTAGTAGAAACTAGCACCGAGCAAGGGAAGAGATGGCGGTTCCCCATCAGAGAGGCCGAGTCATTATGAGCAATCCCTGAACTCCAGAACTGCGTAACAAGCGTAGGATGTAAGAGTCCCTATAAGTAGAGGTTGTCACCGTTAAAGAGGTTTGACTATTATATTACCTCTGGCCAACTTCCTGCGAAGGTTATCCCATCAGAGAGGCTTGACGAGAGAGGTATTTACCCATGGCACGGTATTGACACCATTCCAGCTGAGGCTATTGGTTGGACCACACCTGTGGTAGGTTAGGGCTTGTCAGTTAAGTATCTACTTCCCACAGTTGCATTTCAATATCAATCTTCAAAAATTAGGACTGTGTGGTGCAGTCATCTATCTCAGTGAGGATCTAAGATAGTTCCATTGATTCATGGACCATCTTGTCAGATAGGATTGGTCTCATATACAGATTTTCATTATCATATCTAGAGATTTATCGTCAGAGAGGCTTGATCTCGGTCTCAGACCATGTTGTGTATTCTAATTAACATACCTAGAGATCTCCCGTCAGATAGGGTTGATCTCCATCTCAGATTCTATTGAGTATTCTTGTTGTCATATTCGAAGTTGATCATACTTCTTATGATTGATAATCTCTTTCGAAATAATATGTTAGAAAAGTTGAACTGTAATCCTATCAGTCGAAAGCAATAAGCTCAGAATTCAGTCCTTGATGTAAGTACATCCAGACTCTCAATTATCAGTATCAGATGAGTCAGTGATTCAGTATCTCAGTGTCAGTAGTGAGTTGAATCTGCAGTAAAGTGGTATTTGATTTTCAGTAGCTAGAGTTGCGGTGATTATGTTCATGGTCTGTGCATTCATGTATGTGTTCTCATATGGCATCTTTATGATTATTCAGTTTAGATATTGTGCATGCATGAGCACTTGCATTAGCCTACCTCATCTATATACTCGGTACATTTTTGTACTAACGCATTTGCGCTATGGTGTTTTATTTGACACCATAGGTTTAGAGGCACAGGATCCAGAGTAACCTCAACAGTTTAGTCCCAGTTAGCTTTAGTAGCAGTGAGTCCTCTTCTTTCAAGGACGAATCTCAGTTTACTATTTTTGCTTCAGACTTTGTTTATTTTCAGTTGACGGTGTTACTTTGGGACCTTTCCCATCATCTCCATAGTTCAGACAGTTTAGAGGCTTTTCAGATAGATGTATTAGTATTCATTTTTCTGTATTATGAGTATTCATAAATGTGTTGAACCTTATGGCTAGTTTCCGTATTTATTTCAGATATTATGCAGTGTATAGGTACAGATATTAGTAAAGGGTTAGCTTGTGGTCCTTTGGGGTCATAAGCACCGTGTGACATCTCGAGATGGGATCTCGGGGAGTTACAAACTTGGTATCAGAGCCCAAGGTTCAAGAGTGTCCTAGGGAGTCTGAAAAGCCGTATCTAGTAGTGTCTTATGCATAGGTGTGTAGCACGCCACATTTATGTACAAGAGGCTACAAGATGTTCTTAGGAGTAGTTTCCCTTCTTTCAGTGATCATTTTGTGCGAGTGAGCATGATCTCAAGTTGGTTTTTATTCTAATCCACTTATTTCTTCCAATTAGAGAGTATGCCTTCTCGCAGATATTTTGTCCGTGGGGTTGATGATCATCCCCCACAGCCAATAGATCCTGAGAATGAGAGTGTGTCACATACAGAATTTCGAGTAGCTTTTCAGGCGCTAGCCCAAGCTGTGACTAGTGTTCAGGGCAATAGTCAGGCTGCAACCTACCTCAGCAAGATGGTGACTCAGCCGCAGCCAAAATCAGAAGTTTCATGAAAATAAACTTGCCCAAATTCTTTGGGTCAGTAGTAGGTGAGGACCTGCAGCTTTATTTAGAGGAGGTGAAGAAGATCACCCAAATTATACATGTTTCTGAGAAGGAGAGTGTTGAGTTAGAATCTTATAGGTTGAAGGATGTTTCTCATAATTGGGTAGTAATGTGGGAAAAGAGTAAAGGGGAGAATGTAGCACCTGTGATTTGGCTAGAGTTTTAGAGTACCTTTCGAGATAGGTTTTTCCTACTAGAGCTGAGAAATGCTAAGGTAGAAGAGTTCATGAACCTAAGGCAAGGTTCCATGACCGTGAAAGAGTATTGTCTTAAGTTTAACCAATTGGCTAAGTATGCTCCTCTAACTTGATAGCTGACCCTAGAGCGAGTATGAGTAAGTTTGTGACTGGTGTATTTGGGTGAGTATTAAAAGAGTGTAGGACTTCTATGCTTCATAGAGATATGAAACTTGCTATACTGATGATGCATGCACAATAGATTGAGGAAGATAAGATAAAAGAGAGACAGAGAGTGTGTAAGAGAGACAAAACATTGTCTTGGTTTCTCACAGTCAGGGTCTCAAGGTAGTGGTAGTTCTTAGAATAGTCGGAGATTTTTAGTTCCATCTCCATCTTCAGCTAGTGTACCCGCACCTATGTTCAGGGGTGTCAGATCTGAGGGAGCGCCAAAGCCCAGAGTAGTACTAGTGGTCTTCGTACCCATCCACGTTCTGGAGAGTGTGGCAGGCGGAAAAAAGGTGTGTGTGGAGCTAGTAGTGATATATGCTTTGGGTGTGGTGAATCAGGCCATAGAATGCAAGAATGTAGGGTGCTGACTCAGAGGGGTAGACTTTATGCGTTTCAGGCTCGCCTTTATCGGGAAAGATCCCCTGAAATAGACCCGGATCTGTTATGAGCCCTTCCTCTTTATGACATGCATGGATAGATCCTTTGCTCCCATTTTGAGCTTATACATTAGCATGAGTCATGCATGAGTTTCAGATCTTGATCGGTCAATCATGACCCAGTCTGTAGGTGCCCCGTGCACCGCCCCAGTATTTCAGCGAATTGTGTTTAGAGGGACAAAGATTCCCAAGGGGGAGATACCCTATAGTATTATGATATTGCATTCCATTAGATTTATCCCGATGCATGATCAGATTTTCATTATGAAGTTAGCATCAGTCGTTATTGCATTGTCAAGTCGTGCTTTCGAATGTTAGCTTAGCCAGACATTCATGCATTAGATATGCACATTTAGTAGAAATGAGTTCAACTTGTCAGTGTGTGATCAGTCATGTATTCTTAAGATCGGCCCAATTATGAGAATTCAGCTATGAGTAGATTCAGTCATGTATTACATGCACCTGATATGAATCATGCCCAGTGTGAGAACTCTATATGTCAGTGGTTACAGTAGCGTAAACATGCCTAATGTTTCCGTATCTTGAGTAGGTTTTGTTGTTCCTTATTTTCAGTCTATCAAGCGACATTCGAGGACAAATGTTCCTAAGGGGGAGATAATATAATGCTCTGCAAAATCCTCTTCCAGTCTAATCCTTAGAGCGTATTTGGTAAAGTGAAAATCTGAGTCTAACTGTTTCAGAAATATCTTCCCAAGTATGAAATACTTTGAATTTTATGGGAATCTATTTGAGTATGAATTAATATCATAGAGGCCCCCTAACTCAAGGACGAGTTGAAAGATTTCCTATCGTTCAAGTTTTAGTGAGCGTCAAAACTTTGGTCAAATTTAATCGATCATAACTCCTTGTATTTACCTAATTCGAGGACCTACTATTTATCAAATGAAAGATCTTTGATTTATATTTTCAAAGATACCAATTTCATCAAAAACCAATATCACAGGAAAGAGTTACGTCTATTTTACTCCAGCATATCTGGGTGAGAAACGGAGTGACTACATTCGTGATAAGCTGTCACGAGTGTGACGACCTATCACCAATGTCGTCATCCCTGGGCATATTTCTACCCTTGGTGACAATATTTTGTGACAAGCCATTACGCTCGTGATGGCCTATCACAAATGTCGTCAACCTTAACCAGAAACTCAAAATTTCACCCTTTTGTGACGATAATTCGTGACGACCTATCACCAACTTGATGGCTTGTCACGGATGTCGTCGGCTATTTTTTCCAGAAATTTAAGGATATTTTTGCAAGGATATTTTGGAATTTTCCCACCTTTTGGAGGTCTCTATAAATATGAGGAACCCCATCCAAACCCTAATTCCTTCATCGACTCTTCCAATTCTCTTAATAGAAAACATCTAGGGTTTCAATCCAAGAACCCTAATCTTCCAAAAATTTATCCATAATTCTTCAAGATTTCTTCAAGAATTAAGTTTCTCATAGTGTGGGCTTCGAGAATTATTTATTACAAGTGCGGATAGAGTTTCAAGTGTTAGAATTCATCCAATTTCAAAGATTAAGGTATGTAGATGTTGATTCTTGGGTCCCTTTCATCCAAGATGCTCAAGAACACTTTTTGAAACTCAAATATTTTTATGTTTATGAGTTGTTAATGATTTGTATGAGTTGAAATTGATGTTACATATGTTGTTGAGTTTTTATTCATGTTTGTTTACAAGATTCATGAGCCTTGACCCTAGTAGGTGGAATCCATGAGATATTTGTGATGAATCTTCCTTATGTTGCTTTCTATGTGATGTGTTCATGTCAAATGGGTGTATAAATGGTTGAATAAGCGAAGCATGTTCCCCTAGGTTTGATAAAGAGCTTAGGTGAAGCATAATGGACAATGTAGCATGTTGAAGATGAAACGCCAAATTGTGAGTTAGTTTATGCATGCCTAGTGTTTGATAAAATGCCCAAGTGAATGAATTATTCCATGGTAGTAGGAAATCCCCAAATAAGTGAGAACCCGTGCATGTCTAGTGTTTGTTGAAGGACCTTAGTGAATAAGTGGAGATGTGATAGTAGTAAATTCCCCAATTATGTGCTCTTGATATATGCTAAGTTTTTAATACATGCCAAGTGGTTGGCAAGTAAGTTATGACATAATAGTATGAAGTTTCCCCAAGCCATGTGATATCCAAACACACGTCAAGACTAATTTAGGTATGAAATAGTTGAGGTAAAACCTTGTTGAATGGAGTACGATCTAGTAGCAAGTTTTCCCTACGTTATTATATGATTATGATTCAGAGATGCTTAAAGTGTCCCCTTAGCGATTGTGATGATGAATAGATGTTTGTGTTCCTTAAATGCTTGAGGTGATGTCTTAATGACTGTGAGATGCTTTAATGATTGTGATGATAAACGAATGCTTTTGATGATAAATAAATTCTTGTGATGATGAATGAATGATTGTGGTGATGACTAGTCAAGAATGATTATGGTTTACTTTTATGTTATCGAGTCCTGAAGGTATTTATACTCGATAATAGAGTTGTTGTTTAGAGCATGTGTCAGTTTCTTGATAATTTCAGTCGATCCATGATTCTCAAAACTTAATGAACTATAGAACTTTGTATCCTTAGACAAGTGCAGAACTTAAGAAAGCTCAGTAATCTCAGTTATCTCTATAATCTTTGTATCACTAGTAATCTAGCCTCAGTCCTGTAATCAGCTTAGATCTAATAGTATTAAAGTGATTTAATTCTAATCTTAGAAGCGATTTGAGTAATCTATTCAAGCTCTATATCGTCAATCAAATACCATGATTCGATACCTTTTCTGTCAGATACGGAACTAAGCAATCTCAGCGTAACTCAGTCAAATATTTTGAGAAATAGGATGAGTATCAGATTTAGTTCAGTTGTATTCAGTTAAGATTTCAGTTCAGATTCTTTCATTTGGGAGTAGAAACTAGCACCGAGCGAGGGAAGGAATGGCGGCTCCCCGTCAGAGAGGTCGAGTCGTTATGAGCAATCTCTGAACCACAGAACTACGTAGCCAGCGCAGGATGCAAGAGTCTCAGTCATTAGAGGCTGTCACCATTAGAGAGGTTTGACTATTATATTCCCTCAAGTCGACTTTCTGTAAGGGTCATCCCTTCAGAGAGGCTTGACCAGAGAGGTCTTTACCCATGGCACGGTATTGACACCCTTCCAACTGGGGTTACAGGTTGGACCCCACCTGTGGTAGGTTGGGGCATATCGGTTAAGTAACTACTTCCCACAATTGCAGTTTCAGTATAAATATTCAGAAATCAGGACTATGTGGTGCAGTCGTCTATCTCAGTGAGGAACTCAACTAATTCCATTGATTCATGGATCATCCCGTCAGATAGGCTTGGTCTCATATACAGATTCTCATTATCATATCTAGAGATCTCCCCTCAGAGAGGCTTGATCTTAGTCTCAGACCATGTTGAGTATTCTTATTAACATACCTAGAGATCTCCCGTCAGATAGGCTTGATCTCCATCTCAAATTTTGTTGAGTATTCTTGTTGTCAGATTCGGACTTGATCATACTTCTTATCATTGATAATCGCTTCCAGAATAATATGTTAGAAAAGTTGATCTCTATCCTATCAGTCGAAAATAGTAAGCTCAGAATTCAGTCCTTAATATAAGTACATCTAGACTCTCAGTTATCAGTATCAGATGAGTCAGTGATTCAGTATCTCAGTGTTAGTAGTGAGTTAAGTCTGTAGTAAAGTGGTATTCGAGTTTCATTATCTAGAGTTGCGGTGATTGTGTTCATGGTCTGTGCATTCATGTATGTGTTCTCATGCGGCATCTTCATGATTATTTAGTTTAGAAATTGTGCATGCATAAGCACTTGCATTAGCCTACCTCGTCTACATACTCGGTACATTCCTGTACTGACGCATTTGCGCTATGGTGTTTTATTTGACACCATAGGTTAAGAGGCACAGGATCTAAAGTATCCTCAGCAGTTCAGTCCCAGTCAGCAGCAGTAGCAGTGAGTCCTCTTCTTTCAAGGGCGAATCTCAGTTTACTATTATTGCTTCAGAATTTATTTATTTTTAGTTGATGGAGTTAGTTGGGGACATGTCCCATCAACTCCACAGTTCAGACAGTTTAGAGGCTTTTCAGACAGATGTATTAGTATTCAGTTTTATATATTATGAGTATTCATAGATGTGTTGAACCTTATGGCAAGTTTCCGCATTTATTTCAGATATTATGCAGTGTATAGGTACAGATATCAGTAAAGAGTTAGCTTGTGGTCCTTCGGGGTCATAAGCACCGTGTAACGCCTTGGGATGGGATCTCGGGGTGTTATATGATCACAAACCTACCTTGGTACTGCAAAGTACCTTTATCACTGATCTCAAAGACTATTACCTTATGCATACCCACATTACTCTTGATTCTCACCAAGATGGAATCTAGCACTTGTTTCTTCATAATCTTTGAACCAAAAGATGACTGAACCATTTCCTGTACCATCACACAACCATATTTTGAGTCTAAGATCCAAAATCCAAGATTAGCCAAGCGGTGAATATCCTTCACCAATTCCTACCTGCCTTCCTCCACAGGAGCCAAACTCCATATAGATAACCTTGTAAGAGAACCAACAACCATGTTAGCCTTACATGGTGATAGTAAAGACTCATGTCATAGTCTTTGAGAAGATCTAACTATCTCGTTTTCTTGAGATTTAGCTCCTTCTGAGTGAACATAAACTATAGAATCTTATGATAAAAAAAGATGTCTACGTTCACTCTACACAAATAATGCCGCTAGAATTTCAAAGCAATGACCACCTCAAACATATCTAAATCATTAGTAGGATAATTCCTCTCATGCACCTTCAATTACCTAGCAGCATAGGTAATCACCTTCCCATTCTATATCAAGACACAACCAAGCCCTACTCGAGGTGCATCGCAATAAACCACATCAGTGGCCTCTGGCAATATCAAAATTAGAATCGAAGTTAGATTATGTTTCAACTTCTCCAAAGTCCACTCACAAGTATTCGACCAAGAAAACTTCACCTTTTTTTGAGTCAACTTGGTTAAAGGAGTAGCTATCGTCGAAAAGCTCTCCATAAACCATTGATAATACCCAGGAAAACCCAAGAAGCTCCGAATATTGGTTAGAGTCATGGGTCTAGCCCACTTTTTAACCACAACCACCTTTTGATGATCCACCATGATCCCCTTTCTAGAAATAATATGATCAATAAAAGTCATAGCAATAAACCAAAACTCACACTTTGAGACCACACAGGGGTGATTAGCAAGATCTACCTCACTATTGCAATAAACCATAATGTCATCATTAAACAAAATGACAGAGATTTAAGAACTACCTGAAAACCCATTTCATCAAGTCGGTAAACACCGTCGATGCATTAGTCATACCAAATGACATTACCAAGAATTCAAAGTACCCATAACAAGTACGAAAAGCCGTTTTAGGGATATCATCCTCCCTAATCTTAAGATAATGATGCCCATACCGAAGATCTATCTTAGAGGAAAACTTGGGACCTTGCAACTGATCAAACAAGTCATCTAACCTTGGAAGAGAAAACTTGTTCTTGACTGTTACCTTATTCAACTGTTGATAGTCAATGCACATCCTTAGGGTACCATCCTTCTTGTGCAGGAACAACGCTAGTGCACCCCAAGGGGATACACTAGGTTGAATAAATCCCTTATCCATATTATCCTTAAGTTGCTACTTGAGTTCCCTCAACTTAGTCGGAGCCATTCTAAAAGAAGGAATAGGTATTGGAGAGTTTTCAGAACTAAATCAATACCAAACTCTATTTACCTATAGAAGGAACACTAGGAAGATCATTTGGAAAGAACTTTGGAAACTCATTTACCACCAGAATCGAATGAAAAGAAGAAACCTCCGAGTTAGAATCTTTAACCTAGACCATGTGATAAAGATAACCTTTATAGATTACACTTCGAGCTCTAACATAAAAAATTAAACTTCCACCTAGGAGCTAGGGAACCACTCTCCCACTATACAATTGGTTCACCAGGGAACCTTAAGAGAACCTTACAGGTTCGACAATCCAAGGACTTGTAACTAGAGTGTAAACAATCCATCCCATGAATAACACAAAGTCTACCATATCAAATTCAAACAAATCCACCAAAGTCTGCCTACCATTAACATATACCACACACACCCTATAGACTTTCTTAGAAATAACTGAGTCACCTATCGAGGTAGAAACAAAGAAAGGATCTGATACAACCTCAAGATCCAAACCAAAACACATTGTTACATATGTGGTCACATAGGAAAGAGTGGACCCCAGATCAAGAAAACAATACACGTTATGAGAAATGAGTTTTAATATACCAGTAACAACATTAGTTGATGCCTCAGATTTCTATTGAGATGCAAGAGCATACAATTTATTCAGGTGCGTACTGGTATCAGAAGTAGGAGAATACACCAAAGCTGCACCACTAGGCACAGAAGTAGAAGATGAAGTAACCAAAGCTTTGACCGCTCCCAAAGCTCCCTTACCAACCCGACAATTCTTGAGCATATGTCTTGGCTAACAATATTTAAAACACTTGTCTCTACCTTGGTAATAATAGCCTTAATAAAGATGACCATAGAATCGACAGAAGGGTATAAAAATCTGACTGACCCTAACTCGCCTGAGATTAGCCACCCTATTCCTAAAAATTATCACTACCTTGCAAACGCCTGTCACCCTGCATTTAATAAGAAGCCTAGCAGTAGAGAAGGAACAAAAACTCTACCACTTATTCTTTAGCCATTTACCTCCTTCCTAACTACCATGATGCTAAGCACCACTCTGTTTAGAGAACTTGCTCCTCTTACCCTTCATTTCCCCAACTCTTCATGTTTCCCCTTTTTGTCCTCCACCTTTTGCGTGTGGACAACCCACCTTAAAATATTCATATCCTTAACCAGCAAAATAGTCTAGATTTTAAGGATCAAATCCTAATATAGCTCAGAAGAGAACTTTATCATTCCCTCCCTCATTTAGCCACCAAATCAAGAGCATACCTTGATAATTGATGAAAACTTAAGGTACATTCCTTGACAGACGTCTTACTTTGCATGAGATTCACAAACTCCTCCGTCTTTGCCTCCCTCAGCACTTGAGGAAAGAAATAATCTAGAAAAGCATTAGAAAAAGCATCCCATAAGGACAACTCCTTCACATCACCTCTATACCTATACCACTTCTCGTATCATTAGCATGCAATATCCTTGAGCTGATAAGATGTAAAGTTTACAACCTTCCACATTAGTAGCCTGCATCACCCTGAATATCTTCTACATTTCATCTAAGAAATTTTAAGGATCCTACTTCACCTTTACACCAGTAAAGGTAGGAGGACTTAATTTCATAAATTGCGGAATTGTGGCCTTAGTTGATAACCCACCAGACGTATCCTACTCAGCCTGAGCTGCAACTAACTGAGCAATAGTATGAATAGATTGGCAATATTCTGCATTAGTCACCTCACCATGAGGAGGACTAATAGCAATCAGAGGAACTCTAGAACAATCAAGGATAGGACACAGAGAACGAGTGCAAACTCAAGGTATAAGACGTACCTTATCAACATCATCCCTAGATAGGACAGAAGAATTTTCTTGTGTTCTAGATAGTTGAGCCATGATCTAAAAGTGAACAACCAAGGATTAGAGAAGAATTCTAGGACTTAGACTCCAATCTTTAAATAGAATACAAAGAAAGTGAAATATTTCTAAATGCCCTGTAGCCTCTCTCTTATGAGTGTGGCATGCTACACCTTCTTAAAAGAGACCCTACCAGACATGTCGTTGTGGACTTCTAATTGACCATGAACCTAAATCTCTGATACCAACTTGACCCGACCCAATCGGAGTCCTTGTCTTTATGGGTATCCCAAGTCTGATCGAGACTAGAGACCACCCTATTACCCAACCTAACCTCCAGCCATTACCTTGAGTTAGCTGAATTTCAATCATAAAACAAGTAACATAACTATCCTAATTATAGACTCTGCGATAGGATCACAACTGTGACCGACCAAATTGAGTACAACCATCCCATCCCAACCGTCAAACTATACCAAGCCAAACCAAAACCATAAATTTGACCATTACTAAATAAATTTCACTAATAATTAAATATATGATCTCAAAATAAAGTATGATGGAACAATGAGAAATTTTGTCCAATGAGGTCAGCCCTAATAATAATGCCAATACTAAGGTTGACACCAATACTGATCCCACCTATTCCAACCTATTGTAGTGCCATAAAAGCCTCTAACTAAAAGAATACATATCTAATAGGGACATGCCCCTAACTATAGCTAAATCTAATATCCATTAATCATCCAGAGTATGAAATGACATCCATGAAATAAAGCCTTTAAATTAGATGGAAACTCACCACTTAAATCCAAAGCTGACCTCTAAATATCTGAATGCTAAGAAGAAGGAGTAGAACGGTCAGTTCCTACATCATGTGGGATATAGCTGCTCGAAGACAAGATAGTCGGTTAATGCTAGCATGAACTCAGGATAAGGAAAAAATAATGTCGATAATAAAACAAAGTAAAACCATCTATATACACACAAACCATACATATATATATATAACCATGATGGGAAAAGGAATCAGTTTTAGCATTTCATTAAAACCTTTACCCGGGATGTGTTTCTTTGTCGTCCTAAAACTACCCATGGGGAACATTGGTTCAGCTCTCCCTGTAGAAAGGACCCCGGTGAGAAAAGCCACACGACCAATAAAAATAACCTGGGAAGACTAGTATATCCCCCAAAATATATAGTGTGACATTATACATATGATCATTAGGACCAAACCGTACATTGACAAATATGTGTTTCAAGTTTTAATCCCCCCAAGACCTCCACCTTCAATGGCTTTGCAATACCCCCTTTCTTTAAGCCCAATTAAAAACATTTTCCAACTAAACCATTATGCCATTAATATTGACCAGGGCTATTAATAGTGTTATCCTCATACCGACTATAACTTCCAGGTATTGTCCTTAGCCAATCCTTAGAGGATTCTAATTAAACCAAAACCATGGCCACCAAGGCCTTTCCAATCTATTTAAAACCATTTAAACCATTCAAACCATTCATATCATTTAGGGTTCCATTACCAAGTTAAAACCATGCATAAGTTCCATTGAAAAACAAATATTATATTGAAAGCATGGTTATAGGTATTTGATCAAACACATTGGGGGCATAGTATTCCAAAACCAAATCCATTATGAAATAAGCATTACGATACAACCAATTATCCAAAACCACCATTAATGCATATAAAAGATAATTAAAACATGGGAAAACCATAACCAAGAATTTATAACTAAAACCCCCAAATCATATTTGAATACCAAAAATCATACAATATTCAAATCATAAAAACATTTTACAAAGCCATGCCTTTAGTTGGAACTAACAATAAAGGAAAAGAACATGCATTAAAAATATGATGATGGAGACAAATCACCAAGATAAGCCCCAATTTACTCCTTAAGATGAAACCTTGGCTTTCTTTGCCCAAAACTCTAGAGAGAATTTAAGAGTGTTTTCTAAGTTTTTAACATTAGGATAATAGGGCAAATAACCTCCCAATAGGAATATAATTTGTGGGACCTCATTAGGATAAGTGGGGAAATATCCAAATTGCCCTCACTTAAACTACATTTAATTCCCGCTATAGGGTATGATTGACCCTTACGAGTTGTACCCATCCTGTATGAGTGGTACCCACCTCTCATACCTTAGGATTACCCATTGGACCCAACACTGTCCAAGGTATGACACATCCAAACCCAAGTCATATCCAGGTGTATGAATAGTACCCACAAACTATACCCCTAGTAGAATAGAATCTAGGAGGTTTGAATATTGACTACCATACGAGTCTAGAATATAACTCATACCCTAGATTAAAACTCATGGTGAGCCATTTGTACTCATATCCAACTTAAGTTACCAAGTCTAAGATTAATTGAAGTAACCAAATAACTCATACCCAACAATACAACACGTACCACCCAAATCATACCCATTCTAGTAACTACATCCATCCCATAAACCAACACTGGTTAGCGTACGGCTGGACAATACCACCTATACCCAAGTGTATGACTCATTTCCCAAAGTCATATCTTTCCAAAAACTAGAAATCAAGAAAATTTTCTAAGGTCCAAAAACTAGGGTGTTTCAGGTTCATCCTGGTTTGACAAAAATATATCATGATCTTAAGAGATTTATTGGTGGAATAATATGAAGTGTAATATTGAAATTTTTTGGCTAACTACATAATTGTGTCAGCAAGTGAAGGTGGAGCACTTGAGGCCGGTAGGTTGACTCAAGAGATTGAGCTGGCAGTATGGAAATGGGAAATAATTAATATGTATTTGGTTACAGGTCTTCCGTGGTCTCTCCATCCGTTTGATTCTATATGGGCCATCATCGTTAGGATAACTAAGTTCTCTCATTTCTTTCCTATGAGGACTAATTTTTTTCTTGAGGACTTTGCAAAGTTGTATACCTAAGATATCGTGAGGTTACCTGGTGCTCCAGTTTTTATCATTTTTTATTGTGGTAACCATTTATCATCTCACTTTTTGAGGCTATTCTAGGGATGCTTGGGGACTAAGGTAACCCTTAGTACCACTTTTCACCCAAAGACAGATGGGCAAGCAAAAAGAAGAAATTCAGGCCTTGGAAGATATGCTTTGAGCTCTGTGTATTTTATTTTAGTGGTAGTTGGGTTTATCACTTACCTCTCATAGATCTCGCATATAACAATAATTATCACTCTAGCATTGGTATGGCTCTGTTTGAGTATTTATATGGTAGGAGGTGTAGGTCTCCTATTGGGTTATTTAAGGTTTGTGAAAGTATACTATTTGGCCCTCATTTGGTTCACCAAGCCATGGAGAAGGTGAAGTTGATTTGGGATAGGCCTACTGGCCAAATTCGCCAAAAGTACTATGTGGATGTGTGACAAATAGAGTTAGAGTTTAATGTTGGTTACTAGGTGTTCTTAAAAGTGTCTCCCATGAAGGTTGTGATACGATTTGCAAATAAAGGGATGCTCAATCCCCATTATGTTTGTTAGTATTTTGTTTTGAAGATGGTTGGTTATGTTGAATATGAATTTAAGTTTCCTTCTAGTTTAAGAACCATTCATTCGGTGTTCCATATTTTGAAATTGAGAAAGTCTTGGGTGATCCTTCATTGGTTGTTCCTTTTAAAGGTGTAGGCATTTTGAATTCCTTATTTTATGAGAAAGTTTTAGTGGAGATATAGGATGGATAATTTCATCGGTAGCAGATAAAAGATGTGTCTTTGGTAAAGGTTATTTGGAGGAACCAAAAGTTTGAGGAATCTACTTGGGAAGCCGAGGAGAAAATGAAGTCTAAGTATCCGTTCCTATTCATTAGTATTGAAAATCGTGCTTAAGGTATGTGTGTGATCTCAACATTATAGTTTTCTGTCTTTGTGAAAGGTAAGTGTGTAAGTGTTTGTGTTAAATTATGTTAACACCCATCTTTTGAGGATGAATGATCCTAAGGGGGAGAATGTAACATACCAGATTTTTGGTCCTTAAAAATTTTGAAAATTTTATCCTCATTGTCCAGACTACTTCTTTGTCTTAAGAGAGCACCACAATTGCAGATTAATTATTTCTTTAACTTAAGGTGTTCCACCTATCAGGGCAGTTTATCTCCCAGCTAGAGGTAAGATGCATGGTCATAATTTAGAGTCCTCGTGAAGGTTCTTAGGTAGGTAGGATAGGTTATCGGTTAGGTGTCCATTTAGGTGAAAAGCATGGTTAGTTGTATGCCATACCTGCTAGACCTGAGGCTGAGTCTTTGAATATTTTTATCACAAGTATGATCTCGGTGTACCATTTAGTCGGGTTTTCCTTTGTTTGATCTGAGATCCACTTATTCTTATATGTCTTCTTATTATGCTCCACAGTTACAGTTAACCTGGGATTTCATTATCTATGCCATTATGTGTATCTACTCTTATGGGTGATTCCTTAATAGTGGATTAGGATTTCAGATCATATCTTATAACTGTTTGAGATCTTAATAATCATGTTGATCTTATTATTTTAAACATGGTGGATTTTGATATAATTTTAAGCATGGATTGGTTATCCTAATATCATGTGGTCCTGGACTATTTTGCGAACACTGCTACATTCGCCATGCCCGACGTACCCTTGATCGTGTGGCAGAAGCGGTTAGTCGTGAGCTGATGAGGATTGTTTCTTATTTTCATGCTAGCAGGCTTATTTTGAGGCCTTGGAAATGGTATCTCACTTATATTTGTGATGTTATAGTGGATAGTTCGTCACTTGACTCTATTCCTATAATTCATAAGTCTTTGATATTTTTTATATTGACGTACCAGGCTTCCTCCTGAGTCTGGTATTGAGTTTGTTATTGATATTATGTTGGGCACCTGACCTATTTCTATAGCACCTTATCATATTTCTCATACCGAGATTAAGGATCTGAATTAACAACTTTAGGATTTTTTTGGTAAGGGTTTTATTAGAATGAGTGTGTCTCCTTAGGGAGCTCCTATATTTTTTGTGAAAAATAAAGATGGCTCCATGCATATCTTTATTTATAATAAGCAGCTTAATAAGGTGAAAGTAAAGAATCGTTATCCTATGATTCGCATTAATGGTTTGTTTGCCCAGCTAAAGAAAGTAGTAGTGTTCTCTAAGATTGATTTGACATCTGCTTACAATCAATTAAGGATTCAAGCCGAGTATATCACAAAGACAAACTTTAAGACTCATTATGGTCATTATGAGTTCCTAGTGACACCTTTTAGATTGACAAATACCCTAGCTTCATTTATGGATATGATGAACCATGTGTTCTTGCCTTATTTGGATTCTTTTGTAATTTTATTTATCAGTGAGATCTTTGTGTATTCGAGCAGTAGTAAAGAGCATATGCAAAATCTAAGGATTGTGCTCCAAACTTTGAGTGATCATGTGTTTTTGGCAAATTCTCTAAGTGTGCATTTGTAATTGAGTCGGTGACATTCCTTGGATATTAGGTGTCTAAGGATGGGATTATGGTAGACGAAGCAAAGATTGAGGCTATTTATTTTTGGGCCTTACCAATATCTCCGACTGAGGTCCGTTGCTTCATTGGTTTTGCTGGATACTATAGATGGTTCGTTGAGAGTTTTGCTACTATTGTAATGTCGATGACCAGATTGTCTCGGAAGGAGGTTTTTTTTTTAGGTTTTGAGGAGTGTGAGTAGAGCATTGGAAAACTCAAGGGATTTCTCACTTCAGCTCCTATTTAAGCTTTTCTGTTGAGGGTGAGGGATTCACCATTTATTATGATGCTTCTGGTGTTGGTTTAGGTTGTGTATTTAATAAGTGGGGTCGTGTAATTAGTTATGTGTCAAGAAAGATAAAGGCGCACGAGTGCAACTACCCCACTTATGATTTGGAGTTGGCAGCGAAAGTTTTTGCACTTAAGATTTGGAGACATTAACTTTATAGTGTGCATTATGAGATGCTCATGGATTATCATAGTTTTCAGGATTTCATGACGTAAAGAGAACTTAATGCTAAGCAGAATAGATGGATGGAATTGCATAAGGATTATGATATCCCAACTTTTATCATCTAGGCAATATGAATTTTGTAGCAGATGACTTGAGAAGGTAGGCAGTGAGTTTGGCTTGTATTTTAGTTTCTTAAAGGTTGTTGGTATGGGATATTCAGTCCTTGGCCAACATAATGGTACAACTTGATATTTCATACCTTACGATGATTTTACCAATATTATAATCAATGTTCCCAACTATTGTTATTCCCACAAATGTTTTCAGCTAGACTTTCATCCTTTCAACCCTCGAAAAAAGTTGAGACCAATATTTCGGAAGAAATCAATCATGGAAAGTTCCAAGGTATAGATTTCTCAAAACCTATTCCTAAAGTCTATTATGAAGCTGAAGCTTCGGCTGTTTCTGATTTGGGAAGCCCTACTTTTAGCGATATGAGACCTAAGGGTCATGGAATAAAAACTTCCATAGATGTTCTCTCTGCCAACAACTTTATCCCTAACAAAGCTGAATTAAGTCGATTATGGAACTTACCTGAGCATCAGCAGAAAATAGAATAGTATAAAAAAACCTATTCTAGAGACCAACGAGTCTCCATTAGAGACAAATGGTTTGCTGATATGGCAAGATTCGGAACCAAAATAGAGTTCTTCAAATGGTTTGAATATTCAGGCCAAATGGGAAATCAAAAAGACTCCCTCCAGGTCCTGATTAATAAGTGGCATACTAAGAATGCTATCATAGAAAGCTCCATTCCTCCCTTGGAAGGAATCAGTATTCCTTATAGAGATAGTATTATTCAAGCTACTCTTTTCAAAAAGGCCATGGGAAAAGATACCGCCCTTATCACAATGGCCGATATTGATAGATTTCTTGAGCAAAACAACTACACCAATCAGTTGTTGTATGTTGTTGCCAAACAAATTGAATAATCCTCCAAAGGCTCTACTTCGCTTGGTGATAAGCCTTGTACTTCCAAATACAATCCTCACATAAAGGCTAATCCCATTTTTAAAATCCATAAATTTTCTAGAGATAAGTTCCCTAAGATCACTAGCCAAATCTCTGCTGATACAGAAATTTTAGAACAAATCAATGATCAGTTTATAAAGCTTAAACTTTTCGGTAGCAAACCCACCAAAAAAACTATCGCAAAACCTTTCGGTAATAAACCTACCGAAAAACCTATTGCAAAACCTTCTGGTAGTAAACCCGCTGAAAACCCTAGTCCTTCTAGAAGTAAACCTGCGATTGATGAAATTGGGATGATTAATAAATCTAAGGAACAAATTCATTACATCAAAACAGGTCAATATCATAACAAAAAGAATTTTTATGCTAGGCCCTCTTTCCCGTATATGCAGTTCGAGGAAAATGTTTTCCTTTCATCATCTTCTAATGATGGAGGAAGCATAACTGAATGGAACATTGATGGCCTTACTGAGCATCAAATCTATAATAATCTCCATGAGATAGGGATTTCTATTACTGCCTATAAGCTCAGGACTAGTGGGGATAAACATTTCGCTCATATGCTAATAGCTGGATTTACTGGAATGTTAAGACACTGGTGTGACAATTATCTCTCCGAAGAGGAAAATAATTAGATTCTTGAGGCGGTCACTTACAAAGAAGTCATAAATACTAAAAATGATGTTCATACTACTACAATAGAGCCTGTAAAGGATGCTACTACAACTTTACTCTATTACATAGCCAAATATTTTATGGGCGAACCTAAACCTTTTCAAGATAGGAGTCTTGAAATCCCAATAATCTCAATTGTAAGAAGTTAGGAGATTTCAAATGGTACACAGATATGTTCATCCAAAAGGTCATGATTAGGGTAGATTGAAATAATGATTTCTGGAAAGAAAGATTTATTAGTAGCCTCCCTTCTCTGTTTTCTGAAAAGGAGCCCATCCACCAGCCCGTTCAACATCAGGCCATCATGGAATGACCAAAAAAAGTTCTCGTTCCTAGGAAAACCTCCACCCATAAATCCTACCCTCACGATAAATCCTTTCCTAGCCTTACTAAGCTCCTCTTCCTCAAATCCTACGAAGAAACCCTTCATGAAATAATTCGAACCATGTTAGCTTTCTCCATTCGGAAAACCAAGATTTTCCGCAGTTCAAACTAAAGAAAGTTATGCAATGAAAACTCCTGAGAGTTATTCATAAGAAGTGGCACCTTAAGCCTCCCCAGCCCAAAAGGTTAAAGAAACCTTTACTAATATTTCTCTATAGGTGGCTCCAATCCTAGCATAGGATAAGGAGTATGAAAATTATGATATAAGATATCTGGTGCAACCTCTATACTGAGAACGAAACTATGTGGATTCCGACAACTCCCTCAAAACCAGAAAATATTATGAATTCATTTTAATTGACTCTGGCTCTATTTAAATAGAGCATCATCTAAAGGATCAACATGATCCCAATAGTATTACTTATTCAAAATTTACCATTAAAAAGATTTTAACTCCTTTTGAATGGTGAGTAGACCATTTACTCACTCCTATAGTCCTTTCTCAGAAACATAGGCCTCAAACTTATAACTGGCATGATTATAAGAATGCATGATTTAAAATTTTGTACTTACGACCAACTACTCACACTTGGTTTGTAAAGTATAGCCCAGAGCTAGCAAAATCGATTATCCCAAGATGGTTCTACGAATGGTGGAATTATTTCAGAGATAACCAGGATGTTTTACCCAAAACATTTTCTGAAAAATTCGGTCAATTTCAAATTGACCAAGGTATTTCCTCTTTACCTGAACACATAAAAATGTGTAAATACTTTATCCAAAAAAGGATTTCTTATATTATCAGTTGGACCTTTGCAGTTCATGAATTTGACAGGATCAAATACTTGTCTGAAGAATTTTTCATCCCAGGATGGACTCCTACACCAAAAGATGCACCAAGAGACCCACTTAAATCCTCTCCAAGCACTTCAACCAAAAACTCACCATCAAAAAGTTATTTAAAAAAGAGACTCCAGAAAGCTCTCTCAGAAATTGATGATGATCCTAATGAAGAGGCCATCATAAAATTGTTGGATGACGCTTCATCATCCCAAAGTGAAGACAATGGAGATATGCTAAAACTATGCGGTTTAGCAAAATCTTACCTGGATCCATTCTATGATTAATCCTAATTGAGATTATTAAAAAACGGAATAATTAGTCCCTTAGATAAGAGACTCAAAGAGTCAGAATTATCGACAGGGTAAGAATAGAGACTCAAAGATTCAGAATTATTCTTGATTAAACATATAATGGGACCAGTGAGACCGCTGACACTCATGACTCAAAGGACAACTTGCTTTAAAGACTTTTGCTAATGCAAGGGACCCACCTTCAGACAAAGGAATAAGAAAATATGAGGATTCCAATAAGATTGAAGAAAGAAGATTTTTCATTATTTGGATCTCATCTTATCTCATCCTTTGAAGTCTATAAAAGGCTCTGATTTAATCCTTGGAAGGCATCAACAAATTTTTCATTCAAAATTTTTCTCTTAGTCTTGCTATTTTGTAACCTTTTATTGTAATCTCTGGTGAAGTATCATTCTGTGTAATCAGCATGGAGCTCACATGCTCATCATCATCAATATAATCCTCTCTTTTTTTCAAGAGTAATATTTCTTGTGTTTTTTTATATTATTCCATTTTCCGCATCTTTGATCCATTTATTGAATTAAAGCCATGTTATTAAAAACTAGCATGAGTAGCTAAATCTTTACGTCTAGACTAACGAATAGATTTAATTATGGTATAACTATTGTTGTTTAACCTATAAATATCCTTGTTAGACTATACTTAGATACCTTTCTCTCTGAAAATATTAGCTCGGGAGTGAGGTATCGTTATTCTGTCTAAGTATGAGAATGCCGAGTAATATACGACTTCAGGTGTTGGCATAGCCAAAAAATGGTAGCTAAGTGTTGGCTCACCAAAAGGTGTTCCTACCTCCAAGATGACTTGACAGAATTATTGAGTAAGATCCAAGATAGCCCTTACTATAACCTCAGAGACTTAGGCACTTAAGTATAGTCTAATACTGGTATTGTTACATGTTACTTGTAGTCTATACCATGATTAGGTCAGTTTTTTGTCTAAGACGTCTTTTCTCTTAATGGATAACCATCAAAATATTGCTAATAGTTCTAATATATCTTCCATATCTACTCAGATTATTTCTAAAGTAGAATATGACTTACAAAATTGGTCTATTCCTAAGGAACCGTTCAAAAAAATTTATCAAGTTGGTAATTTCAGCATGATAAAAAATTATAATACTAAGACTTTTGAGTTTACTATTGCTATTAATAATTTTCTTGAAACCATAAAGTTGCTTATTGCTAACGATATTGATCGGTATAAAAAAGAATTTAAATTTTTGCATATTGGTCTTGTTCAAGTTGTTGTTCAACCATTATTCCGAAAAGGTTTAAATATTCCTATTTGTCTACTTCTTAGGGATGATAGACTCTTAAATTTTGACGATTCTCTTTTAGGAGTCTTTCAAAGTAACCTCGCAAATTGACCGGTATACTTTAATTGCTATCCAAATTTTTCGGTAGATATTTATGACCCTAATGTTATGGATAATTTGACACTTAATGTCAAGACCAAAAATATGAATAGCAAGGTAGACACTAGAGAAATACAAGTAATATACAGAGTATATTACAAGCTTATGAAAACCACTATATCCCTAAAAGCTATAGCAACTAGTGTCAAAGGAGTCACTATGCTCATGGAAGCTAATCATGAGCACTAGACTCCTAAGATGGAATGAAATTCTCTCAGATGAAGATTGGCACTATGATGCCATCACTACTCCTCAACCCATCGAACCCGAGAGATCTCAGATCGATAAGGTTATCCAATTCCCTGATGGATCTATAAACCTTAAGTTTTTTAGATCAACTTCCCATAGTAAAGCTTCTTCAAGTAGATGAATCTCTTCAGCTAGACCTTTGTCCTTTTAATAGTAATATTGGTATTCGTGGGAATAACAATAATCCACGAATATTGTTGTTTAATCTTTACTCACACATGTTGATGGCTCTGATACCAAGTTCTCGATCCTAGGACAACTGCCACCCATAAATCCTACCCTCACGATAAATTCTTTACATGATTTGTTGGATAATCAGAAGGCTTTGGTTGCTTTTGATTAGGGAAGCCCTACTCTTAGTGATATGAGACCCAAGGGTCATGGAAGAAAAACTTCCATAGATGTTCTCTATGCAAAAAACTTTGTCCCTAACAAAGTTGAATTAAATCGATTATGGAACTTACCTGAGCATCAGCAGAAAATAGAATGGTATAAAGAAACTTATTCTAGAGATCAACGAGTCTCCTTTAAAGACAAATGGTTTGTTGATATGGCGAGATTTGGAACTGAAATAGAGTTCTTCAAATGGTATGATTATTAAGGCCAAATGGGAAATAAAAAAGATTCCCTCCAAGTCTTGATTAATAAGTGGCTTACTAAGAATGCTATAATAGAAAGCTTCATTCCTCCCTTTGAAGGAATTAGTATTCCTTATAGATATAGTATTATTCAAGATTCTCCTTTCAAAAAGGCCATGGGCAAAGATACCGCCCTCATCACAACGGCCGATATTGATAGAGTTCTTGAGCAAAACAACTACATCAATTAGTTGTTGTATGTTGTTGCCAAACAAGTTGAAAAATCCTCCAAAGGTTCTACTTCGATTGGTGAAAAGCCTTGTACTTCCAAATACAATCCTCACATAGAGGGTAATCCCATTTTTATAATCCTCGAATTTTCCAGAGATAAGTTCGCTAAGCTCACCAGCCAAATCTCTGCTGATCCAGAAATTTTAGAACAAATCAATGATCAGCTTATGAAGCTTAAACTTTTCAGTAGAAAACACACCGAAAAACCTTTCGCAAAAATTTTGGTAACAAACCTACAGAAAAACCAATTGCAAAACCTTCCGATAGTAAACCCGCCAAAAACCCTGGTCCTTCTGGAAGTAAACCCGCGACCAATAAAATTGGGATGATTAATGAATCTAAGGAACAAATTCATTACATCAAAATAGGTCAATATCATAACAAAAAGAATTTTTACGCTAGGCCCTCTTTCCCGGATATGCAGTTTGAGGAAAATGTTTTCCTTTCATCATCTTCTAATAATGGCAGAAGCATAACTGAATGGAACATTAATGGCCTTGCTGAGCATCAAATCTATAATCATCTCCATGAGATGGGGATTGCTATTACTATCTATAAGCTCAGGAATAGTGGGGATAAACATTTCGCTCACATGCTAATAGCTGGATTTACTGGAATGTTAAGACACTGGTGGGAAAATTATCTCTCCGAAGAGGAAAAAATAAGATTCTTGAGGCGGTAACTTACAAAGAAGTCATAAAGAATGTAAATGAGGTTCATACTATTGCAATAGAGCTTGTAGAGGATGCTACTACAACTTTACTCTATTGCATAGCCAAACAATTTATTGGTGAACCTAAACTTTTTCAAGATAGGAGTCTTGAAATCCTCAATAAAATCCATTGTAAAAAGTTAGGAGATTTCAGATGGTACATAGATATGTTCTTCCAAAAGGTCATGATTTGGGCAGATTACAATAATGATTTCTGGAAAAAAAGATTTATAGTAGCCTTCCTCCTCTGTTTGCTGAAAAGGTTCGAACTAAAATTAGAGATAGGTGAGAGGGAAAGATACCCTATGAACACCTAACTTATGGCGACCTTACTAGCATTACTGCAGTTATCGGATTTGAGCTTTGTTCCCACCTGAAGTTAAAAGAACAACTCAAGAAAGAGCAAAGATTATCTTCTTCAGAACTTGGAAGTTTTTGTCAAGACTTTGGTTTTCCAAAGCTTACCTCACCTTCTTCTAAAGGAAAAGAAAAGAAGGTATCAAGAAAATACTCTTCTAGAAAAAGGAGACAAGGAAAAGAGAAGAAAGAAAAGATTTTAACTCCTTTTAAATGGTGAGTAGACCATTTACTCACTCCTATAGTCCTTTCTCAGGAACATAGGCCTGAGTAAATGGTTTACTTGCCATTCAAAAGGAACTAAAATTAGAGATAGGTGTAAGGGAAAGGTACCCTATGAACACCTAACTTATGGAGACCTTGCTAGCATTACTATAGTCATCGCATTTGAGCTTTGTACCAACTTAAAGTTAAAATAACAACTCAAGAAAGAGAAAAAATTATCTTCTTCAGAACTTGAATGTTTCTATCAAGACTTTGGTTTTCCAAAGCTTACCCCACCTTCTTCTAAAGGAAAAAAAAAAGAAGGTCTCAAGAAAATACTCCTCTAGGAAAAGAAGACAAGGCAAAGAGAAGTAAGAAAAGGGATCCAAGAAAAGATTTAAAAGAAGAAAATCCTCATCCAAGGATTCTTCTCAAGATGAATGTTGGACTTGCAGAAAAAGGGGTCACAGATCTAACCAATGTCCACGAAATAAGAAAAAAAAGAAAAAGATAAATCTTCTAAGAATTAACGAAGAAACTAAACAAAAGTTATGCTCTATCCTCGAGGAAGAAGAATCTGAGTCTAAAGATTATTCAGAAGAAGGAGAATATAGCGATGAAGAATTCATCAATGTTGCAAATATTTCTGCATCTGAGTCAGAAGATAGTGAGATAGAATGCAACTGCAAAGGATCATTTTGCTACTGTGATAGCAAATCTGTAAGCACTCTTTTAGAAAATACTATTGAAACTTTGTTTGCCATCATCGAACATATTACAGATGATGAAGCAAAATGAAAGTATCTTTTAGAATTGAAAAGGCTCGTCACTCAGCAAAGAAGGGACAAACCCATAGTTACCCCTTTCAGTATAAAAGATGTCATGCAGAGGTTTGACACAAGAAGATAACCCGCTATTAGTGATCTTCAAAGAGAAGTCAAGCTTCTTAATGAAGAGATTAGAGAAGTCAAAACTAGACTTCACAAAATTGAGATTGATGTCCTAATAGAATAAGTTCTCAAAAGGGTAAATCAACCTGAAGAAGGAACTTCAGGTAGCAAAAACTTTTCTACTGAAGATATAGAATATAATGACAAAAGAGATCCTGAAGAAAAGGATCCAGGTATTGTTGTTATTTCTCAGGTTAAACCTCCTAGTAATCATTATTTGATTAAACTTGTTATTAATGATGATCTTATCCTTAACAAAATAGCTCTATTTGATAGTGGTGCAGACAGAAACTGCATTGTCAAAGGACATTTCCCCGCTAAATACCTCCAGAAAGGAACTGCAAAACTTTATGGCGCTATAAGTGAAAGGATCAGTATTGACTACACCTTACGTAAAGCCCATATTTGCAACAATGGTATTGACTTGTTAATGATTTTATGATTACAAAAGATATTAACGAAGAAATCATTTTGGGATTACCTTTTGTAACCCAGTTAAAACCTTATATAATAGATTTTACTCATATCTGCAGTACTGTTTTAGGGGTAGAAATTGCTTTCCCTCTCATGAAAACAATGACTTTAAAGGATAGTCAATTTCTTCATAAACATACTGCATTTAGAGTAATCTTTTACAAAATCAAATTGGTTTTCTAAAAAATGATATTAAAATTGTAAAAATTGAGCAAATTCTAAAAACCCCTAAAATGATATTCAAAATTGTTAATCTTCTAAAAACTTTTGAAAAAGAAATTTGCTTAGACTTTCCAAATGCATTTTGGGAAAAGAAATGACACACTATTGATTTACCTTACATAGAAGGGTTCAATGAAAAGGCCATTTCCACTAAAGCTAGGCTAATTCAAATGAACCATGATTTGATGGAAGTTTTTAAAAAGGAAATTGATAACCTTTTAAAAAAAAATATTATTCGCCCTTCAAAATATCCTTGGAGCTATTTAGCCTTTTACGTTAACAATGCTACGGAGAAAGAATGGGGCGCTCCCAGACTTATTATTAATTACAAACCCTTGAATAATTCTTTAAAATGGATTCGTTATCCTATCCCTAATAAGAGGGACCTTTTGAAACGTACCTAAAAGCTAATATTTATAGTAAGTTTGATATGAAGTCAGGATTTTGGCAAATTCAGATTTCTGAAAAGGATAAATACAAAACTGCCTTCAATGTCCCATTTGGACAATTTGAGTGGAATGTTATGCCTTTCGGGTTAAAGAATGCCCCTTCCGAATTTCAAAATATCATGAATAGTATTTTTAACCACATCAGTCATATATGAATTATTTATATTGATGATGTTTTAAACTTTTTCGAGGACATAGATTCTCATTTTAAACACTTAAATATTTTCATTAAAATTGTCCAGCACAATGGCTTAGTCGTTAGTGCCAGAAAAATGAAGCTCTTTCAAACAAAAATAAGATTTCTTGGGCATGATTTGTATCAAGGTTCTTATAAACCTATTTTTAGAGCCATTGAGTTTGCAGAGAAATTCCCTGATGTCATTACTGACAAGACTCAACTCCAAAGGGTTTTAGGACGCCTTAACTACATTGCTGACTTCATTCCCAAGGCGAGACAAGTCTGTAAACCACTTTTTGATAGGTTAAAAAAGAATCCTCTACCTTGGAAGGAAGAACATACTAATGTTGTAATAAACGTAAAAAATATGGTTAAGGATTTACCCTTTCTTGGAATCCCTCATCTCGACTATTTTATGATTGTTGAAACTGATGTATATGACATCAGTTATGGGGGAATTCTTAAGCAAAGAGAAACTCCTACCTCAGTAGAAAAATTAGTTCGTTATACTTCTGGAGTCTGGAACTCTGCTCAAAAAAATTATAGCACCGTAAAAAAGGAAATCCTCTCTATTGTTTTGTGTATTTCTAAATTTTAGGAGGATTTGATTAACAAAGAATTCCTGCTTAAAGTGGATTGCAAATCCTCTAAGGATATTCTCCAAAAGGATGTTAAGAATTTGGTTTCTAAACAAATATTTGCTAAATGGCAGGCGCTATTATCTAGTTTTGATTTCCAAATAGAATTTTTAAAAGGAGAACATAACTCTCTTCCAGATTTTCTAACCTGTGAATTTTTGCAGGGAAAAACATGAGGTCAACCGTATATCGGCCAAACAAGAACCTTGTCAAAAATAAGGAGGTGGAGAGCAAAAGCCCATCCACCAGCCCGTTCAACATCAGGCCATCATGGAATGACCAAAACAAGTTCTTGGTATTAGGACAACAGCCACCAATAAATCCTACTCTCATGATAAATCCTTTCCCAGCCTTACTAAGCTCTTCTTCCTCAAATCCTATGAAGAAACCCATCATGAAAGAATCCGAACCATGTTCGCTTGCTCCATTCAAAAATCCAAGATTTTTTGTAGTTCAAACTAATGAAAGTTATGCAATGAAAACTCCTGAGAGTTATTCAGAAGCAGTGGCACCTTCAGCCTCCCCAGCCCAAAAGGTTAAAGAAACCTTTACTAATATTTCTCTAGAGTTGGCTCCAATCCTAGCATTGGATAAGGAGTATGAAAATTACGATATCAGACATCTGGTGTGACCTCTGTACTATTAACGGAACTATGTGGATTCTGACAACTCCCTCAAAACCAGTAAATATTTTGAATTCATTTTAATTGACTCTGGCTCTATTGAAATAGAGCATCATCTAAAGGATCAACATGATCCCAATAGTATTACTTATTCAAAATTTACCATTAAAAAGATTTTAACTCCTTTTGAAATGAAGAGTAGACCATTTACTCACTCCTATAGTCCTTTCTCAGGAACATAGGCCTCAAACTTATAACTGGCATGATTATAAGAATGCATGGTTTAACTTTTTGTACTTACGACCAACTACTCACACTTGGTTTGTAAAGTATAGCCCAGAGCTGGAAAAATTGGCTATCCCAAGATGGTTCTACTAATGGTGGAATTATTTCAGAGGTAACCAGGATATTTTACCCAAAATATTTTATGAAAAATTCGGTCAATTTCAAATTTACCAAGGCATTTCCTCTTTACCTGAACACATAAAAATGTGTAAATATTTTATCCAAAAAAGGATTTCTTATATTATCACTTAGACCTTTGCAGTTCATGAATTTGACAGGATCAAATACTTGTCTAAAGAAAATTTTATTCGAGGATGGACTCCTGCACAAAAAGATGCCCCAAGAGAGCCTCTGAAATCCTCTCCAATCACTTCAACAAAAAAATACCATCAAAAAGTGATTTAAAAAAGAGACTCCAGAAAGCTCTCTCAGAAATTGATGATGATCCTAATGAAGAGGCCATCATAAAATTGTTGGATGAAGCTTCATCATCCCAAAGTGAAGACAATGGAGATGTGCTAAAACCACGCGGTTTAGCACAATCTTATCGGGATCCCTTCTATAATTAATCATAATTGAGGTAATTAAAATCCAAAATAATTAGTCCCTTAGATAGAGACTCAAAGAGTCGGAATTATCTACAAGGTAAGAATAGAGACTCAAAGAGTCAAAATTATTCTTGATTAAACATATAATGGGACCAGTGAGACCCACACTCCATTTTTCAAAGTAGCCGACACTCGTGACTCAAAGGACAACTTGATTCAAAGACTTTTGCTAAACAAGGGACCCACCTTCAGACAAAGGGATAAGAAAATCTGAGGCTTCAAATAAGATTGAAGAAAGAAGACTTTTCATTATCTGGATCTCATCCTATCTCATCCTTTGAAGTCTATAAAAGGCTCTGGTTTAATCCTTGGAAGGCATCAACAAATTTTTCATTCCAAACTTTTCTCTTAGTCTTGCTATTTTGTAACCTTTTGTTGTAATCTCTGGTGAAGTTTCATTCTGTGTAGTCAGCATGGAGCTCACGTGCTCATCATCATCAATATAATCCCTTGTACTCTTTAATCATAATATTTCTTGTGTTTTTTATATTATTCCATTTTTCGCATCTTCGATCCATTTATGGTAGCAAAGCCATGTTATTAAAAACTTTTCTACTGAATATATAGAAGATAATGACGAAAGAGGTCCTGACGAAAGGGATCCAGGTATTGATGTTATGTCTCAGGTTAAACTTCCTAGTAATTATATTTTGATTAAACATGTTATTAATGATGATCTTATCCTTAACAAAATATCTCTATTTGATAGTGGGGCAGACAAAAACTGCATTGTCGAAGGACTTCTCCCCACTAAATACCTCAAGAAAGGAACTGCAAAACTCTATGGCGCTAAAGGTGGAAGGATCGGTAGTGACTACACCCTGCCTAAAGCCCATATTTTCAGCAATGGTATTTGCCTTGATTTTGTGCTTAAAAAGATATTAACGAAGAAATCATTTTGGGATTACCTTTTGCAACCCAGTTAAAACCTTATCAAATAGATTTTACCCATATCCGCAGTACTGTTTTAGGGTAAGAACTTCATTTCCCTCTCATAAAAGTAATGACTTTAAAAGAAAGTCAATTTCTTCATAAACATACTTCATTTAGAGTAAATATTTTACAATATCAAATTGGTTTTCTAAAAAACGATATTAAAATGCAAAAATTGAGCAAATTTAAAAAAAAAAAAAAAATGATATTCAAAATTTCTAATCTTCAAAAAAATTTTGAAAAAAAAATTTACTCAGACTTTCCAAATGAATTTAGGGAAAAGAAATCACACACTGTTGATTTACCTTACATAGAATGGTTCAATGAATAGGCCATTTCCACTAAAGCTAGGCCAATTCAAATGAACCATGATTTGATGGAAATTTGTAAAAAGGAAATTGATAACTTTTTAAAAAATAATATTATTCGCCCTTCAAAATCTCCTTGGAGATGTTCAGCCTTTTACGTTAACAGTGCTACGGAGAAAGAACGGGGTGCTCCCAGACTTGTTATTAATTACAAACCCTTGAATAATACTTTAAAATGGATTCGTTATCCTATCCCTAATAAGAGGGACCATTTGAAACGTACCAATAAAGCTAATATTTATAGTAAGTTCGATATAAAGTCAGGATTTTGGCAAATTCAGATTTCTGAAAAGGATAAATACAAAACTGCCTTCAATGTCCCATTTGGACAATTTGAGTGGAATGTTATGCCTTCGAGTTAAAGAATGCCCCTTCCGAATTTCAAAATATCATGAATAGTATTTTTAACCACATTATCATATATGAATTGTTTATATCGATGATGTTTTAATCTTTTCTGAGGACATAGATTCTCATTTTAAACTCTTAAACATTTTCTTTAAAATTGTCCAGGACAATGGCTTAGTCGTTGGTGCTAAATAAAGCTCTTTCAAACAAAAATAAGATTTCTTGGGCGTGATTTGTATCAAGGTTCTTATAAACCTATTTGTAGAGCCATTGAGTTTGTAGAGAAATTCCCTAATGTCATTACTGACAAGATTCGACTCCAAAGGTTTTTATGAAGCCTTAACTACATTGTTGACTTCATTCCCAAGGCGAGACAAGTCTATAAACCTCTTTTTGACAGGTTAAAAAAGAATCCACTTCCTTGGAAGGAAGAACATATTAATGTTGTTATAAAGGTAAAAAATATGCTAAGGGATTTACCCTATTTTGGAATCCCTCATCCGGACTATTTTATGATTGTTGAAACTGATGTATCTGACATCGGTTATGGGGGAATTCTTAAGCAAATAGAAACTCCTACCTCAACAGAAAAATTAGTTCATTATACTTCTGGAGTCTGGAACTCTGCTCAAAAAAATTATAGCAACGTAAAAAAAGAAATCCTCTCTATTGTTTTGTGTATTTCTAAATTTCAGGATGATTTGATTAACAAAGAATTCCTGCTTAGAGTGGACTGCAAATCCGCTAAGGATATTCTCCAAAACGATGTTAAGAATTTGGTTTCTAATCAAATATTTGCTAGATGGCAAGCGCTATTATCTAGTTTTGATTTCCAAATAGAATTTTTAAAAGGAGAACATAACTCTCTTCCAGATTTTCTAACCTGTGAATTTTTGCAGGGAAAAACATGAGGCCAACCGTATATCGGACAAACAAGAACCTTGTCAAAAATAAGAAGGTGGAGAGAAAAAGCCCATCCACCAGCCCGTTCAACATCAGGCCATCATGGAATGACCAAAACAAGTTCTTGGTATTAGGACAACAACCACCAATAAATCCTACCCTCACGATAAATCCTTTCCCAGCCTTACCAAGCTCATCTTCCTTAAATCCTACAAAGAAACCCATCATGAAAGAATCCGAACCATGTTCGCTTGCTCCATTCAAAAATCCAAGATTTTCTGCAGTTCAAACTAATGAAAGTTATGCAATGAAAACTCCTAAGTGTTATTCAGAAGCAGTGGCACCTTCAGCCTCCCCAGCCCAAAAGGTTAAAGAAACCTTTACTAATATTTCTCTAGAGCTGGCTCCAATCCTAGCATTGGATAAGGAGTATGAAAATTACGATATCAGACATCTGGTGTGACCTCTGTACTATTAATAAAACTATGTGGATTCTGACAACTCCCTCAAAACCAGTAAATATTTCGAATTCATTTTAATTGACTCTGGCTCTATTGAAATAGAGCATCATCTAAAGGATCAACATGATTCCAATAGTATTACTTATTCAAAATTTACCATTAAAAAGATTTTAACTCCTTTTGAAAGGCACCATTTACTCACTCCTATAGTCCTTTCTCAGGAACATAGGCCTCAAACTTATAACTAGCTTGATTATAAGAATGCATGGTTTAACTTTTTTTACTTATGACCAACTAGTCACACTTGGTTTGTAAAGTATAGCCCAGAGCTGGCAAAATCGGTTATCCCAAGATGGTTCTACGAATGATGAAATTGTTTCGGAGGTAACCAAGATGTTTTACCCAAAACATTTTCTGAAAAATTTGGTCAATTTCAAATTGACCAAGGCATTTCCTCTGTACCTAAACACATAAAAATGTGTAAATATTTTATCCAAAAATGGATTTCATATATTATCAGTTGGACCTTTATAGTTCATAAATTTGACAGGATCAAATACTTATCTAAAGAAATTTTTATCCGAGGATGGACTCCTGCACCAAAAGATGCACCAAGAGAGCCACTTAAATCCTCTCCAAGCACTTCAAACAAAAAATTACCATCAAAAAGTGATTTAAAAAAGAGACTCCAGAAAGCTCTCTCAGAAATTGATGATGATCCTAATGAAGATGCCATCATAAAATTGTTGGATGAAGCTTTATCATCCCAAAGTGAAGACAATGGAGATCTCATAAAACCACGCGGTTTAGAACAATCTTACCTGGATCCATTCTATGATTAATCCTAACTAAGGTTATTAAAAACCAAAATAATTAGTCCCTTAGATAGAGACTCAAAGAGTCGAAATTATCGACAGGGTAAGAATAGAGACTCAAAGAGTCAGAATTATTCTTGATTAAACATATAATGGGACCAGTGAGACCCACACTCCACTTTTTAAAGTATCCGACACTCGTGACTCAAAGGACAACTTGCTTTAAAGACTTTTGCTAAAGCAAGGGACCCACCTTCAGACAAAGGGATAAGAAAATCTGAGGTTTCCAATAATATTGAACAAAGAAGATTTTTCATTATCTGGATCTCATCATATCTCATCCTTTGAAGTCTATAAAAGTCTCTGGTTTAATCCTCGGAAGGCATCAACAAATTTTTTATTCAAAAATTCTCTTAGTCTTGCTATTTTGTAACCTTTTATTGTAATCTCTGGTGAAGTATCATTCTGTGTAATCAGCATGGAGCTCATGTGTTCATTATCATCAATATAATCCTCTGCGCTCTTTAAGAGTAATATTTCTTATGTTTCTTTATATTATTCCATTTTTTGCATCTTCGATTCGTTTATGATATCAAAGCCCTATTATTAAAAACTTTTCTACTGAAGATATAGAAGATAATGACGAAAGATATCCTGACGAAAGGGATCCAGGTATTGATGTTATCTCTCAGGTTAAACCTCCTAGTAATCATATTTTGATTAAACTTGTTATTAATGATGATCTTATCCTTAACAAAATAGCTCTATTTGATAGTGGTGCAGACAAAAACTGCATTGTCGAATGACTTCTCCCCACTAAATACCTCCAGAAAGGAACTGCAAAACTCTATAGCGCTACAGGTTAAAGGATCGGTATTGACTATACCCTACCTAAAGCCCATATTTGCAACAATGGTATTTGCCTTGTTAATGATTTTATGATTACAAAAGATATTAACGAAGAAATCATTTTGGGATTACCTTTTCCAACCCAGTTAAAACGTTATCCAATAGATTTTACTCATATCCGCAGTACTGTTTTCGGGGTAGAACTTGCTTTCCCTCTCATGAAAACAATGACTTTAAAAGAAAGTCAATTTCTTCATAAACATACTGCATTTAGAGTAAATCTTTTACAAAATCAAATTGTTTTTTTTAAAACAATATTAAAAATGCGAAAATTGAGCAAATTCTAAAAAACCCCGAAATGATATTCAAAATTTCTAATCTTCAAAAAAATTTATCAAGTTGGTAATTTCAGCATGATAAAAAATTATAATATTATGACTTGTGAGTCTACTATTGCTATTAATAATTCTCTTGAAACCATTAAGTTGCTTATTGCTAACGATATTAAACGATATAAAAAAGAATTTAAATTTCTGCATATTAGTCTTGTTCAAGTTGTTGTTTAACCATTATTCCGAAAAGTTTTAAATATTCCTATTTGTCTACTTCTTAGGGATGATAGCCTCTTAATTTTGACGATTCTCTTTTAGGAGACCTTCAAAGTAACCTCGCAAATAGTCCGATATACTTTAATTGCTATCCTAATTTTTCGGTAGATATTCATCACCCTAATGTTATGGATACTTTGACACTTAATGTCAAGACCAAAAATATGAATAGCAAGGGAGACACCAGAGAAATAGCAGTAATATACAGAGTATATTACAAGCTTATGAAAACCACTATAGCCCCAAAAGATATAGCAACTAGTGTCAAAGGAGTCATCATGCTCATGGAAGTTAATCATGTGCACTGTACCACTTTTTTTCCTAGACTCCTAAGATGGAATGATATTCTCTCGGATGAAGATTCGCACTTTGATTCCATCACTACTCCTCAACCCATCGAACCCGAGAGATCTCAGATCGATAAAGTTATCTAATTCCTTGATGGATCTATAAACCTTAAGTTTCTTAGATCAACTTCCCATAGTCAAGCTTCTTTAAGTAGATGAATGTCTTCAGATAGACCTTCTTCCTTTCAGTTGAGACAAATATTTCGGAAGAAATCAATCATGGAAAGTTCCAAGGTGTATATTTCTCAAAACGTATTCCTAAAGTCTATTATAAAGCTGAAGCTTCGGCTACTTCTGATTTGGAAAGCCCTACTCTTAGAGATATGAGACCCAAGGGTCATGGAAGAAAAACTTCCATAGTTGTTTATCTCTGCCAACAACTTTGTCCCTAATAAAGCTGAATTAAGTCGATTATGGAACTTACCTGAGCATCAGTAGAAAATAGAATGGTATAAAGAAACCTATTCTAGAGACCAACGAGTCTCCTTTAGAGACAAATGGTTTGCTGATATAGAGATATTCAAAACCGAAATAGAGTTCTTCAAATGGTTTGAATATTCAGGCCAAATGGGAAATCAAAAAAACTCCCGCCAGGTCCTGATTAATAAGTGGCATACTAAGAATGCTATCATAGAAAGCTTCATTCCTCCTTTGGAAAGAATCAGTATTCCTTATAGAGATGGTATTATTCAAGCTTCTCCTTTCAAAAAGGTCATAGGCAAAGATACCGCCCTCACCACAATGGCCGATATTGATAGAGTTCTTGAGCAAAACAACTACACAAATTAGTTGTTATATGTTGTTGCCAAAAAAATTGAAAATCCTCCAAAGGCTCTACTTCGATTGGTGATAAGCCTTGTACTTCCAAATACAATCCTCACATAGAGGCCAATCCTATTTTTAAAATCCTTGAATTGTCCAGAGATAAGTTCCCTAAGCTCACTAGCAAAATCTCTACTAATCCAGAAATTTTAGAACAAATCAATGATCAGCTTATGAAGCTTAAAATTTTCGGTAGCAAACCCACCAAAAAACCTATCGCAAAACCTTTGGGTAACAAACCTACCAAAAAAACTATTGAAAAACCTTCAGGTAGTAAACCTGCCAAAAATCCTGGTCCTTCTGGAAGTAAACCTGCGACCGATAAAATATGGATGATTAATGAATCTAAGGAACAAATTTAATACATCAAAATAGGTCCATATCACATAACAAAAAGAATTTTTATGCTAGGCCCTCTTTCCCGGATATGCAGTTCGAGGAAAATGTTTTCCTTTCATCATCTTCTAATGATGGAGGAAGCATAACTCAATGGAACATTGATGGCCTTGATGAGCATCAAACCTATAATAAGCTCCATGAGATAGGGATTTCTATTACTGCCTTTAAGATCAGGAATAGTGGGGATAAACAATCTGCTCACATGCTAATAGCTAGATTTACTGGAATATTAAGACAGTGGTGGGAAAATTATCTCTCCAAAGAGGAAAAGAATAAGATTCTTGAGGCGGTAACTTACAAAGAAGTCATAAAGACAAAAAATGAAGTTCATACTACTGCAATAAAGCCTGTAGAGGATGCTACTACAACTTTACTCTATTGCATAACCAAATATTGTATTGGCGAACCTAAACTTTTTAAATATAGGAGTCTTGAATTCCTCAATAAACTCCATTGTAAAAATTTAGGAGATTTCAAATGGTACAAAGATATATTCATCCAAATGTTCATGATTAGGGCAGATTGCAATAATGATTTCTGGAAAGAAAGATTTATTAGTGGCCTCCCTCTTCTTTTTGCTGAAAAGGTTCGAACTAAAATTAGTGATAGGTGCGAGGGAAAGATACCCTATGAACACCTAACTTATAGAGACCTTGCTAGAATTAATACAGTCATCGCATTTGAGCTTTGTACCAACTTGAAGTTAAAAGAACAACACAAGAAAGAGCAAAAATTATCTTCTTCAGAACTTGGAAGTTTCTGTCAAGACTTTGGTTTTCCAAAGCTTACCCCACCTTATTCTAAAGGAAAAAAAATGAAGGTCTCAAGAAAATACTCCTCTAGGAAAAGGAGACAAGTCAAAGAGAAGAAAGAAAATATTTTAACTCCTTTTGAATAGCGAGTAGACCATTTACTCACTCCTATAGTCCTTTCTCAGGAACATAGGCCTAAGTAAATGGTCTACTCGTCATTTAAAAGGAACTAAAGTTAGAGATAGGTGCGAGGGAAAGATACCCTATGAACACCTAACTTATGGAGACCTTGCTAGCATTATAATAGTCGTCGCATTTGAGCTTTGTACTGACTTGAAGTTAAAAGAACAACTCAAGAAAGAGGAAAAATTATCTTCTTCAGAACTTGGAAGTTTCTGTCAAAACTTTGGTTTTCCAAAGCTTACCCCACCTTCTTCTAAAGGAAAAAAAAAAGGTCTCAAGAAAATACTCCTCTAGGAAAAGGAGACAAGGCAAAGAGAAAAAAGAAAAAGGATCCAAGAAAAGATTTAAAAGAAGAAAATCCTCATCCAAGGATTCTTCTCAAGATGAATGTTGGACTTGCAGAAAAAGGGTTTACAAATCTAACCAATGCCCACAAAATAAGAAAATGAAGAAGAAGATAAATCTTCTAGGAATTGACAAAGAAACTAAACAAAATTTATGCTCTATCCTCGAGGATGAAGAATCTGAGTCTGAAGATTCTTTAGAAGAAGGAGAATACAGTGATGAAGAATTCATCAAAGTTGCAAATAATTCTCGATCTGAGTCAGAAAATAGTGAGACAGAATGCAACTACAAAGGATTATTTTGCTACTGTGATAGCAAATCTGTAAGCACTCTTTCAGAAAATAATATTGAAACTTTGTTTTCCACCATCGAACATTTTACAGATGATGGAGAAAAACAAAAGTATCTTTTAGAATTGAAAAGGCTCGTCACTCAGCAAAGAAGGGACAAACCCACAGTTACCCCTTTCATCATGAAAGATGTCATGCAGAGGTTTGACACTAGAAGTGAACCCTCTATTAGTGATATTCAAAGAGAAGTCAAGCTTATCAAAGAAGAGATTAGAGAAGTAAAAACTTGACTTCACAAAATCAAGATTGATGTCCTAACAGAACAAGTTCTCTAAAGGGTAAATCCACCTGAAGAAGGAACTTCAGGTAGCAAAAACTTTTCTACTGAAGATATAGAAGATAATGATGAAAGAGATCCTGACGAAAGGGATCCAGGTATTGATGTTATCTCTCAGGTTAAACCTCCTAGTAATCATATTTTGATTAAACTTGTTATTAATGATGATCTTAACCTTAACAAAATAGTTGTATTTGATAGTGGTGCAGACAGAAACTGCAAATCTTAAACTAGTTATTAAGATTTCTTGTGAATGATTTGTATCAAGGTTCTTATAAAATTATTTGTAGAGCCATTGAGTTTGCAGAGAAATTCCCTGATGTCATTACTGACAAGACTCAACTCCAAAGGTTTTTAGGAAGCCTTAACTACATTGCTGACTTTATTCCCAAAGTGAGACAAGTCTGTAAACCTCTTTTTTTCAGGTTAAAATAGAATCCTCTTCCTTGGACGGAAAAACATACTAATGTTGTTATAAAGGTAAAAAATATGGTTAAGGATTTCCCCTGTCTTGGAATCCCTAATCCGGACTATTTTATGATTGTTGAAACTGATGCATCTGACATCGGTTATGGGGGAATTCTTAAGCAAAGAGAAACTCCTACCTCAGTAGAAAAATTAGTTCGTTATACTGCTGGAGTTTGGAACTCTGCTCAAAAAAATTATAGCACCGTAAAAAAAAATTCTTTCTATTGTTTTGTGTATTTCTAAATTTCAGGATGATTTGATTAACAAAGAATTCCTGCTTAGAGTGGATTGCAAATCCGCTAAGGATATTCTCCAAAACGATGTTAAGAATTTGGTTTCTACATAAATATTTGCTAGATGGCAGGCGCTATTATCTAGTTTTAATTTCCAAATAGAATTTTTAAAAGGAGAACATAACTCTCTTCCAGATATTCTAACCCATGACTTTTTGCAGAGAAAAATATGAGGCCAAACGGATATTGGCCAAATAAGAACTTTGTCATAAATAAGGTGGTGGATAGCAAAAGCCCATCCACCAGCCCGTTCAATATCAGGCCATCATGGAATGACCAAAATAAGTTCTCGGTCCTAAGATAACTGCCACCCATAAATCCTACCCTCACGATAAATCCTTTCCCAGCCTTACCAAGATCCTCTTCCTTAAATCTTACGAAGAAACCCTTCATGAAAGAATCCAAACCATGTTCGCTTTCTCCATTTGGAAAACTAAGATTTTCTGCAGTTCAAACTAAAGAAAGTTATGCAATGAAAACTCCTGAGAGTTATTCAGAAGTGGTGGAACCTTCAGCCTACCCAGCCCAAAAGGTTAAAGAAACCTTTACTAATATTTCTCTACAAGATGCTCAAATACTAACATTGGATAAGGAGTATGAAAATTATGATATCAGACATCTGGTGCGACCTCTGTATTGTGAATGGAACTATGTGGATTCCGAAAACTCCCTTAAAACCAGAAAATATTACGAATTCATTTTAATTGACTCTGGCTCTATTGAAATAGAGCGTCATCTAAAGGATCAAAATGATACCACTAGTATTACTTATTCAAAATTTACCATTAAAAAGATTTTAACTCCTTTTGAATGGCGAGTAGACCATTTACTCACTCTTATAGTCCTTTCTCAGGAATGCAGGCCTCAAACTTATAACTGGCATGATTATAAGAATGCATGGTTTAACTTTTTGTACTTATGACCAACTACTCACACTTGGTTTGTAAAGTATAGCCCAGAGCTGGAAAAATCGGTTATCCCAACTATATCCCAACTAGCATATCCTTGTTGGATAATCAGAACCCTTCGGCTACTTTTAATATTGGCAATATTATTGTTTGATCTTGGTAATAATCAATAGTTCTAATATTGTTACCATTAAAAAGATTTTAACTCCTTTTGAATGGAGAGTAGACCATTTACTCACTCTTATAGTCCTTTGTCCGAAAAATAGGCCTCAAACTTATAACTGGCATGATTATAAGAATGCACGGTTTAATTTTTTGTACTTACGGACAACTACTCACACTTTGTTTGTAAAGAATAGCCCAGAGATAGAAAAATCGGTTATGCCAACTATATCCCAACTAGCATATCCTTGTTGGATAATTAGAAAGCTTTGGCTGCTTCTGATATTGGCCATATTATTGTTTGATATTGGTAATAATCAATAGTGCCAATATTGTTATTGATACCAATACATGTGTAACAATATCAATATTAGACTATACTTAAGTGCCTACGTCTCTGAGGTTATAGTAAGGGCTATCTTGGATCTTACTCAATAATTTTGTCAAGTCATCTTGGAGGTAGGAACACTTTTTGGTGAGCCAACACTTAGCTACCATATTTCGGCTATGCCAATACCTGAAGCCGTATATTACTCGGCATCCTCATACTTAGACAAAATAACGATACCTCACGCCCGAGCTAATATTTTTAGAGAGAAAGGTATCTAAGTATAGTCTAACAAGGATATTTATAGGTTAAACAAAAATATTTATACCATAATTAAATCTAGTCCTTAGTCTAGACGTAAAGATTTAGCTACTCATGCTAGTTGGGATAATAAGTAATAATACGTGTGAGTAGGACAACATGATCCCACGTGTGTGGGTGGCAGTTGTCCTAGGACTGAGAACTTGGTATCAGATCCATCAACTACTCACACTTTATTATTACTTATTTGCAACAAATATTTCTGATTTATGGTTTCCCATCCATAAATCGGATTTGTTGTAGGATTCCATTAATGTTGTGGTTAATTCTTCTATCTTTCTCTAAGATCCGTAAAACTTTGGTGGCTTGATTGTAGAACTATTAGTGTTTGAAATTTACCCATTCTTGTCGGTAAATGTTCCTTGTGCATAGAGGGATATTGTGTTAGTTTTGAATATGTGATTCCGTGAATGAGCCTCACTTGAGATTTTTATGTAATTTTGAAACCAAAGAATAATAGTGCAATATGGGTATCATTGTTGTTGTATTGGTGAGTAGATTGTGATTTTAATAATGTGCCATCTTGCAAATTCTTCTCAAAATGGAAAGTTAGTGATTTAGAGAATTCTTTGGGCTTTTCTTTGGCACCTAGGTAGTCGTTTAGGTTTACCCTCTTCATAGATTAAGTAATTTCGTAGTATACTTATTATATTATTCTAGATATGGGTGGGATTTAGGCATTGGTGGTATGATTGAGAATAAATAGGTTAGTTGTACTATTTAGGCTAGCTTTAAATCATAATTTAGGCATAACAGATTTAGTGCTCATGGTTTAGGAGAAATTGCTATCGTTGGGCTAATTAAGGTTCATTTTACATCTACAAATGAATTTAATACCTTAGCCTTTGTCTGAGGTAGAATGTACCAAAAATGGATTTTGGGGATTAGAGTGGGCCTGTCCAGCCCACCTTAGGCTAAACTTGTATTAGCCTTTGTAGTTTTAATTACTCATTATTTATCCTTACTAGTACTCTTTTGGGATTAAAAAGATTAAATTCTTATTGATTATGCTAGTTTGATAATTGAGAGTTAATGTTTAATTCGGGTAAGTTTTGGTGGACAAATATGTCGATTTATTGATATGGCTTATGTTTACGGTTATTTACATGGCCTACTGATATGGTCTAGTGATATATAAGTTTAGGTTAGAGTCCATCTATTGATGATGATAATGATATATGATTTTTGATTCAAGTCCGACATTTGACAATGATGTTGATAATATGAATTTTGGTTGAAGTTCGTCCTTTCGGAGTTAATCATTGTTTAATATGGTTCAGATGGATTCTTCGTTATGGTATGGTAATTGTAAATTCATGGTTATTGGGTTATTTTCTTTCCTTTATTGTACCCTTCAGGGTTATGTGGGCCTATATTATGTTATTTACTTTTCCACACTTTTAAGCTTATGGGGGACAATTTAGTAGTTATATGTAACGACCCGAAATCATCTCCTGGGACATCACACGGTGCTTAAGGCTGCAAGTAACCCCAAGCTAACCCTTAGAGCCAATTTCTACCAATAACACTCAATTCAAGATGAAATAGACTCAACACTCCCATAGTCATATCACATGAAAGGAAATACGGGAGAGATACTCGGTCCGTATGACCACAATACAGAGAAACCTCAACAAAACCACAATACCGAACCCTCGACACATCACAAGTATGATACTAGTCTGGCAAAACCTCTACGAATCAAAAACTAGAGAGCCGTTGGGATAGGTCCCCAACTGAATCAAAATGAACTGAAGGTAAAACATAGACTCTCAAATATAGAAAATATCTGAAGATCGGTCCTCGAACCATTAGGACTCACCACTATAGAAAACGTAGGCAAGGTACTCGAAGAATCATGGATGAGGCTGGGACTGAGCACGTGAACCTACATTATAAGACAATGTAGCACATAGACATATATGTGAATCAGTACTTTGGAATGTACTGAGTATGCGGGGGTGAATGCATATGTCTAAAAATAGTGTCGATCTTCTTCAATCAAATCATGTATGCAAAATGAGACGACTTACATGGGTTGAACAAGTATAAAATATAAAGCTCATAAATTATGTAGAATGAGGCTTGCAACACAAATCTCGTGAGTCATCGCTCTTTAACCTTAAAAATAAAAAATTTGCTCTTATTCTCAATACCCAAAGGCTAAGGGACTTTGAACAATACTTTCAACTCATGCATATGTCTCATGGAGAGTAAAACCTCTTCAATGCTCAACATTTCATAATTATTTAGAACTCATATACTTGGAAATCAAAATCATATGACTCGAAAAGCATACTTGAAGATATTTCATTCACTTTAGGAAATTATCTCATTTCAAGCTTTAGGTAAAATCATGCTATCTCAAATGGAAAAGTATTCTAGCGTAAGGAAATAACTTATCTCAAAGATTTATAAAAAGTACCATAACAAGGGAAGATGCTATCATTTAGGAAAATAACTCTCATCAAGAAAATACCTTGGTTTGGGGACATCTTTGCATTTCAACCATTTAGGAAAGTAGACTATAGGAAAGGAAAATAAGTATTTGATCTCAAAGAGGCTCTCGTAACCGACATAAACCATGCGAGCTACATGGAGTCCAATGTTTTGTCCTCCTAAGGAGGAGACCCCACATTAGGGAGGAGCGTCATACTCTTGCCTGGGAGTATAACCTAGGTCGAGTGATCAATAAATGAAACTCGGCCTTGGGCCCAATCATAATCATCATAAACTCAGCCTCAAGCCCAACCTACGGTGGTACGTAGATTTGGGGTAAGAAACCACAATGACTTACCCGCTCGGTGCTAAGTACTACTCCCTTTAGATTATTTATGCCTATCTCATAAAAATCCACTTTTAGAATAATATCATGGTTCACCACGAACCCAATAGTCAAATCGATAATCTCATATGATGAAGTGGATTTCAAAGCTTTCGGACCATTAGGTCAATTTATTTCTCAATCATCTCAAAATACTCAAATCATGGGTGCTTATAGCACAAGAGTTCATAATTTCACTAGTCTCAAATAGGGTTTACTAACCCATAGTTCAATGCTTACTAACCCATTGTCCAATCTCAAGTTAAAGCTCATCAAAAGTATAATATATATATATAGCATATAGATTCATAAATCAAGTGGAAATCTTGGAATTTCAGCAATTTATCTCAAAACCTCAATATAGTCATATACTTTAATATCTCAACATTGCAAATATTATCTTATCAAGGAGTAAAATCCTGGGGTTTATACCCAGCTGTAAATTCTCAATAAAACATACAGAAATCATGCCATTTGACTCTTAATTCATGGGAAATATCAAGATAATGCATTCAATAATAATGGGTGAAAACCCTCAATTCAAATTCATGTAAAAACCTCAAAGATTTTAGGAAATTCATGATGTAAATAAGACTTTTGGGCATAAGGCTGAAAGGGTTGCCCTTGCTCAAAACCCCACATACCTTGAATTAGAAGCTTTGGATGAACTCTCACTTTTGGAACTCTATTCGTACTCTTGAATGAGGGTTCTTGAGGCCCTTGACTTGGATACCTTGAATCTTGACTCAATTTAGAATATCCATGATGGATTCTTGAGATTCTTGGAAGAGGTTTTGGATACTTAGGGTTTTTTATCAGAGAAAACTTGAGAAAAACCTCATAGGATGCTTGCAAATGACTTTGATTTGGTGTTTGCACAGTTTTATAGGCTTGGAAAAAGTCCAAAATGTCCCTTTTAACATCTGTACGAAGACAGAAAAATTGAACTGGGAACCCGATTTAAGGGGCCACCGCGACGCGCCGCTTATCGCGGTGGATCACTGGAAATTAACAATTGGCAATATGGGAGTCACCGCGATGCGGAGCAATCATATTTTCCTACTGGTTGGGACCTGGAACCTCAGCGCTACATGCCAACATCACGGAGTTCCACTGAAATTTGACAATTGCCAAATCGACCCTCTCCGCGATGCGCCAAGCACTAAAATGACACAGTTTTACGACTAGGTTTTAAATTAGTCATAACTTCTTACCCGAGTATTGAATTTGGGCATATCTTATATCGATGAAAGGCTTATCAGATTTCCCACGTGATAGAAAGTCGAAATTAGGGAAATTTTATATGGTTAACATGATACTTACTTAGGAATCCACTTCTCAATCTTTTAGGGCTGGAATCACGCCTCACTCGACACGCCCTATGGCTCAAACTACGAGGGGTCTTTGTGGGACCTTACAATATCTCCCCCTTGGGAAAATTCATCCTCGAATGTCACGAGTTAGGCTAGGGATATAAGAGAAACATAGTACACATAGCTAAAAAAATTACTAAACGGTTCAAGATCTTTCTAAACTCATGAATACTCCAGAAAATGCAAGAACTCATACAAGGATAGAAGCATAGCTGAACTTTAGATTAGAAGAGATGAATCAAGGAAGAACAATACCAAAAATTACTAAACGGTTCAAGATCTTTCTAAACTCATGAATACTCCAGAAAATGCAAGAACTCATACAAGGATAGAAGCATAGCTGAACTTTAGATTAGAAGAGATGAATCAATGAAGAATAATACCTTTGAATTGATCTGAACTCGCGAAAAAGAGTTGTGGGTACTTGACTCGCATGTTTGCTTCTACCTCCCAAGTAGCACCCTCAACAGACTGGTTCCGCCATAACACTTTGACTAAGGGAACTTCTTTATTCCTCAGCCTACGGACTTGAAAGTCTAGGATCTCAACAGGAATTTCATGAAGGAAAGACTATCCTAAATCTCAGCACTCTCTGAAGGATCAACCACAATAAAATCACCAATATGCTTCTTAAGCATAGAGACAAGAAAGATAGGATGAACGGAGGACAACTCCAGGGCAACTCAACCTCGTAGGCCACTTTACCAACACGACTCAAGACTCGATACGGGCCAACATAACGGGGACTAAGCTTTCCCTTCTTACCAAACCTCTTCACCCCTTTCATGGGTAAAATATTCAAGTACACCAAATCACCCACCTTAAACTCAAGATCTTTCCTCCTCACATTGGCATAAGACTTTTGACGACTTTGAGTCGTCTTCAACCTTTCTCTAATCAACTTAATTTTCTCCATAGCTTTAAATACTGCATTAGGCCTAATTGCAACAGCTTCACCCACTTCAAACTAACCTATGGGTGATCTACACCTCCTACCATACAAGGTCTCGAATAGTGTCATCTTAATGCTAGCATGGAAACTATTGTTATAGGCAAACTCAATCAATGGCAAATGCTCATCCCAACTACCTTTGAAATCAAAGTCACACACTCTCAACATATCCTCTAGGGTCTGAATGGTCCTCTCAGCCTGACCATCTGTCTGCGGGTGAAAAGGTGAGCTCAAAAGAACTTGGGTGCCAAGACCCTGCTGAAACGCCCTTCAAAATTGAGAAGTAAATTGAGTATCCCTATTTAAAATGATAGAAAATGGAAGTCCATGTAGCCTAAAATACTCCCGGATATACAATCTAGCATAATCCTCAGTCGTATAAGACATGCACGGGTAAGAAGTGTGCGAACTTAGTCAGCCTATCCATAACAACCCAAATAGAATCATAATGATGGCGCGAAAGAGAAAACCCGGTCACGAAGTTCATATTCACCATCTCCCACTTCCAAGTGGGTATACTAAACTCTAGTATCACACCACCCGTTCTTTGGTGCTCTACCTTAACCTGTTGACACATTGCTATAAACTCGACTATGTCCTTCTTCATACCATTCAATGAATAGATATCCCACAATTTGTGGCACATCTTGGTAGTGCCGGGATGAATGGAATAATGCGCGCCATGCGCTTCACCCATAATTCTCTTCTGCAAGTTATCAATATACGGGACACACAACCTACCACGCAATCTCAATACACCATCTCCCTCTTGGGAGAAAACCTCTACCTTTTGGTCCTTAACTGACTCCTTTAATTTGACCAAACTAGGATCTCTATCTTGTTTCTCCTTTAATTCCGAAACTAAAGAGGATTCGAAACTACTCTGCACCAACGTACTCCCCTTCTCTAATTCAGGCAATCTAACTCCCAACCTAGCCAGACAGTGCACATCATGAGCTAACTCTCTCTTAACCTCCTCTATATGCACAACACTACCCATAGATAATCTGCTAAGGTCATCCACCACTACATTGGCCTTGCCCAGGTGATACAACACACTCAAATCACAATCTTTCAGTAACTCCAACCACCCCCTCTGCCTAAGATTCAACTCTTTCTGGGTAAACACATACGTAGGCTCTTATGATCAGTAAACACATCAATGTGGACACTATAAAGATAGTTTCTCTAGATTTTCAAAGGAAAGACCACAACAGCTAACTCAAGGTCATGGGTCGAGTAGTTCTTTTCATGTGACTTCAACTGTCTAGAGGCATAGGCTATAACCTTACCTCTCTACATCAACACACAACCCAAACTAACTCTAGAGGCATAACAATACACCACAAAACCATCACTACTATCAGGCAAAGTTCACACAGGGGCTGAAGTGAGTCGAGTTTTCAACTCCTAAAAACTCTTCTCACAGGAATTAGAGCACTGGAATTTAACTTTCTTTTGGGTCAACCGGGTCATAGGAGACGCAATGGAAGAGAAACCCTAAAAAAATAACGGTAATAGCCCGCTAGACCTAAGAAACTCCAAATGTCAGATGGAGAGATAGGTCTAGGCCAATTTTTCACAGCTTTTGTCTTTTGGGGATTGACTCTAATACCTTCGGCCGAAACAACATGACCCAAAAAGGCTACAGACCTTAGCCAGAATTCATACTTACTGAATTTGGCAAACAACTGGTGATCTCTAAGAGTTTGCAAGACAATTCTAAGATGATTCGCATGGTCATTCTCATCACGAGAGTACACAAAGATATCATCTATGAATACAATGATAAATATATCAAGGTATTGCTTGAACACTCGATTCATAAGGTCCATGAAGGATGCTGGGCCATTGGTTAGCCCGAAAGACATGACTAGAAACTAAAAATGATGATAACGGGTCCGAAAGGCTGTCTTTGGAATATCACATTCCCTCACGTTAAGTTGATGATAGCCGGATCTAAGGTCTATCTTGGAGAAATAACTTGCACCTTGCAACTGGTCAAACAGGTCATCAATTCTCGGAAGAGGATACTTATTTTTGACAGTGACCTTGTTCAGTTGACGGTAATCAATGCACATACGCAAAGATCCGTCCTTCTTCCGCATAAATAACACAGGTGTACCCCAAGGAGAAATATTGGGCCTAATGAAACCTTTGTCTAAGAGATCTTTCAGTAGTTCCTTCAACTCCTTAAGCTCTGCGAGTTCCATATGGTATGGCGGAATAGAAATAGGTTGAGGTCGGGAAGAAGGTCAATTCTGAACTCTATCTCTCTATCAGGAGGTACCCCTGAGAGATCTTCCAGAAAGACATCTTGAAACTCATTAACAATATCGACTGATTGAATAGTTTGAGCCTCAGACTGAGTGTCTTTTACTCTAACTAGGTGGTAAATGCAACCATTGGATATTAGTTTTTTGTCTTTGATATAGGAGATAAAATGACTCTTGGGAGATACCTAGCTCCCGGACCACTCAATCACTGGTTCATCAGGAAAATGGAACTTGACCACACGGGTACTACAATCTATAGATGCGTAGCAAGAATGAAGCCAATCCATAAATAGAATAAGGTCAAAATCTACCATGTCTAACTCTATCAAATCAGCGGGTACGACTCTATGAGGCACAGTAATAGGGCAACCTCTATATACTTATTTAGCAACAACTGACTCTCCGACTGGAGTAGAAACTAGGAAAGGCTTGGGAATCTTTTCGGGACTCATTTTGAAATTTACAGCTACAAGTGGGGTCACATAAGAGAGATTTGACCCGGGGTCCAACAACACATAAACATCAAGACAAAATACATGGAGCATACCAGTAACAACATCAGGAGAGTCCTCATGCTCCCGATAGGGTGGCAAGGAATAGAGCCTATTCTGGCGCTGACCGCCAATGGTGCTAGAAAAAAGCCCTGAGAAGGGGCGGGATAGAGTATTGCAGCTGGTGCACTAGCAGCCTGTACCTGAGGTCGGGCATCTTTGTTCCCCTGTCTAGCATGGGGACAATCTCTAAGTCTGTGGCCCTGCTTGCCACAACCAAAACAACCCCTCAAATCTTTGAAACACTCCCCAAGGTGATTCCTATGATATTTAGCACAAGGAGGATAATGGGGCCGGTTACCAACAATGTTCTACGACCCAGACATGAAAGACCTTCTCCCTTTCTCTGGTCTACCTCTAGGTGTGGGAGCACTAGCTGATGAAGGAACTAGTTCATAAAGGTACAGAAGTGGTGAGTCCTCATGTATGCAAAATAAGATGACTCACATGGCTTGAACAAGTATAAAATATAAATCTCATAAATTATGTAGAATGAGGCATGGAACACAAATCTCGTGAGTCATCGCTCTTTAACCTTAATAATTAGAAATTTGCTCTTATTCTCAATACCCAAAGGCTAAGGGACTTTGAACAATACTTTCAAATCATTCATATGTGTCATGGAGAGTAAAACCTCTTCAATGCTCAACATTTTATAATTACTTAGAACTCATATACTTGGTAATCGAAATCATATGAATCGAAAAGCATACTTGAAGGTATTTCATTCATTTTAGGAAATTATCTCATTTCAAGCTTTAGGTAAAATCATGCTATCTCAAATGGAAATGTATTCTAGCTTAAGGAAATAACTTATCTCAAAGGTTTATGAAAAGTACCATAACAAGGGAAGATGCTATCATTTAGGAAAATAACTCTCATCAAGAAAATACCTTGGTTTGGGAACATCTTTGCAATTCAACCATTTAGGAAAGTAAACTATAGGAAAGGAAAATAAGTATTTGATCTCGAAGAGGTTCTCGTAACCGACATACACCATGCGATCTACAGGGAGTTCAACATTTTGTCCTCCTAAGGAGGAAACCCCACGTTGGGGAGGAGCGTCATACTCTTGCCAGGGAGTATAACCTAGGTCTAGTGATCACTAAACAAAAATCGGCCTCGGGTCCAATCATAATCATCATAAACTCAGCCTCAGGACCAACCTACAGTGGCACGTAGATTTGGGGTAAGAAATCGTAGTGACTTACCCGCTCAGTGCTAAGTACTACTCCCTTTAGATTATCTGCGCCCATCTCATAAAAATCCACTTTTAGAATAATCTCATGATTCACCATGAACCCAATAATCAAATTGATAATCTCATATGATGAAGTAGATTTCAAAGCTTTCGGACCATTAGGTCAATTCATTTCTCAATCATCTCAAAATACTCAAATCATGGGTGCTTATAGCACAAGAGTTCATAATTTCACAATTCTTAAATAGGGCTTACTAACCGATAGTTCAATCTAAAGTTAAAGCTCATCAAAAGCATAATATATATAGCATATAGATTCACAAATCATGTGGAAATATGGGAATTTCAGCAATTTATCTCAAAACCTCAATATAGTCATATACGTCAATATCTCAACATTGCAAATATTAGCTTCTCAAGGTGTAAAATCATGGGGTTTATGCCCAGCTGTAAATTCTCAATAAAACATGTAGAAATCATGCCATTTGACTTTTAATTCAAGGGAAATATCAAGATAATACATTAAATAATAATGGGTGAAAAACTCCAATTCAAATTCATGTAAAAACCTCATAGATTTCAGGAAATTCATGATGTAAATAAGTCTTTTGGGTACAAGGGTGAAAGTGTTACCCTTGTTCAAAACCCCACATACCTTGAATTAGAAGCTTTGGATGAACTCTCACTTTTGAAACTCTATTTGTACTCTTGAATGAGGTTTCTTGAGTCCCTTGACTTGGAAACCTTGAATCTTGACTCAATTTAGAAAATCCATGGTGGATTCTTTAGATTCTTGGAAGAGGTTTTGGATACTTAGTGTTTTTTATGAGAGAAAACTTGAGAAAAACCTCATAGGATGCTTGCAAATGACTTTGATTTGGTGTTTGCACGATTTTATAGGCTTGGAAAAAGTCCAAAATGTCCCTTTTAACATCTGTACGAATCTGGAAAAATTGAACTGGGAACCCGATTTAAGGGGTCACTGCGACATGCCACTTATTGCGGTGGCTCACTGGAAATTGACAATTGGCAATATGGGAGTCACCGCGATGCGGAGCCATCGTATTTTCCCACTGGTTGGGACCCTAAACCTCATCGCGACGTGCCAACATTGCGAAGTTCCACTAGAATTTGACAATTATCAAATCGACCCTCTCTGCGATGCGCCAAGCATTAAAATGACAGTTTTACGACTAGCTCTTAAATTAGCCATAACTTCTTACCCAGGTATCAGATTTGGGCAAATCTTATATCGATGGAAAGCTTATCAAATTTCCCACATTATAAAAATTCTAAATTATGGAAATTCTATATGGTTAATATGATATTCACTTAGTAAACCACTTTTCAATCTTTTAGGGTCGAAATCACGCCTCATTCGACACGCCCTAAGGCTCAAACTATGAGGGGCCTTTGTGGGACCTTACATTATAACAGTGAGAACTGTATGTTACTCTTCTGTATTTTTTATATACCTATGAACAATAGTGTTGTAGCTTATTTATTGGTTCACCGTATTTACCTTGACTTAGTTTACTTTATCTTATATCTTATCATATTTATAAAATGATTTAGCTTAGTCAGTTGATGATGCCTACTAAATACCCGTGGTTTTAGTACTCATACAACACTTCTGTACCTTTTTGGTGTAGATTTAAATACTAGTTGTCTTCGCTGATTTGATGATTATGCGAAGTAATTTTGCCGATTGGGGAGCTCTTGGTGTCTGAGTTACCCTTTTTCCTTCTATGTATCTATGTTTACTCTTTCATTTTAGAGCCATTATATTTGACTATTCAATACTTGTAGTTCAGCTGTAGTAGATCTTGTACCGAAATCATTAAGTCTTTGGATGGTTGTTTCTCTTTTATCTATCTATTAGACTGTTATGACTACTTTATTATTGAAGGTGTGAGAGATAGTTATAGCCTTGTTGGACTTATTGTAGTTATATTTTTGGTTTTTATATTTATTGGCTTCGTGTGTATGCTTTAGTACATTTTATGGATTAGAGCAACCTTATTGTTCTACTTTAATATTCTTATTCTTTTATATTATGAATTATTGGTGTCATTTAAGCTTTGTCATCATCGACTTATTATAGGTTATGTTACTTGGCTCGATATTTGTCTGTTTGCTTACTCAAGTGAGGCACTTAGTGCTAATCATGCCTCCTTATTTTTAAAGTGTGAAAATCTTGGTATTAGAGTAACGGTTTGTCCTAGGGAGTCTACACATAAAATTTAGTAGAGTCATGTTTATGGATGTGTTACACACAACACTTATAATTGGAAGTCTACATGACATTTAGAATTGGTAACTATTTTTTCATCTTTCATATTGTGTTATAGAGCAAAGTCATAAGAAATTGATTTGTTGAAATTGAGCAATAGAAATTCAAGGTCGCTAAACCCCAACAAACCTTGTGGATGGGTCAATTCTGATTCAAGGTGTCATATCATTTCTACAATTGAGGTTGCTTACATTTGAGGTATATTTCAGTTCCTATTATGTGTCTATGTCATTGACAATCATGTTGGGCTTGGTGAGTTTCTTATAGTAGTTGATATCTTTGTAAGGTATGTGATATATAACTTCTAATATCTATGTGAGACATGTGATATAGTTTCTATAATATTTTGCAAGATGGTATATTTCGATATATAAGGGAGTTTCTTTAGGAAATTTGAGTAGTTCCTTACCTTACAAGTGCATTTGTTTCACATTCAAGGAAAAATGTTACTAAGAGGGAAGGATGTAACAATACACATGTTTAACATTGTCCATCATCTTGTATCAAAGGCTTACAAGCCTAGATTTGAGAGTTTATTGTATTACTGTGTGATTTAGGAATATATGATTTAAATTAGAATTTGGTTAAAATCATATTTTGCTTTAAGGTTTGGAAAGTCACCAAATAAATAAAATAATATAAAAAGTCTTACAAAATGCTTTGCAGACGAAAAGTTCTGCCAAGCCATGGATCATACCCTAACAACAAACCTAATCCAAAAAAACAAAAAGAAATCAATAGAGCAAAAATGGTAAAAAAAAACCTAAAACCCTAAATTAGGAAACTTAAAAAACATCTGAGCTGCACCACCTAACTTATGGCGAGGACCAAGGTCCAGTGTTGAGGCCAGCTTTAGTGAGACCAAGATCAAGTGAATAAACTAATAATGTAACTATCTTTATCCTTATATCCTCATGGAAAAAAAGATCAAAAATCTTAGATTGATTTCATCAAAAACACCTCTAAGTCTAACTGTTGCCATGAAATTAGATCCAAAGAAGAGTTTTCGGCTCTTTGTTAAATTCTCATGGAAATCTTTTTTGAACGCAACCCCATCCCTATTAAATGCACATAAACTTGTATATTCTTTGTGGTTTGATATACCATCTATACCTCTTTATCAATGGGTTGAGCCTCATATTGAAGCTAAGATCACTATTAGAAAAAGAAACTATAGTTAATTCCTCAAAAAAACAATGATGTACCACGTCAATCATCAACTAGTAATATTAAAATAAAACTATTGTTACATGACTGTGTGGTTTGAGTACCTTAGTAACAAGTGCTTAGCCAAGATCTTACACTAGAATATTGTTGGTGTAACAATTTTAATTATTGTGATTGTTGACCTAAATTTAAAAAGAATATATATTTTTATTGTCTTTCTAAAATGCCGTAAAAATTTATGAAAAATATTATTTAGTGCAGTACACTTATGTATTTATTTATTTTATAAGAATTTTTATAATCTATTAATATTTTAATGGATAGTAAATCTAGTTATATTGCATAATTCTTATATGAGGTAGGCTTTGTTTTAAATAATTTTCTATGAATTGTGGTGTATTCAATTCATATATATATATATATATATAGAGAGAGAGAGAGAGAGAGATAGGTAGATAGATAGACTGATAGATGGATATTCAATTTTGTAGTATTGCAATATAACTAAATTTTTTATCCATTAAATAATTAACAAAATATAAAAATTCTTATAAACTAAATAATATTTTTAAAATTTTTTTATGTAATTTTAGAAATGCGTTAAAATATATTTTATAATTTATATCAACAATCACAATAACCAAAACTATTACACCAATATTCGAGTACATAAATACTTCAAATTTTGAAACAGGTTTTGTAACCTCCACTTCCACATGTGTAATGACCCTCTTGTTTTTTTTTCTAATTTTCATGTATTTTTTCCATTTTGTCACCTCTTGTAGTTGTTATAATATATAATGGTCTGCATCGATGGTTGGTTCTATTTTTAGAGATTTTGGTAGGGATGGAGAGTGGGGTTTTGAGAGATTTGTTATTTTGGAGATCCTAAAGTTGAAAAGTTTGAAATCGATCAATATTCTTATTGAACAGACTAGGATAAAAGTTTTGTACTGAAATATCGATTTTGGGTTTTGAGGACCCTTGGTTCGGGTCCCAAGGCCTTTGGACACATTTCAGGCACCTGGTTGAATTTATGTGATCTTTTTTAGAAAAAATGTTCTCTTAAATCAGTATTTTTTCTAGATGAACTTTGTTGGTCATTTTGTGATTTCATTGAGTTAATATTATTTCCAGTTGGTAGCATATTTTGTTTACAGTCATAGGATTTCAAATGAATCCCAAGTGTTCATTGAAAGTCATTTATAACTTAAAAAATCTTTGGTTTTTAGTTTGCTAGTGATGGGGTACTTTTACCCTTCGTGTTTGCAATAGGTCTTTTGTCTTCTTGAAAGGGTGAATTTTCTTGGGCTCCTCTATGGAGAGGTGGAGGTGCATAATCACAAAATATAGAATTTTGGGTCTAGGTATGGGTCATTCTTTGTGTTTGCAAGGAAAACCATTGTTATCGAAATATGTTAGACTAGTGTCTGTGATAGCGATAGTGGGTCTCATGACCGCGAAGGACCCATGGAAATATATAAATTTCTTTCCTTCATTTTTGGCTCATATTTTTCTAATTATGGGACTTGTGAGAGCTTTTGTGATCTTATTACTAAGGGATTTTTATGATAATCAAGTCACGTGTAGTTCTTTTATCCTCCCTCATATTTTTTCACTAATTATACATTTATTTCCATTCTAATTCCGTCAATTCCAAAGTTTAATTTCTTGGATTTCCTCACTTCTCAAGCAGTTTTGAGCCCAAAAATGGACTCCACTCCCGCTTAACTTTTGAGCATGAGTTCTTACCTTACAAATGAGATAATTATGGAATTTATTTCTATTTTCGTTGGTGGGTCTCGAGGGTCGATATTTCGCCTAAATTTCTTAATATTGATATAGGTGTCATTGTTCTCATCTAAATAAAATAGGTTATTTATTTAATAGCATAGTTTTGAGACTCTACAAAAGGGGAAGGCTTTTGTGTCATGATTTTAGATATTGCTTATGGCTTTGAGATAGGTTACCACCATTATTTCTGTAGACTTCACTTATTAGATGGGTTGTTTTATAAATTTCATTTTGTTTTGGAGATTTTAAGGGTAGGATTAGGTTTATTTTAATATTTTAAAATTTATTGGCTTATTTTGGGGATTTTAGAGTAGTATTCTTTGTCAGAGCCTTAGTTTAGGTTACTTGCTTAGTTGTAAGATTCAATTATGGATCCTTAGTGTAGGTTTGAGGTAGGATTTATTGGTTAAATGGATCTTCTTTGATTGGTTGTCCTTTATATTGAATTATTTTGAATCCCTTGTGCTATGAGTTTATGGCTTGAGGCAGACGAATTATACTGGTTGGACTCTAGGTTAGATATTATTCTGGTGTGGATAGCGGTTTTATCATATTTTGTGCATTCGTGTAGATACATATATACATATACACACATATATACACACATATACACACACACATATTTGTATATGAGCATTCATACTCATAAATTCATATACATAGAATGTGGTATGATTTGGTGGAAATACGCTGATTTTTGGCTTTTTAACTGACTTCTAGTTTTCAAAAGAGATTCTACCATTTTTCTTAGTGAGTCAGAGGTAAGATTCCAGATCGTACCATCATCTACTACTTGATCCAAGGTAAGATTATGATCTATTTACACTTTACTTTATTGTTTCATCCAAGGTGAGATTCTGAGTAAACTGAGGTAAGATTTTAGATTTCCCTGCGTTGACCACATATTGCGTCATTAAAGAATAGAAACTCCTATATATATTGTATGTATTATTATTACTACTATTTTTATTTTTTTTAATTCTTTAGATTGTTGGGATCCTTCTATGCAAGTGTTCCTTTCTTGTTATTTATATGTTTATTGTCTTCTAAGCTCAGTCAGCCTATGATTAATACTGAGTACCATGCGTTTTGGTATACACACACATACATATATATATTCATTTTCACAACCTGATTTCTTAAGTCATGATTTCTCCTACCTGATCCACCAGTAGGCAAGCCAAGTTATAGCCCAAAACTGTAGGTAACAGGCTAATGGGCAGAAACTCGAAAAGACCACACATAATGATAATAATAGTAATAATAAGCAAAAAACATAAAGGAAACATATAAAGTGTATCAAAACAAGTGAATGAAAAGCATCAAAATATATAAATGAATCTTTTCCAAGAACTGGTAAGGTCAGTATTAGAGCCACTACTAAAAGATACTCAGAGTACTAGATAGGATCCAAAACATACATAATATATACAAGCAGTCTCAAGTACAAAAGACAAAACTGAAAAAAATAGAGGAGGATCATCCCCAGATGACAGAAAGCTCACCATGCTCCTGATCAGTACTGGGAAATAGGAATCATGTCAACGTCGGCTGCTAGCACTCAGATCTGCATTAGGGTAATTTACAAAATTGTAGTATAAGTACCAAAGAAACGGTTACCCAGTAGGAATCATTGACTTATTGAGATCAATACACAAAAAGTATAACAAAAATACGAGGGTGTAGTCGAATTCAACAGTAAATAAGGATAGAAAGGTAAACAAATATCAAGCGACACAATTATGATAAAGGAATAAGTAAAAGCAATATAGAAAGATACATAACGTAGTAGTAAAAGAAAAACCAAACATAACCTAAATGGTCCTTCATAAGCCCACCAGGCAAACTAAAGAAGAGAATTAACCCAATTTGCCTCCATAAGCTAGTGATACACACAAGAAGTAATTTTAAAGAACATTGTAAATAATCCATAACTGAACAATCCCATGAAACCATAGTATCCCTCCAGATGTACACCGAGCTCGAACCAACACTAATAGGTAGTAACAAGAGGCCAGACGTCGAGCTTGAAACAGTAATGGTGGATAATAATAAGAGGCCAAATGCCGGATTCAAACTGGAAATAGTGGTTATAATAAGAAGACACATATATATGATATACAACAAAACTCACAATCGGATGTCGGAATCAAATTGAAACTCAGAGGAACCACAACTCCCAGAATAACAGTAATCAGTACCACAACTACCTGATCATCATAACCAGATGTTGGAATCGAAGTGGAACTTATAGTAACCATACCTAACTTAAAATTAAAATCCAAACCATACCTTAATCGATTCCAAGTGATGCCAAATTTCACAATCAACAACAGAAATAAAGTATATGCTTACCCTAAACCATAATTAAAATAAATTTAAATAAAAATTCATGTAAGTTAGTTTAAAAGGAAAGAATCAAAGGTTTCGCAGCTTACTACCAGTTCCTAAACTCATAAATAGTCTATCATACCCAAAGATAACAAAATCGAATTACTCGAATAGGGTCATATAAATATTAATATATATATATATATATATAAGCTTTTAGATTTAAGTCTAGGTAGGTTTGGCTTACAATATCTTTAGATTGAGCTTATTTATGTTAATTGTGGGCTATTATGCTAGTTTTTGGCAAGTAGTTGTAGTTTGCGTATCATTTGATATATATGTGTGTATATATATATATACACACACACCATAACTAATAAACCTATAAAAAATTTAAAAATATTTTAGAAGAGTAATAAATTATATTTTTACCAATGCTGATTTAGATTAAATATTCCATAATATATTGGTATCACTAAAATTCAAATGAACCACCTAGACCAAACTTTTAGTCCCAATAAGTCATAAATAACCTAGGTGGTTATAGGAATGATCTGGACACCGAAAATATATGATAATTAGGAAAATGACTGTGAGGGTTAGTATAATATCCACTACTAAAAGGACTTTCATCCACGAAAGTAAAGGATAAGAAAGTACTGAAAGCTCAAATAGGTAGGATACTAGACCCACATCTCACGTTTGATCTCCCAAGTTTCCTCATCCACTGAATAGTGATGCCACCAAATCTAAAGTTTTGGAATTTCCTTGGATCAGAATCTTCTGACATCTCTAGCTAAAAAAAACACTAGTTCCTCTACAAATGCCAATTTCTCATCGAATTGAACTAAGTCCCATCGAAGTATCTGAGACTTATCTAGAATGTATTGCCATAATATATATATAAAAAACACTGGCTAGATGGCTGAGAAGGTAGGAGGCAATTCCAACACATATGATACCTCCCCAACTACCTGTAGGATCTCAAAGGGTCCAATATATCTGGGCTAAGATTGACCCTTCTCTAAACCTCATCACGCCCTTCATAAGTGATACTCACAGGAAGACCCTATAACCAACTTTGAACCTTAATGGACAACTTCTGCAATTAGCATAACTCTTTTACATTCTCTAAGCTTCTCGTAGCCTGTCCTAAATCAGCCAAACTCAGTCTAACAACTCACGAAGTAAATCTGTACCATGAGACCTAGCCTAGAAGTCCCAAATGTATCAACTGAACATCGACATCGCCTACCATACAACATGTGAAATGGGGCCATATGAATACTCAAATTAAAGCTTTTATTCTGCGTAAGCTCCACTAAAGGTAGAAATTAGTCTCACTGACCCCAAAAATCCAACACACAAGCACAGATCATGTCCTCTAAAACTTAAATTATTGTTCTAACTACCAATCAATCTAGGGGTGAAACGTAGTGCTAAGGTTAACCTATGTGCCCAACTTCTCCTAAAATGTCCTCAGAAGCTAGTAGTGAACTAAAAGCCTCGGTATGAAATAATGGACATAGGTACCCCATCTAAGCAAACCACTTCCTAAATATAAACACGGGATAACTTCTTAGCATTGTAGGAAACTCGAATGGGGAAATGTGTAGACTTGGTCAATCGATCCTCAATGACCCAAATGCTATCAAAACCATTTAATATGCGAGGAAATCCACCCAAAAAATCCATTGTAACTCACTATCATTTTCACAGAGGAATGGATAGTTGTTGAAGCAATACACAAGGCCTCTAGTGCTTGGCCTTTATTTGCTGACAACAAAGGTATCAATCCATAAAACCTACTATATCTCTCCATATACCACTCCACCAGTAATACTACCTCAAATCCCTATACATCTTAGTTGTACCAAGGTGAATAGAGTATTTGGAGATATAAGCCTCACAAAGAATCAATTGAATCAAATCTCCAACCTTTGCAACCCAAATACAACCATCAATCCTCATAACACCCTAAGAATATATGGTAGCCCTCCTAGAATGACCTCTCAATACCTACACTCAAATTCTACAAATCATGATATCCTCAAACTGACAACCTCAAATCTCCTCCAATAAAGTAAATTTGGCCTTGATATTTACAATGATCCTCTGAGGGTCAGAAATATCCAAATGAACCATCAAGTTAGCTAAGGAATGGATGTCCTAAGCCAACGGTCGCTGAGAAACTAAAATGAAGGCTAAGCTACCCATACTCACTACTTTTGGCTCAATGTATTTGCTACCATATTAACCTTGCTTAGATAGTAGACTATAGAGATATCACAATCCTTCAACAACTCAATCCATCTATGTTGCCTTAAATTAAGATCCTTTTGGGTTATAATATACTGAATACTATGATGATTCGTAATGATCTCACATCAAACACCATACAAATAATGCCTTAAAATCCTAAGCACAAACACTATCATTTCTAACTCTAAGTAATGAGTGGGGTAGTTATTCTTATGCACCTTCAGCTACCTCGATGAATTTGTAATATCATGACCTAACTACATCAGAACACCCCCTAAACCAATAATAGATTCATCATAGTATAAAATAAAATCCTCACCCTTAATTGGAAGATCTAGAATAGGAGCTGGAGTAAGCAAATCCTTGAGCTTCAAAAAGCTCACCTCACAACTCACAGACCACTGAAATGAAACCTCCTTCAAGGTCAATCTAGTCATAAGGGATGCAATGGAAGAATAACCCGCAATGAACCACCTATAGCAACCGTCCAACCCATTAAAATTAAGAACATTAGTAGGTGACGTAGGCCTAGCCTAAATCTTTTTTGGGTCGACCATAATACCATCCTTAGAAACTACATTCCCCATAAAGGCTATAGACTCAAGACAACTTTGATAATTTGGCATAAGTCGATGATCTCTAAAAGTTTGGGGCACAGTCCTTAAATATTCATCGCACTTCTCATTACTCCTTGAATATACCAGAATGCCATCAATAAATACTATCACGATGGAGTCCAAATAAATCTTGAACATATTGTTCATCAGATCTATAAAAACTACTAGGGTATTAGTCAACCCAAAAAATATCACCAAGAACTCATAATGACCATAACGAGTGTAGAAGGCTGTCATAAGGATGTTCATAACCCTAATCCCTAATTGATGGTAACCTCAAATCTATCTTAGAAAATACTGTTATACCCTCAAGTTGGTCAATGAAATCATGGATACAGGGCATATAATGCTTATTCTTCATGATCACCTCAGCTACCTATATTCATACACATACTTATAGAGGCATCTTTCTTCTTCACAAATAAAACTAGAGCACCCCATGGCGATACACTCAGTCTGATAAAACCCTTACCTAGAAGATCCTAAAACTAACTATTTAGGTTCTTTGCCTTAGCATGAGCTATATTATATGGATCCATAGAAATAGTTTAAGTGACTAGATCTAGGTCAATAATAAAATCCATATCATACTTAGGAGGAAGACACGTAGGTCGACCAAAAATATATTAGAAAAGTCGCAAATAATAAGGATGGAGTCAAGCAATGGACTCTCATCACTAACTTCCCAAACATACACAAGGAATGAATCTCAAACCCTTGATATCAGTCTTCAATACCAAATGTAAGAAATAATCCTTGGTGCACGACCAATAGGACCCTACCACACAGTCAGGGGTATGCCAGACAAGGCTAAGGTAATAGACTTAGCAAAAAAATCCAAGCCCACATGGTAAGGAATAGCCAATCCATGCCAAGAATTGAATAAAAATCTACCATATCTAGGACAATAAGATCAATATATGTATCAAACTCCCAAACAGTCACCAAACAAGATACATATAACCAATCCACTACTAAAGAATCACCACCGGGGTAGCTATAAGTAATGGCATTGATAAGAACTCCAAACATAATCCTACTCATGATGCAAATAAGTAAAAACATATGAAAATGAAGAACTAAGATCAAGCAAAGAAGAAACTGGTTGATGGAATACTAAAATCATAATTATAAGCACCAACATCTAAAGCCTCAGCTCTGGTCTACCTGGTACATCATACAAATGACCCTGTCCACTATTGGACTAGGTGCCTGTCTAACCACTTATCTTACCTCCCTACGATCAATCTGTAGAACCTTGGGGACCATCTCTATGACTATGTGCACAAATCCTGGCTGGCAGCGGTATTGATTTAAGAGGTTGTACAGTTTGAACTATTAGGTTCAATCATACCATGCTGGGGACACTCACTGTGTGACCAATAATCCCGCAACCATAACATGACCCAGGCATCCTACTCTATCTAGAAGGTCTGGCGGATCCAGAGTGACCACCCGACTTAATGATCCTGATTGAGCACCCCTCGGTGTCTAACTTTTTCTTTGACTAACAAAACCATTATAACCAAGAAAAACCTATCTGATATCTGAAGTGATGCCTGAACTGGCCAACTCGACTGACCCTTATATTGATAAGGCTACTACTAGGGTACCTGTAATGAAACCCTTGGTTGATGAACTGTTAACTGTTGTGACGCCTATATATAATGATATATATAGAATATATCAAAATAATAGAAATTAAATGACTAAAATATACAACTGAATCTGTTCTAAGACCTGTCACGGTCGGTACTATAGCCACTACTAAAATATACCCAGAGTGCAAGAAAAAATCCAAAGCATGCATAATATATACAAACAGTCTCAAGTACAAAAGACTAAACTAGAATAGATAGAGGAGGATCAGTGTTTGGTGATAACAAGCTCACATTACTTTGGTTCAGTACTTGGAAATAGGGATACGCCAACTTCATTGCTCGTACTTGAATCTGCATCAGGGTAAAGGTGTAGATGTGTATTATGAGTACCAAAGCAACGGGTATTTAGTAGGTGTCATCGACCGACTAAGCTCAATATAGAAAAAGTATAACTAAAATATGAGTGTGTAGTCTAAGTCAACAGTAAATAGGGATAGAAAGATAAACAACTATCGAGCTATGCAACTACAATAAAGGAATAAGTAAAAGCAACATTGAAATTTACATGATGTAGTAATAAAATGTAAACAAAACATAACCTATCTAGGCCCCCATAAGCCTGATAAGCACACTAAAGAAAACAACTAACCCAATTGTGCCTCCATAAGATATGTGACATACAAGAAGTAATTTTAAAGAAAAATATAGATAATCCATAACTAAACCAATCCTATGAAACCATAGTATCCCTCCATATGTGCACCTGGCTTAAACCAGCACCAATGGGTAGTAATGCGAGGCTAGACACCGGGCTTGAACCATTAGTGGTGTACGATAACAAATGGCCATATGTCGAATTAAAACCAAAAATAGTGGGTAATTATAAGAGGCCACATACATGATATATAACAAAACTCATAATCAGATGCCGGACTCAAACCTAAACAAAGAGAAACCATAACTCCTAGAAAAATAGTAATAAGTACTAAAACTCCCAAATCATCAAAAGTAGATGCTAGACTCAAAGCAGCACTTATAGTAGCCATACCTAACTTAAAATTAAAATCCAAACGATACCTTAATCCATGCCAAGTGATGTGAAATTTTACAATATATGATAGGAGTAAAGTAAATAATGACCCTAAATCTTAATTAAAATACATTTAAATAACCATTCATAAAACTTAGTTTAAATGGGACAAATCCAAGGTTTTGAAGCTTAATACCATATCCTAAGCTCATAAATACTACATCATACTAAATCATAACAGAATAAAAACTTACTAGAACAGGGTCCTAATCGGATAAATAAGGCATGATACACACACACACATACATATATATATATACAAACTACAAATACCTTCCCAAAACCAGCATAATAGCACATAATTAATGTAAATAATCTTGATTTAAAGATAGGATAAGCCTATCCTACCTGGACTTCAAAGCTAAAAGCCTCTCCGAGAAGCCTTCAAATAATATTTTACTAGAACTCGAGCTAGAACAAGTTGATGCATATAATTTATTTTTATTTCAGTCATCAAACATAACATACAAAGAGCATTTCCATAACTCTTTTTAATCATGAGCTAAATAAATAGACGCAAAATAAATAGAGGTAACATCTAAAATTGGTTTGGATCATGTATATTTGACATGAAATTTAGTGAAAGGGGTTGTCGAAGCTATCTATCTATCTATCTTTATATATATATATATGTATATGTATGTGTGTGTGTAGATAAGTTGCAATTAAGTAATATTTATTGATCAATAAATGGCATGAAAAAGCATACTGACCATCCATACAATAAATGTTACAACAATAACCATTCTTTAGGAACAAAGACACATTATAAATGTAATATTTTAATAGTAAGAGATGATTTGAAATGAGATGTTTTCACACGTCTATGTGGTTGTATGTTTTCACACGTCTATGTGGTTGTATCCTCCTTCCACTTCCACGTGGGTGAAGGGGCTATAATAGCATTTTTTTTTAAAATTATACTGTTATGTATATACGTGGGTATTGTATAGGTTCATGGTAAAATAAATATAATATTTTGAATATACCATAATTAATAGAAAATTATTTCTAATATAACCTCTATTATATAGTAATAACATTTTAACACATCTAGCTTCACAATCTCCGATTAATATATTAGTAGGTTATAAAACTATATATAAAATAATATAAATATACCATAACTAAAGAATCCTATACAAATTTAAAAAATATTTTAGAAGTGTAATGAATTATATTTCTATCAAATGCTAATTTAGATTAAATATTCTAAAATATATTTGGTGTCACTAAAATTCTCCAATGAACCACCCGAAAATTGAACAGTCTGTCCTACCAAGTCATAAATAATTTGGGGAAGTTATAGGAAAGCTCTAGACATCAAAAATGTATGAAAATAAGGAAAATATGGAAAATGGCCATGATTTAGAAGGATAAAGCATTCAATGTCAAAATACAGTAACCCAACTAGGTTGGGGTTAATCGCACAGGGAATAGGCAAGATAAATCTCTTAAACTTGCTGAAATCACCGGGTTGGACAAGAAACTAAATGTGGGATTTGAGGCAATAATAAAAAGTAACAAGATTTGGATGTTTTTGGTTGTAATCAATCTAAGACATACTAGGCTTGTGTTCCTACTAGATTCTAACTCTGTATATCTATCGTACACTATCAAATTATTCTGATATCCTGCCTGCAGAATTGATATGTTATGTACCATCAACTATTTTGTGGACTCATTGACAGATATCACCCTTTACCTTTTAAGTCTCAGGGTGTCACCTTACTAACCCTTATCTTGGATTCCAAATTAACTATTACCTTTTGGGTCTCAATTTAATTAGATAAGAAGAAGGGAATTATTAGATAGAAGGGGGTGTCAAATTACTGTTGTGATGTCTTTTCCTAATCTCCACCTCTCTTTTGAAGCAAGTAGTGAATACAGGCGATTCTTAACATTGGTCAATGCCACAAAATTAATTAAACTAAAGAAAATCACAATACATGCAAGAATCTTTATCTGGATTGACTAAACACTTCCTCTACGTCATTAATTCTACAAGGACCCACAACCATAGCTAATGGAATTAGCCGCTCATAGTTGCAAGATAATTCATGGAATTCATAGATAAAATAATAGAATTAATCCTAAAATAATGAGAGAATAAAATCCAACATCTCAAATTGAATAAAAAACACAAATCTAGAACACAAGAAGATCCGAAGATCTTAATTCAATCTTGGATTCAAAAAATATTTGTAGGAGTATAAAGTAGCCCCCAAGGGCTTATCTAGGTAATTGATGTGACATGGTTTAATGGCACTTATGATGCTAAAAATTGGAGAATATGCATGTACTTAAGGATATGTTTTTGGATTTCATGCGTTTTTGGAGTGATTTTGCATAAAACTAGGTGTTGAAAAATAATTGAAAGAAAACAGAATGTAAAGATGAAAAATGGCCACTTACCTTGGCACCTACGTGCCATAGGTACCACGCTAGGGGCATGGGTGGGTCCGTATTTGTTAGAAAGTGAAAACCAGAGAGTGTAATCTTAGGATCTACCTACGCCCCTCATCTAAGAGATGTAGGTTTAACCTACGGACATATCTCACCGTCACACTATTCTCGAATTATTTTAAATTAATTTTCTAGGGTTTTTATTAACCTAAATACACTCTTATGATGTTTTAAGTCATTATTTTATATGTATAGCCATGTTTTCCTCTTCTATTTAGGATTTGATTTCTAGGGTTCCTAGGTAATCTATAAATACCTTTTTTCATTGTTTAGTTAGGGGATGCCTGGATATGCCCTTGGGAGCTACTTTATACTTTTACAAACATCTTTTGATTCCAAGATTGAATTGTGATCTTCGGATCCTCTTGTGTTTTGGTTTTTGATTTGTTATTTAATTTGAGACTTTGGGTTTGATTCTCTCATTACTATAAGATTAATTCTATGATTTTATCTATGAATTCCATGAATTTTCTTGCAACTATGAATGGCTAATTCCCTTAGCTAGGGTTGTGGAAACCTTGGCAGATTAACAAAGTAGATAAATTGCCAAGTCATTCTAGATAAAGATTCGAGACCGTATTGTTATTATCTTTAGTCCAATTAATTTCTTAGCAGTGGTCAACATTAAGAACCTCATGTGGTTAGTATTTGATTCAAAAGAGAGGAAGAGATGAGGATAAAACATCCGAATAGTAATTTGAGACACCTTTCCATCTAATAATTCTTATAGACTCATCTAATTAACTTGAGATCCAAAAGGTAATAGTTAATATGGGGTCGAAGATAAGGGTTAGTAAGTCGATGCCCTGAGACTCAAAAAGTAAAGGGTGAAATTTGTCAATGAGTCTATAAGATAATTGATGGTACATAACTTATCAGATTTTGCAGGCAAGATATCAGAATAGTTTGATAGTGCACGATAAATATTTGGAGTTGGAATCCAAGGGGAACACGCCTAGTGTTTGTATAGATTGTTTACAGCCAAAAACATCCAATTCTTGTTACTTTTCACTAATCCAGCAATTCCCCCATTTACTTTTCTGTACTGCCCATTGATTTCAGCAAGTTCTTGAGATATATCTTGCCTAGTACATATGGGATCGACCCCAACCTAGTTGGATTACTATATTTTTACATGGACTACTTTATCCTTCTAAAGGAGGTATAGTTTTAGCGATGTTAAAAATTTGGCACCGTTGCTGGGAATATGATTTCTGAGTTATTTACTGAATTTGTTGAGTTTTAATGTTTTTTTTTTAACTTTTATATATTTGGATACTATTTTGGATATGACACTTTTACAAGAGAAAGCGTGGAGTGATTATGACTCCTTATTTATTGATCATCATCCTTTTGATATAATGCATTACTGCAAGAGCATGATTGATATATTGTTGGATCATAATGAGGGCATGCTAGACATGTTGACACTCTTGGCAAAAGAAAAAGAGGAGTTTAGACAAAATATTGATATGTTTGGATTTGATAGTCACAACCTACAAGTAGATTGAATGCAAAGGTTGATGCGTGTAACGTCGAATAGTTAGTTATGAGTTGTGTGGGGCTGAAAAACTTCTTATAAGGCAATTAATTACGGACATGTACATTCACACAAAATAATTTTTAAAATCAAAATTTTATTTCTATCCACAAAGGTGATGAAAAGCAACAACAATAAAATTCAAAACTAGACCAAATCACATACTTTCAGAACCAAAATAAGATGAAAAAAATGAAAAATGAAATTTTAAAAAAAGGAAGATCCACACCTTTTATGGGGAAGCAAAACTGAGATTTTTTGTCAAGATTTCGGCAAAGATCCCGAATTTCAAAGACTCAAATCAGATCAAAATTGAAAACAAAACTAATAATTTAAGAGTTCGCTAGTCTTTTTTTGAATGCTCACCTACTTTTGCTCATCTTCCACTTAAACTTTTTGAACCGTCACTCTTTTTTTTTAAATTTTCGCAAATACATCAAATCCTCCCTCAACTTGTCGCCAAAATTTACTTTAGACCCTAAACTAATCAGGCAATTATTTACCCCCTTAACAACTTTCAAGTGAATTAATTTGCTCCCTTATCGACTAACGTGGCAAAACAAAAAATAAAAATGCATTTTAGAGTATAGAAAATTTTTAGTGAGACCCACTTTAATATTTTTAACCATTATTTTGCTCCCTTCTTCCTCACACCCCACCACCCCCATTTCTTATTCTTCCTCACCCCCACCCTCCGTGTCTTTTTCTTGAAACTGAAAGACGTAAAAGAGAATGAAGTTGATTTAAATAAATCATTAATTTGACAATGCCAAGCTTCAACCCCTTCTATTTTCAAGATGAAGTTGTGAGTTTCTATTGGACAAACAAGAGAACAGATAAAACTTTTTTACAACATTGGAGAATTGAAGTCAACTAATGTTGCATTAGTTTTTAGCTACAGGAATATTTGCAGTCTATCACAGTAAAAGTAGAAGGGATGAGACTGAGAAGAAGGGATGCAAAACAATGGATGTCTCACCGCATGCTTTTCTCCTCCATTATTGTTCCTCCTCCTCAAATGGCGATTCAATTGGAAAATTTGATAAAATCAATAAAATCAAATGTGAGAAAATTAAAGAAATCGAAGAAATTATACATCAAAATAGATAAAAACTCCAGCGTTAGAGTGGAGATTCGCAGCAAATTGAAAGGAAAGAATGTGAGTGGGTGGATGAGTTGGGGGAATGGGGAGGGGGGAAGGCGTTGTTGAAGAAGAAGGAGTAGGAGGAATGGGGGGTGGGGGCTATAAGAAGGAGGAGGAGGAGGAGGAAGGGTGGGGTGGGGTGGGGTTCTACTTTATATATATATATATATATGTAATAATATATATATATATATATAATAATATATATATATTTTTATATATTTTTAAAAATATATATATTTTTTATATATAAAAAAATAGTACATATATATTTTTTGTTTTTTTAATATATAAAAATAATGTGTGTGGGATTTTTTTAAAAAAAATTATAATTTCTTCAAGGCAATGACATGGCACTGATATGGCAATGACATGGCGCATGTGTAGTGCACTCTCTGTAGTAAGAGTGAGATTTTGATTGAGGTTGAAATTAATTTACTTGAAAGTTGTTAAGGGGGTAAATAATTGCCCGATTAGTTTAGGGTCTAAAGTAAGTTTTGGCGACAAGTTGAGGGGGGATTTGATGTATTTTCTCTTTTTTTATTTTTCACTTCTTCAACTTGTGTGTTGGGGATAAAATAAACCTCTAGATATATATAGGCAAATTTGTATTTTAAAGCTCAAATTTGAAACTCAAAATTTAACAAAAACATGGTAAGAAAATAGAGGAAAAAGATTTAAATTTTGAATTCAAAAATAGAAATGAATCTTTCCCTATATCCATAGCATTGAATGCAGATCTCACTGATTTAGTGACTGGTTTTATTGATTTGTGGGCGTCATGGGTTAAAGAGGGGATAAAAATGGGCAAAATCTTGGGAGAGATGGCAGAGGCGATAGCTATGGATGGTAGGATTTTTAATTTGGTCATGGTGGAGGAGACGTGAAGAAGGAAGAGGAAGATGAGGGGTTCGATTTTTATTTTTTGGGGAAATTTAGGATGGATATTGATTGATGCTTCTCTAGGAAAGACAAAGAAGTTGTACGTGCCTGACCTCTTTGTGAAAGATAAATGTTGTTTGGTATAGATTGATGAAGTGGATGAATTAGTAGTGACTTAGACAGGGTTTAAGCCTCTTTTTTCTGAAAAAGGTGAATGTTTTTGGGCTTGAACAAATACAATTGAATTTGAAACAAATTTGTCTTGAACACTTTCTTTTCCATCAAGTTAATGTTAACGAAGCTTTTTTGTCCTAATTAATTTTTTTATAAGATATAAGTATATAAAGTATATGAATAATCAAATATATGTATTCAAATTTAATAATTTTATCATAAATATATGTGTGTGTAATATATTGTAAAAAATATAATTAGAAGAAATGTGGATGCAAGTATTAAAATATTTTATGTAATTTTAATATTAACAACTAACTATATTTAATTAAAATATTTAGAAAAACATGGTAGGAAGAATGAACCCTCTCTATTTTCTTTCCAAAAAAATTAAATTAAAATATGAATCTATTTTAGAAAAAAATTAGGACTATGAAGCATAGAAAAAATAATTAAAGAAAAAAGACGAGCCAAAATTGGATGTCAACAAACCTATTCACTTCATTCCCTGTGGAATCGACCCTAAGTGTGAGTTAGGTAAAAATTATATTGTTAGTGAAAGCATACATTTTGAGGTGCATTTTGAGCGTTATCAACAGGAATTAGTTAAAATGATTAAGTGTTCGATTAGGGTTTTGGGTTCAATAGTTCTCCCATCAGAGAGTTAGTGTGGGTGCCCACTCACAACCATTTAGATCATGACAAAGTTGAGACTAGAGTCCTACGTTTGACAATCTCATCAAACAAAAATAAGTCTAGTAGATTCAAACTCCACGTACTTACATGGTGTATTTTCTCAATTAAACTAAGAACCTTCCATATTGAACTCAATGATGATGAAATATAAAAATGATATGGTCAACTCAATAATTTTTTAATCATTTCTTATTTTTTCACATGATATGAGTATGAATTCTTGAGACATCCTTTTTACTTAATTTATATTTCATGACTGTTCTCTCATATTGCATAGTACAATTTCATATGTAGTTACATTACTTTTGCCAGTGGCTCTGCATTTAAATAAGTGGAAAGGGTCAAATTTACCCTTTTATTTGGAAAAAATAGCTAAATATATTTTTTGTCTTATTTTGGGGTTAAACTTAAGCTCGGTGTCATACTTTAGGACCAAATTTACACTTGCAGTTAATAACACTCTTCATCTATACCCTTCCTTAAATGGAAAAGCCCAAAAATGTTAAATACCTCTCTTTTTTTTAAAAGAAAAAGCACATCCTAATCTAACCCGCCCCACCCAACCCTCCCCCTCCCTCTCCCCCCCAAAAATCACAAATAAATATATCACTCCCTTAGTTTTGTTGGTCAAATTTTATCAACAAACAAATATACTTCTCGTTCAACGTGCAGCGCTAGTAGGTTGTTTATAAATGAACAAAAAGTAAAATGGAATGATATAACTCAAAATCATGGAACTAGAAAAAATGTCTAGTACAAACTCTACTCATATTTCAATTAAGTTCAAATTTCAAATTTTGGTATATGATTCTATGTCCATTAGATTTTAGAATCAATGAATAAGTTTTCTAAGCAAATCACATGATGAAAAACTTGTGTAGATCCAAACTATATATATAGACATAATGATGAAGAGATACCATGATTGTTTGTGTTAGCATTAATGCAGATCCATTTTTTATAAGCAATATATCCACCGATAAATATCCAGTGGTCTAATCTCTTTGGAAAAATTTGACCAACAGATTGAGGGATGGGTATATTTATTTGTGTTTTTTCTTGTGAGTCGGGTTGGGAGGGTTATATTAGAATGTGTTTTATTTTTAAAAAATAGGGTATTAAACGTTGATTGAGGCCTTTTTTTTTGTTAAAGGAAGAGTACAAGTGAAAAGTTTCTAGAGTACAAGTGAAAAGTTTCTTAACGAGGATAAATTTGGCACCAATGTATGAAGAGGGTAAATTTGACCCACAAAGTATGACAAAGGATATATTTAGCTAATTTTCTAAAGTATAGGAGTAAATTTGACCTTTTTCCCTTAAATAATGTTAATTTAAGTATTCAGGATGATTTAGTAAATATGCTAGGTTTCATACATCAAATATTATTGAGCCCCACATGTTTTTTGAGAAATATCATTTAATTCAGCTTTTTTATTGTTATAGGTATGTTGGGGGACTTGTCCTGATTAAGCTAGTTATTCATATTATATTAGAGGCTTCAAAAATATAATGACCCTTCAGGTCATTTTCCATATTTATTCTTATCTTTGTTGTTTGAGTTTCTCCATAGATGCCCTAAGTCATTTATGACTTGTTGGGATCGACGGTTTGGTTACCGAGCAGTTCATTTGATTTTTTAAAGTCAATTCCCTGTTTTGAATTCTTTATTGGATCCAAATGACCATTGGCAAAAACTTTAGTAAAACGATCTTGAATACAAATTTTGACTGCGCCAGCAGATCTGGAATATTGATTTTAGTCTAGGTAGACCTTTGGTTCGGGTCCCAATACACCGGAGCTCATTTAAACCTATTGGTCGGAAAGTTAAAAATTAGAAATAATTGGTGTGGGACCTACATTTGGTCAAAACAACCTCAGATTGAAAATCTGACTTTTCCATCACATCCGGAACATCAATTTTAGACTAAGAAGACCTTTGGTTTAGGTCCCAAGGCTCCTAGACTTATTTTGGGATATTGAGTGAATTTTATGAAAAGTGATGAAACTATAGGTGAGGGCCCCACTTGTTGCCTAAACGATCTCTGATGAAAGTTTTGATGATTGTAATGGATTTAAAATGTGGTTTACACTCAAAATTCACTATTGTATTATGTTCTTTGGATTCCGGATGAGTTTCGAGGGTTAAAAACTTATTTTTAAGTTTGCAGTCATCTATTGCAACCGCGATCTAGGGGCTATATAAAGGCCCCAAGACGCATTTGGGGAATTTTCCCTTTACCATTTAGACCTAGAAAACCCAAAATGAGTGTAATAACTCAAAATTGGTCATGGGGGTGACTTGGGAGCTTAATTATCATCTTGTATCATGATTATCTTCAATATTAAGGTAAGAATTTCTTGAATTTATGCTTGAATTTCGTAGTTTGGACCCAAAACCCCAATTTAGCTTAGGGATTGATTTTAGCCCAAAGTATGCTTAGTTTTCACCCATTCTTTGAGGGTTATGATTCCTTATTCATGTGTGAACATTAGGTTGGTCTAGAAAACTCATTTTTGTATGTGGGACCCACTTGAGATTTTAGTGTCTTTTTTGTACCTGAAGCACAATAGTACAATATAGGTATCATTAGACTCGTATTGATGAGTAAATTATGGTTTTCATAGTGTGATGGCATTTTGAGGATTTTATAGTAAACACGAGCATGTGGTGCATGAAGTAATGTTTTCTAGTTTGGCCTTGAGGTAGGCTTCGATCTACTTTTCTTCATAGATGATGTGTGATATATGTTGCATGTGAATATGGATGTAAGGCTTAATTATGAGTAGGATAACTTGGCCTTGATTTTTAATGTTTGGGGAATAAATGAGGGTTTTGGACCTATAAGATGACATGTTTATAACCCTTTTGTATCCTATTGACTTTTCTCTTTAGTTTAGATTAGTTATAGCATGGATATGATATAACGCTATGTTTGGAATATTATTTTAGCATTTGAAGCATGATTTGTATATTTAGCCTTATTGGGCTAGTGTGGTAGTCTTGAAATTGTAAGTTGGGTAGAGTTGACTCGAGTACCCTTGTTTCTAGTTGAAGTTTCTATCTTAGGCTTGAATATAGCTTACTTGACATCTAGAAGATGAACTAGATACCTTAGCCTAGTTTGGGGCATAGTATGCCTAATTATGGAAATTGTGGATTAGAAGTGGGATCGCTTAGCCCATTTAGGCCTAAGCTTATGTTAAGTCTTGTGGACTTAGTTGAGGATGTTAGACAAAGATGAGGCTAGTAAACCTTAGAATAAGGTTACTTCATAACTTTGTAACTTGTATTGATGTTCCCGAATTGTGGCTTTTGAGTTATGGTTATGATACTCCTTGTGGAAATGATATTGGGCATATAGAGATGATATTCCTCCTAGATATATTATGTGGCCCATAGAGATGCTATTTCCCCTTAGACTTGATGATTGGCCTATAGAGATGCTACTTTCTCTAAGACTTGATGATTGGCCTATAGAGTTGCTATTTCCTTTAGTCATGATTGATGGACCTATAGAGACAATGTTCCTCTTGGATATGTAAATTGGCCTAGAAAAGCGATATTCCTCATAGTCATTATGTATGAACTATTGAGATAAGATATCTTGTAGAAGATTACATATCTATATATAGTATGCCTCTTAGATGTGAGATGGCTCTTGTGTGAGAGATGATTACATATTTATTGATATTATGTCTCCTATAGGTGAGATGTTTCCTATATGTGAGATGATTAGAGATATGCTACGGCTTATAAATATGATTATTGAAATGAGTCCTGGATATGTGTATGAACCTAAGGCCGTGATTATGATATTGTGATTATTTTAGATAAATTAATGGGCCAAGGGCCGTGTTATGATATTGATTAAATAGCCGATAATTGATTATCATTATAAATGATATGATTACAGTTTATGAATATGTATATGTTTGTATACATATTATTATGTGATGACTAGTGAACTAGTGATTCTATTATAATAAGTGTTGGTTAACTAATAATGAGTAAATGGGAAGTATTGACTAAATAGATATTCTCTGGTGATATGTGTATGTTTATGAGTATTTTAGTGTATCTCATACGGTTATGGTAATTATGATGATATTGATACCCAGTAAGGCCAGAGGATACTATTGTGATGCAACTGATACTAAGCAAAGACGGAGGATACTATTGGGGTGATATTGATACCCGACAAGGCCGGAGGATACTATTGTGATGATATTAATACCCGGCAAGGCCAGATAATACTGTTGTAATGATGTTGACACCCGAAAAAGCCTGAGGATATATTGATGATATGTTGAGATCTGGTAAGGCCGGAGGTTGACTATGATGATGAGGAAAGTTATGATGAATTGTGATATTGATTGTATACTTTCCATTCATTCCTGCATGTGCATCGCCTATCACCAGTATGCACCTATGTTTATCGGCTGGTATGGGACAATTGCATAGATATGGTTGAAGAATATGCCTTGTGCTATTATATGTTGATTGAACCTTCCGAGCCTACGGCGGTGGGAGTACGCATAGGCTCAGCTCGGTATTTTGTTGTTCAGAGTAGACGATTATTCACGTCGTTATTGATATTATTGATATCATTGTTATGATCATTATTATGGCTAGCTTATGATAGTTGGTCACTGATACGGTATCGGTATTTAAGGTATGTTTTCGACCTCTCCTATCTTATGATTGCATTATTATGCACGATTATTTCATGTCTAGCCATGTGGATTAGAAACCCCGAGTATGATAGTATTTAAATCCTGATAAGTGTTATAATAAGGTCTTAAATGATAATATGATGATATAGGTTATGCTTTGAGATGACCTCGTGTTTATATGTATATATACCTATATATATATATAAAGCTATATAATGCTATGATTTTACTGTATATCCCTTCCTTCAATGTTCATATTGTATAGTCATTTCTTTGCCTTGTATATTACTATATATATTTTTCTTTCACTCTTTATACGTATATTGACATGGGATATACGGTATAGCATTGACGTATATTGAATATAGATGGAATAGGATAGTTCACCCTGATACTTCCTTAGTTTTATTATGTTAGACTCTTGAACAAATAGGATAGTTGTTCCTTATTATCTCATTAACTTGTCATATGATTTCTGAACTCTTGGGTGTACTTTCTATTCTGTTTCTATGTTGTATATATCTTATTTATCTTTGGAGCTCAGTTGGTAGTAGCCTACTGAGTACCATTCGTTTGGTACTCATACTATACTTCAGCAGCCTACAGATCATAGTACGGGTTATCGTTGTTGATGTGTGCATCATGCGGAGCAGTCCTGGTTCAGAGACTTAGAGTGAGCTCCTGACATTCGGAGAATTATTTATCTCACTTTTATGTGTTAGAACAGTCACTAAGTTGTATTCAGAGTTAAGTTGTATCATCGTATTTCTCTTGATATTTCACTTTTGTACTTTTTTATATTAGAATCTCTTGTACTAATACCACCAGGTTTTGGGATTCTTCTATATATTGATCTTTATTTTATATATTCTGCATTCTTTTCCTTATAATATTGAGTAGTCTATTACTAGCCGTTTTGGCCTGATGGTGGGTTATGGTAAGCACCATCATAACCTGTGAAGTTAGGTCGTGAAAAATTGGTATCAGAGCCTAGGTTTCATTAGTGTGTTAGTACAAGAGCTAAGTGTTAGTAATGTCCTATGGATCGGTACATAGACATCTGTAACCTATCTTTGGGAGGCTACAACGATATTTTAGGAAATTCACGTCATGACTCCTTATCATGTGTCCGCATTTCTATAAATCTTAAACATATTATTTGACTCTATTGTATCCACGAAAGATAATGTGATATTATCGATAGATGCGGACAAGACTCCAATACGTATTTCTATAATTTTAGTAGAACATCAAACTAGAGGGTCAGAGATGGATATAGAAGTACTCAGCGACAACCAAAAAGGATTTGGGAAGATCCCATCAGACTTACGGTGTGTGGTATGGTTCTTTAAGCCATGGCGACCATTCTGTATTATGAGGGCCAGTATCTCAAAGTATTCTAGGATCTTGGTTTGGTTGTGTTATAATGAGACATTAGTTCAGAGAATGCCCCTGGTATGAGATAGGTGATCAACTAGAGTTAACATGTATTCCTCACTAGCCTAGAGTTCCTAAGATAGGCTGCGATTTTTAGAAGTTTGGACATAATTTTGTGAATTTCTCTCAGCGCCAGTTTTCCAGCCATTTGGGATCAGTTTGTGTTCTCTCCATATTGATTCTTCAAGAATTGCTACGGCCGCAGAGAGACCGACTACTAGTATAGGGTGTGTCCCTGACATTTGATTCCAGTCATTTAACATAGATCATTTTGTGATATTGTGACATCTTCAGTTAGAGATGGTGCACTTGGCACCTCAGTTAATGATTCAGTCGGTCGGTCAGACCCGTTCAAATTTATTTTCCTATGTCGTTAGGCATGTGACTGCAAATGTCACCACGATTAGTGTGCTTTTATTTCCCGTATTTATCTCTTATTATGTGTATAGGGGTTTTCATACCCATTGATGATTATATGCCTTGATGAATTTATATCGTTCATTATTGCCTTATTGTTGAATTCGTGATTATGTTACTACTCCGTGGTTTATTTCTTTTAGTAGTGGATAGAGTAGATCTATAATGATGTTTTTCCTCTATTGGTGTAGTTTTGGGTTTGAGTCTCATTTATCTTGGCACATTAGCCCTATTATGGTCATTGAGTGGTACATGATATTGATATTCATTTTGGTACCGCCTATTCAATATGTTGATATTGATATTGATATTGATATTGATATGGATATTGATATTGATATTGATATTGATATTGATATTGATATTGATATTGATATTGATATTGATATTGTTGTTGCTATTGCTACCACTATGTGACGTTATTGATATTACTAGATACTATTACATGATGAATTTGATTCTCGTTGGGTCGTTGTATAGACTAGTGTTATCTAGTTAGACTTTCATTTTCTTGTGATATTATTTGGTGGCTTGAGTAGATATAACCCGATTTGATAATTTCTTTCCCCTAGCGCGGCGAGGTTGACTATGTTCCTTCTTGGTTAGCTGTATTAGATTGATTTTGGCGATGTGTTGTGGTATCGAAGGTAAGTGACCTTCCATGGTTTTTGTAGACTTTGAGTCGACAATTAGTTATGTTGCCTATTTTTGAGTTTAAGATCCTTAGACTTGCCTCCTGGGTTGTGAAAAAATTTGTTTGGGCTATCCCTTCCGGTAAACCCATTTGTGAGATAGACCAGTTTGAGGTTTGCTCTTTATTTGTGGCTATTTCTTTGTCCGATAGCGATTTTGATATTTGATATTGAGATGTCGTGGATTTATCTCATAGGTATGTTGGGTTCGTTCCCTCGTGATGGATTTCCTTGTTGTTAGTGTGGAGATGGATACTCCTTTGTCATTTTGATATGGTTTTGTCTAGTGAAGTTGGAAATTAGAGGCAGGTGGCATTTCCTGTGATCGCTTCTTAACTGGCACATTAGAAACTCTTTAGCTTGAGTTCTTGGTTCTTTGGTGGTGGTCACGACTCTGACCTTGATTTTGAGATTGGTATTTCTTCTTTGATAATGTTGTTTTTGGGTGGATTCAGGAAATCCCCATTTCAGCGTTTATTTAGTGAGGCTTGGTGGAGTAATTCTCCTTAATGATATGAGCATGTGGCCATTTCTTTACCTAGATAGAGTATTGCATTGGTTACTTCCCAGCTTAAGTTACATTTCTCTGAGTTGCTAAAGTTTTTGCCTTCACTGGTGTGGTTTTCAACCTTGAGAAGTTTTGAGTATATTTGGATAGGTCATGCCCTCCAGTGGATATGGAGTGGGTTATATGCATTTGCAGCCAGTGATTTTTCCTTTAGTATGACTCTTATTTTGCAGCTATGTTTCGTTCCCTCCAGCTGATATAGAATTGGTTGCTTGTGTTATCAGTTAGTGGTTATTCCTGTGGTGATTTTGCTCTCTAGATATGTCTCGACTGTGGCTTGGTATGATTTATCTCGAATATGTCATATATGGATACTAAAGTCGATTTGAGATAGTTGACATTGATATAGCCTTATTGGCCCTATTTTGGATTTTCACTTCTTAGAATGGGGATTTGGAAGTATGATATATTTGGAGCATTAATGCCTACCCATTTTTAGTTTTGATTTAGATATTTGAAATTGAGCAGTTAAGCCTTAGTAACGAGATTTCAACTTGGTGTTGTAGAGCTGTCGTGCAGCCTTTTATTTTGGACATGTTTCAGTTCGGATTTCATTTATAGGTTAGTTGAGTATACTCCGTGGTTGCCTATTTGGTCTTCCAAACTTCAGCTGGATTATAGTTGATTAGTGTTCAGATGATAGCCCATAGGCCTCATATTGGTTATTTCAGTTTTGACTTTAAGTTTCATCTTTCTTTGGGAATTTTGGATGATTTACTCAGCAGAAGTAATAATCTCGAGTTGGATTGAGTATGTCTTCATTCTCGGTAGATGAGACATCCTGGAGTGGAATATTCAGTAATGAGTAGTTATACCATGAATTTTGAGATTTTAGTTTGATTCTCATCTGGACTGGTTGCAGCATTGGCATGGATTGCATTTCGTGATTATCTTCATTTATATGCCCAGATAGAGCCTTATGAGTTTATTCTCATGTTTGCATTATGGACTTTCAGCAGATCAGCTTCAGTTCTTTGAGTTCTACATGATGAGACTGTGTGGGCGAGACTCAAGTGATTTTCCTCCTGGCTTGGAGTAGACAGCAGGTACGAAAATGTAAAGGAAGGTTATTTTTGGATTTGGAGTCGATTTTATGACTCCTGGCTTAGATGAGCCTTTATAGATTTATGCGGATATAGAGATAGTATTAGTATGTTATGGTTTAGTCTATGCGTATCAACCTTTTTGGTTCAGTTGGAGGCCAGTTAGCGGTCGAAGTTGAGTTTTGGCTATTTTGGAAGTAGAATGAGAGTGTTGGTTAAAAAAGGGATACCTGTGGTGAAATTGCTTAAAAGTGTTTTCTATCTGCAGAGGTAATCTGAGAAGTCATGCTTGGAGCATGCGGGCCCAATACCTCATCTTTTCAAGCTTTTGAGATTCTTTCTATCTGTTGACTTTTGGGGACAAAAGTTCTTTTAGTAGTGGATATTATTATGACCCTTCGGGTCATTTTCCATATTATGCTTATCTTTATTGTTTAAGCTTCTCCATAGCTGCCCCCAGCCATTTATGACTTTATGGGACTGACAGTTTGGTTACCAGGCAGTTCGTTTGGATTTTTAAAACCAATTCCTTGTGTTGAAGTCTTTGTTAGTTCCAAATAGCCACCGAAAAAAAAATTTAGTGAAAAAATCTCGGATGCAAATTTTGACTGCACCAGCAGATTTGGAATATCGATTTTAGTCTAGGTAGACCTTTGGTTTGGGTCCCAATGCACCCGACCTCATTTCGACCTATTGGTCGAAAAGTTAAAAATTGGAAAGAATGGGTATGGGATCCACATTTGGTAGAAATGACCTCGGATTAAAAATCCGACTTTGTCAACGCATCTAAAATATTGATTTTAGACTAGGAAGACCCTTGGTTCAGGTCCCAAGGCTCCAGGACATATTTTGGGCTATTGAGTGGATTTTATGAAAAATGATGAAACTATAGGTGTGGGCCCCACTTTTTGCCTAAATGATCTCCGATGGAAGTTTTAATGATTCCACTAGATTGACATATGGTTTACACTCAAAATTCACTATTGGGTCATGTTCTTTGGATTTCAAATGAGTTCCAAGGGCCAAAAACTTATTTTTGAGTTTGTTATCTGGTGCAACCACGATCACGGCCAAGAGTGTGCGATCGCGAGTAATACAATCACGGCCCGGAGGACCGCAATTACAATATCTGAGCACTTGTAAGGGCTATTTAAAGTCCCCAAGACGCAATATTTCTTCTTCACCATTTAGACTTAGAAACCCCAAAATGAGTGTAATAACTCAAAATTGGTCATGGGGGTGACTTGGGAGCTTAATTATCATCTTGTATCACAATTATCTTCAAGATTAAGGTAAGAATTTCTTGAATTCATGCTTGAATTTCTTAGTTTGGACCTGAAACCCCAATTTAGCTTAGGGCTTGATTTGAGCCCAATGTATGCTTAGTTTTCACCCATTCTTTAAGGGTATGATTCCTTATTCATGTGTGAACATTGGGTTGGTCTCGAAAACTCATTTTCCGTATATGGGACCCACTTGGGGTTTTGGTGTCTTTTTTGGACCCGAAGTACAATAGTGCAATATGGGTATCATTAGACTCATATTGATGAGTAGATTATGGTTTTGATAGTGTGATGGCATTTTGAGGATTGGAAATTGAAGATGAGCAAGTGGTGCATGAAGTAAGGTTTTGCGGTTTGGCCTTGAGGTAGGCTTCAGTCTACTTTTCTTCATAGATGATGTGTGATATATGTTGCATATGAATATCGATGTTAGGCTTGATTATGAGTAGGATTTAGCCTTGATTCTTGATGTTTGGGAAATAAATACGGGTTTTGGACCCATAAGATGGCATATTTATAACCCTTTTGTATCCTATTGTCATCCCTCTTTAGTTTAGCTTAGTTATAGCATGGATATGATATAATGCTATGTTTGGAATATGGGTTTAGCATTTGAAGCATGATTTGTATTTTTAGCCTTATAGGGATTGTGTGGTAGTCTTGAAATTGTAAGTTTGGTAGAGATGACTTAAGTACCCTTGTTGCTAGTAGAAGTTGCTATCTTAGGCTTGAATATGGCTTACTTAACATCTAGAAGATGAACTAGATACCTTAGCCTAGTTTGGGGCATAGTATGCCTAATTATGGAAATTGTGGATTTGAAATTGTATCGTTTATCCCACTTAGGCCTAAGCTTGTGTTAAGTCTTGTGGACTTAATTATGGATGTTAGATATAGATGAGCCTAGTAAACCTTAGAATAAGGTTACTTCGTAACTTGGTTACTTTTATTGATGTTCTCGGATTGTGGGTTTTGAGTTATGGTTATGATACTCCTTGTGGAAGTGATATTGGGAATTTAGAGATGATATTCCTCCTAGATACGTTATATGGCCTATAGAGATGTTATTTCCTCTTAAACTTGATGATTGGCCTATAGAGATGCTATTTCCTTTTAGACTTGATGATTGGCCTATAGAGTTATTATTTCCTTTAGTCTTGATTGTTGACCCCATAAAGACGATGTTTCTCTTGGATATGTAAATTGGCTTAGAGAAGTGATATTCCTCGTAGTCATAATATATGAGCTATTGATAGAAGATATCCTATAGACAATTACACGTCCATATATATTATACCTCCTAGATGTGAGATGCCTCGTGTGTGAGAGATGATCACATGCTTATTGATATTATGCCTTCTATATGTAAGATGCCTCCTATATGTGAGATGATTAGAGATATGCTACAGCTTATAAATATGATTATTTATATGAGTTGCGGATATGTGCCTGCCTAAGGCTGTGATTATGATGTTGCAGTTATTTTGGATAAATTAATGGGTTAAGGGACGTGTTATGATATTGATTGAATAGCTGAGAACAGTTTATCATTATAAATAATGTGATTACCGTTTATGAATATGTATATGTTTGTATACAAATCTCTCCAGTATGAGATGGAGGAAAATGCAGTATGATGCTTATTATTCCACTAATTAAATACTGGTGATGACATACATAGATTTGGTACGTTCATGATTATTTACCCTTATAAATAATGTAATTATAGCTTAAATATGATCTTATGACTGCTCTTCTTGTTAGACGGTTAAGCTATGTGGTAATTAGTTGTCTATTAGTGGACTATAGCACTTGATGGCTTCAAATCTAATGTATCAGTTAATGAATCTTGCTTAGTTTAAACATGGTAGCTAACGATGTTAGTTAATGAATGGTATCAGTTAATAAAAGATGGTTAGGTGACTAGTAGTAAGGTGTTGTCTAGTAATTATTAACGGATATAGGATAATTAGTTGATAATAATGAATGGTGGTTTGGTCTAGTAATAAACCCTGACTAGATGAAAAATATTGGTTAATTAATAAATAGTGGCGAGTTGTTATCCCTTGAGTAAGGATTATGTTAAAGATAATGTTTAAGCTAATAACTAGAGGTTATGTGATGACTAGTAAACTAGTGATTATATTATATTAAGGGTTGGTTAACTAATAACGAGTAGTTGGAAAGTATTGACTAGATGGATATTCTCTGGTGATATGTGTATGTTTATGAATATTGTAGTGTATCTTATTCGATCATGGTAATAGTGTTGATATTGATACACGGCAAGGCTGAAGGATACTATTGGATGCTATTGGTACCAGGTAAGGTCGAAGGATACTATTGTGATAGTATTGATACGCACCAAGGCCAGAGGATACTATTGTGATGATATTGATACCTAGCAATGCCGGAGGTTACTGTTGTGATGATGTTGATACCCGACAAGGACGGAGGATATATTGATGATATGTTGAGATCTGGCAAGGCCTGAGGTTGACTGCTATGATAATAGTCTTGATGAGGACAGTTATGATGAGTTGTGATATTGATTGTATACTTTCCATTCATTCCTATATGTGTATCGCCTATCACCAGTATGCACCTATGTTTATCAGTTGGTATGGGACAGTTGCATTGATATGGGTGATGAATATGCCTTGTGTTGTTGTATGTTAATTGAACCTTACGAGTCTAGGGCGGTTGGGGTACGCATAGGCTCGGCTAGGTATTTGGTTGTCCAGAGTAGCTAGTTATTCACCTCGTTATTTATATTGTTGTTATCATTGTTATGATCATTATTATTGCTAGCTTATAACAGATTGGTCATTGATTCGATATTAGGATCTAAGGTACATTTTCGGCCTCTCCTATCTTATGATTGCATTATTATGCACCATGTGGATTAGAAACCCCGAGTATGATAGTATTTAAATCCTGATAAGTATTATAATGAGGTCTAAATGAGAATCTGATAATATGGGTTATGCTTTGAGATGACCTCGTGTTTATATGTATATATATATCGCTATATGATCTTTCGTTGTTCATGTTGTATAGTCATTTCTTCGCCTTGTATATTACTATATATATTTTTCTTTCGCTCTTTATATGTATATTAACCTTGGATATACAGTATAGCATTGACGTACATTTTATGTAGCTAGAATAGGATAGTTCACCTTGATACTTCCTTAGTTTTATTATGTTAGACTCTTGGACATGAACATGATAGTTGTTCCTTATTATCTCATCGACTTTTCTTATAATTTCTAGACTCTTGGGTGTCGTTTCTATTCTGTTTATATTCTGTATATATTTGTTTTATCTTTGGAGCTCAGTTGGTAGTAGCCTACTGAGTACCATACTATACTTCTGCAGCCTATATATCGTTGATGTGTGCATCGTGCGAAGCAGCCCTGGTTCGGAGACTTAGAGTGAGCTCCTGACATTCGTAGCATTACTTATCCCTCTTTCTTATGTATTAGACTAGTCTCTAAGTTGTATTCGGAGATAAGTTGTATCATTGTATTTCTCTTGATATTTCACTTTTGTAATCTTTTTATATTAGAAACTCTTGTACTGATACCACCAGGTTTTGGGATTCTTCTACATATTGATCTTTATTTCATATATTCCGCATTCTTTTCCTTATAATATTGAGTAGCCTGTTACTAGTCGTTCCGGCTTATGAGTTGGCTTACCTACTGGTGGGTTATGGTAGGCGCCATCATGACCTGAGAAATTGGGTCATGACAAAAGATTAGATGGATCTAGAATTTTCAATAATGTAAACTTGAAAATTATTGTATTGTTATTGGATATTTCTTGGAAATCTTATGAATGGGAATCTCTTTCGTTTAAAATGAGTTATTTATGATTTGAATTTATGTCATTCTTCCCCATGTGTTATGAATCATACATGTAGCTGATTTGCTCAAAAGAGCTAAGGCATCAAGTGCTGGTCTCGCCTAGACTTAGAATCGAGGTGTGACATGGTTGGGTGTAGACAGTGAAAATCATCATAAAAAGATCTAGCTATTATGATTTTTATATTGTAGAATGCTCTAAATATGAGAACAAAATTGATCTTCTTAATGGACTGAGTATTTAGAACACTGGTTGATGGAAGAGGCCATTTGCATGTTTGCCAAATATTGTGATGATCATGTTGTTATAAGAAATTTAGGGACTCCGAAAGGTGGAGTTACTTCACTTTTATTTGTTGATAAATAATTTGACGTTACAACTGTGTTTTGTAATGTTAATGATAGTGCATTCCAAATATTACATGAGTTTTTTCATGTGTGTGGAGTGAACGGTGGCTCCTATCTGAGAATCAAGACTACTTCAGTAGTTATAATGAAATATGATGGGTTATTGATTTTAGTTGAATAAAAGTTTTCTCCCTTTAACATTTGTCTTTTCTATTTTATGTAGTTGGGGCAATTTCACTATGGCATCAGATTTTATCATAATGGGAGCTTCACGAGAAGTGAATTTTAGAGAAGTTCCTAAATATTACATTGTTTGATAGAAGTATAATTTGGATGTGGCGGAAATTTATATCATATTGTGTGAGTATGGCCGTACTGCAGAAGTACTGCTCTATTTTGAAAGGTTACTTTGTGACTTTGAAGTTGATGTTGAATTAAAGAGGGTGATTGTACTTCATTCTTTGTTGAAGTTTATAAGCCAGTTTTATGGGACCCTATCCTTCCTATTTGGTGTTGATGTTTTATTGAATGCAAGTGAGAATCGGCAGGAGGATAACTGCACTCTATTGTTACAGACTATTTTTTGAATATAATTTAGGCAATTAAAGCATATTTTGAATTCTACTCCATGGAACATTTAGCACATCCGGAAGTACACTGCTAAAGCTAAAAAAAATTGTTAATTACATTCAAACCTCATAAATGTTGTTCTTTAATTATGCATTTTGCCTTAATTTTTATTGTAGTAGTTTCTTCGGACCCATGCTAGCTGGAGTTCTTAGTATATATTATGTTGATGTAATGATTTTAAAGTTTATCAATGGAAATGTCTTTTAGTTTTATTTAGTATAGCTTTAGTGCAGCTTAGTTTTTAGCTCGATTTCTTAAATTCATTTTCGCATCAGAGGTGTTATTTTGTAGTTTTGTTCTCAAGAGGAGTTGAATTTTCTTGTCTAGTATGTCACTATTCTACATCTTGTGCCAAACTTGTTATGATCTGATGATATTAGTCTTTTATATAGGTGTAGATTATTTGCCTCATTTGATTTTGACAAATAATCTTATAGGTAAAATTTGCAGCTAATTCTTAAAATCTCACGTGTACACAAACATAAAGTTCCAATCAAGTTTTTTTTAAAAAAAAGAAACTTCCCTCAAACACCATCCTTAATGTAAGTGTAGTCTTAACTGCCACGAGCTGGTATTGATTATATAAAACCTTCTTTGGATTGTTTTTGTCCTTAACTATGCATTATAGTCCACGACCAACTACCCCAGACATTATGCTGCTCAAATTCAACCTCTTGGACCTTAATATTTTGTTCTCTTAAATTTTAATCCAAAAAGCACCTGCACAATTGAAGCCAGAACTCGTCGTTTTGTGGCCCTATTCTACTCCTATTCCAATGTGTCATTTGTATAAAGCAAGATTCACAACAAACCCCTTTTTAAGATCAATCAACAATGGTGCATGGATCTATTCACTCGCCTCCCTTAAGCACTTAGTATCCTCGCTGAAGTTTGCATTATTACAAAGGATCACTTGTAGTGGCCCAAGCCCAATGCCAGGTTATCTGCCCGTTTTGGTTGAAAGCTTGTGATCTCATAATTTTATCCCCTTAGTTTTTACCCAAAAAGCATAGTTAAATTTTGAACTCCCATTTTATTACGTTCTAACTTTCTACTCTCATTGCGATTTAAGATTTCCCTAGCTTCACAACCAAACTTTTGAAATTCAACAACCAAATACGCATGAATTGTTACACTTTGCATTAATTAGTTGTGGTTGTATATTAGTCGTATGAGTCGAATGTTAAGGCATCCAAGTAACCAGACCACCATCTCTCGTTATATAGTTTTGCAAGCTATTTATAGCCTCTGGCTCAACTTGAACAACACATCCTCAGAAAAGCTTTCTTTCAAGGATCCAACGACACTTATGTAGGAACTTTCCATTAGAACAGTCGTTGCTTCCACGGCTAAAAAGGCTTTATTGGAAGCTTCAAAAGAGAGAGAGAAGGGTTTCCAATGGTCTGATATTTGCATGACTAAGCATTTGAATTTCCATTCTTTTATCTATAAGATGTAGTTAGCAGATATGTCAAATCTTAGATGCACATCAGCTTTCACAAAATGATGCTAGTCTCGCTATTTGTTCCCACAGTTTAATAGAACCTGTCTTTTGTTTTACTAATTAATTTGAAAGATCGGGATAAACATTGAGAGAATGCTAGAGCTCTTGTATAGGCAGGATCAAGTCCAAAGAGACATGCCTATACAACAAAACAAAAGTTGCTCGGTCCTAGCAAGCAGGATGTAAGGGATACATATTTTATTAAGACATGATAGAGAAAGCTAGTGAATCATTATATCTCAAAGGTTACCCTATGGCGTCAATAACTAAAGTTGGAACATAAATAAACTCAATGTTGGTGTTGAACTACGACTGCTTCAATAAAAAATATGGTTGGCAATCAAATACGTAAGCACACACTCTCATGCCCACAAGCCCATACCTTTACAGCCACTCTAATCTGACTAGAAGGAGCACAAGTACTTCTCTCTGCTGGAGCCTACAACGAATTTGAGCACTTAGAATGTCATTTGTCAGATAGGCACCAAAGGCTAAGTTACAATTTAGGAATCCACTACCTCGTCTCACAGTTCGTCTCACAGTTCATTGATTTTTTCAATTTATAAAGCTGCCTCCTGACATGGTTGGCAGTCCTTGTGATGAAACTTGACCCTGAGTCATTAGTTGTGACCTTGCAGGACCTTGCAGGTAGGCTTGGTTCATCCCTGTCCCAACCATTGGTTGTTGCTGCTGTGGCTGCTGCATTTGTGGAATTTGCTGCTGCTGCTGCTGCAATTGATGAATATGTTGTTGCTGCATTTGGGGAACCTGTGATTGTTGCAATGGAATCTGTTGTTGTTGCTGCAGTTGCATAAGAGGCTGTTGTTGCTGTTGTTGCATCTGTTGAAGTGGCTGCTGTTGAAGCTGTGAAAGATGTTGCTGTTGCTGCTGCAGCTGTGGATGCTGTGCTTGCAGCTGCTGCGGCGGCGGCGGTTGTTGTTGTTGCTGCTGACTTGGTATCTGTGGCTTAAACACTACCATATCCTGAAGACATAAAAGTAGCATTACGTTGAAGTTACGCACGGTGAGATAATTCCAAAAATATCTTATTAAATTTACCATCAATTAAGTGATGTCAAGAGTGCAAAACATTTCTTACCCCAGGAAAAAGCATTCCAATCAAGCGACAGGCTTTATCAGAAACAGAGAGAAGAAGCGTCTGTGATGGTAGTTGTATTACTGCACACTACAAAATTTTTAGAAAACCAGCAGTTTAGTTCATCAGACCAGTTATAGAAAGAGAAAGCCGCTTTTGGAACAATTAACCAAATACATATCAATATTGAGGTAGATCTACAGAACTGTGTTACTAAAATAGTCTGCCCCTCTCCAGATACACACCCAAACAAAGTAAATAAATAAATCAAGAAGAGGAAACTGGGGAGTGAGATTGCACAATGCATTATTGTCAACAGAAGGGTCAGAAAATAACATGCAAGCCACTTGTGTAGATAGGTCTTCCTGAGAATAACAATTACATTTCACCAAATATTCTCCTAAAGATGCATGTTTAGTTCTGATGCAGATTTCAATTGTAAAATGAATTCAGTTATAGTAAATCTTTACTAAATTTGAAGTTGCAGAGAAATAGATGTTTTAAGCTGCTGAATCTGTATGTTTTGCTTAAAGATACGAAATTACCAAGGAATGTCATCTGAATCATCATTTCTAACTATGATGCAAAAACAAGACTGATGTACTTGGTTAGATCTTCATAAAGGCTATTACGTGTTCAGCAAAACAAATTCAACCAACAACCAAACAGAAAGGGAAATAGCAGATTTCCTTGTGTTGTAACTTGAGTTTAACTAACATTTGCAGTAGACTTTCAAATTCTGGAGAGAACACAAAAATACCCACATGACACTCTAATCATCAGCTGCTTGCTGACGTGTCAAAAAGATATTTCACCATTGATGCACTGGAATAAGCCTCATTCTTAAACCCACAGGATAGTTAAAACGGAAACTGTGACCCATCTACTCCAAATAATGATAATAACAGCACAGGTGATGACAGACCTAAAACTAATTCACAGGCAAATGCCAACATCTACATGATTTAATACCACAACTTTACCCTATTTTCCAGTCTGAAAGACCAATTAGTCAAAACAATTACATTTACCTCAAATAGCTATTCAAATAAATCATATTGTACTTCATAAGCCTCAAAACTGCTAGTTTTCAACTAGAAAACTCTCCTGCATTGGTCGAGAGAAAGGCATATTGGCTCCTTACGCAGTTGTTAATGTGACTATCTCGTGCATAAACCCGCCTCCTCACATGCAGGCAGACTCATTTTCATGGGTCAAATACATGAAAACTCTTATTAATAGTGGGTGGCGGTGAGACTTTTATTCAAGAACCTCTGCATGCTCATATACCATGTTGAAATGTTCTTTTATGAGGTAAAATATCTAGGGGAAGTTTGGTAGCTGGTAAGAGTTATGCAGGGATAAGTTATGCAGAGTTTAGTTATTCATGTACTTATTCCATCATTTATAAAATAATACATAGATTTTCTCATAACTTGTACATGTATTATTTATGCGGATTTCTAAATTGCAAACCAATCATTGTATTAGGTGTGATGAATTTTTTACATAGCAAAAGAATGCTACCAAACAAGGAACTACTTATCCAACAACTTAGCTCCGAACCAGCTAGCAATCGACTCCATACTGATAAAGCTCTACCAAGGACGTATTGCAGATGTTAAAAAATTTTACTCTATCAACCACTACGAAAATAGAATTTGCAGTCCATAAAGTGAGATATAATAATAATAATAAATAGAAAATTAATCCAATAAAACAAGTTCTCCAAGCATCTAAATTATACGAAGGAAACCAATTCCTTTCTTCCTTCAAACCATCTTTTGTTTCTCTGCAATTCTGTGCATACGAGGCATAGGGAGATTGATCCCCAAATCTCGTTCAGCTTTCTTTCCATACTCTGTCCTTGCCAGTAGTTTTTAGTAAATATTTAAGGCTTTGTTGCATCACGCAATAAATACAAACGAGGTATAGAAATAAGGACCAGATTAACTGTGTTTCATTATAGAGCAACAGCTACTGACTAACAGTTCCCTCACAACACACACAAAAAGTATCTGTCACATAAGTTAAATCCCCTCTTCTATAAATTATCTTTAACCAAACAACCTCCATAGGAAGCAATCCACCCAAAGCATGCTACTCCGAATGTAACGTTAATTTTCAAAGCATTTCCAAAGGCCAAAGAATCTCAAAACTATGAGTGTTCTTGCAGCCATGTATGTGTATCAATCCTTATAATCTGCATTTTCTGCAAAGACAAGCTACTTCACCAAACAGTTATTAGGATCCCTTCCGACTTGAAAATTTTAGCCTCTGTCAATAAAACAATCCGCCAGAAAGCACTCTTGATCTAAAACCAAACTGTAAATTGTAGGAAATTGATACGGATGTACCAAGCTGTCCAACAAGTTCACGACCATTCACACGTAGCCAAGCTCGGGAGTTACAAAAACTCCAAGCTATGTTCATGCAAATGGCCGTGTGAGAGTTGGTACTTGAGCCTTCCAATGGATTAAATGTTTTTAAGTGTGAAGAGGAGCCTTGAAGTGTAATAAACTTACACTCCAAGGCCACCCCTTGGCAAGGGTAGGATGGTCATTTGTCATCTCCCTTTGTGGACTAATATAAATAGATAGTGTTAGGGTTATTTTTGAGTTAGCTCATTCCTATTATTCAAGAAACTTGTAATATTGGTGACTTCTCTTTCTCATTTTGGAGAGGCCAAAATCAAAAGCTCACTAGTAGAGTGATACTAGTGTTGGATCTTGACTAGAAACTAGGGTCTTGGGGTTCTTGAGTTCCTCTTGGTCCAAGTAAGAATTTGGTGTTGATATTCATTAGTCTTAGGGTCCTTTCTCATTGTTAGGGTTCTTAGATTATTGAATATTGTATGTCAAGTTTCTATACCTTTTGTAATCTTGATAACATTGTGTTGTTGAATCTAAAAGTCTAGTAAAGCCGTGTGGGGCTCTTTCGATTCACTAGCAAAATTGTCATTTGTTGTTCTTGTTGTAAACTCATTTTTCTAGTCAAAACAAGTGTTGAAGCCTAGTGAAGCCGTGTGTGGCCTCTTTCTATTCACTAGCACTTTGTTGTTCTTATTGTTGCTTCTTGTGTTGGCTTGAATCTCTTGATACACACTTAGTTTTATATCAAGCAGTCATGGAAGAATTTGATACATTGATGCCCATCACTACGGATGTGGAAAAACAACAAGAGCACAGACAAATGTTTTTAGTTCTTACACTTGCTGGATTTTCTACTGACCAAGATTCAGAACGTGATCAGGTTTTAGCTAGTCCTACGGTTCATACAATTGATGAGTTATTCTCTCGTCTGTTCGTCTTGCCGCGCCTCCCAGTCACAAAGTAGTTTCATCACCCACCGTTGACTCCGCTATTCTTGCATCTCAAACCATAGAAAAACAAACATATCAGCCTATGGAGAATCAAGGAGGAGGAGGTCGTTATGGAAAATCTCGATCAAAGTGTAGTTATTTTCATAAGGTTGGACACACTCACGATATAACCACGCAGTAACAGATACTGCTTCCACCTCCAGCTACCTCTAACTGGACTCCTCAAGAAACTCTAGCTTAGACACAATCACCTAACTCTAGATGATCACAAAGAAACGATACAACCACACCTACTGACAATCATAAGCACTGTAGGCCGACTTTTAAGAACAAAATTACAAAGACTCGACTATAACAAGGAAGTAAAGATCAACTCAATGAGCAACAAGTTCCTTGTTATAGTTCCAGCCTTTGATTGCAGCGCTGCTCCACTTCAGAAAGATCTATCATTGTGAGTATATGGAAGTGTTCTAGTTGAGGAAGATGAGCATTATATGTTGTAACACAAGAAAACCTAGAAGCAATCTCATTGGTTGTGGCAAAAAAGTGGCAGCAACTTTTCACCAACTTTTGTACTATGTGTCAGTCGCGACAGGTTGACTGTGACAGCCACGGGTGAGCCCAACCTATTCCCTAATATGTAAAGGGCCTTTGTCATCACAACAAGGGCTCCAGGGAACAGGTCTCATGTCAATCTAACTTAACAATTTCCCCTTTTATGATGATGACAAACTCATACAATCAGATCAGCATACTCAGCATCTTCAATCAACTTTAACACAGCATAGCCTACACCTCAACAACACAACATAAGCCACAAGGTCACATGCCAAGCCAATTTGCCCAACCAATTCCTCCTATCACTAATGCCTATAAGAATGCAAGCATCTTCTACCTTATTCCCCCTATCAATGAGCATTTAAGTTCCCCCTGAATGAGAAAACCCCATCTTTATCAGCACAACATACTACACATATATCTATATAGCATACTACACATATATCTATACATCATACTACACATATATCTATACATCATACTACACATATCTGCACCTGCACAACATATATCTACATACTTTTTCCCCCTTTTGACATCATCGAAAAGGACAAGCAGTAAACCGGGAAGAGAGAAGTCATACACACTAACACGAGCAAGAGAGAATTAGACATAAACAGGAGAAGTGATAGCACAAAAAGAGAAGTCATCCATTCAAGCATCAAAAGCACCACAAACCACTTACAAAAATAATAACTACAAAAGTATTTAAAACAATTGTGCCAGACTGATACGGTTGGGGCAGCCTCCACAGGTACACGGCCTTTCACACGAAGCCAAGCTCGGGAATTACAAAAACTCCAAGCTTTGTTCATGCAAATGGCCGTGTGTGAGTTGGTGATTGAACCAACCAAGGACCTAAACGTTTTTATGTGTGAAGAGAGGTCTTAATGTGTAATAAACTACTCTCCAAGGTTGGCACAAGAAGCAAGGGCGGATGGGTCATTTTACCCCTTTTGTTTGTAGTATAAATAGAACATGTTAGAGAGTTATTCCTTAGTTTTTGAATGCTGATTTTTGTAACCTACAAACACTAAACATTTCTCTCTCTCTTCCACTCTTAGAAGCCGCCCCTAGTATCTCACAAGTAGAGGGATACTTGTGTTGTCTCTTTGGCTAGAAACAAGGGTTTTGAGGTCGTTGAGTGCCTCTTGGTCCTCGTAAGAACTTGGTGTTTATATTCATTAGACTTAGGGTCCTCTCTTGATGTTAGGGTTCTTAGTTTCTTGAATGTTATATGTCAAGTTATCTATCTTTCTTTATCTTGTTGTTGTTGTTGATTTTGTTATCTTAAAGTCTAGTGAAGCCGTGTGGGGCTCTTTTCGATTCACTAGCATTGTTATCTATCTTGTTGTTCTTGTGTTGTTGGGCTGAAAAACCGAAACTTAAACTTGTTGTTCTTGTGTTGTTGGACTGAAATCCGAGCCTACTTGTAGCTCTTGGTGTTGTTGGTTTGATTTTGTATCATTTGGTATCAAAGCAAGACCGGTTGTGTTCCAACATAACCCATCTTGGGCTAGTTCACGGCTTAAACAAACAACACCAAAAAGAAATTCTGAAAATCTGTCCATTAAAAGTTGAAAACCAAGAATGATGTTGTATGTTTAGATCTAGGTGTTATTTTGCTTGTTTAGTGAGTTTCTAGTGTTGGTTTCTTTCTCACCAACACTAAGGTGTCTAGATCAAAAGTTGAGCTTGAAAACTTGAACATTGTGTAGTGACTTGAAGTGGCCGAAAGTTGTATGTTGTTGATAACCAAGAGAAAATCGGTGGTTGTGTGTTTATGTGCTAAAGAAGTTGATGAAGTTTGTTGAGGTGTTCATCTTTTGAACTTGTTCATCTTGTTCATCTTGTTGTGTGCTCAAGTTGTAAGACAAGCTATAAAGTTGTTGTGAAAGACTTGCACCCATCACCTTTAGTCTTGTCAATCACTTTTCCCTAATTCAAGGAGCCTTGTTTTGTGGGATTAGTCAACCAAACCTCACTTTCTTGAGTTTGAAAAGGATGAAATACTACAAGATTTTATTTTTCCCACCAAAACACTTTGCAAACTATAACAAGTTGTGTGAATATTAAAACAAAAAAAAAAAAAAAAAAAAAGAACGTGTGGAACCATTGCATGCTGCCACGTCACTATAAGCTCAACTTAGGATATTCTTTGGTTGCTAATTGTTGATCCTTGGTTTCCCTTACTTGGTCCTAGAACTAATTAACAAACTAGTACCTTCCTACTAGGTTGTCAACTAGTTCCTTGAACCGTTTGTTCGTGTCAACGATTATTTGCGTGCTTTATTCGTTTGAATGAATTGCTGATTTTTGACTCTAGTCCGGCAAGAATTCTTTGAGTCTTCAAACAAGAATCCATTCCGGATAAGAGCTTACTCATACCTTAAAAATTTCACGGTTACTAGCCAATTATACAACACTTGTGGAACACGAACTTGTGGTGAACTAAAGCGGATAATACCTTGACAATGGAAGGAGCTACGTCTCATAATGCGGATACTAATGCCCTTGATTCTATGAGGGTCACTCTTGAGGCCGTTACCCGGACACTTGAAAGGTTGAATTCGGAATTTGGGGCCGTGAGAGGGGACTTGGCAGCAATAAAGGGGGAAGTGTCGACTATTAGTGGGAGATTAGAACAAGTGGAGAGTCAAAGGAACTCTCGTCCTTCTACTCCTCTACATGTATCTACCAATGGTCATGATAGGACCTCCTCCGCAACCATCACCCCCGAAACAGTCCACCAAATGCTAAATGCACCCCAAGCTCCACTAAATACCGCAAGCCAAACTACCTATTTTCCTCCAAACCGAGACCCCACTAGACCACTACATTTCCAAGCCCCTCCAATTCCACAAGAGGGATTTGGACGCCAAGTACCTCCACTAAATCCGAACCCTCCATTCCAAGCTCCATTAACCCAAAGACCGCAAATTCCAAATCCTCCGAATCAAAACGGCCAAGGCCGACCAGCCCACTTTGAAGGATACGGTAGAGAGGAGTATGAAGGAGAGGGAGCCTTTGATGATGCTTATATGAGGGAGGAGGAGTTGAGAGGGGGTCGAGGAGAACCTAGGAGATACCGGGGGTATGGAGATAGGGGAAACCGACACCAAGAGAGAGACGTAGGCATCAACACCATCAAGTTGAGCCTACCCATCTTTAAGGGTGAAAGTGACCCCGAGACCTACTTAACTTGGGAATCGGCTTGTGACAAAGTTTTCCAAGTTAATGACATCTCGGAAGAAAAGAAGAGTTGCTACGCTATAGCTCACCTCGAGGGCTATGCTAACACTTGGTGGGAGTATGTTAAACGATTTGGTAATGAATTAGTTGATGGGCAGCCACCACCTTGGTATAGGTTGAGGTATTTGATGAGACAACGATACCTTCCCGAGAGATATCGTCATGAGTTGCTTGCTAGATTATATGGCTTGCGGCAAGGAGGCAAGAGTGTGATGGCCTATTTTGACGAGTTCCAACAACTCATGTTGAAACTTGATCATCGTGGGGAGCAAATCAGTCACGACATCATCCGGTTCAAGTGTGGGTTAAACAAAGAGATCTCCACTCATTTGACCCTTCACCGGTTTGAAACCATTGACGGTATATTCCAAGCGGCCCTTGAGATTGAAAGGGAACTTAAGGAGAGATCATCCTTCAAGGCAAGGGTACAAACCCCCTCGGGTTGGCCCAAAAACAAGGACCAACCCGCCCCTACGAAGCTGCCCGAGTCCAAAACAGTCCCTAAATTCCCTCCGAAACCGGAGGCTCACAAATATCCCAACCCAAAGGGGTTCCAATGCTTCAAGTGCCAAGGTTGGGGGCATAAGGCCAATGAATGTCCGAACCGGCGCAATGTGATCCTACGAGAAGGGAAAGTGTACTACCTTGGTGAGGAGGTGGTTTCCGAAAGGGGGGAGGATGAGGCCGAGCCTCAAGATGGAGAGGGAGCTGAAAATGGGCCGAATGATGATGAATTAGATGGTAGTGAAGATGTCTATCCGCAAGAAGGGGAGTGTGTGGTTCCAAACTTTGTGGTTAGACGTGTCATGATTAGTAAGGCGATAGATGACCCGAGTCAAAGGGAAAATCTATTCCATACTAAGTGTCTTGTAAAGGGGAGTGTGTGCACCTTGGTGATTGATAGTGGTAGTTGTACAAATGTTGCGAGCCATGCTATGGTAAATTTCTTGAAGCTACCAACTACACTACACACTAGTCCTTACAAGCTACAATGGTTGAACGATTGTGGTGAATTAAAGGTCACAAGGAAATGTGTGATTCGGTTTAAGGTGGGAAACTACCACGACGAAGTGCTTTGTGACGTGATCCCAATGCAAGCATGTCACTTGTTATTAGGTAGACCATGGCAATATGATAGGTCTACTAAACACGATGGGAGGTCCAACCGGTATACGCTTGAGAAGGATGGCCGAAAGGTCACACTTCACCCTCTTTCACCCTCCCAAGTAAATGAGTGGCATCAAAAGATGAGAGAGTTGAAGGGAAAGGGGAAGGAATCCGGAAAGGGAGAAAAGGGGGGGATGCCGTAGGTGAGGAAGTAGGGACATCCGAGGCTGTCCCAACGACAAGGGAGATGGAAAACGTAGTGATGTTGGCTAGGAGGAAAGAACTCTTCGTGGACCATGATGAAAACAAGCCGATGTTACTTTTGGCCCATTGTTTTAATACTAACCCCACTAATTCTTCCATTTCCCCTTTGATTTCTTGTGTGTTGCAGGAGTATGAAGATGTATTTCCTCAAGAACTTCCGCAAGGATTGCCCCCACTTCGGGGAATTGAGCACCAAATTGATTTGGTGCCGGGTTCACAACTTCCGAACAAACCGGCCTATAGGAGCAATCCCATGGACACTAAGGAGCTTGAAAGACAAGTTGAGGAGCTTCTCAACAAGGGATACATCAAGGAAAGCATGAGTCCGTGTGCTGTTCCGGTGCTTTTGGTACCAAAGAAGGACGGAACTTGGCGCATGTGCGTCGATTGTAGAGCCATCAACAAAATCACTATAAGGTATCGTCATCCAATCCCTAGACTAAATGATATGTTAGATGAGCTCCACGGATCTTGTTTGTTTTCTAAAGTGGACCTTAGGAGCGGCTATCACCAAATTCGCATGCAACCCGGTGATGAGTGGAAGACCGCATTCAAGACCAAATTCGGTCTATATGAGTGGCTGGTCATGCCCTTCGGCCTTACCAATGCTCCTAGCACCTTTATTAGGCTAATGAATCATGTAATGAAGCCTTATATTGGAAAGTTTGTGGTGGTTTACTTTGATGACGTGTTGGTGTATAGTAAATCTATTGATGATCATGTAATGCATTTGAGATGTGTGTTTGATGTGCTCCGAAAGGAGAAGCTGTATGCCAACATGGAGAAGTGTTCTTTTGGTGTTGATAAGGTTATATTCTTGGGTTTTGTCGTGAGCTCAAGGGGTGTGGAAGTGGACGATTCCAAGATAGACTCTATTCGAAGTTGGCCGACCCCTAAAACTATTGGAGAAATCCGAAGTTTCCACGGGTTGGCAAGCTTTTATAGGAGGTTTGTCAAAGGATTTAGTTCCATAGCAGCCCCCTTGACCGAGGTAATTAGAAAGGACGGACCCTTTAAATGGGGTGATGAGCAGGCTAGGGCTTTTGAGGCCTTGAAAGCTACGCTCATCTCGGCGCCTTTATTGCAATTGCCCGATTTTGATAAGATGTTTGAAGTAGAGTGTGATGCTAGTAAGGTTGGCATCGGGGCTGTTTTGATGCAAGAAGGTAAGCCCGTTGCTTATTTCAGTGAAAAGCTCAAAGGGGCAACTCTTAATTACTCAACTTATGATTTGGAGTTGTACGCCCTTGTTAGAGCTTTGGGAAATTGGCAACATTATTTGTGGCCTAAGGAGTTTGTGATACGAACGGATCATGAGTCGTTGAAACACCTTAAGAGCCAAGACAAGTTGAATAGGCGTCATGCTAAGTGGATTGAGTTCATCGAGACTTTCCCTTATGTAATTCATTACAAAAGGGGAAAGGAAAATGTTGTTGCCGATGCCTTGTCTAGGAAGCATGTGCTTGTTGCTACCTTGTCTTCGAAATTGATGGGTTTTGAGAGCTTGCGGTTGTTGTATCCCGAGGATCCTACCTTTGCTCCTATTTTTAGGGAATGCGAAGAGTGGGGAAGGGACCGTTGGCTTAAGGAGAATGACCATTCCTCCTACTCTCGGTTCGATGGGTATTTGTTCAAAGGGAGGAGGTTGTGTGTTCCTTCTAGTTCTTGGAGGGAATTATTTGTGAGGGAGGCCCATGACGGAGGCCTCATGGGGCACTTTGGGGTAGACAAGACCCTCGGAATCTTAGAGGAGAACTTCTATTGGCCCAAAATGCGCAAAGACGTCACTAAAATTTGTAGTCAATGCGTGGCCTGCCGGAGTGCGAAATCTCGTCTCCTACCTCAAGGATTATACACCCCACTCCCTACTCCCCTTAGACCTTGGTTGGACATTTCGATGGATTTTGTTTTGGGGCTGCTAAGGACTAGAAAGGGCCGAGATAGCATTTTTGTTATTGTTGATAGATTCTCTAAAATGGCTCATTTTATTCCATGTGCTAAAACCGAGGATGCTCGTAGTGTAGCTTCATTATTTGTTGAACATGTTGTAAAGCTTCACGGGGTACCGAGGACTATTGTGAGCGATAGGGACTCCAAGTTCCTAAGTCTCTTTTGGAAGTCCATGTGGGGTAGGCTTGGAACGAAGTTACTTTTCTCCACGTCTTGCCACTCACAAACCGATGGCCAAACGGAGGTAGTAAATAGAACCTTAGGGTCTATGCTACGTTCTATGGTTAAAGGTAAACTGACTTCATGGGAAGATCACCTACCCTTGGTGGAATTTGCATACAACCGGGTAATACATTCGAGCACGGGAATGACTCCCTTTGAATGTGTTTACGGCCTGAATCCCCTTACCCCTTTAGATCTCACTCCTTTGTCTAGTGATCTCATGACCAGCTTAGATGGAAATAAAAGAGCCGAGGCAATGAAGAAAACGCATGAGACGGTGCGGATCAAGCTTGAAAAGAAGAACCAAGAGGTTGCAAAAAGGGTAAACAAAGGGAGAAGAAGGCTTGTGCTTGAACCCGGAGATTGGGTGTGGGTGCATCTTCGAAAGGATCGGTTTCCAGCTCAAAGGAAGTCTAAATTGCTGCCAAGGGGTGATGGTCCTTTCCAAGTACTTGAGAGAATCAATGACAACGCCTACAAGATTGACCTTCCACCGGAATATCAAGTGCACAACACTTTCAACGTTGGTGATCTCTCCCTCGTGGATGCGGTTGAAGATGACCAAATGCTGAATTTGAGGTCAAATTCCTCTCAAGATGGAGAGGATGATACGGTTGGGGCAGCCTCCACAGGTACACGGCCTTTCACACGAAACCAAGCTCGGGAATTACAAAAACTCCAAGCTTTGTTCATGCAAATGGCCGTGTGTGAGTTGGTGATTGAACCAACCAAGGACCTAAACGTTTTTATGTGTGAAGAGAGGTCTTAATGTGTAATAAACTACTCTCCAAGGTTGGCACAAGAAGCAAGGGCGGATGGGTCATTTTACCCCTTTTGTTTGTAGTATAAATAGAACATATTAGAGAGTTATTCCTTAGTTTTTGAATGCTGATTTTTGTAACCTACAAACACTAAACATTTCTCTCTCTCTTCCACTCTTAGAAGCCGCCCCTAGTATCTCACAAGTAGAGGGATACTTGTGTTGTCTCTTTGGCTAGAAACAAGGGTTTTGAGGTCGTTGAGTGCCTCTTGGTCCTCGTAAGAACTTGGTGTTTATATTCATTAGACTTAGGGTCCTCTCTTGATGTTAGGGTTCTTAGTTTCTTGAATGTTATATGTCAAGTTATCTATCTTTCTTTATCTTGTTGTTGTTGTTGATTTTGTTATCTTAAAGTCTAGTGAAGCCGTGTGGGGCTCTTTTCGATTCACTAGCATTGTTATCTATCTTGTTGTTCTTGTGTTGTTGGGCTGAAAAACCGAAACTTAAACTTGTTGTTCTTGTGTTGTTGGACTGAAATCCGAGCCTACTTGTAGCTCTTGGTGTTGTTGGTTTGATTTTGTATCACAGACATTCACCAGAAACAAAATAGTAGAAGGAACTAAGGAGATAACTAGGAAGAAGGAGTAGGGAACTAGACTAGATATGATTTCAGGGAGGAGCTTTAGACAAATACTCATAGTTTCGAACTCCTCCACCCTTTCCTGCAGGGTAGCACTTTGTAGCACACACTTTCTGTCCTGAAATTGTTTCCTCTTCACTTCTTGTCAGCTAAAGCAACCTTCAACACACTTATTTCTGCATCTCGTAGAACAAGCAGTCAGAGTTTCTACTTCTTTCTTCAACCGATTTTGTTCATTCATAAAATCAACCCACGTCTCTAGCACCGATCCTGAGAAAACGATCATTTTTTCTATGAGCTGAGATGCCATACATTCCCTTTACTGAATCAGCTTTCACTTTCCTACACTCAACGTTGAAGTAAGCGTACACCCTATCCATTTAGAACCTATAGGGCAGCCCATCCCTGTCAGCGTTTACATTTGAGAAAGTGCTCAGGTGTGTAATAACAATGGCCGGAAGGTTAACCTTCTTATATTTAAACATCATCTCCATTAGAAACAGATCGGCACTAGTCAGAGTGGTCTCCTTATCAGGGCTACGAAGAAGTGTACTTGTCACAAGTTGACACAACAATTCAAAGTCACTCTTGATAACTCTTTCGTCAAAGCTTTCAGGGTGTGATACATCAAGTGCACCACAATTTTAAAACCCTAGTAAACCCCTTCCTCGACTTTATACACTTGGTCCCTAAAGTTGGAACACGAAGGAATTCAGAGAGAATTTCTTCATCCAAACCTATTTTCATACCATTTACTAGAAAGGTTAGATATACACCATTGGCAGGAATTTCCAGGTTTTGATAAAATATCCTCACCTCCTCCTCGTACAAAGAGGATGCATCAAATTAGAGCAAGTGGTCCTAATTTTGAAATCTCAACATACTGACCAACTCTCACACTTTTGGTACTGCGAGATCAAAATTTTCGTCTTCCTAAACTTCCTGAAGCTTAAGAGTCTCTTCCTCTTCCTTTGCCATCTTTGACACGCTAGAGCTGAAACCAGGTCCCTTACAAGTATCATAACAAGACCCTTTTCTTTTACCTTTAGCAACGCATCCTCTCTTCCTTTTTGGTTTTCCTTTAACACCAGTAATGTACTCATAATCAGAGTTAAAAACCCTCACCCTCATAATCACTCAAATCTACAATTATGATTTCAATCTCACTTCCCTTGCTACCAATGAAAGTGCTCTTAGAATCATCTTTTTGCTCTTGCATTTTTCTTTCTTCAGTGATTTTCAGGTTGCCTCTCCTAATTCCTGTTAAATGGAGATCAAGAGGAAGTAAAGGTTTGGTGCTAGAATTAGTCTGGCTAGGAGCTCCTGCCTTTTTACACATGGTTGAATTAGAAGCCCCTTTTTCGGAGAAGGAGTATTAGAGAGTGACAAGAGGAACAGGATCTCTGAGTGGTTGGGAATCTGATGCAGTTTGACGAGAGAGATTCGTCAAGAAGAGAGAGAAAGGATAATCTAATTTTAGGCTTTATGAAAGAATGGTTGAGATTAAAGATTACGATGAGTCTGAGGACACGTGTCCGGATAGACGAACCCAATTGTTGAATTCAAAAGACATGTGACTTTCTTTTGAGAGTGGCGGGAAAATGACATGGCACAATCATTAAACATTTAAGCCGTCATTATTTAAGAATGGTAAGTGATACTAACTTGATTTTGAACCAGGTTCCCCAACAATGTCGAAATCCCTTGACTTGATCTGTGTCACACTCCATTCATATCTGTTCTTACTTACTATGGGTGTATATCTGCAAGGATATGTGATTGAAATAGCTACGTTAGACATCATCTGACCCGGATACCTAACCAGTTCCCTGTTTTTCTTAACGAAAGTAGTACCAAGGACAACTCGTTCTGTGCTTCTGACTGTCCTTTCTTTTCTGCTTAAGTCACAGTGCCATCAGCATTAATCAATCCCTCATCTAGATTCCATTATGAAGGAGACATGTCTCCTTGAGGATATTCAGCAAGAGGTTATCTTCAAGTCTTTCACTCACGAGCTTTGAGCACCCACCGTCATTGTCTTGTGTTGGTTGCTCCCGCTTGCCTTCTTTTCATCAATAATCACTTGTTGGCCTTAGGAACCCATTTGAGTCTGAGTTGCCAGAAGGATGACAAGGGAAAGATTAGCCTTTTCTTTGTCCAGTTTGGCAGTCTTTTCTTCCTTTTGATGACTGTGGAGCTTTTCATATCCTTCAAAGTTGAGAGTTGAAACCTTATAAGATCATTCTTCTTTAGAGTGGCCATCCCTATCACATTGAGTACTTTTGACATCATTTTTGCTCTTTGCAGGTCTGTCTAATAAGTCGGATCCACCCTCTTGGTTGTTGTATTCTTGGCTATCAGAGTTTGTCACTACATGTGAGGAAGTAGTCCACTGGAGAGCTTTAGTAAGTTCCTCTTCAAGGAAGGAATTTCTATCGAGAGAGGCAGTCAGGTCAGCTTTAACATTGATTAGTTGTTCTTCTACCTGAAACTGTATTCTACTCCCTTCTCTTTTACCCTTAGACTCCTTTGAAATTTCATCTGTTCTCTTATTTAGTAGATCATTTTCACAAGTAAGAGTCTTACAAATGGCTTGATGATCACGAAGAGACGGTACAACCACACCTACTGACAATCATAAGCAACGTACTTTTAAGAACAAAATTAGAAAGACTCAACTATAATAAGGAAGTAAAGATCATCTCGATGAGCAACAAGTTTCCTGCTACAGTTTCAGCCTTTGATTACAACGCTGCTCCACTTTAGAAAGATCTTTAATTGTGAGTATATGAAAGTGTTGGTTTTCTTGTTGAGGAAGATGAGCATTATATGTTGTAACACAAGTAAACCTAAAAGCAATCTCATTAGTTGTGGCAAAAAGGTGGCAACGACTTTTCACCAACTTTTGTACCATGTGTCAGTCGTGACAGGTTGACTGTGACAGCCACAAGTGAGCCCAACCTGTTCCCTAATACGTAGAGGGTCTTTGTCATCACAACAAGGGCTCCAGGGAACAGGTCTCAAACCATGAATTTGTCAATTATCAAAACTAAGGACTTAACACTTTTGTATAATCTTTGTCCTTTGTTTCCATCCCTAAGACTATAGGTAAAGCACTTTCTCATTCAAGATGGAAGCAGGCTATGATAGATGAGATGTCTGCTTTGCATACGAGTGGTACTTGGGAGCTCGTTTCCCTTTCTGCAGGTAAATCTATTGTTGGTTGTCGTTGGGTTTATGCAGTTAAAGTTGGTCCAGAAGGTTAGGTTGAACGACTTAAGGCTCGCCAAAGGATACATACAAATATTTGGGCTTGATTATAGTGAAACTCTCTCCCATGGCTAAAATAGTATATGCCCGTCTTTTCTTATTTATTGTCGTTATTTGTCATTGGCCTCTGTATTAGATGAACATTAAGAATGATTTTCTGCACGGTGATCTTGACGAAGAAGTCCATATGGAGCAACCACTGGTTTTGTTCCTCGGGGGGAGTCTAGTAGCCTTGTATGTCGATTGCGCAGGTCACTCGATAGTCTGAAACAGTCCCCTCGAGCCTAGTTTGGAAAGTTTAGCACCGTAATTGAGTAGTTTGGCATGATTCGTAGTGGAGCTGATCACTCAGTGTTTTGTCGGCATTCTGAACCAAATTTGTGTATTTATTTGGTGGTTTATGTTGACGATATTGTTATCAACGGCAATGATCAAGATAGTAGCACTAAGTTGAAGCAACATTTCTTTCAGCATTTCTAGACCAAAGACCTCGGCAGACTAAAATATTTTCTAGGTACTGAGGTTGCTCATTCCAGATCAGGTATTGGTTATTTCTCAAAGCAAGTATGCTTCAGACATTCTTGAGGAGACAGGAGTGATGGGACTTAAACCCATTTGACACGCCTTTCGATTCAAATGTTAAACTTCTGTCAGGACATGGGGAGCCACTCAGTGATCCTGAAAGGTATAGGCGGTTGGCTGGAAAGATAAATTATCTCACAGTGACTAGACCTAACATATCCTTTCCTATGAGTGCTGCAAGTCAGTTTATGACTTCCCCCGTGATAGACATAGGGATGAACTTGTTCGTATTTTGTGATATATAAAGTCAACTCCAGGTAAAAGAAGGACTACTCTTCGAGGATCCAGGTCATGAGCATATCATTGGGTATACAGATGCTGATTGGGTAGGATCACCCTCTGATAGACGTTCTATATCTGGATATTGTGTTTTAGCAGGAGGTAATTTAGTGTCATGAAAGAGTAAGAAACAAAGTGTGGTTGCTTGCTCTAGTGCGAAAGCAGAATATCGAGCAATAGTTGTAACAACTTGTGAGCTAGTTTGGACCAAACAGTTGTTGAGACCGATAAAATGAAACTTGTATGTGATATTCAAGCAACCCTTCATATCGCATCAAATCCAGTGTTTCATGAGAGGACTAAACACATAGAGATTGATTGTCACTTTGACAGAGAAAAGAGAAAAGATACTCTCAGGAGAGATATTGTTACAAAATTTGTGAAGTCAAGTGATCAATTTGCAGATATCTTCACCAAGTCCCTCACAGGTCCTCATATTAATTACATTAGTGCATATGACATGTATGCACCAGCTTGAGGGGGAATGTTAGAATAGGAATAGGAATAGGAATAGGAATAGTATATAAAATCCTACTTGAAAAGGGATTATAATGTAGTGTATAAATTGGGTTTGGATGTAATTATGTGAACACACAATTCAACAATATTTTTCTCCATTATTTCTCACAATTAATATTTTTCTTGAATTCACCCCACAGCTTTACTATTTTCTTCCACATTACCACTTCATATGGAGAGCTTACAGGCTTAGGATCCCAAAATCCTTTTGTCATAAGTGAAGTAGTTAACAACTTTCTATCACTATTAACATCCAACCTCCACAACCACTTAAAAATGGACTCTTAGTATGGCTTTTTGAGGTCCCCCGGTTCAAGCCCTCCTTTTTTACTCGTTATCTATTGCTCTTATAAAAGTCACTTCTTTTGTTTGATCAGGTGGTATCAGGATCATTATTCTGGTTTTTCGCAAAAAAACATCACTAAACATTTGGCTTTTCTTGAACGAATTTGATGATCCAGTGGTAGACCCTCTTGATATTAACCCAATCATTGTTCTAATTCGGTAATTAATTTATGTGACCACTGAGGAATTCTTTTACTGATTTCTTTTATTCCCATCGATTTTTACCAAATGAAATTTTCCTGTTGTCAGCATTACCATCCAAATAATCCCTCGTCGACTTATAAGATGCCTCTGTACCTTTGTGGAAGTTGGTAATACAGACAATAAGACGGTATCCAAAACATTATTAACCAATATACATCTTACAGATATTTCTTGTTCAGCTAAGATAATTTTTCCTCAAAATTATATTGCACCTTGTCAAACACCAATGTCACGTCTTTTTGTAACCAAAGGCAATCCGAAGTAGTTCAGTGTTACAACACAACTTCAACAAAATCCTCAATGTGATTATCCACATTGATAGAGAAGATGGAACTCTTATTCCATTTTATTTCAAGGCCAGAGACTGCTCCAGAAACAAACAAGATAATTCTCAGGATTAAATGTTGCATTTTATCAGCTTCTAATACAACCAAAAAGCCATCTGAATAGGTATGTGATTAACTAATCTCATAATTATTATATAATATCTAGTATGGACTCTCCATTATTTACATAATTTCTTTGCACCAAAAAACAAATAGAAAAATACAATTTATTTTTAACCTCTGAATAGAAATGTTTCTAAGAATGAAGAAAACCGTCCATACCAGTTGGTGTTTCATGTGTAAAAGTGGCGGTGGAAGTGTGGATCATCTTTTTGTGCATTGAAAGGTGGCTAGGCGGTTATGGAGGGAGGCCTTAGATTTGTTTAGGTTGCAATGGAGCATGCCGGGTACAGTGAAGGAGGCTTGGCAGAGTTGGAACCATATAAACGGGAAGGAAAGCCTGAGAGTATGGAGTCTTGCCCCCTTAGCAATCATGTGGGTCATTTGGAAAGAGAGGAAAAGGAGGGCTTTTGAAGGGTTAGAATTTGATTCCGCAAAATTAAAGAGTAGTGTTTTGTACCTAATTTACTTTTGGTGTACTTGTGAGGTCCCAATTTGTATAGAGGATTGGACCTCTTTTGTTGAGAACCATATTTAGGTGTAGGTTCTCTCCTTTTGGTAAATGTATACGGGGTTCCCCCAAATGTTAATAAAATTATTCACCTTATCAAAAGCAAGTTTCTGCCTTCACTGCACAGGGCATTCTTTTCCATCCAGGCTATACACCATCTACAAGTTGGGATGAGATTCAACCATTTCTTTTGCCAAACATTATTCCCTAGTTGTACCAATATCTCAGTAGATCAACTATAGATTTTGGCATAGTCCACCGGATTCCAACTAAACTTGAGAAGAGTTGCCACAACTTAGAAGTGACACAACAATGTAGAAACAAATGGTTATTAGATTCTGAATCTGCACAAGATAAGTAAAATCTGAAACTCGGTTGAATCTCTCTTTTTAAAGGTTTTCTTAGGTTAAGCAAGTCCATGTGGCCACCAACCAAGGAAGACATACTACTTAAAAAGGTGCCTTAATTTTCCAGATCTTTCCAAGCTAGTTGTCTACCTGATTGTTTCCCGAATGGCATAGACTGATTTAACTGTAAATGTTTGATTGTTGGTCCCCCTCAATATCAAAGAGGCATAGTCAGTTGCATCAGCAACTCTGTCAATTTCTAATCATTTAGCAGTCTTCTGAAATTAAAATTCTACCCTTGCCTGCCCAACATCTCCCAACTATAATTTTGGGATTGGAAGCCAAGATGTACAACTCAGAGGGCGACTTCCAAGCCAATTGTTATCCCAGAATGAGATCCTATTGCCATTGCCAACAATGTTGAAGCCATAATTATTGAAAAATTTGGGCCACTGGAATCTAATAGCTCTCCAATCCCTCACGCCAAATAAGGATTCACCTTTTTAGTGCACCAGTCAGATTCATGACCATACTTGCGTTCCTCGCATATATATCTCCAAAGCCATTTTGCTACTAAATTTGTATTGTGTTTCCTCATGTCTCTAATCCCCATTCCACCCTCTCTTGCTAGAAATGAGTCTTTTAGTTGACCAGATGAAAATCTTTTGTACTTGTTTCCTTGCCAAATGAAAGTTCTTCTCAATGTGTCAAGCCTCTTTCCCACTTTAGCTGGAAGAGAACAAAGAGATTACATATGTAGGAATGTAGCAGCACATTGTTCACCAATAAATCACCCAAAGAAAGGTATTTATTTTTTTCCATTTTGCCATCTCCTTTCACTTCTTTTAATAACCCTGTTCCATAGTTTAGATGAATTGTTCTTTGCCTCTAGTGGTAGCCCCAAGTAAGTTGTAGGAACAACTCCTGTTTCACACCCCAATGTAACTCTGACACTGCCAAGAAACTGTTAGAATTAATCTTATGTGCCTCAACAGATCAACATTTGCATCACATAGGATCAATGAATCATCGCAAATAGGAGAGAAGACGTCTCCAAATGGCAGCAGTTGTTGTTTGATACCCTGAATCCTTCCACCCATTACGACTTCGTGATCTTTAGCATGTTGTTGAGACTCTCCATTGCTAAGATGAACAGATGAATAGGAATGGAGATGGGGATTTTCTTGTGAAAGGAGAAATTGTTTATCTATTTTCAGAAAATTAGAAGATAAGAACAAAAGACAGATATAAAGAGAAATAATAGAGTTTATTGTTTATTATCATACATATCCTTCTCAGGTAGGAGAGGAATAAGTCCATTTATCTGGTTCTATATTCTTTGCACTTATTATACAAATTCAGTTAGATTTAGATATATAGATACTTAGATCTATACTAAGAAATTCAAATTCTACAATAGCATACCTAGTGTAGTCACACAAATGGGGTCTGGGGAGGATAGTGTACAAAGAACTTAGCCCCCTACCTTGGGAGTATGGGAGTAAGGGTGGCAACATGATAAGAATCGGGTTACGTTAATAAACAAGAAAATAATGCGGAAGCGAAAACCCTAAGATTAAAGACAAGAAATTAAAGATCGATGAAATTTGAGAATAAATCCCCAATTTCGAAATAAGTGCTAAGAATCCTAATTGATCTTAGTATTCAAAATTAGTGGATTAAGACTAATTATGATACTAATAAAGTTAATTCAAGAACTTAGATCCAAAGAAGATCTCGACCCCTATTTCGAAGAAATTAAAGACAACAATTAGTATAAGACTAATCACCTTCTTTAATTAACTTTAATGGAAACCAAAGATATCAAGTTAAGAATTAATCTTACCTCCAAAAGCATCGTTCTTATAAGGTTGCAAGATAAATCCCAAATATCCACACACAAAGGTGTAAATAAGAGAAACTCTCAATTAATAATAAAATTGTCGGATTGAAAATAACAAAATCTATCCCTATAGATGGAAAAAAACCTATCCCAAATAGCATGGGATTCGAATTCTACTTTTATGGAAATAAATAAATCTAAGAAACTTTAAACTAGGAAACTTTTAAACTAGAAACTTTAAACTAGGAAAGCAAAAGTTTTCGAATTCAATCAAAATTCATATGAGCCCAATCTTCTTTCTTTGGGGCTTGGACTTGAACCATGAAATATGTGTAGCACTTTGCCCATTCTTCTCTATGATTCTTGGACTCGTTCTTGAACTCTTCTTCCATAATAAACATCTTCTTGATTCACATTGAAGCTCGTCAATCTTAATGCAAGTGGGCCAGCCTGGATGTTATCATTCCCCTCTTTTTGAAAACAATTCGTCCTCGAATTTGAATCTCGCAAAATCAAGAAGACATACAATAATAAATAACATCTATTACTTGAAAAAAACAATGGCAGAAACAAAACAAGATTGTGACCATGTGTCCACTTAACCCAATTAATCCTTGCATGTATAAATACACCTTTATAAAGCATGTGGACATCATCATCCCAACAGAAAATTCTCTTCCTTGTATGAGCACAACAATATTCACGCTTTGATGACGTAGGGAATGATATGTGCCTCCCCAATTTAGCTCTAACAATAAAGTACTCCACTGGGCTTGTTAAAGACGTCGTAAACTCCATAAAATATGTATCAAATTTAACACTTTTATGATATAGCCAAGTATCATCAATTACACTTCTCAAAGATTTTTCCACATAAAACTTATCCACATATGCATAGGAATTTTCAAGAAGGTTAGAAGAACCTTTCAGTCTCAAAATAGAATCTCCACCAAATTCTAAGTAATTTCTCAAATTCTCCAACAAGGAATCATGAATAGGTTCAACAAAGGGTGTTTGATCACGGATATCAAAATATTCACATATTTCCTCATCACTAGTAGAAAACATTTTTTTAACTTTACAATCACCGAGACTTGAAGAATTATGTCTTATCTTGGTCTTATGTAGCAAAGGAATAATATCACCTCGTGTTTTCTTGCTCATTGGCATTAGATCTACATCTACCGTGTTGAACTTCTTGTCATGAATCTTATCTTGGACAAGTCCAAAATAATTCTTTTTACCTATATCCTTCTCGTAAACAAACATTTGCTCAATGGGACATGTATTAAGTTCAACCACCTTAGTATTAAGTTCATCCAATGAAGGTTTTTCAATGCAAACTTTTTCATGAATACCTATAAGAGAGTCAAAGCAACTAAAAGAAGAAGTAGGAAGGTTAGAGTTAGAATAAAAAGTAACCTCACTAAAACTCCCTTGTTTTTCTTTCTCGACCTCATTATTATCCCTCTCTTTAATACTCTCACGATCATCTCTCTTTTCTTTTCTCTTGACCTCACTTGATATCCCATTCTCTTCCCACAACACAACCTTTCTTCTTTCCTCTCTTGGAATATCAACATGCACTCCCCAACTCCTATCATTCTTTTCTCTCTTAAAATTTTTCATTGCTTCTTTCACACGTTTCTGATCTTCATAAACTTGGGATGGAGTTAAAGGTACGAGTTTATATTTTCTTTTGTTTAGCTCAAGAAAAACTCTATTCTTTCCCCTATCATAAATTGCATTCCTATCAAATTGGCATGGACGCCCAAGCTTGATATGACAATCTTGCATTGGAATTACATCACAAAGAACATTATCAGAGTACCTTCCAATAGAGAAAGAAATCATGCATTGCTTAGTCGCCTTAAGTTCACCAAAATCATTGTGTTTGATGCATGTAAGTTTCAACTTCACCACGTATGAACTTATCACATTAGCACCACTTCTAAAATCAATAATCATAGAGCAAATATTATCCTTTATTCCACACCTTGTATGAAAAATATTGTCCGTCAAATCAGTTATATTCACCTGGTTAGGTGGATATTGGATAACCTCTACTGCATCAAGTCGAGCGGAGATCCTTCTAAGTTCCTTGGCTATGTCGTTGGTTTGAGTTTCAACATCAGTATCCTTTCCTATTTGAGACATCTCAAAAATAATATCAAAGGAAACAAAAATTTCTCAATTTTTGGCCCTTTTTCCGCTTATTGATCTTACACTCTCTTGCCCTTTTATCACTTAAATTACAACCTTTGGCTGATTCCTTTAGAATTTATATATTAACCCTACTAGTAGAAATTCCTTTAGAAGTAAGATGCAGAGAGAAAAAGAAATTACGAACTTCCAGACGAATTGAATTTGGTGAGACAAAAAAAAGGATCAATTTTTTAAAAAAAAATTCTAAATTTGCATGCAATTTTTTTAAAAAAAATTCTTTTTGGCAACTACGTAGCTTTTTTACAAAAAAATCTACTAAAGGAAAAAAAAAAAGTAAAGATTTTTTTTGGTTATGAAACTCCCAAGAATTATCAAGAATGGGACCTTGATAGAACTGCTCTGATACCACTTGATAAGAATCGGGTTACGTTAATAAACAAAAAAATAATGCGGAAGCGAAAACCTTAAGATTAAAGACAAGAAATTAAAGATAGATGAAATTTGAGAATAAATCTCCAATTTCGAGATAAGTGTTAAGAACCCTAATTGATCTTAGCATTCAAAATTAGTGGATTAAGACTAATTATGATACTAATAGAGTCAATTCAAGAACTTAGATCCAAAGAAGATCTAGACCCTATTTCGAAAAACTTAAAGACAACAATTAGTATAAGACTAATCACCTTCTTTAATTAACTTTAATAGAAACCAAAGATATCAAGTTAAGAACTAATCTTACCTCCTAAAGAATCGCTCTTATATGGTTGCAAATAAATCCCAAGTAACCACACACAAAGGTATAAATAAGAGAAACTCTCAATTAATAATAATATTGTCTGATTGAAAATAACAAAATTCATCCCTTATATATAGGGAAAAAAACCTATCCCAAATAGCATGGGATTCGAATTCTACTTTTATGAAAATAAATAAATCTAGGAAACTTTAAACTAAGAAAGCAAAAGTTTCTGAATTCAATCAAAATTCATATGGGCCCAATCTTCTTCCTTTTGGGCTTGGACTTGAATCATGAAATATGTGTAGCACTTTGCCCATTCTCCTTCATGATTCTTGGACTCGTTCTTGGGTCCTTCTTCCATAATAAACATCTTCTTGATTCATATTGAAGCCAGTCAATCTTAATGCAAGTGGGACAGCCTGGATGCTATCACAACGGAACCGGAATTTTTCGTTCTGTTCCGATTCCGGTAACGTTCCAGTACCGGTAACACAACGGTACCGGTTGCAACCGGTATACCGGTACCCAATGGTCCGGAATACGATACCGGTGCGTCTCTAATGAAATTTCCGGTAATTCCGATTCCGGTTCGGCGACGACCGGACATTGTTTTGACCGTTGGAATTTTATTTTTTTTATTGTTTTATTGGTAGCCAATGGCTATTTTGCCAAATGCCAACAATGGCTATTTTTATTTATTTTTTATAATTGTTTTAGCCAACAACGGCTATTCCCCCCTCCCTCCCCCCCTAATTACCCTACCAAATTTCCACTATAAATACCCTTTTATATCTATTTTTTTTTCCTCACAAACATTCTCAATTTCTCATACTCTCTCTAAATATTTATAATTATTGTATTAGTTGGAGTTGAAGATGTTTTGAAGATATTACAAGCTTCAATTATCATTTTTTAATTCCGACATTTGGTATACGTCTGCTTTTACACAGACGTTCGGTATATTCGTTCCAACTTTAATCTCTTTTTATTTTATTTAATATCTATATTTTTATTTTTTAGTATCTACATTTGTTTACTTACATTAATTTTTTTATTTATAATATTTATATTGCTTGTTTTAATATTTAAATTTTAGTTAAATTTAATTATGGATTCCGATAAAAATAGTAGTGGCAAAAAAACAATCTTTGGTAAGGTTTTTCGTAGAAATAAAAAAAAAATAGGGCTACTACTAGTTCATTACCGCCTAGATTTAGTGAAACTTCTTTATCACAACCTTAATGGTTTCGACGTTGGTATCGGTATTGAATTAGACCATGAGACCCTAAGTAGGCATTATGATAATTTTGAGGAAGACTTACCGGAAGAAGATATAGATAAACAAGAGTTAGGTGATACCCCTACCCCTACTAGTCCGATTACGAAATTACCGGAAGACGGTGAAGAACTTCCCCCTTTACTGGAATATACTAGGACCAAAGGCACCGAACGTCCTAAAAGGTCTTTAGTTTGAAAATTTATGGAGCATGATAAGGTAAGAAGTACTGCTACTTGCAATAAATGCCTGAGATTTTAAACATTTGACCAGGGGAAAGAATGGCGGGACAAGGGTGCTAACTACGCATTTGAGGAAATGTAATAAAGAATTTATTCACCTAGAAAATGAGGCTAAGGGAAAAAAAGATGGTACACCATTTACGCAAGAATCTGTAGGAGGTAATATGGTTCAAACGCGTTTAGACATGTTTAACCCGCCTGGCCCAAGTTCATCATCGACATATAGTGAAGATGTAGATAGAGAAGAACTAGCGAAAATGGTTGTTGTTATGGATTTGTCTTTTAGTTTTCCTTCGCATCTCGGTTTTATTCATTATATTCAACGAGTATATAATCCCTCTTTTAAAGGTTTTTCACGAAATACAATTAAAAATGATATTTTTAAATTTCAAGTTGAACATTGTCATTATCTTTGTTGCTAATTTGATAAATTTGATGGTACAATATCTATTACTTCTAATATGGGTCGTAGTGCTCTCGCTAATGATTATTTTACTGTCATGGCTCATTGGATTGGTCACCATTGGAATATGCAAAAAAGAATTATTGCTTATAAATATGTTGACGCGACTAAAACTGGTATCTTTGTAGCTGGTACAATAGCGGATAGCTTGAAATATTTTAGATTTATTAATAAAACTATGGCATGCACATTATTGCTTAAAATTTGTCTTTTGTTTGATGCAATTAGCTTAGCTGAAATTACAAAGTTTATATTTGTAACTTTGAAGCTATGAGGAAAAAAAGTTTAATACTTTTAACTTTATAAAGTTAGGAAAAATTTTAACTTTATAACTTAAAATTATATAAATATAATTTAACTTCTTAAACTTATTTAAAATGTTATATTAAATTAAACTTAAAGATATACTCCCTCCGTTTCAAAAAGAATGACCTACTTTCCTTTTTAGTCCGTTTCAAAAAGAATGACCCCTTTTCCTTTTTGGCAATACTTTAATTTCAACTTTCCACCTGGCATGTTTAGGACCACAAGATTAAAGGGCATTTTGGTACATTTGACACAACTTTAATTTAAGGCCACAAGATTCAAAAGTCTTCTTTATTTTCTTAAACTTTGTGCCAAGTCAAAGTAGGTCATTCTTTTTTAAACGGAAGGAGTATTTTTTAAGTTTAAGATATATTAAAACATGTTATATTTATTAACTTAAACTTAAAGATATAGTTTTAAGTTAAAGTTTTAAACTTTTTAAGATATATTAAACTTAAAATTAAACTTATTAAAAAAAAGTTAATAAAAAAATGTTATATTAATATATTCTATTAATAAAATATAAGTTATATAATATAAGTTAATTATATAATATAATTTAAATTTAAAAAAAAAAAGTGAAGTTGGTCGTCTTTTCCGGTATAGATCCAATGCCGGTCCGGTCCGACCCGGTTCCACACCGGTAACCAACGGACCGGTGCGGACCAGCAAAAGTGTCCGGTAGTACCGGTTCCGGTGACAAACTCCAGTAATGCTGTACCGGCACCGGTTCTAGTTCAACCGGTCCGGCGGTACCGGTTTCAGTCCGTTGTCACTCTTACTTGGGAGGGAGAAATTCAAATTTATTAATAATAAGTATCATATAATTATTAGTTAGCTAAATTTAAGTTTGCACTACTAGAGTAGAGATCCAATCTGCGACTACATGTCGGATTCTGGTAACAATTTATTGTTCTCATCTTATACACCAAAGACCTCCTTAATGTGTTTATAATATCTTCTTCAACCTTTTCAATATGATATCATGTTGAAGTGTGTGTCTATCTCATTAAAAAGCTTAAGCTTGTAGAGAGAGCACATTCTTTATTTGCTTAATTATGTCTTCAGCAATGGTTTTGGACAAGCTTCATCTCCAGAGTTGACCGTTGGTAATAACTTGGGCCTAAAGTTCCATTCTTTTAACGGCATCAGAGACAAAGCCAACCTTAGTCTTGTACCTAATGTTTATTGGCCACACTTGAAATATTCAACCTGGGTGCACAGGGGATGTTAGGTGTCTCGATTTCTTGAGGAGATTATTGTCTCCTTATATGGTGGACTTGACGACCCTTATCTCATGAGTTAGGTTTTGGGATGAATTAGGTCAAGTCCATTTTCTCTACAGAATCAATTATTCAAATTTAAAATTACTTGAACAACAACAACAAACCCAGTGTGTTCCCACAAAGTGGGGTCTGGGGAGGGTAAGATGTACACAGTCCATACCGCTACCTCCGAAGAAGTAGAGAGGCTGTTTTCGATAGACCCCCGGCTCAAGATAAAGAATAAGCGACTTAAAATTACTTGAAATGGCTATTTAATCTATATTATATTATCATTTCAAGATACACGCTGTCACGTGCATTCGCGTGGAGATACATGTGTATCAGAGTAAGAGTATCAACCTCAAATCATTCACCATAATCAAGAACAATAAATATTGTCGACTTGCATGTGTGCAGTTGACATTGCTGCAAGACCGATGCAGTAAACCAAAAAAAGAACTACAATGAAACTGCGGTATTCTCTAGTTGAAGAAACTCGGTCTTTAAAAGTAGGAACACATACAAGCTTTTTTTCTTGCAGCTGGCTAAGGAATCCATGCTGGTTCATTGCCCTAAAAACTAGAAAATCTGCCTTCCCAACATATTGCCTGATCCAAAACAAAGATGCAATTTTCAGAAAGGCGTAATTGCACTATGTATGACTTACAAGAATCTGTTTCTAACATGAAAAAGATCCACCAAGCAAAAATTTAATATATCTTAAATTATTACTTGTTATTCATATGATCCTGGGAAATAAGGCGAACAATTTGCATTGTTGGGGGCCAATTTGCAGCAAGCCTGACAAAAACAAAAAGGGAAAATCAATTCTAGGTGTTAATACAGTAGAACAAACACCGAAATATGGTAGTGAAAAGAAAACCAAAGATGCATAACAGAGGAACTAAAAGACGACTTTTTATATAAGCATACAGAGTTGACATCATCTGCTTCAAATACATAAAAGAGCATCCTGGATGTCATTTTACGTAGAGAAACCACATTTTCTCTAGGAACTCTCACATTGGTTAAAGCCTCTATAACTGACAACGAAAATAATGAGTTAGAATCCTTCCACTCCTTCCACACATTAATCCAACAGAATACAATTGGGAGAAAGTACAGCTTTCATCAATGCAGTCACAAGCGTCCAACTAATGTGTAACGACCTGAATTTTTGATAAATTATGTGAAATATGTGCTTTTGTGTGAATTGACTATTTTACCCCTCCTCGTGGTTGCGTTGTGGTATTTCTGGGATATGGGGATGATTGGCACGATTGCCGATGCATTTTGGTGTGATTTATGTGATATTGTGGTTTTTGGTGGCTTGAGAAGCCTTATACTTGACTTCAGTCAACATCTTTAGATCTGTGCGTCGGATGGCAAAATGGATTGCGCCGCAGATCCGGAACGTCGATTTTAGGATGGTGACATGCTTGGTGTGGTTTTATGGCTTTTAAATCTCATTTCGACCCTCGGTTCGGAAAGTTGTGATTTTGGGTTTCGAGGATCAATTTTGTAAAAACAATATTTTTTCAAAAATATGATATTAGTCATTGAGTCCGGAGCATCGAATTTGATAGGGTAGCATATTTCGTTTGCGTTCATGGGATTCCGGATGAATCCCGAGGGTTCCACAGAGACTAGAACCCAATATATACCCATGTTTTACCCTTTTTTTCTTCATTTTTGAGACTTGGAGCTTATGGTTTCACACTTTTGAGGAATGTCTTATATTTCTAAGCTTGGGTAAGCTTCTAAACACCTATTTCAACTACTTCACTCCAATTTTATTATCTATTTCTTGTTTTCACATGGATTAAAGTGGAAATTGGGGATTTTGGCCCGGAAGGCCCAAAATTGTGTTTCTTTGATTTAAACTCCGATTTCAACCCATTTTCACTTGGGTAAGTTTCTAATCTTATTATTATTTTTCTATCAATTTCATCTTCAAAACAACTTCAATTCTTGATTTTTAAAATGAATTTTGGGGATTTAACGTAGTAAAGCTTGAAATTGATTTTTCTTCAATTTGGACCTCGTTTTTAACTCGTTTTCGCTTGGGTTTTCAGCTGCAGACTCCTAAAAATATGGGGAACATGTTTTTGAAATAAAATTATGATTTTGCCCTTCTTTTTCGAAAACTCATTTCGGGGGTTCGTTTTGAACCCAACTTGAAAATAGGCAATATGGGTATCGTTCACTTTATTTTGACACATAGATTCTATATTTTCATTTTTTTAGTTGATTCTAGAACCGTTCATAGGGAGTAAGGCTTTGGATCGAAGGCTTGCGGACCGATTTTCGGCATTCAAGGTAGGTTATGGCTTAACTTCTTTCAATGGGTTGGGTAGTTAATGTTGATACAAAATCATGTTAAGGGTGTGGGAACTAATCATGAAAATGGCTAAGTTTATTGTGTTGTGCCCGTGTGGGAGCCTATATGTTGATGTAGTTGGTGGTTTTGGAACATTATTTGTTATGTGTGACCATGTGGGGTCTTATATAATATTGTTGGCCTTATATATGTGAAATTGATTATGTGTTGCTAATGAGAAAGCATAACATGGTATTAATTATATATTGTGATGTATCCATACTCTATTGGCATGTGAATCGAGTTGGATTTCATGGATGGTTGGAAAAATTAAGTGGATATTTGGCTCACTTGGTTGGTATAGTGATTGGATATGGAAACATTCATTTTGGTTGGTTGTGAGCATTTCATCCTCATATCATACTCATTCATGAAACATTGGTACCACTATGGAAATACTGGAAACACTGCTTTTCCTGACAGAAAATGTGACATCTTAAAAAAAAACCTCCTCAAGGGATGTGCCGGGGAGGAGATATGGATATGAATTGAATATGGATTGTATATAGGTTAACGAACCCCCCATGGGTCCTACGTCGGAAAGCTTTAGCTCTGTAGGTGTACACGGAGGTTGTGCGACAACCTCGTGCATTACATCATCATCATCATTTTTATTGTATTTACCTTATTATGGCTTGTGTAGTGATTGTATTTCTGTATTGACTTGTTACCTATCCATTTGTTCTATCTCCCTTTACTTGTACTTGATGTTCTCGTATATGTATGTTCTTCTTTGCTCTACTTATATGTGGTATAATGTATACTTGTATCCCTTTTTGGTGTTTGTTACAATATATGTGAGTATTATAGAACTGTTAGTGCAAGCGGTGTGGGCTATCGTTGTGGGATATTTTCTGATTGCAAGTGATGTGCCCTTATTGTGTACTTTTGTATGTTTAATTTTTTACTTTGTTCGGTCTGCCTATGATACCTACCAAGTACAAGTGGACCGTATCCACCCTTACTGTACCCTTTCGGTGCAGATCCTAGTTCGAATGCGCCTCACAGTGGTTGATTTGGGCGCCTTCGAAGTTATTCAAGGTAGCAGTTGGATTTCATGCGTCTGGAGTTTACTTCTATCTTTCTATACTAGACTGTTTTTACTAGAATTCGGAGACAGAGTTGTCCCTGTTGGATTTCTTATGTATTTGATTCATGGATTGTATTAGTAGTTCTTACACTGTTTATTGGTTATGTTTCTTTCCGTTTTTATTATATGTATGTGGTTCGGCTTCTAGAAGGCTTCGTTCTAGAAACCTAGCCTTGGGGTTATTGTTGTGACCCTTGTGTCTCAGTTCGGGTAATAGGCTTACTTGCCAAGGTTCGCCGCGACAAGTGTCATCATGGCCCTTGGTTTTTGGGTAGTGACATAATGCTACCAGCACAACCCAAAAGTTTGTAATCTAGCTCAAGCCTATTTACAAACACTTCAAGATTGGCTAGATCTCATTTGTCTATCCAACAGTAGGAATACAACTGGAAAGAAACTCTATTTCTCTGCTACGTGCTTCCAATTTGAAGTCAGTCCACTCTTCATTAACCATTGCTTCCCATTTTTATAGCATTTGAATAAAATCTATACCAAGTAAAACACAAAACATATATGCAAATTCAATTCCAGCATGGTTAGCTCTTCAAGTGCCTTGCTTCTTTGAGTTTCCTGCTTTCCAAATACCTCCCTATTACAGTAGGAGAAGTCTTCCTTTTAATTCCTCAGTTTCAAGGTTAAAATGACATCTGGACTACCTCCTACATCAATCTTTACCACAATCCATGAACCTATCAGACACTAACCACATGTTCTCAAGCTTGAAATAGGATGAGCTTGAGTCCCAAACACTACACTCAACATTAATGGCAATTTTTTAAGAAAATAGGCAACTCACTCCAACGTTAATGACGTGATCAAACCTCACCCTAAGAAGCCACCTACTTAATAGCTTTTAAAGCTTTCATTCCATTCAGGTGAAATTAAGAACCTATCATTTCTGGATGCTTTAAATTTGCTCTTTACCTCTAGACCATGTATATTAAGCTCCTTGAAAGGGAAGATCCAGCAGTAACGGGTCCAAAATGATATCAGACTAGATTTCATAGCCCTGAATCTTCTAAGGCAATTGAAGTTTTCATGCTCATATCTACAAATTAAAGTAAACCGTAACCAACCAATGTTCATTCCAGATACCCCTAATTGCTGTTAATTCATGCCAAACATCCTTTATTTTTGTATTTAAATGAGACCCATATGCCCCAGCATAACACCATCAAAATTGTTCTTGAGGACTTTCTAGCACAACAGCACAGAGTACATCCCTTGTTGAATGATAATCCGGCCACTTGTACCATTAGCTTGCAAGTCTGCCCAGCTAGCCCATTCATTCCTCCACAGAGATCCTACTAATTGTTGTAACCACTCTTCAATTTTAGTCTCCTGCAAGCATACTATATCTACCTTCCATTTCTTCAATAGTGTTTGATGGTTCGTTTTCTTACTCTCCTTCAACCCTATGACGTTCCAATTATAGATTTTTACTTTCATCTGGAATGAGTTTTGTGATTCCTACCACTCAACATATTTTTCGCTTTATCATGATTTAGATTCGAAGACAGCTTTCGCAATTCAGTCACCCGTTTTCTGCTTGTTAATCTTTGAACTCCCCCCCACCCCCACCCCACCGCTCATCCTTCTGACTCCAATAACAACATACCCAGTGTATTCCCACACAAAATGAGATCAAGGGAGGGCAAGTGTATGCAGTCTATACCACTACCTCTGATGAGGTAGAGAGGTTGTTTCCGATAGACTCCCAGCTCAGGACACAAAACAGCAAAAGGACATAGTAAATACAAAAACAAAAATGGAATCACACACCAATAGAGAATTACATAAACAAGACACCCACGGAGTAGTTACAAGGCACCACAAACAGGAAACTAACAACGCATGCATAGCACTTACAACCACTGGTCTGGCTACAAACAAAGCACTCCTACCTACTATCAAGGACGCACTCCCACCTACTAACCCTCAACCCTATACGCGTCCGCCGCACCATCCTATCTAAGGTCATGTCCTCCGTAAGCTGTAACTATTCCATGTCATGTCTAATCACCTCCCTCCAATATTTCTTCGGCCTACCTCTACCCCGCCTGAAACCATCCATAGCAACTGCTCGCACCTCCAACCTCCAAACTAGGGAATCCATGCACTCTCATCTTTTCTTCCACCAAAGTCACCCCCACCTTCTCGCAAATAATCTCATTTATAACCCTATCTCTCCTAGAAAGTCCAAACATCCACGCAACATCCTCATCTCCACCACCTTCAAATTTTGGATATGGGAGTTCTTGACTGGCCAAAACTCCGCTCCATACAACATAGCCGAGTGTTGGTCAGTCAAGAACTCCCATATTCAAAAGTTGAAGGTGGTGGAGATGACGATGTTGCGTTGGATGTGTGGACACCATTCTAGGTAATCAAATATGCAGTCCTTACACCCTGCTAAATAGTTACTCAATATAATAAGATAAGAGTCCACATTGATACGGATGTGGATTATGTAAAGTTTGTATATAAATCGGGGTCAATATAAGAGAATTAATCAACCCGTCGCAATAATATTTTTCTCGTGTATTTACTTCTCACATGGTAGGAATCCTCGTTGTGCAGTATCCAACGAGTTCGGGACAGTCACTATGCTTATTCCCGATGACCTTTCCACGTGGATTGTCTTTTGTCTTTTTCTCTCCAATGGTGTTCTGTGAAAACTAATAATACAAGGTTGAGGAAACCCAGGCTAGTCCCCAAAAAATCAATTTGGCAGTGTAATCAGTACTTTCCCTCACGCGCTAATCAAACTTATGGTTCGGTAACGCACCTCACACATTTGCCGGTTGTGTGAGACCGTCTCTGATTGAAATTTCGAAGTTTTTTCTTTTCCTATTGGGATCCTCCAGCCTTTTCTTGCAGTTCCTGCCACTTTTCTATAAATTTCAATCATCAAATTAGGGTTCTGAGTGCTCAGTTCATTTTTTCCAGAAAATCTGTGTTTTCTGGTAGTCTCAGCGCATAACGGGAGCTTTACTACACTGAGTTTTGTTTTTCAAGTGTTTTCAGGAAGGAGTTTTAGATTTTTCTCTGCCCTGTGGATATTAAGTAAGGTTCTTAATCCCTCCACGTTATTTCAGACTTTTACAGCAACTATCAATCACTTCCGACAACCTTTCCAATTAGAATTTCTGATTATTGGCTTAGACTCTCTTAAAATGCGGGAAGTGAGGTTGAGATGGTTTGGTCATGTGATAAGAAGGGACACGGATGCCCCAGTTCGTAGGTGTGAGAGGTTGGCCTTGGATGGTTTCAAGCGGCGTAAGGGTAGACCAAAGAAATACTGGAGAGAAGTGATTAGACGTGACATGGAGCTGTTGCAGATGACTGAGGACATGACCCTGGATAGGAAGGTATGGAGAAAAAGCATTAGGATAGAGGGCTAAGGGTGTGAATGAGTCGTAGTCAGTAATTAGGTGGATTTTGGTGTCCTTAGTTTGGCATTGTAATTTTATTTTTTGTGGATGTCGTACCTGGGTTATTTTATCCTGTTCTATGTCTTGCGTGCTTCTGTATACTGCCTCTTATCTTGAGCCGGGGGTCTATCGGAAACAGCCTCTCTACCTCTTTTGAGGTAATGGTATGGACTGCGTACACTCTACCCTCCCCAGACCCCACTATGTGGGAATATACTGGGTTTGTTGTTGTTGTTGTTGGCTTAGACTCTCTTCTATCCAATCACGTCTCTAGGATTTGAGTTTTTAGTTCTAAAATAAATGAGTTGGAAATTCATGTGTTAAGATTACTTCAAAATACTTAATGGAAAGTTCAAACTATTTAGATTGGGCTTTCTAGATTGAGTTGTGGTGCAAGGGTCAAGGTGTTCAAGACCACTTGATCAAAAAGGCTACTGATGTAGATGAAAAGGCTCCTGCACAGTTGCAGAAAGTTGAGGCTCAATTTAATAGTCTCTTGTGGCTATCTATTTTTCCAAGTCGGCGCTCTTATTTTTTCCATTCCAAACATGTTATTCAGTTTGGGGAAGGCTCACATGTTATACGCTAATGACATATCTTATTTTATAATGTGATATCTCGAACGACAAACTTAAAGAAACAGGTGTGGGATATGTCTATTTAGCTGGGACAGGTAGAGGTAATCATGAGAAGTTGATGCCAGTTACAGCAACAGTTAAAAAACAATAGGAACAACGACAGAAGATTTTTCTAGTTCTTACACTTCCTAGACTTCCTGATGATCTTGATTCAGTAAGTAACCAGATCTTGGCTAGTCCAACTATTCCTACAGTAGATGAAGTATCCTCTCAATTACTTAGCCTTGCTGCGGAACCCAATCAAACAGTGATTCCATTACAACCAATTGACTCCTTTATTCTCGCATCTCAAATAAAATCGAATATCCTAATATATGGAGAATCGACGACTAGGAGGTCGCTTTGGAAGATTTCTACCTGTAGTTATTGCAACGGGTTTGGACACACTCGTTAAGTATGATATTTTCTACATGGTCAACCACCCAAAAGTGCACATGTTGCACAGACTAACACAACAGGTAATTTATCTAGAGGGGAATAAGAGTTCCTTCCGTGCCGAGCAAGGAAGTATTGACATCTCCACAAGTAGCCTCGATTTCCAAAACCAATACGTTTTGTTGCTGATAATTCTTTTGCTTGTTTCTCAAAGCCTAACTCTTAGACCATGGGTAATGGACCTGGCACTTTTGACCATATTTCTAGTAATAAATCACTTTTGTAGAATATTATTTATTCACAATCTCTTCCCATTGTTGCTTAATCAATGGGTTCAAAACAAAAGCGAAAGGAGTTGTACAAGCTACTCTCTATCCTCTGTCAATCTAAATTCTATTTTTTATGCCCTTGGTTGTCCTTTAGTCTAGCATTTGTTAGCTTTTTGAGTCAAGCCTCAATTGTGTCATAATATTCTTTAATAATTCTTTTGTTATGAACAACCGCAATATGGAACATATGACTAGTTTCTGACATGAATCACAAGGCCTTCACTACCTTAACTCTTCCAATTCCTCTATAGCATTCCCTGTCACAGATCCTCCAGACTTAATATACAGACATTTAGGACAGCCGAGTCTATCAAAGCTTCAAAAGATGGTGCGTAGTTTGTCAAAACATACCCAAGCCATCTTTAGTGCTTAAGAGTCGGGCAGCGTATTTCTTTTTTTTTCGTTCTGATATATGGGTTCTTAGTGGAGATAGTTCAACCTTAGGATTTTGTTACTTTATTAATTCCACTCTCTCCCTCGATCTCTCTCTCTCACCAAGTCCTTCTCTCTCCGCAGATCGGTTTTCCCTTTCGTTACTGTGGTCGCCGGCGGATTTGAGGCATCCTTCGGCTCAACTCCGGCGACGGTGGTAGAGGGAAGAACCGGTCAGAACTGGTTTAAAATAGCTAAATCAGTTGGTCAGACGCCCATCGGCATTCAGATTCCGGCAACACCAAGAAGAAGCTTCGGGGACTTTTCGGCGACGCAAAGCTAACTTCTTTCCGGTGACTGTACTTTCGACAACCAATTTCTACTTCAAAATTGTCGTGACCAGCACGCGTAGAACCCTGGTGACATCTGAACTTTACTTTGTACATACTCTTTACAGTCTAGTTCTTGGTAATCGTTATTTCAGCTACTTGTGTTTTTAATTGTGCCCGATTTACTTAGAGGTAGATATTACTGTGTTTTTTGTGCGTGCCTGCGACGGGATTTCTATATATCCCGGTGAATTCTAACCTTGAATTTTATTTCTTGAATTTTATTTCATTTCTTTATTTTTCTAGTATCTGTTGTGCGTGAATTTTGGTTGCATTTTGTGCTTTGCGTGTGCCTTTTATTGTTACTATTTTTTTAGCCTTTGTTGTATTTTGTGTTGAGTAGTGGCTTGGGTGGCTCATGGTAGAATAGGGTCATGTCCTGGGGGTCTTGGTGGGCTGGGGGTGGGTTAGGTTCGAGATGTGGAGTGTGAGGTATTAAGGGAGGGGATAAGAGAGTTGATATTTTGAGGGTAGGATCATGGAACATTGGGACCTTGTTGGGTAAGTCGATAGAATTAGTTAAGATTCTTAGGAAGAGAAAGATTAATATTGCGTGTGTCCAGGAGACCAAGTGGGTAGGTTCCAAGGCTAGGGATGTAGATGGGTACAAGTTGTGGTATTCAGGTAGTGATAGGCGTAGAAATGATGTAGGCATCTTAGTGGACGAGGCGCTTAGGGGGCAGGTAGTGGAGGTGAAAAGGGTTAGTGATAGGGTTATGACTATCAAGTTGGTTTTGGGGGGGTTTACTTTGAACATCTGTAGTGCGTATGCGCCACAGGTGGGCTTGGACGAGAAGGAGAAGAAGAGTTTTTGGGAGGTTTTGGATGAGGTGGCTAGAGGCGTGCCTAGTTCGGAGAAGATTTTCATAGGAGGGGATTTCAACAGGCACATCGGGTCTTTGCAGTTAGGGTACGATGATGTGCATGGGGGCTTTGGGTTCGGGGTTAAGAATGACGAGGGAGTTGCTCTCTTAGAGTTTGCGAGGGCCTTTGGATTGGTGGTAGTGAATTCCAGCTTTCCGAAGAAGGAAGAGCATTTGGTTACTTTCCGTAGTAGGGTAGCCAAGACCCAGATTGACTTTCTGCTGCTTAGGAAGGAAGATAGAGCTTTGTGCAAGGATTGTAAGGTAATCCCAAGTGAGAATCTTGCGACCCTGCATAGACTCCTAGTGATGAACTTGGCTATCAAGAAGGGCAAGTTGAGGCGGGGTGGGAAGGGTTGACCTAGAGTTAGGCGGGGCAGTCTGACTCCGGATAGTGCTTTAGAGATAGGGGCGAAGTTGGAGGCGAAGGGGGTGTGGGAATAAGGGGGGATGTGGATAGTATGTGGGATAGGGCTGCTGGTTGCATCAGGGAGTCTGCTAGGGAGGTGTTGGGTGTTTCGAGGGGTTGGTCTGGCGGATTTCAGGGGGATTGGTGGTGGAATGAAGATGTTAAGAAGAAGGTGGAGTCGAAGAAGGCGGCTTACGGTAAGTTGGTAGAGAGCGAGGATGAAGAAGAGAAGCGGGTGAGCAGGGAGGAGTACAAGTTAGCTAAAAAGAAGGCTAAGCTAGCAGTTACGGCTGCTAAGACAGCAGCTTTTGAGAGTTTGTATAAGGGGTTAGAGGAGAAAGGCGGAGAGAAGAGGTTGTTTAGGCAGCCAAGGTTAGGGAGAGGAAGGGTCGTGATCTAGACCAAGTGAAGAGCATTAAGGGGGAGGATGGCAGAGTTTTGGTAGAAGACGCCCTCATTAAGAAAAGATGGCAGTCGTATTTCCATAGGCTCTTGAATGATGAAGGGGACAAAGGTGTTGTGTTAGGGGAGTTGGAGCTTTCCGAGGAGTGTCACGACTTTGGCTTTTGTCGGCGTTTTAAGGTAGAGGAGGTCAGTGAGGCTATTCGCAAGATGCGAAGGGGCAGGGCGACGGGGCCCGATGAGATTCCGGTGGATTTTTGGAAGTTCTCTGGCGAGACAGGGTTAAGGTGGCTGACCAACTTGTTTAACAATATTTTCAAGTCAGCAAAAATGCCTAAGGCGTGGAGATGGAGCACGATGATTCCCTTATATAAGAACAAGGGTGATATTCAGAGTTGCAATAACTACCGGGGTATTAACTTGTTGAGTCACACGATGAAGATTTGGGAGAGGGTGGTGGAGCGGAGTTTGAGGAAGATTGTGCCTATTTCGGAGAATCAATTTGGTTTTATGCCTGGTTGCTCCACGACTGAGGCAATTCACCTTGTGCGGAGACTGGTAGAGCAGTATAAGAGAGAGAAAGAGGGATCTTCACATGGTGTTTCTTGACTTGGAAAAGGCGTATGACAAGGTCCCTAGGGAGGTTCTTTGGAGATGCTTAGAGGCCAGAGGGGTCCCGGTGGCGTACATCAGAGCGATTAAGGACATGTATGAGGGGGCGAAGACTCGGGTAAGGACTGTGGGAAGAGATTCTGAACATTTTTCCGATCTTAACAGGGTTGCACCAGGGATCAACTCTAAGTTCGTTTTTATTCGCTTTGGTGATGGATGTGTTGACGCGGAATATACAAGGTGAGGTGCCTTGGTGTATGTTGTTCGCAGATGATATAGTTTTGATTGATGAGTCACGACAAGGGGTTAATGATAAGCTGGAGGTTTGGAGACAAACCCTGGAGTCTAAAGGTTTCCGGTTGAGCAAGAGCAAGACGGAGTACTTGGAATGCAAGTTTAGTGACTCGAGGCACGAGGAGAAGGTGGTAGTGAAGTTAGATTCTCAGGTGGTTTGCAAGAGGGATAGTTTTAAGTATCTCGGGTCTATGATTCAGGGGAATGGAGAGATAGATGAGGATGTCTCTCACCGTATTGGGGCTGGTTGGATGAAATGGAGGCTCGCTTCAGGTATTTTATGATATAAGAAGGTGCCCCACAAGCTAAAAGGCAAATTCTATAGAATTGCAATCCGACCTTCTATGTTGTATGGAGCAGAGTGTTGGCCGATAAGAATTCTCATATCCAGAAGTTAAAAGTGGCGGAAATGAGGATGTTGCGTTAGATGCGTGGTTTCACAAGGGCCGACCGGGTTAGGAATGATATTATTCAGGAGAAGGTGGGAGTGGTATCTGTGGAGGAAAAAATGCGGGAAGTGAGATTGAGATGGTTTGGTCATGTGATGAGGAGGGGTACAGATGCCCCAGTTCGTAGGTGTGAGAGGTTGGCCTAGGAAGGTTTCAAGCGGGGTCGGGGTAGACCGAAGAAATGCTGGAGAGAAGTGATTAAGCGTGACATGGAGCAGTTACAGTTGACTAAGGACATGACCCTGGATAGAAAGGTATGGAGGAAAAACATTAGGATAGAGGGCTAAGGGTGTGGATGAGTCGTAGCCAGTAATTAGGTGGACTTTGGTGTTCTTTGTTTGGCAATGTACAATCTTCTGTGGATGTCGTACCTATGTTATTTTATCATGTTCCTTGCTTTTGATGCTTTTGTATACTGTCTTTAATCTTGAGCCGGGGGTCTATCGGAAACAGCCTCTCTACCTCTTTAGAGGTAGTGGTATGGATTGCGTACACTCTACCCTCCCCAGACTCCACTTTGTGGGAATATACTGGGTTTGTTGTTGTTGTGTTAATTCCATCAATCATTATTCAAGATGCGCTAGGTTTTCTTAATGAAAGATCACTCCCAGTTCTTCTATATATTCCTCATTCAGTCCCTTCACTGCGCTTTTTAGGTGATGCAGTTCTCATGGCTTGTTATTTAATTAATTGAATGCCTTTTCCATCAAGAATCAGACTTCGCATTTAGTGTTGTTTCCTCGATCACCCTTATACTCACTTCTTTCATGTGTTTGGGAGCACATTCTTTGTTCATAACTTAGCTTGTACGAAAAATAATTTAGCTCCCCACGCTCTCAAGTGTCTTCCTTGATTATTGTCGGGTTCAAAAAGGATATTTATTGCTACTAATTTGATCTTTATCAGTGTCGTGTGTCACAGCTAATGTCACATTTTTTAGTCTCAGCCTACTTTACTTCTTCTAGCCATCTTGATATAATTAAGATCTTACTATACCAACTTTTGAGGAGTCTACTTTTGTTTTTTCTACATCCCCAGCCACAGTGCAATTACTTCTGACTTATCAATGTCGTTCGCGTCAACATCAGGCCAATTCACATCCTACACCACACCCTGCATTAAGCAAACTTGTCTCCTCCTAGTCCACCTCTTGCGTTTTGTAAAGGTATACGATCCATTCGTAATACCAACCCCTATTATACTATTTGAGTTATTATCGTCTTTCATCACCTTAATCCCTATTATATGTCCTCTGTTTCCATTCCTAAGTCTACTAGTGAAGCAGCTTCTCATTCGGGATAGTTACACACAATGATTGACAAGATGTCTACTTTACATGCAAGTGGTATTTGAGAACTTGTCCTCTTCCTTCGGGATATCTATTGCAAGTTGGCATGGGATTTATGTAGTCAAAGTTGGTCCAGACGGCCAAATGATCGGATTAAGACACTTCTATAGAGTGGAAGTCCGACCGACAATGATGTATGGAGTGTTTTTTTTATAACCATATGGAGCAGAGTGTTGGCCAGTCAAGAACTCACACATCCAAAAGTTGAAGGTGGCGGAGATGAGGATGTTGCGTTGGATGTGTGAGGAGATGAGGACGTTGCGTTGGATGTGTGATCTTACTAGGAGAGACGGGGTTAGGAATAAAATTATTCGAGATAAGATGGGAGTGGCTTCAGTGGAGGACAAGTTGCGAGATGTGAGGTTGAGATAGTTCGGGCATGTGATGAGGAGGTGCATGGATGCCCCAGTAAGGAGGCATGAGAGGTTTGATATGGATGGTTTCAGGCGGAGTAGCTAGGTAGGTCGAAGAAGTATTGAATGAAGGTGATTAGACATGAAATGGAGCAGTTACAGTTTACTAAGGACATGACCCTAGATAGGAAGGTATAGAGGACGCAGATTAGGGTAGAGGGTTAACAGGTGGAGCGCATCCTTGCCAGTAAGGGATGCTTTGTTTGTAATAGTGCTTGTAGTCATAGTGCTTCGCATGTCTTGTAGTTTCTTGGTCGTGGTGTTCCAGTAATGTTTCTGATTTTAAATAGATAGTTTGTAGCTCTATGTTGTGGGTGTCTTGTTTCCTGTTATTCTATGTTGGTGTGTATTCCATCTTGTGTTTTGCTTTTTTCGTCGCTTTATACCTTTTTTGTCCTGAGCTGGGTGTCAATCGGAAGCAGCCTCAGTTACTTGGACTTGGCAATTTGAGCGTGGTACCAGTGTCATCGACACTGACACGGGTAAGGATGTGGGATCTGTGTCGGATTTGGTCAAACGAGATTGGGTGTGTTGACCAACAATTTGGAGAAAAAATTGAAATTTTGCTACTAAAGTAGAGATTTGAATAGATTGGAAACAAAATACCTTCAATTCCACTGCTATATAGTAATTTATACTAATATTTGAAGGTATTTTGTCTCCTTTGAAGCTTTTTCCTAGGTCGATCTTCTTGTTCAGGTTGACTGTTGCAGGTTTCAAAAATTTAAGAGCTCTAGAATTTCTATTTAGGAATATGCCAAGAATTGGTGGTGTCATGGCGGACTACTAGACTTTGTGTGTCATGATGTCGTATTGTATTGGGAAAAACCTATGAAAAACATCCTTGGGAAGAAGAGAGAGAGAGAGAGGAGAGCACCGCAGAGGAGCAAAGATGAAGAAGACGACCCAGACTCCAAGACTAATTTATCATTTAATTGACCTTTAGTCCTTTACTCACTGCCACGTTGATTATTTATTATTGAGGTTAACTATTTTGTGTATTTTTTGATAAAATGAGATAAATATTACATATATTAATTAGAATTTAAAAAATGAGGATAAATATTTAATTATCTAATTAATTAAAGATTAATATATATGCTTTGAAGGCACACATTTTTTATTGAAACTATCTTTAGCGTAGGAATGCCGAACATATTAATACTCCCATTCTTTTTAGTTGTCATAAATACTAAAAATAGTTATTTCTAAATACTTGTCAAATTAAAGAATCAAGAGAGCATTAATTATTCTTTTTCGATTTTTCTCTTTGCATTAGTTATTTTAAAATTAAGAGGTAGGTAAAGTTATGTGTAAGTTTCCATAATGTCTCATATCTATGCATATTTTTATAGCTATATTTACAGATTTTTAGTTTCTTTTTTTGTCGAGTCCCCGCACCCCGCACCGTTGTCTATATCTAGATTCATATCCCCGAATCTTAAAAATTATCATGAAGGATCCGACATGAGGATCCGCACCCGTTTCAGACACCCGCACCCGATTCTGAGCAACTTACGAAACGACCTCTCTACTTCATCTGAGGTAGTGATATGGTCTGTGTACACTTTACTCTCCCCCGGCCCCACTTTGTGGGAATTCACTGGTGGTGGTTGTCGTTGTTGCTATAGTCACATGGAACTTTGTGGGATAATCAAGTTTTCCCACATATTGCATCAAGTTTGGTGCATCGAAGGCTTTGCATAAGCCTTCATAACCAGCTTTGTCCATTTTCATGTGGAAATTCTAGAGCGTTTGAACAATTTGTTGATTAACAGAATTGTCACCATGCCATGGAAGAGAGTTCCATTGTAGGATTGAGATGAATAATGAAATTTTGAGCCATGTGTTGGTACTAAATCCATGATTTGTGGCGGAACAGAAGAAAAATTCAATCCATGAGGCGATTCTCCTTCTTAATCAACATTGCAGATGCTTCTGCAAACGCTCCCCTCTAAGTCAGACATCATCCGTGTAAGCTCCAGTTCATGGAGCTAAATGCATAGAAGGTCATGTGTATCCGTGCAGAAAGAGTCTTGGATTTTCGAAGGCATGGGTCTTGGACTATCAATTTGACCTTCTAGATCTGCTTCTCCTTTTTTCTTCTTTTTGGCCCTGTAGTATTAATATACCTGGTCAATTTTCTTAGAAGTGGAAGGCCAGTTCTCCACTTAATTCGGCACAATGGCTGAAATATTATTTGTGATTTGAGGCCCCATCTCTTTGGCATGTGACTTACAAATCAAAAGCTAGTGACACATGTTGTATATGTGGCCTCTCTAGGGATTTGACGTGTGGAAGGCTCAATACACAAGCCCCTTCATTAATGGAGATACCTTTGTCGCTGCAATCTGCCTTCCCGACACGACCCATAACTTTGTATGACAATCCGCAATTTCATAACTCCAGCTCCCTCAATCAATTCAAGTTTACCCTGAAGACTTGCAATTGATTTATTGATACAAATTCTAAACCAGTGAAGGTGAGTCTTCTTGTTGGTATCTTCATCAATGTCAACAAAGCCACCACCACACAAATAACCAATAACTTAAGAGGAGCTTTCTGACAAAGCATGGAGTAGAATTGTGAATACTTTTATCCATCTACAGGGGGTGTTTGGATTGGCTTATTTTAAGATGCTTTTGGCTTTTAAGCACTTTTTAATTTTTGGAGGTATTTGATTAAGAGACAAAGTGCTTTTATGCACTTTACTTTAGGCTTAAGAAGTACGAACAAAAAAAATGCCAAAAGCCAAAAGTTGGTTGCTACTTACTTTTTGGCCTTTAGCTTTTAGCTTATAAGTCACTTAAAAAAAAAAAGGTAATTCAAACACCCCCATAGTCAGATTTTGATTCCGTCATTTCCAACCCTGTAACCGGAAAACACAATTCCAGAGATAACCTTCCGCCAAAGGATTATTAAATCTCCCAATAAGGCATTTGGTAAGAAAATGGTTGCTTCAGCTCCAAGAGTGATTTTGATTTTGTTTTGAACTGTTACAGCATAATTTATCTACATTGAAAGCAAAAGCTCTGGATTTCCTACCTCAAAATAAGTTTTGCCTGATTCTGGAGTATCCATTATGTCGCCAGTTGCTCTGGTTCCCATAGAAATATCAGGATTTTTTCTGTAATGTCACCACACCAATGTCAATAGTTTCTAAAATGATCACCAATGATTTCCTGTCACCCAATCACACCTCAATTTGAACAAACCCCACCATAACTGTTAAGATCTGATAAGTTCTGTATAGGTAGGCCTCTATCTTCCTATCCCATCTACAGCAAAGATTCCCGTTTCCCTGTGAAGCCTCTTTCAAAGCACCGCATAGCCACCTCAAGTTGCTTTTGTAGATTCTGATCTTGCTAATGAACCTTCTGCTGCACTTGTAAAATAAAAATCATCTGAGCCGATCTTCGCTAATGTCGACTAATACAAAAGACTTACGTCCGGCTGAGAAATAGGCTCTCCCATTCATCGTGGAGGAGAGAAGCTCGTCGAAAAAGGACCGAATCCAATTCGAAAAGGTATTTTCTGAAAATTGGCTCATCTCCCAAATGAGAAAATTTTGAAAAGGTAATTAAGTTATAGAATAATGTCTCAGTTGTAGAAAAAGAATTTTATAAAAGGTGACTCTGTCACGAAACAACTAAGTTCTTAAAACTAAATCAGGAATTCCTTGGTGTCATGTGGATCACTAGGTGTAAAATAAAAGATCTTGCAATTAGAAGATGGAAAACACAGCAGCATAGCTAAACTTCCACTTTAAAATTCAACTACAAGATCTCCTTACCACTTATGAAAGACAAAATGTAGTCATTCACAATCCAACAAGAGATAACACCATTGCAATCGACTTGAATAGTGTGAGAAATATAAGAGAAAATATTATTGAATAGTTGTAACTACATTATTACACTGATGCCCTATATACACTACATTCTAATCCTTTTCTAAGTAGGACACTACATTACAATCCTTTTCCAAGTAGGATTCTACATTCTATTCCTTCTCCTACTCATATTCTAACACTCCCCCTCAAGCTGGTACATACAAGTCATATGTACCAAACTTGTTACAGATGTAATTAATACGAGGACCAGTGAGGGACTTGATCAAGATATCTGCAAGTTTATCACTCGACTTTACAAATTTTGTAACAATATCTCCTTAGAGTATTTTTCTCAAAGAAAGTGATAATCAATCTCAATGTGCTTAGTCTCTCATGATGAACTTGGGCAATCAGTGATTTGGACTCTTTGCCCATCTCATAGCAAAGTGATATTTGATTTTTTGATCTCCTCCTTAGGTGTTCGGATTTAATCATAGGACTAAACCAAAATAAGTGATGCATGTTTGCATAAATTGTACTGAACCACTGGAAAAATCGAAAGGATTCTGACAGATCTTGCCAAAAAACTGACAAAGGTCGCCGGATTAGGATTCCAGTGATCATAATCCAAAATAAAACTAATGGAAAGGCTCACAAGGACCGGGCGAACCTATCAGAAAAGGAATTTCTCGAAAAACTGGTTGGAATAAGACTGAAATCGCCAGAACAGTACTGAAGCGACCAGATTTTAGATTTGATTACTAAGAAATGGTCAAAATTCGAGAAAATTATATGGGTAGGATCGGAATGATGACGGACCCTACTGAAACTACATAAATTAGATCTGAGGAGTCACCGAAAAGACGCACGGAACAACATAAATCAAATCTGATGAATCATTGAAAAGACGCATGGAACTACGCAAATCAAATCCGAGGAGTCACCGAAAAGACGCACGGTACTATGCAACTCAGATATGAGAAAATAGTCACTAGAAAGATGTATGGTACTACCCAAATTAGATATGAGAAGCCACCGGAAAGAAGCACGGTGACCCAACTTTTGCTAACATGATCATTGGCTAGACGGGTGGCATCTATGGGTAATAGCCGCCCGCCGGCAGCGAAAGCTCATTGATTCTCCACCAAGATCGTAGAGGCTCTGATACCATGTGAGAAATATAAAAGAAGAATATTATTAAATTGTTGTAACTACAATATTACACTGAGATCCTATTTTAGGCACTACATTCTGATCTTTTTCCAAGTAGGACACTACATTACAATCCTTTTCCAAGTAGAATTCTATACTCTATTCCTTCTCCTACTCATATTCTAACAAATTGTAAGAGGCATTGTGAAATCATTATATCAAGAATTTGTGAAAATGAAAACTTACGATTCAGAAGCTGAGGCGCTCCTATATCCCTGACACAAGAAATTGAATCAAAAGATTTTGTACAATCAGTAGAGATCCAGCAAACCATTTTACAACAAGAAGAGATAATTACACAATACTCTCAACAAAAAAAAAAAAAAACTTTAAGACACTACAACTTAACAATAAACCACTAGAAAAAGATCAAAAAATAAAACAAAAAAAAATTGAAATAACTAGAAATTCCTATAAGATGAGTTATTATGCACCTCTAATCTGGTAATAAATACAGGTTGGCCCTGTCTCTGACCAGATAAGTTGCCCTGCAACATTTTCATTATAAAATATCAGGAGTACTTCAGCAACACCATACAGAAATGTAGCTTCCTGTAGGTAGTTTCCAAAAGAAAACATGAACATGATGGGATGACTAAAAATTTATACCAAAATAATCAGAAGTCTTCAAAATAACAGGCAGTAAAACAAATCGAGTTTATCAGCATATACCAATCTAATTCCTCACCATCGTAAATAAATTGCATATCATCACTATTCAAGGGTATAGACATATCCTCGGTAAAAACTATAAGTTCAAAACTGTTTTGTTACAACTTCAAAGTATGATTTTGCTGGTTCTGCACGAAGTCTAAAACTATTGTTTCCTTCAAAATTAAAAGTATTTGGTTATGCATCAGAACAAGTTCTCCCCTCAGCCCGAAACATCAGAGCAACAGTTAGTAATTCAGCAATATTATGATATGGTCCAAGCAAATCAAACTGTAAGGTGCCTTAGAAAATAGTGCAAATTCCCTTTTTTCAAGAAAGACTGATGAAGCATTATAGGCCTCAGCTATCTTCTACCTCATCGAGATAACTATACCAGAGCAAAAGAAAGCACTAGAGGAAAAAACAAAGTGAAAGAGCCAGCTGAATTCGAAATTATTATCCCTCTTAACTATAGGCATATCACTGACTTCAACGAAAACAAAAACTACATTGCTTATCTGGTAGAGCATTTGCTGACGTGCCAAACCCACATGGTTAGTTTTAGCTTACAATTTTGGCCTAACCCTTAGCATGTGATGGCATGTTCAGAACTTCACTTTGGCTGTCAAACTATTCTAAAAGAGTACCCATATGGCAAGAGTAAGTGTAAGCATTCTGCAACATTTACCCATCAATGGGGAAGCTTAATCAGACAACATTTTGCATAGAAATACTTATGTGTCAGTAACCCAAAAACGTAATTTGGAAGCACCAGCATGAAATATACTAATTTAAATCATCCTCAAACTTACCCATCACTCCACCCACAAAATTAAATTCCAACCTACCTCACAGTATTGTTCCTTGATTTTCTCTGTAATAAACATCTGGCACATTAGGTTCATCATTCTAAGATAAAACATCTGAACTGAATCACAATGAAGGAACCCAGCAACTAAACACAAGGTGCTAAGGGTTAAAAGACAACCAAGATCGGAGATAGCTGATTTTCCACAAAATCTTTTTATAATAGAGCATATATTCATTTAGAGATCCACTTGAAATCTTTCTTTTCAAATTTACAGAATTCCAAGGAAACTACTCGAATACCCCTCTTAAATATAACTAAAGTTTAATAAAATAATATAGGTAAGTGGATATCAAACACCCCAAAAACATCAATTTAGACAATTGCAATTGTGAACCCAACAAATATGAAAGGATGAGATTGGATGTGATACTTCATAGTTCCACGGAAATGGTGGAAATATTGCAGTAAATGGGAACCCACTAGAGCCTATGGGAGAGCCCTTTTGAAAAACCCCTTAAATCTTTTTTTGTGAATCTGGTAAAATTACTTTTATATATCCACAGGTATACTACTACCACCAAAGGTGTAGTCCCCATTCAAAAGTATTACAACTTACATCTTGTCGTTTACATCTGTGCTCACAAAAAGTCAAAAACATCAAAAATATCTTCTGTTTGAGCTAATAGTTTTTGCTCACACCAAAAATAAAAAAGACCTAAACAATTCATTTTGAAAGATTGTAAACTGTGTGCATCCCCTCAAAGCTCCTCTTGTTTCTTTCGGTCCAAACTGTCCACCAAACCAAATGCAAGCCAGGACAATCTTCCATCTCTTTTCCTTCCTGTTCACATTGCCATCTATATTCCAGCATCTTAACACATCTGCTATGCTTCCAGGTTTCACCCACCTGATCCCTTTCATGCTAATGAACATCCTCCACAACTGGCCTGTCCATTTACAATGCAAAAAAGATGGCTGATTGTCTCCGTTTGTTCCCCACAAAGAACACACCTCGAGGCTAATTGATGACCCCTTTTGCTCAAATTTTCGTGTGTTAGGGATGCCTCTTTGGCCAAGAGCCAAAAAAAAAAGTTGATTTTGTAGGGTATTTTTGGTTTTCATATCATCTTCCACGGCCAATCTCTTTCCTTTGCCCCTGTTGTATTCAATTCCTTGTATGCGGAGTTGCCAGAGAAATGTCCTCTCTTGTCTTTGTCCCATTCCAGTCTATCTTCTCCTCCATTTAAGTTGTTGATTCCAGCTACTGAGTTGTAGAAATCTGCAATTCTTTCCATTTCCCAGCCATTAAAATGTCTCTTTAGGAATAAATTCCATCCTTGTCCAGACCACATCATGGCAACAGTGGCTTGTTGTTGCTGACACAAGATGTAAAGTTCTGGATGTTTTTGCTTCAAGGTTTGATTCCCTATCCATTTGTCATGCCAAAAGAAAGTTTTCTGCCCATTTCCTATCTTTACCCTGATCCTACTTTGCATTAATGGCCATAGATTCCTGACAGCTCTCCAGATTGAGCAACCATAAGGTGTTGTGACAATCTTTGTCATCCAATTATCTTCTTTACCATATTTTGATATGATAGCTTCTTTCCACAACATTCCTTCTTCAGTAGCAAACTTCCACAACCATTTCATCATCAGGCTTTGGTTCTGTTTTTTCATATTCCTGATGCTTAAACCACCTTCTTTCTTGTTTACTAGCAACTCCTCCCACTTGACTAGATGGTACTTCATTTTATCTTCATTTCCTTGCCAAAAGTTCCTTCTCAGAGTATCTATTCTCTTGCTAACACTACGAGGCAATGGAAAGATGGACATCAAATAAGAAGGCAAAGTGTCCAGTACACTATTTATGAGTGTCAACCTTCCCCCCGAGAAAGGTATTGATTCTTCCCGTTTGATAGTCTTTTTGTGCATTTTTCCACTACCCCATTCCAAATCCCAGTCGACTTACTTTTAGCTCCCAAATGCATTCCAAGATAAGTAGTTGGAAGCTCTCCCACTCTTCCTCCTAATCTATCTGCAAGAGTTTTTATCTCAGTTACTATGTTGACGGGATAGATGAAGCTCTTCCCCCAGTTAATATGTAACCCAGAAAGTGCTTCAAATATGATGAATATGACCCTTAAAATCAGAACCTGTGCCTCATCTGCATCACAGAAAAACTAAGGTGTCATCTGCATACTGTAAATGTGTTTGCTTCAAACATGTTTGCCTCTCCCAATTGGAAGCCTCTGATCCACCTCTTTTTCTTTGCTTTATTCAATAGATAGCTCATACCCTCCATTGCTAATATGAACAGAAATGGAGACATGGGATCACCCTGTCTCAAACCTCTCTTAGACGAGAAAAATCCATTTGGTTCACTGCTAATTAGCACTGAAAATTTGACTGTACTAATACAATGTTTTATCCATTTGATCCACCTCGCACCAAAACCCATCTTTACCAATAGTTGTAGCAGGAAGTTCCAATTTAAGTGAGCATAAGCCTTCTAAATGTCCAATTTACACATAATTCCAGGTTGTAGCTACATTGTCTGGAGTCAACACACTCGTTTGCAATTAATACCGCATCCATTATCTGCCTCCCTTTGATGAACCATTTGTTGTCTGTCGACCATGCCAAAGATCACCTTCTTTAATCTTTCTGCCAATAGTTTTGCAATGATCTTGTACACACACCCAATCAAGCTTATAGGTCTATAATCATTTAGTTTCTCTGCCCCCAACTTTCTTAGGAATCAAAGCCACAAATGTAGCATTCAAGCTTTTTTCAAAAAAAACCTTTCTCATGGAAATTCTGTACTGTTGCCACCAAATCTACTTTGATTATCTCCCAACATTGTTTGGAAAACTCCATAGAATATCCATCAGGCCCAGGGGCCTTGTCTCCGGCGCATGCTTTAATGCTTTCCAGAATCTCTTGGGGTTCGAATGGTGCCATCAATAATAAGTTGTCCTCGGTTCTGACTTTGGGACAATTCTCCATTTCTAATTGTGGCCTCCATTCCTCTGTTTATGTGTACGGTCTTTCATAATATGACACTATCTCTTTTTTCACCTCTTCTGGGTCCTCCATCATTGCTTCTCCAACCTTTAGTTTGTCGATGGTATTGAATCTCCTGTGGACATTTGCAATTTTGTGAAAAAATCTTGTGTTTCTATCCCCCTTTCTTAGCAAAGTTGCCCTGGATCTCTGTCTCCAGGCAATCTCTCCTTTCCAAGCTATATCTTCAAAGTCCATTATGAGCGTTATTCTGGATACGATCTGCTCCTCCTGCAAAACTCTGCATTCCTGAATCTTCTCTATTGCTTCTATATGAGCCAAAACTTCCTGCTTCTGAGCCCTTAAGTTCCCATGTCTTGTCTTGCTCCACTCCTTTAGCTTTATTTTTAAAGCTTTCAATTTGCCATTAGAATGTAGTCCGGACTGCCCTCAAAGTTGAAAGCGTCCCACCAATCCTTTAACCTCTCCTTCAAACCTTTTGTTAGCAGCCACCAATTCTCAAATTTGAAGTAACATTTAGATGCTTCCCATTCACCGCATTGCAACATGATAAGGTTGTGATCTGAGATGACTCTTTGTAAAACAATTTGCTTTATGTATCTGAAGCTCTCATCCATTTCATTTGAGATGAGAACTCTATCCAACCTTGTTGCACTTTCATGTCTATCTCCTTTCTTCCATGTGTATTCCCCCTCTATCAGATCTAAAGTCTACAAGCTCCATGTCTTCAATAAATTCTGAAAAATCCATCATGGCTTTACTAATTCTTCTGCAGTTCTTCTTTTTAGATGGATACCTGGTTGTATTGAAATCCCCACACAAGATCCAAGGTCCAGTCATTAGACCCCTAGCTGCTCTATCTAACCCCAAGTTTCTTCCCCTAGCATATGTTCCTTCTGTAGTGTCGCTATTTCTACAGAGAGAATATTCTTTTGAGAGTTGCAGATGTTTGCTTGTATCTCTATATCAATAATGTCTTGCTTTTGGGCCTTTTCAATAGTTCTTTGCTGATGAGAGACTGTTGAGCTTAAATTTTGGCCCATATGCTCAACTCTTTTAATATAACCTACCACAGCCCCAAGTGACCTCTTCTCCTTCAACTGCTTTCCACGTGTTTTAAAATTTGAATTTTCTCCACTTTTAGTTGTGCCCACGTGCCCCACCTTTAAATTTCCTACTTCTTTATCCACCAGGTCTAGGGTTTCCGCCTTCTCACTATCCATTGGATCGATGCTTTCCTCCTCTAACTTTTCTGTCTCCCATCTGACAGTGACCGGTGATTCCACCCATATCGGGATTGTGTAAATGTAGCCGCCGCTGGCCATCTCTATTTCTCTCTGTACTTTCTTCCCATCTCCGCGAACCTTGATGCGAGCCCAGTGGAGATGATTTTTAAGAGATGTTTCCTCCTCTGCTTCGATGAATCCTCCACACTGGTCACCGATCTGTTAGAACATATTGTTCGACCACATGCTCAACGGTAACCCTAGGATCCTTATCCATACCCAGTCCCTCCGTACCTCCTCCGGCCAGCGTCCGGTGGTTGGATTCCACCACTCCAGTTTCAGCCTCCTCTTTTTCCAGATCCACTCTCCAGATGGGACATGCTCTGCGGCTTTTCTTGAAGGGAGACGAATTGCCCATCATTCATTGCATAGACACTCACCCCAAAGACTGACCTCCAAGTATTGCAGGCCCATCTTCTCACATCATTTAGAGCTGGTGTTTCTTGAGTTGTCTGAAACTTGCCGACTATGCATCTGCTTAGAAGGTCCTTTTCCGCTGCCTCTGAACCTCCGATGATTCTTATGCTGTCATTTTCTGCTTGTACATGTGCCTTCTTCAGAGCTTCTGTTGTCCACCTATTGTTGGAGCAAGCCTCTTTAAAGGATTTGGTCAACTTAGGCACACTGCTGTCTGAGCTTCCTGCACTTTCTCTGGCACATTAATGAAATTTGACTCCGTATGTGCTATGTTTCCCCATCAACTTTTGTGTGTACTCTCCGGTGTAATAATGATTGATTGTTCTGACCTTGTAAAGCAATAAAGCTTATGTACCTCCCATTCTTGTTGTATTTAAGACAGCAGAAAAATTCAGAGAAGTGGTCCTTCATTCTCCATCTCTTAATTATGTTTCCCTGTACTTCTGATGCTTCAATAAACACCATATACATGAAATAAACACCTAACTGTTACTGGTATCACAAAATCTTTGGCATTGTGACTCTCAATTGTTATATTGAAATGACTACATTGTCCACATAACAGAAAAACGATTGACAGAAAGTTTGCCAAACACCCTCATGATAAACTAAGCTTGTACTGGCCTCTTAGTGGTGAAAAAAACAAAAAGAAAACATAAAATCTCACTTTTGTGTCAGATATAGAAATCTCAGCAGATATTGTACTGCCAAAGGATTTTAGAAATAGAGGCTGATTGATTTAAAGCAAAATAAGAAGTGCCAGCAGAAATCATCAAGGCGATCTAACCTATGACATTCTTATATATATATATTTGTTGTTCACAAAAAGAATAACTTTAAAGGATGACTTAGTTTCTATAGGAACAGAGTCCACTGTCCAGCTTCAGCCTTTCTACTGATTAATCAGCCTTACCTCCCAAACTTTCACATATTTTGATTGAGCTGATGGCAATGTAGCAGATGTTTGCTGTTGAGATAGAGGCATGTTAGCTGCTGTGCTGTTCACACCAACAGGTTGCATGCCTGGTTGTCCTTGTTGAGACATCCCTGGAGCAGGCATCATTGTGCTAGTTCCGGAAGGCAAACCAGTTGCACCCATCCCAGTCAGCACATTCTGGTTCATCACTGTCCCACTTGGCATCATTTGTGTGCCTGGTAGATTACCTTGGCTCATTCCAGGAACGGTTTGACCAGCCATACTAACACCTCCTTGGATATTACTCAAAGGCTGTGAAATGCTAATGTTCGAATTCCCAGACATACTGGGAGCAGTTGAAGTGAATGAAGAAGGAGCAGAGTTTTGCGTATTCTGCCCACTTCCTGCTAGTGGAACAGACCCAGTTATTGTTGTCACACCTGATTGTCCAGATGATAATACAGTTTGAGCAGGGACGGAAGATGCCATTCCACTAGATATCATACTTGAAAGCATAGGGGTGCCACCCATAGATTGCAGTCCTATAGAAGTTCCCCCGGCTAATGCTTGGCGTGCCTGAGCGACATCGTTCAAGATTCTGACATTTACTGCTGCAGCAGCAACCGGACGTAAGGACTGCGTCATGACTATGGGTTTCATCTCCTGAACGTTCTCAGTATGTGATGCCATCTCCTGAGAAACAGAAAGAGGAGAAGAAGTTTGCAAGCTTGGAACAGGTTGAAGCGCAGGACGAACAGATGGAATATGTGAAAATGCAGATCCAGCCATGGAGGTTGCAGTGTTGGGCTCCTGAAAACAAATGTTAAAATATCATAGAATCTATGATAATGTCAGTGTAGCAAGCAGGTGTACAAGAGTCTTACAATTTTTACAGTTGCAGGGGGAATATTTCCAGCAGAGATTGGTGATCGACTCATAGCAGGTACATTTGCTGAGAGGTAAATATAAGAGAAAATCAGTAACCCTCCAACAATATAACTGCAGAGGAATATCTATATCCCAGGATGCTCTATAAGCACCATGAAATTAAAGATTCGTTATTGATATTTAGTATTTTTTAATAATATGTTTAGTGGATCTTTTAAATCCGTTATTGATATTTATTATCTTTTAAAGGGATAATTTCAGAGACTTCCCTCCAGGTTTTCCTTCGTAACATTTAGTTACCTCGTGGTTTGAGAGATTACACATACCTCCCTTATTTCTATTTTTTGTAACTAAACTAGTTTCAGATAATAAAAGTTATTTATGTTCCAAATATACCCTCTCGTGTGCTTTTTCTCACTAACTTATCTCTTGGTGTGCATTCCTATATTTCTATTCACAAAATTACACTATCAAAATGGAAGAGCATGCAAATGAATAAGGTAATATTAGGCTGAGCAAATGCTCCTACAGAGCCAGGATATGATAAAGCTTGAAAATAAGTTCAAAAAGATTACACAAACCTGCTGAATTAGAAATTGATTGTGGCCCAGAAACTGGTGGAACAGAAGACACATCCATTTTGACAGCGCTTTGATTTGATGTCAAATTGGTCATTCCAGAGCGACTGAAAGCAGCACGAGCCTCGATGAAATTTTCAGATATTAAAACAAGAAAGTTTGGATTCTTAGCTGTATCAATGGGCTGGTCAGCTGCTCGTGGATTGTGTTTTCCCTGTATCCGTACAAAGTTCACACTTAGGACAAAATTAAAAGAGTTAGATGATCAAAAACACACCTAAACTATCCTGATTGTTTGAGTTTCCTACCTGAACTATCACAACTATTTATCAAAACACACCTAAACTATAGTTCACTAAAGGGTTTAAGTTGAGCAGGACCAAACGGAGTATCTGGAGTGCAAATTCAATGAGGAGTTGCATGAGGAAGATGTGGAAGTGTGTATGGACACGCAGGCTTTCCCCAAGAGCGATCTTTTCAAATATCATGGCTCTATTATCCAAGATAGTAGCGTCATAGACAATGATGTCACTCATCGTATTGGTCCCGCATGGATAAAGAGGAGGCTTGCATCCGAAGTCTTGTGTGATAAAAAGATACCACCAAAATTTAAAGGTATGTTTTATACAGTGGTGGTCAGACCGACGTTGCTATACGGGACGGAGTGTTGGCTGTTCAAAAACTCCCATGTTCAAAAGATGCATGTCGTGGAGATGAAGACGTTAAGATAGATATGTGGACATACTAGGTGTGATAGAATGCAGGAATGAGGTTATTCGAGATAAGGTGGGAGTGACTTCCATGGTGGACAAAATGAGCAAAGAGAGATTGAGATGGTTTGGACATGTGATGAGGCGAGGTTCAGATGCCCCAGTGGGGAGGCGCGAGAGGTTGGATACAGTAGGTGCGGAGAGGGGTAGGGCTCAAGAGGTGTTCAGACAGGACATAGCGCATATTTAGGTTAACAAGGACATGACCTTAGATAGGGATATGTGGAGGACAAGCATTAGAATAGAAGGTTGGATGGGTAGGAGTGTTGTCGTGCACCATAGTATGGTAGCTTAGAGTTTAGCCGTAGATATCTATTATTGTTAATGTTACTGTGTTACGATTACCGCACTATTTTATTTTGTGGCGATTAGTGTTTCATATTTTCTTCACTATTTTCCTCTTCTTTGTACCTGGATTTGCTACATTTGAGCCGAGAGTCTTTCGGAAACAGCCTCTCTAACTCCTCGAGGCAATAGTAAGGTCTGCGTATACTTTACTCTCCCCAGACCTCACTTGTGAGATTTTACTAGATATGTTGTTGTTGTTTCCTACCGGCAATGTGTGGGGCCTGAGGAAGATTATAAGGCCCTCTTCCTTCCATGGAAGACAAAACCTACTGTTAAGAATCATGAAGTAATAGCATAAAGATAAGTATCACGGAAGATTCCAAGGCAATTTAAAACGATAAATACTTTATCCATGATGCCTTAAGAGGTTGATCATATTTAAGCACTTGAGATGCTAAATGTTTCTGCACCGCTATAGGATGCTGCATATTCTTAAATTTGGACTCATAAAATGAAAACGAGATAAGTAAATTGGAGGATGTCACTGTGGAGCTCATGGATACACCCTTTTTTTTGTAGGAATGGTAATATGTATTCTTTAGCATTAAAGGAGATGCTGGCCACCTTCAAAACGAGATTACAGTCATATCAAAAAACCAGACGACAAGCTTCCTATAAGCTCTATAATTTGATCTACATCCTCTATACACAATTGTTTACACTAAAATAGTGAAGTGACTAAACATTTCCATTTGACTTTGTGAATGGAATTAGCCTTGTCTTTGAAACACCTCCCATTTCTTTCCATCCATACAGTCCATCAGATGCATGAAGGTATCAGCTTTCACCACCTTTTCTGAGTCTTGCTTTCCCCTCTCCTGATCCAGCTGCTCAGCAAATCTAACAGATGTTCATGCATTGTCCAACTATAACTAGTTATGTTGAAGAACAACTCCCATAGGTGAGTAGTGAACTTGCAGTGTAAGAACAAATGCTTGTTTGTTTCCCCTGTTAAGTTACATAGGAAGCATCTGGGGACCAGTTGCATTCCTTTCCTCTGAAGTACTTCCTAAGTTAAACAAGCCTTTCTGAATACTAACTAGGTGAAGCACTTCACTTTGGTTGGGATCAGACCTTGCCTGCCAGATGTTGATGTTGTTCCAGTTGTATGGATTGCCTCTACCCCTACCTTGAATCTCTCTTCTATAAGCATTATTTACTGTGAAGCTACCATCTTTGGTAAGTCTCCATATGGCCCTATCTGTTGGACCAGTTGTGATGTTGTGTACCAGCACTTCCAACAACGATGTCACCCTCTCCACCTCCCAATTATTTAGAAGTTGTTGGAGTCCCACGTCGGTGGGTTAAAAGGGTCTTTGGTCTCCTTATATGGATGGTCTTGGGCAATACTCCCCTCATGAGCTAGCTTTTGAGATTGAGTTAGGCCCAAGATCCATTCTTTATATGGTATCAAAATCAGGCCCACCCAATTCATCATTTCCGATGTTGGGCCCCTATCTTATATTGTCCACGCTTCAGATCTGGTCTCCAGTCCTGGGCATTGGGTTGGGGTTGGGGGTGGGGGTGGGGGTTGGAGTCCTACATCGGTGAGTTAAAGGGTCTTTGGTCTCCTTATATCGTGGCAATCCTTCCCTCGCCTCATGAGCTATAGCTTTTGGGGTTGAGTTAGGCTCGAGATCCATTCTTTACATGTTAGAATATGAGTAGGAATAGAAATAACATATAGAATCTTACTTGGAAAGGGATTGGAATGTAGTGTCTATAAATAGGATCTCAGTTATAATAATGTAGACAACAATTCAATAATATTCTACTATTATATTTCTCAAATGGTATCAGTATAGAATCAACTAGCTTCCACTGCCGACGGGCGGCTATTACCCATATATACCACCCGTATGGCCAATGATCATGTTAGCGAACGTTCGACTACCATGCTTCTTTTCGGTGACTACTTCCTCATATATGATTTACGTAGCACCGTGCTTCTTTCCGGTGACTACTTTCTCATACCTAATTTGCTTAACACTGTGCATCTTTTCAATGACTACTTTGCATAGCACCGTACATCTTTCCGGTGATTTTTTTCTCATATCTGATTTGCATAGCACCATGCATCTTTCTGGACTACTTTCTCATATCAGAGTTGCATAGCACCGTGTCTTTCCGATGACTCACTCAGATTTAATTTACTTAGGGTCGTGCCATCATTCAGACCCTACCCATATAATTTTTCTTTTTTAGTAGGGTCGTGCCATCATTTCGATCCTACCCATATAATCTCTTTTTTTAGTAGGGTCATGCCGTCATTCCAACCCTACCCATAGAATTTCTCTTTTTAATAAGGTTGTGTCGTCATTTCGACCCTACCCATATAATTTCTATTTTTCAAGTAGAGTTGTGTCATCATTCTGACCTACCCATATAATTTTTCCTCAGATTGTGACGTCTTTTCTGCTGTCAAATCTAATAATCCAGTGCATGAGCATGTTCCGGCCAATTTTTCGATGAATAATTTTCCAGCAACAGATCGACTTTTCGGCGATGTTTACAACTTTTCCTACCACTTTTTTCAGTTTGTTTTCCTTTTCAACTGAGACCTCCAAGACATCCAAAGCAGTCCTTACTAGTTCACTTGCAGATAACTTCACTAAGTCTCTCATTGATCCTCGTATTAATTACATCCATAACAAGCTTGGTACATATGCCTTGTATGCATCAGCTTGAGAGGGAGTGTTAGAATATGAGTAGGAATAGGAATAGCATATAGAATCCTACTTGAAAGAGAATTGTAATGTAATGTCCTACATGGAAAAGAATTGGAATATAGTGTCTATAAATAGGATCCCAGTTGTAATAATATAGACACAAGAATTCAATAATATTCTACAATTATATTTCTCACAAACGTCTTCTGAAAGAGAGGTTCCGTCCCTGAGTAGTCCAGCATTCATCTATTATAGCATTAGGGTCGTTGCAAATTGAGAACAAATATGGAAAGACCTCACATAAGGGCGTCTGGTCTATCCATCTTTCTCTCCAAAATTTGATCTTGTTGCCACTGCCTACATTTAGAGAAAGATTACCTTACATCGATTTCCCTATATTTTGCTACAAGCAAGAGCTGGAAAAAATAGTGGAGGATAATACCCTCATGTATGTGGTGGACAGTGCGGACAAAGAGGAATGGCAGATGCTTTGAAGATGAGACTAAGTCAGTTCACGATGTGAAATGGCACTGCTTAGAAGAAGTAGATGAGTTAATTGACTTCTTAGGAGCCCTGTAAAACTAGAATTTAGTTCCTTGTACATTGTTTTGGTGGTGGCCAGCATTCCCTAAATGTTGATGAATACACTAGTACTAATTGTCAAAAAAATATTCTAGTCCTGGACCGAGTCTTTTGAAAGCTTTTGGGCTCTGAATTTTTAGGCCCATATGTTTTAATCAGAGCTGCCCCTATTTCTTTGCCAGTTGGTCCACTAAAAACTTCATCACCTCTGCACTTTCCATGTTGTCATTTGGTGGACCCACATCCTCTTTTGTTTTAAAATTATGATCCAGTGAATAAACCTCTTCCTTTTGCGTACTCTGTACTTCTTGGTGACACATATCATCTTTCCCGGAGGTAATTCTCAGTAAATCACAATCAGTGCCAAGCCTAGTACTGCAGTTTCAATTGCCATGCACATCTAAGGTCGTACGCCTGCATCTCACTGGCGCCTCAAACCATATAGGCGAAGTGAAGATTAGGGTTTCGTCGGAAATTTCCATCGTCGTCAGAATCTCATCAGAAGGTCCTTTAACTCTAACTCTTGCCCATCGTAAATGGTTTTTCAGGTCAGTCTCTTCTTCCGTTTCCAGCCAACCGCCAAATCTGTCTCCGATTTCCTTCGTGACTCTCGAATTCTAAAGATTAAGTGGTAGACCAATAGCCCTAACCCAAAACCAGTTGAATCTGACCTGGGAGGGGAAGGTCCCTGCTTTAGGGATTCACCATTTGAGTTTCAGCCTGCTTCCTTTCCTTATCCACCCTCCTTGCATGATGTGCTCAGCATCTTTCTTATCTTGGTATTCAAATAAGAACTCAATTCTGTTCATACCGAAAACCTGTATGCTGAAGATGCCCTACCAGTTCTGGTGAACCCAACTTCTTACATCGTTTCGCATTGGAATCTCATCACTTTCTGGGACGCTACCTACTAGACATCTGTGGGGAAGATCGTTCTTTTGTGTGTCATTACATTTAGTGCTCTGCTTCGGATCTCTGCCTGCACCCTTTTGGGACCATCTACTCTTAGTGACAGCTTCTGAATACTTTCCTTTGTCATTGTAATGATGGGCCATCAGTTCCCCTTCCTTTAAAGTCCTAGAATTTGTTTTTAGTACCATTGATCCTCTATTAATGAATCTTTCAATGCGATCCGTTACCTCTTCCCATATTTATCTTCAGGTACAATTAGGACTGCTCCAGCCAGTCCTTCAACAGTGATGACGGAAATGAATCTGCCATATTTATTGTACTTAGAAGTGCAATAAATGTTGGTCGAGAGATCTTTGCCACGGCAAGACTTAAATGTTCTCCCCCCCACCCCCCTCCCCCTTTTATTGTGGTAGCCTCCCTAAGTCTTCTACATAGCCATCCTATTGCTCCTTTGGAGAGTATTATTCTCCTTCTACGCATCTTTGATCTTTACACCCATTCGTACCACGTCTCAGAAATGGACTTAGCTTCAATGCTCCCCCCAGACCTAAATAAATACGATCTTCTATAGTCGAGGAAAGGCAAAAAGAAAGAAGTGAAGATGGTGAAGAAAGAGAGAAATCCGGTGAACAAGGCTACCGGAGAAGAAAGCTAAAGGACCATTAAGGGCCATTTAGGTGGGTTTATTGGGATATGTGCCTGAGAGCTTTTTACTGGTAAAGGCTCCTCCTTCAAATCTATTCATGGATATACTTCTAATGAACAAGCATAGAGTTTGAAAAAAATGGAACTATAAAGTCCACTTGCATCACCTTTCTCTATTTAAAGACTAAGTGATAATGTCATGTGATTCCATCATAAATTCATAAGTTTTAACTCTAAGGCGCCGTTAGGCCATGAAAATAATAATTTTCCAGAGTTGGAGTTGGAGTTGGAGTTGGACTTGATAGTGTGCTGGCCATGAATATAAATTGGAGTTTTAACTTTTTACTTGTTTTCACCTTTCCAAAAACAATTTTCACTAAAGTGAAATAATTTTTACGGCCAAACACTACTATATTCACTTTTTTCACTAAAGTGATACAATTTTTCTGAAAAAAGTGAAAAAAATTTCATGGCCAAACAACTACTAAGTTGCTCGGAGTCGGGTGCGGATCTAGAGGTCGAATCTGCCATGATCTCAATTTTAAGATTCAGGGACAAGGAACTAAGCTTGGATACGGATGCAAGGATTCAGTTAAAAATAATTCAAATACCTAAAAACAGAGTTATCAAACCTAAATTATGTGATACTATGTGGAAAACTTGAGGAGAAAATATTGATCAATAGGAGAATCCTGAAAGGGGATAAAAGGAAAAGCAGTAACATAGAAATTTCTATATGCAAGGTATTTCATTTTCTTCAATTTCACCTCAACTTTCGGTTTGATTACAGAAACCATTAAATCTTTACCCAAAATCAGTTGACCAAAGCGGGTACAGACACCACACCCACACCCATGTTGTGTCGACACAGATGCGGCACTGAAAGTGGAAAATCCGAGTAAAGTAGTCTTAACTAGTGAAATGCTCTCCATGACATATGTATCAAAAGAGTGAGAAGAGCTCCAATGATTGCTCCATTAGTGACATCCAATAATATATAATATGTAGTAAGCAAATCATTTATAATCATGCAACGTGCCCCAATCTCAGCGTATTATCATGGTAAATGAGGTACAGAATTAGCAACTTTTCAGTTCAAGAGAGAGTAATAATATTATTTCTCTAGAGGTCAGAAAGAACATGTAGGAAATCAATCAGCAACTAGGAGCAGTTGAAGAGGGTAAACAGTGTACGTCTCTGGAACAAAGAAGAGTCAAGTTTCAATACAATACAGGCTTTGAACATAATAAATAAAAAAGAGATCAATGAAGTTGACCACAGTTACCGCATCATATATTGCTCTTAGTTTTGGAAGCTTTTTTGGGCATATAACTGACAGGGAAATGGAACACTGCAAGGGAATGAGTAACTTGTCAGAGAAGGATGAAGCAGAATATGTGAGGGGAAGGCCAGGATTTTACAATGTAAAAGGCTTACCTGAGGGAATGCCTTTGCAACTGTCTCAGCATCAGACAGTCGACTATCTGTTTGTGCTTCAATATTTTCGTTCTGCTCCAGCTTCTGCATCTGTGGTCGATAAACTGGTGTAGGCAACGGATAAGGGTTGCTTGCAGAAATAAGTATGCAATGTCTTTTCCCTTCCATGTTTTGTCGACTTTGGTTACCATTTAGTGATGAAAACATCTGAATGAAGCATCAGTTTAGTTGCATATATATGTTAAAGAAGTACAAAAGAAACACAGTACATATTCTGTAGGCAAGTTATTAAAGCAAACCAGGAGCAACTCATTTTTTTATTGCGATTCAACACACCCTAATACTATTGTGTGCACCATATGATGCTGAACAGCTTAAGAGCAGATTAGAGGAACTTCAAGTACACCTTAACATCAGGAACGGAAAGATAAAATACTAACTTATCATTGCCCACATGTAAATCGAGAGAGGCTTCCCTCACTCTACCTTTCCTGCAGGACTCAAGCAATCCAATCAAAACTAAGTTTTGAGACAATTGCTCTTGGGAAATGAGTGGATCAAACTGAATCAACATCCTCGAAAGATAGACATATTATAGTGCCGGAAACAAGTCTTTTCATAAAAATAGCTGGGAACAAGTCTTTTGGCATAATAGACACAACAAGTGATTCAGAAAGTCGGCAGGAATGGGTAGAGAGGAGAAGATCGCAGATACTGCAAAGCAAGGGGTTCTAGAGAAGCAACATAATTGTATCAGAGTTCTAATATGACATCGGATTGAAAAATAATGCAGTAAAGATTCAGCGATCTAGAAAAAGCTAATTGAGAGATGGAATGGACCAAATTAAGTAAAAACAATGATATGCGGAAGCAACAAAAGCAAAAAGATGGGCCAGATTATCACGATACAGAACAAAAGGAAGAGCTCCTACAAAATTAACAACTGCCTGGTCTGGAAGTTTGAAGGAAATCGCTAAGAAATACCCATGATGAAATAGCTCAGAAAATAGAAGATATGTGCAAAGCATATGAAAGGTATCAGGCGAGATACAAGTGCACATGATGAACGGTGCATAGTTTCTTTTCAAGCTCCCTTCAAAAGGAGAAGCAGTCAGAATAAAGTTAGAGAATGGCAATGGAAAAGCCTGGAACTTTGGTTAAGTGGTCACCAGCTGCAGAATGCCTTTTGGCCAGTTTCGAACCAAATTGGATATGGATACAACTACTAGAGTTGTCAGTACATCTCTGGACTGAGAAGGTCTTTGAGGAAGTTGGTGAGGAATGTGGAGGATAAAATTTATCTCCTTGAGGTAGCTGTTGGTTTCTTTAAACAAAGGTGGGCAAAGGGAAGAGATAGAAGCTCACTCTTGGGAATTTTACAAACAATCAGAACTTTTTCGGATGTCGTCTTATCCGGCATCTTTTAGTTTTAGTTCCAATAGAAAAGAGAACCTTCTTCACATATGGTGATAAATTATTCGCACTAATTGAAGACAATGAAACCCACAGCCACTGTTCCACAATCATAGAACACGGTCGCAGATTCACTAGCAGCATTGAAATAGATGAATCAGAATCTCAGACGGGTATGCAAGGCACTTAAGGCAGTGTCAAGGCTCACGGGGGATGCATGTAGAAGATGAGGCAGGAAAATACAGGGTACAGATTCAGGGTTTATCATAATTTCAACATCTATGGACGCTTTGCAAGGATTCAATCATGGCTTGGGGACAGAAAATCTTCTATTGTTATTCCTGAGACAACGTACAATGTGGCTTAGTATGATATTGTTAACAAAAACCCAGGTTCATGGGTAACCCATTCAATCCGATCCTCCATCGTTTCAAAGAGGAAAACAAGTCCTATGAAACGGCAGCTGAGAAAACCGAAATGATTTGAGATATCCCCACAGAATCCTGTCCTGGTGTCTTATTGAGACCTTCAATCACCCTTTAGTCCGGACCCCAACAGTCAAGACTATACAAAAATGGTCTAAACAGATGGAAAATCACGGCTGCTCTCACCATGTCATCACTTGCTCACAATCAATTTCTTTTCGAGCTCCCATTAAGACGAGAGGTAGAGAGAGTTAAGGCGGCAAAATGGTTTTGGAAAGGAGCAAAGCTAACACTAGATTAGTAGTTGATGGTTCAGAGATAACTGAGGAAAGGTGATAGGACTACTCCTTTAGCATGTGGAGATAATGCATCTGATAGGACTGCTCCTTTAGCATGTGGAGATAATGTATCTTAGTTTATTGGTTTTAGTTTATTGGTTTTAGATAATGAACTGACTGAGGACATGACCCAGGATAGGAAGAGGAAAAACATTAGGATAGAGGGCTAAGGTGTGTGGATGAGTCGTAGGCAGTAGGTAGGAGGGCTTTGGTGTCCTTGTTTGGCAGTGTTCAATATTTTTGGTGGATGTCATACCTATGTTATTTTATCATGTTCCATGCATTTTTTTTTCTTTCTATATATTCTGTCCTTTGTCTTGAGCCGGGGGTCTATCGGAAACAGCCTCTCTACTTCTTTAGAGGTAGTGGTATGGACTGCGTACACTCTACCCTCCCCAGACCCCACGATGTAGGAATATACTGGGTTTGTTGTTGTTGTTGTTGTTGTAGATAAGATAGACGCAGTTATCAGTAGATAACTACTGCAGTAATTGTTTGTCTAGAAGTTATCTTTGTCTTAGTTTAAATAGATGTATCTGTAGAATTCTGGAAGGGAGAAGAAAAGTATTATCATTATCTTGTATTTGGAGATTTGTCCACTCTTACGCAGTGTTCAGGAATACGCTCACATCATCGCATAATGCAATGATGCAAAGTGATGCGAGCCCCTCACTGCATGTGGCTGATGCGAGCCAACCTTACAGAAGCGGGCGCATCATAAGGTTATGCGAGATGCGAGCCGATGCAAGAAGCAACCCGATGCGAGTGCATCAGGTTGATTTTATTTTAGGGCCAATTTTAAAGCGCATCAAGTTGATTTTATTTTAGGGCCAGTTTTAAATTTAAAAAAAGAGTTGCTTCGTGTTGACTTTATGGTTTAAGGAGGAATACTTCAAACTTACATAAAAAGGGAAAAAAAGCTACTACTTCAAGCCGAGTTAAAGAAGATGAGGAAGTTGAAGATGATGATCAATATGATGATGATAATGAAGGAATACAAGATTTGGACAATCTTGATGAAGTAAATGAGCCTTAGAAAAACAAGAATTAGATGTCGAAACATTATTAATTTAGACTTGGTTCTTTAGAAGAACAAGATCAAATGTTGAAACATTTTCAATTTAGATTTGGTTTTTCTTTTTTCTGATTTTGTTGAACTGTTTTGCTATTGTGGTAAGTGTTGTTTTGCTTGTTTGATTTAAACTTTTGCTTACATATATTGTGGCCTTTTCAATTCTGTCTTACTATTTGGGTGCTCTATTTAGTCTTTTTTCTTTTAAATTGCGCTTCATTTTATGATGCGCTTGCAACGCTTCACACTTCGCGTAATGTGTGATACAGAGCCTTGTCGCTTTTTTGCGCATCACGCGTCCCCGAACACTGCTCTTACGGACTTGGTTATTGGTTAATATAGCGTTTAAGATCCTTGCACTTTATTAAGCCAGTAAAGTTTCATTCTCGTCTCTTCTTTATCCTAATTTCTATTATTGGTATCAGAGCAGTAAGACTTGCCATGGTTAATACACGAACCAATGCTTGCCATAGAGAACCCATCATGCCGAATCCTGATCAAATTGGACAACAATTGACCATTATAGCAGCAAAATTGGGAACCTTGGACTCTTTGGCTACTGATGTGGCTGTATTAAAAGCACAAAATAGTTATGCAAGAAAATTAGACCTGTTGAGTTTCAAAATCCAAATGAACACCTGCGTGGTATTCAACAAATTGGATCTGTGTTTGAGTATACGCAAGAATTTACAAAACGGGAAGCGCGTGTGCAAAACTAGCCGGAACACTGTTTGCTTGGAGTTTTCCTTAAATGGGCTCAAAGAAGAACTTCGTGTAGACGTTAGGATTCACAAGCCTCGATCTGTGTATAAGGCAATGAATCTGGCTTTAGAATATGAAGGAAAACATGGACCAAATCAGTCCAGTAAGGTAACTGATTGGCCTTCTATATCATGGCCTTTATTAATTGGGACTTCCTCTCCAGCAGCTCAATCCTTTAATTTTCAATCATCCCGTCAACCAGTTACACACTCTGTTCAACAATCATCGCTTTCAAACATTCACCCACTAAATTCTGAACAACAAATTCGCCGAGAAAAGGGTCGTTGTGGAGACAAGTTTGCCCCTGGTCATCGCTGCAAACCTGGGAATTTTGCATATTTGGAGTTAATGCAAGAGGAGAATGCGCAATTTCCTTCTTTTCGGCTTGTGGACAAGGCGACTTTTCGGAGGGGATGCATCTAATAGGACTGCTCTTTTAGCATGTGGAGATAATGTATCTTAGTTTATTAGTTTCAGATAAGATAGAAGCAGTTATCTATTAGTAGTTATCCGTAGTTAACTATAGTAGTTATCTGCAGTTGTAAATGTTTGTCTAGAAGTTATCTTTGTCTTACTTTAAATAGATGTATCTATAGAATTCTGGAAAGGAGAAGAAAAGTATTATCATTGGGTGTGTTTGGTATGATGGAAAATATTTTCCATGGAAAATGTTTTCTTGGAAAATGTTTTCCTGGAAAATAAGTTGGTTTTCTACTTATTTTCTCATGTTTGGTTGGTGAATGGAAAATATTTTCCGAAAAATATTTTCCGGAAAATATTTTATGGTGTTTGGTTGGTGAGTAGAGAATATTTTTTAGAAAAATATTTTCTAGTGTTCGATTGATGAGTGAAAAAATATTTTTTAGAAAATACTACTATCTGTTAACTAGTATATCAGTGCCTCTAGCAACTCAACAATTTGTAAGAACTAATTTAAGCATAACAAATAATATCAATATCGAATACTAAAATATTACAATCACTAAATTTAAGCAACTATTAATTAACAAATATAGGAGACACTTTTCAACATTTTGTTAGGACAATCTCAAGATACTACAATTAATAGAAATATAACAGAACGACAAACTTATTCAACCTCGTGAAACAAGTTACATCGATAACAAAATGAAATATGCAATTAACAAAAGTAACATAAGTAAGTCTTCCTCTATGCATATGAAAATAACAATATATTCAACGAATTGAAAATGGAAAAAATTCGGGCTTCATTATTTTTTATTCAAACAGTGAAAAATTGAAGCAAAGCACAGTGAAAAACATTTCCGAGTAATGTAAATTTTTTAGAAATGTAAATTTTTTGAGTCATGTGAATATAAGTGTTGTTGGGGTGGGAAGAGGGGTGAGGGTGAGGTCATAAGTCACATTTGTCATTTTCTGGAAAATGACTTCCCTTGGCCCATGAGGGAAGTCATTTTCCATCAAATGGTGGAAAATAAGTTGTCTTGGAAAATATTTTCCTAAACTTTTGTTGCAACCAAACAAGGAAAAACCAGAAAACATTTTCTGGAAATATTTTCCATCATACCAAACACACCCATTATCTTTGTATTTGGAGATTTGTCCTTTGTATTGGTTAATATAGTGTTTAAGATCCTTGCACTTTATTTAGCCAGTAAAGTTTCATTCTCATCTCTTCTTTATCCTAGTTTCTATCAAAAGGTCTGAACACAGATGGATTAGGGGTTTAATATTCCTCTGAGTATGGTCTTTGGACACCCCTAAAATTTATCGATGCCAATCTGACTGCACTTTCCTCGAGTCAAACGGCTATCAATCCTGGCCTGATGAGAAGAGGATTGAACTCATATTTGCCTTAACCTAATCTACTTGGATCCCGGATTCTATTCCATTAAGCCATTCATTCCTTCATGTGAAGAAAGAGTCAATAGAAGTCATCTCTCCGACACTAGTTGCTCTTTCTACCTAAACTGTGGCTTGTTTCATCAATGACAGGTGTGAGCTAATTTTATCGCTAAACCCCTCTCCTTGCAGTCAAGTGGCTTACAATCCCACTTTGATCTTCACAACTGTTTTGGCTACTTTCTTAGGTGCAAGGTTCCAGTTGATCTAACTAAGAAAGTATAGTCATTCCCTCCTCCAGACCCTTTGGCCAAGCCGTTTTGTCTCTTCATTGGATTGATGTTCGATAGCTTTTTCTTCTCCCCAACCGCTGTCATCTCCCGCTATTTCTATTCTGCTTCCCTTCCTTGGCCCAAGAAAGAAAGCTAGTCACTTCCCTGACTCACAGGGTCAACCCTTTTTCTATCGAGTAGTCACTATTGGCTTCTTTTAGTCCTGACTCAGAAATAAACATGGTGGTCAAACTTTCCCTGGCTTAAAAGGTTTCATTTGAGGTTAAGCAGGGTTGTGTCGGGACTGATGAGGATACTAAAAGGAATTCCCGCCTTCTATGGACTTGCATTTGTACCCATTACAGGGACATTGAACTTCAAAGGAAAGTGGATTTAAAGGTTGGAAAACGAAATTTGAAATCTCTTATGCTCATGCAGTCGCCAATAGTCCTTTTCTATGGCAGATCTCCAAGAGGTTGGAGCCTTGTAGTTACTTGTGTTATGTTCCTATCGCTCAACAAAGCTACTTGTGAATGCCCACATTGGTAAGCAAAAGCTTAATATTTTAAATAAATTGGTCGGACTATTAAGTCGGGACAACAACAACAACAACAAACCCAGTGTATTCCCACATAGTGAGGTCTGGGGAGGGTAAGATGTACGCAGTCCATACTACTACCTCCGGAGAAGTAGCAAAGTTGTTTCCGATAGACCCCCGGCTCAAGATAAGATAAGTAATCACAACCGTACAAAACGCATAGAACAAGATGGCAAGACATCAAAACGCCCCTACAATGGAAAGTAAACAAAGAATAGTAGGCACTCGTAATACAGCATGCAACAAGGTAGCCTAACAAGAGTAATACACCAAACAAGTAATGCCCTACCCTACCTACCCTAATAGTCACTAGCCTTCTATCCTAATACGCGTCCTCCAGCTCTTCCTATCTAGGGTCATGTCCTCAGTAAGTTGTAACTGCTCCATGTCCCGCCTAATCACCTCTCTCCAATATTTCTTTGGCCTACCCCTGCCCCGCTTAAAATCATCCAAATCAAGCCTCTCACACCTACGAACTGGTGCATCTATGCCCCTCCTCATCACGTGTCCGAACCATCTCAAACGGACCTCCCGCATCTTGTCCTCCACCGAAGCCACTCCAACCCTCTCCCGGATAGTCTCATTCTGAACCCTATCCCCCTAGTAAGACCGCACATCCAACGTAACATCCGCTTTTCCGCCACCTTCAATTTTTGAATATGAGAGTTCTTGACTGGCCAACACTCCGCTCCATACAACATGGCCGGGCAGACTGCCACCCTGTAAAATTTGCCTTTAAGCTTGGGCGGCACCTTCTTATCACACAACACCCCCGAGGCGAGCTTCCACTTCATCCATCCCGCCCCAATCCGGTGAGAGACATCCTCGTCAATCTCACTATTCCCCTGAATCATGGACCCGAGGTACTTGAAACTATCCCTCTTACACACCACCTGAGAATCCAACCTTACTACCACCTCGTCCTGCTCCCTCGAGCCATTAAACTTACATTCCAAATATTCGGTCTTGCTCCTACTCAACCTGAACCCTTTAGACTCAAGGGTCTATCTCCACACCTCTAATTTATCATTCACACCTCCCCGGGTCTCGTCAATCAAAACCACATCGTCCGCAAAAAGCATACACCAGGGCACCTCTCCTTGGATACGCCGCGGCAACACCTCCATAACCAAAGCAAACAAAAACAGGCTACGAGTAGATCCCTGATGCAATCCTGTCAAGACCGGGAAATGCTCTGAATCTCCTCCCGCCGTCCTCACCTGGGTCTTAGCTCCATCATACATGTCCTTAATTGCTCTGATATATGCTACCGGGACCCTACTCACCTCCAAACATCTCCAAAGGACTTCCCTAGGGACTTTGTCATATGCCTTCTCCAAGTCGATAAACACCATGTGCAGGTCCTTCTTCCTTTCCCTGTACTGTTCCACCAGTCTGCGCACTAGGTGAATTGCCTCTGTCGTAGAGCGCCCGGGCATAAATCCAAACTGGTTCTCCGAAATAGACACTAACCTCCTCAACCTCCACTCGACCACTCTCTCCCAAATCTTCATCGCGTGACTCAATAACTTAATACCCCTATAGTTGTTGCAACTTTGAATGTCACCTTTATTCTTATACAGAGGGATCATAGTGCTCCATCTCCAGGCCTCGGGCATTTTCGCCGACTTGAAAATATCGTTAAATAGATCCGTCAACCACCTTAAACCAGCCTCACCAGAAAACTTCCAAAAATCCACAGAGATCTCATCAGGTCCCGTCGCCCTACCCCTTCGCATCCTGCGAACAGCCTCTGTGACCTCCTCCACCTTAAAACGTCTATAATAACTAAAATCACGACACTCCTCTGATTGCTCTAGCTCACCTAACTCAATAACTCTCTCCCCTTCATCATTTAAGAGCCTATGAAAATACGACTGCCATCTCTTCTTAATGTGACCATCTTCCACCAACACTCTACCATCCTCCCCCTTAATGCACTTCACCTGGTCTAGGTCACGGCCCTTCCTCTCTCTAGCCTTAGCCAGCCTAAACAACCTTTTTTCCCCTCTTTTCTACTCTAACCCCGCATACAACTATTAAGTCGGGAAAAGAGTTAAATAGCTTTAAGTGCAAATCAAGCTTGTTACGATTTGGGCCCAAATTATAGAAAAGAAAGGAGATGTGGAGAGCAAAAATTATTAGATACGGAAAGCTATTGGATTAGCCCAAAAAAGTAATATTACGACGACTTCAAATACTGAAGACATGATACAGTTCAAAGTGCATCAAAGAAGTAAGGTTGATTCACTCACTCTTATCGGAAGAACTTTTATTTGAAAAGAGGGAACAAAAATCATGCAACATCTAGAATTGACAGGCTCCTACTCTCCATGGAGTTGGATGAATAGCTTAAATACAAAAGTTATCTTTGGGAGAATTGGAAACACAAAGTCAACACTAATAGGGAAAGCACGTGAATTATATAGAATCATGGAGAAAAGAGAATTAGGGAAGGAGGAACATTGTAATGCAGCAACAGTACCAGAAAAAGCCATGCCATGGTAGCGTCTGATGGAGCTCTGAGAAGTACTTTGACGGAGGAAAATTAAGGGGAAAAGGAAAGGGGAGTGTCATGAGACCCAAGAGAGTGTAAAACAAAATGGACGTGTTTCCTCTAGAAGCGAGAAAGACAGACAACTTTTGTAAGGCAACTGGAGAGGGTTGCCTACATTATTATTTCAAGATGGGCTTTTCTTTTTATAAGGTATTATTATTTCAAAATGGGCTCTCAGAGTAACTAAGTGAGCTATGTACATGAATTGGTGATTATTCACCAAACGTGATTTGTATTTGTTGATTTGTGAATATTTAAGATTTGATTTTGTAGGATCTTAATTGATCTGATAAAATCATATCTGATTTGTTGTAGATAGTTTAGGTAATTAGATCAAAAAAATCACATCTTGATTGTCATATCTGCTAGAATCACGCGATTTGATTCTGTTATATTTGCTTCCATGTACTATAAATTTGTAGCTCTCAGATGAATAAAATGTACACTTTTGATACCAATCTTACATGGTATCAGGGCAGCTTTATTCTTGTGTTATTGATGACTAAAACAGCATTTACTGGGCTACGTCACCCAGCGTCATTAACAGAAGCCGAGAGTTTTGTTAACAAAGTCTCAACCGAGACAACAATGAACCAAGGCAGCGATTCTTCTCATATTTCCTTTCAACTTACTTCTCACAAGCCGAATGGAAAGAATTATTTGGAATGGGCACAATCTGTCCATTTGGCAATTGATGGTTGAGGCAAACTTAGGCACTTGACTGGAGAAACGAGAAAGCCTGAACCAGGAGAACCAAAAATAAACGCCTGGAGCTCAGAAAACTCGATGGTAATTGCTTGGCTACTAAACTCCATGGAACCTACCATAGGTAAACCATATTTATTTCTTCCCACTAGTCTGGGAGGCGGTTAGAGAAACTTATTCTGATGTAGAAAATTCCTCTCAGATTTTTTAATTAAAAATTAAACCGTGGAAAGCGAGGCACGAAGAGAGAAGTGTTACTTTTTTCTATAATGAGATGGTTTCCCTGTTGCAAGAATTAGATCAGAGCTATAATGATGAACGGGAATGTTCGAAGGATAGCGTAAAAGCAATGAAAAAGGAAGAAAGTGAGAGGGTATATCTATTTTTAGAAGGGTTGAACCAAGATTTTGACGAACTTCGTTCTCGACTTCTTGGAAAAAATCTGCTGCCCACTTTGAGGGAAACATTTTCTGAAATTAGGTGTGGAGAAACAAGTAGGAATGTTATGCTAAAAAAAGAATTCAATCTGGAATCAAAAAATTAAGAGTCATCTGCTTTAGTTGCTGCGAAACATGAGAATGATAAGAAAAGGAAGTCGTGATGTGATTTTTGCAAAAAATACTGGCACACTCGTGAGACTTGCTGGAAGATCCATGGAAAACCGCCCATCTCGAACAAAAAAAAGGGCAGAAAACCATGGCAATCAAGCCTTTCGGTGTACCAGCGAATAACCGGGCTGAAATCTTCTTCAGAAATGCCCACCATTCACCAAGGAACAGCTAGAGCTACTGCACTTCTCCAATCTCAACTCCATTCAAGTAAACCTAGTCCTTCTACTCCCACTTGTTCTTTTACCCAAACAGGGAATGTGCCATGTGTTTCTTTGAGTACAGATTCTACTAGTATAAGTTCTTGGATAATAGATTCAGGGGCTAGTGATCACATGACATGGAACTCCCATTTTTTCTCGACTTATAATCCGTTAGCAGGAAATAAAAAAGTCAAAGTTGTTGATGGTTCCTTCTCAGCAATTGCGGGGAAAGGGACGGTCAAACTAACCCCTTTTATGAATCTTTTTGATGTCCTTCATGTTCCAAAATTGTCACATAATATTTTGTCCATCAGCAAGTTGACTCAAAAACTTAATTGTCGTGCTATCTTTGACGATATTTCATGTGTATTTCAGGACAAGGTCTCGGGAAGGATGATTGGGATTGGCAATGCTAGAGAGTCTGAAGGTCTATATTTTCTTAAAGATGTGGCAATTCAATAAATTTTAGTTCAGCTTGTTTGAACTCTGTTCTAGTTGATAATAAAGTCATGTTATGGCACTATCGCCTTGTCATCCTAGTTTTCATTATTTGAAACTCTAGTTTTCTTTATTTCTTAAAGATGTGGCAATTCAATAAATTTTAGTTCAGCTTGTTTGAACTCTGTTCTAGTTGATAATAAAGTCATGTTATGGCACTATCGCCTTGTCATCCTAGTTTTCATTATTTGAAACTCTAGTTTTCTTTATTTGAAACTCTATATTTTCTTAAAGATGCGGCAATTCAATAAATTTTAGTTCAGCTTGTTTGAACTCTGTTCTAGTTGATAATAAAGTCATGTTATGGCACTATCGCCTTGTCATCCTAGTTTTCATTATTTGAAACTCTTGTTACCACAGTTGTTTATGAATAAAACTACATCCTCTTTTCAATGTGAATTTTGTGAAATGACTAAACACAGACGTTCATCTTTTTCATCCCAAAGTTACCATGCCACAAAACCCTTTAAGTTAATCCATAGTGATGTTTGGGGACCTTCTAGGATAGCAACCGTAAATGGATAAAGGTGGTTTGTGTGTTTCATAGATGATCACACTAGACTAATTTGGGTGTACCTATTGAAAGACAAGGGGGAAGTAAAACATATATTTGAGCTTTTTTATGTTATGGTTAAGACACAATTTCATGAGAAGATTCAAATATTTCGGAGTGATAATGAGAGAGAATTTTTTAATGACCACCTAAGCAATTTTTTCACTTTTAAGGGAATAGTGCACCAAAGTTCATGTCCCGATACACCTCAACAAAATGGAGTAGCGGAGAGAAAAAATAGGCACCTTATGGAAGTCTAAGTTACTCGAACTCTTCACTTTTGGTGCCGCACCCGTGTCGACACGACATGGGTGTAGGTGTGGGATCCGTAACCAATCTGGTCAACCAATTTTGGGTACTTTGACCAAAATCGACCGAAAAAGTCCAGACAGATTTAAGAAATTTTGTAATCAAAACAAAAGCTAAGGTGAAATTGAAGAAAATGTAAAGGGGTAAGAAAAGTCACCAACTATCCCATGTCAAATTTTGTGTCATATAGAAAATTATCCCCTTCCTATATAGCTTTTCTTTCTCAATTATCTGGAATGGAGATACCGAGAAATGTGCAGGATGCTTTGAATGTTCCCGAGTGGAAGGAGGCAATTCTTGAGGAGATGAACGCTCGGGAGAGAAATGAAATCGGGAAAATGGTGGAACTACCATGTGGAAAGAAAACAGTGGGTTGCAAGTGGGTGTTCACCATCAAATTTAAATCAGATGGGTCCCTAGAGAGGTATAAGGCGCGTATGGTAGCAAAAGGATTCACTCAGACTTACGGGAGACTATCTTGAGACATTTGCTCCAATTGCCAAATTGAATTCAATAAGGGTTCTTCTGACTATTGCGGCCAACCTTGATTGGCCCCTCTAACAACTAGACGTGAAGAATGCATTCTTGAATGGAAAACTCGAAGAAGAAGTCTATATGGACCCTCCTCCAGGTTTTGAAGAAAGGTATGGAACTAGAGTGTGCAAACTAAAGAAATCTCTCTACGGGCTCAAACAATCTCCAAGAGCTTGGTTTGAGAGGTTTACTCAGTTTGTGAAAAAACAAGGGTACACTCAAGGGCAAGCAGATCATACCATGTTTATTCGACATTCTCTTGAGGGAATGACAACTATTTTGATAGTGTATGTTGATGATATTATACTTACAGGAGATGACTTGTCCGAAATGGAGAATTTAAAGAAACAGTTGGCCTCGGAGTTTGAGATCAAAGATCTGGGCCAGTTGAAATATTTTCTTGGCATGGAAGTAGCGAGATCAAAAGAAGGCATTATGGTGTCACAAAGGAAGTATGTACTAGATCTTCTAAGAGAGACGGGAATGAATGGTTGTCGTCCAGCTGAAACACCCATTGATCCGAATATAAAATTCAGAAATAAAGAAGGAAATTCAGTTACCACAGTCAATATCAAAGAATAGTAGGGAAGTTAATCTACTTGTCACATACTCGACCTGATATAGCTTTTTCTGTAAGCTTAGACAGAAACTCTCCAAAGGAAGAGCACCAAGAAGCGATCTACGGGATCCTAAGATATCTTAAAAGTTCTCCGGGGAAAGGATTGTTTTTCAGAAAAAGTCAACATAAGGGCATTGAAAGTTTTACAAATGCAGACTGGGCAGGTTCTACTACTGACAGGAGGTCTACATCTGCATATTGTACATTTATCTGGGGAAATCTTGTGCCATGGAAAAGTAAAACGCAGAATGTTGTAGCCCGCAGCAGTGCTGAAGCTGAAAACCGATCTATGGCCCATGGGATTTGTGAAATGATTTGGCTTAAGAAGATGATGGAAGAACTCAAAAAACCGTTTGGTTTACCAATGAAGTTGTACTGTGACAATAAAGCGGCCAAAAGTATTGCTCACAATCCAGTTCAACATGATAGAACAAAACATGTTGAAGTGGATAGGCCCTTCATAAAAGAGAAGATTGAAGAAGGAAGTGTGTGTATACCTTTCGTCCCAACAAATTAGCAAATTGCATATATTTTCACAAAAGGCTTGTTTAAATCAAAATTTGAAATTCTTGTAAGCAAGTTGGGCATGACAGATATTTACATGCCAACTTGAGGAGGTGTTGATTTGTGAATATTTAAGATTTGATTTTGTAGGATCTTAATTGATCTAATAAAATAATATCTGATTTGTTTTGTTGTTGTGAGAAATATTGGAGAAAAATATTACTGAATTGTTATAACTACATTATTACATTGAGGCCCTATTTATAGACACTACATTCCAATCTTTTTCCTTATAGGATACTACGTTACAATCCTTTTCCTAATAGGATACTACGTTACAATCCTTTTCCTAATAGGATTCTATATGTTATTCCTATTCCTACTCATATTCTAACACTCCCCCTCAAGCTGGTGCATAGAAACATATGTACCAAGCTTGTTATGGATGTAATTAACACGGGGATGGGTGAGGACTTCTGCAAGAAAACTGATAAGGACTGCTTTGGACATCTGGTAGACCTCAATTGAAATGGAACAAACTGAAAAAATGATCCGAAAAGTAGTAAATATTGTCGTAAAGTCTATGTGTCGCTGGAAAATTGCCGAAAACTGGTATAAAATATACGGGTCATCTAGAAATCAAGAGACGAGTAGATCTTGAACATGAAAGTCACCGGAAACTTAGCCGAAACATGCTCACATGCCGGATTATTAGATTTGATGGCTGAAAAGTGACTACAATCTAAGGAAAAAAAAGTATATGGGTAGGGTCGGAATGATGAAACGACCCTACTGAAAAAGAGAAATATGTGTAGGGTCGGAATGATGGCACGACCCTATTGAGAAATAGAAATTATATGAGTAGGGTCGGAATGGCGGCACGATCCTACTGGAAAAGAGAAATTATATGGGCAGGGTCAGAATGATGGCACGACCCTACAGAAAAAAATCTGAGGAGTCACCGGAAAGGCGTACGGAACTATGTAAATTAAATCTGAGGAGTCACTAGAAAGATGCATGGTGCTATGCAACTCAGATATGAGACGGTAGTCCGAAAAGATGCATGGTGCTATGCAAATCAGATATGAGAAAATAGTCACCGAAAAGAAGTACGGTGCTAAGAAAAATAGATATGAAAAAGTAGTCATCGGACAGATACATGGTGCTACGCAAAGATATGAGAAAATAGTCACTAGAAAGATACATAGTGAGTCAGTGACCCAACTTTTGCTAACATAATCATTGGCCAGATGGGCGGCATATATGGATTATAGCCGTCCGCCGGCAGCGGAAACTCTTTGATTCTTTACCAAGATCATGGAAGCTCTGATACCATGTGAGAAATATTGGAGAAAAATATTATTGAATTATTGTAACTACATTATTACATTGAGGCCCTATTTATAGACACTACATTCCAATTCTTTTCCTAATAGGATACTACGTTACAATCATTTTCCTAATAGGATTCTATATGTTATTCCTATTCCTACTCATATTCTAACAGTTGTAGATAATTTAGGTAATTAGATCAAAAAGATCACATCTTGATTGTCATATCTGCTAGAATCACGTGATTTGGTTCTGTTATGTTTACTTTCCTGTACTATAAATTTGTAGCTCTCAGATAAATAAAATGTACACTTTTGGTACCAATCTTACAGTATTATTCTATGACACATTAACGTGTGATTCATAAAGGTCATTTCAATTAGTGATATTATCACAATTTGACAGCAATAGAGATGTAAAGTTTGTTTTAGAACATCTTAGAATCAGTAAAACGCACCATTAATGCTTCAGCAAGTCCTTCTGCAACTGCAGCATCATTGAAACCACCTCCTGAGAAAGGTATAGCTGAAAGCCACTGAAAAAAGGTATCCATGTCTCTTGTCCAGCCACTCCGCTGAACCAGGCAAGCTGCATAAGAGATAGTAAAATGGAAGAAGAAAAGAAAAGAAAATGTCAAGCAGAAAGGGAAAAAAAAAAGACAAAATATGTGTCATGACAAAGAAAGAGAAGTAAGACAGCCTTAAAAAAAAATTTAATACAAGATCAAGATTGAATAATCCCGTTCAAAGTTTTCTGTTGTTAAGGCCACAATTTCATTTATCTTTTTTTCTTTATTAGCGGAGGGGGGGAATAGAGAGGGTAATATCACTGAAATTACAACAGACCATCAAATTCACTGGAATATAACTGAAATAAATCAATTTGGAAGTTAGGAAATTTAAATAAGAAACTGAAATCGACTGTAACCCGTCGTCAAAAAGGATTTATCAATCCTATGTGCATTGATAGACTCCTGGAAAGGGACTATGACAATTCATAAATATGGATCAAGAGAGGTGCAATTAACTTAACTAAACTTTATGCTGAATAGATAGATTTGGCATGCAAGAATTACATTATAGATAATTCTCTACATCAAGGAGATTGTAAGCATCACGTAGAAAACATTCCTAAAATCATGGAATGATGCAGATTTCATCTGAACATGCAATAATATCAGTACTGAAAATTTTGTTTCCCCTGGTTGAGATTTGAGATAGGGCTAGAAAGTGGTTTTAAGAGCATAACTCAACAAACCTCATGTTTGATATTGTAACTAAATTAGATAGGATTTATGAACAAGAAAAATACACACCACTATAAGAACCATGAGTGTTAAACACGACCAAGGAGACCTCCACATCAGCTGCAGACGATTTCTGGAATTTCAAAATGGAAGGTAAAATTAGCTTATCTAGTAGAAGATCGTACAATTAATTGCTTTCAAGTCAGATAGTATGGATTATACTGCTTTCTTTTTATCAGCTTATCTACGTGTCACTACGCCTTCCGGTTGTGGTTTGCGGAGGAATATGATGAAGGAACGGGATGATTTCTACATAAATATTTCATTCAAGGTTGGAAATGGGAGGGGAGTTATTTGTGGCGACATAGGCGGTGTGGAGATAACTTACTAAAAGATGATTTTCAGATTTTGTATAAAATGTCACGCCAAGGAGATTTGAAGGTCCGACAAATTAGGGAGACACATGGAGGAGAGATTTTTGCGATTCGAGATTTGGAAGGCATTTCCACGATTGGGACACGACCGAGCTCCAAAGGATGGCCCTCCTTCACATGAAAGTCAGGCCGGTGGAAAACACTGATCTTTGTGGTGGGGTTTGGGGAATAATGGAGTTTTCTCGGTTAAATCTTTCTATGAGAACCTTCTAACCAGGGAGGAGGGTGTACTTCCATGTGATGCAATTTGGATAGCGCAGGTGCCGAGAAAGGTGTGCTTTTTCTCTTTTCCACCAACTAGAGGGGTAATGTTGATGGCGGAAAATCTTAGAAAGCAGAAGGTTGTTGTGTCAACTGGTGTTACATGTATAAGGAGACGGGGGAAGAAGTGGACAATTTGGATAGCGCAGGTGCCGAGAAAGGTGTGCTTTTTCTCTTTTCCACCAACTAGAGGGGTAATGTTGATGGCGGAAAATCTTAGAAAGCAGAAGGTGGTTGTGTCAACTGGTGTTACATGTATAAGGAGACAGGGGAAGAAGTGGATCATCTTCTCATTCATTATGTCTTTACCATGAGATTATGGTGGGACATGCTTCGGTGGTTCAGAGTTTCTTTGGTAATGCCAAAACCGTGAAAGAGTTGATGTTTTGTTGGAAAAGCAGGAAAAGGAGTGGCATGGAACTTGTTCCCTCTTGCGTTGATGCGGGTTAATTGGAAAGAGAAAAATCGGATAGCTTTTGACGGGGGAGAGTTGAGTTTTTCCCAGGTGAGGAATAGCCTCCAATCACTTATTTTCTTTTGATGCACCCATAAAGTTTCTTGTTGTATAGAACAATGGGCGGATTTAGTAGACAATCAGATTTTGTAGATTCTTTACCTTTGGTTTATCCTTGTATATGGAAAATGGTATGCTTATTTGAGTTATAAATTATGTTGGTTCGGTCATGATGAATATTGAGATATTAACTTTACTCGCATAGAATTGTCAGCACATAAATATTAGAGATGAATAGCCAGTATACAAATAGCCATTTAGAATATGTGAACCTGTGAAGTTAACTCAGCTCCAAAAAAGCACCTGCATAAATTACCAAAAGGCTATTACTCGGGGAACTTCATCCTGAATACTACTTGCAAGGTTTAATATGACCAACTTACAAAACATGAGATCAATAAATTAATAACAGCTTTGAGACATATTAGGTTACATATACAGCTGCAATTTATCAACCCAAATATTAGGGGAAACAGAAAGCGGTTTAATTTTCTTTTATTGGTGGCTGCAAGAGTGATGCTCTTGATTTAGCGCTTTAAAGTTTCATAAATAGGTATCGGAGGGATCTTAACCAAAAACTCTTCTAGGAAAAACATTGAAATAAGAATATCAAAGAAGAATGAAATGGATGACCAGTTAAAAGCGTACAATCATTATATAAAGTTTTAAGACAATTTCATCCCATTGAAAGGATGGAACATGCATTAACAAGTTCTATAACAACACATTGGCAAATGAAAAAAAATCCAGCATGTGTTGATTCAAAGTCTAAGCAAACATCAAATATTAAAAGAACCACAAGGCAGAGGTATATGCAACAGCCATCCAAGTTAAAATTCGAACTCTTAACTGTTTCAGCTAAAAGCTCAGGAAGCCAAAAAATAAATAGCCACAGTAAAGCTAGAACAAAGGAAAAGCAGAGTAGATGAAGAAGGATGAATTCTCAGCCATTTGCTCAACACATGTGTTATTGCTTGCATGTTTGCAGCACTGCATATTTGAAGAGAAACCCAAACTGATACCAATTTAAAATTGGCTGATCTCACCTTCCAAAAATACAGTACAAGAAAGAACTAATAAGCATCTCAAATGAAGAAACGTAACTGCAAACTGATAGACATCTAGACCAGCGATAGAAGGTTAGAAATATGTCTATATCTCTCACAGTAGTCGACAAGAATTATTAACCAAAAGAAACCCAACTCATGTACCTTCTATGACCACAATTTTCCTTGACCATGTTTTTCTCATTAGCGCTGACTATGCTCAGAAGGGAAACATATACATGACCTCAAGAGGCATATATCTTGTCATGGACAAGGTTATATAGTTAAAAAGGGCAGCCCGGTGCACTAAGACCCCGCATACCGCTATGCGCAGGGTCCGGGGTAGGGCCTGACCACACGGATCTATTGCACGCAGCCTCACCTTTGCAACCTAAATGCTGAGTTGCATCCACACCATATGGCTAGAAGATTTTGCCTGGTAATCTTGGAAAGATGATACTCCCATTTAAACATCCAATATCTTTAAAACATCTTAGTAGATCCTTCATTCGAATTGTGCCCAAATTTTCAAATTTAGATATGCATTAAAGATTTCCCAATAGTTAATCTCAAGTTTTAAAACTAAAATCCGCATTTAACACTTCTCCAAAATTTATATATCTCACTAAGAATGGAATGTAGTGAGCAGGCAATTCAACTACCGAGAGACTACAAGTTTAAGTAACCAAATTACTGAAATTAAACAACGATCAAGGCAGTTGAAACTTGAATGGTAGAATCACTAACTGAGAGCCCTAATAATTGGAAGATGAGAGAGAAACGGGATCGTGAAGCTTGCAAGAGAATTCATGGAGAAATCGTATTGTGTGGACAAGATGGCAAGTGGGATTTACATAGTTTTAGGGTTTGAGAGAACCATGTAAACAAAAGATTTATAAGGGAGGGGCGGGTGTGGTGAACAGTTCGAATTCTAGTCGTTGCAAACAAATACGAGTTCTTTAACCCTCACCTCCCTACAGAGAGTAATGTTCTTTTTCTTTTCTTTTCTTTTTTTTTGGATAATTATGGTGTTCGGGCTAGCTTTCGCGCACCTCAACTAAATCCAGGGGATACCTTCCACCTCCCATTAGCAACAGATATGAGGTAACTCTGTCCACCAAGGCTAGGACAGGTGGGAAGAATCACCTAGTGTTTTTTTGTCTCTGTTGGGATTTTGAACTGAGACCTAAGATTGTCGACCCACTTCATCGACTACTAGGATGGCTACCCTTGGGTGCAGGGTTATGTTCTTTTTTCAAAGTTAAACTTTGGTATCAAGGCTTCAAAGTTTCCGAAATTAGTCGGTTTTCAAAGAAACTCAAATATTATGTGCACATGATTATCACATAGAGAAGTGGTATTACCCTAGAATGGCAGTTTCTCAATGATGCTCTAGCATTGAAATCAATGATGTGAGAAGGATTTTTAATAAGCGTTGTCAATATTTACAAATTGAACAAACAAACAAATCAGTGTGACGATCTTGTATTTCAAGAAAAAATCAGATCACAATAATAGAACATAATCCAAGTACATTACTACAACTCAACTCGGCGAATTTTCACTTTCTGAAATGTAATTCATAATAGACTCATTGAAGATACATTTTGATTTAAATAGACAGTCCACCCTCGGCTGTTCAGTTCTCACCCTAAAAGAGGTGTGGAGTTCGATCCCTTCTGACCTTATTTTTGTGAACTAAATTTGAGAACACTTGTACAGTTGCACAGGTTGAGGTTTCAATTCCCATCCTAAACTAGGGAAAGCACTTAGCAGTTTCTAGTAAAATGGACGATTTAGGAATGGGCGAGATAACTGAATCAAACAAAAATTAATGGGGGCAAAACAGCAGAATTCTGGTCGAAAAACATGAAATGCCAAAACAAAATAAAAATGAATTTAAGTTGATAAATAAGTGGACTGTATCAATACCGAATTATTTTATCAAGGTAATCGGAAAGGATAGTTTTCCAATAAGGGCCCAAGGCAGCGGTGCCTTCAACGGCGACGATCAGTTTGTCCACCATGTGTGCTGCTGCTGCTGGTTCTTATCAAAAACTTCTTCCCATCTATTCTATTCTATCAATCCGAACGAGTTTGTTAAGGAATTGCTAACCGATCAAACTTCAATTTTCGATGACAGCTGTGTACTTTTCTTTCCACTTCACTAAGCTTTTCTATGCGTACTACTTGTGGGATGTTTGGTTAAATGGTCAAAGGCGCGTTTGGATATGCTTAAAAAAATGATTTTTAAAAAGTTTTTTAAAAGTGTTTTTTATTTTAAAAATAAGTAGTTATGTGTTTGGATAAAAGTGTTTAAACTGAAAAAAATTATTGATGTGTTTGATAAATAAGTGCTTTTAAGCATTTTTTTGATTAAAATGTCTGAAATACCCTTAAAGTTGTTAACAATATATAAAGTTGATTATTATTAATTTTTATGTGTTCGGATAAAAGTGCTGAAACTGAAAAAAATTATTGATGTGTTTGGTAAATAAATGCTTTTAAGCATTTTTTTGATTAAAATGTCTGAAATACCCTTAAAGTTGTTAACAATATATAAAGTTGATTATTATTAATTTTTATGTGTTTGGATAAAAGTGTTGAAACTGAAAAAAATTATTGATGTGTTTGGTAAATAAGTGCTTTTAAGTTTTTTTTTTATTAAAATGTCTGAAATACCCTTAAAGCTGTTAACAATACATAAAGTTGATTATTATTAATTTTTATTTGTAAAATAATTCAAATTAAAATTAATATATATATATATATACTAGTTTAGCCGCACGTGTGTCGCACGTATAACTTTTGATTATTTAAAATTACATGACTTTATATATTACAAAGATTTTTAATGAAGTATAAAAAGTCATAAACATATACTTTATTGTAAGCACATACATATTTTACCACCAGAAGTTTCAAATGGTTAATAAATTTAATATATTGTAGATGTAGATGTACATTTATAAACTTTTTAAATCTTCTTAAAATCAAATTTAGTTGATCTGGATTCTTAAACTAATGAAAAAATATTAGTTGTCATTAATTTTGATGACTTCTGATAAGGAAAGATTTTATCATAAATATATTTAATTAATTTTTAATTTTTAAATATTAGATAAGATAATGAAAAGACGGTTTTGTCTAAAGCAAAGACTTTTAATGAAGAGTTAAAAGTTCAAATGACATTTCTAAGGTCATTCACACTTTTAATATATTATAGATATAGATTATAGATACATATATACATATATGTATACATATGCATATAGATAATGTAAACATAACTTATATTTTATAGTAAGAATATATATATTTTACCACCAGAAATTTTAATTTTGTCCTTTATTAAAAGACTTCGCAATAAATAAAATTATTTTTTAACTTTTTTTTTCACAATTTATTATTATTATTATTATTATTATTACTAATTACTTTCATATTATTAATTCCCAAAATATATGGAATCAATACTTTAATCAATATATTAAAAATATATATATTTCCTAGAAAATAAGACGACTGTTTTGAATTTTTGAAAAATATATACGTGTCTTTTTGACCAATTAAGGTCTCCAAATAAGTTTTGGACTCTTCCCACTATTTTGTCCATTTATAACATTAATATTAATGGCTATTTTTATTGTTTCCTTAATATTAGCAATTTGGAGCTATAATAAGAAAAAGTTTTATCATAAATATATATTTTTATTTAATTAATTTTTAATTTTTAAATATTAAGAAAAAATTAGTGAAAAGATGATTTTTTCTAAAACAAAAACTTTTATTGAAGGGCAAAAAGTTCAAACAACATTTCTAAGTCCCTTTATACTTTTAATATTATATATATATATATATATATTCATAAATGACTATTAATTTGTGCGCTAAAAATCCTTTTTTTTGTTAAAAGAGTTTAAATCATTAAGCAAAATATATATGTTACTAATCATTATAATTACATTAATAGATAAATAATTGGTCACAAATGATACTATTTCTTTGATTGAAAAACTCTTAATCAGAAAATATATTACTCGTTGATTGAGTAATGACTATCACTATTAAAATATTGGCGAATACGAATGTTGCATCGTGAAATATAGATGGATCATTCATTAATCGTCCATGAAGTTGTATATCTTTAATGAGTATTCTCCATATATTTTGGTCGGTGAGTTATTTTTTATTAGAGGTATTCATATGTTGTACAATAATAATTGTCCAAATTTAAAAGAATATATAAAAAAAGTAGAATAATATATAAAAATCCATATTTCATAAATTAGAAGTTTCATACAAAAGAAGTACTAAAATAGCTACACAAAGGTAATTTTGAAATAAGGGAGAATTTTGAGGGACAAAAAGATCTTTTAATTGGTCAAAATACAATGACTTATAAGCAAAAAAAAGTTGGGAATTGGAGCTTTTAGTTTTTGACTTCTAAAAAATAAATTTTGGCCTTTTTAAAGCAATTTTGAAAAAAAGAAATGTTTTGGCAAAAATGTGCTTTGTTCCCAACTTTATAAAAAAAACAAATTTTGTCTTTTATTTATCACCTCATCATTATTTAGCTTAAAATAATCATATTTGTCATAAAATATAAAGCAGAGAAAAAGAAGAATGGAGAGAAAAGAAAGAGTGGTTATTATTTCTCTTGAAAGGTTTCTTGATGGGTTGAATTACAATGAAGTAAAAACCTCTTTATTTATAGGGGAAAACTGACTTTGGGGTTTCTAACTTTTTCATAAATAGTCATTCACTATATATGGTAAAATAGTCATTCACTATATATGGTAAAATAGACATTCACTGTATAATATATTTATAACACTCTCCCTTGAATCTAATTGATAGATAATGTGCCTCGTTAAAACCTTACTAGAAGAAACTCAGTGGGAAAAGAATCTAGTGAAGGAAAAAGAGTACGCATCTCTAATAATACGAATATAGGTTGTCTCATTAAAAACCTAACAAGGAAAACCCAGTGGGACAAAACCTCGTAAGGGAAAAAAAGTACAACTCGTATTAACTCCCCCTAATAAGATCATCCTTGAACCTTTGCATCGGGTGTGCACCCATCTTTTCGAAAGCTGTAGTTGGGGGAGACTTGGTGAATAAATCAACCACATTGTCACTTGAACGAATCTATTGCACGTTAATATCACCATTCTTTTGTAGCTCGTGTGTATAAAAATATTTTGGCAAAATATGCTTCATTCTATCTCCTTGTCTTCCCTTGAATTGTGTTGCGCATGCCGCATTATCCTCATAAAAAATCATAGGTACTTTATCACGTTTCAAACTACATTTTTTGCGAACGAGATGTATCGTGGACCCCAACCACATACATTCTTGGCTTGCTTCATGAATAGCTATTATCTCAACATGGTCCGATGAAGTGGCTACGACAGACTGCTTTGCATATCTCCTAAGATATGATAGTATCCCCACATGTGAATACATTGCATGTTTGAGACCGAGATTTATGCAGGTTAATTAAATACCCAACATCAACATAATCAACAAAATCGGAACTGTAATCTTTATAATAAAATAAGCTCATATGTTTGATTCAATTTCGATGTCTCCTAGTAGGAGTAAAACTATACCTTGCTAACAAATTGATCGAAAGGATATATCGGGTCTTGTCGTAGTTACAAGATACATTAGTACACCAATTTTACTAAGATGTATAACCAATCCAATTCGGTATATTTCTCATTCAAGCAAATAATTTATTGTTTTTGAAAACTCTCCAAAGGTTTCAATGATTTTCAAGCTATAAGCTTATACAACATAAGGATTATAAATAAATTTTCTAGAAATTTTTATATGCTTCAAACATTTTGAATACTTAAAAACCTTTCATATAAATTTTGTCAAGTGACAATATTCAACATCTCATAAGTGACATCTTCAAGTATCTGAGATTGCAAATCAAATAAGTTTTATGATTATCAATATGCATCCTTTCACATCACCTGATAAATATTTCTACGTCAACATGCTTAAATAAACGTAGAATTCAGATCCTCGTGATCTTACACAATATTGCGCCAATATTGTATCAAAGATATTGATGATATATCATTTCGTATCGATTCACAGTGTGACATAACATTTTAAGATCTCATCACTTCATTATTTTCAAGTACCCGAACCTCTCATAACGTTTCATGAAGTGTTATGTCGTAGGCTCTTCAAGAGCACATTGCCTTCTTATTATGATTATTTGCTTCTTATCCTTTTCAAAGATTATTTCATTTGGAATTAATTGGTCTACCACTGAGACAAGAATCAGCCTAAAAAGATGAAAACTAAGAGAATCAAGATAACAAACAAATATAATAAAGTAAAGATAGATAGCTTGAAATACGAGATTACAAGAAATAGAAACCTAATCATGTATCAAACAATAAGACCCCTAAGACCCGCAATAACAACATCAAACTCTCACGGTGACCGCTAAGGGAATCAACTCTGCCTTACAACCACCATTTTTAAGCAAAAATCAATAATGGTTTTTTCAACTAAATTTTCTCTCAATGGAGTTCAAGAGTGTTTCTTGTGAAAATATCATCGTTAAAAACTAAGGGAAAATGACCTAACTAATGATTGTTTATACTATTACATAAAGGGGTGAAATTACTAAAATGTCATTAATGAATATTTACACACCATAGGAGCCTCTTCTAACTCTCCAAGGCCGCCCCTTCTTCATACTTCAAAAAATGGAATCCCAAGTAATCTTTCAAACATGGAATTGCTTTATTGAATGCTCAAAATGAGGCCTCTATGCATGCCCTTGTACCCTCAATGTGACCAAAGCTCTAGTCTTCATGTATTGGCATCGAATGATGTCATCAAAAGCTATGAAGGCCATTTGGCTCGTATCATCCTTCCCTTCCTGAAAAAGATTCAACCTCGACCACACCTTGCAAAACAAAAGAAAGGACAAACAAGCACAACATCCTCATAGCATGAGGGTTAGGGTTAGTACAACAAATAACATCATCATTCCAAGGGGGTACACACTTGAAATATAACCATGAATCCTTTGTTTTAGTCATGAAAAACTTAGTAAAAATGTCACATAGTAAATGGCTATGACAAGTACCAAGAGATAAAGAAACTACAAAGGTTTTAATGGTATCACTAAATCCAAAAGGTAAGACTACCTTTATCTTAGGAACCATAAGACACAATTGTTTCATTACCTCTTCAAGCGACCTCATTAAACGTGGGGCCATTATTGGTCTTAAAGTCCACCAAAACCATATAGCATTGTCATCTAAACAAGTGGACCAACCAATAAGTTCCCTACCTCTACACAATACAAATCCAAAACCAACCAACAAGTTCCCTACCTCTACACAATACAAATCCAAAACTAACATGGATGTCATCATAGGCAAAAAGGTAGTATAGGAAGAAATCAAGTGTAAAGACATCATCCAAGGTGCTATCATCTATAAAAATGCCATTTGGCCCAAAATATATAGCACATAAGACACACAAGGATGGAATTAAGGCACTTAAGCATATATGACTTCTTCTTTTCAAGTAAGGTATCAACTTGGCATCCATAAGTTTGGAATCTCACAACTTAAGTACAAGTATGTCAAGAAAGGATGCATATTTAGAAACATTACCCCAAGGAGACAATGACACTTTTGCCCTCGGGTTTTTAAGAATGACATTTTGCTTGTCATGTAGGCTAAGCAACAAGTTGGGTGTGCCAACATCATTATATCCACATTTGGAATCGGGGTCAAATAGAAAGAATGGCTATAGACATGGGCCTAGACAACACTTTTTTCCCCATAGGCTTCACCCAATCTAAAAGACATACTCTCTACAATAGCATACACATCATCAAAAGCAAATTAAATAGAGAGTAGAGAAAGGTATCACTCAAGTCAACTTCAACTAAGGTGTCCCTATACATGTACTCACTACTAGTTTCAAAATTATCACCATGAGTACTCTCAACAATAAGGTCACACAAAGTAGAAGAAGAAGTAATTTCCAAGCAATAGACACTTTCTCTTTTTATAGAAGAACCCTCAAGTAGACATATACCACCACCAAAATCAAAGGGATTATTACTTAAGTCTTCACAAGAAGCAATCAATTCATCATCATAGTCATCAAACATGGGTGGGGTATCATACAAAGGATCACAACCACAATCAATTTTCAAGGAACAATCACCTACTAGGTTTCTTGAGGATTCAAGCAAGTCAAAATTAATATCACCTAACTGATCATTCCTTTCCAAGACCTCACACTGCTTTCCCCAAAGAGTACTCTCATCTTCCAAGAAGAGATTTACATCTTTAGAAGGAATGTTGTCACACCATAGTAGGTTAGAATATATGTTATAGCTTTCAAGACAAGCTATACCTTCAACTTTATTCTCACCACTAGGTTTATTAGGAGTGATTGTACCATCTTCGAACAAAATATTATACCTAAAAAGAGAAGGATCTATCTCGGAGGAAAATTAAGAACATGCAAGTTCACTCTCTAAAAGGCAACCATCAAGTTCCAAAGAAGTTTCAAACACATAATCATCCCTATGAGAAAGGCAATCCATAGGATCTCCTTTAGGAAACATACTCAAGGGGTCACTCCTATCTCATTAACCAACACTTTTAAGTTCTTCACTCACTTGAGGTTCTTTAATCACACTACACATAACCTCAAGTGGTGGACTAGTTCCGCACACAAGTTGATTGACACAATTCCCACAAGATGATGTACTATCATTTAGCACAATGGCTTCAACACTAGGTAGACATAAATTGATCTTACAAGAAAAGTCAATTCGGTCATCAATATGATTAACTAGTGTATCCACACTCACAATATGTACATTATCATCAAGAGGCAAAGAATCATTAGACAATGTACTATCATTCAACATAATGGCTTCAACACTAGGTGGACATAAATTGATCTTACAAAAAGAGTTAATTCGGTCATCAATAAGATCAATTAGTGTATCCATACTCATAATATGTACATTATAAATAAGAGGAAAAGAATTAATAGACTCACAAATAGGTAAGCTACTACTCACACTCAATGGGCTATTAGTCATACAATCATCATTCACATGCACAAAAGTGTAAAAGTTTGCTATTTTACCTTGAGGTGTTTGAGCACATTCTTCTTTATCTTGGTGTGAGGGTCCTCCACAAGCTTCGATAACGTCTATGATTTCCCTAGTCAAGTCTTCAAAGGGAATTTTCTCCTTTATCACTTGTTCTCCTCCGCTTGCCATGTTGGTACCTACACAAATGTCCTTAGAGATAGAAGAATAAATAAAGTTAGCTTGGTTTGGTGGCAACCCCCTCACTACACTCCTCACAACCTCTTATTTTTATACTATCGGATTTCCATCTTGTACACCCTTACTCCTATCAATCTTTTGTCTCTCATTTTCATTCAGATTGGAGTAAGTGATCACTTCTCTTTAAGGCTTGGGAAAAATGAACGTAATGAGATGATTTACTCATCGGTCTTTTACAACCTTAGGCTAATTTTGCACATTTGGAACTTTATGTTGTGCAAACCAATCGGCACCTAAACATATATGACCTTATTCCAAGAAGAAGATATTGCACCACACCTCCCCATGGTATTCAAATAAGGTAAAGACAACCTTCACTATCTCGGTAACCTTATACCCATCCAAGAAATATGGAACAAGTAAAGGTTCTTAAAACAGCCCCACATAATCAACCATGGGTGGAATGATGTAGTTTCTATAACATTTATCATCTAGGACAATGAGGCAGCCCGAAAACCCACAAATGATTACCTTTGCGGAGTGAACAATCCTTCTTAGATCAATATTATAAGGCTTAATATTGTGTACCCGACCTTGGAGATGTATGCCCTTTTCTTCTCATGAGACAACCTACACTATAGCTAGTATAACAATTCACACCACCTCAACCTTGATAAGATGTACTACAAGGTAAAGAATATAAATCTTTATACTCCATACGTGCACTTTTACCATAGCTCTCATAAACTTTGCGAATGAAGGGGTTATACCTTACACCAATTCTAGGTTCGGAGTGGGAAGTGTAAGAATTCTCAAATGCCCTACCTTCATCATAAGAACCATCACAAGGCCCTATATCATCTTCATATTCACTATAAGCACTAGGCACTTCATTCACCTTATTTTCTCCTTCAAACCCGTAACCCTCAATTCTGCCCATGTCTTGATCATGGCTATATTCATAGCCCCCATAATCTCCATCATCAATGTAGACATAAAATCCCTCACTACAATCATAGTCTCATATGTCATAATCACAATAATCCGAGGATGTCAATACATGTTCCCCTTATATCACCTTGTACCTACAAAATGAACAAACAAGATTAGTAGTAAAACACCTCACTAATACTCGTATGCACTCCTTTTTATGATCCTTACAATTGAAGCGATGAATATTAAAAATTGCTTATACTCTGATAGTCAATAAAGTGTCACTCACTACTTTACGGTCGGAATAACTTCTTGGTTGATCGACTCAAGACATAAAACAAAATCTACTTATGAACTTGAAAAAAAGAAGTTCAACGAATCAAAAACGAGAAAAGCACACAAAAAATAAAGAAACGAAATAAAAATAGATTCAACAACTAATTTACAACTAAGTAGGTGATTACTAGTTGCTAATTAGTGCTAGAATCAAGAAACGAAACTAAGAATCAAAGAAAAGAAACTTAGAACCTAAAATTTGAGCTTAAGCATTTTTTAGGGAAGTGATGACATGGCAGCTTAGTTTTGGTCAACGTTTTTGGAGTTGACTTGTTCCAATTTGAAATTTAATTCTTCAACTAAGAGGAGTAGTTTCGGCTATGGGAGGGGAAAATACAAGAATTGAAGCCTTTTTCAAGCTCAAAAGTTAGAATTTGTGATAGTCCCTCCCTTGTACTTTCCTTTGTACTTGTCCTTGTCCCCTTCTTTGAGAATATTCCTTTTTTATGCTTTTTGAATTCTTTCTTCCATTGGAAGACTTGGAATATACTTGGAATATTCTTTGTACAAATAAGGACCACACTCTTTTTCTCCTTCTTTTTGGATCAAACAACACTTTTTGAATGTTCTTCTTCAACAATATATGAAAAACATGAAAAACACCAAGAACATTCAAAAGTTTGACCCAAGTTGACCCTTAAGCAAATAACCTCCAAATTGAATAATTTTTATTCTTTTGGTCACGTTGAACTCCTAGCCACAACCCATACATGATCAATCCATAAATCTTAATTAATTTTGAGATCCAGCATTAAGTTTCTTCAATCTTCAAGCTCAACAATGGTGAATAACTCAAAACAACTCGGATTAAGCTCAAATCTTAGATCTAGACCCTATTAGTGTTAGGAAACAAGGATCTAACACTAATAGGGTCTAGATCTAAGTTGATAGCAAATGATACAAGAATTAGCCTAAAGAGATGAAGACTAAGAGGGATAAGATAACAAACAAATACAATAAAGTAAAGACAGATAGGTTGACATACGAGGTTAAAAGAAATAGGAACCAAATCGTGTATCAAATGATAAGACCACTAAGACCCGCAATAACAACACCAATCTCTTACAGTCACCACTAAGGGAATCAAATTAGCCTTACAACTATCGTTTGTAAGCAAAGATTAATAATGGCTTTTTCAAGCCCTACACTATTTGGCTTTTCCAAGCCCTACACTGAGTTTCCTCCCAATGGAGTTCACGAGTGTTTCTTGTCAAAATATCATCATCCAAAACTAAGGGAAAATGAACTAACTAATGGCTATTTATACTATTACATAAAGGGGTAAAATTACTAAAATGCCATTAATGAATATTTACACTCCATAGGCGCCTCTTATAACTCTCTAAGGCCGCCCCTTCTTCATACTTCAAAAAGTAAAATCCCAAGCAATCTTCCAAACATGGAATTTCTTTATTGAATGCTCAAAATGAGTCCTCTATGCATGCCCTTTTACCCTCAATGTGACCAAAACTCGAGTCTTCATGTATTGACCTCAAATGATGTCATCAAAAGCTATGAATTCAATTTAGCTCGTATCAACCTTGTTTCACTCATGCATAGACTTTATCCTTCAGGGTCACCAAGTAGGAGCACTTGTAGCTTAATATATGCTTTCGACATTTGATTTGAATTATATTTTGAATGGGGTTTGATGATAATTTCTATCATATTTCATAGTTGCTTATAATCTTCCCCATATGTTAGAAAAACTAGCATACGCCCTCCATCTTTTTTGAGATATCCATCTTTGTGCATCATGGTATATTCATTAAACGTATACAACATATCAAAATTATTAGATGAACAACGTTTGGTTCCTAACTCAGAACCAACTTTGAGAGGGAATTAATCATAATCTATTTGTTTGATGCATACAAGTACTTTTGTATATAATATTTTAAACCAACACATGAAGTTTTTGTTCTCATTAGCAATGGTTCATCTATTTATCAAAGATATTCTATGCCAAATCTGTTTTATCAAGATGAATTGTCTTGATTACATAATTTGAAAATTATGCTCTTAACTTAATTTATATTGAGCAAGCAACTTGATGAATGTCAAACTGCAGATTGACAGTAAATTTATATGTGATCATTTTATTGGTACATCTTTGGAACATATCACATGATAGGTGAGCGAGCTCATATTCACCTTTTATACTTTTCAGATTTTGAGGGATCAAATCCCAACATTAGTCGGTCCAAACAACTTATCATGAGAACAAACAACATTAAAAGTTCGTGAAGAATTTTCTTGTTCTTCAATATATGTTTAATACTTACTATGCACATCTTTGGGATGTCGCAGTCTTTCATGTTAATTTAAGAACTTTTATACTAGTAAACTCCAAGTTTATTATACCATTTTTTCAGTGTTTCTAATATAATAATACCTATTCTACGTCGAGTTTAGTGGGTGCCGGAGCACCCCAAAAAAATACGTGGGTTTTAGTGGGTGCCGGAGCACCCCAAAAAAACACGTGGGTTCACCCCTGACTGCTACAAATCTCAAAGCCCCTGATCCACCTTTTATTGTGATGCAACTTTCATTAGGCTATCAAAACCCTCCATAGCCAGTATAAACACAAAAGGGTATAAGGGATCTCCATGTCTCAACCCTTTTTCTGAGTTAAAAAAATCAGTTGGTTCTCTATTTATCAAAATGGAGAACCTGACCATTTTTATACAGAATTCCATCCATTTAAGTCACTTACTTCCAAAACCCATTTGCCTCAAAATATTTAGAAGATATGACCAGTTGGCATAGTCATAAGCTTTTTGAATGTCCAATTTGCACAGTAATCCAGGCATCTCCCCTTTCAACCTAGAGTCTATGCATTCATTGGCTATCAATACAACATCCATAATTTGCCTGCCTTTTATGAAGGTCATTTTATTTTTGTTGACCAGCTTACTAACCACCTTCGTGAGCCTTTCCACCAATAGATTGGCAATAATCTTGTACACACATCCCACCAAATAAATAGGCCTAAAGTACTTTAATTCTGAAGCTCTCATTTTTTTGGAATCAACGCAATGAAAGTTGCATTAAAGCTTCTTTCAAAGGTCTGATTAGAGTGAAATTGGTCCAATTTATTCATGATGTCTTCCTTTAAAACATCCCAAAAGGTCTCAAAGAAAATCATAGGAAAACCATCAGGCCTAGGTGCTTTCTCCTTAGCATATATATTAATGTTGTCTTGTATTTCCTTTTCTTTAAAGGATCTTTGCAGCCATATCTGTTCTTTAATGGATATCATTTCTATAGATTCTTATATATATTCAGGCCTCCACACTTCTACTTCTTTGAATAACTTCAAATGGAAATTTAAGGAAAAAATCCTTTATCAATTCTGGCTCCTTGACAGTGATTCATTGTTTCATTGAATTGAACCTATTATGAGAGTTTGCAATCCAGTGGAAAATTTTTGCATTTTGGTCCCCTTGCTCTAGCCATTACACTCTAAATCTTTGTCTCCAATCTATCTCCTCATTCTTTGCTAATTCTTCAAACTCCATACCCAAGTTTGTCTTTTAAAGTATCTCATTATTAGTGAGAAACCTTTCTTCATGTATCCTCTCCCAACTTGCTATCTGGTTAAGAGTATCTTCTTTCCCCTGTTTCCAACAGATTCCTCTGTTGTTTTTACTCCATTCCTTCAATCTCCCTTTCAACAATGTTTTTACTCTATTCCTTCAATTTCCCTTTCAACAATTTCAATTTTTCAGCTAGTACATACCCTGTTGTGCTCTCAACATTGAATGACAACCACGACTCCCTGACCCTGTCTTTGAACCTCTGCACCACCACCAATAACATACCCAGTATATTCCAACAAAGTGGAGTCTGGGGAGAGTAAAGTTTACGTAGTCCATACCACTACCTCAGCTGAAGTAGAGGTTATTTCTGATAGATCCCCAGCTGAAGTAGAGGTTGTTTCCGATAGATCCCTAGCTCAGGACAGATAACAGTATATCAAGCAAAATACATAAAAACAAACAACAAAATAGGTAACACATCACTAGATAATAAAAGAAACAAAACACCCACAGAATAATACTATGAACTATCTATCCGAAATCACAAACATCACCAAAACACCACAAACAAAAAACTACAACACATGCATAACACTATGTCTACAAGCACAGCTATAAACCCTACTAGTAAAAACGCACTCCTACCCACTAACCCTTTATCCTAATCCACGTCCCCCACACCTTTCTTTCTAGGGTCATGCACTCCGTAAGCTGTAACTGCTTTATATCATGCCTAATCACCTCCCTCCAATATTTTTTCAGCCTACTTCTACCCTGTCGGAAATTATCAATAGCCCGCTCTCACACCTTTGTACCAGGCATCTGTGCACCTCCTCATTACATGCCTGAACCATTTCAATCTTACTTTTTGTATCTAGTTTTCCAATGAAGTCACTTCCACCTCTCTCAAATAATCTCATTTCTAACCCTACCCCTCTTAGTAAGTCCACATATTCATCTCAACATCCTCATCTCCGCCACCTTCAAATTTTTGATGTGAAATTTCTTAACTGGCCAATGCTCTGTTCCATATAACATAGCCGATTGGACTGCCACTCTATAGAACTTACCTTCAAAACTTAAAATGCGCCTTCTCACACAAGACTCTTAAAGTGAGCCTCCATTTTAAACACCCAGCCCCAATACGATGCATGACATCCTTGTCAATCTCTCTATTCGCCTAAATCATAGATCTAAGATACTTGAAACTCTCTCTTATCCAAATGGCTTGAGTCCAGCTTCACTACCACGCCAGCCTCATGCATCAAATCACTAAACTTACACTCCAAGTACACTATCTTGATCCTGCTCAACCTAAACCCTATAGGGTCTGTCTCCAAACCTCCCACTTATCATTAACTCCTCCTCGGGTGTCATCAATAACAACTCCATCATCAGAAAACAACATACACCAAGGCATCTCTTCTTGAATACGCCGCGTCAATACATCCATCAGCTAAGCAAATAAAAAATGAACTAAGAGTTGAACCCCAGTGCAACAACAACAACAACAACCCAGTATATTCCCACAAAGTAGGGTCTGGACAGGGTAGAGTGTACGCAGTCCATACCACTACCCCTAAAGAGGTAGATAGGTTATTTCCGATTGAACCCCAGTGCAACCTTGTCAAAATAAGAAAGTTCTCTGAATCTCTTCCTTTTACCCTCACATGAGTCTTCCTTCTATCATACATGTCCTAAATCGACCTAGTGTACACCCACCTCTAACCTCCAAGCACCTTCACAGAACCTTCCAGGGGACTTTGTCATATGTCTTCTCAAGATCGATGAACACCATGTATTTATACTGCTCTAGAAATCTCTTTATGAGGTGAATGGCCTTGGTAGTCTAGGATTTGGTATGAAATCAAACTAATTCTCGAAAATAGTCACGATCCTCTTCAACCACAACTCTAAATATTTGACCCCTCGTCATTCAAAAGCCCATTGAAATAAGACTGTCACCTCCTCCTAATGAGGGCATCATCCACCAATACTTTGCCATGCTCTTCCTTGATGAACTTCACTTGGTTAAGGCCACGGTACCTCCTCTCCCTAGCCTTAGAAAACCTATACAAATTCTTATCCCTGTCTTTCCCCTCTAAAGCCGCATATGAGCTCTCGAAATAGGATTTTTTCCACTCCAAATCCCTTCAAGTCAAGAGTTATTGGATTATAATCAGATACTAGTTTAGGTGGTACATTCTGCTTGATATGAGCAAAACTCCCCCCTTCCGGTACGCAATGCAAAAATCTATTTATTCTTGATGTACTTTTATGCTCTTCCCTTTTCTCTATGTAAATGCTCCCCCAAATAACGGGGGATCTACTAGATCTAACTCCTCAATAAAGGCTGTAATGACTTCGTTGATCCTGTGGAAGTTGAATCTCTCATTAGGATATCTTGTCATATTAAAATCTCCACATACTATCTAAGGACCATCAATCCTGTTTTAATGACATGTAACTCCTCCCATGACATTCTCCTAATTCTGTTGTTATAATCTGTATATTATCATTAACACCTGTGAACTTCCCAGAGATGCATTAATTTCCTATCTCCACTAATTCCCCACTCCACACTATTTTATCCCACAGAATTACAATTCCCCTACTACTCCCCTTAGCTTTTTGTGAATCTCTCCCTTCCACCTATCGCCCTATACTTAATATACTATCAAGTAATTCATCTAGCTTAGTTCCTACCAAAACATAAACATCAACCCCCATAGCTTAGTTCCTACCAAAACATAAACATCAGCCCTCAATGGTGTAACAGTTTCCTGACCATGTCTCTTTTACTTTCCCCATTACGTACCTTAATATTCCATGATAAGATTTAATTTTTCATTAATTTGATAGGGCTAACATCCTCTCACTAGACCTAGGCTCCCCATCCTTGAAGTTCATATCAAAGAGTAAATTTCTAACCTCTTTTGGTATTACAATGTTTGTCTTAACTACTTTCTATCTCCCCATCCTTCTACTTTTCCCTACCCTGATCTAGTTTTGTCATCAAAAGAATAGCTTTTTCCTTGCACTCCTTAAAGTTTACTCCAAACTGTTGACCAAGCTTTATCATGTTTGCTTGGACCCAAGTTGTAGTTGAGTTTAAATTCTCCTCCTACACACTGTTGTCTATCTACAGAGGTTCAGGTTCAGAATACATCACTACTAGTGATTCTGAAAATCAATCTCTCCCACCTCCTTATTTTGATAAGAATTGCTCTATTCTACTATTATTATCTCCATTTGGGATTGGAGATCTTGATTGTCCCTTATATTGTCCCTCGTATTATTTTCCTCCATCTCACGACAGTTGACATCTCCAAATTATTGCATGCTTACACCTTTTATGTCTTTTCTTTTCCCTGGCCCCATCATGCTTCCTCTGTGTTTCTCAAGGAGCAAAACTTCACAAAGATTGCTATTTGCCTTGCATGAGAAAATAGAGTCTAAAAAAGGCTCTGAATATATTCTAGAAACATAGTGAGAATTGCACTCCAAAAAAACTGGTTGAGCCGCTTCAAGATAGGGGGAGGTGATCTAGAAATTTGTCATCTCTTGTATGTAGATGATGCCATAATTTGTCATCTGATATACTGAGATGGAGACACTAGGTGGATGGTAGATTCTCGGTGAACAAAACATATAAAAGAGGGGAGCAGTTTTATACAAGAGGATAGCTCAAGGATATGGAAGAATATATGGAAAAACATGGCTCCTACTAAGGCAAAATGCATTACATGGCTAGTAGTAAAGAAGGCAGGCCTAACTCATAAAGTTTTGCAAAAGAAGGAAAGCGTAGCAGTGGCTAGATTTTTTTGTGCAATGAGACTGGAGAGACAAATAATCATTTATTTTTGCGTTGAAAGTTTACAACTATGGAATTTGTTTTCCAATCTTACAAAGATGAGTGGACAATGCCTGAGCACATAGCTGATCTGATGAGCTACTGGATTAGAAGAAGAGGAAACAAGAGATGGAAAAAATAGTGGAGGATAATACCTTCATGTATGTGGTGGACAGTGCGGACAAAAAGGAATGACAGATGCTTTGAAGATGAGACTAAGTCAGTTCACGATGTGAAATGGCACTGCTTAGAAGAAGTAGATGAGTTAATTGACTTCATAGGATCCTTGTAAAACTAGAATTTAGTTCCTTGTACATTGTTTTGGTGGTGGCCAGCATTCCCTAAATGTTGATGAATACACTAGTACTAATTGTCAAAAAAATATTCTAGTCCTGGACCGAGTTTTTTGAAAGCTTTTGGGCTCTGAATTTTTAGGCCCATATGTTTTAATCAGAGCTGCCCCTATTTCTTTGCCAGTTGGTCCACTAAAAATTTCATCACCTCTGCACTTTCTATGTTGTCATTTAGTGGACCCACATCCTCTTTTGTTTTAAAATTATGACCCAGTGAATAAACCTTTTTTTTTGCGTACTCTGTACTTATTGGTGACACATATCATCTTTCCCGGAGGTAATTCTCAGTAAATCACAATCAGTGCCAAGCTTAGTACTGCAGTTTCAATTGCCATGCACATCTAAGTTCGTACGCCTGCATCTCACTAGCGCCTCAAACCATATAGGCGAAGTGAAGATTAGGGTTTCGTCGGAAATTTCCATCATCATCAGAATCTCATCAGAAGGTCCTTTAACTCTAACTCTTGCCCATTGTAAATGGTTTTTCAGGTCAGTCTCTTCTTCTGTTTCCAGCCAACCGCCAAATCTGTCTCCGATTTCCCTTGTAACTCTCGAATTCCAAAGATTAAGTGGTAGACCAATAGCCCTAACCCAAAACCAGTAGAATCTAACCTGGGAGGGGAAGGTCCCTGTTTTAGGGATCCACTATTTGAGTTTCAACCTGCTTCTTTTCCTTATCCACCCTCCTTGCATGATGTGCTCAACATCTTTCTTATCTTGGTATTCAAATAAGAACTCAATTCTGTTCATACCAAAAACCTGTATGCTGAAGATGCCCTACCAGTTCTGGTGAACCTAACTTCTTACATCGTTTCGCATTGGAATCTCATCACTTTCTGGGATGCTACCTACTAGACATCTGTGGGGAAGATCATTCTTTTGTGTGTCATTACATTTAGTGCTCTGCTTTGGATCTCTGCCTGCACCCTTTTGGGACCATCTACTCATAGTGACAGCTTCTGAATACTTTCCTTTGTCATTGTAATGATGGGCCATCAGTTCCCCTTCCTTTAAAGTCCTAGAATTTGTTTTTAGTACCATTGATCCTCTATTAATGAATCTTTCAATGCGATCCATTACCTCTTTCCATATTTATCTTCAGGTACAATTAGGACTGCTCCAGCCAGTCCTTCAACAGTGATGACGAAAATGAATTTACCATATTTATTGTACATAGAAGTGCAATAAATGTTGGTCGAGAGATCTTTGCCATGGCAAGACTTAAATGTTCTCCCCTCACCCCCCTCCCCCTTTTATTGTGGTAGCCTCCCTAAGTCTTCTACATAGCCATCCTATTGCTCATTTGGAGAGTATTATTCTCCTACTATGCATCTTTGATCTTTACACCCATTCGTACCACGTCTCAGAAATGGACTTAGCTTCAACGCTCCCCCCAGACCTAAATAAATACGATCTTTTATAGTCGAGGAAAGACAAATAGAAAGAAGTGAAGATGGTGAAGAAAAAGAGAAATCCGGTGAACAAGGCTACCGGAGAAGAAAGCTAAAAGGCCATTAAGGGCCTTTTAGGTAGGTTTAGGGCCAGTTTTAAATTTTAAAAAGAGTTTCTTTGTGTTGACTTTATGGTTTAAGGAGGAATACTTCAAACACACATAAAAAGGGAAAAGAAGCTACTACTTCAAGCCGAGTTAAAGAAGATGAGGAAATTGAAGATGATGATCAATATGATGAAGATAATGAAGGAATACAAGAATTGGACAATCTTGATGAAATAAATGAGCCTTAGAAAAACAAGAATTAGATGTTGAAACATTATTAATTTAGACTTGGTTCCTTAGAAGAACAAGATCAAATGTTGAAACATTTTTAATTTAGATTTGGTTTTTCTTTTTTCTGATTTTGTTGAACTGTTTTGCTATTGTGGTAAGTGTTGTTTTGCTTGTTTGATTTAAACTTTTGCTTACATATATTATCTATATTGTTGATTATATAATTGTTGTGGCCTTTTCAATTCTGTCTTACTATTTGGGTGCTCTATTTAGTCTTTTTTTCTTTTAAATTGCGCTTCATTTTATGATGCGCTTGCAACGCTTCACACTTCGCGTAATGTGTGATACAGAGCCTTGTCGCTTTTTCCACATCACGCGTCCCCGAACACTGCTCATACGGACTTGGTTATTGGTTAATATAACGTTTAAGATCCTTGCACTTTATTTAGCCAGTAAAGTTTCATTCTCATCTCTTCTTTATCCTAATTTCTATTATTGGTAACAGAGCAGTAAGACCTGCCATGGTTAATACACAAACCAATGCTTGCCATAGAGAACCCATCATGCCGAATCCTGATCAAATTGGACAACAATTGACCATTATAGCAGCAAAATTGGGAACCTTGGACTCTTTGGCTACTGATGTGGCTGTATTAAAAGCACAAAATAGTTATGCAAGAAAATTAGACCTGTTGAGTTTCAAAATCCAAATGAACACCTGTGTGGTATTCAACATATTGGATCTGTGTTTGAGTATACGCAAAAATTTACAAAATGGGAAGCGCGTGTGCAAAACTAGCCGGAACACTGTTTGCTTGGAGTTTTCCTTAAATGGGCTCAAAGAAGAACTTCGTGTAGACATTAGGATTCACAAGCGTCGATCTGTTTATAAGGCAATGAATCTGGCTTTAGAATATGAAGGAAAATATAGACCAAATCAGTCCAGTAAGGAAACTGATTGGACTTCTATATCATGGCCTTTATTAATTGGGACTTCCTCTCCAGTAGCTCAATCCTTTAATTTTTAATCATCCCGTCAACCAGTTACACGCTCTGTTCAACAATCACCACTTTCAAACATTCACCCACTAAATTCTGAACAACAAATTTGCCTAGAAAAGGGCCGTTGTGGAGACAAGTTTGCCCCTGGTCATCGCTGTAAACCTGGAAATTTTGCATATTTGGAGTTAATGCAAGAGGAGAATGCATAATTTCCTTCTTTTCGGCTTGTGGACAAGACGACTTTTCGGAGGGGATGCATCTAATAGGACTGCTCCTTTAGCATGTGGAGATAATGTATCTTAGTTTATTAGTTTCAGATAAGATAGAAGCAGTTATCTATTAGTAGTTATCCGTAGTTAACTATAGTAGTTATCTGCAGTTGTAAATATTTGTCTAGAAGTTATCTTTGTCTTAGTTTAAATAGATGTATCTATAGAATTCTGGAAAGGAAAAGAAAAGTATTATCATTGGGTGTGTTTGGTATGATGGAAAATATTTTCCATGGAAAATGTTTTCTTGGAAAATGTTTTCCTGGAAAATAAGTTGGTTTTCTACTTATTTTCTCATGTTTGGTTGGTGAATGGAGAATATTTTCTGGAAAATATTTTATGGTGTTTGGTTGGTGAGTAGAGAATATTTTTTAGAAAAATATTTTCTAGTGTTCGATTGATGAGTGAAAAAATATTTTTTAGAAAATACTACTATCTGTTAACTAGTATATCAGTGCCTCTAGCAACTCAACAATTTGTAAGAACTAATTTAAGCATCACAAATAATATCAATATCGAATACTAAAATATTATAATCACTAAATTTAAGCAACTATTAATTAACAAATATAGGAGACACTTTTCAACATTTTGTTAGGACAATCTCAAGATACTACAATTAATAGAAATATAACAGAACGACAAACTTCTTCAACCTCGTGAAACAAGTTACATCGATAACAAAATGAAATATGCAATTATCAAAAGTAACATAAGCAAGTCTTCCACTATGCATATGAAAATAACAATATATTCAATGAATTGAAAATGGAAAAAATTCGGGCTTCATTATTTTTTATTTCAAACAGTGAAAAATTGAAGCAAAGCACAGTGAAAAATATTTCCGAGTAATGTAAATTTTTGAGAAATGTAAATTTTTTGAGTCATGTGAATATAAGTGTTGTTGGGGTGGGAAGAGGGGTGAGGGTGAGGTCATAAGTCACATTTGTCATTTTCTAGAAAATGACTTCTCTTGGCCCATGAGGGAAGTCATTTTCCATCAAATGGTGGAAAATAAGTTGTCTTGAAAAATATTTTCCTAAACTTTTGTTGCAACCAAACAAGGGAAAACCGGAAAACATTTTCTGGAAAATATTTTCCATCATACCAAACACACCCATTATCTTGTATTTGGAGATTTGTCCTTTGTATTGGTTAATATAGTGTTTAAGATCCTTGCACTTTATTTAGCCAGTAAAGTTTCATTCTCATCTCTTCTTTATCCTACTTTCTATCAAAAGGTCTGAACACAGATGGATTAGGGGTTTAATTTTCCTCTGAGTGTGGTCTTTGGACACCCCTAAAATTTATCGATGCCAATCTGACTGCACTTTTCTTGAGTTGAACGGCTATCAATCCTGGCCCGATAAGAAGAGGATTGAACTCATATTTGCCTTAACCTAATCTACTTGGATCTCGGATTCTATTCCATTAAGCCATTCATTCCTTCGTGTGGAAAAAGAGTCAATAGAAGTCATCTCTCCGACACTAGTTGCTCTTTCTACCTAAACTGTGGCTTGTTTCATCAATGACAGGTGTGAGCTAATTTTATCGCTAAACCCCTCTCCTTGCAGTCAAGTGACTTACAATCCCACTTTGATCTTCACAACTGTTTTGGCTACTTTCTTGGGTGCAAGGTTCCAGTTGATCTAACTAAGGAAGTATAGTTATTCCCTCCTCCAGACCGTTTGGCTAAGCCTTTTTGTCTCTTCATTGGATTGATGTTCGATAGTTTTTTTTCCCCAACCGCTGTCATCTCTCTCTATTTCTATTCTGTTTCCCTTCCTTGGCCCAAGAAAGAAAGCTAGTCACTTTCCTAACTCACAGAGGCAACCCTTTTTCTATCGAGTAGTCACTCTTGGCCTCTTTTAGTCCTGACTCGGAAATAAACATGGTGGTCAAATTTTCCCTGGCCTGAAAGGTTTCATTTGAGGTTAAACCGGGTTGTGTCGGGACTGATGAGGATACTAAAAGGAATTCCCGCCTTCTATGGACTTGCATTTGTACCCATTACAGGGACATTGAATTTCAAAGAAAAGTGGATTTAATGGGGGGAAAACGAAATTTGAAATCTCCTATGCTCATACAGTCGCTAATAGTCCTTTTCTATGGGCATATCTCCAAGAGGTTGGAGCCTTGTAGCTAATTGTGTTAAGTTCCTGTCCCTTAACAAAGCTACTTGTGAATGCCCACATTGGTATGCAAAAGCCTAATATTTTAAATAAATTGGTCGGACTATTAAGTCGGGACAACAACAACAATAACAAACCCAGTGTATTCCCACATAGTGAGGTCTGGGGAGGGTAAGATGTACGCAGTCCATACTCTACCTCCGGAGAAGTAGTAAGGTTGTTTCCAATAGACCCCCGACTCAAGATAAGATAAGTAATCACAACCGTACAAAACGTATGGAACAAGATGGAAAGACATAAAAATGCCCCTACAATGGAAAGTAAACAAAGAATAATAGGCACTCGTAATACAACATGCAACAAGGTAGCCTAACAAGAGTAATACACCAAACAAGTAATGCCCTACCCTACCTACCCTAATAGTCACTAGCCTTCTATCCTAATACTCGTTCTCCAGCTCTTCCTATCTAGGGTCATGCCCTAAGTAAGTTGTAACTTCTCCATGTCCCACCTAATCACCTCTCTCCAATATTTTTTTAGCCTACCCCTGCCCCACTTGAAATCATCCAAAGCAAGCCTCTCACACCTACGAACTGGTGTATCTGTGCCCCTCCTCATCACATATCCGAACCATCTCAAACGGACATTCCACATCTTATCCTCCATCGAAGCCACTCTAACCCTCTCCCTGATAGTCTCATTCTAAACCCTATCCCCCCTAATAAGACTGCACATCCAACGTAACATCCGCATTTCCGCCACCTTCAATTTTTGAATATGAGAGTTCTTGACTGGCCAACACTCTACTCCATACAACATGACCGAGCAGACTGCCACCCTGTAAAATTTGCCTTTAAGTTTGGGCGGCACCTTCTTATCACACAACATCCCCGAGGCGAGCTTCCACTTCATCCATCCCACCCCAATCCGGTGAGAGACATCCTCGTCAATCTCACCATTCCCCTGAATCATGGATCCGAGGTACTTGAAACTATCCCTATTACACACCACCTGAGAATCCAACCTTACTACCACCACGTCCTGCTCCCTCGAGCCATTAAACCTATATTCCAAATATTCGATCTTGCTCCTAATCAACCTGTACCCTTTAGACTCAAGGTTCTATCTCCACACCTCTAATTTATCATTCACACCTCCCCGAGTCTCGTTAATCAAAACCACATATTACGTAAAAAGCATACACTAGGGTACCTCTCCTTTGATACACCACGTCAACACCTCCATAACCAAAGCAAACAGAAACGGGCTAAGAGTAGATCCCTGATGCAATCCCATCAAGACCGGGAAATGCTCTGAATCTCCTCCCGCCGTCCTCACCTGAGTCTTAGCTCCATCATACATGTCCTTAATTGCTCTGATATATGCCACCGGGACCCTACTCACCTCCAAACATCTCCAAAGGACTTTCCTAGGGACTTTGTTATATGCCTTCTCTAAGTCGATAAACACCATGTGCAGGTCCTTCTTCCTTTCCCTGTACTGTTCCACCAGTCTCCGCACTAGGTGAATTGCCTCTGTCGTAGAGCGCCCAGGCATAAATCCAAATTGGTTCTCCGAAATAAACACTAACCTCCTCAACCTCCTCTCGACCACTCTCTCCCAAATCTTCATCATGTGGCTCAATAACTTAATACCCTTATAGTTGTTGCAACTCTGAATGTCACCCTTATTCTTATACAGAGGGATCATAGTGCTCCATCTCCAGGCCTCAGACATTTTCGCCGACTTGAAAATATTGTTAAATAGATCCATCAACCACCTTAAACTAGCCTCACCCGAAAACTTCCAAAAATCCACGGGGATCTCATCAGGTCCCGTCGCCTTACCCCTTCGCATCCTACGAACAACCTCTCTGACCTCCTCCACCTTAAAACATCTATAATAAATAAAATCATGACACTCCTCTGATTACTCTAGCTCACCTAACTCAATAACTCTTTCCTCTTCATCATTTAAGAGCCTATGAAAATATGACTGCCATCTCTTCTTAATATGACCATCTAATACGGGATAAATGGCTATCTTATCTTTTGATGACATCTTTGGAGGCCAACAAAAAGAGGCTCAAGACTTGATCACCTCGAGAATACAAGAACATGCATGGAGAACCCATTTTGAGCATAACTTAAAGTAATCTCGCGTGTGGAAGATTGCTTGGAGCATTTAAGATTGAGGACTCACGGTTTTTGACCTTAATTAAGGGCATTTTGGATATTACATATGGTGTATTTACACACCATGTCCGCCCCTCTCATTAAGGGCAAAGTGGTATTTTTATCTTCATTTGTAATATATTATAAATAGGCCCCCTTAGTCTTATTTTCACTAGATTTTTGAATGTAGAAGAATTACAGATATATTTTCTCTCTTTTGAGAGTGTAACACCCTTAATTGTAGGGCTTGGAAAAGCCATCCTTAGCATAGGGCTTGGAAAAGCCAATATTGATATTTGCTTGGAAACGGTAGATCTTGAGGTGAGTTCATTCCCTTGGTGGTCACCGTAAGAGTGTGGTTTTGATTTTTACATTCATTAGGGGTTAGTGTTGAAATACACTTGGTTCTCAATCTTGTAATAATCTTGGTCTCACTATCTATCTTTATTTTCTATGCAATTTCCCTTGTGTTTGTGTTGAATCCGTGACTTGTTTCATCTTGTGTCATTGTTGTTGTTTTGGCGTTAAAATACACCTTATATCTTTTAATCCTTGTGTTGTTATTGTTGGCCGAAAGTTGCTCTCAAAGGGGTCCTCGGGTTCCAGTTGATTTGTGGACTGTTTTGAGTAGTTTTTGAGCCTTCTCTTGTTTGTCCTGTATCATTTGGTATCAAAGCATGGCTTTATCTTGTTCCTACAAGATCAATCTAGGGCTTGCTTAGAAAATTCAAAAAAAAGAAGAAGAAGTTGAAATCTGAAAATTCTAGAAAAAAAATAGCAATCTGTCCATTTTGTGTTCTTAGCCGAAAATTGTGTTCTTGTGGTGTTCTTGGCCGAGATTTGCTCTTGAGTCTAGGTCTAGGAGTCTTTTATTTGTCTTGTGTGTTTGTGGTGTTAGTTTTGTTCTTCCCTAACACTTTGAGTCGATCTAGAATTGAGTTTTAAAGATCGATGTTATTGTGAACAAGTAAGGCCGTGTAGTAGACATTGTTCTTGAGAAACTTGACTTGGCCGTGTGTGTGGTTGTTGCTGTTGAAAAGAGTATTGTTTTTGTTCTTGAATTTCTTCACAACCTTCATCTCTTGTTAAAAAAAAAAACTGAAATGCAATACTAAAGAGACTTGGCCGTTGTTGGTGGTTTTGTAGTCTTGGCCGTGTGAAAACATTGTTGTCTTGGAGTTGGCCGTGTGGTTGTATTGTGGATCTTGGTAATTATTTTTTATTTTTCTTGGTGATTGTTGAAGTGTTCTTGATGTTCTTCCCAACCTTCATACCTTGTTAAAATAAAGTGAATGCTAGATCTATAAAGGTGAAGGGAAAAAGGTGAAGAATTGTTAGTCTTGAAAGACCCCAACCACCAAAAGACTTTTCATCGCATCTCAACTACTTTCCGTGAAACAAGGATCCATGTTTTAAGGAGAAGTACAAGAAAAAGGCAAGTCTTGAAAATTGAAAAAAGTTTCAAGACTTATTTTCCCTCCTAAAATAAATTCCACCAATCTAAATTAATTTTTGACCAAGACTTGAACCTTTGAGAATAACCACTTGATAAAACCGAACCAATACGTGGCTGCCACGTCATCACTGCTACTATTCACATAATATTTTCAAGCTCAAATTTTAGATTCTTAGTTTCATCTTATTGTTTCATTAGTTTCATGTCTTGATTCTACAATTAATTAACAACTAGTAATCACCTACTTAGTTGTAGATTAATTATTGAATCTGTTTCTTCGTGTCTTCGTTATTTGTGTGCTTTTCTCATTTTTAAATCGTAGTAACTTCTTTGTTTCAAGTTCGTAAGTAGATTTTGTGTTGTGTCTTGAGTCGATCAAACAAGAATCTATTCTGGCCGCCAAGTAGAATTGACATCTTATTGACTACCAAAATATAAGCAACTTTCAATATTCGCCGCTCCAAATTGTGGGGATCACAAAAGTGAGTGAATACAAGTGTTGGTGAGGAGCTTTTACTACTAATCTTGTTTGTTCATTTGTTAGGTTTAAAAGGTAATATAAGGCGAACATGTCTTCAATAGTCGGAGATTATTGTGACTACAACATGGGAGACTATGATTGTAGTGAGGGGTTTTATGGCGACGAAGTTGAGGGAGATTGCAGAGGCTATGAAAATAGTCATGACCAAAACTTGGGCAGATTTGAAAATTACTGTTTTGGGGGAGAAAATGAGGTGAATAAAGTACCTAGTGCTTATGGTGACTTTGGAGATGATATAGGACCTCGTGATGGATCTTATGATGACGTTGGGGCATGTGAGGAGTCTTACAATTCTCCCTCCGAACCTAGATTTGGTGTTAGGTATAACCCTTTCGTTCGCAAAGCTTATGAGAGCTATGATGAGAGCACACGTGAGGAGTGCAAAGATTCATATTCTCCACCTTGTAGTACTCCTTATCAAAATCGATATAGTGTGAATGGTTATACTAGCTCTAGTGGAGGTTGTCCAACGAGAAGAAGAGGGTATACATCTCCAAAACCGAAGGGTACTCGTGAGCTTTATAATGTTGATCCAAGAAGGAGTGTACACTCTGGAAAGGTGACCATTTATGGGATACCGGGCTGCCTCATTGCATTAAATGATAGGTACTATAGTAACTACATCGTTCCATCCATGGTTGACTTCTTGGGGTTTTTTCGTGAGCCTTTACTTGTTCCATACTTCTTGGACGGGTTTAAGGTTACCGAGAGGGTCAAGGTTGTCTTCTCTCAATTTGAATACCATGAGGAGGTGTGGTGCGATATTCTTCCATTGACATACGGTCATGTATGCTTAGGTGCTGATTGGTTTGCACAACATAGAGTTCCAAACGTGCAAAATTGGCCAAATATTGTAAGAGATCAATGGGGGAATCGCCTTATGACTTACTTGCTACCCAAGCCACGAAGAGAAATACCTACTCCAACCCGAATATTTATGAGAGACAAAAGATTGAGAGGATTAAGGGGGTGCAAGGTGGTAATCCGAGAGTGGAAAAAGAGAGGTTGTGTGGAGCAAATTGAGGGGATTACTACCAAACTATGCTAACATTGGTTGTCCTTCTATTTCTAAGAACATTTGTGTAGGTACCAACATGGGAAGAGAAGAAGAACAATGCCAAAAGGAAGGTGCTGCCCAAGCTTTTGGAGGACCTTCACACCATAACAAAGAAGAATCTACTCAAGGACTTCAAGGTAAAATGGCTAACTCTTACACTTTTGTACATGTGAATGATAATTGTGTGGCTAGTAGCCCATTGAGTGTGAGTTGTAGCTTGCCTATATGTGAGTCTATTGTTTCTTTGTCACTTGATGATGATGTACATATTGTGAGTGTGGATACACTAGTTGATCCTATTGATGACGAAATTGACTCCTCTTGTGAGATAAATTTATGTCCACCTAGTGTTGAAGCCTATATGTTGAATGGAAGTACATCGTCTTGTGTAATGGGTGTTGATCAACTAGGTTGTAAAAACTGTCCACCACTTGAGTATGTGTGTGATGTGCTTAATAGGACTCAAGTGAGTGAAATATTTGAAAATTTTGGTCAACAAAGTGAGAATGAACCCGAGAGCTCTTCTTGGGGTAATATTGTGTTTGAAACATCCTTGAAACTTGATATTGATCATTTAGAGAGTGAGGAACTTGCTTGTTCCAAATCTGTCCGTGAGGTAGATCACACTCTTTTTAGGTATAATGTCTTGTTTGAAGATGATTTAAACACTCCTAATGAACCTAGTGGTGAAAATGATGGTATAGCTTTCCTTGGAAGCTATAGCCTATATGCTAACCCACTATGGTGTGACAACATTCCTCCTAAAGAGGGAAATCTCTTCTTGGAAGATGAGAGTACTCTTAAGGGTAAGGAATGTGTAGTTGCGGAAGCTACTTCTTCTTCTACTTTGTGTGATTTCATTATTGAGAGTACTCATGGTGATTATTGGGAAACTAGTAGTGAGTACACACATGAGTGCACCTTAGTAGAAGTCGATTTGAGTGATACCTTTCTCTACTCTCTATTTACTTTGGATGATATGTATGTTATTATAGAGAGTATGTCATTTTTCAGTCCAAATGACATAACCTCAAGCTTAAAATGGCCATACCTTATTCGGAAAGCTATTTTTGGATTATCTTGATCCCTAACTTTCAACTGATTGTAGCCTGACCTAAGTTCAATCTTAGAGAAACATCGGGCACCCTAAAACTGATAAAAAAAATCATCAATTCTAGGAATGGGATATTTGTTCTTAATGGTATCTTTGTTTAGCTGTCTATAGTCTATAAACATTCTAAGAGTACTATCTTTCTTGCACACGAAAAAGATTGGAGCAACCCATGGAGAAACACTGGGTATGACAAAACCTTTATCTAAGAGGTCCTTATGTTGTTCCTTTAACTCTTTAAGTTTGGCCAAATCCATACGATATAGAGGGATACAGATTGGCTGAATATCAGGCAGAAGATCAATACCAAATTATATTTCTCTATACAGAGGTATCCCTGGTAGATCTTCAGGGAAGATATCAGGAAACTCATTGACTACACGAACTGATTGAACTGTTGGGGCTTCAGACTTAGTATCTTTGACTCGAACTAAATGATAAATACACCCTTTTGATATTAAATTTCTGTCCTTAAGATAAGAGATTAAGATAAGAGATGAAACAACCTTTAGGAGACACAGAACTACCCTTCCACTAAAAAACTGCCCTATTAGGAAACTGAAACTTCACCACATGGGTGCGATAATATATTGATGCATAGAATGAATGAAGACAATCCATGCCTAGAATGAAATCAATATCTACCATCTCTAACTCTATTAGGTCCGCTAGTGTGATCTTAAGAAGGAAAATGATAGGACATTTCCTGTAGACTTGTCTAGAAATAATTGACTTACTCACTCGGTAGAAACTGAGAAGGGCTTAGAGAGATTTTTAGAACCTTCCCCAAAATTTACAGTGACCAATGGAGTTACATAAGAGAGATTTGATCCTTGGTATAACAACACATATACATCAAGGTGAAAGGCATGGAGTATACCTATGACAATATATGGGGAACTCTCGTTGTCCTGGTGAGATGGAAAAGCATAGAATCGATTCTGGCACTGATCGCCACTGTTACTTGATGATGCACCCTATGTAGGGACTGGACGACCTGGCTGAGCTGGTGCATTAGTAACTTGAGTTTGAGAAAGAACATACCTACTTCTCTACTTAACATACGGACACTCCTTGATTCTATGGCCCAGCTTTCCACAACCATAGCAACCCCCTTTTCCCATCAAACACTCACTAGGATAGGTCCTTCTATACTTTGCATATGTCGGGTAACTCGGCCTCTTGACCACACTATTCTGAGACTTGGAGTTCAAAGTCCTTCCCCATTTTTCCTACCTGATTTTGGGTGCAGGGGAACTGGATGAAGATGGCACAAAAAATAATAAATGACCATGAAACTGTGAACGACTCCCCCCTAAACCTTAGCTGACTATACTCAAACTATCCAGTCTTTGCCCTCTTGTTTCTCTTCTCTTCGTCCTTCAACTTTTCTACCTCAAATTGTTGACCATAATTTATCAACCGAGAAATATCCATATACCCAATTAGCAAGGTAGTCCTACAGTCCTTGACCACTAAATCAGACACTCCAGTAACAAACTTACTCATATGAGATCTAGAGTCAGATAACAACTCAAAAGCATACTTAGACAACCAAGTTAACTTAAGGCATTACTCTTTTACTATCATAGAGCCCTACCTCATGTTCATGAACTCCTCTACCTTAGTTGCAATCATCTCATGCGAAAATAACCTATCCAGAAAAGTACTCTAAAATACCTGCCAACTCATAGGTGCTGCATTCTCGCCCCTATCTTCCTTCTACATAGCAACCCAATCATAAGAACATCCTTTAACCTATAGGATGCCAATTATACACTCTCATCTTCAATCAGATACATAATTTGGGTAATTTTTCTTACCTCATCAATAAAGAGTTGAGGATCCTCATCCATCCTTAACCCATGGAACTTAGGTGGATTCATCCTCATGAAGTCCTAAATCCTAGCTGTAACTAAATTACCATTTTGCTGAAGTGGGACTGTCGCCTACTGGTTTCCCTGAACATTGGCATTCACAACCTGGGCCAACGCTTAAAAGACATCCAAAAATTCAGCATGAGATACATTCTCATTCAGAGGATTGACGTGCAGTGCTGGTTTATCACCATTTCTTTATGCGTTATATCGGTAAAAAGGCATATTCTTTCACGTAAAAGTATGAGTTAGGGCAGACAGAGATAACTATATCCATGATAGATCATAAAATAAATAATAATTTCCTAACTCGTTCCATAGCCTCTTGCTCATAATTGTGGTGTACTTCACATTCATGATCTAGACTCTACGTAACACAACTTGTATGACTCCCTAGGACTCTTCAAAACCAGGATCTGATACCAATTTTGTAACACCCCATAAGTACCCCATGGATGCCACACAGTGCTTATAACTATGAATAACCCTAAACCAACCCAGGATATCTATTTAGATTAGAAACTCACATAAGAAGTGACTAACAAATATAGAAACTGAAGATAAATGATTTTGTATCTTAATGAAAGTCTTCAACATAGAAATATTTAAACACCTCTTTAACATTAAAACATACACAATATGACAAGCCTCTGCTATTGACTAGAGATCCACTGTGACAGACCCAAGCTGACTCGAACGTAAACTGAAATCAAATGCTAAAATAATTTCTTCACTGAATAAAAGTCAATTAAGATGGGTACTCAAACTATAAGGACTCACCAAAAGTTGGAATATATGGGTGATGATGCCTGTAATCAATCATACTGCTGGAAATGAGCACCAGAATCTACATTATAAGATAATGTAGTACATTGACATATATATTGGTCAGTACCTTTAGAATGTACTGAGTATGCGGGGGTGAATAAATAAGTAAAACGATAACTGAATATGTATATAGGCTTTTAAATGATGCATGCTAAGTGTAAATGTCTCATCTTGAATTTGAATAAAACAAAATACTGCAAGATCATAAATATGAATGATGAAGCATAAAATTAAACTTTGTGAGCTATAACACTTAGTTTCTAAAAGCTTTACTTTTCATTCTTTCTTATGAGAGATTCTTCTAACTGACATAAACCATGTGAGCTACAATAGAGTCTCCAATGTATTACCCATGTTGGGGAGAGCTGTTCTATCCTTTTCATCAGAATACAACCTTAACTTAAGTGATCACTAAGCTTCATCCGTATTGGGAAAAAGCTTAACCTACGGTAGCAGGTAGTTTCTAGGAATTTAGGATACGCTCATCCGAATTTCCTTCTCGGTGCTAAATACTACCCCTAAATACTTGTATGCTCATACTTTAAGAAATCCAACTTAAAATAGCATAAGGGTTTATAAAATGAAAACTAGTTATGCTTCGCTTTACTTTAAATCATAATAAAGGGAAATAATTATGGATTTCATACTTTATCTTAGGATGAAAAGATTAAGATTCTCTGTAAATCATGTTATAAAACTTATCAATGGAGCTTAAGAGCATAATCTTCTTCTAAACTCAGTACTTATACTTAAGACTTAGAATTGATGTTTTATTTCATAGAAATTCATAATAAAACATCAAGCCCGATTATCACCTCAAAATATTTCATCAATATCCAGTCAAGATAATGAAATTCAAATCATAATACAAAACTTACAAGTCAAAACATTAATATTTGTAAACCTTGAGTCACTTAACACTTTCAATCACATGGTAGTATCATACTTTAATAGTATGGTTATTTGGGTATGACCCCCAATTCAAAACAATTAAATTTGATCTTAAAATCATGCACTTTGGTCATAAGGATGGAAGGTTACCCTTGTTCATAAACCCCGCATACCTGAAGTTTCTTGACTTGTGTAGAGAGCTGGATCTTTGGGACTTGAAAGATGAATTTGGGGAGAGGAACCCTAATCTTTATGTTCTTAAAGATTGGATGAGGAAAATGTTGTTATTTGATTGAGAAATAAAGTGAAATAACACCTCTTTGAGGGTAATGGGTCATTGGTTGGGAGTTATAAGAGGGGAAAAGACCAAAAAGCCCTTTAAGTGAACTTTACAAAAATTGCTCCCCAGTCTTTACGAGTCAAACATACGACTCGTATGGTGAGGGTAAGACTGCGTTCATTAAGTCGTAAGCTTGGAAGAATCAACGATGGTATACACTGGTCAACATAAGAGTGGTAACATATGACTCGTTACTTGTCTATATGACTTGGAAATAACCAACCATATCTTGGATAAAACCTTATGGAAATTATTTTGCTGAACTTACGACTTCACTTCATATGACCCATACCTGATCATACGACTTCTAGGGTCAACTCACATTTACAATAGAATCTATCTACTCCACACTTACTTAGGTATGATTTACTATACACAACTTATATAAAGTATATACGACTCAAGAGAGTGAGTTATATGATGCATAGTAGCTTCCAAACATGGTGTATTACATCCATGATACCACTCGTGACCTGAACATATGACTCGTATGGTCTAGTCATATCAAAGACAAAAGCAAAAAGATTAGACTCTAGATAGTATACGAATCAACCATACCACTCATAACCTGTAATTATGGATCTTAGTGGGCTACTCCTACTCAGATCTAATCCAAGCCACTGAGTTACTGATTTGATTACAGATTATCCTAATGAATTGTCTCCACCCTTAATGACTCATACTAACAAGTTGTTACAAAGAATAAAAACCTTACCACCACCCACTAGACACCTAACGACTAGGGTTACCTAACCCGTACCCATATTATATGACGCGTTTGATGAGTCATTACTAGGACAGTGAGCTCAAAGCTCAAGAATTTTCCAAGGTCCAAAATCTAGGGTATTTCAATTATCCCCCACTTGGATCATTCATCCTTGAATGATGGGACAAGTTTGTGACTAGCACGATTAAACCCCAAATATATCAACTTTTACCTTTAAGATAGAAAACAAATTACCAAGGAATTCACAATCTACCTTTAAAAAAGATAGAAAACCAAGATGTTAAGAACAACCCATACCTTAAGCAAGATTTTCAAGAATGAGAAATAGGAATGGATACTTGGAGTTCATGTCCTCTTCATATTTCCAAGTAGCCTCTTTAACCATGTGGTTCCTCCATATAACCTTTACCAAAGCTACGTCCTTGGTACGCAGCCGACAAACCTGCCGATCCAAGATCTGAACAGGGACCTCCTCATAAGACCGGGAATCCAAAATACTAATATCCTTGATAGGAATAACTTGAAACGAATCACCCACATTCTTAACATAGAAACATGGAACACTAGGTGAATGGAGCTTAAACTAGAAGGAAACTACAACTCATACACAATATTGCTAACCTTTCTCAAAACTAAGTATGGATCAACATACCGAGGACTAAGATTCCCCTTCTTCCTAAACCACATCACTCCCTTTATGGGAGACACCTTCAATAATACTATATCCCCAACCTAAATCTCTAATTCCCTATGTCTCACATCTGCATAGAGCTTTTGGTGACTTTGGGCAACTTTAAGACTATCCTGAATTACCTTCACCTTCTCTATGGATTGGTGAACCAAAATTGGACCAAATATCTCTGCCTCACCAACCTCAAACCACCCAATAGGAGACCTACACTTCCTACCATACAATGCCTCAAATGGAGTCATCCAAATGCTAGAGTGGTTGCTATTATTATATGTAAACTCTATAAGAGTCAAATGCTCAACTAAACTACCACCATAGTCAAACACGCAAACTTAAATAATATCTTCTAATGTTTGAATAATTCTTTATCCTTGCCTATCTGACTGAAGGTGGAAAGCAATACTAAGACTTACCTTGGTCCCCAACCCTTTCTAAAACGACAACCAAAAGTGCGATAAAAACTGTGTATCATGATCTGAGATAATAGAATAGGTACCCAATAAAACTTTATAATATCTTGGAGGTACAACCTTGCATAATTATCTAATAAAAAATTAGTCCTCACTGGTAAAACGTGAGCAGCTTTTGTCATCCTATCCAAGATAACCCGAATCAAATCAAATTAATTTTGAGACCGAGGATGACCGGTAATGAAATCCATATTGATCACCTCCCACTTCCACATAGGCAACTCAATTTCTTGATAAAACCCTCTGGGCCTCATGTGAACAGCTTTAACTTTTTTGCACAACATGCACTTATCCATAAAATTAGCCACATCCCACTCCATATTGTTCCACCAATACATCTCCATAAGGTCATGATAAATTTTCATCGATCTAATATGAATAACATAGCGCAACTCGAGCACATCAACCAAGATTCTCTCTCACAATCCATCCACATCTAGAACGTATAATATCCCTTGGTAGCACAAGGTACCAACACCACTAACCTCAAAATCCATTACTTTCTACTAAACTACATCACCCTTGAACCTCATCTTAAACACCTCATTTTTTTCACCCTCATAAAATTTCTTGGGTTTTGGAATTTCAAGGCAAGGTACGACTCAAGGGTATAAATCGTACCCTTGGATACAATTTGAGGATTGCTCACTCATATGTTGGGCAGTAGATTTATCTTGGTTACTTTCCAAGATATGAATCAACATCATAAAAGGCATATGGTTGGATATGAGAAGTATGATGTCAAGTCATATGGTGCTTATTGGTTGGACTATTTAAAAACTGTCCAAGATACGATTTAGGGTACGATTTGGGGATACCACTCGTACACTAAGGTATGAGTTGGGGATTTTTTTCATATGTTGGTTAGTATAGGGGACCATGGTGAAGGGTAGGGTACGAGTTGGTGTACCACTCATATCCTAGGGTACAGTTTGCATGGGTGAGTCATACCCACCTGGAAGTAGATTTTTAACTTTTTAGTTGGGGGTAGTCCGAATACTTCCCACCCTAAATCCTTATGACCCCATGAGATATAACCCTTGGTGGCATCTAAAAAATCACTTTGAAGAATAGAAATACTCCAAAATACTCTCTCAAAGTTACTCTTAAAGATTGGAGGCTAGGGTTTCTACAAGTATTCTTCAAAGGGCTCAAGAGTCAAGTTTATCTATGGAATCTTCTTGTATAAGGCATGTGATACTTACCTCATTGTTAGTTCCAACTAAAGTCATGTTTTAGTGTGTTTTAAACATTGATTATAAATCATAAATGGTGATTTTAGAAATGTATGTTGAGGGTTTTGATGCATATTTTTAAATGTTGGTTTAAATTGTATTTCCACATATTTTTGGTGATGGTTTGTACATGTGGGTGCTTGATGGTTATGTTTTAACAAATGTATCATGGGTAACCCTAAATTATATGGCTTATTCTTTGGTTTTGGTCTTGGTAAAGGTATTCTCTCAACATGTTTAGTAAACTGCCTAAGAGAATATTTCTACCCTATTATTGAACTTTCATGGGATCTATCGCATGGTATGGTTTTGTAATGGAACCCTAAATGGAATTAGATAATTTTGCAAGTTTTAAATGGTTTAAAATGGTATAAATATTTTAAAGTCCCACAATGGTCTAGAATGGTCTAAATGGTGAGAATGGTTTGGAATGGTAAAAGGGTAAGGTCTTTGTGGTTATAGTTTATCCAAATGAAAACCTTGCGGGGTACATAGGAGTCCCCCAAGAGAATGAAATAATAAAATTAGTTTTAAGAATGGTTATGGATCTATTGTACATCTTTGTGGGGTACAAAATAATCCCCCAAGTAAACATACTAATGAACATCTTATGTGGTAATTATGATTTCCCCAAAAAAAGCTTAGTAATGAATACTCATAGGGTACACGGGAATCCCCCAAGTAATCTTAATTATGATGTACATGTGAGGTACGTGGGAATCCCCTAAGTACACTAAATAATGTAACCTATGAGGTACACAAGACTCCCTTAAGCTTGGCTAAGAACATTTCTTTCAAGATATAGTCGGTATGACGATACGACTTGTACTAGAATTGAATGATAATAAATAGAATAATGGTTTGGTTGGATGGTAATGGTTTTTAATTAGACAATAATGGCGGGGCGTGATAGCTAACTGTGAAGGTGGGAATCCAAGGAACGAACACTAGAAACTCATGTTTACCGATATGAGGATAGGTCATGATGAACTTATATGATACTTATGGGGTACATGGTAATCCCCTAAGTACACTTTTGCATATGTATCATAATGAGTGAAGGGTACTTGGGAATCCCTTACTCCTATAGTATCTCAGATTTATGTGGCTACATGCGTCAAGGCCCATTCAAGGGGTTATACTGGACCCATATAGCCTATGGGTGGTGGTTCTAGGATGATTAAGCTTTACATACCCAGGTTAATGGTTTTAAATTCATGCTAAACTCGATTCCCTTTCTCAACATAGTTATATATATATATGTATGGTTTGTATGCATATGGTTGGTTTACTTGGTTTTACTAGATGAAATTATTTTATCTTTGTATTGAGTTTATGCTAGAGTTTACCCGCTAACCAATCTTTGGGTGGTTGTATCCCCATACAATGAAGGGACCAGTCGTACTACTCCTCCTGCTCATTGATTGGATTTAAGAGAGATCGATGTTGGATTAAAGTAGTGAGCTTCCATATTCCGCAAGGAATCTATTTCATATCATGGATTACTTTACATACATTCATCTTTCATAGACTTTAGTTTTAGGCTATAGTCGGGGGCATGTCCTAACTAGGTACTCTTTGGTTTTGGTTTAGAGGCTTTTATGGACAACTGTGGACTTGGGTATGGTTTGATTATGTTATGTTATCTATATATATATATAAATATACATTGGGTTATTATTTTGGTTTTGGTTTATGGTTTAGCATGGTTATTGGTTGGCTTGGATGGTTTGTTTCGGTTATTAGGTGGATTGACTTGGTTGGGTTGGGCTCAAATTTAGGCTTATCCCAAAGTCACCTCATTATTAATACATTCCTTATTATATGTTAAGAGTTTATCCGACTCATGATACATATTAGTTGGTGGGGTTAGGTATCGTGGGTGGTCTCTAATCCCGGATGGATTTGGGATTGTCTATTATGATAAGGCCCCAGTTTGGGTCATGTCAAATTGGTATTAGATCCTAGGTTTTAGTGTCATGGGATGATCACAAAGCCATGTCGAGTAGAGTCTTGCTTATAGGTGTGTCATGAGCCACACTTATAATCAGGAGGTTGCGAGGCATTTAAGAATATTCCACTTTCTTGATGTTCTACTTTTAGGCTACAGAGTCTAAGGTCTTGAATTCTACCTGACATCTCTTTTTGGTTCATCTCTTAGATTATGTCCCCTCAATAATCTAAAGTTTGTGGAAACTCTCATGTCCCACTCGAGGATAATGTGAATGGAACTAGTCCAACTCATAAAGCATAGACTCGATCAAGGATCATAGTTTTTGATGTTCACTATAGAGTCTCACCGGTCTCTATAGAACCTATTCTAGAAGGTGGAACTCATACTCAGTTATCTCAAAGAGAGATTACTAATGTTCAGTTTCAATGTTCTATTTATTTGTTATCCCAAATAGTGACATCTCTACCATTCTAGTTAGGTTCTTGTGGTGTGAGAAACTATCAGGAAAGGTCAAGAAAGCGGCAGAGTAAGAAGTCTCAATATTCAGACCGGGGGAATGGTTAGAAAATCTATGGCAGGAATTGTGGACAGTGGTTTGATGAAGGGAATCCTGGGAGTTCAAATATGATTGTCAATGTACTTTATCCTGTCTTCGGTTGAGTATCACTTTTGGGCTGGTAGAGTTTGGTTGCCCCATGCTATCTCCTTGCCGACTTTGCCATCGATTGCACCGTGGTTATTGCTATAAAGAGAGGAATCAATATTTTTATTATAGTTAGTTGTATCAAAATAATGGGAGTGTCCCATAAGGGTTACTCCTGGGAAAAATAGGATACCAATTTCCACTTCTCTAGCTCTTGCACAAAGTGGTGCTGCTTCTAGCATCGATATTTGTTGGGATCGTCTCAATGCTCTCATTATTTCTCAGGAGTATAAGATATCTACTGATACTGGCACTTGTATGTTAAAAATTCTTCTTCTATGGTGTGTAGGGTTTGCTTGGTCAGGGGTTCCCTCTCTTTTTTGTGGCCACATTTGTGGTTGTGTATTTTTGTTTTGGTCTAAAGGTTGTTTGGGACTCTTTTTCTGTTTCTACCCCAGTAGGTGACTCCTCAATTGCTAAAAGAGTCTATGGGTGTGTGTGGTAGCTATTAGTAGTAAAAAAGGGGTCTTAGTGGATTTGTTTGACTGAGATATGGTGGGATTTGATGTCATTCGGGGGATGGTCTAGTTGCACTCATGCTATGCATCCTTAGATTGTTGGACCCATAAGGTTGTCTTTAGGATTCATGATGAGTTAGTTATGGAATGGGAGGATGGTTTCGTTCCCTAACTATTAGGGTAAAGGTTATATGATATCTTAGAAGTCAGAGATTGGTCTCCAAGAGGTGTCTATACTAGTTGGCCTGGGTTAAAGGTTCTAACTCAGAACATCTTTCTTTGCATTTGGTTTTGGAGATGCATAAATTTCTTGGGTCCTTTTTGAAGATCCTCGTGGTGTCTTTCTAATGTGAAGGCTGGTTTGGAATTTGTTTTGTTTCGAACACTTGTCCAATTTCTATTCTTTCTTTATAGAATGGATTTGGTTGAGTTTAAGGGGCGTAAGGGGAAAAAATTAAGAGATCTCTTATAAGAAGGTTTCATTAATTCTAATATTTCTCCGTGGAGTTTTTTCCTTCTTGCATGCATAGGGGAAATGGTTACCTAGAAATTCATAGGTAGGCGGTGGGTGAATAACAAATTTGGGGTGTCCTCCTTGTAGGGTGGACCATGTATATGCATTTTCTATATGGGGTACCTTAGTGGTAGTATATGGTGGTTGATAGATACTAAACTTGAACCTAGCTGCTTTATCTTGGTAAAGAGAGTATGTTAGCTTGGGGATACCAATATGAGAATTATGGAGGTAAATTGGTTGGTTGGCTGAGGTATGTGGAAGGGGTAAGGTCAATGGATTGGGGAATACAGTAGTAGGAAGGTTGTGACATGTAGGTCGGGAGTTCAAGTTGAGTAGATGGGTATAGATTGGGGGCCTAGTCATTGGATGGGTTAGGGCATGGAGTTTGTATGACTATACTGGGCTCTAGATAGAATATGGATGAATGAGGTTTTGGGTATAGGAGAACTAAGTGTCACTAGTGTATATCCTTGGTCATATCCATTAGAGTAGAGTGTTCTAGTTATAGGTGTCATGGGAAGAAGGTCGAGAATTAATCTAAATATTTTTTGCTAGCAGTGGACTCTAAGGGAAGGTTGGGTTTCATACTTTAGTGATTCTATTCTAGATCGGTTAAGAAAGTACTCTAATAGTGTTGTATACATTCTTATAGAGCTTATGCCTAAGGTTCACATTTTGTATTCACCTTGTTCCCTGGATATCAGTATTGACTCTACATTACCTTACCTATGGTATATGCAGTTGTGTTTCTTTCATTGTCCAGTCCTAAGGACTCCTTTTATGGTATGGTTTGGTTGGGATGGTCCTTCATTTATGACCTACGTGGTTGCTATGATGTACTTCATGCCTATAGTGTCGTGTCTTATTTTGGGGGTCTTGCCTAGGGTGGCATGGATGATTCTTATAACTTGGTTCCTTAATGACCCTTCTTATGATTAGGTGGTAGTGGATTGGAAAGCATGGTGATGTTTTGAAAATGAGGAACATAGAAGTCCCTAAGTGGGGGAGAGTCTAGGGTGTCTACTAAAGTTAAGGTTTTGAAAGGTGAGGTAAGGTTATTGTCATGAGAAATGGTTAGGAAAGTAATACGTGGTGAAAACCTTTGTGAAGGTTATAAGGGGTGATAGATCTTTGGAAAGATAGATCATACCGCGAGTATATAGGTGGTAGGCCTGAATGTTCTGATTGATAGATATACCAATAATTTTATTGGGTACTTAAGAAGCTTGCAAAGGCATGATTTATACAATGTTTTCATGGCATGATTATTGTATGGTTTTTAGGTTTTCAAATATATATTGGGTTTTTAGTTATAATGGTTGGTTATGGTTTTCCCATGCCTTTTTACTTATGGTGTGCATATTATAAATGCCGATAGAGCAGAGTAGTGTTTCAAGATATACGTAAGGAGTAGATCCCGGTGACCTAAGTTAACTCTTTTTAGTTTTGGATAGTCTTGAACATGGGGGTGGTGTATAGCTAGACTCAATCTCCCATAGTGATGTGTCTTTGGGAAGTTGTAAGTTGAATTGGACTTACTCTCTAGCATGGGTTCCATTCATTCGGCATTTCATCCGCTGGTATGGCAAAAAGATATAGGTGATCCTTTATTGGTTGTTTCCATTGGGTAGTATTTATACCTCAAATTCTTTGTCCTATAAAGGGATCCAGCTGAGGATCTTATGTTGGTAAGTTTGCCAGTTATGAAAAAAGGTGTGGCTTCGGTGGGGGTTCTATGGTGGAACCAAAAGTCTGAGGAATCCATTTGGGATGTAGAAGAGGAGATGGACTCAATTTATCCGTGTTGGTTCTTCATTTCGGAAGCTCGTGCATAAAGTATGTGTTGTTTAGCTTATCTTGGTTTTCTAACTTGGTTAAAGAAAAGGATGGTTTCTCTTGCATCTTTGTTTTCTAACTTAGTTAGAGGTTGGAATTGAGGTGTTGGGGTGTAAACCGTGCTTAGGGTATGTGGTGATCTTCTCATCTTGGTATATGTCCTTGTCTTCTATTTTGGGTGGAAGAAAGTTGGATGTGTGTTAATATGTTATATTGTGCGTGTTCTTTCCATTATTCTTCAATCGACGATGAATGATCCTAGTGGAAGAGACTAAAATACCCTGAGTTTTTGACCCTCGCAAAATTTCTTGGGTTTTGGACTTTCTGGGAAGGGTACGACTCAAGGGTACCAATCGTACCCTTGGATACGATTTAAGGATGGCTCACTTATATGTTGCACAGTGGGTTTGGCTTGGTTACTAACCAAGATCTGACTCAACATCGGACAAGTCCTATGGTTGGATACGAGAAGTATGATGCCAAGTCGTATGGTGCTTTTTGGTTGGACTAGTTGAAACTGTCCAAGATACAATTTAGGTCACAATTTGGGGGTACCACTTGTACCCTAATGTACATGTTGGTGGATCTTTATTCATATGTTGGTCAGTCTAGGGGACCATAGTGAAGGGTAGGGTACGAGTTGGGGTACCACTCGTACCCTAGGGTACGGTTTGCATGGGTAAGTCGTACCCATTTGGAAGTTGATTTTCAACTTTTTAGTCGGGGGTATTCCGAACATTTCCCACACCAAACCCTTGTGTCACCATGTTATATAACCCTTGGTGGCCTCTCATAACTCACTTTGAAGAATAAAAATACTCCAAAATACTCTCTCAAACATACTCTTGAAGATTGGAGGCTAGGGTTTCTACAAGTGTTCTTCAAAGGGCTCAATAGTCAAGTTTCTCTCTGGAATCTTCTTTTATAAGGCATATACTCCTTCCCTCATTGTTATTTCCAACTAAAGGCATGTTTTAATGTGTTTTAAACATTGATTATAAATCATGAATGGTGATTTTGGAAGCGTACATTGAGGGTTTTGATGCATATTGTTGAATGTTGGTTTAAATTTTGTTTTCACATGTTTTTGGTGATGATTTGCATATATGGTTGCTTGTTGGTTATGGTTTGACAAATGGGTCATGGGTAACCCTAAATTTGATGGCTTATGCTTTAGTTTTGGTCTTGGTAAAGGTATGTCCTCAACATGTTTGATAAAATGCCTAAGAGAATATTTTTACTCTATTGTTGAACTTTCATTGGATCTATTGCATGGTATGGTTTGGTGATGGAATCCTAAATGGAATTGGATGATTTGCTTGGTTTAAATGGTTTAAAATGGTATAAATGTTTTAAATGCTTTAAATTCTTGGAACGGTCTAGAATGGTCTAAATGGTGAGAATGGTAAAAGGGTAAGGTCTTGGTGGTTATGGTTGGTCTAAATAAAAAACTTGCGGGGTACACAGGAATCCCCTAAGAGAAAGAAATAATGAAATTGGTTTGAATAATAGTTATGGCTTAATTGTACCTCCTTGTGGGGGTACAAAGGAATCCCCTAAGTAAACATACTAATTAACATCTTGCGAGGTACATGGGATTCCCTTACACGACTCGACCAGGGGCCTTGTCATAATGGGCATCCCATGTCCAACAGGGACTGGGGACACCCCCCCATTACTCTACCCAAAAAACCTACGCATATCCCGATTTGGATGAATTCCAAACACATACAAAGATAGCGTTATTGCATAATCCAAAACTCTAGGATAGGTCTATATCCATGACCACCCAAACGAGTCCAACCATTCGATACCAAATCGATAACCATTACCAAACCAAACCATTATCTAAACCATAACCATATGAGTTCCATAATAATTATATATAATCCCAAAATAAAAGAGAATGGAATAGTGAGAAATTTAGTCCTACAGTATTAGCCCCAATACCAATGCCAATACCAAGGATGACACCAAATCCAATCTCGCCCATACCAACCCATGGTAGTTCCACAAAAGACTCTAACCAAAAGAATACAAAAATCCAATTGGGACATGCCCTAACCATAGCAAAAACCAATATCCATAGTTAAACCAAAGTAAGTAATAACATCCATGAAATGGTGCCTTCAGGAAAGATAGAAGCTCACCATTTCAATCCAATAGCTGATCCCGAAGTCTGATCGCTAAGCAAGAGGAGTGGAACAGCTTGTTCCTGCATCGCGTAATGATAAAACCGCCCAAAGATGGGTTAGTGGGTGAATGCTAGCATGAACTCAGGATAAGGATAAAATAATGCCATTTAATAAAACAAAGTAAACCATACATATGCGTACAAACCATACATACATATATATAACCATGCTGGGAAAGGGAATAGGGTTTAGCATGCATTTGAAACCATTAACCTGGGTATGTGTAGCTTAACTGTCCTTAAACACCCATGGGCTATATAGGTCAAGTGTAACCCCCAAAAAAGGCCCCGATGGGTGTAACCGCACGAACCGGATATACCATAAGAGTAAGGGATTCCCAAGTACCCTTCGCCCTCCATGATACATATGTACAGTGTACTTAGAGGATTACCGTGTATCTCGTAGTATCATATAAGGTTGCCATGACCTACCCGTCATGTTGGCAAATATGAGTTTCAAATGTTCATTCATTGGACTCCCACCTTCACGATTAGCTGTCACACCCCGCCTTTATTTCCCAATTAAAATAATTTCTAACCAACAAAACCATTATTATCAACCGAGGCTATACATAGTGGTATCGTTATACTGACTATAACTTGAAAGTATTGTCCCTAGCCAAACCTTTTAGAGCTAAAGGGATTCCCATGTACCTATAGATCACATTATCCAATTAACTTGGGAGAGTCCCATAAACCCCAAAAGTGTTCCATTATTATTAATACTTGGGGGATTCCATTGTACCCCATAAAAGTGGTTGTTAAACCCAAAACCATTCTATTTTTACCATTCCAAACTATTTAACCATTTAGGGTTCCATTACCAAGTTTAAACCATACATAAGTTCCATTAAAAATCCATCAATGTAGTGAAAATATTCTCATAGACATTTTATCAAACATATTGGGGGAATAGTATTTCCAAAACCAAAGCCAATTACCAAATAACCATTCCCATGAAACCACTTATCCAAAACCACCATTAAAGCATATAAAAGCATAATTAAAACATGGGAAGACCATAACCAAGCATTTAACCAAAACCCAAAGCCATACAATATTCAAACCATGAAAATATCATATAAATCATGCCTTTAGTTGGAACTATCAATGAGGGAAGGGAACATACCTTAAACTAAGAAGATGAAGGACAGAAATCACTAACACAAGCCAAAAATTAATCCTTCAGATGAAACCCGATCTTCCTTTGGCCAAGAACTTTAGAGAGGATTAAAGAGTGTTTTTCTAAGTGGTAATGAATAGAATAATAAGGGAAATAACCTCCCAAGTGAGTTATAAGTCATGGGGCCTTATTAGGTTAAATGGGGGAAATGTCCAGATTACCCTCACTTAAACTGCACCAAAATCCCGCCAGAGGGATAAGACTATCCATACCAGTCATACCCTCCAATACGAGTGGTACCCACCACTCATACCCAAGGACATCTCCCTTGGACCCAACACTGTCCATGATACTACTCACCCTAAACCATGTCGTATCCAAGTGTATAACTAGTACCCATGATCTGTACCCCAGGCAGAATAAAATCCCAAGAGGACTGAACACTAACCACTATACGAGTCCATGGTACGACTCTTAACCTGGCTTACAGCTCTTGGTGATCCACTCTTACTAAGATCCAACTTAAGTTACCATGTCTAAGATTAAGTAAAGTAAGCAAACAACCTATATCCACCAATACGACTCATACCACCCATGTTGTATCCATTCCAGAAACCAAATCCAACCCAACAACCAAAACTATTCAGCATACGACTAAACCATACCACTCGTATCCCAGTATACGAGTCATTTCCCCTAGTTGTATCCTATATAGAGACCCAAAATCCAAGAAATTTTCTAAGGTATAGAAACCCAAGGTGTTTTAGTCTCCCCCATTAGGAACATTCATCATCGAATGATGGACAAGGTAGGGTAACCGCAAGCAGAGTCATTTCCATTATCAATTATTAATCCAACCTTTAACCAAGTTATAAAATAAAGATGTAAAGATATTAATCTTTCCTTTATCAAAGTTTGAAAAAAAAAGTATGTTGAAGAACACATACCTTCCGTGCAAATCACAGGAGTAGAAAACATATGCAGATACTTGAACTTCATGTCTTCCTCCGCTTTTTATATAGCCACTTCCACCTTGTGGTCCTTAACTGAGGCTACATCCTTGGTCTATAGCCGATGAACCTGACTATCCAATATCTCAACCGGGACCTCTTCATAAGAAAAAAAATCTGAGATACCCAATCTTTCAAAAGGAATAACCAAAGAAGGATCACCAATGCACTTTCTCAATATGGAAATATGGAATACCGGATAAATAGAGCTTAAGCTAGAAGGAAACTCCAATTCAAAAGCCATATAACCAACTCTCAGCAAAACCGCATAAGGACAAACAAATTGGGAACTGAGCTTTCCATTCTTACCAAACCATATTACTCCCTTCATGGGGGATACCTTTAGGAACACTTTATCCCCTTAAACTCTAAGTCTCTATGCCTTACATATGTATAGGACTTTTGGCGACTTTGGGCAACCTTAATCCTTTCCCGAATCACCTTTACCTTTTCCATCGCCTGATAAACCAAATCCACACCATCAAACTACCCGATAGGATATCTACACCTCCTACCATACAATGCCTCAAAATGAGCCATACTAATGCTATAATGATAGCTATTGTTGTAAGCAAACTGTACCAAAGGTAAATGCTCAATCCAATTTCCCTTATAATTAATCACATATTCCCGAAGCATATCATCCAATGTCTGAATAGTCCTTTCTTCTTGTCCATCGATCTTCTGATGAAAAGCAGTGCTCAGACTAACCTTAGTCCCCAACCCTCTCTGAAAATACCATCAGAAATGAGATGAAAACTGCATAACACGAGCAGAGATAATCGAAGCAGGTACCCCATGCATCTTCACAATCTCCTGAAGATACTACTTTGCATAATCCGCCGCCGAACAAGTAGTCCTCACAAGAAAGAAGTGAGCAAACTGTATTATCCTATCCATGATGACCCAAATCAAATCAAATTGGTTCCAAAACCGAGGAAGACTGGAAAAAATCCATATTTACTACCTCCCATTTCCATATGAGTAAATCAATTTCTTAATACAACCCACCAGGACTCATGTGCTCAACTTTAACTTGTTGACACACCTTGTATTTGGCTATAAATTCAACCACATCCCTTTTCATACAATTCCACTAATACATCTCCTTGAGACAATGATACATTTTTGTCAAACCAGTATGAACAACATAGCATGATTCATGTACCTCAGCCAAAATCCTTCGCCAAAAACCGTTGACATCAGGAACACTCAACCTCTCTTGGTACCGTAAAGTACTATCACCAATGATCTCAAAGACCATTGCCTTTTATCCACCTATATCACTCTTGATTTTTATCAAAACCGGATCTAGCACTTGTTTCTCTTTAATCTCTGCACCAAGAGATGACCTAACCACTTCCAGAACCATCACTCCACCATCCTTGGAGTCTAAGAGACGAACTCCAAGATTGGCCAAATGGGGAATATCCTTCACCAATTCCCGCTTTCCTTTTTCCATATGAGAAAAACTCCCCATGGACAACCTACTAGAGCATCATCAACCACGATAGCTTTAACTGGGTGGTAGTAAAGAATCATATCAAAGTCCTTGAGAAGCTCAAGCCATCTTTTCTACCTGAGATTAAGCTCATTTTGAGTAAATACATATTATAGACTATTATAATCATAAAAGATTTCTATGTGCACTCCATAAAAATAATATTGCCAGATTTTCAAAGCAAAGACCACCGCCAACAGCTCCAAATCATGAGTAGGATAATTTCTCTCATACAGCTTCAATTGCTTGGAAGCTTAGGAAATCACCTTCCCATGCTGCATCAAAGCATAACCAATTCCCACCAGAAACACATCACAATAAACCATAACACCCTTCGTACCTTCTGACAAGGTCAAAATTGGAGCCAAAGTTATCTTATCCTTCATCTTCTCAAAACTCCCCTCAGAAGCATCTGACCAAGAAAACTTAACCTTTTTCTGAGTCAATTTGGTCAAAAGAGCAATTAACTTCAAAAAGTTTTCCACAAACCGCCTTTAATACCCAGCCAAACCCAAGAAACTTTGAATGTCAGTTGGAGTTATGGGTCTAGGCCATCTTTTAACCACAACCACCTTTTGTGGATCCACCATGATCCCCTCTCTAGAAATAATATGACCAAGAAAAGTCACAGTGTTCAACCAAAACTCACATTTGGAGAATTTGGCATACAACTGCTGCTCTTTCAAGGTCTTCAATACCACACTGAGGTGATTGGCATGGCCCACCTTACTTTTAGAATACACCAAGATGTTATCAATAAACACAATGACAAAAAGATCCAAGAATTGCCTGAAAACCCTATTCTTCAAATCCATAAATGTTGTCGGGGCATTACTCAAGCCAAATGACATAACCAAGAACTCAAAGTGCCCATACCGAGTTTGGAAAGACATCTTAGGGAGCGCTAATAGTATAGAAGAAACCAAAAATCCCCCACTTCTTCTTCGACCACTTACTGCTATCTCAACCACCCTACTATTGAGCACCACCCTGTTTAGAAAACCTACTTCTCTTACCCTGCCTTTTCCCAAACTATGCCTGTTTTCTCTTTTTATCCTCCACCTGCTGCATGTGAATACCCAACCTCAAAATAACCATATCTTTGATCAACAAAGCAGTCTTTCTTTCAAGGAGAAAATCTCAAAATAGTCAGAAGAAAACTTTCTCATCCTTGCCCTCATATTGGACACCAAGTATGGAGCATAACTTAAAAGCTGACGAAATTTCAGGGCATATTCCCTGACTAACATTTTCCCTGCTTAAGATTTGAAAATTCTTCTATCTTTACTTCCCTCGGCTCTTAAGGAAAGAATCAATCTAGAAAATCATTAGAAAAGGCCTCCCATAGGGACAACTCCTTAATATCACCTCTATCCCTATCCCACTCCCTATACCATTAGTACGAAATATCTTTGGGCTGATAATCTAGAAAGTTTACACCTTTCATATTTGTGGCCTTCATCACTCTGAATATTATCTCAATTTAATCCAAGAAAGCCTGAGGATCCTCCTCCACCTTTAGACCAGTAAAAGTAAGAAGATTTATCTTCATAAACTAGCCAACCCTTGTGGCCTCAATAGATAAAACACCTGATACATTCTGCTCAGCATGAGAAACAACTAACTACGCAATAGCATGAATTAATTGGCAAAATTCTGCATTAGTCACCTTACTTTGAGGAGGACTAGTAGCAACCGGGTGAACTCTAGATCAATTAGGGATAGGACCCCTAGACCGAGTATGGCTCTCTTATGTCCCATCCATATCATCCATAAATGGGACAGAAGAATTTCCTTGTGTTCCATACCAACAAGGCATGATCTAAAAAACGAACAAACAAGGATTAAAGAAAATTCCAGGACATAGACTCCAAGCTAGAAAATAGAATTCAAAGAAAGTGGAACATTCCTTAATGCCTTGTTTCCTCTATCTTAGTCTGGCATGCTACACATCACTAAAAGAGACTACTAGACACAACTTTATGGACTCTGAATTAACCATGAACATAAATCTCTGATACCAACTTAACATGACCCGACTAGGGGCCCTATCATACTGGGAATCCCAAGTCCAACCAGGACTGGGGACCACCCCCATTACCCAACCCAACCAACCTATGCATATCTCAAGTTGGATGCATTGTGAACATATAACAAGATAGCATTATTGCATAATCCAACACTATAGGATAGTTCTATATCCGTGACAACCCTAACGAGTCCAATCGATTGATACCATACCGATAACCATTACCAAACCAAACCATAACCATATGAGTTCAATAATAATTATATATAATCTTAAAATGAAAGAGGATGGAACAATTGGAAATTTAGTCTTACAATATCATCCCCAATACCAATGCCAATACCAAGGCTGACACCAACACTGATCCTGCCTGTACCAACCTATATAGTTCTATAAAATTCTTTAATCAAAATAATACCAAAATCTGGTCGGGACTTACGCCAACCATAGACAAAACCAATATCCATAATTAAACCAAATTATGAAATAAAATCTATAAAATGGAGCCTTCTGGAAGATAAAAGCTTACCTCTTCAATCCAATAGCTAATCCCGAAGTCTGATCACTAAGCAGGAGGAAGGGAATGGCCTATTCCTGCATCATATTGGGATACAACCGCTTGAAGATGGGTTAGTAGGTGAACGCTAGCATCAACTCAAGATAAGGATAAAATAATGCCATTTAATAAAACCAAGTAAACCATTCATATGTATATAAACCATACATGCATATATATAACCATATCGAGAAAGGGAACTGGGTTTATTATGTATTTGAAACCATTAACCTGGGTATGTGTAGCTTAACCATCCTTAACCACCAACAGGCTATATGGGTCCAGTGTAACCCCCTGAACGGGCACCGATGCATGAAGCTGCACGAATCGAAGATACCATAAGAGTAAGAGATTCCCAAGTACCCTATGCCCTCCATGATACATATGTATAGTGTACTCAGAGAAATCCCGTGTACCTCATAGTATAATATAGGATCGCCATGACCTACCCCTCATGTTGGCAAAAATGAGTTTCCAGTTTCCATCCAATGGACTCCCACCTTCACGGTTAGCTATCACACCCCACCTTTATTGCCCAATTAAAACCATTTCCAACCAAATAAAGCATTATTATCTACCGAGGCTATACATAGGGGTATCATCATACATACTATGACTTAAAAGTTTTGTCCCTAGCCAAATCTTTTAGAGATCAAGGGATTCCCATGTACCCATAGATAACATTTTCCAATTAACTTGGGGGAGTCCCATGTACCCCACAAGTGTTCCATTATTATGATTACTTGAGGGTTCCGTTGTACACCACAAAAATAATTGTTAAACCCAAAACTAATCCATTTTGACCATTCCAAAGCATATAACTATTTAGGGTTCCATTACCATGTTTAAACCATGCATAAGTTCCATTAAAAATTCAACAACGTAGCGAAAACATTCTCATAGGCATTTTATAAAACATATTGGAGGCATTGTATTTCAAACACCAAAGGCAATTACCAAATAACCATTCCAATGCAACCAATTATCCAAAACCACCATTAAAGCATATAAAAGCATAATTAAAACATGGGAAAACCATGACTAAGCATTTATAACCCAAAGCCCTAAATTATATTTGAAAACCCAAAGTCATACAATAATCAAACCATGAAAACACTGTATAAAACCATGCCTTTAGTTTGAACTAACAATGATAGAAGAGAACATGCCTTAAGCCAAGAAGATGATGGAGATAAATCACCAACATAAGCCCTAAATTAATCCTTAAGCTAAAACCTTAACTTTCTTTGCATAAGAACTTTTGAGAGGATTAAAGAGTATTTTTCTAAGTGTTAATGAACAGAATAATAGGGAAAATAACCTCCTAAGTGAGTTAAAAGTCACGGGGCCTTATTAGGTTAAGTGGGAAAATCTATAGATTATCCTCACTTAATTGCACCATAATTTTGCCAGAGAGATACGACTATCCATACCAGTCGTACCCTCCAATATGAGTGGTACCCACCACTCATACCTAAGGCCATATCCCTATGACCCAACACTGTCCAAGGTATGACTCACCCTAAACTATGTCGTATCCAAGTGTACAACTAGTACTTATGATCCGTACCCCTGGCAGAATAAAATTGTAAGAGGACTAAACATTGACCATCACATGAGTCCATGGTACGACTCGTACCCTGTCTTACGACTCTTGGTGAGCCACTCATACTCAGATATAACGTAATCTACTAACTCTAAGATCAATTGAAGTAACCAAAACCCATATCCACGGATACGAGTCGTACCACCCAAGTCATATCTATTCCAAAAACAAAATTCAACCCACCAACTAACATTGGTTATCATACAACTAACCCATACTACTTGTATCCTAGTGTAAGAGTTGTTTCCCCTAGTCGTATCCTATCTTAAGACCCAAAATCCAGGAAGTTCTCTAAGGGCAAAAAACCCAGGGTGTTATATTCTTATGGGAAAATCTTAGTAATGAAATACTCATGGGATACACGGGAATCCCCTAAATTTTCTTAATGATGATGTACTTGTGGGGTACATAGGAATCCCCTCCTAAGTAAACTAATTAATGTAACCTATGGCGTACACGGGACTCCCCTAAGGTTGGGTAAGGACATTACTTTCAAGCAATAGATGGTATGATGATACCACGTGTACTAGCCTTGATTTATAATAAATGGAATAATGGTTTGGTCTGATGGTAATGGTTTTTAATTGGTCAATAATGGCGGGGGTGTGATAGCTAACTGTAAAGGTTGGAGTCTAAGGTACAAATACTGGAAACTTATGTTCGCCAACATAAGGATAGGTCATGATGACCTTATATGATACTTATGGGGTATACGAGAATCCCCTAAGTACACTTGTACATATGTATCGTAGAGAGTTAAGGGTACTCGAGAATCCCTTACTCCTATGGTATCTCCAATTCATGTGGCTACATATATCGAGCCCCTCCAAGGGGTTACACTAGACCCATATAGCTCGTGGGTGGTTCTTGGATGGTTAAGATTTGCATACCTAGGTTAATGGTTTTAAATGCATACTAAACTCGGTTCTAGTTCAAATATGGTTATATATATATATATGGTTTATATGCATATGGTTTGTTTACTTGGTTTTACTGGATGGCATTATTTTATACTTATATTGAGTTCATGTTAGCGTTTACCCGCTAACCCATCTTCGGACAATAGTATCCCCACATGATGCAGGGACCAGACATACTACTCCTCCTGCTCATTGATCAGATTAGGGAACAACCGGTGTTGGATTGAATAAATGAGCTTTCATAGTTTGGAAGACATCTATTTCATGTCATGTATTACTTTACATATATTCTTCTTTCATTGACTTTGGTTTTGGTTATGGCCGGGGTGCATTTCGTGACAAGGTACTCTTTGGTTTTATTTTAGAGGCATTGTATGGACAACTGTAGACTTGGGTATGGTTTTATTATGTTTGGTCATATATATATATAAATATGCATTGGGCTATTATTTTGGTTTTGGTTTATGGTTTGGCATGGTTATTGGTTGCTTAGATAGTTGGTTTTGGTTATTGGGTGGATTGACTTGGTTGGGTTGGCCTTGAATTTAGGCTGACCCCAAAGTCACCACATTGTTAATACATTATCTTGTTATATGTTTCAAGTTCATCCAACTCGGTATACATATTGGTTGGTGGGGTAGGGTATCAGGGGCGGTCTTCGATCCCGGATGGACTTGGGATTTCCATTACGACAAGTCCCCAATTTGGGTTGTGTCATCATCAAGATAGGATCTAACACTTGCTTCTCTTTCACCTCAGTACCTAGGGATGACTTTGCCACCTCCTGAACAAACACACCACCATCCTCCGACTCCAAGAGACAAACTCCAAGGTTAGCTAAATGGTGAATATTTTTAACCAATTCTCACTTTCTCTCATCCACATGAGCTAGTCTACCTAAGGATAACCTGCTAAGAGCATCAACAACCATGTTAGCTTTACTTGGATGGTAGTGAAGACTTGAGTAATAATCCTTGAGCAACTCAATCTATCTCCTTTGACTGAGGTTAAGCTCTTTCTGGGAAAACACATATTACAGGCTTTTTTGATCTGAAAAGATATCCATATTAAGTCCATACAAATATTGATGCCAGATATTCAATGCGAACACCACAACCAATATCTCCAAGTTATGAGTCGGAGAATTTTTCTCGTGCACCTTCAACTGCCTAGAGGCATAAGCTATCACCTTGTCATGCTGCATAAAGATGTATCCAATCCCTACACGGAACGCATCATAATAGACTATAAAAACATTGTTCCTTCAGGAAAGCTCAAGATCGGAGCTAAAGTCAGCTTATCCTTTAACTTCTCAAAACTACTATCACAAGCATCAGACCAAAAGAACTTCATCTTCTTTTGAGTAAACTTAGTTAACGAGGTAGACATAGTAAAAAAACTTTCCACAAATCTCCTGTAGTAACTCGCTAAATCCAAAAAGATCCGAATATCAATTAGTATCATAGGTCTAGGAAACTTATTAACCACTGCAACTTTTTTTGGATCCACCATGATCTCCTTACTAGAAATGACATGATAAAAAAAGTGGCAGTGCTCAACCAGAATTCATATTTCGAAAATTTAGCATACAACTGGTGAAAGGTCTATAATACAATGCAGAGGTGATCGGTATATTCCATCTCAGTCTTCAAGTACAGTAGAATATTGTCTATGAACACAATGACAAAAAAATCTAAAAACTGACGAAAGACTCTATTCATCAAGTCCATGAATGTCGATGGGGCATTGGTCAACCCAAAAGATATAACCAAGAACTCAAAATGACCATACCAGGTATGAAAGGAAATCTTAGGAATATCCACCTCCCTAATCCTTAGCTGATGATACCCAGATTAAAGATTAGTCTTGGAAAAAAATTTAGCAACCTGAAAGTGATCAAACAAATCATCTATACTCGGAAGAGAGTACTTGTTCTTTATCGTCACCTAATTCAGTTATTGGTAATCAATACACATACGAAGGGAACCATTCTTCTTACACACAGAAAACACCAGTGCACCCCATGGAAACACACAAGGATGGATGAAACCCTTGTCTAGAAGATCCTTTATTTGTTTCTTAAGCTCCTTTAACTTAGATGGAGAAATTCTCTCCAAGTTAAAATATTTAACCCAAACCAGATGATAGAGACAACCCTTTGAAATTAATATTTGGGATCTAAGATATGATATGAACCTCTTCTTAGGAGCTAGAGATCCAACCTTCCACTCAATAACTAGCTCATTAAGGAATTTAATACTTCTCTTACGGGTCCGACTGTCTGGAGAAGCATAGCATGAGTATACCTAATCCATCCCTAATATTATATCAAAATCAACCATGTCTAACTCAAACAGATCCACAAAAGTCTCCCGACTACCCACAGATACCACACAACCCCTATAGACTCTTCTAAAAACCATAGAGTTAGCCACTGGGGCAAAAATAGAAAGAGGGTCCAAAATATGCTCGGGATCAAAGCTAAAATGCATAGCCACAAATGGGGTCACACATAAAAGAGTGGACCCCAGATCAAGTAAACAGTACACATCAAGGGAAAAGAGTTTAAACATACCAGTAATGACATCAGGCAATGCCTCAGACTTCTGACAGGTAGTGAGAGCATAAAGTTAATTCTAACCAGAGCTAGAGCTAGATAGTGTACCCTTTGGTGCTAGAGCCGATGAAGAGGCAACCAGAACTTTGTTTTCCCCAAGAAAAACCTTATCCATTGGATAGTTTCTAAGCATGTGCCCTAGATAACTATAGTTGAAGAACTTGTCCTTTCCTTCATCAAAGTAACCCTGATGTAATTATTACAAAATCTGCAAAGAGGATAGGATGGAGCCTATTGGGCCTTACTGGCCTGATATTGGAACCCCATGCCCTATAATTATCACCATTATGAAAATTCTTAGCACCCAACAACATTGGGTAGGGAGCACTATCTATTGAGTAAGACCTAGAATTTCTCACTTCTTCTTGGATCACTTTTCACCATCCCATCCACTCTGATATTAGCCACTACCCAGATCAAAAAATCTAAACCTCATACTCTACCTTTCAACTATCTTCGCCTACTTATTTTTTTCTTTCTCAACTTGCTGCTTATACTCAATCAACCTGGAGATGTCCATGTCCTTATTCAACAAGATAGCCTTACTCTAAAAAATCAAGTCTCGGGATAACCCAAAAGTGAACTTTCTCATTCTAGCCCTCATACTAAAAACCAACTCTGAAGCATATCAAGAGAACTGGTAAACTTCAAGGCATACTGCTTGACTGACATCTTACCTTGCTTCAGGTTAACAAACTTTTCCGCCTTTGCTTCCCTAAAATCTTAAGGAATGAATCATTCTAGGAAAGCACTAGAAAAATCATCCCCCAAGGATGACTCAACATTGTCACCTCTTGACTGGTCCCATTCCTCGTACCATTGATAGGCGACATCTTTTAGCTGGAAAGCAGCAAACTCCCCGCTCTCTGCATAAGTGAAATGCATAATATGGAAAATCTTTTCCCTTTTATTAAGGAAACCTTAAGGATCATCCTCGACCTTAACTTCAGTAAAGGTTGGAGGATTCAACCTCATAAACTATCCAACCCTTGTGGCATCAAAAGATAGAGTAACATAAACACCACGCTCGACTGAAGAAGTTACCAACTGTGCCATAAATAGACTAACAAAACTCAACATTCATTTTATCAGCTTGAGGAGCTCGAGAAGGACTGGAGGGGACCGGTGGAACTCGAGAAGGACAATCATGAACTGGACCCCTAGACCAATTTTTGACCCTATAAGAAGGATGTGTCATATCAATATTGTCCTCGAGTGGGATGGAAGATTTTCTATGAACTTTAGAATGTCTTGGAGGCATGATTTGAAAAAAGAACAAATGGGTATTAGAGAAGATTTTAGGACCTTAGACACTTCAGTTCAAAAATAGAACACAAGAAAGAGAAACATCCCTAAATTCCTCGTTCGTCTCCCTTATGAGTGTGGTGCGCTACACACCCTTAAAAGAGACTCTACTCGACAAAGCTTTATGGACTCCTAATTGACCATAAACCTAGAGCTCTGATACTAATCTGACTCAACTCGAACCAGGGCCTAGTCATGTTGGGTATCTCAAGTCTATCCAAGATTAGAAAACACCCCCAATACCCCACCATTAACCACCATATACCCTATGTAGGATGAATTCTAAATATGTAACAAGACAAAACAATAATAAACTAAAGACAATAAAGTAAGTCTATAACCATAACCAAACAACCACAACCAAATATCCAACCAATACCAATCCCAATACGAATACGAATACCAATGCTTGCACCAATATTGACACCACCCATGCCTATAGTAGTCCAACAAAGACTCTAACTAAAATCAAAGAATATCCAATCGGGACATGTCCCTGACCATAGCCAAAACCAAAACCAAATAAATAACAATAATGGAAATAAGTCCATAGCATGAAATGGGGTCTCTTAGAGTATAAAAGCTCACCACTTTAATCTAACTCAAAGCTATCCCCGAATCTAAGTCAGTGAGAAAGAGAAATGGTAGTATGGCTGGTTCCAGCATCGCATGGGGATACAGTGCTCGAAGACAGTTAGCGAATTAAATGCTAGCATGTACTTAGGGATAAAGATAAAATAATATCACCAGTCAAAACCAAATCAAATAACCATATGCAATCATATATACATATATATATACTATGTTGGGATAGGGAACAATGTTTAGCATGCATTAAAATTATAACCTGGATTGTATAGCTTCACTATCATAAAATCCGCCTACGAGCTATATGGGTTCATCTCCCCCTGCTGAAAGGGCCTCAGTTCGTGTTAGCCGCAAGAACCAGGGGTATAAAAAAAGACTAGGGAATGCCCCGACCCCATGTCAAACAAAGATACAATCATATCAATAGTGTGAACTATGTAAACAGGTCATCGAGACCAAACCTCATGATGACAATCACGAGTTTCAAGTATCTATCCTTTGGACCCACACCTTCACGACTAGCTAGCTCAATCCCCATTATTGCCCAATTAAAACCTTTAGCAGATAACAAAACCACCATATGGAGGAGTCAATTATTAAGGCATTATAAGGTTGTATCGTTATATCGACTATAGCTTGCAAGTAATATCACCAACCAACACTTGGGGGGGGGGGTCCTTCGTACCTCGCAGACTCTATTATTAAAATCATTTGAGGGATTCCATTGTACCCCTAGTTCAAATTCCCATCTTTCTCATAACTACTAACCAATTTTATAAATTAAGGTTAGGGATATAACCACTTAAAGAGTCACATGTTTAAAGAAATTTACCATTATTAAGTTCAACCACCATACCCATGCAACCACATGTTCAAAATCATAATTAAAATAAGGAAAACCATAATTAACCCATGATAAACAATATTCATCAATGAACAACCAAAACCCCCAACCTTTATTTCAAAACCATTACAATACCATGAAAATCATACATTAAAATATATGCCTTGGGTAAAATAACAATAACGGATGAGTAACATGCCTTAGATACCAAGAAGCACGAAAAGAAACCACCCTTGAGAGCCTTAATTGATTATCTTGATAAAACCCTACATTTTGCTCAAATAGGGAGTTTGAGAGAGAAATTGAGAGTGTTTTATTAGGAATAATATGTTAAGAAAGTCCCAAAGGATGTTTTAAGTCATGGTATCAAAGGGACTTAAAGTGAAAAATGTCCATAATGCCCCTAAATTGAAAGTTGCATAAAGGTTGCATAGGGTTATGAGTCGACCCCTTGACTCTTGATTATAACATACGACTCGTACCCTTGAGTCTTCACCAAGATAGTGAGGTTGACACCTAGACACTGTCAACAATATGACTCCATGATTTCACTTGTAACCTGACCATACGAATTATATAGTGTAGTCATACCCAAGACTGAACTATAATACCCCGTACTTTTCCTAGCTCAAATTAGCTCCTATAATGTCAAGAGTTAGCTTTGAAAATGAATAAATCTTGATTCATATATAATTTCACATCTCTAGACCCACCAATGAGTAGATAATTGGCTCAGATTTCCAACGATACAAATTTGGCCTTAATCCAATACTCGGTTTAGAAGTTATGGCATTTTTAGTAAAATAATATGGCATTTTGACAGGCACCCCATCGCAGTGAAGGATGATTTCACAATTGCCAAATTCTAGTGGAGCACCGCGATTATGTTGTGTTGTGGTTAAAGTCCAATTCCCACCTTTCATTTTCCAGTGAGGCGGCGCAATTTTAGCACGTCGCAGCGATGGCCAAAATAGGACTCATCCCTTTTCCAGTAGCCCAATGTGATAGCCTCGCGTCACGTTGATGGGAAAAACTAGGCTCGTTCTTTTTTTCAATGAGCGACAACGATAGTGGCACGTCGCGGTGGGTGGCCAAATTAGGATTTTTCCAATTTCCGAATTAAATTTTAAAATGGCAATTTAGTCAATTCCAAGGCCCCCAAGTCATGAATAACACAGAATTAAACCTATTCTAAGCATTCTATGCTCACTTTTCATCAATTCTCTCTAAAGAAACCCCTAGAATATTAAAACTTAACCTTCAAGAAATCAAATTTCCACCATTCTTTCTCCAAGGAAACTCAAAATTCAATTCAAGAGATTCAAGAATTCATCTTTAAGAGAACAAATAGGGATTCAAGTTCAAGATTTCTTAGTAATTGCAACAATTAAGGTATGTGGGGTTTATGAACAAGGATCCTCTTTCATCCTTGTGCCCAAAACTAGTCTTAATTACAAATTTACATGATTTTGTATGATTACCCATGAATTTCAAATTAGGGTTCATACCTAATATTGCTAATTGAAGGATTTTGAGATTTTAAGCGATTTAGATGATGAATTTCATGTTTATTTTTTTATTTTCATACGTATTGCAGAAATTTCCAAGTTTTGAGTGAATTATCAATATCTTCATTATCAAGAATGAATGTTATTATATTTTGACATGAATTTTATGCATGGGTCATTAAGACCTTGTTGAATATTGCTATTTTTTGATTGATTGTGCTATAGGCACCCTATGACTAGGTTATTTTTAGATTTTTGATAAAGATTTGATCTTTTGATCTACATTTAGATATGAAAATCACTTTATAGTTTCAGATCACAGTGTAACTTAACAAATATACAATTGGTTTCATTATAAACCATTATACAAGATTTTAAAGTGGATTTCCAACAGAATGAGAATACTAATTAAAGGGAGTAGTATTTAGCACCAAGTTGGGTATGTTTACATGCCCCAAAACTACGAGCCAACGTAGTTTTAGATTATCAATTATTCCTATTTCTATATGGATGACAGATACAGATGTGATTACTTAAATTAGGTTAAACTCCTTGGCAAGAGTATGAACCTCTCCCTAATGTGAGGTTTTCTCATAAGGGAACTAGACGTTGGACTACATGATAGCTCACATGGTTTATGTCAGTTAGAAGAACCTCCTAATAGTAAAAGAAAATAAATAGCTTTTGAGTGAATTTTCCTACAACTTACAGAAAATAGTAAAAAATAACATAACTACTTTTAGAAACTAAGTGTAAAGGCTCATAGTTTTATTCAGCCATTGCTTTATATAAGCCTTTAGCTACAGATTTCAGCTTTCAAATTTTAGATATAAAAGTGAGTCCTTTCTACACTTAGACAACATGATTTATAGACGAACACTAGTACAACTTTTAGAACTAAATATGATCACTTACAAGATTTATAAAGTATGATTTGCTACTCATGATTATGATTCTCATCTTTCGGATATTCTAGCTTATGTGAGTCATCTACATTTAGCATGCATTGTTTTACAAATTATGATAATGTTGTGACATTGCTTTACTTAGGTATTCACTCCCATATACTCAGTACAATTAAGAAGTACTAATTGACATATACGTCTATGTTCTACATTGTCTCATACTGTAGGTTTAGGTGCTTAGTTTCTGCAATGTAAGTGATTTCGAGCATCTCCATCTGCATCTCGACAATTGGTGAATCCTCATAGTTTGAGGACTTAGTCTTTTAGTTTTTTAGATTATTAGTATAGATGATTCAGTATTTTCAGATAGTTCGAGTAAACTTGGGGTCTGTCCTAGTGGCTCTCTAATTATTAGTAGTAAAGGCTTGTTAGACTGCTAGCTTTAATTCAGATTTTCAGTATTGATAGATCAAAATCTTGAGTTCAGTATTTTTTGTATATTATATTCAGACATTTCAGCTTAGCTCATATAGAATTTGGCATTTTAGCTTTTATTATATGTGTTTATAATTCTCTATTATGAGCTTTAGATTTAGTAGAAGGCTTGCAGGGTTAGCTTGAGGCTATTTATAGTCTTTTGTACTGTGTGACATATAGAGACCCAATTTTGTGGTGTTATAAACTTTGTATCAGAGCCTATGGTTATAAGAGTCCTAGGGATTTAGACAAGCCGTGTTACATAGATTCTTGATCATAGGTGTGAAGCGCGCCACATTTATGAGCAAGAGGCTATGGGATGTTTTTAGGAATTCATCTCTTTCTTTCATGATCTATCATGCTTACAATGTTTCTATCTAGTTTTAACTCATGCTCTTACATGAAAATTGAATATGCCACCTCGTCAAGCTAACACCCTTAGAAATAATTATTAGCCACCCAGCCTGCTGACCCTCTTAATGAGAATGTATGTCATTCTAAATTTTAGGCTGCTTTTCAGGCGTTGTACCATGCTGTGACTGCCAATGTTCAGGGAAACCATCAGGCGACAGTCCCACTTTAGTAGAATAGGGATTTAGCAACAACCATAATTTGTGACTTCATGAGAATGAATCTGCTAGAGTTCTTTAGGTCAAAAGTAGGTGAGGACCCATAACTTTATTTAGTAAGGTGAAGAAGATCACCCAAATTATGCATGTTTCTAAGGTAGAGAGTATATAGTTAGCATCCTATAAATTGAAAGATATAGCATATGATTGGGTGGTTATGTGGTAGAATAGTAGAGGTGAGAATGCAGCTCTTATAAGTTGGCAGGTGTTTCAGGATGCTTTTCAAGATAGGTTCTTTTCGTGTAAAATAGGATAAGCTAAGGTAGAAGATTTTGTGAACCTGAGGTAGGTCTCGATGATAGTGAAAAAGTAATGCCTTAAGTTCAACTAGTTGTTTAAGTATGCCACTAATACGATGGATGACCCTAGAGAAACTATAAGTAAGTTTGTTACCGGAGTATCTGGTTTGGTAATCAAGGAGTGTAGGACAACCATGCTTATTGGGGACATGGATCTTGTTAGGTAGATAACTCATGCCTAATATATTGAGGCAGAAAAGTTGAAGGGAAGACAGAGGGTGAAATAAGAAGGCTGGAATAGGGTAGTTTGAGTAGGGCCAGACAAAGTATGGAGGGGGAAATCATTCACTATTTTAGAATCACTCATCTATGCAAGCGCCATCTTCATCCAGTGCTCCGCTCCTAGAGCTAGACAGGAGCAGTGGGGTAAGACTCCTATGTCCAGATCTCAGAATAGTGTGAGTGGAAAAACCATTAATAATCCATATACTAAGTGTGGTAAGAATCATCCTGGTGAGTGCTTGTTGGGTCAGAAATGTTTTTATAGTTGAAGTAAGTTGGGACATAGAATCAAAGAGTGTCCGCATGCTAAGATGGGAAATAGAGATGCTCATCACCAGACTCAGGCTACTAGCGCACCAGCCACTCTAGGTCACCAGTCCCTCCCCAAGGCACATTATCCAGTACCAGTGGCTGTCAGTGCCAGAATTGGTCTTATGCTTTACCATCCCATCAGAAGTAGGAGGATTCACCAGATGTTTTTATTGGAATACTTCGTGTGTTTTATTTTGATGTTTATCTGTTGTTAGACCCTGGGTTAGGTTTTTCTTAAGTAACCCCATTAGTTGTAGTAAATTTTGAAATTGGTCCTGAAAAGATCTCTGAGCCCTTCTTAGTTTCTACCCCAGTGGGTGAGTCAGTTGTTGCCAAATAAATCTTTAGAAAGTGTTCTATCACTGTCCTTCATAAGATCATATTAACAGATTTAATAGAGTTAGATATGGTTGACTTTGACCTTATTCTTAGTATGGATAGGCTTCATTCTTGTTATGTATCCATATATTGTCGCACCCGAGTGGTAAAGTTTTAGTTTCCAGATAAGCCAGTCTTTGAGTGGGATGGTAATTTATTATCTTTCAGGAGTCATTTCATATCCTATATTAAATCCAAAAAGTTGATCTCAAAAGGGTGTATCTATCATCTAGTCCGAGTTAAAGACACTAAGTCTGAGACCCCAATAGTTTAGTCAATCGGTGTAGTCAATGAGTTTTCTGATATTTTTCCTAAAGATTTGCTAGGGGAACCTCGTGATAGGGAAATAGAATTTGATATTGACCTTCTTCCAGATACTCAGCCTATCTCTATTCCTTCTTATCCTATGGCTCCATCCAAGCTTAAAGAGTTAAAAGAGAAACTTAAAGACCTTTTATATAAAGGTTTCATAAGGCCCAGTGTCTCTCCATGGGGAACTCCCAGTCCTATTCATGCAAAAGAAAGATGGGTCTTTGCGAATGTGCATTGACTATCGTTAGATGAATAAAGTCACAGTCAAAAACAAATATCCTCTTCCTAGGATTGATCACTTATTCGAACAACTCCAATGTGCTAGTTATTTCTCCAAGATAGACTTTAGATCTGGCTATCATCGGCTTAGAGTAAGGGAATATGATATTTCAAAAACAGCTTTCAAAACTCGTTATGGTCATTTTGAGTTTCTAGTCATGTCCTTTGGGCTAACAAATGCCCCAATAGCCTTCATGGACTTCATGAACAGAGTGTTCAAATAGTATTTGGACATATTTGTCATAGTCTTTATTGATGATATTCTTGTCTATTCTCGTAGTGAGGATGGTCATGCAAATCACCTTAGAATTATGTTTCAAGCTCTTAGAGATCACCAGCTATTCACCAAGTTCAAAAATTGTGAATTTTGGATAAGATCAATAGCTTTCCTTGGTCATATTATTTCTAGTGATGGTATTAGGGTTGATCCCCAAAAGACAGAAGCAGTAAGAAACTGGCCTAGACCCATTTCTTCATCAGACATTAAAAGTTTCTTGGGTTTAGCTGGATATTACAAACATTTTATTGAGGGGCTTTCTTCTATTACGTCCCCTATGACTAGATTAACTCAGAAGAAAGTTAAGTTTTAATGGTCAAATTCCTGTGAGAAGAGTTTTCAGGAGTTGAAGACTCGGCTCACTTTAGCTCTAGTTTTAGCACTACCTGATGGTATAGATGGGTTCGTTGTATATTGTGATGCTTCTAGAATTGGTTTGAGTTATGTTTTGATGTAGAGACGTTAGGTTATAGCCTATTCCTCTAGACAACTTAAGCCTTACAAAAAGAACTACCCTACCCATGATCTTAAGTTAGTTGTTGTTGTGTTTGCATTGAAAATATGGAGGTACTATCTTTATGGGGTGCATGTTGATGTGTTCACTGATCACAAAAGTTTGCAGTATGTGTTTACTCAGAAGGAGTTAAATCTTCATTAGAAAAAGTGGTTAGAATTATTGAAGGATTATGACATGGGTGTGTTGTATCATTTGGCAAGGCCAATGTAGTGGCAGACACTCTTAGTAGATTGTCTATGGGTAGTGTTACTCACATGGATAATGATAAGAAAGAATTAGTTCGGGAGGTTCATCAGTTAGCTAGATTAGGTGTGAGGTTAGTTGACTCAGCTGAAGGGAATGTTTGGGTTCAGAGTAGTTCAGAATCTTCTTTAGTGTCTGAAGTGAAAGAGATGTAGGATAAGGATCCTAGTTTGGTCAAGCTGAAGGGTTCAGTTAAAGACTAAAATTAGAAGTTTTCTCCCAAGGGGGAGATGGTGTGTTAATGTGCCAGAGTAGATTGTGTGTGCCATGTGTTAATGATTTTAGGCAATGGATTATGGTAGAAGCACATAGTGCATGTTAATCCATTCATCCAGGAGCCACCAAGATGTACCACAACTTGCGGGAAGTCTATTAGTGGATTGGTATGAAGAAAGATATAGCAAAATTTGTAGCAAAGTATGAAACTTGTCAACAGGTTAAGGTAGAGTACCAAAGACCTAGTGGCACTTTATAGGAGTTTGGTATTTCCACTTGGAAGTAGAAAGAGATGAATATGGACTTTGTGACTAAATTACCCCATTTGCATCGTTAGCATGATTTGATTTGGGTTATAGTAGACAGATTGACCAAATCAGCATATTTCTTTCCAGTTCACACGTCCTACACAGCTGAAGATTATGCTAAGTTGTATATCAGAGAATTGGCTAGATTGGATGGAGTTCCATTATCTATAATTTCAGATAGGGGTACTCAGTTTACCTCTCAATTTTGGAAAGCCTATCAGAAGGGTCTTGGATCTAAGTTCATCTTTTTTCATCTTTTCATCCGCAGATAGATGGTCAGACAAAAGGGACCATTCAAACTTTAGAAGATCCAGGCTAGAAGAGAAAAGGCCAGAATGATCTTAGTGAACTATAAACCGTAGTCCAAGGATACTTTCTAAGTCCTATCCTAGTAGGGTCAAAAGCAAAGGCTTCAGAGACTCTCTTTCTAATAGATTCAGGATGGCTGTTTCCAAGACCACCTCCTGGTTGTCATCGCTCGATCACTTTCTTTTCCACTAAGTGATTGCTTAGGGACCTTAGCGTACAGTTGGATTTCTAGTTGTATTTTTTAGTTTGGGGTGCCAATAGTAGCATAGTTTCTTAGTCATCCTTTCTCTTACGTATTACAATATAGGTGTTTTTCATGCTGCCTTTAGCGGAAAACGGACTTGATGGACAAATAAGGGATAGGCCAAAATTAGTTCTTGAACTATAATGTGAAATAAATTCACTCTGGAGTCATGATTATATGATTGAATGATCAAGAATTCTAATCCGAGCTAAGAACAGGAAATGTCAGTGACTTAAAGGAGTGAAGAGAGCATTATCCATCGAGCTACTTTTTTCCTAGCTTTGTCAGTTTGTCTAGGAGAAGGAGTAAGTTGAGGGCATGTGTCCTTAATTTCAAAGGTAGTTGGGATGACCACTTGTCGTTGATTGAGTTTGCCTACAATAACAATTACCATTCTAGTATTCAGATAGCACCATTTGAGGCTCTTTATGGGCAGAGATGTAGATCACCTTCGGTTGGTTCGAGCTAGGTGAGGCCTCTTTGATTAGGATAGATATGGTGTTTGAAGCTATAGAGATAGTTCAGTTGATTTGAGAGAGATTGAAAGCATCCCACAGTCATCAAAAATCCTATGCAGACATAAAAAAAGAGATCTTAAGTTTGAGGTTGATGACCTTATGTGTTTTAAAGTTTCACCCATGAAGGGGGTGAAGAGATTTGTCAAAAAGGGGAAGCTTAGTCCCCGATATATAGGCCCTTATAGTATTTTGAGTCACGTGGGAAAGGTAGCATATGAGCTTGATCTACCCGCTGACTTGTTATCAGTTCAACTTGTGTTCCATGTGTCCTTATTGAAGAAGTACATAGATGATTCAGCTGTTATAGTCCCTATAGAAAGCACATATATTCAAAATAGCCTTTCATATGAAGAAGTTCCAGCAAAGATTCTTGATCATAAAATTTGTAGACTAAGGAATAAAGAAGTTCCCTTGGACAAAGTATTGTGGCGAAATCAGTCCGTTGAGGGTGATACTTGGGAAGCAAAAGCAGACATGCATAGTAAGTATCCTTACCTTTTATCCATAAACTCAAATTCAGCCAAAGGTAATAGCCTTTCTTAATTCAGTTCTTTTCCAGTCTCAGATTCAGCCATACAACTATCTTCATGTAAATTCATGCTTTCGCAGATTTGTTCAGTCGCTTAGTGTGTTTTAGATTCATTCATGCAGTTTGTTCAGTTGTGCATGCTATCATATAGCCTCAGTATCTTTAGTTTAGCTAGCCATATTCGAGGATGAATGTTCCCAAGGTGGAGATATTGTAATACCCCATAATTTTCCTAGCTCAAATTAGCTCCTAGAATGTCAAGGGTTAGCTTTGAAAATGAATAACTCTTGATACGTGTAGAATTTTCTAGATCTAGATCCACCAATATATAGATATTTGGCTCATATTTCCAATGATACCAATTTCGCCTTAATCTGATACTCGGTTGAGAAGTTATGGCATTTTTAGTAAAATAGTATGGCATTTTGACAGGCACCGCATTGCAGTGAAGGACGATTTTGCAATTGTCAAATTCAAGTGGAGCACCACGATTACGTCATATCGTGGTAAAAGTCTAGTTCCCACTCGTTCTTTTTGCAGTAAGGTGATGCAATTTCAGCACATCGCGGCGATTGCCAAAATGGGACTCATCCCTTTTACAGTAGCCCAACGTTATAGCCCCGCATCGCATTGATGGGCAAAAATGGGCTCGTCCTTTTTCCAGTGAGCTGCCGCGATAGTGGAGCATCACGGTGGGTGGCCAAATTAGGATTTTTCTAGTTTCCGAGTTAATTTTTAAATAGGCAATTTAGTAAATTCCCAAGCCCCTAAGTCATGAATAACACAGAATTAAACCTATTTTAAGCATTCTATGCTCACTTTTAATCAATTTTCTCTTAAGAAAACCGTAGAACCTCAAAACTTAACCTCCAACAAATCCAATTTCCACCATTTTTTCTCCAAAGAAACTCAAAATTCAAGGTTTTCAATTCAAGAATTCATCTTCAAGAGCACAAATAGGGATTCAAGTTCAAGCTTTCTTAGTGATTGCATCAATTAAGGTATGTGGGGTTTATGAGCATGGATTCTCTTTCATCCATGTGCCCAAAACTAGTTTTAATTCCAAATTTACATGATTTTGTATGATTACCCATGAATTTCAAATTAGGGTTCATACCCAATATTGTTAATTGAAGGATTTTGATATTTGAAGCGATTTAGATGATGAATTTCATTTTTATTTTTGTATTTTCATGCATATTGTAGTAATTTCCAGATTTTGAGTTGAATTATCAATATCTTCATAATCAAGCATGAATATTATTATATTTTGACATGAATTTGATGCATGGGTCATTAAGCCTTAGTTGAATATTGCTATTTTATGATTGATTGTGCTATAGACACCCTATGACTAGGTTATCTTTAGATTTTTGATAAAGATTTGATCTTTTGATCTCAATTTAGATATGAAATCCACTTTACAGTTTCAGATCACAGTTTAACTTAACAAATATACAGTTGGTTTTTGTAATAAACCATTATACTAGATTTTAGAGTGGATTTCCAACCGAATGAGCATACAGATTAAAGAGAGTAGTATTTAGCACTGAGTTGGGTATGTTCACATACCCCAGAACTACGAGCCAACGTAGGTTTAGATTATCAGATTATTCCCATTTCTATATGGATGACAGATACAGATGTGATCACTTAGATTAGGTTATACTCCTTGGCAAGATTATGACACCTCTCCTCAACGTGAGGTTTTTCTATAAGGGAACTAGACATTGGAATCCATGATAGCTCACATGGTTTATGTCGATTAGAAGAACCTCTATAATAGTAAAAATAAATAAATAGCTTTTGAGTGAATTTTCCTACAGCTTACAGAAAAGAGTAAAGAATAACAGAAAAACTTTTAGAAACTAAGTGTAGAGGCTCATAGTTTTATTCAGACATTGCTTTATATAAGCCTTTAGCTAACAATTTCAGCTTTCAGATTTCAGCTATAAAAGTGAGTCCTTTCTACACTTAGACAATATGATTTACTGACAGAACACTAGTACAGCTTTTAGAACTAAATATTATGACTCACAAGACTTATAAAGTATGATTTGCTACTCATGATTATGATTCTCAGCTTTCGGATATTCCAGCTTATGTGAGTCATCTACATTTAGCATGCATTGTTTTACTAATTATGATAATGTTGAGGCATTGCTTTACTTATGCATTCACCCCCATATACTCAATACAATCAAGAAGTAATGATCCACATATATGTCTATGCGCTACATTGTCTCATAATGTAGGTTCAGGTGCTCAGTTTTAGCAGCGTGAGTAATTTCGAGCATCTCCATCTCCATCCCGACAATTGGTGAGTCCTCATAGTTCATGGACTTAGTCTTTTAGTTTTTCAGCTTATTAGTATAGATGATTTAGTATTTTTAGACTGTTTGAGTCAGCTGGGAGTCTGTCCTAGTGGCTCTCTAGTTATTAGTAGAAGAGGCTTGTCAGACTACTAGCTTTGATTCATATTTTCAGTATTTATAGATCAGACTCTTGAGTTCAGTATTTTTCAGATATTATATTCAGAAATTTTCATCTTAGCTTATATAGAATTCTATATTTTATCTTTGATTATATGGCTATAATTCTCTATTATGAGCTTTAGATTTAGTAGAAGGCTTAGAGGGTTAGCTTGAGGCTTTTCATAGTCTTGAGCACCATGTGACGTCTCGGGACCCATTTTTGAGGCGTTACAAGAACCTAAAGAATTTGTAATACCCTAATTTAAGACCCCAAAATAAGTAAAATAATTGTTGAATAGAATGAGCAGCCCAATACCAAATCTGTCCCAAAAGCCCAATACGTTAAAGGACCATTTTAGACTTGACTAAAGCAAGTATGTGCATCACCTACTTTGACCTTTTTACAAAACTAAGAACTAAGTAGGTTCATCACCTACTAAGACTCCCTGGACCAGCTTATTGGGTCAAGTACACTACCATCTACTTAAATTAATTCTGGCCCAAATTAAAGAAGGAAAAATAAGGAGAATGGGCAGCGAAAGCCCAATTATTTTTTATCCACAAAGGCCCAACATAATGGGCAAGGAGGTGCATCACATACTTGAAAAATTATGGACAAAAAATGGCCAATAACGTTGGCCAAGAGAAGCTCTTTTTAAAGGGATTAAAACCAGCTCCTTTAGCTCATTTTAACTTCGATATAAGAACAACTTTCTAGGTTTTCTCTATTGTTATCTCTTAGCTATACAACAACCCTACAATTTTACTAGGGTTGTTGGGATTTACCTTCCTTCCAAGATAAAGGTAAGTTAACAAATCATGATTTTATCTTTAGAATACTATGAGAATTATGTTCTGCATGATTAAATAATAAGACAACCCTTTTTAAGTATGACAACCCCATTATTCTTTATTATTAAGAGATTTTTCTCTTTACCTTTGGTTTGTGAGTGAAGGAATCAATCTATTGAAGAGGTATACATTAGAGAATAAACTAACACTGCAATTAAGGTATGACAACTGTCTATTTTTTCCCTTTTCCTATATATGTATGTTGGTAGAGGATTGTGTATATATTGTTGTTAAGAACCCAAGGGATATTGAGTTCAATTTTTGGTTGCCATATTAAGGGATGTTTTGGATCTGTTTTATGTACATATGTTGGGGGGTCTTGGTTGATGTTGGGGGAAAGGTGTGAATAGTATTCATTGAAAGGTAGAAGAAGGGTATAGTGGTACACCACCGAAATAAATGTCGCGTAAGTTTACTGCCCACACTATTTGATATATTGTTTTGATAGTACAATAAAGACAAAACTATTATGGGGGATCTTATAAGAAGTTACATTGCATGTGAATGTAATTGGAGAGGACGGAGGTTGAAAGAACACCCTTGGATTATTTAATTGTGGGTTACTACCCAGTTACTATTTTGGTAAGTTTAAATAGCATGAATGTGTTAATTAGCTACTAATACTAGTTTTATGCTATTGTAGATTAGTAATTTAAAAGGGAGGATGTTAAGTAAAAGTGTGATCAGTTGTGCAACAAGGTATGTACGGTTCATTGATCCTATACTCTTTGGCATGAATCAAACTCTTGTGTTACAAAGTAAGCTTCCTAAGCACTCATCCTTTCAAAGTATACATAAAGATAGCGTACAACCTCCAAGATGACTAAAAGCCTTATTCCAACTCATTAGGGTGTTAAAGTACCTAAAGATGTGTTTATTACTAGACTTACACATTTTCCCTTCTAAATGCTTGCATGATATTGATGTTTTCAACAATAAGATTTATGAGTTATTTTCTTAGCCAACATGGCCTATGGTGTTACTGAAGCTCCTATGTGTTATATTTCTATTATTGTTGCATCCTACCTCATTGTTGCTACATCTAATGCATATTTGTATACTTTTTAATACTGGTCCAAAGTTCCGACTCTAATACATGACCACTAAAACAACAACTTTAAAGATAAAATAATGATTAGAAGTGAATCTATATATTCTTGGGTGGTATCCCAAGGGTGGAAGGAATACCTAGCATGGGTCGATCCCAAAATTATGGGTAGTATCCCAGGGGTAGAAGGATATCCTAGCATGGGTCGATTCCGATTTATGTATTTATGTGGATCGTATCCTAGGGGTTAAAATGCTTAGCATGGGTCATCCTCTTTTACCACTGATCAACTGGTCATTTGTATCATGCCTTATAATTTTATAAAGTAAAGAAGAATAAAGAAAAGTAAAGGATGAAATGTACATGATCCCACAAGTACAAGAAAAGTTGGTCTTCTATGCTTATTTATATAGTTATATATTGATATCTAATTTCGTTGAGCTCTTGTCTTATATATAGTCACTTCATATCGTACATACTCAGTACATTATTTGTATTAGCATCCCTTGTGGGGGGACACTATGTTCCATGCTGCAGGTATAGGTACTCTAGCTAGTAGACCACCCTAGTAGGAGCAGAGGATATCCAACAGCTATTGGTGAGCTCCAAGTTGATTTGGGGCTTTCCGAGTTTGATATATATATTTTGGTATTGTACATTAGTTATGAGTAAGGATGGGGGTTTATCCCAACCTTAACTAAGTCCATGTGTCTTTTAGAGTCTTTGTAGACCAATGTAAATTTAAGCATGGTAGCATTGTTTTGTTTTAACGTTATGGCCTCAACGACCAAGTCTTGCATATGTAGGTTTGGGCTTGCTTATGTGGTTTGTTTTCATAAATACATCATATCCATGCTTAGTAGGACCATTGAATGGTATATTTATATGCATGAAAGTACAAGGGTACGGGTTGGGGCTCTTGATCTGTTACGGCTATGGGTGTATGTCGCCCTAATGGGAATTGAGGCGTGACAAAAGTAGTATCAGAGCAGGTCATCCTAGGGAGTCATCTTCGAAGTCGTGTCTATGTAGAGTCTTTCTTATGGGTGTGTTCTGCACCATATCTCTAAGTAGGAGGCTATGAGGCATTTAGGAGTTACTTTTTCTTCATTCCTTATATCGTGCGATAGAGCCAATAATGTAGGTTGATTTGTATTTAACCTAGAATATTTTTTTTCGCAATATAGTAAAGATGTCGATTATAAGGAGTAAGAGTAAGAAGAGTAAACAAGTAGATATGGCTTTCTAAGAAGGGACGAGAAAATCACCACATAGATATGCTGATCAAAGTGAGGCTCAAGATATGTTTGAATCACAGACTTCTTCTCACATCTGCATATGATTTCTGACGACTCTGGGTTGTTTTCAATCGTTCTCTAATCAACTTAACTTTCTACATAGCTTCAAACACTGCATCGGAACCAAGCAAAGTGACCTCACCCACTTCAAACCAACCTATGGGCGATCTACATGTCCTCCTATAAAGAGCCTCAAACGGGACCATCTGAATGTTGGAATGGCAATTGTTATTATATGCGAACTCAATTAATGGAAAATGCTAATCCCAACTACCATTGAAATCAAGAGCACATTACCTCAACATATCTTCTAGAGTCTGGATGGTCCTATCTGCTTGACCATCTTTCTGAGGGTGGAAAGCTGAACTATGATGGACTTAGGTACCAAAACCCTTCTGAAAGGCTCTCCAAAACTGGGAAGTAAACTAAGTACCCCTATCTAAAATGATGGACAAAGGCACTCTATGCAATTTAACTAACTCTCAGAAATACAACTTAGCATAATCCTCAACTATATAAGATGTGTGAACTGGAAAGAAATGCACTGACTTCATCAATTTATATACAATAACCGAAATTGAATCCCGATGATGACATGAATGGGGTAAACTAGTCACTAAATCCATATTCACCTCTTCCCACTTTCAGGTGGGAATACCAAACTCTTGCAATAAACCACCAGGTCTTTGTTACTCTACCTTAACCAATTAACAAGTTGTACACTTGGCCATAAACTCGGCTATGTCTCTCTTTATACCACTCCACCAATAGATTTCCCGTAAGTCACGGCACATCTTAGTGGATTCGGGATGAATAGAATAATATATGCCATGCTCTTCTGCCTTAATCTGTTATCTCAAATCATCAACACATGGCACACACAATCTACTCTAGTATCTCAACACGCTATCTCCCCCTTGGGAGAAAACCTCTACCTTTTGGTCTTAAACCGACTCCTTCAGTTTGACCAAACTAGAATCCATATCTTGCTTCTCCTTTACTTCCAAGACTACGAAAGATTCGTCATTACTCTGAACCTAAACATTCCCTTCAGCTGAATCAACCAACGTAACACCTAATCTTGGAAAACGATGAACTTCTCAAGCTAACTCTTTCTTGTCATTCTCCACATGAGCAACACTGCCTATGGATAATCTACTAAGGGTGTCTGCCACTATATTGGCCTTTCCTGGATGATACAACACAATTATGTCATAATCCTTCAACAACTCAAACCACCTTCTCTGATGGAGCTTCAAACTCTCTTTGGGTAAACACATACTGCAAGCTTTTTTGATCTGTGAACATATCCACATACACACCATACAAATAATGTCTCCAGATTTTCAAAGCAAACACTACGGCAGCTAACTCAAGATTGTGGGTTGGGTAATTTTTCTCATGAGGCTTATGCTGTCTAGAGGCATAGGCTATGACCTTACCTCTCTGCATCAACACACAACCTAAACCAACTCTGGAGGCATCACAATACACTACAAAACCGTCTGTACCATCTGGTAGTGCTAAGACTGGGGCTATAGTGAGTTGAGTCTTCAATTCGTGAAAAATCTTCTCGCAGGAATTGACCACTAGAACTTAACTTTCTTTTGAGTCAGTCTAGACATAGGAGATGCAACAGAAAAGAAACCTTCAACAAAACGATAGTAATAGCCAACAAAACCCATGAAACTACTAATGTCTGACAGAGAAATTGGTCTAGGCTAATTTTTTACGTCTTCTATATTTTGGGGATCGACTCTAATACCATCGGCGAAAATAATATGACTGAGAAAGGCTACTGATCTTAGCCAAAATTCACACTTGCTGAATTTAGTGAACAATCATGATCTCTAAGGGTTTCTAAGAAAATTCTAAGATGATCTACATGGTCATCCTCACTACGGGAGTACACAAGGATATCATCTATGAATACTATGGCAAACATGTCTAGATACAGTTTGAAAACACGGTTCATGAGGTCCATGAAAGCTGCATGAACATTGGTTAGCTCGAAAGACATGACTAGAAACTCAAAATGACTGTAACGAGTCCTGAAAGCTGTCTTTGGAATATCACTTCCCTTAACTTAAGTTTATTATAGCCGGATCTATGGTCTATCTTTGAGAAATAACTTGCACCTTATAATTGATCAAACAAGTCATCAATTCTAGGAAGAGGGTATATGTTCTTGACTGTGACCTTATTCAATTGATAATAGTCAATGCACATTCGCAAAGAACCATCTTTCTTTCGCATGAATAGGACGGGAGCGCCCCATGGAGAAACACTGGGCCTTATAAAACCTTTATATAAAATATCTTTGATTTGCTCTTTCAACTCCTTAAGCTCGGCGGGAGCCATACGATAAGGAGGGATAGAAATAGGCTGAGTATCAGGGAGAAGGTCAATACTAAATTCTATTTCCCTATCGGGAGATATCCCTAGGAGATCTTCTGGAAAAACTTCAGGAAACTCATTGACCACTCGGACGGACTGAATTATTGGAGTCTCAAACTTATTGTCCTTGACTCAAACTAGATGATAAATACAACCTTTGGAAATCAACTTTCTGGCTTTAAGATAAGATATAGAATGACTCTTGGGAGATACTGAATTTCCTGACCACTCAAAGACTGGCTCATCTGGGAACTGAAACTTCACCACTCAGGCGCGACAATCAATAGAAACATAGTAGGAATGGAGCTAATCCACACCAAGGATAAGATCAAAATCAACCATATATAACTCTATCAAGTCTGCTAATATGACTTTATGAAGGACACTGATAGGACACTTTTTATAGATTTGTTTAGCAACAACTGACTCATCTAATGGAGTAAAAACCAAGAAGGGCTCAGGGATCTTTTCATAATATATCTCAAAATTTAATGTAACTAATGGGGTCACATAAGAGAAACTCGATCCAGGGTTTAACAACACATAAACATCAAAATGAAAGACACGGAGCATACCAGTAATAACATCTGGTGAATCCTCCTGCTCCTGATGGGATGGTAAAACATAAAACTGATTCTGGTGCTAACCGCCACCAGTACTGGATGATGCACCTTAAGGAGGAGCTGGTGCACTATTAGCCTGAGTCTGGGGTCGAACATCCCTATTTCCCTGTCTAGCATGCGGGTACTCTTTAATTCCATAACCCGACTGGACACATCCATAACAACCTTTCTAACTCCACAAACACTCATCCAGATGGGTCTTACCACACTTAGAACACTGAGGATAACTGGTCCTACCACTCACACTATTCTGAGATCTAGACATAAAAGACTTACCCCATTGTTCCTGCCTATTTCTAGGTGCTAGAGCACAGGCTGAAGAAGGTGCAGACATAGATGAACGATTCTAAAACTATGAACGATTTCCTCCTCCGGACCTATCTGTTCTGGACTTCTAATTTACTCTTTTTCTTTTTCTTTCAACTTTTTTCCTTAATCTTCTGTGCGTGCATCATCAATCCTAGAAGATCCATATCTCCAATGAGCATAGTAGTCCTACACTCCTTAACTACCAACCCAGATGCACCGATCATAAACTTACTCATGCTTGACCTAGGGTCAGTCATCTAATCAGGGGCATACTTAGACAACTGGTTAAACTTGAGGTAATACTCCTTCACTTTCATTGAGCCCTGTCTCAGGTTCATGAACTCTTCTATCTTACCTTCCCTCATCTAACGTGGGAAGAACTTGTCTAAGAACGCATCCTGAAATATCTGCCAAGTCATGAAAGCTGCATTTTCCCCTCTACTTTTCTTCCATATTACTACCCAATCATAAGCAACATCCTTCAGTCTAAAGAATGCCAATTCTACACTTTCCTGTTTAATAACATGTATAATTTGGGTGATCTTCTTTACCTCATCTAGATAAAATTATGGGTCCTCACATTCCTTCGACCCAAAGAACTCTGGCGGGTTCATTCTAAAAAAATCTCGAATTCTGGCTGAGTCTAAGTCCCCATCTTACTGGGGTGGGACTGTATCCTGACGGTTACCCTGAACATTAGCTGTCACAGCTTGGGATAGCACCTGTAAGGTAGCCCAAAAATCTATATATGACACATTCTCATTCAAAGGATTTGCAGGTTGAGGTGGTTGGTTATTATTTTTACATATGTTAGCTTGACGAGGAGGCATTTTCTGTCATGTGAAAGCACGAGTTAGAAGCAGATAGAGACACGAAATACATGATGGATCATGAAAAAAGAGATAATTTCCTAAAATGCTCCATATCCCCTTGCTCATAGATGTGGTGCACTTTATACCGATGATCAAGACTCTACGTAATGCGGCTTATCTTACTCCCTAGGACTCTCTAAACCTTATGCTCTGATACCAAGTTTGTAATGCCCCAAAATCTTATTCCCGGGATGCCACACGGTCTTTCGAAGTACAAGTAGTCCTGAGCTAACCCTAGTTGCTTTCTACTAAATCTAAACTCTAAATGAGGAGAAAATATGAATACGAAATCATAATAAATGTGGAAATCTTATCTGAAATAAACTAATCTCACATGTCTAGGAAAAATAATACTATAAAATCATAATTCTGAATCAAAAGTCTAAACTAAATCTAGTAGTCTGACAAGCCTCTACTGACTGAATCTAGAGATTTGCTGGGACAGGCCCCAGTTGACTCAAACTATCTGAAATAAATAATGAATCATCTACTAACAAACTGAAAATCTGAATAGCTAAGTCCCCGAACTGTGAGGACTCACGAACTGTAGGGATTTAGATGAGATGCTAAAAAATGAATCACGCTGCTGAGACTGAGCAACTGAACCATCATTATAAGACAATGTACCACATAAACATATATGTGGATCAGTACTTTGATGATGTACTGAGAATATGGGAGTAAATGCAATAAGTACACAATATCATCACAATTTATAAAATCATGCATGTTAAATATAAATGACTCACATAGGCTTGAGTAATCTGAAATCTGAAGATCATAAATCATGAATAATAAAGCATATAATATGAATCTTGTGAGCCATTACATTCAGTTCTAAAATATGCTCTTTTCTGAAAACCACTACATTATCTTGTCAACTGTAAGGGAAATACTTCATCTCAAGACTTTAAGAAATCTTAAAATCCATAGCTTTCAAAACATATACTTTTATCTTAAGGCTTTCAACCAATAGACTATTTTAAGAGTAGGGGACTTCTTTTAGGACTTTCTTCTAACTGACATAAACCATGTGAGCATTCATGGAGTCCAACGTCTTACCCACGTTGAGGAGCTCTATTCTACCCTTGCCATCAGAATAGAACTTCTTATCTTAAGTGATCACAATCTTAGTCATCCACGTAGAAGTGGGAATAATCTTAATCCTACAGTGGTATGTAGTTCTAGGCATGAAACCTTGATAACATACCCATCTCGTTGCTAAATACTACTCCCATTCTTATGCTTAGGATATTAAGAAATCCACTTCAAAAATAACACAAGGGTTTACAAGAAAAAACAATTATGATTTTTTTTCTTTAACTCTCAAGTCATATGAACAATGTAGATTCTTTATCTTAGCTTAGGACCAAAAGGTCAAATCTTTATCGAAAATCTGAGAATAATCTTGTCATAGGGTGCTCATGGCACAAATAATCTTGAAATAAAAATATTTAATTAGGGCTTAATGACCCATGCTTCAAACTCATGTAAAATCATAGAAAAACATAATGCTCAATATGCTTCTTGAAAATATTTCAACAATATCAAAATAATAAAATCAAGAATGTCAATACCATGCTTAAACTCAATTGGGAAAATATAAAAAATCATATTATACACATAATTATATGAAAATAGTCATGCAATTCAACATTCAATCACTTGAAATCTCATAAGCTTGTAAGTAACAATAATGGGTATAAACACTAACTTGAATTTCATGGAAAATCATAAAAAATTCAGTAAAATTGGAATTAAAATAAGTTTTGGGCACAAGGATGAAAGGATTGTCCTTATTCATAACCCTACATACCTCAATTGATGATCTTATATGCTAAAACTTGAATCTTGGATTTCTATTGATGCTTTGGAGATGAATTCTTAGAGTTCTTGAGTTGGGGATTCTAAATCTTGAATTACCTTGGAGAATTAATGGAGAAATTAGGTTTCTTGGAGAAGGAGCTTTGATGATATAGGGTTTTCTTTTGAGAGAGGGTGGATGAAATAAGCATAAAGTGCTTTGGAATATGTTAAATCTTGTGGTTTAGATGGATTGGGGGCTTGGGAATTAACCAAAATGCCCTCTTTAAGCTTTTAAACAAAACTAAAAAATGCAACATTTTCCAAACTAGGTGGCCACCACGACGTGCTACTATCGCGGTGGCTCACTAGAAAGTGGACGAATGGGAACTGAGCTTTCACCGCGATGCACCACTATCACGGTGCCTTTTAGTTTGCCATTTTGGCCACTGGCGCGACGCGCCAGTATTGCGAAGGCTCACTGGAAATTGAAAAATGGGAAATTGGCCCTTTTCGTAATGCACCAATATCACGGAGGTCCACTGGAATTTGACAATTATGAATTTTTCCTTTCCCGCGATGCGCCAAGTGCCCAGGTGGCATACTGTCAACTTAAAAATACCATAACTCCTTCACCGAGTGTCGGATTTGGGTGAATCTAATATCAATGTAAAGCTTATTCAATTTAAATGGAAAGTCTAAATCTGGAAAATTCCACATATAAAAAATATTATTTATTCTTGAAGATATCTCTTAACGTTGTAGGAATGAATTTAAGCTAAGAAAGTTTGGGGTATTATACAATTTTCATCTAATTAACTTGAGATCGAGAGAAGATACTTAATATGAGATCAAGAATAAATGTTAGTAATGCAACACTCTGATACTGAGAGGAGATGAGTTAAATTCATCCAAACCAAGGTCAAGTTATAGTTAGGCGATATATAACTTGTTAGATTTTGTATTCAAGGCACCAAAATAGTTTGACGAGCATGAAAAGTCTGTGAAGTTAGGAAGTCAGTGGGAAAACAATCCTAATGATTGTATCATATTGATAATAACTCTAATGGCCTAGAATTGTTATTGTTACTATTACTTCACAAAAATCCTTTTTTACTTTTTGCAATTTCCAATTACATCAACAAGTTTGTGATAGATTTTTGACCTATTCCTAGGATCGACCCCAACCTGTTTGGGTTTTATTTTTGACTAACAAAAACCTTATACTTTCTAGGTGGTATAATTTGGGTGATATCACTCTCAACTAGTAGAGAAATCAAAATGTGGCAGCCTTTTGATTGACCAAGCTATTGAAATGTAAAATATCAAAATTATAAGATGGGTGCCTAACTGTAAAGTAAAATTTGCATATTTGGAGGTGGACCCCTTGTCTAAAAAGTAAAATGCTCATACTTAAAGGTGGATACATTGAAAAGAAAAGTAAATTGCTTTTATTTATATGCAGGCCCATGAAAAAAAGAAGAATATTTTGTATATGTTTTTCTGTAAGAAAGGTTAAAATGTAAAGATGTAATGACCCTCTAGGTTATTTTCTGTATTTCCACTCATTCTCTATCTATATCTTTCCTATATATTTTCTAAGTCATTTATGACTTATTGGAACTGACAGTTTGGCTACAAAAAAACTTATTTCATTTTTAGAGCCAATTTCTTTTTTAAAGCCTTTGCTAGTTCAAATTGGTTGTCGAGCAAAAACTTCTATTAAATGACCTTTTCTAATTCTAATAGGTCTAATGGATTTGTTACATTAATTTTAGGTTAGGTGGACCCTTGGTTCGAGTCTTGAGACTTTCAGACTTATTTCGGGCTATTGGTCAGAAGTTAAGAAAAATAGCAATTGGGTGTGGGACCCACTTGTCGTTGAATTGACCTTAGATAGAAATTTTAACTGCGCTATTGAGTCCAAAACATTAAGTTTGATAGGGTATCATAGTTTATTTGCGCATATGGGATTCCAGATTAATCTCGAGGAGTTGTCGGAGACTTAGAAAATTTCCAAGTCTCCAGCTGGTGCTAGATATCTGGTGTGACCTCTAAAGTGTCCCTTTGGGGACTTTAGCCATGGGCCCTTTAGTTTCCAATTGGGCCCTTTAGTAGCCCATCCACCAGGTGCCGATTTAGCGTCCTGTCTCATGGGGATGGGTACAATTTTAGCGGCGCTCAGGCTCTTTTATGATGACTACTAAAGCAGTCTAGTGTCCTCTATAGAAGCATCTGCGTACTTGGGAAGAGTATAAATACCTCACTTAGTCTAATTTTCAATATTCTTCTCCCATTCCTTAGAATATGAAACTCTAAAAAATGGAAACTCATGGAAGAGTCAATGTGGGAGGTTTTGGAGCTTGGGTAAAGTTTATTAACGCGTTTCTCCTTTGAATTTGTGGTGAGCTTCCATTATTTTCATGATTTAATTCTTCAGTCCTATCTAAATTTCTAAAAGTTTGGTCGCTTGATTTTAGCACCATTATAGCTTGAAATTCACTCATTTTTAGCGTAAAGGTTCCATGATCATAAAAGAGCGTTGTGTTGGTTTTGAAAATGGAATTTCTGCAAGCGGACCCGATATGATATTTTTATGTAATTTTGGACCCAAATCACAATGGTGTAATATAGGTATCATTGTTCTCATTTTTTTGAGTAGATTGTATTTTTCATAGCGTGGCACCTTGTAGAAGTTTATTGGAAAGGAAAATTAAAGGTTTAGTAGATTCTTCGGGCTTTTCTTCGGCATTCTAGTAGGCTAGGTTCACCTTCTTCATATATTGAGCTATCTAATAGAATTATTATGATATTATGCTAGATATGTGGCAGGATTTAGGGGTTAGAAGTATGAACGAGAATATTTGGATTAGTTGAACCATTTAGGTTATCTTAAAATTGTAAATTAGGAGTAATTAGCTTAGTTACTTATGTCTATGGTGAATTTAGATTCATGTATTATGTTCAGAATGGAAATTCCTTGGTTTCTTAAGCTATGTGAAATTTCCTCAGTTTCTCATGTTTGAGTGGAATTGGTCTTAGTTGCTTAAGTTATGGGAAATTATCTTAGTTGCTATTATTTTAATTGGGATTGACATATTTTTTCCTGTTTGGTAAGGATTACTATCTTAGGGATATTTATGGCTTATTAAACATCAATAAATGAACTTAGAAACCTTAGCCTAGTTTGGGGTAGAAGTTGTCTAAAATGAATTTTGGAGATTAGAAGTGGTCCCCTCTGGCCCACCTTAAGCCAAGACTTGTGTTAGCCTTGTAGACTTATTTACGCATGATATACTTTTATTAATATTTGATTTGGGACTTGAGGAGATTAAATATATATTTAATGAGTTTGTGGTTAGATATTGAAAGATTGATTCTAATTCCGGATATGATTTATGGAAATGACTAATCATATGGCTTAAATACATATGATTATTGATATGGCATCCGAATATAATTAATGATATGATTTATAGATATGCCTAATGAGATGTCTTATATATATATATATATGAGTATTCATATGGCTTTAAATATAATTTATAAATATGACTAATGACATGGCCTACATATATATATATATATATATATGATTATTAATATGGCTTTCAGATATGATTAATGATATGATTTACAGAGAGTGGCTTATATATTTGATTATTGATATCGCTTTTGGATATGATTACCGTTATGACTAATGATATGGCTTATATATATGATTATTGATATGGATTCAAGATATGATTAATGATATGGCCTATTGAAATGCTTAATCATATGGTTACATAGGTGATTAGTGATTTAGATTATAAATATGATTAGCAAACTTATACATATAACCATTGGAATAATTTATGAATATGACTAATGATAATGCCTATGGGAATGGTTATTGGCATGACCTTATCAATGCAATATTGGTATGGCTCATGGGTGTGGGTATTAATATGACTTATGGGTGTGATTCTTGGTCTAATGTATAGATACAAGTAAAAGGGATGATCTTTAATTATAGTTCATTGGTATAGTCTAGTGAGTTAGCTTATTGATATGGCTTCTAGATAAGGTTCGTTGATACAGTTAATATATATATATATATATATATGAGTTGCAGTTCTAGTCCTGCGATTGATAAAAATGATGATAATATTAATAAATCAAGTTTTGATTTATGTTTGGCTAATAATTATAATGATGATGATGTTATTGAGCTTCAATTCAAGTATGACATTAGGAGTTATTATGGTAAGATATGGTTCGGGCGGATTTTTTGTTATGGCATGATAATTAGTACTTTATGTTTATTGGTTTCTTAGCCTTCTTGATTGTACCCTCTAGGATTATGGGGGCCTGCATTGGGTTATTTACTTTTCTGCACTTATTGTCTTCTGGGTCCCAATATTGTAGTTTTAATTGTATGGCCTTTATTCTACCATTTCATATATATTGATATATTTATGTATAGTGTTATTGGAGCTTATTTATAGTTTTTCTCTTTTACTTTGGCTTAACTTATTTTATCTTGTATCTTATCATATTTATATCATGATTTAGCTCAATCAGTCGATGATTCCTATTGAGTATCCGTGGTTTTGGTACTCACACTACACTTTTATACATTTTTGGTGCAGATCCGAGTACTAGTTGTCATCGTTGATTCGATGCTCATGCAGGGTTAATCTTTTAGATTAGGTGAGCTCTTGGAGTCGGAGTTACCCTTTTTCCTTTTCTTATCTATGTCTAGTCATTCACCTTCGAGATGAATTATATTTGACTATTTAGTACTCATAGTTCATTTGTAGTAGCTCTAGTACCGACATTACTGAGTCATTGGATAGTTGCCAATTTATCTATCTATCTATTAGACCATTATGATTGTATTATTTCTATTTAACTCTTTAATTGTTAGTTTCCATCTTTTAGGCCATTTCCCACCAACTTAGACCATTGCATCTAGCTCTGAGCTATACTGACGGGATAGAGTAGGTTCTATCACAGCTCATAAATCGGGTCAAGAGAGAAGAAGACATAATCAGGTCTTGACTTCAGTTGGTACCAACAAATAATAGTGTTCATAAGAATTCACTCATTTTCTTCCCAGCTAACTAAGATCGATTTTAAGGTAATTCCTATAATTTTGAGTAGTATCTCATACATACCTAATTATCAAGATTTTATTTGTCTTACTTCAAATAAGGGTTTCAAACTATACCTTTCCTCATATTTGATGCTTGATATTCTTTATTTTGCATTGTTGCCACTCATATTGTATTTTCTTGGACTTCTTTTGAATCTAGTGTTGGAGTCTTTTCCTCCTTTTTGCTATATTTTTTTTCAAAGATTCTCCACCTTTGTTGGAGTTTTTTTTTGTTGGGAGTTTTTGCTCTTTCTTCTTTGAAGTCATATTTTCATTTATGTTCTTATGGATTCTGTATCCCTTACCATTGGCATCTTTGATCTTAGATCTTATTCACAATATCTATATATTTAATGTGCTTAAGCAGGTTGGTCCATGATCTTAGGTTGATTTATGCGCCTAAGTCTCATTATGTATATGTAATTGGCCTTTATTTGAGGATTTCTTTCATGTGTAATAAGGTGATAATATATAATTGAGCATCTATATGTTAAACTACTTGAGTATAATGTTTAAGGTGTGTTTAAAACATGTTTGGAACCAAAATGGCCACTTAGAGTTAAGACAAGAAAACTAGTGTTACTTCTTGAGCTAGGTGTTGTCTAGTGTATCTCGTTGAATTCTACCATGTTGAATGCACTAATTCATCTTTTTGATGTTATAGGAGACCTTGAATGATTTTAAAATCAATTTTGGGAAGCTAAAGAAGCTGAATTTGAAGTATAAAGACACCAAAAAAGCGAGGAATGCAAAGGCAAAAGCAAGGAGTTATGATGAAATCTTGAAAATTTTGTGCCATGGGTGTACCTCGCCCTTAGACATTTGAGCTAAGGGAATTCCGCACCCTTATACATAAAATAAAAGATCTCAAAATATTGTGCATCTACTTTAAGGGAATTTCATGCCTAAACACGAAGCAACACTAGTGTGACATGCCTATGGCCACAAAATGGGCTATTGGCTTCTTATTATTAATAGAACACTTTTATCTTGTTGTAACCCTATTGTGACATGACCATGTTCACCTTAGACTACTTTTGGGGCTAAAAATACACTAGAGGAGGTTTCTTTTAGGATTCTTCATCATTACTTTAGTTTAATTTTTGTTTTTATACATGAATTTCAATCTTGTGATTCGTTGTAAATCCATGAGTGGCTAAACACCCTCATGTAGGGTTGAATCCAAGAACATGAATACTTAAGATTATATTTGTTTTTGTTTATGTTTATTATCATGTGCGGTTGTTCATGTATCCTTGTTATTACTATTCTATGGATCTATAAATCTTAGGATAAATCTATATTTCTATAGTGAGCCTGGAAGGACAAACTATAAATTAGAACGTGGGATGTATGGAGTGGGATATTAAATGTCAAAGGGATTGAAATTACTATTTGCTTTTCAGATAGAAATACACCTAATTTCCTTATTTGGTTTATATATGAGTTAAAATATAAATGTGTTTCACTAAGTACTCACATCCCCGATCAATGATGTAGTTGTGGGGCTAAGTTAGATAGAAGATTAGAGGCTCAGAAGACCGTAGTATTTTTATCAACCCAATGAATCCATAACCAAGATAATTAACTAAACCAACAAAATTATATATCTAAGTAGGATCTTTCATAGTGCCTTGACCCTAGATTTCTCCCCATTATTTTTCATGAACTTTATAATTCCAATTTTTGTATGGTTACTTTAAGTTTTCAAATTTCAAACATTATTTGTTACTCTTGCACTTGTTTAATCTTTGTATTAATACTAGAATTAGATTTTTGCTGAGCACAAGTCCTTATGGGATCGGTACTTGACTTTTAAAGGCCACTTTACTACTTGTATGACCACGTAAACTTATGTGTGCACTAGGATACAACAAGTGTTTGGTTCTATTGCTAGAGTTTTAAAAATTGGCATCTTTCTAATTTTTAGTTTCTCTATGTTTATTTTCACAGGTGCTAACAACTTGACCTTAGGTTCTGAATTTGCAGGTACAAGTTTGAAATTCAAGTGAGATGGCAAGGAAAAGAAATTTGGTTGACCCATATCCAGAACCTGAGTGATGCTTCAGTTGAGGAGAAAATTAGTATTTCTCTATCGAATAGCTCAAATTCATCAGGAAGAAGTTATTCCTAGACCAATAGATTAAGATCAACCATCCCACGGGACAGTATGCAAAGTATCTCGCTCGTAGACAATGTTACCTCTTCTATCCACAAACCAAAACTTGGCGGTACTTTCAAGCTCAAATAGAACATGGTGTAGTTATTGCACTGTAGTGATTAATTTACAGGCATGTCACATGAGGATCCACAGTTCTATTTGCAGAATTTGTTAGAGATTAGTGATACCTTTATCCCTACTAGAGTTTCCCCTGACTATGTGAGGCTAACTCTCTTCCCTTTCTCACTTGTGAGGGAAGCAAAGAAATGGTTGAATGAAGAAACTTCAAACTCCATAACTACATGGGATGATCTAGCAAGGAATTTCCTCATCTGATTCTTCCTATCTATCAAGAATGCAAGGTTACATAATGAGATTTTTAGTTTTAAACAAAATCCAAATGAGAACTTATATCTTGCTTGGGAGAGGTTCAAATATCTTATCAAGGATTGACCACATCACCAAAAGAAAAATGAGGTAATAGCTCATACTTTTATTAGAACTTTTGACCATAACTCAAAAAATCTATTAGAATCTGCTATAGGTGGTTAAACTTTAGAGAAAACATATGATGAGCCTTATACTCTCCTGAATAGAATTGCACAAGGAAATCCTGATTGGAATTGTGATATTTCAAGATGTGTGGTGAAAAGTATCCAGGTATGATTGAGGTTGACAGTGTCACAACTTTGGCCCCTAAATTGTCAGCCTTGCAAAACTAAATCATGTCACATTTTAGTAAGTTGGATATGAACCAACCTTAGGCTTAGGTACATGCAGTTCAGTAGATCCCATCTTGGTTTGATATTTGTTGTATTTGTGGGCCACTTTGCAGCCTATGGGGAGCAAATCTCAATTTGGTGAAATTTGTGGAAATACAAAAAAAGGAAATTTGAACTATGGTAATTCCTACAACCACAAGAGGCAGAGTCAGCGCAAATACTCATGGGGAAATAATAAGGCTGAGTTCCAACAGCAAAACATGTAAGCCAATAATATTGAAAATTCCTAAAAGAAGATCCTGGCGAATCAAGAACAAATGGCTATAGAGATTGAAAATTAGCAACTTGTCCAAAAACAACTTAGAGATGCAGTTAGGAAAGTTAGTTCAGGTGCAAAGTACCAAACCCTAAGGGGGTTTGGCTAGGGATAAAGACAATATGAAGTAGGTAATAATACTCACCTTGAGGAGTGTTAAGGATCTAATTGACAGGCCTCCCATGAAAAATAAGGAGGTACAAGTAGGGTTAGTCCCAAGGAAGGAGAAACAAGTTGCATCTAAGAGGCTAAAAATTTAGGGAAGTCTGAGTAATCTAAATCTAAGGTAGTTGAGTATGTACAAGAAAGACGACATCCAAAATTCCATCAAAGGTTAAAAAAGAAAAATGAGGATGCATGTTTCAAAAAGTTATTTGAAACATTCAAAGAACTTCTCATTTACCTTCCATAGTTAAATGTTTTGAAGGGTTATGCCTAACTATGCCAAGTACTTGGAGAATGTGGTGACAAATAAGGGAAAGCTGGGAGACATTGAGATGGTGGCACATACCGAGAAGTGCAATTTATTATGATGAGGAAGATACCAAAGAAGCTGAAGGACCCAGGGAGCTTTACTCTTCATTTATAAATTAGTGGTAATTATATGGTCCATGCTTTGAGTGACTTTGGGGAAAGCATAAATTTGAGGCCCATGTCTATTTTTTATACTCTCGACTTAGAAAAGTCGAGGCCCTATTCTATGGAACTCTGATTAGTGGATAGAACAAGAGTGCAACCTGAAGGAATCATTGAACACGTTCTCATTAAGGTTGGTAAGTTAATCAATCCTGTTGATTTTATTATACTTGATTATGATGAAGGTGATAGGGTTCTAATCATATTAAGATGTCTATTCCTGGCGACAGGAAGAGCACTAATTAATGTTAGAGAGGGCACTCTGAAAGTGATACTGGATAATGAAGAAGTGATCATCAAAGTATACAACCCACTCAATCCACCTTGATAATCGTGGTTATAAAAGTGGATGAGTGTGGGGTGTAGTGCAAACCATCAATGAACTCTTTAGACTATCTCATAGAATTGTCCGAGCCACCACTTAAGCTCAAAGTTGAAAATAAAAAAGAAAAGCCTGAAAAGGCTATTATTGAGAAAGAGGCAGACCTTGAGAGTACACACTCAAAAGGTCAGAAAAGAGTGAGAAAATGGTCTTCGAGTAAGAGGAAGATAATAAAGAATTATAGATGACATAGTGATGAGGGTCGTTCCACGTCACTAAATCAGGCGCTACTTAGGAGGGAACCCAAGTTAAGGTAGGTATTTTATTTTCATATTTTCTTTTTATTTCACGTTTATTTTTTATTTTGTGAGTCACAAATTAATGGGAAGTTTGAGTACCAGATACCCAAGATAATGAGCATGGATAATATTAGGTTTGGGTTTCATCGAACCTCATTGACGATAAAGATACCATTAGCTAGGTCTAGAGTCCCAAAGGAGTATTTTTATCCTTACTTTTGACTAATAGTTGGGGATAAATTATGTTCTTAAGTGTGGGGTGAGGATATTCTCGTGGTTTAGGATGAATTACTTCTATAAGATTTTAATTCTTTGTTGTTTTCTAGATTTTGACTAAATTTGAAAAAATATTACAAAAATATTTTCTCTTTATTTATTTTTAGGGTTAGTTTATGTTAGCATAGTAGGGGCACACATCACCCAACCTTTGGTTTTTCTTTTTGTTTTTTTTTCGAGAAGGGGAGTGCTTTTGAGCCTAGTACTCTTTTTTCATTTTTAGGAGTAAATTTTAAAATTTTTGTATCAGGAATGAGTGAGATTCTATTGCCAGTTGCTATGTGTGATTAGATGAGGCAAGTGGTCATGATTTTAAAAAACATGTTGGTTGATGTTAATGACTATTTTTGAGACACCTAGGCTCATTTATGTGACTTTTATGTGATTTTGGATTAATTCTGAATTCATGCTATTGCTTGGTCTATGCCTATAATGACCCTACTTGAGTTGAGCATGTGTCATGTATGTGTAAGGTTTTTGTTGTATATTCATTGTTATATTTTGATGCCTAGAATTTGTCTGGTGTCTGTACAAAGCAAAATAAAGAATGTCAGGTTTGGGAGATGATATAAGCATTTCTTTGATAGCCATTTTCATAACCATTTTGCCTATCCTTGTTGCATGATCTTAGTTAGAACCATTGATCCTTTAGCCTATTCGTTGGTAGCCTCAAATGTATCTTATTCCCCTTCTTTGATTGACCATAATTTTATCCAAAGCTCCTAAGTGCTTTAGTTGAAATAGATAAGGTTAAGAATGTAAATTTTTAGAAGAAAAGAGGTGAATGTAAAGCCCTAAAATAGTAACTATTGGTGTTAAAAGTTGATGTGTGTGGTTGGGAGTGATGTAATGAAAAGAAACAAAATTGTGCTAAATTGAATCATGTGTTGATAAAGACTACTCTCTCCTTACTAAATGTGAATTAGCTTAAAAGCATAGGGGCTAAACAAAAGATCATGGAAAGATAAAAGTTTGTCACTACCCGAACCAATGCCAGGCCGTAACGTGTATCTCAAGTCCATCATCGGCCGGGGACCACCCCTGTAACTAGCCAAAAAAACAATATTCCCAACGTCAGATGAATTTCGAACAAATAATGAGGATAAGTTAAGAATAAAGGGTATTTATAAAACCGATGACCAACGATCGGACAAAATAACAGACCAACATCACCCAAGTCCACAGTAATTCAACAAAGCCTTCTAACAAAGAACCAAAAACCAGTCTTGGTCGGGATATGTCTCCAACTCTGACAGATAACACTGACAATGATAATGTTAATCATAATAAAACTGTCAACTCTAATCTATGAGAAGAACTGATGAAATGTCTAAGTCTTCCAAAATAGGAAAGCTCACCACTTCACCACAACAAACCGATGGACTAAGCCGATCCATCTAACTCTGCACAGGAAAAGTAAACTTTCCTTAGGACCCTGCATCGCGTGGGGATACAACATCCGGTAATGGTTAGTGGTGTGAACACTAGCATGAAACTCAGGGATAGGGGAATAAAATAATGCCATGATCAAGATTTCAAAATCAGTCAAAATCCCATGCATAAAACCATATCCATATGCATATATACATATATCACATGCTGGGATAGGGAACAAGGCTTAACATGCACTTTAAAACTTCAACCTAAATTGTGTAGCTCAACCTTCATAATATAAGAGGCACCCACGGGCTATATGGTCCAATCTCTCCCCATATGGTAGGGCCGCTGTATGTGTAGCCATACGAACTAGAGGGTATACATATGCACTATGGGGGATTCAAACTTCCCGTCATATCAAGGTGCCACAAGCACCCAATCATGTAATATAATATGGGGAAGTCAAAGCTCCCAATCGTAGGATAATAATAAGGTTGACTCAAACTGCCCAATTATTTAGACCCCCACGTCGGCAACCGCAATTTGCAATGTCATCCCCTAAGGACCTCCACTTTCACGACTCAGCTACACAACCCTCATTAAAGACCACTTAAAATAATTATCATAAATTCTGAATTCATTGAACCATTATACACATTTAGGCATACATTGTTGGTATCATCATACCAACTAAAATTGCAAGGTAACATCAACATGCCAAACCAATCATAATTATTTGGGGGAATTCACAACCCCCTTGTTTTAACTTAAAATCATTATAATTCATTAGTTTTTCATATTATGCAATAGTTCAATATGGATACTTTTCTTATTTAAAAACATATTTCACTATATGGGACTGAGTTCATAACCACTTCAAAGTCAGAAGTTTGGGAAAATTACAATCCCTTAGTTTATTCACCATACCCATGAATCAAATTGATTTTAAAACCACTATTTAAATGAAACCCATGCAAGGACAAACTTGAAACATCACATAAGCAACAATTATTCAAGACTCTCAACCCATGTTTCAAAACCAACCTCAATATCATATGAACAACACTTTAAAATATATGATTTTAACGAATTAGCAATTAGTGGAAGAGTAACATGCCTGAAATACCAAGTTTCATGGAAAGAATTTAATCCTTGATCTTTTGGATTACCTACTTCTTGGAAACCATAAGTATGGCTTCTTGAGAGACTTGAGAGATCTTTGGTAGTGTTTGAGTATGTTATGAATGAGAAATAATCCCCTTAAGTTCCTTATAAATGCGAGGTTTTAATTGGGTGAGAAAGGAATTGTCCAAAGTGCCCTTAATTTAGAAACTGAAATTTACTCGTCAGTGACTACGGGTCACTTTATGACTCATTATGACTTGTTATTACGAGTTGTAGCCAAGACAATTTCTAGGGCACCTAGACACTGTTGACCCTATGACTCAACTGCTACATCTCATAATAGAACCCTATGACTCATGGTGTCCAGTCGTAGATAACACATAACCCATTTCGAGTAAATACTGGACATCCTACGATTCGTACCCAACGACTCATAACGAGTGCTTATGGCTCTTAGTGAGACATTTGTACTCATAATAGAACTTTGTTACACACTTATATATTTTGTTACAATTTGGTCAAATGACTCATCAAAACTCCCTACGACTCGTCAGAGGAGTCGTAGTTAGGACAGTGGAAAAAATTTCTGAAATTATTAAGGACCAAAAATCCGGGGTGTTACTTACTCTCCCCTTAGGATCATTAGTCCTTGAATGATAGGACAAGGCATTTATTTGCATGATTTGACACCAAACACAATCACACTTACCTTTAACAAAGACAAAAAACAAAGATGTTAAGGAACATACAAACCTCAAGCACAATTATCTAGAACGGGGAACAAGACCAGATACTCAGACTTCATGTCCTCATCGGCTACCCAAGTAGCTTCTTCAACCATTTGGTTCCTCCAAAGAACCTTTACTGAAGCCACATCCTTAGTCCGCAACTGATGAACTTATCGATCTAAAATCTTGACTGAGACTTCCTCATAGGACAAGAAATCTAAAATACACACCTCCTTCAAAGGAACTACCATTGAAGGGTCACCCACACACTTTCTTAACATTAAACATAAAACACCGAAAGTATGGAGCTTAAACTAGAAGGCAACTCTAATTCATATACAACATTACCAAATCTCTTCAAAACCAAGTATGGACCAATATAACGGGGACTGAGTTTCCTCTTCTTACCAAACCGTATCACTACCTTCATGGGAGATACCTTCAAGAACACCCAATCCTCAACACCGAACTCCAACTCTCTTCGCCTCACATCCGTATAGGACCTTTGGAGACTTTGGGTGGACTTAAGTCTATCCCCAATCACCTTCACTATCTCCATGGATTGGTGAACCAAATCAAGACCAAATAATTTATTTTCACCGACCTCAAACCACCCAATAGGCAACCTACACCTCCTACCATATAAGTCCTCAAACGGGGCATACAAATTTTAGAGCGATAACTATTATTGTAGCCAAATTCTATGTAAAACAGGTGGTCAACCCAACTACCACCAAAATAAAAAACACAAGCACAAAGCATATCTTCCATGGCATGAATTATCCTTTCCCCTTGCCCATCTGTCTATAGGTAGAAAATGGTACTAAAGGTTACCTTAGTCCCCAAACCTCACTAGAATGCCCTCCAAAAGTGAGGTAAGAACTGAGTACCTTGATTAGATATGATGGAAACTAAGGTACCATGCAACTTCACGATCTCCTTAATGAATAATTTTGCATAATCCTTATGAAGAAATTAGTCCTCACTAGCAAGAAGTGAGCAGACTTATTCATCCGATCAACGAACCCAAATCAAATCAAATTACTGGCGAGACCGTAGAAGACCAATAAAAAAATCCATATTAATTATCTGCCATTTCCACACCGGCAGCTCAATCTCTTGAGTCAACCAATCGGGCATCAAGTGCTTCACCTTCACTTATAGACACACTATGCAATTAGCCATAAAATTGGCCATATCCTTCTTCATATTACTCCACTAATAAATATCCTTAAGATCATGATACATTTTTTTCGAACCAAGATGAATTGTATAACATGACTCATGATCTTCGACAAAAGTTCTTCCTCGCAACCCATCGATATTGAGAATGCACAACCTCCCTTGGTACCTCAAGATACCATTACCACCAATCTCAATGACCATCACCTTCTGCCTACCCATATTATTCTTAATTTTCATCAAAATAGTATCCAATATCTGTTTCTCTTTTGCCTCAACACAAAGAGATAACTTTTCCACCTTTTGAACAATCGCACCACCATCCTTAAAATCCAAAAGATGGATTACAAGATTAGCTAAAACGTGAATATCCTTTACCATATCCTGCTTCTCCTCATCCACATGAGATAAGCTCTCCATGGACAACTTGCTAAAAGCATCGGCAACTACGTTAGCTTTACCTATATAATAATGAAGTTGTCATAGTCATTGAGCAACTCAAGCCACCTCCTTTGCCTGAGATTTAGTTCCTTTGGGGTGGACATGTATTGTAGGCTCTTATGGTTAGAAATAATATCAACATGGACCTCACACAAATAATGCAACCAGATTTCTAATGCAAACAACATAGATAACAATACCAGATCATGAGTTGGATAATTCTTCTAATGAACTTTCAATTGTCTAGAAGCATAAGCAACCACCTTGCCATGTTTCCTCAACACAAAACCCAATCCTACCCGGTACGCATCACAATATTACACAAAAACATCAGCGCACTCAGGTAGAGTTAAGACTAAAGTCAAAGTCAACTTATCCTCAGCTTCTTGAAACTACTCTCACAAGCATTAGACCATATAAATTTCACTTTTTTCTGAATCAACTTAGTGAATGGGGGAAACAACAGAAGAGAAACTCTCTAGAAACCTTATATAATAGACGTCTAAACCCAAGAAGCTCCAAATATCAGTTGGAGTCGTGAGTCTAGGCCACTTCTTAACCACCGTGACTTTTTGTGAATCCTCCATGATCTCTCTAATAGAGACAACATGACCTAGATAAGTCACAATATTTAACTAGAACTCACTCTTAGAAAATTTTGCAAACAATCATTGATTTTTTAAGTTTTGCAACACAAGGCGGAGGTGATTGGCATGATCCGCTTCACTCTTGGAATACATAAAAATGTCATCATAAAGACAATCACAAACAAATCTAAGAACTGACAAAAAATCCAATTCAAAAGATCCATGAATGATGTCGGGGCATTGTTCAAATCAAAGGACATTACTAAAAACTCAAAATGACCATACCAGATTTGAAAAGTAGTCTTAGGGATATCGACTTCCCTAATCTTCAACTAATGATAGCTTGACCTAGGATCAATCTTAGAAATAAACTTAGCACTCTGAAGCTGATCAAACAGATCATCAATACTCGAAAGGGAATATTTATTCTTCATGGTCACCTTATTCAGTTGGTAGTAATCAATACACATCAGAAGGGACCGATCCTTCTTACGCACAAAAACAATAGGAGCACCCCATGGAGATACACTAGGGCGAATAAAACCCTTATCTAGAAGATCTTTCAATTTCTCCTTGAGTTCCTTCAATTCATTTGGAGCCATTCTATAGAGAGGGATAGAAATAGGATGAGTACCTGGAAGAAGATCAATCCCAAAATCAATTTCCCTATGGGAGGAATACCAGGAAGATCATCGAGAAATACCTAAAAAAATTCACAGACTACAGGGACAGTCTGCAAAGAAGGACCTTTGGATCTAGAATCCTTAACATGCACTAAGTGATAGAGGCACCCTTTAGAAAACTATTCCCAGGCTCTAAAATATGAAATAAACCTTCCCTTAGGTACTAGGGAACTACCTTCCCACTCTATCATCAACTCATTAGGGAAATGGAAACTAAACTTTTGGGTCCAACAATCAAGAGATGCATAGAACGAATGCAATTAATCTATCCCCAAAATAATATCAAAGTCTAACATGTCCAACTCTATCATGTCTACCAAGGTCTCCCTACCATAGATCGACATCACACAACCTCTACCCTTTTAGACATAATGTAGTCACCCATTGGGGTGGACATAGAAAAAGGGTCTAATACATTCATGATCAAAACTAAAATGGATAGACACATAAGAGGTCACATAAGAGAGGGTAGACCTAGGATCAAGTAGACTATATATATTATAAGAGAAAATTTTAAGCATACCAGTAACAACATTAGGGGTCGCTTTAGAATCCTAGTGAGTGGCAAGAGAGAACAGACGGTTTTGACCCGTGCTGGAGCCAGGAATAGAAGTAGCACACTTGGTACAGGACCTGATGAAGTAGCAACAAGAATCTTATTTTCCCTAGAAGAATGCCTAGAAGGACAATCCCTCTGTATATGACCAATCTAACCACATTTAAAATAGTTGTTCCTCGCTCTTTCATAAACACCATAATGCACTTGACTACAAAAACTACAAGAAATATATGATGGAGCTGACTGAGCACCACTAACTTAAGGCTGGGCTCTTAGTGCTCTAAACCCACTATTATACTAAGAATGATGATCACCTGATGGTTTTGGATAAGGATAACTATCCATGGAGTAGGAACCAAAATTTCCCCACTTCTTCTTGACTACTTTCCATCATCTCTAATACTATGCTACTGACCTTCACCCCATTCCAAGTAGCAAAACTTCTTACTATGTCTTTAGCTTATTTTTTCTTGCTTTTTTTTCCCACTAGTTGCATATACACCATAAGTCTAGAGATGTCCATATACTTGTTCAACTCATGGGAAAACCCAGAGGCAAACTTCCTCATTCTAACCCTCATGCTAGACAACACTTTTGGAGCATAACATGATAGTTAATGAAAATTCAAGGCATACTCCTTTACTGTCATGCTACCTTACTTCAAATTCATGAATTCCTCAGCCTTCACCTCCCTTAACTCTCGAGGAAAAAAGATATCAAGAAAAGTAGAAGATAAGTCATCCCAATAAGAAGACTCGGTATCATCTCCCCTAAGTTGTTCCTAGTATTCATACCATTGAGATGTTACATCCTTCAAGTGATAAGTTGCGAACTCTACACACTCCACATCAGTAACATCTATCATACGAAAGATTTTTTCCATCTTATCAATGAAATTTTGAGAATCTTTCTCAACTTTAGAACCAGTGTAAATAGGAGGACTCACGTTATAAATTTACCAACTCTAGTAGCCTCGAAGGATGGAGCAATAGAACTAAATCTCTCAGTCTAGAAAGCCACCAACTCAGTAAGCTAATGAATTGACTGGCAAAACTCAGCATTAGCCATACCAGCTTGAGGTGCCAGAGGAGGGATAGGAGGAACCGGTGGAGATCCATCAAGGCAATTAGAAGTAGCGACCCTAGACTGGGTCTAAACTCATGTAGTAGGATAATATCAGTCCACATTGTTCTTATATGGGATAGAAGAGTTTCCACAAAAATCAGATCTTCTAGGAGGCATGATCTGAAAAATAAACATATGGAAAATAGAGAATATTCAAGATCTTAGACTCTATATATCAAAATAGAACAACAAGATAGATATACATTCCTAAGTGTCACGTGGACACTCCCCTATAAGTGTGGCACGCTTCATACCCATAAAAGAGACTATACTTTACACAGGTTTATTGGACACCCATTTGATGCCAAACCAAGGCTCTGGTACTATTTTTATCATAACCTGAACCAGGGTCTAGCCATGATGGGTATCTCAATTCCACCGTGAACTAGATACTGCCCCCTACACCTAGCTGAAAAATATAATATCACTAATGTTAGATAAATTCCAAACATATAACTAGATAAGTTAAGAATAAAGGGTATGTATATAACCTATAGCCAGATATCGACTAAAAATACCGGCCAACATTACCCAATTCCTTAGTAATCCAATAAATCCATCTAACAAAGAACCAAAAACCAGTCTTGGTTGGGACATGTCCCCGACTCTGACAGATGACAATGATAATAATAATGTTAATGATAATGAAACTCTCAACTCTAATCTATTATAATAACTTATGAAATATCTAATTCTTTCAAAGAAGGAAAGCTTACAACTTCACCATAAAGAACCGATGAATCAAACCGATCCACCTAACTTTGCATTAGATAAGTAGACTTGCCTTTGGACCCTGCATCACGTGGAGATATAGTTTCCAAAGATGGTTAGTGGTGTGAAAACTAGCATGAAACTCTGGGATAAGGGAGTAAAATAATGCCATGATCAACACTTCAAAATCAGTCAAACTCAAATGCATAAAACCATATGAATATGTATATATATATATATATGTCACATACCGTAATAGGGAATGAGAATTTACATTCACTTTAAAATATCAACCTAGATCGTGTATCTCAACCATCATAACATAATAAGGCACCCAAGAGCAATATGGGTCAAGCTCTCCTCAGCTTATAGGGCCCCAATGCATATGGCTGCACGAACCAGAGGGTATACATATGGACTATGGGGTACTTGAACCTCTCGATATATCAAGGTGACACAAGCACCCAATCATGTAATATAATATGGGGTACTCAAACCTCTCAATCATATGATAATAATAAGGGGTACTCAAATTGCTCGGTCATTTAGACCCCCACGTTGACAATTGCAATTTCCAAAATCAACCCTTCGAGACCTCCACTTTCATGACTCAGCTACATAAACCTTATTAAAGTCAAATTGCATTCTCAATTCGTTGAGCCATGATACATATTTAGGCATACATTATTGGTATCATCATACCAACTATACTTGCTAGGTAACATCAACATTCCAAACTAATCATCATTACTTGGGGAAATTCATAACTCCCTTGGTTCAATTTAAAATCATTATGCTTTATTAGTTTTTCATATTATGCAAACGTTTAAGAATAGTTCAATGTGCATACTTTTCATATTAAAAAAACAATTTTCACTAAATGGGCCTGAGGTTATAACAACTTCAAAAGTCACCAGTTTTGGGAAATTAAAATCCCTTTGATTATTCACCATACCCATGCATCAAAATGATTTTAAGACCATCGTTTAAACGTAACCCATTTAGGGACAAACATAAAACATCAGATAAATAATAATTATTCAATACCATCAACCCATTTTCCAAAACCAACTTTAATATCATATGAAAAACTCTTTAAAACATATGTTTTTAACAAATTAGCAATTAGGGAAGAATAACATGCCTAAAATATCAAGTTTCATGGAAAAAATTTAACCCTTAAGCCCTTGGATGAACTACTTCTTTAAAACCTAAGTATGGATTATTGAGAGACTTGAGAGAGGTTTGGAAGTGTTTGAGTATGTTATGAATGAAAAATAACCCCCTTAAATGACTTATGAACATGGGGTTTTAATTGGGTGAGAAGGAAATTATTCAAAGTGTCCTCAATTTAAAAACTAGAATTTAGCCGTCAGTGACTACGGGTCACTATATGACTCAAAAAGACTTATTATGACTCATTACTTTGAGTTGTAGCCAAGAAAGTTTCCAAGGAACCCACACACTTTTGACACTATGACTCAACTTCTATGACTCATAATGGGACCCTATGACTCGTGGGTTCCAGTCGCAGTTAACAATGAACCCATTTGGGGTAAACACTTGACATCTTATGATTTGCACCCAATGACTTGTAATGAGTCCTTACTGCACTTAGTGAGTCACTCATACTCAGAGTAGAACTTAGTCACATACTTACTGATTTTTTTATGATTTGGTCCAACAACTCATCAAGACTCCCTACGACTCATTAGGGGAGTAGTACTCAGGACAGTAAGGATAAAATTTCCAAAATTTATAAAGACCAAAAACTTAGGATGTTACATAAAAGTGATGAGAACTTGGTTCAAAAGAGTGTGGGAAGATAAAAATGATAAGAACTTGGTTGTTTGGAGAGGAATTGAATGACAAGAGTGATGTATTAAAGTTCTTAGGGAAGATAGTAACGATTACTAGCAAGAATAGTTCCTACCCATTCTTTAGCCTACATTATAACCCGTAAGGTCCTAGTTGATCTTACACTTTGAAATTCTAATATTAGTAGAGCACTACAATAAGGGAAAAACTATGTTCTATCTTATGTCCTATGATAATTATTTATGAGAGTGAGTGAAATTTTACTCCTATACCCATTCTTGTGATGAATTATTTATTTGAGTGAATGTGGGTAACTCTCTTGCGGTGAGGGTGCATGTTTGATAATAGTAAGGTGACTTGTATGATATCTTTGAGTGAGTAATATTCATGATTTTTCCATATTTGTGGAGTCAATATTTGAGGTTAGGATATTTTGAAGTAGTGTTCATGAGCTTTCGAATGTATACAACATGCTTAATATGGAACTTGCTCTCTGTGTAGTCATTGTGTGCTACCTTGAATATCTTGCTTTTTATACTGTAATTTTTGAGTCTTACTTATATTTATTCTTAATTTAAAGAGTTTTTCATGTACAAACTAGTATTTAAGTGTGGGGTGATGATCATAGGTGGATTTATGCACCTAATTCTCATTATCTATACGTAATTAGCCTTGTTTTGAGGACTTCTTGTGTATGTAATGAGTTTATATTCATAAAATTGATTATACACATGTTAAAAAACTTTATTATAATGTTTAATGTATGTTCAAAACAAGTTTTGAATGAAAAAGGGTCACTTAGAGTTAAGACGATAAAACTAGTGTTACTAGCTTGACCTAGGTGTTGTCTGGTGTATCGCGTTAAATTCCATTGTTTTGTATGCAATAATTAGTATTGATTGATGTTATTGGAGACCATTGTTGATGTTAAAATCTTTTTTCATAACCTAATAAATCTGATTTATAAGTAGAAAGACACCCAAGAAGTGAGGAATGCGAAGGCTAAAGGAAGGAGTTCAAGAGGAAGAAATCGGGAAAATTTGGTGCCATGGGTATGCCATGCCCTTGGACCTTTGATATAAGGGAGATCCACTAACTTAGACACAAAATAAATTTTCCCAAAAAAGTGTACATTTGCGTTAAGGGTGTTCCATGCCCCTAAATACGGAGCAACACTAGCGTGACACGCCCATGGTCACAAAATAGGCTATTGGCTTCCTAGTAGAAATAGAACACTTTGAGCTTGTTGTACATACCTTGGACGACTTTTGGGGATAAATATACCATATATAATTATATTTTAGGTTTATTAATCTTTAATTTAGTTTATTTTTAATTTTTATACATGAATTTCAATCTTGTGATTCATTGTAAATCCATGAGTGCCTAAACAACCTCATCTAGGTTTGAGGCCAATAACTTGAATAATTAATTTATATTTGAGTTGGTTTATGTATATTATCATGTTTGGTAGCTCATATATACTTATTATTACTATTCTATGGATTTTCAACCCTTAGGATAAATCTATATATCTATTGTGAGCTCAAAAGGAGGAACAATATATTAGAATGTGGGATATATAGAGTGAGATCTTAAATGTTCAAGGGGTTGAAGTTAGTATTTGCATTTAGGATAGGAATATACCTAATTTTCCCCATTTGGTACATATATGGGATAAAATATAGGTGCTTTTAACTAAGTATGCACATCTTCGCTCCATGATGCAACTGTGGGGATATATGAGATAGACGATTAGAGACTCGGAAGACCATAGTCATGTTATCAACCCCGTGAATAAAAAACCAAGGAAATTAACTAAACAAACGAAATTATATAGCTAAAAAGGATTGTTTGTAGTGACTTAACACTTGATTTCTCCCAATTATTGTTCAATTACTTTATAATTCCAAATTGCTTATAGTTACTTTAAGTTTTCAAATCTCAAACATTATTAGTTACTCTTACATTGGTTAAATCTTAGTAGTATTACTTGAAATATATTATTGTTGAGCACAAGTCCCTATGGGATTGATACTTGGCTTTTAAAGGTCACTTTATGTAATACCCTGAAAAATCTAACTCAATATTAGCTCAATGTTTCAAGCTCATGCATAGTAAATCATGGTTCCTTGGTAGTTTAATGATCAATTTTGATGTGAATTAAGGTCTCAAATATGTCCTAGCTATTGTGCGAATCAAAACATTCCTTACCGATTGAATTCTTAAGAAGGATATTGGTATCATCAACTTCAAATGAGCATATATCTCAATATAATACGAATTTTTTAACCCATGACCTACCAACGGATATATAATTTAATAATATTACCATCGATACCAAATTTTCCTAAAACGAACACCCGGTGAAGAAGTTATGGCTATTTTAAGTTTCTGCTGTAAGACGAATGTCATTTCAGTGCATGGCATGTCGCACCGGAGGCCAAAATGGCACTCTTCAATTTTTAAAAATCCTCCGCAATATCCCCGCTTTGCGCCAAGCTTCCAGGTCACAATAATTGGTATTTTACCAAGCTACGCATCGCGTTGGGGCCCTAAATCGGGATAAATATTGCGGAGTTTTCAGTTTTCATTTTAAACTCCTAAAGGGCAATATGGTAACTTTCCAAAACCCTATATATACTCTTTAAACATGGGATTGAAGACACAAAGTAGAACTTTTTCATTAATTTTATCAAAATTCACTCATGAATAGTCAAGAACAAGTCTAGGGTTTCCATTGGGGTTTCAAGCTTCAAGCAAATTCAACCGTAGATTCCACGAATTCTTAATCTAAGGTATGCGTAGTGTTCATCTATGGATCCAATCCGTTCATAGAGCTAAAGAACCATGTTTTTAAATGTTATTTTGTAAACTTTTTGTGGTGATATAAGCATGTACACGTTGATGATTGTTGTTTAAGTTTCAAAATGATATCTAAAGATGTTTTTATGAAATATATATGGTTGTTAGTTGAAAAACATGAACTTTAGGTGGTTTGATGTGATGAAAGTATGAAATTCACATATGCTTTAAAGAATGCATGCAAGGTGTTTGATAAAATACCTAGGATTCTAGAAACCCATAATTACATGATTCCATGATATCTAATGACAAGTCCATATTAGCTATACACTTCCATATGAATTTCCATGCTATTTATGTGTTGTTATTGTTGTGGCATGAAACATGTGTGATAGTGGAAATATGAATTATATACACAAAATGTATCCATGCTCTCCCTACCATGTTGAGATGTGAATAAATACATGAAGTATACTATCCCCTACTTATAATATTATGAATTGTGGACTCTAATCTTGTGATCAAGTCATGTGATGTGTGCCAGTTTCCTTCTATCGAGTCCTGGGGGTATTCGTACCCAAAATATATAGTTCTGTGCCTAGAGCCATGTCATGTGCCACGATAAATCTCAGTCAATCTATACTCTATAAAACTCAGTCAGTCATGTGACTCAGGAAACATCAGAAATCTAATGATCTCAGTTAACTCTCAGATAATAGTACTACTCTGTCAGTCAACGGATGTCAGTTATTCAGTCCATGTACAACCATTTGAATCATGTTCAGTCCCTTTAAATGGGAGTAGAAGTTAGCACCGAGTGAACCCAAGGATGGGAACTAACCTGCCAGCTCAGGGTGTGATTCTTAGCAGTCATCCTTGTGTTCCAGAACTACGTAGCCAGCGTAGGTTAAGACATCTTAACCTGTCAGATTAGGGTTGATGAGGTGGCTTAACTTGTTAGTTTAGGGTCCCACCGTTCTCACTTTGAGTACCTGCCAGATAAGGGCCACTCACAACTGTTCTTACCAGTGGCGCGATTTTGACAGCCCTCCAGTCAGGGCAGAGATTGGATCCCAGCATAGCTATAATGGTATACATGGGGCATGAAGGTTAAACAACTACCTCCCTGTAAGATCCCGTAAATTTTTTTCGTACACTTATCGCGATTATATGGAGTCCTAAAGGCTTGCGTATGGGTTAAATTAAGTTTATGGTGTTCGGAAGTATCCCGTCAATAGTTGTATGTGTAGGTATTGGAATAAAATTTCCAACGATATAAAGTTTGCCCAAAACAGAGGAGTATTTCATATAAGCGAGCACATTCGAAATTTCAAAATGGTGGCCGGGAAGCCTGTGAACAGTAAATCTGCAGGAAAATTACTGCAGCTGGGCAATTTTTTTTTTGGATCAACTTAAGACGATCATAACTCCTTGTACAAAAAGAACTGCGTGAGCTGATATATATCGACGAAAATATCCGAGAGTCTTCTTTCCGATGAAATTGGTTTCATCCAAATCCAATGTCTGAGTAAGTAGCTATACCCGTTTTACAACAGCCTATCAAAAAAAAAAAACAGAATTTTGGGACAGATTTTTGGGTCAACTTTAAACGACCATAACTCCTTGTACAGGAAGAACTGTGTGGTATACTTTATATGAAAATGAAATCCCTTTGAATTATATTTCCAATTCAATTGGTTTCACCCAAATCCGATACCGGAGCAAAGAGTTATGATCGATTTACTTCAGCCTGACAAAACTGTCCACTGGGGACAGATTCGGATTTTATTTAAATTTTTAGGGCAAAATGGTCATTTTCTATTACCTCTTGGACGAAAATTGGTCTTTATAAACATACAATTAGCCTCATATATATCATATATCATACAATTATTAAGAGAAGGTGAAACCCTAGCCTAATTTCAACTTCAAATATTTTGTGATTCAACCGTAGAAAATTCGAATTGGTTCCGTAGTTGTGTTCACCATCTCGAAAGCTTTGAGAAGCACCCCATGGTTATGTAAGGAGGATTCTAAATACAAGAGTTCATTTTTAAGGTATGAATATTGTTTATTCTTGATTCTTATCCATGAATAAGTATTGATAAGGGATTATGAGTATTGTCTTGATGTTGGAAGATAACTAGAAACATAGTTATGAATTGTTTGGTATAAATTGTTAGTAGTAAATTATGGAAGTTGTTGTATTGGATTATGGAGGATGAATTGTGGTGATATATCATTATATTAGTGGTTATGTATGCCTAGTGATCATGTTGGTATTGGATGGTGATTAAGAGGGGAAATAAAGGCTAAGAGTGATGTTGAGGGATATAGCATGAAAATGCATGATATGTGAATGTAATAAGAGTATAAGAGGATGTATGTAGCACTCTTATTGATGAGTTAAAGGATTAATTCCTAGACATTATTTGGTAAAGTTAATACCTAAATGGTAAGGTTTGGTTGCTAATACTAGTTTGCCACAAATGACTTATTGTAGATAAGTGTTCGAAGAGTACGGGAAGTCAAGTTGGACTTGTATTGAAGTGGTTATATCAAGGTATGTAAGACATACTCTATGTAATCTTTGGCATGAATAATGACCCATGGCACTCTCAAGTAAGCTTCCAACATTGTCCTACGACACATGACACATAATAACATCATATGATCTTCGACACTACCAATTGAACTTGTTTTCACTTTTAAGATGTCCGGCTAGTCAAAAAAATGTCCATATACTATTGTTGACTCCGAAATGGTTTAATGAGGTATCCATGATTCTCTACTTCATTTTCATAATATTGATTACCTATTTACATGTTTTTCCTATTGAGGTATCATGGTTTCAATTTCCATAAGGTGCGACCACAAAGTAACCAATCTCAAAGATTAATTGAATTAAGAAATGGAATGTCTTTATTTTAAATTGATGATATGATGTATTGTATTAGTACCACTGATCAGTTGGCCATTGTATTATAAAGATTATGTATATATGCTATTCCAGGGGTGGTCCCTGATGTATTGTATTAGTACCACTGATCAGTTGGCCATTGTATGACATATGTTATGTATTGATAAGGAATACGGGAAGTAATGATATGAAAGTAATGTGCAGGTATCCCATAAGCTCTTTTAAGTGTGGTCTACTCATACTGTTTATTCACTGGTATCTGGGTTCTGTTGATCTTTTGTATCTCATCTTGATACTCACTGCCTTACATACTCAGTACATATTTCCGTACTGACGTCCCTCACGGGGGACCTGTATTCATGCCTGTAGGAACAGGACATTCTGTTGATAGTGGTAAGCTCCAGTTGTTTCGAGGCATCCTAAGTCGTTTCTATATGTACTTTTGGTATTTGTATAAAAGTCTTTTGTGGGCGGGAGTTTGTCCCGACCCTAACTCAGTTGTGTATCTATGTAGAGGCATTTGTAGACATATTGTACAGCCATAGGAGTGTTTGGTTGATAGACGTGATGGTTCTGACGGTCAATTACTATTTATATATATATATATGCGTGTCTGCTGGGCTGATACAGGTACTGTTTTCTTCTATTTACAACGAAGTACTGCCCAAATTTCTAATTTTCATAAGTAATGTAAATGTGAAAGTATAGGTTATGAATGGGTTCTCCCGGGCCTCCTCGGCTACGGGTGCCAGTCCGCTCCAATGGGATTTGGGGCGTGACAGAAGTGGTATCAGAGAAGTTTGTCCTAGTGAGTCTACAAAGCCGTGTCTACGTAGAATCTCGTTTATCGGTGTGTTGTGCACCACATCTATAAACAGGAGGCTATTGGACATTTAGGGATTGTTTCCATTCTCCATTTCTTAGATCGTGCAATAGAGCCCATATTAGAGATAAAGTCATAATCGATCGCTTAATCCAATTGTTTTTTTTATTTATTATAGTAACGATGCCGGTTACAAGGAGAAAAAATAAGTGGAAGCGAGTAGATGTAGTGGCCGGAGAAGGTACTAGTAAGTCACCACCGGCACAAGCTGAACAAAGTGAGTCTCAAGCTGAGCATATATCAGGAGCTTCTTCTCCTCCGGAAGGGCCATCTATTAATGCTATTGATCAAGATTTGAGAGATGCAGTACAACTTCTGACGCGTATAGTTGCCGGTCAAGTTCAAGGGCAAGCTATTCCTACCACGGGTTCTAGTGGTACGGATAGAGCAGCTAGCCTTCAGACACAGGATTTTTTGAAACTGGATCCTCCTACTTTTACCGGATCAGATATTAACGAAGACCCGCAGGACTTTGTCGATCAAACCCAAAGGGCTCTAGATATTATGCACATATCCGATAAAGAGATGGTTGAGCTAGCAGCATATAGACTGAAAGGAGAGGTTATATTGTGGTACGAGGATTGGAAATGATCTAGGGGTATTGATGCACCTCCAACTACGTGGGGAGATTTCAAAGATGCATGTATTGATCATTATCTTCCATTTGAGACTTGTCAGGCCCGTGCAGATCAATTCTTAAATCTTCGTCAGGGTAATATGAGTGTAAGGGAGTATAGTCTTCGATTTAACTCCTTGTCTCGATATACTTCTAATGTGGTAGCTACTATGGATGACAGAGTTCATCACTATGTGGATAGATTGGAACCATACTTGGTTAGAGATTGTACCATTGCTGCTTTGAACAAGGACATAGATATAGCGAGGATACAAGCTTTCACTTAGAAAATGGAAGATTAGAGGCAAAGAAGAAGAACCCAGGAATCAGAAAAAGGATATTCTAAGCGGGCCAGAGCTATAGGGCAGTTTATGGCATCTCATAGATTAGGCCTTCGTTCTCTCATAGATTGCCGAGCCTTTTATCTTCTTATCCTGCAATTAGTGCTCCACCGCAATTTCAAAGGTTCAGAGGTAATCAGTTCGGGCAAAGCAGTGAAAATCAGAGTTCGCGAATAGTGGGGTATCAAGGGCAAGGGAGTATGAGTCAATTGAGACCTCCACGACACCCGTACCCCATATGTAGAAGATTTCACTTTGGCGAATGCCGGCTTAGAACGAACAATTTCTTTTGGTGCGGTAAGCCGGGGCATATGGCTAGAGATTGCCCACGCAGGATCACAGGTGGTATAACTTGACCTACCGGATCAACTGTTGCGTCATCATCGGTACCTCCTTTGAGTAGGGGTACACAACCTATGGGTCAAGGTAGAGGTGATAGAGGAGCAACTAGTTCTAGCGGAGCTCAGAACCGTGTGTATGCCCTAGCAGATCGGCAGAATTTAGAGGCTTCTCCAGACGTGGTTACAGGTACGTTGTCTATCTTTGCATTTGATGTGTATGCCTTAATTGATCCTGGTTCTACATTATCGTATGCTACTCCTTTGGTTGCGGGAAGGTTCGGAAGAACACCCGAATTATTAGCCATGCCATTTGAAGTATCAACGCCAGTGGGGGAATCTCTTATAGCTAGGAATGTTTATCGAAATTGTGTTGTGAATATTTATGGTCGTGATACGATGGCCGATCTTGTTGAGTTAGAAATGGTAGATTTTGATGTTATTATGGGCATGGATTGGTTAGCGTCTTGTTATGATACAGTAGATTGTCGTTCTAAGAAGGTATATTTCCATTTCCCAAATGAGGCAGTCCTTGAATGGAAGGGTAATGTTGGCGCGCTGAGAGGCAGATTTATTTCTTACTTTAAGGCAAGAAAAATAATTTCCAAGGGGTACATATACCATTTGGTTAGAGTAAGGGATACAGAGGCAGAGCCGCCAACTTTTCAGACCGTTTCGGTTGTGAATGATTTTCCTGATGTATTTCCTGAAGAACTACCAGGTTTACCTCCTGAACGAGAAGTGGAGTTTGGTATTGATATGTTGCCAGACACACAGCCAATCTTAATTCCTCCTTATAGAATGGCACCAGCAGAGTTGCGAGAATTGAAAGAGCAACTGAAAGACTTGCTAGAGAAGGGATTCATCAGGCCTAGTATGTCCCCTTGGGGAGCACCATTATTGTTTGTGCGTAAGAAAGATGGTTCGCTGAGGATGTGTATTGACTATCGGCAATTGAATAAGGTGACTATCAAGAATAAATACCCTCTTCCCCGAATTGATGATTTATTTGACCAGTTGCAGGGTGCCCAGTGTTTTTCCAAGATTGACTTGAGATCAGGCTATCATCAAGTGAGAGTCAAGGATAAAGATATACCCAAGACAGCTTTCCGAACATGGTATGGTCATTATGAATTCCTGGTTATGTCATTCGGGCTGACAAATGCACCTGCAGTTTTTATGGATCTGATGAATAAGCTGTTTAAGCCGTTTCTAGATGTGTTCGTGATAGTTTTCATAAATGATATTCTGGTCTACTCTAGATCAGAAGAGGATCATGTTAATCACTTAAGGCAGGCGTTGCAGATTCTTCGTGATCGTAAGCTGTATGCGAAGTTTTCTAAATGTGAGTTTTGGCTCAAGTCAGTGGCATTTTTGGGCCATATTGTATCCAGTGAAGGCATAAAAGTTGACACTCAGAAGATTGAGGCTGTGAAGAATTGGCCAAGACCTACGACGCCTACGGAGATTCGTAGTTTCCTCGGGTTGGCAGGTTATTATAGAAGGTTTGTTGAAGGATTTTCTTCTATTTCTGCACCCTTGACTAAGTTGACGCATAAAGCCTCCAAGTTTCAATGGAATGATGCCTGTGAAAAGAGTTTCCAAGATCTGAAGAGCAAGTTGACTTCTACACCGGTATTGGTACTTCCTGAAGGCACAGAAGGGTATGCAGTGTACTGTGATGTTTTGAGAATTGGCTTAGGATGCGTATTAATGCAACATGGTAGAGTAATAGCCTATGGCTCTAGACAGTTGCGACCATATGAGAGAAATTATCCCACGCATGATCTTGAGCTAGCTGCAGTTGTATTTGCTTTGAAGATATGGCGCCACTACTTATATGGGGTTCATGTTGACATATATACCGATCATAAGAGCCTGCAATATATCTTCAGTCAGAAACATCTAAACTTGAGGCAGCGGAGATGGCTTGAATTGTTGAAAGATTACGATATTGACATCTTGTATCATCCAGGGAAAGCGAATGTGGTAGCGGATGCACTGAGTCGTAAGTATAAAATGACATCTATAGAAAAGCAGGGGATGATTAAGGATCTTCACCAACTAGCTAATTTGGGAGTTCGACTTCTCGAAACTCCAGATGAAGAGGTTATTGTACGTAATGCAGCGGAATCTTCATTGATAGCTGAAGTGAAAGAGAAGCAGTATGCAGATCCAATTTTATTGTAGCTTAAGGAGGATGTGCAGAGTGGCACGACAAAGGCATTTGAGCTTACGCGAGAAGGAGTGCTTCAGTGTCAGAATCGTTTATGTGTACCTGATGTAGTTGAGCTAAGAAAGAGAATTATGACAGAAGCACACTGTTCAAGGTATTCCATCCATCCAGGGTCGACTAAGATGTATCAAGATTTGAAAGCAATATATTGGTGGAATGACATGAAGAAGAATATTGCTGAATTTGTAGCTGAATGTCCGAATTGTCAAAGAGTCAAAGTAGAACACCAAAAACCCGGTGGTTACATGCAATGTATAGATCTTCCAGTCTGGAAGTGGGACAAGATCAATATGGATTTCATCACGGGTTTGCCTCGTATATTTCGGAAGTTTGATTCCATATGGGTGATCATTGATAGGCTTACCAAATCCACGCACTTCTTACCAGTTAAGACAACTTATACGGCGGAAGAGTATGCGAAGTTGTATATTAAGGAGATCGTTCGGTTACATGGAGTTCCAATTTCCATTATATCCGATCGAGGAGCCCAATTTACCGTGAATTTCTGGAAGTCTTTTCAAAGGAGTTTGGGGACACAAGTAAATCTAAGTACGGCTTTTCATCCTCAAACGGACGGACAAGCGGAACATACCATCCAGACACTTGAAGATATGCTACGAGCATGTGTATTAGATTTCAAAGGCAACTGGGACGATCACCTACCTCTTATCGAGTTTTCCTACAATAATAGCTATCATTTAAGTATCAAAATGGCACCATATGAAGCATTGTATGAAAGAAAGTGTAGATCGCCAATAGGATGGTTTGAAGCAGGTGATGCGGTCTTGTTTGGACCGGATCTTGTTTATCAAGCAATGGAGAAGGTTAAAGTTATCCAACAACGGCTTGAAACAACTCAAAGTCGACACAAATCTTATGCGGATGTTAGAAGAAGAGGACTTGAGTTTTCTATCGATGATTGGGTATTCTTGAAAGTATCACCAATGAAAAGAGTGATGAGGTTTGGCAAGAAAGGAAAGTTAAGTCCACGATACATAGGTCCGTACAAGATCATTCAAAGATTTGGACAAGTTGCTTATGAGTTAGAGCTACCTCAAGAGCTCTCAGCAGTTCATCCCATATTTCATGTTTTGATGCTTCGTAAGTACATCGGAGATCCATCGCACATCACTACTACGGAAGATGTACAATTTACAGAAGATCTCACTTTTGAAGAAATGCCTATTGCTATTCTTGATCGCCAAATTAAAAAGATAAGGAATAAAGAGATAGCATCGGTAAAAGTACTTTGGAGGAATCAACAAGTTGAGGAGATCACATGGGAAGCCGAGGAAGCGATGAAGATTAAGTACCCTTACCTATTCAATGATGAGGAGGAAGTTCATGAGACGGAAGAAGAACAATAACAAGTAAGTGTTTATTTTTATGCAAGTATGTTATGATGATGAATATGTTAATTGTAAGCTTGGACATGTCTTAATTGAGTAACTATGCTAACATTCGAGGACGAATGTTCTTAAGGGGGGGAGAATGTAACACCCCGTAAATTTTTTTCGTACACTTATCGCGATTATATGGAGTCCTAAAGGCTTGCGTATGGGTTAAATTAAGTTTATGGTGTTCGGAAGTATCCCGTCAATAGTTGTATGTGTAGGTATTGGAATAAGCTTTCCAATGATATAAAGTTTTCCCAAAACAGAGGAGTATTTCATATAAGCGAGCACATTCGAAATTTCAAAACGGTGGCCGGGAAGCCTGTGAACAGTAAATCTGCAGGAAAATTACTGCAGCTAGGCAATTTTTTTTGGGATCAACTTTAGACGATCATAACTCCTTGTACAAAAAAAACTGTGTGAGATGCTATATATCGACAAAAATCTCCGAGAGTCTTATTTCTGATGAAATTGGTTTTATCCAAATCCAATGTCTGAGTAAGGAGCTATACCCGTTTTACTACAGCCTATCAAAAAAAAAACCAGAATTTTGGGACAGATTTTTGGGTCAACTTTAAACGACCATAACTACTTGTACAGGAAGAACTGAGTGGTATACTTTATATGAAAATGAAATCCCTTTGAATTATATTTCCAATGCAATTGGTTTCACCCAAATCCAATACCGGAGCAAAGAGTTGTGATCGATTTACTTCAGCCTGACAAAACTGTCCACTGGGGACAGATTCAGATTTTATTTAAATTTTTAGGGCAAAATGGTCATTTTCTATTACCTCTTGGACAAAAATTGGTCTTTATAAACATACACTTAGCCTCATATATATCATATATCATACAATTATTAAGAGAAGGTGAAACCCTAGCCTAATTTCAACTTCAAATATTTTGTGATTCAACCGTAGAAAATTCGAATTGGTTCCGTAGTTGTGTTCACCATCTCGAAAGCTTTGAGAAGCACCCCATGGTTATGTAAGGAGGATTCTAAATACAAGAGTTCATTGTTAAGGTATGAATATTGTTTATTCTTGATTCTTATCCATGAATAAGTATTGATAACGGATTATTCAGTATTGTCTTGATGTTGGAAGATAACTAGAAACATAGTTATGAATTGTTTTGTATAAATTGTTAGTAGTAAATTATGGAAGTTGTTGTATTGGATTATGGAGGATGAATTGTGGTGATATATCATTATATTAGTGGTTATGTATGCCTAGTGATCATGTTGGTATTGGATGGTGATTTAGAGGGGAAATAAAGGCTAAGAGTGATATTGAGGGATATTGCATGAAAATGCATGATATGCGAATGTAATAAGAGTATAAGAGGATGTATGTAGCACCCTTATTGATGAGTTAAAGGATTACTTCCTAGACATTATTTGGTGAAGTTAATACCTAAATGGTAAGGTTTGGTTGCTAATACTAGTTTGCCACAAATGACTTATTGTAGATAAGTGTTCGAAGAGTACGGGAAGTCAAGTTGGACTTGTATTGAAGTGGTTATATCAAGGTATGTAAGACATACTCTATCTAATCTTTGGCATGAATAATGACCCATGGCACTCTCAAGTAAGCTTCCAACATTGTCCTACGACACATGACACATAATAACATCATATGATCTTCGACACTACCAATTGAACTTGTTTTCACTTTTAAGATGTCCGGCTAGTCAAAAAAATGTCCATATACTATTGTTGACTCCGAAATGGTTTAATGAGGTATCCATGATTCTCTACTTCATTTTCATAATATTGATTACCTATTTACATGTTTTTCCTATTGAGGTATCATGGTTTCAATTTCCATAAGGTGCGACCACAAAGTAACCAATCTCAAAGATTAATTGAATTAAGAAATGGAATGTCTTTATTTTAAATTGATGATATGATGTATTGTATTAGTACCACTGATCAGTTGGCCATTGTATTATAAAGATTATGTATATATGCTATTCCAGGGGTGGTCCCTGATGTATTGTATTAGTACCACTGATCAGTTGGCCATTGTATGACATATGTTATGTATTGATAAGGAATACGGGAAGTAATGATATCAAAGTAATGTGCAGGTATCCCATCAGCTCTTTTAAGTGTGGTCTACTCATACTGTTTATTCACTGGTATCTGGGTTCTGTTGATCTTTTGTATCTCATCTTGATACTCACTGCCTTACATACTCATTACATATTTCCGTACTGACGTCCCTCACGGGGGACCTGTATTCATGCCTGTAGGAACAGGACATTCTATTGATAGTGGTGAGCTCCAGTTGTTTCGGGGCATCCCAAGTCGTTTCTATATGTACTTTTGGTATTTGTATAAAAGTCTTTTGTGGGCGAGAGTTTGTCCCGACCCTAACTCAGTTGTGTATCTATGTAGAGGATTTTGTAGACATATTGTACAACCATAGGAGTGTTTGGTTGATAGACGTGATGGCTCTGACGACCAATTACTGTTTATATATATATATATATGCGTGTCTGCTGGGATGATACAGGTACTGTTTTCTTCTATTTACAACGAAGTGCTGCCCAAATTTCTAATTTTCATAAGTAATGTAAATGTGAAAGTATAGGTTATGAACGGGTTCTCCCGGGCCTCCTCGGCTACGGGTGCCAGTCCGCTCCAATGGGATTTGGGGCGTGACCCTCCCATAGTTTTAGTATCAGTCTCAGTAAAAGAGATCAAACAGTTCTTCAGATATCAGTATACTAGGACTGTTAGATATAGTTAAATTTAGTTATAGCATGGGACTCAGAGAGTTCTACCAGATTAAGGGTTGCCAGGCATAGTCGCTCATGTTATCAGAACTACAGTTCAATTCATGTATTAGCGTATAGATTTAGCTACTATGTACTCACGATCTCAGTTACTATGTATGTATGTTTGTAGTCTTACGTTCATAACAGTCAGTCAGTTAGCATTATTCATGCATGTAAACCCTTTGCATTAGCCTACCTCACTCGTATACTCAGTACTCCAGTTGTACTTATGCATTTGCGCTATGTTGCTTTCTTTTTATGTTACACCATAGGTCCAGAGCCACGAGTTACAGACCAGTAGTAGCTTTCCACTCACAGTGTTGCAGTGAGTCCTCATCCATCCGAGGATAATATGATTTGACTTATTCATTTATTACTTCAGTTCAGTTTTACGGAGTTAGTTGGAGACATGTTCCTTCAACTCCTTATTCAGACAGTACTTAGAGGCTTTCAGATTTAGTCAGATTTAGCTATCAGATTCAGTATTCAGTTTTACATTCAGTTGTTTTGGGTATTCATTACCCCATGGATGTTACTATATCTCTTCAGTTGAACATTATAGCCTATATGTTCAGGTTTTCTCAAAGAGATTTTTAAAAAGGTGTTGTCAGTGTTACTCAGGTGTTATCAAGGTGGTACCAATGCTTCATGAATGAGTATGATTATGAGGATGTAATGCTCAAAACTAATCACAATGGGTATATTTCCACAACCAACCACATGATATATTTCCACAACCAACCACAATGATACATTTTCATATGTCTTATATGCCAATAAAGTATGAATATAATCACAATACACCAATCGTACCACATTAAGTATTTTAACAACACAATATACTTATTCATATGTATTCAAGACTATCAAAATCACATAAGACCCCACACGGTCACACAATAACATAATATCTCAATTTCGATAATTACATCACATATAGGCCCCCACACAGGCATAATACATATATAGCTATTTTTATGATTAGTTTTTACCCTTAACATGCATTTTGTATAATCATTTACTACCTAGCCCAGTTTGAAAGAATTAAGCCATAACCTACCTTGAAGGCCTTAATCGGTCTACTACACTTCGAACCCACGACCTTACTTTCCACAAACGATCTCAAACTCCACTAAAAATATAAAATATGGAATATACGCATCAGAACAAAATCAACTACACTTATATTGACTATTTTTGGTTCGGGGTCAAAACGGACCTCCGAAATGGGTTTTCAAAAAAAGAAGGGCAAAATCATAACTTTACTTTAAAAAATTATTTTTCATATTTTTAGGAATCTACAGCTTAAAACAATTAAATCGGGTAAAAAATGAGGTTCAAATCAAAGAAAAATTATTTTTTAAGCTTTACCGAAAAAACTCTTTGAAATCAGAATTAAAATCAAGAATTAGAGTCGTTTTGAAGGTTAAGATCTTTTAATATTCAAGTGAAAAAGAGTGAAATTGGGATTAAAAGTCAAGCCCTAAGTTTTTTGGAGTTTTGAAAAATTAATCAAGAAATTACTAAGGAAAGGTGAATTCTCACCTTAAATTCGTAAATGAATCAAGAAATAGATGTTAATCTAGCTTCCCAAACTCCAACAAGTTTCACTTTTAAGCTCTTACACTATTTTAGGGTTTAACTCCCAAGAGGCAAGGTGAACGAATGGACAAAATGAGCAAAAAGGAGGGGGAAAACAGTTTTTTAACCAAAAAAACTGCACAGCACCAGATTTTTCTTTCTTTAAGTCTAATCCGGACTTCGATAGGATGCCCGAGATTCGTTCAGAGTCCGATATATGCAAACAAACTTTGTAACCACACTAAATTTGACGCTCCAAACTCAATGGTGATATCAGATTTTTAAAAAAACAATATTTTTATAGAGTTGACTCTCGAAATCCGAAATCACAATTTTTCAAATCGAGGGTCGAAATGAGATTTAAAAGCCGTAAAATCACACCAAATATGTTAACACCCTAAAATTGGCGTTCTAGCTCTGTTGGCAGAGTCATATTTTCCATCTAAGGTCGTTCGATCAAATGTGGATCCCACACCCATATTTTTAATTTTCCGACCAATAGGTCGAAATGAGCTCGAGTGCATCGGGACCCGAACCAAAGTCTATCTAGATGAAAATTGATATTCCTGAGCTATTGGATTGGCACAGTCCGTTCAGTCATCCATCATACGAATTAAAAGATATCCATATTCAAAAATAAGACCTTTGAAGCCATCAAAAAATACAATATTGTATAAATAGTACCAAAATTCATCAGGAATCGTGTCAATCACCCCCACACCTTAGAAATACCATAATGCAACTACAAGGAGGGGTAAAACAGTCAAATCATACAAACTAAAAAATTTCACATATTTCATCAAAAACCAGGTCGTTACATCAGCCACTACAAAAAATCTAGTCCATCCTCGAATTAAGCCAAAGAAATACCTAAATCAACGAAGAGCTGGGGATAAAAACTATGCATATCAGACTTGACCTTCCAACTAGCCTCATCTACAGATTGATGTCTCCTCTGGACCTTAACTACATAGATCACTCTAGAGCGCAACCGCCTAACATCCTTAGCCAATATGGAGACCGGCTCCTCAATAAAATACAACAGCTTATCTAACTGAATTGACTCCCAACGAATAACATAAGACTAATTTGGAATGTAATGGCGAAGCACAAAAATATGGAAAATTAGATGAACAGCTGATAGATCAGGGAGCAAAGCTAACTCATAAGCTACATCATCAACAGTCTTAGGAATCTCAACTGGACAAATATCCTGGGTCTAAGCTTGCCCCTCTTTCCAAACCTCATTACACCCTTCATGGGTGAAACTCAAAGGAAAACACGATCACCAACACCAAATATCAAGGCACGATGTCTACGATCAGCATAGTACTTCTGCCTACTCTGAGCCGCTCTAAATCTATCCCGCATGACCCGATCTTTATCCAAATACTCATGAAACAAGTCCATACCTCGAGGTCTTACCTCTAAAACATCAAACCGACCCACTGGGGAGCGACAACGTCTACCATACAAAACCTAAAAAGGAGCCATGTCAATACTGAAATGGTATCTGTTATTATATGCAAACTCGGATAAAGCCACATGTTGCTCCCACTGGACACCAAAATCCATTATGCAAGTGCGGAGCATATCCTTAAAAACCTGGATAGTCTACTTTGACTGGCCATAAGTCGGAGGGTGAAACGTTATGCTAAGATCAACCCAAGTACCCAAAACATCCTAGAAATTCTTCCAAAAGTAAGATGTGAACATAGAACCTCGATCTGAAATAATGGACATCGACACACCATGCAGATGCAAAATCTCACGAGTGTAGATACGGGCAAAATCTCAGCACTAAATGAGACCTGAACTAGAATAAAATAAGCTGACTTAATTAATCAATCCACGATAACCCAAACACTATCAGAACCATGAGATGTATGAGGCAAACCAGTCACAAAGTCTATGGTGATCCATTCCCATTTCCACTCGGGAATAGGTAACCTCGAAGTAACCCACCAGACCTCATATGCTCGGCCTTCACCTGCTGATAATATAGGCAACGAGCAACAAAATCTGCTATATCTCGCCTCATACCACCCCACCAGTAATGCTACCTCAAATCACGATAGATCTTAGTCACACATGAATGGATGGAATATTTGGAAGAATGGACCTCCTCCAAGATCAACCTAATCCATTCACCTACTCCTAGCATACAAACTCAGCCTCCAATCTACAAAAATCTATCTGAATCAAGTGAGGCTTAATTAGCCTCCCCACTTAATACCTTATCTCAAATCAACCTCAATCCAACATCATCAAACTGATGAGCTCGAATCTGCTCTATCAAAGAAGATCTAGCCTCCACAAATGCCAAAATATGCCCAGGTGTTGAAATATCAAGCCTAACTATCTAGTTAACTAAAGACTGAAACTCTAAGGCTAAAGGCCTCTCCTGGCTCAAAAGATGCGCCAAACTACCCATGCTAGTCAACTTTTGACTCAAGGAATCCGCAACCACATTAGCCATGCTCGGATGATAGAGAATGGTCAAGTCATAATCCTTAAGCAACTCAAGCCAACAGTGCTGCCTCATATTAAGATCTCACCGGTTAAAGAAGTACTGAAGGCTACGATGATGTAAGAAGATCTCACAGCAGACTTCATACAAGTAGTACCTCCACAACTTCAAGGCAAACACAACTGCACACAACTCTAAATCATGGGTAGGATAATTCCTCTAATGAGGCTTTAACTGCCGAGATGCTTAAGCAATCATCTAGCATTCCTGCATCAACACAACACCTAATACAACAACTGAAGCATCACAAAACACGGTAAAGACCACGCCCTACTTGGTCAAAGCCAATATAGGAGCTGAAGTCAACAAATCCTTGAGCTCTTGAAAGCTCGCCTCACAAGCAATGAACCATTGAAAAGAAATTTTCTTCTAGGTCAATTTGGTCAATAGAGCTGCAATGGATGAAAAACCCTCAACAAAATGCCAATAATAACTTGCTAAGCCAACAAAACTCTGAATCTTAGTGACGAAGAAGGTCTGTCCTAATCATGAACCACTGCAACCTTAGCTGGATCAACCATAATACCATCCTTAGTCACCAAATGACCCAAGAAAGAAATAGACTCCAACCAAAACTCAAACTTAGAGAACTTCGCACACAACTTCTCATCCCTCAATCTCTAAAGTAAAATCCGCAAATGCTCCTCATACTCAGTCTCACTCTTGAAATACACCAAGATATCATCTATAAATAATTAACAAAGAAGTTGAGATACGATCGAAACACCTAATTTATCAACTCTATGAATGCGGCTGGGGAATTGGTTAACCCAAATGACATGACCAAGAACTCATAATGACCATATCGAGTTTGAAAAGTTGTCTTCAAAACATTCAAAGATCTAATCCTCAACTGGACCTCAAATCAATCTTAGAAAACACCGTAGCACCCAGAAGTTGATCAACAAATCATCCATGCGAGGAAGAGGATATGTATTCTTAACTGTCACCTTATTCAACTACTGATAATCAATACATATCCACATAGATACATTTTTTTTCTTCACAAATATGGCAGACGCACCCAAAGATGAAACACTAGGTCGGATAAATCTCTTATCTAACAACTCCTGTAACTAATCCTTTAGTTTCTTCATCTCTATTGGGGAAATCCTATAAGAAAGAATAGAAATGGTCTTGGTTCCCCACTCAACATCAATAGCAAAATCAATATCTCGATCCGGAGGCATACCAGGCAAGTCCACAAAAAACACATCCATAAACTCACAGACAACATGGACAGAATCCAAGGAAGAAAGTGAAATAACACTGGTGTCACGAATATGACCCAAGTAAGATAAATATTCCCTCTTAACCAATTTACAAGCCTAAACATAAGATACAATTCTTTTAGGACCCGAATGAAGTGCACCCTTCCAATCAATCCTTGGAATACCCAGCGAAGCTAATGTCACAGTCTTGGCAAAATATTCTAAGACAGCATGATTAGGATCCAACCAATCCATACCCAAAATAACATCAAAATTAACCATATCTAACACAAACAATTCTACCAAAGTCTTACGCCCGCCAAAAGTCACAACACAAGATCGGTGTACCCGATCCACCACTAAAGAATCACCTACCAAGGTAGATACATGTATAGACATAGTAAGAGGCCCGTTAAAAGAATCAAAACCCATAGTAAAATGCACAGACACATAGAAAAAAATCGATACAAGATCAAATAATACAGATGCAGGTCTGAAATAAATAGGGATGATACCTATAATCATAATATCAGAAGCCTCTGCCTCAGATCTGGCTGGTATAACATAACACTAACCACGACCACCAGCTGTTTGGGTGGCCTTATGACCACCAACTTTATAAGTGGCCTCACGACCACCCCTACGAGTTCTACTACCTCTTTCCCTTCACCTCTGGTAACACCACTACCCCTCACAGCTGGAATAGGAGTAGCCCAAACCACTCAGTAGGGACAATCCCTGGCCATACGACCAATCTTATCACATACATAGCAACCTCTACGACCAGTATCAATAGAAAAAGGTACAACTGGGCCGAAATGGCCACCATGAATAGTTGAACTAGAAGATCTGCCTCTTGAACTCTATCAAGTCACCTGCACTGGCCTACTATTGTATCCACGAGAACCTTTAAAATCTCTACCTCAAGGGGTTTAACTCATGAACTCACCAAAACGTCGCGTCTTCTTGGTGCCTCCCTGCGATGCACTAAGAATACCCTCTATCATCTTAGAATGCTCCATAATACTATTAAAAAAAGGCCCAAACACAACCATCTGAGATGTAGCCAACTGAAGGGAGATATCCAGACCCTTTACAAACTTTTGAATCTTTTCAGACGAGGTGGAAATGCTATCACAAAAATATATGGACATAATATGGAAGCGTTCCTCATACTCAACAACTATCATGGATTCCTGCTTCAAATGATCAAACTCATCCCGTATATAATTTCTGAAACTAAAATGCATAAATATCTAAAAAAAAAAGCCTCTGTGAACTGATTGTCTACATTACTAATTATCTTCGCTAATTTGAAGACTACTTTATTAGGCATAAACTGCTTATGGAAATTTATGAAAAGAATTTGAGGGTTTGACTTGGAGATGTTATATACGTGCACCCGTGTCCAGATGTCAAGTATGGGAAGCGTGTCCACATACTTTCTATAGATGATACAATAGAAGGTCTATCCACTTTTTCCTGTGTTTGAAGAAATTAGGTACTTAAAGAAGAGGGTCAAATAAGAAATGCTCGGACTTTAGACAGACCTTTAGAAGAAAATGCAAGCAGGAGCTAGGAGTGTTGTGATAACTGAGATTCCCCAAGTTCATTAATGCGCATTTTCGATGCCAAGAGAATTTGGAATAATGGAAACAGGTTGCACATGGAAAATAATCAGGAAAAAGTTCATTTTACTGCCATGGTGTTGTCATATCCTCTTCGCTCCATGCTACACATACCTCAACCTTAGCTTCAAATGGTCACTGTAGATTCTGTAGAATCCGAACACAGTATCTAGTTTAATGGAAATCCAGTTCATTTTTAGCTTGAAAGAATAAATTCATCGAAGAAAATGGAGATTTTTCATGATGTTTGACCATCTACGGTATGTCAATGATTTCTTCTTTGATCTAACCAGTAATAATTTTTTGCTAGCTTAGTATGATAATATTCAAGCTCACTTTATTCATGTTCTGTCTATGTAATTATTGTGCCCATATATTCAAAAGTCTTTTGTGCAAAGTGAACATGCATTTATAAATTGTCTTCTTAAAGTTTTATTTTCACTTCTACTATGTGGAGCATAGACTCCAGTGAAATACCAGGAGAAGGAATTTTATTATCATTCCATACTCTACTGTCCCACATAAGAATAATTCTCCCTTTGCTGCCACCTGCTTTAGTGTACCAGAATTTCATTCATCTGCTAGGCCAGAGTTAATGGTATGGACTACGTACACTTTACCCTTCCCATACCTTACTTTGTGGGAATGCACTAGGTATGTTGTTGTTGCCAGGCCAGAGTTGGCATACTATCACTCAATCCCCTTATTCACCTCAGTTTTCTGCTAACAAGTCTTAACCAGCCTTTTATTTATTTATGTTGTTGTTAAGACCCCTCATGTTCCATTGAATCAACTTTATATTCATTTAAATAACAAATTAAGTACTCTGCCTCTGTTTCTGATACCCTAAGAATAATGAAATTCCATTACTACTACTAATAGCATAATAAAAATGAACAGTCCAAAAATAATAACTATGTACTACTTAAAAGTATTAAACTAAGCTGTGTTTTTTCTCTATCTAAACAAATACAAAACCAAAAGAAGTTATCTGATGCTATTGCCATTGCCCATTCTGAATTAAATTTCTTTTGTTTACTTTTGATTTAGTTTTGATTTTGTTTTGTTTAATATTAATTTGGTTTTGATTTGGGTTTTTCATTTGGGGAGAAAGTATGATAGTTCTTCTATTAAATCTTCAAAATTCTGCGCATAATTTTCAGATTTCCTAGAGAGAGTTTTAATTCATCGACGAAACATGACAGAAAAATGGATAATAAAGAAAGCTTCAAAAGTTGTTGATGCTCTTACTTTGATGCCTTCATCATCTGACCTACCTATTTTTGCATCTGAGTAAGTTTTCCATTATAAAGATCCCAATTTAGTTTTAAAACTTGAGGGGGGAATCGGTTAAATAACGTAATTCTATGTGAACGGAGGAAGATGGATAATGTAGAGGCTACAAAAGCTACTAATGCGCTCTCATTGACTACTTACTCGGAAAATAAAGCCCTTCCTTCCAATCTAATATTCTAAAGATAGTAAGTGTTACCTGTGTGGTTCTATGAGCATAATGTAATTTCTATTTAAGATTCTAACTTTTATGGCTAATTTCGCACGACCATGTGAAATCTGTTAAGTACCTGCAATCTTAGTGTACTACATAACTATGTTGCTCAAGAATGCCGATGAACATGTTGCAATGATATCTGCAGAAACACCAGTTGTATTGTATTTTCTCATATACTATATCCATACCTACCGTAATTTTTTCAATGTAACTGAAACATGCCATAACTAAATGATCATGCTGATAATAAATCGTCATAATTTCAGTGTTCTTTTGAAATGCACCTCATCATCATAAGCAGTTTCTTCACTATCTATTGCTATAACATAGTTGCCCAGACCAGTGCTAAAGCTTTAACATTGGGCCCGCGCTGGTGCGGGCTACTACATCTAGTAGATATATAAGAGGGTGTTTCATGCTGAAGCAGGCAACAGGTCGACATGCTTGCTTCAGCTGCTTCAATCGTATTTTTTACTGTATCACCCCTGATTAATTATTATAAGTCATTTTATCTTATATAATAAGTGGGAGTGGAGTTGCTCAAGCAGACTCCACTCCGTCGTCATGTCTGCTTCCGTCCTTTCATTTGTTTGCTCCGTGATTTTACTACATCACCACTAATTAATTATTATATATCATTTATGTATTAAAAAATTTAAAATATTTAATTACAAAAATAAAATAGACATTTATGACATATCTGTTTCAAGGTGCTTCAATCATACCTAATTATTATTATAAGTCGTTTAAGTATTAAAAATTAATAATATTTAATGTTAAATTAACCTGACGTCTTATATATGAAACCCGCTTAATTTTTTTACACAAGTACTTATGTAGTAATTTTGCTATATAACTTCTAATTAATTATTATAAATCATTTAAGACATGTTTGCTTTGTTGTTTTAATCATGAATTTATTATATCACTGCTAATTAATTATTATGACCATCTAAGCATTGTGTCACTTAAATTGAAATATAGAAAAAAATATTATAAATCACAATAACTACAATTATTTTCAAAAAATATAATTGACTATCAACGCCACAAAAATTTGGACAAAGAGAGTAACTTATATTATTTGAAATTATAAAAAGAGTATTATAAATTATAGTAATAGTTAACAACTTAAAATATCTAAAAAAAATAATTAAGTTGTTATATATTTCAAAAGAAATATAAAAAATATATTAATCACAATAATAAACAACTTAAAATTTTTACAAGATATAAAATATTTGATTGACTCTCAAAATTATATCAGTATCACTTAAATTAAAATAGAAAAAAATTTATAAATCTCAATAATTAAAACTTTAAGTTATTTTAAAGATATAATGGACTATCAAATGTCTCAAAAATTTGGACAAGGAGAGTAACACGTATTATTTGAAAATTACATAAAAGATATTCTAAATTACAAAAGTTAACTAACTTAAAATCTTTTATTATATATTTGATAATTACTATTTGAAAAGTAATATAAATCACAATAATTAACAATGGTAAATATTTAAAAAAAACATAAAAAAATTTGATTTCCTCTCGAACCTATATGAGTGTCATTTAACAACTTAAAATATTTTCATACAAATTTCATTAATCTAAATTTAATAATATATGTCTAATTAAGAATTTATCAACCAAAAAAATAAAAGTTTTAATTAAATGATTAAATCATGCGTAACGTAGATTTTTTAAGGATTAATATTGGGCCGATGCGTAGCACGACTTTGTCAACTAGTTAGTTATATATAAGAGGGAGTTTGAGTGTTGAAGCAGGCAGCAGGTCGACATGCCTGCTTCAGCTGCTTCAACCGTATTTTTATTGTATCATCCTTAATTAATTATTATAAGTCATTTACGTATTAGAAAAATAATAATATTTAATATAAATAAGTAAAATAAACATTTCTAACATGTCTTCTTCAGCTGTGTCAACTGTAATTTTGTCATATTATCGTTAATTAATTATTATAAGTCTTCTAAGTATTAAAAAATTAATAGTATTTAATAAAATAATGAAATAGACATAAAATAATAAATTAACTCTTGATGTTTTAAATTAGCTTGACGTCTTATATGAGGCCCACTTAGATTTTTTTTTTCACAAGTAATTTTCTTAGTTATTATGTTATATCACTTCAAATACATATTTACTTCGCGGCTTCAATCGTGATTTTACTATATCATCCCTAATTACTTACTATGGTTATTTAAGCATTAAAATGTTATATTATTAGTATCCCATATAAGAAGTCATAATAAGAAGTTGAAACAGGCTGTTCATGGTCGACATGCCTGCTTCAGCTTCTTTAATCGTGATTTTACTACATTATCCCTAAGTAATTATTATAAGTCATTTATGTATTAAAAAATTAATAATATTTAATAAAAAACTTAAATAGATATTTATGACATGACTGTTTCAACTACGTCAATCGTAATTTTACTATATTATCCATAATTAATTATTTTAAGTCATTTAAGTATTAAATAATTAATAATATGTAATAAAAAGGGTAAAATAGACGTAAAATGATAAATTAATTTTTGATGTTTCAAATTAACTTGACGTCTTATATGAGACCACTTAAAAAAATTTCACAGGTATTTTTTGTAATAATTTTACTATGTCACTTCTAATTAGTAGAATAGAAGAAAAAATATTATAAATCACAATAATTAAAAACTTAAATTATTTAAAATATATAATTGACTATCAATGTCACAAAAGTTTGAACAACTTAAAATATCGTTATACAAATTTCAACAATCTAAATATAATATTATATGCCTAACTTAGAATTTATCAATCAAACAAATGAAGCTTTTAATTAAATGATAGAATTATATATAACGTAGAATTTTTAAGGATCAACATTGGGTCGTGCATAGCACGGTGTCAGCCGACTAATACGTATATAAGAGGGAGTTTCACGCTGAAGCAGGCAGCACGTCGATATGCTTGCTTCAGCTGCTTCAACTGTGTTTTTACTGTATCATCCCTGATTAATTATTATAAGTCATTTATGTATTCAAAAATTTATAATATTTAATACAAATAAGTAAAATAGACATTTCTGACATGTTTGCTTAAGAGGGAGTTTCATGCTAAAGCAGACAACAGGTCGACATGATTGCTTCAGCTGCTTCAACTGTATTTTTACTGTAGCACCCCTAATTAATTATTATAAGTCATTTATATATTAGAAAATTAATAATATTTAATATAAATAAGTAAAATAGACATTTCTAACATGTCTGCTTCAGCTGATTCAATCGTAATTTTATTATATCACCCCTAATTAATTATTATAAGTCATCTAAGTATTAAAAAGTTAATAATATTTAGTAAAAAGGTAAAATAAACATAAAATAATAAATTAACTCTTGATGTTTTAAATTAACTCGACGTCTTATATGAGGCCAACTTAGGTTTTTTTCACAAGTAATTTGTTATAGTTATTATGCTATGTCACTTCTAATACATGTTTGCTTCGCGGCTTCAATCGTGATTTTACTATATCATTCCTAATTGCTTATTATGATTATTTAAGCATTAAAAAATTATATTATTAGTATCCTATATTAGAAGTCACAATAAGCAGCTGAAGCAGGCTGCTCATGGTCTACATGCCTGCTTCAGCTGCTTAAATCGTGATTTTACTATATTAAGCATAAAGAATTATTATAAGTCATTTACGTATTAAAAAACTAACAATATTTAATAAAAAAACTAAAATAGAATTTATGACATGTTTGTTTCAACTACTTCAATCGTTATTTTACTATATTACCCATAATTAATTATTATAAATCATTTAAGTATTAAAAATTAATAATATTTAATAAAAAAAGGTAAAATAGATGTAAAATGATAAATTAATTTTGATGTTTTAAATTAACTTGACTTCTTATATAGGACCACTTAAAAAAAATTCACAAGTATTTTTATAATAAATTTATTATGTCACTTCTAATTAGTAGAATAGAAGAAAAATATTATAAATCACAATTATTAAAAACTTAAATTATTTAAAAAATATAATTGACTATCAATGTCACAAAAGTTTGAACAAATTAAAATATCGTTATACAAATTTCATCAATCTAAATATAATATTATATGCCTAACTTAGAATATCAACCAAACACATGAAGCTTTTAATTAAATGATAGAATTATAAATAACATAGAATTTTTAAGGATCAACATTGGGTCGTGCGTAGCACGGTGTAAGTCGGCTAGTAGTAAATAGAAAACCCACATATTCATAATTTTTCTAGATATTATAGGAAAAAATATCCTAAACCTAGTAATGTGAGTTTTATCTATAATATTTAACTCAAGGAAGGAAGAATTTGTAAATTGAATCAAACCTTAGAATTTGGGGGGGGGGGTAGGAGTAGAAGGTATATAGGATTTCAATTCCTAATTTTAGGTATTTAGAATTAAATTTATCATATATTTTTCTCTTGTCATATAAATTTTAGGACCTTTGAATTTTTTAATAATTGAAAGAAATAAGTGAAAAGACTATTTTGTCTAAAACGGAGATTTTTAATTAAGGGTAAAAAGTTCAAACAACATTTCTAAAGCCCTTCACACTTTGAATATATTAGAGATAGAGATTATAGTTTAGAATATATATATATATATATATATATATATATATATATATATATATATATATATATATATATATATATATATATATATAAAGAGAGAGAGAGAGAGATAAATTGTAGATTCTAGATACTTCTCTATTTTTAATATACTCAAATATTAAGAAAAATCATTTTTAATATTGGAATATTAGGAAAGATTTTTTATATATATATATATATATATATTTGGATTATATATTATAAATACTTTTCTATTTTTAATATACTCAAATATTAAGAAAAATCATTTGGATCATATATTATAGATACTTTTCTATTTTTAATATACTAAAATATTAAGAAAGATCATTTTTAATATTGGAATATTAGGAAATTGTTATAAATATATTACCATATATAGTGAATGACTACTTTACCATATATATTGAATGTCTATTTTACCATATATAGTGAATGTCTATTTATGAAAAAGTTAAAAACCCCAAGGTTAGTTTTTCCCTATAAATAAAGGAGTTTTCCTTCATTGTAATTCAACCCATCAAGAAACCTCTCAAGAGAAATAATAATCACTCTTTCTTTTCTTTCCATTCTTCTTCTTCTCTACTTTATTTTTTATAACAAGTTATCAGCACGAGACTCTACCGAATAAGGTGAGATTATAAATCTAAAGGTAATTTTAAGGTTAGTAAATCCTTATGTTATTTGTCTTTCGCTATTAATGATATAATTATTATTGGATTTGAGAAAAAATAATTGATTTGGAACCACTTATGCTTTAAATTTGTTCATGAAGAACAATATTGTTAAAAGATATGATGATGGATTTAAGTCTCATCTTATTAAGAGAGTAAGACATTGGATTAAAAGTTTCAATGCACTATGATGATAAGATGTTGGGTTCAAGTCTCATCGAATTATAACCTAAGACACATTTATATGGGTAAGATATTGAGTTTGAATCTTAATACACTATATTGATGATATTATGATGGCTAAGACAAAATAATGGGCGTTTGATAAAAAGTCATGAAACATATCCTATTGATATGCTTTATTCCATGAAGTGAATATAGTAGCAATATATGATGAATTTGAAAGTCGACAACTTGCTTCATTCTTGAAAGGAATGTGGTAGCACTGGATAATATGTCTGAAAGAAGATAAGTGATTAAATGCACGAATATAAGTGTGGAGGGACAATATGATAATAATCATCAAAAGAGATTATATTTTCACACTCTTATTATGATTATAATATATATTAGAGAAAAATTCTCTACATTATTGTCACGTCTCAAATCTTATTGGGGCGGACAGGCACCCATAACCGTAAAGGCCCAAGAGAACCAATCCATAACCTTGTACTTCTCATGAATTAACTATGAAAACCAAAGGTTCTTACAAACATGATATTATGCATCGATGAGAATATCTACATTGGCAAGCACAAAATTATATATACAACTCTTGATACCCCACTGTTCGTGAACTCTGACTCTCACTTTTTTGCCCAAACTGGTTGCCTTTGGACCTTGAAACTGTGGTGGAGCACTAGCTGTAGGATAAAAAAATAATGTCCTAGGCGATCTATTAGAAAACTGAGGCCTAAAATCACCTTGGGATCCCATGAACTGCCCCGTAGATCTGGCCCTCTTAGAATACCTTCTTTCCAATTCTTGTGTTTTTCTTCTTTGCCTCTGATCTTCCATTTTTTGTGCAAAATCTTGTATCCTTGATATGTCCATGTCTTTGTTCAAAGCAGAATAGTACAATCTCTAACCATATATGGGTCCAATCTATCCACATATCGATGAACTCTATCATCTATAGTAGCCACTACATTAGGAGTATACCTAGCTAAAGAGTTAAACCGGAGGTTGTACTCCCTCACGCTCATATTCCCTTAGAGAAGATTCAGGAACTAATCTGCACGGGCCTCTCGAATCTCAAATGGAAGATAATGATCAAGAAATGCCTCTTTGAACTCTTTCCAAGTAGTTGAAGGTGCATCAATACCCCTAGATCGTTTTCAGTCTTCATACCAAAATATAGCCTCCACTTTGAATCTATATGCTGCTAGCTCAACTGTCTTGTTACCCGATACATGTATGACATCTAGAGCCCTTTGGATTTGATTAATAAAGTCCTATGGGTCTTCATTAATATCTGATTCGGTGAATGTGGTAGGATCCAATTTAAGAAAATCCTATGTCCGTAGGCTAGCTGCATTATCTGCACCACTAGAACCTGTGGTTGGAATAGTTTGTCCTTGAACCTATCCAGCAAATATACGAGCCAACAATTGCACAACATTCCTTAGATCTTGGTCAGTAGCATTAATAGGTGGTTCTGAGGATACGGTTCTTCTCCTCCTTAGTTCTTCTGGGGATGGAGGAGTAGAAGAAGTTTGTGATACAAACTCAGCTTGAGCCTCACTTTGATTAGCTTGTCTAGGTGGTGACTTGATGGTTCCTTCTCCGATAGCCACGTCTACTTGCTTACCTGTATTCTTACTCTTTCTTATAACCGGCAAAATAGGTTTAGTGGTTAAATATGACTTCACCTACGACTTGGGCCCTATTGCACGATCTAAGATGTGAAAAAACAACAACCCCTAAATGACCATAGCGTCTTATTTATAGATGTGGTGCACAACACACCCATAAGCAAGACTCTACATAGACACGGCTTTGTAGAATCCCTAGGATGACCTGCTCTGATACCACTTTTGTCACACCTCAAATCCTATTGGGGCGGACAGGCACCCGTAACCGTAAAGGCCCGAGAGAACCAATCCATAACCTTGTACTTCTCATGAATGTAACTATGACAACCAAAGGTTCTGACAAATATAATATTATCCATCGATGAGAATATCTATATTAGCAAGCACAAAATTATATATACAACACTTGGTCGTTGGGGCCACCATATCTAAAAGACAAGACACTACAATGTTTAACTTTACATTATTCTACAAAGCCTCTAAATGATACATAGACTATAGTTAGGATCGGGAAAAACCCCCGCCCTACTCTTGATTACTACATAATCCAAAAAATATGGAACAGACTCGAAAAACCCCGAATCAACCTGGAGCTCACCAATAGTCACTGAGTAGCCTGTGCTCCTACTAGCAAGGTGTATTAGCTGAAGCACCTATGACTGCAACACGAAATACAGGTCCCCCGTGAGGGATGTCAGTACGAAAATATGTATTGAATATGTAAGGCTGAAGGTAACAACACATGATACAAGAGCTCAATAGAAATCAGATACCAGTGAATAAATAGTGATAGTAGACCACCTTTATATATTTGTAGGATCAGGTACATTATATTTCTTTCTTTATTTTACCTTTCTCACTTCATAATCTTTGTAATCTATATAATGCAAATGACCAGCTGATCAGTGGTAAATAGATAACAGGATCGGCCCATGCTAGGCTTACGCCCTTGAGCTGCCACCCATACATGAACATTGGGATCGACCCATGCTAGGCTATTGCCCCTGAGCTTCCACCCACATATAAAGGTATCAAGATCGGCTTATGCTAGGATTATGCCCCTGAGCTGCCACTCATTTTACAGATTTCATTACTTAGTTTGTTTAACCTTTGAGATTATTACTTTGGTGGCCATAACATTATGTACCTTGAAGTAGTAATCTACCAATAAGAGATAAATAAATGGGCACTTAATACAACAAAAATTAGGTAGGGAGCTGTTGGCATACAAATGAAGTGTTTAGGAGCTGAAAATAACACATGGGTCTTATTTGAGTAAACGGAGAACTCCTGAAATTCTCTAGAAAAAATAGACGTGCAAGTTTAATAATAAGCATGTATTGAGGTGTTTTAACATGTTAGAGAGTGGGAACAAGGTCATTGACTACATGGGATATAATACACTGCCATTATGTATCACTTGTTATAAGATAACCTTGGAATCTTACTTGATGGACCAAATGCCCGATTTCAAGACAAAGAGTGCAAAATAGAGTATGCCTTACATACCTGATTATATAACTCCGAAACTAACCAAACTTGATTTCCTACCATTCAGATTAGACTTCATCTCTTTAGGCTAATTCTTGTATCATTTGGTATCAACTTAGATCTAGACCCTATTAGTGTTAGATCATTGTTCCCTAACACTAATAGGGTCTAGATCTAAGATTTGAGCTTAATCCAAGTTGTTTTAAGTTATTCACCATTGTTGAGCTTGAAGATTAAAGAAACTTGAATGGAGGATCTCAAAATTTATTGAGATTTATGGATTGATCATGTATGGGTTGTGATTAGGAGTTCAACGTGACCAAAAAAACAAAAATCATTCAATTTGGAGGTCATTTGCTTAAGGGTCAACTTGGGTCAAACTTTTGAATGTTCTTGGTATTTTTCATATTTTTCATATATTGTTGAAGAAGAACATTCAAAAAGTGTTGTTTGATCCAAAAAAGAGGATAAAAAGAGTGTGGTCCTTGTTTGTACAAAGAATATTCCAAGCATATTCCAAGTCTTTCAAAGGAAGAAAGAATTCAAAAATCATCAAAAAGGAATATTCTCAAAGAAGAGGACAAGGACAAGTACAAAGAAAAGTACAAGGGAGGGACCATCACAAATTCTAACTTTTGAGCTTGAAAAAGGCTCCAATTCTTGTATTTTCCCCTCCCATAGTCAAAACTACTACTCCTAGTTGAAGAATTAAATTTCAAATTGGAACAAGTCAACAAGTAAACTCCAAAAACGTTGACCAAAATTAAGCTTCCACGTCATCACTTTCCTAAAAAATGCTTAAGCTCAAATTTTAGGTTCTAAGTTTCTTGTCTTTGATTCTTAGTTTCATTTCTTGATTCTAGCACTAATTAGCAACTAGTAATTACCTACTTAGTTGTAAATTAGTTGTTGAATCTATTTTTATTTCGTGTCTTTGTTTTTTGTGTGCTTTTCTCATTTTTGATTCGTTGAACTTCTTTTTTTCAAGTTCATAAGTAGATTTTGTTTTGTGTCTTGAGTTGATCAAACAAGAAGCTATTCCGGTCGTAAAGTAGTGATTGACACCTTATTGACTATCAGAGTATAAGCAACTTTTAATATTCATCGCTTCAATTGTAAGGATCACAAAGGTGAGTGCATACGAGTATTAGTGAGGTATTTTACTAGTAATCTTCTTTGTTCATTTTGTATGTACAAGGTGATATAAGGGGAATATGTATTGATAGCCTCGGATTATTGTGACTACGACATAGGAAACTATGATTGTAGTGATGGATTTTATGTCTACATTGATGATGGAGATTATGGGGGCTATGAATATAGCCATGATCAAGACATGGGCATAATTGAGGGTTACGAGTTTGAAGGAGAAAATAAGGTGAATGAAGTACCTAGTGCTTATAGTGAATATAAAGATGATGTAGGGTCTTGTGATGGTTCTTATGATGAAGTTAGGGAATGTGAGAAGTCTTACACTTCCCACTCCGAACCTAGAATTGGTGTAAGGTATAACCCCTTCATTTGCAAAGTTTATGAGAGCTATGGTGAAAGTGCATGTATGGAGTATGAAGATTTATATTCTTCACCTTGTAGTACATCTTATCAAGGTTGAGGTGGTGTGAATTGTTATACTAGCTATAGTGTAGGTTGTCCAATGAGAAGAAGAGGGAATACATCTCCAAGGCTTGGTACTCAATACTAAGCCTTACAATATTGATCCAAGAAGGATTGTTCACTCCGCAAAGGTAATCATTTATGGGGTTCCGAGCTGCCTCATTGTTCTAGATAATAGGTGCTATAGAAACTACATCATTCCACCTATGGTTGATTATGTGGGGCTGTTTTAAGAACCTTTACTTGTTCCATATTCCTTGGATGGGTATAAGGTTACTGAGATAGTGAAGGTTGTCTTCACCCTATTTGAATACCATGAGAAGGTGCGGTGCAATATCTTCTTCTAGGAATAAGGTCATATATGCTTAGGTGCCGATTGGTTTGCACAACATAAAGTTCCAAATATGCAAAATTAGCCTAAGGTTGTAAAAGACCGATGAGGAAATCATCTCATTACGTCCATTCTTCCCAAGCCTTAAACAGAAGTGAGCACTTACTCCAATCCAAATGAAAATGAGAAACAAAAGATTAATAGGAGTAAGGGTGTATAAGGTGTCAATTCGAGAGTAGAAAAATAAGAGGTTATGAGAAGTATAGTGAGGGGGTTGCCACCAAACTGAGCTAACTTTATTTGTTCTTCTATCTCTAAGAAAATTTATGCAGGTACTAACGTGGCAAGCGAAGGAGAACAAGTGCTAAAGGAGAAAATTCCCTTTGAAGACTTGACCAGGGAAATCATAGACGTTGCCGAAGCTTGTGGAGGACCTTCACACCAAGATAAAGAAGAATGTGCTCAAAAACCTCAAGGTAAAATAGCAAACTTTTACACTTTTGTGAATATGAATGATGATTGTATGGCCAGTAGCCCATTGAGTGTGAGTAGTAGCTTACCTATTTGTGAGTCTATTAATTCTTTGCCTCTTGTTGATAATGTACCTATTAGAAGTATGGATACACTAGTTGATCTTATTGATGATCGAATTAACTCTTTTTGTAAGATCAATCTATATCCACCTAGTATTAAAGACATTATGTTAAATGATAGTACATCATCTAATGATTCTTTGCCTCTTGATGATGATGTACATATTGTGAGTGTGGATACACTAGTTGATCCTATTGATGAATGAATTGACTTTTCTTGTAAGATCAATTTATGTCCACCTAGTGTTGAAGCCATTGTGCTAAATGATAGTACATCATCTTATGGGAATTGTGTCGATCAACTTGTGTGCGGAACTAGTCCACCACTTGAGGTTATGTGTAGTGTTATTAAAGAACTTCAAGTGAGTGAAGAACTTAAAAGTGTTGGTTAATGAGATAGGAGTGACCCCTTGAGCATGTTTCCTAAAGAAGATCCTATTGATTGCCTTTCTCACAGGGATGATTATGTGTTTGAAACTTCTTTGGAACTTGATGGTTGCCTTTTAGAGAGTGAACTTGCATGTTCTTAATCTTCTTTCGAGATAGATCCTTCTCTTTTTAGGTATAATATTTTGTTCGAAGATGGTACAATCACTCCTAATGAACCTAGTGGTGAGAATAAAGTTGAAGGTATAGCTTGTCTTGAAAGCTATATAACATATATGCTAACCTACTATGGTGTGACAACATTCCTTCTAAAGATGTAAATCTCTTTTTGGAAGATGAGAGTACTCTTAAGGGAAAAGAGTGTGAGGTCATGGAAAGGAATGATCAGTTAGGTGATATTAATTTTGACTTGCTTGAATCCTCAAGAAACCCAGTAGGTGATTGTTCCTTGAAAATTGATTGTGGTTGTGATCCTTTGTATGATACCCCACCCATGTTTGATGACTATGATGATGAATTGATTGCTTCTTGTGAAAACTTAAGTAATAATCCCTTTGATTTTGGTGGTGGTATATATCTACTTGAGGGTTCTTCTATAAAAAGAGAAAGTGTCCATTGCTTGGAAATTACTTCTTCTTCTACTTTGTGTGACCTTATTGTTGAGAGTACTCATGGTGATAATTTTGAAACTAGTAGTAAGTACATATATAGGGACACCTTAGTTGAAGTTGACTTGAGTGATACCTTTCTCTACTCTCTATTTAATTTGCTTTTAATGATGTGTATGCTATTGTAGAGAGTATGTCTTTTAGATTGGGTGAAGTCTATGGAAAAAAAAGTGTTGTCTAGACCCATGTCTATGACCATTCTTTCTATTTGACCCCGATGCCAAATGTGGATATAATGATGTTGGCACACCCAACTTGTTGCTTTGCCTACATGACAAGCAAATGTCATTCTTAAAAACCCGAGGGCAAAAGTGTCATTGTCTCCTTGGGGTAATGCTTCTAAATGTGCATCCTTTCTTGACACACGTGTGCTTAATTTGCATGATTCCAAACTTATGGATGCCAAGTTGATACCTTACTTGAAAAGAAGAAGTCATATGTGCTTAAGTGCCTTAATTCCATCCTTGTGTGTCTTATGTGCTATATCTTTTGGGCCAAATGGAATTCTTATAGATGATAGCACCTTGGATGATGCATTTACACTTGATTCCTTCCTATACTAGCTTTTGCCTATGATGAGATCCATGCTAGTTTTGGATTTGTATTGTGTAGAGGTAGGGAACTTGTTGGTTGGTCCACTTGTTTGGATGATAATGCTATGTGGGTTTGGTGGACTTTAAGACCAATAATGGCCCCACGTTTGATGAGGTCACTTGAAGAGGTAATGAAACAATTGTGTCTTATGGTTTCTAAGATAAAGGTAGTCTTACCTTTTGGATTTAGTGATACCATTAAAACCTTTGTAGTTTCTTTATCTCTTGGTACTTGTCATAGCCATTTACTATGTGACATTTTTACTAAGCTTTTCATGACTAAAACAAAGGATTCATGGTTATATTTCAAGAGTGTACCCCCTTGGAATGATGATGTTATTTGTTGTACTAACCCTAACCCCCATGCCATGAGGATATTGTGCTTGTTTGTCCTTTCTTTAGTTTTTCAAGGTGTGGTCGAGGTTGAATCTTTTTCTGGAAGGGGAGGATGATACGAGCCAAATGGCCTTCATAGCTTTTGATGACATCATTCGACGCCAATACATGAAGACTTGAGCTTTAGTCACATTGAGGGTACAAGGGTATTTATGGAGGTTTCATTTTGAGCATTCAATAAAGCAATTCCATGTTTGAAAGATTACTTAGGATTTCACTTTTTAAGTATGAAGAAGGGGGGCCTTGGAGAGTTAGAAGAGGCGCCTATGGAGTGTAAATATTCATTAATGACATTTTAGTAATTTCACCCCTTTATGTAATAGTATAAACAACCATAAGTTAGGTCATTTTTCCTTAGTTTTTTATGATGATATTTTCACAAGAAACACTCTTGAACTTCATTGGGAGGAAATTTAGTGTAGGTCTTGGAAAAGCCAAGTTGTGTAGGGTTTGAAAAAGCTATTATTGATCTTTGCTTAAAAACGGTGGTTGTAAGGCGGAGTTGATTCCCTTAACGGTCACCATGAGAGTTTGATGTTGTTATTGCGGGTCTTAGGGGTCTTATCGTTTGATACATGATTTGGTTTCTATTTCTTATAATCTCGTATTTCAAGCTATCTATCTTTACTTTATTGTATTTGTTTGTTATCTTATTTCTCTTAGTCTTCATCTTTTTAGGCCGATTCTTGTATCAGGGGTAGACCAATTGATTCCAAATGAATTAATCCTTGAAAAGGATAAGGAGCAAATAATCATAATAAGAAGGCAATGTGCTCTTGAAGAGCCTACGACATAACACTTTATGAAACCTTATGAGAGGTTCAGGTACTTGAAAATAATGAAGTGATGAGATCTTAAAATGTTATGTCACACTGTGAACCGATACGAAATGATATATCATCAATATCTTTGAAACAATATTGGCGCAATATTGTGAAAAACCACGAGGATCTTAATTCTAAGTTTATTTAAGCATGTTGACGTAGAAATATTTATCAAGTGGCGTGAAAGGATGCATATTGATAATCATAAAACTTATTTGATTTGCAATCCCAAATACGTGAAGATGTCACTTATGAGATGTTGAATATTGTCACTTGACAAAATTTATATGAAAATTTTTTAAGGATTCAAAATGTTTGAAGCATATAAAAGTTTCTAGAAAACTTATTTATAATCCTTATGTTGTATAAAACTTATAGCTTGAAAATTATTGGAACTCTTGGAGAGTTTTCAAAAACAATAAATTATTTTCTTGAATGAGAAATATACCGAATTGGATTGGCTATACATCTTAGTGAAATTGGTGTACTAATGTATCTTGTAACTACGACAAGACCCGATATAGCCTTTCGATCAGTTTGTTAGAAAGGTATAGTTCTACTCTTACTAGGAGACATCGGAATTGAATCAAATATATGAGTTTATTTTATTATAAAGATTGCAGTTCCGATTTTGTTGATTATGCTGATGTTGGGTATTTATTTATACAACATAAATCTCGAACTCAAACATGCAATTGTTCACATGTGGGGATACTATCATATCTTAGGAGATATACAAAGCAGTCTGTCGTAGCCACTTCATCGGACCATGTTGAGATAATAGCTATTCATGAAGAAAGCCAACAGTATATGTGGTTGAGGTCCATGATACATCTCGTTCGCGAAAAATGTGGTTTGAAATGTGACAAAGTACTTATGATTTTTTATGAGGATAATGCGGCATGCACAACACAATTCAAGGGAGGACAAGGAGATAAAACGAAGCATATTTTGCCAAAATATTTTTATACAAACGAGCTATAAAATAATGGTGATATTAATGTACAACAGATTCGTTCAAGTGACAATGTGGTTGATTTATTCACCAAGTCTCCCCCAACTACAACTTTTAAGAAGATGGGTGCACACTCGATGCAAAGGTTCAAGGATGATCTTATTAGGTGGAGTTTATACGCATTGTACTTTTTTTCTCTTACGAGGTTTTGTCCCATTGTGTTTTCCTTGTAAGGTTTTTAATGAGGCTACCTATATGCGTATTGCTAGAGATGCGTACTCTTTTTCCTTCAGTAGATTTTTTTTCCCACTGAGTTTCTTCTAGTAAGGTTTTAACGAGGCACATTATTTATCAATTAGATTCAAGGGAGAGTATTATAAATATATTATACAGTGAATGTCTATTTAATCATATATAGTGAATGTCTATTTTACCATATATAGTGAATGACTATTTATGAAAAAAGTTAGTAACCCCAAAGTTAGTTTTTCCCTATAAATAAAGGGGTTTTCCTTCATTGTAATTCAACCCATCAAAAAATCTCTCAAGACAAATAATAACCACTCTTTCTTTTCTCTCCATTTTTCTTTTTCTCTTCTTTATATTTTATAACAAATATTATTATTTTAAGCATAATAATGATGAGGTGATAAATAAACGACAAAATTTATTTTTTATAAAGTTGAGAACGAAGCACATTTTTGCCAAAACATTTCTTTTTTCAAAATTGCTTTAAAAAAGCCAAAATTTATTTTTTATAAGTCAAAATTAAAAGCTCCAATTCACAACTTTTTTTTGCTTATAAGTCATTGTATTTTGACCAATTAAAAAATCTTTTTGTCCCTCAAAATTCTCCCTTATTTCAAAATTACCTTTGTGTAGCTATTTTAGTACTTATTTTGTATGAAACTTCTAATTTATGAAATATGGATTTTTATATATTATTCTCCTTCTTTTATATATTATTTTAAATTTGGACAATTATTATTGTACAGCATATGAATGTCTCTAATAAAAAATAACTCGCCAACCAAAATATATGGAGAATACTCATTGAAGATATACAACTTCATGTACGATTAGTGAATGATCCATTTATATTTCACGATGCAACATTCGTATTCGCCAATATTTTAATAGTGATAGTCATTACTCAATCAACGAGTAATATATTTTCTGATTAAGAGTTTTTTAATCAAAGAAATAGTATCATTTGTGACCAATTATTTATCTATTAATGTAATTATAATGATTAGTAACATATATATTTTGCTTAATGATTTAAACTCTTTTAACAAAAAAAGGTTTTTTAGAGCACAAATTAATAGTCATTTATATATATATATATATATATAAATATATATTAATTTTAATTTGAATTATTTTATAAATAAAAATTAATAATAATCAACTTTATATATTGTTAACATTTTTAAGGGTATTTTAGACATTTTAATCAAAAAAATGCTTAAAAGCACTTATTTACCAAACACTTCGATAACTTTTTTCAGTTTTAGCACTTTTATCCAAAGACGTAAAAATGAATAATAATCAACTTTATATATTGTTAACAGCTTTAAGGGTATTTCAGACATTTTAATCAAAAAAATGCTTAAAAGCACTTATTTACCAAACAAATCAATAACTTTTTCCAGTTTAAACACTTTTATCCAAACACGTAGCTGCTTATTTTTAAAATAAGTTCAGCACTTTCAAAAACCCTTTTAAAAAACTTTTTAAAAATCATTTTTTAAGCATATCCAAACGGGCCTTTGACCATTTAACCAAACATCCCACAAGTAGTACACACGGAAAAGCTTAGTGAAGTGGAAAGAAAAGTACACAGCTGTCATCGAAAATTGAAGTTTGATCGGTTAGCAATTCCTTAACAAACTCATTCGAATTGATAGAATAAAATAGATAGGAAGAAGTTTTTGATAACAACCAGCAGCAACAGCACACATGGTGGACAAACTGATCATCGTCATTGAAAACATCGCTGCCTTGGGCCCTTATTAGAAAACTATTCTTTCCGATTACCTTGATAAAATAATTCGGTATCGATACAGTCCACTTATTTATCAACTTAAATTCATTTTTATTTTGTTTTGGCATTTCATGTTTTTCGACCAGAATTCTGCTGTTTTGCCCCATTAATTTTGTTTGATTCAGTTATCTCGCCCATTCCTAAATCGTCCATTTTACTAGAAACTGCTAAGTACTTTCCCTAGTTTGGGATGGGAATTGAAACCTCAACCTGTACAACTGTACTAGTGTTCTTAAATTTGGTTTACAAAAATAAGGTCAGAAGGGATCAAACTACACACCTCTTTTTGGGTGAGAACTGAACAGCCGAGGGTAGACTCGTCTATTTAAAGCAAAATGTATCTTCAATTAGTCTATTATGAAATACATTTCAGAAAGTGCAAATTCTTCGAGTTGAGTTATAGTAATGTACTTGGATTATGTTTTGTTATTGTGATCTGATTTTTTCTTGAAATACAAGATCGTCACAATGATTTGTTTATTTGTTCAATTTGTAAATATTGACAACACTTATTTAAAATCCTTCTCACATCATTGATTTCAATGCTAGAGCATCATTGAGAAACTGCCATTCTAGGGTAATACCACTTCTCTATGTGATAATCATGTGCACATAACATTTGAGTTTCTTTGAAAACTGACTAATTTCGAAAACTTTGAAGCCTTGATACCAAAGTTTAAGTTTGAAAAAAGAACATAACCCTGCACCCAAGGGTAGCCATCCTAGTAGTCAATGAAGTGGGTCGACAATCTTAGGTCTCAGTTCAAAATCCCTGCAGAGACAAAAAATACTAGGTGATTTTTCCCACCTGTCCTAGCCTTGGTGGATAGAGTTACCTCATATATGTTGCTAATAGGAGGGGTAAGGTATTCCCTGGATTTAGTTGAGGTGCGCGAAAGCTATCTCGGACACCATAATTATAAAAAAAATAGAAAAAGAACATTACTCTCTGTAGGGAGGTGAGGGTTAAAGAACTCGTATTTGTTTGCAACGACTAGAATTTGAACTGTTCACTACACCCACCCCTCCCTTATAAGAACTTTTGTTTACATGGTTCTCTCAAACCCTAAAACTATGTAAATCCCACTTGCCATCTTGTCCACACAATATGATTTCTCCATGAATTCTCTTGCAAGCTTCACGATACGGTTTCTCTCTCATCTTTCAATTACTACGGCTCTCAGTTAGTGATTCTACCATTCAAGTTTAAACTGCCTTGATCATTGTTTAATTTCAGTAATTTGGTTACTTAAACTGGTAGTCTTCCGTTAGTTGAATTGTCTGCTCACTACATTCCATTCTTAGTGAGATATATAAATTTTGGAGAAGTGTTAAATACAGATTTTAGTTTTAAAACTTAAGATTAACTATTGGGAAATCTTAAATGCATATCTAAATTTGAAAATTTGGGCACAATTCGAATGAAGGATCTACTAAGATGTTTTAAAGATATTAGATGTTTAAATGGGAGTATCATCTTTCCAAGATTACCAGGCAAAATCTTCTAGACATATAGTGTGGAAGAAACTCAGCATTTAGGTTGCAAAGATGAGGCTGCATGCAATAGATCCATGTGGTCGGGCACTATCCCGGACCCTGCGCATAGCGGTATGCGATGGTTTAGTGCACCAGGCTGCCCTTTTTAACTATATAACCTTGTCCATGACAAGATATATTCCTCTTGAGGTGATGTATATGTTTCCCTTCTGAGCATAGTCAACGCTAATGAGAAAAACATGGTCAAGGAAAATTGTGGTCATAGAAGGTACATGAGTTGGGTTTCTTTTGGTTAATAATTCTTGTCGACTACTGTGAGAGATATAGACATATTTCTAACCTTCTATCACTGGTCTAGATGTCTATCAGTTTGCAGTTATGTTTCTTCATTTGAAATGTTTATTAGTTCTTTCTTGTACTGTATTTTTTGAAGGTGAGATCATCTAATTTTAAATTGGTATCAGTTTGGGTTTCTCTTCAAATATGTAGTGCTGCAAACATACAAGCAATAACACACGTGTTGTTGAGTAAATGGCTGAGAATTCATCCTTCTTCATCTACTCTACTCTTCCTTTGTTCTAGCTTTACTGTGGCTATTTATTTTTTAGCTTCCTGAGCTTTTAGCTGAAACAGTTAAGAGTTCTAATTTTAACTTGGATGGCTATTGCATATACCTCTGACTGTGATACCTCTAACTGTGATATTAACTTAGATTAACTTCCCTACTATTCTTTGATATTGACTTTGGTAACTGAATTTCCTTCTTTATTTCTGAATTTTATATTTGGATCAATGGGTGTTTCAGCTGGACAACAACCACTCATTCCCATCTCTCTTAGAAGATCTAGTACATACTTCCTTTGTGACACCATAATGCCTTCTTTTGATCTCGCTACTTCCATGCCAAGAAAATAATTCAATTGGCCCATATCTTTAATCTCAAACTTCGCGGCCAACTATTTCTTTAAATTCTCTATTTCGGACAAGTCATCTCCTGTAAGTATAATATCATCAACATACACTATCAGAATATTTGTCATTCCCTCAAGAGAATGTCGAATGAATATGGTATGATCTGCTTTCCCTTGAGTATACCCTTCTTTTTTCACAAACTAAGTAAACCTCTCAAACCAAGTTGTTGGAGATTATTTGAGCCCGTAGAGAGGTTTCTTTAGTTTGCACACTCTAGTTCCATACCTTTCTTCAAAACCTTGAGGAGGGTCCATATAGACTTCTTCTTCGAGTTTTCCATTCAAGAATGCATTCTTCACGTCTAGTTGTTGGAGGGGATAATCATAGAAGGTACATGAGTTGGGTTTCTTTTGGTTAATTATTCTTGTCGACTACTGTGAGAGATATAGACATATTTCTAACCTTCTATCGCTGGTCTAAATGTCTATCAGTTTGCAGTTACGTTTCTTCATTTGAGATGCTTATTAGTTCTTTTTTGTACTGTATTTTTGGAAGGTGAGATCATCCAATTTTAAATTGGTATCAGTTTGGGGTTCTCTTCAAATATGCAGTGCTGCCAACATGCAAGCAATAACACATCTGTTGAGCAAATGGCTGAGACTTCATCCTTCTTCATCTACTCTGCTTTTTCTTTGTTCTAGCTTTACTGTGGCTATTTATTTTTTGGCTTCCTGAGCTTTTAGTTGAAACAGTTAAGAGTTCGAATTTTAACTTGGATGGCTGTTGCATATACCTCTACCTTATGGTTCTTTTAATATTTGATATTTGCTTAGACTTTGAATCAACACATGCTGGATTTTTTTTTCATTTTCCAATGTGTTGTTATAGAACTTGTTAATGCATGTTCCATCCTTTCAATGGGATGAAATTGTCTTAAAAATTTATATAATGATTGTACACTTTAAACTGGTCATCCATTTCATTCTTCTTCGATATTCTTATTTCAATGTTTTTCCTAGAAGAGTTTTTGGTTAACATCCCTCCGATACCTAGTTATGAAACTTTAAAGCGCTAAATCAAGAGCATCACTCCTGCAGCCACCAATCAAAGAAAATTAAACCGCTTTCTGTTTCCCCTAATATTTGGGCTGATAAATTGCAGCTGTATATGTAACCTAATATGTCTCAAAGCTGTTATTAATTTATTGATCTCATGTTTTGTAAGTTGGTCATATTAAACCTTGCAAGTAGTATTCAGGATGAAGTTCGCCGAGTAATAGCCTTTTGGTAATTTATGCAGGTGCTTTTTTGGAGCTGAGTTAACTTCACAGGTTCACATATTCTAAATGGCTATTTGTATACTGGTTATTCATCTCTAATATTTATGTTCTGACAATTCTATGCGAGTAAAGTTAATATCTCAATATTCATCATGACCGAACCAACATAATTTATAACTCAACTAAGCATACTATTTTCCATATTCAAGGATAAACCAAAAGGTGAAGAATCTACAAAATCTGATTGTCTACTAAATCCACCCATTATTCTATACAACAAGAAACTTTATGGGTGCATCAAAAGAAAATAAGTGATCGGAGGCTATTCCTCACCTGGGAAAAACTCAACTCTTCCCCGTCAAAAGATATTCAATTTTTCTCTTTCCAATTGACCTGCATCAATGCAAGAGGGACCAAGTTTCATACCCTACATTGACTCTTTCTTTTCCTGCTTTTCCAACAAAACATAACTCTTTCACGGTTTTGGCATTACCAAAGAAACTCTGAACCACCGAAGCATGTCCCACCATAATCTAATGGTAAAGACATAATGAATGAGAAGATGATCTACTTCTTCCCCTATCTCCTTATACATGTAACACCAGTTGACACAACCACTTTCTGCTTTCTAAGATTTTCCGCCATCAACATTACCCCTCTAGTTGGTGGAAAAGAGAAAAATCATACCTTTTACGGAACCTGCGCTATCCAAAGATATCACGACAATTAAGTTTTTGAGTCAACTTGCTGATGGACAAAAGATTATGTGACAATTTTGGAACATGAAGGACATAAAAAAGATTCATAAAAGGGGTTAGTTTGACCGTCCCTTTCCCCGCAATTGCTGAGAAGGAACCATCAATAACTTTAACTTTTTTATTTCCTGCTAATGGATTATAAGTCGAGAAAAAATGGGAGTTCCATGTCATGTGATCACTAGCCCCTGAATCTATTATCCAAGAACTTATACTAGTAGAATCTATACTCAAAGAAACACATGACACATTCCCTGTTTGGGTAAAAGAACAAGTGGGAGTAGAAGGACTAGGTTTACTGGAATGGAGTTGATATTGGAGAAGTGCAGTAGCTCTAGCTGTTCCTTGGTGAATGGTGGGCATTTCTGAAGAAGATTTCAGCCTTGTTATTCGCTGGTACTCTAAAAGGCTTGATTGCCATGGTTTTCTGCCCTTTTTTTGTTCGAGATGGGCAGTTTTACGTGGATCTTCCAGCAGGTCTCACGAGTGTGCCAGTATTTTTTGCAAAAATCACACCACGACTTTCTTTTCTTATCATTCTCATGTTTCGCAGCAACTAAAGCAGATGACTCTTAATTTTTTTATTCCAGATTGAATTCTTTTTTAGTATAACATTCTTCCTTGTTTCTTCACGCCTAATTTCATATAATATTTCCCTCAAAGTGGGCAACGAATTTTTTCCAAGAAGTCGAGAATGAAGTTCGTCTAAATCTTGGTTCAACCCTTCTAAAAATAGATATACCCTCTCACTTTCTTTTTTTTTCATTGCTTTTACGCTATCCTTCGAATATTTTCATTCATCATTATTGCACTGATCTAGTTCTTACAATAGGGAAACCATCTCATTATAGAAAAGAGTAACACTTCTCTCTTCGTGCCTCACTTTCCACGGTTTAATTTTTAATTAAAAAATCTGAGAGGAATTTTCTACATCAAAATAAGTTTCTCTAACCGCCTCCCAGACTAGTGGGAAGAAATAAATATGGTTTAACTATGGTAGGTTCCATGGAGTTTAGTAGCCAAACAATTACTATCGAGTTTTCTGAGCTCCAGGCGTTCATTTTTTGGTCTCCTGGTTCAGGATTTCTCGTTTCTCCAGTCAAGTGCCCAAGTTTTCCTCAACAATCAATTGACAAATGGACAGATTGTGCCCATTCCAAATAATTCTTTCCTTTCAACTTGTGAGAAGTAAGTTGAAAGAAAATATGAGAAGAATCGCTGTCTTGGTTCATTATTGTCTCGGTTGAGGATTTGTTAACAAAACTCTCAGCTTCTGTTAATGATGTTGGGTGACGTAACGTAGTAAATATTGTTTTAGTCATCAACAACAAAATAATAAAGTTGCTCTGATACCATGTAAGATTGGTATCAAAAATGTATATTTTATTCATCTGAGAGCTACAAATTTATAGTATAGGGAAGCAAACATAACAAAATCAAATCGCGTGATTCTAGCAGATATGACAATCAAGATGTGATATTTTTTTATCTAATTACCTAAACTATCTACAACGAATCAGATATGATTTTATCAGATCAATTATGATCCTACAAAATCAAATCTTAAATATTCACAAATCAACAAATACAAACCACGTTTGGTGAATAATCACCAATTCATGTGCGTAGCTCACTTTACTCTGAGAGCCCATTTTGAAATAATAATATCTACCTTATAAAAAGAAAAACCCATCTTGAAATAATAATGTAGGCAACCCTCTCCAGTTGCCTTACAAAAGTTATCTGTCTTTCTCGCTTCTAGAGGAAACACGTCCATCTTGTTTTACACTCTCTTGGGTCTCACGACACTCTCCTTTCCTTTTCCCCTTAATTATACTCCGTCAAAGTACTTCTCAAAGGTCCATCAGACGCTACCGTGGCACGGCTTTTTCTGGTACTGTTGTTGCATTACAAATGTTCCTCCTTCCCCAATTCTCTTTTCTCCATGATTCTATATAATTCACGTGCTTTCCCTATTAGTGCTGACTTTGTGTTTCCAATTTTCCCAAAGATAAATTTTTTATTTAAGCTCTTCATCCAACTCCTTGGAGAGTAGGAGCCCGTCAATTCTAGATGTTGCATGATTCTTGTTCCCTGTTTTCAAATAAAAGTTCTTCCGATAAGAGTGAGTGAATCAACCTCACTTCATTGATGCACTCTGAACTGTATCATATCTTCAGTATTTGAAGTCATCGTAATATTATTGTTTTGGTCTAATCCAATAGCTTTCCGTATCTAATAATTTTTGCCTTCACATCTCTTTTCTTTTCTATAATTTAGGCTCAAATTGTAACAAGCTTGATTTGCACTTAAAGCTATTTAACTCTTTTGCCGACTTAATAGTCCGACCAATTTATTTAAAATATTAGGATTTTCCTTACCAATGTGGGCATTCACACGTAGCTTTGTTGAGGGATAGGAACATAACACAAGTAGCTATAAGAATCCAACCTCTTGGAGATCTGCCCATAGAAAAGGGCTATTGGCAACTATACGAGCATAAGAAATTTCAAATTTCATTTTCCCACCTTTAAATCCACGTTCCTTTAAAGTTCAATGTCCCTGTAATGGGTATAAATGCAAGTCCATAGAAGGTGGGAATTCCTTTTAGTGTCCTCATCAGTCCTGACACAACCCTGCTTAACCTCAGATGAAATACTTCAAGCCAGGGAAAGTTTGACCACCATGTTTATTTCCGAGTCAGGACTAAAAGAGGCCAAGAGTGACTATTCGATAGAAAAAGGGTTGCCCCTGTGAGTCAGGGAAGTGACTAGCTTTTTTCCTTGGACCAAGGAAGGGAAACAGAATAGAAATAGCGGAAGAAGACAGCGGTTGGGGAGAAGGAAAAGTTATCGAACATCAATCCAATGAAGAGACAAAACGGCCTTGCCAAAGGGTCTGGAGGAGGGAATGACTATACTTTCTTAGTTAGATCAACTGGAACCTTGCACCCAAGAAAGTAGCCAAAATAGTTGTGAAGATCAAAGTTGGATTGTAAGCCACTTGACTGCAAGGAGAGGGGTTTAGCGAGAAAATTAGCTCACACCTATCATTGATGAAAAAAGAAACAAGTTTAGGTAGAAAGAGCAACTAGTGTCGGAGAGATGACTTCTATTGACCCTTTCTTCACATGAAATAATGAATGGCTTAATGGAATAGAATCCGGGATCCAAGTAGATTAGGTTAAGGAAAATATAAGTTCAACCCTCTTCTCATCGGGCCAAGATTGATAGCTGTTTGACTCGAGGAAAGTGCAGTCAGATTGGCATCGATAAATTTTAGGGGTGTCCAAAGACCACACTCAGAGGAATATTAAACCCCTAATCCATCTGTGTTCAGACCTTTTGATAGAAACTATGATAAAGAAGAGATTAGAATGAAACTTTACTGGCTAAATAAAGTGCAAGGAACTTAAAAACTATATTAACCAATACAAAGGACAAATCTCCAAATACAAAGAAAATAATAACACTTTCCTTATCCATTCCAGAATTCTATAGATACATCTATTTGTACTAAGACAAAGATAACTTCTAGACAAACATTTACAACTGTAGATAACTACTATAGTTAACTACAGATAACTACTAATAGATAACTGCTTCTATCTTATCTTAAACTAATAAACTAAGATACATTATCTCCACATGCTAAAGGAGAAGTCCTATTAGATGCATCCTCTCTGAAAAGTTGACTTGTCCACAAGATGAAAAGAAGGAAATTACGCATTCTACTCTTGCATTAACTCCAAATATGCAAAATTTCCAGGTTTGTAGCGATGACCAGGGGAAAACTTGTCTCCACAACGGTAGCATAGGCCCTTTTCTCAGTGAATTTGTTGTTCAAAATTTAGTGGGAGAATGTTTGAAAGCGATGATTGTTGAACAGAGCGTGTAACTGGTTGACGGGATGATTGAAAATTAAAGGATTGAGCTACTAGAGAGGAAGTCCCAATTAATAAAAGCCATGATATAGAAGGCCAATTAGTTACTTTACTAGACTGATTTGGTCCATGTTTCCCTTCATATTCTAAAGCCAGATTCATTGCCATATACACAGATCGAGGATTATGAATCCTAATGTCTACAAGAAGTTTATTTTTGAGCCCATTTAAGGAAAATTCCAAGCAAATAGTGTTTCGGCTAGTTTTACACACGCGCTTCCCATTTTGTAAATTCTTGTGTGTACTCAAACACAGATCCAATTTGTTAAACACCACATAGGTGTTCATTTGGATTTTGAAACTCAACAGGTCTAATTTTCTTGCATAACTATTTTGTGCTTTTAATACAGCTACATCAGTAGCCAAAGAGTCCAAGGTTCCCAATTTTGCTGCTATAATGCTCAATTGTTGTCTAATTTGATCAGGATTCGACATGATGGGTTCGCTATGTCAAGCATTGGTTCGTGTATTAACCATGACAGGTCTTACTGCTCTGATACCAATAATAGAAACTAGCATAAAGAAGAGATGAGAATAAAACTTTACTAGCTAAATAAAGTGCAAGGATCTTAAACACTATATTAACCAATAACCAAGTCCGTAAGAGCAGTGTTCGGGGACGCGTGATACAGAAAAAAATGACACGACTCTATATCACATATTACGCGAAGTGTGAAATGTTGCAAGCACATCATAAAATGAAGCGCAATTTAAAAGAAAAAAGACTAAATAGAGCACCCAAATAGTAAGACAGAATTGAAAAGGCCACAAATAGAGCACCGTGTCATGTCTTTTTCTGGTACTGTTGCTGCATTACAATGTTTCTCCTTCCCCAATTCTCTTTTCTCCATGATTCTATATAATTCTCGTATTTTCCCTATTAGTGCTGACTTTGTGTTTCCAATTCTCCCAAAGATAACTTTTGTAGTTAAGCTCTTCATCCAACTCCATGGAAAGTAGGAGCCTGTCAATTCTAGATGTTGCATGATTCTTTTTCCCTCTTTTCAAATAAAATTTCTTCCAATAAGAGTGAGTGAATCAACCTCACTTCTTTGATGCACTCTGAACTGTATCATATCTTCAGTATTTGAAGTCGTCGTAATATTACTTTTTTGGGCTAATCCAATAGCTTTACGTATCTAATAATTTTTACCCTCTACATCTCCTTTCTTTTCTATAATTTGGGCCCAAATCGTAACAAGCTTGATTTGCACTTAAAGATATTTAACTCTTTTCCCAACTTAATAGTTGTATGTGAGGTTAGAGTAGAAAAGAGGGGAAAAAAGGTTGTTTAGGCTGGCTAAGGCTAGAGAGAGAAAGAGTCGTGACCTAGACTAGGTAAAGTGCATTAAGGGGGAGGATGGTAGAGTGTTGGTGGAAGATGTGATACGGGACAAACAAGACAAGGCTAAAAAACTACTCAAAACTGTCCACAAATCAACTGGAACCCGAGGACCCCTTTAAGAGCAACTTTTGGCCAACAATAACAACATAAGGATTACAAGATACAAGGTGTATTTTAACACCAAAACAGCAACAATGACACAAGATGAAACAAGTCACGGATTCAACACAAACACAAGGGAAATTGCATAGAAAATAAAAATAGATAGTGAGACCAAGATTATTACAAGATTAAGAACCAGGTGTATTTCAACACTAACCCCTAATAAATGTAACAATCCTAACCACACTCTTATGGTGACCACCAAGGGAATGAACTCACCTCAAGATCTACCGTTTCCAAGCAAAGATCAATATTGGCTTTTCCAAGCCCTATGCTAAGGATGGCTTTTCCAAGCCCTACAACTAAGGGTGTTACACTCTCAAAAGAGAGAAAATATATCTTTCAATTCTTCATCATTCAAAAATCTAGTGAAAATAAGACTAAGGAGGCCTATTTATAATATATTACAAATGAAGATAAAAAGACCATTTTTCCCTTAATGAGAGGGGCGGACATGGTGTGTAAATACACCATATGTAATGTCCAAAATGCCCTTAATTAAGGTCCAAAACCATGAGTCCTCAATCTTAAATGCTCCAAGCAATCTTCCACACGCGAGATTGCTTTAAGTTATGCTCAAAATGAGTTATCCATGCATGTTATTGTATTCTCAAGGTGAACAAGTCTTGAGACTCTATATGTTAGCCTCCAAAGATGTCATCAAAAGATAAGATGGCCATTTGTCCCGTATCATCCTCCTCTTCTTGAAAAGGATTCGACCTCGAATTCAAACCTTGCAAAATTGAGAGGACAAACAAATACAAACTCCTCATGGCATGAGGGTTAGGGTTAGCATAACAAATTATCTCAACATGCCAAGGTTGCACATATTTGCAATATAACCAAGAATCCTTTGAAAGGAATATTAAAAACTCAATAAAAGATGTACAAAGGATTTGGTTATAGGATACATCAAGAGTAACACTTTTCTTGTCATGTAGACCAAGCAAAAAGTTTGGTGCACCAAAATCACCATTTCTAAATTTGGCACCGGGGTCAAATGGGAAAAGTAGCCATAGACACGGGTCTCGACAACACTTCCCTTTCCCGTGGTCTACACCCAAACTAGCAGCTTTTATAGATTTGACTAATAGGGTCTTCAAGCAATACTTGGAAATATTTGTCATTGTCTTTATGGATGACATACTGGTGTATTCGAGGAGTGAAAAAGAACATACAGACTATTTAAGAATAGTGTTGCAGACCATCGAGGTCCGTCAATTTTATGCGAAGTTTGGTAAATGTGAATTTTGGTTAGAATCTATTAATTTCTTAGGACATGTTATTTCAGGGTCTGGTATTCATGTAGATCCTTAGAAGACTAATACAATGAGGCAGTATCCTAGACCCATCACTCCATCTGATATCAGGAGCTTTACGGGTTTGGCTGGGTATTATAGAAGATTTGTTTAAGGATTCTCCTCTATAGATATGCCATTGACTAAGTTGACCTAAAAGAAGGTAAAGTTTATATGGTCAAATAAGTGTGAGAAGAGTTTCCAAGAGTTGAAGGGTAGATTGACTTCAACACTAGTGTTAGCTCTGTCGGAGGGGTTAGGCGGATTTGTAGTGTATTGTGATGCTTTTAGAGTTGGGTTAGGTTTTGTGTTGATGTAGAATGGGAGAGTGATAGCTTATGCCTCTAAACAACTTAAGGATCACAAACAAAATTATCCAACTCATGACTTAGAGTTAGCTGCTGTGGCTTTTTCCTTAAAAATTTGGAGGCATGACCTTTATGGTGTGCACATTGATTTCTTCACTGACCATTAGAGTCTTTAGTATGAATTTTCTCAAAGGGAGCTGAATCTTTGTCAGAGAAGGTGGTTGGAGTTGCTGAAAGATTATTACATGAAAGTGCTCTATCATTCGAGCAAGGCTAATATAGTGGTGGATGCACTAAGTAGGTTATCTATGGATAGTGTGTCCCATCTGAAAGATAAAGAATGGGAGTCTGCTAAGGAAGTGCATAGGTTGGCTCATTTGGGAGTATGTTTTCTTGACACTGATGATAGATGAGTAGTAGTTTAGAACAATTCAAAATCATCTTTGGTAGTGGAAATGAAGGATCCCATACTTAGCCAAATATTAGAAGTCGTTTCGCAACCAAAATTTGAGGTTTTCTCCCAAGGGGGAGATGGTGTACTTTGTTACCAAGGTAGGCTTTGTGTTCCAAATATAGATGAATTGAGGGAAAAGATATCAGCCAAGGCTCATGGTTCGAGGTATTCTATTCATCCGAGTGCTACTAAGATGTATCGTGACTTGCTAGAAATTTATTGGTGGACGGTATTAAGAGGGACATAGCTGAGTTTGTAGCCAAGTGCTCCAATTGTCAACAGGTTATGGTTGAACACCAAAGACCAGGTGGTATGTTTCTAGAGATCAGTATTCCTACTTGGAAGTGGTATGCCAGCTCATTTTCTCCCTGTCAAGACTTCAGATATCGCGGAGGATTATGCCGTAATGTATATCCATGAGTTAGTAAGACTTCTTGGGATACCCTTGTCCATCATTTCAAACAGAGGCATCAGTTCACATCACAGTTTTGGCAGTCTTTTCAGAAGTGCCTTGGTACAAAGGTTAAGCTTAGTACTGCTTTTTATTAATAGACTGATGTTCAGGCTAAACGTACTATTTAGACATTAGAATACATGTTGAGGGCATGTGTTTTAGACTTTAAAGGGAGTTGGGATTACCATATACCTTTGATTGCGTTTGTTTATAATAACAGTTATCATGCCAGCATACAAATGACTCTGTTTGAAGTATTGTATGAGCGTGGGTGAAAATCATCTATAGGATGGTTTGAGATTTGTGAAACTACTTTGATTGCGCATGACACTATTATTGATGTTATGGAAAAGGTTCAGTTGATTCGTGAGAGTTTGAAAACTGCTTAGGGCCATCAAAAATTGTATGCTTATGTAAGAAGGAGACAACTCACATTTGAAGTGAGTGATTGGGTATTTTAAAAGTTATCGCTTATAAAGGGAATTATGAGATTTGTAAAGAAGGGAAAGTTGAGTCCCTAATTTGTTGGTCCATTTGAGATAGTGAGACATGTAGGAGAGGTTGCATACAAATTGAGCCTTCCATCAGAGTTAGCTATAGTTCACCCAGTGTTCCATGTTTCAATGCTTAAGAAGTGTATTGGAAATCCATCCTTACTATTTCCCCTAGAGTGTATTGGGGTTAAAGATAACTTGACGTATGAAGAGATTCCAGTGAAGATACTTGATAGATAGGTCCGAAGGCTAAGGAATAAGGAAGTAGCATCATTAAAAGTTCTTTGAAGAAACTAATTAATTGAAGGGGCCACTTGGGAAGCTAAATTAGATATAATGACCAAGTATCCTTATCTCTTTTCCTCGACTTTAGTTCCTACCTAAGGTAAAGTGTTATTTACAACAAGTTCTTTCTCTTAAAGTTTGTTTAAGTGCTCCTATATCTTATCTTATGTTATGAGAAATTGAGTTCTTATTGTAGTAGTAAGCTTGGTTGTAAACTCAGTGTGTAGATGTTGATTTTTTTTCCAAAATCAAAATCCTAAGTGAATCACATTCGAGGACAAATTTGTCCAAGGGGGAGATATTGTAATACCTCATGTTTGGAAGCTACTGTACATCAAATAACTCACTATATTGAGTCGTAACACTCCATACAAGATGTGTATAGTAAATCATACCTAGGACAATGTGAAGTATATGAAGTCTGTTGTAGATACGATTTGACCCTAGAATTCATATGATTATGGTATAAGTCGTATGAAGTGAAGTCGTGAGTTCAACAGAATAAATTCTCTAATTTTCTGTCCAAGATACAGTTGGTTATTTCTAAGTTGTATATACAAGTAATGACTTATATGTTACCACTCGTATGTTGACAAGTGTATACCATCATTGATTATGAAAAACTTAAGAGTTAATGGGCCTAGTCGTACCCTCACCATGTGAGTCATATGTTTGACTCATAACGACTGGCGAGCAATTTTTGTAAAGTCCAGTTAAATGGATTTTTGGTATTTTCCCCTCTTATAACTCTAACCCACAACCCATAACCCTCCAAGAGGAGTTATTTCCCTCTATTGTTCAATTAAATAACAATAATTTCCTCCTCCGATCTTCAAAAATATAAAGATTAGGGTTCCTTTCCCCAAATTCATATTTCAAGTCCCAAAGTTCAAGCTCTCTTCACAAGTCAAGAAACTTCATGTATGTGGGGTTTATGAACAAGGATAACCTTCCTTTCTTGTGCCCAAATTTTATGATTTTAAGATTAAATTTACTTGTTTAGAATTAGGGTTCATACCCAAATAACTATATTCTTGAAGTATGATACTACTATGTGAATGAAAGCTTTAAGTGCATCAAGGTTTACAAATATTCATGTTGTGACTTGTAAGATTTGTATTATGATTTGAATTTCATTAACTTGATAGGATATTGTTGAATAATTTTGAGGTGATTATTGAGCATAATGTTTATTATGAATTTCTATGAAATAAAGCATGAATTCTAAGTCCTAAGTACAAGTACTGAGTTTCCAAGAAGATTATGCTGTAAAGCTCCATAGATAGGTTTTATAATATGATTTACAGAGAATCCTATTCTTTTGATACTAAGATAAGGTATCATATCCACAATTGTTTATCTTGATTATGATTTAAAGTAAAGAGAAGTGTAACTAGTTTCATTCTATAAACCTTTATGTTATTTTAAGGTTGATTTCTTAAAGTTTGAGCATACAAGTATTCTGGGGTAGTATATATAATCGAGAAGGGAATACAGATGATTGTATTCTAAATTCCTAGAAACAATGAGCCTCCGTAGGTTAATCTTTTCCCTAATATGGATTAAGTTTAGTGATCACTTAATTTAAGGTTTTATTCCAATGGTAAGGATATAACAAACCTCCCCAATGTGGGTAAGACATTAGACTCCATGGGAGATCACATAGTTTATGTGGGTTAGAAGAATCCACCATAAGAAAGAATGAAAAGTAAAGCTTTTATAAACTAAGTGTTATGGCTCGCAAAGTTTATTCTTATGCTTCATCATTCATGTTTATGATCTTGCAGGCTTTTGTCTTATTCAAATTCAAGGTGAGTCATTTATACTTAGCATGCATTATTTGAGACCTTATATGCATATTTAGTTGTTGTTTAACTTATTTATATACCCCTTCATACTCAGTGCATTCCAGAGGTACTAACCCACATTTATGTCTAAATGTTGCATTGTCTTATAATATAGGTTTTGGTTCTAGTTTCTAGCAGCACGATTGACTACGAGCACCATCACCTACATCTCGACTTTTGTTGAATCCTTATAGTCTGAGGACCCAACTTATTACACTTCTATTCAGTGAATAAAGTATTTTTGTATTTGATTTTTGTTTATATTCGGGTCAGCTGAGGTCTATCTCATTTTCTCTCTAGTCAGTAGAGGCTTGTTAGACTGTGTATGTTTTAAAGTTAAAGAGTTTTTAAAGTATTTTCAAGTTAAAGACTATCATTAAGATACTAATTCATTTATCTTCAATTTCTATATTTGTTAGTCACTTTTAATGTAAGTTTCTAAGCTAAATAGATATCAGGGGTTGGCTTAGGGCAAGTCATAGTCTTAAGCGTCGTGTGTCATCCAGGGGGTAGTTCTGGGTGTTACAATGGATTCGTATAGTGGATAGTGTATGGGTGTCAAACTCAATGTCTTAGTGATAACTCAAGGGTACGTGTCGTATGTTGTGGTCACGAGTCAAGGGGTCGACTCATAACCACATGCGACCTTTTTACAAATTTTAAGTTGGGGCATTTTGGACATTTCCCACTTTAGGTACCTTTGATATCATGACTTAAAACATCCTTTGGGACTTCATTAACACATTATTCTCAATAAAAAAACTCTCAAGTTCTCTCCCAATCTCTCTGTTCAAGCAAAAGCTAGGGTTTTATCAAGATAATCAATTAAGGCTCTCAAGGGTGGTTTCTCTCCGTACTTCTTGGTGTTAAGGCATGTTACTCCTCCCTCATTGTTATTTTACTCAAGGCATATGTTTTAATGTATGGTTTTCATGGTATTTTTATGGTTTTGAAATAATGGTTGGGGGTTTTGGTTGTTCATGGATTAATATTATTTCTCATAGTTTAATTATGGTTTTCCTTGTTTTAATTGTAGTTTAGAACATATGGTTTCATGGGAAAGATGGTTAAACTTTATAATTGTAAATTGCTTTAATCTTGTGACTCTTTAAGTGGTAATAACCCTAATATTGTTTTATGAAATTGGTTAGTAATTATGAGAAAGATGGGAATTTGAACTAGGGGTTCAATGGAATCCCCCAAGTGATTTTGATAACGGAGTCTGCGGGGTACGGAAGACTTTCCTGAGTGTTGGTTGGTGACATTTCTTGCAAGTTGTTGTTGGTATGACTATACCACTTTATAATTCCTTAATAATTGACTCCTCGAATTGGTGGTTTGGTTATGCGCTAACAGTTTTAATTGGGAAATAATGGGGGTTGTGATAGCTAGCCATAAAGGTGTGGGTCCGAAGAACGGACATTGGAAACTCGTGATTGCCATCATGAGGTTTGGTCTTGATGACCTCTATGCATGGTTTACACTATTGATATGATTGTATCTTTGTTTGAAATGGGGTTGGGGCATTCCATGGTCGTCCTTGATACCCCTATTTTGTGCGGCTAACACGCACCGGGTTCCTTTCAGTAGGGGGAGTTGTAACCATATAGCTTGTGGGTAGATTTTATGATGGTTAAGCTACCAAATCCAGGTTACGATTTTAAATGCATGCTAAACCTTGTCTCCTATCCCGACATGGTATATATATGTACATATGTGATTGCATACGGTTATTTGATTTCGTTTTGATCGATGACATTATTTTATCTTTATCCACGAGTATATGCTAGCGTTCACTCCATTAATCATCTTTTGGTTTTGTACCTCATGTGGTGTAGAAACCAACCAAACTAACATTCCTCCTACTCAGTGACTTGAATTCGGGGACAACTTTGAGATAGATTGAAATAGTGAGCTTCCATACTCCGACAGACCCTATTTCATGTTATTGACTTCTTTCTATTATTGTTATTTCTTTGGTTTTGTCTTTTTCTAAGGTTGGGTCCATGTACTAATCATATATTATTTTATTCTGGTTAGAGGCTATGTTGGACTACTATGGGCATAGGCGGTGTCGGGATTGGTGTTAGCATTGGTATTGGTATTAGCATTGGGATTAGTATTGGTTGAATATTTGGTTGTGGATGTTTGTTTATGGTTATAGACTTACTTTATTGTCCTTAGTTTATTATTGGTTTCTCTTGTTACATGTTCAAAATTCATCCGACATAGGGTCTAGGGTAGTTAATGGTAGGGTATTGGGGTGTTCTCCGATCCTGGTTGGACTTGAGATACCCAACACGACTAGGCCCTGGTTTGGGTCATGTCAGTAAATAAGAGGAGAGGACCTTCAATTCCAAAACTAGTGGCTTCTAAATGGATAGTCGAGCTGGCAAGGTTACGCTATTCCTAAAATAAAAAACTAACTTTTTTAGGGCATAGGTATACAACCCCTTGCTAACAAGTGCGTTCACCATCTCATCATACTCATCAATAACTTCCCTATCACAATTCATGATTTCTATTGCCAATTCCTTGACACTAAGTCTCCCCTCAATGGGTGTAATAAATGTATATTCATCTACGGTGTCTATCACAGACACTACCCATAAATATTTTGGCTTCTCATCGACTAATACAGATTGAAAGTGACATATTCATCATTAAGCCTAATTTTATCTTTCTTATCTCTTTGTGAACAAATTCCCTAACCATAGATAGGAAGGTCCTTCCTAAGATGATAGGGATGTCAAAATTAACCTCACAATTGATAATCACAAAATCTTCTAGGAATATGAAAGGAGCCACCTTCAATAACACATCACACAACATACCAACCAACTTCTTCATAGTGTGATAGGCCATTAATAGTCTTATAGATGTCGGCTTAGGCTTTCCCAACCCTAACTATTTATACAAAACTCGAGGTATCAGATGAATGCTAGCTTGCATATCACATAATGGTTGTGTAAAATGGAAGGAACCAATAGTATAAGGAATAGTGAAAGCTCCGGGTTCATCTTTATTCTATACCAAAGATTGTGAGGCAATAGCACTGCAATGGTGTATGATAATGCCCAAATTACACTCTTGAATAGGTCTGGTGGACATTGTCAATATATTTTACCCAACAAGGAGTCGGGTTTAAATCCATAAGGAACAATATGAGTGATTATCGAGTGAGTTCAAAATAAAAGTAACTTGCTAAGTTCAATCCTAAGATACAAGTATTTTGGGGGTTTGTTTGAAGGTGTACAAACTTTAAAATTTTGTTGTTGTGAGAGTATAATTTCCAAGATAGAAATACTTAAAATTTTGTCAAATGTTGATGGACCTTGAGTTTATTCCTTAATAGATATAGATTCATGCATGGGTATTTGACTATTTTTCCAAATTTAGCTACAAGTCATGGGTAGGCTAAATCTAGAGGTTTTGGTATCAATTTGTCAATAATAAAACACCAAATTTCACCAATGGGTTCTTTCAAACACCTCATAAGTGTAACAATTTTACCGATCTATGGACTTAATTAACATACTTATGTCTAATAGTTTCTATTAAATAAACTAAATCAGGTTATTTTTTGCACCCATTCCTCTCCCATATCCCCTCTGTCAATGATGATATGGGTTAAAAAGTAAGTGGGGTTTGTAACCCCCAATTCTTAGTTAAAACATGGAACAAATGCAAAATCTATAAGAAATGGCTAATAAGAAGGACAAATAAACAAAATCCATTCACTAACGACAACCTATTCAAGCATAACCCCAATATGAAGATTAGCTACTCATAGAGAGAGATAGTAAAGATATACCTAAATTTCCATAAATTGATCCATAGAAAATACAGAGAATGCTAAATCTGAGCTATAATTTCAATAAAACTTCAATATAAAACACCAATTCTTCACTTAAGAGTCACTCTAATGTCTTCTTAGCTCAAAAATAGTACAAAATGTTCAATGATTATGGAAATGATCTGAAAATCACCCTTGTGACCCAAATTTCATGTTTTCCAGATATTACAAAAATGCCACCTTACTCTTGACCAGCTTGAGAAGATACATAGCATATTGGATACAGATAGGGTGCACACTGGGAGTAGATGGGGCTATTTTGGTGTGGGTCCCAACAAATCCATATGATCTTTAGGGTTCTTTTTCTTTCATATTTGACCTCCCATTAACTTGAATGGCTAGCTCATCTTTATTTTCAACCTTTACCTGCAAAAATGAGCATCATACATGAGATTAACACCAAATCAATAGAAAAGCATGATAATTTAAGATTAAAATATGGTAATAAGGTATCAAATTTATGACTTATCAACCCTCCAAACTTGAACTATTGCTTGTCCTCAAGTACCTAAGAATAATCCAATGAAATAGTGTATTTACAACTCAAGACCATCCAAAATAATGTTATACTAAAGATTTATTCTAATATAGCTCAACAAAGACTTCTTAAACATGTCATGGCAACAAGTAAACCAATTTTTTTCAATAAGCACATACCTATGAAGCAAGGATGCAAGTTTGTATCAAATGAACCTTTAAAATCAACCAAGCATCCCAAGAGGTGACACAAAATATTCAAAGATCATTTCAATCTTCACAATGCAACATTTGTCACCCATTTACCCAAATATGGAGTAAGACATCAACATAACCCTATGCCCCAAAGTGTTGATGTCACTTACATATAAGAGTTAGCTATACACACATGACTTTTTCATTTTTATAGGAGATCAAATAATGAATGAATTTACACTCACTCTCTCAAATAAATTAAAGTACAATGAGTAGAACCATAGGCTTTCCTTTTATGTGTTTTGCCACTAATATAGACTTACGTAGTTTGGAATCGCCAAGGTGTTGTGAGTCTAGAGGAAGGTTTAAGGTGCGGGAATGAATATATGGAGCAAGTGACTAAAAACCTCCATTAATGCAATCTTTCACCACCTTCTACCCTAAAATTTTCAATTCTCCACCATATTCACCTTGAAATCATCTCTCTTGCTTCCCTTAGCCTTTAGCTTAGCATTTACCAAATAAATCCAATCCACCATTTTCTTTCTTTACTTATTTGGCTTTCACAAGAGATTTTCTAACTTTAATCTAGTCTTAACCCCTCGTTTGTTTAATTTCGCTTCAAGTTCTATGGACTAGTCTATTAAACTTTATCATAAAGCATATCACTTGTCTCTTGAGCACATGATTCGACAACCTTACATACACTTTTCTTAGATCATCTTAGCATATCACAATATTACCCTAAACTTGGAGTTTGAACCACTCTTATATAATTCTAACAATTAGACAACCCCTTAAACATAGGCTTTCACATATATTTCATTATTTAGAATCATGTCATCTATCAAAGGAAGTTAAGTGCCAAAAAGAATTATTTCAAAAGTTTTTAGGTATTTTAGCATGGCTATCATTAAAATAAGAAAGAAAAATAAGCAAAAGGATCAAAGGGTACTAAGGAATAATGTTATGGTAGGAATTTGGCTTTATGACAAGTCACAAATGGCCTCGGGTCATCCTCCAAACCAAGATTGCATTGGATTTTTCTTTGAATATACATGAGACAAGTTCTAGATTACACGTATGTACAAGAATTATTCAAAAATCTTACCGCACAAAGCAATGTACTCATAGAGTGAAAGTTTAGTCTCCCAACCAATTTGAGCAATTTGAGCATAATAAATTACTCTGAGTCAAGGACTCATCCTTGTAAAGAGCGAGACAAAACTGAATTTAGCGATCTCACTTAAAATAATATTGGTAAACTTCCTTGCCTTTTTTAAAAAAGAAAACTATATTTTTGATATTTCTTAACATTATTTCATTCTTTGCAAATGACATTTTGAAAGAATGTTTGAACTTTGCCTATTCAAAATCGGCTAAAAATACTAGATACTTCACCTAAGGATGTCTTCTTATCATCAATCATGGGTGAACTATAACTCGATTCGACAAAGAAACAAAACTAAAATAAAGACCAAAGATCAAAAGAAAGAGAAAAAAATTTTGCTCCTTAAGAATGAATTGAATTTTGGAGATAACCCTTGGAGTTTATTGGACATGTATATACAAAAGGACACAATAAGAATGTGCATCAATCTTGTAAGCATCACCTAAAATACACCATCAATACCAATACAATCACAATTGGTTATCACATTAATATTAAGGGCATGAAATAAGCCTAAAAGGGAAATATCTGACATTATCCTAAATATGCCCAACAACATCCACAATTAAATCAATGTTGCTCATGAAGCACAAGCCCCGCAAGCACTATATAAGCATCAAGATGTAAAAAATAGAGTATATCTCAATAATACCTCTAACTAGTACCATCAAGTGAAATCAATATGTTCAGACCATCAAATATAGACTAAGATATCCATGCCCCATATCCCACTAAAAATATTGTATTATCCCCAATGAAAAAATAATAAAAGAGTAAATAAGGGTAAAGATCCCTCTGGCACACTAGGATATCGAACCCACATCAGTGGATGGTCGTACTAACTTACTAGGGGCCTTATCACACTGAGATCATTTAAGCGGATCCACTACAAAAGTCAAATCATATTGGTTTGCACTTTGAGCCTTGTTAGTCTACTTTAGAGGTTGGTTCTTTATTCTTTTTAGTTGTAGATTTTCCTTTCCTTTATCCGTGGTGGAGACCTTCTTAGCATCCTATAGAAACATTTTGCTTGGAGACATACCTATGTTAAACAAAGGTATAAAATCAAAACAAAAGAGAATGAGATAAAACATATTTTTGGTATTTTTATAAATCAAGAAAGAAAATAACGCTAAAAAAATGAAGATGAATGTATGGTAATATGATCAATCCAACTCATGGGACTATTTCATCACAACATTCCACTATTGAGACTATACATTGCAGCACTATCTTCATATTTTGTAAATTTGGCTCATAGAACATCCATTAAGCCAATAGAAGTAAAAATGACCTTATACCCTTAAGAATGGTGTCACCCAATCTACCATAGGGCAACACAAACATTCATGTCTTCCGGGTTATGTAAGCTTCACCTGTCAATGCTATAGTAAGAATATTTACTGACTTGTGAGACCCCTTAAAAATTTTATCATTTTATTTTTGACCTTTCCTTGTGCGTAATGTCAATTTTTTTATTTGAATTGTGTTTAGGGGTGTTAAAAGGGTGTTTGGGGAAAGTTTCTGAATTTATGGAAGGGGTTGGGGTCATTTTAGGATCCTGAGGTAGTAAATGTCTTTGATAAGGCCTTGTCATAGAGGTTAACCTCCATGATATCAGTGTGGCATAGAGGATAACCATCACGATAATGGTGTGCCACACCAGTCTTTTACTTTAATCCAGTTTTATTTTTTTACTTGGGATAAGGAGATTTTGGTCTTTGTATCCCTTGTACGATATTTAAACATAAAATAAACCTCTTTTCTTTAGTTTTAAATGATAAAAAATCATCCATTCCCTCTTAAAACTCAACACCTAAGAACATACAAGGGTTTCACAGTGTATTTATCATCCGGCCTCTAAACTTAAAGTTGACTTCAAATTCTTGTGTGTTTCGGGCATGTTTCTCTTCCCTAAACATTAATTTTACATTGTTACATAAATTGAATGGATTTTTATGTGTTTAAATTTTGGGTTGTGAAATTGGGTTGAGAGGTTTTGGTTGTTACAGATTAAATTATGTGTCCAATATTTTAAATTGATTATTCATGCTTTAAATTAATATTTTAGGGATGAATTGGTACATTATTTAAATGGTTGGAATAGGGGACATGGTTTTCCCCAAAATAGGATGAATTTTGGCTTGGATTTGCATGAACTCCAACCCACTTGGTGAATTTTATTCTAATTATGGAAAATTGCATGGTTTGACTTACTTTTGAACTCAACGCATTGCATTAATGGATAAATTGATATAAAAAATAGATTTGGATGGCCATTATTTTGCTTTTAATAAAACTTGGGAGTCAATATGGTTATGTGGATTGGCTTGGTATGTTTAATTTAGCTTGCAAGCATATTGTTATGACGATACCAAGTGGTAAATGCCTTAATGAATAACTCCTAGGTTAATGGTTGGAATTATGTACAAAGTGATTTTAATTTGATCTTAAAAGGGGTTGGTTAGCTCACCGTGAAGGTGTATGTCCCGGGGAACAAATACTAGAAACCACATTTATTGGCACTAGGGGTCTATATGATCGTGTTCTTGACAAATAATTGATATATATATATATATTTAGGACAACTATTGCCATGGTGTCTATAGTTTTCCCTTGTTTTTTCCTCAGTTCATTCGTCTAACATGCACTGGGACTTTTCAGCAGGGGGAGTTGAACCTATATAGCCCATGTGTGCCTTTAGGATGGATCAAGCTATACAGTCTAGGTTAATGGTTTTAAAACTCTAATGTTCATGACCCTTACCCTATCCCATCATCTTATATATATATATTTGAATGTGTGCATATGGTTTTTATTGATTTCGGACATGGCATTATTTTATCACTTTCCCTGAGTTACATGCCAGTGCTTATCGTACTAACCATCCTATGACACTACATTATTTCATGATGTAGGGTTCAAAGACTTTTCTGTTTGTCCTTTGTAGTGTTAGGTAGATTAGCACATCTGTTGAGATATTGTGAAGTGATGAGCCTCCATCTTTTGAATGGCCTTATCTTTTCATTATTCATTCCTTACCAATTCAGTACTTTTGGATTTTTTTTGTAATAGTTGGGGGCATGTCCCGACTTAGATGTTATTCTGGTTTTAGAAGCTATTGTGGACAAATATGGGTTGGTTATTGTTTTGACTCTTAGCTTGTTTGAGTTATCTATTTATCTTTTAATTACTATTTTATTGGCTCTTGCATTATTATTATTATTATTATTATTATTATGCTCTTAAGGTTAGGTTAAGAGAGTGGTCTCCGATCTATGGAGAGATTGAGATATTCGCCATGGCCAGGCCCGAGTTTGGGTCATGAAAAACTTGGTATATGAACACGATTTAGTATCATTAGGTGTCCACAAATCCATGTCGAGTAGAGTCCTTTTATGGGTGTGTAGCATGTCATACTTATAAGGAGGAGGCTACAAGGATTTTAGGAATGTTTCCCTTTCTTGGGTTCTATTTTAGGCTATTGAATTTAGTGTTAAGAAAATTCTCTAACTCCCAGCTTCTTTGCATTTTAGATCATGCCTCCCCAAAGATTTGATGTTCATAGAAAATCTATTGGGAACTCTATGCAACCTGAGGACAATATGAAGGTACTCGTCTTGTTCATAGAGTGCAAATCCGGCCTAGGGTCCCTGCTCTGGATTGTACCGCTCGACATGGAGTTCTACATGTCTCTACTAGTCCTCTATGGAATTTTTGAGGTGTTGATGATTATAATTAGCCACCTCATGGGGACATCTCTAATGCGGAGTTCTATGGGTCTATTTATTTGCTTACTTAGTTGGTGATATCTCAGTCTTATTAGTTGTATCGTGTTGATTTGGTCGTTCATTTGTTTGAGGTCACTTGGGTTATACAATTCATAAGGTTGAATCCTCAAATATTTATAGGCTCTAAGGTTGAGACTAATCCACAAGGGTTCATTGATAAGATAGAGAATATATTTAGGGTTATGGATGCTATTATGTAGATCGTGTGGAGTCTGTTGCTTATCAGTTAAAAGATGTATCTTATTAGTGGTTTGAAGAGTGGGAAGCTATAAGGGGTAATGATGAGGAGGAGGCGATATGGGATAAGTTTTTGGGTGACTTTCTTGATCATTTCTTTCCTCAGGAACTGAGGGAAGCTAAGGCTGAGGAGTTTGCAAATCTAAAGCAAGGTAAGATGAGTGTTAAAAAATATACCTTGAAATTTTAGTAGTTGTCTCGTTATGCTTTTGAGTTAGTGTCTAGCTAGAGATCTAAAATGAGGAAGTTTGCTTCTAGGTTATCCTACGACTTGGTTTTAGAGTGCAAGGCTACAATATCGAACAATGATACAGATATCTCTAGACTTGTGGTTTATATGCAATAGGTAGAAGATGAGAAAAAACACATGTAAAGATGGGAGAGAGGTAGAATAAGAAATTTAAATATTCAGAATAGGGTGGGGGTCAGTAAAATAGTTGAAGAGATGGTATATAGTGGACCAAGAAGAAGAATTAGGACAATTCATATTAGTCCGCTAGTGCTCCTTATCCTAAGAACTCGTGCGATCATCGTTCTTAGGCTAGCAGTGGTCCTAAGTCTTGGGGTGCCCAGTATCAGGCTAGTAAAGCTTTGTCAGTCCCATATTATCCTTCTTATCATTCTTCTGGGTAGCTTCACCATGGTTATTTTGAAGAGGGGAGAAATTAGTGTTATAATTATGCTCAGCCTGGTCACATGCTGTTAGACTGACCTTTATCCAAGGTTTCTACTAGAATTAATAAGGTTCTGGTTTCCACATCTTTAGCTCCGGTGCCAAAGGGTGCTACTTCTGGTACCAGCACTAGCCAAAATCGTCTCTATTTACTTTCTACTCATTAGGAGTCTGAGGCATCTCTTGATGTTGTAATGGGTACGTTAGATCTCTTCTTGCATGATGTTTATTATTTTCTTAATCCGGGTTCCACCCTATCTTATGTGACCCTTTATTTGGCTGTGCATTTTGGTTTTGGTCTCAAAAGTATTTTTGACCCCTTTTCTATTTCTACTCTGGTAGGTAATTTTATTGTGGATAGAAAAATCTATAAGGGTTGTGTGGCATCTATCTTTCATAAAGAGACAGTGTGTATTTGATAGAGTTAGATATGGTGGATTTTGATGTTATCTAGGGGATAGATTGGCTTTATTCGGGCAATGCTTCTCTAGATTATAGGACCTAAAAGGTCAATTTTCACTTTCCTAATGAACCGGTACTAAAATGGGAGGAAAGTTCTAAAACACCCCAGATTTTGGCCCTTGGAAATTTCTTAACCTTTGAGCTCACCGCCCAGACAATGACTAGACCTAATGATTTGTGATGACTCCTTACTAGTCGTGTGACCCAAATCATAGCTTGACCAGTAAGTTGTCCAAGATTTCCCTAAGTTTCTTCCCTGACTATGGTCGGGACTTGACGAGTCATGGTGAGATATTACGAGTTGTAATGTGTGACTCATAGTCTCAATAATGCGATTGCCTATATTTTCTATTATTATCACGATTATGACTATACAAGTCAATTGATTTGGACATAATTTGTAGGATGAGGCTTGTGAATTGACCAAAGATAGTGCCTTGAGGTACTGTTTTAATTATGAGTCATGGTGATTATTCATAAGGAGACCCTACGAGTTGTATAGTAGCCCGTAGTTACAGGTAATGATTTTTTAGTATTTTATTAAGGACACTTTGGACATTTTCTCTTTTCCTACGAATAACCCATGACTTAAAGCCCCTTTAGGGTATCATTATCACTCCAAAATAAGTCAAAATAACATCTTAAACTATCTCAAATCCTCTCAAGCAAAAATAGTAAGGTTTTCAAGCAATTGGCATCTAAAGGCTCAAGGGTTGATTTTTCTCTATAATTCATTGTAATTTCAGGCATGTGACTCTAACCCTAAATTTGTGTTACTTAAAGCATTAAATTATATGATTGTTTATGTGGATTTGAACATGAATTTTGATATGGGTTAAGAGTTTTAGAATGAATGTTTCTTAAATTATTTTTTGGTGATTTATTATGCATTATTCATGCTTTAATTATGGTTTTAAACTTGTGGGGGCATGGGGATTGTTAATAAACTAGGGGATTCTGATTTCCCCAATTTTTTGAATATTGACATTTAAATTAGTTACAACCCCAACCCAATTTTGTGAAAATGGTTTTGAGTATGAGTATAATTGTATTGAACTACTTTTGAAATAATTACATGATATAAAGATGTTATTGAAACATAATGGTTTTATTTAATGAACAAAAAAAGAATCGGTATTCCCCGACATTGTATTAATGAACAAAGGGAGTTGTTTTCCCCAAGTGAATAAAATTATAATGGTGGAGGTCACGAGGGACCAATACTGGAAACCTCATTTACTAGCACCGCTAGTCTAAATGAATTGGTATGAGAATACCACCAATGTATGCCTTAAGGTGTATTGTGGTTCAATGAATGGGAATCTGTGAAAAGTGGTTTAATTGGGCTTAAAAGAGGGTTGTGTGTTGATCTATGAAAGTGGAGGTCACGAGGGACCAATACTGGAAACCTCATTTACTAGCACCGCTAGTCTAAATGAACAGGAGGTTTGAGTGCCCCTTACTATATGATTGGGTGGTTTAAGTCCCCCATGTTAAATGACTGGATGCTTAAGTCATCCTTGATATATAATCGAGAGGTTCGAGTCCCCCGTGGTACATATATATATATATGATTATTTTTTAGTTTGTGGGGCTACATGCACTAGGTCCCTTTCAGCTGGGGGAAAGCTAGACCCATATAGCCTGTGGGTGCCTTCTTATGACAGTTGAGCTACATAGTCCAAGATAATGTTTTAAAGTTAAAGCAAAGACTTTTTCCCTATCCCAAAATTTTGTATAAGTATATATATATGTATGAATGTATGTGAACATGTACATTGAGTTGAACTGGATTTTGAATTGTCATTACTTTATCCTTATCTATAAGTTACATGCTAGCGCTCAACCCACTAACCGTCTCCAAACGTTGTATCTCCATGCGATGCAGGAACTGAAGATACTTATACTTTTTCTGTCCAACTATAGGATTTTCAAATTTTTAGTAGTTAGCTTAATGTGGTGAGCCTTCTTATTCTTGAAGGCCATTACATCTAGGTTTATCTTCTATCATAGACTTTTCTTTAGATAATTTTTTGGGCTATCGTCAGGGCATGTCTCGAGATTGGTTTGATTTTGTTTTTTCATAGAGGCTTTATGGGTTACTCTGGACTGGGTATTGTTACTGGTTATTGACATATCTTAGTTTTCTTGAGTTTGATTACTCTATCTTGTTATATCTTTGGAATTCAGCCACTATTGGTATATTGTGTTCTATGTGACTAGGCTATGTGGGTAGTCTCCAGTCCATGGTGAACTTAGGATGCCCATCACTGCTAAGCCCTAGTTTGGGTTGTGACAAAGTTTGTATTAGATCCTAGGTTCATGGTCAATTGGTTGTCCACAAACCCATGTCAAGTAGAGTCTCTTTTATGGATGTGTAGCATGCCACACTTATAAGAGAGAGGCTACAAGACATTTAGGAATATTTTTATTTCTTATTGTTCTATTTTGGGAAATAGAGTCTAAGGCCTTGAATCTCTTCTAATTCCCATTTATTTGCATTTCAAATCATGCCTCCCAGAAGATTTGATGCTCACAAAAACTCTTCAGTCTTTCTTGAGCACAATGCGGATGAAGCTCATCCTACTTATAGAGTTCAAACTCTTTCTAGGGATCCAGCTCCTGATTGTCTTTGGTGGAATACTACCGGTTCCCTCTAGCCCTCATCAAACACCTTAGGGCGTTGTGTCTAATGTTGAGTTTTGCCAATTAATCTATTTTCTTTCCCAGTTGGTGGCCTCTCAGACTAAGTGGTTTGCTTTTGTTGCTCCATTTTCTTATGTAACTAGAGTTGGCCAATTTATGAGGTTGAATCCTTTGACTTTCACAAATTTGAAGGTTTATGAGGATCCGTACAATTTTATTGATGAGATGGTAAAGATCTTCAGAGTTATGCATATTTCTAACTCCAAGGGTGTTGAGCTTACCGCATATAAGATGAAGGATATGGCATATCAGTGGTATGAGGAGTGGGAGAAGATGAGGAGAGATAATGCTGAGCCAACTATATGGGATGACTATTTTAGTGCCTTTTTAGATCCCTTCTTTCCACAAGAGTTGAGGAAGGAGAAGGATGAGGAGTTTGTCAATTTGAAACAAGGAAAGATGTGAAGGAGTATGCCTTTAAATTTCATTAGTTATCTCATTATGCTCCAAAGTTGGTTTCTTCTATGAGGGAAAGGATGAGAAAGTTTGCTTCAGACTTGTCTCGTGAATTAGTTTTGGAGTGCAAGGCCACCTTATTGAATGAGGACATGGATATCTCTAGGCTTGTGGTGTATATAAAATAGGTTGAGAAGAAAAAAAAAGCAAGCTGAGATAAGGGAATGGTAGAGTAAGAGATTTAGATATTTCTAGTAAGAAGGAGGGCATTAGAATAGTGGTAGAGATGGAAGACAGTGGTAGAAGAAGAAATACGGAAATTTGATTCTTATTCTATAGCTAGTGCTCTATTTCCTAAGCCATCAAGTAATCTTCACTTTCAAACTAATAATGGATTCAGGGCATAAGGTGCCCATTCTCAAGCCAACGGAGTTCAATCAGCCCCGTCTTATCCCCCTTGTCATTTCTGTGGCCAGGTACATTGTGGGATATATGATGAGGGAAGGAATAAGTGATTTAAGTGCGGTCAGCTTGGTCACATGCAACGATATTTTCCTTCAAAGGTCGCTTCTAGAACTAATAAAGTTCAGGTTGCTACTTCTTCAGCTCCTGCACCAAAGGGTGGTACTTTTGGCTTCAACACTGGTTGGAATCATATTTATGCTCTTTCCACCCATTAGTAATCTGAGGCATCTCCTGATATTATTACTGGTATGTTATAACTCTTTTCCTGTGGTGTGTATTGCTTGCTTAATTTGGGGTCTACTCTTTTATATGTAACCTCTTATGTGGCTATTCATTTTGGATTTGGTCTTGAGTTGATTTCTAATCTCTTTTCTGTGTCCACTCCCATGGGTGACTTTGTAGTTGCAAGAAAAGTCTATAGGGTTTGTGTATTATCTATCTATGGTAGAGAGATATTGGTGGATCTGATAGAGCTGGATATGTTAAATTTCAATGTGATCTTAGGTATGGATTGGCTCCATTCATCCTATGCCTCTCTAGATTGTCAGACTGTTAAATTGCTTTTCAAAATTTCTAGTGAGTAGGTTATAGAATGGAAAGAGAGTTCCCTAGCGCCTAAGAGAAGGTTCATTGCTTATCTAAGAGCCCAAAAATTTATTTCCAAGGGGTGTCTTTATTATTTGGTCTAGGTTAAAGATTCTAACTCAGAGGGTCCTTCATTGGATTTTGTTCCCGTGGTTAGTGAGTTTCCCAAAGTGTTTCCTAATGATCTTCCCAGTATTCCTCCTGATAGATAAATTGATTTTGGGATTGACCTTATTCTAGATACCCATCCTATCTCTATTCCTCTCTATAGAATGGCTTTAGATGAGTTGAAAGAACTTTAGGAGTAGTTGAAAGATTTTCTTGATAAGGGTTTTATCCACCCTAGTGTGTCTCCGTGGGGTGCCCTTATTCTTTTCATGCACAAGAAAGATGGTTCCCTTTGAATATGCATAGACTACTGCCAGTTGAATAAGGTGACTATAAATAATAAGTACCCTCTCCCTAGGATTGATGATCTCTTTGACTAGCTTTAGGGTGTTAAGTACTTCTCTAAGATTGATCTTCAATTGGGTTATCGTTAGTCGAAGATTAGGTAGGTGGATATTCCTAATACTGCTTTCCAAACTCAGTATGGTTATTTCGAGTTCTTGGTGATGTCCTTTGGTTTGACAAATTCCTTGGTAGACTTTATAGATCTTATGAATAGGGTATTCCGTCTGTTGACTTATTCATCATTGTATTTATTGATGATATTCTGGTATATTCTAAGAGTGAGGAAGATCATGCCAATCACCTCTGTATGGTGTTGCATACCCTTAAATATCAATGTTTGTATGCTAAATTTTCCATGTATGAGTTCTGTTTTAATGGTGTTACTTTTGTAGGGCATGTTATTTCTAGTAAAGAGATCATGGTGAATCCACAAAAGGTAGCAGTGGTTAAGAAGTGACCTACACCCAATACTCCAACTGATATTTAGAGCTTCTTGGGTTTAGATATTTATTATAGGAGGTTTGTGGAGATTTTCTCTTCGATTGTTGCCCTATTGACTAAGTTGACTCTAAAGAAGGCAAAGTTCTTGTGGTTCGATGCTTATGAGGGTAGTTTTGGGAAGTTGAAGGAAAAGTTGACTTCGGCTCAAGTTTTGACCCTACCCGAGGGTACTAATGGTTTCTTTGTATATTTTGATGCATCCCGTGTGGGGCTTGGTTGTGTTTTGATGCAGCATGGTAGGGTGGTGGCGTATGCTTTTCGACAGCTTAAGGTGCATGAGAAGAATCATCTGACTCATGATCTGGAGTTGTTGGCTATGGTGTTTGCCTTGAAAATCTAGTGTCACTACTTGTATGGAGTTCATGTTGACATATATTCAGACCATAAGAGTTTTCAGTATATGTTCACTCAGTAGAAGTTGAATCTCAGGAAAAAAAGATGGGTTGAGTTGCTCGAGGATTTTTATATGAGTCTTCACTATCATCCAGATAAAGCTAATATCATTGTTGATGCTCTTAGAAGGTTTTCCATAGGGAGCTTATCTAATATTGATGAGAAGAAGAAAAGTTTAGTGAAGGATATTCACCGTTTGGAAAATATTGGAGTCCATCTTTTAGATTTCGAGAATGGTGGGGTGATCATTCAGGAAGTGGCAAAGTCTTCTCACGATACTAATGTAAAAGAGAAGTAAGTTTTGGATCCTATCTTGATGCAAATTAAGGATGAGGTGGGTCAACATATAGTGATTCCTTTTGAGATTAGTGGTGATAGTATCTTAAGGTACCAAGGTAGGTTATGTGTTCCTGATGTTGATGGTCTAAGAGAGATGATCTTAGCTGAGGCTTGTGAGTTGATTTATACTATTCATCCTAGTTTAACGAAGATATACCATGACTTAAAAGAGATTTATTGATGGAATAACATGAAGAGAAATGTGGCCAATTTTGTGGCTAAGTGTATGGTTTGTAAAAAAGTGATGGTTGAGCAATTGAGGCCTGGTGGGTTATCTAATAAGATTGAGTTACCTGTATAGAAATGGGAAGTTACTAATATAGATTTTGTTACCGGTCTTCTGCGATCGCATAGTCAGATTGATTTAATTTAGTTCATCATGGATAGGATGACCAAGTCTACTCACTTCTTGCCTATGAGGACAAGTTATTATGTAGAGGACAATTCAAAATTATTTATTTAATAGATCATCAAATTACATAGTTCTCCAGTCTCTATCATATCTGATCATGGTACGCAGTTCTCGTCTCACTTTTGGCATTCTTTTCATAGAGGATTGAGGACTAAGGTTAACCTTAACACCGTTTTCTACCCTCAGACTGATAGACAAGCTAAGAGGACTATTTAGACCTTGGAGGATATGCTAAGGGCTAGTATGATTGACTTCGGTGGTAGTTTTGACTATTTGCCTCTCGTATGGTTTGCATATAACAACAACAATCTTTCCATCATTCAGATGGATCCATTTGAGGCTTTGTTTGGTAGGAGATGCCATTCTCCTATTGGGTGGTTTGAGGTTGGTGAAGCTGGGTTGTTTGGTCCTGATTTGATTCATCAAGCTATAGAGAAGGTAAAAGTGATAAGGGAAATGATTAAGGCTGCCCAAAGTCGCTAAAATTCCTATACAGATGTAAGGCGTAAGGGTTGGAGTTTGATGTAGGTGACTAGGTATTCCTGAAGGCATCTCCCATGAAGGGAGTGATGTGATTTGGGAAGAAAGGGAAGCTCAATCCCCGTTATGTTGGCATGTACTTAATTTTAAGGAAAGTAGGCACTGTTGTTTATGAATTAGAGTTTCCTTCTAGTTTGGGTCCCATTCATCCGATGTTCCATGTCTTGATGTTGATGAAGTATGTGGGCGATCCCTATTTCATTGTCCCCTTTGAAAGTGTTGGTGTTTCAGATTCCTTGTCCTATGAGGAAGTCCCGATTGAGATGTTAGATCGGCAAGTCCACCAGCTGCGGGCCAAGGATTAGGCTTCAGTGAAGGTTCTATAGAGGAACCAAAAGTTTGAAGAAGCTACTTAGGAAGCCGAAGTAGACATGAAGTCCAAATACCCATTTTTGTTCCCCGTTCCAGATAATCATGCTTAAGGTATGTATCTCCTTAATATCATTGTTTTTTTGTCATTGTAAAAGGTAAGTATGGTTGTACTCTTCGTTAAATCATGAAAATGAATGCCCTAACTCATCATTCGAGGTTGAATGATCCTAAGGGGGACAATGAAACAACCCGGAATTTGGCCATTGAATTTTCTTGATCTTTGAGCTCATTGCCCAGACAAAGAGTGGATCTAATGAGTCATGATGACTCCTTATGGGTCATATGACCCAAATCATAGCCTGACCAATATGTTGTCCAAGATTTCCCTTAGTTTCTTTCCTGCCTACGATTGGGATTTGATGTGTCATAGTGAGACGTTACTAGCCATAATGTGTGACTCATAGTATCACCAGTGTGATTGCCCATATTTTCTATTGTGATCATGATTACAACTATACGAGTTATATGGTTTGGTCACGAGTCATAGGATGAGGCTCGTGACCTGACCAAAAAGGATGCCTTGAGGTACTGTTTTGATTCCGAGTCGCGGAGATGACTCGTATAGAGATCCTATGAGTCGTATAGTGGTCCGTAGTCATTGGCAATAATTTTTCAGTCTTTTATTAAGGGCACTTTGGATGTTTCCTCTTTTCCCCAATAATGACCCACGACTTTAAATACCTTTAGGGTATCATTATCACTCCAAAAAAATCAAAATAACTTCTTAAACTCTCTCAAATCCTCTCAAGAAAAAACACTAGGGTTTTCAAGCAATTGCCATCTAAAAGCTCAAGGGTTGATTTCTCACCATAATTCTATGTTATTTCAGGCATATAACTCTACCCTTAAATTTGTTTTACCTAAAGCATGAAATTATATGATTGTTTATGTGGATTTGAACATGGGTTTTGATATGGGTTGAGGGTTTTGGAATGAATGTTTCTCAAATTATTTTTCCATGATTTATTATGAATTATTCATGCTTTAATTATGGTTTTAAACTTGTGGGGTGCATGGCATGGTGAATAAACTAGGGGATTGCAATTTCCCCAATTTTGTGAATATTGATAATTGAATTGGTAATAACCCCAATCCAATTTTGTGAAAGTGGTTTGAAGTATGATTATAATTGCATTGAACTACGTTCGGAACAATTACATGATATAAAGTGGTTATTGAAACATGGTGGTTTGATTTAATGAAAAAAGGGAGTCGGTGTTCCCCTACCTTGTATTAATGAACAAAAGGAGTTGTTTTCTCCAAGTGAATGGAATTATAATGGCATGATGATGTTACCTTGAAAGGGTAATTGGTATGATGATACCAACAACGTATGTCTTAAGGTGTCTTATGGTTCAATGAATGGAAATCTATGAAAAATGTTTTAACTGGGCTAAAAATAGGATTGTGTAGCTAAGTGGTGAAAGTGGAGGTCCCCAGGGACAAATACTGGAAACCACATTTGCCGATACAGGTGGTTTAAATGACTAGGAGGTTCAAGTCCCTTTTATTATATAATTGGGTGGTTCGAGTCCCCTATGTTAAATGATTGAAGTACGAAGTCATCCTTGATATATGACCGGGAGGTTTGAGTCCATCATGGTACATATGTATATACAAAAATTCTTTGGTTCGTGCAGCTACACGCACTAGGGACCTTTTAGATTGGGGAGAGCAGGACCCATATAGCATATGGGTGCCTTGTTATGACAATTGAGCTTCACAGTCCAGGATAATGTTTTTAAAGTTCATGCTAATCCTTGTTTGCTATCCCAACATTTTGTATAAGTATATATATATGCGTGTATGTATATATGTGAATATATGCATTGAGTTGAACTAGATTTTGAATTGTCATTACTTTTCCCTTATCTCTAAGTTACATGCTAGTGCTTAACCTGCTAACCATCTTCAATCGTTGTATCCCTATGAGATGCAACAATTAGAGACACTTCTACTTTTCCTGCTCAGTGATAGGATTTTTAGATTATCAGCCGTCAGCTTGAAATGGTGAGACCCCTTCTTTCGGAAGACTGTTATCTCTTGGTTTATTTTTAATCATAGACTTTTCTTTGGACTTATTTTGGGCTATCATCGGGGCATGTCTCAACATTGGTTTGATTTGGTTTGGTCGTAAAGGCTTTGTGGGTTATAGTGGACTAGATATTGGTACTATTACTGGCATATCTTTGTTTTCTTGAATTTGATTACTCTATCTTGTAATATGTTTGCAATCCAGACATTGTTGGTATATTGTATTTTGTGTGACTAGTCTAAGGGAGTGGTCTCAAGTCCACAGTGGACTTGGGATGCCCGTCATGGTCAGGCCCTAGTTCAATTCATGACAAGTTCCGTAGTACCCAAAGAGAGGTTTATTTCTTATCTTAGAGCTTATAAATTTATTTCAAAAGGGTGTATGTATCATCTAATTTGGGTTAAGGATTCTAATTCTAAAAGTCCTTCTTTATAATTTATCCCTGTAGTTGTGAGTTTCCTGAAGTGTTTGTCGATGATCTTACTGGAATTCCTCCTGACAAGGAAATAGATTTTGGGATTAATCTTCTACCGAATACTTGACCTGTTTTCATTCCTCCTTATAGAATGGCTCTAACTGAATTAAGGGAAATAAAGGAGCAATTAAAAGATCTTCTTGATAAAGGTTTCAGTTGTCCTAGTGTTTCTCTATGGGTGCTCCTGCGTTTTTTGTGCAAAAGAAGGATGGGTCTCTTTTGATGTGTATAGATTATCATCAGCTGAATAAGGTAATAGTGAAGAACAAGTATGCTCTTTCTAGGATTGATGATCTTTTTTATCCGCTTCAGGGTGCTAGATATTTCTATAAGATTGATCTACGTTTGGGTTATCATCAGTTGAAAATTAGGGAGGTTGATATTCCTAAGATTGTTTTCCGAACCCAATATGGACATTATATTCCTGGTTATGTCACTTGGGTTGACTAATGCTTTGGCTATGTTTATGGAACTTATGAATTGGGTTTTCAAGAAGTTTCTAGATTTATTTATGATAGTCTTCATCAATGTCGTCTTTGTGTATTCTAAGAGTGAGGAGGATCATGCCAATCACCTCTAAATTGTGTTGCAGACCCTTAAGGACCATATGTTGTATCAAAATTTTCTAAGTGTGAATTTTAGTTTAGTTTTGTGACCTTTCTAGAGCATGTAGTTTCTAGTGAGGGGATCAAAGTGGATCCAAAAAGTTGAGGCAGTTAAGAAATGGCCTAGACCTACGACTCCAACCTATATTAGGTGCTTCTTGGGCTTGGTTGGTTATTGTAGGAGGTTTTTAGAGAGTTTCTCTTTTATTGCTACTCCGTTGACAAGGTTGACTCAGAAAAAGGTAAAGTTTTTATGGTCCGATGCTTGTGAGGGTAGTTTTGAAAAGTTGAAGGATAGGTTAACTTTTACGCTACTTTTGACCCTACCTGAGGTACTGATGCTTTAGTTATTTTTATGATACGTCTCTTGTGGGACTGGGTTGTGTTTTGATGTAGCATGGTAAGGTTGTGGCCTATGCTTATAGGCAGCTTAAGTTTCATGAGAGGAACTATCTGACTCATGACTTAGAGTTGGCGGCTGTGGTTTTTTCTTTGAAGATTTGGCACCATTATTTGTATAGGGCGTATGTGGATATTTATTCGGATCATAAGAGCTTGCAGTATGTATCCATACAAAAAGGAGCTAAACCTCAGGCAGAGGAGATGGCTTCAATTGCCTGAGGATTACGATATGAGCCTTCACTACCATCAAATAAAGTTAATATTATTGCTGATGCTCTTAGCAGGTTATCTTTGGGGATCTTATCCCATGGTAATAAGATGAATAAATGATTGGTGAAGGATATTCATAGGATAGCTAACTTGGGGGAGTTATGGTTCAGAAATTAGCCAAATCATCTCATGGTGCTGAGGTAAAGAACAAAAAGGCTTTGGATCCCATTCTCATGCAGATTAATGATGATGTGAGTCGGTAAAAGGTTATGGCTTTTGATATTGGGGGAGATGGTGTTTTGAGGTACTAAGGTAGGTAATGTATTCTTAATATTGATGGGATGTGGAAAAGGATTTTTACTGAGGATCTTGAGTCTGGATATACCGTTCATCCGAGTTCGACGAAGATGTATCAAGACTTGAAAGAAATCTATTAGTAGAACAATATGAAGAGAGATGTGGCAAATTTTATTGCTAAGAATATAGATTGTCAACAAGTTAAGGTTGAACACTTGAGGCCTGGTGGCATGTCTTAAGAGATAGAGTTTCCTATGTGGGAGTGGGAGATGATCAATATGGATTTCAATACAGGTCTTTCGTGGTCTCGCAATCAGTATGATTCTATTTGGGACATTTTTTATCAAATAACTAATTCCGCTCACTTCTTGCCTGTGAGGACTAACTACTCAGAAGAGGATTATGCTAAGTTTTTTATTTAGAAGATTCTGAAGCATTATGGGGTGCTAGTGTCCATTATTTTAGATCAAGGTATGCAGTTTTCTTCTCATTTCTGGTATTTATTTCAAAAAGGTTTGGGGAAATAGGTGAAACTTTGTACCGTTTTCCACCTTCAAACTAATGGACAAGCAGAGCGTAATATTTATACTTTAGAGAATATGCTAAGAGCCTATGTGGTTGATTTTAAAGGTAGTTGGGTTGACCATTTGCCTCTTATTGAGTTTGTGTACAACAACAATTATCACTCTAGCATTTAGATGGCTCCTTTTGAGGCTATTTTTAGTAAAAGGTGTAGGTCTCCTATTTGATGGTTTAAGGTTAGTGAGACTAGTTTGTTTGGTCCTGACTTGGTTCACTAAGACATGGAAAAGGTAAAAGTGATTAGAGAAAGACTTAAGACTACTTAAGTCGCCAAAAGTCTTATGCAGATATGAGCCAAAGATAACTGGAGTTTGAACTAAGTGGTTGGGTATTCTTGAAGATGTCTCCTATGAAAGGAGTCAGAAGGTTTGGGAAGAAGGAGAAGCTCAGTCCCTGCTACGTTAGTCCCTATTGGATTTTGTGTAGAATTATGAATGTGGCATATGAGTTAGATTTTCCTGCAAGCTTAGCTTTAATTCATCTTGTTTTTCATATGTCCATACTGAAAAAAGGTGTGGGTGATCATTTCTTGATAGTGCCCATTGAGGATGTTGGTGTGACAGATTCCTTATCGTATGAGAAAGTCTCGGTTGAAATATTGGATAGACAATTTCATAAATTGAGAACACATGATATATCCTCGATGAAGGTCCTTTGGAGAAATCAAAAGATGGAAGAATATACATAGGAAGATGAGGAAGATATGAAGGCCAAATACCAATTCTTGTTCCCCGAGTTAGGTCAAAGTGCTTAAGGTATGAGTTTCCTGTTCCTCTTTTTATTTTCTATGTTTGTCATTCGATTCTGGTTTATTCTTACTATTTTCTTGCTAAAAGTGTCTTAACTCATTATTTGGGGATAAATGATCCTGAGGTGGGGGGGATAATGTTAGACCACTTAAAATTTTGATCATTTTATTTTTGACCTTCCCGCATGCATAATATCAATTTTTGACTTGAATTGTGTTTAAGAATATTAAAAGGTGTTTGAGAAAAGTTTTGAAATTTTCAAAAGGGGTTAGGGTCATTTTGGGACCCTGAGGCAGTAAGGTTCCCCGATAAGGCAGTGTCACAGAGGTTAACCTCGGTGATAGCAGTGTGACATGAAGGTAACCTCCGCGATAAAGGCGAGCCACACTTGTGTTTTAATTTCATCCAGTTTTATTTTCTTTAACTTGGGGTAAGGGCCTTTTGGTCTTCTTACCCCTTGTACGACCTTTAAACATAAAATAAGACTTTTTTTTTTCAGTTTTCAAAGATCAAAATCATGCATTCTCTCTTAAAACTCAAAACCTAAGAACATTCAAGGGTTTCACAATGCATTCATCATCCAGGCTCCAAACTTCAAATTCACTTCAAATTCTTGTGTATTTAAGGCATGTTTATCTTCCCTTAACTTTAATTTTACATTGTGGCATAAATTAAATGAATTTTTATATGAATAAATTATGGGTTTTGAAATTGGGTTGAGGGATTTTTGTTGTTACTGATTGAATTACTTGTCCCATGTTTTAACTTGATTATTCATACTTTAAATTGATGTTTTGGGACTGAATTAGTACATTATTAAATGGTTGGAATGGGGGACACAAGTTTCACCAAATTGGATGAATTTTGGTTTGGATTTGCATGAACTTCAACCCACTTTGTGAATTTAATTTTTATTATGAAAAAGTGCATGATTTCACTTGCTTTTGAACTCAACACATTTCATTAATGGATAAATAGATATAAAAATGGATTTGGATGGCCTTGGTGTCTATGTTTTATATTTTAATGAAACTTGGGAGTCAATGTGGTTATGTGGATTGATTTGGCATGTTTAATTTAGCTTGCAAATGTATTGGTATGACGATACCAAGTGGTAAATGGCTTAATGAATGACTCCTGGATTAGTGGTTGGAATTATGTACAAACTAATTTTAATTTGCGCTTAAAGGTGTTGTATAGATCACCGTGAAGGTGTAAGTCCCGAGGGGACAATCATCAGAAATCACGTTTTCCGGTGTTGGGGGTCTATATGACAGTTTGCTTGACACACACTTGATATATATATTTGGGATGACTATTTGCATGGTGGCTATTATTTTCCCTTGTTTTTTCCTCGATTCGTATGACTAATAATCATTGGTACTAAGATACATGACTGATTTTTGACATGGCATTATTTTATCACTTTCACTAAGTTACATGACTGTGCTTATCCCACTGACCATCCTAAGATAGAGGTGTGCAAAACCGAACAAACTGATAAATCGAACCGATAAAAATATTATTGTTTTATTGTTATTGGGTTAACGATTTTTTAAGGGTTTTATAAAAAAATTATTGAGTTATTGGTTCGGTTCGGTTTGATTTTTTCTTACTGGGTTATTGGGTAAACCGATAACCCAATATATATATATATAATAATTTATTATATATTTATCTTAATTTCTCTTTTATTTCTATAAACTAACAAACCTATTATTTCAATAATAAAAACTCTTAATTTCTCCTAACAACATTTAGTTCAAACTTGAAGAAGCTTGTAAATTAAAATACATTTATGAGTATTTTTTCATGTTAGTTACTACTATTTCTATTTTATGAGCATTTTCTTATTGGTTAAATAATAAACCGAATCGTTAAGGACTAAAAGCCAAAAATTGAAAATCAATAAAAAATATCTTATTAATTAGGTTATTGGTTTATCATATTTAAAAATCTACAACCGATAAACTGAACCGATAATATATAAAATCAAACCGAATCGACCGATGCACACCCCTATCCTAAGATGATATATTGTTTCATGATGTAGGGTCCGAAGAATTTTTTGTTGTTCCTATGCAACGTTAGGTGGATTACCACATCTGTTGAGTTGCTGGGAAGTGGTGAGCCTACATCCTTCAAAAGGCCTTATCATTTCATTATTCTTTCTTTAATGATTCAGTACTTTTGTATTTATTTTTTGTCATAGTCGAGGGCATGTCCTGACTTAGATGTTTGTGATGCCCCGAAAAAAAAATCCGTTAAGATCTCGGACAAAAATGTGTTGAATTATGTTCTTTATCGTTATTAATAATTTTTCTGTGTGGAATTTCTGGATATGTGACCAATCATCACGTAGATCATCGAATAAGCTTTCCAACGATATATGGATCATCAAAAACGGACACTCGAGCGATGAGTTATGATCATTCCGATCTAACCGTGAATAGTGGTGAACAGTAAATGTGCAGGAAAAAAAAACTGAGGCCAGGTGAATTTTAAGGTCAACTTCAAACGATCATAACTCCTTGTACATAATGATCTGGGTGAGCTACTATATATCACCAGAAATCTCTGAAAGTCCTCTTTCCAATGAAATTGGTTTCATCCAATTTGGCCATCGGAGCAAAACGTTATGGTCGATCTACTTCAGCCTATCAAAACAGTCCACAAAAGGACAAATTTGATATTATTTGATTTTTAAGGGTGTTTGGGTCATTTCCACTCCAATCCATCCGGGTAAACCATGGATTTAAGTCCATTAAGAGCATTCAATAGCTCATTTTTCTCTAAAATTTCCTAAGGCTCAAACCCCAACCCTACTACTCCAAATTTCATCTTTCTATGTCTCTTGATTGAACCGTAGAAATTTCAAATTGATTTGGGATTCGAGTTGATCATGTTAAGGGCTTCGAGAAGCACCCTTTATTTTCCTGAATAAAGTTCCGAAGTCGGAAGTTCATATTCATCTTCCATTTTTAGGTATGTGGGGTTTTGAACAAGATTATCCTTTCGGTCTTGTGCCCGGTATTTTTGTTGAATTACATTGACATGAGATTTTACATGTTTTACCATGAATTGTAAATATGGTTTTATATCTTATATTATTGTCCATGAGCTATGGGATTATGTCATCCGATATGTGTATGATGTTGAGATGGATTTATGTCCAAAAAGTATTTGATTATGAGAGTATGATGATTTAATTTGTTAAGCCTTGATTTATACTATCATTCCACTATTTCCTTATTATGAATTTATAATTGATATTGGAAATTCTATATCCCTACTATGGGTTGATGTCTCAAGTACCTTTAAATGAGAGTTGGATGGCAAATTGAGAAATGTTGATATTGAAGTTGCAATGAGTCTTGGTATGTTCTGGATGATTTTGATGAGTTAAATTGTTGAAAATATTATGTATTGAGTCTTCATATCCTTGTCCAAATGTCGAGTCGGTTATGGTTCAATGCATTGATACCTTGTTGATGTTTAGGAAGATTAAAATGTTTTGAGCTAAAATGTGTTGAGCTAGGAATCCACAAATTGATATGATTTGATAAATGAGAAAGAGATTTGATTTGGTCTTTATGATAGACCCTTGTGATGTTGTGGTGGATTTCCTAACGTGTTTTGAGCTTGTCGGGGAGTAGTACTTAGCACCGAGAGGGAAATTTGGTATTTCCCCAAACCTATGTGCCACCGTAGGGTTGTTTGATGATGATATTATTGGCCAGAGAGCCCGATTGTGATTATTGTAGTTTTAAGGTCGTACTCCCTGACAAAGAGTATGATGCTCCCGCCAACGAGGGTTTCAAACGTTGGTATTCCACGTAGCTCACGTGGGGTTGTCGGTTATAGGAAACTCCCCTGTCCATCAGAGTTATGTTTATTAAAATACCGAGTCACTCCGAGTTTTGATGTGGTAAGTCAAGTTGCCTATGATGGTCTATAATGATTTATGAGTTTTTTCTCCTACATTTCCTATCTAAGATGTTATGAGTTGCATGATTCAATGTCACTCAAGCCAGGTGTGTCATTATGGTCCGTATGTACGTTTTTACGAAATTTATGATATTATTTATATTTTGCATGCTCCCTCACATACTCAGTACGTATCTTGTACTGACCCACATATTTCTCTATGGGATACATTCTTACCATGATGTAGGTTCAGGTACTCAGCCGCAGCCGCGACAGTGATATCCGAGTGCCGCATCTACGTTCCTTCAGTGGTGAGTCCTCATGGTTCGAGGACCAAGTTGCTAGTTTTGGTGTTGTTGTTTTGTGATCCCTTTGGTCTGTTAAGTCAGTTGGGGGTTTGTCCCAATGGCTCATTGATTTTGCTGTATAGATTCTATGTCAGACTAGTGTATTTTTGGGTTGGTTTGTGTATAGACATTCCATATTTGTACAGTCTAACGATATTCCATGCCATGTGCGAGGTGATATGATATGTACTTATATATATATCCTTAGCATAGCGTGTATGTTGTTGTGTTGGAACCCAAGGGTAGTGTTTTGGCTTAAAGGGTTAGCTTGAGGCTACGTGTAGCCTTGGGCACCGTGTGGCATCTCGGGATGATATTTTGGGGCGTTACAAACTTGGTATCAGAGCCTAAGGTTGTGAAGAGTCCTAGGGAGTCTAACAAACCGCGTTACGTAGAGTCTTGAACATTGGTGTGTAGCGCGCCACACCTATGATCAAGAGGCTGCGGGGCGTTCCAGGAAAAGTTATTTCTTTCTTTCTACAAGAGTCTATCATGCTTACAACTGTTTCCTTCTGCTGTTAATTCATGCGTTCTTACGACAAAAAATGCCTCCACGTCGAGCTCGTGGAAACAACAACCAATCTCAACCCGTTGATCCGTTACATGCAACGGTATCCCATGCCAAATTTTGGGAAGTTTTTTAGACACTAGCCCAGGAAGTTACCGACAATACTCAGGCCAAAGCTTTACCTCCGCAGGAAAATAATTCGGCAGCAACACGAATTCGTGACTTTATGCGGATGAATCCGCCAGAGTTTCATGGGTCGAGAGAAGGTGAGGACCCGCAGATATATGTTGATGAAATGAAGAAAATTACACAAATTATGCACGTGATCGAGGAAGAAAGTGTGGAGCTGGCTTCTTATCGGTTGAAAGATGTTGCCTATGACTGGGTGCAGATATAGAATAAGGGTAGAGAGGAAGATACCACTCCGGTGACTTGGCAATTGTTCCAAGATGCTTTCTTGGATAGATTCTTTCCTCTTGAGTTGCGGGAAGCTAAGATAGAAGAGTTTATGAATTTGAGACAAGGCTCCATGTCGGTTAAAGAGTATTGTCTTAAGTTTAATCAGCTATCGAACTACGCTCCCAATATGATGGCTGACTCGAGGACTAGTATGAGCAAGTTTCTAACTGGGGTGTCGAGTTATGTGGGAAAGAATGTAGATTTGCTATGATCAATAGGGAGATTGATTTTCCTAGGTTAATGATTCATGCCCAACAAATTGAGTCAGTCAAGATAAAGAAAAGAGAAAGAGTAAGAGGGATTAAGAGAGTTAGATCAGAGCAATAGGGGTCTGGTCAGACTAGATTCTTCGGAGGGAGTCGCCCTCAGTTTCAGAGACGTCCATTTATGACTGCGCCTTCCTCAGCTAGTGCTCCCGTATATCGTGGCAGGCAGGAGCTCGGGAATAGGTCGGTACCTTCCAGGTCTCCGGACAGTGTAAGCAACTGTCCTCATCCCCCTTCGTGTGCTAAGTGTGGTAAAGACCATTTTGGGGAGTGTTATATGGGGCAGCGGGGCTGTTTTGGTTGTGGCAAGTTGGGCCACATACTTAGAGACTTCCCGTATGCTAGACAGCGGAGTCATGATGCCCGTCCCCAGAGTCAGGCTACTAGTGCCCCGCCTTCCGCAGCCCGTCCAGTTCATCCTCAAGGTGCTTCATCTAGTACTGCTGGCGTTCAACGCCAGAATCGTTTCTATGCTATACCACCTCTTCAGGAGCAGGAGGACTCTCCCGATATTGTCACTGGTATGCTCCATGTTTTCTATTTTGATGTCTATGTGTTGATGGACCCCGTTTCGAGTTTTTCTTATGTGACACCTCTGGTTGCTGTAAATTTTGAAATGGATCCTGAACTAATATCTGAGCCTATTTTGGTTTCTACTCCGGTAGGAGAGTCTGTCATTGCTAAGCGGGTGTATAAGAAATGTCCCATTACTATTTTTCATCGGGTTATGTATGCTGATTTTATTGAGCTAGATATGGTTAACTTTGATATTATTCTGGGTATGGATTGGCTTCACTCATGCTATGCGTCTATTGATTGTCGTGCCCGTGTGGTCAAGTTTCAGTTTCCTGATGAACCTATCCTCGAATGGTCCGGGAGTTCTGTGATTCCTAAGGGTCATTTCATATCCTATCTCAAAGCTAGGAAGTTGATTTCCAAGGGTTGTATCCACCATTTGGTTCGGGTTAAAGACACTAAGTCTGAAACCCCAACCATTCAGTCAATTAATATTGTTAATGAGTTTCTTGATATCTTTTCGGAAGATCTCCCTGGAGTACCTCTTGATAGAGAGATAGAGTTCGGGATTGACCTTCTTCCCGATACTCAGCCTATTTCATTCCTCCGTATCGCATGGCTCCTGTGGAACTTAAAGAGTTGAAGGATCAATTGAAAGATCTTTAAGACAAAAGCTTTATCAGACCTAGTGTGTCCCCGTGGGGTGCACCTGTCTTGTTTGTGCGTAAGAAATATGGTTCTTTGCGGATATGTATTGATTACCGACAACTTAATAGGGTTACTATCAAGAATAAATATCTGCTTCCCCGAATTGATGATTTATTTGATCAATTGCAAGGTGCGAGCTACTTTTTGAAAATAGACCTTAGATACAATTATCACCAACTTAAGGTTAGGGAATGTGATATCCCTAAGACAACCTTCCGAACCCGTTACAGTCATTTTGAATTTCTAGTGATATCTTTTGGGTTAACTAATGCTCCAGCGACTTTCATGGATCTTATGAACCGTGTATTCTGGCCATATCTGGATTTTTTTGTAATAGTGTTCCTTGATGATATTCTTATTTACTCCCGAAGTAAGGGTGATCATGCGGATCATCTCCGAATCATGTTGGAAACTCTTCGAACTTATCAGTTGTATGCTAAGTTCAGTAAGTGTGAGTTCTGGCTGAACTCTGTAGCCTTCTTGGGTTATGTTGTTTCTTCTGAAGGTATTAGAGTTGATCCTCAAAAGATAGAGGCTATAAAAAGTTGGCCTAGACCTATTTCTCCTTCTGATATCTAAAGTTTCTTGGGTCTAGCTGGTTATTATCATCATTTTGTTGAAGGGTTTTCATCTATTGCGTCTCCTATGACCCGTTTGAACCAAAAGAAAGTGAAGTTCCTGTGGTCCAAATCTTGCGAGAATAGTTTTTAGGAGTTGAAGACACGACTCACTTCAGCCCCTGTGTTGACTTTGCCTGATGGTGCTGATGGTTTTGTGGTGTATTGCGATGCTTCCAGAGTCGGTTTGGGTTATGTATTGATGCAAAAGGGAAAGGTTATAGCTTATGCTTCCAGGCAGCTAAAGCCTCACGAGAAGAATTATCCTACCCATGACCTTGAATTAGCTGCCGTGGTTTTTGCTTTGAAAATCTAGAGACATTATTTGTATGGTGTCCATGTCGACGTCTTCACGGACCATAAGATCTTGCAGTATATATTCACCCAAAAGGAGTTGAATCTTAGGCAGAGATGATGGTTAGAACTATTGAAAGATTATGATATGAGCGTGCTATATCATTCGGGCAAGGCCAATGTAGTAGCAGATGCCCTTAGTCGGAAGTCCATGGGTAGTGTAGCACATGTGGAGATTGGTAAGAAGGAGTTGGCCCGTGAGGTACATCGTTTGGCTAGATTGAGGGTTAGGTTGTTTGGTGATGCTGAGGGTAGTATAGGAGTGTAAAGCGGTTCCGAATCCTCTTTAGTTTCAGAACTGAAGGAGAAGCAAGACAGGGATCCTACCTTGGTCAGGTTAAAAGAGTCAGTTAAAGACCAAAAGGTGGAGGTTTTCTCCCAAGGAGGAGATGTCGTTGTGAGACTCCAAGTAGATTATGTGTTCCTGATGTTGATAACTTGAAGCAGAGGATTATGGAGAAAGCGCATGGTACGCGATACTCCATCCATCCTCGTGCTACCAAGATGTACCATGATTTGTGGGAAATCTATTGGTGGAACGGTATGAAGAGGAACATAGCAGAATTTGTGGCGAAGTGTTCCACGTGTCAATAGGTTAAAATAGAGAATCAAAGGCCTAGTGGCGTGATGCAAGAGTTTAGCATTCCTACTTGGAAGTGGGAAGAAGTGAATATGGACTTCATAGTTGGTTTGCCTCCTTCTGGTCGCCATCATGATTCGATTTGGGTTGTCGTAGATCGGCTGACGAAATCAGCTCATTTTTTGCCTGTGCATTCATCGTATACAACTGAAGATTATGCTAGAATATATATTCGGTAACTCGTCAGACTTCATGGAATCCCTTTGGCTATTATTTCTGACAGAGGTACTCAGTTTACCTCTCAATTTTGGAAATCTTTCCAGAAAGGTCTTGGTACCCAAATTCATTTAAGTTCTGCTTTCCATCCGCAAACAGATGGTCAGGCCGAGTGGACCATTCAGACTTTAGAAGATATGTTGAGGGCTTGTGTGCTTGATTTTAAAGGTAGTTGGGATGAGCACTTAGCATTAATTGAGTTTGCTTACAATAACAGTTTTCATGCTACTATTGGAATGATCCCGTTTGAAGCTTTGTATGGTAGAAGGTATAGATCACCCATTGGTTGGTTTGAAGTTGGTGAGGCTGCCGCGACTGGACCGGATGTGGTGTTCGAGACCATGGAGAAGGTTAAGTTAATTCGGGAAAGGTTGAAAACTGCCCAAAGTAGTCAAAAATCATACGCAGATGTAAGGAGGAAAGACCTTGAATTTGATGTTGGTGATTTAGTGTACTTAAAAGTTTCACCCATGAAAGGGGTAAAGAGATTTGGGAAGAAAGGGAAACTAAGTCCCCATTACATTGGTCCCTATAAGATTGTGGATCGTATTGGGAAGGTAGCGTATAAGGTTGAATTGCCTGCGGAGTTATCTAACGTCCATCCGGTTTTCCATGTTTCTATGCTTAGAAGTCTATTGGTGATTCTGTTGTGATTGATCCTTCTGAAAGCTCGGGTATTCAAGATAGTCTTTCATATGAAGAGATTCCGGTTGAGGTTTTTGACTTTCAAGTTCGTAGGCTAAGAAACAAGGAAGTTCCTTTGGTTAAAGTGCTTTGGAGAAATCAATCCGTGGAGAGTGCTACTTGGGAAGCCGAAGCGGATATGTGCTCCAAATATCCCTACCTCTTTCCTACGAATCCTGAGCATGTCAAAGGTATCGTTCTCTTTTGATTTAATCCTTATTGCTATGTTTATCTTGGCTTGTGTGTTTTCTACGATATCCAAAAAAAATCTAGAATGGAGTATATGCTTGGGCAAGATGATTTTTCTCTATATACTCATTTTCATAGTATTCTTGACCTACTTATCAACATTCGAGGATGAATGTTTCCAAGGGGGAGATGATGTGATACCCCCAAAAAAAAAATCTGTTAAGATCTCGGACAAAAATGTGTTGAATTCTATTCTTTATCATGATTAATAATTTTTCTGTATGGAATTTCTATATATGTGACCCGTCATCGCATAGAACATCGAATAATCTTTCCAACGATATGTGGATCATCCAAAACGGACACTCGAGCGATGAGTTATGATCATTTCGATCTAACCATGAATAGTGGTGAACAGTAAATGTGCAAGAAAAAAATACTGAGGCCAGGCGAATTTTAGGGTCAACTTCAAACGATCATAACTCCTTGTACATAATGATCTGGGTGAGATACTATATATCAATAGAAATCTATGAAAGTCCTCTTTCCAATGAAATTGGTTTCATCCAATTTGGCCATTGGAGCAAAAAGTTATGGTCAATCTACTTCAACCTATCAAAGCAGTCCACCAAAGGATAGATTTGACATTATTTGATTTTTAAGGGTATTTTGGTCATTCCCACTCTAATCAATCCGGGTAAACCATGGATTTAAGTCTATTAAGAGCATTCAATAGCTCATTTTTCTCCAAAATTTCCTACGGCTCAAACCCCAACCCTACTACTCCAAATTTCATCCTTCTATATCTCTTGATTGAACCATAGAAATTTCAAATTGATTTGGAATTTGAGTTGATCATGTTAAGGGCTTTGACAAGCACCCTTTATTTTTATGAATAAAGTTCCGGAGTCGGAAGTTCATATTCATCTTCCATTTTTAGGTATGTGGGGCTTTGAACAGGATTATCCTTTCGATCTTGTACCCGGTGTTTTTGTTGAATTACATTGACATGAGATTTTACATGTTTTACCATGAATTGGAAATATGGTTTTATATCTTATATTATTGTCCATGAGCTATGGGATTATATTACCCGTTATGTGTATGATGTTGAGATGGAATTATGTCCAAAAAGTATTTGATTATGAGAGTATGATGATTTAATTTGTTAAGCCTTGATTTATACTATCATTCCACTATTTCCTTATTATGAATTTATAATTGATATTGGAAATTCTATATCCCTACTATGGGTTGATATCTCAAGTACCTTCAAATGAGAGTTGGATGGAAAATTGAGAAATGTTGATATTGAAGTTGTAATGAGTCTTGGTATTTTTTGGATTGTTTTGATAAGTTAAATTGTTGAAAATATTATGTATTGAGTCTTCATATCCTTGTCCAAATATCGAGTCGGTTATGGTTCAATGCATTGATACCTTGTTGCTGTTGAGGAAGATTAAAATGTTTTGAGCTAAAATGTGTTGAGCTAGGAATCCACAAATTGATATGATTTGATAAATGAGAAAGAGATTTGATTTGGTCTTTATGATAGACCCTTGTGATGTTGTGGTGGATTTCCTAACGTGTTCTGAGCTTGTCGTGGGTAGTACTTAGCACTGAGAGGGAAATTTGGTATTTCCCCAAACCTATGTGCCACCGTAGGGTTGTTTGATGATGACATTATTGGCCAGAGAGCCCGATTGTGATTATTGCAGTTTTAAGGTCGTACTCACTAGCAAAGAGTATGATGCTCCTGCCAACGGAGGTTTCAAACGTTGGTAATCTACGTAGCTCACGTGGGGTTGTCGGTTATAGGAAACTCCCCTGTCCATCAGAGTTATGTTTATTAAAATACCGAGTCACTCCGAGTTTTGATGTGGTAAGTCAAGTTGCCTATGATGATCTATAATGATTTATGAGGTTTTTCTCCTACATTTCTTATCTAAGATGTTATGAGTTGCATGATTCAATGTCACTCAAGCTAGGTGTGTCATTATGGTCCGTATGTACGTTTTCACAAAATTTATGATATTATTTATATTTTGCATGCGCCCCTACATACTCAGTACGTATCTTGTGCTGACCCACATATTTCTCTATGGGCTACATTCTTACCATGATGAAGGTTCAGGTACTCAGCCGCAGCCGCGACAGTGATATCCGAGTGTTGCATCTACGTTCCTTCAGTGATGAGTCCTCATGGTTCGAGGACCAAGTTGCTAGTTTTGGTGCTGTTGTTTTGTGATCCCTTTGGTCTATTGAGTCAGTTAGGGGTTTGTCCCAATGGCTCGTTGATTTTGCTGTATAGAGTCTATGTCAGACTAGTGTATTATTAGGTTGGTTTGTGTATAGACATTCCATATATGTACAGTCTAACGATATTCCGTGCCATGTCCGAGGTGATATGATATGTACTTATATATATATCCGTAGCGTAGCGTGTATGTTGTTATGTTTGAAACCAAGGGTAGTGTTTTGGTTTAAAGGGTTAGCTTAAGGCTACGTGTAGCCTTGGGCACCGTGTGGCGTCTCGAGATGATATTTCGGGGCGTTACAATGTTTCTCTGGGTTTAGAGGATATTGTGGACAAATGTGGGTTGGTTATTGTTTTGACTCTTAGTTTCTTTGAGTTATCTATTCATTTTCTTATTACTATTTAATTGGCTTCTGTATTATTACTATTATTATTGTGCTCTTAAGGTTAGGCTAAGAGGGTGGTTTACGGTCCATGGTGGGCTTGAGATATCCATCATGGACAAGCCTCGGGTCGGTTGTGACACAACCGAACCATGGAAGCAACATTTCTCAACAACTTTAACCAAAAACCACTGGTTTTCAACAATTAAGGAGCAATTGGACTCATATTTATGACTTAAAAATGAGTATATTAACTATTAGAAACATTCAAGACATTAATCTCTCATTGACGTTTTAACAAACATATGTGTGCATGAAATATAGGAGCTTGAAAAATGGAACAAAAAAACATGTGAGCAATCTAAATTCACCAAGTCATCAACAAATACACCATTGGTACTCATACTAACTCAATTAGATCACCCACTACTCCCTTTTGAAAACAAACCTCAAGTGGGTATTTCATCAAACACATGGTGCACTAGTATAAACAAGAAAGAATTTCTAATTATACATGTAAAACAAGGCACACATTCCAAACTTTTCACTCCAACAATCACAATTCACCAAAATAAGCTCAACTAAATCAAATTCAAAGAAAAAGTACCATGAAAGTGAAACACCATTTCAATTTAAAGGGAATTTAAAGAGATATATTTTAAGTTTTCTTAAGAGAGGAAAAATATGAAATAAAAGCCCAGTGTAATGATTTAGGGTTGCATTCTTGAGATAAGAAATTGGGAGTTTTGAATTGAGGTTGAAAGAGTGTGAGAATGTGAAGAAATCCAACTTTTGGCATGGGTGTTAGGGTCGGTATGCGTCGCACCTACTCTTCATCTGCAAATCTATAGAAGCTCAACACAGTGTGATCTGCTCTTAATCTATGCCTCATCTACTCAATCAAGTCTAGAACAGGTTAAGGCAAAAAAGTGCAGATTTATGGCTCAAAAATTGAGTCTAGGGCATAGTTTTGAGCTCTTAAAATCCCTTCATAAATCCCAACTTATGATATCACCTTCAAACACAAAAAAATAAGAAGTTAAAATTAGTATGTTAAACACTACAAAATAGTGGAATTAAACCTTGGGTTGCCTCTCCAGAAGCACCTTAGTTAGAGTCATGGCACGACATCACATGTTCATCATTTATGTCTCCACTTAGGGGATTTGAATCTTTGGCCAAACCTTAGATCAACATCTCTTTGAGGTTCTTGGGGAAAAGGTAAGGGAGCAACAAGACTAACTCTATCTCACCACTTTGAAAACTTTAGCCATTTACCCAACTCCACATCAAACTTCTATGTAGGCTTGTTGGCAATTGGTGTGAACATCAATAGGCCACTAGTTAGACACTGCATTTTTTGCTTCTTGTCCTTCAAGTGAGGGATATCGTTTCACCCTCATGGAATGACAAATTCCAAAATGTAAAGATTTTGTCCCTTATCTTCAAAATTCTTCATTTGGCCAGATGGTTCAACTTTCATCCATCCACAAAGCATAATGTTGAAAAGTGTTTCGAATGAGGTCACCTCCCCATTTCTGAATTTGCATTTTTCTTGACATTCTCACCGCAAAATGAACTAGAGTTTTCACAAAGGATTTTCTTGGATTTTTCTTACAACTCTAGTCTTACTTCTTTAATTTATGCATCCTTTATTAATTTTTATTTAGATAGTTGGAAAATCACCATGAATTCTTCAACATCAATCTCACCCTCATCTTTCTAGAAATCACGTTAACATAATCATGCATAATCATTTGACTCTGCACACCACATGCTTCAATTCTTACATTCAATTTAGTTTTAAATTTTTTGGTAGCCATTTCAAATTGAACGCACACTTGACATTTCTCAACATGTAATTTGACTGATTCATCCCCCATTAGTAACATACTATCAAGTTGACCCTCATGGCCTCAAATTGTTAAGCTTGATTCATTAGCCACTCCTGGTTCAAAATTTCTCCCTTATCAAATGTCTCTTAATTTTGAGATTCAATTATCTCCTTCAAGAGTCCATTCAAGGAAAAATCAATATTCTTAAAAAATCATCATCACCATGATGGACTAGGTCCCACCATTTATCCAAGACTTTTCCAAAATTTTCATTCTTCTCCATTATTCCCTTCAACATCTCCTTTATTTTCTTTCTTAGAGAGTCTGAGATTTCTTTATCTTCTGGTTGAGTTATTTCTTCACTTTGATAACTTTTATTTAAGGTATCACACATTTTTGGATCAACCACATGGCTTGAAATCTCTTCTTCATCAAATTCATTTTGAGAATTATGCATATTCATGGCACTTAAAAGATGGGCATATGTAAGACCTCGCAAAGTTTCCTCGTAGTTTGAGCCTTAGAGCGTATCAAATAAAAAGTAATTCTGGCTCTAAAAGATGTTGGAGTGACTCCTAAGTGAGTATCGTGTTAACTGCATAGAATTCCCCTAATTTCAATTTTTTATCACGTGGAAAATTTGATAAGCTTTTCGTCAATATAAGATTTGCCCAAATCCGACACCCGGGTAAGAAGTTATGGCTAATTGAAGATCTAGTCGTAAAATTGTGTCATTTTAGTGCTTGGCGTGTCGCGGAGAGGGTCCATTTGACAATTGTTAAATTCTAGTGGAACTCCACGATATTGGCGCGTCGCACTGAGGTTCCAAGTCCCAACCAGTTGGAAAATGTGATGGCTCCACGTCGCGGTGACTCCGATATTGCCAATTGTCAATTTCTAGTGAACCACCGCAATAAGTGGTGCGTCGCGGTGACCCCTTAAATCAGGTTCCCAGTTCAATTTTCCAGCTTTGTACAAATGTTAAAAGGGGCATTTTGGAATTTTTCCAAGCCTATAAAACTGTGCAAACGTCAAATCAAAGTCATTTACAAGCATCCTATGAGGTTTTTCTCAAGTTTTCTCTCATCAAAAACTCTAAGTATCCAAAACCTCTTCCAAGAATCTCAAGAATCCACCATGGATTTTCTAAATTGAGTCAAGATTCAAGGTTCCCAAGTCAATGGCCTCAAGAACTCTCATTCAAGAGTACGAATAGAGTTCCAAAAGTGAGAGTTCATCCAAAGCTTCTAATTCAAGGTATGTGGGGTTTTGAACAAGGGTAACCCTTTCACTCTTGTGCCCAAAAGGCTTATTTACATCATGAATTTCCTGAAATCTATGAGGTTTTTTCATGAATTTGAATTGGGTTTTTTCACCCATTATTATTGAATGAATTATCTTGATATTTCCCATGAATTAAGAGTCTAATGGCATGATTTCTGCACGTTTTATTGAGAATTTACAGCTGGGTATAAACTCCATGATTTTACTCCTTGAGAAGCTAATATTTGCAATGTTGAGATATTGAAGCATATGACTATATTGAGATTTTGAGATAAATTGCTGAAATTCCCAGATTTCCACATGATTTATGAATCTATATGCTATATATTATGCTTTTGATGAGCTTTAACTTGAGATTGAACTATGGGTTAGTAAGCCCAATTTGAGACTTGTTAAATTATAAACTCATGTGCTATAAGCACCCATGATTTGAGTATTTTGAGATGATTGAGAAATGAATTGACCTAATGGTCTGAAAGCTTTGAAATCCACTTCATAATATGAGATTATCGATTTGACTATTGGGTTTGTGGTGAACCATGAGATTCTTCTAAAAGTGGATTTTTATGAGATGAGAACAGATAATCTAAAGGGATTAGTACTTAGCACCGAGCAGGTAAGTCACTACGATTTCTTACCCGAAAACTACGTGCCACCGTAGGTTGGGCCTGAGGCCGAGTTTATGATGATTATGATTGGGCCCGAGGACGAGTTTCATTTAGTGATCACTAGACCTAGGTTATACTCCCTGACAAGAGTATGACGCTCCTCCCCAATGTGGGGTCTCCTCCTTAGGAGGGAAAAATGTTGGACTCCATATAGCTTGCTTAGTTTATGTCGGTTACGAGAACCTCCCTTGCCCTTTAAATTTTGAGATCAAATACTTATTTTCCTTTCCTAAGCTATTTTGCTAAATGGTTGAATTGCAAAGATGTTCCCTAACTAAATTAATTTCTTGATGTGAGTTATTTTTCCTAAATGAAAGTATCTTTCCTTGTTATAGTACCTTTCATAAAGCCTTGAGATAAGTTGTTTCCATAAACTAGAATACTTTTCCATTTGAGATAGAATGATTTCTCTAAAGATTGAAATGAAATATTTTCCTAAGGTGAATGAAATGCCTTCAAGTATGTTTTCAAGTCATATGATTCCAAATTCCAAGTATATGAGTTCTAAATAGTTATGAAATATTGAGCATTGAGAAGGCTTAACTCTCCACGAGACATATCCATGAGTTGAAAGTATTGTTCAAAGTCCCTTAGCCTTTGGGTATTGAGAATAAGAGAAGATTTCTGATTTTTAAGGTTAAAGAGCGATGACTCATGAGATTTGTGTTGCATGCCTCATTCTACATGATTTATGAGCTTTATATTTTATACTTGTTCAAGCCATGTGAGTCGTCTCATTTTGTATACATGATTTGATTGAAGAAGATCGGTACTATTTTATTACATATGCATTCACCCCCGCATACTCAGTACATTCCAAAGTACTGATTCACATATATGTCTATGTGCTACATTGTCTTATAATATAGGTTCACGTGCTCAGTCCCAGCCTCATCCATGATTCTTCGAGTACCTTGCCTACGTTTTCTGCAGTGGTGAGTCCTCATGGTTCGAGGACCGATCTTCAGATATTTTTTGTATTTGAGAGACTATGTTTTATCTTCAGTTTATTTTGAGTCAGTTGGGGACCTGTCCCAACGGCTCTCTAGTTTTTGATTCGTAGAGGTTTTTGTAGACTAGTATCATACTTGTGATGTGTCGAGGGTTCGGTATTGTGGTTTTGTTGAGGGTTCTCTGTATTTTGGTCATATGGACCGAGTATCTTTCCCGTATTTCCTTTCATGTGATATGACTATGCGAGTGTTGAGTCTATTTCTTCTTGAATTGAGTGTTATCGGTAGAAACCGGCTCTAAGGGTTATCTTGGAGCTACTTGTAGACTTAAGCACCACGTAACATCCTGGGAGATGATTTTATGTAGTTACAACATCCTCACCCACTTCTTCTTTCTTTTCACTTTCCTTTCCAAATGTCGCCATGGATTGATGCAAGAGATGCATATCCTCTCCCATTGTATTCACCTGGTGTAAGATAGTTTGAATAATTACTTCAACACCGTTGTGTCCAACACATTGTTCTTCTTCTATCACATCATGAGACCTATCAAACTCTTAAGAGGAACTAGCATTTTGTTAGCATAACTAGGGGACGGGGCATAATAATTTGGACAATTACTCGAATATCCATCTCAACCACCACATAAGTAAGAATCATTCTTTCAATAGCATTGATAAGGTGAACATACCTCTTTTTGGGGTACATATTTACAATATTTCCAAAAGTGGGTCCACCACAATAAGGATACGGATCATCAAGATAATATTTGCAACCATCAAACTCATTTTCATTCCGTAATGCCATAATGACAAGTAGACAAAAACAAAAATCTACTTAACACAAGAAGCCTAAGAAAATCACAAACACATATTCACAAGTTTGAATCAAAACTAGTAAGCTAAAATTTCAAACCAACTCAATATGTCAAATTGTTCCCCGACAATGGCACTATTATTTATAACATTCAAATTACACTCTTGAATAGGTATAGCGGATGCTGTTAAAATATTTTACACACTAAAGAGTTGGGGTTGAATTCATAGGGAACAATATGAGTGGTGATCGACTGAGTTTGAAATAAAAATAACTTGCTAAATTCAAACCTAAGATACAAGTATTTTGGGGGTTTGTTTGAAGGTCTTCAAACTTCACAATTTTATTGTTGTGAGTGTATAATTTCTAGGCTAGAAATACTTAGAATTTAGTCAAGTGTTGATGGGCCTTGGGGTTATGCCTTATGCCTTACTAGGTATGGGTTCATGCATGGGTATTTGATTATTTTCCAAATTTAATTATAAGTCATGGATAGGTTGGATCTAGAGGTTTTGGTGTCAATTTGTTAATAAAACATCAAGTTTCATAAATGGGTTCTTTCGAACACCTCATAAGTACACTATTTTTTCCCTATCTATGGTCTCAATTAACATCCTTATATCTAAGAGATGCTATTAAATAAACTAATTCAAGTTATTGATTGAACCCATTCCTCATCCATATCCCCTCTATCAAGGAAATATAGGTTCAAAGGTAATTGGGGTTTGCAACCTCCAATTCTTATTTAAAACATGGAACAAATGCAAAACCCATAGAAAATAGTTAATTAGGAGCGCAATTAAACAAAACATGCAGACTAATCACAACATATTCAAGAATAACCCCAAGAAGAAGAATTAGCTACTCATAGAGACATAATAGTACGGACATAGCCAAATTTCTATCATCCATAGAAAATAAAGAGAATGCTACATCAAAGCTTTAATTTAAATAAATCTTTAATAGAAATCACCAATTCTTCACTTGAGAGTCACTTTAATGTCTTCTTATCTCAAAAATAGTACAATAATGTTCAATGATTGTGGAAATGAGCTAGCCCCCCCCCCATTTTACCCCAATTCACGTCTTCCAAATATTAGAAAAATGCCATCACACTTTTGATTTGCTTCAGCAGATCTGTAAAAAAATTAGGCAAAATGGAGTGCACCTTAGGCACAAATAAGGTTGTTTTTTCTATTTTCGTCACCCGCTTACATAGGTGGCCTCCCGACATGCCCATGTGATCTTTAGGGCTTTTTTTATTTCATATTTAAACTACCATTGACTTGAATAGATTTATCATCTTTATTTTCAACCTTTACCTATGCAAATGAGCATTATACATGATATTAAACCAAATCAATGGAAAAACATGATAATTTAAGATTAAAATATGCTAACAAGTCATCAAATTGATGACTTATCAATGCATATTATCAGCGAGCTCAAAACTCACCATTCACTTCTTAGTCACTAAATCTTTCATGAAATTTGCATAACTAGGCATCTAATTCAATGCTTCCACAGGAGATATTCACAGACAATTCCTTCAATATCTCCATGAATTTATTATATTTCCCTTCTTCAAATTTTTTGTTCAACCTTTAAGGGAAAGGTAATGGAGGTCATGGAATGAGATTCAGTACTGGAGTGATCTCCTTACCCTTTCCTTTAGCATTATTAGCTTATTTCTCTGCACCCGACGTTTTCTGTGATGTCTCACTATTAGTCACCAACTTCTCAATTTCAATTTCTAGTGCATCATCAATATCCTCAGTATCATTCCTCACCTTATCAACCACAGACATAGGTTAATAAATATTAGCCTTACTACTCCGATTGGTGATAATTAGTCAGTGACTATCGTTCTTAGGATTCTAAATAATATTTCTCAGAGGAGTGCTCAATTGAAATTGAGTCAATGAAGATGACATCTGCCTAAACTATTGCTCAAGCTACATAATCACAGTTTCATGCAATTCTATTTTCTTGCTCAACCCTAATACGTATGCCTTAATCTCCTTAAGGAAACTCTCTTGTCTCTCTAAACTCTTCACAATCTTAGCAAGCAATGCTTCCTTTCTTGTACTTCTAGACTCAACTTCATGATTCCTTGGTGGAACATATAGGCCACTCTTCTTCTTGTAATCATTCTTTATTCTAGGGTCACCATCACCTCTCTACTGTTGTCCTATACCTATCTCCGTAGAAGTTTCGACCTTGATTCCCTTCCTTTGAGTTCCAAGTGTCTTGGTTAGACCCTTGGTACTTAGCTCAGAAACTCTCCATCTCTCTATCCAAATATATTTCTTCTTCTTCAGAATCAGGCTCATCATGTCTAGAAGATTTACCATGTGAACCCACTACATTCACCTTTTCTTCTCCCATGGATGCAAACACCTTCGTAAGCAAACTGAACTTAGTCCTCACTATGCTACATCTTGATCTATTTTCATATCTAAGGCCTTATGCTCACTGGAAGCACCAATAATATATGTACTGGTTGACTTATCCTTCTCCCATGTATGCCACCCGCAATTGGTTTTAGTGATCCGATCTAAAATTTTCACAGCTTACTCCTATTGAAGACTCATAAAATCCCCACAAATTTATAAGGTGCATGTTTTCATCATCACTAGGCAAACTAACAAATACTCCCTTAAAATTCAATAGCTAGATCATTACGCTCGTAATGTCAAATTTTATTTTGTAGGGCAACTTTGGAAGAATGATAGCAACTTTGTTAATTGGCTCAACATACCCTAAATATTCTTCTGGATCATCATGAAATGGAAAGTACTGATAAACCGGCATTTGGCCTCTGTTCGTTCTAAATCTATCTTTATTGAATGCTGCTTAATGATCTTCTTCCTATTATCTAGCCCTCTCCTTAGCAAGTCGGGCAAGTTCTAACCTGGCATTTTACTCGGCCACCAATAGAGTAGTGTATTGCTCAGCTTTTTCTTGAACACCAGGTGGATGTGGCCGATTTAATATAGTCGGGTCATCATGAACCCCTTTGTGTCGGGCTTCTTGATCATACTATTCTCCTCTTTCCATCTTACAATTTTATTGTAAGGGCCATTCAAGTTCAGTATCAAATAGAATCAGGGGATTGCCATTACTCTGATTATTTGGTATACACCAGTGTGTTCCCTAGAAATGAAAACCAAAAGTCAACAAACAAAACCAACAACTTCAATAACTTAATCAATTAATCCATAACCATACTCCCCGGCAATAACAACAAAATTTTATGTAGCCCAAATTACACCTCCTAGAAAGTATAAGTAGTTGTTTGTCAAATATAGAACCTAACTTGGTTGGGGTCAAGCCCACAAGGAATAAGTCAAAAATATATCACAAACTTGTTGATGTAATTGGAAATTACAGAAAGTAAAAGGGGGTTTTGTGAAAGTAATAGTAATAGTGTTAGGCAATTAGGGTTGATATAAGACGATCACTAAGATTGTACTCCCCCTGACTTCCTAGCTTCGTGGACTTTTCATGCTCGTCAAACTATATTGGTGCCTTGTATACAAAATCTAACAAGTTATGTATCACCTAAACATTACTCAACCTTGGTTTTGGTGAATTTAACTTATATCCTCTCGGTCTTAGTGTGTTGCATTACTAACCCTTGTTCTTGACCTTAGATTAATTATTTCCTCTCAGACTCAAATTAATTTGATGAAGGTTGATAGCTTTAAATTACTGTTGTGATCTAATTTCCCTAATCTCTACCTCACTCTCAAGCAAGTATCAAATACAAGGGAGTTTCTAACATTTGCAACAGTTAATAAAGTAATCAAAACAAATGAAACCCCAATACATGCCAGAACACCAATCTAGAATGTCTTTGCACTTCTTCTACGTTGTTAATCCACCAGGGTTCCCACAACTCTATTTATGGAGTTTAGCTACTCATAGTTGTAAAAACACATATATTTCATAGATGAAAGTATATGAATGAATAGACAAGGAATAAAAATGAAAACCCAAAATCTCAAATTAATTGTAAACCCTTAAAAACAAGAACAATAATCCCATGATCAATAATGCATCTTAGAACTCTAAACAATGTCAAAATTGTATAAGGTGTGTAAAGTATAATAAAAAACATCCAAAAGGTATTTATAGATACAACTAAAAATCTATCCTAAATAGTGGAGGAAACTAGAGTCGGTACCAACCCATGAGGAAACTTATAGGTCATAAGTTTTACCTAAGGTTATAATTTGTATAATACCCCAAAGTTTCCTAACTAATTTTGTCCCAAGAATGTCAAGTGTCAGATTCTAAATTGAATGATGTTTATTCCATAAGGAATTTTCAATATTTTCACTTTTTTTCATGTGGAAAATTTAATAATCTTTCCATCGATATAAAATTTGCCTAAATCTGATAACCGGGTAAGAAGTTAGGACTATTTCAAGTTCCCGTCATAAAACATCATCATATTAGTTAGTGGTGCGCCGCACCAAAGGAGAAAATGGAAATTGTCAAATTCTAGTAGGGGCCCACGATAGTGGTGCATCGCACCAAACTTCGAGGTCACACATGAAGTGGCAACGTGATGGCTCCGCGTCGCGCCATACCTCAATTTCCCAGTTGTCAAATTCCAATGACACGGAGCGAAAGTACCGCATAGCGGCAGGGGTCCAATTCAGGAAATTTTCACTAAAATTAAAAGACATGTCCAGGGTTAAAAGAGCCAATTTCCCACCCCTATTTAAGCCCTTTAACACGAGATTCGGCTATTTGGAACCCAAAATATACTAGTTTCTCATAATTTTCTCTCAAAAATAAGCTAGGGTTTCAATTGGGGATTCAATTTCAAGAAAGTCTCTCCATCAATCTTCACTAAACCAAGAACTAAGGTATGCGTTGTGTTGATTTATGGATTCCTTTCATCCATAAAGCTCAAGAACCCTATTTTAAATTATGAATCATGATATTTATGTTGTGGGTTGGTTGTAACCATGTTTATCTTGTTATATGATTCCCAAGTTGGAATATTTATGTGTTTTTCATGAAACTACATTATCAAGTGAATGAAATCCATAAATTGAGTTATTTATAATGTGTCAATTTAATGATTAGGCCTATGCCCTAAGGGTGAATGCAAGGTGTTTGATAAAATGCCTATGAGGATAGAAATTATGCACTATAGATAAATTGTGTTCCAAAATGACTTTCATGTTATTCTTATGTATTGGAATTGTTTGAGGATTGCTCATGAGTTAGCCTTATGAAATCATGTTATGTATACATGATATCTTATTCTCGTACCAACCTATGATAATCAAATGCCCATGAAATATCTTCAATTATTGTATTATGGACTGTTGGTGTTAGTAATGTATTCAAGAATATCATGCCTTGTCAGTTTCCTTCCATCGAGTCCTGGGGGTACTTATACCAGAAAAATATAGTTGTGTGCCTAGATTCCATGTCATGTTTTCACGATATCCTCAGTCAAGCATGATCCATAGAACTTAGTCAGTTATGTGACTTAGGAAATCTCAGTAATACAGTAATCTCAGTACTATTCCGTCAGTCAACGGAACTCAATAATTCAGTTTAGTTTAGTTCAATAATTCATGTTCGGTGTCTATTCATATGGGAGTAGAAATTAACACCGAGTGAGCCCAAGGATGGGAACACACACTGTCAGATGAGGGTGTGACTCTTAGAAGTCATCTTTGCATTCCAGAAATATGTAGCCAGCATAGGTTGATACATCAACACTATCAGATGAGGGCTGATGAGTTGGATAAGCACTGTCAAATGAGGGCCCCACCATTCTCTTTTAGGGACACTATAAGATGAGGGTCACTCACAGCTTGTCCTTACTGGTGGCGTGGTATGACACCCTTCCAATTGGGGTTACAGATTGGACCCCAACTCAGCTATAATGCGTTATTTGGGGCATGTCGGTTAGATAACTACCTCCCATAATTTTAGTTATAGAATCAGGACTATCAGATACAGTTATTCAGTCTTAGTAATAGAACTCAGATAGTTCTACAAAATTCAGGACTGTCAGATATAGTCAACTCAAAATAGTATGGAACTCATCTAGTTACATTAGATTCAGGACTGTCAGATAGAACCACTCATGTTATCAGTTATATCAGTAATCAGAACTCAATTGTCAGTCATGTTAGCTATCAATAAATTCATGTTATCACGATCTCAGATTTAATTACTATGTATTCATGCATGTATTCTCATGTTCATATTAGTTAGTTAGTCAGTATTGTTCATGCATATGAACCCCATGTATTCAGCCTACCTCACATGCATACCAGTATATTCAAAGTACTGACACATTTGTGCTATGGGGTCTTATACCATAGGTTTTGAAGCTTGAGCTCCAGAGCATCGGTAAATTCTAGATATCAGCATTCAGTTAGCAGTAAGTCCTCATCCTTCGAGGACATGATTATTTATTTATTATCTCATTAAGTAATTTATTAGTTGGAGTTTCTTGGGGACATGTCCCATCAACTCCTTTTTCAGACAGTTCAGTCAGTTAGAGGCTTTTCAGACTATCATGTTTAGACAGTTTTGTTTTGGGTATTTATACCTCATCCCAGATATTATGTTACAGTTTTGAACCTTATGTCCTTTTGATTCATGTTTCCATATTTATATAGTATATCATGTAGTATACAGGTACATATATCAGTCATGGGTTAGCTTGTGGTCCTTCAGGTTCATGAGCACCGTGTAGCGTTCCGGGTACCAGATTCGGGGAGTTACAAACTTGGTATCAGAGCCTAAGGTTCCATAGAGTCCTAGGAAGTCTGAAAGCTGCATCTAGCAGAGTATTATGCATGGGTGTATTGTGCAGCACATTTATGTACAGGAGGCTATGAGATGTTTTAGGAATAGTTTCCCTTCCTTCAGTATTCATGTCGTTCCAGTGAGCATAATCTCAAGTCAATCTCTCAGTCTAATCCGTTTCTCCCTTTCTTCTACTGAATATGCCTCCTAAAAAAAGAAATGGGAATCAGTCAGCCCCTCAGCCCGAAGAACCTTTAGGCAAACATGTTTCTCATGCAGAGTTTAGAGCTGTATTCACTACTCTTGCTCAGTCAGTTACTTCTCATAATGAACGACCAACTGTAGTTCCGACCAATCCAGTGGCTAATTCAGCTGCAGCCAGGATTTGGGACTTCACCCAAATGTATCCTTCATCTTTCCTCAGGTCTAAGTTAGATGAGGACCCTCAGGAATTTATCAATCAGGTTTAAAAGGTTACAGACATTATGGGGGTATCAACTGTAAGAGTGCAAAGCTAGCTGCATATCATTTGTAGGATGTTTCTCACACTTGGTACAAATAGTGGAAGTCATAAAGGTCAGTTGATGCAGGGCCTATAGAGTGGGAGGAGCTTTTCACCATATTCTTAGAGAGGTTCTTTCCCTTAGAGCTGAGTGAAGCCAAGGTGTTAGAATTCATCAACCTCAGGCAGGGTAACATGACCGTGAAAGAGTATTCTTTTAAGTTTACTCAATTGGCCAAATATTCTCCTCATGTGGTTGCAGATAACAAGTATAAGATGAGTAAGTTTGTTTATGGGGTGAATGATAGAATGGTCAATGAGTGCAGGCCTGCGATGTTGAATAGTGATATGAACATAGTTAGGCTGATGACCCATGCTCAACAGATAGAAGACCAAAATATTAAGATGGGAGAGAGACAGAATAAGAGAGCAAGGACGGGTAGTTTCAACTTTGCTCAACCTAAATCAGAAGGAGAAAACCGTTCTTTATTTTGTCCTAAGCTGTCAGTTCCAGCTCCTTCGTCAGCTAGTGCTTCAGCTCCTAAGTTCAGGGATGGTAATAAAGATAGGGCGCCAGGCTCTAAGTCTCAGGGAAGTGTTAGCAATGCCCAAACTAATCCCCTTTCTCAGACTTGTGGTAAGAACCACAAGGGTGCTTGTAGAGCTGGTAGCGATATCTGTTTCAGATGTGGCAAGCCAGGTCACAAAGTTAGAGATTGTCCCCAGTCAGGTTATCAGGGTCAGCAGAATCATTCCTCAGCTCAATTTGGTCGCCCAACTCAGCAGGGTAATACTTCTAATGCTACTAGTAGGCAATGCCCAAACAGACTCTATGCTCTCCAGTCCCAACAAAATCAGGAAAATTCTCCTGATGTGGTTATTGGTATGTTACAGATCTTTCATGTGCATGTTTATGCTTTGCTAGATCCATGTTCTTCCTTGTCTTTTGTCACTTCCTATATAGCAGTTGATTTTGAAATCAGTCCTAAAATTCTAGCAGAGCCCTTTTCAGTCTCTACCCTAGTGGGTAAAACCATCATAGCCCGACAGGTATATAGGAACTATCCGGTTATGATATTTCAGAAAGTCACTTCAGCAGACTTAGTCAAATTAGAGATGACTGATTTTGATGTCATTCTCAGAATGGATTGGCTTCATTCCTTCTATGCCACAGTCGACTACGGAAATAGAATAGTCTAGTTTTAGTTTCTGAATGAACCCGTCTTAGAGTGGAAGGGTAGTGTATCCCTTTCATAGGTCATTTTGTTTCCTACCTTCGGGCACGAAAAATGATATCTAAAAGATGTGTATATCATCTTGTTCGAGTTAAGGACACTAGTTCAAAAAATCCCAGTCTTGATTTAGTCCCAGTCGTGAGTAAATATTTAGATGTCTTTCTCGAAGATCTTCCACGAATTCCTCCCGAAAGGGAAATAGACTTTGGCATTGATCTTCTTCCAGATACTCAGCATATATCTATTTCTCCATATAGAGTGGCACCAGCAGAACTCAGAGAACTGAAAGAATAGTTAAAGGATCTTTTAGATAAGGGATTCATCATACCCAGTGTGTCCCCGTAGGGTGCACTAATCTTATTCTTACGAAAGAAAGATGGTTCTCTCAGAATATGTATAGACTACTGTCAACTCAATAAAGTCATGGTCAAGAACAAGTATCCACTTCTCAGAATTGATGAATTGTTTGACCAACTTCAGGGTGCCAGTTATTTCTCTAAGATAGACCTCAGATCCGGCTATCATCAGCTCAGAATCAGAGAATGTGACATTCCAAAAATAGCCTTCCATACTCGGTATGGTCACTTCGAATTCCTAGTCATGTCCTTTGGTTTTACCAATGCCCCAGCAACTTTCATGGACTTGATGAACCGTATGTTCAAGTAATACTTGGACATGTTTGTCATAGTCTCTATAAATTATATTCTGGTCTATTCCGACAGTGACAGTGATCATGCAGACCATCTCAGAATCATACTTCAGACTCTCAAAGATCATCAGTTGTTCACAAAATTCAGTAAGTGCAAATTTTGGCTAAGGTAGGTAGCATTCCTTGGCTATATCATTTCATGTGATGGCATTAGAGTAGATCCTCAAAAGACCGAAGTGGTAAGAAACTTGCCTAGACCTGTCTTTATCAGATATCAGGACTTTCTTGGGTTTTGCTGGCTATTCCAGGTAGTTTGTTGAGGGGTTTTCTTCTATTGAATCCCTTATGTATAGATTGACTCAGAAGAAAGTCAAGTTTCAGTGGTCAGATCCTTGTGAGAAGAGTTTTCAGGAGTTGAAGACTCGACTCACCTCAGCTCCAGTCCTAGCTTTTCCAGATGGTTCCATAGTGTATTGTGATATATCTAGAGTAGGTTTGGGTTGTGTCCTCATGCAACATGGTAAGTTCATATCCTACTCCTCCAGACAACTTAAGCCCCATGAGAATAATTATCCTACTCATGATCTAGAGTTAGCAGTCGTAGTTTTTGCCTTAAAGATTTGGAGGCATTATCTATACAGAGTTCATGTAGATATGTTTACATATCATAAGAGCCTTCAGTATGTCTTTTCTCAGAAAGATCTCAATCTTTATCAGAGAAGGTGGTTAAAGCTCTTGAAAAATTATGATATGAGTGTCCTATGTCATCCAAGAAAGGCCAATGTAGTAGCCGACGCTCTTAGTAGACTGTCAATGGGTAGTGTTGCTCATGTTGAGGACAGTAAGAAAAAGTTATCTCAAGAAGTCCATCATCTTGCCAGACTAGGCGTTCACTTAGTCGATATAAAAGAGGGTGATATATGGATTCAAAGTAGTTTAGAATCATCTCTAGTTTCTGAGGTGAAAGAAAAGCAAGATAGAGATCCCAGTTTAGTCAAATTGAAAGAGTCAGTTAAAGATAAGAAAATGGAGGTTTTCTCCCAAGGGTAGATGGTGTTCTGCGTTGTCAGGATCGTCTGTATGTTCCAGTTGTAGATGACTTAAGGCAGAAAAATCTTATAGAAGCGCATGGTCTACGCTACTCTATTCATCCAGGGGCCACAAAGATATACCGCGACTTGTGGGAGATCTATTGGTGGAGTGGGATGAAGAGGGACGTTGCAAAGTTTATGGCTAAGTGCTCTACATGTCAACAGGTTAAGATAGAGCATCATAAGCCTAGTGGACCTATGCAGGAGTTCATTATTCCTACTTAGAAGTGGGAAGAAGTGAACATGGACTTTGTGATGGGTTTACCTCGAACTTATCGTCAGCATGATTCAGTCTGGGTCGTTGTAGAAAGGATAACCAAGTCAGCTCATTTTCTCCCAGTTCATACCTCTTATTTAGCTGAGGATTACTCCAAACTCTACATCAGAGAGTTGACAGATTGGATGGTGCTCCGTTATCTATTATCTCAGACAGAGGTACCCAGTTTACCTCTCATTTTTGGAAGGCATTCCAAAAGGGTCTTGGTACCCAAATTCATCTCAATATAGCCTTTCATCCTCAGACATATGGTCAAGCAGAAAGAACCATTTAGACCCTAGAAGATATGCTAAGGGCGTGTATAATTGATTTCAAGGGTAGTTGGGATGACCACTTGCCTTTGATTGAGTTTGCATACAACAATAGCTATCATTCCAGTATTCGAAGCTCTCTATGGTAGGTGGTGCACATATCCAATCAGTTGGTTCAAAGTTAATGAGGACTTATTTATAGGGCCTGACTTAGTATTCGATGCCTTAGATAAAGTCGAGTTGATAAGTGAAAGACTTCGGGATGCTCAGAGCAGACATAAGTCTTATGCAGATATGCGTAGAAAGGATCTCGAGTTCAAGATTGGTGACTATGTCTATCTAAATACCTCTCCCATGAAGAGAGTAAAGAAGTTTGTCAAGAAGGGAAAGCTCAGTCCCTGATATGTCGGTCCCTTCAAAACTCTTTGTTACTTCGATAAGGTAGCTTATGAGCTCGAATTTCCTTCAGATCTAGCCTTAGTTCATCCAGTCTTCCATGTACCTTTGCTCAAGAAGTTCATAGGTGACCAAGCATTTATAGTCCCTATTCAAAGAATAGATATTCAGAATAGCCTCTCTTATGAAGAGATTCCAATTGAAATTCTAGACTATCAGACTCGTAGACTGAGGAACAAAGAAGTCCCTCTAGTCAAAGTTCTTTGTCAAAATCAATCCGTTGAGGGAGATACTTGGGAAGCAGAAGCATACATGTGTACCAAGTATCCTCACCTCTTCTTCGCTAACTCAGATCTAGCTCAAGGTAATAGTTCTCCTTAAGTTTTTCAGTTTTCATGTCCACTTTTCAGTTACAACTTGATATCAGCCTCATACTCAGGATTCCATTTTTAAATTGGGTACTAAGTAACATTGCATATTCAATTATATGTTCATCCATCAGATTAGTCATGTATTCGTGCATCTGACATGCATTCTCCTTGTGAGAAGACTCAGTTATTAAAAATCTCAATCATGTAATCAATTTCGTAATGTATTCACACATCAAATATGTGTGATCATCTTATCAGTACTCTCAGTCATGCATTCATGTATCAGCTCAGTCATGAAATCATGCATCAGATATGCATGCTCAGTATGAATCTCTGAAATATCAGTTATGTCAATCATGTTTCATTGTTTATGTTCAATGTTTTCTAAGAGTTATCGTTTCTCTTCTAGCAGTCAGTCTTATTTGAGAACGAATGTTCCTAAGCGGGAGATATTGTAATACCCCAAAGTTTTCTAACTAATTTTGTCCCAAGAATGTCAAGTGTTAGATTCTAAATTTAATGATGCTTATTCTATGAGGAATTTTCAAGACTTTAACTTATTGTTATGTGGGAAATTCAATAAGTTTTCCATCGATATAAAATTTTCCTAAATCCGATAACTGGATAAGAAGTTATGACTATTTTAAGTTTCCATCGTAAAACAAGGCCATATTAGTCAGTGGCGCGCCGCGCCATAGGAGAAAATGGCAATTTTCAAATTCCAATGGTGGTCCGCGATAGTGGTGCATCACGCCAAACTTTCAAGTCGCACATAAAGTGGCAACGCGATGGCTCAGTGTCGCGCCATCCCTCAATTTCCCAGTTGTCAAATTCCAGTGACACGGCACAATAGCACCGCGTCGCGCCAGGGTCCAATTCGGGAAAATTTCACTAAAACTAAAAGACGCGTCCAGGGTTAAAAGGTTCAATTTCCCACCACTATTTAATCCCTTCAACATCAGATACAGTTATTTGGAACCCAAAATATACTAGTTTCTCTCAATTTTCTCTCAAGAACAAGCTAGGGTTTCAATTGGGGATTAAATTTAAAGAAAGTCTCTCCGTTAATCTTCACTAAACCAAGAACAAAGGTATGCATTGTGTTGATTTATGGATTCCTTTCATCCATAAAGCTCAAGAAACCTAATATAAATTATGAATCATGATATTTATGTTGTGGGTTGGTTGTAACCATGTTTATCTTGTTTTATGATTCCCAAGTTTGAATATTTATGTATTTTTCATGAAACTACATTAACAAGTGAATTAAATACATAAATTGAGTTATTTATAATGTGTCAATTTGATGATTAGGCCTATGCCTAAGGGTACATGCAAGGTATTTGATAAAATGCCTAGAAGGATAGAAATTATGTACTATAGCTAAATTGTGATCCAAAATGACTTTCATGTTATTCTTATGTATTGGAATTGTTTGAGGATTGCTCATGAGTTAGCCTTATGAAATCATGCTATGTATACATGATATATTATTCTCGTACCAACCTATGATAATCAAATGCCCATGAAATATCTTCAATTATTGTATTATGGACTGTTGGTGTTAGTAATGTATTCAAGAATATCATGCCTTGCCAGTTTCCTTCCATCGAGTCCTGGGGGTACTTATACCAGAAAAATATAGTTGTGTGCCTAGATTCCATGTCATGTTTTCACGATATCCTCAGTCAAGCATGATCCATAGAACTCAGTCAGTTATGTGACTCAGGAAAGCTTAGTAATACAGTAATCTCAGTCCTATTCCATTATTCAACGGAACTCAGTAATTCAGTCCAATTCAGTCCAGTAATTCATGTTCAGTGTCTATTCATATAGGAGTAGAAATTAGCACCGAGTGAACACAAGGATGGAAACACACACTTTCAGAAGAGGGTATGACTTTTAGAAGTCATCCTTGCATTCCAGAACTATGTAGCCAGCATAGGTTGAGACATCAACACTGTCTGATGAGGGTTGATGAGGTGGATAAGCGCTACCAAATGAAGGCCCCACCATTCTCTTTTGGGGACACTGTCAATTGAGGGTCACTCACAGCTTGTCCTTACCGGTGGCACGGTATTGACACCCTTCTAATTGGGGTTATAGATTGTACCCCAACTCAGCTATAATGCATTATTTGGGGCATATCGGTTAGATAACTACTTACCACAGTTTGAATTACCAAATCAGGACTCTCAGATACAGTCATTCAGTCTCAGTAAAAGAACTCAGATAGATCTACAAAATTCAGGACTGTCAGATATAGTCAACTTAGAACAGTATGGAACTCAGTTAGTTCCATCAGATTCAGGACTATCAAATACAACCACTCATGTTATTAGTTATATCAGTCATTAGAACTCAGTTATCAGTCGTGTTAGCTATGAGTAAATTCATGTTATCACGATCTCATATATAATTACTATCTATTTATGCATGTATTCTTACGTTTACATTAGTCAGTTAGTCAGTATTGTTCATGCATATGAACCCCATGCATTCAGCATACCTCACATGCATGCCAGTACATTCAAAGTACTGACGTATTTGCGCTGTGGTGTCTTATACCATAGGTTCCGAAGTACGAGCTCCAGAGCATCAGTAGATTCTAGATATCAGCAGTTAGTTAGCAGTGAGTCTTCTGAGGACATGATTATTTCTTTATTATCTCATTAAGTAATTTATTAGTTGGAGTTAGTTAGGGACATGTCTCATCAACTCTTTATTCAGACAGTTCAGTCAGTTAGAGGCCTTGTAGACTATTATGTTCAGACTATCATGTTTAGACAGTTTTGTTTTGGGTATTTATACCCCATCCCAGATGTTATGTTACAGTTTTGAACCTTATGGCCTTTCAGTTCATGTTTTCACATTTATACAGTATATCATGCAGTATACAGGTACAGATATCAGTCATGGGTTAGCTTGTGGTCCTTTGTGGTCATAAGAACCGCGTAGAATTTCGGGTACTAGATTCAAGGTGTACAATTAGGCTCATCGAATTTAGATAAATTTTCAATCTTCAGGACTTCTACCTATGAGGCAACCTACAGACCATAGGTTATACATACACCTCATAAGTAGGGGCGTGGAAATCAAAATTCAATCTACTACTTTTAGAACTTTAGAATATCAACCTATATGACCATTGATGAGCTCATGGTACTACGCATAGGTAGCCTTCTCAGCTACTCTTTATCGCTTATGCCCATTCTTTGTTCGAACTCTATTTTCTTGTAAAACCAACACAAAAGAACATCACATCCAACAAGAATACCTAAGTACTTGCATAATTTCCTTATTTTAAGCATCAAAAGTTCCATGAAACTATGGCACATCATAGATCCCTTCACATTTCAATAGTCTCACTAGTTGAGATTCTATTATATGTCAATTGCTCCCCCAGTCGAGAGCCCTTCACATTTTAATAATCTTGCCAATTGAGAGGAAATTACATTTTAATTTATCTGCCAGTTGGGAGTCCTTTACACTTCAATAGCCCTGCCAGTGAGAGGTTATTACATATCAATTGATCTATAAGTCGAGATCTATTTATATTTCAATGGCTCTTCAAGTCGATAGGCTATTATATTTTTATTGCTTCGTCAGTCAAGAGCCTTTTACATTTTAATTGGTCTGCAAATTGAGAGGCTGTCATATTTTAAAGCATAGATAGTGAAAAAGCTATTGCATTTTAATCACCCTGCAATTTAAGGGCATTTATGTTTCTATTGCCCGACCAGTCAAGGGCCTTTACATTTCTATTACCTTGGCTTATAGGACTTTTATATCTCAGTTACCTCATCAGTCAAGGGACTACACATTTTACTTTTTCCACCGGTAGAAGGACTTTGAATTACATGTTTTCTAGTCCACTCATTCTTAATTCTTCCACTATTATCACAAACATAAACAATCTCATCATAATTCAACACTAGGGACAATTTTGAGAGTTCATCAAAATTTGTTGCAACATGAAGTTTCAAACTACATTAATGTGATTCTCATGATACTCGAGATATATAGGAAGCTCTATCTAGAGTTCGGTCATCATAACCACAAATCCTACATCCCCAGCATCTCACAAGTTATTCTCAAATAGTTTATCACTTATAATTACTTTCACAAGGCCTGTCTGCCTCACACAATAGGGCAAGTAACTGACCACCCATAACAATAAGAAAAGGTCTATCTACCCCATACAATGAGAGACGGTGTCATCCACCAAGAAAATAGAACAGGGTCATCCTTCAATAATAATAGAAAAATAGGCAATTTGCCTAATCCTTTGAACTGCACCCGACCCGTTCCTCGTGCAATTTGGATATGTAGCAACTCTAAACTAGAGTTCAAACTTTTTGTCCAAAGACTTCTACATCTTCGTTGGACAAAAACGAGTCAAGCTAGGATACCCAATTTGGCTCTCCGTGCTTCAAATAAATGTGTTCAAACTTTTGATAGTCAACGAGCAGAAAATACAACTTTTACACATTTAGAATTATTAAAAATTTATTAATAATCATTTTTATTTGACAATTTTTATCAATTTATTATCATACTTTAATTTTTCATAATATATTGATAATTATCCTAATTTCATAAATATTAGTATTTTTATCAATTTATTGTCTTTTTAAATTTTTACACAAACATTGCACATACATAAAATATAACACTAAAATTCCCTATAGTACAATACAATAGTAAATGTTTACAGAAAAATACATTTTTAGGGTAATTGCACTTTTATTATTGTTTATATTTTTTTAATTACATATTGATTCTTATGTATTTTGTACATGAGTTAGCACAAAATATAAAAATAGGATGTAATTATATTAATACATAGAGCGAAGATCAATCAAGTCAAGGTTGCATCACATTTAAAAAAGTTGACATGTGAAGTAGTAGGTTAGGGTTTTCATCATTTGATTAAAGAGTCATTACATAATGTCTAAAAGGGTGAAAATACTTTAATAATAAACCCATCAACTAAAATAGTATTGACGGTACAATAAAGGATAGTCTTTTATTTTTCAGGAAATAGGAGGGGTTGTTTTGTATTATAAATTGTTATAACCCTCCAGGTCCTCTTTTGTATTTCCACCTAATTTTGCTATTTATAGATTTCCTATAGCTTCCCCAAGTCATTTGTGTCTTACTAGAACTGAGGGTTTGATTACCAAGCAGTTCATTTGGATTTAAGAGTCAATTTAATCTTTTGAAGTCTTTGCTAGTTAAAATTGGTTACTGGGTAAAAACTTCAGTCAAACAACCTTGTATGCCAATTATGACAATTCCAACAGCTCTGGAATGTTGATTTTAGGCTAGGTGTACCTTTGGTTTGAGTTTCGAGGCTTTTAAACTTATTTTGGGCTATTGGTTGAAAGTTAAGAAAAATGGCACATGGGTGTGGGACCCATATTTTATAAAAATAACCTCGGATGGAAATATTGACTACACTATTAAGTCTAGAACGTTGAATTTAATAGGTTATAATAGTTTTTTTGCATACACTAGATTTTGGATGAATCTCGAGGGGCCAACGGAGACTCAAAAAATTCCAAGACTCCACCTGGAGTGTTGCTAAAGCGACCCTTTAGGTGCTTCAGCGGAGGGTGCTTTAGAAGCCCTAGCACAGTTAGCAGGTAACTCTTAAGCAGTTACCTGGGTGCTTTAGCACCTACTACTTTAGCAGCCTGGAACAGTGGGCAGGTGCCGTTTTAACAGTTACCTAGGCACTTTAGTACTAACCATTGAAGCGCTTTAGCGGCCGCTGGTGCATATAAAGCCCCCACTTAGCTCAATTTCTCCCAATTTTCACTCATTTACTAGAATGTAGAACCTTAAAAAGTGTGGAAAGTTGGGAGAATCATTGGTTGATGATTTTGGAGCATAACTTATGTGTTTCCTCTACGAATTCTTCATAAACTTTTATCAATTTCATGATTAAATCCTTCATCTTTTTTTAAAATCCCTACAATATTTTTGGTTTATTGTAGCACCATTAGAGATCAGAATTCACCCATTCTTATGGGTAAATATTTCTTGAGCATAGGGGGACGTATTATCAGTTTTGAATGTCTGATTCCATAAGTAGGACGCACATGAGATTTTTATGTAATCTTAGACCCAAAGCACCATAGTGAAATATGGGTATCATTGTTCTTGTTTTTATAAGTAGATTGTGATGTTGATAGCATAACACCTTGTGAATAGCTTCTCTAATAGGGGAATTATCGGTTTAGCCAATTCTTCAAGCTTTTCTTCGATGTACAGGTAGGCTAGGTTTACCTTTTTCATAGATTGAGCTAATTTTTAGCATAATTATCATATAATGGTATATGTGGAATGAGATTTAAATATTGGATGTACGTTTGATATAATTAGTAATTATTTGGACTATTTATCCTATTAAGGAATCGTTATTTAGGCGAAATTGACTTAGTTGCTCATGATTTTGATAGAATTGATATCTTAGAGCTAATTATGGCTTATTTAACCTCTATAAGTGAATTTAGATATCTTGGCCGAGTTTGAGGTAGAATTTTCCTTAGAATGGATTTTAGGAATTATAAGTAGGCCCTTTTGGCCAACCTTAGGTCAAGATTCGTGTTAGCTCTTGTAAAATTCTACATGTATGTTATACCCTATAAAATGCTTATTTTGGACTTTTATGATATTAGGTTCATGATATTTATGATATTTTAGTACTTGGGTGTTGGTTATAATTCTGGGAAAGACCAGGTGGTTTATTGATACTGAGTTTCGATTCAATTCCAACAATTGATGATAAAATTGATAATATGAGTACCAGTTCAACTCTGGCAAATTATGATAATATTGATTATGATATTGAGTTCTAGTTTGATTTCAATATTGAGAGTTTATTTATGATGTGTTACGGTATGGATAGATTTATGGTTATAGATTGATATTCGGTAAATTTATGGATCATTGGTTATCTACTTTCCTTTGTTTGAACCCCCTGAACTTATTGGTACCCGCATTGGGTTATTTACTTTTCCATATTTACTGACTTATGGGGTCTAGTCTTGTAGTATTAATTATTCTTTCATTCATGTTATATCTGTTTCGGTTATTTATTTACAGTGCTGAAGCTTATTTCCAGGTTTGCTCATTTACCTTAACTTATTTATCTCGCATATTTATCATATTTATATCATGATTTAACTCAGTAACCGATGATGCCTACTAAGTACCCATAGTTTTAGTACTCATACTACACTTCTGCACCTTTTTATACAGATCTGAGTACCAGTAGTCACCGCTGATATGACGGTCATGATAAGATAATTTTGGAGATATGGTGAGCTCTCGGAGTTGGATTTACTCATTTTTCCTTCTGTTATCTATGTCTAGTCTTTCAGTATCCTAAATAGATTGTATTTTACTATTTCAGTAGTTATGTTCCTTTTTAGTAGCTCTTGTCATGGGATGTTGTTAATTCTTTATCTATATTTTAGACTATCATTACTGTCTTATTGTTATTATAAGTCATTAATTATTGATTTCTTGCTTTTAGGCTATTTTCTATGAAATTGGCCCATTACTTATAGCTCTAGGCCACAGGTTGGTTTAAGTACTGGTGAATAAGTATGTACATCATGACTCATAAATCGAGTCATGACATAAATAGAAGGAAGGGGATTTATTATTTTTCATCAAAAATATTCACACAAGAAAAATAATTTATATATTTTCTTCACTCTCATCTCTATACTTCTCTCTTTTTACCCCTCTTTCTCGATGTTGCTTTGCTCGAGGACGTGACCAGTGAAGCTCCACCCACCACTACCTCCAAGAGCACCCTTTTATTTCTCTTCCATTCCCTTATTTTTTCCTCTTTTTCTCTCTCGTTTCTCCAACAAACATGTCTGGAAAATGCATTGTCTGGTGTTCCATCACTGTTGAAGCAACGGTGGTGTTTGAGTTCTTTCCTGCTTTAATTAAAATTATATTGCACTTGTTTTACCATTTCAGATCTAGCTAGATTTTGCATCTTGTCAAAGTGTTCCTTTGATGATCCTGTCTATGGAAGCAATATTCATGGTCCCTATTATAATAGCTCAATAGTTTTCGATGACCTTGAATTTAGTGATGAGATCTTTGTCCTCTTCGATTAACCTCATTGTATCAACTTTACTTTTTGGTTTAGTTGATTTTGCTGACTATTTTCTATGCTTAGACTATTATTTAATAATATTTTGTTAATTTCATATTGATCTTTACTGGAGAAATCTTACTACGCTAATTTTACTCATTATCGGCTCTCTTCTAATCGATTTTCTACTATTTGACATTTTTGAAAATTGATTTTGGATGATTTTGTTTTTCACGTTTATATTACATAGATAATGAATGATACTACACAATATTGACTAATGAAAATATTTTCATCGAATTTTTAGGCCTCCACAAATAAAAAGGCGGACCTATGTATACAAATACGTAACAAAAATAATAAATGAATTTGGGTGATGAAAAAATCTTATTATTAAGAAAACACAGAAGTTTTACAATTTGTATCTTGACAAGGTGATTTAGGACGACCGTTAATTCAAGCAACCACTGCATAGTCATGGCGTATCTAAAATATAATTTGAGTCCACTCTGTAGTAACATTCTTTTTTTATTTATACATTGATATACATATATGCACACATATTTTTTCAACTTATTTTGATTATTATTATTTTATTACTAACATTTGTACCAAGTGTTTATAGGGGTTGTTGGAGACACTCCCCAAAATGTATTTAAAAAAGGAGTTTTGAATCATATCTTTATCACTTATTCGTATAATTATATGCAAAAAGAAAAGTATAGTGAAAACTTTACTTTGGAGCATGGGTGGGAATGTCCTTTATTTACATATGCATTAACACAGCCTAGGCAAAATACAGGTCATTAATACTTATCTAAATGAATTAAATTAATTTATGTATTTAATCAGTTAATTCATACTTTTACATTAGAAAATATTGTGTAGTCTCTTTTTCTTTGAGATAAATCTTTACTTCATTTAATCTTTTCTCCCATTAACTTTGGTTAAAATAAAAGTATTATTTTAGAATACTTTACCTTTATATAATTCAAAAAATACTTTTATTTTCATATATTAAAGAAAGTGCTTTCTTTTTACATAAAAAACACTATCTTTTTCCTACATATTCTTATACATTTTTTATATTTCTTATATTTGTTTACATACTTTTTATTCACACATTTTTATAATAATATATTTAATTTATGCAATTAAATACACTTTTTACATATAAAATTTTTATATTATTTTAGTACATATTTTATATATTTATACTTTCAAAAAGTTCATTTTTTACCTCCGCTGTCTTTCGATAAATTTAGTCTAGTTGTGCATCACAATTGTGGTTTCTGAAGGATGCCTAACCCATCTCCTTTGAAATAATTTGAACCCTTACCTAGAATCTAAACTAGCTTTCATAGATTAAAACACAAGTTATACATAATTGAATAGATTTTTTTATTTTTTCTTAAAAAATTAAGTGGCGACTTTATACAAATTAAATTCTTTTAAAGTTCATAAGTCGTGCTTTGTTTAACCTTTGTAAAAATAGGGTATGATAGCAACTTGCGATGTGTTTGGGTTATGACAAAGTTGGTATCAAATCCCAAAGTTTGTTGATCTTGTTGTATCAAAATGAGTCTAGTAGAGTATTGTGGAACGACACAAAGACATTTGTACTTTTCTTTGAGAGACAATAAGACTTTAGGAAATTACCACTTTTCTTTATTCATTCATGCTATAACTTGATTCCAATTGGCATCTGGCAATTCAAATTGGTATTTGACCTTTTCACTCTTTTATCTGCAAATATTAAATATGAGACCTAATGAAAATAGAGCAGCAACTCCCACACCAACAGTTCCAACTGCTTAACCAACTATCAAAAATTGAGTAATGGGGTAAGGAAAGAGGGACAGGTAGGTAAACACCTATTAGAGGCAACACTTGGGCTGCGGCTAGTCTAAACTAGTAGAGACCTGAGACATCGACACCATCCTAGGATCAATATAATGAGTTTATGTATGAGGATATTTTGGAACACGGGGAGGCAGTACTAGTTTTTGTAAGTGCAGCTCCTCCATTGATTTTGTCTACGGTGATTCAACAGATACTTTCTTTTCTAAGTGGACCAAAAAGTACAAGAGCAACATTTAAACACATGCTTACCAGTTTCCAAGGGTGTAACATATTTTTACTTTTGCTTCTTAGATAGATGAGATCTCAGGGATGGAGTTTTTCCCTCATTTGGTGTAGATCAGATCATGATTAGGACTGTGATATATTGACTAATTTTCTGAAGATGAAACCTCCCAACATTGTTGGTTCTGAGTTAAAGGATGTATTTGAGTTTATAGTTAATTATAATGAGAGGCTACATAATAATTGACATTGTGCAGATTTATGGTGTTTATTTTGTAACCTTCTAATTAAGAGGCGATGCAAAGCAGTAGCTGAGGGCTTATATGGAAAATTGGCCTCTAGCCTTTACCTTCATTGACATAAAATTAGTTACATACCCTTCTCTTGTAGAAATAAATACCTTGTACTATTTATGATCTTAAGAAGAATGAGTTTCTGCACCATGAGTAGGGCAGTATGTCTGTTTCAACCTATGAGCCTAAGTTTCATGCCTTGTCTAGATAGGCTATTCAAATGCTTGGTACTGGGGAGGAGAGGATTTTTCTCTTTGTGAAAGGTTTGATTACTGATTTGTAGGTTTTAGATGTACAAATGACTTCTACTGGGAAAACTTTTAATAATGTTGTTGATTATGAGAAGAAGGTTGAAGGAGTAAAACAGGTTGTCAAAGCCAAGGTAGTAGCAAAGAGAGCCCAAACTATAGGTAACATCAGTGGTCCTTACTCTTGGAGAAAAAATCATCAGGCTTATTTAGATCACCCTATACAACCACTGTTGGCATCTATAGGGGGTCTTTTAGAGACTACCCAATAGTTTTCTATTGTGAGAAGCCAAGGGATTTCATATTCTTCTTCTAATAGGACATGACCCGACCAGGGTCCTTGTCGTAATAGGCATCCCAAGTCTAACCGGGATTGGAGACCACCCCCATTACCCAACCCAACCTCCAGTCGCCTGCCCTGAGTTGGTTAAATTTCGAGCATATAACAAGATAGTGAAATAGCTCACATGAAGACTTTGGGATAGGATCATAATCTTGACTTCCCCAACCGAGTCCAATTATCCCACACCAACCTCACAACCGTACCAAACCATTCCAAAAGCCATAAATCGGGCCATAACCAAGTATGTTCCAAAATATGATATAATTAATCCCAAAAAAAAAATATGATGGAACAACCAACAATCCCGTCGACTGGTGTCATCCCCAATGTCAATACCAATACTAAGGCTGACACCAATACCGATCCCGACCATCCCAACCCATAGTAGTACTACAAAGCCTCTAACTAAAAGAGTAATAAAATTCGGCTGGGACATGCCCCCAACCATGGCCAAAACCAATATCAAAATAAAATCAAAGTGTCTATAAATATCCATAACATGAAATGGGGCCTTTCAAAATGATGGAAGCTCACCACTTCAATCATAATGTTGATCCCCAAGTCAAACACTATGATGGAACCTCTACATTTTCTTTTATAATCTAAATATGCCACAACCCATCATCGCTCCACTACTATTCCACAACATAACCATCAACGAGATCATACCCAAATATACAAAAATACATAAAAGTCAATAAATCAAGACTAATCCCGCTTTGCACTCAAAGTGAGTCATGACACAGGATACAATATCAGTAGACCTACCAAAAGACCATGAATCATATCAAGACTCAATGTCAATAAAACAAACACATAAAAGGATATTGACCCATAATTAAATACTACCAAGACTAATCAAAGGCGGACTGAAAATCGTATTTGTCGCTACTATAGCAAAAAATCCTACCTCGTGACCATCCTATGGATCTCGATTTTTGAGACCTATCATCTCTAAAAGAAACTGATGATACATCTCTTAGTCTAAGGTGTGGGGTAATCTCTCCTATAGTGATAGAGACCTCCACACCAGAAATAAATCGACGAAGTTGGAGCCCACTGAACTAGGCCTGAAGAACCCAAAGGACCACCCTAATCTAACCCTCTACAAGCATAACAATGAAGATCTTGACCTCCATCATGCATATTGTGAAGATTATCAAATCTCTAAGTCCCCTAATATACAAGCGTCTCATATCTTCGCAAAAATTGATCTTAATACACTCGATCAAACTTATCCCACGAAAGAGAAGGTAACCCATCTGGTCTTCCCTCATTAAAGGCCCTCCACCACTACCTAACTGGCCTAAAAAGTTGAAAGAAAGTGAGGTCTACTCCTTTAGAATCCATCAAACCCAACCTATGCAACCTCTCACGGAAACCAAGAATGAACATATAAGCATCAAACCTAAGATCTCTAACAAAAATTAGTGAACGTACACTCAAGAACTCCACATATCTAATTTGTCCTTCCATGGACATAAAGGGAAAAGTCACTCGATTTGGAGTAATCTTGTCCATACCTCATCAATACTAAGAAAAATAATAATAGTCACATGCGCATTTGGTGTCTGAAGCCCTGAAATAGTATGATAAATAAAAATTGGAGCCACCCTGTGATGGAAACCCAACACTTGAACAACATAATTCTTAAACACAAGTATGTCCACAAGTGGTCTCTGTACTGGCCTCAACTCCTCTAACACTCTAGACATGCCACAAGTAGCTACCATAGAAGTTGATGAGATAACTCTAACCTAACCTCTAGCTGGTCTAGAAATCCCGATCCGACCTCTGCCACAAACCCTTCTCTTTTTGCACACTGAAGGCACAAACTTTAAATCTCTATCCATGGAAAAATGTGTGCTTATCATCTGTGAGAGAGTAAATAAGAATTTTTTGAGTCATACAAGGCTCTAAACACCCAAAATAGAGTAAAGAAATGAAAATCTCCTAAAAGTCATAATCCTCTCAAAGATAGATAATGGATATCTCTGCACCCATCAACAAAACTCTACTAGACTGAGCTTGTACTAACGAGGACAATGAACTTGGGGCTCTAATACCATTTTTTTACGTCCCAAAATATGGACATGATGGCATTTGCCCCACTCTATTGACAAGTAAGACTGACCCAACACAAAGAATAAGAATTAAAGGGAATCAAAATCAGAAATAGGAGAAAATAGAAGTACCATAAATATATATATATATATATATAGGCATCACAAGTCTAAAAAATACATCTCTGGTCTGGTTGCCAGTGGTATAAGCCTCTAAACATAGAGTGATAACAATAGATAAAGTATCTTAAATATGGGTTAGAATAAAATAAATTGAGATTTGAGTAAGCTTGAATTTTGCCAACACTACCTCGATCTTCGTAATGTCAATGCTGGAAGAAATAATCTACAAGCTACTAATTAGTCCAATACCTACACAGGGTGCAAAAAACATGAAAAAGAAAAGAGAGGCAAGGGTGAGTATGAAACCATATGTATTTAGCAAACACCATCGATGACTGACCTTAATCCAAATCAATAGCGTGAACCACCACCCCAACTACTCAAGGCTTCCCTACAATATAATATCCAGTATATACATCACTTTATCTTAATTTGAGCAATCCAACACAATGGTCAATGGACGTATCAAATACAAGGTTGGCACATTGATCTACGTGAATCAACACTATTTATTTTATATTCAATAAAAAGAGAATTCATTTATGATGATAACTAACCAAATATGATAGAATGGGCTTAATCAAGTATAGTAACCAATACCATGGGACAATGAAAGGGAGAGTGTATATATAAAAGTGTATAATAGACTACCAAAAGATGTTATACCACTATCCTCCAATCAAGCCACTGTCATACCCCATGTCTCATAATACCTCAACCTCCTAACCATTATAAGATGATATAAAATTATGTAATCAAGTAAAGAGAATTCTCAAACACAATATCACAAATAAGGTGCTATCACTGTAATACAATATAAGAGTAAATACTAACACCACACCAAATCATATCAAAGAACAATGTAATGCAAATAATGCAATGTAATATAGAGATAATGAAGGGATTATAATGAATGGTTAAAGTCATTGCATGATTTTTTGTAGACACCCACAGAGCTCGCAGCTCCCAGGTAGGACCCATGGGGGTTCACAATCCATATACTCATAGACTCTCAATCTCGCATCTCTAATCTACCTTACCAACAAATCTCTTGGTATAGGCATTTTATAAAGTGTCTCATTTTCTTACAGATATTAGAATATTTCTAAGGTACCAATGTCTCAAAAATATGCATGAGTGACATGAGGATATAATGTTCATAACCAATCAGTATGAAGAATAAAATCCATTTAATAAATGTATAAGTGAGCTCAGAATCAACTCAATCTATTAATAATCCATGAAATAAGTTTCCACTCTACATTACCAGAATAAATAGACATGTAGTCATCAATATTATCATTTCCAATCCCTCATTTGGGCATTACTATAATGATTATTAAAATAAATTTACCATATAAGACCAATAATGTCAATTCAAGCACCCACTCGGATGACACAATAATAAATAAGGTATTTAATGCACAAAACATGACTAAAAACATCAAGTCAAACCACCACTCGGGCATCTCAATAGTATATCCTCTTAAATAAAAAAATAATATGCACATAAGCGCCCAGTCGAGTAAATAATCATTAATAATTACTCAAGTCCATAATGAATTTCACTTAAGCCCCATACAGACAATACAAAATAAATACCAAATTTTGATAAAAATAAATCGTGGACTATTGTTGTGTCCTAGCACACACACACAAGTGTATGTGGTCACTTAAGTAGAAATATGGCGTTTAAAAGTCAAGTACCGATCCCACATGCACTTGTTCTCAACAATAATATAATTCTAGTATTACTACAAAGATCAACAGAGTACAAGAGTAACCAATAACATTTGAGATTTGAAAATTTAAAACAACTATAAACAATTCAAAATTATAAAGTGTTGGAAAAAATAATGAGGGAAAATCTAGGGTCAAGGCACTACGAACAATCTTACTTAGCTATACAATTTCATTGGTTTAGTTAATTACCTTGGTTGTTGATTCACAGGGTTGAAAACATGACTATGATCTTTCGAGCCTCTACTAGTCTATTTAACTTATCCCTACAACTACATCGTTGAGTGGGGATGTGAGTACTAAGTTGAATAAATTTATATTTCATACCATTTATGAACCAAATGGGAAAAATTAGGTATATTTCTATCCTAAATGCAAATCGTAACTTCAATCCCTTGAACGTTTAAATCCTATTCTATATATCCCATGTTCTAATCTATTATTCCCTTTTACAGGATCACAATAGAAATATAGATTTATTCTAAAGGTAGTGAATCCTTAGAATAGTAATAACAGTGTTATATGGAAAACAAAACATGATAATAAACATAAAAAAACTTAAGTATAAGTTTAAGTATCCCTATTCTTGGCCTAACCCCTAGCTAGGGTGTTTAGTCACCCATCGTCTTACAACTAATCGTAAGATTGAAGTTCATGTATAAAAAACAAAAGTAAGTAAAAAAAAAAATTAAGAACCCTAAAATATGCCTCCTCAGTGCTTTTCAAGCCCCAAAGGTTGTCCAAGGTGTTTATAACAAGAGAGAAGTTTTCTATTTATACTAGGACAAAAGTTGGTCATTTTCTGACCATTTGCATTTCACGCTTGTGTTGCTTCATGTTTAGGGGAATGGGACACCCTTAAAGTGGATTCACACTATTTAGGACACATTTACTTAGTGTATAAGGGAGTGGAACTCCCTTATCTCGGAGGTCTAAGGGAGTGGATCTCCATGGCCTCAGAATTCCAGATTTTGCCATCGATTGCTTCTTTCTTTTGCCTTTGCATTCCTCACTTCATGGATGTCTTTCCACTTTAGATTAAGTTTGTTTAGCTTTCCAACATTGATTTTAAAATAATCCATGGTATCCTATAACATCAAAAAAGACTAATTAATGCATACACCATAATCTAATTCAACCGGATAGACAACACCTAGCTCAAGCTAGTAACACTAGTTTTCTCGTCTAAACTCTAAGTGACATTTTGATTCCAAACTTGTTTTGATCACACCTTAAACATCATAAAAAAGTATTTTAAAACCTATATTCTCAACTATATTATTATCCAGTAATTACACACAAAAAAAGTCCTCAAAACAAGGACAAACAAGCATAGATTATGACACTTAGGTGCATAAATCCACCTAAGATCAACTATCCAAACCTAACTTAGTCCATCCATTAAGTCTCATCAACTATTACAAGTATATTCATACTCTTAGTATTCTCTAAACCTCAATAATACCATCAATAATAATGATAATAACATAATTACCCCTAACAAGGTACTAATCTACAATTATCTCAATAAAGTCTGCTAACAAGATTCAATCTCTAAAATAGTCATTCAACATCAACTATATAATAATAACTAGGTTATCTATCTGCATTCTACTCTAAGGATATTTAACAATAGTGATACTAACTAATTAGGGAATAATCCAACTACATCCATCAAGACTCTGGTACCCGTCTCCGTTTCACTTAAGCGAGGCCCCCAATCCTAACCGATAGACAAAATACCACAAACAAGCATATAACATATAATCACTTTAAAAAAAGTCAAGGAACATCTCAATTTGCCTTAAAAGAAGATCTGCAAGCCCAAACATTATCAGTAGCCCCAACCAGAAACTCGACTCCCTTGAATCAAAACCACAAACGTCCAATCTAATCAAATATGTCATCTACAAATAAAAATAAAGCTAATGATACCCATATTAACCCTTTATAAGACAGGTCTAAAATAGTTTGTAAAATGAGTTTGAAAATGAAAGAGGTAAAACTATAATTTTATGTAAGAAAACTGTTCCCCATACCAAAAGGAGTCTATATTGAAAAATTCAACCAAAATGAAATAGAAATCTGGCCCCAAATCAAATGAAAACAAATTTACACATTATTGAGTAAAAACCAAAAATCACATTTAAAATCATAGATTTGAAGTTGTTTTGAAGATAAAATCATTGGAAAATAATGGAATAAAGATTTGGAAATATGCCCATGGAAGAAATCTTGAAAATCCCTTTGAAATTTTGCCTTAATCTGAGTGCTAGAAGTCCAAAATGGAGAAAATATGCTTTGATCCAATAGAAGGTGTTCAATATGTGCATGTCATTGGCTTTTTAGAATGTGGGCCTCTAGTCGCGAACGCAAAGAGAAAACTTTACCTAGCCCACAGACTAGACTTTGAGATCGTGGTACCCTACGGTGTGATAGCAATGAAGAATTTATTTGCCCTTCAAGAACATGACAAGAGGACCACAAATGCAAAGGAAAGAAAGCAAAACTTTGTGAATGCAATAGAGAAGGCCGCAAATACGAAGAAGAGTAAGCCATGCACTACAAATCGCTGAATCCAGCAACTCAGTTATTTTTTAAGAAAATCTCTTGACAGACCCTCAAGATTTCTTTAGGATCCCACAAAAATAAACCAACCATGCTACTAGATTAATTTCAACGTGCTGAACTCAATAGCAATGCCAGACTTTTGAAAAATATCATTTTCAACAAATTAACCCTTGAGATGCCTATAAGGCTAAATTTAACTAGTTTTCCAAGGGAGGATCGAAATGAAAAATAAAGGCTCAAAACCCAAACTAACCACGTTACAAGCCGAAATTGACATTTTAGAGCTGATGGAACTATCAGAATCATCAATCGAGGCTCAGATCAAAAAATATTGATCGAAGTTAAACTACCACTTTAAGGATGTTCAAAATCACAAAATCATTTAAAATTCTCTTAAATACATTGAGAATCATGCCAATGAACCCCACAACTCATCAATGAGATAAAGCAATCACGGGGTAGGACAAAATGGTCAAAATATAAAAAAATTTAAATTTCACTATAAGGGCCATTACAGTATCCACCACTAAAATTCACGTTCATTCTCAAATGTACAAGCACGAAAATGCCAAAAATAGGTATAAGATAGAATATACCCTCGCCACACATCAAACAAGCACTGCAAAGTACAGTCATGACCATAGAACAATCAGTCTCACCATAGAACCATAAATATAATACATGAGGACTCACCAGGCCACAACACTAGCATCTAAGGCCATATTCTTAATGAACTCAATTTTTTGATATTCCCAAACTTCCTTTATACCCAAAAGATAAGTATAACACCATAGAAGTTCTAACATACCCTCTAACCTAAACTAGACCTGGCTCCATAAGACACTGGTAATAATGACAAGATAAAAAATTATCCGCTAACCCACTAAAAGCGAAGGAGCATATAATTCACATCACTACCCACCAAAATACTGAAGTAACCCACCTAAGGCTAATACTATCATTATCAAGTTAAACCATACCATAGCCCTAGGCTATAACCACATGTCTATAAATTGGTATCAAACCTACACAAAACTTCAAAGGCAATACTCAATATACTAGGTCACTACCCGATAGTCAAAACCTACACCTAAACCCTTGGAAGAAATTAAGAATCACCATAACACTCTATATACCCTAGGTATTAAATCTCTAAATGACACTACAAACTCAAGCAACTCATCATAAAACAATTGCAACCTTCATACCCAAAAGTCATCAAATAATCCAAATCCTCAAAATCTGATAGAACAAAGAGTCTTTCTCTAACAACCCGAACTAGGTCCAAGTCATGATGAGTATCTTAAGCCTATCATGGACTGGAGACCACCCTCTTAACATAACCTCGAGAGCACAATAATAATAATAATAATACAAAAGCTATAAATAGTAATAAAAGATGAATAAATACATAAGGGAAGACTAAGAGTCAAACTACAACAAACCCACATCTTTTCACGAAAACCTCTAAACCAAAATGACATCTAAGTCGGGAATTTCCCTCAACTATGACCAAAAAGAATCCACAAGTAATATGTAGATGAGCAAAGAATAATGAAATGATAAAGGCCTTCCCAAGAATGGAGGCTCAACACATCATAGCAACTCAACAGATATTCTAATTTACCTAATACTGCACAGAAGCAATAAAAAAGTCTTCGGACCCTAAATCATGAAATGATATAGTGTCTTAGGACGGTCAGTGGGATAAGCACTGGCATGTAACTCAAGAAAAGTAATAAGATAATGCCATATCTAAAATTAGTCAAAGCCATATGTACGCATTCATATATACATATATAAGATTTTGGGATAGGGTAAGGGTCATGAACATGAGAGTTTTAAAATCATTAATCCTAGACTGTGTAGCTCGATCCTTCCTAATAGAACCCATGGGCTATATGCATTCATCTCCCCCTACTGAAAGGGCCTTAGTGTGTGTTAGCAGCACAAACTAAGGAAAATCCAAGGGAAAACTAAAGCCACTATAGGCAATAGCCATCCCAAATAGATATATCAAGTATACGGTCATATAAACCCCCAAGTCGGCAAATATGATTTCCAGTGTTCGTCCTTATGGGACTTACACCATTATAATGAGGTACACAACCCCCTTTAAGTCTAAATCAAAACACTTTGCACATAGTTCCAACCTTTAAACTAGGAGTCATTCATTAAGGCATTTACCACTAGGTATAGTCATACCAATATGCAAGCTAATTTATTTATGCCAAACCAATTCACACAACTAAATTGGACTCCTAAGTTCAATTAAAATCCCAACCATGGCCACCAAGGCCATCCAAATTCATTTTTATATCCATTAATGTAATGCATTGGGTTCAAAAACAAGTTAAACCATGCAATTTTCCATAATAAGAATCAAATGTACAAAATGGGTTGAGGTTCATGCAATTTCAAGACAAAATTTATCCAATTTGTGGAAATCCATGTCCCCCATTCCAACCATTTAAATAAATTATCAATTCAATCCCAAAAATATCAATTAAAATAAATTCAAAACATGGGACAAGTAATTCAATTAGTAAAAAACAAAACCCCTCAACCCAATTTCCAAACCCATAATTTAATCACATGAAAATCCATTCAATTTATGACACAATGAAAAATTGAAGTTAAGGAAAGAGAAACTTGCATGAAACACACAAGAAATTGAAATCAATTTGAAGTTTGGAGTTTGGATGATGAATACACTATGAAACCCTTGGATGTTCTTGGGTTTTGAGTTTGAAGAGAGAATAGATGATTTTGACCTTTGAAAATTGAAGAAAACAGACTTATTTTATGTTTAAAGGTATTTCAAGGGAAAAAAAGACCAAAAGACCCACACCCCAAGTGAAATAAAACAAAACTGGATAAAATTTACACACTGGCATGACACGGCATTATCATGGAGTTTATCCTCTGTAATGCCCCACAAAATCCTCTTCCAGTCTGAGCCTTAGAGCGTATTTGGTAAAGTGAAAATCTGAGTCAAAATGTTTCAGAAATATCCTCCCAAGTATGAAATACTTTGAATCATATGGGAATCTATTTGAGCATGAATTAAGATCATAGAGGTCCCCTAACTCATGGTCGAGTTGAAAGCTTTCCTATCGTTCAAGTTTTAGTGACCGTAAAAATTTGGATCAACTTCAATCGACCATAACTCGTTGTATATGAAAAACTGGGTGGCTTTCTATATATCAAATGAAATATATTTGAATTAGATATCCAACGACACCAATTTAGCCTAAATACAATATCAGAGAAAAGACTTATCCCCATTTTACTTCAACATGTCAAGATGGGAAATGTGTGACGACATTTATGATGGCCCGTCACATTTCTGACGATATTTCTGATAGCCTGTCACATTCTGACAACATTTTTGACGACGTCGTCAGCCTTAGGAAGAAACTCACAAAATCTACCCTTTTTTTGACGACATTTTATGATGGCTTGTCACAAGTTTGGCGGCCTGTTACAAATGTCGTCAGCCATTTTTTTCCAGCAATTTAGAGATGTTTTTGCAAAGGTATTTTGGTCATTTCCCACCTTTTGTGAGCCTCTATAAATATGAGAACCCACTTTTAAAACCCTAATTTCATCATTTTCTCTTCTAATTCTCTCAAGAATATCTAATTAGGGTTCATCAAGAACCCTAATCTTCCCAAAATTCATCCATAAATCTTCAAGCTTTCTTCAAGAATCAAGTTCCTCATAGTGTGGGCTTCGATAATCATGTATTAAAAGTGCGGATAGAGTCTAAAGAATTATAATTCATCCTATTTCAAAGGTTAAGGTATGTAGATGTTGATTCTTGGGTCATTTTCATCCAAGAAGCTCAAGAACCCTTTTTAAAACTAAAAGATTTTTTTATGTTTATAAGTTGTTAATGATTTGTATGAGTTAAAATTAATGTTTAATGTGTTGTTGAGTTATTATTTATGTTTTCCTACAAAATTTATGAGCTTTGACCCTAGTATGTGGAATTCATGTGATGTTTGCGATAGACCTTCTTGAAGTTGTTTTCTATGTGATGTGTTCATGACTTTTAGGTGTAGAAATGGTTGAATAAGTGAAGCATGTCCCCCATAGGTTTGATAAAGAGCTTAGGTGAATCATAAGGGCCATTATAGTATGTTGAATAGGAAACCCCAAATTGTGAGTTAGTTTGTGCTTAGTGTTTGATAAAATGCCCAAGTGAATGAATTATTCCATGGTAGTAGGAAATTCCCAAATAAGTGTGAACCCGTGCGTGTCTAGTATTTTGTTAAAGGACCTTAGTGAAAAAGTGGAGAGGTGATAGTAGTAAATTCCACTATTATGTGCTCTTGATATATGTTAAGCTTTTAATATATGCGAAGTGGTTAGCAAGTAGGTTATGACGTGATAGTATGAAGTTTCCCCAAACTATGTGATATCCAAACACGTGTCAAGATGGATATAGGTATGAAATAGTTGAGGTAAAACCTTGTTGAATGGAGTACAATTTAGTAGCATATTTCCCCTACGTTACTATATGGTTATGATTCCGAGATGCCTAAAGTGACCCCTCGACGACTGTAAAAATACTTTAATGATTATGATGAGTCTTTAATGATTATGAAATGTTTTAATGATCGTGATGAGACATGAATGATTGTGATGATGAACAAATGCTTGTGATGATGAATGAATGATTATGCTATGAAGTCCTGGGGGTATTTATACCTGAAAATAGACCTGTTGTCTAGAGCCCGTGTCAGTTTCTCGATAATTCCAGTTGAACCATGATTCTCAGAACTCAGTGAACTATAGAACTCTATATCCTCAGAAAAGTGCAGAACTTAAGAAAGCTCAGTAATCTCAGAAATCTCTGTAATCTCTGTATCACTAGTAATCTAGCCTTAGTCCTGTAATCAGCTCAGATCTAATAGTATTCAAGTGATTCAATTCTAATCTCAGAAGTGATTTGAGTAATCTATTCAAGCTCTTTATTGTCAGTCAGATACTATGATTCGATATCTTTTCCATCAGATATGGAACTAAGTAATCTCAGTGTAACTCAGTTAGATCTTTTGAGAAACATGATCAGTATCAGATTCAGTTCAGTTGTGCTCAGTTAAGAATTCAGTCAGAGTCTTTTAGTTGGGAGTAGAAACTAGCACCGAGCGAGCTCAAGGATGGGAACTCACCTACTAGTAGAGGGTGTGATTCTTAGATGTAATCTTTGTGCTCCAGAACTATATAGACAGCGTAGGTTGAGACATCATACCTACTAGTTGAGGGTAGATGAGAGATATCATACCTGTTAGATGAGGGTAGATGAGGTGGCTTGACCTTTTAGAGAAGGGCTTCACCGTTCTCATTTGAGCACCTAATAGATGAGGGTCACATAAAGATAATGCACCCGTGGCACGGTATTGGCACCCTCCCAACTGGGGGTAGAGGTTAGACCCCACCTGTGGTAGGTTGGGGCATGTTGGTTAAGTGACTATTTCACATAGTTTCAGTTTTAGATTCAGTCTCAGTTTCAGAATCAATCTTAAAAAATCAGGACTGTCAGATACAGTTATCTATCTTTATGAGGAACTCAAATAGTTCCGTTGATTCATGGATCATTTTGACAGATAGGCTTGGTCACATATACAGTTGATTGATATCACATTCATAGATATGCCACCAGACAGGATTGATCACAGTATCATATTTCTATTAAATATTCTTATTGTCAGATTCAGATATAATCATACTTCTTATCATTGATAATCGCTTCCAGAATAATCTGTTAGCAAAGTTGATCTCTAATTCTTTCAGTCGAAAGCAGTAAGCTCAGAGTATAGTCCTTGATGTAAGAACATCTAGATCCTCAGTTATCAGTATCAGAGGAGTCAGTGATTTAGTATCTCAGTGTCAGTAGTGAGTTCAGTCGGCAGTAAAGTGGTATGCGAGTTTCAGTATCTAGAGTTGCGATGATTGTGTTCATGTTTTGTGCATTCATGTATGTGTTCTCATGCGGCATCTTTCATAATTATTCAGTTTAGATATTATGCATGCATGAGCCCTTGCATTAGCCTACCTCGTCTACATACTCGGTACATTCTTGTAATGACGCATTTGCGCTATGGTGTTTTATTTGACACCATAGGTTTAGAGGCACAGGATCCATATTATCCTTAGCAGTTCAGTCCCCATCAGCAGCAGTAGTAATGAGTCCTCTTCTTTCGAGGACGAATCTCAGTTTACTATTATTGTTTCAGATTTTGTTTATTTTCGGTTGACGGAGTTAGTTGGGGACCTGTCCCATCAACTCCACAGTTCAGATAGTTTAGAGGTTTTTCAGACAGATGTATTAGTATTCAGTTTTCAGTTTTGAGTATGTATAGATGTGTTGAACCTTATGGCAAGTTTTCGCATTTATTTCAGATATTATGTAGTGTACAGGTACAGATATTAGAAAATGGTTAGCTTGTGGTCCTTCGGGTCTATAAGCACCGTGTGATGTCTCGGGATGGGATCTCAGGGTGTTACATTCTCTGTGCAATGCTAATATCGCGGAGGGGTTTGACACGATAATATTAAAGACTCTCACTACCTCAAGGGTCCTAAAATAATTCCAAACCTCTTTTGAAAATTACAAAACTTTTCCCAAACACCCTCTTAACATCCTTAAAGACAATTCAAGTCAAAAAACGATATTATGCATGTGGGAAGGTCAAAAATAAAATGGTCGAAGTTTTATGAGATCTCACATTATCCCCTCCCCCTCTTAGGATCATTTGTCCCCAAATGATGGGTTAGGATACTTTTAGCACGAGAATATCAAGAATACATCAGAATCAAATAACAAACTCAGAAAGTACAAAAGGAAAATGAAACCCATACCTTAAGCACTTTCATCCAACATGGGGAACAAGAATGGGTAGTTGGCCTTCATATCTTCCTCAGTTTCCCATGTAGCCTCTTCAACCTTTTGGTTCCTCAAAAGTACCTTCACTGAAGCTACATCTTTGGTCCTCAATCTACGAACTTTCCTATCCAATATTTCAATTAGGACTTTCTCATAAGACAAGGAATCGGTCACACCAACGTCCTCAATAGGCACTATCAAGGAAGGATCACCCATAAACTTTTTCAACATGGAAAAATGTAAGACAGGATGAATCAAAGCTAAACTTGTAGGCAAATCTAACTCATATGCCACATTCCCAAATCTCCTCAAAATATGAAAGGGACAAACGTAATAAGGACTGAGCTTTCCTTTCTTCCCAAATGTCATAACTCTTTTTATTGGAGACACCATTAAGAACACCCAATCACATACTTCAAACTCTAATTCTCTTTGACTCACATTCGTATAAGACTTTTGGCAAAATTTGAGCAGTCTTAAGTCTCTTACTAATCACTTTCACCTTCTCTATGGCTTGGTAAACCAACTCAAGACCGAACAATTTAGTCTCACTAACCTCAAACCATTCAATAAGAGATCTAAACCTCCTACCATAAAGAACCTCAAAAGGAGACATATGAATACTCAAATGGTAACTATTTTTATAAGAAAACTCGATAAGAGGAAAATGGTCAACCCAACTACCCTTAAAGTCAATCACACAGGCCCTTAGCATATCTTTCAAAGTCTAATTATTATGCTCTATTTTCTCATCCGTTTGAGGGTGGAAAGCGGTGCTAAGGGTCACTTAAATACCCAAACCTTTCTGAAAGAAATGCCAAAAGTAAGATAAAAACTACGTACCTCAATTTAAGATGGACACTATCACACCATGCAACTTCACAATCTCCTGAATGAAATACTAAGCATAATCCTCTCTCGAGTAATTAATCCTCACAGTCAAGAAGTGAGCAGACTTAGTCATCCTATCCATAATGACCCAAATCTAATTATACTGATTCTGAGATCGTGGTAGACCCATAATAAAATCCATTTTAATTATCTCATATTTCCACATAGGCAACCCTATATCTTGAGACATACCATCAGGCCTCAAGTATTCAACCTTGATTTGCTAACAGATTATATATTTAGCAACAAAATTTACCACATCCCTCTTTATATTATTCCACCAGTAGATTTCCATCAAGTTATGATCATCTTAGTCAAACCTATATGAACTATATTCAAAATCCTTTCTCGTAGCCCATCAACATCAAGAACACAAAACCTACCTTGGTACCTCTAATATCAGATCCCGCATATCAAAAGCCATAACCTTTTGCTAACATATATCATCCTTAATCTTCATAAGTATGGGATCCAAAGCCTTTTTCTCCTTCACCTCAGCACCAATATGATTTGACCACTTCCTGAAGAATAAGTCCCCTAGCTTCTGAGTCCAAAAGCTAAACTCCCAAGTTAGCCAATTAGTGAATATCCTACATTAATCATTTTTCTACTCATTAACATGGGATAAGATCCCCATAGATAACCTACTAAGAGAATCATCAACAACATTAGCTTTACTTAGATGATAGTGAAGGCTAACTTCATAATCCTTAAGCAATTCAAGCCACATCCTATGCCTAAGGTTCAACTCCTTTTGTATGCATACACTGCAAGCTCTTGTGATCCGAATAGATATCCACATGCACCCCATACAGGTAATAGCGCCAAATTTTCAAAGCAAACACCACATTCGCCAACTCCAAGTAGTGAGTCAAATAATTTCTCTCATGAACCTTAAGCTGCCTAAAAGCATAAGCCACAGCCTTACCATGCTGCATCAAAATACAACCCAGTCCCACACGAGACGTATCATAAAATACAATAAAACCATTAGTACCCCTCTAAAAAATCAGCATCAAAGTCAACTTATCCTTCAACTTCCCAAAACTACCCTCACAAGCATCGGACCACAGAAACTTAACATTTTTCTGAGTTAACTTTGTCAAGTAAGCAGCAATAGATGAGAAACTCTCTACAAATCTCCTATAATACCCAGCCAAACCCAAGAAGATCCTAATGTCACTTGGAATCGTGGGTCTAGGCCATTTCTTAACTTCCTCAACTTTTTGTGGATCCACCATGATCTCCTCACTAGAAAAAACATGTCCCATAAAATTCACAGAATTTTGCCAAAACTCACACTTAGAAAGTTTAGCATATAACTTCTGGTCCTTAAGGGTTGGCAGCATAATTCAGAGTTGATTGGCATGATCATCCTCTCTCTTAGAATACACCATGATATCATTGATGAAAATTATAAAAAATAGACTAAAAACTATTTGAACAATCAATTCATAAGGTTAATAAATGCAGTTGGAGCATTAGTCAACCCAAATAACATAACCAAAAACTCATAGTGACCATACCGGGTTCGGAAAATAGTCTTGGGAAAATCAACCTTCCTAATTTTCAATAGATTATAGACTGAATGAAGATCAATCTTAGAGAAATACCAAGCACCCTAAAGCTAGACATAAAGGTCATCAATCCTAGGAAGAGGATACTTGTCTTTCATGGTAACCTTATTCAGTTGACGATAGTCTATACACATAAAAAATGACCCATCTTTCTTTCACACAAAAAGCATAAGAGCACCCTATGGAGAGAAAACGGTATGAATGAACCCTTTATCAAGAAGATCTTTCAATTTCTCATTTATATCCTTTCATTTAGTTGGAGCCATTCTATAAGTAGGGATGGAAATAGGAAGAGTATCCGATAGAAGATCAATCCAAAAATCTATTTTCCTATCGAGAGGATCTCCAGTAAGATCATCGAGAAGCACTTTAGGAAATTCATTAACCACAGGGACAGAATGCAAAGAGGGACTTTCAGAGTCAGAATCCTTAACCCAAACTAGGTGATATAAACACCTAGTCTCAAATCATTGTGAGAGTGGAATTATATTTTAGGTGAGAAAGTTGTTTAGGGGGTAAATAATTACCAATAAAGTTAAAGTGCTAAAGTAATTTGTGGCGACAAGTTTAGAGGGGTATTTATGTTTTTTCTCAAATCATTTAATATTCATAAAGAAAATGCGGAAGTGAAATTCATTTCTTGGATACTTAAATCTTTTAAATTTAAATATAGAGAAATATTATGAGTAACTACATGAAATCAGAATATTTGAAAATTGACATCTATATAGGTCTATGAAGTCCCTATAATATTATTCACAAACTATGTTGAGACGAGGCCTCGACTATACCATAAACCTAAGGCAGGGTCTAGAAAATAAATGGAATATGCCTTCCGAGAGATGAAGGCTCGCCGATAGCTTATACGTTAATTCCTGGCTATATGGAATTTACAACTGTACTTCTCAGAACCTACATCAAGAAATTACATAATGTCCAAGACGATCAGGATATGAAATGTATTGGTATGTAAAATTGAGAAGGGCAGCATAATGTAGAATACAAGTGAAATTGAAACCATAAACTGAGGGAGGAAATATAAAACATTATGAGCATAAATTATCAACAGAAAAGAGTCAAGAACACTCTTTATTTTACTTCTAAACTAGATTGTTTAACTGACATCTTATACATAATACACCATGACTATGTGTGTCCGATAAACACTCGACCGACTAAGTCTCAATCCATGTTTGCCATAATTGGTATCCTTCTATATATAACGGCAAAATGGTATACATAAATCATTCTTGTAGACGAGAAACATAAGGTCGTCCAATTAAGGAGTGAATCACTCCTATAATGACAAAATATATGTTTCGGGTAATGAGCCTTTTTAACTCACTTCCTGGTTAATTGTTTAATTCTCTTTAAGCTTATATTTTAAAATCTTCATAATGTTAAATACCTTTGAAAAATTCTCATCTCTATTAAGGGCATACATTACATTAGGTATCATCATACAAAGAATTGCAAGCCAAATTTTCATATATTGTTCATAGCATCATTATGGAGGTTGTGAGAATTCTTACATTTCATTAAAAAAAATCCTACTTCATAAATATCATTGAAGACCTTCCAAATACTCCTTAAAAGTGACAATAGCTTGACTTTGATAAAATAAATAGATCACCAATAAAAGCTATTCAAAGACATATTACACCCAATAGTTCCTTTAACTTTGTAACATAAGAAAAAAAATTATCATAAAGCATACCTTGAGGGTTTTCAGAAAGTAGTTTTCAAATCATTTACTTGAATCATGAAAGTGATTGAAAAACAAAATCAATAAACTTTGCCTTTTAAAAACTATGATATCATTATAAATTCATAAATTTCATAATATTAAAATAATTCATAATATCTCAAACTTGTAAGGTTCATGAATTCTCAATGCCATAATAAGAATTATAGAAAGTTAGACACTAATAGCTTCATCAAAGGGGTCCATAATTAGTGAGACTTCTTCAATGGTGAAATTAATGAACCGAAGAATTATTGAGATTTGTAGAGTAAAGTTTAAACAGTAGATATATTAAGAAAGGATTTAGATGAACATGGGGGGATATAAGTAAAAGAGTTCATAACATAGGACAGACTTACATACCTAGAATAGAAGAAACTAAGAAATAACCTTGATGGAGACACCCTAATCTTAATCCTTGATGATATAGGAGGTATTGACAGAAGTAGGCATATGAGATTTTCAAATTAGTATTTATGAGTATAAGATTTGATGGAATCATTTTAAAGTAAGATTGATTGTTTCTAATAAGTAAAATGACCAAAATTCCCTTAAAAATAAACCAAGTTGGGGAAATTCCATCATTTCTAACTATTGCTCAGTAAAAATACTTAAACATTTACTCAAGGCTCAAATTTAACGATAGTTGGTAGCGTTGGAAAGAACACTCAAAAAACTTTAATTTTGTAGGTAAGGGTCCATGTAACTCTTAATATTCTAGGAGTAATGCTCATATAAAGTTGACCCTAGTAAAAATGTAACGCCCCAAAACCTAGTCCCAAGACGTCACACGGTGCTCAAGACTACGAGTAGCCTTAAGATAACCCTGTTGTATTCTACTAAGTCTGAATCTCATAATAGAAGAAATATAGGTATAAAATCAAACTAAATGTGGAAATTTGTCTGAACTAACAGAGAATATCTAAATCATAACCTCTAAAATAATAGATTTAAGAGTCAGGACAATCAAAACTAAATAATCTAAATCATATCTAGCAGTCTGACAAGCCTCTACTAATAATGCTAGAGAGCCACTGGGACAATCCCCCAGCTGACTCAAACTGTCTGAAAATACTAAATCATCTAAACTGATAAGCTGAAAGTAATTGAATGGCTAAGTCCCCAAACTATGAGGACTCACCAACTGTTAGGATGTAGATGAAGATGCTCGAAATCACTCTCATTGCTGAAACTGAGCGCCTGATGCTACATTATGAGACAATGTAGCACATAGACATATTTATGGATCAGTACTTTGAGGATGTAATAAGTATATGGGGTAGAAATGCATACGTAAAAATAGTATATCAATCATCATCATCATTTGTAAAACAATGCATGCCAAATGTAAATGACTCACATAAGCTTGAGTAACTGAGAAACTGAAAAACTGTAATCATGAGTAGTAAAACATATTGAAAAAATGTAGTGAGTCATAACATTTAGTTCTAAAAGTTGTGTGAGTAATCTGTCTATAAATCATGTTGTCTTAAGTGTAGAAAGGACTCATTTTTATATTTGAAATCTAAAAAGTTATAATCTATAGCTAATATCTTTCTGTAAAGCATAATCTGAATAAAGTTGTGAGACTTTACACTTAGTTTTCTAAAATCTTTTCTGTTATTCATTTCCATTTGTATTACTCATTCTGTAAGGAGGTTCTTATGACCGACATAAATTATGTGAGATAACATGGAGTCCAATATCTTGTTCTCCTAAGGGGAAAACCTTACAATGGGGAGAGGTGTCATATCATGCCAAGGAGTATAACCTAATCTAAGTAATCATATCTATATCTGTCATCCATATAGAAATGAGATTAATCTGAATCTGTACCTATGTTGGATACGTAGTTCTGTGAAAGATAGGGCATGCTAATCCTACACTTCCAGCTCGGTGCTAAATACTACTCCCTTTTAATCTGTATGCTCATTCTGTTGGAAATCCACTTTAAAAGCTAGCATAAGGGTTATTACGAAACCAATTATGCATTTATCTGATTCAATCTATGAATAAAACTATTCTGATTTTTGAAATCTATAATTAATCTATAAAGTGGATTCCATATCTTCTCTGAGAATCAAAAGATCATGGCTTTCTAAAAATCTAAAAATAAACTGATCATCTGATGCTTAAAGCATAATCTTTCTTAAAATAATAATATTCAATCTAGGGATAATAACCCATGCATCAATCTCATGTCAAAATATCATAATAATCATGCTTGGTAATGAAAATAATGATAATTCATCTCAAACACTTGAAATCTCATAATTTTGCAATTAGCAATAATGGGTATGAATCCTAATTTAAAACTCATGTATAATCATTCAAAATCATATAAATTTGAAATAAGAACTTGGTTTTAGGCACAAGGATGGAAGAGAATCCTTGTTCATAAACCCCACATTTCTTAATTGATGAAATTTCTAAGAAAGCTTGAACTTGAATCTCTATTTGTGCCTTTGAAGCTGAACTCTTGGTTATCTTGATTTGGGAATCCTCAATTTTTAGTTTTCTTGGAGAAACAATGGAGGAATTTGATTTCTTGGAAAGTAAGCTTTTGAGCTCAAGGGTTTTTTTTGAGAGACAATGGATGAAAATAAGCATAAAGTGCTTAGAATAGACTAAATTCTTTGTTTATGATGAATTGCGGGCTTGGGAATTGACCAAAGTTCCCTTTTTAAACTTTTAATCGGAACTGGAAATAATAAAATTTTCCCAATTTTACATACTACCGCGACGTGCCACTATCGCGGTGGCTCACTAGAAAAAGGACAAGTGGGAACTGGAAGTTCCCCGCGATGTGGACCTATCGCGGTACTCTGTTAAAATGCCATTTTGGCCATCACCGCGATGTGTCACTATCGTGATGAGCCACTGTAAATTGACAACTAGGAAATTGGACCTCACCGCGATGCGAGCTTATTATGGAGGTCCACTGGAATTTGATTAATGGGAATTTAATCTTCACCATGATGCGGTGTTTTCCTAGATTCCGTACTGCTTTAGTAAAAATGCCATAACTTCTCAATCGAGTATCGAATTTAGGCGAATTTGGTATCTTTGGAAAGCTAATTCAATTTTTTTACACAATGGAGGGTCTAAATCTGGAAAATTCTACACATAACAAAGGTTATTCATTCTTGAATCTAATCCTTGACATTCTAGGAGCAAAATTAAGCTAGGAAAAAGTACGGGATATTACCATATCTCCCCCTTGGAAATATTAGTCCTCGAATGTGGCTAGTTAAGCTAAAAATATTGAGGAATGTGAGGCTATAAGCTACATGCACAGCTGAAATAACTGTATGACTGAACCTAAAACATACTGAGCTACTAAACTGATCTGCTAGTGCATGAATTTTCATGAAAATAGCTATATGGCTGAATCTGAGACTGGAAAAGAACTGAATAAAGAAAGACTATTACCTTTGGTTGAATCTGAGTTCATGGAGAAGAGATGAGGATACTTGGTATGCATTTCTGCTTCTGCTTCCTAAGTAGCACACTTAATGGACTGATTTCTCCACAGAACTTTGACCAAGGGAACTTTTTTGTTCCTTAGTCTACGGATCTGACGATCAAGAATCTTTATTGGGACTTCTTCATATGAAAGGCTATTATGAATATTTGTACTTTCTAGTGGAACTATAACGGTTGAATCGTCCATGCACTTCTTCAACAAGGACACATGGAATACAGGATGAACTGGGGATAAATCTGTGGGTAGCTCAAGCTCATACGCCACCTTTCCAACACGAATCAAAATTCGGAAGGGGCCTACATATCTGGAACTAAGTTTCCCCTTTTTGCCAATTCTCTTCACCCCTTTCATAGGTAAAACTTTCAAATACACAAGGCCATTAACCTCAAACTCAAGATCTCTTGTTCTTACGTCTGCATAAGATTTCTGACGACTCTGGGCAGCTTTTAATCTTTCTTGAATCAACTGAACTTTCTCCATGATTGCAAAAGCCATGTCTGGCCCAATCAAAGCGGCCTCACCTACTTTGAACCAACCAACTGGCGATCTACATCTCTGCCCATAAAGAGTTACAAACTGAGCCATCTGAATACTATCATGGTAATTGTTATTATAGGTGAACTCAATCAATGGCAAATGGTCATTCCAACTAACTTTGAAATCAAGAAAATATGCCCTCAACATATCCTCTAGAGTCTGAATGGTCCTTTTGTCCTGACCGTCTGTATATGGATGAAAGGTTGAACTAAGAGGAACTTGAGTACCAAGACCCTTCTAAAAGGCTCTCCAAAACTGAGAGGTAAGCTGAGTACCCCTATTCGAGATGATAGACAAAGAAACTCCATACAATCTAACTAATTTAGTTGTCTAGAATATGTGAACTAGTTAGAAATGTGTTGACTTAGTCAATCTATCTACAATGACCCAAATCGAATCATGCTGACGACGCGAATAGGGTAATCCAGTCATAAAGTCCATATTCACCTCTTCCCACTTCCAAGTGGGGATACTAAACTCCTACAAAGCGCCACCAGGTCTTTGGTGCTCTACATTAACTTGTTGATAAGTTGCACACTTGGCTACAAATTTTGCTATATCTTTCTTCATACCAATCCACCAATAAATTTCCCGCAAGTCGCGGTACATCTTGGTGGCTCCTGGATGAATGAAGTAACGCGTACCATGCACCTCTACCATAATTTGTTGCCTCAGATCATCAACACATAGAACACATGATCTACTTTTGTATATCAACACACCATTTCCCCCTTGGGAGAAAACCTCTACCTTTTGGTATTTAACTGATTCCTTCAGTTTGACCAAACTAGAATCCTTATCTTACTTCTCTTTCACTTCTAAAACTAGAGAAGATTCGGAACTACTCTGGACCCAAACATTCCTTTCAGCTGAATCAACCAATCTCACACCCAATATAACTAAACGGTGAACTTCTTTAACTAACTCTTTTTTATCATTCTCCATATAAGCAATACTGCCCATGGGCAATCTACTAAGGGCATCTTCCACTATATTGGACTTGCCCGAATGATACAACACACTCATGTCATAATCCTTCAATAATTCCAACCACCTTCTCTGACAAAGATTTAACTCCTTCTGAGTAAATGTGTACAACAAACTTTTGTGATCCGTAAGCACATCAACATGCACCCCATAAAGATAATGCTTCGAAATTTTCAAAGCAAACACAACAGCAGCTAATTCAAAATCATGGGTAGGGTAATTTTTTTATAGGGCTTAAGTTATCTAGAGGAGTAGGCTATAACCTTACCTCTCTGCATCAACAAATAACCCAAACCAATTCTAAAGGCATCACAATACACAATGAAACCATCTGTACCATCAGGTAATGCTAAAACTGGGGATGAAGTGAGTCGAGTCTTCAACTCCTGAAAACTTTTCTCGTAGGAATCTGACCACTTGAACTTAACTTTATTTTGGGTCAATATAAACATGGGAGATGCAATAGACAAGAAACCATCAACAAAATGTCTATAATAGCAACTTAAACCCAAGAAACTTCTAATGTCTGACGGAGAAATAGGTCTAGGCTAATTTCAACTGCTTCTGTCTTTTGGGGATCAACTGTAATGCCATCACTGGAGATAATATGACCAAGGAAAGATACTAACCTTAGCCAAAATTCACACTTGTTGAATTTGGCGAACAACTGGTGTTCTCTAAAAGTTTGCAATACAATTCTAAGGTGGTCTGCATAATCATCCTCACTACGAGAATAGACAAGAATATCATCGATAAAGACTATGATAAACATGTCCAGATACTATTTGAACACTCTGTTCATCAATTCCATGAAAGTTTTTGGGCATTGGTTAGCCCGAAGGATATGACTAGCAACTCAAAATGACCATAAGTGGTTCTGAAAGTTGTCTTTAGAATATCACAGAGGTTCTGAAAGTTGTATTTGGAATATCACATTCTCTTATTCTAAGTTGATGATATCCAGATCTAAGGTCTATCTTTGAGAAATAACTTGCACCTTGGAGCTGATCAAATAAGTCATCAATTCTAGGAAGAGGATAATTGTTTTTGACTGTGACTTTATTCAGCTAACGATAGTCAATGCACATCTACAAAGAACCATCTTTCTTTTGCACGAATAGGATGGGAGTGCCCCATGGAGAAACACTAGGCCTTATGAAACCTTTGTCTAAAAGATCTTTGAGTTGCTTCTTTAACTCTTTAAGCTCAGTTAGAGCCATATGATATGGGGGAATAGAGATGGGTTGAGTATCTAGAAAAAGGTCAATCCCGAATTCTATTTCCTTATCGGGAGGTACCCCTGGAAAATCTTCAGGAAAGACATCAGGAAACTTATTTCCTACTCTGACTGACTGAACTATCAGAGTCTCAGACTTAGTGTCTTTAAATCGAACTAAATGATAGATACACCCTTTGGAGATTAATTTTCTGGGCTTAATATAGGATATGAAATGGCTTTTGGGAGACACTGAATTTCCTCCCCACTCAAAGACTGGCTCATCTGTAAACTGAAACTTCACCACTCGAGTGCAACAATCTATAGATGCATAATAGAAATAGATCCAATACATACCAAGAATAAGGTCAAAGTCAACCATATCTAATTCTATTAAGTCTTTTATCATGAATTTATGAAGGACAGTGATAGGAAACTTTTTAGATCTATTTAGCAACAACAGACTCACCTACTGGGGTAGAAACCAAGAAAGGCTCAGAGATCCTTTCAGGACTTATTTCAAAATTTGTTGCAACTAATGGGGTCACATAAGAGAAACTCAACCCAGGTTCTAACAGAACATAAACATCAAGATGAAAGACACGAAGCATACCAATAACAATATCTGGTGAATTCTCCTGCTCTTGATGGGATGGTAAAGCATAAAATCGATTCTAGTGCTGACCTCCACTGGTATTGGATGATGCACCCTAAAGAGGATCTGGGCAACCTATAGGAGCTGGTGCACTAGTAGCCTGGGTCTAGGGATGAACATCTCTATTTCCCTTCTTAGCATGTGGACACTCTATAATTTTATATCCCATCTTACCACAACCATAACAACCCTTCTGTCCCATCAAGCACTCACCAGGATAATTCTTACCACACTTAGCACATGGAGGATAACTAGGTCTTCCACTCATACTATTTTGAGATCTGGACATAGAAGACTTACCCCACTGCTCCTGCCTAGCTCTAGGAGCGAGAGCACTAGGTGAAGATGGTGCTGGCATAGATGAACGATTCTAAAACTATGAAAATTTTCCCCTTGAGACCTAGTCTGTACATACTTAAACTGTTATGTTCTAGCCCTCTTATTACTTTTATCTATTCCTTTTAACTTCTCTAGCTCAATCTACTGAGCATGAATCATTAACCTAGAAACATCCATATCTCCAATAAGCATGGTAGTCCTATACTCCTTAACTACCAAACCAGATACTCCAGTAACAAGCTTACTCATACTTTCCCTAGGTCAGCCATCGTATTAGCGGAATGATTAGACAACTAATTAAACATAAGGTGGTACTCCTTCACTGTCATTGAGCCCTGCCTCAAATTAATAGACTCTTCTATCTTAGCTTCTCTTATTTCACGTGAAAAGAACCTATATAGAAAAGCATCTCAAAATACCTGCCAACTAATAAGGGTTGCATTCTTACCTCTACCATTTTTCCACATGACTAGTCAATCATGCGCTACATCTTTCAATCTATAGGATGCCAACTCTACATTCTCCTCTTCATAAATATGCATAATCTGGGTGATATTTTTCACCTAATCTAAATAAAGTTGTAGGTCCTTACCTACTTTTGACCCAAAGAACTCTGGCGGATTCATTCCCATAGAATCTCTGATTCTGGTCACTGCTAGATTAAAATTCTTCTAAAGTAAGACTGTATCCTGATGGTTGCCCTAAACATTGGCAGTCACTGCCTGGGCCAATGCTTGAAAGGTAGCTTGAAACTCGACATGGGATACGTTCTCATTCAGAAAATTAGCGGGCTGGGGTGGCTGGTTATTATTTTTGCGGACATTAGCTCGACGAGGAGGCATATTCAATTGTCACATAAAAGCATGAGTTAAAAGAAGATAGAGATACTGTAAGAATGATAGATCATGAAGAAAGAAATGATTTCCTAAGAATGTGTCGTAGCCTCTTGCTAATAAATATGGTGCACTTCACTCCCATGATCAAGACTCTACGTAATGAGGCTTGTCTGACTCCCTAGGACTCTTATAAACCTTAGTCTCTAATACAAAGTATGTAACACCCCAAAATTTAGTCTCAAGATGTCACACGATGCTCAAAACTATGAGTAGACTTAAGCTAACCCTGTCTTCCTTCTACTAAGTCTGAATGTCATAATAGCGGAAATATAGGTATAAAATAATACTAAATGCAGAAATCTGTCTAAACTAACTGAGAATATCTAATTCATAAGCTCTAAAATAATAGACTTAAGAGTCTGGACAATCAAAACTAAATAACCTAAATCATATCTAGTAGTCTGACAATCCTCTGCTACTAATGCTAGAGAGACACTGGGACAATCTCCCAGCTGACTAAAACTATCTGAAAATATTAAATCATCTAAACTAATAAGCTGAAAGTAACTGAATGATTAATTACCTAAACTATGAGGACTCACCAACTATCAGGATTTAGATGGAGATGCTCGAAATCACTCTCATTGATGAAACTAAGCACTTGAACCTACATTATGAGACAATGTAGCATATAAACGTATATGTGGATTAGTACTTTAAGGATATACTGAGTATATGGGGTGAAATGCATACATAAAAATAGTATATCAATCATCATCATCATTTGTAAAATAATGCATGCCAAATGTAAATGACTCACATAAGCTTGAGTAACTGAGAAACTAAAAACTGTAATCATGAGTAGTAAAGCATATTGAATAAATCTAGTGAGTCATAAAATTTAGTTATAAAAGTTGTGCTAGTGATCTGTCTGTAAATCATGTTATCTAAGTGTAGAAAGGACTCACTTTTATATCTGAAAACTAAAAAGTTGTAATCTGTAGCTAATATATTTCTGTAAAGCATAATCTGAATAAAGTTTTGAGCCTTTACACTTAGTTTTCTAAAAGTTTTTTTGTTATTAATTTCTATTAGTATTACTCTTTCTGTAGGGAGGTTCTTCTAACTGACATAAACCATGTGAGCTAACATGGATTCCAGCGTCTTGTTCCTCTGAGGGGAAAACCTCACAATAGGGAGAGGTGTCATACTCTTTCCAAGGAGTATAACCTAATCTAAGTGATCACATATGTATCTATCATCCATATAGAAATAAAAATAATCTGAATATATACCTACATTGGCTACGTAGTTCTGTGGAAGATAGGGCACGCTAATCCCACACTTACAGCTCGGTGCTAAATACTACTCCCTTTTAATCTGTATGCTCGTTCTATTGAAAATCCACTTTAAAAGCTAGCATAAGGGTTATTACGGAACCAATTATGAATTTATCTGATTCAATCTATAAATAAAACTATTCTAATTTTTGAAATCTATAATAAATCTGTAAAATGGATTCCAAATCTTATCTGAGGATCAAAAGATCAAGGCTTTCTGAAAATCTGAAAATAAACTGATCATTTAATGGTTAAAGCATAATCTTTCTTAAAATAATAATATTCAATCTAGGTATAGTAACCCATGCATAAATCTGATGTCAAAATATCATAATAATTTTACTTGGTAATGAAAATAATGATAATTCATTTCAAAATCTGAAATTTACTACAATAGGCATGTAAATATGAAAGTAGTCATGCAATTCAACTTCTCAAACATTTGAAATCTCATAATCTTGCCATTAGCAATAATAGGTATGAACCCTAATTTAAAACTCATGTATAATCATTCAAAATCATATAAATTTGAAATAAAAATTTGATTTTGTGCACAAAGATGGAAGATAATCCTTGTTCATAAACCCCACATACCTTAATTGATTAAATTTCTAAGAAAGCTTGAACTTGAATCTCTATTTGTGCCTTTGAAGCTGAACTCTTAGTTATCTTGATTTGGGAATCTTCAATTTTGAGTTTTCTTAGAGAAACAATGGAGCAATTTGATTTCTTGAAGAGTAAGCTTTTGAGCTCTAGGGTTTTCTTTGAGAGACAATGGATGAAAATAAGCATAAAGTGCTTACAATAGGCTAAATATTTTGTTTATGACAAATTGGGGGCTTGGGAATTGACAAAAGTACCCTTTTTAAACTTAATAGGAACTGGAAACAATAAAATTTTCCCAATTTTACATGCCACCGCAACGCACCACTATCGCGGTGGCTCAGTAGAAAAAGGACGAGTGGGAATTGGAGCTCACCGCGATGCAAGCTTATCGCGGAGGTCCACTAGAATTTTATGAATGGGAATTTAATCTTCACCGCGATGCGGTGTTTTCCCAAATTGCGTACTATTTTACTAAAAACGCAATAACTTCTCAACCGAGTATCATATTTAGGAAAATTTGGTATCGATGGCGAGCTAATTCAATTTCCTACACAATAGAGGGTATAAATCTGAAAATTTCTACACATAACAAAGTTTATTCATTCTTGAAGTTAACCTTGACATTCTAGGAGTGAAATTAAGCTAGGAAAAAGTATGGGGTATTACAAAAAACTTATACAAAAAAAGACGTTCAACTCAACTTTGTACTAGAGGTTCACTGTGACCTTAATTCATAGCCAACACACATAACACACTAGAGAATTAATCTAAGAACTTACATTTAAATAGATAATATTGAGTTTGGGCGTATACACATTTGAAGAACGGTTCAAATTCTTGCCTAAATGTATGGAGTGTTACACCTATGTACTTTTATTGTGCCATTTGAGCTAGAAATCAATGTTCCTTGATCTTTAATATAATTGGAAAAAATTTGGATCTAGTTGGGGGACTTATATGTGAGTTTTAAGTATTAGAAATGGTTGGTGCACCATGAGAAAAGAGCCCCGCATCTTGCCCAGTGCCGGCTAAAAGGAACTCAAAATTCTAAGAATCCCACAGCCCTGCACATTAGGAGTGCGCGATGGTCCATATCTAGTGAACTAAGCACCGTGCCATGATGGATTCTTGACTTTCTGGACACCATACAACAATGCAAACTTTTCAGATGAAATTCTTTAGTTATGTTATTTAAGGGGCATTTTAGTCGTCTTATTAAAAGTGGTACTTTTCATACTTAAAAACATTCAAGATTATCATATTTCTCACTAGAACAATTAAAAGCCCCTCCTTTCTCCCACAAAATTCCAGCTTCCAAGTTCTAATAAAGATTCAATGGCTAGGCTTCTTCTACAAATAATTACTTCTCTAATTTCATAACTAAGGTATGTGAGATTGCCCTAAATCAAGAATTACTTCAATTTTTACCCTTATGTACAATAAATCCTCTGTAATGATTTAGGATTTGAACTTTACTCCTTAATGGAAATAACTCTCTAATTCATTGATGTCACCCTTGAAGTCTCTCCAATTATGCTTCCATTTCATGAAACTATTGGTTTCTACTGTTCTACAATTATTGTTATGGACTTGGAAATTCATAAATCCTATGAATTATGAAGTTTTATGAATTTTAATGGTAGCTCATTTTGAAAGTACTAACCATATTAATTTTTGGTTCTCTCACAAAGTCCTAAATTTCTATAATTTCAAACAAATATTTTGGAACTATTTTGTTGATGTTAAATATGAAAACTCTTCTCTATTGATTTTACTTCATGTATTATTTGAAATATAAACCACATTTGTCTCTGTTGAGTATTTGAAAAGATTAAGAACCTTTAACTTTGAAATGTATTACCATCTCTTCTTTAATGATTTAAAGTTTATCAAATTTGCCTATACCGATTTAATTTATAGATCTTAAACCTCTTGGCTTGGTTAATCTCACAAAGACTTAATTACTACTAGATCAAGTATATAATTTGAATGGGTTTCAGTAATCTTTATGTATCATGACCTATTTAAATGATATGAGAAATTCCCACAACCTTTATAATAATTCTATGGGTTATCAGTAAATGGACTTGCAAGTCTTGGTATGATGATATCATTATATTATGAACCTCTTTATGTTAATGGATGGTTGAGGAGATGGAGATGATTATGTTTGAAAGATTATTTATGAGATAAACATGATTAAAATATGGGATTTTAAAGAATTAGATGGTTAAATGAGAAGGTGTAAGTCCCAAAAGGCTCAGTACCCAAAACCAATATTTTGCTTATATAGGAATGGTTCACTTCATTAATCGGATGACCTTATGTTTCTCCTCTGTGAGGATGATTTTTGCAGGTCTATATGATGTTATATCCATCTCCATGCGATAAACATTGATTAAGGCTTTGTCGATCGGGTTGATCAGACCCACATATTCCGTGGTGTATATATGATGTCAGTGATACCATCTAGTTTGAAAGTAAATTCAATAATTTTAATGAATCTCTTTAGTTGATCATTCATATCCATAATGTCTCACGTTCTTTCTTTCAGTTTATGACAATAGTTTCACACATATTCTATGTTATACATTTTTTCCCAGTTTACATACCAAATCATTTCGTTATATTTACCATCTTGGATGCATCATTTCATATACGGGGTTTAAGATGTAAGTTCGTGATTTTCGTGCAACTAGGTCTATTCGTATTAGCTAACGCTAAGCCTCCATCTTCCGCAAGGCATGATTTATATTAGAGATTATATGTACTTCATGTATTAATGTAAAGTCAGGAGCTTATCTTAGTAGAAATTGACTCATGTACTTAGAAACTTTGTAGACCTATTGTAAATGTTAAGTTTTCACATAAGTTGAGCTTTTTTATATTCATATTTTTCATAAAGATTTGAAGTTTATGATATGGGTTTCCTTTCCAAGTTCCCTTATTTGGTATTAAAATTGTTTTACTTTACTCATTACAATTGAATGCTTATAATGTAATCTAAAGTATTTCTCTCAGGCCAATGACAGCTTGGGTTATCTATTACGTTCAGGGCCTTGTGGGGGGCTCGAATGACCAAGTTGATTGTCCATTAGTGACTTGGATTGATGCAATTAGTAAGAGAAAAATTCAATATCCGTACCATTTATATGGCATATAACAGCTTTTATTGATGTGAATCAACAAATCACAGGAAAATTAGGTCACATAGATCTTGTTTACTATAGTATCAGATTCGGCTAGTGATCAGTACCCTATATTTCTCTTTAATCCTATAGAAAGATTCTTCTATAAATAAACTCTAGGATTGGTTGAGATTTCAAAGAAATAGGGACCGTGCTATGAGCTTCTAGGCTACCTATCTAGAGTATCCCATGGCTCCCTGGGCATGGTAATGGACCCTAGTCATCTCTTCTTTTCATAGAATTCACCTTCGAACCTCCCGGGTATTTTGGATTTAGTTTGATCAATCTTAGTTTTCATATAAAATGAAGAGAAGAACATGTATTGGGCTTAGGATGAAAGCAAAACGAGTAGGATATCTACTCTAACTTAAGCAAAATTTCAATTAACCCCCCTTCCTCTAGAAATGAAATTGGTATCAGAGTAGGTCTCACACTAAAGAGTCGCTTAACCACACATGAGTAAAGATCAAATGACAAACTATCAAATTCCAGGAGCACTTCTTTAAGATAGATATTCCTCAACCAGGACACCTTACTTCAATGGACAACCCTACTCATAATGGAAGAACAGATTTAGAATCTTTGTGTAGACAATCAACTTCTAAGATAAGGTAGTTATCAAGAATGGAACCAAATCTTTACCTTTACTAAAGAAAAAATAAAAGAAAAAGGAATCCATCAGCACAAATAATTTTGAAACCTTTGAAATCAGAAAGGATCAATTGGAGGTAATTGAAACTAACGTTAGAGTTATAAGTTTACTTTACTATGCAGTTAGTGAAGCAGAATACGATAAGATATCAACCTACAAAATTGCCATGTAATTGTAGGACAAACTTAAAGTAAATTATGCAGTTACTACCAAAGTAAAGAAAGTCGGGATTAGTTCTCTGGTCAATAAATATAAGATTTTCAAAATTGGGAATAATAAAGGAGTGGAGTCAATGTTCTTATGCTTCATCAAAATTTTCTTTGAACTCAAGTCTCTAGGGATGATCTACACAAATAGTCTTCAAGTTAAGAAACTAGTAAGGAGTCCTCCAAAAGCATGGGAAACCAAGGTAATCATCCAAGAGGACAGAGATTTCCATAACATGACATATGATGTGTTGTAAGGTAATCTTCTTTTATATGAATAAAATCATATAAAAATGCATATTAAGGAAGAGAAAAATAAACCTATAGCCTTAAATTTATTAGCCAGGAAAATTTTAAAACATAGATGAAACCAACAATGAAGTAACGACCCTTATAAATTATAGACTCGAGCACATTTTAAGGGAAATATAGAAGAGAAAAATAAAACTTCAAAAATAATGATTTATCAAGAAATAATGATCACTTCTATAATTACAAAAACTTGACCACATAAAAAAAAATTCTTGAACTAAGGAGAAGATCATCCAAGAAAAATAAAAAATTGGGCACTTTGAGTTATATAATGACCCTCTGTGTCATTTCCTCAATTTGAATGCATTTTTTATATTTTGAGCCTTTCCACAGTGGATATAGGTCATTTATGACTTACCTAAATTGTCGGTTCAGTTATCGGACAGTTTGTTTGGATTTTAGGCTCATTTCCCTATTTTGGAGCTTTTGTTTTTTAAGATTTGGGCTTAGGATATAAATCCTAGTATATGACCATAGATAAGAATTCTAAAATATCTATAATCTCCAAAATGTTTATTTTAGGCTAGGGGGACACGTGGTTCAGGTCCTGAGGCTTTCGGGCTCATTTTGGACTATTAGGCGGATTATATGAAAAATGACACTATAGTTGTAGGCCTTGTATCTATTCAAAACAATCTCAGATAAAAGTTTTGATGATTTCATTAGATCCAAAATGTGTTTTACAATCAATTTTCACCATTGAATCATGTTCATAGGGTTCTAATTGAATTCCGGGGGTTAAAAATAAAGTTTTGAAATTATTGGTGCTGGTGTGGTTGCGAAAGAAAAATTTTGACCACATTTTTGACCATTTGACCAAGTCATTAAAGCTAAACTTGTATTGCATTCGCAACCATTGCTAATGGTTAAGACCGAAATTGAATTCTTTTCATATTTTTGACATTTTGAAAGCTAGAAAGCTCCAATTTTGATGACTTTCGATGCATTTTTCTCGTATAATTGTTGTCTATAAATTTAGAAATTTATTTTTCATTCACAATAAATTATATTTTATTTTTAGTGATTTCCACACATGTTGAGAATTAAAATTCCATTTTCACCATTTTTGAGGCGTGGGAGCTCGGATTTAGGCGATTTCAAAAGAGTTATCGAGATTTCTTCTGCAGGTAAGTTTTGTGGTATTATAATTATAATTTACCCTTGATTTCATATTCAAAAAAACTTCAAAATCTTAATTTCAAAATTGTTTTTGGGGATTTTTGTCGGTAAAGCATTAAAATGGTTGTTCTTTAATTTGAAGCTCTTTTTAACTCATTTTTGTATGGGTTTTAAGTTGTAGACTTCTATGTTATGGGAAATATATTTATAAAATAAAATTATGATTTTACTTGTTTTATTTTTGAATTCATTTTTAAGGGGCATTTTTAGACCCGTCGTGAATATAGCAATATGGTGTCTTTTACTCCTAACTACTTGTAGATTACTATTTTGATAGCATGCCTTTTGGAATCATAGAGAGAAGGCAAATCTTTTGTGGTTTATTCAAGGATTGCAGTTTGGCATCAAGGTAGGCATTTTTCTACTCTTCTTCATGAGATAGTGTAATATATATGTTACATGTTAGATCGGACTATTAAGATGTGTTATGGGTAGAATACCGTGACTTAGCCTAATTTATGAGTTTAGGGATAGAAAGGTGAATCGACCTTTAAGGTGTAATACTTAATATGCTTCTAGGATCTTATTGCCCTATGTTTCTAGCATGTTAGGCATAGTTGAGGCTAATAATCCTTTATTATAAGGCTTACTACCTTACGTGGTGGATAGTGATGGTTTCTGGGATGGTGTTATGGTTATGTCAGTTATTTATTATTGCGCCCAAGGTCATGATTATGATATTATTTGGATTCGAGAGGCTATTTACCCTTGTAAAGACTGTGGTCATAATTTATAGACATTGAGATGCTTATAATCATATTTTTTGGATACTAGTGATGGAAAGCATAGATTAGGCACCAATTTGTGCTCACTAAACAGTAAATGGTATAATTCCAATTAAAATTATGGTTTTACTACTGTTCTCCTAAAAAGAAATTTATTCCCACTTTTCACCTTCAAAACGGATTCTTTCATAACGTGAATCATGTCATCTTAATGAATGATTTATGAGCCTTTGATACTAAAAATGATGTTTTAAAGATTTGATCGAGATAGATTTTGGTCCATGATTTTACTAATACTATTTACTTCAATCGAGAGAGACTCCGATTCTTTCTACACTTTTATAATAATTTAGTCTCAAAGTTTACCCCCAGACAATGATTTACGAACTTACACTCTTTTAGCCACTGCTTGAGTCTGTGCATTATTATATATACATACAGGCATCTCTGGTACTAGACAGAGTATATAATGATTATGATAGTTATTGGAAATCCTGGATTGGTACCCGGTCGATGTATACGGGTACTCTTGAACCCCCTAGGGGCTCTTTCGTCTGTGAGCCATTGATGTGCTAGCTTTCTGTTAGCACATTTAAGGCTTTTAACTCAGAATAATTATAGGTTCTTAAGTAACTATTTTTGTTTTTTATTATTTTCTCTTTGATATTGCAGTAAAGTCAAGATGCAAGAAAACCAATGACAATGAAGTCAATAGAGATGAAATTGGAGTAAATAGACATCAAAGTATAGTTGACGACTTTTCTAATAAGTTTTCAACTCTGTGATAAGTTGTCAAAGTCATCGTCATCCTTAGGCAGTGTATGGGAGTCAGATTTTGAAAGTGACAACATCTATTGATAAGCCATCAACTTTGTGGTAAGTTGTCAGGATTACCGTCAGCCTTAGGCAGCGTTTAGAAACTGAGTTGAAGAATTAAAGATATTCCATGATAAGTCATCAGATTTGTGATAGGCCGTCAAACTCGTCATCAGCTGAAGACAACAAAATATTAAATACAGAGAGGAGTTGACGACATGTTTGATAAGCCGTCAACCCCCTGATAAGTCATCATATATTATCGTCACCTGTGCGAGAAAAAGTTGTATGCTGTGATTTGCTTCCAAAATTAGGCTAAGTATTTAAGACAAAGTTGAAGGTTTTCTAGGGCATCTTGAACTTCACGACATTAATCCATTTTCTCTCTAATTTTTGGGGCTTAACATCTGGAACTTCTTCCAAAGGAAAAGTTACCTCTTTTTGGGCCTCTTAACTTAGAATTCAATTTTTAACTCTGTGATTTAGTTGTGGGAACTTCTTGAATTTGGAAGAGAATCAATTTCTAACTACATCTTTTGTAAGTTTAATCACTTTGAATTATAAATTCAGTTATTGTTATTGCTTTCTCTTTCATGTGGAACTAAAACCCACAACTAGGGTTATGGGATCTATGATTACTCTTATATTGTCTTAATAGTTGGTTAGGGTTCGAGTGATTGTGGGAACATCTTGATAATTGTTTTGTATTAATTATGTTTTGTCGGTTGCAAACAATAGATCTCGTCTTATGTTGATTTGCTCGAACTGAGAAATAAACTAAAGGTAGTGAATTATCAACGAGGATTTGGGAAGTTTAAGTTCCCATCTAATGATTAATGTAGTAACAAGATTGATCAACTCGAGATAATATCAGTGTGAATAGAAGGTTTCCTAAGTTCAAGAGAATTAGGGAGCACAACATCTAGGTAGGTTGAGAAACACTTAGATGGACCGTCGATACTGATAATTTGGTGTTTCCCACAAGTCATGAGAATTCAGTACTACAACTATTATTCAATGAGGGGTTAGTAATCATATTAATCATAGCCCTAGTTTCTCTCTATCATTGATTTGAACCATTAAAATTTTAGCTTTGAGTTCCGAAGCAAGTCAAAACTTTTATCAACCATTAAAAACCCCCTCATTTAATATTTTCGTATCATTTGTTTAAAGTTAACTTGTAGCTATAGTTTTAAATTAGTTTAATCTCCACTCACATTGTTCCTCGTGGATTCGAACCCGACTCTAAAGTTGGGTAATTATATTGACGACGACCGTCTTGTACTAAATTAACGTGTAAGTTGAGCATTATCAGCCATCATGTCAGAGAAAGAGGTTGTCGTAGGTTCTTCCTTTGTGAGTCATTGAGCTGGAGGAGGTGTATACACTGGGTTATATTATGGTACTTAGTTTGGTGATAGTAATATGTATTATACTTTTTATTCATCCTTTCACACGCATTACTTATCACCAGTATATGTCTATGTCTCTCAGCCTTATAGAGGATTGCATAGGTATAGGTGATGAGTATTTCTTGTAGTGTGTTGTGCGTTGATTAGACCTTTTGAGTTATGGGGCCCAATTTAGGTATTTTTTATCTGGGCTAAATGATTACTATGTTATGTTATTATTATGGTTAGTTCATGATAGATTGATTACTAGATGGGTACTGAGATTTGAGGTATGATTCTGATTTCTTTCTTTATGGTTGCTTTATTATGGATAATTATCTCATGTTTAGACGTATGTATTAGAGATCCTAATTATGTTAGTACTAGTTCCTAGTATGATTGGGAGGCCTTAAGATGCTAGTATGACTACTTTAGGTTGTACCTTTGGGTTAGCCTTGTTTATGTACATACATTTATATATGTAGTTATTGTATTACCATATATCCCTCCCTTCCTTCATGTATTCATGTTGTATATCCATTCGTTGGCCTTGTATACTATTATATATTGATGTTGGGTGTATTTATGCATTCTAGTGTCATTATTCTAGTCTTTTTAGCATTATTTTAAGGATGATTCGTATGATATATGGGTTGATAATGATATTAATGTGCATCTAAGTGTTAAAGTATGTGTTTACAATGTTAAAAGTTTATTCCAAACAAGTTTGTACTTCAATGAGTCATTTAGGGTTCAATCGTGGAAACTAGCGGTACTAGATTGAGCTAGGTGCTTGTCTAGTTGGTCCAGTTGGATTCTATTGTGTTTAATGTGTTCCAAATGGTTTTAATGTGTAATTATGAGTGTAATAACTTTATGGTAATGTGCAAGGTTCAATTTGATTAAGTTAAGAGTCGGAACATAAAGTTAAGGATGAATGCGAATTAGCCTAGTCTTAGCTCTTGTTGTGATTCGTCATTATGGATATTGTGTTGTGATTGTATCTAGTTCGTGGTGTGTGATTATGTAGGAAGATTCATGAGCTTAATATGATTATATTTTGATGTTGAATAATCTGGAAATTAAAGGGAAACAACACCACAAGACAAGGGATGGAAGGAGGCACTCAACACTTAGCCAAAATTTCGGAAGCAACTTCCAGAGGGACCACGTAGATAAGCCCGCGGAGCCTTGGCTGGAGCGGTTCTCTAACTAGGGAAGAGACTTGGCTGTATACCTCCTCTACCTATGGAGGAGCCTCACCTAGAGCAGTACTCTACCCAGGGTGGCGCCCCCTCCATTCTCGTGCTCACAAATTATTCGGTTCCAACTCCTACATGTTTTGGCTTTCCTTGTGCTATAAATACAACATTGTAAACGTCTTTTAAACATATTTGGACGTCTTTTAGGATTAATGGGCTGATACAACTTCAAATTTTAGGTTTTATTAATTTAATTTAGTTCATTCATGTCCTTAGTCGTTAATTACAACCTTGTGATTACGATTATGACTATGCGTGGCTAAATGCCCTCTTACCGAGGTTAAAGCCATGAACATGAGTACTATTGTTTTGAATTAAGTTCGTTTAACTTTTATTATCATTATTGGTTTTTGTTCATCTTTGATTTAACTATTTGATGGATTGATCATCCGAAAAATACATCACTTGCCTACCTTTTGATCTTAGGAGAAGGAATAGGGGATAGAACATGGGGATGACCAAAGTATAGCTTGTATTCTTTTATGAAATAAGGAATTCAAATTAGTGTCTAGGATACAGATTTACTTAGATGCCTTACTTGATTCATACGTAGGATGATAGCTTAAAGAACTAAATTAAATTATTACATCCCCGTTCAACGATGTAGTTGTAAGGTCCAACTTAGGTAAATGATTAAAGGTTGGGAGACCATGATCATGCAATTAACCCTATGAATCAACAACCAAGATAAGCAAGTTAACAAATGAAGTTCAACAACATAGTATGATTGTTCAAAAGTGCTTTAACCCTTGGTTTTCTCCTATTGATTGTTTCAAGATCTTTATTTTACGTATTGTTTACTTTTCCTTAGTTACAAATTCAAAACTCTCTTTTTGGTTACCTTTGCATCAAATTAATCTAAAATGTGAACTATAATTGATTCATTGTTGAAGCAAGTCCTTGTGGGATCGATACTTGGCTTTCTTAAAGGCCACTTTACTACTTGATAGACCATGTACACTTGCGTGTGCACTTAGGCGTTGTCATATATCCTTCATCTACTTTTTATTTGTATATGGGCCAGTAATATATGTTATAGTGCTTAGGTTCCTGAATATGGCTATAATAGGATAGTTTGTCTATATTGTCTTCTTAGATTTACTATGTTAGTTCTTAAATTTAAGTGTAGTTTACATTCTTGCTTGCATGTTATGCATATTTGCATTATCTTTGTAGATCAGTCGATAGTTTCCTACTGAGTGCCATGTGTTTGTTACTCATGCTACACTTCTGCAGCCTGCAGATCATAGTATGGGTTATCGCTGTTGTTGTGTGCGTCAAACAGAGAAGCTACGATTCAGAGACATAGGGTAAGCTCATAGCATTAAAAGTATTATTATTATCCCTCCTATGAACTAGACTAATATCTATGTTGTATATAGAGATGGGTTGTATCAGTATATGCATTAAGTACTTAATTTTTTAATCTTGTTACATTAGAAGCTCTTGTACTGATTCTATAAGATTTTGGGACTATCTTGTATATTTTAGCCTTTTTACTGTATTTATTTCATATTCTTCCTTCATTTCTCTTGGTAGTTCATTACTAGTAGTTCTAGACTACAGGTTTGCCTTCCTACTAGTGGGTTATAGTAGGTGACATCATGACCTGAGAAATTGAGTCATGACAAGTGATGAAGATGAAACTAACGATAATGCAGAAGTGGCTAATATGTGCTTTATGGCCATAGGTAAATCTACTGAGGTAAGACTCCTTGACTGCTAAAACTATAACATTATACAATCAAATATTGATATGATAACTAATAGGTCAGTAACGAATACAAGAAAATTCTCAAGGATAGAAAAACTGGCAAACTCTTTTAAAAAGAAAGATTGAAGAGTAAAGAAGGAACTGGCAGATTCAACTTGAAGCAAACCAAATAGAAATTGACTTACTTCAAGAAGAACTTGATGGAATTAAGATGCAGTTGAATAGCATCAGCAAATCACCAAGTCACGGTTCTATCAATTCTAATATTTTGAAAGATAAATCTACTTCTTCTAACTTATTTACTTCTGTAAAAACCCCATTTTCTTATCATGGACCAATTTGCTACACCTGTGGAAAAAGGGGGTACAAATTACATAATTGCAGACAATAATCTGTAGGAACATGGATTTTGAGACCAAAAGGAAATACATCTAACCCTTAAGGACCCAAGAACACTTAGGTACCTAAACAAAACTAATTTTCTTTTTTTTTTGCAGGTACATGTCCTTAAAAGCTAAAAAAAATATGGGTAATAGATAGTGAATGCTCTAGAAGTATGACTAGAAAGAAAGAAAACTTATGCGCCATAAACAAAATTGATGATGGATCTGTTAGGTTTGGAGATACCTCCAAATAAGAAGTCATAAAAGTCGTCTTTGTAAAGATCAACTCCTCATGTGAGTTGATTAACATTTACTTAGTGGATTGGCTAAAACACAATTTATTGAGCATTAGTCAACTCTGTGATAGATGATTTGGTGTATCTTTTAATGCTGAAAATTACTCCATCAAACATGAAAAAGGGAAAACACTCTCATTAGTAATCTTGTCGATAACATTTATGTTTTGAATAATACTGATTTTAGTACCCTAACATGTCTTACTTCTCAAACCTGTGACCCCTAGTTGTGGCATAGAAAGCTTGGACATGCCAGTATGCATGCTATTGAAAAGCTCTCTAGATTTGATTGGTTAATGGTCTTCCAAAGATGAAGTTCGAGAAGGATCACATCAATGAATCTTGTAAACTTGGTAAACAGATTCGAACATCTTTTAAAGTCAAATACATTGTTAGCACCACCAAACCCCTATAAATAATCCACATGGATTTACTTGGTCCCACCAAAATAGCTAACATTGGTGGAAAAAGATGTGTTTGTAACTATTAATGACTTCTCTAGATTTACATAGGTAATGTTTCTCGCTTGTAAACATGAATCTTTTGCTAATTTTGAAATTTTTTGTAGAAAAGTTCAAAGAGATGTAGGGTATTTCATTACTTATGTTTATGGTGATCATGGAGGAGAACTTGAAATGAGGTTTTTGAAGACTGTTGTGCTCAAAATGGTTACTCTTAAAACTTTTCATCTCATCGATCTCCTCAATAGAATGGTATTGTCGAATGGAAGAATAGATCCCGTTCAAGAAACATCATAAACCATGTTACTCGATAAAATTTTGTTGGACTATTTTTTGGCAGAGGCGGTAAGTGTTGCATGTCATATTCTTAATAGGTTCCCTATTAGGACAATTCTATATAAGAGCCCTTATGAGTTGTGGAGGGAAAACAAACCAAACATTATATATTTCCATCCTTTCAGATGCAAATGATTCATTCATAACAATTGTAAGAATAATCTGGGAATGTTTCATCCACAGAGCTATAAAGGTAACGATCGCTCTCCTACTAGTCATTCCTATAGAGCTTTGAACAAACGAACCTCATGTGTTGAAAAATCTATACATATAGTTTGATGATTCTAATCCTATCTCTACGAGCTTGAGTTTTGATGAGGAACCAATGAATGGCTCTCAACACAAAGTCATCCTTAAAATAACAGCTGAACAAACAAACGCTGAGTCAACTACTGTATCACCAGAGTCAGCTACTTCCATTGAACCATCAAACATAAACATTCCAATAGAATGGAGACATAGTACAATCTTTCTAAATAAATTCATCATTGGAAATCTAAATGATCATATGCAGGCAAGGGATTTCTTAAGAAAATATGCGTCGATGGATTTTGTACTGCAAATTGAGCCAAAAAGAGTTGATAAGGCACTCAAGGACAAATCATGGGTCAAAGTTATGAAAGGCAAGCTGGATCAATTTAAATGAAATCAAGATTGGAATCTGGTTGTAAGATCAAAAAATTGCTCAGTTATTGGAACCAGATGGATCTATAGGAATAAAATGAATGAAGAATATAAGGTTGTCAGAAACAAGGACAGGTTAGTAGCTCGAAGTTACTCTCAGCATGAAGGTATTGATTATGATGAAACCTTTACTCCTTGTCATGAGCCAATTTACTAGTCATGATGGCACCTACTAACCCCATCAGTAGGTAATTCAAACCGTAAACAGGAGCTAACACAATGGGTCAATTCAGTAGGAAATGCCTATCATAGGTGAAATTCAAGAACACCATTTATAAATAAGCAGACAGTTCTAGATAGATAAAACAGTCAATACAAGATACCATCCCACTAACTAGTAGAGCCAGTACAATAGGATCTAATGACAATAATACAACTTCAAATGTTCAAAGATAGTCAACAACATATTTCTCAAAACAAAAAAATGAATATAAATATAGAGGGAAATAGGTGACTCAGAATCCAAGAGCTCACCCTATCTCCGAAAATCAATCACTGCACAAACGATGATCAACGATGATAACTAATACTCGGATATGCACCAAAAAGGTACAAAATTGTAGTATATGTACCAAAACAGTGGGTACTTAGTAGGCATCATCATCAGACTAAGCGAAATCATGATATAAGTATGATAACATGGAAAGTATCTGTAATACCCCGTATATTTCTAAGCTAGAAAATGAACCATTATTTCTACACGTGAAACCGCCTATCCTGTGATTCATATTGGAGTACATGAATTAGGATGAGTATCCTAGTGATAATAGATATTATGATGTGTTAATCATGTTCATAAGAGTCACTTAGAGTAAGCCAAGCTAAGAACTTTTGAATCCACCAAGTTTTCGTGTGTGATTTCATATAGGTCATATTTGAACAATAATAACTTGTTTTATAGGTGTTATTTTGGCAGATTTATACCTCCAAATTGTAGATAATTGAATAAGCTTTTTGTCGATACCAAATTCGCCTAAAACGAACATCCGGTGAAGAAGTTATGGCAATTTAAAGTTTCAACGGTGTCATTTCAGTCAGTGGCGCATCGCGCCGTAAGACAAAATGACGTTTGTCAATTTCCAGTGTCTCTCCATGATTCCACTACATCGTGGTAAGTTTCTATGTCACAAACGGGGGGCAACACGATATCTCCGCGTCGCGCCAGGGGCCCAAATCGGGTAATTTTTACAAAAATTAAATGACACATCTAGAAGGGTATTTGGGTCATATTTCCACCCCTCTACATATTCCATAAACACAGAATTAAGCCCTTATTTCACCAAAACATACTCTTTCTCTCAAAATCCTCTCAAGAACACATTAGGGTTTCCAATTGGGGATTCAAGTTCAAGCAAATTTCTCCATCAATCATCAAGAATCTTCCATCTAAGGTATGCGTAGTGTTGATATATGGATCCATTTAATTCATAGAGATCAAAAACCATGTTTTAAATATTATATTGTGATTGTCTTGTTATGATATGACCATGTACATGATGATGATTGTTGTTTAAGTTTCAAGATGATATTTAAAGGTGTTTTCATGAAGTATATGTGTTTGTTAGTTGAAACCCATGATATTTATGTGGTTTAATATGGTAAGATTCAAGAACACACATAAGCTAAAAGAATGCATGTAAAGTGTTTGATAAAATGCCTAGGATGATAGAATTCATATCCCATGATTTAATAGTGCTTAAATAACAAGTCCATGCTCGATGCTTTATTATTTCCCATGAATTGCACGTGATTGATAGGCGTCGTTGTTGTGATATGGATTGAGCATGATCTCCCAAGTGGCCTCATCCACTAGGTTATGCCTCCACTGAACCTTAACTACAGGAATCTCCCTAGTGCGCAACCACCTGATATCACTATCCAAATGAGCATAGGCTCCTCTACAAAGGTCAAATGCTTATCCAACTAGATTGAGTACCATCTAAGCACATGAGACAGATTAGGAATGTATCGCCACAGCATAGAGACATAGAAAACTGGATAAACAGCGGTAAAATCTGGAGGTAGATCTAACTTAAAAGCCACCTCACCAACTGCGTGAAGAATCTCAAAAGATCCAATACATCTTAGGCTGAGCTTTCCCTTCCTCCCGAACCTCATCACACCCTTCATGGGCGATATAACCTCTAAGTCAAACCACTTGGTCACAATGCTCAGCCTTCACCTGCTGATAACATATTCAACAAGCTACAAAGTCTTCCAAATCACTCTTCGTACCACTCCACCAATAATGTTGTCTCAAATCTCTATACATCTTGGTTGTACTGGGATGATTGGAATATCTATAGTTGTGATCCTCATGAAAAAACAATTAAATCAAGTTATCGACCCTCGGAACACAAATACGGCAATCAAATCTCAAAACACCCTCAAAATCTATGGTGTTCCTCTTAGACTTACTACTTAACACCTGATCACAAAGAAAGCAAAGCTTACTATCCTTAGACTAATGAACTCGAATCTGCTCAAATAGCAAAGACCTCGCCTTCATACTAGACAAAATCCTTCTAGGATCTAATATATCAAGTTAAACTATCAAATTGACTAAGGAATGAATGTCCCATGCCAATGGCCTCTGTAGAAACTGAAATACAAGACAAGCAACCTATACTCAATGTCGTTTAACTCAAGGCATCTGCTACCACATTTGCACTGCCCGGATGATATAAGATGGAAATATCATAATCCTTAAGCAACTCCATCCATCTACGTTATCTAGCATTAAGCTTCCTCCAGGTTATAAGACGTTGAATACTGTGATGATCGATAAAAATCTCACAATGCATGCCATAAAGATAATTCCTCCAAATCTTAAGCACAAAAACTATCGCCGCCAATTCCAGATCGTGGGTGGGGTAGTTGCACTCGTGAACCTTAAGTTGTCTAGAAGCATAAGTAATGACATGGCCCTATTATATCAATACACAGCCCAAATCAACACCAGAAGTATCACAAAACATGGTGAAACCCTCACCCTAAAAAAGAAGAGCTAAAATAGGAGCTGAAGTGAGAAAAATCTTTGAGTGTTCCAAAGCTCGACTCACACTCCTCGGACCATCAAAAAGGAACCTTCTTCTGAGTCAATATGGTCATAGGCGCTGAAATAGTAGCAAAACCCTCCATGAAGCATCTATAATAACTGGCCAAACAAATGAAGCTACGAGTTTCAGTCGGAGATATAGGTCTAGCCCAACCATGAATTGCCTCAATCTTGGCAGGGTCTACCATAATCCCATCCTTAGACACCACATGTCCAAGGAATATCACTCAATCAAGCCAAAACTCACACTTAGAGGACTTGGCAAAAAGCAAATGATCTATCAAAGTCTCAATTACGATCCTCAAATATTGTGCATGGTTCTCTCTACTCCTTGAATACAGAAGGATATCATCGATAAACACAATCATGAAGGAATCTAAATAAGGCTTGAATACTCGATTCATCAATTCTAGCACAATTGGGGTATTAGTCAACCCAAAAGACATCACTAAGAACTTATAATGACCATATCGGGTCCTAAAGGCTGTCTTTGGGATATCCTAAGCCCGAATCCTCAACTGATGGTAACCAAATCTCAAATCAATCTTAGAAAATAATGCCGCACCCTGAAGCTGGTCAAATAAATCATTAATGCGAGGCATAGGATAACAATTCTTCACAATCACCTTATTAAGCTTCCTATAATCAATACCAATATGCATGAAGCCATCTTTCCTCTTTACAAATAATACAAGGTCTCCCCAAAGGAACACACCCGGTCTAATAAAACTCTTACTAAGTAGATCCTAAAGTTGAGAATTCACCTTTTTAAGCTTGGAAAGATCCATATGGTAAAGTGTCATAGAATTAGGTAGGGTTCTAGTCTCGAGATCAATAGCAAACTCAATCTCACGGACAGGGGAAATACCAGGCAAGTCGGTAGGGAACACATTAAGAAACTCACAAACAATATGAATAGAGTTAAGTGACGGACTCTACATACTAGTATCACAAATATAAGTGAGATAAGACTCACAAACCCTCGAAATAAGACTCCTGGAATAAGCATAAGAAATAATCCCCATTGGTTTATGGCTAACTGCTCCCTGCTATATGACTAGGGGTAGGTCATACATTACTTAGATAACGTCTTGGAAAAATAATCCATGATCACATGATAGTGGGATAACTAGTCCATTCATAAAATTACATTAAATCCACCATATAAAGGATAATAAGATCAGTATAAGTATCAACATAACTAATAGTCACAACACATGATCTGAAAACTCAATCTACTATTAAAGAATCACCCACAAAAGTAGATACATGCAATAGCAAAAATAATAAGTCATAAAACAACTCCAATTGTGGTGCATAGTGAGTAGAAAATTAAGAATAAATTGATCTTGGATCAAATAAAGCAAGGGATGACTAGAGGCACACCAAAATCATACCTTTAATAATAGAATCCAAAGTCTCAACATCGGTTCTACAAGGTACTACATACAACTAACCACGTCCATCACCTGGCTAGGCACCTAATCGACCTTATATCCTGCCTTCTTGACAACCTCCTCGAGTACCCTAGAGACTACCCCTACAACCATGAGAACCACATCTAGCTGAGGTATGAACAGCTCTAATAGGGGAAGCACCCTAAGCTTAAACAACAATCTCCCCATGACTAGGGCAATCTTGTGAATAGTGACCAAAAGCTTCACAAGTATAACATGAGACATAATTTGAACAAGAACTGACAAATCTAAATAACTCAAAGTAACCACCATGCCTAGAATAACCTAATGATAAAACTCTAAAAGACTAACCACTACCCTTACCAGCGAGATCACAAGCACTAGACTAACCTTTATTAGTAATCTAAAGTATTATCTGAACAGGTCAACTAGGCAAACTCTAAGACTGATAAGATAGACACGGAGGATACCTACTCTGAGAATTACCATATTCGGGTTGGTAACTTTGATGGATCCTACTGAATTTTCCCTGAAACCTAGGTCTCTCACCACGGCCCTCACAACCCTCATGGTTCATCTCTTCCATCACCCAAGTGTGATTTGATACCTTAGTAAAAGATCTACCTACAACAACTAAACTCTTAGTAGACATACGAATAAGAAGTCTCAACTCTCTAACAAGGTGGAAAACTCTCTCATACTCAGTATGTATAATAGAAGTCGCATGCCTAACTGACTCATGAAAATGAGCTTCATACTCTATAACTGTCATAGAGCCCTGCTCCAATCTAGATTATTGGTCCCTCAAATGATCTCTAAGGCTACGAGTTATGTACTTTTCGAAGAACATCCTAAAGAACTGAGTCCAAAATAAGGAAGAAGATCCAGCTAGTCTAGAGTCCACAAAATCACTCCACCAATGTCGAGCAACCAAATACAAATAAAATATGGTGTAATTCACACCAGAAGTCTCAAAAAGGCCCAAATTATGGAGCCTATGCTCACAAGTAATTAGAAACACATACGTATCCTTGCCCGATACACCAAAACACCTAGGCGAAACCAATCTTAAGAATCTGCCCAATATTTTCTTCTCATCAGAAGACATAGCATGCTAAACAACCACTGGTAGAGAAATTGTCGGTGATGGAGGAACCTCAACTCTGGGAGTCGTAGCTACAGGTTGTACCCCTTCCTCAGTACCACTCTAATCTATAGACTGTGCACCATTAGCTTGTGCACCACTAACTTAACTCAAAAGTTAAACCAATGTATCCCTGAGCACTGAAGAAGAAATAAACCTTAGTAGAGCTTGGGTTGGTTCCTATCCCACGGCTGGCTGGGGCAGAAGAATCTTTGGTTCAGGAGTGGGAATAGGACTTAGGGAAGGCGACCTATCTTGGCCTCTAGCTGGGGACACATCATGCGGATTTCTATGACCTCTAGGTCATCCACGAATAAGAGTGGGATCCCTAGGCTCGATCTTAGAACCCTCATCTCACGTAGAGATAGCACATATCCTGACCATTTGTAAAAGAGTAAAGTCAAGGGAATACTTCAACAAACTAACTCAGACTCTTAGCATAATAGGAGTGAAAGAAGTGAAGAACTTCTAGGAATATCCCACAGCCTCCTGATGAAAGGAAACATACGTCATTATTTTAATCTGCAAGACTCTACTAAACACTTGCTCTTGTAACAACAATATCGGTGAAACCAAGGCTCGAATACCAATTTGTCATGATCTGATTTATGAGTCATAATGGCACCTACTAAATCCCGCCAGTAGGCAAACCAAAGATAACCCAGAGCTAACACAATAGGTTAATTCTGTAGGAAATGCCCATCATAGGTGAAATTCAAGAGAATAATTTATAAATAAGCTGAGAGTTCTAGATAGATAAAATATTCAATACAAGATACCATCCCACAACCTGGTAGAGCCAGTACAATAGCATCTAATGACAATAATAAAAATTTAAATATTCAAAGATAGTCAAAAACATCTACCTCAAAACAAAAGAATGAATATAAATATAGAGGGAAATGGTTGACTCGAACTCCAAGAGCTAACCCTATCTCTAAAAATCAATTACTACATAAATGTCGATCAACGGTGACAACTAGTACTAGGATATGCACTAAAAAGTATAGAAGCATAGTATAAGTACCAAAATAATGGGTACTCAGTAGGTATCATCCGCAGACTGAGGTAAATCATGATATAAGTATGATAACATGGAAGATATCATAACTAAGTCAAGGTACAGAAACGAATTTGAATCATCTCTAATACTATTGTACATAATAAGCAATTTAGCCAAAATAGCAATATAACATGAAGTATCAACACATGTCAACACCGTCGTGCAATATAAGTAAAAGAGAAATAATAATGCATCACAAGGCATTATCAATCACAAACTACAAAATTGGTTCCCATATGCCAATTGGTGCAGAAAATTAAATAACCCATCACAGACTCTCATATGCCTAAAGGGTATACTCAATGGTAGAATAAAGCAATCAACCACTATTATACCTAACCTTCATCGTCATTTAACCATCATTTTACAATTATCGTAAATCAGTTATTTACCAACATTTCATAATTTACCAATATAAAGCAACTGTATCATCAACCCTCAATAATTGTCACTTATTAGATAATAGAATCTTATTAACTAATTCATTTAATTACTAGTCATCATATAACTTCTAGTTGTCATTTAACAACTATTCACCATATATCCACTAACCATTAGTTATTAACTAGACATTATTTATTAACTAATCATCCTTTACCAATTAAACCTCGTTTATCAACTATTCATGATTAGGCACACATAAAATAGCCACATCTAATCCTTATTCATTACTAAGCATAAACTATGCCACTTGTCATTAATCAATAATTATCACTAATCCTCACAAGTCCACTAACTACCATAATTACTGCATTCGGGTTATATCTAACATTCCTAATATCAATATTATACCCAAACTACATATATATATATATGAATATAATTTCCTTACATAGGGAATAGCTGGACTCAAATTGGTTGTTGTACACATAGGAACATCAATATAATCATCCTCTAGCCTTATCGAGCATTGATAGCATCACAATATCCTTCGGACTTGCCGAGTTTCAATTTTTCATCATAATCATCCTCCAGCCATGCAGATTATCAATAGAATCATAATATCCTCCTGTCTAAGTATCAATATATCATGATAATATCCTCCATCCTTGTCGTGTATTAATATCATCATAATATCCTTCGGCCTTAACGGGGATTAATATATCATCATAATATCCTTCGGCCTTTTTAGGTATCAATATATCATCATAACAGTCCTCCGGCCTTGCCAGGTATCAATACATCATCATAATCATTTTCCAGTCTTGCCGAGTAAATAATCAATGTCATAAGTGCCAATATTATGAAGCATCAAGATTCCTAGCATAATTAATAACATAATTTCTCGTAAAATAAATAATCATATCTTCTAGCACAAATAAAATCACAATTGCTAACGTCATCAATAAAGATACTTTCTAACATGATTACTTGTATAATTAATTAATATGATCATAATCGTAAGAAATATCATGAGCAATGACTTACCAATAGTACATTTTATGGCCTATCATTAGCATAAAAGGTAGCTTATCAATAGTTTGAGAAGTAGCTAATCTATGGCATGATCTATAGCTTATTCATAGCATAGCCAATTATATAATTTATGGCTTAACCAATATCACAGTCAAGGGTTCATTCAATGGTATATTCGGTAGTCCGATCAATAGACAAGACAATATCTCAAGATAAGCTTAACCAATAAATCATACATATGGCATAATAGTTAGGCATTACTTCCTATGTCATTCTTCATAACCAACAAGTACAAAAGTTCCTTAATATTGCCTCAAAGGTCATTATCTAGGAATCTAATAAGCGTATAAGAGCTTCAAGAGAATGAATCATCAATCTTGGCTTAAGGTGGGTGAAAGAGCCCACTTCTAAATCCTCAAAATACATTCTAAGTCAAATACTACCCCCAGACAAAGATAAGGTATCTAAATCCTTCCTTAGATGTATAGCAAGCCATAATTAGTCCTAAGGTAAAGGTTCTTCTCAAACACAACAACTAAGCCAATATAGTAACTAATATAACTTTCCTTAATAAAGGAACTAAGGCCAATCATACCCTAAGCATAGGTGTCTAAAGTATGTTATTTAATATTGAGCAATCCAGGCATGCTAAGCATGAATAATAAAGTCCAATTCTTCTAAGGGTTAAGGAAACAAGCTAAGTATTTCAACTTTACAATTTTAATTTAGCCTAAACGGACCAACTAACTGAAGTCTTGCATTTCATAATGTTGAAACCCTGAGGGTTGCACCACACACTGAGGGACCAGGTCCCTCAAAGTCAATCACAGGAAAAATATAGTAAATTAACCAAGAATCAAATACAGGACAGGAAGAGTAAAAAAACAAGATTTTAACATGGAAACCCCTTGCTCATGGAAGGGAAAAACCACGGCTTTCCCTCAAAAGCACCTCAAAAATCACTATAATTAAACTCTTGATTACAGCCTTCACTGAACCTAACTCTAGGTTTCTTTTGCTTGTAATAACTCTACTGCAATCTCATCTTGTCAACACTGCCAAGGACCCTCTACACTAATTAATTCTAAACAGTATCAAAACTTAGGTAACTTTACCTAAGCACTCCCTTCTCAAGGAGAAAAGTTCATTACTCTTATAACATGAGTAATTCATTTACAAATCAAAACTCACTCAAGAAAAAATTCTCTTTAAGAACACATAAACAGCTAAGACTTGAGTAGTGTTGAAATGGGGTTTTTGTTGCCTCTCTTCACTCTTTGTATTTGCAAAAACCGTTTGATTAAGAAATATTTTTTTATTTTATAGATAAGTAATGATTAAGGGAGAAATATCATTGGACCAGGTGTCCTATTCAGTACAAGTAGCACCTGTAAGTTTGTTACACAAGAGGAAAAAACTATACAGACATGTGTGACAGTTGTACTTTACCATGAACATCCAGGGACCTGGTCTATTGCAGTTAGTTGCTTATAATCAAAACTACATATAATAATATCCCCCCTTTCTGATGATGACAAACTGACCATACAACTTTAAGCATATCTTTTACATTTAATCAAGATTACCACTCTGAATATGAAAGCTCCCCTATCATCATCTTCCACTATCATGCAACACAGGGACCTGGTCCCTTATTTTCATTTGTAGCAAAAACTCTAAGAACATGTTTTATTCCCTTTATCATTGTGCCTTACCATATTGTGCCTTACCATACTTCCCCCTATTAGCATGTACCATATAAGCACACATACACACATATATGGTCCCTACACATGAAGTCCTGGGCCTTACATATGAAGTCAGTATTCCCCTTTTTGGCATTATTGAAAAGGATTAACAGTAAACCAAGAATAAAGATAAGTACATACAAATTAACTCATGGCTACTAGGGCAACACTAACATGAAGAACGGCTTAAAATAAAGGAAACATATGAGGCCCACAAATAGAAATTCATTCATGATTAATTAGGATATGTACCATTACAATGTACCAAAAGATTTATAAAAGAAATATTTATAAAGGCCATAATAGAAACTGTCATAGGAAGCTAACACACTAAGACTCAGGTAGAAGAAAGCTTATGGGGGAGTGATTTTAGCACCATGTCCATTTTAGCAGCCTCAGTACCATGAGCATCCAATAACTATTTGGTAAGGTTTTTTACTTTTTTGTTTAGGTCTTGAACCTCACTAGTAAGTTCTCCAACCTTGACCTTGAGCTTCGCATTTTCTGCTGCAAGTTCTTCAGAGGCACCTGGTCCCTCTAAGGACAACCTTTGATTCTGCAGTTTCAAATGCATTATTTTAGTGTCCTTTGCTTCTAGCATAATCCTCAACTCCTCTATTTCTCTGGTTAAATTTTCATGAGAAACCAACATTTTTAATACTTGGGATACAATTCCAGCTTTCCCTTCTATACATTTATTTTATACTAATGTTGTCAAACTACACCTTTATGTGGCAATTCCTGGGGTCCCTTTAGTTCCAACAACACCAAAATGTTAAAATACTTTATTCTTGAAATACCCATAGGGCATTCCATGTTTTTCTTCCATCTCATAAGTCACCTTGTGCATATGCTTTATCATTATAGCAGGACAGTTTATCATCTCAAACTTACTCAAATATTCAATTAGAAATATATCAACTTCATAAGCTATAGTTCTTTTGTATTACCTAAGCAAGATGACCTTGTTTATGAACTCAAACACCAACTAGAACTCACTTGTGAGAAACTTCTTTCTCACCCTCGCTAGAGAAGTCCCTCTTACATTGGAAGCATTAACCATGAATTCAGTTGAGGGTTGTTGGTTCTCAATAGTTTTCTCCCTAATACCAGGCACATCTAAAATCTTTCCCAATATTTCTTTATCCAGCTTAAGAAGTTTTCCCTGCACTGGTGAAGTCAAACTCAAACCATCATTTGAGAATTCCATGGAGTAGTAGAATTCTCCCACTTCATCTTCAATGACAATGGGAGTTGGTTCATCTAAAAGATGTAACCAACCCTAATGCCTCACATATTCTACAAGTTATACCATTCCGGGTTTCTCATAAATCTTTGGATCAAAAACTCTTTCTTATAGCATCTTATTTATTTTTAGATTCTTCTTCCTTTGTTATATAGACATTATTTCTTTTCTGCTTCTTTCTTTTTGCTTTTTGTATCACCGTTAAGTTCTTTTATGATAGTTTTTTGTTTCTTGGGACTAGGTTCCTTAGAAACTTTCTTTTTTTACAACAATATATTTCTTTCTACTTATACTATGACTCCCAGAATTTGGATCAAAGGACCTGGTCCTTTCATCACCATGAACTTTTATTTTTTCTTCTTAGATACAATGACAATATCAGAATAATTTCTCTTATCTTCTCTCACCTCCATAACTTCAAGATTTTCTTCTTCTTATACAGTAGATTTCTTGAGTCCTCTTATTTTAGTGGTAGAGGATTTACTCTTCTTTATTTCAATTTCTATCAATTTCATCTCAAACCTTCTAGTGGAGTAAGATCTTGTAACTTTTATACCAGAGCCAATCAATTTTTCCTTCCCTTTACTGTCCTTTAGTATTTCACTTTCCAAATCAAGGGTTATTCATCTCTATCCTTTTCATGTTCCTCATTTAGATATAATATAAATTCCTCATCCTTTTTAAAGTTATCCTCTTTCTTTGTTATTTGCTCCTCTGTACAAGCTGAACTTTCCATGGGACCATGAGCAAGTAAGAGTAAATTCTCAGTTACCCAATTTATGTTGCTGAGAGATCAAACTTTTTTATAGGAATCACTTTGTCAACCAGATTAGCAAATATAGAGTTTGACTCAAAAAGGGTAGTAGAACCAGGTTCTTATAAATTATCTAAAATATTAGTAACTTTCAAATCCTCAGAGAAAACCTGGATTTGACAGGCATTTGAGGACTCTGGTTCTAAAGTAAGAGATCCTTGAAGAGTGGTCAGTTTACCACTCAATCGCACTTATTATTCATGCACATTACCTTGTTATGGATGAATAAATGAGATATAATTGCAATTAGATGCACTAATGTCCACTTCTTGTAGGCATAAAGCTAAAGGGGTGGAAGGATGTAGATTGGAGCTCAAAATAATCAAAAAGGAAACAAGAAATTGCAGTTGAAGACCTGAAATAGAAGGGCCGCTGCAGTCGTGGCTCATTGTCCACAACCGCGGTCAGTCAAGATGGGCAATCAACCACGACCGCAATCACAATCACGTAGTCACAGTCATAGGTAGACTTGTGCAATCGTGGCTTGGCGAAAATGTTCAGCCCAAGGGCAAAACTATAATCGTATATGATGATCCCAATTTGAACAAAAAGACTCAAACCCTAGTTTAATGAAAAATGCATTCTATCACATTCCTTCTTCACTAATTTTTAGGTTTAGCTCTATACTTTGTAGCCTTCATTTTTTGGAGAACAAGATATTGTATAAATTTTAGGTGAAGAATATATTGGAGACTTTCTAAGAGGAAGATTTTCTCACTTCAAGTGTTGATATTGTAAGAGAGCCAAGTTTGAAGTAACATTCGCTTAAATATTTAATAATTTATCTCAATGGAGATTATGGTATATCTATGCTTATTTATCTTATCTGTAGCTAAATCCCCCTCTTGGGATTATGTGTGAATAGGGGTTAAAGTGTGTGTGGGTTATAAGTGTTAGTATCCATTTGTTAATTCATGTTTATGGGTTTTATCATTTCTATGCCATGTCGGTTGGGATTTGATGTGTGAAAGCCCCAAATACCCACAGGTTTGATGAGCAGAAGCTCCAAGCTCTAGAAACCTTGAGGCCATATTTGAAAGAAGGGTTTTGGATGAACTTTAGGAATCCATATCATCCTCGAAAGAGGGATGCGGGGACCAAAGCAATGATAGACATTATGCGTGTAGTTTGCTAAATTTTCACTTTCTTAGACATAAGGGTGAATGTGAGGTTGACTATTCCATGGGTATCATCCTAGAAATAGGGATACCTAGATTGAGGTTGTGGTTACCAATTATTGAACACACCTATTAGGTATTAGAAAGAATCAATGGGTGAATGTTTGGTGTTTTGTTAAAAGACTAGCATCAAAATCTATAACTAAGCCTACCCATATTTGAATTACTAAATCGATGTTGATGACTAACTCCCATATGTCACTCCCTTAGTAATGCATAATTCCAAGATCCGTGCATATTTGTTAAAACTCTATGTATTCATAGCCCCGAATTTTTACTAGAAAATCCCAAAAAGAAATATTAGTGTAGGAACCTATCTCCCCCATTTTATCTTTTTGTACTATTTGTTTAAATTTAACTTGTATCTACCATTTTAGATTAATTTGATCGCCACTCATATTGATCCTCGTGGATTCGACCACGAATCCAAAGTTGGGTAAATATGTTGACGATGACTGCCTTGCACTTAAATTAACATGTAAGTTAAGTGTTATCAATCCTTTAGTTTGAAGAATCTCTTTTTTGATTAAATACCCAAAACCTTTGTTTAGGTCATCTATTAGAATAGAACATTCACTAGGATTTAGAGTTTTGACTAGAGCAAATTCACTTAGGGTCTCAAAAGTCTCATAGGAAGGATTGACAGGTAACGTACTTTGTGGATCTTGAGAATGATCAGAAGATAACTCTTTCATGGGGTTTGAAGAATAGGGAATTTTAGATATTTTGAACTTTTAAGAAAGAAAGAAGGACCAATTTTTATTGAGAAGGAAAAATAATGTTTTGAGTTAATTATGAAGAGAATGAAATTGGAGGGTTTGAATTTATAATTAAAGAGATGACCATTGATATTTAAGATATAGTTTTTGAATAAATGTGTTTGATGACAACGGGTGTGACTCTTCATTTTTGAACCAAGTTGACAGCTTTTTTTCATAGAGGATTGGACATGTGGCCGTTTTTAAACAGAAATTTTATAAAAATTTAAGGCATATTATTTTGGTACTCACCTAAGAGATGGGACCAAGTCCCTCTCTTTTTGAGTGAATTTTAAACTTGTTTTTGCTTCAATTGTTTCTTTCCAAAGTTGTCCCCTTAGGTGTATACCTGCAAAGGTATGATACTGGGTTAGATTAGCATGCACCTACTTTATCATGGATACTTGTCTCCTTGACATAGCCAAATGTTGGAAGAGACACTGATTCAAATGTTATTCATTCTAATGAAGCTTCTTCTTCTGAGATGGATTTCCTAGGGACCAGGTACCTTGAAATCAAATATTTCAAAATATGACACCTCCACCTTGGAGTTCCCTTGAGAAAGAGATAATACAGTCAGATCTACTGAAATTAAGCACTGAACACCCACTTTTAATGAACATTCCTCACTGTAATATCTGTTATCCAACCTAAAATCATGATCACTTTTTGGATTTAGGAACCCACTTGAGTTTGAGTTCCTAGTAATAAGACAATGGTGTGATCAAAACTTTCTTGGTCCATCGAGGTAGAGTATTCTTCCTCGCCTTTTTCAGAGACTTAAACCCCTTATGTTGTGTACTCTCCTGTTGATCATATATGAAATCATTTATTCTAGCTTTTATCCAACTCTGGCAACTTTCCTTAGAGTGCCTATTCTTTCCATATTAAGAACACATAGGATTGAGATCCTTGTTTCTAACACCATTGATAGTCTTTCTTTGACACCTAAAAGGTTAGGATTATCCTTGATAGCATAGTTCGTTGCCACCACTAACACCCTGACTAATTATATTAGAGAGGATTTGTGAGAAGTAGTCCATTAAACAGATTTGTTCAACTTTTTTTTCAAGTAGACCAGGTCCCTCTCTAACTCTTCATTCCTATGAAGTGCAGACATAAGGTGTTTTTGAGAATCCCTCATCCTTTTTCAAGATCAATTTGAAGCCTTGAAGCTTCTTTCTTCCCTTTTTCATCTATCTCATTTTCTTTCTTTAGATTACTCATCAAACTCGAATTTCTAGATTTTATTTTTGTGTACAACTCTTCCGTTTCAAAATTTTGTAAATCTAAAGCAATTAAATCATGCTCTTGATTCTCTACTTTTTCTTCTAAGGTATTCTTCTTAATAGTTAGTTCACATACTGAGTCTATCAACACATTTTCCAGCCTTATAATCTTTCTAGCAGTGTAATTAACTAGATTCTCCTTAATATCAAAAAGATTTACCTCCTTTACTTTTTCATCTTCTGTGTTTCCCATGAATGCAAAAAAGGAATCATAGATAACTTGACTGTCTTTCACTGCTAGCATAGAAACATCTCCAATCTTTTCATCTTCACCTGAATCGCTGGAGGAGTCTCCTCATGCTGCCAAAGCTTTCTTTACAGCATCTTAGTTGCTTCCTTCCTTTTTGAATTTTCAAGGACCTGGTCCCTATTCTTTTTTTTACCACCTCCAGTCTTGAGATACCTCTGGTAATCCAATTTGTGCCATGGACATTCCTTAATGAAGTGCTCAGGACTTCCACATTAATGACATACTTCAACATTGCTTCCTCCTTTGATATTGCTTTCTCTTCTTTGGAATTGACCACACTTCCGCATTACCATGACAATTCTCTTTACCAAATAGGCAACATCAGTGTCTTTTTTGTTGAATCAAGTTTGGAAGCTGTCAATGCCAGGGATTTTTCCATTTTTGCTTCATTTTTCTCCATCTCTTACTGCTTTTTGAGCTTATGGATTTTTAGATTTCCAATCAGTTCATCCATAGTGAGGGTCTTCAAATTCTTTGCTTCAGTTATGGCATCTACTTTGCTTTCCTAAGACATAGGAAGAACCCTAAGAATCTTTCTCTCTTTCTTGTATATTATAATCACTTCTCCCAAGTAGTGAAGCTCATTAGTAATAGAAGTGAATCTTGTATACATTTCTTGGATGGTTTCTCCTTCTTTCATGGTGAAGGTTTCATACTGAGTACTCAACATGTCTAACCATAGAATCCTTCACATCAGTAATTCCTTCATGAGTAGTCCTCAAGCAATCCCAAATCTCTTTGGTAGTTTCTCAAGATGAGATCTGATTATATTCATCAGGCCCTATGTTACAGACTAACAATTTTTTGATCTTGTAGTTTTTCGATATCTTTCTTCTATCTTCATATCATATTCTCTCTTACTTTTTACTACCATTCTTGTCGTTTCTTCTTCTTTGACTTATTTAACTGGAACATGAGGACCATCAAGAATTATATCCTTGTTCATGGGTCGGTTATTGGTCAAAACCAAAACCAAACCAACTTTGTCGGTTTTAAAATTTCTAAAACCAAACCAAACCAAATAAAAAATAACCATCAGTTTGGTTCTTGTCAGTTTAGTTCACTTTGGTTTGGTTTTTTCGATTTATAACTTTAGCTAACGATAAAAGTTGAAAATTTAAAAAACAAATCCAATCTAACATATGAGATGTCAACTGAGTATTGTATCTCAACCTTGAAACGACGATGTCAATTGAGTGCTATACTTTAGCAAAGCCATGACAACACCATATGAACGTTTCTAAAAATATATCTAAAAACAACATTTAACAAAATGATATGATAAAAAACCCCAAAAGGTGAAAACATAAATGTCTTACTCAACAAAGTTCAAAAAGAAAGTTAAAATTAGTGATTGTTTATAGTCTAATGAATCTCATCTGTAAATTTCAATATACAACAAGATATTATTTTCACAATTAGTATCATTTGTCATTCAAAATGCAAAATTCATTTACAATCTCATAAGATACTGTCAACTAGATAAAGACATGTGACTGAATGTGTTACGACCAAAGTTAAATCATGATTAAAATATAAAATGTAACAAATATTTAGATTGTATTTATGAATAATATATAAATAATTATTATATATATATATATATATCAGTTCGATTTGGTTATTTTTTTGGTTATTTTAGAGTAAAATCAAACCAAACCAAATTAGTATCGATTTTTTAAAATTCAAAACCAAACCAAACCTAACAAATATCAGTTTTTTTAATCAGTTTAGTTTGGATCGCGGTTCAGTTTGGTTAAGAACCAAATCATGAACACCCCTATCCTCAGCCATGATGAAATCAAACATCCTAGTTTTTCACCACCCATAATACTACCCATTGAATCTTGATGGCCTAGTGGTAGATTGTCCAACTTCTAGATTAGGTAGAGCATCCATGATAGCGAAAACACTCTAGGTGTGAACCTGTTTGAGTGACTTGGTGATCTAATACCAATTATTGGAACCCTGAGGGTTGCACCACACAGTAAGAGACCAGGTCCCTCAGAGTCAATAACAAACAAAATAAAGTAAAGCAACTAGGAATCAAAAGACAATGCAGGAAGAGTAAAAACACAATATTTTAATGTGGAACCCCCTTGCTCAAGGAAGGGAAAAATCACGGATTTCCCTCACAAGCACCTCAAAATACACTATAATCAAACTCTTGATTACAACCTTTACTAAACCTAACTCTGGGTTCCTTTAGTTTTCAATAACTCTTCTACAAGCTCATCTTGACAACTCTACCAAGGACCCTCTACACTAATTAACTTTAATTAGTATCAAAACTTAGGCAACTCTATGTAAGACTCTCTACTCAAAGAGAAAATTGCATTACTCGTATATCACGAGTAATTTATTTACAAATCAAAACTCACTCAAGAATTTATTTAAGCATACATAAATAGCTAAGAATTGAGTAGTGTTAAAATGGGGTTTTTACTGCCTCTCTTTACTCTTTGTATTTGCAAAAACCATTTGATGAAGAAGCATATTTTTTCTTTTATAGGTGAGTGATGATTAGGGATGAAATATTAGTTGACCATGTGTCCTATTCAGTACAAGCAGCACCTGCAAGTTTGTTACACAAGAGAAAAAAGTTGTCCAGACACGCATGCCAGCTGTACTGTACCATGAACATCAAGGGACCTAGTCCCTTGCAATTAGCTGCTCATCATCAAAACTACATATAACATATAAATCCACCACCTAAAATCCATCTCAAATCTAACAAGATATCATAAACATACTATGACATAACTTAGTCTAACAAAGGATAAACCTAGCCTAACTCGATGCCGAAGAAAGCTCAACAAATCATTAAACCACTATTTTTCCTTTTTGAGAAGCCTCCTTAAGAATCCAAGCTATCAAAACATATTCTACTCATAAATACGAGAATAATGATACCCATAATGCACTATTATGCATTGGGTCCAAAAATCATCTCAAAAACCCAATCTGGATCCCACTTACGAAGATCGTATTTTAAAACCAACCCAACATTCAGACAAGCTCAAGGAATCACTATCCTCAAAATTGGTGAAAACTAAGCTAAATTAGGGCTAAAATCAAGCCCTAAAGGTTTTGAAATTTTGAATAATAAATCAAGAAATTTCCAAGAATAGGGTGAATTCTTACCTTAAATCAGGAGACATTCGCAAAAATAGATGTTAATCTAGCTTCTCTATCACCAACAAGCTTCAATTTAAAGCTATCACACTATTTTAGGATTTTTAGCTCTCAAGAAAGTGATGAAGAATGGCCAAAATCATGGAAAATAGATCATTTTATACCTAGTCTAGGTACTCGGGAATTGCTATCGCGACCCAAGTTGTGCGATTGCCACATCTTATGGCTGCACAGACCAGTTGTGATTGCAACCTCCCCTCCGTGATTGCACTAGCTTTTGGCTACTCAGGCTGGTTCCGATCACAACCCATGCCCTGCGATTGTACCACTATGATCACAGCTCTATGATGGTGATAGCAACTGCACTAAAAGATAGTTGAAGACTTAGAAATCTTCCAAGGCTCCGCCAAGGCCTTAGTATTCATCTAAAATCTCATATACACAAATAAAATATGTAACCATACCAAATTCAATGTTCCAAATGTGATTTGTTTCGACCAAATTTGGGTCTCATACCCATATTTCTAATTTCTCACTTTTTTACCAATAGGTCAAAATGAGCCTCGGTGCCTCAGAACCCAAACCAAAGGTTTATGTAACCTAAAATTGATATTATTGAGTCGCTGGCGTAGTTAGAATTTGTATACAAGACCATTTTACTAAATTTTTTGCCCAGAGGCTATTTGGAACTAGCGAAGACTTCTAAACAGGGAATTGGCTCTAAAAAGAAATCAAATGCCCGGTAACCAAACTATCCATCCAGCAAGTCATAAATGACTTAGGGTAGCTATGTAAAAGCTCTAACGGTAAAAATAAGAGAAAATATGGAAAATAACCTAAAGGTTCATTACACTCCTGTAGCAAGGTTGGAATCCATTCGCATTCTCTTTATAATTTCCTCTTTTACACATTTTAAATTATATCAAATGGACGTAAAGAGTGCTTTTCTAAATTGTTTTATTAATGAAGAATTCCTTTTTAAACAACCTCCGAGTTTTGAAAATCCATCGTGTCCAAATCACTTTTTTATACTCTTAAAAGAACTCTATGGTTTCAAACAAGCTCCAAAGTCTTGGTATGAGAGATTGAGTATGTTTCTTTTAGATAATAATTTTCAGTGAGAAAAAATTGTACTATGCTTTTTGTTCTAAAATCAAGACTTAAGCATTATTATGTACAAATTTATGTGGATGATATTATCTTTGGAAGTACTAAATCCTCTTTGTGTGAGAATTTTGCAAATCTTATGAAGGGATAATCTAAAATGAGTCTCATTGGAGAACTCACATTCTTCTAGGGGATTCAAATTAAGAAAACTCCAAAAGGAACCTTCATCATTCAAACTAAATACACAGAAACTTATCAAAAAGTTTGGTATGGAAAAAGGAAAAGCTTTTGGAACCCCTATGAGTTCCTCATCAAATCTTGATTAAGATACATCAGGAAAACATGTGGATGAAAAGACCTATAGAGGAATGATTGATTATCTACTCTACTTGACTTTAACTCGACCCGATATCATGTTCAGTGTTTGCACATGCACAAGATTCCAGTCAGCTCCCAAAGAGTCATATTTAACTGTAGTAAAGTAGATTGTTCAATATCTCATTAGGACTCAAGACATATGACTATGGTACCCCCACTTCCCAAACTTTGATTTAACTGGCTATTCAGATGCTAACTCTATAGGTGATAAAAATGACCAAAAAAGCACTAGCAGTACCTGTCAAATTCTTGGAGAGGCTTTAATCTCATAGCATAGGAAGAAACAAACATTAGTCGCATTGTTAACTACCAAAGTTGAATACATAGTCATTGGCAACTGCAGTACTCAGGTATTATGGATAGTACATCGATTACTTGATTTTGATTTATCATTTGAATCAGTGTGAATCATGTATGATAACACTAGTGATACTAGTGTGTCCAAGTACATTGTGCGTCATTCTAGGGCTAAGCATATAGATATTAAGCATCATTTTATTCATGATCATGTCGAGAATGGTGATTTTATGTTAAAATTTATTGATTCATAAAACCAACTTGCTGATACTTTTACAAAACCCTTTATTCAAGAACTATTATCTTTTCTTAGAAAAAATCTCGGCATTATTCGCATTTATGATATTTGATTGGTATCTAATTTTCTCACAAAATCTTTTAATTATGTGCATAATATATTTTCCCTCTTTTCACATGGCTTTTTTAATCATTATCTCTATTTCATTAATTACCTCTCCTTCTACGTCTGTTTTTTTACCTTGTTCAAATTTTCTTGCCATTTTATCTTCCCAATGGGTGTGTTCTTTCCTTTCTATCAGACCCTTTCACCTTCATATCAATTCAACTTCTTTCAGGTCCTTTTTATATCCGCCTTCTTCTATCAATTTTTCTCATCCCTTTCCTTATGAAAAAAATAAGATCTATGGCCAACCTAAAAAAAACCTCATCGATTATCTCTCTGATAATTAAGAACCGATTTTCATTGCCAGTTCTTCTAAAGAAGACCTCGCTCACTCTTTCCATTCTTCTAACCCTAAAAAATATGACTTTTTTTGCTCAAAATCATCCCATAAAAAATGTCACTCAACCTGTCTAGAAAATCTTACTCTAAAAGACATGCACAAGTTCTGGACTGCTTCCCATCTAGAGAATTTTGTTGCGTTCAGAAGTCTCTCAGTAATGTCTGAAAGGGTTGTTAATTTTTAGTAGTTGAAGGAATATCACTGCAATGTAAGTCCTCTGTTTAAGACCTAGGATTTATCTCTTGTTTTTTATTTAAGAGGATCAAAAGTTTAAGAGAATCCAGTCAGAATGTTCTATGCAAATCTCTGTATCTCTAAAGACAGTGGTGAACTAGAAACCCTAGTTCTAGGGACAAGGATTATTCTAAATGATATTCTATTTGAGAAAGTTTTTTTATACTAAATTTTCTGGAGTGGTTCCTTTTATGAATGGCATTTGGCCCAAAAATTTGAAGTTAGTTTTGAAGAAGTGAAAGAAATAATTGCCCAACCTGAGGTGAATCTGCCTAATTTCGGACCCCTATCTCTGTGCTTCACACAGAATTATGGCCTACATCATTGCTACTACCCTGGTTCCCTATAAAGGATCTCTTAGTAATGTCACTTCTAGAGATATGTTTATCCTGTATTGCATGATTAAGAAATACAAAATCAATTGGGCATTGTGGTTTCGCGAATACATGTTGGAAAGTGCAACTGAATCTCATTCTTCAGCAAGTTTGTCGTATGTGTTGTTAATTAATCGAATCATTCTCTATTATTCCATTGATCTCTCATATTTTCCTATAATTGAAGTCTCTTCCACCTATGACTCCAAAACCTTTACTAGCATGGGATGTGTTCTAGTTGGTAATGAATGGTGTGAAAGGACTTTGTGAAGTCAAAGTCTAGTCTCCCCAAGGTAAGTAAATTTGATGCTAATCCTACTTTTACAGTGGTGATGAAAATAGAAGAAATTACAGAGTCACTGAAAGTTATTGAAAAAGAGATGTTGGGTCTTCCGGGGTCAATCACTAAGCTGCTACAGTTGGGGAAAAACACTAGTACTAGCGTGGGCAAAATGCATATTTCACTTGATGGACTCAAACAGTATTGAGTCAAAATGTTTGACAAGTTATTCAAGAAAGTCAACTCCATCAAATGTGAAGCCAACTCTTCCCATAACGAGCTTTTTATTTCAATCCAGAATTCCTACTCCAACTTCTCAAGAATGTGGAATACTCCTATAAGAGATTCTGTCACAACATGCATAATACCCTTACCTATTTTCTTAAGAATCATTGACTCTGTCCTCTAATACTACTCTTCATTCAAAGGGGGCATGTACTCTTTCTTTTGCTTTTGGACTATATCAGGGGCATTATCTTTCCCTTATCTTAACTGCATAATTTTCTTCATTGTTTAAACCTATCTACATTTCATGCATATTTCTACCTATTTGTTTTCCTGCTTGTACTTTTTTATTATGCCAAATGGGGGAGAATCCACACATTAGTAAGGGGAGCTATCAGTAAGGAGGATCTAGCTACGATCAAGGGGAGCCACACGAATAGGGAAATGAACTGATGTTTATTTTTTTGTCATTATAAAAAAAGAAAGATTTTTAGCCTCGTATAATCACCTAATATATTTTAATAATGACAAACTAATGAAATAAACATGCAGGACCTACCTTAGAGGATCTCAAAGTATGGAACGGAAGATATTCACATATGGAGCAAGCAATGAAGATCTCAGATGAATATTGGAAAGAACTAAATCAAAGATTTGGCTAAGTTGGTGGAGCTTAAAATATTTGACTACCTTGGAGGAGCTTAAAATATGGAATCAGAAGATATTCACACAAAGAGCAATTAATGAAGACTTTGGACCAAGTTTAGAAAGATTTAGAAGGGCAATCAAAGATCTCGACAACCAATGATTGACACTGAAAGGAGGAAATCAGTACGGGGCAAAATCTCATAAAGACCAAGCAAAGAAAGAGATCACATTTTCTATAAGGACATATATGAATATGACCCTTCAGTCTGGAAAAGAAAAACATATCACATGCATGGATATATCTGATATAGGCATACTGATGATATGAGTCCTCAACCAAGAAATCCATACAAATCCTTGATTAAAAGAAACTCCTTTGGGTTTTCCTTTTAGAGCAAAGAGGCAGCATGAAGACTATATAAGTGCATAGAGAACAAAAGGATGAGCATGCAACTTCACTGGAACTACAATTCATTCTCATCTTTAATTCTTCATAAAGCTTTGTAATTCTCTCAGTTTATAATTGGACAAAAAGAAGAAAATAGATTCAGTCCTGAGTTATACTAGTTGACGTTGTGTCACAAGAACTGGACAATGTTAAGTTCAGATCCAGGACTTGTCCATTTACGTTGTAACCCAAGTTTCATGTCAAGCTCAATGAAAACTCTTGCAACCCAAGGGGACTGGAATAGGCACCACACTGGTGATCCGAATCAGTATAAAAATTCTCTGTCTTCCTTTATACTTTATCTTTTGTCTATAATTTATTTCAAGTTTCTCGCTTATACTAACTTGCAAGAGAGTTGACTGACCAGGTTGATCAGTTGACTCGAAAAAATTTTAAACCCCCCCACCCCTCCCCCACCTCTTGAATTTCATCAGTTAAATCACTTGAAGAGTATATCATGATTGTTAGATAGTCCATAGCCCTAGATGAATTTTATCTCAATGATAACATAAAAATCTGTGGTTTCTTGGTTAAAGTTTTCTTTTTAATTTTAGTTAATTTATAATTATGACTTTGTAGTTTATTTCTTGTTTAGATAATTAACATTAGTTCAATTTGGTTAATGACTAACCATAAGTCCCTATGAGTTTGATATTGACTTTTAATCATTTTATTATCTGAGATCGCGAGTATTTGCGTCTGTGTTTTGGAGCAAGAGTCCTAAACCAGGTGCCTTTCTCTTTACCCTTTTGAGTCTTCCGAGCGTCGAGTTATTACAGTCAAAAGAGTTCTAAAGTAATATATGTTCTTTAATTTCTTCAACATTCAGAGAATAAAAATAAGAAAGCCAAAAAGTACGTAGAGAAATGTATGACTAAAACGGTAAGACTTCGGGGACCTTCCATCCCAGAGTATTCAACTTATCAATTAGAATGTTATTCTATAGATGTAAAACAGAAGTTGCGTAACAATCGAGTTGTCCATACACAATAATTTCTTGAAACAAGGATGTTCACTAAATGGTCATTTAGAAATTAGCAGCAGACGAACTACCTCGTATCTGTCTTCAATCCTTGTATATATAACCCATTTGATTACAAGCAGAAGTGAAACCCCCATCAATAACCAGATTGTGGCCAGTCACAAAACCAGATTCATCACTGGCTAGAAACAGCACAGCTTGTGCCACATCTTCAAATCTTCCACCTCTCCCACGTAGAAGACTCCCTCTTTCACCCACAATCGAACTCACTTCATCAGGCCTCAGCTCCATGTTACCAAGAAACTTTTTAAATTCACTCACAAGCATCTCGGAAGGGACACCATGAGGAGAAATACTATTAACTCGAATCCCGTGAATGCCTAACTCACAAGCTGTGCTCCTGGCAAGTCCTAGGATTGCCTCTTTCGACATTGTGTAGGAATGAGATGCCAGTCCACCCATGATAGCAGCCGAACTTGATGAACATATGATCGAGCCTCCATGTTTGCCTGAACAATTTAGAATGAATCTAAGGCTTCAATTTGTATGTACTGTTTTGACTTGACACGAAATTAAATATATCTAAAATATACCAAAATGTCCTGTAGTCTTAAACATGTCACGTAGAAAGTTAGAATTAGAGAGTTGGAAAAAAAGGAAAGAGACATTCTTTCTCTTTCCAAAACGAACTAAAAAAGAAAGTAACAAGCAAATGGAATGGAGGGAGTATATTCCTTTTTGCATATGTACTTATATATATCGATCATGGGTTAAATCCATATATCAAACACACTCTAAATCCGCTTGCCTGCTATCATTGTCCGTGCAGCATGCTTGATCCCATGTACAACCCCATTAAGATTTATAGCAAGGAGTGCCATCATCTGATCTATTTTGATGTTGGTAATGCTCCCTCCAAAGCCTGCTATTCCAGCATTGTTGAACACGATATCTAATCTACCTTTCCATTCCACTGCAAGTTTCACAGCTGATTCCACTTCTTCTTCTTTGGAAACATCACACTGCACATAGCGACCTCCAATAGATTCAGCTAGACTTGCACCCAGTTCACTCAGTATATCTGCAATGACAACATGAGCTCCATTTTCAGCAAAAACTCTTGCTGTTGCTGCTCCTATTCCTCTCGCACCACCCGTTATAAGTGCAACTTTTCCCCTAAGCCTGACAAAATGGAAAGAGTTTGAGTTCTATGCACTGATAATTAAAAAATATTTATATAATTAGCTCGCTAATTCTTCAAGATAAATATTACTAATAGGTAACCTGGTAAAAATAATGACGTTATCAAAAGTTAAAGATCCAGTTATATCAGTGTATATAACTTAAATTCAATGAAAAATCGATAAACAGGCTCAAAGTTTGTTTTTCAAAATCAGTAAGACTAACCTCTTCTGGGATAACATTTGTACTGAAGTGTTCTCTGTTTCACCATTGTAATCCATTTTCATCCAAATATAAGACAACAACAACTGGTCAAAGATGATAACTCTGTAGGAATAGCAAATGCAAATGAAATCCCAATGAAAAGAATCGGACCAAATATATCTATTATCAAAGAATCCAGAAAGACTTAAAATAAATTGATGTCACATAATTCTTGTTTTACAACTACTTCCTACCAGGATATTGCTATTATATATAGAAAAAGAAATGCATTGCACGCCTGGATCTTCCTTTGGAAAAATATCCACTCATATTTTTTTTTAATTATATAAAAGAGTGAAGAGTGGGATGACCAAGGGTATATTTATAATTTCAAAAAAAGTTTTATCTTGCTTATTATGTTTTAGGCATCAAAGTTTGACCATAAATTTTTAATGACAAAAAAGTCAAGCTATTTTCACTTTTGGTAAATGTCAATCACATCTCAATTGATATAATATCTTACATAGATCCACATAAAATATAGAATTAGTTGTTATTTGCATATTTAATACCCTACAAGTGAAATAAAATAATAAAAAAAATTATAAATATTCAAATTATAGTCCATACATTCAATTTATTTGACTTACTTTTTGTATTTAAATTTATTTCAAAAAATTGTCTCTTTTTTTAAACCATTGAATTATAACTTTTCACTTGTCATATTTAACTACACAAGATTAAAATAGATTTTGAGACATTTTACATGTTATTAATTTAAGATATAAGATTGAAAATTAAATTTTACTTTCTTAAACTTCGTATCAAATTAAAATCAAACAAAAAAATTGAAACCAATAAATACTCAATTTCAAATTTAAAAACTTTCGGATATTGAAAGATAATTTTAAAAGCTTAGCATAAATTATACACTACAATATAAATAAACCTTAAGACTATAACATTTCTTTATATTATCAATTTATACGACATAAACTCATTTAATACCTATTTTCGGTATTCCCTTTTCATGAACAATTTTCCAGCTATTAAGAGATTATCTTAGAATTTATCATCTTAAAATCTTAGATTGTTTCATTGTGAAAATTAACATATGAGATATTCATATGAATAAAAATAAATCGATTGTCTTCCTGAAAAAATAAATTATTTAATTTAATTTACTCATATACTATAATTTAAGACTATATATTCTTTATTGAAAAAATTAACATATGAATAATTTTGTCATTGATTTAACACTATAGATTGTTTCATTATGAAAATTAACATATGAATAATTATGTCAAATGTATCAAAATGTCTTTTATCTTGTGGTTCTTAACATAACACGTGGAAAGTTAAAACTAAAGTATTGCCAAAAAAAAGTTCTATTCTTTTATAAAAAAAATTCAAATGGAAAATAGGTCTCTATTTTTAAAATTGAGAGAGTAACCAACATCTACAAGGCATTCATATATCCACAGTTCACATCATTCAAAAATAATTTCAAGGTAAACTTTTTCATGATATCTAAAATAATTTTAAAATACAATTTGTTAAACCTTACAAAATAATTTAAGTAATTAGTTTTGTTCATACTTTATTATGATATATGAGAATTTATGTGATAATTTTTTTATTAAATGTAAATTTAAATAATATACTTAAATCAAATGGAGAGAATAATATTAAATTTAAAAAGAAATTATAGTTGAAGTTTTTTCCATTTAAATATTTTTTTTCAATCGTGATGTCCAAACAAGCTTTCTCTCCTCTTAACTAAATTCACGGAATAAACAAGATACTTTTTCGTGTAATAGTCATTATTATTTTTTTATTTTTTTGTCTAAAATTATTGATAGTTAATTTATGTTTAAGGTAAAACTTACAAATATAACTAAGGGTATAACAGTTTTTTCATAATTTTTAAAATATTTTCATATAATTTTTTTATGTTAATCCCACTACAACTCTATTTTAAATGAAAAATATAGACGTAATGGTCATTTCATTAGAATCTTTTCAATGTCATTCATGATGTAATTTTTCACATTAGTTTTACACACCTCAACTATAAGTCTATTTTAATATGTAGTAAAAAAAAATTAAATGCATTATGATCAGAATGTTTATTATAATACATCCTATGTCTCAATTCAAATAATATATTTTTCTTTTTAATCAGTTCTAAAAAAGAATTGATATTTTTTATTTGATTAGTATTTTACAACGTTATCAATATTTTAGTCATGTCGAATTTTATTATTTGTTAAAAGCCCACAAACTATTTAAGGTCAATTTATTTGAAAGATAATTTGAAACATTGCGACATTCTCCCATATATCTTAAATTCAATGTCTAATTAAAATGTTATAAATTGGAATAAAAAAGGACGTAGTTTATAGGAGTATGTGCAAATACTCACATTTATTTCAAAAATATAAAAAAAAGTAAAATTAATTTTGGTCACACATTTAATTGCATAAAATATTGATTACTATATTATAGTAAGATAATAAAAAATATTCATAAACATTGAATAAGTGTTTATCTATCAAACACAATAAGCGATTCCTCTGTAATTCCAAAACTTCACATGATACTATCATTACAAAGATTTGCACTATACATATAATTTATGAAACCATAATTATTTACTAAACACCTATTCAAATTATTTTAAACAACTTATTTAAAATGTAATATTAACTTTCTCATGTTAAATTAGTACAATATATATCATGTTAACTTTTGTTAATTCTTTTGATTATTTTTATTTGAGATATTAAATTTTCCTATCAGGTAGACATATCACTTAAAAAGAAATTTCTTATTTATTATATTAAATTGGTCTCCTATTTTTAACGTATATAAGACAAGACATAAAGGCAATCCTTTAACATTATGATTCATTAAAATGTTCATCCAGTAGGTCCTTATTTTCGTTTGTTAAACACCCATAAAATAAATTTAAATATATTTAAAATCAATTTATGTATGAATTAGTATCCCTTTATCGCTTCGTATGATCTACATAAAATGTTAATAAATAGATATTTATAATTTTAATCTATTCTCTTGTATAATTTTTAGATAAAGTAGAAAAAGAAAAACATTATAATTAGTTGTTTATTCTCTTGTGTTTGACCTGATGTTAAAATAAGCATTAGAATATATGATATTTTAATGTTAATTATGAAGCCTTAAATAAGTTGTAAGCTATTGTTTGATTTTATAAAGATAAGAAGTTATATTTTATTATATATTTAAAATCAATTTATGTATGAATTAGTATCCCTTTATCGCTTCGTATGATCTACATAAAATGTTAATAAATAGATATTTATAATTTTAATCTATTCTCTTGTATAATTTTTAGATAAAGTAGAAAAAGAAAAACATTATAATTAGTTGTTTATTCTCTTGTGTTTGACCTGATGTTAAAATAAGCATTAGAATATATGATATTTTAAGGTTAATTATGAAGCCTTAAATAAGTTGTAAGCTATTGTTTGATTTTATAAAGATAAGAAGTTATATTTTATTATATAGTGTGATCTCTACTTACATTTCTTTTTGTGTTTGTTCAAAAATATTAATGATCATTTTTTTTTTTTGAAAAATTAATTAAATAGCAATAAATATATTTAAAATTATAATATTGGGCCCGTAAATAGGCCCAATATTATAGTAATCTTGAAAGGGAAAGATGGTTGGGGTCTCTGTTTTTTTTTCACAACTTCACTTTTCTTTGATTATCTTGAAAATCTCTTCATTTTTCTTTATCTTTCAAAAGCAAATTGTTGTCCCTGCTAAATTGTACTCACTCTCTATCAATTTATGTGGTTTGGTTTGACTTAATATGAAATTTAATAAAGAAAAAAAACATATTAAATTTCTGATTTAAAATAAATCTAAGATGTTTGTATAACTATAAATCATTTTATTTTAAAATGACATTTTAAAATTAAATTGTTACAAACACATAAATGTGTCATTTTTTTTTAAATGACTAAAAAAAATGAGTCATAGAAATTGCGACAGAAGAGGTAAGACATAAGTAAATCTGACTTGTACACGAAAAATAGTTAGTTTTTATATCTGATAATACTATTTCATTAATAATTTATATGTTTTCTCAAGCTTAACATTTTGAAATTTAACACAATGATCAACATGAAAAATATGAATAGTGATATGTTCCATTTAGCTTTTAGAAATTACTAATAGAACTCTATTTTAAAATTGCAAAAGATACTATGTATGAAGTATTTTATTTTGATACAATGGGGTCTAACCCGCTTTTCACTATAAACTAGATGATGTATCCCGTGCGGGCCCAACATTTTTTTGTTTAAAAATATTTCATGAGTTATTATTAATTAAACATCTTATAACCCTTTAAAATGAAAAAAATATAAATATGCTTTTTGTGTTATGACAAGAAAGAGACAAATTTTCATATATTATTTTTCTTTTTAATTATGTTTATTTATTTTTGATATCTTAGTAATTTCTCAGAATTATCAATCACTTTTTAATAATTCTTATTAAATTTGGAACTTTGCATGATAATTTACAATATATTAATTTTTTTAACTCGATTTATAATATTATTATATAGGTTTTAATTTTTTTATTATTTTTAAAAGGGTTGTACACCACTAAATTTAAAAATTGATCAAATTGTCCTAAAAATATTATTTATAACATAATTTCTTATTAAATTTAAAATATATAGCTATACTTTTTTAGTATTTTCAATTTTTTTAAAAAAAATTTAGTTCCTTTGTAATAGAAATTATTTATCTTTCATATTTTTATCTCGTTTCGTTTCTTTTTTTATTGAAAGAATTCTTAATTATATATTCATGTATTTTGAATTTATGTAACATTGAATTTTTAGTGAATCAAAAAGAGCATCAAACTAAATTTGATCATAGATGAAGTAGTATACTCCTACATAATGATACTTCTCATGCTACATATATAAAATGACTATATATTTTTTAAAATTATTTTTGAAATTATTATCAAGTAGTGTATTAAAGAGGGAGGTCTTTTCATATACAATTTGAGAGTATTTTAACATTTTATTACAAAACAATAACTTCAGAACAAAATTTTATAATTTTATTGATTGGATAGTTGCCAACTAAATGCAACTACTGAAATTCAAAACTTGTTAAAATGATATTAATTTGAAATAGTATAATAAACATTAAATTGTAGATTACTTTGAGAATTTTCTTTTCGGTTATATAACTAAGGTGAGAAGTGAGAAGTAGTGCATTTTAAAGAAGAGAGAAAAAGATTGAATGAAAAATGGAGTCCACAAAAAGAGATGAATTTTGGATGGTGAATTTGTGTTGTGAAATGACTATAATGCCATTGGTCATCCCATAACTCACTCTTCTATATAAATATTAAATAAAATAATACTAGATCATTAAGGGACCTTTTACGGGCCCGATATTACAACTTTAAATATATTTAATTGATTTTTTGAAAAAATAATTACTAAGTATTTTAATTAAACACAATAGGAAATGATAATAGTGATGACACTTTATACTTTTTATTTTATAAAATCTATCAATTACAACTTATTTACCTATTTAATCTTAAAATATATAATATGTTGTAATGCTTATTCTTACTCCAGGCCTAACATATTCTCTTGAATTAAACAACTATTTTTAATAATTTTCTTCTTTTTACTTTATTTGAAATTATACAAGAAAATAAATTAAAATTATAAATGTCAATTTGTTAAAAAATTATTTGATTTAATGATAATTTTTTGACATAATTATTTGATAATTAATAAAAATAAATATCTTGAAATAGGTTGACAATTATAAATATTAGTCCACTAAACTACAAGTAAAAAAAAAATTACTGCATTATATATTTTTAAGATATGATTTACATAATTAATTTCATATAATTTTTATAAATTTTCTTGTAGAATTTCATGCGTGATAGAAGAAGAAGAAGAAGAAGAAGAAGAAGAAGAAATGCAGTGCACACCTGGATCTTCCTTTGGAAAAATATGAACTCGAAACCAAAATAAGCCACGAAATAAAAAAAACTGATCAAAATAGGCCACCTATTTAATAAGTTACCAAAATAGGCTAAACGTAATAAATATTACAATTTATATATTTTTCGTAACGGTCAACTGACGAAATAAATAGTAAACACTGTTTGTAAAACGTAATAATTTATTACGTTTTCCACAAAAAAAAGAGAGCAGTCTGTTGTCACATCAATCTTTGTCAAATCATGTAGTTTGTAATAATTTATTACGTTTTACAAACATTATTTGTAAAACATAATAATTTATTACGTTTTACAAACAGTGTTTGTACTTTGTAATAAATTATTACAAACTACACTTGCCCATGTCGCATCAACTTTACTTTCCCTCTTTTAAATGTAACCCCCACCCCACCCCACGCAGCTAACCGTATCACCCCAACCCCTTACCTTATTTTAAATGTAACTTTTTACTACGTTTTTGTAAAATGAAATTTTTAATTACGCATTCTTTATTTTTTTATTTATAAAAATAACTTTTTAATAGTATTTAAAATAAGGTAAGGGGTTGGGGTGAGGTGAGATGGCTAGCTGCATGGGGTTGGGTGGAGGTTACATTTAAAAGAGGAAAAATAAAGTTGATGGGACATGGGTAGGTGTAGTTTGTCATAATGTATTACAAATTACAAACACTGTTTGTAAAACGTAATAAATTATTACGTTTTACAAATATTATTTGTAAAACATAATAAATTATTACAAACTACATGATTTGATATAAAGATAGATGTGACAACACACTGCTTTTTTTATTTTTTGTGGAAAACGTATTAAATTATTACATTTTACAAACAATGTTTACTATTCATTTATGTCAGTTGACCGTTAAGAAAAATATATAAAACGTAATAATTTATTACGTTTAGCCTATTTTGGTAACTTAAATAGGTGACCTATTTTGATCACTTTTTTTATTTCGTGACTTATTTTAGTTTCGACTTCCCACTGATATTTTATTTTATCTAGAAAGGGAAAGATGGTTGTGATCTCTGTTTTTTTTTTTTTTCACAACTTCACTTTTCTTTGATTATCTTGAAAAACTCTTCATTTTTCTTTATATTTCAAAAGCAAATTATTGTCCCTGCTAAATTGTATTCACTTTGTATCAATTTGTGTGATTTGGTTTGATTTAATACGAAATTTAAGAAAGAAAAAAAAACATATTAAATTTGTGGTTTAAAATAAATCTAAAATGTTTGTGTAACTGCAAATCATTTTATTTTAAAATGACATTTTAAAATTAAATTGTTACAAACACATAAATGTGTCATTTTTTTAAAACTGACTAACAAAATAAGTGAGTCATAGAAATTACGACAGAAAAGGTATGACTTAAGTAAATTTGACTCGTACATGAAAAATAGTTAGTTTTTTAATCTGATAATACTATTTCATTAATAATTTATATGTTTTTTTAAGTTTAACATTTTGAAATTTAACACAATGATCAATATGAAAAATATGAATAGTGATATGTTCCATTTAGCTTTTAGAAATTACTAATAGAACTCTATTTCAAAATTGCGAAAGATACTATGTATGAAGTATTTTATTTTGATACAATGGGGTCTAACCCGCTTTTCACTATAAACTAGATGATGTATCTCGAGAAAATTAAAGGAAAGGTGTCATTTAAGCCTTGAATGAAGGACTGGTGACATTGACCAACTTAAAAGGTCAAACATAATTAGGGAACTCGATTAAGTTAAATGTGGACTTGATTAATATTTTTAAAACTTTCTAATCTTTTCAAAAATACAAATAAACCTACATCCCTCTCCTTTCTAAATCAACTGTCTCTCTCTCCTCTCTCTCTCAACAGTCTCTCTCAACTCTCTTCCAACCAACAGTTCTGCAAAATTTCTCCCTTTAATTCTCGACGAATTCAAGCTCCGGCAACAAATAGCTAGGCGAGTTTCTTTTCGACTTTCAACCGTCAATCGACGTGACAACAATATTCTCCGGCGACAATAACTTTGAATTTTTCGTCATCCCATTTTTTTTTTCACAGGTAAAAAATTATGTCTTTTTAGTTATGAAGAAACAGAGGAACTTGAGCCAACTTCTCTTCTAGTATTGGTTAATAATTTTAATATTTCATACTTAAATTAAAAATGTGGACTGAATAAAACCTTAGTTTCTGATATTTCTTCTCTATTCTTTTTGGTATGAAATATAATTTTTTGTTCTTATTGTTGTTATTATTGTCGAACTATTGATTTGATTTGTTGGTGATATTTTATCACCGTTGATGTTCTTAGTATGTATGTGTGTGTTGTGTTGGTATTGCTGGGTTGATTTGTTATTTTTCTTGGTAAAAATGGTGTTGCAACAAATGAACCATCTGACGCAATAGATGAACCATCTGACATAACAGATGAACTATCTGATGCAATAGAGATGAAATATCTGATGCAACAGATGAACCATCTGATGCAATAGATAAAACATCTGTCGTAACAGATACGACATTTAATGCAACAGATTTGACATCTAATGCAACAGATTTAACATCTAATGCAACAAATTCAAATTTGATGCAACAAATGGAAATATGATGCAACACATGAAAATCTAATGCAACAATGAAAATCTGATGCAACAGATGAACAATCTAACAAATCATTCATCTGTTGCGACAGAAAAATCTTCTGTTTAAAAGAAATCTAAACAATATTGATCCAATGGATAACTCATTTGGCAACAGATAAATAATCTATTTCAACATATGAATGATCTATTTTTATTGTTTTCAATGGATTACTCATCCACTGCAATAGGTTGGTTATAGGTTGCAGCAGATAACCTATATAGTGTAATAGATGAGTGATCTATTTTTATATTTTCTAATAGATTACTCATCCTCTGCAACAAGTTTGTTATAAGTTACAACAGAATACCTACCTGGTGCAACAGATGAGTGATTTGTTTTTATTATTTCCAACAAATTACTCATACATTGCAACAGATATCCTACCTAGTGCAACAGATGTGTGGTCTACTCATCTGCTGCAACAGGTTGGTTATATGCTGCAACAAATAACCTACCCGGTGCAATAGATGAGTGATCTATTTTTATTGTTTCCAATGGATTACTCATCCGCTGCAATAGGTTTGTTATAGGTTGCAACAAATAACCTACCTGGTGCAACAAATGAGTGGTCTATTTTTATTGTTTCCAACGGATTACTCATACCTTGCAACAGGTTGGTTATATGATGTAATAGATAGCCTACCTGGTGCAACAGATGAGTGATTTATTTTTATTGTTTCTAATGGATTAGTCATCTATTGCAATAGGTTGGTTATATGCTGCAATAGATATCCTACCTGGTGCAATAGATATGTGGCCTATTTTTATTATTTCCAACAGATTACTCATCCGCTGCAACAAGTTGGTTATATGCTGCAACAGATATCCTACCTGGTGCAACAGATGTGTGATCTATTGGAACTATTATTTTACTGTTGTACATGTTTGATTTACTGTTATTCTTTTTTAATGATGCATTAATCAATTATAATTTATTTTATATTCCTACAAATTTTAGATAATATGGCTCCCAAAAGAAAAGAAACCGAATCAAGTCCAAGTAAAGGGATAAGTGAAGCAGCTAGGCTACATCTACCACTCTATGAGATTGCTTTACAAGTGTTATCTCAATCAAGAGCAGAAGATGATGACCATGGCGAGCAGGAATGTTTCAAAAGAGAAAATCCAAATGCTAATAGCCTTTCTACGGAAGAGGTGGTCAAAACCTTCAACATTGATCGTTATCCTGTGAGAATGCAGTGTGATGATTCCACAGATTTAATGGGTGATTTTGTGGTTAAGTCAACCATGGAAACATCTTTCGACGCTTTCAGAAAAATACTTCGAGAATAAAAATGGGATGCTTATTTTAGGGACAGCTTCTTTGGGCAATATTTTGACTGGTCGGAGGACAACAATGCTCGTTTCTGAATGAAAATGGTATATGATCTTCTCAAGCATAGGTTTATGTATGAAAACAAAGATAAGATGGATGAGGTATGAATAAATTACTGTGGCATGCCTCTTTGTTTTGGTTGGAAGGAGTTTGTCGTAGTTACTAGATTAAAATATTATCCTCCTTCTCCTTCTTAAGTTATACCTATTCTAACTCATAAAAAATCACCCCGCACACCCAAAATAGGCAAAGACAAGTCGAGTGATCGTGATGACCTGGTGTTCTTTGTTGTTCCAAGCTTCAAAAATATAAATTTGATAGAAGCGTTGAAAGGTAAAAGACTTTCAAAGAAGCAAAAACAATCATTGTGCTTGGTTTGTACATAATGTTCTTTGGGTGAGAGACGTTAACAACAACATACCACATGGTTTAATAAAGCTCTTCGAGGATCTTGATTTAACAGCTATCCTTAGGGTTATGAAAGCTTCAAAATGACTGTCAAATATTTATTGACTCCGTTAACGCCAAGACAGTCAACTTATATGGCTTTCCATGGGCTTTCATGGTAAATATTTCTTTTATTATGACATGATTCATTTTTTTATTAAATAATTCTTTTGATTTATTAGTATTATTTTATAGGCTTAGCATTTGAAGCCATTCCTTATTTGAGACAACAAGTGAATTACCATGAAGAAGTTTTCCGTCCAAGAATCCTGAGATGACTGTCGGCCAAAACTGATAAAAATGCAAAATTTCTTGATCTCTTCAACCCCCCGAAGGAAGCAATAAGTCTAATTCTAATTAAGTTTTTATTTTAATTAATGATTTTTTAAAATGATTTCATCATCATTCTAATATATGTACTGATTTATTTTAGATTGTCCATCTATGGCTTGTTTCGACCAATCGAGAGTTGAAGATGCTATTTTTTGTTACTTTACGGTCTATGCTAACTTTATCGGACCCTAAGGTCATTGATAGAATAAAGAAGCAATTGTTTGGAGCAACAACCATCACAAGAAAAATAATTTTGAAGGGTGGACATGTTGTTCTTGATGATGGTAGTGGTAGTGGTGGCTCCTCTTATAGTTTTTGAAACAATAAACCATTATGATTATGATCATACTGGTTATACAGATTTTGCCACTTTTAGCGAATGTTCTGCATGCAAATGTCAAGACTGCAAGGCAAAACATGATGGAATAATTAATTCTATTAATCATTGACTAATTTTGTAAAGGAAATGACATCTAAGAGGGGTGTCGTTCCATCAAAGAGGATTTCATATCCATAAACTTCACTAGAGATCAGGGGGGCTAAGAGGAGAAGGAAAGAAATTTCCAAGGCATCATCAACATTAAAAAAAGAAAAATTGCAACTCCTCTGTCTTTGTATTGCACCTTTGATCAATATACAAGGGCCACAGGAGAGCAGCATGAGCTGAAGAAGGTGAATGTATATCATCTGTTCCAACAAATAAATAGACACATATCTATTTCAATAGATTATACATCGGCTAAAAATTATCAAACAAATATATACATCTGTTGCAACTATCGTATAACCTGTTGCATCAGATGCGTTATCTGTTGCAACATATGTCCATCTATTTTAGAAAATCAAACAGGTCTTAGTACTATTTTAATTTGTACCAAAAAATAAGTCATATGTTGCAATGGATGGTTCATCTGTTCAAAATTATCATATAACTCTATTTTATCTGTTTGAGTTTGTCCCAACAGATGATCCATCTAAAGCAAAAAATAGATAATCTGTTGTATATTTGTGATTAGCATTGACAATTCTGTCTTTCCAGGTGGAAGTCAAAGTAGAAGCTACTGCTGAACATTATAATATCACAGTTGATAATCCATCAACTGCTTTCATAGAAGAAGAAAAAGTGAAGCCTGTCAGTTTGGGAGAACGAAAGAATTACCCATTGGAAGGGCTCAACATCTCGGACAAGGCTCCAAAAAAACTAACAATGTTGATCAATAACTATTTAGAATGGATTATCGATGGGCTGTTAAAGCATCACGTCGAGATCCTTTCTACGAATATCTGTATAGGACTTCTGTCGGCTTTGAGCAGCCCGGAGTCTCTCTCTGATCAATTAAACTTTCTCTAAGGCGTCGAATACTAAGTCAGGACCTATACTGAGGCCTCACTAACTTTGAACCAACCAATTGGAGATCTACATCTCCTACCATAGAGAGCTTCGAATGGAGCCATCTGAATACTAGAATGATAGCTATTGTTTTATGCAAACTCAATCAAAGGCAAGTGGTCATCCCAATTTCCCTTGAATTCAATTGCACACGCCCTTAGCATATCTTCAAGAGTATGAATGGTCCTCTCTGCTTGACCATCTGTTTGAGGATGAAATGCTGTGCTGAGATGGACTTGGGTACCGAGACCCTTTTGGAATGCTTTCCAAAAGTAAGAGGTGAACTGGGTACCTCTGTCTGAGATGATAGATAGTGGAATACCGTGTAACCTGACTAACTCCCTGATATAGAGTTTGGCATAATCCTCGGTGGAATAAGAAGTACGAACAGGAAAGAAATAAGCTAACTTGGTCATTCTATCTATAATGACCCAGACTGAATCATGCTGATGACGAGTTCTAGGCAAACCTATCACGAAGTCCATGTTCACTTCTTCCCACTTCCAAGTAGGAATGGTGAACTCTTACATGGAACCACTAGGTTTCTGATGCTCTATCTTAACCTGCTGACATGTAGAGAACTTAGCCATAAACTCTGCAACATCTTTCTTCATTCTACTCCACCACTAGATCTCCCGCATGTCGTGGTACATCTTAGTGTCCCATGGATGAATAGAGTATCGCGCACCATGCGCTTCTGCAAGAATTTGCTGCCTCAATTCATCTACACCTGGAACACAAAGACGACCATGACAACGAAGAACACCATCTCCTCCTTGGGAGAAAACCTCGACTTTCTGATTTTGAACTGACTCTTTGAGATTGACAAGGCTAGGATCCCTGTGTTACTTCTCTTTTACCTCGGAAACTAGAGATGACTCTAAACTACTGTGAACACATACACCACCCTCTGAAGAATCGACTAAGTAAATGCCTAGTCTGGCAAGTTGATGGATTTCTTAAGACATTTTTTTTCTTGCTACCCTCAACGTGAGAAATACTACCCATGGAGAATCTACTGAGAGAGTCGACCACAATATTGGCCCTTCCCGGATGATAAAGAACACTCATGTCGTAATCCTTCAAGAGCTCTAACCACCTTCTCTGACGAAGATTGAGATCTTTCTGGGAAAATACATATTGGAGGATTTTATGGTCTGTGAAGACATCTACATGAACTCCATAGAGATAATTCCTCTAAATATTCAAGGCAAAAACTACCGCTGCTAACTCAAGATCATGACTGGATAATTCTTCTCATGTGGATTTAATTGTCTGGAGGCGTAGGCTATGAACTTACCATACTGCATGAGGACATAACCTAAACCCACTCTGGATGCATCACAATAGACTACAAAACCATCTGAACTATCTGGAAGAGCTAGAACTGAAGCTGAGGTGAGTCGAGTCTTAAACTCTTGAAAGTTCTTCTCGCATGAATCTGACCACTGAAACTTAATATTCTTCTGAGTCAATCTGGACATGGGAGATGCAATAGAAGAAAATCCCTCGACAAACCATCTGTAATAGCTAGCCAAACCTAAGAAACTCTTGATATCTGATGGAGATATGGGTCTGGGCCAGTTTCTTACTGCCTCGATTTTCTGAGGATCTACTCTAATGCCATCACCAAAAACAATATGTCCAAGGAATGCTACCGATCTTAGCCAAAATTCGCACTTGATGAACTTAGCAAATAACTGGTGATCCTTGAGAGTCTGAAGAACAATCCTGAGATGGTATGCATGATCACGCTCTGTGCGAGAATAGACCAGAATATCATCTATAAAGACTATGACAAATATGTCCAAGTACTGCTTAAACACACGGTTAATCAAATCCATGAAAGTTGCAGGGGCATTGGTAAGACCAAATGACATGACTAAAAATTTGAAGTGACCATACCGAGTACGAAAAGTTGTCTTCAGAATGTCACATTCTCTAACTCTGAGCTGATGATAGCCTGATTTGAGGTCTATCTTGGAGAAGTAACTGGCATCCTGAAGTTGGTCAAATAGATCATCAATCCTGGGAAGAGGATATTTGTTCTTGACCGTGACCTTGTTGAGTTGACGGTAATCAATACACATCCTGAGAGAACCGCTTTTCTTGAGCACGAATAATACTGTCGCACCCCATGGGGAAACGTTGGGTCTGATAAAATCCCTTATCTAAGAGATCATTCAACTGATCTTTCAGTTTCTTGAGTTTTGCTGGTGCCATTTTGTATGGCGGAATAGAAATAGGTTGAGTATCCGGAAGAAGGTCTATACCGAAGTCTATTTCCCTTTCGAGAGGAATGCCTGGAAGATCTTCGGGAAAGACATCTAAGTATTCATTAACAACTGGGACTATTTTGAGACTGGGAGATTCAGAACTGGAATCTTTAACATGCACGAGATGATACACACACCCCTTAGATATCATTTTCCTTACCCGAAGGTAGGAAATAAGTTAACCCCTGAACGCTGAAATGCTACCCTTCCACTCTAGGACGGGCTCATTCAGAAACTAAAATTGAACTATCCTATTTCTGCGGTTGACTATGGAATAGCAGGAATGAAGCCAATCCATGCCGAGAATGACATCAAAATCAGTTATCTCTAACTCAACTAAATCTGCTGACATGGATTTATGAGATATCATAACTAGGCAGTCCCTGTATACTCATCGGGATATGATAGTTTTACCCACTGAGGTAGAGACTGAAAAGGGCTCTGCTAGAATTTCGGGACTGATTTCGAAATCGCCTGCTATGTATGGAGTAAAAAAAGACAAGGATGTACCTGGGTCTAGCAAAGCATAAACATGAACATGGAAAATCTATAACGTACTAGTAACGACATCAGGAGAATTTTCTTGATCCTGCCAGGAATGAAGAGCATAGAGTCTATTTGGGCGTTGCCGAGTAGTAGCACTGGAAATGGTACCTTGCTGGTTCGGGCGATCGGACTGAGCTGCAGAATGATTTTGCTGACCCTGAAGACTTGACTATGGACACTCCCTAATCCTGTGGCCTGGCTTGCCACAACCAAAACAGACATCACTACTGGCTCTGCAAATACCCTTATGGTTCTTACCACAAGTCTGACAAAGGGGATTTGTTCGGGCACTGCTAACACTGCCCTGAGATTTAGAGCCTGGCGCTTTGTCTTTGTTGTCGTCTCTGAACTTTAGAACTGTAGTGCTGGCAGAGGAAGGTACTGGAATGGATGACTTAGAGAAAAACTGTGAACGGTTTCCTCCATATGACTTGGGGTGAGCAAAGTTGAAGTTACCTGACCTTGCTTTCTTGTTCTGCCTCTCCCTAGTCTTAACCTTCTGCTCTTCTACTTGCTGGGCATGGGTCATGAGTCTGGCTAAGGTCATATCACCGATCAGCATCGCAGACCTATACTCATTTACCACGCTATCATTGACCCCTGACATGAACTTGCTCATCTTAGCCCTATTTTCTACAACCACATAAGAGCATCCTGGCTAGCTGAGTAAATCTAAGAGAATACTCCCTAACCGTCATATTCCCCTACCTGAGGTTGATGAACTCAAGAACTTTGGCTTCCCTCAGCTCTTGGGGAAAGAATCTGTCTAAGAAGGCCGTGACAAATTCCTCCCACTCGATAGGGCCTGCATGATCTAACCTCTCAAACTTTTACTGTTTGTACCAATCATGAGCAACATCCTGTAACTGGTAGGTGGATAACTCGTCACTCTCTATAAAAGTAACACCCATGATGTTAATGAACTTCTGGACTTGGTCAATGAACTCCTGAGGGTCCTCATCAGACTTAGACCCATGGAAAGATGGAGGGTTCATCCGGGTGAAGTCCCGAACCCTAGCTGCTATGGGATTGGCCACTGGATTGGCCGGAATGACTGGTGGCCATTTATTCTGTGCAGCCACGGAATGAGCAAGTGTGGTAAATGCGGCTCTAAACTCCGCATGGGAAACATGTTCGCCCAAAGGATCTTCGGGCTGAGGAGCTGGCTGGGTTCTTCTCTTTGGGGCCATGGTCTGGAATAAGAGAAAAATGGATTAGACTGAGAGTTTAACTTGTGATTATGCTCACTATCATGACATAAATACTGAAGAAAGGGGACTATTCCTAAAAACATCTTATAGACTCCTGTACATAAATGTGGTGCGCAACACACCCATGTGCAAGACTCTACTAGATGCGGCTTTCAGACTTCCTAGGACTCTATTGAACCTTAGGCTGTGATACCAAGTTTGTAATGCCCTGATTTTCTGAACCGAAATGTTACACAGTGCTCATGACCCCGAGGGACCACAAGCTAACCCATGACTGATATCTGTACCTGTATACTACAAATAATGACATAATAATACGGAATACATAAAACTATAAGTCCATAAGGTTCAACTAAATAAAACCATGTTTGAAAATCATAACGACCATGTGGGTGAAAATACCCAAAATAACTCAATCTGAAAGCTAAGTCTAAACGTAAATCTGAACATAAATCTGAAAGCCTCTAAACTATCTGAATAAGGAGTTGAAGGAACATAACTCCAACTAACTCCGTAAAACTGAACTAAAGAAATAAATAAATGTATCAAATCATATTATCCTCAAATCAATGAGGACTCATTGTGTCTCTGCGACTGGAATGCTACCGCTACTGCTGGGCTGGAGATCGTGTCTCGAAACCTATGGTGTAACATGAAAAGAAAGCACCATAGCGTAAATGCGTCAGTACAACTGGAGTACTGAGTATACGAGGAAGGTAGGCTGAACATAAAGGGTTTCATGCATGAACAACACTGACTGACTAATATGAATGTGGGAGTGCAAACATACATAGATAGAAATTGAGACCGTGAATGCGTGATAACAAGACCTATAAGCTAATACATAGTTTACTGATAACTGTCATGACTAATACTGCAAGATGATAACATGGATGACTGTATCTAACAGTCCTATATATACTAAAATCTGAAGAACATAACAACTGTATCTGACAGTCCTGTATATACTGAAATCTGAAGAACATAACAACTGTATCTGACAGTTCTGTATATATCGAAATTTGAAGAACACCCTGAGTTCTTTTACTGAGACTGATACTAAAACTGTGGGAAGTAGTGTTTAACCGACATGCCCCATGTATACCGTTATAGCTAAGCTGGGGTCCAATCTCTTCCCCAATTTGAGGGGTGTCAATACCGTGCCACGGGTAAGGACAGCTTGTGAGTGACCCTTATCTGGCAGGTACTCAATAAGAACAGTGGGAATCCTAAAATGATAGGTTAAACCACCTCATCAACCCTAATCTGATAGGTTAAGATATCTCAACCTACGCTGGCTACGTAGTTCTGGAACACAAGGACTGCTTCTAAGAATCACACCCTGAACTAACGGGTGAGTTCCCATCCTTGGGTTCACTCGGTGCTAACCTCTACTCCCATCTGGAGGGACTAGACATGAATAACTGACTATATATGACTTAATCTTACCGAATTCCGTTGACTGGCGGAATGTTACTGATATCTGACAACTGACTGAGATCATGAGATTTTCCTGAGTCACATGACTGACTGAAGTCTATGGAATCATAGCTTGAGTTCGAATATCGTGAAACATGACATGGCTCTAGGCACACAACTATAGTTTTCAGGTACAAATACCCCCAAGACTCGATAGGAGGAAACTGACACACATGACATAACTTGATCACAAGATTTGAGTCCACAATTCACAATATCATAAGCAAGGGATAGTATACTTCATGTATTTATTCAACATTTCAAACATGATAGGAAAAGCATGGATATATTTTGTGTACATAATTTATATCTCCAATTTTAAAGATTGATTCTTGAACTCCACGGATGAAAGGAATCCGTGAATGAACACTACGCATACCTTGGAAGGGAGGTTCTTGATGATTGACGGAGGAATTTCCTTGAAATTTGATCTTCAAGCTTGATTGTGCAACCCTAGTTGTTTTTCTCATATGGTGATCTTGGATAATGAACTTTGAGATGTTAATAGGGTTGTAATGTGTTTAGAAGCTATAAATTTCGTGAGGTTAGGTTTAGGGACATGTAAGGAGTGTTAAAAGACTTAACTACCCTCGAAATAACTCAAAAACTAAGTGTTTTCGTGGGTGAAATCATACATAGGCGCCTCATATGATATCGCCTATATTTACATAGGCGCCGCATATGTTATCACCTATATTTACATAGGCGCCGGATATGATATTGCCTATGCTTTCCAGTGGCCATGTACGATTGGTTAAGCGACACATTCTACTTTGAAAGGCCATAACTCCTTGCCCGGGTGTCGGATTTTGATGAAATTGGTATCGTTGGAAAGCTAATTCGATTCTCTAAAATTTGGTGGGTATAAATCTGCCAAAATGTCATATATAAATCACTTTATTCTTGTTCAAAGATGACCCTTGCAAAATTGAACACTAAGACTTGATGGATTCAAAAACTCTTAGCTTGCATCACTCTAAGCGACTCATATGAGCATGCTTAAGACATCGCAAGTTATCCTATCACTAGGATATTTATTGTAAGTCATGCACTAAAATACTACTCATAGGATAGGAGGTTTCATACGTAGGAAAACTTATTCACTTCCTAGCTTAGAAACATGCGGGGTATTACATCTGCAGGGTCATCTATCGGCATCACAACTTTAAACCTGTCAATACTAATAGTTTTGATCGCCTCATGTTGGGATTTAGATCTTAAGTAACATCTCATTCGTGATGCATTATCATCATGTTAACCATCATCCTCTTTTTCACTTTCTACTTTTTCCTCTTCTTGTTTATCATCATGTTGATCAACATTTTCTTTCTCACTTTCTACTTCGTTCTCTTCTTGTTCATATTCTTCTTCTTCCTCCTCACTTTTATTTTTCTCACTAGTCTCTATATACCCTTCTCTACCTCTCTTTTCATAACTTTCCTCTGCTTTATTTTTCCCTGACAGAGATTGTTCAGGAAGTTCCTTCGAATCCATCTGCACTCTAGCCTTTTTTGTTGGGTGGTCAGAATTTGATCCACTTTCTGTTTCTGTTCTTTTGGGAGACATCTTTTAACTACAAAAAACTGGAAAAAAAATACATTACATTTGGTGTCTGTATAAATTTTTAAATAAAGGTAAGACGAATTTCAATAAATTATTATACGCCACATTACAAAAAATACTCCAATGGATAACCCATCAGTTGAAACAGATGTGGAATATTGTTGAAGACCTATTTAATATCTCCCAATAGATATTCCACCTATTGCAACGGATGGACCACCAATTCCACCAAGACCACTACCAATGCCACCAATACCACCAATACCACCAATACCACCACCAAAAGCACCAAGACCAAGCCCAATACCACTACCACCACCACCAAGACCACCAATGCCACCAATACCCGCATCAATACCACCAAGATTGCCAAGAATACCACCAATACCACTAATACCAACACCAAGACCACCTAAACCACCACCAAGACCACCAATACCGACACCACCACCACCAACCACCAACAATAACATAAATACCATCCAATAATACCACGATAGTCAACAAAATACTACGATAAAAACTAGGGTTTTCTCAGGTTATTTCTACAGTTTTTAGTATCAAAACGCAAAATTCTTACCCCATTCTCGAAGGCAATACAACTAAAAGTCTTCTTTTTCATCATTATTTAAAAAGCCCTAATTTTCAAAATAATGAACAAATGTAGAACTCTTCTCTAACTCTGTTACCTGCAAAGACAGAGAAAATTATGGATACAATGAAGTAAAAACTAATAACTATGTGGTCGGAAATGGGAAAAAATCGATCTATTTTGAAGGGTTGAGCAATATGCTAAGTAGTTGTTGTCTGTATTGTAGAGAGAGAAAGAAAAGGGCGAGAGCTTGAGATTTGAAATGATGAAACATTTTCCCTGCAAATGGATGATTTGTATTAGGTTGATTGGTATTGTTTGGAAAAGAATGACAAGTTTTAAAATTGTTAATTTTGTCCAAATTACTGTTAATTATTTTTTTAAATCAATTGCAAAGAAATCTGTTGTGACAGATGACTGAGCTGTTGAAAATGTTTAAACAGATATTGATATTTGTTGCAACAGATGACATGTCTATTTGAATTTTTTTTAATTTTAAATCAATCTTCTGTCCGAAATAATAAAGATAAAATACTACTAAGGCGGTAAAAAATATTTCTTGGATAACTCCATTTTACAAAATAGACACATTGAAAGCTTTTATTAGGTTTTTTGACACAAGTCTTGAAAAATTAAGTATTTGGACACTAGGTTGACATCATCACTTCTTATATACAACCCTAACACACACATAGTTTATTGGGATATATTGTGTGTCAAGTCTATTGGGATTATTCTTTATATACCACATAGTTTATTATCGATTCTATTTCAAGTCTATTAAAAAATCTAATTATTCAAACGAACAGATGAACAGTTGAGTATTTATGACATATCAAAAGAGCGGTTGTACATCCACTCACACCCTGTGCCGATTGGGTATATGTTATCTCCTCGAATTCCACCGGCGCACGCGTCTACCTACAACTGATCGGGAAGACCAAAGGCTTCTATTTTGGTTTATATAAACAACCATCAACTATACATAATATTCACCTTCTTCAACCTAAAAAAATTGATAAATACAACCAGATGCCGAGCATTCCACTCAGACCACAATGGAGGGTTCATTTCCAAAGTAGCCACGACATTCTCCTCCTCCAAAATGACCTAGACCATCTATTCTATGGTCTAGGTCAGTACAGGTAGCACCTCTACCGTGAAATCCGGCGTATCACCTAATTTTTATGGGCAATCACGAAGAGGCTGAACATGCAGCCCGAGCAGTTCATCACCCCTCCACCATCCCCTTAGTTTGGGTTTTAATTTTTGTTGTAGTTGTAAGTTTATTGCAAAGAATCTTTCATGTCTAGGAAATTTGTTAGATGAAAGCTTCTTTCTTTTGCCCTTTTTGCTCGTATTTTGCTATAAATATGGTGTTAAACCACTGCTGCAATGAACTTATGATATGAAGTGTTTGAAATTTTATTGCAATACCCTTTATTTTTGTCTCTACATTAATTATACAATTTTGTTCTTGGTTGAAATTTTGTAATTTCCCCTGTTAGAAGATGAATGAAACAGTTGTCAGACGTCAAAACTAATGGTATACCATATATATACACGAATTCATATATGCTAATAGATAATGAATCTGGTCTATTAATAATTATATGGATTTCTAAAAAATTAATTGCACTGGCGATATAGTATATGATTGACTGAGATCAATAACTACACGTGATTGTCTATGTAATCAATGGATTCCATTATGTAGGTTCATGAAATATAAATAATAAATAAATATAATTGTGTCGATTGTAAATCATAGACTGCAAGATTTGTCACTAATATACCATATTGTCGGACCTCTTGCATAGATCATAAATATAATCGATGCCTTCACATGCATTGGGTAGATGCTAAACTGTATAGATCCACACTCGGTCAATGCTAAGGTATATACGGGTTAGTGAAATAGTAAAAGAAAATATTATTACATAGTCAAAGATATAAATAATTAAATAAGTGAAAGTGATTTGAGGGCCATAAATTGTGTCCATTGTAAATCATAGACTTAAAGTTTTGTCAATAATATACTGCATTAGTTTATTGCTAAACCGTATAGTTTATTAATTAATAAAATAATAAATAATTGGATTTTATGCAATTAAAGGAGTTTGAACAAGTCACATGATCGTATAAAAGTCCACGTAAATTGGTAAAGTTGATCAAAGATATGTACGGATGGGTAGTGGATGAACAAATAAATTCCTCACAGCATGCTTGTGCTTTGATAAACATTTTCCTAAGGATATTTGATCACCACAAGTCATCACATCACAATCTTTGATCATCACTTTTAATTTATGTGGACTCTCATACGATCACATGACTTGTTTAGGCTCATTCAATTGCATAAAATCCAATGATATATTATTTTATTAATTAAATAATCCTTTTCAAAATATGTGCTAGTCATGGTCTATGAATATGTATCCTCGTCTTGTTCATTTATTAATGAAGTAGTATGAAGTTTATGCTAGACTATGCTTAGTTATTTACTCAACATCATATAATATTGAATAGACTGGGAACTACTTCCACAATTAAAACACTAGACGAGAATATTTATTTATAGACCATGACTAGCACATATTTTGAAAAGGATTATTTAATTAATAAAATAATAGAAAATTAGATTTTATGCAATTAAATAAGCCTAAACAAATCGTGTGATTGTATTAGAGTCCACATAAATTGAAGGTGGTGATCAAAGATGTGTGAGGTGATGACTTGTGGTTGAAAAAATGATGAGTTGTGGTTGAACAAATGAATTCCCCACAACATACTTGTGCTTTGGGTAAACATTAACCCGAGGATGTTGGTTGTACAACCACTACCCATCCTCACACATCTTGGATCACCTTCTACAATTTATGTGGACTTTCATACTATCACATGACTTGTTTAAGCTCATTTGATTGCATAAAATTCAAATATTTATTATTTTATTAATTAATTTTTTTTTCCCTAATATGCTACTAAGGGAAATAAATCCATATGGTATAATCTTGACAAGGCTTTGTGTTTATGATTTACACTGGACACAATTGATGGACCTCTATAAACCATGATAGTTACTGAATTGGTAACACAATGCAACATATAACAGTAAACTTGTTTGTCGTCATTGTAAAAATATGATTTATTCAACCGATCGTGTATTCAGTCTAAAGATTATAGAGAACAACTTCTATAATATTTGCCATCGACCTTTATAAATTAGGAAAATAGCTGAACTGGTAACACAATCAACTATTTAATCTAATAAGACAATGGAATAACTGAACATAATTTCATCAGTAAATGTCATCATTGACATGCCAAATATATGTAATTCAATTATCCATAAAAAAATCTTTAAAAACAACAAATCATTAAGAAAATTATTTGTTCCAAACGATCGAAGTACGTGTTATCATACTGAGTTCCTTAACAATTCACATCACATCCACTTCATTTTCTTCATCTTTTTTCTCCTCTTCTCCTACTTCTTTCTTCTCATTTTCTTTATTTTCTTGTTCTTGTTCTTCTTCTTCTAATGTCTTCCCTTCTTCAATATTTTTGCCTTGCTATTCAGTGACTCCTTCTTCATTAATTGTCTTCTCATTTTTCTCTTCTTCTAGTTTCTCCTTATTTTCTGCTACTTCTTCAGCTGTCCTCTCCTCATCTTTTTCTTCTTCTTCTTTTGTATCTTCTTCATCTTCTACCTTCTTCTCTTCTATTTCTTCTTCTTTCTCTCTTCTTCAGCTTTTTCATCTACTGCAGTAATGTCAGTCACTATGACTTCAAGTTCTTCAAGGTTTACTTTATGCCTGCTATGAGGGGGACTGTCGAGGCACACTGCATTGTTTTGAAAGGATGACAAAAATTATGCAAGAAAATTAAATTGGAAGAACAAAAAATAAATTAGTTTACCTTTATCTTGATGCTTCTTATTATTCTTCTTGATTCTCCTCAACCTCTCATTTTTAACAAAAGAAGCATTATCCAGAACACTTTTCTCGAGCACAGAACCACTCTTACGCAGGTCATCATCATTAGAAGCGCCCGACGTAGTTTTGAGTCCACTTAAACCATTATGATCATAAACACGTTCTAGACTTGGAACATAATTGTGACCACCCAAATCTTTGTCTTCGTATTCGTCTACGACCTCTGCTGATGAAGTCAGGACAATCACTCCTTTTAGTTTTACCTTCTGAATTACTAAATTTCGTTGACTGACGGAATACTACTGATATCTGACAAGTGACTGAGTTCATGAGATCATGGAGATTCCCTGAGTCATATGACTATCTGAAGTCTAAAGATTCATAGCTTGACTGAGAGTATCGTGAAAACATGACATGGCTCTAGGCACACATGGAATATTTATCATTTAATTTAGAAGGTAATACTAGACATTCTTGAGATGAAATTATCTAGGAAAAAGTATGGGGTATTACAATATCTCCCCCTTGAGAACATTCATCCTCGAATGAGACTAACTGAGAGGGGAGAAAAGACAACTGAAGTACATACTGAACATGAATAACTGGAACATGACCTCTTGACTGACATGATTGACAAGCTGAACATATAATACTGAACATGCATATCTGATGCATATGTAACTGATTTATGAATGCATGATTGAGTGTTCTAAAGAACTAAGTTTCTCACAATGAGAATGTATGTCTGATGCATAATTACATAACTGAACTAATACATGAGTGCATGACTGAATATGCAATTGTACTTGATACCAAGTTTATAATGGGAACATGAGCATGAAACTGCATACCAAGTTTGTGATGAACACTGAACATGGAACTGAGTAAGCTTAAGAAAAACTGTTACCTTGAGCTTGATCTGAGTTGGCTAAGAAGAGGTGAGGATACTTGGTACGCATGTATGCCTCTGCTTCCCAGGTAGCTCTCTCGATGGACTGATTTTTCCAAAGAACCTTAACTAGAGGGACTTCTTTGTTCCTCAATCCACAAGTCTGATAGTCTAAGATTACGACTGGAATCTCTTTATAAGATAGAGTGTTCTGAACATCAATATTCTAAATAGGGACTACAACTGATGGGTCACCTATGAACTTCTTGATCAAAGAGACATGAAAGACCCGATTAACTGAAGCTAGATCTAAAGGCAATTCAAGCTCATTGGCTACCTTTCCAAAGCGACTGAGAATCTTGAAGGGACCAACATATCGGGGACTAAACTTTCCCTTCTTGCCGAATCTCTTCACTCCCTTCATGGGAGATATCTTTAGATAGAAATGATCACCAATCTCAAACTCGAGATCATTTCTATGAATATTTGCATAAGACTTCTGTTGGCTCTGAGAAGCCCAGAGTCTTTCTCTAATCAACTGGACTTTTTCTAAGGCATTGAATATCAAGTCAGGACCTATGACTGAGGCCTCACTAACTTTGAACCAACCAATTGGAGATCTACATATCCTATCATAGAGAGCTTCGAATGGAGCCATCTGAATACTGGAATGATAGCTGTTGTTGTATGCAAACTCAATCAAAGGTAAGTGGTCATCCCAACTTTTCTTGAAATCGATTGCACACGCCCTTAGCATATCTTTTAATGTCTGAATGGTCCTTTATTCTTGACCATATGTCTGAGGATGAAAGGCTGTACTAAGATGAACGTGGGTACCAAGACCCTTTTGGAATGCTTTCCAAAAATGAGAGGTGAACTGGGTACCTCTGTCTGAGATAATGGACAACGGAATACCGTGCAATCTGACCAACTCCTTGATGTAGAGTTTGGCATAATCCTCGGCTGAATAAGAGCTATGAAGTGGAAGAAAATGAGCTAATTTGGTCATTCTGTCTACAATGAACCAGAATGAATCATGCAGATGATGAGTTTGAGGCAAACTCGTCACGAAGTCCATGTTCACAAATTCCAACTTCCAAGTGGTAATATTGAACTCCTACATGGACCCACTAGGCTTTTGATGCTCTATCTTAACCTGCTGATATGTAGAACACTTAGCCACAAACTCTACAATGTATCTCTTCATTCCACTCCACCAATAGATTTACCGTAAGTTACGGTACATCTTTGTAGCCCCTGGATGAATAGAGTAGCGTGCACCATGCACTTCTACAAGAATTTACTGCCTTAAGTCATATACACATGGAACAAGACCTTGACAATGAAGGACACCATCTCCCCCTTGGGAGAAAACCTCTACTTTCTAATCCTGGACTGACTCTTTTAACTTGACAAGGATGGGACCTCTATCTTGCTTTTTTTCACCTAAAAAACTAGAGAATATTATGAACTACTTTGAACCCATATATCACCTTCTTCTGTATCGACTAAGCGAATGCCTAATCTGGTAAGCTGATGGAATTCATGAGCTAACTTCTTTTTACTGTACTCAACATGAGAAACACTACCCTTGGATATTCTAATGAGAGCGTCGGCCACTACGTTGTCCTTGCCTGGATGATAAAGGACACTCATGTCATAATATTTCAAGAGCTCTAACCACCTTCTATGACGAAGATTGAGATCTTTTTGAGAAAAGACATACCAAAGACTTTTATGATCAGTGAACACATCTACATGAACACCGTATAGATAATGCCTTCAAATCTTCAAGGCAAAGACTACGGCTGCTAACTCAAGATCATGAGTAGGATAATTCCTCTCATGGGGTTTAAGCTATTTGGAGGTGTAGGCTATGACCTTACCATGATGCATGAGGACACAACCCAAACCTACTAGACCATCTGGAAGAGCTAATACTGGAGATGAGGTGAGTGGAGTCTTCAACTCCTGAATACTCTTCTCGCAAGGATATGACCACTAAAACTTGACTTTCTTCTGAGTCAATCTAGACATAGGGAATGCAATAGAAGAAAATCCCTCAACAAACCATCTGTAATAGCCGGAGAAACCCAAGAAACTCCTGATATCTGTCGAAGAAATAGGGCGAGGCCAGTTTTTTACTGCATTGGTCTTTTGAGAATCCACTCTAATGCCATCACCGAAAATGATATGACCAAGGAATGCTACTAACCTTAGCCAAAATTTGCACTTACTGAATTTGGCGAATAGCTGATGATCTCTGAGAGTCTGAAGTACTGTTCTAAGATGATCTGCATGACCACGCTCACTACGGGAATATACCAGAATATCATCTATGAAGACTATGATGAACATTTCCAAGTACTTCTTGAACACACGGTTTATCAAGTCCATAAAATCTGCTGGGGCATTGGTAAGACCAAATGACATAACTAAGAATTCGAAATGACCATACCGAGTACGAAAACATGTTTTTGAAATGTGACATTCTCTAATTCTGAGCTGATGATAGCCGGATCTGAGGTCTATCTTAGAGAAATAACTAGCACCCTGAAGTTGGTCAAACAAGTTATCGATTCTGGGAAAAGGATACTTGTTCTTGACCGTGACCTTATTGAGTTGATGGTAGTCTACACACATCCTAAGAGAACCTTCTTTCTTGCGTATGAATAAGACTGGTATGCCCCACGAGGAAATGCTGGGCCTGATGAATCCCTTATCTAAGATATTCTTTAACTGTTCTTTCAGTTTTTTGAGTTTTACGGGTGCCATTTTGTATGGCGGAATAGAGATAGGCTCAGTATCTGGAAGAAGATCAATACCAAAGTCTATTTCCCTTTCGGAAGGAATTCCTGGAAAATCTTCAAGAAAGACATATGAATATTCATTCACTACTGGAACTGATTCAAGACTGGGAGTCTCAGAATGGGAATCCTTAACATGAATAAGATGATAGGCACATCCCTTAGATATCAATTTCCTTGCTCGAAGGTAGGAAACAAAATGACCTCTGAAAATGGATACACGACCCTTCCACTCTAGGACGGGTTTATTTGGGAACTGAAACTGGACTATTCTATTTCTGTAGTTGACTGTGGTATAGCAGCAATAAAGCCAATCCATGCCGAGAATGACATCAAAATCAGTCATCTCTAATTCAACTAAGTCTGCTGAACTGATTTTCTGAAATATCATAACTGAGAAGGTCTTGTATACCCATCGAGCTATGATGGTTTTACCCACTGGGGTAGAGACTGAAAAGGGCTCTGCCAGAATTTTGGGACTGACTCAAAAATCAACTGCTATATAGGGAGTAACAAAAGGTAAAGAAGCACCTGGATCTAGCAATGCATAATCATGCACATGAATGATCTATAACGTACCAGTAACCACATCAGGAGAATTTTCCTGATCTTACCAGGACTGAAGAGCATAGAGTCTGTTTGGGCGTTGCCCACTAGTAGCACTGGAGGTGGTTCCCTACTGATTTGGGAGATCAGACTGAGCTGAGGAGGGAAGATGACTCTGATAACCTGACTAAGGGTAGTCTCTGACTCTGTGTCCTAGCTTTCCACAATCAAAACATACATCGCTACCATCTCTGTAAGTACCCTTGTGGTTCTTAGCACAAGTTTGACAAAGGGGATTAGTTCGGGCATTGCTAACACTACCCTAAGACCTAGAGCCTGGTGCTCTATCTCTGTTACCCTCTCTGAACTTAGGAACTAGAGCACGGGTTGAAGAAAGGGATGGAACTGATGACTTAGGATAAAACTGGGAATGGTTTCCTTCTTCTGATTTAGGATGAGCGAAGTTGAAACTACCTGTCTTCGCTCTCTTATTCTGCTTCTCCCTCTGCTTAATCTTCTGCTTCTCTATCTGCGGAGCATGAGTCATAAGCCTAGCTAAAGTCATGTCATTATTCAGCATGGCGGATCTACACTCATTTACCACGCTATCATTTACCCTTGAAGCGAACTTACTCATCTTTGTACTGCTGTGTGCAACCACATGAGGGGCATATCTGGCTAATTGAGTAAACTTAAGAGAATACTCTTTCACCGTCATATTTCCCTACCTGAGGTTAATGAATTCTAGCAACTTAGACTCTCTAAGCTCTTAGGGAAATAATCTGTCTAAGAATGCAGTGACAAACTCCTCCCACTCTATAGGACCTGCATCATCTAGCCTCTCTGACTTCCACTATTTGAACCAAGTATGAGCCACATCCTGTAACCAATATGCATCTAGCTCAGCACTCTCAATAGTAGTCACCCCAATGATGTCTGTTACCTTCTGAACCTGATCAATTAATTCCTGAGGGTCCTCATCTACCTTAGACCCAAGAAAGGATGAAGGATTTATTCGGGTGAAGTCCTGAATCCTAGCTGCGGCTGAATTGGCCACTGGATTAGCTGGAATGACTGATGGCCGTTCATTTTGAGAGGCAACTGACTGAGCAAGGGTAGTGAATGCGGCCCTGAACTCCGCATAAGAAATATGATCGCCCAAAGGATCTTCGGGCTGAGGGGATGACTGATTTCTATTTTTTCTTTTAGGAGGCATGTTCTGTAGAAGAAAGAGAGAAATGGATTAGACTGAGAGATTGACATGTGATTATGCTCACTGGCACGACATAAATACTGAAAGAAGGGAAATTGTTCATAAAACATCTCAAAGCCTCCTGCATATAAATGTGGCGTGCAACACACCAATGTACAAGACTCTACTAGATGCGGCTTTCAGACTTCCTAGGACTCTATTGAACCTTAGGCTCTGATACCAAGTTTGTAATGCCCCAAATCTGGTACCTGGAATACTACATGGTTCTCATGACCTCGAAGGACCATAAGCCAAACCATGACTAATATCTATACTTGTACACTACATAATATAACATGAAAATGCAAAAATATGCACTGAAAGGCCATAAGGTTTAATATTGAACATAACTGAATAATATCACATTTGTACGGGGTAATAGAATACCCAAAACAAAATTGAAAATACTAAATTCTGAAACAAGAGAGTCTGCATCTAGTCTGAAAGCCTCTAATGTCTGAATAGTCTGAATAAGGAGTTGATGGGATATGTCCCCAACTAACTCCAACTAATAAATTAATTAATGAGATAATAGAGAAATATCATGTCCTCAAAAGATGAGGACTCACTTCTACTCTGACTGCTGAGACTGGAATCTACTGTTGATTTGGAACTCGTGTCTATACCTATAGTGTAACATAAAAAGAAAGCACCATAGTGCAAATGCGTCAGTACAATGGGATGTACTGAGTAGACATGTGAGGTAGGCTATATGCAAGGGTTCACATGCATGAATAATAGTAACTAACTATCTAACATGAACGTGAGAGTGCATGCATAAATACATAACTGTAACTGACATCGTGATAACCTGATTAGTGAATCTGAATACTGATAGCATGACATACTAATATCTGATATGATTGATAACCTTAAAGATTGTATCTGAATATCACTGATAATATGGGCAACTGTATCTGACAGTCCTAAATCAGATGGAACTATTTAAGTTCTGTATTGTATCTGAGTTGACTGTATATGACAGTCTTGAAATCTGAAGAACTATCTGAGTTCTATTACTGAGACTGAGTGACTGTATCTGACAGTCTTGATTATGTAATGTGAAACTATGGGAAGTAGTTATCTAACCGATATGCCCCTGATATGCCATTATGGCTGAGTTGGGGTCCAATCTGTAACCTTAATTAGAAGGGTGTTAATACCGCGCCACTGGTAAGGAAAAGCAGTGGGTGACCCTTATATGATAGTGTCCCCTATACGAGAATGGTGGGGCCCTTATCTGACAATGCTTATCCACCTCATCAACCCTCATCGACAGTGTTAATGTCTCAACCTATGCTGGCTACATAGTTTCAGAATACGAGGATGACTGCTGAGGATCATACCCTCATCTGATAGTGTATGTCCCCATCCTTGGCTTCACTCGGTGCTATTTTCTACTCCCATTTGAATAGACACTAAACATGATTTAACTGAACTGAACATGGGCTGAATTACTGAATTTCGTTGATTGATGAAATACTACTGATATCTAACAACTGACTGAGTTCATGAGATCATGGAGATTTCCTGAGTCATATGACTGTTCGGAGTCTAAAGATTCAAAGCATGACAGAAAGTATCGTGAAAACATGACATGGCTCTAGGCACACAGCTAATGTTTTGGGTACAAGTACCCCCTGGACTCGGTGGAAGGAAACTGACAAAGCATGACTTACTTTAATACATAATAATCACCATGATACATTTATTGAAGCATTTCATCAAACATGTAATAGGCATGAACTTGTACATACTTGGGTATTTCTGATATCATGCTAGTTAAACAATTTTCCTTCATCTATGCATTTAATCAAACATATTGCAGGCATAGTACATGTAATCATCATTGTATAACAATAAAACATCATGGTTCACTTCCAGTTTCATCATTCAAGGGTTTAGTCATATGTTTGTATGAATCTATATCTATAATAATTAAACCCACATAGAATTTATCACCCAACATAGAGTAGATGATAAATGATAAACACAATTTATAACCATAAAAGAACAGTTATTTAATTTTAATAACTGATCGTGACTTTTCACCATTTTTTTTTAAATCTAATTTTGAAATTATTTATTTATTATATAATAAAAATATCACAATATTGGATTAACTAAGGTATACGATGATTGTTAAAAAAAAGGAACAGTCGTGACTTTTTATAAAAACTCACCAGCTTGATTTAATTAGGTAATTTCTTTTCATAGAAAACAATAAGGAAATAAATGATAAACACAATTTATAACTGTAAAAAAATGGATATTTAATTTGAATAATTGATGTTAATATAAAATAGGCGACAAGTAGTGACTTTTCTCCATTTTCGTTTTTAAATTGATTTTTAAATTTATATAATAAGAAAGTCACCAAATTTGGATTAATGATATGATGATTATTAAAAAGATAGATTATATGTTCCAACAGATAGATTATCTGATGCAACAAATTGTTGATTTATTGCAGCAGATGGTATATCTGTTGTCATAGATGGGTTATCTGATGCAACAGATATAGATTTTTTTGCCACAACTTAATAAAAGTGGTTACTGAAAAGAACTAATTAATAATAATAAGTTGAAAAGTCATGAATTATCACAATAATCAAAAAGTCAGTCAGCAGCTTCATTTAATTAAGTCAAAACTTTTCAAAGTAATTAAAAAGTCACCAGTTTGTATGTAATTAATAAATGGACCTCCAAATCTTTAGGGAAAAAACAACAGCTGATAACTCAAGATCATGAGTAGGGTAATTCTTTTCATGAGGCTTAAGTTATCTAGAGGCATAGGCTATGACCTTACCTCTCTACATCAAAACACACCCCAAACCAACTCTTGAGGCATCAAAATATACCACAAACCTGTCTGAACCATATAGTAACGTCAAAACTAGAGTTATAGTAAGTCGAGTCTTCAACTCCTGAAAACTCTTCTCGCAAGAATCTGAGCACTGGAATTTAACTTTCTTCTGAGTCAATCTAGATATGGGGGATGCAATAGATAAAAATCCCTCAACAAATCATTAGTAATAGCCAGCTAAACCCAAGAAACTCTTGATATCTAATGGATAGATGGGTCTGGGTCAGTTCCTCACTGCTTTGGTCTTTTGGGGATCAACTCTTATGCCATCACCGACAACTATATGACCAAGCAAAGCTACTGACCTTAGACAAAATTCACACTTACTGAATTTGGCGAATAACTGATGAGCTCTGAGGGTCTGCAATACTATTTTGAGATGGTCTGCATGATCATGTTCATTGCAGGAGTAGAAAAGAATATCATCGATAAAGACTATGACAAACATATCCAAGTACTGTTTGAACACATGGTTCATCAAGTCCATGAAAGCTGTTGGGGTATTGGTAAGACCAAATAACATGACTAAGAATTTGAAGTAACTATACCATGTTTTGAAAGATGTTGTCGGAATGTCGTATTCTCTATCTTTGAGCTGATGATAGCCTGATCTGAGGTCTATCTTAGAAAAGTAGTTGGCACGCTGAAGTTGGTCAAACAAGTCATTGATTCTAGGAAGTGGATACTTGTTTTTGACCGTGACTTTGTTTAACTGATGGTAGTCTATACACATTTTAAGAGAATCATCTTTTTTACACACGAATAGAATTGGTGCGCCCTACGAGGAAACATTGGGTCTGATGAACCCCTTACCTAGGAGATCTTTCAACTGTTCTTTTAATTTTTTGAGTTTTTTTGGAGCCATTTTTATGGCAGAATATAGATGGGCTGAGTATCTGGAAGTAGGTCAATTCCGATTTCAATTTGCCTTTCAGGAGGCACCCCGAGAAGATCTTTGGGAAACACATCTAGAAATTTACATGCTACTGATATTGATCCTTTGGATATCATTTTCCTTACTCCAATATTCGAGGTCTCTAAAATAGAGTATTGAACTCGAACGAGATAATAGACACACCCTTTGGATATCATTTTTCTCACTCTAAGATAGGAAATAAGATGACCCCTCAGTACTGAAATACTACCTCTCTATTCTAGGAAAGCTTCATTCGAGAACTGAAAGTGGATAACTCTGTTTCTACAGTCCACTGAAGCATAGAATGAATGAAGCCAATCCATGTTGAGAATGACATCAAAATCCATTATCTCTAGCTCTACTAAGTCTGCTAATGTAACTTTCTGAGATACCATAATCGGACAGTTCCTGTATACTCGTCGGGCTATGATACATTTATCTACTGGGGTAGAGGCTGAGAAAGGCTCTGCTAGGATTTTGGGATTGACTATGAAGTCAACAACTATATAAGGAGTTACAAAGGACAAAGACACTCCTGGATCTAGCAAAGCATAAACATACAAATGATAAACTTGTAATGTACCAATGACCACATCAGGAGAATTTTCTCGATCCTTTCGGGACTGGAGTGCATAAATTCTATTTGGGCGCTGCCCACTGGTGGCACTAAAGGCGGCACCCTACTGATTTGGGTGTCTAGACTGAGATGAAGGATGATTATACTTACCCTGAAAACCTACCTGAGGACAATATCTGATTCTATGACCTGACTTACCACACTCGAAACACACATCGCTACCAGCTTTGCAGACACCCTGATGGTTTATGCCATATTTCTAGAAAAGAGGATTTGTTCGGGCATTGCTAATACTAAACTGAGGTTTAGGGCCTAGCACCCTATCTTTATTACCATCTCTAAATTTTGGCGCTGGAGCACTAGCTGAGGATGGAGATGGAACTGATGGTTTTGGGAGGAACTAAGAATGATTTCCACCCTCTGACCTAGGTTGAGCGAAGTTGAAACTACCTGTTCTAGCTCTATTATTCTCCCTCTCTTTCTCCTTATTCTTAGCCTCCTCTATCTGCTGAGCATAGATGATAAGCCTGGATATGTCCATCTTCTTAATCAGTATTGCGGTCCTACACTCCTTGACCATACTGTTAGACACACCCGATAAAACTTACTCATTTTAGATCTACTATTTGCTACCACATGAGGATCATATCTGTCTAACTGAGTAAACTTGAGAGAATACTTTTTTACTGTCATATTGCCCTGCTTCAGATTAATAAACTCCAAAACCTTTGCTTCCCTCAACTCCAGCGGGAAGAACCAATCCAGATAAGCAGTAACAAACTTCTCCCATTCTATGGGCCCTGTATTTATGGCCCTCTCTGCCTTTCACTGATTGAACCATGAGTGAGCCACATCCTGCAACTGATATGCGGCTAACTCAACACTCTCACTAATAGTCACCCCCATAATATCTGTGACTTTCTGTACCTGATCAAGGAATTCCTGTGGGTCTTCATCTGACTTAGACCCTATAAATAATGGGGGATTCATTCGGGTGAAGTCTCAAATTTGGGCTATAGAAGTATTGGCCACTGGGTTAGCCTGGACATCCACTGGACGTTTATTTTGGGCTGCCACAGAATAAGCCAAAGTGGTGAAAGCTGCTCTGAATTCTGTATGGGAAACATGCTCATCCAGGGGATCTGGCTGGACGGGCGGAGGTGCAGGCTGGTTTCCTGTTCTTTTTCTGTTAGTTTTTTTGGGAGGCATATTCTATAAACAGAAGGGAAACTTGAATTAGACAGAGAGTTTAACTTGAGCTCATGCTCACTCGCACAATATGAATACTGAAAGAAGGAACTTTTCCTAAAATGCCTCATAGCCTCTTGTCCATAAGTGTGGCGCGCTACACACCTATGCACAAGACTCTACTAAATGCGAATTTTAGACTCCCTAGGATTCTGTTGAATCTTAGGCTCTGATACTAAGTTTGTAACGCCCCGAGTTTGCACCCCGAACGTCACATGGTGCTCATAATCCCGAGGGACCACAAGCTAACCTATGATTAGTAACTACTGCAATCACTGAATAATAACACTGTAATAATGCAGAAATTAGGATGAATCTGCCATAAGGTTCATAACTGGAATCAAATTTTGAAAAATAAATACTGAAAAATGAATATTTGTCTAAATAATCTAGTCTGAATGCCTCTAGCTGCCTGAACATAGAGTTAATGGGACAAGCCCCCAACTAACTCTGACTACTGAATATACTGAACTACTGAAATGATAACTCTTTTCTCAGACTATAAGGACTCACCACTAAATCTGTTGCTGATAGGCTAGGCTGCTAAGTACGATCAGGAGCCCATGAGTTTGAACCTATGATAAGACATCATAGTATAAAAGAAAAGGTATGCGTCAGTACTTTAAATGTATTGGTATGCTAAGATAGGTAGGATGATATGCATGGGTTCATATGTATAAACATTAACTAGTTGAATAACGTGAATATAACTGAATGAGAGTACATGTATATCTGAAACTGATGTAAATATTAATTATGTGATACTATGCACATAACTACGTATATTGTAACTGAGATCATATTAACACTGGGTATTGAGTTCTGATAACTAAATGACTAGTATCTGAGTTTACTGATAACTGTATTACTATTAATTGGGTGACTATTTCTGACAGTCCTAATTCTGTAGAACTGAACTGAGTTCTATACTGAGCTGGGTGACTATGTCTGACAGTCCTAGTTCTGTCGAATTGAACTAAGTTCTATACTGAGTCTGAATCTAAAATTGTGGGAGATAATCATCTAACCGACATGCCTCTCTCTGAACTAATGGGGTCCAACCTATAACCCCAGTTGGAAGGGTATTAGTACCGTGCCACAGGTAAAATAGCTGAAGAGTCACCCTCATCTGACAGCTGCCCTGAATGAGAATGGTGGTACCCTTAACTGGCAGGTAAAACACCTTATCAACCCTCAACAGGCAGGTTGATATCTCAACCTACGCTGGATATATAGTTCTGGAATGCAAGGACTGCTTCTATGGACCACACCCTCAACTGACAGGTGAGCCTCCATCCTTGGGTTCACTCGGTGCTGAATCCTACTCCCAACTGAATAGACACTGAACTGATCACTAGACTGTACTAGGCTGGACTGAACGGTTACTGATTGTGTTAACTGGCTGAATTGGACTGAGTTCACTAAATTCTGTAACTGACTGAGTGTTATGTTTGTGACATTACTAAGACTATTCTGAAGTTACTGTAATTCTGGGTAAACAATTAGATTTTTAGGTATTGAATACCCCCAGACATGATAGCGTATATAGAAAATATAACACAATCTTGAAAGCATGATAGCTAGTCACTTTATCATAACTCATTCATTCATTGAGATATTTTATCAAACATTTGTAAGGCAAGAACTTGTACACATGCTATTATGTCATGATTTTACTATTTCACTCTCATGGACATTCTATCAAACACTCGGAGGGCATAATTTATGCACAAGAAGTTTACAATTTATCATGGATTGAAACCCAAAAAATTTTCATGAACATCAATACAGTATAGTTAAATCATGGAATTCTTGAAAATAATGAACTTACAATTTTAAAGAGATTCTTGAACTCCAAGGGTGGAAGGAAACCCTTGGATAAACACCTAACATTCCTTGGTAAATAAATTCGTGAAGATTGATGGTGTGTTCTTGAAGCTTGGACTTGAAATTGAGTGACCTAGGGTTTGTTCTTGAGAGAAATTTGAGATAAATTGAGAAGAAGAGAGTGATTTTGCCTTTTGAAATATTTAATCTCATGTTTTAGGGCTGAATAAAAATGAAAAAATGACCCAAGTACCCCTTTGGATGTGAATTTTTAATGAGCAGAAACCGTGTCCAGTGACGCGCTGGGCGCCGCGCCGCGTCGATGGTCGACGCGATAGCCAACGCGACGTGTTGATATCATGTTGGATAACTGGAATTTGCACTGAAGGCTGATGAAAAGTTTTGGTCGACGCGATGCATCGAGATCGCATCAATCCACTATTTTGGACTCCCAAACTTACCCCAAACGATGTTCGAAAAATCTGAAACTCATCCAAGAATACCTACTGACATTCCTGATCTTGGATAAACCTAAAATAGACATTTTGAGGTCGTAAGGGTCGAAAGTAAGTTCATGGAAATATCGAGGCCAAAATAAGACTAAGTGTCAATACTTAGCTTAAAATTTTCTAAGTTTGGGGCCTCTTTTTATGCTATAAAGGACTGAGTTAGGCTTGAAATTTTACGGGATCTTACACATCTTGTCTTTCATATTACACCTTCAACCATTTTCGCTTCCCTGACTCAAGTAAGTTTTTTTCTTGCTTCTTCTTTTTGTGTAAATATATCCAATTGGTAGTATATGTTGTATTACATTTGGATTCTTTTCTTTACTTTCGTTTTAACATTTTTTGTCAATTCATTCGTGTTCTAGATATGGCTGATCACGTATGGGACGTCTCTATTTTATAAGATACCATGTGGGAGCTTCAAACTCAGGTTCATAACCTGCAATGGGAGTTGTCTGCAATGAGAGCAAGGATGCTCCGGGAGATCCGGAGGCTGAGGAGGGCACTACTACTTTCGGTCGAAAATTGTCCGTCTGCAATATTGATGATAATAATAATTAGATTTTTTTTCTTTTAGCCTATGTATTTTTATTTGTTTTTGTTTAATAAAAAATTTATGTTTGATCGACTTTGACGTTTTAATTCTTATTTAATTTTCATTCTGTCTATTTCTTCTTCTCAACAAACATGTCGACAATTAAGGAATAATTTGAATCCAGTAGCGATAGCAAAAGTTGAAACTTAAAACTTGACCCAATGCATACATTAATAATCAAGTAGATGCCACTGTTAGATCACATTAATTAAGCACTTTGTCAATTATTAAAGTTGATCAAATAAAAATACGAAAATAAAAATCACAACATACCCAATATAATCCTACAAATGGGATTTGAGGAGGGTGGTGTATCCCCAGACCTTAACCCCCTACCTCGTGAAGGCAAATTATTTTTTTTCTTTTAGCCTATGTATTTTTATTTATTTTTGTTTACTAAAAGATTTATGTTTGATCATTTTTACGTTTTAATTCTTATTTAATTTTCATTCTATCTATTTCTTCTTCTCAACAAACATGTCGACGATTAAGAAATAATTTGAATCTAGTATCAATAGCAAGAGTTGAACATATGGGTTATCTGTTGGGTTTGTGGAAGGAGTTGTATTGTGTTATTCCAAGTAGATTACTCATCTATTGCAATAGAATAAAGATCTGTTGCAATAGATAAATAGTCTGTTGTAATAGATAAATATTTTGTTGCAACAGATTTCTTATCTGTTGCAACAGATAATTATCTGTTATAACATAATAATTATCTATTGCAACAGATAACACGTCTGTTGCAACAGATTAACCATCTGTTTGATTCATGTTACGAGCATTATAGAACCATAAACATGAATCCAATATATGGGTCTTTTGTTGCAATAAAATATGTATCTATTGCAATAGATTGAGTGATTTTTTTTAAATTGTGGGCTCTTATGTTGTATTCATGAACGTGTTCTATCCATTGTTGAAAAAACAGCAGTAGCAGTGTACCCAGATGACAAATTCAACTAAATATCATAATTTTACTTCCCAAAGTCACCTATGCAGTAATGACAAAGTGGAAAGTGATGTACGAAATAAAATTTCACCTTAAAAATTGGTCAAGTAGCAGCAGTAGCAGTAAAAATAACAGCAATGGTTGACAAAAGGAAGATGAAGATGATGATGAAGTAGAAGATGATGATAATAAAGTGGAAGATGATGAATAAAGAAGCAACAACAATGAACAACAAAAATTATGAAGAGAGAGAAAACAACAACAGACGAGAAGAGAGAGAAACACGTCTTTTTTCCTCCATTTTTTGTTATATTAACTAACATTTGGATCAAAGTATAAATTTAAAAATTTGTGGATAATTTTCAAATTTCCCCATCTTTCTCAATCCATAATAAAGTAATTGTCACCTCCACTCAATTATTAAGACTTGAGTCACCCACACCTCATTTTCAAACTTTTTGGTCACTTTTAGCTTAAAGCCCCATGTATCTCGTGCTATGCATGGGCCTAACATTTTTTTGTTTAATAATATTTCATGAGTTATTGTTAATTAAACATCTTATAAACCTTTAAAATGAAAAAAATATATAAATATGCTTTTTGTGTTATGACAAAAAAGAGACAAATTTTCATGTATTATTTTTCTTTTTCATTATGTTTATTTATTTTTGAGATTTAATAATATCTCAGAATTATAAATCACTTTTAATAATACTTATTAAATTTGGCACGTTGCATGATAATTTACAGTATATTAATTTACTTAACCCGATTTATAATATATTAAATAGGTTTTGAATTTTTTTATTATTTTTAAAAGGATTGTACACCACTAAATTTAAAAATTTATCAAATTGTCATAAAAAACATTATTTATAACATAATTTCTTATAAAATTTAAAATATATAGCTATAATTTTTTAGTATTTTCAATTTTTTTTAAAAATTTAGTTCTTTTGTAATAGGAATTATTTATCTTTCATATTTTTCTCTCGTTTTGTTTCTTTGTTTATTGAAAGAATTCTTAATTATATATTTATGTATTTTGAATTTATGTAATATTGAATTTTTAGTGAATCATAAAAAACATCAAACTAAATTTGATCATAGATGAAGTAGTATACTCCTACATAATGATACTTCTCATGCTACATATATAAAATGACTATATATTTTTCAAAATCTTTTTTGAAATTATTATCAAGTAGTGTATTAAAGGGGGGGGGGGTCTTTTCTTATACAATTTGAGAGTATTTTGACATTTTATTACAAAATAATAACTTGAAACAAAATTTTATAATTTTTTTGATTGGATAGTTGCCAACAAAATGCAACTATTGAAATTTAAAACTTGTTAAAATGATATTAAGTTGAAATAGTATAATAAATATTAAATTGTTGATTACTTTGAGAATTTTCTTTTAGGTTATATAGCTAAGGTGAGAAGTTAGAAGTAGTGCATTTTAAAGAAGAGAGAAAAAGATTGAATGGAAAATGGAGTCCACAAAAAGAGATGGATTTTGGATGGTGAATTTCTTTTGTGAAATGACTATAATTCCCTTGGTCGTCCCATAACTCACTCTTCTATATATTAAAAAATAATACTAGATAATTAAGGGCCCTTTTACGGGCCCAATATTACAACTTTAAATATATTTAATTAATTTTTTGAAAAAAATAATTACTAATTATTTTATTTAAACACAATAGAAAAATGATAATAGTGATCACACTTCATACTTTTTATTTTATAAAATATATAAATTACAACTTATTTACCTATATAACCTTAAAATATAATAAGCTCTAATGCTTATTTTTACTTCAGGCCTAACATATTCTCTTGAATTAAACAACTATTTTTAATATTTTTCTTCTTTTGACTTTATTTGAAATTATACAAGAAAATAAATTAAAAAATTATAAAGGTCAATTTGTTAAAAATTTATTTGATTTAACGATAATTTTTTTGACATAATTATTTGATAATTAACAAAAATAAATATCTTGAAATAGGTTAACAATTATAAATTTTAGTCCACTAAACTGCAAGTAAAAAAACTAAATTACTGAATTATATATTTTTAAAATATGATTTACATAATTAATTCCACATAATTTTATAAATTTACTTGTAGAATTTCATGCGTGACAGTATTTATTGGACTAAAAACTAATAATATTTAGAAAGTTGGAGCATTGAAAGTAGTGGTGGAGTCACTATTTTCACTTAATTTTTTTTTAATATAAGAAAGTAAACATACGAAGAAGTAAAAAAATTCAAAATCTACCATATAAAATAAAAAATACTTTTAGTTTTATGTAAACAATCTAATATTTTGTGGAAGATAATTCGAATGAACCCAATAGCCTTATTTAACTCCACCCTTAATTGAAAATACATATGATTGCAAGAGATAATATCTTTGTATAAATTTAAATTTATTTGAAATAGTACTTTGTACATAATACAGTTGAATAAATTAACATTTAAAATAAGAAAAATTGTTATTAGCCACATAACGGCCTACAAATGGAGAACACATAAGCTAGAAAGAAAGAAATGATCAATGAAATTCTTTATTTGAGATGACTATGATTGTACCACTTAGCTATGAAATTACATTAATGCCCTAACTCATCTTTCTATATAAGAAAGAAAATTACATGAATGCCCTTGGTCATTTCCTAACTCACATTTCTATATATAACTAGATAAATATACCCGTGCTTTGCACGGGCCAACGCGTAATTTTTCTATGAAATTGCATATAAAGATAAATATAAACTAACTATTGCATATTATATTAAATAAATATATTTCAACTTACAATAATATCACTATCATGAACATATCACAAGATCTCAAATGTATGTTTTATACAATCATGGAAATATCATACGATTGGATGCTCACATTACATTCACATATCATAGTGACATTTACTTATTTACATTCGTTCATATACTATTTATAAATTCTACAATAACAGATGCTTTTCCTGCTGTAATCAATCACTTGACCATTTACGGTCAAACACCTATTAAATTAGTTTAAAAGTTTAAAATTTGAGTATAAAACATATTTTTTTCATCCTTTTAACCATGATTCACATTTTGGTGTTAACTTTGAATGATGTGTTGGAATTTCATGCAGTACAGAATATGATAAGACTTTTATTTAAAGAAGACCAACACAAGAGCTATCAGAAGTACTATTTTTTCAAGGATATTTTTAGTATATAAGATAAAGTAAATTGATGTTGATTAGAATTTTAATTTGCAAAACATAAATATATAAAACACATTACTCTACGTTAATATGATTGTATCATCTTTAGAAGGCTTTGGTTTCATAATCACTTCTTGAACCTTCATGTCTTCAACCGCCAGTGTGTATTCCCGCTGGTCCATTTCAATATATTCCAATCTTTCCTGTCAACATATGGAAAGCAAAATGTATTAACTTGGAAGATAAATAGATATAGGTTATTGTGAACACAAAGTGTATGCATGTATATGCTCTTTCCAGTTGTGAGAGATTATTGTCAAATAAGCTTAAACAATCTTGAGTTGATAGTAGAACAAAAATATTAGGTTAAGCAGCGGGTTACTCTTATTGTAATAGATGCACTGTCTTATAACCATTGCAATTTTCTCCAACTCGAAGGTGATAAGAAGTTCTCACCGTTAAGAGAAAAGTGATTCTACCTAAATGGTTAAAATAGCAAAACAACACTACTGTTCATTCATCATTGTAATAAACTCAAAATAGTTAAGGGTTTAGGATGTGGTTAAGTGATCAATGAAGTTTGTATGAAACATCGGATACTAGGGTAAGGATCCTGGTGGGAAAAAAACTCAAGTGATTGGCTCCCATCAGCCCAAGCCTACATGGGAAGAGTTATCAGATAGATGTGCACTGGTCAGAGATAGCAGGTACCCAATTCAAGCTAGCCAGATACCACCATTATCCAATAAATGAAAAAGAAGATCTAAAATAGCTTCACTTTCCAAAATTCCAGCAAGGCTACCTAACCAAGATTTGAACATTGACCAACTATTCTTGCTTCAAAACATGAACTTATCAAACTCGAATATATCTTTACTATATCTCCAACAAAAATGAGAAAGAACAGATGTAGATCGTAAGATGGAAGAGCAATGAAACAAACAAATAATGAAAACATATATAAATCTGAAGGGCAAACACTATGGAAAAAAAGTTCAAGAACGCCATACCCTGACTCGTGCATTATCCACCAAAGTGATAAGAGGAATAATCTTCAAAAAACCCCATGCTCCCTTCATCCCAATTTATGTGAAGGTGTTTGACTGGACGTGGATTTGGAAGGAAAAAATAAAGACTTTTTAGGACTATCTCAAATAAGCCATAGAAGTTTCTGTGACTATAAATCATTTCATTAAGATTAAAATGGAAAGTTTGAAGTTAAATTGTTACTAAATTTAGAAATATGTCATTCTTTTTAGGACTAACTAAAAAAGAAAAAGATTTCACAGAAATTGGGGCGAATGGAGAATCACTTTTCAAACTTAGCTAATTATTTCTCCATAACACACACAACTCTTTATTATTTGAGAAGTGCTATTTAATGACAAAATAAATATAAGATAATAAACAAAAACGTGTAAATCCAGGCTTGTGACTTGTCTATTAGTATGTATCATCAAATACATTTCACATATCCAAGTGTTCTCTTTTATTTTCTAAAATTATTACATTCTTACAATGACAAATAATATTATTTTATAATTCAATTGGTTAGATATTAAATATCAACTGCACATATTCATCAATTAAATCTTACTTAATATCATACTGGGTATGTTGTTGTCATTCTTGTATATCTTACTTAATATGTGGACGACAGTTATAGACATAGATATTATTGTATAGTGACAGTAATATGAAAGGAGAAACCATGTCATAGTTTCTTATAGAGGTTAGTAGATTTCACTTAAAAAATTTTCAAGTTCACATTCAGTTTTGCAGAAACATGGAGCACAACAAATGTCTGGGCTGTCTTAAAAAGCTAGACACAACCAAATCCCAAGATGGAATACAATAACAACATACTCGGGTAATCCTATAAGTAGGGGAGGCTAATGTGTACGCAGACCTTATCCTACCTTAGAAGGTAGAGGGAGGGACTGACTTCCCAATAACTAAACTATACATTGTGCCTCATCTTATTCTAAGTAGATTATATTAGAAAGACAAAGTTGAACAGGAACTTACCGCAAATGTTTGATGATTCCTATAATTGTTAAGAAAGGCTTGTCTCTTTCTCAATTTATCATACTGGGTCAAAACACTTGCTGAATAAGTGGAGGATACCTGTATGGATAGCCAACACGAGACCACTAACTTGATACATTAAAAAACATACAGTAATATTAGACATCTTTAAGGAAACAAACAGCTTTACAAGTTCCAAACAACATTCAGGAAAGCAGATTTACAACAGAATATGAAGACCAAGATAGTCAAACTTATTTTCAGCTGATTTTCATGTCAGCAATTGAAATAGATACTATATCTGCCCATTACGAGAAATGTGTTTTTCAAACATAAGTTACCAATATTTGATATATTTCCAAGTTTAAGAACTTATGCTATAGGCCTGTTATTTAAAGTTCAAAGTATAAACTTTGTAGACATGAACTTATGCTATAGGTATGTTATTAAAGTTCAAACTATAAACTTTGTAGACATCTAGTGGATCAAGCATCGGTTTTGAAACATAGAAAGAACAATTACTTCATGTTATCAAACTTACTTTACACGTATAATATATTACTCCCTTGATTTTTTGGTAAGCTAATTACTGGACAACAAGCTTTGATTTTTACATTACTTACTTCATCTCTAAGAAAGTCATTTAACCATTTCATAAGTTTTACAACTCAGATTAACAGCCTTCAGCACAAAAGATTAAACAAGTAGACAAAGAAGTATAGCTTATCCTATGAGCAATTTGGACATATGGGGACTTTCTAGATAAAGCAACCTGCAAAGAAAAGTAATGAAAAGTCAAGAAGTAGTATAGAGAAAAGTTAAATCTCAAAATTTACCATGGACAAAAGACCTGCTTGAATGATTGCAAGGCCCCACTCAATAAAATTAACAAGTTTTCTTTCCCTTATCCTCTGTAGGCTTTCATGGACCTGATTCCAAAAACATCAAATGCGTAAGAAGCAATGAAGTTATATGTAGGCATATGTTTGGGTTGATATATGCTTTGAGATTACAAAATGGGAAACAGTTAATAGATAAGCAATAATTCTTGATCCCCAAGATTCATGAATATTAAGGAATCTTGATGTATGAAATTCTTATCCCTTTTGGGTGGTTAGGTGATAAAGCTATGTCTAAGTTGCAACTGAAATAATCTTGAAGCTCCTTATTGGATGATTTATTTAGATTGTAACAATATAAAACCACAAGTGACTGGAACTTCACAAAGAACTTACTATATAATATATACAAATCCTTCATTTCCTTTTTCAATAATCAAACTTCTCTATATCATGAGTAAAGAAAGAAAAGAATTAAACCACAAAAGTTGTTAAAAAATAAATATGAATACCTGAGTGGGATCAACTTCTCCTTGGATGATGTTTAAAATGGATATGTACTTAGCCTGACTGACTTCCTTTGTTTGAGCATAGAAAGAAAATATGTTGTTCTTCGTCTATAAAGTGAAAGTATAACCCCCTGAATCTGGTACCCGAAACGCTACACGGTGCTCATGATCCTGAAGGACCACAAGCTAACCTATGACTAATATCTAAACCTAAACACTGTATAATATATTGTATAAATGCAGAAATAAAGGTTGAAAAACCATAAGGTTCAAAACTGATAAAACAGAACATCTGAAAGTACGGTATATCAATACAAAAATAAACTGAAACAAAACTGTCTGAACATACTGTAGTCTAAAAAGCCTCTAAAACTGAACTGTATGAATAAGGAATTGATAGGAAATGTCCCCAACTAAATCCAACTACTGAAATACACTATGTAATGAAGAAATAAAGTAATGATCATGTCCTCGAAGGATGAGGACTCACTGCTAACTCTGACTGCTGAAACTGGAATGTTACTGATGCTCTGGAGCTCGTGCTTCTAAACCTATGGTATAGAATAAAACACTGTAGCATAAATGCATTAGTACAATTGAGTCTGAACATACTGTAGTCTGATAAGCCTCTAAAACTGAACTGTCTGAATAAGAAATTGATGGGATATGTCCCCAACTAATTCCAACTACTAAAATAAACTATGTAATGAAGAAATAAAGTAATGATCATGTCCTCAAAGGATGAGGACTCACTGCTAACTCTGACTGCTAAAACTGAAATGCTACTGATGCTCTGGAGTTCGTGCTTCTGAACCTATGGTATAGAATAAAACACCATAGCGTAAATGCATTAGTACAATTAAATATTCTGGTATGCATGTGAGGTAGGCTGAATGCAAAGAGTTTAAATACATGAACAATACTAATTGACTGTATAACATGAACGTGAGAATACATGCATGAATAAATGCATGTCACTGAATTCGTGATGGTAATAACTACTGAGTCTGATTACTGATAACATGAGTTACTGATAGCTGATATAACTAATACTGAGCAACTGTGTCTGACAGTCTAGGTTCTGATAGAACAAGCTGAGTTTCATACTATGCTGAGTTGACTGTATCTGGCAGTCTTGAAATTTGAAGAACTATCTGAGTTCTTTTACTGAGACTAAGACTGTGGGAAGTAGTCATCTAACCAACATACCCCAAATAACGCATTATAATTGAGTTGGGGTCCAATCTGTAACTCTAATTGGTAGGGTGTAAATACCGCACCACTGGTAAAGAAAAGTTGTGGGTGACCCTCATCTGGCAGTGTCCCCAAAAGAGAACAGTGGGACCCTCATCTGACAGTGTTTATCCACCTCATCAACCTTCATCTGTTAGTGTTGATGTCTAAACCTATGCTAGCTATATAGTTCTGGACTAAAAGGATTGCTTCTAAGGATCACACCCTCAACTGTCAGTGTGTGTCCTCATCCTTGGGTTCACTCGGTGCTAAATCTTACTCCCATATTAATAGACACTGAACATGATTAACTGAACTGAACTGGATTGAGTTCATTGAGTTCTGGTGACTGACAGAATACTACTGAGATTACTAAATTATTGAGCTTTCTGAGATTACTTGGATTACAGAGTTTACTGAGTTTTCTTGAGTCACATGATTGACTGAATTCTACTGAACATGGCTTGACTGAGGATATCGTGAAAACATGACACTGGATCTAGGCACACAACTAAATTGTCGGGTACAATTACCCCCAGGACTAGATAGAAGGAAACTGACAAGGCATGATATTCTGAATACATGACCATCATCAACAATCCATAATACAATAAGTTGGGGATTTCATGAAGTACATGGTTATCATAATCTTGTACATGGTAGGAATGCATATACTCAATGTCAAAATTTCATACTCTAACATCGTGAGCATTCCAACAAACAACTACATTGCACATCAATAGCATGGGAGTCATTTGAACATAAGGGTAAAATATGAATCCCTCACATACATCACAATTGATCTATATTACATAATTTCTAGTCTCTTATACATTTTATCAAACACTTAGGTTGCATGACTTAAGGTATAGCATAATCATCAAATTAACATATTATAAACAACTAAAATTCATGATTTTCAACTCACATGCTAATATATTTTCATAAAAACACATAAAAATTCCAACTTGGGAATCTACAACAACAACCACATGAACATAATCAACCTATAATATGAATATCATAATCTATAGTTTAAAATGTGATTCTTGAGTATCATGGACGAAAGGAATCCATGAATGAACACTATGCATACCTTAGTATGTGATTCTACATAGATTTATGATGGAATTTTCTTGAATTTGAATCCCCAATTGAGAACCCTAACTTGTTCTTGAGTGAATTTTGAGAGAAGTGACTGTATTTTGGTTGAATTAGGGCTAAATCCCGTGTTATTGGCTTATATAGGGGTGGGAAATACCCATTATTCCCTTAAAATAACTCAAAAATGGGGTGTTTACCTCACTTGGGCCATAATATATGCGGTGCATTACTTATAGCGTAAGCTAGGTTGTGCGGCGTACAACTTATCGCCTAAGTTAGGTTGTGCATCGCACAACTTATCGCCTAAGTTAGGTTGTGCATCGCACAACTTATGGCATAAGTTAGGTTGTGTGTCACTCAACTTATGGCATAACCATTTCAACAGCCTTAGGCAATTTGTTAGGCGACACACTCCACTTTGCAAAGCCATAACTTCTTGCTCGGGTGTTGAATTTTGGTAAAATTGGTATCGTTGGAAAGCTAATTCAATTCTCTACAATTTGGTAGTTCTAAATATGATAAAATACCATATATACATCAAGTTATGCTCGTTCAAAGATGAATCTTGCAAAATTAAACACTAAAACTTGATTGATTCAAAAGCTCTTAACTTGCCTTACTCTAAGTGACTCTTATAAACACGCTTAACACATCATAAGATCTATTCTCACTAGGATAATCATTGTAAGTCATGTACTTAAATATGAATCATAGGATAGGAGGTTTCATACGTAGGAACAAAGGTTCATTTTCTAGCTTTGAAATATACGGGGTATTACCAAAAGTCCTTGAGTATATCTGCAAGAACTTTCAATTGGACAATATAAAGGAGGTTTGTAGACCTGAAGGAGCCTTCTCATTACATCAAGTACAGTTGTTTTTCGAATCACATTAGCTTGCCAAAAAAAGGATTATTAGTAATATGCTTCAATTGCCACTACTGTATGCCATGATATAATTTTTACTCATAGACAAAAGAAAAAAGGATAGTTGGATAGAGAGTGAGCCAAGAATACCAGGAATTACATGATTTTCTACGAAAGTCACCAATCACCTAAATAAAAAGTAACCCTATTGGTGCACCGAAAGGAAATAAGGGAAAAAAGGCTACTTCTCAAATGTGCAAACTCTTTTTATTTTTTTAGGTAACTATGGTATCTCAACCAACTTATGAAGACTTCACATATACCATCAATATTTTCCACCTCCCACCAGTGCAGCTACTTGGTAACTCTTCCCACCAAGGCTTAGATAGATGAGAAGAAATTATCTGACATTGTTCATCTTTGTCTTCACGGTTTTGACCTACTTCACTGACCTCTAAGGCACACTCTTGGTGTACCTTTAATTATATTTAGTGCCACGCCCAAGGATTGAGGCATTTGGAAGTTTACATAGTGCATGACAAAACTTCTCAGTCAAATTAAATGTGTCTATGAGATAAGTTTTAATAAAAGCCTGTGGGCAATCCACACTTTTCAACAAGGTAGTAGATAGAACATTTGCAATCGAAACCCCCGAGTACCCAACTATCAGAGTCCAAAAAAATAAAAATATATTTTTCAAGTAATGCGTTTTGCAAAACCATTGTGATGAAACTAGCCTGAACAATTGTTCAATGGACAGCATGAACATGGTTTACTCAAGTCCACACTTGAATTGTAATTTATTCCAAGGAAGAAACAGACAATTGAGAGACTATGTGAGCAGTCATAAAGGATAATAATTAGCAATCACCAAACATATACATTTAGAATATCTAAAGACACAGTGACAGATAAAAACAAATATCTTACTTGACGTTCCACAATGAGTAGTGTATATCCAGTCATAAGGAAATGACATCTTGGTGTAGGTATCAAAGAAGCAAGGAGGCCAACCAAGTCGTTGTTTATGTATCCTGGGTAGCGTAGTGTAGTTGTACTTTCTGGCATTACAATAGACACTAATGAATTTGTTTGAGTAAAGGTGAGAGTCGTAATATGCAGGCATTCTACAATAATTCTATTCAGTGCAGTATTATCAAGTACAACTATACAATCTGCATTCAATGTCAGGCGCTTGAGTGTCAATAGGGAATTGTAAGGTTGTAAAACCATATCACTTGTCTCATTTTGGTTAGGAAAGACACTGTAGATTTGGACAAGTTTTTTGCTGTAGCGATCATTCAGAGTCTCCAACAGATATGAGCCTATAGCTGTACTAAAAACAATGATTAGTAACATGATTAATATCCACACTAAATTCTGAGACACTCATTCTCTCTTTTTAAAACAGGTAACTTCTAGAAACACTCATTCTACAGGTGATAGCACAATCTGAACCAACTTAATAAGCGGAGTCAACCTAAGCCAGTTCACCAGCAATCGAATGGCGTAGAATAAAACCCTCGAGACTATTACTTCTATTTTCTTTCCTATCAATCGTGTCCCTTAGATCCTCCTCATATTGCTTACCCTAATAAAAAAATTAGAAACTATCAATCCAAGATCTTGGGATAACAAAATAAAAGGGTCATGAAGCACTTCAAGATTATTTTCTAAATAAAGACTCTACAAAGGTACAAGTCCCGTGAATATCATAGAGAAAGCATACAGAACAGCTATTGGAAGTGAATAGATGGAAAAGTTGATGACATTTAATGGTTTTCTCAACTCAATCAATGTATCTCCAATCAAAATCGTAAAGGTGGTCAAGAATATGTGAGTACTAAGGTTTTCCAGAAAATGAAAAAAAGAGGCACATATTAGAAGCCAAATTACCTGATTTGACACTCTTTTTATGATTTATTCATTTGGTAGAGGCATGTAAGGGTCGCCAGGCGTAAGGACATATTTGAAGGCACCGACATAAGGAGAATAGATCAGAGAAGAATGAGATAACCAGAAGGCTCAAATCGCAGTTATCTATAATAGTAAAGATAAGAACATAATTCCTTACTAAAGTAATGAGCATTGTCCCTCAATGTGATAATCTTTCGGAGATACCAATGCAAGGGCTGCAAAATAAGAGAAATCTGCATTTGGTGTGTACAGGAGATTCTCTAAACTGTAGCGCGCTTTAACTACCTGAATTACAGAAAATTGTTATTTTAACACACAGTTCTTTCATAATCTAAAATTTTCATATTGACAAATAGTTGTTTCTGAGCCATAAATGTATCACCTTGAACGGACAAAGTCCTGTAACTCTGTAACCCAGCCATTGTATCGTATTTGTACGGTAACAATAGGCACTCCAACCAATTTGTAAATGTTATCAAAGAATTCCAATTCCCTCCACTTCAGAGGTACCAATATTTAATTCCAGGGATATCACATGCTGCACTTAGATATCAGCCAAAGCAATTTCAATTTCCTACTGTACAAAAGAAAGGAAATGAGGGAAGATATATGTCCAATCGTATAGTTTATTACCAACCAACAACGTAGGCATCAACTTTTATAATTTTATTCCGAGTGGCCTATATATAGACATCATTAACCCTAATCATTTCATGCAATAATTGAGCATGATATGGTCCACTAGTTTGAATATTCATACCATAAATTTTATCTACTCAACCAGCAGATCTGATAAACGAACATACATATTTTTAGGGACAAGAAATGATTGATTATATATATTATTTTCTGAAGGTTAAATCTGAAACTATAAATTTAGATAAAATATTTAGGAGGGCAACATAAACCTTTCACATCTGTCATGGATTTCATCCATAAAATTGTTAGAGTTAAGTTTGAATAAAACAAATAGAAATTTGTTGCAACATTTGAACAAAAACATACCTAAACTTATGACGAATTACGAATCCATTTAAAACTTGAAACATAAAGCATATCATCCATTTAGTTAACAAAATCAGAATATACACTTTTACACCTCATAAGAAAGTGAAATAATTGTAAGAATATAAATTGAAGTAGGATACACTCTTGTGGTGGGGCCGTTCTTCGAATCCTGCAAGCTTTAATGCAATGGGCTGCCCTTTTTAAAAAAAATTTAAAGTAGATTTGGATGGTTCACTTGGTGAGATCCCTTACTTTCACAGCTGAGGTGATAACTTATTTTTAAGAACTTGATTTTCAAAGGAAAAAAACCAAATGGTTAGACAAAATGCTTCTTTGTAATCCAAAAAAAAGTTTAATGGTCTTCATTCTCTACCAGAATATAGAAATCAATGATGTTAAAATCTAAAGATTATATGATTAGGCATATCCAATCACTAATTGGATATGTAGAGCAAAAATTATGTTTTTATATCAGAATCATTTTGTCACAATAATAACAACAACATCCCAGTGTAATCCCACAAGTTGGGTCTGGGGAGGGTAGAACATACACAAACCTCACCTCGATAGACCCTCAACCTAACTGGTACCTGCCAAACAGTTAAAAAGGGGATGCATATATGACAGCAATCACAATACAAATTAATTAAAATGGAAAGTACTAACAACAAACAACAGAAAGGACAATAACAAAACTAAAATAACAGAATACTCGGCTCAAAAAACACTAGCAAAAGATAAAATTGAAGCTCTAAGGAACTACAAGCATAGTGCTAATAATACTAAAAATACGGGAGATCCAAGAATAAGCTCAAAGCCTATCTCAGAGGGAGGCGAGACAATGCTCAACTATTAACTAACCTCAACTCATCATAAACTCTATTAAAGTTCATACTTTCCATGAAAAAATAATTCACATAGATTAGCAGTTAATTACATGATTTATTATGGAAAAGGCAATTACCATTCCTTTAAGATCCATAAGAACTTTGTCAATACTGTCCAAATTCTCCAAAGCATTAGCAGCGAAAGAAAATAAGGGTTCTGTAACCATATCCATACATTTTTTACTCTTATCAAGTGGCTGGACTATATGAACAACCCCAGGATGTCTTAACCTGACCAACCAGGCAACATCATCTTAAATGATGTCTAAAAAGGAGTCTTCAGCAGCCTTAGATAGGCCTGCTTGTTGTCGTGCCTCAGAAAGGGACCACTTATCAAGGAGTAAACACAAATATTTGGGTAAACAGCTTGGCCATATTAGGCTTTGGCAGAGTACAAAATGTTTGGGTAACAATTTTTTGATGACTTTACAACTTTAAACATAAAGCATATCATCCATTCAGTTAACAAAATCAGAATATACACTTTTGCACCACATAAATAAATGAAATAATTGATGTAGTATAAATTGAAGTAGGATACACCCTTATGGTGGGGCCGTTCCCCGAACCCTGCGAGCTTTAGTGCACCGGACTGCCCATTTTCTAAATAATTTGAAGAAGATTTGGCTAGCTCACTTGGTGAGCTCCCTTACTTTCACAGTTGAGGTGATAACTTATTTTGAAGAACTTGATTTTCAGAGGAAAACTATCAAATAGTTAGACAAAATGCTTCTTTGTAATCCTAAAAAAGGTTCAATGGTGTTCATTCTCTAACAAAATACAGAAATCAATGATGTTAAAATCTCAAGATCATATGATAAGGCATATACAATCACTAATTGGATATGTAGAGCAAAAAGTATGTTTTTATATCAGAATCATTTTGTCATAACAACAACAACAACAACATCCTAGTGTAATCCCACAAGTTGGGTCTGGGGAGGGTAGAACATACACAAACCTCACCTAGATAGACCCTCAACCTAATTGGTACCTTCCAAATAGTTAAAAAAGGGATGCATATATGGCTGCAATCACAATATAAATTAATCAAAATGGAAAGTACTACACAACAAACAATAGAAAGGACAATAACAAAACTGAAATAACAGAATACTTGGCTCATAAAACACCAGCGAAAGCGAAAATTGAAACTCTAAGGAACTACAGGTATAGTGCTAATAATACTGAAAATACGAAAGGTCCAAGAATAAGCTCAAAGCCTATCTTAGAGGGAGGAGAGACAAATCTCAGCTATTAAATAACCTTAAATCATCATAAAATTTATTAAAGTCCAAACTTTCCATGAAAAAAACATTCACATAAATTAGCAGTTAATTACATGATTTATTATGAAAAAGGCGATTACCATTCCTTTAAGATCCATAGGAACTTTGTCAATACTGTCCAAATTCCCCAAAGCATTAGCAAAATAAGAAAACAAGGGTTCTGTAACCATATCCATACAATTTTTACTCTCATTAAGTGGATGGACTACATGAACAACTCCAGGATGTCACAACCTGACCAACCAGGTGGCATCAGCTTAAATGATGTCCAAAAAGGAGTCTTCAACAGCCTTAGATAGGCCTGCTCATTATCGTGCCTCAGAAAGGAACTGCTTATCAAGAAGCTAAACACAAACATTTAGGTAAACAACGTGGCCATATTGGGCTTTTGCAGAGTACAAAACGTTTGGGTAACAACCTTTTGATGACCTATAACATAAGAATAGAAAAACTTATAGTAATAGCGACAATATTATGTCCAAAATGAAACACCACCAAACAATGTACACCATTGGAACACATAAACATAAAGATGAAAAAATACCAACCTTATTAAACAAATTAATTATTGGATTATGTTGAATCCTCTTTACAATATGAAAATTAAACTCCTGTGGGAAGAGGAAAAGCAATTCATGTGTCATTATTAGAATTTCAAAGATAACAATAACAACTAAAAAGTTAACACATGTCTGGATTACCACTGGCACTGCGGTTTCCTTCTTGGTGTTTCGGAAAACTCCAATGTCTTCTTTACTTGATCGGATCTATATAAAATGAATAGTTGTTCAGTTTCCAGAACTCCATATATAAAATCTTTCCCAATTTTTCCTAATGTACCTTTTTATTTAGAGGGAAAGCTTTGAAGTTGTAGGTGGACACAAATTCTTCTTTCTTTGGAGCCTGTATATGATTGACTCTGATATACAAAATTTCTCATTTCTTAGTCACCCATAACCATAAAGTAATTTACATTTATAAGCATTGTTAACCAATCTTTTAAATTGAAAAGAAAAATAAGTCAAAATATAATAAGAAGAACAACATATAGTGGTATGCCAACAACGAAAGGCTGCTACTCAGCACACACAATGATATCAAGATTCACCTTCTGAATTCTCTATTTCCACATTCCATGGTTGAATTAGTACTCACTTTCTGCAATACCTATATCAAGATATTTTATCAATCAGTGATAATAATGAAAAAGATTTGAACATGGAATATAGGCCGAATATTTTTATGAACACTCCTAATTTCATCAACTCCAATAGAATAATCAAATTCAAATTCAGATTCAGATAGACTCCAAAAGATGGGCTGTGGCGAGCAAGATAAAGAGAAATATCCAGAAGGGAAAGGAAAGCCGTGGTTTGGTTTTAAGAAGAAGATTATTATTTTACCCTTCAAAGTTAGCATATTTATGGCCATACCGTTGGTCGTCCCAATGGTCACATTTCTATATAGTAGTAATAATAACTAGATAATTAAAGGCCCTTTTACGGGCCCAATATTACAACTTTAAATATATTTAATTAATTTAAAAAAATTAATTACTAATTATTTTAATTAAACGCAATAGAAAATAATAATAGTCATCACACTTTATCCTTTTTATTTTATAAAATCTATAAATTACAACTTATTTACCTATTTATCCTTAAAATATAATATACTCTAATGCTTATTTTTACTTCAGGCCTAACATATTCTCTTGAATTAAACAACTATTTTTTAATGTTCTTCTTCTTTTGACTTTATTTGAAATTATACAAGAAAATAAATTAAAATTATACATGTCAACACATTAAAAATTTATTTGATTTAACGATATTTTTTTTGACATAATTATTTGATAATTAACAAAAATAAATATCTTGAAATAGGTTAACAATTATAAATTTTAGCCATCTAAATTGCAAGTAAAAAAACTAAATTACTGCATTATATATTTTTAAGATATGATTTACATAATTAATTTCGCATAATTTTTATAAATTTGCTTGTAGAATTTCATGTGTGACAATATTTATTGGGCTAAAAACTAATAATATTTAGAAAGTTGGAGCATTGAAAGTAGTGTCGGAGTCACTATTTTCACTTAAAATTTTTGAGATATAAAAAAGTAAACATACGAAGCAATAAAGAAATTCAACATCAACCATATAAAAATAAAAATACTTTTAGTTATATGTAAACAATCTAATGTTTTGTGGAAGGGAATTCGAATGAACCCAATAGCCTTATTTAACTCCACCCTTAATTGAAATAACATATCATTGCAAGAGATAATATCTTTGTATAAATTTAAAATTATTTGAAGTAGTACTTTGCACATAATATAGTTGAATAAGTTGACATTTAAAATAAGAAAAATCGTTATTAGCCACACAACGGCCCATAAATGGAGAACACAAAGCTAGAAAGAAAGAAATGACCAATGAAATTCTTTATTTGAGATAACTATGATTGTACTACCTAGCTATGAAATTACATTAATGTCCTAACTCGCATTTCTATATAGTAAAGAAAATTATATTAATACCCATGGTCGTCCCCTAACTCACATTTCTCTCTCTCTCTCTCTCTCTCTCTATATATATATATATATATATATATGTAAAATGAAAAAAAAAATATACTTTTTGTGTTATGACAAAAAAGAGACAAATTTTCATATATTATTTTTCTTTTTCATTATGTTTATTTATTTTTGAGATCTTAATAATCTTTCAGAATTATCAATCACTTTTAATAATGCTTATCAAATTTGGCACTTTGCATGATAATTTACAGTATATTAATTTTTTTAACCTAATTTATAATATTATTATATAGGTTTTAAATTTTTTATTATTTTTAAAAGGGTTGTTCACTACTAAATTTAAAAAATGATCAAATTGTCCTAAAAATATTATTTATAACATAATTTCTAATTAAATTTAAAATATATAGCTATACTTTTTTAGTATTTTCAATTGTTTTAAAAATTTTAGTTCCTTTGTAATAGAAATTATTTATCTTTCATATTTTTCTCTTGTTTCGTTTCTTTGTTTATTGAAAGAATTCTTAATTATATATTCATATATTTTGAATTTATCCTACATTGAATTTTTAGTGAATCAGAAAAAGCATGAAACTAAATTTAATCATAGATGAAGTAGTATACTCCTACATAATGATACTTCTCATGCTACATGTATAAAATGACTATGTATGTTTCAAAATCTTTTTTGAAATTATTATCAAGTAGCGTATTAAAGTGAGCGGTCTTTTCATATCCAATTTGAGAGTATTTTGATATTTTATTACAAAATAATAACTTGGAAAAAAAATTTATAATCTTTTTGATTGGATAATTGACAATTAAATGCAACTATTGAAATTCAAAACTTGCTAAAATGAAATTAATTTGAAATAGTATAATAAACATTAAATTGTAGATTATTTTGAGAATATTCTTTTGGGTTATATAGCTAAGGTGAGAAGTGAGAAGTAGTGCATTTTAAAGAAGAGATAAAAATATTGAATGGAAAATGGAGTCCACAGAAGAGACGAACTTTGGATGGTGAATTTGTATTGTGAAATGACTATAATGCCCTTGGTCATCCCATAACTCACTCTTCTATGCAATAAAATAATATATATATATATATATATATATATTTATATTTATATTTATATATATATATTCTATGAAATAAAGAATATTACATTAATGCCCTTGGTCATCCCCTAACTCACATTTCTATATAATAAAAATTAATAACTACATAAAGAGGGAGGTCTTTTCGTATACAATTTGAGAGTATTTTAATATTTTATTACAACATAATAACTTGGAACAAAATTTTATAATTTTTTTGATTGGATAGTTGCCAACTAAATGCAACTATTGAAATTCAAAACTTGTTAAAATGATATTAATTTGAAATAGTATAATAAACATTAAATTGTAGATTACTTTGAGAATTTTCTTTTGGGTTATATAGATAAGGGGACAAGTGAGAAGTAGTGCATTTTAAAGAAGAGAGAAAAAGATTGAATGGAAAATGGAGTCAATCAAAAGAGATGATTTTGGATGGTGAATTTGTGTTGTGAAATGACTATAATTCCCTTGGTCGTCCCATAACTCACTCTTCTATATAATACTAGATAGGTATTCCCCGTGCGTTGCACGGGCCCAACGTGTAGAGTAGAATAAAACTTATCAATGAAAATTTTTCTTTACCTTTTCTCCAACATGTCATCCGATTATGCACATTCTAATTTTCATGGTTTTAGATGCCACTTTTGAAATTGAATAATTGTATACTTAAAATGGCAATGGCAGGTTAGTCTGATCAAAACTGAAGACTGAACAGGGGATGCAAACCCATATGCTATAACAACATAGTATAAAATGAAGATGTAACAGTAAGAGACTATCCTATTTGATTGGATTAGTTGATGGAAATGATCCCAAATGTATGTTTTATACAATCACGAGAATAACATACTACTGGATACTCACATTCACATATGATAGTGCCGTTGTCTATTTCACATATGATAGTGACGGTTGTCTATTTACATTAATACAGATAATATTTATAAATTCTAAAATAGGAGATGTTTTTTGTTGTTGTGATCAATCTCTTGATCATTCACGATCAAACACATGTTAAATCAGATTTAATGATTAAATTAGTTAAGAAGTTCAAAATGTGATTATAAAACAAATCTTTATTAAAAGAAGACAAACACAATAGTTATTAGAATAAAGTTCCAATAACCTAAGCTATTATGGTATCGAAATGAAAATTCATTTGTAAATTGACAGAATTACATTGTAGGTAGCATTAGTAACACTGTACGTATATCTCTATTTTATAAATTTCAAATAAACATTTACATACCTATTGGCAAAGTAGCTGCATTGTTGTGAAATACTGATACTAATGACACCCATCCCCTCCAGTAATGTACTATCTTCTCTCTTAACCTACCATATTTCAGTGTACCGAGATAACCTATGACCTTTCTCAAGATCATCTTATATTTGGAAGATTATTCACTACACACTGTCACAAGCACTGCCACATGTTCATGGTACCAAAGAGGAGAAATGTGGCTCACGTTATGGGCAAAAACTTCTCATGTCTCAAATATAACCAGAGTACACAATTTCATCTAAAACTTTACACATAAGATCTATCAAGAAGGGTATACAAAACTAAAATAAAACCTAACCGATCAAACTATTAGGTTCTGCTCAATCAACAACAACTCAATATACTCAGTGGAATCTCATGAGTAAAATTTGAAAAAAATGATGTGTACTATGACGTAACCTTACCTCTACCTTATGAAGATGGTGTGATGAATTTCTAATAAACTTTCTAATCAAACTAATTCTGTTATGGCTCCATCACAATGTATCATAAGGAATCCAAATCTTTAGACTTTAATTAGGAATGAGAATATACTTATCTTTCCATCACAAATCAATTATTTTATGAAAGTGAAAAGACGTGAATTTATGATAAATTTTCTAATCAAAGTAATTCGATTATGACTTTATCACTACGTATTAGAAGGAATCCACAAAGAAGTGGAAAAAGGGAATACCTTTATGAAGATGCAACTCTCCAGGGCATTTGTTTCTTAACTGACGGCTTTCCACTTGCACTTTTAGAAAGCTTTCTCTGATTCTCCTTTACTTTAAATAACTTAATCATGGTCCTTACAAAAGAATGCAACACATTAGACCATAATCAGAATTAAGAGATGAAATATATGGAAAATGAATCTTCTCTATCTTTTCACCTTTGAAGTTAACTCAGCTACAGAAAAGCACCTGCAAAAATTACCAAAAGGCTATTACTCGGTGAACAAATGAATTTTTTTTTAGCATGTGTTGATTCAAATTCTAAGCAAACATCAATTATTAGAAAAACCATAAGGCATTGAGAAGAAACCCAAATTGCTACCAATTCAAAATTGGATGATCTCACCTTCCAAAAATACATTACAAGAAAGAACTAAGAAGCATCTCAAATGAATAAAGTAACTGCAAATTGATAGACATCTAGACCAGCGATAGAAGGTTAAAAATAGTTTATATTTGATGTTCTGACTTTTGATGGAACATTTTAGGCCTTTTTCTTAGGATAATTATGTGTTTTCAAGTAACTATTGTTGCATTTAACTGTGTACTTTAGTGTTTTCAGGATAAGAACTGAGTGTAAAGGATAACATGGATAAACTGGGAAAAACAAAGAAAAAAGATCATCGACGGCTCAGGCGACGAACCATCGACCTTGCGATGAACCGTCATCCTAAACCATCGCCTAAAAATAGAAGATAGTGACAACTGAAAGCTTGCGATGGTCCGGGCGATGGACTTTCGACTCTGCGATGAACCGTCGGCCTAAATCATCGTCAAAAAATAGAATGAGGAAACACTGGATGTCATGCAAAGGTCCAGGCGATGAATCATCGACCCTGCGATGAACCATCACCCCAACCGTCAACCAAAAATAGAACATAGACTTACTGGAGCTTCAGTGGTGGTCTAGACGATAGACCATCAGCCCTACGATGAACCATCGCTTGACCCGTCGACCATGAAGTGAAAAATCCGAGTTTGAATTTTAAAACCCCAGTTCTAGAATCATATAAATACCAAGTATTAGGGTTTATTCCATATATTTTATCCTTAGTTTCATACCTTTTCCACTATTGAGAGCTATGTAACACTTTTCATTGAGATTTGAATCTAGAGATTGAGATCTGATTATTAGTTTTTATATTTTCCATTGAAGATTGAGAAGAACAATATTGTGACTTTTGTAAGTACTCTCTTGAAGCCATTTATGAACATCAATATATCTTTGATTTCTTACATGGAGATGAGTAGCTAAACTCTCATAACTAGGGTTATGGGAGCCTTGATGTAGAGAACTATTTTAAGGTTGTAAATCAGTTTGATTTCTAACATCTATCGAAATTGCATGAATCTTTCTTCATTATAATGACATCTCTTAGTTGAAAACTTGAGAAATGAGGCCATGAACACGACTTGTCTGATAAGAAAGTGGATGTTGGGAAAAGAACTGATTCACATGAACTTCATAGGTTTACCCTTTGGGTTAACGGGTTGATGCCTTAACAGGATCAACTCTCATAAGAGTGTTATTGAATAATGCATGAATCCTTTAAGTTCAAGAGAAGTAAAGGGTGAAACACTCATTAGGTTGAGAAACACATGGGTAATTCTTAGAATTCAATAATTCTTGCAATTGAATAAATAAGTTAGAATTCGAGCACGAATTCACAACTCAAACTGTTTGAACATCTTGGTGAGCATAACTCTAGTTAATTCATTCTCATTGAAATTACATCATCATTAACTCTCATTAGCTGGACCTTGTGTGATAAAAATACGAAAAAATATTGCTAACACATCCAAACCCCCTTTTACCCAGGAACCTTAGATCAACAGTCTAATAACAGTCATAATACTTAGTGAACATAGTATTCCCTATGGGATTCGACACCCAACCCAGTTGGGTTCTATATTTTACAGTGACCGCTCACTCTCTTATAAGAGAGGTGTAATTTGAGCGTATCAAATTTTAGCGCCGTTGTCGGGAAATACGATTGTTAATTAAGTTTGTGTTTGTTTATTGACCTTTGGTCAAGTTTCCTAAATTTTACTTTTGTTTGCAGTTTTTATTTTATGTAGGGGAGTTGTTGTGTATTCCAAGTACATGGATATTGGGTACACCATTATTACCAATACATTTGGAACTGCAGCTAATTGGCAGAATGGAAGATCCCCAAGATGCTGAAAGACTAGCCATTTTGGATAGAGCTCAACTAAATCAGTAGAATAATGGTCAGCAGGAACGTCATCCTAATCCTGATGATGATGATTTGGGGGGTGACGACTTGTTAGATCCTGTTAATCCAAGTCGTGCAGAAAATATGGCTGCACCAGTGAATCGGAATATCAATAGAAATCGCCCCTTTAGGGCAAGGCAAGAGCATCAACCAGTGCAGTTTGATCTAAACGACGATGAAGATAGAATGGATAAAGTAGGTGCAACTAAAGATATCATTCCTCCACCTCTAGCACCAGGAGCTAAATTTAATATTACCAGTACGATGATTCAACTCCTTCATCTTAAGGGGTTGTTCGGTGGTCTTCCTGGAGATGATCCAAACATGCATTTGGTGAATTTTATCACCATTTTCAAGTTCTTAGATAATCCAAGAGTGGGTCAGAATGCTATCCGCCTGCGTTTGTTTCTGTTGTCTCTATCTGGGGAGGCGATACTATAGTTGAACGAACTGACTCCCAACTCTATAACCAACTGGAGGCAGTTGAAAGAGAATTTCCTAGAAAGGTTCTTTCCACCCTCTAAAAGGGTATAGTTAAGGGATGAAATCAGTAACTTCTGACAGCTTCCCACCGAAGCTCTTCATGTGACCTGGGGAAGGTTTAAAAAGAAGTTGATGTAATGCCCCAACCATAATATGATAGATATTCATCTGATGGAGAATCTTTATTAGGCTTTGAATTCTATTACGAAGCCAGTCGTGGATAATACTGTAGGAGGGTCATTTGTAGACCGTACTTTCCTAGAGGCCTCAGAGATGCTTGATCGAATGACCAAACAGAGTAGAGTTTGGAATACCAGGGATTCTATGGTAGCAAGATCTACTGTGTCTGGTAGTATGACTACAGAGCAAAACAAGAAGGAGGAAGAACGTGACCAGGATATGGTACATTTAAAGACTCAGATGGATTCATTGACTAAGCATCTATTGTCTAGAAAAATGGAAAAGGTGAAAGCTGTTGCATCCTAGGGAAGAGTTGATTTCGATTCAGAAGAAGAGACAAACTATCTAAATAATCAGGGGGGTTTCCAAGGAAGTAGCCAAGGAAATCAAGGTCAGAACTATTACGATAAATCTGGTTATAAGGATAGAGATCAAGGGAACTGGAAGAGCAAAAATAATAGGAGTAGACTATATGTACCTCCTAGAAGCAGAGATAATGCTGCAACTAGCTCTTCCAAGATTTCCATAGAGGACATGATGGAGAAATTATTAAAGGGAGTTGAGACTACCAACTCTGGGGTGACCACTATGAAGAGTGACTTGTCTTCCATGAGTCAGTTGGAAAACTTACACTCTACTTCTATCAAGTAGTTGGAGCAATAAATGAGCCAAATCTCAGCAGCATTGAATTATATGAAGAGCAAAACTTTGCCAAGTGATACAGTTTAGAATCCTCGAAATGATGGCTCCTGCATGGCAATTACCATATGGAGTGGTAAGGTATTACCAGGCCCATCTGTAGGCAAAACTGTGATTGCAGAGGATATTGGACATGAAGAAACTTATCCAGTGGAGTCTGAAAAACTTGATAAAGTTATTGATAATACACCATCTAACCATCAGTAGGTTAATGAGTTGGAGAAAGGCAAGGAAAAGGAGACTGAAAGGGTGGTTACTACTCTCTCAAAACCACCACATCCGTTTCCCCATCGGTTGAAAAAAAAGGTTGACGACACAAAGTTTGGCAAGTTTATGGCCATGCTTAAGCAGTTGACAATCAACTTGCCATTGGTGGAAGCATTGGAGCAAATGGTCGGGTACGCAAAGTTTATGAAATACCTTGTTATGAAGAAGTGGACAGTTATTTATAAGATGATGGACAATCTCCCGTATTATGGTGCTATTTCCATAAGGTCATTGGTGCAGAAGAAGGTAGACCCAGGAGCATTTACTATCCTGTGCACTATTGGGCCTCTTGAGTTCGCAAAAGCTCTTTGTGATTTGGGAGCCAGTATAAACTTGATGCCGCTTGCTGTGTATAAAAGACTGGGTTTGGGGGATCCTACTCCCACAAATATGAGATTAGTTATGGCAGACAGATCTTTGAAGCAGCTCGTTGGGATTTTATATGATGTATTAGTTAAAGTGGGCAGTTTTATATTTCTAGCTGATTTTGTCATTCTTGATTGTGAGGTGGACTTCGAGGTGCCCATAATCTTGGGTAAACCTTTCCTCGTAACCGGGAGTGTACTTATTGATCTTAAGGCAAATGATCTACTATTCAGGCTGAGTGATAAAGTGGTTCGATTCGATAGCTGCCAGTCCATGAAACAACATAAAGATATGAGTGAATTTTCTGTTGTGGATGTTTATTATGAGGAGGAGCAGGAAGTACCTATAGAACAAAAATTTACTGTGGAGAATTTAGCTACCGTATTAATGAATTTTGATCAAGACGGTATTAAAGATTATGAGGATACTGTGTGTGCCTTGATAGGCATGGGGTCTTATTCTTATGCACCCAACAAACTGGATTTGGACTTGAAAAATTATCCCAGTCCACCAGCCAAGCCATCTATTGAAGAGCCACCCACTTTGGAGCTGAAAGAGTTGCCTGGTCATTTGAGGTATGTGTTCCTGGGCAGCGGGAATACATTACCTATTATTATTATGGCTGAATTAGGTGAACAATAGGTGGAAGCCCTTATTTATGTTCTTAAGAGATATAAGAGGGCTATTGGTTAGACGATTGTAGACATTATCAGCATTCCTCCTGGTATATGCACACATAAAATCCAGCTAGAGGAGGATTGTGTCCCGACTACTGAGCATCAGTGCCATCTTAACCCACCAATAAAAGAGGTGTGAAGAAAGAAATTATTAAGTGGCTATATGCAGGAGTGGTGTACCCCATCTCAGATAGTAAGTGGGTAAGTCCTGTTCAGTGCGTGCCCAAAAAAGAGGGCATGACTATGGTGGCTAACGAGAAGAACTAGTTGATTCCACTCAGGCCGGTTACTAGATGGAGGGTGTGTATGGATTACAAAAAACTTAATTTATGGGCATTGAAGGATCACTTTCCAATGCCTTTCATGGATCAAATGCTTGATCGGCTAGTGGGAAGAGGTTGGTACTATTTCTTAGATGGGTATTCTAGTTACAACCAGATTTCTATTGCTCCTGAAGATCAGGAGAAGATGACATTCACGTGCCCATATGGCACATTTTATTTCAAGAGGATGCCTTTTGGGTTTTGTAATGCACCTGCCACTTTTTAGCGGTGCATGATGTTGATATTCTTTGATATGGTTGAAGACACCATAGCGGTTTTTATGGATGATTTCTCAGTTGTTGGTGATTCTTTTGAGATCTGCTGGGTAAATCTGAGTAGGGCCTTACAGCGGTGTGAGGAGTTCAATCTTGTGCTTAATTGGGAGAAATGTCACTTCATAGTGAAGGAGGGCATTATTCTCGGACACAAAATTTTAGTAAAGAGGATTGAAATTGATTGAGATAAAGTTGAGGTTATAGAGAAGCTTCCACCTTCTATTTCAGTAAAAGGAGTGCGAAGTTTCCTTGTTCATGTTGGCTTCTATCGGAGGTTTATAAAGGACTTCTCAAATATTGCAAACCCCCTTTGCAAACTTTTTGAGTAGGAAGTCAATTTTTCCTTTGATGATGATTGCTTGAAGGCATTTGAATGCCTTAAAGGGAAGCTGGTTGATGCTCCTATTATTGTTACATCGGATTGGTCAAAACTGTTTGAGGTAATATGTGATACAAGTGGTGTTGCCCTTGGAGGTGTGCTGGGACAAAAGAAAGACAAATTGTTTCATCCAATCTATTATGCCAACAAAGTACTGAATGGAGCTCAAAATAACTACACCATCATAGAATAGGAACTTCTTGTAATTGTTTATGCCTTTGAAAAGTTCTGGGCTTATTTGCTAGGAACCAAGGTGGTGGTCCACACTGACCACGCAGCCTTGAGATATTTGATGGAGAAAAAGAATGCTAAGACAAGGTTGATTAGATAGGTGATGCTGCTTTAAGAATTTTACTTTGAAGTCAAATATAGAAAGGGGTGCGAAAACCAAGTTATGGATCATCTATCTAGGTTGGAAAGTGAACAAACAGATAGAGATGAATTTGAGATCAATGATGCATTTCCCGATGAGGAAATCTCAACTGCTGTTATGGAGAAAATACCTTGGTATGCTGATTTCACAAATTATGTGGTGAGCGAGGTGATACTAGAGAATCTTTCCTTTCATCAAAGGAAAAAGTTTCTCCATGATGTGACCCATTACTTCTGGGATGAGCCGTATCTTTTTCGGTGATGTGTGGATGGTATTATTAGACGGTGTATCCCAGAAATAGATATGATGAGTATACTGGAAACAAACCATGCTTCCCTAGTTGGAGGTCACCATGCAGGTGATTGGACTGCAAGGAAAGTGCTTCAAAGTGGATACTATTAGCCCTCTTTGTTCAAGGATGCTTATGAGTTTGTGAAGAGATGTGACCAATGTAAAAGGCAAGGGTCCATCTCAAAGCACCATGAGATTCCTCTGTCTAAAATACTGGAGGTAGAATTAGTAGAAGTGTGGGCTATTGATTTCATGGGGCCTTTTGTGAGCTCATTTAGGATGAAGTACATACTAGTTGTTGTTGACTACGTGTCAAAATGGGTTGAGGCTGTGGCTCTGGCGAATAATAAAGGAAAGTGGGTTATTTCATTCTTAAAAAAAATATGTTCTCTCGTATTGGGGTACCACGTACCATCATAAGCGATGGAGGATCACACTTTTGCAACAAGATATTCAGAGCCGCCTTGGAAAAATATAGAGTCAAATAACATAAGGTGGATACCCCATACCACCCATAGACCAGTGGGCAGGTGGAGATCTCTAATCGGGAAATTAAAGCTATACTTGCCAAGACAGTAAATGCTAGAAGGAAAGATTGGTCTAGGAACCTGGATAACGCCTTATGGGCATATCGAATGACTTTCAAGACACCAATTTGCATGTCACCATACCAATTAGTTTATGGAAAGGCGTGTCATTTGCCGATTGAACTGGAGCATAAAGCACTATAGGCACTGAAGTGGCTTAATCTAAACTGGAATGAGGTAGTGGATATGAGGCTGGGGAAGCTAAATGAGATAGATGAGTTCCGTCTTGGAGCTTATGTCCCAGCCTGCAGAATTGAAAAGCGGGATTTTTAGAAAGGTGACTTGGTGCTCCTCTTCAACTCCCAACTCAAGCTTTTTCCAGGTAAGTTCAAATCCAAATGGTCTGGCCCATTTAGAGTTAACCAAGTCTACTCATCTAGAGTAGTGGAACTCCAAAATGAAGACAGAAGTGTCTTCAAAGTCAACGAACAATGAGTCAAATTGAATATCAGTCCAATAGACTCGATATGAAGTATTGATACTATCTATCTCGATGAAGTTTGAGTAATCAAGATAACTGAGTCGTGCCGCGATGATAAATCAGGTGCTAGTGGGAGGCAACCCACAATGTGTTGTTGTAAAGCATGAGTTTGAGTTATTTCGTTATTTTGTGCAAGATGAAGGGTTTATGGAAGTTTGCAGGTATAATAGTGCAGGAAAACAGAAGCTGAAGGAGTTCAGGTGACCGACAGACCATCGCAACCTCGACGGATCATTGTGGTAACCATCGCAATAAAGTATAGAAACCATGAATCTAGAAAAGTAGCGACGGGTTGGCCAATGGACCGTCGCATGATCGACGGACCATCGCATGAACCGTTACTGATAAGTCACAAGGTAGGTTTACTAGATTGAGGTGATGGGTTGACCGACGAACTTTCGCATGTGCGACGGACCGTCGTGTTAACTGTTGCTTATAACCCTATTTTAGTGGGTCGGGTCAAATTAGTTTAAATAGTTGGATTTTTCATTCTTATCCGACCCAAACGATTTTAAATTGATAATTTAAGGCGGTTGAATAATGCCCCAACTGTTCAAGTACCTGAGGCTATTTAGTGTCCTTGCATTCAAATAACTTGAGACCTTTCATTATCTCCTTAGACTTCTCATGTTCCCTTCCCCCATCTATTTAAACTTTATCTCTTTTTTATTTTTCAAACATACGCAACAAGAACTCTTCTCAAAAGCAAAAAGGGTTAATTTGTGTCCAGTATTTAGAATGCAAGGGAGGATATTGTTCAAGTATTGCAATACTGAGGTATGATCATTTTGTTTTCTATATTTTATTCATCTCTAAGAACAAAGAAAACCATGTGAAGTCTGTGAATATTGAAATACTTCTCTTGATTTTGATTTGGTTCTCTGAGTGGCCTGAATTTAGTAAACATTATCCTGGGTAAAGTCTGAGTAACCCATGGACCAAACATGGAAAAATATGGTGATATACTATTTATAAAAATGCCATAAAAATCGTCCTTAATGGAAATGTATGCAAGGTGTTTGATAAAATACCGAAATAAGGCCTGAAAGTGAAAATGGCAGGCGACGGTTAGAGCGACGGACCATTGGATACCCGACTACCCATCGCCTAAAACCATCACTACTTTCTCAGAATCAGTGTTACTGGAATGACCCCGACGGTTTGGGTCGACAGACCGTCGCTGGTCAATAATTTTTCCTATCTTCTGGTTTAAGTCTGCGAACTGATAAATATTTTATTTGAAAGTATCATAGCAAACAAATTACCAACCATCAGGGGTAGAGGTAGAGGCCAAGGGGCCAAACAAGGTCTATCACAAGATGCAGATACCTTGAAACACAACACCCGGCATAATTGTCAAGTCATTTCTTCATCCTCCTAGTCTAAAGAGGAGGGTAAAAGCAGTAGCAACAACAACTCAAGTTAAAGTCCAGTTGAGGAAGGGGTTGAAGTATCTAACCCCATCCAAGAGGAAAGTCCAGAACAAGGGGACTCGAATTTGGTTCGACGCAAGGATCCATAAGTGTGGGAAGCTATAAAATGGTAGGTTGAGGGTACCCGAGAGCATTTCTACAAAGGGTTGGCACTAACAGACAAGGTAGCAATAAAAAGGTCTATTTTTGAAGAACATCAAATTGTGAAAACAAACTTGCCCGAGTACCCAGAACTTGAACTTTGATTCAATGAATATGAGTTGGCCTGGATGAGCATACCACTTGGATTCTATCAACCAAACTTGGTATGTAAGTTTTTTGACAATTACTTAGCATTGCTGGAGAAGAATTGTCCCCCAGGAAAGTCAGCTGCTGACATGAACAAGCTGGACATATTTTCTGTTCGTGGAGTTAGCATAGACATCTTAGAGCGTACGTTGAATAGATTCTTATTTGGAGCTGAATATTAGATACCATGTGCAATACTGGACTTGGAGCATCAGTTGTTCATGCGGACTCAAAAAAAGCCGTTGTTATCCATAATATTGATAGATGGAGGAGATCCTGCATGGCTATACAATCCCGATGAAAAGATATCCAAGTCGTCCTTAAGCTTTAGGGCTAAGTTTTGGTGGGAAATTGTGAGGCTGAGGTTGATGCCAAAAGGCGGGGATGACCACCTAGAACTCACTAGATCTATGATTATTGTTGTTTTGATTGAGGGGTTGACAGTGGATTTTGGCCACATCATTTTTGACGAGTTATTTTACTGCGCTCACAAGAGTCAAACTGCATTGCCATTTCTATACCTTATCACAGAATTATGCAAGTAGGTGAAGGTACCTTTGATCAGAAGAATAGATAATGCGATCCAGGTAATACACAAACAGAATATTAAAAAGAGAAGGGATGAATCGAAGTTAGACATATGAGTCAACAGAACCCAAGTTCAACAAACTCAGTCGGCGCCAATTCCTGAGTCATCAGAATTTCCTTCAGGTATGCCACTACCTCTTGCTATGTACATACTTCTGACCATATCTGTAGGTTTATCTTCAATGCCTATGGGTGGGACCACAGATTCTGCATCAGTTCCACCCCAATATTCTGATTATAGGTTGAACCAAGAGAACTTTGCAAAGACAGTCTGAGCACAGAAGAAGTTTCAAAAGCAGTTGGCTATATGGGGGAAAATTTTAAACCCTTCGTTGAAAGAATTATGGAGGAAGTAGCGAGGTCTTTCAGGAACATCCAGCTAAGAATAGACAACATGGATGAGCGAATCAATAAGGAGCTGGATGCCATGCCCATCCCAGATTTTGCAAAATTGATGAAGGAAGTTAGACAAATCCAGGCTGATGTTGACAAGAAGAATCAATAGCCATAGTAGCCTATATTTAATCCAGTCCAGATCGAAAGTGATAAATATAAAGGTGTTGTTGACTTAATGGTGCGACCAATCAAAGATAAGGGTAAGAAAGTAGTGGAGACTGATGAAAAAGCTGCACGGAAAGCTACTAAAAGAAAGAGACTTGAAGCTATGTCGCCAGAGGAGTGAGAACATCATGAAATAAAAAATCAAGAAAAAAATCAAGGAAAGATAAAGATATAAGAAGGAAGAGAGTAGAGGACGAAGCAGCTGGAGTGTCTACCAGTTCAGCCCCAGCTAGGAGACAAACTGTAGATCCTACTGGAGATGTGGTACCTCCAATTTTGGATGATGATATTGTGAGAACTCCCACCACCATAAGGTTCAACATGAACCTGGTGAGGACACTGGAGCCTCACTGCACTTCACAGATACCTCAGATGAATAAGAGGCACTATAAGTATTTCCCCTCCTTTGTAATTCAATTATATACATTGAGGACAAAGCATTATTTTCTATGGGGGGTGGGATGTTCTTGTACCATGGGGGTTGTGTTTCCAATATTCTTTTCCTCCCATGTGTTATTTAGGAGAATCAACATATCTAGGTTGTTATTAAGTTGTTGCATTTTCATTTCTTGTCTAGGATTAACTGTAGATTTGAAATTTCTCTTTCCAAGTTATGTTCTGTTGGTAATACTATTCCATCAAATAAAAGTGATGTTTATATTAGCATCATTTTATATATGCGAATGATAAGTGACTGCGGCAAAGTGTTTGTGTACATTTGTTATATAATTAATTCTCCTTTACCTGTTGGTAAAAGTGTTGTGTGACCATTTGTGACTCTGAAACTGGCATACGAATATAAGTAATTATAGCCATATGTTACGAATCCCAAGAGTTAGTAGAATAAGAATTAACTTAGTGCTTGTGTGTGTGAGTGTTTGTATAGTTCTTACATAGATGCTACACCCAGAACTTGCCCGGTTCATTTGTTGTTGTTTTGTTTTTGACTTAATAAGACAAGCTAGTAGGCCTCCTTATTTGTTAGTCTATTTAGCCAAAATAATGACCCACCAAAAATGTTTTGTTTCCGTTGCAACCCTATTGAGCCTTGTTAATATTTGTTCTACCCAAATAAATAGTGATTCACTCTCTAGAAGGCGTTAGCACTTCGCTTTGTCCCTGGTCCAATTTTGGACATTGTGCACTTTAACTCAGGCAAATTACCTAAGTTGAGGGTGGCTACTGTTGGATTGTTGGCAACCTGGGAGGTTGAGTTGAAATTGATTTGAGAGCTAGCATCCGACCCTGGTCTAGTCATCTTTCTAAATAGATATTGTGCACCTCAACTTTCTGCATCAGTGTAAGTTAAGGATGGCTGATGTTGTTGTTTAAAATAAATAAATAAATAAAATAAAATATCTCGATTATGACAAGGGCACATATGGATAATATTGATTGCTAATGAGTGAAAGGAACTTTAATTCTGGTGAGTAGCTATCGAAAAGGGTAAAGAGAGTGAAGTTTTGTAATTTAAGTCTCTTATCCAAATGAATAACCCTCACCGAAACTAAAACATCTTTACAACCCTTAGCAAGTCCTACTTGATCTTAGAGAGTAAATCATGAGAGAACATTAGATGATATGGGCAAGCCTATGGGTGTACACTATGTTTGCAACTTCTGTTCTGAGAGCGAGAGTATTAGTTTTGTCCAAAGATTGATTATATATAAGGACAGGTGGACTTCATTGGCTGTAAGATCACAACAGTTATCCGTAGACTACTGATTTCTTTGGGATATTATATCTGTGGCTATAAATATACTGAGTAGTAGTTGATGCCAGTTATAGATCGTAATGTGTTAGAGCACTTAGCTGAATGGGCAAGTGAATGATTGTATAGCTGTATTGATATGACTGTTAAGTGACCGTCATGATGTTGTTCATATATATATCTTGGTGTTGAGTTGCTTGAGGAGAAGCAATTGCCTAAGTTAAGGGTGTTGATGTTCTGTCTTTTGACAGAACATTTTAGGCCTTTTTCTTAGGATAATTGTTTGTTTTCAAGTAATTATTGTTGCATTTAACTATGTACTTTAGTGTTTTTAGGATAAGAACTGAGTGTAAAGGATAACTTGGATAAACTGGGCAAAACAAAGGAAAAAGATCATCGACGGCTCAGGCAACGAACCGTCGACCTAAACCATCACCCAAAAATAGAAGACAGTAACACTAGATATCCTGCGATGGTCCAGGCGATGGACCGTCAACTCTGTAACGAACCATCGGCCTAAACCATTTCCAAAAAATAGAATGAGGAAACACTGGATGTCATGCGATGATCCAGGTGATGAATCGTCGACCCTGCGATGAAAAATCGCCCTACCCGTTGACCAGAAATAGAACATAGACTCACTGGAGCTCCAATGATGGTCTAGACAATGGACCGTCGGCCCTGCAATGAACCGTTGCTTGACCCGTCGACCATAAAGTGGAAAATCTGAGTTTGAATTTTAAAACCCCATTTCTGGAATCATATAAATTCCAAGTATTAGGGTTTATTCTGTATATTTTGTCCTTAGTTTTATACTTTCTCCTCTATTGAGAGTTGTGTAACACTTTTCATTGAGATTTGAATCTAGAGATTGAGATCTAATTATTAGTTTTTATATTTTCCATTGAGGATTGAGAAGAACAATATTATAAATTTTGTAAGTACTCTCTTGAAGCCATTTATGAACATCAATATATCTTTGATTTCTTACATGGAGATGAATAGCTAAACTCCCATAACCAGGGCTATGGGAGACTTATATAGAGAACTATTTTGGGGTTCTGAATCACTTTGATTTCTAACATCTATCAAAATTGCATGAATCTTTCTTCATTATAATGACATCTCTTGGTTTCAAACTTGAGAAGTGAGTCCATTAACACCACTTGTCAGACAATAAAATGGATGTTGAGAAAAAAAGTGATTCACATGAACTCCATAGGTTTACCCTTTGGATTAACGGGTTGATGCCTTAACAGGATCAACTCTCATGAGAGTGTTATTGAATAATGCATGAATCCTTTAAGTTTGAGAGAAGTAAAGGGTGAAACACTCATTAGGTTGAGAAACACATGGGTAATTCTTAGAATTCAATAATTCTTGCAATTGAATACATAAGTTAGAATTCGAGCACAAATTCACAACCCTAACTGTTTGAACTTCTTGGTAAGCATAACTCTAGTTAATTCATTCTCATTAAAATTATATCTACGTTAACTCTTATTAGTTCGACCTTGTAGGATACAAATACAAAAGAATATTGTTAACACATCCAAACCCCCTTTTACTCAGGAACCTTAGATCAACAGTCAAATACTTAGTGAACACCGTATTCCCTGTGGGATTCAACCCCCAACCCAGTTGGGTTCTATATTTGACAACGACCGCTTACTCTCTCGTAAGAGAGGTGTAATTTGGGCGTATCAATATCTCTTAGTAGTGGAGAAGAATTATTATCCAAAAGAAAATAAAGCTATTCCAAATAGCTACTTACAGGAGGCCTTGCTTTAACTTATCAAGCAGTCCATCCTTCACTAACGCATTCACACCAACCCTAGGGATAGATGAGTTCTCTTTACTGGCTATGAAAACAATAACCACTATGGATTTTAGCTGTGGCTTTGTCTCTCCCAGCCACTTCATAAGCTCGTAGACAAGAGCCACATGACCTAAACAATCAGTAGTTCCACGTCCTAGAATTTTATCACCATCATTGCTTAATGAAAGGGGATCAAAGTCCTGTATATGAAATTATTTTATTGTTGTATAAGAGATCATTATCATTGGCAATTTATAAACTAATATAATTTACAAAAATGTTAAAGCAAGCAAAATCAATGTCTATCACGTTATTCAGGTTTAAACATACCCAATCAGTACGCACCCATCAGTCACAATAATTGTTAAGCTTCCTGCATGATTTTACATTCCTCATACAACCTAACTTCAAAAATCTCTAACCTCTAAACAAAACAAATGAAAAAGAAAATAGTAACAATAATAACCATTCTAACCAGTATAATATCTTTTTTCAAAAAAAATGCCTACAAGGATGTAATTTTAGTATCTTACCAAAAAACTGGGAATTCTGCTGAAAGATTATTTGAATTATCTGTGTAGAAATGTAGAAACTGCCATGTCATTTTTTTTTATCTTCGTTGTTCCTTCCCAAAATTTGACAGCCATTTTAATAAAATTCCTTTCAGAATTTTTTGAATTATGATCCACGTAGGTGGATAAAACGTGCTCACTGGCTATTTTACTTAATGAACCTTTGTTTGCTTTAGTTTAGTGCCAAGAATGGGAAGAGATCTTAATGCCTTTCTCATCCATTCTATTAAAATCTTACAATTACAATTTTTGAAAATTTTTAGAGGGAGAACGTAGTAGGTATCGACATTTTAGCTCAAATTAATATAAAAAATTCACGAACGTAATAGCAATTCAATGAACAAACCTTTGAATTACTTATCCTAACTGGTTGATTATTTCCTAATAGTACAATGAAACTAATGATCTCTCTTAAATCATTATCACATTGCTAACTTGTGATGGCAACAATCTAGAGTTCAAATGGCAATTATGAAGAATGAAGTTGTTGGACAGCACAATAAAGAAATCAGAAAATGAGAACAACAGTCATCAAGATAGATTGCAAAATTGCCATGCTAAAAGAGAGCTGCATAGTTTCGAATTGCAAAATCGTTATGCCAAAAAAAGCATATACAAGCAAGTCAACAACTAAATTTCAACAAGGAGTTCAGGTAAAATGCTATGTTGTAAAAAGAAAAGATAAAGAGAATTATTGGAACTAATTTAACTTAGCATTTATATCCTCCTGCGTAGGCGTCTCTGCATCCTAAGCAACAAATGGAGGAAAATTAAAGAGAATGAAATTTTAATGTGATTAACTAATCTTTTCATTGCATGTATACTCCTTATCAGAATGTAGGAGATCATGCACACATAAACCTTGAGATCATAGCCAACCATCCTTGAGAATGTTGTAATTGTCATATCTCTACCCTCTCTCAAAATCTGTTACCCACAAAAGAAAGCACAAAAAAATGCAAGAAGAAATGTAACAAACCCAAAAATGTAAAGCTTATTTGTAAGACCCTGTAAAGTTTACTCGTTGTTAAAGCCTTCAAAACAAGTCAAAGAAATCTAAACACTTAGAGTTTTGTCTAAGTGTTCCAACACTTAGTTTATTTTTGAGCCTTCGAACTTCGACCAATTATTTTGTAACCTTCCCGATCTCCGTTTCTTGATTTTTTATTGCATTGCGATGGTGCAAGGTCGTAGTGTATCTCGGGTGTGTTTTAGAATTTTTGGAATCTGTTTAGGGCATGTTTGGGGTGCCAAACCACTAGATAAAGGCACTGGTAAGGTTCCACCCATCTTGGTAAAGGCGCTAACCAAGGCGCCGCCTTGTTTCCCCAAGGCTCTAGCCTGGGCGCCGCCTTTTGCACAGCCTTTGTGCCCAGTCTTCAGCTTCTTTTCCCCGTCTCATTAAAGGTAAAGTTGGAATTTTCCCACTCCTTTATCATCCTTAACACGAGATTACACCCCAAAAATACCATATTATTCGTACTTTCATCAAAAACCACCAAGAACATAGCTTAGGGTTTCTACACAAACTTCAAGAGAACTCAAAAGTTAATTGTTAGTTTTCAGTAATTTTTCAAGAATTGGAATTCCCATTTTGAGGACTACAATAATCACTATTAATTTCAAGAATAGAAAACCAAGGTTACAAGTTCATTCAAAGATTTAACTTTAAGGTATGTGGGGTTTGAACAATAACATCATTTCATTTTTGTGTCCAAAAGTTTTAGATTTTCTTAAAGAATTTCGTATTTCCAAGATGAATTCATATTATTTTGCTATGTTTCAAGTTTAAGCGATTATGGAATTGTTCAAGTATTGAATTTCATGATTATCTTGTTTAATTATGATCTAAATTGAGAGTTCATGATATAAATTGCACATTCCTATAATGATATTGTATTTTTAAGAATTTCCAAGATTTGTTGTCGTGATTGAGCCTTATTGTGAAATTGTGAGTCTTTGAGAATAAATTATTGATATTGTTTAAAGTGTTTCAAGAAGAGTACATATATTTCTATTTCCATGTTTTGAGCCTTTAAAGCTTTGATAAAAAGTCTACCAAGATTTCAAGAAAGAATTGAGTTTTGATCCTAAGCTAAGAAAGAAACCCACATCATTTGTTTGATTTAAAAAAAAAGGGGAGCATATTGTCTCCCATTGCATATTGTTGAATTGTTTAAGGTAGATTTTCTTAAGGTTCTAAGATAATTAAGGGAGTAGTATTTAGCACCAAGTTGGGCTTGATTTTGAGGTCTCATGCTCCAGAACTACGTACCCCCGTAGGTTTTTGATTTACCCCAAGTGGGTTAAGCTAGTGATCACTAAAAGTTAAAGGTTCTACTCAGATGACAAGGATAAAACAGCTCTCCCTAACGTGGGCAAGACATTGGATTTTATGTAGCTAACATGGTTTATGTCGGTTAGAAAAAACTCCCAAAGTTATATAATTCTGAGTCTCAAGTGTTCCAAAGTCTCTTAAGTTTTCTAGAGTATCAAGTCTTAAATTCCCTAAAGTGTCAAGTTCTTAAGTATTAAAGACGAATTACTATTCTTAAGCTAAAAGTGTAATTTTGAAGGTATATTGATTTTTAAGGCTATGACCGTATAATTTCTAAAGTTTTCATGTGTTATGATTATTAAGTTCCAAAGAAGTTTTTTGTTTTCATGAGATTATAGCTTACGTCCTGAAAGATGATATTTTGAGATTTCATCTAGCTTACAAGTTGAGAACAAAGAAAGAATACAGATCCTGCATAAAGTAAAATGACTCACGTGGTTATCTATTTCCTATCCACAATTTATGAGAATTTTATTCAAGCTAAGTGAGTCATCTATTATAGCATGCATATTTTCTATTAAAAACTTATGATACTGATTAATTAGTTGCATACACCTCATATGCTCAGTACATTCCCAAAGTGCTGATCCACATATACGCCTGTGTGCTACATTGTCTCATAATGTAGGTTCAAATGCTCAGTCCCAGCCTCGTCAGTGATTTCTGAGCACTTTTATCTATATCTCAGCAGCCGTGAGTCCTCATGGTTCGAGGACCTTTCTTCAGCATTTCAGTATTTTTAAGTATATGCTCTATTATTTTCAGTTCAGTCCGAGTCAGTTGGGGATCTGTCCCAATGGCTCTCTAGTTCTTGAGTATTAGAGGCTTTGTTAGACTAGTTGTTAGATTGTTAGTATGTTGAGATTTCCAGTATTATGGTTGTTCAGATAAAGTATTTACACCTTATTTGTTATGATTTGTTATAACAGTGCTTATGATATGTCTATTTCATCCCTAAGTAAGTTATTATGCGAAGTAGCTGGCTCAAAGGGTTAGATTGGGGATACCTGTAGCCTTAAGCACCGTGTGATGCTTTGGGACCCGTTTTCAAAGCGTTACAAACTTGGTATCAGAGCCTAAGGTTTAAGAAGTCCTAGGGAGTCAGACAAGCCACGTTAAGTAGAGTCTTGATCATTGGTATGTAGCGCGCCACATCTATGAGCAAGAGGCTATGAAACATTTTATGAAAAAGTCATTTCTTTCTTTCAGAGTCTATTGTGCTTAAAGTTGTCTCTCTCCTAGCTATTAATTCGTGCTCTCTTATTTCAGGTAAAATGCCTCCTCGTCGAGCCCGCAGAAATAATAATGAGCAACCCCAGCCTGCTGATCCCTTGAATGAAAACGTGTCCCATGCTGAGTTTTGGGCATCTTTTCAGGCGCTAGCTCAAGCAGTAACTGCAAATATTCAGGCCAATAACCAGGTCACAGCTCTGCAGTAATAGGGAGGTAATTTAGCTGCTGCCAGGATTTTTTATTTCATTCAGATGAATCCTCCAGAGTTCTATGGGTCTAAGGCAGGTGAGGACCCACAATTATATCTCGAGGAGATAAGGAATATCACATAGGTAATACATGTGTCTGAGGAAGAAAATGTGGAGTTGGCGTCTTACAGATTGAAGGATATTACATATGACTCGGTGATTGCCTGGAGGAAGAATAGAGGGGAAGATGATGCTCCCATTACTTGGCAGGTATTACAAGATGCATTCTTAGATAAGTTCTTTCCATTAGAGATAAGAGAGGCAAAAGTAGAGGAGTTTATGAACTTAAGGCAGGGCCCCATGACTGTTAAGGAGTACTGCTTGACGTTCAACCAGCTAGCCAAATATGCTCCTAACTTGATTGCTGACACTAGATCCAGTATGAGTAAATTTATGACTGAAGTGTCTGGTTTGGTGCTGAAAAAGTGCAGGACGACTATGCTGAATAGGGATATGGATCTTGCTAGGCTGATGCTAGATGCCCAGCAGATCAAAGCTGAAAAGATAAGGGAAATGGATAGAGTGGGAGGAAAAAAGAGAGCTAAATCAGAGCAGCATAAGTATGGTTAGACTAGATCATATGGAGGGAACTGCCCTCTGTTTCAAAGTCATTCATCTATGACAGCACCATCGTCATCTAGTGCTCCCATACCTAGAGGTGGGCAGGAGCAATGGAATAGGCCTACTGTGTCCAGGTCCCAGAACAGCGTGAGTAACAGGCCTAATTATCCCCAGTGTGCTAAGTGTGGCAGAACCCATCTGGGTGAGTGTTTGGCTAAGTAGAGAGGATGTTTTGGTTATGGCAAGTTGGGCCACAGACTTAGAGAGTGTCCGCATGCCAGGCAGAGGAACCGTGATGTTCGCCCTCAAACTCAGACTTCTAGTGCTCCATATCCTATAGCTCATCCAGCCCTTACTTAGGGTGCTTATTCTAGTACTGCTGGTGGTCAGCGCCAGAATAGATTTTATGCCCTCCCATCTTGCCAAGAGCAGGAGGATTCTCCCGATGTTGTCACTGGTATACTTCGTGTATTTCACTTTGATGTTTATGTGTTGTTGAACCCTGGGTCAAGTTTTTCTTATGTGACACCATTGGTTGCCGTGAATTTTGAAATGAGTCCTAAAAATATCTTTGAGCCTATTCTAGTTTCTACCCCAGTGGGTGAGTCTGTTGTTGCTATAAAAGTGTATAAAAAATGTCCTATTACTGTTCTTCATAGAGTCATAATTGCTGATCTGATAGAGTTGATAAGGTTGATTGTGATCTTATTTTGGGTATGGACTGGCTTCACTCTTGTTATGCATTTATAGACTGTCGTACCCATGTGGTTAATTTTTAGTTTCCTGATGATCCAGCTTTTAAGTGGTCCGAGAGTTCTTTATCTCCCAAGGGTCATTTTATTTCCAATCTTAAAGCCAGAAGGCTAATCTCCAAAGGTTGCATCTATCATTTAGTCAGAGTTAAAGATACTAAGTCTGAGACTCCAAGTATTCAGTCAGTCAACATAGTTAATGAGTTACCTGATGTCTTTCTGGAAGATCTCCCAGGGGTACATCCCGATAGAGAGATAAAATTTGGGATTGATTTTCTTCCTGACGCACAGCCTATTTCTATTCCTCCCTATCGTATGGCACCCACAGAACTTAAGGAGTTGAAAGAGAAACTCAAAGATCTTCTACACAAAGGTTTCATAAGGCCTAGTGTTTCTCCTTAGGGCGCACCTGTCCTATTCATTTGAAAGAAAGATGGTTCCTTGCGTATGTCCATTGACTACCGCCATCTTAATAAGGTCACAGTCAAGAATAAGTATCCCCTTCCGAGAATCAATGACCTGTTTGATTAGTTACAAGATGCAAGTTATTTCTCCAAGATAGACCTTCGATCCGACTATCATCAACTCAAAGTTAGGGAGCGTGATATTCCGAAGACAGCCTTCCGAACCTGTTATGGTCATTTTGAGTTTCTAGTTATGTATTTTGGGCTAACCAATGCTCCAACAGCCTTCATGGACCTCATGAATCGAGTGTTGAAGCAGTATCTTGATATATTTGTCATAGTGTTCATATATGATATTCTTGTGTACTCCCGCAGTGAGGAAGACCATGCAAACCATCTCCGAATTGTCTTGCAAACCCTTAGAGATCATAAACTGTTCGCCAAGTTCAGAAAGTGTAAGTTTTGGCTAAGGTCAGTTGCTTTTCTGGGTCATATCATTTTAGCCGAAGGCATTAAAGTTGATCCCCAAAAGACAGAAGCTTTAAGAAATTGGCCTAGACCTATCTCTCCATCTGACATTTGGAGTTTCTTAGGTCTAGCTGGCTATTACCACCTTTTTGTTGAAGGTTTCTCTTCTATTGCGTCTCTTATGACCCGGTTGACCCAAAATAAAGTTAGGTTCCTATGGTCGGATTCTTGTGAGAAGAGTTTTCAGGAGTTGAAGACTCGACTCACTTCAGCCCCTGTTTTGACTTTGCCTGATAGTTCGGATGGTTTTATGGTGTATTATGATGTATTTAGGGTTGGTTTGGGTTGTGTGTTGATACAAAAGGGTAAGGTTATAGCTTATGCCTCTAGACAATTGAAACCTCATAACAAGAATTACCCAAACCATGATCTAGAGTTAGTTGATGTGGTGTTTGCTCTAAAAATTTGGAGACATTACCTGTATGGTGTGCATGTAGATGTTTTTACGGATCATAAGAGCTTGCAGTATGTGTTTTCCCAGAGGGAGTTGAATCTTAGGCAGGGAAGGTGGTTAGAATTGCTAAAAAACTATGATATGAGAGTGTTATAGCATTCGGGAAAGGCCAATGTAGTGGCGGATGCCCTTAGCAGGTTGTCTATGGGTAGAGTTTCACATGTGGAGGAAGGTAAGAAAGAGTTAGCTTGTGATGTACATCATTTGTCTAGATTGGGTGTTAGGCTGCTTGATTCTGATGAGGGGAGCATGTTGGTGTAGAGTAGTTCCGAATCCTCCTTAGTTTCGGAAGTGAAGGAAAAATAAGACTTAGATGCTATTTGGTCAGACTGAAGGAGTCAGTCAAGGACCAAAAAGTAGAGGCTTTCTCCCAAGGGAGAGATTGTGTGTTAAGATTGCAGGGTAGATTGTGTGTTCCTGATGTTGATGACCTGAGGCAGAGAATTATGGATGAAGCGAATGTTGCGCGATATTCCATTCATCTCGAAACTACCAAGATGTACGACGACTTGCGGGAAATCTACTGGTGGAGTGGTATAAAGATGGATATAGCTGAGTTTGTAGCTAAGTGTGCAACTTTCCAACATATTAAGGTAGAGCACCAGAGACCTGGTGGTATGATGCAAGAGTTAAGTATTCCCACTTGGAAGTGGGAATAGGTGAATATGGACTTTATGACTAGTTTACCTCTTTCCCGACGCCATCATGATTCTATTTGGGTTGTTATTGACAGGCTGACTAAGTCAATGCACTTCTTACTGTGCATATATCTTATACATCTAAGGATTATGCCAGATTGTATATTCGGGAGTTAGTCAGATTGCATGGAGTTCCCTTATCTATTATTTTGAATAGGGGTACTCAGTTTACTTTGTAGTTTTGGAGAGCATTCCAAAAGGGTCTTGTTACCCAAGTTCATTTGGGTTCCACGTTTCATCCGCAAATCGATGGTCAGGCTGAGAGGATCATCCAGACTTTGGAGGATATGTTGAGGGCATGCGCTCTTAATTTCAAAGGAAGTTGGGATGAGCATTTGCCATTGATAGAGTTTGCATACAACAATAGTCATTATGCTAGTATCAAGATGGCACCATTTGAGGCTTTGTATAGTAGGATATATAGGTCACCCATAGGTTGGTTCAAAGTGGGAGAAGCTACTATGATTGGACCTGATGTAGTATTCGAAGCTATAGAAAAGGTAAGATTGATTAGAAAAAGGTTAAAGACAACGCAGAGTCATCAGAAGTCATATGCAGACGTAAGAAGAAGAGACCTTGAGTTTGAGGTTGATAACTTGGTGTATCTAAAAATTTCACCCATGAAAGGGGTGAAAAGGTTTGGGAAGAAGGGGAAGCATAGTCCCCATTATGTTGACCCTTACAGAGTTCTTAACTATGTTGGAAAAGTGGCTTATAAAGTAGAGGTTCCTGCAGAGTTGTCAGCAGTCCATCCGGTCTTTCATGTTTCCATGCTCAAGAAATATATTGGTGATTCTGTTGTTATAGATCCTTCTAAGAGCGTTGATGTTCAGGACAGTCTTTCATTTGATGAGATTCTTGTTGAAATCTTAGATTATCAAGTCCGGAGACTAAGGAACAAAGAAGTTCCCTTGGTCAAAGTTTTGTGGCGGAACCAGTCAGTTGAGGGTGCTACTTAGGAAGCTGAAGCAAATATGCGATTCAAGTACCCACACCTTTTCTCCGCAAGTCCAGATCAATACGAAGGTACTATTCTTTCTTAATTCAGTTCCTTTCGAATCAAGTTGGAACTGTATAGCTATTTCTCTTATGAGTTTATGCACTCTTTGAAGTATCCGAAAGTTTAGAATGGAGTAAGGTCTATTTAGAAAGATGTTTTAGTTGTGTATCCATAGTTTTCTTTGGATTCTTAACATATCTAGCGACATTCGAGAACGAATGTTCCCAAGGGGAGATGTTGTAAGACCCCGTAAAGTTTCCTCGTCGTTAAAGCCTTCGAAACAAGTCAAAGGAATCTAAACACTTAGAGTTTTGGCTAAGTGTTCCAACACTTAGTCTATTTTTTAGCCTTCGAACTTCGATGAATTATTTCACGACCTTCCCGACCTCTGTTTCTTCATTTTTTTATTGCGTTGCGATGGGGAAAGGTCGTAGTGTATCTCGGGTGTGTTTCGGAATTTTCGGAATCCGTTTAGGGTACATTTGAGCTACCAAACCAGTAGCTAAAGGCTCTGGTGAGGTGCCGCTCAGCTTGGCAAAGGCGCTAACCAAGGCGTCGCCTAGGTTCCCCAAGGCTCTAGCCTGGGCGTCGCCTTTTGCACAGCCTTTGTGCCCAGTTTTAAGCTTCTTTTCTCCATCTCATTAAGGGAAAAGTTGGCATTTTCCCACTCCTATATCATCCTTAACACGAAATTACACCCCAAAAATACCATATTATTCATACTTTCATCAAAATCCACCAAGAACATAGCTTATGGTTTCTACACAAACTTCAAGAGAACTCAAAAGGTAACCATCAGTTTTCAGTAATTTTTTTAGAATTGGAATCCCCATTTCGAGGACTACAAGAAGAACCCATTAATTTAAAGAATAGAAAGCCAAGGTTACGAGTTCATTCAAAGCTTCAACTTCAAGGTATCTGGGGTTTGAACAAGAACATCCTTTCGTTCTTGTGCCCAAAAGTTTTAGATTTTCTTACAGAATTTCGTATTTCTAAGATGAATTCATATTATTTTGCTATGTTTCAAGTTTAAGAGATTATGGAATTGTTCAAGTCTTGAATTGCATGATTATCTTGTTTAATTATGATCTAAATTGAGAGTTCATGATATAAATTGCACATTCCTATAATGATATCGTATTTTCAAGAATTTCCTAGATTTGTTGTCATGAATTGGGCCTTATTGTAAAATTATGAGTCTTTGAGAATGAATTATTGATATTCTTTAAAGTGTTTCAAGAAGAGTACATATATTTATATGTTATTGAGCCTTTAAAGCTTTGATAAAAAGTCTACCAAGATTTCAAGAAAGAATTGAGTTTTGATCCTAAGCTAAGAAAGAAATCCACATCATTTGTTTGATTTTTAAAAAAGGGAAGCATATTGGCTCCCGTTGCATATTGTTGAATTGTTTAAGGTGGATTTTCTTAAGGTTCTGAGCTAAGTATGGGAGTAGTATTTAGCACCGAGTTGGGCTTGATTCCGAGGTCTCATGCCCCAGAACTACATGCCCCCGTAGGTTTCTGATTTATCCCAAGTGGGTTAAGCTAGTGATCACTAAAAGTTAAAAGTTCTACTCCGATGTCAAGGATAGAACAACTCTCCCTAATATGGGCAAGACATTGGACTCCATGTAGCTCACATGGTTTATGTCAGTTATAAGAAACTCCCAAAGTTATATAATTTCGAGTCTCAAGTGTTCCAAAGTCTCTTAAGTTTTCTAGAGTATCAAGTCTCAAAGTCCCTAAAGTGTCAAGTTCTTGAGTTTTAAAGAAGATTTACTATCCTTAAGCTAAAAGTGTAAGTTTGAAGGTATATTGATTTTGAAGGCTATGACCCTATGATTTCTAAAGTTTTCATGTGTTATGATTATTAAGTTCCAAAGAAGTTTTTTTTTTCATGAGATTATAGCTTATGTCCTGAAAGTTGATATTTTGAGATTTCTTCTAGCTTACAAGTTGAGAACAAATAAAGAATACAGATCCTGCATAAAATGAAATGACTCACGTAGTTATCTGTTTCCTATCCGTAATTTATGAGAATTTTATTCAAGCTAAGTGAGTCATCTATTATAGCATGCATATTTTCTATTAAAAACTTGGGATATTGATTAAATATTTGCATACACCTCTATATGCTCAGTACATTCCCAAAGTACTAATCCACATATACGTCTGTGTGCTACATTGTCTCATAATGGAGATTTAGGTGCTCAGTCCCAGCCTCGTCAGTGATTTTCGAGTACTTTTATCTACATCTCAGTAGTGGTGAGTCCTCATGGTTTGAGGACCTTTCTTCAAGCATTTCAGTATTTTTAAGTATATGCTCTATTGTTTTCAATTCAGTCCGAGTCAGTTGGGGATGTGTCCCAATGGCTCTCTAGTTCTTGAGTATTAGAGGCTTTGTCAGACTAGTTGTCAGATTATTAGTTTGTTTAGATTTCCAGTATTATAGTTGTTCGGATAAATTATTTGAACCTTATTTCTAATGATTTGTTATAACAATGTTTGTGATTTGTCTATTTCATCTCTAACTGAGTTATTATGCAAAGTAGCCAGCTCAAAGGGTTAGCTTGGGAATACTTGTATCCTTAAGCATCGTGTGACACTTCGGGACCCATTTTCGGGGTGTTACATTATTTGGTAGCATACCTTTGCTTTACCTATGGGAAGGGTTAGCATTATATGTTGTCTTCTTGTTTTTTATTATCGTATCGTTTGTTGTTTCTACAATTCTCTTTGTCATTGTTTTTTAGTATAGCTTCTTCATTAATATATTATTGTTACCTAATTGATCTTTTTGAATACTTCACTTCAGTTTAGGGTTTATTAGAAATGACCTCTACCTTTTCTTAAGTAGGAGTAAGGTTGCTGATAGACTGCCCTCCCCAGACATCACTTGTGAGATTACACTGGGTATGTCGTTGTTTTGCCAACATGTTTAGAGATTTTTTACCACAATTCTCAAACTCGTATCGTACTTACAACAACTCATTCTCAAGAGAAATAACTAGATCGGGATCTCTGATTGTTGTTTTTAAAAGCGCTCTCGCATCTTCAGATGAATATGGTGCCACAACTTTTAAGCTAGGGACAGACCCATACCATTGCGCATAACACTGCTTATTGATCGTCATATAACAAGTTGAGTTCTAATATTTTCTAAGATATTTATTTTTCAAAAATGCATTTCGTCCAAATAAACCGAATCATCTTTTTGTGACAAACAAAGGACAATGCATATCATATTTGAGACATATTTATTTGTTGAATATCGGTTATTTCTCAGTCTACTGCTTGATAAAACACACCAGTGAACATGAAATCTGTGAGTAATTAAAGCATGCAACTTTTAAGTTTTCTGCAAGTTGGGCAACTACCAGCTAATAAATGGTACAGACAACAACACCTCATGTCATTTTCAATCACATTTCAAAGAGTATGGCATAACTCCAAAAATCCAAATATCCCCAACCATTGGTACCTATAAACTTATTCTAGACATATAACCAGGCAAACTCACACTCCCAACAATAGCTACTAATAAACATTTTACTGGAAGTATAATCCAGTTCAGCCAGGTTTGTTCATATTATAGATAACATATGCACATGTGATCCACTGGCTAAAAGTAATTCAACTTAGAAAAGCATAAGAATTTCCTGATATCCAAACCCTGTGTTGTCTTCCTTAAAATGAAATACCACCAGAAAACTGATACAAGGTACCTGAGAGTGCTGAGATAACTAGAGAGGCACCATTTGGTCCTCAAAAAACAATTGGAACACTAATATTCCCGCCAGACATGTAGAGTGTTTTGGCGGCAGAGTTAACCAGATGGTCTATTGCCTGTGAGAATACATCAGAATTCATATAATCTTCACAAAATTTAGCTGCTAATATTCCATTGGAAGACGCAGATTAAGAGGATCTATGCCGTCACAAACTGTCACGCCCCAAAAATCCCATCGGGCCGGACTGGCACCCGAAGCCGAGAAGGCCCGGGAGAACCCGTTCAAATACCTGTACTTTCACTTATATGTAACCAAAAATTTGGACAACACTTCATTGCATATAGAAGGGTCTAATTACCTGGATCAGCATAACACGCACAAATATATATATATATATATATATACTTGGCCGTCGGGGCCACCACATATACAAATATAACATCACTATATAAACTTCCATGAATTTACCCTTCCTTATGTCTACAAAGCCTCTAGGATATACATTACATAACTAGGGTCGGGACAAACCCTCGCCCACACATGACTCATGTACAATAACAAAACATAAGGAACCGACTCGGAAAGCTCCGAAGCAAACTGGAGCTCACCAACAATAGCTGTATGACCTGGCTCCTACTTGTGCGGTGTATGAGCTGAGGTACCTGTGCCTGCAGCATGAAATGCAGGTCCCCGTGGGGGATGTCAGTACGAAATATGTATTGAGTATGTAAAGCTGTAGATAATCACATATGATATAGGAGCTCAATAGAAATCAGAAGCAAATGAATAAATCGTAATAGGAGTGGACCATACTTACTAGATATTGTGACAACCTGTACATTGTATTTATTCAATCACTTTACCTTCGTTCTTATCGTCTTTGTAATCATTATTGTACTGTACTGTGACCATTAGGCTGCCTCCAGTACATATCAACTGGGATCGACCAATGCTAGGCTTATGCCCCTGGGATACCACCCATAAACACATAAATAGGGATCGACCCATGCTAGGCTTATGCCCCTGGGATACCACCCGATAAGAGAGAACTTCCATCACTTAGTTCAATTAATCTTTGAGATTGTTATTTTGGTCTCCACCACATTTTTGATACTTTGAAACAATGATACATCAATAGGAACCAAGTAATAGACCTTCTATATAATAACGATGTAATAAAGACTCATTGGTACATCAACAATGTGTTTCAGAATCATCAATATCACAACAATGAAATAGGAGCCTTTTGGTATATCAATGAAACATTTTGACACTTTATAGGATGGAAACAACTTCGTTGGTAACGTAGAACAATACATGTTTTTGGACAACCTCAGAATCTTACTTGATGGAACATTGGTGTTTTCATGCCAAAGAACATTGTTAGAGTATGCTTTACATACCTCGTCGTAGATTTGGATACCAATTCAACACAACTTCCCGCCTTTACAAATCACTTATCTACAATGAAATGTTTGGCATCTAGTATTAGCAACCCAACACAACAATTCTCTTCCATAATTCCATACAACCAATATTTGCATAGCATTCCAAAAACCAACTTGAACAATAGGTTTATGTGTATATATATATATATAATCATCATTTCAATACCACATCATCACACCAAATCCCTCCACAATTCAACATAACCCAACCATGCACAAGAATAATCCAACATCATTTCCAATCATCTTTCAACAACAATCAAATAACACACTTCTTATGCTTACATGCATATATATACATATCCATATAAATAAAACCAACATAATTTACATCCTTACCATAAAATGGACCTTTTGATTTCGAAGTCCTGTTGGCACAAATAAGGGGTGCTTCTCGAAGCCCTCGATACGGTGAATACAACTACGGAATCAATTTGGATTTTCTACGGTTGAATCACAAGATAATTGGAGTTGAAATTTGGCTAGGGTTTCTTATTCTTCAATAATGGATGATAAATCATGGATATGAGGCTAAGTATATGTATATAATGACCCATTTTCGTTCATGAGGTGATGGAAAATGACCATATTGCCCTTAAAATTTTAAGTAAATCCGAATCTGTCCATGGTGGACTGTTTTGACAAGCTAAAGTAGATCGACCATAACTCTTTGCTCCGATATCGAATTTGGGTTAAATTGGTATCGTTGGAAATATAATTCAAAGGTATTTCATTTCATATAAAGTAGGCCACCCAGTTCGTCCTGTACAAGGAGTTATGATCGTTTGAAGTTGACCCTAAAAATCTGTTTTGAGAGGCTAAAGTAAAACGAGTATAAATCCTTACTCAGACGTTGGATTTGGATGAAACCAATTGCATTGGAAATAAGACTCAAAGATATTTCTTTTGATAGGTCGTAGCTCTCCCAGTTCATTATATTAAGGGAGTTATGATCGTTCAAAGTTGACCCAAAAAACTGGCAGGCCTTAGTAGTTTGTGTGCAGGAAATTTTCCTGCACATTTACTATTCACCATATCCCGGCCACCGTTTTATAGTTTCGAACGTGCTCGATTATATCCGAAACTTATCCATTTTTGGAAATCTTTATATCGTTGGAAAGCTTATTCAATAACCTTCGTATGGAACCATCGACGGGCAAATTCCGGTATAAATAAAATAAAAAAATTAATTCCATATAAATAAGACCAATACACGTACTTGAATACGCCAATACATGTACTTGAATATGGGGTGTTACATCCTTCCTCCCTTTAGGACATTCGTCCTCGAATGTTAGCGTAGTTATTCAACCAAAACAAGTTCAAGTCCACTATTAACATTCACATCATCACATAAATACTATGCATATATAAACAAAAACTTACTTGTTAATGTTCTAACTCCGTTTCTTGAACTTCCTCTTAATCTTTGAACAAATGAGGGTACTTAGATTTCATTGCTTCCTCAGCTTCCCATGTAATCTCTTCCCTTTGTTGATTTCTCCAAAGTACTTTCACCGATGCTACTTCTTTATTTCTCATCTTCTTAACTTGACGATCTAATATAGCAATAGGCATCTCCTCATAGGTAAGATCTTCTGTTACTTGCACATCTTCAGTAGAAGTAATAAAGGACGGATCTCCGATGCACTTTCGAAGCATCGATACATGAAATACTGGATGCACTGATGAGAGTTCCTGGGGTAGCTCTAATTCATAAGCAACTTGCCCACATCTTCGAATAATCTTATACGGGCCTATATATCGTGGACTCAACTTTCCATTCTTGCCAAATCTCATCACCCCTTTCATTAGCGATACCTTCAAAAATACCCAATCGCCTAACGAAAATTCTAGCCCTCTTCTTCTACTATCCGCATATGACTTGTGTCGACTTTGGGCTATTTTCAACCGTTGCTGAATCACCTTGACTTTTTCTATGGCTTGATACACAAGATCCGGTCCGAACATAAGAGTTTCACCCGCTTCGAACCATCCTATTGGTGATCTACACTTCCTCTCATATAAAGCTTCATATGGTGCCATTTTGATACTTGAATGATAGCTATTATTGTAGGCAAACTCAATAAGAGGTAAATGATCATCCCAGCTGCCTTTAAAATCTATAACACATGCTCGTAGCATATCTTCAAGTGTTTGAATGGTGATCCATCCGTCTGAGGGTGAAAAGCTGTACTCAGATTCACTTGTGTTCCCAAACTTCGTTGGAAAGACTTCCAAAAGTTTGCGGTAAATTGAGTTCCCCGATCTGATATAATAGAAGTTGGCACTCCATGTAATCGGACTATTTCCTTAACATATAGCTTTGAATATTCTTCAACTGTGTAAGTGGTCTTAACGGGTATGAAATGTGCGGATTTAGTAAGCCTATCCACACAATCACCCATATAGAATCAAATTTTCGAGCTGTACGAGGCAAACCTGTGACAAAATCCATGTTGATCATGTCCCACTTCCAAATTGGAAGATCTATGCATTGCATATAGCCTCCGGGTTTTTGGTGCTCAACTTTAACTCTTTCATAATTTGGACATTCAGCTACAAATTCTGCAATGCTCTTCTTCATGTCATTCCACCAATACATATCTTTCAAATCTTGATACATTTTGGTTGATCCTGGATGAATGGAATACCTTGAAAAATGTGCCTCTATCATAATCTTCTTTCTTAGCCCGTCTATATCCGGCACACACAATCGATTTTGGCACTGAAGTACTCCTTCTCGCGTAAGCTCAAATGCCTTGGTCGCACCACTCTGAACGTTCTCCTTAAGCTGTAATAAAATAGGGTCTGCATATTGCTTCTCTTTCACTTCAGCTACTAATGAAGATTCCGCAGCATTATTTACGATAAGCTCTTTATTCAGAGTTTCAAGAAGGCGAACTCCCAAACTAGCTAACTAGTGAAGATCCTTAACCATCCCTTGCCTTTCTATAGGCGCCATCATAGCCTTACGACTTAACGCATCAGCTACCACATTTGCTTTCCCTGGATGGTACAAGATATCAACATCGTAGTCCTTTAATAGTTCAAGCCATCTCCGCTGCCTTAAATTTAGATCCTTCTGATTAAAAATATATTGCAAGCTCTTATGGTCAGTATATATATCAACATGAACCCCATATAAGTAGTGTCGCCATATCTTTAAAGCAAAAATAACTGCTGCCAGCTCAAGATCGTGTGTAGGATAATTTTTCTCATGTGGATTGTCTAGAAGCATATGCTATTACCTTACCATGCTGCATCAATACACATCCTAAACCAATTCTGGAAGCATCACAATACACTGTATACCCTTCGGTGCCTTCTGGAAGTACCAACACGGGTGTAGAAATCAACTTGTTCTTTAAATCTTGAAAACTCTTCTCACAGGCATCATTCCATTGGAATTTGGATGTTTTATGGGTTAGCTTGGTTAAGGGTGCTGAAATGGAAGAAAAGCCTTTAACAAACCTTCTATAATAACCGGCCAACCCGAGAAAACTACGAATCTCCGTAGGCGTTGTGGGCCTTGGCCAATTCTTCACAGCTTCTATCTTTTGAGCATCAACCTTTATCCCTTCACTAGATACAATATGACCCAAAAATGCCACCGACTTTAACCAAAACTCACATTTAGAGAACTTTGCATAAAGCTTACAATCACGAAGAGTCTGCAATGCCTGTCGTAAGTGATTGGCATGGTCCTCTTCTAATCTAGAATAAACTAGAATATCATCTATAAAAACTATCACAAATACATCCAGGAATGGCTTAAAAACCCTATTCATCAAATCCATAAAAGCTGCGGGTGCATTTGTTAGCCCAAATGACATAACTAGAAACTCATAATGACCATACCTTGTTCGGAAAGCTGTTTTGGGTATATCTTTTTCTTTGACCCTCACTTAGTGGTAACCTGACCTCAAATCAATCTTAGAAAAGCACTTGGCGCCCTGTAACTGATCAAATAAATCATCAATTCTTGGGAGAGGATATTTATTCTTAATAGTCACCTTATTCAATTGTCGATAATCAATACACATCCTCAGCGAGCAATCCTTTTTGCGTACAAATAACACTGGTGCTCCCCAAGGGGAAATACTAGGCCTAATGAACCCCTTTTCTAGCAAATCTTTCAATTGCTCTTTCAATTCTCGTAATTCTGCTGGGGCTATTATATACGGAGGAATGGAGATTGGTTGGGTGCCTGGTATTACATTAATACCAAACTCTACTTCTTGTTCAGGAAGCAAACCTGGAAGATCTTCAGGAAATACATTAGAAAATTCATTTACCACCGGATCAGCGTGAAGAGTTGGTGGCTCCGCTTCTGTATCCCTTACTCTAACTAAATGATATATATATATCCCTTGGAAATCATTCTTCTTGCCTTAAAATAAGAAATAAATATACCTCTTGGCGCGCTAATTTCACCTTTCCATTCAAGGACTGATTAATTTGGAAAATGGAAATATACCTTTTTCGTGCAGCAATCAATTGTGGCATAACAAGACGCCAACCAGTCCATACCCATTATAACATCAAAATCTACCATTTCTAACTCCACAAGATCAGCCATCGTATCACGACCACAAACAGTTACTATGCAGTTTCGATAAACCCTTCTAGCTATAATAGATTCCCCGACCGGTGTGGACACTTCAAATGGCTTAACTAACAGTTCGGGTATTCTTTCAAACTTTCCAGCAACCAATGGAGTAACATAAGATAATGTATAGCTGGTATCAATTAAGGCATATAAATTGAATGAAAATATAGACAACGTACCCGTAACCACATCTGGGGAAGCCTCTAAATTCTATCGATCTGCTAGAGCATACGTACGATTTTGAGCCCCGCTAGAACTCGTGGCTCCTCTATCACCTCTAACACGACCCATTGGTTGTGCACCCCTTCCTGAATAAGGCATCGATGATGATGATGCAACAAATGACCCCGTAGGTCGTGCCATACCCCCTATGTCCCTTCATGGGAATTCCCTCATCATATGCCCCGACATACCGCACCAAAAGCAAACATTGGTCCCCAGCCGACATGCGCCCAAATGATACCTTCCACATTTATTGCATGGCTCTCGAGGAGGTCTCGATTGGCTCATATTCCCTTGCCCTTGGTAACCCACTGATCGCGAACTATGACCCTCACTTCTTTACCCAAATTGACTGCCTCTGAACCCCTGATGCTGTGGTGGAGCACTAGCTGCAGAATAAGAAAATAATGGCCTAGGTGGTCTAGCAGAAAATTAAGGTCTAAAACCTCCCTGTGGCGCCATAAACTGCCCTATAGATCTGGCCCTCTTAGAAGATCCGCTTTCAAATTCCTGTGTTCTTCTTCTTTGACTCTGATCTTCCATTTTCTGTGCAAATGCTTGGATCCTAGCTATATCCATGTCTTTATTCAGTGCAGCAATAGTACAATCCCTAACCAAATACGGATCCAATCCAACCACATACCGATGAACTCTGTCATCCATAGTAGCTATAACATTAGGAGCATATCTGGACAAAGAATTAAATCGAAGACTATACTCTCTCACACTTGTATTACCCTGTCGACGATTTAAGAACAGATCCGCACGGGCCTGACGAGTCTCATATGGAATATAATGATCAATAAATGCCTCTTTGAACTCTTTCCAAGTAGCTGGGGGTGCATCAATGCCCCTTGACCATTTCCAGTCTTCATACCAATATATAGCCTCACCTTTGAATCTATACGCGGCTAACTCCACTGTCTCTCTGCCCAATACATGCATCAGCTCTAGGGCCCTTTGGATCTAATCAATAAAGTCTTGTGGGTCCTCGTTAAGATCTGATCCAGTAAAAGTAGGAGGATCCATCTTAAGAAAATCCTGTGTTCGAAGGCTAGCCGCCCTATCAATACCACTAGGACCTGTAGCAGGAATGGCTTGCCCTTGAGCTTGCCCAGCAACTATACGAGTCAAAAGTTGCACTGTATTTCTAAGATCTTGATCAACAACATTAATAGGTGGCTCTGGGGATATAGTTCTCCTCCCTCTTATTTCTTCCGGACTGGGGGAAGTTTCTGATGCATGCTCAGCTGGAGCCTCACTTTGATTAGCTGGTATAGTGGGTGACTTACTAGTCCCCTCTCTGGCAGCCACATCTACTTGTTTACCGGTATTTTTGCTTCTGGTAACCTGTATCATTACTATAATAAGAGAAGCAAACTGATTCAGTGGTCAACTATGACTTCATATACAATATAAGCTCTATCGCACGATCTAAGACATGAAGAAAAGAAACAATTCCTAAATGTCCATAGCCTCCTGTTTATAGATGCGGTGCACAACACATCGATAAACAAGACTCTACATAGACACGGCTTTGTAGACTCACTAGGACGAACCGCTCTCTAATACCACTAGAAAACTGATACAAGGTACCTGAGAGTGCTGAGATAACTAGAGAGGAACCATTTGTTCCTCAGAAAACAATTGGAACACTAATATTCCCACCAGACATGTAGAGTGTTTTGGCGGCAGAGTTAACCAGATGGTCTATTGCCTGCGAGAATACATCAGAATTCATATAATCTTCACAAAATTTAGCTTCTAATATTCCATTGGAAGACGCAGATTAAGAGGGGATATCTAGGCTGTCACAAACTGTCACGCCCCAAAAATCCCATCGGGCCGGACTGGCACCCGAAGCCGAGAAGGCCCGGGAGAACCCATTCAAATACCTGTACTCTCACTTATATGTCACCAAAAATTTGGACAGCACTTCGTTGCATATAGAAGGGTCTAATTACCTGTATCAGCACAACATGCACAAATATATAAATATATATACTTGGCCGTCGGGGCCACTACATATACAAATATAACATCACTATATAAACTTCCATGACTTTACCCTTCCTTATGTCTACAAAGCCTCTAGGATATACATGACATAACTAGGGTTGGGACAAACCCTCGCCCACACATGACTCCTGTACAATAACAAAACATAAGAAACCGACTCGGAAAGCTCCAAAGCAAACTGGAGCTCACCAATAATAGTTGTATGACCTGGCTCCTACTTGTGCGGTGTATGAGCTGAGGTACCTGTGCCTGCAACATGAAATGCAGGTCCCCGTAGGGGACGTCAGTACGAAATATGTACTTAGTATGTAAAGCTGTAGATAATCACATATGATATAGGAGCTCAATAGAAATCAGAAACAAGTGAATAAATCGTAATAGGAGTGGACCACACTTACTAGAACTTGTGACAACCTGTACATTGTATTTATTCAATCGCTTTACCTTCGTTCTTATCGTCTTTGTAATCATTATTGTACTGTACTGTGACCATTAGGCTGCCTCCAGTACATATCAACTGGGATCGACCCATGTTAGGCTTATGCCCCTGGGATACCACCCATAAACACATAAATAGGGATCGGCCCATGCTAGGCTTATGCCCCTGGGATACCACCCGATAAGAGAGAACTTCTATCACTTAGTTCAATTAATCTTTGAGATTGTTATTTCGGTCGCCACCATATTTTTGATACTTTGAAACAATGATACATCAATAGGAACCAAGTAATAGACCTTCTATACAATAACGATGTAATAAAGACTCATTGGTACATCAACAATGTGTTTCAGAATCATCAATATCACAACAATGAAATAGGAGCCTTTTGGTATATCAATGAAACATTTTGACACTTTATAGGATGGAAACAACTTCGTTGGTAACGTAGAACAATACATGTTTTTGGAAAACCTCGGAATCTTACTTGATGGAACATTGGTGTTTTCATGCCAAAGAACATTGTTAGAGTATGCTTTACATACCTCGTCGTAGATTTGGATACCAATTCAACACAACTTCCCGCCTTTACAAATAACTTATCTACAATGAAATGTTTGGCATCTAGTATTAGCAACCCAACACCATAATTCTCTTCCATAATTCCATAAAACCAATATTTGCATAGCATTCCAAAAACCAACTTGAACAATAGGTTTATGTGTGTGTATATATATATATATAATCATCATTTCAATACCACATCATCACACCAAATCCCTTCACAATTCAACATAATCCAACCATGCACAAGAATAATCCAACATCATTTTCAATCATCTTTCAACAACAATCAAATAACACACTTCTTATGCTTACATGCATATATATACATATCCATATAAATAACACCAACATAATTTACATTCTTACCATAAAATGGCCCTTTTGATTTCGAAGTCCTGTTGGCATAAATAAGGGGTGCTTCTCGAAGCCCTCGAGACGGTGAACACAACTACGGAATCAATTTGGATTTTCTACGGTTGAATCACAAGATAATTGGAGTTGAAATTTGGCTAGGGTTTCTTATTCTTCAATAATGGATGATAAATAATGGATATGAGGCTAAGTATATGTATATAATGACCAATTTTCGTTCATGAGGTGATGGAAAATGACCATATTGCCCTTAAAATTTTAAGTAAATCTGAATCTGTCCATGGTGGACTGTTTTGACAAGCTAAAGTAGATCGACCATAACTCTTTGCTCCGATATCGGATTTGGGTGAAATTGGTATCGTTGGAAATATAATTCAAAGGGATTTCTTTTCATATAAAGTAGGCCACCCAGTTCGTCCTGTACAAGGAGTTATGATTGTTTGAAGTTGACCCTAAAAATCTGTTTTGAGAGGCTAAAGTAAAACGAGTATAACTCCTTACTCAGACGTTGGATTTGGATGAAACCAATTTCATTGGAAAGAAGACTCAAAGATATTTCTTTTGATAGGTTGTAGCTCTCCCAGTTCATTATATTAAGGGAGTTATGATCGTTCAAAGTTGACCCAAAAAACGTGCAGGCCTCAGTAGTTTGTGTGCAGGAAATTTTCCTGCGCATTTACTATTCACCATATCCCGGCCACCATTTTATAGTTTCGAACGTGCTCGATTATATCCGAAACTTATCCATTTTTGGAAATCTTTATATCGTTGGAAAGCTTATTCAATAACCTTCGTATGGAACCATCGACGGGAAAATTCCGGTATAAATAAAATAAAAAAATTAATTCCATATAAATAAGACCAATACACGTACTTGAATACGCCAATACATGTACTTGAATACGGGGTGTTACACAAACATTTACCTATAATAGGGAGAGATCAAGAGTATATGAAACTAAGATTCAAACAAGAACAATTGCCTAAAATCACCAAAAACAACTACTAAAACCGCAAAAACTACAAAGAAAATAGATTTATTCGCACAGTTATTTGAGTTGTACACAGAGAAGGCACTAAATAGTAAATATTGATTCTTACGATGTTGTGTATCACTCTATATGGGTAATCTAGCTTTCCTTATTCGACCCTGTTTTTTTAGTTTCCAAAAATAATGAAGAAACTTTTTTGTGCACCTCAACTAAATCCACGGAATACCTATATCATGTAATAATTAATAATTTTCTGGGGAAAAACACCTCAACTATGAAAGAAGCAATAGAACAAACTTTTGGGGCATTCAACAATAATTTTGTCTTTAAGCATAGCAATGGTGGAAGCCGGTGAAAATCGAAAAGGACCAACATCTGATCCATCGAACAAACGAAACTTAACTTAAATCAAATCTTCCTCCAACATTTGCAATAATCAATCAATCAATAGCCCACCACACCACACCACATTTTTTCCTTTTCTTCAACTCTGAAACCTAAAAATGAAGAGACAAACTCGTAAAATTCTGAAAATAAAAAGAGATAGAGAGATATAGAATTGAAATAAATAAAGTGTACCTCTCAGTAGTCTAAAGAGAAAAGATTATTGTGATTGATGGCATTAAATTTGCAGAGCTAAAATGGGGTACCCTAGACACAACTGAACTCCACTCTATCACGAAGAAGACGATGAAGGCAAATTAAAATAAAATCCTGAAGATGGAGAATCGGTGTGTGAAAAAAAGAAGAAACCGTGTGAAGAAAAGAAGAAGATTGTGCTTCATACAAAGTTAAGTGGGTCTTATTCCTGCAAACAATGATTCTAGAAAAGTATATGCAGAAAACAATAAATTATAATGAGATAGTTTTGAAGGTCAAAAGACAAAAATGCCCCTGGTCGTCCTCTACTCCCTATTCTATATAGTAGTAAAAAAAATAATAACTGGTTAATGAAGGCCCATTTTACGACCCAATGTTAACGTTTTAAATATATTTATTGATATTTAATTAGTTTATTAAAAAATTAAATTAATATTTTTAAATAAAATGATAGAAAATGATAATAAAGATCACACTTTTAAAAAACTATAATTTTTTATTTTTATAAAATCAAATAATAACTTACAACTTATTTAAATTTTTCTATTCAATACTCATTTCAACATCAGGTCAAACATATTTTCTTGAATTAAATAACTAATTTTAATGATTTTATTTTTCAATTTTATTTGAAAACTATACAAGAGGATAAATTAAAATTATAAGTGTTAATTTATTAATATTTTTTATAAAATCTTACGAGTGATATTTAATTAAAATATGATCTTTTTACCAAATATACTATATAAATAAAATTAAATAGCATATTTATATTAAGGGGATAACAAATTGTTGTTATCCATATAAATATATCATACATTCATTTTCATAATGAAATAATATAAAATAACTAAAGATACTTTAATGATAGTTGAAAATTATCTACAAAAAAAATAGATCATAAATCAAATGAATATTGGTGGAGTTAATTTTTTTTAATAAAAGGATTAAAAAGAATATATTATTTACTGTTAGTTTAAAGTTATTTTACATGCAGGTTAATTTATCTATTATATCATGCTTTTTTCATTCCTTTTTATTTGCTCTATTTGGGTTGGGCACACACCTTAATCTCTTACTCCTATAAAATTAAAAGTAATTTCACTAATATACTCCTAATTAAATTTTATACCTCTTTCCAAATCAATAATGACTACATTTGTTGAACAAGGGCATAATAGGAATATTTTATTCAAACTGTTCCTAAAAGATTAAAGTAGCGAATATTTAGGAATATAAGCACAACCCAAAAGAAGAAAATAAAAAGAAATAAATAGAGTATTATATATCTTATTTTTAAGATTACAAATCTCAATTTTGATGAAAGCTTGCATATAATTGTATTTATATAATATAGCAAATGCTCTTTACTTTGTCCATTTAATGTACTTTAATTTTTGTAAGAAAATTTTTCTTTTAAATATTTGTTTTCCGTGTTGGCATACATATCAATTATAATTACACCTACAATTCATACGTAAATATAAAAATTATGTGTTCGAAGCCTTATATGAATATTACATATGTAATTCTTTTTAATTTCTAGTAAAACATTAATAGACTGATTTAATGATACTTTTTTGTAAACTTATTAGATAATGAATAAAAAGATATCTTTAAATAAGTTAACAACTTTAAATTTTATCCCACCAAGTTCATGTGTGATAGTATTTTTTGAGCAAAAAATTAAATTGTTAAAAACTTGGAGTATTAAAAATTTTTGGCGGAGTCAGAATTTTCACTTAGAAAGTTTAAAATATAAGAAAATAAATATATGAAGAAAAAAGTTCAACATTTACCACATAAAAATATAAAATAATTTTAATTCTATATAAACAATCTAGTATCTCGTGAAAGGATATTCTTGAGCAAAAAATTAAAATATTAAAAGCTTGGAGTATTAAAAAAATTTGGTGGATTCAGAATTTTCACTTAGAAAGTTTAAAATATAAGAAAACAAATATATGAAGAAAAAAATTCAGCATTTACCACATAAAAATATAAAATAATTTTAGTTCTATATGAACTATCTAATATTTCGTGAAAGGAGATTCAAATTATAAATTTAAATTTACCTAAAATAGTACATGTGACATTACTTTCAAAAAGTTAATTTAAGAGATCATGTATTTATCAAAAAAGTCTGGAAAATTCTTTAACTTTTATGTAGTGTAGAAAGTAATAAAAGACAAATATAAGGGTAATATTTTAAGAGAGTTTTTTAGTTGGTAAGACATATGTGGAATGTAACTAAGGACTACCAAAAAGTTATCTTCTCCCTTAAAAGAAAGTTTTTAGTTTGTAGGACATAGTTAGAATGTAACTAAGGACTACCAAAAAGTTACATTCTCCCTTATATATAGTAAAAAATTTAAGAATAGTGAAAGATATAGAGGTTTAGTAGATTTTGTTGAAGAATGAAAAGAGTCTCATATTAATGGTTAATGAGAAAATTGGTTTCCTTAAATGTACTAGGATGATTCGCCTCTCGAGTTAGCTTTTGAAATTGAGTTACGTTCAAGATTACATGATATCAGAGTAGGACTCATTCACCCAATGTTGGCCTCCAAATTAAAATTATCCCAGCATCAGATGCCCAATCCTGATCGTAATGTAGGTCGAGCTAATGAATAAGTCTTTTTGTTTAAAAGAAAACAATATTTTTAAATGTATGCCTAATTAAAGTGACCTTTGAGTACCACTCTTCCAAACTTTTACTTGTGAATTACAAGTTTCACCAGTGAATCTTATATTTCAAATCTTTTTTTTTTCATCAGAAAACTTACAAATATTGTAAAATCAACCTACAAAAATTAGTATAATTTGTCAAAAGCTAAAAGTAATAGAATATAATAGATGAGAGCTTTTCTTATTTCTTTTTTTTAAGTACTTAAGTACGTTCAATTGTATTGTATAAAATATGAGTTCCTAATCCTCTATTTATAGTGTTTATGTTTATAAAGGCATACAAAGAATTGACATAACATGATTTTAACCCCTTAGAAATGATGGATGAGGTGGAGAAATAGTTATACATAATAAAGATGAGAGGTGGAAAATAATGATAAGCTATAGGGATTTATTCCTAGAAGAGTTGATATATGGTGACATCAAATTTTCATGGGACGCTACAAAATGAGTCCAATCTTGCTAGGATTCTTGGGGGATGGCGTCAACCCATCGGGTTTATCGTTTTTCTAATTTTTTCTCTAGCCGAGTATGAAAGATTACCTTTTGATTTACCAGAAGCAGAAGAAGAATTAGTAGCAGGGTATCAAACCGAATATTCAGGTATCAAATTTGGTTTATTTTACATTTCTTCATATCTGAATCTACTAGTTTCTTCATTATTTGTAACAGTTCTTTACTTGGGAGGTTGGAATCTTTCAATTCCGTACATATTTGTTCATGAGCTATTTGGCATAAATAAAAGGGGGAAAGTCTTTGGAACACTAATTGGTATCTTTATCAAATTAGCCAAAACTTATTTATTTTTGTTCATTCCTATTGCAACAAGATGGACTTTACCGAGGCTGAGAATGGACCAACTATTAAATCTTTCTATCCTAAATCTCATCTTATGGATATAGAAAGAGTAACATATTCTCTTGAAGAGATATCTTGAAATCTCACGTACTCATGGGATATCATAAAGAAATCAAGTCATCAAATACTATCTTCACAAAGAGGTCCAAATCATTCTATATTTGAGAAATACGCTACTAACTGTAACAACCTCCATGGTTGTTTTTTGATTTTTATTTTGATCATTTTAACATTATTCATAATTGTTTTATGACATTTTTGGTGTGCAAGAGTGCTGACATGATTCTTTGAGGTGGTTCGTTGAGAATTATGCAAAATTTTCATTTTGAAAAGTTAAAAAATTGATATGGTTGACTTTAATCAATATGCGTGGAAGTTAAGTTGTATCAAAATTCTGTCAGTTCAATCAGTTTCAAAACATGATTTTTGGGTTAGTGAGACTATCTGTTTTTTTGTTTAGATCCAAAGACATTCAAATAAGTTTTGAAAGAGTGTGTGAGTTTTAGAAGTTGTAAACTTAATAGCGTTGACCAATATCTACTTCGAGGTTAGAAAGGTCATTCTCAAGTTTCATGATTTCACTAAGTCTAGAGGGTGAATTTATGTCTAGCTGAAGGTTTGGGTAATCTATTGAGGCTTTTGAATGGGTTTTGAGTTGTTGTTGAGAAATTTGGAGATTTTTACGTTAAGAATTGACATTAGTCAACATCTGGTCAAAAGGACTTTGTTCACTTGTTTTGATGATTCCAACAGGTCTAGAATGTATTTTACAACTGATTTACACTATTGATTTGTGTCTAGAAGGTTTGAGATGAGTTTTGGGCATTTGTTCGAGTTTGGAGCTTGAAATTTTATGTCATTGAGATTTAATAGTGCCACCTAAAGAAAATGAGATTTGTATGGTGTTTGGATGAAACCATTATATACATTTAGAAATTTGTGAAATCAACATAAAAAGAATTTGTATGAGAAAGTTATGTCCTTTTTAGTGAAGTTTGTCGTTATTGGTTTTGGTGCATCATGGGTGCGAAAAGGACCACACCAAGGGACCCATAGGTGCATAGGGACCGCAGGTGTTAATAGTTAGTTGTTGGCACGATTAAATGAGAGTGGGTACAAAAATCACTTAGTTTAAGTCATGATTGCATCTATTTGATATTTTGACATTTGGGGAGCTAGGAAACTCCGATTGAGGTAAATTTTAATGTGTTCTTCTCGTATAAATATTGAATATGTGATTCCACCTCCATTTTACTCATTTTTCAAGAATATCCAAGCTATTCTCTTAGAAAATGTAAAGTAGTTAACAACCTCATTAAACAGAAGGCAAGTATGAAAAAAAGTTTCAACAATTCAGTTGAACTTTAAAGAATTCACTTATTTTGACCTATGATAAAAGTCCCAAGAATAGACTCAATAAAAAATAGAGAGGGTATTATTTCATTTTATATCCATCTTGTCTAAAATATCTTGTTTTATTATTTTATTTGATATTAATTTACAAGATAGTAACACTTCAATAATTTTAATATCTCACCTTTAGTTGCTAACATGTTGCACTTTAAGGGTGTGTTTGGTATGAAGGAAAATCTTTTCCACAAAAAATATTTTCGTATGTGGTTTTCTTAAGTGAAAAATAAGGGATTTTCTTGCTTATTTTTTGGTGTTTGATTAGTAAGAAGAAATATTATTTCAAGAGCATTAACATGAATTATGAGAAAATACTAATGACACGGGGCCTAACCCGATCCAACATAGGATTCGACCCAGACTCTTGACTCCCAACCTTGGAACCGACCCTAACTCCCGACTTAGGATTCAACTTTCGACCCGAGACCTAAACCCGACTCTTGACCTGACTTGATCCTAACTCCTAAATCAGGATCTGACTCCCACATCAACTCTTGACTTCTGATTTAGGATCCAACTCTTGACTTTTGACTCAGGATCCAACTCTTGACCTTGACTCCCGGCCTACCCCTCCCCCCTCTCACACACACATACACTCTTTTAACCTGACTCTGATTCTCAATAGGATACTGGACTCCTATTCTGAACTAAGGATTTGACCCCAACTCTCGAATCAAAACTCAACCTCACTCCCGAATTAAGACCCAATCCCAACTATCAGCCAAGGATCGAACCCTGACTCCTCACTAAGGAACTCGACCCTGACTTTCTACTAAAGTTATAATTTATGATCCTGGCTTAGGACCCTACCCCAAATCTTGACTCGAGACTTAACTCTTGATCCATACTTGTAATGTAACTTGACTCTCAAATCGGGACCTGAACCTGACTTAGGATTCGAGATTTGACACCTGATCTTGACTTAAAACTTGACCCCTGCACTTGATACGATATTCAACCCTAACTCATGAATCGAGATATGACTCTTGCCCAAACCTACCACGGGATCAAACCTTAACCCCTGACCTAAGACTTAACCCTTATTCTCGAATGAGGATTTTACACTAATACCTTACTCAAGATCTGACACCCCGACCCTGATTCAAGTCTAGTCTAAGAATCTAGATTTGGGATTGGGTTAAGAGTCAAACCCTAGGATGAGATCCAGAGTTATGGTTGGGGTTGGGGTTGAGAGTTGATGCCCAAGATTTGGGTTGGGGCAGGAGTCTGGTAGTGAGGTTGAAGGAAAGTTTTAAAATATTTTTCTTACTTTATAAATGGAAGTCATTTTCCATAAAAATGAGAAAATTAAGTCTACTTGAAAAACTTTTAAACTGACCAAACACAAGAATATTGGAAAATATTTTACGTCCTTCGTACCAAACAAACACTAAGGGCTCATTTGGTTAGGGCATAAGTTATTCCAGGATTAGTCATCCCGAAAGTAGTTATTTTGGGATTGTTATTCAAACCTCAATGTGGGATAAAAATAGCATTACATTCTCTGAATAACTAATATTGAAATAAGTTATCGTATGATTATATCCCAACTAAACACGAGATAGACTCATGCTAAAATTAGTTTTAAAATTGATGATCTCTTAGGATTGCTCCAAACGAGCCCTAAGAGTTAAAAATCTTCCCATCATACAACCCATCCCATATTAGATCTCTCTTTCTTTCAATCTCCACCAAATTAAGAAAAACATATACTCCTTATAAAGAAAATGTCCCAAATCCCTCCCGCTCCCTACTCCCTTGTAACAAAAATAGTTTCTAAAAAATTAAATAGAAAGACAAAGAATGGCATAATATATAAAATATGTGTTTTAATTTAGTTTCAACTCACACCTATGACCTTCAACTGTGGATGTGCACAAGTGGGCCTTTAAACTTGTATAAAGTTGAACAAGTATCCACACCAGTGTATAAAGTTAAACATTGTAATGAACCTAGAGGTCATTTTTTGTATTTCTTCTTATTTTTACTATTTAAATTTTTATATAGTTGTACCAAGTTATTTATGAATTGTTGAAAATAATAGTTTGATTACTGGGCAACTCATTTGATTTTTAAAGACAATTCCTTATTTCGAAGGCATCGCTAGTTAAAATTGACTACCGGGTAAAAACTTTAGTCAAATGACCTTATATGACAATTCTAGTAGTTCCATTAACTCTGTAACATCAATTTTAGGCTAGATGGACCCTTGGTTCAGTCCCGAGGCTTTCAGGCACATTTTGGTCTATTGGCCAAAAGTTATGAAAAATAGCAAGTGGGTGTGGGATTACTTTTCATTGTAACAACCTTGAATGGAAATTTCAACTATGCCATTGATTCTAGAATGTCGAATTTGATAGGGTAGCATAGTCCGTTTGCGTATATGGGATTTTGGATGAATCCAGGGGTCGGCTAAGACTTAGAAAAATTCCAAGTCTCAACTGGTTCTGGTGCATCGCTTAAGCGCCGATGAGGTTTCTTAAGAGAATGCCTCTAAAGTAGCCTAGCTACTGCTTAAGTGACCTGTAATCACCCAACAAGTATCGTTTAAGAGATACCTTTAGTGGTTAAGAAATGGTCGCTTAAGCGGCAAAAGGTCGCTTAAGCGGCATTTGGGCTAACACTAGATGTCTCTAAAGTGATACTATGTAGCTTAAGTGGTGACAACTTAAGCAGCGTAGCATCCACTTAAGCGACACCTGTGGGCGTGGGAAAGGTATAAATACCCCCACTTAGTCCAATTTTCACCATTTTTTTCTTCCATTCTCTAGAATTGTGAATCCTAAAGTGGAAAAACTTGGGAGAATCAATTGTGGGTGATATTTTTGGTATATTTAATTTATGCAATTTTTCTTTGAATTTGCGGTAAGCTTCTATAAATTTCTTAATAGAATCCTTCATCTTTTTCTAAAAGTCATAGAATCTTGGTCGCTTGATTATAGCACCATTAGAGCTTGAAATTCACCCATTCTTTAAGGTTAAAAGTTCCTTAAGCATAAAGAGATGTTGTGCTAGTTTTGAAAGTATGATTTTGCAAATGGGGCCCACATGAGATTTTTCCATAATTTTTAACCCGAAGCATAATAGTGCAATATGGGTATCATTTTTCTCATTTTGATAAGTCGAATATGATTTTGATAGTGTGACCTCCTGCAGAAGCTTCTTAAAAAGGGAAATCATTGGTTTAGAAGATTCTTCGAGCTTTTCTTTGGCATCCAGATAGACTAGGCTTACCCTCTTCATAGATTGAGCTATTTCATAGTATGATTATGATAATATGCTAGCTATGAGATGGGATTTTGGTGTTGGAGGTATGATTGACAATATTTTGGTTAGTTGGACTGTTTAAGCTATCTTGAAATCATAATTTAGATGTAACTGACTCAACTATTCATGTTTTAGGGAGAATTGCTATCTTAGGACTTATTTAACATCCAGAGATAAATTTATATACCTTAGCCTAGTCCTTGGTAGAATTTGCCTAAAAAAAATTTTAGGGATTAGAAGTAGGCCCCCTCTGACCTACCTTAGGCCAAGACTTGTGTTAGCTTCTGTAAACTTAATTACCTATGATATACCTTTATTAATGCTTATTTTGGGACTTTGAAGAGATTAGATACTTATTGATTACGTCAGTCGGTAGGTGAAAGTTAGTGCTAATTTCGAATAAGTTTTGATGGATAATTATTGTGATTTAGTGATATAGCTTATGATTATGGTTTATTTACATGGTATATTTATATGGTCCAATGATATATGAGTTCTTTGAGTCCAACAATTGATGATGATAATTATATCTATGAGTTTCAGTTTGAGTTCGGCAATTGATGATGATATTGATACCATGAGATCAAGTTAAGTTCGACAAATGATGTTATAATGTTGATATTATTTGGGTTGTTACGATGCTGATGATATAAGTTTTGGTTCGAGTTCTATTGGGAGTTGGGAATGACATTACTCATTACAGATAATTTAATAATTATAATTGATATTCAGCAAAAGTTATGGATTTTCAGTTACTTATTTCTCTTTGATTGCACCCTCTAGGCTTATGAGGGCCTACGTTGGGTTATCTACTTTTCTGCACTTATTGTCTTATGGGGAATAATTTAGTAGTTATGATTTTGTGATCTTTATATCACTTTTCTATATTTATTTACTCACGCAAAGTGGTGTTGAAGCTTATTTTCAGGTTTGACCCTTTATCTTGACTTAGTTTATTTTATCTTATATCTTATTGTATTTGTATCATAACATAGCTCAGTCGGCCGATGATGCCTACTGAGTACCCATGGTTTTTGTCCTCATACTACACTTCTGTACCTTTTTAATATAGATTTAAGTACTAGTGTCCATTGTTGATTCGACGATTGTGCTAAGTTAATTTTTGAGATAGGGTTATCTCTAAGAGTCGGAGTTTCCCTTTTCCCTTCTATTTATCCATGTCTAGTCTTTTATTTTTTGGACAGATTGTATTTGACTACTCAGTACTTATATTTTAGTTGTAGTAGCTCTTGTACCGGCATTACTATGTCTTAGGATGGTTGTTGCTCTTTCATCTATTATATTAGACTTTTATAACTGCTTTATTGTTGTTTTAACTCTTTAAATGTTAATTTCCAGCTTTGAGGTCATTTTTCCACCAAGTTAGCTCATTATTTGTGGTTCTAGGCTACTGTTTGGCTTACCCACTAGCGGGATAAAGTAGGTGACATCGTGACTTATAAATCAGTTCTTGACTAATTGGTATCAAAGCCTAGGTTTACCGATATTATTGGTACAAGAGCAAGTGTCTAGTCGAGTCTCGTGGATTAATATGATGATGTTTGTTTCTTATTTTTGGGAGGCTATAGAATATTCTTAGGAGTTCTTCACTTCTTTCACTCATTTCTTGCTAAGAGTCTGAGTTGGTTTCTAAAGCTTTCCTTTGGTTTTACTCTTTCTTAGATTGCTAGGACACATAATTGAGCCTAGGGATCCTGTCATTGTTTTTGGATGACTTAGAGTTCATGGACAACCTAGTAATGTATCCCATCTAGGGTTAAGGATAGAGGACTTTCATTGAACCCTATTCCTACTCCCGAGTTAGAGATTCTTCCGCCCCAACCAACGGTGGACGAGGGACCAGTCTAGGCTCTACCGAGGTTTATTTCTTCTTCAGTGATCAGAGATTCTTTGGTTCATATTTTAGAATTGGTCTATGGTGCATAGTCTATGGGTCAGACTTGTTCTAAGGTGGGGTTACATCTTGTAGCTGTGGATCCGAGAATTAAGGTGCCTCATGCACCGATAATTATCTAGCAGATAGTTTCCTTGTTAGTGTTCAGTGGTGGTTGCCCAGTCTGCTATGTCATTTAAGGAGCAAAAGATGTTGGGTGGGTTCTTAAGACTGGTTCCACCTAGGTTTTATGGTGCATCGGCCGATGATGCATATGAATTCTTGATTGCTTGTAAAGATAAGCTCCATAATTTTGGCCTAGTTGCTTCATAACTATTGTGGAGTATGAGTCTCGATTTCATGAGTTAGCTAGGCATGCTACTTTTATTCTAACTACTGAGTATGGGAGATATTATTGCTTTGTTCAGGAATTGAGACTCCCTCTTTGTATGTCTACACAAATTTTGGCTGTACGGGTAGGTTTTTTGCTGAGGTTTCTCATCACGCTCAGATTATGGAGGAGATGCATGATGATCTAAGGTGGATTTATGCACCTCAGTATTGTTATCCAAGTTTATTTAGACTTGTTTTAAGGACTTTTTGTGTGCTTAATGTGTTGGTAATGATATAAATGATCATCTAAGTGTCAAAGTACTTGAATACAATTTTTAAGGTGTTTTTCAAACAAGTTTGTACTTAATTTGATCACTTAGAGTTTAAATGAGAAAACTAGTGTTACTAGCTTGAGCTAGGTGTTGTTCTCAATGAATTCTAGTATACGTAATGATTTCATAATGGTATGATTGTATAATTATGTGTGGAAAACTTGTTTATAGTGTTACAGGTTGAATTGTATCAAGCCAAAATTTGAAACTAAGTTTAAGATCAAAAGGGCAAAACTAGTTCTTAGCTTACGTTTCTAGTTCACCGTTGTGTATTGTGTATTGTTTTAAACTCTAATTCGTGGTGTTTGATGCTATAGAATGCTTTTTAAGATAATTGTTATGATATATGGATGGTACAAAATATGTAAATCAATTGGAAACAACATCACAAGGCTTGGAATGGATAGACGAAGGCAAAAGAATAAGATTTGACAAAAATGGACACTTTAGAGCCTATGGCGCGTCGTGGACCGTAGCCAAAGCTATAAGGTCGACTCCATGGAAATGGGAATTTAATAAGAGAAAATTACCAGTGTGTACCCACTATTAGTCCATGATGCAGACCCTATACCATGGAATAAGTGGTGCGACACGGACCTAGTGCAAATTCGGCCATATTTGTCCTCCTATAAATAGGACACTTGAACACAATGCAAAACACCTTGGACGACCTTGAAACTTTGAGGGAGACTGGATAACACTTTAAATAGGGTTTTTATTCCTTTTATTTAGTTTTTTTTATGGATTTTATCATGTATTCATCTATCGTGATTATATTTATGTCCATGAGCGGCTAAAAGCCCTTTTCTGGTGTTAAGGCCAAGAACATGATTACTCTTGTTATGAATTTCTTTTGTTTTCATTATTTATCATATTTGGTTGTTTATTTATACTTTTTATTACTATTTTAAGAATTCACAACCCTTAGAATACATCCATTGTCATCTTGTGAGCCTAGAAGGAGGAACAAGAGGATAGAATGTGGGGTAAATAGAATAGGATTGTAATCTTCTATAGAATGAAGTTATAAGTTGCATTTAGGATAGGAATATACCTATGTGACCTATTTGGTTCACTTATAGGATGAAATATGAATGCATTTAACTTATTTCTCACATCCCTGCTCAATGATGTAGTTGTTGGTCTAAGCTAGATAGGTGATTAGAGGCTCAGAACACCATAGTCATAATATCAACCCCGTGAATCAACAACCAAGGTAAGTAACGTAACTAATAAAGTTCAATCACATAGTATGATTTCTCGTAGATCCTCAACCCAAGGTTTATCCTTATTGACTGTCCAATCACTTTACTTTTCCGTGTTGTTTACTTAACTTTTAGTTACAACTCTCAAACTCTCATAGTTATGTTTGCACTAATTTAATAGTAATAGTGAACTATAATTGGATCGTTGTCAACACAAGTCTCTAAGGGATCGATACTTTTCTTGTATAAGTCCACTTTACTGCTTGATGAGGCCATGTACACTTGTGTATGAGCTTGGGCACAATAATTTTTTGGCGTTATTGTCGGGGACTTGTAATTTGGCAAATGCTTTAGTTTTACTTTTACTTTTTATATTTCTTTGGTTCTTTTCACTTGGTCTTAGTTTTGAATTTGCAGAAAATAGGTTTGATGTCTAGTAAGATGGAAAAGGATTAGGATTAATCAAACCAAAACCCAAGCCCAAACAACACTAACGCTACCCGATCGGGGGCCTTGTCGTAATGGGCATCCTAAGTCTGACCTAGATCAGAGACCATCCCTGTTACCCAACCCAACCTCCAGTCACCTACCCTGAATTGGCTGAATTTTGAGCATGTAACAAGATAGTGTAACAACTCACATAAAGACTCTGGGATAAGATCACAATCGTGATCGACCCAAGCGATTCCAACCATCCCATACCAATAATCCTACCATACCAAACCGATATCGAAATAAGGGCCATAAACCAGGCCATAACCAAATATGTTCCAAAATATAGTTTAATTAATCCCAAAATAAAATATGATGGAACAGTGAGAAATTATTTCTGATGATGCCAACCTCAAATACCAATACCAATGCTAAGGATGACACCTATACCGATCCCGCCCATTCTAACCCATAGTAGTACCACAAAGCCTCTAACTAAAAGAGTAATAAAATCTGGTTGGGACATGCCCCCAACCATGGCCAAAACCAATATCCAAAATAAAATCAAGTGTCTAAAAATATCCATAACATGAAATAGAGCCTTCCAAAAGGATGAAAGCTCACCACTTCAGTCCAAATATTGATCCCCAAGTCAATCACTATGTAGGAGGAGTAGAACGGTCGGTTCCTGCATAGCGTGGGTATACAACTGCCAGTAGACGGGTTAGGGGGTGAACGCTAGCATGATCTTAGGATAAGGATAAAATAATGCCATTTATAAATCCAAGTAAAAACATCCATGTGTACACGACCATACATACATATATATATATATAACCATGCCAGTAAAGGGGAATGGGTTTAGCATGTCTTTAAAACCTTTACCTAGGCTGTGTTGCTTTGCCGTCCTAAACCACCCACAGGCTATATGGGTTCAGCTCCCCCTACTGAAAAGGACTCAGTGCATGAAGATGCACGACTAGGGAAGAAAACCTGGGATGACTAGTAAATCACCCCAAAATATAGTGTGACATCATGCACACGGTCAGTAAGACCAACCTCACATCGGCAAATATATGAGTTTCCAATTTTGGTCTCCCCGAGACCTCCACCTTCCACGGCTTTACTACATATCCCGCCATTATTTCCTAATTAAAACAATTACCAAGCAACCGATAAATCCATTTACCATTTATTACCCAAGTCCATTTAGTGATGGTATCATCATACCGACCATACTTGCAAGTACTATCCACAGCCAACCATATATAGTTTTAAGGGTACTTCAAAGTGCCCTTCCATTTAGCATATTAAACCACTTGGGGGATTCAATGTACCCCAGAAGCATAACCATTTAGCCATTTACCTTTCCAAGTAATTTAAACCATGCATAATTCTTTTACCAAGTTTTAAAACAAGAAAGAGTTCCATTAAAAATACTCAATGCAATAAAAACATTATTATAGACATTTTGTCAAACACATTGGGGGCATAATATAACTAAAACCAAAGCCAATTATAATTAACACATTCCTATTAAATCCAATTATCCAAAAACACCATTAATGAACATAAAACATAATTAAAACCATGGATAACCATAACCAACTATTTAATATCAAAAACCCCAATTCATATTTTAAAAACAAAATCATACAATCAATGTAGTCATGAAAACATTCAAAAAAACATGCTTCTAGTAGGGAAGAGAACATGCCTTAAACAAAGATGATAATGGTAAAAAATCACCAATACAAGCCCCAAATTAATCCTCTAGTTGAAACCCGAGCTTCCCTTGCCCAAAAGCTTTTGAGAGAATTATAGAGTGTTTTAGAAGAGTTTCTAAGTGTAAATGAATGGAATAATAGGATAAATAACCTTCCAATTAGGTTAGAAGTAATGGGACCTTATTAGGATAAGTGAGAAAATATCCAGAATACCCCCACTTAAGTTGCACATAATCCCCTCCCAGGGGTACGACTGACCCTTACCAGTCATACCCTCTAATACAAGTGATATCCTCTACTCATATCCTAGTCTCAACCTTTGGATCCAATCTTGTCCAACATAAGACTCATCCAACCAAATCATATCCAAAGCATACGATCCGTACCCTTCATTCGTACCCCCACTGATTTAAACCCAAGAAAGATTTAGATGATATTCATTATACGAGTCTTGGGTATGACTCGTACCCTATATTATGACTCATGGTGAGCCACTTGTACTTATATCCAACCTAAGTAACCAAGTCTAAGATTAAGTTAAGGAACCAAACGATCCGTACCCACCAATACGACTCGTACCCCTAAGTCGTATCCATTCCAGTAACCAAAATTCATCTTACCAACCAACACTGGTTAGCATAAGATTGGACCATACCATCTGTACCCTAACATATGCCTTATACCCTTGAGTCATATTGGGTCCAGAGACCAGAATTCAAGGAAATTTTCTAAGGTGCAGAAACTAGAGTATTTCAAATTCTTATACTAACGGAGGAGAGAAGCAATCCTTCTCTACCATATACCAAAAATTAATGAAGAACAAGATATTCCTACTCTTATGACTGAGGAACCACCATCCTGCAGGACAGTTAGCAAAGTGGTAATCCCACTTATGACAAATTTGACCTCCCCTATTCAAAACCAGCTGTTGGAGGTAGATTTGAGTTGAAGTAGAACATGGTGAATCTCTTGCATAGCAGTGGACAATTCATTGGGCTATCACATGAAGATCCACAAGTCTACTTGTAGAACTTTTTGGAGATCAATGACATAGTCATATCTACGGGTGTGTCGACTGATTATGTGAGATTGATACTCTTCCCTTTTTCACTGTTGGGGGAAGCAAATAAGTGGTTAAATGCTGAGCTGGAAGATTCAATCACAACTTAGGATGACTTAGCCCGAAAGTTCCTCATCCGCTTCTTTCTATCTGGTAAGACTGTGATACATTGCAGTGAGATTTTAAGCTTCAAATAGAGGCCAGATGAGAACCTTTATCATGATTAGGAGAGATTCAAGTCTCTTCTTTAGGAATGGCCACATCATTAGCAGTTCAGTGAGGTATTAGCTAACACCTTTGTTGAGTCACTTGACCATAACATAAAAATTTTGCTAGATTCAGCTGCAGGTGGACAAGTATCAGAAAAAACATATGATGAGCTATACACCTTGTTAAATCATATTACACAAGGTTGTAGGAATGACTGAAGTTTACAGTATTATGGCCTTAGCCACCCAACTATCAACTCTGCAGATTTAAATAATGACACAGTTTATCAAGTTAGGTGTGCAGTAGTCTAAGGCTAAGGTAAATGCAGTACAACATATTCCGGCATGGTGTGTGAAATAGTGTCCACTCTGCAGATATGTGTGGTGAAAATTTTGAGTTAGATAATTTTGTGGGTAATTCTCAAAGGCCAAATCAGGGTAACGCCTACAACCGAAAGTGGCAGACTCAGGCACCAAATTATTTGAGGAACAATAATCAGCAAATTTAGCAACACCAAAACACACAGGATAGTAACATAGAGGACATGTTAAAGAAGATCATGTCTACCCAAGAATAGATGGATATTGAACTAAAAAATTAGCAAGTAATTCAGAAGTAGTTGTAGTATCAGTTGGGAAAAATGCAACAGGCACTAAATACTAGGCCTCAAGGTGGTTTGCAAAGTGACACTGAACCTCCTAAATATGTAATGGAAATCACTTTGAGGGGTGGTAAAGAGTTTATTTACAAACCTCCAAAGATAAATAAGGAGGTAAATATTGAGTTGATCCCTCAATCAGTTGTAGACAAAGTTGTTGATTATTTGAGAAAGTCTGAGTACCCTAAAACAAAAGTTGCTAAATAGGTTAAGGTGTATCCACTACCTCCATTTCCATAGAGGCTAAGAAAAATAGAGGAGGATGCATACTTCAAGAAGTTCTTTGATATGTTCAGAGAGCTTCACATTAACTTTTCTCTTTTTGATATTTTACAGGGAATTCCCAAGTACGCGAAGTACTTAAAGGACGTGGTGGCTAATAAAATTAAGCTACAAGATATTGAGACAATAGCACTCACTGAGTAGTGTAAATCTTTGGTGATACAGAAGATGTTCAAAAAGCTCAAGGATCTTAGAGTTTCACTCTACCTATTTAGATTAGCAACAGTAAGATGGTTTACACACTGAGTGGTTTGGGGTCAAGTATCAATTTGATTCCCCTATCGATGTTTAATACTTTGCACTTAGGGATACCAAGACCGATTTATTTAGTACTCTAAATGACAGAGCGATCAGTAGTCCATCCTACAGGAATAATCGAGGACGTTCTCATCAAGGTTTGTAAGTTTATTATTCTTATTGATTTTATAGTTTTGGATTTTAAGAAAGATAAAAAAATTTCGATCATATTGGGAAATCCATTCTTAGCGACATGAGGAGCATTGATAGATGTGAGAGAAGGCATACTCATAATGAGGTTGGATAATGAAGAGGTAGTCTTCAAGGTATACCAATTACTCAACACACTATCCCACTATAATGTTTTATGCATGATTATAGTGATGGAAGTAGATGAGTGTGGGGTGGTTGAGCCCAATACACCAAAGACCTCTTCAGACTTTGTTGTTGAGTTACCCAAGCCACCAATACCTAAAGCTGAAGGGATGCTGATTAATGAGCCTGAAAAGAATATTGTTAAGAATGTTGTTGACCTTGACAGTTCACACTTAAAAGGTTAGAAATGAATAAGAAGATGGCCTTCAAGTAGGAGGAAGAGGATGAAGGAAAATAGTTAAGTGTGATGTTGGGTCATGCCGTGACACTAAATCAAGCGTGTCTTGGGAGGCAACCCAAGTTAAGGTAGGTCTTCCTTTCAGTATTTTTGTTTATACTTCACATAGTTTTTGTTGAGTAACAAATTAATGGGAAGTCTGAGTACCAGAAATAGAAGCTAAGGAGCATGGTGAATACTGAGTGTGGGGTCCTTAGACCATCTTAATGTATAAAGATTCTACTATCTAGGACTAGAGGCCTCAGGGAGTATTTCTATCTCTACTTTTGAGTATACTTTGGGGACAAAGTAGATTTTTAAGTATGAGGTGGGTAAATTCCCATTGTTTTAGTTGAAGTGATGATGTAGGGTCTTAATTCTTAGATGTTTTTCTAGTTTATGGGTAAATTTAAAAAAATACAAAATTATTTTCTCTTTTTAGTTTTACTTGTTTGGGTTAGTCTAGTAGGTGCACACTTTACCCACCCCGTGGTTGTTCTTTTTGGATCTTTTCCGTGGGGGTTCCCCTTGAACCCAGTATCCTTTTTAGGAGTAAATTTTGAAATTTTGGTTTTAGTTTAGTGAGATATTCTTGTTGGTGATATGTGTGATTGCATGATACAAGTGGATTTGTATGTAAAGTGTATGTAGATTGTGTGAATTACTACTTTTTAGACTCTTAGGTTCATGATTATGACTCTTGTACTTGTTGGCTTAATATTGAATTCATGCTATTGATTTGTTGAGAGTTTATGATGATCCTACTTGAGTTGAGCATGTGCCATGTGTGTTTGAGGTGTTTGTATATTTATTGTTGCATGTGATGTCTAGAACTTACTTGGTGTGTATGCAAAGTGAAAGAAAGAGTGTGGGTTTAGGATATGATATAGGCATTTCTTCTATAGCCATGTTTTATACCCTCTTTTACCTACCCTCGTGCATAATCTTAGTTAACCTCATTGAGCCTTTAGCTTATTTTCTTTCATAGCCTTTTATGTAGCTTGTATCCCCTTCTTTAATTGGCCGTAATTTAATCTAAAGCTCCTAAGAGCTTTAGTGTAAAATTAATTGAGTTAAGGAGTTTGAAATTCAAGTAGGAGGAAAGTGAAAGTGAACCCCAACATAATAGTTATTGATGTGTACAATTAATGTGTTGTGTTTGGGAGTCAAAAAAATTTGTGTTAAAAATTGAATCATGAATTAATAGACAATACTCACTTCCATATTATATGTGGGTGAGCTTAATGAGATAGGGAAAAACAAAAGGTGTGTGTGAAGGTGGATGAGGTGTAAAGTTAGTTGTTGGAGGTGAATTGAATGAAAAATATGATGTATTAAAGTGCTTAGGGAAGATAGTCACTTTTACTGGCCAGTATAGTTCCTACCCATCCCTTAGCCTACACTAAAACCCTTATATACCTATTTGATCTTGATTTTTAACATTCTAATATTAGTGAAGTACTACACTAAGGTCAAGCCTATGATTCATCATGAGTAACTTGTGAATTCCTTGTGAGAGTAAGTGTAATTTGATTCTTATACCCATCTTCTAATAAAGTGCATCTATGTGAGTGATTATGGGTAACTCTCTTGTGTTGAGGGAACATGTTTGAACATAGTTGGGTGATCTGTATGATATCTTTGATTGAGAAATATGCATGAGTTTGCCAACTTGGTGAGTCAATTCTTGAGGCTAGGATGTTTTAGAGTAGTATTCTTGAGCTTTCAATTGTGTGTATAACATGCTTAGTGTAGAAACTCACATTCTGTGCAGTCATTGTAGTACTAGTTGAGTTTCTTGATTTTAATAGATGTGTGGAGCCTTCTCTGCTTATGATGCTTAGAGTAAGAGTTGTTCGAGAAAAAACAAGACTTTAAGAGTGGGGTTGTGATCTGAGGTGGATTTATGCACCTTAGTGTTGTTATCAAAACTTATTTAGCCTTATTTTGAGGACTTTTTGTGTGATTAAAGTGTTGGTAATGATATAAATGACCATCTAAGTGTTAAAGTGATCCAGTACAATGTTTAAGGTGTTTTCCAAACAAGTTGTACTTAATTTGACCACTTAGAGTTTAAACGAGAAAACTAGTGTTACTAGCTTGAGCTAGGCGTTGTTCTAGTTGGTCTCGATGAATTCTACTGTGCGTAATGAGTTACTAATGGTATGATTGTTTAATTTTGTGTGGAAAAACTTTCTAATAGTGTTCAAGGTTCAATTGAATCAATCCAAGGTCGAAACTAAGTTTATGATCAAAAGGGCAAAACTAGTTCTTAGCTTAAGTTTCTAGTTCACTGTTCTATATAGTGTATTTTGAACTCTAATTCATGATGTTTGATGCTATAGGATTCTTGGTGAGTTAATTATTATGATATATGTATGATACACAAGCTGTAAATCAATTGTAAACAACATCACAAGGTTTGGAATGGATAGACGAAGGCAAAGAACAAGATTTGACAAAAATGGACACTTTGGAGCCTATGGCTCATCGCGGTCCTTAGACAAGGATATAAGGTCTGCGCCATGGACTTGGGTACTTGCTAAGGGACAATTTACCGTGTATCCATGCAATTATTCCATGACATAGACCCTAGTCCATGGAATAAGAGGTGCGACACAGACCTAGTGCAAATTCGGCCATCTTTGTCCTCCTATAAATAGGACACTTGAACACAATGCAAAACACCTTGGACGAACTTGAAACTTTTAGGGAGGCTGGATAAAACTTAAACTAGGTTTTTTCTTACTGTACTTTGTATTTTTATGGATTTTATTATTGATTCATCTATCATGATTACAGTTATGTCCATGTGCAGCTAAAATCCCTTTTCCAGGGTTAAGGCCAAGAACATGATTACTCTTGTTATGAATTAATTTGGTTTTGATTATTTATAATATTTGGGTATTTATTTATCCTTTTTATTACTATTTTAAGATTTCTCAACCCTTAGAATACATCTATTGTCATCTTGTGAGCCCGAAAGAAGGAACAAGAGGATAGAATGTCTGGTAAATAGAATAGGATTGTAATCTTCTATAGAATGAAGTTATAATTTTTATTTAGGATAGGAATATACCTAAGTGACCTATTTGGTTCACTTATGGGATGAAGTATGAATGCGTTTAACTTATTTCTCACATCTCCGCTCAATGATGTAGTTGTGTGTCTAAGTTAGATAGGTGATTAGAGGCTCGAAAGACCATAGTCATAATATCAACCCTGTGAATCAACAACCAAGATAAGTAACGTAACCAATGAAGTTTAATAACATAGTATGATTGTTCGTAGATCCTCAACCCTGGATTTCTCCTTACTGATTTTCCAAGCACTTTACTTTTTCGTGTTGTTTACTTTACTTTTAGTTATAACTCTTAAAATTTCGTGATTACTTTTGAACTAATTTAATCTTAATGGAGAACTAGAATTGGATCATTGTCAACACAAATATCTGAGTGATTCATACTTGCCTTCTATAAGTCCACTTTACTCCTTGGTGAGTCCACATACACTTACATGTATGCTACACTTCTCGAGGACCAAGTGGGCAACAATAAAAAATCATGTTATCAAGGTAGTTTTAGTGGGATCCATAGTGGATCACAGTTCAAAGATAGTGGTTCTCAGGGTAGGTACCCTCCATGCTAAGTGTATCAGCAATAAGGTTTGTCTAGTAGGCCCATTTAGGACACTCTTCAGATTACCAATAGATGTTAATGTAGCTTCAATGACTTTCCTTGTCATGTAGTGGTTGATAACGCTCAATCTACAGCTCTCGTTTGAGTGTAAAGCGGTCGTTATCAAATATAGTACCCAACCTGGGTTGGGTGTCGATCCCACAGGGAATAGCTTGGCCAACAAGTAAGTAAAATTACTAAACTTTTGGTGCAAGTCTCGTAAGAAGGGGGGATTCTTGTTTTGCATGTAATGTAAACAAAAGCTGAAAATAATAAAGTAAAAAGAGAGAGATTGTTACGTTGGTTGTAAACAATGAGAATTGAAGCGTTGGGGTTATGTCCACCTTCTGAGGTATACGTCTATATTGGCTATGAGTGTGTAGAATTCTGTCATGCAAATTTCTTATAGAGGATTGTAGTCGATGGTAAATCCAAGCGTCTCTCGACCTAAACAAGGACTATTTCACTTTAAATCTCTCGAGCTTAAAGCGTATCTAACGGTACGAATTCTCCAAGAGGTTAGTCCAGTTACGGCACTAGCTTTTTAATAGGAAAGGGTGTCCTACTACCTTGACATTATCTCTTTTCCAGACAAATAACTTTTCTCTCGAACAAGTTAAATGTTAGACTGGCGTATTCTTGCGTTTGCAACCGCAAAGAATGTAGATTAAGATGAAGAGAATAATGATATAAGCAATATACGTGCCTCGAACTCACAAACTCACAGCAATAGATAGTATCTCATACGGCTTCCATAACCCCAACAGAGAAGTTTAGTTACCCATGAATGCGAAGGAAATCACGATTGACATTTTTATTATATCACGATATTGAGTAATGGCGTGTAGATCAAGTGATAGGCGTGAGGCGTGATTCCTTAGCAAGTAACGATTCTCTTGTTGTAGAATTTAAGAATAGAAGAGTAGAAGAAGAAAAATAGAATTAATAGAAAGATTAGAAGAGTTGTAGAGTAATAGAATTGAATTGTAAGATGAGAAGTTCAGAAGATGTGAGAAGATGCTCTCAAATCTCTAGCATGATAGGGTATTTATAATACCCGTATCCTAATCCTACTAAGCTAATGAAATCCTTAACCTAAATGTACTAGGTTAAGGTAACATTATCATAATCCACATAAAATAATGAAATACATAACCTAATTGTACTAGGTTAATGTATCATTGTCAAAATCCAGCTTTGTGTCTGTAAGTCCCTAAAGTCTTCAGAATTGTTGTTTTAGCCCGGGACAGATTTTCCATGCAGCAGTTTTGGTCCTTTAGGCGTCCCACTTCCTTCTCCTTCGTTCGTGAGCTTTCTTTTGCGTCAAGTTAGCCATAAAATGCTGTATTTTGCATCATTTATACCTGAAACTTTCCTAGTCATGTTCGTTAGCTCATTTACGGGAAAAAGGACTAAAAGTGCATGAAATATATAATTTTTTCTCAAAACTAGGCTAAAATATAGGCAAAATATATTGATATAGGCGTGTAAATCCGCCTATCATCAGTGGTCAGTCTTTGAGAGGTTCATCTTCTGATTATTCTCATAATGGTGTTTACTATAGGTCATTCAGATCTTTAATTTTTAGTACAGAGCCTAGGGCATGTTATAGTTTTGGAGTACTTAGTCATTTCTCAAGAGAGTTCTCTAGTCATGGATTGATGGTTCTCTCTGTTCAGAGTATTCCATTAATTTAGGCATTTTAACCCCAAGCTAGAGGTGGTATACATTATCATGGAGGTTCTCAAGCAGGTCGGACAGGAGATTCATCAAGAACCCAACTATGTGGCGGGCATGGTCAGTTGTATGTAGTACCTACTAGACCTGAGGTTGAGTTTTTGGATGTTGTTATCATAGGTATGATATTGGTGTGCCATCAATCAATTTTTTCTTTATTTAATTCGAGATTCATTTATTCTTATTATGTCTTCTTATTATACCCACAGTTAGAGCTATCTTGGGATTCATTATCCATACCATTATGTGAATGCACTTATGTGGGTGATTCTTTAGTAGTGGATTAGATTTTTAGATAATGTGTTATGATTGTTTAAGAGTTCTATACTCCTGTTGATCTTATTATATTAGACATGGTGGATTTTGATGTGATTCTGGGCATGGACTATTTATCCCACTATCACACGATCCTAGATTGCTTTGCCAAGACTGTTACCTTTTCCATGCCTGACGTACCTCCGGTTGTATGGTAGGGAGACGTTTGCCACGAGATGATGGGGACTATTTCTTATATTCATGCTAGGAAACTTATCTCGAGGGGTTGCGAGTCTAAGCATAGGATTATGGTAGACCCGATAAAGATTAAGTATATTCGTGATTGGGCCATACCTATATCTCTATCTAACGTTCATAGTTTTATTGGATTGGCTGGTTACTATAGATGGTTCATTAATAGTTTTGCTACTATTGTAGCACTGATGACTAGATTGACTAGCAAGGAGGTTCTTTCTTTATTGTTCGTGGATTGTGAGTCAATCTTTGGGAAACTCAAGGAATTTCTCACATCAGCTCCTATTTTATCTCTTTCTAATGAGGGTGAAGGATCCATCTATTGTGATGTTGCTGGTGTTGGTTTGGGTTGGGTCTTGATGTAGCAGGGTCGTGTTATTGCTTATACATTGAGGCAGCTGAATGTGCACTGGTGTATCTACCCTACTCATGATTTGGAGTTAGCGATGGTAGCTTTTTTGCTTAGGATTTAGAGGCATTATCTTTACGGCTTTCATTGTGAGTTCTTGGCGGGTCATCATAGTCTTCATCATCTTATGACCCAGAAAGAGCTTAATTCTAGGCATCATAGATGGATGGATGGAGTTTTTTAAGGATTATGAGATCTTAATTTTGTATCATCTGGGTAAGGTAAACATAGTAGCAAACACCTTAAGACAAAAGGCAATGAGTATGGGTAGCTTGGCTTGCATTTTAGTTTCTCATAGGTCGTCGGCATGGAACATTCAGTCCTTAGCCAACATGATGGTGTGACTTAATATTTCAGACCCTACTAGGATTCTCACTAGTGTTGAGGTGAGGTCTTCTCTATTTGAGCAGATTTAAAGTCGCTAATTTAAGGATAAGAGGTTTTGCATAATCCGTGATCAGGTTCTAAGAGGTGAGTCTAAGAGGGCTACCATAGATTTTGAGGGTGTTTTGAGATTTGATAGTTGTATTTTTTTTTCGAGGGTTGATGACTTGATTTGGTTGATCTTGCATGAGGCTCATAGTTATAGATATTATATTCACCCGAGATGTATAGTGATTTGGTAAAATATTATAGGTGGAGTGGTATGAATCTATATGGCAGACTTTGTAGCTTGTTGCCTATGTTGTCAGTAGGAGAAGGTCGAGCATCAGAGTCCTAGTGTCTTGATTCAGATATTCCCCATTCCCGAGTCAAAGTGGAGCGAATTATCATGGATATTATTAGCAATTTGCCTCGTACTTCCCATGATTCTAATGGTATTTGGGCCATTGTGGATATTTGACCAAGTTGGTATATTTCATTCCTATTCAGATATTCTTCAGCGGCAAGAGGTTGGCTCACATCTATGTTAGTGAGATAGTCTATTTGCATAGTGCCTATACCTATCATTTCATACTGGGGTTTAGTGTTCACTTCTAGATTTTAGAGAGCTTTTCAAGAGGAGTTGTTTATTCAATTGGATCTTAGTATGACCTTCCATCCTTAGACCAATGGGAAGTCAAAGCAGACTACTCAGGTTCTCGAGGATAAGATCAGATCACATGTATGGCTTTTGGAGGTCAATGGGAGCAACACTTGGCTTTGACAGAGATTGCATATATGAATAGCTACTATTCGGGTATTGATATGGCGCTTTTTAAGGTTATATATGGTAGGTGGTTTCATTCTTCGATTAGGTGGTTTGATACTTTCGAGATCAGACACCGTGGTACTGACTTGCTTCAGGAGTCGCTGGATAGATTCAAGGTGATTCAGGATAGATTGAGGGCAACTCAGAGTAGACAGAAGACTTATGTATATTGTAGACTTCGTGCCTTGAGATTTGGATTTGGTGATCGGGTATTTCTATGTATATTTCCCATGAAGAATGTGATGAGGTTTGAGAGAAAGGATAAGCTCATCCCCAGATATATTGGACCCTTTGAGATTCTTCACACAGTTGATGAAGAGGCTTATGAGTTAGCCTTTACTCTAGATTTTTCTATTGTTCATCCATTTTTCTATGTTTCTATGTTGTGGCTATACATTCTTGACCCTTCTCATGTGCTTAGATAGGACTCAGTTCAGTTTGATGAGTGGTTGACCTTAGTGGAGGAGCTTGTGCTCATTTTGGCTAGTGATGTTAGGCGGCTACACACTAGAGAGATTCTAGTATTTAAGGTTCAGTGGAGGCACCGTCCAATAGAAAAGGCTACTTAGGAGATCAAAGAGAGATACGGACCCAATATACTCACCTATTCGAGGCTTCAAGTACATCCTAATCCTTTTCTTTTGCAGAAAAAAGTTTTATTTTAGTAGTGGATATTGTAATGACCTTCTAGGTCATTTTCTATATTTACACTCGCTTTTATCATTTAGAGCTTTCATATAGTTTCCCCAAGTCATTTATGACTTTGTGGAGCTGATAGTCGGTTACTGGGAAGTTCATTTGATTTTTAGAGCCAATTTCCTATTTTGAAGTCTTTGTTGGTTCAAATTGGCTACCAGGCAAAAACTTTAATCAAACAAACTCATATGCCAATTTCTAACTGTTCTAACTACTCCAAAACATCAATTTTAAGCTAGGTGGACCCTTGGTTCAGGTCTCGAGGCTCCAGACTGATTTCGAGCTATTGGTCGGAAGTTATAAAAATAAAAAGTGGATGTGGGACCCATTTTTCATCGAAACAACCTTGGATGAAATTTTGACAGTGTCATTGAGTTTGAAACATAGAAATTAGTAGGTTAGCATAGTTCATATGCATATAGAGGATTTTGTATAAATCCCGAGAAGTTGACAGAGACTTTTAAAAATTACAAGTCTCAGCTGGTGCTGGTGCGTTGCTTAAGCGCCCATGAGGTCTCTTAATTAAATGCTGCTAAAACCTCCTGGTTATCACTTAAGCGGCCTGGAATTTCCCAACAGGTATCGCTTAAGAGATACCTTTGGAGCTTCAGCGGTGTCTGGGCTGACCAAATATCGCTAAACTGATGACCTCTTAAGTAACACAGTGCCCGCTTAAGAGAATATGTGGGCTTAGGAAGGGTATAAATAGCCCGCTTAGCCCAATTTTCACCATTTTTTCATCCATTCTGTTGAATTGTGAACCCTAAAAAGTGGAAAAACGTGGCAAAATCAATTGTGGAGCTTTGGTATAATTAGTTTACGTGTTTCTTCATTGAATTTGTGGTAAGCTTTCTTTAATTTCTTGATAGAATCCTTTATCTTTTTTCTAAAATCCCTAGAATCTTGGTGTCTTGAATGTAGCACTATTAGAACTCGAAATTCACTGATTTTTTGTGGGTAAAAGTTCCTTGAGTATAGAGGGACATTGTGTTGGTTTTGAAAGTATGATTCCACAAATGGGCCCTACATGGAATTTTTACGTAATTTTAGACCCAAAGCACTATAGTGCAATATGGGTATCACTATTCTCATTTTGATGAGTGGATTGTGATTTTGATAGCATAGCACCTTGCGAAAACTTCTCAGAATGGGAAATCAGTGGTTTAGTAGATTCTTCAGGCTTTTACTCAATATCTAGGTAGGCTAGGCTTACCATCTTAATAGATTGAGCTATTTCATTGTATGATTATGATACTATGCTAGATATGGGATGAGATTTTGGTGTTGGTGGTATGATTGATAATATTTGGGTTAGTTGGACAATTTAGACTATCATGAAACCATAATTTAGGTGTAATTGACTTAGTTGTTCATGTTTTAGGGAGAATTTCTATCTTAGAGCCAATTAGGGATCATTTAACATGTATAAATGAATTTAGATTCCTTAACCTAGTCTAGGGTAAAATTTGCTAAAAATAGATTTTAGGAATTAAAAGTGGGGCCCCTCTGTCCCACCTTAGGCCAAGATTTGTGTTAGCTTCTTTAAACTTAGTTATACATGATATACCCTTATTTATGCTTATTTTGTGACTTTGAAGAGATTAGATGCTTATTGACTGCGCTAATTGGTAGTTGAGATTTAGTGCTAATTTCGGGTAAGTTTTGGTGGATAATTATTATGATTTAGTGATATGGATTATGATTATGTTTTATATACATGGTTTATTGATATGGTCTAATGATATACGAGTTTTGATTTGAGTTTATCAATTGATGATGATAATGATATCTATGAGTTCTGGTTCAAGTTCGGCTATTTATGGTGATATTAATACTATGAGACCCAGTTTAGGTCTGACAAATGATGTTATGATGTTGATACTATTGGGGATATTATGATGTTGATGATATGAGTTTCGGTTTAAGTTTAGTATTGGGAGTTGGGAATGACATGACTTGTTATGGATGGTTTGATGGTAATAGCTGATATTTGGTAAGTTATGGATTTTCGGTTACTTATTTCTCTATGATTGTACCCTCCAGGCTTATGGGGGCTTGCATTGAGTTATTTAGTTTTCCGCACTTATTGGCTTATGGGCCCAATTTAGTAGTTATGATTGTGTGATCTTTATGTTACTTTCAGTATTTATTTATTTACTTATGCATAGTTGTATTGGAGCTTATTTCTAGGTTTTCCACTTTACCTTGACTTAGCTTATTTTATCTTGTATCTTATTGTATTTATATCATGATATAGCTCAGTTGACCGATGATGCCTACTGAATACCCATAGTTTTGGTACTTATACTACACTTTTGTACCTTTTTGGTGTAGATTCGAGTACAAGTGGTCGTCGCTAATTCAACGATCGGGATGAGTTGATTTTGGAGATTGAATGAGCTCTCAGAGTTGGCCCTTTTTCCTTCTATTTATCTATGTCTAGCCTCTTATTTTCATGAAATATTATATTTGACTATTCAGTACTTATAGTTCAGTTGTAGTAGCTCTTGTAGCGGCATTTCTGAGTCTTGGGATGGTAGTTACTCTTTCATCTATTATATTAGATTGTTATGACTGCTTCATTACTGTTTTAACTCTTTAAATGTTAATTTTTAGCTTTTAGGCTATTTTCCCAAAAATTTAGCCCATTGCTTATGGCTCTGGGCTATGGTTTGGATTACCTACTGACAGAATAAAGTATGTGCCCTCATGACACATAAATCGGGTCTTGACAATCATGTACACACACTAGTCCTTTGTGGCATAATACACTTAGGATGCCAATATAGGACACGAATTGGCCACGTAGAACACCACATATGACATAGGTGCTTACTTGTTCCTCTTTATACGAATTTAAGACTCTACTTATCCACACCTAAAATTGAAAGTATCTTGAGAAAATTAAATAAAAGGTGTTTCTCAAGGCTGGTTTTAGTTTTTGGTGACTCTTGACCATGGTTAAAGGTCAAAGACAATTAAAAATTATTTTAAGTTAATTGGGAACTTAATTAATATTTTTAAAACTACTTAATCTTTTGAAAAATACAAAACAATCTACAACTATTTTTAATAAAAACAAAAAAGCAAAGTCAGTTTTCAAAAATCATATCTCCCCTTCTCTCTTTCTCAAACATCGCGCCTCTCTCTCAACCATAAAAAAAATACTATAATTTATCCATAATAGATCAATGTGACAACATTCTTTGGTGACTTTCAACCTCCTACAACAACATTGAGTTCTTTATCATTTCTTTTCGACTTTCAACTATCAATTTCTCTCTCTTCACAGGTAAAGATTTCTCTTCTTTTATTTTCAAAGTTTTTTAGGGATTTTTAATTATGTAGAAAAAGAGAAACTTGAGTTAACTTCTCTTCTAGTATGGGTTAATAATTTTAATATTTGTTGCTTAAAAATAAAATTAAAACTCAAGAAAATCCCAATTTGTGATCTTTATTCTCTTAATATGGTGATTGATCTAAATGTGATATTTTTTCTTAGTGAAATATGATTTTTTTTATTGTTATTGTATTTCTTGTTCTCGAATATTATTGTAAAAATAAAGAAACTTGAATTTTAATTTTTTTTTGGAGACATCTATTGTGACCAAATCCAACAACTGTTGATTTTGTTGATTTAAGTGAATACCTACTTAAACAATTGTTAATTTTTTGACGTTTATTGTGTTTATTGGAGTTTATTTTTGTTTATTGGTGTTGTTGGGTGTGTGTTGGTGTTGTTGCATTTGTAAATGTTGGTAAATATTTCTATTGGTGGGGTTGAATGTTGTTTTTTTATTTTGTTTGTATTATTGTATTTGTAAGTATTGGTACATATTGATGTTATGGGAGTTGATATATCAGTAAATATCGGTGTTGTTGGTATGTGTTGGTGTTGCTGGTGTTAATTTGCTTGTGTTGTTATTGGTATTAGTGGTGTTAATTTATTTGTGTTGTGGTTGGTAATGGTGTTATTGGTGTTGTTGTTAAATATGGTGTATTGATAAATGGTGTTATTTTTGTTGGTGTTCTTGTTGATATATGTATGTATTTATGTGGTACAAATATTGTTACTATTGATAAACCTTGCTACTGGTTTATTTTTTTCAATAGATGACTTATTTATTGCAACATATGCTTCATCTATTTCCAAAAACATAATAATTATTTCAACAGATGACTCATCTGTTGTAATAGGTGGGTCATCTATTGGATGAAATCATAATAGTTATCCAACAGATAACTGTCAAGACTGTTTTGATTTTTTCCAACAGATAAGTAAATTGTTTCAATAGATGGGTCATCTGTTGGAAGAAATTAAAACAATACTGGGTATACTATTTTGATTTCATCCAACAGATTACCTATTTGTTGCAACAAATGAGTGATCTGCTAGAAGAAATAAAAATAGTTTCAATATTATTTTGATTTCTTCCAATAGATCACTTATCTATTGTAATAGATGGGTAATTTACTGGATGAAATCAAAATATTATACCCTATTATTTTTATTTCTTCCAACAGATGAAACATCTGTTGCAACAAAATATCCATATGTTGAAGAAATCAAAATAATTGGTGATGGTGATGGTGGTGGTGATGTAGTTGTTGTTATTATGGTAGTGGTGATAGTGTTACGGTTGGAGTTGGTGGTGATGATGGTGATGGTGATGGTCTTCTTGTAGTTTTTGAAACAAGAAATAAACATGATTATGATCATACTATTTTACTAATTTTAGTGATAGACATACCCCTTTAAGTGGACATCAGTTTCTCAAACAGAATGGGTAGACAATTATTTAGAGATATTGCCTCTCCTAGCTTATGTTCTGCACGCAAATGTCAAGAGTGCAAGAAAAAACATGATGGAGTGATTAATGCTCTAAATGCATTTACTGTTGTTGTAAAGGAATTGACATCTAAGAGTGGTGTCATTAAATCAAATAGAATTTCATATCCATTCCCCCCATTAGAGGTTAAGAGGAGAAAGAAAGTAATTTCTAAGGTATTATCAAATATCAAAGAAAGAAAAATTACAACTCCTCTTTCTTGCACTATTAAGTAATGTACAAGGGCTACAAACGAGCAACATGAGTTGAAAAAAGTAAATATCTATAAGATTGGGAGTGCCCAAAAGAAGGCTAAGCTAAACAAAGTGATGACATAAAAAAATTCCCTGAAGTTTATTCAATGCATAAATTTGGTGCAAAATATTTCAAGAACGTGACTAATATAGATGTTTGGTAGGTGGTCAATGTATGTTTTCTAACCTTCAATTTATATTAACTTTTATGGCTTTAAAACTTGTAAATATTTCTCATCTATAGCGGTAGATTACATATCCGTTGCAACAGATGGAATATCAGTTGCAACTGATTATCTATCTACTGTATAACTTGGAGTAGCTGCGGTAATCTGTTACAAGTAAAAGATAAGTACAACAAATAGGACATTTGTTTCAACAAATTACATATATGTTGCAAAAAATGGTTTATCTATTGCAAAAAATTACCCATCAGCTGCATAACTTGTAGTAGCTAGATAATCTATTAACAAATATAGAGATAAGTGCAACAGATGACCCATCTGTTGAAATAGATGAGTTATCTTTTGATACAAAATCCAACCAACAACACCAAGAACTACAAGTAGGTTCGGATTTCAGTCCAACAACACAAGAACAACAAGTTTAATTTTCAGTTTTTCAGCTCAACAACACAAGAACAACAAGATGAACAACAATGCTAGTGAATCGAAAAGAGCCCCACACGGCTTCACTAGACTTGAAGATAACAAAATTAACAACAACAACAAGATAAGGAAAGATAGATAACTTGACATATAACATTCAAGAAACTAAGAACCCTAACATCAAGAGACGACCCTAAGTCTAATGAATATAAACACCAAGTTCTTACGAGGACCAAGAGGCACTCAACGACCTCAAAACCCTTGTTTCTAGCCAAAGAGACAACACAAGTATCCCTCTACTTGTGAGATAGTAGTGGCGGCTTCCAAGAGTGGAAGAGAGAGAGAGAGAAAAGTTTAGTGTTTTAGGTTTACAAAAATCAGCATTCAAAAACTAAGGAATAGCTCTCTAATATGTTCTATTTATACTACAAACAAAAAGGATAAAATGACCCATCCGCCCTTGCTTCTTGTGCCAACCTTGAAGAGTAGTTTATTACACATTAAGACACCTCTTCACACATAAAAATGTTTAGGTCCTTGGTTGGTTCAATCACCAACTCACACACGGCCATTTGCATGAACAAAGCTTGGAGTTTTTGTAATTCCCGAGCTTGGCTTCGTGTGAAAGGCCGTGTACCTGTGGAGGCTGCCCCAACCGTATCATCCTCTCCATCTTGAGAGGAATTTGACCTCAAATTCAGCATTTGGTCATCTTCAACCGCATCCACGAGGGAGAGATCACCAACGTTGAAAGTGTTGTGCACTTGATATTCCGGTGGAAGGTCAATCTTGTAGGCGTTGTCATTGATTCTCTCAAGTACTTGGAAAGGGCCATCACCCCTTGGCAGCAACTTGGACTTCCTTTGAGCTGGAAACCGATCCTTTCGAAGATGCACCCACACCCAATCTCCGGGTTCAAGCACAAGCCTTCTTCTCCCTTTGTTTACCCTTTTTGCAACCTCTTGGTTCTTCTTTTCAAGCTTGATCCGCACCGTCTCATGCATTTTCTTCATTGCCTCGGCTCGTTTATTTCCATCTAAGCTGGTCATGAGATCACTAGACAAAGGAGTGAGATCTAAAGGGGTAAGGGGATTCAGGCCGTAAACACATTCAAAGGGAGTCATTCCCGTGCTCGAATGTATTACCCGGTTGTATGCAAATTCCACCAAGGGTAGGTGATCTTCCCATGAAGTCAGCTTACCTTTAACCATAGAACGTAGCATAGACCCTAAGGTTCTATTTACTACCTCCGTTTGGCCATCGGTCTGTGGGTGGCAAGACGTGGAGAAAAGTAACTTCGTTCCAAGCCTACCCCACATGGACTTCCAAAAGAGACTTAGGAACTTGGAGTCCCTATCGCTCACAATAGTCCTCGGTACCCCATGAAGCTTTACAACATGTTCAACAAATAATGAAGCTACACTACGAGCATCCTCGGTTTTAGCACATGGAATAAAATGAGCCATTTTAGAGAATCTATCAACAATAACAAAAATGCTATCTCGGCCCTTTCTAGTCCTTGGCAGCCCCAAAACAAAATCCATCGAAATGTCTAACCAAGGTCTAAGGGGAGTAGGGAGTGGGGTGTATAACCCTTGAGGTAGGAGACGAGCTTTCGCACTCCGGCAGGCCACGCATTGACTACAAATTTTAGTGACGTCTTTGCGCATTTTGGGCCAATAGAAGTTCTCCTCTAAGATTCCGAGGGTCTTGTCTACCCCAAAGTGCCCCATGAGGCCTCCGTCATGGGCCTCCCTCACAAATAATTCCCTCCAAGAACTAGAAGGAACACACAACCTCCTCCCTTTGAACAAATACCCATCAAACCGAGAGTAGGAGGAATGGTCATTCTCCTTAAGCCAACGGTCCCTTCCCCACTCTTCGCATTCCCTAAAAATAGGAGCAAAGGTAGGATCCTCGGGATACAACAACCGCAAGCTCTCAAAACCCATCAATTTCGAAGACAAGGTAGCAACAAGCACATGCTTCCTAGACAAGGCATCGGCAACAACATTTTCCTTTCCCCTTTTGTAATGAATTACATAAGGGAAAGTCTCGATGAACTCAATCCACTTAGCATGACGCCTATTCAACTTGTCTTGGCTCTTAAGGTGTTTCAACGACTCATGATCAGTTCGTATCACAAACTCCTTAGGCCACAAATAATGTTGCCAATTTCCCAAGGCTCTAACAAGGGCGTACAACTCCAAATCATAAGTTGAGTAATTAAGAGTTGCCCCTTTGAGCTTTTCACTGAAATAAGCAACGGGCTTACCTTCTTGCATCAAAACAGACCCGATGCCAACCTTACTAGCATCACACTCTACTTCAAACATCTTATCAAAATCGGGCAATTGCAATAAAGGCGCCGAGATGAGCGTAGCTTTCAAGGCCTCAAAATCCCTAGCCTGCTCATCACCCCATTTAAAGGGTCCGTCCTTTCTAATTACCTCGGTCAAGGGGGCTGCTATGGAGCTAAATCCTTTGACAAACCTCCTATAAAAGCTTGCCAACCCGTGGAAACTTCGGATTTCTCCAATAGTTTTAGGGGTCGGCCAACTTCGAATAGAGTCTATCTTGGAATCGTCCACTTCCACACCCCTTGAGCTCACGACAAAACCCAAGAATATAATCTTATCAACACCAAAAGAACACTTCTCCATGTTGGCATACATCTTTTCCTTTCGGAGCACATCAAACACACATCTCAAATGCATTACATGATCATCAATAGATTTACTATATACCAACACATCATCAAAGTAAACCACCACAAACTTTCCAATATAAGGCTTCATTACATGATTCATTAGCCTCATAAAGGTGCTAGGAGCATTGGTAAGGCCGAAGGGCATGACCAGCCACTCATAGAGACCGAATTTGGTCTTGAATGCGGTCTTCCACTCATCACCGGGTTGCATGCGAATTTGGTGATAGCCACTCCTAAGATCCACTTTAGAAAACAAACAAGATCCGTGGAGCTCATCTAACATATCATCTAGTCTAGGGATTGGATGACGATACCTTATAGTGATTTTGTTGATGGCTCTACAATCGACGCACATGCGCCAAGTTCCGTCCTTCTTCGGTACCAAAAGCACCGGAACAGCACACGGACTCATGCTTTCCTTGATGTACCCCTTGTTGAGAAGCTCCTCAACTTGCCTTTCAAGCTCCTTAGTGTCCATGGGATTGCTCCTATAGGCCGGTTTGTTTGGAAGTTGTGAACCCGGCACCAAATCAATTTGGTGCTCAATTCCCCGAAGTGAGGGCAAACCTTGCGGAAGTTCTTGTGGAAATACATCTTCATACTCCTGCAACACACAAGAAATCAAAGGGGAAATGGAAGAATTAGTGGGGTTAGTATTAAAACAATGTGCCACAAGTAACATCGGCTTGTTTTCATCATGGTCCACGAAGAGTTCTTTCCTCCTAGCCAACATCACTACGTTTTCCATCTCCCTTGTCGTTGGGGCAGCCTCGGATGTCCCTACTTCCTTACCTACGGCATCCCCCCCTTTTCTCCCTTTCCGGATTCCCCCCTCTTTCCCTTCAACTCCCTCATCTTTTGATGCCGCTCATTGACTTGGGAGGGTGAGAGAGGATGAAGTGTGACCTTTCGGCCATCCTTCTCAAGCGTATACCGGTTGGACCTCCCATCGTGTTTAGTAGACCTATCATATTGCCATGGTCTACCTAACAACAAATGACATGCTTGCATTGGGATCACGTCACAAAGTACCTCATCGTGGTAGTTTCCCACCTTAAACCGAATCACACATTGTCTCGTGACCCTTAATTCACCACAATCATTCAACCATTGTAGCTTGTAAGGACTAGTGTGTGGTGTAGTTGGTAGCTTCAAGAAATTTACCATAGCATGGCTCGCAACATTTGTACAACTACCACTATCAATCACCAAGGTGCACACATTCTCCTTTACAAGACACTTAGTATGGAATAGATTTTCCCGTTGACTCGGGTCATCTATCGCCTTACTAATCATGACACGTCTAACCACAAAGTTTGGAACCACACACTCCCCCTCTTGTGGATAGACATCTTCACTACCATCTACTTCATCATCATTCGGCCCATTTTCAGCTCCCTCTCCATCTTGAGGCTCGGCCTCATCCTCCCCCCTTTTGGAAACCACCTCCTCACCAAGGTAGTACACCTTTCCTTCTCGTAGGATCACATTGCGCCGGTTCGGACATTCGCTGGCCTTATGCCCCCAACCTTGTCACTTGAAGCATTGGAACCCCTTTGGGTTGGGATATTTGTGAGCCTCCGGTTTCGAAGGGAATTTAGGGACGGTTTTGGACTCGGGCAGCTTCGTAGGGGCGGGTTGGTCCTTGTTTTTGGTCCAACCCGAGGGGGTTTGTACCCTTGCCTTGAAGGATGATCTCTCCTTAAGTTCCCTTTCAATCTTAAGGGCCGCTTGGAATATACCGTCAATGGTTTCAAACCGGTGAAGGGTCAAATGAGTGGAGATCTCTTTGTTCAACCCACACTTGAACCGGATGATGTCGTGACTGATTTGCTCCCCTCGATGATCAAGTTTCAACATGAGTTGTTGGAACTCATCAAAATAGGCCATCACACTCTTGCCTCCTTGCCGCAAGCCATATAATCTAGCAAACAATTCATGACGATATCTCTCGGGAAGGTATCGTTGCCTCATCAAGTACCTCAACCGATACCAAGGTGGTGGCTGCCCATCGACTAATTCATTACCAAACCGTTTAACATACTCCCACCAAGTGTTAGCATAGCCCTCAAGGTGATCTATAGTGTAGCAACTCTTCTTTTCGTCCGAGATGTCATTAACTTGGAAAACTTTGTCACAAGCCGATTCCCAAGTTAAGTAGGCCTCGGGATCACTTTCACCCTTAAAGATGGGTAGGCTCAACTTGATGGTGTTGATGCCTACGTCTCTCTCTTGGTGTCGGTTTCCCCTATCTCCATACCCCCGGTATCTCCTAGGTTCTCCTCGACCCCCTCTTAACTCCTCCTCCCTCATATAAGCATCATCATAGGCTCCATCTCCTTCATACTCCTCTCTACCGTATCCTTCAAAGTGGGCTGGTCGGCCTTGGCCGTTTTGATTCGGAGGATTTGGAATTTGTGGTCTTTGGTTTAATGGAGCTTGGAATGGAGGGTTTGGATTTAGTGGAGGTACTTGGCGTCCAAATCCCTCTTGTGGAATTGGAGGGGCTTGGAAATGTAGTGGTCTAGTGGAGTCTCGGTTTGGAGGAAAATAGGTAGTTTGGCTTGCGGTATTTAGTGGAGCTTGGGGTGCATTTAGCATTTGGTGGACTGTTTCGGGGGTGATGGTTGCGGAGGAGGTCCTATCATGTCCATTGGTAGATACATGTAGAGGAGTAGAAGGACGGGAGTTCCTTTGACTCTCCACTTGTTCTAATCTCCCACTAATAGTCGACACTTCCCCCTTTATTGCTGCCAAGTCCCCTCTCACGGCCCCAAATTCCGAGTTCAACCTTTCAAGTGTCCGGGTAACGGCCTCAAGAGTGACCCTCATAGAATCAAGGGCATTAGTATCCACATTATGAGACGTAGTTCCTTCCATTGTCAAGGTATTATCCGCTTTAGTTCACCACAAGTTCGTGTTCCACAAGTGTTGTATAATTGGCTAGTAACCGTGAGATTTGTAAGGTATGAGTAAGCTCTTATCCGGAATGGATTCTTGTTTGAAGACTCAAAGAATTCTTGCCGGACTAGAGTCAAAAATCAGCAACTCATTCAAACGAATAAAGCACTCAAATAAACGTTGACACGAACAAACGGTTCAAGGAACTAGTTGACAACCTAGTAGAAATGTACTAGTTTGTTAATTAGTTCTAGGACCAAGTAAGGGAAACCAAGGATCAACAATTAGCAACCAAAGAATATCCTAAGTTGAGCTTATAGTGACGTGGCAGCATGCAATGGTTCCACACGTTTTTTTTCTTCTCTCTTTTTTTTTTGTTAATATTCACACACTTGTTATAGTTTGCAAAGTGTTTTTGGTGGGAAAAATAAAATCTTGTAGTGTTTCACCCTTTTAAAATTCAAAAAGTGATGTTTGGTAGACTAATCCCACAAAACAAGGCTCCTTGAATTAGGGAAAAAGTGATTGACAAGACCAAAAGGTGATGGGTGCAAATCTTTCACAACAACTTTATAACTTGTCTTACAACTTGAGCACACAACAAGATGAACAAGATGAACAATTTCAAAAGATGAACACCTCACAATCTTCTTCAACTTCTTTAGCACATAAACACAACATCCACCGATTTTATTTCCTTTTTGGTCACCAACAACATACAACTTTCGGCCACTTCAAGTCACTACACAATGTTCAAGTTTTTTTTTTTTTTTTTTTCAAGCTCAACTTTTGGATTTAGACACCTTAGTGTTGGTGAGAAAGAAACCAACACTAGAAACTCACTAAACAAGCAAAATAACACTTAGATCTAGACATGCATCATCATTCTCGGCTTCAACTTTTAATGGACAGATTTCAGAATTTCCTTTTGGTGTTGTTTGTTCAAGCCGTGAACTAGCCCAAGATGGGTTATGTTGGAACACAACCGGTCTTGCTTTGATACCAAATGATACAAAATCCAACCAACAACACCAAGAACTACAAGTAGGTTCGGATTTCAGTCCAACAACACAAGAACAACAAGTTTAATTTTCAGTTTTTCAGCTCAACAACACAAGAACAACAAGATGAACAACAATGCTAGTGAATCGAAAAGAGCCCCACACGGCTTCACTAGACTTGAAGATAACAAAATTAACAACAACAACAAGATAAGGAAAGATAGATAACTTGACATATAACATTCAAGAAACTAAGAACCCTAACATCAAGAGAGGACCCTAAGTCTAATGAATATAAACACCAAGTTCTTACAAGGACCAAGAGGCACTCAACGACCTCAAAACCCTTGTTTCTAGCCAAAGAGACAACACAAGTATCCCTCTACTTGTGAGATAGTAGTGGCGGCTTCCAAGAGTGGAAGAGAGAGAGAGAGAAAAGTTTAGTGTTTTAGGTTTACAAAAATCAGCATTCAAAAACTAAGGAATAGCTCTCTAATATGTTCTATTTATACTACAAACAAAAAGGATAAAATGACCCATCCGCCCTTGCTTCTTGTGCCAACCTTGAAGAGTAGTTTATTACACATTAAGACACCTCTTCACACATAAAAACGTTTAGGTCCTTGGTTGGTTCAATCACCAACTCACACACGGCCATTTGCATGAACAAAGCTTGGAGTTTTTGTAATTCCCGAGCTTGGCTTCGTGTGAAAGGCCGTGTACCTGTGGAGGCTGCCCCAACCGTATCATCTTTTGCAACAGATTACCCATCTGATGCATATTTATTATTTTTATTATATATATTTATGCAAATTCTTTTTTTGTTTCAGTATGTTGATGAAATTCTTTATATGATGCATGAGAGACATGACAAATACTTTGAGTACTATAATATAAAATATAGAATCATGGATCTAAACTTCTATAACAACTTTCTATTGAGATATAATGAGTTGACCGAGGAAGCGACACGCAGAGGTGGAAATCCACTTGATTAATTACTTGCTCTGACGTGCTATAGAAATATAGCACTTATGATGCTTAAAATTATGAGAATATGCATGTACTTAAGGCTATTTTGTTAGATTTGATGTGTTTTTGGAGTGTTTTGCAGAAAATTATGTTTTGGATGCTAAATTCGTGCAAAAGATTAAAAAAAGGTGATTTGGCTACTTATGGGAGCAATTATGGGCAATTAAGGATATTCGTGATACTTTTCGACATATTTGTGACCAAAACATGTTCGGGAATTGAAGAAGAACTAAAAAAATGATCTCGACACTTGCTAAGTCAATATGCGGACCACATGTAGCACATGTGGGCAAAGCATGTATCAGAAGTCCAAAATTCCGATAGTAAAGCTGCAGGATTTTTGGGTCCTGGCACTTGCGGTTACTACTTGTGCTCACTCTGCAGGCTGCAAGTACTACTTGTGCTCACTCTACAGGGAGCAAGTAGCGACCATAATTAGTCACTGACATAAACTTTTTTGGATCATTCCGAAATTGTTTCCTAGGGTTTTCATGTATCCCAATTACATTTCTAGGATGTTTTTAAGTCCTATTATGTATGGGTAATTAAGTTTTCCTATTTTAGTTAGTATTTGATTTCTAGGATTTCTTGTAATCTATAAATACCCTTTAGGCTTTGCTTATTCATTATTATTCCGACATTGATATACACTTATTGATTGATTGCGAAGGAGGCCCCTTTGGGGCCAAGTTCTCAAACATCTTATTGTTCTTGGTTTGTTAATCCATTTAAGACTTTGGGATTTCTTTTCTTAATTCAAATGGGATGATGATATGCTCAATTACTGTAGAGGTAACAGACCCTACCTAGGTGCCTTACCTTGAATAAATGCTCAAACGATTTTGACTGTGATGAACCTTGATAAAATACACTTTGTGACTCTTGAGATAATCATTGATGATGGACTCATGAATGTGTGTGATGAAAATATTTTAGTCTTTGAAAAAAGGGCTTTCTTTTGTCTAATAGAATGTCTATTAGAGTTGTTGAAGCAAAGTGACATATTTGATCACTTGTCAGAAAAATTACTCAATAAATGATGGAATTTTAATGAGAGAATATCAAATCTTGTCAAAAATTAAAATGGTAATGTGTTCGTATCATATTCACTAACGTTCATAGAGCATTTGATAACTGGGACTAATTTGACAACTTCAGACACTTTAATGTGAGATAATTCTGTTAAAATGACGCAAGTTATATGGGCTGCTGATGTAGTATGCAAGAGTTTAGAGCCCTAGTCAAACAATTTGTAATTTGTGATGACTTTTATTTCTAAGTAATTGTGGGTTCTGAAAACATAATAATTTTTATATTTCATGTTTTTATTGAATTATTTTATGTAATTTGTGATGGCTTGGATTTTTTTTTTTGAATTCTATTTTAATTGATAACCAATTATTTTGTCATCAATTCTATTTTATCCTTAGATTTGAAAAATATTAAACAAACGACTCATGTGTTGGAAATAATCAAATACATATAAATATTTGTTGCTATAGATGACTAACCTGTTGCAATAGATGACCCATTTATTGGAAATTAGTCAAACAAATATAGGCTTCTGTTGCAATGGATGACTAACATGTTGCAATAAATGATCTATTTGTTGAAAATTATCAAACAGATATAGGCATTTGTTGAAACAGATGACTAACCTATTGCAACAGATGACTCATCTGTTGAAATTATCGAACAGATATAGACATCTGTTGCAAAGATGATCCATCTATTGAAAATTATCAAACAGATATAGACATCCGTTGCAACAGGTTACTATGTAATTCATTGATATTGCCATTGAACTTCCAAATGAAATTTAATTATAGTTAAATCAATTTATTTATTACTAATCATGATTAATACGTAGCATTTCACATCAAATTAGTCAACTGATCACTCTATTTTGGGAGAATACACTTAGTTAATCATATAATAACTATGTAATGCATTGAAATTACAATTGAACTCGTAAATTGAAAGATAGTAATAGTTAAATATTTTATTTATTACTAATCAGGATTTAATACGAAGCATTTCACATCAAACTAGTCAATAGTTCACTATATTAAGGATAAATACACTAACTTGGTCATGTAATTATTATGTAATTCATTGAGATTGCAATTGAACATATGAATTGAAAGCTAATTATAGTTAAATTAAACTTATTATTACTAATTATGATTTAATATGAAGCATTTCACATCAAATTAGTTTGTTGATCACTCTCTTTAGTGAGAATATAATTAGTTGGTCATATAATTCATTGAAATTGCAATTAAACTTATAAATTGAAAGGTAATAGTTAAATTAATATATTTATTACTAATCATGATTTAATATGAAGCATTTCACATTAAATTATTCAGTTGATCACTCTATTTAGGATGAATACACTTAATTGATCATATAATTACTATATAATTCATAGAGATTGCAATTGAACTTATAAGAACTTATAAATTGAAAGGGTAATAATAGTTAAGTAAATTTGTTTATTACTAATCATGGTTTAATATGAAACATTTCAAATCAAATTAGTCAATTGATCACTCTATTTACGAATACACTTAGTTGATTATGTAATTACTATTTAATTCATTGAGATTGCAATTGAACGTTTAATTGGAAGAAATTAATATTTAAATCGGTTAGTTTATTACTAATCATGGTTTAATAAGAAGCATTTCATATCAAATTAGTCAATTGATCACTCTATTTAGGATAAATACAGATAGTTGATCATGTAATTACTATATAATTTATTGAAATTGCAATAAAACTTATAAATTGAAAGATAATAATAGTTAAATCGACTTATTTATTACTAATCATGGTTTAATATGAAAAAATGTAAAACAAATTAGTCAAACAGATATAGGCATCTGTTTTAATGGATGACCTATCTGTTGAAAATTATCAAACAGATATAGACGTATGTTACAACAAATAACTAACCTATTGCAATAGATAATCCATCTGTTGAAATTATCAAACATATATAGACATCTATTTTTCATGAACCGAACCAGGGCCTAGCCTTGATCGGTATCTCAAGTCCACTGAGAACCAGAGACCACCCACTTTTCCTAGCCCAACCGAACATAATACACTAGCCAGCGGCCGAACATATAACAAGATGGAGTAAATAGTAACTCAAAGTATAAGAATGTCAACAAATAATACCCAGTTCACAGTAATCCACAAAGCCTCTATACCAGAAAAACAACCTATGTCGGGACATGCCCCCAACCCTGATAATGACAATGTTAATATGAAGTCTTCCATTCTAATTTATGAAAGGAAAATCGATGGAATGATCAAGTCTTTTAGAGAATGGAAGCTCATCACTTCACCGCAAATGATCGACTTTGAGATTACCAATCACTGCACAGGAAAAGTAGAAATGCCTTTGAACCCTGCATCGCGTAGGGATATATCTTCTAGAGACAGTTAGTGGGGTGATCATTAGCATGTAACTCAACATTAGGATAAAATAATGTCAATCAAAAGTTCAATTTCAGACTCACTATACATGTTCACATACATTCATACATATATATAATAGATGTTGGGGTAGGGAATAAGGCTTAACATGAAAGTAAAACATAATCCTGGACTATGTAGATCAACTATCATAAACCGACATACACGAGCTACATGGGTTTAGCTCCCCCTGCTGAATGGGTCTAGTGCGCGTTAGCCACACGAACCAGAGGTATCAAGGAAGACCATAGAATGCCCCAACCCCACGTTAATCCTAGATACAAAATATATCAATAGTGTGAATCATGCACACGGTCATCTAGACCAACCCTCACGTTGGCGAATATGAGTTTCCAGTATAAGTCATTTGAGACCCGCACCTTCACGGCTAAGCTACATAATACCCCATTAAGCCCAATTAAAATAATTTTCAGATAATTCGTTCATTAACCAAGGGATCATACATTAAGGCACACCGTGGTATTGTCATACTATTTAGCTTGCAAGATCATAATTATGCCATTACAATTCTATTAACTTAGTGGAATACCTTGACCCCCTTCATTAAATCAATTTGGAGGAATGCCTCGAACTCCTTTAGTTTATAAAATCAAAATATAGCCAACAAGGCCTTCAAAATTAATGTTCATTGTTTAATCATTTATGCAATGCAATAGTATAGGTGTGTAAGTCAAACCAAGTAAAAATTCCATAATTCAAAGTCATTTACATAAGTGGGTTGAGGGAATACAATTATTCAAAACCAATCAAGTTCAAAACATCAATTTGGGGGATTACCTCGAACCCCATTCCAATTCTCACACCCATGCATCCCATTTGTTCAAAAACATTCAATTCAAAGCATGAACAACTCATGAAAATCATGGAAAACAATTCAAGGATCAACCATTCTAAAACCCTCAATCTATGTCAAAAATCCACATTCAAATCCATACAATTTAACTATTTAAAACACATATTTTCATAAAATAAGATTTGAGAAAGAGTAACATGCCTAAAAGGATCATAATTTTGGAGGGAATTTGCCCTTGGAAGCTCTAGGCAATAAACCTTGAGAAAACTCTAATGCTCTTGCTTGAGAGAATTTGAGAAATGAGAAGTTATTTTTGTGTGTTATGAATGGGAATGGGGCCCCAATAACATTTTAAAGTCATGGGTCACATTTGGGGAAAGGGTGAAATGTCCAAATTACCATTAATAAAATACTAAAAAATTATTGCCCAGTCGTACGGATGACCTTACGACTTGTAGGGTCACCTTACGACTTACGTCCTCCAATAGTAGTCTGGATAGCATCCATGGGCACTCATACTAGTCTGGCTATGATTCATACCATACGACTCGGACTCAGACATTATGACTAGTGTGGTCAAATCGTAGGCAAGACAGAACACTTGGGCATCATACTAGTTTGACTATGGATAGAACTATACGACTCGTATAGAGTCTTTACGACTCTTTAGAAGCCAATCATAATCATAATAGAAACTTGGCCAATCCATACTGGTCAGGATATGATTAGGGTCCTATGACCCTTAATAACACCTTACAACTCGTAAGAAGAGTCATAGTCTGGGCAGTAAGCTCATAGGTCAAGAAATTTTCAAGGACCAGAATCCGGGGTATTTCATTCTCCCCTTTTAGGACCATTCATCCTAGAATAATGAGTCTAAGCATCCATTAGAACAATTTAAAGCAGAGTACAACCACACTTATTTTTTACAAAGACTATAAACAAAGATGTTAGGGAAATACACACACCTCAAGCGCGATTATCCAAAGCGGGAAACAAGAATGGGTAATTGGACTTCATGTCCTCTTCAGCTTCCCAAGTAACTTCTTCGTCCTTATGGTTTCTCCATAGAACTTTCACCGAAGACACATCCTTAGTCCTCAAATTATGGTCTTGTCAATCCAAAATTTCCATGGGACTTCCTCATAGGACAAGGAATCCAAAACACCAACACTCTCCAAAAGAGCAATCAAGGAAGTATCACCCACACACTTTCTCAACATCAAAACATGGAAGACCGGATGAAAGAGCCCAACCTAGATGGAAACTCCAACTCATACGCCACATAGCCTACTTGCCTCAAGACATGAAAGGGACCAACATACCGAGGATTAAGCTTTCCCTTCTTTTCAAACTACATCATCCCCTTCATGGGAGATACCTTCAAGAAGACCAAATCATCCATATTAAACTCCAACTCCCTATGCCTCACATACGCATAGGACTTTTAGCGACTTTGGGCGGCCTTAAGTCCATCCCGAATCACCTTCATCTTTTCCATGGCTTGGTGAACCAAGTTGGGACCGAATAACATATTCTCACCAACATCAAACCACCTAATAGGAGACCAATACCTCCTGCAATAAAGGGTTTCAAAAGGATCCATCCTAATACTAATGTCAAAACTATTATTATACACAAACTCTATGAGAAACAAATGATCAACTTAATTACCACTAAAAATCAAGAACACAAGACCTTAGCATATCCTCAAAAGTCTGAATCATCCTCTCCGCTTGACCATCTTTTTAAGGATGAAATATGGTGCTATGTTTCACCTTTGTCCTCAAACCTCTCTGGAAAAAATGTCAAAAATGAGACGAGAACTGAGTACCTCAATCAGATATGATAGAAATAGGAGGACCTTGAAACTTGATAAATTCTTGAATGAAAAGCTTAGCATAATCCTCTATCAAACAAGTAGTCTTCACTGGCAAGAAATGAGCAGACTTAGTCATCCTATCGACCATGACCCAAATCGAATCAAACTGATTTTGAGATTACAGAAGACCGATAACAAAATCCATATTAATTACCTCCCACTTCCACATAAGCAACTCAATTTATTTAGACAAACTACCAGGACATAAGTTCTTCACCTTTACTTGCTGACACACCATGCACATAGCCACAAAATTTGCTAAATCTCACTTCATGTTATTCCACCAATAGATCTCTTTCAAATCGTAGTACATCTTCATTGAACCAGGGTGGATAGTGTACAGCGACTCATGATCCTCAACCAAGATCCTCTCTCACAGCCCATCAACATCATAAACACATAATCTACCTTGGTACCTCAAAATGCCATCATCACCAATCTCAATAGCCATCACCCTCTGGTGACCCAAATCATCCTTGATTCTCATCAGAATAGGATCCAAAACCCGCTTCTTCTTCACCTTGGCATCTAGAGAGGACATTGTCACTTCTTGAACAATCACACCACCATCCTCAGAGTCCAAAATATGAACTCCAAGATAAGCCAAATGGTGAATATCCTTCACCAACCCTTATTTTTTCTCATCAATATGAGATAAGCTCCTTATAGATAACCTACTAAGAGCATCAACAACCACATTAGTTTTACCTAGATGATAATGGAAACTCATATCATAGACCATGAGAAACTCAAGCTAAATCCTTTGCCTGAGATTCAACTCTTTCTAGGTGAACACGTACTACAAAATCTTGTGGTTTGAGAAGATATCAACATGAACCCCTTACAGGTAATGGTGCCAAATCTTCAAAGCAAAGACTACCTCCAATAACTCTAAATTATGACTCGAATAGTTTTTCTCATACGTCTTCAACTGCCTAGAAGCATATGCCACAACCTTTCCCCATTGCCTCAATACACAATCTAGTCCAATATAGGATGCATCACAATAAATAACAAAAACATTAATACCCTCGGGTAGGGTCAAAATAGGAGCAAAAGTTAACTCATCCTTCAACTTCTCAAAACTACCCTCTCAAGCATCGGACCACATGAACTTCACCTTTTTCTGAGTCAACCTAGTCAATAGGGAAGAAATTGAAGAAAATCTCTCCACAAAACTTTGATAATACCCAGATAAACCCAAGAATCTTTGAATATCGGTTTAAGTCATGGGTCTACGCCACTTCCTAACCGTCGCAAATTTTTGTGGATCTACTATGATCTCTTTACTAGAAAAAACATAACCCAAAAAAGTAACAACATTCAACTAGAACTCACACTTCAAAAAACATAGCATATAAACGCTGATCATTAACGGTTTACAACACTATACAGAGGTGATCGGCATGATCCACCTCATTTTTAGAATATACCAAGATGTCATCAATAAACACAATGATAAGTACGTCCAAAAACTAATGGAATACCCGGTTCATAAGATCCATAAATGTCTTCGGTGCACTAATCAAACCAAAGGACATCACCAAAAACTCAAAATGACCATACCGAGTTTGAAAACCAGTCTTAGGGATATCCAACTCCCTAATTTTCAACTGATGATAACCCGATTGAAGGTCAATCTTAGAAAAATACTTAGCATCATGAAGTTGATCAAATAGGACATCAATCCTAGAAAGAGGATACTTATTATTCACTGTCGCCTTATTCAACTGGTGGTAATCTATACATATTCGAAGGGACATGTCTTTCTTATACAAAAAGAGTATCGGCGTTCCCCATGGGTAAACACTTGGGTGGATATAACCCTTATCAAAAAGATCCTTCAATAGGTTCTTAAGTTCTTTCAACTCAACTAGGGCCATTCTATAAGGGGGGTAGAGATAGAATGAGTATTCGGTAAAAGATCAATCCCAAAGTCTATTTCCCTATCAGTAAGAACACTAGGAAGATCATTAGGGAACACTTTGGGAAGCTCCCAGACCATAGGGACAGATTGTAAAGAAGGACCCTCTGAGTTAGAATCTTTAACCTGGACTAAGTGGTAAAAGACAGCCCTTGGAAATCAACTTTTGGGCTCTAAGATAAGAGATGAACCTTTACTTAGGCACTAGGGAACTCCTTTCCCACTCAATAACTGGTTTATTTAGGAATTTAAAACTGACCCTTTAGGTCCTACAATTAAGAGACGCATAGCATGAATGGAACTAATCTATCCCCAAGATAACATCAAAATCTAATATCTTAAACTCTATCAAATCCACCAAAATTTCTCTATCATAGATAGATAGCACACAACCCCTATAGACTTTCCTAGCCATAATAGAGTCACCCACAGGATTAGACATAAAAAAAGAATTAGGAATACACTCAAAACAAAAACCAAAATGAATAGCTACATAAGGGGTCACATAATAATGGGTATACCTGGGATATAATAGACAATACACTTGATGTTAGGTGTATTTATGCATTCTACCATTACTATTCTAGCATTTATAGCCTTGTTAAGGATGATTCATATGCTTAATGTGTTGATAATGATATAAATGTGCATCTAAGTGTACATTTATGTGTCTACAAAGTTTAATGGTATTTTAACATAATTTTTTATTCAAATTGATCATTTGAAATTCTACTGAAAAAACTAGTGTGACTAGCTTGAGCTAGGTGTTTGTTTAGTCTATCGTGTTGGGTTCTAGCATGTTTAATGAGTTCCTAAGGTTGTGATTGTGTATTTATATGTGAAAAAACTTGGTTATAATGTTCAAGGGTCAATTTAATCAAGAAAAAAGTCAAAATAATAAGCTTAAGATCAAAGTGAATGAAGCCTATGCTTAGCTCGTGTTTCTAATTTACAGTTGAGGATGTTGTGTCATTTTGAGCTCTAAATTATTGTGTTTAATACTATAGTGTGATTGGTGAATGGATTATAATTATATATGAATGATATACAAGCTTCAAATAAATTGGAAACAACCTAAAAAGTCTTGGAATGGATCAATAGAAGCACAATACACAATTTGGACTCAATTTTGACACCTGGAATATCTAGGGAGAGTGAGGGAGCATGAAAAGGACTATTGGCACATGTGACACACCAATGGATTCATAAAGGTCCCAAAATGGTAACCTATCATGTTGTGGTCATAATAGCAATGACGGAGGCACCGCGTTACGGTGAAAAGTGAATCTGCAATTGTCAAATTCCAGAATCTTAACAATATTTCACCGCTTCACGATCTAATAGAGATGATCCCACCACCGCGATTCGATGGCCATCAAAAGTGGACTTTTTGTGCCCAGCTGAAGGATAATTACGTGTAAACCTAATCCCATTTGGTTTATGACTTGTCTACTATAAATATAACATCTTAGAACACCCTAGATTGATTGGAACATCATTGGAGGCTACCACAGCTTCTTTTTAGGTTTTTATTTCTTTAATTTAGCTTTCTTTATGTTTTTAATTTTTCATACAATTATTTGGATGTTGATTATGGCTATGAGTGGCTAAAAACTCCCTTTCTAGGGTTAAAGCCAAGAACATGAGTACTATTGTTTTGAATTAAGTTCGTTTGATTTGCTTATCATATTTGGTTATTTATTTATTCTTGATTTAACTATTTGATGGATTGATCTCCCAGAAAAACATTTATTATCACCCTTTTGATCTCGGGAGAGGGAATTGGGAGATAGAACATGTGAATGAACAAAGGATGGTTTGTATTCTTTTATGAAATAAGGAATTCAAATTAGTGTCTAGGACAGGGATGTACTTAGATGTCTTACTTGATTCAAACGTAGGATGATAGCTTAAAGAACTTAATTGGATTATTGCATCCCCGCTCAATGATGTAGTTGTAATATCCAAGTTAGGTAAAAGATTAGAGGTTGGGAGACCATGATCAGGTAATTAACCCAACGAATCAACAACCAAGATAAGAAAATTAATGAATGATGTTCAATGACATAGTATGATTGTTCAAAGTGCTTTAACCCTGGGCTTTACTCCATTGATTGTTTCAAGACTTTACTTTACGCATTGATTTCTTTACTTTATTTTACAAATATTCAAAACTCTACTTTCGTTAGGGTTGCATCAATTGAATCTAAATTGAGAATTAGAATAGAATTTTTGTTGAGTCAAGTCCTTGTGGGATCGATACCCGGCTTCTTGAAGGCCACTTTACTACTTGATAGACCACGTACACTTGCATGTGCGCTTGGGCGCTGTAAATACTTCACGAGAGAAAAGTTTTAGCATGCTAGTACTAACCTCAGGAGATGCCTCAGAGTCTTGACGGATGGCAAGAGCATACGAATGATTCAGATCAGTGCCGAAGCTAAAAGTAGCACCCTTTGGTGCAGGAGCTAAAGAAGTAGCAACCAGGACCTTATTATCCCAGTAGAAACATCGTCGGAGAGACAATTCCTCAGAATATGGCTAGGTTGGCCATATATGAAACATTTATTTCTCCCCTCATCACAAAAACCATGGTGCAACTGACCATAAAATCTGCAAGAAGGATATGATGGAGCAGACTGGGGCCCACTGGCCTGAGATTGGGAACCTTGTGCCTTAAACTCGTTGTTTCTCTAAAAGCGATGATCACCGGGCGGCTTAGGATATGGAGTACTATCTGTTGAATAAGAACCAGAATTTCCCCAAGAATTCTTCCTGCCCACTGCTTACCACCTCTACCACTATCTTGCTGACCTTCACCCTGCTCAGAATGTCTAAGTTTCTTACTCTGCCTTTCCCTTATTTTGACTTATTTCTTCTTTTTATCGTTAACATATTGTATATACACCACAAGCCTAGAGATATCCATGTCACTACTCAACAAGCTTCCTTGCACTCTAGTACCAAGTCTCGAGACAAGCCCGAAGAAATTTCCTCATCTTAGTCCTCAATCTTGACACTAGCACAAGAGCATTATGGGATTGCTAATGAAATTTCAAGGCATACACTTTCATAGACATCCTACCCTATTTAAGATTCACGAACTCCTTAGCTTTGGCCTCCCTCAACTCCTAAGGAAATAAAAAATCCAAAAAAGCACCAGAAAATTGATCCTATAGTGCCAACTCTGCCTCATCACCCTAGACTTATCCCACTCCTTATAGCACTAATATTCCATATCCTTCAACTGATATGCAAGAAATTCCTTTCCCTCGGAGTCATAAGCATTCATAACCCAAACCCTTGAGGATCCTCCTTAACCTTAGAGCCAGTAAAGGTCGGAGGATTGAGCCTTATAAACTGCTCTACTCGAGTAACCTTAGAAGAACCCACAACAGTACCAGCAGGACCCGACTGATGTGAATGAGATGTCACCAATTGGGTCAACAGATGAATAGATCGATGAAACTTCACATTAGAAATATCTCCTTGGGCGGTGGGGAGAGATTATCATCATCCCGAGGAGCCCGAAGAAGACTGGTAGGGACCGGTGGAACTCTATGAGGGGTAGTACAATTAGGAGTTGTAGCCCTAGACTGGTTCTGAACTCCATAAGCAGAACTAGTTCCATTAACGTTTTCCTCAGGATGGACAGAAGAAGTTTCATAGGCATCAGATCTTTGAGGAGGCATGATCAGAAATGCGAACAAATGGGAATTAAAGAAGATTTCAACACCCTAGACTCTTCATCCCAAAACTAGAACAATAGGAAAGGAAAACATTTCTAAATGTCTCATAGACTCTCCCTTATAAGTGTGGCATGCTACATACCCATAAAAGATACTCTACTTGACATAGCTTTGTCGATACCCAATTGACCATAAACCTAGGCTATGATACCAACTTTGTTACGACCTGAACCAAGGCTTGGCTGTGATGGGTATCTCAAGTCCACCGAGGACCAGAGACCACCCCCTTTGCCTATTGAAATCAAACATAATACACTAGCCAGCGAATGAATTACAAACATATAACAAGATAGAGTAAACAGTAACTCAAAGTCTAAGAATGTCAATAACCAATACCCAATCCACAGCTATCCATAAAGCCTCTATACCAGGAAAACAATCGACGCAGGACATGTCCCCGACCCTAACAATGATAATGCCAATGCCAATGTAAATGTGAATTCCTCAATTCTAATTTATGGAAGAAAAATTGAAGTATTTTGGAGAATGAAAACTGGCCATTTCACCATAAATGATCAACTCTGAGATCACCTATCACTGCACAGGAAAAGTATAAGTGCCTTTGGACCCTGCATCACATGGGTATACAAAGTCTCGAGATGGTTAGTGGCGTAAGCACTAGCATAAAACTCAAGATAAGGATAAAATAATATTAGTCAAAAGTTTAATTTCAGACTCACTGTACATGTTCATATACATGAATATGTATAAATAATAGATGTTGGGGTAAGAAACAACACGTAGCATAAAAGTAAAATACTATCCTGGACTATGTAACTCAACCATAATAAACCGGCACCTACGGACTAGATGGGTTCAACTCCCTTGCTAAAGGGGTATTCCCTGGTCTTCCTTGATACCTCTGAATCAGAGGTATCAAGGAAGACCAGGGAATACCCCAACCCCATGTCAATCCTAGATACAAAATATATCAATAGTGTGAACCATGCAGACGGTCACCTAGACCAACCTTCACATTGGCAAATGTGAGTTTCAAGTATAAGTCATTCAAGACCCACACCTTCATGGATCTACATAAAACCCATTAAGCCCAAGTAAAATAATTTTCACATAACTCATTCATTAACTAAGGGATCATACATTAAGGCACACCTTGGTATCGTCATACCGCTTAGCTTACAAGCTCATGATTATGTCATTACAATTCTATTAACTTGGGGAAATGCCTCGACCCCCTTTGTTCATTAAATTAAGTTGGAGAAATGCCTCAACCTCCTTTAGTTTATCAAATCAAAACATAGACAACAAGGCCTTCAAAATCAATGTTCATTGTTTAATAATTTATGCAATACTATAGTATAGATGTGTGTAAGTCAAACCAAGTGTCAATTCCATAATTCAAAGTCATTTACACAAGTGGGTCGAGGGAATACAATTGTTCAAAACCAATTTCGAAGTACAAAACATCAATTAGGGGGATTACCTGAACCCCCATTCTAATTCCCACACCTATACATTCTATTGTTTAAAAATATTCAATTCAAAGCATTAACAACTCATGAAAACCATGGGAAAATAATTCAAGGATAAATTATTCCAAAACCCTCAACCCACGTCAAAATCCACATTCAAATCCATACAATTAAACCATTTAAAATATATGTTTTTCACAAAATAAGATATAAGGAAGAGTAACATGCCTGAAAAGATCATAATTTTGAAGGGAATTTGCCCATGGAAGCTTTAAACAATCAACCTTGAGAAAACCCTAATGCTCTTTCTTGAGAGAATTTGTGAGAAAAGAGAAGTTATTTTGGTGTGTTAGAATAGGAATCGGGCTCCAATAAGGTTTTAAAGTCATGGGTAACATTTGGGGAAAAGAAGAAATGTCCAAAGTGCCCTAAATAAAATAATGAAAAATTATCGCTCAGTCATTATGGAAAACCTTGTGACTCATCGGGTCACCTTACGACTCATATCCTCCAGTTGTAGTCTGGACAACATCCATGGGTACATATACTAGTCTGGCTACTAGTCGTACTCTATGCCTCGTACTCAGACACGACTAGTTTGTTCAAATCACAGGCAAAATAGAATATTTGGGCATCACAATAGTTTGACTACGGATGAAACAATATGACTCGTATCGATTCTTTGCAACTCGTTAGGAGACAATCATAATAATAATAAAAACTTGGACAATCCACATTGCTCTGGCTACGATTAGGGTCCTATGACCCGTAATGACACCCTACGACTCATATGGAGAGTCATAGTTTGGGCAGTAATGCAACGCCCTGAGTCTACACCCTAGATGTCACATGGTGCTTACGACCCCGGAGGATCACAAACTAACCCATGACTGGTACCTGCTATGAGCACTGAATAATAATATTAAAAATATATACAGAAGTATAACTGAAAATGCCATAAGGTTCTCAAAACACTGAAATAATAACTGAGTGTACTGATAATAATATCTGAAAACTGAATAACTGACTATGCTAGTTTGAAAGCCTCTAACTGTCTAAATATGGAGTTGATGGGACAAGTCCCCAACTAAATATGACTACTGTACATACTGGATCTGCTGAAATGCTTAAATAAAACAATATCCTCAATGGATAAGGACTTTCTACTATAACTGTTGTTGATAGCCTGAGCTTCTAAGTACGGTTAGGAACCTGAGCGTCCAAACCTATGATATGAGACATTATAGCGCAAAGAAAAAGTATGTATAAGTACGTGGAATGTACTGGTATGATAAGTGAGGTAGGCTAATATACATGGGTTCATATGTATGAGATGATAACTGACTATATGAACATTGTGAAGTAACAGGATGAGAGTACATGCAAATCTGTAACTACTGAACATGTTGAATTATGCATATAATATCTGTCTAAATTAGACTGAAACTGAAGTACTGAGTTCCGATAACTAAATACTGATAATTGAAAGTATACACTGGAACTGAAGTACTGAATTCTGATGGCTAAGTAATTGATAACTAATAGCCATGGTTCTGTAGAACTGTCTGAGTTCTTTACTGAATACTGAGACTGAAACTATAATTGTGGGAGTTATCATCTAACTAATATACCCCAATTATAGACTGAGTTGGGGTCCAACTTGTGACCCCAGTTGGAAGGGTGTTAGCACCTTTTCAAGGGATACTAGCAATGCTGTGTCAACCCTAATCTGACAGGAACACTCATAAAATATATATATATATGATTATGTTAACCCTAATCTGGAAGGAGAGTGACTTACCCTACGCTGGCTACATAGTTTTGTAATGCAGGGACTGCTACTAAGGGTCAAACCCTCTTCTGGAAGGAATGCCCCTATCCCTGGATTCGCTCGATACTGAATCCTACTCCCAACTGAATCGACATTGAACTGAACACTAGGTTTTCCTAGGCTTAACTGAATTAACAATGATCGTGTGGACTGACTGAACTAGACTGAGTTCTGCTAACTGACTTAGTACTACGGTTCTTGACCTTTACTAGAACTATTTTATAACTACTGCAACTAAATAAACAACTAGATTTCGGGTAATAATACCCCCAGGACTCGATAGCATAATGGATAAAAACATAGAAAATCTTGAAAGCATACCAATAGTCAATTGTTCCCAATTCATTAATTTAGTCATTTTGTCAAACACTTAGAGGTCATGGACTTGTACATGATTGAGAACACATACTAACATGTCATGATTTTACCATTCAATTCGCATGGATATTCTATCAAACATATAGGGAGCATAATTAATGCACATGATAATGAACAACACATAAGCATCATGAATTTAAGGTTTTTGACATGAAAGATTCATAATTCGACACACATGCTAACATAATTTCATGGAACCCATAAAAGATCTTAACTTAAAATCCATACAACAACACAAACATTGGCATAATTCAATTCATAAAATGGAAATCATAATTCAAGTTTTTGAAAAGGTTTCTTAAACTCCAAGGGTGGAAGGAGACCCAAGTATGAACACCTAACATACCTTGATTGTTGATTTCGTAGAAATTGTGGAGGATTTCTAGGAAGTTGGACTTGATCTTGATGAAACTAGGGCTTGTTCTTGAGAGTATTTTGTGAGATAGTAAGTATACTTTGCCCCTTTGAATCCTTAATTTCGTGTTTTAGCTAAATTGGGTGAGGGAAAAAGGACCCAAATACCCTTGGAAACTTATAAGTTAATACATAAAAACTACCCAGTGATGCGATACCCGACGCGCTACGTCGATGGAATCGGCGCGATATCTGATGCATCGCGTCGATGGGGACACCATAATAGCCAACACGACGCATCAAGATTGCATTGGCTTGCTATTTTGGCCATCCAAACATGACCCTAATGAAGTCTGAAAATTCCAAAACTCACCCAATATGACCTATTGATATCCCTGATCATGAATAAATTTAAAAATCTATAATCTAAGGCCAGAAAAATTATAAATGATGCCATTGAAATATCAAGGCCAAAAATGAGACTAAGTGTCAACACTTAGCTAAAATTTTCTAAGTCTGGGACCTCTTTTGGCATGCTATATAGGACTGAAATGACTAGGACTTTGCGAGGACTTACAATATCTCCCCCTTGGGAACATTCGTCCTCGAATGAGACTAACTGAACAGAGAGGAACTGTACTTACACTGACATGCATAACTGAAGCATGACTCAATTCTGGAGACATGACACATGACTGAACTATTTCATGAATGCATGAATGATATGAGAATGTTATGAAACTATAACTGAGCATGGAATAGAGTAAATATAAGAAAAACTGTTACCTGCGGCTAAGTCTGAGTTTGCGGAGAAGAGGTGAGGATACTTTGTTATCATGTCTACTTCTGCTTCCCAAGTAGCTCCCTTAACGAACTAATTCTGCCAAAGAGCTTTGACCAAAGGAAATTTTTTGTTCCTTAGTCTGTGAATCTGACGATCAAGGATTTAAACTGGGACTTTCTCATAGGAGAGACTGTTCTGAACATCAACACTCTCTATAGGGACTACAACTGATGGGTCACTAATGCACTTCTTTAGCAAGGAGACATAAAACATTGGGTGCACTGATGCTAAGTCTGCAGGCAACTCAAGCTACCTTACTGAAACGACTGAGAATCCTATAAGGGCCAACATACAGGGGACTAAGCTTCTCCTTCTTACCAAATCTCTTCACTCCCTTCATGGGAGAGATTTTTAAATACGCAAAGTTGCCAATCTTAAACTCGAGATCTTTTTTTCTAACATCTGCATACAATTTTTGTTGGCTTTGGGCTATCTTAAGCCTCTCTTTGATTAACTAAACTTTCTCTAAGGCATCAAACACCAAGTCAGGCCCTACTACTGCAGCCTTACCTACTTTTAACCAACCAATGGGAGATCTATATCTCCTCTTATAAAGAGCCTCAAATGGAGCTATTTGAATACTGGAATGATAGCTATTATTGTACGCAAACTCAATCAAAGGCAAGTGGTCATCCCAACTACCCTTAAAGTCAACGACGCATGCTCTTAACATATCTTCTAAGGTATGAATGGTCCTTTCTGCTTGACCATCTGTCTGGAGGTGAAAGGCTACACTGAGATGGATTTGGGTACCAAGACTCTTTTGGAAGGCTTTCCAAAAGTGAGAGGCAAACTATGTACCTCTAACTAAAATGATGGAGAATGGAACACTGTGCAATCTGACCAACTTTTTAACATAGAACTTGGCATAATCCTCGGTTGAATATGAGGTATGAACTAGCATGAAATGGGCTGATTTGGTCATCCTGTCCACAATGACTCAAATCGGATTGAGCTGACAACGAGTACGAGGCAAACCCATCACGAAGTTCATGTTCACTTCCTCCCACTTCTAAGTAGGAATACTGAACTCCTGCATAGAACCACTAGGCTTTTGGTGCTCAATCTTCACCTGCTGGTATGTGGAGCACTTAGCTACAAACTCTGTAATGTGTCTCTTCATTCCACTCCACCAATAGACTTCTGCAAGTCACGGTACATCTTAGTGGCCCCTGGATGAATCGAGTAATGCATACTATATGCTTCTACAAGAATTTTCTGTCTCATACAATCCATACATGGAACACATAGCCTAACCTGGCAATGCAACACACCATCTCCCTCTTGGGAGAAAAGCTCTACCTTCTGGTCTCTGACTGACTCTTTTATCTTAACCAAACTAGGATCTCTGTCCTGCTTTTCTTTTACTTCAGAGACCAAAGATGATTCTGAGCTACTCTGCACCCAAACACTACTTTCGGCCAAATCAACCAAACGGACACCTAGCCTGGCAAGCTAATGAACTTCCTGAACTAACTTTTTTTACCATCCTCAACGCGAGCAACACTACCCATAGACAATCTACTAAGAGCATCAGTCATTATATTGGCCTTGCTCGGGTGATACAGAACACTCCTATCATAATCTTTAACCAACTCTAACCATCTTCTCTGACACATGACAAATTTTTTTAAGAAAATACATACTGCAGGCTTTTGTGGTCTATGAACACATCAGCATGCACCCCATATTAATAGTGCCTCCAAATCTTTAAAGTAAATACTACAGCTGCTAACTCTAGATCATGGGTGGGATAATTCTTTTCATGAGGCTTAAGTTGTCTAGAGGCATAGGCCACAACCTTACCCTTCTACATCAAAACACACCCTAAACCAACTCTGGAAGCATCATAATACACAATAAATCCATTTGAACCATCAGGTAAAGTTCAAACTAAGGCTGTAGTGAGTCGAGTCATCAACTCCTGAAAACTCTTCTCACAAGAATCAGACCACTGGAATTTGACTTTCTTCTGAGTCAGTCTGGATATGGGGGGGTGCAATAGATAAAAATTCTTCAATAAACTATCGGTAATAGCCAGCCAAACCTAAGAAACTCCTAATATCTAACAGAGAGATAGTTCTGGGACAATTTCTCACTATTTTATTCTTTTTAGTATCAACTCTAATTCCATCACCGTTAATGATATGACCAAGGAAAGCTACTGACCTTAGCCAAAATTTGCATTTACTGAATTTGGCAAACAACTGATGGGCTCTGAGATTCTGTAGTACTATTCTGAGATGGTTTGCATGATCACTTTCACTACGGGAGTAGACAAGAATGTCATCAATGAAGACTATGACGAACATGTCCAAGTACTGCTTAAACACGTTGTTCATCAAGTCCATGAAAGCTGTTAGGGCATTGGTAATACCAAATAACACGACTAGGAATTTAAAGTGGCCATACCAAGTTCTAAAAGTTGTTTTTGGAATGTCACATTCTCTGACTCTGAGTTGATAATAGCCTGATCTGAGGTCTATCTTAGAAAAGTAACTAGCACCCTAAAAATGGTCAAACAAGTCATCGATTCTAGGAAGTGGGTACTTGTTCTTGATGGTGACTTTGTTCAACTGACGGTAGTCAATATATATTCTAAGAGAATCATCTTTATTATGCCCGAATAGAACTGGTGTGCCCACGGAGAGACGTTGGGCCTGATGATCCCCTTATCTAAGAGATTCTTTAACTCCTTAAGTTCAACTGGAGCCATTCTTTATGGCAGAATAGAGATGGGCTGAGTATCAGGAGGAAGGTCTTTTTTGAAGTCAATTTTCCTTTCAAAAGAAACTCCAGAAAGATCTTCTGAAAACACTTCTGGAAATTCACTTACTACTGGAACTGACTCAAGATTAGGATTCTCAAAATTAAAGTCTTTGACTCACACAAGATGATAGACACACCCCTTGCATATCATTTTTCTCGCTCTAAGGTCTGAAACAAGTTGAACCTTAAGCGCTGAAGTACTGCCCTCTATTCTAGTACAGGTTCATTCAAGAACTAAAAATAGACAACTCTATTTCTATAATAAACTAAAGTATAGCATGAATAAAGCCAATCCATATCAAGAATAACGTTAAAATACATCATCTCTAACTCTACTAAGTCTGCTGAAGTAACTTTCGAAGATACCATAATCGAACAATTCATATATACCCATTGAGCTATGATAGACTTACCAACTGGGTTAGAGACTGAGAAGGGCTCTGCTAGGATTTCGAGACTGACTCCAAAGTCAACAGCTATATAAGAAGTTACAAAGGACAAAGAAGCTCCTAGATCTAGAAAAGCATAAACATGTAAATGGTAAACTTATAACGTACCAGTGAACACATCAGGAGAACTTTCCTAATCCTATTGGGACTGAAGTGCATAAAGCTTATTTGGGCATTACCCATTGGTGGAACTGGAAGCGGCACCCTGCTGAGACGGGCAACCGGACTGAGCTAGAAGACGATTATCCTGACTCTGTGAACCCACCTGAGGATACTCTCTGATCCAATAGACTAGTTTACCATACCTGAAGCATATATCCCTACCGGATCTACATATCCCCTGATAGTTTCTGCCACACTTCCGACAAAGAAGATTTGTTCGGGCACTGCTAACACTACCCAGAGATTTAGAGCCTGGCGCCTTATCCTTATTACCATTTATAAATTTAGGCAATGAAGCACTGGCTGCGGACGAAGCTAGGACTGAAGATTTTGGGTGGAACTGGGGATGATTACCACTCTCTAACTTAGGCTGAGTAAAGTTAAAGCTACCTATTTTATCCCTCTTATTCTTTCTCTCTTTCTCCTTAGTCTTTTACTCCTCTATCTATTGAGCATGGACCATCAACCTAGCCAAGTCTATCTCCTTAATTAGAATTGCGGTCCTATACTTCTTGACCATACTATCAGACACACCAGACACGAACTTACTCTTCTTAGATCTTCTACCATATACCACATGAGGAGCATATCTGTACAACTGGGTAAACTTGAGGGAATACCCTTTCACACATATGCTGCCCTATTTCAGGTTAATGAACTCTAAAACCTTGCCTTCCCTTAACTCTAATGGGAAAAACCTATCTATAAAGGTAGTAGCAAACTCTTCCCATTCTATTGGCCTTGCATCTGCGACCCTATCTGCCTTCCGCTACTTAAACTATGTATGAGCCACATCCTGCAACTGATAGGCCGCTAACTCAGCACTCTCACTAGCGGTTACCCCCATAATGTTTGTTACCTTCTGTACCATGTCGAAGAATTATTGTGGATCCTCTTTAGACTTGGATCCTTACTAAGAAGGAGGATTCATTCAGGTGAAGTCCCAAATTCTAGCTGCAGCAGTATTGGCTAATGGGTTAGTCTAAACAACATTTGGGCGTTCATTCTGGGCTATTATAGAATGAGCTTAGGTGGTACAAGCTTCTCTAAATTCTGCATGAGAAATATGCTCATTCAGGGAATCTTCCTGAACAGGCAGAGGTACTGGCTGGTTCCTAATTCTTCCTCCGTTGGTCTTTTTGGGAGGCATGTTCTATAAATGGAAGGGGAAAATTAGATTAGACAGAGAGTTTAACTTGAGCTTATGCTCACTCGCATGACATGAATACTGAAAGAAGGGAAACTTTTCCAAAAATATCTCATAGCCTCTTGTCCATAAGTGTGGCGCACTTCACACCCATGCACAAGACTCTACTTGATGTTTCTTTCAGACTCTCTAGAACTCTTTATAACCTCAGGCTATGATACCAAGATTGTAATGCCTCAAGTCTACACCATGAAAGTCACACAGTGCTTACGACCCCGGAGGATCACATGCTAACCCATGACTGGTACCTGCTGTGAGCACTGAATAATAACACTAAAAATATATGTGGAAGTATAACTAAAAAATGACATAAGGTTCTCAAAATACTAAAATAATAACTAAGTGTACTGATAATAACATTTGAAAACTGAATAACAGACTGTGCTAGTCTGAAAGCCTCTAACTTCCTGAATATGGAGTTGATGGGATAAGTCCCCAACTAATATCGACTACTGAACAAACTGGATCTGCTGAAATAAAATAATATCCTCAATGGATAAGGACTCACTACTATAACTGCTGCTGATAGACTGAGCTGCTAAGTACGGTCAAGAACCTGAGCGTTCGAACCTATGATATGAGACAACATAGCGCAAAGAAAGAGTATGTGTTAGTATATGGAATGTACTGGTATGCTAAGTGAGGTAGGATGATATACATGGGTTCATATGTATGAGATGATAACTGGATAAATGAATATCGTGAAGTAACTGGATGAGAGTACATCCAAATCTGTAACTACTAAATATATTGAACTGCGCATATAACATCTGTTTGAATTAGACTGAAATTAAAGTACTAAATTCTGATAATTAATACTGATAACTGAAAGATTAGACTGGAACTGAAGTACTGAATTTTGATGGCTAAGTAACCGATAACTGATAGCCATGGTTCTGTAGAACTGTCTAAGTTCTTTACTGAATACTGAGACTGAAACTGTAACTGTAGGAGTTATCATCTAACAGACATACCCCAATTATAGACTGAGTTGGGGTCCAACCCGTGACCCCAGTTGGAAAGGTGTTAGCACCTTTTCAAGGGATACTAACAATGTTGTGTCAACCCTAATCTGACAGGAACACTCATGAAATATATATATATATGATTCTGTCAACCCTAATCTGGAAGGAGAGTGACTTACCCTACGCTGGCTACATAGTTTTGTAATGCAGGGACTGCTACTAAGGGTCAAACTCTTTGCTGACAAGAATGCCCCCATCCGAAGGTTCGTTCAGTGCTGAATCCTACTCCCAACTGAGTCAATACAAAACTGATCACTAGGTTGTACTAGGCTTGACTGAACTGACACTGATCGTGTGGACTGACTGAACTGGACTAAGTTCACTGAGTTCTGCTAACTGATTGAGTACTACTGTTCTTGGCCTTTACTAGAACGATTCTATAACTATTGCAACTAAGTAAACAACTAGATTTTAGGTAATAAATACCCCCGAGACTCGATAGCATAATAGATATAAATATAGAATATAGCAAATCTTGAAAGCATAGCAATAGTCAATTGTTCAGAATTCATTCATTGAGTTATTTTGTCAAACACTTAAAGGTCATGGAATTGTACATGATTTAGAACACATACTAACATGTCATGATTTCACCATTCAATTCGCATGGACATTCTATCAAACACATGGGGAGCATAATTAATCCATATGATAATGAACAACACATAAGCATCATGACTACAACTTAAACTTGCAAATCCAAGGTTTTTGACATGAAAGATTCATAATTCGACACACATGCTAACATAATTTCATGGAACCCATAAAAGATCTCAACTTGAAATCCATACAACAACTTAAACATGGGCATAATTCAATTCATAACATAGAAATCATAATTCAAGTTTTTGAAGAGGTTTCTTAAACTCCAAGGGTGGAAGGAAACCCAAGGATGAATACCTAACATACCTTGATTGTTTATTTCGTGGAAATTGTGGAGGATTTCTTGGAACTCAAACTTGATCTTGATTAAACTAGGGCTTGTTCTTGAGAGTATTTTGTGAGATAATGAGTATATTTTGCTGCTTTGGATCCTTAATTTTGTGTTTTAGCTAAATTGGGTTAGAGAAAAAGGACCCAAATGCCCTTGGAAACTTATAAGTTAATACGCAAAAACTGCCCAGTGACGCGATACCTGATGTATCGCGTCGCGGTGATGGTGAAAACGTGATAGCCAATGAGGCGCGTCAAGATCGCGTTGGCTTGTTGTTTTGGCTATCCAAACACAACCCAAACGAAGTCCCAAAATTCTAAAACTTACCAAATATGTCCTATTGACATCCCTGATCATGAATCAATTTAAAAATCAACAATCTAAGTAAATGATGCCATTGAAATACCAAGGCCAAAAATGAGACTAAATTTAACACTTGGCTGAAATTTTCTAAGTCTGGGACCTCTTTTGACATGCTATATTGGGCTGAAATGACTAGGACTTTGCGGGGTCTTACAAGTAAGCTCATAGGTCAAGAAATTTTCAAGGACCAGAATCCGGGGTGTTTCACTATTACAACAGGCTATACACTTAGTTGATCATGTAAAAATTATTTAATTTAATGAGATTGCAGTTGAACTTATAAATTGAAAGGTAATTACAATTAAATCAATTTGTTTATTACTAATCATGATTTAATATGAATCATTTAGCATCAAATTAATTAATTGATCACTCTGTTTAGGGCGAATACACTTAGTTAATCATGTAATTACTATGTATTTCTTTGAAATTGCAATTGAACCTATAAATTAAAAGGTAATAATAGTTAAATCAATTTATTTATTACTAATCATTGTTTAATATGAAGCATTTCACATCAAATTAGTCAATTGATGACTCTATTTAAGAAAAATACACTTAGTTGATCATGTAATTATTATGTGATTCAATGAAATTGTAATTGAACTTATAAATTAAAAGCTAATAATAGTTAAATTAATTTTTTTATTACTAATCATATGAAACATTTCACATCAAATCAGTCAATCGATCACTCTATTTAGGACGAATACACTTAGCTGATCATGTAAATATTTATAATTCATTGAGATTGTAATTGCCTATAAATTGAAAGCTAATTATAATTAATAATCATGGTTTAATACGAAGCATTTCATATCAAATTAGTCAAATAGATATAGATATTTGTTGCAACAGATGACCTATCTGTGGAAATTATCAACCAGATATAGGCATTTGTTGAAAATTATCAAAAAGATATAGACATCTATTTCAAAAGATGACTAACCTATTGCAGTGGATGACCCATCTTTTGAAAATTATCAAACAGCTATTGATACGACCCCAACCAGGGCCTATAGTGTCAGGCATCTCAAGTCTAACCCGGATAGGAGACCACCCCCAATACTCCACCGTAACCACCCTGTATCCTATGTCAGATGAATTACAAACATATAACAAGATAGAACAATTATAATTGAGAGACATTCAATAAAGTTCATAACCATAACCATCCGAACATCCAACAAAGCATTCAACCGGTATCAGCCCCAATACCAATACCAATGCCAAGGGTTACAACAATAACAACACCGCCCATGCCCATAGTAGTCACACAAAGTCTCTAACAGAAATTCAAGAACATTTGATCGAGACATGCCTCCGACCATAGCTAAAACCAAAGTCCAAGAATAAAATAAAAAGATGAAAAGAAGACCATAGCATGAAATGGAGTCTTCCAGAGTATGAAAGCTCTCCACATCAGTCCAACACAAAGCTATTTCTGAATCCAATATCACTAAGCAGGAGGATGAGTATGGCCGATTCCTGCATCGCATAGGGATACAACACCTGAAGACGGATGTACTCAGAAGTAAGGATAAAATAATGCCATTATTCAAAATTGAAGTAAATAACCATATGAAACCAAATAGATACATACATGCATACATATATATATGTTCCATATCGGGATAAGGAACCAGGTTTAGCATGCATTTAAAACTTTTAATCTGAGATTGTGTAGCTCTGTCATCCTAAATCCACCCATAGGCTATATGTGTTAAACTCCCCCTGCTTAAAGGGCCCTGGCGCGTGTTAGACGTACGAACCGGAGAAAAACCCAAGATGACTAGTACATCTCCCAAAATATAACTATGACATGATGCACACAGTACCGAGACCAACCTCACATCGGCAAACGTAAGTTTCCAGTTTTGGTCCCTCTGGGACCTCCACCTTCCAAGGCTTTGCTAACACTTCCTCCTTTAAGATCATATTAAAACCATTCACACACAACCAACCAATAACCAAGGAGTCCTTCTAATTAGGCATTAATCATTGGTATCGTCATACTAAAATTAGAGCTTGCAAGTCTATTTATTTATGCCATACCAAAGCCATTAAACCAATTTGGCTCCAAAGTTTTCAATTAAACCATTAATATAGCCATCAAGGCCATTCCAATCCATTTAAAACCATTTAAACAAATTTAGGTTCCATTACCATATTATGTAATGCAAAGTTTTCAGTAAGAGTCAAACTATGTGATAAAAGAATTCTCATTGGCATTTTAACAAACATTTTGAGGGCATATAGTTTCCAAAGCCAAAACCAAGTACCAATTGACCATTCCCATGTAACCACATGTTCAAATCACAATTATAACATAAAAACTATAAGTAAAATATGGGAAAATCCTATTCAACCAAGAACAACCAAAACCCCCCAGCATATCCTTCAAAACCCAAAACAATACCACAATAATGCCATGAAAATCATTCATTAAAATATGTTTTTAACTGAACTAACAATGAGGGAGGAGTGACATGTGTTAGACACCAAGGAAGATGGAGAGAAACCACCTGTAAGAGTCTTAATTGATTGCTTTGAAGAAACCCTAACCTCTTCTTGAACCCAAAGCTTAAGAGGGATTTTAAGAGTATTTGATAGAGAATAGGAGGTTAATGAAGCCCCAAAAGATATTTTAGGTTGTGGGGTTAAAAGAAGTTAAGAGGGAAAATTTCAAGAATATGTCAAACTTAAACTGTAAAAATTTCCGCAGGAGGGTACAATTGGACCCCTCTACTCGTATCCACACAATACTAGTGGTAACCTCTACTCGTAACTTAATCAGAAAGTTGGGCACCATATTCTGTCCAACATACAACTCTAAGGCCCTAACTCTTGACCATACCATATGACTAGTATGGTCCAGTAGTACCCTAGGCACAATCCAAAGGGATTGACACTGATAACATATGATTACACCTTACCACTCGTACTCTATCCTCACGGATCTTAGTGAGACACATGTCCTCTAAGCCAAGTCAAGTTACCCAATTTCAGATTAAGTGATGGGACAAACCAACGAACTGTCACCAACCATATGACCCGTACCCACTAAGTTGTAACCACAACAAAAATCCAACTACCACACACTGGAAAACTTACAAGTTGGGTCACCTGACCCGTAGCCACACCGTACGACACGTATAGTGAGTTGTATGATCAATATAAGGCTCAAACTCACAAAATTTTACAACCATGGTGTTTCAATTCTCCCCTACTTGGATCATTTGTCCTCGAATGATGAAATAAGGCAGAATAAGCACAATTAAACCCCCAAATGTCTCTACTCTTCCCTTTAAGATAGAAAACAGAATACCAAGAAAGTCAATCTTTCCTTTAACAAAGTTTGAAAACAAAGACGTTATGAAGAACACATACCTTCCGTATGAATTTCAGAAGAAGAAAATAGGAACGGATACTTGGACTTCATGTCCTCTTCAGCTTCCCAAGTAGCCTCTTTTACCTTGTGGTTCCTCCATAGAACCTTTACCGAGGACACATCCTTGGCCCGCAACTGATGAACTTGACAATCTAAGATCTCAATCGGGACCTTCTCATAAGACAATGAATCCAAAATACATTTATCTTTGATAGGCACAACCTGTAATGGATCACCAATGCATTTCCTAAACATAGAGACATGGAATATCGGGTTAAAGAAGCTCAAACAAGAAAGCAACTCAAGCTCATACACAACATTACAACCCTTCTCAAAACCAAGTACGGACCAATATACTAGAGACTGAGCTTCTCCTTCTTCCCAAACGATATCACTCCCTTCATGGGAGACACCTTAAGGAACACCTTTTATCCAACCTTAAACTCCAAGTCCCTTCGCCTCACATTTGTATAGGACTTTTTGCAACTTTGGGCAACCTTAAGACTCTCCCGAATCATTTTCACCTTCTTCACAGCTTGGTAAACCAAGTCTGAACCAAACATGTCTGCCTCGCTAAGATCAAACCACCTAATAGGAGACCTCCACCTCCTACCATACAACATTTCAAATGGAGACATCCCAATACTAGAGTGGTAGCTATTTTTGTATGCAAACTCTACCAGAGGAAAATGCTCAACCCAACTACCACCATGTCAATCATGCAAGCATGAACCATATCTTCCAACGTTTAAATAGTCCTTTCTGTTTGCCCATCTGACTGCGGGTGAAAAGCAGTACTAAGACACATCTTGTTCCCCAACCCTTTCTGAAATAACCATCAAAATTGAGATGAAAACTGCGTACCACGGTCGAAGATGATAGAAAGAGGTACCCCATGCAACTTTTCAATTCTTAGAGGTATAATATTGCATAGTCCTCAACTGAGAAGTTAGTTTTTACATGAAAAAAGTGTGACAACTTTGTCATTTTATCCATGATGACCCAAACCAAATCAAATTGATTCTGAGACCGAGGAAGACCGGTAATGAAATCCATATTGATCACTTCCCACTTCCACTCTGGCAACTCAATTTCTTGATGCAATCTTCCAGGAATCATGTGCTCAACTTTCACTTGTTGGCACACCATGCACTTGGCCATAAAATTAGCCACATCTCACTTCATATTGTTCTACCAATACATCTCCTTAAGGTCATGATATATTTTTGTCGAACAAGTATGAACAATATAGCGCGACTCATGCGCCTCAGCCAAGATCCTCTCTTGCAAACCATCTACATAAGGAACGCATAACCTCCTTTGGTACCACAAAGTACCATCACCACTAATCTCGAAGGACATCATCTTTTTCCCACCTACATCACCCTTGATCCTTATCGAAACTAGATCTAACATTTATTTCTCCTTAAGTTCAGCACTAAGAGATGACTGTGCCACTTTCTTCACAAACACACCTCTCAGAGTCCAAAAGGCGAACTCCAAGTTTAGCCAAGTGGTGAATATCCTTCACCAACTCCCGTTTCTCCTTATTCACATGAGCTAGACTCCACATGGATAATACCAACTGACACAACCCGAACCAGGGTCTAGTCATGTCAGGCATCTTAAGTATGACCCAGACCAGATACCTCCCCTAATACCCCACCGTAACTGCCTTGTACCCTATGTCGGATAAATTCCAAACATATAAAAAGATAGAAGAATTATAATTGAAAACTATCAATAAAATTCATAACCATATCCATCCAAACATCCAACCAAGCATCCAATTGGTGTCAACCCCAATACCAATACCAGTGCCAAGGCTGACACCAATACCGATACCGACCATGCCCATTGTAGTCATACAAAGCCTCTAATAAAAATCCAAGAACATCCGGTCGGGACATGTCCCTGACCATAGCCAAAACTAAAGTTCAAGAAACAAAAAGATGAAAAAAGGACCATAACATGAAATGGAGTCTTTCGGAGTATGAAAGCTTGCCACTTCAGCCCAACATAAAGTTGTTCTCGAATCCAAGATCACTGAGCATGAGGAGTAGTATGGTCGGTTCCTACTTCGCGTAGGGATACAACACCCAAAGATAGGTTATCGGGTGAACACTAGCATGTACTCAGGAGTATGGATAAAATAATGCCATTATTCAAAACTAAAGTAAATAACAATATGCAACCATAAACATACATATATATATTTCATGTCGGGATAGGGAACTAGGTTTGGCATGCATTTTAAACTTTTAACTTGGGATTGTGTAGCTCTACCGTTCTGAATCCATCCATAGGATATATGGGTTCAGCTCCCCCTACTGAAAGGACCCCGACACGTATTAGACACATAAATTAAAGAAAAACTGAGATGACTAGTACATCTCACAAAATATAAGTGTGACATGATGCACATATTTACCAAGACCAACCTCACATCGGCAAACGTGAGTTTCCAGTTTTGGTCCCTATAGGACCGCAAACTTCCATGGCTTTGCTAACACATCCCCCTTTAAGCCCTTATTAAAACCATTCACACATAACCAACAAATTACCAAGGAGTCCTTTTAATTAGGCATTAACTATTGGTATCGTCATACCAAAATTAGAGCTTGCAAGTCTATCCATTTATGCCATACCAAAGCCATTAAACCAATTTGACTCCAATGTTTCCAATTAAACAATTACCATGGCCATCAAGGACTTTTCAATCTATTTAAAACTATTTAAACTAATTTAGGTTACATTACCATATTATGCAATGCAAAGTTTTCAATAATAGTCAAACTATGTGATAAAAACATTCTCATTAGCAGTTTAACAAATATGTTGAGGGCATATAGTTTCCAAAGCCAAAACCAAGAACCAATTGACCATTCACATGTAACCACATGTTTAAATCACAATTATAACATGAAAGTCGTAAGTAAAACATCAGAAAATACTATTCAACCAAGAATAACCAAAACCCCCCAACATATCCTTCAAAACCCAAAACAATACCACAATAATGACATGAAAAATCATTTGTTAAAACTTTCTTTTAATTGAACTAACAATAGGGGAGGAGTGACATGCATTAGGCACTAAGGAAGACGAAGAGAAACCACCCGTAAGATCCTTAATTGATTGCTTTGAAGAAACCTTAGCCTCTTCTTAAACCCAAAGCTTGAGAGAGATTTTAAGAGTGTTTGATTGAGAATATGAGGTTAATGAAGCCCCAAAAGATGTTTTAGGCCGTGGGTTAAAAAGGAGTTAAGAGGGGAAATGTCCAGAATACCCCCAACTTAAACAGTAAAATTTTTTGTAGGAGGGTACGGTTGGACCCCTCCACTCATATCCATACTATACGAGTGGTATCTTCCGCTCGTAACTTAATCAAAAAGTTGGACACCATATTCTGTCCAATATATGACTCTAAGGCCCCAACTCACAGCTCTTAGTGAGACACTTGTTCTTAAAGCCAAGTCAAGTTACCAAGTTTCAGATTAAGTGAAGGACCAAACTAACGAATTGTCACCAACCATATGACCCGTACCCACCAAGTCATAACCATTTTAAAAACCCAACCACCACACACTGGACAACTTACGAGTTGGGTCACTTGACTCGTACCCACACCATACGACATGAGTGGTGAGTGGTATGATCAGCAGAAGGCTCAAACTCAGAAAAACTTTCAAGGGCCAGGACCCTGGGTATTTCAGATATAGACATATATTGCAATAGGTTTGTTGAAACCTTAGGTTGCACCACACTATAAGGGACAAGGCCCCTCAAAGTCAATCACAAGAAAAAATATAGTTAAGCAACTAGGAACACAATACAGTCTAGAAATAGTAAAGTACACAAGATTTAACATGGAAACCCCTTGCTCAAAGGAGAAAAAACCACAACTTTCCCTCACAAGCACCCAAACAGTCCACTATAATCAAACTCTTGATTACAGACTCCAATGAACCTAACTCAAGGTTCCTCCTGCTTGTAATAACTCTAGTACAAGCTCAACTTGACAACTCTATCAAGACTCCTCAACACTAATTAACTCTAATCAGTATCAAACTTAGGCAACTCTACCTGAGCACACTCTAAGCAAAGAAAACAAAAGAACATTACTCTTATAGACCGAGTAATTCAGTTACAAATCAAGCTTAACTCAATAACACTCAATCTTTTAGCTTACAAAATAAATAAAAACATATGAAATACTTTAGCAATGTTGAAAATTGAGTTTTTACCTTTTTCCTCTCTTTAATACTTTTTGAATTTGCAAAAACTGCTTGATAAAGAAGCATACTTTTCCATTCAAAGATGAGTGATGATTAGGTTAGAAATGCCATTGAACCAGTTGTCCTAAATAGTACAAGCAACACCTGCATAATTTGTTGCACAAGAGGACAAAATTGTGAAGACACGTGCCATCTGTACTGTATCCTTGGACATTCAGGGACCTGGTCCCTTGAAGTCAGCTGCTCATCATCAAAATAAGATACAACAAGGTTATATATTTAGTTGATCATGTAATTATTATGTAATTTATTATGATTGTAATTGAACTTATAGATTAAAAGCTAATTATAGTTAAATTAATTTGTTTATTACAAATCATGATTTTATATGAAGTTTTTTACATCAAATTAGTCAATTGATCACTCTATTTAGGACGAACACACTTAGTTGATCATGTAATTACTATGTAATTCATTGGATTGCAACTAAACTTATAAATTAAAATGTAATAATAGTTAAATCAATTTATTTATTACCAATCATGGTTTAATATGAAGCATTTCACATCAAATTAGTCAATTGATCACTCTATTTAGGACGAAATTCACTTAATTGTTCATGTAATTATTATGTAATTCATTGAGATTGTAATTGAAATTATAAATTGGAAGGTAATTAAAGTTAAATCATTTTATTTATTACTATCATGGTTTAATCTGAAGCATTTTGCATTAAATTAGTCACACAAATATAGATATTTGTTGCAACAGATGCCTAACCGGTTGCAACAACTGACTCATCTGTTGAAAATTATCAAACAGATATAGACATATGTTGCAACAAATGGATTGTTCGTTGAAGAAATCAAACAGGCCTTGCTATTAATTTGATTTCTTGAAACAGATGACTCATCTGTTGCAATAAATAGGCCATTTGCTGAAAATATTTTTTTACTGTGTTGCATTTGTTATATTTCTTGTTATATTTTTTAATGATGCATAAATTAATTATAATTTTTTTATTTTCCTCCTATTTAACAGTTGTTGGATCATAAATAAAAATATATTTTATATAATAAATAACATACATCACTAACTAAAATGAGTTGAAATTATCAAGTTTATAACTAAACCAACAACAAAACTATTCACTATTACAATAATTATGGAGCATTTCGATCCGGACATGTAGTTCTTTTGTGGCCAACCATCTTACATATAGAACACTTATTTTTCTTGTTCAAAATGATTCCTCGACTCCACGGCTCCTCTTCATTCGTCTTCTTTTTTGTTTGCTTGGGTCAACACCAAATAATATAGAGATGAATACTCATTAATTTAATTTTCAAGTTATATACCATATTGGGCTCAGAGCGCTATCATAGAAGGTGGACACAACATTTTGTCAAAGTCAAAAACTTTACATGTATAATTTCTTCTTTGAAGATCGACCATGACAACATCACCGTGACCGGTGATACTGAACTTATAATTGGCTATTTGATGTGCCAATAAATTATTCTCCGCATTAATATACTTTGATATGTGTTTTTTCATGACAACATCACTATGACAATCAACATCAATTATTATTGAATCCTTCATTAATAGTACCTAAAGAAATTTATTTAAAATATTAATAATGATAGAATAGTAAAGTTGTGTGGCTATGTACAACAACAAAATTAAATATACTATTTTTGTCCCAACAGATAAGCATATGTTGCAATAGATGACTAATCTTGTTAGATTGATCTATTGTAACAAAAATCCAACAAGTAGGTCATCTGCTGCAACATCTAGGCCATATATTGTAACAGACGAGTTATATATTGGAAATACATTAACAAGTATTGGAAATAATCCAACATTGTTGTATTCATATACAATAACTATTGCATATGCTAGTGAAAATTGTTGAAAAAGTAGCAGATATACCGGATGAGAAATTAGGCTAAAATCATAATTTTACTTACCAAAATTACCTATAAGTAATGCCCATGCTATACAAACAAAATTGGCTCCAAAAATTTAGTTCAATAGTAGTAGTAGCGATGGTAGCAACAACAATAACAATATAACGACAAACAGCAGAAGAAGATGATGAAGATGAATAAGATAATGATGATGAAGAAGAAAAGCAGGATCAACAACAACAATTGCAATAATAATGAAAGAAAAAAATGAATAGAGAAAAAGGAAAGAAAAAGAAGCATCGATTTTTTCCTTCATTTTTAGTTTTAGGATTTTATATAAATAGATCAAAGTATAAGTCTCAAAACTTGCGAATATAAAATTTATTCACTTAATATTTAATCTAAAAATAGTCACCATAAATTATCTAAACTCAATTGTAAAATTTCTGTGTCACCTTTAGTTCAATGTCCTGAGTTGAACTGACTAAGGATGGAGGATGGAATGAGGAATTGTTACATTCTCAGTTGCCTGAAGAATTTGTTCATCACATTCTTCAAAAGATAAGTCCACCAAGCCAAGGAGGTGAAGTAGATAAAGCAATATGGAGTATTGACTCCAAAGGTATTTTCACTGTTAAAATAGCCTGGCAGTATGTTAGACAAAAAGAGGTGGTGAATGCTACTTATAAAGGTATTTGGATTAAGGGTTTACCTTTTAAAATATCTTTTATAATGTGGAGATTATAGAAAGGGAAAATCCCAGCGGATGACAACATCAGGAGATGGGGATTTGAGGGTCCCTCGAGGTGTTGGTGTTGTACTAGTCCAGCATAGGAGACATTGACTTATGTCTTCAGGAGATCAAATTTTGCTAACAGGACTTGGTCCTACTTTGCTAATTTTGCAGGTATTCATATTAATGGACTAAGCTTAAGAGAAATAACTATCCAATGGTGGACAGCTGAAGTAAAACCCAGACAGAAAAAATACTTCAAAGCTCTACCAGGGTTCATTATTTGGGAGTTGTAGAAGAGCAGAAATTAGAAGAAGCATGGAGGAAAGGAAGTAACAAAGAATCATCTTCAACATCACAAGAAACATGAGGATGCTGTCAAGAGTTAGAAAACCCAACAGGTTTTTCTCATCAAACTGGCCAGGTATTTTGAAGGATTTTACTCAGCTAAAACCTTCAATAAGAGTTATAGCAGTATTATGGGAACTTTCTAAGAGAGGATAGGTGAAATACAATATGAATGGAGCTTCGATGGGAAATCCAGGAAGTAACTCATATGCATTTTGTCTGAGGAATGAAAGAGGTGAATTATCTTATGTTGAAGGGGTAATCATTGAAGACATTAACAATATGGAGCCAGAAGCAATTACTATTCTAAATGCAGCTAAACATTACAAGAATATGCAGCATGAGAAGATTATAATACAAATAGATTCATTGGCAATGCAAAAAATTCTAACAAAAGAGTGGGATTGTCCATGGGGCATACAAGGGCATATAAAATAGATATGGCAACTGGTTTCAGGAAAGCAAGTACAATTTCAATATATACAAGGGAAGGAAATCAACTAGTTGACTTCTTTGCTAACTGGGCTTTGGATAATGGCAACTTCATATTCACATCAGTTTAGTAAGTACATGCAACAGGAAAGAGAATACTAGACAGTGACAAGTTACAATGCCTTTACGTGAGATTGTCACCAACAAAGGGATGACGGGGCTAGGAAGGCTTAAGCTAGGTTTCACTTAATAGTATATTTATATTTCCACAGTAGAACATAAAAAGTGAAGCAACTAAATTACCTAATGTACGATAGCCAACAAAAAAGGACTCTCAGTAAAGAGAGGGTTAATAGTCAGATACAACATTAGGAACCTGAGGAGCAATGCACTATCTACACAATTCTGAGTCCGAGCATCCCATTATCTCCTTCCCAACCATATCTGAAGAGCAAAAGGAGGTTTAGCACATTAATTCTTAGAGGATTTAAAGAGTTCAGGGGAAATTGCTACTTACTTGGATGAGATTGCTACTGGGACTAAAGCCCTCGATATTCTTCAAAAACCATAGAAACATCCCGTCCACTGGAGAACACAATTGAATCAGAAGAACATCAAAAGAGAGGAGTTAGTTACAGGAGCTAACAATGAACTACAATAACAATTGAGCTTACTTAAGCAAGCTGCAATAACAATCCAGTAACATCGACCAAAGAAACTTATCAACTACCCAAAATCGGAGCAAGGTGAATGGGTGGTGCACAAAGGGAAACATGACTACAATACCAGCTACGGCGGAGGAAGAAAAATGGAAGTGAGAGCTCAATTTAGAAATCCTACTAGGATATTTGTTGTTCTTTTATTTATTTGGCAATTGGATCAGGTAGGGGATCGATTGGGCTTATTTGATTGGGCCTATCGTGTTGGGCAAATATTGTACATGTTTATTTAATTTCTTAATAAATAAAATCCTAAAAAGTTGCCCTAAAAAAGAGTTGAAGCCAAGTTAGGCCACATTTATGTATTGTGTCAAAAAAAATCAAATAAAACATCCAAATCCCCAACTTATAATTTCCCCTGGTTGTTATGCCAAGTTAGGCTACATTTATGTATTGTGCCGAAAACAATCAAAGAAACTATCCAAATCCCCAACTTATTTATTTTCCATGCTTGTTATTTTTCTTTCTTCTTTATGTACTGTGCTTTCAACCCAGCTCCTATTCTGTGTTTTTTGCTAATTTCATTTCCATTCGTATTTTTCAGAGTTGTCAATACGGGTCGGCCCAGCCCATTCAAACTAGCCCACACGAGATTTGAGTATGACGGGCCAGGCCGGGTTGGCCATCAAAATAATGGGTCAAAAAACACCAAGCCCACACCATTACTCTAGGGCTGTGGGCCTCATGGGCCAGCCCATTTTTAAAAAAATAATATTTTATAATTTAATTTTAGAATATTAATAAACATAAATATTACTAGACAATATGACGTAGTGTTAAAACTTGTTAATCAAGTCTCCAACACCCCTAAAAAATACTTCTAATAGTGAAATTAAATAATTTTTAACATGATATCCTTCGAACCAAATAAAAATATTAATAGGCAATCTAAATAGTTGCATGTATTTGACTTACGGGCCGGCCCACGGGCTTACCCAACCCATATTGCTCAAGTCCCACGGGCCACGGGCTTATACGGGCTGGGATAAAAAGCCCTGTTTTTAAATGGACTACAAAAACTGAAGCCCAATTTCATCAAATTACAGGTTGGATCGGGCTGACCCAACAAGCCTGACCTATATTGACGGCTCTAGTATTTTTCAAAAACAAAATCTGGGTTTACTGGATCAGTACATTTCGTGAGACATATTTGTGGATTTTTGTTTAAGCTATACGTTTAAAATATTTTCAGTAATTTATTTTGTTAGATTTATGAGGTAAACAATGCTTAAAAATTTGAAGTTTGTGATTGAAGCTTAGAGTGGTATGTTTATCAGCATTTCTCTCAATGGCTGCACCGAGGAATATATAGTGGTAGACACAAGTCGGTTGGTGACAAGGGGTGAAGAAGAGAAGAGCATGGATATATTTTCTGCAACTGAATTGGATTCACCGATAGCTAAGAGGTTCAAGAGAGGGAAGTTTCCATTGTCAAGGTGGGAATTTACTGCTGCTTTTGGTGTTGTTTTGGTGTTCACTAGAGCTGTCAAAATAGGCTGGCCCAACCTAACCCAACCCAATTCAATCCTATCGGGCTAGAGAATTAAATAGGCTAGGATGGGCTAGCCCTTTTAACTTAAGGGTCTTTAAAATAGTGGCCCAACCCAGCCCTAAGCGGGTTGCGGGTTGGGGCGGGCCGACCCTTTAGAAAAAATAAAAGCAACCTGAAACATGATAAACAAAAATACTGTAAGTACTAGACTATCACCAACTTTTATGGTTTCACTTTAATATGTCTCCTACTAGCTTTTAGCATGTAATAGGCATCTTACTAATATCTTTAAGGATTGTTAGGTTGGGAAGGAGTTTATCCTGGGAAAATTAATCTTGAAATTAGTTATTCCATTATGTATATGGATAATTTATCTCATCAATATGGTGTAAATGATGCGATAAATAAGGTCAGTACTAACTAATACCTCACGCCAAACATGAGATAAAATAGTTCTTTATTTTATCTCACAATATTTATCCTTTATACCTCACACCAAATGATCCCTTATTTGTAATTAGCTTATGTCATTTACTGTAATAAGCAAAGAGATAATGATTAGCTACAAATTTCATAGAAAAATTCTAATATGATTAAGATAATAAATATAGGTATACACAAAGTATCTACATAAAAAAAGTAAGATTATAACAGAAGAGAACCTAAATTTAAAGAACAAAATATTGCATTAAACAAAGGAAACAACTACTAAACCATCACGAGTAAAAGAAACTTTTTGAAGTTTACAACTAAAAACAGCTTACTAGTCATTTTAAACACACACTAAGAACTTTCAAAAAATTAGTATCAACTAAAGAATAGATAAAAAAAAAAAGTAATTAGTTAGAAAAAATTAATAAAATTCTAATTCCTAATAAATAAATTACCAACTTAAAAATATTTAATAATTAGTTTTAATATCCCAGTCCATGGGCTCGCCCCAACCCCACTTAATTAAAGGGTTGGGTTGGGCCGGCCGCACGGGCCAAATCCATATAGACAGCTTAGTGTTCACAACAGGGTTATTTTGCTAATAATTGTCAATGCCAGCTGCAGAATATATAATCTTAAGCTGCCTCGTACCACCTTCGATCTTCGGATTCTCAAGTAGGATCATTTTTTGGTATTGTCTTTTTGTGTTCATATTCCCTCTTTTTGGTATTTTTGTGAGCTAAAGTTGATAGAATTGATTTTGTTTACATATCAAATCAAATGGGGAAGTTATTTTGTGACTATTCTGCATTTTTGGGCTAGATAAACTCATGTTTTCATACTTCAGATGATTTTGTTGTACATATGCCTAGTCTGCTATTTAGTGGTCGACTTTATTGTTTTTTCGAGGAATAGTATTGTTGTTTGAAGATTATGGCAGGAGTTCAGCTAGGAACTAGATATTCTAGCTGAACTAACTATTTTTAGTGGAAGTGGCAGTGACCAACCTCTTACAGTTGCATGATGAGTCTGCATTTTTAGGCCTCAAAAGGTTTTGTTGGTTATTCCTTTTCGTATTACAAAGTGGTTCTTGTGGATGTCACTAATTTTCTACTTGTTTCTAGTAACCTCTTCACTAATATTGGTGCACCCCTCAGTGATTATTGAATGGATTATGACTTTCTTATTCACATTAGATTCACCTTCCTGAGTACTTTCTGAAGGGTTTGTGGCTTTATCATTGCCGCATAGATGTACACTGTTCCACAGTAAGTGATGATAATAAATTTAACATAAGACACTAGGGGGATGCAATAGAGTACCCCTTTTTCTGTTGAAGATGTTTAGGGTAGCAAATTATTTAATTGCTATGTCTTTTGTGTTTGTCATTTGGTTCAAAATGAGAAAAATCCACATCTCTTTTATTCTAAAAAGCTTGGACTTATCAGAAATATTTGGAGAAAATTAGATCACTCCTTAATTTTCTAATGGAAATGTTTGATGCGAGTAATATGAGCAACTAACATCAAGCAAATTAAACAGGATGGATGCACATTGACCCTAAAACTTTTGGTTTGGGAATGCCGGCAATTGTAATTACAAAACTTTCCAGGTAGGGTCGCAAGATATAGTAAGTAGGCATCACCCATAGGATTTTGTTTTTGTGGTAAGAGAGCAGTGCGTGATATGTGGGTTAGGTGCATATCGTGGCTTTAAATTCTTCCTGAGACAAAAGCCTTATAGTTTTGTCAAAAGGATAGAAGGCGACCCATTATCCACTGAGTTTCAATCCTTGCGCTACTGTTCGTCAGGGATTTCATGTTTATGAAGTGGAAAAGAAAGTACAGTAAGTACGCATCTAATATTAGCAGTCTTTCTTACTGGTGGTTATCCTGCATACCCACCTGCTTGTATTATTGCTCTATCATTGATTTCTTCATGTAATTCATGCTAATAATGCTTTTCTTTTCTTAATTTTGGTAAAATAATTTTAATTTGACATTGTTTTTCTTGCTTTCCGAGGTGTGTCCTTATTTTCTGTGAAGGGATGCAAGCTGGGATGGTAGTTGAAAGTTAGTGCAACTGATGTAGTTAGTTAGAGAATCAGTTAGTTAAGTGTGACAGCTGTCAAAGAGAAGTTACAGCTGCACATTGTATAAATAACACTGTGTGTGCATCATAAAAGAATGTTGATCATGTAAAAATTTCTAGAAGATCAGTTACTCTCTTCCTTTCTCATTCTTCTTTTTCTTCTCTAGTAGTTCTACCATAGTTTCTTCCTATTAGTCTATTGTTCCATTGCTTCTATGTCTATAGCTACTGAAGCTTGAAGTATAGTAGGTAAATTCACATGGTATCAAAGCGGGAAGAATCATCTTCGAGCAACGAAAATATGGCAGAAGAGAAGATGGATCATACATATCCATTATACCTATAACCATTCGACACACCTGGATTAATTTTGGTACCAGTGCAGCTGAAAGGATCGAAAAATTACGGACTGTGGAGAAGGTCCATGAAGCTAGCTCTGCAAGCTAAGAGAAAGCTAGGGTTTGTAACTGGAGATTTCAAAAAGGAAAACTACGGAAAGGAGCTACACGAGCATTGGGAACCTGCAATGCAATCGTGTTATCTTGGATTATAAATACAGTTTCAAAGGATCTGGTTAGTAGTATTGTGTATGCTTCAAATGCACACCATGTATGGGAGGATTTGCGTGAAAGATTTGATAAAGTAAGTAGAGTTCGAATTTTCCAGCTACATAGAGAAATTGCAATAATATCACAGGGAACTGATACTGTTTTAGTGTATTTCACAAAATTGAAGGAGTTGTGGGCTGAATTTAATACGATGACTCCTTCACCAGATTGTGGATGTGATAAGGAGAAAGAGTGTGTTGATTATCCTCAACAACAGAGATTACTTCAATTTCTTAGCAGGTTGAATGAAGTGTATGATCAATCTAGGAGGCAAATTCTCATGAAAACTGCAGAACCGACCTTGAATCAAGCTTATGCAATGATCATTGAAGATGAAAGTCAGAGATCAAATCCTTATCCAGCTTTGACTGTTAGAGCAGAACCTGTGTTCAAATCATCAGGAGGAGGCGATCCAAATCCACTAGCTATGCAAGCAAAAAGAGGACAACCTTACAAAGGTAAGAAACCTTTCATGCAGTGTGATTTTTGCCATAAAAAGGGGCACACAAGGAGTCCATGCTAGAAGATAGTTGGATATCCATCTGATTAAGAAGGAAAGAAACAATATACAACAAATTATGTAGGAATACTTGGAGGTGATACAAAAAGGTCATCTGAGGAAGGAAAGAATAATTATTTTACAGAAGATCAGTATAAACAAATTTTGGAACTGCTGAACAAAGGCAATACATTAGCAGATCAGAATTTGGAGAAGAAACATGTGATTATGATAGGTAAATCAGTATCACTAATGTTAGGATTATCTTGTGTGGAATGGATAGTTGACTCAGGAGCATCACATCATATTTCTGCAAATATAGATGCTCTAGATAGTATAAAAGAGTTGTGTTCAAATAAAGGTAATCAGGTGTGTATGCCTACTGGTAGGAAATCTGAAATTACACACATTGGTAATGCATCATTGTCAGGTGATTTGCAAGTAAAAAATGTACTTCATGTGCCTGAGTTCAAGTATAATCTCCTTTCAGTATCAAAGTTGACAGAAGAACTATCCTGCTCTGTCAAATTCTTTCCTTATTTTTGTGTATTTCAGGATGTTTATAGTGGCAGGGTGAGGGGGATTGGTAAGGAGAGTGAGGGCTTGTACATCATCAAGAAAAACAATGATGCGGGAAGCAAGAAGGTTGTCTCCAATACTACTAAGGAGAAGATGGTAGTAGATGGAGGCTTATGGCATAGGAGGCTAGGACATGCATCTGTCAGCACCATGAAGAATGTAAAATACCTTCAAAATAGTGTGTCCTAGGGCAAAGCAAAATAGACTCATGTTTCCTAGAAGTACCACAAGAAGTGATAATCCTCTTAGTCTTTTACATATGGATGTATGGGGTCCATATAAATACCCTACACATGATAGAAACATTTTTTCTTGACAATTGTTAATGATAGTTCACGGTATACTTGGATACATTTGTTGCAAACAAAAAGTGATGTGATTGTTGTCTTGAAGAAGTTCCTTTTATTCTTGAGAACACAATTCATATATTCTGTTAAAACAATAAGAATAGCTAATGGAACTAAGTTTTTTAACAAGCAAACTGATGAATTATTTACTGAATATGGTATAGTTCATCAAAGTAGTTGTGTGTATACTCCTCAACAGCATGGAATAGCTGAAAGAAAGCATAGACATGTGTTGGATGTTGCACGAGCTTTAAAGTTTCAAGGAAGTGTTCCAACAAAGTTTTGGGGAGAATGTGTACTCACTGCATTGTACATTATTAACAGGCTTCCCTCTGAGGTATTGAAAGGAAAAACACCATATGAGATGTTACATGATAGACCACCATCAGTTGCTCACTTGAGAGTGTTTGGGTGCTTGTGTTATGCAACAAAGCTTGTCACTAAGGATAAATTCTAACCTAGAGCAAAGGCTTGTGTATTTATGGGATATTCAGAAACCTAGAAAGGTTATAGGCTGCTGGATATTTCTTCTAATCTTTTTTATATTTGAACGGATGTGGTGTTCAAGGAACACATATTTCCATTTGATGTTAACTCTACAACTATTGAAGTGTTTCATTCAGCTCATGACATGGGGACTGATCTGATTGCTCATGATCTTGAGCCACTTAGGTCATCAACAAGTCCTGATATAGTTATGCCAAGTCTTGATATAGTTGCAGAAGTTGCAGATGATGCAGCCGATACATCAGATGCAGAAGAAGGACATGACATGGACCAACACATAGAAGATTATGATAAGGTTGATAACAATAATGGAGGTACTGAAATAGACAACTCAAATGACTTAGTTGCAGGAGATATTTTAGATGAAATAGAGGTAGGAGAAATGGAACCAGAAATTGCTGCACCACAACCCATCAATAATATTCCTACTGAAGTCAGAAGATCTATAAGAAGCACTAAAGAGCCACTTTGGCATCAAGACTATGTTCTCACCAAGAAGAGGGCCAATGGAACAGTAAAGTATTCTCTGTCAGATCACCTTGCTTATGATGGGATTTCTCAAAGATGTAAAGTGTTTTTGGCCAACATTGCAGCTCTTGTAGAACCTGCCAGCTTTGCTGAAGCCTCAAAAGATCAAAGGTGGATTGAAGCAATGAACTTGGAGGTTAAAGCCTTGGAAGATAACAACACTTGGCAAGTGGTAGATCTTCCAAAAGGGAAAACTGCCATTGGCTCAAAATGGGTATATATAAGATAAAGTATAAAGCTGATGGAGAAGTGGAAAGGTTCAAGGCAAGATTGGTTGCAAAAGGATACAATCAAAAGAAAGGACTTAATTACCATGGAACTTTTTCACCGGTTGCAAAAATGGTCACAGTAAGATCACTAATTGCATTAGCTTCTATGAGAGGTTGGAATATGTATCAAATGGACGTGTATAATGCTTTTCTACAAGGAGATTTATATGAAAAAGTGTACATGGAGCTACCACAGGGGTTCAGAAGACTGGGGGAGAGTAAAGCATGCAAGTCGATGAAATCATCGTATGGTTTGAAACAGGCATCTAGACAATGGAATATCAAGTTAACTGAACCTTTGACAAAAGATGGATACAAAAAAAGCCTATATGATTATTCCTTGCTCACTAAACAACATGGAGAAAAGTTTGTGGAAGTCTTGATCTATGTAGATGACTTGTTGATTACAGAAAATAATGAAGAATTCATAAGAGAAACAAAGGAGGTGTTGAAACATAAGTTTAAGGTGAAAGACCTGGGTGAGTTGAGATACTTCTTGGGGATAGAAGTGTTAAGGTCAAGTAAAGGAATTCTTCTGAACTAAAGGAAGTATGCACTCCAACTAATTTCAGATTTAGGATTAGGAGGGGCCAAAACAGTTTACACTCCTATAGATCTGATAAAAAATTTACATCCGTGGAATATGATAAATATGCTGGAATAATAGATGATCCAGTGCTGGAAGATGTTACAGAGTATCAAAGGTTGATAGAAAGGCTAATCTACCTAGTAGTCACAAGACCAGACATTGTGTTTGCTGCGCAAACTCTAAGCCAGTTCATGCAGACACCCAAGAGATCTCGTTGGGATGCAGCAATAAGGATTATGAGATATGTGAAGCAGAGTCCAGGAATGGGAGTTTTGTTGAGCAGTAAAGGTGAAGATCACCTGACAGTTTTTTGTGATGCAGATTGGGCATCTTGCCCAAATACTTAGAAGATCAGTGATTGGTTATGTGATAAAGTTTGGTGAATCTTTAATTTCATGAAAATAAAAAAAGCAGCAGACAGTATCAAGAAGCTTTGCTGAAGCAGAATACAGAAGCCTTGCAGCAACAACATCAGAAGTTACTTGGTTACTAGGTCTATTTGGAGAATTAGGAGTGAATATTGCAACACCAGTCAATGTATATTGTGATAGCAAAGCAGCACTTCAAATAGCAGCAAACCCCATATTTCATGAAAGAACTAAACATATAGAAATAGATTGTCATTTTGTAAGAGATAAGATAAAGGAAGGGAAGATTCATCCAGAATACATTAGCACTAAAGATCCGCAGGCTGATTTACTCACTAAAGGACTTGGATATGCTCAACAAAGCTACCTACTTAGCAAACTTGGAGTTCTTAATGTCCTACACCCTGCAGCTTGAGGGGGAGTGTGAAAGGATGCAAGCTGAGATGGTAGTTGAAAGTTAGTGCAGCTGATGTAGTTAGTTAAAGAATCAGTTAGTTAAGTGTGACAGCTGTCAAAGTGCACAGCTGTCAAAGAGAAGTTAAAGCTGCACATTGTATAAATAACACTGTGTGCATCACAAAAGAATGTATGAAAAATGTTGATCATGTAGAAATTTCCAGAAGATTAGTTACTCTCTTCCTTTCTCATTCTTCTTTTTCTTCTCTAGCAGTTCTACCATAGTTTCTTCCTATTAGTCTATTGTTCCATAGCTTCTATGTCTATAGCTACTGAAGCTTGAAGTATAGTAGGTAAATTCACATTTTCTCAGCTGGTTCTATTTTGTATGAATGTCAATATTAATTTTTTTTTCTGCTATTTTTCAGGGATAATCTCGGAATGTATGCAGAAGTCTACCCCTCAAAATTTATTCTTGGTTACTGCTCAACATACATATTCATGCAGACATTTATGATTCCTGGGACAATTTTTATGTCCTTACTTGCTGGAGCACTTTTTGGCATTTTCAGAGGGCTTCTCTTGGTTGTCTTTAATGCAACAGCTGGTGCATCATCCTGCTATTTTCTGTCTAAATTGATTGGTAGGCCTATAGTTAACTGGATGTGTCCTGAAAAGCTGAGATTTTTCCCGGCAGAGGTCTGTAATCTTCTGAAAGTGATTGCTAGCGATGTACTGCCTCTTTATCTTACTATATTCATCGTAGCTTTCTTTCTCGGTTAAATTGCACACTAATGTGAAATTTTTTGGTTTAGATAGCCAAGCGTTGGGATAAGTTGCTCAACTACATGCTGTTTTTGCGAATAACTCCAACATTGCCATATCTTTTCATCATTTGGCATCTCCTATTGTGGATATACCATTTCATATTTTCTTTTTCGCCACTGTGATTTGTCTTATCCCAGCTGCTTATATTACAGTAAACGTAAGCCTTTCTTCTGTTAATAGTAGTAATTTCTTTCTTCCTTTTGTTCTTCGTTTTTCCGTCCCCTCTTTCTCTTCAGCTTACTTGTCTGTATTTTCTGTTCCTTGAAGTCTGTTTTAGATTGTTGTATCCCTAAAGAGATTATTGGTACATCTATAAGAACTGCTATGTTTGTTCTCCAAATAGAAGCTGCTTGAATTTATGTGTAGGCATATCATTGTACCACCTAATTTCTCTAAGCCTGTTCAAAACATCATTTTATAAGTACTGGAGTCGGAATTATTATTCTTAATACAGATTTTAATGAAGTTCTAGCATAACCTTCATGGTTCATCATCAACATTGCAATTGTTAATCGTATGGTATAAAATAAACCATGATTAATCTGTTGACTGGCAGGATAGTTAGCTGCGATAGATAAGTTGCGATATTTTGTGGGGATGATGAGGTGGGTTAGCAAAGGGCATTCTTTGTTCAACTCCAGTAAAAGAAAAAACAAAAAATATACGGGGACTAATGAAACTGAGAAATATAGAGCAGAATAATATGTCCAAATACTCTTAGTTGAATAATTTGGTGATTGATCTGCCTTATTAGCATATACCTTAACCTTCTGAGGATTTATGTTTTGTGTCTCACAAGTCACACGCACACTGAGGATCCCAACAATTTGCAGCCCACTTAGCTTTGGAGTACTTGAGGCTGAGCTGGCGCATTTTGGTTGATATCTCAAATGCGCCAATATTGCTTGTGCTATCCAACCGATCATTCTTTTGTATCACTGTGACCTCACAAGTGCTACTGTCATTCTTAAAATTGTTAGGCTGGTCTTACCCTTGGGGAACTGAAGTCGGTCAAAGATTTATATGATTTCAAGACCTTATCTGTGCTTTTCCTCATTGGCGCTCTCATAATTTTACCAACCATCTTGAAGAGGAAGCGGATATATGAATAGAGATTTCTTGACGAGCCAGTAGATTACCTTGTAATAAGACTTTAAGATAATGTTTGTTACGACTTCACAGCAAATTGGACTGGCAGGACTGAAGTAACAGCCCTTCATTTTCCAGTACCTGAATCACAGTGGAGAAGGCATTTTCTAGTTACTTACAGTTTTGCCTGCCGAATCAAAAGGCTGATAAATGTTACATACTGTGTTCTTTGCCCTTTTCTTATATTAACTGGATTAGTTGGTTGAAACCAAAGGTGATTAGTTATAGCATTTAATAAAATGCGAAAAGTAAGTGGCAGTAAATACATTCTGATTGTAAGGTGATAATATTTCAATTACCTTCATAGATGAATGCAATGTTGTGAGTAAATCTACAAAATTTGCTCAAAAGCGCGAAGCTGGGAAGTATAGCGAATGGTTAGGCACGTATTGTACTCCTTTTTGGCTCTAGCGAATGGTCTTGGAACTTATTTTACTTCTTTTTTGGTCCAAAAACTAGTGAAAGAATCTACTCAAATGCTCCTTGAATGTCTGTTTCTTCTATTTTCTGCAGAAAACATGCAAGACAGGTTACACAGTTGCTTGTTTTACAGTAATTTTCTTACACATGATTCACGTTATTTCATTTAATGGATTGTTAATGAAGTAAATATTACACCCAACGAGTGTATTTGTACCATAAAATGTATGTCTCATCATTACATAGAACACATCATCATTACATAGAGGTACATGAAAAGGAATTCTAACTATTCCAAATTGAAGTGTAGGTCATCTAATTGAAAAGAGGAACAAACACTATAATTTACCTTAATAAAAAAGTGTCAAAATTAATTAAAGTTGGTAAAAATACTATATCTATATAACTATGTCCGTTGGCGAACTATTTAGGCTTCTCAATCACAAGAATTTTTTTTTCTAAAACATTATATTGACGAATTGGATTGAACATTGATGAGACTATACAAATGGAAATCAGTCTTCTATTGACCGTTGTCACTGTCACTGGCTGGGTGTATTTGTACCATAAAATGGTACCATAAAATGTATGTGTCATCATTACATAGAGGTACATGAAAAGGAATTCTAACTATTCCAAATTGAAGTGCTGGTCCTCTAATTGTACAGAGGAACAACCACTATAATTCACCTTAGTAAAAAAGTGTCAAAATTAATTAAAGTTGGTAAAATACTATATCTATATAACTATGTCCGTTGGCGAACGATTTAGGCTTCTCAATCACAAGAATTTTTTTTCTAAAAAATTATATTGACTAATTGGATTGAACATTGATGAGGCTATACAAATGGAAATCAATCTTCTATTGACCATTGTCACTGTCACTGGCTTCCAAGAGCATCTGCTATGTTGAAGGTCAAATTGCCTCTCATTGTTCTGGCTCCCGGTCCTGTATTTCCCTTCTTCATCATAGTTGCAAATTCCCCATAATCTATGCGTCCATCCTGCCAAACGAAAAAGAAAATTCTCAAAAGCTTTTCTAACTTTGGATTCTTGCATTAAATATTCTAGTTATTCGGATTTAGTTTTGAGACATAATATAACTAATAAATTCAAGTGTGCTCTCTCTAAAACTTTTAGATGAAAGAGTGACACATAGAACATGACATCAAAGCAGGAGGAGATCTTGGTTTCAAATTTCACAGCCATTTAAAATATATTTTCATGTGTTTGGTTCATGAAAAGCAAAAAGATATGTTCACAAGTGAGGAGTATATTGAGACAACCAACTAATATCTGCAGTTCACCAGAACAGTTGTTTAGATATATGGAGACTTACATTGTCTATATCAATCTCTTTGATAATTTCTTCCAATTTGACATCACCTAAGCCAAACTCTTGGAAAGCTTGTTGAAGCTCATCAATCGTGATATAACCACTGCCATCCTTGTCAAAGTAGGAAAATGCAGCAAGCAAATTCTCCTCCCTCTCCATCTTATTCAAATGCAATGTCGCAGCAATGAATTCACCATAGTCGATAGTGCCATTGTTGTCAAAGTCAGCCTACAGAAAACATTCTGGCCATGTCATCGTGGCACTTGTGCGAATGGACTATAATCTTACCCTTATCTACTGAACAAATCCCACTACCAGGCGTCCAAAGAAGGTATAATGCAACTGAAATTTTTTCACGAATAGTCGACAAGGTATCTAAATAAAGAGATGGAGTAAAGAATACTTGATTGGGTATATAAATTTTTAAATAAGACGGAAAAAAGAACAAGTACCGCGCTCATCAAGGCCTTGATTTCGGACTCTGTTAAGTCAGATCCTACTCTTTTCAGGCCATGTTTTAGTTCCTCATACGTGATTGTTCCACTGTTGTCTGTGTCAATCATTTTGAATAATTGCCTTAGGCCACCTATTTCTTCCTCCGAGAGCCTTTCTGCTATTACCTGTTGATACAATAATTCAAGTATAAAACCAATGTTAGCATGCGAAGTCTGAACTAGGTAAAATTCTTGTCTTATAGAGTTATTGACTCACAAAAGATGGTTTTTAGTTTTATTTGGTCCCAGAAACAGTTTTTCCCAAGCAAAATTCTTGCTGAATTGTACAGAAATAGGTAAATACACCAACTCCTTTTTGTTTTTGAAATGGAACTTGATAGCACCAAGTGTTTTTTTTTTCCTGAAATGGAGCCTGATAGCACCAATTTATTAATGGAACTTGATAGCCCCAAGTGTTTTTTTTTTCCGGAAATGGAGCCTGATAGCACCAATTTACTAAGTATGTCTTTGCATATATTTCAGATCTCATGACCTCTTCAACAATATCAAGACACGCACGAAGTCCAAAAATTTACGCGATTCTCTGTTTTTTTAAGGTTATACTAACTCATTATGAAAGACATTTTTCAGTCATCATGCCATACACTAAATTCAGATTCCCAAATTATAAAGCACTTCAGAGACCCCCAAACAGTGAATGATAAAACTGCTTTTAGGCACTAAATGAATGCATCTTGCTCATGACCACATATTCCATTCATTTCACTGTTGATCAGATTATAAATTAGAGTAATCATGCTGATCCTTTTACAAGTGAAATAATCTTGACAACACACTCACAAACAACTTACATATCCAAACATGTTTCAAAATTCCCATAAGAGGCCAAGTTGAAACTGCATTATATCTCCATAGCAGCTAGTGCAGCAATGATTGCTGACACTCGGGGGGGGGGGGGGGGGATTGATGGTAAGTTGGAGGTTTTGAGACAAATCCTAGAGTCTAAGGGGTTCAGGTTGAGTAAGACCAAGACGGAGTACTTGGAATGCAAGTTCAGTGATTTGATTACGCTTGAGGACGAGGTGGTAGTGAAGATGGATTCCAAGGTTAATGATAAGTTGGAGGTTTCGAGAAAAACCCTGGAGTCTAAGGGTTCAGGTTGAGTAGGACCAAGACGGAGTACTTGGAATGCAAGTTCAATGATTCGATTACGCTTGAGGACAAGGTGGTAGTGAAGATGGATTACCTGGTTGTTTGTAAGAGGGATAGTTATAAGTATCTTGGGTCTATGATTCAGGGGAATGGAGAGATTGACAAGGATGACACTCACCGTATTGGGTCAGGGTGAATGAAATGGAGGCTCGCCTCGAGAGTTTTGTGTGATAAGAAGGTGCCTCCTAAGCTTAAAGGTAAATTTATCCATCCTGCCATGCTGAGTGGAGCGGAGTGTTGGCTAGTGAAGAACTCTCATATCCTGAAGTTGAAGGTGACAGAAATGAGGATGTTGCGTTGGATGAGTGACCTTACTAGGGGAGATATGATTAGCAATGAGACTATTCGGAAGGAGGTGAGTGTGGCTTTGGTAGAGGACAAGTTGCGAGAAGTGAGGTTAAGATGGTTTGGACATGTGATGAGGGGCATTGATGCCCCAGTTCGTAGGTGTGAGAGGTTGTCGTTGGATGGTTTCAGATGGGCTAAAGGTAGACCGAAGAAAAACTGGAGGAAGGTGATTAGACATGATTTGTATCAGTTACAGCTTACTGAGGACATGACCCTAGATAGGAAGTTATGGAGGATGCGAATTATGTTAAGAGGGCTATTGCGGATGGGTGAGGCGTAGCTAGTAGATAGGAGTGCTTGGGTGCAACCGTACTAGTAGTCGTAGGAGGGTTGGGGTGAGGTGTGTGCTCCCGGTTTGATAGTGTAGAGTACTACTACCTTGTGGGTGTTTCATTTCTGTTATTCCATCTTGTTTCATGTTTTATTATGACTTTGTCTACTGTCTTTTGTCCTGTGCGGAGGGTCTATCGAAAACAACCTCTCTACTTCTTCGGAGGTAGTGGTATGGACTACGTACATTTTACCCTCCCCAAACCCCACTATGTGGGAATACACTGGGTATGTTGTAGCTAGTGCAACACTATTTATCTGAGGCATATCATATACCACACATCAAAACACAGATACAGCTAAAAAGTTCATTAAAAGAAAAGCAGAAAATCTAATAAAAGAATACTGACTCGTAAAGCCATCTTTTTAAATTTGTTCATATCATAGAACTGCTTTAAGCGTGACAAAACTGCCGAACCCAAGGGTCTGTCTGGAGCAACATTGTCATCCACAATCCAAGGATGACCTGAAAAATAAAAACGAATTAACGAACAAGCCGAGGATGAAACAATTGATTTTGCTACTTCATTAAAAAGTTTAACACACATAGAACTTGGTGTGCAGTTAATCGCGCTCTAGGGTCCCTCGTGAGCATCTTCTTTACCAAATCCTTTGCACTATCAGAAATTTGAGGCCAAGGTTCTGATTCGAAGTCTATCTTTCCTTTCAATATCTGTTTGAAGATACCATTGTCTGTCTCTGCAGGTCAAAATTGAGAAAAGAAAACCAAGCATGAGAGAGAGAGAAGTAGAATATTAGTATTTGATCTTCCTGTTTACAAAGAAAGATGCAATAAAATAATCAGAAGTACAAAGTTTACCAGCCCAGAAAGGAGGGACTCCGCATAATAAGATATAAAGGATGACTCCAGCACTCCAGACATCTATTTCAGGCCCATAGTATTTGTGCAACACTTCAGGAGCTACATAATATGGACTTCCTACAACATCTGAGAAATACTGCCCTGCAAGGCAAAATAGGAAGGAGTAAGATACTTGGTTATATTGTTAACACACGTTCTTATTGTCCAATACCTCATCACAATCACAGAAGATCTCTGAAAAATGTGATCATAGAGCTATCAGGAATTACCATGCTTAAGATGTGACTATGCTTACGCAAAGTGCATAATCGAAATTTGAATTTGGTACAATGTTATGTCTGTACGGAAACTTTTATGTCCTTTACTTTAACTCACTAAAGGAGTCTTTTACCAGAGTTTCTGTTGCCATGCTTAGTTTTACCTAAGTTATTTCCTTAATTCGTCTAAAATCACTGTTGACAGATGAAACAATTGCATTTAACAAGAAGTCATGGAAAAGAATCCGACTCCAAAATGGAAGCTTAAACAGAACATATTAACAAAAAGCAAAAGAGGCTCTTGAATTGCTGAAGACAAGCATATTATGATGAAACTAAATTATGAAGAGTTGCAGGAAGAAGTTCTTCACTTGGAGTTCCATTACATCATACAAAACGGCAATGGTAGAGTTCGATCCTTTTAGTGAGACCAAACAAAGTAGTAAAAGTTTCTGCCACTGCCAAAGCGAATTTAACAAGACAGATGTCAAAGGAGCCGATTAACGAAACCTTTAAGAAAACCAAAACCAAATGTAAACTTTAAGAAGAAAAATCAAGAACAACATATTAAACGGTAGAAATGCCAGCTAATACCTTTCATTAATGTCATACACATTTTCTTTAATGGAAACATATAAAAAGGAAACTAAGCCATGCAGAAAAGAAGGTATTTTCAAAAGAAACTAAGACAGAAAGCTAAAGCCGTAAAAAAAGAAAATGGATACTTTCAAGAATGCCCATAATTCCAGTAACAAGAAGCAATCAAAATCATTAAAATACACCCTATTAAGCAATTGATAAAATGATACCAACCCCATTAAAAAATTTACCAACAATGAAAAGCAAAAGGAAAAAAAGCACATTATATGAGACAAAACACGCAAATTCTATCAAAAGAAGACAGATCCAAGAAATCAACCTGGCTTATAGAATATAGACAATCCAAAATCAGTGGCCTTAAGCTTAGCATCTTCATCAGAGCTATCAAAAAGGAAATTCTCGGGTTTGAGATCTCTATGCATGACACCAAGAGAATGACAAGCCTCCACAACCTTCACAATAGTCTTCATCAATTGTGCTGCTTTCTTCTCAGTAAAATGACCCTTTTGAACAATCCGATCAAAAAGCTCACCCCCTTTACACACCTCCATAACAATATGGACAAAAACATTGTCCTCATAGGTCCCTTTAATCCTTACAACATAAGGGTGTTCAGACAAATGATGCATTATCTGAATTTCTCTCCACACATCCTCATAATCTTCCTTGCAGAAAAGTTTCCTTTTTGGGATTGATTTGCAGGCATATTCAAGGCCCGTTGCATTCTCTGTGCATAGATAAGTTGTCCCAAATTGTCCTTGGCCTAATTTCTTGCCAAGAGTATAGTATTCTCCTATCCTTGGGGTTTGGTAAGGAAGGACATTGAGAGATTCCTTTGTAGATGAAACTGTTGGGAGTTTCTTTTGTGTTGTGCTATTCTCTGCGTTAGGGATCTCCATTTGTTTTTTTCTGGGAATCAATGCTTTCTTTCTTAATGTTTACTATTGTCTAACCCTTTTTTCCTTTTCTTTTTGGAAGGAAAGGGATGTTGTTTGTTGATTTTAAGTAAATTATGAATTTGTGTTTCTTCTTGGTGTTTGTTCATGTTTATCTGGCGGGGAATATGGTGTCTCGAGTTGACTTGGACTTGGGTTGGGGATTGTCGGAGTATTGTATTATTAGATGGCAGTTAAGGCGGGCAAATGAAGGGAGTCGCGTTCCATTACTTGAGAGAGATAGGACCAAGTCATCCTTAAGTTTGAACTTTGGATCAAAGTTTTCCCTTAAATATGAAATATAAAAGGATACGAAAATAACCCATATATATATTTTTTTAAATAATAGTGTCTCTACCATAATTTAAAAATCACAATTCATACCCCTCTTTTCTCTTTTTTTTTTTTCCATTTTTTTTTATCTATTTTTTCTCTCTCTTTTATCTGTAGCTTCCGTATCTCTATTCTATTTCTAGTCTCTACTTGTTTTTCTTTATTTTCCTTTTTTTTTTTTCCTTTTTTCTCTTTTTTTTTTTCATTTTTTTTTCTCTTTTTTTAGTTGCTTTTTATATTTTATATTAATTTTATATTTTTAAAAAACGTGACTACGTTGAATACAAGCCATGAATTATGACAGAAATATTATAACTATTCATTGTATTTGTTTTTATTGTCATTTTTTTTCTTTTCTGTTTTTTTTCCTATTTTCGTATTTTTTTTATTCTTTCTTTTCATTTTCCCCCTTATATATCTCTAACTTATATTTCTCTTTCTTTCTTTTTTCTTTACTTTTTTTTTTCCTATTTTTTTCGTTTCTTTCTTTTTTTTGCTTTTTCTTTTCTTTTTCTCTTCTATCTCTACCATTTATTTCGCCTGCATATTTCTCCAACGAGTTCAATCTGTCTGGCGGCTTTCTCCCTTGTATTTTATTTTCTAGACATAACATTTACTTTATTTCTTCTTCGACTAATTCAGTTGAATAATCACCACTCCAACGCTGACAAATTACTTGCTTCGACCATCATAAACATCGTTCCGACAATCCCATTAGATTCCGACGAGCGGCGTCAATTTCGGGCGAAATTGATCATCGTTTTTTTCTCTCGCCGATCGCTAAAATAGTAACGGCTTCTTTGGTGGCCCATCTCTGCTGCCCAATTATCACATCAATTTTCGATGAGTGACGTCAGTTTTTAGCGAACATCAGTTTTCGATGAGTGATGTCAATTTCCGGCGAGTGACGTCAGTTTCCGACGAACTGATCATCATTTTTCTTATTTCAGCTCTCTTCTCTTTTCTTTATAACCCGTTTCAGGTACTACAAGTCCAGATCCGACACTTCCGGCGGCGGCATCAAGATTCGGCGATCAACTTATTTTTCGATGACCAGCTTATTCTCCAACAATCAATTACAGAGACACGGTGCCAACAGTAGGAAAAAGGCGGCGACAATAAATTTTGGCAACTAATTTCTGCACCAATTTTTTGAAATTTAACAAAACGATCAAGAAAACGTCCTTCATTGCATCTTCTCCAGTATCAGATGCACTTGTTTCAGTCTTCTCTAGTTTATTCTTCCATAGTTTTTTTTGGTATAGGCTTCTTGTCTATTTTTCTATCTTGATTTCTTGTCTGATTTTTTTTATTGTTCCTGTGGAATTATTGGTTTCAATTTCTCCGTAACTTAGTAGGTGTTCGTTTTTAGCATACCTATTTTACGGTGGGTAGTATAGTACTTGTTGTTGCTTGTGAGTATCAAGCCTGCTTGCTTATTTATCTATTTTAGTCGTACTTTTTAGCTTGTTGTACTTTTTGTCTCTTTTTTCTTCTACCGTATCCTTTTGAGTGGTGGCTGGGGTTATAGATGATGGACTAGGGTCATGTCAAAGGTTGGGATCGGGTCTAGGTTTGAGTCTTGGGTTGAGGGCGAGGCATAGTAGGGCTAGGTGGGATAAAAGTGCTTCTTGGTTGAGAGTTAGGCCCTGGAACATAGGGTCACTTCAAAGTAAGTCTATAGAGCTAGTAAAGATTCTTAAAAAGAGGAGGGTTAGTATAACGTGTACGCAAGAAACTAAATGGATAGGCACTAAGGCGAGAGATGTGGATGGATATAAGTTGTGGTACTCGGGTAGCGTGAGACATAGAAATGAGGTATGTATCTTAGTAGATGAAGAACTTAGGAAGCAGGTGGTAGAGATTAAGAGTGTTAGTGATAGGTTGATGTCTATTAAGTTGGTCATGAGAGGGTTACGGTGAACGTTATTAGTGTCTACGCTCTGCAAGTAGGTTTGGGTGAGGAAGAGAAAAATATATTTTGGGAGGTTTTGGATGGGTTGTGAGAGACGTCCCGAGCACTGAGAAGCTTTTTGTGGAAGGAGATTTCAATGGGCATATTGGGTCTTTGTCGAGAGGTTATGATGATGTGCAGAGCGAATTTAGGTTTGGGGAGAGGAATGAAGGAAGAGCTTCTCTTTTGGATTTTTCTAGGGCTTTTGGATTCTAGATAGCGAATTTGAGCTTTCCAAAGAAGAAAGAACACCTTATTACGTTTCGTAGTTCAGTGGCCAAAACTCAGATATATTTTTTGCTCCTTAGGAAAAGTGATAGAGCGCTATATAAAGACTGTAAATTCATACCTAGCAAGAATATTTTGGCTCAACATAGGTTGTTAGTGATGGACTTGGTAATCAATAAGGGTAGAAAGAAGAGGAATGTGGAGGCTCGACCTAGGATTAAGTAGGTTAGCTTGACTTTGGCTAGTGCTTTAGAGATGGAGGAGAAGTTAAGGAGTGGGGGGCTTGGGAGAGTAGAGAGGATATAGATAGTATGTGGGAGACGACTTCCAATTAAATTAGGAAGACCGCTAGAGATGTGTTGGGTGTCTCGAGAGGTCGACCTGGCAAGCATCGAGGGGACTGATGGTGGAATGAAGAGGTTAAGAGGAAGGTGGAGTCTAAGAAGGTGGCTTATGCTAAGTTAGTTGTGAGAGCAAGGATGATAAAGAGAGGCAGACGAATCAGGAGAAGTATAAGGTAGCTAAAAGAGAGGCTAAGCTAGTGGTTACAGTAGTTAAGATGACAACTTTTGAGAGCTTGTATGCGACTTTAGAGGAGAAATACGGGGATAAGAAGTTGTATTGGCTTGCCAAGGACAGAGAGCGGAGGGCTCGTGACCTTGACCAAATGAAGTGCATTAAGTGAGAGGATGGTACGGTGTTGGTTAAAGATGCCCTCATTAGGAAGAGACAACAATCCTATTTTCATAAACTTTTGAATGACGAGGGGGATAAAGGTTTCATGTTGAGGGACATGGTGAAATATAAGGCGTGTCGCAATTATGGTTATTGCAGGTGTATCAGGGTTATGGAGGTCAAATGAGTTATACACAGGATGCGTCGGGGTAGGAAGACGGGGCCAGATGAGATTTCCGTGGATTTTTGGAAGAGTAATGACGGAGAAGGTTTGGAGTGGTTGACAAGGTTGTTTAACATCAGTTTTAGGGCAGCGAAGATGCCTGAAGCATGGAGGTAAAGTACGATGATTCCATTATATAAGAACAAGGGATACATCCAGAGTTGCAACAACTATAGAGGTATTAAGTTATTGAGTCATACTATGAAGGTTTGGGAAAGGGTGGTAGAGTTGAGGCTGAAAAGGATCGTGATAATCTCTAGAATTAGTTCGGTTTCATGCCAGGTCGGTCGTCTACTAAGGCCATTCACCTTGCGAGGATATTAGTAGAGCAGTTTCCAGAGAGGAAGAAAGACTTACACATGGTGTTTATTAATCTTGAGAAGGCATATGGCAGAGTTCCCAGGGAGATCCTGTGGATGTGCTAGGAGAAGAGATTCGGTGCACTTTTCGATTTTAATAGGGTTGGACCAGGGATCGACTCTTAACCCTTTTTATTTGCCTTGGTGATAGATGTTTTGACGCGACATATTCAAGGGGAGGTACTTTGTGCATGTTATTTGTTGATGATGTGGTACTAATTGATGAGGCTCGTAGAGGAGTTAATGATAAGTTGGAGATTTGGAGACAGACCCTTGAGTCTAAAGAATTCCAATTGAGCAGGACCAAGATGGAGTACTTAGAGTGTAAGTTTAGTGATGTGTCGCAGGAAGCTGACGTGGTGTAAAGCTGGACTCTCAATCCATTCAGAAGAGAGAGAGTTTCAAGTATCTAGGGTCTATGATTCAGGGCAATGGTGAGATTGATGAGGATGTTAAGAATCTTCTTGGGGTAGGATGGTTGAAATGGAGGCTCACTTCGGGAGTTTTTATGTGATAAAAATGTGCCCCCGAATCTTAAAGGTAAGTTCTACAGAGTGATAACCCGACCGGCTATGTTGTATGGAGCGGAGTGTTGGTTAGTTAAGAACTACCACATCCTAAAGTTAAAAGTGGCGGAGATGAGGATGTTGCGATAGATATGTGGCCATACTAGGAAAGATAGGGTGATGAATGATATTATTCAGGAGAAGGTGAGAGTGGCTTCAGTGAAGGACAAGATGCGAGAAGTGAGGTTACGTTGGTTCAGACACGTGATGATGAGGGGCTCAGATGCTCTAGTGCAGAGATGTGAGACACTGGTTATGGATAGTTTTAGGCGAGGTAGAGGTAGGCCTAAGAAATATTGGAGGTGATTAGGCATAATATGGAGCAGTTATAGCTTACGGAGGACATGACCTTTGATAGGAAGGTGTGGAAGACGCAGATTAGGGTAGAGGGTTAGGGGTGGGAGTGCGTCGATAACAGTAAGGGGGCATTTTTTATTTGTGTTTGAAGTTTCTTGTTTGTGGTGTTGAGTGATGTCTATGATTTCGGATAGATAGTTTTTAGTATTATCTTGTGGCTGTAGTATTATCTTATGGCTTGTGGTGTTAGTTTATTTTGTATACTGTACTAGTTTATATACATTTATGTTTCGTGTTTGTTATATTGCTATTGGTCCTAAGTCGGGGGTCTATTGGAACCAACCTCTCTACTTCACCCGAGGTAGTGATATGGTCTGCGTACACTCTACTCTATCCAAATCCCACTATGTGGGATTACACTAGGTATATTGTTGTTGTTGTATATTTTTGAAAAATATAGCTACATCGAACACAAGCCATGGATGATAACGACAATACCACAATCGCTTATTGTACTTGTATTCGCACCATAATTTATATTTTTTGTATTTGTTGATACAATTATAATTGTATTTTATAGTTCACGCTTGTATTTGTATTTATATTTTATAGTTAGCATTTATATTTATATCTTATAGTTCACACTAGTATTTGTATTTTATAGTTCGCACCATTATTTTTGTTTTATACAATTTACACATGTATTTTTAAAAATTGTTTTACATTTGTATTTTATAGTTGACTGCATATTGTATATGTGTTTTGTGCTTTCATTTTGTTTCTATTTGTATTCTATTTTCATCGACGTACTTGTATTTTAAAAAACTATTTTGTATTTATATTTGTAAGCTGATCGCATATTGTATTTGTATTTGTAATTTCATTTGTTTTATTTGTTTGTATTTGGATTTTTAGTTGACAATATTATTTAGATTTTTAAATAATTGAAAAAAAATATTATTTTTCTTTCTACGAACACTTGTATTTATATTCATTGATACGAATTATATTTTATTGATAAAAATTGAATAATACTAATACAAATGATAAATTATATAAATACTAATGTTAAATTATACAAATACAAATGTTACATTTGTATCAAATGATATACGTTTATACAACTTGAATCATACGCATATAAATGATACTTTTTTACATACAAAATAAAAATGATAATTTTGTCATACATATACTAATGATACATTTGCATTGAATCATACATTGTGTAGTGATATATTTTAGACTAAAGAAAATACAATTAATTTATATGCTTGTTTGTATACAAATACAAATGATAAATTATATATGTGCACGAGTAAACTATTTAAATAAAACAACAACAACAACATACCCAGTGTATTTCCCACCAAGTGGGGTCTGGGGAGGTAAAGTGTACGCAGTTCAACCATTATCTCAGATGAAGTAGAGAGACTATTTCTAATAGACTCCCATCTTAGGACATGTAACGGTATAACAGACAAAAGCACACAACAAGGTGGGATAACACACTGTTAGATAATAAAAGGAAATAAAACACCCACAAGGTACTACTATAGACTATCTATCCAAAATCATAGACATTACCGCAACACCATGAACAAGAAATTCCAGGTGCAGATACAAACAAAGCACTACCCTAATCCGAGTCCTTCATACCTTCCTATCAAGGGTCATGTCCTCCGTAAGCTGTAGCTACTCCATATCATGCCTAATCACCTCCTTCCAATACTTTTTTGGCATATCTCTACCCCACCTAAAACCATCCATAACAAGCTTCTCACACCTCCGTACTAGAGCATCCGTGCACCTCCTCATCACATGTCCGAACCATTGCAACCTCACTTCTCGCATTTTGTCCTCCTCCAAAATCACTCCCACTTTCTCCTGAATAATTTTATTTCTAACCTTATCTTTCCTAGTAAGCCTACACATCCATCGCACACATCCTCATCTCTGCCACCTTCAACTTTTGGATGTGAGAGTTCTTAGCTGGTCAACACTTTGGTACATATAACATAATCGGTAGGACTGCAACTCTATAGAACTTACCTTTAAGCTTAGGAGACACATTCTTATCAAACAAGACTCCTGAAGCGAGCCTCTATTTCAACTACCCTACACCAATACATTGTGCGATATCCTCGTTAATCTCATCATTCTCCTGAATCATAGACCCAAGATACTTCAAACTTCTCTAAATGACCTAAGAATCCAGCTTCATTACCACGTCGGCCTTATGCGACAGATCATTAAACTTACATTCCAATACTTTATCTTGGTCTTACTCAATCTAAATTTTTTAAACTCAAGGATCTGTATCCAAACCTTCAACTTACCATTAACTCCTCTCAAATCTCGTCAATCAGTACAACATCATCAATAAATAACATATACCTAGGCCACCACCCCTTGAATACGCCGCGTCAAAACATCTATTACCAAGGCAAATAAAAATGGGCTAAGAGTCGATTTATGTTTCAACCCTGTCAAAATAGGAAAGAGCTCTGAATCTCCTCTTACCATCTTCACACTATCTTTGCTCCATCATGCATGTCCTGAATCAACCTCTTGTACGCCACAGACACCCCTCTAGCCTCCAAGAATATCCATAGGATCTCCCTAGGGACTTTGTCATGTGCCTTCTCAAGATCAATGAACACTATTTGCAAGTTCTTCTTCCTCTCCCTAAACTGCTCCACTAATTTTCTCACAAGGTGAATAAACCTCAGTACTCTAACGACCTGGCGTAAAATTGAACTGATTCTAAAAAATAGTCCTCCTTAGCCTCAACTCTACCACCCTTTCCCAAACCTTCATAGTATGACTCAACAACTTGATACCCATATAATTATTGCAATTCTGAATGTCCATCATTTTTCTTATATAATAGAATCACCATACTGCATCTCTAAGCTTCAAACATCTTCGTCGCCCTAAAAACAATGTTAAACAACCTTATCAGCCACTCAAAACCTGCTCGACCTATGCTTTTTTAAAAATCAATTGAAATCTCATCTAGCCCAGTCACCCTACCCCTATGCATCCTACGAATAGCCCCCATGACCTCCTCAACCTTGATACACCTACAATAACCATAATCGCGACACCTCTCGAAGTTCGTCAAGTCCCTCAGCATGAAACCTTTGTAAAGAAAAAACAAGTAAAAACTAAAATAGATGAAAAAAAGTGAAAAGAAAAAACAGAGAAAGAAAAAGAAAATATAAAAAACAAGAAAAAATGAAAAAGAAAAAAGAAACAAATAAGAAAAAAAAATTTAAAAAAAAAGGAAAAAAGAAAGAAAAAATTAGGAAAAAGAAATAGAAAGAACAAAGAGAAATAGAAAATAGAGAAAAAGAGAAAACTAACGGAGAAAAGAAAGGAGAGAGACTATAGATTATATTTAATTGTAATAGAGGCTATGGATTGTAATTAATTGAAACTCACGCTAAATAGAATAATTTAGAGTTTATGTTTGCTAAGTCATGTTGTTATCCCAATATTAAATGATGCATTGATATTTAATAGTCCTTTTAATATTTAAAAGTGGAAAAAGGGTCCAAAATATACCTTAATTTTGATGAAAATTATTGTTACATGCCTCAACTTTGTGTGTGTGTGTAGGGGGGGAGGGGTCCTATGAACCCCCTCCCCTCAAACTATTTTAAAGTGGAATATACACTCTCTTAAAAAGTCTCATCAAGATTTGTGCTAAATGTTAAAAGATACGTGCTAACACCTTTATTATGCTGAGAAGTCTTGGCTCTTATCCTCATCTTTTTTTTCTTCAACTTCATTTTTATTGCCTTTCAGTATCTTTCAAAATTTATTTGGTCTTGCCCATTATTATTTGTCTTTTCAATAGTTACAGTTATTAATAGAGTAGCTTCGAAAACACAAAGAAAAGATACGAAAAATGAGAAGAATTATCAAAAAGAAGTTTCGCCGTGTTTGATTATTTTTGTTATTGTTGGGAGTTTTTTTAATTTTAATGACAATGACGGCGAAAGTAAAACCTACATTGAGATGATGCCAACGAGATTTAGGGAAATTTTTCGTGAAAGATTTTAATTCTCTAATCTCTATTTTCATATCCAATTGAGTTATTTCTTTATTAATTGGAGCATTTGGGTGATTTAATTTCAATTACTAATTAGTTTAATTAATTTCTGATAGCACAGTGATGGTAGTGATGATGGCAGCAGTGGATGAATGTTGATATAAGTGGTTTCAATTAAGGTGATAAAAGAAAGAGATTAAAAAACAAAAATATAATTTAGGCAGGTGAATGATTTGTAGAGCTTCGTGAGGGTGAAAATAATAGGATGTAGTAGTAGCCATTGTTGTTGTTGTGAGTGTTAAATCTGACAAAAAACTAAAAGTTTGTCACATTTGGGTAATTAGACAGAGATAAAAATAAATAAAATAAATAAAAAATAGGTATATGAGTACTTTTCACTTTCTCAAGGAAAGTGTATATCATTCTCTCTACCACCTCAACATATAAAAGATGCATATTCTACTTTAAAATAGTCCATTGAGGTTATAGGATCTCCGTAAAGTTAAGGTGTGTTACATAAATTTTCATTCAAGTTTAGGTATATTTTGGATGCTTTTCCCTTTAAAAGTGGAACATTTTAAAAATTTTGTAATTTTTTTTTATCAAAAACGAATGGAAAACTCATATGCAGACGTTGCAACTTACGTTTGCTTTTGGTAATGTATACCACGACAACATATACATGACATAAGCTTTTCATTCAACAATATATATGACATAATTAAATTGAAAGATATTCTCTCTAAATTTTGCTTTTGGTTTTTTATTTTTTTTTATTTTGAAAAGATAAATCTTATCCTCCCCCGGTTCCTTTTTATTTTCTCCTTTTTCTTAGAGTCAAAGAATACAAACTTTGACCAATATTTTAAAATGTATTTCTTCATTAAATTGGAAACGAAAAATTGCGATTTATAATACTTTTCATATAGTTTTTGAATATCAAAATTTTAATTCCAAAAATTAAATTAATCTAATCTAATTTAGCTTTGAAACTTATTCAAATCGACTCACAAAAAATGAAGGGAGAAAATAAAAAGGAATGGAGGGAGTATTAAATTAATCTAAAGGTACAAGGAAGCCCCTAGTCCCTGTATCAGGATACAAAGAATTAATATCAGTAGCTATTCTATAATTTGAGCTAGAAGGATCAATATAGTCCAAGTCCTAGTTTCTTGGTTAAAATTACAGGAGAGGTTGCATGACCTTGGTTTGCTTGAGTCTCATGGTGTTGATTATACCACCTTTAAGTTGATTGGTGCAACCAAACAGTGATGGAGGTCCATTGTTGCTTACAGGCGAGTTCTCTTTCTTTGACTTGGACACCGTTTCTAGAGGTGTTTTAGAGAGGTATGTGCCCTTCAGTCCGAGGGACAAACTGAGGGATGAGTTTAATGATATTGAGAAGGGCCCCGTTACTGTGGCTGAGTACGAGGCCCATTTCCATGCCTTTTCTAGGCATGCTATGATAAGTATCTCTATAGAGTGCAAGACGACCAAAAAGTTTGTGAAGAGTTTGACTAATACTCTTCAGCTGGAAACAACTTAGTTAGTGGCAACGCATGTCTGTCTTCATATATTATAGATCATAACAAGAAAGTTGAGGGTGTTTTCAGTAAGGCTCGGGGTAGCAGAGGTAAGAGGTTATATCGGTGGGGCAATTTTAATCGTCACTCATCCCAATGTAAGGATTATTCAGGAAGAGGTTCTCATGGTTACCATAATTGATTAATTCAAACAACATTGCAGGGTTCAAATGTCAAATTTGTAGATTGTGAGAATTTGGGTAGTCAGAGCTCTGGTCATCTAAGTTGAGGGTCATGTTCTAGTTTTTCTGGTTATGGATGACATTCTAATTCTTTTGGTCCCTCACAACATGATTAATTTATATGGGGATATTATGTGTGTAATACCAACACTTCCGACTAAAAGGGGTGCACAGGTCGGTAGAGGTAGATCTTAGGGTGCCAAAAATAGATCTTAGGGAGGTCATTATAGGGATGAGGTGTTTGTCAATCTATAGACAGACACGGGTAGTGCGATGCTTTTCCTAGGAGGATGAGGCGAAGGCCTCCTATAATACCATCACGGGTATCGTCTCAGTTTATCATAATATTACTTCTGTGTTTTTGACCATGGGTATACATTCTTTTTATATTTGCATATTTTTCTTTTTTATGTTGATTCTATGTGTGAGTCCCTTACTACACCCATCTGTGTTTTTACCTCCATAGGTGATTCTTTATTGGTGGTTGAGTGTACCAATCATGTGTAGTGACTCTTTTGGGGTGTGATACTTGGGTAGATTTGATTACCCTAGATATAGATGATTTTGATATTATATTATGTATGGACTGATTGTCTCCTTAAATGCAGTTTTGGATTTCCATGTTAAGACCATTACCTTAGTGATACCTAATGCGCTGAGGTTAGACTGGAGAGGTAATCCTAGTTCATGTTCTAAGGAGGTTATATCTTTTATTCATACTCGTCGAATGATAGACAAAGGGTGTCTGTCCTACTTTGCTTATGTATAGTATACCAGTGTTGATTCACTACCTCCTTTAGATTCTATGAGAGTTGTTAGGGAGTTCATGAATGTGTTTTCTATAAACTTGCCTGGAGCTCCTCCATACAGGGATATTGACTTTGCTATTGACATGGAGCTGCCCATTTCTATTTTTCCTTACAGGATGTCCTTGGAAGAGTTGAAAAAATTGAAGGAGAAGTTGCAGGATTTGTTGAGTAAAAGTTTTTTTTAGACTTAGTGGTTCTTCTTGAGGCTCTCCTGTGTTGTTTGTCAAGAAGAAGAATAGGACCATACATATGTGTATTAATTATCGACAGTCGAATAAAGTCACCATCAAGAACAAATATCCTCTTCCATATATAAATGACTTGATTGAGCAACTTCAACATGTGACATTGTTCTCTAAGATCAACTTGTTGTCTGGTTACCATTAACTAAAGGTTAGAGCTTTGAGTGTTTCAAAGATGGCTTTTAGGATGCAATATGGCGATTATGAATTCTTAGTTATGTATTTTCGGATGACCAATACCCCGACAACATTGATGGAGTTGTTGAACAGGGTGTTTTGGCCTTATTTTGATTGTTTTGTAATTCATTTCATCAATGATATCTTGGTTTATTCCAAGAGTAAGGCAGAACATGTGAGGTATTTGAGGCCTGTACTTTAGAGGTTGAGCGATGAGTATTTGTGACAAGTTCTCCATGTGTGAGTCTTGATTAGATTTCGTGTCTTTCTTGGGTCATGTGGTAACCAAGGATGGTATCATGGTCGATCCGAACAAGGTGGCGGTGGTGCGTGGTTGGGCTAGGTCTACTTTCTCTATCAAGATTTAGAGTTTTGTTGAAATAGAGGCCGACTACTAGTGGCGGTTTGTGGAGGGCTTATCTTCCATTGTAATTTCTTTGACTAAACTAACTCAGAACTTTATTGCTTTTAGTGGTTAAACGAATGTGAGAAGAGCTTTCAAAAGATCAATATGTTTTTGACTTCAACTCCTATCATGAATTTGGTCAAGGAGGGCATGGGTTTCACAGTGTATTACAATTCCTCTGGAGTTGTCTTGGGTGGCCTGATAAAATAAAAAGGTAAAGTGATAGCTTATGCTTCTTGACAGTTAAAGTTCCTTAAGAAGAACTACCCTACTCATAATTTGGAGTTACTGATAGTAGTGTTCATGTTGAGGTTGAAGAATCATTATTTGTATGGGGCTCATTGTGAGATTTTAATTAATCATCACAGCCTTTAGTACTTCTTCAGTTTGTGGTACCTAATACAAGACTACATAGATGGTTGGAGTTGCTTAAGGATTATGATATTTCTATTCTTTATTATCCGAGCAAGGGTAATGTGGTAGCGAATGCCTTTAGTTAGAAGGCTACGAGTATGGGGAGTTTGGCATATTTATGGACTTAGTGGTTAGTCTACCCCCAATTTTTGGGAAGTTTGATTTAACAAAGCTAAAACAAGATAGATTTAAGAACAATTAATTCTTCTATGATCAACAACCAACCACCGACTAAAACAATTAATTCTTCTATGATTAACAACAAACTACTGGCTAAAACAACTGGCTAACTCCACCCAAGTCTACAGTAATCTAACAAAGACTTCTAGACACGAAACAAAACTGTATATCAATAAAGTATCAGGACATGTCCCAGACTATAGCCAAAAACAAGCCTAAGCAGTCTAAAACATAAGAGACCAAAACATGAAAGACAGTCTTCCGATGTGTGGAAGCCAATATTTAAATGTCAATTCATGAGATGATCCCGAATCCTAATCACTAAGCAGGAGAAATAGAAGTATGGTTAGTTCTTGCATCACATGGGGATATAGCGTCCGCAGACTATTAGCGGTTGGAGTGCTAGAATGTAACTCAGGGATCCGGGATAACATAATACCATGATCAACAGTTCAAAATCATTCAAAATCCAATAAACATAATCAAATGCATATACATAAATATATATCATATGCCGGGATAGGGACCAAGGCTTAACATGCATTTTAAAACCACAGTCTGGATGGGCGCAACTCTCCCACAGATGGTAGGCCCCAGTGCGTGTGGCCGTATAGACCAGAGGGTATACATATGCACTTAGGGGGACTTAAACCTCCTCGCATATCAAGGTGACACAAGCACCAAATCATGTAAAGAGTTATGAGGGACTCGAACCTCCCAATGATATAGTAATAATAGGTGGACTCAAACCACCCGGTCATATGGACCACAGCATCGGCAACCGTGGTTTCCAGTTTTGGTCTCTCGGACCTCTACTTTCATGAATCAGCTACACAACCCTATTTAAAGTCCAATTAAAACAATTATCACACAATCCCATTCACTGAACCACAATACACATTTAGGCATACATTGTAGGTATCGTCATACCAACTACACTTGAAAGGTAACATAAACATGCCAAAATAATTTCATTACTTGGGGAATTCACAAACCCTCTTGGTTCAATTATGAAATAGCTTTTGAAAACACCAACCCATAAGATTCAATTCCACATCATAATGCAATAGTTCAAGAATAGTTAATTCACATATTTCTCATAACTGAAAACAACTTCACAAATATTTGGTTGGGGTCATAACCACTTCAATAGTCATAAGTTTGGGAAATTACAATTCCTTGTTCATTCACCATAACCATGCACCCACAATTTCAAAACCATAGTTAAAACATGAGTAATGCACAACAAAACTATGGGAAAATAATTAACTGACCATTCATGTCAAAATCCTCAATCATGTCAAAACCCTTACTTTTAATCATGTAAATAACCATGTACTTTTATGCAATAGAGATATTAAGTTTAAAGGTAGAGTCACATGCCTAAAATATCAAGTTTCACGGAGAGAATTTAACTATAGAGACCTTAGATGACTAACTTGATGAAACCCTAGGTTGACTTGCTTGAGGGAATTTAGAGAGCCTTTTGGAGTTTTTGAGAAGTCACTTAGATTTGTTTCTGAGTGCTAATGACACCCTAATGGGGTTATAAGATATGGGTTTCAATTTGGATAAGAGGGGAAATGTTTAGAATGCCTTTAACTTGAAAGCTCAAAAGTGCTGCCATCGATTATGGGTCAATCATTGACTAGTAGCCACTTCTTACGACTTGTCACCATGAGTCATAACCAAGACAAAACCACCAAGGTACCATATACTGCTGTCATTATGACTCAATGACATGACTCGTAATGTGACCCTATGACTTGTAGGGTCTAGTCGTCATCAACAGAAAAACCTAAATTGGGGTATACACTGGACACCCTATGATTTACACTTAACAACTCATAACAAATCCTTATGAATCTTAGTGAGCCACTCGTACTCATAGTAGAATCTAGCCATAAACTTACTGATTTGGTTACGACTTATCCCAATGACCCATCAAGACACCCTACGACTTATAGGCCAAGTTGTAGTCAAGGCACTGAGTGCAAAATTTCAGGGATTTTCAAGGACCAAAGAACCTGGGGCATTATATGCTCCCCCCTAAGGATGATTCTCCCTTGAATAATAAGAAAAGGCATACTTTAGCATGATTTAACACAAGGCACTCCTACCATTACCCTTAACACAGATAGAAAATAAAGATGTTAAGGAATACACATACCTTAAGCACAATTTTTTACATCGGGGAACAATAACGGATACTTGTACTTCATGTCCTCCTCAACTTCCCAAGTATCTTTCTCAACCTTTTGGTTCCGCCAAGGAACCTTTACCGAAGCCACGTCCTTAGTACGCAATCGACGGACTTGCCAATCCAAGATTTCCACCGAAACTTCCTCATAAGACAAGGAATTCAAAATACCCACCTTTTCTAAAGGAACAACCAATGAAGGATCACCCACACACTTTCTTAACATTGAAACATGAAGAACTAGGTGAATGGATTCCAAACTAGAAGGCAACTCAAATTCATAAGCAACATTACCAACCCTTTTCACAACCAAGTATGGACTGGCATAACGAGAGCTAAGCTTCGTCTTCTTCCCAAACCGCATAACTCCCTTCATGTGACATAACGGGAGCTAAGCTTCTCCTTCTTCTCAAATCGCATCGCTCCCTTCATGGGAGACACCTTTAGGACAACCCAATATCCCACATTAAATTCCAATTTTCTTTACCTCACGTCCGCATAGGACTTTTGGCGACTTTGGGCGGTCTTTAGCCTATCCCTAATCATCTTCCCCTTTTTCATCGCTTGGTGAACCAAATTCGGGCCAAATATCTCAGCCTCATCAACTTTACACCACCCGATAGGAGATCTACATCTCCTACCATACAAGGCCTCAAAAGTTGTCATACCAATGCTAGAGTGATAACTACTGCTGGAAGCAAACTCTATGAGTGGAAAGTGGTCAACCCATATACCACCATAGTCAATTATACAAGCCTGAAGTATATCTTCCGAAACTTGAATCGTCCTTTCTGCTTGCCCATCCATCTGCGGGTGGAAAGTGATACTAAGGGTCACCTTAGTTCCCAAATCTCTCTGAAATAACCTCAAAAAGTGAGATAAGAACTGAGTACCCCGATCAGATATGATGGAAGTGGAGTACCATGCAACTTCACAATCTCCTTAATGAACAACTTAGCATAATCCTCTAAAGAGAAATTTGTCTTCACTAGCAAGAAACGAGCAGACTTAGTCATCTTACCATGATGAACCAAATCGAATCAAACTGCTGGCGAGACCGCAGATTACCGATAACAAAATCCATATGAATTATCTCCAATTTCCATACTAGCAACTCAATCTCTTAAGACAACCCACCAGGACTCAAGTGTTCAACCTTCACTTGCTGATATACCATGCACTTAGCCATAAAATTGGCTACATCCCGCTTTATGTCATTCTACCAATAAATCTCCTTAAGGTCATGATATATCATTGTTGACCCAGGATAAACTGTCTACCATAACTCATGGGCCTCGACCAAAATCCTGCCTCGTAACCCATCAACGTCAGAACACACAATCAGCCTTGGTATTTCAAGATACCATCACCACCAATCTTGAAAACCATCGCCTTCTGCTCGCCCATCATTCTTGATTTACATCAAGATAGGATCCAACACTTGCTTCTCCTTGACCTCAGCTCCAAGAGATGACTTTACCACCTTTTGTTTGATTATACCACCGTTCTCAAAATCCAAGGGATAAACTCCAAGGTTAGCCAAACGGTGAATGTCCTTCACCAACTCCTGCTTCTCTTCATCCACATGAGATAAGCTACCCATAGATAACCTACTACGAGCATCAACAACTATGTTAGCTTTACCTGAGTGGTAATGAAGACTCATGTCATAATCCTTGAGTAGCTCAAGCCACCTTCTTTGCCTAAGGTTTAGCTCTTTCTGAGTGAAGACGTAATACATGCTCTTATGATCTGAAAAGATATCAACATGAATCCCAAAAAAATAATGCCGCCAGATCTTTAATGCAAACACCACAGCTAACAACTCTAAGTCATGAGTTGGATAATTATTTTTCTAAACTTTTAACTACCCAGAAGCGTAAGCTACTAATTTTCCATGCTGCATTAATATGCAACCAAGTCCCACCCAAGACGCATCACAATAGACAAAAAAACCATCAGTACCCTCAGGCAGGTTCAAGACCGGAGCCGAAGTCAACTTATCCTTCAACTTCCTAAAACTGCCCTCACAAGCATCCAATCATAAAAACTTCACCTTCTTCCAAGTCAACTTGGTCAGAGGGGCGACAATAGAGGAGAAGATCTTCACAAACCTTCAATAATACTTGGCTAAACCCAACAAGCTCCAAATATCAATAAGAGTCGTGGGCCTAGGCCACTTCTTAACTATCGCAACCTTTTGTGGATCTACCATGATCCCTTCATAAGTAATAAAATGACCTATATAAGTCACAACATTCAACCAAAACTCACACTTAGAGAACTTAGCATACAAATGTTGATTCTTTATGGTCTATAATACAAGGAAGAGGTGATCCACATGATCCGCCTCACTCTTAGAGTGCATTAAAATATCGTCAATAAAGACAATCACAAACAAATCAAAGAACTGATGAAAAAACCGATTTATAAGATCCATAAATGCTGACTAAGCATTGATCAATCCAATAGACATCACAAAAAACTCAAAATAACCATACTGGGTTTGGAAAGTCGTCTTTGGGATATCCGTCTCCCTGATCTTCAACTAATGGTACCTAGATTGAAGAACGATCTTAGAGAAGAATTTAACACCCTAAAGCTGGTCAAACAAATCATCTATACTTAGAAGAGGGCACTTATTCTTTACCATTACCTCATCCAATTGCCGGTAATCAATACACATTCAAAGGGAACCATCCTTCTTATGCACGAACAAAATAGGTGCACCCTACGGGAACAGACTAGGAAAGGTAAAACCCTTGTCGAGAAGATCCTTGAACTGCTCCTTGAGCTTCTTCAACTCATCTAGAGCCATTGTATATAGAGGTATAGAGATAGGATGAGTATCCAGAACAAGATCAATCTCAAATGCAATCTCCCTATCAAGAGGAATACCAGGAAGATCATCAGGGAAGACTTTAGGAAATTTATTTACCACTAGGATGAAAGGTAAGGAAGGACTCTTCGAGGTATAATCTTTATCCTGAACTAAATGATAGCGACACCCCTTAAAAATTAATTTTTAGGCTCTAAGATATGATATGAACCTTCCCTTAGTCACTAGGGAACTACCTTCCCATTCAATGATTAGTTTATTAGGAAAATTTAATATGACCTTATGGGTCTGACAATCTAAGAAAGCATAGCACGAATACAATTAATCCATCCCTAATATGATATCAAAATCAACCATGTCTAACTCTATCAGATCAACCAGAGTTTCTCTATTACCAACAGACACCACACAACCCCTATAGACTCTTTTAGCAACCACAAATTTACCTATCGAGGTAGAAACAAAAAAGAGGTTCGAAATACACTCAGGACCGAATCCAAAATGCACAGCCACAAATGTAGTAACATAAAAGAGATTGGACCTCAGATCAAGAAAATAGTACACATCACCGGAAAAGAGTTTCAACATACCAGTAATGATATCAGGTGATTCCTTGTACTCCTAACGAGTAGTGAGGGCATAGAGAGAGTTTCGACTAGTGTCGAAGCCAAAAGAAGAAGTAGCACCCCTTAGTGTAGAAGCTGATGTAGCAACAACACGAATCTTATTTTCCCCAGAAGTAACTCTAGAAGGAAAATCTGTCTACATATGACCAATCTAACCACATTTAAAACACTTGTTCCTCTCTTCTTTACAAATACCATAATGCACCTGACTATAGAATCTATAAGGAGGATATGATGAAGCTGACTGAGCTTCACTAGCTTGAGACTAGGCACCATGTTCCCTAAAACCATCACCACTCTGTATACGACAATTATTCAATGGCTTCGAGTAGGGAGCACCCGTAGAGTAAGAACCAGAGTTACCCCACTTCTTCTTAGACTATTTTTCTCCAACTTTACCACTTTACTGCTGACCTCCACCCTGATCCGGGTAGCAAAACTTCTTATTCTGACTCTCTCCAATTTCATCCTTTTTTTTCTTCTTTTTTTTTCTTCGACTTACTACATATAAACCACAAGACGAGAAAGATCCATGTCCTTGTTTAACAAGGAAGCCTTACTCTCCAAAATCAAGTCTCAGGATAACCTGGAAGTGAACTTCCTCATCCTATCCCTTATGCTAGTCACCAACTCCAGAGCATACCGAGATAACTAGTGGAATTTCAAGGCATACTCCTACCTGTCATCCTGCCTTGCCTCAGATTTATGAATTCCTTAGACTTCTCCACCCCCAACTCTTGAGGAAAGAAACAATTAAGAAAAGAACTAATGAAGTCGTCCCATAGAGGGGACTCAACATTATTGCCCCTAAGATTCTTCCAGTCTTCATACCATTGGTATGTTACATCCTTTAACTGATAAGCTACAAATTCTACACCCCCTCAATAACATGCATCGCATGAAAGATTTTTTCTATCTCATCAGTGAAATGTTGAGGATCTTCCTAAACTTTAGAACCAGTGAAAACAGGAGGACTCAATCTCATGAATTGGCCAACTCTAGTAGCCTCGGAGGATAGAGCAACAAAAGAAACCCGCTCAGTCTAAGACGCCACCAACTAGGTAAGCAAATAAATTGACTAGAAAACCAGACATTAGACACGCCAGCCTGGGATGCCTGAAGAGAGACACGAGGTACTGGTGGATCTCCATCAGGGCAATCAGAAAAAGTGACCCTAGGGAGGGTCTGAACTCCTAGAGTAGGATGAGCTCCATCCACATTGTCCTTAAATGGGACAGAAAAGTTTCCACATTTATCAGATCTTTTTGGAGGCATGATCTGAAAGGCGAACAAATGGGGATTAGAGAGATTCAAGACCTTAGAGTCTATAGCATTAAAGTATAACAACAAGAAATGGAAATATTTCTAAATATCTCATAGCCTCCCCCTTATAAGTGTGGCGCCCTACACACCCATAAATGAGACTCTACATGACACGGCTTTGTTGGACACCCAGTAACACTAAACATAGACTCAGATATCATCTTTGACACAACGCAAACCAGGGCTTGGCCATGACTGGCATCTCATGTCCCACGTGAACCGGAGACCACCCCCTACACCTAACTAAGCAAACATAACATTTTCAATATTGGATGAAATCCTAACATATAACAAGATAAATTCAAGAACAATTAATACTTCTATAATCAACAACTAACCACAAGCCAAAACAACCGACCAATTCCACCCAAGTCCAAAGTAATCCAATAAAGCCTTCTTGAAATGAATCAAAACTGTACATTAATAAAATATCGGGACATGGCCTCGACTATAGCCAAAAACTAGTCTAAATATTCTAAAACTTAAGAGACCAAAACATGAATGGTAGTCTTTCGCTGTATGGAAGCTTGACACTTTAATGTCAATTCATGAGTTGATCCCAAATCTTAATCACTGAGAAAGAGAAGTAGAAGTATGGCCAGTTCCTGTATCACATGGGTGATATAACATCTAAAGATGGTTAGCGGTTAGAGCGCTAGTATGTAACTCAGGGATACGGGATATCATAATGCCATGATCAATAGTTCAATATCATTTAGAATCTAATGCATATAATCAAATGCATATACATAAATATATATCACATGCCAGAATAGGGATCAACGACTTAACATGCATTTTAAAACCTTAGTCTGGATTGTGTAGCTCAACCATCCTAATATACAAGGCACCTACGAGCTATATGGTCACAACTCTTCGCCGCCTGGTAGGGCCCCAGTATGTGTTGTCGCACGAATCAGAGGGTATACGTATGCACTTTGGGGGACTCAAACCTCTCTACATATCAAGGTAACATGAGCACCAAATCATGTAATGAGTTATAGGGGACTCAAACCTCCTAATCATATAGTAGTAATAATAGGGGGACTCAAAGCACCCTGTCATATAAACCCCTGCATTGGCACTCGTGGTTTCCAGTGTTGGTCTCTCGAACCTCCACTTTCATGACTCAGCTACACAATCCTATTTAAAGACCAATTAAAATAATTATGACACAATCCCATTCATTGAACCACAATACATATTTAGGCATACATTAGTGGTATCGTCATACTAACTACACTTGCAAAGTAACATCAACATGCCAAGATAATTTCATTACTTGAGGAATTCACAACCCATCTTGGTTTAATTATGTAATAGTTTTTGAAAACACCAACCCACAAGGTTCAATCCACATCATAATGCAATAGTTCAAGAATAGTTAAATTCCCACATTTCTCATAACTAAAAATAACTTCACAATATGGGGTTGGGGTCATAACCACTTCAAAAGTCATAAGTTTGGGAAATCACAATCCCTTTGTTTATTTACCAAAACCATACACCCACAAGATCAAAACCATAGTCAAATCATGAGTAATGCACAACAAAACCATGGGAAAATAATTAACTTACCATTCATGTCAAAACCCTTAATTATATTAAAACCTTACTTTTAATCACGTAAATAACCATGTACTTTCATACAATAGAGATATTAAGTTTAAGGGTAGAGTCACACACCTAAAAGTTTAAGTTTCACTGAGAGAATTTAACTCTAGAGCCCTTAGATGACCAACTTGATGAAACCATAGCTTGACTTGCTTGAGTGAATTTAGAGAAACTTTTGGAGTGTTTGAGAAGTTACTTTGATTTATTTTTGAGTGCTAATGACACCATAAAGGGGTTATAAGATATGGGTTTTAATTTGGATGAGAGGGGAAATGTCTAGAATGCCCTTAACTAGAAAACTTAAAAGTTCCACCATCTACAATGGGTCAACCATTGAGTAACAACCACTCCTTACAACTCATCACCACGAATAATAAGCAAGACAGAACCACCAAGGCACCGTACATTGTTGTTCTTATGACTCAATGACATGACTCATAATATGACCCTACTACTCATAGGGTCCAGTTATATATGTAGTCAACATAGAACCCAAATTGGGGTATACATTGGACACCCTATGATTTGCACCTAACTACTCATAACAAATCCTTACGACTCTTAGTGAGCCACTCATACTCAGAGCAGAATCTAGCCATAAAATTATTGATTTGGTTATGACTTATCCCAATGATCCATCAAGACACCCTATGACTTATATGCCAAGTCATAGTCAAGAGCGTGAGTGCAAAATTTTAGGGATTTTCAACGACCAAAAAACATAGGTGTTATAGTTTTTATCATTTTTATTTGGGTAAGCTTCTAAACCTATCTTTTAATCAATACCCATTGATTATATTACAAAAACCGTCTTTACAACTTGAATTATAAACTTGAAAGTTTAGGTTTTACCTAGTAAAGTAAAAAATGAGTATTTTGAAGGATTTTAACCTGATTTCACTCAGGATTTTTATAGAATTTTAGATTTAGAACTCTTAAACTCCGGGAAAAGTCATTCTTTATAAAAAAGAATCTAGTTTAACCCTTTTAATTTTGGGGTCAATTTTCAAGGTGATTTTGGATTCAAAACTAAAGTATGCCAATATTAGTATCAATAGTTATATTTATGTATAGAAAACATTTGATAGATTAAGAGAAATCTAAACTTTTTGAAAAGGGAATGCTTTATGTTAAAGGGTCGAGGCTTGTGTCTCTAGCTTTCATGGTAGGTTATGGCTTAACTTTATTTAGGATTGACTGGGTAGATAAATATTCATGTAAAGCATGATTTGTGTCGAGTGTAATCTCATTGTTTATATTATTTAGGATTGATTATTATTATTATGATGCCCGATTGGGGATTGTGCTGACTTTATTATTGATTAGAGGGCTTATTATTATTGTGATGCCCTAGTGGGTGATTGTGTCGACTTTATTATTGATTAATGAGCATATTATCATTGTGATGCTCGATGGATTATATTGAATTCCCTAGTGTTTTTCACGATTCTTTACTATTGTGTCTACATGAGGTTCTTGTATCATGATTTATTGAGATTTAGCTGACTTGAGTTTATTTATACATTGAACTGATTATTGTATGTTGTTAATTTTTCTATTATCATGCATACTCTATTATCACTAGTTTTCATGGAAGTGGTACTACTATAGAACCTGGATTTCTTTACAAAAGAAAATGAACCATTTTATAAAATATCTTAGCTGAGGGAAGTTCTAGCAAGGTTGAGTAATGAGATTATGATTAGTATATGGATTGTGAACACCCCAAGGGTCCTCTCTTGGAAGCTTACGCTTGGAGGTCGTATACAAAGGGAACATGCAAATATCACATTCACACCATATCATTATATTGCACTATATTGCATCTCTTATAAGTTTGTAATATTGTGTTTTGGATATCTTTATACATGATTTGTTATACCTATATTATTATCGAGATTGTACCATTATATTGTTAGGAGCACAACAACTTAATCTGCTGGGAATTTTTTGTGTCAAAGATGGTTACGTCACTCGTAGTATTATATTACTTATTTAGTTATCTACTTAGCCCGATCGACCTATTATTCCTTTTAAGTATAAGTGGACCATACTCGCTCTTACTTTGCGGTAGCCTTTTGGTATAGATCCTAGTTCAAGTGTCATTAGCTATTCTTGATTCATGAAATTGAGGGATCTATTAGAGTTGTGGTGATCTCCCTGTCCTGAGCATGTTCCCATCATTATTTGTATTTTTCTTGCCTTTACTTTATTTTAGAGACAAATAGTTGTGTATTCATACTTTATGATAATTTTAGAGTTGCTCTTACTCATAAAACTAGACTTTTTGGTTATTTGAGTTGTATTGTCTAGATATTTGTCTTTGTTTTTATATTAGCTTGACTTTATTGAATAGTCTTGTGTTTTACTTTATTAATTATCTTCTTTCTCATTATTATCTTATTTTAGGATTAATTACCAAGGTTGGGTCAGGGTAGGTTCTATCATGACCTCAGGATTTTGGGTTGCGACAAGTTGATATTAGAGCACTAAGTTTCCTTATCTTATGAGTAAAACAGGAAAATGTCTAATAGAGTCTCGTAGGTCAATACATTGACGTTTGTATCTAGCTTGGGGATGTTATGAAACATTTAGGAAAATTGTCTAATGTTATTCCTTATTGTGCATATTTTTCATACTCAGTATTCTAAACTTGTATCTCACTCTGTCTACGCAAATGGTGAGAGCTCAATTAAGAATTACTGGTGATATTAAGCCAACACTCATTGTAGAGGCACGATTAGGGGATAAGGTAAGTGTCACCACCTAGATCATGTAAAGTTAGGGCATGAAAAGTGGCTTCAACTAGAGAGTGTGCTAAAACAACCTCTGTTAAGCCAATGGTTAAGCATATTAATAGGGCTTTTCAGTAAGAGGGTGCTATGTTATCCCAGATCCCCCAGGGTTTCTTTGCTACTCCAGTGTTGCAGGATGTTCTAATTCAACTTTTGATCCACTTGGATGTAACCTATCAAATATGTACTCTATCGGGTACACCATATGGTTCTTAGATGAGTGAGGGTTTTCAGCCACTTGGCTAGGTTCCTATCTAGGTTTTTCAAACTCCTGAGGTATAGCTAACCGTTTTTGTGGCCCATAGGTTGAGGTGTTACCTTCTATACATGTTTCTCCACTTATGGTTTCTCATCTAGTGATGTATGCTGTTGAGTAGAAGAGGTTTGAGAGATGTATGAGATTGTCCCCTACATAGTATAGTGGTGCTATCGGGGAATATGCATATGAGTTCTTCATCTATTTTAGAAGAGGTTGCATAAACTCAATTTTCTTGAGTCTCATAGCATTAATTACACCATCATTTAGTTAACTAACACAACAAAACAACCGTAGAGGTCCTTTATTTGTTGTAGGCTAGTGGGTTCTCTTCATTTTACATAGGCTTAGTTTTTAGAGATTTTCCTTAAGAGGTATGTGCCCTTCAAATTAAGGGATATGTTGAGGGATGAGTTTGATGACTTGAAGTAGGGCTTCATAATTATTTCTTATTATGAAGTTCATTTCTATGCTTTATTTAGAATCTCACAGTGTAATTTGTCAAGCGTGTTTGTCAAGCAGGAGATGTCATGTGTGTGATGAGTTTGGTCACATAGATAGAGATTACCTTAGATGTGTGCCAAGTCCTCCAAAATAGAGTTTATTTCTTCAATTTTGTCATGCAAAAATTCCTCTTGCTTAAGAGGGTGCACAGAGTTATAGAGGTAGATCTTGAGGTACTAGGGGTGGAGCTCAGGGAGATTGTGGTATTGAATGAAGAGTTGCTCAGTCTAGAGGCAGACACAAGAAGTGTTATAATTTACTTGGAAGACCTAAAGTAGAGACGTCTTATGCTATCATCACAGGTATCTTCCCAATTTGTCATCATCCTACTTCAGTTTTTTTTGACCCTAGGTCTATATTTTTTTTATGTATGTGAATATTTTTCTTTTAGTATTGATTTTATGTGTAAGTCCATTACCATACCCATTCATGTTTCTACCCTATTAGGTAATTCTTTAGTGGTGGATCTAGTTTGATCATGTTAAGTGACTCTTTAGGGCATGGCACTTGGGTAGATTCGATCATTCTTGATGTGGTCAATTTTGATGTTATTTTGGGTATGGATTGGTTGGCTTCTTACCATGCATTTCTAGATTATTATGCCAAGACCGTTACTTTAGTCATGCTAGATGTATTAAGGTTATATTAAAAGGTACTCCTAGTTTGTATCCTAAATAGGTTATATCTTTTCTTCATGTTTGTCGAATAGTAGAGAAGGAGGTGTCTGTCTTACTTGGCTTATGTATAGGATACCAGTGTTGATTCATGACATCCTTTGGATTTTGTGATATTGTTAGGGAGTTTATAGATATGTTACCTATATACTTGCCTAGTGTTCCTTAGAATAGGGATATCAGTTTTTCTCTTAATGTGGATTCAAATAATATGCCCATTTATCTTTGTCCTTATAGGATGGCCCATGCAGAGTGGAAGAAATTGAAGGAGCAATTGTAAGAGCTATTCAGTAAATGGTTATTAGATTGAGTTTTCATCTTAGGGTGCTTCTATTTTGTTTATTAATAAGAAGGATAGGACCTTGATGATGTGTATTGAATATCAGTAGTTGAACAAAATGACGATCAAGAAGAAATATCCTTTTTCACGTATGGGTAATTCACTTGATTAGCTCTAGGGTGCGATAGTGTTCTCTAAGATTGACTTGCAATCTGGTTACCATTAGTTGAAGATAGAGATTTGGATATTACAAAGACGACTTTTAGGATGCGGTATGGCCACTATGAGTACTTGGTTATGTCTGAGGGTTTTCCAATACCCCAATAACATTTATGGAGTTCAAAAATAGGGTGTTTCAGCCTTATCTTAATTTTTTTATATTTATTTTCATTGATGATATCTTGGTTTATTCCTTAAGTGAGAGAGAGCATGTGTAGCATTTGACTGTCATAGTCAGAGGTTGAAAGATGAGCACTTGTATGCCAAGTTCTTCAAATATGAGTTTTGGTTGGATTTAATGTCTTTATCGGGTCTTGTGGTGACCAAGAATGGTATCATGGTCAATCTAACAAAGTTAACTGCTGTGCGAGATTAGGCTAGGCCTACTTCCCCTATCGAGATTTAGAGTTTTATTGGGTTAGAAAGCTACTATCAATGGTTTGTAGAGGGCTTCTCTTTAATCGTAACCCCTTTAGCTAATTGACTAGAAAAAGTTTATTTTTAGTGGTCAGACGAGTGTGAGAGAATCTTTCAAAAGGTTAAGAAGTTGCGGACTTCAACTCTTATCTTGACTTTGCTTGAAGAGGGCATAATTTTTGTAGTATATTATGATACTTCTAGAGTTGACTTGGGTGGTGTGTTGATGCAAAAAAGGCAAAGTCATAGCTTATGCTTCTCGATAGTTTAAAGTCCATGAGAAGAAAAACCCTTCTGATGATTTGGAGTTGGTGTCGTTCGTGTTAGTGTTGAAGTTATGTTGTCACTATTTACATGGGTATTTTTGAGAGATGTTGACCATCGCAACATTTAGTACTTCTCAACCAACTAGATTTTAATATAAGACAACGTAGGTGGTTGAATTTACTTAATGATTGTGACATCAATATTCTTTACCATCTGAGTAAAGCTAATATGGTGGATGATGCCTTGTGCCAAAATGTGTTTAGCATGGGGAGTTTGTCTAATATTTTGGTGGAAGATTGTCCTTTGGACTTAGACATTCAATCTTTGGTCAACCAGTTGATTAGACTTGATATTTCAACATAAGGGTGTGTTTTCGCTTGTGCCGAGGCTAGATTCTTATTAATGGAGTATATTTAAGCTCGATAGTTCAATGATGAAAAGTAGAGAGTGATTCATGGTAAAGTATTCAGTGGCAAAGAGAAGATGTCATTTCCTGAGTTCAAGGGAATTTTGAGGATTTGTGGTTGATTTTTTTATGCCAAAGGTTAGTGACTTGATTAGATTGATTTTGGAGAGGCTTACAGTTCAAGGTATTCTATCTATCTAGAAGCAACTAAGATGTCCCATGCCTTAAGTAACACTATTGATGGTGCAGGATGAAGAAGCATACTTAGAGTTTGTGCTAAGTGTCTAAATTGTCAATAGGTAAATTATAAGCATCAACGATTGGGTGGTATGATACAATAAATGCTTGTCTAATAGTGGAAATGGGAGCGGGTTACTGTGGACTTTGTGATTGGTTAGCCCCCAACATTGAGGAAGTTTGTTCCATTTGTGTGATTCTAGATAGGTTGATCAAATTAGTGCACTTTGCACTTGCATTACAATGTAGAGAAGTTGTCCAAGATCTACAATCGAGAGATTGTTTGGATACAAGGTGTGCCTATTTCTATTATTTCTGATAGAGTTACTTTGTTTACCTTGAATTTTTGGAGTTCTATATAGTATAAGTTGGGGACCCAACTAGAGATAAGTATGACATTTCATCCTTAGGTGGATGGAAAGTCGGAGAGGACTATTTAGGTGATAGAGGACATACTTTAGGCATATGTGATGGATTTTGGTGGCCATTGGTTGTCGTTAGAGGAGTTCACCTATAACAATAGTTACCATTGTAGTATTTAGATAACGCCTTTTGAGGCTTTGTATGGGAGAAGGTGTAGATGCCCCATGGGATGATTTGAATCCTCCGAGGTTAGGCGTTAGGGTACTCACTTATTTTGAGACTCAATGGTTCAAGTGAAATTTATTCAGCAGAGGCTTGTGGCTTCCTAGATTAGATAGAGAAGTTACACTAATTGATAGGATCATGATTTGAAGTTCATGCTGGGCGAGTGGGTTTTCTTGAAAGTGTCACCCATGAAGGGTGTGATGAGGTTTAGGAAGAAAAGAAAGCTTAGTTCGAGGTTTATCAGGCCTTTTGAGATTCTTAAGAAGGCTGGGGATGTAGCCTATAGGTTGGTTTACCTTCGATCCTACCAACTATTCATCTAGTGTTCCATGTTCGATGTTAAAGAGATATTGTCATGATGATTATCGTATGATCTAGTGGGATTTGGTTGCTTTACACCATGATTTCACCTTTGAGGAGGAGCACAATACTATTTTTGATAGGCAGACTAGAAAGTTAAGATCCATGAATATTGATTCAACGAAAGTTCAGTTGAGATATCATCCGATTGAGGAGGCTACATGAGAGATTAGTCTAATAAGCAAAGTAGATATCCCCTACTTTACACTGGTTCAGTTACTGTCCATGCTTTTTATTTGAGGATGAATGCGCATTTTAGTGGTGGATAATGTAACAAATATCATGTTGAAATTTAGAATTTTCTATGTTTTGACCATTTTTACCCTTCCTCATTATTTCTTTATTTCATATATGAGTTGCGGGGAAAGTGGGAATGGTTCTCAAAGAATTTGGGAGTGATTTAGATGAGTTTGTGGTTTTGAGTAGAGTTTAAGGTGACATAGTTGACTTAAGTCAATATTTTGAGATCCGAGTATTGAATTATAATTCTGCCAATTCCATCAGTTCTGGAATACCAATTTTGTGTTAGTTGTGTGGTTGGTTTGGCTATCGAGTCCTTATTATGATTTATGAGTGTTTGAGTGAGAATCTAGTTTTATTAGCATAGAGTTAGTATCGGTGGAAATTGTCGATAAGACCTCTTTTTATAAATCCTATGATTCTATTGAGTCCGAATCATTAAATTTATCCCAGTAGAATTATTGGTTTTTTTGTAGGGTCCCAAACGAATCTCGAGGGTCCATTCAAAGAATTTTTTCACATGGAATTCTACAGGTGCACAATTGCTGGTGCACTAGCACACCTAGTGGTCCCTTTGCTCTCACATAATCAGGAGCTCGCGCATATGGTGAAGCACTCATCTGGTCACTGTGCGTGCAACCTATTTTACCTCACATGCATAGGGCAAGTGTCAGTCTGGTATCATTTTTCTTCTTCTCTCGCATAAAAGGGGTGGTGCGCATACGAAAGTACACTCACCTGAACAATATAAATACTCCCTCCTCCATCTTGAACACCATTTACATGTTTGAGAAATATGATTTTGTTAGAATCCAAGAGGGTTTTTCATCACCATTATATGGGTTAGCTTCTAAACCTATTTTTTAATTATTAACATTGATTATATTGCAAAAATATCTTCAAAACTTGGAATTTAAACTTTAAATTTTGGATTCTACCCAGTAAAGTGAAAAATGAGTATTTCAATGATTTTAACCCAGTTTTTGATAGCATTTGAGATTTAGAACCCTGAAATTATGACAAAAGTAAATCTTTATAAAAAGTCTAGTTTTACCTTTTTATTTTGAAGTCAAATTTTTAGGTGATTTTGAACCTGAAAATAATGTATGCCAATATGGAATACAATAGACTCCTATTTATGTATAGAAATGGTTTTTGATAAGATGGAGACAATTCTAAAGCCGCTTACTACGGAAAGTTTTTGTGTTAAGGGTTTAGGCTCGTGTATTTAGATTTTGAGGTAGGTTATGACTTGGCTTTCTTCAGACTTTTCTAGGTAGATAAATCTTCTTGTAAAACATGTATGAGTTGGGTGTAATCACATTGTTAACATTGTTTGGGGTTGATTACTATTAATGTGATGTAGCACCCCATAATTTTACCTAGTTTAAATTCGTCCCTAAAATGTCAAAGACTTGCCTTAAAGATAAATCCACCTTTATACATGTGGAATTTTTAAGATTTTGACTTTTCATTGTGTGGGAAATTGAATAAGCTTTCCATCGATACCAAATTCGCCCAAATCTGACTCCCGGGCAAAGAGTTAGAGCTATTTTAGTGAGTCAGTGTATCACCTAGTACTTTAGCCCATCGCAGAGCCAACTAAAATGGCATTTGTCAAAAACCAGTAGGCCTCCATGATATTGGCATATCGCACCAAGGGTCAATTTCAGAATTTTCAATTTCCAGTGCACCAACGCGATACCACCGTGTGGCGGTGCCCTTCCAGTTTGCATCTAAGGTGGCAATGCGATACCACCGCATCGCACCACCAAACAGTTTCCCAGTCGTCTACTTTTCATTGAGCTGGCGCGATATCACCGCATTACGCCAACATTTAAAATCGAGATTTTTATTCAGGTTCCGTTATTTAATTTTAGGGACCATTTAGTAGGTTCTCAAAGCCCCTAATCAACATAAATATAGGATTTATACCCTTAATAGCCAAAATTGTTCATTATGTTCACTATTCCTCAAGAACAAAAACACACTCTCTCATATTAGCAAACCCTAGTCTCAAGAATCAAGGTTAATCCCAAGAATCTCTCCAAAAACTCCAAGAAACTCATGAATTAAGGTATGTTAGATGTTTATTAATGGGTCCCTTCCACCCATAAAGCCCAAGAGTCTCTTTTCAAAGTACAACATTATGTATCTATTAGTTTTTCATGATTTACCTGAATTGAAGTTCATGTTTATGTTGTTGTTAGGTGTTGATTTATGTTTTAGATTACAAGTTCCAAGATTTGATCCTAGTATGTGATGATTTGCATGATGTTCATGATAAGCCTTTCAAGTTGCAAGTTTATTGATGTGGCTATGATACTTAGATATAGTAATTATTGTATAACAAAAGCATGCTCCCCATATGTTTGATAAAATGCCTATGTGAATGAAGTAGTGTCATTATAGCATGACAACATGAGATCCCCTTTTATGTACAAGTTAATGCATGCTAAGTGTTTGATGAAAGACCTTAGTGAATTAATCATGACATAATAATTTGCATTCCTGTTCATGTACAAGTTTATGACTTTCAAGTGTTTAAAGAAATGGCTTATTGATTGTGTTGTGAATGATAGACTATTGTAATGTTATTCAAAAATTGTCATGCTTTATATTATCCATGCTATCGAGTCTTGGGGGTATTTAATACTAGAAAGTTTAGCTGTTTTCCTAGAGCCAGTGTCAGTAACAGAATAGTCTCAGTCATGTCACACTCAGTAGTACTCTCATTCAGTTTCAGAACTCAGTATAACTCAGTCCATTATAGAACTTAGGAAAACTCAATAATCTCAGTATCTGTCCAATCCAGTTTCAGTAATCAGTTCAGAAACTCAGTAGCATTCAGTCAGATAACAAAGTTCAGTAGTATTCCATCAGTCAATGGAACCCAGTGAACTCAACTAGAATAGTTAGTAACATGATCAGTAACAGATTCATCCCAGTCTAGTACAGTCTAAGAATCAGTTCAGTGTCTATTCAGTTAGGAGTAGGATTCAGCACCGAGCGAAAGAAGGGATGATGACTTCCCTATCAGTTAGGGTAAGTCCTTAGTAGCAGTCCCTGTACTCTAGAATTGCATAGCCAGCGTAGGATGAGGAGTCACACGTCAGATTAAGGCTTGGCTACCTCCCAGGGATCACCCGTCAGATTAGGCTTGACTTTCTGTTTAGGGTCACCCATCAGATAGGATTGACCACAAGAATGTCTTTACCCGTGGCACGGTACTGGCATCCTTCTTACTGGGGTTACCGGTTTGACCCCAAATTAGCTAAAAGGGGCATGTCGGTTAGATGATTACCTCCGACAGTCTTAGTTTCAGTCTCAGTCTTCAGAATAGAACTTAATTTAGCATTACAAAAATTGGGACTATCAGATTTAGTAACTCTGCTCAGTAAAGAACTTATATAGTTCTACAGAATTAGGACTGTTAGATACAGTCAATCAGTTTCAGTATCAGCAGATTCAGTGATCACCCGCTAGATAGGCCTGATCTCAAGGGTCACCCGTTAGATAGGATCGACCCCACAGTAGTCATCAGTAATCTAGTACTAGTAGACCCTGTTATCAGTATTACAGTGTTAGTAAACTCAGATAACAGTTAGACAGTGTTCGAAACTCAGTAGTCAGTGTCATTACGACTTCAGTTACAATTTATATACTCATGCATGTATTCTCACTCAGTCATGTTTACGTTACTTAGTCAGTTATAGTTCATGCATATGGATCCTTGCATTCAGCCTTACCTTATCTAGCATACCAGTATATTCCCACATACTGACACATACTTTTTTCTTGCACTATGGTGTTTTATACCATAGGTTCATATGTACGGGATCCCAAGCATCCTTAGCAGTTCAAATTCAGCTAGTAGCAGTAGACTTAGAAGTGAGTCCTCATCATTCGAGGATGTTCTTTATTTCATTATTGCGTTAGATTCAGTATTTCAGTAGATGGAGTTAGTTGGGGGATTGTCCCATCAACTCCTTATTCAGACAGTTTAGAGGCTTTTCAGACTACAGTATTTTCAGAAAATTGTTTTGGTTTTGGTATTATTATACCTTATATAGTTGTATTTTAGTTTTGAACCTTATGTCAAGTTTTCCACCAGATTTCCATATTTTACAGTATGTTATTCAGTGCTCAGTTACAGATATCAGTCATGGGTTAGCTTGTGGTCCTTCGGGATTATGAGCACCGTGTAGCATTTGGGGTTCAGAATTTGGGGCGTTACAAACTTGGTATCAGAGCCTAAGGTTCAACAGTGTCCTAGGACGTCTGAAAGCCGCATCTAGTAGAGTCTTGTGCAAGTGTGTGTGGTGCACCACACTTATGGACATGAGGCTATAGGATGTTTGAGGAAAAAGTTTCCCTTTTTTCAAGTCTCAGATCGTGCTATAGAAAGGTCCTTTAAGAAAGTTACACAAATTCTCATCTTTTTCTATCTTTGCCAGCCTGCCTTGTTTTCAAGGTAACGAAAACAATTAAGATCGATCAATTCTTATTGATAAAGATTTCTCAGGCAGTTCCTTATAGACAATTATGGGATTTTATGTAGGCTTGAAAGTATCCCTAAGCGCCCTTATCAGTAAGAAATATTTCATTCATGATTCATGAAAAATCATGCATTTAGACAAACTCAGGTGTTCTTTTAGATCCCTCCTCAGAATCCTATGATAGTATATGGACTAGAGTTAAAAGTAAGGACCTAGGGGTTTAACAACAGTAAAATAGGAATAGTATTATCTAAATTTGAGCATATTATATTTTATGGGGCAAGTTGTATGAAAGGTGAATTAGTAGGCTTGAAGCAGTGTATGCAAGAACTTAAGTTTGTTGATTTGAAATATATGTTTGGATGTGATATTTGCAAGCTATGATGAAATTAGTATGGTTATTAAATATTTGCGGGTATCCATGTTATGTGTTAGATTCTAAGTTTGAATCTTTGAAGATTGAGCTAGTAGAAAAAAGAGTGAGAATTCTAAGATTTGTCGGTGTTGATGTTGCTATATGATGCTTGTTGGGGCCATTAAAATCTAATAATTGTGTATCAAAAGAAAGTACTAGCAGTGGACCTTACGTTATCAATAATAGTCCTTCAAAAGATGTTTAATGTTTATAAGTATTGTTATACCCCAAACTCTAGAAGTAAAGTGGTGACAACTCAGTTTAGAATTGTTTCTTAAGTGGTTCACAACTTTAGAATAATGGCTTTAAGCTAAGGGGGAGATAGTAGTATAGTACATGGTAGAAAAACTATGCATACTCACAGTTCCTAGTATAAGGAGTTTCAGTTCACTCTGTAATACGAGTCAGGTTCTATAAGTACAAAAATTCCAAACTCGATTCATGCAGTTCATGAAACACGTATTCATGTTTCCCAATATGCTCAGTTCACATGACTTATGCTACACTCTTAATGGTCTGTGAAGTTCAGTTGTGTTAGGTGTTCCTCAGTACCTCAGTCGATTCAACATTCTTCGAGGGACATAGTGTCCCAAAGGGGAGATGCCTTATAATCCCCATGCTTTTATGTCCAAAACCTTCCATTTCTTTTCCATGAATCGAATCCATTTTGAGGTAGTGGGTACTCATAGTTGACCCTATAGTTCCAATCTAAACTGTAAGCTATGTACTCAAGGGCTCAGTTTAGTTCACGATATTCAGTTCGTGTATCATGTTCAGACTCATTCATGCCCTCATGTTCCTATTCATTCATATTTAGTAAGTCACTCAGGTTCAGTTAGATTCGGCTTAAGGTTCAGTTCTATGTTTAATTGTAGCTACAATCTTAGTATCAGTTACCGTTGCATATTCAGTCATGCATTCATGAATCAGTTCAGACATGTACTCGTGCATCAGATATGCATATTCAGTATGAAAACTCAACTTATACATAGCTTTAGGCATGTAATCGTGCATCAGATATGCATGTTTAGAATGTAAGTTCAGTCCATCAGACCAGTCACGTAATCATACTTCAGTTGTGCATATCTAGTTCAGTACGTAAGCTCAGCCTGTTAGTACTCTCTTAGCTTAACTAGCCACATTCGAGGATGAATGTTCCCAAGGGGGAGATATTGTAACACCCCATACTTTTACGTAGCTTAAATTCATCCCTAAAATGTCAAAGACTTACCTTAAAGATGAATCCACCTTTATACATGTGGAATTTTCAATAGTTTGATTTTTCATTGTGTGGGAAATTGAATAAGCTTTCCATCGATACCAAATTCGCCTAAATCCAACACTTGGGCGAAAAGTTAAAGCCATTTTAGTGAGACAATGTAACACCTGGTACTTTAGCGCGTTGCGAAGCCAGCTAAGATGGAATTTGTCAAAAGCCAGTAGGCCTCCGCGATATTGGCGCATCACGTCAAGGCTCAATTTCAGAATTGTTAATTTCCAGTGCACCAACACGATCCCACCGCGTCGCGGTGACCTTACAGTTTGCATCCAAGGTGGCAATGCGATACCACCGCGTCACACCACCAACCAATTTACCAGTCGTCCTCTTTCCATTGAGTTGGCGCGACATCACCGCATCGCGCCAGCATGCAAAATTAGGATTTTTGTTCAGGTTCCATTATTTAATTTTAAGGACCATTTGGTAATTTCCCAAAGCCCCTAATTAGCCTAAATACGGGATTTAAACCCTTAATAGACAAAATTTCTCATTATGTTCACTATTCCTCAAGAATAAAAGTACACTCTCTCAAATTAGCAAACCCTAGTCTCAAGAATCAAGGTCAATCCCAAGAATCTCTCCAAGAACTCTAAGAAACTCATGAATTAAGGTATGTTAAATGTTTATTAATGGGTCCCTTCCACCCATGAAGCCCAATAATATCATTTCAAAGTACAAGATTATGTATCTATGAGTTTTTCATGATTTACCTGAATTGAAGTTCATGTTTATGTTGTTGTTAGGTGTTGATTCATGTTTTAGATTACAAGTTCCAAGATTTGATCCTAGTATGTATTGATTTGCATGATGTTCATGATAAATCCTTCAAGTTGCAAGTTTATCGATGTAGCCATGATACTTAGATATAGTAATTGTTGTATAACCAAAGCATTCTCCCCATATGTTTGATAAAATGCCTATATGAATGAAGTAGTGCCATTATAGCATGTCAACATAAGATCCCCGTTTATGCACAAGTTAATGTATGCTAAGTATTTGATAAAAGGCCTTAGTGTATAAATCACGATATACTAATAATGATTCCTTTTCATGTACAAGTTTATGACTTTCAAGTTTTTGAAGAAATGCCTCATTGATTGTATTATAAATGATAGACTATTGTCATGTTATTTAAAAATTGTCATGCTTTATATTATCCATGCTATCGAGTCCTGGGGGTATTTAATACTAGACAATTTAGTTGTTTGCCTAGAGCCAGTGTCAGTAACTGAATAGTCTCAGTCAGGTCACACTTAGTAGTACTCTCAGTCAGTTTCAGAACTCAGTAGAACTCAGTCAGTTATAGAACTTAGGAAAACTCAGCAATCTCAGTATCAGTCCAATATAGTTTCAGTAATTAGTTCAAAAATTTAGTAGCATTCAGTCAAATAAAAAAATTTAGAAGTATTTCTTCATTCAACGGAACCCAATGAACTCAGCTAGATCAGTCAGGTAACATGATCAGTAATAGATTCATCCCAGTCTAGTACAATCTAAGAATCAGTTCAGTGTCTATTCAGTTGGGAGTAGGATTTAGCACCGAGCGAGAGCAGGGATGATGACTTCCCCGCCAGTTAGTATAAGTCGTTAGTAGTCGTACCTGTACACCAGAACTACGTAGCCAACACAGGATGAGGAGTCACCCATCAGATTAAGGCTTGGCTACCTCTCAGGGGTCACCCGTCAGATTAGGCTTGACTTCTTGTTCAGGGTCATCCATCAGATAGGTTTGACCACAGTAGTATCTTTACCCATGGAACGGTACTGACATCCTTCCAACTGGGGTTATATGTTGGATCCTAAATTATCTAGAAGTGGCATGTTGGTTAGATGATTACCTCTGACAGTCTCAGTTTCAGTCCCATTCTTCAGAATAGAACTCAGTTCAGTATTACAAAAATCAGGACTGTCAGATACAATCACTCTTCTTAGTAAAGAACTTAGATAGTTCTATAGATTCAGTACTATTAGATATAGTCAATCAGTATTAGTATCAGCAGATTCAGGGATCACCCACTAGATAGGCCTAATCTCAGGGGTCACCCGTTAGATAGGATAAACCCTACAATAGTCATCAGTAATCCAGTACTAGTAGACTCAGTTATCAGTATAACAGTATTAGTAAACTCAGATAATAGTTAGACAGTATTTGGAACTCAGTAGTCAGTGTCATTATGACTTTAGTTACAGTTTATGTACTTATGCATGTATTCTCACTCAGTCATGTTCATGTTACTTAGTCAATTATAGTTCATACATATGAACCCTTGCATTTAGCATTACCTCATCTAGCATACCAGCACATTCCCATGTATTGACGCATACTTTCTATTGCGCTATGGTGTTTTATACCATAGGTTCAGACGCACGAGATCCCAAACATCCTTAGCAGTTCAAATTCAGCCCGCAGCAGTAGACTTAGCAGTGGGTCCTCATTATTCAAGGATGTTCTTTATTTCATTATTGCATTAGATTCAATATTTCAGTAGATGGAGTTAGTTAGGGATTGTCCCATCAACTCCTTATTCAAATAGTTTAGAGGCTTTTCAGATAGTTTTTTTAGTTTTGGTATAGTTATACCTTATACAGTTGTATTTTAGTTTTGAACCTTATTGCAAGTTTTCCGCTAAATTTCTACATTTTACAGTATGTTAATCAGTCCTCAGTTACAGATATTATTCATGGTTAGCTTGTGGTCCTTTGGGATTATGAGCATCGTGTAGCATTTGGGGTTTAGAATCTAGAGCGTTACATGTAATGGACGAGTGAGGTCTAGTGTTGACTTTTTAATTAATTAAAGAGATGATTATCATTATGATGCCTGAGTGAGGGCTTGTGTAAGACCCCATATATTTCTAGCCCATTTCAGCCCCATATAAAATCCCAAAAGAGGTCCTAGACTTAGAAGATTTCAGCTAAGTGTTGACACTTAGTCTTATTTTTGACCTCGATATTTCAATAGTTTTATTTTCGATCTTCCTAGCCTTAGATTGTCAATTTTTAAATTGGTTCATGATCAGGGTTATCTATAGGTCATCACGGGTGAGTTTCAAAATTTTTGAACATCGTTTGAGGCATATTTGGATGACCAAAATTGAAAGCCAACGCAATCAGGATGCGTTGAATTGGCTATCGCATTGTCACTATCGATGTAGCGCATCAATAATCACGTCGATACCATCGACATGGTACATTTCCTGTCGTGACACTAGGCACGTGTTGTGTATTAAGTTAAGGGTTTGTAGGGGTAATTAGGTTATTTTCCCCTCACATAATTCAGCCATAACACAAAATTAAGCCTCTCAAAGGGTAAAAGTCGCTTATTATTTCACAAATTCTCTCAAGAAAAAAACCCTACTTCATCAAGTCTAAGATTAAGTTCCAAGAAATCACCAATAATTCCCATGAATTCAACAATCAAGGTATGTTTAGGTGTTTATTCTTGGGTTCCTTCCACCCTTGGAGTTCAAGAATCTTTTTTTAAAAAATTTAAATTATGATTTACATTCTTGAAGAGAATTGTGTTCATGTATGTATTATTTTATGGGTTTCAAGTCAAGAATATTTTGAGTTTCATGTGAATAAATTAGAATGTGTGTTGATTTATGTAACCCTCAAGTTAAATCCGTGAATTGTTATGTTTAATGTGGTAGTCATGATATTCATATATTGCTTATTCTCATGAACAAGATTTATGCATCCTAGGTGTTTGACAAAATGTCTATGTGAAGGAATTGTGCAAGATAATCTATGAGTGATACTTTTAAAGTTGAGATATGGTTTCATTATTTATCCTATCGAGTGTTGGGGGTATTAAATATCCAAAATTTAGCTGTTGTCTAGTTTTCCAGAGTCTACAGAACGAATTTAGTTATACCATGAGAGAGATCACTCAGTCAGTCAATGTAGTCAAGTGTCAGTTCAATCAAGCCTAGTATAGTCTAGTCATCAGTTCAGTGTTGATTTAGTTGAGAGTAGGATTCAGCACTGAGCGTAGGGTAAATCGTCTTTCTGCCAGACTAGGGTTGACTTAATCATATTCATCTAATGAGACTTTCTGCCAGATTAAGGTTGACCCAGCTCATGTTAGTAACCCGTGGCACGGTGCTAACACCCTTTTAATTGGGGTTATAGCTTGGACCCCATATCAGTCCATAATTGGTGTATATTGGTTAAATAATAAATCCCCTAGTTATAGTTTTAGTATTTAGTAATCAGTCTCCAGTATTCAGTACAGAACTTAGTTCAATTCTACACGAGCATGATTTACAGTTATCAGTTATTCATTTATCAGAAACTCAGTACTTCAGCTTCAGAATAGCTCAGACAGACGATATATGCTTGGTATTGCATGTTCAGTACTTACAGTAGTCCTAGCCTTGCATATCTTCTCATCTAATTATTTCATGATATTTAGTTATTATTCTCATGCGTATGTACCCATGCATATCATCCTAACCTCACTTAGCATACCAGTACATTCAAAGTACTGATGCATACTCTTTCTTTGCGCTATCATGTCTCATATCATATCAGATGCTCGGGTTCCTGACCGTACCTAGCCAGATCAGTCTATTAACCGCAACTACAGTAGTAAGTCCTCATCCATCAATGATGTAACACTTATTTAGTTATTTTATTATTTACAGTATTTCAGTTTTCATTTACTGTCAGATAGTAGTTGGAGTTAGTTGGGGCATGTCCCTTCAACTCATTTATTTCAAATGTTAGAGGCTTTTAGACACTTTGAGTTAGCAGTTATTCTATAGATGTACTCAGTATTGATTCATTTTTATGAACCTTATGGCATTTTCAGTTTAGTTCTGTATATATTTCAAGATTATTATGCTCACAGTAGGTACCAGTCATGGGTTAGCTTGTAGTGCTTTGGGATTGTAAGAATCATGTGACGCCCAGGGTGTAGTCTCAAGGAATTACAAACTTGGTAATAGAGCCCAAGGTTCTAAAGTGTCCTAGGGAGTCTGAAAGCCACGTCAAGTAGAGTCTTGTACATGGGTGTGTAGTACCCTACACTTATGGATAAGAGGCTACGAGTCATTTTTAGGAAAAGTTCCCTTCTTTAGTGTTCAGATCGTGCGAGTGAGCATGATCTCAAGTAAACTCTCTATCTAATCCAACTTTTCCTTTGGTTTACAGAATATGCCTTCCAGAAAGACTAACGAAAGAAGAGCTGGGAATCAGCCAATACCTCTGCCTGTTCAGGGAGATTCCCCAAATGAGCATGTCTCTCACTCCAAATTCAGAGATTTTTCACTGCATTAGCTTATTCAGTAGTTGTTTAGAACAACCAGCTGGCTATTTTCCTATCTAGGCTTATGGTTCATGATCTACAAAGTGAAGAGGAGAAGTGTAGGGACAAAGAGAGAAAGAACAAGAGGGCCAAAATAGGTAGTTTTAAGTCGAGGCCAAAGAGTGGTTGTACTAACCCTCGTTGCGGGAGGTGTGGTAGGAATCATCCGGGTGTGCGTAGGGATGGTAGTTGTTTATTTTTTGGGTGTGATAAGCTAGGACATAGGATTAGAGAATGTCCTCAGGTGGGTTTGCAGAGTCAGTATAACCATCCCCCAGTTTATTCCGGTCGCCCATCTCAGTAGGGTTCCACTTCCAGTGCTACTTGCGGGCAGCGTCCAAATAGGCTCTATGCACTTCAGTCCCAACAGGATCAGGAGAGTTCTCCTGATGTAGTTATTGGTACGTTACAAGTCTTTTACTTACATATTTATGCTCTGTTAGATCCTGGAGCTTCTCTATCTTTTGTAACCCCTTATATATTCATCAACTTCAGAGACAGTCCCAAAATCCTGACAAAGCCTTACTCAGTCCCTACCCCAGTAGGTAAGTCTATTATAGCCCGAAGGGTATACAAAAATTGTTTGGTTATGGTGTCTCATAAATTTACTTCAGCAGACCTGATAGAGCTAGAGATGACAGATTTTGACGTCATTCTCAGCATGGATTGGCTCCATTCATGGTATGATTCAGTTGATTGTAGAAATTGAGTTTTCTATTTTTAGTTCTCGAATGAACCAGTCTTTGAATGAAGGGATAGTACCACAACACTTAAGGGTCAACTTGTTTCATACCCGAGAGCGACAAAAATGATATCCAAGGGGTGTATTTATCATCTTGGGTGAGCCAAAGACTCTAGTTCCAAAACTTCTTGTCTTGAGTTAGTTCTAGTTGCAAGTGAATTTCTTGATGTATTTCCCAAAGATCTCCCTGGAGTTCCTACTGAAAGGGAAATTGACATAGAAATAGACCTTCTTCCTGATACTCAGCCCATTTCTATTCCGCTATATAGAATGGCTCCAGCTGAACTTAAAGAGTTGAAAGAATAGTTGAAAGAACTCTTAGACAAATGGTTCATCAGGCCTAACATATCTCCTTGGGGTGTACCAGTTTTATTTGTGCAAAAGAAAGATGGTTCTCTTAGAATATGTATAGATTGCCATCATTTGAACAAAGTCACCATCAAGAATAAATACCTATTTCCTAGAATCGATGACTTGTTCGACCAACTTCAGGGTTTTAGTTACTTCTCTGAGTTAGACCTCAGATCTAGATATCATCAGCTCAGAGTAAGAGAATATGAAATTTCTAAAATAGCTTTCAGAACCTGGTATGGTCACTTCGAGTTTCTAGTCATGTCTTTTGGTCTCACCAATGCCCCAACAACTTTATGGACTTGATGAACCGAGTGTTCAAATAATATTTAGACCTGTTCGTCATAGTTTACATTGATGACATTCTTGTTTACTCCCGCAATGAAAATGATCATGCAGACCATCTCAAAATAGTGTTACAAACTCTCAGAGCCTATCAGTTGTTTGCTAAATTCAGTAAGTTTGAATTTTGGCTAAGATCAACAGCTTTCCTTGGCCATATTGTTTTCGGTGATGGCATTAGAGTTAATCCTCAAATGATTGAAGTTGTGAGAAACTGGCCTAGACTCATCTCTCTATCAGATATTGGGAGTTTCTTGGGTTTGGATGGATATTATCGGTGGTTTGTTGAAGGGTTTTCATCTATTGCATCCCCTATGCCTAGATTGACTCAGAAGAAAGTTAAGTTTCAATGGTCAGATTCTTATGAGAAGAGTTTTCAAGAGTTGAGGACTCGACTCACTATGGCCCCAGTTTTGACATTACCAGATGGTTTAGATGGATTTGTTGTATATTTTGATGCTTCCAGAGTTGGGTTGGGGTTTGTTTTGATGCAGAGGGATAAGGTTGTGGCTTATGCCTCTAGACAACTTAAGCCCCATGAAAAGAACTACCCTACTCATTATCTTGAGTTAGCAGCTGTTGTTTTTTCCTTAAAGATTTGGAGGCACTATTTGTATGGGGTGCATGTTGATGTGTTCACAGATCACAAAAGCCTACAGTATGTGTTTTCATAGAAAGACTTGAACTTACGTCAGAGGAGGTGGTTAGAGTTATTGAAAGACTGTGACATGAGTGTTCTGTATCATATGGGAAAGGCCAATGTAGTGGCATATACCCTTAGTAGGTTGTCCATGGGTAGTGTTGCTCACATTGAGGATGGTAAGAAGAAGTTAGTTCAGGTAGATCATCAGGTTTCTAGACTAGGTGTCCATTTGGTTGATTCGACTGAGGGTAGTGTTTAGGTGCAGACTAGTTCGGAGTCTTCTTTAGTTTCCAAGGTCAAAGAAAAGCAAGACAAGGATCCTAATTTAGTGAAGCTTAAAGAGACACTCAGAGACCAGAAGGTAGAGGTTTTCTCTTTAGGGGGAGATGGTGTGTTGCGTTGCTAGGGTAGGTTATGTGTGCCATGTGTAGATAGCATGAGACAATGGATTCTTGAAGAAGCATATGGTGCACGTTAATCTATTTATCCAAGGCTACTAAGATGTACCACGACTTGCGAGAAGTCTATTGGTGGAGTGGGATGAAGAGAGACATTACAGAGCTTGTGGCTAAGTGCTCTACTTGTCTGCAGGTGAAGATTGAGCACCTAAAGCCTAGTAGTTCCATGCAGGAGTTCAGTATTCCCATATAGAAGTGGGAAAAAGTGAATATGGACTTTGTGATGAGTTTGTGTAACGACCCAAGAACCTATCTTGAGACGTCACATGGTTCTTAAGACCACACGTGGCCTCAAGATAACCCTCTAAGCCTGTCATCACTTTCAGAACTCACTACGACGAAAATCAAGCTAGAGTTAGAAAGAATAATCATGCCATGAACACACTGGAATACGAAGAGATACTGTCCTGTACAATCAAAATACTAAAGTTCTACATATATTGGTACTCTAGTTTGACAAAGCCTCTACTACATAAGATTGAGGAGCCATTAGGATAAATTCCCCAAATGACTCATACTGATCTGAAAGGAAACAACCATCTATTAATAAGACAAAATCAGGGACAGGTCCTCAAACCATGAGGACTCACCAACTGCAGAAATATAGATGAAGGTACTCGAAGATCACTATCGCTGCTGAGACTGAGCACCTGAACCTACATCATGAGGAAATATAGAACACAGAAGAGTATGGGAATCAGTACTTGGGAATGTACTGAGTATGTGGGGGTGTATGCAATATTTTTAAATAATATCATAAATGTAAAATAAAATGATGCATGCTGACAATAATGACACTCTTCATTTGAATTTCATGAAACATAATTTCCATAAATCATCAATAATAACACATGCTTCATAAATCTCACAAATCATTGGGCTCAACTTAAACTCTTTGACTCATGACTTAGAGTGACTCGGTAACTCAAGAAACTTAGACTATTATAGACTTGGGAGTTTTTTATAACCGACATAAACCATGTGAGCCGTATGGAGTCCAACATTTTTCCCTCCTAAGGAGAGAACCCTACATTGGCGGGAGCGTTATACTCTTGCCCGGGATTATAACCTCAAACTCATCTCTGTGATCACAAACTCGGCACTTTGGCCCTCAAATCTCAATCCTACGGTGGCATGTAGTTCTACGGAAGTAGGATGCGCTGAACCCACACTTCTCGCTCGGTGCTAAATACTCCTCCTAGACTCAGCTCAGAACACGTTAGGAAATCCACCTCAATCAACTCAAGGGTCTATCATGAAGACCAAAATATAAATATATCTCATCTGTAAATCATAAACAGCTTGTGGATTCCTAACTCGATTCGAACTCAAATAGTTTTTCTCAAAATCAAGTACACTTTCTTATCAAATCATACCAAGTATCAAAAGCTTTGAGAAAACGTCATAGAACTCATTCTTGATTCTCAAGCTCAATATCAATATATATGTATATATTCAACAATCAACTTCTCATGGAAAAGCTTAAAATCATGACTCTTATCATTTATCACTTAGAAATCATCAATTCATAGTAGCAATGTACAATTCATAGCATAAATTACCAATTTAAGAAATAAAACAATGAAATAGTCATGTATATCAATCTTGAAATAGCTCAATTCTCATAAATCAATGATAAGGTACTTTGGGTATAAACCCACTTGCAAAATCATGAAATTCCAATAGTAAAATAAATTCTTTGGGCACAAGAATGAAAGTATATTCTTGTTCAAGCCCCACATACCTTGGATTATGATTTTTAAGATGAACAAGCTTGATTGGAAACTCTTCTTTATACTTTTGAGCTAAGTTTCTTGATGCCTTTGACTTGGAGAACTTAATTCTTGAACAACTTGGTAAAATCTTTGGAAAACTCTTGAATTTCTTGGAGAAGATTTGATTTAGGATTTTGGAAGAAACCCTAGTTTCTAGAGGGTTATGGAAGAGAAAGGAGAAAAAAATAAACTTCTCTTCTCTACTTTGATATATATATATAAGACCAAAATAGGCGGTAATGACCCAAATACCCCTACAAAAATGAGTTAAAAAAATTGTCGATCGGGTTTGTGACGGTCAAACTGATGGTCCTTCAGAGGAACTGATGGTCCACCAGATCGTCCATCACTCGAGTGCCAAAACTAGGACATTCTGCCTCGACGTGACGGTCCCCCTGACGGTCCGTCAAATTTTTGGCAGCCCACCATTTTGGCCATTGCACGATGGACAAAAAAAGGGGTTACTGCCTTGGATTGATGGGAAATTGACGTTCCACCAAGGACTTGGTGGTCCTTCAGGTCTACCATCAGGCCTGGGCGATTTCGACATCGCTTAGTAAAATGGCCATAACTTCCTCGTTCGATGTTGGATTTTAATGAAATTGGTATTGATGGAAATTTTATTCAATGATATACATAAAAAAATTAGAAATTATATAAATACAACATAATGTAAGGATCAATCACTTTGGAAGCCACCCCTATCCACTAAAAAGATAGATTTAGGCTTAAGGGACAATCGGGGTATTATAGTTTGCCTTGTACTCATCGCCAACACGATTTTATTTGGATCATCATAGATAGGATGACCAAGTCCGCCCATTTCTTGCCAGTCCATACTTCTTATTCAGCCGAGGACTACGCCAGGCTCTATATTAGAGAGTTAGTTAGGTAATACGGTGTCCCTTTGTCCATCATTTTAGGCAAAGGTAAGTAGTTCACCTCTCACTTTTGGAAAGCCTTACAAAAGGGTCTAGGTACTCAAGTCCATCTCAATACAGCCTCCCACCCTCAGATAGATGGTCAAGCAGAAAGGACCATTCAGATTCTAAAGGATATGTTAAGAGAGTCTGTCATTGACTTTAAGGGAATTTGGGATGGCTACTTACCTTTTATTGAGTTCATGTATAATAACAGCTATCACTCTAGTATTCAGATGGCTCCGTTTGAGGCTCTTTATGGAAGGGGATGTATTTTTCCGAATAGTTGGTTTGAGGTAGGTGAAACCTCTTTGATAGGGCCTGAGTTGGTGTGTGATCCTTTGGAGAAAGTTCAGTTAATCAGAGAGAAACTTAAGACAACCCAGAGCTGACAGAAATCTTATGCAGATGTGAGGAAAAAGGATCTCGAGTTTGAGATTGGTGATGTTGTGTATCTAAAAATCTCTCCCATGAAGAGAGTGAAGAGATTTAGTAATATGGGGAAGCTTAGTCTCTGCTATGTTGTTCCTTATAGGATTCTGAGTTATTTTAGAAAGGTAGCCTATGAACTTGAGTTACTTGCCGATTTAGCATCAGTGCACCTAGTGTTCCATGTCTCCTTGCTAAATAAGTGCATAGGTGACCCAGCAGTTGTAGTCCCTATAGAGAGTGTAGATATTTAGAGTAGTCTCTCTAACGGAGAAGTTCTAGTCATAATCCTCGATTGTCAAACTCGTAATCAGTCCGTTGAAGGAGCCACTTGGGAAGCAGAAGTAAACATGTGAACCAATTACCCTCATCTCATCTCCGCAAACTCAGACTCAGACTAAGGTAAACTGTCTTCCTTATATTTACTATGTTCCATGCTTTGTTTTAGTTGCATATAATTATCATATCTTTCATACATTCATGGATCTGTTCAATTATATGTCATGTCTCAAGATTCAGTCATGTTTCAGCTATGCATGTCAGTATAATGTCAGTACTAAGTGCCTCTCAGCTTATTTAGTTTCATTCAAGGACTAATGTTTCCAAGGGGGAGATATTGTAAGACCCCATAAATTCCTAAGCCTTTTTAGCCCCATATAGAATGCCAAAAGAGATCCCAGACTTAGAATATTTCAGCTAAGTGTTGACACTTAGTCTTAGTTTTTGCCTCTATATTTTAATGGTTTTATTTTCATCTGTCCAGCCTTAGATTGTCAATTTTTAAATTGGTTCATGATCAGGGTTGTATAAAGGTCATCTTAGTTGAGTTTTGGAATTTACAGACATCGTATGAGGCATGTTTGGATGACCAAAATATCAAGCCAACATGATCAAGATGCGTGGCATTGGCTATCGTGTTGTCACCATTGACACGACGCACGGTAATCGTATCAATACCATCGATGTAGATCATCACCTGTCGTGTCACTGGGCACATGTTGTGTATTAAGTTATGGGTTTGTGGGGGTAATTAGGTCATTTTCCCCTCACATAATTCAGCTATAACATAAAATTAAGCCTGTCAAAGGGCAAAATTCACTCCTTATTTCAGAAATTCTCTCAAGAGTAAAACCCTAGTTCATCAAGTGTATGATCAAGTTCCAAGAAATCACCAACAATTCCCACGAATTCAATAATCACGGTATGTTTAGGTGTTCATCCTTGGGTTTCTTCCACCCTTGGAGTTCAAGAATCTTTTTTTAAAAAACTTAAATTATGATTTACATTCTTGAAGAGAATTGTGTTGATGTATGTGTTGTTGTGTGGATATCAAGTCAAGAATATTTTGAGTTTCATGTGAATAAATTGGAATGCGTGTTGATTTATGTAACCCTCATGTTAAATCTGTTAATTGTGATATTGAATGTAGTAGTCATGATATTTATATATTGTTCATTCTTATGTACAAAATTTATGCATCCTAGGTGTTTGACAAAATGTCTATGTGAAGGAATTATGCTTGATAATCTATGTGCGATACTTTTAAAGTTGAGATATGGTTCCATTATTTATGCTAACGAGTGTTGGGGGTATTGAATACCCAAAATTTAGCTGTTGTCTAGTTTTCCAGAGTCTACAGAACAAATTTAGTTATACCTTGAGAGAGATCACTTAGTTAGTTAACGTAGTCAAGTGTCAGTTCAGTCAAGCCTAGTACAATCTAGTGATCTGTTCAGTGTCAATTCAGATGAGAGTAGGATTCAACACCGAGCGAACCCAGGGATGGGGGCATTCCTGCCAGTAGAGGGTTTGACCCTTAGTAGCAGTCCTTGCATTACAGAACTACGTAGCCAGCATAGGGTAAATCATCTTCCTGGCAGACTAGGGTTGACGTAATCATATAGATCTCATGAGTCTTCCTTCTAGATTAGGGTTGACCCAACTCATGTTAATAACCCATGTCACGATGCTAACACCCTTCTAACTGGGGTTGTAGGTTGGACCCTAAATTAGTCCATAATCAGGGTATGTCGGTTAGATGATAACTCCTACAGTTATAGTTTTAGTATTCAATATTCAGTAATCAGTATCCAGTATTCAGTATAAAACTCAGTTCAGTTCTACACGATCATGACTTAAAGTTACCAGTTCTTTAGTTATCAGAAACTCAGTACTTCAGCTTAAGACTAACTCAGACAGACGATATATGCTTGGTATTTCATGTTCCGTACTTTTAGTAGTCCTAGTCTTGCATATCTTCTCATCCAGTTATTTCATGACATTTAATTATAATTCTCATGCACATGAACCCATGCATATCAGCCTATCACCTAGCATACCAGTATATTCAAAGTACTGATGCATACTCTTTTTTTATGCTATGATGTCTCATATCATAGGTTCGGACGCTCGGGTTCCTGACTGTACCTAGCTAGATCAGTCTATCATCCGCAACTACACTAGTGAGTCCTCATTGATCGAGGACGTGACACTTATTTAGTTATTTTATTAGTTATAGTATTTCAGTTTTTAGTTACTATTAGACAGTAGTTGGAGTTAGTTAGGGCCTGTCCCATCAATTAGTTTATTTCAGATGTTAGAGTCTTTTAGACACTTTGAGTTAGTAGTTATTCTACAGATGTACTCAGTATTGATTCAATTTTATGAACCTTATAGCATTTTTAGTTTTACTTGCACATATGTTTTCATGATTATTATTCAGTGTTCATAGTAGGTATCAGTCATGGGTTAGCTTGTGGTCCTTTGGGATTGTAAGCACCGTGTACTGCCTAGGGTGTAGTCTCGGGGCGTTACAGCTTGTGTCAAATTTATTATTATTTGGTGAGCTTATTATCATATTGATTTGTAAGTAGGGGCTTATGTTGACTTCATTGGTATCTTATATAGTTCTTTATTATTTAGTTTTTATGAGGGGCTTGTATCATGATTTATTGAGATTTGGGTAATTTGAGTTCATTTTTACCATTTTTGAGCTAATTATTGTATGTTACTGATTTTTCTATAATTATTCATACTCATTCAACTCTATTTTTTTATGGAACTGGTACTTCTATGGAACTTGAATTTCTTTGCAAAAGGAAATAAACCATTTTATAAAACACCTTAGTCAAGGCAAGTACAACAAGGTTAACCAATGAGATTATGATTAATACATGAGTTGCGAACCCCCTATGGGTTATCTCCTAAGAGCATAGGCTTGAAGGGTGTCTACAAAGTGAACATTGGAACATTATATTCATACCATATCATCATGTGTCACTACATTACATATCTTATGCATGGTGATATTTTGTTTTGCATATCTTTATATGCGATGTTTTTATATTATTTTTGATATTGTACCATTATTTTGTGAGGACCATTACATCTTGATCGGTTGGGATGTTTTTTGTGCAAGCTGCCTCACTCAGAGTATTATTCTACTTGTTAATTGTCTGCTTAGCTTGGTCGGCCTATGATGCCTACTGTAATGCCCTCTAGGTGATTTTTTTAGTTCTCACATATTTCCAACATTTTGAGCCTTCTCATAAAAGCTACAAGTCATATCTGGCTTACTGGAACTGTTGGTTTGATTATCCAACTGTTCATTTGGGTTTTAGGCTCATTTCCCTTTTTAGAGCTATCACTTTTAAGAAATTAGTCTCAGAAAAAATTATAGTAAACTACCTCAAATGAGAATTGCAACAACACAATCATATCTAGAACATTGATTTTAGTCTAGGGGGACCTTTGGTTCAGGTCCCGAGTTTTCCAAACTCATTTTAGGCTATTGGGTGGATTCTATTAAAAATGGTACTGTAGATATGGGTACCACATTTAGTTGAAAAGATCTCAGATGAAAGTTTTGATGGTTACATTGAATCTGGAATGTTGAATTTGATATGGTAGAATAATTTATTTGCACGCATGGGGTATCAAACGAATCCCAAACAATCTATCGGAGTCCATTTTGACTTTGAGAATTCTGGTGCTTGGCACCATCTGGTGCAACTGCTTAAGCAGACTATTGGTCGCTTAAGCAGTAGTCACTTTAGCGAGATGGAGTCGCTCTAGCAGCCTTGGCTGTATGGCTGAGGACCGCTTAATGTATCCACTAAAGCGGACATTACTTTAGTGATGCCCGTATCCCTGTGACAACCACTTTAGTGGACTTTAGCCACTTAAGTAGACAAGTGACCGATTTAGCGACACCTAGGGATTGTTAAATCCCCCATCTTCTTCTAATTTTCCCCTTATTATCTCAACTATTTCCCATTTTTTTGAGAGTTTGAAGAGAGGAAAAGTGTGGGGAATCATCCTTTGAAGGTACAATAAGTTGTCCTTACACTCATTGGTAATTTCCCATTATTTTTCCCATCAAATTCCATCTCATTTCATTGTAAATTCTTAAAAATTAGGTCTTTAAATCCTAAGACATTAAGGACTAATTTGGGCCCCGATTTATGCTCCATTTGTGCTCAAATTTTGAGCACACATTCCATGTCCTTTGAGGGACCACGTGATGGGGTTAATTCTAAATTTCATTTGCAGGCCCCACTAGCCTATTCTTGACCCAAATTTTGACGCAAAATTGTATATATCAATATGAATCTCATTTTAATCCTATTGATATGTAGATTATTATTTTGAAAGTGTCTAGGCATTTTGGGGCTATGGAGCAAGGACCAATAATTTGTGGATGATTCAAGGATTTTTGTTCAACAAGGAGGTAGTCTTTGGTATACTCTTATCAAAGAGATGACATATGTGTAGATTACATGTTAAGTAGGGATCATAGGATGTGATCATGACTATGATATCATAACTTAGCCTAATTTTTTATTTTAGGGATAGAAGGGTAAACTGACCCTTAAGATGGAATAGTTGTTATGGATATAGGATCCTATCACCCTTGATTATAAGCATGCGATCGTAGTTGATGCTAATGACCCTTTAGTATAAGGTTTACTATTTCACTTAGTAAATTGGATCATAGTTTCCTTGACTATAGTACTACTATCATGCTAGTTATATACAATTTGGCCCGAGGCCATGGTTACGATATCAGTTGGACTCTAGATGAGTATTTACCATTAGAAAAGGGAATGATCCTAGTATATGTCTACTTAGGCGATTATTGTTGTATGGTTTGGATGCTGAAGATGGCATGAATACTTTTATGTGTGTTCATTCTCACTTTGTGGTACGATTCCAACCAAAATCATGATTTCACTATTGTTTTCTAAAAAGGGATTTATTCCCACTTTTAACTTTTAAAGAAAATTCTTTTATAATAGGAATCACACCACCTTATTTAATGGCTTATGAACTTTTGGAACTAAATATGATATTTTGGAAACTAGATCGAGATTGATTTCGATCTGTGATTATCCACTATTTTACCATTATTATTTACTTCGATCGAGAGAGATTCTGACCCTTTCTACACTGTTATGCTGATTTAGTCCCAAAGTTGATCTTGGGCAATGGATTTATAGACTTAAATATTTTAGTCACAATTCAAGTCCATGCACTTATTATATATATACATCTCTCTGGTACTAGATATTGTAGATTGATGATGATGATTATTGGAAATCCTGGATCGAGAATAGGTAAGTGTTTACAGATACTCCCCAATATCCTAGGGTCTCCTTCGTCCATGAGACATCATGTCGGAGAAGAGAGGTTCCCATCGGTCCTACTGTTGAGAGCTTTTGAGCTAGAAGAGATGTTTATGGTTGGTGCATCATGACACTTAGACCAGTTATGGTATTATGGATTTACCTTACATTCATTCATTCATTCATATGCATTACCTATCACCAGTATGTTGTTTGGTGATTATATCTATCAGCCTTATGAGGGGTTATATATGTATAGGCTATGATTTTGTTTTTTGAGTGTTGATTGGACCTTCTGGCATATAGAGACCTAGTTAGGTATTGGTTGTCTAGACCTACCATTTACTTTAAAGTTGTTATTATGTTTAGTTCATTTTATGTTGATTATTGTATTACACCCAAGGTTGTTGGTATGATTCTAATCCCTTTTATTTTCATGGTAATTTATATTATTGATAGCTACCTTATAGTTAGACATTATCGTTCCTAATTATACCTGCACTAGCTTCCTCTTTAGTTAGGGTGCCTTGAGATGTTAGGTTGGTTAATTTAGGTCATTACCTTGAGTGGCCCTATTTATATATATAGATATAAATATGGTATCAACATATATCCCTCTCTTTGCTAATTTATTCATAATGTATATGTATTCTTGGCCTTGTATACTATTATATAACTTTCTTCCACCCTTCCTTGTATATTGACAAGTGATATTGCACTTTAGACTTTGATTACTGTCGGGATAGTTCAAGTGTATCCTTTCTTCCCCTTTAGCATTACCATGTTTAGTTTCTTGGATGGTTTCCTGTAGTTTACATTCCTTCTTTACATGTTATTTATGCTTGCTTTATCTTAGGAGCTTAGTTGGCGATGCCTACTAAGTACCACGTGTTTGATACTCATACTACACTTTTGTAGCCTACAGATCATAGTATGAGTTCCTGTCGTTGATGTGTGTATCATGCAGAGCAGCTATGCATAGAAAATTTAGGGTGAGCTCCTGGAATTCAGTGTATTACTACTCTCCCTCTTAATGATTAGACTGATCTCTATGTTGTATTCAGAAACATCTTGTAATTATGTTCATTTTGTATTTCACTTTCTACTATTATTGTATTAGAAGCTCTTGTAATAATTTCACCAAGTTTTAGGGATACTATATATATAAATTGGTCTTGTTATCATACTTATTTCGCTATTTCCATTTATTATTTGGGATAGTTAGCTATTTCAAATTATGGGTTGGCTTACCTACTGGTAGGGTATGGTAGGTCCCATCATAACTTGAGAAATTAGGTCTTGACTAATTGGTATTAGAATAAAGTTTTACCAGTGTGTTGGTACAAGATTTAAGTGTCTAGTAGAGTCATGCAAACCAGTATGGAGATGTCTGTATCCTATTTTTGTGAGGCTACAGAGCATTCTTCGAAAATTCTTTTCATTACTCCTTGTCGTGTGTCCGTATTTATATGACTCTCTAGTATATTCCTTGATTCTATTTATTCTAGATGGATGATATGAGGTTTCAATAGATGCAGATGAGACTTTTGCACATGTTTCTAGAGCTTCATCTTAGCATCAGGGTAGGGAGTCAAAGATTAATATCGAGGATCTTTAGCATCGCCCAGACTTCAGTAGAGTTTTTGACTGTTTTAGCCTTTCAATATTCACCACTGAGGATTCTTTCATGACCCAATTTACAAGTAATGATGGCACCAACTTTATCCTGTAAGTAGGTAAGCTAAATCGTAGCCCGGATCTAGATGCAATGGGCTAATGATGAGGGATAAATTTACCACTCATTTGCACTAAATATTCGTGCACATTACTATGAATTGAATGTAAAAGTGAGATATGTTTGGGGGTAAATCTACCAATTCCCATATTTTTTAGGTATACAAGTGCTAAGAAAAAAAGAAGCAAACTTGAGCTGAAAAGGATAAAAAAGGGAATTGAAGTGCAAGAGCTAGACAAGCTGATGCAGGATCTAGATCCAGCCCTCAGTTATTGCGATCGGGGGTGTTACCCCGCGATCGCACCAAGTCAATCTAGTTAGCCAACTGAGATTGCGTTGGACTAACTGCAATCACATTGAGTGCTATGGCGACCAATTTTCCACGATTGCGTGAGGGCAAAAAATGGCCCAAGGGAAGAAACATCATTCTGAATAGCCGATCTCGATTCTCATTTGAGGATCAAATCCCCTTCATCCTATATCAATCTTTCCAGAACCCTACCTCCCATCCTTACTCTAGGGTTTTTGTTATTTCTTGGAGCTTAAATTTGTACTAATTTGAGCTAAGAAGACATTAGAGTATCTTTCAAGTGTAGATTTGGCTTTGTCTATTGAAGATTCATTTGAGTCTATAGTGTGGTTTTCCCTATCTTTATTGTTCCTATGAATAACTTTAATAAACATCTTGGTTTATTTGTTTTGATTATTATTATGATTTGCTAGATCTACCTCTTAGGGTTATGCTTGATAAGGGTGCAAATGTGTGTGGGTTATGATGTATTTGTGTAGATTCTAGTTTATTGATGATTTGTTCTTCTATTACTTGATTAAATTGGTTGGGATTTATGGGTGAAAGACCCAAATACCCATATGGGTTTGATGTCATATTCAAAAGAAGGGTTTTAGGTGAACTTTAGGAATCCACATCATCCTTGAAACAGGGATGTGGGAACCAAAGCAATAGTAGACAATTCATGGGTGTGTCTTGCCAATTTTTACTATCTTAGACATAAGGGTTCCATCCTAGAAATAGTGGCGCCTAATTGAGGTATTAGGTGTCTTTAATGCACACTCGTTAGGTACTCAAAAGGGTCAACGAGTGACATCTTTGTGGTTTTGTTGAAAAACTAGCCTCAAGGACTTTAAAGCTTGCTTACCATATCATCAACAACTAGAATTTGCATCGAATCATTATATACCCATGCATATATTGCCCCTAGGATAGCATAGTCCCAAGATTCATTCCTAATTGATTACCCTCTAATTATTCTTAGTAAAAAATTAGTCCCTTAAAAGCCCAAGAATTACTTTCATGTATGAAAACATCAAAAAACCCCAAACCATTTTGTACTATAGGTTTGAATTAAGTTAGTAACTCTTATTCCAAACCTACTCAATCGCCACTCACATTGTTCCTCATGGATTCAACCCCAACTCTTGTTGGGAAAATATATTGACAACGATCGCCTTACACTTAAATTGACGTGTAACTTGAGCGTTGTCAGCTAACATGGTGGAAATGGCCTAAAAGCCAGAAATTTACAATTAAAGACTTATATAGCAATAAAGCAGCCAGAAATGTCTTCTAATATATAGATAGAAAGTCAATAGTCATCACAAGACTCAGTATGTCGATACAAGAGCTACTACAAATGGACTATAAGGGCTAAAAAGTCAAATACAACCTGTATCGACGATGAAAAACTAGAAATAGATAAAAAGAAGGAAAAAAGGTAACTCTAACTCCAAGAGCTCACCCAATCTCTGAAATCAACCCAACACGAGCGTAAGTTCTAAAAAGTTAATAACCCAACATAGTCCCCCATAAGCCTAGATGGTACATTCAAGGAAAGCTAAACAACTGAGTAGCCTTAAATTAACAACTTATCATGCCATAACCATGAATCCATCCGATCTCATGCATAAATCCTAATGTCAGACTTGAACCAGAACCCAATAGTATCATCATTATTATTACCAATTTCTAGAGTTGAATTAGAACTCATATTATCAATATCATCAACAATTGCCGTGCTTGAACCGAATTTAATATTTGTAAATTATATCAATAAGACATTAACAAACCGTATCGGTAAACTAAACTCAGTAGGCTATACCAATAAACCCTAACTATAAACCATCTCTTTACACATATCTATACACCGAACCAAGAATCATAACCATAAGTCATATCAACACCTACACACATAAAATATACCGATACTATACATATTAAGGCATTGCAACAACCAAGGCTATAAGCCATGACAATAATTATATCCGTAAGCCATATCCATAATCACATCTATAAGCCATATTATTAATCATATCCGAAAGCTATCTTAATAATAATATCTATAAGCCATATCACCAACCATATCCGAAATCAATTTCATTAATCATATCTATAAGCCATATCATTAACCATATTCAAAACCCATATCATTAACTATATCTATAGGCTATATCATTATCCATATCCAGAATCCATATCAATAATCATATCTATAAGTCATGTTATTAGCTGTATCAAGTTATATGCAAAAGTAGCGTCAATCTTTCAATATCCTACTAACATACTTATTAGACATATTCCATCTTCTCATGCCCCAAACCGAACATTTATGAGGGTATATCATTCGTAAATAACTCTATAAAGCTAACACAATTCTTGGCCTAAGATGGGTTAAAGGGGCTTACATCTAATCCCTAAAATTTATTTTTAGCAAATTCTACCTCGAACATGGATAAGGTATCTAAATGTAACGACCCGAATCTAGTGCCCAGAACACCACATGGTGCTCATGATCCCGAAGGACCATAAGCTAACCCATGACTGATATCTGTACTGAGAACTGCATAACATACTGTATAAATGCAAAATAAAAGGTTGAAAGGCCCTAAGGTTCAAATATCTGATAAAACATAACATCTAAAAAATACAGTATATCAATACCAAAATGACTGAAATAACTGTCTGAACATGCTATAGTCTAGAAGCCTCTAAACTGTCTATAAACTATGGAGTTGATGGGACATGTCCCCAACTAACTCCGAAATACTAAAATAATAAAGTAATAAAATAATAATGCTATCCTCAAATGATGAGGACTCATTGCTAGTCTGGCTGCTGAACGTCTGATCCACTAAGGATGCTCTGGAGCTCGTGCTTCTGAACCTATGGTATAAAACACCATAGCGCAAATGTGTTAGTATGATTAAATGTACTGGTATGCAAGTGAGGTAGGCTGAATGCAAGGGGTTTATATGCATGAACAATATTAACTAACTGAATAACATAAACGTGTGAACACATGCATGAACACGTGAACTGTAACTGAGATCATGACATCACTAAATTTGGATACTGATAACACAAGTTTTTGTATAAATGATATACTATTATCTGAATGACTGTGTCTGACAGTCCTATTTCTGATGGAACTAACTGAGTTCCGTACTGAACTGGGTGACTGTATCTGACAGTCCTAAATTTTGTAAAACTATCTGAGTTTTATTACTGAGACTGAGACTATAACTGTGGGGAGTATTTATCTAACCGACATACCCTAAATGAGATAATATAATTGAGTTGGGGTCCAATATGTAACCCCAATTGGAAGGGTATCAATACCGCACCACTGGTAAGGACAAGCTGTGAGTAATCCCACATCTAATAGGTACTCTAAGGAGAATGCTGGGACCCTCATATAACATGTTAAGCCACCTAATATACTCTCAACTAACAGGTTTGATGTCTCAACCTACGCTGGCTACATAGTTCTGGAGCGCAAGGATTTCTTCTAAGAATAACACCCTCTAATAACAAGTTAGTTTCCATCCTTGGGATCACTCGGTGATGAATCCCACTTCCATCTGAATAGAAACTGAACATGTTAACTGAACTAAACTGGACTATGCTCATTGAGTTCTGTTGACTGACGGAATACTTCTGAGATTATTAAATTTCTAAAATTTTTGAGTTTACTGAGTTTTCCTGAGTCATGAGACTGACTGAATTCTACTAAACATGGTTTGACTGAGAGTATCTTGAAAACTTATATTGTCTCTTGGCACACTGCTAAATTGTCTAGTACAAGTTTCCCCAGGAATAGATAGCATGAAATTTACAAGACATGACACTTCTTGACACATGACCATAGTCAATAATTCATAGTATAATCATTAGGGATTTTCATGTAGTATTACCATGCTATAATCTTACACATGAATAGGAATGCATGTAAACATATCATAATCTCATAATCCTAATCTCATGATCATTACGTCAATCCATTACAAAGCATAACAATAACGTGGGAGTCATATCGAACATAAGAGAGAAACACGGATTCATCAATTTCGGTCACAAATGAGTCATATACCTTGCATGCATATCTTTAGGCTTAGGCATGAATATTGAAATAATACATCAGGGTAACATTTTACACTTCCAATGCAACAACTTCAACCACATGCCAACAAATTTTCATGATAGTTATTAAAAACATCAACTTGGAAATCAAACAATAACATAAGCATGGATATAATTCAATTCATACCAGGAAATCCAAATTTTATATTTCAAATAGGGTTTCTTGAGCTTCATGGGTGAAAGGAACCCATGAATCAACACTTGACATACCTGGGTGGATGATTTCTTTAATATTGGTGGAGGAAAGCTTAAATTCTTGACTTGGGATTAGATACCTTGGGTTTCTTATTCTTGGGGATTTATCTTTGAGAGAAACCCTAATTAGGTGTTGTGGATGAATAATGAAGTTATGAGCTCTGGTCTGGTATAATTAGGGGTTAAAATGGGCGAAAAAAGACCCAAATACCCTTTTAAAAATAGCTTAAAATTGCTGATCGGAAGTAGCCATGGTTTGGTCGATGGTCCGTTGCTGGTTCAACGGTGCATCGGTCTTGACCGTCTCACTTAGCCAGAACCTGAACTTTCTACCTCGTCTACAACGGTTTGCATGACGGTCCATCACTAGCTCGACGGTTCATCGGTCCTGGATATTGCACTTATCCAGAAGTCGGGTTCACTGCCTTAGTTGAGATGGCTTGGGCAATAGTCCATCGCTAGCTCGACGGTCCATCGGACTGACCGTCGCTTCTGGGATATTTCGACAGTTCTTTGTAAAACGTCTATAACATTTTACTCCGATACTAGATTTGGACGAAATTGGTATCGTTGGAAAGCTAATTAAATTTTCCACATGATAAAAAGTTGAAACTGGGGAAATTCTATCTGATTAAACATTAATCATTTAGGAAGTCATCACTAACTCTTGTGGAGACTAGATTTGACTTAAAGAAAGTTTGGGGTATTGAAATATCTCCCCTTGGGAACATTCATCCTCAAATGGGATTGACTAGACTGGAAAAGCTGATAGACTGATTTTACTTAAGAGACGTGAACATTGAACCTGTCTATATGACTGGAACTTCTGATATATAGAAATCTCATACTGAATATGCATGTCTGATGCATGGACATATGATGGATAGTTTTCATGAATGCATGACTGAAATTACTGAGAAGATGAGTTTCTCATGATGAGAATGCATATTTGATGTATGAATACGTGACTGAAATGATACATGAACATATGACTGTATATGCAAGGGTATTTGCTACCAAGTTTATAACTGAAATCTGAACATGAAACTAAATAAGCTTAAGGAAAACTATTACCTTGGGCTGAGTTTGAGTTTGTGGAGAAGATCTGAGAATCCTTGGTCTAAATGTCTGCTTCTATTTCCCAAGTAGACCCTCAACAGACTGATTCCGCCAAAGAAATTTGACTAGATGGACTTCTTTGTTCCTCAGTCTATGAGTCTGGTAGTCAAGAATTTCAATTAGGATCTCTTCGAAAAAAGGTTGTTCTGAATGTTTAAGCCCTCTACCGAGACTATAACTATTGGGTAATCTATGAACTTTTTAGCAAAAAGACATGGAACACTAGATGAACTGAGGCTAGATTTGAAGGTAATTCGAGCTTATAAGCTACCTTGCTGAAATGATTGAGAATTTTGAAGGGACCAACATATCGGGGACTGAGCTTTCCCTTCTTTCCAAACCGCTTCACTCCCTTCATGGAAGAGATTTTTAAGTATACAAAATCACCAATCTCGAACTCGAGATCCTTTCTACGTACATCTGGATAAGACTTCTGTCAGCTCTGAGCAACCCGGAGTCTTTCTCTGATCAACTGGACTTTTTCTAAGGCATCGAATACTAAGTCAGGCCCTATAACAGAGGCCTCACTAACTTTGAACCAACCGATTGGAGATGTAGATCTCCTACCATAGAGAGCTTCAAATGGATCCATCCGAATGCTGGAATGATAGCTGTTGTTGTATGCAAACTTAATCAAAGGCAAGTGGTCATCCCAACTGTCCTTGAAATCAATTTCACACGCTCACAACATATCTTCTAAAGTCTGAATTATCCTTTCTGGTTGACCATCTGTCTGAGGATGAAAGGTTATACTGAGATGAAGTTGGGTACCAAGACACTTTTGGAATACTTTTTAGAAGTGAGAGGTGAACTGGGTACCTCTATCTGAGACAATAGACAATGAAACACCGTGTAATCTGACCAACTCCCTTATATAGAGTCTGGCATAATCTTCGGCTGAATAAGAGGTATGGACTGGAAAAAAATGAGTTGATTTGGTCATTCTATCTATAATGACCCAAACTGAATCATGTTGGTGATGAGTACGAGGAAAACCCATCACAAAGTTCATGTTCACTTCTTCCCACTTCCAAGTAGGAATATTGAACTCCTGCATAGACCCACTAGGCTTTTGATGCTCTATCTTAACCTGCTGACATGTAGAGCATTTAGCCACGAACTCTACAATATCTCTCTTCATCCTACTTCACCAATAGATTTCCCGCAAATCGCGATACATGATAAAAAGTCAAAATTGACTAAATTCTATCTGATTTAAACATTAATCATTTAGGAAGTCATCACTAACTCTTATAGAGACTAGATTAGACTTAAAAAAAGTTTAGGGTATTATACTAAATCCATTTATAGCAGTAGAATAAGCAATAATTAGCTTTAGGATAGAAATTCCTCCCAACTGTGAGCAACTAAGTCAATCCTACCTAAAGTAATAACAACTAAGGAAAATTCCACCCTAAACATGAATGACCAAGGAAATATCCTCCTAGATTGAGCAACTAAGGCATTCTCATCCTAAATATGAGCCACGATTCCAACTTCATCTAAGGCATGAGTAACTAAGATAGTTATGCCTAATAGCAGTTTCAAGATAGCTTAGACGATCAAACTAACCCAAAAGTTGGCGGACTTAACTACCACACCTAAATTCCATCCCATATCTTGCATATTATCTTCATCATACTATGAAATAGCTCAATCTATGAAAAGGGTAAACTTAGCCTACCTGGATGCCAAAGAAAATCCCAAAAAACATCAAAACCACTAATTTTCCCTTTTTGAGAAGATTCCTCAAGGTGCCACGCTATCAAAATCAAAATTTACTCATTAATATGAGAACATTAATAGTATATTACACTATTATGCTTTGGGTCTATAATTACGTAAAAATCTCATATGGGACCCACTTTTAGAATTACACTTTTGAAACCAACATAATATCCCTCTATGTTCAAGGAGCATTTACCCTTAAAAATAAGTGATTTTAGAGATCAATTAGTGCAATTTTCAAGCCACCAAGATTACAAGGATTTTAGAAAAATAAGAATTTTATCAACAAATTAATGAAAACTTACCATAAATCTGAAAGATAAACATCTAAAATAAACTTTACCAAAGCTCCAAAACCACCCTCAATTAATTCTCCCAAGAATTCCCGCTTTTTTGGGTTAAATATTCCCAAGAATGGAAGAAGAATAGTGAAAATACTTTGTCATCTGCACAGGTACCGCTTTGGAGGCTATCACTTAGACGGTAAGGGCACCACTTAAGAGATATCTCGCTGGGACAACTTTTTTGCTTAAGCTATAAGATGGGCGCTTTAGTGGACGTCCATGTAAGTGATCCAAATGTCCAATTAAGCGGTGCACCAGCTAAAGCATCAAGTTTTATCCGAGTTTCTGCCAACCCTCCAAGATTCATCTAAAATCCTATATATGCAAATGAACTACATAGCCAGCATAGGTACGAGATGTCACCCATTAGATAGGACTGACATACTCAGGGATCACCCGTTAGAACATTTAAATGTATAGGAATGAACCCAGGGGTCACCCGCTAGATTAGGACTAACTCCACAACAATTGTCTTTACCAGTGGCGCAGTATTGACACCCTCCCAACTAGGATTACAGGATGGACCCCATTTAGCTTAGTATGGGGCATGTTGGTTAAACGATTAGTTCTCACAGTCTCTGTTTTCAATCTCAGTCTTAGTAATAGAACTCAGATAGTTCTACAGATTTCAGGACTGTCAGATACAGTATGGAACTCAGCTAGTTCCATTAGATTCAGGACTGCCAGATACAGTCACTCATGTTATCAATTATATCAGTTATTAGAACTCATATTATCAGTATTCAGCTTCAGGACTGTCAAATACAGTCAACCAGACCAGATCTTTATAATCAGAACTGTCAGACACAGTTATTCATGTATCAGTAACATAGTATCAGTCCCTCAATTATTCAATATCTCAGTATTCGTCAACTCAGATATCAGTAAATCTATGTTATTTGTAAACTAGTAGTCAGAACTTAATATTCAATCCTATCATGATGTCATATACAATTACGTATGCATGCATGTATTCTCACGTTCATGTTAGTCAATTAGTTAGTATTGTTCATGCATATGAAGCCCCTTGCATTCAGCCTTCCTCACTTGCATACCAGTATATTCAAAGTACTGACGTATTTGTTCTATAGTGTCTTATACCATAGGTTTAGAAACACGAGCGCCAGAGAATCAGTAGCATCCCAGTTCAGCAGTCAGAGTCAGCTGTGAGTCCTCATCCTTTTAGGACATGATGATTACATTATTATTTCAGTTTTTGGTTTATTTCAATAGTTTGGAGTTAGTTGGGGACATGTCCCATCAACTCTATAGTTTTTAGACAGTTTAGAGGCTTTCAGACTACAACATATTTCAGACAGTTTATCTCAGTTTTGGGTATTGTCATACCCCATTACAGACATTGTATTATAATCAGTATTAGTTCAGTTTTGAACCTTATGGCCTTACAGCTTATATTCTGCATATTTACAATGTATTATTTAGTACTCAGTTATAGATATCAGTCATGGGTTAGCTTGTGGTCCTTCGGGATCATGAACACCGTGAAGTGTTCCGGCTACCATATTCGGGGCGTTACACTACACTTGCAAGGTAACATTATCATGCCATTACAATTTCCATTAAGTTGTGGAAAATAACTCCCTTTGTGCATTAATACAAGGTGGGGGAACACCGACTCCCTTTGTTCATTATGTCAATCCATCAAGTTTCAATAAACCTTAAACCAATATCAAAACCCATGTCCAAATCCACATAAACAATCATATAATTTCATGCTTTTTGTAAAACAAATTTAGGGGTAGAGTCACATGGCTGAAATATCAAAAGATTTGGAATGAATTTTGCCCTTGGAAGCTCTAATTGATCAACTTCTTAGAAACCCTAAGTATCTTGACCTTTGAGAATTAAGAGTGTTTTAGAAGTTATTTTGATTTGTTTTGGAGTGATAATGACACCCTAATGGGGTTTTAAGACGTGGGTCATGATTTGGGGAAAAGGTTAAATGTCCAAAGTGTCCTAAAGTGCCCTTAATTAAAAGCTGAAAAATTGTCGCCAGTGACTATAACTCATAAGGACACGTTATGACTCGTCACCACGAGTCACAGAAAAAATAGTAGCTGAAGGACCCTTCTCTGGTGACCCTATGATTCATACCATATGACTCGTAAGATGACCCTATGACTCGTAGGGTACAAGTCAAAGTCAAGATAGAAACACTTAGAGCAAACACTGGTTTGGCTATGGATAGGACCATACGTCTCATTTTAAGTCTTTACGACTCGTAATAACCCGTCGTAGTCAAGGTAGTATCATAAGGCTAGCACATTGGTCTGGCTATGATAGGGTCCTTAAGACCTGCAATGACATGTTGTGACCCGTAGGGAGAGTCGTAGTCAAGGCAGTGAGTTTAAAAACTTAGAAATTTTCAGAGACCAAAGTCCTAGGTGATTTATTATGCCCCTTAGGATCATTCATCCTCGAATTATGAGACAAGGTAGTTATTAGCACAATTTGACTCCGAATATAACCACACTTAACTTTAACAAAGGTAGAAAATAAGGATATCAAGGAAATCCCAATTTTCTTTAACAAAGTCAGAAAATAAAGATGGTAAGATTAACACATACCTTAAGAATGATTATCTGGAACGGGGAACAAGAATGGGTATTTGGACTTTATGTCCTCTTCATCTTCCCAAGTAGCTTCTTCAAACTTCTAGTTCCTCCTTACAACCTTCACAAGGACACATCCTTAGTCCACAACCGATGGACTTGCTAATCCAAAATCTCAATTGGGACTTCCTCATATGAAAAGGAGTCCAAAACACCAACACTTTCCAATGGTACAACAAATGAAAGATCACCCAGGCACTTCCTCAACATTAAAATATGAAAAACTGGCTGAATGAAACATAAACAAGGAGGCAACTCTGACACATAAGCCACATTACCTACTCTCTTTAGAATTAAACATGGACCCATATAATAGGGACTGAGCTTTTCCTTCTTTCAAAACTGCATCACTCCCTTCATGGGAGATACCTTTAACAACACCTAATCGCCAACTTCAAATTCCAACTCCCTTCGCCATACATCTGCAAAGGACTTTTGGTGACTTTGGGTGGTCTTAAGCCTATCCCGAATCACTTTTATCTTCTCTATAGCCTGATGAACCAAATCTGGACCAAACAACCCAGCCTCGCCAACCTTAAACCACCCAATAAGAGAACGCCATATCCTACCATAAGAAGCCTCAAATGGAGCCATCCCAATGCTAGAGTTATAACTATTATTATAAGAGAACTCAATAGGAGGCAAATGATAAACCCAACTACCACCCAAGTCGATCACACAAGCCCGGAGCATATCCTTTAATGTCTGAATAGTCCTTTCTGCTTGTCCATCTGTTTGAGGGTGGAAAGCGGTGCTAAGGCTCACCATAGTTCCCATACCTCTCTGAAAAGAACTCTATAAGAGAGATGATAACTGCCTACTATGATCAGATATAATAGAGATAGGCACATCATGCAACTTGATGATTTCCTGAATGAACAACCTTGTATCATCCGCAACAAAGTAATTAGTCTTTATTGGCAAAAAATAAATGAACTTAATCATCCTATCCATGATGACCCAAATAGAATCAAATTGTTGGAGAGATCATGGAAGAGAAGTAATGAAATCCATATTAATCACTTTCAATCCACACGGGAAACTGAATCTCTTAAGACCAAACACCAGGCCTCAAGTGCTCTACCTTCACTTGTTGACACACTATGCACTTAACCACAAAATTGGCCATATCCCTCTTCATGTTATTCCACTAATACAAATAATATACCTCTACTTATGAGCCTCGACCAAGATCTCTCTCAACTCATCAATATTAGGAACACAAAACCTACCTTGGTACCTCAAGATACTATCACCACCGATCTCAAAAGCCATCACTTTCTGCTGACCAATATTATCCTTGATCCGCATCAAGATAGGATCTAAAATCCAATTCTATTTCACCTCCATACCAAAATATAACATCACCATCTTTTGTACAATCACACTTCTATCTTTGGAGTCCAAGAGATGAACCAAATATTTATCAAACGGTGAATATCCTTCATAAAACCTCACTTTTCCTCATCAACATGAGATAAAATCCCCATGGAGAACCTGCTAAGAGCATCAACAACCACATTAACTTTACTTGAGTTATATTGCAGACTCATATCATAATCCTTGAGAAACTCAAGATATCTCCTTTCCCTGAGATTCATCTTCTTCTGGGTGAACACATACTGTAAGCTCTTATGATTAGAATAAATGTCAACATGAACTCCATACAGGTAATGGTGTCAAATCTTCAAAGAAAAGACCACAACCAATAATTCCAAGTCATGTGTTGGGTAATTGTTCTCATACGCGTTTAATCGCCTAAAAGCATATGCAACCACCTTGCTATGCTGAATCAAAACATAACCCAGTCCCACACGGGATTTATCATAATAAATAACAAAGCCATCAGTACCCTCGATTAGAGTCAAAATTAGAGCCAAAGTTAACTTATCCTTCAACTTCTCAAACCTACTCTCACACGAATCAGACCATAGGAACTTCACCTTTTCTAAGTCAATTCAATCTATGGTGCTAAAATAAAAGAGAAACTTTCCACAAACCTCCTATAATATCTAGCTAAACCCAAGAAGCTTTGAATGTCAGTTGGAGTCGTGGGTCTAGGCCACTTCTTAACTGCCTCAATATTTTATGGATCCCCTCACTAGAAACAACATGATCCAGATAGGTCACAACATTAAAACAGAACTCACACTTAGAGAATTTAGCATAAAACTGATGATCCTTAAGGGTTTGTAACACTATACAAAGGTTATCGACATGATTTACCTCACTCTTTGAGTATACTAGAATATCATCAATGAACACAATGATGAACAAGTCCTAAAACTAATGGACTACCTAGTTCATAAGATTCATAAATGTTGGCAATGCATTAGTCAAATCAAAGGACATCACCAAAAACTCAAAATAACCACATCGAGTTCGTAAAATAGTCTTAGGGTTATCCACCTCCCTAATCTTCAACTAATAATAACTCGATTGAAGGTCAATCTTAGAGAAATACTTAGAAACCTAATGCTAATCAAATAGGTTATCAATCCTAGGAAGATGATACTTTTTCTTCGCTGTCAGCTTATTCAACTGGAGGTAATCTATATACATTCAAAATGAACTATCTTTCTTATGCACAAAAAGCATAGGAGCACCCCACGGGGATACACTAGGATGAATAAATCCCTTATCAAGAAGGTATTTCAACTACTTCTTCAGTTCTTTCAACTTAATTGAAGCCATTCTTTAGGGAGGAATAAAGATGGTATGAGTGTCCAGAAGAAGATAAATCATAAAATCAATTTCCTATAGGAAGGAACACTAAAAAGATCATCAGGGAACACTTCTGGAAACTCATAGACCACAGGGATAAAATACAATGAAGTACCCTCTAAATTAGAATCTTTAACTCAGACCAAGTGATAGAGATACCCCTTGGAAATAAACTTCCTGTCTTTAAGATAAGAAATGAACCTTCTATTGGCACTAAGGAATTACCTTCCCACTCAATCAATAGTTTATTCGAGAATTGTAAACTGGCCCTTCGGGTCCGACAATCTAGAGATAAAAAATATAAATAGAGCCAATCCATCCCAGGATAACATCAAAATTAACCATATCTAATTCTATTAAGTCTACCATGGTCTCCCTATCACAGATAGATATAACACAATCCTTATAAACTCTCCTAAAAACCATAGAATCACTCACCAGGGTGGACACAGAAAGGGGGTCTAAAATACTCTTAGGACCAAAATCAAATTGAATAGCAATATCTAGGGTCACATGAAAGAGCGTAGACCCCAGATCATGCAAAGAATACTTATTATAGGACAAGAGTTATAGCATACCAGTGTCAACTTTTGGAGATACCTTAAATTCCTAGTGAGTAGTAAGAGCATAACGATGATTTCAACCAGTGCTAAACCCAGACGTAGCACTGTTTGGTGCATGAGACAAAGCCGTGGCAATCAAAACTTTATTAGCCAAGTAGAAACCCTGATCAAGGGACAATTCCACTACATGTAGCCCAATAGACCATACTTAAAGAACTTGTTTCTCCTATCCTTGAAAAATCCATGATCTACCTGCCTATAGAATTGACAAAGGGGATAAGATGGGGCTGACTGAGCTCTACTAGCCTGCGACTGGACACCCCGTGCCCTGGGACCATCACTGTTCTAGAAATAGTGATCACCGAATGACTTAGGATATAGAGCACTAGCTGTAGAATAAGAACCAAAAATTTCCCAAGTATTCTTCCTATCCCATTGCCTGCCATCACCATCACTATTTTTGGAGATACCTTAAATTCCTAGTGAGTAGTAAGAGCATAACGATGATTTCAACCAGTGCTAAACCCAGACGTAGCACTGTTTGGTGCATGAGACAAAGCCGTGGCAATCAAAACTTTATTAGCCAAGTAGAAACCCTGATCAAGGGACAATTCCACTACATGTAGCCCAATAGACCATACTTAAAGAACTTGTTTCTCCTATCCTTGAAAAATCCATGATCTACCTGCCTATAGAATTGACAAAGGGGATAAGATGGGGCTGACTGAGCTCTACTAGCCTGCGACTGGACACCCCGTGCCCTGGGACCATCACTGTTCTAGAAATAGTGATCACCGAATGACTTAGGATATAGAGCACTAGCTGTAGAATAAGAACCAAAAATTTCCCAAGTATTCTTCCTATCCCATTGCCTGCCATCACCATCACTATTTTTCTAACCTTCACCCTATTCTAAGTACCTAAACTTCTTACTCTACCTCTCTCCAATTTCTTCCTGCTTTTTCTTCTCATCCTCCACTTATTGCATGTACACTAACAAAATTTAAATATCTTTGTCACTGTTCAATAAGGAAGCCTTACATTCCAACATTAAGTCATGGGACAACCTAACAGAAAACTTCCTCATCCTCGCTCTCATGGAAGACACTAGCTCAAGAGCATAATGAGACAATTGGTAAAATTTTAAGGCATACTCTTTCACAGTCATCCTACCCTATTTAGAATTCATGAACTTCTTAGCTTTAGCTCTATCAACTTCTATGGAAATAAATAATCCAGAAAGGTACCCAAAAACTTCTTCTATAGTGCCAACTTTGCATCATCACCCTTAGAATGGTCCCACTCCTCATATCACTGATATGCCATATCCTTCAGCTGGTATGCAACACACTCAACACCCCAGAGTTAAAAACACGTATCATACAAAAAATCTTCTCCATCTTATCAATGAAATTTTAAGGATCCTTCTTAATATCATAACGAGTAAAGGTAGGAGGATTTAGCCTCATAAATTGGACAACCCTAGTGGCCTCAAAAGAACTAACAACAACACCAGTATGACCTGACTAAAAATTGGGTTAATAGATGAATAGAATAGCGAAACTCATCATTAGTCTGGAGGTGACTGAGCAAGAGTGTCACCCGTGGGATAAGGATCACTGGGTGATAGTGTAACCCCACAAGGGAAATCATAAGAAGTGATGCTATACCAGGTCTAAAATCCATGGGGTGCTCTAGTTTTATTTATGTGCAAGAAAGATGGTTCTCTTAGAATGTGCATCGACAACCGTCTGTTGAACAAATTCACCATCAATAATAAGTATCCAATCCCCAGGACTAATGACTTGTTTGACTAACTATAGGGTGCATACTATTCTCTAAGATATACCTCAGATCTAGCTTTCATTAACTCAGAGTCAGAGAATGTGACATTCTGAAGATAGCTTTCAAAACATGATATGGTTACTTTGTATTTGTAGTTATGTGTTTTAGACTAACAAATACTCCTGCAGCTTTTATGGACTTGATGAATAGGGTTCTCATGCATTAATTGGACATGTTCATCATAATCTTCATAGATGATATTCTTTTCTATTCCTATAGTGAGGGTAAACATGAAGACCATTTGAGGATTATTTTGCAGAATCTCAAAGATCATTAATTATTTACTAACTTTAACAAGTGTGAATTTTTGTTAATATTGGTATATTTCCTTGTTCATATTATCCCTGGTAAAGGCATTTGAGTTGATCCTTAAAAGAATGAAGTATTAAAAAACTGGCCTAGACCTATCTCTCTATTAGATATTAGGAGTTTCTTGTATTTAGTCGGTTACTATAGATAGTTTTGTTAAGAGTTTTCCTCTATTACTTTTCCCATTTTCAGATCTACTCAGAATAAGGTCAAATTCTAGTGGTCCGATTCTTACAAGAAGAGTTTTCATGGATTGAAGGCTTGACTCACCTCAACCCTAATTTTGACTCTACTAGAGGGTTTAGATAGTTTCATGGTGTATTGTGATACTTCTAGAGTTGGTATTGGTTGTGTATTAATTCAGTGGATCAATGTTATAGCATATGACTCTAGACGGCTCAAACCTCATAAGAAGAACTGCCGACTCATGATCTTGAGTTGGCAACAGTTGTTTTTGCCTTAAAGATTTGGAAACATTATCTTAATGGGGTTCATGTTGATATGTCCATAGATCACAAGAGTCTTCAGTATGTTTCAGCCATAAGGTTCTAAATTTTCATCAGTGAAGATGGCTAGGGTTGCTGAAAGACTATGACATAAGTGTCTTGTATCACCCAAGAAAGGCCAAAATAGTGGCCAACGCTCTTAGAAGATTGTTTAAGGGAAGTGTTGCCCACATTGAGGATTAAAGAGAAGGATCTAGTTTGTGAGGTTCATCATCTTGCTAGGTTGGAAATTTGATTGGTTTATTCAATCAAAGGTAGTGTGTGGATTCAGAATAGTTTGGAATCTTTATTGGTTGCCGTAAAGGCAGTTTGGGATCGTAAGGTTGAGGTTTTCTCCCAAAGAGGAGATAGTGTGATTCGTTGTGAGGGCAGGTTATGTGTACCAAATGTGGATGATTTGAGGCAACGAATATTAACATAGGCTCATGGTTTGCTATATTATATTCATCTAGTAGCAACTAAGATGTACCATAACTTGTGGGAAGTCTATTTCTATTGTTAGCAAGTTAAGGTTGAGCACCAGTGGCCTAGCGATTCGCTTCAGGAATTCAACATCCTCACTTAGAAGTGGGAAGTAGTGAATATAGATTTCATCATAGGGTTTCCTCACACTCGTCATTAGCATAATTCTATTTGGGTTATTATGGACCGAATGACTAAAATAACTTATTTCTTCCTAGTTAATACTTTAGACTCAATCGAAGATTATGCTAGACCCTATCTTAGGGAGCTGGTAAAATTGCTTGGAGTCTCTTTGACCAATATTTCAGATAGAAGTACCCAGTTTACCTCTCCTTTTTGGAAGATATTTTAGAAGGGGCTTGGTACCTAAGTTCACCTCAGCAGAACCTTTCACCCATAGACAGATGGTCAGGCAGAGAGGTTCATTCAGACCTTAGAAAACATATTGAGAGCCTGTGTTATTGATTTCAAGGGTAGTTAGGATGATCACTTTCCTTTGTTTGAGTTTACTTACAACAACTGTTATCACTCAAGTAATTAGATGACTCAATTTGAAGTGCATTATTATAGGATGTGTGGGTTTCCTATCATTTGGTTTGAGGTTGGTGAAGCTATGTTGATAGGGCCAGATTCAATGCATAAAGCGATGGAGACAGTTTAACTGATTAGAGAAAGGCTAAAATGGCCCAAATCCGTTAGAAATCCTATGCATACGTAAGGGGGAAGGAACTTAAGTTTGATGTTGGTGATTTTGCTTACTTGAAAATTTTACCCATGAAAGGGGTAAATATGTTTGATAAGAAAAAAAAAGCTCAGTCCCCGCTATGTTGATCCTTATAAGATTTTGGGTAGGTATGAGAAGGTAGGCTATGAGTTGGAATTACTTATAGAGTTTCCATCAGTGTACCCAGTGTTCTATATCTCCTTGTTGAGGAAATGCATTGGAGACCCAACATCAGTAACACCCGTAGAAAGGTTGCTTGGAAAATAACCTCTCTTATAAAGAAGTCCCGATTGAGATCCTTGATTGTCAGATTTGTAGGATGAGGAATGAAGAGGTCACTTAGTAATGGATCTGAGGAGAAATCAGTCAGTTGAGGGAGCTACTTAGGAAATAGAGGTGGATATGATAACAAAGTACCCCCACCTTTTCTCTTCGAACCCAGTCCTAGCATGAGGTAATTATTTTCTTAATTAATTAATTCTTTTGTTTCTATCTTAGTTATCCAACAATTTTTATGTCATAACATGCATTCATGGGTTTAGTTTAGTTCATGCATCAGTCTTAAGTTCAGATATCTGTTCAGGATTTGGTTCTTAAGTATTAGTGTAAGATCCTATCTTTTCCCTAGCCTATCAGCTTATTCAATTTCATTAGAAGACGAATTACCCCAAGGGGGAGATATTGAATTACCCTAAGTTTTCAAGCTCTAGAGCCACCAAAGGACAGGCCATTAGATTAGATTTCCAATGCCACATGTCTTGCCTTAATCTAATATTGTGGAAAATGTTATAAAAATTTCCTAAGGGACTATCAACTTACCAGTGACGACGACTCAGGTAATGAACCATTACTAGACATAACAAATCATTACGTGGAAGTTGTTGTCACAATAGTGACACCCTCAGATTTTAGCCCTGGGATAATGACTCTACCCTACGACTCATGATTAGTGACAATAAGTCATTAGCTGAATTCATTACAAAACAAGAAGGAAATCTAGAAATTGACTCCCAGACCATGACTATTTCTAATAGCCTTTGATCAAATCTAAGGAGTCATTAGGAGGGGGGAGTCATGATCACAACAAAGAGGGGCCAAACCTTAGAACCTCAGATCACAACTCAAAGCACGAATCTTAACTAGTCGTAATAAGTTGTGATGTGAGCCATGACGACTGGAACTAGGAATTCCAGCATAATTTTAAGGATTTTTTGGTATTTTCAACCCTTTTAACCACAAACCCACATCATTTAGGCACTCCAATATCAGTTATTGAGGGATTAAATTACCCTAACACTTCATAAACTCCAAAATTTTTACACTTTTCCAATACGAAGTGATTTTTTAATTCTCCAAAGTAGACTAGGGTTCCTAAGTTCAAGAATAAGTTCTAAGTAATTCCCCAAGTAATTCATTTCCATCTATGTGGGATTTTATCAATGGGTTTCTTCCACTCATTGAGTCCCCAAAACACCCCAATTCTCAATAATATTTTACCATTAAGTTGGGTTCTAGGTCAAATATAAGTTTTCTTTAAACTCTGTAGGTTATTGTGAAATAAACCATGAATACGTCTTTTCCCAACCAAAATAGCATCATCCATGTTCAAAACCATTAATTTCCTTATTATTATATGTTGTTGAGTTTTTGGGTTTTAAGTTATAAATTTTCTCTCAATATTAGTAAATGTCATTATATGTAGAGCTGGTGGGTTATGAACACCCTTTACCTAGGAATTCAGTTATATTTTTCATCTTACATATTATTAAATATTTTAGATTTACACATGTATTCTTATGTACAAAATACCATGACTTGAGCATATTAATTATCAGTTCATGTATCAGTTTATACTTCAGTGTCATTCAGTTGGGAGTAGTATTTGAGTGCAGGGATGCAGGATTATCCGTTAGTTAGGCATGAGATTATTAGAAGTAGTCCCTAAGTTCCATAACTATGGTGCCACTTTAGGTTGTAAGGGGTCAACCGTCAGTTTAAGCTTGACACCCTAGTCTTCTAGGACATAAACTTAGTTGTTCCACGCCAGCTAGTATTGGTAACCTTGGTAAAGTACTTACACCCTTCCAACTAGGGTTATAGGTTAGACCTCTATTTTTCTAATATTGGGGTATATCGGTTGTAGTTAGCTCCTAGTGTCCTTAGTTTTTGATTCAGTTCATGTTTCAGTTTCAGACTTTTCATGACCTTGCTTCCAGATATACAACTTGTTCAGTACATATTTGTATGCTCGATATTGCATTCAAATTATCATATTTATGTGCATTCATGTTTAATTTATGCTAGTTAGTTTTACATCATCCTGCATACTCAGTATATTCAAATTACTGATTGCATACTTCTTTGCGCTATATTATCTCATAATATAGGCTCAGACGCTTAATAACTGAACCATACTTAGCACATTCATGTTCCTCTAAGACACAGTCTTGGCGAGTTCTTATCAATCAAGGATTGGTCTTTATTTTTTTATTTTTAGTATTTTTATTTATTTCAGCTACTTAGAGTTAGTTGGGGACTTATGCCAACAACTCGTCATGATTTAGAGGCTTTCATCCAGTCAGATAAATGTTTATATTTCAGTAAGGTTTTTAGATAGTTATTCTTATTTCTAGCTTTGGTTGGTTTTTAGTATTTCATTATGATAATTTCATCAGTTGTTTATTTTAGTTTAGCTTCTGCCCAAAAATATTATTAATATCTTTCAGTATTCATAGTATTTTCCAGGACATGGATTAGCTTGGGTTCATTTATGACTCTAAGCATCGTTTTATGACTAGGGGTTAGTCTCGGGTCATAATAGTTCGACACTGGTAGCATCTTAGACACTAGGTGGCTCTTAGATCAGTCTTGGGGATTACCATAGGTATAGTTCTCGACAAACCTGGTAGAGTATTTGTTATGGATCTTTAGTCCATGATGACATTCTAGATTAGTAGAGGAAGTAGCTTAGAGCATTCCAAGATCCTATTTATGGTGAGATTGGCCATTGGTATAGGTATTGCCCCAAACATAAGATGGTTTCTCAGTTGGGGCCAACTTATGTTTCTCGCTAGCTTAGAGCCTTAGGGACTTGTTACGACTACAGAGAGATAGATCATTACTTCATGGAGTACCCTAGTATGGGATTGTTAATCATTTATCTCATCCATATCAGTGTAGGGATGTGGCATCTTTGGTTAGAGGCACTACATTTAGTGCCTCAAAATTTGACTCTCGATTTGAATTTGGACCTACTTAGATTTGTACTTATTTAGGAGCATTAGGCTTGTGATTTCAAGTTTCCATCTTGATAGGTGCACCTTTTATTTCCTGCCTTTACCTTGTCTTTGATTTGGATTTGGGTTTTTATATTCATCGATGACTATATTACTATGTATATTTATATTGATTGTTGTATGCCTTGGTGTAGAGTTCATGATTATGTGATTTTCCCAATAAATGATTTTTAAGTTGTGTATAGAGTTGATTGGTATTGATATTTCCTAGGAGTGTAACATTTGGGTTCTAGGGCCTTTTTAAGGACCTAAAGTGGTACTTGTCATTGATTTCAATTTTGGTACCACCTGCACCTTATACTGGTATTTCTATTGTAGTTGTTATTATTGTCATTGTTTTGACATTGATTAAGTCTTACTTGATTTAAGACTAGACAAGCATTATCTAGATAGAATTCCCTTTCTCGCAATTCTTGTTTGTTGGCCTAGAAAGCTATCTCAAGAAAATGGTTTTGTATCTTTTTGTGGGGTGAGGTTGGTCATCTTCCTTTTCTATTAGAGAGGTATCACAACCCGATTTCTTAGGTCATGATGGATCCTACTATAAGCCACCAGTAGGCAAGCCAAACTCATAGTACAGAACGGCTAGTAAAGAACTACAAAATATATAAAGAAAAGAATTGCGAAATAGATAAAACAAAGGAGAAATTACATAATATAATCGCAAAACCTGGTGGTATCAATACAAAAGCTGCAAAAATAACAAGAGTACAAGAGTGGGATTGAAAAAATAAATTACGCTGATACAACTTATCTCCAAATAAAACATAGATACTATTCTATTACATAAGAGGGAGGTAAGTAGTACTTCGAATGCTAGGATCTTACTCTAAGTCTTTAAACCATGGATGCTCCGCACGACACACCCATGTAATACCCCGTATTTCCCTAGCCTCGATTAACCCTCAGTACATGGGTTATCCTAGATAAAATTTTTGAAATGCTCAGTAATTTTCAGATTTGAGACTTCCATTCCGTAGGAATTCAATTAGCTTTCCAACGATAAAAAATTCGCCTAAATCCGACAACCGGGTAAGAAGTTATGGCGATTTTAAGTTTCAGTCGTTAAACATCGTCATTCAGGCCAATAGAACATCACGGAGTGTGTCAAAATAGCAATTGTCAATTTTCAGTGTTGCTCCACAATATTAGCGCATCGCGCCATAGACCTATTTCACAAATGTCCTTTTCCAGTGTTCCAATGCGATTCTACCGCATCGTGGTGCACTTCCAGTTTGAAAACAAAGTGGCAACGTGATACCACCGTATCGCACCACCATGTAATTTTCCAGTCGTCATTTTCCAGTGTCCTAACAGGATAGCGGAGCATCGCACCAGGGGTCCAGATCGGGAAAATTTCATGAAAAATTAAAGTTGCGCCAAGGTTTAAAATAGTCTTTTCCCATTATTTTATTCCGCCCAGATATGGGATTTAAGCTCTAAAAATGTGTAAAACCCTTCATTATTAAATTTTCTCCAAAATCAAAAGGTAATTATCTCTCAAGAAAACAAACCCTAGTACAAGAATCAAGGTCCTTCTTCAAGAATCTCCCCAAGAACCTTCAAGAACTCTTCTTCTAAGGTATGTTAGATGTTCATCCATAGATCCTTACCTTCCATGGAGCCCAAGAATCCTTTTTCAATAGACAATATTTATGATTTATGATTTCTATGTTTTAATTAGATAGGATTCATGTCCATGATGTTATTTGAGTTTTAATCCATGATTCAGATTACAAGTTCCAAGGATTGATTCTAGTACGTGTTGAATTCCATGGTATTCATGATAAACCCTTCAATTTGCAAGATTGATTGTTGTAACCATTTTAACCCTAAGTGTTTATGATTTAATGAACCAAGTATACATCTTATGTGTTTGATAAATTGTCTATGAGAATGAAATAATGCCATTGTAGCATGCTAACATGTATTCCCCATTCATGTATAAGTTAATGCATTACAAGTGTTCGATGGAATGTCTCTATGAATGAATTATGACCAAGTGAACATTGTTATGTTATTCAAGATTACGCTTTTTTTTCCTTTTCATTCTATCGAATCCTGAGGGTATTTAATACCCAACAATTTAGGTGTTTACCTAGAGCCAGTGTCAGTCACAGAATAGTATCAATCATGTCATAATCAGTTGTTCTCTCAGTCTGTTATAGAACTTAGGAAAACTCAGTAAAGGATTCAGCATCGAGTGAACCCAATGATAGGGGCTCACCTACCAGCAGAGGGTGTGATCCTTATAAGCAATCCTTGCATTCTAGAACTACATAGCCAGCGTAGGTAGAGACATCACACCTGCCAGTTGTGGGTTGATGAGGTTCTCTACCTGCCACTAAAGGGTTCCACCGTTCTCATTTAGGGAACCTACTAGTACAGGGTTACTCTTCAGCTTGTCTTTACTCGTGTCACAGTACTAGTACCCTTCCAATTGGGGTTACAGATTGGACCCCAGCTCAGTTATCTTATCAGTTCAGATTTGGGGTATGTCGGTTAGATGATTACCTCTCACAGTTTCAGTTTCAGTCACAGTCTTTAGAATAGATCTTTGTTCAGTTCTACAAAATTAGGATTGTCAAATACAATCACTCAGTTATCAGTAACTCAAATTATCAGTATATGTAGTTATCAGTTATTAGATTCAGTTCCAGTATACTCAGTCACAGTACGCACAATATGTTCATTAGTTATAGATCGTCCATGTATGCTAATCCAGCTCTTGCATATCATTCAGTTAGTTATTGTTCATGCATATGAACCCATGCATTAAGCCTTACCTCATTTAGCATACCATTACATTCCCACGTACTAACCACACACCCGTTTCTTGCGCTATGATGTTTCAAATCATAGGTTCGGACGCTCAGGTTCCTGACCGCGCTTAGCCAGATTCAGCCAGCAGTAGCAGATTTAGCAGTGAGTCCTCATTTATCGAGGATATGTTTTTATTTCAGTACTTCAGCTTAGCAATATCTTAGTAGATGGAGTTAGTTGGGGGCTTTCCCCATCAACTCCACTATCAGAAAAATTTAGTTAGAGTTTTTTCAGACTAGATTTTCAAATAATATTCAGTTTTACAGATGTTATATTTTATCAGTATTTTAGATGCTTTGAACCTTATGGCATTTCAGCCCATTATTCCACATTTATTTCAGTGTTATTGTTCAGTGCTCACAATAGATATCTTTCATGGGTTAGCTTGTGGTGCTTCGGGGTTGTAAGAACCGTGTAGCATCCAGGGTGCAGACTTTGGGCGTTACAACTCATCCACGACGATAACTTGTACTAAGATCTATAGGCTGCAAAAGTATAGTATGAGTATCAAAATAATGGGTACTCAGTAGGAATCATCGGCTGACTAAGCTAAGTCATGATATAAAGATGATATAATGCAAGATAATCATAACTAAGTTAAGGAATAGAATTGAACCTGAATCATCTCCATCATCACTATATATAGTAAGTAATCAAAATGAAATAACAGTATAACATAAGGCATCAACACATGCCAATATCACTGTACATAACAAGTAATAAATATTGGAACAACAATTTAACATAAGGCACCAATGCATGCACATATCGCTGTGCATAAGAATCGGACAATTCATAATAACAATGTATCATAAACCATCAACACAAGAAATCATAAGTACAAAGTTGGCTCCCATATGCCAACTGGTGCGTAAAGTAATGAACTCATCAGATCGTCCCATACCACTGGAGAGTGCACCAAAAAGAAATGTAAAGGAATCTAATCAACAATATATCCTAACTCCATCGTTATTCAACCGCTATTCCACGCTCACCGTCAATCGGTAAATTTATCAACATACAATAATTATCAACAATCGAAAGTTCACAAACCTTCTTCAATTATAAGAAGCATTCATAATTAAACAACATATGACAATGTATTCATAACGATGACAATACCATCATTTAGACAACTATATCCTCGATATGCACTAATAGCTCTTTATTAGCTAGCCAATTCTTATTTACTAATCCAGTTACTCAATGATCATCATATAACCTCTAGTTGTTCTTTATCAACTATTCACCATATAATCACTATTCATGGGTCAATAACTAGTCATTTTTTTCCAACTTGTCAATACCTAACACATAGCCAAAATTCATAACTAAGCCATATTTATCAACTAGACAATATTCGTTTCTAGCCATCACAAACTCACTAATCACCACTAATCCAATAATCGTTAATCGCCAATTATTCACCATTCAATTTATTGACTAAACGCCATTTAGTAACTAGCATCACTAATCCATAAATCCTTATTTGGTAACTAGTCATCATCATCGACTAAATCATTATTATCAACTAATCATCATTGTCAAGTTGTCAATACCACTAGTCCTCATTGTTGCTAAGGTTCAACTATCCATAAGTCATTTTAATTAATATTCACCACTAATCATCTTCTTAACCTTAAATCAACAACAATACCACTTTAAACCTTGATAGCTAGAAAACTATCGTAGGCGTCTCTAATATCAACATTATACCCAACTACACATAAGACATATATTCTCATGAGACATATAATAGTCCTTTAACATTAACGAGTATCATCATATCTTCATATTATTCTCTGGCCGTACCAGATATCATCATATCATTATAATATTCTATGGCCTTGCCAGGTATCATCAAATCATTATAACATCCTCCATCCATATCGGGTATCATCATATCATCATAATATCCTTTGGCCTTTTCGGGTATCATCAAATCATCATAATATCCTCATTCCATACCGGGTATCATCATATTATCATAATATCCTCTGTCCTTATTCGGTATTATCAAATCAACATAATATCCTCCGGCCTTGTTGGGTATCATCATATCATCATAATATCCCCTGGCCTTGTCGGGTATCATCATAATATCTTCTGGACTTACCAGGCATCATCATAATATCCATATTGATATCAATAATAAAGAGCAAGCCCCATGAGGTCTAAAGTAAAGGACAAGCCCCACGAAGGCTAATGTAAAGAACAATCCCCACGAGGGCTAAGGTAAATAAAGATAAAAGGAAAAGAAATAAGAGCATACTTCCATATTCCCTCATTTATCATCAATGTGACATTAACAATAAGTGTGTGTATATATATATATATATATATATAACATGAATGTTATAAGTGATAAGTCGATCATCTAGTCCATTAGACTATGAGCATAACCATAAGCATTATCTTGAGTAATGGCCCATAAGTAACCTACTCATTAGCTCACCATTAGCATAAAGAAATTTTATCACTAACTAGAGTAATAGCAAATCCACGGCATAATCTATAGGTTATTCATAGAATAGTCTATCTTGTAATTTATGGCTCAAACCACGTTATAGTCAAGGGACCATTCAATAAGGTGTTCATTGGCCTAATTAATAGCCAAGAAATGGCCTAATTAATAGCCCGAGTAATAGCCACATCAATGGCTTATGAATAACATGGTCATGGGCATATTTAACAGCATAAACAATAATTCATTATGGCATCGTTAATAAATTTACTACCAAGATTCCTCAATATTGTCTCAAGGGGAATTTTCTAGGCATTTAATAAACATCTATGGGTCTCACAAGGACTACCTCAATCTTGGATTAAGGTAGGTCAAGGCCCCTTCTAAATCCCCTAATATACCTTCTAACTTCATTACTACCCCAAACTAGGCTAAGGTATGTAATTAAACTCCTAGATGTATAGCAAGCTGCCATTAAGTCCAACGTAGGGATCCTAATCAAATACTATCACTAAGTCCATTGGAACTAAAGAAACTTTATTAGAGTAAGCATCTAAGGCCAATCTTTCCCTAAGGCTAAGGTATCTAATTCAACTCTTAGATGTATAACAAGCTGCGATTAAGTCCAAGGTAGGGATGCTACTCAAATACTATTACTAAGTCCATTGGAACTAAAACAACTTCATTAGATTAAGCATCCAAGGCCCATCTTGCCCTAAGCATGAGCAACAAGGTCCCTCCCATCTAACTAGAGTAATTTTAAGCATTTCCATGTTAACCATGAGACAGTAAGTCTAATACATTAAGTTTCAAGACAACAAGCTAGGCCTTTAACTATGTGGGTATTAATGACCTAAAAGATCTACTAATCACAAGTCTTGAATAATCAGCAAACCAACACCTAAAACCCCTCCCAATCTAACAAGAGATCACAATTATACTATGAAAAAGCTTATTCTAATAAGGTATAAACCTAACCCACCTCAAATCTAAAGAACGTTCATCAATCTGTTAAACCTTCATTTTTCCATTTCGAGAAATCTTTTCAAGATACTAAGCTATCAGAAACATAATCTACTAATCAATACAAGAATAACGATACCCATATTGCACCATTGTACTTCGGGTCTAAAAATGACACCAAAACTCCAAGTGGGTCGCACTTATGGAAATTATGTTTTCCGAGGTCAACTCAACGTTCATACATCATTAAGGAATCATAACCCTCAAGAAATAGCTGAAAACTAAGGCTAAAATCAGGCCCTAAGTGAATTTGGTGTTTTGGGTCAAAAACCAAGTAATTCATCAAGAAGGTGATGAAATCTTACCTTATTTCGGATCATAATCACGATAAAAGATGTTAATCAAGCCCTCAAGTCACCCCAAAGACTCAATTTGAAGTCATCCTACTAATTAGGGTTTATAGGTCTTAAGGATAAAGAGAAAATGGCCAAAATCGCGATAAAGGGTCTATTCATAGCCCCTTCAGGTAAGGAGATATCACTATCACAGCCTAAGGATCGCTATCCTAGTTATATGATGACAATGGGTTTATCGTGATCGCAATAGTGCGATCACAATTCCCTAATCGCGATCGCATATGCACCAGCACCAACAAAGTGATAAACTTATTTTTGACCCTCGAAACTCATTTGAACTCTAATTTATGCAAATAAAATATGTAACCCTACTAAATTTGACTTTCCAGACGTGTTGGTGAAGTCAGATTTTCCATCCAAGGTCATTTAGACCAAATATGGGTCCTACATTCATATTATCAATTTTCAACTTTACAATCAGTGGGCCGAAATGAGCTCAGGTGCTTTAGGATCCAAACCAAATGTCTACTTAGCCTAAAATTGATATCCCTAAGCTGTTGGCATAGTTGGAATTTGCATCCGAGATCATTTTACTGAAGTATTTTCCTGGTAGCCATTTGGAACCAATGAAGACTTCAAAATAGGGAATTGGCTCTAAAAACAAAATGAACTGCTCGATGACCGAACTGTCAGTCCCAGGAAATCATAAATGACTTGCGAAATCTATGGAGAAGCTCTAATGGCAAAAATAAATGGAATTATGTAGAATGACTTGAAGTGTCATTACAATATCCACTACTAATAGGACTTATGTCCCCGAAAGTCAATGGATAGAAAGAATTTCAAAAGCTTGAAAGGATGAGGTACTGGGCTCGGATGCTCCCAGCATGACTTCTGGAATAACCTCCACAAAGAGAGAAAACTTCCAAGGGATTTTTCCATGGGTATCCCTTTTTCAACAAGTACTCTCACTTTAATTCCAAGCAGCAAAAACCCAACCTCAACCACTGACAAGCCTCCAACTGAACCGAAAGGATTGATACTCACAAATTTGAACCACAATCCACTGATACCACCTCGATATCAATACAAATCAACCAAGCCTTATCCAAGACAAAACCAACCCAAGACATGAGTCATACCACCGACTCCAAATACAAGTATAACCTTTCTTTAGAATTTCACACCAGCCATCTTCTCCAAATCAGGAGGAAAATCACCTGTCTCATCCATACAATCTCATCATAAACAATTCAAAAAACTTAGGTCGATCTGCTGATGTTCCATATGACCAATATGAGAACAAGATCATAAGGCACTATTTGGGCACACAAATGGAGAAAAAAAGGAATCCAGTTTATGGCAATGCTACAAGTAGTCCGAATGGTAATAAAATTGAAATCCAGAAGATCTAGGATAACTACTCATCAGTAAATAATTTACTCAAAGATATCTGATAAACTAAGAATGAAACTATATCCAACTCAAGTATATTACTTCCATTGAGTATATCATTCAAAATTACCAAAGAACACAGAAAACTCGAGGTCAAGGCTAAAAGGACCAATATCAAATCTATGGGACATCATTTGAACACTTATCAACTATAATCCATCCAAAGTCGAGAAGACCAAATAGCTTACCATGGAGTAGGCTCAACTAACCTATAAATGAAATTCTAATCAAAGAAAATCTAAAAATGAACCTACTTCTAAGCTGAAATCTCAATACCAAGGCTAAATCACTCGATATTAACTATCCAAATTGAACCAAAAGGTGGGTAGGCATCCATACTTCAAATTTATCATAACTCCCAAATCTCCATTCCAAGGCGTCAAGTCATACATAAGCCAACAAGTGTATACCAATGCCAACTACTCAAATTAACTTTAGCATCTAAATCTGACATATCTTAGAAAAATCATATCAAGCCACAATCAAGACATAGATAAAGAACAAAATTGCAATAGGGGATAAATCACCAACTAAAAACACAAAAAATTAACTCCATATCCGCTGGAGGGCGTGAACTATCAAAGCATACTCGAGAACTAATAAAGACCATAAATCACACTAGTGATGGTAAATGATCTAACAATTTAGAGAAATGCAAGTTAAGTTGGGAACTAACCAATTCCATACTCCATCTTAGCAAAGAATAGCCATAGGATCACATCATCAAGAAGGAACACTCCCCTAAGCCTCATTGGGCCAAATAACTCTGAAATGGGGATTTCTTGAATCCACCCAAATAGGACAATCATCACTTGATCCATCCATGAATTCCATCATCAAAGAAAAATGCCAAACTCGAAACCAAGGTCAATGTTAAGACCACTACTAGAAAATCAAACAACTCAAGGCAAAGAATTTCCAATTTGCCAGCTTAGGAAGCGATTGCAGGAAAGGCCACCTGCCTCTATCTCCCTAACTCTATGAAAAACAAGAATCACATCAAGATGAGAATGGAGCATCCAATCTTCACACTAATAACAAGGGCATACCATCACTAGTAGATAAATCCAACAAATCTAAGAGGCTAATTCAAGAAATCTCGATATTAATATTAAACCGCTATCGAGTAGTGAAATAGTCATAAATAAAGAATGAACCTAAATTGGTCAAACTAAAAAATGAGCTGTATAGAAAGGGATAGACAATACAAAAGGTTTCACAACCTAGGAGGCAAGTCTAAGAATATCCACTCAAGATCGAGCAATATAACTAGATTTCCAACTCTAGAACCATACAGAACCACAAAAGGTCAATTTATCTTTGATATCACAATACATTCCTGAACAAGTCTAACATAGCTAACCAAGAGGGACAACAATTAATCTCGCCTCTCTATGGGGAAAAAAGCATCAAATTGCGCTATATATACTCAAGCCACCAAATAAGATCGCAAATACTAAAATTCTAACTAGATAACACTAGTCTATATAGCTACCCAACAAGGATCAATAACATTAAGTAATAATATCAAATAACATAAATAACCTCAAGTAGTGATAGCAATAGTGACAACAATATAAATATCAATATAATGAATAGATGGTACAAAAATGAACATCAATATCAAGTACCACTCAAGGGATACAACAAGGCTAATGTTCTAACATAAATGGGACTCGAACCCAAATGCTACACCTATAGGGAGAAAATATCAATACAAATCTACCACACCTACTACTAAAAGAAATAAGCTATGGAGGTAGTCATATTATTATGAATTCAATAAAAAGGCATAGAATAACTAATATGAACTCATCATTCCATATAATCATCAATGGGTATGAAAAATCTCAATACACATAGTAAAAGATAAATGTGGAGAACAAAAGCACACCTATCATGGTGGAATCCATAATCACATACTTGAAGGATATAGGGAGTAAATCTAAAGTGGTCCAAACTCAAACCAACTAACTAAATCACAACTGAGGTGCCAAGCACATTATCTCTAAATAAAGATGCCACCCCATCATGAGGCTGATCTAAACGAGCTAAATGACTAGAAATCCCATGCTGGGGAACTCTCTAGACCAGTAACCAATTTCTTTGCCATAGTAACAAACTTCTGAAGCTCTAACCCTGGAGAGAAACATAACTAAGACTAAATATATCACCAACTGGCACTGAGAGAAAATTCCTGCAGCATGTCCATCCTTCTCATAATCATAGATAGTCCTAGGAAATCTAGGTTGGCGGGGAATGCATGCTAGCTTTGTCTGATCATTAACTTACATCTAGGGTACTCTCCGACCCAATGTCTTATCTCATCACAAATAAAACAACCTCTTAGATAAAATAACAATAGCACTATACTAATGGCATGGCTTCTTACTGTCACCTCTATAAGTCTCATTGCATGCTCTTTTCCTGGCCCTTGCATAATAAAAAATCTGAGAGAAGAAACACCCAACAACTATCATATGCTCCAATGCTAAATAAAGTGTCAACATTGGTCCTCAGATAAATTAACTCATCAATGCCTGGCTCAAAAGAGTATTGCATAAGAATATGCCTGGCCTAATTTAGAAACCCAATCTCATACTCAGAATCCAACTAAGAACCCTGATGAACGCTAATAGACTAAACTTATTTTGAGAAGTACTTAATGAATTGAATGTCATCCATAGCTGGAAGGGATATACACCATGACTCTAATCCCTAGTGCTTCACCTCAAACGGAAAAAGTAGCCACGTTCTCAATTGGACCCTAAACTGACCCTAAATCCTTTGGATAATGCTGAAGATCTTCAATATCCATTTCTGACTCTCTAGTCCGACACTGTATTGAAGTTCTAAAAACACATGCTAAAGTCTCATCTGCATTCGTCGACAATGATGCCCATATTACATCGTTCATTAGGGACAAAATAGAGTCAAAGAATGTGTTCATGGTTTATAGCACTGTAGTCACATAATAAGGAGTCAAGAAATAAATTTCCTAAAATGTCCCTATAAACTCCTAATGATAGGTTATGGATGTCTTCGTACTGATCCGCAGGACTCTACTAACACTTTACCCTTGAACTAATACATTGGTGAATCCTAGGATCTAATACCAATTTATCACGACCCAATTTCTTAGGTCATGAAGGGGCCTATTGTAACCCACCAGTAGGCAAGCAAAACTTGTACTCCAGAAAACCTAGTAACAAACTACCAAACATAAAGAAAATAATTGCTAAATAGATGTAACAAATAAGAAATTACATAATATAATCCCAAAACTTGGTGGCATCAGTACAAGAGCTGCTAATATAACAAGAGTACAATAGTGGGATGGATAAAATAAATTAAACTACTATAACTTATCTCCGAATACAACATAGAGACTAGTCTATTACACATGAGGGAGATAAGTAGTACTTCGAACACCAGGATCTTACTCTAAGTCTCCAAACCATGGCTGCTCTGCATGATGCACACATCAATGGTAATAACCCATACTAAAATCTGTAGGCTGCAGAAGTATAGTATGAGTACCAAAATAATGGGCACTCAGTAGGCATCATCGGCCAACTAAGCTAAGTGATGATATAAAGATGATATGATGCAAGATAATCATAATGAAGTCAAGTTACAAAATCAAACCTAAATCATCTCCATTATCACTATATATAGTAAGTAATCAAAATGGAATAACAATATAGCATAAGGCATCAAAACATGTCAGTATCATTGTGTATAATAAGTAATAAATATAAAAATAACAATTTAACATAAGGCACCAATTCCTTCATATATCATTGTACATAAGAAATGTACAATTTGAATAATAATGTATCATAAAGCATCAACACAAGAAATCAAAATTACAAAGTTGGCTCCCATATGCCAACTAGTGCGTAAAGTAAAGAAATCATCACAGCATCCCATACCACCAGAAAGTGCACCCAAGAGAAATGTAATTGAATTAAATAAAAAATATATCCAAACTCCATTACTATTCAACTGTCATTCTACGCTTATCATCAATTGGTCAATTTATCAACATTCCACAATTATCACCAATCGACAGTTTGACTAACCTTCCTCAATTATTATCAACATTCATAATTAAAAAATATATGACAATATATTCATAACCATGACAATACCATCATTTAGGAAACTTATCTATGATACGTACTAATAGCTCTTTATTATCTAGCCAACACTTATCTACTAATTCAATTACTCAATAGTCATTATTTAATCTCTAGTTATTTATGCACTACTCACCACATAATAAATATTCATGGTCAATAACACTTCATTCTTCATCAACTATTCAATACCTAGAACATAGCCAAATTCCTTACTACGCCATATTTATCAAATAGCCAATATTTGTCTCTAGCCATCACAAAATCACTAATCACCATTTATCCAATAACTGCTAATCACCAATTATTCCCTATTAAATTTATTGACTAAACGCCATTTATCATCACAAATCTACATATCCTCATTTGGAAACTATTCATCATCATCGACTAAATTATTATTATCAACTAATCATCATTGCCACTATTCGTCAATACCACCAGTCCACATTACTGAAGGTTCAACTATCCATAAGTCATTATTAATATCTTAATTAATATTCATCACTAATCAACTTCACAACTTAAAATAAACAAAAATACCACTTTACACCTTGATCACCAGAAAACTATGGCCAATATCTCTAATATGATTATTATACCCAACTACATATGAGCATAAATAATATATAATTTCTATACATAGGGCTAGCTGGACTTGAACAAGTAGATGTACTTATAGGTACATCATTAATCATCCTCTTTCCTTGCCAGGTATTATTATATTGTCATAATATCCTCTATCCATATCAGGTATCATCATATCATTATAATATTTTCTGACCTTTTTGGGTATAATTAAATCATCATAATATCCCCTATCTATATTGGGTATCATCATATCATCATTATATCTTCCGACCTTGCTAGGTATCATACAATTCTCATAATATCCCCCGTCCATATCGGGTATCATCATATTATCATAATATTCTCCAACCTTGTAGGGTATCATTGTATCATCATAATATCCTTCAGCACCGGTAGTTGCTTAGTCGATAGTTTTCCTAAGTGAATCTCCTGAATCTACCCAACATATATTGTACCTATTAAGTTGTGACAATAGACATGCCCATAGGCTATGCCCAGAATTCGGTATTGGCCCTTTTAGCCTTGACCTTAAGTTTCCAGTGTTCTTTGGAAATTTTTAATGATATACTCAGTCGGAGTAATATACTTGAGCTGGATTCTGTATGGTTTCATTCTCTATTAATAAGATATACTAGAGTGGATTATTTAGTGATGAGCAGTTAGTGCTAAGCAACTACCAGCTCATGTAGTTTCTTAGTCAATTGTTGGACTCAAATTAAAACTTATATTTATAATCCATATCAACAAACCATATCAAAAAATCATACCAATAAACTAACCTAATAAACTATACCAATACCATACCTATTAAGTCATGCTAATAGCCATGTCAATAGTCATAATCATAAGCTATTTCAGCCTTCCTAAGTTGGTAGTTTCTTAGTATATCTAGGAAACTCCTACCCTGGTAGTTGCTAAGTCGATAGTTTCCCATCCTACTATGTCTTATAAGAAGTAGAATATTTTGGGTAGAAGTACTTGCGTCCTAGCCATAGTGATCATTTAATAGATCAATTCTCAAGGTTGGAGAAAGGTTCCATGACTATTATAGTGTTTGAGGCTCAATTATATGAGTTGGCTAGCTATGCTACTTATATTCTATCTATTGAGTATGAATAGGTTTGTTTCTTTATCCGAGGATCGAGACTTACTATTCACATATCTACATAGAGTTTGGTTTTTTGGGTTAGGTTTTTTTTAAGGTTTTTGATCATGCTTAGCTTATGAAGGATATACATCAAGTGGTCCAAGAAGGCAACAATAAGAGTCCACGATATTAGGCTATATTTAGTAGGAGCCATAATAGCTCCTGGATTAGAGACAGTGGTTTTCAGGGTAGGTACTTTCTGTATTAGATATTTTAGAATTAGGTTTAGTTTAGTAGACCCATTTAGGTCGTACTTCATCCATTCTAACTCCTGTGATCATCTTGGCTAGAGTCGTGGTCAGTTTTTAAAGGGTTTATCTTCTGAATATTCTAGTTGTGGAGATTATTCTGTGATAATCGAATCTTTTAGTTTCAGTCCAATGCCTGGTGCATGTTATGATTATGGAGCTTTCAATTATTTCTTGAGGGAGTGCCCCAGTCGTAGAGAGATTATTCCTTCAACTTAGAGTGTTCTCCCTATTAAGGTAGTTCATCCCTCAACTAGAGGTGTTATTCATAGTTTTAGGGATGTTCCACAAGGTGCTCATAGAGGTTCTCAGGTATGTAGGAAAGAAGATCGGTTAGGATCCCAACCAGGTGGTGGGCATGGTTATTTGTATATTATACTCGCCAGTCCCAAGGCTGAGTCTTCAGATATTGTTATTATAGGTATAATTTTTGTATGCCATCAGTAGGATTTTTCTTTGTTTGATCTAGGATCCCTTATTTTTATATGTCTCCTTATTATGATTTACGGTTAGAGTTATCTTGGGATTCATTATCTATAACATTACATGTATCTACTCTCGTGGGTGATTGTTTAGTAGTAGATTAGGTTTTTAGATCATGTCTTATGAGTATTCGAGAGCTTGATACTCATGTTGATCATATTATTTTAGACATGGTAGATTTTGATGTAATTTTGGGTATGGAATAGTTATCCCATAATCACGTGGTCCTGGATTATTTTGTGAAGACCATTACCTTTTCCATGCATAACATACCCCCAATCGTATGGAAGGGAGTTGTTAGCCTTGAGCCGATGGGGATTATTTCTTATATTGCTATTAGATGGATAATTTTAAGGGGTTGCGAGTCTTATCTCACTTATATTTCTGATGATAGTGCAAAGAGTTCGTCGCTTGACTCTCTTCTTGTGGTTTGTGAGTTTCCTGATATTTACCCTACCAATCTACCTAGTCTTAATTGTAGTATTGAGTTTGTTATTGATCTTGAGCTAGAAACCTAACCTATTTCTATGGAACCTTACTATGTGGCTCCTACTTAGCTTAATGAGCAACGTTCTTAGGTTCAGGATCTTCTTGGTAAGAGTTTTGTTAAGTTGATTATTTCTCCTTTGGCAGCTCATGTGTTATTTATGAAGAAGAAAAATGACTCCATATATATATATGTATTGATTATAATCAACTTAATAAGGTGAAAGTGAAGAACCATTATCCTATGCCTCACATTAATGATTTTCTTAACCAACTTCAGGGAGTAGTAGTGTTATCTAAAATAGATTTGAGGTCCATTACCATCAGTTGAGGATTTGGGCCGAGGATATCCCTAAGATAAGCTTTAGTACCCATTATTGTCATTATAAGTTCCGAGTAATGTCTTTTGGGTTGACTAACACCCCAACCGTATTTATGGTTTTGATAAACCTTGTGTTTAAGACTTATTTAGATTGTTTTTTTATTGTGTTCATCTATAACATCCTTGTGTATTCAAAAAGTAGGGAAGATCATATGCACTATTTGAGGTTTGTGCTCCAAACTTTGAGAGACCATATGTTTTTCTCCAAGTTCTTTAAGTATGAGTTTTGGTTTAAGTTGGTGACATTCCTTGTGCATGTGGTGTCTAAGAATAGGATTATGGAAGACCCGATAAAGATCGAGGCCATTTGTGATTGTGCTAAGCCTACATCTCTGCCTAAGGTTTGTAGCTTTATTGGTTTGATAGTTATTATAGATGATTTGTTGGGAGTTTTGCCACTATTGCAAAGCTGATGACCAGATTGACTTAGGAAAAGGTTCCTTTCCAATGGTTCAAGGAGTGTGAGTCTAGCTTTGGAAAGCTCAAGGGATTTCTCAATCAACTTCTATTTTAGCTCTTTAAGTTGATGGTGAGGATTCATATTTTATTATGATTCTTCTGGTGTAAGTTTAGGTTGTGTATTCTTGCAGTAGGGTCATGTTATCACTTATGCACCAAGGCAGTTGAAGGTGCACAAGTGCAACTACCTCGCACATAATTTGGAGTCAGTGCGGTGATTTTTGTGCTTAGGTTTTGGAGTCATTGTCTTTATAGTGTTCACTGTGAGATCTTCATGGATCATCATATAACCAAGAGAGATCTTAATGCTAGGGAACATAGATATATGGAGTTTCTTAAGGATTATGATATCTCTAACTTATATATTTGGGAAAGAAAAATATTATAGCGGATGCCTTAAGCCGAAAGGTGGTGAGTATGGGTAGCTTGACTTGTATTTGAGTTTCTTAGAGGTCGTTGGCATGGGACACTCAGACTTAGCCAACTTGGTGGTAAAACTATATTTTACGCCCTAGGAGGATTCTTGCTAGTGTTAAGGCGAGGTCTTCGCTTTTTGAGCTGATTTGGGATTGCCAGTTTGAGGATAAAAACTTTTGCATCATTTGTGATCAAATTTTAAGTGGTGATTCCAAGAGAGCTACCCTATACTCTGAGGGTGTCTTTATATTTGATAGCCACATTTGTGTTTTGAGGGTTGATAACTTGATTATGCATGAGGCTCAAAACTCCAAATATTTTATTCCCCAATTACAACTAAGATCTATAGATGTTTGAGACAATATTATAATTGTAGTGATAGAAGGGAGATATGGCAAACTTTGTTGCTCATTTCCAATATTGTAGGAAGGTGAAGGTCAAGCATCAGTCACCTGGTGGTTTTATTAAGAGATTGTCCATACCCAAGTAGAAATAGGAGTGAATTATTACGGACTTTGTTTATGGGTGGCCTCATACTTCCCATGTTTTGGATGGTATTTGGGTCATTGTGGATTGATTGACCAAGTTGTCATATTTTATTCCTATTCTTATTTCTTCTAGTGTTGAGAGGTTGGTTGGTATCTATGTTAGCGAGATAGTTTTTTTGATGGTGTGGTTATATCTATCATTTTAGACTAGGTTCAGTGTTCACTGCTAGCTTTTAGAGAGCATTTTAGGAAGAGTTGGCTACTTAGGTGGATCTTTGTACAACTTTCCATCCCCAGACCGATGGACAGTCAAAGCGGATACTTCAGGTTTTCAAAGATATGTTTTTAGCCTGTGTTATGGATTTTGGATGACAGTGGGAGCAACACTATGGTAGAGTTCACATATAATATTAGTTACCATTTGAGTAATGAGATGGCACCTTTTGAGGCTTTATATGGTAGGAAATGTTGCTCTAGGATCATATGGTTTAAGACTTCTGAGATTAGGTATTGACTTGCTTTAGGAGTCATTGGATAGAGTCAGGATGATTCATAATAGGTTGAGAGTAGCTTAGAGTATATAGAAGGATTATGAAAATTGTAGACTTTGTACCTTAAGGTTTGGAGTTGGTGATCAGATATTCATCCATATATCACTCATGTAGGGTGTGATGAGGTTATGGAGGAAAGGAAAGCTCATCCCTAGATATATTGGACCCTTTGAGAGGCTTTACACAGTTGGTAAGGTGGCCTATGAATTGGCCTTACCTCTAGATTTTGCTGCTGGCCATCAGATTTTCCATATTTCGATGTTGTGGTGATACATTCCCAACCCGTCTCATATTCTCAGTTGGTACTCAATTCAGCTGGATGAGCGTTGACCTTCTTGATGGAGCCTGTGCTAATTTTAGCTAGTAATGTTAGGTGATTGTGCACTAGAGAAATTTTAGCAGTTAAGATTTAGTGGAGGCACCGCCTAGTAGAGAAGGCTACTTGGGAGATCGATCATGAGATGCAAACCCAGTAAACTCACCAGTTCAATGCTTTAGGTACCTCTTAATCCTTTACTTTTGTGAATGAAAGTTCTTTTAGTAATAGATATTGTAATGACCATCCGGACCATTTTCTGTATTATTGCTCATTTTTGTTATTTAGAGCTTTCCTATAGCTACCATAAGTCATTTATGATTTGCTGGAACTGACAATTTTGTTACTAAGTAGTTCATTTTGTTTTAAGAGACAATTTCCTATTTTAAAGCCTTCGTTGTTTCAAATTGGCTATAGGGCAAAAACTTCAGTCAAATGACCTCGTATGCAAATTTTTACTATTCAACAACTTTGGAATATCGATTTTAGTCTAGGTCAACCCTTGATTCAGGTCCTGAGTTTCAGTGACTTATTTTAAACTATTGGCTTTAAGTTATGAAAAATGGTAAGTAGGTATGGGGTCCATTTATCATCAAAACAATCTCAGATGGAAATTTCAGCTGAGCCATTGAGTTCAGAACATCGAATTTGATAGTGTATTATAGTCTATTTATGTATATGGGATTTTGAATGAATCTAAAGTGGTTGGCGGAGACGTGGAATTTCTTCAAGTCTCAGCTGGTACTGCTGCATCGCTTAAGCAATGTCTTTGATCGCCTAAGCAATTTGGCAAACCCCAACAAGTATACTTAAGCGATATATTTTATCTCTTAATCGAATGGCTTAGCAGTGGCAGGGCTATTGCATAAACGATGATAGTGTCATGTGCGCGACAATGGCTCAGGCAACTAGATATTACATAAGCGATCTACTATCACGTAAGTAAAAGGAATGTCAGAGCACACGTATTACTTAAGAAACTCGAAGTTTGCTTAAGGGATACCCGTGCACCTGGGAAGGGTATAAATACCCACTTCGCCTAATTGTTTTCACCATTTTCATCCATTCTCTAGAATCTTAAACCTTTAAAAGTGGGAGTTCTTGGGAGAATCAATTATGGGTTATTGTGGAGTTTTAGTATCATTAATTTATGTGATTTCCCATTGAACTTGTGGTAAGATTCAACTATTTTCATGGTTGATTTCTCCATTCTTTTGCTAAAATCCCTAGAATCTTGCTGGCTTGATTTAAGCACCATTAGAGCTCAGAATTCACCAATTTTTGGGGATAAATGTTCTTTAATCATAGAAAGACATTTATTTGTTTCAAAAGTGCAATTCTATAAATGGGTCCCATATGAGATTTTCATGTCATTTGTGACCGAAAGCATAATAGTGTAATATGGTTAGCATTGTTCTCGTTTAGCGAGTAGATTGTGATTTTGATAGCGTAGCACCTTGCGAAAGCTTCATAGAAAGGGAAATGAATGATTCAGTAGATTCTTTAGGTTTTCTTTGGGTCCATCTAGGCTAGGTTTTCCTTCTTTATAGGTCTAGATATCTTATATTACGCTTATGCTATTATGCTAGATATAGGGTGGGATTTAGGTATTGGAAATATACATAAGAATATTTGATTTAGTTAGACCATGTAGGCTATCTTGAAATCATAAACATAGAGTAACTAGCATGGTTATTCATGTCTTAGGTGAACTGGGCTTAATGGTTCATGGTTCGAGTGAAAATGCCTTAATTACTAAAGATAGGTGACATTGCCTTAGTCATTTATGTTTAGGGTGGAATGTCCTTAGTTTCTTAAGTAAAAGGTAATTACTTAGTTGTTATTATATTAGGTAGAATTACGTTAGTTGTTTAGGTTTGGGAAGGATTACTATCTTGGGACTGTTATGGCTTACTTGACATCTGGAAATGGCTTATATGTACATGATTATTTATATGGCTCCCAGATATGAATAAGAATATGGCATATCGACATGCTTAATGATATAGATATCGAAGTGATTAATGGTTGATGGCTCACATATATGATATGTTTCATGGTTATGATATGACTCATGAATATATTATGACTCATAGGTAAGATATGGCTTAGTTAGATAATATGGCTCATATATATAAGATATGGCTAATAGATATGATTAAGGGATTATATATATGATTAATGGATCATATATATGATTAATGGTTTATATATATGGTATGGCATATAGATATGATTAATAGCTTATAGATACGATTACTAAAATAACTTATGATTATGATTACTGACTGGCTATTGGCATGACTTAATAGGTGCAGTATTGGTAACGTTTATTGGGTTAGTTTATCGGTATGATTTGTTGATATGGTTCGTTGATACAGTTTATATATATGAGTTTTGATCCGAGTCTGACAATTGATAATGAACTTGATGATACTATGAGTTTTGGTATCAAAGACTAGGTTTCACTAGTATTGTTGGTACAAGAGTAAGTATCGAGTAAAGTCTCGCAGAAGGAAATGATGACATTCAATTCTTATCTTCAGAAGGGCATTCTTAGGAGTTCTTCACTTCTTTTACTCATTTTGTTCTAAGAGTCTAAGTTGGTTCCCAAAGCATTTCTTTGGTTTCAATCTTTCATGGATGGCTAGGACAGGTGCTACCACTGTATGAGATAAGGATCTCAATATCAAGCCTACGGATCCTGTCACTATTTGTGGATGATCTAGTGGTCATGGACAACCCCGAGATATGTAATACGCTAGGGGACATGATAGTGGGCATTTCCCAAACCTTATTCCTACTTCCAAGTTAGAGTGGGCCAGTGACCAGCCTAGGATTCACTAGGGTTTATTTCTTCTTCAGTGCTCATATATTCTTTGGTTTAGTTTTTGGGATTAATTAGTGGTGCACCATCTTATAGTGCGCAGTCTATAGATCAAAGTGGTACTAAGGTAGGGGCGCTGCATGTAACTGCAGCTCCAAGAGTTAAGGTATTTGTTGCATCAATATTTGCTCAGTCAATAGTTACCCAGCCTGCTTTGTCTGCCGAGGAGCAGAAGATGGGTAGATTCTTGAGATTGGCTCCGCCTAGGTTTTCTGGTTTACTGGGCAAGGATGTGTATGAGTTTTTGATGCTTGTGAGGATATCCTCCATAATTTGGGCCTATTTGAGACTCTTGGTGTAGATTACACTAATTTTTAGATGGACTTGGTAGCTCGACATTAGTGGATTAGGTCATCTTGATTACAGGGCAGTTGGATCCCCCCTTTGATATGGACTCAGTTCTCCAAGAAATTTTTGGATAAGTATATGACTTACAACCTTAGGGATTATTTGAGAGACTAGTTCTTAAGGTTGGATAAGGGTTCCATAACTGTAGTGGAGTATGAGGCTCGATTTCATGATTTAGAAAGGCATGCTACTTCTGTTCTAACTACTGAGTATGGGAGGGTTTGTTTCTTTATCCAAGGATTGAGACTTCATATTTACATGTCTAGATAGAGTTTGGTTTTTGTGGGTAGGTCATTTGTTGAAGTTTCTGATCAAGCTTAGCTTATGGAGGATATGCATTGTGAGTCCTAAGGGGGCAGCGATAAGAGGATGTGATTTTGGGTAGGTTCAGTGGGATCCGTAGTAGCTCCTAATTTAGAAGTAGTGGTTCTCAGTGTAAGTGCTCTCCACATCAGTCGTTTTAGCATCAGGGCCAGTCTAATTGACCCATTCATTCTGCTTCTTAAATTACCCATGGAGGCTAGTCTAGCTCTAGTGATCATCCTTGCCAGGGTCGTGGTTAGTCTTTGAGAGGTTCATCTTCTCGCTATTCTAGTTGTGGTGGTTATTCTAGGATAGTAGAATCTTCTAGTTTTAGTCCAACTCCTAGGGCATGTTATGGTTGTTTAGATTTTGATCATTTCTGGAGAGATTGCCTCAGCCGTGGAGCGATTATTCCTTTATCTCAAAGTGTTCCACCTATCATGACAGTTCTTCCCTTAGCTAGACATAGTATTTATGGTTGTAGTGGTGGTCCACATCATGCTCATGAAGGTTCTCAGGTAGGTAGGACAAGAGATCGATCAAGATCCCAACCAGTTGGCGGGCGTGGTTAGTTGTATATAGTACCTTCTAGACCCGAGGATAAGTCTTTGGATGTTGTTATTATAGTTACAATTTTGGTGTGCTGTCAGTCAAATTTTGCTTTGTTTTATCTTGGATACACTTATTGTTACGTGTCTTTTTATGCTACACGATTAGAGTTACCTTGGGATTAATTATCTATGCCATTACATGTATCTATTCCCATGGGTGATTCTTTAGAAATGGATCAATTTTTCAAATCACGTGTTGTGTATGTTCGGGAGGTTGATAATTATGCCGATCTTATTATTTTAGACATGGTGGATTTTGATATGATTTTGGACATAGACTGGTTATCCCACTATCATGTGGTCCTGGATTGTTTTGCTGAGTCCATTGTAAAAGGCTTATTTCGAGGGGTTAAAAGTCATACCTCATATATATTCGTGATGTTGGTGTAACGAGTCCATCACTTGACTCTATTCCTGTGGTTCAGGAGTTTCATGATGTTTTCCCTACCAATCTACCTGGTTTTTCACCCAAGCATAGTATTGAGTTTGTTATTGATCGTGAATTGGACACCTGACCTATTTTTATGGTACTTTGCTAAATGGCTCTTGCCGAGCTTAAGGAGCTAAATTCTCAGCTTCAGGATCATGTTGGTAAGGGTTTAATAAGGATAAGTGTGTCTCCTTAGGGAGCTTCTATGTTATTTGTGAAGAATAAAGATGGATCAATGCATATGTGTCAGTCTCAGTCTCAGAAATAAAACTCAGATAGTTCTACAGAATTCAAGACTGTCAGATACATTCACCCAGATTAGTACGGAACTCATCTAGTTTCATCTGAAATAGGACTGTCAAGCATAGTCATTCAGATAATAGTATATCAGTTATACAAAAACTTATGTTATCTGTATTCAGATTCAGTGATGTCAGGATCTCAGTTATAGTTCACATATTCATGCATGTATTCTCATGTTCATGTTATTCAGTTAGTTAGTATTATTCCCGTATATAAACCCCTTGCATTCAACTTACCTCACTTGCATACCAGTACATTCAAACGTACTGAAGCATTTGTGTTATGGTGTTTTATACCACAGGTTCAGAAGCATGAGCTCCAGAGCATCAGTAGCATTCTAGTTTCAGCAGTCAGACTAGTAGTGAGTCCTTATCATTCGAGGATGTTATTATTTTATTATTTCATTCTTTCAGTACTTAGTTTATTTTAGTAGTTGGAGTTAGTTGGGGACATGTCCTATCAACTCTTTATTCAGACAGTTATTTCAGTTGTTTTGGTTTTGATATACCGTACTCTCAGATAGTATGTTTAATTTATTTTGAACCTTATGGCTTGTTCCATTCTATTATTTCCACATTTTACATAATGTCATACAGTATACAGGTAGAAATATCAGTCATGGGTTAGCTTGTGGTCCTTCGGGGTCATGAGCACCGTGTAGCATTCTGGGTACTAGATTCAAGGCGTTAGAAATTTAGTATCAGAGCCTAAGGTTCAATAGTATCCTAGGAAGTCTGAAAGCCGCATCTAGTAGAGTCTTGTGCACCATATTTATGTATAGGAGGCTATGAGATGTTTTAGGAACAGTTTCCCATTTTTCAGTATTCATGTCATGCCAGTGAGCATAATCTCAAGTGAACCCCTCAGTCTAATCCCTTTCTTTTCCATTTACAGAACATGCCTCCCAAGAAGAGAACTGGGAATCAGTCATCCCCTCATCCCGATGATCCTTTGGGAAAACATGTCTCTCATGTAGAGTTCAGAGATGCATTCACTGCTCTTGCTTAGTCAGTTCCTAATCAAAATAAATGATCGGCTGTCATTCCGTCTAACCAAGTGGCCAAGTCAGCTGCAGCCAGGATTTGGGGCTTCACCCGAATGAACCCTCCATCCTTTTTTGGGTCTAAGTCAGATGAGGACCTTTAGGAATTCCTTGATCAAGTTCAAAAGGTTACCAACATCATTAGGGTTACTCCTAGTGAGAGTGCTGAGATAACTGTATATTAGTTGTAGGATGTTGCTCACACTTGGTTCAAACAGTAGAAATCAGAAAGGTCAGTTGATGTAGGATCCATAGAGTGGGAGGAGTTTGTCACCACATTCCTAGAGAGGTTATTTTCCCTAGAGCTGAGAGAAGCTAAGATGTTAGAATTTATCAACCCCAGGCAGGGCAATATGACAGTGAAATAGTATTCTTTTAAGTTTGCTCAACTAGCCAAATACGCTCCTCATGTGGTTGCAGATAGCAGGGCCAAGATGAGTAAGTTTGTCTCTGGGGTGAATAATAGTGTGATCAATGAGTGCAGGTCCGCGATGTTGAATAGTGACATGAACATAAAAAGGATTATAACCCATGCTCAACAGATAGGAGAGCAAAAGATGAAGGTAAGGGAGAAGCAGAATAAGAGAGCAAGGACAGATAGTTTCAACTTTGCTCAGTCTAAGTCTGAGGGAGGAAACCGTTCTCAGTTCTGTCCTAAATCATCAGTTACAGCTCTTTCTTCAGCTAGTGCTCCAGCTTCTAAGTTCAGGGATGGTAATAGAGATAGGGCGCCAGGCTTTAAGTCTCATAGCAGTGTTAGCCACGCCCAAACTAATCCCTTTTGTTAGACTTATCCTAAGAACCACAAGGGTGTGTGCAGAGCTGGCAGCAATGTCTATTTCGGATGTGGCAAGCCAGGACACAGAGTCAGAGATTATCCCCAGTCAGGTTATCAGGGTCAGCAAAACTGTTCCTCAGCTAAGTTCGGTCACCCAAATCAGTAGGGTGCCATTTTCAGTGCTACTAGTGGGCAACATCCAAATCGAGTTTATTCTCTCCAGTCTTGACAGGATTAAGAAAATTCTCCTGATGTAGTTACTAGTACATTATAGATCTTTCACTTTCTTGTTTACGCTTTGCTAGATCCAAGAGATTCCTTGTATTTTGTTACTTCTTACATAGCAGTTGATTTTAGAGTCAGTCTCGAAATTCTAGCAGAGCCCTTCTCAGTATCTACTCTAGTGGGTAAAACTATCATAGCCCGATGGGTATACAGGAACTGTCTGATTATGGTATCTCAGAAGATCACTTCAGTAGACTTAGTCAAATTAGAGATAACTGATTTTGATGTCATTCTCAGCATGAGTTGGCTTCATTCCTACTATGCCACAGTAGACTACAGTAACAGAGTTGTCCAATTTCAGTTTCCAAATGAACCTGTCCTAGAATGGAGGGGTAGTACTTCAACTTTCAGAGGTCAGCTTATTTCCTACCTTCGGGCATGGAAAATGATATCTAAAGGATGTGTCTATCATTTTGTTTGAGTTAAGGACACTAGTTACGAAACTCCCAGTCTTGAATCAGTTCCAGTCATGAATGAATATTTAGATATCTTTCACGAAGATCTTCCAGGAATTCCTCCCAAAAAGGAAATAGACTTCGACATTGATCTCCTTCCCGATACTCAGCCTATATATATTTCGCCATACAGAATGGCACCAGCAAAACTTAGAGAATTGAAGGAATAGTTGAAGGATCTCCTAGACAAGGGATTCATCAGACCCAATATGTCCCCATGGGGTGCACCAGTGCTATTCGTGCAAAAGAAAAATGGTTCTTTTAGAATATGTATAGACTACCGTCAACTCAATAAAGTCACGGTCAAGAAAAAGTATCCACTTCCCAGAATCGATGACTTGTTCGATCAACTTTAGGGTGCCAGTTATTTTTCTAAGATAGACCTCAGATCAAGCTATTATTAGCTCAGAGTCAGAGAATGTGACATTCCAAAAATAGCCTTTCATACTCGGTATGGTCACTTTGAATTCTTAGTTTTGTCCTTTGGTCTTACCAATGCCCAAACAACTTTTATGGACTTGATGAACCGTGTTTTCAAGAAGTACTTGGACATGTTTGTCATAGTCTTCATAGATGACATCCTTGTTTATTCCCACAGTGAGCTTGATTATGCAGACCATCTCATAATAGTATTGCAGACTTTCAAAAATCATCAGTTGTTTGTCAAATTTAGTAAGTGTGAATTTTGGCAAGGTTAGTAGCATTCCTTGGTCATATTATTTACGGTGATAGAATTAGGGTCGATCCTCAAAAGATCAAAGTAGTAAGAAACTGGCCTCGCCCTGTCTCTCCATTAAATATCAGGAGTTTCTTATGTTTGGATGGCTATTACCGATGTTTTTTTGAGGAATTTTCTTCAATTGCATCCCCTATGTCCATATTGACTCAGAAGAAAGTCAAGTTTCAGTGCTCAGATCCTTGTGAGATGAGTTTTCAAGAGTTGAAGACTCGACTCACCTCAGCTCTAGTTTTGGCTCTTCCTATTGGTTTCGATGGGTTCGTAGTGCATTGTGATGCATCCAGAGTAGATTTGGGTTGTGTCCTCATGCAACATGGTAAGGTCATAGCCTACGCCTTCAGACATCTTAAACCCCATGAGAAGAATTATCCTACTCATGATCTCGAGTTAGCAGCCGTAGTTTTTTCCTAAAATATCTGGAGGCATTATCTATATGGAGTTCATATAGATGTGTTCACAGATCATAAGAGACTTTAGTATGTCTTTTCTCAAAAATATCTCAATCTTTGTCAGAGGAGGTGGTTAGAGCTCCTGAAAGATTATGACATGAGTGCCCTTTATCATCCGAGTAAGGACAATATAGTGGTTAGTCTCTCAGTAGACTGACTATGGGTAGTGTTGCTTATGTTGAGGGCAGTAAGAAAAAGTTAGCTTAGGAAGTCCATCAGCTTTCCCGACTAGGTGTCCGCCTAGTTGATTCTTCAAAGGGTAATATATGGGTTCAGAATAGCTCAGAATCATCTCTAGTTTCTGAGGTGAAAGAAAAATAAGATAGAGATCCCAGTCTAGTAAAGTTAAAATAGTCAGTTAAGGATCAGAAAGTAGAGGTTTTCTCCCAAGGAGGAGATGGTGTTCTGTGTTGTCAGGGTCGTCTATGTGTTCCAGGTGTAGATGACTTAAGGTAGAAAATTCTTGTAAAAATGCATGGTGCGCGTTACTCTTTTCTTCCAGGGGCTACAAAGATGTACCACGACTTGAAGGAGGTCTATTGGTGGAGTGGGATGAAGAGAGATATTGCAGCATTTGTGGCTAAGTGCTCTACCTGTCAGCAAGTTAACATTGAGCATCAGAAGCCTAGTAGGTCCATGCAGGAGTTCAGTATTCCTACTTTGAAGTGGGAAGAAGTGAACATAGACATTGTAATGGGTTTGCCTCGTACTCATCGCCAGTATGATTCAGTTTGGGGAATTGTAGATAAGATGACCAAATTAGCTCATTTTATTCCAGTCCTTACCTCTTATTCGGTCGAGGATTACACTGGACTCTATATTAGGGAGTTGGTCAGATTGCACGATGTTTCATTATCTATTATCTCAGACAGAGGTACCCAGTTCACCTATTATTTCTGGAAAACGTTCCAAAAGGGTCTTGGTACCCAAGTTCATCTCAGTACAGCCTTCTATCCCCAGATAGATGGTCAAACAGAAAGGACCATTCAGACTTTAGAAGACATGCTAAGGGCATGTGCAATTGATTTCAAGGGTAGTTGGGATGACCACTTGCCTTTGATTGAGTTTGCATATAACAATAACTATCATTCCTGTATTTAGATGGATCTATTCAAAGATCTTTATGGTAGGATATAAAGGTCTCCAGTCTGTTGGATTGAAATTAGTAAGGCCTCAGTTATAGGTCCTGACTTAGTATTCGATGCCTTAGAAAAAGTCCAGTTGACCAGAGAAAGACTCCGGACTGCTCATAGCCGACAAAAGTCTTATGCAGATATTCACAGAAAGGATCTCAAGTTTGAGATTGGTGATTATGTCTATCTAAATATCTCTCCCATTGAGGGAGTTAAGCGGTTTAACAAGAAGGGAAAGCTCAATCCCCGATATATCGGTCCCTTCAAAATTCTCAGTTGTTTTGGCAAAGTAGCTTATAAGCTCGAGTTTTCTTCAGATATGGCCTCAGTTCATCCAGTATTTCATGTCTCTTTGCTCAAGAAGTGCATAGGTTAATAGGCATTCATAGTTCCTATTTAGAGCATGGATGTTCAGAATAGCCTCTCTTATGAAGAGATTCCAGTCGAAATCCTAGATATTAGACTCGCAGACTGAGGAACAAAGAAGTCCCTCTAGTCAAGGTTCTTTGGCGAAATCAGTCTGTTGAGGGAGATACTTAGGAAGTAGAAGGAGATATGTGAACCAAGTACCCTCACCTCTTCTCTGCTAACTCAGATCTAGATCAAGGTAATAGTTCTCCTTAAGCTTTTCAGTTTCATGATTCAGTTTTCAGTTAGAAGCTTGGTATCCATTTCATATTCAACATTCCATTATAAACTTGGTATTAAATACCATTGCATATTCAGTCATTCATTCATGTATCAGTTCAGTGAAGTAATCATGCATCATATATGCATTCTCATTGACAGAAACTTAGTCCCTCAGAACACTCAGTCATGCATTCAGGAATCAGTTACTCATGCATCATATATGCATGTTCAGTATGATATATATTCAGTTTATTAGCCATGTTAGTCATGGAGTCATGTTTCAGTCAATTCATATTCAGGATGTGCTTCAGTCTACTGTTTCTCCCCTCTTAGTCAGTCTCATTCGAGGATAAATATTTCTAAGGGGGAGATAATGCAATACCCCGAACTTTTTTTAAGTCAAATGTAGTCTCTAGAAAAGTTAGTGATGACTTACTAAATGATTAATATTTAAACCAGTTAGAATTTCCCCAATTTTGACTTTTAATCATGTGGAAAATTGAATTAGCTTTCCAATGATACCAATTTCGTCCAAATTCGGTATCGGAGTAGAAAGTTATGGTTGTTTCACTAAGAGTTGTTAGAACCGCCTAGGTGCGATAGGCAGGTTGACGGACCGTCGAGCTAGTAATAGACCATTTCCTAAACCATCACAGCTAAGGCAGTAAGTTAATCTTCTGGCTAAGGTGTGACAGACAAGTTGACGGACCATCGAGCTAGCGACGGACCATCGCCCAAGCCATCTCTACTAAGGCAGTGAGTCCCTATTCTGGCCCAAGTGTGACGGTCAGAATAACGGACCATTGAGGAAGCGATGGACTGTCGCATGAGCCGTTACAGATCCTGTTCAGCTATTTAAATCCATTTTTAAAAGGGTATTTGGGTCTTTTCTACCCGACCCCTAATTATACCAGACAATAGCTCATAACTTTATTATTCATTCACAACATCCAATTAGGGTTTCTCACAAAGATCAATCCCCAAGAATAATAAACCCTAGGTGCTTTATTCCAAGTCAAGTATTCAAGCTTTCCTCCATAAATCTTTAAGATATCATCCACCCAGGTATGTCAAGTGTTCATTCATGGATTCCTTCTGTCCATAAAGCCCAAGAATCTAATTTTAAATTATAAATTGTGATGTTTATGTTGTGGATTGATTACGATCATGTTGATGTTTTGTATGATACCCAAGTTGGAATTGTTGAATGTGTTTTCATTAATTTATGCTAGCATGTGGATTGAAATCTACTAAATTGTGTTGATTTATGCAAATATGATGAATTAATTTAATGTCCAAGCCTAAGCTTATAGTTATGCATGCAAGGTGTGTGATAAAATGCCTAAGAGAATAGGAAACATGCCTTGTGACTCAATTATGACCAAAATGATGAACCTATTTCACCCTTAAGTTCAAATGACTCCCATGTTATTGTTATGCTTTGTGATGGATTGATGTATTGCTCATGAGATTAGGATTATGAAATTATGACATGTTTACATGCACTTCTATTCATGTGTGAGCTTATGGCATGCAAATACTTCATGAATATCCCCAATGATTGTACTATGAATTATTGACTATGGTCATGTGTCAAGGAGTGTCAAGTCTTGTCAGTTTCATGCTATTGAGTCCTGGAGGTACTTGTACCCAATGATTTAGTTATGTGCCTAGAGCCAGTGTTATGTTTTCAAGATACTCTCAGTCAAACCATGTTCAGTAGAATTCAGTCAGCTTCATGACTCTGGAAAACTCAGTAATCTAAGTAATCTCAGTCAGTTATCAGATCTCAGTGATACTCCATCAGTTAACGGAACTTAGTAAACTCAATCGATTTAGTTCAGTATAATTAATTCAGTGTCTAATCAGATAGGAGTAGGATTCAACACCGAGTAAGCCTAAGGATGGGAACTCACCTGCGAGTAGAGGGTGTGATTCTTAAAAGCAATCCTTGCGCTCCAAAACTACGTAGCCAGAGTAGGTTGAGACATCTAACCTATTATATGAGGGTTGATGAGGTGGCTTAAACCATTAGATGAGGGTCCCACCATTCTCCTTAGAGTACCTATTAGATGAGGGATCACTCACAGCTTGTCCTTACCAATGGTGCGGTATTGACATCCTTCTAATTGGGGTTACAGATTGGACCCCAAATCAGCTATAATAGCTTATTAGGGGCATGTCATTTAAATGACTACTTCCCACAATTACAGTCTTAGTCTCAGTCTCAGTAATAAAACTCAGATAGTTCTATAGAATTCAGGATTGTTAGATACAGTCACCCAGCTCAGTATGGAACTCAGCTAGTTCCATTAGAAATAGGTCTGTCAGGCACAGTCATACAGATAATAGTATATGAATTATACAAAAATTTATGTTATCAATATTCAGATTCAGTGATGTCAGGATCTCAATTATAGTTCAGATATTCATGCATGTATTCTCACGGTCATGTTATTCAGTCAGTTAGTATTATTCCTGCATCTAAGCTCCTTGCATTCATCCTACCTCACTTGTATACCAATACATTCAAATGTACTGATGCATTTACGCTATGGTATTTTATACCATAGATTCAGAAGCACGAGCTCCAGAGCATCAGTAGCATTCCAGTTTCTGCAGTCAGACTAGTAGTGAGTCCTTATCATTTGAGGATGTTATTATTTGATTATTTCATTCTTTCAGTACTTAGATTATTTCAGTAGTTGGAGTTAGTTGGGGACATGTCCCATCAACTCCTTATTCAGACAATTTAGAGGCTTTCAAACTAGCATGTTCAGACAGTTATTTTAGTTTTGATATACCGTACTCTCAGATAGTATGTTTTATCTACTTTGAACCTCATGGCATGTTCCAGTTTATTATTTCTGCATTTTACATGATGTCATACAGTATATAGGTACAAATATCAGTCATGGGTTAGTTTTTGGTCCTTCGGGGTCATGAGCGCCGTGTAGCATTTTGGGTATTAGATTTGGGGCGTTACAATAGACCTCTACGATATTGGAGCATTACGGAGAGGTCCAAATTCCCAATTTTTGAAATCCTGTAGCCCAACACGATACTAGCGCATCGCTCCAATTACCAAAATGGTATTCCAAAAGGGCACTGCGATGGCTCTGTGTTTTGAAGTCCGCCCAGTTCCCATTCGTCCTTTTCCAGTGAGTCACCGCGACAGTGGCGCATCGCGGTGACCTATTAAATTAGGATTTTTTTCTTTCTTTTCCATTTTCATTTAGAAGTTTAATAGGGGCATTTTGGTCAATACCCAAGGCCCCAATTCATGTAAAACACAACATTAAGCATATTCCAAAGCACTTTATGCTTATTTCATCAATTTTCTCTCAAAACAGAACCCTAGAACTCAAGAGCTTCTTCTCCAAGAAATCAAAATCCTCCATAGCTTCTCCACAAAAGCTCTAAATTTAGGATTCCCAAGACAAGATAATCAAGAACTCATCATTAGGAACTCAAATAGGAATCAATAATTCAAGTTTCTCCATCTAATCATCTACCAAGGTATGTGGGGTTTATGAACAAGGATCTTCTTCCTTTCTTGTGCCAAAAACCATGCTTTTATTTAAAATTCATATGATTTTGAATGATTATACATGATATTTGAATTAGGGTTCATACCCATTATTTCTAATTGCAAGATTATGAGATTTCCATTTTTTAAAAGATGAATTGAATGTCTATTTTCATATTTTCATTCCTATAGCAGTAAATTACTGATTTGGAGATGAATTGTCATTGTTTTCATTATCAAGCATGATTATTATGATGCTTTGACATGAGATTAAAGCATGGGTTGCTACCCCAAGATTGAATATTATTATTTCAAGAAAGATGATGCTTTAAGCATCCTATTATCAGATTATTTATAGATTTTCAGTAAAGCTTTGATCTTTCAATCACCAGATAAGTTTTGGAATCCACTTTATAGATTTATTACATATTACAAAAAGTAAAATAGCTTTAGTTACAGATTGATTACGATAAGTGCATAACTGGTTTCATAATAAACCCTTATGCGAGTTTTAGAGTGGATTCCCAATAAGATGAGTGTAGCAAACTAAAGGGAGTAGTATTTAGCACTGAGTTAGATATGATTCCAAGGTCTTATACCCTAGAATTATGTTCTACCATAGAATTGAGATTTGAGAGGCCATAGTGGGCTGAGATAGTGATTACTTAAGCTGAGGTTATACTCCCTGGAAAGAGTATAACACCTCTCCCCAACATGAGGTTTCTTCCTTAGGAAGACGAGATGTTGTACTTCATATAGCTCGCATGGTTTATGTCGATTAACAGAACTTCCCTACAAGTAAAAGTAAATAAACAGTTTTAAGTATTTGCCTACTAGTACAGAAAAACTTTGAAAGAATTCCCTTAAGATAAAGTGTGTTCCCTACAGTTTAATTGTAAAGATTTTCAGAAAACTAAGTGTAAAGGATCACAGTTTACTTAGATTATGCTTTACAGAAAGATAACAGTTACAGACTTCAGGTTTTATATTTCATATTTTAGAAGTGAGCTCTTTCTATACTTAGACAGTATGAATTACAGACAGAATCCAAGTATAGCTTTTAGAACTAAATGTTATGACTCACTAGATTTATAAAGTATGATTTATTTATTATTCATGATTTTAGTATTTCAGATATACCAGCTTATGTGAGTCATTTACATTTATCATGCATTGTTTTATAAATTATGATAATGGGATAATGTTTTACTTATGTATTTCACCCCCATATACTCAGTATATCCTCAAAGTACTAATCCACATATATGTCTATGTGCTACATTGTCTCATAATGTAGGTATCAGTTCAATTATAGCACGCATACTATATTGTAATAGTTTGCAGCTTTTGGACAGCATGTGATAAGTCCTCTTGATTCAAGGGCTCGAGTCAGACATATAGTTTGAGCAATATTGTATTTTTCTTTATTCAGTCATATTGATTTGAGATAGTTGGGGGTCATGTCTCAGCTACCTATAGTCAATCAGTAGAGTTAATGTATTTGATTCCAGTATTATTTTGTAAAAGCAGAGTTGTAATCATTTTAATTTAGTTCTGTGTTGATCAGATTCAGGAAAGAGTCATCTTTCATTTATTTTATTCAGATTTATGTATTTTATTCAGTTGCTTATGAGTTATGTCAGTAGAAGGGTTATCTTAGGGTCACTTGTGGCCCTAAGCACCGTATGACATCTCGTGACCCATTTTGGAGCGTTACGAACTTGGTATCAGAACACAGAGTTCAAGTGTCCTAGGGTGTCTGTGAAGCCGTGTCTAGTAGAGTCTTATGGAACAGTACAAACATGTCTGTACTTTTCTTTGAGAGGCTACGAGGAATTTAAGAAAACTTTCATTTTTTCCTACTCTAGATCGTGCAGTAAAGTTGTTTTCTCATAATCTTCTATTTATTTGTGTGTTACCCCAAAATTCCTCATCTAATTATTATTCTTGAGATAACATAATTAGCAAGTTCCAGTTCCTCCCCAGATAATGCTCTCAGATTTACTAGGAAAACCTTTAGAAGTCACACAAGGGGCTTAAGAGGAGCTCCCTAGTATGTTAAGTTGCTTGAGTTGAAAGTTTATGATCTCATCCTTATGTGTTATTTAGTTGAGATAGAATTAGATATGTATCAGATAGTGCTCATGAGAGGAGATAATGTGAAGCTAAACTGTTAAATATAGTGTGCATTCGAGGGATATTATGAACTTTAGTGTTATGATTTATGAATAGTAGAACCTTATTATAGATGGAATTATAGGTAAGAAGAGTAGTGACAAGAAAAGTAGGAATAACGATTGATAGAAAGTATAGAGGTAAACTTGTACATATTATCAATATGTGTTAAGGTGATATGTCCTTGTGTGTTAGTTTAATAGAGGTAGAGAATGAGTTATTAGTTAAGGAGAATTGTTGTTTGTTTAATGAACGAAAGAAGTTATTAATTATATTTATTATGATTGAAAAGTATATGATATTAATAAAGTATTTAGTGATTGAGAACTATTAATTTAGGTGTATAGAAGGGTAAATAGTAGTGATGTGTAGAAGTAGTATGTGCTAATGGATTATAATGAGATAAGTCATATGATTTTTACCGATTACTATTATTTTGAAGTTCTAGTGGACTAGTGTTTCTTAATGTTTTATTTTATAGCTTCCAAGTGAGAATTGTATGCAAGGTGGGTTGTTAAATCATATGTAGAACTACACATTAACTTTGAACAGTAGATAGTCATCAAGGTGGATGTAATGATTTCTTGGTTAGAGATGCTAGTAATATGGAAGTGATCTAGTAGGCTTGAACAATATGTGTAAGATTTTGAGCCCATTTTGATTTGTAATTAAGAATGATATTGTATGTGTGATGAAGAAGTATGCCTAAGGTGAGATAGGGTTGCATTATTTTCTGAGGTTATTACGTGTTGTGTGTGGTTAGTAGTATCGTTGAGTTGCTAAGAGGAAGAAGACTAGTTATATAGTATATGATGTTCTTAATAGCTAAGTTAAGGAGCTGAGTTATGGATAGATAATGCTGAGCCTTTTTGGTATGATCTTGATTCTCATAGTTTAGAAATATAAGCTTAGAGATGTGATATTAGTAGGCTATGACGGAAGCAGTATGGTTTATTAAAGGTTGAAGATATTCATGTTAAGTGTTAGAATCTAAGTTTGAAACTTTTAAGATTGAGCAAATAGAAATAAGAGTTGAAGCTCTAGATGGTGTGGACTCAGGATGCGGTGATACTCATGAAGATTCTAAGTTAGTAAGTGTTCAAGATATTATATGATGATTAATGGGGCTGTAGAATGATAGAGTTTAACCTCGAAATAAAGTATTAAAAGTGGGTTTTACACTTTTAGGTGTAGCCTTTCAGAGTAAGTTTGTTATTTACATGTATTGTTGTGTTCCAGACTCTAGAGTGTAGTGAGTGTAGTCTAGTTTAGAGCTTAGTAAAGGGTTCCTTAAATTTATAATGATAGCTTAAAGCTAAGGTGGAGATGATAGAATGAGTGACCAAGTCAAGCTCTCAAATTCTAGTAGTGATGCCAGTATGTTATAGAACATCAAAAAGTGGGGGTGAGGCTCAACCCATTATTATTTCAACATTAGTATTTAGTTAGCCCAATATCTACTCATGTCTTACGTGTTAATTCCATGATCATAGTTCATGTTCATGTACGTAATAGAGGATCATGTACTCTCCCTATTCCTAGTACGAGGAGTTCCAGTTCATTCAGCAGTTGGAATCATATTCCATATAGTTATGAACTCTAAAATTCAGGTCATGCAGCTCATGACTCGTACACTTATTCTTTACAGTATGTTCAGTTCCAGTACTCAGGCAACACTCTTAGCTATCAAAAAAATTAAAACCAACATTATGTATGTCCTCAGATTAGACCTCTTTAATGAATCTATGTCGTGAACACTCTATTCCCCAGGCCTTGGTAAAGCATCAAGTTATGCTTTGTATCCCTTTATGTTTCAGGCCCTGGTATTCCAACCTTTCAATGACCTTTCCTTGGGTCAAGATAGTGAGGATGAACAATTGCATAGATGGGAGAGAGTAAATATGTTATGTTGGGAAAAATGGTTGTAGGCTTGTTTTATGTGAGCCTATAAGTGAAGGAATATTGAGTTGAAGCTTTTTGTGTATGAATTTGTTAGTTGAGAATATTTTATGTGTGTCTTCTTAAGAATCGAATAGTGCATGGAAGTTGTTATTGATAGAGACATTAGAGAATATAAGAAAGATACTCTTATGGGTATTTTTTTAGAAGTGCATATGTGGTTATGAAGATAGGCTTGAACGTTATGTTGAAGTGTAAGAGGATAGGTGTGTGGTGCAATAAGGAGTTTCTAGGAAGATGTTGAATTTAGTTATTAAAGTGATAAGAAAAATTATCTTAGAGAAGAGTAGTTATGACAATGCTTAGGGTATTGAATCCATGGTTCAGACTAGTATTATGTTGTTATGTGCAGTACCTCATGATTCCAAGTGAGGATTTACCATAATGAGAGGAATTAGTTCAGTTTAGACTTTAGTAGACAATTTATCAATGCCCATGTGAGAATTAAACAAGTGAATATGGTATTCAAAGGGGAATAGTATAGTTGAGGGAGTATTTGAGAAGTGTTGTTAAGCTTGAAAGTAAGGAGTTGTATTGCTTAAGGCCTAGTAATTCTAACCTAGTTTGTGATTTATGGGTCTATGTTCCATGCTATAGAGTGGTAACAATGTTGTAATTTCATGAACAAATATTTTGTTCAGATCGGGTCCAAAGTTTTTTACTCCCTAATAACATTAGAAATTTCTTAGAAAAGTGTTGAAGAGATACTCCATTTAGGTATGAGAATTCAGTATGATTCAGTCCGTATAGCAAGCAATTCAGTTTAATAGTCAGACAGACAAATTTCTATTGTTTTCCATCTTTCAATTTACTCTAGTCTTACTACCTGAAATTTCATGAGTATGGCCATTTCAAGTGGTAGTTTATTTGCATCCAGGTAAATTGCGAATTCAGCTCAGTATATGCATTAGGCATTAGTTTTAGATTTAGATATCTAGTCATGATTCAGTTCAAAAGTATTCAGTCAATGATCTTAGTTTTCCAATCATCCCAGCTCAAACAATGTAATACCCATTGTATGATCTTATCTTCTTTGCTCATGATTTGTGCCTGCATAATTATCACTTCACAGTTCTACATGAATAATTGCACCATGAACGCTTCAAGAAAATCCTAAGCTCTCAGCATGAATCATCTTCTTATAAGAAGTGAAGGCAAGTCAACTCAGAAATTAGTTTCATGATAGAGGTTTCTAACGTTCCAGACTTAGTCATGTAAGTATATTCCTAGATTCGAATGTTCAATATGTAATCTCAGTTGACTTAGTTCAGAACTCTCATTCCAATCAGTCTGTTGAGGGTGCTACTTGAGAAACAGAAGAAGACATACATACCAAGTACCCTCATCTCTTCTCCACGAACTCAGATTCAGTCGAAAGTAATAGTATTTCTTCGTTCAGTTCTTTTCCGGTCTCAGATCCAGCTATGTATCTATTTTTATAAGAATTCATGCACTCACTGATTAGTTCAGTAGCTCATTATGTTTAAGATTTAGCTATTTAGTTTATTTCAGTTGTGCATGATAGCTTATAGCCTCATATTCCTAAGTAGTGATGATTAATAGTAAAGTATGATGTAATGTTTTACCTTTCATCTCTTATAATCTATCATTGTAGGTTGTATATGCTTATTGAATTGTCTACATATTTATGTGCATAATGATATTATGATGATGCCCAGTGAATCCGGAGGATATAATGATGTTATGATGATGCCCGGTGAATTTGGATGATATAATGATATTATGATGATTCCTGGTGAATCCAGAGAATATAATGATGTTATGATGATTCCTGATGAATTCGAAGGATATAGTGATGTTATGATGATGCCCGGTGAATCCGGAGGATAAAATGATATTATGATAATGGCCGATGAATTCGGAGGATCTAATGTAGTTATGATGATTCCCGGTAAATCCAAAGGATATAATAATATTACAATGATGTCTGATGAATTCAAAAGATATAATGATATTATGATGATGCCTGGTGAATCCGGAGGATATAATTATGTTATGATGATGCCTGATGAATCCAGAGGATATAATGATATTATGATAATGCCCAGTGAATCTGGAAGAGGTAATGATGTTTTGATGATGTTATGTGTGGTGAATATATATGGATACATGGTTGTATGTGAGGTTATGCCGTATGTGGCTAAACCCATTTGTGTACTTGGGACATGATGTCTTCCTTGGTAAATTGTTACCCATTCTTTGTCATTAATCATTAGATAAAAGGTACGACCCTTGTTAACTCAAATTAGTAACCAGAAGTAAATTATGTCGAGTATTGGGTTAAGGCTAATTGATATGTATAATCTTGTGTAGAACTAAGGGCTCACCTAGTAAATCTACGTGACTTGGACAAATGGTTACATTATGGAATTTTGCCTAGTAAAGTGGATTATGTGATAACTAGTTGTCTCTAATAAATGACAATGAATTGTAGGATAGAAGCCTAGTGAACTAGTTAGTGGACCTTACTTAGCTAAAATATGGAAACTAGTCCTTAAGATTGTAAATGCTCAATGATAATAGACCTAGTATTGTATGATGAGTGGTCAAGTTGACAACTAGTATATGATTATAACGCCCTGGGAGTACACCTTAGATGCCACACAGTGCTTATAGTCACAAGTGACCATAAGTTAACCCATGAGCTAGTACCTGTTGTGAGCAATGAACGAAACTTCTAATAAAAGATACACATATGCAGAATAACTAAATATGCCATAAGGTTTTATAATACAAAGACATTACTAAACTCCTAAATTTAAAAAAACTATATAAAGGTAATAATGTAAAGACTGACAATCAACAAAATACAGGATAACTATCTGAAAGTGGCTGAAAACCTTTAACTAAATGACTGTGGAGTTGATGGAACATGTCCCCAACTAACTTTGACTGACTACTGGACCAAAGTACTAAAATAAACATAATCGACCCTCAAAATATGAGAACTCACTACTGCTACTACTGCTGATGAACTGGAATGTCTAAGTGCGGCCGGGAACCTAAGCATCCAAACCTATGATATGATACATCATAGAGCAAAAAATAAGTAGACGATTTGTACTTTGAATGTACTGGTATGATAGATGATGTTAGACTGATATACATGGGCTTATGTGTATGAATAACAATTGACTGAATGAATAACATTAGATAACTGGATATACATGCGTGAATGCTGTAAAATATGAGAATGCATGACCAAGCATATAACATAATTTTGAAATAGTCTGTCAACTAAAATACTGAAATCTTATAACAGAATAATTGATAAACTATATGCTATGGTCAAGCAAAACTGAACTGAGTTCTGAACTGAATACTGAAACTAGAACTGTGGGAGGTATCATCTAACCGACATGCCCAAAACTGAACTGATCGGGGTCCAACCTGTGACCTTAGTTGGAAGGGTGATAGTACCATACCACGGGTACTAACAATGGCTGGGGAGTCAGTCCTAATTTGGCGGGTGACCCCTGAAACCAGTCCTAAACTGGCGGGTGATCCCTGAGAGTGTCAGTCCTAAAATAAAGGGTGAAATCTCATAACCTATGCTGGTTACATAGTTTTGGAACTTAGGAATTGCTTTTAAGGACCCAATACTTACTAACGGGTGAGCCCCTATACTTAGGTTCGCTCGGTGCTGAATCCTACTCCCAACTGAACTGACACTGATTACTGGATGAAACTAAGCTTAACTGAACCCACAACTGACCGTATAAACAAACTGAATGATATTTCTCATGGTATGACTGAAATCATTCTGTAGATACTAAAAACTAGGTAAACAACTAAATTTTGGTTATTCATAACCCCCAGGACTCGACCACTATACAATAGGGACACATGAAAGCTTCAAAACCATGGAAGGGAAATCATTATTCACCATTATTCACTTAAGCATTTCATCAAACACATGGGAGACATGAAATTAAACATGGGAATACCTTTAAACATGATAAGATCACATGATCATATGACAAGATCATAAACTGAGGGTTTATTCTGAATTCTCATGAACATGATATGGAAACCACCATATTTAAAACATTCTACAATGCATTCCTTTTGAAATAATTTATAATCTTAACTTGAAATTTAAATGGTAAGAAATTCATGGACTAAGCTTGGGAATGATTAAAATATGTGGGAATAACATAATTTCAATACTAAAACCATACTTAGGGATTTAACAATGAAATTTCATTCTTCAAACGTGTAAGGCTGCTTTCAATGAAAATAGATTGTAAACATTATTTATAATCGTAATTCATAAAAGTTTCATGGATATAAGTCATTATAAATATGTAATTTCATAATTTCAAACATAAAATATGGATTCTTGGACTCCATGGATGAAAAGGGCCCATGAATGAACACCTTATATACCTCTAAGGATTAAATCCTGAAGAATATCACAAGCTTGAATGTTCATGATTTGGAAATCCCAATTTTTGATCTTTCTTTGATGGGGGAAAGGTTTAGCTTGATGAACAATTAGATAGTTTAGGGTTTCTTGTTGAGTGAAATTGGGGAATGTGGGTAAAATAGGACCTTTTAGTTGTTTCTTCTCGAGTTTTCACGATTTGGGGGAGGTGGAAAAAGACTAAACTACCCCTGGAAATTAAAATTCACAAATAGAACACTGTTTGGGCTCTCACCGCGATGCGCCAAGGCTTCCACCGCTATAGCCACTATGACGTGATGAAATTGCGGTGAGCTGTTGTTTATGAAATCCAAACATGGTCCAAACCTTGTCTGAAAAATTCAAAACTCACTCGAGACATGCTACTTACACCCTTGAACATGAATCAACTCATAAACTTACATCTCTGGGTCGGGATGGTCAAATTAAAAATCATCAAAGTTAAGAGGCCAAGAATAAAAATAAGTCTCCAACTCTTCGCTAAATTTTCAGGTTCTAAGCCTATTGTGAATGTACTAAAAGCTGAACTGGACTAATGTAAGACCCCGCAAAATCCTAAGCTTAATTCAGTCCTTTAGGCTTGTCAAGGGGTCCCAGACTTAGAATATTTTAGCTAAGTACTCAAACTTAGTGTCATTTTAACCTATGAAGGTCGAAAGTCTTATCTTGTGACCTTTACATCTATTAAATGTTGATGTTTAGGTTGATTCATGATCAGGAATGTCCGTAGGTGTTTTCGGACAAGTTTAGGATTTTTCGGATTTCGTTTGAAGCTTCTTTGGAATCCTAAAATAGTGAATTAACGCAATCTTGGGGTGCCGCATCGAATATCACGTTGATTACTATTTTCCCCTGCTACCAGCGTCCAATTCCAGTTAATCAATGTTAACATGGCACGATGCATTGGTTATCGCATCGATGCCATCGATGTGCTGCGTCGACCTGCGCGTCGGTAACCCAGTTTTCAGTCATTATAAAACCACATTCTTGGGGGTATTTAGGTCTTTTTCCTTCAAATCTCAGCCCCCTAAACATGAAATTAAACTCCCTATAGAGAAAATATAGTCATTCTTTCTCAATTTTTCTCAAGAACAAAACCCTAGAAGATCCAATTTCAAATCAAGAACTCAAGATTCAACCATAAGCTTTCAGAAATTCTTTAACAAAGGTATGTGAAGTGTTCATCCAAGGGTTCCTTCCATGGTATTGACACCCTTCCAACTGTGGTTACAGATTGGACCCCAAATTCTATTAGAGAATGGGTATGTCGGTTAGATGATTACCTCCCACAGTCTCAATTCCAGTCTCAGTCTTACAATAGAACTCAGTTCAGTTCTACAGATTCAGGACTATCAGACAAAGTCACTCTGCTCAGTACGGAACTCAGTATGGTTCCACAGTATTCAAAACTGCCAAATAGATTTTTAGATAATCATTAATACAGTATTCAAAATCTCAGATATCGGTTATCAGTATTCAGATTCAGTACTCAGTATTAGTACGATCTTTGTTATAGTTTATGTATTCATGCATATACTCTTACTCAGTCTTACTCATGTTATTCAGTTATTATTATTCATGCATATTAACCCATGCCTATTAGCCTATCTTACTGAGTATACCAGTACATTCAAAGTACTGACGCATGCTTTTCTTTTTGCTATGATATCTTCTATCATAGGTTCAGACACACGGGCTCCAGAGAACCCTTAGTAGTTTAGATTCTCAGCTTTCAGAGCAGTGGTGAGTCCTCATTGTTCAAGGACATACTTATTATTTACAGTAATTCAATTTTATTTTAGTAGAAGGAGTTAGTTGGGGGCTTATCCCATCAACTCCACAGTTCAGACAATTAGAGGATTTTTCAGACTAGAGTATTTTCAGACAGTTGTTCAATTTTTAAGTAATTATATTCAGTTTTGGTATTTTGATACCGCATTCAGATTTATTTACAAATTTGAACCTTACGACATATTCATTTCCGTCTATTTCCGCAATCATTATAGTATTTAATACACCGTTATTGTAGAAGGTACCAGTCATGGGTTAGCTTGTGGACCTTCAGGATTATGAGCACTGTAGAGCATCCAGGGTACAAACTAGGGGCATTACAAACTTGGTATCAGAGACTAAGGTTCAACAGAGTCCTAGGAAGTCTAAAAGCTGTATCTAGTAGAGTGTTGTGCATGGGTGTGTTGCACGCCACACTTATGGAAAAGAGGCTATAAGATATTTTTGGAAAAGTTTACCTTCTTTCAGTATTTATGTCGTGCGAGTGAGCATGAGCTCCAGTTATACTAGCTTTCTCATCCTAGCTTCTCTTTAATTTATAGAATATGCCTCCAAAGAGGAATCAAGGAAGAGGAATGGGAGTTCAGTCAACCCATCATCCCATCCATCCAAATCCTTTGGGTGAGAATGTCTCCCACGCAGATTTTAGAGCAGCCTTCACCACCCTAGCTTATTCTGTGGCAGCAGAAATGAATATCTAGTTGCGGTTTTGGCCAACCTAGTGGCTAATATGTTGCTACCAGGATTTGGGACTTCATCCGAATGAACCCTCCATCGTTTATCGAGTTTAAGTCAAATGAGGACCCTCAAGAATTTTTTGATTAGGTGTGAAGGTTACCGATATCATGGGGGTGACTATTGTTGAGAGCGCTGAGTTGGTCGTATATCAGTTACATGATATGGCTCACTCATAGTTCAAATAGTGGAAGGCAGAGAGGGCTGCAGATGCAGTGTTCATAGAATGAGAGAAGTTTGCAGTTGCTTTCCCGCTTGAGTTGAGAGAAATGAAGGTTTTGGAGTTAATAAAACTGAAGCAGGGTGTAACGCCCCGAGATCCCATCTCGAGACATCACACAGTGCTTATGACCCCGAAGGACCACAAGCTAACCCTTTACTGATATCTGTATCTTCATACTGCATAATATCTGAAATAAATATGAAAACTAGCCATAAGGTTCAACACATCTATGAATACTCATAATACAGAAAACTGAATACTAATGCATCCGTCTGAAAAAACTCTAAACTATCTGAACTGTAGAGTTGAAGGGACAGGTCCCTAACTAACTCCCTTAACTGAAAACAAACAAAGTCTGAAGAAATAATAGTAGACTGAGATTCGTCCTCGAAAGAAGAGGACTAACTGCTACTGCTGCTGACTGGGACTGAACTGCTGAGGATACTCTAGATCCTGTGCCTCTGAACCTATGGTTTCAAATAAAACACCATAGCGCAAATGCGTCAGTACATGAATGTACCGAGTATGTAGACGAGGTAGGATAATGCATGCATAATATCTAAACTGAATAATCATGAAGATGCCACATGAGAACACATATATGAATGCATAGACCATGAACACAATCATCGCAACTCTAGATACTGAAACTCGGATACCACTTTACTGCAGACTGAATTCACTACTGACACTGAGATACTAAATCACTGATTCATCTGATACTAATAACTGAGAGTCTGGACATACTCACATCAAGGACTGAATTCTGAGCTTACTGCTTTCGACTAATAGGATTAGAGATCAAGTTTTCGAATAGATTATTTCATAAATAATTATCAATGATAAAAAGTATGATCATGTCCGAATCTGACAACAAGAATAGTTAATAGAATCTAAGATAGAGATCAAGCCTATCTGATGGGAGATCTTTAAATATGATAATAAGTATCTGTATATGAGACTAAGCCTATCTGACGGGATGGTCCATGAATTAATGGAACTATCTGAATTCCATACTGAGATAGATGACTGTACCACACAGTCCTGATTTTTGAAGATTTATACTGAAACTGCAACTGTGGGAAGTAGTTACTTAACCGATATGCCCCAACCTACCACAGGTGGGGTCCAACCTATAACCCTAGATGGAAGGGTGTCAATACCGTGCCACGGGTAAAGAACTCTCTAGTCAAGCCTCTCTGACGAGATGACCCTCGCAGGAATTCGTCCTGAGGAAATATAATAGTCAAACCTCTCTGATGGTGACAAATTCTACTGACGGGGACTCCAGCATCCTGCGCTGGCTATGTAGTTCAGGAGTTCAGGGATTGCTCCTATCGATTCAGCCTCTCTGAAGGGAGAGCCACCATCCCTTCCCTCGCTCGGTGCTAGCTTCTACTCCCAACTGAAAGACTCTAAACTGAATTCTCAACTGAACACAACTGAATTGAATATGATACTGATCATGTTTCTTAAAATATCTGACTGAGTTACCCTGAGAATACTTAGTTCCATATCTGACGGAAAAGGTATTAAATCATGGTATCTGACTGACGATACAGTGCTGGAATAAATTACTCGAATCATTTCTGAGATTAGAATTAAATCACTTGAATACTATTTGATCTGAGCTGATTACAAGACTGAGGCTAGATTACTAGCGATATAGAGATTACATAGATAACTGAGATTACTGAGCTTTCTTAAGTTCTGTACTTGTCTGAGGATATAGAGTTCTATAGTTCACTGAGTTCTGAGAATCATGGCTCGACTTGAATTATCGAATAAACTAACACAGGCTCTAGACAACAGCTCTATTATCGGGTTTAAATACCCCCAGGACTCGATAGCATAAAAGCAAAGCATAATCATTTATTCATCATCAGGATCATTCATATATCATCACAATTATTCATGCATCATCACAATCAATAAGACATCGCCTCAAGCATTTAAGAATCACAAATATCTATTCATCATCACAATCACCAAAGGGTCACTTCAAATATTTATGGATCATCAACATCGGTTCACCATCATCTACTAGCCTAGGGAAGACATGCTATTAGATTATACCCCATTCATCAAGGTATTACATCAAGTACTTCATAACTATATAAGTATTGACATGTATTTGGATGTCATTTGATTTGGGGAAACTTCATACTATCATGTCACAACTTACTTGCTAACCACTTGGCTTGTATTAAAAGCTTAGCATATATCAAAGAGCACTTACTTCGGTAATTTACAATCATCACATCTCCACTTGTTTACTAAGTTCCTTCAAAAAAATACTAGACATGCACGGGTTCACACTTATTTGGGAATTTCCTACTACCATGGAATAATTCATTCACTTAGGCATTTTATCAAACACTAGGCATGCATAAACTAACTCACAATTTGGGGTTTCATTTTAAACATGCTACAATGGTCCTTATGCTTCACCTAAGATCTTTATCAAACCTAGGGGGAACATTCTTTGCTTATTCAACCATTTCTATACCCATTTGATATGAACACATCATATAGAAAGCAACATAAGAAAGATTCATCACAAATATCAGATAGATTTCACCTACTAGGTTTAAGGCTCATGAGTCTTGTAAACAAACATGAATCAAAACTCAACAACACATTGAAAATCAATTTCAACTCATAAAAATCATTAAAAACTCATAAACATAAAAATCTTTGAGTTTGAAAAGGGTTCTTGAGCTTCTTGGATGAAAGGGACCCAAGAATCAACATCTGCATACCTTAATCTTTGATATTGAATGAATTCTAATGCTTGAGACTCTATTCACACTTGTAATAAATAATTATTAAAGCCCACACTATGAGGGACTTGATTCTTGAAGAAATCTTGAAGATTTATGGATGATTTTTGGAAGTTTAGGATTCTTGAATTGAAACCCTAGATATTCTCTCTTTAGAGAATTGGAAGAGAAAATGGAGAAATTAGTGTTTGAATGAGGGTTCTCATATTTATTGAGGCTTCCAAAAGGTAGGAAATGACCAAAATACCCTTGCAAAAATTTCCTTAAATTGCTGAAAAAAAATAGCTGACGACATCCATGACAAGCCGTCAAGTTGGTGATAGGCCGTCACGAATTGTCGTCACAAAAGGGTAAAATTTTGAGTTTTTGGTTAAGGTTGATGACATTGGTGATAGGCCATCATGGGCATGACAGATTGTCACAAAATGTCTTCACTAGGGTCAGAAATCTTCCCAGGTCTGACGACATTGGTGATAGGCTATCACGGGCGTGATGGCTTGTCACAATTGTCGTCACCAGTTTTCCAGCCATACATGCTGGAGTAAAATGGGCATAACTCCTTGATCCGATGTTGGTTTTTGATAAAATTGGTATCGTTGGAAAGATAATTCAAAGATATTTCATTTTATATATAGTAGATCCTGTAATTCGATATATTCAAGGAGTTATGATCAATTGAAGTTGACCCAAATTTTGACGGTCACTAAAATTTGAACGATAGGAAAGATTTCAACTCGTCCTTGAGTTAGGGGACCTCTATGATCTTACTTCATGCTCAAATAGATTCCCACACAATTCAAAGTATTTCATACTTGGGAAGATATTTATGAAACATTTAGACTCAAATTTTTCGCTTTACCAAATACGCTCTAAGGCTCAGACTGGAAGAGGATTTTGCGGGGCATTACATTATCTCCCCCTTGGGAACATTCTTCCTCGAATGTCGCTTGATAGATTGAAAATATTGATCAATAGAATCTACTCAAGAAATGGAGACATTTAAAGGTATGCTTACGCAACTGGAACCACTGACATATAGAGTTCTCACACTAGGCATGCATATCTGATGCATGGAATACTCGACTGAATTTACTCATAGCTGAATTCTCATAAGACTCATGCATATCTGATGCATGGACTCATAATTGAGATGATCTTAAGAATGCATGATTGGTCACACACTGACAAGCTGAACTCATTTCTACTAAATGCACATATCTAATGCATGAATATCCGGCTAAGCGGACTTTCGAAAGGATGACTTGACAATGCAATAACGACTGATGCTAACTTCGTAAAGAAAATCTGAACATGCATCGGGATGAATCTAATGGCATGCAACATCATAATACTATGGGGTATCTCCCCCTTGGGACTCTATGTCCTTCTAAACACACTTTGCTGAAATACTGAGGCTGTGCGCGGGGCACCTACAGACTGGGTCATGATTGACCGATCAAGATCTGAAACTCATGCATGACTCTTGCTACATGCAAACTCAAAATGGAAGAAATGGATCTAACAATGCATATCATAAAGATGAAGGGCTCATAACATACCCGGGTCTATTTCAGGGGATCTTTCCCAATCAAGGCGAGCCTGAAATGTACGGAGTCTACCCCTCTGAGTCATCACTCTACAATCTCGTCTTCTATGGCCTGACTCACCACACCCAAAGTATACCTCACTACCATCTCCACACACACCTTGGTGGGACCTTCCATACTCTTCACAATGCGGATGGGTACGAACACCAATAGCACTACTATGGGTTTTGGAGCTTGGCGCTCCCTCAAATCTGAAAACCCCAAACACAGGTGCGGGTACACTAGCTGAAATGGAGATGGAACTAAAAATCTCTAACCATAATGAGAACTACTACTACCTTGAGACCCTGACTGCAAGAAACCACGACTACCTATCTTGGCCCTCTTACTCACTCTCTCTATTTCCTTTATCGTATCTACCTCAATCTGCTGCGCATGAATTATTAGCCTAAAAAGATCCATATCTCTATTGAGCATAGCAGCTCTACACTCTTTCAACACTAACCCGGATACACCATTCACAAACTTACTCATACTCTCTCTAGGGTCAGCTATCAAGTTAGGAGTATACTTAGCTAATTGGTTAAACTTAAGACAATACTCTTTCACGGTCATGGAACCTTGCCTTAGGTTCATGAACTCTTCTACCTTAGCCTTTCTTATCTCTAGTGGGAAAAACCTATCTACAAAGAAACTCTGAAACTCTAGCCAAGTCACAGGAGCTGCATTCTACCCTCTACTCTTCTCCCACATCACTACCTAATCATGAGCAACATCCCTTAACCTATAAGATGCTAACTTAACACTCTCCTTCTCAGAAACATGCATAATCTGGGTGATCTTCTTCACCTCCTCTAGATAAAGCTGTGGGTCCTCACCTACTACTGACCCAAAGAATTCGGGCGGGTTCATTTTCATGAAACTTCTAATTCTGGCTGCGCCTGAGTCCCCATCTTGCTGAGGTGGGGTTGAAAGCTAAAGATTGCCCTGAACACTAGTCACAGCTTGGGCTAGCGCCTGAAAAGATGCCCAAAACTCTGCATGTGACACACTCTCATTCTTAGGATCTACTGGCTGTGGGGGCTGATCATCAACCCTACGAACAAAATCTCTGCGAGGAGGCATACTCTTTGGAAGAAACAAGTTGATTAGACTGAGAACCAACTTGATCTCATGCTCACTCGCATGAAATGATCACTGAAAGAAGGGAAACTTCTCCTAAGAACATCCTGTAGCCTCTTGTACATAAATGTGGTGCGTTACACACCCATGCACAACACTCTACTAGATGTCACTAGGACACTCTTGAACCTTAGGCTCTGATACCAAGTTTGTAACGCCCCGAGATCCCATCCCGATATGTCACACGGTGCTTTTGACCCCGAAGGACCACAAGCTAACCCTTTACTGATATCTATACCTGCACACTGCATAATATCTAAAATAAATGTGGAAACTAGCCATAAGGTTCAACACATCTATGAATACTCATAATACAAAAAACTGAATACTAATACATCCATCTGAAAAGCCTCTAAACTGTGTAAACTGCAGAGTTGAAGTGACAGGTCCCCAACTAACTTCCTTAACTAAAAATAAACAATGTCTGAAGCAATAATAGTAAACTGAGATTCGTACTCGAAAGAAGAGGACTCACTGCTACTGTTGCTGACTGGGACTGAACTGCTGAAGATACTCTGGATCCTGTGCCTCTGAACCTCTGGTGTTAAATAAAACACCATAGCGCAAATGCATTAGTACAAAAATGTACCGAGTATGTGGACAAGGTAGGCTAATGCAAGGTCTTATGCATGCACAATATCTAAACTGAATAATCATGAAGATGCCGCATGAGAACGCATATATGAATGCACAAACCATGAACACAATTATCACAACTCTAGATACTGAAACTCGAATACCACTTTACTGCAGACTGAACTCACTACTGACACTGAGATACTGAATCACTAACTTATCTGATACTGATAACTGAGAGTCTGGACGTACTCACATCAAGGACTGAATTCTGAGCTTACTGCTTTTGACTGACAGGATTAGAGATCAACTTTTCTAATAGATTATTCCAGAAGTGATTATCAATGATAAAAAGTATGATTATGTTCGAATCTGACAACAAGAATACTCAACAGAATTTGAGATGGAGATTAAGCCTATCTGACGGGATATCTCTAGATATGACAATAAGTATCTGTATATGAGACCAAGCCTATCTGATGGGATAGTCCATGAATCAATGGAACTATTTAAATTCTTCACTGAGATAGATGACTATCCCACACAGTCCTGGTTTTTGAAGATTGATACTAAAACTACAACTGTGGGAAGTAGTTACTTACCCGACATTCGCCAACCTACCACAGGTGGGGTCCAACCTGTAACCCCAGTTGGAAGGGTGTTAATACCGTGCCACGGGTAAAGACCTCTCTGGTCAAGCCTCTCTAACGGGATGACCTTTGAAAAAAATTGACCTGAGGCAATATAATAGTGAAACCTCTCTGACGGTGAAAGCTGATGATAGGCGAATTTACGCACCTATATCAATATATTTTGTCCATATTTTAGCCTAGTTTTGAGAACAAATTATATATTTCATGCACTTTTAGTCCTTTTTCCTGTAAATGAGCTAACGAACATGATTAGTAAAGTTTCAGGTATAAATGATGCATAATTCAGCATTTTATGGCTTACTTGACGCTAAAGAAAGCTCACGAAGGAAGGGAAGGGAGTTTACACGCCTAAGGACCAAAACTGCTGCATGGAAAATCTGTCCCGGGCTAAAACAGCATTTCTGAAGACTTTGGGGGACCAAACCTGCTGCATGGAAAATCTGTCCCGGGCTAAAACAGCAATTCTGAAGACTTTGGGGACTTACAGACACAAAGCTGGATTTTGACAATGATACATTAACCTAGTACAATTAGGTTATGTATTTCATTATTTTATTTGGATTATGATAATGTTACATTAACCTAGTACAATTGGGTTAAGTATTACATTAGCCTAGTAGGATTTGGTTAGATATTTTATTTATCTAGTAGGAGTAGGATATGGGTATTATAAATACCCTATCATGCTAGAGATTTTGAATAAGGAGGGAGGAAGGAGGGAGAACACAATACTTCCTTCCATCCCTCACATCTTCTCACATCTTCTCTCATCTTCTTACATCTTCTATCATCTTTTTACATCTTCTAAACTCTTCTAATCTTTCCATTAATTCTATTTTTCTTCTTCTACTCTTCCATTCTTAAATTCCACAACAAGAGAATCGTTACTTTTCCTAGGAATTCACGCCTCACGCCTACCATCTAAGCTACACGAAATTACTCAATCTTGTGGTATAACAACAATGTCAATCGTGATCTCCTTCGTATTCATGGGTAACTAAACTTCTCTGTTGGGGTTATGGAAGCCGTATGAGATACTATTTATTGCTGTGAGTTTGTGAGTTCGAGGCACGTATATTGCTTATATCATTATTCTCTTCATCTTAATCTACATTCTTTGCGGTTGCAAATGCAAAAATACGCCAGTCTAACATTTAACTTGTTCGAGAGAAAAGTTATTTGTCTGGAAAAGAGATAATGTCAAGGTAGTAGGACACCCTTTCCTATTAAAAAGCTAGTGCCGTAACTGGACTAACCTCTTGGAGAATTCGTACCGTTAGATACGCTTTAAGCTCGAGAGAGTTAAAGTGAAATAGTCCTTGTTTAGGTCGAGAGACGCTTGGATTTACCATCGACTACAATCCTCTATAAGCAATTGCATGTCAGAATTCTACACACTCATAGCCAATAGAGACGTATACCTCAGAAGGTGGACATAACCCAAACGCTTCAATTCTCATTGTTTACAACCAACGTAACAATCTCTCTTTTTTTACTTTATTATTTTCAGCTTTTGTTTACATTACTTGCAAGACAAGAATCCCCCCTTCTTACGAGACTTGCACCAAAAGTTTAGTAATTTTACTTACTTGTTGGCCAAGCTATTCCCTGTGGGATCGATACCCAACCCAGTTGGGTTCTATATTTTCTAACGACCGCTTTACACTCCTACGAGAGCTGTAGATTGAGCGTTATCAAAAATTGGCGCCGTTGCCGGGGAATACAAGTGTCAATTAAGTTCGTAATAATTACTAGACCCTTTGGTCGAAGACTCTCGTACTTTTACTTTTAGTTTTTATTTTTGTTTACTGCAGGTTTTTGTTCAGTGCATCAATGGATGCACAACGTGAGATACCGTTCGATGATGATGATGATGATCTTGATGGAGCCGGAGCCACAAGAGCCATTATTCTTCCACCATTAGCGCCCGGAACCAAGTTCAACATCACAAGCACCATGATGCAGTTATTGCAACTCAAGGGATTATTTGGTGGACTAGCAGGCGATGATCCGAATATGCATCTCATCAACTTTATTTCTACATGCAAGTCTTTTGACAATCCTGGTGTTGGTCAGACTGCAATTCGATTACGTCTATTTCCATTGTCTCTGTCTGGGGAGGCAACACTATGGTTAAATGGGCTGACTCCTGATTCAATTACAAATTGGAGGCAATTGAGAGACGCTTTCCTAGAAAGATTCTTTCCGCCTTCCAAAAGGGCACAATTGAGAGATGAAATCAACAACTTTCGTCAGCTTCCAACTGAAGCTCTTCATGAAACATGGGCGAGGTTCAAGACAAAGCTAGCGAGATGCCCAAACCATCACATGACTAATTTTCACCTCATGGAGATATTGTATAGAGCCTTGAATTCAATAACTAAGCCAGTGGTGGATAACGCAGCTGGAGGATCTTTTATGGACCTCACCTTTGGTCAAGCAAGCAATATGTTAGATCGTATGACGAAACAAAGTAGAGCTTGGCATACCAGGGATTCTGAGGTATCAAGCCCCACTTTATCTATAGGCATGACTGCAGACCAAAGAAGAAGACAAGAAGAACGTGATCAAGATTTAGCGCACATAAAAACGCAAGTGGATCTTCTGACAAAGCATTTATTATCAGGGAAGACCGAAAAAGTGAAAGCTGTGGCGCTAAAAGGAAGAGACGAATCTGATTCGGAAGATGAGGCCAACTACTTGAACAATCAGGGGGGTTTCCGTGGGAATACCCAAGGAAACCAAGGTCGGAACTATTATGATAAATCTGGAAGCAAAGACCAAGGTAGTTGGAATAAAAACAATAAAAAAAGTGGTTTGTACGTTCCCCCTAGTAGACGTGATACCACCACATCTAATTCTGGAAGTATGGAAGACATGATGGCTAAATTATTGAAAGGAGTGGAAGCAACGAGCGCGGGAGTTACTGAGGTAATTAATGATTTGTCCTCCATGAAACAACTAGTTGATTCTCATTCCACTTCAATCAAGAAAATAGAGCAGCAATTGAGCCAACTCTCAGCAGCACTCAATCAAAGAAAGACTGGTACTTTACCTAGCAACACCGTGCAAAACCCAAGGAATGATGGGTCATGCATGGCTATTACTACCCGAAGTGGTAAGGTGCTGGAAACTTCATCTAAGGGCAAGCAAGTGGTTGACGAAGTAGTGGACATTGATGATACGGTGAAAGGGGAAGATGCCGCAGCTGCTGATCCTGACGTCCATAACGTCACCCCTCAAGATTTGCAACCTGAAAAAGCTGAAAAACAGAAGCAAGAGGAGAATAAAGCCGTGGAAAGAACAATTCCATACCCACCACCACCTTTTCCTCAAAGATTAAAGAAGGTGGCGGATAATACAAAGTTCAGCAAATTCATGACCATGTTGAAGCAGCTGACCATTAATGTTCCGTTGGTAGAGGCGTTAGAAAAAATGCCTGGGTACGCTAAATTCATGAAAGACCTGTTGACAAAGAAGAGGGCAGTAAGCTATGAGCCGGCAGATAATATTCATCATTGCAGTGCAATTGCCACAAGGTCCTTAGTACAGAAGAAGGCAGACCCTGGTGCTTTCACTATTCCTTGCACGGTTGGATCTATAAATTTTGCTAAGACATTGTGCGATCTGGGTGCTAACATCAATTTGATGTCACTATCCGTCTACAAGAAGTTGGGGCTAGGAGATCCAACACCAACCAATATGAGGCTCGTAATGGCTGATAGGACGGTAAAACGACCTGTGGGTATCTTGAATGATGTGTTGGTGAAGGTATCTTCATTTATCTTTCCTGCAGACTTCGTTATTCTGGATTGTGAGGTGGATTCTGACGTTCCCATAATCTTGGGACACCCCTTCCTCGCAACTGGAAGTGTGCTTATTGACATGAAAGATAATGAGCTTTTGTTTCGAATTAATGACGAAGTGGTCCGCTTTGATATATGCAAAGCCATGAAGCAGCCCAGCGATATGAATGAGTTATCTGTAGCTGATGTTCATCATGAGGATATGAAAGCATTATCTATAGAGAAACAGCCTACTGTTGAGCCATTGTCTGCTGCGCCACTGAAAGTTGAGCATGAGGATAATGAAGATTATGAAGAACTTATGGGTGCTCTAACAGAAATAGAGTCTTATACTCCTAAGCAACCGGATTGTGATCCCAAGAATCAACCAAAAGCGAAGACTCCCATTGACGAGACACCAACACTAGAATCGCAAGAGCTCCCTGATTATCTAAGGTATGTGTTCTTGGAAAGCAGAAATATACTTCCGGAGAGTGCAGATGATTTAAGTGAACAGCACGTAGAAGCTCTCATCTCTGCTCTGAAGAGATACAAGAGAGCTATGGGTTGGACTATTGATGATATAATTGGTGACTCTCCGGGGAAATGTATGAGCCATCTCAAAGAAGATCGCATGCCCACAGGTAAGCCTCATTGTCGTCTAAATCCTTTTAGAAAACGATCCTCCATTTACCTCGACGAAGTCTGAGTACTCGAGGTAACCATGTCGTGCTACGACAATAAATAAGGCGCTAGATGGGAGGCAACCCATCGTTTATCATTTTTCATTTATCGTTTATCGTTTTTTCATTTTTCATTTCGTTATAGTATGTGTTTTGCTTTTGATAAATAAAAATCCAAAAATAAGAGTCGTGCCACGACCAAAACTAAGGCGCTTGATGGGAGGCAACCCATCGTTCTAATCGTTTTTATTATTTTTGAGCAAATGTAGGTGCAAGAGGTATTCAACGAGGAGATTGATTTCAATTGACGATTTGGACGCATTGTATGGTAAAGTTGGTAAGTTAGGAATAGTGATGCATAAGGCTATGGATTGAGAATTGCTCATGCCAAACTAGGCATCGAGGAAGGCTAGGCCTAGGTAAAACTAGGCCACGAACGATGCACAACCTATCCTATAGCCTAAGGTCTCGGAATCTAGTGTGCTATACACTATGCGCCACCTATTCCTAGGTATGCTTTTGACTATGTGCCGCCTATGCTATGGCATTTGGTCTCAGTATCTCATATGCCATAGACTATGCGGCGCATATGTCTACAAATGCCATAGACTATGCGGCGCATATGTCCCATTATGCCATAGACAATGCGCCGCATATACCATGACTATGCCAAGCATTATGCGCCGCATATGTAGCATTTTTGGCTCCAAAACCGATTGTAAATGGGTCAAAACCCGACCCATTCTCTTCCTATATAAAGGAGACTTAGTCTTGAAACACAAACACATTGAAAACTTGACCTAGGCGCCGCATATAATCTCTAAGTCATCTCAAAACTTTTCTTTTTGCTCTCCCACTTCACAAGAACATCTCCAAAGGCTTCAATCACGTAAGTACTCTTTTGTTCTTCATCTATTTTTCGTAAGTTCTACGTTGCTATGTCTATTACGAATTGCTACATCTTGAAGAAATATTGGTGATGTTAATGTGTTTGAATTGTTGATACAAAACCAAGTAAGTGAACATGAACGTTAGGATACTCTTAACTTGTTTCCAACTAGAAATTGATTTTGATGCATTGTTATACTACTTGCGAAATTGCTATAGTCATGAACATTGCATGCTCTTGTCACTTGAATACTTACATGTTGGGATGTCTCGCTCATCGGAATAAGACTTATAGTTGCCTACCGACATAGGAGATTGTGATTATTGATAGAAACTATACCATGATGTAATCCCTATGAAGAAGTCTTGATATACCTAACATGAAAGTATTGCAAAGATTGCAAGAAGTGTTACATATCTGAATTTCTTGTTGGAATATAGCCCCTAAAACGTATGTCGATGAAGTCTGAGTAATCGACCACTTTCACTTCACTAGTCTGTACCAACAAACTAAGTGTGGGGTGGTGACACTACTGTTTGTTTATAGATTGTATCCATCGAGATGATGCTAACATGAACATTTTTTTTAAGTCTCAGGTACAATGGCACCCAAAGCAAGACCACTTCACAAAAAGGCAAGAAAAGAGGCCGAAAAGAGCAAGGAGAACCCTCCTCGCTGCAAATACCTCGACTCACTCTTGGAATTAAGTGGGATACTTATGAGGAACTTCTGAGAATGAAGACTCTGATGATGATTCCGATGCAAAGGGTATGACCCCCGACATTGAGGACGAGTCCGACTGACCAGGTTCTTCGTATTTATTCTCCACTGAGGACAGTGTCCCGACTAAGTGTGGGGTGGTGGTATTGCATGCTATACTTCTCTACTCGCATCTATGTTTGTTTGCTTTGTTGTTGTTTCATTTTTTTAGTAGTAAATTTTTTCTAGCTTCGCATGAAATTATTTTGATAGGCAGCATGAGATTATAACAAGAGTATGTGCTACAATTGTGACTATTGAGACGTTTAGGCTCTAGTTGTGACTCATTATGTGATATTGTGTGGTTCAATTCCTTCACTTGTTGGGTCGAGAGTCTATATTACTTCCAAGCAAGTCGACCATGTGCCTTGTGTGTGTGAGATAATCGTATATTCTATGCGTGTGGCTGATGCTAGAACTTGCCTGGTATGTATGCAAAGCGAAAATAAGGAGTGTAAGTTTAGGATATGATTTAGGCATTTCTTTGACAACCTATATTTATTTACCTTCAGTTTTACCTACCCATGGACATCATCCTAGTTAAACCCTTTTGAGCCTTTAGCCTATTTTCTTTGACAACCTTGTATGTAAGCCTAATCCATTTTTTTCAAGACCGTAATTTGATCCAAACTCCTAAGTGCTTTAAACTGAAAAAGTCATGTGACAACATAAGAGGAAATTGGGTGAGTATGATGCTATAAATTGTAATGGTGCTTGAATGTGTTATGAAAAAGAAAGTGCTATCATAAGAGGTATGTTGTGAAAAGAAAAAGGAAAAGAAAGCTGAAAAACGAGTTGTGCTTAAAATTGAAAAACAAAAGAGGAGAAAAAGGGTGGTAGAATAAAAGAAAGAAAGGTTGAAAAAAAAAAGTGTCAATGATACAAAGTGATGTATTAAAGCGCTTAGGAACTTAGTCACTATTCCTGGCCAAAATAGTCCTACCCGTCCCTTAGCCTACATTACAACCATCAAAAGACCTACTTGATCCTAAGCTTAGCATTCTGACATTTAGTAGAGTATTACATTAAGGGCAAGCCTATGGTCATCAGTTGCTTCCTATGAATTCTTTGTGAGAGCGAGGGCAAGGATATTTTGATACCCATGTTTGAAAAATATGCTATACTTGTGAATGATTATGGGTACTATAGTGTGAGACACACATGGTTGATGAGTTTTGGGTAGTCATATATGATTCCTTGTACCTTAACGTTTGCATGCGAGTTGATCACCATCACGAGTCTATGCTAGAGGTTAAACTGTTTCTACTTATAATCGAAAAGATACTCTTTGTTGATAATTGTTGTGGTTGTCTTGACGAATATTCTGTGTTGTTGCTGTAAAACCCTAAGTTGACGTTTAGAAGGACATGATAGTTTGTTCGAGGACGAACAAAGCTCTAAGTGTGGGGTGTTGATGATAGGCGAATTTACGCACCTATATCAATATATTTTGCCCATATTTTAGCCTAGTTTTGAGAACAAATTATATATTTCATGCACTTTTAGTCCTTTTTCCTGTAAATGAGCTAACGAACATGATTAGTAAAGTTTCAGGTATAAATGATGCATAATTCAGCATTTTATGGCTTACTTAACGCTAAAGAAAGCTCACGAAGGAAGGGAAGGGAGTTTACACGCCTAAGGACCAAAACTGCTGCATGGAAAATCTGTCCCGGGCTAAAACAGCATTTCTGAAGACTTTGGGGGACCAAACCTGCTGCATGGAAAATCTGTCCCGGGCTAAAACAACAATTCTGAAGACTTTGGGGACTTACAGACACAAAGCTGGATTTTGACAATGATACATTAACCTAGTACAATTAGGTTATGTATTTCATTATTTTATTTGGATTATGATAATGTTACATTAACCTAGTACAATTGGGTTAAGTATTACATTAGCCTAGTAGGATTTGGTTAGATATTTTATTTATCTAGTAGGAGTAGGATATGGGTATTATAAATACCCTATCATGCTAGAGATTTTGAATAAGGAGGGAGGAAGGAGGGAGAACACAATACTTCCTTCCATCCCTCACATCTTCTCACATCTTCTCTCATCTTCTTACATTTTCTATCATCTTTTTACATCTTCTAAACTCTTCTAATCTTTCCATTAATTCTATTTTTCTTCTTCTACTCTTCCATTCTTAAATTCCACAACAAGAGAATCGTTACTTTTCCTAGGAATTCACGCCTCACGCCTACCATCTAAGCTACACGAAATTACTCAATCTTGTGGTATAACAACAATGTCAATCGTGATCTCCTTCGTATTCATGGGTAACTAAACTTCTCTGTTGGGGTTATGGAAGCCGTATGAGATACTATCTATTGCTGTGAGTTTGTGAGTTCGAGGCACGTATATTGCTTATATCATTATTCTCTTCATCTTAATCTACATTCTTTGCGGTTGCAAACGCAAGAATACGCCAGTCTAACATTTAACTTGTTCGAGAGAAAAGTTATTTGTCTGGAAAAGAGATAATGTCAAGGTAGTAGGACACCCTTTCCTATTAAAAAACTAGTGCCGTAACTGGACTAACCTCTTGGAGAATTCGTACCGTTAGATACGCTTTAAGCTCGAGAGAGTTAAAGTGAAATAGTCCTTGTTTAGGTCGAGAGACGCTTGGATTTACCATCGACTACAATCCTCTATAAGCAATTGCATGTCAGAATTCTACACACTCATAGCCAATAGAGACGTATACCTCAGAAGGTGGACATAACCCCAACGCTTCAATTCTCATTGTTTACAACCAACGTAACAATCTCTCTCTTTTTACTTTATTATTTTCAGCTTTTGTTTACATTACTTGCAAGACAAGAATCCCCCCTTCTTATGAGACTTGCACCAAAAGTTTAGTAATTTTACTTACTTGTTGGCCAAGCTATTCCCTGTGGGATCGATACCCAACCCAGTTGGGTTCTATATTTGCTAACGACCTCTTTACACTCCTACGAGAGCTGTAGATTGAGCGTTATCAAAAGCCTCTACTGATGGGGACTCTTGCATCTTACATTAGCTACGCAGTTCTGGAGTTCAAGGATTCCTCTTAGCGACTCGACCTCTCTGACGGGAAAGTCGCCATCCCTTCCCTCGCTCGGTGCTAGCTTCTACTCCCAACTGAAAGACTCTGAACTGAATTCTCAACTGAACATAACTGAACTGAATCTGATACTGATCATGTTTCTCAAAAAATCTGACTGAGAGATGCTGAGATTACTTAGTTCCATATCTGACGGAAAAGGTATTGAATCATGGTATCTGACTGATGATATAGAGCTGGAATAGATTACTCGAATCATTTTGAGATTAGAATTGAATCACTTGAATACTATTAGATCTGAGATGATTACAGGAATGAGGCTAGATTACTAGCAATACATAGAATACAGAGATAACTAAGATTACTGAGCTCTCTTAAGTTCTGCACTTGTCTGAGGATACAGAGTTCTATAGTTCACTGAGTTCTGAGAATCATGGATTGACTGGAATTATCAAGAAAAATGACACGGACTCTAGACAACAGCTCTATTATCGGGTTTAAATACCCCCAGGACTCGATCGCATAAAAGCAAAGCATAATCATTTATTCATCATCACGATCATTCATATATCATCACAATTATTCATGCATCATCACAATCAATAAGACATCACCTCAAGCATTTAAGAATCACAAATATCTATTCATCATCACAATCACCAAAGGGTCACTTCAAACATTTATGGATCATCAACATCGGTTCACCATCATCTACTAGCCTAGGGAGAAGACATGCTATTAGATTACACCCCATTCATCAAGGTATTACATCAAGTACTTCATACCTATATAAGTCTTGACATGGATTTGGATGTCATTTGATTTGGGGAAACTTCATACTATCATGTCACAACTTACTTGCTAACCACTTGGCTTGTATTAAAAGCTTAGCATATATCAAAGAGCACTTACTTCGGTAATTTACAATCATCACATCTCCACTTGTTTACTAAGTTCCTTCAAAAAAATACTAGACATGCACGGGTTCACACTTATTTGGGAATTTCCTACTACCATGAAATAATTCATTCACTTAGGCATTTTATCAAACACTAGGCATGCATAAACTAACTCACAATTTGGGGTTTCATTTTAAACATGCTACAATGGTCCTTATGCTTCACCTAAGATCTTTATCAAACCTAGGGGGAACATTCTTTGCTTATTCAACCATTTCTATACCCATTTGATATGGACACATCACATAGAAAGCAACATAAGAAAGATTCATCACAAATATCATATAGATTTCACCTACTAGGTTTAAGGCTCATGAGTCTTGTAAACAAATATGAATCAAAACTCAACAACACATGGAAAATCAATTTCAACTCATAAAAATCATTAAAAACTCATAAACATAAAAATCTTTGAGTTTGAAAAGGGTTCTTGAGCTTCTTGGATGAAAGGGACCCAAGAATCAACATCTGCATACCTTAATCTTTGAAATTGAATGAATTCTAATGCTTGAGACTCTATCCGCACTTGTAATAAATAATTCTTAAAGCCCACACTATGAGGAACTTAATTCTTGAAGAAATCTTGAAGATTTATGAATGATTTTTGAAAGTTTAGGGTTCTTGAATTGAAACCCTAGATATTCTCTCTTTAGAGAATTGGAAGAGAAAATGGAGAAATTAGGATTTGAATGAGGGTTCTCATATTTATAGAGGTTTCCAAAAGGTGGAAAATGGCCAAAATACCCCTGCAAAAATGTCCTTAAAATGCTGAAAAAAAATAGCTGACGACATCCGTGATAAGCCGTCAAGTTGGTGATAGGCCATCACGAATTGTCGTCACAAAAGGGTAAAATTTTGAGCTTCTGGTTAAGGTTGATGACATTGGTGATAGGCCATCACGGGCATGATTGATTGTCACAAAATGTTGTCACCAGGGTCAGTAATCTGCCCAGGTTTGATGATATTGGTGATAGGCCGTCACGAGCGTGAAGACTTGTCACAATTGTCGTCACCAGTTTCCCAGCCAGACATGCCAGATTAAAATAGGCATAACTCCTTGATTCGATATTGGTTTTTGATGAAATTGGTATCATTGGAAAGATAATTTAAAGATCTTTCATTTTATATATATTAGATACTCTAATTATATAAATAAAAGGATTTATGATTGATTGAATTTGACCCAAATTTTGACGGTCACTAAAACTTGAACGATAGAAAAGATTTCATCTCGTCCTTCAGTTAGGGGACCTCCATGATCTTACTTCATGATAAAATAGATTCCCACAATATTCAAAGTATTTCATACTTAGGAAGATATTTTTGAAACATTTAGACTTAGATTTTTTGCTTTACCAAATACGCTCAAAGGCTTAGACTGGAAGAGGATTTTGCGTGGCATTACATAAGGCATGATAGTGCAGGAGTATTCTCTCAAGTTTACTCAGTTAGATAGATATGCCCCATATATTATAGCAGATAACAGAGCGAAGATGAGTAAGTTTGTGTCAGAAGTATCTAGCGGCATGGTCAAGGATTGTAGGACTGCAATGCCTATTAAGAAGATCACATAGCCAGGCTTATGGTCCATGCTCAGTAGATAGAGGAGGATAAGAATAAAGAGAAGGAAAGAGAGAATAAGAAAGCGAGAATAGGTAGTTTCAATTTCACTCAGCCTAAGTCAGAGGGCGGGAATCGTTCTCAGTTCCACCCAAAATCCTCAGTTCCAGCTCCTTACTTAGCTAGTGCTCCAGTCCCAAAATTTAGAGATGGCAACCGAGATAGGGCATCAGGACCTAAACCCCAGGGAAGTGTTAGCAGTGCCCGAACCAATCCCCTTTTCCAGAAGTGCGGCAGAAACCACCAGGGTATCTGCAGAGCTGGCAGTGATGTGTGTTTTGGATATGGAAAGCCAGGCCACAGAGTCAGATAATGTCCTCAGGTGGGTACACAGAGTCAGCATAACCATCCCCCAGCTCAGTCCAGTAACCCAAATCAGCAGGGTACCTCTTCCAGTACCACCAGTGGGCATCTCCCGAATAGACTCTATGCTCTTTAGTCCCGACAGGATCAGAAAAGTTCTCCTGATTATTCATTGGTACGTTACATGTTTTCTATTTGCATATTTACACTTTTCTAGATCCAAAAGCTTTATTGTTTTTTTTTTACTTCATATATAACAATTGATTTCAGAGTCAGTCCTAAAATTCTAGCAGAGCCCTTCTCAGTTTTAACCCCAGTGGATAAACCTATCATAGCCCGACGGGTATACAGGAACTGTCCAGTAATGACATCTCAAAAAGTCACTTTAGCAGATTTAGTCGAATTAGAGATGACTAATTTTGATGTCATTCTCGCCATGGATTGGCTTCATTCTTGCTATCCCTCAGTCGACTGCAGAAACAGAATTGTCCAGTTTCTGTTTCCGAATGAACCCATCCTAGAGTGGAAAGGTAGTAATTCAACACTTCGAGGTCAACTTATTTCTTACCTTCGGATAGAAAGATGATATCTAAGGGATATGTCTACCATCTCGTTCGAGTCCAGGACTCTAGTTTAGAAAACCCTACTCTTGACTCAATATCAGTAGTATGTGAATTCCCAGATGTGTTTCCCGAAGATTTTTCCAGAGTTCCTCCCGAAAGGGAAATTGATTTTAGAATTGATCTTCTCCCAGATACTCAGCCCATCTCTATCCCACCATACATGATGGCTCCAGCAAAACTCAAAGAATTAAAGGAATAATTAAAGAATCTCTTAGATAAAGGATTCATTAGACCCCGTGGGGCGTACTAATTTTATTCATGCGTAAGAAAGATGATTATCTCAGAATGTGCATAGATTACCATCAGTTAAACAAAGTTGCGATCAAGAACAAGTATCCACTCCCCAGAATCGATGACTTGTTTGACCAACTTCAGGGTGCTAGTTATTTCTCTAAGATAAACCTCAGATCAGGCTATCATCAGCTTAGAGTCAGGGAAAGTGACATCCTAAAATTAGCTTTTCAAATTTGGTATGGTCACTTCAAATTTTTAGTCATGTCCTTTGGTCTTACCAATGCCCCAGAAGCCTTAATGGACTTGATGAACCATGTGTTCAAGCAGTACATAGACATGTTCTTCATAGTCTTCATTGATGACATTCTTGTTTGCTCCCGTAGTGAATACGATCATGCAGACCATCTCTGGATAGTATTGCAGACTCTCAAAAACCATCAGCAATTCGCCAAATTTAGTAAATGTGAATATTGGCTAAGGTCAGTAGCATTTCTTGGCCATATAATTTTTAGTGATGGCATTAGAGTTGATACTCAAAAGACCGAAGCAGTGAGAAACTGGAACAGGCCCATCTCTCCGTCAGATATCAGGAGTTTCTTTGGTTTGGCTGGATATTACTGATGATTTGTTGAGGGATTTTAGTCTATTGCATCCCCCATATATAGATTAACTCAGATGAAAGTCAAGTTCTAGTGGTCAGATTCATGTGAGAAGAGTTTTCAGGAATTGAAGACTCGACTCACCACAACTTTAGTATTGACCCTACCAGATGGGTCTAAAGGTTTTGTTGTGTACTGTGATGCTTACAGAGTCAGATTAGGTTGTGTTCTGATACAGATAGGTAAGTTCATAGCCTATGCCTCTAGAAAACTTAAGCCCCATGAGAATAAATATCCTATTCATGATCTTGAGTTAGCAGCAGTAGTTTTTGACTTAAAGCTTTGGAGGCATTACTTGTATGGTGTGCAGTTGATGTGTTTATAGATCATAAGAGCCGACAGTATGTGTTTTCTTAGAAAGACCTCAACCTCTATCAAAGAAGGTGGTTGGAATTACTAAAAGACTATGACATGAGTGTTCTGTGTCATCCGGGAAAGGCCAATATAGTGGCTGACACTCTTAGTAGAATGCCTATCGGTAGTGTTGCCCATGTTGAGAACAGTAAGAAGAAGTTAACCCAGGAAGTTCATCAGCTAGTCCAACTAGGTGTTCGCTTAGACAATTCAGCAGAAGGTAATGTGTAGGTGCAGAGTAACTCAGAATCATCCCTAGTTTCTGAAGTGAAGAAAAAGTAGGATAGGGCTCCTAGTCTAGTCCAGTTGAAGGAATCAGTCAGAAATTAGAAGGTATAGGTTTTCTCCCAAGGGGGAGATGGTGTTTTGCGTTGTCAAGATCATCTGTGTATGCCAGGTGTAGATGACTTGTGGTAGCGAATTCTTACAGAGGCGCATGGTGCTCGTTACTCTATTCGTCCAGGGTCCACGAAGATGTACCATAATTTATGGGAGATCTATTGGTGGTGTGGAATAAAAAAGACATTGCAGAGTTTATGGATAAGTGTTCAACATATCAGCAGGTTGAGATTGAGCATCAAAAGCCTAGTGGGTCCATGTAAGAGTTTAGTATTCCCACCTGGAAATGGGAAGAAGTGAACATGGACTTCGTTATGGGCTTTCCTCGTACTCGTCATCAGCATGATTCAGTTTGGGTCATTGTAGATAGGATGACTAAATCAACTCATTTCCTTCCAGCTTATACCTCCTATTCAATCGAGGATTACCCCAAACTCTATATCAGGGAGTTGGTCAGATTACATGGTGTTTAATTATCCATTATATTAGATAGAGGTACCCAGTTAACCTCTCTTTTCTTGAAAGCATTACAAAAGGGTCTTGGTACCCGAGTTCATCTCAGTACAGCCTTTCATTCTTATACAGATGGTCATGCAGAAAGGACCATTCAGACCTTAGAAGATATGCTGCAAGCATATGCGATAGACTTTAATGGTAGTTGGGATGACCACTTGCCTTTGATTGAGTTTGCATATAACAACAACTATCACTCCAATATTTAGATGGCTCCATTTGAGGGCATAGATATTCATAACAACCTCTCTTATGAAGAGATCCCAGTCAAAATCTTTGACTATTAGATTCACAGACTAAGGAACAAAGAAGTTCCTCTAATCACAATTCTTTGGTGGAATTAGTCCGTTGAGGGAGCTACTTGGGAAGCAGAACCAAACATGTGAAAGAAGTATCCTCATCTATTCTCCGCTAATCCAGACTCAGCTCAAGGTATTAGCTTTCCTTAAGCTTATTGAGTTTTATGTTCAGATTTCAGTTACAAACTTGGTATCAGTTACCATTGCATGTTCAGTTATACATTCATGAACTAGTTCAGTCATGTATCCATGCATTAGATATGCATATTCAGTATATAGTTTTAGTTTATCAGTAATCCCAATCATGCATTCATGAATCATGTTCAGTATGGTAATTCAGAATACCAGTAATATCAGTCATATAGTCATGTTCCAGATGTTCATATCCAGTAAGTAAGTCAGTATCTCAGTATTCTAAGTCTTATCAGTCTTATTCGAGGATGAATGTTCCCAAGGGTGAGATAATGTAAGACCCCGCAAAATCCTAAGTTTAATTCAGTCCTTTAGGCTTGTCAAGGGGTCCCAGACTTAGAATATTTTAGCTAAGTACTCAGAATTAGTATCATTTAAACCTACGAAGGTTGGAAATCTTATTTCGTGACCTTTACATCCATTAAATGTTGATGTTTAGGCTGATTCATGATTAGGAATGTCCGTAGGTGTTTTCGGACAAGTTTCAGATTTTTTTGACTTCATTTGAAGCTCCTTTGGAATCCCAAAATAGTGAATCAATTCAATCTTCGCACGCTGCATCGACTATCACGTTGATTACTATTTTCCCCATCTACCAGTGTCCAATTCCAGTGAATCGATGCGAACATGGCATAACACGTTGGCTATCACGCCGATGCCATCGATGCACTACGTCGACCTGCGCATTGGTAACCCAATTTTCAGTCATTAAAAGACCACATTCTTAGGGGTATTTAGGTTTTTTTCCCTTGACTATCATCCCCCCAAAAAACAAAATCAAACTCCCTATAGAGCAAATATATTCAGTTTTTCTGAAATTTTCTCAAGAACAAAACCCTAGAAGATCCAATTTCAAATCAAGAACTCAAGATTCAACCATAAGTTTTTAGAAATTCTTCAACAAAGGTATGTGAAGTGTTCATCCAAGGGTTCCTTCCACCCTTGGAGTCCAAGAATCTATTTTTAACTTTAAGTAATAGATTTTATGATTTCTATGTTTGGAATTAAAGTGCATCCATGATTGCTATTTGGTTTAAGTTCCTAATTCATGATTATATATATATGTATATATATCATGTGAAATTGATCTTTATATGTGTATAATCATGTGAATCCATGATAAACCCTTGACTTATGAAATTAAAGATGAATTATGATGGCACTTGTTATTCAATACTATATGCATACACTATGCTCACCAAGTGCTTGATAAATTGTCCATGTGAACTATTAAGAGAATGAAATCATGTCAAGTTAGGTTATGTGCAAGTTATATCATGCAAGTGTTTGTCAAAATGCCCCAATGAATGAATGATGATAAAGTTCATAGTTTACATGTTTCATGTAATGCCATGTCTCTTAATTTATACTATCAAGTCCTGGGGTTACTTGTATCCAACAATTTGGCTGATTACCTAGAGCCATGGTCAGTCATAGAACAGTATTAGTCATGACATAATCAGTAGTACTCTCAATCGGATACAGAACTCAGGAAAACTTAGTAGAATCCATATTAGTCCAGTCTAATTCAGTATCCAATTTAGACCTCGGTAAACTCAATCAGCTAACAGAATTATGTAGTATTCCATTAGTCAATGAAACTCAGTGAACTCAGTTCACTTCAGCTAAATAGTAATCTTAGTAACCGTTTAGTCCAACCTAGCACGGAATAGAAATCAGTTTAGTGTCTATTAAGTTAGGAGTATGATTCAGCACCGAGTTAACCCAGGGATGGGGGCATTCCTATCAGCAGAGGGTTTAACCCTTAGTAGCAATCCCTGCATTATAGAACTATGTAGCCAACGTAGGTTAAGGTATCTTCATGCTAGAAATTGTGAGGGTTGATACTTCTCATCTGAGTTATCCTGCCAACGAGGGTTGACGAAAGAGCTTCCTGTCAGAGAGGGTTAACTCACAGCTTGTTATTACCAGTGGCACGGTATTGATACTCTTCCAATTGTGGTTATAGGTTAGACCCCAAATACTATTAGTGAAGGGGAATGTCGGTTAGATGATGAGATCCAAGAGTCTCAATTCAAGTCACAGTGTCATAATAGAACTCAGTCCAGTTTAAAGATTTAAGACTATCAGACATAGTCACTCAGCTCAGTACGGAACTCAGTATGGTTCCACAATATTCAAAACTTTCAGATATAGTATTTCAGATAATTAGTAATATAGTATTCATAAGCTTAGATATTGGTTATCAGTATTTAGGTTCAATACTCAGTATTAGTATGATCTCGGTTACAGTTTATGTATTCATGCATGTACTCTTACTCAGTCATACTCATGTTATCTAGTTATTTTGTGCATGTATATAAACCCATGCCTATCAACCTTTCTCACTGAGCATACCAGTATATTCAAAGAACTGACGCATGCTTTTCTTTACGCTATGATATCTTATATCATAGGTTCAGATGCACGGGCTTCAGAGCACCCTTATAAGTTCAGATTCTCAGCTTTCATAGTAGTGGTGAGTCCTCACAGTTCGAGGACATGTTTATTTTTTATAGTACATTAGTTTTATTTCAGTAGATAGATTTAGTTGGGGGCTTGTCCCATCAACTCCACAGTTCAAACAGTTAGATGTTTTTTCAGACTAGAGTATTTTCAGACAGTTGTTCAGTTTTTTAGTACTTATATTTATTTTTGGTATTTTGATACCACATTCAGATTTATTTACAGATTTGAACCTTATGGCATATATGTTTCCACCTTTTTCCACAATCATTATAGTATTTATTACACCATTATTGCAGCAAGTACCAGTCATGGGTTAGCTTGTGGTCCTTCGAGATTATGAGCACTGTGTATCGTCTAGGGTACAGACTCGGGGCGTTACAAATAAGAAAAGTATGGGGTATTATAATATCTCCCCTTGGGAACATTCATCCTTAAATAAGACTGATTAAGCTGAGAGTACTAAGGGAACTGAGATTATATACTTAACATGGTGACTGAGTGAATTGATTCGTGAATGCATGCAATGACATAAAGGTGAGTATATGACTGAGATAGAAATGAGAGAGTTAGCTTATGAGTAACCACTACCTCAGGATGGATCTAGTTTCTTGAAGAAAAGTTTAAAGATTTAGTACATGAAAACTTGAGGATGTTATAACATCTCCCCCTTGGGATAGTTCGTCCCCGGAATGATACTGGCCTGACTGAAATACTAAGGAAAGACTGAGATAATGCACAAGACTCTTACAAACTGAATCATGACTGAATATCTAGAATCTCAACTAAGGCTTGAAGAATAGAGTATCAACAACATGAATTCATCAAGAAATCAAATCTGAGGATATACATAACAAAAATATAAATTTCACTAATCATTGAAAGGGTAGCCCGAGTACTGGAATTGAACATACTATAAAGCATGAGTACTTGAGTCATAAGATGTATGACCTGATTTTGGAGTACGAAAATTTGTGGAACATGGTTCTTACTACTGGGTAAACAGAAACTCCTTATATTAGGGACTGGAAGTGTACAAAATTTTTTGTGATGTGCTTGAACATGAACTATGATCATGGGGATGAAATGTAAGGCATGAGTAGATATCGTAATAACCGAAAAACTTGTGCTGAGATAAGAATGGATTGGGTATTTTCCTCTCAAGTGTTGTTCCACAAAACGCGGGCATCACTACTAGAACTAGAGAGCCTGACTTGGTTACTTGTTCTATCATCTCCCCCTTAGCTTAAAGTCATCGCACTAAATTTGGGAACCACTTAATCAACATCTCTAAACTGAACTGCCACCGCTTTACTTTGGAATCTGGGGTATAATACTATGCATAACTGGTAAATTCACCCTAAATGATAATGCTCGATAATGCAAAACTTATTGCTGGTAATTTCTTCTGAGATATAAATCCTAGCCCTCTATAGCCCCAACGATTATCATGTAACAACTTAAAATTGACTAACTTAGAATTTTTAACTCCTGTTTCTATTATCTCAACCTTTAAAGATTCAAACTTAGATTTTAACACATAACACGGATATCCCCAAATCTTTAATATCCATACTACTTTTATCATAGCCTATAAATATAACATCCACAACATATATTTTGCATCAACAAACCTAAATTCTTGCATACACTGCTTCAAGCCTACTGATTCACCTTCCTTCAAACTAGCCCATGAAATATAATCTGCTCAAATTCAGATAACACCATCCCAACTCTACTACTGTTCCTAAACTCTGAATTTCATTCATCTAATTATAGAACATATCCTATCATAGGATTCTAAGAAAGAATCTAAAAACATGTATGACTCCTAAGCACTGAGGTACTACCCCTCAATTCAGTGATTGGTTAATTCAGAAACTGAAACTGAATGACTCTATTTCTGAAATCAATTGAAGTGATTTTCTAGGATATTGAAACTGAAAGTTTCTATATACTCATCTGGTCAGGATAGATTTATCCACTAAGGTAGACACTGAAAAGGGCTCTGCTAAGGTTTTGTGACTGACGCTGAACTTGATAGCTAAATAGGGGTTACAAAGAGGAAGTGAAGTTTTGGGGTCTAGTAAAACATACACACGATATGATATGCCTGTGATGTACCCGTAATCGCATTAAGAGAACTTTCCTAATCATGTCGAGACTTGAGTGCATAAAGTATGTTCTGACGTTAACCACTGGCGGCACTAGAATTAATGCCCTGCTGAGTCGGGCGACCGAATGGAACTAAAGGATGGTTGGACTGACCATTCTGATGCAAATCCTTTCCCCTATAATCCATTACTCAATACTTCCAAACTCTGTGGCCTGGCTTACTACATCCAAAACACACATCACTGCCAGATTTATACACACCTAGGTGATTTCTATCAAATTCTCTTCAAAGTGGATGGGTACAACCACTATTCCCACTACCCTGGGGCTTGGGGCCTGACGCTTTGTCCCGACATCATTCCTGAACTTTAGTACTGTCGGACTAGCTGAAGATAGAGTTGGGGATGAAAACTTCTAACTGAACTGAGAACAGCTACCACCCTCTGACCTTGGTTGAGAAAAATTAAAACTACCTATCTTAGCCCTTTTATTCTCTCTTTTCTTTGCCTTAGATTTCTCCTCCTCAATATGCTGAGCATGAACCATGAGCCTAGAAAAGTCCATCTCCTTAATTAACATAGTAGTCCTACACTCCTTAACTATACTATCAGCTATACCAGAAGCAAACTTACTCATTCTAGACATGTTATCAGACACCATATTAGGAACATACCTAGCCAACTGGGTAAACTTAATAAAATACTCCCCCACACTCATGTTACCCTACTATAAATTGAAAAACTCTTACACCATAGCTTTTCTTAACTCCAAGGGAAAGAACCTATCTAAAAAGGTTATAGAAAACTCTTCCCACTCAATAGGTCCTACATCTGCACCTCTATTTCCCTTTCACTGCTTATACTAGGTGTGATCAATATCCTACAACTGGTCAGCACCTAACTCTACACTCTCACTTTAAGTCACACCCATAATGTAAGTTACTTTCTGAACCACGTCGAGGAATCCTGTAGATCCTCATCAGACTTGGATCCTAAAAATAATGGAGGGTTTATTTAGGTGAAATCCTGAATCCTAGCTACAGTGGTATTAGCCACTGGATTAGCTGGGATAGCAACCTACTAATTATTTTGATATGTTCTTGAGTGATCTTGAGTGGTGAATGTAGCTTTGAAGTCAACATGAGAAACATGCTCGTTCAGAGGATCTTCCTAAACAGGTAGAGGGGTGGGCTGATTCCCATTCCTTATGTTAGTCTTTCTAGGAGGCATGTATTGTAAACGGGAAGAAGATTGAATTAGAAAAATAGTTTAAATTGAGCTCATGCTTATTCACACTACATGAATACTGAATGAAGGGAAATTTTTCCTAAAATATTTTGTAGCCTCTTTTCTTTAAGTGTGGCATGCTTCACACCCATGCACAAGACTCTACTCAGCGAAACTTTTAGACTCCCTAGGATACATTAAAACCTTAGGATCTGATACCAAGTTTGTAACGCCCTGGGAGTATACCCTGGATGCCATATGGTGCTTACAGTCACAAGTGACCATAAGCTAACCCATGAGTTGGTACCTGCTGTGAGAACTGAACAAAACTTCTAATACAAGATACATATATGCAGAATAACTAAATATACCATAAGGTTTTATAATACTAAGACATTATTGAACTTTTAAATCTAAAACAACTTTCTATAAGTAATAACGTAAAGACTGACAATCAACTGAAATTTGGATAACTACTTGAAAGTATCGGAAAACCTCTAACTGAATGACTGTGGAGTTGATGGGATATGTTCCTAACTAACTCTGACTGAATACTAGACTAAAGTACTAAAATAAACATAATTATCCCTCAAAATATGAGAACTCACCATTGCTGCTGCTAATGCGCTGGAATGTCTAAGTGCGTTCGAACCTAAGCATCCAAACCCTATGATTTGATACATCATAGCATAGAAAATGAGTATGCGGTCAGTACTTTGAATGTACTAGTATGCTAAATGAGGTTAGGCTGATATACATGGGCTCATGTATATGAATAACAACTGACTGACAAAATAGTATGAGATAACTGAATATTCATGTGTGAATACTGTAAAATCTAAGAATGCATAACCAAGCATATAACATAATTTTGAAATAGTCTATAAACTAAAATACTTAAATCTTATAACTAAATAACTGATAAATTGTATTCTATTGTCAAGAAAAACATAACTAAGTTCTAAACTAAATACTGAAATTAAAACTGTGGGAGGCATCAACTAACCGACATGCCCTAAACTGAACTGATCGGGGTCCAACCTGTGACCTCAATTGGAAGGGTACTAGTACTGTTCCATGGGTACTAACAACGGTTGTGGAGTTAGTCTTAATCTGGTGGGTGACCCTTAAGATCAGTCCTAAACTGGCGGGTGATCCTTGAGAGTGTCAATCCTAAAATGGTGGGTGACATATTATAACCTATGCTGGCTATGTAGTTCTTGAACTTAGGGATTGCTTCTAAGGACCCAGTCCTAACTAACGGGTAAGCCCCCATCCTTAGTTTTGCTTGGTGCTGAATCCTACTACCAATTGAACTGACACTGATTACTGGATAGAACTAAGCTTAACTGAACCCACAACTAACCATATTAACTAACTGAATAATATTGCTCATGGTATGACTCAAATCATTCTGTAGATTCAAAAAAATAGGTAAACAACTAAATTTTGGGTATTCATAACCCCCAGTACTTGACCACTATAATAATAGGGACACATGAAATCTTTGAAACCATGGAAGAGAAATCATTATTCACTATTATTTACTTAAGCATTTCATCAAACACATGGGAGACATGAAATTAAACATGATAATAATTTTAAACATGATAAGATAGAACGATCACATGACAAGATCATAAACTGAGGATTTATTTTGAATTATCTTAAACATGATATGGAAACCACCATATTTAAAATATTCTATAATACATTCCACTTGAAACAATTTATAATCTTAACTTGAAATTTAAATGGTAAAAAATTCAAGGACTCAAGCATGGGATTGAGTTAAACATGTGGGAATAACATAATTGCAATACTAAAACCATACTTTGGGATTTAACAATGAAATTTTATGCCTCAAACGTGTAAGGGCTACTTTCAATGAAAATAGATTGTAAACATCATGTATAATCGGAATTCATAAAAGCTTCATGGAGACAAATCATTATAAATATGTAAATTCATAATTTAAAACATAAAAGATGGATTCTTTCACTCCATAGATGAAAAGGGCCTATGGATGAACATCTAACATACCTCTAAGGATTAAATCTTAAAGAATATCACAAGGCTGAATATTCTTCGCTTGGAAATCCCAGTTCTTGATCTTTCTTAGATGGGGGGGAGGTTTAGATTGATGAATAATTAGAGAGTTTAGGGTTTTTTGTTGAATGAAATTGGGGAATATGGGCAAAATATGCCCTTTCACGATTTGGGGGCAGTGAAAAAACACTAAACTGCCCCTGGAAATTAAAATTCACACTTGGAATGCTGTTTAGGCTCACACTGCGATGCACCAAGGATTCCACCGATATAACCACCGCGACACAGTGCAATCACGGTGAGCTACTATTTTGGAAATCTAAATATGGTCAAACCTCATTTGAAAAATCCAAAACTCACCCAAGACATACTACTTACACTCTTGAACAGGAATCAACTCAAAAACTTATGTCTTAGGGTTAGGAAGGTCAATTTAAAAATCATCAAATTTAGGAGGCCAATAATAAACCTAAGTCTCTAACACTTAGCTAAATTTTCAAGTTCTAAGCCTTTTGTTCAAGTACTAAAATTGAACAAGACTAAGAAAAGTACGGGGTATTACAATGATGCCTTGGTGGCTTAATTGATCACTTATATAATTAAGAGGCTAACTTAAAGATGGCTTTGAGATAGGTGAATGAATAATAGTGTTGGTAACTTGTATCTTTTCCTTATTTAATGACTAGTAAACTAATAGACTTGCAAACTAGTGGCTAATAGAAATAGAGGCTAGCTAGTATATTCTAGACATAATGTTTATTAATGAGTTAAATATTAAATAACTATATAACCATCTTATGGTGATATCGACTTTGTTGTGTTAAATTGTGGTATTGATGATAATTGTAGACCTTGATAAGAGGCCATGTGGGAATGTACATCCCGCAACTTTGGTGAATTTCTCATATAGTTGTGCCTTGATATGTTGATGGATTGATCTTTTGGTGTACACTTTGGTGGTATGGGATGTCGTGATGTGTTCTTTGCTTGTTTCCCTTGAGTGTACTTCCTGGTAGTATGGGACATCCTGGTAAGTTCTTTTGCTTTATTCTCTAATGATGGTAGTTGTGTTGATTATGGTAATTACATGATTGTTATTGTATATATATGGATTTACGCTTCCAAAATGATTACACATGTTGTATGTAAGTTATGGTATATGTGGATATGGAATGTTGTACTATTTTTCTAATTGATTTGTTATCTTATATAGTGATATCGAAGAAGATTCAGTTTTGATTTTGTACCTTGACTTTAAGTTATTGTCTTACTCTATATTGTTCTTATATCAAGATTTAGCTCAGTCGACCAATGATTCCTACTGAGTATCCATGTTTTGGTACTCATACTACACTTCTATACCTTTTTAGTGTAGACCCGAGTTATTGTTGCTGCCATTGAGTTAAGATCGTCCGATGTTGATTATCAAGAGACAGGGTGAGCTCTTGGAGTTTGAGTTCCCCTTTTTCCTTTCTATCCTTATTCTGTTTTTTGTATTCGAAATGAATGTATAAGACTATTTAATACTATTAAACATTGAGTTGTAATTTTTATTGTCAAGTGTAAAGATGCTCTTGTACTAATACTATCAGGTCATGGGATTAGTAGTTGAATGTTAGTTGTTTCTTTGTGAAATATCATTTTTATATTATGCTACCATATGGGTTCCATGTTGTACATTCCTACCAAGGTAACCCATTGCATTAGCTCCGAATTACGGTGCTGGCGTACCTACTGGTGGGTTATGGTAGGTGCCATCATGACTCAAAAATTGGGTCATGACAAACTGGTATCAGAGCCTAGGTTTCATCGATATTATTGGTTCAAGAGCAAGTGTCTAATAGAGTCCTGTGGATTAGAACATTGACATCCATTTTCTATCTTCGTGAGGCTATAGGACATTTTAGGAGTCCCTCACTTCTTTCACTCATATCGTGCTAAGAGACTTAGTTGGTTTATTGGATATTCTCTTGACTTTATTCTTTTGCTGATGCCTAGGAATTGTGCTACAGTTATATATAAAGAGGGCCCCGAGACCCAGACTCATGATGTGTCTCTAATTAGAGATCAGGTTGGACCTCTCCCAAACCCTATTCCTACACCCGATCCATAGACTGCTCCAACTTAACCAGCGGTGGAGCAGGGACCAAACCAGGCTTCACCAGGATTCATTCTTTTTTATTTACTTAGAGATGCTTTAGTTTAGCTATTGGGTATTATTGATGGTTTGCAAACTACTGGGACAGGAGTGCAGCCTACATCTGCAACTCTAGGAGTTGAGGCTCCTCTTATTTTGATAGTTGTTTAGTTGGCACTCGCTTAACCAGTTGTGAACCAACCTACTATGTTTACTAAGGAGCAGAAGACGCTGGATAGATTCTTGAGGTTAGACCTGCCTAGGCTTTCTAGTGCTCCTAGAGAGGATGCATTTAAGTTTCTGACTGCTTATGAGGATATGCTTCGTAGGTTAGGCCGTATTGAGACCCGTGGTGTGGATTACACCACATTTCAGTTGGAATTGTCTGCTCGACACTAGTGGAAAGGTTTTATAAGTTCTAGGCCAGTTAGATCTTCTCTTCTCTCTTGGGCTCAGTTTTTTAAGATGTTCTTAGAGAAATATATGACATTCAGCCTCAGAGATCGCTTGAGAGATCAATTCTATAGATTGGAGTAGGGTTTTATGACAGTCGCTAAGTATGAGGCTCATTTTTATAAGTTGGCTAGGCATGCGACTTCTATCTTGGATACAGAGTATGAGAGAGTTTATTGCTTTGTGCAAGGATTGAGACTTCCTATTCAAATGGCTACTCAAAGTTTGGTTGTTTTGGGAAGGTCTTTTATTGAGGTTTCTAATCATGCTAGAGTGATAAAGGACATGCGGCATAAGGACCGTGATAAGAGTCCCAAGTTTCAGGGTAGATTTGGTAGGAGTTGTGGTAGTTTCTGATTTACGGGTGGTATTTCTTATGCTGGACATTCTCCACATCCGTATTTTTAGCCTCAGAGTTAGGCTAGTCGGCCAGTTTAGGTAGCTATTCAGACCGCTAGCACGGGTCAATTTTGTTACTAGTGGTCTCCCTAGTAAGTGAGGTGATCAGTCCTTGATGGTTTATCTGTAGGCTATGTTAGGCGTGGAAGCTATGTCGGATCAACCGGATTAGTAAGTTTTGGTTCTGCTCATGATTTTTGTTTTACTTGGGAATTTCTTAGTTATTTCTCTAGAAAGTGCCCTAGTCATGGGGCGATGGCTGTTTTATCCCAGGGAGCTACTCCCGTTAGGGCAGTTCATCCTTCAGGTAGAGGTGGATTGTGAGGTTGTAAGGGTGGTTACCAGGGTGATCGAGGTGGTACTCAAGAAAGTAGGATAGGAGGTCGATCAGGTGCCTATCCAGGTAGAGGGCGTGGTCAGTATTATGTAGTACCTGCTAGACCTAAGCCTGAGACTTTGGATACTGTAGTTACAGGTGTGATTTTTGAATGCCAGAAGTCGGAACTTTCTTTATTTGATCCTGGATCCAATTATTCTTATATATATGCTTATTATGCACCACCGTTGGACTTGACTAGTGATTTATCATTTGTTCCTTTGCACGTGTCTACTATCGTAGGTGATTCTTTAGTAGTGGATCAAGTATTTAGATCATTTGTTATGACAGTTAGTGATGTTGATACTTGTGTTGATCTTATTATTCTAGATATGTTGGATTTCAATGTTATTCTAAGCATGGACCGGTTATCCCACTACCATGCGGTCATGGATTATTTTTCCAAAATTGTTACCTTAGACATGCCCAGCGTACCCAAAGTCGCGTGGTAGGGAGCGATTAGCCACGAGCCAACCGGGATTATTTCTTATGTTAGTTTTAGATGGCTTATATCAAGGGATTATGAGTCTTACCTCTCCTATGTATGTGATACCCATGCAGAGAGACTGCCGCTTGACTCTGTTCCTGTTGTGTGTGAGTTTCCTGAGGTGTTTCCTGCCGATCTGTTTGGTATCCCCCCTGATTGTAAGATTGAGTTTGCTATTGACCTTGAGCCTGGCACCCAACATATTTAACGCCCCAAATCTGGTACCTGGAATGCCACACGGTGCTCATGACCCTGAAGGACCACAAGTTAACCTATGACTGATATCTGTAACTGAACACTGCATAATATACTATATAAATACAGAAATAGTAGGATGAAACATTCCATAAGGTTCAAAACTGATAAATATCTAATAAAACCATATCTGAATAATATGGTACAATAATACCAAAACTGAAACAATGTCTAAAAAAATCTAGTCTGAAAACACTGTAGTCTGAAAGCCACTAAACTGTCTAAATGAGGAGTTGATGGGATAGGTGCTGAACTAACTCCGTACTACTGAAATAATAAAGTAATAAAATAGTCATGCTATCCTCGAATGATGAGGACTCACTGCTAGTCTGGCTGCTGAACGTTCGATCTACTAAGGATGCTCTGGAGCTCGTTCTTTTGAACCTATGGTATAAAACAACATAGTGTAAATACGTCAGTATGATTGAATATACTGGTATGAAAGTAAGGTAGGCTGAATGCAAAGGGTTCAAATGCATGGACAATGCTAACTGACTGTATAACATGAACATGAGAATACATGCATGAATAAGTAAATGTGACTAAATTCATGATGGTACTGGCTACTGAGTCTGATTACTGAAAACATGAGTCGCTGATAACTAATATAACTGATACTGAGAAACTATATCTGACAGTCTAGGTTCTGATGGAACAAATTGAGTTCCGTACGGTTCTGGGTTGATTGTATCTGACAGTCCTGAAATTCTGAAGAACTGTCTGAGTTCTATTACTGAGACTGAGCCTAAAACTATAACTGTGGGAAGTAGTCATCTGACCGACATGCCACAAATAAAGAAATATAGCTAGGTTGGGGTCCAATCTATAACCCCAATTGGAAGGGTTTCAATACCACGCCATTGGCAAAAACAAGTACTGGTTGACCTTCATCTCACAGTGTCCCCAAAAGAGAACGGTGGGACCCTCATCTGATAGTGTTTATCCACCTCATCAAACCTCATCTTTCAGTGTTGATGTCTCAACCTATGCTGGATGTATAGTTTTAGAATAGAAGGATTGCTTCTAAGGATCACACCTTTAACTGTCAGTGTGTGTCCTCATCCTTGGGTTCACTCAGTGCTAAATCCTACTCTCATCTAAATAGACACTGAATATGATTAACTGAAATGAACTGGACTAGTTCATTGAGTTCCGTTGACTGACGGAATACTACAGAGATTACAGAAGTACTGAGCTTTCTGAGATTACTGGGATTACTGAGTTTACTAAGTTTTCCTGAGTCACATGACTGACTGAATTCTACTGAACATGTCTTGACTGAGGATATCGTGGAAATATGACACTGACTCTAGGAACACAACTAAATTGTCGGGTACAAGTACCCCCAGGACTCGATAGAAGGAAAATGACAAGGCATGACATTCTCGAATACACGACCAACATCAACAATCCATAATACAATAAGTTGGAGATTTCATGAAGTACATGGTTATCATAATATTGTACATGGTAGGAATGCATATACTCAATGTCATAATTTCATACTCTAACATCATGAGCATTCCAACAAACATCTATATTTCACATCAATAGCATGGAAGTCATTTGAACATAAGGGTAAAACATGAATCCTTTACTTAAGTCACAATTGAGTCATATTACATAATTTCTAGTCTCTTAGGAATTTTGTCAAACACTTAGGGTTCATGACTTAGGGCATGTCATAATCATTAAATTAACATATCATAACCAACTAAAATTCATGGTTTTCAACTCACATGCTAATATATTTTCATAAAACACATAAAAATTCCAACTTGGGAATCAAACAACAACAACAACCACATGAACATAATCAACACATAGCATGAATATCATAATTCATAGTTTAAAACTTGATTCTTGGGCTTCATGGACGAAAGGAATCCATGAATAAACAATATCCATACCTGAGAAAGGAAACCTTGAAGGTTCTTGGATGGATTTTTTGATATTGACCTTGATTCTCAAGGGCTAGGATTTTGTTTTCTTGAGAGAGAATGTTCTTGATAATTGGTAAAAAGTGAATAATAAGTAGATAAGGACATTTTTAGGGTTTAAATCTCACATCTGGGTGGAATAAAATCATGGTAAAATACCCATTTAAACTTGGACGCGTCTTTTAATTTTTGTAAAAATTTCTCGATCTGGACCCCTAGAGCGACGCGACACTATCGCACCGTGTCTTTGGAAAGTGACAACTGGAAAATTGCATGGTGGCATGACATGGTACAATCATATTTCCACCTTGGATGCGACCTGGAATCTCACCGCGATGAGGTGGTATTACGTTGGAACATTGGAAAAGGAAAATTGTGAACTGGGCCTTTGGCGTGACGTACCACTATCACGGAGAAACACTGGAAATTGACAATTTCCATTTAAGATGGCTTCGCGATGCACTGATGGCTCAGGTGATACACTGTCTCACTAAAAAGGCTCTAACACTTCGCTCGGGTCTCGAATTTGGGAGAATTTGGTATTGATGGAAAGCTTATTGAATTTACCACACAAAAAAATTGAAAATATTGAAAATTACACATACATAAAAGTGTATTCATCTTTAAAGCATGTCTTTGACATCTTCAGGATGAATTTAAGCTAGGTAGAAGTACGGGGTATTACAACCTATTTCTATGGCACCTTACCATTTGGCTCCTACTGAACTTAAGGAGATAAACTCCCAGATCCAGGATCTTCTTGGTAAGGTTTTCATTAGACCAAGTGTGTCCCCATGGGGAGCCCCTGTTTTGTTTGTAAATAAGAATGATGGGTCGATGCGAATGTGTATTGATTATAGGCAGCTTCACAAGGTGATGGTGAAGAAATATTATCCGATAACTCCCATTGATGATTTATTTGACCAACTTCAGGCCACAGCTATATTTTCTAAGATATATTTGAGGTCTGGTTATCATTAGTTGAGGATTCAGGCTGAGGATATCCTGGAGACAGCCTTTAGGACCCTTTATAGTCACTATGTGTTATAGCTGATGTCTTTTGGGTTGACTAATGCCCCAGTCGTGTTTATGGACTTGATGAACCATGTGTTCAGACTCTATCTATACTCCTTTGATATTGTATTCATTGATGATATTCTTGTGTATTCAAGGAGTAGTGAGGAGCATTCACAACACTTGAGGATTGTGCTCTAGGTATTACGAAAGCATGTGCTTTTTGCCAAGTTCTCTATGTTCGAGTTTTGGCTTGAGTTAGTGTAGTTTATTGGACACGTGGTGTCCAAGGTAGTTATTATAGTAGTAGACCTAGCTAAGATTTCAGTGATTCGTGATTGGGCTAGGTCTACCTCTCTGACTGAGGTTCACAGTTTTATTGGTTTGGCTGGTTATTACAGATTATTACAGATACTTTGTTGTGAGATTTGCTACCATATCATCCCCTATGAATAGGTTCACTCAAAAGAAAGTTTCTTTTCGATGTTTCTAGGAGTGTGAGTTGAGCTTTGGAAAGCTTAAAGATTGTGTCATTTCAGCCCCGGTGTTAGCCCTTCCAGTTGAGGAGGAGGGATTCAAAGTGTTTTATGATGTATCTGATGTCAAGTCTTGGATATGTTTTAATGCAGAAGGGTCATGTCATTTCCTATTCTTCTAGACATCTTATGGTGCATGTCGCAACTACCCCACTCATGATTTGGAGTTGGCGGCGATAGTTTTCGCTCTCAAGATTTGGAGGCATTACTTGTATGGTGTGCATTGTGTGATTATCACCTATCATCGTAGTCTTAAGCATCTTATGACTCAGTGAGATCTTAATACTAGCCAGTGCAAATGGATATAGGCTCTAAAGGACTATAATATTTCCCTTTTATGTCATCCAGGTAAGGTGAATTAGTGGTGGATGCCTTGAGTTGCAAGGTAGTTAGTATGGGTATTTTGGCATGTATATCAGTTTCCTAGAGGCTCTTGGCATGAGATATGTCATGACCCAAACTGAGGCCCTGGCCGCGACGAGCATCCTAAATCATGAAGGACTGAAGCCCTTCTAACTGGCAATCATATGCGTAATTTAGAAACTATAAAATGCGGAAACAAAACAAATGGAAACATGGTCATTTGATTCTATAAACTAACAAAATGACATAATTTTAACAAGACTCAAAACCATCTATAAAAGTTTGTGTAATCTCTACTGACAACTAAAAACAAAATCTGTTTGAAACTAGGATAAGGCCCCTAGTCGGACCATGAACTAAAAACCATGAAATCGTCACTTGAGACAAGGCCTTCCGAAATAAGGGAGGCTCACCAACTCCTATAATCTCGAAATGATCTATTGTTTAGCAGGACCATAGGATTGATCCTTAGATCATGAAATATAGGGGTCATTACAAATGTACTGGTACGTAAAACAATCTAAAAAAATATATATATTTATACAACATAGGTGAGAGCATTTCATAAAACATGTGATCTTAAAACATTTGAAAACACATGAGCATAATTTGATAAATTTCAGAACACTTTCTTTAAATTATGACTCTACTCTTTGTTATTCTTCTGAGATAGATGGTACACACTACAATCTATAATTTTACGGGCTATATGGAATCAACCCTTAAATCAACGGCCAAGCCCCCAATCCAAGTTTTTTTTGCAAGGATTGGAGTATCTATAAGGGGGACACACAAGATCACACAGCAGGGTGCCAAAATCCCCTAACAAATCAACATGTCATGGTAGTGCACAAGATTACAAAGAAGGGATCCTAACCATAGTGCTAATTTGGAATAACATGGATAAAGGTACACAAGATCACAAAGCAGGGTACCATAATCCCATGTCGGCAAATCACGGTTTCTAGCATTGGGTCTTTCAACTCGTACTTTCTTCGGATAACCATTTAACTATCTTTAAGCCCATTTTTAACCTTTTCTAAACATGCATCTTTCTGAATTCAAAATCTGTATATAAGTCTATTCCGAATCTGCTATGGCATTCATCTGTTTGGTATCGTTATACCAAGAATTGCAAGTCGTATGTCTACGCCATATAATGTTCTTCTTTAGATTTTTCAATCAACTCAGTCATTTGACCACCAAAAACATCTAAAAAATGCAAGGGAGTCCTTATTTCAAAACATGTGCAAAACTTATTCAAAGATCCTCCCTTTTCAATATTTCAACATATGACGGCCAATTCCTTTATAACAATCCATGCAACTCTTTCCATTATCACCTTGAACTTTTATAAATAAGAAATCACCCTATCTTTAATTCATAATCAATATTACATTCAAAATAATAGTAAAACACTTATCTCATGCTTCAAAATATGCAATTGAACAACCCACAACATGTGAAATCAAGAAGTATCATTACATGAGAGGGGTTTCACCATTGATGCTCTTAATTTTATCTTTGCTGAACTCAAAATGCATACTTACATATACATGCGTAAAAATCAATTTTAAGGGGAGGCCTCAAGACCAAAACAATATGTATATATATAATATATACATATATATATATATATATATATCATTGAAAAGGGTTTCATGATTGGCTATTCAAATCAATTGTTTAAACCTTTGTTATAAACATCATAACATGCTTTTAAAAGACTGATAAAACCATAAATTATGCCCCTAGAGTTTTTAGGATAGCCCCACGTACCTTATATTCCTTAGTTGAGAAATAGAACCTTAATATTGACACTTTTCTTGGGAAATCTTGGATTGAAAGGCTTGAATTCTTGCCTTGAAGGAAACCCAAATTTCTCCTTGTTCATGAGAGTGCAGAGGATTTGAGATGTTAAAAACTGATAGAAGATGGATTATAACACTTAAGGTACGATTTAAATTCCCGGGGGTGGTCTTTGGAGTGGCGAAAAGACTAAATTACCCCTAAAGAAACCAAAGAAAATTGCAGAAATTCTTCAGTTGACGACCCGTAAGTTAGGTGATGGCTCGTCAACTAAGTCATGACTTTCAGGATGGAATTTTCCCTTACTGTGACTAGAGCTAATGGATCGTCACTTAGTTGATGTCTCATCAGTTTAGTCATCACCTAAGTGATGGCTTATCAGCGTAGTCATTACTTAGTTAACAGACAGATACTTCAAAGAAAAATGAGCATAACTTTCTACTCCAATAGCGGATTAAGGTGAAACTAGTTGTGTTGGAAAGAAGACTCAAAGATATTTAGTGTTGTATATAGTAGGACATGTATATAATTATGTATAGAGAGTAATGGTCATTGAAAGTTTACCCAAGATGAAGCATTTGCTAAAACTTAATCGATAGAAACATTCTCTACTCGTCTTAGAGTTAGGAGATATTTGAGACCTCAATTCATATTCAAAGGTATCCACACAGTATATAGATGATAATCACACATATATTAACAATAAATCATTGGGTTCAGTGCTATACGCATAGGAACAATGGTTTGATTTCTAGCCCCAAAAATGCGGGGTGTTACATTATCTATCCCTTGGAATCATTCATCCTCAACGGATGGGTAGGATTTGTTTGAAGATATAGAAGTATGGAATAATGGATGTAATCTCACATTAGAAATTTGATTTTCCTTAATGAAACATACGTAAACATTCAAAAAGAGCCTCATGGCATCACTAAGTAATTTGCGTAAGTACAAATATGAGCTAACGAAACATGACATCGACATGATCTTGGAATTTATTATATGGCACATGATTAAAACATTGTAAGTCATGAATTTTCCTACAAATCCTTGGCCTGATTAAGATTGGTACAAGACACGAACTGACATTCTCGCGGGACATAAAAATAGAATGGAAACATTCTCTACCTCAATTAATATGTCTAAAAGCCTTTAAATTTTGCAACACTCCTTAACTATGCTTTCAGCTATGAATACCACACTTCAACATCTCAATCTTATAATTCCCCTTGCTAAAAACTTAACTACAAGATCTTGAGTCTAACCTAGAGTAAAAAGTTGCTAGCTTAAACTATGGTACTCTATACTCTACATTCCTTTAGAATACCTCTCCATCTTATCACTAAAATCAAACAACCTCAGGCCTTAAATCGAGGAGTACTAACCACATAGCACATCAGTTTGAGTATCCATCAATCACAACATTCAAGCCTATCTCTACTACACCTATTTTATTGATATCCCCACTAAAACCAGTAACTTCAATCATTCTCACAAAGATTTTTTGCCACATATCTCCTTCCTAACTATTTCAAGTAATGAAAGTTCATCTTCTTCTTCCCCCTTCCCCTATAATCTTAGCTCAAGAAATCACATCAAAATTTTCACCTTCAAGAACATCTACTCCCCTACTTAACACATCACTACGCTTCCACAACCACCATCATACTAACATACGGAGGGTCATTAAGGGACCCAAACATAAGCATCATGAATGGGAGAAACCCTACTCAATTATAACCCATATTTTTTGATCTACTCAAGGCGGGACATGAGGTGAAGATATAATACAATCATGAAGTGCTTGATATATCAAGTGTCTGGATCATAAGTAGAGAGACGCTTTGGCATAAACACAACATAGCATAAGCCCTTAGTATAGAACACAGTGAGAAACATGAGCGCATATATCATGAGTTGTATAACATGATGGTGGAATTCATGAAGTTAATGATTCAGACAAAGAGTTTTACTTGGAGCTATTGCTTCCTATTTTTAGAGCTGAAATGGTCATGAGTTAACATAAACTTAATCACTTTGGCTAATCCAAACATAAAATGAATCAGTAACATATGAAAACATAGTTCCTTAGACAAAACATGATTTGGGACACAGATTTATGGTTTATGAGCAACATAAGATAGAGCTTGGATACTTGGAATATTGGATCGCTGAGGGATATTATTGCTTTTATTTTGGAGGTCGGAACATGACATAAGTCACATAGAGAACTCATACCTTAGACATAGGAAGGACTTGAACACATAAATCATTGGTAGAATGACCTCTTAAATTACAGTAGGAGGAAAATTCTTGAATAGGAATAGGTTTATCATGGCTCCTCCCCACAATCTGTAACAATTAAAAAATTTGGGAACAACTTTAATCACCATCTCCCCCTTAGATCAAAATCACAATCCTAGGCTTGAGGACATAACCTCTTATTAAATCTAAAAGAATAACACTCACCACAATGGGGTATCACCAAACACATAAAAGCTAAACTTCCCTAGATATACTATACTTTGAAGGCATTGCTTTTCGGGAATGCTACTCTTAACTTTCACTAGCCTCTGTAGCCACCAACCTATAACTCACTCTCTCATAAGCACACACGTCCACGCTCCTTATCACATAACAATTCATTCACCACTACTTAACACGCCAACAATAGACCTTTACTCACATACTTACAACTTAACAAAATTTGTAAAACCATACCCAAGGTTCACATTGCATACCTATATTTCCTCAATTTAACCCTAACGAACACCATACAATAACTCCCCATACTTCCCCATACTACAAAATTCAAGAATGTGATTTAGGTACAGAAGGCACTTATACAAATATAAACCTTATCTAACAACATACTACCTGGGGGTTCAACTTATTCTTATATACCCACGCTCTTATCCACTTAGTAATTTAACCACAATTTATTATTTTACTATTGTTCTCTTGTATACATATACATCACAATTGTACACTCATTATTCCATAAGTTACCACTTTAGGCTATTGTACACATCAAATTAAGCCTACTACTTAGTCCCACAAAACATGCATCATTAATCTTAAGCTACTATTATTTTCACCACAACCCACATCTAAAGTTCAATCATATAGTCTACAGTCAATCATGTTCCATCGATAAAGTATGCTACATACTATAATAGTCAAATTAGGGAATTTTACTTAACTACTACCTACAATCACATCCTCTACATGACATTACTACTACACCTCAAAATCCACTACATACCTTCTCACATTAAGTTTACTTACCCATGCATATATTCTCACTATCACTAAATTCTATAAATACCAATAAGTCTCTACCCATAACATATTAACTAGTCTACCCCTTACCATTTACAACCTATAACTAATTTCTATAACCACTAAATTATCCACTCTAGGCTCCATCCCTAATTTGAATCAATAATAATCATAGCCAAAAACTTCCTTCACAAACTACCATACAATCTATAAATTTTGCTATAACATTAGCCAACAATCATAAAAGAAAAATCCACCCCTCCATTAAAGGGTTATACAACTAAAACTACTTATTTACGCAAAAGTTACCCTCACTTTGACTGCTAACCTTGTGACTTCATGTCACCAACTTCTGGACTATTTTACTATCAATAGGTCATGATACATTAACATATACTACTACTTGGGTGGAAATACAGTTCCAATATTTTTCCATACATCATTACCCTTATGTATGACATCTGGAACAAGAATTTTCAAAGGAGGACTGAATACACTTCATACCTCAAGCTGAAAAGCATGATTTAATTAGGATAAAGGTATACACTCAAATCAATACACTTTGAATCACTAATGGACTCTTCTCAATTCCCTATTCTATCTCACAATTTTATGGATAACTCAATCAGTGAGAACCACATCGCTGGGGGAGATAGACTCTTAGAGTTATATCACTTCGAAATAAGGCATGACCCATAAAATTAGAACAAAGAAGGAATTTGGATAACTTTAGTGTGGATGATGCAATGGATGAGCTAGAGTAGGAAAGAATAAGAAATAACTCCTAAATGTTTGGTAGCTTCCTAATTATACGTGTAGTCCTCAACATACCTATAAGAAAGACTCTACTAGACACGACTTTGCAGAGACCCTGGAACCCTGAACTATGCTCTGATACAAAGTTTTTCACGACCCAAACCAAGGTCCTGGCCATGTAGAGCATCCCAAAACATGAAGGCTCGAGAGCACTTCTAACCGGCAATTATATGCATAATTTAGAAACCATAAAATGTAAAAACAAAACAAATGGAAAAAAAGCCATTTGATTATATCAATTAACAACACGACATAAGTTTTACAAGACTCAACTCCATCTATACAAGTCTGCGAAATCTCTACTAACAACTGAAAGCAACATCTGTCTGAAAGAGGGACAAGGCCCCTAGTCAAACCATGAACTAAAAATCAAGAAATCATCATAAGAGACAAGGACTTCAAAAATAAGAGAGGCTCACCAATTTCTATCGCATGGCAATAATCAACTACTTAGCGAAACCCTGGGACTGATCCTTAGATCCTGAAATATTGGGGTTAATACAAATATTTTGGTACGCAGAACAATCCAAAAAAAAAAACATTTTTATACAACATAGTAGAGAGAATTTCATAAGACATGTCATCTTAAAACATTTGAAAACACATGGGCATAATTTGATAAATTTTGGAACACTTTCTTGAAATCATGACTCTACTCTTTGTTATTCTTCTGAGATAGATGGTATACCCTACAATCTGTAATTCCATGGGCTAACAAAATCCACCCTTAGCTCGGCGGCTAAACCCCCAATCCAAGTTTGCCGTAAGTATTGGAGTATCTATAAGGGCGACATGCAAGATCACACAGCAGGGTGAAAAAATCCTCAATCAAATCAACATGTCATGGTAGTGCACAAGATCACAAATCAGGGCTCCTAACCATAGTCCTAATTTAGGGCAATATGAATCAAGGTAGATAAGATCACAAAGCAGGGTATCAAAATCCCATTTCACCAAATTATGGTTTTTAGCATTGAGTCTTTAATCACGTACTTTTCTCGAGTAACCATCTAGCTCTCTTTAAGCCCATTTTTAACCCTTTCTAAATATATATCTTTCTGAATTCAAAATCTGAGTAAAATCTATATTTTAGTCTATTCTGAATCTACTATGAAATTCATCTTTTTGGTATCGTCATACCAAGACTTGCAAGTCGTATGTCTAAGACATACAATGTTCTACTTTAGATTATTCAATCAACTCAGTCATTTGGCAACCAAAAATATTTAAACAATAAAAGGGAGTCCTTATTTTAAAACATGTGCAAAACTTATTCAAAGATTCTCCCTTTTCAATATTTCAACATATGATGGTCAATTCTTTTATAACTATCCATGCAACTTTTTACATTATCACCTTGAACACTTATAAATAAAAAAACACCCTCTCTTTAATTCATAATCAATATCAAGTTCAAAATAATAGTAAAACACTTATTTCATGCTTCTAACCTATAATTGAACAACCCACAATATGTGAAATCAAGAGGTATTATAACATGAGAGGGGTTTCATTATTCATGCTCTTGATTTAATCTTTGCAAAACTCAAAATGCATACTTACATATACACGAGTAAAAATTAATTTTAAGGGGAGGCCTCAAGACCAAAACAATATATATACCATTGAAAAAGTATTCATGATTTGCTATCTAAAACAATTGTCTAAACTGTTGTTATAAACATCATAACATGCTTTCAAAAGATTGATAAAATCATAAATTATTCCCATAGAGTTTTTAGGACAACCCCATGTACCTTATGTTTCTTTGTTGAAGAATAGAACCCTAATCTTCACACTTTTCTTGGGAAATCTTGGATTGAAAGGAATGAATTCTTGCCTTGAAGGAAACCCTAATTTCTCTTTGTTTTTTAGAGTGGAGAGGATTTGAGATGTCAAAAATAGATAAAAGATGGATTACAATGCTTAGGGTATGATTTAAATTCATGGGGGAGGTTTTTGGAGTGAGAAAAAGACTAAAATACCCCTAAAAACCAAAGAAAATTTCAGAATTTCTTCAGTTGACAACCAAGGTTGACGGCCCATCATTTAGGTGACAGATATCACCGAAGTCATCACTTTTAGGATGGAATTTCCCCCTTACTATCCTAGGCTGATGACTAGAGATGATGGCTTGTCACTTAGTTGATGGCTCGTTAGCTTAGTCATCACCTAATTGATGGCTTATCAGTGTAGTCATCACTTAGTTTATAGATAGATAATTCGAAGTAAAATGAGCATAACTTTCTACTATGATAACGGATTAATACGAAACTAGTTGTGTTTCAAACAGGACTCAAAGATCTTTATTTTGGTATGTAGTAGGCCACGTAAATCATTATGTATTGGGAGTAATGGTCATTGAAAGTTTACCCAAGCTAAAGCATTTACTAAAACTTAATGGATTGAAACGTTCTCAACTCGTCTAAGAGTTAGGAGATATTTTTTAAGACCCCGCAATCCTAGGCATTTCAGTCTTATATTGTATACCAAAAGAAGTCCCAGACTTAGAAAATTCCAGCTAAGTATGAGAACCTAGTCACATTTTTGGCCTTGAGATTTTAATGGTTTTATTTTTTACCATTAATACCTTGAGATTCTAATTTTTGAGTTGAATCATGATCAGGTAGGTCAATGGGTGTTCTCGGGTGAGTTTTAAATTTTTTGGACGTCGTTTGAAGATTGTTTGGATGTTGAAAATAGTGATTCAACATAAATTCAACGTATCGCGTCGTCTATTGCATCGACCAACCTTTTTCCCAGTATCAGATACAAATTCCAGTGAACCAACGCAAACTCGACGCGACACGTCGAGATCGTGTCGGTACCATTGACGCGATGCATCGGCCTTCACATCGCTGGGTTTATTTTTATTTCAGTCATTAAAAATCTACATATAATAGGGTAATTAAGTCAATTTCCTCCACTCTAATTCCGCCCAAACAAAAGATCAAATCCTATTCTAACCACATTAGGCTTATTTTCATCAATTTCTCTCAAATTAAAAACCTTAAGCTTCAAAACTCAACCCCAAGAATTCCAAGATTCCACCATTGTTTTTCTAAATTGATTTAAGATTCAAGGTTTCCAAGTCAAGAGCTTAAATAATCCTCCTTCAATAATACAAATAGAGTCTCAAAAGTAAACTTGTTCATCTAGTTCATTATCCAAGGTATGTGGTGTTTGAATAAGGACAATCCTTTCGTCCTTGTGCCAAAAATTATGTTTCAATAAATTTCTTATGATTTTAAGATATAGAGTTTACACCCAAAGTATCTTATAGATGATTTTGAGTATGATAGGATTGAATTATGAAATCCCATGCTATTTTTAAGTTAAAGAATTCTCTTTTATTATTTCGAATACCATGAGCATGATTTTGGGGTATTGTTTAGAACTTTTTCATTTAATTAAGCATGAGATTGTGATTTGAAGTTATTATCTTGATAATATTGATGAATTTTAAGAAACTTACAATGCATGATGTTTTTCCATGCATTTACATAACTTTGATATATTGATATTCAATTATATAAATAGTATTTGATGTGATCATTTGATCCTCTGAATGAGTTTTAAAATCAACTTTACATATTTAATTCAGTTAAATGCATAACTGGTTTCATAGTAAACCCTTAGAGAGTTTTAATATGGATTTCCACGAGATGACGTAGCAAATTAAATGGAGTAGTATTTAGCACCGAGTTAGGTATGATTCCAAGGTCTTATACCCTAGAACTACGTGTTACCATAGGATTGAGAATATGAGTGCCCATAGAGGTAGAGTTGTGATCACTTGAGTTTAGGTTATACTCCCTAGAAAGAGTATGACACCTCTCCCCAATGTGAGGTTTCTTCCTTAGGAGGACATGACGTTGGACTCCATATAGCTCGCATGGTTTATGTCGGTTAAGAGAACCTCCCTTGAAGTATAGTTTTAAGGTGTTTTCCTAAAGAGAAGAGTCTTACAGAAAAGCTTTTAGAATACTAAGTGTCAAGGCTCACAAGTTTTACTCAGATTATGTTCTAATGAAAAATAGTAGTTTCAGATTTTAGCTTTCAAATTTTAGATTCAAGAGTGAGTCCTTCTTACACTTAGACAGTGTGTTTTAAAGAAAGAATGCAAGTATAGTATCAAAAAATAAATGATATGGCTCACGAGAATTATTAAGTATGAATTGCTTTTATTACTTCAGATTTCAGTCTTTTAGATATTCTTGCCTATGTGAGTCATTTTCATTTAGCATGCATTGTTTTTATAAACCATGATAATGAGATGATGTTTTAATTATGTATATTACCCCCATATACTCAGTACATCCTCAATGTACTGATCCATATATATGTCTATGTGCTACATTGTCTTATAATGTAGGTTCAGGTGCTCAGTCACAACAGCGAGAGTAATTTTCGACCATTTCTATTTACAATCTTACAGTGGTGAGTCCTCATGGTTCGAGGGCCTATTCCTAAATATTTCTAACTTTCTTAGTATTTGATTTATTGATTTTAGAGTAGTCCAAGTAAGTTGGGGTCTGTCCCATCGGCTCTCTAGTTCTTTTAGTAGTAGAGGCTTGTCGGACTATTAGTTGGATTTCCAGATTTTTCAGTAATTGTTATTTAGATAGTGTTTTCAATTTATTTAAGTTCAGATTTGATATACTAAAGTACGATTGCTTGAATAGTTTATCCTGAAGTAATCTACAGACTTAGTAGCAGGCTAAAAGGGTTAGTTTGGGGTTACTCATAGCCCTGAGCACCATGTGATGCCTCGGGATAAGATTTTTGGGTGTTACAAACTTGGTAACAGAGCGTAAGGTTTGAGGAGTCATAGGGAGTCAAAAAATACGTGTTATGTAGAGTCTTGATCATCGGCGTGAAGTGAACCACATCTATGAGAAAGAGGCTATGGAGCATTTTAGTAAAAATTCTCTCTTTCTTTCATAATCCATCGTGCTTACAGCTATCTCTATCTTCTATTAGCTCATGCTCTTTTAAGACAGAATATACCTCCTCGTAGAGCTAATGCCCATAGAAATGCTAGCCAATCACCCCAGCCTGTTGATCCTTTGAATGAGAATATGTCACATGCGGAGTTTTAGGCTGTTTTTCAGGCGCTAGCCCAACCTATGATAGTAAATGTTTAGGATAACCGTCAGATTGCAGCCCCACCTCAGTAAGATGGGGACTTAGCCACAACCAAAATCAGAGATTTTATGGGAATGACTCTGTCGAAATTCTTTGGGTCAAAGGTAGGTGGGGACCCACATCTTTATCTAGATGAGGTGAAGAAGATCACCCAAATTATGCATGTTTCAGAAGAGGAAAGTGTAGAATTAGCATCCTATAGGCTGAAGGATGTTGCTTATGATTGGGTGTTGATGTGGAATAAGAGTAGAGACATGAAACTCCCATGATTTGGCAGGTGTTTTAGGATGAGTTGCTAGACAAGTTCTTCCCACTTGAGATTAGGAAGCTAAGATAGAAGATTTCATGAACATGAGGCAAGGCTCTATGAAAGTGAATGAGTATTGCCTCAAGTTCAACCAGTTGTCTAAGTATGCCCCTGCACAGATGGATGACCCTAGGTCAAGAATGAGTAAGTTTGTGACTAGAGTGTTGGGTTAGTGGTTAAGGAGTATAGGAATGCTATGCTCAATCAAGACATAGATCTTTCTAGATTGATGATGCATGCTCAGTAGATTGAGGCAGAGAAGATAAAGGAGAGAGAGAGAGGGAAAGTAAGAGGGCTAAAACAAGCTAGTTTTATTATGGTCAGAACTGGTCTGGAGGAGGAAATCATTTGTAGTATCAGAATTGGTTATCTATGCCCGCACCTTCTTCAGCTAGTGCTCCTACACCTAAGAATATACATGAACAATGGGGTAATTCTTCTATATCCAAATCATAGAATAGTGTGAGCGGAAGACCTTGTTACCCTCCTTGTGCTAAGTGTGGTAAGGACCATCCCGGTGAGTGCTTGGCTGGATAGAAGGGTTGTTATGGTTTTGGCAAGATGGGTCATGTAATTAAAGAGTGTCGATATGCTAAGTAGGGAAACAGCGGTGATCATCCCCAAACTTAAGCTAATAGTGCACCGGCTCCTCTAGGTCACCCAGCTTCTTCTCAGGGTGCGTTATCCAATACTGGTGGCGGTCAGCGCCTAAATCTATTTTATGCTTTACCATCCCGTCATGAGCAGAAAGATTCACCTGATGTTGTTACTAGTATGCTTCGTGTCTTTGATTTTGATGTTTATGTGTTGTTAGACCCTGGATCAAGTTTCTCATATGTGACCCCATTAGTTGCTGTGAATTTTGAGATAAGTTTTGAAAAGCTCCCTGAGACCTTTTTGGTTTCCACTCTAGTAGGTGAGTCAGTTATTGCCAAATAGATTTATAAAAAGTTTCCTATCAGTGTTCTTCATAGAGTTATGTTAATAGACTTGATAGAGTTGGACATGGTTAATTTTGACCTTATTCTTGGTATGGTTTGGCTTTATTCCTATTATGCAACCATAGATTGTCGCACCCGAGTGGTAGTTTCAGTTTCCAGATAAGCCAGTCTTTGAGTGGTAAGGTAATTCAGTATCTCCCAAGAGTCATGTAACGACCCAAAATTGCCTCCCGGGACATCACACGGTGCTTAAGGATAAAAACAGCCCCAATCTAACCCTTTGAGCCTGTTTATAGTAATAACACTTATTTCAAGATGAAATAATTCAAACACTAGCATAATTATATCATATGAAGGGAGATATGAAGAAAATACTCAGTCCAAACGACCACAATATTAGAATTCTCAACACAATCACAATCTGATAACTAGTCTGACAAAGCCTCTACTAATCCATAAACTAGAGAGCCATTAGGACAGGCACCCAATTGACTCGAAATGAACTGAAAGTAAAAAAATAGTCTCTCAAATACAGAAATGTTTGAGAATAGGTCCTTGAACCATGAGGACTCACCACTGTAGGAATGTAGATAGCGGTACTCGAAAGTCACTGATGAGGCTTGGACTGAGCACTTGAACCTACATTATAAGACAATGTAGCACATAGTTGTATATGTGGATCAGCACTTGGGAATGTACTGACTATGTGGGGGTGTATGTATTTACATAAAACAACATCAATACTCTTTAATCAAATCATGCATGTAATAAGTAATGACTCACATGGCTTGAATAAGTATAAAATACAAAGCTCATGAATCATGTAAAATGGAACATGTAACACAATCTCGTGAGTCATTATACTTTTAGCTTTGAAATTTGTATTCTTCTCTTATTCTCATTACTCAAGGCTAAAGAAAACTTTAAGAAATACTTTCAACTGATGCATATGTCTCATGGAGAATAAAACTTCTTCAATTATCAAGAACTCATAACTCTTTTGAACTCAAATACTTTGAATTCAAAATCATATAGCTTTGGAACATACTTGAAGGCATTTCATTCACGTTAGGAAAATATCTCATTTCAAGCTTTAGGGAAAAATACTCATATCAAGGGAAAGTATTTTACTTTTAAAAGAAAATATCTTATCTAAATGGAAAATACTTTAGCTTAGGCAGTAACTGATATCGAAGTTTAAATGTCAAGGGAGGTTCTCTTAACCGATATAAACCAAGCGAGCTACATAGAGTCCAACATCTTATCCTCTTAAGGAAGAGACCTCAAGTTAGGGAGAGGCGTCATACTCTTGCCAAGGAGTATAACCTAGGTCCAGTGATCACTAAAAAAACTCAGCCTCAGGCCTATTACCAACTCAGCCTTAGGCCTAATAATAATCATAATCTCGACCTCAGGCCCAAACTACGATGGCACGTAGTTTTGAGGTATGAAATCATAGTAACTTGCCCACTCGATTCTAAATACTACTCCCTTTAGATTATCTGCGCTCATCTCATAAAAATCCACTTTTAGAAATAATCTCATGGTTCACCACAAACCCAATAATCAAATCTGTAATCTCATGTAAGAAGTGGATTTCAAAACTCAATGACCATTAGGTCAAACCATTTATCAACAATCTCAGAATACTCAAATCATGGGTGCTTATAGCATAAGAGTTCATAAAATTGCAAATCTCAAGTAGGGCTCATTAACTCATAATTCATTCTCAAGTTAAAACTCACCAAAAGCATAATAGATAGCATATAGATTCATAACTCATGTAGAAATCTGGAAATTTCAGCAATTTGTCGCAAAATCTCAACATACTCATATACTTTAATATCTCAAACATTTAAACTATTAGCTTCTCAAGGATTAAAATCATGGGGTATAGATCCAACTGCAATTTCTCAAGAAAACGTGTAGAAATCATGCCATTTAACTCTCAATTCATGGATAATATCAAGATAATGAATTCAATAATAATGGGTGAAAAACCCTAGTTCAAATTTATGTAAAACCTTATAGATTTCAAGAAAATCATGATTTAAATAAGCTTTGGGGCACAAGGGTGAAAGGGTTACCCTTGTTCAAAACCCCACAGACCTTAGATTATGAAATTGGATGAACAACCTTTCTCTAAACTCTTCTTCTTACTGTTGAGAGAGCATTCATTCAACCCTTGAACTTGGGGAACTCAAATCTCAACTCAATTTGTTGAATCTATGGTGAGTTCTTGGATTTCTTGGAGAAAGGTTTTAGATTTGCTCTTGAGGGAGAAACCCTAGCATTTGGATGTTTTGGGAGACAATGAGTCTATCAAGTTCCTTTGGAATATATATGAGGGTTAAAAGGGAAAACACCCAAAATCCCCTTGTTAAAACGAGTTAAAAAATACTGAATGGGGGCTACGATGGTCGAAGCGATGGTCCATCGGGTCGTCCATCGCACATTGGCTGGGAATGGGACACACTGCCTCAATAGGACGGTCGGAGCGATGGTCCGTCGCAAGTTCGATGGTCCATTGGATCGTTCGTCGCACAATGGCCAGGGTGAGGCCACACTGCCTCAACGCAACAGTCCCAGCAATGGTCCATCACATCCTTGACAGTCGATCATTTTAGCCGTTGCACTTGGGCCAAAAAAGGGGGTTACTGCCTTGGTTTTGATGGGCTGAGTGACGGTCCGTTGCAAACTCGATGGTCCGTCGGATCGTCCTTCTCTCCTGGGCAGTTTCGATAACTTTTGGTAAAACGGCTATAACTTCTCACCCCGATATCAGATTTGGATAAAATTGGTATCATTGGAAAGTTAATTCAATTCTCTAAATGAAAAAAGGTAAAATTTGAGAAAATTCTATATGGATTAAACACCAATAACTTGGGAAGTCTCTTCTCAATATTTTAGGGCCAGAATTACACTTCACTTGACACACTCTAAGGCTCAGACTGCGAGGGAACTTTCTGGGGTCTTACAATATCTCCTCCTTGGAAATATTCATCCTTGAATGTCACTAGTTAGACTTGGAACATAGGAAAAATTGAGTATACATAGTTGAAGAAATTTCCTAAATGGCTCAAAGTCTCTCTAAACTCTGGAATACCTCAGAAATTCCAAGAACTCATGCAAGGATAGATACATATAGCTGAACTTTAGATTTGAAGGGCTGAATTAAGGAAGAAAAATACCTTTAGATTGATCTGAACTTGTGGAAAAGAGGTGCGGGTACTTGGCTCGCATGTCTACTTCTGCCTCCCAAGTAGCACCCTCAACAGACTGATTCCTCCAAAAAACTTTGACCAAGGGAACTTCCTTATTCCTTAGTCTACGGATCTGAAAATCTAGGATCTCAATAGGAATCTCATCGAATGAAAGAATTTTCTAAATATTAGCACTCTCTGAGGGATATACTACAATAGAATCACCAATACGCTTTTTAAGCATCGAGACATAAAAAATAGGATGAACGGCTGACAACTCCGCAGGCAACTCAACCTCATAGGCTACTTTACCAACACGGCTCAAGACTCTATACGGGCCAACATAATAGGGACTAAGCATTCCCTTTTTACCAAACCTCTTCACCCCTTTTATGGGTGAAATCTTCAAGTACACCAAATCGCCCACTTCAAAATCAAGATCTCTTCTCCTCACATTGGTATATGACTTTTGATGACTCTAGACGGTCTTCAACCTCTCTCTAATTAACATAACTTTCTCCATATCTTCAAACACTGCATCAGGCCTAATTACAGCAGTTTCTCCCACTTCAAACCAACCTACGGGTGATCTATATCTCCTAATATACAAGGCCTAAAATGTCCATCCTGATGCTAGCATGGTAACTACTGTTATAGGAAAATTCTATCAATGGTAAATGCTCATCCCAACTACCTTTCAAATCAAGAGAACAAACCCGAAACATATCCTCTAGGGTCTGAATGGTTGATGTGTGAGCCCATGCTAACACATTTGAAGCTTTAAACTCTAAATAATTGTGAAGTCTTGAGCAACTTTAGTTGTTTTTGATTATTTTACTTTGATTTGGCAGTAAAAGTAGAGGAAAGGGGGAACCGCAAATAAAGAAAGCAAAAAGCATAAAATCGGAAGCAAATAGAGAGCCAAGTGTGGCTGACGACATCCATGACACGCCGTCAGCCTGGTGCTAGGCTATCACAGATGCCATCAACCTTAAACAGAAGATGTAAAGCTACAGGAAGTTTTTGTGATGGCAATCATGACACTTTGTCAAGATGATGATAGGGCGTCACCATCATCGTCAACCTGAGGCAGCAGGAGATAAATTTGCAAAGAATTTGATGATGTACATGATAGGCCGTTTTGATCATAATAGGCCATCACGGGCACTGTCATCTAATCCGAAGAAAATCAGAAACTTTAATTTTATTTCCTTATTTAGGGTTAACTATTTAAAACCTTGTTTTAGGGTTTTAGAATTTTTTATTTTTATCCATCATCATTGACATATGGACAATATATGACTTTTCTATCTCTCTCTCTCTAAACCAATATTCCAGTGTTTGCATTGCGATTCAATTACAAGTTCACTTTTGATTTCCTTCATTATTGTAAGTTAATCTTCTCAATTATGAATTTAATTTGTGTGCTTATTTCTTGCATCATGAGTGGCTGAACACCCTTAACCTGGATTATGGGATTTAGGGTTAGATCATGATAAGGTGGTAATTAATAACTCAAGGTTTAATAGGTGTTAGGATTTCTTGGTAATTCTGAGATTAGAATTTATGTCTGTTGGTTGCAAACAATATGCGTACCTACTTTGGTTTGCTTTAGAAAGAAATCATAAATAGTAGAAAGTGAATTATCAATAGAGAATCAAAAAGTCTTCGTTTAATAATCAGCGCTGTAACAAGGTTGATTTACCTGAGGTAAAATCTGGGCAGTGAGTTGTGATTCCCTAAGTCCAAGAGGATTAGGAAATTAGACGCTCGAATAGGTCGAGAGACATTTGAGCATATCATCGATAAAGATAGTTGTCATCCTAACCACCGTGAGAATCTTGAGTTAATTGGTGCCTCTGTCATGTTCCGTAAGCCCTAGTGAACATAATCCTGGTTATCTCATAAAATCTTGGTTACAGACATTAAATTCAAAGTGATAAAGAATTATTTGCAAAACTTAAACCCTTATTTCAGGAAATAGTAAACTATTAGTAAATTATATCATAAACAACTTGAGTTCATACCTTATTCCCTATGGGATTCGAACCCAACCTAGTTGAGTTTTATATTGACAACGATCGCTTACACCCATTCAAGAGTGTAATTTGAGCGTTATCAAAAATGGCGCCATTGCCGGGGAATATGGTTGTAAACTGAAAGTTTGTGTGCGCTAATTTACTGTTAGTTAAGTTTCCTTGATTTACGTTTATTTGTTATTTTTGTCTATTGTAGGTACTGTGTTGTTTATGACAAAAACAAAAAGCTCTGGAGAACATTTATTACTAATTAATTCGAAACCTCAGCTGATAGGGAGAATGGCTGAACAACAGAAAATGAACAAACTTGCCACTTTGGGCAGGGCTCAGGTGAACGTACAGAATTTAGGTCAACAAGTACGTCACCAGAACCCTGATGATGAAGACTTGGGTGATGAGGAATTGCTGAATCCTCAAAATCCAAGGCGAGCTGAGCAAATTACTGTACCAGTGCAGCAAAATGTTAATAAAAACCATCCAGTCCGAGAAAGGTATGGACAACAACTTGTTCAATATGAGGCTGATAAAGATGATGAAGGAATGGACGAAGCTGGTGCAACGAGTGATATCATTCCTCCACCGTTGGCACCAGGTGAAAAATTCAGCATAACAAGCACCATAATCCAACTCCTGAATCTGAAGGGGTTGTTTGGAGGCTTGCCTGGTGATGATCCGAACATCATTTAGTGAACTTCATCACCATTTGAAAATCTTTTGACAATCTGGGAGTGAGCCAAAATGTGATCAGGTTGAGATTATTTCCATTGTCTCTATCTGGAGAGGCAACAATGTGGTTAAACAAGCCAGAGCTCGATTCTATAACCAACTAGAGACAGTTGAAAGAGGCATTCCTAGAATGGTTCTTTCCACCCTCCAGAAGGGTACAACTGAGGGACAAAATCAGTAACTTCAGACAACTTCCAACTGAACCATTGCATGAAACCTAGGAGACATTTAAGAAGAAGCTGGCTCAATATCCGAATCATAACATGACAGACCTGCACTTGATGGAGACTTTGTACAGATCTTTCAACTCTGTGACAAAGCGAATTATAGACAATGCTGCAGGTGGTTCGTTCATTGACCTCTCTTTTCTGGATGCTTCAGACATGCTGAATAGAATGACCAAGTAGAGTCGGGCTTGGCACACCAGGGATTCTGTGGTGGCTAGTCCGACTATTTCTAGTGGTATGACTTCGGAGCAGTGCAAAAGGGATGAGGAGTGAGACCAGGACATGGCCCACTTAAATACACAGATGGGCTTACTGACCAAGCACTTGCTGTCAGGAAAGACCGAAATAGTTAAGGCTGTGAAATATCAGAGTACTGTTGCTACGAGTGCTGATGCGGAAGAAAACTATGTGAGTAATTAGGGGGGTTTTTGAGGCAATAGCCAAGGGAACCAAGGTTGAAACTTTTATACAAGACTGATTACAAGGATAGAGAGCAAGGACATTGGAGAAGCAATAATGACAGGAGTGGTTTGTATGTTTCTCCTTGAAGTCGGGATACTGCAACAACTAGCTCGAGCAAAATATCCATGGAGGATATGATGGAAAAGTTATTGAAAGGAGTGTAAGCTACCAACTCGGGGGTAACTACTATGAAGAGTGAATTCTCTACCCTCTATCAGTTGGTTATCTCACACTCTACTTCTATTAAGCAGTTGGAGCAGCAGATGAGACAACTTTCTGCTACACTGAACCAGAGAAAAAGTGGTACTTACCTAGTGATACGGTTTAGAATCCGTGGAATGATGGCTCATGTATGGAGATTACCACTCAGAGTGATAAGAGGTTACATGGCCCTTCTGTGGGCAAATCTATAGAAGATGAGGTAATGGTTGATGAACCCAAAGAAAGTAATCCAGTGGAGTCTGAGAAGCAGGATAGTTCTGTTGATGATCTAGAGAAGGAAAAAAATAAAGAAGAGGAAGTGGTGTTAAAGGCTATCCCTAGAACACCACCTCCCTTTCCTCAATAATTGAAGAAAAAGGTCAATGATGCAAAATTCGGCAAGTTCACTGCAATGCTCAAGCAATTGACAATTAAGGTGCCTTTTCTTGAGGCACTTGAGCAAATGCCAAGTTATGGAAAGTTCATCAAAGACCTCGTCATAAAGAAGAGAAAGGTCAGCAGTGAGTAGGTGGACAATCTCCACTATTTCAGCGTCGTTTCCACATAATTTTTAGTGTAAAAGAAGGCTGACCCCGGAGCATTCACTATTCTGTGCAAAGTTGGGTCTCTGGATATTGCAAGGGCATTATGTGATTTGGGTGCCAGCGTTAATCTGATGCCCCTGGCTATATATATAAGAAGCTTGGTTTAGAATATTCGACACCCACTAACATGCGACTGGTGATGGCAGATAGGTCGATAAAGAGGCCTGTTGGAATTTTGCATGATGTGTTGGTAAAAGTAGCAAACTTTATTCTTCCTGCTGATTTTGTGGTATTGGATTGTGATATGGACTTTGAGTTACCCATTATTTTGGGTAGGACAAGCTATCACGAATGCTATTAGCTAGACCAGTCTTGAGGAATTCTCTGCCTAAGGGTGACGACGTTCGCGACAGGCTATCATAATCGTGACAAGCCGTCACGAATTGTCGTCAGCCCAAAGCCTTAAAATCCAAAAACTGAGCCTAAATTTAAGCAGATTCGACCCAGCCCAGTCGCGAACCTTTTCAAATTTCCACTGATTTTAACTTCTTTTTCTTTAGTATTTCTTTCCTTAGTTAAAATATTTCCCATCCTTTGCAAAAACATACCAAGAAAGCAATAAATAGAAAATCACACTTCCATTGGTGTGTGATTTTAGTTTAACAACTCCATCAGGTATACTCTAATATAACTCTTTTCTTTTTTGATAATGTATGATGACTGAAAAATAACCCAATGTCCCCAAGATTCTTGAACCAAGTTCAACTTGGAAAGTGGCTAAAAACACACCTAGGGTTTGCTGTACAAGACGAAGGGTTGAAAAGATAGCTCACGATTCGAATTCAAGTAAATCTTGAGCAAGAATGGGGACCAAAAATTTAGTTAAAGTCAAAAGTGGGTCCTGATAAGTGTGACGACATCCATGATAGGCTATCACTATTGTGACGACTTATTAGGAATGTCGTCAAAATCTGACAAAATTGAAGTTGGTTCTAGATAGAGCTGACGACAATCTTGACGGGCTATCACAATTGTAACGGCCTATCATGAATATCATCAGAAAGTGTAAATTTTTTTGGGTTCTGTCTGAGGTTGATGACAACCTTGATTAGCTATCACGGTCATGACGGCTTGTCCTGAATTGTCGTCACACCTGGGGACTGAAACATAAATAATCTTATATGATTAATGTACCTGTGTTTGTGATCTTTAGGGTTGACTAATGCTCTTCTAATGTCTCTAGTTACTTTAAAATGTCATAAAAAAAAGAGTCCCATAGAACTAAAGAAAGTGGCCAAAGATGATGTACGTCGTAAGTGCATCGACGAGGAATCTGACTATGAGGAGGAGGAACCCTTGATCAGGAAGCGAAAGAAGAAAAGTCCAAAGAAAACTCCACCAATTAATGTAGAGGACAGTGATGATACTGATTCGACCATAACTTATGAGTAAGAGGGGTCTGAAAAGGGTGATTCTGAACAGCATGAGTCTGAACATACTGACTCTGATGAAGTGGATCAAGAAGAGTCTGAAGAATCTGAGTCCGAGGGAATAAATTATGGGTCCCTATCCACTGAGCAACAAAATGATGAAGAGTCTCCACCTCAGAGGACTCTTATCAAGTGTAAGAAACCGAAAGTGAGGAACAATGCTAGATGGAAAATCCCTAGAGTTGAGGACATCTACATTGTTAGGCTGCAAAGAACTGATAGAAGAAATATGAAGAGACCAATCCAAGAAGAAAATATGATCATCACGAAAGGGTTGAGCAGATACCCTAAAGTAGAGAAGAAATTCATGGAATATGTCTTAGGACGGACTACAAAAGAGGGAGGTTCATTTTGTCCCGCACTAGTTTGGGAGTTCTATGCGAACTACCAAGATCGGTTGGAGACATGTGCAAACTAGGTAAGAAAGTAGCAGATTAGCCTTTTCTTGATAGAGTTCGGGTGAGGGGCATAATGGTTGATGTTTCGGTCAGGACCATCAACAGATTCTTGTACTACCCCGACTTCATGCCTCAGGCCACCATACTATCATTTTATGCTCGGATAAAGAATAAGGACTAACAACTTCCTTGGTTGGCCAACATCATAGCTGACGTAGAACCGACTTGGGTGACAAACCCAAATGAGAGAATCTGTAAGTCCTCATTAGATCATGAGGAAAAATTTTGGTGGGGCATAGTGCGAGTCTGGCTAATGCCTACTGAGGGAGATAATATTTTGGGTGATGACCGGGCTATTTTGGTGGAAAGCTTGGTGTAGCAGCTTCCCTTGAACTTTGGGGAAATTATTATGGATGAGATGAAGATAAGGTTGTCAAGGATCGACACTACTTATCCATTTTCTTGTCTTGTTACAAAATTGTGCAGAGCTACTGGGGTACCAAAACTTGTAGGAGTTCATGAAAATATTCATGCCCAGAAGACTCATAACCTCATTTGGTTTGATGAGGTACAACTAGGACTTAGGCTTGACAAGGGTGCAGAGGTAGCAGTGGACCCTTCGATTATAGATATAGGAGCAGCTCGTCATGTAGATGTACAAGATTCTTCATCACAGAAAGCTTCAATGCCTGAGACTGAAGCCAGCCCCTCAGTTCCTCCAGCAGCAATAGGTTTTGCATTTCAGTCGATTGATATTGGAAGGTGGCTAAGCAAGCCAAGTGGTGCGAGGCATAGCTATATGCCTTTGCCAAATAGTTTGCTTCTGCTGTGGACAAAAGAATCAAGGATACACTAGAGACCTTTGTGACATTGCCTGCGAGAGTTGCAGATTTGGAGAACAGATTCGATGACCGGGTAAAGGAGATGACAGGTGCTGATCTTGCTGCATTTAGGGCTGCGTTGAATAAAGTAAAGGTAGATGTTTGGGTGCTGTAGAAACACCAAATTATGATTCCAACAGGTCCGGTTATGGAAGAATTAGTGGAAGAAATTCCTATACTTGATCTCACTGCAGACTCCTTAAAGGAAAAGAAGAAAAAGATGGAAAAGAAGGGAAAGAATAAGAGAGAAGAGTCGGACAGTGAGGAAGAAAGAAAATAAAAAAAAAAGGAAAAAAAGAAGGATGAGAAAGAGGAGGTGAAGAAAGAAAGATTGGAGTCCTTGGATGATACTGAGAAATGGGAGGCAGCCATCAAAGCTAGGGCTGTAGGTGCTTTATCTAGCCAGGCTCCAACCACCACAAAACCAGTTGCTCCTGATGGGTAGAAGATAGTAGATGATTCAGTAGTAGGGTCGAAGACCCAGGATCCACGTGCTTGATTGTCTTTAGGTAAACCCTAATCCTTAGTCCATCTTCTTTTTGATTTTAAGTTGAGGGTATAGGGTAAATTATTGTTGTAACATATTCTATAGATAATTAGGAGTAGTACAAGAACTTGAGGTAGTTAGCTTATTCTGTGATTTTTGAGTACCTATCCAGTGGTCTGATCTACCGTGTACTGTGTGAATTACATCCATTATAACCAATGTGTATCTTTTTGTGGCGTTAGTATGGCAAATGAATGACCTGTGTTAAACAAGTGCATGAACCTGATAAGTAGTGATATGCAAGATACTTGTGTGCCATGTGTGTGTAAGGTCTTACTCAGTTCCCATTGTGCGTTGAATCTAGAACTTTCCCTGTTAGTCATGCCATAGTCATAGGATAGGAGTTAGGAAAGGATCATAGGCTATTTTTGCATGTTAGCCTATTTTAGCGTAAATGACCTTCCCAATGTGAATAATATCCCTTGATCCCTGTTTGAGCCTCAATAGCCTATTTCTTTGTTTAACCCCTTTCACCTTCCCGTTTACATCACAATGAACCTATCTTGGCCCTTGTCCTCCTTAGATACTGTGCACCTTGACTTAGGAAAATAACCTAAGTTGAGGGTGTCTATTATAAGGGTGTGTGATGCAATCTATGTATGAAGAGGGGTAAAATAAGAAGGATGAATAAAAAGTTAGGTGCGGTGAAAAAGAAATAAGAAAAGAGAAAACTGAGTGAAAAATGAAAGAAAGATAATCTGATAAATGAAAAGAACGTATCTATCTTGAGCATGCATGATCAATAACAGAGGGAAGAAAAAAAGGGTTAAGAGTTGAAACCCCGAGATTTTAATGTAGTGTAAAGGAGGCATAATCACTATAAACTATCCATGAATATCATACCATCTCGTAGCCTATGTTACAAGCTTAAGAAAAGCCCTATAGTGATCCTAACTGACCTATCTGAAGACTTGGGTACTGACTATAAGGGAAAGCCTATGGCATTTGATGCGCAATGTTGGAACTTCGTTCTGAGAGTAAGTCTTGTGTTTATCCCTGTGTTTATAAATTCTGATATAAGTGAAAAAGGGATTTCTTTGTTGCGAGGGCACACTAGGTATGTTGCTAATCATTGTCTTGTTCGGATAAGTGTGATTTGGGTATGTGCTGGGTTGTTATTTCTTGAATTTTTGCCATATCTTGTCCTTATGAGTTGCATGGGTGTTTTCAATAATAGACACAGTTGCTCTTATTTTGACTGACCTTGGAGATAGTACATGTATTCTAAACTGATAGGAGTAGTTAGCAACCAAATTGTACTTTGAATACTCTTAGTTATGTTATGGCTTCTTGAGGACAAGCAATTTTTTAAGTTGAGGGTGTTGATGTGTGAGCCCATGATAACACATTTGAAGCTTTTAACTCTAAATAATTGCGAAGTCTTGAGCAACTTTAGTCGTTTTGGATTATTTTACTTTGATTTGGCAGCAAAAGTAGAGGAGAGGGGGTGATAAAGCTCAAACTACAGCTCTCATAAGAGTGTAAGCGGTCGTTGTCAAATATAGAACCCAACTGGGTTGGGTGTCGAATCCCACAGGAAATACTTGGTCACTAAGTATGCAATGATTAGTAGACTATTGATCAAAAATTCTACGAAGAAGGGGGGATTTAATTGTAGCGTGAATTAAGAGTATCAAAGTAACAAAGAAAAACGGAATGTTTAGTAGGTTTTAATCAATGAGAATTGTAAGTTAGGGTTATGTCCACCTTATGAGTTCTACGTATCTATTGGCTATGAGTTATGCGGAATTCAGACATGCATGCGCTTATAGAGATTCGTATTCTATGGTAAATCCTAGCGTCTTTCGACCATCAAGGATTATATCACTTTAACTCTTTCGAGCTTAAAGCGTATACTAATGGTACGAATTCTCCAAGAGGTTAATCCAGTTATGGCACTAACTTTTAAACAGGGTTTAGTAGCCCTATTTCCTTGTCATTCTCTCTTTTCCAGACATGTAACTTTTCTTTCGAACAAGTTAATGCTATTCTGGCGTATTCTATATGTTTGCAACCACAAGAATTCAATTAAGATGAAGAGAGTAATGATATAAGCAGCATACGTATCAAGAATTCACAAACTCATAGCAACAGATAGTATCTCATAAGGCTTTCATAACCCTAACAGAGAAGTTTAGCTACTTATGAGTGCAACGGAGATCACAATAAACATCATCATCATATAAAAACTAGAATGATCTCACGTTGAAGAGGAGTGTGGCGTCACAACAAGGGTGACATTTTTCCTCTTGGTGTTTCCCATGAGTTAGCATTTTTCTCTGTTAACAATTGTAACATGAAGCGGAAGTTGAAAGAAAAAGAATTGAATTAATGAATGAGTGAATTGTAAGAGTTGAATGAATTGTATGAATGGAGAGAGATAATAATAAAAACTTCCGCAACATAGGGTATTTATAACACCCATATCCTATTCCTACTAGGCTACTGCGTACTTATCCTAATCCTACTAGGTTACTGCATCCTTATCCTAATCCTACTAAGTTACTGCTGATCCCCAAAGTCTTTAGAAATATTGTTTTTGCTCGGGACAAGTTATCCATGCATCACTTTCAGTCCATAGGCGTCCAAACGCTGCTTTCCTTCTTTCGTGAAGCTTCCTTGGGCATCAAGTTATCCATAAAGTGCTGGAATCTTCATCGTTTATACCTGAAAACTTGCTAATCACATTTGTTAGCTCACTTACAGGAAAAAGGACTAAAAGTGCATGAATTATATATTTTATTCTCAAAACTTAGCTAAAATATGGGTAAATTAAGGTGCTTTAGGCGTGTAAATACGCCTATCATCAACACCCCACACTTAAAGCTTTGTTCGTCCTCAAACAATATATCATGTCCATATAAACATCTACTTAGGGTTTCACAGCAACATCACAAAATATTCATCAAGACAGGCACAACAATTATTAACAAAGAGTAGTTTTCTAATCACTTCTAGAAACAATTCAACCTCTAATATAGACTCGTGATGATGGTTAATTCGTATCCACAAGTTAAGCCACAAAGAATCATACAAGACTACCCAAAACTCATCAACCATGTGTGTCTCATATAAGATATTACCCATAATCACTCACAAGTATTGCATTTTTCAGAACATGGGTATAAGTTTCTCTTTTCTCTCACTCTCACAAAGAATTCATATGTTGCAACTGATCACCATAGGCTTTCCCTTAGTGTAATGCTCTACTAATATCAAAATGTTAAGCTTAGGATCAATTAGGTCTTTTACAGGTTGTAATGTAGGCTAAGGGACGCGTAGGACTATTTTGGCCAGAAATAGTGACTATGTTCCTAAGCGCTTTAATACATCACATTATGTCATTAACACTCTCTTTTAATCAACCCTGCTACCTTTCTTTCATCTATCACCCCTTTTCACCTGCTTTGCCATTCAAGCATAACTATCTTTTTATTTAATCATAAACACAATTTATCTTTTTTTTTCTATTTTTTTTTCTTTTCTTTTCTCTTTTTTTTATAACACACCTCTATGATAGCCACTCTTTTTTTTCATAACAAATTCAAGTACCAATTCACTTTAAGGCATCACTCTCACCCAATTTCCTCTTATTTTGTCACATGACTTCAGAACTTAAAGCACTTAGGAATTTGGATCAAATTATGGTCTTGAAAAAAAATGGATTCGGCTTACATATGAGGCTGTCAAAGAAAATGACTAAAGGCTCAAAGGAGGTTAACTAAGATAATGTCCATGGGTAGGTAAAAGGAAGGTAAACAAATACAGGTTGCCAAAGAAATACCTAAATCATCTCCTAAACTTGCACTCTTTATTTCGCTTTACACACACACCAGACAAGTTCTAGCATCAGTCACAACCAAGAATATACTATATCCTCACACACACAAGGCACATGGTCAACTTTATTGGGAGTATTATAGACTCTTGACCCTAACAGATGAATGAATTAAACCACACAATTATCACACAGTGAGTCACACTTAGAGCCTAAATGTCTCAATAGTAATGATTCTAGCACAAACTCTTGTCATAACACCATGCCGCCTATCAGAACAATTTCATGCATCAGAATCTAAAAAAATCTACGACTAATTAAAACAAACAAAAAAAAAATATGACCATAAATGTAGGCAAAGAAGTACAGCATACGAATACCAGCACCCCACACTTAGACGGGACACACTGCCCTCAGTGGAAAATAAATACGGAAAACCTGATTAGTCGGACTCCTCTTCTATGTCTGGGGTCATTCCCCCTGCGTCGAAATCATCATCAGAGTCTTCATCCTCAGAGTTTCCTCAAATTTTACCCACTTGATCCAAAAGTGCGTTTAGGTATTTGTAGTGAGGAGGATTCAGCTTGCTCTTTTCTTCCCCTTTTCTGGCCTTTCTGTGAGGTGGTTGCTTTGTCTTTTCCTTGGCGTGCTTTTGGTGCCATTGTACCTGAGATTAAAATGATAGTCATGTTAGATTCATCTCGGTAGATATAGTCGACAAAAAAAAAATAGTAGTGGCACCACCCCACACTTAATTTGTTGGCACAAACTAATTAAGTAAACATTGTCGATTACTCAGACTTCATCGATATACGTTTAGGCGTTATGTTCCAACAATATGTTCAGCACAGTCATACTTTCATGTCGTCTTAACTATCCTTTCCAACTCTATTTCATGTAATCTTGATCATACTTTCATGTTTGGATTAATGCACTTTTTGAACAAGACTACTTCATAGAGATCGTATCAAGTTATGGCATAGAAATAATCACAACATCTCATGCTTGTGTTCAATCATGATCTTTATTTCGATGAACGAGTCATTCAAGCATTCAAGCATTCAATTTTGAAGATTATGCAATTAAATTCCCCATGTCGACTCCGCAAAAGTATGACAGTGTATAACAATCAAATACACGTTGGAACAAAATCAAGAACACCCACACGTATTCTTTCACTCACTTAGTAGTATCACAACAAATCAACCATATTCAAGTCACCAATACTACTTCAAGATTTAACAATTTGTTATAGGCTTAGTAGTGTAGTACTTATGGAATATAAAAGAAGAACAAAGAAGTACTTACTTGGTTGATGGCCTCGGAAGATGTTCTTGCAAAGTAAAAGAGCAAAAGGAAAATTTTTGAGAGATTTTGGAGAGGTAGGCGGCACTTAGGTTGAATTTGCAATGCATTTTTGTTCTAAGACTAAGGTTCTATTTATAGGACAATCTTGGGTCGGGTTTTAACCCATTTGGAATCGGAGTTGGAGGCCAAAAATGACCATAGGAGGCGCCTAATGCTTTGCCTATGCTTGGCATAGGCGACGCCTATGCTATGGCATTGTTAGGCATAGGTGGCGCATATGCCATGGCATACTAGATTCAGAGACAAAATGATTTTGCATAGGCGGCGCCTATGCTATGGCATTGTTGAGCATAGGTGGCGCCTATGCTATGACACTCTAGAATCCGAGATCTTAGGCCATAGCATAGGCCATGCCTTGTTCGTGGCCTAGATTTACATAGGCCTTGCCTTGTTCTTTGCCTATATTTTCATAGGCAATGCCTAACCCATAGCCTTTTGCTTCTTCATTCCTAACTTACCACCTTCAACATGCAATACTTCCAAATCAAAATTTGAAACCAATCTCCTCCTTTATACCTCTTGCACCTACACTTACTCAAAAACAACAAAAACGATTAGAACGATGGGTTGCCTCCCATCAAGCGCCTTAGTTTTGGTCGTGGCTCGATAAAATCTTAAGAAAATAAAACAATTAAAAACGATGGGTTGCCTCCCACCAAGCGCTTGATTTATTGTCGGGCATGACATAGCTATCTCGATTACTTAGACTTCATCGAGATAGATGGGGCATCATTTTCTGAATGGATTCAGACGACGCTGATGCTTACTTTTAGGCATGAAATCTTCTTCGATATGACTCTTGTGCATACATATCCCAGGAGGGATACCAATTATATCATCAATAGTCCAACCCATAGCTCTCTTGTATCTCTTCAGAGCAGAGATGAGAGCTTCTACGTGCTGTTCACTTAAATCATCCGTCACACTCATCGGAAGTGTATTTCTACTTCCCAAGCATGCATACCTTAGATAATTGGGGAGCTCTTTCAATTCTAGCACTGGGGGCTCTTCAATGGAAGTCTTCGCTGTTGGTGATGGTTGATTCTTAAGATCAAGGTCTGGCTGTTTAGGAGTATGAGAAGAGGACCCTATTTCTGTTAGAGCACACATAGTTTCTTCATAATCTTCATCATCCTCATGCTCAACATTCAGCAGCGCAACAGACAATGGCTCAACAGTAAGCTGTTTCTCTACAGATAATGCTTTCTTATCTTCATAATGAACATCAGCTACGGAGAACACATTCATATCATTGGGCTGCTTCATTGCTTTGCATATATCAAAGCGGACCACTTCGTCATTCAACCAAAATAAAAGCTCATTAGCTCTCATGTCAATAAGCACACTTCCTGTTGCAAGGAAAGGACGTCCCAAGATTATGGGAACTTCAGAATCCACCTCGCAATCCAAAATCACAAAGTCTGCAGGAAAAATGAAGGTAGACACCTTCACCAACACATCATTCAAGATACCCACAGGTCGTTTTACCGACCTATCTGCCATCACGATCCGCATATTGGTTGGTGTAGGGTCACCCAACCCTAAATTTCTGTAGACGGATAGTGGCATCAAATTTATGCTAGCTCCCAAATCGCACAATGCCTTGGCAAAATTCATAGATCCAACCGTGCAAGGAATAGTGAAAGCACCAGGGTCTTTCTTCTTCTGTACTAAGGACCTTGTGGCAATTGCACTGCAATGATGAATATTATCTGTCGGCTCATAGCTTACTGCCCGCTTCTTTGTTAAAAGATCCTTCATAAATTTTGCGTACCCAGGCATTTGCTCTAGCGCCTCCACCAAAGGGACATTAATAGTCAGCTGCTTCAACATCGTCATGAATTTACTGAACCTTGTATCGTCAGCCTTCTTCTTCAGTCTCTGGGGAAAAGGTGGTGGTGGAAGGGGAATTGTTTTCTCCACCACTTCCTTTTTATCTTGCTTCCGATTATCAACCTTTTCAGGAGTGTCGTCAGCCTTCTTCTTCAGTCTCTGAGGAAAAGGTGGTGGTGGAAGGGGAATAGTTTTCTCCACCACTTTATTTTTACCTTGCTTCCAACTATCAATCTTTTCAGGCTGCAAACGTCTAGGGGTGACGTCATGAACACACTCTTCAGCTTCTTCGGCCTCTTCACATTCTGCATCAATAACATTATCCGCTATATCATCAACCACCTGCTTGTTCTTAGATGGATTTTCCAACACTTTACCACTCCGGGTAGTAATAGCCATGCATGATCCGTCGTTCCTTGGGTTTTGCACCGTATCGCTGGGTAGTGTTCCAGCCTTTCTTTGGTTGAATACCGCAGATAATTAACTTAATTGTTGCTCCAGCTGTTTTATTGAAGTGGAATGCGAGTCAACCAATTGCTTCATTAAGGACAGATCATTTATTACCTCAGTTACTCCTGTGTTGGTTGCCTCTACTCCTTTCAGCAGCTTAGCCATCATATCTTCCATGGACATATTTCCAGAACTAGATGCAGCGGCGTCACGTCTTCCAGGAGAAAAATACAAACCACTCCTGTCGGTATTGTTTTTCCAACTATCTTGATCGCGGTCCTTGTATCCAGATTTATCATAATAGATCCGACCTTGGTTTCCTTGGGCATTGCCTCGGAAACCCCCTTGATTGTTCAAGTAGTTGGCTTCTCCCTCGGAATCGGATTCCTCTCTTCCTTTTGACGCAACAGCTTTGATTTTTTTGGTCTTCCCTGATAATAGATACTTTGTAAGAAGATCCATTTGTGTTTTCATGTGCGCCATATCTTGATCACGTTCCTCTTGTCTACGCCTCTACTCTGCAGTCATGCCAACAGATACGGTAGAGCTTGCTACCTCAGAATCCCTGGTATGCCAAGCTCTACTCTGCTTTGTCATACGATCTAGCATATCACTTGCCTCGAGAAAAGTAAGGTCCATGAATGACCCACCTGCAGCATTATCAACCACTGGCTTAGTCACTGAGTTCAAAGCCCTGTATAATATCTCCATCAAGTGGATGTTGGTCATCTGATGATTTGGGCACCGCATAAGCTTCTTCTTGAACCTCTCCCATGTTTCGTGGAGAGCTTCAGTTGGAAGCTGTCGGAAGTTGCTAATCTCATCTCTCAACTGTGCTCTCTTGGATGGCGGAAAGAATCTTTCTAGGAAAGCGTCTTTCAGTTGTCTCCAATTAGTAATAGAATCAGGAGTTAGCCCGTTCAACCATAGAGTTGCCTCCCCAGATAGAGACAATGGAAATAATCGCAGCCGAATTGCATTCTGTCCAATGCCTGGATTGTCAATGACTTGCATGTTGAAATAAAGTTGATCAGATGCATATTCGGATCATCTCCTGCGAGTCCACCAAATAACCCCTTGAGCTGCAATAACTTAATCATGGTGCTAGTGATATTGAACTTATCTCCAGGTGCTAAGGGTGGAGAAATAATAGCCCCTGTGGCACCAGCTCCATCAAGATCGTCATCATCATCATCAAAAGGAGCCTGCACAGCTAGGCGTTCAGGTCTCATTCGAGCTTGACGATCTCTCCTGTTCACAGGCGCTGCCACCTCATCTGCACGCCGTGGATTAAGTAACTCATCATCACCCAGGTCCTCATCATCAGGATTTGTTGCCCGACTTGGGTTATCAATATTCTGTTGATGCACTTGAGCAGCTGCCAACACAGCTAATCTAGCCTGCTCCTGTTGAGAAGCCCTTCTGTCGATGTCACGCTGTGCATCCATTCTGCCAATAAGTTGAGGTTCAGGATTTATGGGTAATAACGGTTGACCTGAACTTCGAGTGTTTGGCATGCATTTCAAACAAACCTGAATAAAACAAAAACAACAACTAAAAGTAAAATCTGAGAATTTTTGACCAAAGGGTCTAGTAACTATCACAAACTTAGTTAACAACTGTATTCCCCGGCAGCGGCGCCAAAATTTGATAACGCTCAAACTACAACTCTCGTAAGAGTGTAAGCGGTTGTTGTCAAATATAGAACCCAACTGGGTTGGGTGTCGAATCCCACAGGGAATACTTGGTCACTAAGTATGCAATGATTAGCAGACTGTTGATCGAAAATTCTACGAAGAAGGGGGGATTTAATTGTAGCGTAAATTAAGAGTATCAAAGTAACAAAGAAAAACGGAATGTTTAGTAGGTTTTAATCAATGAGAATTGTAAGTTAGGGTTATGTCCACCTTATGAGTTCTACGTATCTATTGGCTATGAGTTATGCGGAATTCAGACATGTATGCGCTTATAGAGATTCGTATTCTATGGTAAATCCTAGCGTCTTTTGACCATCAAAGATTATATCACTTTAACTCTTTCGAGCTTAAAGCGTATACTAATGGTACAAATTCTCCAAGAGGTTAATCCAGTTATGGCACTAACTTTTAAACAGGGTTTAGTAGCCCTATTTCCTTGTCATTCTCTCTTTTCCAGACATGTAACTTTTCTTTCAAACAAGTTAATGCTATACTGGCGTATTCTATATGTTTGCAACCACAAGAATTCAATTAAGATGAAGAGAGTAATGATATAAGCAGCATACGTATCAAGAATTCACAAACTCATAGCAACAGATAGTATCTCATAAGGCTTCCATAACCCTAACAGAGAAGTTTAGCTACTCATGAGCGCAACGGAGATCACAATAAACATCATCATCATATCAAAACTAGAATGATCTCACGTTGGAGAGGAGTGTGGCGTCACAACAAGGGTGACGTTTTTCCTCTTGGTGTTTCCCACGAGTTAGCGTTTTTCTCTGTTAACAATTGTAACGTGAAATGGAAGTTGGAAGAAAAAGAATTGAATTAATGAATGAGTGAATTGTAAGAGTTGAATGATGAAGAGAGATAATAATAAAAACTTCAGCAACATAGGGTATTTATAACACTCATATCCTATTCCTACTAGGCTACTGCGTACTTATCCTAATCCTACTAGGTTACTGCATCCTTATCCTAATCCTACTAAGTTACTGCTGATCCCCAAAGTCTTTAGAAATGCTGTTTTTGCCCGGGACAAGTTATCCATGCATCACTTTCAGTCCATAGGCGTCCAAACGCTGCTTTCCTTCTTTCGTGAAGCTTCCTTGGGCATCAATTTATCCATAAAGTGCTGGAATCTTGATCGTTTATACCTGAAAACTTGCTAATCACGTTTGTTAGCTCACTTACAGGAAAAAGGACTAAAAGTGCATGAATTATATATTTTGTTCTCAAAACTTAGCTAAAATATGGGTAAATTAAGGTGCTTTAGGCGTGTAAATATGCCTATCATCAGGGGGAACCAAAAATAAAGGAAGCAAAAATCATGAAATCGGAAGCAAATAGAGAGCCAAGTGTGGCTGACGACATCCATGACACACCATCAGCTTGGTGATAGGCTGTCACGGATGCCGTCAACCTTAAACAGAAGATGTAAAGCTGCAGGAAGTTTTTGTAATGGCAATCATGACATGCCATCAAGATCATGATAGGGCGTCACCATCGTCATCAACCTTATGCAGCAAGAGACGAATTTGCAGAGCAATTGACGACGTCCGTGACAGGCCGTCAAGATCATGATAGGCCGTCACGGGCGCCGTCATCTAATTCAAAGAAAATTAGAAACTTTAATTTTATTTCCTTATTTAGGGTTAACTATTTAAAACCTTGTTTTAGGGTTTTTAGGATTTTTTATTTTTATCCATCACATTGACATATTGACAATATACGACTTTTCTCTCTCTCTCTCTCTAAACCAATATTTCAGTGTTTGCTTTATGATTAATTACAAGTTCACTTTTGATTTCCTTCATTATTGTAAGTTAATATTCTCAATTATGAATTCAATTTGTGTGCTTATTTCTTGCATCATGAGTGGCTGAATACCCTTAACCTGGATTGTGGGATCTAGGGTTAGGTCATGATAAGGTGGTAATTAATTACTCAATGTTTAATAGGTGTTAGGATTTCTAGGTAATTCTGAGATTAGAATTCATGTCTGTTGGTTGCAAACAATAGGCGTACCTACTTTGGTTTGCTTGAGAAAGAAATCATAAATAGTAGGAAGTGAATTATCAACAGGGACTTGGAAAGGCTTTGTTTAATAATCAGCGCTGTAACATGGTTGATTAATCGGAGCTAAAATCTGGGCAGTGAGTTGTGATTCCCTAGGTCCGAGAGGATTAGGAAATTAGATGCTCGAATAGGTCGAGAGACATTTAAGCGTATCATCGATAAAGATATCTCGTGATCCTAATCACCGTGAGAACCTTGAGTTAATGGTAGCATGTGTCATGTTCCGTAAGCCCACGTGAACATAATCTTGGTTATCTCATAAAATCTTGGTTACAAACATTAAATTCAAAGTGATAAACAATTATCTGCAAAACTTAAACTCCCATTTCAGGAAACAGTAAACTATCAGTAAATTATATCGTAAACAACTTGAGTTGACACCTTATTCCTTGTGGGATTCGACCTCAACCTATTTGGGTTTTATATTGACAACGATCGCTTACACCTATTCAAGAGTGTAATTTGAGCATTATCAATGGTCCTCTTGTCCTGACCATCTGTCTACAGGTGAAAAGAGGAACTTAAAAGAACTTGGGTACCAAGACCCTGTTGAAATGCCCTCCAAAACTGAGAAGTAAATTGAGTGCCCCTATCCAAAATGATGGACGAGGGAACTCCATGTAGACTGACTAACTCCCGGATATACAATCTAGCATAATCCTCAGCTGTATATGATGTATTCACGGGAAAGAAATGCATGGACTTAGTCAGCCTATCCACAACAACCCAAATCGAATCATGATGACGATGCGAAAGAGGCAACCCAGTCACGAAGTCCATATTCACCACCTCCCACTTCCAAGTGGGTATACCAAACTCTTGCATCACAACACCAGGTCTTTGGTGCTCTACCTTAACTTGTTGGGACGTTGCACACTTTGCTATGAATTCGGCTATATCCTTCTTCATACCATTCCACCAATAGATTTCCTGCAAGTCGCGGTACATGTTGGTAGTGCCGAGATGAATAGAATACCGCGCACCATGCGCTTCATCCATAATCCTCGGTCTCAGATCATCAAAACATGGAACACACAATCTACCTTACAATATCAACACACCATCTCCCCCTTGGGAGAAAACCTCTACCTTTTGGTCCTTAACTGTCTCCTTTAGTCTTACCAAACTAGGATCCTTATCTTGCTTCTTCTTCACTTCTGAAACTAAAAAGGATTTGGAACTACTCCGCACCAAAGTACTTCCCTCAGCTGAATCAAGCAACCTAACACCCAATCTAGCCAAATAATGCACATCATGAGCTAACTCTTTCTTACCTTTCTCTACATGGGCACACTACCCATAGTCAACCTGCTAAGGGCATCTGCCACTACATTAGTCTTACCCGGGTGATACAACACACTCATATCATAGTCTTTCAATAACTCCAACCACCTCCTCTGCCTAAGATTAAACTCCCTCTGAGTAAACACATACTGCAATCTCTAATGATCAGTAAACACATCCACATGGACACCATAAAGATAATGTCTCCAGATTTTCAAACCAAAGACCATAACAACTAACTCAAGATCATGGGTTGGGTAATTCTTCTCGTGCGACTTCAAATTCCTAGAGGCATAGGCTATAACCCTTACCTCTTTGCATTAACACACAACCCAAACCAATTCTAGAGGCATCACAATACACCACAAAACCATCTGTACCATCAGGCAAAGTCAAGATAAGGGCTGAAGTAAGTTGAGTTTTCTACTCCTAAAAACTCTTCTCATAGGAATTTGACCACTAGAACCTAACTTTATTTTAGGTCAAATGGGCCATGGGAGATGCAATAGAAGAGAAACCCTAAAAAAATAGTGGTAGTAGCCCGCCAGACCCAAGAAACTTCTAATGTCAGATGGAGAGATAGGTCTAGGCCAATTTCTTACAACTTCTGTCTTTTAGGGATCAACTCTAATACCTTTGGCTGAAACAACATAACAAAGAAAGGCTACATACCATAGCCAAAATTCACACTTATGAATTTAGTGAACAAGTGGTGGTCTCTAAGAGTTTGTAAGACAACTCTAAGGTGATTCGCATGGTCATTCTCACTACGGGAGTACACAAGGATGTCATCTATGAAGACAATGACAAACATATCGAGATATTGCTTGAATACTCGATTTATGAGGTTTATGAAGGCTGTTAGGGCATTGGTTAGCCCGCAAGACATGGCTAGAAACTCAAAGTGACCATAGCAGGTTCGGAACATTGTCTTTAGAATATCACATTCCCTAACTTTAAGCTGGTGATAGCTGGATCTAAGGTCTATCTTTGAGAAATAACTTGCACCTTGCAACTGATCAAACAGGTCATCAATTCTCGGAAGAGGATACTTATTTTTTACTATGGCTTTGCTAAGATGACGATAGTCAATGCACATATGCAAAAAACTATCTTTCTTTCGCATAAATAAGATAGGTGCTCCCTAAGGAGAAATACTGAGCCTTATGAAACCTTTGTCTAAAAGATCTTTGAGTTGCTATTTAAACTCATTAAGCTCAGAAAATGCCATATGGTATGGCAGAATACAAATGGGATGGTTATTGGGAAAAAGGTCAATCCTGAATTCTATCTCTCTATCGGGAGGTACCCCTGGGAGATCTTCCAAAAAATTATTTGAAAACTCATTAACAATATTGACTAACTGAATAGTTGGAGCCTCGGACTTAGTGTCTTTGACTCTAACTATATGATAGATACAAACCTTGGATATTAGCTTTCTGGCTTTGAGATAGGAGATAAAATGACTCTTGGGAGATACTGAACTCCCAGACCACTCAAAAGCTGGTTCGTCAGGAAACTGAAACTTGACCACACGAGTACGACAATCTATAGAGGCATAACAAGTATGAAGCCAATCCATACCAAGAATAAGGTCAAAATCCACCATGTCTAACTTTATCAAATCCGCAAGTATGCCCTTATGAAGAACAATAATAGGACAAGCTTTGTACACTTGTTTAGAAATAACTGAATCCCCTATGGGGGTGGAGACTAGGAAAGGCTCAAGAATATTTTGGGACTCATTTTGAAATTCACAGCTACAAGTGGGGTCACATAAGAGATACTTGATCTGGGGTCCAACAACACATAGACATCAAAACAGAAGACACGGAGCATACCGGTAACAACATAGGGAGAGGCCTCCTTCCCCTGACAGGATGGTAAGCCATAGAATCTATTTTGGCACTGACCTCCAGCAGTGCTAGATGAAGCACCCTGAGCAGGGGCGGGACGGGGTACAGAAGCTGGTGCACTAGTAGCCCGTGCCTGAGGTCGGGCATCTCTATTCCCCTATCTAGCATAAGGACAATATATAAGTTTGTGGCCCTTTTTGGCACAACCAAAACAACCCCTCAGATCTACGAAACACTCACCGGGATGATCCCTACCACATTTAGCACAAGGAGGATAACGGGGCCTGTTACCAACATTATTCTGTGACCTAGACATAATAGAATTTCCCCTTGCTCCTGCCTATCTCTAGGCATGAGAGCACTAGATGATGAAGGCGATGGCATAAACGGACGTCTCGGAAACTAAGAGCGGTTCTCTCTATAGAACCTAGGCTGGCTAAACTCATGCTACTCAGATCTAGCTCTCTTGTTACCTCTCACTCTATCTCTTTCTCTAATTTTATCTACCTCTATCTGCTGGGCATGCATCATCAACCTATCCAGATCCATATCCCTATGCAGCATCGCAGTTCTACACTCCTTCAGTACCAAACTAGAAACACCTGTCACGAACTTGCTCATACTAGCTCGGGTGTCAGAAATCAAATCAGGAGCATACTTGGCCAACTGATTGAACTTTAAGTAGTACTCCTTAACAGTCATGGAGCCCTGCCCCAAGTTCATAAACTTCTTAATCTTTTCCTCCCTCATCTCAAGCGGAAAGAACTTGTCCAAGAATATATCTTGGAATACATACCAAGTCATAGGAGTGGTATTCTCGCCTCTACCCTTCCTCCACGATACAACCCAGTCATAAGCAATGTCCTTCAGACAGTAGGACGCCAACTCAACACTTTCTTCCTTTGAAATATGCATCACCTGCGTGATCTTTCTCACCTCCTCAAGGTACAACTGTGGGTCCTCATCTTCCTTAGACCCATTAAACTCTGGTGGATTCATACGCATAAAATCACGGATTCTATCTACGGCTACATCATCTCCCTATTGATTAGCAACTGCAGCCTAGTTATTGGCCCAAACATTGATGGTGACTGCTTGGGCTAACACATGAAAGGCCGCCCGAAACTCTGCATGAGACATCATCTCACTTAAAGGGTCAACAGGTGGGGGTTTCTCATCATTGTTTCTGCAGACATTCGCTCTTCGGGGAGGCATTTTCTAAAAATAGAAGAACACAAATTATTAGATGAGAGGGACAACTATAGGCACAATAGAATCTTAAAGAAGAAATAACTTTTTCCTAAAACATCTTGTAGCCTCTTGCTCATAGATGTGGCATGCTATACACCGATGATCAAGACTCTACTCAACGCGACTTATCAGACTCCTTAGGACTCCTTAAAACCTTAGGCTCTGTTACCAAGTTTGTAACGACCTGAAATTGCCTCCCGAGATGTCACACGATGCTTAAGGCTACAAAAAGCCCCAAACTAACCCTTTGAGCCTATTTCCAGTAATAACACTTATTTTAAGATGAAATAATTCAAACACTAGCATAGTCATGTCATATGAAAGGAGATACAGAGAAAATACTCGGTCCAAACAACCACAATACTGGAATTCTCAACACAATCACAATCTAATAACTAGTCTGACAAAGCTTTTACTAATCCAAGAACTAGAAATCCATTGAGATAGGTCCCCAACTGACTCAAAATGAACTGAAAGTAAAAACATAGTCTCTCAAATGCAGAAATGTCTGAGAATAGGTCCTCGAACCATGAGGACTCACCACTGTAGGAATGTAGACAACAGTACTCAAAAGTCACTGACGAGGCTAGGACTGAGCACCTGAACCTACATTCTAAGAAAATGTAGCACATAGACGTATATATGGATCATCACTTGGGAATGTACTGAGTATGTGGGGGTGCATGCATTTACATAAAACAACATCAATACTCTTTAATCAAATAATGCATATAATAAGTAATGACTCACATGGCTTGAATAAGTATAAAATTCAAAGCTCATAAATCATGTAAAATGGAACATGTAACACAATCTCATGAGTCATTATACTGTTAGCTTTGAAATTTGTACTCTTCTCTTATTCTCATTACTCAAGGATAAATGAAGCTTTAAGTAAACTTTCAACTCATGCATATGTCTCATGGAGAGTAAAACTTCTTCAATGCTCAAGAACTCATAACTCTTTTAAACTTAAATACTTGGAATTCAAAATCATATAGCTTTGGAACATAATTGAAGGCATTTCATTCACGTTAGGAAAATATCTCATTTCAAGCTTTAGGAAAAAAAACTCAAATCAAGGGAAAGTATTTTAGTTTTAAAAGAAAATATCTTATCTCAATGGAAAATACTTTAGTTTAGGGAGTAAATGATCTCGAAGTTTAAATGTCAAGAGAGGTTCTCTTAACCGACATAAACCATGCGAGCTACATGGAGTCCAATGTCTTGTCCTCCTAAAGAAGAGACCTTACATTGTGGAGAGGCGTCATACTCTTGCCAAGGAGTATAAGCTAGGTCCAGTGATCACTAAACTAATTTCGCCTCAGGCCCAATATCAACTCGGCCATAGGCCCAATAATAATCATAAACTCACCCTCAGGCCCAACCTACGGTGGCACATAGTTTTGGGGTAAGAAACCATAGTAACTTTCCCGCTTGGTACTAAATACTACTCCCTTTAGATTATCTGCGCTCATCTCATAAAAATCCACTTTTAGAAATAATCTCATGGTTCACCATGAACTCAATAATCAAATCTGTAATCTCATGTAGGAAGTGGATTTAAAAACTAAATGACCATTAGGTCAAAACATTTCTCAACAATCTCAAAATACTCAAATCATGGGTGCTTATAGCATAAAAGTTCATAAAATTGCAAATCTTAAGTAGAGATCAATAATCCATGATCCATTCTCAAGTTAAAACTCATCAAAAGCATAATAGATAGCATATAGATTCATAACTCATGTAGAAATCTGAAAATTTCAGCAATTTGTCTCAAAATCTCAACATACTCATATAGTTTAATATCTCAAACATTTCAACTATTAACTTCTCAATGATCAAAATCATGGGGTATAGACCCAACTGTAATTTCTCAAGAAAACATGTAGAAATCATGCCATTTAACTCTCAATTCATGGGAAATATCAAGATAATGCATTCAATAATAATGGGGAAAACCCCCAGTTCAAATTCATGTAAAACCTCATAGATTTCAGGAAAATCATGATTTAAATAAGCTTTTGGGAACAAGGGTGAAATGGTTACCCTTGTTCAAAACCCCACATACCTTAGATTATGAAATTGGATGAACAATCTTTCTCTAAGCTCTTGTTCTTACACTTGAGAGAGGGTTCTTGCAACCCTTGAACTTGGGGAACTCAAATCTCAACTCAATTTGGTGAATCTATGGTGAGTTCTTGGATTTCTTGGAGAAGGGTTTTAGATTTACTTTTGAGGGAGAAACCCTATCATTTGGATGTTTTGGGAGATAATGAGGCTATCAAGTTTATTTGGAATATATATGAGGGTTAAAAGGTAAAAGACCCAAAATACCCTTGTTAAAACAAGTTAAAACACTGAATGGGGGATGCAACGGTCAAAGAGACGGTCCGTCGCAAGTTCGATGGTCCGTCGGGTCATCCGTCGTATGTTGGCCAGGAATGGGACACACTGCCTCGATGCGACGGTCGGAGAGATGGTCCTTCACAATTCTGATGGTCCATCAGATCGTCCGTTGCACGATGGCAAGGGTGAGGCCATACTGCCTCAATGCGACGGTCCCAGTGTCGGTCTGTCACATGCTTGATGGTCCATCATTTTGGCCATCACACTTGGGAAATAAAAAGGGGTTACTTTATTGGTTGCGATGGTACATCGCAGACTCAACGGTCTTTTGGATCATCAATCGCACTTGGACGGTTCCGACAACTCTCGGTAAAACGACCATAACTTCTCACCCTAATACCGGATTTGGACAAAATTGGTATCATTGGAAACCTAATTCAATTATCTACATGAAAAAAGGTCAAATTTGAGAAAATTATATATGGTTTAAATACAAATTACTTGGGAAGTCTTTTCTCAATCTTTTAGGGTTGGAATTACACTTCACTTGACATGCTCTAAGGCTCGAACTATGTGGGAACTTTGCAGGGTCTTGTAAGTAATTTCATATCTTATCTTAGAGATATAAAGTTAATATCCAAAGGGTGTATCTAATATTTATTTCAAGTTAAGGACACTAAGTTTGAGACTCTTGCAGTTCAGTCAGTTAGTATAGTTAATGAATTTTTGGATGTATTTCACAAAGATCTACCAGCGGTACCTCCCGATAGGGAAATAGAATTTAGGATTGATATTATACCTAATACTCAGCCTATTTCCATTCCTCCATATCGTATAGCACCCACAGAGCTTAAGGAGTTGAAGGAGCAACTCAAAGATCTTTTAGATAAAGGCTTTATAAGGCCTAGTGTTTCTCTATGGGGAACTTCTTTCCTATTCGTATGAAAGAAAGATGTTTCTTTGCGAATGTACTTGACTATCGTCAGCTAAATAGGGCCATAATCAAGAATAAATATCCCCTTCCTAGAATAGATGACTTGTTTGATCAATTACAAGGTGGAAGTTATTTCTCAAAGATAGACCTTAGATCCGACTATCATCAACTTAAAGAAAGGGAATGCGATATTCTGAAGACAGCATTTAGGACCCGTTACAACCATTTTGAGTTTCTAGTCATGTCCTTTGGGTTAACCAATGCTCCAACAGCCTTCATGGACCTCATGAATTGAGTGTTCAGACAGTACCTAGATATGTTTGTTATAGTATTCATAAAAGATATGCTTGTGTACTCTCATAGTGCAAATGATCATGCATACCATCTGAGGATTGTGCTATAGACTCTTAGGGATCATTAATAATTTACCAAATTTAGCAAGTGCGAATTTTGCCTAAGGTCAGTAGCCTTTCTTGGTCATATTCTTTCTTCCCGCATTAGGGTCGATCCCTAAAAAATAAAAGCTATAAGAAATTGGCCTAGACCTATTTATCCATCAGACATTAGGAGTTTCTTGGGTTTAGCAGGTTATTACCTCCGTTTTATTGAAGGTTTATTATCTATTGCATCTCCTATGTCTAGATTGACCTAAAAAAAGTTAAGTTTCAATGGTCAGATTCATGAGAGAAGTGTTTTCAGGAGTTGAAGACTCGACTCACTTCATCCCCAGCCTTAGAATTACCGGATGGTACGAATGATTTTGTTGTGTATTGTGATGCCTCTAGAGTTGGCATGGGTTGTGTGTTGATGCAGAGAGGTAAGGTCAAAGCCTATGCCTCTAGACAGTTAAAGCCTCATGAAAAGAAATACCCAACTCATGATCTGGAATCAGCTGCTTTGGTGTTTGCTTTGAAAATTTGGAGAAAATATTTGTATGGTGTTTATGTTGATGTATTCATATATCACAAAAGCTTGTAGTATGTGTTTACCCAGAGAGAGTTGAATCTTGATCAGAAAAAGTGGTTAGAACTACTGAAAGATTATGACATGAGTGTGTTATATCATCTGAGTAAGGCTAATGTAGTGGAAGACGCCCTTAGTAGATTGTCCATGGGCAGTGTCGCTCATGTGGAGAATGATAAGAAGGATTTAGCTTGAGAAGTTCATCGTTTATCTAGGTTGGGTGTTATATTGGTTGATTTGGCTGAGGGTAGCGTTTGGGTATAGAATAGTACAAAATCTTCTCTAGTTTTTTAGATTAATGAGAAGCAGGAACAAATCCCATCTTAGTTTAGTTGAAGGAGTCTGGTAAAGACCAAAAGGTAGAGGCTTTCTCCCAAGGGGGAGATGGTGTGCGGAGATACCAAATTAGATTATGTGCACTAGATGTAGATGATTTGAGACAGTGGGTTATGGCTGAGGTGCATGGCGCGTGATATTCTATTTACCTTGGTGCTACCAAGATGTACTGAGACTTGTAGGAAATCTATTAGTAGAGTGGTATGAAGAGAGATATAATGGAATTCATAGCCAAGTGTACAACTTATCAACAGGTTAAGGTAGAGAACCAAGGACCTGGTAGTATTTTGTAATAGTTCAGTATTCCTACTTGGAAGTAGGAAAAGGTGAATATGTATTTTGTGATTGGTTTACCCCGTTCGCGTTGGCATCATAATTTGATTTGGGTTGTTGTTGATAGGTAGACTAAGTCAGCATATTTCTTTCCAGTTCACATGTCATACACAATAGAGGATTACGCTAAGCTATAAATTCGAGAGTTAGTCAGATTGCATAGAGTTCTATTGTCTATCATCTCAGATAGGGGTACTCAGTTTACTTCACAGGTTTGGAATTCTTTTCAAAAGGGTCTTGGTACCCAAGTTCATATCAGTTTTTCTTTTCATCCGAAGAGAGATGGTCAGGCAGAGAGGACCATCCAAACTCTAGAAGATATGTTGAGGGCATGTTCTCTTTATTTTAAGGGTAGTTGGGATGAGCATTTTCCATTGATTGAGTTTACTTATAACAACAGTTATCATTCTAGAATTCAAATGGACCCATTTGAAGCTCTTTATGTAGGAGATGTAGATCACCTATAGGTTGGTTTTAAGTGGGTGAGTCTGCCTTGCTTGTACCTGATGCAGTGTTTGAAGCTATGGAGAAAGTTAAGTTGATTAGAGAAATATTAAAAATATCCCAAAGTCATTAGAAATCATTTGCGGATATGAAAAGAAGGGACCTCGAGTTTGAGGTTGTTGATTTAGTATATTCGAAGATTTCACCCATAAAAGGGGTGAAGAGATTTGGAAAGAAGGGGAAACTTAGTCCCCGATATGTTGGCCCATTCAAAATTTTGAGTCATGTTGAGAAAGTAGCTTATGATCTTAAGCTACCCACAGACCTTTCATTTGTTTATCCTGTATTCCACGTCTCTATTATTTAGAAGTACATAGGTGACTCCACATATGTAGTTCCCATAGACAACTCAAAAATTCAGAACAACTTTCTTATGAAGAGGTTTCAGTTAAGATTTTAGATCACCAGATTCGTAGACTAAGGAACAAAGAAGTTTCCTTGATAAAAGTCCTTTGGCGGAACCAGTCTATTGAGGGTGCCACTTAGGAAGCAGAAGTAGATATGTGAGGCAAGTACCCTCACCTTTTCTCCGCAAATTCTGATGTAGCCGAAGGTAATACTCTTTCGTAATTCCGGTCCTTTCTAATCACAGATTTAGCTAGATTGTCATCCTCATTATAAATTCATGCACTCACATATTAACTCAGAAGCACAAAATGATTTAGTTTGAGTTTTAAAATTCATTTTAGTTATGCATGCTATTATATATCTTCAGATTCCTTAGTATTCTTAGTCTAAATAGAAACATTCGAGGACGAATGTTTCCAAGGGGGAGATATTGTAAGACCCCATAAATCCTAGTCATTTCAGTCTTACATTGTATGCAAAAAGAAGTCCTAGACTTAGAAAATTCCAGCTAAGTATGATCACTTAGTCAAATTTTTGGCCTTGAGATTTCACTGGTTTTATTTTTGACCCTTAAGATCGTAAGATGCCAATTTTTGAGTTGAATCATGATCAGGGAGGTCAATGGGTGTTCTCGAGTGAGTTTCAGATTTTTCAAACCTTGTTAGAAGTGTTTGGATGTTGAAAATAGTGAGTTGATGCGAATTCAATGCGTCGTGTCATCCATTATGTCAATCAACCCTTTTCCCAGCATCAGATGAAAATTCCAGTGAACCAACATGAACTCGATGCGGTGCATCGAGATCGCGTCGGTACTGTCAATGCATTGCGTCGGCCTGCACATCACTGGGCGTATTTTTATTTTAGTCATTAAAGATACCCATACAAAGGGATAATTAAGTCAATTTCCCCCACTCTTATTCCTCCCATACACAAGATCAAATCTATTCTAACCATATTAGGCTTATTGTAATCATTTTCTCTCAAATTTAAAACCCTAAACTTCAAAACTCAACACCAAGAATTCCAAGATTCCACCATTATTTTTCTAAATTGGTTTAAGATTCAAGGTCTACAAGTAAAAAACTTCAAGAATCCTCCTTTAAGAACACAAATAGAGTCTTAAAAGCAAACTTATTCATCTAGTTCATTATCCATGGTATGTGGGGTTTGATTAAGGATAATTCTTTCGTCCTTGTGCCCGAAATTATGTTTTTCAACAAATATCTTATTATTTTAAGATAGGTTTTACACCCAAAGTATCTTATTGATGATTTTGAGTATGATATGATTGAATTATAAAATCCCATATTTATTTTAAGTTAAAGAATGCTCTTTTTTGATTTCGAATACCATGAGTATAATTTGAGGTATTATTTACAACTTCTTTATTGAATTGAGCATGAGATTGTGATTTGAAGTTATTATCTTGATATTGTTGATGAATTTTCAGAATCTTAAAAAGCATGATGTTTTTCCATGCATTGACATGAGTTTGTTATTTTGATATTCAATTATATAAATAGTATTTGATTTGATCTTTTGATCTTCCGAATGAGTTTTGGAATCCACTTTACATATTTAATTCAGATAAATGCATAACTGGTTTCATAGTAAACCCTTATACGAGTTTTAATGTGGATTTCCACGAGATGAGTGTAGAAAATTAAAGGGAATAGTATTTAGCATCGAGTTGGGTATGATTCCAAATTCTTATACCCCAGAACTACATTCCACCATAGGATTAAGAATTTCAGTACCCATTGAGGTAGAGTTATAATCACTTGAGTTGAGGTTATACTCCATGGCAAGAGTATGACACCTCTCCCCAACGTGAGGTTTCTTTCTTAGGAGGATAAGACGTTGGACTCCATGTAGCTCGCATGGCTTATGTTGGTTAAGAGAATCTCCCTTGCAATATAGTTTTTAAGTGTTTTCCTAAAGAGAAGAGTCTTACAGAAAAGATTATGGAAAACTCAGTGAAAAGGCTCACAAGTTTTACTCAGATTATGTTCTAAAGAAAGTAGTTTCAGATTTTAGCTTTCAGATTTCAGATTCAAGAGTGAGTCCTTCTTACACTTGGACAGTGTGTTTTAAATAAAGAATGCAAGTATAGTCTCTAGAACTAAATGATATGGCTCATGAGAATTATTAAGTATGAATTTCTTTTATTACTTCAGATTTCAGACTTTCAGATATTCTTGCCTTTGTGAGTCATTTTCGTTTAGCATGCATTGTTTTTATAAACCATGCTGACGAGATAATGTTTTACTTATGCATATCACCCCCATATACTCAGTACATCCTCAAAGTACTGATCCACATATATGTCTATGTGCTACGTTGTCTCATAATGTAGGTTCAGGTGCTCAGTCGCAACTGCGAGAGTGATTTCTGAGCATTTCTATCTACACTCTTACAGTGGTGAGTCCTCATGGTTCGAGGACCTTTTCTGCAGATTTCCAGCTTTGTTAGTATTTGAGTTATTGATTTTAGATTAGTTTGAGTCAGTTGGTGGTCTGTCCCATTTGCTCTTTAGTTCTTTTAGTAGTAGAGGCTTATCAGACTATTAGTTGGATTTCCAGATTTTTTAGTAATTGTTATTTAGACAGTGTTTTCAATTTATTTAAGTTCAGATTTTATATACTAAAGTACTATTGCTTGAATAGTTTATCCTGAAGTAAGCTCCAAACTTAGTAGCAGGCTCAAAAGCTTAGCTTGGGGTTACTCATAGCCTTAAGCACCGGTGACGCCTCGAGATGAGATTTTGGGGTGTTACATATTTGTGACCTCAATTAATATTAAAAGGTATTCCTACACTATAGAATTGATCATCACACATATATTAAAAAGGAATCATTGGGTTCGGTTCTATACGCGTGGGAATAACGATTTGAATTCTAGCTAAAAAAAAGTAGGGTGTTTCAGTATATCTAGTCCTTAGGCAATTTGATTGTTAACCTTGATATTTTAGATCCTACAAGGATTTTGGCTTGTGTGGAGGTGATGTCCTTCCTATTTAAGAATATTCATGATCTTCAGTTTGAGGATAGTAAGTTGTGTCTTCTTTGTGATCAGGTGGTGAGTGGTGAACTTGGGAGACACACTATAGATTTTCAGGGTATCTTTAGATTTTAGGATCGTATTTGTGTTCCCCAGCATAATGACTAGACTCAGTCAATTCTATATGAGGATCACAGTTTTAGATACTCTATTCATCCCAATATGGCTAATATGTATAGATATTTAAGGTAGTTTTATTGGTGGGATAGTATGAAGAAAGATGTGGCAGACTTTGTATCTCGTTGCCTATGTTGTCCACAGGTTAAGGCTGAGCATCAACATCCAGACGGTTTGACTCAGAGGTTACCCATTCCCGAGTAAAAATGGGAAAGGATTACCATGGATTTCATTAGTGGTTTACCTCATACTTCTCATGGTCACAATGGTATTAGGGTTATTATGGATTGTTTGACCTAGTCAACATATTTCCTTCCTTTTTAGATAACCTTCAGTGCTAAGAGGTTAGCCCAAATTAATGTTTGAGAGATAGTTCATATGCATGGGGTCCCTATGTCTATTATATCAGATCGTGGTTCTGTATTTTCTTTGCTATTTTGGAGAGTATTTCAGGAGGAGTTGGGTAATCGAGTGGATTTGAGTACAACCTTTAATCTACTGACGGATAGTCAGTCTGAGCAGACAATTTAGGTGCTTGAGGAAATGCTTCGAGCCTATGTTATGGACTTTGAAGGACAGTGAGATCAGCACTTAGCATTGGCAGAGTTTGACTACAACAACAGTTACCATTAGAGTATTGAGATGACATCTTATGAGTCCTTGTACGGTAGAAGATGTCATTCTCCTATAAGATGGTTTGAGACTTCTGAGGTTAGACCCTATGGTATAGATTTACTTTATGACTCATTGGATAAAGTCAGGGTGATTTAGGATAGGTTAAGAGAATCCCAGAGTAGGCAGAAGGCCTATGCCAATCGTAGACTCTATTCCTTGAGACTCAGAGTTGGTGATCATGTGTTACTTCATATTTCCCCTATGAGAGGTATGATGAGATTTGGGAGGAAGGGTAAGCTTAGACCTTGCTATGTTGGTTTTTTTGAGATCCTCCGTGTAGTAGGCGAGGTGGCTTATGAGTTAGTTTTTCCTCCATTCATTTGGTTTTTCATGTCTCAATATTGTGGAAGTATATTCCTGATCCTTCTCATGTCCTTAGATGGGACTCAGTCCAGTTAGACGAGCAATTGACCTTTGTGGGGGAGCCTGTGCTTATTTTGGCTAGTAATGTGAGGTAACTAAGTTTTGGAGAGATTTAAATAGTCAAGGTTTAGCAGAGGCATCACCCAGTAGAAGAGGCTACTTAGGAGATCGAGAGTCATGTGCGGGCCCAGTATTCTCATTTGTTTGAGACTTCAGGTGTATTCTTTATTTTTAACTTTCAGGGATGAAAGTTCCTTAGTAGTGGATGTTGTAATGACCCTTCAGGTCTTTGTCCGCATTTTTGCTTATTTTCATCAATAGAGCTTCTCCATAGCTGCCCCAAGTTATTAGTGACTTACTGTAACCAATAGTTTAGTAACCTGCGATTTCTTTGGTTTTTAGAACCACTTTCCCAGTTTGAAGTCTTCATTGATTCTAATTAACCACCAAGCAAGAACTTTAATACAACAACCTTAAATGCAAAATCTGAATTCGCCAATGTGTATAGAACATCAAAATCTATATGGCTACACATCTCATTTGATCAAAATGGATTTTGGATGCATCTCGAGGCATTTGCCGAAGCCTGGATCCAAGTTCCAAGTGTTACCTATTTCCTAGCATAGAAAGAGATACCACGACCACTGTGGGTGAGGTATGAACATGGTGCCATGACCGCGGCCAAGTGCGGCTATGACTGCACTACTCGAAGCTTGAGAAATAACTATTTAAAGGTTCTCTTGCCCAAAATTTTTACCATTTATTCCCCCCTGTTGAGCTCTAATACCCTAATAGAGTGCAAAATCTTCAAAGTGAGTCTTGTTAGTTGATTAGGAGCTTGAATAACTTGTGTAATCCATTTTTTCTACAAATCTAAGGTAGGATTCCTCTTAGTATGGTTTAAATTTCTTGATTTCTAGAACAAAAGCCTAAGTCTTTGAGGCTCAATTATATCCATAAATGAGAATGATTTACTCAAATTTCTTGAGGGTTAAAGCTCTTTAATGATAGTTGAGAAATAGGTTGGTCTCGAAAACTCATTTTCTAATGGTGGGACCCTCTTGGTGTTTTGGTGTTATTTTGGACCTATGGCATAATGGTGCCATAATGGGTATTGTCATTCTTGTGTTAATCCATAGATTGTGTTGTGATAGCTTGGGTTGTGGAAGAAGAAGCTTCAAGAAAATAAAAGGCAAAGCTTTTTGGTTCATGAGCTATTTGGACTCCAGTTAGGTTGGGTTACTCGTAGATAGATTGAGCTTGATAGTAGTATAATTATTGATATCTTGTGGGATTGGGTGGGGTCTTAGATGATAAATGGATTATTTTTGACACTTGGGATTAGTTGATTCTTGTAGGCTATTAAACTTGTATGTATGATTCATGACTATAGCCTAGAACCTTGGATAGTTCTACTTATAGTCTCATGAAAAGTATGTTAATACTTTAGTATCTCTTGTAGAGGAGAATGATGTTGTTGACTAACCTTAAGAGTATGTTGACCTAGATATGACTAGTTATGAATTGGCCTTAGTATTTAGGGTGAATTAGGAAGAATACTTGAAGAATATTTTCCCTTATAGGCCTAGTAAGGATTGATAAGACCTTATGGTGTGATTTAGATAAGCTATCCTAATTGTAGGTAGAAGTTAGTCTTGTATAAGTGAACTTTGGTATTATTGGGATTTAGGAGTGGGACTTGACTCACCTTAAGTTTAAACTATATAATTCCTTAGTGACCTAGATACCTGATGAACATCTAAGTTACGTTATTAAGGTTATAATGGTTAAAATCGATTGTTGGTTATGCATGTGATCAATGGTTGGATAATGTGTACACTTGATTGATTATTTTGTTGTCATGATACGGATAGCCTTGGAAATCCTTGGAAATTGAATCTATGGTTATGTTATCGCTTAGCTTATTGATGAGTTCACCAAGTGAACCTCTAATTATGTTACCACTCTTGCTATGACCCAAGCCTAATGATTAAGCTAATATTTATGTGAAGGATTTTCCTTTGGAGTTAGTATTGTTAAAAGTAGGAGTAAAAGAGATATCTATAAAGCATGCACTTGACTTATAATTGACCTACTAATCAATATGTTAGCATGGAAAAGTGATGAATGCGTATATCATTTAGATACTTATGCTCATGCATCTACTTATATTATGTAGCGATGATTAATAGTAAAGTATAATGTTATGTGTTACCTTGGATCACTTATACTCTATCATTGTGGGCTGTATATTCTTATTGAATTATCTACATATGTATGTGCATAATGATGTTATGATGATTCTCGGTAAATCAGGAGGATATAATGATGTTATGATGATGCCCAGTGTATCCAGATGATATAATAATGTTATGATGATGCCCGGTGAATCCTAAGGATAAAATGATGTTATGATAATGTTTGGTGAATCCAGAGGATAAAATAATGTAATGATGATGCCTAGTGAATCCGAAGAATATAATAATGTTATGATGATTCTCGGTGAATCCATAGGATATAATGATGTTATGATGATTTCCAGTGAATCCAGAGGATATAATGATGTTATGATGATGCCTGGTGAATCTGAAGGATATAATGATATTATGATAATGCCCGATGAATCCGAAAGAGGTAATGATATTTTGATGATATTATGTTTGGTGAGTATATATGAATATATGGTTGTATATGAGGTTATGTCGTGTGTGGCTAAACCCATTTGTGTACTTGGGACATGATGTCTTCCTTGTAAATTGCTACCTATTCCTTGTCTTTAACCACTAGATAAAAGGTCTAACCCTTGTTAACTCTAATTAGTAACTAGAAGTAGATTATGCCGAGTATTGGGTTAAGGCTAGTTTATATGTGTAATATTGTATAAAACCAAGGGGTCACCTATTAAATCTACTTGACTTGGATAAATTGTTATGTTACAAAATTTTGCATAGTAAAGTGGCTTATGTGATAACTAATTGTCTCTAATAAATGACTATGAATTGTGGCTAGAAGCCTAGTGAAATAGTTGGTGGATCTTACTTAGCTAAAATATGGAAACTAGTCCTTAAGGTTGTAACATGCTCAATGATAATAGACCTAGTATTGTATGATGAGTGGTTAAGTTGACATCTAGTATGCAATGATGTGGTTGCTTAGTTTATGACTTATATGATTAGGAGGCTAACTAGAAGATGGCTTTGAGATGGGTGACTGAATAATAGTGTTGGTAACTTATAGCTTTTCCTTATTTGATGATTAATAAACTATTTGACTTACAAACAAGTGGCTCATAGAAATAAAGGCTAGCTAGTATATGCTAGACATAAAGTTTATTAATATGCTAGAGATTAAATAACTACATAACTGTGTCATGGTGATATCATCTTTATTGTATCAAATTACGGTAATGATGATGATTGTAGACCTCGGTAAGACGTCATGGAGGGAATGTACAACCCGCAAATTTGGTGAATTTCTTATGTAGTTGTGCTTTAAATATTGATAGACTAGTCTTTTGGTGTACTCTCCGGTGGTATGGGACTCCGTGATGAGTTCTTTGCTTGTTTTCCTTGAGTGTACTTCTCGACTGTATGGGACATCATGGTAAGTTCTTTTACATTATACTTTAATGATGGGAGTTGTGTTGATTATGGTTATTACATGATTATTATTGTATATATGTGGATTTACGCTTCTAGCATGATTACTCATGTTATATGTAAGTTATGGTATATATGGATGTGGAATGTTGTACTATTGTTCTAGTTGATTAATTATCTTATACGGTGATATCGAAGAAGATTCAGGTTCAATTTTGTACCTTGACTTTAAGTTATTGTCTTACTCTATACCATCCTTATATCATGATTTAGCTCAGTCGACCGATGATGCCTATTGTGTACCCGTGTTTTCTAACTCATACTACACTTCTATACCTTTTTTTTTGCAGAACCGAGTTCTAGTTGCCATCGTTGAGTCGAGATTATGCGGTGTTGATCATCAGAATACAGGGTGAGCTCTTGGAGTTTGATTTCCCTTTTTCCTTTCTATCCTTATTCTTTCTTTTGTATTAAAGATGAATGTATAAGACTATTTAAGACTATTATACGTTGAGTAGTAATCTTTATAATCAAATGTAGGGATGCTCTTGTACTAATACTATTTAGTCATGGGATTGGTACTCAAATGTTAGTTGTTTCTTTGTGGAATGTCATTTTTATATTATGTTCCCATATAAGGTCCATGCTGGACATTCCTACAAAGGTAACCCATTGCATTAGCTCTGGGTTATGGTGTTGGCTTACCTACTGGTGGGTTATGGTAGGTGCCATCATGAAATTGGATTGTGATACATACGATCCGTACCCTTCATCCATATCCCTGACATATTTTAACCCAAGGAAAATTTAGACACTGTCAACCATGTGAGTCTTGGGTAGGATCATACACTGGTTCACGGCTCATAATGAGCCCCTCGTACTCAGATCCAACCTAAGTAACCAAGTCTAAGATTAAGTTAAGGAACTGAATTTTCCGTACCCACCAATACAACTCATTCCCCTAAGTTGTATCCATTTCAGTAACAAAAATCCATCCCACCAACCAACACTAGTTAGCATACAAATAGACCACACCATCAGTACCCCAACATACGACTCGTACCCTCGGGTAGTATTGGGTCTAGAGACTAGAATTCCAGGAAATTTTCTAAGGTCCAGAAACCATGGTGTTTCAGTCTCCCCCACTAGGAACATTCATCCCCGAATGACAGGCTTGGTAGGGGTAAACACACGCACGAGTCATTTACATTATCAAATATATTTCAAATCCTTAACAAAGTTTGAAAACAAAGAGGCAAAGATATAAATCTTTCCTTTAACAAACTCTAAAAATGAAGATGTGTTGAATAATACAAACCTTCCGCATGAATCCCAGGAGCAGAAAACAAATGAGGATATTTGGACTTTATATCCTCCTCCTGTAACACCCTGCATTTTGATATAGAAATCAAATCGGTGTTCCTCTGTGTGTAAGCTCAAATTGCATGGTTTATATTTAAATTCATGTGTCTTGATCTTTCTCCTAGCATATGAAGTGATTATGAGGTGAAAAATGCTCATAGAAATCGCTTAAAGCAAAGTTGAGCTAAGAATTTTTCATTCGTCCAAAGTTTGATAGTTGATTCTACAAGGGTCATCTTTGAAAGAGTATAATTTTGTGTATATATGAATTCAGAATATTACGACCAACCAAATTATTAATAATCGAATCATCTTTCCAATAATACCAATTTTTCTAAAATTCGATACCTAAGTGAAAATGTATGTCATTTTTTGTGAGAGGTAGTGAGCTGTATCGACAAGGTTGCGCCGCGAGTCTCAGTCCCATTTCTGGGAGTCGCAACACGAGTTTTATTTCCATTTCTGGGAATCATGCCACGATGGTCATTTACACGGGAAAAAGAGATCAAGGGGTAGTTTAGTTCTTTTCCCCAATCCCAGCCTTCCAAACTTGAAATATAACCGAAAGAGGGGAATTATTTGCCCATCTTTTTCAATCAACTCACGTAAAAACCTTCCCCTTTCCCTAAGAACAAAATTCAACTCTTCTCCTCCAAGTAATCTAGAATTCAAGACATTCAACTTTAAGATTCTCAAGAAAAGTATCAAGATTTGGGTTCTGTCTTTCAAATTAAATAATATGAGGTACTTGGGGTTTTCCTAAACTACATGGGATTGTTCAAAACTCTTCGAATAAGATTGTAAGATATAGAATTCATGAAATTTTAAAGGAGTTTTGGAATTATGTTTACAATCTTGCATTATGAATTCTTTAATTATACTATTGTTTCGGTCATGAGGCCTTTCCCCCAAATTAATTTGTACTCGTATATATGTATGTATGAAATTGAGTTGAATATTTAATTGAGAGCATGAAAATATAGAATTCCTCTCTTGCTATGATTTTCCATTCTTTTAATACGATATGGATTATTTCAAATGTATTTTTAGAAGCATGAAACAAATGTCTTGATTATTAGTTATGACTTGATTATGGTTTTGAATTGAATAGAGTGGGTTTTACATGTTCATAAATGCTGAAAATATTTAATGAAAGAATTGCATGGTTTTGTCAAAAATACATGACCACCACATATTTGTTGGAATTGTTGAAAAGATGATAATCTTTGCATGGTTTTATGTTTTGAAATATGAATTCTCTTATACTTGTTTGAATGCATTGATGGTCTGAACATTGTTTTAAATGAAAGAATCTTGCATGAAACCTTATGGATCAGATACACGACTTGCAAGTCTTGGTGTGACGATAAAAATGCAGATAATGCCATAACAGACTCAGAATAATAATAGAAATCTGATTTCAGATTTTGAATTTAGAAAGATGCATGTTCAGAAAAGGTTAAAAATGGGATTAAAGAGATGTTAGGTGGTTACCCAAAGAAGGTACGAGTTCAGATAACTCATTGCTCAAAACTGTGTTTTGCTGATACGGGTTATTATGTCCCTAAGAGGGATTATACACTGGCCTCGTGCCCTGTGGCGTATCAGAATCAGAAACTCCAACTTTGTGGCAAACTTGAGTCGGGGGATTGGCCGCCGAGTTAAGGGCGGACTCCATATAGCCCGTGGGATCATAGAATTGTAGGGTGTACCACCTAACTCAGAAGTAATACAAAGAATAGAATTGCATTGACAAGAATGTTTTAAAATTATTAGAGATTGCCCATGTATTTTAAACTATATCATGCATGGTGTTTCATGACTTACTCTCACCTATTTTATATTTATACATATTTATTATTTTGGATTGCTCTGCATATCAATACATATGTATTAACCCCCTATATATTAGGATCTGAGGCACAGTTCCACGGTCTCATCCAGAAGTAGATCCGTATGTGTCAGAAGTTGCCATTGTTGAGCCTTCTCTATTTCGGAAGGCCTAATTTTTAGATTTTATTGTTTCTCTCTTTTATGGTCTACTGGGGGCCTTGTCCCAATTTTGTCTCAGACTTATGATGGTTATTGTAATGTTAGAGATTTCGTAGACGGTTGTCACATATTTAAAATATTCAAAATTTCCCTTTTAAATTGTTCATGTTTATGAGATTGACTAATGTTTTGTCATGAATTGTTTTCCTTAATTTTTCTTATACTATATGAATATTGTGCATGATTACCAGATTTAGAAGAGCGTTTGGGCCTTCATGGTTTAGGATGCTCGTTATGGCCAGGTCCCCAGCTCGGGTCTTGACAAACTTGGCATCAGAGCACAATTCTTGGTCCCAGGGTATCTGCAAAATCATGTTTAGTAGAGTCTTTCTTATGGGTGTGTTGTGCACCACACTTATAATCAGGAGGCTATTGGGCATTTAGGAGTTATTTCTTATTCTTTCATACTCTAGTTCGTGCTATAGCATCGTCCATCAGAAAGTTATCTAAATTTCTTCCTTACTTTAATTTCATGGGCCATTCCTCATTGTCGAAGTGATACAAGTCTAAGACTCTAGCTCCCCCAATGTTGTGGTTCTCTCTGATTGAGTTATCCATAAAGTTATGAGATAGCATAAGGTATTGAGAGGAGTACATTAGTTCTTCAAGGTGTGTTGATTTAAGTTTATGCCCTTATTCTGATGAAATTGTGTTTTTCAGCCTGAGGCACAAAGTCTATTCTGTCCCCTTTCAAAATTCTTATTGCAGATGTCATGTATAAGGGTAATATTATGCAATAACTATTGGAACTGTATTTCCACCCGAGTAGCAGTATATGTTAAAGTGTCATGACCTATTGGTAGTGAGATTGGCCAAGAAGTTGGAGATATGAAGTCACAAGATTAGAAGTTAGAGTGAGGGTGACTTTGTGTAAATAAATAGTTTTAGTTGTTAAACCATTAATTGAGGTATTGTTTGTCATTGTATAGTGATAGACTAATGTTGTAGCAATATTTGTAGATTATATGGTAGTCTGTGAAGGATGTGGCTGGATATTATTATTATTTGTTCAAAATAGTGAAGGAGGTCAAAGTGGATAGTTATGGTGGGTGTGGAAATCATTTATAAGTGGTAAATAAAAAGGGGGTATATTAGTTAATAAGTTGTAGGTAGAAACTCATTAGTGTTTATTGAATTTTGAAGATCCTTGTGATGTATAATTTAGTAAGTAAGTATAATGTGAGGAATTAGAATATGTTGATAAGATTGAAATGGGTTATATTACAAAATCAAGATCGGCTAATCCTATCTGTGACTTTACCCCCCCCCCCCCCTCTCCCTCCTTCTTTGATGGTTTTTTCTTTAGTAGTAGTAAACTAGTACTTCATGTGAGAAGGTATGCAGTGGATTTTGAGTTTTAATATTGAGGTTATGGTAAGGTTGTGATTGTAGGTAGTACCTAAGTAAAGTGAAGTATTTAGGTTGATTTCCCAATTTGATGGACTAACTAGTATAGTATATGGTATGCATTACTGGCGGTATATAATTGAGGATAGACAACAGGCTTTAACTTTAGATGTGGAGTGTAGTGGTAAGAATAGTAGCTCTTGATTGATGATGCATATTTGTGGGAATTAATTAGTAGGCTTGGTGTGATTTGTGAAATGGCCTAGGTTGGCAACTTGTGAAAAATGGAGTGGATAAATGGTGATATATAGTCATGAGGGCTTGTACAAAAAAATAGATGATGAGTTGTGGTTGAGTCATTAAGGTGGTAAGAGTGATAGTCATATAAGAATAAGTTGAACCCTAGATAGCATATTGTTAGATAAGGTTGTATGGTATAAGCGTCATGTGTACCCGGCTTGTGTTTTTGAATTTTATTGTATGGAGAAGTCTAAGGAGTTTTTTGTATTATGTTGTTCAAAGTAGAACTTGAGGAAATATAGGTAGGCAATATGCGCCTTTGGTATAGTTGTGAAGATTTTGTTAAGTTGTAGGTTATGTGATTAGAGGTAAAATGATAGTATTCTAAGGAATTGAAGATGGAGCGCTAAGTCTTTAGAAGCGTGTGTGTCTAGGCCCATGAAAATATTAGTCGTAAGTTGATGACTTTGGGACTTAGAAGAAATTACGATTAGTGTGCCTGTAAGGGGATGTCCTAGAAAATAATTTAGTGTCTCTGTATTAGGGATTAATGAGAGTAGTTTATGTTCATGTATATACCGATACCCCTTTTGTGATAAGGAGTGTTAATGCGTGTGCTCATAAGAGTGGGAGTTGTAGAGTGATGACTATAGAGGCTAGCAGAAGTTAAGAGTAGCATTTACAGAAAATCAAGGCCTTTAAAGTATAGTTCTTCAGGGAGAATAGATTGAAAGTATGTAGTGATATCTCTTTTATGTTGAGAGTTGTAACTATTTATTTTGATGTGGGTTTATGTCCGCAAGTCTAGGAGGGTGACTTTTCTCTAAGGGGAGATGATGGATTAAAGTAGTTCCCATATTTTCTTGGGGCATCAAGTTTCAAGTATGAATCATGATCAATCAATTCCTGTTCAAGCATAACCCTCCTACTTCAATTTGGGAGAGCATCCTGCTAATATTTTTCGTTATTTGTTCAAGTCATGCCTATACCTATGGTTTGAGTCGTCTATGGACTTATGTTTATGATCTAATCTCCAAACTAGAAGCAATTATGTCTCTCAGTAATCCAGTCTTGCATGTATGCAAGCCATATTTTCTATTGTTCGTGATCCATGAAAATCTATGTCTCTCAGTATGCTTGGTCCTAAATAAATATATTTCGATATGTCACCGATTTATTCTATATTGGGTTTATCCAAAAGTTTAAGGTTTAAGCAAACTCATGGAAAAATTTTAGTTCCTTAAATGAGGAGCAATCGCTTTAGGCGGCAATCTTTGTCTTAGTTATAATGTAACACCCCGTAGCATTCTTAACTCTATACCACTCCTGGTTGCATGTATGGAGAGCTGACAACCTAAATTTTCTTTCTAATTGGTAGAAGACTTAGTCATATTTATGATCTCTTAACTTCCATGATTTTCAAATTGATCTTCCCGGCCCCGAGACGTAGATTTTTGAGTTGATTCATGATCAGGGATGTAAAAGAAGGTGTCTTAGGAAAGTATTGGATTTTTCAGATGATGTTTGAGGCATGTTTGGATGAGCAAAACAGTAGGCCAACGCGATATTGACGCGTTGCACCACGAATCGCATCGGTAGGGACCGATGCGGTGTGTCTCTTAACGCGTCGGGTACCCAGTTCATCCTATTAATTTTCGGGTCTCGGAGGGTAATTTAGTCTTTTTTCCTTGTTTTATCTTGATATGTGCACCAATGTTTTCTCACTGTGCTCTATCCTAAGAATTTATGTTGTGTTGTGTTTCTTCCGAGCGAGTCTCTACTTATGATCCAGACACTTGATATATGGAGCACTTCGTGTCTATTTTATCGTATCTTCAGTTCATGTCCCTCCTTGAGCAGTGCTATAAGTGTATGTTATGGTCTAATAGTGTTACTTTCATTCATGACATTTATGCTCGGGTCCTTTAATGACCCTCCGTATGATTGTATAATGGTGGTTGTGGAAGCATGGTGATTTGTTAGGTAAGGGAGTAGATGTTCTTGAAGGTGAAAAAAATTTGATGTGAATTCTCGATCTAAGGTTATAGGAGAAGGGGAAAGAAGGAGATGAACTCTCGTTATGTGAAATAGCTAAGAAAAAGAAATGTGGCAAAAATATTTGTAAGAGTGATTGAAATTAAATTGTGGGTCTTAGTAGGGAGATCCATGTAGTTGGTGTGGTAATGATTAGGCTTGAATGTTTTGATTGTTGAAAATACAAACCAATGCACTGTATGGTTAGTACTCCTTGATTTAAAACTTGAGTGTGTTTGAAAGTAGTGGTAAGGTGAAGTAAATCTTAAAAGGGATATGGAATATGGAGTCCTATAGCTTAAACTAGCACCTCTTTTCTCTGAATTAAGCTTCAACATAGGAGTATTATATAGTGGCACTCAAAATCATTTGGTTAGATATGTATAGGGAGAATTATAAGTGGGAAATGATGAAGTATGTTATTTGTTGTTTGAGGCAGAGTTGAGTAGTGTCTCTCAGTTTTGGGTCTATTCGTTGTACTTTGTAAGGTAGAGAATATTTCTAATCCTATGTTCTGTGAAAACCTTATTACATGATTAGTACCGATGTAAGTGAGTCCTTTTATCACCAAATGAACTCATGCCTCATGTTATGATTATTATGATTCATAGAACTTATGTGCAAGATCATCCGTATGTAAAAGTCTCATTACCTCGCACTTCGTACTTACATATTTCACTAGGGGTTATTATGAAGCTCATTTGATGCTCTTGTATATCTTGTTGAGGAAAAATGTTCAATGTGAGGTTTTTTTCTTTACTCTACACTTTTTAAAGCTTCAACAAGTCCCTACCCATCATTTAGGGACGAATGATCCCAAGGGGGAGATGATGTAACACCCCACATTTTTGAGCTAGAAATCAAACCGGCGTTCCTACATGTGTAAGCTTAAATTACATGGGTTATATTTAAATTCATGTGTAATGATCTTTCTCCTAGTATATGAAGTGATTATGAGGTGAAAAATGCTCATAGAAATCGCTTAAAGCAAAGTTGAGCTAAGAATTCTTCATTTGTCCAAAGTTTGATATTCAATTCTACAAGGGTCATCTTTGAACGAGTATAACTTTTTTGTATATATATAATTTGGCATATTACAACCCACCAAATTGTATATAATCTAATTAGCTTTCCAACGATACTAATTTCGCTAAAATCCGAAACCCGAGTGAAAAGTTATGTCAGTTTTTGTGTGAGGTAGTGAGCTGTCGTGATAAGGTCGCAACGCAAGTTTCATTCCCATTTCTGGGAGTTGCAACGCGAGCTTCATTTCTGTTTCTAGGAATCATTCCACGATGGTCATTTACACGGGAGAGAGAGATCAAGGGGTATTTTAGTCCTTTCCCCTCATCCTCAGCCGTCCAAACTCGAATTATAGCCAAAAGAGGAGCATTATTTGCCCATCTTCTTCAATCATCTCACGTAAAAACCTTCCCCTTTCCCCAAGAACAAAATTCAACTCTTCTCCTCTAAGTAATCTAGAATTCAAGCCATTCAACTTCAAGATTCTCAAGAAAAGTATCAAGATTTGGGTTCCATCTTTCAAATTAAATAATCTAAGGTACATGGGGTTTTCCTAAACTACATGGGCTTGTTGAAAACTCTTCGAATAAGATTTAAAGTTATAGAAATGATAAAATTTTAAAGGGGTTTTGGAATTATGTTTAAAATCTTGCAATTTGAATTCTTTAATGATACTATTGTTTTGGCCTTGAGGCCTTTCCCCCATATTGATTTGTACTTGTCTATATGTATGTATGAAATTGAGTTGAATATTTAATTGAGAGCATGAAAATATGGAATCGCTCTCTTGCTATGATTTCTCATTCTTTTAATATGATATGGATTATTTCAAATGCATTTTGAGAAGCATGATACAAATGTCTTGATTATTGTTTATGACTTGATTATGGTTTTGAATTGAAGAGATGGGGTTTTACATGTTGATAAATGCTGAAAATATTTAATGAAAGAATTGCATGGTTTTGTAGAAAATACATTACCACCACATGTTTGTTGGAATTGTTGAAAAGATGAGAATATTAGCATGGTTTTGACTTATGTTTTGAAATATGAATTCTCTTATACTCGTTTGAATGCTTTGGTGGTCTGAACATTATTTTAAATGAAAGAATCTTGTATGATACCTTATGGATCAGATACACAAATTGAAAGTCTTGGTGTGATGACACCAACGCAAATAATGCCATAACAGACTCAGAATAAAAATAGAAATCAGATTTCAGATTTTGAATTCTGAAAGATGCATGTTCAGAAAAAGTTAAAATGGGCATAAAGAGATGTTAGGTGGTTACCCGAAGAAGGCACGAGTTAAGATAACTCATTGCCAAAGACTGTGCTTTTCCAATACCGGTTATTATGTCCCCAAGAGGGATTATACGCTGGCCTAGTGCCCTCAGGTGTATCAGAATCTGAAACTCCAACTCTTGCGGCAAACTTGGGTTGGGAGCTTGGCCGCCGAGTTAAGGGAAGACTCCACATATCCCGTGGCATCATATAATTGTAGGGTACACCACCTAACTCAGAAGTAATACAAAGAATAGAATTGCATTAAAAAGAATGTTTTAAAATTATTAGAGATTGCCCATGTATTTTAAACTATATTATGCATGATTTGTCATGACTTGCTCTCACCTATTTTATATATATATATATAAATACATTATTTTGGATTGCTCAGCATACAACTACATATGTATTAACCCCCTATATCTTAGGATATAAGGCACAGTCCCGCGGACTCATCCAGCAGTAGACCCGTGTGTGTCAGAAGTTGTTGTTGGTTAGCCTTCTCTATTCCCGAGGGCTTGATTTTTAGATTTCATTGTTTCTTTATTTTTATGGACTACTAGAGGCTTTGTACCTGTTTTTTCTCAGACTTATGATGGTTATTGTAATATTAGAGATTTCGCAGACGGTTGTCACATTTTTAAAATATTCAGAATTTCCCTTTTAAATTGTTCATGTTTATTAGATTGACCATGGTTTCGTCATGTATTGTTTTCCGCAAATTTTCTTATACTATATGAATATTGTGCATGATTACTAGATTTAGAAGATCCCTCGGGCCTTCATGGTTTGGGATGCTCATTATGGCCAGGGCCCCAGTTCGGGTCGTGACACCTCCGCTTCCCATGTAGCTTCTTCCACCTTATGGTTCCGCCAAAGAACCTTAACCGAAGCCACATCCTTGGTCCGCAACCAATGAACCTGCCTATCCAAGATTTCCATTGTGATTTCTTCATAAGACAAAGAATATCTGATACCTGGTCCTTCCAAATGAACAACCGAAGAAGGAGCACCAATGCACTACCTCAACATAGAAACATAAAATACCGGAAGAACTAAACTCAAGATAGAATGCAACTACAACTCATAAGCGACATTACCAACTCTCCGCAAAACCTCATAAGGATCAACATACCAAGGGCTGAGCTTTCCCTTCTAACCAAACTGTACTACTCTATTCATAGGAGATACCTTGAGGAAACCTTATCCCTAACCTCAAACCCCAAGTCTCTATGCCTAACATCTGCATAGGACTTTTGACGACTTTGGGAAGCCTTAAGCCTCTCTCGAATCACCTTCACCTTCTTCATAGCTTGGTAAACCAAGTCGGGACCAAACATATCTGCCTCACCAAACTCAAACCAACCAATTGGAGATCTATACCTCGTACCATACAAGTCCTCAAAAGGGACAATACCAATACAAGATTGATAGTTATTGTTGTAAGAAAACTCCACCAAAGGTAGATGCTCAAACTAATAGCCACCATAATCAATCACACAAGCCCAAAATATATCCTCCAATATTTGAATAGTTCTCTCTGCTTACCCATCCATCTTTAGGTGGAAAGCAGTATTCAGACTAACCTTAGTCCCCAACCCTTTATGAAAAGATCGCCAGAAGTGAGACAGAAATTGCGTGCCATAATAGAAATAATTGAAATAGGAACCCCATATAGCTTCACAATCTCCTGAAGATACAGCTTCACATAATCCTCCACCAAGAAGGTAGTCCGCACTGGCAAAAAGTGGGTAGACTTAGTCATCCTATCCACGATGACCTAAATCAAATCATATTGATTCTTAGACCGAGGAAGACCGATAAAAACTCCATATTGATCACTTCCCAGTTCCACTTGGGAAAATCAATTTCTTGATACAACCCTCCTGGGCTCATATGCTCAACCTTAACCTGTTGACACACCATACACTTGGCCTAAAAATCTGTCACATCCCTCTCCATGCCATTCCACTAATAGATCTCCTTGAGATCATAATATATCTTAGTCAAGCTGGGATAAACAACATAGCACAATTCATGCGCTTCATCCAAAAACTTTTGTCGTAAACCATCGAATCAGGAACACACAACCTCTCTTGGTGCTGTAAAGTACCATCACCAATGATCTTAAGAACCACTACTTTTTTCTCACCAACGTCAGTCATCCTTGATTTTCATCAAGATAAAATCTAGCCCTTGATTCTCCTTAATATCTGCACCAAGAGACGATCGAACCACTTCTTTCACCATCACACCACCATCCTTGGAGTCTAAGAGGCGAACTCCAAGATTAGACAGACGGTGAATATCCTTCACCAATCCCCACTTTCCTTCCTCTACATGAGCTAAACTCCCCATGCATAACCTGTTAAGAGCATCAACAACCATATTAGCTTACATAGTTGATAGTGAAGACTCATATCATAGTCCTTGAAAAGTTCAAGCCATCTTCTCTACCTGAGATTAAGCTCCTTCTGAGTGACCACATATTGTAGACTCTTATGACCAGAAAAGATATCCACATGCACACCATACAAATAATGCCTCCATATTTTCAATGCAAACACAACCACCAATAACTCCAAATCATGAGTAGGATAATTCCTCTCATGTACCTTCAACTGCCTGGAAGCATAGGTAATCACCTTCCCATGATGCATCAATACACAACCAAGACTGACCCAAGATGTAGCATAATAAATCACAAACCCGTCATTGTTTTTTGACAAAGTCAGAATTAGAGCCGAAGTCAACTTATCCTTCAACTTCTCGAAACTCTCTTCACAAGCATCTGACCAAGAAAACTTAACCGTTTTCTGAGTTAACTTAGTCAAAGGTGAACATTTTGATGTAAACCTTTCCAAAAACAACCTATAATACCCGACTAAACCCAAGAAGCTTAAAATATCGGATATAGACTTGGTTCTAGGCCACCTCTTCACCATAGAAACCTTATGCGGATCCACCATGATCCCCTAACTAGAAATAATATGGCCCAAGAAAGTTACAGTGTTCAACCAAAACTCACACTTAGAGAACTTTGTCAACAACTGCTATTCCATTATGTTCTACAACATCACATAGAGGTGATTAGCATGATCCACCTCACTCTTCGGATAAACCAGAATGTCATCAATAAAAACAATAACAAAATTAACCAAATACTGATAAAATACCTTATTTATCAAATCCATAAATGCCGCCAGAGCAATAGTCAATCCAAATGACATCATCAGAAATTCAAAGTGCCCATACTGAGTACGAAAAGTCGTCTTAGGGATATCAAACTCCCTAATATTTAGCTGATGGTACCCAGACCGAAGATCTATCTTAGAAAAGAACTTGGCACCTTGCAACTGATCAAATAGATCATCTACCCTTTGAAGAGTATACTTATTCTTGACTATCTCCTTATTCAATTGCCTATAGTCAATGCACATCCGAAGGGAACCATCCTTCGTGCACACAAACAACATCGATGCTCCCCATGAGGATACACTAGGACAAATAAAGCCCTTATCATGAAGATCTTTAAGTTTCTCCTTGAGTTCCCTCAACTCAGCTGGTGCCATTATATATGGAGGAATAGAAATTGGACGAGTTTTTGAAACCAAGTCAATACCAAACTTATTTCCCTATTCGGAGGAACACTAGAAAGATCATCCGGAAAGACCTCCGAAAACTCATTAACCACTGGAACTGACTAGAACGAAGGACCTTCTGAGTTAGAATCTCTAACCCGGACCAAGTGATAAAAAAAACCTTTAAATATTAATATTTGAACTCTAAGATAAGAAATAAATCTCCCCCAAGAGCTAAACGACCACCATCTAATTCTATAATCGGTTCACTAGGGAACCTAAAGATAACCTTATGGGTCCGACAATCTAAGGATGTATAATAGGAGTGTAACCAATCCATACACAAAATTACATTGAAATCCACTATACCCAACTTAAATAGATCCACCAAGGTCTGTTTTCCACCAATAGATATCACCCTCATAGACTCTCTTAGTAATAATTAAGTTACCTACTTAGGTAGAAACAGAAAAAGGATCCGAAATAACTTTTGAATCAAAACCAAAATATACAGCCACATAAGGTGTCACATAGGAAAGAGTGGACCCCGAATCAAGAAAATAATATATTTCATGAGTAAAAGTTGGAGGACTCAACCTCATGAATTAGCAAACCCTTGTGGCCTCAAAAGATGGATAACACGCTCGAACTGAGAAGTTACCAACTGAGCTAACATATGAATAGAATGGCAAAACTCCTTGAAGAGGGCTAGAGGGAACCAGTGGAACTCCAGGAGGAAAATCAGGAACTGAACCCCTAGACTAGGTCTGAACCCCTTAAGTAGGGTATGTCCTATAAATAGTGACCCCAAGTGTAACAAAGGAGTTCCCATGAGCTTCAGATCATCTTGAGGAATGATTTGAAAAAGTGAGTAGACGAGGAATAGAGGAATCCAAGACCTTAGACTTTACAGCTCAAAATAGAACAACAAGAAAGAAAAATATTCCTAAATGTCTCATAGCCTATCTCTTATAAGTGTGATGCACCACACACCAATAAAAGAGACTCTACTTGACATGAATTTGTGGAAACCCAATTTTCCATGAACGTAGGATCTAATACCATCTTTGCCATGAACCAAACCAAGCATAGCCATGTTGGGTATCTTAAGTCCTATGTGGACCAAAGACTACCTCCTTTACCTAATCAACCCAACATAACACCCTTAATTTTGGATGAATTTAACACATAACAAGATAGTGCATAACAGAACTAATGATAATTCATAATATGTCTATACCAACCACCGATAAACGAACAACCATCCATCACCAAAATAATCAACCAAACCACCCAAGCCCATAGTAGTTTGATAAAGCCTCTACTAAACCAAAAGTTAACAAAATGTCAAGACATGCCCCTAATAATAGAAAAAACCAATATCTAAAAGATAGTCAAAATGTAAAAAGGAAACAACAATATGAACTAAGATCTTTCGAAGGATGAAAGCTCACCACTTCAATCTGACTCACTAGCTGATCCTGAATCCAAGTCACAGAGCAAGAGATGTGGAAATATGGTCACTTCCTGCATCATGTGGGGATACAACATCTGAAGACGGTTAGTGGTTGGAGCACTAGAATGTAACTCAAGGATAGAGGAACAAAATAATGACATGATAGCAGTTCAAAACCAATACAACATGCAATGCATAATATCATATGAAATACAGATACATATATATAATACGATATGGTGTAGTAGGGAACAAGGCATAGCATGAACTTTGAAAACCTTAACTTGGGTTTTGTATCTTAACTGGCATAAAGCAAGGAACCCATAAGATATATGGTTCGAGCTCTCCCCTAGCTGGAAGGGCCTTAGAGTGTGTAGCCACATAAACCAGAGAATATTTATATTCATATATATGCCTTTATAGGTGACTCGAACCTCCTTACATAATCAAGGTGACTTAAGTGCCAATGTATACAATATGGCAGACTCAAACCTTCTATTTATATATTTAATATGGGGACTCGAACCTCCCGATCATATAGACACCTGCACTGGCTAGCACGGTTTCCCGTGTTAGTCCTTTGGACTCCACTTTCACATCATGACTACACATCCCGGTTTAAAGACTAATTAAAATATTTATTTCTTATACATAACCATTAATCCAGTTACATACCAAAGGCATCCCATTGGTATAATCATACCAACCCCACTTGAAAGCATAAAACATGTCATAACCATTATTAATCAACTTGGGACTCAAACCATTATCTAAACAAAGACATCAATTCAATTCAATGTTTAGGGAATCGAAACTATTTAGCATTTCAAATAAATTTATACGCAACATGGCCTTCATAAACCATTGATCGATTATCAATATTCTTAGGACAATGCCTTAGTTCAAAACAAAATTCAACATATGACAAGATCATTCTCATTGACAATTTCACAAAAGGGTTGAGGGCATACCACTATCAAAAACAAAAACCATCAAATTTAAGGTTAAACATGATCCCTTAGTTAGACCACAATTCCTATGTACCCACATGTGCAAAACCACTATTAATACATGTATAATAATAATTTAAACCATAGAAAATAATATTCAATGATATGCATTCAAAAGGCCAACCTTGATTTCAAAACCACCATTAATGTTTTATGAAAAATACTTTAAGCATATGTTTTCAGTAAACTAACAATGAAGGAAGAGTGTCATCCCTAAATTACGATGATTCACAGTGAGAAATTAACTCTTAAGCCCTTAGATAACCACTTTGGAGAAACCCTAGCCCAATCTTTCTTGAGAGATTTTTAAGATATTTTAGAGGGAGTTTTCATCTTGTAAAAGGTATAATTATGTCCAAAAAGTGTTATAAGATGTGGGGTCTTAAGGTCTTGTAGTGGGAAATGTCCAAAGCACCCCTAACTTAAAGATATAAAATCCCGTCTTTGGTTATGAGTCAAGCCATTGACTTGTCACCACAACTTACAACTCGTACCATTGAGTCGTGACCATGATAGAGAATTGGATACCACACATTGTCCAACTTATGACTTCCTAGTCCTACTCATCACTAGACATATGACTCGTATGGTCTAGTCGTGACCAATACTAAACACCAAGGACTTGGACATCGGAAAATATATGACTGGACCCTAACCACTCGTCACATGATAATATGACTCATGAGGAGTCTCCAATAACTAGGATAGAAATTGGACAATAACATACTGGTTAACTTACGACTAGGGTCACCTAACCCGTAACCACACCATATGAATCATGGTGTGAGTCGTAAGAAGGGTAGAAAGCTTAAAGCTCAAGAAATTTACAAAGACCAAATCTGAGGCATTTCATAAAAATACTATATAAATGATGAAATACTAAGAAGAAGAAAAATTTAAATGATATAAGTAAATCCAAAACTAAACATAATAGTCAGAACAATAATCTTCTAAATAAGAAGCTAAAAATCTACTGTCTTGACTTTCTTAAAGCCTCTAAATAAGATGAGTTATTGCGGAAAACCCCCAACTAACTTTTACTATTTGAAACTAAAATAATATCTAAAAAAATAGTGATAATTAGTCCTCGAATAATAAGGGGTCAATAAATCACTATTGTTAAGTTGATGCTGAATCCAGTTAACTGTGATTGGGATATTGAACGTTTGAGCATATAACATAAAGTAATATAGTTTAAAAGAAAGTACAGTCTATAATTTGAATGTACTTAGCATGTGAGATATACACAAACTATATGTACTAAATATGCAAAGAATGACATAATAGACTGAATATGGATCTACAAAATTTAAATTAATGCAACGACCAAATTATAAACATATGACTGTACCATAGGCTAAAATGATTTTGAATACAAAGATATACATATATTTGAGTTTATAATATGGGAGTAAATATAACCAACATAAACAATGTGAGCAACATGAATTCTAACCAGTCAAAAAATTTGGAAGGTGTTCTATATCTTGCCAAGCTTATGATTAGTGTGAATTCACTCATGAGCCCATTCAGGAAAGGGATACACTCTTAATTAGTGAGGACCCCTTTAACCTATAGAGGCACGTAGTTTGGAACTTGGTTTTTATAAAACTATGTCCACTTGGTGGTAGGTACTACTCCCAAAGAAAGGTAAACTAATATACAAAATTGCTCAACAATAATGACATTCTAAAATTTAAATATAAATAATTTATCTAAAAGCATTTTAAATCATGTAAATTGAAGAAATGAGTATTTAACTAGCAATGCATAATGATAACATTCAACTCACTCCCATGATTAAAGGGTGAGGCAGTCATTGTCAAACAACTCAACTAGAGTTGGAGTCGAATCCATAAGGAGCAAATTATAGGATTCAAATCTTATGGGTGTCCTAGTTACTACAAGTTTACCCTGAATGATAATAAATAAGATATGTAAAAAAAATGGGGGGATTTTTATTTGATATGGTTTGTCAACTAACAAATCATAGATATGAACTTTTGATTTAAGATTATGAGTAGAGAGGGTCTTGGGATCATGTTTACCCAAAGGCAAAGTGTGTGCGTAAATGATGGTTTGGCATGAGTTTTAGTTATTGATCTAAGGATAGGCTAGGTTGAAAGTAATTGTAGTCAATCTTTCAATAAAAATACAACGATTTCACACATTGGATCTTTTGAGCACCTAACAAGTGTGCAATTTATAATCGCCCAACACCTCAATCAAGCATCCCTATTTCTAAGATGATGCTCTTTCCATTTCTTACACTCCCATCACACTTATTTCTAAGATTGCAAAAGGTAGTTAACCATAGACTTAATTTTCCACTATTACTTTGTCCCCCTATAACCCTCTTTCAAGGATGTTATGGATTACTTTAAGTTCACCTTAGCCCCACTTTCAAGGATGACAGGGTTTCTAGAGTTTGGATTTTTCACCCATCAAACCCATTTGGAGATTTGGAGTTTTCACCCATAAAATTCCAACTAATAATCTCAAGCAATGGTGGAATCCATACTCAACAACTTAAAATCATCCAAACACAACAACACACACACAATTATACTTTAGTTTAACATAATCCCAAGACTAAATTACTTAGCTACTCATGAAGAGTAAAGAAAAATATACCATGAGGATTATTCCAAACATTCATTCTTCACAAAATCATTTAGAAATTAAGCCTCCAAGAGTAGTTACTCACTTACCCAATTAGGATTTCCTTCTTTCAAATAAAAAATAGTTCTGAGGTAAGCAATCCCCCAAGAAGAAAGGTTTTTTTTCTTAAATATGTTTTGGAATTCATCTAAGTGTTTTTACAGATCTGCCTTTGGGAATATTCCCGCCAAGCCACGATTGTGCAGGATTGTCTGCAACTGCGACCATATGACCGCGGTTGTGTGATGCAACAACATTGTGCTGATAGTATTGACTGACTGCAACTGCGGATTGAGGACCATGGTCGTTGTAACTAAGGATGATGTGGTCCAAGTCTTCATCTACACTCTTCTTTGCTCTTTTTTTAACATTTTCAGCTCCAATCTATATCTTTTGATCTCCTAAACTCTATACCTACAAAGTGTGGATATTATTGCATTTTATCACCAATATGTCTCATTTTTTATACAAAATAAGGTAATGTGCACAAATGTTTAGTGAGAATGAGTGAAAAAATCACCCCTTATCACATAATATCCTAGGTCATCGGGTGTTCATAACCAACAATGGCAGAAGAATATAACTACAAATAACAATTCTAAAAGGACTGAAACTCAAGCCAAAAAATTAAGAATTTATCAATTTAATAAGAATTTACAGTCATGAGTATGTAAGGATACTTAAATTAATGGGAAATCATATATTCATTGTTTAGACAAAGTAAGAGAGTGAAAGCTAATGAAATTTACCTTTTTCTTGAAAACCCTATATTTAGGGAATAAATTAAACTTGAGAAATTGAGTTAAATTTCAGACACAATGGGTGAAAATAACCTATTAATATGAAATCCAAAATACCTGAAGGTAAAACCCTTGGTTAAATCTTTAGATTTGAAACTAGAAGTTGAAGAACCCTAATTCTTGCATTTGGCTAAGAAAAATTACCTCTCTTTCTCTACTTTTGGATAAATATTCCTTGAATACTTGGTGAATGAGGGATTTGGTGTAGTTGAGGCTTATTAATCAGATTTAGAATAGCTAAAATGATGTAATTTTGGTTTTTAAATAATAGGTAAAGACCAAACAATCCCTTGGAAAATATTTTTGCATTGTAGAAAATTTCCATCTAAAGCATTGTTTGACGGCCCATCAACCCATTGATGCCTCATCAACCGTCCCATGACTATGTGCCTTTTTTATCTTACTAGTTAAGGTTTATGAATTCAGTTAATGGGCCATCGACCAGTCTCTAACAAACAGACACCCTTAGGTAAAATGAGCATAATTTCTTACTCAGAAATTAGATTGACAAATGGTCGGCATATTTGGAAAGAATACTCTAATACCTTTTATTTTATGGTTATTCATCTACAAAAAATTTAAATTATAGTATTTACACTTATTTAAAGTTGAATATAGAGATATCCTATACAAGAACTCAATCATAAGGAAGCTTTCAACTTGGACATATGCAAGGAGCTATTTGTGGCCTTAATCCATGTCGAAATCACCTCACCTACTACCATAATATCTATATTTGATTCTAAATCTATTTCAAGTAGGATTTTGGTATTAGCTTGGATTTTTTGAATGCTACATATTGGGATTTAGTAAATACTTAAAGTGTGAATAGGTCTTAGTAGTTGATGTAATTACTGGGTTAGTAATCTCTTATGATATAACCAAAGAAAGTATAGTTAATATTTTAAGAAAGAAATCTTGACTTAGTCATAGGAAACTGAATGAAGATGAAAATTAGGGTATACTATTAACTAGTGTAGTTCTTCGTTTAGTAATTTAGCTTAATGGTGTCATTCTTGGGAAAGATTAAGATTATTATTTTAAACAAGCTAGGTTTTGGGTAAGTTTGATATATTTGCATTATTTAGATTGTTTACTATTTTTAAGTTGCCCATTGGAGGCCTTATGTTGATGTGCTATGGATTCATAGCACTTTTGATGCTTAAACTTGGAGAACATACGTGTACTTAAGGCTATTTTATCAGATTTGATGTATTTTTGGAGTAATTTTATAGGAAACTAGGTTTTGGATGTCAAACAAAAGAAATAGATGAAAAGTTGAAGATTTGGGCTACTTACCCAGGAACTTACTAGAAGTATGTGCCACTTACTTAAGTAGGTACCAAAGTAGGTGTCCAAACTTGAAGTCCAGAGGCTCAGGAGCAGGAAAAAGAAGACCCTGACACTTACTAAGGGCACCTATGGCCTATAGGTGCCACCTACAGTTTGTAGATGTCAGAGTAGGTTGCAGAACTATGAAGTCCAGAGAGTTTTTGGCACTTTTGGAGGTCAGGTCACTTACCAAAGACCGCCTAAGGTATGTAGGTAGTACCTACATTCTGTAGGTCACATTAGTAAGTGGTTACCAACTTTAATTTTCCTGGATTATTTCAAAATCATTTCCTAGGGTTCCATGTAACCTACATATACTTCTATGATGTTTCTAGTCATTATTATGTACATTTAGTCAAGTTTTCTATTATATTTAGGATTTAATTTCTAGTTTTTTCTTGTAATCTAAAAATACCCTTCAGAGTTTGTTTGATTAGATATATATGCTAGAGTGGAGAGAGAGGACCCTTGTCTCTAAGTTTACATCATTGAAAACATCTTTTTATTTTAAGATTGACTTGTAATCTTTGGATCATATTGTTCATGGTTTTTTTATTCAATTTAAGACTTTGGGATTTCTTTTTTTCATTCTTGTGAGATTGATTATATGAATTTGTCTATGAATTCGATGACTGATCTCATAACTATGAGCAGCTAATTCCCTTAGCTAGGGTTGTGGGAACCCTGTTGGATTAACAAAGTAGAAGAAGTGCCAAGTCATTCTAGATAAAAATTCTTGCATGTTTTGGGTTTTCTTCATTCTTATTAATTTCATAGAGGTGGCCAATGTTAAGATCCTGCCTATATTAACTACTTGCTTTAAGAGAGGTAGAGATTATGAAAAGAAGATCACAGTAGTAATTTGGAGATTAATTAATGATCTAGGCTAATCAGCTTAATCTACGTAAGACGATTATATTTCATCTAATAAATTGAGACTCAAAAGTTAATAGTAAATTGGGATCTAGGATAAAGGTTAGTAAAGCGACATCCTAAGACTCAAGAGGTAAAGAGTGAGATCTGTCAATGAGTCCACAAGACGGTTGATGGTAGAAAACTTATAATATTCTACATGCAAGGTATCAAAATAGTTCGACAGTGCATGATAAGTATACAGAGTTAGAAGCCAGGTGGAACACAAGCCTAGTGTTTTTCTTATGTTGTTTAAAACAAAAAAATCCAAATCTAGGTACTTTAACAATTTTAGCAAATCCCCCTATTTACTTTTCTACTTTGCCTGGTGATTTCAATAAGTTCAAGCAAGATATCTGACATATTCCTTGTAGGATCACCCCAACATATCTGGGTTACTATATTTTGACATAGACTGCTTTATCCTTCATTTGTAGGTGTAGTTTGAGAGATATCAATATTTTTATGCTATTATCGGGGAATACAATTGTAGTTTGATTGATTGAAATTGTTGCAATTGTCAGGTTTTTCTTTTTTATTCTTCTTCTAGCATACGCTAGTGTATGACTACTCTTCTTGATATGACAACTTGGTTAGATAAAGTACGTAGTGATAAAAACTTCTCGATTACTGATCCTTATCCTTTTGATATATTGCTATTGCAGGAGTGTGGCAGATATTGTGAGTGAACACAATGATAGCCTATTAGAAACATTGACACAACTTGTCCATAATAATCATAAGCTTATTCAAAATATTGATAGGTTTGGTTTGGATATTCACCACTTACAAGTAGAGTTGGATGCAAAATCTATTACATGTAACGTCCAACAACTTAGTTATAGGTAGTGTGAAACTAAAAAATTTCTGAGATGCCAACTTGAGGAGCTAAAATTGGAAGAGTTTAAAATTTCTCATACTCTTATGGATAGTGTCACTCTTAAGGACAACATACTAGAGTTATGTGGGGATATAAATAAGGTTGCAATTCCCGAGTTGAGGCGTATTTGGATTTTATTCAAAGAATTTTTCCACATTGTGTTTGGATAGTCAGATCTTGATTGAGCCATTCGAACCTGAAGAAGAGTGCAAGAAGGAGGAAAAATATGTATATTTTCTTAAATTTGCTGAGCCAGAATTAAAGAATTACACTCCGCACATAAGGTCAAAAAAGCATAGCATGCCTCATCAGTTACTTGGTTTATCATCATACTACCGCCCCTTGAGCATAATGGGAAATCAAAAAAATAATTAGGGGTAAAATTCATAAGTTCAAAGTAGAAAGAGAAAATTGGAGGCCAACTCTTAGGCTACCTTGATGAAGTTTGAGTAATCAAGGTACCCATGGGCTTTGTTGGTAAAGACTGAGTAACCAACATAACAACGTAATGTCGTGACGTTAGATCAGACACTTCTTGGGAGGAAACACCAAGGTATTTTATTATTTGTACATGTTATTGTGATTGACCTCAGATCTTCGCACCTATGGTATCAAAGGTATGTTTCTAATTATCTTATTTTGTAGCAATCTAATGTATTGGGGACAATGAATGATTTTAAGTTGAGGGTGGGGCTTCTTATGGGTCTTAATATCCTCTTGGGGTTTTTGTTGTTGTGCCTCTTTTCCCCGGAGTCTTATTCCTAGTAGAGTTGACATGTTTAGATATATTATGTTTTATTTCATGATGTTTTGTGTTTAGTTAAGAGAAGAATAAGTATCTAGGGCAGTTGACATATTTTTGTTGATTTTTGAGAAAAAGATACCCTTTCAATAGCTTATTTTTGAACTGTGTGAATATATAAGTGTGACCATTGTGGATCTCGTTAGGGCATTAGTATTAGGGACATAATAATCATAACTAACTTATGCTTGAAACGAATAGGTAGTAACTTGCAATGTGATCTTGTGCAATGTGTGTATGAGATGCTACTTAGTTCTCTTTGTATGTTAAATCCAGAACATGCCCAGTTAGTCTTGCCTAGGTTGTAGGATAGTCTGTTAGGAAAGGATGACAGGTCATTTTTTATGTTAGTCCACTTTTATCCCAAATGACATTCCTAATGTGTACAAGTATCCCTTGATCCCTATTTTTAGCATGTATGCCTTTTTTTGTTACACATTTCACCTTTCCATTTATGTTACACCGAACCTGTTTTGGTCCTAGTCCTCCTTGGACATTGTGCTCCTCAACTCAGGAAAATTGCCTAAGTTAAGGGTGGCTATCATAGGGGTTCGTAATGTAAAGTGGGTATGAAGAAGCATAAAATAATAGAAAAAGATAGTAAGGTTGGGTGTGGTAGAAAAAAATAAGAAAAAGAAAAAGAAAAGAAAAAGAGAATGAATAGAAGAAACCACACTCAACCTGAATGTATAATAAAAAATAAAAAGTGAGAAATAAGAGTGGAATAAAAAGAAGTTGGTCAATGAGTGGACCCCAAAGTAAGTGTAGTGACAAGGAGGATTAGTCACTCTAAAATATCTATATATGTATCATACCATCCCCAAAGCCTACATTATAAACTATATAAAGTCCTATAGTGATCCTAGCTTGACTATCTGAAATCTTAGGTAAAGGAAATAAGGGCAAGCCTAGGGTATTTGACACACATTGATTGGAAATTCTCGATGATTTTGAGTGTCTCTTGACCATCCCTTTATTGACATACATGATTTCATATGAGTGATTAGGACTTTTTTGTTGTGAGTGCACATGGATTGTATTGCTCGCTGCTTACTTGTTTGGGTATTGTAACTTGTATATACATGGTTATTTGTGTAATGTCATTGTCATGACCTGAACTAGGGATTAGTTATGATGGGTATATTAAGTCCACCGAGGACCAGAGACCACCCCCTTTGGCTAGTCAAATAGAACACAACATAATAGCAGCAGATAAATTCCGAACATATAACAAGATAGAATATTCAATAATACAGACAATTCTAAGAATTCACTGATATCCCAATCCACAGTAATCCAAAAATACTCTAAACAAACCAAAAACAATCTAAGTAGGACATGCCCCCATTGATAGCCAAAAGAATCCTATAGAAGTAGTCTAAGACATAAATGAAATGCGAATTTAAAATGATATCCCTTTCAGAGATAGGAAGTCACCACTTTAAAGCTGACTTCTAACCACCTAGAAATCCTATTACTGTACAGGAAAAGTAGAAGTGTCTCTGATTCCTACATCGTGTGGGGATACAACATCTGGGATGGATAGAGAGTTGAGAGCTAGCTTGTAACTCGAGGAGGGGATAAAGTAATGCCATAATCAATTGTCCAAAAATTATTCAAAGCCAATGCACACAATCATATACATATAGAAAATGTACTGGGACAAGGAACAAGGCTTAGTATGCAAGTAAAACATTATCCTAGACTATGTAGCTTAACCATCCACAAAAGGCACCCACGGGCTATATGGGTTCAGCTCCCCCTTTTGAAAGGGCCCCAATGTATGTTAGCCATATGAACCAGAGGTATCAAGGAAGACCAGGGAATTCCCCAACCTAATAAATATTAGTAGTGTGAAACAATTACATGGTTATAAAGACCAACCCTCACACAGGCAAACACAAGTTTCCAGTATCGGTCTTTCGGGACCTCTACCTCCACAAATTAGCTACATAACCCCCATTAATCCCTATTAAAACATGTTTCGTATAGCCCATCCATTTAACCAAAGATTTTACCTCTAAGTAACACCATAGGTATCGATATACCCTTATACATGCAAGCTTATAATTATGACATTATAATTCCATTAACTTGGGAGAATGCCTGAACCCCTTTTTGTTCATTAAAGCATTGTGGGGGGAAACCAAGACCCCATTTGTTCATTAAAATTAGAGTGGGGGGATTCCATGATCCCCTTTTTTTATTAAAATAATGTAGGAAAATTCCTCAACCCCCTTTATTCAATAAAAAAAAGTTGGTTCTTTAGCCTTTTATGCCATACAATAGTTCCAAAGGTATTTTCAACTCGTATATTCTCATGTTCAAAGCAATTTTCACAAGATTGGGTTGATATTATATCTAATTCAATTATCAAAATCCACATAATTAGGGAAATCCATGACACCCTAGTTTATTCACCATGCCCATGCACCCTTGTAAGACCCCGCAAAATTCTTAGCTTAACTTAGTCCTTCAAGCTTGTTAAGGGGTCCCAGACTTAGAAAATTCTAGCTAAGTAATCAGAATTAGAGTTATCTTAGTGTTTGAAAGTTGGAAATCTTATTTCAAGACCTTTACATCCATTAAATATTGATATTTGAGTTAATTCATGATCATGAATGTCAATAGGTGTTCTTGGATAAGTTTCAGAATTTTTTGGACTTCGTTTGAAGCACCTTTGGAATCCTAAACCAGTGAATCAATGAAATCTTGATGTATCGCGTTGACTATCATGTTGATAAATATTTCCCTAAGCTCCCAACGTCCAATTCCAGTGAATCGATGCAGACTCGGCGCGACGCATTGACTATCGCGTTGATGGCAACGATCCAGTGCGTCATCCTATGTGTCAATGGTTCAACTTATTGTCATTAAAAAGCCGCATCCTCAGGGTTAATTACGTCTTTATTCCACGCCCTTCATCTCCCATAACATAAAATTTAGCCCTCTTTTAGCATGTTATATTCATTCGTGAAGTGTTCATCCAAGGATCCTTTCCACCCTTGGAGCCCAAGAAACTATTTTTTTAAACTTCAAGTTTATGGATTTCATGAATTCCATGTTGGGTTTGATTATGTTCATGTTTATAATAATTAGGGATTCTAATCCATATTTTATGATATGTTTCATGTGAGTTTAATTGATACGTATGTAATATCATGAAGATCCATGTAAAACCTTTGAAATTGTCAATGGGGATTTGAATTATGAAGTCTACTTGTTGTTTAGTGTTATGTGCATAGGTATGCTCACCAAGTACTTGATGAATTACTCATGTGAAATAGTAAGGGAAAGAGATCATGTCATGTAAACTTATGTGCAAGTTGTATCATGCAAGTGTTTGATAATATGTTCCCATGAATGAGTTATGAACAAGTGCAGATGATTATGCTTTTCAAGCTTATGCTATGATTTACCTTCATGCTATCTAGTCCTGAGGGTATTCAATACCCAAAAACTTAGTTGTTTACCTAGATCTTTAGTCAGTTACAGAACTCAGGAAAATATTTGTAGTATTCATAAGTCAGTCACAATATTCAATTCAGAACTCAGTTGCACTCTGTTAGTTAACAAAATTCAGTAGTACTCCATCAGTTAGTGGAACCCAGTGAACTCAATTCAGTTTAGTTAAATATATGATTAGTAATAGTTCAGTCAAGCCTAGTATGAACTAGGAAATTAGTTTAGTGTCCATTCAGTTGGGAGTAGGATTCAACATCGAGTGAATCTAAGGATGGGGGCTCACCTTCTAGTAGAGGGTGTGGTCCTTAGAAGCAATCCTTGTGTTCCAGAACTATATAGCCAACGTAGGTTGAGATATCTCCCTGAAAGACTAGGGTTGATATATCTCATTTGAGTTTTTCTACCATTGAGGGTTGACGGAAGAGTTTCTTGTTAGAGAGGGTTAACTCACAGCTTGTTCTTACCCGTGGCATGGTATTGACACCCTTCCAACCAGGGTTATAGATTGGACCACCCCAAATCAGTTAGAGAAGGGGCATGTCGGTTAGATGATTACTTCCCATAGTCTCACTTTTAGATTCAGTCTCAGTATGGAACTAGTTCAGTTCCGCAGATTTAGGAATGTTAGAGACAGTCACTCAGCTAAGTACGAGACTCAGTACATTTCCACAAAATCAAGACTATCAGATATAGTTACTTAGTTACCAGTAATTTAATATTCAATGTTATTACGATCTCAGTACATTTTACATATTTATGCATGTACTCTCATTCAGTCATACTCATGATATTCAGTTAGTATTGTTCATGCACATGAACCCATGTATTTCCGCCTACCTCATTGAGCATACTAGTATATTCAAAGTACTGACGCATGCTTTTTTTTGTTCTATGATGTCTTATATCATAGGTTCAGACGCACGAGCTCCCGAGCACCCTTAGCAGTTCAGGCTCTCAGAACACATAGTTAGTAGTGGGTCCTCATAGTTCAAGGACATGATTATTTATTTTAGCATTTCAGTTCATTTTCTATAGTCGGAGTTATTTGGGGACTTGTCCCATCAACTCCATAGTTCAGACAGTTAGAGGCTTTTCAGACTAGAGTATTTTCAGAAAGTTGCTCAGTTTTTTGGATTGATATTCAGTTTTGGTATTGTGATACCATATCCAGCATTATTTATAGTATTGAACCTTATGGTTAGTTTTATGCCTACTTTCTACATATATACTATATTATCATTAAGTTATTGCAGTAGGTACCAGTCATGGTTAGCTTGTGGTCCTTTGGGATTATGAGCACTGTGTAGCATCAGGGTATACACTCGTGGCATTAGAAACTTGGTATCAGAACCTAAGGTTCAACAGAGTCCTACAAAGTCTGAAAGCCACATATAGTTAAGTCTTATGCATAGGTGTGTTACGTGCCACACTTATGGACATGAGGCTATGAGATATTTTAGGAAAAGTTTCCCTTCTTTCAGTATCCATGTCGTGGGAGTGAGCATGAGCTCTAGTTAAATTCTTCGTCTAATCCTTTCTCTTCCATTTATAGAATTTTCTCTAAAGAGGACTAAGGGAAGAGGAACCTGAGACCAGTAATAACCTCAACCCATTCAGGCAAATCCCCTGGATGAGCATGTCTCTCATGTAGAATTCAGGGCTGCATACTACTCTATCCAATTCAGTCGCAACTCAGAATGAGCAGTCAGTTGCTATTTCGGCCAATCCAGTGGCCAATACTGCTGTAGCTAGGATTTTGGATTTCACCCAAAAGAATTCTCTCTTATTCTTAGGTTTTAAGTCTAAATAGGATCCACAGGAGTTCCTCGATCAAGTTTAGAAAGTCATAGATATCATAGGAGTGACTTCTAGTGAGAGTGCTGAGTTAGCCACCTATCAGCTATAAGATATAGCCCATACGTTGTTTAAGTAGTGAAAAGTAGACAGGGGTGCAGATGCAGAGCCCATAGAATAGGAAGAGTTTGATACAACCTTCTTAGATAGATTCTTTCTCTTAGAACTGAAAGAAGCGAAAGTGTTAGAGTCCATCTATCTCAAGCAAGGCAGTATGAGTGTGAAAGAGTATTCCCTTAAGTTTACTCAGTTAGATAGTTATGCTCCCCATGTAGTAGCAGACAATAGATCCAGAATGAGCAAGTTTGTGTCTGGGGTATCGGGTAGAGTTGTTAAGGAGTGCAGGACTATGATGTTTATTAGGGAGATAGACATATGTAGGTGTATAGTCCATGCTCAATAGATTGAGAAGTAGAAACTTAAAAAGAAGGAGAGAGAAAATAAGAGAGCCAGAATGGGTAGCTTTAGTTTTGCCCAGCCAAGGTCAGAGGATGGTGACCATTCTCAATTTAGTCAGAAGTTTTCAGCCCCAGTTTTATCATCAGCCAGTACACCAGTACCAAGGTTTAGGAATGACAGTCATATTGGGGCGCAAGACTCCAAAACCCAGAGTAGTGCAAGCAGCGTTTGTTCTAATCTGCTTTGCGAAGAATATGGTAAGAATCATAAGGGTATGTGTAGATACGACAGTGATGTGTATTTTGGAAGTGGAGAGTCAGGTCATAGAGTCCGAGAATATCCTAAGGCTGGACTACAAAGTCAGCATAGTCATCCTTCAGCTCAGTCCAATAGCCCGAATCAGCAGGGTGCCACTTCTAATGCCGCTAATGGGCAGCTCCCAAATAGGCTTCATGCATTTCAGTCCAAGCAAGATCGGGAAAGTTCCCTTGATGCGGTCACTGGTATGTTATAGACCCCCTTTTACATATTTATGGCTCATCAGGTCCAGGAGATTTTCTATCTTTTGTAACTCTTTGAATAGCAGTTAATTTTAAAGTCTGACCAAATATTAACAAAACCTTTCTCAACCTCCACCACAGTGGGTCAGTCTATCATAGCCCGACGAGTATTAAGGAACTGTCCGGTTATGATATCTCAGGAAGTCAGGCTTCCATATTTTTTTAGTAATATTAGTATGTGTAGAAAAGTAATGGGTGGGAATAATTCCCAACCCGTCTTTACCTTAGTTCAAAGTTTTGTACTTTAATCATCATGATACCTACGCATGCTTTACGTCTAAGCTCCATGAACACAACTTATATTCACGTATTTTTCATAGAATCGTGTGCGTTTCTAGTTCTTAGTATAAGGAGTTCCAGTTCACCTAGTAGCACGAATCATGTTCCTTGAAAACGACAAATCCAAACTCAGGTCATGCAACTCATGACTTCTGCACTCATGCCATGTAGTGTGTTTAGTCCAAATTATCGTCTGAATCATAGTCTCAGTTACAACCTTAGTTATAGTGTCAATCTCAGTCCAGTAATCAGATCAGAAACTCAGTTCAGTTTCAGTTTTGCTCGACCATAGCGTACAATTATCAGTTACTTAGTTATTAGTATTTTACTACCTCAGTTTACAGAATATTTTAGAACTATGTTATACGCTTGGTTATGCATTCTAAAATAATACAGCTTTTATAAATTCTACTCAATTATCTCATATTACCCAGTCAGTCCTTACCTCATATACATGATACTCTACAGTTTCAGTCTAGTTATTTAGACTAAGTACAGTTTAGTCTTGCAGACCCAGTATTTAGCTATCAGTCATTCAGTTAATCAGATAAGTTAGTATGCTTATCCATTCGTGCAGAGTGCCCATGCAAATATTTTTTAGTAGTCCCAAGTGAAGTGTCGTACTAAGATGGGGAGTATAGTTAAGAGAGTATTCAAGGGATATGTCTAAGCTTAAAACTTTGTAGTTGTAGTGCATAAGTCTTAGTTACTCTATCTTAGATGGTGATTCATAGGCTTCACCTTATATTATAGAACTCTAGCCATGTTGTGATGTCTTATTCAGACAATGCCAAGCTTTACTTGCTCCCTAAGTTGCTGGCAACTCAATAAAAAAAGTGTAGGATAAAAGCTCCAGTTGAGAATAAGTTTTCAGTATGAGTTAATCTGTAAAGCCAGTAATTCAGTTTTGCTGTCAGACGAACAAATTCGTGTGGTGTGGTTTTCCATTTTTCCATCTAGTCGTACTATCCAAAGTCTCATGAATCTGACTATTCTAAGATGGACCAACCAAGTAGCTGCGTGTTTAGCTCATTTCATGTATCATGTCTCAGTTTTAGGCCCCAGATATTCAGTCACAACTCAGTTCGGAGGTGCCCAGTGCATCGCCTCAGTTTTTCCTCAGTATCTCAGCCAAGTCAGCATTCTTTGAGAGACATAGTGTCCCAAGAGGGAGATGAACTATAAACCCGAGCTTTTATATCCTAAACCTCCCAGTTCTCTTCACGTAACGAATCTAGTTTTGAGTAGTGGGTACTCATAAGTTGACCCTCAAGTTACAATCTTAGTCGTAAGCCATGTATTCAAGAGGCTCAGTTCAGTTTATGATATTCAGTTCATGTATCACGTTCCAGTCTGAGTCCTGTTCTTATGATCCCATTCATGAGTACTCCAAAAATGATCTTAGGTTCATCAGTATATTTTTCAGTTTAAGTAATAGGTTTTCCTTGAACTTACTCAATTTCATCTTTAGATTACCTTTATGAACTTGGTATCGATTATCATTGCATATTCAGTCATGCATTTATATGTCAGTTCAGTCATGTATTCATACATCAGATATGTATGTTAAGCTTGGGAAAATTCAGCTTATCAGAAATTCCAGTCATGTATTCACTAATCATCTCAGTTATGTACTCATGCATCAGATATGTAAGTTCAGTATGAAATTCAGTATGTCAGTAATCTCAGTCAGATAATCATGTTTTAGATGTTCATGTTCAATAAGTAAGTTCAGTCTACCAGTATTCTCAGCTTAGTCAGTCTCATTCGAGGAAGAATGTTCCCAAGTGGGAGATAATGTAAGACCACGCAAAATTCTTAGCTTAACTCAGTCTTTTAAGCTTGTTAAGGGGTCCCAGACTTAGAAAATTCTAGATAAGTATTTAGACTTAGTGTTATTTTAGACTTTGAAAGTTGGCAATCTTATTTCACGACATTTACATCCATTAAATGTTGATATTTGAGTTAATTTAAGAACAGGAATGTCAATAGGTATTCCTGGACAAGTTTTGATTTTTTTGGACTACGTTTGAAGCACCTTTGGAATCTGAAACTAGTGAATCAATGCTATCTTGACGCATCACATAGACTATCACATTGATAAATGTTTTTCCAGATCCCAGCGTCAAATTCTAGTGAACTGACATGGATTCAATGCGGCGCATTGGCTATCGCGTTGATGCCAACAACGCGGTGCATTGTCCTGCGCATTGATGGTCCGGTTTATAGTTACTAAAATTTTGTGTCCTCAGGGTTAATTGCGTCTTTTTCCCACGCTCTTCAAGCCCCATAACATGAAATTTAGCCCTCTTTTAGCAAGTTATATTCATTCTTTCACAAATTGCTCAAGAAACAAAAACCCTAGGTGAATTAAAATCAAATTCAAGGATCAATATTGCACTATTAATTTTCCAGAATTCACCAACTAAGTTATGTAAAGTGTTCATCCAAGTGTCCCTTCCACCCTTCGAGTCCAAGAAACTATTTTTTAAAACTTTAAGTGTATGGATTTCATGAATTCCATGTTGAGTTTGATTATGTTCATTCTTATAATGATTAATTGGGATTCTAATCCATGTTTTAAGACGTTTCATGTGAGGTTAATTGATATGTATGTAATATCATGAGGATCCATGTAAAACCCTTGAAATTGTCAATGGAGATTTGAATTATGATGTCTACTTGTTATTTAATGTTATGTGCATATGTATGCTTACCAAGTGCTTGATGAATTACTCATGTGAATTAGTAAGGGAAAGAGATCATGGCATGTTAACTTATGTGCAAGTTGTATCATGCAAGTGTTTGATAACATGTTCTCATGAATGAGTGTGAAGAAGTGCACATGATCACGCTTTTCAAGCTTATGCTATGATTTACCTTTCATCCTATCGAATCCTAGGGGTATTCAATACCCAAAAACTTAGATATTTACCTAGAGATTCAGTCAGTTATAGAACTCAGGAAAATCTTAGTAGTATTAATAGGTCATTCACAATATTCAGTTCAGAACTCAGTTGCACTCAGTCAGTTAACATAATTCAGTAGTACTTCATCAGTTAGCGGAACCCTGTGAACTCAGTTCAGTTCAGTTAAATAGTACGATCTGTAATAGTTCAGTCAAGCGTAGTGTAAACTAGGAAATTAGTTCAGTGTCCATTCAGTTGGGAGTAGGATTCAGCATCGAGTAAACCCAAGGATGGGGGATCACCTGCCAGTAGAGGGTGTGATCCTTAGAAGAAATCCTTGCATTCCATAACTACACAGCCAACGTAGGTTGAGATATCTTCCTGCAAGAGTAGGGTTGATATATCTCATTTGAGTTTTCTTACCAGTGAGGATTGAAAAAAGAGCTTCCAATCAGGAAGGGTTAACTCAGAGCTTATCCTTACCCATGGGACGGTGTTGACACCCTTCCAACTAAGGTTACAGGTTGGACTCCAAATCAGTTAGAGAAAGGGCATGTCGGTTAATTGATTACTTCATACTGTCTCAGTTTTAGATTCAGTCTCAATATGGAACTCAGTTCAGTCCGCAGATTCAGGACTGTCAGACAAAGTCACTTAGCTTAGTACGAGACTCCGTATAGTTCCACATAATCAAGAATGTCAGATACAGTCATTCAGTTTCCAGTAATTCAGTATTCAATGTTATTACAATCTCAGTATAGTTTACATATTCATACATGTACTCTTATTTAGTCATACTCATGATATTCAGTTAGTATTGTTTATGCATATGAACCCATGCATTTCAGCCTACCTTACTAAGCATACCAGTACATTCAAAGTACTGACACATGTTTTTCTTTTGCGCTATGATATCTTATATAATAGGTTTAGATATACGGGATCCCGAGCACCCTTAGCAGTTTAGGCTCTCAGCACACAGAGTTAGTGGTAAGTCCTCATAGTTTAAGGACGTGATTATTTATTTCAGCATTTCAGTTCATTTACAGTAGTCGGAGTTATTTGAGGACTTGTCCCATCAACTCCATAGTTCACATAGTTTAGTGTTTTTTTAGATAATTGCCCAGTTTTCAGTATTGATGTTCAGTTTTGGTATTATGATACCATATCCAGTATTAATTATAGTATTGAACCTTAGGGCCAATTTTTTGCTTACTTTCCATATATTTACCATATTATCATTCAGTTGTTGTAGCAGGTACCATTCATGGGTTAGCTTGTGGTCCTTCAGGATTATAAGCACCATGTAGTGTCCGGGGTACATAGTTGGGGCGTTACAACCCTACACATTCAAACCATCATTAAGAATGAAAAATTACATATAAACCATAGGACCATTATTTAATAAAACAATCATTGAAAACCCTCAACCCACATTCCAAAGCCCATATTGAAACCACTTGAATAACAATTTAAAACACATGCTTTAAAAAAATAATATTTTGGGAAAGAGTAACATGCCCAAGATATTAAGAATTACGGAGAGTAATCAACCCTTAGAAGCTCTAATTGCCAATCATTTGAAACCCTAGGTGTTCTTGACTTTGAGGAATTTAAGAAAAAAAGTATGTTTGATTTTTTAAAAGATGGAAATAATCTTTTTTATTATTTTATAGATGTGGCATTTGAGTGGGGGAAAGAGGAAAATGTCCAAAGTGCCCTTAATTAAAAGATAAAAATTTATTTCCAGTGACGACAGGTCACCCTATGACTCATCACTGCAAGTCTTAGTCTGGATAGTAGAATAAAGCACCTATACTGGCCTGAATATAATTTGTAACCTACGACCCGTGCTCAAACCTTATGAATCGTTATGTATTATCCGTACCCAGGATAGAAACTTTAGGCAACATACTGGTCACTCTATAAGTGGCACATGACGACTAGTACTTAGTCTTCACAACTTGTGAGGTACAAGTCATGGTCAGGGTAGTAACTTAGACAAACCTTACTAGTAAAGCCACAATTTATGTCCTACACCTATATGGACACCTCACAATTTGTAAGGTTAGTAGTAAGTTGGGTAGTAAGCTCAAAACCAAGAAAATTTCTAAGGACCAAAATCTCAAGTGTTACAGTCATAGATTGATTCTCGTGTGTTACGTTGTTGTTCTTCATGTATACACATAGTTGGTCTTAATTAGTTGAACTTGGAGAGATCAATGTGTTTTGAGCTAAATTTAATGATTTACTTCTATAGGTATCTTAGGTTTCTCTTAATTAAGCATCATCATATCTTTTGTTGTAATTTTATTGCCTGGGGACATGCAATGTTCTAAGTTGAGGGTCTTGATGTGCTATGGATTCATAAAATTTATGATGCTTAAAAGTAGAGAATACACATGTGCATAAGGATATTTTGTTGGAATTGATGTGTTTTTAGAGTTTTTTTACAGGAAATTATATTTTGGATGCTAAATGAAACAAACAGATGAAAAGTTAAAGTTTTGGGCTACTTACCAAGGAACTTATTGAGAGTAGGTTCCACTTACTTAAATAGGTACATAAGTTGGTGTCAAAATATGAAATCCAAAGTCTTAGGAATAGGAAAAGGAAGACCCTAACACTTACTAAGAACACCTATGGCCTATAGGTGCCACCTACAGTTCGTAGGTATCATAGTAGATTGTAGAACCATGAATTCCAGAGAGTTTTCAATACTTTTAGAGGTCATGTTAGTTACCAAGGACCACTTATGGTTTGTAGGTAGTACATATGATCTGTAGGTAGTACCTACGGTCCGTAGGTGACCTTAGTAAGTGGTCAGCGACTTTAATTTTCCTGGATCATTTCAAAATTATTTCCTAGGGTTTTCCTGTAACCTACATACACTTCTATGATGTTTTTAGTCATTGATATGTATGTTTAGTCAAGTTTTCCTATTTTATTTTGAATTTTATTTCTAAGGTTTTCTTATAATCTATAAATACCCTTTAGAGTTTATTTAGTTAGATATATGCTAGAGAGGAGATAGAGGCCCCTTGGCACTAAGTTTACATTATTCAAAACATCTTTTGATTCTAAGATTGACTTGTAATCTTAGGATCTTATTGTTATTGGTTTGTTATTCAATTTTAGACTTTGGGATTTCTTCTATCATTATTGTAAGATTGATTATATGAATTTATCTATGAATTCCATGATTGATCTCATAACTATGAATGGTTAATTCCTTTAGCTAGGGTTGTGGTAACCCTGGTGGATGAGTGAAGTAGAGGAAGTCCAAAGTCATTCTAAATAAAGATTCTTGTATGTATTGGGTTTTCTTTATTCTTATTGATTTGTTAGAGTTGGTCACTGTTAAGATCCCACCTATATTCACTACTTGCATCACAAGAAAGCTAGAGAGTAAGAAAAGAAGATCATGACAATAATTTGGAGATTAATTGTCGATCTAGGCTAATTTGCTTTATCTACGTAGGACGATTATATTTCATCAATTAACTTGAGACTCAAAAGGTGATGGTTTACTAGGATCTAGGATAAGGGTTAGTAAAGTGATATCTTGAGACACAAAAAGTAAAGAGTGAGATCGACATAAGTCCACAAGATAGTTGATGGTACATAACTTATCAAATTTTGCATTGAAGGTATCAAGATAGTTCGATAGTATACGATAAGTCTATGGAGTTAGAATCCAAGGTTAACACAAGCCTAATGTTTTTCTTAGATTGTTTACAATTAAAAAAATCCAAATCTAGTAACTTTTACTATTTAAGAAAATCCTCCCTGTTTACTTTTCTGCACTGCCTGGTGATCTCAACAAGTTCAATCAAGATATCTAACGTATTCCTTGTGGGATAGACCCCAACCTAGTTAGGCTACTATATTTTTACATAGACCATTTATCCTTCATTTAGAGGTATAGTTTGAGCGACATCATATATGAATATTATTATTGACTTGAGAGATTATTATATTGCGATGCCCGTGTGGGGGATATCATTAGACTTATTTATGATTTATTTTCTTTGTTGTTATCATAAAGCCCGAGTGGGGATTGAATTAATAATATTATTGGCCTTATTTATGCATTATTTTCCTTATTATTATCATGATACTGGAGTGGGAGTTAGAGTAGATATTAAAGGTGTAACACCCCGGATTTTTCCCTTTGAAAATTTCTTGAGTTTTGAGCTTAAAAATCATACTATGGCTCACTTAATGAGTCCTAAGGTCTCCGTATGGGTCGCAAAGATCGAGTTGTAGGGTGACCAGTAAGGGTGGCCCATGTTTCTGTTATGACTACGAATGGAATGTCATGAGTCATAATGACTCTTTATGAGTCGTAGGGTACTTTCCATAGTCAACCCAGTGAGAAGGCCCCATGTTTCTGCTAAGACTATGAGTCTCCGCGATGCCTCATAACATGTATTTATGATTCGTAAAGTGACCCAATGTCACTGGCGATAATTTTTCAATTTTTTATTAAGGGTACTTTGGATATTTTTCCTTTTCACCAATTGTGACCCATGACTTGAAAACCCTTTAGGGTCTCATTATCACCTATAAATAAATCATATACACTATCTTCCCTCTCATCAAAATCCCTAACTTAAGAACAAGCTAGGGTTTCTCAAGGTTGATCATTTAGAGCTTCCAAGTGGTGATTTATCTCCATAATAGTGATACTTTCAGGCATGTACCCCTCCCCTTAAACTACTTTACTTGAAGCATGCGTTTAAATGGTTATTCTTATGGATTTGATTATGGATATTGATTTGGGTTGAGGGGTTTGGAACGATTGTTACTTGATTTTTATTCCCAGGGTTTTAATGTAGGTGTTCATGTTTTATAAATGTATTTTAAAACCCGTTGGGGTACATGGGTATGGTTAATGGTATGGGGGTCGAGGTATTCCCCTAATTGATGATTTTTGTTTTGGAAATTGTGTTCCCTCAACCCACATGCATAATTGGATTTGAATTATGGTTAATGACATGATTTGGCATATTTCCCTAAACTATTGCATTGCATAAATGGTTTAAAGTATAAAAAGTGTTTTGAAGGCCTTGTTGGCCTTGTAAACTTGATTTAATGAAAAAAGGAGGTCGTGTCATTCCCTCAACATGATTTAATGAACAAATAGGGTCGTGGCATTCCTCAAACTTGATTTAATGAATAAAAGAGGTTTTCGTATTTCCCCAAGTTAATGAATTTGGTATGGCAAAATTATAAGCTTGCAAGCATAATGGTATAGTGATACCTATGGTTGATGCCTTAATAGAAAATTCCATGGTTAAAAGGATGGGTTATGTGAAACTTATTTTAATTAGGCTTAAAAAAAGTTGTGTAGCTCATCTTAGAAGGTGGAGGTACCAGGGGAATTGATACTGGAAACCATATTTGCCAACGTGGGGGTATTTATGATGTGTGCATAGTTTATACTTATATATATATATTTTTGATTGGATGGGGTTGAGGCATTCTGTGGCTCATCCTTGGATTTTCTTGGTTCGTGTGGCTAACACGCACTGGGATCTTTTTAGCAGAGGGAGATAAACCCATATAGCCCATGGGTTCCCTTAGGACAGTTAGACCTATATAATCCAGGTTAATTGTTTTAAATCTCATGCTAAACCTTGTTCCCTATCCTAGCATATATATATATATTTGTACGTATCTATGTATATATTTATGTAAACATGTACATCGAGTTTGTACTGGATTTTTAATTGGCATTATTTTATCCTTATTCTAGGTTACATACTAGCACTCACCCTACTAATCATCTTTAGACGTTGTATCCCTACGTGATTGAAACATCCTTGATTTTGGCCCTTGAAAATTTCTTGAGTTTTGAACTAATTGTCCTTGTAATGACCCACCATATGAGTCGTATAGTTTGGGTACAGTCAAGGAATCCTATTCATTAGAAGTCCAGTGAATGGTGGTTGGGTTTTTATTTTAGTATGGGTCATTAGGGGAGGTGATGGTTTGGTCTTTTATTTAATCAGTAACTTAGTACCTTAACTTGGCTCTAAGTACGAGTGGCTCACTAAGAACCATAAGGATAGGATACAAGTGGTAGGGTTTAGTCGTGTGGTGTCTAGTGTCAATTTTTTTGGATTCTATCTTAGGTACGACTGAACTATACTAGTTGTATGGTCTGGTCACGAGTTTGGGAAATTGAGTCGTATGGTGGACAGTGGGTGGATGTATAGCTTTCTATTTTGTGTACGATTGGATGGTATCAGTCGTATGATGTGGTGACGAGTAAGAGGGTCAACTCATACCCACCTGCGGGATTTTTATAGTTTTAAATTGGGGGTATTCTGGACATTTCCCCTCTTAACTCCTTTTGATCCCATGACATAAAACACATTTTAGAACCTCATTGACCTATTATTTTAAATCAAATACTTTTAAAATCTCTCTAAAGCTTTTAGTTCAAGAAAAGGCTAGGGTTTCTATAAGTCAATCAATTAGGGGATCTCAAGAGTGAACCTCTCTGTCTTCCTTGGTGTCTAAGGCATGTTACTCCTCCCTAATTTTTAGTTTAACTATAAGTATCTCTTAATGTATGGTTTTCATGGTATTAATATGGATTTTCTTTGGTTTTTAAATAGATGTTGGGGGTTTTGTTTGTTTATGGTTGGATAGTATTTTCCCATGTTTTATTTATGGTTTTCATGTTATAATTATGATTTGAACATGAGGTTGCATGGGAATGGTCAATTCATACTTGGTTTTTCTTTTGGAAACTATTTGTCCTCAACATGGTTGTTAAAATGTCAATGAGAATGGTTTTGCCACATAGTTTGACTATTATTAAAACTTTTGCAATTCAAAAATGGTAATGTAACGTAAATTGGTATGGTTGATTTTAAATTTCTTTGAAAGACCTCGGTGGGAATGTTTTATGTTTAATAGGAAATCTTGTGGGGTACATGGGAATCCCCTAAGTGTCAGCTAGTAACATTGCTTGCAAGCTATAGTCAGTATGACGATACCACTTAATAATGCCTTGATAATGGAGTCCTTGAATTGATCATTTGATTATATGCTGAATGTTTTAATTGGGGTATAATAGAGGGTTGTGATATCTAATTGTGAAGGTGTCAGTTTGATGGATGGACACGGGAAACTCATGTTTTGTGGCATGAGGGTTGGTCTTGTGAACATATGATTGTGGGGTACACAGGAATCTCCAAAGTTTATACTTGTATATATGTATCATGGAGGGCGAAGGGTACATGGGAATCCCCAGCCCCCATGATATCTCCAGTTCATGCAGCTACATGCGTTGGGGCCCGTTCAGGGGGTAACACTGGACCCATATAGCCCGTGGGTGGATTATGATGGTAAAGATACACAGTGTAGGTTAAGGTTTTAAATGCATTCTAAACCCTATTCCCTTTCCTGGCATGATATATATATATATTTACATAGATATGTTTGTGTATGTGATTGCATGTAGTTATTTATTTTGGTTTTGAATTACTGGCATTATTTTATCTTATCCTTGAGTACATGCTAGCGTTCACTCCGCTAATAGTCTTTGGGTACTATATCCCCACAAGATGCAAGAACCGGCCATATTACTGTTCTTTCTGCTCAGTGACTTGGATTTAGGGGCAACATTGAGTCAAGCTGAAATGGTGATCTTCCATACATTGGAAGGCTCTATTTCATGCTATGGACTTCCTTTGTTTTTATTAGTTCCTTGGTTTTGTTTTGTCTATGGTCGGGGGCATATCCCGATAAAATTTTATTACTTTTGGATAGAGGATTTGTCAGATAACTATGGGCATGAACAATGTCGGTATTGGTGTCAGCCTTGGTATTGGTATTGGAATTGGGGTTGACACCGTTTGGACATTTTGTCAAATATTTGGTTGGTTATGGTTATGGAATTTATTGAATTTCTTTTAATTATTCTTGTTTTATCTTGTTATATGTTTAGAATTCATTCGACGTAGGGTGCAGGGTTGTTATGGTTGGGTATTAGGGATGGTCTCTGGTCCTAATTAGATTTGAGATGCCCGACACGACTAGGCCTGAGTTTGGGCCATGACAGATTGGCATCAGAGCCCTAGGTTCATGGTCAATTGGGTGTCCGACAAAGACGTGTTGAGTAGAGTCTCTTTTAACGGTGTGTAGCATGACACACTCATATAGGAGAGGCTACAAGAAATATAGGAATGCTTCTCTTTTTTGTGTTCTATTTTCAAGATCCAAAGTCTAAGGTCCTAAAATCTTCTCTAATTCTTGTTTGTTCACTTTTTAGATCATGCCTCCTCGATGAACTGAAGCTCACAGAAACTCTTTTTTCCTACTTGAGGACAATGTTGATGGGACCCATTCTACTTATAGGGTCCAGACCCAGTCTAGGGTCCAGTTCCTGATTATCCTCCTGGAGTTCCACCAGTTCCATCCAACCCTCCTTGAGCTTCAAATGCTGACATAACAAATACTGAGTTCCATCAGTTTATTCATACGATGGCACAATTGGTAGCTTCTCAGGTAGAACGTGGTGCTTCTGTTACTCCATCTTTGAAGGCCACAAGGGTTGGTCAATTTATAAGGTTGAACCCTCTTTTGTTCACTATGTTACGGTGGAGGAGGATTCTCAAGTTTTTGTGAATAAGATGGAAAAGATCCTCTGTGTTATTCATGCTACTAACATAGAGGGTGTGGAATTTTCTACCTATCAAATGAAAGATATAGTGTACCAGTGGTATGAGGAATAAGAACAGACTAGGGGTGATGATACTGAGTCATCCATGTGGGATAATTTCTCTAGTGCTTTTCTGAACCGCTTATTTCCTTAAGAGTTGAGGGAAGCAAAGGCAGAAGAGTTTGTTAACATGGAGCAAGGCAAGATGTATTCCTTGAAGTTTCACTAGTTATCTCGGTATGCTCCAGAGTTGGTTTCTAGCATGAGGGCTAGAATGAGAAAGTTTGCTTCTAGGTTGTCTCAAGACTGGATATTGGAGAGTAAGGCCGCCTTGTTGAACAAGGACATGGATATTTATAGGTTGATTATGTATATGCAGTAGGTAGAGAAAGAGAAAAAAATGGGTAGATATTAGGGAGAGGTAGAGCAAGAATTTTAGATTCTCAAAGTAGGATGGTGGCCAATAGCAGGGTGCCAGGGATGGTGGAAAGTGGACAAGGAGAAGTGAAACAATTCTGGGTCTTACTCAACAACTAGTACTCCCTACCTAAAGTAGTTGGGTGATAGGTATTTTCAGAGTGGTGATAACTATAGGGTTTAATGTGTCTAATCTCAGGATAATGAGGCCCAATCAACTCTATTATATCCATTTTTTAGGTTTTATGGTCATTTACAGTAGGGTTTCTATGATAAGGGAAGGGACAAGTGCTTCTATTATGGTCAGGTAGGGAATATGCTTAGAAATTATCCTATTGGTAAGGTTTCCTCTTGGGCAAACAAGGTTTCTGTTTCCTCTTCTTCAACTTCGATACCAAAAGGTGCACTATCTAGTTCCGACACTGGTCAAAACTATCTCTATGCTCTTACTACCCACTAAGAGTCTGAAGCATCACCTGGTATCATGACTAGTTTGTTAAAACTCCTTTCCCGTGATGTGTATTATTTTCTTGATCGGGATTCCACTCTTTCTTATGTGACCCCATTTGTGGTGGTGCATTTTGGCTTTGGTCCCAATTGTGTTTAAGACCCTTTTTCTATTTCTACCCGGTAGGTGATTCTGTGGTGGCTAAAAAGGTCTATAGGGTTGTGTGGGTAATTGGGAGACTCTTGTGGATTTATTTGAATTAGATATGGTTGATTTTGATATCATATTAAGGATGGATTGGTTACACTCCTGTTATGCTTCCTTAAACTATCGAACCTATAAGGTTGTCTTTAAATAACCTAATAAGATGGTTATTTAATGGGAGAGTGGTTCCCTAGCTCCTGAGCAGAAGTTCATATCGTATCTTAGAGCTCAGAGATTAATCTAAAAAATGTATCTTTATCATTGGGTCCTGGTTAAAGATTCTAACTTGGAGAGTCCTTCTTTGAATTTCATCCCGGTGGTGTATGAATTTCTTGAGGTCTTCCCTGATGACATTTCTAGTATTTCTCCCAATAGGGAGATTGAGTTTGGGATTGATCTGGTTCTGGACACTCTCCAATTTCTATTTCCCCATATATAATGGCTCAGACTGATTTGAAGGAGCTTAAGAATCAACTCAAGGATCTTTTAGACAAGGGTTTGATCTATCCTAGTATTTCCCTGTGGGGTACACCAGTGTTATTCATGTATAAGAAGGATGATTCCCTTCAAATGTGTATTGATTACCAGTAGATGAATAAGGTGACAGTAAAGAATAACTACCTTATTTTGAGGATAGATGATTTATTTGATCAGCTTTAGGGTGCTAAGTTTTTATCAAAGATTGATCTTTGGTTTTGGTATCATCAATTAAAGATTAGAGAGGAGGATATCTTTTCGTACCTGATATCATTATGAGTTCTTGGTAATGTGGTTTGGCTTGACCAATGCCCCTGTGGTACTCATGGATTTAATGAATAGAGTCTTTTGGTAATTTCTAGATTTGTTTGTCATTGTGTTCATAGATGATATGCTATTGTATTCAAAGAGTGATGTGTATCATGCTAATCACCTCTGTATAGTGTTGTAGACCCTGAAAGCACAGTAGTTGTATGTTAAATTTTCAAAATATGAGTTCTAGCTGAACATAGTTATTTTTGTAGGTCATACCATTTCGAGTAAGGGGATCATGATTGATCCGCAAAAAGTTATTGTTGTTAAAAAGTGTCTTAGACCCACGACTCCAACCTATATTTAAAATTTCTTGGGTTTAGCTGGTTACTACAGGAGGTTTGTGAAGATTTTTCTTTCTATAGCTACCCCATTGACTAAGTTGACTTGAAAGAAGGTAAAGTTCTTGTGGTTATATGCTTGTGAGGGTAGCTTTGAAAAGCTAAAGGATAAGTTAACTTCAGCTCCAATCTAGACTTTGACTGAAGACACAGATAGATTTGTGGTATATTGTGATGCATGTTTTGTGGGGCTTGGTTGCGTCTTAATACAACATGGTAAGGTGATAATTTATGCCTCTAGATAGTTGAAGGTGCATAAGAATAATTATCCGACCCATGACTTAGAACTATTAGCTATGGTATTTGAGTTGAAAATTTGGCATCACTATCTATATGGCGTGCATATGGATGTCTTTTCTGATCGTAAGAGCCTACAATATATGTTTACTCAAAAATAAATTACCTTAGGCAAAGGAGATGGCTTGAGCTGCTTAAGGATTATAACATGAGTCTTCACTACCATCCAGGTAAAGCTAATGTGGTTGTTGATGATCTTAGTAAGTTATCCATGGAAAGTCTAGCTCATGTGGATGAAGGGAAGTGGGAGTTGGTAAAAGATATTCACTGTCTGGCTATCCATAGAGTTTGTCTCTTAGACTCAGAGGATGCTGGTGTGGTTGTGCAGGAAGTGGCATAGTCGTCTCTTTGTGTTTGAAGTAAAGGAGAAACAAGTGTTAAACCCTATCTTAATGAGGATCAAAGATGATGTAGGTAGGGAAAAAGTGATGGCCTTCAAGATTAATGGTGATGGTACCTTACGGTACCAAAGGAGGTTATGTGTTCTCAATATAGATAATTTGCAAGAGAGGATCTTGGCCGAGGCACATAAGTCGCGCTATGTTATTCATCCTAGTTCAACAAAAATGTATCAAGACCTTAATGAGATATATTAGTGGAACAATATGGAGCAGGATATGGCTAGTTTTGTGGATAAGTGCATGGTATGCCAAAAAGTAAAGGTTGAGCACATGGGTCCTAGAGAATTGTATTAAGAAATTAAGTTTCCTCTTTGGAAATGGGAAGTGATCAACATGGATTTCATTACTGATCTTTCTTGGTCTCAAAATTAGTTTGATTCAATTTGGGTCATCGCAGATAGAATGACTAAGTTGGCTCACTTCTTGCCAGTGAGGACTAACTTCTTGGCTGAGAACTATGTGAGGTTGTACCTCCAAGAGATTGTGAAGTTTCATAGGGTACCTACTTTAATCAACTCAGATCGTGGTACGAAGTTTCATTGTACTTTGGCGGTTATTTCAGAAAGGATTAGGGACTAAGGTGAGTCTGAGTACTGCTTTCCACCCATAGTTGGATGGGCAAGCAAAAAGGACTATTCAGATATTAGAGGACATGCTTAGGGATTGTGCGATTTACTGTGGTGGTATTTTTGTTGAGCACTTATCTCTTGTAGAGTTTTCCTATAATAATAGCTACCATTCTAGCATTGAGATGGCTCTATTTAAAGCCCTTTATGGTAGGAGGTGTAGGGCTCTGATGGGGCAGTTCGAGGTTGGTGAGGCAGATATGATTGGCCCAGATTTGGTTCACCAATCTATGGAGTAGGTGAAGGTGATTTGGGATAGGCTTAAAGCCTCCCAAAGTCACTAAAAATTCTAATATGTATGTGATTCATAGGAAGTTAGACTTAGGGATAGTGTGTTCATGAAGGTATCTCCCATGAAAGTAGTGATATAATTTTAAAAAAAAGGGAAACTTTATCCCCGGTATGTGGGTCCGTAGTTAATTTTGAAGAGAGTTGGCAATATTTCATATGAGTTGGAGTGTTCGTCTAGTTTAAGCTCTATTCACCCGGTGTTCCATGTTTCTATGTTGAAGAAGTGTATGGGTGATTTATTGAAAATTGTACCTATCAAGGATATTGGTATTTCAGGTTCTCTATCTTATGAGGAGGTCCCAGTTGAGATCTTTGATTGGCAGGTTCATTGGTTAAGGACCAAGGATGTAGCTTCGGTAAAGGTTCTATAGAGGAACCACAATGTGGAAGAGGCTACTTAGGAAGGGAAAGAGGACATAAAGTCCAACTATCCATTCCTATTTTCAGCTCTGGAAATTCATGCGTAAGGTATGTGTTGCTCCTAGTATCTTTGTTTTTTGACTCTGTTAAAGGAAATATTGATTACTTGGTATCTCTATTTTCTATCTTAAAAGTAAGAGAAGAGATGTTTGGGGGTTTAATCGTGCTGGTCACTGCTTTGTCCCATCATTTGAGGACGAATAATCCAAGTGAGGGAGAATTGAAACACTTTGGGTTTTGGCCTTTGGAAATATCCTTAGTGTTGAACTAACTATCCTTGTAATGACCCACCATACAAGTCTTACGGTGAGGATATGGTAAAGGTATCCTAGTCATTAGGAGTCAAGAGAATGTGGTTGGGTTCTATTGTGGTTATGATTTGGTAGATACGGGTCGTTAGGTGTGGTGATGGTTTGGTCTTTTATTTAATTAGTAACTTAGTAACTTGACTTAGATCTAAGTATGAGTGGCTCACTAAGATCTTTAAGGATAGGATACGAGTGGTAGGGTGTAGTCGTATGGTGTCCAGTGTCAATCCCTTTGGATTCTATCTTGGGTATGACCGGACCATACTAGTTGCATGGTTTGGTCACGAGTTAGGGCAATAGAGTTGTATGGTAGACAGTGTGTGGGTGTCAAACTTTCTATTCTACGTATGATTGGATGGTACCAGTCGTATGATGTGGTGATGAGTTGGAGGGACAACTCGTACCCACATGCGCGATTTTAATGTTTTAAGTTGGGGGTATTCAGTACTATTACCCTCTTAACTCCTTTGATCTCATCACAATAAATACCTTTTGGAACCTCATTGATGTGTTATTCTAAATCAAACACTCTTAAAATATCTCTCAAGCTTTTTGTTCAAGAAAAGGCTATGGTTTCTACAAGGTAATCAATTAGTGGCTCTAAAGAGTGAATCTCTCCATTTTTCATGATTTCTACAGCTTGTTACTCCTCCCTCAATGTTAGTTCAACTAAAATCATGTTTTAATGTATGGTTTTCATGGTATTAATGTGGATTTGTTTTGGTTTTGAAATAAATGTTGGAAGTTTTGGTTGTTTATGGTTGGCCAGTGTTTTCCCATGTTTTACTTATGGTTTTTATGTTATAATTATGATTTGAACATGTGGTTGCGTGGGAATGGTCAATTCATACTTGGTTTTGCTTTTGGAAATTGTATGCTCGCAACCTGGTTATTAAAATACCAATGAGAATGGTTTTGCTACATAGTTTGACTATTATTGAAACTTTTGCATTTTATAAATTGTAATGGAACCTAAATTGGTATGGTTGATTTTAAATGTCTTGGAAAGGACTTGGTGGCCATGGTTTTTGTTTAATTGGAAATCTAGTGAGGTACATGGGAACCCCCTAAGAGTTGGCTAGAGATTTTTCTTGCAAGCTATAGTTGGTAAGACAATACCACTTCATAATTCCTTGATAATGGACTCCTTCAATTGGTGGTTTGGTTATGTGTTGAATGTTTTAATTGGTAAATAATAGCGGGTTGTGATAGCTAATTGTTAAGGTGTAAGTCCGATGGAAGGAAACATGAAACTCATGTTTGCCAATATGAAGGCTGGTCATTGTGACCATATGCTTGTGGGGTACATGGGGATCCCTGAAATTTATACTTGTATATATGTATCATGGAGGGCGAAGGGTACATGGGAATCCCCGGACCCTATGATATCTCCGATCGTGTGGCTACATGTACTAGGTCTCGTTCAAAGGGTAACACTAGACCCATATAGCTCGTGGGTGGATCATGAAGGTAAAGCTATGTAAGCCAGATTAAGGTTTTAAATATATGTTAAACCCAATATCCTTTCTCAGCATAATATATATAGATATGTATGGGATTGTATGTGGTTATTTATTTTTGTTTTGAATTACTAGCATTATCTTATCTTATCATTGAGTACATGCTAGCATTTACTCTGCTAATCATTTTCGGGTGGTGCATCCCTACGCGACGTAGGAAACAACCATACTACCATTCCTCCTGCTCAGTGACTTGGATTTAGGGATAGCTTTGATTCAGACTGAAGTGGTGAGCTTTCATACTTCGGAAGGCTCCATTTCATGCTATGAACTTCTTTTGTTTTTATTATTTCCTTGGTTTGGTTTTGGTTATGGTCGGGGGCATGTCCCAACCGGATGTTATTAATTCTGGATAGAGGCTTTGTCAAACAACTATCGGTATGGGCGGTGTTGGTATTGGTGTTAGCCTTGGTATTGGTATTGGCATTGAGGTTGACACATGTCGGACATTTAGTTGGTTATGGTTATGGAATTTATTGAATTTCTTTCAATTATTCTTTCTTTATCCTTTTATATGTTTGAAATTCATCTAATGTAGGGTACAAGGTGGTTATGGTTGGGTATTGGGGGTGGTCCCCGGTCCTGGTTGGACTTGAGATGTCCAACACGACAAGGCCCTTATTCGAGTCGTGTCAGTAATGTAGGGAACGAAGATACTTTTGCTTTTCCTGCGCGGTGTTAGGTGATCCCTGAATTGCTCATGATTTAGCTTCAAGTGGTAAGCTTTCATTCTCCAGAAGACCCTCATTTCATATTTTGGTTTCACTATATCATAAACTATATTTCAATTTTTTTTTGCTATCATCGGGGGTATATCCCAACATAGGTTGTTCTTGGTTATTGGAGGCTTTGTGGATTATTGTGGATATTGGATGGATGTTTAAGTTCTTAGATTTGTTTCCCATCTAGTTGCTTAACTATCTTGTTATATGTTTGGAATTCATCCTTTGGTAGTAGAGTCATCACAGCCTCAGGGTAAACGGGGGTGGTCTTCGGTTCTTGGGGGATATGAGATACTCATCATGGCCAGGACCTAGTTGGGACATGTAAACCTTGGTATCAAAGCCTAGGTTTATGGTCATTGGGTATCTATAAAGTCATGTCAAGTAGAGTCTCTTTTATAGGTGTATAGCGCACCACACATATAAGCGAGAGGATACGGGGTATTTAGGAATGTTTCCCTTTCTTGTGGTCTATTTTTTAGGCTATAGAGTCTAAGGTCCTGTAATTTCCTCTAATTCCATTTTTTGCACTTCAGATCATGCCTCCCTAAAGATCTAATGCTTGTGGAAATCCTATGTCTCACCTGATGACAATGTGGATGAAACTCATCCTACTTATGAAGTATAGAAATGGTCTAGGGCCCTACTTCTACTGCCCATGTGGAGTTCCATCAGTCCTTACTAGTCTTCCTTGTGCTTCTCAAGCTGATGATGTTCATGCCCCACCGCCCTAAAGATACATTTCTAATCCAAATACCATTGATCTATTCATCTTCTAACTCAGTTGGTGACTTCTCACTCTCGTTAGCTTGACCGCGTTGGTTCTGTTGCTCTATCTTCCGAGATCAATAAAGTTGGCCAATTTATAAGACTGAATCCTCTGACCTTTACAGGCTCTAGGGTTAAGGAGGATCATCAAGGGTTTGTTGATGAAATAGAGAAGATATTCATGGTGATGCATGCTATTGATTGAAGGGTGTGGAGTTTTTTGCATATCAATTAAAGGCTTTGGAATACCAGTGGTAAGAAGAGTAGAAGTAGTTAAGAGGTGATGATGCTGAGTAGGCTATGTGGGAGGAGTTTTTTGGTACTTTTCTTGATCGTTTCTTTCCTCAAGAGTTTAGGGAGCCTAAAACTGAGGAGTTTGTGAACTTGAGGCAGGGAAAGATGACTATGAAAGAGTATGCCTTGAAGTTCCATCAGTTGCCTCATTACACTCCAGAGTTAGTGTCTAGCATGAGGGCTAGGATGAGGAAGTTTGCATTAGGTTTGTCTCGGGACTTGGTTTTATAGTGTAAAGCAGAGATTTTGAATAATGACATTAATATCTCTAGGATAGTGCGGTATATACAGCAAGTTAAGGATGAGAAGAAGAAACAAGCACAAATAAGAGAGAGGCAGAATAAGAAATTCAGATATTTAGAGCAAGGTGGAGACAACGGGGAAAGAAAAAAGCATGGGGAAATTTTTGTTCTTATTCTATGGTTAGTGCTTCTTATCCTAAGCCATCTAGAGATCATCGTTTTTAGAATGACAGTGGGTTTAAGATTTAGTGTGCCAAGACTCAGGCTAGTAGAGCTTAGTCATCTCCATCATATCCTCTTTGCAAATTTTTTATGGGCAGTTATATTATGGTTTTTGTGATGAGTGGATTAATAAATGTTTTATATATGGCCAGCCTGGTCATATCTAGAGGAGCTACCCTTCAGGCAATGTTACTACTGGAGCTAATAAGGTTTTGGTTTCTACTTCTTCAGCTCCTATGCCAAAGGGTGGTACTTATAGTACTAGCACTAGTTGGAATCATCTTTATGCTCTTTCCTCCCATCAGAAATCTGAGGCGTCTCCTGATATTACCACTGGTATGTTATAGCTTTTCACTCGTGATGTGTACTGTTTACTTTATCCAGGATCTACCCTTTATTATGTGACCTCTTATATAGTTGTTCATTTTGGTTATGGCCCCGAGTGCATTTTTGATCCCTTTTTATGTCTACCTCGGTGGGTGTTTCTGTTGTGGCTAAAAGGGTCTATGTGAGTTTTGTGGTATATATTGGTGATATGGAGACATTGGTGGATCTGATAAAGTTGGATATATTAGATTTTGATTTGATATTAGGGATAGATTGTCTTCAGTCATGCTATGCTTCTCTAGATTATTGGACTTGGAGGGTCGGTTTCCAATAACTGAATGAATTGATAATTGAGTGGGAAGGGAGTTCCCTAGTACCTAAGGGCATGTTTATTTCTTATATTAGAGCCTGGAAGTTGATTTCCAAGGGGTGTCTATACCATCTAGTTTAGGTTAAAGGTTCTAGTTCTGAGGTTCTCTCCTTACAATTTGTTCATGTTGTTAATGAGTTTCCTGAAGTGTTTCCCGATGATCTTCCTAGGATTTCTCCCAGTAGGGAAAAAACTTTAATATTGATCTTCTACCAAATACCCATCCTATCTCTATCTCTTCATATAGAATGGCTCCAGCTGAGCTGAAAGAACTTAACAAGCAGTTAAATGATCTTTATGATAAGGGTTTTATCTTTCCTAGTATTTCTCCATGGAGTGCCCCTGTTTACTTCTTGCATAAGAAAGATGGTTCCCTTCAGATGTGTATAGATTATTGCAAGTTAAATAAGGTGATAGTGAAGAATAAGTACCCCTTTCCTAGTATTAATGATCTCTTTAACCAACTTTAGGGTGCTAAGTACTTTTCTAATATTGATCTTCGATCGGGTTATCATCAATTGAATATTAGAAAGGTGGATATCCTAAGACTATTTTCCATACCTGGTATGGTCACTACAAGTTTTTAGTCATGTCTTTTGTGTTGACTAATGCTCTTTTGGCGTTCATGGATCTTATGAACTGGGTGTTTAGGTAAATCATAGATTTGTTCATGATTGTGTTTATTAATGACATCCTGGTATATTTTAAGAGTGAGGAGGATCATGTCAATCACCTCTGTATAATGATGCTGACTCTTAAGGATCAACGTTTGTATGCCAAGTTTTCGAAGTGTGAATTTTGGTTAAATGTTATGACCTTCTTTGGTTATGTTGTTTCTATTGAGGAGATTATGGTTGATCCACATAAAGTTGAGGCTACTAAAAAGTTGCCTAGGACCACGACTACAACTGACATTTGGAGCTTCTTGGGTTTAGCTGGGTATTATAAGAGGTTTGTGGAAAGTTTCTCATCGGTTACTACTTCATTGACTAGGTTAACTCAGAAAAATATGAAGTTTTTGTAGTCCAATGCTTGTGAGGGTAGATTTGAGAAGCTGAAGGACAAGTTGACTTTAACTCTGGTTTGAACCTGCCTGAGGTAATGATGGGTTTATTGTTTACTATGATGCGTCGCGTGTGGGACTAGACTGTATCTTGATGCAGCATGGAAAAGTTGTGGCCTATATTCTAGACAGCTGAAAGTTTATTAAAAGAATTATCTGAATTGTGATTTGGAATTATTGACTGTAGTTTTTGCTTTGAATATTTGGCACCATTATTTGTATGGGGTTCATGCGGATATCTTCTCAGATCATAAAGCTTGTAGTATGTGTTGACCCAGAAGGAGTTGACTCTCAGGCAAAGAAGTTAGCTTGAGTTACTCAAGGACTATGGCATGAGTCTCTACTACCATCCAGTTAAAGCTAATGTGGTTGTTGATTCTCTTATAAGGTTATCCATGAGTAGCTTGTCTCACGTAGATGAAGGGAAATAAGGATTCGTGTAGGACATTCACCGGTTGGCAACTCTTAGAGTTCGTCTTTTGGATTCTGAGGATGGTGGTGTAATTGTGAAAAAGGTGGTAAAGTTATCTCTTAGTGTAGCAGGTGGAGGAGAAGCAAGTTTTGGATTCTATCTTGATACAGATTAAGGATGATGAGGGTCAGCAGAAGGTCATGGCATTTGAGATTGGTAGAGATGGTATCTTTAGGTACCAAGGTATGTTGTGTGTTCTTGATGTTGATGGGATATGGGAAAGAGTTTTGGTTGAGTTTCATGAGTCTAGGTATACAATTTATCTGGGCTTGACAAAGATATATCACGACCTAAAGAAGATTTATTAGTGGAACAACATAAACAGAGATATGGCTAAGTTGTTTATTCAGGAGGTAATTAACTGCATGGTGCTCTAGTTTCCATTATTTCAGATCAAGGTACACAGTTCTCTTCTTACTTTTGGCATTTGTTTCAGCAAGGCTTAGGCACACGGTTGAACCTTAGCACTGCATTCCACCCTCAGATGGATGAATAAGTGGAAAGGACCATTCAAACTTTGGAAGATATGCTAAGATCCTATGTGATTGATTTTGGTGGTAGTTGGGTGGATTATTTGGTTCTTATTGAGTTCGCTTATAATAATAGTTATCACTCTAGAATTGGGATGGCTCATTTTGAGGCTCTTTATGGTAGGAGGTGTAGACCTCCTATTAGATGGTTTGAGGTTGGTGAGACTAGGTTGTTCGGTCCAGACTTGGTTCACCGAGATATAGAGAAGGTGAAGGTGATACAGGATAGACTTAAGACTTCTCAAAGTCGCCAGAAGTCCTATGTAGATGTGAGGAAAAGAGAGTTGGAGTTTTAGGTTCGTAATTTGGTGTTCTCAAAGGTATCTTTTATGAAGGGAATGATAAGATTTGGGAAGAAGGGAAAGCTCAATCCCCGATATGTGGGTCCATACTTGATTTTAAGGAGAGTGGATAATGTTGCTGATAAGTTGGGATTTTCCTTTGAGTTTGGGTTCCATTCATCCGATTTTTCATGTTTAAACGTAAAAGAAGTGTATGGGTGATCCTTCTTTGATTGTGCCTATTGAGAGTGTTGGTATTTTGGATTCCTTGTCTTATGAGGAAGTCCTAGTTGAGATTTTGGATAGGTAAGTCCGTTATTTAAGGACTAAGGATGTGGCTTCAATAAAGGTTCTATGGAGGAACCATAAGGTAGAAAAAGCTATTTCAGAAGCTAAAAAGGACATAAAGTCCAAATATCCGTTCTTGTTCCCCAAATTAGACAATCGTGCTTATGGTATGTATTTTCCTTATCATTTTTGTTTTCTGACATTGTAAAAGAAAATTTTGGTTGTGCTTCAATCTTAGAATCGTGCTAAGGGATTCCTTGACTTATCATTTGAGGACGAATGATCCTAGGGGAGGGGGGTAATGTAAATACTATAGAATTTTCCCACTGAAAATTTCTTGAGTTTTGAGCCTCACCTAACGAGTCGTAAGTTCTTCTTACGGGTTGTAGGGCATTGGGCGACCCATGTTTCTATTGTGACTATGACTAGGATATCACGAGTCGTAATGACTCTTTACAAGTCGCAAGGTGCTTTCTGTTGTTAACCCAGTGCGGAGGCCCTATGTTTCATCCAAGACTACAAGTAGTTATGATGACTCCTAACATGTTCTCACTAGTCGTAAGGTGGCCCATAGTCACTAGCGATAATTTTTTAACATTTTATTAAGGATATTTTGTACATTTCCCCTTTTCTCCAATTGTGACCTACGACCTTAAAACTCTTTAAGGTCCCATTATCACCAATAAACAAATTAAATACATTTTATCTTGTCTCTTAAGATCCCTAAGTCAAGAACAAGCTCTGGTTTCTCAAGGTTGATCATTTAGAGCTTCCAAGTTGTGATTTTTCTCCCAAATTGTGATACTTTCAGCATGTACCTCTCCCCTTATACTTTTTTTATTTGATGCATGTGTTTAAATGGTTATTCATTTGATTTGATTATGGATTTTGATTTGGGTTGGGGTTTTTGAAGGATTGTTACTTGAATTGCATTCCCTTGGTTTTAATGCAATTGTTCATGTTTTATTAATGGATTTTGAAACCCGTTGGGGTGCATGGGTATGGTGAATGGGATGGGGGTCAAGGTATTCTCTAATTTGATGATTTTGTTTGGAATTTGGCTTTTCAAATTGTGTTCCCTCAACCCACTTGAATAATTGGAGTTGAAATATGGTTAATCACATGATTTGGCTTATTTACCTAAACTATTTCTTTGCATAAATGGTTAAATGGAATAAAAGAGTTTTGAAAGCTCTTGGCCATGTTTTTTATTTTAAACTTTATTTAATAAACAAAGGGGGTTGTGGCATTCCCCAAACATGATTTAATCAACAAAGGGGATTGTGGCATTCTGCCAACTTGATTTAATGAACAAAGAGGGTCGTGGCATTCCCCCAAGTTGATTAAATTGGTATGGCATAATTTTAATCTTTCAAACGTAAAGGTATGATGAAACCTATGGTTGATACCATAATGGATAATTTTTGGGTTAAATGGATAGGTTATGTGACACTTATTTTAATTAGGCTTAAACGGGGTTCTGTAGCTCGCCGGGGAAGGTAGAGGCCCAGGGGGACCGATACTAGAAACCAGATTTGCAGATGTGAGGGTTTTTATGACCGTGCGCATAGTTCACACTTATATATATTTTGAAATGGCAGGGGTCGAGGCATTCCATGGCTCTTTCTTGTATTTTCCTAGTTTGTGTGGCTACTACGCACTAGGACCTTTACAACAGAGAGAACTAAACTCATCTAGCCTGTGGGTGCCCTTAGGATGGTTACAGCTACACAGTCTATGTTAATTGTTTTAAATCTCATGCTAAAACTTGCTCTCTATCCAGCATCTTATATGTATGTATATGTATGTATGCATGTATGTGAACACGTATATTGAGTTTCGACATGGATTTTTAATTGGCATTATTTTATCCTTATCCTGAGTTATATGTTAGTGATCACCCTGCTAACCATCTCTGGATGTTGTATCCACACACGATGTAGGGAATGAAGACACTTGTTCTTTTTCTGTGCAGTGTTAGGTGATCCTTTGATTGCTCATGAGTCAACTTGAAGTGGTGAGATTCTATTCTTTGGAGGACCCTCATTTCATGTTTTGGTTTCACTATATCATAGACTATATTTCGATTTCTTTTTGGCTATCATCATGGGCATGGTCCAACATAGGTTGTTCTTGGTTATTAGAGGCTTTGTGGATTCCTGTGGATTGGGATGTATGTTTAAGTTCTTAGAGTTCTTTTTGAGGTAGTGCTTAACTATCTTGTTATATGTTTGGAATTCACCCACTGCTAGTTGTATTGTGTTCTAGTTTGCTAGGGTATAGAACGTGGTCACTGGTCCTTGGTGGACTTGAGATACCCGTCACAACCCTTGTTTGGGTCGTGACAAAAGGCCTTATTTGAGTACTAGTTGCCTCTATCATTGTCATGAAATCCACAAGAGGGGATGGATCGATATATTGATGTCTTCCATGACTTTTATTCCAGTGATGCCATGGGATGACTTATATTATAAGATTTTTGACATATTGAGTAGATTTCAAGATCATTTATACTATTATTGAAATGATTTATTATCTTCATTTTTATTTTATTATGAGAATACATTCTTAGTTCATTTATTCATACTCATGATATTGGTACCGCTAAGAAACTCTGATTTTGAAGGTAAAGGAAACACTTTTTAAAACCCTTGAACGAAGTATTTAGTAGCATGGTTGATTGAAACACCTTATAAAATCCTTGACCAAGGTTTCTGCCTACAAGGATAATTGAGATATGAAATTGTGTAAGTATATGGGTTGCTCCTCCCATGGCATCCTATCCTAGAAGATTTACTTGGAAGGTGTATGTGGTATATGGGTCGCTCCTCTTCATGGATTCTATCCTGGAAGCTTTAGCTTGGAAGGTGTATAAGAGTCCATGTGATGAATGACATGAAATGGCTTACATTATTATTGTCCCATCATCATCCCAATGCATCATATTATATCCCTTTATATGGTTGATATTATGTTTGATTATTTTCTTTTATATTATATTACCGCAATTGAACCTTTTTTGTGATATTTTGTATTTTGTTTCTCTTTCACTATATTACATCATATTATACAATCTTTTAAGTGATTTGAAGGTTGATATATTATCAGACGTGGGATATGGCTATGATTTGATCAATAAGACTGTGGTGTCGCACCTATTGTTGCTTGATATACACATAAATATAAACTCTTACTATCATATCCTAGATTATAGGTTAGACATGATGATGGTGGGTGTATTTATGCATTCTAGTGTCACTATTCTAGTCGTTTTAGCCTTATTTTGAGGATGATTCTATGCTATATGGGTTGATAATGAAATAAATATGAATCAAAGTGCTAAAGCATGTGTTTACAATGGTTACAAGTGTTTTCTAACAAGTTTGCACTTCAAAGAGTCAATTAGAGTTCAATGGGAGAATCTAGTGTTACTAGCTTGAGCTAGGTGCTTTTCTAGTCTATCTTATTGGATTCTATTTTGTTTAATGTGTTCCAAGTGATTTTAGTGATGTTATTATATGTGTAACAACTTGTTAGAAGTGTACAAAGTTCAATTGAGTCAAGGAAAGAGTCAAAAACATTGAGTGGAAGATAATAGAAAATTTCCTAGTCTAAGCTTTTGTTTTTGATTCATCGTGATGGATGTTGTGATTATTTTACCCTCTAATTCATATGGTGTGTCTTGTAGGATCCTTTGTGAGCTTAATATGATGATATATGGATGATATAAAGACTGGAAAATCATTGAAAGGACACCACAAGACAAGGGATAAAAGGAGAAAGGACCAACACTTAACCAAAATTCGGAGGACAACTTCCAGTTGCACTATGCTATTAGCATACATCTCATGCTCCATTCCATAGGAATAGAGGGTACGACGCATGGTCCACTCCACCCCTAGATATTTCAAGCTAATTCGACTCCAACACGGACTTGTCTTACCCTTATGCTATAAATACATGTTGTATCACATTTTTACATATCTTTTGACATATTTTGGAGATCAAGGGGTTGATACAACTTCTTCATTAGGTTTTTATTATTTTAATTTAGTTCATTCATGTTTTTGGTCATTAATTACAAACTTTTGATTAGGATTATGACTATGCGTGGCTAAACGTCCTTCAGTTATATCCAGTTTCAGTTTTGCTTCCAACTACCGATGGAAGAAGACTTTTTTCTTACATCCAGTGCTACATCTAGAGGTCCAGTCCCCCAGGTCATTTGATATCTCTAGTCTAAGTATGAGTTCCGTTCAACAAGCCAGTTCTGTTAGATCGCTTACAATCCCTGTATCCTGAGTACATTAGTTTAGAATTAAATTTTTTTATCTTTGCTTATCATTATTGTTTGTGTGTTCATCTTTGATTTAACTCTTTTAAGAATTCGCGACCATTAGAATATATCAATTGTCAACCTTTTGATCTCGGGATAGGAAATAAGGGATAGAATAAGGAGATAAATAAAGTTTGGGTTTGATTCTTTTATGAAATAAAGAATTGAACTTAGCGCCTAGGACAGGGATGTACTTAGGAGCCGAACTTGATTCATATATAGGATGATAGCTTAAATAACCTAATTGGATCATTACATCCCCGCTCAACAATGTAGTTGTAAGGTTCAACTTAGGTACAGGATTAGAGGTTGGGAAATCATAATCATGCAATTAACCCTACGAATCAACAACCACGATAAGCAATTTAATGAATGAAGTTCAATACATAGTATGGTTGTTCAAAGTGATTCAACCCTGGGTTTTCTCCTATTGATTGTTCAAAAACTTTAATTTTTGCATTGTTTACTTTTATTTATAATTACAAACTACAAACTTTATTTTGGTTACTCTCGCACTAAATTAATCTGAACTGTGAACTGAAATTGAATCTTTTCTAAATCATGTCTCTGTGGGATCGATACTAGTCTTCTTGAAGGCCACTTTACTACTTGATAAGACCACATACACTTGTGTGTGTTCTTCGTCACTATCATATGATGATTGATCTTATTATATTATGTTGGTAAGTCTCCCTCTTATAATAACATTCTCTACTATGTTGATCATAAAATGATATGTGTTGACTCACTTAGACTAATTTACCTACCCTATTCAGTGATATTTCTTTAGCTATTTTGGTTGGGTTGCCTTGTTAGTTGGGGTGGCTTATTGTCTAGTTGCAGGTTTATTTGGAGTAAATTGGATAGTCGGGGTGGGGTTCCTTGCCATTACTTTAGATTAGGGTTGATTATTGATGATGCTTTATAGAGTACACGTGTTTCGTACTCACCCATATTTTTCCTTTCTTTTTCTATTTTTGCAACCTATGCAGGTATTGGTTTGAGTAGCAGAGCATAGATCATATCCCTTCATTATTGGAATTACGAATATTGAGGTAGTGGATGATGAATCTCAGCGCTTACTTAGATCTCTCTTTTGTTTATCTTATGTTTTATTTGCTTTTAAGATACTTTAGATTATTTGACATTACTCCGTATTAGAGGCTTGTGTTAGTGACAACCAAACTTGGATTGTTTCTTTGAGACTTGTATTTCCTTTCTATATCATTTGGAATTATTTATATTCTTCTTCATCTTCCACTTATATTTCACATTGATTGTTTAGTTTGGGTTGCGTTAGACTTACCAGTATCGAATGGTGTGACACGTGCCATCACATATTTTATTTAAGGTCATGATGCAAGGTACATCTTGAACACTCTATTTATGAGACCTATGAAGGTTTCAAGAGGATGAAAAGTCCAAAAGATATGACAAGAACTCATAATTACCATATAGAGTACGAAAAGTTGTCTTCGAAATATCCTATTCCCTAACTTTCAATTGATGGTTATTGGATCTGAGATCAATCTTAGAAAACTAAGTAGCATCCTAAAGTTGCTCAAAGAGTTCATCAATTTTGGAAATGGATACTTGTTCTTAATCCTGACCTTGTTTGATCTTAGCGTATTTATACACCTACGTGTCATTCTCTATACGCGTTTAACCTAGTTTTGAGGAATTCTTGATTTGTTTGATGAGTTAAAATGGTGAAATGGTGTAATTATGTGTTCAAGTGCATGCTTAGAGTGGTTATGATGCATTTGGAACAAGTTAATACTCGAAATGATCACATAGAGTTTAAACAAGAAAACAAGTGTTGCTAGCTAGAGCTATGCTTGGTTCTAGTGTACTTTCATGAACTCTGGCAAGAAAAACAATTATGAATGAATTTGGAAAGGAACCTACAAAGTGTGGGACCTGAAGTAAAGTGGAAGGAGTAAACTACAAAGAAAAGTTGGTATTTTGAGCACAAGGGTATGATATGCCCTCAGATCTCCGAGATAAGGATGTGCCATTCCCTGGGACAAAAATTAAATATCTATTCCAATAAGGATCCACTTTAAGGGCATGCCATGCCCAAGGACACCCATGATAAGGGTGTTCCATGCCCATGGGGAATTTTAGCCAAAATCCTTCTACACTATAAATAGGATACTTGGATCCTATTCTAAACACCTTAGACGACTTTGGGAGAGATAAAACACACGACGAAGGCTCCAATTAGGGATTTTATTCTTTACTTTAGATTAATTTTAGTTTTTATTTATGAATTCCATAATTGCAATTCATTGTAAAACTATGAGTGGCTAAACACCCTTTTTCTATGGTTGAGGCTATGAACATGAATACTTAGATTTAAATTATGTTGGTTTGATGTTGATTATCATATTTGGTTGTTCATATATTCTTGATTTTACTATTCTATTACTTCATGGCCTCTAGAATACAACTATATTTCTATTGTAATCTCGAAAGGAGGAATATTAGATTACAATGTGGAATATATAGATTAGGTTCTTATACTTTAAATGAATTAAAGATAGGATTCATGGTTAGGATATGAATATACTTTATTCTCCCTATTTGGTTTAAATATGGGAAGATATACAAACAGGTTTGAGTTAGTTCTCACATTACCTCTCAACAATGTGATGGTGGTGCTAATTTAGTCAGACGGTTAGAGGATCAGAAGACCATAATCATGTTATTAACCTCGTGAATCAACAACAAAGATAATTAACTTAACCAACGAGATTGTAGATTTGTAGGAGAGCTCATATTGTCTCAAAACCTAGATTCCTTCCTAATATTGTTCCAAGCACTTTACATTATCATTATTATTGATTGTTACTTTGACATTCTCAAATCTTAAACTTTTTCTTGGGTTACGAATCACACTTACTTAACTTCATCTGCAATACTTTAGTTAGATTGATTTGAAAAATGAATTCCTTGTGGGGTCGATATTTGCCTCGAATAGGTTAGTGTATTACTTGCATGACCACATACACTTACGTGTGCAGTAGGATTGCAACAAGTTTTTGGTGCCATTGTCGGGGACTTTGAAAATTGCCAACTTTCTGATTTTTGTTTTGCTATTTTTTTCCTAAGTGTTGACAACTTGGTATTTGCTTATGAACGTGTGGGTACAGGTCTGAATCTCAAGTAACCTGGCAATGGAAAGGATTTGGTTAACCTATATCTTGAAAGTGAGCGACATTTACATCAATTAAGGAGAGAAATAGTACTTTTCTTTCATGTTCTTTAAATTCAACATGATGAAGCCATTCCTGCCACCATGTTGATGAACAACCAACCCGCAAGACAGTACGCTAAGTGGAAATTCCACTTGCAACTAATGTTACCTCCGTCATCCAAAGACCAGAACCTAAAGATAGATTTAAGATCAAATAGAATATGGTGCAGTTGTTCCATATTAGTGGGAAGTTTATAGGCCTGTTACATTCATATCCATAGGTTCACATATAGAATTTCTTAGAGATCAGTGACACCTTCAATCACTCCATAGACTATGTGAGACTTATCCTTTCCCCTTCTCACTATTGGGGGAAGTGAAGAAATGGTTGAAGGAAGAACCTTCAAACTCCATCACAACTTGGGATGATTTTTCAAAAATGTTCCTCATCCGATTCTTTTCAACTGGAAAAATTGTGAGGCTAACGAGTGAGATCCTGAGTTTCAAATAGAAGCCAGACTATAATCTCTATAATGCATGAGAGAGATTCAAGTCTCTTCTCAGGGATTGTCCTCACCATCAACAGACCAATGGGGTATTAACTCATACTTATGTTAAAGGAATTAACCATAACATAAAGATTTTGTTTTAATCAGTTATAAGTGGTCGAGCATTGGAGAAAACCTACGATGACTTCTATAGTCATCTAAATAACTGCATAAGGTAATCCCAAATGGCATAGTGATATGTATAGAAGTGTAGTGAATAAGGCTACATATATGATTGAGGTTGACAATGTCATAGCATTGTTTTCTCAATTGGACAACTTATAAAATCGAATGATGACACAGATCAACAAGTTGAGTATGAATCAACCTCAGGCCCAAGTAAATGCAGTTCAGTAGGCTCTACCTTGATGTGAGATCTATGGAAATAGAGGTCACTCTACAGACTTATGCAGAGAATATCGAGAGTTGGTTATCTTTATAGGCAATGCATAGAAGAGTAACCAGAATTATGGTAATGCCTACAACCACAAATGTTAGAGACAACCTAATTACTCATAGGGAAATAATTAGGCCTAATTACTTATGGGGAAATAATCAGGCTCATACTCAGTAGTTTCAGAAGCCTCGGAGCATGCAAAATAACACTTAGGATAGTAATATATAAGAGACATTGAAGAAGATTTTGGCTAACAAAGAATAAATGACTGCAGAAATAAAAAAATCAGCAATTGGCCTGGAAAAAATTGGAGACACACTTGGGGCAGTTATCTCATGCACAGAATATAAGACATCAAGGGGATTTGCCTTTCGATATAGAGAATCCAATGTAAGTGACGGTAGAGACTTGATTGATAGACCTCCAAAGAAAAACCAGGAGGTATAGGAAGAGTTAATCCCACAGTAGGCAGATGAGAAGTAAGTGCAAACTGAAGAAGCTGAAAATCTGGGGAAGTTTGAGTACCAAAACCAAGGCAGCTGAGCGTACAGAAGATAAACCACCACCACCATTCCCTAAGAAGCTTAAAGGGTTAAGGAGGAGTCTTGCTTTAAGAAGTTCTTTGACAAGTCCAGAGAACTTCACATTAACCTTTCTATGAAGGTGTTTTGTAAGGAATGCCTAAGTACATTAAGTACTTGATCCATGTGGTGACATATAAGATAAATCTGGGTGACATTGAGATAGTAGCAACCATTGAGGAGTGCAGTTCAGCGGTGATGAGAAAGATTCCAAAAATGCTCAAGGACCCTGGGAGTTTCACCCTCCCCATTCAAATTAGTGAAACTGATGTTGTCCACTCTTTGAGTGATTTAGGGGCAAGCATCAACGTGATTCCCCCATCTATGTTTAAGATACTTGGCTTGGAAACTGAGGTCATGTTAAGTGGAGCTCTAAATGGCAGATAGAACAAGAATAGTTCCTGAAGGAATCACAGAGGATGTTTTCATCAAGGTTGGCAAGTACATTATTCATGCTGACTTTATTGTTTTTTATTATGATGCAGATAATAAGGTAATAATCATATTGGGAGGTCTATTCTTAGCAACTGGAGGAGCATTTATTGATATGAGAGAGAACACTCTAAAAATGAGCCTAAATTATGAAGAGGTGGCCTTTAGATTGTAGAAGACACTCAACACACCTCAACACTACAAGAATTTATGCATGATCATAGCCATGAAAGTTATCACGACCCAACCCCAGGCTTAGTCGCAATGGGTATCTCAAGCCCACTGCAAGCTAGAGACCACCCTCTTTTCCTAGTCACCTGAGCACAATAAATATAATAGCGGAAGAAACTCAAACATAATATGAAAGATACATATATACTCAATAGGAACAAAAAGTCAATAAACAGTATCCGACCACACTTCATCCATAAAAGCCTCTAAACTGAAATACCAAGTTAGGTCGGGACATGCGCCCATACATGACCAAAACACCATTTGAAAGTATGAAAAAAAATTGATGAGATTTCTGAAAACATAGAGAAAGCAGTGAAATGTCCAACCTTCTGGAAGATGGAGGCTCACCACTTCAAGCTGACCAACGAACGAACTCAAACTACCTAACTCTGCACACAGTAATTGAATAACAACTAGGACCCTACATCATGAAATAATGCAGCATCTAGGGATGGTTAAAGGGATGAGCACTAGTATGTAACTCAGGGAAGGATAAAATAATTCCATAATCAATTTAGTCCAAAACCATTCGAAAACCATATGAACACATTCATATATACATACATATATATATATAATATGTTGGGATAGGGAACAAGGTTTAAGCATGAATTTTAAAATCCTCAATCAGCACTATGTAGCTCTAACCATGCTAATGGCACCCACAGGCTATATAGGTTCAGCTCCCCCTATTGAAAGGGTCCTAACACGTGTTAGCCGCACGAACCAGAAAAATTTAAGAAAGAACCAAAGCCACCGAGGATCCAACCATTCCAATATATATATATATAATGTGTGAACTGTACAGACGATCACCAAAACCCCTATACTACTTAACGTGGTTTCTAGTACCGATCCTCCCAGGACATCCACCTTTCACGGCGAGCTACACAACACCCTTCAAGATCAAATTAAAACCATTTACACACATTACTATCCATTAACCTAGGAGTCTTTTAATTAGGCATTTACCATTGGTATAGTCATACCAAAGAAAATTAAACTTGAAAGCCAATTCCATTTATGCCATACTAAAGGCAATTAGCCAAACTGACTCTAAAGTTTTCAATATAAAACCGTGTGGCCACCAAGGACTTTCAAAACTAATTTATGTTCTATTAACCTTTTATGTAATACAAGGTTTCAAAAGTGAAGTAGATTATGAATATACCCATGTTTTCAAACCAATTTCCCAAGTTGGTTTGAGGTTAAAGCCAATTCCAAAACCATTAAACTATAAAATTTAGGGAAACCCATGTTTTTTGTCCCAATTTCCATACCCATGCATATATTCAGTTCAAAAATCATAATATAAAGCATGAATAACAAATTCAAAAATCCATGAGAGATTAATTCATATTATAGCCATCCCAAATCCCTCAACCCATATTTAAAATCGAACCATTAAAACCATATGAATAATAATTAAATACATACTTTATATAAAAATCAATTTAGGGAACAGATACATGCCTAAAGACATCAAAATTTTTTGAGAAAAGACCACCAATAGAAGCCTAGATAATCAGGCCCTTGAAACCTGCCTTTTCTTGACTCTGATGTTTGAGAGGAGAGAGTATGTATTTGATTTTGATGATTTTATGTTAAAAGTATCAAAAAAGAGTTTTTAAGTTATGGGAAATGGTGGGATAAGAGGAAAAGACCACTATGTCCTTAATGAAAATAGACAAGAGATATAGCACTCAATCGTTACGGGTAGGGTAACGACTCATGATGACTGGTGAAAAGTCATCACCTTGACTCATCGCCTAAAGCCCTGAACCCCAATCCTTCATTGTTATGGTCACAAGTCACACTCCATGACTCATTACTAGATATTTCAACTCACATGATCTAAGTCGTGATCAAGATAGAATCTTAAGGCAACCTCACTAGTATGACTATAATTGGCACCCTATGACTCGTGAAGAGTGACAACGAATTATCACCTGAGATGTACTCTAGATAGTAATGGAAAAATCATAAAATTTTCAGAGGCTAAAAACCTAGGGTATTACATTACTCCTCAAAGACCATTCATCCTCGAATAAGGAGTTTGGATACCATTTTATACGAAAAGCAAGAAGGAATGCACACATATCCTAACGACAAATATAAAAGGCCACAATAAAGAGCACGAAAATCATACCTCAAGAATTTTCATTAGATGTGGAGAATAGGAATAGATATTTGGACTTTATTTCCTCTTCAGTTTCCTAAGTAGCTTCTTCCACCTTTTGATTCCTCCAAAGGACTTTCACTAAAGCAATATCTTTAGTCCTCAACCTATGAAATAGCCTATCCAGAAACTCAATAGGAACTTCCTCATATGACAAGGAATTCAAGATACCAATACCCTCTATAGGAACAATCGAAAAAGGATCACACACACACTTCTTAAACATTGACACATGGAAAATAGGTGAATAAAACCCAAAATTCATAGGCAACCCCAATTCATAAGCAGCATTCCTATCTCTACTCAAAATTTGATACAAACTAATATAACAGGGATTGAGTTTCCCTTTATTCCCAAACCTCATCACTCCTTTATTAGGAAAATCTTCCAAAAACACCAAATCGCTAACCTTAAACTCCAACTTCCTTCACCTCATGTACACATAGACATTTGGCGACTTTGGGTTGTCTTAAGCCAATATCAAATCACTTTTACCTTCTCAATGGATTGGTGAACTAAGTCAGGAAAAAACAACCTAGTCTCACCCATCTTGAACCACCTAATAAGAGACCTACATCTTCTACCATATAGAGCCTCAAAAGGAGCCATCTGAATAATTGAATAATAATTATTATTATGTGAAAACTCAATAAGAGGTAACTGATAAACCCAAATTCCCTTAAAATCAATCACGCATGCCCTTAGCATATCCACTAAAGTCTGGATAGTCCTCTCCACTTGTCAATCCATTTGAGGGTAGAAAGTAGTGCTAAGGTTAACCTTAGTCCCCAAACCTCTCTAAAATGAATTCCAAAAGTGAGAAGTAAACATCATACCTTGGACTGAAATGATGGAACCTGACACCCCATGCAACTTGACAATTTCCTAAATAAACAACTTGGTATAATCCTCTCCAGAGTAGTTAGTTCTCATATACAAGAGGTGAGAAGACTTAGTCATCCTATCCAGAATGACCCAAATCAAATCATATTAATTCTAATAGCTCAGAAGACCCATAGTAAAATCCATGTTGATCATCTCCCACTTTCACACGGGAATCTTTATCTCTTGAGACATGCCACCAGGCCTTAAGTGTTCTACCTTAACCTATTGATAGACCACGTACTTAGCCACAAAATTTACCATATTTTTTTTCATATTGTTCCACCAACATATATGTTTCAAGTAATGATACATCTTCATCGAACCCGAATGAACTTCGTACCTTGACTCATGAGCCTCAGTCAACATCCTCTCTCGCAACCCATCAACATCAGGAACACACAGCCTACCTTGATACCTCATGATACAATCTCCCCCAATCTTGAATTCCATAACTTTCTGTTACCCCTATTTTTCTTAATATACATTAGAATAGGGTCCAAAACCTATTTCTCCTTCAACTAGCACTAAAAGATAATTTAACCACTTCTTAAACAAGTACTCCTCCATTCTCGGAGTCCAAAAGATGAACTTCCAAGTTAGCCAACTCATGAATATCCTTCACTAACCCTCTTTTCTCCTCTTCCACATGTGATAATCTTCATATAGACAACCTGCTAAGAGCATCAGCAATTATATTAGCTTTACCTAAATGATAGTGTAGACTCATATTATAATCCTTAAGCAATACAAGCCACCACCTCTACTTGAGATTAAACTCCTTCAGGGTAAACAGATACTTAGAGATCTTATGATCTAAATAAATTTCCATATGCACCTTATACAAATAATGGTGCCAAATCTTTAAAGGTATGACCACAGCCGCTAACTCCAGTCATGAGTCAAATTCTTCTTCTCATGAATCTTAAACTTCCTGGAAGCATTGTCCACAACCATACCATAATGCATCAATATACAACCAAGTCCCATACAGGATGCATCATAATAAACAACAAAACCATTGGTACCCTAGGGTAGGTCAAAACTAGTTCAGAAGTTAACTTATTCTTCCCTTCTAAAAATTACCCTCACAAGCATCGGCCATAAGAACATCATGTTTTTTTAGTCAACTTAGTCAACGAAGAAGTAATAGAAGAGAAAATCTCCATAAACCTCCTATAATACGTAGTTAAGCCCAAAAAGCTCCTAATATTAGTTGGAGTCATGGAAATAAGCAACCTCTTAACTGCCTCAACCTTCTCTAGGTGCATTATGATCACTTTACTAGAAACAACATGCCTAAGATAAGTCATAATGCTCAACTAGAACTCATACTTAGAAAATTTTGCATACAACATCTGATCCTTAAGAGTATGCAACACAATTTAGAGGTAATTGGCATGATCCTCCTCACTCTAAGAATACACCAAGATATCATCTATAAACACTATCACAAACAAATCTAAAAACTATCTAAACACCTGGTTCATATGATTCATAAAAGCAGCCAGAGAGTTAGTCAACCCAAATGACATAACCAGGAATTCATAATGACCATATCGAGTTCAAAAGATAGTCTTGGGAATATCAATTTCTTGAATCATCAACTGATGAGAAACCAAACAAAGGTCAGTCTTAGATAAGCATCTAGCACCCTAAAGTTGGTCAAAAAGATTATCAATCCTAGGAAGAGGATACTTATTCTTCAATGTAACTTTATTCAGTTGACTATAGTCTATACACATCCGAAGATACCCATCCTTCTTATTCACATAAAGTAAGAATCACCCTATGAAGAAATACTAAGATGGATAAAACCTTTATCAATAAGATCGTTTAACTTCTTTTTTAGCTCCTTTAACTCCGTCGGAGCCATCCTATAAGGAGGAATATAAATAGGATAAGTATCTAATAGAAGATTAATCCCAAACCTAGAGAGGAATGCCCTAAAAACAATGATCACCAGGCGACTTTGGATAAGAGCAAAAGCCGAAGGAATATAAACTAGATCTTCTCTAAATCTTCTTCTTGCTTTATTGTCTACTATCTATCCCAATAATTTTTTACCTCCATCCTGCCCTGATTACCTAAACTTTTTTTTTCTCTCTCTCTCATCTCTGTCTATCTCTTTTTCATCTTCTGCATGCTACAAATAAACCATAATTCTAGAGATATCCATGTCATTGTTAAACATAGTATCCTTAAACTCTAATACTAAGTCATCGAATAACCAAGAATCAAATTTTCTCATGTTTCCTCATATCGAAGACACCAACTCTGGAGCATAACGAGACAACTGCTGAAATTTCAAAGCATACTCCTTCACACTCATCTTCCTTTACTTCAGATCCACAAACTCCTTAGCCTTAGCTTTTCTCAACTCCTCAGGAAATAAATGATTAAGAAAGGAACCCAAAAACTCATCCCATAAAGCTAGATCTATATCATCACCTCTCAACTGCTCCCATTCCTCATACCACTGATAAGTTATATTTTCAACTTGTATGCAGTGAACTCCATACCCGCAAAATCAATAGCATGCATCACCCTAAGTAGCTTCTCCATTTAATTAACTTACCTTTAACAATCTTTCTCAACCTTAGATCCTATGAAGGCTGGGGGATTCATCCATATAAATTGGCCAACTTAGGTGACCTCAAAAGATGGAGCAATAGAACCAACACAGTCAGACATGTCCAAGTACTGCTTGAACACCCTGTTCATCAAGTCCATAAAAACTGCAGGATCATTCGTTAGTCCAAAAGACATAACTATAAATTTAAAGTGACCATACCAAGTTGTAAAGAACATCTTCAGAATGTCACATTCTCTGACTCTGAGCTACTGATAGTCGGATCTGATGTCTATCTTAGAGAAATAATTTAATCCCTTAAGTTGGTCAAACAAGTCATCAATCTTGGGGAGAGGATACTTATTCTTAATTGTGACTTTGTTTAACTGATGATAGTTTATGAACATTCTAAGAGAACCATCTTTATTCTGCACAAAGAGAACTGGAGCACCTTATGGGGAAATACTAGGCCTGATGAAACCCTTATATAGAAGATCTTTTAACCATTCTTTCAATTCCTTAAACTTAGTTGGAGCCATTCTATAAGGTGGAATTTAAATAGGTTGTATATCCAGGAGCATATCAATTCTGAAGTCGATTTTCCTTTTGGGAGAAACTCTGGGAAGATCTTCAGGAAATACATATGGAAACTCATTCAATATTTGAACTAATTCAAGACTCAAGGTTTTGGAACTTGAGTCTTTCACTCAAACAAGATAATAAATACAACCCTTAGAGATCTTCTTCCTTTCCATAAGGTAAGAGACGAGTTAACCTATAGGCACTAAGGTTATACCCCTCCATTTTATGATTGGTTCATTAGAGAACTGAAACTAGATGATTGTATTTTTATAATCAACTAATGCATAAAAAGAGTGGATCTAATCTATGCTGAAAATGACATCAAAATAAGTCATCTTTAACTCTACAAGGTTAACTGAGGTAACTTTTTGGGACACTGTGACTGGGAAATTTCTGTTTATCTATCTGGCTATAATGGAACAACCTATTGGAGCAGACACTAAGAAAGGTTCTACTAATATTTTGGGACTAATGCTAAAGTCTATAGTAGGGAGTCACAAAGAAAAGTATGGCTCCAGGATCTAATAATGCATAAACATGAAGGTAACAGACTCATAACGTACCTGTAACCACATCAAGAGAACCTTTCTGATCCTGTCGAGTCTGAGGAGCATAGAGATAGTTTTGAAACTACCTATTGTTTGCACTGGAAGTGGAATTCCGCTAATCTAGGTGATCTAATAGAGCTAATAAAAAGTTAGACTGGCCCAATTATTGAAAATCTTTTTCCTTCTAGCATACTGCTGGACACTCTCTGATTTTCTGACCTATCTTGCCATATCCAAAATATGCATTTATGTCAGCCATGCACTCACCCTTGTGGTTCTTACTATATATCCTACATATTGGGATGGTGCAGCCACTATTAATTCTATATTGGGGCATAGATCCTGGTGCCCTATCATGATTTTCCTGCCTAATCTTAGGTACTAGAGAACTAGCATAAGATGGGGACTGGGCTAAAAGTTTTTGGTAGAACTAAGAGTGATTGCCACCATTTGACCTCTATTGAGAGAAATTGAAACTACAAGTTTAGTCCCTCATAACCTTTCTTTCTTTTTCCTTGAGCTTCTCCTCCTCAATCTATTGAGCATGAATGATCAGTTTAGAAAGGTTCATCTCCTTTATCAACATAAATATCCTACACTCCTTGATGGTATCTTCAAAAACTTTAGACACAAACTTACTCATTGTGGACCAAGTATTGGCCACCATAGTTGGAGTATACCTTTCCAACTGAGTAAATTTGAGTAAATACTCCTTCACACTCATTTTACCCTATTTTAGATTAATGAACTTCTACACCTTGACCTCCTTCAACTCAAGTGGGAAAAACCTCTCCAATAAAGTAGTAGCAAACTCATCCCACTCTACAGGCCCTATATCTGTGCCTTTATCCTCTTTTCACTGCTTAACCTATGTGTGAGCCACCCTTAGTAATTGATAAGAAGCTAAGTCAACACTCTCACTCAGAGTAACACCCATTATAGTAGTCACCTTTTGGACATAGTCTAAGAAATCTTGGGTATCTTCATCAGAATTGGATTCAAAAAAATTAGAGGATTCATCCAAGTGAAATCTCAGATTCTAGATGTGGTTGTAGTAACTATGGGGCTGGATGAAGCAACTGGCTATTGATTATTATATACAACCATGGATTAGGCTGGTGTTATAATAGTAGCCCTAAATTCAGCGTAAGAGACCTACTCATTCAGAGGGTCTTCGGGAATAGGTGGGGTGGGATGGTCCCTATTTCTTCTTCTATTAGCCCTTCTAGGAGGTATTTTCTGTAAATGGTAGAGAATGAGTTAGAGGAAGAAGTTTAACAGAGCTTACACTCCATCATACGACATGAATACTTAAAGAAGGAAAACTTTCATAAAATATTTCATAGCCTCTCGCCCATAAGTGTGTCACGCTTTACGCCTATGAATAATACTCTACTTAATACAACTTTCAGACACCCTAGGATACTCTAAACCTTGTTCTCTGATACCAAGTTTGTAACAACCCGAGACTAACCCTAGTCATAACACGGAGCTTAACATATGAACCCAAGCTAACCCATGATCTAGCACAAGCTGTGAATACTAAAAAAGGATAATAAAATACTGTGCAGAAGTCTTTTAAAAATCAAATATCTGAATAATAAAAATATGTTAAGTGTACTAAAATCATCACTGATGGACCATTCTAACTGTCTATCTATCTGAAAGCCTCTAAATATGATGAGCTATTAGGGTAGGTCCCCAAGTAACGCTGACTACTGAATTAACATTAAATAAAGTACCAAAAAGCATTATAAGTAATATGTCTAGTCCTTGACTGATAAGGACTCACCAATGTTGTTGTCAAGTGCTATAGAAATGTACTACGTATGATCTGGGAATAGAGTGTTAGAACCTATATTATGAAATCAATATAGCATAATAGAGAGTATGCAATCAGTACTTTGAATATACTGGTAGGTGTTTTAGGAACTAACTGACTTACATATATATATATTGATCATGAATGCATGAATATGTAAGACGAATACAAGACTAAGCATAAACATGTACTGGAATAATCTAAATAACTGATAGTTGATATATGAACACTTTGACATGAAAACTTGAAGAAATACAATCTGAATACTAAACTAAAATTGTGGGAGCTAACATTTAACCAATATGCCCTAATCTGAGCTACTTGGGTTCCAATCTGTAACCACAGTGGGAAGGGTGTCAGTACCTTACAAAGGGTAATAATACGGGCTGTGTGGATCCACTATACTGATGTCTCAAATGACTAGGGTTTCACACTATGCTAGTAGGTACACCTAAGAGAGTATCAACCCTATACTAGAAGGAATACCTTTTATATCCTATGTTATCTATACAGTTATGGAACTTAGAAAATACTACTAAAAATCTTACCCTAAACTGGTAAGTAAGCCTTGATCACTAGGTTTGCTTGGTGCTAAGTACTACTCCCAACTGAACCGGCACTAATACTGACAAAAGATTAACATGATTCAACACTGATAAATGCTCAACATGATAAAAATCAAATTATAATAATAGTATCATGATCTGAATGATTTGTAACCTGACATCTTAAACATTAATAAGTATGTAGGTGTCGGGTGTTCATACCCGCCAGCATTGAAAATGCATCAAGTATGGAATTATCAAAATCATGACATTATAGGTAAATTTCATGAACTATAAAAAATCTCGTCTAACTGTGGGGGTTATTTTAACCTTTATAAAATTATATGAAATACGGGGGTTAAATATGTGTCACAAAAAACTATATATTTGTGGGGGTTTTAACCCCCACTATGCATCATAAAAATAATGCCTAAACTGTTGCCTCATTTTTTCATAAAAATAAAAAAAATTCCCCTCTTTTTTTTAATTGCCCCCAAAATATGCATCTAAACTCATCAAAATAATTTTTAATTTTCAAAATATTTTCCCCAAAACTAAGATAAAGTCTCTCTCTCATTTTTCTCCAAAACCTATAGACTTCGGCCAGTAATTTCTACATCTCTGTCGGCCATTGCTACTCCAATGTCTCCGATCGGCCATTGCTACTTTGGCCAAGTAAATGCTACACTCCTTAACCTTAATTTTCTATATTTGTGTGGGGTTTTATCAATGAGATATTTGAACACTTACTATTTACTAAATTTATAAATTGCTTCCTATTGCTCAGAGAATTTGAGAATGACAAAATAATATAATCTTTCTTGTAGGCAGTTAATGCATATTCTTTGTCTAAATTAAGAAGTGAGCTTGGGAACTAGTTAATGCACTATTTTGTTTTAATTTTTGTAATGCCTTTATTTGTGTGATTTTTGGTTGATGTATTGTTGTGTTGTAGTATATAGGATAATTGTGTGGACTTGTTATGCGGTTAGAGTTTATCTATTATTTTATACTTCTCTTTCAACTTATTTTGGAAGAATTTGAGAGGTATTATTCAAAATAGAGTTAAGAGTTCATTTTCATTTTTGTTTCTGTGTGATTGGTAGAGACTTGGGTTAATTAATCCGACATGAGCATTATAATGTTTGGTCAAGTTTTTTATTCTAAGAGGCTATTGTTTTCATCCACTTGTTTCTTTTAATTTTGTGAAGCCCTTATTAACACAACCATTCCAATTCATCTAATAGCCATTCCAAATCCCTCAACCCATATTCAAAATCCAACCATTAAAAATACATGGATAATAATTAAGCACATGTTTGTATAAAAATCAATTTTGGGAAGAGATACATGCCTGAATACACCAAGAATTTTTTAGAAAAGATCACCAAAGGAAGCCTAGATAATCAAGCCCTTGATACCCTAGATTTTCTTGACTTTAAAGTTTGGAAGGAGAGAATTAGTGTTTAATTTTGATGATTTTATATTAAATGGGTAAAGAGAGGGGCTTAAAGTCATGGGAAATAGTGGGTACCAAAAAAAGACCACAATGCCCTTAATAAAAATAGGTAGGAAATATAGAGCCCAGTCATTATGAGTAGGGTAACGACTGGTGATGAGTCATCGCATTGACTCATCACTTAAAGCCCCAAACTCCGACCCTTCACTCTATGGTCATGAGTCACACTTCACAACTCGTGACCAGACATTATAACTTAGAGGGTCTAAGTTTTGAATAAGACAAAATCCTAGGAAAACCTCACTGGCATGACTATTATTGGCACCCTATAATTCATGAAGAGTTACTACGACTCATCATCTGAGCTGTACTCCAGACTGTAATGGAAAAAATCATGAAATTTTTAGAGTCCAAAAATCTAGGGTATTATAGAAGTGGATAAGTGTGGGGAGGAGAGAAAACATCCAAATTACCTCTTTAAACTCTCTCATGGAGTTTCGCAAACCAATAATTTAAGCCCATTATTGAGGAACATAAAGAGCAGATTGAAAAGGTAAGAGTGAAAAAAGTTGTAGACCTGGAGAGTTAGCACTCCAGAGGTTAGAAAAGAACAAGATAATGGGATCTAAGTATGTAATACCACATATTATCCTAGGCTCATTTCCAGCTCCTAGTCGTGTGTTTAAGGGGTCCAAGGCATAAATTTTACATTAAGATGATGGACTTAACCATTGTAAGAACCCAAAGAATTCAAGGATTTTATTTTTGGGCTTCTCGAGTCAAAAATGTTGATTTGTGAATTGAAATATGTTTAGGGGTGTTAAAGGGGTCATCCAAGACAGTTTTAGAATTTAATTAGAGAGGTTCAGGGTGATTTTGGACCTCGGAGGCAGTAAGCCTCCGCGATATTGGCATGTCAAAGAGGTTAGCCTCCACGATAACCTCCATGAAACAAATATTGGACCTCTATATAAGCTTCGTGATGCGAAGGTTAACCTTCATTATAACCTCCATGACACAGATGTTGTATTTGCCTGCTTTCTTAATTAAAAATCCATGGGGCATTTTAGTATTTCCCTCTCACCCCCAAAAATCTAAATAATGAATTAGAACCCCAAGAGGGGAATCAATTGCCTATTACCCATCAGTTTTCATATGTTAGAAATCTCTTCCCCTTTCCCAAGAACTGAAATTAAAGTTTCTCCTTAAGGATTCAAGCATACAAGGTTCCAATTCCAAGCTTCTTCTCCAAGAATTCAAGTAATTAAGGTATATGGGGTATTCATCAATGGGTTCCTTCCACCCATTAAGTCCCAAAAATTCTTTTTTGTTCAAGTATGAATTTTACCCTCTTTTATGAACAAAATCAATGTTAATTATAAAATTGATCTGTGTTTCCTTAGTAGTTTAAAATTTAAGACATGCTAATAAGCTTTCTCATGCAAATTATCCTCTTAAATGATTCGAGTGACAATCACCTATGTCATGATAAGTTAATACCATGTCAATTTATCGTGTTATAAATTAAACCATGTGATCATGTTGTCATCCCAAGTTTAACATATTCCCATGTTCAAATTTATGCAATTCATCAATTTAAGGAAATGTATTATGTTTTGGGTCTCTGAATCATGACTTTCTACCTTTTTTTAAATAATGTTATCGTGTTTAAAATGTCATTCAGTGTTGGCGGGTTATGAACACTTTATACCTATGTGTTTACACATGTTTCATATTTTAAAGTAATAAGTCAATCAAAACATAATTTCATTATCACTGTTTGTTATGATCATGCTGAGCACTATCAGTCATGATACCCAGTTGACCTTAGTCAGAACCAGTGTCAGATTTGTTGGGAGTAGGATTTAGCACTTAGTGAACCTAGAGATAGGGGCTCACCTTCTAGTTGAGGGTGTGACCTTTATTATCAATCCCTGAGTTCCAGAACTACATAGAAGATGCAGGTTTTGAGAGATCATCCTACCAGATAAGAGTTGACACTCTCTTAGGGCACCTACCAGTAGAGAGTGACTTCTTTGTCCTTCGGGATGCCATTTTAGTGGATCCACATAGCCAGTGTTGGTACCCGTAGCAAGGTACTAACACCCTTCCAACTAGGGGTTATAAGTTGGACCCCGATTATCTCAAATTGGGGCATCCGATTATATGATAGCTCCCATAATTTCAGTTAGTACTCAGTCTATATCAGTTCAGGTTTATTTGACCAAGTAATTAGATTACCACTTATTCAGTCAGTTGGTTTTACAAATTATCTCAGTACATACTTTACTTGATCTTGCATTCTCATTTTGACTTGTTCATGTGTTCGTGTTTAATTTCCATATGTATTTTAGTTAGTCCTTACCTTACATACCAGTATATTCAAAGTACTGATCCCATACTCTTCTTGTGCGCTATGTTGTCTTATAACATAACTTCGGATACTCAGTTCCCTAATCATCCATAGACAACTTAGTACCTCTCAGTAGCAGTAGTGGTGAGTCCTTAATCATTGAGGATAAGATGTTTTTCTTAAGTTATCTTTAGTACTTTCTTTATCTCAGATAATTGGAGTTAGTTGGGGGTTTGTCCCATCAATTCCTTATGTTTTAGAGGCTTGTAGATAGTCAGTCTACTTTTTAGTTTTATTAGTTGTTCAAATATGTTGACTTATATTTCATTATTACATTCTATTAGACTTTATCATTTTATCTTCTTCACATGATGTTTCATTATTATTTTATTTAGTGTTCATAATAGGTACTCGATCATGGGTTAGGTTGGGGTCACTTGAGATTCTAAGCACTGTATCATGACTAAGGGTAGCCTCGGGTCATGAAAAAACTTGTTATCAGAGCCAAAGTTTTTAAAGTATCCTAAGGTGTCTGAAAACCATGTTGAGTAGAGTCTTTTGCATCTTTGTAAAATGCATCACACTTATGGTCAAGAGGCTATGAGATGTTTTAGGAAAATTTTCCTTTCTTTCGGTATTTGTGTCATACAAAAGAGCATGATATCTATTAAATTTCCTCTTTCTATCTCATCTTTCATTCTTTTTATAGAAAATTCCTCCCAGAAGAAATAACAAAAGAAGGAACGGGGATCAACCTGCACCACTACCTGTTCAGGAAGATCCCCAAAATGACCATTTTTCTCATGCTAAATTCACGGACAATTTCACCACTTTGTCCCATTCTATGGATGCTCTGAATAACTAGCAAGTTGTTTCTCTATCCAATCTAGTGATGAATATAGTTGCAATAAAGATCTAAGACTTCATTGGGATGAATCCCCTTTTATTTTCTGGATCCAAGTCTGAGGAGGATCTATAATAGTTTCTGGATGGTAAGCAGAAGGTGACAGACTTCATGGGATTTATTGCTAATGAGAGAACTAATTTAGTTACCTATCAGTTGTAGGGAGTAGCTCATACTTGGTTCAAGTAGTGGAAGAAGGATAAAGGGGTTAAGGTAGGGCCTATAGAGTGGGAAGAGTTTTCCATGACCTTTTTAGATAGGTTCTTCCCACTAGAGATGAGAGAGGCTAAGGTTTAGGAGTTCATCAATCTGAAGCAAGGTAACATGAGTGTGAGAGAATACTCACTCAACTTTACTCATTTGATGACGTATGCTCTAGATATGATGTTGATTCTAGGTCCAGGATGAGTAAGTTTTTATGTGGTATGTCTAATAGTGTTGTAAGGAGTATAGGACTACCATATTAATTAAGGAGATGGACCATTCTACGATGATGATTCATGCTTAGAAGATTAAGAAGGAGAAGCTTAAGAAAAGGGAAAGAGAGAATAAGAGGGCCAGAATAGGAAGCTTTAATTTTTTGTAGTAAGGTTGGAAAGTGGAAATCATTCTTAATTCACCCAAAATTTTCAAATCTAGCTCTATCTTTAACCAGTACTTCTGGGCCTAAGTTTAGACTGGATAGTTGGGATAGAGCGCCAGGCTCAAAGTCCTAGGGTAGTGGAAACAGTGGTTATACTAATCCTCTTTGTAGGAAGTGTGGTAAGAATCATCTAGGTGAGTCCAGGGCAGGTAGTGAAGTGTGTTATGGATATGGAAATCTAGGCCACAGGACCAGGAATTTCCCAATGGTTGGCCAAAAGGGAAAGGATGTTTATTAGTAAGGTCAGTCCAACTTTTATCAGCTCTAGAAGGTTGCCTAACTTAGCAGGGAGCCACCTCTAGTGCCACCAGTGGGCAGTGCCAAAATAGACTTTATGCTATCCAAACTCGTCATGATCAGGAGAGTTCTCTGGATGTGGTTACGGGTACACTACAAGTCTTCTATTTTTATATTTGTCCACTATTTTACCCTGGAGCCTTACTTTCCTTTGTGACTCCTTATATAGTGGTAGACTTTGATTTAGTCCCAATATATTAGTAGTATTTTTCTCAGTGTCTACCCCAATGGGTAAGTCTATTGTATCCAGATAGGTATACAGAAGTTGCTCGGTCATAGTGTCTTAGAAACTTATTTTAGTTGATCTTGTTGAGTTAGAGATGATTAATTTTGGCATCATTCTCATCATGGATTGGATCCACTCGTGTTATGCCTTAGTTGGTTGTAGAAATAGAATTGTTCAGTTTTATTTTCCCAATAAGCCCGTTATTTAATGAAGAGGTAGTACTTCAATGCCAATAAGTTAGTTTATCTACTATCTTAAGGCAAGGATGATGATATCCAATGGATGTATTTACCATCTCATCAGAGTCAAGCACTCAGATTCTAAAACTTCGAGTCTTATGTCTAGCTCCAGTAGTGAAAGAATTTCAAAAAGTATTCCTTAAAGATCTTCCCAGAGTTCCTCCCGAGAGGGGAATTGACTTTGGAATAGATCTCCCTCCAAACACCCAACCTATCTCAATTCCATCTTATAAAATGGCTCCAGCTGAGCTTAACGAAATAAAGGAACAGTTGAAGGAACTCTTAGATAAGGGTTTCATTATGCCTAGTATTTCTCCATAGGGTGTTCTAGTTCTATCTGTGTGCAAGAAAGATGATTCCCTCTGAATATGCCTTGACTACCATCAGTTGAACAAAGTAACAATCAAGAATAAGTATCCTCTCCCCAGAATCGATGACTTGTTCGACCAACTTTAAGGTACAACCTACTTTTCTAAGATAGACCTTGGATCCGGCTATCATCATCTTAAATCCGGAGAATGTGATATCCCAAAGATAGCTTTTAGATCTCGGTAGGGTCACTTTGAATTCCTAGTTATGTCTTTTGGACTAATGAATGCTCCAACAGCTTTTTGGACAGGATGAACAGGGTATTCAAGCAGTACTTGGACATGTTCACATAGTTTTCATAGATCACATCTTCGTATATTACCATTATTAAAAAGATCATGTAAACCTTTAAAGAATTGTATTGCAGACCCTTAAGGATCACCAGTTGTTTGTTAAGTTCAGTAAGTGAGAATTCTGGCTAAGATTAGTAGACTGCCTTGGCCATAGCATTTTCGGTGATGTCAATCGAGTTGATCCTTAAATGACCAAAGGGGTAAGAAATTCACCTAGACCCATCTCCCTATCAGATATTAGGAGATTTTTGGGTTCGGCTGGCTATTACAAATGGTTTGTTGAAGGGTTTTCTTCTATTTCATCTCCCATGTCTTGACTAACCCATAAGAAAGTCAAATTTTAGTGGTCAGATTCCTGTAAGAAGAGTTTTTAGGAGTTAAAGACTCAACACACTTCCACTACAATCTTGACTTTACTAAATGGCATATATGGGTTTGTAGTTTATTTTTATACTTCTAGAGTTGGTCTTGGTTGTGTGTTAATGCAGCGACGTAAGTGTAATACTCCGTACTTTTTCCTAGCTTACTTTAGCTTCTAGAGTGTTAAGGGTTAGCTTTGAAAATGAATAACCTTTGATACATAAATAACTTTCCAACTTTAAATTCTCTAATATGTAGAAAATTGAATAAGCTTTCCAACGATACCAATTTTTCCTTAATTAGATACCCGGTTGAGAAGTTATGGCATTTTTAGTAAAAGTAGCATGGCATTTAGGTAGGCACCGCATCGCGGTGAGGGACAAATTCACAATTGTCCGATTCAAGTTAAGAACCGTGATTAGCCCATGCCATGGTGAAAGTCAAGTTTCCCATTCGTCTTTTTTCCAATAAGGTGATGTGATTTCATCGCGTCGCGGTGATGGACAAAATGAGGCTCATACCTTTTCCAGTAGCCTAACGCAATAGCACCTCATCGCATTGATGGGAAAAATTAGAATTGTCCTTTTTCTAGTAAGCCACCGTGATAGCGGTGCATCGCGGTGGGATGCAAAATTGGGGTTTCAAGTTTTCGAGTTAAATTTTAATAGGGCAATCTAGTCAATTCCCAAGCCTCCAAATTGTGAATAACACAGAACTAAACCCATTCTAAGCCTATTATGCTCACCTTTAATCAACTTTCGCTCAAAGAAACCCTAGAACATCAAAACTTAAACCCATAAGGAATTCAAATTCCACCATTTTTCTTCCAAGATAACATAAGATTAAGGATTCCCAATTCAAGAACTTCAATAATTCATCTTCAAAAACACGAATAGGAATCTGAAATCACGTGTTCTCATCAATTGCATAAATTAAGGTATGTAGGGTTTATGAACAGGATTATTCTTTCATCCTTGTACCCAAAATTAGTTTTTGAAGATAATTTTATTGTAGTTTACAAGAGTTTCAAATTAGGGTTCATACCCAATATTGCTTATTAAAGGATTTTGAGTTTTCAAGTAATTTAGATGTTAAATTGCATGTTTATTTCAGTATTTTCATGCGTATTGCAGTAATTTCCAAATTTAGACTTGAATTATCAGTATTTTCATGATTTGATATAAAATAGATGAATGGGTTATTAGCCCTGGTTTGAATGTTGCTATTTCAAGAAGATTGTGCTTTTAAGCATTCCATGACTTGTTAGATTCAGATTTTGAACAAAGATTTGATCTTTTGATCTCAGCTTAGATATGGAATCCACATTACAGATTTAGCTACAGTTTACAATAAATAGACTTACAAGAGGTTTTCATAGTAAACCCCTGTATTATATTTTAAAAGTGGATTTCCAACAGAATGAGCATACAAATTTAAATGGAGTAGTATTTAGCACCGAGTTGGGTATTTCATATGCCCTAGAACTACTAGCCAATATAGGTTTAGATTAACAGATTTTTTCTATTTCTATATGGATGACAGATTCAAATATGATCACTTAGATTAGGTTATACTCCTTGGCAAGAGTATGACACCTCTCCCTAATGTGAGGTTTTCTCATAAGGGAACTAGACGTTATACACTATGATAGCTCACATAGTGTATGTCAGTTAGAAGAACCTCCTAAATAGAAAAGACTACAGAATAATCTTAATAGAACAACTTTCAAAAACTAAGTGTAATGGCTCATGATTTTATTCAGATATTGTTTTATATAAGTCATTAGCTACTATATTTCAGATTTCAGATATAAAAGTTAGTCCTTTCTACACTTAAATAACATGGTTTAAAGATAGAATAAAGTACAACTTATAGAACTAAATTTTATGACTCACTAGATTTATGAAGTATGTTTTGCTACTCATGATTACAAATTTTAGCTTTCAGATATTCCAGCTTACGTGATTCATTTACATTTAGCATCCATTCTTTTTGAAATTGGTATAAAATGTTGATATAATGTTCTACTTATGCATTCACCCCCAAATACTTAGTACAATCCAAAGTATTGATCCACATATACTTCTATGTGCTACATTGTCTTATAATGTAGGTTCAGGTACTCAGTTTCCGCAACGTGAGTGATTTCGAGCATCTCTATATACATCACGATAGTTGGAGAGTCATTCTAGTTTGGTGACCCAGTTTTTCAGCTTATTAATTTAGATGATTCAGTATTTTTAATTGGTTCAAGTCAGCTGGGGGATTGTCCCAGTGACTGTCTAGTTATTAGTAGTAGAGGCTTGTTAGACTGCTAGTTATGATTTAGTTTTTCTAGTATTGATTGTTCAAACTCTTAAACCTATTATTTCAAATATTATGATTTAGATAATTTTAGTTTAGCTTTGATAGATCTCAATATTTTAGCTTTTATGATATATCCATATTTCCTCGATATGGGTTTTAGATTTAGTAGAAGGAAGATAGGGTTAGCTTAAGGCTACTCATAGTCTTGAGCACCGTCTGACATCTCAAGACTAATTTTTGGGGCGTTACAAACTTGGTATTAGAGCCTAAGGTTTATAAGAGTCCTAGGGATTCATACAAGCCACGTTACGTAGAGTCTTGATCATGGGTGTGAAGTGCACCACAATTATGAGAAAGAGGTTACGAGACATTTTTAGGAAATCATCTCTTTCTTTCATGATCTATTGTTCTTATAGTATCTCTATCTACTTTTAACTCGTGCTCTTACAAGATAGTTGAATATGCCTCCTCGTTGAGCTAATGCCCACAAAATGATAACTAGCCACCCCAGCCTGCGAACCCTCTGAATGAGAATGTATCCTATGCTGAATTTTGGGTTTCCTTTCAAGCGTTGGCCCAGGCAGTGACTTTCTATGTTCAAGGAAACCATCAGGCGACAGTCTCACTTCAGTAGAATAAGGATTTAGCAGAAGCCAATATCTGAGACTTCATGCCAATGAATCCGCCAGAGTTCTTTGGGTTAAAAGCAGGTAAGGACCCGCAACTTTATTTAGATGAGGTAAAGAAGATCACCTAGATTATGTATGTTTCTGAGGAGAAGAGTGTAGATTTAGCATCCTATAGGTTGAAGGATATAGCATATGATTGGGTGGTTATGTGGAAGAATGGTAAAGGTAAGAATGCAGCTCCCATGAGATGGCAGGTATTTCAGGATGCATTTTTAGGTAGGTTCTTTCCGCGTGAAATTAGAAAATCTAGGATAGAGGAGTTTTTAAACCTGGGATAGGGCTCAATAACAGTGAAAAATTATTGCCTTAAGTTTAATCAGTTGTCTTAGTATTCCCCTGATACGATGTTCGACCCTAGGGCAAGTATGAGTAAGTTTGTTACTAGAGTATCTGGTTTGGTATTCAAGGGGTGTAAGACTTCCATGCTAATTGGGGACATGGATCTTGCTAGGTTGATGATTCATGCTTAGCAAATTGAGGTAGAGAAGTTGAAAGAGAGAAAGAGGGGAAATAAGAAAGCTAGAACTGGTCAGTTTAAGTATAGACAAATTAGATTGGAGGGGGAAATTATTCACTGTTTTAGAATCATTCATCTATGACAGTGCCATCTTTAGCTAGTGCCTCTTCTCCTAGAGCTATACAAAGCAGTGGGGTAAGATTTCTATGTCCTGATCTCAGAATAGTGTGAGTGGAAATCCCAATTATCCTTCGTGTTCTAAGTGTGGTAAGAATCATCCTGGTGAGTGTTTATTGGGACAAAAAGTTTGTTATGGTTGTGATAAGTTAGGTCATGGAATCAAAGAGTGTCTGCATGCTAAGTAAGAAAACAGGGATGTTTGTCCCCAGACTCAAGCTACTAGTGCACCAACTCCTCTAGGTTGCCTAGTCCCTCCTCAGGGTGCATCATCTAGTACCAGTGGTGGTCAACGCCAGAATCAGTTTGATGCTCTACCATCCCACCAAGAGCAGAAGGATTAGCCAGATGTTTTACGGGTATGCTTCATGTCTTTCATCTTGATATTTATGTATTGTTAGACCCTGGGTTAAGTTTCTCTTACCCATTATTTGCAGTAAATTTTGAAATAGGTCCTGAAAAAATCCCTGAGCCCTTCTTAGTTTCTACCCCAGTGGGCAAGTCAGTTGTTTCCAAATGGGTCTATAGAAAGTGTCCTATTACTGTCCTTCTAAAATCATGTTAGCATATTTAATAGATTTAGATATGCTTGAATTTGAACTTATTCTTGGTATGGATTGGCATTATTCCTATTATGTATCCATAGATTGTCGCACCGGAGTAGTGAAGTTTTAATTTCCAGATGAGCCAGTCTTTGAGTGGAAGGTTATTTAGTGCCTCCCAAAAGTCATTTCATATCTTATCTTAAATCCAAAAAGTTGATCTCTAAAGGGTGTATATACCATTTAGTTTGAGTCAAAGACACTAAGTCAGAGACTCCAACAATTTAGTCAGTCTGAGTAGTCAATGAGTTTCCTGATGTTTTTCCCAAAAATTTGCTAGGGGTACCTCCCGATAGGGAAAAATAATTCAGATTGACTTTATCCCAGATACTCAGCCAATCTCTAATCCTCCATATCGTATGGCTCCTGCTAATCTTAAAGATTTAACAGAGCATCTTAAATATCTCTTAGATAAAGGTTTCATATGGCCCAGTGTTTCTCCATGGGGCACTCCCATCATATTCATGCGAAAGAAAGATGGTTCGTAGGGATTGTGCAATAACTATCGCCAGCTGAATAAAGTAATAGTTAAAAATAGATATCTTCTCCCCAGAATTAATGACTTATTTTATCAACTCCAAGGTGCAAGTTACTTCTCCAAGATAGACCTTATATCTGGCTATCATCAACTTAGAGTAGGGGAATGTGATATCCCAAAGACAGCTTTCAGAACCCTTTATGGTCATTTAAAGTTTCTAGTCATGTCCTTTGGGCTAATAAATGCCCCAACAACTTTCACGGACTTGATGAACAGAGTATTCAAACAGTATCTGGACATGTTTTTCATAGTCTTTATAGATGATATTCTTGTCTACTCTCATAGTGAGGATGATCATGTAGATCACCTTAGAATTGTATTGCAAACTCTTAGAGATCGTCAGTTTTTCTCCAAATTTAGAAAATGTGAATTTTGGCTAAGGTCAGTAGCTTTCCTTGGTCATATTATTTCTAGCGAGGGCATTAGAGTTGATCCCCAAAAGATAGAAGAAGTAAGAAACTAGCCTAGACCAATCTCTCTGTCAGACATTAGAAGTTTCTTGGGTTTAGCTGGATATTATCGATGTTTGGTTGAGGGTTTCTCATATATTGCATCTACTATGTCTAGATTAATTCAGAAGAAAGTTAAGTTTCAGTGGTCAGATTCCTGTGAGAAGAGTTTTTAGGAGTTGAAGACTCGACTCACTTCAGTCCCAATTTTAGCATTACTTGATGGTACAGATGTATTTATTGTTTATTAGGGTGCCTCTAGAATTGATATGGGTTGTGTTTTGATTTAGTGAGGTAAGATTATAGCCTATGCCTCGAGACATCTTAAGCCTCATGAAAATAATTACACTACTCATGATCTTGAGTTAGCTGTTGTTGTGTTTGCTTTGAAAATCTAGAGGCACTATCTTTATTGGGTTCATGTTGATGTGTTTATGGATCACAAAATCTTATGGTATATGTTTACTCAGAGGGATTTAAATCTTCATCTGAGAAGGTAGTTATAATTATTGAAGGACTATGACATGAGTGTATTATATCATTCGGGCAAGACCAATATAGTGAAAGATGCCCTTAGTAGATTGTCCATGGGTAGTGTTGCTCATGTGGAGAGTGATAATAAGGAGCTAGTTTGGGAAGTTCACCAGTTAGCTAGATCGGGTATTCATTTGGTTGACTCAGTTGAAGGTAATATTTAGGTTCAGCGTAGTTCTGAATCTTTCCTAGTCTCTGAAGTGAAACAGAAGTAGGCTAAGGATTCTAGTTTGGTCAGACTGAATGAGTCAGTTAAACTCCAAAAGGTAGAGGTTTTCTCCCAAGGGGGAGATGGTGTGTTGATGTACTAGAGTAGATTGTGTGTTCTATGTGTTGATGATTTGAGCTAGCAGATTATGGAAAAAGTGCATAGTGCGTGTTATTTCATTCATCCAAGAGCCACCAAAATGTACTGTGACTTGCGGGAAATCTAAGGTGGAGTGATATAAAGAAAGATATAACAGAATTTGTAGCCAAGTGTGCAATTTGTCAATAGATTAAGGTAGAGCACCAAAGACCTGGTGGCACTTGCAGGAGTTTGGTATTCCCACTTGGAAGTGGGAAAATGTGAATATGGACTTTGTGACTGGATTACTCCGTTCGTACCGGCAGCATGATTTGATATGGGTTATTATAGACAGGTTGACCAAATCAATGCATTTCTTGCCAGTTCACACGTCCTACATAGTTGAAGATTATGCTAAGCTATATATCAGAGAGTTGGTTAGATTGCATGGAGTTTTGTTATGCATTATTTTTATAGGGGTACTCAGTTTACCTCTCAATTTTGGAAATCCTTTCAGAAGGGTCTTGGTACTTAAGTTCATCTCAGTTCAGCATTTCATCCACAGACAGATGCTCAAGCTGAGAGAACCATTCAGACCTTAGAGGATATGTTGAGGGAATGTGTTCTTGATTTCAAAGGCAGTTGGGATGACCACTTTCCATTCATTTAGTTCGCCTATAATAACAGTTACCATGCTAGTATTCAGATGGCCCCGTTTGAGGCTCTTTATGGGTAGAGATGTATACCACCAGTCGGTTGGTTTAAATTGGGTGAGGCCACTTTGATTGGGCCAGATATGGTATTTGAGGCCATGGAAAAAGTTCAGTTGATTCGAGAGAGATTGAAAGCAACTCAGATTCATCGAAAATATTATGTATACATAAGAAGGACAAATCTTGAGTTTAAAGTTGATGATCTTATTTATTTGAAAGTTTCACCCATGAAGGGAGTGAAGTGATTTGGCAAAAAGAGGAAGCTTAGTCCCTGTTATGTAGGTCCCTAGAGGGTTTTGAGTTGTGTTGGAAAGGTAGTGTATGAGCTTGATCTACCCGCGGACTTGTCGTCAGTTCATCTCGTGTTCCATGTGTCCGTATTGAAGAATGCATGGATGATTCAGCTATTGTAGTCCCTCTAGAGAATACAGATATTTAGAATAACCTTTCATATGAAGAACTTATAGTAGAGATTCCTGATCGTCAGATCTGTAGACTGAGGAACAAAGAAGTTTCCTTGGTTAAAGTTCTGTGGCGAAATTAGTACGTTGAGGGTGCTACTTAGGAAGCAGAAGAAGACATACATACCAAATATCCTCATCTCTTCTCCACGAACAAAGATTCATCCGAAGGTAATAGTCTTCCTTAATTCAGTTCTTTTCCAGTCTCAGATTCAGCCATATAGTTGTCCTTATGTAAATTTATGCACTCACGGATTATCTCAGTCGTTCAGTATGTTTTATATTTAGTCATGCAGTTTGATTCAGTTGTTCCTTTCAGCATATAGCCTCAAATTTCTCAATATTTTTAGTTTAACTAGCCACATTCGAGGATGAATATTCCTAAGAGGGAGATATTGTAATACCCCATACTTTTTCCTAGCTCAGTTTACCTTCTAGAGTGTCAAGGGTTATCTTTGAAAATGAAGAAACTTTGATACATATATAACTTTCCATATCTAGACCCTCCAATGTATAGAAAATTGAATTAGCTTTCCAACGATACCAATTTTGCCTTAATCCGACACTCGATTGAGAAGTTATGGAATTTTTAGTAAAAGAAGCATGCCATTTAGGAAGGTAATGCATCGCGGTGAGGGACAAATTAGCAATTGTATGATTCTAGTGAAGCACCGTGATTGGCTTACGTCGCGGTGAAAGTCCAGTTCTCATTCATCTTTTTTCTAGTAAGGCAACATGATTTCACCGCATTGCGGTGATGGACAAAATGGGGCTCGTCCCTTTTCCAGTAGCCCAATGCGATAGCATTGTATCGCATTGATGGGCAAAATTGGAATCATCCTTTTTCCAGTAAGCCACCGCGATAGCAGCACATCACGGTTGGATGCAAAATTTGGATTTCCAGTTTTTGAGTTAAATTTTAAAAGAGCAATCTAGTCAATTCCCAAGCTCCCAAATCGTGAAGATTAAACCCATTCTAAGCCTATTATCCTCACTTTTCATCAACTTTCTTTCAAATAAACCCTAGAACATAAAAACTTAATCCCAAAGGAATTCAAATTCCACCATTCTTCTTCCAAGATATCAAGATTAAGGATTCCCAATTCAAGAACCTCAAGAATTCAACTTCAAAAGCACAAATAGGAATCCAAAATCATGTCTTCTCATCAATTTCATCAATTAAGATATGTGGGGTTTATGAACAAGGATATTCTTTCATCCTTGTGACCAAAATTAGTTTTTGAAGATAATTTTACATGAGTTTACGTGAGTTTCAAATTTGGGTTCATACCCAATATTGCTAATTGAAGGATTTTGAGATCTTCACGTGATTAAGATGTTGAATTGCATATTTATTTTAGTATTTTCATGTGTATTGCAGTAATTTCCAGATTTAGACTTGAATTATCAATTTTATCATGATTTGATATGAAATAGATGCATGGGTTACTAGCCTTAGTTTGAATGTTGTTATTTGAAGAAGATTATTCTTTTAAGCATCCCATGACTTGTTATATTTAGATTTTGAACAAAGATTATATATTTTGATCTCAGCTTAGATATGGAATCCACTTTACAGATTTAGCTACAGTTTACAGTAAACGAACTTATAAGAGGTTTTCATTGTAAACTCCTATATTAGATTTTAAAAGTGGATTTCCAATAGAATGAGCAAATAGATTTAAAGGGAGTAGTATTTATCACCGAGTTGGGTATTTCATATGCCCTATAACTACGAGCCAATGTAGGTTCAGATTAACAGATTTTTCCCATTTCTATATGGATGACAGATATAGATGTGATCACTTTGAATAGGTTATACTACTTAGCAAGAGTATGACACCTTTCCCCAACATGAGGTTTTCCCATAAGGTAAATAGATGTTGGACACTATGATAACTCATATATTATATGTCGGTTAGAGAATCTCCCTAATATAAAAGACTACAAAAATAATCGTAACAAAACAGCTTTCAAAAACTAAGTTTAAAGGCTCACAATTTTATTCAGATATTGTTTTAGATTTCAAATATAAAAGTGAGTCCTTTCTGCACTTAGACAACATGATTTAAAGATACAATACAAGTACAGCTTTTAGAACTAAATGTTATGACTCACTAGATTTATGCAGTTTATTTTGCTACTCATGATTACCGATTTCAACTTTCAAATATTCCAGCTTATGTTAGTCTTTTACATTTACCATGGATTCTTTTGCATATTGGTATAAAATGTTTATATAATGTTTTACTTATGAATTCACCCCTATATACTCAGTACAATCTAAAGTATTAATCAACATTTACATCTACGCGCTACATTATCTCATAATGTAGGTTCAAGTGCTCAGTTTTTACAGAGTGAGTGATTTCAAGCATCTCCATCTACATCCCGATAGTTGGGAGTCCTCATAGTTTGGGGACCCAATTATTTAGTTTTTCTTCTTATTAGTTTAGATTATTCAGTATTTTCAGTCGGTTCGAGTCAGCTGGGGGATTATCCCAGTGACTCTCTAGTTATTAGTAGTAGAGGGTTGTTAGAATGCTAGTTATGATTCAAATTTTCTAGTATTGATTGTTCAGACTCTTAAGTCTATTATTTCAGATATTATGATTCAAATAATTTCAGTTTAGCCTAGACAGATCTCAATATTTTAGCTTTGATGATATATCCATATTTTCTCTATATGGGTTTCAGATTTAGTAGAAGGCAGACAAGGTTAGCTTAAGGATACTCATAGTCTTGAGCATTGTGTGACATTTCGAGACCTATTTTCAAGGCATTACAGTAAGGTTTAGCCTATTCCTCAATACATCTTAAACCCCATGAGATGAATTACTCAACCCATGACATTGAGTTAGGAGCAGTTTTTTGGCCTTAAAGATTTGAAGGCATTACCTTTATGGGGTTCATGTTGATGAGTTTATGGATCATAAGTGTCTACAGTATGTGATCACATAGAAAGACCTAAATTTTAGTTAGAGAAGATGGCTTGAATTGTTAAAGACTATGATATGAGTATTGTATCACCCGAGTAAGTCCAATATAGCGAGGGATGCCCTTAGTAGATTAGCTATGGAAAGTGTTGTGCATATTGAGGATGATAAGAAGGAGTTAGTCTATGAGATTCATTATCTTGCTAGGTTAGTTGTTTGGCTGGTTGATTTGGATGAAGGTAGTATATGGGTCCAAAATGGTTTGAAATCTTTGTTACCAAAGTGAAAGAAAAGCAAGACAGGGATCCTATTGTGGTCAAGTTGAAGAAGGCAGTTAGGGATCAGAAGGTTAACTTTTTCTCCCAAGGGGGAGATGGTATGCTATGTTCTCAAGGTAGGTTATATGTTTTGTGTGTTGATGGTTTGAGATAGTGAATACTAGATGAAGGGCATGGTGCGTGATATTCTATCCACCCAGGAGTCACTAATAGGTATCGTGATTTGTAGGAACTCTATTGGTGGAGTGGTATGAAGAAAGATATTGCAGAATTTTTAGCTAAGTGCTTGAATTGTTAACAGGTTAAGGTTGAGCTCCAGAGGCCTAGTGGTACACTCCAGGAGTTTAGTATCCATACTTGGAAGTGGGATGAGCTAAACATGGATTTTGTGACATGGTTGCCTCGTACACATTTTCAATATGACTTGATTTGGGTCATTATAGATTGAATGACCAAGTCAGCCCATTTTTTGCCAGTTCATACTTCGTATTCAGCTGAGGATTATGCTAGACTCTATCTCAGGGAGTTGGTAAAGTTTCATGGGGTTCCTTTGACAATTATTTCACATAGAGGTACTCAGTTTACCTCTCACTTTTGGAAGGCTTTTCAGAAGGGTATTGGTACCCAAGTCCATCTCAGTACAACTTTTTATCCTCAAACAGATAGTTAGGCAGAGTGGACCATTCAAACTTTAGAAGATATGTTGAGGGATTTTGTTATTGACTTTACGGGTAGTTGAGATGACCACTACCTTTTATTGAGTTTGCCTACAACAATATCTATCACTCTAGTATTCATATTGATTCATTTAAGGCTCTCAATAGAAAGAGATGTAGATATCCTATTGGTTGGTTTGAAGTAGGCGAGGCTTCTATGATAGGGCCAGATTTAGTAATTTAGGTTATAGAGGAAGTTCAGTTGATCCGGAAAAGGCTAAAAATAGACAAGAATTGTAATAAATCTTATACAAATGTGAGGAGAAGATATCTTAAGTTTGACATTGGTGACTTGGTTTATTTGAAGATTTTTCCCATGAAAGGGGTGAAGAGAATTGGAAAGAAGGGAAAACTCAGTCCCCGCTATGTTGGCCTATATAGAATTTTGAGCCATTTTGGAAAGGTAGCTTATAAGTTAGAGTTGCATGCAGATTTGGCATCAGTGCATCTAGTGTTTCATGTTTCTTCTCTAAAGAAATATATTGGTAACTCAGCTGCTATTGTTCCTTTAGAGAGTATGGATTTGAAAGATAGTCTCTCATACGAAAAAGTCCTAATTGAGATCCTTGACCGTCAGATTCATAGGTTGAGGAATAAAGAAGTTCTTTGGTTAAGGTTCTATGGCAAAATTAGTCCATTAACAGAGCTACTTGGGAAGTAGAAGTAGATATGCAAGCCAAGTATCCTCATCTTTTTTCCATAAATTCGTATCTAGCTTGAGGTAATGGTTCTCCTATCTCTCATTTTCTATCTCATCTATATAAACAACCTTATGTCATTGCATGCATTCATAAATTCAGTTCAGTCCATGTATCATGTTTCAGACTCAGTTATTTAATCATGATTCGGCTCATAAGTATTCAGTACATGATCTCATCTTTCTTAGTATCTCATATTAAATAGCTTTATTTTAGTATGAATGATCCCAAGGAGGGATATTGTAATACCTCGTATGATCCTAGGCTCGTTTCCAGCTCTTAGTTTTATGTTTAAGGGGTCTAAGGCATAAATTTACAGTAAGTATAAGGTAATTAACCATTTTAAGACCCCAAGAATTCAAGGATTATACTTTTTTCCTTCACAAGTCTGAAACGTCGATTAGTGGGATAAAATAAGTTTATGGGTGTTAAAAGGGACATTCGGGAGAGTTTTATAATTTTTGGGAGAGGTTCGGGGTAATTTAGGACCTCGGAGGCAGTAAGCCTCTATGATATTGGTGTGTCATGGAGGTTAGACTCCACAATAACCTCTCTGACATGGAGGTTAGACCTCCGCGATAAGCTCCATGATATGGAGGTTAGCCTCCATGATAATATTTGTAACGTGGAGCCTGTATTTTCTTGCTTTCTTAATTAAAAATACAAGGGGCATTTTGATCTTTCCCCCTTACCACAAACATCCAAATGATGAACTAAAACTCCAATAGGGGCATCAATTTCCCATTACCCATCAGTTTTCATACGTAAAAAACTCTTCTCCTTACCCAAAAATAGAAATTCAAGTTTCTTCTCAAGGATTCAAGCATACAAGGTTCCAATTCATAGCTTCTTCTCCAAGAATTAAAGTAATTAAGGTATAATGGGTATTTATCAATGGGTTCCTTTCACCTATTAAGACCCAAAAATTCCCTTTTGTTCAGGTATGAATTTTACCTTCTTTTATGAATAAAATCAATGTTAATTATAAAATTTATCCATGTTTCCTTAGTAGATTTAAATTCAAGCCATGCTACTAATCTTTCCCATGTAAATTATGCTCTAATACGATTTGAGTTCCAATCACCCATGCCATGATCAATTAATACTATGTCAAATTATCATGTTATGAATTAAACCATGTGAGCATGTTGTCCTCCGAAGTTTAACACATCCTCATGTTCAAATCCATGCAATTTATCAGTTTAGGAAAATGTATTATGTTTTGGGTCTCTGAATCATGACTTCCTACCCGTTTTTTAAATAATGTTATCATATTTAAAGTGTCATTTAGTACTAGCACATTATGACCACTCGATACATATGTGTTTACTCATGTTTCATATTGTCAAGTAATAAGCCAATCAAATCATGATTTAATTATCAATCTTAGTTTGTTAGGATCATGTTGAGCACTATCAGTCATGATGTCCAATTGACCGTAGTCAAAACAAGTGTCAGTTTAGTTGGGACTACGATTTAGCATCGAGTGAACCCAGGGATAGGGGTTCACCTTTCCAGTAAAGGTTGTGACCTTTAGTAGAAATCCCTGAGTCCCGGAACTATGTAGCCAGCATAGAATTTGAGAAGTCTTCCTACAAGTTGAGGGTTGACACTCTTTTAGGGGAACCTTCCAGTAGAGAGTGACTCCCTAGTTCTTTGAGATGCCAGATTATGGATCCATACAGCTAATGTTAGTATCCATGGCAAGGTACTGACACCAATCCAACTGGGGTTATGGGTTGGACCACGAATAACTCAGATTGGGATATGTCGGTTATATGATATCCCCTACAATGTCAGTCAGTACTTAGTCTATATCAATTCAGGTTTGCTTGACCAAGATTCAGATTACCAGTTATTCAGTCTGTCAATTATACAAATTATTTTAGTGCATGCTTTACTTAGTCTTGCATTCTCATTTTTATATGTCCATGTATCTGTGTATGTTTCCATATGTATATCATTTTCTGTGTATGTTTCCATATGTATATCATTTACTCCTTACCTCACATACCAGTATATTTAAAGTACTGATCACATACTTTTCTTTTGCGCTATGTTGTCAAATAACATAGCTTTGGATGCTCAGTTCCTTGATCATCCTTGGACAACTCAGTACCTCTTCGCACAGTAGTCATGAGTCCTCATTCATCGGGGATAAGATGTCTTTCTTTAGTTATCTTTAATACTTTATTTCTCTCAAATAGTTGGAGCTAGTTGGGGGTTTATCCCATCAAATCCTTATGTTTTAGAGGCTTTCAAACAGTCAGTCTAGTTTTTAGTTTTATTATTTGTTTAGATATGTTGACCTATATATCATTATTACATCCTATCAGACTTTATTAGTTTATCTTTCGTACATGATATTTTATTATTATTTTATTATGTACTCACAGCAGGTACCAAATCATGGGTTAGCTTGGGGTCACTTGTGATTTTAAGAATTGTGTTATAGCCTCGGGTCGTGACAAAGTATGACAAAGAGGATAAAAAATATGGTTGAAATGGTGATGTGAGTCATGCCACGATAATAAATCAGGCACTACTTAGGAGGAAACCCAAGATAAGATAGGTATTTTATTTTCTTTTTTTTCTTTTAGTATCACCTTTGTTTTTGTTTTTTCTTTCACAAGTAGATGAAAAGTTTGGCTACCGGAGACCCAAGCTAAAAAGCATGGCAAAGTCCGAGTGAGGGGGTCCTGCGGACCTTTGTGATGATCGAGATGTTATTAGCTAGGCCTAGAGGCCTCAAGGAGAATTTATATCCTTACTATAGATTTATACTTCAGGGATAAAGTGTGATTTTAAGTGGGGGGAGGGGGGGGAATCGTCCGATTATTTAGGGTGAAGTATTGCTATAGGATTTTAATTTTTTTCTAGTTTTTTAGTGCTACTATAAAATTTCCATTTTAAATTATTTTTTGTTTTGACAAAGTTTAAAAATATTACAAAAAGGTTTTGTCTTTGTTTATTTTTATTTTTTGTTGGTGTTTTTCTAGTAGGAGAACACTTTACCCACCCCTTGGTTTTCCTTTTAGATTTTTTTTAAGGTGGAACCCTTTTAACCCATTATCCCTTTTTTAAAATTTTAAGAGTAGATTTTAAATTTTTTATTAGGAATAAATGAGATGGCCTTGCGAAGTAATATGTGTGATTACATGATACTAGTTGGTATTGAATATAAAAGCATGTATAATAAATTGAATGACTATTTTTATGACTCCTAGGCTCATTCATATGACCCTTTTGCGATGTTGGCTTAATTTTGAATTTGTTCTATTAGTTAGTTGAGATTCTATAGAGATCCTACTTGATTTGAGAATGTGCCATGTGTAGTGAGTCTTTTCTTATATTTTTTATTGCATTTGATGTCTATAACTTTCCTGATGTGTTTGCAAAGTAAAATAAAGAATGTCGGATTTAGGAGATGAAATTGGCATTTTTTTGATAGCCATGTTTCATATTCTTTTTGTCTACCTTTGTTGCATGATCTTCGTTAGACTCATTGAGCCTTTAGTCCATTTTTTGGTAGCCTAATATGTTGCTTACTCCCTTTCTTTGATTGACCATAATTTGATCCAAAGCTCCTAAGCACTTTAGTAAAAAAATTAAGATGTTAAGGAGTGTACAATTAAAGAAGAAAAAAGTGAAAGTGAAGCCCCAAATAGTAGCAATTGGTGTATTAAGTTTTTGTGTTGTAGTTGGAGTTGGGAGATGAAAATATTTAGAGAAAATAATCCCTACCGAATATGTGTGAATCATCTTAAAGAGATAGGGCAAAGCAAAAAAGACAGAGGAAGATAAAAGTGGTTAAAAATATGGTGGTTAGAGAGGAGTTCAATATATGTGTGATGTATTAAAGCGCTTAGGAAAGATAGTCACTATTACTGGCCAGAATAGTTCCTAGCCATCCCTAAGCCTACATAACAACCCTTACAGTCCTACTTCATCCTAAGCCTTGATATTATGATGTTAGTGGATAATTAAACTAAGGAAAAGCTTATATCATCTTATGCAACATGTGAATTCCTTTTGAGAGTTAGCAAAATTGGATTCTTACACTTATTCTTGTAAAAAATTGCATATGTGTGAGTTAATATGGGTAAATCTCTTGTGGTGAAGGTACATGTCTAATGATGGTTAGGTGATTTGTATGATATCTTTGTTGAGTAATATGCATGAGTTTTACAACTTGGCAGAGTCAATTTTTGAGATTAGGATGTTTTGAGGTAGTGGTCATAAGTTTTCAATGGTAATATGACATGCGTAATGTGGAAATTGTTATTTATGTAGTTGTCATAATTCTGTCTTGAGTGTCTTTGTTGTAATGGTGAGGTTAGATCCTTCTTTAATTATTCTTAGTGTAAGGAGTTGTTTGAGTATGAACAAGGATCTAAGTGTGGGATGGTGATCTTAGGCATATTTCTACACCTAAGTATCATTCTCTATATGCATTTAGCCTAGTTTTGAGGAGTTATTCATGTGTTTGATGAGTTAATAAGGTGAAATTGTATAATTATGTGTTTAAGTGCACTTTTAGAGTGTTTATGATGCTTTTTGAACAAGTTAAGAATCGAAATGATCACATAGAGTTTAGACGAGAAAACTAGTGTTGCTAGCTTGAGCTATGCTTGGATCTAGTGTACTTTGATGAACTCTATTATGTTGTGTGCACTAATCCGTGCTACTTGGTAATTTATGAGACCATGGAATGGGTTAGGATCAATTCCTCAAAGGAAAACAAGGGTGAATGAAGTTAAAAAAGCAAGTGGAAAGAGGAAACTTTAAAAATGCACCACAACCTGGGCTCCGAGATAAGGGTGTACCACAACTTAGGACAAAAATTATGTGTCAATTTCCAGTAAGGATCCACATTAAGGGTGTGTCAGGCCCAAGGACGTGCACGATAAGAGAGTGTTGTGCCTAAGTTGAATTTTAGCCAAAATCCCCCTACACTATAAATAACATACTTGGCTCCAATTTTGAACACCTTGGACAACTTTAGGAGAAAGAAAACACATGAAGAAGGATCCAATTAAGGTTTTTATTATTCATCTGGTTTTTCTTTTAGTTTTTATTTACAAATTCTATAATTATAATTTCTTGTAAAACTATGAGTGGCTAAACACCCTCTTTCTAGGGTTTAGGCTACAATATGAATACTTAGATTTCAATTACGTTGGTTTGATGTTGATTATCATATTTGGTTGTTCATATATTCTTTATTTTACTATTCTATATATTCACGACCTTTGGAATTCAATTATATTTCTATTGTGATCTAGGAAGGGGAAACTTTATCAGAAAGTGGAGTATATGGATTGGGTTCTTATTCTTTAAATGAATTAAATATAGGATTCGTGATTAGGATAGGAAAATACCTAATTCACCCTATTTGGTTTTAATACAGGAAGATATACAAATGTTTTTGAATTAGTTCTCACATCCCCGCTCAATGATGTATTTGTGGGTCTAATTTAGATAGACAATTAGATCCTCAAAAGACCATAATCATGTTATTAACCCCGTGAATCAAAAACCGAGATAATTAGCTCAACCAACAAGATTGTATAGCTTTGTAGGTGTGTTTATATTGCCTCAACCCTGGATTCCTTCCTATTTGTTCCAAGCACTTTATATTATCATTATTGTTTATTATTACTTTTAAAGTATCAAATTGTAAACTCTCTTGGGGTTTAAGAATTGCACTTATTTAATTTTAATAGTAATACTTTAGTTAGATTACTTGCCAAAAACAAGTCCCTATGGGATCAATATTCGACTTGAAAGGGACATTGTATTACTTACATGACCACATACACTTGTGTGTGTGAGAGGATAGAAATATTCTTCAACTAGCAGTAATTGATACACTCTCTAAGCGAACCATCTTTCTTATGCACGAATAGTACTAGGGCACCCCCACAGAGAAATAAAATTGTTTAACTACCCTTTAAATTCTTTTAACTTAGTTAGAGTCATCCTAATGAAAGGATTAAGATTGGATGAGTATCAGGAAGAAGGTTTGTCCCAAAGTCTATTTTTCTTTCAGTAGGAACTCCATAAGGTCACCAGGGAAAACCTTAGAAAATTCACTAACCAAGGAGACTAACTAGAGAGGAGGGTTTTAGCACTTGTATCCTTAACCCAAACTAGATGGCAGATGTAATCTTTAGAAATCAACCTTTTGACTTTAAGATGGGAGATGAAATAATTTTTAGGCACGACTAGACTACTCTTCAATTCTAAGGTAGACGTATCAAGAAATTGAAATTTCACAATTTAAGTTCTACAATCAACTAAAGCATAACAAGAATATAATTAGTCCAAACCTAATATGGCATCAAAGTCTACTATGTCTAACTCTAATAGATCAATTATGGTGTCTCTATTAAAGACCGATATGCTATCTTCTAGCTAAGATAAACTCTCTATCAGGAATAGAAATAGAGAAAGGCTTTAGGGGTTGCTAAGGCTCTAAGAGTTATTCAAGACTAATTTCAAAAGAAACATAAGGAGTTACAAAATACATGGTAGCTCCAGGATCTAACAAAGCATAAACATAAAGGGAGAAAACTTTCAATATACAAGTGATGACATCAAGGGAACTCTCATAACCCTGACGGCTAGATAAGGCATTAAAGCGGTTATGACCACTACTTATACCTGGATCATTTTCTTTCCTAGGAACACTTATTAGAGATGATGGAATGGTTTGAACTTTATTTCCCCATTTCCTAGAATAGCCAAAGGATAATTTTTTAATATGTGACCTAGATGACCACATATATAACTTCCTTCCCTCTCATATAAATACTCATTGGGATGAGATTTCCCATACTTCTTACAGATAAATAAGCTAAAAAATTTGTGTGATATTGCGCTGAGATAGAAGGCCTAGTGTTCTAAAATTCTAAACATTTTTGGGTCTAGGTGTTGGTTTGAATGGATCTTAAGAAAGAATGAATAGTTTTCATATTTTATCCTCTACTAACTAGCTCCTCAAAACGGGATGACTTGGCCCTCTTTCTTTAGTGATCTTCTCCTTCCTTCAAATTATCCTTCTCAACTTGTTGTACATTAATCATAAGTCAAGCTATGTCTCTGTATCTAATAAATGTTGAATTACCCACTTACTTTAATACCCTAACATAATCAATATCATCCTAATCCTCATATTGGATACCATGTTTAGAGCATAGCAATATAACTGGTTAATCATAAGACTATACTCCTTCACATTCATAAAACCCTACTCTAAATTTAGGAACTCTCTAGTCTTTTCCTCTCTTAAGTCTTGGAGAGATAAGTTCCCCAAGAAACCATCCTCAAATTTATCAAACTCTTCAAGTACAAAATCTTCTCATTGGATGCCTTCACACTCTTATACCATATGACCAAAACATCCCTAGATGATAAAAAAAGCTCAACCTTTTTTGTTTTTGTAACATATATAACCCAAAGAATTTTCTTAACGTCATCAATAAAATTTTAGGGATGTGCACCAAGTTTTGACATTATAAACTTTGGAGGGTTTATTTCTAAGAAAGTCATGGACCTTTGAGGGGAACTGAGAACAGGAACTGGATGGGAATAAATGATTGTCTGAGTAGCCACTATTTGATTCAATATTTGAATAATATTTTTGAACTCAAAATTAGGATCAATATTTAGAAGTTGAACATCAAAAAAATTGGAACCTCTCTTGGTAATTGAATGAACAGATGGAGTTTTGACATTAGAATTTTGACTAAATGAACGGGCTTTATTCCTAGTTTGAATAGTGCTTTATGGAGGTTCAAGAGTAGAATCAACTCTAAATGTATAAATCATAAGCTAGAAGACAGATATAGAGTTAAACTCTATCACACGAACTAGATTATGAAATAAAGAAAATATTCCTAATTCTTTGTAGCCTTCCAGTCGTAAATATGGAATGCTTCACACCCATAAGTAGGATTCTATAAGACACAACACAAACATCGTAGGACACATGAACTTATGTCTCTGATATCATGTTTTTCATGATCCAAGTTTACTCCCTATCTATGAGTCATAACTAGTTTCTCACTAGTGATCTTGAAGGAGTCTTGGCATAACATAACTAAAGAGTAATACGAATAGTAAAAATTGAAGTGGAAACATAACAATGATAATGGGATAAAGCTAAAAGAGGCAATCTTTATTGATATATGATTGCAAATAAAGATAAAACTATCATTATTAAATAACTATATATCTAGTGAAGCTTGTACTACTATACATAAATTCAACCGGGATAAGGCTCCGTAACCTTTATTGAATGAAAGTCTTAACCAAAACTAAGAAGAAAACTAAAATCAACTCAATACCTCCTGGATGATAGGAGATCTTTCCAATCAACTGAATTTCAGGTGTTACCAAATGTCTAAAAGCAAACCTTAAGCACGAGTACGTAAATTCTACATTATAAAATATATAGTGCAAAATGCAATCAATACAATAGAATATATTGGTACGCAAGTTCATAAATAATAGAAAGTTAATGTTGAGCATGAGAGCATAAGAGTATAGCTTAAACAAAAGTAAAGTCATATAATAGAAAATTGAAGGTGAGCATAGGAGTATAAGAGTGTAGCTAAAACACAAGTAAAGTCAAGCATATTTCTTGAGAAAAACATCTAAAATAGCCTTATGATATGAATATTTGAAAATGATTATAATGACAAGAATCTACAAAAAGGGACTCTTTTAATAAAAAATAATCTAGTCGTAAAGGTATATAGTCATACATATGTGGGAGTTTTTAATAACCGACATATACTAGTGAGCTTATAATGTCCAACTTACAATCATAGATTGGGGGAGGGGTTGTCCTATACTTTCCATGATATAGAACCTATCTATTTATGGATTCAAAACTAATCCTCTTGAGCTAAAGAGATTGTTCCACCTGCGGTGGCACGTAGTTATAAATCTAGAACTCATGTCCTCTCGTTGTTAAATAATCCTTCCAAAAATTTATTTATGCATTCATATACATATATCATTTTTCATTATTTTATCTAGAATATTTATCAAAAACATTTGCTCAAAAGTTCTTCTTGAACTATCTTATTGTGAGACTATGCTCAAATTTTATTCTTAAATCATATGATGATATCTCATTTTAAAACGTATCTTTCAAATCATGATTATAGTGTAAATCATGGAAAAGTTAATGAAAATCATGCATACATTTGTAGATTATAAAATAAAGTCCATAGCATCCTAAACAACATTAAACACATGCTTGTAAAGTCGTCGTCATAGCTTAAGCATAATATTCAAAGAGATTCTATAGCTTGCTTAATAAATCTTTCATAGAAAAATGTACTTTGCATGAGAATTTATATCTGAAGAATTTTTCCTTGAAACCCTATCTTTAAGCATATTGGATATATTTTGAGAGTACTTGAGCATGAGGATTAAAGGAAGCCATCATTGAACTCTTGCGTACCTAAGAAGACAACTAAACTTGCAAAAGAAATCTTGAAAGCTCTATTTTGACTAAACCCTTGTTGCTTAATAGATATGGACTTTTTCTTGAGAGAATAAGGTTTCAATTGACTAGATTGATAACTGGACTTCCTTTGGTCTTCTACACATTTCTGAGAAATCAAATTTGAGTCAAACTGTGAAAAATCATGATTGGTCATTCACGGCTCAATCCATGATTTGTGGACTGAGTCCACAATTCATGCACTTTCAAGTTAAATATTTAAGATTTTTCAATTCTATGAAATGGGTTCACAACTTGACCTCACAAATCGTGGAGTACCATTCACGAATCGTGTTATCAATTCGTGAACTCATGGGACAAGTTTGCAAATCTATTAAATTTAAACTATGAGAAGGTCTACTATTTGTAAATTGTGTTTTATGATTCATACTAATATTGGTTGATTTATAATAAATTCTATCAACTCTCAAGAATGGGTCCATTAATCAGCTTACAACTTGTGGTTTTATTCTATGATTTGTACCATATATCATGATAACTTGGAAGTTGTAATAATTAGGGTATGAGTTTCATGAGTGGGTTCACATCTTGTGGTTTGGTTCTATGAGTCGTGGACCGGTTCATGGTTAACTAGAAGGATTATCCAAGGTTCCATGTATGGATCCACAGGTTATGGGCCTGGTTTACTCAGTCAACCCATTTATGAAGACTTGGAACTTCATTTTTTAATTTTTGTTTTCTGTACTAACCGTGAATTTTCATAGGCTCTAAATTTGAGGCATTATATTTCACCTTATTATAAATATATACAAAGTTTGATGACCATATTTTCTAAAAAAATTCAAAAAAGACTTTTGTAATGTATTTCTACGTTCAATGACTATAATGTCCAAAAGAAATCAGAAGTTGCTTTAGTGTGACATTACTACAATTTCAATAACTATTTAAAGAATTGACTCAAGCTCTAGTGAAACAACTGTTCGGAATCGGTATCTATTACGAATATGAAGACTATAATTATTATTCATCTTAAACAATAAACAATCATCTCAACATTTTTCCTTTGTAGATACTTGAAATGATTTAAACCTTCTATTAATTTCTAGAATTATTTTCTTATTTATTAAAATGCAATTCATATCTAATATCCTATAAATTAGAATCTTGTTCTACTTTCACTTGAATTAGAACATTCCATACCTCTCTAAGCTTAATTTTATGAATTTAAAAAAAAAACTTCCTTCTCTCCTAAAACCCTACCTAATGTTTGCTATGACCACCACCGATGAAGGCCAGTCATTGATGGTGGTTGACATGCTTCACTATTATCAAATTTTATAGATTTTTCACTTTTAGGAGGGAAACACATAATTTTCACAATTCCTATATTGTTCAGAATACACACAATGACAATACTTTTTCCAATCTTTTGTAAAAACAAGCGTCAAAAAAATAGAAGATCTAATCAAATTAGTTACATATGGAAAATAACAGACGTTGAAAACTAAATATTAAAGAATATTTTCAATATACAATGATAGGGAATTTTGCATATGGGTGGCTAGAAATTGATGATCTTAGAAGAGCAATTCCTAAGAAATGTAACATCAAAGGCAATTGCAAAATTAATTTTTATCGTAATAGGCTATCCTTATTATACTAATTTCAAAGGAGTGTTAAATTAGTCTTATTTACAAAGGAGATTTCTACTTTACATGTAAAGAAGGGTAATCGTGCTTAATAAGGTAGTTGGGGATCTTAGGAAGTAGAGTGTAGGTTGAGACAATAATCAAAATAATATTACAGCACATGAAGGAGAAAACCCAATGGATATCTCCAGAAAATACATTTTTTGGAGAATAATGTTATAGAAGAAAAAGATGAATATTCCATCTGCAAGAAAAGTGCATCAGAAGAATGTAATAACCCTTCAGGTTATTTATTGTGTTTTCATGCTTTTTCTATGTTTGGAGCCTTCTTATAGTAGTCCTAAGTAATTTCTGACTTATTGGGACTGATAGTTCAGTTACCAAGTAGTTAGTTTATTTTTAGAGTCATTTCACTATTTTGGAGCTTTCATTATTAGGAATAGGTTTTCAAGACTAAACTTTAGGTAAATGACCTCAGCTGCCAATTATTACAATCATATTAGCTCCAAATATCATTTATGTTAGGGTACCCGTGATTTAGGTCTCAAGGCTTTCGACCACTTTAGGTTCTTGGGTGAATTTTGGCTAAAATTGCTCTTTGGGTGTGGGACCTACTTTTTATCAAAACGAATTTCAATGGAAAATTCAATGGTGTATTTGAGTTAAAAATGCTAAATTTGGTAGGGTAGCATAGTTTGTTTTCATTCACAAAATAGTAAACAAATCTTAAGGGCCAAATTGGTATATTTATGACTTGCTTAAGTTATTGGTGCATCAGCACCTGGTGCAGGCCAAAAATGGCAATTGTATTAGTGTGGCCTTGGTTGTAATCGTGAGTTTCAAGTAATATGGCCTCCTTATTTGCAGGACAACCTTTGCATTCACAAAGAGGGGGTTCCACCGAGCCTCACCGTGATCATGGTGGATCGGCTATGCTAGCAAAGATCTTTCTAGGCCAACTCCCGCATTTGCGACAAAGTTCCCGTATTGGCAAAGAAGGACACTTAGTGGTATATATTATTGATTCCTTTATTTTCAAATCAAATTTTAAGTCCTATATCACCATTTTAGATATTTAAGAGCTTAGAAAATATGGGAGATTTTTTATTGGGAGCTAAGGTTGAGTTGGAAATTTCATTCTGATCATTCCCTCATCTTTATTCTCATAAGTTGCCGCTTAAGTTCTAGTTAAATTCCTTGATTAATTCTAAAAAAAATTATTATTCTATAACTATTTTAGAGGCTAATTTGGACTCAGATTTGCACCTAATTTGGGGATAAATGATCCTTGGGATGAGAAAGACGATATGACAATTTTAATTTTTAATTCCACAAGCAAGCCCTACATGGAATTTTTAGTCCAATTTCTAACTCAGAGTATTTATACATAATATGGTATAGGTATTCTTGTCTTGATACATAGATCATTATTTTTTTAGTGTGGCAGCAGCCGGAGGCTTCTCCAAAGGGAAAAGCTTCAGGGTAGAGAATATTTTAATCTTTCTGCGTCATCCAAGTAGGATAGACTTACCATTATTATATACCATGATTATGAAACACCTTGTCCTTGAATCACGACTAGAAGGTACTAATCGTATATTGTGATACGGGTTCGGGTCCCCCTTGCATATGTTAGACAGTATGCTTCGATTGGTTACTACCAAAGATACAATTAAACATCATACCACTCATATGATAGTGTACGAGTGGTAAGTTACCAAGTCATATGATGCTATGAGTCTTGTCCAAAGTGTTCTACCTTGCGTACGGATTGTAGGGTACTACTACTCACACCCGAGGGTACGACTTTGACATGAGGAGTTGTATGTTGATTAATATGGGGTCCAAGGAGAAGTCTTAGGTAAGATTTAGGGTACCACTAGTACCCTAGGGTACGGGTCAATAGGGTGAGTCGTACCCTTCTAGGTGCACTTTTCAGCTTTTAAGCTGGGGACATTTTAGACATTTCCCACCCCTAATCCCTTATGACCCACAATTTGTAAAATTTTTTGGCCCTTCATTTTTCACTTAGACAAGATAAAAATATTCCAAAACACTCTCTAAACTTCTTTAAAAAGATTGGGGCTAGGGTTCATCAAGGAGACAATCTAGGAGCTTCCAGATCAAGAATCTCTCTGTGAATATTTTTGCATAAGGCATGTGACTCTACCCTCTTTGTTGTTTCTTTAATATTATGTGTTTTAAACATTTATTTAATTCTTGAATGGTGGGTCTTTAAATCAAATGTTAAGGGTTTTGATACATAGTGATGGGTATGGTTTACTCTAATTCAAACTAGTGTTTATAAATATTTTTGGTGATGTTTTGCACATGTGGCTGATTGTTTATTGTGGTTTAACAAATGGGTCAATATTAAACCATATCTTAATGGTTTTTACTAGGGTTTTGGTCATGGAAAAGGTATGCCCTCAAGGTGTTTGTTAAAATATCTAAAAGAAATAACTAGTTATATGTTAATAGTGTTATGAAATAAGTCATGGATTAGTTAGTAAGGATGATTGGTAAATGATGTTGTCAAGGTCTTGTTGGCCATGTAATGAGTTAATTGGTAACCTTGGTAGTTTGATGAAATTGAATTATGTCTTGAATTAAGGGTTGGTATATGAATGCTAATGAAGAATGAATGGTGTTGTATAGGTTTTAATGACAACAAATTAACTTGAAAGATGATTGAAACCAAGGTATTGGACTATTAAGGTTATTGATTGATAAATGGTTCATGATGACCTTGTGGTCATGTATGGAGTTGAATTGTAGCCTTAATGGCTTGAATTGGCAAAGTGGGTTAGAGTCCTCGAGTGTTGAATTGAATGGATATTAATGCATGGACAAAGGGTTAGAGTCCTAATATCGACTAATAAAATGTCTTGAGGTTAGAATACCTTTCCCAAAGATTCAGGTTAAAGTCCCTTTTCGAATAAAATGACTTAAGGTTAGAGTCCTTTGACCAATGAAATGGCTTTATAGTCCCTTGCCTAGTAAAATAGTTTGAGTTTAGAGTCCCTTGCCTAATAAAATAGCTTGTGTTTAGAGTCCACGTGCATTGTAAAACGGCTTGAGGTTAGAGTCCTCTTTCTTAATAAAACCAAAAAGTTCAAACTTCCTAATCTACTAAAGTAGAAGGTTAGAGTCATCCACTTCATGTTTCATGATTGGATGTTCAGGAGAAAGCTAAGTCCTTGTTCCCTTTCCCGATACTTGATGTATCTATATGCCTATATATGTGTTTATGTACATAAATATGGTATATTATGATGGTTTGACTTGGATTTGGGATAATGGCACTATTTTATCCTTACCCTTGAGTTACATGATAGAGATTTAACTACTAACTGTCTTCGAATATTATGTCCCCATATGATACTATGATCGAAACTTCTTCTTTTATACATGCGCAGTGACCAGGTGTTTGAGCGTTTTATGTGTTGACTTTGAAGTGGTGAGCTTCCATACTTTGTAGGGCATATATTTCATGGTCTTTCTATCTTATGTCATAGACTTAGTTTTTGGATATTGTTGGGAGCATGTCCCAATATATTATCGACAGTTTATTTGCAGAGGCTTTGTGGATGACTGTGGACTTGGGTATGTTAGTTTGGTATGTTGACATTAATGGAACTATTGACATTCTTAAGTGATGATTGTTTGTCTTATTTTTGCTATCTCATTATATGTTCAGAGTTCATCCAATATTTATGGATTGATGTGATGGTTAGGTTAGATTATCGGGGCAATCTATGATCCTCGTTGGGCTCAACATGCCCATACGATAAGGCCCAATTTTAGATTGTGTCAAGTTGGTATCAGATCCTAGGTTAATGGTCAGTTGGGTGTCCATAAAGTCGTGTTAAGTAGAGTCTATTTTATAGGTGTGTAGCGCTCCATACTTATAAAAGAGGGGATACGAGGCATTTAAGAATGTTTCCCTTTCTTATGGTTCTTTCTCGAGCTATAGAGTCTAAGGTCTTGGATTTAATCTGATTTTTGTTTGCTTGTGTTTCAGATCATGCCTCCAAGAAGATCTGATGTTCAGGCTAACCCTTCTGTCTCGATTGAGGACAAAGTGGACAGAACTCATCCAACTTATGAAGTCTAAACCCGGTCTAGGTGTCTGGTACCTGATGGTCCTAGAGTTCCATTGGTTCCCTCTAGTCCTCCACCAGTTCCTCAAGAAGATGTGATAAATGTTGAGTTTCGTCAGTCGATTCATATAATTGTTCAATTGGTGGCTTCTCAGGATAAGCATGGTACTTTTGTTACTCTATCTTCTAAGGCCATAAGGGTTGGTGAAACACCCTGGGTTTCTGGCCCTTGGAAATTTTCTTAGATTTCTGGTCTCTTGATAGGATACGACTAGCAAAAACAACTCGTACATTAGGATACGAGTGGTATAGGTTAGTCGTATATTGATCAGTGTTGGTTGGTGGGTTGGATTTATTTTTCTAAAATAGGTATGACTTGGGTGGTACGAGTTGTATCAATGGATACGGGTTATTTGGTTACTTCACTTAGTCTTATACTTGGTAACTTAAGTTACATTAGAGTATGAGTATCTCACCATGAGTTGTAAGCCAGGGTACAAGTCATACCATGGACTTATATAGTGGTTAGTGTTCAATAGTCTTAGGATTCTATTCTTCTAGGGATACGGATCACGGGTACTAGTCATATACTTAAATACAACATGGTTTAGAGTGAGTCTTACCTTGGACAGTATTGGGTCTAAGGGAGATGGACTTAGGTACGAGTGGTGGGTACCACATGTAAAAGAGGGTACGGCTGGTATGGATAGTCTTACACACCTGACGGGATTTTTGGGTATTTAAGTGAGGTTAATCTGGATATTTCCCCACTTAACCTAATAAGGCCCCATGACTTATATTCCTATTGGGAGGTTATTTGCGCTATTATTGTATTCATTAACACTTAGAAACTTCCCTTAAATACTCAACAATTCTTTCTAAATTTTTTGGGTAAAGAAAGGCTAGGGTTTCATCTTAAGGATTACTTTGGCGCTTGTTTTAGTGATTTATTTCCATCACCATCTTGGTTTAAGGTATGTTATCTTCCCTTATTGTTAGTTCCAACAAAAGGCATGGTTTTTTACAATGTTTTCATGGTTTGATTATTAGGTGGTTTTGGATTTTCAAATATAATTTGGGGGTTTTGGTTATAAATGCTTGGTTATGGTTTTCCTATGTTTAAATTATTCTTTTATATTCTTTAATGGTGGTTTTGGATAATTGGTTGAATGGGAATAGTTATTTGGTAATTGGGTTTAGCTTTGGAAATACTATGCCCTTAATATGTTCGATAAAATGCCTATGGGAATGTTTTCACTATATTTTTGGATTTTAATGGAACTATTGCATTGTTTAAACTTGGTAATGGAGCCCCAAATGTCTAAATAGTTTGGAATGGTTTAAATAGAATGGTTTGGTGTTCATGGTTATGGTTAATTGAACTTCTCATGGGGTATAATGGAATCTCCTAAGAAATATGTAAATTAACAGCCTTTGGGGTACATGGGACTCCCCCAAGAAAACACAATAATGGAACACTTGTGGGGTACATGGGACTTCTCCAATTTAACTTGGTAAATGGGTACACGTGAATCCCTTTACCTTAAAACATTTGGATAAGGACAATAATTGCAAGTTATAGTCAGTATGATGATACCACTATTAATAGCCCTGGTAAATGATAAATTGAATAATGGATTAATTGGCTGGAAATGGTTTTAATTGGGCAATAATGGCGGGGTGTGATAGCTAATCATGAAAGTGGGAGTTTAATGAATGAACACCGAAAACTCATATTTGTCAACATGACGGGTAGGTTATGGAGACCCTTTTATGATTTTATGAGGTACGCGGGAATCCTCTAAGTACAATTTACAGATGTATCATAGAGGTTGAGGGTACTTGGGAATCCCTTAATCTTATGGTATCTCCAGTTTGTGTGGCTACATACATCGAGGCCTATTCAAGGGGATTATAATGGACCCATATATCCCGTGGGTGGTTAAGGATGGTTAAGCTTTACATACTCAGGTTAATGGTTTTAAATGCATGTTAAACCTGATTCCCTTTCCTGATATGGTTATATATATGTATAGTTTGTATATATATGGTCGATTTACTTGAATTTACTATTTGGAATTATTTTATCGTTATCTTGAGTTCTTGCTAGCATTCACCCGCTAACCTATCTTCGGGCGACTGTATCCCCATGCGATGCAGGAACTGGCTATTTTACTTCTCCTACTTAGTTATCAAACATTCAGGATTAGCTACTGTATTGAAGTGGTGACCTTTCATCTTTCTGAAAGGCTCCATTTCATGGATGTTATTTTATACTTTAGTTTATTTATGGATTTTAGTTTTGGCTATGGATGGGGGCATGTCCCAACTAGATTTTTGTATTCTTTTGGTTAGAGGCTTTTATGGAACTACTATAGGTTAGAATGGGTGGGATCGGTAGGGGTGTCATCCTTAGAATTGACATTGGTATTAAGGATAATACCGGTTGATTGTATTGTTGGCTATTCCATCCTCTTTTATTTTGGGATTATATATAATTGTTATGGAACTCATCTGGTTATAATTTGGTTGGTTTGGCTATTAGTTGGGCTTGGATGGTTGGACTCGGTTAGGTCATTCTTAGTAATAGACCTATCCCACAGTTTGTAGATTGGATAGTTATGCTATCTTGTTATATGCTCAAAATTTAGCCAACTCAGAGAAGATGATTGGAGGTTGGGTAGGGTAACAGGGGTGGTCTCCGGTCTCGATCAAACTTGGGATGCTCATTATGAAAAAACCCTAGGTTGGGTTGTGTCAGTTGGACAGTTCATGAGATTGAGTTCTCCAACCTTTACCAATGTTAAGGTGGAGGAGGATTCTTAAGGTTTTCTAGATGAGATAGAAAATATTTTTAGAGCTATGCATGCCACTAATATGGAAGAGGTGGAGTTTGCAACCTATCAGTTAAAGGATGTGGCATACCAATGGTACGAAGAATAGCATCAGACAAGGGGTGATGTTTATAAGTCATCCTTTGGGAGGATTTCACTAATGCATTTTTGGACCACTTCTTTTCTCAAGAGTTAAGGGAAGCAAAGTTGGAGGAGTTTGTTAATCTAAGGAAAGAATAGATGTCAGTCAAGGAGTATGCCTTGAAATTTCATTAGTTATCCTGGTATACTCCGAAGATGATGTTGGATATGAGGGCTTGGATGAGAAAGTTTTCCTTGGGATTGTGTCATGAGTTAGTCCTTGATAGAAAGGCGACTTTGTTGATCAAATACATGGACATCTCTAAATCTGTTGCGTATATACAACAAGTGGAAGAAGTGAAAAAGAAATAAGTTGAGTTTAGTAAAAGTCAAGGAAAGAAATTTAGGCCTTCTGAGAAAAGTGGTTGAGTTGGTGGTAAGTGGCTAAGAAAAAAGTGGGGGAGTTTCGATTCTTTCTCCTCGTTTAGTGCTCCTTACCCTAGGCCATCAGGTGATCATCGATCTTAGTTTGATGGTATGTTCTGGGCATAGGGTGCCCAATCTCAAGCTAGTGGGGGCTCAGTCAGCTCCATCCTACACTCCTTGTAGATTTTGTGGTCAGCATTATCGTGGCCAGTGTGAGAAGGGGAGGAACAAATGTTTTAGATGTGGTAAGATTGGGCACATGCAACTAGAGTGCCCCTCTCTAGTGGTTTCTTGGCCAACATGGCCCCTATTTTTACTTTATCTACTTCTACACCTAAAGGTGTTGCTTCTAATTCTGCTTTTATTTTTGGGATCGGCACTGTCCAGAATCGATTATATACACTTGCTACTCGCCTGGAGTCTAAGGCATCTCAGGATATTATTACGAATATGTTGAAACTTTTATCCCATTATGTGTATTGTTTACTTGATCCAGGGTCCTCTCTTTCTTAAGTGACCCTATTTGTGGATGTGCATTTTGGTTTTGGTCCTGAGTGTCTGTCAGTTTATTTTTCTGTTTCTACCCTGGTAGGAAACTCTGTGGTTGTTAAAAGAGTCAATAGGGGGTGTGTGGTTTATGTTAATGGTAGAGAAACCCTTGTAGACTTGATAGAGTTGAACATGGTTGATTTTGATATTATTCGGGGGATGGATTGGTTGTACTCGTGCTATGCTTTCTTAAATTTTTAGACCCATACAGTCATATTTAAATTCCCTAATGAGCCGGTTATTGTATGGAAAAAGGGTTCTTTAGTGCCTAAGGGGAGGTTCATCTCATATCTTAGAGCCCGAAAGTTGATTTCTAAATGGTGTTTGTATCATTTGGTCCGAGTTAATGATTCTAACTTGAAGGTCCTTCTCTAGAATCTATTTTCGTGGTCAATAAGTTTCCATAGGTCATTCTCGATGACCTTCCAGGTATTCCTCCCAATAGGGAAATTGATTTCGGGATTGATCTCATTCTTGGCACTCGTCTAATTTCTATCCCTTCTTATAGAATGGCTTCGGCAGAGTTGAAGGAGCTTAAGAAGCAATTGAAGGATCTCTTAGATCAAGGTTTTATCAATCCTAGCATGTTTCCTAGTGGTGTTCTCATGTTGTTTATGCATAAGAAGGATGGTTACCTTCAAATGTTCATTCATTATCATTAGTTGAACAAGGTGACCATAAGGAATAAGTATCGTCTTCCTAGGATCGATGATTTATTTGATCAACTTCAAGGTGCGAAGTGTTTCTCTAAGATTGATCTTAGGTCGGGTTATCATCACCTTAAGATTAGAGAAGTGCATATCCCTAAGACTGCCTTCAGGACCCGATATGGTTATTATGAGTTCCTAGTTATGTCTTTTAGGTTGATTGATACCCCGACTACATTCAAGAATTTAATGAATAGGGTCTTTTATTCATTTCTAGATTTGTTTACCATTGTCTTTATTGATGACATCTTGGTCTATTCTAAGAGTGAGGCGGGTCATGTTGATCACCTCTGTGCTGTGTTACAAACCTTGAAGGATCATCGTTTGTATGCCAAGTTCTCTAAGTGTGAGTTTTGATTGAAGGTTGTGACATTTCTTAGTTATGATATCTCTAGTGAGGGGATCATGGTGGATCCATTAAAGGTTGTGGTGGTTAAGAAGTGGCCTAGACTTGCAACTCTAACTGATATTCGGATTTTTTTGGGTCTAGTCGATTACTATAAGAGATTTGTGGAAAGTTTTTTAACTATAGCCTCCCTATTGACTAAGTTGACACATAGGAGGGTCAAGTTCTTATAGTCGGATGTGTGTGAGGGTAGTTTTAAAAAGTTGAAAGATAAATTGACTTCGGATCAAGTTTTCAGCCTACCCGATGGTAATGATGGTTTGGTAGTGTATTGTGATGCATCTTGTATTGGTATTGGTTCTGTATTGATGCATAATGGTAGGGTGGTGGCCTATGCTTCTAGGCAATTGAAAGTTCATGAGAAGAACTACCCTACTCATTACTTAGAGTTGTTAGCCGTGGTGTTTGTATTAAAGATTTGGCGTCACTATCTCTATGGGATTTATGTTGACATATTTTCTAATCATAAGAGACTTCAATATATGTTTACTCAGATAGAGTTGAATCTTAGACAAGAAGATGTCTTGAGTTGCTAAAGGACTACAATATGAGTCTCTATTACCATCCAGGAAAAGCTAACGTAGCTATTGATGCTCTTAACAGGTTATCCATGGGGATTTTAGCTCATGTGGATGAGGATAAGCGGGAGTTGGTAAAAGACATTCATTTTTTGTCTAATCTTGGAGTTTATCTCACGAACTCTGAGGATGGTGATGTTTTTGTGTATCCAGTTTTGCAGTCGTCTCTTGTTGTAGAGATAAAGGAAAAGCAAATGTTGGATCTTGATTTGATGAAGGTTAAGAGTAATATGGGTCAACAAAAGGTTATTGATTTTGCGATTGGTGTTGATGGTATCTTGAGGTACGTGGGTAGGCTATGTGCTCCCAATGTCGATGGATTGAGGAAAAGGACTATGGTTGAGTGGGGAGTTCTATTGATTGAATAATATGTAACATTATGGGGATAAGTGTATGGTGTGTTAACAAGTGAAGGTTGAACGCATGAGGCTCGGAGGTTTATACTAAGAGATTGAGTTTCCTGAATGGAAGTAGGAGTTAATTAATATGGATTTCATTACCAGTCTTCCCCGATCTTGGAATCAATGTGATTCTATTTGGGTCATTGTGGATAGAATGACCAAGTTCGCTCATTTTCTGTTGGTGAGGACTACTTTTTCAGCTGAGGATTATGCTAAGTTGTATTTTCCAGAGATTCTGAAGTAACATAGTGCTCCAATTTCAATCATTTTGGATCGTGGTACTCCATTCTCATTTCACTTTTGGAAGTCATTTCAGAAAGAATTGGGAACTAAGGTGTGCCTTAGTACTGCTTTTCACCTACAGATGGGTGGACAAGTGGAGAGGACTATCCAAACATTGGAAGATATGTTTCGTGCTTATGCGATTGATTATGGTGGTAGTTCGTACGACTATTTTCCTTTGGTTGAATTCACCGATAATAATAGGTATCATTCTAGCATTGGCATGGCTTCTTTTGAGGCGTTGTATGGTAAGAGATGCTATTCTCCTATTGGGTGGTATGAAGTTAGTGAGGCTAAATTGCTTGGCCGTGATTTTGCTCACCAAGACTTGGAGAAGGTGAAGGTGATTTTTGATAGGTTAAAAGCCACTCAAAGTTTCCAAAAGTCCTATACGGATGTGAGCCATATGGATTTGGAGTATAATGTTGGCGATTGGGTATTCTTGAAGGTACCTCCCATGAAGGGAGTGATGTAGTTTTGTGAGAAGGGGAAGCTGAATCCCCAGTATGTTGGTCCATATTTAACTTTGAGAAGGGTTGGTAATGTTCTTATTAGTTGGAGTTTCCCTCTAGTTTGAGCTCTATCCATTCGGTATTCCATGTGTCCATGTTGCAGAAATGTATAGGTGACCCTTAATTAGTTGTTCCTTTGGAGAATCTTGGTATTTCGGACTCATTTTCCTATAAGGAAGTCCCGCTGAGGATCTTGGATTGAAAAGTTCTCCGGTTGCGAACGAAAGAGGTAACTTTGGTGAAGGTTCAATGGAGGACCAAAAGTTTGAGGAAGATACCTGAAAGGGCGGAAGAGGACATGAAGTCCAAGTATCTGCATTTGTTCTCCATTCTAAAAACTCATACTTAAGGTATGTGTTAATATTCTTATCTTTATTTATGTCTTTGATAGGTAATGGGTTCAAGTACCTAACTTTGAAGTGAGCAATTATTTTGATAGTCAATGGGTTCGAGTCCCAAAATCAATTGAATGAACGGTTGATTGATAATGATTATGGCATGTGTCTTATCCTTGTTATATGTCTTTGTTTTCTAACTTTATTGAAGGTTAGTTTGATATGTTAGGATGTGTTAACTCATGCTTGTACTTTCCTTACCTATCATTTGAGGATGAATGATCCAAATGGGGGAGAATTGAAATACTTTAGCCTTGAATCCCTTAGAAAATTACCCAGGGTGGAGATTCTGGAAAACATACGACTAGTACTAGTTGTATGTTTTGATATGGGTTGGGATCCCCCTTTCTTTTGTTGGACAGTGTGCTTGGGTTGGTTTCTTCCCTAGGTATGATTAAATATCATACCACTAGTATGATAGTGTACGAGTGGTAAGTTACCAAGTCGTATGATACTTGAGTCTTGTCCAATGTCCAAAGTATTCTGCCTAGGGTACGGATTGAAGGGTACGAATTGGGCATGAGGAGTCATATGTTGATCAGTATGGGGTCTAAGGAGAAGTCTAGAATACGATTTAGGGTACCACTTGTACCCTAGGGTATGGGTCAAGGGGGTGAGTCTTACCCTTCTGGGTGCAATTTTTAGGTTTTAAGATGAGGATATTTTAGACATTTCCCACCCATAAACCCTTATGACCTACAACTTATAACATTATTTGGCCTTTTATTTTTCACTTAAATAAGATAAAAACATTCCAAAACACTCTCTAAACTTCTTCAGCAAGATTGGGGCTAGGGTTATCAAGGAGGCCATCTAGGAGATTGGAGACCAAGAATCTCTCCATGAATCTTTGTTCCTAAGGCATGTGACTCTTCCCTCTTTGTTATTTCTAATATTATGTGTTTTAAACATTGATTTAATTCTTGAATGGTGGGTTTTGAAATCAAATGTTAAGTATTTTAATGCATAGTGATGGGTATTGCTTACTCTTCTTCAAACTAGTGTTTATACATATTTTTTGTGATGTTTAGTATAGTGGGTGCTTGTTGATTGTGTTTTAAGAAATGGGTCAGGAGTAACCGAAATATTGATGGTTTTCACTTTGGTTTTGGTCATGGGAAAGGTATGCCCTCAAGGTGTTTGTGAAAATATCTAAAAGAAATAACTACTTATATGTTAATAGTGTTGTGAACTATGGCAATGGCTTAGTGAGTAAGGATGATTGGTAAATGACATTGTAAAGCCTTTGTTGGCCATGTAAAGAGTTTATTGGTAATCTTGGTAGTTTGATTGGTTAAAATGGGGTTCGAGTCCCTAAACATGAAATTGTATTATATCTTGAATTAAGGGTTGGTATATGAATGCTAATGAAGAGTGAATGGTGTTTTATAGGTCTTAATGACAACAAATTGACTTGAATAATTGTTGAAACTAAGGTATTATCCTAGTAAGGTGATTGATTGATAAATTTTTCATGAAGACCTTGTGATCATGTATGGTTTTGAATTGTAGCCTTGATCGTTTGAATTGGCTTAGTGGGTTAGAGTCCTCGAGTGTTTAATTGAATGGATATTAATGCATGGGCAAAGGGTTATAGTCCCAATATTAATTAATAAAATGGCTTTAGGTTAGAATCCCAAGCCCAATGAAATGTCTTAAGGTTAGAGTCCCTTGCCCAATGAAACGGACTGAGGTTGGTGTCCCTTGCCCAATGAAATGGCTTGAGGTTAGATTCTATGGCCTAATGAAATGGCTTGAGGTTAGAGTCCCTTTCCTAATAAAATGGCTTGTGTTTAGAGCCCACATTCTTCTTAAGACGGCTTGAGGTTCGAGTTCTCTTTCTTAATAAAACCGAGAATTTCAAACTTCCTAAGCTATGCGAATGGAACGTTAGAGTCCCCCACTTTATGTTTCATGATTGGATGTTTGAGATGCATGCTATGGCCTTGTTCCTTTTTCCGATACTTGATGTATCTATATGCCTATATATGTGTCTATGTATACAAATATGGTTGCTTATGATAGTCTGACTTGGATTTGGAATAAATTTTATCCTTACCCTTAAGTTACATGCTAGCGCTCCAACCGTTAAGCATCTCCGAACGCTGTATCCCCACTCGATCAGTGGTCAAAGCTTCTTCTTCTCTTCCTGCGCAGTGAGAAAGTGTTCGAGCAGTTCGTGTGTTGAATTTGAAGTAGTGAGCTTCCATACTTAGTAAGGCATATATTTCAGGGTCTTTCTATCTTATGTCATAGACTTGTTTTAGAATTGGTTTTTGTCTATTGTCGGGGGCACGTCCCAATTTATTATAGACATAGGATTTGTAGAGGCTTTGTGATGACTATGGACTTGGGTATGTTGGTTCGGTATGTTAACATTAATGGAATGATTAGACATTCTTACGTGATAACTGTTAGTCTTGTTTTCATTATCTCGTTATATGCTCGAAATTCATCCAACACTTGTGGATTGATGTGATGGTTAGGTTAGTTATTAGACTGATCTCCGGTCCTTGTTGGGCTCGAGATGCTTATACGACAAGGAATGGTTTCGGGTTGTGTCAACTTAACCTTGGTATTAGTGAAGTATTATGTCAGTTATGAGTAGATACATATAACCCAATTGTCATATTAACTTTAATTGATTAAATTAGCCAGTTAGGAGCCCTTTTTGGTAGAATTTAATCCCGTTTTTCCTTATATTAGTCCATACTTATTCATTAGGTCTACACTTAGTACACTTAGTGCCTTGGGATGGAATTGAAAAACCCAACACTAGGTTTGGATAGATGCTTGCCTTAGGTTGGATTTTTTGGGATTGGTAGTGGGCCCTACAGGATTTCTTTTAGGTAGAATGCCTAGAATAGATCCTTGTGATCTTAGATGGATTTATGCACCTAAGTGTCCTTATCTAACCTTATTTAACCTAGTTTCGAGGACTTTTTGTGCGTGTAATGAGTTAATCTACATATAACTAAGCATCTAAGTGTTGAACTACTTGTTTATAATGTTTAAGGTGTGTTCAAAACAAGTTCGGAACTAAAATGATCACTTAGAGTTTATACGAGAAAACTAGGGTTCTTAGCTTGAGCTATGTGTTATTCTAGTTTATCTTGTTGAAGTTTATGTTGTTGTAAGCTCTAATTCGTGGTGTTTTTTGATATAGGAAGATTTGTGATATTTTAAACTCAATGATGTGATGATATACAAGCTTAAATTGAAGAGGAAAAGCACCCACAGAGTGAGGAACTCAAAGCCAAGTGGAATGAGCTAGCATGAACGGAATCTGGATTTTCTGAGCATTAGGGCCTACCATTCCCTTTAGACTCCGAGATAAGGGCATCCCGTGACCTTGGAAACATACCAAAGTTTCAGTTTGAAATGTGCATCTTCGATAAGGGCGTTCCATTCCCCTATCGCTCCAATGTCTTAGTGTGGCACGCCTATGAGTCCAAAAGGAGCAAGTTTTTCCAAGTATAAATTGAACACTTCCAACTTGTTGTAAACACCTTGGACGACCTTTGGCACTTGGAAAACACTTGAGGAGGCTTCTCTTAGGGTTTTTGTACTTTCCTTTAGTTTTCTTTTGGATTATAAAAATGAATATTATTATTTTGATTCGTTGTAATTCCTTGAGTGACTAAACACCCGCTTCTAGGGTTGAGTCAAAGAAGATGATTAATTAAGCTTATAATTGAGTTTATGTTTAATATAATTGTGGTTGTTCATATATCCTTGTATTTACTATTCTACATATTCGTAATCCTTAGGATAAACTTATATTTCTATTATGAGCCTGAAAGAAGGGACAATAGATTAGAACGTGAGATGTATAGAGTAGGATCTTAAACATTCAAGGGATTGAAGTTAAAACTTTCATTTAGAATTGGAATATACCTAATTCGACCTATTTCGTTCATATACGAGATGAAATATAAATGTGTTTAACTTAGTACTTGTATCCCCAGCTAACGATGTAGTTATGGGGATAAGTTAGATAGACAACTAGAGGCTTGAAAGAGCATAGTCATGATATCAACTTTGTGAGTCAAACACCAATATAATAAACTAAATCGATAAAATTATATAGCTAAGTAGGATTGTTTCTAGTGCCTTAGCCCTAAATTTTTCCCCATTATCGTTCAAGAACTTTATGTTATTGAATTTTTTACTGTTACTTTTAGTTTTAAATTCTCAAACATTATTGGCTACTCTCGCACTTGTTTAATATCCGTAGTACTACTAGAATAAGATCATTGCTAAGTACAAGTCCTTGTGGGATTGATACTTGGCTTTTAAAGGCCAGTTTACTACTTAGGTGACCAGGTAAACTTGTGTGTGTGCATGGACACAAAAAAATTTTGGCACCGTTTTTGGGGACTTTAAGATTGGCATGTCTTATTTTTTGTTTTGCTATTTGGTTTGTTAAGTTCTAACAACTTTATCTCAACTTCTGAATTTGTAGGTTCAGGTCTGTAAACCAAGTAAGTTGGCAAGGAAAAGGGATTTAGTATAGGAGAGAAGAAAGTACTTATCTATTTGATATCTAAAATTCAACAAGAGGAAACTATTCCTGCACCAATATTTGATGATCCACCAGCCCATAGGACAGTACACAAAGTGGCAATTCCACTCACAACCAATGTTACCTCCATCATCCACAGACTAGACCTCGAGGTAGATTTGAGCTTAAACAGAACATGATGTAGTTATTGCACAGCAGTAGGTAGTTCACAGGCTTGTCACATGAGAATCCACAAGTCCATTTGTAGAATTTCTGGGAGAACAGTGACACCTTCAACCCCACTGGAGTCTCTACAAACTATATAAGGCTCACATTCTTCCCCTTCTCACTCTTGGGGTAGGCAAAGAAATAGTTGAAGGCAGAACCTTCAAACTCCATCACGACATGGGATAATCTGGCAAAAAAATTCTTATTAGATTCTTTCCATTTGGCAAGACTGCAAAGTTATGTAGTGAAATTTTTGGCTTTAAGCAGAAGCCAGATAAGAACTTGTATCATGCTTGGGAGAGGTTTAAATCTCTTCTCAGAGAGTGTCCATATCATTAAAAGAGCAATGAGGCATTAGCTCACACTTTTGTTAAAACTTTTGACCATAGCATAAATATTTTGTTAGATTCGGCTGCAGGTGGTTAAGCTTTGGAGAAAACATATGCTAAATTTTATACTCTCCTGAATAAAATTGAACAAATTAGTCATGATTGGAAAGGTGATATCTCTAGAAGTGTAGTGAAAATATTGCAGGTATGATTGGGGGGATAGTGCCAAAGCATTGGTTGCTTAAGGTATGATTGGGGGGATAGTGCCAAAGCATTGGTTGCTTAACTGTCAGCTTTACAAAATCAAATAATGATGCAGTTCATTAAGTTAAGTGTAAACCAACCCCGGACTCACGTAAATGCAATCTAGCAGACCCTGTCATGGTGTGAGAATTTTGGTATTAGTTTCCACTGTGCATACTTATGTGGAGCTAATCTGGAGTCGGTGAATTTTGTTGGCAATGCACAAAATGAAAATTATGGTAATGCCTACAATCATAAGTGGATGAGTCAGATCAGATATTCACAGGGCAATAATCAAGTTCAAACTCAACAGTTTCAACAACAGCAGAACATGCAGGACAATAACATTGAAGAAACGTTGAAAAGATCCTGGATAATCAAGAACAAATGGTTTCTGAGATAAAAATCAGCAACTTGCTCAACAAAATTTAGAGACATAGTTAGGGAAATTAGCTTAGGCATAGGTACCAGACCTCAAGGTGGGTTGCCTAGTTATATAGAGAACTCAAAATAGGTTATGGAAATCACTTTGAGGAGTGGTAAAGATTGACAAACCTCCCAAGAAAAATAAGGAGGTACAGTTTGAGTTAGTACCAAAGCGGGTAGAGGAAACACAAGTTGCAACCGAAGATGCTGATATTTTATGGAAATATGAGTACCCAAAAACTAAGGGCACAATGCGGGTTCAAGAAAGACCACCACCGCTATTTTCTCAAAGGCTTAAAAAAGCTAAGAAGGATGTATGTTTCAAGAAGTTCTTTTACACATTCAGAGAACTTCACATTAACCTCTCATTGTTAGATATTTTGTAGGGTATGCTAAAGTATGACAAGTACTTAAAGGATGTGGTGACCAATAAGGTCAAGCTGAATGATATTGAGATGGTGGCACTTATTGAGGAGTGCAGTTCAGTGGTGATAAGAAAGACACCAACGAAGCTGAAATACAAATTAGTTATAGTAATGTGGTGTATGCCTTGACTCATTTGGAGGTAAACATAAAATTGATTCCACTATCTATTTTTAATGCTTTTAGATTAAGAAAGTTGAGGCCATGTTTTGTAGTTCTCCAAATGGAAAATAGAATAAGAATGCATCCAGAAGTAATCATAAAGACATCCTCATTAAGGTTGGTAAGTTCATTATTAATATTGACTTTACTTTTCTTAATTATGATGCAAAAGACTGGGATGTCTCTTCTTGGCATTAGGAGGAGAACTAATAGATGTAAAAGTGGGCACCCTAAATATGAGACTGGATGATAAAGAGGTGGTACTCAAAGTATACAAACCACTGAATCCCCTTTCAAATTATAAAGATTTATGCATGATTATGGATGTGGGAGTGGATGAGTGTGGGGTGGAGGAGTGCACACCAAAAAATACCTCTTGACTATCTCATAGAGTTGACCAAATCGCACATTAATCCTGAAACTAAAAAATTAGAGAAGGATACTGAAAAGGCTATTATTGAAAAAGATGCAGACCTTGAGATTACACACAAAATAGGTAAGAAAAGAGTAAGAAAATGGCCTCCAAGTACGAGAAAGAGGTTAAAGGAATACGATCGACATAGTGATGTGGGTTGTACCGTGACACTAAATCATGCACTACATGGGAGGCAACCCAATTTAAGGTAGGTATTTGATCTTTCATAATTTAGTTGTATTTCATGTAGTTTTTGTTTTTATTGAGTCATAGTTTGAAGAAAAGTCTGAGTACCAAAAATCCAAGCTAAGAAGCATGGAAAAGACTAGGTGCGGGCCCCACCAGACCTCACTAACAACTAAAGATGCTTCTAGTAAGGCCTAGAGGCCTTAGGAAGTATTTCTATCCTTGCTTTTGAATTATATTTTAGGGACAAAGTATGTTTTTAAGTATAAGTTGGGGAATCTTCCCATGGTTTAGGGTGAAGTGCTTCTATAGGATTTGTTTTTACTTGTGTTGTTAGTTTTTGACTAAATTTGAAAAAATTACAAAAAGATTTTCTATTTGTTTGTTTAGTTTTTGTTGGTGTCGGTCTAGAAGGGGTACACTTCACCCACCCCTTGATTTTTATTTTAGGTTCTTTTTTTAGGGGTACCCTTTCAATCTAGTATCTCTTCTTATTTTTAGGAGTAAATTTTAAAAAAATTGTATTAGGAATAAGTTAGATGTTCTTGTTAGTTCCTATGTATAATTACATGATGCAAGTGGTTTTGAATGTGAAAGTATTTTAATTGTATTGAATGGATGATTTTGAGACTCTTAGGCTAATTTATATGAATCTTGTGCGATGTTGGATTAATATAAATTTATGTAGTTACTTGGATTAGAGTTTATAGGTATCTATAATGCCCCGAGTATGCACCCCAGATTTCACACGGTTCTCATGACTCCGAAGGACCACAAGCTAACCCATGACTAGTACCTGCTATGAACACTGAATAATAATACTGAAATAATGCAAAAAATTAGGCTGAAATGTCATAAGGTTCATAATATAAATAATGATAATATAATGCTGAAATAATATCTGAAAACTAAATACTGGCTAAACTAGTCGAGACTAAAAAACCTCTAACTGATATGTTTGAATATGGAGTTGATGGGATAAGCCCCCAACTAACTTCGACTACTGAAATACTGAAACTACTTAAATACTGAAATAAAAGCATATCCTCGATAGATGAGGACTCACTGTTGAATCTGTTGCTGCTATCTAAATCTGTCTAAGCGCGATTGGGACCCTAAGAATTCGAACCAATGATATAAGACATCATTGTGTAAAGAGAAAGTATGTGCCAGTACGTGGAATATACTGGTATGCTAGATGAGGTAAGGCTTAATACAAGGGTTCATATGCATGAACAGTAACTAACTTAATGATATGAAGTAACTGAATAAGAGTACATAAATAACTGGAACTACTGTAAAATACTGAGTATGCAATACTGTTCATATACATATATATACTATAACCGAGACTTTACTGAAGCAGAGTACTAAATTTTGATAATTGAGTAACTGATATCTAAGATTTTTGGTAACTGAATTATAGATACTAAGCGACTATTTCTAATAGTCCTGATTCTATAGAACTGAACTGAGTTATATAGTTAGACTGAAACTGAAACTGAAATTGTAGGAGTGTTCATCTAACCGACATACCCCTATTATAAACTGAGTTGGGGTCCAACCTGTGACCCCAATTGGAAGGGTGTTAGCACCTTGCCAAGGGATACAAACAATGGTTGTGAGTTAACCCTATCTGGAAAAGAGACATTTCTTCAACCATTACTATCAGGAAAACTCATACGAGATGTATCAACCCTTATCTGGCAGGAAAATTTCTCAACCTACGCTGTCTACGTAGTTCTGTAATACAGGATTGCTACTAAGGGTCAAACCCTTTACTGACAAGAATGCCCCCATCCCTGGGTTCGCTCAGTGCTGAATACTACTCCTAATTGAATATACACTAACTGATCCACTAAACTGTACTAAGTTTGACTAAACAGTTACTGATCGTGCTAACTAACTGAACTGGATTGAGTTCACTGACTTTTGTTAACTGAATGAGTACTACTTCTCGTGACACTAATGAGACTATACTGTAACTACTATAGCTCTAGGTAAACAGATAGATTTTCGAGTATTGAATACCCCCTGGACTCGAAAGCATGGAAAGTAAAGCATGGCATGATCTTGAAAACATAACTATATATACTTATTAACAATACATTCAACTAGGAATTTGTCAAACACTTGAGATACTTGAACTTGTACATGAATGGGACCACATGATGATATGTCATAATTTCACTATTCAATTCACATAGGTATTCTATCAAACACATGGGGAGCTTGGTTATCTTACGTAATAATAGTCAACACATGAACATCATGGATACAATAATAAATTGTAATTTCAAGGGTTTAACGTGTAAATCATATAATTCACCACACATGATATTTTAATTTCATGAAACTTGTAGTAAATCATGGATTGAACCCCAAATAATATCATGAACAAGAATATAATCCAATTATATCATGAAATTCATGAAAGCAATCAACTTACAGCTTTAAAAGAGGTTCTTGAACTCCAAAGGTGGAAGGAAACCCTTGGATGAACACCTAACATACCTTTGTAATCAAATTCGTGAAGATTGATGGTGTATTCTTGAATCTTGAATTTGAAATTTGATTCCCTAGGGTTTGTTCTTGACAAAATTTTGAGAGAGAATGAGTGATTTTCCCTTAGGGTAGGTTAATCTCATTTTTTAGGGATGAATAAAAGTGGTAAAATGACCCAAATACCTCTCTGGATGCAGACTTTTAATTACTGAAAATGTGCCCAGTGACGCACAGACCAACATATCACATTGATGGTATCGATGTGATGACCAACGCATCACGTAGAGTTCGTGTTGGATCACTGGAATTTACACTCTGACGCTGGGGAAAATATCTGTCGACGCGACGCACTAAGATCGCGTTGACCCACTATTTTGGTCTCCCAAACACACTTCAAACGAGGTTTGAAAAATCCAAAACTCATCTGAAGTGACCTATTGACACACCTGATCATGATTCAATCCAAGGATCGACATCTTAAGTTCATAAGGGTCGTAAAATAAGATCGCTAAATTATGAAGGATAAAATAATTCTATGTATAAACACTTAGATGAAATTTCTAAGTCTTGGACCTCTTTACATGCCCTAAAGGCCTGAGTTAAGCTAGGATTCTGTGGGGTCTTACAATATCTCCCCCTTAGGAACATTCATCCTTGAATGAGACTGACTAAGATGATAATACTAAATATGCACAATAGAAGCAAGACTGTATTCTAATGACATGACACATGACTGAGCTATTTCATGAAGGTATGCATGATATGAGTATGTTATGCAACTAAACCAATACCGAATTTGTAAAGGTAATCTGAGCATAGAACTGAGTAATTTTAAGGAAAAATATTACCTTGGGTTGAGTCTAAGTTTACGAAGAAGAGGTGAGGATACTTGGTCCTCATATCTACTTTTGTTTCCCAAGTAGCTCCCTCAACGGACTGATTCTGTCAAAGAACTTTGACATGAGGAATTTCTTTGTTCCTTAGTCTGCGAATCTGATGATCAAGAATTTCAACTGGAACTTCCTCATAAGAGAGACTATTTTGAACATCTATACCCTCTATAGGTACTACGACTGCTGGGTGACCCATGTATTTCTTAAGCAAGGAGACGTGAAACACTGGGTGCACTAAAACTAAGTTTGAAGGCAACTCAAGCTCGTAAGCTACCTTTCCAAAATGGTTGAGGATTCGGTAAGGTATGACATATCAGGGACTCATCTTCCCCTTCTTTCCAAATCTCTTCACTCCCTTCATAGGCAAGATTTTCAAATACACATAATCACCAATCTCAAATTTTAGATCTTTTCTTCGCACATCTGTGTACGATTTCTGTCGGCTCTGAGTTGTCTTAAGCCTTTCCTTGATCAGCTGGACTTTTACTAAGGCATCAAATACCAAGTCAGGTCCTACCACTGCAGCCTTACCCACTTTATACTAACCAATGGGAGATCTACATCTCCACCTATAAAACGCCTCAAACGGAGCCATCTGAATGTTGGAATCATAGTTGTTATTATACGCAAACTCAATCAAAGGCAAGTGGTTATCCCAAATACCCTTAAAGTCAATGGTACACCCTCTTAACATATCTTTTAAAGTCTGAATGGTCCTTTCTACTTGACCATCTGTCTGAGGGTGAAAGGTTGTACTTATGTGGACTTGGGTACCAAGACCCTTTTGGAAGGCTTTCCAGAAATAAGAGGTGAACTGCGTACCTCTATCTGAAATAATGGACAATGGAACTCCTTCAAATCTAAAAAACTCTCTGACATAGATCTTGGTATAATCCTCAGCTCAATAAGAGGTATGAACTTGTAAGAAATGGGGTGATTTGGTCATCCTATCCACGATGACCCAAATCTAATCATGTTGATGATGAGTACGAGGCAAACCCATCACAAAATCCATATTTACCTCCTCCCACTTACAAGTGAGGATACTAAACTCCAGCATAGGTCCTCTAGGCTTCTAATGATCAATCTTAACCTGCTGACATATTGCGCACTTAGCTACAAACTCTGTAATGTCCCTCTTTATCGTAGTTCACCAATAGATTTCTCGTAAGTCGCGGTACATCTTGGTGGCCCCTAGGTGAATCGAGTAGTGCACACCATACGCTTCTACAAGAATCCACTATCTCATGCTATCCTCACATGGCACACATAGTCTACCCCGGCAACATAATACACCATCTCTCCCTTGGAAGAAAATCTCTACTTTCTGATCTCTGACTGACTCTTTTAGTTTAACTAAACTGGGATCCCTGCCCTACTTTTCTTTTACTTTGGAATCAAGAGATGATTCCAAACTATTTTGCACCTATACACTTTCCTCTGCTGAATCGACTAAGAGAACACCTAGTCGGGCAAGCTGATGAACTTCCTAAACTAACTTCCTCTTACTATTCTCCACATGAGCAACGCTACCTATAGACATCCTACTGAGAGCATCAGCCACCATATTGGCCTTTCCCAGATGATACAGAACACTCATGACGTTGTCTTCCAAAAATTCTAACTACCTTCTCTGACACAAGTTCAGGTATTTTTTAAAAAACACATATTGCAGGCTTTTATGGTCTGTGAACACATCAATATGTAATCCATACAACTAATGCCTCCAAAACATTAAGGCAAACACTACAGCTGCTAACTCAAGATCATGAGTAGGATAGTTCTTTTCATAGGGCTTAAGTTGTCTAGAGGCATAGGTTACGACCTTACCTCTCTGCATAAAAACAAACCCCAAACCAACTCTAGAAGCATCACAATATACCACGAACCCGTCTAAACCATCTGGTAAAGTCAAAATTGGGGTTGTAGTAAGTCTAGTCTTTAGATCCTAAAAACTCTTCTCACAAGAATCTGACCACTGGAACTTGATTTTCTTCTGAGTCAATCTGGACATGGGGGATGCAATAAACAAAAACCCTTCCATAAATCATCTGTAATATCCTACCAAACCTAACAAACTCCTGATATCTGATGTAGAGATAGGTGTAGGCCAGTTTCTCACTGTTTTGATCTTTTAAGGGTCAACTCTAATGCCCACTGAAACTGATATGACCAAGGAAAGCTACTAACCTTACCTAAAATTCACATTTACTGAATTCGGCAAACAACTGATGGGCTCTGAGGGTCTATAACATTGTTCTGAGATGGTCTGCATAATCCTGTTTGCTGTGGGAGTAGAAAAGGATGTCATCAATGAAGACTATAATGAATATGTCCAAGTACTGCTTGAACATATGGTTCATCAAGTCCAAGAAAGCTACTGGGGTATTGGTAAGACTAAATGACATGACTAGGAATTCAAAGTGACCATACCAAGTTTTTAAAGTTGTTTTCAGTATGTCACATTCTCTGACTCTGAGCTGATGATAGCCTGATCTGAGGTCTATCTTAGAAAAGTAACGGGCACCCTAAAGTTGGTCAAATAATTCATCGATTCTTGGAAGTAGATACTGGTTCTTAACCATAACTTTGTTCAACTGACAGTAGTCAATACACATTCTTAGAGAACCATCTTTCTTACGCACAAATAGAACTGATGCACCCCAAGGGGATACGCTAGGTTTGATGAATCCCTTATCTAGGAGATCCTTCAACTGTTCTCTTAACTCTTTGAGTTTTGCTGGGGCCATTCTGTATGACGGGATAGAGATAGGCTGAGTATCAGGAAGAAGGTCTATTCCTAAGTCAATTTCCCTCTCGGGAGGAACTCTAGGAAGATCTTCGAGAAATACATTTGGAAATTCACATGCTACTGGAACTAACTCAAGACTAGGAGACTCAGAACTAGAATTCTTAACTTGAACAAGACGGTAGACACACCCTTTGGATATCATTTTCCTCACCCTTAGGTAGGAAACAAGCTAACCCTTAAGTGCTGAAGTAATACCCCTCCATTCTAGGACAGGTTCACTTGAAAACTGAAAAAATAAACAACTCAGTTTCTGTATTCAACTGAAGCATAGATAGAGTGGAGCCAATCCATGTCGAGAATGACATCAAAATCCGTCATCTCTAGCTCTACTAAGTCTGTTGATGTAAACTTCTAAGATACCATAATTGGACAGTTCCTGTATACCCATCGGGCTATGATGGATTTACCCGCTGGGGTAGAGACTGAGAAAGGCTCTGCTAGGATTTCGGGACTAGCCCCAAAGTCAACATCTATATAATGAGTTACAAAGGATAAAAAAGCTCCTGGATCTAGCAAAGCATAAATATGTAAATGATAAACTTTTAATGTACCAGTGACCATATCAAGAGAACTTTCCTGATCCTGTGGGGACTGAAGTGCATAGATTCTACTTGGGTGTTGCCCACTGGTGGCGCTAGAAGTGACACCCTACTGATTCAGGTGACCAGAATAAATTAGGGGACGATTATTTTGACTCTATGAACCCACCTGAGGACACTCTCTGACCCTATAGCCTGGCTTGCCACATCCTAAACATAATCGCTGCCAACTCGACAAACACCATGATGGTTTCTACTACACTTTTGGCAAAGAAGATTTGTTCTTCCGCTACTAACACTACCCTTGGGTTTAGGGACTGGTGCCCTATATTTAATGCCATCTTTGAATTTTGGTACTAAAGCACTGGCTGAGGACGGAGCTGTAACTGAAGACTTGGAGTGAAACTGAGAACGATTACCACCCTCTGAATTAGGCTGAGTAAAATTAAAGGTACTTGTTCAAGATCTCTTATTCTCCCTCTCATTCTTCTTATTGTTAGCCTCCTCTATCTATTGAGCATGGACCATGAGCCTAGATATGTCCATCTTCTTAATCAGCATTGAAGTCCTATACTCCTTGACCACACTTCTAGACACACCCGACATAAACTTACTCATCTTAGATATCTGCTACCACATAAGGGGCATATCTGGATAACTAAGTAAACTTAATAGAATACTCTATCACTGTCATGTTTCCCTATTTTAGATTAATAAACTCCAAAACCTTAGCTTCTATCAACTCCAGTGGAAAGAACCTATCAAGAAAAGCAGTAGCAAACCCTTCCCATTCTACGGGCCCTGCATCTGCACCCCTATCTGCCTTCTACTGCTTAAACCATGTATGAGCCATATCCTGAAATTGATGTGCATCTAACTCAGCACTCTCACTAAAATTCACCCCCATGATATTTGTGACTTTTTGGACCATGTCAAGGAATTTTTGTAGGTCCTCCTCAGGCTTAGACCTTGTAAATATGGAGGATTCATTTAGGTGAAGTCCTGAATCCTAGATGTAGTAGTATTGGCCACTGGGTTGGCCTGGAAGGTAGCTGGGCATTCATTTTAGGCTACCACAGAATGAGTAGAGTGGTGAAAGTTGCTCTGAATTCTGCATGGGAGACATGCTCGTCCAAGGGATCTGCCTGAATAGGCAGAGGTACTAGATGGTTTCCTGTTCTTCTTTCTTTGTTCTTTTTGGGAGGCATGTTCTATAAACGGAAGTAAGAAAAGAATTATACTAAGAATTTAGCTTGAGCTCATGCTCACTCGCTCGATATGAACACTAAAAGAAAGGAAACTTTTCCTAAAATGCCTTATAGCCTCTTGTCCATAATTGTGGCGTGCTACACACCCATGCACAAGACTCTACTAGATATGGCTTTCAGATTCCCTAGGACTCTATTGAACCTGGCTTTGATACCAAGTTTGTAACGCCTCGAGTCTGTATCCTGGACGTCACACGGTGCTCATGACCCTGAAGGACCACAAGCTAACCCATGACTTGTACCTTCTGTGAACACTGAATAATAACACTGAAATAATGTAGAAAATTATGCTAAAGTGCCATAAGGTTAAGAATCTGAATACTGATAAATATAGTACTGAAATAACATCTGAAAATTAAATATTGGTTGAACTAGTCTAGTCTAAAAAGCCTCTAACTAATTTGTCTGAATATAGAGTTGATGGGATAAGCCCCCAACTAACTCCGACTACTAAAATACTAAAATAAAAGCATATCCTTGATAGATAAGGACTCACTACTGAATCTGTTGCTACTATCTAAATCTGTCTAAGCACGGTCGGGACCTTGGGCATCCGAACCTATGATATGAGACATCATAGCGCAAAGAGAAAGTATGTGTCAGTACATAGAATGTACTCGTATACTAGATGAGGTAAGACTAAATGCAAGGGTTCATATGCATGTACAGTAACTGACTGAATGATATGAAGTAACTGAATAAGAGTTCATGGATAACTAGAATTATTATAAAATACTGAGTATGCAATACTGTGCATATACATATATATATTGTAGCTAAACTTTTACTATAGCTGAGTACTAATTTCTGATAACTGAGTAACTGATATCTTAGATTTTTTGTAACTGAATTACTGATACTGAGTGATTATTTCTAATAGTTCTAATTCTGTAGAACTGAACTGAGTTCTATACTGAGACTGAAGCTGAAATTGAAACTGTGGGAGTGTTCATCTAATTGACATACTCCGATTATAAACTGAGTTGAGGTCCAACCTGTGACCCCAGTTGGAAGAGTGTTAGAACCTTTCCAAGAGATACTAATAATGGTTGTGAGGTTAACCATATCTGGCAGAAAGATATTTTATCAACCCTTACTGGCAGGAAAACTCATACGAGATGTATCAACCCTTATCTGGCAAGAAGATATCTCAACCTACGTTGGATACATAGTTCTATAGTACAGGGATTTCTACTAAGGGTGAAACCCTTTACTGACAGGAATTCCACCATCCTTGGGTTCACTTGGTGCTGAATCCTACTCTCAACTAAATAGACACTTAACTAATCCACTAAACTATACTAACCTTGACGGAATAGTTACTGATCGTGTTAACTGACTGAACTGGACTGAGTTCACTGAGTTCTGTTAACAGACTGAGTACTATTGTCATAACACTAATAAGACTATACTGTAACTATAGTAGCACTAGGTAAACAACTAGATTTTTGGGTATTGAATACCCCTAGGACTCGAAAGCATGAAAAGTAAATAATGGCATGATCTTGAAAAGCATAACGATAGATACTTGTTAACAATACATTCACCTAGGCATTTGTCAAACACTTGAGATACATGAACTTGTACATAAATGGGACCACATGATGACATGTCATTATTTCACTATTCAATTCACGTGGGCATTCTATCAAGCACTTAGTAAGCTTGGTTATTTTACATAATAATAGTCAACACATGAATATCATGGATAAAATAATCAATTGTAATCTCAAGGGTTTAACATGCAAATCATATAATTCACCACACATGCTATTTTAATTTCATGAAACTTGTAGTAAATCATGGATTGAACCCCAAATAATATCATGAACATGAATACAATCAAATTCAATCATGAAATTCATGAAAGCAACCAACTTGTAGTTTTAAAAGAGGTTCTTGAACTCCAAGGGTAGAAAGAAACCCTTGGATGAACACCTAACATACCTTGGTAATCAAATTCTCATAGATTGATGGTGTGTTCTTGAAGCTTGAATTTGAAATTGGATGCCCTAGGGTTTGTTCTTAAGGAAATTTTGAGAGAGAATAAGTGATTTTACCCTTAGGGTAGTCTAATCTCGTGTTTTGGGGCTGAATAAAAGTGGAAAATTGACCCAAATACCTCTCTGGATGCGGACTTTTAATTACTAAAAATGTGCCCAGCGAAGCGCAGACCGATGTGTTGCATCGATGATGTTAATGTGATGACCAACGCATTGAGTTGAGTTTTCATTGGGTCACTAGAATTTGCACTCTGATGCTTGGGAAAATATTTTTCGACGCAATGGGCAATGCGACGCGTCGAGATCGCGTAGACCCACTATTTTGGTCACCCAAACACACTTTAAACGAGGTCTGAAAAATCCAAAACTCACCCGAATTGACCTATTGACACACCTGATCATGACTCAATCCAAGGATCGACATCTTAAGGTCATAAGGGTCATAAATTAAGATCGCCAAATTACAAAGGCTAAAATAATTCTAAGAATAAACACTTAGCTAAAATTTCTAAGTCTGGGATATGACTTTGTGGACTTCCCAGTTGACCATGAACCTAAAGATCTGATACCAACTTGACACAACCCAAACCCCGATCCTTGTCTTAATGGAATCCCAAGTCCAACTAAGACTGGGAACCACCCCCTATTTCCCAACCCAACTGCCTATATCCAGCCTTAGATGGGTTGAATGTTGAACATATAACAAGATAGCATTGTTGTTTACATTAAGACTCTGGGATAAGGTCACAGCCGTGATCGACTCAATTGAGTCCAATCGTACCTCACCAACCGACCAACCATACCAAACCAAACCATAGGCCATAGACCAAAGTGATACCAAAACAAAATATGAAAATCAATCTTAAAATGTAATAGGATGAAATAACCAATAATATCGTCCAATGATGTCATCCCACCTGCTTATTCCAATTCAAAGGCCCACACCAATATCGATCCCACCCATACCAACCCCCAGAAGTACCACAAATCCTCTATCCAAATAAGTAAACAAATTCAATTAGAACATGCCTTCAACTATGGCCAAAACTAATATCCAAAATAAAAGAAAAATGTCTAAAGAAATCCACAACATGAAATGATGCCTTCCAAAAGGATAGAAGCTTACCACTCCTATACCAATACTAATTCTGAATCTACGTGCTAAACAGAAGGAGTAGAATGGCTAGTTCCTGCATAGCATGGGTATACAACCGCCAGTAGACAGGGTTAGCGCATGACCGCTAGCATGAATCTCAGGGTAAGGATAAAATAATGCTAGTCATTAAACCAAGTAAAACCATCCATAATGCATGTAACTATACATATATAAGTGCTGGGAAAATCAACCGGGTTTAGAATGCACTTAAAACCTTTACCTGGGTTGTATATCTCTACCGTCCAAACCACCCATAGGCAATATGGGTGTAGTTCCCCCTGCTGAAAGGGTCCTAGTGCGTATAGATGCACGACTAGTCAATATCTCATGGGATGACTAATATATCCCTCTAATATAAAATGTGACACTCGCGCATGGTCATCAAGGACCCCTCATATCGGTAAATATAAGTTTTTAGTTTTGGTCCCCCCGAGACCGCCACCTTTCACGGCTTAGCCACAGACCCCGCCATTAATAACCAATTAAAATCATGTCCAAACAATCCATTTACCATTTATTAACCAAGTTCAATATTAGTGGTATTTTCATAACACCACATTACTTGCATGTAATATCCATAACCAAACCATTTAGGTAAGGGGAACTTAGTTTCCCTATTCATATACCATATTAAATCCACTTGGGAGACTTCCATGTTATCCACAAGCATCACCATTTAGCCTTTAGCCTTTTCAAATGACTTAAACCATGCAAAAATACTTTATCCAGTTTAAAACATGCAAGTGTTCCATTTAAAGAAGTCAATGCAATGAACATATCTTTAAGCCCATGATGTTTCACTATTATTGCTCCCAAGCTAAAAATATCTATCAACTGAGTATGAGAACATATCTATGAGTTTTATTGGGTCAGGAGAATGGATTTCTAAGAAATTTTCTAAGGGTCAAAGCCCATGATGTTTCACTATTATTGCTCCCAAGCTAAAAATAGCACCAAAAGTTATGCCACCATAGTAGTAGGTGGGCCAGGAGGCATCCCAGACCTCACTGGGGTTTATATCTTCCATTATTCTTTATGATGATTTGGTTTAACTATTTGGGTTAGTTGGTGGTCTGCCAATAGATGGGGCTCAGATAGTCTCTAAGGGTGGTATTAGTTTAGAAGCATATCCTGCAGATGTGGCTTCCAGAATAGAGGTCCCACCAACAAATGGGATTGGCTCAGCCAGTTATGACAGTCGATGAGCAGAAGATGCTGAGCCAATTTTTGAGATTGGCTCTACCTAGATTTTTAAAAGGCCTAGGTGATGATACATTTAAGTTTTTAACATATGTGAGGAAAGGATCCATAATTTATGCCTAGTGGAGTCACATGGTGTGTATTACACTATCATCTAGTTTGATTGGGTATCCAGACAGTGATGGAGAGGTTATAAGGATTCTAGGCTAGCTAGATCTCCTCTTATGACATGGACTCAGTTATTCGAGGCATTCTTAGAGAAGTACCGCCTCACATCCTGTACAAGCATTTGAGATATCAGTTTACATATTTGGGGAAAGATTCTATGTCAGTTGTTAAGTGTGAGGTAAGGTTTTATGATTTTTCTAGGCATGCCATTATTATTCTATCAACTGAGTATGAGGAAATCTAATAATTTGTTGAGGGTGGAGACCTCTTGTTTTCATGGCTAGTTAGAGTTTAGTTTGTGCTGGTAGGACTTTAATGGATATTTTTTTATTATGCCATCCTATGAAGTAGATGAATTCTAAGGATCAAAGAGCATTGATAAGAGTTTGTATTATTAGGGTAATACAGATGGAAAACATAATGTCTCATAATTCAATGGTCAATAATTTCAGGGAAGGTACTCCTAGTGTTAGTCTCGGCATTAAGGCTAGCCTAGTAGGCTCGTTCAAGTAGTATTTTAGATTTTTTATAGAGGTCAACCTAATTCTAGTGACTATAGTGGTCAGAGCAGCGGACAATCCTCAAGGGGTGCATAATCTGGGTCTTTGGTCGAGGTGGCCATTTTGGATCAATCAAACCCTTTAGAAAAAGTAGAGTGTGCAATGTATGTTATAATTATGGGATTATTGGTCACTCATCTCAATACTATCCTAGCATGAGATGATTGAGCCTTTAGTGTAGACTATTCTTCCTATTAGATTAATACTTCCCCTAAGTAGAGGTAGCACACAAGGTAGCATAGGTGGTATCCAAGGTTCTAGAGGTGGTCCTCAGGTAGGTAGGATTAGTGGTCGGGTAGTTACCTGATCCAGTAGTGGATGGGATCAATTATATATTATTCTTGGTAGGCTGGAGGTTGAGGTTTTGGATGTTTTAATTATAAGTATGATTTAGTATTCCATTAGCCAGCTTCTACTTTATTTGATCTAGGCTCCATATTTTCATATATTTCTTCGTATTATCCACTGTGGTTGGGGGTGTCTTAGGATCTTTTATCTGGGAATTTATGTGTAGATACTCCCCTGAATAATTCATTAGTAATGGATTGAATGTATAAATTATATTTGGTGACTGTTCAAGAGTATGACACTAAGGTTGATCTGATTGTATTAGATATGGTGGATTTTACTATGATTCTTGGCATGGACTAGTTATCCCCCTATTATGTCATCTTGGATTGCTTTGCTAAGATCATTACCTTGGCCAAGCCTGACATACCCTTGAATATTTCATAGGGTTCTTATAGCAATGCACTGATTGGTATTATATCTTATATTTGGTCTAAAATATTAGTACAAGGGGTTGTGAGTTATTCATCTCTTATATTCATGATATTAGTATTGAGATCCCTTTTCTTGACTTTGTTTTTATCATCATAATTTTCCTAATATTTTTCCTATTGACCTATCTTTCCTTCCTCCTAAGCGTGATATAGAGTTTTCTATTAACCTTGAGTTATGCACCTAACCTATTTCTATGGCACCTTATCGTATGTCTCCTGTTGAGCTAAAGGAGATAAACATTCAATTTTAGAATCTTCTGCGTAAGAACTTTATTAGGCTGAGTGTATCTCCTTGGAGTTCTCCTATTTTGTTCATAAAGGATAAGTATGGTTCTATACGTATTTGTATCGATTATAGGTAGTTGAATAAGGTGCCAGTGTAGAACAAGTATCCTATTCCTCATATCAATGATTTATTCGATCAGTTTTAGGGTGCGGCAATGTTTTCTAAGAGTGATTTGAGGTCAAGCTACCACCAGTTAAGAATTTGAGTGGAAGACATCCCTAAGAGTTCCTGGTGATGCCTTTTGAGTTGACCAATTCCCTAAAGGCATTTATAGACTTAATAAATCACATTTTCAGGACCTATTTGGACTCTTTTGTGATAGTCTTCATTGATGATATCCTTGTTTATTTGAGGAGTAGAATGGACCACGAGTAGCATTTGAGGACTTCCGCACTTTGAGAGATCATAGGCTTTATGCCAAATTATCATTGAGTGAATTTTGGCTTGATTCTATAGCTTTCTTGGGGCACATAATGTATAGGGATGATATTATAATAGACCTAATGAATATTGAGGTTATACATAATTGTTCTAGGCATATGTCTTCAATTGAGGCTTTTAGTTTTATTAGGTTGGCAGACTACTATAGGTTGTTTATCAAAAGAGTTACTATGATTAAAACCCTTATGAGTAGATTAACTTGGAAAGAGGTTCCATTTTAGTGGTTTAATGGTAGTGAGGCAAGCTTTCTTATGCTCAAAGACTTGTTTATTTCAGCTCCCTCTATTGACTCTTCCAATTATGAGCGAGGGGTTCACTATTTATTGTGATGATTATGGTGTTGGTTTAGGATGTGTTCTAATGCAGTGCAGTCGAGTTATTACATATGCATCAAGGCAGTTTAATGTGTACAATCGCAACTACCCCACTCATGATTTGGAGTTAGCGGTGATCGTTTTATGCTTTCAATTTAGAGACATTACTTGTAAGGTGTTTACTGTGATATCATCAATGAACACCATAGCCTTTAGTACATTATGACTCAAAAGCTTAATTCGAGATAGTGCATATAGATTGAGTTGAAAAAGGACTATGTTATATTTATTCTATACCATTCAAGAAAGGTAAATATGGTAGATGATGCCTTGAGCTAGAAGGTAGTGACTATGGGTAGCTTTGTCTTTATTTCAATTTTTAAGCGACCAATGGCCTTGGACATTTAGTTGTTAGCCAAAATGATGGTTTGTCTTGATATTTATATCTAGAGGATGATTTTTTCTAGTGTTGAGGCTAGGTCTACCTTTTTTTAGTAGATTTAGGGTTAGAATGTTAAGGATACATGACTATATGGTATTTTAGATTATGTGTTGAGAGATGAGTCTAGGATGTCTACCTTGGATTCATTATGAGATTTGACGTTCGCATTTGTTTTTCGAGGGTAGGAGATTTGATTCACATAATAATTTGGGAGGATCACTACTCCAACTATTATATTTACCCTATGACAACTAAGATGTATAGAGATTGAGGTAGCATTATGGGTGGAGCAGTATATAGAGAGATATAGCAAACTACATGGCTCTATCCCTATATTGTCAGTATGTAAAAGGCCAAGCATCTGAGACCTGGTAGATTACTTCAGATATTACCCATTCTTGAGTGGAAATGGTAATGGATTACTATGGCCTTTTTTGTGGTTTGCCTCACACATTTTATGGTTTTAACAATATTTAGTTCATAGAAGATCGATTGGTCAAATTTGCCAATTTTATCCCTATTCAAATGTCTTAAAGTTCCAAGAGGTTGGATCTCATCTATCTTCGAGAGTGGTCCACCTTCACAATGTTCCTATGTTGTTATTTCATATAGAGGCTTTGAGTTGACTTTTAGCTTCTAGAGGGCATTTCAGAAGGAGTTGGATATATGAATTGGTCTTATCATCACTTTTTATCCCTAGACTAATGGGTAGTTGGAGTGGACTATTCAGTTTTGAGGATATACTTTGTGCATGTGATATGGACTTTAGGGGTCAACGGGAGAAGATTTTACCCTTAGGAAAGTTTGCCTATAACAACAACTACTATTTGAGTATTTAGATGGCACCATTTGAGGTATTGTATGATAGATGTTATCAATCTCCATTTGGTTAGTTTGAGACTTCAAATGCTAAGCCTATGGTACTAATTTTCTTTATTATCCTGTAATAGGGTTTAGGTGATCCAGGGTAAGCTATGATAACTCAGTGTCTGCCTTGAGATTTAATGTTGGTAATTATGTCTTTCTTCGAGTATCACCAATGAAGCATGATGAGGCTCAGGAAGAGGTTCAAGCTCAGCCCCAGGTATATTGGACCATTCAAGATACTTCAGATAGTTGTGGAGGTAGATTTATGTTAACTTGGCCACAAGTTTCTTTAGTCATCCATCCATATTTTCATGTGTCTATGTTGCAATGTTATATTTTGGATTAGTGTCACGTTCTTTGGTGGACTCAATTCAGTTGGATGAGAGGTTGACCTTTATTGAGGAGGTAATATCAACCGTGCCCAAATATGTTAGATAATTGTATTCTAAAGATATTTATGTGGTTAAAATTCAATGGAGACACCATTCAGTTGAGGAGGCTACCTATGAGACCAAGCATAAGATGCAAACCCAGTATCCCTATATGTTTGAGCCTTTAGGTACTTCTTAACCCTTTACTTTTGCGCTTGAAAGTCCTTTTAGTAATGGATGTTGTTATGACCATCTAGGTCATTTATTGTGTTTTTGTGCTTATTCTATATTCAGAGCTTCATATAGCTACCCAAATCATTTATGAATCATTAGGATCAACAAATTGATTACCAGGTAGTTCATTTGGCTTTTAGAGTCATTTCCCTATTTTGGAGTTTTTGTTATTAAGAATAGGGTCTCTGACCTAAACTTTAGCTAAATATCCTCGAATGCAAATTTTAACAGTCTTATTAGCTCCATAATGATGATTTTAGGTTAGGGAGACCCTTAGACCAGGTCTCGAGTCTTTTGAATTTATTTTGAGGTACTGGGTGGATTTTTTGTTAAAATAACTCCTTAGGTGTGAGACCCACTTTTTATTGAAATAATCTCAGATGGAAATTTTAATGGTTTCATTGTGTACGAAATATCAAATTTCATAGGGTAGCATAGTTTGTTTGCGTTCACAGGATTCTAAACAAATCTCAAGGTTCGATTAAAATATTTGCAACTTGCGTAAGTTGTTGGAGCATCAGCACCTAGTGCAGTCTAAAGATTTCCTTCACATTCACGTCGTCTTAGCTACAATTGCAAGGGTTAAGGATTTTGACCTCTATATTTGTGGGCTAGCCTTTACATTTGTAAAGAGGAGGATGGCCTAGTTGGCCCAACCTCCTTCATCACGATCATGGTGAATCGGTCGTGTTTACAAAGGTATGTCTAGGCTAGCTCCTGCATTTGTGAAGAAGGACTCTGGTGTTATATGTTGTTTATGCCTTAATTTTTAGCTCATATTTTAAGTCTTATATCACCATGTTAGACATTTGAGAGCTTAAAAATCATGGGAGAGTGATTACTGGGATCTGGGGTGAGTTTGAAACTTCATTATGGGCATTCCTTAGTCGTTACTCTCATAAGTTCCCACTTAATTTCTAGCTAAATTCTTTGGTTACTTCTATTTTGCGAACATGTTAGGACTTTTTAGAGGCTGATTTGGGCTTGAATTTACACCCAGTTTAGGGGCAAATTATCCTTGAGCCAAGAGGGATGTTGTGATGGTTTCAGTCTAGTGATTCTGCAAGCAAGCCCCACATGGGATTTTTAGTCAAATTTCTGACCCAAAGCATTTATATGCAAAATAGGTATCGATATTCTTGTCTTGATGAATAAATCATTCTTCTGATAGCATGGTAGATATTGGAGGCTTCTCTGAAGAGAAAAACTTAAAAGTAAAGGATTGTATAAACTTTTAGCAGCATCTTGGTGGGCTAGGCTTAGTATTCTTCTAGACTATGCTTAATTATGGTATTAGTGTAGTATTGTGCTAGCTATGGGTAGGTACTTATAGCTTGGTTATTGTTTTAGATTTTATTAATTAAATTAGACGGTTAGGTCCTTTTTGGTAGATTCCGCCTCATTTTCCTTATATTAGTCCATTCTTATTCCTTAGGTCTAGTCTTAGTACGCTTAGTGCCTTGGTATGGGATTGAAAAGCCTTAGACTAGGTTTGTGTAGGTGCTTACCTTGGTTTTTCAGGACTGGTAATAGGTCCCACCAACCCTCATTTACGTAGAATGCATAGAAAAGCCCCTTGTTGGCCTAAATTACCTCCTTTCGATACCTAGGACTGATTCTTAAATTTTAGGTAAACTAAGTTTATTAAGCCCTAACAAGGCTTAGGACCTCGGTTGGAGTAGTGTTGACCTTATAACATAGCTTTCGTCTTAGTGGCTAAAATCCCTATCACTCTTAGACTTGACTACCTGACTTGGAAATTTATGACTACTTGGACTCAAGAAAAAGTATAATCTAGAATCACTATTATCTTTAGCATACTTATCAGCTGCAGTTTGAATCTAGAACCTAGTAGCTATCTTATTACTTATCATATTAGGTTCAACCCTGGCATTTTACTATTATGGTATTGTTCTCTAGTTCCATATCAACTGGAATTGATGATCTATACAGGGCATTTAACTTTTAAGATACTATTCCTTAGTTTCATTTTTAATCTGGTTTTATGATCTATTTAGGTACCAAATATGGTATTAAAACCCTAATAAGGATCGGTAAGACTTGGGTTATGACTGGGAAGAAGCATCAACTATACTTACTATGCATTGGCTAGCATTACGATTACTATTATTGTTACTTTATCGTCACAATAGTGTTACTCTTTGCTTGCACACATTGGGCTCATAGAGGCTCGATTGGGTTATTTTCTACTTGTTTGTGCCTTCTGGGCTTATGGGGGATAAGTTAGATTATAGTTAGACTTTATTTCATTTTGAGGTAATACATTATTACACCTCCCCCCCCCAAAAAAAAAAACTTGTTTGACAACTTTCTTTAGACCTTTAACTTAACACACATTTATTTACCCCCCTTAAAACTTTAAATTGAATTAAAATTACCCCTAGTGCTGACGTGGCATTTAAAAAAAAGTGTGTATTTTGTTAAAAAGAGATGATCCAACTTACTTAAAAAAAAAAAACACCCATCATTTTCATACCACCCACCCCATCACCTCTCACCCCTCACCCCCACCCCATCTTCTTTATACTGCCCACCCCTACCTTGTCTTCTTCATACCGTACCACCCGCTCACCTCTCACCCCTTACCCCTACCTTATCTTCTAGTATTTATTCTTACATCCCTACCCTAATCACCTTTCTCCTTCTTCTAACCCTCTACCTCCACTTCTATTATGCTTCATCAATTTCTTCATGAAAGAAAAAAAATGTGTGTGAAAAGTCATGAATTTTAACACACTTTTTTCAAAATTCATTATTGAGAAGAAGAAGAAATCTACAACCAATTCATCTTTGTTTTGTTATTGTTGATTGATTTTTTTATGTGATTTTAGTAATGGTTATACTACTTTATTGCTAAATTTTGCTAAATATTGAATCTTAGAGCTACTTTTTGTACTGTACTTATAGTGGAGTTTTCTTTATTTTTATGAAATTTGCCTATTAAGGTGTTTTTAAATTGATTGTTACGACTATTTCTTTAGAGATTTACTTGATTTGGGAATTGAGTTTCTATGATCTGGGAATTTGATTTCTATAATTTTGTCTGAAGAAGAAACAAAATGGAGTGAAAAAATATGATTTTAGGTGATGGGAAGGGGTGTGGGGATTGAATAAGAAAATATGTTGGGGGCGGATGGGCGGTTGCAGATGAGGGTAAGAGGGTGTAGGGGTTGGAGAAGAATTATATTATATTATATATATATATATATATATATATATATATATTATGAAATTATTTTTAAAAAATACTTTTCTTGCGTGGCTCCGATGTGGCATTGACGTGGTGCTGATGTGTGGGCGCGTGTAATGAACTCTCCATTGTGAGAGTGGTGTTATATATTTAGGGTGGTACATAATTCACGCGAAAGTTGCTTGGGGGTAAATAATTGTCTATAAAGTTAAAGTGCTAAAGTAAGTTGTGGGAACAAGTTCAGGGAGGTTTAAGCTTTTTTCCTTCCATTCTTTTTGAGTTATTTATCTCACATGTATCGCCTCCTTTTGGTATGATCCGTTATCTTCCATGTATATCCATTATTCTTGACTTTAGTTTACACTTTCGCATTTTATTATGCTTTTAATGTGATTTATCTCAGTTTTCCTATGATGCCTACAGAGTACCCATTATTCTGGTACTCATACAACACTTCTACAACTTTTCCTTTATGCAAATCTAAGTACAAGTCACCACCACTATCATTTTCCTTGGGCTTGATGATGTTTTGGAGATAGGGTAAGCTTCCACAGTTCGAAGCTGGTCCTTCTCCTTCTACCTCAGTGATATTTTTTTTTGTATATTTTGAGATTACTATGTATATATATATATACATTTTGGACACTATTTAGCACTCTTCTTTTTGGTTATAATGGGTGGCTCTTGTACTGACCTTACCAGGTCATGTAGGGATCTTTTTGTAGATTTTGTCCTATTTCCTCTCTTTTACAATATGTCATGTATGTATATCTCTTTGCATCTACTTATTAAATATTATTGATGATTGCATTCTTATTTCCCTTACATCTTCTTCCGATTATCTTGTTACATGTTGTTTCAGGCTATGATTTGGCTTACCTACTTGTGGGTTAAAGTAGGTGTCATCATGAATTGGAAATTGGGTCATGATAAAGGAACTCCTAATAGTATTTGTCAGCTTGAGAAGAAGAAATCAGTTAGCATAGAGGACCACAATAATTCAACGGGTCAAGTTCATGATGTTGAACTTATACCATATACAAAGGAGGATAAATAGGCATCCACAAGGGAGATTGATGAATATTCTAGTTCCCACTAGGTACAGAAAAAACAACTGTAACAAAAGGCAATGTAAGATTTTATTTGTACATATTCACAGGGGCAAATTGATAAAAGTAGTCTAGTAAAACAATCAACAATCAAGATGATAATAAGAAGCATATAGATACAATAGGTCAATTGACCCCTATATGATACACCAAAACAGGTTGTAGAGATTAATCTAAAATAACCTATAAAGATCTTATATGACATTATCTCTCACAATAAAGGATAAACTACTCCCTAACAATAGATATTTCAAATGGCGAGAAGGAAATGAGTAAATATAAAGTTGGTGGAAATGACAAAATACAAGTAGAGAATCATCATATATCTAACACATCTTCTAGAAAGGGGAAGAAATAGTGCATTATCGTAGGTTCTCAACTTTCTAGAACAATTCAAAAGAGGAAGTTGCAAAATAATAAAGATTAGTGATGAAGGCTTTCTTTTGGAACACCGGGTCTGTCAAGCCTTGAAAAGCTTTCCAAAGGGTACAAAGTTAAGTAAAACACATTAATTCACTTTTATTCATTAAATGTATCCCTTTAAACATGAAAGATACATTATAAATATAAGAGGAGACCGGGAGTGCAATTTGCAAAGGCTAATTGCAATGGAAAAAATTTAGTTGTTTCTTAAATATGGTTATAATGTGGATATTATTTTGAATTCAACACAAGAAATCATATCCAAGATACATGACACAAATTTAGACAAATCTTTTTATGCGACATTTGTTGATGCTTAATGTGGATCGGAGGACATTTTTAAGTTGTACAATACTATTATGAATTTTTAATGGATTATAGGTGGAGATTTCAATGTGGTTTTGAATGAGGATGAGAAAATCAGTAGGATTCCAATGCAACAAGGTGATGTAAAAGATTTTTCCAATTGTATTTGGTTTTGTAACGTAGCATAGGTGAATTTCATAGGAAGTCCTTTTGCTTGTTTGAATGGAAGAGCTGCTGAAGACTATTATTTTGAAAGATTAGATAGAATATTTGTAAACCATGATCTTCAAAATTGGTTTAATCTTATAGAGGTTGAGCATCTATCAAGAGCGGGTTCTAACCATGCTCCTATACTGCTCATATGTCAGAAAACTATTGCATCTATAAAAAGCCTTTTAAATTACTAAATTTCTAGGTAGAACAAGAGAATATCAAGTAAGTGGTTGCTCAGAATTGGCCTAACAACAATGCAGAAAATCCATTTTTTTTACTTCAAGGAGAAACTTAAAAAGTTGAAAACAACCCTATCAATATGGAGTAGAGAACTGTATGGAGACATTTTTAAGAAATTAGTCACCATAAAGGGAATTGTCAAAATCAAGATGAAATTATCTGAAGATGATCCATCCATTTTGAATAAAGAGGTTATGCAGAAGGCACAAACAGAGTTTAAGAAGTATATATACTTTGAAGAATACTAGAAATAGAAGCCAGGATTTAACTGGTTTGAAAAAAAAGATAAAAATAATAGATTTTTCCATAGTCTAGTAAAGGGGAGAAGGAAAAGATTACATCTTACAAAAATCCACAATGAGAAAGGAGACCTTCTTGAAGATAAAGATCAAATTAGGGAAAAAAACCATACAGTTCTATCAACAATAGTTCACTCAAGAAAAAGATGCTTCTAAATTCTCACTACTTAGACGCATCCCATAAATTTTAACTGGAGAAAATAATACATCTCTTAGTATTAGGGATATTTTCAATCTAAGTGGAGACACTGCAAGTTCTTCTGATGGTTTCACAAGTCTTTTCTATCAAAGATGTTGGGACATTGTAGGTTTGGATTTATGGAAGCTAGTTTATGTTATGTCCTCAATAAATACATTTCCCAAGTCCTTCATCCATAAAAATATGAGTTCATTGACTAAGAAACCTACTATTTACTTTTTTAAGACCTTAGACCAATTAGCTTATGTAACTTTGTCAATAAGTTGTCTCAAGGATTGTATATGATAAGTTGGAATTTGTGCGGCCTAGATTGATCTTTGTCAATCAATCAGGTATTGTAAAGGGGAGGAACATAATTGAAAATGTCTGAATCACTCAGGAGATTTCTTCAAACATTACAAAAGGGGATAAACCAGCAATATTATTATCAAACTTGACATGACAAAGGCTTATGACAAGATATCCTGGTTCTATTTGATGAAAATTCTAAGAAAAACGGGCTTCATAGAAGATTTTGTTGATATCATCTAAAGGATGATATCAATTAATTGGTAATTATTGTTGGTGAATGGTTAGGCTATCACAACCCAATTAATGAGTCATGATGAAACCTACTTTATCCCACTAGTAGGTAAGTCAAACAGTAGTCTGGAACTATAAGCAAAGGGCTAATTTGGTGGAAAAAGGCATTAAAGCTAGAAATTTGCAAGTAGAGACTTATAATAATAATAATAAGACAATGTTAATCGTCTAAAAGATAGATAAAACATCAATAACCATCCCTCGACCTAGTAGTGTTAGTATACGAGCAACTAACAAAAAGAACAAAAGTACTGAAATAGTCAAATACAAATTTGTCTTGAATAGTGAAAGTGACACGACCAGAACCGAGGCCTAGTAGTATTGGGTATCACAAGTCTAACCTGGATCGGAGATCACCCCCAATACCCCACCGTTAACCACCCTACACCCCATGTCGGATGAATTCTGAACATATAACAACATAAGGAATAATAATTTAAAGACATTAAATAAAGTCTATCTGTAATTCAATAACCTCAATCAAATATCAAACCGGTGTCAACCCCAATACCAATACCAATAACAAGGTTGAAACCATTACCGACACCGCCCATGTCTATTGTAGTTCGACGTAGACTCTAACTAGAATCAAGAAACATCCAATCGGGACATGCCCCCGATCATAGTCTAAGCCAAATCCAATGAAATAACAAAAACAAAAAAGAAGTCCATAGGATGAAATGGAGACTTCCAAAGTATGGAAGTTCACCACTTAAATCTGACTCAAAGTTGTCCCCGAATCCAAGTCACTGAGCAGGAGGAATGGTAGTATGGTCGGTTCCTGCATTGCATACCAAAGACGGTTAGTGGGCTAAACGCTAGCATCCAACTCAAGGATAAAGATATGATAATTCCAAATCAAATAACCACATGCAGTATCATATATACATATATATTGTACCGGGATAGGAAACAAGGTATAGCATGCATTTAAAACCTTAACTTAGATTCTGTAGTTCTGCCGTCCTAAACCACCCACGGGCTATATGGGTTCAGCTTTCCCTGTTGAAAGGGCCCCAGTGTGTGTTAGCCGCATGACCGAAGAAAGAAACCTGGAATGACTAGTACATCTCCCAAAATATATGTATGACATCATGCACGCGGTCACTAAGACCACCCTCACATCGACAAACGTGAATTTCTAGTGTCGGTCCCCTCGGGACCTCTACTTTTCACGGCTTTGCTACTCAACCCCCTTAAGCCCAATTAACCATTTTCAAAATAACCAAGCCATTTAGCAAGTAGTCTTAATTAGGCATAAAACGTTGGTATCGTCATACAAAAATTAGAGCTTGTAAGTCTATTACCTTATGCCATATAAACCATTAAACCAAATTAGACTCTATTGTTTCCAATAAAACCAAAACCATTTATAATTAAACCATGGCCACTAAGGCCTTTCTAAAGTCATGTGAAACCAACCAAAACTATTTTATGTTTCTGTAACGATTTATGTAATGCAAGGATTTCAAGAGTAGTCAAACTATGTGACAAAATCATTCCCATTGACAATTTCAAAAATAGTTTGAGGGCATGCAATTACGAAAGCCAAAGACCAACAAATTTAGGGGTAATCTTGCCCCATTAATCAAACCACAATTCCCATGCATCCATATGTGCAGAACTTTTTTTGAAACATAAGAAACCATAATTAAAAGCATGAGAAACATTAATCAACCATGAACATCCAAAACCCCCAACCTTTATTTCAAAGCCATAACAATATCATGAAAACCATACATTAAAACACATGACTTAGTAAAATAACAATGAGGGAAGAGTCGCATGGCTTAGACACCGAGAAGTACGGAGAGAAACCACCATTGAAAGCCTTAATTGATTATCTTGATAACACCCTAAACTTTTGCTTGAAAGAGAGTTTGAGAGAGATTTTAAGAGTTCTTGATTTTGAATAATAGGTTAATGAAGTCCAAAAAGGTATTTTAAGTCGTGGTCTCAAAGAGAGTTAAAAGGGGAAATGTCCAGAATGCCCCCAACTTAAAACTGTAAAAATGTCGTAGGTGGTTACAAGTCGAACCCCTTGACTCGTGACCACAACATATGACTCGTACCCTCGAGTCATTACTAAGACAGTGAGTTGGAAACCTATACACTGTCTACTATACGACCCCATGGCCCCACTCATTACCAAACCATACGACTCATATGGTCTCGTCGTATCCCAGATAGAACCTAAAGGGATTGGACACTGGACAACATACAACTCAACATTTCCATTTGTAACCTATCCTCACAGCTCTTAGTGAGCCACTCGTACTCAGAGCCAAGTCAAGTCACTAAGTTAACATTTGATTAAGGGACCATCCTAATGAACTGTCACCACTAGCAACGACTTGTATCACCAAGTCTTTACCATAATAGAATCCTAATCACCATCCACTGGACTCCCTACGACTAGGGTCACCTGACTCGTACCCACATCATATGACTGGTATGTTGAGTCATTACTTGGATAGTGAGTTTAAAACTTAGGAAATTTCCAAGGGTCAAAACCCAGGGGGTTTCAGAAAGACCAGACATAAATAATAGAAGGAAAAAGGTCAACTCTTACTCCAAGAGCTCACCCTATCTCCAAATTTAACATAGCATGATCTCGACATCAACAACGGCCACGAGTACTCGGATCTACACTAAAAAGGTACAGAAGTATAGTATGAGTACCAACGCCATGGGTACTTAGTATGCACCATCGACAGACTGAGCTAAATCGTTATATAAGTACGATAAGATGCAAGATAAATAAGCTAACTCGAGGTAAAAGTTTGAACCTGGAATAGCGCTCCAATACTGTAAATAAATAATCAAAACAGATATTATATGAAAGAAATCATAAATAATAGTACCAGAATGACCCCATAAGCTTGGAGGGTGCAATCAAAAGAAAGTAAATAACCAAAGTTTCATAAATTAATCGGATATCAATCCATAACCATGAATCCATCCATACCATATCATATCATAAATAAACTCTCAACATTGTAATAAAACTAAAACTTAATATCATCATCACCATCATCATTTGTTGGACTTGAACCAAAACTCATGTTATCAATATCATTATAAATTATCGGATTGAACCGAAACTCGATATTAATAAATAACCAAATTTTGTCCAAAATTAGCACCAACTCCCAAGTACCAAACTAGCATAATCATTATTTATCTGATATCCTCAAAGTCAAAAAATAAACATTTTTAAAGGGTACAACATGCATATTGAAGTCTATGAGATCTAAAACTAATCTTGTCCTAAGGTGGGCCGAAGGGGCCTAAAATCTGTTATAAGGCAAATTCTATCCTGGACTAGGCTAAGGTATCTAAATTTACTTTTAAATGTTAAATAAGACATAATTAGCCCTTAGATGGAAATTCTACCTAAACATGACTAATTAGCTAAATTAAACCTAATTTAAGCTTCCAAAATAGTCTAAATATTCCAAATAATGTTAATTATACAAAATATATCTCCAAGTCCTAATTTCCCATCCCATATCTAGCATAGTATCATAAATAGACTATGAATTAGATCAATTTATGAGAAAGGTAAACCTAGCCTACCTAGATGCCTAAGAAAAAACTGAAGGAATCAGCTAAATCCTCAGTTTCCCCTTTTGAGAAGCTTCCACAAGATACCATGCCATCAAAATCACAATCTACTCATTAAAATGAGTACAATGATACCTCTATTGCACTATTGCGCTTTGGAACCAAAATTACATAAAAATCCCATATGGGTTCTATTTGCGAAATTGCACTTTCAAAACCAGCAATACGTCCCTCTATGCTCAAGGAACATTTATCCTCAAAAATGGGTGAATTTTGAGCTCAAATGATTCTACAATCAACCCACCAATATTTTAGAGATTTTAGAAAATGATAAAAGATTTAATTAAGAAATTGATGGAATCTTACCAAGAATTCAGAGAAGAAATGTGTTATTCGAGCTTACAAACACCCCCAAAAACACCCACTAACAGTTCTCCTAAGTTTTCACACATCTAAGGGTTCTTCACTCTTTAAAATAGGTGAAAATGGGAGAAAATAGGCTAAGTGTGGAATTTATAGGGTTCCAGGTATCGCTTAAGCAGACACTGGTTCACTTAATCGGGCATTGCTTTAGCGGCCAAGTGCCATTTTAGAGACACTTGCTGAATTTGCACATATCACTTAAGCGACCTTTGGCTGATTAAGTGGTCATTGCTTAAGTACCAAAGGCATCACTTAAGCGAAACCTGCTGAGCAAGCCAGTCGGTCGCTTAAGCGAATGTATCAGCACCAGCTGAGACTTGAAAATTTCAAGTCTCCACTGACCCCTCAGGGAACAAACAAAGATACCCTACCAAATTTGATATTTCAAACTCAATGGCACGGTTGAAATTTCCATCCGGGGTTATTTCGATGAAATATGGGTCCCACACCCACGTGCTATTTTTCTTAACTTTCGATCAATGGCCCAAACTGAGTTTGGAAGACTCAGGACCTAACCAAAGCTCCACCTAGCCTAAAATCAATGTTTTAAAGCAGTTGGAATAGTTAGAATTGGAATACGGGGTCATTTGATTAATGTTTTCAATCGATAGCCAATTTTAACTAGAGAGGACTTCAAAATAGGGAATTAGCTCTAAAAATCAAATGAACTGCAAGTAACTAAAGTTTAGCTCCAGCAAGTCATAAATGACTTGGGGCAACTATAGGAAATCTCTAAATGGGGAAAACAAGCAAAAATGCAGAAAATGACCTTGAGGGTCTTTATAATATCCACTACTAAAAGAACTTTCATCCACAAAAGTAAAGGGTTAGGATGTACCTAAAGTGTCAAACAAGTGAGGATATTAGGTCTGCATCTCACTCTTGATCTCCTAAGTAGATCCTCCACTGCATGGTGCCTCTACTGAATCTTAACTACTAGAATCTCTATAGAATGCAACCGCCTGACATCCCTGGATAATATGAACGCAAACTCCTCCACCAAGGTCAAGCACTTATCCAATTTAACTGAGTCCCATCTGAGCACATGAGATGCATTTGGGATGTACCGCCGCAACATAGAAACATAGAAAGCTGAATAAACAACAACAAAATCTTGGGGGTAAGGCTAACTCATAAGCTACCTCCCCAACTGTGTGAAGAATATCAAAGGGTCCAATATATCTAGGGCTGAGCTTGGCATTTTTCCCGTTCCTTATCACACCCTTCATAGGCGATACATAGATAAATATTAATCACCAACTCCATATATCAAGGCACAAAGTATATGATCTGCATAAGTCTTCTGCCTACTTTGAGCTTCCCTCAACCTATCCTGAGTAACCCCGACTCAATCCAATGACTCCTGAAGCAAGTTAGTACCATGGGGAGTAATTTCAGAGGTCTCAAACCAACCAATTGAAGAACAATATCACCTATTGTATAAAGCCTCAAAAGGCGCCATCACAAATCTCAAATGGTAGTTATTACTATATATAAACTCTGCTAAAGCCAAGTATTTCTCCCACTGACCTCTAAAATCCATAACATAGGCTTAGAGCATATCCTTGAGAACCTAATTAGTCTTCTCCAACTGCTCATCATTCTGAGAGTGAAAGGTTATGCTAAGATCCACCTAAGTACCCAACTCCTCCTGAAAAGCTCTCCAAAAGCTAGAAGTGAATACAAAACCTCAGATCAAAATAATAGATACCAGCACACTATGCAGATAGACTATCTGACTAACATAGATACGGGACAACCTAACAAGACTAAAGAACATCAGAATAGGAATTAAATGTGCCGATTTGATCAACCAATCTATAACGACCCAAATACCATTAAAACCTCAATAAGTGTGAGGCAAATAAAGACTATGGTAATTTTCTCCCACTTTCACTTGGGAATGGGTTACTCTGAATCAAACCCTCAGTCCTTTGATGCTCGGCCTTCACCTGCTGATAACATAGGCAACAAGCTATAAAGTCCACCACATCTTTCTCCATACCATTCAACCAATAATGTTGCCTCAAATATCTATACATCCTAGTTATACTTGGGGCAATAGAGTACCTGGAACTATGAGCCTCATGTAAAATTGAATGAATCAAGTCTTCAACCCTGAAAACACAAATGCATCCATCAAATCTCAAAACACCCTTTGAATAAATAATGGCCTTCTTGGACTCGCCACTGAACACTTTAACATATATGATGCAAAGTCTCATATACTCATACTGATGACTCTAAATTTGCTCAAATAAAGTAGACCCCACCTCAACACTAGCAAAAATCCTCCTAGGGTATAAAATATAAAGTTGCACCACCAAGTTGGCTAAGCATTGAATGTCTCATTCCAACGGTCACTTAGAAACTGAGATAAAAGCCAAACTACCCATACTCATCGCTTTCTGGCTCAAGACATCTTCTACCATGTTTGCCTTACCCGGATGATACAAAATAGAGATGTCATAATCCTTAAGAAACTCTGTCTATCTACGCTTCCTAAAATTAAGCTCTCTCTAGGCCATAAAATATTGAAGAATACAATGATCCATAAAGATATCACAATGCATACCAAAAGATAATGTCGCTAAATCTTAAGCGTGAAGACTACCACCACCAACTCTAAATCATGAGTAGGGTAGTTGTGCTCGTGCAACTTCAATTGCCTTGATGCATAAGAAATAACTCGACCTCGCTGCATCAAAATATAACCTAAACAAAGACCTAAAGCATCACAATATATGATGAATCTCTCACCCTCAATAGGAAGAGCCATGATAGGAGCTGAAGTAATAAATCCCTTAAGCTTTCCAAATCTCAACTCATACTCCTCAGACGATCGAAAAGGAACCTCCTTCTAAGTCAATTTATACATCAATGCTGCAATAGTAACAAAACTCTCAACAAACCATCTATAGTAACCGGACAACCCAATAAAGCTACAAACCTCAGACGGATATGTAGGCCTGGACCAATAATAAATAGCCTCAATCTTTACTAGGTCTACCATAATCCCATCCTTAGATACTACATGCCCAAGGAATGTCACCGACTTAAGCCTAAACTCACACTTAGAAAATTTAGCAAAAAGCCCATTAACCTCTTAAATTCTGGATCAAAATCCTCAAATGTTGCATATGCTCCTCTCTACTCCTCGAATACACATGGATTTCATCAATGAACATATTCTTAAAGGAATTCAACTAAGAACTGAACATGCAGTTTATCAAAACCATAAAAGTGGCTAGGGCATTATCAACCCTAAAGACCTCACTAGGAACTCATAATGGCCAAAAAGGATCCTAACGGTTGTATTTGGGATATCCCCAGCCCGAATCCTCACCTAATGGAAACTGGACCTCAAGTCAATCTTAGAAAACAACGTTGCTCCCTAACCCTAGTCAAACAAATTATTAATGCAATGCATAGGATATCGATTCTTCACTGTCACCTTATTAAGCTGCATATAATCAATACATATATGCATGGAACCATTTTTTTTCTTCACGAACAAGACAAGAGCTCCCTAGGGAGACACACTCGGTCTAATAAAAACCTTACCTAAAAGATCTTAAAGCTAAAAAAAATTCTTCTTAAGCTCGGCAAGAGCCATATGATAAGGTTCCACAGAAATAGGTTGAGTGCCCAGCTTAAGATTAATAACAAACTCAGTATCACCCTCAAGAAAAATACCAAGTATATCGGTACGGAAAATATTAGAAAACTCACAAACAAAAGGAATAAAGACAAGCGACGAACACTCTATACTAACATCATGAATATAAGTGAGTTAAGACTCACAACCTGTGAAGTCTCCTATCTCGAATATATGAAATAATTCCCATTAGATCACGGCAAATAGCTTCTTGCCACACAACTAGGGGTATGTCAGTCATGGATAAAGTAATTATCTGGGCAAAATAATCTTGGATCGTATAATAGTGGGATAACTAGTCCATGCCCAAAATCTCATCAAAATACACTATATCTAACACAATAAGATCAGCTTGAGTATCAAAATCAAGACAGTCAAAATAGATGATCTATAAACCCGATCTACTACTAAGGAATCACCCATAGGAGTAAATACACATAGTGGAACAGATAATGAATCTTAGGATAACTCTAAACCTGGGGTATAATAAGAAAACACATAAGAATAAGTGGATCTTAGATCAAATAAAGAAAAAGTCGACAGGTGGCACACTGAAAGTGTACCTATAACAACAACATTTGAAGACTTCGCCTCGAGTTTAGCAGGTATGGCATATAATTAACCACGCTCTCCACCTGGTTGGTCTTCTAATCAATCTTCTGTCTTATTTCCCTCAGAACCTCTACAAGCATCTTAAGAACCATCTCAATATCCATTCATACCACATCTATCTGAGGGGATACATTTCCCTAATCAATGGAAAACTCTGAGTTAAAATAACTATCTCTCCATACTAGGGCACTCACTCAAGAAATAGCCAAAAGCCCCACAACCATAATATTCCCCAGGTATTGTACTAAAACTAGAAGATCTGGCTAACCTAAAATAACCACCACAGGTAGAATAACTAGAAGATAAACCCCTCAGAAGCGGACCACTACTCTGGCTAGGATGATCACTATAACTAGACTAATCTCCAACGGTAATTTGAAGTGCAGCAAAAATAGCCTACTAGACTGACCCTGATATTGATAAGGCTAACGCAGAGGGCACCTACCTTGAGAACCACTGCCTCAAAATTATGAGCCACTATGGGTCCCACTAAAACTACCCTGATATCACGGTCTTTAATCTATGACCCCTTACTCCTCATAATGCATCTCCTCTATAACTTAGGCATGATCAAAAACCTCAGCAAAAGACATACTCATAGCAACCAAACTCTATGTAGATAAGTGAAGACGGAGGCTCAATTCCCAAATAAAGCACTTAACCCTCTTAAACTTGGTAGTCAGAATAGAAGTAGCATGCCTAGAAAACTCATGAAATTGAGCCTTATACTCCACAACAGGCATAGAGACCTGATTATACCTTGATAACTAATCTCTTAGACTATCTTTAAGATTGTGAGGCATATACTTCTCCAAGAAGATCTCAAAGAAGAAACCATATAACAGGGAGAGATCCAACTAGCCTGGAATTAAGATGACCTCTCTATCATTGTCGAGTTGCTAAGTCCAACTAAGATGACCTCTCTATCAATGTCGAGTTGCTAAGTCCAACTTAAAGGTAGTGTAATCCACCCCAGGAGTCTCAACTAGGCCTAAATTCTGGAGTCTATCCTTGTAAGCAATCAAAAACTCTTAAGCATCCTCACCCGGTGAACCAAAAAACATAGATGGAGCCAACCACAAGAATCTACCCAATATATTCTACTACTTAATAGACATAGAAGGCTTGGGCAACCATCAGTTTAGCAACTACCGATTAGGCAATCACCAACATAGGAAGGACCTCAACACTGGGAGATATAGCTATAAGTTGTGCCCCAACCTTAGTGCCACTCTGATTCATATACCGTGCACCATCAGACGGTGCACCATCAACCAATCCAAAAAGCTGAACCAATACATCCCTGAGCACTGAAGAAGAAATCAACTCCTATGGTGCCTGGACTGGTCCTTAGCCCACTGCCAGGTATGGTAGAAGAACCTTTGACTTGAGTGCAGGAATAGGGTTTTGGAAGGCCCCCAATCCTAGTACCTAGATGTGGTTGCATCCCTAGGCTTTCCTCAACCTCTAAATCATCTATGGACTATAATAGGATCCTCAAATACGGGCTTGGGGACCTCATCTTAGGTAGCGGTAGCACGTGTCTTAGCCATCTGTAGAACAGCAAAACCAAAAGAATCTTTTGAAACCAACTCAGACCTTTAGCACAAGATGGGTGAAAGAAGTAAAGAACTCCAAATAATGTCCTATAGCCTTCATAAAATAAGAAACAGATGTCATCATTCCACTCTGTGGGACTCTACTAGACACTTACTCTTGTACCAACAATGCTGGTGAACTTATCTCTGATATTAATTTGTCATGACCTAAATTACGAGTCATAATGGCACCTACTTTATCCCACCAAGTAGGTAAGCCAAACTGTAGCTCGGAGTTATAAGCAATGGGCTAATTTTTTGGGAAAGGGCATAAAAACTATAAATTTGCAAGTAAAGACTTACAACAATAATAAGACAATATTAATAGTCAAAAAGATAGATAAAATATCAATAACCATCCCATAACCTAGTATTGTCAGTACAAGAGCTATAAACAAAAGGAATATAAGTAATAAAATATTCAAATACAAATCCATCTTAAATAGTAAAAGACTAGACATAAATAGTAGAAGAAAATATGGAAACTCTAACTCCAAGAGCTCACCCTATCTCCGAACTCAAAACAACATGATCTTAGTATCAACAGCGACCACTAGTTCTCAAATCTGCACCAAAAAGGTACAGAAGTATAGTATTAGTACCAAAGCCATGTGTACTTAGTAGGCATCATCGACAGACTAAGCTAAATAATGATATAAGTACAATAAGATGTAAGATAAATAAGTTAATTCAAGGTAAAAGGGAAAACCTAGAATAGCACTCTAATACTATAAATAAATAACCAGAATAGATATAATACGAAAGAAAGCATAAATAATACTACAAGATTGGCCCCCATAAGTTAGTAAGTGCAGAAAAGTAAATAACCCAATGCAGGGCCCCATAAGCTTAGAGGATGCAATCAAAGCAAAGTAAATAATCAAAGTTCCATAAATTTACTAAATATCAAGCCATAATAATGAGTCCATCCATATCGTATCATATCATAAATAAACTCTCAACACCAAACTCAAACCATAACTTAGTATCATCATTTATCGGACTTAAATCAAAACTCATGTCATCAATATCATTATAAACTGTTGAACTTGAATCAGAACTCAAAATCAATAAACTAGCAGATTTCGCTTGGAATTAGCACAAACTCTTAAGTACCAGACTAGCATAATCACTATATATATAATCTCATAAAAGTCCCAAAATAATTATTTTAAAGGGTATAACATGTGTATTGAATTCAATAAGAGCTAACACAAATTTTGGCCTAAGGTGGGCCAAAGGGGCCCACTCCTAATCCTCAAAATCTATTTTTAGTCAAATTATACCCCGGACTAGGCTAAAGTAACTAAATTTACTTCTAGATGTTAAAAAACCACAATTAGCCTCCATCGGAAAGGCCATACTTAACATCCACACTCTCTAAAGGCAACTCAATCTCATAAGCTACCTTCTAACTCTCTAAAGGCAACTCGGAAATGTGGAACACCAAATGTACTGATGCCAAATCTGTAGGCAACTCAAGCTCATAAGCTACCTTCCCAAAGTGGTTCAAGATTCTATATGGACCAAAATAGCAGAGACTGAGCATCTCCTTCATGCCAAATCTTTTTAATTATTTCATAGAGGAAATGTTAAAGTAGACCAAGTCACCAACCTCGAACTAAATATCCTCTCTTCTTACGCCTGCATAAGATTTCTGACGGCTTTGGGCTATCTTCAACCTCTCTTAAATTAACTGAACTTTTTTCATCGCCTGCAACATTAAATCTGGCCTTATTAAAGTAGCTCCGCTTACTTCAAACCATCAAATAGGGGATCCACATTATCATGCCTCAAATCCTATTGGGGCGAACAGACACCCGTAGCTATAAAGGCCTGAGATAACCAATTCATAACCTTGTACTTCTCATGCATGTAACAATGACAACCAAAGGTTCTGACAAATATGATATTATGTATCGATGGGAATAATTACATACGTAAGAAAAAACTTATATATACAATGCTTGGCCATTGGGGCCACCACGTCTAAAGGCTAGACACTGCCATAACTTTACATTAGTCTACAAAGCCTCTAAAAGATACATAGACTTAGTTAGGGTCGGGAAAAACTCCCTCCCTACTCGTGACTTACTGCATAATACCAAAATATATGGAACAGACTCGAAGAGCCCCAAATTAACCTGGAGCTCGCTAATAGTCACTGAATAGCTGCACTCCTACTAGTGAGGTGTATGAGCTGAAGTACCTGTGCTTGCAGCATGAAATACAGGTCCCCCGTGAGGGATGTTAGTACAAAAATATGTACTGAATATGTAAGGCTGAAGGTAACAACACATGATACAAGAGCTCAATAGAAATCAGATACAGGTGTATAAGTAGTACTAGTAGACCACTTTTATATATACTTGTGGGACTACATACATTACGTTCCTTTCTTTATTTTTACCTTTCTTACTTCATAATCATTGTAAGCCATATATAATGCAAATAACTAGCTGATCAGTGGTAAATAGATAAATTAGGATTGGCCCATGTTAGGCTTACGCCCCTGAGTTGCCACCTACATATAAAGATTGGGATCGGCCCATGCTAGGCTTATGCCCTGAGCTTCCACGCATATAAAGGTATCATGATCGTCCCATGCAAGGCTTATGCCCCTGAGCTGCCACTCATTTTACAGATTTATGTTACTTAGTTTCTTTAGCATTTGAGATTGTTACTTTGGTGGTCATAACATTATGGTACCTTGAACTGATAATATGCTAATAAGAGACATATAAATGGATACTTAATGCAACAACAATGAGGTAGGGAGATATTGGCACACAAATGAAGTGTTTAGGAGCTGAAAATAACACATGGGTCTTATGTGAACAAGCGGAGAACTCCTGAAATTTTCTAGTGAAGATAGACGTGCAGGTTTAATAATAAGCATGTATTGAGGTGTTTTAACATGTTAAAGAGTAGGAACAAGGTCATTGGATACATGGAATGTAATGTTCTTCTATTATGTATCACTTGTTATAGGATAACCTTGGAAGCTTACTTGATGGAACAAACGTCTAATTTTATGCCAAAGAGTGGAAAATAGAGTATGCCTTACATACCTGGTTATATAACTCCAAAACTAACCCGACTTGACTTTCCACATTTTAGATTACTTATCTACAATAGAATATATGGTAAAATAGTATTATCAACCAACTAACATATTTAGGCTACTTAACTTCACCCAAAACAATAATCGGGAAGTAAGTCATTAATCTATCAATCAAGGGTGTTATTTTAACCCTTTTCTCTTCCAACTACACCCACATACCATACAGGCTCTTATAAGATTCACTAAAACCACCTCGGCTTTATTACACATTCCAAACAATACTCAAAACAAATTGGGCAATAAACAAATGCAATAATTGGTTTGGTGGTGTACCATCACATCTTTCGTATATATTTCATTACAAACTAATCATACCTTTCTACAACATCAACCTAGCAGCCCATAACATATACATACAAAATAGTCCACAAAACAGCCTCAAATCCCTTTTATTGTAGCAATCAAATATTGAACTCATCATCTCTTGAGTTCTCAATAACAACACATCCATAATTCTCTTTCAAATTTACATACAAGGAAAACAAAATGGAGCAGTCACCTTACCTTAATTCTGCAACTTATTATTTTAATTTGAACTTCTCAAAACTTTAACTTTCACTTTCCTTAACACTTTAAACCAAAGAAGAAAAGAGATCTCTTAATAATAAAGAAAAAGTGAGCAAGTAGCTTGTTCTATATCCTGCCATGTATTTATAATTAGGAACCTATAGCATGTTTTCCTAATCTTTCATGAGATAATTATGCTAAATCGTAAGTGTTTTTACTTACCTTGGGCTGCAAAGGTAAGGGTTTCTTCAAGAACCCTAGAAGGAATTTTAGAGCTGCTCCTTGTTGTTTTAGAGAGAGTAGAGAGATTTTGTGAAATATACTCTTTTTTGTGACTTAGAAATAAAGTAAAATAACCAGCAACTTGGCCTTATAAAGGCCCTTTTTTTCACCTCCTTAGCTGAATTTTGGACCTTAAAATTGATCAAATTGGTCCAAGTAGTTGATGCACCTACTTAAGGGTTCAATCTGCTCAAATTTTCAAAGTAGGTAATGAACCTACTTACTTTAATTCTTATTTTGGGTTCAATTAACTTGGGCCTTGGGCAGATTTGTGTGTTGGGCCATTTATCCATGTTCTTTCTCTTTTATTCAATTTGGGCCCAATTGAGTATATTAGTATAGGCCCAAATCTGGTCCATAGCCATGGGTCTATTAATTTGGTCCAAATAGCTTAAGTAGGTGACTTACCTACTAGCTTAATTAAGTCAAGCAAAAACCTCAATATTTTATTCCATTTCCAGCTCCTAATCCCTTTAAACTCTAGATTCAAATACTATCTTATGATCCTAAGTTTACATAGTCGTATCGACGTTAACTTGGTCGCATAACATTAAACTCTATGGTCAGCATGTATAATTCCATCTACACCATTAATACTTGTAAAACAAATCTCATTCGTTACCTATACCACAAGGTTATACCAAGTTCCATATAATTAGAACAAGTACAAGAAAAATATGGATGTTACATACATCTACTTCTATAGAGAGCCTCAAACGGAGCCATCTAAATACTAGTGCGATAACAATTGTTATAGGGAAACTCAATCAAAGGTAAGTGCTCATCCCAACTACCATTAAACTCAATTACACAGGCCCTACACATGTCCTCAAAAGTATGAATGGTCCTCTCTGCCTGACTATCTGTCTGAGGATGAAAAGTTGTAATGAGGTGAACTTGGGTACCAAGGCCCTTTTAAAAATCTTTCCCAAAGTAAGAGATAAACGGTGTACCTTTATCTGATATAATAGACAATGGGACCCCATGCAACCTCACCAACTCCCTAAGATAAAGTATGGTATAATCCTCAGCTGAGCACAAAGTATAAACTGGTAAAAAATTAGCTGACTTGGTTATTTTATCTACAATGACCCAAATCGAATCATGTTGATGATGTGTACGAGGCAACCCCATCACGAATCCATATTCACCACCCCCACTTCCAAGTTGGGATGTTAACCTCCTGAAGTGTACCACTAGGCCTTTGGTACTCAACCCTAAACTGCTGGCAATTTGCACACTTAAACACAAACTCTGCAATATATTTCTGCATTCCACTCCACTAATAGATTTCCCATAAATGACGGTACATCTTAGTAGCTCCTGGATGGACATAGTACCACACACTATGCATTTTTGCTAAAATTTATTATCTCAAACTATCAACGCAAGGAACACATAGGCTGTTTTGATAATAAAGTACATTATCTACCCCTTGGGAGAAAACTTCCACCTTCTGATCTCTAACTACCTCCTTCAATTTAACCAACCTTGGATCCTTGGTCTATATTTTCTTTACTTCGGTAACAAATGAAGATTCTGCACCATTTTGAACCCACGTGCTTCCTTCGGCCAAATCAACTAATGAAACTCCTAACCTAGCAAGTTGATGAACCTTACAAACGAACTCCTTCTTATCATTCTTTACATAGGCAACACTTCTCATAGACAATCTGCTAAGGGCATCTTCCACTATATTGGCCTTGCCGGATGATACAACACACTCATATTATAGTCTTTCAACAACTCAAGCCATCTTCTCTGACGAAGATTTAGGTCTTTCTGTGCGATACATACTGTAAACTCTTGTGATCTATGAACACATCAACATAAACCCCATAAACATAATGCCTCTAAATTTTCAAGGCAAATATTTTAGCTGCCAACTCAAGATTATGGATTGGATAATTCTTTTCATGGGGTTAAAGATGTCTAGAGGCATTGTTTATGACCTTATATTTCTAGATCAAGAAATAACCCAAACAAACTCTCAAAGCATCATAATATACTATGAACCCATTTGGGCTGTTTGGTAAAGTCAAGACTGGAGCGGAAGTGAGTCGAGTTTTCCATTCCTGAAAAATCTTCTCGTAGAAATTTGACCACTAGAATTTGACCTTCCTATGGGTTAGCCTAGACATGGGGGAAGAAATAGAAAAAAAACGTCAGTAATAACCAGCCAAACCCATGAAACTCCTGATATCACATGGAGAGATGGGTCTAGGCTAGTTTCCCACTGCTTCAGTCTTTTGAGGATCAACTCGAAAGCCATTACCAAAACTAATCTGTTCGAGGAAATTTACTGATCTCAACCAAAATTTTCACTTACTGAACTTAGTGAGTAACTGATGATCTATAAGGATCTACAAAACAACCCTCAGATGGTCGACATGATTATTCTCACTACGAGAATAGACAAGGATGGCATCAATAAAGACTATAATGAACATGTCCAAGTATGACTTGAACACCCTGATCATCAAATCATAAAAGATGTAGGGGAATTTGTTAGTCCAAAAGACGTAACTAAAAATTTGAAGTGACCATACAAAGTTCTGAAGCCTATCTTCGGAACATCACATTCTATGACTTTAAGATGATGATAGCCGGATCTGAGATTTATCTTAGAGAAATAACTTGCACCTTGAAGTTGGTCAAATAAGTCATCAATCCTGGGGAGAGGATATCTGTTCTTGATTGTGACTTTGTTCAACTGGAAGTAGTCAATACAGATTCAGAGAGAACCCTTTTTTTTATGCGCATAAAGGACTGGAGTGCTCCACAGTAAGACACTGGGTCTTATGAAGCCTTTATCTAAGAGATCTTTAAGCTATTTTTTTCACTCTTTACACTCGGTTGAAGTCATATGATAAGAAGGGATAGAGATAGGCTGAGTATCAGGAAGAAGATTAATACCGAATTCTATTTCCCTATCTAGAGGTACTCTGGAAAACCTTTAGGGAAAACCTCAAGAAACTTTTTGACTATATGGACCGATTGAACTGTCAAAGTTTTGGACTTAGTGTTTTTGCTTGAACATGATAGATACACCCTTTTGATATCTACTTCTTGCCTTAAGATAAGATATGAAACGACCTCTGGGAGACACAAAACTACCTCTCTATTCAAAAACTGCCTCATCAGGAAACTGGAACTTCACCACACAGGTGCAATAATCTATTAATATATGACAAGAATTGAGCCAATCTATGCATAGAATAACATTGAAATCTACCATCTCTAACTCTATTTGGTCTGCTCATATAATCTGATAGAGGACAGTAATAGGACACTTCTTATAGACTCGTCTAGTAACAACTGACTCACCCACTAGGGTGGAAATTGAGAAGGATTTAGAGAGATTTTCAAGACTTCTCCCAAAATTTATCGTAATTAATGGAGTCACATAGGAGATATTTGATCTCAGGACTAAAAACATATATACATCAATATGAAAGACACGAAGCATACTAGTCACTATATCTGGTGAACTCTCATGTTCCTGTCGGGAAGGCAAGGCATAAAATTGATACTGGTGCTGACCGCCACTGGTATTGGAAAATGCTCCCTGCGGAGGAACTGGGCAACCTAGCTGAGCTGGTGCATTAGCTACCGAATCTGAGGACGAACATCTTGACTTTCCTACTAGCATATGGACACTCCATGATTCCGTGGTCCAACTTTCCATACCCAGAACAACCCTTTTTTTCCTATAAAATATAACCTGGATAAGTTTGACCACACTTTGTACATGCCGAATAGCTGGGCCTTCTACTCATATTATTTTGAGACCTGAAATTAAAAGTCCTTCCTCACTGCTATAACGACCCGAGACTGCCCCCTAGTCATCACATGGTGCTTAGGACCACAAGTGATCCCAAACTTACCATTGTACTGACATACTGTTAAACAACTGATTTAAATATTTTTAAAATGACTAAATTTACTGTATGGAAATATAATCATGATAAAATTTGGAAAAAATACAATAATGATACAATTTTACATTCTAATAAAAACTGAAATTACATAACTGACTTTGAATGACATCTATGAACCCTCTACTATGCTGACTATAGATAGCTAGAATGTGACTCCGACTACAACTAATCAATACATATAAGTAAAAAAGTAAAGTACATTAATAACATCTAAATGAAGTCCCCAAAGTAGGAGGACTCATCATCTGTTGGCTGGAATCTGCAACTGTCTTATCGTGATATATGGACTTAAAATAAACCAACACCTACATTATTAAATAATGTAGCACACAGACTTATATGTGGATAAGTACTTTTGGATGTACTGATCATGTGGGGGTTAATGCATAAGTAAAACAATACCTCAATGTTCATACAAACTTGTAAAAAGGATGCATGCTAAGTATAAATGACTCACATTGGTTAGAGTAACTGAAAGCTGAAAATTATGAATCATGAATGACAAAACAAACTATATAAATCTTGTGAGTCATAACACTTAGTTCTAAAAGTTGTACTTTTACTCTTTCTGCTAGTGGAATAAGTAAAACCAAAGTTAAGTCTATTTTCAAATCAAGTAGGCTGAGTGTACAGGATTTACCTTTGTATCAGTAAACTAAAAGCTAAAATCTCATAGCTAATGACTTATGTAAAACAATATCTGAATAAAATTGTGAGCCCTTTACACTTCGTTTCTAAAAGTTGTTTTGTTATTTTTGCTTTAGGAATTAGGAAATTCTTTTAAAGACTTCTCTGTAATGTCTTAAGTTTTAGGCTTTATGGAGGTTTTTCTAACTGACATAAACCATGTGTGCTATCATGGAGTCCCATGTCTAGTTCCCCTAAGGGGAAAACCGCATGTTGGGAAGAGGTGTCATACTCTTGCCAAGGAGTATAACCTGAGCTAAGTTATCACATCTGTAACTGTATCCATATAAAAATAAGAAATATCTAAATTTGTACCTACGTTGGCTCGTAGATATGAGGAAGTAGGATACGCTAAACCCGCACTTCCCGCTTGGTGCTAAATACTACTCCTTTTAATTTGTATGCTCATTTTGTAGGAAATCCACTTTAAAAACTAGCATAAGGGCTTCTAATGAAAACTAATTATGCATCTGTATGTTTTAAACTGTAATCAAAACTAATCCATTCTCTGTAAACTGTAATGAAACCGTAAAGTGGATTCCATATTTTAAATGAGGATCAAGAGATCAAATCTTTTGTGAAAAAATCTGAATATAAGCCAGTCATAGGGTGCTTAAAAGCAACATCTTCTTGAAACATCAATATTCAAACTAGGGCTTAATAACCCATGCATCAAATTCATGTCAAATCATCTTAACGTTCATTCTTGATATTGAAAGTATTGATAATTCAATTCTAAATCTAGAAAATAATGTCACATGCATAAAAATACAAAAATAAACATGCAATTCAACATCTAAATCACTTGTGACATCATAATCTTCAAATAGAGATAAGTGGGTATAAACCTAAACTAAAATTCATAAAATATCATGTAAAATTAAACTTTAGAACTAATTTTGAGGATAAGGATAAAGGATTATCCTTGTTCATAACCCCACATAGCTTAATTGGCTAAATTGATGAAGGCACTTGACCTTGAATTCCTATTTGTTCTCTTAAAGATCTTGAATTAGGAACATTGAATTTTGAATTATCTTGAAAAAGGAACAGTGAATTTTGGAGTTTCTTGAAGTTGAATGTTGAAGCCTAGTGTTTTCTTGGAGAGTAATTTGATGAAAAATCCATATAATATGCATAGAGTAGGTTAAATCATTGGTTTTCACAAATTAAGGTGAGACAAATTGACTTAAATACGCTTTTGAAATTTTACAATCACGATTGGAGCCCAATTTTTCACCTCGGTGCGATGCGGCGCTATCGTATCGTGTCACTGGAAACGGACGATCCCGATTTTATACCCTGCGCGATGCGGTGCTATTGCGTTGCGTTACTGGAAATGGACGAGTGCGAATTTGCACTCCTCTGTGAAACGGTGCTTGTTCTACTATGATTTTTAGCGTAAAACTATCCAATCATAGTGGGATACTTGAAAGGATGATTGTGATTTAGAGGCTCACCGTGACGCGGTACAATTGCGGTGGCTTACTGTCTCATACGAAAAATGCCATAACTTCTCATTCGGGTATCGGATTTAAGCGAAATTGGTATCTTTTGAAAGCTGACTTAATTTCCTATAATATGATGGGTCTTTATATGAAAAATTATACATACATAAAAAGTTATACATGTTCAAAAATGAACCTTGTTAAATCGAACATCAAAAATGCGGCCGAATCAAAGGCTTTTAGCTCACTTGGCTTTAAGTGACACTTATGAACATCTTTCCCACCTTATAATGTTTCTTTAGCTAGGTTAATGGTCATGAAATATGGATTCAAGTATGAATCACGGGACTAGAGTTACACTCGTAGGAATGAAGGTACGATTTCTAGCATAGAAGTGTATGGGGTATTACAATATCTCCCACTTAGGAACATTCATCCTCGAATGAGACTGATTGGACTGACAGTTCTGCACTCAGGCAACTGAGATCACACATTGAACATGCACATCGGGGAACATACTTACATGACTAAGTCTAGAACATTAGAAACCTCTATCATGAAACTGATTTCTGAGCTGACTTGACTTTACTTACTATAAAGAGCTAATTCATGATGAGAGTTTAGAATTTGCTTGAAGTGCTCATGATGCAATCATATATATAGAATTGCAAAGTGATAAATTATGCAGGCACAAATCATGAGACAACTAGGCTAAGATCATACAATGGGTATTACACTATCTGAGCTGGAATACTTGGAAAACTAAGATCATTCACTGAACACCTATGAACTAAATCAGGACTAAATATCTGAATCTGTAACTGATGCCTGATGCATGGACTGAGCTAAATTTGAAATTTGCACAAATGCGAATATTTTCCCTCATAGAATGGCCTTACCCACAAAACTTTAGGTAGTACGACTAGATGGAAAGTTGGAAATCTATAGGATCTTATTTGTTTGATTCCTAAACTAGATTGCAGGCTATATAGACTAGATTTTACTGAATGCTTACACCCAAATGGGGTATTTCTTCAACACTCTGCTAGGAAGTTCTAATGATATTAGGGAGGAAAGAACTTTGGGCATGATCTGAATAAGAAATTACAACATTGATACAACTCTATAGAATGGTACATAGACATATAAACCATTAGCTAGGATAGAATCACTAGGCCTTAGGAAATGCAACTTCTTACTTTCAAGCTTAGCAATACTTCTCAAGTACTCCCTTAACTATACTATTCCTTTTTAAATACTATACTCAATTGATTCAACTTATAATTCTCACATGGGCAATTATAAATTCATCTACTAAAGTCTAAACTAAATTAAATTCTCTCATCATGGTTAAGCCTAACTCAAAATCGCAAGATGCTACATGTTATACCATAATACCAGTCTAAACCACGTGATTCAATATTTGGTGCCTCTTCTAGATCTCACACCCTAAGCATAACATGCCTTACCACTTCAATGACTAACTTTAAACTCTTACTATGGATTCACTAGCGCATATTGCATTTCCCCACTCACATTCCAACGTGACATTCAAACCTATCATTATAGACACATGTGAACTTCAAGGCAAACACTCATAAAGGCATACTTCTTATATTCTCTAAACCACTATCAATAATAACTTTCTCACACTATGCTTAAGAAGACCCAACCAGAATGCTAAACTAGGTATGACATATTCCAAAGATTTACCTCAATATTCCTTCACCTTCTAGCCTTAGATAGAATAGCATAAATAATATTTCTTAGTGAGGATCATCAACTCCCTCTTATCTAATCCATTGTTTATCCATTATAATAACATAGGAAGAGGTCACTGAAGGGCTAACGCATAAGAACCTTAAGTACAAAAGTATACTATACATAACTTTGACACATAATTGAGCCTTGAGGAATAGAGTGTCAAAGGTATGGATTCATTAAAGAGATCAAATCTGAGGACGTACATGATATAAATCTGAATTTTGCTGACCGTTAAGAGTGTTGCATGAGTAATGGAACTGAACATACTGGAAAGCATGAGTACATGAGTCATTAGCTGCATGACCTGAATTTGGAGTTCATAACTTATGGAATGTGATTCTAACTTCTGAATGAACTGGAATTCCTTATATTGGGAATTGGAAACGTACATGATTTTTCTATACGGTACATAAATATGAACTATGGTCATGGAGATAATATGTAAGGCATAGGTAGATAGTGTGATGACTAAAAACTTTGCACTGGGATAAGAATGGGTCGGACATCTTCTTCCCCTACTAATGTTCTACAATACTCTGGTATTTCTACTAGAATTTGATGGCCTGACTTTGATACTTATGCTATCATCTCCCCCTTAGCTTTAGACTTACTAAACTCTAAACTGGACTACAATCACTATACTCTAGAGCCTGGGATATAACGATACACGTACATAATACTTACCCTAAAAGACTACACCTGAAAGTGTAAAACCCATTTCTAATACTTTCTTCTAAGATACAACTCTATCTTTCTATAGCCCAGTAGTCATCATATAATAACTTGAACACTTACTAACTTAGAATCTTCATGAGTATCACCATATCCTGAGTTCACACCATCTAGAGCTTCAACTCTTATTTCTATATGCTCAATCCTCAAAGATTCAAACTTAGATTCTAACACTTAACATGGGTATCCTCAACCTTAAATTAACCATACTACTTCCATCATATCCTACAAATATCGCATCTCTAAACTTATATTTTTCTCTAAACCATGAGAATCAAAATCATACCAAAAAGGCTCAACATCATCTAGCCATAACTCCTTAACTTAACTATTAAGAACACCATACACTATATCACTAGCCTCCTCCCACTTAGCAACTCAAGGGTACTACTAACCATACATAACATATAATAACCTTAGAAAATAATTCAACCCCATATCACCTTAGGGTATACCTCTACAATATACTTAATTATGAATAATTGAACTTTAACTCTTGTATACATTATTCAACGATACTCGATCACTTCCATATAACTAGCATCACTAACCAAGCAACCATTACATCCACCTTGTTAATCATCCACTGTTCAATCTTAGCATCTAGTGCTAGGCATGCTTAACAACCCAACCTCACATATTATTCTCACTTGGAAGATACAAATAAGACGTCAAGAAACACTAGTCCACTAGAGTCCCATAAAAACCATAATCGATCACAATCCTATGGAATACTTTATTAAAATCTATTAGCACAACCTACTTCTACAAATTATGACTATTTACCTATCTGTACACCTAATTTACTGTCATAGCTCTATAAGTTTCAATTAAACTCCCTTTTGGAAACCTCAAGGAAAGCCTAAATCAACAATACTCAACTACCAAATACTTCAGTAATATCTTATACTTTTCTAACACAACAAATCTCATCAATAACTCCTTTCATACTTCAACCAAACAATAATTTACCTTAACAATCACTCTTTCTCTACCTTCTACCAAGGAACTTGTACCATATTCATTGCCTCTAAACTAACACACAAGAACATATCACCTTAGCACAAACTCTATAACACGTATAAGTTCATTGAAGCAAGTTCTAACTTCCTTGAGATGATTTTCAAGCTAAGAAAAAAAACGGGTATCACACTATGTCCCTCTTGAGAACATTTATCCTCGAATGAGACTGACTGAGAGGGTAAACAATGAGCTGAACATAAATAACTGGAACATGACCTCATGACAGACGTGACTGACAAGATGAACATAACATACTGAACATTCATATCTGATGCATGCATAACTGATTCATAAATACATAACTAAAAGTTCTGAAGAACTAAATTTTCTCACAATGAGAATGCATGTCTGATGCATAACTATATAACTGATCTGATACATGAATGCATGACTGATTATGTGGTGGTACTTGATACCAATATTATCATGGGAACATGAACATGAGATTGAATACTAAGTTATTGATGTTCACTAATCATGAAACTGAGTAAGCTTAAGGAGAAATATTACCTCGAGCTTGATCTGAGTTGGCGGGGAAGAGGTGAGGATACTTGGTATTCATATCTGCTTCTGCTTCCCAAGTAGATCCCTCGATGGACTGATTTTGCCAAAGAACTTTAACTAGAGGGACTTCTTTGTTCCTCAATCTACGAGTTTGATAGTCTAAGATTTCAACTGGAATCTCTTCATAAGAGAGGCTGTTCTGAACATCAATGCTCTAAATAGGAACTACGACTGATGGGTCGCCTATACACTTCTTGAGCAAAGAGACATGAAAGACTAGATGAACTGAGGCTAGATCTGAAGGCAATTCAAGCTCATAAGCTACCTTGCTGAATCGACTGAGAATCTTGAAGGGACTGATATATCGGGGACTGAGCTTTACCTTCTTACCGAATCTCTTCACTCCCTTCATGGGAGAGATCTTGAGGTAGACATGATCACCAATCTCAAACTCGAGATCCTTTCTACGAACATCTGTATAAGACTTCTGTCGGCTCTGAGCAGCCCGGAGTCTTTCTCTAATTAACTGAACTTTCACAAAGGCATCGAATACTAAGTTAGGACCTATGAATGAGGCCTCACTAACTTCAACCAACCGATTAGATATCTATATCTCCTACCATAGAGATCTTCGAATGGAGCCATCTGAATACTGGAATGATAGTTATTGTTGTATGCAAATTCAATCAAAGACAAGTGGTCATCCCAACTACCCTTGAAATCAATTACACACGCCCTTAGCATATATTCCAAAGTCTGAATGGTCCTTTCTACTTGACCATCTGTCTGAGGATGAAAGGCTATACTGAGATAAATTTGGGTACCAAGACCATTTTAGAATGCTTTCCAAAAATGAGAGGTGAAATAGGTACCTCTGTCTTAGATAATAGTCAATGAAACACCGTTCAATCTGACCATCTCCTTAATGTAGAGCTTGGTGTAATCCTCGGCTGAATAAGAGGTATGAACTGGAAGGAAAAGAGTTGATTTGGTCATTTTGTCTACAATGACCCAGACTAAATCATGCTGACGATGAGTTCGAGGCAAACCCATCACGAAGTCCAGGTTCACAACTTCCCACTTCTAAGTAGGAATACTGAACTCCTGCATAGCACCACTAGGCTTCTGATGCTCTATCTTAACTTGCTGACATGTAGAGCACTTAGCAATAAACTCTGCAATATCTCTTTTCATCCCACTCCACCAATAAATTTCCCACAAGTCACGGTACATCTTTATGGACCCTGGATGAATAGAGTAGCGTGCACCATATGCTTCTGCAAGAATTCTCTGCCTTATGTCATCTATGTCTGGAACACAAAGACGACCCTGACAACGAAGAACACCATCTCCCCCTTGGGAGAAAACCTCTATTTTCTGATTTTGAACTGACTTTTTTAGGTTGACAAGGATAGGATCCTTATCTTACTTTTCTTTCATCTCGGAAACTAGAGATGATTCTGAACTACTCTGAACAAATACACCGCCCACTGAAGAGTCGACTAAGTGAACGCCTAGTCTGGCAAGCTGGTGGACTTCCTGGAGTAACTTCTTCTTACTATTATCAATATGAGAAATACTACCCATGGAAAGTCTATTGAGAGTATCGGCCACTACGTTAGCCTTGCCCGAATTATAGATGGCACTCCTGTCATAATCTTTTAATAGCTCTAACCACCTTCTCTGATGAAGATTGAGATCTTTTTGAGAAAATACATACTGAAGGATCTTATGATCTGTGAAGACGTCTACATGAACTCCGTACAAATAATGCATCCAAATCTTTAAGGCAAATACTACGGCAGCTAACTCAAGATCATAAGTAGGATAATTCTTCTCATAGGGTTTAAGATGTCTGGAGGCGTAGGATATGACCTTACCATACTGCATGAGGACACAACCTAAACCCACTCTGGATGCATCACAATAAACTACAAAACCGTCTGAACCATCTGGAAGCACTAAAACTAGAGTTGAGGTGAGTCGAGTCTTCAATTCCTAAAAACTTTTCTCGAAAGGATCTGGACACTGGAACTTGACTTTCTTCTGAGTCAATCTAGACATAGGAGATTCAATAGAAGAAAATCCTTCAACAAACCATCTGTAATAACCAGTCGAACCCAAGAAACTGCTGATATCTGATGGATAAACAGGGCGAGGCCAATTTCTTACTGCTTCAGTCTTTTAAGGATCTACTCTAATGCCATCATCGGAAATAATATGGCCAAGGAATACTACTGATCTTAGCCAAAATTCTCACTTACTGAATTTGGCGAATAACTAATGATTTTTTAGAGTCTGGAGTACTATTTAAGATGGTCTGCATGATCTCTCTCAGTGCAGGAATAGACCAGAATATCATCTATGAAGACTATGATGAACATGTCCAAGTAATGCTTGAACACACGGTTTATCAAGTCCATGAAAGCGGTTGGGGCATTGTTATGACCAAATGACATGACTAGAATGTTGAAGTGACCATACCATGTATGGAAAGTTGTCTTTAGGATGTCACATTCTCTAACTCTGAGCTGATGATAGCCGGATCTGAGGTCTATCTTAGATAAATAACTGGCACTCTGAAGTTGGTCAAACAAGTCATCAATTCTGGGAAGAGGATACTTGTTCTTGACCATAACCTTATTGAGTTGACGGTAATCAATGCACATTCTGAGTGAACCGTCTTTCTTGCACACGAATAAGACTGGTGCGCCCCATGGGTAAATGTTGGGACTGATGAATCCCTTATCTAAGAGATCATTCAACTGTTCTTTTAGTTCCTTTAGTTCTGCTGGTGCCATTCTATATGGAGAAATAGAGATAGACTGAGTGTCTGAAAGAAGATCAATACCTAAGTCTATTTCCTTTTCGGGAGAAATTCCTGGAAGATCTTCGGGAAAGACATCTGAATATTCATTCACCACTGATACTGATTTGAGACAGGGAGCCTCAGAACTAGAATCTCTAACATGAACTAGATGATAAACATATCCCTTAGATATCAATTTCCTTGTCCGAAGGTAGGAAATAAGTTGACCCCAGAAAGAGGATACGCAACCCTTCCACTCTAGGACGGGTTCATTTAGGAACTGAAACTGATCTATTCTGTTTCTGTAGTCGGCTGTGGCATAGTAGCAACGAAGCCAATCCATGCTGAGAATGACATCAAAATCAGTCATCTCTAATTCGACTAAGTCTGCTGAAGTGACTTTCTGAAATATCATAATCGGGCAGTTCCTGTATACCCATTGGGCTATGATGATTTTACCCACTGGGGTAGAGACAGAGAAAGGCTAAGCTAGAATTTTGGGACTGATTCTAAAATCAACTTCTATATAAGGAGTAATAAAAGACAAGGAAGCTCCTGGATCTAGCAAAGCGTAAACATACACATGAAAGATTTGTAATATACCAGTAACTACATCAGGAGAAATTTCCTGGTCTTGTCTAGTCTAAAGAGCATAGAGACGATTTGGGCATTGCCCGCTAGTAGCACTGGAAGTGGCATCCTGCTGATTTGGGCGACCAGACTGTGCTAAGGAGCTATTATGTTGTCCCTGAGGACCTGGTTTCAGACAACCTCTAACTCTATGTCCTAGCTTGCCACAACCAAAACAAATGCCACTACCTGCTCTACACACACCCTGATAGTGCTTACCGTAAGTATGGAAAAGAGGATAGGTGCGAGCACTACTAACACTGCCCTGGGTCTTAGAACCTGGCGCTCTATTTTTGTTACCCTCTCTGAACTTAGGAATTGGAGCACTGGTTGTAGAGGGAGCTGGAACTGATGACTTAGTACAAAACTGAGAATGGTTTCCTCCTTCTGATTTAGGATGAGCGAAGTTAAAACTGTCTGTCTTCGCTCTCTTATTCTGTTTTTCCCTCTGCTCAATCTTTTGTTCCTCTATCTGTTGAGCATGGGTCATAAGTCTAGCTAAGGTTATGTCACTATTCAGCATGACAGATCTTCACTCATTAACCATGTTTTCGTTCACCCCTGAAGCAAACTTACTCATCTTGGATCTACTGTCTGCAACCAAATAAGGGGCATACCAGGCTAATTGAGTAATCCTAAAAGAATACTTTTTCACTGTCATATTTCCCTGCCTGAGGTTGATGAACTCTAGCACCTTGGCTTCTCTAAGCTCTTGGGGAAAGAATCTGTCTAAGAATGCAGTGACAAACTCTTCCCACTCTATAGGACCTGCATCATCTGATCTTTTGGACTTTTACTATTTGAACCAAGCATGATCCATATCCTGCAACTGGTATGCAGCTAGCTTAGCACTCTCAACAGTAGTCACCCCCATGGCGTCTGTCACTTTTTGAACTTGATCTAAGAATTCCTGAGGGTCTTTATCTATCTTAGAACTAAGGAAGGTTGGAGGATTCATTCGGGTGAAGTCCCAAATCCTCGTTGCAGCTGAGTTGGCCACTGGGTTGGCCGGAACAACTATTGGCCATTCATTATGAGTAGCGACTGATTGAGAAAGAGTAGTAAATGCGGTCCTGAACTCCGCATAAGAAAAATGATCACCCAAAGGTTCTTTGGACTGAGAGGCTAACTAATTTCTTCTCTTAGGAGGCATATTCTGAAATAAAGAGAAAAAGTGGATTAGACTGAGAGACTGACTTGTGATTATGCTCACAAGCACGACATGAATACTGAAATAAGGGAAACTATTCTTAAAACATCTCATAGCCTCTTGCACATAAATGTGGCGTGTAATAGACCTATGTACAAGACTCTACTAGATGTGGCTTTCAGACTTCCTAGGACTCTATTGAACCTTAGGCTCTGATACCAAGTTTGTAGTGACCTGATTTGCTAAACCAGAACACTACACGGTGCTCATGACCTCGAAGGACCACAAGCTAACCCATGAATGATATTTGTACCTGTATACTGCATAAGATAACATAATAATGTGGAAATATGCACTAAAAGGCCATAAGGTTTGATCATGAACATAACTGAATAACGTAACATCTGTGTGGGGTAATAGAATACCCAAAACAAAATGGAAGTCTTAAATATGATAGTCTGTATCTAGTCTGCATCTCGTCTAAAAGTTTCTACTATCTGAAGAATCTGAATAAGGAGTTGATGGGACTTGTCCCCAACTAACTCCAACTAATAAGCTAATCAATGATATACTAGAAAATCATTATGTCCTCGAAGGATGAGGACTCACTTCTACTCTGATTGCTAAATCTGGAATCTACTGTTTATCTGGAACTCATGTCTCTGAACCTATGGTGTAACATAAAAAGAAAGAACCAAAGTGCAAATGCGTCAGTACATATGTACCAAGTATACATGTGAGGTAGGTTATATGCAAGGGTTTGTATGCATGAATAATGCTAACTAACTATCTAACATGAACGTGAGAATACATGCATAAATACGTAACTGTAACTGACAACATGATTTCGTGATTTCTGAGTTTGTATACTGATAACATGACATGCTAGTAACTGATATGACTGATAACATGAAGGACTATATCTGAATAATGTTTATAACATGGGTAACTGTATCTGAGTATAATTGATAATGTGGGTGACTGTAGCTGGCAGTCCTAAATCTGATGGAACTATCTGAGTCCCGTACTGTATCTGAGTTGACTGTGTCTGACAGTCCTGAAATCTGAAGAACTATCTGAGTTCTATTACTGAGAATGATTGACTGTATCTGACAGTCCTGATTCTGTAACATGAAATTATGGGAAGTAGTAACTAACCGACATGCCCCAAAGGTTCTATGATAGCTGAGTTGGGGTCTAATCTATGCCCTGATTGGAAGGGTGTAATACCGCGCCACGGGTAAGGACTACATATGAGTAACCCTCATATAACAGGTAACTCTAGCAAGAATGGTGGGAACCCTCACATAACAGGTTAAGCCACCTCATCTACTCATATAGCAAGTTACGATATCTCAACCTATGCTGGCTACATAGTTCTGGAACGCAAGGATTACTTCTAGGAATCACACCCTCGTATAACAGGTGAGTCCCTATCCTTGGATTCACTCGGTGATAATTCCTACTCCCATCTGAATGGACACTGAACATGATTTACTGAACCGAACTAAGTATGGACTGAGTTACTGAATTTCTGTGGCTGACAGAATACTACTAATATCTGACAACTGACAGAGTCATGAGATCATGAAGATTTTTCCTGAGTCATAAAACTATCTGAAGTCTAAGAGTTCATAGATTGACTGAGAGTATCGAGAAAACATGACATGGATCTAGTCACACAGCTAATATTTCAGGTACAAGTACCCCCAGGACTCGATGGAAGGAAAATGACATGACTTGATATTCTTGAATACATGATAATCACCACAATACGTTTATTGAAGCACTTCATCAAACGTCTAATAGGCATATGCTTGTAAATTTATGGGGATTTTCATGATATCATGCTAGTTAGGCAAATTTCCTTCATTTAGGCATTTTATCAAACATATGGTAGGCATAGTACATGTAAACACATTATACAACAACTAAACATCATGCTTCAATTCCAATTCCATCATACAAGGTTTTAGTCATGAGTTTTAATAAATATTTATCTATACTAATCAACCCACATGAAATTTATCATCAAATAATGGAATAGAAATCAATTCCTCATTTATCAACATGAAAGAGAACATACAAAGCATGAAAACATGAAGAAAATCCATAACTTGTAGTTAAAAGGATTCTTGGACTTCATGGATGAAAAGAGTCCATGAATGAACACTATACATACCTTAGATCATGATTTCGTGAAGATTGATGGTGAAACCTTCCTGAATTTATATCCCCAATAGAAACCCTAGTTTGTTCTTGAGATAAACTTGAGAGAAACTAATATGTTTTGGGTGAAAAGTGGCTGGATCACGTGTTAAAGGGATTATATAGGGGTAGGAAGTTGACCCTTTTAACCCTAGACACGTCATTAAATTTTTAGTAAAATTTCCCGAGTTGAACGGCCCTTGGCACGACGCGGCGTTATTGCGCCACATCACTGGAAATTGACAATTGGGAAACTGCATGGTGGCACGACGCGGAGCTATCGTGTTGCCACCTTGTCTACAACCTGGAAGTTTGGCCCGATATGACAGTATCGCAGATCAACACTGGAATTTGAAAATTTCCATTTGAGCATTCTCCGCGACGCGTTGAAGGCTCAAGTCAAATACTATCTCACTAAAAAGTCTCTAACTCTTCGCCCGGGTGTCAGATTTGGGCGAATTATATCTCGATAGAAAGCTTATTCAATTTCCCATGTGATAGGAAGTGAAAATTATGGAAATACCTCGTGTATAAGTATGAATTCTTATTTCAAAGCAAGTTCAAACATACTTGAGAAGATTTTCAAGCTATGAAAAAGCACGGGTATTACAAATTTGGTGGATTTTGAGATGAAAAATTATACATACATGAAATGTTATACTTGTTCATATATGACCCTTGTAAAATCAAACATAAAAAATGTGGCCGAATTAAAGGCTCTTAGCTCACTTGGCTCTAAGTGACACTTATGAACATATTTCCCACCTCATAATCTTTATTTACACAATCTTAATGATCATGAAACATGGATTCAAGTATGAATCACGAGATTAAAGTATACACTCATAGGAATGAAGGTTTAATTTTTAGCATAGAACCATACGGGGTATTATAATATGCTCCTGCTTGGTCCTGGGTGCAGGGGCCGTAGCTGAAGATGGCACTGGCACTGATGAATGACCTTGAAACTTCAAACGATTACCCTTCCAAACTGCGGTTGACCATACTCAAACTGTGCAATCTAGCTTTCTTTTTTTTCTTCTCTATTTCTTTCAACTTTTCGGCCTTAATCTGTTGAGCATGATTCATCAACCTAGCAAAATCCATATCCCCAATAATACTGGAAATCTTATAATCCCTGACTATCAAATTAGACACCCCAGTAACTAACTTACTCATACGAGATCTAAGGTCAGTTATCAACTCGGGGGCATACTTAGATAGCTAAGTGATCTTAAGGCAGTACTCTTTCACTGTCATAGAGCCCTGCCTTATGTTCATGAACTCCTCAACCATTGCTTCCCTCATCTTACGCAGAAAGAACCTATTCAAAAATGCATTTTAGAACACCTGCCAACTCACGAGAGTTGCATCCACACCTCTACCTTCCTTCTACATAACAACCTGATCATAAGCAACATCCTTCAGCCAATAGGAGGCCAATTCTATACTCTCTTCCTCAGTAACATGCATAATCTGAGTAATATATATCACGTTATCAATGAAGAGTTGAGGATCCTCATCCACCTTTGACCCATGCAACTCAGGTGGATTCATCCTCATGAAATCACGAATCCTAGCTGTAGATAGATTACTATTTTGTTGAAGTGGGACTATTTCCTGTTAGTTTCCATGAACATTGGCATTCACATCTTGGGCTAACACCTGAAAGGCAACTCAAAATTCGGCATGAGACACGTTCTCATTCAGAGGATCAGCGTGTAGAGGTGGTTGGTCACTATTTTAGCATGCATAAGTAGATAGAGAGAATTGTAAGCATGATAGATCATGAAAGAAATAATGATCTCTAACTCATCCCATAGACTTTTGCTCATAAATATGGTGCGCTTCACATCCATGATCAAGGCTCTATGTAATGCAGCTTGTCTGACTCCCAAGGACTCTTTAAAACCTTAGGCTCTGATACCAAGTTTGTAATGCCCCGAAAGTTCCCTTGGACAACACACGGTGCTCAAAACTATGAATAGTCTCAAGCTAACCCTTTAGGCTTACTTAACATGGAACTCATAAGAAAAGTAAACTGACATATAAAATCTAAAGATATTTGAATTAATATCTTAACTAAAAGTCTTTAACTTGGAAGACTTTAAATAGACACCTTTGAACCTAAAACTGAAATAGTCGGAGAAGCCTCTTCTTCTAACTAGAGATTCACTAAGACAAACCCCAGCTAAATACAACATAAATAGAAATCAAATAATTCAAATACTTCATTAATAACAAGGTCTGAGAGACTAGGTACTCAGACTATGAGGACTCACCAAAGTCGAAATATAGGTGGTGATGCTTGTAGTCAATCGTGCTACTACAATTGAGCACCAGAACCTACATAATAAGACAATGTAGCACATAGACATATATGTGGGTCAGTACTTATGGAATGTACTAAGTATGTCGGGGTGAATGCATAGGTAAAACAATAACTTAATATACATATAGACTTTCAAATAATGCATGCTAAGCATATGTGACTCACCTTGAGCTTGAACAAAACAAAGACTGCAAAATCATAAATATGAGTAATGCAACATAAGTATAAACTTGAGAGCCATAATGCTTAGTTCTAAAAGATTTACTTTTATTCTTTCTTTGGGAGGTTATTCTAACCGATATAAACCATGTGAGCTATCATGTAGTCTAATGTATTACCTACATTGGGGAGAGTTGTTCTACCCTTGCCATCGGAATAGAACCTTAACTTAAGTAATCAATATACTTAACTTTATTCATATTAGTAAAGCTTAACCTACGTTGGCTTATAGTTTCTAGGAATTAAGGATATGCTCATCTGCATTCCCTTCTCGATGCTAAATACTACTCCTATATTACTTATATACTCATAATTTAGGAAATTTACCTTAAAATAGCATAAGGGTTAGTGTACTAGAATCCAATTATGCTTTTCTTTGGTCTAAATCATAAGTATAGTAAATAATTACGGATTTCAAGCCTTGTCATTGAATCAAAAGATCAAACTTTTCTTGTAAACATAGGGCTTAAACTTAAGCCTTAAATCTTATAATTTCATTCATATAAATTGTAAGACAATGTCAAGCTTAAAACTTAATTTGGAATCTTTAATCAATGTTTCAAATCAAACTTATAACATTCAAATCATAATAGAGAATCTTCGAGTCAAGACATAAGTAGATGACAACAAGGATTCACTTTATTATTTCAATCACATAATAATTTCATAATATCAAAACAAGATAATTTGGATATGAACCCCAATTTCAAATCATATAACTTAAACTTTTAAAAAGTATTAGGAATAGGGATGGAAGAATGTCTTTGTTCATAAACCCCACCTTCTTCAATAGCTAAATTCTTGAAAATGATTTGAACTAGGAAGCTTGAACTCTTGGTTTCTTGGGGAGAATAGCATGGATTTTGTTATTAGGAAGGGGAGGGTTTCTAATGAGTAATTTTGAGAGAGAGGGACAAATAATGCCCTTTTGGATGTCCCCAATCGTGTTATGGATGACTTGGGTTGAGGGGAAAAGACTCAATTGCCTCTTGATCTCTATAATCAAGAAGTTGGGAATACTACACCAATGCACTGGGTCCCTTGCTCCATGAGAAACACCAATACTCCGCGCCCCTCATTCCGAGGGAGAGACCAATGTGTCGCACCATATCGCGGGGGCTCTCTATCTTCTCTATCCAAACATGTCTTGAACCCTATCAGAAAATCCTAAAACTTTCTTGAGACATACCTCTAACCTCCCTAAACATGAATCAAATAAAAAAACCAACATATCGTGGTCAGTAAGGCTAAAATAAAAATCCATAAAATCTTTGGGTCTTGAAATGCTAAGTCCTCAACACTTAGTGAAAATTTCAAGCCTTGGACCCCTTAAGCATGCAACTAAGACTTAGCCAAGCTTAGATCTTACAGAGTACTACAAATCAACTCACTAATATTTGAGGAATTTTCAAAAGTGATAAAGGATTTATTCATGAAATTGTTGGAAGCTTACCAAGAAATCAGAGAAAAATTTTGTTATTCGAGCTTACAAAAATTTTTGTTATTCGAGCTTACAAACACCCCAAAATCATCCACTAATAGTTCTCCCAATTTTCCACACTTTTTAGGGTTCTTCACTCTTGAAAATGGTTAAAAATAGGAGAAATTGGGATAAGTAGAGAATTTATATGGTTCCCAAGTGTCCGAGTGTCACTTAAAAAGACACTGGGTCACTTAAGAGGGCATCGCTTAAGTATACAAGTGCCGCTTTAGCGACACTTGATGAATCTGTGCATATCGCTTAAGCGATCTTTGGCCACTTAAGTAGCTATTGCTTAAGTGCTAAAGGCATCATTTAAGAGATAACTGTTGAGCAAGTTAGGCCATTTAAGTAACTGGTTGGACCCTTTAACGACCTATGCTTAAGAGGCCTAATGGTCTCTTAAGAGAATGCATCAGCACCAGCTGAGACTTAGAAATTTCCATGTCTCCACCGACCCTTCGGGATTCACCTTTAATCTTGTATATGAAAATGAACTATTCTACCCTACCAAATTTGATGTTCCAAACTCAATAACGCAGTCAAAATTTCCACCCAAGGTCGTTTTTATGAAAAGTAGGTCCCACACCTACTTGCCATTTTTTTTATTTTTTGGCCAATGGCCCAAAATGAGTCTTGAAGACTTCAAATCCGGAACAAGGGTCCACATAGCCTTAAATTTACATTCTAAAGCTATTGGAACTGTTAAAATTGTCATATGAAGTCGTTTGACTGGAGTTTTTGCCCAATAGCCAAGTTTAACTAATGAGGACTTCAAAACATAAAAATGGCTCTACAAACCAAACGAACTGCCCAGTAACTGAACTATTGGCTCCAATAAGTCATAAATGACTTGGGGCAGCAATAGATAAGCTCAAAACTATGAAAATGAGCATAAATATAGAAAATGACCTGGAGGGTCATTACACAGGATCATGACTTTTTTCACTCCACAAGGGTGTAAAAAAAGGAGATTCTTTATCCCCTGCACTATTTATTCTTAGTGTTGAAGTTTTATCCAGAACTTTGAACTATTTATTTGATGATGGACAATTTTTGAGATATGGCATGCCAAAATAGAAAGGAAACCTGAATCATTTGATATATGCAGATGATACAAACATTTTTGTAGAGCATATGAAAAATAACTCAAAAGAATTATGAAGGTATTAGACAAATATAAAACTCAATTTAGACTATTAATGAATAAAGGAAAGAGTGCCTGGTCTATGCATCAGAATACTAGTGCAGAGTTAAGATGATTAGTTGATAGATGTATAGTATTTCTACATGATAATTCCTTTTTACCTATTTAGGATGTCTTATCACTCATTCCAAGAAAAGGAAGAGTGATCATAATGAACTCCTCAAAATGGTGAAGGTTAAGCTTCAAACTTGGAAAGGAAAGATCTTATCTTATAGTGGTAAGGCTACATTAATTTGTAGCATGTTACAAAGTATTCTGATCTATTCAACAAGCAATAGTCCCTCCCAAATGTGTGATAAAAGAGTTATATAAGATTTTTGCTAGTTTCTTTTGGAACAACAAAGAAGCAGGAAGAAGTAACACTAGTTACTTTGGCTTGATATTTGTCTACTCAAAGAAGAAAGGGATCTTGGCTTTAGATCACTTTTTTCTATTTCTAAAGCTTTGTTAACAAACTTATGGTGGAAATTCAGAACATTTAAATTTCTATGGTCAAACTTTATATGGAATAAATATTACAAAAGCATAATTCTTTATTTAGTGCAATGGAAAGAAAGCTCACAAGTCTGGAAATACATGTTAGATAATAGAGAAATCTCAAAGCAGTATATCTAGTGGGAACCAAGAGGTGGCACCACAAATATCTAGTATAAAATTGGACTAAACTTGGTCCTTTATATCTAGAAACTAATTGTCATATTAGACCTAAATCAAAGAAAATAAAGGAATTGATAGATGAAGATGGATAAGATATAGAAAGGTTGCAGGATGTTTTTCCAAAAAGAACTACCAATCATATTGTAGGGCATTTGAAGAGTTTCATCCCTACAAATCTTGCTAACAGACTATGGTGGTTGCTTAATAACATAGGAAAATTTAAAGTGAGTTCTTCCTAGGAGTTGTTAAGAGTTAAGAAGGAAGAAAATTTTCAATATAAGCATATTTGGGTAAAAGGTTTACCTTTCAAATTTTGCTTTTTTATGTGGTGAATTTGGAGCTGAAAAATCCTATGACTACTATTATTGGTAGATGGGAATGTTTTAGGGATCTTAATTGGTTGTGTTGTACAGTGCCTATTCCTGAAACAGTACAATATTTTTTCCACATGTGGAATGGCTAAAAAAGTATGGAATTACTTTGCAAGTGTTGTTGGTTTGCAAGGATCTTGATACATATAAATAAATAGTGAAAAGGTAGAGAGATGCACTTGGTAATAAAAAAAATCATCACTGTTATGGTTGTAGTTCGTATAATAATCTTATGGTTTTTGTGGAAGAAAAGAAATATCATTCTTCATAGTGGTTTGTTCTCTTATGAAAAGGTTATTCACGATATAAATGATTCTATTCATAAGTTTACCTACACCAATCTTCCTTTTCTTCTAAATTTAGCTAAGAAGTAGCCTCAAGGTGTCCAAGTTTTAAAAGAATGGATGTCATGTTACACACAGAATTATGAGGTGGATTCCACCTCCAATTGGATGGTATACATTTAACACATATAGTGTTTTAAAGGATAACCCTTGTCCTAGTGTTAATACTGTTTGGTCAGAAATAATGAAGGAGATACTTTAGGGGTGAACGAAAGGAGACTTTCATATTTCACAGATTTTATTATTGAAGTAGTAGCAATTAGTGAAGGAGTTTAATATTGCATTACTAGAGGATTTTTTCCCTTCGCAATGGAAACTAATTCCCTAACTATGCTCAATATATTGGAAGGGAAATGAAAGGTACTCTGGAGTGTAGTTAAGAAGGTGTCACGGCCTAATTTCTGAAGTAATGATGATACCTTCTATAACCCACCAGTAGGTAAGCCAACCCATAATTCAAATAGCTAGTAACAGACTATCAAGAGAATGAATGAAACCAGCAAAATGAATATGATAAAGAGACTAATATATATAAAATCAACCCTAAGACCTGGTGAAATTAGTAGAAGAGATTCTAATGCACTCGGAAAACAAAAGGGAATACAAATTAAATATAAATGTACAACCAACTCTAAATTACAAAACAAAGGTAAGTATAAACAATACAAGGTAGAGTAAAAATACTCCAACTGTCAAGAGCTCACCCCAAATCTCAGATCCATAAATGCTCTGCAAAATACACACATTAATGGTGAGAACTCGTACTATGATTGGATGGCTGCAGAAGTGTAGTATGAGTACCAAATACATGGTACTTGTAGGAATCGTCCAACTGATCTCCAAATATCATTCAAGCATAAATAAAATGCAAAGTAGGAATATAAACTACAAGCAACTATTCAACTAAATAGGATAATGCTAATAGAACAATAAGGATAAACTATTCTATTCTATCAGTATTAAGGACTTAAAATTTGATACCATATATCCCTAGACAATATACAAATGAAGAATGAAAGAAGGATGTATATAGTAGTAATACAAGTCCAAAGGATACATATACAATAGGAATAGATAAGAAAAGAGAGGGATATACGGTAATACTATATATATATACACACATATATATCAACCTAATACCTAGAGGAATCCTAACCCAGTAGAAAGCTAAAACTAACATAATCAAGCCTCTAATCAAGTGTGACTAATCATGAGGTAACTTATCAATAATTTAATTTACCAATAATTTAGAAAGAGAAAGAATCAGAAGCATATCGACATTCTTGGGTACTAGTCCATAACCAACCTGCCACGAACTAACCATAAACCAATAATAAGTAATTGCATAGTCCGTACAAACAATACCTAACTGGGCCCCTATAAACTCAAAAGGTTCAAGCAAGCACTCAATAAACAACAATCATAGATTTTCCCTATAGAACCCCTCCACCTCCATAAGGCCGATAGATATATGCATCAATAATTATACTAGTGATAGGCAATGTATATGAATAAATAATGCAGCATAAATCAGTAATACCATATCTAATCCAAGTGCCATAATGTACCAAGTGTATACACCTCCTCCTGTTCAGTAGCTCACAAAGAAAGGACCTATGGCATCCATCATTCATCGACATTGTGGCTCACAAATAAAAAGACACATAGGAGACTTGGGATATCTATATACACTACCTAGTTCTAAATCAAGACTTCCAATAACCATCAAAATCAGTCTACTCTATCATGTACCAAGATATGTATGTATATATATATAAATAATAAGTGCACAGACTCAAATCGTGACTAAAAGAGTGTAAATCTATAATCTATTTCCCAAGATTAAGTACAGGATTAATTCGATATAATGGCATAGAAAGAGTCAAAATATTTGTTGATAGAAGTAAGTAGTAGTAGTAAAAGAGATTAACAGTAATGGACCGGACTCAATCTCGGTCTAGTTTCTAAAATATCGCATTTAGTTTCCAAAAGCTCATATATCATTAAATAAGATGGTATAATTCCCGTTGTAAAAAATCCATTTTTAAAGTGAATAGTGTGAATAAATGTCTTTTTAGAAAATAATAGTAAACTCAAGGATTTGGTTCGAATCATAGCACTAAGTAAATGCAAATACGCCTAAAGTATGCATGCCATCACTAGTATCAAAATAATATGACCATAGGCATCTACGCATTGATAACTATAACCAAATTCTTTCTAAGGATAAAGTACCAACATGGTATCCAACTTGTACTATAACCACAGCCTCATACCCACAATATATAATTCTAGAAAATATTAACACCATAACATAAAGACTAAGGTAAATAAGGGCATAAAGCTACAATAAGAGTCAAATCAATAAATATCACCCCAATACTTAAGTCAGATGGTAATTCTAATACTAAAGGATCATTAACATCAATCTGTTGTTAATCATGTCTATAATCAAGGGTAATAGGATCCTAAGTCCATAAAAGTAATCTAGTCTAAGGTTTGGGTCACATTTCTACCTAAATTCCATAAATAGGTTAAGTTAGGATTTACTAGTCACAATCTCATCCTATAATCCCTACCTAGCATGCAATCCATACACTACACAATATTTTAGATAAAAGTAGACCCAACCCTACCTCGATATTGAATTGCAATCTTGAACCATTCATAAGTCGCCTTCATTTGCTACACGATCTCGAAAGTGATGTTGCACTATCAAAATAGTAATCTATACATTAATAGGAGTAGAACAATACCCATATTTCTAAATAAAACTTTAGGCCAAAATCGGGTCAATAATGGGCTAATGGTCCCCCTAACAAAATTCCAAAATTGAATCAGTCACAAGGTCCCTCGAAGGACAAGGAATATGTGCTCAAAAGTTGAGTACAAATGGAGTCTCAATTGGGGATTAAATTAGCCCCAAAGGATAAGGAAAATAAAGGAGAAAATCTAGAATTTATGAATAATGTAGCATGAAAACTTACAAAGAAATAAATAGGAATGATCACCTCAACACCCTCTACTCATTCCCAATTCCAATTTGTGATTTCCCCCAAGTTTGTAGAGCTCTTGGGAGCTTCAATAGAGGAAAAGTCCTAAAAATATGCTTAGAATCGAGCAAGAGAAATAACTTAAGGGGATGCCAGGGGTATTTCAGGAATGTAGGACCCACCGTGAATGCAAGACCGGACCGGAAAGACTTTTTGCGAATGCAGTTGATTGACCATAAATGCAAAGAGCAAAGTTGAGTCAGCTTGCCCTTCGCGAATGTGACGACTGGCTCATGAACGTGGAGGACAACATCCTTAACCTTCGCAAACACGTCCATAGCCTCACAAATATGAAGGCCAAAGCTTAGATACACCAGATGCTATATATCACCAGTTTTACCAAGTCCTCACAGACTTCGACCAGGTGCTCGAGATTCATTTGAAACACCGTGCATGCAAGAGAACTATGCTACCATACTAAACTCGACATTTTTGAATCAACGGAACCGTCAAAACATTTATCCGAGATCATTTTGATTATATATGGGTCCCATGCCTACTTTTATTTTTTATTAAATCTACCCACTAGCCCAAAATAATCCAGAAGCCTCAAAACCTAAACCAAGGATCCCCCTAGCCTAAAATTAATGTTTCAAAGCTGATAGCTCTGTCTGATTTCTTAGTCGTAGATATTTACTAGGAGTTTTGATTGGAGACCAACTTCTTAACAATAAAAACTCCAAAATTAAAAAATGAGCCTAAAACTCAAATAAACTGTCCATTAACGAACCAACAATTCCAGTTAGTTATAAATGAATTGTTGCTACTAGGGAAGACACAAAATACCGAAAATATGCAAATATTGAGAAAATGGCCTTAAGGATCATTACAATACTCACTACTGAGAAGAATTTTGTTTGAGAAAGTCAATGAATAGGAAGAGCCCAAAAGTTTGAAAGGACAAGGTAGTGGGACCGTATACTCCAAGCAAGACTCTCTAGATAACCTCTAAGGCAAATCAACGCTTTCAAGGGAGTTTTGGGTAGGTGTCTATTTTTTCCCAACTTTCTTACTTTACTTCTCAAATAGCTACAATACTAAATTTCAACAACAAATTGGCCTCTATTTTAATTGAGAACAACTGATATACGTAATTCAAAACCACAATACACTGATATCATGTCGGTACAAGCACAACAAAGTAGGAATTCAACCAATCCAAATCCACCCAAATCATGAACCATACAATCAATTCCAAATTCAAATCTAATATTTTCTTGTCTTTCTGAACTTGAACTCAACGTATATTATCCAAAATCTTCCCAACATCATCTAAGTCCTATCCATATAATATCTCCACACTAGCCTTGAAATATTAAAGCTAATTTTCCAAAATCTGCATGGACTAGCATAAGAATCATACCATAAGGTGCTACCTAAACACATAAATGGAGATGATCAAAGTCTATGATCTCTTGCAAACACTACAACTAGTCTAAACGACCCTCGAAACTGACAGTTAGGAATCCAAAGCACAAACTCTTAAGGCGAAATATTCCACCCCAGGATGTCCCATAAATTCAGGACAAAACCATGCTAAGTCCAGTTTGAGCATACTTTTCCTATTGAGCCAGTAACCCAAAATTCCAACAAGAACTGAGAATCAAGGTCAAAAGTAGTAAAATCCAATATTATGTACCAATGGACTAACTTGATCATTTATCAAGCATAATCAATCTGAACTAAACAAAACCAAATCGGAAGGTAAAGAGTAGGCTTAGTCACCCTATAACTGAATGTTGAACAAAAATAAATCATGAAATATGATTACAATCAAGTTACGCAATCCATAGTTGAAATCTTCAAACCAAGGCTAAACTACTCGGTCTCTACTATCTAAATTGAACTCACTGACGAGCAGTATGTATATTCCAAAAGCGATCATAACTTTTTAGTCGCCATTTAAGAGAGTCAAAATCACAACTAGAGTCAATAAATCCTCAAGAAGATCAAACACCAAAAATCAAACACATTACCAAAAGATCAAACACCCAAATCAATCACATTACCCAAACCCATATCACCTTAAGAGTCTAAGAATATATCCAACAGCTCTCACAAGGGCTAAATCTAAAATGTCATTGAGACATATACAAACCACATGCTAAAGATACGAATAATCAAATCTACATCTATTGGAGGGCATAATACATCTCGGAATAAACAAGGACTCTTCCAAAGCTACAAAGTACACTAATGGTAGCCGAATCCTAAGCAACTTAGAAAGGCTACTATCTTAGCCTGAATTTGGTCAAACCAGTACTCCATATATGGCGATAAATACTCACTACCAAAGACATCCACTTCATTTCCAACAATAATACATGAGCAAATACCACTAAGTAAAAGCATCCCATGAAGTCATACTAGGCTGAATAAATATCGAAGATGAGAATTTTCTAAATCCACCTATTTACACCAACTCTAGCTCAACTTAATCATGAACCTCATCGTAGCAAGAATGGGGTACCCAACTCAACACCATTATAAATATCAAGACTATCATCAAGAGATGAACCCAACAAATCAAAAAAGCAAACCTTAGACTTTTTAACATCAAAGTCAAGACCACTACTGGGTAGTGAGTTATCTAAATCAGAGGAACAAACCTCGTATTTATCAACCTCAAGAATGTCCATAGAAAAGGATAGATAATGCTAAAATCTCAACAACCAAAAAAACAAGACCTAGACTTTTCCATATTAGTAAATGGCAATAGAACCAAATTGCCAACTGTAGAACCATAATGAAGACATGAAAGATCAAACCTACCTTCACTTTAAAAATGCATTCAACAATCGATCTAACCTTTCTAACAAAATGGGAACAAAAAACATTTCCTCACTAATAGAGAGAGAACCAATCGACTAAGCTATCCATGTAAGCCAACGAATATGAATCACAAGAAAGGGATTCTAACTATAAAATACTAGTCTAGTTGTCTATAAAGTGAGAATCAATAACAACCAAAACAATAACAATAGCAATAACATAAGGTATAGGAGGCACCAAAAATGGAAATCCACAACACGTACCACTCTAGATCCATAATAAGGCCAATATTAAAAGAAAAAGGACTTTAACCCAAATGCTACACGTCAAGAAAGAATACAATATTGATCCACTCAATCTACTATGAAAAGTAATCACCTACAGGGGCAATCACATATGATAAAGTCTACACAAAGGCTATAACAACTAATATAGCAACATCAAGGCATAAAATCACCAATAGGTATGAGAAAACCCAACCCATCTTAAATGGGAAGTAAAAGATAAAAAGTCAAATCGCACCTACATTGATGGAATCTATGGTCATAGTCCTAACATGTCTGAAGGAGTACAAATCTGAGTGTGTCCAAACCTGGACTGAGCATCTGAATAACCAATTGAGGCACTAAGTACACTAGCTTTAACTGAAGGTGCACAACTCTATAAGATGAAGATGGATGAGCTGAATGACTAAGAATCTCATGTCGGGGACACTCTCTAAACCAATGCCCAGTCTCTCTACATTTATAACAAACCCTTAAAGCTCTAACTTAACGAGAAACATGAGTTGTCCCTAACTGGCTAACAAACTAACGCATGTGACACTCTCTACTAAAATGACCATCCTACCCCCCAATCATAGCATACCTTAGGATCTCTAGGCTGGTGAGGAAAATGTGTTGAACCTGTCAGAACAACTAACTCATGCTTGGCCCATTCTGCAGACCAATATCAACCTCTCTATAGTCCAAATATGCACTTGGGAATCTCTAATATATTGTACCCGCTAATCCAAAATGTCCACAACCTGAAAACCTATACTGAATACTCCACAACGTCTGATGAGAACTTTGCTCATTGTGACCACCACACTAATCTGAGAGCCATCTATAGCCGTAGATGCTACCTGTATAGAACTGAAAGCTGTAAATAATATTGATCCCTACTGGAAAGATCCCTACTCCCAGACAATATACCAATAACACTGTATTGATGGCATGGCCTCTTACCGCCACCTCCATATATCTCAATATATTCCCTCTGTTTGGTCCCTGTGTGACTGACAACCTAAGGGAAAGATAACCCAGCTGCTATCAAATACTCTGACACCAAGCAAAGTGGAAAAGTTAACCCTCTAATAAATCTATGCAACATCTCTTGCTCTAAAGGATATCATATAGGAGTATGTCTGGCCCACTTGAGAAACCCAATCTCATACTATAAAATCAATAAAAATCCTACTAAACACCAACAAACCCAAATCTAGTCTAAAAATACGTAATGTACCAGACATCAGCTCCACCTACAATGTATCCACTAAAATTCTCAAAATACCTAGTACGAAATCCTGAAGAACTAAGGTGGTCATAATACTAGCAAAGCCTAGGCTGGACCCACAACCTATGGTTGATGCTGAAGATCCTCGATATCCATTTCTAAATCTATAGCCTGACATTGGGATGAAACTCTAGAAACATGAGTGAAAGTCTCATCTGTATCTACCGATAATCTCATGCTATCCATCCTGGAAAAAATTAGAGTCAAATAAAGTACTATGGGTTCATAGAAGTAAGGACACAATACAAGAAGTCAAGAATAAAATTTCATAAGAATGCCATGTAGCCTCCCAAACATTGTATACAAGCATCTTCGTACCAATTCGTAGAACTCTACTAGACACTTAGCTCTTGTACCAATAGATTAGTAGACCTGGATCTAATACCAATTTGTCCAATCTAATTTCTCAAACCCAATTTCTCAGGTCATAATGGTATTAAATATAACCCCTCAATAGGTAAGCCAACCCATAATTCAGACCAGCTAGTAATGGACTATCAAGAGAATGAAAGAAAGCAGCAAAATGAATATGATAGAGAAACTAATATATATAAAGTAACCCCAAGACTTGAGGAAGTTAGTACAAGAGCTTCTAATACAAGTGGAGTACAAAGGGGAATAAAAAATAAAAATACATGTACAAATATCTCCAAAATACAAAATAAAGATAAGTCTAATCAATACAAAGGAGATCGGGAATACTCTAAACGTCAGGAGCACATCCTAAATCTTTGATCCATAGCTTCTCTACACAATACACACATCAACGATGAAAATTTATACATGATTTATAGGTTACAGATGTCTAGTATGAGTACCAAATATGTGGTGCTCATTTGGCATCGATCGATTGAGCTCTAAAGATAATGCAAGAATAATTAACATGTAAAGAAGGAATATAAACTACAGGCAACTAACTATGAAAACTAAATAGGATAATGCTAATGGATCAATAAGGATAATGTATCATTTTTCTTTTAGTATTAAGAAATTAAAGTATGATACCATATATCCTTAGCCAATATACAAACAAAGAATGAAAGAAGGATATATATATATAGTAGTAATACAACGCCAACGGATACACATGCAATAGGAATACTTGAGGAGCCAACCTAATATCTCAAGGAATGCTAACCCAGTAGGAAAGCTAAAACTGACATAATCAAGTGTGACTAATCATGAAGTAACCTATCAATAACGTAATTTACCAATAATAGAGAAAGATAAAGAATCAGGATTGTACCAATAATCTATGGTACCAGTCCATAACCAACCTACCATGAACCAACCATTAACCAATAATAAAGTAATTGGTTAGTCCAAACATATAATACCTAGTAAAGCCCCTATAAACTCAAAAGGTATTACAAATCATGGAGAAAACAACAATCATAGCTTATACTTATATAGCCCCCCATAAGGCTAATAGATAAAAGCACCAAATAATTATACTGGTGATAGATAATGTATGAATGAATGAATGCAACATAAACTAGTAATACCAAATCCAATCGAAGTGTTATAATGTACCAAGTGTATAGACCTCCTCCAGCTTAGTAGCTCATAACGTCAGGACCTATGGCGACCATCTTTCTCCAGACTATGACTCACGAATAAAAGAACCCATAGGGGACTCAAGATATCAATATACACTGCATGGTTTTGAGCCAGGACTTCCAATAACCATCATAGTCAATCTACTCCATCCAGTACTGGAGATATATATATATATATATATATATATATATATTTAATAAGTACATGGACTCAAACTATGACAAAAAAGAGTGTAAATCTATAAATCTATTGCTTAGATCAAGTTTGGGACTAAATCAGTATGATAGTATAGAAAGGTCTAAAATCACCATCCATCAAAGTAAGCAACAGTGGTATAAGAGTGGAATAGTAAGGAACTGAAATCAATTTCGGTCTAGTTTCCAAAATACAATATTTAGTTTCCAAAAGCTCCTAGATAACTAAATAAGGTGGTACGATTACCATTGTAATAGAATCCATTTTGAAAGTGAAAAGCCAAAATAAATCCCTTTTTATAAAATAATAGTAAAATCAAGGTTTTGGTTGGAATCATACTACTAAGTAAATGGAAATGCGCCTAAAGTATGCATTCCATCACCAGTATCTAAAAATAGGATCAAATCTATAGGTTGCAGATGTTTAGTATGAGTACCAAATAAGGATAAAGTACTAACCTGGTGTTTTGTACTGTAACCACGGCCTCAAACCCATAATATAAAATTCGATATAATATTAACACCATAACTCAAAAACAAAGTTAAAAAGGGCATAAAGCTATTAAACGGGTCTAATCAAGAAATATCACCCCAAATACTAAGTCAAATGGTAACACTTATACTAAAGGATCATTAACATCATCTATGGTTAATCATGCCTATAATCAAGGGTGATAGGATCCTAAGATCATAACAAGTATTCTAGTCTAAGGTTTGGGTCCTACCCCAAATTTGATAAATAGGTCAAGTTAGGATTAACTAGTCATAATCTCATCCAATAATCCCTACCTAGCATGCAATACATACACTACACAATCTTGTAGAGAAAAGTGGACCGAACCCTACCTTGATGTTGAATTATGATAACACCAAAACCACTCCTCCTTAGAAGGATAAAGTGGTGTATATCAAATATTGTAACCCAACTAGGTTGGGGTCGATCCCACAAGAAATAAGCCATAAATCCTTCTTAAACTTGTTAAAATCACCAGGCAGTGCGGGAAAGTAAAAGGAGGGATTTGTTGAAATAGAAAAAGGAGAAAAATTGGTTGCTCTTGGTTGTAAACAATCTAAGACGAACACAAGTCTTGTAATCCCCCCTGACTTCTTAACTCAGTAGACTTATCATACACTATTGAACTATTCCAATGCATTGCATGCAGGATCTGATAAGTTATGTACCATCTACCATCTTTTGGACTAGTTGATGGATTTACCCTTTACCTTTTATGTCTTAGGATGTCGCCTTACTAACCTTTATCCCGGATCCCAGTTAACTATTACCTTTTGGGTCTTTAGTTATTTGATGATAGTTAATCATCCTACGTAAATAATATCCATTAGCATGGATCGACAGTTAATCTTTAAATTACTGTTGTGATCTTCTTTTCCTAGTCATTACTCCTCTTTTGGAGTAAGTAGCAATAATCTAGGCAGGATATTAATGTTGGCCAACTCTAAGAAATTAATAAGAATAAATAAAACCCAATACATGCAAGAATCTTTATCTAGAATGACTTTGCACATTCTCTACTTTGTTATTCGCCAAGGTTCCCACAACCCTAGTTAATGGAATTAGCCGCTCATAGTTATGAGATCAATCATGGAATCTATTAAAAAAATTACAAAATCAATCTCATAATAATGAAAGACTAAATCCCAAAGTCTTAAATTGAATAACAAACCAAAAACAACAAGATGTTTGTAAAGTAAGCCCCAAAGGAACTACTTCTAAATCAATCAATATGTGTATGTATGAATAATGAATACAAAACCTAAAAGGTATTTGTAGATTACAAGAAATCCTAGAAATCAAATCCTTACTAAAATAGGAAAACTTAACTAACTATGCATAGTATGACTTAAAGACGTCATGGAGTGTAATTAGGATACATGGAAGGAAATGATTTCGAAATGATCCAAAAAAGTTAAGGTTGGTAGCCACTAACCTGTGTCTACATGCGGCCTGGCCTTGGGCGCATGTTCCATATGCGGCCTGAGGCTGGGCGCATGTAGACATCTATAAGTGCTAGAAAAAAATTCTTGCACCTTCTACTCTCAGGATTTTGGACTTCTGTCACTAACCTTACCCACATGCGGTCCACATATGGTACATGTGATCCACATATTGACATAGGTAAGTGTCAGAAGTTCTTTTTCAGCTCTATCACTCTCTGGATATTCAGTTTTGGTACTTACCTTAGACTCAGATAGACCATAGACATAGGTAAGTTCCAGGCCTTCCAATACTTGTAACAAAACTTTAAATCTTCAACTTCCATCACATGCTTTGGTCATGCACATCCATTAAGTGCCATAAATTCCCAAACATGATCAAGTAAGTGGCCAAAAACATCACTTTTCATCTTTTTCTTGAATTTAACATCCAAAACTTAATTTCCTGCAAAACACTCCAAAAACACATCAAATCTAACAAAATTGCCTTAAGTACATGCATATTCTCATAGTTTTAAGCATCCTAAGTGTTATATTTCTATAGCACATCGAGACCCTCAACTTAGAATGTTGCATATCCTCAGGTAACAAAACATAACAAAATAATACGACAATGCTTAACTAAGAGAAACCTAAGATACCTATGGCAGACAATCATTAAATTTAAGCTCAATATCATTACCCTCTCCAAGTTTAATACTTTAAAACCTAATTTTATATTAATGAAGCACGATAATGTGACACAAAAGAATCAATCTATGGCATTACATTAGCAACAAACACCCATGCATATATACAAGTTACACTAACCAAACAAGTAAGCAGTTAGCAATACAACCCATGTTTCCTTACAGCAAAGAAGTCCAACTCACTCATATGAAATAATGCATGACAATGCGGGAACGGTCAAGACACAGTCACACTCAAAAAAAAGTTCCAATCAATGCATGTCAAATACCATAGGCTTGCCCTTATTTTCTTTACCTTAGTTTTCAGACAGTCAAGTTAGGATCACTATAGGACTTTATTCGGCTTATAATGTAGGCTTCAAGGTCTAGTATGGTACATATGTATATATCAAGTGACTAATCCTCCTTGGCACTACACTAACTTCGTGGTCCACACTTTAACCAATTTTCACTTTATTCCGACCCATATTTCTCCCCTTTTTAAAGCAAATTTCGGTAGGTTGTGGCTTTCTTAATCTTTTTTTTAACTTAATTTATTTCTTTTTTTTTGCTTTTATTTTGCTACCACACCTAGCCCTACTTTCTTTTTCTCTTATTTGACCCTTATTCATACCCACTATACATTACGCATCCCTATGATAGCCACCCTAAACTTATGCAATTTGCCTGAATTGAAGTGCATAATATCCAAGGAGGGCCTGGGCCAAAATAGGATTATTGTAACACAAATGGGAAGGTGAAAGGTGAAAATAAAGAAATAGGCTATAAGGCTCAAAACAGGGATCAAGGGATACTATTTCACAATGGGGAGGTCATTTAGGCTAAAAGTGGACTAAACTCAAAAATGGCCAATGATCTTTTCCTAACCGAATAACCTACAACCTAGGCAAGACTAACCGGGCAAGTTTTGGATTCAACACACAAAGGGAACTAAGTAGTCTCTCACACACACATGACATAGAGTTACATCACAAGCTACTATCTATCTGATTCATGCAATTGTTAGCAATGATTATCATGTCCCTAATTCTAATGTCATAGCAAGATCTGACATAGTCACATATATGTATCTCACAGTTCAAAATAGTTATTAAAGGGGTATCATTTTCAATACATTGCATCAACTGCCTTAGATACTTATTTCTCTCCTAGTTAAACGACACAATACGAAACAAAAAGCAATATGTCTAAACATGCCAACTCTACTGGGAAAAGGACTCCAGGGAAAAGAGGCATAGCAACAAAAAACCCAAGAGGACATAAAAACCCATAAGAATCCCCACCCTCAACTTAAAATTATGCATGGCCCCCAATGCATCAAACTGCTACAAAACAAGAGAGTTAGGAACGTACCTGTGGTACCATAGGTGTAGAGATCTTACATCAATCACAAATACAAATAAAAATATTAAAATACCTTAGGGTGTCTCCCAAGTAGTGCCTGATTTCACGTCGCGGCATGACGAAGATTGGTTAGGTACTCAAAATTTCCCAACAAGCCCATGTGTACCATGATTACTTAGACATCATTAAAGTAACCCAATAGTTGGCGTTCAATTTCTCTTTCCACTTTGAACTAATGAACTTTACCCCTAATTGTTTTTTTTGTTTTCCTATTATGTTTATGGGGCAGAGAAAGAAAAATAAAGGACCCAAGAAATAGATATGGTATGTTGTACTTCTTGAACCTTATGTGAGGAATATAGTTCTTTGATTTGTCTTAGCAAATTCAAGAATATAGACATATGTTTCCTCCTCCTTCTACTCCTCTTCGGGCTTGGATGGCTCGATCAAGATCTGTCAATCCAAACACAATGTGAAAAAATGCTTTGAATGGGATCCAATACACCCTGATTCATGAATTTCAACCTTCTTTACATCCCAACATAACTCTAGTATGCTCTCTTAAGTGTTACACTATCCATAAAAGTATGAACTATTTTTTACTCCTCTTACTTTAGCTTCTCCAGTTGGCTTTTATGAAATTTTTTAGTCTCACACCACCCATAACTAAATTCCTGGGCATTACACGCAGCAACTTTTGCATCTAATTTTACTTGTAAGTGGTTAAAATCCAAGCCAAACCTATCAACCTTTGGAATAAGCTCTTGATTTCCTTTTGCCAGGAGCAGTAACGTGTCAAGCATGCTCTCATTATATTCCAACAGTATATTTATCACGCTCCTATAGTAATGCACCATATCAAAAGAAAAAAGGATCAATAAATAAGGAGTCATCATCACTCTATACTTCCTTTGGCAAGGTTGTCATCTGAAGAAGAGATGGCAAAAAAACAAACAAAACAAAGGAAAATAAAACCAGAAAACTCTAACAACTTCAATAGAGGACTCTAAAATCATATTCCCTGATAATGGCACCAATTTTTTATAACTCCCAAACAACCTCTCCTTCGAAGGATAAAGCGACAGCTATCAAATATAATAACCCAATTAGGTTAGGGTCGATCCCATAGGGAATAGGCCAAAAATCCTTCTCAAACTTCTTAAAATAACTAGGCAGTGTGGGAAAGTAAATGGGGGATTTTTTGAAATAGAAAAATAAGAAAAATTGGTTTCTCTTAGTTGTAAACAATTTAAGACAAACACTAGGCTTGTGTTCTCCCTGGATGCTCAACACAATAGACTTATCGTGCACTGTCAAACTATTCCAATGCCTTGCATGTAGGATCTGATAATTATGTACCATCAACCATTTTGTGGACTAGCTGATGGATTTCACCCTTTACCTTTTGAGTCTCAGAAAGTTGCCTTACTAACCCTTATCCTGGATCCCAGTTAACTATTACCTTTAGGGTTTCTATTTATTAGATGATAGTTAACCATCTTATGTAGATAATACCTATAAGCATAGATCGACAATCAATCTTCAAATTACTATTGTAATCTTATTTTCCTAGTCACTGCTCCTCTTTTGGAGTAAGTAGCAATAATTTTGGTGGTATCTTAACGTTGGCCACCGCTAAGAAATCAATAAGAATGAAGAAAACACAATATATACAAGAATCTTTATCTATAATGACTTGGGACTTTCTCTACTTTGTTAATCCTCCAAGGTTCCAACAACCCTCGTTAAGGGAATTTGTCGCTCATAGTTATGAGATCAATCATGGAATCCATAGACAAAATTACAAATCAATCTCACAATAATGAAAGAATAAATCTCAAAGTCTTAAATTGAATAACAAACCAAGAAAAACAAGATGTTTGTGAACTTGTCCCCAAAGGGCCTCCTTCTAAATTAATCAATATATGTATGTATGAATAATAAATACAAAACGTAAATGATATTTATAAATTAAAAGAAACCTGGAAATCAAAGCCTAACTAAAATAGGAGAACTTAACTAACCATACATAATAAGACTTAAAACCATCATAGGAGTGTAATTGGGATACAAGGAAACCTGGGAAATATTTTTGGAACGATTCAGAAAAGTTGGGGTAGGTGAACACTTACCTGTGTCTATATGTGGCCTGGCCTTGTGCATATGTGCCACGTGTGTATTGAACTAGGCACATGTAGACACCTATAAGTGCCAGAAAAAATTCCTGCACCTTCTACTTTCAGGACTTTAGACTTCTGGCACTTACCTTACCCACATGCAGTCCACATGTGCTATTTGCGGTCCGCATGTTAACATAGGTAAGTGTCATAAGTTCTTTTACAACTCTTTCACTCTATGGATCTTCAATTTCGGTACTTACCGTAGTCTCAGACAGGCCACATGTTCTACATATGGTCCATATATAGACATAGGTAAGTGTTAGTCCTTCCAATACTTGCAACCAAGCTTTAAATCTTAAACTTTCATCACATGCTTTGGTCACATACATCCGTTAAGTTCCATAAATGCTCAAACATGATTAAGTAAGAGGCCAAAAATATCACTTTTCATCTTTTTCTTGAATTTAGCATTCAAAACCTAATTTCTTGTAAAACACTCCAAAAAGACATCAAATCTAACAAAATAGCCTTAGGTACATACATATTCTCATAGTGTTAAGCATCATAAGTGCTATATTTCTATAGCACATCAAATCGTAATATTGAAACATCCATAAGTTCTTCGCTTTTGCTCCACAATCCCAGAGTGATGTTGCACTATCAAAATATTAATATATATTCTAATAGGAGTAAAACAATACTTATATTGCTATATAAAACTCTAAGACCCAAATTAGATCAATAATGGGCCCATGGGGCCTCTAATGAAATTCTAAAATTGAATCCATCAAGAGATCCCTCAAAAGATAAGGAATGTATGCTCAAAAGTTGAGAACAAATGGAGTCTCAATTGTGGCTTAAATCAGCCAAAAATTGTAAGGAAAATAAAGGAGAAAATCTAGAGTATAAGGATAATTAGGGTGAAAACTTACAAAGAAATAAATGGGGAATGGTCATGTCAACACCCTCTACTCATTCCCAATTCCAATTTGTGATTTCCCCCAAGTTTATAGATCTCTTGGGAGATTCAATGATGGAAAAGTCCTAAAAATAAGCTTAGAATAGAGCAAAGAGAAATATAAAGGGGGATGCCAGGGGTCCTTCCCGAAAGTAAGACCCACCGTGAATGTGGAACAAGAGCAAAAGGACCCTTCTCAAACACGATAGTTGTCTCATAAATGCGGAGGCTAACATGCTTGACCTTAATGAACGTGTCCATAGCCTCGCGAATGCAAAGGCCAAATCTTGGTTGCACCAAAGGTTGTGTATCAGTGGTTTCACCAAGTGCTCAGGGACTTCGATCAGGTGCTCAGGGTTTATTTGAAACCTGAACACATAAATGAACTATACTACCATACCAAATTCAACATTTCAGACCAACAGAATCATCAAAACTTTTATCCAAGATTTTTTGGATAATGTGGGTCCCACACCTAGTTTTATTTTTCATTAAATCTACACACTTACCCAAAATGAGTCTGTAAGCCTCGGGACCTGAACCAAGGATCCCCTAGCCTAAAATCAACGTTCTAGAGTTGATAAAGCAGTCAAATTTCTTATCTGAGGTTATTTACTAGGATTTTTGGTCAGAGATCAATTATTTAACAGCAAAAGCTCCAAAATAGAAAAATGAGCCTAAAACTCAAACGAGTTGTTCGATAATTGGACCAATATTTTGGAAAGTAATAAATGAATAATTTCCATTATAGAAAGGCTCAAAATGCAAAAAATATACAGTAATTGAGAAACTGACCTGGATGGTCATTATAGGTGGTTGAAGTTGTAAACAAAATGAAGGAAGTTGTCCTTTTTCAATTATAACACACTCTTAGGGAAAGAAACACACCGTCTGACTTTTTTTCTAACCTATCTATTATTTTGTAGGTACGTACATGATAGAGAATTTTCAGATATTCTAGTTACAGTAAAAAAATTGTGAACAATGATAAGATGAGTATGTCTCATATAAGGGTTACTCAAATCAACAATAGATAACACAGGTTCAATGTTCAAAGTTCAATGTTCAATGTTCACATATTTCCCACTACTTTAGATCGAGATAAAAGTTAATCAACCTAATCTATAGGCTGAAGTGATTGTATACAGTCTGATTACTTTAGCACTTAGTGAGAGTTTAGGATGTACAATAGTAACAAACTAAGACTTAAGCATTTAGATGAATGCTCTTATATTTTTCTGAGATACAACTACATGATTTTCTTGGCTGGTTTGGGGAAATTTAATTAACTTGTACTCACTAAGTGTAGATCTTTACTTTTTCCCCATGGTGTGTGGTATTAGGCTCTATGAGATTCATTCTATCGAGGGAAATATAGGGGAAAGTTTAGTGAGGTTTTAGTGACTAGATATTTTCTAAACTTAAATGGTAGATTAAGTAGAAATTACATATGTTTTAGACTCTGAAGAGTCTACTTTTGAATGTATGGTAGTAGCTTCTTTAAAGCTCATTCTATCCAGGGTAAACAATAGAGAAACATTCAATATTTTTCTCTGCTAGTTTACTGCTTTAGAATCAAAGGTGTGTGATTTTCACTGCTAAAGAACCAAGTCTATGAACTAGTTACCTAACTAGTTACTAGAAGCACACTTCTACAAAATTACACAACAATTACATTATTTTCAATAGATCTTTAGCAATAGCAACTCAAGAAAAGTGAAGTAATAAATGCAACAAAGGGGTTGAACCAAGACTTGCCAAATTAGCAAGATGAATGTCGAATGATCCTCCAATTCATTGTTACTTGTTATATGATGAGATGGACTAGCCTGAATGATATACACAATGTGGAAGATGAACAATATCGAAGGCCTCTTTCCAATTTTGCTACTTTTCCTTTTGTTTATTTTTTTTATGCATAGATACTTTTTGATTTTCATGTTTTCTTGGAATGGGCCATTTTGGGCCTATTTCAGATTTTGTATAGCTTTTGTTTGGTTCAATAAATGTATTTTCCACACATACACACACCCCACCCTAAATATTTAAAAAAAAAAAGAATTCCAACATCCCAATTTTCTATATAAAATTATATAGAAGAATTGAGTATTAATATCATTTTATTTTTTCATAAAATTTTTATGTTATATATTGTTTGTTCACTTAATTACTAAATTGTATACTTTTTCTATTTTAATTTGTGTGATTATATTTAATTGGACACATAACTTAAGATTGAGAGATTTTGATCTTTTTTTTTCTTAAGCATGTCTTTACATTTGTGTAGTTGTATGCTTTTTGAAGTTTGTGATCTTCAACATGCAATAATATTTGAATTTTGTAGAAGTCGCCACTAAATGTAAAATAAAAAATTTAAGTTAAATTATTTTTAACTTAAAAATTTAATTTCTAAATGAGACAAGTAATAGGGCCATGTTAGTTAAATTGAAGTATCATTTAATATTAATACCTATTAAATAATAAAATAACAAAAATGACAAGGCTTAAATGGAAAAAGAAGATATCAACTTGTAATATTTTACCCTCAAACAGGAACATAGACATGTTGATCTGCTTAGTCACTTCCTCTTTATAAGATGGTACAATATAATAATTAATACAATTTATTTATGAGCAATTTAATAATCAATACTATTTATGAGCAATTTCTCTTGTTTATAAGAGGGAGTTAAAGCAGCTCAAGTAGGCACGAGGTGGACATGTCTGTTTGTGTTGTTTGCTTCAGCCGTAATTTTACTGTATCACACCTAATTAATAATTATAAGTCATTTACGTGTTAAAAAATTAATAATATTTAATAAAAAAAGTAAAATAGACATTTATGACATGTCTGCTTCAGCTAATTCAATTGTAATTTTATTATATCACTCCTAATTAATTATTATGGTCATCTAAGTATTAAAAATTAATAATATTTCATAAAAATGGTATAATAGATACAAAATCATATGTCAACATAAAAAATTTGATTGACTAACGATATTATATTAATGCACATAAATTTGGATGGGACAGGTGAAAAGTAACATATATTGTTTAAAAATGAGATAAAATTTATTGCAAATCACAAAAATTAAGAACTTAATATAAAAAATATATATAAAGATATAAAAAAGGTTAATTGATTGTCAAAATTTTATCTGTGCCACATAAATTGAGACAGAGAGAGTATTCATATCCTATTAAAAAATTATGTAAAAATACTATAAATCTCATAATTAACAACTTGAAAAGTTTAAAAGATATAAAATATTTGGTTAACAATCTCGAAATTACATCAGTGTCACTTAAATTGGAATAGAAGAAAAAATATTATAAATCACAAAAATTAAAAATTAAAATTATTTTAATAATTAATTATCTAAATTATATTTGTGTTATATAAATTGAGATTAAAAAATAATATATATTGGGCTCGTGCTAGTACGGACTGTCAATATCTAGTGTTAATAGAAGACTCAGACAATTTATGTAAGATGAAAACTTTTTGTATGTTCTATCTCTTCTTTTTATTAGTTATTAACTAAATTTCTATAAATTAACTAATATAGTTATATTAATGGGAGCTAATATTAGTATTACTACTGCATAATAATAATAATAATAATAATAATCCCGTTCATCTCTACTTGTCCATATTTGATTTGACATTCTTTAAGAAATCCACTAATTGAAAAAATGTTGAGCTGCCTTAAAGACCACCCTTTTGACAGAGCTAGAAACAAAACCACTTAGATAGTTATAGACTTCACCACTGGACTCAATGTATCGTGATAGTCAACTCCAGCCTCTTCACTAAATCCCTTTATCACTGATGAGCCTTGTATCACTCAATGAATCCATTGGTATTGAGTTTTAACTTAAAAATCCATTTGTATCCCAGAACATTCTTTACCATGAAGAAGGGGACCAAGTACCATTTTGCAAAAGGGTGTTGTAATTCTTTTTGCATAGCCTCTCTCTATTTCGTATCTTTTTGGCTTAGGTAAAATATATAGGTTTGAGTAGAAGGGTGGATAGAGACAATGGGTATTTTGTGGATATGTGAGCTTGGGGAAGTTATGATTTGGCCTTACCCCTGGTTTTCATAGGACGAGGCACAAAGGATGTGGTCCGAGAAGTCAGTGTGGAGAATTATGAGAAATAATGAGTGTATCAGTAGCTATTGGAAGATTAATAGTAAGTTAAATAGGAGGGATGGAAGAGGGGGATAAATCAGATGGGACTGAATGACACATTGGTGAACTTGACAATAGACTTGGTAATGAAGGATTTTATGAGTTTGACGATGGAGTTGAAGAGGCAGTAGTTGCTATGAAATTAGTTTTTTGTGAAGAAGAATTACCTGGAGCAATGACAGACAAGGATATCATAGCAATAGAGTTCGAGATCACTGCTCTATTTGAAGTAGAAGATAAATTAGTAAAGAAAGTCAAAAACCACATGCCAAGAGATATATATTCAGACACTAGGGAAATTTAAACATTGATAGCCTTTATGATGTCCACTATACCCCAAGAAAATTATTTTAAGGATTGAAAATCTAGTTTATGAGAGTTATAGGTACAGGGGAATGGAAACCACATACAACAAAAAAATTCATAAAATAATAATCAGAAACCTTTTTTGGACAACTTCTCATAGGTGAAACATTATTGAGCATGACAGGGTATAATTTATTATGTAAACTGCAGTAGCAAAAGCACGATCCCAAAAGATGAGAGAAACAGAGGTATGTGCGAGAAGTGTTAAACCCATTTCAATAATATAATGATGTTTTCTTTCAATGGTAACATTTTTTTCATGGGTATATAAGCGATGAACGATCCCTTTTTGGGCAAAAAATGGATAGATGATGGTCTGCATGATTATTCTCACTGCAGGAGTAGACAAAAATGTCATCTATGAAGACTATGACAAACATGTCCAAGTACTGTTGAACACACGGTTCATCAAGTCCATGATAGATGATGGGGCATTGGTAAGACTAAATAACATGACTAAGACTTTAAAGTTACCATACCGAGTTCTGAAGGCTGTCTTTGGAATGTCACATTCTCTGACTCTGAGCTGATGATAGCCTGATCTGGGGTTTATCTTAGAAAAGTAACTGGCACCCTAAAGTTGGTCAAACAAGTCATCGATTCTGGAAAGTGGATACTTGTTATTAATCATGACTTTATTTAGTTGATGATAGTCAATGCATATTCTAAGAGAACCATCTTTCTTACACACGAATGAAACTGGTGCACCCCTCGGGATACACTGGGTCTGATGAATCCCTTATCTAGGAGATCCTTCAACTATTCTTTTAACCCCTTGAGTTCTGTTGGAGATATTCTGTATAGTGGGATAGAGATGGGTTGAGTATCTAGAAGAAGGTCTATTACAAAGTCAATTTCCCTTTAGGAAGGAACTCTGGGAAGATCTTCGAGAAACAAATCTAGATATTCACATGCTACTGACACTGATTCAAGATTAGGGGTATCTGAACTAGAGTCTTAAACTCAAACAAGATGATAGACACATCCCTTAGATATCATTATTCTCGCCCTAAGGTAAGAAATAAGTTGACCCCTAAGTGCTGAAGTACTACCCCTTCACTCTAGGACAGGTTCATTTTGAAACTAAAATTGGACAATTCTGTTTCTATAGTCAACTGACGCATAACACAAATAGAGCCATTCTATGCCGATAATGACATCAAAATCTATCATATTTAATTCTACTAAGTCTACTGAAGTAACTTTCTGAGATACGATAACCGGACAGTTCATGTATACCCGCTGGGATATGATAGATTTACCCACTGGGGTAGATACTGGAAAAGGCTCTACTAGGATTTCAAGACTGACTATGAAGTCAACAGCTATATAAGGAGTCACAAAGAACAAAGAAGCTAATTGATATAGCAAAACATAAACATGTAAATGATAAACTTGTAACATACCAGTGACCATATCAAGAGAACTTTCATGATCCTGTCGGGACTGAAGCACATATAATCTGTTTGGATGCTGACCATTGGTATCACTACAAGCGGCACCCTGCTGAGTTGGGAAACCGGTTGGAACTGACGACTGATGGCAATGGCCCTATTGGCGTAACTCCTTACCTTTTGGAGAAACTATCCAACACTCTCAAATCCAATGGTCTGTCTTTCTATACCCGGAGCACACATCACTGCCAGCTCTACACTCACCCTAATGGTGTCTACCATATTTCTGACATAGAGGATTCGTACGAGCATTGTTAACGCTGCCTTAGGAATTAGAACCTAGTGCCCTACCCCTATTGTCATTTTTGAATTTGGGTACTGGGGCTGAAGACCTCTAATGAAACTGAGGAAGGTGGTAACCTTCTGACCTAGTCTAAGTGAAGTTGAAGTTACTTGTTCTATCTCTCTTGTTCTCCCTCTTCTTCTCTTTATTCTTAGCCTTTTCTATTTACTAAGAATGGAACATGAGCCTAGATATTTCCATCTTCTTAATTAGTATTGCGGTCCTACACTCTTTGACTACACTGTTAGACAAACCTGAAAGAAACTTACTCATCTTAGTTCTGATATCTGCTACCACGTGAGGGGCGTATCTGGCTAACTGAGTAAACTTGAGAGAATAATCTTGTACTGTCATGTTGCCCTACTTTTGATTTATAAACTCCAAAACCTTAGCTTCTCTCAACTCCAGTGGGAAGAAACTATCAAGGAAAGTAGTGGCAAACTCCTCCCATTCTATAGGCCCTGCATTTGTGGCCTTCTCTGCCTTTCACTGCTTGAACTATAAGTGAGCTATATCCTGCAGCTAATATAGAGCTAACTCAACACTCTCACTAGCCGTCACCCCCATAATATCTGTAACTTTATTCACCTACTCAAGAAATTCATGTGGGTCCTCAGCTGACTTAGACCCAGTAAATGATAGAGGGTTCATTCAGGTGAAGTCTCGAATTCTAGTTGCAGCAGTATTGGCCACTGGGTTGGTCAGAATGAAAGTTGGGCATTCATCTTGGGCTACTACTGAATTGGCTAGAGTGGTAAATACAGCCCTAAATTCTGCATGAGAGACATGTTTGTCTAGAGGATCTGCCTGAATGGGCTGAGGAGGTGGTTGATTTTCTGTTCTTCTTTCATTCTTCTTGGGAGGCATGATCTGTAAATAGAAGAAAGAAAAGGATTATAATGAGAGTTTAATTTAAGCTTATACTCACTCACACGACTTTAATACTGAAAGAAGGGAAACTTTTCCTAAAACATCTCATAGCCTCCTATACATAAGTGTGGCGCGCTACACACCCATGCACAAGACTTTACTTGATACGGCTTTCAGACTCTCTAGGACTATGTTGAACTATAGGCTCTGATACCAAGTTTATAACGCCTCGAGTCTATACCCTAGATGTTAAATGGTGCTAGCGACCCCGAAGGACTACCAGCTAACCCATGACTGGTACCTTCTGAGGGCACTAAATAATAATAACATTGTAGTAGTAATATATATCTGAAATAAATATAGAAGTTAGGATGAATTCACCATAAGGTTCATAACTGAAAATAAATTCTTATAAATGAATTCTAAAAAACTGAAATATTTGTCTGAACTACTCTAGTCTGAAAGCATCTAACTGTCAGAATATGGAGTTGATGGGAAAAGCCCACAACTAACTCTAACTATTGAACTGCTGATCAACTAAAATAATAACTTTGTCGTCAAACTATGAGGACTCACCCCTAGTCTGTTGCTCATAGGCTGGGCTGCTAAGTACGGTCAGGAGCCTGTGCATCTGAACCTATGATATAAGACATCATAGTGCAAAAGAAAAGTATGTGTCAGTACTTTGAATGTACTGCTATGCTAAGTGAGGTAGGGTGATATGCATGGGTTCATATGCATGAACAATAACTGGCTGAGTAACAGGAACATAACAAAATGAAAGTACATGCATTAATACATAAATTGTAACTGAGGTCATGATAACACTGGATACTAAGTTCTGAATACTTATTAACTGATATGTGAGTTTACTGATACTGTATTACTGATAGCTGAATGACTATTTCTGATAGTCCTAATTCTAAAGAACTGATCTTAGTTCTATACTGAGCTGGGTGACTATGTCTGAAAATCCTGAATCCATAGAACTAAACAGAGTTCTATGCTCAGACTGAAACTAAAACTGTAGTAAGTAATCATTTAACTAATATGCCCCTCTCTGAACTGATTAGGGTCCAACCTATAAACCCAAATGGAAGGGTGTCAGTACCGTGCCACGGGTACTGACACTAGTTGTATGGATCTACTTAACTGGTGTACTGTATTGTCCCAAAGGACTAAGGGTGTTAAACCTAAACTGACGGGTGAACCCTTTGAGAAAGTCAAGCCTAAACTGATGGGTGACTTCTCATATCCTACGCTGGCTATGTTGTTCTGGAGTACAGGGACTTCTACTAATGACTTTGCCTATATGACCGAAAAGCTGCCATCCCTGCACTCGCTCGATGCTGAATCCTACTCCCAACTGAATGGACACTGAACTAATTTCTAGATTGTACGAGGCTTGACTAAATTATTACTGATCCTGCTGTCTAACCGAACTAAATTCACTGGGTTCCGTTGACTGAGGGAATACTACTGAGTTCTGTTAACTGACTAAGTTTACTTGAGGTCTGAACAGAATACTGAACTGAAACTATGACTGATTACTGAGTGCTACTATTTGTAACACTACTGAGACCATTCTATAACTACTGTAGCTCTAAGTAAACAACTAGATTTTTAGGTATTGAATACCCCCAGGACTCGATAGCATGAAAGGTAAAGCATAGCATAAACTTAAAAAGGCGATGCGGCGCGTCGAGATCGCGTCGAACCACTGGTTTGGATTTCCAAATATGCCTCAAACAATGTTTAAAAATTCTGAAACTCATCCGAGAATACCTATTGACATTCCTGATCATGAACTAACCTAGAATTTGACATTTTAAGGTCATAAGGATCATAAAATAGGATTGCCAACTTATGAAGGATAAATAAATTCTAAGTGCAAACACTTAGCTGAAATTTCTAAGTCTGGGACCCATTTTCTAGCATTAATGGATTGATTTAGTCTTAGGATTTTTTGGGGTATCACACTAGTAGTTTTGTAAAGGAATTATCATTCTTAATATAGTTAGATTGTCTAGCACACAAGTTGGCTTGGCCTAATTCTTGTTCCAAACTTGCCATTTATTCTAAACGATACTCTTTACTTAAAATAAAGCCATAAAGATATGCTATGAAATTAATTCAGCTTTATTAGGGACTGAGACAACCACAACATCATATTTTTGTCCAAGCCCCTCAATAATATGTAAGAAAAGATCATCATCAATGATGGGATATGTCATAACTACTATATTATCGACACAAGTCTTTAATTTTGAAGATATTCTAGCATGCGTGTGTTTTCTTTCTTTGTGGTTTATAATTGCAGCCTTAGATGGATTGTCTTAGCCATGGATTATGAATTAAACATTATCTCAAGAACCTGCCAAACAAACTGAGATATCAGACATCTGACTACTTAGACTCAAATACCTTTGTTGAGGGGGATAATCCAACTCGATAAAAGTTGGTCTTGTTTGATCCATAAGTTGTATGATGGATTGATAATAAGGTCAGTTGAGGTTGCTTCATAAGATTTATTTGGATCTAATGTTGGAGGAAACTTATGTGTGCCATCCATATATCCCTCAAGTTTGTGACTCCTTAGAACTGGGGAATTTGTGACATCCACACAATATAATTATGGCAGTCCTATTTGAGAGGATGAGACTGATTACCATTGGTCACAAGTGGCAAAAAGTTCTAGGAAGGGTTTTGTGAGGTGGTACTGGTAATTATGGAAATTGAGGGATTTGCCATTATGAGACATGAGACTTGTCATGGCTTTGATGCCAGGAAAAGGTTTTATGAATATAATAAAACTTAGTTGTATTTTACTGAGGAGATATTCCTCTATATGTACATGATGCTACATGCGGTGTATTTGAATACCAACTTTTTAAGGGTTTGTTTGGTTGGGAACAAGTTATCCCAAGATTAACTATCCAAGGATAAATTTTCCCACTGTGTAATATGGATAACATATCCCATCACTATGGTTAAATAGTAGGACAAATAATTCCAGGACTACTTAATAACTCCAACTAAATGCATGATATAATAATTCTATATTTTATCTTGATATTATTATACCTTATACCTCACATCAAATGACTCCTAGGCAATAAACTTTACATAGAAATTCTAATCAAATGCAACTACACACATGAGGATGACATTGATGTTATGGTATCCTAACACTAATGTTGTTATATTACTCCAACTAACTATAAGGGTTATTTGGTTGAATATGTAAGACCCTTACAAATTTTTATTAATTTATTTTTGACTTTATCATATTTGTAATACTGATTTTTGACTTGATTTATGTTTAGAGATGTTAAAAGAGTAATTTGGGAAAGTTTTGAAGTTTATGAGGGTCTTTATGGTCATGTTCATATTTCACACATTATATATTTTTTGTAATGGTAGAATCCTCGATAGCTTTGGACCTTCCTCAAATTTCTCTAGTTCATACGACTAACCCGCACTGGAGCCCTTTCAATAGGGGGCTGAACCCATATAACCCGTGTGTTCCCTGAGGATAGTTAGAGCTATACAGTCCATGATAAGGGTTTTAAATCTCATGATTAAACCTTCATCCCTATCTAATATATATATATATATACAATGTGTGCATGTGGTTTAGTTTGGTTTTGGACATGACATTAATTTATTTTTATCCTGAGTTACATACTAGTGCTTATCCCGCTGACCATCCTAGGATGCTACATTGTTTCATAATATAGGGTCGAAAGATACTTATTTTACCCCTATACAGCATTAGGTAGATTAGCACGTTCATCGTGTTGCTATGAAGATGAGCCTCCATTCCTTGAAGGCCTTATAATTTCATTTTTCTTTTATAACTTACTTAGTATTTTAGATTATTTTGGTCATAGTTAGGAGCATGTCTTGAATTTATTTGGTATTCTGGCTCTAGAGACTATTATGGATAGATGTGGGTTGGTTTGTTATTATTTTGACTCTTAGTTTCATTGAGTTATTTATTCATCTTCTTACTTTTGCCCAGTTGGCTCCGCGTTACTATTATTATTATTATGATTATGCTCTCATGATTTTATTAAGGGGGTGGTCTCCGATCCATGGTGGGCTTGAGATATCCGTCACAGCCAGACCCTGGTTTGGGCCATAATAAGCTTGGTATCATAGCAAGGTTTAGAGTTGGTGGGTGTCCAGAAAGCTGTGTCGACTAGAGTCCTTTTTATGAGTGTATGGCGCGCCACACTTATAAGGAGGAGGCTTTAAGGCATTCAGGAATGGTTCCCTTTCTTATGTTCTATTTTCGAGCTATAGAGTCTAGTGTTATGAAACTTCTCTAGATCTTGGCTTTCTTACATTTTAGATCATGCCTCATCAAAGATTTGATATTCATAGAAACTCTACTGGGAACTCTGTCCTACCTGAATATAATATGGAAGGGACTCTCCCTGTGTATAAAGTGTAGACCTATAGTAAGGTCCTTTCTCCTAATTAGGCTAATCCATGTAGAGTTCCACCTATCCCTAATAGTCTTTCTTGGTCTTCTTGGAGTAGTGATTCTTATGATTAGCCCCTCGGGTGGACATCTCTAATGCAAATTTCCACTGGTATATTCATTTTCTTACTCAATTGGTGACATCTCAGACTCATCAGTTGGATCATATTAGTTCTGATGCTCCTTCATCTGAGGTCACTTAGGTTGGCTAGTTCATAAGGTTGAATCCCCTAACCTTTACAGGCTCTAAGGTTGAGGAGGATCCTCAGGGGTTTGTGGATGAGATAGAGAAAATTTTCAGAGTGATGTATGCTACTGATTTTGAAGGTGTAGAGTTTGCTGCATATCAGCTAAAAGATATAGTTTATTAGTGGGAGAAATTGAGGGGTGATAATATAGAGCCGGAATTATCGGGTGAGTTTATAGGTTCTTTTCTTGATCATTTCTTTCCTCGGAAGTTAAGGGAAGCTAAGGATAAAGAATTTGTTAATCTAAAGCAAGGTGAGATAATTGTGAAAGAGTATGCCTTAAAATTTTAGCATCTATCTCATTATGTTCCAGAATTAGTGTCTAATCAAAGGTCTAATATGAGAAAGTTTTCTTTTAGGTTATATCGAGACTTGGTATTGAGGTGTACGTTTGCAATATTGAATAATGATATGGATATCTCTAATCTTGTGGTTTAAATATAGTAGGTTGAGATGAGAAGAAGAAGAAGAAAAAGATAGGGATCGATAAAGAAAGAATAAGAAGTTTAGGTATTCAGAGTAGGGTGGGGGTTAGCAGAATAATATAAAAAATGGTAGATAGTGAACCAAGAAGAAGTACTAGGGTGATTCTTATTTGTCTTCCATTGCTACTTATTCTAAGCCTTCGAGCGATTATTATTCTTAGGCTAACGGTGTCCTAAGGCATAGGGTGCCCGGTCCCAGGCTAGTGGAGCTCAATCAACCCTACCTTATCCCTCTTGTCATTTTTGTGGGCAACTTAATCATGGTTATTATTATGAGGGGAGGAATCGGTGTTATAATTGTGGTCAGATGGGTCACATGCAGCAAAATTATCCTTCAGCTAGAGTTTTCACTAAGCTAATAAAGTTTTGGTTGCCATGTCTTCAACTGCTAATCTAAGGGCTCTACTTTTTGTACCGGCACTATCCGGAATCATCTCTATGCACTTGCTACTCACCAAGAATCCGAGGTATCTTTAGATGTTGTTACTGGTATATTACAACTCCTCTCTCATGTTATGTATTATTTGTTTGACCTGAGGTCTTCCCATTCTTATGTAACCCCTTATGTGGTTGTGCATTTTAATTTTTGGTCCCAAAAGTATTTCTGACCACTTTTCTATGTCTACCCTGATGGGTGACTCTATTGAGGTTAGAAAATTATATAGGTATTCTGTGGTTTCTATCTTCCATAGGGAGACATTGGTGGATTTATGAAGCACCCCAAACATTGACCCTTGTAAAATTTCTTGAGTTTTAAACATTTTGGATAACATACGACTTAAGGGTGCTAGTTGTATGCTTGGGTACAGTTTAAGGGCCTTCCATTCGTATGATAGTCAGTATTGTTCCATTGGTTTCTATCCAAGATATGAGTTGGCATCATACTTATCATATGATAGGGTAAGAGCGGTATTTATCCAAACTATATGATGCCTATTATCTAGTCTAGAGGATTCTGACCAGGGTACGGTTCTAAGGGTACTACTCATATTTTAGGATAGAAGTTAGGCAGGTATGGTCATATGACAGACAGTATGGAGGTCCAAGGTGATTCTAGGGCATAAGATAAGGGTACTACTCATACCCTAGGGTACAGTTTAGGGGGATGGATTATAACCTCCTGTTGTTAAGTTTTTAGATTTTAAGATGAGGGTAATTCAGACATTTCCCACCCCAAAACCCTTAAGTCCCCATCTTATATGACAATTGGTGTCCTCTCATAACTCACTTATAAAGGTAGAAACACTCTCAAATCCTCTCTAAACTCTCTCAAGAAGGTTGGCTAGGGTTTTCTTCAAGGTGTTCACCTAGAGGCTCAAGAGTCAAGTTCTCTCCATAAATCTTCATTAATAAGGCATGTTACTCCTCCCTCATTGTTAGTTCCAACTAAGGATATATTTTATGTACGATTTTCATGTCATAATTGTGGTATGGTTTTAGGTTTTGAATATATGTTGGGGGTTTTGGTTATAAATAGTTTGTTTATGGTTTCCCATGTTTTAATGTTTTAATAATGGTTTAAACATGTGGTTGTATGGAAATGGTTAATTTCTACTTAGTTTTGATTTTGAAAACTATATTCCCTTAACATGTTTGATAAAATGCTTATGAAAATGTATTTAAAATATTATTGAACTTTCATTGCAAACTTTGCATGGTACAAAGTGGTAATAGAACCCTAACTAGTTTGGGTGGTCTTTAATGGTTAAATGGTAAGTTACATGGTACAAAGTGGTAATTGAACCCTAATTGGTTTGGGTGGCCTTTAATGGTTAAATGGTAAGGAATTGGTGATCATGGTCGTGGTTATGGATTAATTGAATACACTTGTGGGGTACATGGGAATCCCCAAGCAAACTTAATAATGATCATCTTATGGGGTACATGGGAATTCCCCAAGCAACTTAATAATGTAATCTATGGGTACATAGAAATCCCTTCTTTAAAGAGGATGGCTAAGGACATTGCTTGCAAGTTATGGTCGGTGTGACGATACCACTACTTATAGGCTTGATTAATAATAAATGGAATTGGTGGTTTGGTTGTGTGTTAATGGTTTTAATTGGACAATAATGGTGGGTGTGATAGTTAACCATAAAGGTGTGAGTCCAATGGATGGAGACTGGAAACTCATGTTTGCCGATATGAGGATTTGTCATGGAGACCACATATAATACTTATACAGTACACAGGAATCCCCTAAGTTACACTTGTATATATGTATCATGGAGAGTGAAGGGTACACAGGAATCCCTTACTCCTATAGTATCTCCAATTCATGGGGCGGCACGCATCGAGAACCGTTTAGGGGATAACACTGGACCCATATAGACCGTGGGTGGTTCTAGGATGGTTAAGCTACACATACCCAGGTTAATGGTTTTAAGGCATGATAAACTCGGTTCCCTTTCCCGACATGGATATATATATATATGTGTGTGTGTGTATGGTTGTGTATCTATATGGTTGCTTACTTGGTTTTAAAGGGTGGCATTATTTTATCCTTATACTGAGTGCATGATAGCATTCACCCGCTAGCCTATCTTCGGGCATTGTATCCCCATAAGATGCAGGAACCGACCATACTACTCATCTTATTCATTGATCAGATTCAAGGATAGTCGATGTTGGATTGAAGTGGTGAGCCTTCATAGTTAGGAAGGCAACCATTTCATGTTATGGGTTTCTTTTTATACTTTTGGTATTTCATAGAATTTGTTTTAGCTATGGTTGGGGACATGTCCTGACTGGATATTCTTTGGTTTGGTTTAGAGGCTTTGTATAAACAACTGTGGACTTGGACATGGAATGATTATGATATATATATATATACATTGGGTTATCATTTTTGGTTTGGTTGGTTATTGGATGGATTGACTTGGTTAGGTTGGTCTAGGAAGTAGACTTATCCCAAGTCATTATATCTTTAAATACGTTATCTTGTTATATGTTCAGAATTTATCCAACTCAGGGTATATATTATTTGGTTAGATTGGGTATCGGGGGTGGTCTCTGGTCCTGGTAGGACTTTAGAGGCCCATTACGACAAGGCCCTAGTTTGGGTCATGTCAAAATGGTATCAGAGCCTAGGTTTCGGTGTCATAGGGTCTCCATTAAGCTGTGTCAAGTAGAGTGTTTCTTATGGGTGTCTTATGCACCATACTTATAATTGAGAGGCTATAAGTCATTTAGGAATGTTTTACTTTCTTGTTTTTCAACTTTTGGTCTATGGTGTCTGAGGCCTTGAGCTCTTTCCTAAATCTTCTTTGGTTAACCTTTCAGATCATGCTCTTCCAGTGATCTAAAGTTTATGGAAAATCCCTTGCTCTACTTAAGGATGACATGGATGGATCTCGTCCAACGCATAAGGCACAGACCCGATCAAAGGTCACAGTTTCTGATTTTCCCCTGGAGTTCCACTGACCTCTACTGACCCTACTTCAGAAGGTGGCACTTATTTTAGTTACCTCAAGGATAGGTTACCAATGTCGAGTTTCAACATTCTATTTATCTATTAACTTAGATAGTGACAACTCGATCATGCTAGTTCGATCATATTGGTACAGAAGAGATTAAGGAAAAGTCAAGAAATAGGCAGAGTAAAAGGTCTAGGTATTCTAAACAAACTGAAGGCTAACAGTATAGTGGTAATTGGTCTAAGAGGAAGAGTTGGAAGAGTCCTAACTCTTATCCTATGGATAGTGATTCCAACCCGAAGCCATTAGGAGATAGACATTTTTAGAGTAGTAATGCTTCTAGGGAACAAGGTGCCCAATATTAGGCCAGTAGGGTCTAATCCCCACCATCCTACCCTCCTTGTATATTTTATGGTCGTTCGCACCGTGGTTGTTATGAGAAAAAAAGGAATTGACATTTTAGTTGTGGTCAGTTGGGTCACATGCAGCGGGAGTGTCCCACAAGGATTTCTGCTTGGGTAAATAGGATACTGGTTTCCACTTCTCTAGCTCTTGCACTGAGGGGTGTTGCTTATGGCTCCAGCACTGGTCAAGATCATCTCAATGACCTCACTATACTTTAGGAGCCCGAGGTAACTCTTGATGCTGACACTTGTATGTTGAAAACTCTTTTCCTATTATGTGTATTGTTTACTTGGTTTGAGGTCCCCTCTCTCTTTTGTGACCCCATTTATGGATGTGTATTTTGGTCTGGTTTGGAGTGTGTTTTGGACCCTTTTTCTATTTCTACCCTGATAGGTGACTTTGTGATTGTTAAAAGAGTCTATAAGGGGGTGTGGTATCTATTGGTAGTAAGGATACTTTGGTTGATTTGATTGAATTGAATATTGTGGATTTTGATATTATTCTAGGGATGGATTGGTTGTATTCGTGCTATGCATCATTAGATTGTCGGACCCATAAGGTTATCTTTGAGCTCCCTGGTGAGTTAGATATTGAATAGGAGGGTGGTTCCTAAGCTCCTAAGAGGAAGTGTGCATCGTATCTTAGAGCTCAGAGACTAATCTCTAAAGAGGTGTCTCTATTAATATCTAGTCTGGGTTAAAGATTCTAACTCAGAAGATTCGTCTTTGTATTTGGTTTTGGTGGTGAATGAGTTTCCTAAGGTCCTTCTTGATGACCCTTATTGTGTCCTTCTAATATGGAGATTGAGTTGGGGATTAATCTTATTTCAGACATTTGTCTAAATTTTATTCCTTCATTATAGAATGGCTCCATTTGAGTTAAATGAGCTTAAAGAGCAATTAAAAGACCCCTTAGATAAGGGTTTCATCCGTCCTAGTGTTTCTCCATGGGGTGCTTCTATTCTTTAATTTATAAGGGGGATGGTTTCCCTTGGAAGTATGTAGGTTATCGATGGGTGAATGGGGAATTTAGGATGTCCTTCTTGTTAGTAGTGAATGGTGATTGACAGATACTAAGTTTTAACCTAGATATTGATTTTAATGAGGGGGTATGTTAGCTCAAGAATAGCAATACCAGAATTGTAGAGGTAGATTTGGTAGGTTGGATGAGGTGTGCGAAAGGGGTGAGGTTGATGACATGGGGAAATATGGGAGTAGGAAAGTTGTGACATATAGGCTGGAGGTTCAGGTTGAATTGGTGGATTGGGGGTTAAGTCATTGGATGGGTTAGAGCATGGAGGTTTGTTTGACTATGCTAGACTCTAGGTTGAATTTTGATGGATGAGGTTCTAGGTATAGGAGAACTAAGTATCCCTAGTGTACGCCCTTGGTGATACCCATTAGAGAGGAGTATTGTGCTTACAAGTTTAATAATATGAAGGTTGAAGGTTAACCTTAAATTTTCTTCTAGCAGTGGACTAAAAAGAAAGGTTGAGGTGCATTTACTCGTATTCTAGTGATTCCCTCCTATCTCGGTTAAAAGGGCACTTTGTAGTGTTGCATATATTTTGGTAGCGCTTATGCCTAAGGTTTACATTCTGCATTTGCCTTGTTCCCTTAATATTAATCTTGACCTTATGTTAATTACCTGTGATATACGCAGTCATGTTTATTTTGGTGTCCACTACTAAGGACTCCTGTTGTGGTGTGTTATGTTGGGATGACTCTTCATTTATGACCTAGGTGGTTGCTATAAAGTACCTCATGTCTATTATACTGTGACTCAGTTTGGGTTTCTTGCCTTGAGTAGCATGAGTAATTCTTGTATTTTGGTTCCTCATTTACCCTCCTTATATTAGGGAGGTAATGGCTGTGTGAAACATCCTGGGTTTTGACCCTTAGAAAATTTTCTAGAAATTCATTCTCTGGACCCAATACGACTCATGGATACGATCCGTATGCTGATGTATGAGTGGTATGGTCCTGTCAAATGCTGACTATTGTTAGTGGGTGGGATGGTTTTGGTCACTGGAATGTGTATGACTTAGGATATGAGTCATATCAAGGACTCGTATGGTGGGCAGTGTTTGATCCTCCTGGTATTTTATTCAATCAATGATATGCATTATGGGTACGGATCGTATGTTGTGGTTACGACTTGGTTGGATGATTCGTATACTGGACAATGTTTGATCCAAGGTTTGAGGCTTGGATACGAGTGGTGGATACTGAGTGTATAGGAGGATACGAATCGTAGGGGTTAGTCGTATCCCTATGACGGATTTTTAAGGGATTTAAGTGGGGATATTCTGGACATTTCCCTACGTACCCTATCTAGGAACCATGACTTCTAATACACTTTGGAGGTTATTTAAACTATTATTCTATTTATTAACACTTAGAAACTATTCCAAAACATCTCATAATTCTTTCAAGAGCTTTTGGGGCAAGAAGGCTGGGGTTTCATATTGTGGATTGCTTTGGGTCTTGTCTTGGCGATTTCCATCTATTAGTTCTTTGGTATAAGGTGTGATTCTCTTCCCTCATTTTAATTTCAACTAAAGGCATGGTTTATATGATTGATTTCATGATTTTACTATTTCATGATTATGGTTTCCAACTATTATTTGGGGGTTTTGATATTGAATACTTGGTTATGGTTTCCTATGGTTTTACTTATTCTTTTATATGCATCAATGGTGGATTTGGACAATTGTATTGCATGGTATTGGTTTAATGGTCTTTGGAATTGGTTTTGGTTATATTATGCCCCCAAGGTGTTGGATAAAATGTTTATAAAGATATGTTCATTGCATTGACTTCTTTTAATGGAACTCTTGCAGGTTTTAAATTGGATAAAGGATTTATGTATTGTTTAAATGGTTTGAAAAGGCTAAATGCTAAATGGTTAGGCTTGTGGAGAACATAGAAGTCTTGCAAGTGGATTTAATATGGTAATTAGAAGGGCACCTAAGGTCCCCTTAACCTAAATAGTTTGGCTATGGATATTACTTGCAAGTAAGGGGTGGTATGACGATACCACCAATATTGGCCTTGGTTAATAAATAGTAAATGGATTATTTGGACATTGTTTTAATCAGACATTAATGGTGGGATGTGTAGCTAAGCCGTAGAAGTTGGCAGTCTCTGGGGGACCAAAACCGAAAACTCATATTTGCCGATATGAGGGGTCTTGATGACCATATGCGTGTGTCACATTTTATATTGGCGGATTTACTAGTTATCCCATGGGATATTCCTTGGTCGTGCGGCTACACGCACTGGGGCCCTTTCAGCAGGGGAGTTGAACCCATATGGCCCGTGGGTGGTTAGGACGGCAAAGCTACACAGCCCAGGTATAAAGGTTTTAAATGCATGCTAAACCCGGTTCCCTTTCCTGGCACTTATATATGTATGGTTGTATGCTTTATGGATGGTTTCACTTGTTTTTATAGATAGTATTATTTTATCCTCATCCTGTGAATCATGCTAGCGGTCATTCGCTAACCCCATCTACTGGCAGTTGTATACCCACTCTATGCAGGAATCGGTCATTCTGCTCCTCTTATTTAGCACACAGATTCGGTATTGCTATTTAGACTGAAGTGGTGAGTTCCCATCCTTTCGTAAGGCATCATTTTATGTTATGGATTTACTTAGACACTTTTCTTTTATTTTGGACATTGGTTTTGGCCATGGTTGGGGGCATGTCCCAACCAGATTTGTTTGCTCTATTGGATAGAGGATTTGTAGTACTTCTGGGGGTTGGTATGGGCGGGATCGATAGAGGTGTTGCCTTAGCATTGGTATTGATATTGAGGTTGGCATCATCAGACATGACTTCTCACTATTCCATCCTACTACATTTTGGGATTGATTTTCATATTATGTTTTGGTATTCCCTTTAGTTTATGGTCTATGGTTAGGTTTGGTATGATTGGGCGGTTGGTGTGGTACGGTTGGACTTGGTTGGGTTGGTCATAGTTGTGACCCTATCCCAGAGTCTTAATAATAACAATAATGCTATCTTGTTAAATATTTGAAATTCAACCCATCTAAGGTTGGATATAGGTGGTTAGGTTGGGTAACAGAGGGTGGACCCCGATCCTGGTTGGTCTTGGGATGCCCATTACGACACGGCCCGGGGTCGGGTCGAGTCAAGTTGGTATCAGATCCTAGGTTCATGGTAAACTAGGAAGTTCACAAAGTCGTGTCGACTAGAGTATCTTTTAGGGGTGTGAAGTATGCCACACTTATAAGAAGGAAGTTGCAAGACATTTAGGAATGTTTCACTTTCTTGGTATTCTATCTTCAAGCTTGAGTTCTCAATCCTGGAATCTCCTCTAATCCTTGTTTATTCGTCTTTCAGATTATGCCTCCTAAATCTGAAACACAAGGAAATTCTTCCATCCCATCTGGGGATAATACTGAAGGTGGTCTTACGTCTGGAGTACATCTCCAATCTCATGGTCCTATTCCTGATGGTGCTGGAGTTCCTCCTATTCCAGCTAGTTCACCTCAAGTCCCTCAGGGCAGCATGACGAATGCTGAATTTTGTCAGTCTATCTATGTTATTTCCTAATTAGTTGCTTCTCAGGCTGAGCGGGGTGCGGCTGGTGCTTTATCTGCAGAGGCCCCAAGGGTTGTCAATTTATGAAGATGGGTCCTCCAAATTTTATTGTGGTGAAGGTGGAGGAGGATCCACAAGGCTTCTTTGATAAGGTGGAAAAGATCTTTCGGGTGATCCAGGCTACTTATGTAGAAGAGGTTAACTTTGTAGCTTATCAGCTCAAGGATATTGCTTATCAATGGTATGAGGAGTGGGACAGGGATAGAGGTAATATGGAAGAGGAAGGGTATTGGGAGGCCTTTTCTAACGCCTTCTCGGATCGATTCTTTCCTCAAGAGTTGAGAGAAGCTAAGATGGAGGAGTTTGTGAACCTCAAGCAGGGGAGGATGTCAATAATGGAATATGCTTTGAAATTTCATAAGTTGTCAAGGTATACTCCTGATTTGGTTGCTGATATGAGGTCGAGAATAAGGAAGTTCGCTTGTGGGTTGAATAGAGATTTGATTCTGGAGATCAAGACTGCCTTGCTAATTAAATATATGGATATCTTGAGGTTGACTATTCATATGCAGCAGGATGAAGATGAGAAGAGAAAGCAGGTAGAGTTTGGGGATAGGCAGGGTAAGAGGAGCAGGTTTTCTGATCAGGGAGGTGCTCAGTCTTAGGGTGGTAGGGATGATGGCAAGTGGCAAAAAAGAAGTAGGGAAGTTCTGGCTCTTTTTCTACTAGGGCTCCTTATCAGTCGAGAGACAGGCGTTATCAAGGTGGTGAAAATTCTCGGGCACAGGCTGTCATGACCCGAGGCTACCTCCTAGTCGCGACAACGGTGCTTACAGTCACAAGTGACCACAAGCTAACCCATAATAAGGTACCTGTTGTGAGCACTGAATAAAGCAACAAAATACACATGTGCGAAAATCATCTATCAACGCCATAAGATTTAAATACTAAAACATGATTAAATCATAGATATGAAACGTCTTAAGACATACTGAAAAGATTGATAAAATAGCTGATGAAACGACTAACTATCTGAATGTCTGAAAAGCCTCTAACTGACTGACTGTGGAGTTGATGGGACAAACCCCCAACTAACTCCAATTGAATGGAAATACTAAACTACTAAAATAAACTAAAATAAAATAATCATGTCCTCGATACATGAGGACTCACAACTATTATTGTTGCTGAAGCGTTGGACTGTCTAAGCACGATTGGGAAACTGAGCGTCTGGACCTATGATATTAATCATCATAGCGCAAAGAAGAGTATGCGATCAGTACTTTGAATGTACTGGTATATGAAATAAGGTTAAGTTAAAATGCATGAGTTCATATCCATGAAATAATAACTGACTGAATGGCATGAGGTTACTGAATATGAGTGCATGAAAACTGAAATACTGAGAATGCAAGACCAACCATATAATATATTTGAAATAATGTAATACTAAAATACTGAAATCTGGTAGCTAAATAGTTGATAATCTGTCTGCTTTTGGTCAAGAAAACCAAAACTGAATTCTTTACTGAATACTGAACTGAGACTGTGGGAGGTATCATCTAACCGACATGCCCCAATCTGAGCTAATCGATGTCCAATTTGTAACCCCAGTTGGAACGGTGTCAGTACCGTACCACGGGTACTAACAATAGTTATATCAACCCTAAACTAGCAGGAAGACATCTTATCAACCCTAAACTCACAGAAAGACTCATAAGATATGTGTCAACCCTAAATTGATAAGAAGACATCTCAACCTACGTTGGCTTCATAGTTCTGTAACTCGGGGTGTGGTACAAAGGGTCAAACCCTATACTGGCAAGAATGCCCCTATCCCTAGGTTCGCTCGATGCTGAATCCTACTCCCAACAGAATGACACTGATTACCAGACTAAACTAAGCTTAACTAAGCAAACAACTTATCATGATAACTAGCTGGATGACAATACTCATGGTTTGTCTGAAATCATTCTGAAGATACTAAAATTATGTAAACAGCTAAGTGTTCATAACCCTCCAGCACTAAATGGAAATATCAATAAGGATATATGTATCTTTAAAAACCATAATAAGGGGTCATTATTCAAAAATCAACTCTTAGGCATTTCATCAAACACATGGAAAGCATGACTTAAGCATGGGAATTGGTAAAGCATGCAATTAAAACATAATTACAATACTAAAATCATGAGTTAGGGATTTTAACATGAAAATTCCATCTTATAAATATGCAAAGGCTCATTCATCAAAAAACACTTGTAAACCTAATTTATACTCAAAATTCATATAATCAAAATTCATAAGAGTTTCATGGAGATAATTAATCATAAACATGTAAAATTCATAATTTAAAACATAAAAATGGATTATTTGACACCATGGGTAAAAAGGGCCCATAGATGAACATCACATATACCTTAAACCCTTAAGCTCAAAAAGAAACACAATCTTGATACTTTTTTCTTTAAAGTTTTTGGATTAAGGAGCTTGAATTCTTGGTTTCCTTGGAGAGAAAGGAATGAAATTGATGAAATTGGGGGATGATTAGTGTTTTTTTAGAGAAAATTGAAGTAATGCCCTAACCGACATTTTAATTCATGTTTTTTATGAATTGGGTCGATGGAAAAAAATGCAACTACCCCTCAAGAAATTAAATCCTCAACTGGAATGTGGATTAGAAGGCCATCATGATGCGATGAAGGGCTCATCGCTAAACCCACTGCGATGCGCATTATCATGGTGAGGTTCTGTAATCAAAATCCAAATGCAACCCAATCCTCATCCAAAAAATGTGAAACTCCCTCAAGACATGCTCCTTACACCCCTGAAATGAATTAACTCAAAAATCAGCATCTCAGGGTCGGGAAGACTCGTTTAAAAATCCTCAAATTAAGAGGCCTAAAAATTGACCAAGTCCCCAATACTTACTAAAATTTTCAGGCTTTAAGCCTCTTATACATGCAACTAGGAGCTGAACAAAGCTAAGAAAAGAATGGGGTATTACAATATCTCTCCCTTGGGAACATTCGTCCTTGAATGACACTGATTAAGCTGAGAATACTGGGGAAACTGAGATCATGTAATGGACATGCATAACTGAAAATATGATTACATGACTGAGTCTGAAACATGATACATAAATTGAACTAATTCGTGAATGCATGCAATGACATGAGAATGGTTATAAGGCTGAGATAGAAATGATAGAGTCAACTTATGAGTACCCATCACTTTATGTTGGATCTTATTTCATGGAGAAAAGTTGAGAGGTTTAGGACATGAAAACTCGAGGCATTACAATACATCTCCCCCTTGGAATATTTCATCCCCCGAATAATACTGACTTGGCTGAAATGCTAAGGAAAGACTGAGATGATGCACGAGACACTTACGATCTGAATCATGACTGAAGCTTATACTTAACTAGAGCATTTATTTAATGATTTTTCTAAGAAGTTCTAATGATGTTAGAGAGCAGGGAATCTTGGTCATAATCTGAATAAGACATCTGTATAAGGAATCTCAACATGGCTATAGTTCTGTGACATGGAACATAGGCCTACGAAACATAAGCTAGGATAGAATTGCTATGCCTTAGAAAATGCAACTGCTACTTTCAAGCTTAGACATATTCCTTAATACTCCCCCAACTATATGCTCCCCTTTAATACTACACTCCATTTTAGGCTACTTACAATCTCAGCATAGGCACTGATAACTCTATCTTCTGAAGTCTGAGCTGAACTCAACTCTCTCACTATGTTCAAGCCGACTTGAATCTATAAATTGAACACATAACACTGTAATGCTAGTCTGAGTCATGAATTCAACACACCCTATATTTTCACAGCTCCTCATCTCATGAATAATTCTTACTACCTCTTTAACAACTATATTTAACCTCTTACTAGCCATCCACTAACACGTAATGCATCTATCCACTTACACATCAACACGACACTCAAGCCTATCTTTATAACTACATATGAACTTCTAAAAATCACCTATAAAAGCATATTTCTCATATTCTCTAATACCTCTATCAATAAAAGCTTCCAAGTGTTGTCCCCAAGAAAACACACACAAAATTTCAACTAACCATGACATGTATCAAAAGTCTTGCCTCAATTATTCTTTAAATCTATAGCCTCTTGTAAATAAGTATGTAACAATATTTTCTTAACATAAAACATTTACTATCTCACATCTGAACAAATTACTCATCGTCGCCATTATTTCATAAGGGGAGATCACGTAAGGGTTAGAATATGAGGACCTGAAGCATGAAATGATATCTTTAACACTTAACTGAGGCCTGAGGAATAGAGTATCAATGACATGAATTCATCAAAGAGGTCTAAACTAAGGACATGCATGACATAAATCTGAATTTTTTTTATCATTAAGAGTGTAGCATGAGTACTGGAACGGAACATATTGTAAAGCATGAACATATGAGTCATGAGCTGAATGACCTGAGTTTGGAGTTCCTAAATTCATGGAACATAATTCATACTGCTAAGTGAACTGGAACTCCTCATACTAGGAACTGAGAGAGTACATATTTCTATAAGATGCACAAATATGATCTATGATCATAGAGTTGGCGTGCAAGTCATAAGTAGATATCATGATAACTGAAGTACAAATACTGAAATAAGTATGGGTCGGGCATTTTCCTCCCTAGTGTTGTTCCACAACATACTGGCATCACTACTAGAATCTGAGAACCTAACTTAGTTTTTGGTCTTATCATCTCCCCTTAGCTTTAATCCATCATCCTAAGTCAATGGTTCAATAATATACATAAACGATACCCCCACTTTACTGCTACTAAACTTCTAGATTCATACTTCTAACTCTAGATCATATGCTATCATAGGATTCTAAGAAAGGATCTGAAAACACATCTGACCCCTAAGCATTGAGGTACTACCTGTCCACATAATGACTGGTTCATTGGGAAACTGAAATCAAATGACTTACACACTGGGGTAGATATTGAGAAGGGTTCTACTAGAGTTTCGGGACTGACACTGTATTTGATAGCTATATAGGGGTTACAAAAAAAAGTGAAGCTCCGGGGTCTAATGAAACGTACACACAAAGATGAAAGACTTGTAACATACCCGTAACAACATCAGGATAACTTTACTTATCATGACGGGACTGAAGTGCATACAATCTATTCTGGTGGTAACCACTGGTGGCACTAAAAGTAGTGCCCTACTGAGCCGAGTGACCAGTTAGAACTAGAGGATGACTATACTAACTTTGTTGACCAACTTGTGGGCATTATCTGACTCTGTGGCCTAGTTTTCCACATCCAAAACATACATCACTTCCAGCTCTACGCACACCCTTATGAGTCTTATCACATTCTACGCAAAGTGGATTGGTACAACCATTATCCACACTACCCTGGGTCTTTGATCCTAGTGCCTCATCCCGACTGTCATTCCTAAACCTTGGCACTGGATCACTAGCTAAAGACAAAGCTGGAGCTAAAAACTTCTGACAAAACTAAGAACGGTTACCACCCTCTGACCTTGGCTGAGCAAAATTAAAACTACCTATCCTAGCCCTCTTACTCTCTGTTTGTTTTTCCTTAACCTTCACTTCCTCGATCTGCTAAGCATAAACCATAATTCTAGACAAGTCTATCTCCTTAATCAACATGGCGGTCATATACTCTTTTACCACACTATTAGCTACACCAGATATGAACTTACTCATTCTAGACCTATTATCAGACACCACATTTGGAGCATACCTGGCCAACTGAGTAAACTTAAGCGAATACTCCTTCACACTTATATTACCCTTCTTCAGGTTTATGAACTCATGGACTTTAGCTTCCCTCAACTCTAATGGGAAGAATCTGTCTAAGAAAGTTGTGGCAAACTCCTCCCACTCTATAGGCCCTGCCTTAGCACTTACATCCTCCTTCACTGCTTAAACCAGGTGTGAGCTACATCCTGTAACTGGTAAGCAGCCAACTCTGCACTCTTACTCTAAGTGACACCCATTATATTTGTCACTTTCTTAACCATATCAAGAAACTCTTGTGGATTCTCCTCAGGCTTGGATCCCGTAAACAAAGGGGGATTCATTTGAGTGAAATCACTGACCCTAGCTATAGCTGTACTAGCCACTGAATTAGCTGGGACAACATCCTGATAATTTTTCTTAGCAACTACTGAATGAGCTAAGGTAGTAAAAGTATCTCTAAATTTAGCGTGAGAGCCATGCTCGTTCAGGGGATTTTCTAGAACAGGCAGAGGTGCGAGTTGATTCCCATTCCTTCTTCCATCATTCTTTCTGGGAGGCATGGTCTGTAATGAAATAAAGAAAGAGTGAGAAAGAGGGTTTAAATAGAGATCATGCTCATTCACACAACATAAATATTGAAAGAAAGGAAACTTTACCTAAAATGTCTTGTAACCTCTTTTCCATAAGTGTGGCGCGCTTCACACCCATTCACAAAACTCTACTCAACATAGATTTCAGACTCCCTAGGACACTGTAAAACCATAGGCTCTGACACCAAGTTTGTCACAACCCGAGGCAACCCCCTTGTCACGACCCGAACTTGGTCCTAGATGTAATAGGCATCCCAAGTCCAACCAGGACCAGGGACCTCCCCTATACCCAACCCAACCACCTCATTCAGCCTTAGATGAGCTGAATTTTGAGCATATAACAAGATTGTGCAAACATTATCATGAAAACTCTGGGATAGGATCACGACCCTGACCAACCCAACTAAGTACACCCGTACCAAACCAACCATCCAACCATACCAAACCAAACCAAAGAGGATAACAACACATAATATGTTGATCAATCCTAAAATGTAATACGATGGAAAAGTAAGAAATTATGTCTGATGATTCCAGCCTCCCAGCTTATTCTAATGCCAAGGACGACACTAATACCAATCCCACCCATACCAACCCCCAAAAGTACCACAAAGCCTCTAACCAAGAGAGTAAAGAAATTTGGTTGGGACATGGACCCAACCATGGCCAAAACTAATATCCAAAATAAAGTTAAAATGTCTAACAATATCCATAACATGAAATGATGCCTTCCGAAATGATGGAAGCTCACCACTTCAGTCCAAATAATATCCCCAAGTCAATAAATATGTAAGAGGAGTTAAACAGCCAATTCCTGCATAGCGTGGGTATACAACCGCCAGTAGACGGATGAGCGAATAACCACTAGCATGAAACTCAGGGTAAGGATAAAATAATGCTAGTTCTAAAACCAAGTAAAATCATCCATAATGCATACAACCGTACATATATATAAATGCCGAGAAAGGGAACCGATTTTAGCATGCCATTAAAACCTTTACCTGGGCTGTGTAGCTTGGCCATCCTAACCACCCACGGGCGATATGAGTTCTGCTCCCCCTGCTGAAAGGTCCCTAGTGATTGTAGTTGTACGACCAGGGAAATATACAATGGGATGACTAGTACATCCCCAGTATAAAACATAACATGCACACATGGTCATTAAGACTCCTCATATCGGTAAATATGAGTTTCCAGTTTTTGTCCCCCTAGGACCGCCACCTTTCACGGCCTTGCTACACACTCTTCCATTAATGTCCAATTAAAACTATCTCTAAGTAATCAAACCAATCCACTTACCATTTTATTAACAAAGTCTAATAGCAATGGTATAGCCATACCACCCCATTACTTGCAAGCAATATTTATAGCCAAATCATTAAGGATAAGAGGACCTTCAAGTACCTTTCCATATACCATATTAAACCACTTGGGAGACTTCCATGTTCCCCAGAAGCATAACCATGTAGCCTTTAGCCTTTTTAAAACTGTTTAAATCATTTAAAGCTTTATTATATAAGCTAAAAACAAGTAATAATTCCATTAAAAGAAGTCAATACAATGAACATACCTTTATAAGAATTTTATCAATTACCTTGGGGGCATAATATAACCAAAATTAATTCAAAGACCATTAAACCATTACCATGCAATCGAATTGTCCAAAACCACCATTAATACATATGAAAGCATAATTATAACCATGGGAAACCATATCCAAGCATTTAATATCATAACCCTAAATAATAGTTGAAAACCATAATTATGAAACAGTAAAACCATGAAATCAATCATATAAACCATGTCTTTAGTTAAAATTAAAATGAGGGAAGAGAATCATGCCTTAAACCAAAAAAGATGATAGAAAGATATCACCAAAGCAATCCCTTAGTTGAAACCCTAGCTTCTTTCCCCCAAAAGCTCTTGAGAGAATTATTAGATGTTTAGGAATATTTTCTAAGTGTTATGAATAGAATAATAGGGTAAATAACCCCTTAAGTGTATTATAAGTTATGGGTCCTAATTAGGGTAAGTAGGGAAATGTCCAAAATACACCCACTTAATTGCACAAAAATCCCATCCTAGAGATACGACTAACCCTTACGAGTTATATTCTTCCATACGATTAGTTTCCACCACTCGTATCTAAACCTTAACCCTTTGCTCAAACACTATCCAGTATATGACTCATCCAACCAAGTCATAACCATAGCATATGATCCGTACCCATTACCTATATCTCTGGCAGAATAAAATACTAGGAGGATCAAATACTGTCTATCATACAAGTCCCTGATACAACTCGTACAAAGCCCTATGACTGATACCCCTAAGTCGTAACAATTCCAGTGACCAAAACCATCCCACCAACTAAAAATGGTCAGCATTCGACAAGACCATATCACTCATACCCCAGAATACAGCTCGTACCCTTGAGTCGTATTATGTAATAAGAATTTTAGGAATTTTTTTAGGCCAAAACCCAGGATGTAACACCCTTAGTCACGACAATGGTGCTTACAGTCATAAGTGACTATAAGCTAACCCATGATCTAGTACCTGCTGTGAGCACTAAATAAAATAATAAAATAAATATGTGCGGAAATCAACCACCAATGTCATAAGATTTAAATACTGAAACACAATTAAATTATAGATCTAAAATATTTGAAGACATACTGTAAAGACTGATAAAATGACTAACTATCTGAGTATCTGAAAAGCCTCTAACTGACTGACTATGGAGTTGATGGGACAAACCCCTAACTAACTCTGACTGAATGGAAATACTGAACTACTAAACTACTAAGATAAACTAAAATAAAATAATCATGTCCTCGATAGATAAGGACTCACCACTATTGTTGCTGCTAAAATGCTAGACTATCTAAGTACGGTTGGGAAGCTGAGTGTCTGAACCTATGATATTAAGCATCATAGCGCAAAGAAAAGTATGTGATCAATACTTTGAATGTACTGGTATATGAGATAAGATTAGGCTAAAATGCATGGGTTTATATGCTTGAAATAATAATTGACTGAATGGCATGAAGTAACTAAATATGAGTGCATGAAAACTAAAATACTCAGAATGCAAGACCAAGCATATAATATGTCTGAAATAATTTGTAAAACTAAAAATCTAAAATCTCGTAGTTGAATAGCTGATAATCTGTATGCTTTGGTCAAGCAAATTGGAACTAAATTTTGTATTGAATACTAAACTGAGATAATGGGAGGTATTATCTAACCGACATGCCCTAATCTAATCTAATCAGGGTTCAACCTGTAACCCTAGTTAGAAGAGTGTCAATATCATGCCATAGATACTAAAAATGGTTGTGTCAACCCTAAACTGGCAGGAAGATATCTTGTCAACCCTAAATTGACAAAAAGACTCATGAGAATATATCAACCCTAAACTGACTGGAAGACATCTCAACCTACGTTGGCTACAAGTTCTATAACTCAGGGTGTGCTACTAAGGGTCAAACCCTATACTGGTAAGAATACCTCCATCCCTGAGTTCGTTCGGTGCTAAATCCTACTCCCAACTGAATAACAATGATTACTAGATAAAACTAAGCTTAACTAAGCAAACAACTAGTCATAATAACTAACTGGATGAAAATGCTCATGGTTTGTTGGAAACCATTCTTAAGATACTAAAATTATGTAAACAACTAAGTATCAGGTGTTCATAACTCTCCAGCACTAAATGTAAATATCAATAACATATGTGGCTTTAAAACCATAATAAGGGGTCATTGTTCAAAAACTAACACTTAGGCATTTCATCAAACACATGGAAAGCATGACTTAAGTATGGGAATTAGTAAAGCATCCAATTAAAACAAAGTTACAATACTAAAATCATGAGTTAGGAATTTTAACATGAAAATTCCATCTTTCAAACGTGCAAAGGCTCATTCATCATAAAACACTTGTAAACCTAATTTATAATCAAAATTCAGAAGAGTTTCATGGAAATAATCAATCATAAACATGAAAAATTTATAATTTGAAACATAAAAATGGATTCTTGGACACCATGGGTAAAAAGGGCTCACGGATGAACATCACACAAATCTTAAACCCTTAAGCTTAAAAAGAAACACAATCTTGATGCTTTTCTTTAAAGTTTTTGGATTAGGAAACATAAATTCTTGGTTTACTTGGAGAGAACGGAATGAAATTAATGAACTTGGGGGATGATAAGGGTTTTTTAAAGGAAATTAGAGAATATGGGCAAATAATGCCTAACCGATATTTTAATTCATGTTTTTTATGAATTGAGTAAATGGGAAAAGATGTAACGACCCCCCGAGAAATTAAATCCGCAATTGAAATATGTATTAGAAGGCCATAGCAACGCAATGAAGGGCTCATCGATATACCCATCACGATGCATCACTATCGCATTGAGGTTTTGGAATCAAAATCTAAAAATGACCCAATCCTCAACCAAAAGATCTGAAACTCCCTGAGATATGCTCCTTACACTCCTAAATATTAATTAACTCAAAAACCAACATCTCGGGATTGGGAAGACTCATTTAAAAATCTTTTAAGTTAAGAGGCCTAAAAATTAACCAAGTCCCCTACACTTAGTGAAATTTTTAGGCTTTAAGCCTTTGTACAAGAAACTAGGAGCTAAACTAAGATAATAAAAGTATGGGATATTACACAAGCTGCCCAATCTCAAGTGAATGGAGGTCAGTCATTTTCTTTATGTCCTCCTTGTTGATTCTGTGGTCATCCTCATTGGGGTTATTACGAGGAAGGAAGGGACAAATGCTTCAAGTGTGCCCAAGTAGGCCATCAAATCAGGGATTGTCTGATCAATAAGGTTGCAATGGGGGTAAATAAGATTCATGTGGCTTCATCTTCTACTCCTACACCTGGCGAGGTGGCATCTACTTTTGTTACTGCTCCTGGTTCTAGTTTTGGTCGAAACAAGTTGTATGCCTTAGTGCCCCAACATGAATCTAAGGCATCACCTGATGTCATTACTTGTAATTTATAGCTTTTATTTTATGACATTTATTGTTTTCTTGATCTAGGGTCCACTCTTTCTTATGCGACTCTATATGTGGTTGTGTCTTTTGGTTTCATCCAGAAGTTATTTAGGGTCCTTTTTCTATTTTTACCCTGATAGATGACTTGGTTATTACTAAGAAAGTCTATAAGGGGGTATCTATTGGTAGCAAGCATACCTTGGCGGATCTATTTGAGTTGGATGTGGTAGATTTTGATGCTATACTAGGTATGGACTGGTAGCATTCTTTTTATGCTTCTGTGGATTGTCGGACCCGTAGGGTTATTTTTAAGTTTCCTAGTGAATCAGTTATAGAAAAGAAAGGTAGTTCCTTGGATCCTAGGGGGAGGTTTATTTATTATCTTAGAGGTCAGAGGTTAATCTCTAAGGGTTGTTTTTATCACTTGGTCTGGGTTAAAGATTCTAACTCGAAAGGGTTTTCTTTGTTTACGGTCCCTATGGTTAATGAGTTTCCAGAAGTCTTTCTGAATGATCTTCCTAGTATTTCTTCAGATAGGGAAATAGATTTTGGTATTGAATTGCTTCTGGAAACTCGTCTAATTTTTATTCCTCTATATAGAATGGCTTTGGCTGAGTTGAGGGAACTCAAATAGCAACTTAAAGATCTTCTGGATAAGGGTTTTATCATTCTAGTGTTTCTCCATGGGGTGCACCAGTGTTGTTTGTGTACAAGAAATATGGTTCCCTTCTAATATGCATTGACTACAGGCAGTTGAACAAGGTGACGGTCAAGAACAATTATTTTTTTCTCATATAGATGACTTGTTTGACCAATTATAGAGTGCCAAGTTCTTCTCTAAGATAGATCTTCAGTTTGGGTACTTTCAGCTAAAGATTAGGGAGGTGGATATCCCTAAGATGGATTTTCGTACTTGATATAGGCATTTTAAGTTCTTGATGATGTTATTTGTGTTGACTAATGCTTTAGAAGCATTTATAGACATGAATAATAGGGTGTTCAGGCAGTATTTGGATCTCTTCATTATTATATTTATTGATAATATTCTAGTTTATTTGAAGAGTGAGATAGATCATGCTATTCACTTCCGTGTGGTATTGCAGACCTTAAAGAAACAACAGTTGTATGCCAAGTTCTCTAAGTGTGAGTTCTTGTTAAATGTTGTGACTTTCTTGGGCCATTTTATTTCTAGTAAAAAAATCATGGTGGATCCGCAGAAGGTTGTTATGGTGAAGAGGTGTCCTAGGCCCACGACTCCATCCGATATTCAAAGTTTTTTAGGTTTAGCCGAGTATTATAAGGGGTTTGTGGAAATCTTTTCTTCTATAGATACTCCTTTGATTAAGTTGACTCAGAAAAAGGTTAAGTTTTCTTGGTCGAATGCTTGTGGAGGGAGTTTTGAGAAGTTGAAGGATAAGTTGGCTTCGACTCCAATCCTGACTTTGCTGAAAGGCAATGATGGGTTTGTGGTTTATTGTGATGCATCTCGAGTAGGGCTTGGTTGTGTTTTGATGTAGCATGGGAAGGTGATTGCCTATGCTTCCATTAAGTTTAAGGTACATGAGAGGAATTATCCTACTCATGATTTGGAATTATTGGTAGTTGTGTTTGCATTAAAATATGGCGGCATTATTTGTATGGTGTTCATGTGGATATCTTTTCTGATCACAAGAGTTTTCAGTACGTCCTCAGAAAGAGCTTAATCTCAGGTAGAGGAGGTGGCTTAAGCTTCTCAAGGATTATGATATGAGTCTTCACTACCACCCAGGTAAGACTAATGTGGTTATTGATGCTCTTAGCAGGTTATCCATAGGTAGTTTGGCTTAAGAAGAGGAATAAAAGCAGGAATTGGTGAAGGATGGTTGTGTGATGGTACAATAAGTGGTTTGATCATCTCTTAGTGTAGAGATTAAAGAGAAACAAGTGTTAGATCCTATCTTGATGAAAATCAAGAGTGATGTCAGTAAGCAAAAGGTAATAGTGTTTGACATCAATGGTGATGGTACTTTATGGTACCAAGGGAGGTTGTGTGTTCATGATGTCGACGAGCTGCGGTAAAGGGCATTCACTGAGGCGCACGAGTGGCACTATGTTGTTCATCCTGGCTCAACTAAGATGTATCATGATCTTAAGGAGATCTACTGGTGAAATGGTATGAAGAAAGATATGGTTAATTTTGTGGCCAAATGCATGGTGTGTCAACAGGTTAAAGTTGAGCACATGAGGCCTTGAAAATTGTATCAATAAATTAATTTTGCCCAAATGGAAGTGGGAAGTGATAAATATAAACTTCATTATCGGTCTTCCTCAGTCTCAGAATAGTATGATTTGATTTGGGTAATCGTGGATAGGATGACCAAGTCTGCATATTTCTTGCTAGTACAGAATACCTTTTCAGCAAAAGATTATACATGGTTGTATCTTCAGGAGATTGTGAAACTGCATAGGGTACCTATTTTGATTATCTCTTATCATGGTATGCAGTTTATGTCTCATTTCTAATGGTCTTTTCAGAGAGAGTTGGGGACTAAGGTTAGTCTGAGTACCATATTTTATCCACAGTTGAATGGTCAAGTGGAAAGAACTATTTAGACATTGGAAGATATGCTTTGGGCCAATGTAATTGACTATGGTAGCAATTGGGTTGAGCATCGACCTTTGGTGGAGTTAGCTTACAATAATAGCTATCATTCGAGCATTAGTATGAATCTTTTTGAGGCGTTGTGTAGTAGGAGATGTAGATCTCCTATTGGGTGGTTTGAGCTTGAAAAAGCAGACTTGTTTGGTTTGAATTTGGTTTATCAGGCAATGTAGAAGGTCATGGTGATCCAGGATAGGCTTAAAGCTGTCCAAAGTTGCCAAAAGTCCTATACGGATATTAGGTATAGAGACTTAGAGCTTGAGGTTGGGGATAAGGTGTTTCTCAAGGTGTCTCCTATGAAGGTAGTAGTACAGTTTGGCAAAAAAAGGAAACTCAATCCTCGATTCATTTATCCTTATGTGATTTTGCGGAGAGTTGGCAATGTTGCTTATGAGTTGGAGTTACCATCTAGCTTAAGTTTTGTCCATCCAATTTTTCATGTTTCTATGTTGAGGAAGTGTCTTGGTGATCCTTCTTTGATTGTTTATTTAGAAGGAATGGGTATTTTGTATTCTTTGTCTTATGAAGAGGCCTCATTAAGATATTAGATAGGCAAGTTCATTGGTTGTGAACCAAGGATGTGGCTTCGGTTACGGTTCTACGGTAGAACCATAGGTGGAAGAAACTAATTGGAAAATGGAAGAAGACATGAAGTCCATGTATTTGCATTGATTTTCTACTCTTGGGATTCATGCGGAAGGTATGTGTCTTGAACACATCTTTATTTTTTGAGTTTGTTAAAGGAAAGATTAATATCTTTATCTGTTTGTTTTCAAACCTTGTTGAAGGGATGTTTGATAATGCAAATGACTCTGTGTGTGGTTACCCCTGCCTTATCCATCATTTGGGGATGAATATTCCTAGTGAGGAGACTGGAACATCCTGGGTTTTGACCCTTATAAAATTTCCTAGAAATCTGTTATTCGGACGCAATATGACTCATGGGTATGAGCCGTATGCTGGGTTACAAGTGGTATGGTCCTGTCGTATGCCGACCAGTGTTAGTAGGTAGAATAGTTTTGGTTAATGTAATGGGTACGACATAGGGGTATGAGTCGTAGGGCTTGGTACGAGTCGTATCTAGGACTCATATGGTGGGCGCAATGTTTAATCCTCCTGGTATTTTATTCTACCAGGGCTATGGGTTATGGGTATGGATCATGTGTTATCGTTACGACTTAGTTTGATGAGTCATATACTGGATAATGTTTGATCCAAGGGTTGAGGCTTGGATACGAGTGGTGGATATTAATAGTATATGAGGGTACAACTCATGTAGGTCAGTCGTATCTCTGTGATAGGTTTTTAAGAAATTTAAGTGGTGGTATTCTGGATATTTCCCTACTTACCCAAACTAGGACCCATTACTTCTAATACACTTTGGAGGTTATTTACCCTATTATTCTATTCATTGATACTTAGAAACTATTCCAAAATATCTCATAATTCTCTTAAGAGCTTTTGGGGCAAGAAGGCTAGGGTTTCATCTTGTGGATTGCTTTAGGGCTTGTATTGGTGATTTCTTTCCGTCAATTCTTTGGTATAAGTCATAATTCTCTACCCTCATTGTAATTTCAACTTAAGGAATGGTTTATATGATTGATTTTATGGTTTTATTATTTCATGATTATGGTTTCCAACTATTATTTGGGAGTTTTGATATTGAAAGTTTAGTTATGGTTTCTTATGGTTTAATTATGTTTTTATATGCATCAACGGTGGATTTGGACAATTGGATTACATGGTAGTGGTTTAATGGTATTTGGAATTGATTTTGGTTATATTATGCCCCCAGAGTGTTTGATAAAATGCTTATAAAGATATGATCATTACATTGACTTCTTTTAATGGAACTCTTACTGTTTTAAATGGGATAAAGGATTTATGCATGGTTTAAATGGTTTGAAAAGGCTAGAGGCCAAATGGTTATTCTTGTGAAGAACATGGAAGTCTCCCAAGTGGATTTAATATGGTAATTGGAAGGGCACCTAAGGTCCTCTTAACCTAAATGGTTTGACTATGGATATTACTTGCAAATAAGAGGTGGTATGATGATACCACCAATATTGGACTTAGTTAATAAATGGTAAATGGATTGTTTGGACATGGTTTTAATTGGGCATTAATGGCGGGGTGTGTAGCTAAGTTGTGGAAGTAGCGGTCCTAAGGGGACCAAAACTGAAACTCATATTTGTTTCTATGAGGGGTCTTAAAGACTATGTACATGTGTCATATTTTAGATTGGGGGATGTACTAGTCATCCCTTGAGAATTCCCAAATCATGCAGCTATACGTACTGGGGTTCTTTCAGCAAGGGGAGCTGAACCCATATGGCCCGTGGGTGGTTTGGACGGTAAAGATACATAGACCAGGTATAAAGGTTTTAAATGCATACTAAATCCAATTCCCTTTCTTGAAACTTATATATGTATGGTTTTATGCATTATGGATGGTATCACTTGGTTTTATAACTAGCATTATTTAATCCTTATCCTGAGATTCATGCTTACAGTCATTTGCTAACCCCGCCTATTGGCGGTTGTATGCCCACGCTATGTAGAAACCAGTCATTTTACTCCTCTTGTTTAGCATACGGATTTGGTATAGGCGTTTGGACTGAAGTGGTGAGCTTTCATCCTTTCGGAAGGCATCATTTCATGTTATGGATTTATTTAGACACTTTTTTTTATTATGGACATTGGTTTTAGCCATAGTTGGGGCATGTCCCAACCGAATTTGTTTACTCTTTTGGATAGAGGCTTTATGGTACTTTTGGGGGTTGTATGAGCGGGATTGGTAGGGGTATCAGCCTTAGCATTGGTATTGATATTAAGGCTGGCATCATCGAACAGATTTCCCACTGTTCCATCCTACTATATTTTGGGATAGATTTTCATATTATGTTTTGGTACTCCCTTTGGCTTATGGTCTTTGGTTTGGTTTGGTATGGTTGGGCGGTTGGTGTGGTACTATTGGACTCGGTTTGGTCGGTCATAATTGTGACCCTATCCCAGTGTCTTAATAAGAACAATAGGCTATCTTATTATATGTTTGAAATTTAGTCCATCTAAGGCTTGATATAGGTGGTTGGGTCAGGTAATAGGGGGTGGTCCTCGATCTTGGTTGGATTTGGGATGCCCATTAGACAAGGCTCGAGGTCAGGTCATGTCACTATGGAGGTGTAGAGATATTTTGAAATAGGGGGAAATAGTCCCTTGTGGGGAATATTCTGGGGTGACTACTAGAACTAAGGTTATGGAGAAGAAAGGGAGGGTGAAGTAAGGTTGTTATCATAGGGGATAGCTAGAAAAGGAGTGGGTGGTGAAGATTCTTATAAAAATGATAGAGGTTACTAAATCTTTGGAAGGGTAGACCATACCGTTGGTATAAAAGAGGTAAGCTTGAATGTGGCGATTCATGGTTATAATAAATCATTGTGTTGGGTACTTAAGGATTTGGACAGCAGTATGGGACGGAGTAGTAGTTTAGATAGACGTAAGGAATAGAGCCCTGTGGCCTAAGTTAACTCTTTTTCGCTCTAGATAGGCTTAAACATGGAAGTGGTGTATAGCTAGACTCAGGCTTTCATAGTGATGTGTCTTTGGGGAATTGTAAGATGTATTGTACTTGTCCTCTAGCATGAGTTTTATTCATCTGATGCTCTGTATGTCTGTTAGGAAAGGTGTGGATGATCCTTCGATGGTTGTTCCCCTTTGAGGGTATTGGTATCTCGGACTTGTTGTCCTAAAAAGGTCCCGGTAAGGATCTTGGGTCGACAAGTTTGCCGGTTGTGAACAAAAGTTGTGGCTTCAGTGAGGTTCTAAGGTGGAACCAAAAGTCTGAGGAAGCCATTTAGGATGCGGAAGAGGACATGGAATCCAAGTATCCATGCCGGTTATCTATTTCAGAAATTTGTGTGTAATGTATGTGACCTTTATTAGATCTTTATTTTCTACATTGGTTAAAGGAAAGGTTGGTTTCCTTGCATCTTTGTTTTCTAATTTAGTTAGAGATCGGGATGGAGGTGTTGGGGTGTAAGTCGTGCTTGGGGTCTATGATGATCTTCTTACCTTTGTTTTATGTTGTTTTTTTCTAACTTGTTTGAAGGGATGTTTGATGTGTTTCAATGTGTTGACTCATGTTTGTGTTTTCCTTTACCCGTCATTCGAGGATTAATGATCCTAAGTGGGGGAGAATGAAACACCCCAAACTTTGACCTTTGCAATTATTCTTGAGTTTTGAACATTCTGGACAATATACGACTCAAGTGTGCTAGTCATATTCTTAGGTATGGTTTAAGGTCCTTCCTTTCATACGGTAATCAGCATTGTCGGGTTGGTTTTTGTCCAAGATACGAGTTGGCATAGTACTAGTCATATGATAGGGTAATAGTCGTATCTTGCCAAACCATATGATGCCTATTGTCTAGTCTAGAGGATTCTGACCAAGGTACGGTTCCAAGGGTGCTACTAATATGTTAGGATACAAGTTTGGAAGGTGTGGTCATATGATGTACAGTATGGAGGTTCAAGGTGATTCTAGGGTACGAAATAATGGTACCACTCATACCCTAGGATACGATTTCGGAGGATGGGTCGTACCCTTTTGCGGTTATGTTTTCATCTTTTAAGTTGAGGGTAGTCCGTACATTTCCCACCCCAAAACCCTTAAGTCCCCACGTTATATAACACTTGGTGGCCTCCCATAACTTACTTGGAAAGGTAGAAACACTCTTAAATCCTTTCTAAACTCTCTCAAGAAGGTTGGCTAGGGTTTATTCAAGGTGTTCATCTAAAGGCTCAAGAGTCAAGTTCTTTTAGTGAATCTTCATTAATAATTCATGATACTTCTCTCTCATTATTAGTTCCAACTAAGGGCATGTTTTATGTACGGTTTCATGGCATAATTGTGGTATGGTTTTGGGTTTTGAATATATGTCGTTGGATTTGGTTATAAATGGTTTGGTTATGATTTTCCCATCTTTTAATTATGGTATTCATGTTTTAATAGCAGTTTGAACATGTGGTTGCATGTCAATGGTTAATTGGTACTTGGTTTTAGTTTTGAAAACTATATGCCCTCAACATGTTTGATAAAATGCTTATAAGAATGTTTTTACTGTATTTTTTAACTTTCGTTGAAAACTTTGCATGGTATAAAGTGGTAATAGAACCCTAACTGGTTTAGATTGTCCTTACTAATTACATGATAAGGTCTTGGTGGTCATGGTTATGGATTAATTGAATACACTTGTAGGGTACATGGGAATCCCCCAAGTAAATTTAATAATGATCATCTTGTGGGGTCCATGGGAATCCCCCAAGCAACTTAATAATGTAATCTATAGGTACATAGGAATCCTTTCTTTAAAGAGGATGGCTAAGGACATTTCTTTCAAGCTATGGTCGGTATGACGATACCACTACTTATAGCCTTGGTTTATAACAAATGGAATTGGCTTTTTGATTTTATGCTAATTATTTTAATTGGGTAATAATGGCGGGGTGTGATAGCTAACCGTGAAGGTGTGAATCCAATGGACGGACACTGGAAACTCATGATTGCTGACATGAGGATTGGTCATGGCAACCATATGTAATACGTATAGGGTACATGAGAATCCCCTAATCTAGACTTGTATATTTGTATCATGGAGAGCGAAGGGTACACAGGAATTGCCTACTCCTATGGTATCTCCGGTTCGTGCGGCTACACGCATCTAGGCCGATTCAGGGGGTAACACTGAACCTATATATCCTGTGGGTGGTTTTAGGATGGTTAAGCTACAGATACCTAGATTAATTGTTTTAAGGCGTGATAAACCCAGTTCCTTCTCTTGGCATATATATCTATATATATATAGATAGATAGATATATATATATGTAAATATATATATATGTATATGTATATATATGTATATATATATGTATATATATATATATGTATATATATATGTATATGTATATATATGTCTATATATATATGTATATGTATATATATGTCTATATATATATGTATATGTATATATATGTCTATATATATATGTATATGTATATATATGTCTATATATATATGTATATATATATGTATATATATATATGTATATATATATATATATATATGTATATATATATGTATATATATATATGTATATATATATATATATATGTATATATATATGTATATATATATATATGTATATATATATGTATATATATATATATGTATATATATATAGATGGATGTGTATGTATATGGTTGCTCACTTGGTTTTAAAGGTTGGCATTATTTTATCCTTATCCTAAGTGCATGATAGCATTCACCCGCTAACCCATCTTCGGGCATTGTATCCCCACACAATGAAGGAACTGGCCATACTACTGCTCATGTTCAATTATCGAATTCGAGGGGGCAGTCGGTATTGTATTGAAGTGATGATCTTTCATAGTTCGAAAGGTATCCATTCATGTTATGGGTTTCTTTTCATACTTTTGGTATTTCATAGACGTGGTTTTGGCTATGGTCGTAGGCATGTCTCGACTAGATATTTGTTGGTTGGTATAGAGGCTTTCTATGGACAACTATGGACTTAGGTATGGAATGATTATTCTATATATATATATATACACACACACACACATTGGATTATCATTTTTGGTTTGGTTGGTTATTGGAAAATTGACTTTGTTGGGTTGGTCTAGGAAGTAAACTTATCCCAATGTTATTATATCTTCAAATACGCTATCTTTTTATATGTTCGGAATTCATCTGACTCAGGGTATATGTTGGTTGGTTGGAGTGGCCTCCGGTCTTAGTTGGACTTGAGATGCCCATTATGACAAGGCCTTGGTTCGGGTCGTATCAATTTAATAGAGATGGATATGGTAGATTTTGATGATATCTTGGGGATGGATAGGCTTCATTAGTTCTATGCGTCTCTTGATTTTTGGACCCAAAAGGTCAGTTTCCACTTTCTCAATGAACCGGTATTAGAATAGGAGGGGAGTTCCTTAGTACCCAAAGGTAAGTTTATTTTCTATCTTAGAGCTCAAAAATTGATTTCAAAAGGGTGTTTATATCAGTCTCGACCCGAGACTACCCCCTAAGTCGTAACACGATGCTTGGAACCACAAGTGATCCCAAGATAACCCATGAACTAGCATACTATTGAGCAATTGATTTAATATGTAAAACAAAACTTAATTTGCTGAGCGGAAGCATACTCATCAGAAGTTTTAATAAAGTTAATGCTGATACAGTTTACATCATGATAAAACTAAAGAAATAAAATCAAAGTAAATGACTGAATCTGACTGACATCTATGAAGCCTCTACTATACTGACTATAGATAGCTGGGACATGCCTCCAACTTCCACAAATCAATACATATGGAAACTCAAAAATATAGTACATGATCTAAAACTGTCTAGAATTCTCAAAATAAGAGAACTTGCCACCTGCTAGATGAAAGCTACAAACTATCTAACCCTGGTGTAAGAGCTATATATGGTACCTACATTATGAATGATGTAGCCACAAATGCATATATGTGGTCAATACATTGGAATGTATTGAGTATATGGAGACATGCACTAAAACATGGAAATATTTCAAACATGTTGTAAAACTGAGGATATAAGTTATTTGCTGAAATATACATTTTAAACATGACTATACGTGAAAACAATAAATCATAGAGAATTTATAAATCATGACCTGAAAATAATTTTGTAAGCTAGGAGAAACATAAATGTTGTAAGCCATTCTCTTGTGGGGCTGAATATACTGTTGAAGTTGTACTGAGGATGACGTATGAATACTGGGTCTAAAACTATATGGTAGGAACTGACTTAACTCATGGATCTAAATATGCAAACATATTGAGCCTGAATGAATAAACTTACAAAACAAACATAACATGTATTAAGTAGATTTAATTAACTGAATGGTTAATGTCTATGTGACCGAACAACTGAAATCTGAGAAAAGGGATAACTAACATTGGTATGTTGAGTAGTGGATATATCAATATGGACACAACTATGTCACCATGACGCGGTCTTATCGCGGTAGCTTACTGGTTATGGCAAAAATGATCAGAACTTTTCGCTCGGGTATCGGATTTAGGCAAAATTGGTATCGTTGGAAAGATAATTCAATTAGATACAATTTGGTGGGTATTAAGCTTAAAATTACATATATGTAAAAAGTTATAAATGTTCAAAGTTGACCCTTGTAGAATCGAATACCAAAATTTGGCGAATCAAAGGCTCTTAGCTCAACTTTGTTCTAAGTGATTCCTATGAACATTTTTCACCTAAAAAGCACTTCACACACTAGTATAAAGATCATGAAACATGTATTCTACTATAAATCAAGAATTGGACACAACACCTTCACTGCAACGTGGTCAACATGCGATCGGGACTAATGCCATTTCGCGGGCCTATCACGGTGACCCACTGGTTTCGTGATCCAAACATGCCCCAAACCTTGTCCAAAAAATCTAAAACTCCTCCGAGATATACTTTTTACTTTCTTGAACATGAATTAACTCAAAAACTAACGTCTCGGGGGGTCAAAAAGGTCAAAATAAAAATTCTCAAAGTTTAGGGGTCTTAAAGATTACTATGTCCCCAAAACTTAGTAAAAATTTCAAGTCTTAAGCCCCTTAAGCATGCAACTAAGAGTTGAATCAAGATAGGATTAGTATGGGGTATTACAATATCTTTCTTTTGGAAATATTCATCCTTAAATGAGACTGGTTAGACTGAGAGTACTGTACTAAGGTAACTGAGATCATATACTGAACATGCATGACTTGGAACATGAGTGCATAACTAAGTCTGAGCATGATACATAAACTGAACTGATTTCGTGAATCCATGCAATGATATGAGAATGGTTAAAAGGCTGAGATAAAAATAAGAGAGTCAACTTTGAGTAACCATTACCTCAGGGTGGATTTAGTTTCGTGAAGAAAAGTTGAGAGATTTAGGACATAAAAACTCGGGGTATTATAATATCTCCCCCTTGGGATCATTCATCCCCTAAATAATACTGACTTGGCTGAAATACTAAGGAAAGACTGAGATGATGCACGGGACACTTGCAAACTGAGTCATAACTGAATATCTGGAATCTGAAATTGATGCATGATACATGAACTGAGCTAAATTCATAATTTTCATGGGTGTGAATATTTTACCTCATGGAATGGCCATATTCATGGAACTCTGAATAGTAAGTCTAGATCGAAAGATGGAAAAACCATAGGAACTTGTCTGTCTGACTACTATATTAAATTGTTGGCTATACGGACTGAATTATACTAAAATCTTATACTCAACTGGAGTATTTCTTCAACACTCTTTCTAAGAAGTTCTAATAACAGTAGGGAGCAAAGAACTTGGGCATGATATAAATAAGATATATAAGTAAGGACTTAATATGGCTATAACTCTGTAACATGGAACATAGGCCTATGAAACATAAATTAGGATAGAATTACCAGGCCTTAGGCAATGCAACTACCCAATTCAAGCTTTGCCTCTCTCCTTAAATACTCGCATAGGTACATACAACTACTCCAGCCAAAGTCTGAGTTGAACTACCTAGTCTCACCATGTTCAAGACTAACTAAAAATTACAAGGTACTGCACATAACATCATAATGCTAGTTTGAACCATAAATTCGATACCCCGTGCATTTTCACAACTTATATCTCATGAATAATTCTTAGTACCACTTCAATAACTGTATTTAACCTCTTACTAGGAATTCACTAATGTGCAATAGATTCATCCATTTATACATCAATATGATATTCAATCCTATCTTTATAACCACATATGAACTTCTAAAAAAATGCCCATAAAAGCATGAATTCATTAAGGAGATCAAAATTGAGGACACACATGACATAATCTGAATTTCACTAGTCATTAAGAGTGCACCATGAGTTATAGAAACTCAGCATACTGTAAAGCATGAGTACATGAGTCATGAGATGCATGAATTGAGTTTGGAGTTCATAAATTCCTGGAACATGATTCGTACTACTGAGTGAACTGGAACTCCTCATACAAGGATCTGGAAGCGTACATGATTCTAGGGAAAGTGAATGAATATGAGTTATGATCATGGAGCTGACATGTAAGGCATGAGTATATATCATATGGACTGAAGTACAAAAATTTGCACTGAGATAAGAATGGTTCAGGCATCTTCCTCCCCTGCTGATGTTCTACAACATACTGGCATCACTACTAGAATCTGAGAGCCTGACTTGGTTACTTGTTCTATCCTCTCCCCCTTAGTTTTAAGTCGTTATTCTAAGTCTATGGACACCTTTAAAATCTCTAATCTAAACTACAACCACTCTGCTCTAGAGTCCAAGATATAATACATATAAATAATAAACTCAGCTTGAAAGCTACACCTAATAGTGTAAAACCCGTTGCTAGTATTTCCTTCTTGGATACAACTCTTAAATTGCTATACCTCAAATAATCATCATATAATATCTTGGACACTTATTAAATTAGAATCTTTATGAGTATCACCATACCCTGAATTTACACCATCTAGAGCTTCAACTCTTCTTTCTATAAGCTCAATCTTCACAGATTCAAACTTAGATTCTAATACTTAACATGGATATCCCAAACTTTAAATGAACCATACTAACTTCGTTCATAGCCTATGAACATTATATTTAAACTTATATTTTTTCCTAAACCATGAGAATTACCCTTACACCAATATACCCAACATCATTAACTATAACCCATAAGTTAGTTGATAAGAATAATCATATATTACAGAGCCTCATTCACACTTCACAACTCAAAGGTACCATCTAACCACACACACTGTTAAAACTTAGAAATAACACAATCCCATACTTGTTTTAGATCAATAAACATAAATTCTTGCATACACTATTTCAATCCTACTGGTTAACCTTTCATACAACTAGCCTCATGAATACATAACCTGTTAAATCAAGATAAACACTATTCCCACTTTACTACTGCTAAACTTCTAGATTTATGCTTCTAACTCTAGGTCATTTGCTATCATGGGATTCTGAGAAGGGATCTGAAAGCATATCTAACTTCAGCTCAATGCATAATTTTTATGAACATGAATGAACACTTTCAAAGTTTAGAACATAAGGTCACTGATGGGATACTTTTGAGCCTATGTGCAATCCCATAACTATCGGTGGGGACTGTTTGAGAAAACTCATCTGTAAGAATTTAAACTAGCTATTTTTGTTGCCTTAAGAATAAGGCAGAGATGGCATGATGTTGGGCGTATTTGCACGCCTAAGAACCATAATTTACCCATATTTTAGCTAAGTTTTGAGGACAAAATATATAATTTCTGCACTTTTAGTCCATTTTCCTGTAAGTGAGCTAACCTATGTGATTAGCATATTTTCAGGTAGTAATGATGAAGATTTCAGCACTTTGTGGACCTTTGGGCAGCAAAGGAAAACTTCATGTAAGAAGGAAGGCAGCTTTTGGAAACTTGTGGACTGAATGTGATGCATGGAGAATCTGTCCTGGGCAAACTTAGTATTTCTTAATACTTAGGGGTGCAGCAGTAACCTAGTAGGACTAGGACAAGGATGTTATAAAAACCTTATTTGCTGAATTTTTTAGCATTTCTTTTCATAATTCAGTCGACACTTTTAGTATTATTCACTTTACAATTTCTGTAACTTTAGATAGAAAAAACGCTACAAGAACGGCTAGAGAGGAAATCACGTCATTCTCATAGTGACGCCAATACATACCCATCGTGAGATTGTTATCATTTTGGTATGATGATGATGATGTCTTCGTTGTTTTCCTTTACAATCATGAGTAGCTAAACTTCTCTGTTAGGGTTATGGAAGCCTTTTGATATACTATCTATTACTATGAGTTTGTGAATTCTTGATGCGTATGCTACTTATATCATTACTCTCTTTGTTTTAATTAAATTCTTGTGGTTGCAGACATATAGAATACGCCATTATAGCATTAACTTGTTCGAGAGAAAAGTTACATGTTTGGAAAAAAGAGTGTGACAAGAAAATAGGGCTACCAACCCCTGTTTACACGTTAATGCCTTAACCGGATTAACCTCTTGGAGAGATCGTACCATTAGTTATACGCTTTAAGCTCGAGAGAGTTAAAGTGAAATAATCCTTGATGGTTGAGAAACTCTAGGATTTACCATTAGAATACGAATCTCTATAAGTGCATGCATGTCTGAATTCTGCATTACTCATAGTTAATAGATACGTAGAACTCATAAGGTGGACATAACCCTAACGTATTTTTCTCTGTGATTAAATCTTACTACACAAAGCATTCTATTTTTACTGTGATATTATTAATTCACGCCAAACCCAAAAAAAAAAACCTTTTCCTTGGAATTTTCGACCAACAGTCTACTAACAATTGCAACACTCAGTGACCAAGTATTCCCTGTGGGATTCGACACCCAACCCAATTGGGTTCTATATTTGACAGCGACCGCTTACACTTTCTAACGAGAGCTGTAGTTTGGGCGTAATCATGGCACTAATGGATTAATATAAGAATCTGCATAAGTTCCTTAGAGAACATTCTACTGCATGATCGGAGACATGAAAGAAAGAAAATATTTCTTAAATACCCTGTAGGCTCTCGAAGAAAAGTACAAACGTCTCCATACCATTCTGCAAGACTCTACTGTACACGACTTCATGGACACCTTAGGACGCTTGAACCTTGTGCTCTGATACTAAGTTTGTCATGACCAAAGAGTACCCCCTAGTCGTAACATAGGGCCTGAAACCACAGGTGATCCCAACCTAACCCATGAACTGGCATACTGTTGAGTAACTGATTTAATATGTAAAACAAAATTAATTTGCTGAGCGAAAGCATACTCATGAAAAGTTTGAATAAAGTTAATGCTGATACAGTTTACATCATGATAAAACTAAAGAAGGAAACTCAAATTACAAGACTGATCTTGGGCATATTTATATGTCCAATCACCAATATTTACCCATATTTAGACTTATTTTAAGAGCTAAAATATGCTATTTTGACTATAATTGAACCTTAATTATGTTCCTTATCTATAAATAATTAGTGTATGCAGGACTAAATTATAATGGAATTAAATATGATTAGATGAATTAATGATATGTAACAATAAAGGTATAAATGAAGGCATTGGAATATGGCTTGGAAAGAAATTAAAGAAGAGAAAGTCAAGAAATTGAAAGTCCAGAAGCTCCCCAAGTATGTCACTGTGTCGTAGTAAAGGATTAATCATCATTGCTTGAGTTTTGAAGCACATCGTAACATGGTCAGGGAGGAATTTGGAATTATCAAAATCCAGTAACTCACCGCGATTTCACTCATTGCGGTGAGGACCAACTCCATATTTGGAAAAAAATAGAAACTCACCGTGATTACACCATGTCGCATTGAGTATAGCGATGTTAGGCTTACTGCATCGTGGTTCTTGTAAAAAGAGGGAATATAAAATCCATCTATAAACGAAACTAATTGAGTCAACAAAATACACTTTGGAAAGCACAGTAGTGGAAGAAAAATATCACAATCTCTCTTTTAGGGTTCTTAGAATTTCTTTTGAACTTCTTTAATTCAAGATTAATTTTGGGTATGATAAATTACTTATTTTTTATGTTGAATTCAGACATGAGTGGCTAAACACATTTGTTATAGGGTTGAGGCCAAGAACATGATAACTCTTTGATATTCTTTATCGTAGTTTCTTGTTAGATTATCATATAGGTTGTTCTTAATTTCTTGTGCTTACTATTTTAATGAGTGGCCACCATTAGAATAAATCTATATTTCTATGTGTATCTGGGAGGAGAATTATAGGATAAAATAAAGATATTAAGGAGCAAGGTTCTCATCCTTTAATAAAATAGAGGACTTGAATTAGCATCTAGGATAGGGATATATCTAAAAGCCTTGTTTGGTTCAATTGCAAGAAGAAATCCATATACATCTAAATGTATTTCTGCATCTTCACTCAACTATGTAGTTGAAAAGTTCATATAGGTAGAAGATTAGAGGTCGGGAGACCATGATCATGTTAGAAACCCTATCAATCAACAACCTAATAACCAACTAGACTATGATAAGAATAGAGAATTGTAAGATTGTTAGAAGAACCACAGACCTGGAATTCTCATCATTATTGTTTACAATCGTTGCTTGTTTTACTATTGTCACAACTTGTTAGTTCTTATTTATTTATATTTTTATTAAAAACTTCAAAATTATCTTGATACTTGACAACACTTAATACCTCCTTGTCGAAAACTAAAGTTGGTTGAATTAGTAGTTGCATATTCTTCACGTGTATGATATCCAACTGTCTAAGTCACTATATTACTTGTACGATCACATATACTTGTGTGTGCATTTTAAAGCAACAAGTTCTTGGTGTCGTTACTGGGGACTAGTATAATTCGTAATTTGCTAAATTTTTGGTTTTTTATAGTAAGTTTAAGTGTTAACGACTTGATCTTAACAGCTGAATGTTTGCAGGTTTAGCTTAATATAGGAATGGCAAGAGATAAAGAGTTGATAGAGCCTTTTTTGCAACAAAAATTGGTATTACAACAAAGGAGAAGAGCTCATTATTCAATTCAACAAGTTCAAATGGATGAACAAAGAGATCCAAATCTTGTTGATTCAAATGATCAAGTTGATCCAAATGGTGGGCATGTTCCAGCTCTGATTATTCCTGTTTCTCCTGCTCAAGCAGCTGCTAGACCTTTTCATGAGGTGGAAATCCCACTCATGAACCATGCGACTAACAATATTCGTAAGCCCGAGCCAGGTGGTCGATTTGAATTAAAGAAGAATATGGTGCAGTTGTTAAATTCGGCTGGGCAACTTTCCAGATTTTCACATGAAGACCCACAGCAGCACATACAGATCTTCCTCGAAATAAGTGATACCTATATTCCTATAGGGGTGAATATTAATTATGTCAGACTAACTCTCTTCCCCCTTTCTTTAATTGGGGAAGCGAAGAGGTGGTTACATATTGAACCACTACTCTTCATTACTTCTTACAAAGACATAGCTCAGAAGTTCCTTATTTGATTCTTTCTATCTGGGAAGACTACACGTTTGAGAAGCGAGATTCTGAGTTTCAGAAAGAAAGAAGGTGAGAATCTCTACCAAGCTTGGGAAATATTTAAAAGTATGCTCAGAAATTTCCCTCACCATCATCAGTCTAATAATATTCTTGTTCATACTTTCATTGATGGATTAGAGCCAAATGCCAAGATTCTGTTGGATTTAGTAGCATGTGGGTAAGCTCTTGAGAAGACTTGTGATGAATTGTACACACTACTGAATCAAATTTCACAAAGGAATCCTAAATAGCATGCTGACTCAAGGAGTTCTCCTAAGAAGGTTGCAGGTACATTAGAAGTAGATTAGTTCACTGCCTTATCATCTCAACTTGCAGCACTCGAGAATCAGATTACTTATTAGTTCATTAGCATGAAGTTAAGGGTTGCATAGCCGGCAGCAATAACAAATGCAGTCTAACAGGTAAATTCTTGGTGTGAGGTTTGTGGAAGTAGCAAGCACGCAGCAGATGCTTGTATGGTTAATCCATATTTTGTTAATTATGTGGGGAATGCGAATCACCGGGACAACAGAATTTGATAACACCTATAATCCCAACTAGAGGAATTATTATAATTTCTCATAGGGAGGAAATCAGGCACAGAACAATAATTAGTTTAAGGGGCTAATGCAAAAAAATCAATAGCAGGTTCAGAATAATCAAGCCACTACTCAAATGAGTAATATAGAGGAGATGTTGAAGCAACATCTAGCTTCTCAGGCACAGATGGCAGCAACTATAAAAATTTAATAGGTACATATGAAAACTCCACAGTTGATTACTAGGAATTCGGAGTTGTAACTTAGTCAGATTGCAGGAGCGCTAAATACTAGACCTCAAAGAGTCTTACCTAGCGATACAGAGGCAAATCCAAAGATGGTAAATGTAGTCACAATGAGGAGTGGTTTATAGTTAAAAGAGGTGGTACCTGAGCAGGTTAGTCCTACAACTACTGATGATGATCCTAAAAGTATGAGGAGAAATAGGTCAAAGAAAGAGCTATAGGTGATGAAATTCAAGTAGAGAAAAAGACTATACCCTTTTCTCAAAGGCAGCAAAGCACCAAGATGAGACAAATTACAAGAAGTTTTTGGATCTTCTATAGCAAATTCATGTAAATCTTCCTCTTGTTAATATTGTACAAATTGTTCCAAATATACAAAGTATCTGAAGGATATAGTGGCAACAAGAACCGGTTGACAAAGTATGCTATAGTTGCACTTACTGAGGAGTTCACATCTAAGATACAGAACAAATTGCCCATAAAACTGAAGGATCCAGGTAGTTTTACTTTGCAGATCACTATTGGGTAGGCCATCAGTGCTCGTGGATTGTATGACTTGAGGGAGAGCACCAATCTTATGCCCACATCTTGGTATCAAAAGATGGGTCTTGGGAGTCCCAAACCCATGACCATTATTTACAGTTGGCTGATAGGTCCCTTACTAGGCTAGATGGAATTATTGAAGACATCTTAGTGCAAGTGGGATCACTAAATTTTTCTAGTAGACTTTGTTATTCTTGACTTTAATGCTAATCTGGTTGTTCTATTTATTTTGGGATGCCCATTCCTAGCAACAGGGCAGTCACTTATTGATGTAGCAGTAGGGAAGATGACTATGAGGGCGAATGATAAAGTGGAGGTTTTTGATGTATATAAGGCGCTAAAATTGTCTGATATATATGAGAGATTGTCTTCTATATTAGTTATTGATCTTATATCTGAGCTACATCTATTGTTATCTGATGATCCATTTGACCGAGCCTTGATAGGTTTTGATTTTTATAGTGATATGAAAGCACTAGAATTGGTTCAAGTCATGAATTTAGCGATTGTTAAAACAAGAAAGCTGCCTTTTGAGGCATTAAACAAGCTAATTGGCCCATCTCTCAAAGCTTTAGTTAATGAATATCCAAAATTGGAGCTTAAGGCTCTTTCTCCTTACCTGAAATATGTTTTCCTTGGTGATAATGATACCTTTCCTGTTATTTTGTCTGTAGTTTTATCTGATGTGCAGGTAAAGGTACCATTGGTAGTTTTGAAAAGGAGGAAAAAGGAAATTGGTTGGCGGATGTCAGACATCACTGGAATCAATTCATCTTTTTATATTCACAATACATATATGGAAGAAGGTTACAAGGCAAGTGTGCAGCAACAACGGTGATTGAATCTGGTGATGAAGGAAGTGGTATAAAAAGAAGTCATTTAGTAGGTTGATGTTGGGATTGTCTATCCTATTTCTGACAGCAAGTGAGTCAGCCTAGTACACTACGCCCTAAAGAAAGGTGGCATAATTATGGTCACTAATAAAGCTAATGAGTTGATTCCCATGCACGTGGTAACTGGTTGGAGAATCTGCATTGACTACCAAAAGCTGAATGAAGCAACCAGAAAGGATCATTATCCCATCCCATTCATTGATGATATGCTGGAAAGGTTGGCAAGGAAAGAATACTATTGATTTTTGGATGGATATTTAGGGTATAATCAGATTACTATAGCACCAGAAGATCAAGAAAAGACCACTTTTACTTCCCCATATGGCACATATGCATTCAGACGCATGTTTTTGCCCTCTATAATGCACCAGAAATATTTCAGAGATGCATGATGGAAATTTTGTATGACATGGTTGAAGAATTTTTTGAGTTATTCATGGATGACTTCTCTATTTATGGTAACTCTTTTGATGTATGCTTGAAGAATCTAGATTGAGTCCTAGATCATTATGAGAAAATAAATCTTGTACTGAACTGGAAAAGTGTCACTTTTTAGTTAAGAAATGAATAGTCCTTGGTCATAAGGTGTCATGTAGAGGACTTGAAGTGGATAGAGCCAAGGTTGAAGTGATTGAAAAGATGCAATATCCGATAACTGTGAAGTGAGTGAGAATTTTTCTTGGGTATGCAGGGTTTTATAGGAAAATTATCCAAGATTTTTCAAATATTGCAAGTCCTATGTGTAAACTACTAGAAAAAGAATCTAAGTTTGATTCGAGGCAGAATGTCAAAAAGTTTTTGAGAGGTTGAAGAAGAAACAGACAGAAGCACCCATCTTGATTTCTTCAGATTGGGTGTTACCATTCGAGCTAATGTGTGATGCAAATGATGTAGTTATGGGAGAGGTTTTAGGGTAGAGAAAAGACAAGGTATCTGCTCTATTTTTTATACAAGTAAAGTCTTCAATGATGCCCAAATGAATTACACAGTCATAAAGAAGGAGATATTAGCATTGGTATATGCATTCGACAAATTTATATCATACTTGGTGGGCATCAAGGTAATTGTTCACACAGACCATGTTGCCATCAAGTACTTGTTCAACAAAAAAGATGCAAAGCCACGGTTGATTAGATGGATTCTATTGCTTTAATAATTTGACTTAGAAGTACGTGATCAAAAAGGAGCAGAGAATCAAGTTGCAGACCATTTGTCCAGGCTAGAGAATTATGACCAATTGTTGATGATACACTATGCATTCATGAAGAGTTTTTGGATGAGAAATTATTGGCTCAAGATGTGTGTAAAGTTCCTTGGTATGCAGACATCGTGAATTTATTAGTGTGTAGGGTGTACCCTTCAGAAGCCACCATTCAACATAGAAAGAAAATACTACATTATTCTCATGCATACGTATGGGAGGATCCCTTTCTGTTCAAATAGGGTCCTGATGGGATTGTGCGTATATGTGTGTCAAAAATTGAATCTCAATAAGGGATACAAAAGTGTCATTCATCTACTTACAGTGGTCATCATGGGGGTGAACTACAGCTATAAAGGTGTTACAATCAGGTTTATTCTGGCCTACATTGTTCAAAGATGCGGTCGCTTTTGTGAAGAGTTGTGATCAGTCTCAGTGGTTAGGTATAATTGTCAGGTGTCATGAAATGCCCCTGAACAATATTGTTAAAGTTGAGGTATTTGATGTTTGGGGATAGATTTTATGGGACCATTCCCACCATCCAATAGTAACTTATATATCCTAGTGGCAGTTGATTATGCATCTACATGGGTGAAATCCACAACTTTCCCCACTAATGATGCAAGAGAGGTATTGAGGTTTGTGAAAAAACATATATTTTCTCGGTTTGACACTCCCAAAGCTATAATTCATGATGGAGGTATGCATTTTATTAACACTTGGTTTAAAAATCTATTGGCTAAATATGGTGTTAGGCACAAGGTGGCCACTGCATACCATCCACAAACAAGTAGTCAAGTAGAGGTACCCAATCGAGAGATAAATTAAATTCTGCAGAAGACTGTCAATGGTCAGCGCAAAGATTGGTCTGAAAAGATAGACGATGCACTATAGGTGTATAAGACAACCTATAAAAACCCCATAGGTATGTCTCTCTATTGCTTGGTTTATGGTAAATCCTGCTATTTTTCTATAGAGCTTTACATCAAGCTTATTCGGTAGTAGTTGAATCTTGATATGAAGGTCGTGGGTGAGCAAAGATAATTGAAGTTGATTGAACTTAACGAGTTTCGTCTCTATGCTTACAAGAATGCCAAATTGTAAAAGGAAAAGACCAAAAGATTGCATGACAAGCATATTCAGGATAGGGTGTTTGAACCCGGACAACTTGTTTTTGTTGTTCAATTCAAGGTTAAAGTTATTTTCGAGTAAGCTGTGATCTAAGTGATCTGGGCCTTTTGAGGTAGTTCGAATGATGACTCATGGAGCTATTGAACTGTAGAATAAAGAAAAGACTGAGAAATTCTTTGTGAATGGACAATGGGTGAAACATTACTGGGAAGATCATGTAGATCAGCACAATGTGTCCATCACTTTTGAAGATGAGTGAGACTGAGCTGAGTCATGCCATGATGTAAACTAAGGCACTACATGGTGATAACGCTCAAACTACACCTCTTTAAGGAGAATGTAAGCGATCGTTGTCAATATATAACCCAACTAGGTTGTGGTCGAATCCCACAGGGACTATGGTGTGAATCTGAGTTGTATGCGAGTTAATCAACTGATAGTTAGTAGTTTCTGGTAAATTGGGGGTTATGAGAATTTAGTAAATAATTGTCGGTCACTTTAGTTTCAGTGTTTGTAATCAAGAATTTATGGAAAATCAGAATTATGTTCACTATGTGTTTTGGTACTTGACAGATGCTAATAGTGATTCAAGATTCTCACGATAGGTAGGAACAACAGATTGTCTTTATCGAAGTTATGCCTAAATATCTCTCAACCTACTTAAGCATTTAATTATCTAATCCTGTCAGACTTAGGGAATTTATATCCACTGACCAGACTTCACTTCAAGTTAATTAACCTTGTTACAGCGTCAATTATTAAACGAAAGGTTGGTAGCTTCCAAGTCCCTGTCAATAATTCACTTCCTGCTATAGTTGGTTTCTTATCTCAAGCAAATCAAAGTAGGTGTTATCTATTGTTTGCAACCAATAGACAATAATTAAAACCTCGGAATTATCAAGAAGTCCTATTACCTTTAGAATTTTGAACACTTAGCAACTTACCCAGACCTAACCCATAGATCCCATAATTCGGGTTAAAGGGATTTAGCCACTCATACTGTAATAATCTATACAACAATTTGAATTCATAATTTGAAAGATGAACTTACAGCAAGATGAATAGCAATGAGTGTTTCTCAGAATAGATCAAAGTAGAAATCCCAAAATATTGATGATAATCTCTTCAAAGTTAATTGGTTTGTTCAAGCCAAGAAACTAGAGAGAAAATAACAAAATACGTGCGTTACAAAATAGGTTCAGCCTATTTAGAAAACCTTAAACTATGCTTTAAATACTTTAGCCTAATTATGGAAACAAAATTACAGAGTTCAGTGTTCTTCTCGAATTAGGTGACGACATGCGTGATGCCTTATCAGGAGGCTGACGACTTATCACAGATGTCATCAACTCCTCTTCAATTTTGACAATTTCTGCTTAAGGATGATGGTGAATCCTGGCATCTTATCAAAACTATGATGGCATATCAGACAATGTGGTCACTTCTCCACCTCAGCTCCTATGTTCTGTGTAAGGCTGACGGCAACTCTAACGGCTTATCACAAGGCTGACGGCTTATCACATGTCGTCTTTACTTCTTCTAACTAAATCCCATTCTCTGTTTAAGGTTGACGATGAAGTTGATAACTTTTCAGAGTACTGACGACTTATCAGGAATATCGTCAGCCATACTTCTCTTCTATTTGTTTCAGATTTCAACTCTTTTACTTCCATTATTGTAGGTTCTCTTGGCTCTTGACTTTCACTGCAAAATCAAAGATAAGACAATCAAAAATGACAAAAGTTGCTTAAGACCTTGCAACTATTCTCAGTTAAAAGTCTCAAATGTGTTAGCATCTGCTCACACATCAACTCCCTTAACTTGAAACAATTGTTTGTCCTCAAGAAACTAAAACACAACCAAGAGAATACAAAGTACATTCAGCAGTCAACTATCCATATTATCTCAAAACATCTGCACGATCTCCAAGGTCAATTAATTTACAAACAATTGTATATGTTATTGAAGAGCAACAACGTGACACGGAGGAATCAAGATATGGCATCAAATCAGCAAGATCTAAGGTGGCATCGTAGGTCTGGAACTTAGGGATAGCTACTAATGACTCATGGCTTATTGACGGAGGAGTTTCCATCCCTGCATTTACTCGATGCTAAGTATTTCTCTAAACTGAACTGATACTGGTACTGATAAATGCTTATTCATATTTTAAACTGACAAGTTCTCAACATGATGATAATTTAAATATAATAATAATAAACATGATTTGAATGACTTGTAACTTGAAATCTTTAACATGCATGACTATCTAGGTATCAGATGTTCATAACCCGCCAGCACTAAAAATATAGTAAATACGGAATCATCAAAATTATAACATAATGGAGAAATTTTCATGACTTGAACTCAAGAGTGCTACGATCATATCAATATTGAGATATAACATGGTTGGGATACTAAAGCATGTTTAAACTTATGGTGGAATACATATTCATGGTAGAATTCAAGAGTTAAATCCAAGAATTGAGAAACACATGCTTTTATGGAACCCTAAATCAAAATAGAAATGAACTTGAGAATTTGAGGAAACTTTGGGACTCAATGGGGGAAAGGGACCCACTGATGAATATCCCACATACTTGAATTTCTTGACCTCTTGAAGGGAACTTGGATTTGGGACCTTGAGAGGTGAATTTATGGAAGAGATCCTAGCCCTTTTATTCTATGGAGTGGGGGAGAAAAACATGTCGTTAACTAACTAAGAAAGGGGAAAATAATGCCTCTTTTATGTTTAAAGTCATGGGTAGTGTAACACCCCAGAAGTACCCCCTGTACATCACACGATGCTCAAGACTACGAGTAATCCCAAGCTAACCCATAAAGCCTACTTAACTTGAAACTCATGTGAAATGTGAAATAACATATTAGAATTTGAAGGTAAATAAACTCATAGCTTAACTGAGAGTATTTAACTTGGTAATCTTACAAAAATACTTTGAACTTAAAACATAAACAGTCTGACAAACCTCTAATTCTATCTAGACAGCCACTGGGACAGACCCTAGCTGACCCAAACATAAACTGAAGTCAAATAACTAAATACTTTCATCTACGAATAGAAGTCTGGTAAACTGGGTCCTCGATCTATGAGGACTCACCAAATGTCAGGATGTAAGTGATGATGCCCTAGTCAATTGTGCTACTGGAAACAAGCATCAGGAACTATATTATAAGACAATGTAGAACATAGACATATATGTGGGTCAGTACCTATGGAATGAACTAAGTATGTGGGGGTGGATTCATAAGTAAAACGATAACTAAATATTCTTATAAACTTTAAAATGATGCATTGTAATGACCCGATACTACCCCCTAGTCATCACACGGTGCTTAGAACCACGAGTAATCCCAAGCTAACCCATGAACTGGCATACTATTAAGAAACTGAATTATAACATAATAAATAGTTTCTTTGCTGTACGGAAACATAATCATACTGAAAATCTAAAGTAGATAAAATACTGATAAAGCTTTACAATCTGATAAATCTGAAGGATAAAACTGAAATTACATGACTGACTCTGACTAACATCTATGGAGCTTCTACTATACTGACTATAGATAGTTGGGATATGCCTCCAACTACCACTAATCAATACACATAGAAAATAAATAAACTATACATGAACTAAAACTATCTGGAGTTTTTCAAGTTGGAGAACTCATCACCTACTAGCTAGAATCTACAATTGTCTGATCATGATGTGCGTGCAAAAATTAGTACCTACATTATGAAACAATGTATCCATACAGACGTATATGTCGATCAGTACTTTTGGAATATACTAGTATGCAGGGGTGAATGCAATAAGTAAAACTGATTTCATACATAATTATGCTAAGTGTAAGTAGACTCACCAATAGGCTGGAATAAACTAGAAACTGAAATATCTTAAAGCATGAGTGACAAATATTTTCTAATAAGATGGTGAATCTCTACACTTAGTTTTTGTAAACTTTACTTTAATGATATAAGCATAACTGAAGCTGGGATATGATAAAACATGGATTCTGTATGAATACTGGGCCTGAAACTATGTGATGGAGACTGACATGAATTGAAGATCTGAATATACAATCATACTGAGAACGAAGGCATAAACATACTAACTTATCTGATTAACTGAATGACTGATAACTGAATACTGGGCATATAAGACTGAACTATACTTAGTCTGAATAACTGGACTAAACTATAGAGTATTATGCATATGAGGAAGGGACTGACTGAGTAATATGAGATAACTGAGCATGAATTTGTGAAAATTATATTATCTGATAATACAAGACCAAGCGTATAACATAATTCTGAAATAGCCTATAAATTGAGAAACTGAAATACTGATAACTGAATAACTGATAACTGTATGCTATGGTCAAGCAAAACTAAAATTAAACTAAGTTACTAATCTGATTACTGGACTGATACTGTGACTGAGACTGTAACTAAGATGGTAACTGAGACTATAACTGAGATTGTAACTATGTTGTAACTGAGACTGTAACTGAGACTTAACTAAGACTTAACTGAGACTGTAACTAAGACTGTAACTGAGACTGTAACTAGAAATGAATACTGAGTTCTGATAACTAGGTAATTGATAGCTGCGATTATTGATAACTGAGCTACTGATAACTGGGTGACTGTTTCTAACAGTCCTGATTCTATAGAACTAAACTAAGTTTTGTACTAAGATGGGTGACTGTTTCTTACAGTCCTGATTTTGTAGAACTGAACTGAGTTCTATACTGAGCTGGGTGACTGTGTCTGACAGTCCCAATTCTAAAACTGAATTGAGATTTTATACTGAGTCTGAAACTGAAAGGGTGACTGTGTCTGATAGTTACAATTCTAAAACTAAATTGAGATTTTATACTGAGTCTGAAACTAAAACTATGGGAGTGTTTATCTAACCGATATTGCCCCAATCTGAACTAGGTTGGGTTCTAACCTGTGATCCCAGTTGGAAGGGTGTTAGCACCTTGCCAAGGGATACTAACAATGGCTATGAGTTAACCCTCTCTGATAAAAAGCCCTTTCGTCAATCCTCATTGGCAGGAAAACTCGTACGAGATGTATCAACCCTAGACTGGAAGGAAAATATCTCAACCTACGCTGGTTACGTAGTTCTATAATATAAGGATTACTACTAAGGGCCAAACTCTTTACTGGCAGGAATTCCCCCATCCCTGGGTTCGCTCGGTGCTGATTCCTACTCCCAACAAAAATAGACACTGAACTAATTTCTACATTGTACTAGGATTGACTGAACTGTTACTGATTGTATTCACTGACTGAACTGGACTGAGTTTACTGAGTTTTGGTGCCTGACTGAGTACACTGAGTTCTGTACTAACTGAATACTACTGATCGTGATACTACTGAGACTATTCTGTAAATACTGTAGCTCTAGGTAAATAGCTAGATTTTTGAGAATTGAATACCCCCAGGACTCGAAAGCATTGAAAGTAAAACATGGCATGATCATAATAGCATAACAATAGTAGCTTGTTAACAATGCTTTCATTTAGACATTTTGTCAAACACTTGAGAGGCATGAACTTGTACATGAATAGAACCATATGATAACATGTCATGATCATGAACTTGGACATGGGAATATCTTAAACATGGAAGTATAGCATGATTGCATAACTAAGATCATGAATTGGGGAATTCACATGTAATTCGCTTAAAATAGGACATGAGAGCTTCATCAAAACATGTAAAGTTCATAGTTTGAACGTAAGAATGTCTTAAACATAAGGAAACATTAAAGTTACATGGCAAAGTTCATAGCTTGGGATTCATCTTGAAATTGACTTAACATGATATGGGAATTTCATCAAACATATGGAAGGCATGAATTTAAAACATGAGAATATTGCTAAACATCATGAATTTAGGTTCCATCATGGAATTTACTTGAATAAAACATGGGAAAATCAAATTCAAAGCATGAGGAATTTAAAATCTTTCATGGAATCATACATGGGCTGAATTGAATTAAGAACATCATGAAAACATGAAATTCAATCTTTCTTGAGCATACAAAATACCATAGTAATGGAAAATTCATTCTTTAATTTAAAGAAAAGAGTTTTTGGGCTCCATGGGTGAAAGAGGACCCATGGATGAACTCCCACATACCTTAAAGCTTTAATATTGAAGGAGAAACAAAATCTTGAAAGCATTCTTGAATTAGGAAACTTGAGTTCTTGCTTTTCTTGAAGAAAATTTGATGAAGTTCTTGGTGTTCTTGAGTAGGCTAGGGTTTTTCTTTGAGAGAAAAAGATGAATAATTGAGTGTATATTGCTTTTGGGGGCTGAAATTAAGTGTTATAAGCGGATTTGGGAGAAGAGAAGTGACTAAAGTGCCCCAAGACCCTTTAAAAACTGAATTAGCATGTGAAACAGTTCCGTAATGCAGGCCGACGCATCGCGTCGCTATTGCATCGGCTTACTGCCTCACACGATAATGCCATAACTTTTCGCTCGGGTATCGGATTTTGGTGAAATTGGTATAGTTGGAAAGCTAATTCAATTATGTACAATTTGGTGGGTCTTAAGATGCAAAATTCTATGTATATAAAAAGTTATACATGTTTAAATTAGACCCTTGTAGAATCGAATGTCAAACTCTGAACGAATCAAAGGCTCTAAGATCAACTTTGTTCTAAGTGATTCTTATGAACATTTTTCACCTCAAAAGCAAATAAAACATGAGGATAAATATCATGAAACTCATATTTTCATGGTAATCATTTAGATCATAGCTTTTACATGTAAGAAGGATGGTTTAAAACTAGTCCAAAAAAGTGTGGTATTACATGCATGCTAAGTGTAAATAACTCACCTTGAGCTTGAATAAAATAAAAACTGCAAAATGATAAACATGTGTAATAAAGCAGCATAATAAACTTTATGAGCCATAACACTTAGTTTCTAAAATCTTTACTTTTTATTCTTCATTGGTAGATTTTTTTAACCGACATAAATTATGTGAGCTACCATGTAGTCCAACGTCTTATCCATATTGGGGAGAGTTGTTCCACCCTTGCCATCAGAATAGAGCCTTAACTTAAGTGATCACTAAACTTTATCCATATTGGGAAAAACCCTAGCATACGTTGGATCGTAGTTTCCATGAATTTAGGATACACTCATCCGCATTTCATTCTCGATGCTAAATACTAATCCCAGGTTACTTATATTCTCATACTTTAAGAAATCTACCTGAAAATAGCATAAGGGTCTATAGAATGAAAAGTAGTTATGCTTCTCTTTACTTTAAATCATAATCAAGATGACCAGTTTGTGAATTTTAAGTCTTATCACTAGATTAAAAGATAAAGCCTTTCCTTAAATCATGCAATAGAATATATCAATGGAGCTTAAAAGCATCAACTTCTTGTAAACTCAATACTTGTACTTAGGACTTAGAATTCATGATTTAGTTCATAGAAATTCATAAAAAAACATCATGCTAAATAATCATCTTGAAATCTTTCAACAATATTCTAGTCAAGATAATGAAATTCAAATCACAATATGAATCTTATGTGTTAAAACATGGATATATATAAACTTTGATGCACTTAAATCTTTCAATCACATGGTAGTATCATACGTCAAGAATATGGTTATGTAGGTATGAACCCTAATTCAAAACAAGTAAATTAAATCTTAAAATCATACTTTTTGGGAAAAAGGATAAAATAATAACCTTGTTCATAAACCACGCATACTTGTTTTTTTTTACTTGTAAAGAGAGTTTGAATCTTGAGACTTGAGGGATGAGTTTGTGTGAGATGAACCCTAATCTTGATGTTCTTAAAGATGGGAGGATAAAGTGTCATTATTTAATTGATGAATAGAGGAAAATAATGCCTCTTTGAGGGTTATAGGTCGTGGACGGGAAGACCATAAAGCCCTTAGCTAAACTTTATAGAAATTAGTCGTCAGTCTTTACGAATCAACCATACGACTCATATGGAAGGGTACGACTATACCCCTCAACTCGTAAGCTTGGAAGAATCTAGGAGGGTATACACTAGTCAATATACGAGTCCCACCTACGACTAGTATCAAATTTATACGGCTCTTAGCCCACCTCTCATAACTTGGTTAGAATCTCAGAGAGTCTATACTGATGGACTAATGACTTACCTCTATTCAACTCGTACCCTACTTGACGACTTGTACGGGTCAAGTCATACCTACAATAGAATGTCCACCATTCCACACTGCCTTGCATATGACTAAAACATACCACTCGTATGTTGTACGTATGACTCAAGGAAGAAGTCATATGATGTACCAAAACTTATAGACACGGGGTATTACAATATCTCCCTCATAAAAACATTCATCCTTGAATGTGATTTATCTAGGATTGGGATTTGGACAAGAATCAACACCTGTGTATTGATATTTACAACCAAGCTTACCACTATCACAAGGATTCAGTTCCTTATAACATAAAATACAATATAGAAGCACTTAAACGGACTTTATGGGAAAGAACTTGTTGGAAATAACACTTTACCATAGATAGGAATGGAACTAGAAGAAAAGATATGAGGATATTTTCCATCATGTCTGCTTCATCTTCCCAAGTGTCCCCTTCACCAATTAGTTCCTCCAAAGGACTTTCACCGATGCTACTTCCTTGTTCCTTAGCCTTCGGACCTACCTAGCAAGTATCTCAACAAAAAATTCCTCAAATATCAAGTTATGTTTGACCCCAATACTCTCAAGGGGAACTACTAAGGACGGATTTCCCATACACTTCTTAAGCATCGAGACATGGAACACTGGGTGAACTGCAACTAACTCTGTTAGAACACTTAATTCATTAGCAATCTCTCCTACATTCTTTACTATCTCATAGGGACCAACAAATTGCGGACTCAACTTCCCTTTCTTTCCAAATCTCATTATTCCCTTCATAGGCGACACCTTCAAGAATATCTAATCGCCTACTTCAAACTTGAGCTCTCTCCTCTTTATATTAGCATATGATTTCTGACAGCTCTGATCAATTCTTAATCTCCTATGATAGACTGAACCTTTTCCATAGCTTCTAGAATAGAATACGGCCCAATTAAGGCTATTTCACCAACCTCAAGCCATCCTGCAGGTGACCTGCACGTACACCTATACAACGCTTCAAATGGAGCCATTTGAATACTAGCATGATAACTATTATTTTAAGCAAACTCAATCAAAGGCAGATGGTCATCCCAAATTCCTTTAAAGTCTAAGAAACACGCCCTCAACATGTTCTCTAGTGTCTGAATTGTACGCACAGCCTGACCATTGGTCTGCAGATGAAATGCAGTACTAAGTTTAACCTTTGTACCAAGGCCCTTCTAAAAAGACTGCTAAAACTGTAAAGTAAACTAGGTGTCTCTGTCAGAAATGATGGATAAAGGTATCCCATGAAGTCTTATAAACTTGCGGACATATATTCTAGCATAATCCTCTGTGGTATCTGAAGTCTTAATAGGTAGGATATGGGCTAGCTTAGTCATTCGATCTAATATGACCCAAACTAAATCATGCTGACATCTTCTACAAGGCAACCTTGTGATGAAATCCATCTTCACTACTTCCCACTTCTAAGTAGGGATACTAATCTCTTGTAATGTACTACCTGGTCTTTGGTGTTCAACCTTAACTTGCTAATAATTGGGCACTTGGATACAAACTCAACTATGTCCCTCTTAATACCATTCCACCAATTAATTTCTCCCAAGTCGCGATACATCTTAGTAGCACCAGGATAAATGGAATACCTCGAACCATGAGCCTCAGCTAGTATCCTTTCCCTCAACCTATCAATATTGAAAACACAAAGTATACCTTGATAGCAAAGTACACCATCTCCCCTTGGGTGAAAATCTCAACCTTCTGTTGTTGAACTGCCTCAAACATCTGGCTAAGTATGGGATCATTGCATTGTTTCTCCTACACTTCCACTACTAAAGATGATTCTGAATCGTTCTGAACTACTACTCCCCCATCATCAGCGTTGAGCAAAAATACTCCTAAATGAGCCAATCTATGCACTTCTTTAGCCAACTCATGTTCTTCCTTCTTCACATGAGACACACTACCCATAGACAGCCTACTTAGCACATCTGTCACTACGTTAGCCTTACTCGGATGATAGAGCACATTCATGTCATAATCTTTTAACAACTCCAACCACCTCCTCTGACAAAGATTTGGCTCTCTTTGAGAAAATACATACTGAAGACTCTTATGGTCAGTGAAAATATCAACATGCACACCATAAAGGTAATGCCTCATAAATTTTAAGGCAAAAACCATAGTAGCTAACTCCAAGTCATGAGTTGGATAATTTTTTTATGATCCTTAAGTTTCCTAGAGGCATAAGCTATCACTCTCCTATTTTGCATCAACATAAAACTTATCCAAACTTTGGAAATATCATAATATATCATAAATTTGTCTAACCCTTCCGGCAAAGCAAACACTGGTGCCAAAGTCAATCTATCCTTCAACTCTTGGAAACTTTTCCCATACTTATCTGACTATATGAACTTTAGTTTCTTTTGGGTCAGTTTAGTCAATGGTGTGGCTATAGAGGAGAACCCTTCAATAATTCTTTTATAATACCCATCCAAAAACAAAAAGCTTTGGATATCAGATGGAGTAATGGGTCTAGGCTAGTGCTTTACTACATTAGTCTTCTGAGGATCTATATGAATACCAACCCTTAAAATTACATGCCCGAAGAAGGTAACAGATTCCAACCAAAACTCATATTTACCAAACTTTGCATATAATTGACGGTGCTCCTTGAGGGTCTGTAGCACTATTCTTAAATAGTCTGCATACTTTTCCTTACTCCTGGAATACACCAGTATGTCATCTATAAAGACAATGACAAGCATATCAAAATACTATATGAAGACCATGTTCATCAAATCCATAAAGGCTGCAGGAGTATTTGTCAGTCCAAATGACATAACCACAAACTCAAAATGGCCATACCTTATTCAAAAAGCTATTTTTGGAATGTCTTGCTCCCTAACTTTTAACTGATGGTATCCCGACCTAAGGTCAATCTTGGAGAATCATCTAACACCCTAAAGTTGATCAAACAAATCGTTAATTATAGGAATGGGATAATTGTTATTGATGGTAACCTTGTTTAGCTATCTATAATCTATATATATTTTGAGATTGCCATCTTTCTTATGCACAAAAAGGACTGGATCACCCAATGAAGAGATAATGGGTCTGATGAAATCTTTATCTAAGAGGTCCTTAAGTTATTCCTTTAACTCTTTAAGTTCGGTCAGATCTATACGATATGGAGGAATAGAGATGGGCTAAGTATTAGGAAGAAGATCAATACTAAAATCTATTTCTCTATCTAGAGGTATCCCTGGAAGATCTTTAAGGAAGACCTCAAAACACTCATTGACTATATGGACTAATTGAACTATTGGGACTTCAGACTTAGTATCCTTGACTCAAACTAAATAATATATACACCATTTTTATATCAACTTTCTGGCCTAGAGATAAGAGATGAAATGACCTTTGGGAGACACAAAACTACCCTCTCACTTAAAAACTGCCTTATCAGGAAACTAAAACTTTACCACATGGGTGCAACAAACTATTGATGCATAGCATGAATGGATCCAATACATGCCTAGAATGACATCAAAGTCTACCATCTATAATTCTATTGAATCTGCTAGTATTACTTTATAGAAGACGGTGATAGGACACTTCTTATAGACTCATCTTGCAACAACTGACTCGCCTACTAAGGTAGAAACTGAGAAGGGCTTAGAGAGATTTTCAGGACCTACCCCAAATTTTACAGCAACCAATGGAGTTACATAAGTGACATTTAATCCTGGGTCTAACAGCATATATACATCAAGGTAAAAAACATGAAGCATACCAGTGACAACATCTGGTGAACCCCCTACGCCTGATAAGATGGTAAAGCATAGAACCAATTCTGGCATTGACCGCCACTGGTACTGGATGATACACCCTATGGAGGGACTAGGCGACCCTACTGAGCTAGTGCATTAGTAACCTGAGTCTGATGACAAATATCTCTACTTCCCAACTTAGTATAAGGACACTCTTTGATTTCGTAGACCATCTTGCCAAAACCATAGCAACCCCTTTTGCCCATCAAACACTCATCGGAATGGGTCTATCCATTTTTTGTACATGTCGAGTAACGAGGACTCCAGACTATACTACTTGAAGACCTGGAATTTGAAGTCCTTCCCTATTGCTCCTGTCTGGTCATGGGTGTAGTGGCACTATTGAAGATAGCACAGACATTAATGAATGACCCTGAAACTACGAACGGCTTCCCTCTCTAGACCTTGGCTGACTATACTAAAATTGTCCAGTCCTAACCCTCTTATTTCTCTTCTCTCTCTTCTTCAACTTTTTTGCCTCAATCTATTAAGCATGAGTTATCAACTGAGCAATATACATATCCCCAATCAGCATGGCAGTCCTACACTCCTTGACCACCAAATCAGACACTATAGTAATGAACTTACTCATATGAGCTCTAGAGTCAGATAACAACTCAGGAGCACACTTAGACAACTGAGTAAACTTAAGGCAATACTTTTTTTCTGTCATAGAGCCTTGCCTCAGGTTTATGAACTCCTCCACCTTAGCCTCCCTCATTTTACACAAAAAAATTTATCCATAAAAGTATTCTAAAATACCTTCCAACTCATAGGAATTGCATTCTTACCCCTACCTTCCTTCTACCTAACAACCAATCATAAGCAACATCATTTAACTAATACAATACCAACTCTACACTCTCCTCTTTAATAACATGCATAATCTGGGTAATCTTTCTTACCTCATTAATAAAGAGATGAGGATTCTCATCCGTCTTTGACCCATAGAACTTGGGTGGATTCATCCTCATAAAGTCCCGAATTCTAGCTGCAGCTAACTTACTATTTTGCTGAAGTAAAACTATTTCCTATTGGTTTCCCTGAACATTGGTGTTAACAGCTTGGGCCAATGCTTGAAAGTCAGCTCAAAATTTAGCATGAGACACATTCTCATTTAAAGGTTCGGCGTGCAGTGGTGGTTGATCACCATTCCTATAGGCATCGGCTTGGTGAGGAGGCATATTCTGTCATGTAAAAGCATGATTTAAGGAAAGTAGAGAAAACTGTAAGAACGATAGATCATGGAGGAAATAATGATTTCTAACTTGTCCTATAGCCCCTTGCTCATAAATATGGCGCGTTTCACATCCATGATCAAGACTCTACATAACACAGCTTGTATGACTCCCTAGGACTCTTCAAAACCTTAGGCTCTAATACAAGGTCTGTAATGCCCCTGAAGTACCCCTTGATGTCACGCGGTTCTCAAGACTATGAGTACTCCTAAGCTAACCCATAAATACTACATAACTTTAAACTCATGTGAAAAATAAACTAATATATTAGAATCTGAAGGTAAATAAACTCATACATTAACTGAGAGTCTATAACTTGGGAATCATACACAAATACTTTGCACATAAAATATAAACAGTCTTACAAGCCTTTAATTCTAACTATAGAGCCAACATACACTAAGTCAAATAACTAAATACTTTTATCTACAAACAGAAGTCTGATAAATTGGGTTCTTGAACTATGAGGACTCACCAAATATTAGTATGTAGGTGATAATTCCCATGGTCAATCGTGGTACTGGAAACAAGCACCAAGAACTACATTATAAGACAATGTAGCATATAGACATATATATGGGTTAGTACCTATGGAATGTACTGAGTATGTAGGGGTGGATATATAAGTAAAATGATAACTGGATATTCATATAAACTTTCAAATGATGCATGCTAAGTGTAAATGACTCACCTTGAGCTTGAATAAAACAAAGCAGAAAAATCATAAAAATGCATAATAAAGCATAATAATAAACTTTGTGAGTCATAACATTTAGTTTCTAAAAGCTTTACTTTTTATTCTTTATTTATGAGATTTTTCTAACTGACATAAGTTATGCAAGCTACCATGGAGTCCAACATCTTACCCACATTGGGGAGAGCTGTTTTACCCTTGGCATCAGAGTAGAACCTTAAGTGATCACTAAACTTTATCTATATTAGGAAAAATCTTAACCTACGTTGGCTCGTAGTTTCAAGGAATTTAGGATATGCTCATCCACATTCTTTTCTCGATGCTAAATCATACTCTTAGATTATTTATATGTTTGTACTTTAATAAATCCACCTTATAATAGCATAAGTATAACACCCCGGGTTTTGACCTTTATAAAATTTCCTAGAATTCTGGTCTCTGGACCCAATAAGACTCATGGGAACGAGCCGTATAATGGGTTATGAATGGTATGGTCCTATCATATGTTAACCAGTGTTGGTTGGTGAGACCAATTTTGGTTACTGGAATGGATATGAATTAAGGGTACAAGTCATATTGGTGGGTACGAATCATTTAGTTCCTTAACTTAATATTAGACTTGGTTAATTAGGTTGGATCTGAGTACGAGTGGCTCACCGTGAGTTATAATCCAGGGTATGACTAGTACCATGGACTCGAATGGTGAACAATATCTAAATCTTCCTTAGGTTTAACCTGCCAGGGGTACGGATGAAGGGCACGAATCATATGCTTCGAATACGACTTGGTTGATGAGGTATATGTTGGACAGTGTGGGTCACTCATACCCCTATGATGGGATTTGTGAAACTTAAGTGGAGGCATTTTGGATATTTCCCCACTTATCCTAACAAGGTCCCACGACTTTTAACCTACTTAGGAGGTTATTTACCCTATTATTCCATTTATTAACACTTAGAAACTCTTTTAAAACACTCTATAATTCTCTTAAAAGATTTTGGATAAGAAAATCTATGGTTTCAATTAGAGGATTAATTTAGGGCTTGTCTTGGTGATTTTTTTCCATCATCATCTTGGTTTAAGGCATATTCTCTTTCCTCATTATTAATTCTAACTAGAAGCATGGTTGTTATGAATGTTTTCATGACTTCATAGATTGTATGACTTTGGTTTTCAAATGTTAATTAGGGGTTTTGATATTAAATGGTTGGTTATGGTTTTTTGTGGTTTTAATTATGCTTTATGTGCATTAATGATGATTTTGGATAATTGGATTTTATGGGAATGGTTAAATGGTAATTGGAATTGGTTTTGGTTATATTATGCCCCTAATGTGTTTGATAAAATGCCTATAAGCATATTTTCATTGCATTGAGTACTTTTAATGGAACTCTTGCTTGTTTTAAAACTTGGTAACAAATTATGCATAGTTTAAATGGCTTGAAAAGACAAATGGCTAAATGGTTATGCTTATGGGGTACATGTAATTCCCCAAGTGGTTTAATATGGTAAATGAAAGGGCACTTGAAAGTCCACTTAAATCTATATATGGTTGGCTAAGGATAGTACTTGCAAGTATGGTCGGTATGACGATACCACCACTAAATTACCTTGGTTAATAAATGGTAAAGGGATTAATTGTTTTCTTGGTAATGGTTTTAATTAGGTAATAATGGTGGGATGTGTAGCAAAGTCATGGAAGAAGAAGGTCCTAAGGGGACCAAAACTGGAAACTCATATTTGCCGATGTTAGGTTGGTCTTGGTGACCGTGTGCATGATATCATACTTTATATTTAGGGATGTATTATTCATCCCAGGTTTTCTTTCTTGGTCATGTGGCTACACGCACTGGTGCCTTTTCAGCAGGGAAAGCTGAACCCATATAGCTCATAGGTGGTTTAGGACGGCAAAGCTACCCAGCCCAAATAAAGGTTTTAATGTTATGCTAAACTCGGTCCCCTTTCCCAGCATAGTTATATATATATGTATGGTTTTGTGCATATGGATGTTTTTACTTGTCTTAATAAATAGCATTATTTTATCCTTAACCTGAGATTATGCTAACGTTCACTTACTAACCCATCTACTGGTGGATGTATACCCACGCTATATAAAAATCTATCGTTCTACTTCTCCTATATAGTGATTGACTCAGGGATCAGTATTTGGACTGAAGTGGTGAGATTTTATCCTTTTAAAAGGCATTATTTCATGTTATGGATATTTTTAGACACTTTAATTTTATTTTGGATAGTGGTTTTGGCCATGGTTGGGGGCATGTCATAATCAGATTTTATTACTCTTTTGGTTAGAGGCTTTGTTGTACTGCTATAGGTTGGAATGGGTGGGATCGGTGTCAGCCTTAGTATTGGTATTGACATTAGGGTTGACACTAGTCGATGGGATTGTTGGTTTTTCCATCATATTTTATTTTGGGATTAATTATATAATGTTTTGGAACTTATTTGGTTATGGCCTAGTTTATGGCCTTTGGAATGGTTTGGTATGATTGGGAGGTTGGTGTGGGATGATTGGATTCACTTGGGCCGGTCACAGTTGTGATCCCATCCCAAAGTCTTTATGTGAGTTATTACACTATCTTGTTGTATACTCAAAATTTAGCCAACTCAGGGCAGGAAACTAGAGGTTGGGTTGGGTAACAGTGGTGGTCTCCAGTCCCGGTCAGAATTGGGATGCATATTATAACAAGGCCCTCAGTCGGGTTGAGTTAAGTTGGTATCAGAGCCTAAGTTTATGATCAATTAGGAGTCCATAAATCTGTGTCGAGTAAAGTCTCTTTTAGAGGTGTGTAGCATGCCACACGCATAAGAGAAAGGCTATAAGGTATTTAGGAATGTCTCACCATCTTGGTATTCAGTTTTCAAGCTTGGAGTCTCAGTCTTTGAATCTTCTCTAATCCTTGTTTGTTAGTCTTTCAGATCATTCCTCATAGATCTAAAACACAAGAAAATTCTTCTATCCCATCTGGAGGTAATGATGAAGGGGTGTATCCTATTTTTGGGGTTCATCTTCAATCTCACGGTCCTATCCCTGGTAATTCTGGAGTTCCACCGGTTGCTACTAGTCCTCTTCAAAGAGAGGTAACTAATACAGAATACCGTCAGTCTATTCATATTATTGCTCAGGTGGTTGCTACTCAGTTGAGCAGGGTGCGACTGGTGCTTTATCTACTGAGGCCACAAGGGTTGGCCAATTTATGAAGATGGTTCCTCCTACTTTTTTGGGAGAAAAGGTAGAAGTGGATCCATAAGGCTTCTTGGATAAAATGGAAAAGATATTTTAGGTGATACAAGCTACCAATGTGGAAGGGGTAAACTTTGCAGCTTATCAGTTCAAAGATATCTCATATTAGTGGTATGAAGAGTGGGACAATGATAGGGGTGATGTGGATGAATCAGTCTTGTGGGATACTTTTTTTAAGGCCTTCTTTGATCGATTCTTTCCCCAAGAGTTGAGGGAAGCAAAGATGGAGTAGTTTATGAACCTCAAGTAGAAGAGGATGTCTGTGAAGGAATATGCCTTGAAGTTTCACCAATTGTTAAAGTATGCTCCTGATTTAGTGTCTAACATGCGGGCAAGAATGAAGAAGTTTGTTTTTAGGTTGAATCGGTATTTGATTTTGAAGAGCAAGACTTCCTTGCTGATTAAAGATATGGGCATCTCTAGGTTGACTATTCATATGCAGTAGGTAGAGAATGAGAATAGAAAACAAGCGGAGTTTGGAGATCGACAGGGTAAAAGAAGTAGGTTTTCAGACCAGAGAGGTGCTTAGTCTCAGGGTGGTCGGGATTATGGCAAATGACAAAAAAAGAAGTGGGGGAGTTCCGATTCCTTCTCTTCTGCTAGTGCTCCTTACCAGGTGGGCGACAGGAGTCATTAAGGTGGTGATAATTTTCAGGCACAGAGTGCCCAATCTTAGGCAAGTGAAGCTGAGGTTTCAACTTGAGAATTCATTTAGGGGCTTGTCTTGGTGATTCTTTCCATCATCATCTTGGTTTAAGGTATATTCTCTTCCCTCATTGTTAATTCTAACAATGTTTTTATGACTTAATTGATTGTATGTCTTTGGTTTTCAAATATGAATTGGGGGTTTTGATATTAAATGGTTGGTCATGGTTTTCCATGGTTTTAATTATGTTTTATGTGCATTAATGGTGGTTTTGGATAATTTGATTATATGGGAATGGTTAAATAGTAATTGGAATTGGTTTTGGTTATATTATTCCCTCTATGTATTTGACAAAATGCCTATATGCATGTTTTCATTGCATTGAGTACTTTTAATAGAACTCCTACTTGTTTTAAAACTTGGTAAAGAAATTATGCATGGTTTAAATGGCTTGAAAAGGTAAATGGCTAAATGGTTATGCTTGTGGGGTACATGGAATCCCCTAAGTGGTTTAATATGATAAATGGAAGGGCATTTGGAAGTCCCCTTTAAATCTATATATGGTTGGCTATGGATAGTACTTGCAAGTATGGTTGGTATGCTGATACCACCACTAAATGGCCTTGGTTAATAAATGGTAAATAGATTGATTGGTTGCTTGGTAATGGTTTTAATTGGGCAATAATGGCTGGATGTGTAGCAAAGCCATGGAAGGTGGAGGTCCCGAAGGGACCAAAACTGGAAACTCATATTTGCCGATGTGAGGTTGATCTTGGTGACCTTGTGCATGATGTCACACTTTATATTTGGGGGATGTACTAGTCATCCCAAGTTTTCTTCCCTGGCCATGCAGCTACATACACGGGGGCCCTTTCAGCAGGGGGCTGAACTTATATAACTCATGGGCGGTTAATGACGGTAAAGCTACACAGCCCAGGTAAAGGTTTTAATGGCATGCTAAACTTGGTCCCCTTTCCTGGCATAGTTATATATATATATATGTATGTATGGTTGTATGCATATAGATGGTTTTACTTGGCTTTATAAATGGCATTGTTTATCCTTATCCTGAGATCATGCTAGCGTTCACCTGCTAACCCAGATCATGCTAGCGTTCACCTGCTAACCCATCTACTGGCGGCTGTATACCCACGCTATGCAGGAATCGTCCATTCTACTCCTCCTACATAGTGATTGACTCAGGGATCAGCATTTGGACTGAAGTGGTGAGCTTTCATCCTTTCAGAAGGCTCTATTTCATGTTATGGATATTTTTAGACACTTTAATTTTATTTTGGATATTGGTTTTGGCCATGGTTTGGGGTATGTCCCAACCAAATTTTATTACTCTTTTGGGTAGAGGCTTTGTGGTACTACTATGGAATGGAATGGGCAGGATCAGTATTGGTGTCAACCTTATTATTGGTATTGACATTGGGGCTGATACCAGTCGACGGGATTGTTGGTTGTTCCATCGTATTTTATTTTGGGATTAATTATATTATGTTTTGGAACTTATTTGTCTATGGCCTAGTTTATGGCCTTTGGAATGGTTTGGTACGGTTGGGTGGTTGGTGTGGGATGATTGGACTCGGTTGGGACGGCCACGGTTGTGATCCTATCCCAGAGTCCTTATGTGAGCTGTTGCACTATCTTGTTATATGCTCGAAATTCTGCCAACTCAGGGCAGGCGGTTGGAGGTTGGGTTGGGTAACGGGGTGGTCTCCAGCCCTGATCGGACTTGGGACGCCCATTACGACAAGTCCCCCAGTCGTGTCATGTCAATAAGGGTCTATAGAATGAAAACCAGTTATGTTTCTATTTACTTTAAGTCATAATTAAGACGAATAGTTTGTGGATTTCAAGTCTTATCCTTAGATCAAAAGATCAAGCCTTTCCTTAAATCATGTTATAGAACATATCAATAGAGCTTAAAAGCATCAACATATTGTAAACTTAATACTTGTACTTAGTACATGGAATTCATGCTAGTTCATAGAAATTCATAACAAAACATCATGCTAAATAATCATCTTAAAATCTTTCAACAATATTCCAGTCAAGATAATGAAATTCAAATCACAATATGAATCGTATAAGTCAAAACATAGATATATGTAAACCTTGATGCACTTATAGCTTTCAATCATATGGTAGTATCATACTTCAAGAATATGGTTATTTGGGTATGAACCCTAATTCAAAACAAGTATATTAAATCTTAAAATCATATTTTTGGGGCACAAGGATGAAATAATAGCCTTGTTCATAAACCCCACATACCTAAATTTCTTGACTTATGAAGACAGTTTGAATCTTGAGACTTGAGGGATGAATTTGTGTGAGATAAACCCTAATCTTGATGTTCTTGAAGATAGAAGGAGGAAAAATCATTATTTGATAGAGGAATAAAGGAAAATAATGCCTCTTTGAGGGTTATAGGTCATGGATGGGAAGTTACAAGAGAGAAAAAGACCAAAAATCCCTTAGCTGAACTTTACAGAAATTGGTCGTCAGTCTTTACCACTCAACCATGTGACTCGTATGGAAAGGTACGACTATGCCCCTCAACTCGTAAGCTTGGAAAAATCTAGGAAGGTACACAGTGGCCAATATACGAGTCCCACCTACAACTAGTATCATATTTACATGACTCTTAGCCCCCCACTAGTAGCTTGGTCAGAATCTCAGGGAGTCTATACTGATGGACTAACGACTTACCTTCATAAGACTCGTATCCTACTTTACAACTTCAAGGGGCCAAGTCGTACCTACAATAGAACGTCCACAATGCCTTATTGCCTAACATACGACTACAACATACCACTCATATGTTGTACGTACGACTCAAGGGAGAAGTTGTATGAAATATAGAAACTTCTAGACACGGGGTATTACAGGTAGGGAATTTAAATAGGAAAAAGACCAAAAAGCCTTTCACTCTTAGGTGAATAAAATAAAGGCTACACGATTTTTACACCTAGGTGTGCCATGCTTCTTATCGTGGAGACTATCCTTCATGCCATGCCAATATCACTGAGGTTGTCCTCCATGACATGGCGATATCGCAGAGGCACATTACCTCTGTGCCATACTAATATCACGGAGGGTAACCTTCATGACACTGTAAAAATAGAGGCTTACTGCCTCAGAATTTGAAAATGACCCCGAATCTTACCAAAAATTCTTAAACTCTTTTGAGATACCCTACTTACATACCTGAACATCTTTTAAGTCAAAAAATGATGTTTCAAATACGGGAAGACAAAAATAAAATTCTCAAAATTTTGAGGGTGTCACAGTGAATGGTTATGACACTTATCTATGGATTGAAATTATCATTTTAGGGGTCTTTAAACATATGATGAATAGGAAACTTATCTAGGAACTTGTGGGGTATTATATTGATGAAGATAAAAGAGGATTAGTGAAGGACATTTACAGATTGGCTAACTTGGGAGTTCCTCTTTTACACTCTGAAGATGGGGGAGTTATTATTCAGGAAGTGGTCAAATCATTTCTTAGTGTTGAGGTGAAGGATAAGCAAGCTTTAGATCCCATACTTATGCAAATTAAGGATGATGTGCGTCAGCAAAAGGTAATGACTTTCCATATTGGGGGAGATGGTATTCTGAGGTACCAAGGTAGGTTGTGTGTTCTCGATGTTGATGGGTTGTTGGAAGGAAGCTGACTGAGGCTCATGATTCCCGATATACAGTTCATCCAAGTTCTACTAAGATGTACCATGACTTGAAGGAGATATATTCGTGGAATAATATGAAGATGGATGTAGCAAATTTTATTGATAAGTGTATAGTTTGTCAGCAAGTTAAGGTTGAGAACTTGAGGCCTGATGGCATATCTCAAGAGATAGAGTTGCCTATGTAGAAGTGGGTGATGATTAATATGGATTTCATTACCGATTTTCTACGGTCTCGAAATCAGTATGATTCAATTTGGGTCATTGTGAATAAGATGATTAACTCCGCTTACTTTTTACTTGCGAAGACAAACTACATAGGAGAGGATTATGCGAAGTTGTTTATTCAAGAGATTGTGAAGTTGTACGGTGTGCTAGTTTCCATCATCTCAGACAGAGATACACAGTTTTTATCTCACTTATGGTGTTTGTTTCGGAAAGGTTTGGGCAAATATATGAACCTTAGCACCACTTCCTACCCTCAAATAGATGGACAAGCAGAGCGTACTATTCAATCTTTAGAGGATAAGATAAGGTTCGGTGTGATTGACTTTTAAGGGAAGTTGGGTGGATCACTTGCCTTGTTGAGTTTGTGTACAATAAAAATTACAATTCGAGCATTTAGATGGCTTCTTTTGAGGCTATTTATGGTAGGAGGTATAGGTCTTTTATTGGATGGTGTGAGGTTGGTGAGACTATATTATTTTGTCCTGACTTGGTTCACCAAGACATAAAGAAGGTGAAAGTGGTTAGAGAAAGACTTAAGACTACTCAGAGATGCAAAAGTCTTATGCGGATGTGAGGCGAAGAGAATTGGAGTTTGAACTAAATAATTGGGTATTCTTGAAGGTATCTTCTATGATATTAGTCATGATATTTGGGAAGAAGGGGAAACTCAGTCCTTGTTTCGTTGGTCCATACTAAATTTTGAGAAGAATTGGGAACATTGATTATGAGTTAGATTTTCTTGCGAGTTTGGGTTTGATTCATCTCGTGTTTCATGTGTCCATGCGAAAAAAGTGTGTGGGTGATCATTACTTAATAGTGCCTGTTGAGGATATTAGTTCTACGGATTGCTTGTCTTATAAGGAAGTCTCAGCTGAGATATTGGATAGGTAAGTTCATATATTGAGGACCAAGGATATAGCTTCGATGAAGGTCCTTTAGAGAAACCAAAAGGTAGAAGAGGCTACATGGGAAGCTGAGGAAGATATGAAGGCTAAATATCTACTCTTGTTCCCTAGGTGGATGAAAGTGCTTAAAATATTAGTTTCATTTTTCTCTTGTCATTTTTTGAGTTTGTCATTTGATTCTGGTGTATTCTTGCTACTCCCGTACTAAAAATGTTCTAACTCACCATTGGGGGATGAATGATCCTAAAGAGGGGATAATGTAAAACCCTTAAAAATTTTAATCAATTTATTTTTGACCTTTCCGTATTCGTAATATCAATTTTTGATTTGTTTTATGTTTAGAGATGTTAAAAGGGTAATTTGGAAAAGTTTTAGAATTTTCAAAAAGGGTTTGGGGCTATTTTAGAACTTTGAGACAGTAAGCCTCCGTGCTATCGCCGTGTCACCCTCCGCGATTTGGCGTGGCATGGAGGATAACCTCCGTGATGATTCCGTGCCACGCCAAGGTGTAATATTTGTTCAGTATTATTTTTTTCACTTAAGGGTAAGGGGTTTTTGGTCTTTTCACCTTTTCCACGACTTTTAAACATAAAGTAGTCTCATTTTCATCATTTTTCAAAGATCAAATCTCCCTATTTCACTTTCAAACACAAAACCCAATAATATTCAAGGATTTCACTGTGCATTCATCATCCGGGCTCCAAACTTCAAATTGATTACAGATTCTTGTGTGTTTCAGGCATGTATCTCTTCCCTAAATTAATTTTATACAAAAACAAATGTTAAATTGTTGTCCATGTAGTTTAATTGTTGGATTTTGAATATGGGTTGAGGGATTTGGAATGGTTGTTTCATGAATTGAGTTCCTATTATTTTGAATTGATTATTTATACTTTGTTCTCATGATTTTGAACTAAATAAATCCATGGGTGTGGGAATTGGGATGAGGAACATGGGTTTCCCTAAATTTTATGGTTCAATAATTTGGAATTGGCTTTAACCTCAACCCAACTTGCGAAATTGGTTTTGAAATATGGACATATACATAATCTACTTCACTTTTGAAACCTTGCATTGTATAAAAGGTAAATGGAACATAAATTGTCTTTGAAAGGACTCGATGGCCATGGATTGATTTTAAATTGGAAACTTTGAAGTCAATTTGGCTAATTGATTTTGGTATGGCATAATGGAATTGGCTTGCAAGCTTAACTTTATTTGGTACGATGATACCAATGGTAAATGCCTAATTAAAAGACTCTTTGGTTGATGGATGGAATATGTGTGTAAATGGTTTTAATTTGGGCTTAAAGGGAGTTGTGTAGCTCACCGTGGAAGGTGGAGATCTCGGGGGGACTGATACTGGAAACCATGGTTGCCAGCGTGAGGGTCCTTATGGTCGTGTGCATATTCATACATTATATACATATATATATATATATGTATATATATATATATATATATATATATTTGGAATGGTTGGAGCCTTGGTGGCTTTGGCCCTTAATAACGCTTAACTCACTCCCATAATCAAGGGGTGAGGCAGTCATTGTCAAGTAACCCAATGTAAATTGTGGTCGAATCTAAAGGAGTGAATGTTATAGACTTCCAAAGGTTATTGGGATTGCTAATGGAAACAACATGTATAATTAAATGGGGGGATTTTTTTGGAAACTTTTTCACTATAACCTTTAACAAGCAGTTAATAATCGGTATCTTTGATTTGATTTCAAGGTTTAAAGAAATCTTGGGATTATGAGTCCTTAGAGGTAAATCATGTGGGATAATGTTGATTTATTATTGAATTTAGTTGTTAATTAACAGATAGGCTAGGTCTAAGATCATTGGGGCCAATCTTTCAATAAAACTCGAATGATTTCACCCATTGGCTCTTTCGAGCACCTAACAAATGTGGAGCTTATATAACCACCCAAAACCTCAACCAAACATACCTATTTCTAGGATGATGCTCTTGACATGATTTACACTCCATAAACACTTATTTCTAAGATTGCAAAAGGTAGTAAACCATAGGCTTAGTTGTTCACCATTACTTTGTCCCCCGATAACCCTCTTTCGAGGATGTTATGGGTTACCTAATATTTACTTAAATCCCTCTTTCGAGGATGACAAAGGGTTTCTAGAGCTTGGATATTTCACTCATCAAACCCATTTGTATATTTGGAGTTTTCACCCATCAAATTGCATCACATAAGCTCAAGCAATGGTGAAATCAATACTCAACAACTAAAATCCATGCAAACACAAAAATACCCACACACATAACTACACTCTAGTTCAACATAATCCCATGACCAAATTACTTAGCTACTCATGAAGAAAGTAAAGAGAAATATACCATATGGGTCATTCAAATCATTCATTCTTCACCAAGAAACTAAGAAATTGAGCCTCCAAAATTAATTACACACTTGCCCAATTAGGGTTTCAAGCTTAGAGTTAAAAAACTATCTTCTTAAGTAAGTGGTAACCTAAAGAAAAAGGTTTTTTTCTTATATAGGACCTTGGATCCGTCTAGAGGAAATTATAAAACTGCCCAAGGTCGCACTCCCGCATAACCGCGATCGCATAGGGTTGCCCGCGATCACGACCAATAAGCCCGCGATTGTTATTCGCGATTGCTCTCTGATGATCAGCTTGTCTGCTAGCGACCGCGGTTGGTGTTCTGTGACCGCGGTACCTGAGGGTCATCTGATGTAGGTCCTCTAATGCACTCTTTTGCTCCCTTTGGATCATTTTAAGCTCCAACCCTCGTCTTTCTATATTTTCAACTCTATATCTGCAAAGAGAGGATATTAGTGCATTTATAACTTAAGAATGTCTCAATATATGATACAAACATGATAGTGTGAGTGCATAATTAGTGCGAACGAGTGGTAGGATTCCCACTCATCAACACCCCCAACTTAAACTCTTGCGTGTCCTCAAGTAACACTACCTTTTCCATAAGACACTCTCCATGTATGCCCTCATTTATGTTTCCGATGATTAAGAATATTACCACTTGGTTGCCACTATAAAAAGCTTTTTACGCATGGGAAAAAGAATTTTACGACACTCCCATCATAAAATAGAGTGACGAAGGATTCAATGAACTTTGAGGAGCAACTATGTGGCAACTATTAATACTCTAAAAATGACTCTCATGTTTACTACAATCTTTCTATACCTTTGCTTATCTTATTGTGCAAAACGTGACAAAATCACTCACCTCAACTAGTCCACATGCCTTGTCACAAGAAAGAGAATTTCTGCACACCTAACTACCAAATATATAACAAGGAACTTTTAAGTGCAAAACTCTCCCCTCACAAAAGAAATCTCAAGGTAACAAGTGTCATGCCATAGGCTTGCCCCTATATTTAATCGCCACTACAAATAAAGTAAATGTTTGGAGATCTCAAAGGGATTTCTAAGCTTGTAATGTAGGTTTGGGGTAGGGTAGGAAATCATTTAAGGATAACACGGCTACACCCTCACCTTGAACATTTATATCACACTTTACACTTCCTTTTTCCGACTAAGAGACACTCTTCTTTATATTTTTTCTTTTTGTATGCCTATCTTTTTGCATCCTTTATTCACCATTTTTTTTTCTTTTACTTCCCCTTTCTTGAACTTTTGTGCAATTCATTCTTTTATGGGATCCTTTCTTTTTCTAAACAATTACTTTCAACACTTAAGCATATTTGGCACTTTACTAATACTTCGTAACCCCAAACTTACTTTATTCGATCTTCATCACCCCAACTTAGGATTTTAGCCTCAAGTTGCATTTTCAAGTTCAAGGAGGGTATGGTTCAAGAGAGAAATAGAAATGATAGTTCACGGCTTGTAACGTGTTTGCCAAAGAAAGGTTAGAAGGCTCAAAGTGGGTACTAGGGATTACAATTATGCACGGTTAGGCTTTTTAGGCTAGTGTGGGATCCAAAATCACAAGGACGGCCTAAGATCATTTCTCCAACCAAATACAATCAAAATTAGCTTTAAAAGACTACCAAGGCAAGTTCTAGATAACATAAGTGTACAAGAGATGTAGATAATTACGCTCACACACATGGCATGCAAAGTTGTCAAGGGGGTTCAATTGTTCTACCCGCTCGAGACAAAGATGAGGTACTCCATATTTTTTCGTAGTAAAATTTTGGAGTCATTGAAAGAGCGAGAATGTTTTCATAAAGTTGCTCACGTCCATGCCTTCAAAATTTTGCAAAAATTTTTAGATGGGGGGGAAGGGTTGTTTGCTTATATATCCAAACCACACATGTTTTGCTAATCATGGCTACAACCCAAGCTATAGTCTCACATTGCAATTATAATGCGGGCAAAATTAAATTCCTATATGGTTACTAAGACTTCACCAATGGGTGTAAAGGCGAATCCAGATCATCGATGCCACAGGTATTCAGACTTTCCTTGCATCTATGGTTAGAAACCCAATTACGACTCGTTCATTAAAGTGGAAATAAAATAATAACTCAAGGACAAAGTACTTAATTTACGCACATGTAGGAACCGTCAAAGTGTCCGAATATTACAACCAGAATGCAACTAAGGATCATCAAAAGGAGCAGAAAAATATGTAGGCATATCAACAATACAAGCCCAATTCAAATGAACAGGAAAATAATGAATCAGGAAACACCCCAACTGAACAGGTGGCAGTATCCCTACTGCCTAAATAATCAAGGATACTAAAGAGATAAGGGTTCTCCATGAAACCCCATCAAGGACTGCTATCATTCCCCATTTCGACATCATTATCATTCTTCCTCGAGAATGTGTCATTCCTGTATAAAAAAACTTGAGCAAAAGTGTGAGGAAATTTAGAGGGGAAGGTTAGTGCATCAATTTTGCTGTGGGGTCCACTATCGCAGTTAGCCACCCGCGATCGCGGACAGGTGGGATACCGCAATAGCATTTGGGGGACCGCAATCGCAATAACTGAGGGTATTTTTGTTCTGCTATTTTTCCCCTACCCAGATTTCTCTACTAATCCCTAGATTTATTCACATGAAAACTATGAAAATAAGATAAAAAGGATACAAGCCATCTACATGGAAATTGTGAGTTGCCACCCACACAGAGCCTTAGTTATAGTCTTGGTACGACGTTTATTTTCATTAATTTTGTCAAGGGGGTCCGCAAGTCCCTACTTATCAAACTCTCCTTCATCAGTTAACCTTTCGACAAGTCTTTCCACCTCTTACTTCTCATTGTCGGCTAAACCTTAGGGTAACTTCTCTTTTGACTTAGTGCGGGGTATATTTATTCCCAAGCCTTCTTCCAAGAACTCTACCTTAGCTTTTTCACCTCACGCCTGATTTGCCAAATCTTGATCATCGCTTTTGGGGTTGGCAACTGTGTCACTAATGGAGATCCCCTTGGGTGTGGCATTTAGTCGTGTGAAGATTTGTCCCATTTGGGTTACCAACTTTTTGATAGAGGCTGAATGAGAGACCATAGTTTGATAGAGTGAAAGGAAGTCCTCTTTTAATTCACAAACCATTTTGTTCGTTTCTTCAACTCGATTCAAAATTCTTGCAAGGATATCCTCTGTTCCACATCTATCAGCGTCAATGGAGCTTGAATCCTTGCTAGAAGCCCGATAGTGGTGGGGCACAAAATAGCAATATTTATGCTCCCGGTCTCTCCAAACTTGACTACCAACCCAATTCATCCAATCTTGATTCCTACCTTACCTACGATAGGTCGGGTGGGAATCCTCTGAGGGGTTTGCTAAATACCGAATTTCTTCTTCATCCTTGCCATGGTCTTTTGGTGGAGCACCCATGACATACTTGGTTAGAAGTTCAAGTTAAGTCAAGATCTTTGCCAAGGTTTTCTCTTGCTCGTCGCGTCGCTTTTGTTGTTCCTTGCTAACTATGGACTTGGGTGAAGAGCTATTGGAGATGTTGTAATCTCGGGTATGTCGTTCCCGATTTTGATTAGTTACCTCTCTCAATATTTTTGTAGCCGCATTGAAATGCAAGTTTAAGAAAGACACTTCTGCCGCATTGTTTACCATTATTTGGTTCGTAAGCTCAAGTGCCCGATAGAATATTTGGAGAAGTGTCTTCCCCGGAATCTCGTGGTTTGGGTATTGGGCTAACTTCTAATGAAATCTCTTCCACACTTCGTAAAGTGGTTCCCCGCTCCTTTGTCTATTAATTCATAATTTTAATTTTTGGTTGATAGACCTTGGAGGGATGAGAGTATTGATCTAAGAAAATCTTTATAAGTTCACTCCATGAAGTGATTGAAGTCGTAGGGAGTAAGCGGAACCACAACAATGCTTCACCCATTAGTGAGAACGGGAATAGACAGAGCCGAAAGGCCTTTTGAGTGGTACATAGAATGTTAAATGGTGTGCACACCTCCAAAAAGTTCCTTAAGTGAACATATGAGTCTTCATGTGCTTGATCCCCTTATAGCCCTTTTATTTGCAACACATGAAGCATGGTACTAGTCACATGGAACGTCCCGCCCTCATGATGAGGTGGGGTACGATTTTCGTTAGCGTGACCCCTATTATTTAAGTTTCTCTCTCCCAAAGTATCATCGGATGGTTCCACATGATTAGTGCCTTCACTCATGGTTTCGTTTATGCTAGAATTACCTACAAAAGATTCAAAAACAACAACGAAAATAAAGTGTGACACTCCAAATTCTCCCAAGTAATAATAACATCGCACAAGCAAAATCTACACTTCACTCCCCGATAACGGTGTCATTTTGATAACGCTTAAATCACTTCCATAATCAAAGAGTGAAGCGGTCGTTGTCAAGTAACCCAATTTGAATTGGGGTTGAATCTCAAGGAGTGAATGCTATAGACTTCGAACCTATGGGTATTCCAATTACTATAAGGTTGCCCGGAATGCTAAAGACAAAGACCTGTATAATTAAATGGGGGGATTTGTTTGGAAACTTTTTCACTGCAACCTTTAACAAGTAGTTTATAATCGGTATCTTCGATTTGATTTCAAGGTTTGGAGAGATCTTGGGATTATGCGTCCTTAGAGGTAAATCATGTGGGATAATGTTGATTTATTATGGAATTTAGTTGTTAATTAACGGATAGTCTAGGTCTAAGATCATTGGAGTCAATTTTTCAATAAAACCCCAAGATTTCACCCATTGAATCTTTCGAGCACCTAACAAGTGTAGAGTTTATATAACCACCTAAAACCTCAACCAAGCATCCCTATTTCTAGTATGATGCTCTTGACATGATTCACACCCCCTAAATACTTATTTCTAAGATTGCAAAAGGTAGTAAACCATAGGCTTAGTTGTTCACCATAGCTTTGTCCCCTGATAACCCTCTTTCGAGGATGTTATGGGTTACCTAATATTCACCTAAATTCCTCTTTTGAGGATGACAAAGGGTTTCTAGAGCTTGGAGCTTTCACCCATCAAACCCATTTGGAGATTTGGAGTTTTCACCCATCAAATTCTAACGCATAAGCTCAAGAAATGGTGAAATCCATACCCAACAACTAAAATTCATGCAAACACAACAATACCCACACACAATTACACTCTAGTTCAACATAATCCCAAGACCAAATTACTTAGCTACTCATGAAGAAAGTAAAGAGAAATATACCATATGGGTCATTCAAAGCATTCATTCTTCACCAAGAAACTAAGAAATTGAGCCTCCAAAATTAATTACACACTTGCCCAATTAGGGTTTCAAACTTAGAGTTAAAAAACTATCTTCTCAAGTAAGTGGTAACCTAAAGATAAAGGTTTTTTTTTTCTTATATAGGGCCTTGGATCCATATAGAGAAAATTACAAAACTACCCAGGGTCGCACTCTAGCATAACCGTGATCGCGTGAGGTTGTCCATGATCGCGACCAACGTGATCGCGATTGTTATCCGTGATTGCTCTCTGATGATCAGCTTGTTTGCCAGTGACCACGGCCGGTGGTCCGCGACCGCGTTACCTGAGGGTCATCTGTTGTAGGTCCTCTAATGCACTCTTTTGCTCTCTTTGGATCATTTTAAGCTCCAAACCTCATTTTTCTATCTTTTCAACTCTATATCTGTAAAGAGAGGATATTAGTGCATTTATAAGCTGCGAATGTCTTAATATTTAATACAAACATAATAGTGTGCATGTATATTAGTGCGAATTAGTGGTAGGATTCCCATTTATTAGGGCTTCTTCAGATTTCTTCGATTCATGCGGTTAACACATACTAGGGCCCTTTCAGTAGGCGGAGCTGACCCCATAAAGCCCGTAGGTGCCCTTAGGATAGGTAGAGCTATACAGTCTAAGATAAGGGTTTTAAATATCATGCTTAAACCTTATTCCCTATCCTAGCATCATATATATATATACAATGTGTGCATGTGGTTTAGTTTGGTTTTGGACATGCTATTATTTTATTCTCATCCTAAGTTACATGCTAGTACTTATCTCACTGACCGTCCTAGGACACTATATTGTTTCATAATGTAGGGTCTGAAGACACTTCTTTTACTCCTGTGCAGTGTTAGGTGGATTAGCACGTTTGTTGAGTTGCTGTGAAGTGGTGAGCCTCCATCCTTCAGAAGGCCTTATCATTTCATTTTTCTTTTAGTACTTACTTCGTATTTTGGATTCTTTTGGTCATAGTCGGGGTCATGTTCCGACTTCATTTGGTATTCTAGTTCTAAAGGCTATTGTCAACAGATGTGGGTTGGTTGGTTATTTTTTTTACTCTTGGTTTTACTGAGTCATTTATTCATCTTCTTATTACTGTTCAGTTGGCTTCTGCATTGTTGTTGTTGTTGTTATTATTATTATTATTATGCTTTTGAGGTTGGATTAAGGGGGTGGTTTTCGGTCCATGGTGGACTTGAGATAACCATCATAGCCTAACCCTGGTTCGGGTTGTGACAGAATACAAGTTATGGTGGGATTAGTTATGATGGGATAAGTTATACTGGGATAAGTTATGCTGGGATTAACTATGCTAAAATTATTTCTTGTTGAGTGTTTGATTTGTTGTATTCAAAATAATATGCATTGTATAATTTTAAAGAATAAGTTAATTGATTACAAAAATACCCTCCATCTTAATTAGCTTTTTTTATATATATAATTTCTTTTCAAGCTTTAAGTATTCATTCTTAAAAATAAAACCTCCATCTTATTTAGTTTAATTTTTTGTGTGTGCGTATTTCCATGGTTATGTCGTGTATATTTAAAAATAAGACTTTCATCTTATTTAGCTTAAATTTTTTCATGTGTTCCTTCCCATGATTATGTTGTATGTGTTTAAAAATAAATTTTATATCTTATTTAGTTTGAAATAAAATTTCTAGCTTAAGTTTGTTAAAGTAAAAAAGAGATTTGTTGTTTATGTCAATTTATTTTTAAATACATATCACTTATATATTATAAAATATTAAATTCATTTTAACTGATATACAATATCAATTTTCAAGTAATTAAAAAACTATTTAATTTAAAATATGTATTCAATAATGCAGTCAACATATTTATTATTCTTAAGAAAAATCAAAATATATAAATAAACATAATAATAGTCACATAAATTCAACATATAACATATTCATAAATAAAAAATATATTTATATCGTGTGATTTTTTTAATAAAAAATATGAAGATTTATCATAAAATAATGAGTAGTGGAGATTGTGAATGTTATTATAAATGATATGAAAAATATTGTGAATATGCATGGATGTGAAAAGTAATTATAAAAAGGATTGGGAGGTACTTTTGTTATTTCAACTACTTTATCAAGGATAACTTATTCTAATATTACTATATCATCAAGAGGGAGGGATAATTTATCCCGGTACTAATTAATAATTTTAAGATAAGTTATTCCAAGTTGTACAACCAAATAAGAAATTATGAGACACTAAAATTTTATTTCAAGATTATTTATTTGTATCCCTCACACCAAATAATTTCTAAGTTCTAAATATCAATAAATAAACAATTCTTGATATAAAAAATAAAACAAATATAAAATAATAAATTATGTCTTGAACAAATATTTTAGGCATATCCGATATGCGATATAAGAGTAATTCACATGATTTGAGCAGAGCTGAATAATGAGAAAGTTGCATTAACTGACCTGCTGACTCCATCTACACTTCATTCCTGTAAAGCCGATCTGTTTCCTGTGATTCCGTTAAATAGCCTCTTCAAGTCTACTTTTTAATTAAATATACTATATAAAAAAAAATTCTTAGCAAAATGACCCATTTGAATATTAAAATTTATTTGTGATTTAAAATTTATTCAGAAATTTTAAAAGTTACAAATTAGTCCACAAATCACCAACTTACAAAATTTAAACAAAACTTTTCCCGTCAAAATCTTTTAAAAAATCGACAAATTAATTCAAAATTCGATTTACGATAGATAAATGTATTATCTATCCAGCCGATACATGAACAGATTGATTATCGATCCGACAGATCGATTATTAATTCGAACATTATATGGACAGATTGATTATCGATTCGATCAATACATGGACATATCGATTATCTATCCGACAGACCGATTATCGATCTGACCGCAATTATACATCGGTCTTCTATGTTATTCAACAGCTAATTGATTATAGTAATTTGTCCGACAGATTAATCATCGATCATTTCTTATTCGACAGATTAATCATCAATCTCTTTTTATTCGACCGATTACATATATATACAATTTTTTTTTTAAATAGTACTAGAATTAAAGAAGAGTAGAAAACTTACAAATTTGGGAGGAGATAGAACATTTAGAAATAAAATACGAGCTTTAAAAATAAGAAAGTTGATGAAACAATGAGTTTTCAGTAAGAATGAAGGAGAAAAAAATTAAGAGGGAAATAAGTAATTTGAACTTGAAAAAATGGGTTAGGATTTTATGTTTTCGGTATATTTGTAAATAGCTTTCATAGTTTTAGATGTACTAGTGTAATCGCGCGTGTCTCACACGTATAACTTTTGATTATTTAAAGTTAGACTATTTTATCTATTGTGACGGTTTTTTAATGGAATATAAAAAGTTCAAATCACTTTCCACTGATCCTTCACACTTTAATATAATAATGTAAACATAATATATATTTTATTTTTTACATATATTTTATTATAAATACGTACATATTTTACCACCAAAAGTTTTAAGTGGTTAATGGATCATCAGTTTTACGTTTGTCATGCAGTATCTCTTTTCTTTGTTGCTAGTGTAGTATTATTATTCCTTTTTTTTTTATATTTAAAATCTTTTCTTAATTTTAAAGTTAAATCTTTGTTCACTTACTTAAAATTTCTAAAAATTTGGTACTTCTCATATTTTTCTTACTCTAACTCTTTCATATTTATTTCTATATTTTTAAAAAGTTCTTAAAATCACCTTAGAATTCTTAAACTAATGAAAAGAGTATTAATTATCATTAATTTTGATGACTTCTAATAATAATAATAAAAAGTTTTACTATAAATATTTAATTAATTTTTAGTTTTTAAATATTAAAAAAATAGTGAAAAAATAATTTTGTCTAAATATAAAATTTTAATGAAGGACAGAAAGTTCAAATAAAATTTCTAAGATCCATAACATTTTTAATATAATATAAATTATTATAGTTTAATTCTTCACAAAAGTTATTTTTATTTTATTTTAAAATGAGACTGTCATTTTGCTAATTGAACCCTCGAAATGCTTATTAGCGATTTTTTCTCTTTTTCCCCTTTCTGCGTTACTCTCGCATTATATATTACTTGTATTAATATATTAATTCAATTCAATCCCCATTTTAAAACCAACAATCAGATCACTATTCACCAAATCCTCCATTCTAAATTCTGCCAAAAAAAAAAAAAAAAGAAGCCATCTTTGAAGACTCTATTTGAAGCTTCAAGAATCACTCTTTCAGGTCAGTTTCTCTTGTAAAGACGTAAAATTTTATGTGGGTATTCTTCAAATCTATGTTCTATAAATTTATTCAATATTTTTGGTGATTCTTTTGCATTTGTAATAATAATTATGTGCTAAAATACAGCTTTGATGGAATAATTCCTAGCTTTGTCTTCATTGCTGAGGATTTTTATGTAAAGATCTCGGATGCTTTTGGAACAAATTTGTGACGCGATCTGCATTATGGTTTGATGGGAGGGACCACTATTGTGCTTAGATTTATATGTGTAACTCAATACTGTTCATTCAATTTCCATTTTATAGTTTTATTTAAATGATGATATGGGATTTAGAGAGTTTGTTCAACTACTGTAGACTTGCGAACTAGTCACTCTGCTCCATAGTTGTGTCCTTTTTTTCTCTCCAAGAGTCAGCTAATGATCTTTAACTAAGATTTTTAAATGTAAAAGGACAGCCCTGTGCACTAAAGCTCCCGCTATGCGCAGGATCCAGGGAAGGCCCCCACCACAATGGTGTATTGTATGCAGCCTTATCTTGCATTTCTGTCAGAGGCCGACCTCCTGGTCACATGGCAACAACTTTACCAGTTACTCCAAGGCTTCCCTTCAAAAATGTCTTTTATCTTATTTGGATGGTGAAAATTCTGGGATATAGATTACTTCTGGTCTAGTGTCGAAAGTTAAAATTTGTGTTTTCAAAAATTTAGTTAATCCATGTCAGTATTACCATCCAAAGGAAAAAGGGTACTAAAATTAGATAGGAGAAGTGCGTGGTCAATGAAGTGGGTTGGGCACCGCGAGGCCTCAGGTTCAAATCCCAACAGAGACAAACACGCTAGGTGATTTCTTCTCATTTGTTCTAGCGAGCCTTGGTGGACAGAGTTACCTAGTACCTCTACCTTGTGGGAGGTGGCAAGAATCCCGTGAATTAGTCGAGGTGCGTGAACACCATGGTAATCATAAAAAAATAGATAGGATAAGTGTCTTGGAGACTAAGGGTTAATCTGGTCGGTACTATGATATAGCTTAGTCGTCATGAGTAATGAACCCATGGGAGGAAGTCTAACTCGGGACTTAATATTGTGAGTATGCGTCTTTTGAGAGTGAGCGAGAGTGTGTGTGTGTGACAGAGAGAGAGAGAGAGAGAGAGAGACAGAGAGAGTTTATCCGAGAGAAGACTTGTTAATGATCCTCCAACGATACTTTTAGTTTTATTTTTTTTTTTCTTCTGAATCAATAGTGAATTTTGAAATTCTGAGCATTCAGGTTCCATACCAATAATTGTATGATAGACCTGAGTGTAATAAACTTCAATTCCATGTGGTTTCTGTTAGCAGTCCTGTCTTCCATTGACGTATATATAATGGATACAACAATATCAGTTTTTACCAGTATGCTGAGAGATGCATCTGATTGGGTGACATGGATATCTGAGGCTCCGTTTGCGAGAGCTGTGGTGTTTGGAGTTAACATTGGAGGTATTTTCCCTATCCATAAGACAGCTATTGTTGTTAAACTAGATGACCTCTGTGAAAGAACACATATTCTTTTGCCTCTTGATCCTGCAGGGCATCTATTTGTGGAGGGTCTTCTCCTGGTGGTCATCCTTTTCCTGCTATCGCAGAAAAGTTATAAACCACCCAAAAGACCATTGACAAAGAAGGTTTGTCAGATCTTCCCTTGTCACACCTAAATTATCCACCGGTTCTATGTTTGTTTCTTGCTTTATTCTGTTAGTTCATCTTTTGTTCTTCCTTACTCTCTGGAATTTTCTCATAGTTGTTTGGGACTGAGGCGTTATTATTGTTGTTTGTTTGATTTTCTCATTCATATAAACAGAGTTGCCTCCATGTTGAAGGTCTATGCTGTATTTCATTTTAATGAATTGCTCTTCCTCATTTCCAGGATGATATACGTAAGAGGAAAAGATAGTGGGAGAGAAAAACATTGTATTACAATACACTCCCATCTTCCAGTTTCTGATTTGTTTAGTTAAATGATTATCTTATCGGAAAGTGATCAAGGAAGGAATCCAGATTTGAAGACCGGAAATTTCTGATAAATATTCAGAACACACAACTTTTAGCTGGCTCGCTTTAAAGTTGCAAAAGTCTTATGATTAAGGCCACAAAAGATAATAAAAGTAGCAACTTAAAAGAACTTACATTCTTATAAGAATAGCATAATCCTTTTATAAGCTGCTGCATTCAACACTCTCTAAAAGAAAAGCTCCTCCAACTTAAAGATGTTAGACTCTTCTTTTTCCAGGAAATTGTAGATTTCTCCATATCTTATTCTCTAAACTGCAAGGTGCTTGGGAAAATGATCCATGAACTTGTAAATTAATGAACTTCAACTTTCTATTTGCTTTTGCAAATCTTTATCTTGATCATTGTATAGTGGTTGGTGCCATCTGGTGCTAATATAATTTCCACGTTTGGATGTGAATAGGTAGGAGGTAGGCTTCTTATTTACAAGTATAGATGTCTTTCCTTGGCATCATGTGCATTATTATCAATGCTGGGTCCTTTCGTACTTTATGTACTCTCTCTTTCCCAATTTTTGGAACACTTTCCTTTTCAGTCCCTCCAGAAAGAATGTCACCTTTCCTTTACCTTTTTACCATTGATGAAATGCTTTATAGCGATACAAATGGTCAATGAGTTTTTTAGACCACAAATTTCAGGAGTTTGCTTGTCTTTCATAAATGTTGTGCCAAGTCAAATGGTGCCACATAAAATGGGACCGGAGGGATTATTTAATAAATGGAGGATATGGATATTTATTTGCTTTGGTGATTGTTAAAATAAAAAGAAATGTTATTTGTATCTTTTCAGCATTTGCTTGCAAGTGGTTGCAATGTTGTCTATCTTCAATGCAGCATGCTTCTTGAATACATTCAAGCTGATGAACGTGTGTGCTTTGATTTTTAGGAAATAGATGAACTGTGTGATGAATGGGTACCAGAACCTCTTATTCCCACCATTACAGATGAGATGAAATCGGAGCCCCCAGTACTTGAAAGGTGGAAATACTCTTTCATTTGAAATGCTAAAGCATATACCTCCTTGTTGGGTTCTATTGTCAGTATTCTGCATTTTATCTCCTCATTTCTCTAATTATGTCTTTTACTGCCGTAAGATTCTACTCTCACTTAAGTGGGAGAAACCTGCCAAAAGATGTGGGAACCAATTCAAATGTCACGCTGTTGTATATTGTGGGAGCCACCTCGAGACCCTCTAGGGGTCACCTATAGAATCTCTTTTTTCTTATGATCTGATGATCCTGAACTGGGCCTAACTAAAAAAAAAAAGGTAGCACGGTGTAGTAAAGCTATTGCTATGCGCGAGGTCCGGGGAAGGGTCAGACCGCAGGGGCCTAACAAGTGTGTTAGAACTTCTTGGGGGGGCATTAGAATTGATTTATGGCTTTGGTTCCTCTTATTAAGGATTCGGGCTCAAGCTTATTAGGTTAAAAAGGATGAGACTCAACTGATGACAAGGGATGGAAATCAATGAGTTGATTGGGATTTTAAAAGCCGTTGACACTAAAAAAGAGTCATTGAACCTGCAATCACAATAGGAGAAAAATCTAGATAAGCGCTAATTGTATAACACATCTACCTGTGCCCTTTTGGGATTGAAGAATTAAAAAAGAAAATATATGCAAGTTTGGCTTGTTAACCCCAACAATCAGGAAGATTAGCTTAGGTTAAGTCAAGTTCGTGAAGATCGTGACCCTCCAATCCTTCAGCTTCCCCATCATGAGCTACTTTGATTAATTGTACTCAGTACCAACAGTATAGCTTCCTTCAAAGAAACCCTACATATTTCTATGACTGTTTTTTTTATTTACTTGAGTTCTCTTTGTCTAATTGCTTACAAGTTCTAGTAATGCAGCGCTGCAGGTCCTCATACAACTGTCAATGGCAAGGTGGTGGTAAATTTTACTTCAGCCAATTACCTCGGATTATTAGGAAATGAAAAGTTACTTGTAAGAAACCCTTCTCTTAAATATTTTGAATTGTCAATCTATATTTTGCATTTTGGTGCTTAATTGCCAAATTTATCATTACCTAATGTCGTATATCAGGAGACATGTACCAGGGCATTGGAGAAATATGGTGTAGGTTCTTGTGGTCCTCGTGGATTCTATGGAACAATTGGTATAATATGATATTCCTTAGTAGGGAGTTAGTTTTTTTCTTCCGCGGTGCTTGCTAATTTCCACTTTCTCTTTTGGAAGGCCCAACCTCATCATTCTTTATTTCATGCAGATGTTCACCTTGATTGTGAGTCTAGGATAGCTAATTTTCTTGGAACTCCTGATTCTATACTCTACTCTTATGGACTTTCTACCATGTTCAGTGCAATTCCAGCATTTTGCAAGAAGGGCGATGTCATTGTTGCGTAAGTTTTTTTCATTCTTTTCATGTTGATTTTTGATATCTTTTTTATAAAAAAAAAAAATGAACCAGGCTGTAGAATAGATATTTTCTGAACGGATCCTTACACAGGATGAAATATCTTCTTTGGGGTAGGAGGAAGGGATTATCAAGGAACCAGGCTGTAGAATAAAATTTCGACGTGGCTGTAGTGTCGTCAAGTCTTCTATAAGGAAAAATTAAGCTGATGTTCATATATGGAATTCATTAAGAATCTACCTCCACTTTGTAATCAGATTACTTTGTGCCGTGTTTAGCATCAGAAGTTGGATTATATTAATAAGATGCTTGCCAGTACATCCCCTGATAATTCTTATGTCAACTGTAATAAACAAAATTCTACCCACAAATAGGTATTGTGACCATAAGTTTTTTTAGTTGTATGTGGCTTCTATAAACATATTAGTATATATACACTATTGATGTTCTATAGGGAAATAATAGCATCACATAATTGTCCCAGAGACCATTGACGACTAGACTTTGATGTTAGAGATAGATGCATAAACCAGAGTTTCATGAATTAGTTCTCATTTTCAACCATGTCTTTTGCATGCATAGGGATGAAGGTGTCCATTGGGGAATACAAAATGGACTTCAGCTCTCTAGAAGTACAATCATGTACTTCAAGCACAATGATATGGAGTCCTTGAGAAATACATTGGAGAAAGTCACTCAAGAAAACAAGCGAGCTAAAAAACTTAGGCGATATATTGTTGTTGAAGCAGTGTATCAGGTATCTTCTGTTTTATTAACAGGATTTTATTTAGTCAAAGCCATATGTCGTAGCACTGCCTGTACCATAATCACCTCTTCTGGGATGAAGGAAGGGGGGATTTCATAAGCATGCAATTGAAGAATGACAATACTGAGTTCTAGGTCTGCCAAGAAAGAAGTTGCATCCAATTTAGGCTTTCAGAGGGACTCAAAAATTGACTGGGATTAAAAGAAGGTTGATTAACTGGTTATGGCACTTCAACTTTTTGCTAGTGCCGTGGTGACTTGTTATGATCCAGAAAGTTCTGAAACCTGTGATTGGGTTTTAGTTTTGTTTGCCATTTCAAGAGATTAGTCTATAGGCACATGGTCTGAAATTTGCTTCTCAGTTTAATGTAAACTCCCCATCCCCCCCTTTTGTTTTCAATTTTTTTGTTAAAAAAAAGTAACCATTGCCCCTCCTTACTGAAGTATGTTGGATTAGTCATGAAAGTGAATGGAAGATGGGAGGGAAATTGAAAATGTGTATTCATCTTACGGAAGAAGTGTTCTCCCACATTGGTGGGCGAAAGAAACTTTTTCATACTTAAATATAAAAGCATTCCTTCATGTGGATAGTGAGGCAAGAAGAAGAAAAAGCCTTGCATCGTCATCGGCATCTCTTGGCTTGGCAATGGCTTCGGCTCAATCGAGAGAATATCTTTTTAGACAAAATTCATTTAAAACTTGAGAGCTAATGCTTCTTTTTAATCCGAAAATCTGATCTGAAAAATTTTCTTTATTCGTGGATGCACATGAGCATGTGTAGACGCATGTCACAATGCACGTTGTCGCGACCTTTCAGCTCACTGTTTGAATGACGAAGTGCGATGTGCGGCTGCATCTGGCAATGAAGATAGAAAGATTTAAGTCCATCAAATTCACGGTGTGTCCTTACGGAAATTATTCCCCTTAAATATCTGAGGTTATGGAATATATCCTCCCAGGATAAAATAAATCGCTATCGCATCAATAGAATGGTGGTACCTCAAATTTTGTTGAACTAAGAACACACTCAACGATTTGCAAATTATACTTGCATTTTTTAGGAAGAAGAAGAGTTTTTCACTTCAAAATTTCGTGCCAACACCTGAGGAAAAATCAAGTATTTATAGCCAAAAGGTGTTGTTTTAGAAAAGAGGCAATGGTTCGTGAAGAGTTGCATATTATTGGAGCACCGGGCCCACATGCGGTCATATGCCAACTTCTATCAGAAATATAAAAAGTTGAGGTCAATATACATTGGCATGTACGCTGGCACATGCGCCCGCACATCGCTCGTCGTCATTCAAATAGTAAATTGAAGAGTCGCGACTCTTCAACATGCATTGTGACATGTGTCCGCACATGCGCCAACACATCGCTCGTCGTTATTCAAATAGTAAACTGAAAGGTCGCGACCCTTCCACATGCATTGGGACATGCGACCGCACATGCTCATATGCGTCCGTAAATGGAGGAAATTTTTCAGATCAGATTTTGGATTAAAAAATCATTAACTCTTAAGTTTCAAATGAATTTTGTCTACAAAGATAATCTCTCGATTGATCATTTGAAAAATTCGAAGTCGAGCTGAGCGACGACGATAGTGCAAGGCTTGTCTTCTTCTTGCCTCATTATCCACATGAAGGAATGCTTCTATATTTAAGCATGAAAAAGTTCCTTTCTCCCACCCTGACACTTCTTTCATAAAGTGAATTCACATTTTCACTTTCATCACTAACCCAACAATCCTCCATATGAATGGAAAATGACTATTTTATCAAAAAATATACGAACAAGTGAACAAGTGTCTGTTCTACAAGCAAAGACTAATTGTATCTGGATAAGTAGGTTTTCCTTTGAACTTTTTGTATTGAACTTGTATTGGATGCACTCGGTAAATCGATAGATGTGATATCCTTGAATCGTCTAACTCTAGTGTACACCTAAACAACACAAGTCACACTACCAACCTTTTACCGTTTATGGTTCTCCCAATTTTGTTTGTTTCATCAATGAACACTACCTGGTTTCATGAGAGCTTAGAGAATAGGTCTTTACTATTATTCTCTTTGAAGCGACTTCCACTTCACCCCCACATAGGTAATTCCTAAATGTTTAATCCTATAGATCAAACTATTTGGTCAAATCAGCCAAACTTAAAAACTATTAAAAAGTTTCAAACCATAAGCCTTACCCTTGTTTCCTGAACATTGTCTTCATCATGAGAATGAGTTGAGTTAATTGACAATGTTGAACCGTCAGTCACAACTTTGTTTGATCTTCTTAAACCTAGCTCTTGGGATCTCCAGTTTGCTGGTAGAGTTACTGTCGTGATGGCTTGTCCTAGGCCATAAACCCATTCCCTTTGATGATATTTCAACTCTCTCTTTAGTTAAGGCTATTTGTAAGTGGATCTGACACATTATCCATTGACTTCACATAGTCAATTGTGATAATTCCATTAGAGAGTAGTTCTCTAACGGTATTATGTCTATCTTATGTGACGAAATTTACTGTTATACATCATGCTCCCTGCCTACCTATTGCAGCTTGAATATCACAGTGTATGCATATATGTGCTAAAGATTTGGGCCACTAAGGAATATCTTCCTAGAAATTCAGAGTCATTCAGCTTCTTCATCAGCCTTATCTAAAGCGATATATTCAGATTCAATTGTAGAGCAAGCAATACATGTTTATTTGGATAATTCCTAAAAGAATGCTCCTCCACCAAAAGTGAACACTTATCCTCACGTGGATTTTACTTATTTGATCCGGTGATCCAATTTGCATCACTATATCCTTCAACTACTCCGGGATATTTGTTATAATGCAAATCATAGTTTTGAGTATGTTTTAGATACCCCAAACTCTTTTCATTGTCATCCAGTGAGTTTGCTTGTGATTACTTGTGTACCATCTCAATTTACTAATAGCACAAACTATGTCTGGTCGCGTACAATTCATGATATACATCAAACTTTTCAAAACTCGTGCATAGTCCAATTGTGAGTCACTTTCACCGTTATTCTTTTGAAGCGCAAAGCTCACATCTAATGGAGTGTTGACAATATTGAAATCCAAATACTTGAACTTGTCAAGAACTTTTTCAATATAATGAGACTGTGACAATCCTAAGCCTTGTGGAGTTCTATTCTTATCCCTAAGATCACATCAGCAACTTCAAGATCTTATTTGCTTTCTAGCATTCACTTAGTAGCATTTATGTCAGATTTATCTCTACTAAAGATCAACATGTCATCCACATACAAACAAACAATGAATTTGTGATTTGGAGTGTCTTTAATGTAAACCCATTTATTTTGTTCATTTATTTTGAGTCTGTATGCCGACATGGTTTGGTCAAACTTTGCATGCCACTGTTTGGGTGCTTGTTTTAGTCCATAAAGTAACTTAACAAGTTTGCACGCTTTCTTTTCTTTATCAGGAACCACAAAATTTTTGGGTTGTTCCATGTAAATTTCTTTCTTTAATTCCCCATTTAAGAAAGCTGTTTTCACATCCATTTGATGAATTTCAAGACCATATATCGCAGCTAATGCAACCACTATTTGAATGGACGTTATTTTTGTTAGTGACAAGTATGTGTCAAAATAATTAAGGCCTTTTTTTTGTCTAAAGCCTTTAACGACCAGTCTTGCCTTGTATTTGTCAATAGTTTCATCAACTTTTATTTTCTTTTTGAAGATTCATTTTGAACCTAAAGGTTTATTTCCGTGAGAAAGATCAACCAACTTCCAAGTATGGTTGCTCAAGATTGACTCAATCTTATTATTGACAACTTCTTTCCAAAAGGATAAGTCTGCAGAAGACATTGCTTTTTTGAATGTTTGCGGCTCATTTTCAAGAAGAAATGTTACAAAATCTGATCCAAAGAAAGTCAACGTCCTTTGACGTTTACTACTCCTTGGATTCTCTTCATTAATGACATTTTCCTTTGGTTCATCCATGGGTCATTTAGACCTTTCACTAGACAGCTCATGTCTAGTTTTGATAATGACCAAACTATGGAAAGACGAAATAAACACAGAAACTAGAAGAAACGATTGAATTGAAATGCGAAAAAAATAAAGGATAGGAGATAGAGATAAATAAAATAACACAAAAATAGAAGATCAATGAAACTAATGGGGTATATTAAACCCTAAAACCTCTTTTGAATTACCTCAAAGCACCAATTCTCTTACGGAGATTTTGAGGGAATTGAGACGCCCTCATAACCACTGTTTCTAAGTAAGAATCAACATAAGCTTTTCCAAGCTACATTCTCTCAAGAGTTAACATCAAAAACTAACTAATGAAAGAGAAAACCACTTATCTATAGTCCTAGGCTAAGTTATTACAACTATGGGCCCAAAAGTGACCGATAAAGACTATGCTACTTCAATTGATGGTTAAAGAACTATATTCACATAATTTTTAAAAATAAAAACCTAAAGAGATATTTGCATAAGTAGGTGTTTGGATTGGCTTATTTTCAGGTGCTTTTAGCTTTTAAGCACTTTTTCAGTTTTGGTGGTGTTTGGCAAAGTAAAAAAGTGCTTTTAAGTACTTATTTTTAAGTTAAAAAGTGTCAAAATAAGCCAAAAGGCAAAAGTAGGGTAGTGCCAACTTATGGCTTTTGGCTTATAAGCTCCTTATTAAAAGCCAATCCAAACGCCCCCTAAATCAACCAAGATTGAGGAAGACGTCACTCTTTTATCGCCACACAAAATTTTCCAAATATAATTGACTTGGTACAAGATATAATGATATATAGTCAAAGGCAAGTCTAGGAATTTTCTATACTACGTATTTTATAAGTTCAATCTTATCGAATGGAGCAAGTTGGCCGCATAGGCTCATCTGCCATGCATGTGGGCATCTGCCCGTGCATCTCCTCTCCCATCTGCTGGAGCATGTTGGGGTGCATGTCATTCCAACATGTCGTCTAGCTCTCTTTGCTTCCCCAACGACCATTTCAATGGCTTCTTACGGCTCCAAGCTATCCTCCAAACATGATATTATTCATTCGAGATCTCTAAAGGGGTCTTCCAAACATATCCTTGTGTCTTTGAGACAACCATGGCTTGGGTCCCCTTGCATTGATCTTGAAACATAGGCTTTGAAAGCTTGTCACCGATTTGGCTTGTATCAAGTTTTATATGGATAAATGTGTTCAAAGAACTCGACATTATCCGATTCAATTACCATATTACCATGAATATTCGGGTTTTTGGATTTATGAATCAAAAATTGACATGCTTTACTGTTTGTAGCATATTCGATGAAAACACAGTCCACAGTCTTTAGTCCTATTTTAACCCTCATGGGCATAGAAACTTGAACTTTGGCTGGACGCCCCTACACTTTGATGTATTTCAACAACAACAGCAACAACAACAACAAACCCAGTGTATTCCCACCTAGTGGGGTCTGGGGGGGTAAGATGTACGCAGTCCATACCTCTACCTCTAAAGAAGTAGAAAGGCTGTTTCCGATAGACCCCCGGCTCAAGACACGGGATACCACACAAATACATAGTAAAGCACAGAACAAGATTTCATAACATAAATACGACACTCACAAGTAATAAAAAACAGAGAAAAGCACACAGATTCGTAATGCAACATGGAACAAGGTATCATAACAAGTTGAGTTTTTTTTTTTTTCATTTCTCATATGGAATATATTGTGTCTTGCTATGGAAACTCTACTGAGTATTCAGTTTGTTGTAAGGATAGCTTTTCCCCACAAGTTTTTTCGGTAAACCTGAACTTGTAAGTAAAACATTCATCATTTCATTCGACGTTCGTTTTTTCCTTTCCGCAGTTCCACTTGATTGAGGTGAGTAAGGGGCAGTAATTTGATGGACAATTCCATTTTTCAAACATATCCTTGCAAAAAGAGATTCATACTCTCCACCCCTATTAATTCTTGTCATTTTAATCTTTTTATCCAACTAATTTTTCAACTTCAATTTTATATTGCTTAAATGCTTTTATTGCCTCATCCCTATTGTTCAACAAATAAACATAACAATATCTAGTACAATCGTCAATAAAAGTTATGAAATGTTTTTTTCCACCACACGATGGTGTTGATTTTATATCACAAATGTTTGTATGAATTAAGTCTAAGAGATTGGAATTTCTTTCAACAAATTTATAAGGATGCTTAGGCAAAACTTTCAAACTAATCAGTTTTCGCAAGGTTTTATAATTGACATGTCGGAAATGTTCATGTCATAAATCATTTGACTCAAGTAAGTAAGAAGAACTGGAACTTTATTCATATCAATAGTCATTACATTAACTTTAAAAAGGCCCTCGGTGAGGTAACCTTTACCTACATACACTTCACCCTTACTTATTATCACTTTATCGAAAACAAAGACATATTTGAATCCGTTCTTAATCAAAAGTGAAGTAGAAACCAAGTTCTTTCGCTACTCTGGAACACGAAGGACATTGTTTAGTGTCACCACCTGGCCATATGTCATCTTCAAGCAAATCTTTCCTATTCCTTCAACCTTTGCCGTAGCGGAGTTCGTCATGAATACCTTCTCATTAGCTTGAGTCGGAACATATGACGCAAATAGTTCATTGTTGGCACACATGTAGCGGGAGTCACCAGAATCCATCTACCATTCTCTTGGATTGCCAATCGAATTGCATTCCAAAAGCATGGCACAAAGATTGTCTATTTCTTCTTGGGATTTAATCATGTTTGCTTGATCCTTTTTCTTGACCTTTTTCGGAGCTTAACAATCAGTAGACTTGTGGCCAACTTTGCCACAATTGAAGCAATTTCCTTTGAATTTCTTCTGGAGGATTGCCTTGTTGTCCAGATGCTTTCTTTCTTTTCTCTGTCTTTGTGGGATCATCTTCAACAATATTTACTCTATTTATTGTTGAATTTCCACATGATCTCTTTTCCTCATCCTTGTTATCCTCTTCGATTCTCAACCTTACAAGTTACAATGAGATCTTCGACATACATCTCCTTGGGTTTGTGTTTCAAATAGTTTTTGAAGTCCTTCCACTAAGGTGGTAACTTCTCAATAATAGTAGCCACTTGAAATGCATCATTCACAACCAAATCTACAATAAAGGTTAAGTAAAATTTTTAAAACAAAGGTACTAATTGATATTCTACCTTCAGCAAGGAGATCGTAGATTAAGACTTGCAACTCCTGAACTTGGGTAACAACGCTTTACTGTCTACTAATTTGAATTCCAGAAATTTTGCAACAATGAATTTTTTCATTCCGGCATCCTCTGTTTTGTACTTCTTTTTCAAAACATTCCAGAGTTCTTTAGAGGTCTTCGTGTTGTTGTATACATTGTACAAATCATCTTGTACGCCGCTCAGAATGTAATTCTTACATAAAATGTTTGAGTGCTTCCAAGCTTTAGTCAGTATGAACGTTATTTTTCTGGAGTTTATTCCGACAATTCAAAAACGCTTTTCGTGATTAACCTTTGCAGACTTAAAGTAGTCAAGTAAAAGAACATCTTTTGGAATCAACACCCGATTTTTTTTTTTTTTTTTAGCCGATGCCATGACAGGAGCAGCATCCGAACGACTCGATGTAGCAATGTAAATGTTAGTTGCTGCGGCATTCGTCGTTCCATCATTGACTTGATTTACATTAGTCATTTTTCTGTCACAATTTAGACAACCAATTTAGTATCACAAATACAAACAATAAAATCTTAAACTTTAAACAACTTGTTTCTAGTTTAATGATGAAGTTTTTATATTCTTCAAATTGTCAACTGAATGAACTTTGACTCATGGCAAAGTTTTTATGGCTTCAAACCACGACCAAGTTCAAACAGAGTAGAAAATCAAAATATAGATATATTTTCTTAAGATTATTGCTTTTCGGGTACAAAATTTGAATTTACAACATTAACTTCAACAACAAGTTCAAGTACAACTTTAAGAACAACAAAGAAGTTCAAACTATTTTTTGAAAAATAGAAAAACCATCAAGAAAGAGATGAAGATAGAAAGATTCAAGTCCATCGAATTCACGGTGTGTTCTTAAGGAAATTATTCCCCTCAAGTACCCGAGGTTATGGAATATATCCTCCCAGGATAAAATGAATTTCATCAACAGAATGACGGTACCTCAAATTCTGTCGAAATTCGAATGCGCTCAACAATTTGCAAATTACACTTGGGTTTTTTTAGGAAAAAGAAGAGTTTTTCACTTCAAAATGTCGTGTCAATACCTGCGGAAAAATCAGATATTTATAGCCAAAAGTTGTTGCTTCAGAAAAGAGGCAATGGTTCGTGAAGAGTTGCTCATTTTTGGAATGACGAGCCCACATGCAGACCCATGTGCGCCCGTACATGGCCCACTTGTCAACTTCTTTCATAAAACAGAAAGTTGAGGTTGACATGCGTTGCATGTGCACTAGCACATGCGCCCGCACATCGCTGTTCGTCATTCAAATAGCGAATTGAAGGGTCGCGACCCTTCAACGTGCGTTCTGACATGTTTGAAATTTTTTTCAGATTAGGTTTTTGGATTAAAAAATATTATTAACACTCAAGTTTCAAATGAATTTTGTCTAAAAAGATAATCTCTTGAGCGATCATTTTTCTAATCCAAATCCGAAGCCGAGAGACGATGACGATGACGCGAGGCTTGTCTTCTTCTTGTCTCACTATCCACGTACGTGAAAGAATGCTTCTCTATTTAAGCATGAATGAATACACATTTTCACTTTCCCTCCATCTTTCTTCCCTCCATTTTCCGTTCACTTTCATCACTAACCCAACAAAGGAAGCGTCAGAGTTGGCTTGGCTGTATTTTAAACTGGGATAAGGTTGCATTTATCTTGTAAATGAGAAAATAGAAAGGAATGAAAGACCAGAAAATGTGCAGGCTTCTATTTGTTGTTTAACTTGTTAATACCCGAGCACACAGTTTCTCTGAGAGGATTATTCTTTAATTTCATTTGTTTTTACGACTTCTAGAATTCTGGTCAAATAGCTCCATTGGATGAAATCATCAGACTGAAGGAAAAATACAGATTCCGGGTATTGTTGGATGAAAGCAATTCCTTGGGTGTGCTTGGCAGTTCTGGTAAAGGTTTAACAGAATATTACAATGTTCTGGTATGTTATTGACAGCCATTTTCTATTATTATGGATTGTATTTTCTGTATATCCTAAATCAGGTTATCCTGTTGCAGGTCGACAAGATAGATATCATTACTGCTGCCATGGGGCATGCATTGGCCACAGAAGGAGGATTTTGCACCGGGAGTACAAGAGTCATCGAACACCAGGTACTGAAGTGTGATAACTTGCCACCAGACTAAAGCCACTCTTCTCCAAAAAAAAAAAAAACATGTTTAATCATATTAATCTTGTCACTATCTCCTGTTTACTTTTTTCCGATTAAGCCTTCTTGATGGTGTTCTTTGCTGACAGCGTCTCAGTAGCTCTGGTTATGTGTTTTCTGCTTCTTTGCCTCCTTATCTGGCAAGTGCCGCAATCAAAGCATTTGATATCCTGAAAGAAAATCCTGACCTTATCACAAAATTGAGGGAAAACATTAGTACACTGTTTAAAGGTATTTTCTCTACGCCAAGTGCCTTCCGCACCCCCTCTTCCTTGAAGGCTTCAAGCCCATGCTAATGGTTGTGAAAAGATATCAACTTTATTACCTGGTATGGTTACAGGTCTACAATATATTCAAGGGATGGAAATAGCGAGTGATCCACTCTCTCCCATAGTTTTTCTAAGACTAAAGAAGTCCACAGGTTCTTCAAAGAGTGACCTAAAACTGCTAGAAGATATCGCAGATCGTGTAAGTGATCCTCTGAGTGTTTCTGTAACTTTTCCTTATTCTGTATTCTCACGCACATCCTAATTGATAATCTTTGACTCCACAAACTATATTGTCATTGCAGGTTTTGAAGGAAGATTCTGTTTTTGTTGTCACTTCAAAGAGATCAACACTTGATAAATGTAATTTGCCAGTTGGGCTTCGATTGTTTGTCTCAGCAGGGCACTCAGAATCTGATCTAGAGAAAGCTACTGAATCATTGAAGAGAGTCGCTGCTTCACTATTGACAGATCAGAGCTAGCAGAAGGATGGTTCATCATCTTGAAACTTTTCTGAGATGTGAGCCTGAAGTGGGAATAGAGCAGAAACATTCTGGGAGTTCAAATAGGTTCATGGTAAAATATTGAAGATTCTTTTTTTTTTTTACTTTTGTTCATTAGTGTTTGCATGTCAGCTATATATATAGATCAAGATTTACTTCTTGAGGTTGCCATGCTGCAAAGGACAGAGAAGCAAGTTCTCTTGATTAATGTTGTACTTTATGTAGCTGTGTTAATCTTCTTTTCCCCCCCTTCTTACTGATTATAAAGAAAATAGAGGAGGATAGAATGGTGGAATCTTGTAGTCGACTGTATAGACACATGTTAGTTCTTCTCGTGTTAAAGGTTTACGGTACCATTCTGGTGTGAGAGTGACACATCTCAAATATTTTAAGCTTTGAGCTGAACATGGGTTTATGTGGATTAATCATGTTATGTTATATGCTAAGAATAAGGGATAATATTTTGGAAATATATGAGTAAATATAATCTGGACTTTGTTTTCTAAAGCAGGAAATTCGGGGAAATGGCTTATTTTTTAAAATATTTTGTGGAAAATGGTTTCTGTTGTTTGGTTTAAGGAAAATAGTTTTTTGAAAAAAGAATTTAAAAAAGGTTGATCAAAGTATTAGAAAATTTGGAAGCGTTTAGTGAGGTTTTTGAATAATAAAGTTTGATATGATAATCTAAACGTCAGTTCGGCCAATGAAATGTAATTACGAAAAGAGATGGTTGTGAAGGAAGATAATTTTGTCAAAACATTTTTCCAATTTTCCCATTTATTTTTGAAACCTTTTCTGACGAAAATAAGTTTCGCAAGTGGGATATAATGTTTCTAATTACATATAAATATTTTGGAGATAACATTTTTACTTGCTTACCAAATACTACAGTATGTCACGAAATAAGTAAAAAAATCACTTAATTTTTTTAAAGAATATTTTAGAGGAATACATTTTCCTTCCTATCGAAAACCAAACATAACCTTAAAAGTGCACTTTTCCTATTTTGATGGCGTATGTTTTCCTCAAAAAGAAATTTCTAGCAGCCAAATACTAAATCTTATTATTTTTCTCAAAAAATATTTTCCACCATACCAAACAAAGAGAAGTGCAAAAAAATAGACGAATTTCCCTCCTACTCTGGGACCTAGTCTCAAACAGACGTATGCGGCCAGAAAATTAACAATGCAACACGTAAAGTAAATAAACAAGAAACACAACAGTTTTTACGTGGAAACTCCTTGCTCAAGGGAGAAAAAACCACGATCTGCCTCCAAGATTTTCAAAGCTTCAATAATATTTAAACAACCTTGAATACAAACTCCATGACATAAAGGCTTAGCACTCTTAATCCTTCTTCTGCTAATAGCTCTATTACAAGGAAAAACATGCAATAACTCTACTGCACCAAGACCTAGCTAACTCTAACTAAATCAACAAGTTAACTCTAGCTTCAATAATACCTAACTCTAGATGACAACATTGAGTTCAAGAAATGAAATAAGACACCTACTATTAATGACAAACAACAGTAGGCAACGTTTGTAATCACAAGTCAAAGACTCAATTACAACAAGAACATGAAACACAACTTGTGAGCGAGCAGGTCCCTTGTTGCGAGTGAGGCTTAAATTCAAGAGCTTCAAAAAGATTTTTGTTGTGAGAATATGAAAGCTTGGTTTTCTTGTTGTTGAAGAAGAGCAATATATATGATATAAGAAAACTTAGGTAGAGTCTCATTAGCTGAGAAAAAGTGCAACAAATTTCTCACCACCTTTTGTACTTTCGTCCAATTGTATAGCTAACTATGACGACAATGTGAATGCGGTCAACCAGGTCCCTAAGTAGTTGTAGTTTTTCCATCACACAATCTTTAGAAACTAGGTCTCAAAAGATAATTTGTCTAACATCAAAACTAAGGACTTAAAAATTTCCCCCTTTTTGATGATGACAAATCCATACATACCTTCAAGCATTCACAATCTGTTTCCCCTGTCATTGATACCATCTCCATCATCTCTATACATTTTCTCTGTCTGTTAGCGCCTAAGATTCCCCCTAACTCTCAAGACCTGTTCCCCACATATGAGACGCACACATCACACCACATATGAGACACACACATCCCACCTTATCTTTTTCCTTTTGGCATCATCAAAGTGATAGAACAGTAAACTAAGTACCATCTCTATCATCTCTATACATTCCCTATGTCTATTAACACTTAAGATTCTCCCTGAGTGTGAGGACCTATTCCTCGCACATGACACACACACATGACACCTCATCTTTCCTCTTTCGACATCATCAAAGTGAAAAAACAGTAAACTAAGTATAGACAAGTACACATGTTAACACATGGCTACTGAGGTTGCACTGATATGAGCAAGAAAGATTAAAAATAGTAAGAGAGATGATAGCACAAAGTAGATTCATTCATTAATCATGGAGGATAGTATCATACATTATTCAAAAACTAGTAGCATGAAAACAAAAATAGTAGTGCTATCACAATAGTTATCAAAAACAACTTAGGTAGACCAGATTAGACAGGGCTTAAGAGGGGAACACTGATTAAGGACCAGGTTAAGATGAGATCTAGGAGGAAGGACCAAGAGAGGCTTGGGACAACTGGCCGAGAAACATGGCCATTCTCTCACTTTCTGCAGCATGAGCCTTTAGGAGTTGTTGAGACAAATCCTCGATCTTTGCAGTCAATACCTAAAATTTTGCCTCCAAATTCTTTACTTTCTCACGTAATTCCGTATTTTTAGCACTCAAATTCTCCATTGCACCTGTTCCCTTATCACTCTCTTTCATTGAGGCTGCCTTCAAAGCAACAATTTCCATATCTTTTTGTTCCACAACAACTACCATCTCATCTAACTGTTCCCTCAATTTGGTTTGGACTTCAATGAGATCAGCGATAATGGAATTTGACTTCCCACCACCTCTTCTAGGGATGCATTCATTATCTTTTAGGGTAGTCATATTGAATATTTATTTTACAGAATAAACTTTACTCGAGCCACATTCGACATTAAAGTAAGAAAATTGTTTAGTGAGCCAAAACCCATAAGCTAATTCGTGTTTGCCATCTTTGGCTATCATTATAGTTTTCATGTGTCTAATAACGATTGCAGGAAGATTCACCTTATGAAACATGGACAAGACCTCCATTAGGAATAGGTCAGGGCCTGTCACTATAGTCCACTTCTATGAATGAAGAAGAAATACCCTGTTTACTAATTCAAAAAAAAGTTGGTATTCTTCCTTAAGGGCTTTCTTATTCACACTTTATATCCATATCATCCATCTTGCAACCTTCAAAATTTTTGCAGAACCTTTTTTCCTTCCTTAGGGACCTAGTCCCTTCTACAAAAACTCCAAGGATCTCAAACAACACTTTTTCATCAATTGCGATGCTTACCCTATTGACTTGAATAGTCAAGTACAAACCATCATCAGAGAAAATTAGATTATGATAGAATATTCTAACTTTCTTTTCATGCAAGGTGGGAACTGGCAACTCAAATAGGTGTTCCCAACTTTGAAACTTTACCCAATTCACTAACTTAGCCATTCATGGCATAACAACAACTAGAGGGTAAAAAAATCTACCTCTCAAAACCTTTTGGGTCTTGAAGATCTTCTGTCTCGCTTTTCTTGACAAAACCTTCTCCTTTCCTTTGGAAGTAGAAGTTTTTCCTAAAGGAAAAATTCCTTTTGCAGAACCCCAGTGGCTCCTGAGGTCTTAGCAAATTTAAAACTAGGACCTGGTCCCTTGGTGCTAGGCTTTTCAGTTCTTTTCCTCTTACCAGTGTTTGTGGGCACTAGTTTCTTGATCATTACTCTCTTTTATTTCCTCTTTTTCGGAGAAATAGTAGCCTTTCCTTTTGATTTGGCTCTAGTGGCAGCCAAACTCCTTACAATAGCAGAATCACTATCAACATCCTCAGATTCATCATCATCCTCATATATGCTCTCAAAAAGACTTTCAAAATCACTGTCACTGCTATCATCAAAGTCACTCTCAGTCTCCTTATCTAATTCCTCAACTGTCACAACTTTTCTACTGGCAGTTCAACCACAACCACTCTTTTTTTTTTAGTGTCCTTTTTTTCTTAGTATTGTTCTTGTTTTGCTCCAAATCCTCTTTTATCAAGTTTCTTGGACTCAACCTAGTCCCTGGAGGTTTAGTCCTAGATAAATGTTTGGTGGAGGAAGAAGATCCCTTCTAAGACAGCTTCCATGATAAGGGTCGGTTATCTTCACTATCAAAATCACCCTTATCATCCATATGACTACCAGAGAAGTCAAGCACAGGAGGCAACACTAAGTTGTCATAATTATTTTGCCTTCTTGCGAATAATGTAACCGGAGTCATTCCCACTTTGGTGAGTCAAGATTACTAGGATCTTTAGGAGGTTCTCCACTAAGGGCAGTGAGACCTTGAACCCTAATTTCCTCACGCATTGCCTAGATATTTGAAGAAGTTACCTTAGAGGTTGGAAAATCCCCATCAAACATGTTTTTGTCAATAAAAACACTCCTAAACTTACTAGGTGACTCATTCTTATCCAGAGATAGGAATTTAGAAGGAGAGTCCAAGGCTGACTCAGATGGAACCAGTTGACCTGGGACTAGAGGAATTTCTTCATGGACTTTGTCTTTGGAAGGATCCATTTTAGGGACTTCTTCAGGAACTTTATATTTGGAAGGGTCAGGAATAGAGGGTGTGTCTTTGTTAGTTTTCTCAGAAGAGGACGCATCAAATGAATCCTTCTTATTTTGAGCACTAAATTCTCTAATAATTTTGCAAAGGGAAATGAGAGAGAACTTTTTAAAGGCAAAAACGTTTTAAGATTCAAAATCAGAAGAAGGGGATGGGGGATCAACCACTCACAGAAAAGAGGGCTCCTCGTGGCGAGGAAAATATGGTGAAGGATTCAACATGAAGAATTTGGAGTTTGAGTTTTTGAATATATTCAATGTTTGAAGTAGAGTGAGGATTAGTAAACCGTTTGGGAACTAATAGCCTATGAAAAGAGAATTTTTTGAAAATAGTAGATGACGAGATCAGATGTGGTTTAAATATAAAGGAAAGAAATGGTTTAGATCTGATAAAGAGGTGTGATTGATGGGACGTACCTGGTCAGATGGGCGCGTCCTTTGGACTTAAAGCAAGGGTTACAACTTTTAAGAATGGGTGGGAGAGTGATGTGGCACACCTGTTATTAAATTTTAAAAAGATACTGTTTAAGAATAGGATGTGATACTAAGATTATTAGGGACCTGGTCCCTACATGATTTTCTGAACATAATGCACTTTGAGCTGCCTCAGACTCCTTCTTGCCATGTGTGTATATCTATAGAAGATATGAGACTGAATTAGATATGTGTGACATCATCTAACAAGGACACCTGCTCATAAAATCGAAGACATATTTGGAGGATTAAGAGAAGCAATATCCATGCAATGTCCATTCAACTTAGTCTCATTAACCCCAACTTTGTTCTGTTCCTTTCAAACTATTCCCGGCCAATTGCTTTAGTAAATATGTTAGAAATCTGATGTTCAGTGCTGCAAAACACCATCTTGATCAACCCCTTTTCACATTATCTCTGAGAAAATAATGCCTGATGTCAATATGTTTGGTCTTTTATGCTGAATTGGATTTTTGGCCATGTTGACAACACTAGTGTCTTCACATAATAGAGGCACACAATTTGAGAGGATACCAAAATCTTTAAGTTATTTCTTGATCCATAATAATTGAGCGCAACATGAAGCAGCTGCAACATAGCCAACTTTAGTAGTTAAAATGGATGCTGAGTTTTGCTTCTTAGTACCTCAAAAGATTAAGGATGATCCAAAAAAGTGATCCATTACTGAGGTACTCTTCCTATCAACCAGGTATCCAGTATAATCAATATCAACATATCCAACCAGGTCAAAATTATCTCCAGTAGGCTAGAATAAGACCAGGTCGAGGTTCCTTTAAGATATCTCAGAGTTTTTTTGGTAGCTTTCAGATGAGATTCCTCTGAACATGCTTAAAATCTAGCACATATCCCAACATTAAACATAATGTCAGGTCTGCTAGCTGTTAGACAGAGCAATGAACCAATGATTTCTTGGTACATAGTTTCATTGACAGAGGGACCAGGTTCATCCAAGTCCAGTTTTGTGAAAGTTCCAATAGGAGTATCAATAGGCTTTACATCCTCCTTATGGAAACTTTTTTGCAGCTCATGAATGTACTTCTGCTGACATACTATGGTACCAGTTACACTTTGCTTAGTTTACATCCTAAGGAAGAAATTGAGTTCTCCTATTATGCTCATCTCAAATTCACTATTCATTAACTTAGCAAACTATTCACATAGGGAACTGGTTATAACTCAAAATATGATGTCATCAACATAAACTTAAACAATGAGTAGGTTTCTTCCTCTAGCCTTCAGGAACAAGGTATTGTTAATCTTTCCCCATTTGAAACCATTTTCAAGAAAGAACTTTAAAAGCCTCTCATACTAAGCTCTAGGAGTCTACTTCGATCCATACAAGGCTTTGTCCAATTTGAATACATGATTAGTAAAATCAACATCCTTAAAGGTTGCTTCACATACACCTATTCTTTGAAGATACCATTTAAAATGACACTCTTCCATCTGAAACAACTTGAATTCCACGTTTGAGGCAAAAGTAATGAGAATTTGGATGGCTTCCATTCTAGCCATTGAAGCAAATGTCTCATCATAGTCTATGCCTTCTTCCTTGCACCAACAACCTAGACTTATTCCTGATGGTGTTACCATGCTCATCAACCTTATTTCTATAGACCTACCTGGTCCCTATAACTGTTTTATCCGAGGGCTGAGGGACCAAGTGCCATACTTTTCTTCTCTCAAATTGATATAGCTCTTCTTGCATTACATTGATCCAATCTACATCCTTCAATGCTTTTTTTATATTCTTGGGTTTAATTTGACACAAAAATACAAATAAAGCACATAGATTCCTTGCTCTGTTCCTAGTTTGCATACCTGAGTCCAGATGAGATAGTAGGTTATCAAGATGATGTGAGGACTGATGCTTCAAACTAGACCTCTAAGAAGTGGGTTGACTTACACTAGGACCAGTTCCCATTGAGGTGTTATCCTCAGGGGACTGATGATTTTCTTTATTGGATTGAGGATTAATTTTTTCATGTGGAGCTTGTGATGGGCCAGGGTTCTAATGATCTTCTGAATTTTCATCTTCAGGCCCTAAATTTGGTCCCTATGAATCTACATAATCATCACTTTTATTTGACTTTTCTGGGGCATCGAGAGGATTTTCTGAATCATCACCATTATATGCAGTGTTGCTTTTAATAGTGCCACCAGCTTCATCAAACACAACATGAATAATCTCCTCCACACATTGTGTTCTTTTTTTGTAGATCCTATATTCTTTGTTGGTAGAGGATTACCCAAAAAAACTCCTTCATCAATCCTTGGACCAAATTTTCCAAGATTATTCTTCCAATTATTCAGCATATAACATTTGTAGCCAAAAGGCCTGAAATAACTCAGCTTGGGCTTCCTCTTGGTCAAGAGTTCATACGGAGTCTTGTTCATAATGGACCTGACAAGACATCTATTGATCACATGATATGCTGTATTAACTGCTTTTGCCCAAAAACTATAAGCTATCCCTGCATCTATTAGCATGATCCCACCAATGTCTACAAGTGTTCTATTTTTCCCCTCCATAATACCATTTTGTTGTGGTATTCTAGGAGTTGAAAAGTTGAGACTTATACCCAGATCATTGCAGAAATGACTGAACCTTGCAATTTCAAACTCTACTCTATGGTTTGATCTGATTCCAACTATTTTCTCATTATATTTCACCCGTTCTTGTCTGGCAAAGCCTTCAAACACAGGAAATATTTCTTTTTTAGATCTTAGTAAGAAGGTCCAAGTGAACTTGTAGTATTCATCAACAATGACCAATATGTACTTTTTCCCTACCCCGCTAGCAGTCTTTACAGGTCCACATAGATCTAAATGGAGAAGTTGTAGAGGCCCGGATATGCTAATGATGTTGCCCAAAACTAACCTCCAAAGAAGTATGCTGTGGTCGATATCAAATATAGTAACCCAACTCAGGTTGGGGTCGAACCCAGAAGGAACACGTGGAACAGTATCTCAAACTTGACAAAATCCATGAGTAGTACAGAAAAGTAAATAGGGGAATTTGAAAATCAATAGTAACAAGTAACCAAAATTGAATGCTTGCATTTGTAAATAATATAAGATGAACACTAGGGCTGTGCTCCCCTAGCTTCTTAACTCCGTAAGTGTCTCATGTTCAATCTACCTAATCCACTGCTCTGCATGCAAACTTGACAAGCTATGTATTATCAACCGTCTTGTAAACATATTGATAAATCTCACCCTTCACCTTGTGAGTCTCAAGGTGTCACCTTGTTGTCCATTGTCTATAGCCTCAGTACAACTCTCGCCTTTTGAGTCTCGAGTTGATTAGATGAGGGTTGATATACTCGAATTACTATCATAACCTCCTTTTTCCAATCTCAAACTCCCTTGTAAGGATGTTCTCGAATACATGCAATTCCCAAAATTCTGCAGTAGCTTAGGGTACAATTGATATGAAGAAGATTGCAATACATGCAGTTACAGTAGAATAGTCAAATCTCTCGCTTCCCTTACTTAGATAATCCACCAGGGTTCCCACAACCCTAGTAAAAGAAATTAACCGCTCATGCTTATGCAATAATCCATGATTATCAATTAATAAGATATGTAATTAATTGCACAATAATGAAATAATAAACTCCGAAATCTCAATTGAATACGAAACCAAAAATCCAAGAACAATTGTATGAATGATCAAAGTATGTAGAAAATTACCAATAGTGTGTAACATAATAAAGAAATAACCCTAAGGTATTTATAGTTTCTCAAAATAACAAAGGAATCCTAATTAAAATTGAATAGGAAAATTAAGTCGGTAGTGGTTACTTCTCTGGCTTAGGTCTTCTCACGACTCACTGCCTACAATCGTAGATCTCTTTTGTCTTCGGTGGTGACGACTCGTATAGTCACATTACGAGCCATATTTTTCTAATCATAGTCACACCAGTAGCTTTTCATCTTTATGGAACTCAAGTCTGTTGTCATTACGATTCCTCACAATGAGTTATTTACAGGCGTTACGACTCGTGGTCTTCACTCGTAGCCACTGAAGTATACATCTTTAAGAACTTCAAACAATGGTCTCCATACGACTTCTTGCTATGAGTCATAGTTTTTCTTCACGACTTGTAGCCTTCCAATACTTGGTTCCTCAGATATGCCATAGCCATTGTTGTTATTGGGATTTGGGCTACGAGTCATAAGGGGACTTAGCGATTCGTAGCCAAAATAGTACTTCACTTCTTGAGAGCTTTTTCTTCTACTTTTTAGTTCAAGCCACCTCCTACATAATTTCTCTAGAAAAAACATATAACACACATTATATCCGACAAAACAACCCTAGTAAATGCATAATATCACCATTTTAAGCATCGAACGTGCCATTTTTCCATGGTCCATCAACACCCTTAACTTTGAATATTTGCATGTCCTCAGGAAAAACACTAAACCATAAACAAGCACAATGCTTAAATAGAAAGATCCTCAGATACCTTTGGCAATCAATTTTTATTTTTAGTTCACACATATGACCCCCCTCCTATTTTTAACTTTTCAAGAACCCAATTGTATATATTGATTTGGTACGACATTGTGGCAGACAAGAATCCAATGATTGCATTACATTAGCAATGAACAAATAGTCATAGATACAAATTACACTAACCGAACTGACAAATAATCTAATAATACAATTCCTTTACCCTCTCAATAAAAGTAGTTACTTTCACTCGTATAGATCAATATTTTTATTTAGGGATAGTCAAGAGACGCTCTCACTCACAAAGAAGTTCCAATCCATGTACATTGAATGCCATACGCTTGCCCTTATGTTCTTTACCTAAGTTTTTCAGTCGAGTTAGGATCACTTATAGGGCTTTATTTGACTTATAACTGTAATAACCCATATTTTTAATGAGGGATAAATGAGTAATTTAGCTTATATTATTAATATTAATTAATAGAATTAAGGTGAGCAAGCTAAAAGCCAAAACCCTCTCCCGTATTCAGCTCTTCAAAATTTTAGTTACAAAAGGAATAGACTGTTAGGTCAATTGTTTCTATTTGCTATATTTTTCTATTGAAAGAAGCAATGGATTGTTCTTTTTCTATGGGCAGCCATACAAACTAGCAGAAACACTCCAATTTTACATTCAGGTATTGTGAATTACTTTATCTTCTTAACATATAGTATCTTAAAATGTGAATTTCTTTTAGTGAATTATTTAGGCAAGTGATTAATGAATCAAAATTTATTTAAATAACTTCTGATCATAATCTTTATCAATTTAGTTATTGTGAGTGTCTGTTTAAGTGAGAGTAGCAATGCCGATGCAATAGTGGAAGGACATCTGATCTAATAACAATAATGATTGGGGTATTAAATTGTTAATTACTAGAACCATGATAATTAATAAATAGGCAATTGGATTTTATTATTCTTGTTGGAAATTAGAGAAATTGCAAGTGAACACCGTGATAAGTCAATGAAAATTATTTTTTAGCTATGCTCTGTGAACAATTCTTTTGTACACATTCTTACCTTTTTCAATAGTGTAGTAAGAAGAATTCAATGGAGTAGTTCTTTGATAGTGACTTTACTAATTGAGACCTAACCCCAACTAGCTAATTGATATTTTTGCATAGATTAAAGCTATTCAAGGTTGTTTGGTTGATGCTCTACCTGTTGCAAGATTGGAAAACTTGTCATTAGCAAGGTAAGTGAGACTTTAAACTTTGATGCTTGATTTTCAAATTTACTTTATTAAAATTATATTTTTTTTGAGTCCATGTGTTGGGACAAACGTGTGCTTGGTAGAATCAGTGATCTTTGATTAACCGCGGCTATGTATTTTGTTAAGTATATAGAGAATTATTTAATTGTGAGTTGTGAGGTGATATTGGGATATTGGACATATTTATAGAGAATCATTTAATTGTGAGTTATGAGGTGATATTGGGATATTGAACATATTTACTAGGAGCATACATGTGCTGCCATAATATGTTAGGGGCATACCTATGCTGCCGTAATATGTTAGGGGCTTTGTACTTGCTGTCATGATATATTTATTAGGGGCATACATAGCTGCCATAACATAGGTTAGGGGCATTGTGTATGCTGCCGTAATATGTTAGGGTCCTTGTACATGCTGCCGTAGCATACTTTGTGGGCATTGTATATGCTTCTGTGGCCTTGTCGGGGTGCTAGGTTGATCACCTTCACTGCCGTTTATGACAAGCCATGAGAGTGGATGGAGTTGAGAGATATATAATAACTTTTGAAACATTTGTTGGACCTTATTGAGCATTATATTGTAAGATATATGTTGTGCATATAATTTATGTAATCGTGATGTGTTGCATTTTCTAACACTTGTTCTAGGGGTATTAAAGTATCAAGTCGAGGATCTTACTGAGTTATATTCTAATATAGCTTACTCCTTACTTACATGTCTATAGATACTACCGCGCAAGGTAAAACTAGTGGGTGATGGTTTCTTCGTAAGGATTTATTGCTAAGGTAAGCCTTCACATTGTTCTTGGGGGCTTTCGTTTCAGCTTTAGCTATTTAGATTATATTTTCTTTCAATCAATTTGCATACCCAAAAGTTAAACTCATGTTAACTCTATTTTAGATGGTCCATGGTCTTAGTGTAGGATTTGTCATAGAGAATTAGTTCAAGAGTGATTGTTGAAATTATAATTTAATTATGAATTTTTATTGAATTATTATTCATTATGTATTTATGTGTTGGAGTTGCACATACCTTATCTTAGTGCTTATTAATTGGTAAAGTGTAAGAAAGATTGGTTCTCCCGATATGTGGTGTTAGCGGGTGCCAATCACGTCTAGAAATAATTTTGGGACGTGATAAAGTTGGTATCAAAGGCTAGGATTTAGGTCCTAGATCATAGAGAAGTGTTTGGTAGGATCTTGTTCATGGGTATGTAGACGTCCATACTTATAACCTTGACGTTACCGAACATTTAGAATATTTTTCCTTCTTTCTTTCATCATTCATGCGTTAAGACATATCGTGGTTAATTTTTTTCACAGATGGCTAGGATAGACATCCTCTTCTGCTAGATGACATAGTTGACTTTGATGTATATAATTATACATGTTCGATTGAGAGCGACACTGGTTATTGAAAATATGTGGGCGTTGATGTTGGTCGAGATTGAAGTGGTTACATCTTGGATTACTTTATTTACAATATAGATTTGCCAGTTAAGAAAAATTATGTGGATGGAGAAAAATAATGATCAAATGATATAATTTTTGCGTCGAACTTATTTAAATTTGAGTTTATAGGTATAACTTTCCAGTATGAGTCAAACCAGAAACAGAAAGAAGTGTTGAAAAAAGGTAAGAAGAGTAATAGCACTTACCCATGTTTAAATTGTTTGATTTAGTGGTGAAACATATTTTAAGGATATTGTGTGTATGGTACTAAGCTTAATGCTTCATAAAAAATGCTACAATTAGTAATGTTGTGATGGAGATGTCATTAGTTGAACCTGGTATGAAAATACATACTCTAAGTATATTGATTATGAGCATGATAGTGATGCTTCAAGGTGCTTATATGTTCATGGAGCATATTCGTGGAGATTCTAGACTGGTGAGAGTGAGTAGAAACTTAGGCCTAAGAGTTTATGGATGAATATGGTTGAGTATGATACTCAGAGAAGTGTGGCATGACTAGTTATTAAAATAAGGAACAAGATGTGAATTATGAAGGTAAAAGAAATTTGAGCCAATGAATATGGAGATTAAAAAAAAACTGAGTACTTAGATATATCATTTGTGATGTCTTTTCAAGTGGGGGAGCCTATTATTATTGAGCAGTCTGTCGAATATGTATGGACACAAATTAACATCGTGATACACTTATATATTGTTATAACTGAGAATAATCAAACTTGAGGTTATCTTTTTTTTGGACTCGAATGATGTTGTCTTGTGTTTAATTATCAAGAAATACTGTTGAATTTTTCATTTCAATTGAGCCTAGTATTATATATGATAGATTCAATGTGTAATTCTACATGTAAGCTACCTCATCAATAAAAGTTCTGATAGTGTTGGGAGCTAGTGATAGTTACTGAAAGTGAGTAAAGTAAGAGTATTTCAATCAGATGGTTCAATATATATGCACTTGTGATGATTGACTTAAGGAGATTTGTACTTGATAAGATTAAAATATTTTTCAATATTAGGCATAGTTGAGATACATAAGTATGTATTGAGATCAAAGAAATAAAGCTAACATCATATAGTGATACAGAGTATTACACATGTTGCCCTACAATTTTTTAAATTGTTCATATTTTAAATAGGAGGGTTCAAAAGAAAATATTTTCATCAAAAACATAGTTATATTTGAGCAAAATAAATAAACAAAAATTGCTGCAAACTTTGAGGTTAGTCTACACATTATTTTTTTTTTAAAAAAGTAATCGTAGCTGGGATAATATTGATAGACATATTCTCCTATTGAGTGCTCAGAGGATAGATAAATGGATTGACAACGAGCATGATGAGGGAGCAAAGACTGGTGAAATAGAGCACCAAATTTAGTTTGTATTTATTGCACTCTATTCTAGCCTATGTGTTGATATGTTTCAAAAATAGTGCAACGGCATGAAATGCGTATGTTTTCATGTGTGAAGAGAGTAAACGTGCATTACGTAGGGGTGTATGGATATATTCCAACGCTGTCGTACATTGTTGTTAAGTAGGGGAGTAAGAATCTGCTATTATACCATTGTATGTATGATCAAGATGTAGAGGCATAAAAATGTGTCCCAACGTCATATTACGTGAGTTTTATATAGAATTGTTTTTGGATAGCCAAACACTAACATATGTAAGTATGAAAGACGTGTTCCACTACAGGACTGTGATTGTGATACTCGAATGTGTTCTTTGAAAATTAAAAGGAGAAAATAAGAGAGTATTCAATATCAATATTAGCCGAATGAATATATCATATTGTGTGGTTTGTGATTAGCTACTTTTGACACGGGTTACACCCCATCTTCATTACTAACTTGGTATGCAATTTTTGTCTCTATATAATTGCTAATGTCATTTGTTAGTTGTTGGTTCCAACAAACTATTAAAAAAAAGTGAACTAAGCTTAATAAATATGTTGGTGCGGATGAGAATTGCATTAAGTCGATTTGGGTATCAATATAGATTTGATTTACCTTCGAGATTTTTGTTGTTCCCTTTGCTTTTACTCCATGTGACTATAATTAGATATATGCTTGTGATGATAGCAAAAAAAAATAAATTCAGCTTAAGCGATTGGAACTAGATAAAAAGTTTTGGCATATGAGAAATGTCCATGATATTGGCAATACTTTTTCAACACTTAAGTCGGAAGAAAGTTTTTCAAGTGAAAATAATGATTCTCAAACTATGTAGTTTGGAATTTTATATGATGTTGGGTTGTCCACTAGATAAATAACTTGAACTCGAGAAGACAATATATTATAAAGCTCTAGAGATCAATGATTGTTTTCAAGCATGCATTCTTCAATTGACTGAGCATTCTTCAATAAAAGTATTTTAGAGATATTATGTGTATAGAGTTGAAAGAGATATCACTGCCAAAATGAGTATGGAAAGGTCATATAGTTGTTGGTATTTTCTACACAATTTGAGACCCGTTTGAGGATGAACTTTTTTTAAGTGGGGGAGAATATAATAACCCATATTTTTAATGAGGGATAAATGAGTAATTAAGTTTATATTATTAATATTAATTAATAGAATTAAGGTGAGCAAGCCAAAAGCCAAAACCCTCTCCCGTATTCAACTTTTAAAAATTTCAAAAGGAATAAAATATTAGGTCAATTGTTTCTATTTGCTATATTTTTCTATTGAAAGAAGAAGTTCTTTGTTCTTTTCCTATGGGCAGCCATACAAACTAGCAGAAACACTCCAATTTCACATTCAGGTATTGTGAATTACTTTATCTCCTTAACATATAGTATCTTAAAATGTAAATTGCTTTTAGTGAATTATTTAGGCAAGTGATTAATGAATCAAAATTTATTTAAATAACTTCTGATTATAATCTTTATCGATTTAGTATTATGAGTGTCTGTTTAAGTGAGAGTAGCAATGGTGACACAATAGTGGAAGGACATCTGATCTAATAACAATAATGATTGGGGTATTAAATTGTTAATTACTAGTACCATGTTAATTAATAAATAGGCAATTGGGTTTTATTGTTCTTGTTAGAAATTGGAGAAATTGCAAGTGAACACCGTGATAAGTCAATGAAAATTATTTTTAGCTATGCTCTGTGAACAATTATTTTGTACACATTCTCATCTTTTCAATGGTGTAGTTAGAGGAATTCAATGGAGTAGTAAGAGGAATTCAATGGAGTAGTACTTTGATAGTGGCTTCACTAATTGAGACCTAATCCCAACTAGCATAATTGATATTGTTAACTGATATTTTTGCATAGATTAAAGCTATTCAAGGTTTTTTGGTTGATGCTATACCTATTGCAAGATTGAGAAACTTGTCATTAGCATGGACTTTCTGCTGTGTCCATGTGTTGCGACAAACGTGTGCTTGGTAGAATCAATGATCTTTGATTAACCGCGGCTATGTATTTTGTTAAGTATATAGAGAATCATTTAATTGTGAGTTGTGAGGTGATATTGGGATATTGGACATATTTACTAGGAGCGTACTGTAACGCCCCAAAAATCTGTCCCGAGACGTCACATGGTGCTTAGGACCACAAGTGATCCCAAGCTAACCCATGAACTGGAATACTGATAAGCAACTGATAAAATATGTATAAAATAACCGAGTTTACTAAGCGGTAACATAATAATGATGGAATCTATGAAAATATAATACTGATGAAATTTTACCTTCTGATAAAGTCTGAAAAGAGGGACTAAAATTACAAGACTGACTCTAACTGATATCTGTGAAGCCTCTACTATACTGACTATAGATAGCTAGGACGTGACCCCAACTATTACTAATCAATACATATGATAAAGAAAGTAAAGAACATAAATAAATCTAACTGAAGTCCCCGAAGTAGGAGGACTAATCATCTTGCTGGATGGAATCTGCAACTGTCTAAATATGAATGTGCATACTAAAACTTGTACAACATTATGAGACAATGTAGCACATAGACATATATATGGATCAGTACTTTGAGGATGTACTGAGTATATAGGGGTGAAATGCATAAGTAAAACATCATCTCATCATCATAATTTGTAAAACAATGCATACTAAATGTAAATAACTCACATAGCTAGAATAAGTATGAAATATAAAAATCATAAATAATGAATAGTAAAGCATGTAGTATGAATCTTGTGAGTCATTACACTTAGTTCTAAAATCTATATTCTTTTCTTGTTCTCAAATCGTATAGGCTAAAAGAAGTCTGAAACTTATTCTGCATAGTAAACACTTTATCTCAAGACTTTAAATAATTAAAACTATTTTAAGAGTGGGGGACATCTATTTGGGAGATTCTTCTAACCGACATACACCATGTGAGCATCCATGGAGTCTCACGACTAGGCCCCTAAGGTTACGACTGTCCTACTGTAATTCCCCGAATATGGTACCCAAAACGCTACACGGTGCTCATGACCCTGAAGGACCACAAGATAACCCATGACTGATATCTATAACTAGGCACTACATAATATACTGTATAAATGCGGAAAAAGGCTGAAAGGCCATAAGGTTCAAATAGCTGATAAACCATAACATTTGGAAATACGGTATATCAATACCAAAAAAAAACTGAAATAACAGTTTGAACATGCTATAGTCTGGAAGCCTTTAAACTATCTAAAAACTGTGAAGTTGATGGGACATGTCCCCAACTATCTCCGGACTACTAAAATAATAAAGTAATAAAATAATCATACTATCCTTGAATGATGAGAACTCACTGCTAGTCTGGCCGCTGAACGTTTGATCTACTAAGGATGCTCTGGAGCTCGTGCTTCTGAACCTATGGTATAAAACACCATAACATAAATACGTCAGTACGATTAAATGTACTCGTATGCAAAGGAGGTAGGATGAATGCAAGAGGTTTATATACATGAACGATACTAACTGACTGAATAACATGAATGTAAGAATACATGCATGAATACGCGAACTATAACTGAGATCATGACATCACTGAATATGAATACTGATAACATAAGTTTTATATAACTGATATACTATTATCTGAATGACTGTGTCTGACAGTCCTATTTTTGATGGAGCTAGCTGAGTTCTGTACTGAGTTGGGTGACTGTATCTGACAGTCATAAATTTTATAAAACTATCTGAGTTTTATTACTGAGACTGAGATTGAGACTAACTGTGGGAAGTAGTCATCTAACCGAAATGCCCCAAATAAGATAATATAATTGAGTTGGGGTCCAATCTGTAACCCCAATTAGAAGGGTGTCAATACCGCGCCACTGGTAAGGACAGGCTGTGAGTAATCCCTCATCTAACAGGTACTCTAAGGAGAATGGTGGGACCCTTATATAACAGGTTAAGACACCTCATCTACCCTCAACTGATGTCTCAACCTACACTAGCTATGTAGTTCTGGAGCGCAAGGATTGCTTCTAAGAATCACACCTTCTAATAACAGGTGAGTTCCCATCCTTGGGCTCACTCGGTGCTGAATCCTATTCCCATATGAATAGACACTGAACATGATTAACTGAACTAAACTAGACTGAGTTCATTGAGTTCCTTTGACTGATGAAATACTACTGAGATTACTGAATTTCTGAGATTTTTGAGATTACTGTGTTTACTGAGTTTTCCTGAGTCACATGACTGACTGAGTTCTATGAATCATGGCTGAGAGTATCTAGAAAACATGATACTGGCTCTAATCACACAGCTAAATTATCGGGTACAAGTACCCCCAGGACTCGATAGCATAAAACTGACAAGACATGACACTTCTTGACACATAATCATAGACAACAACTCATAGTACAATCATTGGGGATTTTCATGAAGTATTCACACGCTATAAGCATACATATGAATAGGAATGCATGTAAATATATCATAATTTCATAAGTCTAATCTCATGAGCATTACGTCAATCCATTACAAAGCATAACAATAACGTGGGTGTCATATCGAACATAAGAGAGAAACATGGATTCATCAATTTTGGTCACAAATGAGTCATAAGGAATAATTCCTATTCTCTTAGACATTTTATCAAACACCTTGCATGCATATCTTTAGGCTTATGCATGAATATTGAAATAATACACCATGACAATATTTTACACTTCCAATGCAAGAACTTCAACCACATTCTAACATATTTTCATGATAGTCATTAAAGACTTCAACTTGGAAATCAAACAACAACATAAACATTTATATAATTCAATTCATACCATATAATTCAAAGTTTATATTTCAAATAGGGTTTTTTGAGCTTCATGGGTGAAAGGAACCCATGAATCAACACTTAAGATACCTGGGTGGATGATATCTTGAATATTGGTGGAGGAAGAATTCTTGACTTGGAATTAAATACCTAGGGTTTCTTGTTCTTGGGTATTGATTTTTGAGAGAAACCCTAATTTGGTGTTATAGATGAATAATGAAGTTATGAGCTCTGGTCTGGTATAATTAGGGGTTAAAACGGGTGGAAAAAGACCCAAATACCCTTTTAAAAATGACATAAAATCGCTGATCGGAAGTGGTGATGGTTTGGCCGATGGTTTATCGCTGGCTCGACAGTCTGTCGGTCCATCCCATCGTACATGGCCAGAACCTGAACTTTCTGCCTCGTCTGCGACAGTTTGGGCGACGATCCATCGCTAGATCGACGATCCGTTGTTTTGACCGTCGCACTTGGCCAGAAAATTGGTTCACTACCTTAGTCGCGATGGCTTGGGCGACGGTCCATCGCTAGCTCGATGGTCCGTCGGTCTGACTATCACTTATGGGAAGTTCTGATAGTTCTCTGTATAACGTCCATAACTTTTTACTCCGATACTGGATTTGGATGAAATTGGTATCTGATTTAAACATTAATCATTTAGGAAGTCATCACTAACTCTTCTGGAGACTAAATTTGACTGAAAGAAAGTTTGGGATATTACATCTACCCTTGCCATCGGAATAGAACAATCTCATCTCAGTGATCACAATCTCAGTCATCACGTAGAAGTGGAAATAATATAAATCCTACATTGGCACGTAGTTCTGGAGTATGAAACCGTAGTAACATACCCATCTCGGTGCTAAATACTACTCCCAATCTCATGCTCAAGATGTCCAGAAAATCCACTTTAAAAGTAATCTAATGGTTTATAATGAAAACCAACTGTAAATATGTAATCTGAATTTGTAGAGTGGATTTCAAATCTATTCTAAGACCAAAAGGTCAAATCTGTCTCAATAATCTAAAAATATTCTAATCATGAGGTGCTTATAGCACAACAATTCTTTGAATAATAATCTTTAAATAGGGTTTAATGACCCATGTATTAATCTCACGATAAAACATCCCAAAATTCATGCTTGATGCATAAACATTCATAAATCATCTAATAATCTGGAAATTTCAGCAATGTGCATAAAAACATAAACATACTCTAATTCAATTTCTAAATCATTGAAAATCTCATAATCTCATGAATAGCAATATGGGGTGTAAATCCAAACTTCAAATTCATAGGAAAACATATAAAATCAAATAACTTTTGCAATAAAATCAAGTTTTGGGCACAAGGATGAAAGGATTGTCCTTGTTCATAACCCCACATACCTTAATAGTTTGAATTTGATGAATTGAATGTAAAAGCTTGAACTTTTGAATCTCCAATGGTGTTCTTGAAGATTCTTCTTGAAGTTCTTGAATTAGGAAGCTTAGATTCTTGGCTATCTTGAAAGAAATTTGATGTGGTTCTTGGGTGTTCTTGAGGGGGCTAGGTTTTCTTGGAGAGATAAAGATGAATGAGAATGTATCTAAAGCTTTTGGGGGCTGAAATTTAATGTTATGGACGGATTTGGGTGAGGGGAATTTACCAAAGTGATCCTAGGACCTTTTGGAATTGAATTAGCATTTAAAACAACATTGGATTCGCGTCAGGTTTCGTGTCGAGGCGCAGTCGACGCGACGCATCAAAATCGCGTTGGCTCACTGCCTCACACTGAAAATACCATAACTTTTTACTCGGTTATCAAATTTTTGTAAAATTGGTATCGTTGGAAAGCTACTTCAATTATCTACAATTTGGTGGATGTTTAGATGAAAAATTCCATGTATAGTAAAAGTTATACACATTTAAATTAGACTCTTATAGAATCGAATATCAAACCTTGGACAAATCAAAGTATCTTAGCTCCACTAGGCTCTAATTGACTTCTATGAAAAATTCACCTTAAAATCAAATCAAACATGAGGCTAAAGATCATGAAACTCATATTTTTATGAGAATAATTCAGATTATATCTTATACACGTAAGAACGACGGTTCAAAGACTAGCCTAAAAATGTGGGGTATTACATTATCTCCCCCTTGGGAATATTCGTTCTCGAATGTGGATAATTAAGCTTAAAACACTGAGGAATATGAGGCTATAAGCTATCATGCACAATCGAAATAAATTGAATAGCTGAATTTTAAACATAATGAGCTACTGAACTGATCTGCGAGTGCATGAATTCTCATGAAAATAGCTATATGACTTGGATAGAAATGAGAGTGTCAACTTATGAGTAACCATTACCTTAGTATCGATCTTATTTCACGAGAAAAAGATGATAGGTTTATGACATGAAAACTTGGAGTATTACAATACCCCCCTTTGGGATCGTTCGTCCCCGAATGATACTTATTTGGTTGAAATACTAGGATAAGACTGAGATGATACACAAGATACTTACGAACTGAATCATGAATTAATTTCTGAAACTAAAATTGATGCATGAACTGAGTTGAATTCATAATTTACATGGATGCAAACACATTACCTCTTAGAATAGACATACACATGAGTCTGCGGATAGTAAGACTAGGTGAAAAGTTGGGAATCTATAGGAGCTTATCTGATTGATTGCTAAACAAGATTGCAGGCTATATGAACTGGATCATACTGACTGCCCATGCTCAAATGGAGTATTTCGTCCGCACTCTTTTACGAAATTCTAATAATATTAGGGAGCGAAGAATTTTGGGCATGTTCTGAACAAGACATCTGACTAAGAAATCATAACATTGACACAACTCTATAGCTTGGAACATAGACATATAGATTATAAGCTAGGTTAGAATTTCTAGGCCTTAAGCAATGCAACTCCTTACTTTCAAGCTTATAGACTCTTCTCGAATACTTCCTCAACTATACTATTCCCCTTAAATACCATACTCACTTGATTCAACTTCTAATTCTCACATGGGCATTGATAAACCTATCTACTAAGGCCTAAACTAAACTAAGTCCTCTCACCATGGTCAAGCCTAACTCAAAATCACGGGGTACTACATATAACACTATAATTGAACTGGACTTCCGACGCGATATGCGATGCATTGTGGCCATATCGCATTGCCTCACTATTTTTACCATCCAAATAGGTCTCAAACCTCGCTCGAAAAATCAGAAATTTACACGAGATGTGCTATTGAAAACCCCAATCATGAATTCACTTAAAGATTTGCATTCCAAGGTCGGGAAGGTTGGAAACTAATGCACACCACATTCATCCACTTATGCACCAACATGGCATTCATGTCTATTGTTATAACCATATATGAATGTCCAAGAAATACCCATAATAACATACTCCTCATACTCTCTAAACATCTATCACAATAATTCCCACGCATTACCCCAAGATCATACACACAGAAGTTTCAACTAACCACTACAAATATCAAAGACTTGGCCTCAACCTTACTTCATATTAATGGCCTTAGATAAAATAAGCATATAATGATCTCTCATCAATAAGAAATATTTACTCATCACCACTATTATTACATAAGGAGGAGTCACTAAAAGGTTAGAAGATGAGACCTTGAAGCATGGAAGGATACTATACGTAACTTGACACTTAACTGAGGCCTGAGGAATGGATAATCAACATCATGGATTTATCAAAGAGATCTAATTGAGGGCATACATGGCTATAAGCTGAATATCGCTAATCATTAGGAGTGTAGCATGAGTTATGTGAACTGAGCATACTATAAAGCATGAGTACATGAGTCATGAGCTGCATGACCTGATTTTGGAGTTCATAAATTCCTGGAACATAAGTTATACTACAGAATGAACTGGATCTCCTCACACTAGGGACTAGGAGAGTACATGATTTTCTATGACATGCATGAATAGAACTATGACCATGGAGCTATCACGTAAGGCATGATTAGATATCATGGTGACTAAAGTACTAATACTGAAATAAGAATGAGCCGAGCATCTTCCTCCCACATTGGCATCACTACTAGAATTTGATAATCTGACTTGGTTACTTATCCTATCATCTTCCACTTAGCTTTAAGCCATCATTCTAAGTCTGTGGATCATTGAATAAGCTCTAATCTTAACTGAAATCACTTTACTCTAGAGTCTGGCATAAATCAATACACATAAAACTAAACTTACCCTGAAGGACTGTATCTTAACCTGTAACTCCCAATGCTAATGCCTTTTTCTAAAATTCAATTCTTAGATTTCTATAGCCCTAAAAGTCATCATATAACATCTTAAACTCTTACTAACTTAGGATCTTCACGAGTATCACTACATCCTGAGTTTACACCATCTAGAGCTTCAACTCTTATTTTTGTTTGCTCAATCTTCAAAGTTCCAAACTTAGATTCTGACACTTAATAGCCTACTAATATCTCATATCTAAACATATATTTCTAAACCATGAGAATTAAGATCATACCAAGGCTCAACGTCATCTATCCACAACCTCTTAACTTAGCTATTAATAACTTCATATACTGTATAACTAATCTCCTTTCTCTTAGCAACTCAACGGTACTACTAACCATATACAACATGTAATAACCTTAGAAAATAATGCAATCCCATATCACCTTGGGCATACTTTCTTCATCATACCTGCAATATTATACTAAATTGTAAACAAATAAACTTAAGCTCTTGCACATACTGTTCAAGCCTACTAGATCACTTCTATACAATTAGCCACACTAACCAAGAATTCATTACATCTAACTTGATGACCATACATGTTCAAACTTAATGTCTAGTGCTAAACATGAGTGACAACCCAACCTAATATACTATACTATTCTCGCTGGGAAGCTATATAATAAAACATCAAGAAACACTAGCTCACTAGAATCTCATAACAATAACAATCGATCATAATCATATGGCCTATCTAATTTACAATCCATTAACACATCCTTCTTCTACACATCATTACTATTTACCCTTCTATACATCTAGGTTACTATCATAACTCCTTCAGCTTCAACTAAAACTCCTTTTTCGTAACCTCAAGGGAAGCCTTAATTAATGATACTAAACCACCAAACACTTCATCAATATCCTATGCCTTTCAAACACAATAAATACTATCAATAACTTCTTTCGTACTTCAAGCAAACAACAGTTCACCTTAACTAATAATTCATTCTCTATCTTCTACTAAACTAACACAGAAGGACATATTAACATAATACAAAATCCATAGCATGCATAAATTTGTCTTTATACTTTCTATCTATCATCATGCTCACTTTTCTTGTCACTACTCTTCTAAACCCATACTTCCAACTATAAGGCTCTACTACTTATAAATCATAACACTGAAGTTCACAATATCCCTTGAATGCACACTACACTTAACAATCTAGGTTCATACTATTTTCTCTTATAAGCACTGTGTATATTGAAAGGGTCAATGGGCAATATGAATACGTATCTAATTCGGTCTCAACTGAACAACTCATAAGGATGAGAATATAAACTTTTAACTTGAGGAACTTAACACGCTAGGGAGCTCCTCTCAAGCCCCTTTTTGTGTGACTTTTAAAACTTTTGCTAGTAAATTTGGGAGCATTATCTGGGGAGGAATTGGAACTTGCTAATTATGTTATCTCAAGAATAATACATAGAATGAGGAATTTTGGGGTAACACCCGAATAGATAGGAGATTCTGAGAAAACAACTTTATTGCACGATCTAGAGAAGAAAAGGAAGGAAACTTTTCTTAAATGCATTGTAGCCTCTCGAAGAAAAGTACAGATGTATCCGTACCATTCCGCAAGACTCTACTAGACACGACTTCACATAAAACCTAGGACACTTGAACCTTGTGCTCTGATACCTAGTTTGTAATGTCCCAAAAATCTGTCCCAAGATGTCACACGGTGCTTAGGACCACAAGTGATCCCAAGCTAACCCATGAACTGGCATACTGATAAAAAACTGATAAAATATGTCTAAAATAACTGAGTTTATTGAGAGGAAACATAATAATGATGGAATCTATGAAAATACAATACTGATGCGATTTTACATTCTGATAAAGTCTGAAAAGAGGGACTAAAATATAAAACTGACTCTAACTGACATCTGTGAAGCCTCTACTATACTGACTATAGATAGCTAGGACACGCCCCCAACTATCACTAATCAATACATATGATTAAGAAAGTAAAGAACATAAATAAATCCAACTGAAGTCCCCGAAGTAGGAGGACTCATCATCTTGCTGGATGGAATCTGCAATTGTCTGAATCTGAATGTGCATACTAAAACTTGTACCTACATTATGAGACAATGTAGCACATAGACATATATGTGGATCAATACTCTGAGGATGTACTGAGTATATGAGGGTGAAATGCATAAGTAAAACATCATCTCATCATCATAATTTGTAAAACAATACATGCTAAATATAAATAACTCACATAGCTAGAGTAAATCTGAAATCTAAAAGTCATAAATAATGAATAGTAAAGCATGTAGTATGAATCTTGTGAGTCATTACACTTAGTTCTAAAATCTGTATTCTGTTCTTGTTCTCAAATCATATAGGCTAAAAGAAGTCTAAAACTTATTCTGCATAGTAAAGCACTTTATCTCAAGACTTTAAATAATTAAAACTATTTTAAGAGTGGGGGACATCTATTTGGGAGGTTCTTCTAACTGACATACACCATGTGAGCATCCATAGAGTCCCACAACTAGCCTCCATAAGGTTAGGGATGTTCCACACTTGCCATCAAAATAGAACAATCTTATCTCAGTGATCACAATCTCAGTCATCCACGTAGAAGTAGGAATAATCTAAATCCTACGTTGGCACGTAGTTCTAAGGTATGAAACCATAGTAATGTACCCATCTCAGTGCTAAATACTACTCCCAATATCATGCTCAAGATCTCCCAAAAATCCACTTTAAAAGTAATCTAATGGTTTATAATGAAAATCAACTATAAATTTGTAATCTGAATCTGTAAAGTGAATTTCAAATCTATTCTGAGACCAAAAGGTCAAATCTTTTCCAATCATCTGAAAATATTCTAATCATGAGGTACTTATAGCACAACAATTCTTTGAATAATAATCTTTAAATAAGGTTTAATGACCCATGTATTAATCTCATAATAAAACATCCCAAAATTCATGCTTGATAGCATAAACATTCATAAATCATCTTAAAATCTGGAAATTTCAGCAATCTGCATATAAACATAAATATATTAATGTAATTCAATTTCTATATCACTGAAAATCTCATAATATCATGAATAGCAATATGGGGTGTAAACTCAAACTTCAAATTCATAAAAAAACATACAAAATCAAATAACTTTCGCAATAAAATCAAGTTTTGGGCACAAGGATGAAATGATTGTCCTTGTTCATAACCCTACATACCTTAATAGTTTGGATTTGATGAATTGAATTTAAAAGCTTGAACTTTTGAATCTCTATTGGTGTTCTTGAAGCTTCTTCTTGATGTTCTTGAATTAGTAAGCTTAGATTCTTGACTATCTTGAAGGAAATTTGAAGTGGTTCTTGGGTGTTCTTGAGGGGGCTCTTGGAGAGAAAAAGATGAATGAGAATGTATCTAATGCTTTTGGGGGCTGAAATTTAATGTTATGGACGGATTTGGGCGAGGGGAATTGACCAAAGTGACCCTAGGCCCTTTTGGAATTTAATTAGCATGTAAAACAACTTTGGATTTGCATCAAGTTTCATGTCAAGGCGCATTCGACGTGATGCATCAAGATCGTGTTGGCTCACTGCCTCACACAGAAAATGCCATAACCTTTTACTCGGTTATCGGATTTTTCCAAATTGGTATCATTGGAAAGCTACTTCAATTATCTATAATTTGGTGGGTCTTAAGCTGATAAAATCCATGTATATAAAAAGTTATACATGTTTAAAGTAGGCTCTTGTAGAATCGAATATCAAACTTTGGACGAATCAAAGGATCTTAACTCCACTAGGCTCTAAGTGACTTCTATGAACATTTTTCACCTCAAAATCAAATCAAACATGAGGGTAAAGATCATGAAACTCATATTTTCATCAGAATAATTTAGATTATACATACACGTAGGAACGACAGTTCAAAGACTAGTCCAAAAATGCGAGGTATTACACATACATGTGTTGTCGTACTATGTTAGGGGCCTACCTATGCCTCCGTAATATGTTAGTGGACTTGTAATTACTGTCCTGATATATTTACTAGGGGCATACATAGATGCCATAACATATTAGGGGCATTGTGTATGCTGCCGTAGTATGTTAGGGGCCTTGTCCATGCTGCCATAGTATACTTTGTGGGCATTGTGTATGCTTCTGTAGCCTTGTCAGGGTGCTAGGCTGATTACCTTCACTGCCATTTATGACAAGCTGTGAGAGTGGATGGAGTTGAGAGATATATAGTGACTTTTGAAACATTTGTTGGACCTTATTGAGCATTATATTATAAGCTATATGTTGTGCATATAATTTATGTAATCGTGGTGTGTTGTAGTTTTTAACACTTGTTCTAGAGGTGTTAAAGTATTGGGTCGAGGATCTTACTGAGTTATATTTTTGTATATCTCACTCCTTACTTACATATCTGCAGATTCTACCGCGCAAGGTAAAACTAGTGGGTGATGGTTTCTTCGTAAGGATTCTATTGTTAAGGTGATCCTTCACATTGTTTGTGGGGGCTTTCATTTCAGATTTATCTATTTTGATTATATTTTCTTTCATTCGATTTGCATGCCCAAAATTTGAACTCATGTAACTCTATTTTAGATTCTCCATGGTCTTAGTGTTGGATTTGGCATAGAATTAGTTCAAGAGTGATTGTTGAAATTATAATTTAATTATGAATTTTTGTTGAATTATTATTCATTATTTATTTATGCGTTGGAGTTGCACATACCTTATCTTAGTGCTTATTAATTGGTAAAGTGTAAGGAAGATTGGTTCTCCCGACAGGTGGTGTTAGCAGGTGCCAGTCACGTCTAAGGATGATTTTGGGACATGATAGTAACATAAGTTTTGGGGATGGTATGATATATTTTGGGAATTTTTCAGTGACTAAGACTCCTTGACATTACAATTACTTTGGGATCCCCTTATTTTCCAACTTTTCTTTCACCTCGCCCTTATTTATCCCTTTTTATTCTTTTTCTACTTATTCGGAATGGGTATGATTTCTTATCCTTTTCTTTTGAAATTTTATTTTTCTTGATCTTTTTATATTTTTTTTCATTTTTCTCTCTTTTCTTTTTCTACCACACCCAACCTTACTTTCTTTTCTATTTACCCACTTTATTCATACCTGCTCTATACTATGCACCCCTATGATAGCCACCCTCAACTTAGGTGATTTACTTGAGTTGAGGTGCACAGTGTCCAAGGAGGACCAGGGACAAAATGAGTTCATTGTAGTCTAAATAGGAAGTTGAATCAGTGTAAACAAAACATATCGATCTATTAAGGCTAAAAAATTAGGATCAAGGGACTCATATATCATTTGGTTTGGGCAATTTAGGCTAAAGTGGACTAATAACAAAAATTGTCTATGATCATCTCTTAATTGACCACCCTAGAACCTAGGCAAGACATGCAAGTTCTGGATTTCGTATACACCGAAAACTAAGTAATGCCTCTCACACATATGGTATAGGGTCACATTGCTAGTTACTACTTAACATGGTATGCAATTGTTTGCCACAGTTGTTTTGTCCATAATTCTAGTTCCATTATTTGATTCACAGTATGCCTTAACATGTACACATCACAAAGTTTTCAAAATTTTAGGTGGGGTACCATTTAAACCAAACAATTTCACCACCAAACATTAGTCAAAACATATTCACTACCTCAGATACAAACTTTCTTTCTTTATTTAACATCGCACACACACAAAACAAACATAAAGCAAAACATAACACATACTTAACCTAGACATGTCGGTTCCACATTCAAACCACAGTCGATGGGAAAAGAAACACAACAATAACAAACCGCAGCGTCTATGAGGCCCACCCCCACCCCAACTAAATACCTATGCACTATCCCCAGTGCATCTATCAAGAGGTGAAGACATACCTGGGCACACTAGGATCTAGATCAAGTATCATCAGCACGGGGGCCCTCAGATCAGGAACGACCATCATCAGTCATGGTCCTAATAGCTATCGGGATATCCTCAACAATACTGGCATCGGTAGTGATCGGTATGCTCAGTGATAGATCAGACGGTGAGGATGAATCACTTTCAATCCCAACAGCATCAGTGGTTCTCGAACTACTATCCCCCACCATCATCTCTTGGACCCTAGTTTGCCGGTCCAACTCATCCTGCACACTAGCTATTTTTGCCACCTGAATGTTTTCTTCTTCTGTGCTTTGATTCTTTCTTTTCTTATTCTTGTTTCTCTTCTTTTCCCCTTTTTCAAAATTTCCTGCAAGGGTCAAATCATCAACCAAATGTTTTCAACTATAGGCTCTCTGGCAATCGCCTCAATAATCGACATCAAAATAATTGGCCTCTCATGCAACTCCTTTACTGATTTTCGTAGCTTGGATAACTCAGCCTGTACTCATGGTAGATCTAGGGACTAGATCCCATTCAAGCTATCGGGTAATCCTTAGGTCAAACCCATCAAACTTAGCCTGCATTAGTCTCCTTTTTTACTAAGCTTTCTCTCAACCCATGATTTTACTTCTCCTTCCATTAATCGTACCTTTGTCTCCACAGTACTTAACTTAGTTATAAATGAATGCGACACCATTACATAGTCGGCTGGAACCAACTTGGATGTGGATGGCCGTGGTGTTATAGTAGGTGGTGGAGTAAGAGTATTGGAGGTATCGCTACATCTGAGGCCTGAGGTTCATACTGGAGAGTCGTATTAGGGGTATCACTTCTCTCAGTGTCTTCTCTCTACCCTTGGGCCTCATATGGTTTGGTAATGAGTGGGATTAAAGATTCATATGGTGGGAAGTGTGTGGGTGTCCAACTAACTGTATTGGTAATGACTCAATGGTATGAGTCATATATTGTGGTCACAAGTCATGGGATCAACTCATAACCACCTGCGGTGTTTTTACAATTTTAATTTGCAGGGATTTTGGACATTTCTCCTTCTAACTACCTTTGAGGTCACCACTTAAAACACCTTTTGGGATATCATTAACCTATTATTCCCAATCAAGATCTTTTAAAATCTCTCTCCAACTCTTCTTCAAGCAAAATGCTAGGGTTTCATCAAGATAATTAATTAAGGCTTTCAAGGGAGGTTTATCTCCGTTTACCTTGGTGTCTAAGGCATGTGAATATTCTGTCATTGTTATTTTACTTAAGGCATGTGTTTTAATGTATGGTTTTCATGATATTATTATGATTTTGAAATAAAGGTTGGGGTTTTTGGTTGTTCATGGATATATATTATTTCTCATAGTTTAATAATGATTTCCCTATTTTAATTATGGTTTTGCACATGTGAGTGAATCGAGAATGGTGATTTAATTGAGGGATCATGGTTGAGCCCCAAATTGGATGATTTTGATTTTGATAATGGCATGCCCTCAACCTATTTTTTAAATTGTTAATGAGAATTATTTCCTCACATACTTTAACTATTCTTGGAACTCTTGCATTGTATAAATGGTAAATGGAATATGAAATGGTTTTGGTTGGTTTCACATAACTTTGGAAAGGCCTTGGTGGCCATAGCTTAATTATAAATGGTTTTGGTTTAATTGAAAATAATGGAGTCTAATTTGGTTAAATGGTTTATATGACATATGGTAATAGACTTGCAATCTCTAATTTTGGTATGACTATACCGACGGTTAATGACTAATTAAAAGACTCCTTGGTAAATGGTTTGGTTGTGTGTAAAAGGTTTAATTGGGCTTAAAGGGGGTTGAGTAGAAAAGCCATGGAAGGTGGAGGTTCCGGGGTGATTGACATTGGAAACTCATATTTGCTGATGTGAGGGTGGCCTTGGTGTCCGTGTGCATGATGTCATACTTTATATTTTAGGGATGTACTAGTTATCCTAGGTTTCTTTCTCTGGTCGTACAACTAACACGCACTGGGGCCCTTTTAACAGGGGGAGCTGAACCCTTATAACCAGTGGGAGGTTTTAGGATGGCTAAGCTACACAATCTAGGTTAAGGTCTTAAATTCATGGTAAACCTTATTCCCTACCTCAGCATAGTATATATATCTATATGTATGATTGCATATGGCTATTTATTTTGGTTGAATAATGGCATTATTTTATCTTTATCCCTGAGTTACATCCTAGCATTTACCCCGCTAACCATCTTTGGGCGCTGTATCCTCCCGCGATGCAGGAACCATCCATACTACCACTCCTCCTACTTAGTGTCTTGGATTCAGGGATAACTTAGGGTCAGATTGAAGTGGTGATCTTCCATACTCTAAAAGACTTCATTTTATGATATGGACTTCTTTTCATTATTTTTGTTTCTTGGATTTTTGTTTTGGCTATGGTCTCGATACTGTCTTGACCAAATGTTACTTGATTCTGATTAGAGGCTTTGTCGAACAACTATGGGCATGAGCGATATCGGTGTTAGTGTCAGCCTTGGTATTGGCATTTGCATTAGTGTTGTCACCAGTTGGATAGTCGTTGAGGTTGTTGGATTATGATTATAAAATTTATTTAATGTCTTTGAATTATTATTATTTATCTTGTTATATGTTCAAAATTCATCGGACATTGGGTGCAGGGCAGTTGTGGTTTGGTAGTGGGGGGTGGTCTCCAGTCCTGGTTGGACTTGGAATGCCCGACATGACTAGGACCTAGTTTGAGTCATGTCATATTGGTATTAGAGCTCTAAGTTCATGGTCAATTGGGTGTCTGACAAAGCCGTGTTGGGTAGAATCTTTTTTAGGGGTATGTAGCATGCCACACTCATAAGGGAGAAACTACGAGGCATTTAGGAATGCTTCTCTTTCTTGTGTTCTATTTTTGAGCTATAGAGTCTAAGGTTATAAATTTTTCCTCTAATTTCCATTTGTTCAATTTCCAGATCATGACTCCTCGATGATCTGAAGCTCATGGAAACTCTTTTATCCCACTTGGGGACAACACCAATGGGACACACTCTGCTCATGCGGTCCAGACCTAATCTCGGGGTCAGTTCCTGATTGTCCTCCTGGAGTTCCACTGGTCTCTTCCACCCCTCCTTGAGCTCCTTAGGTAGATGTGACGAATACTGAGTTTCATTATTCTATCTATATGTTGGCACAATTGGTAGCTTCTCAAATCAAGAGTGGCAATTTTATCACTCCATCTTCTGAGGCCACATAGGTTGGCCAGTTTATAAGGTTGATTCCTCTTGTGTTTACTGGTGTTAAGGTTGAGGAGGATCCTTAAGGTTTTATTGATGGGATGGAAAAGATCTTTTGGGTTATACATGCTACTAACATCGAAGGTGTGTAATTTGTTTCCTACCAACTAAAAAATATAGCATACCATTGGTATAAAGAATGGAAACAATCGAGGGGTGACAATGTTGAGTCAGCCTTGTGGGAGGATTTCTCTATATCTTTTCTAAACCACTTCTTTCCTCAGTATTTGAGCGAGGCGAAGGCGAAGGAAAAAGAGTTTGTTAACCTGAAGCAAGGAAAGATATCAGTCAAGGAGTATACCTTGAAGTTTCACCAGTTATCGCGGTATGCTCCAGAGTTAGTTTCTATAATGAGGACAAGAATGAGAAAGTTTGATTTTGGGTTATCTCAAGACTTGATTTTAGGGAGTAAGGCTGCCTTGTTGAGCAAGGATATGGACATCTCTAGACTGGTTGTGTATATGCAGTAGGTCGAGGAAGAGAAGAAGAAACAGGCTGAGATTAGGGAGAGGAAGAATAAGAAGTTTAGATTTTCTGGTTAGGATAGTGGTTAATAGTAGAGTGACTAGGATGGTGGAAAGTAGTCTAAGAAGAGGTGGGGAAATTCTAGGTCTCACTTGACGGCTAGTGCTCCCTACCCAATCAACTTCGTCATATCCTCCTTACAAATTTTATGGTCAATTACATCCGGGTTATTGAGATAAAGGAAAGGAAAAGTGCTTCAACTGTGGTTAACCAGAGCATATAGTTAAAATTTATCCTGTTGGTAAGGTTACCTCTGGGGTAAACAAAGTTCTCGTTCTCTATTCTTCATTTCTGGCACCAAAGGTTTCACCATCTGGCTCCGACACTGGTCAGAACCGACTCTATGATCTCACTACTCATTAGGATTTTGAGGTATCGCATATTTTCATTACTGGTATGTTGAAACTCTTTTCCTATGGTGTGTACTGTTTACTTGATCTAGGGTCCACTCTTTCTTATGTGACCCTATTTGTGGCTGTGCATTTTGGTTTCAGTCCCGAGTATATTTCGTGTCTTTTTTTGTATCTATCCTGGTGGTTGGCTCTGTGATTTCTACAAAAGTCTATAGGCGTTGTGTGGTGTCTGTGGGTGAATGGGATACTTTGGTGAATCTGTGTGAATTAGACATGGTGGATTTTGATGTCATATTGGGGATGGATTGGCTGCACTCGTGCTATGCTTCTCTAGACTGTCGAACCCATAAGGTCGTTATTAAATTCCATAATAATCCAGTTATTGAATGGGAGAGTTGTTCCCTAGTTCTAAAGGAAGATTCGTATCGTATCTTAGAGATCAGAGATTAATCTCCAAAGGGTGTCTCTACTATCTGGTCCAGGTTAAAGATTCTAATTAGGAGGGTCCTTCACTATATTCTGTCCTAGTGGTGAATGAATTTCCCGGGGTCTTTTCAAATGACCTTTTTGGTATTCCTCCTAGTAGGGAGATTGATTTTAGGATAGATCTTGTTTGATTGATTTTAGGATAGATCTTGTTTCGGACACTCGTCCTATCTCTATTCCCCGTATAGAATGGTTTCGACTGAGTTAAAAGAGCTTATGGAATAGTTAAAAGATCTTTTAGATAAGGGTTTTATCTATCTTACTGCGTCTTTGTGGGGTGCACCAATTTTATTCATGCGTAAGAAGGATGGTTCCCTTCAGATATGTATTGATTACCAATTGTTGAATAAGGTAACTATAAAGAATAAGTACCCTCTTCCAAGAATAGTTGATTTGTTTGATCAGCTTCAGGGTGCTAAGTTTTTCTCCAAGATTGATCTTCAGTCTAGCTATCATCACCTAAATATTAGGGAGGTGGATATCCCTAAGACTGCTTTTTGTACCCGGTATGGGCATTTTGAGTTTCTGGTTATGTCTTTTAGGTTGACCAATTCCCTAACGGCATTCATGGATTTGATGAATAGAGTCTTCCAGCAGTTTCTAAATTTGTTCGTCATTGTGTTCATAGATAATATTATGGTGTACTCTAAGAGCGAGATGGATCATACTAATCATCTCTGCGTTGTATTTCAGATCCAGAAGGAGCAGTAGGTGATGCCAAAGTTTCAAAACATAAATTCTGTCTGAACGCTGTCACCTTTTTAGGTTATTTCATTTCTAGTGAAGGGATCATGGTAGACCCAAAGAAAGTTATATTTGTCAAGAAATGGCCTAGACCAATGAATCCAATTGATATTTGGAGCTTCTTGGGTTTAGCCATTTTTTATAAGAGGTTTTTAGAAAGTTCCTCTTCTATAGCTACCCTATTAACTAAGTTGACTAAAAAGAAGGTGAAGTTCTTATGGTCTGATTCTTGTGAGGGTAGTTTTGAAAAGCAAAAGGATAATCCGACTTTGGCTCCGATCTTGACTTTGCCTGAAGGTACTTATGCTTTTGTATTCTATTTTTATGTGTCCCGTGTGGGGTTTGGGTGTGTCTTGATGAAACATGGAAAGATGATAGCTTATGCCTCTAGTCAGTTGAAGGTGAATGAAAAGAATTATCCGACTCATGACTTAGAATTGTTGGTTGTAGTATTCACGTTGAAAATCTACCATTACTATCTATATGGTGTGTATGTGGATATTTTTTTCTATCATAAGAGCCTGCAGTATGCGTTTACTTAAAAAGAGCTAAATCTCAGGCAAAGGAGATGGCTTAAGATTCTCAAAGATTACTACATGAGTCTTCACTACCATCCAGGTAAAGCCAAAGTAGTTGCTGATGCTCTTAGTAAGTTATACATGGGGAGTCTAGCTCATGTGGATGAGGGAAAGAATGAATTAGTGAAAGATGTTCACCGTTTGTCTAACCTTGAAGTTAGTCTCTTGGACTCTGATGACAGTGGTGCGTTTGTTCAAGAGGTGGCGAAGTTATCCCTGGGTATTGAGGTGAAGAAGAAGCAAGTGTTAGTCCGTTCTTGATGAGGATCAAGGGTGATGTAGCTAGGTAGAAGGTAATGACCTTTAAGGTCAGTGGTGATGGTATCTTACAGTACGAAGAGAGATTATTCGTTGGATGAGGAGTATGAGTCGCGTAATGCTATTCATCCCAGTTCGACGAAGATGTATCATGACCTTAAGAAAATGTACTTATGGAACAATATGAAGTGGGATGTGGCTGATTTTATGGCTAAGTACATGGTGTGCCAACAAGTGAAAGTTAACCACATGAGGCCTGGAGGATTGTATCAAGAAATTGAGTCTTCTGTATGGAAGTGGGAAGTGATTAATATGTTTCTTTACTGGTCTTCCTCGGTCTCGGAATGAATTTGACTCAGTTTGTGTCATCGTGGATAGGATGACAAATTTAACTCACTTTTTTCCAGTGCGAACATATTTTTTGGCAGAGGATTAATCAAGGTTGTACCCCCAAGAGATTGTGAAGTTGCATGAGATGCCTATTTTTATCATCTTAGATCATGGCATATAGTTTTTATCTCACTTTTAGTGGTCGTTTCATAAGGGTTTGGGGACTACGGTGAGTCTTAGTACGACTTTCCACCCGTAGTCGGATGGGCAAGCGGAAAGGACTATTCAAATATTAGAAGATATGCTCCAAGCTTGCATGATGGACTATGGTGCTAGTTGGGATGACCATTTACCTCTTTTAGAGTTTTCGTACAATAATAGCTACCACTCTAGCATTGGGATGGATCCCTTTGAGGCCTTATATGGTAGAAGATGTAGGTCTCCTATTAGGTGGTTTAAGGTTGGTAAGGCAGAGATGTTTGGTTCGGATTTGGTTCACCAAGATATACAAAAGGTGAAGGTGATTCGGGATAGTCTTAGATCCACCCAAAGTCGCCCAAAGTCCTATGTGGATGTGAGGCATAGAAAGTTAGAGTTTGAGGTTGGGGATAGGGTGTTCTTGAAGGTGTCTCCCATGAAGGGAGTGATGCAGTTTGGGAAGAAAGGGAAGCTCAGTCCCCGAGTTTTAAGAGGGATCAGTAATGTTGCATATGAGTTGGAGTTTCCTTCTAGTTTAAGCTCCATTCACATGGTGTTCCATGTTTCTATGTTGTGTAAGTGTGTTGGTGATTTGTCATAGATTTTACCTATCAAGGATATTGGTATTTCAAATTCTCTATCCTATGAGGAGGCCCCAATTGAGATATTTGATCGGCAGGTTCTTCGATTGTGGACCAATGATATAGATTTGGTAAATGTTCTATGGAGGAACCAGAAGGTTAAAGAGGCTACTTGGGAAGCTGGAGAGGACATGAAGTCCAAGTATCCATTCCTATTTCCCATTCCAAAAAATCATGCTTAAGGAATGTGTTGCTCTTAGCATCTTTGTTTTCTGACTTTGTTTAAGGAAAGGTTGATTTCCTTGGCCTCTTTGTTTTCTAACATGGTTAAAGTTAAGAGTGGGTTGTGAATTCCTTGGTGATCTATTTTTTTGTCCTAAAGAAAAGAGTAGAGATGTTTGGGGGTTAAATCGTGCTAGTCTATGCCTTATTTAGTCATTCGGGGATGAATGATCCAAGTGGGGGAGAACTAAAACACCTTGGGTTTCTGACCTTGGAATTTTCCTGAGTTTTAAACTCATTATCCTAGTAATGACTCACCATATGAGTTGTATAGTATGGGTACGGGTCTGACCCTAGTCGTAGGGAGTCTAGTAGATAGTGGTTAGGATTCTGCTATGGTTACTATTGGGGTGGTATGAGTCATTAGGAGTGGTGGTGGTTTGTTTTGTCAATCCCTTAATCAAGTTAGTAACTTCGTTACTTGACTTGGCTCTATGTATGAGTGGTTCACTAAAAGCCATAAAGATAGGGTGTGAGTGGTATAGTTGAATTGTATGTTGTCCAGTGTCAATCCCTTTTGATTCTGTCTTGGGTACGACTAGCTATACAATTCATATGGTTTGGTAACGAGTGGGATTAGGTATTTGTATGGTGGGTAGTGTGTGGGTGTCTAACTCACTGTATTGGTAATGACTCAATGGTATGAGTCGTATGTTGTAGTCACGAGTCACGGGATCGACTCGTAACCGCCTACAAAATTTTTATAGTTTTAAGTTTGGGGCATTCTGGACATTTCTCCTTTTAACTGCTTTCGAGGCCACGACTTAAAACACCTTTTGGGACACCATTAACATATTATTCCCAATCAAGCACTCTTAAAAGTTCTCTCAAATTCTCTTTCAAGCAAAAGGCTAGGGTTTCATCAAGATAATTAACTAAGGCTTTCAAGGGTGGTTTCTCCCTATCTTCCTTGGTGTATAAGGCAGGCGACTCTTCCCTCATTGTTATTTTACTAAAGGCATGTGTTTTAATGTATGGTTTTCATGATATTGTTATGGCTTTTAAATAAAGGATGGGGGATTTGGTTGTTCATGGTTGAATATTGTTTCTCATGATTTAATTATGGTTTTCCCTGTTTTAATTATGGTTTTGTACATGTGAGTGCATGGGGAATGGTTATTTAATTGAGGGGTCATGGTTGAGCCTCAAATCGGATGATTTTAGTTTTGATAATGGCATGCCCTCAACCTATCTATGAATTTGTCAATGAGAATGATTTCGGCACATACTTTAACTATTCTTGGAACTCTTGCATTCATAAATGGTAAATGGAATGTGAAATGGTTTTGGTTGGTTTCACATGACTTTGGAAAGGACTTGGTGGCCATGGCTTGATTATAAATGGTTTTGGTTTAATTAAATATAATGGAGTCTAATTTGGTTAAATGGTTTATATGGCATATGGTAATAGACTTGCAATCTCTAACTTTGGTATGACTATACCAATGGTTAATGACTAATTAAAAGACTCCTTGGTAAATGGTTTGGTTGTATGTAAAAGGTTTAATTAGTTTTAATGAGGGTTGAGTAGCAAAGACATGGAAGGTGGAGGTTTCGGGGTGACCGGCATTAGAAGCTCATGTTTGCCTATGTGAGGGTGGCCTTGGTGGCCGTGTGCATGATGTCACACTTTATATTTTTAGGATGTACTAGTCATCTCTGCTTTCTTTCTCTGGTCGTTCAGCTAACACGCACTGGGGCCCTTTCAGTAGGGAGAGATGAACCCATATAGCTCGTGGGTGGTTTTAGGATGGCTAAGCTACACAATCCAAGTTAAGGTTTTAAATTCATGGTAAACCTCATTCCCTACCTCGGCGTGGTATATATATATCTATATATATGATTGCATATAGTTATTTGTTTTGGTTTGAATGATGGCATTATTTTATCTTTATCCCTAAGTTATATCCTAGCATTTACCCCGCTAATCGTCTTCGGGTGCTGTATCCCCACGTGATGCAGGAACAGGCCATACTAGAATTCCTCCTACTCAGTGACTTGGATTTGGGGACTGCTTAGAGTCTGATTGAAGTGGTGATCTTCCATACTCCGGAAGACTCCATTTCATGCTATGTACTTCTTTTCATTATTTTTGTTTCTTGGATTTTGGTTTTGATTATGGTCGGGGGCATGTCCCGACCAGATGTTACTTGATTTTGGTTAGAGGCTTTGTTGAACAACTATGGGCATGGGCGATGTCGGTATTGGTGTCAGCCTTGGAATTGGTATTGGCATTAGGGTTGGTACCGATTGGATAGTTGGTTGAGGTTGTTGGATTATGATTATAGACTTTATTTAATGTCTTTGAATTATTATTGTTTTATCTTGTTATATGTTCGAAATTCATTCGGCATAGGGTGTAGGGAGATTGCGGTTGGGTATTGGGGGTGGTCTCCGGTCCTATTTGAACTTGGGATGCCCGACATGACTAAGCCCTGGTTCGGTTCATGTCAAAAACCCCACATGACCTAAAAAGCTTCGAATTACCTTTACTAAAATTGGTGGAGGTAGCTTTTCAATTACTTCAAATTTTTCCTTATCCACCTCTATTCCCCTTTTTGAGATCTTATACCCAAGCACAATTCCTTCTTTAACCATAAAAGGGCACTTCTCCCAGTTAAGTACCAAGTTGCATTCCTCACATCGACGTAGAGCATTAGCCAAATGGATTAAATAGTCATCAAAAGAATCACTAACCACAGAAAAATCATCCATAAACACCTTGATGGTGTTTTCCACCATATCATGGAATATTGACATCATGCATCTCTGGAATGTGGCTGGAGCATTTCACAACCCAAATGTCATTCTCTTGAAAGAAAAGGTCCCATATGGGCAGGTAAAGGTTGTCTTCTCTTGATCTTTGGGATCAATTGTGATATGATTGTAATCCGAATAGCCATCTAAAAAATAATACCAGCCCCTTCCCGCAAGTCTATCTAGCGTCTGGTCCATGAAGGGCATTGGACAGTTGTTCTTTTGGGTCCATACGTTCAACTTTCTATAGTCCGTCCACACTCTCCAACTTGAGACTGGTATTATTGGCACGAGCTTATTCTTCTCATTTGGTACGATGGTAATTCCACCTTTCTTTAGGACACACTGAACAAGACTGACCCACTTGCTATCAACAATAAGGTAAACTACACCTGTGTCTAGCCACTTGATGATTTCTTTCTACCTCTTGTATATGAGGATTTAGCCGGCATTGATTCTCAATTCATGGGATGCAGTACGGTTTAAGCTGGATTTTATGGGTATAAATTCCTGACGAAGTACCTATAATATCTGCAATAATCACTGGCAACGCCTCTACCTCTTTTTAATTAGGTCAGCTGCAATAATCACTGGCAAGGTGTTATCGTCCCACAAAAATGCATAGCGCAAGTGAGATAGGAGGACTTTGGTGGCTATTCAATTGATAGATAAGCGGGATGAGTGGTTCTATTTTTCATATCTAGATCAAGCTTCTTTGGAACATAAGTCTAAGAACCTTTCCCATATATAACACCTACCATCTCATCATATTCCTTAATTATATCACTGTCGATGGTCATAATCACCGCTACTAGTGCTTCAACACCCAACCTTTCTTCAATTGGCATAGTGTCTGCATCAACTTCGTCATCAATGGTGTCTGTCACAGACACGAATCTCATATCATCCAGTTGCCGCATCGACTGACATACATTTAAGTGTTCATCATTGAGTCTGAACTTTATCTGTCCCAATTCCATATTAACCAATGCCTACCCGTAGCTAAGAAGGGTCTGCCCAAGATAATAGGGATTTAGAAGTCCACCTCACAATCAAGTATCACAAAATTAGCTGGAAAGATGAAGGATGACACCTTTACCAATACATCACAAAGTATACCGACAGGCTTTTTCACGGTCTGATCAACCATCAATAATCTCATCGATGTTGATTTGGGTGGCCCCAACCCCACCTTCTTAAACACAACTAGTGGCATAAGATTAATACTGGCTCCTAGATCACATAAATCCCGAGCAAAGTTGAAGGATCCAATAGTACATGGAATGGTGAAGGCTCCTGGGTCCTTCTTCTTCTAAACCAATGATCTAAAGGCAACAATATTGCAATGATGCACAGTGTCTACAGATTCATAACTCACTGTTTGCTTCCTAGTGACCAGACCTTTCATGAATTTTGTGTAACTTGGCATCTGTACCAATGCCTCTAAAGTGGTATACTTATATATAACTATTTTAACATAGACAGGAACTTCTGATATTTGCCCTCAACCTATTTTTTTTTCAACCTTTGAGAAAAAGGAAGAGGAGATCTTTGAATAGTCTTCAGAACAGGATCATTAACCTTATACTTACCCTGATCCTTCATAGCACTATGCTCAACACCTGATGATTATCCAACTTCAACTTAGGTGCTTCCTCAACATCAACATCGATATCATCATTCTTTGGTTCAACTATAGGGGGCACAAGAGGATCCATGGTGGTCTTACTACTTCGAGTGGTAATGGCATGACAACGACTATCATTCTTTAAATTTTGCACTGTATTACAGGGAAAAGTGCTAGGTTGCATTTGATTTAATGTGGATAATATTTGGCCAAACTGTTTCTCTAGTTGTTTGATCGCGGTGGCGTGCGACTAAAATTTTTGATCAGCCCTGATATGTCTACCTTAATCTCCTTAAGGCAACTTTCCTGGCTTTCTTGGTATTTTACTAACTTCGACAACATTGCCTTAATTCTTAACTCTGTATCTCGTCTACCTGGTTGGACATATTTGTCATTCTTTTCTTTATAATCATCATTGCACATCTATTCATCATCTCACTCTCAACTTCTATCTCAGTACCTATCACCATTGTAGTTTCAACCTTGATTTCCTTTCCCTTTGGCTTAGAAACCCACCTCATCTCAATCCAGATACTTTGCTTCCTCATCTGCATCAGACTCATATGATCTAGAAGTAGTTCTTTTTCCCCCCATTGTGTTCACCTTTTCAGTGGTCATTGCTATAAATTATTTTGTAAGAAGCCTAATATCAATTTAGAGTTGTGCAAATTCTTGTGCTACCATTTCATCACCAGCTCTGTAGTTACTCGCAACCCCAATAACATATGTACCATCTTCTCTATCAGCCTCCCAAGTGTGCCACCCTTAGTTTATGATAGAGATCTCATCTAGCCTTTTCTGGGCCATATCCCAATAAAGAAGTGTGAGTGTGCCTCCCTATATAGTGTCTGCCATCGCCCTAAAACTAATATTTAGGAATCTATTGAAGATTTCCAATAGGTTAGATCCAGGAATCCAGTGATGAGATACCATGCTTAACTTCTTTTTGAATCAAAACCATACTTCATAGGTAGACTCTGCAGGCAACTGCCGAAAGTTATAAATCCCATATTGTACCTGTAGCATCCTAGTAGAAGGAAAGAATCAATTCAAAAGCTATCTGTGCAGCTCGTTTAAAGTTGTGATTAATCCTCTAGGAAGTTTCCTCAGCCGTAATGATGCTTCTCCTGTCAGTGAAAAAAAGGAACAACTACAATCTCAAAGCTTCCTGATCTACCCCTAGTATGGTATACGAATTACAAATCCTAGTAAGATTGGAAAGATACAAATTTACATCATCTATTTCCAATCCAAAAAGTACATCCTTTAAGTTCAACAACTGGATTATTGCACTAGTATTATCAAACTTCACATTAGGGGGTAGAGTAGGAGGAATAATGACTCCTGTCTTTGCAGGCTCAAACATAACCCATGTCCTTTTATTTATCATATGGCGGTATATATTGATAGGCTTGGATCAATCGAGCTCTTCTACTGTATGCTTTATCATGACCACCATCAAGTGGTGCACGTTGATCAGCTACTGGTCTAGGCCTGGCTAGCTCTGCCTGATGTGCTAACCTGTCTTCCTCAACCGCTCTTCTCTGCTATTCCGCTGCCTCTGCTAACATTAATTCCATCTGCTTATTAGCAACATTCTGTGGATCACCTGAACCAAGCATATGTATAGCAAGAAGGTCATCCTAAACTCCTTCTGGAACACCATCACGACCATGCTCCGACATCCTTCTTAGTGTTTGCAGAATTCTTTTAGGTTTTGGATTAATGGGGAATCAGGTATTTCCTTGACTCTTAGTGCTAGGAATACACACGAGTATAGACAAATAAGGAACAAAAAATAAAACCCATAAACATCACCAACTTTAGTCAACAATTCAACATCGTATTTTCCTAGCAACGTCGCCAAAATTTGGTGTCGCCCAAAAACTAACCTCCAAAGAAGTATGCTATGGCCGATTGCCAAATATAGTAACCAAACTCAGGTTGGGTTTAAACCCATAGGGAACACGTGGAATAATATCTCAAACTTGACAAAATCTACGAGTAATACGGAAAAGTAAATGGGGGGATTTGGAAATCAATAGTAATAAGTAACCAAACTTAATTTCTTGCGTTTGTAAATAATATAAGACAAACACAAGGACTGTGTTCCCCCTGGCTTTTCAACTTCGTAACTTTCTTGTGTTCAATCCTCCTAACCCATTGCTCTGCGTGCAAAGTTGACAAGCTATGTGTTATCAACTATCTTATGAATGTGTTGATAAATCTCATCCTTCACCTTGTGAGTCTCAGGGTGTAGCCTTTCTGTCACTTGTCTATAACCTTAGAATAAATCTCACCTTTTGAGTCTCGAGTTGATTTGATGACATTTGATAGCCTCGAATTACTGTTGTAACCTCTTTTTTCCAATCTCAAACTCCCTTGTGAGGACGTTCTCTAATACAGGCGATTCTTAAACTTTTGCAGTATCTTGGGGTATGATTGATATGAAGAATATTGCAATACACACAATTACAATAGATAGACGAATATTCTACTTTCCTTGCGTAGCTAATCCACCAGGGTTCCCACAACCCTAGTCAAGGAAGTTAGCCATTCATGCTTATAGATAATCCATGATAATCGACGAAGAAGACATGTAATTAATTGCACAATAATGAAAGAATAACCTTTGAAATCTTTAATTGAATACAAAATAAAAAATCCAAGAACAATTGTATCAATTATCATAGTATGTGAAAGTATGTATAAGATTATCAAAAGTGCGTGACATAATAAAGAAATAACCCTAAGGTATTTATAGTATCTCAAAATAACAAAGGAATCCTAAATAAAATGGAATAGGAAAATTAAGTCGGCAGTGGTTACGTCTCTGGCGACGAGTCGTTAGGTTTCCTTATGACTCACTGCCTGCAATCATTTCTTTTTTTAGTCTTCAGTGGTGAAGACTCATATAGTCACATTACAAGTCGTATTTTGCTAATCGTAGTCACTCTAGTAGCTTTTCATCTTCAGGGCACTTGAGTCTGTTCTCATTACGATTCCTCACAACCATTCGTTTACAGACGTTATGACTCGTGGTCTTCACTCATAGCCACTGGAGCATCCATATTTAAGAACTTCAAACACTGGTCTCCTTATGACTTCTTGCTATGAGTCGTAGTCTATCTTCACAACTCGTTGTTATCATCCTTTTTCAAAAAGTAAAAAACATTTCATAACTTCATTGCGAAAATAAAAAGAGAAAGAAGTCTACTATTTTTTTTTGGGAAATGATTAGAGTCACCACTTAATTTTAGAAATATTAAGAAACCATTTATGGAATTGTTTTACTTTCTATGGATTCCTGGAAATTTTGAAAGAAAAATCTTTTAAAAAATAACCAGATTCTAGGTAAGGGTTCAAGTAAATTCAAAAGAAGGTGTTAGGCACTTTCGAAAACCCACAAAGTGTGGTTCCCTACGAATTAAACTTATTTGGCTAATTTTGAAAAAAATCTTAAGTTGCTTGAAAGAACCTTGTTTTAAGAATCTTGAATTTATTCAAAAATATTCTAAGTAATAAAATAAACTAAACATCAAAGTTTCAAAATAATTCAAACTTCAACAATTTTATTTGAATTAAGACTTTGGGCTATATAATTAACCCAACTTCTTAAACGTATATTTTCAGCCATTAATAACAATGAAAGGATATAAATAAATTCTTACATTATTCTAAGAGTTTATGTTTGCATAAATAGAGGAATTTAAAAATATTAAATGATTGAAATAAAATGAATAATTTGACTTAAATTTGCTCCCCAAGGATGCATCTAGGTTAATTATGTTGAATTACAAATAAATCATCAAGTAAATTAAAAGAAAATAAAAGAATAAAGTTGAAATTTGGGCCCTTTTTAGCCCATTTATCATATGCCCAGGTTAGGGCTTTATTCATGGACTCTGGGTCCAATTTCCTGCTGTGTGTACCAGTTGTTTATCAACAAATTAAATATCTGCATTTTCGTATTTACTTTGTGTATACATGACTGAAAACTAGTCATATGCACATCTTTTGATTCCTCTAGCTGAATATCAGCCCTCTGTTTCTCGTATATCACATGTATGCCACATATATTTGTTGTATATCTTTGTATACAATCTTGTTTTTTCATGACTTTAATCTATTTCGGACTTGATGAGGCTCTTGACTAAAAGAAATGGGACTTAGTCCCGCGGGAAGATGTAGGAGGGAGTCAATTTGGACCCGAGTTAGTGTCACATGAATAAAAAGAAAAATAAAGATTAGTGACCACCTCAAACTGGATACACAAGTTCGAAGATAGTATATGAACTTGGAATATATCAAATCAATTATCCAAATTTGGCTAATTCACTATATTCATAAATAAAATAGAAAATTCCCTTCATGATGATTTTTCTTTAAAGCTTTCACTAAATTACCACCTTCTAAACTATAAACAAGACATCTATTTGAAGAAGAGCATGTCATTAAGGCAACATTAGCAGTAAATAATCATTCAAGGAGCATGCATAAGGATAGACTATTTTATCAATGGCTTATAAACGCTTTCGCAAATGGAATTATTTAAAAAAGAGGAACAACAGAGAATTCTGGAAAAACCAAGGCAAATACACGAGTCATGATAGATTCCAAGAAATGACATGACACCACTCATTTAGTCTATAAAGAACATAAATCAATGAAAGAAATCTATTAAGTTGGGTACAAAAATTAAAACAGGAAAAGTAAGGGAGGATAGTAAGCCCTGGAGGTGACCTTCTTTTATGAAAAAAAAGATTTTCAAGTTGTAAGAAACTTAATAAATCAAAAAACACACTTGTTTATAGAAGCAGACAACCGTGAAGCAGACGCTGGCTCTGCCACAGAGAAGAAAGAAAGCTCACAACTTTCGACAGTGTAAGACTTTTGAGGGAGAAAACACTTTTAATCCAATCTCTTAACTAAATTTTTTTCTTAGGAGTAAGTACAACGAAATAAAACCATCATCAAAACTGTGAAAACTAGAAAAGGTCTCCAAGGTATGTAAATTTTAGATTTCAAAAACCAACAATCATCCAAAAACAACCAAAATACTTTGTGGAACCTTTATGTATCACTTTCTAGATTGGAATTTATTAAATGTGACAAATAAATAGAAGCTTCACTTCTCCTTTCCAACCAATATAGTTGTTAATTTATAAATTTGAACTAGTTAAAATAGCAAGCCGCGAAAGAATTGGTGTGTTTAAAGAAAATAATCACATAGATCGAGTAAACAATAGCTCAAATTAATACCAAAAGAAAATAAAAGAAGATATTTTTTTTGAAAAAAAGATTCAAGTTTTTCAAATCCACATAAGTAAGCAAAGCAGAAAAAGAGACTAACGATAACTAATTAATCCCAAATGATATTAAATCCATCTTTTGTCCTCTCCTCGGCCAATCATGTTAACACATGGACAAGTATTTATTAAGGGTTCATCAAACTTATGGCTTTGCATATAAATGGCTTAATTCCGTCGATATTATAAATTTAAGAATTATTATGAGCCCATTTTTCTCTTCCTTTAAATCACATAATCATATATGAAATAATAACTCAAAAATTAATCAGACGCTTGAGCAAAATAGTGCTGATCTATGGGTAAAGCATATATATATATATGTGTGTGTATGTGTGTGCGAAATTAAATTTTCATAGAGGACAACGAGAGAAACAAAAATGAGCAATTATGATGCTATTTCCATTATCAACTACCACAAAACAACATTTTAAGAAGTAGAAACCTAAGACTACAACAACAAAACCATATTTAAAGTGAGGATTTAAGGCTAATAAATGACGTCAAAATAGATTTCAACAAAACTAAAACCAAAACTCATGAAATCAAAACGAACAAGAATATCAACACATAAACCCTATGGGCTTCAAACCCTCTACATCACACAATCCCACCATAACTATAATCGTGATAAATCACTACTCATAAAAGAAGAAGAAGAAGAAGAAGTAACTAAAAAATAGGGAAAAATGTGTTTACCTTTCATCGGACAGCAAACAGGACGACGAATTGATGATGATTTTGAAACTCTACAATTTGAGAACGATAAGAAAAATAAAACTTGAACAAAAATTCTCGCAAATCCATGCTGGGGATAGAAGTCCAAGGCCTAATTGAGTAGAGAATTTTTGCCCCCTTTTTTGGTTCTAAAAAACTCCTCTAAACAGTGAATGAAATGGGTTTATATAGAAACCCAAAAATCTTAATTGTTGAGGAATTGGCAATGTGGGATAAGAATTTTTAAGGAGTCTTTTGGGGGTTTTAAAGGTAATTTTAAATTGATGTTAAGGTTTGTTTGAGTGAGCTAGAAATTGTACTAATTGGTACTAATTAGTACGAATTTTGAAAGTCAAATTTTGGATTATTTTTTTCATTTTGTAGGGTCACCGTGAAGAAACAGGTTTATCAGGTTGATATTGAAGTCGTTGTATGGAGTTTTGGGGCTAGTGTCAGATTCAAAGGGTTGCCAGGTTTGGGTTGCAGGACTAGTTGCTGATGTTTTTATTTGTTTGGTTTGCTGACTTTGGTTGTCAATATTGCTATTGGCATTGAAATTATTGCTGGTGTTATGTTGATGGATCGAGTCAGGTAATAAAGAGGGTAGTTGGATCGAGTCAGCTAAGTTCGGTTGAGGTAAAAGAGTGGGCTTAGGTTGCAGTTGGCCCAATTTTAAAAACAAAGATGTGAAAGGGGGTTGGGTTGGTCAGTAGAGTAATAAAGAGGGTTTAGACTATTTATTAAATAGTCTTAGATTAAAATTTTACTCAATTTATTTAAATTTTAATCAAATTAAAAATTAATTTGTCAATTGCATTACAATTGCGGCCAAATTTTTTCCAATTATGATCAAATTCAATAAATTGAAATGAAATTTGATACGAATTAAGTACCAATTTAATCTCGAGTTTCTTGGTTAAATAAAATCAAAAAAATATTTTCCTAATAAATTATTTTTGAGGATAAGATTATTTAAGTAATAAGATTGTATGATCTCGTATACAAATACGAGAATATATAATTGCAAGTTAAAATGACAAAATTACCTAGAAAATATTTTGAAAATTCTTTATTTGAATAAAATAAATGCTGCACTTTTATTTAAAACCAAAGAAACTCTAAATTAAACTTAGTCATGGAGGTGAAAAATTTGATGTCAACAACTGCATCCTCCCTTTGGGTAGGGCGGATGCAAGTAACCCTGGGCAAAGGGAGCTTGACGTTCCTAATTTTTGTTTGACCACAACTTCGTTTCTCAAAATGAATCTATTTTTGCATACGTTTTTAGGGAGTTATGGCCGAATCTCAGAATTAGGATTCCTACATATCTCAGGTTACATGATCAGGCCACGTGTTGTAATACCCCGCATGTTTCTAAGCTAGGAAGTGAAAAAGTATTCCTCCGTATGAAATCTCCTATCATGTGATTCATACTTGAGTACATGACTTACAATGAATATCCTAGTGATAGAATATCTTATGATGCATTAAGCATGCTCATATGAGTCACTTAAGGTAATACAAGCTAAGAGTTTTTGAATCCATCAAGTTTTAGTGTTTGATTTTGCAAGGGTCATATTTGAAAGAGTATAAATTGATGTTAATGTGATATTTTGGCTTATTTAGACCCACCAAATTGTATATAATCGAATTGGCTTTCAGACGATACCAATTTCACCTTAATCCAATACCCGAGCAAAAAGTTATGCCCATTTTCGTGAGAGACAGTAAGGATAGGCGATTGGTTAGGCGCCGCCCAACCAAACATAGAAGATTGGTTAGGCTTCACCCAACCTAGCTTGGGAAATTACTTGGGCGCCACCTAAGTCAGTTCCAGGTGCCAGAAACACTCCGTTTTGAGTTATTTTAAGGGTAATTAAGTCTTTTAACACTCTTTACACGTCCCTAAACTTAACCCTATGAAATATATAGCTTCTAAACATATTACAACCCTATTATAATCTAAAATCTCATCATCTAATAGCACTAAAAGAGAAAAAAAACTAGGGTTGCATAACTAAGCTTGAAGATCCGATTTCAAGGAAATTCCTCCGTCAATCATCAAGAATCTTCTTTCTAAGGTATGCGTGAGTTGATTCATGGACTCCTTTCGTCCATGAAGCTCAAGAACCATCTTCTAAATTATGTATTATGATGTTGATGTTGTTGGTGGTTGATGTTCATGTGGTTGGAGTTTGATGATGCCTAAGATGGGATCTTTGTATGTTTTGTGTGAGGATATGGTGGTATTTAACGTATAAAATGTGAAATTAGTGGTTGAATATTTGTAATCTTGATGAATCCACCTATGCCTAAGATGTGTATGTAAGGTGTTTGTGAAAATACCTAAGGGAATAGAAATCATGCTTTTATGACATAATAAGTCCTAAATAACTATTCCATGTTCTAAGTTTATGTTCAACGTGATCCCCATGCTATTATCTTGAATTGAAGAAGTTATATGAGATGCTCATGATATTGTTGTGATATGGAATGACCATGTTATTAAAGACATGCAAGTATATACATGTTGTGTGTATTCCCGATCATGTGATAGTTTGTTGAGAATCATTCTTATTGTGAAATCCTTACTTATGATATTGTGAATTGTGGACTCAAATCTTGTGATCAAGTCATGTCATGTGTGTCAGTTTCCTCCTATCGAGTCCGGGGGGTACTTGTACCCAAAAACTATAGCTATGTGCCTAGAGCCATTTCATGTTTCACGATATCCGAACTCAAGCTATGATTCCATAGACTTCAGTCAGTCATGTGACTCAGGAAAACCTCATGATCTTAGTCAGTTGTTAGATATCAATAGCATTCCGCTAGTCAACGGAATTCAGTAAGATTAAGTCATGTACAGTCAGTTAATTATGTCCAGTCCCTCCAGATGGAAGTAGAGGTTAGCACCGAGTGCACCCAAGGATGGGAACTCACCTGCCAGTTCAGGGTGTGATTCTTCGTAGTCATCCTTGTGTTCTAGAACTACGTAGCTAGCGTAGGTTGAGACATCTTAACCCGTCAGATTAGGGTTAATGAGGTGGATTAACCCGTCAGTTTAGGGCTCCCACCGTTCTTATTGAGTACCCGCCAGATAAGGGTCACTCACAGGCTGTCCTTACCCGTGGCACAGTATTGACACCCCTCCAGTCGGGGCAGAGATTGGACCCCAGCTTAGCCATAATAGGCATACATGGGGCATGTAGGTTAAACACTACCTCCCACAATATCAGTATCAGTCTCAGTAAAAGATCTCAGGGCGTTCTTCAGATTTCAGTAAATACAGGACTATCAGATACAGTCGTCCATGTTATCAGTTTCAGTATCAGTCATGATAGTTATCAGTAAACCATGTATTAGCTTACTGGTCATGCTATCACGTATTCATGGTCCCAGTTTCTATATATGTGTGTTTGCACTCCCACATTCATATTAGTCAGTCAATGTTGTTCATGCATGAAACCCTTTATGTTCAGCCTACCTTCCTCGTATACTTAGTACTCAAGTTGTACTGATGCATTTGCGCTATGCTGCTTTCTTTTTATGTTACACCATTGGTTTCGAGACACGAGCTCCAGCCTAGCAGTAGCAATAACATTCCAGTCGCAGAGACAAAGTGAGTCCTCATCTTTCGAGGACATGATCATTACATTTATTATTCTAGTATTTTAGTTTATTTTCAGTTCAGGGAGTTAGTTAGAGACATGTTACTTCAAATCCTTATCCAGATAGTTTAGAGGCTTTCAGATTTATGTTCAGATTTACGTTCAGACTTAGCTTATAGATTAAGTTGTTTTGGATATTTTCACCCACATAGTTTTATTTAGTTGAACCTTATGGCCTTACAGTTTTATGTATTCCGCATTATTATATCATGATTTGCAGTATACAGGTACAAATATCAGTCATGGGTTATCTTGTGGTCCCTTGGGGTCATGAGCACCGTGTAGCATTTCGGTTCAGTGAATCGGGGTGTTAAAACCATCATAGCCCGGCGGGTATACAGGAACTACCCGATTATGATATCTCAAAAATCCACGTCAGCAAATTTAGTGAAGTTAGAGATGACTGATTTTGATGTCATTCTCAGCATGGATTGACTTCATTCCTGCTATGCCACAGTTGACTGCAGAAACAAGATAGTTCAATTTCAGTTCCCGAATTAGCTTGTCCTAGAGTGGAAGGGTAGCATTTCAGCATTCAGGGGTCAACTTGTCTCCTACCTTCGGGCAAGGAAAATGATTTCTAAGGGGTGTGTGTATCATCTCGTGCTTGTTAAAGATTCCAGTTCTGAATGTCCCAGCCTCGAAAGAGTCCCTATTGTTAATGTTACTCAGATGTCTTTCCCAAAGATCTTCCAGGCATTCCTCCCGAAAGGAAAATAGACTTCGACATAGACCTTCTTCCGGATACTCAACCTATTTCTATTCCGCCATACAGAATGGAACCAGCAGAACTAAAGAAACTGAAAGATCAGTTGAAGGATCTCTTAGATAAGGGATTCATCAGACCCAGCATTTCCCCATGGGGTGCGCCAGTATTATTCATGCGCAAGAAAAACGGTTCTCTCAGGATGTGTATTTATTACCGTCAACTCAACAAGGTCACGGTCAATAACAGATATCCTCTTCCCAAGATTGATGATCTATTCGACCAACTTCAGGGTGCCAGTTACTTCTCCAAGATAGACCTCAGATCAGGCTATCATCATCTCAGAGTTAGACAATGTGACATTGCGAATACAACTTTTCGTACTCGGTATGGTCACTTCGAATTTTTAGTCATGTCATTTGGTCTTACCAATGCGCCTGCAGCTTTTATAGATTTGATGAACCGTGTGTTCAAGCAGTACTTGGACATGTTTGTCATAGTCTTTATAGATGATATTTTGATCTATTCTCGCACAGAGCGTGATCATGCAGACCATCTCAGGATTGTTCTTCAGACTCTCAGGGATCACCAGTTATTCGCTAAGTTCAGCAAGTGCAAATTTTGGCTAAGATCAGTAGCATTCCTAGGACATATTGTGTCCGGTGATGGCATTAGAGTAGATCCTAAGAAAACCGAGGCAGTAAGAAACTGGCCCAGACCCGTATCTCCATTATATATAAGAGTTTCTTGGGTTTAGCTGGCTATTACAGACGGTTTGTCAAGGGATTTTCTTCTATTGCATCTCCCATATCCAGATTAACCCAGAAGAAGATTAAGTTTCAGTGGTTAGATTCATGCTAGAAGAGTTTTCAAGAGTTGAAGACTCGACTTACCTCAACTCCAGTTCTAGCTATTCCAGATGGTTCAGACGGTTTTGTAGTCTATTGTGATCCATCCAGAGTGGGTTTAGGTTGTGTCCTCATACAGCATGGTAAGTTCATAGCCTACACCTCCAGACAGTTAAAGCTACATGAAAAGAATTATCCTACTCATGATCTTCAGTTAGCAGCGGTAGTTTTTGCCTTGAAGATTTGGAGGCATTATCTCAATGGAGTTTATGTAGATGTCTTCACAGACCATAAAAGCCTCCAGTATGTCTTTTCCCAGAATGATCTCAATATTCGCCAGAGAAGGTGATTAGAGCTCTTCAAGGATTACAACATGAGTGTTCTTTATCATCCGGGCAAGGCTAATGTTGTGGACGACGCTCTCAGTCAACTCTCCATGGGTAGTACTTCTCACGTTGAGGATAGTAAGAAAAAGATGGCTCAGGAGATCCATCAGCTTGCCAGACTAGGCGTTCACTTAGTCGATTCTTCAGAGGGTGGTGTATGTGTTCATAGTAGTTCAGAGTCATCTCTAGTTTCCGAGGTGAAAGAGAAGCAAGACAGGGATCCTAGCCTTGTCAAGCTCAAAGAGTGAATTCAGAATCAGAAAGTCAAGGTTTTCTCCCAAGGCGGAGATGGTATTCTTCGTTGCCAGGGTCTTCTATGTGTTCCAGGTGTAGATGAATTGAGGCAGCGAATTCTTACAGAAGCACATGGTATGCGATACTCTATTCATCCAGGGGCCACTAAGATGTACCGCGACAAGCGGGAGATATATTGGTGGAGTGGAATGAAGAGAGATGTTTCAGAGTGGGTGGCTAAGTGCTCTACATACCAGCAGGTTAAGATAGAGCATCAGAAACCTAGTGGTTCCATCCAAGAGTTCACCATTCCTACTTAGAAGTGGGAAGAAGTGAACATGGACTTCATGATGGGTTTGCCTAGAACTCATCATCAGCATGATTCAGTCTGGGTCATTATAGATAGAATGACTAAGTTAACTCATTTCCTTTCTGTTCGTACTTCTTATTCCGCCGAGGATTATGCCAAACTCTATATCAGGGAGTTAGTCAGGTTACACGGTGTTCCACTATCTATCATATCAGATAGAGGTACCTAGTTCACCACTCACTTTTGGAAAGCATTCCAAAAGGGTCTCGGTACCCAAGTCCATCTCAGCACAACGTTTCATCCTTAGAAAGATGGTCAAGCAGAGAAGACCATTCAGAAATTTAAAGATATGCTAAGGGAGTATGCAATTGACTTCAAGGAAATTTGGGATGACCACTTGCCTTTGATTGAGTTTGCATACAACAATAGCTATCATTCCAGTATTCAGATGGCTCCATTCGAAGCTCTCTATGGTAGGAGATGTAGATCTCCGATTGGTTGGTTCAAAGTTAGTGAGGCCTCAGTCATAAGACCTGACTTAGTATTCGACGCCTTAGAGAAAGTTCAGTTGATCAGAGAGAGACTCCGGGCTGCTCAGAATCGACAGAAGTCCTATGCATATGTTCGTAGAAAGGATCTTGAGTTCGAGGTCAATGACTATATCGATCTTAAGATCTCTCCCATGAAGGGAGTGAAGAGGTTCGGTAAGAAAGGGAAAATCAGTCCCCGATATATCGATCCCTTCAGAATTCTTTGTCTCTTCGACAAGGTAGCTTATGAGCTTGAGTTGCCTTCAGATCTAGCCTCAGTCCATCCAGTCTTCCATGTCTCTTTGCTCAGGAAGTGCATAGGTGACCCAGTAGTTGTTGTCCCTATTCAGAGCATCAACATTCAGAACAGCCACTCTTATGAAGAGATTCCAGTCAAAATCTTAGATTATCAAGCTCGTAGATTGAGGAACAAAGAAGTCCCTCTAGTTAAGGTTCTTTGGCGAAATCAGTCTCATGAGGGAGATACTTGGGAAGCATAATATGCATACCAAATATCCTCACCTCTTCGCCACCAATTCAGATCAAGCTTAAGGTAGCAGTTCTCCTTAAGCTTATTCAGTTTCATGTTCATGTTTCCAGTATAAACTTGGTACCTATTAACTGTTTCATACTCAGTCATGCATTCATGTGTCAGTTGTCCGTGCATCAGATATGCACGAGTTCAGTATGCTTAACATATTAGTCATGAGATCAAGTTTCAGTTCTTCATGTTCAGTTCAGGTTCTATTGTCTTGTATCTCTTCTCAGTAAATTCTCATTCGAGGACGAATGTTTCCAAGGGGAGATATTATAATACCCTGCATGTTTCTAAGCTAGGAAGTGAATAAGTATTCCTACGTATGAAATCTCCTATCCTATGATTCATACTTGAGTACATGACTTACAATGAATACCCTAGTGATAGGATGGATTATGATGCATTAAGCATGTTCATGTGAGTAACTTAAGGTAATACAAGCTAAGAGTTTTTGAATCCATCAAGTTTTAGTGTTCGATTTTGAAAGGGTCATCTTTGAACATGTATAACTTGATGTTAATATGGTATTTTGTCTAATTTATAACTACCAAATTTTAGAGAATCGAATTAGCTTTCCAACGATACCAATTTCGCCTTAATCTAATACCCGAGCGAAAAGTTATTCCCATTTTCGTGAGAGACAGTAAGGATACGCGATTGGTTTGGTGCCGCCCAACCAAACATAGGCGATTGGTTAGGTTCCTCCCAACCTAGCTTGGGCAATTACTTGGGCGCAACCTAAGTCAGTTCCAGGTGCCAAAAACACTCCGTTTTGAGTTATTTTAAGGGTAATTAAGTCTTTTAACACTCTTTACACGTCCCTAAACTTAACGCTATGAAATATATAGATTCTAAACATATTAAACCCCTATTATCATCTCAAATCTCATCATCCAAGAGCACTAAAAGAGAAAAATAACTAGGATTGCATAACTAAGCTTTAAGATCTGATTTCAAGGAAATTCCCCAGTCAATCATCAAGAATCTTCCTTCTAAGGTATGCATGAGTTGATGCATGGACTCCTTTCGTCCATAAAGCTCAAGAACAATCTTCTAAATTATGTATTATGATGTTTATGTTGTTGGTGGTTGATGTTCATGTGGTTTGAGTTTGATGATGCCTAAGATAGGATCTTTGTATGTTTTGTGTGAGGATATGGTGGTATTTAACGTATAAATATATGAAATTGGTGGTCGAATATTTGTAATCTTGATGAATCCACCTAAGCCTAAGATGTGCATGTAAGGTGTTTGTGAAAATACCTAAGGGAATAGAAATCATGCTTTTATGACGTAATAAATCCTAAATGACTATTCCATGTTCTAAGTTTATGTTCAACGTGAGCCCCATGCTATTGTATTGAATTGAAGAAGTTGTATGAGATGCTCATGATATTGTTGTGATATGGAATGACCATGTTATTGAAGCCATGCAAGTATATACATGTTTTGTGCATTCCCGACCATGTGATAGTTTGTTGAGAATCTTCTTATTATGAAATCCTTACTTATGATATTGTGAATTGTGGACTCAAATCTTGTGATCAAGTCATGTCATATTTCACGATATCCGAACTCAAGCTATGATTCCATAGACTTCAGTCAGTCATGTGACTCAGGAAAACCTCATGTTCTTAGTCAGTTGTCAAATATCAGTAACATTCAGCCAGCCAATGGAATTCAGTAAGATTAAGTCATGTACAGTCAGTTATTCATGTCCAGTCCCTCCAGATGGGATTAGAGGTTAGCACCGAGTGCACCCAAGGATGGGAACTCACCCGCCAGTTCAGGGTATGATTCTTCATAGTCATCCTTGTTTTCCAGTACTACATAGCCAGCGTAGGTTGAGACATCTTAACCTGTCAGATTAGGGTTGATGAGGTGGCTTAACCCGTCAGTTTAGGGTTCCCACCATTCTCATTGAGTACCCTCTAGATAAGGGTCACTCACAGACTGTCCTTACCCATGGCACGATATTGATACCCCTCCAGTTGGGGAAGAGATTTGACCCTATCTTAGCCATAACAAGCATACATGGGGCATATCAGTTAAACACTACCTCCCACAATTTTAGTATCAGTCTCAGTAAAAGAACTCAGGGCGTTCTTTAGATTTCAGTATATACATGACTATTTGATACAGTCGTCCATGTTATCAGTTTCAGTATCAGTCATGACAGTTATCAGTAATCTATGTATTAGCTTACAGGCATGCTATCACGTATTCACGGTCCCAGTTTCAATAGATGTGTGTTTGCACTCCCACGTTTATATTAGTCAGTCCATGTTGTTTATACATGAAACCCTTTATGTTCAGCCTACCTTTCTTGTATACTCAGTACTCCAGTTGTACTGACGTATTTGCGCTATGATGCTTTCTTTTTATGTTACACCATAGGTTCTGTGACACGAGCTCTAGCCCAGCAGTAGCGGTAGCATTCCAGTCTCAGAGACACAGTGAGTCCTCATCTTTCAAGGACATGATCGTTACATTTATTATTCCAGTATTTCAGTTTATTTTTAGTTCAGGGAGTTAGTTGGAGACATGTTCCTTCAACTCCTTATCCAGATAGTTTAGAGGCTTTCAGATTTATGTTCAGATTTACGTTCAGACTTAGCTTTCAGATTGAGTTGTTTTAGGTATTTTCACCCACATGGTTTTATTCAGTTGAACCTTATGGCCTTACAGTTTTATTTATTCCGCATTATTATATCATGATTTGCAGTATACAGGTACAAATATCAGTTATGGGTTAACTTGTGGTCCCTCGGGGTCATGAGCACCATGTAGCATTCCGGTTCAGCGAATCGGGGTGTTACACATGTAGTTCATGAAACTTGATTTTAAAGCATAATTTTCAAAGAATTCACAATATATTTTGATTTTTGAATTTTGGTAAAATTGAAAAGAAGAGGAATAATAAGATTAGGGGGAGTTTGGAATGCAGTCGAGTTTTTTACATAGAGCCCAACCTACATATACCAATTAAGGGAATCAGACTACTTGTAGTTCGACTCGATTGGTTGAAAAGATAGTCTTTTATTTTAGACGATCTTTGGCTTAGTATGAGTGACAAATTCATTAAGTTATGGAAAATAGGCTTATAATTATCTCAATTACGAACATGGGTCCCCTTACATCCGTAATTAAGATCTACATGGACATAATTTCCAAAGCTATAGGTATGTTGTCACTCAAATTTTAAAGAAGAGGAAAGTTACCTCTGGTGCGAGTTTAAAAATGCCCCAGAGGTAAAACTGAAACCGAAAATGTTCTAAAATACCCACATGCCTTCTAATAGGGATGTGGTCTAATGGTGGTGGAAGTCTTCCTTCAACTCGTGCCCAAAGAGTTTGATATTTCTCTTCAGACTATGTCCTGGTTCGCTGCTAAAAAAAGTTCCACGTTCTGCTGTGTCCTTTTTGGAGGCGTCCACACCTGTGGATTTGATTTTAGAATTTCATCCTTTTGGATGCTCTTGACATCAACTCAAACAAATGATTAGTTGTAAATGAAGCATTACACAAACGTAAATCAGTGCAAACCTGTTTGAACATGCTATGCTGAGATAATTGATGAATTAATTTGCACAACTTGTTCAAAAAATATTATTCTACTTTGAACGGGGTGACAACCTAACATATACCAGTAAAAGATGAATGACTTATCTTAAATGTAACATGTCACTTTGAATGGAGTGATGGTCCAACGTGTCTCATTAAAGGGGAGGCTACCCATTTAAAATATATTATGCCACTTTGAATGGAGTGATGGTACAACGTGTCTCATTGAAGGACGGATGGCCTATTTAAAGTGTACCACGCTACTTTGAATAGAGTGATGGTCCAACGTGTCTCATTGAAGGGTAGACGACCCATTTTAAATATAACATACACTTTGAACAGAGTGACAGTCCAACGTGTCTTATTAATGGATGGATGACCCATTTTGAATGTAACATGCCACTTTGAACGGAGTGACGATCCAATATGTCTCATTGAAGGGTGGATGACCCCCTTTGAATGTAATATGCCACTTTGAATGGAGTTATAGTCCAACGTGTCTCATTGAAGGACAGGCTATCTATTTAAAGTGTAACATGCCACTTTGAACCGAGTGATGGTCTAACGTTTCTCATTGAAGGGCGGACGACTCATTTGAATTAACATGGCACTTTGAATGGAGTGACGGTCCAATGTGTCTCATTAAAGGGCAGACAACCCATTTTTAATGTAACATGCCACTTTGAATGGAGTGACGGTCCAACATGTCTCATTAAAGGGCGGACGACCCATTTTGAATGTAACATGCCACTTTAAATGGAGTGACGGTCCAACGTGTCTCATTGAAGGGAAGATGACCCATTTTGAATATAAAATGCCACTTTGAATGGAATGACAGTCCAACGTGTCTATTAATCACCTACACTAAACTTATTAGTATCAAATACAATATAAGGGCAATTGTGAATACCTATTTTACTATGCCATATTGAATGAGGTCGCAATTCATAACATATGACATTGAAGGAGGTGATAGTCCATAACATAATAATATGTCACTCTAAAGAAGGTGATGTTCCATAACATAATCATATGTCACTCTTAAGAAGGTGACGACCCATAACATAATAAAATATCACTTTGAAGGAGATGACGGTCCATAACATAATAAGATGTCACTTTTAAGGAGATGACGGTCCATAACATAATAAGATATCACTCTGAAGGAGGTGACAATCCATAACATAGTAATATGTCACTCTAAAGGAGGTGACAGCCCATAACATAATCATATGTCACTCTGAAGGAGGTGAAGTCCATAACATAATAATATATCACTTTGAATGAGGTGATGGTCCATAACATAATAAGATATCACTCTGAAGGAGGTGACAGTCCATAACATAATAAGATGTCACTCTGAAGGAGGTGACAGTCCATAACATAGTAATATGTCACTCTGAAGGAGGTGACGATCCATGACATAATAATATATTGTCTCAAATAAAGAGACGATCTAATGCATCCTCTTAAGAGGGTGGAAAATCCAAACCCAATAAGATATATTCTTTTGAAAGGGTGGATGACCCAAATTTAATAAGACGTGTCACCTCGAATGAAATGACAATTCAATATGTCTTCTTAAAAGGGTGGATGACCCAAATATAATAATTTATGTCCTTTTAGAAAGGGTGGATGACCCAAATATAATAATTTGTGTCCTTTTAGAAAGGTCGGATGACCCAAATATAATAAGTTGTGTCCTTTTAGAAAGGGTGGATGACCCAAACATAATATGTCCTTTGGAAGGGTGAATAACAAAAATATAATAAAATGTGTCATCTCGCGTGAAGTGACAATTCAATATGTCCTCTTGAAAGGGTGTATGACCCAAATATAATAAGTTGTGTACTTTTAGAAAGGGTGGATGACCCAAATATAATATGTCATTTGGAATGGTGAATGACCTAAATAAAATGTGTCATCTCGAATGGGTTGACAATCCAACAATTTTATTCGAGGGTAGAAGACCCTAACATATAAGAAAAGATAGAAGTTGATTTGTTGAACTTCAACATTTGAATTAGAAATCCTTAAAAAGACTCGTGCATGTCCTGAGCTTCTAGATTGAATCCTCAAACTTTGAGGGGATGGTTGTATTAGTTCTAAGAGGCAGCCTTGAATAATGTCACCTATATAAATAAAAAAATAACTCATTAATAACATAAAAATATGTTGCAACTACGCCAAGAGTGTAGTAAAAGATAGAGTTTAAAGATAAAGTTGTTTGACTCAGGATGATTTAGAGATAGTGTTTTGAATAATATCTCCATATCTCAATAGTTATGTCCGATAATTTCTTGAAAAAATTAGATAAAGTGATAGAGATCATAACTAAGTAATAGAAACATAAATCAAGAGAAAAAAAAGAGAAGAAAAGTTGTCTGAATTATTATGGAAGATGGATATGATAATGCAATTTGTCATGCTTAATGTTGTCAACATTGTGACTTTAGTCTACCTGTATCCAAGGAAAAATTCTTAGTTTTGAGATACTAACTGTGTTAGTTTTTTCTTGCTCTCCTGATGCTTCTGGTTAATCATGGATTTGTAAACTTGATGTATAGTCTCTGTGGAATTTTTGAGGATTGCCATATCCTCAAAAATTCTGCCCAATTTAGAAATTCTCAAACTTCTTTCAACTTGTGGCATCATTTAGTATGGAATTTTTGAGATTTTCTAAAAAATTCCACCCCAGTCTAGAATGCAAAATACTTGAGTTCTTTTTGGCGTAACATACCTTGAAATTTGAGAACTTCTCAAAAATTATGCCCCAATTATAGCTTTAGCAACGTTTGATAGAGTAGTTTTGTGTGAATATTTTGAGTCTTTCTCAAAAATTTCTGCCCCAGTCACACACTTCAATGTCATCTCTATGTAACATGAAAAAAGATCCTCTTGATAAAATTTTGAGATCCTCTAAAAAATTTTCCCAATTTCTATGAAAATCTTATGGGAAATATGATCAAACCTGTAGGGTGACCACATATTCTATTGAGGTAGGAATCATATCAAATGTAGTTCAACCATAATATGAAAAAATAAATTATCTAAGGAATTGACCCAAGCTGAAATAGGCCTTCTACGTATTCCATTCTTGAAAATTCAAGTCAAACGTAGTTCGTACAAAATAAAAAGAGATATTTAATATTTTTTTGATAATGTGAACAAAGCTAATACAGGCCACCTACATATTCCACTAGAGAAATTAGGTTGAACAAAGTTCATTACAACTAAAAAGTACGATTACAAGGAAAACACAAATTACGATTACAAGAAAATTAAACCATAAAGTACGATTACAAGGAATTAAACCATAAAGTATGATTACAAGGAAATTAAACCATAAAGTACAATTACAAAAAAAAATCAAAATGAGAAAGTATGATTAAAAGAAAATAAAACAATAACTTCAAGATGCAAGATAGAAGAACGTCAAAAGTGCGCTCTTGAGGAAACTTCACTCTTCGTTGAGACTGATGATTCCAATGACCACTTCTTGTGATTAGGCAATAGATTATTGTTGACATTGGATGGAGATTCTACAAGTGTTATCACCTTTTCATCATTAAAACTCTAAATTTTGTGCTTAAGAGTTATACATTTCTCGGTATCATGTCCAACAACTCCAGCGTGATAAACACATTGCTTGTTTGGATCATACCAATTTGCAAAAGTGTTTACAGGTTTTTCTTTCACTAGATGAAGTAGTTTTGCTTCTTTTAACCTTTCAAAAAGTTGAGTAAGAGATTCTGACGGCGATGTGAAAATTTTGGGAGGCTTCCTTTCATGATTGTCATGAGGAGCATTATTTTGATAGTTTTGTGATGGAGGTTGAGCATGATATCTTTCTTGTGTATTGAATACCAGATAGTGAGCATGTCGAGCATTTGGTTGGTATTGTGGGGATCGCTTGTAGTTGAATAAACCTCCTTAAGTCATTGCCCTCATCACTTCTTTCTCTTTTTTCTTTCCATTTCCAATAAAGCCAATCTGGAAACCCTTATGGGTGGATTACAAGTTTTTCAAATTTATTATCCTCCCTATTTTGAAGCCATCCTTATTCATTTCTCCAGTCTTAACAATTTTAGTAAATACTTTTCCAGCCATCGTCACTATGCGATCAAAATATTTTTGATTTAGTGCATGTATGAAATAATCAATCATTTTAGCTTTCTCCTTAGGAACATGTACCCTAGTTTCCTCTTCTCTCCACCGTATGGCATATTTACGAAAGCTCTCATTTGATTTATGCCTTAGATTTGTGATAGAGATCTTATAAGGAATAATATTGACATGAAACTTGTAATGTTCCACAAAAGCATTTGCCAAGTCATCCCAAGTTCTCCATTTAATCACATCTTGCTTAGAATACCATTCTAGAGCCTTTCCACTCAAACTTTGACTAAATAGCTTAACTCGTATTCCTTTATTTTTGCCAAACCAATCAACTTTTCAAAATAAGTTTTCAAATGATAGAAGGAATTTCTAGACCCATCAAACTTTCAAATTTTGGGATCTTGTAACCAAGAGGCAATTCAATTTCGGGAAATGCACACAATTTTTCATACTTCATACTTTGATTACTTGTAAGACCTCTAAGGCTTCTCATTGCATCTTCTAAAGACTTGAGCTTTTTATTCACCATCTCATCAGTGGACAACTAGGATTATTTTCAATTTTAACATAATGATCAATATTTAGGCGGTATAACCCTTGAGTTTATGTCACCGATAGGGGGTATCATAGGTATATACTGGCAGAGTGTAATGCGATAGTGTTATGTTTTGAACCTTTAGAGGAACAAATACATTTACAAAAGGAGCATTTTGAGGAGCATGAACATTTTGAGAACTGGAAAAGTTACCATCCAGATCAACTCCTTCTGATGTCGGAAACATAAGACCTTTTTGTCGAGAATTAGGAGATAGAGTCATGTTTGGAGGAGCCTGAGAAAGTGTTATTTGCATCAATGTGAACCTTAGTTTGACAATTTATTTTTCCAAACCAACAATGATACAAACATAAAGAGCAAAAAAGAGTACCAGGCATTATCAAAGGTTCAAGCTTCAAATCGAAGACCCTTTTGGAGCCTTTTCAATCCTTGTTCATGCAAATGGGAGCTTATGAGAGCATGATGCCTTCAACCAAGGGAGCGTATTTGCTAAAACGTAAAGAAGAGATTTTAATACACTCCAAGGCAGCCTTGAATGCACTCTAAAGGCGCCTCAACTTATGGATATTATGGTCTTTTGAGACTCCTATTCTACACTCCAAAGGAGCACCCTACATTAAGGGTATTTTAGACATTGTCTTGTAATAGTATAAATAAACCCTTAGCTTCCATTTTTCATTAGACTTTGATGAATTTAAAATGAGTATTACTCTTAGTGTAGTTTCTTTCCTTAGTGTAGGGCTTGGAAAATTCATTTTAGTGTAGGTCTTGGAAAAGGCATCCAAACTTGAGAGATTAATACATTTGATGGATTTCACTTGTGTTGATCAATTGGCAAGAAAGGTGTGCTTGAGAAAGTGAGTCCTTTGGGTCACCTAAGAGAGTGGTTTGATCTTCCATTAGTGAGGTGTGATTGAAGATTTGATACATCTTCTTTTGTTAATCACATAGTGGAAGTAAGAGTCTCTCTACTATCTTTATGTTTATGCAATTCTTTTTCTTCATCTCCTTCAAGTGTGTTGATTTTCCCTTTGTTTACTTGATGATTTTTGCATTCTAGTATCAATTTCATGTATTTTTTATTCTTTAGGCTATCATTTGGTATTAAATCCATGTATTAGAGTTGTTTCCACAACTCTAAGTCTTGGATCTAAGAAAATCTCCACAAAAAAAAGAGTCTAGAGTCAAGAAAATAAAAAAAATAGGTGTTTCATGTTTTTGTACTTGGACAGCATTTTAAATCTTAGATCTACATGTTTTTGTGGTTTTTGTTGGTTTCAAGTGCTATTTTCTTGTTCCCTAGCACATAGGGAGTCTAGATCTAAGTTTTGAGCAAGATCCGATTGTGTTTGTGCATTCCACCATTGTTGAAAATGTGTTTGAAGCTTTTTGTGGGTGGATTTCGTGTGGATTATGATATTTGTGACATTTTGTGGATGGTTTGTTGATATTTAAGCTTTTCTTAGCAAAAAGGAACCTAGATCCAAAAGAAAAATTGAATTTAGGGTTCATTTGCCTTGTGGTCAAACTTTGGTCAACTCTTGAATATTCATGTTGTTCTTCTTCATCTTCATAGATTTTTAAAGAGGAATATTCAAGGAGGTTGTTTGATATAAAAGAGGGAATAAAGAGAGTGAAAAGGTTGTTAATTCCAAAGCATATTCCATTCTTCCAAAAGAAGAAGGGGACAAAGGGACAACAAAGTACACTTGCAAGTACAAGAGGGGACCAATTCTTTTCCATTTCAATTGAAGGCTTGAAAGAGCTCTAAATTGCATCCTTACACCCTCAAAACCAAAATCCTTCTTCTCCTTAAGTGTTGTTTGTCCTAGACAAGAATTTGGGAATTGAAAATTTTGAAAGTCACGTCCAATCACAAGCTGCCACATCATCACTTTGGTGACCAACCGAATTGAGTTCAAATTTAGATTTCCTAGTTTCTAATTATTGTTTCTAGTTTAAGTTTTGTTGGTTCTATCCCTAATTAGTAAGCTAGTAAGTACCTACTAGTTTGGTAATTAGATTAGAGTCCATTCATTTCGTGTCTTCGATTTTTGTGTGTTTTTTTGTTTTTGAATTCGTAGTAGTGTGTTGGTTCAAGTTCGTACATCATTTTTATTTGAGTCATATCAAACAAAAATCAATTCCGTACCAAAGCTTATTCACCACTCAAGTAACTTGCCAAGTATTGCCAATTATTCAAAACTTGTGAAACCAAGTGTGAGGTGAGGTTGAATGAGAGTGTGGTGAGGCTTTTGACCTAACTTGTTTGCTCATTTTGTAGGTTGTGTTGCTTGCTGTTTTTTTTGTTCTTTTAGGTACATTTACCATGGAATATGAAGGTACTACTTCCCAACCTTTGGGAAATGATGCTATTGGATCCTTGATGGCTCGGTTTGAGGCCTTTGCCCTAGAAATGAGAAGTGATAATGATGCCTTGAGGAGGGAAATGAATAATGATAATGATGCCTTGAGAAGTAATGTGGATGCTATGAGGGGTGAAATGGTATCCTTGATGGGTGGTGTGATTAGAATGAAAGCGAGGGTTGATAGATTATATCCACCAAAGGCTCCACAAAATTTGAACCACCAAGTCCCAAATCCACTTTACCAAGGACACCACACTCCACAAAATCCCATGCCACAAATCCAAATACATCACCAATGTAATCCAATGCCTACTCTCCAAGATTCACTAAATTGAAATCACCCCATACAACTAAGGTAAGATATGGTGATAGAATCTGAGGGTGATGAGATCAGTTTTCAAGATGGAGAGAAGCTTGATATTGATAGACAAGAAGAGTGCGAAGAAAATAAGGAAAGGGAAAAGGAAACCATGGGTAGTGAAGTAGAAAAGGGAAAGAAATGCTTGATTGTGGATCTTGTCCACAAAGAACCCTTGTTACTTTATAACCCAAAATAAAGCATTTTGCCTAGTATTTTCTATTCTCATGTGCGGGTTCAATACCCTAGAATCCCCGAGGAGAAGCCCAAGGAAGTTCCCTTTAAGCCCTTGGACGGAAGTCCCAATTTTGGGATGGTGATGAAGAAGTGAGTCCAAAGGGAAACCTTGACATATTCCCTTGTAATGTGGAGCATGAAGGCTTCCATTATGCAAAACCAAGTGAATAACACGCTTCCCATGATCTACAATGTAACAAATCTATCTTCTACACCCTTAAAAGCTTGAATTGTTATAATGTGTCTAGTAGTGGCCAAAGTGGTGTAGTTTTGGATTTTCTTAGTGAAGAAGTGTATTAATATTCCTTTTGTGATACTCTTGGTTTTGTTATGTTGCATAAGGAACAAACTCTTGTTGTGAGTATGCAAGAACTAGTTGATCCTTTAGATGACAAAATCAATTCTTTTCGTAAGAATGATTTGTGTCCATCTAGTGCTAGCAATTATAACTTGAATAAGGTTCCATTACCAAGTTACAAGAGTATTCACACACTAGTTGACCCTTTCAAAAACCAAGGTGAGTCTACGTTGGTATGTGAGTTGCCAACAACTAGTGAGGATGTGAAGGATGGAATGCATCTTATTGAGGGAAGTCTTTTAGGTCGTAGATCCTCATTCTTGAATGTTAATATTTCCTTAAAATCAAATTCTTTGGGTGATTGTGAGTATTATTCCCTAGTAATAGGAATGAGTAACCCCGGATTATATCCTTGGCTACTCCATCCATTTGATCCTGGTGCACTAGTAGGGTGGGGAAGGGATTGTCTTGGTGTGTCTTCATTTTTCCTTGATAATTACCTTAGACTTATCCTTTGTACTAATCATAATAAGTATTTCATGTTTAAAACAAAGGATTTCTGGTTGTATTTTAAAAGTGTACCCCCTCGACATGATGTCGTCATACTTGATTCCTTCCTATACTACCTCTTTACCTATGATGATAACCTTATTAATTTTGAATTGGTATTATGTAGAGGTTGTAAGTTTGGTGGCTGGTTTCCTTGTTTGAGTGATGATGATATGTGGGTTAGGCGGACCTTAGGATCAATAGTGGCACTATAATTGATGAGGTCCTTTGTAGAGGTAATGAAACAAATGTATCTTATGGTTCCTAAGCCAAAGGTAGTCTTACCTTTTGGGTATAGTGAAGCCATTAAGACCATTGTAGTTTTCTTATCTCTTGATATTTTCCAAAATCACCTCCTTTGTGCCATTCATGCTAAGCTCTTCATGTCACACACAAAGGACCCATGGATGTATTTCAAATGTGAACAACCTTGGCATATTGATATATGTGATGGTCTCGAGTTGCACTCCTCTTTCCTTGATGTCTATCTTAGCCAAGTCCTTTATGATGCTTGTAGTAAGTGTTTCATAATCATAACAAAGGATTATTGGCTATATTTCAAGAGTGTACCTCTTTGGTATGGTTATATCATTTATGGTACTAATGTTAACCCTCTTACCATGAGGATTATGTGCTTGTTTTCTTCTATCTTTGGTGTTACTAGAGTGAATTTGAGGACAAATTCCTTCCAAGATGGAGAGGATGATACAAGCATAAAGAGAAAAAAAGAGTACAAGGCATTATCAAAGGTTCAAGCTTCGGATTGAAGACCCTTTTAGAGCCTTTTCAATCCTTGTTCATGAAAATGAGAGCTTATGAGAGCATGATGCCTTCAACCAAGGGAGTGTATTCGCTAAAATATGTAGAAGATATTTTAATACACTCCAAGAAAGACTTGAATACAATCTAAAGGCGCCTCAACTTAGGGATATTATGGTCTTTTGAGACTCCCTTTCTACACTCCAAAAGAGCATCCTTCATTAAGGGTATTTTAGACAGTCTTGTAATAGTATAAATAGAACCTTAGCTTCCATTTTTTATTTGACTTTGATGAATTGAAATTAAGTATTAGTCTTAGTGTAGTTTCTTTCCTTAGTGTAGGTCTTAGAAAATTCATCTTAGTGTAGGTCTTGGAAAAGACATCCAAACTTGAGAGATTAATACATTTGATGGATTTCACTTGTGTTGATCAATTGGCAAGAAAGGTGTGCTTGAGAAAGTGTGATTCCTTTGGGTCACCTAAGAGAGTGGTTTGAGCTTCCATTAGTGAGGTGTGATTTAAGATTTGATACATCTTCTTTTGTTAATCACATAGTGGAAGTAAGGATCTCTCTACTATCTTTATGTTTATGCAATTCTTCTTCTTCATCTCCTTCTAGTGTGTTGATTTTCCCTTTGTTTACTTGCTGATTTTTGCATTCTAGTATCAATTTTGTGTATTTGGTAGTCTTTAGGCTATCAAGCAATGACCTCTGGGATTATTTCTCTTCCTATTAAGGGACTAGGGTCCATTGCCACAGACAAGGTGGGAACTGATTCAGTTGAAGTGTTGATCAAACTACAATCCATAGTTGAACGAGCTTTTTTGTTATCCCAAGTAAGAACTGATGAGTCTGTAGTTTCTCTCTTGATCTTAGACTGGGTAAAACACTGATATTTTGCCAGTGATTATTTTGCTTTTAGTCTTTGTGAAGCAAAAAGGTTTGATTACCAACACAAATTAGCCTCTCTCTAAAAGAAAAGAAAAAATACTCAAAAAGTAAAATGTTAGTTAATGATCGTAATAATTGACCAAAATAATATACGAAACAAATGACATATATTTGGTTTGAAATAGACTAGTCCAAAATTCGAAGAATAAGACACTTTGAAAAAGTGACAAAATAATCAAAACTTTGATTATTTGATAAATTTTTAATTTGATAGGGAAAACAACATTTTAAATAGAATGAACTAAGTGATTTGAAGAGGTTGGGTGTTTACAAATAAACACCCTTAAGGTATATGTGGAAAGCTTTTTGGAAGATAACATAATCTTTTCATTAATAAATATCTGGATAGCTCTAGCTATAATTAAGTTTTAGAAAAGAAAATTGTAAGAGCAACATGGTCAATTTGAATTGGACAATGACCGAGTGAATTTTTGAACAAAACTTTGGTGGATTGGAAAGGATTTGATCGATGGACTTTTAAGAGCTTTTTAAGAGGATTTCATTTTTTGAGTCTTATATGCCTAACAACGCTCTAATACTTCAAGATAGAATAATGGACTAGTCTTGTTTAAATCCAAACATATGTTATTTAAACACACAAATCAAGCAAATATAGATAAAGAAAAATAATAGAACACTTTAGCACATAAATCATTTTTAACGCGTTTTAGCATACATGGGACCTTTCAAGACAATGGTAAGCTTAATGTTTGAAGGATATACATGTCATTTGTAAGATGTTCCATTGCCCCCAAAACATTATACAAACTTCATAAATAAATCAAATGGGGATACAAAATAAGGAAAAGGGGAAATACATGATACCGATCCCACGCAAGGGAGAAAATCTAAACTAAGCCTCCTTGGAAGTCCTTCGATCTTGAAATTCTTGAATATCCTTTCGATGAAGATCCTTTCGATGAAGATCTTCTTTCAATTAAAAGAAACTATCTAAATAAAATCCTTAAACCTAAGGGACAATGGTCCGTACAATCCAGCATTATATCCTTCAATTTAACCTATAAGGAATGATTGTCTGTTATAAATCGCGGTCAATAGACACAAGGTAGGTTTCTAAAGGTCCAATACCCTCTTAGGTACTGGGCCATCTTAGGCTCATGCCTAAATAGGATATAGGTTTCACTCTATCCTAGGTTTCTAGAGTGGGTTTTGACCAGGTTTCCAAGTGGACAACTCAGTTTGAAAATACAACAGTCATTGAACGCCTAACGTGTCAATAAACCATTGTATTTCCAAAACTTTATTTAGAATTGAACAATAGGGTTTAAGATATCCACGAAACTCCAAAACAGTTTACTAATCAAAATGTAGAAGTCTGCCATGAATGCAACAGTTAAAATTGCGAAATTAAACACATAATTGTGAAAGTAACAAATATTACAAACATTTAGCCAAACATATAAAATCATTATGGTTAGAACCTAGATGAATCCCTAATAGAGTCATCATTCTGTTACGATCCATTTTCAAAAAGTCAAAAATGTTCCATAACTTCGTGGCGAAAACAAAAAGAGAAATAAGTCTATTGATTTTATTTGGGAAATAACTTAGAGTGTCCACTTAATTTGAGAAAAATTAAGAAACCATTTAAAAAGGTAATTTTGAATGAAAAATCTTTAAATAATAACCAGAGTCTAGGTAAGGGGTTCAAGTAAATTCAAAAAAGGTGTTAGGCACTTTTGAAAACCCACAAAGTATGGTTCCCGATGGATTAAACTTATTTGGCTAATTTTGAAAAAATTCTTAAGTTTCTTGAAAGAACCTTATTTAAAGAATCTTGAATTTAATCAAAAAATATTCTAAGTAATAAAATAAACTAAACATCAAAGTTTCAAAATAAATCTAACTTCAACAATTTTATCCGAATTAAGACTTTAGTCTAAATAATTAACCCAACTTCTTAAACGTGGATTTTGAGCCATTAATAACAATGAAAGGATATAAATAAATACTTACATTATTCTAAGAGTTTATGCTTGCATAAATAGATGAATTTAAAAACATTAAATTATTAAGATAAAATGAATAATTTAACTTAAATTTGCTCCCCAAAGATTCATCTAGGTTAATTAAAATGAATTACAAATAAATCATCAAGTAAATTGCAAGAAAATAAAAGAAATAAAGTTGAGATTTAGGACCGTTTTAGCCCATTTCGCATTTTCCCAGGTTTGGGCTTTATTCATGGACTTTGGGTCCAATTTTCTGCTGTGTATACCAGTTGTGTTTCAACAACTTAAATCTCTGTGTTTTCGTGTATACTTTGTGTATACATGGTTGAAAGCTAGTCATATACACATTCTTTGATTCCTCCAGCTGAATATCATCACTCTGTTTCTCGTATATCTCCTGTATGACACTTATATTTGTTGTATATCTTTGTATACAACCTTGTTTTTTCATGATTTTAATCCATTTCGGACTTGGTGGGGCTTGACTAGAAAGAATGAGACTTAGTCTCGCGGGAAGATACAGGAGGGAGTCCATTTGGACCCGAGTTAGTGTCACATGCATCAAAAGAAAAATAAAGATTAGTGACCAACTCAAGCTGGATACACAAGTTCAAAGATAGTATATGAACTTGGAATATATCAAATCAAACATCCGAATTTGGACAATTCACCATATTCATAAATAAAACAGAAAATCCCCTTCACGATGATTTTTCTTTAAAACTTTCACTAAATTACCACCTTCTAAACTATAAACAAGACATCTATTTGAAGAAGAGCATGTCATTAAGGCAACATTACGAGCAAATAATCATTCAATGAACATGCATAAGGCGAGACAATTTATCAATGGCTTATAAACGCTTTCGTAAAGGGAATTATTTTAAGAAGAGGAACACTAGAGAATTCTAGAAAAAACAAGGCAAACACACATGAGTCATGCTAGATTCTAAGAAATAACACGTCACAACTCAATTAAGAAAGAACATAAAATAATGAAAGAAATCCAATAAGTTTGGTACAAAAATTTAAATAGAAAAAGGAAAGGAAGATTGTAAGCCCTGCAGGTGACCTTCTTTTATCAAAACAAAGATGTTCAAGTAGGAAGAAACTTAATAAATCAAAAAACAAAGTTGTTTATAGAAGAAGACAATTGTTAAGCATACGCTGGCTCTGTCAGAGAAGAAAGAAAGCAGACAACTTTTGACAGTGTAAGACTCAAAGGGAGAAAACATTTTTAAACCAATCTTTTAACTAAATTTTTTTCTCAGGAGTAAGTATAACGAAATAAAACTATCATAAGGTCTCGAAGTATGGAAATTATAGATTTCAATAACCATCAATCAACCAAAAAAAACAAAATACTTTATCGAACCTTTATGCATAACACTTTCTAGATTGGAATTTATTATATGCGACAAATAAATGGAAGCTTCACTTCTCCTTTCCAACCCACACAATTGTCAAGTTATAAATTTGAACAAGTTAAAATAGCAAACCACAAAAGAATTGGTGTGTTTAAAGAAAACAATCACATAGCTCAAGTAAAGAATAACTCTAATTCACAGCAAAAAGAAAATAAGAAGCAATTTTTAAAAAAAGATTCAAGTTTTTCAAATACACATAAGTAAGCAAAGCACAAAAAAAAAACTAACTATAACTAATTAATCCCAAATGATCTTCAATTCATCTTTTGTCCTCTCCTTGGTCAATCATGTTAATATACAGACCAAGTATTTCTTGAGGGTTCATCAGACTTATGACTTCGCATATAAATGAACTCGCTTAATTCCATCGATAGTATAAATTTAAGAATCATTGTGAGCCTATTTTGCTGCTTCCATTAAGTCATATAATCATATACGAACTAATGACTCAAAAATTAATCAGACACTTGAGCAAAGCAGTGCTAATCTATGGGTAAAACATATATATATATATATATATATATGTGTGTGTGTGTGTGTGTGATATGCTATAGAAATATAGAACTTTCAATGCTTAAAACGAGAAAAATATGCAAGTTTCGGAGGTATTTTTGTAAACTATGATCTATTTTAAGTATGTTTTGCAGAAAACTATGATTTTGATGATAAGTTCGTGAAAATGGTAAAAAAATAGGTGATTTTGGCTACTTTTGGAGTGATTATGGATGATTGGGATGTTTTTCGGCTTGATTACTTTGTGTCACATTATTGTACTTCATATTCATACATAGTTGGTTTTGAAAAAGATATAGAAGGAGATGTTGTGATTTGAACTAACTATGAGGACTGCCTGCCTTGAATATCTTTTATTCTCTTAGTTAAGCATCATTTTTGTTTTGTTGTGTTTTTGTTACCTGGGAACATGCAAATGTTCTAAGTTGAGGGTATTGATGTGCTATAGAAATATATCACTTTCGACGCTTAAAACCAGGAAAATATGCAAGTTTCTGAGGCTTTTTATTAGATATGATCTTTTTTAGGTATGTTTTGTAAAAAACTATAATTTGGAAGATAAGTTCGTAAAAATGATAAAAAGGTCATTTTGGGTACTTTTGGAGTGATTATGGATAATTAGAAAGTTTTTTGGCTTGATCTTGATCAATGCATGTTCGAGATTTGAAGTAGAGATGAAAAACTAACTCCCGACACCTATTAAGTCAATCTACGGACCACATGTTGACCTACGAACCGCAGGTAGACAAATAGGGTACTAGAAAGTTCAAAATCACAAGAGCAGACTTGCAGGAATTTTTCCATCCGGTACCTGCGGTTGGTACCTGTGCTCGGAGCAAACCGCAGGTACAACTCGTGGCCTAAACCAAACTACAGGTATAGGAAGCGGGTAGCCACCGATCCTGTTTTCTCCTATTTTGTTCGGTTTGTTTTTAGGGTTGTCTATTGTACTATAAATACCCCTTATGTACTTTTTAGTAGAGTTTCGACACTTTTAACACTTAGAATTATATTTTGATTTCAAGATACATCATTGATCTTAGGATTTCATTGTATTGACTTTGATTGATTATTTAGTTTACAGTTGTGGGTTTTCTTTTATCTTATCATTTCATCTTTGCTTTCCAACATGAATGTCATTGATTTTTTCATAATAATGAGTGGCTAAAACCCATATCTAGGGTTGTGGAAACCCTGACAAATTGACAAAGTAGGGGAAGTGTGCGATTGTTCACAGGAACCAATACCCATGGCATGCATTGTTTTTTCTTTGATATGATTGATTTTTGAATGGGTGCACACATTAGGATCCTGCCTAGATATTACTACTTACTCTAACAAAGGGGTAGTAACTAGGAAAAAATAAAGACAACAGTAATTTGGGGAGTTAATAGTCGATCCGTTGCAGCACAATGGTATATACGGATGATTATTAGCCTTCATGTAATAACTTGAGACAAAAAAGGTGATAGTTAACTGGTACAAGGTTAAGGGTTAGTAACACGACACTTTAAGACTCAATAAGTAAAAGGTGAAATCCTCCTGCTCGTCCAAAAGACTGTAGGAGGAACACAATCCTAGTGTTCACTTACGACTTATTTGCAACCAAGTTAATACTTTTCTTTGTTTAAGACGTCTACAAACAAATCACCCCATTTACTTTCCTATTTTGCCCATAGACTGTAACCACTAAGATCTGTCAAATCACGTGTTCCCTCAGAATTCGACCCCAACCTTAGTTGGGTTACTATATCTTGACAGCGACAGTACCATTATCTAAAAGAAGGTGTTTCTTGGACGCCATCAAGAAATTGGTACCATTTCTGGGGAACACGGTGTTAATTTATGGATTGAGTTTTTGTAGTTTTTGGGGTTTTAGTTTTTTTTTGTTCTAAGTTGGGAATATGTCTATGTATGCCTAGCACATAGAGTAGAGGTAATCCCTTACTCTAGTGAATCTGAATCCAGAGAGGATCCTACAAACACCTGGTAGGATGTCTATGCCAAAGAGAGGTGATAATCCTGAAGGGGGTTGTGATATTGTGCCTCCTATAGAAGTAGTACAAGATATTATGGATCGTCAGACTGGTGATCTTTTAGATCAAACTAAAGCCTAAATAAGAGAAGTGGAAGAAGCTCAGAGGATAGCTAGGGATATAGATCTAGCTGAACTAAGAAAAGCAGCAGACCACCGAGCAGTACTCGGTAGGAATCAAAATAGAGCTAGAGGTGCCCGTGTTCAAATTATCCCAGTATATTAGTATATGCATCCATATATAAATGATGAGAAAGATATGGGATATGGTGAGCCGACAGAGAATAGATCCATAGTACCTCATATTTTCCCCCCAGGCATCAAATTCGACATTACTAGTGCCACGATCCAACTTCTAAATTGCAAGGGTGTGTTGCAGGATTGACTACCGATGATGAAAACTTCCACATTGAAAATTTCCTTGGGATCTGTAACTTATATACCAATCTAGGGGTAAATCAGAAAGCACTTGGACTGAGGTTTTTTCCCTTTGTCACTTACAAAAGAAGCATCTTCATGGTTAGGGGAATTGCCAAGAGGCTCTATCACAACTTGGAATGAGTTGCGCAGGCAATTCTTAAATAGGTTATTTCCTATGTCAAGGATGATGTAGCTTAAGGATGAAATCTATAATTTTAGGCAGCTACAGTCATAGTCCATGTATGAGGCTTGGCTCAGGTTTAAAAAGAAGTTGAACTTGGTGCCTAATCATCAATATTTAGGGAAAAGCTTATCAAAAATATTCTACATAGTCCTGAACATAAGCTCTAGATCTATGGAAGACACCATCTCTGGAGGAGCTTTCGTGAGACTACGTTTGGAGCTATCTCCAGAGATGTTAAATCGGATCTCACTCACTAACCAAGGGTGGCAAACCATGAGGCTTATAGAGGATCTGGTACTTATGCTATTGGTTCCTTCTGTTACCAGAGACCAGCTAATAATGCAGTAGCACAAGAAATTATGTTACTAAGGATTAATTTAGAGGTGCTAGCAAAGCAGTTTGCAGTAATAAATTATGAGAAAGTGAATGCAGTCGCAACACAGAGGTCAACTTCCAAAGCATATGTGTCTTAATTAGAAGAGGAAGCTAATTATTTGGATCCTTAGGTGGCATGTTTTCGAGTCCAAGGGCAAGGGAACTATGGTCGGAATATTATGATAGGTACAATAACTATAGCTGAGAAAAGGATGGTGACTGGAGGAAGAAGGATGACTATAGAGAGAGGGGAAATAGATACATTACATCTCGTATATGCGATGCAGAATCTAAATTGGAGGAGATGCTGGCTAAATTGGTGAAGGGTAAGGAAAATGAGGAGACTAGCCTTATGGAGATTAAGGTTGATATTTCAGGATTGATCCAGAAGGTCGAGTCACATGCCACTGCTATTAAGTAGTTGGAGCACCAGTTTGGGCAGATATTAGCAACTTTAAACCAGATACATCCATGTACCCTTCCAAGAAACACAGTGCAAAATCCAAAAAACTACGGTCACGTACTTGCTATTACCACGAGGAGTAGTTTGACTACTATGGATCTCCCATTACCTGCTATAAAAGTTATTGATGATAATACACCTTCTGCTAAGTTTGAAACGGTAGAGGATGATAGGTATACAATTTCTAAAAATAAAGGTAAGGGTTAGGTCATTGAACCATAGGTAAGAAAGATTATGAGACCACCCCCATCTATTCCTCAGCAACTGATGCAGAAAAAAGAAGAAGGTACATTCAAAAAGTATATTACAATGCTGAGAGAATTGAGTTTGAACATACCTCTTCTTGAGACATTAAAGAAAATGCCTGGATACACCAGGTTTATGTAATAGTTAGTCACAAAAAAGAAAGGAGTAACTTTTAAGAATGTTGAAGGAATGCACCATTGTAGTGCAGTCACGATTAGGTTGACACCAAGATGCCTATTATTTTGGGAAGACCATTCATTTCCACAGGCAGATCTATGGTTGACATAGATAAGGGTGAGATGAAATTTAGAGTCAACGGTAAGGAGAAGATATTCAACATCCAAAAGTCTATGAAGCAACCAACCGACATAAGGGTAGTGTTGGTGATTGATTGTATTGATGGACCTGGAGGATATTCTTATGGGTATAGAGATTGAGTCGACTCCACAGGCTAATGCACAGGACCACTAGTCTGGGGAGGGGTCCAAAGATTCTTCTGAGGGGGTTGAGTAGGAGCAGTCATTAGCGGTACCCTAGTCTGAGGAGGGTACTACCACTTATACATAGTAGACAGAGTTACCTCAGTCTGAGAATGGTGCACTATAGATATACCATGTTGTATAACAGGCACCCGTACCAATGCATATCCCATATGCACCTCTTGAGGAGAGACATCTAAGGTAGTGTGTGGAAGGGATGTGACATATATATGAGCTTAATCGCACTGTCGGGGAGCAAGTCTGACCTATAAGATGTATTTATAAGAAGTGTAGGATTGACTTATCGGGGCTGTAGAGGTTACCACAGCTGAGGGCAATGTTTGATAGGTATCATCTCGGGTGGATGACTAGTCCATTTGGTTCTTATAGATCGGCTATAGTGCGTGAGTTTTATGCATATTAAAAAGACACCAAAGTCTTTTACATGTGCCATTATCCAGGCTTTATCAGATTTGTATGGCAGCTACAACTTGATCACACACTAGTCATAGGAGTCAGAGTTGATGTTAGAGAGGAGATAATCCACAGAGTCATATTTGGCCCAGATTACATTACACTTGTATCTACAACTGAGTGTGACCATAGATTAAGGATCGCACGAGATCATCATATTATGTTCGATGTTGAGAACATAAATAAGAGGCTTGATATATCTAGACAGATAGCCGATTACATTTCACCACAGAGTGATGAGGCCCCATGGATTGAGGGTCTAGCTATGATCAAGAAGGGCCTGTTAACACTAGAGGCCAAATTTTGGTGGTTTTTGATTTGATATCACCTACTTTCCACTACTTCAGATAATGTATTGACATGGAAAAGAGATGCATTGGTTTCTTTCTTAATGGTTGGTTATGATATTGATTTTGCTTCCATCCTAAGGCATGAACTACATGATAGAGCCTTTGGTGAGCTGACTAACCTATCATTTCCTTGTATGATCTAGAGGCTATGCATTGAGGCAGGTATGCCTGAGTTACTAGGTATTGATGAGAGGGTGATTACCACTGCGACTGTACAGGCGAGGAACCTAAAGGGTCTAACACGTTCAGGTAATTACAAGAGATATAAAAAGCAGGCAGAAGCACAACAGGCCTATACTGAGGGCCCAACAGTTTCTGTAGCGCTTGATGAGGCACATATAGATAATGAGAGTGTTGGTATAGACATGGAAATAGAATAGCAGGGAGATGCTACAGATTTGAGTACTCAAGGTGAAGGGACACACACTACTTCTTCGTCATCCCTGACTTCGACCTTAGAGCTAGTTGGTGCATCTATAGAGCTGGCTCACCCATCCATTACAGCTCCTACAATAGGTATGATTACTATATTTGGTGAGTTTTTCTAGAGCCTAGTGGATATCTAGAGGGATAAAGCCACTCGATTGAAGGTTATCGAGACTGAGATGACTATCATCTTTGGGCAGATGAGATCAAGGGTCAGGACTAGATTTGAGCATGTTGAGGCTAGAAGGGAGGCTTCTCAGAAAGCTTCACTGTTAAAGTTGCATCCTAATTTTTAGACATAGATTGATGAGCTGGACAGATGGGTTACATCTTGATATACAAAGACAGGTGTGCTGATGATAGGCATATTTACACGCCTAAAGTACTATAATTTACCCATATTTTAGCTAAGTTTTGAGGACAAAATATATAATTCATGCACTTTTAGTCCTTTTTCCTGTAAGTGAGCTAACAAACGTGATTAGCAAGTTTTTAGGTATAAATGATGAAGATTTAAGCATTTTATGGATAACTTGACGCCCAAGGAAGCTTCACGAAAGAAGGAAAGGAGAGCTTGGACTCCTAGGGACTAAAAGTGACGCATGGAAAACCTTTCCCAGGCAAAAACAACATTTCTAAAGACTTTGGGGATCAGCAGTAACTTAGTAGGATTAGGATAATGATGCAGTAACCTAGTAGGACTAGGATAAGTAATGCAGTAGCTTAGTAGGAATAGGATATGGGTGTTATAAATACCCTATTTTGCTGGAGATTTTTATTATTACCATTCATCTACCATCCATCCATCCATCAAAACAATTCTCCACCACCCTCATCCCTATTCTATCCTTCCCCTTTTTCTTCATTAATTCATTGTTGACATTATTTTTCATATATTCGACTTTTAATTTTTACAACAAGAGAAAAGCTATTTGCAAGGAATTCACATGAGATTTTTATGATGATAATGTCTATTGTGTTTTCCGTTGCACTCATGCATAGCTAAACTTCTCTGTTGGGGTTATGGAAGCCTTATGAGATACTATCTATTGCTATGATTTTGTGAATTCTTGACACGTATGCTGCTTATATCATTACTCTCTTCATCTTAATCTAAATTCTTATGGTTGCAAACACATAGAATACGCCAGTATAGCATTAACTTGTTCGAAAGAAAAGTTATATGTCTGGAAAAGAGATAATGTCAAGGTAATAGGGCACCAACCCCTGTTAAAAAGTTAGTTCCGTAACTGGATTAACCTCTTGGAGAATTTGTACCGTTAGATATGCTTTAAGCTCAAAAGAGTTAAAGTGAAATAATCCTTGATGGTCGAAAGACGCCTGAATTTACCATAGAATACAATTCTCTATAAACACATGCATGTCTGAATTCCGCATAACTTATAGCCAATAGAGACGTATAACTCATAAGGTGGATATAACCCCAACTCTCAATTCTCATTGGTTAAACATCTTACTAAACATTCTTTCTTTTTACTTTGCTATTTTTCGTTTTCACTTTGTTACATTATTGCACGTTACAATCCCCCCTTTTACGAAACTTTCACCAAAAGTCTATTAATCTTTGCTTACTTAGTGACCAAGTATTCTCTGTGGGATTCGACACCCAACCCAGTTGGGTTCTATATTTGACAACGACCGCTTACACTCTTACAAGAGCTGTAGTTTGAGCGTTATCAAAAATTAGCGCCGTTGCCGGGGAATACAGTTGTCAACTAAGTTTGTGATAGTTACTAGACCCTTTGGTCAAAGATTCTCGTACTTTACTTTTAGTTGTTGTTTTTGTTTTCTGCAGGTTTTGTTCAGTGCATGCCCCATACTCGAAGTTCTGGTCAACCGTTATTACCTATCAATCCTGAACCACATCGTATTGGCAGAATGAAGGCACAACGTGACATTGAAAGAAGGGATGCTCAACAGGAGTAGGCTAGATTAGCTGCTTTGGCCGCCGCTCAAGTGCATCAACAAAATATTGATAACCCTGGGCGAGCAACAAATCCTGACGATGAGGACCTAGGTGATGACGAGTTACTAAACCCTAGGCGTAATACCGAGGTGGCGACACCTGCTAATAGAAGAGATCATCAAGTCAGATTTAGACCGGAACGCTGAGTTATGCAGATTCCGTTTGATGATGATGATGATGATCTGGACGGAGCTGGTGCCACAGGAGCTATTATTCCTCCGCCCTTGGCACCCGAAGCCAAGTTTACTATCACTAGCACCATGATTCAGCTTTTGCAACTCAAAGGTTTATTTGGTGGACTTGCAGGCGATGATCGGAATATGCATCTGATCAACTTTATTTCTACATGCAAGTCATTCGACAATCCTGGCGTTGGACAGAATGCAATTCGACTACGCTTATTTCCATTGTCTCTGTCTGAGGAGGCAACTCTATGGTTGAATCGGCTGACTCCTGATTCTATTACTAATTGGAGGCAATTGAAAGACGCTTTCTTAGAAAGATTCTTTCCGCCATCCAAGAGAGCACAGTTGAGAGATGAGATCAACAATTTTTGATAGCTTCTAACTGAAGCTCTCCACGAAACATGGGAGAGGTTCAAGAAGAAGCTTATGCAGTGCCCAAATCATCAGATGACCAACATCTACTTGATGGAGATATTATACAGGGCTTTGAACTCAGTGACTAAGCCAGTGGTTGATAATGCTGTAGGTGGGTCATTCATGGACCTTACTTTTCTCGAGGCAAGTGATATGCTAGATCGTATGACAAAGCAGAGTAGAGCTTGGCATACCAGGGATTCTGAGGTAGCAAGCTCTACCGTATCTGTTGGCGTGACTGCAGAGCAGAGGCGTAGACAAGAGGAACGTGATCAAGATATGGCGCACATGAAAACACAGATGGATCTTCTTACAAAGCATCTATTATCCGGGAAGACCGAAAAAGTCAAAACAGTTGCGTCAAAAGGAAGAGACGAATCCGATTCAGAGGAAGAAACCAACTACTTCAATAATCAGGGGGGTTTCCGAGGGAATGCCCAAGGAAACCAAGGTCGGAACTATTATGATAAATCTGGATACAAGGACCGCAATCAAGGTAGTTAGAAGAATAAAACTGACAGGAGTGGTTTGTATATTCCTCCTAGAAATCGTGAGGCCACGACATCTGGTTCGGGGAAGATATCTATGGAATATATGATGGCAAAGCTGCTGAAAGGAGTTGAGGCAACTAATACGGGAGTGAATGAGGTGAAGAATGATTTGTCTTAAATAAATCAATTGGTTGACTCGCATTCTACTGCAATAAAGAAACTAGAGCAGCAATTGAGTCAACTTTCAGCGGCATTCAATCAAAGAAAATCTGGAACACTACCTAGCGACACAGTGCAAAATCCAAGGAATGATGGATCGTGTATGGCTATTACTACCCGAAGTGGTAAAGTGTTGGAAAATCCATCTAAAGGCAAGCAGGTAGTTGATGATATAGCGAATAATGTTATTGATGCAGAATGTGAAGAGGCCGAAGAAGCTGAAGAGTGTGTTCATGACGTCACCCCTAGACGTCTGCAGCCTGAAAAGATTGATAGTTGGAAGCAAGATAAAAAGAAAGTTGTGGAGAAAACTATTCCCCTTCCACCACCACCTTTTCCTCAGAGACTGAAGAAGAAGGCTGATGATACTCCTGAAAAAGTTGATAATCGGAAGCAAGATAAAGAAAAAGTGGTGGAGAAAATGATTCCCCTTCCACCACCACCTTTTCCGCAGAGACTGAAGAAGAAAGATGATGACACTAGGTTCAGCAAATTCATGACGATGTTGAAGCAGCTGACCATTAATGTTCCTTTGGTGGAAGCGCTAGAGCAAATACCCGGATACGCTAAATTCATGAAGGACCTTTTGACAAAGAAGCGGGCAGTAAGTTATGACTTGGCAGATGAGGTTCATCATTGCAGTACGATTGCCATGAGATCGTTAGTTCAAAAGAAGGCAGACCCTGGTGCTTTCACTATTCCTTAAACAATTGGGTCATTGGATTTTGCTAAGGCATTGTGCGATTTGGGAGCTAGCATCAATTTGATGCCACTATCTATTTATAGAAAGTTGGGGTTGGGAGACCCTACACCAACCAATATGCGGCTTGTAATGGCAGATAGGTCGGTAAAATGACCTGTTGGTATCCTAGATGATGTGTTGGTGAAGGTTTCCACCTTTATCTTTCCTGCAGACTTTGTGATTTTGGATTGTGAGGTGGATTCTGAAGTTCTCATAATCTTGGGACGTCCTTTCCTTGCAACAGGAAGTGTGCTTATTGACATGAGAGCTAATGAGCTTTTATTTCGGTTGAATGACAAAGTGGTCCGCTTTGATATATGCAAAGAAATAAAGCAGCCCAGCGATATGAATGTGTTCTCCATAGCTGATGTTCATTATGAGGATAAGAAAGCATTATTTGTAGAGAAACAGCTTACTGTTGAGCCATTGTCTGCTGCGCTGCTGAATGTTGAGCATGAGGACGATGAAGATTATAAAGAAACTATGTGTGCTCTAACAGAAATAGGGTCCTATTCTCATACTCCTAAGCAGCCAGACCTTGATCTTAAGAATCAACCGTCACCAACAGCGAAGACTTCCATTGAAGAGCCCCCAGTGCTAGAATCGAAAGAGCTCCCCAATTATCTAAGGTATGCATGCTTGGGAAGTAGAAATACACTTCCGGTGAGTGTGACGGATGATTTAAGTGAACAACACGTAGAGGCTCTCATCTCTGCTCTAAAGAGGTACAAGAGAGCCATTGGTTGGACTATTGATGATATAATTGGTATCCCACCTGGGGTATGTATGCACAAGATGAATCTCGAAGAAGATTGCGTGCCCACAATGAAGCATCAGCGTCGTCTGAATCCATTCAAAAAACAATGCACCAAATATCTCGGTGAAGTCTAAGTAATCGAGATAACTATGTCGTGCCGCGACAATAAATCAAACGCTTGGTGGGAGGAAACCCATCGTTTTTAATTGTTTTTGTTGTTTTTGTTTTCTTAGGATTTTGTCGAGCCACGACCAAAACTAAGGCGCTTGATGGGAGGCAACCCATCGTTCTAATCGTTTTTGATATTTTTGAGTAAATGTAGGTGCAAGAGGTGTAAAGGAGGAGATTGGTTTCAAATTTTGATTTGGAAGTATTGCATGTTTAAGGTGGTAAGTTAGGAATGAAGAAGCAAAAGGCTATGGGTTAGGCATTGCTTATGAAAATATAGGCAAAGAACAAGGCAAGGCCTATGTAAATCTAGGCCACGAACAAGGCAAGGCCTATGCTATGGCATAAGCTCTCGGATTCTAGAGTGCCATAGCATAGGCGCCGCCTATGCTCAACAATGCCATAGCATAGGCGCCGCCTATGCAAAAGCCTTCTGCTCAACTAGGAAAAGCATTAGGCATGGCCTATGCTATGGCCTTCTGCTCAACTAGGCAAAGCTAAAGGCGCCGCCTTTGCCTCCCAAAACTCTCAAAACTTTTATTTTTGCTCTTTTAACTTTGCAAGAACATATTCCGAGGCCATCAACCAAGTAAGTACTTCTTTGCTCTTCTTTTATATTACGTAAGTATTACAATACTACGCCTATAATAAGTTGTTAAATCGTGAAGTAGTGTTGGTGATTTGAATGTGGTTGATACAACTAAGTGAGTGAAAGAATATGTATGGATGCTCTTGACTTGTTTCCAACTTGTATTTGATTTTGATACACTGTCATACTTTTGCGAAATCGACATGGTCAAGATAATTGCATAATCTTGTAACTTGAAAGCTTACATGTTGAAATGACTTGTTCATTGAGATGAAAATCATGGGTGACTACAAACATGCGATGTTGTGATTATTTCTATGCCATAAATTGATACGATATCTATGTAGTAGTTTTGTTCAAAAGATGTATTAGTCCAAACACGAAAGCATTGTCAAGATTGCATAACGTTAAGAGGACATGAAAGTATGACTGTGCTGAACATATTATTGGAACATATCACCTAAATGTATGTCGATGAAGTCTGAGTAATCGACATCATTCACTTAATTAGTTTGTGTCAACAAATTAAGTGTGGGGTGGTGCCACTATTGTCTATTTGTCGATTGAATCTTCCGAGATAAAGCTAACATGAATTTATTGAGATCTCAGGTAGAATGGCACAAAAAGGATGACAAGGAAAAGAAAAAGCAACCACTTCACAAAAAGGCCAAAAAAGGGGACGAAAAGAGCAAGGTGAATCTTTCGTGCTGCAAATACCTCGACGCACTCTTGGAATCAAGTGGGGTACTTATGAGGAACTTCTGAGGATGGCGACTCTGATGATGATTCCGACGCAAGGGGTATGACCCCAGACATAGAGGAGGAGTCCGACTAACCAGGTTCTTCTTATTTATTTTCCACTGAGGGCAGTGTGTCCCGTCTAAGTGTGGGGTGCTGGTATTTGTATGCTTTACTTCTTTATCGGCATTTGCATCTATCTATGTTTGTTTGTTTTGTTTGTTAGTAGTTAATTTTTTTAATTTTTTTTTAACTTTGCATGAAATTGTTCTGAGGGGCAGCATGGTATTATAACAAGAGTTTGTGCTAAAATCATTACTATTGAGATGTTTAGGCTCTAATTGTGACTCACTATGTGATAATTGTGTGGTTCAGTTCCTTCATCTGTTGGGTCAAGAGTCTATACTACTCCCAATAAAGTCGACCATGTGCCTTGTGTGTGTGAGGATATAGTATATTCTGTGTTTGTGGCTGATGCTAGAACTTGCCTGGTGTGTGTGTGAAGCGAAATAAAGAGTGTGAGTTTAGGAGATGATTTAGGCATTTCTTTGGCAACCTGTAATTGTTTACCTTCATTTTACCTACCCGTGGACATTATCCTAGTCAACCCTTTTGAGCCTTTAAGCCTATTTTCTTTGACAGCCTCATATGTAAGCTTAATCCATTTTTTTCAAGACCATAATTTGATCCAAATTCCTAAGCGCTTTAAATTGTAAAGTCATGTGACAAAATAAGAGGAAATTGGATGAGTGTGATGCCTTAGAATGTATTGGTGCTTGAATTCGTTATGAAAAAGAATTGCTATCATAGAGGTGTATTATGAAAAGAAAAATGAAAAGAAAACTAAAAAGTTAGTTATGTTTAAAATTAAAAAACAAAAGAGGTGAGAAGGGGTGGTAGATTAAAAGAAAGTAGAAAGGTTGTTCAAAAGAGAGTGTTAAACGGCATAATGTGATGTATTAAAGCGCTTAGGAACATAGTCACTATTTCTGGCCAAAATAGTCCTACCCGTCCCTTAGCCTACATTACAACCTGTAGAAGACCTATTTGATCCTAAGATTAGCATTCTGATATTTAGTGGAGCATTACACTAAGGGCAAGCCTATGGTCATCAGTTGCAGCATATGAATTCTTTGTGAGAGAGAGAGCAAGGATAATCATATACCCATGCTTCGATAGATGAAAATACTTGTGAGTGATTATGGGTGATATATTGTGAGACACACATGGTTGATGAGTTTTGGGTATTTGTGTATGATTCTTTGTGCCTTAACTTTTGAATACGAATTATCCATCATCACGAGTCTATGTTAGAGGTTAAATTGTTTCTAGTAGTGATCAGAAAACTACTCTTTGTTAATGATTGTCGTGCCTGTCTTGATGAATATTTTGTGCTGTTACTGTGAAACCCTGAGTAGATGTTTAGATGGACATGATATTTTGTTCGAGGACGAACAAAGCTTTAAGTGTGGGGTGTTGATGATAGGCGTATTTACACACCTAAAGTACTATAATTTACCCATATTTTAGCTAAGTTTTGAGGACAAAATATATAATTCATGCACTTTTAGTCCTTTTTCCTGTAAGTGAGCTAACAAACGTGATTAGCAAGTTTTCAGGTATAAATGATGAAGATTTCAGCATTTTATGGATAACTTGACGCCCAAGGAAGCTTCACGAAAGAAGGAAAGGAGAGCTTGGATGCCTAGGGACTAAAAGTGACGCGTGGAAAACCTGTCCCGGGCAAAAACAGCATTTCTAAAGACTTTGGGGATCAGCAGTAACTTAGTAGGATTAGGATAATGATGCAGTAACCTAGTAGGACTAGGATAAGTAATGCAGTAGCTTAGTAGGAATAGGATATGGGTATTATAAATACCCTATTTTGCTGGAGATTTTTATTATTCCCATACATCCATCAAAACAATTCTCCACCACCCTCATCCCTATTCTATCCTTCCCCTTTTTCTTCATTAATTCATTGTTGACATTATTTTTCATATATTCGACTTTTAATTTTTACAACAAGAGAAAAGATATTTGCAAGGAATTCACGTGAGATTTTTATAATGATAATGTCTATTGTGTTTTCCGTTGCACTCATGCATAGCTAAACTTCTCTGTTGGGGTTATGGAAGACTTATGAGATACTATATATTGCTATGATTTTGTGAATTCTTGACACGTATGCTGCTTATATCATTACTCTCTTCATCTTAATCTAAATTCTTGTGGTTGCAAACACATAGAATACGCCAGTATAGCATTAACTTGTTCGAAAGAAAAGTTATATGTCTGGAAAAGAGATAATGTCAAGGTAATAGGGCACCAACCCCTGTTAAAAATTTAGTGCCATAACTGGATTAACCTCTTGGAGAATTTGTACCATTAGATACGCTTTAAGCTCGAAAGAGTTAAAGTGAAATAATCCTTGATGGTTGAAAGACGCCTGAATTTACCATAGAATACAATTCTCTATAAGCACGTGCATGTCTGAATTTCGCATAACTCATAGCCAATAGAGACGTATAACTCATAAGGTGGATATAACCCCAACTCTCAATTCTCATTGGTTAAATATCTTACTAAACATTCTTTTTTTTTACTTTGCTATTTTCCGTTTTCACTTTGTTACATTATTGCACGTTACAATCCCCCCTTTTACGAAACTTTCACCAAAAGTCTATTAATCTTTGCTTACTTAGTGACCAAGTATTCTCTGTGGGATTCGACACCCAACCCAGTTGGGTTCTATATTTGACAACGACCGCTTACACTCTTACGAGAGCTGTAGTTTGAGCGTTATCCCAGATTTGATTCAAATGAAAGAGGATTTTCATATCCTACACAAAGTGGTACACTCTCTTGTGGAGATCTATGTAGCAGCTACTCCCTCTATGATACCCCCTGTAGTCCAAATATCACCTATGTGTGTGCAGAGATATTTTGATTTCTTTGCGAAGAATGATAATGAGGTCCCAGTAGTTGGGACTAAGAGAGGTCACTTTTATGATTTGTAGGATCCTATTATGACAGAGGAAGAAGCCCTTAAAAAGTCCAAACATGATTCTTTATAGACTGCATTCATAGATAGGTAGAGGCGTGATGCTATAGTAGTAGGTTCATTATCCAGTAGTGCACCACCACCACCACCGCCTTCGCTAACTTTTATGCCCCCATGTGAGGAGGCTCCTAACTCGACTGCTTAGTGCATCCTAGGTATGTAATCACTTTCCTATCTTTTGTTTTGTTTTAGTGCATTGAGGACAATGCACAGATTTTAGTTGGAGTTGGGGATGCCATGCCATCGCGGGTTTTTGTTGCCGTGCTTTTTTTCTTGTGGACGTGGTATGCTTGTAGAACCGACATGTCTAGGATAATTATGTGTCATATTATATTTTTTTGTATTCTGATATTTTTTGTAATTAGGAGATTTTGAGTATTTAGGGTAGTAATCAGATTTTGACTGATTTTGATAACCTTTCAAAAATTTTGTGATTTAGAACTGTGTTGATGTACACATATGTGAACTCTATGGATCTTTTTATGGCATTAGTATTATGGATATGATAACCATTATCTAACAATTGCATGAACTTAATAGGTAGTAGTTGGTGATATTGAATTTATGCTATGTGAGTGTGAGATGCTACCTAGTTCCCTTTGTATATTAAATTCAGAACTTTCCTAGTTATTCTTGCCAAGGTTGAAGGATAGTCGATTAGCAAAGGATCATAGGCCATTTTTTATTCTAGTCCACTTTTAGCCTAAATGACCTTCCATATGCGAATTGTATCCCTTGATCCCTATTTTGATCCTTATAGCCTATTTTTTTTATTACACCTTTCACCTTCCCATTGGTGTTACAATGAACTTATTTTGGCCCTGGTCCTCCTTGGACAATGTGCACCTCAACACAGGCAAAAAGCTTAAGCTGAGGGTGGCTATCATAGGGGTGCGTAGTGTAAAATAGGTATGAAGAAGGATAAAATAAGAGAAAAAGTTAGTAGGGCTGGGTATGGTAGGAAAAAAAAGAAAAAAAATTTAAAAAATTGCGTAAAAGTGAAAAAGAAAGAATAAAAGAACACACCAAACCTGAATGTGCTATAAAAGAATAAAAAGGAGAAATAAGGGTGGGATAAAAGGAAATTGGCTAGTAAGTGAGACCCCAAAGTTAGTGTTGTGCCAAGGGGGCTTAGTCACTTTAAATATCCATACCTATCATACCAACCCCTAAGCCTACATGATTTGTTTTGGGTATGTTTTGCAAAAAACTATGATTTGGATAATAAGTTTGTGAAAATGATGAAAAAGGTAATTTTGTATACTTTTGGAGTGATTATGGATGATTGGGATGTTTTCTGGCTTGATCGTGATCAATGCAAGTTCGAGATTCAATGTAGAGCTAAAAAGCTATCTCCCGGCACCTACTAAGTCCACTTACGGACCACATGTTGACCTACGAACGTCTGCTAGACAAACCGGGTACCATAAAGTCTAAAATTCTGAGAGTTGACTTACAGGAATTTTCCCATCCAGTACCTGCGGTTGGTACCTGCGCCCAGAGCAGACCACAGGTACAACCCGTGGCCAAGACCAAACTACAGGTACATGAAGAGGGTAGCCATCGACCCTATTTTCTCCTATTTTATTCGGGCTTAGTTTATAGGATTTTCTCTTGTACTATAAATACCCCTTATGTACTCTTTAGTAGAGGTTAAATACTTTTAATACATAGAAATATATTTTGATTTCAAGACCATCTTTGATCTTGAGATTCCATTGTATTGACTTTGATTGATTATTTAGTTTGTGGTTGTGGGTTTTCTTTCATCTTATCATTGTGATTTTATCTTTGCTTTCCAACATGAATGTTATAGATTTTTTCACAATTATGAGTGGCTAAAACCCAGAGCTAGGGCTGTGGAAACCCTAGCAAATTGACAAAGTAGGGAAAGTGCAATTGTTGACAGGAACTAATACCCATGGCATGCTTTGCTTTATCATTGATATGATTGATTTATTAATAGGTGCACACATTAGGATCCCGCCTAGATATTACTATCTTCTCTAACAAAGGGGTAGTAACTAGGAAAAGATAAAGATAACAACAATTTGGGGAGTCAATAGTCGATCGGTTGCAGCACAATGGTATATGTGAATGATTATTAGACTTCATCTAATAACTTGAGACTCAAAAAATAATAGTTAACTGGGACCAGGGTAAGAGTTAGTAACACGACACTCTGAGTCTCTATAGGTAAAGGGTGAAATCCTCCTGGTCATCTAAAAGACTGTAGGAGGTACATAACTTATCAGCTCTACATGCAAGGTATTGAGTTGGTTCAACAATGCACATAAAAACCTACAGAGTTGAGATGCCAAGGGGAACACAATCCTAGTGTTCACTTACGACTAATTTTCATCTAAGTTATTACTGTTTTGTGTTCAAGACGACTACAAATAAATCCCCTATTTACTTTTTTGTTTTGCCCATAGACTGTAAACACTGAGATCTATCAAATCACGTGTCCCCTTGGGATTCGACCTCAACCTTAGTTGGGTTACTATATCATTACAAAGATCATACCATCATCTAAAAAAAAGGTATTGCTTGGACGTCATCAATATGTAAGATAAATTTTCATAGAGGACAACGAGAGAAAATAAAAAGAGCAATTATGATGCCAATTCCATTATTAACTACCAAATAACATTTTAAGAAGCAGAAACCTAAGACTACAACAACAAAATCATATTCGAAGTGAGGATTTAAAGCTAATAAATTACGTCAAAATAGATTTCAATGAAACTAAAACCAAAACTCATGAAATCAAAACGAACAAGAATATCAACACATAAACCCTTTGGGCTTCGAAGCCTCTACAACACACAATTCCTCCATAACTATAATCGCGACAAATCACTACTCATTAAAAAAAAAGTAACTAAGTATTAGGAAAAAGTGTGTTTACCTTTCATTGGGCAGTGAATGGGACGACGACTTTGAAAATCTATGATTTGAGAACGATAAGAAAAATGAAACTTGAACAAAAATTCTCGCAACTCTAGGATGGGAACGGAAGTCCAAATCCTAGAGAATTTTTGCCCCTTTTTTGGTTCCAAAAAACCTCCTATTAGTAGTGAATAAAATGGGCTTATATAGAAAAACAAAATCTCAATTATTGAGGAATTGGCGATATAGGATAAGGATTTTCAAGGGGTATTTTGGGGATTTTGAAGGTAATTTCAAATTGATGATATGGTTTGTTTGAGTGAGCTATAAATCGTACGAATTCGTACTAATTAGTACGAATTTTGAATTTTGAAATTCAAATTTTGGAATATTTTTCGGGTTTTGTCGAGTCGCCATATAAGACGCGGGTTGATCCGGTTGATATTAAAGTCGTTTTTTGGAGTTTTAGGGCTGGTATCAGATTCGAAGGGTTGCTGGACTAGCTACTGATGTTGTTATGTGTTCGGTTTGCTGATTGTTGTTGTTAATATTGCCCTTGACATTGAAATTATTGCTGGTGTTATGTTGTTGGATTGGGTCAGTGGAAAAGAAGGGTAGTTGGGCTGGGTCAGCTGAATTAGGTTAAGGTAGAAGAGTGGGCTTGGGTTGCTGTTGGCCCAATTTTAAAAACAAAGATGGGAAAGGGGGCTGGGATGGTAGGTAGAGTAATTAGAAGGGTTTAGACTATTTATTAAATAGTCTTGGATTAAAATTTTGCTCAATTTATTTAAATTTTAATCAAATTAAAAATTAATTTGTCAATTGCATTATTGCAGATAAATCTTTCTCAATTATGATTAATTTTAATAAATTGAAATAAAATTTCATACTAATTAAGTACCAATTTAATCCCGAGTTTATTGGTTAAATAAAATCAAATAAATATTTCTCAAATAAATTATTTTTTAGGACAAATTATTTTTAGATTAAAATTTTATCCATTTGAATTAATTTTAGAGACAACCCTTGATTAAAATTAATTTTTTAATAAAATAATTATTTAAATAATAAGATTATATGATCTCATATACAAATATGAAAATATATAATCACTACTTAAAATGACAAAATTACCTAGAAAATATTATGAAAAGTCTTTATTTGAATAAAATAAATATTGCAATTTTATTTAAAATCAAAGAAACTCAAAATTAAACTTAGTCATGGAGGGGAAAAAATTAGATGTCAACACTTATATACTTCCACGACTTAGTTCCTCAGATATGCCTTACCCACTATTGTCATTGTGAGTTGGGCTACGAGTCGTAAGGTAGTGCGACTCGTAGCCAGAATAGTACTTTACTTCTTGAGAGCTTTTTCTTTTACTTTCCAGTACAAGCCACTTCCTGCCTAATTTATATGAAAAACACATAAAACACACATTATATCTGACAAAATAGCCCAAGTCAATGCATAATTTCACCACTTTAAGCATCGAACATGTCATGTTTCCATGTCCATCACCTGACTTCTTTCTTTGGCTTGAATTAGGATTTTTTTTGCTTTTACTTCACACATTCATCACACACCTTAGAGCTGGCAAACGTATACTTAGGTAAGCCTCAAACTAGGTCCTTGATGATCAACTTGTTTAGCAGGGAGCAACTTACATGGCCTAATCTCCTATTTCACAATTCAGCAGCATCTTCTTTCAGACTTAAGAATATCATGGCTTGGGATTGCAAGAACCCAGATCAACAATATACATATTTTTGTTTCTCCATGCGGTCAACACCACTTCACCATCCTTAAGACTTGTGACAGTGCAATTATCTGACCTGAACTTTACTTCATTACCTTTATCGTAAATCTGAGAAACACTCAGAAAACTAAAATTGAGTCCATTCATAAAGTTAACATCATCAATGGCTTGACTCAAAATGTTCCCAACCTTTCCAATTCCAACAATGTTACCCTTTGTTTCCATCACCAAAGGAGACATTGCCTCCTTCATGGGCCTTAAGCGAAATGAAGTCTTCAATTCTTCTAGTCATATGCTTTGAATAGCCACTATCCATGATCCAATGGTGGCTTCTTCTTTTTTCTTTACCCTATATTAATAATCAATTGTTAGCTTTGGAAACTCATTTCATCTTGCGTTCCCAGAATGGTGACAAAGGAAAAACTGGACTTTTCTTTGTCCAGCCTAGCAAAGTACCACCATTTCCTCTTGATGAAGAATTTTTTTTTTACTTTTTGCAACTGCTATTCTTGAGGGGCATGAATTCTAGTATGATCATTCTTTATAGAGTGAGTACACAAGATATTATCCTTGATATAGATATATTTTCTATGAGGATTGTACACTGGATATACACTAAGGAAGCCCAACCCTCTTCTAATGTTTGATCCCCGTCTGGTGAGGTTTTTCAAAACTTAAAATAAGGTAGTCCACTTAAAAGCCTTTTTTAGCTCAACCTTGACCTGAACTAGGTCCTTCTCAAGTGTTGAACTCCTTTCAAGTGAGGCAGTCAGGTTTGCGTTTGCCATTGCCAATTTTTTTACTAACTCAAATTCAATTTTGCTTCCTTCACTCTTTTCTTTTGGGCAAAACTTAGACATTTCACTAAGTTTTTCATTTAAAGGATTATTTTCAAGAGGTGAGTGACTTGCCAGTTTCATGAAGCTTAGACACTGTATAGTTAATTCAACCTTTTCTTCTTCACATTTATTAAGATTTTTATTCAAGGACTCCTTATCTTTTGTGAGTTCACAAAAAATACCCTGTTTTAGCTCAAACTTAACCCAAACTAGGTCTTTCTCAAGTGTTGAACTCCTCTCAAGTGAGGTAGTCAGGTTTGCATTTGCTGTTGCCAATTTTTCTACTAACTCAAATTGAATTTTGCTTCCTTCACTCTTTTCTTTTGGGTAAAACTTAGACATTTCACTAAGTTTTTCATTTAAAGGATTATTTTCAAGAGGAGAGTGACTTGCCAGTTTTATGAAGCTTAGACACTTTCATAGCTAATTTAACCTTTTCTTCTTCATAATTATCAAGATTTTTATTCAAGGACTCTTTATATTTTATGAGTTCACAAACAATAACTATAAGCAAGTAGAAAGAGGCTTCAGTTCCTTAATAGAATAATCTTTGAGGTTTTCTTTAATATTTAAGAGAGTTACCTTATCATCTTCATCGTCATCTGAGTTTGCCATTAGGGAAAAAAGAGAGTCATAGACCTGGACATCATCTTCTACCACCATCATGGATAAATTTTCTTGTTTCTCTGATTCATTTAAATCATCGGGGGAGTCACCCCAGGCAGCTAGGACCTGCTTCACCACTTTGTCAGCTTCAGCCTTTTTACCGTACTTGCCTAGACCTAGTCCTTCTTTGTCTCTCTTTTAGTAGCCTGCTTAACATACTCTTTGTACTATACCTCATGTAGAGGACAATATTTGATATAATCACCCAACATTTTACACTTGTAACATATATCATTTGCTTTAACTTTCTTATTGTATCTGCTGGATTCTCCTTTTCTAGAAAGTGCCTCAGTTCTTCTTATGACTTTGAGGAACCTTTTGGTGATGTAAGTTTATTTGTTATCCTCAACAATGGTATCCTCCTATGTATCCTTTAGTAATAGATTCTTCTCATTTTTATTCTCACACTTAGACTTGTCTTGTTGCTTCTTAATCTCACAAGTCTTTAGATTTCTATTCAGCTTATCCATAGTCATGGTTTTCAAATCCCTGGTTTCAGTAATGGAATAAACTTTGTTGTCCCATGACTTAGGTAGAATGATTAGTACTTTACGATCCTATTTGGAAGGTATTAGTGGAGTTCATTTGTTATGGTAGTGAATCTTGTATGTATTTCTTAAATAAAACCTCCTTCCCTTATAGTGAAAGTCTCATATTGAGTAGTTAACATATCAACTTTTTGACTCTTGCACTTGGATAGTTTCCTCATGTGCTGTTTTGAGGCAATACCAGATTTTATTTGCAGTTTTATAAGCTGAGATACTATTGTACTCATCAGGACCTATCCCATACACAAAATCTATTTTTCTTTAAAGCTCTTCTCAATTTTCTTCCTGTCAGCATCATCAAAATCCTTCTTAGTCTTAGGAACATTATAAGTGACCTCACCATCTTTGATAGTCTTGGTGGGAATGATCATCCTTAATAATATCCCATAACTCACAATCCTCAGCCATTATGAAATCATGCATACTTGTCTCCCACCACCCATAGTATTTCCCATTGAATCTAGGTGTTCAAGTTGTAGATTGACCTTCTCTGAGATTTGGAGGAGCAACTATGTTAAGGAAACCTCCTAGGTATTAACCTTTTAGGAAGACCTTGATTTGATACCAAATAAAGAAATAGACGAATTTCCCTCCTACTCTGGGACCTGGTCCCAAACAAACATATGCAGCAAGAAAATTAACAATGCAGCATGTAAAGTAAATAAACAAGAAACACGATAGTTTTTACATGGAAACTCCTTGCTTAAGGGAGAAAAAATCAAGACCTTCCTCCAGGATTTTCAAAGTTACACTAATATTCAAGTAACCTTGAATACATACTTCATAACATCAATATTAACACTCCTAATCCTTCTTCTCCTAGTAATAGCTCTATTGCAAGGAAAACGTGCAATAACTCTATTACGCCAAGACCCAGCTAACTCTAACTGAATCAACAAGCTAACTCTAGCTTTAATATCACCTGAATCTTGATGAAGACATTGAGTTCAATAAATGGAACAAGATACCTACTAATAATGATAAACAATAATAGGCAACGTTTGTAATAACAAGATAAAGACTCAATTACAACAAGAACATGAAACATAACTTGTGAGTAAGAAGGTCCTTTGTTGTGAGTGAGGCTTTGATTCAAGAGCTTCGAAAGGATTTTTGTTGTGAGAATATGGAATCTTGGTTTTCTTGTTGTTGAAGATGAACAATATACATGAGACAAGAAAACCTAGGAAGAGTCTCATTGGCTAATACAAAAGTGCAACAACTTTCTCACTAACTTTTGTACTTTCGTCCAACTGTACAGCTGACCATGACGGTGATGTGAATGCAGTCAACTAGGTACCTAAGTAGTTGTCGTTTTTCATCACAAAATCTTCAGGAACCAGGTCCCAAAAGATAATTTGTCAATCATCAAAACTAAGGACTTAACAAAGTGCCATGCTCAAAATACATATATTAAAAACCAGAGGAATACTTTGATTTTTCAAGAGAGATCTATGTCCAATCTTCTTATCAAGTTAAATCACATCATGTACCACACTATGGTTTGTTGATTTTAATCTTATGTAAGGTGTCTTCACCGCACATATATGTGTTTGTTTTGATGGAAGACGTGTTAATGTTAGTAATTTGATTGTCTCTTTAGTTTCATGTCATTGTCTAGTTTTTTAATAGGTTACTCATTTAGGTTCAGTTATTTTTTTATATTTATAACGTCCATTTATTCATAATAGATCCTTATGATTTTATATTTTTCTAAATTATGTGTAGAGTGAAAACTTAACGCATTGAACTACTTTTTTTAATTAAGAAATTAGATGCATTCTAGTTAAATGGTTTAACTATAATCTGTTTCAAAATCTAAACCAGGCATTATGATTTTCTTTCTCATTGTAATGATAGTTAATAATCCCAAAAATGAAAAGGAAAAAACTGGATAACCTAAATGAATAGGAGAAAATTTCACAAATAACGACACTTTCATAGTTTGAGTAATTATCAAATATATTAATAGTTACAAACTTCACGTTATAGTAATAATAAATCTTTTTGAAATTCATGTTGTATTAGTAATATGTTTTTTTGAGAACTCCTCTTTGTATCAGTGATACAACAATTCATCTTACATCGGTGATACAACCATTTGTTTTGTATATGTAATACAACAATTCTTGCTATATCAGTGTATCATTTATATTTTATGAGATACAATTGTATCATCACCAAAAATTTACCCTCATTGTCACTATAAATTCAGATTTGAAAAAAAAACATAACATTTCTAGATACAAACTGAAAGTATTCCCAATACATAAATAAACACATAGAGATGACTCAAGCATGTTAGTGGCCTAAGTCAAAAATAAACTAGAGACCTTAAATTTTTGAAAAAAATTAATATTTTTAATTTTAATATTTTTTTTTCTAATTCTTTTAAGATGCGAAGTTGCTAATATATTTCTTAAAAATTATTTTGAGATACAAAGTTGCTTCTGTCACGATAAAAATTGAGATTGTGATAAAACCTATCATACCCTCCATAAGAATATGCCTCATCCCATGTTACAGCCTGATTTACAAGTCATGATAGTACCTACTCAATCCCATAAGTAGGTAAGGCAAACCATAGCCCAGAGCTAGATGTAATGGGCTAACTTGGTGGATAATGGCCTAAAAGTCAGAAATTAAATATTTAAAGACTTAAATAGCAATAATACAGTCATAAAGGCCTAGTAGATAGATAGAAAATCAACAACCATCCCAGGACTGAGTAATGTCGGTACGAGAACTACTACAAATGAACCATGAGTATTGAATGTCAAATACAATCCGTCTCAAGATAAAAACTAGACATAGATAAATAGAAGGAAAAAAAGGGAACTCCGACTCCAAGAGCTCACTCAATCTTCGAAATTAATCCTGCACAAAGGTCGAATCAGCAGCGACAACTAGTACTCAAATCTACACCAAGAAGATACAAAAGTGTAGTATTAGTATCAAAACCACGAGTACTCAATAGGCATATCTGCCGACTGAGCTAAATCATGATATAAATATGATAAGATACAAGATAGAATAAGCTAAGTCAAGATAAAAAGGGTCAAACCTAGAAATATACTCTGATGTCGATGTACATACATAAATAAATGCATACAAGGTAATAACATAAATATAACACAATTATAACTACGATATTGGCCCTCATAAGATAATAAGTGCAGAAAAAGAAATGACCCAATGCAAACCCATAAGCCTGGAAGGTACAATCAAGGAAACTAAGCAACCGAATAGCCGTAAATCACCAATTTACCATGCCATAATCAAGAACCCATCCTAATAGTATTATCTCATTCATAGTTCCCATGTCAGACTTAAACCAAAACTCAATAGATTATCATCATTTGCCAAACTTGAACTGAAACTCATATTATCAAGATTATTATCAATATTTAGACTCAATCTGGAACTCATATTTATAAACCATATCAACGAAACATATCACCAAGTTATATCGATAAGCTAACGTAATAGACTATACCAATACTGCATCTATTAAGTCATGTCATTAACCATGCCCATAAGCCATGCCAATAATCATAATCATAAGTTATTTCAATAATCGTATCTATAAACACCATTCATATCTATAAGACATAATCATGTATATAAGCCACATATATCTATGAGTCATATCATATCTATAAGTCATATCATGTCTATATTTTATATAATTAATCACGTTGATATTTATATTATTAAGAATGTTAATAGGCAATATTATTAATCCTATATAGTAGCCATACCAATAATCATATATATATATATAAGTCATTAATCATATCTGAAATCCATATCAATAATCACATGTATAAGTCATTAATCATATCCAAAAGCCATATCAATAATCACATATATAAGTCATTAATCATTGAAAACCATATCAATAATCACATGTATAAGTCATTAATCATATCCAAAAGCCATATCAATAATCACATGTATAAGTCATTAATCATATCCGAAATTCATATCAATAATCATATGTATAAGTCATTAATCATATCTCAAAGTCATATCAATGATCATATATTTAAGCCACATCATTAGTCAAATTTATAGATCATATCCTTAATCGTGTATATAAGTAATATCATTAGCAATACCCAAAATTATCATCAATCATTCAATACACAACTAACATACTCAATAAATATATTCAATCTTCTCAAGTGTCAAACCAACCGATAATAAATTATTATGCATATCGAAGTCTAATAGGCTAACACAATTCTTGGACTAAGGTGGGCGGAGGGGCCCACTTCTAGATCTTAAAATTTATTTAGGCTACTTCTACCCCCAGATTAGGCTAAGGTATCTGATATACTATAGAAATATAACACTTTCGACGCTTAAAACAAGGAAAAGATGCAAGTTTCTAAGGCATTTTTGTTAGTTATGTTATGTTTTGGGTATGTTTTGCAGTAAACCATGATTTGAATGATAAGTTCATGAAAATGGTGAAAAAATGTATTTTGGCCACTTTTGGAGTGATTATGGATGATTGGGATATTTTCTGATTTTATCGTGATCAATGCACGTTTGAGATTTGAAGTAGAGCTGAAAGAATGACTCTCGGTACCTACTAAATCAACCTACGGATCATATGTTGACCTACATACCTGCGGCTGGTACTTGCACCTGGAGAACACCACAGGTACAACCCACGGCTTGGACCAAACCACAGGTAGAGGAAGCGTGTAGCCACCGACCCTATTTTCTCCTATTTCGTCCGGGCTTAGTTTTTAGGATTTTCTCTTGTACTATAAATACCCCTTATGTAAGTTTTAGTTGGGGTTCAACACTTTTAACCCTTATAAACATATTTTGATTTCAAGATCCATCTTGATCTTGGGATTCCATTGTATTAACTTTGATTGATTATTCAGTTTACGGTTGTGGGTTTTCTTTCATATTATCATTGTGATTTCATATTTTCTTTCCAACATGAATGTTATTGATTTATTCACAGTCATGAGTGGCTAAAACCCATAGCTAAGGCTGTGAGAACCCTGGCAAATTGACAAAGTAGGGGAAGTTCGACTATTGATAGGAACCAATACCCATGGCATGCATTGCTTTATCTTTAATATAATTAATTTCTTAATGGGTGCACACATTAGGATCACACCTATATATTACTAATTTCTCTAACAAAGAGGTAGTAACTAGGAACATTAACGACAACATAATTTGGGGAGTTAATAGTTGATCCATTACAGTATAATGGTATATGCAAATGATTATTAAACTTCATCTAATAAATTAAGACTCAAAAGGTTATAGTTAACTGGAACAGGGTAAGGGTTAGTAACACGATACTTTGGGACTCAATAGGTAAAAGGTGAAATCCTCCTGTTTGTCCAAAAGACTGTAGAAGGTACATAACTTATCGATTCTGCATACAAGGTATTGAGTTGGTTCAACAATGCACAGAACCCTATAGAGTTGAGATGCCAGGGGGAAAATAATCCTAGTGTTCACTTTCGACTGATTTTCAACCAAGTTAATATTTTTCTGTGTTTGAGACTACTACAAATAAATCCCCATATTTTTTTATTTTGTCCATAGACTGTAACCACTGAGATCTGTCAAATCATGTGTTCTCTTGGGATTCGACCCCAACCTTAGTTGGGTTACTATATATTCACAATGATCATACCATTATCTAAAAGAAGGTGCTAGTTGGACATCATCAAGAAATTGGTGCCGTTGTCGGGGAGGACGGTGTTAATTTATGGATTGCAGTTTTTGGGTTTTTAGTTTTTCATTTCATTCTTAGTTGGGAATATGCCAGTGTATGCCTAGAACACAGAGTAGAAGCAATACCTTACTCCTAATGAATTTGAATCCAGAGAGGATCCTCCAAACACCTAGTGGGATGTCTGAACCAAAGAGAGGTGATAATCCTTAAGGGGTTTGTGATATTGTGGCTCCTATCAAAGGGGTACAATATATTGTGGATCGTTAGACCCGTGATCTTGTATATCAAATTGAATCCAAAAGTAGAGAAGTGGAAGAAGCTCAGAGGATAGCTAGGGATGTAGATCTAGCTGAACAGAGACAAGCAGCGGACCACCGAAGCACTCGATGAGAATGAAAATAAAACTAGAGGTTCCTGTGTTTAAGTTATTCCAACATATGAGTATGTTATGACATATATAGATGATGAGGAAGATATGGGATATGTTGAGCCGACAGAGAATGGAGCCATAGTACTTCCTATTTTGCCCTCAGGCCTCAAATTTGACATTACGAGTGCCATGATCCAACTTCAAAATTTGAAGGGTGTGTTTGCAAGATTGTGTTCCGATGATGCAAACTTGAAACTTGAAAATTTCCTTAGGATCTGTAACTCATATACCAATCCAGGGGTAAATCAGGAAGCACTTGGATGAGGCTTTTTCCCTTTCTCACTTACAGAAGAAGCATCTTTATGGTTAGGGGAATTGCCAAGAGGCTCTATCACAACTTGGAATAAGTTATGCAGGTAATTTTAAAATAGGTTCTTTTCTCTGTCAAGGATGTTGCAGGATAAGAACGAGATCTATAATTTTAGGCAGTTGCAGTCAGAGTCCATGTACGAGGCTTGTTCAAGTTTAAGAAGAAGATGAACATGGTGCCCAATAATCAGTATTCAGGGAAAAACTTATCAAAGATATTCTACAGGTCCCTGAACATCAGCTCTAGAGCCATAGCAGATTCCATATCTAGAGTAGTTTTCATGAGACTACGTTGGGTGGCAGCTTTGGAGATGTTAGATTGGATCTTACTCACTAATCGAGGGTGGCAAACTTAGGAGGCTGAGAGAGGATATGGTACTTATGCTATTGGTGCCTCTTGTGACCAGAGACCAGCTGATGATGCAGTAGCATAAGAAATTGCGTTACTAAGGACTTATTTAGGGGTACTAACAAAGCAGTTTGCAGCAACAAAGTTTGAGAAAATGAATACAATAGCAGCACAGGGGTTATCTTCCAAAGCATATGAGTCTAATTAGAAGAGAAAGTAAATTATTTGGATCATAAAATGGCAGGTTTTTGAGACCAAGGGCAAGGAAACTAGTGTCAAAACTATTATGATAGGTACATAGACCGTAGAAGAGAGTGAGATGATGACTGGAGAAATAAGGATAACTAGAGAGGGAATGGAGATATATATTCCACCTAGTAAATATGATGCAAAATCTAGAACGTAGGAGATACTGGCTAAATTGGTGAAGGGTAAGGAAAATCAGGAGACCAGCCTTAAGGAGATTAAGGATGATATTTCAAGATTGATCTAGTAGGTCGAGTCACATGACACTACTATCAAGCAGTTAGAGAACCTGTTTGGGAAGATATCAGGAACTTTAAACCAGAGGCATCTAGGTACCTTTTCGAGAAACACAGTGCTAAATCAAAAAAACGACGATCACGTACTTGCTATTACCAAGAGAAGTGGTATCACTACTATAGATCCCCCACTACCTGTTGCTGAAGTTGTTGAGGATGAGACACATATTGATGAGTCTGAGAAGGTAGCAGATGATAGAGATACAGGTTCTAAGGACAAAGGTAAGGGTCCGATCATTGATTTAGTGGTAAGAAAAATTCCAAGACCACCCACACTTTTTCCTCAGCTACTGATGCAGAAGAAAGAGGAAGGTAAGTTCAAGCGATTTATTAAGAAGATAAAATAGTTGATCCTGAACATACCTCTTTTTGAGGAATTAGAGAAGATGCCTAGATACGTCAGGTTCATAAAATAGTTAGTCGCAAGGAATAAAGGAGTAACTTTTGAGGATGTTGAGGGAACAAACCATTGCAGTGCGATCACGACTAGGTCCTTGGCATAGAAAAAGGGTGATCCCAGAGTGTTCACTATACTATTCACTATTAGTCATCCAAATTTGCTCGAGCCGTATGTGATTTAGGGGCCAGCATTAATTTGATGTCGCTACCTATTTTCAAGTAGCTAAGATTGAACCCTCCAAAATTGAATTCGATGTGGACATTGATGACTGATCACTCAGTGAAAATCCTCTGGGAATCTCTTGTGATGTGATCGTTAGGGTGGAAAAATTCATTTTCCCAGTTGACTTCGTCATCTTGGACTGTGAGGTTGACACCAAGATGCCCATTATTTTGGGAAGACCATTCATGGCCACAGGTAGAGCCATGGTTGACATGGAGAAGGGTGAGCTAAAATTCTGAGTCAACGATGAGGAGATGACATTCAACATCCAAAGGTCTATGAAGCAGCCAACCAACATGAGGGTACTGTCGGTGATTAATTGTATTGATGATCCTAGAGGATATTCATATGGGTATCTTGATGAATTATGAGTAGTCAAGATAACCGTATCGTGCCATGATGTTAAATCAAGTGCTGCATGGGAGGCAATCCATGGGCTTTTTGGTGAATTCTGAGTAACCAACATAGCCATGTTGTGCCGCGACGTTAAATCAAGCGCTGTGTGGGATGCAACCACTATATTTTAGTGTTTACATTTTTGTTGTTTTTGTTTTTGTAGGTTTGTAGCTTTTGGACCTTACCTGGAATACAGTAAACATTGCTATATTCATTGATTTCCAAGTAAGGGGACAGTGTGATCAACCCATCATGGTTATAATTCCTACACGGTAAGTTGAGTAGAATATTAAAAAGTTGAAATTTTGAGGATGAAAAATGGTAAGTTATGGACTTTGGCACCTAATTTTATTTTTGGAACCAAAAACTTAGGTTGCGGGACCATAAGTATCTGGAAAAATTTCAATACGCAAAGTTTGGGTTGCAAAAAAGTGGGCCAAAAAATTTAGCCCAGCACCTGCAAGCCGCAGGTGCTACCTGCGCCCAAGATCCAACCGCGGGTATAGGCCACGGGTAGGTGCCGCAGTTAGGTTAAATTTGGGCCCACTTTTTAATTAAAATTTTGGGCCCACCAATATTTAAATATGACCTATTACAGCCCCCACCTATATAAAACATTCTAACTCTCATTCTAACTTATTCTAATCCTCAAAACTTCAATTTTCTCTTTGAATTCAAACCTCCCACCTTAAACATAAACCAACCCCATGCTTAGGAAAAGGAAAATTTGACACTTGATTGAGATACCAACTTGTTCAAACACACTAAAAACAAGTTTCAAACTTGGTTTTGCTTAGGTTCTTCATTATTCTTTTCCAAATTTTCATATAAGAGGTAACTTTCTTGGCTTCTAATGGTGATTTAATATTTTATCGATTGTTGAAACAAGTTGATATGTGTAGTACATTGCTAAATATATTGAAATTATTATGCTTCTATGAGGGAGACTTGAAATTGCCTAAAATAATAATGTAGGGCCTTGTTTCGAGTTACAATTCTAAGTTTAGGCCCTAACCAAAAGTTGAACTTGAATGAATGAAAGTAATGCCACTAGTTGAGCATGTTTGTGTAATTTGAAATTCTTGATTCTTGAGTAGTGTTTATAAATCGACTTGTTGGAATTTCAAATAGTTTATAGGGGTGTGAAAAGTAAGGATAAATTCAAACTTTCCAAATTTTGAGTTCTTCTTCAACTTTCACTGTCCCTCACTTTTGTTGGAAGCTAACGACTAATTTTTTAGGTATACATGGCACCTAAAGCAGCCAAGAAGAAAGCATCTGGTACTTTAAAGAGAAAGGAAGAGTCTCCTGAGCTTAGCGGTTTAGTGGAAGCATATTCGAGATAATGCCATATTGATGTTGCAGTTGCAGTGACATGCAGAGTCATACAAGGACAGACTCGCTAGGCTACTCAGATAGCTTCATCTTGACTGAGGATAAAGTCTACAAAAATATCACCACCACACTCTCCTCCACCTGATAATGATGAGGATGAGGAGATAAAGGCTGAGTCGACTCCACAGGCTGATGCACAGGACCCCCAGTCTAAGGAGGTATCCGAGGATTCTTCTAAGGGGGTTAAATAGGATCAATCATCAATGATACCCCAGTATGGGGAGGGTATCACCACTCATATATCACAAACAGAGTTACCCCAGTTTAGGAGGGTCCACTACAGGTATCCCACGCTGTACAGTAGGTACCCATACCATGCTTGCCCCAGATGCACCTCCCGATAAGGCACATCTGAGGTTGTATGTGGAAGGTATATGACACATATATGAGCTTGATTGCACTGTCTGAGAATTAGGTAGGCCTACACAATCTATCTATGGGGAGCATAGGAATAACTTATTAGGGTTGCAGAGGTTACCACAACTGAGGGTAGCGTTTATAGGTATCAACTTGGGTAGATGACTAGGCCACTCGGTTATTATAGCCCAATGGTATGTGAGTTTTATGCATCTTACAGAGCCACCATAGTCCTTCCCATACGCCATCATCCATTTTTATTAGATTTTTACGGCAGCCACAACTTGATCACACACTAGTCAGAGGGGTCAAATTTGATGTCAGAGAGGAGACTATCCACAGAATTATTTTTGGTGCAGATTATAATACACCCGAATCTACAGCTGAGTAAAACCACAGATTAAGAATCACATGGGATCGTCATATCATGTGGGATACTGAGAACAAGGCTGATAGTCTTGAAAAGGTTAGGTGGATAGCCAGTTATATTTCACCACAGAGTGATGCGACCCCATGGATTGGGGGCCAGCTATGATCAAGAAGGTCCTGTTAACACTAGATGCCAAATTTTGGTGGTTGTTGATTCGATATCGCCTGTTTCCCACTACTTCAGATAATGTATTGGCATAGGAAAGAGCTACATTGGTTTCCTTCTTGATGGATGGTTATGATATTGATTTTGCTGCCATCCTCAGGTATGAGATATACGATAGAGCCTTTAGTAAGATGAATAACCTACCATTTCCTTATATGATCCAAAGACTATGCAATCAGGTAGGTATGCCTGAATTGCCAATATTTATGAGAGTGTGGCTACCACTGCATCTGTGTAGATGGGGAACCTGAAGGGACTAGCATATTCAAGTACTTTTAAGATATCTAGATAGCAGACAAATCACCAAAGGTCTAGACCAAGGGTCCGACAGCTTCTGTAGCGCCCGATGAGTCATATATAGATAATACAGGTGTTGGTATAGACATGGAGATAAGGGAGTAGAAAGGTGCTCTAAATTTAAGTACTCAGGGTGAGGAGACACAGACTACTTCTTCTTTAGCCCCAATTTCAACCTCAAAGTCGGTTGGTGAATCTATAGAAACTACTTGCCCATCCACTACAGCTCCTACGGTAGGTATAATTACTATATTCAGTGAGTTTTTGTAGAGCCTAATGGATATACAGAGGGCTACTGTCGCTCAATTGAAGGTTGTTGAGACCGAGATAACTACCCTCTTTGGGAAGATGAGATCAGGGGTTAGGACTAGATTTGAGCAGGCTAAGGCTAGATGGGAGGCTACTCAGAGAGCCACACTATCAAAGCTACGTGTCAATTTTCATACATGGATTGATAAGATAGAGAGATGGGTTACATCTCAATATATAGATATAGGTGTACCAGATTTGATTCCAATGAGAGAGGATTTTGATATCCTACGAGCAGAGGTATGATCTCTTATAGAGATTCGTGTTGCAGCTAATCCCTTTATGATACCCCATGTAGTCCAGATATCACTTCTGCAAGTGCCAAGATAGTTTGACTTCTTCACAGAGGATAATGAGAAGGTTCTAGCAATTAGGACCAAGAGCGGTTGCTTGCAGAATTTGTAGGATCCTATTATGAAAGATGAGGAAGCCCTTAAAAAGTTAGACATGATTCTTATGAGACTGTATTCATAGATAGGCAAAGGCTTGACACTATAGTATCGGGTGCATCATCCAGTAGTGCACTGCCACAACCACCGCCTCCTCTAGATTTTATGCCCCCATCTAAGGAGGCTCCTGACTCGGGCGCTTAGTGTTTCCCAATTATGTTCTCACTTACCTATGTTTTATTTTATTTTAGCGCATTGAGGATAGTGCACAGTTTTTAGTGGGGGTGGTCATGCCATGCCATTGCGGGTTTTTGTTGTCTTACTTCTTTTCCTGTTGGCCGTGGTATGATTGTAGAACTGACATGTCTAGAATAATTATGTGTCATATTGTGTTTTTTTGTATTATGATTTTTTAAGTAATTCGATTTTGAGTATTTAAGGCAGTAGTCTGATTTTGACTAATTTTTTATAACCCTCCAAAAATTTTATGTTATAAAATTATGTTGATGTACATATATGTGAACTCTATGGATCTTGTTATGGCATTAGTATTAGGGACATAATAACCATTTACCAATAATTGCATAAATGAATAGGTAGTAGTTGGTAATATTGACTCTATGCTATGTGAGTGTGAGATGCTACCTTGTTCCCTTTGTATGTTAAATTTAGAACTTGCCTAGTTAGTCTTGCCTAGGTTGGAGTATATTTATTTAGGAAAGGATCATAGGCCATTTTTTATTTTAGTCTACTTTTAGCCTAAATGGCCTTTCTTATGCGAATCATAACCTTTGATCCCTATTTTGAGCCTTATAGCCTATTTTTCTTGTTACACCTTTCACCTTCCCATTTGTGTTACAATGAACCTATTTTAGACCTAGCCTCCTTGTACATAGTGCACCTTAACTCTGGCAAAAATCCTAAGTTGAGGATAGCTATTATAGGGGTGCATAGTGTAAAATAGGTATGAAGAAGGGTAAAATAAGCGAAAAAGTTAGTAGGGATGGGTGTGGTAGAAAAAGAAAAAAAAGAAAAGAAAAATTATGAAAAAGTGAAAAAGAAAGAATAAAAGACCACACCCAATCAGAATGTGCAATAGAAAAATAAAAGGGAGAAATAAGGGTGGAATAAAAAGGAAATTGGCTAGTAAGTGAGACCCAAAAGTTAGTGTAGTGCCAAGGAGTTTTAGTCATTATAAATGTACATACCTATCATACCATCCCCCAAGCCTAATTACAAGCCAAGAAAAGTCCTCTAGTGATCCTGACTTGACTATCTGAATACTAAGGTAAAGAAAATAAGGACAAGCCTATGGTATTTGACATGCATTGACTGGAACTTCTTTGTTGAGTTTGAGTGTCTATTGACCATCCCCTCGTTGACAAGAATGATTTTCTATGAGTGAGTGGGATATTATTGTTGTGAATACACTTGAGTCATGTTGCTAGCTATCTGTTTTTTTCGGAGAGTGTAATTTATATATGTGAGTGGTTATCTGTTGCTAATGTAATTTCCATACCTTGATTCCATTGTGTTACATTGTTGTGCTTCACATGCGTACACAGTTAGTTTCGAGAAAAGATATAGGAGGGGTTGTTGTGATTTGAACTAAATGTGATGACTGTCTGCCTTGAATATCTTAGATTCTCTTAATTAAGCATTGTTTTTTAGTTGTTTTTGTGATGTCTGAGGACATCCAAATGTTTTAAGTTGAGGGTGTTGATGTTCTATAGAAATATAGAACTTTAAATGCTTAAAACAAGGAAAATATGAAAGTTTCTAAGGCCTTTTTGTTTTTTATGATTCGATTTAGGTATATTTTGCAGGAAACCACGATTTGAATGATAAGTTTGTGAAAATCGTGAAAAAGGTATTTTTGGCCACTTTTGGAGTGATAATGGACGATTGAGTTTTCCGTCTTGATCGTGATCAATGCATGTTTGACATTCAAAGTAGAGCTGAAAAATTGACTCCCGGCACCTACTTAGTCAACCTACGGACCATATGTTGATCTACAGACTGCAGGAAGACAAAGGGGGTGATAGAAAGTCCAAAATCCCGAGAGCTAACTTGCAAGAATTTTTCCATTGGGTACCTAGGGTTGGTACCTAATCTTGGATCAGACCGTAGGTACAACCCGCAGCCGGACCAAATCGCACGTATAGGAAGCAGGTATCCACCGACCCTATTTTCTCCTATTTCATTCGGACTTAGGTTTTAGGGTTTTCTCTTGTACTATAAATACCCCTTACGTACTTTTTAGTAGAGGTTTGACACTTTTAACACTTAGAAACATATTTTTATTTCAAAATCCATCTTTGATCTTGGGATTCCATTGTATTGACTTTGATTGATTATTCATTTTACGGTTGTGGGTTTCCTTTCATCTTATCATTGTGATTTCATCTTTGCTTTCCAACATAAATGTTATTGGTTTCTTCATAATCTTGAGTGGATAAAACCCATAGCTAGGGTTATGGAAACCATGGAGAATTGATGAAGTAGGGGAAGTGCAATTGTTGACAGGAACTAATACCTATGGCATGCATTGCTTTATCTTCGATATGATTGATTTCTTAATGGGTACACATATTAGCATCCCTCCTAGATATTATTACTTTATCTAACAATAGGGTAGTAACTAGGAAAAGATAAAGACGACAGTAATTTGGGAAGTTAATAGTCAATCTGTTGCAACACAATGGTATATGTGAATGATTAATAGCCTTCATCTAATAACTTGAGACTCAAAAGGTGATAGTTAACTGGGACCAAGGTAAGGGTTAGCAATGCGACACTCTGAGACTCAATATGTAAAGGGTGAAATCCTCCTGCTCATCCAAAAGACTATAGGGGTACATAACTTATTGATTTTGCATACTAGGTATTGAGTTGATTCAACAACACACATAAACCTACAGAGTTGAGATACCAGGGGAACACAATCCTAGTGTTCACTTATGACTGATTTTCAACCAAGTTAATATTGTTCTGTGTTGAGACTACTACAAACAAATCCCCTCATTTACTTTCCTATTTTGACCATAGACTATAACCACTGAAATCTATAAAAAATCACATATTCCCTTGGGATTCAACCCCAACCTTAGTTGGGTTACTATATCTTGACAACAATCGTACCATCATCTAAAAGGAGGTGTTTCTTGGAAGGCATCAGTATTTAAGGTCATCATAGATGTTTAATAAGTCATATATAGCCCCAAGATAGTATTTTTTTTTTCAAACATGAACAACTAGGGAAATCCTACCTAAAATAATAGAAACTAAGGTAATTTCCCTTAATTTTAGCTACTATGGACAATTACATCCTAAACATGAATGACTAAGGCAAATTTTACCTAGCATAAGAAATTAAGGCATTTTCATTCTAAACATGAACTATGAATCACAATTCACACAAGACATGAATAACTACGCTAATTACTTCAAGTTTACAGTTCTGAGACAGCTTAATTGGTCTAACTAAACCAAATAGTCTCATTCATAGTACTAAACCAAATATTCTCATTCATAGTTCCAACACCTAAATCCACCTTATATCTAGCATAATATCATAAACATACTATGAGATAGCTCAATTTGTGAAGAAGGTAAACCTAGCATACTTGGATGTCGAAGAAAAGACCAAATAATCTACTAAATCACCAATTTCTCTTTTCGAGAAGCTTTTGCAAGGAGACACTATCAAAATCAAAATCTACTCATAAATATGAGAATAATGATACCCAAATTGCACTATTATGCTTTTGGTCCAAAATTACGTAAAATTTTCATGTAAAGCCCATTTACAGAATCGCACATTAAAAACCAACACAACGTCCCTCTATGCTTAAGGAACATTTACCCTAAAAAATGGGTGGATTCTAAGCTATAATTGTGCTAAAATTTAGTTACCAAGCTTTTAAAATTTTTAGATAAGAATGGAGAAATAAACCATGAAAATAATAGAATCTTATCATAAACTCGATGCAAAATTGCGTAAATTAATTATATTAAAGCTCCACAATCACCCACAATCGATTCTTCAAAGAAATCCTACTTTTTAGGGTTTAATATTCTGGAGAATGGATGAAAATGGTGAAAATCAGGCTAAGTGGGTATTTATACCCTTTCCAGGCACACGGGTACTGCTAAGCGGCACTTGGCCACTTTAGCGGTCACCGCTAAAGTGCTGGTGCCTCTAAAGTGGTATCTGACCTTATTGGCTAGGCTGCTAAAGTGGACCATGGGCCGCTTTAACGGTCACACTAGATATTAGGCACCAGCTGGAGACTTGGAATTTTTTGAGTCTCCGCCAACCCCTTGGGATTCATCCAGGATCCCATATGCACAGATGCACTATGTTACCCTATCAAATTCAATGTTCTAGACTCAATGGCGCAGTTGAAATTTTCATCCGAGATCATTTTGATGAAAAGTGGGACCCACACCCACTTTTCATTTTCTTAACTTCTGGCTAATAGCTCAAAATGAGTTCGGGAGCCTCTAAACCCGAAGCAAGGGTCCACCCAACCTAAAATTGACATTTCGGAGTTGCTGGAATAGTTAGAATTGGCATACGAGGTTATTTGGCTGAATCTTTCACTCGATAGCCAATATGAACACCAAAGGCTTCAAAACAGGGAATTTGATCTATAGACCAAATGAACTACCTGGTAACCGAACCGTCAGTTCCAGCAAGTCATAAATTACTTGGGGTAGCTATTGGAAAGCTCTAAATGGTGAATATGAGCAAAAATATAGAAAAAGACTACAAGGTTCATTACAATATCCACTACTAAAAGAACTTTTGTCTGCAAAAGTAAAGGATTAAGATGTACTTGAAGCCTCGAACAGCTAAGGATAGTGGGTCCGCATCTCGCTCTTGATCTCCCAAGTAGCCTCCTCCACTGCATGATGCCTCTACTAAACCTTAACTACTGGAATCTCTCTAGTACACAACCGCCTAACATCACTAGCCAAAATAAGCACAGGCTCTTCCACAAAGGTTAAACGCTCATCCAACTAAACTGAGTCCCATCTAAGCACATAGGATGGGTCGAGAATGTATTGCCGCAACATAGAAATATGGAAAACCAGATAGACAACAGCAAAATATGGGGTAAGGCTAACTCATAAGCCAGCTCATCTATTGTGCAAAGAATCTAAAAAGGTCCAATATATTTGGGGCTAAGCTTATTTTTCCTCCGAAACCTCATCATACCCTTCATGGGAGATACACAGAGGAATATCTGGTTACCAATTCCAAATCTCAAGGCACGAAGCCTACAATCTGCATAAGCCTTTTACCTACTTTGAGCTTCCCTCAATCTAGCCTAAATAACCTGGACTTTATCCAATGACTCCTGAAGCAAGTTAGCACCACAGGATCTAATCTCGGAAGTCTCAGACCATCCAATCGGGGAACGGCATCGCCTACTATCTAAAGCCTCAAAATTTTCCTTCTCAATACTCAAGTCATAGATATTATTATATGCAACTCTGTCAAGGCTAAGTGTTGCTACCACTGACCTCCAAAATCCATCACGCAGGCTCGAAGCATATCCTTGAGAACCTGAATAGTCTGCTCCAATGACCCATCGGTCTGAGGAGGAAAAGCTACACTGAGATCTTCCTGAGTACCCAACTCCTCCTGAAAAGCTATCCACAAGCTAGAAGTGAACACTAAACCCCATTCTAAAAAAATAGATATAGGTACACCATGCAACCAGACTATCTCACTAAGATAGATACATGGTAACCTCTCGACACTGAAGGACATCTGAATAGAAATAAAATATGCTGACTTGGTCAATAAATCCACAATTACCTAAATACCATCAGAACCATGAGAAGTATGAGGAAAATCACTAATATAGTCCATGGTAATCCACTCCCATTCCCACTCGGGAATGGACAACCTCTGAATCAAACCACCAAGTCATTGATGCTAGACCTTCACCTACTGATAACATAGGCAACGAGCTACAAAATAAATTACATCTCTCTTCATGCCACTCCACTAATAACGTTGCCTCAAATATCTATACATCTTAGCTATACCCTAATGATAGAATACTTGGAGTTGTGAGCCTCATGCAACATCATCTGAATCAAGCTATCAACCCTCGAAACACAGTACGACTATCAAACCTCAAGATTTCCTCTGAATCTTTCACAAATAATATACAAAGACTTACTTCACATTTAGAATTACACAAAAAAAATCTCTTGGACTTACCACTCAACACCTGATCACGAATGATGCAAAGTCTTTCATCCTCAAACTAGTTATCCTAAATCTATCAAACAGTGAGGACCGTACCTCAATATTATCAAAAATCTTCCTAAGGTCTAAAATATCAAGTCGTACCATCAAATAGGATAAAGATTAAATGTCCCATGCCAACGACCTTTGAGAAACTAAAATACAAACAAAGCTACCCATATTCATTGCCTTCTGATTCATGGCATCCGTTACCACATTCACCTTTCCCAAATGATACAAAATAGAAATATTATAATCCTTAAGCAACTCCATCCATCTATGATTCCTAGAATTATGCTCTCTCTAGGGGATGCTAAAGATTATAATGATCTATAAAAATGTCATAATGCACACCATAAAGATAATACATCCAAAACTTAAGCGCAAAAACTACCACCACCAACTCCAAATCATGAGTGAGGTTGTTACGCTCGTGCACCTTTAGTTGCCTCGAGAAATAAGCAATAACACAACCCTAATGAATCAATACAAAACTAAAACCAATACCAAAAACATCACAATACAGGGTGAATCCTTTGCCCTTAATTGGAAGAGATAAAATAGGAGCTAAAGTGAGAAATCCCTTGAGCTTTCCAAAGCTCAACTCACACTCCTCAGACCATCAGAGAGGAACCTTCTTCCAGCTCAATCTGGTCATCAGTGTTGTAATAGTAACAAAACTCTTAACGAATATTCTATTATAACCGGACAAACTAATAAAACTACGAACCTCAATTGGAGATGTAGGTCTGGTCTAATGATGAATAAATTCAATCTTCATCGGGTCTACCATAATATCATCCTTGGACACCACATGCCCAAGAAATGTCACCGACTCAAGCCATAACTCACAATTAGAGAATTTGGCAAAAGTAAATGATCTCTTAAACTTTGGACCATAATCCTCAAATGTAGCATTTATTCTTCCCTTCTCTTCGAATACATAAGGATGCCATCGATGAACACAATCACAAAGGAATCCAAATAAGGCCTGAACACACAATTTATCAAATTCATAAATGCAGTTGGGACGTTAGTCAACCCAAAAAACATCACTAGGAACTCATAATCACCAAAACAAGTCCTAAAGGCTATTTTGGGACATCCTCGGCCTGAATTCTCAACTGATGGTAACCATATATCAAATCAATCTTAGAGAACAGTGCTGCTCCCTGAAGCTGGTCAAACAAATCATCAATGTAAGGCATAGGATAATGGTTCTTCATTGTAACCTTATTCAGCAACCTATAATTAATACACATGCTCATGGAGCCATCTTCTTTATCACAAATAACACATGAGCTTCCCAATATATTCAGGCTAAAAAAACCCTTACCAAGAAGATCCTAAAGTTGAGAATTCATATCCTTAAGCTAGCAAGATCCATATGGTAAGGTGCCATAGAAATAGGTCGAGTGTCTGACTCAAGATCAATAACAAACTCAATATTATTCTCGGGAGGACTGTTAGGTATATCGATAGGAAAAACAAAAAAAATCTCACAAACTACAGGAACAGAGTCAAGCGACGGACATTCCACACTAACATCATAAATATAAGTGATACAAGACTCAAATCCCCAAAACATAAGCCTCCTAGCACGAATATAAGAAATAATCCCCGTCGGCTTGTGGCTAACACCTCCCTGCCACACAATCGGGGGTATGTTGGGCATGAATAAGGTAATTGTCTTGGCAAAATAATCCAGGACCACATAAAGTGGGATAAACAGTCCATGCCTAAAATTATATCAAAATCAACCATGTCTAATATAATAAGATCAGTATGAGTATCAAACTCTCGAATAGTTATAACACATGATTTAAAAACTCGATCCACTACTAAAGAATCACCCACAGGAGTAGATACACATAATATAGATAATGAATCCCAAGATAACTCTAATCGTAGAGCGTAATAAGAAGGCACGTACGAATAAGTGAATCTTGGATCAAACAAAGAAAAAGTCAATTGGAGGCACAATAAAATTATACCTATAATAATAACATCTGAAGACTCGGCCTTGGATATAGCAAGTACTACATACAACTGACCATGCTCGCCACTTGGATGAGCTCCTGATCGATCTCATGTTCTACCTTTCTGAGAACCTCTACAAGCACCCTGGGGACCGCTCCTATGACCATGCATACCACCTTTAGCTGGGGGATGAACTGCCCTAATAGGTGGAATAATTGCTTCATGACTGGTGACCTCTCTTGAGAAATGACCAAATGCTCTACAATCTTAACATGCCCCAGGTGATGGACTGAAATAAAATATCTGACTAACCTAGAATAACTACCATAACTAGAATAACTAGAAGATGAACCCCTTAAAGATAGACCATGGCCCTGGCTAGGCCGATCATTAGAGTTAGATTGGCCTTCATTGGTAATCTGAAGCCTGGCCTTAATGGGTCTACTAGACCAAACCTGATACTGATACAACTGACATAGAGGGTACCGAACTTGAGAACCACTTCCTCTAAACCATGAGCTACTACGACTTCCACTGAACCTACCCTAATATCGCAACTTCTTATCGCTTTCCCCATGAGACTCACAATGTATCTCCTCCATGAGCTGAGCATAATCAAAAACCTCAGAAAAATACCTACCCCAAAAACCAGATTTTGTATAGACATGAAAAGAAGAAGTCTCAATTCTTAGATAAAGCAAGAAACCCTCTTATACATAGTAGTCAGAATAAAAGTAGTATGCCTAGACAACTCATGAAATAAGGCCTCATGCTCCACAAAATTCATGGAGCCCTAATCTAACCTTGAGAACTGATCTCTCAAATGATACCAAAGGATGCGAGGCATGTACTTCTCTAAGAAGATCTCAGAGAATTGGGTCAATGTAAAAGGGGGAGATCCAACTGGCCTGGAATCAAGATGATCTCTCCGCCAATGTCAAGCTTCCAAGTACAATTGAAAATTAGTGTAATCCATACTATGAGTCTTAACTAGGCCCAAATTATTAAACCTATCCTCACAAGTAATTAAAAAGTCATACGCATCCTCTTCGAACACACCAAAAAAACCTAAGTGGAGCCAATCTTAAGAATCTACCCAAAATCTTCTATTCCTCGGCAAACATAACAAGCTGGGTAGCTATAAGCTAAGCAACATCTGGTGTAGGAGGGACCTCAACTCTGAAAGCCGCATCTACAGTTTTCCCCCCTTGGTACCACTCTAATCTGTAGACTTTTCACCATCAAATGATGCTCTAACAACCAATCCCAAAAGTTGAACCAAAATATCCTTGAGAACTAGAGAAGAAATAAATCTTGGAAGATCCTAGAATGGTCCCTCACCCACGCTGGCTATGGCAGAAGAATATCTTGCTCAGGAGTAGAAATGGGGTCTGAGGAAGGCCCCTTATCCTGGACCCTAGCTAGGGACACATCTCAAGTCTATCCATGACCTCTAGGTCATCCAAGATAAGAGAAAGAATCCCTAGGCTCGGTCTTGGGACCCTCCTCTCGTATAGTGATAGCACGAGTCCTTGCCATATGTAAGAGAGTGAAACCAAAGAAATACTTTAGAAACCAACTCAGACTCTTAGCACGAAATAAGTGAAAGAAGTAAAGAACTCCTAAGAATTTCTTATAGCCTCTAGAAGATAAGAAATAAACATCATCGTTCTAATTTGCGGAACACTACTAGATACTTTCTCTTGTATCAATAATACCAGTGAAACCTATGCAGTGATACCAATTTGTCATGATCTGATTTATGAGTCATACTGGCACCTACTAAACCCTGCTAGTAGGTAAGTTGGACCATAGTCCAGAGCTAGATACAACGGGTTAACTTGGTGGAAAATGGCCTAAAAGTTGGAAATTAACATTTAAGGGCTTAAATAACAATAATAAAGTCATAAAGGCCTAATAGATACATAGAAAATTAACAACCATCCCAAGACTCTATGTCGGTGTAAGAACTACCACAAACGAACCATGAGTACTGAATAGTCAAATACAATCCGTCTTGAGATAAAAGACTAGACATAGATAAAGAGAAGTAAAAGAGAGACCTTTGACTCTAAGAGCTCACCCAATCTATGAAATTAACTCTGCACGAATGTGAAATCAGCAGCATCAACTAGTACTCAGGCCTATACCAAAACCATAGGTACTCAGAAGGCATCATCAACCGACTAAACTAAATCATGATATAAATATAATACGATACAAGATAGAATAAGGTAAGTCAAGATAAAAAAAGGTTAAATCTAGAAATACGCTTCGACGCTGCTATACATACATAAATAAATGAATATGAGATAATAACATAAATATCACACAATTATAACATGAGATTGGCCCTCATAAGACAATAAGGGAAGAAAAGTAAATAACCCAACACAGACCCCCATAAGCTTGGAGGGTATCAAGAAAACTAAGCAATTAAATAACCATAAATCACTAATTTACCCTGTCATAACCAAGAATCCATTTGAAAAAAGAATTATCTCACACATAATTTCGAATGTCAGACTTGAATCAAAACTCAATAGAATCATCATCATTATCACCATTACCGGACTTGAATCAAAACTCATATTATTAAGATCATTATTAATTATTAGACCCGAATGAAAACTTATATTTATAAACTGTATCAATGAACCATATCACTAAGTCATACCGATAAACAAACCCAATAGAGTACCAATAATGCATCTATTAAGTCATGTCATTAACCATGCCCATAAGTCAAGTCAATAATCATAATCATAAGTTATTTTAGTAATCATATCTATAAGACACCAATCATATCTATAAGCCATTAATCATGTATATAAGCCACATCATATCTATGAGCTAAATCATCTTTATAAGATATATCATATCTATAAGTCATATCATTAATCACATTGATATCTATATCATTAAGCATATTGATAGGCAATATTATTTATAATGTTCGTAAGCCATACCAATAATCATATATATAAGTCATTGATCATATCAGAAATCCATTTCAAAAATCACATATATAAGTTATTAATCAATTTGGAAATCATATCAATAATTATATGTATAAGTCATTAATCCTATCCAAAAGTCATATCAATGATCATATATATATCCATATCATCCATATTTATAAATCATATCATTAATCATGTATATATACAATATCATTAGAAAAACCTGAAATTAGCATCAATCCTTCAATACCCAACTAACATACTCAATAAATATATTCAATATCCTTAAGTGTCAAATAAAATGATAATAAGAGTATATTATGTGTAACTAAGTCTATAAGTCTAACACAAGTCTTGGCCGAAGGTGGGCTATACGAGCTACTTCTAATCCCCAAAATCTATTTTAGGCAACTCCTACCCCAAACTAGGCTAATGAAACACCCCAAACTTTGGCCCATGCAAAATTTCTTGAGTCTTAGACATTTTGTGCATCATACGACTCATCATACTACTCATATGATGTGGGTATGGGTCAAGGACCCTAATCGTATATTGGTTAGTGTCACATTGGCCAAGTTCTATTCTTGGTATAAGAAGGCATCACATGAGTTGTATGTACTTGATACAAGCAGTAAGGTCCAAACTGCATGTTGTCCAGTGTCTAGCTTGGATATTTCTATCTAGGGTATGACTTAAGGGTACTAGTCGTATGGTAGGGTATGATTTAGGATAAGGAGTCATATATTGGATAGAATATGGTGTCCAATACTATGATCAAGGTACGAGTAAACGGTACCACTCATAAGTTGTGGGTACGAATAGAGAGACCAAATCGTACCCTTCTGTGAGTCTTTTACAGCTTTTAAGCTTAAGGTATTTTACATATTTCCCACCCTATTCCCTTAAGACCCAATGCCTTACAACACTATTTGGTCCCTAATTCCTCACTTGGGAATATCGAAACACTCTCATAAACTTTCTAGGAACCTCTTAAGAAGATTGGGCTAGGGTTTCATCAAGGTGGTTATCTAGAGGATTAAGGATCGAAATCTCTCTGTGAATCATCATAACTCGAGCATGTATCTTAGATCATTGTTAGTTAACAAATATCATGTGTTTTAAACATTGTTCTTTAATCATAAATGATGGTTTTGAAGTCCATAGTTGAGGGTTTGAAAGCATATTGTTGAGTATTGTTCTCTTATGTCTTAACTTGTGTTTATGCATGATTTAATAATAGTTTTGCACATGTAGGTGATTAGAAATTGTAAATTACACTAAGTGGTCATGATTAACCCTAAATTAATGGTTTTTGACTTAAATAATGGTTTGATCATGGTATACCCTCAACCTGTTTGAGAAAATATCTATATGACCAGGGTGTTTGATTCTCACAAATGAATATATGAATGGGAGGTTCGAGTCCCCCATAATGGCATATACGGATATATATATTCTCTGGTTCTTGTGGCAATATGCACTAGGGCCCTTTCAGCTAGGGGGCAGCTGGGACCATATAGCCCGTGGGTGTCTTGTATTATGGCAGTTATGCTACATAACCCAGGTTAATGCTTTCAAAGTTCATGCTAAGACTTATTCCCTATCCTGGCATATATATATGTATACATGTAATTGCATATAATGATTTGACTTGGTTTTATTATGGCATTATTTTATTCCTATATCCCTGAGTTACATATTAGCACTCTAATTACTCCAAATAATGTATCCCAATGTAATACAGGGACCAGAGCTTCTTATTTTTTTCCTATACAGTGACCAGGTGTTCGAGTGACTCGTGAGTTGACATTGAAGTGGTGAGCTTTCATAGTTCAGAAGCCATTTATTTTATGGTCTTCTTACTCTATGCCATATACTTTGTTAGACTTGGATTTTGTCTATTGTAGAGGGAATGTCCCGGTATTTTATTAACTTTGGATTGTAGAGGATTTGTGGATTACTATGGACTTAGATGTGTTAGTTTAGTGTGTTATGGTAATGAATGATTTAGACATAGCTTAAGTTATTGTTAGTATTATTTTGCATATCTTGTTGTCTATGTCGGAATTCATCCGACACATATGGTTGATAGGTTTGTTATGCTGTGTATAGGGGTGATCTTTGGTCCACGTGGGACTTGAGATACCCGTCACGGCCATGCCTTGGTTCGGGTCGTGACAGCTAAGGCATCTAAGTTTATTCATAAATGTTTAATATGACATAAATAGCCCCAAGATAGTAATTCTTCCCAAACATTAACAACTAGGGCTATCCTACCTAAAATAATTGCAACTAAATCAATTTCTCCTAACTCAAGAATCTAAGAACAATTACACCCTAAACATGAATGACTAAGGCAAGTTTCACCTAACATGAGTAATTAAGTCATTTTTATTCTAAACATGAACTATGAAGCTCAATTCACTTAAGACATGAATAACTATGCTAATTATTTCAAGTTTATGGTTTCAAGTTAGCTTAAATGGTCCAACTAAAATAAATATTCTCATTAATAATTTCAACACCAAAGTCCCACCCCATATCTAGCATAATATCATAAGCATACTATGACGTAGCTTAATCTATGAAGAAGGTAAACCTAGCCTACCTGGATGCCGAAGAAAGGCTCAAAGAATTTGCTAAATCACTAACTTTTCTTTTTGATAAGCTTCCACGAGGAGCCACACTATCAAAATCACGATTTTCTTGTAAATATGAGAACAATGATACCCATATTTCACTATTGTGCTTCGGGTCCAAAAATACATAAAATTCTTATGTGGGGACCATTTATAGAATCACACATTTGAAATCAACACAACGTCCCTCTATGCTTAAGGAATATTTATCTCAAAAATGGTAGATTATAAGCTATAACGGTGCTAAAATTTAGTCATACAAGTTTTTAGTGATTTTAGATAATAATGGAGAAATCAACCATAACAATAATGAAATCTTACCACAAATTAGAAGGAAAATTGCATAAGTTAATGATACTAAATCTCCACAATCACCCATGATTGATTCTTCCAAGAACTCCCACTTTTGAGCATTTAAAATTCTAGATAATGGATGAAAATGGTAAAAAATTAGGCTAAGTGGGTATTTATACCCTTCCCAGGCATGCGGGTGCTTAAAATCACCTGGTGCCACTAAAGCGGTATTCGACCCCACAAGCTAGTCCATTAAAGTAAACTATGTGCCAAAATGCCGCTAAAGCAGTACCTGCTGGCTGGTCTAGGGCAGTTAAAGTGCCCTCCACTAAAGTGTCGAAAGGGCTGCTTTAGTAGACAAACCAAATATCAGGCATCGGCTGGAGACTTGGAATTATTTTGAGTTTCCGCCAACCCCTCGAGATTCATCTGGATCCCATATCTGCAAATGAACTATGCTGCCCTATCAAATTCAATGTTCTGGACTCAATGGCATAGTTAAAATTTCCATCTAAGGTCATTTCAATAAAAAGTGGGTCCCACACCTACTTGCCATTTTTTTAAATTCCAACCATATCAAAAACTGAACCAAGGCCTGGCCGTGACGGATATCTCATGTCTCTATGGATCAGAGTCCACCCCTTTAACCTAACCTCAAAAGCACTCATGAGTGGTGAATATACCACTCATTTGCATTCAATATTCGTGCACATTACTATGATTTGAATGTATAAATGAGACATATTTGTGATTAAATGCACTAATTTCCACATTTTGCAGGCATACAGGTTATGAGATGGAAAGATGTGGATTTAAGCTAAAAAGGATAAAAAAAAAGAAAGAAGTGCAGCAGGAAGACCTGAAGCAAGAAATAAATCTTCGTTACTGCGATCGTGGTCAGTCAACCCAAGTCAAAGTACGGTGATCGTGAGGTGTTGACCGTGGTCCGGTAGCTATGATTGCGGTAGCCATAATCACGAACAAGTACCAGCGATCGTGGTAACGCGGGATTATGCACTGGACAATTTTGTAATTTCACACAGTCGTCCTTAATTCCCTTAAGAAGATCAAATCCTTTCTCATTGAGGGACAATCATAAATTTTTGGAAGTCTTTTTCCACCATCTAGGTTTCAATTTTGGAGGGATCTTTAATGTACTAATTTTGGGGTGAAGAAGACATTAGAGTAACTCCTAAGTGGAGAATTAGCAAGTTCCAATGAAGATTTGTTGAGATTTAAAGCTTGAATTTGCATTCTCTTTATCTTTCATGAATCAATTTGATGGAGGTTTTGGTACATCTTTGTTTATTATCCTTATGAGTTGCTAGTTTTATCTCTTGGGGTTATGTTTAAATGGGGTGCAACTGTGTGTAGGTTGTGATTGTTATCTTTAACTTTTAGTTAACATAGTTGGGTTTCACAAATATTTGACTCTAAAATTGAATTTGTTGGTGAAAGCCTCAAATTATCTAAACCCCACATCATTCCTAAAAGAGGGATGCGGATAGCCTAAATCCTACATCATCCTTGAAAGAGGGATATAGGTGACATGAGCATTTGTGAACAATAAGATATATGATAGTTATTCCCTTTTTGTTATCTTCAAAATAAGGATAAATTGTGGAATTTCTATATCTTGGGCATCGTCCTAGAAATAGGGATGCACATATTTAGGCTTTGTAATGAATGGTTGACCACACCCACGAGTATTCGAAAGAATCAGTGGTTGATAGTTTGGTACTATTTTGAAAGCTAGTATCGAAACTCCTAACCAAGCCTTCCCACACACACTTTAACTAAAATTTGAAGTCAATTTTCATGTACCCACACACTAGTTTCCCCTAGTTAAAGAATAGCCCCAAGATCCATTCCTAATTGTTTACACTCTAATTATTTGTAGCCTCGAGTTACTCCTTTAGAATCCCAAATTATTTTATTTTTGAAAATATTTAAAATCTTCCAATTGTTTATATCTTAGGTTTAAATCTAGCAAGCGGCTTTCATTTCAAACTTACCCAATCGCCACTCACATTATTCCTCGTGGATTTGACCCCCACTCAAAGTTGGATAATTTTGTTGACAATGACCACCTTGCACTTAAATTGACATGTAAGTTGAGCGTTATCAAAAATGGTGTTGTTGCTTGGGAATAATTTGGCATATTGATTTAGTTTAAAATTTTAGCTTACTTGCTTGGATTCAAACTTGTAAATATTTATTTATGATTTTCTTTTGTTTCTTGTATTAGGTAGATTTTTATTTTTTGTTTACCTACTACTGTGGCATCTTGGAATGAATATGAGTTTGGTGATTGCAAATCTTATCTTGATGATCCATGTCCATAGTAAGGTGGACCCTACTTTTGATAAAATTGTAAATACGCTCTCTGGAAAGAGGTGTGTGCACTATCTCGATCTTACTAGGAGTATGATTGTTCTTTATGTGGTGATCGAGATGGACATTGACGTGATTGGCCAAATGCCCCCTCCCCTAGCTATGCTAACAAAAACACTAGTTCTTCTTATCAGTTTGATAGGTCTCATGATGCGGTGAGGGAGGAACAACGCACCAGATACAATGGTATTGAAGCAAAGCTTCTAAATCTTTTAGATTGGGTAACTACAATAGAGTATGATGTGTATCACTTGTATAAATCCATGGAGGCATTTGGAATAGAGAGTGGAAAAAAAAAGAAGTGAGTGAGGAGACCAATCCTTCGAATGCCACGAATATGCCCACTCTTCAAAATGACAATGATAAAGAAAGGTATCAATCTATATGGTTGATTATGAGCTTGTTAGTGAAGAATCCTCGAGGATTTTCCTACCAACCAAACAAAAACTAATAAGGTTGCCAAAGTTGAGGAAGTGGGACTAAAGTCTAAATAAAAAGCTAAGCAAATCCTTTGTGAAGGCTCTAGTATATTCCTGGGTGAGGACTTCAAGAAGAATCTGACTCCAGAATTAGGAAGACGACGTTATTCTAATCACTTCTCAACGTTATGGTATGTGGATATTATGAAAGTCAAGCCACCTGGGAAAATGACAAATTTAGGAGATAGGGTACAAAATCCTTATATTTTGGAGTTTGTCATTCCAAAAGGGCAAGATAACCCCCTCATTTAAAGACCAAGAAGATAAAAATCCAATGTTCAACTAGTGGTCTTTTGATGTTCTCACCAATACCCAACGAGCCTACACGAGAGTTTGATGTGAAGTTAGGTAAAAGATTTAAGTCTTAAGAGTGGAGAAATAGAGGCGTCATCATTACCCCCTCACCTATGTTTGGTCTCAATTTGGAAGATTTGAATCTTCTGCCCGACTTTCGCTCAAAACATAATGGTCGCAAGATGGGACGTCGATTCAAATATTCTAAGTGGAGACATAAATGATAGTTGAAGGGGAGTCATTCCACGACATTAAATTAGGCACTCTATGGGAAGCAATCTATCATGCTATAAAAGTAGCCCGTATCCTTTCCTTTTTAAATTAGTAGTGTAGATTTTAATTTTGTCATTGATTAATACATGCATATGTGGCACTTTGGAGTGTATTAAGTTAGTTTGAAAGAGGAAAAGTGTGGGATTTTTGCATGTTGGACTAAACAGGGGGGAAATAGAGGTGCAAAAATGCCCTCTATTACCGCGATCACAGGCTCAGTGTCACAATTGCGGTCACCCGGGTGTCCGCGATCATGGTCACACCAATTTTAAAGACCATCAGCATTCCATTTCCCTCAGCTTTCTCCTCTAACTTTTCTCTCAAATTTTACCCATTCTTGGCTATATTTTGAGCATTCCAAAAGTATCTTTGCATCCATCTTGCATCACTCTTTCGGTAAGTGTTTGAAATTCATGTTTTAATTATTGTGAGTAGGCCTTAGAGTGCATAAACTAAGTAGGGACTAAAACCATGTTTTTCATTGCTAAATGATTGTTGAATCATACTTGTATGGAAATTAGCTGTTAAAATAGTATGCATACATATAGGAAAGTCTTGAGTATCCAATAGTGTGGAAATTAAATAAAATATAGGGAGCACACCGAGTTCTTGATAAAATACCCAAAAGAGTCTATAACTAGTTATTTTCACATTGTGGGGGCATGATTGAGTACATAGAAGCTTTGTTTGATATGCTTACTGATTAACTGCTATTTTAGAACATATTTTTGCCCCAAAATAGATTGTTTAATTGGTGAAAATTTGGCACGATATGCTCTTAGGTACCACGATTGCGGTTATCAAGACTACAATCGCGACACCAACGATCATAGTCATTTAGTCACGATCGCGGCTGTCATGATTGCGTATATGCTGCTGCAATGCCATAATGGAGGCTAAATGTCAAACAAGGCCAAAATTCTTGTAGTTCAAATTGTTTGTTCAAACACCACCTAGTACCATCCTATGAGCTTTATTGGACAACATAGTTTAGTTTAAGCATAAAAATGTAGATGAAGAATGTTTTTGTGTTGTCCTTAAGTTTTGCAGGTTTACATCATGGAGAAATTTGACCAAATTTGATTCATGAATCCCAACTGCCACAATCAGTACTACGATGAGCTTCCAAGGATAAGGTTGCTTCTAGAAAGGGGCATATGCTTAGAGAAAGTGCTGGAAAAGCTTTCAAAATTTCATGATAGGATCGTGTCCATCGGATGGAGATATTTTTCTCCAGGTCCTTGCCAGGAAAATGAGCAGTGGGTGCGAGAGTTCTACGCTAATCTTAGTGCAGTATCTTTTCCGAACCCAGTTATTAGGATCTAGGAAAGAAATGTGCAATTTGGGGTAGAGCAAATTAATGACTTATACGGGCAAATGTTGATATGGATGACTTTGAAGCAAAGGTATGTAAGTCGGGCAACTGGATGGCAGAGAGGTTATGCCCAGGCAAAGAGGTCTCATAGGCAGCAACCAAGTGGGGCATCTTCATAAATTATTTCACTGTTGAGGCCCATATATGGTTGAACATCATTTGCAACCGGATCTCTCCTTGCAACCACTTGACTGCAGTTATAGATATGTGTGCCTGCATAGTTGCCTACATACTGGACAATGTTCCTTTGAATGTTAGTCATCTAGTGAGCTGTGCAGGAGATCTGGGGTTATGGAGTACCTAGATAATACCTGATTGTGAATTGGAACCCCTATTTATCCTTTCAAAATTTAGGGTGAGGGTGCACCAGGCAAGATAAAAAAAAAGGAAGATCGACTTGGGCAAGTCGACATATGAGGCGCCAGATCCTGTGGGTCATCCACTGTTGGGCCTCTTAAAGATATTGGCATTGATATTTGGACCATTTGAGAGCTTGTGTCAGGATTTCCCCAAGGGCAGGGAGAGCCTTCCACCACCCACCACTAATATATGTCCTGAACGGATTATGAGAGATATCAAGAGGATCAGCAGATGCAGGGAGCCACCATTGCCAGGATTAAGAGAGCCTTCTCAGAATTAGCAGAGTCTCACAGGGAGATTTAGGATTCCCATGAGAATATGAATAAAAGAGAGAAGAAGAGAGACAAGTTTTTAGTAAGATACGGAAGGGGGTAAAGGGCCTATGGAAGGTCCTGAAACCCCATAACAGACTACCTTCTCCCAGAGTAGATAGTGATAATGAGGCCTCTGTTGAGTGGTCCAGTACTGATGCTAATGGAGATATTGCAGAGTTCGCAGGCAAGAGAAGCTCCTGATACAGTTTCAAGGAGCACCCTTATCTCTTTGTTGTGCTTTATTATTTTATGCAGTGAGGACACTGCTAGCTTTTAAGTTGGGAGTTCCTGTCCCCAGTCCTGTATTATTTAGATATTTATGAATGTCTTGATGACATTTTGGATGATTTTTATTTTTGGTTTACAGTATTTGGGCACTCTAATAGTGACCACATTTCATGGATTAGTTTGTTTTTGTTTTTAGATTTTTTTTACTTTATATTTATTTTACTTATAGCGATAACGGATGAGATTTTCCTTATTATAGATTGAGTGATGACATTCTTAAGGAAATACGTCATGATTTGATTTTGAGCCATGGATGCAGGAAAAGTCTAAGTACCCGTAGATCGAGGTCACAAGTGCAAGGGAAGTCTGAGTACCTATGGCATTTTAGAATTGGGATTATATTTATACCTATGTCGAAGTCTGAGTAGCCATATGGTGTGCCCGTATGAAATCCAAAATTTGAGACGAATGCTTATGTTAATGTCATGATTAGCAAATTATACGTGGTGCAAATACAAAGCAAACACCCCCCTCTATCCAAAAATTTTCAAAAATCAAGAGCATAGACATGAGCGACCTTGTATCAATACTTTTTCTCTTTTTGTGACTCCAAAATTTTGGCTTGTGAAAATTAGTAGATACTCAATTTTTGTCTATAGCGGGAGGAGCAATTGATCCTCCTTAGATAATTTGCATGCCATGTGCGGTGAGCCTATTTGTCCAAATATCACGCTTACTTGTACCATCTTATAACCTTCTCCATTAGTCTCTCAAAGCTAATTTTGATTGTACTTAGTTGGAGAGATGATCCTAGGCCATCTTTGTAATATTGAAAGTCCACTTTAGCCTAAAAATCCCACCCTTGCATAGATGTTATCCCTAGTCATCCACTTTGATCCTATGGACCTTTCTTTGATAAGAACATTACAAGCCATGAGTCATTCAATTTTTATCCCTCTTTTGAACCCTAACCTCCTTGAACTTAAAAATGTAACTTGAGGCTAAAAGCCTAAGTTAGGGGTGGCGATGATTGGAAGAGCTAACTTTGGGACAAGAAGTTGTAAGTGAGTGAGTGCCTAAGAGCTTAAGCATTGAGAACAATCTAATAACAAAAAAAAGATCCAACAAAGAAAAGTAAATCATGTAGTGTGAAAGAAAAAGAAATGAAAAGAAATGGGTAAACCAAGGAAATAAAAGTAGGCACATGTGTAAGGAGTGAAAACAAATTAAGTGACCCATGGTCAAAAGTTGGATGGAATAGTGTGATGTAGATGTTCAAGGAGGGTATATCCATGTTGTTCCTAAATGATATCCTACCCTACTCCAAACCTATGTTACAAGCTCAAAAATCCCTTCAAGATCTCCAACCAAGTGTATTCATTATAGTGGCGATTGATAATAGGGGTAAGCCTATGACATGATACTTGTTAGCTTTGAGAATCCTTGTGAGAGAGAGAGTTTTGCACTTAATCCCTTGTTGCATATTTGATAACTTGGAGTGTGAAATTTTTCTTCTTTTGAGGAGTCATGTAAATAAGTTGAGATGGGTGATTTTGTCATCTCCCAAAAAATGAGGCAAAAGGAGTATAGTGGAGTTGAGGTCAAAGGTGAGTCACTTCTAGAGTATTAGTGATTATTGCATGGTTTCTCTTTGAGATCTTTTAAATACTTGAAAATTATATTTTATGTGAAGGGTGTCGGGAGAATAGCTTTGCATATGTTTAAAGAACTACTTGTGGTAGTAACTAAGCTTGAAGTCATTATGATCACTGGATCGTCTAATTTGGGCATAAATGTGCATTGTCTCATGGTAAGAGGTAGTGTTGCTTGAGGACAAGAAAAGCTTTCAGTTGGGGGTGTTGACGAGTGGTGAATTTACCACTCATTTGCACTAAATATTTATGCACATTACTATGATTTGAATATATAAATAAGACATATTTGTGATTAAATGCACTAATTTCCATATTTTGCAGGCATATAGGTTATGAGATAGAAATATGTGGATTTGAGATAAAAAGTATAAAGAAGTGCAGCTGGAAGACATGAAGCAGAAAATCAGTCTTAGTTACCGCGATCGCTATCTGATGGCCGCGATCGCGGCCAGTCAATCCAGGTCAAAGTACCGCGATCGTGAGGTGTTGACCGCGGTTGTAGTAGCCGTAATTGCGGACAAGTGTCAGCGATCATTGTAATAAGGCAGAGGTTGTTTTGTAATTTCACACAATCGTCCCTAATTCCCTTAAGAATCTCAAACCCTTTCTCATTGAGGGGCGATCCCAAATTTTTAGAAAAACAAATGAAAACAAATTTAGATGAATATATGAGAACTAAAGATATAAAATGTATACACTTTCTTAGTGAAAATATAAAAGAATTAATGAGATTAAAACAAACAACTAAAAAATATTATAATAAAGTATTTAACCAATTTTAAATGACAGATAATCTTAAAATATTAATCTTATATATACTTAGAGATATAGAAATTATAGATATTAAGAGAATAATATTAGAAAAAGTATTACACTATGAAATTGAAATTAGAAATTGGATAGAACAGTTATACCTGGATAATTACCCAGATGGATATTATTCAGATTAAGAAATGTTAGAATATATTACAAAAACTAGAAAAAATCAAGATAATCTAAATGAAGAAATTAATTATAGAAACCGAATTAGAAAAATAATGGAGAATCTAAAAGAAAAATTAATATGGATAGAAAAAACCCTAGAAAATTTAGGAAAAAGTACATGTGATAGTTTATATAATTTAAAAAACTTGCTACGAGAAGAACAACACAAGATAATAAATAGCATTGAAAATCTAGAATTAGATATACATTACAGTACAATTAGGATAAATTATTATACAGAAATTTGTAAATCTACAATTACTACAGGATAAAATGATAGACTACGAATATTTAAAATATTGGAGAGAAAATATGGAAGAAATAATATTATTAGAAAAACTTATGAAAGACAATCTAATTGGATATTTTGAAACAAAATATATAGAATATTTAGAATACCTTCAAAATAATATAGAAGAATTACAAAAACTAAGAGAAAAAATAAAGAATACTATAGTAAAGCATTTAATCAATTACCATATAATAACCCCCAAGATATGAATATTGATAAAACTAACATAAATAAACTCAAAATAAAAATAAAGATAAAATTATTTAGAGAAGTTAAGAAATATCCACGCATAAATAAAAATAGATCTATTGTATTTATAATAGATTTATTTTACCACACAAGTTATCCGCACCCCCTACGTACTTCTACCAGCTTCAATCCGTCCCAAGAATGTCAAAGACTTATTTAAAAGATGAATCCACTTTTATACATGTGGTATTTTCAAGATTTTCATTTTTTTGTCATGTGGAAAATTCAATAAGATTTCCATCGATACCAAATTCGCCAAAATTCGACACCCGGGCAAAGAGTTAGAGCCTTTTTAGTGAGACAGTGTATCACCTGAGCCATCAGCGTGTCGCGGAGCCAGCTTAAATGGCAAATTTCAATTTCTAGTGTTTCTCCACGATAGGGGCACATCATGCCAAACTTCTATGTCTCAAACAAGGTGGCAACGCGATAGCTACGCGTCGCGCCACCCTGCAGATTCCCAATTGTTCAGTTCCAGTGAGTTGGCGTGATAGTGGCACGATAGTGGTGCGTCGAGCCAAGGATGAAAATCGGGAAATTTTCACAAGAATTAAAATACGTGTCCTAGGGTTAGAAGGGTCAATTTCCCTACCCTATATAAGCTTAAAAAAACGTATTTGAGCCTCCATTACACCAAAATATACTCTATTCTCTCAAAATCCTCTCAAGAACACATTAGGATTTTTCATAGAAGATTCAAGTTCAAGAATTTCCGCCATCAATCTTCGTGTATTTATGAACCAAGGTATGCATAGTGTTCATTCATGGACTTCCTTCGTCCATGAAGCCCAAGAATCTCTTTTCCAAGATCAAGTTTATGGATTTCTTTATGAATTTCATGTTGGGTTTGTTTTGTTTATGCTGAGAATGATCAATTGAATTCAAATCCATTTTGGGTGATCAATGTTATGTGGAATTGATTTTTATAGATGTATATTCATGTGAACCTATGATTAAACCCTAGGATGATGAAATTAGATGTTGCATCATGTTGTTTAATTGTTGTATAATGTTTTCTACATATATTATGCCTACCATGTGTTTGATTAAGCGCCTATATAAAGGAAAAGTTCCCAACTAGCATGATATTATGAAATCCCCATTTATGTACAAGTTTATGCATATCACATGTTTGATGAAGTATTTCAATATATGAATTATGAATTGTGTTGTTGGTCATGTGTTCAAGTAAGCCATGCTATGTCAGTTTTTTTCCATCAAGTCCTGGGGGTACTTGTACTCGACAATTTAGTTGTGTGCCTAGATCCATGTCAGGTTTTCACGATATTCTCAGTCAAGCCATGATCAGTAGAATTTAGTCAGTCTCATGACTCACGAAATCTCAGTAAATTCAGTATCCATCAAATCAGTCCAACTCAGTAATCTCAGTAATCTTAGTAACCGTAGTATTCCTAGTAAGCTCAATAACTTCAGTACTCTCAGTCAGTCCTCAGAACTCAGTACATTCTATCAATCAACGAAACTCAGTAAACTCAGTTTAGCTCCGCTAAACAATACCATTAGTATCAGATCAGTTCAGATAATTACTTTAGTTCAGTTAATCAATTCAGTGTCTTTTAGATGGGAGTAGGATTCAGCACCGTGCGAGCCTAGGGATGGGGACTCACCCGCTAGATAGGACTGAGATCCCTAGAAGAAATCCTTAAGTTTTAGAACTACGTAGAAAGCGTAGATATGAGATGTCACCCGTTAGATAGGAATGACATACTCAGCGATCACCCGTTAGCACATTTAAATGTATAGGACTAATCCCAGGGGTCACCCGCTAGATTAGGACTGACTCCACAGCGGTTGTCTTTATTAGTGGCACGGTACTGACACCCTTCCAACTAGGGTTACAGGTTAGACCCCAATTAAATTAGTATGGGGCATGTTGGTTAGATGATTACTTCCCACAGTCTCAGTCTCAGTAATAGAACTCAGATAGTTCTACAGATTTCAGGACTGTCAGATACAATCACTCAAAGACAATACGGAACTCAGCTAGTTCCATCAGATTTAGGACTATCAGATATAGTCACTCATGTTATCGGTTATATCAGTTATCAGAACTCATGTTATCAGTATTCAGCTTCAGTAATGTCAGATACAGTCAACCAGACCAGTTCTTCATAATCAAAACTGTCAGACATAGTTATTCATGTATCAGTAACATAGTATCAGTCCCTCAATTATTCAGTATCTTATTATTCATCAACTCAGATGTCAGTAAATCAATTTTATTAGTAAACTCAGTAGTCAAAACTCAATATTCAGTCTTATCACGATGTCAGATACAGTTACGTATGCATGCATGTATTCTCACGTTCATGTTAGTCAGTCAGTTAGTATTGTTTATGCATATGAAATCCCTTGCATTTAGCCTACCTCACTTGTATACCAGTGCATTCAAAGTACTGACGCATGTGCGCTATGGTGTCTTATACCATAGGTTTAGAAGCACGAGCTCCAAAGCATCAGTAGCATCCCGGTTCAGCAGTCAGAGTCAGCTGTGATTCCTCATCCTTCGAGGACATGATGATTACATTATTATTTTAGTTTTCAGTTTATTTCAATAGTTTGGAGTTATTTGGGGACATTCCCATCAGCTCTACAGTTTTCAGATAGTTTAGAGGCTTTCAGACTACATCATGTTTCAGAAAGTTTATCTCAGTTTTGGGTATTATCATACCCCATTACTGACATTGTATTATATTCAGTATTAGTTCAGTTTTGAACCTTATGGCCTTACAGATTATATTTCGCGTATTTACAATGTAATATTTAGTACTCAGTTACAGATATCAGTCATGGGTTAGCTTATGGTCCTTCGGGGTCATGAGCACCATGTAGCATTCCAGGTACTAGATTCGAGGCATTACAAACTTGGTATCAGAGCCTAAGGTTCAACATTGTCCTAGGAAGTTTGAAAGCTACATCTAGTAGAGTCCTGTACATGGGTGTGTTGTGCACCACACTTATGTGTAGGAGGCTATGAGATGTTTTAGAAACAGTTTCCCTTCTTTCAGTATTCATGTCGTGCCAGTGAGCATAGGCTCAAATTTAAACTCTCATTCTAATTTGTTTCTCCCTTTTTTCTACAGAACATGCCTACTAAAAGAAGAAATGGGAATCAGTCAGCCCCTCAGCCCGAAAAACCTTTGGGCAAACATGTTTCTCATGAAGAGTTCAGGGCTTCATTGTTAGACCTCTTGCTATCATTTGGATTAATATTTTTTATCATGATTCAGTCAGTAAAACTAGCAATTTCGTTTAGCAGTCAGACAGTCAAATTTCTATGGTTTGTTTTCCAACTTTCCATTTAGTCATACTATCCTAAGTTTCGTGAATAAGGCCGGTTCAAGGTAATACATCCTGGTGATTGTGAGTTCATATCAAATCCGGTGTCATGTCTCAATTTTGAATCCCAAGTATTCAGTCATGAATTAGTCGGTTGATGTCCTATGCATCGCCCCAGTATCTCAGTATGGTGAGCGTTCTTAGAGGGACATAGTGTCCCAGGGGGAGATACCCCATTATTCCTCAATTCTTTCATGTCTTAAATTCAATTTCTCTTCACATAACGAATCTATTTTGGAGTAGTGGGTACCCATAGGTTGACCCCCAGACTTTGATCTCAGCAGTAAGCCATGTATTCAACGTATTCAGTTCAGATCATGATATTCAGATCATGTATCATATTCTAGACCCAGTTATGCTCTTATGTTTCCACTCATGCATATTTAGTAATTAGGCTCCGACTCAGACTAAGGTAGTATCATTTCTTAAGCCTATCCAGTTTCATGTTCAAATTTTAGTTGCAAATATTGTATTCAGTTCCATGCTCAGTTTTCATTACAAACTTGGTATCTTTACCCTTACATGTTCAGTCGCATGTTCATGAGTCAGTTCAGTCATATATTCATGCATTAGATATACGTGATCAGCTTATCAGTACTCTCAGTCATGCAGTCATACATCAACTCAGTCATAAAATCATCCATCAGATATGCATGCTCAGTATGAATCTCAATAATATCAGTCAGGTAGTCATGTTTCAGTTGTTCATGTTCAGTATGTACTCCAGCTTATCGTTTCTCCCATCTCAATCAGTCTTATTCGAGGATGAATGTTCCCAAGGGAGAGATATTATAATACCCCGTACTTCTACCAGCTTAAATCCATCCCAAGAATGTCAAAGACTTGTTTCAAAGATGAATCCACTTTTATACATGTGGTATTTTCAAGATTTTCATTTTTTTATCATGTGGAAAATTTAATAAGCTTTCCATCGATACCAAATTCACCAAAATACAACACCCGAGCGAAGAGTTAGAGCCTTTTTAGTGAGGCAGTGTATCACCTGAGCCATCAGCGCATCACGGAGCCAGCTTAAATGGAAATTGTCAATTTCCAGTGTTGCTCTGCGATAGTGGCGCATCGCGCCAAACTTCCAAGTCTCAAACAAGATGGTAACGCGATAGCTCCACGTCGCGCCACTCTACAGATTCCTAATTGTTCAGTTCCGGTAACTTGGCAAGATAGTGGCACATCGTACCAAGGATGAAAATCGGGAAATTTTCACAAGAATTAAAATACGTGTCCTAGGGTTAAAAGGGTCAATTTCCCTACCCTATATAAGCTCAAAAACACGGATTTGAGCCTCCATTACACCAAAATATACTCTATTCTCTCAAAATCCTCTCAAGAACACATTAAGGTTTTTCATAGAAGATTCAAGTTCAAGAATTTCCTCCGTCAATCTTTGTGTATTTTCGAAACAAGGTAAGCATAGTGTTCATTCATGGATTCCTTTCGTCCATGAAGCCCAAGAATCTCTTTTCTAAGTTCAAGTTTATGGATTTCTTTATGAATTTCATGTTGGGTTTGTTTTGTTTATGCTGAGAATGATCAATTGAATTCAAATCCATGTTGGGTGATCAATGTTATGTGGAATTGATTTGTATAGATGTATATTCATGTGAACCTATGATTAAACCCTAGGATGATGAAATTAGATGTTGAATCATGATGTTTAATGGTTGTATAATGTTTTCTACATATATTATGCCTACCATGTGTTTGATTAAGTGCCTATATGAAGGAAAAGTGCCCAACTAGCATAATATTATGAAATCCCCATTTATGTACAAGTTTATGCATATCACATGTTTGATGAAGTGTTTCAATATATGAATTATGAATTGTGTTGTTGGTCATGTGTTCAAGTAAGCCATGCTATGTCAGTTTCTTTCCATCGATTCTTGGGGGTACTTGTACCCCGACAATTTAGGTGTGTGCCTAGAGCCATGTCAGGTTTTCACGATACTCTCAGTCAAGCCATTATCAGTAGAATTTAGTCAGTCTCATGACTCAGGAAATCTCAGTAAATTCAATATCCATCAAATTAGTCCTACTCAGTAATCATAGTAATCTCCATAACCGCAGTATTCCTAGTAATCCCAGTAACTTCAGTACTCTAAGTCAGTCCTTAGAACTCAGTACATTCTGTCAGTCAACGGAACTCAGTAAACTCAGTTTAGCTCCACTAAACAATACCATTAGTATCAGCTCAGTTCAGATAATTACTTTAGTTCAGTTAATCAGTTCAGTGTCTTTCAGATAGGAGTAGGATTCAGCACCGAGCGAGCCTAGGGATGGGGACTCACCTGTTAGATAGGACTGAGATCCCTAAAAGAAATCCCTAAGTTCCAAAACTATGTAGCCAACATAGGTACAAGATATCACCCATTAGATAGGACTGACATACTCAGGGATCACCCGTTAGCACATTTAAATGTATAGGACTGATCCTAGGGGTCACCTGCTAGATTAGGACAGACTCCATAGTAGTTGTCTTTATCAGTGGCACGGTACTGACAGCCTTCCAAATGGGGTAACAGGTTGGACCCCAATTAGCTTAGTATGGGGCATGTCGTTTAGATGATTACTTCCCATAGTCTCAGTTTTTAGTCTCAGTCTCAGTAATAGAACTCAGATTGTTCTACAGATTTCAGGACTGTTAAATACCGTCACTCAGATACAGTCCGGAACTCAGCTAGTTCCATCAGATTCAGGACTGTCAGATACAGTCACTCATGTTATAGGTTATATCAGTTATCAGAACTCATGTTATTAGTATTCAGCTTCAGGACTGTCAGATACAGTCAACCAGACCAGTTCTTCGTAATCAGAACTATCAGACACAGTTATTCAGACCAGTGCTTAGTAAATCTATGTTATTAGTAAACTCAATAGTCAAAACTCAATATTCAATCCTATCACGATGTCAGATACAGCTACGTATGCATGCATGTATTCTCACGTTCATGTTAGTCAGTTAGTTAGTATTATTCATGTGTATGCAATCCCTTGCATTCATCCTACCTCACTTGCATACCAGTACATTCAAAGTACTGACGCATTTGCGCTATGGTGTCTTATATCATTAGTTTAGAAGCACGAGTGCCAGAGCATCAGTAGCATCCCAGTTCAGCAGTCAGAGTCCGCTGTGAGTCCTCATCCTTCGAGGACATAATGATTACCTTATTATTTCAATTTTCAGTTTATTTCAATAGTTCAGAGTTAGTTGGGGACATGTCCTATCAACTCCACAGTTTTCAAACAGTTTAGAGGCTTTCAGACTATAGTATGTTTCAGACAGTTTATCTCAGTTTTGGGTATTGTCATACCCCATTACAAATATTATATTATATTCAGTATTAGTTCAGTTTTGAACCTTATGGCCTTACAGCTTATATTCCACATATTTACAATGTATTATTTAGTGCTCAGTTACAGATATCATTCATGGGTTAGTTTGTGGTCCTTCGGGGTCATGAGCACCGTGTAGCGTTCTGGGTACCAGATTTGGGGTGTTACAATAAAGAAGGTATGAAACATGGCTATCAAAAAAATGCCTATATCATCTCCTAAACCCACACTTTTTATTTCGCTTTGCACACACACCAGGCAAGTTTTAGACATCACATGCAACAAGGAATATACTATAACCTCACATGGCACATGCTCAACTCTTGTAGGATCATAATAGACTCTAAACCAAATAGTATCTTGAATTCATAATTAATCCCACAAGTACAAGAGTCATAAACATGAGCCTCGGAGTCTCAAAAGTAGGGATTCACACAATTAACATGCTTTTTACAACTAAAACACTTGCATCATATAGTCAAATATAGCACCAATAAGAATATCTCACTTATTCCTAATACATAAAAAATTACTCCTAAAAATGGGAATTTCCCCGCCCAACACTTAAATATCTACTTTGTTCGGGGATCCCACACTAGTCTTCGCCAAGCTCTTTAGCTTTGGTTTTCTGGTATTCATACTTCCCATCAACCTGTGACTCAACAAAAACAAAAAATACTAAAAATAAAACATACCATAACTTGAGATGCCTCCCAAGCAGCGCCAGATTTAGTGTTGCGACATGACCCAAACTATGACTCATCTATTTTCCTTCATCCTCTTTGATACGGGAAAATAACGAAAAAACAAAATACCTCCAAAACAGTCCACTAATCTTAAGGATTCAAGGAACAAGATGGAGACCATACTCAGATTCGCTACCAACAACAAGAATAGGGTGTATTTCATCACCAAACAGCTATAAAATGTGATGAACAATATGAACAACAATAACACAAGTTTTGGATTTAATAAATGACCCAAAACAGTCCACTACACAAGATAACAACAACAAAAGTAAAGGATAGATAGTGAGACCAAGATTATTACAAGATTAAGAACTAAAGAGTGTATTAAACTCAAAAACCCCTAATGAATGTAATAATCAAAACCACACTCTTACGGAGACCGCCAAGGGAATCAACTCACCTCAAGATCCACCGTTTCCAAGCAAAGAACAATGTTAGCTTTTCTAAACCCTATTCTAAAACTACACTAAGTTGGTTTACTCTCAAGAGAGAGGATTTTAAGTGTTTCAATATTTCATCTTTCATAAAACTAAAGAGAAAAGACCTAAAATGTACTACTAATAGTATATTATAAAAGTAGACAAAAAGATCACATTACCCTTAATGACCAAGGGTGGCCTTGATGTGTTGGAAGGCAATATGAATTATCCAAAAAGCCCTTAAAGCTAAGTGACCAAAATGCCCTTAGTAAAGGGAACCAACAAAGGTGGTCCAAACCCGAGAGTCCTTAAGTCTTCAAGGCTCCAAGCAATCTTTCACACTTGGGTTTGATCAATGGTAGGCTCAAAACATCCCCTCCAAGTATGATCCCATGCCCTCCATGCGACCAAAGCTTGATTCTTCACATAGTGACTTTGAATGATGTCGTCAAAAGATAAGGCGTCCATTATTCTTGTATCATCCTCCTCTTCTTGATAAGGATTCGACCTCGAATCCAAACCTTGCAAAATTGAAGAAAGGGCAAACAAATACAAACTCCTCATGGCATGAGGGTTAGGGTTAGCACAACAAATCATCTCACTATGCCAAGGTTGAACATATTTGCAATATAACCAAGGATCCTTTGAATTAAATATAAAAATCTCAATAAAAGGTGCACAAAGGATTTGGTTACAGGAATAACCAAGAGATAAGGAAATTACATAGGTCTTAATGGCATCAAATAATCCACAAGGTAGAACTTCCTTCATCTTATAAGCCATAAGACACCATTGCTCCTTTATCTCGTCAAAAGACCATACCAAGGGGGGCGTTTCAATTGGTTCTAATGTCCATAAAATCCATATAGCATTATCACACACACACATAGACAGACCAACAAACTTCTTACCTCGACATAACACAAATCCAAAACTAGCATGGAAATCATCATAGGCAAAAAGGTAGTATAGGAAAGAATCACATGCAAAGGAATTCATGGGTGAAGAATAAGTATTTAAACACATACACATTCTTTCCTTCAAACAACTAGACAACTTGGCATCCACAAGTTGGAATTCATGCAATTTACGCACAAGTGTGTCAAACAAGGATGCACATTTAGGAACATTACCCCAAGGAGTCAATAACACATTTGTCCTCGAGTTTTCAAGGACTATAAATTCCTTATCCATAAGAGTACTCTCATCTTTCAAAAAGATATTTCTATCTTTAGGAGGAATGTTGTCACACCATAGTGGGTTAGCATATCGGCTATAGCTTCCAAGGCAAACTATACCTTCATTTTCACTACTAGGCTCATTAGGAGTGTTTATATCATCTTCAAATAAGACATTATACCAAAAGAGAACATAATCTATTTCACGGGAAGATTCGAAACAAACATATTCAGCACTCTCTAAAAGCTCAATATCACGTTTTAAAGAGATTTTAAGTACACGATTATCCCAAGAATAGCTCTCGGGTTCACTCCCCTTTTGTTGACCAACTTTTTCAAATACTTCACTCACTTGATTTTGCTTAATCACATCACACACATACTCAAGTGGTGGAAAATTTTCACAAATAGGTTGATCAACACCAATTACACAAGACAAGGTACTTCCATTCAACATATAGGCTTCAACACTAGGTGAACATAAATCGATCTTACAAGAAGAGTTAATTTGGTTATCAATAGGATCAACTAGTGTATCCACACTCACAATATGTACATCATTAACAAAAGGCAAAGAATCATTAGACTCACAAGTAAGTAATCTACTACTCACACTCAATGGGTTACAAGTCACACAATTATCATTCACATGCACAAAAGTATAAGAGTTAGCTATTTTACCTTGAAGTTCTTGAGTCGACTCTCCTTTGCCATGTTATGAAGGTCCTCCATAAGCCTGGGCAACAACTTCACTTTGGCATTGATCTCCATCACTTTCCATGTTGGTACCTACACAAATTTTCTTAGAAATAGGAGGACAAACAATGTTAGCTCGGTTTGGTGGCAATCCCCTCGCTTTGCTCCACATAACCTCTCCTTTTTCCACTCTCGGATTACCACCTTGCACACTCTTACTCCTCTATCTTTTTTCTGTCATAAGCATTCGTATTGGAGTAAGTATTCACTTATGTTTACAGCTTGTGTAGCATGTATGTCATGAGGTGATTTCCCCACCGATCTCTTACAACATTAGGCCAATTTTGTACATTTGGAACTCTATGTTATGCAAACCAATTGACACCTAAGCATACATGACCATATGTCAATGGAAGAATATCACACCACACCTCCTCATGGTACTCAAATTGGGAGAAGACAACTTTGACCCTCTCGATAACCTTAAACCCGTCCAAGAAGTATGGAACAAGTAAAGGCTCGCAAAATAACTCCAAGTAGTCAACCATGGATGGAACGATGTAGTTTCTATAGTACCTATCATTTAACACAACAAGGTAGCCCGGTATCCCACAAATGGTCACCTTTCCAGAGTGTACACTCCTTCTTGGAGAAAAATTTAAAGGACACGAGTACCCCTCGGTTTTGGAGATGAATACCCTCTTCTTCTCGTTGAACAACCTTTACTAGAGCTATTATAACCATTCACACTATATCGATCTTGATAAGAAGTACTACAAGGTGGAGAATATGAATCTTCACACTCCTCACATGTACTCTCATCATACCTATCATAATGTTTGCAAACGAAAGGGTTATACCTAACACCAAATCTAGGTTTGGAGTGAGAAGTGTAGGACTCCTCACATGCCCCAATGTTATCATAAGACCCATCACAAGGTCCTACATCATCTCCAAAGTCACCATAAGCACTAGGCACTTCATTCACCTCATTTTCTCCATCAAAATAGTAATTTTCAAATCTGCCCAAGTTTCGATCATGGCTATTTTCATAGCCTCCGCAATCTCCCTCAACTTTGTAGCCATAAAACCCTTCACTACAACCATAGTCTCCCATGTTGTAGTCACAATAATCTCTGGCTATCAAAGACATATTCCCCTTATATCACCTTTTGAACCTACAAAATGAACAAATAAGATTAGTAGTAAAAGCTCCTCACCAACACTCATATTCACTCACTTTTGTGATCTTTACAATTGGAGCTGCAACTAATGAAAGTTGTTTATACTCCGGTAGTCAATAAGATGTCAATTCTACTTGGTGGAAGGAATGGATTCTTGCTTGTCGACACAATAAACAAAACAAAATTTACTTACGAACTTGAAACAAAGAAGTTACTACGAGTTAAAAATGAGAATAGCACACAAATAACGAAGACACGAAGAAACGGATTCAATAATTAATCTACAACTAAGTAGGTGATTACTAGTTGTTAATTAATTCTAGAATCAAGACATGAAACTAATGAAACAATAAGATGAAACTAAGAATCTACAATTTGAGCTCGAAAATATTGCGTGAATAGTAGCACTGATGATGTGGCAACCACGTATTGGGTCGGTTTTATCAAGTGGTTATTCTCAAAGGTTCAAGTCTTGGTCAAAAATTAATTTAGATTGGTGGAATTTGTATTAGGAGGGAAAATAAGTCTTGGAACCTTTTTCAATTTTCAAGAATTGACTTTTTCTTGTACTACTCCTTAAAACATGGACTCTTGTTTCATGGGAAAGTGGTTGAGAAGTGATGTAAAGTCTTTAGTGTGTAGGAAAAGTCTTTGAGTCACAAGTACTACACCTTGAAACTTGAATCTATGTCTTGCAAGACTAACACAATACATACTCTTTTTCTTCAACTTCTAAGATCAACAACCACTTTTTTTTCAACAATATATGGAGATGGTGAAGAACACCAAGAACACAAACTTTGAGTCTTAAAGTTCTAAGGTTCAAGTTGGACCTCCCAAACAACAACAATAACTTCCCAAGCTTAAATTCCACAACACAATATCCACAATACATATTCAAAACTTGAACCAACAACACATCACACGTTCAAGTCTCGAACCCGCAACAACAATACCAACAACAATCGGCCACACTTTGTTCACATAAACAACATCAACATTTCAAGCTCAAATCTAAGATATAGACTCAACGTGTTAGTGAGGAACAAAATTAACACATAGAGACAACAAAGACAAGTAAAAATATTGGCCAATACACAACAAGAACACAATTTTCGGCCAAGAACACAAAATGGACAGATTGCTATTTTTCTGGAATTTTTAGATTTCAACTTTTTTTTAACAATTTTTATTTTGATTTTTCAACTAACAAACCCAAGATTGATCTTGTGGGAACAAGATCAATCCATTCTTTGATACCAAATGATACAAGAAAATAACGGAAACACGAAACAACTCCAAAACAGTCCACTAATCTTAAGGATTCGAGGAACAAGATGGAGACCACACTCAGATTCGCTACCAACAACAAGAATAGGATGTATTTCAGCACCAAAATAGCTATAAAACATGATGAACAATATGAACAACAATAACACAAGTTTCGGATTCAATAAATGACCCAAAACAGTCCACTACACAAGATAACAACAACAAAAGTAAAGGATAGATAGTGAGACCAAGATTATTACATGATTAAGAAATAAAGAGTGTATTAAACTCAAAAACCCCTAATGAATGAAATAATTAAAACCACACTCTTACGAAGATCGCCAAGGGAATCAACTCACCTCAAGATCCACTGTTTCCAAGCAAAGAACAATGTTAGCTTTTCCAAGACCTATACTAAAACTACACTAAGTTGGTTTACTCTCAAGAGAGAGGATTTTAAGTGTTTTAATATTTTATCTTTCATAAAACTAAAGAGAAAAGACCTAAAATGTACTACTTATAGTATATTACAAAAGTAGACAAAAAGATCACATTACCCTTAATGACCAAGGGTGACCTTGATGTGTTGGAAGATAATATGAATTGTCCAAAAAGCCCTTAAAGCTAAGTGACCAAAATTTCCTTAGTAAAGGGAACCAAAATCGTGAACCAACAAAGGTGGTCCAAACCCGAGAGTCCTTAAGTCTTCAAGGCTCCAAGCAATCTTCCACACTTGGGTTTGATCAATGGTAGGCTCAAAACGTCCCCTCCAAGTATGATCCCATGCCTTCCATGTGACCAAAACTTGATTCTTCACATAGTGACTTTGAATGATGTTGTCAAAAGCTAAGGCGGCCATTATTCTTGTATCACTCTTTCTCATACTAGGATGTCATCTTCTTGTTTATTTTGACCTCTTGAGTGTGAACTCTCAAGGTCAACATCTCTCTCAACAATTTCCTTTTTAGGATCATCAATCTGCATCATGTCGAGTTGTGGTATTTGTGCTTTGGCTTGCTCAATGAGGAAGTTTGAAGAGGTCTTTTGTAGACTAAGCTCCACCACCCCACACACAACACCTTCAATCACAGTAATCATGCATAAATATGTATAGTGGGATAGTGTCTTGAGTGGTTTGTAAACTTTAAAAACTGCCTCTTCATCATCCAACCTCATTGTGAGTATGCCATCGCTTACATCTATTAAAACTCCTCTCGTTGCTAAGAATAGATGTCCCAAGATGATTGGTACTCTTTCATATGCTTGAATATTTAAAACAATAAAGTTAGCAGGAATAATAAACTTACCAACCTTGATGAGAACATCATCTATGATTCCTTCAGACGGGCTAGGGAACGGTCTGCCAATTAAAGCATCACAGTGCTCGGTATCAGCTTCCCCAAGCATAAGGTGTTAAACAAGTAGAGGGACATCATGTTGATACTTTCCCCCAAGTCACTAAGTACGTAAACCACCTCACTATTTTTAATTTGAATTGGAAGAGTGAAACTCCTAGGGTCTTTGAGCTTTTGGGGCATTTTTTGCATCACCACAAAACTACACTCCTCAGTGAGAGCTACTGTCTCAACATTTTGTACCTTAACTTTATTAGTGACCACATCCTTAAATTACTTAGCGTACTTGGGCATTCCTTGTAAAACATCTAAAATAGAAAGGTTAATATGAAGCTCTTTGAATGTGTCAAAGAACTTTTTAAAGCATGCCTCCTCTTTTGCCTTTATATGCTTCTGTGGGAAGGGTAGTGGTAGTCTCTTCTTCTCCTGTTCAACAACTTTTGCTTTCGAGTACTCAAACTTTCCCAAATTTTCAATAGCTTTGTCATCTACCTGCTTAGGAGCCTCTTATGTATTTACCTGCTTGGTTTTCTTTAGAGGTCCTTCATTCAACTCCTTACCACTCCTTAAAGTGATTGTTATTACTTGTTTAGGATTTTTAGTTTTACTTGGAAAATCACCTTAAGACCTAGTATTTTATGCCTACACAAACTAACTAATTTGCAATTCCAAGCTCCTTGTAGCTGTTTGCTGGCTCTTTATATATGCTGCCAATTGTGCTTGAGTAGCCATAATTTTCTTTAGCATATCTTCTATGTTGCTAGTCTAGGTTACGGTCTGATTAACTTAAATCGGCTGTTGTTGGTTGTTCCAAGATGGATTGAGTGGTTGAGTCTGCCAGTTTTGATTGTAGGCTTCCCATAATCCGACCTTTGTGCATTGCCCACAAACATCAACAGACTCAAGATTTACAGCACGTATATAAGTTGAATACCATTATTACCACAAACCTCACACCAACCTACAGTCTGTTGAATTGCATTAACTGTGGCTATAAGCTGTGTAACCCCCAATTTCATATGGCTGAACTGATAGTCAACTGATTTTGCAGTGCATTAATCTAGGCTAATATAGCAGTATACTGATTTACCTCCAACACACATACAACCTTTTTTGTTGCACTTCTTGAGTCTGGATGCCACTCAGGATTTTCTTATGCAATTTGGTTCAATAAGGTATACAACTCATCATATGTTAATTCCAGAGCTTGACCACCTGCAGCTGAATCTAAAAAAAAATTTGAGTTAGGTCAAGTGCCTCTACAAAAGTATGAGCAAGTACCTCATTAGACTATTGATGATATGGACAGTCCTGAAGAAGAGCTTTAAACCTCTTCCATGCATGATATAAATTCTCATCTGGCTTCTATTTAAAGCGCACAATCTCACTGCACAGTCTCGCATTCTTGGTAGATGGAAAGAATCAGATAAGAATTTTTGGGCTAAGTCATCTGATGTTGTGATTGAACTTTTTGACTCAGTGTTCAACCACTTCTTTTCTTTCCCTAATAGTGAAAAGGGGAACAGTGTCAGCCTAACATAATCAGTTGACACACCCATAGGGATGAATGTGTCACTGATCTTAAAAAATCTATGCAGATGGACTTGTGGATCTTCATGTGAAATCCCGATAAATTGTCCACTACTGATCAAAAGCTAAATCATGTTCTTTTTAAGCTCAAAGTTACCTCCAGCAGTAGGTTTCTGAAAAGGGGAACTCAAATTTATTGGAAGTTGGATTGCCACTTTTTTTACTGTCCTGCGGGTTGGTTAACCTTCATCCATTAGAGCAGAATTATCTTGTTCCGCTTAAAATTATGGGATTTGGGGGAGAAGGATTGCTTCTCTCCTTTATTGGTGAAAGCATTGCTCGAGTTTGGGTCTTGGTTTAACCAAATCCTTATCCCTTTCCAGCTTACTACTATGCATACCTATTTCCTGTAAATTCAACCAAGAACAATGGTAAAGCACCAAAGAAATCTAAAAAGTAAAACTAAACAAAAATAGTTGCCAAATTACAAGTCCCCGACATCGGCGCCAAAAACTTGTTGAGCTCAAGCGCACACACAAGTGTATGTGGTCTCACTGAGTAATACAGTGGCTTTAAATAAAGCTGAATATCGATCCCTCAGAGACTTGTGGTGATAGATTTTCCAATTCTATTTCAACTATTAAGATAAAGTAACCAAGAGAGTTTTACAGTTATAAACTAAAAGTAATGTAACTAAAGAAGAAAAGTAATGACTTTGGACAATCAATGGATAGAGACCCAGGATTAAGGCTTTCAAACAATCATACTACACCATTTAACTTCATTAGTTAGACTACTTATCTTGGTTGATGATTCGTAGGGTTCATCACATGATCATGGTCTCTCGACCTCTAATCGTCTACCTAACTTGGACATTACAACTACATCGTTAAGCGGGGATGAAATAACCCAATTAGATACATGAAGTTATCATCCTACATGTGAACCAAACAAGGCTTTTAGGTATATCTCTATCCTAGTTGCTAATTCAAATTCCTTATTTTATAAAAGAATAGGAACCTTGTTCTACCTATCCCCAAGTTCTATCATCTTATTCCCCCTCCCGAACTCACAAAGTGACAGTGGATATATCCGAAGGGTAGATACTTCTTAAAATAGTGGATAATCTAAAATTGATGTTCTGGAGCTTTTAGAACAGTCAGAATTGGCATACAAGGTCATTTTAGTGATGTTTTTGCTCGGTGTCTAATTTAACCCAGTGAAGGCTTTAAAATAGAGAATTTTCTCTAAAAATCAAATGAACTATCTGATAAACGAATTATTGGTTTCAATAAGTCATAAATTACTTGGAGTAGCTATAGAAAAGCTCTAAACGATGAAAAATTGAAGGGTCATTAAATCCTAATACAAATATAAGAGTAAAATTAGAAATGGAAGAAATAAGTATTAGAAATAATCCCCATACTAACCATAAATGGGAGACACAACATCTCAGTTCTGATTGTTACTAGTGCAAGCCTCTAAACATCCCAAAATATAAGAAAAGGTCCAAAAGTGTTTATCAAGCAAAAGAAATACATAAGACTAGGATAGTATAGATTATCTGAGAGTATTAGGAATCAACAACTATTACCTCAGTTGAAAAAAATCACCCACACATCAATGCTCAATTAGAAAGGACTATCAGCTCAGTACCTGCACATAAGGTGCAGAAAAATAGAAAGAGTGAGAATAAAAGTATGTGTACTCAACGAACATCATCAACGATTAACCCTAATTCAAAGTGATGGCAAGGACCACCAAAACAACCAAATAAATGTGTACTCAAAAAAGACCATCATAATCTAATAGATAATAACATTTAACAAAATAATAGTCTTGTCCAAATAAGTTAGGCATGTATGAGGTTCTGATAAAAAATAGTAGTACAATTCCTAATAAGATAGAATTTCACCATCACAGTGTTATACTCAATCATCATACCAAGCCAACAATTAAGGTTGAGATAAGAAAAATGTGTACCATACAATTCAAATAGCGATGATGTAGCATATGAGTATGATAAAGATAATGAATCCATTGAGTATGCCTGTCCTATGGTATACACCTTCTGAGCCGAAGCTTACAGGAGAGGACCTAAGAAAGATTCACAATTCATATACCATCACAATCTCAATCAATAAATCTCGTCGACATATCCCGTGGTCAAGTTGAATTACAATCTCATAACACTTACTGATAGAGTTTTTTGTCAAAGTTTTAGAAGGTGGTTAATTTTCTTTCAAAAATTAGTATTTCCCAGTGCTACCAGCTCCATGAATAATGAAGTGAATGATTATACATGTGTTTGTGTATGTATGTGTGTGTGTGTATATATATATATAATAATGAAGTGAATGATTATACATGTGTGTGTGTATATACACATATATACATACATATATCAAAACATATGAAATTAGCCAATAAGATCACATATGAGTCGATACTCCTAAGTCTCAGTGAATCACAATATGACCCCTACACAGGCATTAAAAATAAGGTAAACCAACTCAAATAACTATTAGAGTCAAAGACCCTCACACAAGCATCACAAGGCACAACTCAACCCAATAATATGAAATCAATAAATTTCCCATCATATAGCATACTCAACAAGTTATTTTAATCATATTCCACAACCTATGCTAACAAATCGAAGATTAATCAAAATAAGTCAATTGATTAGTTTTATCCCTTCATAAATACATTGGTACTCTTGTATATGTTCGTTATCTCACTGATATATGGGACCTTCATACTTCTATTTTTTTATACAGTCAACTAGCACATAAACACTCAAAAAAAGAGTCAAGAAAAGTTGTAACTTGCATTAGAAGAAGACCACAAGTTGAATCGAATCCCTAAGAATAAGATAGAATCCTTCCCGATTCTAATTGCCTCTAAACTAGCCCAATTTGTATGAATATGAATTCTACATATAAGTACGAGTTTAATGATAACCATATAAAAATACCTCTGTTCCGAATCCAAAAATTAACTTCAAAAATAAAAAGAACAAAATTAGAATTTTATAAAAAAAATAATTTACCCATATCCCAAAGAGTTCAAATATGAAATTCCATCAAAAATAAAGTTAAAATAGAGTTAAAAATTATCAAAATATTATTATTTTACTTTACCAAAAGAACTCCATTGTTTTTAATTTTGGCGTCCTGGGGACTAAGTCCACCAATGTCCTTATTAGAGGTTAAAGAATTAGTTACTTACATTCATACATTTAATAGTATATCTTGATTTTAAAAAAAATACTAGCTTTATGTAATAACGCATATTAATGAAAAGGAGAAAAGAAAAATATCTTATAATTAAAATCATCATGATCGATAAGATTTATTGAACAATTATCTCATTTGAATTCTAAATAATTCTAGCTCATTCAGATTTACATGTTATAGTCAGGCATTACACATTATTATTTGTAAGAAATTGTGAGTTTTAAATTAAATGATTGCATATTTAGTAACTACATCAACAAATAAGAGAACAATGCAAAAGTAACAAATAAAGAATTGACTTCATTATTATAAATCCACAAAAGCATATCCTTTTACATCCATGAGACCATGACTAGATCACTATTAGTAATAGGATTAATTGAGTTAAGAAAAGATTCTATACCAATATTCTAATTTATGATTTTGAATGCTACCTAATTTTGGTAGTATTTGAATAGTAAAAAGATTCAAATCTAAATCTTATGCAATTATGTTGAATTAGCAGACATTGAGCACATTATTAAGTATCAACAGTCTAGAACTATATATGCGCATGCATATACATACATAGCTCTTAGAATCAATTGTAACCTTTAAAATTCTGAATCGAGAAAATCAATAATAATTGGGAAAGATAAAAAAGCAATAATAATATAAAGAACATGACGAATAAAATATATCCAAAAAGAAATATAATTTCTAATGTTTATAGACAAAAACTTATAAAATCCACCAACATTTTTCGTCTTTAAAAATTTTGGGTTAATTGCATATTATAATTATATTCTTTAGCTAAATACATTAAGAAAAGTATACATTATCTTATATAAAATTAAAAAAATATTTACTTATTTTTAATACCCGACTATTTTAGTTAATTTCTCAAAAAACTTTCATAGAAAAGTAGAGTAATCCCCATGAGTTGGGATATTTCATGTGATTATTTTATATCACTCTCTATATGGGATAGTCATTCCACCAGTTTAGTACAATGGTGAGATAAAAAAAAATTAACCTATTAATATCTCATACTAAATAAAAAATAAAATTTATTTCAAACTATATTTCAAAATTATTTTTCTTATTCAATGTACCAAACAGATATCATGGAAGGAAAAGGGTCAAAGGATTCACAAAGATAATATATATATATATATATATATATATATATATATATATATATATATATACTATTTAATAAGTGAAAGTTTAAGTACAATGAAGGGTAATTTGGTAAATATCAATTACTTTATCAACAAATAGGTAATTCAGTCTGTGTTCCTTCCCATATACACGTGTCATATAGTTTCAATGTGGAGTTCTCTTTATCCTTTTGCGTTTTTATTTCAGTATTCTCTTAGCATTTTTGCTTGATCTCTCCCTTCTTCTAATGATTTTTGCTCATCACTTTCTGAATTTCTTTGAAAGTATGTACATTTTTATTTCAATTTTAGTTTTACTACCCTTGTACATTACTACTTTCTAAATATTTTATATGCATGTGGGCAATTTTATTAGATCTCTGAGTGCATATAAGTGTAAGTGTATAAATTTTTTAATTACATATCCTTGACGCCTTCTCAACTTTTGACATTAATTAATTGCTTCAACTCAAAGTGTCTATGGAGAAATTTGTAGTATTAACCTTCTTGTTGGGAGATGGGTTACTTTCTACTTAAAAGAATTACTATTTGGATATATTAGTACATTCTTAAGCATACCTTCATGGTGTTCTATATATGCAAATGTTATACTTAACTTTGTGATGATTTCTATCTTAATGGTTTTTAATCTTTTTTTGCTTTATTCTGATGGTTATTTTTTATTCTTTACTCAATTTAACAACATTTAAATCATCAAGACAAATGAACTCAAGGTGTTTAATGTATGCTTGAAAGTTGAAACAGTTAAATTATTTGGTGAAGAATTTTTTTGTCTCATTTTTATTAGCTACTAATTTAAACGTAAGCTACATCAATTATTGCAAACTTGCTTTAATGAAGGGGAGATGTTTTCTTCATTTTTCTAAATGTAACCTTTATATTTCTGCTTTAGATGTTCATAGTTCAACTCTTTGGTGCATTAACTTGGGAAGAACGTAAGCTATGCCCCAAAGCTGCAGACATACTTTAATAAGTAAGGTAATACTCTCATTCTTTATTTGTTTTCAAAAATCATATTTTATTTTCCTTGTTCAATCAGTCACTTATGTTTTTGTTCAGAAAAATAAAAAAAGATATAAAGGGTTGAATTTTAAAATGCTATACGTAATTGCTTACTCTGAAATTCATATGAAATGCTTTGAAATTGAACAAAGCTAGTATAACTTTCTTGTTTAAGTGAGTCTCAAAATTGAATGTAGATATCCATAACTAGAGGCCAGGTGTTCTTCCTCTTAGGACATTGTACTCTAAAGGTTGATAGGTAAAAACATGTCTTAAGGAAAAAAGATAACAGTCGGGATCTGATGATAAACTAAAAGATACTAATTGATATAATTTTTTCCACATTCAAACTAAAAAAGACAGTTCTTGACCATTATAAGGTAGTTTAAGTAAAAAATATATCCTCTATTTATGCCCCATATGAAATGCAAGTCAGCATAATTTTAAATCTTAGACATTGTTTGATCAAAATTTATTTTGATTCCTTGTGAACCCCGATTATAGATATTAAATACATCTATGAAAAATAGAATTACTTATATATATAAGTTTGTTTGTAAAAGCGTGATTTTTTTATAGAACAAACTTACAGTTGTTAGCTCTTTCTATATCTCTGACTTCAAAAGATGCATGTTTTTTGTTTCATATTGTCTCTACTATTACTGGCTAACTCATTTGTTCTAATTACTGTGTGGGTCTATTTATTTATATCTTCTCCGATATTGTATTTTGCGAATTTTAAATTTTTCAAATCACAATATTGTGGATAATTTGCTATTCATTTAGTTAAAATATGATCATCACAAAACTATGACTCATAAGTTTTTTGAATGTGACAGATGTTCAAGGTGGGGAAAAAGGACTCTACTTGTAATGACTCTAAGAGGTAATTCAAGCACTTTTTCTCCTTCAAATGTCATATGCTTAGTTATATTGCTAAGTGATTATTAAAGCTATAATAGATACAACAAAATAATAGGATGTGATGAAAATAGAAAAGAATCCATAATCTGAAAGACGGACCAGTACCATGTATGGAAGACCAAAGAAAAATAATTCATGGCATTGAGTTTCTAAGAAGATATACATTATTTGGTGGTTCTCAATATTTTGCCTAGATTGAAAGAGGCTAGAAAAAAATTAAACAGAAAGTTCTATTCAATTAGATTATCCCCATTCCACTCAATCAAACTATAATTCATACAAACATTCATTGGACAGTCAAAATGAAAGATTAAAACTTTTCTCTCTATACATGATAAAAGGGGCAGTTGAATCAGTTATTATATTTTACTCTTGTGCTAAAGTCTCTCTACTTTAGGTCACCATTATATCATTTTTAAAACTCAAGAAAGATGCCATGAACTAAAGTTAGACTGAATCTCTTATAACTCATTGTTAAAAAGGTGTATTCTAAATAAAATTATCAAAGCAGGTAAAAAGTTTGATGTTTGAAATTTTTTTATATTAGTAATCCTGAAGTCATTCCTTCAATTCATATAAGTGATAAAATTTATGACTTTTTAGGGTTTATGTTGTAAACTTTAGTTCACTCTGAAAAATCTGAAGAACTACACAAGAGATATCATCACCTTTTTTTACTTTCTTGAACATCTAAATCTGCAAATAATTTCATATAAAAATTATTCAAACTTCAAGTTTAAAGGATTTGAATGCAAGAAAAATATCTTTTTTCCCACTCTAGATTGACGGACAGCTACCATTGTCTTTTTAATATTCCGACCTAAAGTATTAAAGAGACTAAAATATAGAAGAAGAAGAAGATTATGATTCTTCTGTAACTGAGTGCTGTTTTTCGGAAGAGGTTGTTTAGTATCAGGCTAAATTTAGTATGAATTCAATAATTTTATTTTATGAAAAAAAGAGTGAAGTAACTCTTTAGCTTTCAAATTCGGTTTCTTGTATGAAATAAAAGAATGAAGTAACTTTTAACTTTCAAATTCAGCTTATAATCTGGATTGGAGAGTTGATCTCCTAAAATTCTTTAAATGTTATTTGATGTTATATTGACAAAGATTAATTCTTAATTCATGTCTAAATATTTATATTATATCAAAACAATTGACAAACCAATAATTATACCGAACACAAGCCCGTACTAGGTTGTCTTCAGTAAATACTGCAATGAGGTTTCTATAATACCCCGTATTTTCCTAGCATAATCTAAGTCCCAATACATGAGTATTCATATATAAAATTTTTGAATTACTCATTAATTTTTAGTTTAGAGTCTGCCGTTGCATAGAAAATTCAATTAGCTTTCCAACGATATAAAATTTGCCCAAATTCGATAACCAGATAAGAAGTTATGGCAATTTTAAGTTTCAGTAGATAAACAACGTTAATTTGACCCTTAGCGCGTCGCAGAGCCAGTCTAAATAACAAATTGTCAGTTTCTAGTGTGGTACCATGATGTTGGCACATCGCTCCAAGGACCTAGTTCACGTTTGCCAATTTTCAGTGAGCCTCCGCGATTATGGCGCATCACGGAGGTGGCAAAAATGGCATCTCAGTGAAGGACCGCAATCTTACCGCATTGCGCCATCGTCTAGTTTTCCAATTATCCCTTATCCAGTGGATTGGCATGATAGTGATGCATCATTCCAAGTCCAAATCGGGATCTTCAGTTTCCAGCTTGAGTTTTTATATTCATTTAGGGGTATTTGGGTCTTTTTTCTAAGCCCTAAACTCATCCTAAACATGAAATTTAACCCCTAATTGACCTAAATACTCATCATTATTAAATTCCTCTCAAATTAAAGATCCCCTTTTCAAGAACAAGAAACTCTAGCTCTAAAATTCAAGGCCAAATCTCGAGAACTCTCCATCAATCCTCTCAAATTCATCAACACAGGTATGTTAGAGGTTCATCCATGGGTTCCTTTCACCCATGGAGTCCAAGTACCCACTTTAATTTCAAAAGTTATCATATTTTCAAGATTCATGATATTTAATTGTGATTTTAAACTATGAGTCTCCATGAACTTCCATGAATATTAATTTTATACCATGTTTTAATGAAATTATTGTTGTTATTCAATTCTCCATGTTTTAAGGTTGCCATTCATTGAATTAAACCATGATTTAGTGCTATTAGGTTGAATTCATGTTATTTCTATAAGTTCCATGACATTCCTATGATTTGATTAAACCATGAACTACAAGTGTTTGATAAAATGCCTACAAGAGTGATTGATTTAATAAAAGCCTTCATGCTTTGTCCTCTAAGCTTTAGTGTCATTTTACTATTATTGTTTTCGAGTCTTGGGGGTATTGAATACCTGAAAACCATAGTTGTTTACTTAGTGTAGTCTCAGTACATTACAGAATAGTCTTCAGATTATACTATGATCATTATCAGAACAGTCAGATATCAATCAGTTAAACTCAGAACAGTCTAGTATTTTAGTGTCTTTCAGTTGGGAGTAGGATTTACCATAGAGCGAGTGTAGGGATGGTGGATTCTCCATCAGATAGGCAGAGTCATTAGTAGCAGTCCCTATACCCCAGAACTATGTAGTCAGCGTAAGATATGAGTAGTCACCCGTCAAATTAGGCTTGACTATCTCGTAAGGGTCACCCATCAGTTCAGGCTTGACACCCTTAGTCCTTTGGATAATATATCGGTTTAGTGGATCCACATAGCCAGCGTTAGTACCCATGGAACAATATTAACACCCTTCCAATTGGGGTTATAGGTTGGACCCCGATTAGCTCAGATTGGGGCATGTCGGTTAGATAATACCTCCCACAGTCTCAGTCCAATAATCAGACTAGTACTTCAGTCTTAGTGTAGTTTAACCAACGCATACAGATGTCAGTTATTTAAGTATTTTATTTTATAAACTTTACTCAGTTCATGTTATGTGCTTGGTCATACATCCTCAGTATCTACAGATTTTCACGTATCTTCAGTATTTACAGACCTTTATGCATACACAGTATTTACAGACTTCACATATTTCCAGTATCTATAGATTTCATGCTCTCTATTCATTACTCCATGCTTTACATTTATATATTCAAATAATTTATTATTCATGTTCATGAAACCATGCATATCAGCCTACCTGATTTAACATACAAGTACATTTAAAGTACTGATCGCATACCTTTCTTTTACGCTATGATGTATTATATCATAGGTGCTGACGCTTAGTTTTCGGATCGCGCTTAGACTTCTCAGACCCTCAGCAGTAGTAGCGGTGAGTCCTCATATTTCAAGGATGGATTATTTTATTTCATGATTTCAATCCAGTAGTTAGTTGGAGTTAGTTGGGGCATGTCCCATCAACTTATAGTTATTCAGCTTAGAGGCTTTCAGACACTATAGTCAATTATTCAATATTCAGATTTCAGTTGACATGTCGGTTAGTTATTCAGTTTACCTCAGATTTTAGTATTTATTCAGACTTAGATAGTTATATCTTCAGATTTATAATTCAATATTTTTTTCAGTTATTAAAACCTTATGGCATATCATTTGTTCTTTCATAATTATGATATTATTATTTTGTGCTCGCATTAGGTACCAGCTCATGGGTTAGCTTGTCGTCCCTCGGGACTTTAAGTACCGTGTGACATCCAGGGTGCACTCTCGAGACGTTACAAACTTGGTATCAGAGCCTAAGGTTTTAAAGTGTCCTAGGAAGTCTGAAAGTCGCGTCAAGTAGAGTCTTGTTCATGGGTGTGTAGCGTGCCACACTTATGGATGAGAGTCTACAAGACGTTTAGGAAAATTTTCCCTTCTTTCAGTATTTATGTCGTGCGAGTGAGCATGAGCTCAAGTTAAACTCTCAGTCTAATCCATTTCTTCCTTTCGTTTATAGAACATGCCTTCTTAGAAGAACGGGAAATCAATCAACATCTCAGCCCATCCAGGAAGATCCTCTGGATGAGCATGTCTCTCACGTAGAATTCAGAGTTACGTTCACCACTTTAGCAAACTCCGTAGCAACATAAAATGAATGGCTAGCTACTGTTCAGGCCAACCCAGTTTCCAATACTGCTGTAACCAGAATTTGGGACTTTACCCAAATGAATCCTCTTTCTTTCACAGGATCCAAGTCTGAAGAGGATCCACAAGAATTCTTAGATATAGTTCAAAAGAGAACGGATGCCATGGAGGTGACATCCAGTGAGAGTACTAAGTTAGCTGGATATTAGTTACAGGATGTATCTCATACGTGGTTTAAGTAGTAGAAGGTAGATAGGGGTGTTGATACAGGGCCTATAGAATAGGAAGAGTTTTCCATAACTTTCTTAGACAGATTTTTCCCATTGGAGTTGAGGGAGGCTAAGCTGTTAGAATTTATTAACTTGAGGCAGGGAAGAATGAGCATGAAGGAGTATTCCCTCAAGTTTACTCAGTTAGCTAGATATGCTCCTCATGTAGTAGCTGACAGCAAATCCAAGATGAGTAAGTTTGCGTATGGAGTATCTGATAGTGTGGTCAAAGAGTGCAGGACCACAATGCTGATTAAGGAGATGGACTTGTCTAGGTTGATGGTCCATGCTCAATAGATAGAGGAGTAGAAGATTAAGAACAGATAAAGGGGGAACAAGAGAGCTAGAATAGATAGTTTTAATTTCAGTCAGCCAAGGTCAGAAGGTGGTAATCATCCTCAGTTTCATCAGAGGTCTTCAGCCCCAGCACCCTTTTCAGCTAGTGCCCTAGTATCCAAATTTAGAAATGATAATAGGGATAGAGCACTAGGCTCTAAGTCCCAAGGCAGTGTTAGCAGTGGCCGTACAAATCCTCTATGTCAGAAATGTGGCAAACACTATTAGGGTTAGTGTAGAGCGGGTAGTGATATGTGCTTTGGGTATGGCAAGCCAGGTCATCAAATTTGAGAATGTTGGGTAGTTTCCAAAAAGGTAGGTAGTTATGCCAACAGGGCCAGTCCAATCAGTCATCAGTTCCACCCGGTCGCCCAACTCAGCAGGGTGCCGCTTCCAGTGCTACCAATGGTCAGTGTCCAAATAAATTATATGTTCTTCAGTCCTGCCAAGATTAGGAAAATTCTTCTAATATAGTTACTGGTACGTTGCAGGTATTTCACTTACATGTTTGTGCTTTACTAGACCCTAGAGCTTCTCTTTCTTTTGTAACTCCATATATAGCCGTCAATTTCAGAGTCAGTACCAAAACTCTAGAAGAGCCCTTTTTAGTGTCCACCCCAGTAGGTGTTTCCATTGTAGCCAGGCAGGTATACATGAACTGTCTGGTCATAATACCTCAGAAAGTTACTTTAGTTGATCTCAAGGAGTTAGAGATGACAGATTTTGATGCCATTCTCGGCATGGATTGGTTCTACTCATGCTATGCCTAAGTTGATTGTAAAAATAGAATAGTTCATTTTTAGTTCCCAAATGAACCAGTCCTTGAATGGAGGGGTAGTACCACAACGCTTAAGGGTCAGTTGATTTCATACCTTAGAGCGAGAAAAATATATCCGAGGGGTGTATTTACCATCTTGTTCGAGTTAAAGACTCTAGGTCAAAAACTCCAACTCTAGAGTCAGTTTCAGTAGTCAGGGAATTTCCAGACGTGTTCCCTGAAGATCTTCCTGGAGTTCCTCCCGAAAGGGAAATCGACTTCGGAATAGACCTTCTTCCAGACACTCAGCCCATATCTATTCCGCCATATAGAATGCCTCTAGAAGAACTCAAGGAATTAAAATAATAGTTAAAGGATCTCCTAGACAAGGGATTTATCAGACCCAGTATCTCCCCGTAGGACACACCAGTTCTATTCGTGCATAAGAAAGATGGTTCTCTCAGAATATGCATAGACTACCATCAGTTGAACAAGATCACAGTCAAGAATAAATATCCACTTTCTAGAATTGATGACTTGTTTGGCCAACTTTAGGGTGCCAGCTACTTTTCAAAGATAGACCTCAGATCAGGCTATCATCAGCTCAGAGTCACAGAATATGACATTCCAAAAATAGCTTTCCAAACCTGGTATGGTCATTTTGAGTTTCTAGTCATGTTCTTTGGTCTCACGAATTCCCTATAAGCCTTCATGGACTTGATGAACCGAGTGTTCAAGCAGTACTTAGACATGTTCGTCATAGTCTTCATTGATGACATCCTTGTTTACTCCCGTATCAAAAGTGATCATGCAAACCATCTCAGGATAGTATTGCAGACTCTTAGAGCCCATCATTTGTTTTCTAAATTTAGTAAGTGTGAATTCTGGCTAAGATCATTAGCTTTCCTCGGCCATATTATTTTCGGTGATGGCATTAGAGTTGATCCTCAAAAGATCGAAGCGGTGAGAAACTGGACCAGACCCATTTCTTCATCTGACATCAGGAGTTTCTTGGGTTTGGATGGATATTACCGTTGGTTTGTTGAAGGATTTTCTTCTATTACATCCCCCATGTCTAGATTGATGCTGAAGAAAGTCAAGTTTCAGTAGTCAGATTCCTGCGAGAAGAGTTTTCAGGGGTTGAAAACTCGACTCTCCTCAGCCCTATTTCTTACCCTGCCAGATGGTTTAGATGGTTTTGTTGTGTATTGTGATTCATCCAGAGTAGGTTTGGGCTATGTCCTTATGCGGAGAGGAAAGGCCATAGCCTATGCCTCCAGACAACTTAGACCCTATGAGAAGAATTACCCTACTCATGACCTCAAATTAGCAGCTATAGTATTTGCCTTAAAGATTTGGAGGCATTACTTGTACGGGGTGCACGTAGATGTGTTCACTAACCATAAGAGCCTGTAGTATGTGTTCTCTTAGAAAGATTTAAATTTGCATCAGAGAAGGTGGTTAGAGTTGTGAAAAGATTATGACTTGAGTGTTCTGTATCATCCGGGCAAGGCCAATGTAGTGGCTAATGCTCTCAGTAGAATGTATATGGGTAGTGTTGCTCATGTTGAGGATGGTAAGAAGAAGTTAGCTCAGAAAGTTCATCAGTTTGCCCGACTAGGTGTCTGCTTATTCAACTCAACAGAGAGTAGTGTGTGGGTGCAGAGTAGCGCTAAATCATCTCTAGTTTCTGAAGTAAGGAAAAAGCAGGATAGAGATCCCATTTTAGTTAAGTTGAAAGAATAAGTCAGAGATAAAAAAGTTGAGGTTTTCTCCCAAGGGGGAGATGGTGTTTTGCATTGTTAGGGTAGATTGTGTATACCTGATGTAGAAGATTTGAGGCAACAAATTCTTGCAGAAGTGTATGGTGCGCGTTACTCTATTTATCTAGAGGCCACTAAGATGTACCATAATTTATGAGAGATCTATTAGTGGAGTGGGATGAATAGGGATATTGCAGAGTTTATAGCTAAATACTCTACTTATCAGCAAGTTAAGTTTGAGCACCAGAAGCCTAGTGGGTCCATGCAGGAGTTCAGTATTCCCATATAGAAGTAGGAGGAAGTGAACATAGATTTTGTGATAGGTTTTCCTCGTACCCATTATCAGCATGATTTTGATTTAGGTTATCGTAGACAGGAAGACCAAATCAGCTTATTTCTTGCTAGTCCATACCTCTTACTCAGCTGAGGTCTACGCCAAACTCTATCTTAGAGAGTTGGTTAGGTTGCACGGTGTTCCCTTATCTATCATCTCAGATAGAGGTACCCAGTTTAACTCTCACTTTTGGAAGGAATTCTGAAAAGGTTTTGGTACCCAAGTCCACTTCAGTACATCTTTCCACCCTCAGACAGATGGTCAAGTAGAAAGGGCCATTCAGACTCTTGAGGATATACTGAGAGCATGCATTATTAATTTCAAGGGTAGTTGGGATGACCACTTGCCTTTGATTGAATTTTCATATAATAACAACTATCATTCCAGTATCCGGATGGCTCCATTTGAAGCTCTCTATAATAGGAGGTGTAGATCTCCAATTGGTTGGTTTGAAGTGGGTGAGGCTGCAGTAGTAGGGCCTGACTTGGTGTTTGATTCCTTAGAAAAGGTTTAGTTGATCAGAGAGAGTCTTAGAATAGCCCAGAGCCGACAAAAATCATATACAGATGTGAGGAAAAAGGATCTCGAGTTTGAGGTTGGTGATTTGGTGTACTTAAAAATCTCTCCCATGAAGGGAGTGAAAAGATTTTGCAAAAAAGGGTAACTCAGTCCCCGATATATAGGTCCCTTTAGAATTCTCAGTCGTTTCAAAAAGGTAGCTTACGAGCTTGAGTTACCTTCAGATCTAGCTTCAGTACACCCAGTGTTCTATGTCTCATTGTTGAAGAAGTGTATTTGTGATCCAGCTGTAGTAGTTCCCTTAGAAAGTGTAGATGTTCAAAACAGTCTTTCCTATGAGAAAGTTCCAATCAAAATTCTTGATCATCAAGTTCGTAGACTAAGGAACAAAGAAGTTCCACTAGTCAAAGTTATTCGGTGGAATCAGTCCATAGAGGGAGCTACTTGGCAAGCAAAAGCAGATATGCAGACCAAGTACCCTTATCTTTTCTCCGTGAATTCAGATTTGGTTTAAGGTATTAATCTTCTTAAGATTTCTCTCTATCATGCTCAGTTTCAGTTGCACATCATGTTCATGTCATTCACTCATTCATGAATCAGTCCAGTCATGCATTCCATGCATTAGATATGCATGTTCAATGTGTAAGCTCAGTCCATCAATTTTTCTCAGCTTAACCAGTCTTATTCGAGGATAAATGATGCCAAGGGGGAGATATTGTAATACTCTGTATTTCCCTAGCATAATCTAAGTCCCAATACATGAGTATTCATATATAAAAATTTTGAAATACTCATTCATTTTAAGTTTAGAGCCTTCCATTGCGTAGGAAATTTAATTAGCTTTCCAACGATATAAAATTCACCCAAATCCGATAACTGGGTAAGAAGTTATGGTGATTTTAAGTTTCAGTCATTAAACACCATCATTTTAACCCTTAGCGCATCGCGGAGCTGGTCTAAATAACAAATATTCAGTTTCCAGTGTGGTACCGCAATGTTGGCGCGTCGCACCAAGGACCCAGTTCACATTTGGTAATTTCCAGTGAGCCTCCGCAATTATGGCGCGTCGCGGAGGTGGCCAAAATGGCATTTCAGTGAAGGACCGCGATCTTACCGTGTTGCGCCATCGTCCAGTTTTCTAATTATCCCTTATCCAGTGGCTTGGCGTGATAGTGGCTCATCGTGCCAAGGCCAAATCAGGATCTTCAGTTTCCTACTTGCATTTTTATATTCATTTAGGGGTATTTGGGTCTTTTTCCTAAGCCCTAAACTCGTCCTAAATATGAAATTTACTCCCTAATTGACCTAAATACTCATCATTATTTAATTCCTATCAAATTAAAGATCCCCTTTTCAAGAACAAGAAACCCTAGCTCTCAAATTCAAGGCCAAATCTTAAGAACTCTCCATCAATCCTCTCAAATTCATCAACTCAGGTATGTTAGATGTTCATCCATGGGTTCCTTTCACCCATGGAGTCCAAGTAGCAACTTTAATTTCAAAACTTATCATCTTTTCAAGATTCATCATAATTAATTGTGATTTTAAACTATGAGTCTCGATGAACTTCCATGAATATTGATTTTATACCATGTTTTAATGAAATTATTGTTGTTATTCAATTCTCCATGTTTTAAGGTTGTCATTCGTTGAATTAAACCATGATTTAATGCTATTAGGTTGAATTCATACTATCTCTATAAGTTCCATGACATTCTTATGATTTGATTAAACCATGAACTACAAGTGTTTGATAAAATTCCTACAAGAGTGATTGATTTAATAAAAGCCTTTATGCTTTGTCCTCCAAGCTTTAGTGTCATTTTACTATTATTATTTTCGAGTCTTGGGGTTATTGAATTCCCAAAAACCATAGCTATTTACTTAGTCTAGTCTCAGTATATTACGGAATAGTTTTCAGATTATACTATGAGCATTATCAGAACAGTCAGATATCTGTCAATTAAACTCAGAACAGTCTAGTATTTCAGTTTCTTTTAGTTGGGAGTAGGATTTAGTACCGAGCGAGTGTAAGTATGGAGGCTTCCCCTTTAGATAGGCAGAGTCGTTAGTAGCAGTCCCTATACTCCAAAACTATGTAGCCAGGGTAGGATATGAGTTGTCACCCGTCAGATTAGGCTTGACTATCTCACAGGGGTCACCCGTCAGTTCAGGCTTGACACCCTTAGTCCTTTGGATAATATATCAGTTTCGTAGATCCACATATCCAGCGTTAGTACCCGTGGCATGGTATTAACACCCTTCTAACTAGGGTTACAGGTTGGACCCCGATTAGCTTAGATTGGGGCATGTCAGTTAGATGATACCTCCCACAGTCTCAGTCCAATAATCAGACCAGTACTTCAGTCTTAAGTGTTGTTTAACCAAAGCATGCAGATGTTAGTTATTTTAGTACTTCGATTTATGGACTTTACTCAGTTCATGTTATATGCTTGGTCATGCATCCTCAATATCTACAGATTTTCACATATTTTTAGTATTTACAGACATTTATGCATATACAGTATTTATAGACTTCACATATTTCCAATATCTACAGATTTTATGTTCTCTATTCATTACTCCATGCTTTACATGTATATATTCAGATAATTTATTATTATTGTTCATGAAACCATGCATATCAGCCTACTTCATTTAACATACCAGTACATTCAAAGTACTGATCGCATACCTTTCTTTTGCGCTATGATGTATTATATCATAGGTGCTGACGCTCAGTTTTCTGATCACGCTTAGACTTCTCAGACCCTCAGCAGTAGAAGTGGTGAGTCCTCATATTTCGAGGATAGATTATTTTATTTTATGATTTCAGTCTAGTAGTTAGTTGGAGTTAGTTGGGGCCTATCCCATCAACTGACAGTTATTCATCTTAGAGGCTTTCAGACACTACAGTCAATTGTTCAGTATTCAGACTTCAATTGACATGTCAGTTATTTATTCAGTTTACCTCAGATTTCAGTATTTATTCAGACTTAGATAGTTATTTCTTCAGATTTATAATTCAGTATTTGTTTCTGTTATTAAAACCTTATGGTGTATCAGTTGTTCTTCGACAATTATGATATTATTATTTATTGCTCGCAGCAGGTACCATCTCATGGGTTAGATTGTGGTCCCTCGGGACTGTAAGCACCGTGTGACGTTCAGGGTGTACTCTCGGGGCATTACTGTTTCAATGGTGCTTCAGGATGAGATTCAAAATGGTTTTTGAAGCCGAGGATTCTTATCAAATCATTTGGTTCATGGGAACTATATCCTCTATTCAGGTTTTTGATCCCATCCATTGTCCTAATTTATCATAGAGGCTTCTTCAGGTAACACAACTATTTTTAGCTTTCTATTAAAGGTCAAAGTTTGTGTTGTTTATTAATATTTCAATTATCTATTTATTGTTTTGTTATTCTTGGGCATCGGCTCTTTATTTTATAGGTGAATATCATATAATGAGATAGTAGTCCTCCAATATTATTTCGGCCTACTTTTCATACTTCTAAGGATTAAGGTGTTGTGAGAATCATTGTTGTGTTGTTGAACTACAGTGGCACTATGCAACTTTCTTGGATATAAGGGTTATAAGTTTTTGGGATATGTCCAAGAGATATTCTCGTCATGTCGTGTCATACATTGGGAACTTAAGAAAAACTGACTTGGATATTTCATTGGCAAACTATGACATGGGTAAATAGTTGTTAAATTTGTTCCATCACTTAGTTTAGAATTGTTATATTTGAATTAGGACTGCCCCCTGGCTTTGGTCCAGTGACAAGGATAAAGTGATGGATTGATTGTGGGTTAGATATGTGTCACGGCTGCAAATTTGCCACTAACTATAGTCTGGTATATAATGAGGAAATGATCCATACTCCCCAAGTTTTGAATTATGAGAACAATCGGGGTTTTAGCTGATTCACATGGAATTTCTCGGTGATCAAACTTTTTCGAATTTGGACTTTCTTAAATGATTATATTGTAGGGGAAATTCTACCCTGTGCTACTTTGATGAACATAAAATTTCAAAATGCTATACGCAGTTGTGGCTCTGCTCGTCTTTTTGTCTTAATTTTTTGTGCTAAGCTTTTCTACATGATGTACTGCATGTGACATTGGATGAACTAGACTTACTTTAGATGTAAAACATAACATTCGATGTCTAGTCAAATTGGTTTCAAATGTGCCAGTTATTCACCTTTCGCCCTTTTCACCGCCAAGAAAAAGTTGTGTCTACTTTAATACTATCTTGTTTATGTGATTGTAACTAAAGGAATATAGTACCTTTTGTCTATCATTGAAAAGTCACATTAGCTATTATCAGTGTTCAAGCTTAGTATAATGATCTTGTAATTATACACATGATGCACATAGCTTTATTAAGCATATGCCCGTGCATAGCCCGGGCACAAGCCATCTAGTTTTATATAATCTCGTATTATTTATATAATAATTATTGATTCCTATAGTACTTGTTGAATTGTAAGGTTTCACCACCAATAAGGGACCAATTCCCTAAAATGTATGAAGTAACAATAAAACAAAAACACAAAGTACAAGCTCAAAAACAAATAACACACATAATTTTAATGTGAAAACTTCTTTGCTCAAGAGAGAAAACCACGACCTGTCCTCACAGACTTTCTCAAGATCCACTATAATCAATCATCTCTGATTACAGACCCAAATAGGATTTAACTCTAAATCCTAAAGCATGCAATACCTTTATTAAAACCCTACACAAGGCAACTAACTCTGTCTCATCTCTCACTCAGTTGACTAGCTATTGCCAGCCATCCTTAGGCAACTCTACCTAAGCAAGATAAAATGAAATAAAGAGAGAAACTTTACTAACAACACTGGAGTAAATTAGTTGTAGAACAACACTCAAAATCAACAAAATTAATGAACAACAAAATTCCTAAATCTTGAGCCCAAGCATTTTTACTGCCTTCTTCAAAAATCTCAAATGCAAAAACTAATTCTCAAAGTTGATTTATTTTGATTATATAGAAGTGTGAGAATATCATATGGAATTTTATTGGATCAGGTGTCCATTTATTGTACATTGTACACCTACACAGTAATTATGCTACAGGTCAAAACTGTGCAGAGTGAGATAGTGTACAACTATCCTTCAACAAAACGTCTACCAGACATGGTCTCTGAATGTTTACATAGTCATCATCAAAACATAGAATAATAATTTCCCGCTTTTTGATAATAACTAACTATATTCTTTAAAGAGCACTCAAATTCCCCCTCACTTTAGCACATCTACAAGAATTCAATTTCCATTTCAAATTCTCCCTATCTACAACACTTATCTTGTTCCCCCAATCAACAACATTTATTTTACTTTATCAACATATATCAACCTTTCTTCCATTTGAGACTAGGTCCTTAAGATATCTACCTACCATAATAACAGTCCTTAAGAAATCTACCTACTTCAATAACTCATCTTTCCCCTTTTGGCATCATAAAAAAAAGGGTAGTAAACTAAGATAATCAAAATGCACAATTAGTTAAATCATGGGCACTGGGGCAATATTAATATAAATAAACAATCATAGAAGGGAGAAAATAATAAACACAATGAAAAAGTTCCATTTATTACATTATCAGGAAGGTACCATATATTGTTATTAAAAGAACATAAGAACTAATCTGATTAGCCACATGGACAAATAAGAAAAACTTACTCAAAAGCATAATATAACGAAGGAGGGGCTTAAGTGGGTGGAGTTTTAGAGGTAAGATGTCTCAAAAGCATCTCCAATATTTCACTCTTATCAGAGTGAGTGTTCAAAAGCTACATGGTGAGGTCTTTGATTTCAGCATTCAGCTCTTTGACCTCCCCTGTCAAAGCAATAACTTGTGCCTTCAATGCTTCATTTTTAGTTTAGTTCCTCTAAAGCACCAGGTACTTCTGATAATAGTTGTTAATTCCTCAAGGTAAGTAATTTATGCTTCCTTTGCAGCCTGTGCCATCCTCATTTTATCCACCTCCATACTCAATTTTTCTTAGGCAGCAACCAACTCTGATACTTGGAACATAGTCCTTACCTTTCTTTTAATTCACTCATTTTCTGTTAAAGAATTCAGAGTGAACATTTGCTTTGCAGTACCAGGAATACTTTTTTCACAAACAACCTTAAAGTAACTGAACACTCTGTTCAGAAAATACTCCTATGACATTCCATGTTTACCCTCTTTAACATGTACAACCTTGTACATGTGTTCAAGCATTAAAGCTGGCAAACTCACAAGTTCAAACTTTCTTAGATATTTTATCATAAAAAGATCAACAGCGGTAAAGGCTACAGTTCTATTTTTTGGTCTAGGAAATACTACTTTGTTCTCAAATTCAAACATCAACTAACACTCACCCGTCAAGAACTTCTTGCTAACACCTATTGTAGAATACCTCCCACCTAAGAGGCATACTGCATGAATTTCACTAAAGGTTGTTGATTCTTTACTGATTTGACTCTAATAATGGGAATATCCAGAATTATCCTTAGAGTCTCCTCATGCAGCTTCACCATTTTTCCTTAAACTGAGGCAGAGAAACTCAATCCATCCTTTACAAACTTGATGGTGTAAAAGAACTCCCTAACCTCTTGCTTAAACACAGAAGAAACTGGTTTCTCAATGAGATGTAGTCATCCCTGGTGTCTCACATACTCCACCAATTCTACCATCATTGGTTGTTCAAATATTTTGGGGTAAGAAACCCTTCCTGACAGAACCTTTTGAGATTTTAAAATCTCATTTCTTTCTTCTCTTAACAATACTTGTTTTTCTTTTTGCACTTTTCTTCTTTTAGATCCACTTCCTGACTCTTTTTGGGGAAAACTCTCCTATATGGAACCAGGTCCCTTGGGAACTTTTCTTATCACTACAATGTGTTTCTTTAGAGTGATAATTTTTGGTTTTGCTTGGTAGGACCTGGTCCTTCTCTTTCTTGAACTTCTTTTCTTTTTTTTATGTTGCAGCACCAATATCAACATCAATGTCTTCCTCTACTTCTCCCACATAAACTAACTCTCCTCTTATTGTGGATGACGTTCTTGCTTTTATGGAATCTCTTAAAAACTTCTTCTCCACACTTCTAGTGGTATATGTCTTAACCACTTTGAAAGGTTCATTAATTTTCTCTTTCCCTTTACTTCTTTTTTGCTTCTGCATAGCCCATCTCAGGGGTACATCATTATCAGCATCATTCATAGGAGGTTGCACAACAGTATCAACTTGCTCAGTAGTTGTAGGGGTTGTACCAAAAGTAAATAGATTTTCTTCCATCTCCACAGTACACTCTTTATAAGCGACAGAGACAGTCTTTAAGCTACCCAATTTTATTTTGCTAAGATATTACTAGGAGGGTTTGATGTTTTGACTTAAAGATCTTACTCGAACAACTGAGGAAAGATGAGTTTAAACTCGAAGAGAGTAGGAGAACCAAGTTTTTTTGGATTTTTATAGGTAGTATCCATTTTTGGGGTTTCTAAGGGAGTAAAACTTGTTGGTATTTCTGTCTCTATAGGTGACCCAACGTCCTCACTGGTATCAACAACAGTGGCTTTTTTTGGGTTTGGCTAAATGACTTTAGAGATTTCTTTCATAAAGGATTCTATCATAGATACAGGTGATAGAAGAGGGATAAAGAACGGATTTTTTGTTAGGTGTGGGGGAGTAAAGATTTTTAGATTCTTTTGATGGATTTAAAGATGAGGCTTTGTTATACATTTCATTTTTTTGTGAATAAAAAGATGAAAGTAGGAAAAGAAATTTTAAAATGATGAAAATGATCATTGAGAGAGAGTTTATCTAACACCCTAGATTTTTGGCCTCTGAAAGTGTGAGTTTTGAGCTTACTGTCAGGTAAAGACTCACCTAAAAAGTTATGAAGACTCATTATAAGCTGTAGAAATCAAGTCATAGGAAAACCAGTTAGGAATGCCCAAGTTTCTGTCCTGAGTATGACATGGACCACACAAGTCATTGGGAGACATTATGAGTCGTTCGGTGAGACTCATGGTCCCACCAGTATGATGGTCTATTATTTTGCCATGACGATGACTAGCACCCTATGAGTCATCAGGTTTAATCATGATTCATGGTGTGGGACTCGTGACCCTGGCAGTAAGGTTGCCCTGAGTCACTTCCCAGACTATGAGTCTAGGCAGTGACTCGTATGTAGTCTTCACGAGTCGTGATATGACCCATAATGACTGGTGATAGTTTTTCCTATGTTTTAATTAGGGCTTTGGTTATTTATCCTCATTCCCAGTTATAACTCACGATATAAAATACCCTAAGGGACTCCATAACTCCTTATTACTTAATCATAAACTACTCTTTACTCTCTCAAATTTCCCAAGTCAAGAACAAAGCTAGGGTTCCTTAAGGTTGGTCATCTATGGCTTAAAGTGTGGTTCATTCTCCATAACTCTTGATATCTTAGGCATGTATATCTTCCCTAAATCTTGTATTTTATTCATTACATGTAATATTGATATTCATGAGGTTTTAAATGTTGATTTTGGAACTTAGGTTGAGGGTTTTGGATAATTATTGCTTGAATAGGGTTCCCATGATTTTATATGAATTGCTTATGCTTTCTTGATTATTTTTGAACTGATTGGGTTGATGGTCATGGTAATATGGGATGGGGGTCATGGAATTCCCCTAAATTAGTGATTTTTTGTCTTGGAATTGGTTTGGAAATTGTGTAACCTTAACCCACTTGCATAATTGGCTTTGAAACAAGGTTAATCACATGGTTTGGCTTACTATCCTAAACTATTGCATTGTATAAAAGGCTAAATGGAATACAAATGATTTTTTGAAGGCCTTGATGGCCATGTGTTGACTTAATTATAAACTACGGGGGTCGAGGCATTCCCTCAAGTTGATTTTTATAAACTACGGAGGTCGAGGCATTCCCCAAAAGTTGACTTGATAAATCACGGGGGTTGGGGTATTTCCCCAAGGTGATAAATAATTAGAATGGAATAATGATATTATTTTGCAAGCGTAATTGGTATGACGATATCAATAGTATATGACATAATGGATGATTCTTGGTTAATAAAAGAGAATGTGTAAATGTTTTAATTGGTCTTAAAGGGGGTTGTATAGTTAAGCCATAAAAGTGGAGGTCCTGAGGGACTGATACTAGAAACCCATATTTTCCAGCGTGAGGGTTGGTCATGATGACTGTGTGCTTGTGTCACACTTTATATATTTGTATCCTAGAATTGCATGAGGTGGGGGAATTCCCTGGCCTTTCTTGGATACCTCAGTTTATACGGTTAACACACACTGGGATCATTTTAGCAGGGTGAGAGCTGGACTCATATAAACTGTAGGTATAGATGACGATTTGATCTACACAGTCCAGGTCAATATTTTAACTCTCATGCTAAACCTTGTCCCTTATCTCAAAATATTATATATATATATATATGTAAATGATTATGTTCATATAGTTTTGGAATGATTTTTTTTGGACTGACTGATCATGCCATTATTTTATCTCTTCCCTGAATTACATGCTAGCGCTCACCCTGCTAATTGTCCCGGGATGTTGTATCTTCATGTGATGCAGGGTCTGAAGACACTTTTATTTTCTTGCATAGTGGTAGGTAATTTTTGGATTGTCCATGAGTTACTTTGAAGTGGTGATCATTCTCTAGAAATCCCTCATTTTATGATCCTATCTTTACTTATGTCTTAGACTATTTTGGTGGGTTTTTGGCTATGGTCGAGAGTATGTACCGACTTAGGATTATGTTTGGTTTCTTAGAGGCTTTTGTAGACAAAGTGTGGGTGGAGTGTGTTGTGGATTCTTAAATCCCTCTTATGAAACACACTGGGTTCTAGTCCTTGAAAATTTCTTTGGTTTTAAGTCTTCTGTTGATCATATAACTCACCATACAAGCCGTATGGTGAGGTTATTGGTCAAGTAACCCATGTCGTATGTTGTTCAGTGTTTGGTGGGTGAGTTTCTTGTGTGGTTACGATTTGGTGGGTACGAGTCATATGGTTGGTGATGGGTCGATTGGTTGATCATCCTTCACTTAATCTAAAATTTGGTAACTTAACTTAGATATGAGTATGAGTGGCTCACATGAGTCGTAAGGATAGGGTATGAGTTGTATAGTCTAACTCGTATATTGGACAGTGTCCAACCCCTTTTGATTTTGTTATAAGTACGAGTTAAGGGTACTTATCGTATGCTTGGGTACGAGTTGGTCTTGATAGTCATGTGTTGGATAGTGTTGGGGTCCAAGTGGCTATCTAGGGTACGAGTAGTGGGTACCACTCATATATTAGGGTACGGGTTGGGTAGGGTAGTCGTACCCACCTGCGGAAATTATTTTACAATTTAAGTTGGTGCTATTCTGGATATTTCCCCTCTTAACTGATACAAGTATGATCATGATCATGACACTTTTGAGTATTTTTGAAGACTAGTCACTAAAGGGCCCTTTTGTCATTTTATCTATTATTGTAATGTAGTATAAATAGAACATTGTAGTGTTTATTTCTTTAGTTGATCATTATTATTGAAGAATACTTCTCTTAGAGTGAGAGAGAGTCCAATTGAAACTAGGGCATAACATAAGGGTGGATTCTCTTGTGTGTTGCATTTTGCTTGATACGTTGGTGCTTGGGTGGTGGACGCCTCTCTTGTGTCAATTGTAAGAGTTAGGTGTTTGTTGTGTGAAGTTTTAAAGGTTCAAGAGTGGAATATTCTCTTGGGTTGTTAAGACTACATCAACACTTGTCTAACTACCTATCTTGTATCTTGTTTTAGTTTTGGCTTCTTGTGTTTTAATGTAAACCGTTTGTCCTTGTTGCTATTGTAATATTGTGGAGCTTCATCTTGTGTTGCTAAACTTGTTGTTGTCTAGCTGTTTTGGTGTATTAACACCTTGTATCCTCTTCTTTTTTGTTCTAAATAGTGAATCCGAGAGAGGTCCACATTTGGTCCACGATTTGTTGTGATTTGTGGACTGTTTTGGGATGTGATTTTGTGTTCCCTTGTTTGTTCTGTATTATTTGGTATCAGAGCAAGGTTTGATTTTGTTCCAACAAAATCAATCTTGGGATTGTTATCTTGAAAAAAAAAATTACTGTTCACTTTTTTAGGGTCTTTCAAAAAACTTGATTTTTGTGTGTTTCTAGTGTTAGATCTTGTTCTCTAACATTATAGGAGTTTAGGGTTCGAATTTGAGCTAAATTAGAGGTTATTTGAGCCATCCGCCAATGTTGAGCTTGAGTTTGAAGAAACTCGAAGGTGGGATCTCATTGTGGGAGGTTGTTTTGAAATAATGTGTGTTTTGTGTTGTAGGTTTTGCATTGTATTGTTGTGTGTGACGTTGCGGACTGATTTGGTATCTTGATTGGACCGTAACTTGAAGGGTTATTTTTTATACCACCACAATGGAACTCGAGGCTTCAAATGCTCAAACAATGGATAATAATGCCATCAATCTCATTTTGGCTCGCCTTGAAACTATGTCCCAAGATGTGGCTAGGTTGAATGTAGGTCTTGAGAAATTAGATATGGATGTGGCATCAATGAGTGGGAGATTAGAACGTGTGGAAAGCCAAAGAAGTCAACCTTCTACCCCTCAAAACATTTCCCCAATTAATACTCCCGAGACCTTGCACCAAATGCAATATACACCAATTGCCATAAATCAAACCAATCTTTTCTCCCGAAGCCGAGAACAAGATAGACCAAGCCATCCTCTACTCCACCAAGTCCAACAAGAAGGGCTTAGAACCTAAATACCATCACCAAATCCGAACCCTTCCATCCAAACTCCACTTGACCAAATCCCTCACTATCCAAATCCAATCCCGCCACTACAAGCTCCACTTAACCCAAATAGACCCATCCATGTTGAGGGATATGGTAGGGGAGGACAACATAATGGTTATGGGTCGTATGATGATGTTTACTTGAGGGAAAAAAGAATAAGGCGTAGACATGGGGAGTTAGGCCGAGAGGTGAAAAATGGCCACCCAAACCGAGATATAGGTCTTAATTCCATCAAAGTGAGCCTTCCAATTTTCAAAGGTGAGAGTGATACCGAAGCCTACCTTGCATGGGAGTCATCCTGTGACAAGATCTTCCAACTTAATGATCTCACCGAAGAAAAAAAAAAATTTATACTATAGCTCACTTCGAAGGGTATGCTGATACATGGTGGGAGTATGTTAAACGGTTTGGGAATGAGATAATTGGGGGACAACCTCCTCCTTGGTTTCGATTGAAGAACCTTATGCGATAAAGGTACTTGCACGAGACTTATAGGCATGAGCTCCTTGCTAAATTGTACAATTTGAGGCAAGGGAAAAAGAGTGCCATGGCTTACTATGATGAATTTTAACAATTGATGTCGAAACTTGACCATCAAGTAAGTCATGACACTGTACATTTCAAGGTTGGGTTAAACAAGGACATCTTCACTCGTATGACATTTTACAAATTCGACACCATAGATGGCATCTTCCATGTGGCTTTAGAGGTTGATAGGGAGCTCAAAGATAACTCATTCATGGCAACCCAACCCGAGGCCACCAAGGTTGTCCAAAAATATCCAATGTCACATGCAGTACATCAATGCTTCAAATGCCAAGGGTGGGGGCACAAGGCTAGTGAGTGCCCAAACCAGAGGAACGTGATCCTAAGGGAGGGAAAATTGTACTATCTTAGGGAAGAAGTAGTAATTGAATCTGCTAAGGTTGATGGCAAGCCTCAAGATGGAGAGTGAAAAAAGGTTAAAATGCAAGGCGAGGAAGATGTAGAAGATGTGTGGCCGTGTGAAGGAGATTGTGAAGTGCCTTTGTAAAAGAGGTGAGGTTATGAATTTGTGGGAAAATTTCTCTCAAGATGGAGAGGATGATACAAGTATGATCATGATCATGACACTTTTGAGTATTTTTGAAGACTAGTCACTAAAGGGCCCTTTTGTCATTTTGTCTATTATTGTAATATAGTATAAATAGAACATTGTAGGGTTTATTTCTTTAGTTGATCATTATTATTGAAGAATACTTATCTTAGAGTGAGAGAGAGTCCAATTGAAACTACGGCATAACATAAGGGTGGATTTTCTTGTGTGTTGTATTTTGCTTGATACGTTGGTGCTTGGGTGGTGGACGCCTCTCTTGTGTCAATTGTAAGAGTTAGGTGTTTGTTGTGTGAAGTTTTAAAGGTCTAAGAGTGGAATATGCTCTTGGTTTGTTAAGACTACATCAACACTTGTCTAACTACCTATCTTGTATCTTATTTTAGTTTCGATTTCTTGTGTTGTTAATGTAACCCGTTTATTCTTGTTGCTATTGTAATATTGTGGAGCTTCATCTTGTGTTGCTAAACTTGTTGTTGGCTGGCTGTTTTGGTGTATTAACACCTTGTATCCTCTTCTTTCTTGTTTTGGATAGTGAATCTGAGAAAGGTCCCCATTTGGTCCACGATTTGTTGTGATTTGTGGACTGTTTTAGGGTGTGATTTCCTGTTTCCTTGTTTGTTCCGTATCATTAACCCATCATGACCCCATGACCTAAAACACTATTGGGACTTCATTTACCCCATTATACTAATCTTAAGCACTCAAAAACTCTCTCAAATCTCTCTCAAGCTCTTGGGTTAAGCAAAGGCTAGGGTTTCCTTCAAGGTGGTCAATTAAGGCTCTAAAGGGTGATTTCTTTCTATCTTATTCATAATCTAAGGCCTGTTAGTCCTCCCTCATTGTTAGTTCAATTAAAGTTATGTTTTATGAATGGTTTTCTTGGCATAATTGTGATATGGTTTTAGGTTTGAATTTTATGTCGGTGGTTTTGATTATTAATGGTCGATTTATGTTTTCTCATGTTTTAACTTATGGTTTTCATATTATAAAGGTGGTTTGAACATGTGGTTGCATGGGAATGGTCAATTGGTACTTGATTTTGGTTTTGGAAACTATAAGCCCTCAACAAGTTTGTTAAAGTGCCTATAAGAATGCTTTTATTACAATAGTTGGACTTTTATTGAAAACTTTGCATGGTATAATATGATAATGGAACCTAAATTGGTTAAATGGTCTAATGGCTAAATTATAAGGCCTTGGTGTCCATGGCTTTGATTAAAAACCTTGTGGGGTACACAAGAATCCCCCAAGTGAATCTAATAATGGACTTATGAGGTATATGGAAATCCCCTAAGTTATTGGCTAAGGACATTTCTTGCATGTTATAGTTGGTATGACGATACCACTTCTTATAGCCTTGATTAATAGTACATGGAATTGGTGGTTTGGTTGTGTTCTAATGATTTTAATTGGGTAATAATGGCGGGTTGTGATAGCTAACTGTGAAAGTATGAGTCCAATAGACGGACACTAAAAACTCATGTTTCCTGACATGAGGATTGGTCATGGAGACCATGTAATTGTAGGGTACACGAGAATCCCCTAAGTTATACTTGTATATATGTATCATGGAGGGTGAAAGGTACATAAGAATCCCCTGCCCCTATGATATCTCTGGTACGTACAGCTACACGTACTGGGGCCCATTCAGGGGATAACACTGGATCTATATGGGTGGGTGGTTCTAGGATGGTTAAGCTACAAAAACCCAAGTTAATGGTTTTAAATGCATTCTAAACTCAGTTCCCTTCTCGGCATGACTTTTATCTCTCTCTATATATATATATAGATATAGATATAGATATATAGATATACATAGATAGATAAATAGATATATGGATGTGAATGCATATGGTTATTTACTTGGTTTTAAATATTAGCATTACTTTACCCTTATCTTTAGTGAATTCTAGTGTTCACCCACTAACCCATCTTTGGGCGATATATCCTTACGCAATGCAGAAGCCATCCATGCTACTCCTCCTGCTCAGTGATCGAATTTGGGAACATCTTATAGTTTGATTGAAGTGGTGAGCTTTCATACTCCGGAAGGCTCCATTTCATGTTATGGTCTTGTCTTCATACTTTGGTTATTTCTTAGACTTTGGTTTTGGCTATTATCGGGGGCATGTCCCGACCGGATACTATTTTACTTTCGAATAGAGAATTTGTAAGACTACTATGGGTTGGTATAGGTGGTGTCAGCATTGGTGTCAGCCTTGGCATTGGTATTGGTATTATGGCTGATAACGATTGACTATATTTGATTTATGATTATTCTATTTTGGTAGGTTATATATATATGTTTGGAATTTATCCAAATTAAGGTGTAGGGTGGTTATGTTTGTGTATTGGGGGTGGTCTCCAATCTCAGTGGGGCTTGAGGCACCCAACATGACTAGGCTCGGGTTTGGGTCATGTTTGCTTTGTATCAAAGCCCTAGGTTCATGGCCAATTAGGAGTCCACAAAGCCGTGTTGAGTAGATTTTTTTAAGGGTGTGTAGCATGCCACACTCATAAGAGAAAGGCTACAAGGCATTAGGAATGTTTCTCTTCTTGTGTTCTATTTCAAGGTTGGAGTCTAAGTCTTGGAATCTTCTTTAATTCTTGTTTGTTCTCTTTTCAAATCATGTATCGATGATCTAAAGTTCACAAAAACTCCTCTGTCCTAACTGGGGACATTATTAATGGGACATGCTCTACTCATGTGATCCATACTTGGTCTAGGGATCTAGCTCGAGATCATTTTGGAGTTCCATCAATTCCCTCTAGTCTTTCTCAGACTCCTTGGGTTGATGTGAGGAATGCTGGATTTTGTTAGTCTATTCATATGTTGGCACAGTTGGTAGCTACTCAGTCTGAGTGTGATCTTCCTATTACTCCATCTTCTGAGGCCATAAGGGTTGGCTAGTTCTTGAGGTTGAACCCTTTGACCTTTATGAGTGCTAAGGTAGAGGAGAATTCTCAGGGTTTTCTAGATGAGATAGGAAAGATTTTCAAGGTTATATATGCCACAAATATGGAAGGGGTTGAGTTTGCAGCCTACCAGCTGAAAGATATGGCATACCAAGGTACGAGGAATGGGATCAGGCAAGGGGTAACACTGATAAGTCATCACTGTGGGAGGATTTCTCTAATGCATTTTTGGATTGCTTCTTTCCTTGGGAGCTAAGGAAAGTAAAAGTGGGGGATTTTTTTAATCTGAAGCAAGGAAAGATGTCGGTCAAGGAATATGCCTTGAATTTTCACAAGTTATCTCAATATACTTTGGAGATGGTATCTGGTATGAGGGCCCAGATGAGGAAGTTTGTTTTGGGACTGTCTCATAAGTTGATCCTTAAGAATAAGGTTGTCTTGTTGATCAAGGATATGGATATATCTAGGTTGGTTATGAACATATAACAGGTAGAGAAAGAGAAAAAAAATTAGGATAAGTTAAGTGAGAGTTAGGGAAAGAAGTTTAAGTTTTTGAGCAGGATGGTGGTCAAAAGTAGAGTAGCAAGGATGGTGGTAAGTGGCCCAAGAAAAAGAGGGGCAACTCTGGGTCTTATTCCATGGCTAATGCTCCCTACCCAAAGTCGTTGAGTGATAGGTGTTTCTATGGTGGCATAAGCTCCAGTGCATAGGGTGCCCAATCTCAATCTAGTGTGGCTCAGTCAGCTCCATCGTGTCCTCTATAAAGGTTTTATTTTCACTTACATTGAGGTTTTTGTGATGAGGGAAGGACAAGTGCTTCTTCTACGGTCATCTAAGCCATATGCTTAGAAATTGTCCTATTGGTAAGGTTGTCTCTGGGGTAAATAAGGTTTCGGTTTCTTTGTCTTTAGATCTAGCACCAAAGGGTGCACCATCTAGTTCTGGCAATGGTCGGAACCATTTTTATGCTCTAACTACTCGACAGGAGTCCAAGACATCATCTGATGTCGTGACTGGTATATTGCAACTCTTTTCTTGTAATGTATATTGTCTACTTGATCCGAGGTCCACTCTCTCTTATGTGACCCTCTTTGTGGTTGTGCATTTTGGTTTTTGGTCCCGAGTGTATTTCGGACCCTTTTTCTATTTCTACCCCAATAGGTGACTTTGTGATTTCTATAAGAGTCTATAGGGGGTGGTATTTGTTGGTAGTAAAGAAACTTTAGTAGATTTTTTTAAGTTAGATATGGTTGATTTTGATGTCATTTTGGGGATAGATTGGTTTCACTCATGCTATGCATCCTTAGATTGTCGATGTCATTTTGGGGATGGATTGGTTACACTCATTCTATGCGTCCTTAGATTATCGGACCTATAGGGTTGTCTTTAAATTTCCTAATGAGCCTGTTATTGAGTGGGAGGGTGGTTCCCTAACTCCTATGGATAATTTTATATTATATCATAGAGCTTGGAGATTAATTTCCAAGGAGTGTCTCTATTACTTGGTTCGGGTTAAAGATTTCAACTCGGAGGGTCCTTCTTTACATTCGGTTCTGGTGGTGAATTAATTTCCAGAGGTCTTCCTTGATTACCTTCCTGGTGTTTCTCCTGATAAGGAGATTGAGTTTGGGATTGATCTTGTTCCAGACACTCGTCCAATTTTTATTCCCCCTTATAGAATGGCTCCAGCTGAGTTGAAGGATCTTAAGAAAAAATTCAAGGATCTTTTGTACAAGGGTTTCATCCATCCTAGTGTGTCCCTGTGTAGTGCACCGGTGTTGTTTGTACATAAGAAGGTTGGTTCCCTTCAAATGTATATTGATTACCAGCAGTTGAATAAGGTGACAATAAAGAATAAGTACCCTCTTCCAAGGATAGATGACTTGTTTCATCAGTTGTAGGGTGCCAAATTCTTTACCAAGATTGATCTTCAATTTGGGTACCATCAGTTAAATATTAGCGAGGAGGATTTCCCTAAGACTGCTTTTTGTACTTTGTATAGGCATTATAGGTTTCTGGTTATGTCTTTTAGGTTGACCAATGCCCCAGCAGAATACATGGATTTGATGAATAGGGTTTTCCATCAGTTTCTGGATCTGTATATTATTGTCTTCATAGATGACATTCTGGTGTACTCTAAGAGTGAGGTGGATCATATTGATCACCTCCGTGTTGTGTTGTAGACCTTGAAGGAGCGGCAGATATAGGCAAAATTCTCTAAATATTGGTTGAGTGATGTCACTTTTCTAGGTCATATTATTTTAGTGAAGGGATCATTATGGATCCGCAAAAGGTTGTAGTGGTTAAAAAGTGGCCTAGACCCACGACTCCAACCGATATTTGGATCTTTTTAGATTTAGCTGGTTATTACAGGTGGTTTGTGGAAATTTTTTCTTCTATAGCTGCCCCATTGACTAAGTTGACTCAGAAGAAGGTAAAGTTCTTGTGTTCTGATGTGTGTGGGGGTAGTTTTGAGAAGCTAAAGGATAAGCTTACTTTGGCTCCGATTTTGACTTTACATAAAGGTACTAATGGGTTTGTGGTTTCCTTTGATGTGTCCTGAGTTGGCTTGGGCTGTGTATTGATACAGCATGGTAAGGTAATAACCTATGCTTCCAGGCAGTTAAAGGTGCATGAGAAGAATTATCTTACTCGTGATATGGAGTTGTTAGTTATGGTATTCGCATTGAAAATCTAACGCCACTATTTGTATGGAGTGCATAAGTATATCTTTTTGGAACATAAAATCATATAGTATGTATTCACTCAGAAAGAACTTAACCTTAGGAAGAGAAGATGGCTTGAGCTTTTCAAGGATTATGACATGAGTCTTCACTACCATCCAGGTAAAGCTAATATTGTTGTTGATGCTCTAAGAAGGTTGCACAGGGGGAGTCTAGATCATGTGGATAAGGAGAAGCGGGAGTTGGTGAAAGATATGCACTATTTGTCTAACCTTGGGGTTCGTCTCTTGGACTCTAAGGATAGTTATGTGTTCGTTCAGAAGGTGGCCCAGTCATCTCTTGGTGCTGAAATCAAGGAGAAGTAGATGTTAGATCCTGTCTTGTTAAGGATTAAGGGTGATATTGGTGGGCGGAAGGTGCTTGCCTTCTAGATAAGTGGTGATGGTACCTTGCGGTACCAAGAGAGGTTATGTATTCCCAACATTGATGATTTATGAGAGAGGATCTTGGCGAAAGCATATGAGTTGTTCATCCTAGTTCGACGAAGATGTATCATGACCTTAAGGAGATGTATTGGTGGAATATTATGAGGAGGGATGTGGCTGATTTTGTAGCCAAGTGAATGGTGTTTCAACAAGTGAAATTTGAGTAGATGAGGCCTGGAGGATTGTATCAGGAAATTTAATTGCCTGAATAAAAATGGGATGCTCAACCCACTCGTACCCTAGGTATGGATGGGGGGGTCGTACCCTCCTGCGTGAAATTAATATAGTTAAGTTGAGGGTAATCTGGACATTTCCCCTTATAACTCCTTGGGACCCCATGACTTAAAACACCTTTTTGGGGCTTCATTAACCTATTTTAAATTAATCAAACACTCTAAACTCTCTCAAAATCACTCAAGGCTCTTTGGTTAAGCAAAAGCTAGGGTTTCCTTCAAGGTGGTCAATTGAGGCTCATAGGGGTGATTTTTTCTCATCTTTTTCTCAATCTAAGGAAAGATACTTATCCCTCATTGTTAGCTCCAACTAAAGGTATATTTTATGAATTATTTTCATGGTATAAATGTTTTATAGTTTTGTGTTTTCAAATATTTGTTGGGTTTTGCTTATGACGGTTGGTTATGGTTTTCCCATGTCTTTTACTTATGGTTTACATGTTTTAATAGTGGTTTTAACAATTGGTTGCATGGGAATAGTTAATTGGTATTTGGTTTTGGTTTTGGAAATACTATACCCCCAACATATTTGATAAAATGCCTATGAGAATGCTTTTACTATATTGTTGGAGAATGTTTTTACTATATTTTTGGACTTTTAATGGAACTATTGCATGGTTTAACTTGGTAATGGAACCCTAAATGGTTTGGGATAGTTAAATGGTAAGGTCTTGGTGGTTATGGTTAGATTGAAAGCCTTATGGGGTACAAGGGAATCCCCCAAGCAAACTTAATAATGAAACACCTCTGGGGTACATGGGATTCCTCCAAGTCAACTTAATAATGTAATCTATGGGTACATGGGAATCGGTTAACTTTAAAAGGTCAGCTAAGGACATTACTTGCAAACTATAGTCGGTATGATGGTACCACTACTTATAGCCTTGGTTAATAATAAATAGATTTGTGTTTTGGTTGTGTACTAATGGTTTTAAATAGGCAATAATGGTGGGGTGATGTTGGGCGTATTTATACGTCTAAGCAGCATAACTTACCCATGTTTTAGCTAAGTTTTGAGGATAAAATACATAATTCCTGCACTTTTAGTCTACTTTCAATTAAGTGAGCTGACCTATGTGATTAGGATGTTTTTCAGGTACTAATGCGGAAGATTTCAGCACTTTGGGGACCTGTGGACAGCAAAGGAAAACTTCACATAAAAGGGAAGGCAGCTTTTGGACTAAATGTGATGCATGGGAACTTTTTTTCGGGCAAACTCAACATTTTTAAATAGTTAAGGATGCAGTAGCAACTTAGTAGAGAAGATTGTTATTAAAAACCTTATTGCTGAATTTTCAACCATTATTCAAATAATTCAGATTCTGTAATATTTTTGGAGAGCAGAAAATGGCTTAGCTTGAGCAACGGAGAGAGAGAAACACGTTCCTCTCTTATTGTCGCTAGTCATCTCCATCGCCGAGATTGTTCTAAGTTTTGGTATGATGATTATGTCTATTTTGATTTCCGTTGTATTCATGAGTAGCTAAACTTATCTGTTAGGGTTATGGAAACCTTGTAGTATACTCTCTATTGCTATGGGTTTGTGAATTTATGATATGTAATGCACTTATATCATTACTCTCTTCATTATAATTGAATTCTCGTGGTTGCAAACATAGGGAATACGCCATTATAGCAATAACTTATTCGATAGAAAAGTTGTTGTTTGGAAAAGAGAGTGTGACAAGAAATTAGGGTTTCCAACCTCTAGTTTACACGTTAATGCCCTAGCAGGATTAACTACTTGGAGAGTTCGTATAAGTTGTTGTACACTTTAGGTTCGAGAGAACTAAGGTGAATAAATCCTTGATGGTTGAAAAATACTTGGATTTAGAATTAGAATACGTCTCTCTATAAGTGCATGCATGTATAAAATTCGTATTACCCATAGTTAATATAGAAGTAGAAGCTACAAGGTGGACATAACCCTAACTTGTCATTCTCTGTGATCAATTACTTTTACATATATCGTCTCATTCGTTACACTAATAGTACTATTGTGCACTTAAACCAAAACCCCTTTATCTTGGAATCTTCGACCAACAGTCTAATAATAATCGCAATACTTAGTGATCATAGTATTCCCCGTGGGATTCGACACCCAATCCAATTGGGTTCTATATTTGATAGCGACCGCTTACGCTTTCTAACGAGAGTTGTAATTTGGGCGTATCAAATTTTGGCACCGTTGCCGGGGAATACGGTTGACAACTAAGTTTGTGATAGTTAATAGACCCTTTGGTCAAAGATTCTCAAATTTTACTTTTTGTTTGTTGTTTTTATTTTGTTCAGGTTTAGTGGAGTGTATACCAAATACACAAAGTTCTGGTCATCCCTTATTACCTATAAATCCTGAACCACATCTTATTGGCAGAATGTATGCACAACGAAACCTTGAAAGGATGGCTACTCAACAGGAGCAGGCTAGATTAGCTGCATTGGCAGCTGCGCAAGTACATCAACAGAATGCTGATAACCCAGGTCGGGAAACAAATCTTGATGATGAGGACCTGGGTGATGATGAGTTATTAAATCCAAGGCATGCAGATGATGTGGCTGCACCTGTGAACAGGAATGTCAATAGAGATCATCAAGCTAGAATGAGACCTGAACGCCGAGCTATGCAGGTTCTTTTTTATGATGATGATGACGATTTGGATGGGGCTGGTGCCACAGGGGCTATTATTCCTCCGCCCTTGGCACCCGGAGCCAAGTTCAATATCACTAGCACCATGATCCAGCTATTGCAACTCAAGGGGTTATTTGGTGGACTTGCAGGCGACGATCTAAATATGCATCTGATTAATTTTATCTCAACATGCAAGTCGTTTGACAATCCAAGAGTTGGACAGAATGCGATCCGGCTGCGCTTATTTCCATTGTCTCTATCTGGAGAGGCAACTCTATGGTTAAACGGGCTAACTCCTAACTCTATTACCAATTGGAGGCAACTGAAAGACGTTTTCCTAGAAAGATTCTTTCCGCCATCCAAGAGAGCACAATTAAGAGATGAGATAAGCAATTTTCGACAGCTTCCAACTGAATCTCTCCACAAAACATGGGAGAGGTTCAAGAAGAAGCTTATGCGGTGCCCAAATCATCAGATGACAAATATCCACTTGATGGAAATATTATATAGGGCTTTGAACTCAGTGACTAAGCCAGTGGTTGATAATGTTGCGGGTGGGTCATTCATGGACCTTACTTTTATTGAGGCATGTGATATGCTTGATCGTATGACAAAGCAGAGTAGATCTTGGCATACCAGGGATTCTGAGGTAGCAAGCTCTACTGTATCTATTGGCATGACGGCAGAACAGAGGCGAAGAGAAGAGGAACGTGACCAGGATATGGCTTATATGAAAACGCAGATGGACCTTCTTACCAAGCATTTATTATCAGGGAAGATAGAAAAGGTCAAAGCTATTATATCACAGGGAAGAGATGACTCTGATTCTGAGGAAGAAGCTAATTACTTGAATAATCAGGGGGTTTCTGAGGCAATGTCCAAGGAAACCAAGGTCGGAACTATTATGAAAAATCCGTATACAAGGACCGAGACCAAGGGAGTTGGAAGAATAAGACTGACAGGAGTGGTTTATATGTTCCTCCTGGAAATCGTGAAGCTGTTGCATCTGGCTCTGGGAAGATGTCCATGGAGGACATGATGGCTAAGCTGTTGAAAGGAGTGGAGGCAACCAACACGGGAGTAACTGAGGTAAAAAATGATTTGTCCTCAATAAATCAACTGGTTGACTCACATTCCACTGCAATAAAACAGATGGAACAACAAATGAGTCAACTATCAGCGGCATTCAATCAAAGAAAAGCTGGCACTTTACCTAGTGACACTGTGCAAAATCCAAGGAATGATGGATCATGTTTGTCTATTACTACCAGGAGTGGTAAGGTGTTGGAAAATCCATCCAAAGGCAAGCCGGTGGTTGATAATATAGAAGAGAATGTTATTAAAGCAGATTGTGATGATTCTGTAGAAGCTGAAAATCAGAATGAGAACGTTCATGATACTACACCTAGATGTCAGCAGTCTGAAAAGATTGATAATGGGAAGCAAAATAAAAAGGAAGTGGTGGAGAAAACTCTTCCAAATCCACCACCACCTTTTCCTCAAAGACTAAAGAAGAAGGCTGATGACACCAGGTTCAGTAAATTCATGACCATGTTGAAGCAGCTGACTATTAATGTGCCTTTGGTGGAGGCACTGGAGAAGATGTCAGGGTACGCCAAATTCATGAAGGACCTTTTGACAAAGAAAAGGGCAGCAAGCTATGAACTGGCAGATAATTTTCATCATTGCAGTGCAATTTCCATGAGGTCTTTTGTACAGAAGAAGGCAGATCCTGGTGCTTTCACTATTCCTTGCACGGTTGGATCTTTGGATTTTGCTAAGGCGTTGTGCGATTTGGGGGGTAGCATTAATTTGATGCCACTATCCATTTATAGACAGTTGGGGTTGGGAGATCCTACACCAACCAACATGCGGCTCATAATGGCAGATAGGTCAGTAAAATGACCTGTTGGTATCTTATATGATGTACTAGTGAAGGTTTCTACCTTTATTTTTCTTGCAGACTTTGTTATTTTGGATTGCGAGGTGGATTCTGAAGTTCCCATAATCTTGGGTCATCCTTTCCTCGTAACAGGAAGTGTGTTTATTGATTTACGAGCAAATGAGCTTTTATTTCAGATGAATGACGAAGTGGTACGTTTTGATGTATGCAAATCAATGAAGCAGCCCAAAGATATGAATGTGTTCTCTGTAGATGATGTTTATTATGAGGATGAGAAGGAATTATCTTCAGAGAAGCAGCTTACTGTTGAGCCATTGGCTACTGTGCTTTTGAACTTTGAGCGTGAGGATGTTGAAGAGTACGAAGAAACTATCTGTGCTCTGACAGGAATGGGGTCATATTCATATGCCCCTAAGAAGCTGGATCTTGACCTTAAGAATTGACCTTCACCACCAGCAAAGCCATCCATTGAAGAGCCACCAGTGCTAGAGTTAAAAGAGCTACCCAGTCATCTAAAGTATGCGTTCTTAGGAAGTGGAAATACACTGTCGGTTATAGTTGCTGCTGATTTAGGTGAACAACAAGTAGCGGCTCTCATCTCTGTTCTGAAGAGGTACAAGAGAGCCATTGGTTGGACTATTGCTGATATAATTGGTATCCCTCCCGGGATATGTATGCACAAGATTCAGCTCGAGGAAGATTGCATGCCCACTATTGAGCATCAACGTCGTCTGAATCCACCTATGCAAGAGGTGGTGAAGAAAGAAATCATAAAGTGGTTAGATGCAGGGGTGGTGTATCCAATCTCAGACAGTAAATGGGTGAGTCCGGTACAATGTATGCCCAAGAAAGGGGGCATGACAGTAATCGCAAATGAAAAGAATGAGCTAATTCCACTCAGACCTGTCATAGGGTGGAGAGTGTGCACGGATTACCGGAAGCTGAATTCGTGGACGTTAAAGGATCACTTCCCAATGACATTCATGGATCAAATGCTTGATCGATTAGAAGGGAAGGAATGGTTCTGTTTCTTAGATGGTTATTCCGGATATAATCAGATTTGCATTGCTCCTGAAGATCAGGAGAAGACCACTTTTACACGCCCATATGGTACTTTTCCATTCAAACAAATGCCATTTGGGCTATGTAATGCACCTGCCACTTTTCAGTGGTGTATGATGTCCATTTTCTCTGATATGGTTGAAGACACCTTGGAGGTGTTTATGGATGACTTTTCGGTTGTAGGTGAGTCATTTGAATCATGCTTGGCAAATCTGAGTATGGCTTTGCAGAGATGTGTTGAATTTAATCTGGTGTTAAATTGGGAAAAGTGTCATTTTATGGTTAAGGAAGGCATCGTCAAGTCTCTGAAAAGGGAATTGAGGTTGATCGAGCCAAGATTGAAGTTATCGAGAGACTACAACCTCCAATTTATGTAAAGGGGGTTCGTAGTTTTCTCGGTCATGCAGGTTTTTATCGGAGGTTTATTAAAGACTTCTCCAAGATTGCTAGCCCATTATGCAAACTTTTGGAGAAGGAGGCAAAGTTTTACTTTGGTGAAGAGTGCTTGAAGGCATTTGAATGCCTCAAAGGAAAGCTAGTTGAAGCTCCTATTATTGTAACACCCGATTGGTCTCTACCTTTTGAAGTTATGTGTGATGCAAGCGGGGTAGCCTTGGGTGTTGTACTTGGTCCAAAAAGAGAAAGGCTATTTAATCCAATCTACTATGCGAGCAAGGCCTTGAATGGAGCACAAAATAACTATACCATCACTGAACAAGAGCTTCTAGCAGTTGTTTATGCTTTCGAAAAGTTCCATGCTTACTTGTTGGGAACCAAAGTAGTGGTTCATACAGATCATGTGGCTCTAAGATATCTAATGGAAAACAAGGATGCTAAGCCAAGGCTAATTAGGTGGGTGTTACTGCTTCAAGAATTCGATTTCGAGGTAAAGGATAGAAAAGGTTGCAAAAACCAAGTAGCTAATCATCTATCTAGACTTGAGAGTGAGAACATAGTGCAAACCGACCTTGATATTGATGATGCATTCCCCGACGAAGATATTCTAGCAACTATGGTGGAAGACTTACCGTGGTATGCAGACTTTGCTAACTACGTGGTAAGTGAAGTGATTCCTGAGCATCTCTCCTTTCATCAAAAGAAAAAATTCATGCATGATGTGAAACATTACTTCTGGGATGAGCCTTATCTTTTTCAACGATGTGCTGATGGTATTATTAGGCGATGCATCCCAGATGAGGAGGTGCCTAGCATACTGGAAGAAAGTCATACTTCCCAAGTTGGGGGTCATGATGCAGGTGATCGGACGGCCAGGAAAGTACTGCAAAGTGGTTACTATTGGCCTTCATTATTCAAGGATGCCTGCGATTTTGTAAGAAGATGTGATCAGTGTCAGAGGCAAGGCTCTATCTCAAAGCACCATGAGATGCCCATGTCTAAAATACTTGAAGTAGAGTTATTCGATGTCTGGGGTATTGATTTCATAGGCCCATTTGTGAGTTTATTTGGGATGAAATATATCCTAGCTGCTGTGGACTATGTATCCAAATGGGTCGAAGCAGTCGCGCTAGCTGATAATGAAGGTAAGAGTGTCGTAGCGTTCTTAAAGAGAAATATCTTCTCTCGTTTTGGGGTACCTCGTACCATCATAAGCGATGGAGGATCACATTTTTGCAACAAGCTGTTCAGAGCCGTATTGGTAAAGTATGGGGTTAAGCAACATAAGGTAGCTACACCGTACCACCCACAAACTAGTGGGCAGGTAGAGGTTTCAAATCGGGAGATCAAGTTGATCCTTACTAAGACTGTGAATGCCAGCAGGAAAGATTGGTCTAGAAAGTTGGACGATGCCTTATGGGCATATAGGACCGCGTTTAAAACACCAATTGGCATGTCACCATACCAACTAGTTTATGGAAAGGCTTGTCACTTGCCAATTGAGCTAGAACATAAAGCAATGTGGGCACTGAAGCAGCTTAACCTGAATTGGGATGATGCGATTAATATGAGATTGGGACATCTGAATGAGATGGATGAATTCCGTCTACATGCGTACGAAAGAGAAGATCTCTACAAGGAAAGGATGAAAAAGTACCATTATCGGAGGATTATCCAACTAAACTTTCAGAAGGGCGATTTGGTACTTCTTTTCAACTCCAGACTGAAGTTGTTTCCAGGTAAGTTGAAATCTAAATGGTCTGGTCCATTCAGAATCAGCCAAGTTTACTCATCTGGAGTAGTGGAGTTAGAAAACAATGATGGTGGTGTCTTTAAGGTGAATGGCCAAAGAGTGAAGCTATATATCGGTCCAACCGATTCAATAAAATGTATAGCCACCATATATCTCGATGAAGTCTGAGTACTTGAGATAACTATGTCGTGCCGCGACAATAAATCAAGCGCTATATGGGAGGCAACCCATCATTTTAATCATTTTTGTTTCACTAGGAGTTTGTTTTTGATAAATAAAAATTCAAAAAGTAGAGTCGATCCACGACCAAAACTAAGGCGCTTGGTGGGAGGCAACCCATCCTTCTAATCATTTTTGTTGTTTTTGATTAAGTGTAGGTGCAAGACGTACAAAGGAGGAGATTAGTCCAAAATTTTGATTTGAAAGTGAGCCATGCCAATGGTAGTAAGTCTAGGAATGGTGGAGCAAAGGCCATAGGCTAGGCGTCGCCTATGCCAACATAGGCAATAGGATAGGCGCCGCCTATGCCAACATACGCAATGAGCAAGGCGTCGCCTATACTATTTCCTATGCTCACTGCCTCACATAGGCGATGGGCAAGGCGCCGCCTATTCCAACATAGGCAATGCTATAGGCGCCGCCTACTTATGTTTTTTGCCTACTAACCCGTTTGTAAATAGATCAAACTGACCCATGGCTCATCCATTGAATAGACCCTCTACCTTTGAACACCACTCAATTATTTGTTGAACCTAGGCGCCGCCCAAGCTCCCTTATCCTCTCCAAGTTTTCCTCTTTTCTCATCTAATCTTGCGAAATCACCTTCCCGATCTATCACCAAGTAAGTTGTTCTTTTATATTCTGTAGTTGTTGCAGTGCTAGGCTTATAATGGTTAATTAGATTTTAAAGTAGTGCTTGGTGATGAGAATATGGTTGGTTTGTTATGATGCATCTCATTGAGTGAAAGGATTCTTGTGGGTATTCTTGACTTTACTCCGGCATGTATTGTTTGGTATTCACTGTCATAATTTTTTTATGGAGTTAAAATTTTGAAGTTAATGCATAATTTTGAGAGTTGTAAGCTTGAATGTTTGAATGACTCGTTCATCGATGTAATGATCATGATTGACAACAAGCATAAGATGGTGTGATTATTTCTATGCTTATAGTATGATAAGATTTCTATGTGGTAGTCTTGTTCAAAGATTGCATTGCTCCAATGAAATAAAGTTGAAAATGATAGTCAAGATTACATGACCATTGTGTGTTGCTTCTCTATATCAAACTGAGAAATTATTATGTAAAGTGAAGGGTTGAAAGTGTGACTGCGCTATTAATGTTGTTGGAACATACCACCTAAATGTATGTCGATGAAGTCTGAGTAATTGACATCACTCACTCAATTAGTTTGTGCAAACAAATTAAGTGTGGGGTGGTGCCATCACTATTTTCTTTTTCGATTATAGTAAATCTTCCGAAATAAAACTAACATGACTCTATTGTGATCTCAGGTAACATGGCTCTGACAGGACGACAGGGAAAGGAGAAAGCATCCACCTCACAAAAAGGTCAGAAAAGGTCAAGAAAAAACTAGGCTGATTCCTCCTCTCTTTAAGTGCCTCGACGCACTTTTGGGATCAAGTGGGTTCTGGAGGAGGAAGGGAAGGAATGTTATAGGAACAATAAAGTGAAGAAATATGTTCATGTGGATTTGATACAGAAGGAAAGTTTAGCAAAGAGAGACCCCCGCATTTTGGCTAAAATCATGGCACTAAATCTTGACTTTATCTTTCGAGATATGGGGGAATGCAATCTTGATTTGACTCAAGAATTTTATGCCAACTGGTCCCCAAAGACTACCGGAAGTGAAGTAAAGATTCGGGGCCAAGTCTTGCAATTGAACGCTGATTTCTTCAACTCTTTCCTGGGTACTCCAAGTGTGGATCAATCACCACTCAAGGAGCTTTACCACAGACCTCCCTACAGAGCCATCAGACATATGTTGTGTGGATCAAGGTCCATGACCCGGTGGACTCGTCACAAAGATAATGGGCGTCACAATACTTACCCATATGCTTCTTTGAACAGAGAAGCTCGCATATGGTTAAGAATAGTCAATTCTTGCTTGATTCCTGGGAAACAATACAATAAGATTATGCGTGATCGAGTCTGCTTGGTATATGCTCTAATGAAGAATGCTCCCATCAACATTGGTGCGGTTATACGATCGTCAATGCGAAAAGTAAGGCTGCACAAAAGGTCCCATTTTAGTTTCAGCAATTTGTTGACTGCAATCTTAAGAAAAGAGCACATTGAGGAGGAGCCAGTAGAACATAAGTTGCCACATAACCCGAAGAAGGTAGACCTCACGAAAATCAAAGAGTCAGAAATTGGTCAAGGCATCACCCTTACCACTGCTGAGAGACATGCTCGAGATGAAAGTTTTTTTTGCCATCTGTATGGCATGACTAGGTTTACCATGATGAATGGGGGTCGTGTGCCGACTGATGTAGAGCTTTGGCAGTTGGACTATGACTACCCACTTAATGAGTATGCTCGGGCCATGTGTGGAGTGGGGGTAAATTTTGAGGAACCTCTAGATGATGATGTGCCGACAGACGATGATCACCGACTGCTAGACTTTGATGTGGAGGACAACTCTGATGATGACGACTCTGATGATGATTCTGATGCAGGGGGTATGACCCCGGATATAGAGGAGGAGTCTGACTAATCAGGTTTTGCTTATTTATTTACACTGAGGGTAGTGTGTTCTGTCTAAGTGTGGGGTGCGGGTATATGTTTGTTGTATTGTGTACTGCTTGCCTACATCTATTCTTAGTTGTTTGATTTAGTCGTAGTTAGTTAGTTTTAATTAGTCAGAAAATGCATGAAATTGTTCTGATAGACGGCATGGCATTATAACAAGAATTTGTGTTGAATCACTACTATTGAAACATTTAGACTCTAAGTTGTGACTCACTGTGTGATAATTGTTTGTGGTTTAATTCATTCATCTGTTGGGTTAAGAATCTGTAATGCTCCCAATTAAGTTGACCATGTGCCATGTGTGTGTAAGGTTATTGTATATTCTTTATTGCGACTGGTGCTAGAACTTGCCTAGTGTGTGTGTGAAGCAAAATAAAGCTTGTGAGTTTAGGAGATGATTTAGGCATTTCTTTGGCAGCCCTGATTTTGTTTATCTTCTTTTTACCTACCTTTGTACATTTAGTGAACACCCTTTGAGCCTTTAGCTATTTTCTTTGGCAGCCTCATATGTAGCCTAATCCAATTTTTTTAAGACCATAATTTGATCCAAAAGATCCTAAGCGCTTTAAATTGTAGAATCAAGTTGAGTAAAGAGTGTGGCAAAATAAAATGAAAATGGTGAAAGTGATGCCCCAAATTTTAGTTATTGATACATGAAAATATGTGATCGAGGGTGGCTATCATAGGGATGTTAAATAAAAAAAATAATAATAAAAAGAGAGTTGTATATTCCCATCATTATGTTCTGATTGAATAACAAAATGGGTGAAAGGGGGTTGGTGGATGAAAGGAAGATAGAGTGGTTGTTAAAAGTTAGTGTAAATGGCATAATGTTGTGTATTAAAGCGCTTAGGGAACGTAGTCACCATTTCTGGCCAAAATAGTCCTACATGTCCCTTAGCCTACATTACAACCCGTAAAGACCTATTTGATCCTAACCTTAGCATTCTGATATTAGTGGAGCATTACACTAAGGGCAAGCATATGGTCATCAGTTGTAATCTAAGAATTCTTTGTGAGAGTGAGAGAAAGCAAAGTCTTATACCCATGTTTCTGAAAAATGCAAAACTATGAGTGATTATAGGTAACATTTTGTGTGAGCGCACATGGTTGATGATTGTTGGGAAGTTTTATATGATTTTTTTTGGCTTAACTTGTGTATACGAATCAACCATCCTAATGAGTCTATGTTGGAGGGTGAGTTGTTTCTAGAAATGATCAAGAAATCTACTCTTTGTTAATAATTGTAGTGTATGTCTTGTTGGAAATTTTGTGTTGCTCTTGTAAATTCTAGTTAGGTGTTTGCATGGATGTAATATTTTGTTCGAGGACAAACAAAGCTTTAAGTGTAGGGTGGTGATGTTGGGCGTATTTATACGTCTAAGCACCATAACATACCCATGTTTTAGCTAAGTTTTGAGGATAAAATACATAATTTCTGCACTTTTAGTCTACTTTCAATTAAGTGAGTTGACCTATGTGATTAGCATGCTTTTCAGGTACTAATGCGGAAGATTTCAGCACTTTGGGGACCTATGGACAGCAAAGGAAAACTTCACATAAAAGGGAAGGCAGCTTTTGGACTAAATGTGATGCATGGGAACTTTTTCCCGGGAAAACTCAACATTTTTAAATAGTTAAGGATGCAGTAGCAACTTAGTAGAGAAGGTTGTTATTAAAAACCTTATTGCTGAATTTTCAGCCATTATTCAAATAATTCAGATTCTGTAATATTTTTGGAGAGCAGAAAATGGCTTAGCTTGAGCAACGGGGAGAGAGAAACACGTTCCTCTCTTATTGTCGCTAGTCATCTCCATCGCCGAGATTTTTCTATGTTTTGGTATGATGATTATGTCTATTTTGATTTCCGCTGTATTCATGAGTAGCTAAACTTATCTGTTAGGGTTATGGAAACCTTGTAGTATACTCTCTATTGCTATGGGTTTGTGAATTTATGATGTGTAATGCACTTATATCATTACTCTCTTCATTATAATTGAATTCTCGTGGTTGCAAACATAGGGAATACGCCATTATAGAAATAACTTGTTTGATAGAAAAGTTGTTGTTTGGAAAAGAGAGTGTGACAAGAAATTAGGGTTTCCAACCTCTAGTTTACACGTTAATGCCCTAGCAGGATTAACTACTTGGAGAGTTCGTATAAGTTGTTGTACACTTTAGGTTCGAGAGAACTAAGGTGAATAAATCCTTGATGGTTGAAAAACACTTGGATTTAGAATTAGAATACGCCTCTCTATAAGTTCATGCATGTATAAAATTTGTATTACCCATAGTTAATATAGAAGTAGAAGCTACAAGGTGGACATAACCCTAACTTGTCATTCTCTGTGATCAATTACTTTTACATATATCGTCTCATTCGTTACACTAATAGTACTATTGTGCACTTAAACCAAAACCCCTCTTATCTTGAAATCTTCGACCAACAGTCTAATAATAATTGCAATACTTAGTGATCATAGTATTCCCTGTGGGATTCGACACCCAACCCAGTTGGGTTCTATATTTGACAGCGACCGCTTACGCTTTCTAATGAGAGTTGTAATTTGGGCGTATCATGGGGTGTGTTAGCTAACCATGAAGGTGTAAGTCCAATAGATGGACACTGGAAACTTATATTTGCCGACATAAGGATTGGTCATGATGACCATATATGATACTTACAAAGTACACGGGAATCCCCTAAGTACACTTGTACTTATGTATCATGGAGAGCGAAGGGTATTCGTGAATCCTCTACTCCTATTGTATCTTTGATTCATGTGGCGACATGCATCGGAGCCCGTTCAGAGGGATACCTAGACCTATATAGCCCGTGGTGGTTCTAGGATAGCTAAGCTGCACATACCCAGGTTAATGGTTTTAAATTTATGCTAAACTCGGTTGCCTTTATATATATATATATATACATGGTTGTAAGTACATATGGTTGGTTTACTTGATTTTAAAGGTTGGCATTATTTATCCTTATCCTGAGTACTTTCTAGCATTTACCCGCTAACCCATCTTTGGTCAGTTATATCCCCACGCGATGCAGGAACCGGTCATTCTACTCGTCTTGCTTAGTGATTGAATCTCGGGATCATCTTGGTTGGATTGAAGTGGTGATCTTCCATATTCTAGAACGCTCTATTTCATATCATGGATGTATCTACATACTTTGGTTATTTCATAGACATTGGTTTTGTCTATAGTTGGGGGCATGTCCCAGCGGAATATTGTTTTACTTTTGGTTAGAGGCTTTGTAGTACTACTATGGATTGGAATTGGCAATGTTTCGTGATAGCCTTTGTATTGGCATTGGTATTGGGGCTGATACCAGTTGACTTTATTTGATATATGATTGTTCAATTCTGTATTGGATTATATATATATATACGTTTTGGTTATAGATTGGTTTATGGCATGGTTGTTGGTTGGATAATGGATGGTTGAACTTATTTCTGTTTGTCACGGTCATAGACCTATCCCAGAGTCTAGAATTGTAATAAACGTTATCTTGTTAAATGTTAAGAATTCATTCAACTCAGGTTTTGCATATTTGGAGGTTGGTTTGGGTAACGGAGGTGGTCCCCAGTCTGGTTAGACTTGTGATGCCCATTACGATAAGGCCCTGGTTTGGGTTATGTCAAGTTGGTATTAGAGCTTTAGGTTCATGGTCAATTAGGAGTCCACACAGTAGTGTTGAGTAGAGTCTCATTTAAGGGTGTGTAGCACGCTACACTTATAAGGGAGAGGCTACAAGGCATTTAGGAAATATTTCTCTTCTTTGTATTCTGTTTTCGAGCTTGGGGTCTGAGTCGTGGAATCTTCTCTAATTCTATTTGTACACTTTTCAAATCATGCCTCGATGATCTAAAGTTCACAGAAACTCCCCTGTCCCAACTGGAGACCAAGATGATGGGACACATTCTACTCAGGGGATCCATACTCAGTCTAGGGGTCCAGTCCCTGATATTTTTAGAGTTCCACTGGTTCTTTCTATTCCTCTTTAGGCTCCTCGGTCTAATGTGATAAATGCAAAGTTTCGCCAGTCGATTCATATGATTGCTCAGTTGGTAGCTTCTCAGGCTGAGCGTAGTGTGTCTTGTATTTCATCTTCTAAGGCCATAAGGGTTAGCCAGTTCGTGAGGTTGAATACTCTAACTTTTATTGGTGTTAAGGAGGAGGAGGAGGACCCTCAGGGTTTTATGGATGAGATAAAAAAAATCTTTAGGGTGATGCAGGCCACGAATGTGGAAGGGGTGAATTTTTTTACCTATTAGCTAAAAGGTATGGCATACTAATGGTACAAGGAATAGGATTAGGCAAGGGGTGATATTGAGGAGTCGTCTTTATGGTAGACCTTCTACAATGCTTTTCTGGACCACTTCTTTCCTCAGGAGTTGAGGGAAGAAAAAATAGAGGAATTTGAGAGTCTGAAATAGGGAAGGATGTCGATCAAGGAGTATGCCGTGAAATTTCACCAGTTGTCTAGGTATGCTCCAAAATTGGTGGAGGATATGAGGGCCGGGATGATAAAGTTTGCTTTAGGACTGTCTCGGGATTTGATCCTTGAAATCAAAAGTGCATTGTTGATTAAGGACATGGTTATTTCTAAGTTGGTAGTTCATATGTAATAGGTGGAAGAGGAAGAGAGAAAATAGGCTGAGATAGGGGAAAGGTAGGGTAAGAAGTTTAGGTTCTCTGAGTGGAGTAGACAACAAAAAAATTGTCGGGATAATGGTAAGTGGCCAAAGAAGAAATCGAGGAGTTGTAGTCCTTTCTCCACAGCTAGTGCTCTTTACCCAAAGCAGTCGGGTTAGCACGATGGCGACAACTTTAGGGCATAGTGTGCCCAATCTCAGGCTAGTGGGTCCCAATCAGCTTCATCATATCCCCCTTATAGATTCCGTGGTCGGTTGCATTGGGGTTTCTGTAATAAGGGAAGGGACAGGTGTTTCAAATGTGGATAGCCAGGACATAAGCTTAGAAATTGTCCAATTGGTAAGGTTGCTTTGGGAGCGAACAAAGTCCCGGTTGCCTCTTCATTTATTACTGCACGAAATGGTACTGCTTTTGTATCTGTTTTTGTTTCTAGTACCGGCATAGGCCAAAATAGGTTATATGCTCACACTACCTAACAGGAGTCTGAGGCATCGCATGATGTCATGACTGGTACATTACAACTCTTTTCTTGGGATGTTTAGTGTTTACTTGATCTAGGGTCTTCTCTCACTTATGTGGACTATTTGCGGTTATGTATTTTGGTTTTGATTTCGAGGTTATTTTGGATCCTTTTTCTATTTGTACCCTGGTAGGTGACTCTATGGTTACTAAAAGAGTCTATAGGAGGGTGGTATCTGTTGGTAGTAAGGAGACTTTGGTGGATTTTTTCAAATTAGATATGGTGGATATTGATGTCATTCAGGGTATGGATTGGTTATATTCGTGCTACGCGTCCTTGGATTTCCAGACCTGTAAGGTTGTCTTTAAGTTCTCTAGTGAACCGTTATTGAATGGAAGGGTGGTTCCCTAGATCTTAAAGGGAGGTTTATATCATATCTTAGAGCTCGAAGGTTAATCTCTAAAGGGTGTCTCTATTATTTAGTCCGGGTTAAAGATTCTAACTCGGGAGGTCCTTCTTTGCATTCAATTTTGGTGGTAAATGAGTTTCCTGAGGTCTTTCCAGATGATCTTCCTAGTATTCCTCCGAATAGGGAGATTGATTTTGGGATTGATTTGGTTTCGAACACTCATCCAATATCTATTCTTTCTTATAGAATGGCTCCGACTGAGATGAGGGAACTCAAGGAGCAACTTAAGGATCTCTTGGATAAGGGTTTCATCCATCCTAGTATATCCCCGTGGGGTGCACCGGTGTTATTCATACATAAGAAGGATAGTTCCCTTCGGATCATTGATTATCGACAGTTGAATAAGGTGAAAGTTAAGAACAAGTATTCTCTTATAAGGATAGATGACTTGTTTGATCAGTTGCAGGGTGCCAAATTCTTTTCTAAGATAGATCTTCGGTCTGGGTATCATTATCTTAAGATTAGGGAGATAGATATCCCTAAGACAACTTTCTGTACCCAGTATGGGCACTCTTAGTTCTTGGCTATGTCATTTGGTTTGACCAATGCCCCAGCGGCATTCATGGATTTGATGAATAGGGTCTTTCATCAGTTTCCTGATATGTTCGTTATTATGTTCATTGATGACATTCTTTTGTACTCTAAGAGTAAGGTAGATCATGCCAATCACCTCTGTGTGGTGTTGCAGACCCTAAAAGAGTAGCAGTTGTATGCTAAATTCTCTAAATATGAGTTCTGGTTGAATGTTGTTACTTTCTGGGTCATATTATTTCTAGTGAGGGGATCATGGTGGATCCACAAAAGGTAGCGATGGTTAAGAGGTGTCCTAGACCCACTATTCCAATCGATATTCATAGTTTATTAGGTTTGGATGGGTATTATAGGAGGTTTGTGGAGAGTTTCTCGATTATAGCTCCCCTATTGACTAAGTTGACTCAGAAGAAGATAACTTTCTCATGGTCGGATGCTTGTGAGAGTAGTTTTGAGAAGTTCAAGGATAAGCTAACTTTGGCTGCGCTTTTGACTTTGCCTGAAGGCAATAAGGGGTTTGTGGTTTACTATGATGTGCCTCGGGTAGGACTTGGCTGTGTTTTGATGAAGCATAGTAAGGTGATAGCCTATGCTTTTAGGCAGTTGAAGATACATGAGAGTTACTGTCCTACTCATGATTTGGAGCCTTTAGCCATGATGTTTGCATTAAAAATCTGGCAGCACTATTTGTATGAAGTGCATGTGGAGAGTTTAGCTCATATAGCTAAAGATAGATGGGAGTTGGTGAAGGATATTCACTACTTGGATAATCCTGGAGTTTGTCTTTTAGACTTCGAGAATGGTGGTGTATTGGTACAGGAAGTGGTCCGATCGTCTCTTGGTGCAGAGATCAAGGAGAAGCAAATGCTAAATCCTATCTTGATGAAAAACAAGGGTGATGTGGTTGGGCAAAAGCTAATGGTATTTGAGATTAATGGTGATTGTACTTTGCGGTACCAAGGGAGGTTGTATGTTCCTAAAGTTGATGGTTAGCGAGAAAGGGTATAGGCGGAGGCACATGAATCGCGCTATGTTGTTCATCCCTATTTGACATAAATATATCATGACCTCAAGGATATGTATTAGTGTAATGGTATGAAAAGTATGTTGCCAATTTCATAGCCAAATGCATGGTGTGTTAACAAGTGAAAGTTGAGCACATAAGGCCTGGAGGTTTGTATCAGGAGATTGAATTGTCAGAATGGAAATAGGAGGTGATCAACATGGATTTCGTTATCGGTCTTCCTTGGTCTTGGAACCAATTTTATTGGTTCGGGTCATCGTGGATAGGATGAAAAAGTTATCTCACTTCTTGCCTTAAGGACAAACTTTTAGTCTGAGGATTATGCGAGGTTGTATCTTTATGAGATTGTAAAGCTGCATAGGGTACCTGTCTCGATTATCTCTGATCATGGTATGCAATTTTCATCTCACTTTTATTTCAGAAAGGTTGGGTACTAAGGTTAGTCTAAGTACTATTTTTCTAAACGGATGGGCAAGCAGAAAGGACTATTCTGATATTGGAAGATATGTTTTATACGTGTGGGATTGATTATGGTGGTAATTGGGTTGAGAATCTACCTCTTTTAGAGTTTTTTTACAACAATAGCTACCATTCTAGTATTGGGAAGGCTCCTTTTGAGGCATTTCATAGTAGGAGGTGTAGATCTCTTACTGGGTGGTTTGAGCTTAGTGAGGAGGATTTTTTTGGCCCGGATTTGGTTTATCAGGCTATGAAGAAGGTGAAGGTGATTCTGGATAGGCTTAAGGCAGCCCAAAGTCTTAAAAAGTCCTATGCAGATATAAGGCATAGGGACTTGGAATTTAAGGTTGGGGATAGGGTGTTCCAAGGGTGTCTCCTATGAAGGGAGTAATGCGATTTGAAAAAAGTGGAAGCTTTATCCCTGGTATGTTGGTCCTTTTGTGGTTTTGAGGAGGATTGGTAATATGATGAAGAATTGAAGTTGCCTTCTAGTTTGGGCTCCATTCATTAGGTATTTTATGTCTCTATGTTGAGAACTGTATAGGTGATCCTTCATCGGTAGTTTTTTGGAAGGATTGGGCATCTCAGATTCTCTGTATTATGAAGAGATTTCGGTTGAGATCTTGGATCGACAGGTTTAGTGGTTGCATACCAAGGATGTAGCTTTGTTTAAGGTTCTATGGCATAACCACAAGGTGGAAAAAGCTACTTGGGAAGCAGAAGAGGACATGAAGTCCAAGTATTCGCACTTGTTTTTTGCTCCAGATATTCGTGCGGAAGGTATGTGTTCTTGATCACATATTTGTTTTTGAACTTTGTTAAAGGGAAGGTTGATTTCCTTGTATCTTTATTTTGTATCTTAGTTAAAGGTTGGAATGATTATATTGGGTGTGATTCGTGCTTGTACTGCCTTGTCCGTCATTCGAGGATGAATGATCCTAGTAGGGGGAGACTGAAACACCCTGGGTTTTGGTCCTTGGAAATTTCTTGGGTTTTGGACCTTCTAACATCATACGACTTATTATACTAGTTTTATAATAGGGTACGGGTCAGGTGACCTAGTCGTACATTATCCAGTGTTGGGTGGTTGAGTTTCTGGAATAGGTACGACTTGGGTGGGTACAAGTCGTATGGTGGGTGACAGGTCATATGGTTGGGTTTTCCTTCAGTTAATCTAAAATATGGTAACCTAACTTGGATTTGAGTACGAGTGGCTCACCATGAGTCATGAGATAGGGTACGAGTGGTATAGTCCAACTCATATGATGGACAGTGTCAACCCTTCTTGATTCAGCCTAGGGTACGGTTTAAAGATAACAAATATATGATTGGGTACGAGTGGGACTTAGGATTCATAGGTTGGTCAGGTGGGGGGTTGGGATTCTTCTTGGGGTATGAGTTGTGGGTACCACTCTTACCTTAGGGTACGGATGAGGGAGGGGTCGTACCCTCCTACGTGAAATTAATGCAGTTAAGTTGGGGGTAATCTTGACATTTCCCTTTATAACTCCTTGGGACCCTATGACTTAAAACACCTTTTAGGGGTCTTCATTAACCTATTTGGGATCAATCAAAACACTCTAGACTCTCTCAAAATCTCTCAAGGATCTTGGGTTATGAAAAAGCTAGGGTTTTCTATAAGGTGGTCAACTGAGGCTCATAGGGGTGATTTCTTCTCATCTTCTTCTCAATCTAAGGCAAGTTAATTCTCCCTCATTGTTAGTTCCAACTAAAGGCATATTTTATGAATTGTTTTATGGCATAAATGTTTTATGGTTTTGTGTTTTCAAATATATGTTGGGGGTTTTGGTTATAATGGTTGGTTATGGTGTTCTCATCTCTTTTACTTATGGTTTACATGTTTTAATGGTGGTTTGGACAATTGGTTGCATGGGAATGGTTAATTGGTAATTGGATTTGGTTGTGGAAATATTATGCCCCCAACATATTTGATACAATGCCTATGAGTATGCTTTTACTATATATTTGGACTTTTAATGGAACTATTGCATGGCTTAACTTGGTAATGGAACCCTAAATGGTTTAAATAGTTTGTAATGGTTAAATGGTAAGGTCTTGGTGGTGGTTGGTCTAATTAAAAGACTTGTGGTGTACAAATGAATCCTCCAAGCAAACTTAATAATGAAACACTTGTGGGTTACATGGAACTCCCCCAGGTCAACATGATAATGTAATCTTTGGGTACATGGGAATCCCTTAACTTTACAAGGTCGGATAAGGACATTACTGGCAATCTATAGTCGGTATGATGATACCTTTACTTATAGACTTGGTTAATAATAAATGGAACTGGTGTTTTTGTTGTGTACTAATGGTTTAAATTGGATAATAATGGCAGGGTGTGATAGCTAACCGTGAAGACGTGAGTCCAATGGACAGACACTAGAAACTCATGTTTATCAACATGAGGATTGGTCAGGGCGACCACATAGGATACATATGAGGTACGCGAGAATCCCCTAAGTATACTTGTATATATGTATCATAGAGAGCGAAGGGTACTCCGGAATCCCCTACTCCTATGGTATCTATGATTCATGCATCGAGGCCCTTTTAGGGGGTTACACTGGACCTATATTGCCTGTGGATGGTTCTAGGATGGTTACGTTACATATACCTAGGTTAATGGTTTTAATTGCATGCTAAACTTGATTCCCTTTTTCCGGCATTGTTATATATATATATGGTTGTGACTGTATATGGTTTGTTTACTTAGTTTTAAAGGTTGGCATTATTTTATCCTTATCCTGAGAACTTGCTAGCGTTTACCTTCTAACCCATCTTCGAGCGGTTGTATCTCCATGCAATGTAGGAACCGGCCATTCTACGCTTCCTGCTTAGTGTCTGGATTTTGGGATCAGCTCGGTTGGATTGAAGTGGTGATCTTCCATATTCTAGAATGCTGCATTTCATATTATGGATGTCTCTACATACTTTTATTATTTCATAGACATTGGTTTTTGCTATGGTTGGGGGCATGTCCCAACCGGATGTTGTTTTACTTTTGGTTAGAGGCTTTGTGGTACTACTATGGGTTAGAATAGGCGAAATCGGTATTGGTGTCATCCTTAGTATTGGCATTGGTATTGGGAATGATACCAGTTGAATTTATTTGATTTATGATTGTTCATTTCTATTATGGATTGTATATATACACGTTTTGGCTATAGATTGGTTTATGGTGTGGTTGTTAGTTGGATAATGGATGGTTGGACTTGTTTGGGTTGGTCACGGTCATGGACCTATCCCAGAGTTTGAAATTATAATAAACGTTATCTTGTTATACATTCAAAATTCATCCTACTCAGGGTATGAGTATTTAGAGGTTGGGTTGGGTAACGGGGGTGGTCCCCAGTCCTGGTTAGACTTGGGATGCCCATAACAATAAGGCCCTGGTTCGGGTCGTGTTAGACCATGTACTTATGGGGTACAGGGGAATCTTCTAAGTTACACTTGTATATATGTATCGTCGAGGGTGATGGGTACACAGGAATCCTCTGCCCCTATAGTATCTCTGGTACGTGCGGCTACACGTACTAGGGCCCGTTTAGGGGGTAACACTGGACCTATATAGCCCATGGGTAGTTCTATGATGGTTAAGCTACACAAACCTAGGTTAATGGTTTTAAATGCATGATAAACCCGGTGAGTATATAGATATTTATATGTATGGATGGATGTGAATGCTTATGGTTATTTACTTGGTTTTAACTATTAGCATTATTTTACCCTTATCATAAATGCATGCTAGTGTTCACCCGCTAACTTTTCTTTGGGCGTTGTATCCCCACGTGATGCAGGAACCTACCATACTACTACTCCTGCTCAGTGATCGAATTCGGGAACAGCTTAGAGTTGGATTGAAGTGGTAAGCTTTCATACTCCGGAAGGATCCATTTCATGTTATGGTCTTTTCTTTATACTTTGGTTGTTTCTTAGACTTTGGTTTTGGATATGGTTGGGGTAATGTCCCAACCGGATACTATTTTACTTTTGAATAGAGACTTTTTAAGACTACTATGGGTTGGTATGGGTGGTGTCGACATTTGTGTCAGCCTTGGCATTGGTATTGGTATTATGGCTGATATCAGTTGACTGTATTTGAAGTATGATTGTTCCATTTTGTTATGTTATATATATGTTCAAAATTTATACGACTTAAGGTGTAGGGTGGTAATGGTTGGGTATTGGGGGTGGTCTTCGGTCCCAGTTGGGCTTAGGCACCCGACACGACTAGGCCCAGGTTCAGGTCGTGTTATTTTGTTATTTATTTGTCTATCTTGTTATATGTTTAGAACTCATCCATTGCTAGTTATATTATGTTCTGGTTGGCTAGGCTAATGAGGGTGGTCTCAGGTCCTTGGCAGACTTGAGATGCCCGTCACGACTAGGCCCTGGTTTGGATCGTAACAAGCTTGGTATCAAAGAATAGGTTCATGGTCATTGGGTGACCACAAATCCGTGTCAAGTAGAGTCTCTTTTATGGGTTTGTAGCATGCCACACTTATAAGGGAGAGGCTACGAGGCATTTAGGAATGTTTTTCTTTCTTGTGTTCTATTTTCAAGCTACAGAGTCTAAGGTCTTGAAAACTCTCTAACTTCTGGTTAATCGCATTTCATATCATGCCTCCTCAAAGATCTGATGCTCATAGAAACTCTTTTGTCCTGCCTGAGGACAATATGGCTGGAACTCATTCTGTCTATAGAGTACAGACCCGTTCTAGGGTCTGTGCTCTTGAGTGCACTACCCCTCATGGAGTTCCATTGATTCTTACTAGTCCTCCTCGGGTTTCTCGAGCTAAGGATACTTATGTTCAAATGCATCAAGGTGATGTGTCTAATGTTGAGTTATGTCATTCTAGTCATTGATTAACCCAGATAGTGACCTCTCTATCACATCAGTCTGGTTCTGTTCATAGAAGAGGGGGAAAGGAAAAGATAGAAGAGAGACTGAATAAGAAGTTTAGATATCCAGGGCATGGTGGAGGTCAGCAAAATAATGGTAGGAATAGGAAATAGTGTACTAAGAAGAGGAACTGGGGACTTCCTATGCGACTGTTAGTGCTTCTTATCCTAAGTCTTCTAGTAATCATCGCCTCCAGGCTAACAGTGGGTTTAAGGCATAAGGTGCCTAGTCTAAGGCTAGTGGAACCCATTCATCCCCACTCTATCATCCTTGTAGACTCAATGGATAGCTTCACCATGATTATTGCCATAAGGGGAGGAACTTTTGCTTCAACTTTGGTCATCCTGGTCATATGCAGTGACATTGTCCTTCTGCTAATGCAAATTCTGGAGCTAATAAGGTTTCGGTTGCTACTTCTTTAGCTCTTGCACCGACGAGTGCTACTTCTGGTGCCAACACTGGTTGAAATTGTCTTTATGCTCTTGCCACCCATCAGGAATCTGAGGCATCTCCTGTTATTGTCATTGGTACGTTAAAAACTTTTTCTCATGATGTATATTATCTACTTGATCCAAATTCCACCCATTCTTATATGACTCCTTATGTGGCTTTTCCTTTTGGTTTTGGTCCCGAGAGTATTTCTGATCCCTTTTCTGTGTCAACCCAGGTGGGTGATTTTATTATGGCTACAAAGGTCTATAGGGGTTGTATGGTGTCTATCTTTGGTAGGGAGACATTGGTGTACCTGGTAGAGTTGGATGTGGTGGATTTTTGTGTTATATTAGGGATAGATTGGCTTCATTCGTGCTATGCTTCCTTGGATTATAGGATCTAAAAGGTCGATTTATAATTCCCGAGTGAACCAGTGATTGAGAGAGGGGGAGATAGTTCTCTAAAACTTAAGAGAAAGCTTATTTCATATCTTAAGCCCAGAATTTTATTTCCAAAGAATGTTTATACCATTTAGTTTGGGTTAAGGGTTCTGATTCTAAACGTCCTTATTTGCAATTTGTCTCGGTGGCTAATGAATTTCCTGATAAGGGTGTGCAAAAAACAAATCTATCAATAAATAGAACCGATAAAAATGTTATTGGTTTATTGTTATTGGGTTATTGGGTTATTGGGTTATTGGTTTTTAATGGTTTTATAAAAAAAGTTATTGGGTTATTGGTTTGGTTTGATTTTTTCTTATTGGGTTATTGGTTAAACCGATAACCCAATAAAATATATATATATATATATATATATTTCTCTTTAATTTCTATAAATTAACAAACTTATTATTTCAATAATACAAACTCTTAATTTCTCCTAACAACATTTAGTCAAAACTTGATGATTCTTGTAAATTAAAATACATCATGTAGGATTTTTGGTTGCTACTAAGATTTGATTTTTTTCATGTTAGTTACTACTATTTCTATTTTATGAGAATTTTTTTATCGGTTAAATCAAAAACCGAACTGTTAATGACTCGAAATCGATAAACCAAAAACCGATAAAAAATATCTTATTGGTTTAGCATATTTAAAAAACGAAAACCAATAAACCGAATCGATAATAAATAAAACCAAACTGAATCGACCGATGAACACACCTATTTCCTGAAGTGTTTCTCGATGATCTTCCTAGTATTCCTCCCGATAGGAAAATAGACTTTGGGATTTATCATTTATCGAATACTCGTCCTATCTCTATCCCTATATATAGAATGGCTCTGACTGAGTTGAAAAAACTTAAGGAGCAATTAAAATATCTTCTTGATAAAGGTTTATCCACCCTAGTATGTCTCTATAGGATGCTCCTGTGTTTTTCGTGCATGAGATAGATGGGTATCTTCAGCTATTTATAGACTATCGATAACCAAATAAGGTTGTTGTAGAGAAGAATATGCTTGTGGCCCGTAGCTAAGTTAAATAAGGAATTTTAGGTTAATTTCTCTATTGGATGGACTAGTATATTATGCGGGATATTTCATTAGTGGTGCATGATTATTTCTAGACCCTAAGTTAGAACCTTAGATGTTGATGATGGTGATAGGAATGTTAGCTCGAGTATAGTGATGCGAGATATGTAGGAATAAATTAGTAGGCTTGATGTGATGTGCAAAAGAGATTAGGTTAATAACTTATGAATTATTAGAGTGGGAAATTATGATATATACCAGAGGTCTAGTGTTGAAGTGATGAATTAAGGATAAGTCATTAGGTGGATAAGAGCATAAAGTTTATAAGGTATGTTGAACCCTAGGTAGCATCTTGTTAGATGAGGGTTTAAGTATGTAAGTGTCATGTGTGCCTAGTTCATGTTATTTAATGTCATAGTATGGAGGATTTTGGGGAGTTTTATAAGGTGTTCTTCAAAGATGAATTGAGGATAATGTAGATAGATGATGTGAGCCCTTGGTGTAGTCTTAAGAATTTTGTTAAGTTGTGATGTTATGCAATTAGAGGTTTTGTTATGGGTTAAGAAGTGTGGATGTGTATGCTCAAAAGTGTGTGACTTATAGGGTGATTTCTATAAAGGCTAGCGAAATATTAGACTAGTATCTATGAAGGGTAGTGGCTTCATATTATAGTTGTCGGGGGGGAGTCGGCATTCATATGTGCAGTGGTACCCCATGGTGCGGAGTGTTGTACTTAAAGGTTTAATGAGAGGGTATGTCTGCGAGCATGGTGTGGTGAGCTAAGGTTGATCTTAAATTTTCTTATGATGGTGAGTTTCAGGGAAAAGTCATGGTAAATCTACTCTCATTCTAGAAAATTCCTCCTACCTCGGCTTAAGAAGACATTCTACCAATGTTTTACGTATTCTAATTGTGTCTATGCCTAAGGTATGAGTTATCTATGTAGCTTATGTTCATGCTCCAGCCCCTGAACTAGAAGCAATAACGATTCTCTGAAGTCCAAGCCTTTAAGTATTCAAGCTCTATGTTATGACGCTCGTGATCCATAAACTCATGTATCACTTTATGCTTAGTTCTAAGGGATTGCACATTCTATGTGCCATTAATTCATCTTATGGCATGTCTTATCCCAGTGTGATGCAATATATGCACACTCGTGACCATTCTTAGTTCATAGAATGAGAAACAATAGTTTCAAGAGGCAACCCTTGTCTTATTTCTTGAATATATAAATTGCAGGCTCTTGTAATTATGTGTTTGGCGAGGGAATTATAAGATTGAAATGGTGAATTGTTGCATCCATAGATGATAGCATAGTGGAGAAATGTTGCTATATTGAAGGGCTATTAGATGTATTATTTGAGGTAGAGAATGTTTCTATTCCATTCGTATGTCCTGCAAGAATTTCATTTCGTGTCTTGTATCAATGTTCCATAGAACTAATGCCCTAGATCATTTCTATGTCATGTCTCGACATATCATGATTCGTGCCTACACGATTTACTTGGTTATGTCATGAAGCTCATTTATCTTGGTGACTATGTATCTTTTGTTAAGAAAGGATTCCTAATGTAAATCTACATCCTTTATTCCACACAGCTTTAATAAGTCCCTACCATTATTCGGGGGTGAATGATCCTAGGGGGGACAATGTAACACCCCAGATTTTTGGCCTCTGAAAATTATTGAGTTTTGAGCTCACTGCCTAGGTAACGACTCACCTAACGAGTCGTGAAGACTTAATATGAGCCTTAGGGATCAAGTCATAGGGAAACTAATGAGGAATGCCCAAGTTTCTGTCCTGAGTACGACATGGACCTCACGAGTCGTAAGGTGAGACTCATAGTCCCACCAATATGATGGTCCATTGTTTCTACCGTGATGACGACTAGGACCCTATGAGTCGTCAGGTATGATCATGAGTCATAGTGTGGGACTCGTGACCCTAACAGTAAGGCTGTCGTGAGTCACTTCCCAGACTATGAGTCCAGGCAACGACTCGTATCCAATCGTGGCGTGACCCTAATGACTAGTGACAGTTTTTCCTGTGTTTTAATTGGAGGTACTTTGGTCATTTCCCCTTACCCTAGTTACAACCCATGACATAAAATACCATAAGGGACCCATAAGTTATTATTACTCAATCATAAACTACTCTTTGTAATACCCTGCAAGATTCTAGATGAGTTTTCAGCTATTTATCCCATGTTTAAAGGTCCCAAAGCTATTATTCCACACTAAGTGCAAGTGACATGGCCACCTTCACACCCTAAGATTTTGAACATTTAATTTTTGGTTTTTTGTGTCTGAAACATTGATTTGTGAGTTAGAATATGACTAGAAATGTCAAAAGGTCATCCGGGAGAGTTTTGGAATTTTTGGAAGTGGTTTGAGGTGTTTTGGACCACGGAGGAATTAAGCCTTTGCGATTTCAGCATTTCACAAAGGATAGTCTCCGTGATACATAGCGTGTCACGGAGGATAATCTCCATCATACGTAGCGTGTCACAGAGACTAGCCTCCGTGATAGCCTCTGTGACACACTGCAGTGTAAATCTTACAGCCTTCATTAAAAAGGTAAGGGGCATTTTGGTCTTTTTCCTCTCCTCAACACACCTAAATCATGACTTAAAACCTAAGAGGGGCATTATTTGCCCCATCCATCGTCAGTTAATGACATTCAACCTCCTCATATTCTCAAGAACACAAAAATCGAAAACTTTTTCCAAAAATCCACCCTTCCAAGGCCTCAATTTCAAATTTTCCCCTAGAAGACAAGGAATTCAGGTATGTGGGCCTTCCACCCATTGAGTCCCAAAAATCCCATCATTTTAAAGTATAAAACCTTTTCCTCTTTTGATGAAATTTCAATGTCAAGTATGAATTTATTCAACTTTCTCTTAATAGTTTTGAATACAAACCATGACAATGTGTATCCTCATGTGAATTATTTTCGTACATGCTTTATAAACTCAGTCACCCATATCATGTTCAATTGATACCATGTTGATTATCAATTTATGAATTTAACTATGTGAGCATGTTATCCTCATAAGTTTAACATCTTCCCATGCTCATTATAATGGATTTCATCAGTTTAGTGAGTTACACTATGTTTTGGGTCTACAGATTATGAATATATTACAGTATTATAATGATGTTATTGTACTTTATGTATTATTCAGTTTTGGTGGGTTATGAACACATTATACTGAGGAAAATTATGTCTATCAGTGCTATCAGGTTACAAGTCATTCAGATTTGGCTTGTATCATAAAATTTTAGAATAACCAGTACTAGATCATGTTTTATGATTAAATTTAGATTATCATCATGTTGGACATTTCTCATTTTGAACCATATTAAACTTCTTATTAGTACCAGATCATGCTAAATGAATAAGGATACTAGTGTCATTCAGTTGGGAGTAATACTTAGCACCGAGCGAACAGGGATGATGGCTCCTCCGTCAGTTTAGGAAGAGTCGTTAGTTGAAGTCCCTGATTTCTAGAACTACGTAGCCAATGTAGGTTATGAGGGGTCACCCATCAGTTTAGGCTTGATACATTGGTCCTTCGAGACATCAAATTAGTGGATCCACACAGCCAGTGTCAGTACCCATGGCAAGGTATTGATACCCTTCCAACTAGGGTTACAGTTTGGACCCCGATTAGCTCATATTGGGGCATGTTGGTTAAATGTTAGCTCCCACAGTTTCTGTTCAGTATTCAAACCACATTAGCTCAGGTTTGCATAACCAAGTATTAAGTTTATCAGTTACTCAATTTTATCGATTATTTCAGTACTTGCTTTACTTGGTCCTGCATTCATTTTACGTGTTCATGCATTCATGTTTAGTGCTTATGTGCAATTATATTAGTTCCATCTCACATATCAGTACATTCCAAGAACTAGCCGCACACTTTTTTTGCGCTATATTGATTTTACAATATAGGTTTGGACGCTCAGTTCTCCGATCACCCTTAGTCAGTGTAGTGCCACTCAACCGCAGTTGTGGTGTATTTTCATCCATCGAGGACAAGTTATTTCCAGTACTTCCTTTATTTCAGTCAGTTGGAGTAAGTTGGTGGTCTATCCAATCAATTCCTCATGTTTTAGAGGTTTTCAGATAGTCAAACTTGTTTTCAGTTGTATTAGTAGTTCAAACATATTAGGTATTATTTTAGTATTACATTTAACAGAACTTCTCATCAGTTTAGCTTCTGCATATGATGTTTTTTTATTACTTTATTCAGTGATCACTGTAGATACCAGATCATGGATTATCTTGGAATTACTTGTGGCCTTAAACATCGTGTTACGACTAGGGTCTAGTCTCGGATCATGAAAAACTTGGTATAAGAGCCTAAAGAAAGTATCCAAGGGTGTAAGAAAACCGCGTTGAGTAAAGTCTTGTGCATGGGTGTGAAGCACGCCACACTTACGGGCGAGAGGCTACGAGATATTTTAGGAAAGTTTCCCTTCTTTACGTATTCATGTAATGTGAAGGAGCGTAAGGTCTATTGAATTCCTTTATCTAACTTATCCTTCATTTGTTTATAAAAAATGCCTCCTAGAAGAAATAATGGAAGAAGGAACGAGGATCATCCTGCACCATCACCTATTCAGGAAGACCCCCTAAATGAACATGTTTCCAACCCCAAATTCAGGACTGATTTCACCATTTTAGACCAGACTATGGCTGCTCAGAATAACCAATAGTCTGTTTCCCCATCCAATCCAATAGTAAGCACTGCAGTAGCTAGGATTCGTGACTTCACTCGGATGAATCCTCTATTGTTTTCTGGATCCAAGTCTGAGGAATATCCGCAAGTGTTTCTGGATGGTGTGCAGAAAGTGACAGCTATCATGGGTGTTACTGCTAGTGATAGTCCTGACTTAGCCACCTACCAATTGCATGTGGTAGCTCATACTTAGGTTAAGTAGTAGAAAGAGGATAGAGGGGTCAAAGCAGGGCATGTAGAGTGGGATGAGTTTGCTACGACTTTCTTAGATAGATTATTTCCACTCGAGTTGAGGGAGACTAAGGTATAGGAGTTTATAAATTTAAAGCAGGGTAATATGAGTGTGAAGGAATATTCACTCAATTTTACCCATTTAGCAAGGTATGCTCCAACTATCGTGGTTGATTCTAGGGCCAAAATGAGTAAGTTTGTGTCTAGAGTTTCAAAGGATGTGGTTAAAAAGTGAAGAACAACCATGTTGGTTAAGGAGATGGACCTTTCCAAATTAATGGTCTATACTCAGCAGATTAAGGAGGAGAAACTCAAGGAAAGGGAAAGATAGAATAAGAGGTCCAGGACAGGTAACTTCAAGTTTTCTCAACAAAGGTCAGAGGGCGAGAATCGTTCTCAATCCCATTAGAAGTCTTCAGCTCCAGCCCTATCATCAGCCAGTGCTCCAGTGCCTAGGTTCGGACAGGGCAATCGGGATAGAGTTTTAGGCTCTAAGTCCTAGGGTAGTATGAATAGTGGTCACAGAAATCCAGTTTGTAGGAGGTGTGGTAAAAACCATCAGGACGAGTGCAGGGTAGACAATGATGCATGCTTTAGGTGTGGCAAGATAGGCCACAGAATGAGGGAATGTCCTGTAGTTTCCCAGGGAGAAAGGAATGATTATCAGCAGGGCCAAGATAACTCTTCAATAGTCCTAGTAGGACGCCCGACTCAGTAAGGTGCCACTTCTAGTGCCACCAGTGAACAACGTCAAAATGACTTTAGGCTCTCTGGACTCGACATGATCAGGAGAGTTCACCTAATATAGTTATAGGTACATTACAAGTCTTCCATATTCATGTTTATGCATTGTTAGACCCTAGAGATTCACTTTCTTTTGTGACTCCCTATATAGAAGTAGACTTTGGAGTCAATCCCAATATATTAGCAGAGCCCTTCTCAGTGTCTGCCCAAATAGGTAGTTCTATTATAGATAGATAGGTATACAAAAATTGCTCGGTCATAGTGTCTCATAAAGTCACTTCAGTTTATCTTGTGGAGTTAGAGATGACTGATTTTGATGTCACTCTCCGCCTGGATTGGATCCACACTTGCTATGCCTCAGTTGATTATAGAAATAAAATTGTCCAGTTTCAGTTCCTAATGATCCCATCATAGAATGGAGGGGTAGTACCTCAGTTCCTATAGGTTGGTTTATCTCCTATATTAAGGCAAAAAAATGATATACAAGGGATGTATTTACTATCTCGTTCAAGTCAAGGACTCAAATTTTAAAACTTTGAATCTTGAATCAGTTCCAGTAGTAAAAGTGTTTCCAGAAGTGTACCTTAAAGATCTTTCTAGAGTTCCTCCACAGAGGGAAATAGACTTCACAATAAATCTCCTCCCAAATACCAAGCTAATATCAATTCCATCTTACAAAATGGATCCTGTTAAGCTTAAGAAATAGAAGGAACTATTGAAATATCTCTTAGATAAGGGTTTCATCAGGCCTAGTGTTTCTCCGTGGGGTACTTCAGTTCTCTTCGTGGGTAAGAAAGATGGTTCCCTTTGAATATACATCATCTACCGTCAGTTCAACAAAGTCACAATCAAGAATAAGTATTCTCTCCCCAGAACTGATGACTTGTTCGACCAACTTTTGGGTGCAAGATATTTCTCTAATATAAACCTCGAATCCGGCTATCATCATCTTAGAGTCAGAGAATGTGAAATCTCGAAGATAGCCTTCGTAACTTGGTATAGTCACTTTAAATTTCTAATTATGTATTTTGTACTAATGAATGCTCCTGCAGCTTTTATGGACACAGTGAATAGGGTGTTCAAGCAGTACTTGGACATGTTTGTCAAAGTCTTCATAGATGACATCCTTGTCTATTCTCGTAGTGTGAGCAATCCTATAGACCATTTGAGGATTGTATTGCAGACCCTTAAGGATCACCAGTTATTTGCTAAGTTCAATAAATGTGAATTCTGGTTGAGATTAGTACCTTTCCTTGGTTAAATCATTTCCAGTAACGGCATTTGAGTTGATCCTTAAAAGATCAAAGCAGTAAGAAATTGGCCTAGGCCCATCTCTCCATCAGATATCAGGAGTTTCTTAGGTTTAGCTGGTTACTATGATGGTTTGTTGAAGTATTTTCTTCCATTTCTTCTCCTAGTTCTTGACTACCTCAGAAGAAATTCAAATTCCAATGGCCAAATTCTTATGAGAACAGTTTTCAAGAGTTGAAGACTTGACTCACTTCTTCTCTAGTATTGACTCTATCAGAGGGTTCGAATAGGTTAGTAGTTTATTGTGATACTTCTAGAGTTGGCTTGATTGTGTATTGATGTAGCGAGGTAAGGTTATAGCCTATGCCTCTATACAGCTTAAACCCTATAAGAAGAATTACCCGACCCACGATCTTGAGTTGGCAGCAGTTGTCTTTGCCTTAAAGATTTAGAGGCATTACATTTATGGGATCCATATTTATATGTTTATGGATTATAAGAGTTTACAGCCCGTGTTCACTCAAAAAGATCTAAATCTTCACCAGAGAAGGTGGCTCGAGTTATTGAAAAACTATGATATGAGTGTGTTGTATCACCCAGCTAAGGCCAATGTAGTGGTTGAAGACCTTAGTAGATTGTCTATAGGAAATGTTGTGCATGTTTAGGAGGATAAGAAGGAGTTAGTCTATGAGGTTCATCATCTTGATAGATTAGGTATTCAGTTGGTTGATTCAACCGAAGGTAGTATATGGGTTATGAATGGTTTGGAATCTTCATTGGTGGTCGAAGTGAAAGAAAAGCAAGACAGGGATCCTATTTTGGTCAAATTGAAGAAGGCAGTTTGGGATAATAAGGTTCAGGTTTTCTCCCAAGGGGGAGATAGTGTGCTTTATTGTCAGGGAAGGTTATGTGTTATGAGTGTGGATGATTTGAGACATCAAATATTAGCAGAAGCGCATCATGCGTGATATTCTATTCACCAAGGAGCCACTAAGATATACCGTGATTTGCGGGAAATCTATTGGTGGAATGGTATTAAGAAAGATGTTGCAGAATTCGTGGCTAGGTATTCAAATTCGACACGACCCACCCTGGGGACTTGTCGTAATGGGCATCCCAAGTCCGACTAGGACCGGAGACCACCCCTATTACCTAACCCAACCTCCAACCGCCTACCCTGATTTGGCTGAATTCCGAGCATGTAACAAGATAGTGTAACATCTCACATAGACTCTGGATAAGATCACAACGGTGACCGACCCAACCGAGTCCAACCATCCCATACCAATAACCTAGCCATACCAAACCATACCAAAACAAAGGTCATACACTAGGCCATAACCAAAGATGTTCCAAAACATAATATAATTAATCCCAAAATGAAATACAATGAAATAATAAACAATCTCGTCCAATAATGTCAGTCCTTCAGCTTATTCCAATATCAAGGCTGACACCAATACCGATCTTGCTCATTCCAACCCATAGAAGTACCACAAAGCCTCTAACCAATAGAGTAATGAAATTTAGTTGGGACATGCCCCCAACCATAGCCGAAACCAATATCCAAAATAAAACCAAAGTGTCTAGAAATATCCATAACATGAAATAAAGCCTTCCAAAAGGATAGAAGCTCACCACTTCAGTTCAAATGTTGTTCCTGAGTCAATCACTATGTAGGAGGAGTAGAACATCTAGTTCCTACATAGCATGGGTATACAGCTGCCAGTAGACGGGGTTAGAGAGTGACTGCTAACATGATCTTAGGGTAAGGATAAGATAATGCCATTTATAAAACCAAGTAAAATCATCCATATGTGACAGCGCCCAAGTGCACACGCAAGTGTACGTGGTCTACCAAGTAATATAGTGGCCTTAAAGAAAGTGAGTATCGATCCCACAGGGACTAATTCCAACAACTATTCAATTCTAGTTCACTTATTGAGATTAACTTGATGCAAAGTGTAACCAAAAGAGAGTTTGAAAGTTGTAAACTAAAATTGAAGTGAACAGTTCGTAAAGTAAAGACTTGAGACAATCAACAGAGTAAAGCCTAGGGTTAAGACACTTAGAACAGTCATACTATGCTATTGAACTTCATTCATTTGATCTTTTATCATGGTTGTTGATTCGTAGGGTTTATCGCATGATCATTGTCTCCCAACCTCTAACTGTCTACCTAACTTGGACATTACAACTACATCGTTGAGCGAGGATGTAATAATCCAATTAAGTCTTAAAACTATCATCCTACATGTGAGCCAAGCAAGGCTTCTAGGTACATCCATGTCCTATTCGCTAATTCAAATTATTTATTTCATAAATGAATATTTACCTTACTTTATTCATCCCCATGTTCTATCTTCTTATTTCCCCTCTGGAGATCAAAAAGTCGACAATATATGTATTCTAAGGGTGAGAAATCCTTAAAATAGTTAAAATAAGGATGTATAAACAACCACATATGATAAACAATTTAAACAAATTCAGTTCATAATAATATCAAAGATGTTCTTGGCCTTAACCCCGGAGAGGGGGCGTTTATCCGCTAATTGACATAATTATCATCCAAATACTTTAATACAAGATCAAATCTATTAAAAAGCTAAAGTTAAGAAGAATAAACCCTAAAAATGTGTGCAACGGCCTCCTCAATCTCTCAAAGCCGTCAAAAAGTGATTAGAATAAGTTACAAAGTCCTATTTATAGTAAACCAAGTCTTGGCCGTGTGTGGGATTTGCTCCGCATCGCGATGGATTTCGCATAGCAAGAGCAGTACATCGCAGTGGATTTATCATAGAAAGAGCACCATATTATGGTGGATTTAGTGTAGCAGGATATTCTTGAGGCGTCCAATTCACGTGGGCTCACAGGAATTAGCCTCTCGAAATTTAACTAAGTCTTTTGCTTTCCTCTTCCATCCCTTGTCTTTTGGTGTTGTTTTCCTTTGGTTTCAAGCCTGTATTTCATCAAAATATCATCACAACCAAATCACCAAGCATCCTAAATGATCAAACACCAAATATTAGAGCTTAAAACAACACAATATCTACAACGATGGACTAAAAACACGAGCTAAGCCTAGGCTAGTCTACATTGATCTTCAACTTATTGTTCCAACTCTTGACTTAATCCAATGGAATTTTTCACATTACAAACAAGTTATTCCTCTTATAATTACACCATAATAACATTAGGAACTCAATACACCCACTAGAATCCATTGCAATCAACTAGCACAACACCTAGCTCAAGTTAGTAAAACTAGTTTTCTCGTCTAGACTCTAAGTGATCAATTAGAACCCAAACTTGTTTGAAAACACCTTTTCATCTTGTAAATACACACTTGAACACTTAGATGCTTATTTATATCATCATCAACACATAAAGAACAAGAATTACCCTCAAAATAAGGCTAAATAATCCAAGATAGCAATACTAAGGTGCATAAATACACCCAACATCAATATGCACACAACCATACATATATATAAACCATGTCGGGAAAAGGGACCGAGTTTAGTATGGTTTAAAACCTTTACCTGCGCGGTGTAGCTATGCCATCCTAAATTACCCACGAGTTATATGGGTTCATCTCTCCCTACTGAAAGGGCCCCAGGTGTGTAGCTGCATGACCAAGTAAGAAACCTTTGGGATGACTAGTACATCCCCCAAATATAGGGTGACATCATGCACACGATCACTAAGACCAACCTCATATCGGCAAATATGAGTTTCCAGTTTTGTTCCCCCCAGGACCTCCACCTTCCACAGCTTAGCTACACCTCTTACCATTATTGCCCAATTAAAACCAATTTCTAAATAACCAAATCATTATCCATTTATTAACAAAGTCCATTGATATTGGTATCGCCATACCAACCCTTACTTGCAAGTATCATCCATAACCAACCATTTATAGGTTTAAAAGGACTTTCAAGTGACCTTCCATTTACCATATTAAACCACTTGAGGAATTCCATGTGCCCCTCAAGCATAACCATTAGCCATTTACCATTCCAAGCCATTTAAACCATGCATAATTCCTTTACCAAGTTTTAAAACATGAAAGAGTTCCATTAAAAGTAGTCAATGCAATAAACATATCTTTATAAGCATTTTGTCAAGCACATTAGGAGCATAATATGACGAAAATCAATTCCAATTACCATTAAACCATTCTCGTGAAATCCAATTAACCAAAACCACCATTAATGCATATAAAATCATAATTAAAATCATGGGAAACCATAACCAACCATTTAACATCAAAAACCTCAATTCATAATTGAAAATCAGAATTATGCAATCAATGAAATCATGGAAACATTCATAAAAACCATGCCTTTAGTTAGAATTAACATTGAGGGAAGAGAACATGTCTTAAACCAAGATGATGACGGAAAGAAATCACCAAGACAAGCCCCAAATTGATCCTTTAGTTGAAACCCTAGCTTTCCTTGCCCAAAAGCTCTTGAGAGAATTTTAGAGTGTTTTTGAAAAGTTTCTAAGTGTTAATGAATGGGATAATAGGGTAAATAACCTTTCAAGTAGGTTAGAAGTCGTGGGGCCCTATTAGGATAAGTATGGAAATATCCAAATTACCCCTACTTAAGTTGCACCAAAATCCCGTCATAGGGGTACGATTGAACCACACAAGTCATACCCTCCAATACGATTGGTATCCTCTACTCGCATCCTAGCCTCAACCCTTGGATCCCACACTGTTCAGCATACGACTCATCCAACCAAGTTGTATTGACAGCATACGTTCCGTACCCCTGGCAAATTTAAACCCAAAGAAGATTTAGACATTGTCCACCATACGAGTCCTGGGTATGACTCGTACCCTGGATTACGATTCATGGTGAGCCGCTCGTACTCAAATCAAACCTACGTAACCAAGTCTAAGATTAATTTAAGGAACCAAATGATTTTTAACCACTAATAAAACTCGTACCCCTAAGTCGTATCCATTCCAATAACCAAAATCCATCCCACCAACCAACTCTGGTCAGATATGACTAGACCTTACCATATGTACCCCAACATATGGCTCATACCCATGAGTAGTATTGGGTCCAAAGACCAAAATTCCAGGAAATTTTATAAGGTCCAGAAACTAAGGTGCTTCAGTCTCCCCTACTAGGAACATTCGTGCCCAAATGACGGATAAGGCAGGGATAACCACACGCAAGAGTCATTTGCAATATCAAATATACTCCCAATCCTTAACAAAGTTTGAAAACAAAGAGGTAAAGATATTAATCTTTCCACTAACGAACTCTGAAAGTAAGGATGTGTTGAAGACACGTACCTTCTGCACGAATCTCAGGAGCAGAAACCAAATGTCGATATTTGGACTTCATGTCCTCTTTCGCTTTCCATGTAGCTTTCTCCACCTTATGGTTCCGCCAAAGAACCTTAACCGAAGCCACATCCTTGGTCCACAACCGACGAACTTGCCTATCTAAGATCTCAATCGAGATCTCTTCATAAGACATAGAATTTGTGGTATCCAATCCTTCCAAAGGAACAATCGAAGAAGGATCACCAATACACTTCCTCAATATGGAAACATAAAAGACCGGATAAACCAAGCTCAAGCTAGTAGGCAACTCCAGCTCATAAGTAACATTACTAATTCTCCGCAAAACATCATAAGGACCCACATACCAGGGAATAAGCTTCCCCTTCTTGCCAAACCACACCACTCCCTTCATGGGATATACCTTGACCTTAAATTCCAAGTATCTACGCCTAACATCCGCATAGGATTTTTGGTGACTTTGTGCAGCCTTAAGCATCTCCTGAATCACCATTACTCTACATAGCTTGGTAAACCAAATTGGGACCAAATATGTCCGTCTAACTAAGATCAAACCAACTAATAGGAGATCTGCACCTCCTACCATACAATGCCTCAAAGGGGCCATACCAGAACTAGAATGATAGCTATAATTGTAAGTAAAACTTCACTAAAGGTAGATACTCAACCCAACTTCCACCATAATCAATCACACAGGCCCGAAGAATATCCTCCAATGTTTGAATAGTTATCTCTGCTTGCCCATCCATCTATGGATGGAAAGCAGTACTCAGACTCACCTTAGTCCCCCAACTCTCTCTAAAAAGATCGCCAAAAGTAAGATATAGAATGTGTGCTACGATCATAAATAATCGAAACAGGAACCCTGTACAGCTTCACAATCTCCTGAAGATACAGCTTTGCATAATCATCCGCCGAGAAAGTAGTCTACACTGGCAAAAAAGTGGGCAGACTTAGTCATCTTATCCACAATAACCCAAATCGAATCATATTGATTCCGAGACCGAGGAATACCGGTAACAAAGTCCATATTGATCACTTCCCACTTCTATTCGGGCAAATCAATTTCTTGATACAACCCTTCTGGCCTCATGTGCTCAACCTTAACCTGTTGACACACCATGCACTTGGCCATGAAATCAGTCGCATCCCTCTTCATGCCATTCCACTAATATATATCCTTGAGATCATGATACATCTTAGTCAGGCTTGGATTGACAACATAAAGAGACTCATGCACCTTAGCCAAAATCCTTTTTCACAACACGTCGACATCAGGAACACACAACCTCCCTTGGTACCATAAAGTACCATCACCACTAATCTCAAACACCAATACCTTTTGCCTACCAACATCACTTTTGATTTTCAACAAGAAAGGATCTAGAACTTACTTCTCCTTAATTTCTACACCAAAAGATGATCGAACTACTTCTTGTACCACCACACCACTATCCTTGGATTCCAAGAGGCGAACTCCCAGATTAGCCGAGCAATTAATATCCTTCACCAATTCCCTCTTTCCTTCCTTTATATGAGCTAAAATTCTCATGGATAACCTGCTAAGAGCATCAGCAACCACATTAGCCTTACCTAGGTGATAGTGAAGACTCATATCATAATCCTTAAGAAGCTCAAGCCATTTCCTCTGCCTGAGATTAAGCTCTTTCTGAGTGAACACATACTATAGACTCTTATGATCAGAATAAATTCTATCATATTTTCAAAACAAATACTATCACTAACAACTCCAAATCATGAGTAGGATAATTCCTCTCAGGTACCTTTAACTGCCTGGAAGTATAGGCAATCACCTTTCCATACTGCATCAACACACAACCAAGACCTACCCGAGATGCATCACAATAAACCAAAAATCCCTTCACAAGCATCTGACCAAGAAAACTTGACCTTCTTCTAAGTTAACTTAGTCAAAGGAGCAGTTATCGATGAAAATTTTTCCACACACCGCCTATAATACCTGGCTAAACCTAAAAAGCTTCGAATATCAGATGGAGTCATGGGTCTAGCCACCTCTTCACCACAGAAACCTTTTGTGGATCCACCATAATCTCCTCACTAGAAATAATATAACCCAAGAAAGTTATAGCGCTCAACTAAAACTCACACTTGGAGAACTTGGCGTACAACTATTGTTCCTTTAAGTTCTGCAACACCACACAGAGATGATTAGCATGATCGACCTTACTCTTTCAATAAACCAGAATGTCATTAACAAACACAATAATGAAGAGGTCTAAATACTGACGAAAAACCCTGTTCATCAGATCCATAAACACCACCAAAGCATTAGTCAATTCAAATGACATCACCAAAAACTCAAAGTGCCCGTACCGAGTACTTACAGCTATCTTAGGGATATCCACTTCACTAATCTTTAGCTGAGGGTACCCAGACTGAAGTTCTATCTTAGAAAAAAACTTGGCACCTTATAACTGGTCAAGTAAATCATCTATCCTTAGAAGAGGATACTTGTTCTTGATTGTCACCTTGTTCAGCTGCCTATAGTCAATGCACATCCGAAGGAAACCATCCATCTTGCATACAAAAAACACCAGTGCACCCCAAGGAGATACACAAGGACAAATAAACCCCTTATCCAGAAGATCCTTGAGTTTTCTTAACTCAGTAAGATCCATTCGATACGGAGGAATAGAAATTGAATGAGTGTCTGAAATTAGATCAATACCAAACTCTATTTCCCTATCTGAAGAAACACCAGGAAGATCATCTAGAAAGACCTCAGAAAACTCATTAACCACTGGAACTGACTGGAAAGAAGGACTATTCGAGTTAGAATCTTTAACCCAGACCATATGATAAAGACAACCTTTAGAGATTAACCTCTGAGTTCTAAGATAAGAAATAAATCTCCCCCTAGGAGCTAGAGAAACACATTTCTACTCTATAACCGACTCACTAGGGAACTTAATGATAACCCTATAGGTTCATAATCTAAGGATACATAATAAGAGTGTAACTAGTCCATACCCAGAATAACATCAAAATCCACTATATCCAACTCAAATAGATTAACCAAGGTCTTCTTGCAACCAACAGATACCACACACCCCCTATAGACTCTATTAGCAATAATCAAGTCACCTACTGGGGTAGAAATAAAAAAAGGATCCAAAATAACTTCTAGATCAAAACATAAAGATATAGCCATATAAGGAGTCACATAAGAGAGAATAGACCCCGGATCAAGCAAATAATATACATCACGAGAGAAAAGTTGTAACGTATCATTAATGACATTAGGTGATGCCTCAGATTCCTCTAGAGACTCCAAATAATACAACCTATTCCAACCAACACTAGAACCAGGAGTAGTAACAGAAGAAGATGCCACACTACCAGGTGCAAGAGCGGAAGATGAAGCCACAAGAATCTTATTCGCCCCCGTAGCAACCTTATTAACCGGACAATCCCTGAGCCTGGCCTGCCTGGACACACTTGAATCACTTATCTCTGCCTTCATTATATTAACTATGATGAGGACGACCACAGAACCGACAAGGAAGGTATGAAAAAACTAACTAGCCTCCACTTGCCTGAGATTGGGCAACCTGTGACCAAAAATTATCACCACTTTGATGATGCTTGTCGCCTGCCTGGTAAGAAGCACTAGCAGAAGAGTAGTAACCAGAACTCCCCCACTTATTTTTATGCCACTTACCACCATCTCGACCACCCTAAGACTGAGCACCTCCTTGGTCAGAAAATTTGTTCTTTTTTCCCTGCCTATACCCAAACTCCGCCTGCTTCCTCTTCTCATTCTCCACTTGTTGTATATGAACAGTCAACCTAGAGATGTCCATATCTTTAATCATCAAGGCAGTCTTGCTCTCCAAAATCATATCCCAATTTAACCCAGAAGCAAACTTCCTATTCTAACCCACATGTAATCCACTAAATCAGGAGCATATCTTGACAATTAGTGAAACTTCAAGGCATATTCCTTGACAGACAATCTCTCCTACTTGAGGTTCACAAACTCTTCCATCTTTGTTTTCCTCAACTCTTGGGGAAGAAATGACCATAAAAGAACCACAGAAAGCATCCCATAAGGATGACTCCTCCATATCTTCTTTATCCCTATCCCACTCTTCATACCACTAATATGAAACCTCTTTGAGCTGATGAGCTAGAAAGTTTACCCTTTCCATATTGGGAGCCTGCATCACCCAAAATATCTTTTCCATTTCATCCTAAAAGCCCTATGTGTCCCCCTCTACCTTCACTCCAGAAAAAGTAGGAGGACCCATCTTCATAAATTGGCCAACCCTTGTGGCCTCAGCAGATAAAGTACCAGACACACCTCACTCAGCCTGAGTAGCAACCAATTTAGCAATAGCATGAATAGACTAGCAGAATTCAGCATTAGTCACCTCACGTTGAGGAATACTAATAGTAATTAGTAGAACTCCGAAACTATCAGGGATAGGACCTTGAGATCAAAGATGAAACTCAGAAGTAGGATGCACCCCTTCAGTATAACCCCCAAATGGAATAGAAGAATTTTCTTGTGCTCTAAATCTACGAGGCATGATCAGATTAACAAACAAACAAAGATTAGAGAAGATTCTAGGACTGAGACTCCAAGCTTGAAAATAGAATACCAAGAAAGTGAAACATTCCTAAATGCCTTGTAGCCTCTCACTTATGAGTGTGGCGTGCTATACACCCTTAAAAGGGACTCTACTCAACACGGCTTTGTAGACTGCCAATTGACCATGAACCTATTCTCTAATACCATTTTGACATGACCCACCCTGGAGCCTTATAGTAATAGGCATCCCATGTCCGACTAGGATCGGAGACCACCCCCGTTACCCAACCCAACCTCCAACCGCCAGCCCTGAGTTGGCTGAATTTCGAGCATGTAACAAGATTGTGTAACAACTTACATAAAGACTCTGGATAAGATCACAACCGTGATCGACCTAATCAAGTCCAACCATCCCATACCAATAACCTAACCATACCAAAATAAGGGCCATAAACTAAGCCATAACCAAAGGTGTTCCATAACATAATATAATTAATCCCAAAATAAAATAGGATGGAACAACTAATAATCTCGTCCAATGATGTCAGTCCTTCAACCTATTCCAATGTCAAGGCTGACACCAATACCGATCCCACCCATTCCAACCCATAGAATTACCACAAAGCCTCTAACCAAAAGAGTGATGAAATTTGGTTGGGACATGCCCCCAACCATAGCCAAAACTAATATCCAAAATAAAACTAAAGTATCTTAAAATATCCATAACATAAGATAGAGCCTTTCAAAAGGATGGAAGCTCACCACTTTAGTTCAAATATTATCCTTGAGTCAATCACTGTGTGGGGGAAGTAGAACGGTCGATTCCTGTATAGCGTGGGTATACAGCCACCAACAGATAGGTTTAGCGAGTAACTGCTAGCATGATCTCAGGGTAAGGATAAAATAATATCATTTATAAAACCAAGTAAAATAATCCATACACACACACCATACATATATATATAACCATGCTGGGAAAAGGGACTGGGTTTAGCATGACTTTAAAACCTTTACCTGGGCTATGTAGTTTTGTCGTCCTAAACCATCTACAGGCTATATGGGTTCAGCTCCCCCTGTTAAAAGGGCCTCAGTGTATGTAGTCGCACGACCATAGAAGAAACCCTTAGAATGACTAGTACATCCCCCAAATATAGTGTGACATTGTGCACACAGACACTAAGACCAACCTCATATCAGCAAATATGAATTTCTAGTTTTGGTCCCCCACGGACCTCTACCTTCCACGACTTAGCTACACCTCCCGCCGTTAATTCCTAATTAAAACTAATTTCCAAATAACCAACCTATTATTCATTTATTAACCAAGGCCATTGATATTTATATCATCATACCAACCTTTACTTTTAAGTATCATCCATAGCCAACTATTTATAGGTTTAAAGGGACTTTGAAGTGCCGTTCTATTTACCATATTAAACCACTTGAGGGATTCCATGTGCCCCTCAAGTATAACCATTAGCTATTTACCATTCCAAGCCATTTAAATCATGTATAATTCTTTTACCAAGTTTTAAAATATGCAAGAGTTTCATTAAAAGTAGTCAATGCAATGAACATATCATTATAAGCATTTTGTCAAACACATTGGGGGTATAATATGACCAAAACCAAGTCCAATTACCGTTAAACTATTTCCATACAATCTAATTATCCAAAAATTAATGCATATAAAAGCATAATTAAAACTAGGGTAAATCATAACCAACTCTTTAAAATTAAAACCCCCAATTCATAATTGAAAATCAAAATCATACAATCAATGAAATCATGAAAAAAAAAATAAAAACCATGGCTTTAGTTAGAATTAACAATAAGGAAAGAGAACATTCCTTAAACCAAGAGGGTGATGGAAACAAATCACCAAGACAAGCCCAAAATTGATCCTTTAGTTAAAACCTAAGCTTCCCTTGCCTAAAAGCTCTAGAGAGAATTTTAGAGTGTTTTTAAAAAGTTTCTAGGTATTAATGAATGGAATAATAGGAAATAATCTTACAAGTAGGTTAGAAGTCGTAGGGACCTATTAGGGCAAGTAGGAAAATGTCCAGAATACCCTTACTTAAGTTACACCAAAATCCCATCACAGGAATACGACTGACCCACACGAGTCGTACCCTCCAATACGAGTGTTATCCTGTAATGCCTCAAAACTGGTACCCGGAATGCTACACGGTGCTCATGACCCCAAAGGACTACAATCTAACCCATGACTTATATCTGTACCTGAACACTACATAATATACTATATAAATACAAAATAAAAGGCTGAAAGGCCATAAGGTTCAAATATCTGATAAAACATAACATCTGGAGATACAGTATATCAATACCCAAACGACTGAAATAACTGTCTGAACATGCTAGTCTGAAAGCCTCTAAACTATCTAAAAACTGGGGAGTTGATGGGACATATCCCCAACTAACTTTGGACTACTGGAATAATAAAGTAATAAAATAATTATGCTATCCTCGAATGATGAGGACTCACTGCTAGTCTGGATGCTGAACGTCTAATCTACTAAGGATACTCATACTTTTGAACCTATGGTATAAAACACCATAGCACAAATGTGTCAGTATGATTGAATGTACTGGTATGCAAGTGAGGTAGGCTGAATGCAAGGGGTTTATATACATGAAAAATATTAACTAACTAACATGAACATGAGAATACATGCATAAATACGTGAACTATAACTAAGATCATGACATCACTAAATCTGAATATTGATAACATAAGTTTTCATATAACTGATATACTATTATCTGAATGACTGTATCTGACAGTCCTATTTTTTATGGAACTAGTTGAGTTTCGTACTGAGCTGGGTGACTGTATCTGACAGTCCTAAATTCTGTAGAACTATCTAAGTTCTATTATTGAGACTGAGATTGTAACTGTGGGAAGTAGTCATCTAACCGATATGCCCCTAATAAGCTATTATAGCTGAGTTGGGATCCAATCTGTAACCCCAATTGGAAGGGTGTCAATACCACACCACTGTATGGATAAGCTGTGAGTGACCCTCCTCTAACAGGTACTCTAATAAGAATGGCGGGACCCTTATCTAAATGGTTAAGCCACCTCATCTACCCTCATCTAGCAGGTTTGATGTCTCAACCTACGCTGGCTATGTAGTTCTGGAGCGCAAAGATTGATTCTAAGAATCACACCCTCTAATAACTGGTGAGTTACCATCCTAGGGCTCACTCAGTGTTGAATCCTACTCCCATCTGAATAGATACTGAACATAATTAACTAAACTGCACTGGACTACATTCATTGAGTTCTATTGACTGACGGAATATTACTGAGATCTTATAACTAACTGAGATTACTGAGATTACTGAGTTTTTCTGAGTCATGAGACTGATTAAATTCTACTGAACATGGCCTAGCTGAGAGTATCTTGAAAACTGACACTAGTTCTAGGCACACAGCTAAATTGTCGGGTACAAGTACCCCCAGGACTTGATAGCATGAAACTAACAAGACATGACATTCTTAACACATGACCATAGTCAAAAATTCATAGTACAATCATTGGAGATTTTCATGAAGTATTTGCATGTTATAAGCTTACACATGAATAGGAATGTATGTAAACATATCATAATTTCATAAACCTAATCTCATGATCTTTACGTCAATCCATTACAAAGTATAACAATAATGTGGGAGTCATATCAAACATAAGAGAGAAACATGGATTCATCAATTTTTGTAACAAATGAGTCATAAGGCATAATTCCTATTCTCTTAGGCATTTTATCAAACACCTTGCATGCATAACTATAAGCTTAGGCATGGACATTAAATTAATTCATTATGGTTGCATAAATCAGCACAATTTAGTAGATTTCAATCTACATGCTAGCATAAATTTATGAAAACACATTTAACGATTCCAACTTGGGTATCATACACAACATAAACATGATCATAATCAATCCACAACATAAACATCATAATTTATAATTTAAAATTGGATTCTTGGGCTTCGTAGATAAAATAAATCCATGAATAAACACTTGACATACCTGGGTGGATGATTTCTTGAAGATTGGTGGAGGAAAGCTTGAATTCTTGACTTGGAATTAAACACCTAGGGTTTCTTGTTCTTGGGGGTTGATCTTTGAGAAAAACCCTAATTTGTTATTGTAGATAACTAATAAAGTTATGAGCTCTGGTCTGGTATAATTAGGGGTCCAAATGGGTGGAAAAAAACCCAAACACCCTTTTAAAAATGGATTAAAATCGCTGATTGGAAGTGGTGATGGTTTGGTCGATAGTCCATCACTGTCTCGATGGTCTGCCGGTCCTGACCATCGTACTTGGCCAGAACCTAAACTTTTTGCCTCGTCTGAATGGTTTGGGCGACAGTCCATTGCTAGCTCGATGGTCCATCGATCCTGACCATCTCACGTGGATAGAAGATAGGTTCACTACCTTAGTCGTGATGTCTTGGGCGATGGTCCATCGCTAACTCGACGGTCCGTCAGCCTGACCGTCGCTTCTGGGCAGTTTCAACAGTTCTCTGTAAAACGTTCATAACTTTTTAGTCCGATATCAAATTTGGATGAAATTGGTATCGTTGGAAAGCTAATTCAATTTCCCATATGATAATTAATCACTTAGGAAGTCATCACTAACTCTTCTGGAGACTAGATTTAACTTAAAGAAAGTTTGGGGTATTATAATATCTCCCCCTTGGGAACATTTATCCTCGAATGGGACTGACTAGACTGGGAAAGCCGATAGACTGATCTTACTTAAGGGACATGAACATTTGAACATATCTATTTGACTGGAAGTTCTGATATACTGAAATCTCATACTGAATATGCATGTTTGATGCATGGATATATAATGGATAGTCTTCATGAATGCATTATTGAAATTTCTGAGAAGCTGAGTTTCTCATGATAAAAATGCATATATGATGCATAAATACATGACTGACATAATACATGAACATATGACTGGATATGCAAGGGTATTTGATACCAAGTTTATAACTGTAATCTGAACATGAAACTGAATAAGCTTAAGGAAAGCTATTACCTTGGACTGAATCTGAGTTTACAGAGAAGAATTGAGGATACTTGGTCCACATGTCTGCTTCTGCTTCCCAATTAACTCTCTCAACGGACTGATTCCTCCAAAGAACTTTGACTAGAGGGACTTCTTTGTTCCTCAGTCTGCGAGTCTGGTAGTCAAGAATTTCAACTGGGATCTCTTCGAAAGAAAGGATGTTCTGAATATCTAAGCCCTCTATCGAGACTACAAATGTTGGGTCACCTATGCACTTCTTTATCAAGGAGACATAGAACATTGGATGAACTGAGGCTAGATCTAACGGAAATACCGACATATCGGGGACGGAGCTTTCCCTTCTTGCCAAATCGCTTCACTTCCTTCATGGGAGAGATTTTTAAGTACACATAATCACCAATCATGAACTTGAGATCCTTTCTGCACACTTCTGCATAAGACTTCTATCAGCTCTGAGAAGCCCGGAGTCTTTCTCTGATCAACTGAACTTTCTCTAAGGTGTCGAATACCAAGTCAGGCCTTACTACTGTGGCCTCACCCATTTTGAACCAATCAATTAGAAGTTTGTACCTCCTATAATAGAGAGCTTCGAATGGAGCCATCTGAATGTTGGAATAATAGTTGTTGTTGTATTCAAACTTAATCAAAGGTAAGAGATCATGCCAACCGCCCTTGAAATCAATTTCACACGCTCGCAGCATATCTTCTAAAGTTTGAATGGTCCTTTCTACTTGACCATCCGTCTGAGGATGAAAGGTTGTACTAAGATGAACTTGGGTACCAAGACTCTTTTGGAATGCTTTCCAGAAGAGAAAGGTGAACTGGGTACCTTTATCTGAGATAATAGATAATGGAATACCATACAATCTGACCAACTCCCTGATATAGAGTTTGGCATAATCATTGACTGAATAGGAGGTATAGACTGGAAGGAAATGAGTAGCCTGGCTATGTCCATCTCACTAATCATCATTGCGGATCTACACCCATTAACCACACTATCATTCACCCCAGAAACAAACTTACTCATCTTATCCCTGTTGTCTGCCACTACATGAGGAGCATATCTAGCTAATTGAGTAAACTTAAGAGAATACTCTTTTATTGTCATGTTTCCCTACTTGAGGTTAATTAACTCTAACACCTTAGCTTTCCTTAGCTCTAGGGGAAAGAATCTATCAATAAAAGCAGTGGCAAATTTCTCCCACTCTATGGGCCCTGCATCACCAACCCTTTCTGCTTTTCACTGCTTAAACCATGTGTGAGCCATATCCTATAACTTATATACAACTAGATCAGCACTCTCACTAGCTGTAACCCCCATGATATCCGTAACCTTTTGAACCTGATCAAGGAATTCCTGAGGGTCCTAGTCTGACTTAAACCCAAAAAAGGATAGAGGGTTCATTCAGGTAAAGTCTCGAATCTTGGATGTTACGGTGTTGGACACTGGGTTGGCCAGAACAGCAGCAGTCCATTCATTCTGAGCAGCAACTAAGTTAGCAAAAATAGTGAATGTAGCTATAAACTCTGCATGAGAAACATGTTCGTCAAGGGATCTACTTGGACGAGCTAATTTTTTCTTTTGGAAGGCATGTTCTGTAAACAAAAATGGAGAAATGAATTTAGACTGAGAGTTAAATTTGAGATCATGCTCACTGGCACGACATGAATACTGAAAGAAGAGAAATTGTTCCTAAAACATCTTATAGCCTCTTGGACATAATTGTGGCGCGCAACACACCTATGCACAAGACTCTACTAGATACAGCTTTCAGACTTTCTAGGACACTATTGAACCTTAGGATCTAATACCAAGTTTGTAACGCCCTAAAATTAGTACCCAAAATGCTACACGGTGCTCGTGACCCCGAAGGACCACAAGCTAACCCATGACTGATATCAATAATTGAACACTGTATAATATACTGTATAAATGCAGAATAAAAGGCTGAAAGTCCATAAGGTTTAAATATCTAATAAAACATAACATCTGGAGATACAGTATATCAATACCAAACGACTAAAACAATTGTCTGAAGATGCTAGTCTAAAAGCCTCTAAACTATCTAAAAATTAAGGAATTAATGGGGCCTCCAAATAACTTCAGACTACTGGAATAATAAAGTAATAAAATAATTATACTATTCTCGAATGATGAGGACTCACAGCTAGTCTGGCTGCTGAACGTCTGATCTACTAAGGATGCTCTGGGGCTCGTACTTCTGAACCTATGGTATAAAACACCATAGCGTAAATGTGTCAGTACGATTGAATATACTGGTATGCAAGTGAGGTAGGGTGAATGCAAGGGGTTTATATACATGAACAATACTAACTGACTAACATAAATGTGATAATACATACATGATTACGTGAACTGTAATTGAGATCGTGACATCACTGAATCTGAATACTGATAACATAATTTTTCATATAACTGATATACTATTATCTGAATGATTGTGTCTGACAGTCCTATTTTTTATGGAACTAGTTGAGTTCCGTACTGAGCTGGGTGACTGTATCTGACAGTCCTGAATTCTGTAGAACTATTTGAGTTCTATTACTGAGACTGAGACTGTAATTGTGAGAAGTAGTCATCTAACCGACATGCCCCTAATAAGCTATTATAGCTGAGTTGTAGTCCAATCTGTAATACTAATTGGAAGGGTGTCAATACCGCGCCACTGGTAAGGACAAGCTGTGAGAGACCCTCCTCTAACAGGTACTCTAATGAGAATGGCGAGACCCTCATCTAAATGGTTAAGCCACCTCATCTACCCTCATCTAGCAGGTTTAATGTCTCAACCTACGCTGGCTATGTAGTTTTGGAGCGCAAGGATTACTTCTAAGAATCACACCCTCTAATAATAGGTGAGTTCCCATCCTTGGGCTCACTCAGTGATGAATTCTACTCCCATCTAAATAGACATTGAACATGATTAACTAAACTGAATAGGACTACATTCATTGAGTTTCGTTGACTGACGAAATATTATTGAGATCTGATAACTAACTGAGATTACTGAGTTTACTGAGTTTTTCTGAGTCATGAGACTGGCTGAATTCTACTGAACATGGCCTGGCTGAGAGTATCTTAAAAACTGACACTGGTTCTAGGCACACAACTAAATTATCGGATACAAGTACCCCTAGGACTCGATAGCATAAAAATGACAAGACAACACTTCTTGACACATGACCATAGTCAACAATTCATAGTACAATCATTGGGGATTTTCATGAAGTATTCGCATTCTATAAGCTTATACATGAATAGGAATGCATGTAAACATATCATAATTTCATAAGCTTAATCTCATGATCTTTACGTCAATCCATTACAAAGCATAACAATAATGTGGGAGTCATATCAACATAAAGGAGAAATATGGATTTGTCAATTTTTGTAACAAATGAGTCATAAGGCATAATTCCTATTCTCTTAGGCATTTTATCAAACACCTTGCATGCATAACTATAAGCTTAGGCATGGACATTAAATTAATTCATCATAGTTTCATAAATCAACATAATTTAGTAGATTTCAATCCACATGCTAGCATAAATTCATGAAAACACATTTAACGATTCCAACTTGGGTATCATACACAACATCAACATGATCATAATTAATCCACTACTAAACATCATAATTTATAATTTAAAATTAGATTTTTGGGCTTCGTGGACAAAAGGAATCCATGAATGAACACTTGACATACCTGGGTGGATGATTTCTTGATGATTGGTGGAGGAAAGCTTGAATTCTTGACTTGGAATTAAACACCTAGGGTTTCTTGTTCCTGGGGATTGATCTTTGAGAGAATCCCTAATTTGGTGTTGTAGATGAATAATGAAGTTATGAGATCTGGTCTAGTATAATTAGGTGTCAAAACTGGTGGAAAAGACCTAAATACCCTTTTAAAAACAGCTTAAAATTGCTGATCGGAAGTGGCAATGGTTTTGTCGATGGTCCGATACTTCTCGACGGTCCGTTGGTCCTGACCATTGCACTTGGCCAGAACCTGAACTTTCTTTCTCGTCTGCGACGGTTTGGGCGATGGTCCATCACTAGCTCGATGGTCCTTCGGTCCTAACCGTTGCACTTAGCCAGAAGATGGGTTCACTGCCTTAGTCGCGACGGCTTGGGCGATAGTCCGTCGGCCTGATTGTCGCTTTTGGGTAGTTCCGACAGTTCTTTGTAAAACGTCCATAAATTTTTACTCCAATACTGGATTTAGATGAAATTGGTATCGTTCGAAAGCTAATTCAATTTCTTAGTTGATAATTAATCATTTAGGAAGTCATCACTAACTCTTCTGGAGACTAGATTTGTATTAAAGAAAGTTTGGGGTATTACATATCCTCCACTTGTATCCTGGCCTCAATCCTTAGATCTCATACTGTCCAGTATATGACTCATCCAACCAAATTATATTGACAGCATATGATTTGTACCCTTCATTCGTACCCCTGGTAAATTTAAACCCAAGGAAGATTTTGACACTGTCCACTATATGAGTCCTAGGTATGACTCGAACCCTGTCTTATGGCTCATGGTGAGCCACTTGTACTCAGATCCAACCTAAGTAACCAAGTCTAAGATTAAGTTAAGGAGCCAAATGATCTATAACCACCAATATGACTCATACCCCTAAGTCATATCCATTCCAGTAACCAAAATCTATCCCACAACCAACACTGGTCAGTATATGACTGGACCTTATCATCCGTACCCCAATATACGGCTTGTTCCTATGAGTCGTATTAGGTCCAGAGACCAGAATTCCAAGAAATTTTCTAAGGTCCAGAAACCAAGGTGTTTTAAAATGGTCAATAGGTTAAGGTTGAGCACCAAATACCTTATGGTATGCTTTATGATTTCAACATCCCCTCATGGAAGTGGGAGGTTGTGAACATGGATTTTGTTATAGGGTTACCTCATATGCATCATTGGCATAATTGGATTGTGGTCATTATAGATAAAATGATCGTGTCATCCCATTTCTTACCAGTTCATACTTTGTATTCAATTTTGAATTAGTCTAGAATCTATCTCAGAGAGTTGGTAATGTTGCATGGGGTTCTATTGACCATTATTTTAGATAGAGGTACCCAGTTTACCTATTATTTTTGGAAGGCTTTTTATAAGGGTCTTGGTACCCAAGTTCATCACAGTACAACTTTTCATCCATAGTCAGATGTTCAGGTAGAGTACACTATTCAGACTTTAGAGAATATGCTAAGATCTTGTGTTATCGACTTCAAGGGTAGTTTGGATGACTACTTACCTTTGATTGAGTTTGACTACAACATCAGCTATCACGCTTGTATTTAGGTGGTTCTACTTAAGTATTTCTATGGAAGGAGGTGTAGATCTCATTTTAGTTGGTTTGAAGTAGGTGAAGCTACTTTGATAGGGCCATATTTAGTTTACGAGGCAATGTTGAAAGTTTAGTTGATTCAAGAAAGGCTGAAGACAGCCTAGAGCTGAAAGAAGTCCTATGCTGATGTAAGAAGAAGAGATCTTGAGTTTGATATTACTGACTTGGTTTATTTAAAAATTTCACCCATGAAAGGGGTGAAGAGGTTTGGTAAGAAAGGAAAGACCAGTCTCCGCTATGTTGGCCCATATAGGATATTGAGCCATTTGGGAAGGTAGCTTATGAATTAGAATTGCCTGTGGAATTGGCATTAGTGCATTCGGTGTTTCATGTCTCTTTTCTAAAGAAATGCATTGGTGACCCAGCTTTTTTAGTTCCCTTAGAGAGTGTGGGCGTGAAAGATAGATTTTCCTATGAAGAAGTCCCGGTTGAAATCCTTGACCGTCAAATTCGTAGGTCGAGGAATAAAGAAGCCACCTTGGTTAAAGTTCGATCGAGATGTCAGTCCATTGAGGAAGCTACTTGGGAAAAAAAGCATATATGCGAGCCAAGTACCCCTACCGTTTCTCTACGAATTCAAATTCAGCTTGAGGTAATGTTTTCCATTAAGTGATTCTCTCATTTTCTATCTCAGCTATATATAACCATCCTCATATCATAGCATGTATTCATGAATTTAGTTCAGTCCATGCATCATCTTTCAGATTCAGTTATTTAGTCATGAATCAGCTTATAAGTAGTCAGTAAATAATTTTATTATTCCTAGTGTCTCAGCTCAGACAGTTTCATTTGGGTATTAATGATACTAAGGGGGAGATATTGGAATGCCCTCAAGATTCTAAACAAGTTTTCATCTATTCATACCATGGTTAAAGGTCCCAAAGCTATTATTTCACACTAAGTGCACTTTAACACCCACAAGATTTTGAACTTTTTATTTTTGGCCTTTCCATGATCGAAACATTGATTTATAAGTTAAAATATGACTAGAAATATTAAAAGGTTCATCTAGGAGAGTTTCAGAATTTTCAAAACAGGTTCAGGGTGTTTTTGGACCGTAGAGGAAGTAAGCCTCTATGATTTCAGTGTGTCACAGAGGATAGTCTCCATGATACGCAGCATGAAATGAGGAATAGTCTATGCGATATGCAGTGTGTCACGGAGGCTAGGCTCTACGAAAGCAATTGTGCCATACTGTAGTGTAAATCTTGCAGCCTTCATTAAAGGGGTAAGGGCCATTTTAGTCTTTTTCTCTCTCCCCAAAACACCTAAATCACGACTTAAAACCCAAAAGGGGCATTATCTCCCCCATTCATTAGCAGTTAACAATTTTTAACCTTCTTTTATTCTCAAGGAAACAAAAATCAAAAGCTTTTTCCAAGAATCTACCCTTCCAATGCCTTAATTTCAAGTTTTCCCAAGAAGACAAGGAATTCAGGTATGTGGGATATTTATCAATGGGTTCCTTCCACCCATTAGGTCCCAAAAATCCCTTAATTTTCAAGTATAAACCTTTTTCCTCTTTTGATGAGATTTCAATGTCAAGTATGAATTTATTCAACTTTTCCTCAAAAGTTTTGAATACAAACCATGACAATGTGTTTCCCCATGTGAAATAAGTTTGTACACGCTTTATAAACTCAGTCACCCATACCATGTTCAGTTGACACCATATTAATTATTAGTTTATGAATTTAACCATGTGAGTATGTTGTCCTAATAAGTTTAACATTTTCCCATACTCATATTCATGGGTTTCATCTGTTTAGTGTGTTATACTATGTTTTGGGTCTACGAATCATGAATATCCTTACAATATAATGATGATGTTATTATACTTAATGTATTATTCAGTATTGGTGGGTTATGAACACCTGATACCTAGGAAAGTTATGTCTATCAGTGTTATCAGGTTACAAATTATTTAGATTTGGCTTATATCATTAAATTTCAGAATAACATCAAAATGAGCACTCATCAGTACTAGATCATGCATTATGATTTTATTTAGATTATCATCATGTTAAGCATTTGTCAGTTTAAACCATGTTAACATCTTATTAGTACCAGATTATGTTAAATGAATAAGGATACCAGTTTTATTCAGTTGAGAGTAATACTTAGCACCGAGCAAACTCAGGGATGGAGGCTCCCACGTTAGTTTAGGGAAATTCGTTAGTAGCAGACCCTAAATTCCAAAAATATGTACCCAGTGTAGGTTATGAGGGGTCACCCGTCAGTTTAGGCTTGACTTTCTCTCACGGGTCACCCGTCAGTTTAGGCAAAACTTTATTTCAGGGGTCACCTATCAGTTTAGGCTTGATACCCTGGTCCTTCGGGACATTAGATTATTGGATCCACACAGCCAGTATTAGTACCCATGTTAAGGTATTGACACCCTTTCAACTAGGGTTACAGCAACCCCGATTATCTCAGCTTGGGGCATGTCGGTTAAATGTAAGCTCTCACAATCTTAGTTCAATATTCAGACCATATCAGCTAAGATTTACATGACCAAGTGTTCAGTTAATCAGTTTTACAAATTATTTCAGTACATGTTTTATATGTTCACGCATTCACGTTCAGTGCTTATGTGTAATTATACTAGTACCATATCGCATACTAGTACATTCCAAGTACTGAACGCATAATCTTTTTAGTTTTAGATCAATTTCACAATATAGGTTTGGATGCTCAGTTCTCTGATCGCCCTTTGTCAGTTCAATACCACTCAGTAGCAGTTGTGGTGAGTCCTCGTCCATTGAGGACAAGTTATCTATAGCTATTTTTAGTACTTCATTTATTTTAATTAGTCAGAGTTATTTGGGGGGTTTGTCCCATCAACTCCTCATGTTTTAGAGGCTTTCAGATAGTCAGACTTATTTTCAATTGTATTAGTAGTCAGACATGTTGGGTATTATTTTAGTATTACATCTTAACATAACTTCTCATTAGTTTAGCTTCTGCATATGATGCTTTATTATTACTTAATTCAGTGTTCACAGTAGATACTAGATCATGGGTTAGCTTGGGGTCACTTGTGGCCTTAAGCACCATGTTACGACTAGGGGTAGTCTCGAGTCATGACATCTTTACTCTCTTGAATTCCCCAAGTCAAGAACAAAGGTAGGGTTCCTTAAGGTTGGTCATCTAGGGATTAAAGTATGTTTTCTACTCCATAACTCTTGATATCTCAGACATGTATCTCTTTCCTACAAACTTGTGTTTTACTCATTGCATGCAATGTTGATATTCATGTGGTTTTAAATGTTGATTTTGAAACTTGGATTGAGGGTTTTGGATGACTATTGGTTGAATGGTGTTCCCATAATTTTATATGCATTATTCATGCTTTATTGATGGTTTTTGAACTGATTGGGTGCATGGGCATGGTAATATGGGATGAGAGTTGTGGCATTCCCCCAAATTAATGATTTTTGGTATTGGAATTGGGTTGAAAACTGTGTAACCTCAACTCACTCGCATAATTGGCTTTGAAACATGGTTAATCACATGATTTGTCTTACTATCCTAAACTATTGCATTACATAAAAGTCTAAATGGAATACAAATGATTTTTTGGAAGTCCTTGATGGCAATGTGTTGACTTAATTATAAACTATATGGGTCGGGACATTCCCCAAGTTGATTTTAATAAACTACGGGGTTCGAGGAATTCCCCCTAGTTGATTTTATAAACTATGAGGTCGAGACATTACTCTAAAATTTGACTTGATAAATCAAGGGGGTCAGACATTCCCCCAAAGTGATGAATAATTGGAATGGCATAATGATATTAGCTTGCAAGCATAATTGGTATGACAATACCAATGGTATATGCTGAATGGATGATTCTTGGTTAATAAACGAGAATGTTTAAATGTTTTAATTGGGCTTAAAGGGGGTTGTATAGCTAAGTTGTGAAAGTAGAGGTCTCGAGGGACTGATACTAGAAACCCATATTTGTCGGTGTAAGGTTTGGTAGTGATGACCATATGTTTGTGTCAAACTTTATATATTTGTATACTGGAATGGCATGGGGGTGGGGCATTCTCTGTCCTTCTTTGGATATCTTGATTCCTGTAGCTAACACACACTGGGACCTCTTTCAACAGGGTTAGAGCTGGACTCGTATAGCCTGTGGGTATAGATTATGGTTTGAGCTACACAGTCTAGGTTAATGTTTTAACTCTCAAGCTAAACCTTGTCCCCTATCCCGGTATATTATTTATATATGTACATGATTGTGTGCATATGGTTTTGGAATGATTTTTTTTGGACAAATTGATCATGGCATTATTTTATCCCTTTCTTGAGTTACATGCTAGCACTCACCCTACTAACCGTCCTCAGACATTGTATCCCCATGTGATGCAGGGTCCGAAGATACTTCTATTTCCTTGTGCAGTGGTAGGTAATTTCTAGATTGTCCGTGAGTCAGCTTTGAAGTGATGAGCTTTCATTCTCTGAAAGGCCCTTATTTCATTGTCTTGTATTTACTTATGTCATAGACTATTTCGATGGGTTTTGGCTGTGGTCGGGGGCATGTCCCGACTTAGGTTGATGTTTGGTTTCTTAGAGTTTTTATGGACAGAGTGTGGGAGGATTGTGTTATGGATTCTTAGATCCCTCTTGTTATTGATTTTTCTATCTTGTTATATGTTCGGAATCATCTGCTACTAGTTATATTGTGTTTTAGTTGTCTAGGCTAATGGGGGTGGTGTCCGGTCCTTAGCGGACTTGAGATACCCGTCACGACTAGGCCCTGGTTTGGGTCCTGATAATTTAATGATAATTTAAGAATAAGTGAGAGAGGAAAAAGGATTTAATTTGTTTTTAAATTAGATAAATGTGTGTAACATTTGGAATTAAAGGACAAGGGACGTGTCTGGTCCCAACTGGTACACCCTTTCACATTTAAATGATTTGACAGTTTTTAGAGATGTGAGAAAGGACATGTGGCTTTTCAGAACAGTCATTTTATGTAATTTTAAGAGAGACATGCATGGTACTAACCTATGGGATAGGACTAGGTCCCTTCGTTGGTTGAAAGGTAATATTTTTACTTGATGTATGTCTCATCACTTCCCTTTCAAGTATTTGTTCACTATGCATATATACCTGCAAAGGTATGATACTGAGTTAGACCAATTACACAAATTAAGAACTAGGATACATTTTTTCTAACCATAGCCAAAAAATAAGGAATTTGATCTACTGAGACAGGTTAATTCATTTTGATTAGGACCAGTCTTAGCTAGTTCTTCATTAATTACTCTCTCTGGAGAGACTTTGCGAAGATATCAGCCACTTGATCTTCAGTCTTACAAAACTTCATACAAATTGATCCTTTTTCAATATTGTCCTTCAAGAAATGATGCCTTAAATCAATGTGTTTTTTTCTCTTGTGTTGCACAGGGTTCTTTGCCATATTGAGAGAATTTTTATTATCGTACATCAGTGAAATGGTATTAGTAACAATTCTAAAATCCTTCAGTTGCTATTTTATCCAAAGTAATTAAGCACAACGTGATGTTCCATCTATATATTCAACTTCTATAGTAGAGAGAGCAACAGAATTTTGCTTTTTAGAACCCTATAAGATGAGAGATGAACCAAGGAAATAAGCTATTTCAGAGGTACTCTTTTATCCACCAAGTACCTAGCATAGTCAGCATTAGCATACCTAATTAGATCAAAACTGTCACCAGAATGATAGAACAGGACCAGGTCCCCTATTCCCATTAGATATCTAAGAATTTTTTTAGCAGCTTTTAAGTGAAACTCTTTTGGACAAGCTTGAAATTTGGTACACATACCCACACTGAACACTATATCAGTCCTGCTAGCAGTTAAGTAGAGTAGAGATCCAATGATTCCTCTATACATGGTATCATTCATAAGGGACTAGGTTTATCAATATCTATTTTAGAGTTAGTTTTAATGGTAGTATCAATAGGCTTGGCATCACTCATGTTGAATTTCTTTAGCAACTCCTTGATGTATTTTTCTTGACAAATCATAGTCCCATAAGGTGTTTGTTTGATCTACAGCCCAAGAAAAAAGTTTAGATCACCCATCATGCTCATCTCAAACTCACTTCTCATTAGTTTTTCAAATTCTTGACATAGAGACTCAGAAGTTGCACAAAAAATAATGTCATCAACATTAATTTGCACAATGAGCAATCTTTTTCCTCTAGATTTCAAAAATAGGGTGTTGTTAATTATTCCTCTCTAAAAACATTTTCAAGAAGAAACTTTGACAATTTTTCATACCATGCTCTAGGAGACTGTCTTAACCCATAAAGATCTTTATCCATTTTCAGCACATGACATGGAAGATCAATATCTTTAAAACCAGGAGGTTGTTTGACATAGACTTCCTTTTTCAGATTTTTATTTGAAAATGCACTCTTTACATCTATCTGAAATAGCTTGAAACCCATATATGCAACAAAGGTAATGAGAATTTTGATTGTTTCCATCCTTGAAACGGGGGAAAAGGTCTCATCATAGTCAATTCCTTCTTCCTAATTAAATTCTTGTACAACAAGCCTAGATGAATTTCTAATGATAATGTTATACTCATCTTGCTTATTTATGTAGACCTATTTTGCCCAATAATAGTTTTGTCAACGGGTTTGGGGACCAGGTGCCAAACTTTGCTTCTTTCAAATTAATGAAGGTCTTCTTGTATAACATTTATCTAGCCAGCATCTTTGAGGGATTCCTTCATATTTTAGGCTCAATCTAGGATACAAAAGCTGAAAAGTCACAAAGTTCCTTGCTTGTGCCCTTGTTTGCATTCCATATTCCAATGGTGAAGTCATATTCTCAAGAGGTGAGATAACTTATGCTTCTAATTTGATCTTTTTTATGTTTATTGAGGTCTACTAGGATAGGTTCTTGAGATATTTGGTCCTGAATTCCTTATTGGGACTCATCAGGGAAAAGATCTTGCAACTGAGGATCTTGTTCTTCTCCTCCTCCTTCTTCTACAACCACATCATCCAAAATATATTGACCTTGAGACTCAGCCTCTACTAAAGTATCCCATTGAATAGGAATTAGTTTCTCCATATCTGTGCCATCATGTTCTACAGGGTTCTTCATGTTTCATGATTCATCAAAGATGACATGCACACTTTTCGTTACACGCAAGGTCCTTTTATTATAGACCCTATAGGATTTATAAGTTAAGGAATAGCCTACAAATATAGCTTCATCACTTTTGGAATTAAATTTTCCTAGCTCATTCTCACCATTATTCAAAATAAAACACCTTTAACCAAAAGGCCTGAAGTAATCAAGTTTGGACTTTTTGTTGAATAATAGTTCATAAGGAGTCTTGTTGGATATAGATCTGATCAGACATATTTTTGTAACATAACATACAGTGTTCATAGCTTCAGCCCAAAAACTCTTAGAAAGACCACCATTTATCAGTATGGTTCTGGCAATATCAATCAAAGTCTTATTTTTCCTTTCTACCACTCCATTCTGTTGTGGAGTTCTTGGAGATAAAAAGTTATGACTAATTCCATTTTTAGCACAAAATTCCACTACTTTAGCATTCTTAAATTCAGTTCCATGATCAAACCTGATTCCTGTTATTTTGTTGTTCAACTTCACTTGAATTTGTTTAGCAAAGATCACCAAGACTTTATAAGTTTCATCCTTAGTTCTCAAGAACATAGTCCATATGAATCTGAAGTACTCATCCATAATAATAAAAGCATATTTTTTTCCTCCTCTACTTTGAACCTTTATAGGTCCACATAAGTCCATGTGCAGTAATTCAAGAGGTCTAGATGTACTAACTTGCTCTTTTTATTTGAAATAAGACCTAGTGTGTTTTTCTTTGACACAAGCATCACATATCCTGGAGTCTGAAAACTGCATCTTTGGAACTCCACAGACCAGGTCCTCTGAAACCAATTGGTTAAGTAGAGAAGAATTTACATAACCTAGACTTTTGTGCCAAAGACCTGCACTCTCACTTTGAGCACTCAACAAGTCAATTCACATCCATGAACTGAGTCTAAATTAGCCGCGTACATATTTTTACATCTTTTGGCTCTAAGAATGATTCTCAGTTTTCAAACTAGTTACAGTACACCAAGTAGATAAGAACTTTACTTTATTTCCTTTATAACAAATTTGAGACACACTTAGTAAGTTGTACTTTAAGTAACTCACATAGTACGCATCTTCAATAACATGATTTAAGGATTTTTCAATCTTCCAAAGACCAAGAATATATTGCCAAAAGAGACACCTCCACCTTAAAGTGCCTTGAGTGAGAGAAAATAGTCAGTTCTTCCAGTCATGTGCTTAGAACATCCATTGTCTATGAACTAACTTTGACTATTTTCCCTTACTCCCACCAGCATTTGGAGATCCTTTGTCAGATTTGAGAACACATTAGAGTTTGAGTTCTCAATATAAAGATAAAGAAGTAAGCTTTCTTGGTCCAGTCAGGCAGTCTATCCTTATTGATTTTTTTAAGGGACTAGGTCCCTATTTAAGTGACTGCATCTGCTGAACATACTTATCAGATTTCATCTTAGCTCTAAGCCTTGCTTGGCACTCATTCTTTTTATGACCATCTCTTCCATAATGGGTACATAGAAAATTGTTGGTCATAGGGATATACTTGCTTTGAGACTTGGGGAAAGCATTACATATTTGACTACCAAGACCTCTACCATTATTCACTCTTTTACTAGTCAGACAAACAAGGATCTGTGAAGAGGTAGTCCATTTTAGAGGCATGTTAAGATCTTCTATTATTCAGACCAGTTATTTTTTTAATTCATCATTTTTCACTAAAGCAGACATGAGAAGATTCTAAGACTTGCTCAGCTTTTCCTCAAGTTCAAGTTGCAGACTACTAGCCTCCATTTTTCCTTTACAATTAAATTCAGCTAATTTCCTTAGTTTTCAATATCTCCTTGTTTTTAGAATTCTATTTTAAATAATGTCTCCTAGCTTAGATAACTAAATAGTTAAATCTAATTTTTCATATTCTAGATTATCTACCTTTTCTTTAAGTAGATCCTTCTCAATAGTGAGCTCACATAGAGAGTCAATTAAGACATTTGCAAGTTTTCTTAACTGTTTAGGAGTATAGTCATTCAGATTCTACTTAATGTTAAAAGGAGTTACCTTATGTTCTTCTTCATCATCTGGTCTGTCCATGAGAGCAAAGAGAGAATTGTAGGTGCTTTCACCATCTTCTTCAGCCAGAATAGAGGCATCTTCAAGCCTTTTTTATTCATCTAACTCGCTTAATGAGTCTCTCCATGCAGTTAAGGCTTGCTTCGCTACATAATCTGTTGCAGCTTTTCTTCTAGACTTGTCAGGGACCTGATCATTCTTCTTTTCTTTGTCTCCTCTTGGCTTCATATAGTTTTGATAGTCCATTTTATACAAGGGAAAATCCTTAATGAAATGTCCAGGTTTTCCATATTTGTGACATAGCTCATTTGCATCTATCGTACTACTATTGTTGCCTTTCTTTTGAAATATCCCACTCCTCTTCATAGACCTAATAAACATTCTATCTAAGTAGGCAACATCTTCATCTTCCTCACTAGAATCAGTTTTTGAGCTTTTAGAGCCAAAAATTTCTCCTTTTTGGGCTCTTTCTTCTCGTGGTCCTATTTCTTCTTTAGTTCATAGGTCTTCCAGTTTCCAATTAACTCATCCATAGTAAGAGTTTTTAGATCTCTAGATTCAGAAATAGCATTGACCTTACTCTTCCATGAATTTGCCAAAACTCCTAGTATCTTTCTCACCTGTTTAATAGGTGGAATAAATTTTCTAAGACAGTGTAATTCATTGGTGATAGAGGTAATCTGGTGTGCATTTCTTGAATAGTTTAACTTTTCTTTAAAGTGAAGGCTTCATACTGTGTAGTCAGCATATCCATCTTGGATTCTTTGACCATACTAGTTCCCTCATGAGAAATCCTTAGACAGTCTTAAATATACTTTGCACTCTCACAAGAAGAAATACAATTGTACTCATTGGGTTCTATTCTACACACCAAAAGCCTCTTATCCTTGAAATTCTTTTCAATTCTTTTGCGATCCTCCTCATTGTTTTCCCTTTGAGTTTTAGCAACTAGATTGGTGATTTCTCTTTCCTTAACTTCTTTTGTAGGAACATGAGGCCCATCAAGAATTATATCTCATAGCTCACACTATCTTTAGCCATGATAAAATCATGCATTCTTGTCTTCCACCAACCATAGTACTGGACATTAAATCGATATGGTTAGGTGGTTGACTGTCACTTCTTCAAATTTGGTGGTCCAGTCATAATCAAGGATCTACTCTAGGTGTTAACTATTTAGAGTTCACCACACTGATACTAATTATTGAATTGTAAGGTTTCACCACCACTAAGGGGCCAGGTCCTTAAGAAGTAATAAGTAACAATAAAATAAGAACACAAAGTAAAAGCTCTAAAACAAATAGCACAAAAGATTTTTTCTTGAAAACCTCCTTTCTCATGTGAGAAAAACTATTCACCTCTACCTTTTAGTTTTTTCTATCTCATCTAATCACTCGATCCTACCCAGATGGGTGAACTGAGGTCTTAGCAAGGGGCAATAAGGAGACACCCTAAGACTTACCCAGTAAAGGGTGAATTTATCTTCTAACTTACCCGACAGTTAATAATATCTATCTTGTATACTTTTCATGTAGAACAACGGAACAGTTAGGTTGATTTTGAGAAATTTACGGAGTTGAGAATCCAGGGAAAACACAAACCTAGTGTTCGTCTCTTATTGATTACAACTCAAAAGTACTCAAGATTTGGTTAGTACATACAACTGATACTACAAATCCCCCCATTTACTTTCGTTTACTACTCATGGATTACATCAAGCCAAGAAACTATTCACATTTTCCCTGTGGGATCGACCAAAACCTAGTTGGGTTATTATATTCGAAATCGACCACATTATACTTCTGAGAGAAGTGTAGTTTTGGGTGACATCAAATTTTGGTGCCATTCCTGAGGAAGACAGTTTGAGTAGTGAATTAGATTGGTGAATTTCGCGAGTTTTTAATTTTTGTTTTTTCTTTGGATACGCCGTTGTATGCCAAGTACTAGGAGGGGAGGCAATCCCTTCATCCCTTTTGATCCAAAACCAGAGAGAATCCTTCAAACATCGAGAAGGATGTCAGGACAAATTCGTGAAGGGGATCAAGATCCCCCACTAGTAGATTGGAATGCGGCACTCCTGCGCATTTCCTTAGATCCATAGAATATTATAGACTTACTGACACAACAACTATTGGAGCAAGAACGTAGAGAACTAGAAGAGTCTAGACCTGCTGCGGAGGCAGAAATAACTCAGCTAAGTAGACTAGTCAGGCGTATACAGGTTTTGATAGTCGAGTTCAGAGAGACAAATCTCCATTTATTCCATCATATCAACACCTAGACCCATATGAGGAAGATGATGAAGATCTAGGTTATGTTGAGCCAACTGAGTCTGGAGCCATTGTCCCTCCTACTTTAGCCTCTAATGTGAAGTTTGATATCATTAGTGCTATGATCACATTGTTAAATCTAAAGGGTGTATTTTCGGGTGTATCTAAGGATGACCTAATAATGCACCTTACAAATTTTCTCGGGATCTGCATAAATTATAATATTCTAGGGGTTAATCAGGAAGCATTAAGATTAAGGTTGTTCCCATTCTCTTTGACTGGTGAAGCATCACTATGGTTAGGGGAACTTCCAAGAGGATCTATCACTACTTGGCATGAGTTGAAGACACGGTTTCTGAGCATATTCTTCCCTCCTGCACGAATGTTACAGTTGAAGGATAAAATTTACAATTTTAGACAACTACCTGTAGAGTCTATGTATGAGGCATGGTTTTGATTTAAGAAGAAGTTGAGCATCATACCAAATCTCAGAATCATAGGATCTAACTTGTTTAAGATCTTCTATAGTACATTGAATGATAGCTCAAGAGCTATGATAGATACTATTTTAGGAAGAGCATTTGTGTGTCTTCACTGGGATGTTGCACAAGAAATGCTAGATGATATCACGGTGACTAACCGAGGATGGTGTACTCGAGATTTAGAACATGGAGGTGGTACATATGCTATTAGAGCAATAAATACTTATAGAGCAACGAATGACATTTAGCACAAGAGATTGCATAGCTTCATATAGATATTGGGTTACTTACGAAATAATTTGCACCAATGAGTGCTGAGAAGGTAAATGCAGTTGTGGCACAAGGGTCTACTTCCAAACCATTCAAGATTAAATCCGAAGAAGAGACAAAGTATCTTAATCATAGATTGGCACATTTTTTAGACCAAGGGCAACGAAATCAAAGTTGGAGCTATTATAATGACAGATACAGAGATAGGATTAGAGACAGAGATGGTGATTGGCAGTGTAAAGATGACTATAAAGAGAAGAGTGATAAGTAAATCCCACCAGGTAGTCGAGATACAGACTCCGAAATGGAGGCCCTTTTGTATAAGCTAGTCAAAGGGCAAGAAAGTCAAGAGAATTTCCTGAAGGATATCAAAACTAATTTGTCAGGATTGAACCAGAAAGTTGAGTCACATGTTACAGCAATCAAGCAATTGGAGCAGCAATTTGGTTAGATTTTAGCTACATCGAATTAAAGAAAACCTATTACTCTTTCGAACAATACAGTGGTAAATCCCAGAAATGATTGTCAGTGTCATGCCATTACCACTTGGAGTGGTAAGGTTACTTCAGACCGACACCTGTACCCACAGTTGATGAGCAGAAGAGTGAGGATGAGTCGGTTGGTGTTAGGAGTAGTAGTAAGCAGAATAAAGGAGAAGATAAGGCTATAGATCTTGTGTTGAAGCCTATTCTAAGACCCCCTTCCTCCTTATCCATAAAGAATGAGAAATAAACAAGAACATGGTAAGTATCAAAAAAATTTATCTATGTTAAAAGAGTTGATTGTCAATATACCACTTGTATAGGCATTGGAGCAGATGTCGGGATGTGCAAAATTCATGAAGGATTTGATCACTAAGAAGAGGTCAATCAATTATGAACCAGTCGACAATATTCATCATTGCAGTGTTATAGTTACTAGATCTTTGGTACAGAAGAAAGAGGACCCTTGCGCTTTCACAATACCTTGCATTATTGGGTCTTTTAACTTCACTCGAGCATTATGTGACTTGGGAGCTAGCATCAACCTTATTCCTTTTTCCATATTCAAGTAGTTGGGATTAGGAGCTCCTAAACCAACTACCATGAGACTAGTGATGGCTGACAGAATAGTAAAGAAGCCTGTTAGTATCCATTATGACGTTTTGGTAAAAGTGTATTCTTTATATTTCCTACTGATTTTGTTATATAAGATTATGAAGTGGAGTTTCAGGTATTAATTATTTTAGGAAGACCATTTTTGGATACAGGTAAGATGTTGATTGATCTGGAGAAAGGATATTTGATGCTGCAACTTAATAATGAACAGGTGACATTCAACGTATGCAAATCTATGAAACAGCCTGACGAATTAAGAGTGGTATCTAAGATTAAGGTTTATGATGAGGAAATAGATTCATTCCATGATGTTGATGTAGTTACTCTGTGGGATAATGGTTCTGATGCGGTTGTTCTTGTTAAAAAAAGACTAGGTGTCAAAGCTCTGGCAGCTGTGATCATGAATTTTGACTCTGATGGTATCGAGGAGTATGAAGAGCTAGTAAAAACACTGTGTGGGAGTGGCTATAATTTTGTGCTAAAGAATCTTGATTTAGACTTGAAGAATAGAACTACTTCACCTTCTCACCCATCCATTGAGGAACCACCGGTGTTAGAGTTGAAGGCCCTTCCATCTCACTTGCGATACACATTTTTAGGGGCCAACAATATTTTTCCAGTTATTATTGCAGCTGATATGAGATAGTCAGAAATTGAAGCATTATTTTTAGTATTACAAAGATTCAAGAGGGTCATTGGATGGTCTATTGCAGACATTGTGGGTATTCTGCCTGGTTTGTGTACTCATAAAATACAACTTGAACTGGACTGTGTTCCATCTATTAAACATCAACGTTGAATTAATCCTCCTATGTAGGAGGAGGTGAATAAATAAATAATCAAGTGGTTGGATGTTGGTTTAGTGTATCCCATTGCTGATAGCAAATGGGTCAGTCTGATACAATGCATTTTGAAGAAAGGTGGAATTACTATGGTGCCTAACTAGAAGAATGAGCTAGTGCCTATGAGGATAGTCACTGGATTGAGAGTGTACATGGATTATAGAAAAATTGAATGCATGGACTCAGAAGGACCATTTTCCTATGTCTTTCATGGATCAGATGTTAGATAAGTTAGCAGGCAAAGGATGGTATTTTTTTCTTGATGGGTACTCAGGCTACAATCAGATCACTATTACACTGAGGACCAAGAGAAGACTAATTTTACATGTCCTTATGGGACCTTTGCATTCAAGCGGATGTCATTCAGGCTATCCAACGCCCCAGCCACATTTCAGAGATAAATGATGTCTATTTTCTCTGATATGGTTGAAGACACCATTGAAGTTTTTATGGATGATTTTTTGGTTGTTGGTGATTCTTTTGAAGATTGCCTAAAGCACTTGGCAAATGCTCTACAAAGTGTGAAGAATGCAACTTGGTACTTAATTGGTAAAAGTGTTATTTTATGGCCAAAGAAGGAACTGTTCTTGGGCACAAGATTTCAAAGAGAGGCATAGAGGTTAATCGAGCGAAGATTGAGGTGATTGAAAAATTACCTTACCCAATTTCTTTGAAGGGAATTCAAAGTTTTCTAGGGCATATAGGTTTTTATAGGCAATTTATCAAGGACTTCTCGAATATTACTAATCCTCTTTGCAAGCTTCTTGAGAAGGAGGTAAAATCTAATTTTGATGATGCATATAAGAAGGCTTTTGAAAGCCTAAAAGAGAAGTTGGTGACTGCTCCAATCATTGTGTCTCCCGATTGGTCTTCACCTTTCGGGATTATGTGTGACGCGAGTGGATTGGCCTAAGGGGATGTACTAGGCCAACGGAAAGAAAAGATCCTTCATCCCATCTAGTATTCTAGTAAGGCACTAAATCCTTCTCAGAAGAACTATACCGTGATGGGGCAAGAGTTATTGGGAGTGGTTTTTGCCTTTGAAAAGTTTTGATTTTACCTGATTGGGACAAAGGTGATTGTGCACACTGATCATGCAGCATTGTGGTACCTAATAGCTAAGAAGATTCAAAGTCTAGGCTTATTCGATGGGTTTTGTTCTTGAAAGAATTTGACTTTGAGGTGAAGGACAGAAAAGCCACGAAAAATCAAGTTGTGGATCATTTATCTAGACTGGAGGAGGAATCTATGCAGAAGGTTGCTACTGGGTTGGAGACTGATGATAGTTTTCCAGACAAGCAGATATTAGCAGCTTCCCAAGATCTAATCCCATTGTTTGCAGACTATGCAAAATACTTAGCCAGTGATCTAGTCCCAGAAGATCTTTCATATTAGCAAAGGAAGAATTTCATGCATGAGCTAAGAAAATTTTTCTGGGATGAACCTTACATATTTAAAATTTGTGCAGATGGAATCATTCACAGATGTATACCTGAGGTGGACATGATGAGCATACTTGAAGAATTTCATTCATCGCCAGTTGGGGTTCATGGTGGAGAGGCCTGTACATCTCACAAAATCCTGTAATACGGCTACTATTGGCCAACCATGTACAAAGATGCTCATTATTTTGCATCTGTTTGTGATCAATGTCAGCGATAAGGTACTATTTCTAGAAGAAATGAACTATCTATGACTCCTATTATAGAATTGGAAATGTTTGATTTATGGGGCATAGATTTCATGGGACCTTTCGTGAGTTCGTATGGCATAAAATACATACTTGTAGTTGTAGACTATGTTTCGAAATGGGTGGAAGCAATTGTGCTTCCTAACAATGAAGCTCGTAGTGTCACTGCTTATTTTAGAAAGAACATCTTTTCTCGATTTGATATGCCACGTGCTATTATTAGTGACAATGGGTCACATTTCTGCAACTACCTATTCAAAAGTCTGCATGAAAAATATAGAGTGAACCATAGGGTGGAAACACCCTATCATCCGCAGACCAGTGGACAGGTTGAAGTATCGAATAGAGAAATCAAGTCCATATTGGTGAAGACTGTGAATTCCAATAGGACTGATTGGGCAAGAAAGTTAGATGATGCATTATGGGCTTACCACACAGCTTACAAGACTCTCATAGGTGCTTCACATTATCAACTTGTGTACAATAAAGTTTGCCATTTACCAATTGAGCTTGAACATAAAGCACTATGGGCGTTAAAAAAGTTGAATCTAGAGTGGAAGGATGCAGCAAAGTCAAGGTTGAATCGCATGAATGAGTTAGATGAATTCTGACTCCAGGAACATAAAATTTCAGCACTTTAAAACAAGAAGATGAAGTTGCATCACGACCGCAAGATTGAGAAAAGGGTATTTGAGAAAGGTGACCAGGTGCTACTATACAACTCCAAGCTTCATTTGTTTCCAGGTAAGCTAAGGTTGAGGTGGCATGGTCCATTCATAGTTATAAAATTTTATCCTTATGGTGCTTTAGAACTTAAGAGGGATGGTGATCGCCCAATCAAGGTAAATGGACAAAGAGTAAAGCACTACATGGGAAATATAGACGAGGTGAATGAAGTAGCAGAGATTGACCTTGATAAAGTCTGAGTAATCAAGGCAATTATGTCGTGCCGCGACATTAAATCAAGAGCTTCTTGGGAGGCAACCCATATTTTGTACTTTTTTTATTTATAGGGTAATATATTTGTTCAATATGCAGGACTAAGGAGTACGGACAAAATAAAGAGAAGGAGAAAAATAGTCATACAGACTCTTTACAAGTCGTATCTATACAGTACAACTGGTGAGTAGGAGTCATTTTAACCTGGGAATAAAATCAGGATCAGGCAAAAGTTTTTGGAATGGATACGACTCCCAGAATGAGTTGTACCCTCAAGGTACGATTCGTCACCTTGAGTCGTATCCACTCCAAAAACCCAGGTAAGTTCCAGGGCTATATGAGTCGAATACATGACCCGTAAGCCTGGGTATGAGTCGTATACATAACTCATACCCATGCTTACTAGGTCAAACAATCGGGTTGACCCAGCCCAATGCTTAAATAAAGGAGGAAAAAGAACACGATCAGGCACCCAATCATAACTACTCGTACCCACTTCATTCCTCACCTAAATTCTAAGCTTAAATTGACAAAATCCTAGTGTTTTAAACTTGATTTAACTACCAACAAGTCCAAATCTTTCCATTTGTGTGATTTAAACTCGAATTTGGGGAAATAGGATTCAAAATTGAGATCTACTACTCATCACTCACCAAGTAAGTTCCTAAACTTATTATCTCTACTTTATAAGTCGAAATGAGTAGTATTTGATATTGTAAACTTGGTTTGAGTAAGAATTATGCAATTATTGAAATTGTTGGTACCCTGTTTGTTTTATTTTTTAGGAAAATAGGAACTTGGGGAAGAACTAGGGTTTGGAAATGGATTTTGATGTGATTTTGTAGGTTAAAATAATTGATATAGCTTAGAATTGTAGTGGGTATTTTAGGAAATTGCTAAAGAGTCAAACTTTAAAGTTGGACTTCTATGTTGCAGTAGAAACGAGACCTCTTACGACTTGTACGACTTTTACCCACCGGTACGAAAGTCGTAATGGGACTCGTACCTACTGACAGCATAGAAGTCTAACAAATTTAAGGTTTTGGAATGGATACGACTCGACCAAATGAGTCATACCCAGACTATATGACTTATACTCTATTAGTCGTACCTACCTGGGATGATTAAATTCAGAATAAATGTTCTTGATCAGCTTACGACTGTTGGTAACGAGTTGTACCATACCGGTACGACTGGTTAGGAGGAGTCGTAAGCTTACCAGTGAACAAAGGTCATGCACTGTACATAATACAACTCGATTATATGAATTGTACCCAGTCAGTACGACTAGACCCACCACCCATACCCGAATTAGAACAGGCATATTGAATTTTAATTTTAAATTTTTATTTTTTTTCTTTACTTAGATATTAATAATGTTGTATTTCCAGGAACCATGCCTCTGAAGAATGCTTCCTCATCCAACCAAGTTGTAAAGAAGGACACTAAGCAAGTACCTAAGGCTAGTGCTGAATTCAGTGAGTCTGGGTCTGAGACTGTATCTGAAAGCAGTGGGGAAGTCTATGACGAAACCTCTAAAAAGAAAGCTACACAAAAAATAAAAAGCAGATGCAAAGGCAAAGAGGAAGAAGGTAGCCCCCCAAGACTTAGACTCACCCACCAAAAAGGGCCCACGGAGGAAGAATCTTACTAAATTGTCTCTTCACATACCTCTACCATCTTTCAATGATGATAATGTTGATGATGAAGATGATAATGATGATGAGGCTGAGTCCAGTTTGGAAGAGGTAAATTTTGAGCATGCTGAAGATGCAGGAGATGTGAATGAAGTGTCACTGATATCTCGACAGGACCCACCACTAGCACTTACCACTGCACCGGTGCCCATCATTAAATGGTGTAGGTACCCCAAAATGCGGGATACATTCAACAGTGGGTTGTTCAGGCTTTCAGCTAGCAAGATAAAGGGAGTACTATATCCAAAAAGAAGAATGACCACCATAGGGATGTCAGAATTACCTGGATTTGAGGAATGCCTCAGATTTTATGGGTTTGAGTGGATGACACGGGCACTGAGAAACTATAGTAAAGTACTAGTCTGTGAATTTTATGTCGCATACAAAGGAGAACTTCAGAGGCAATATCCACAAGGTCAATTGTGGAAGGGTGGTGTTCCGATTGAGCCACTAATGATTTGAGGCGTTTGGATAAATATCTCTCCCCGTACCATTAGAAGATTTTTATATGGACCAAATTACCAGGCTTAGTCAACACATAAGAGATGGATTACCGAATGGTGGAGATGAGGAAGGTTACAAAGAGATTATTGGGTTCAGATGACAAGATGGTGATATTTAGATGGATTGCAGAACGGATTACCATACATGGAGAAAATATTGTTTGGGTAGTGGGAGGGCCCAGGGTGGTCTCCTAGAAGATTAAGAAGAGTACCCTCAACTTTGAGGGAAAAGCATGGTGGACATTGGCTCGGCACAAGCTATGCCCTACTACAGGAGATGACGTATTGATCCCAGTCCGAGCAGCCATGATAGCCAATTTTATAGCCGGTTATGAGTTAGATATTGGTGAGTTTTTATCTCGAAAACTGCAAGATAGGGCAGTAGGGGATCAAAAGGCATTGTTGACCTACCTCTACATGATTACTCAGATTTGTCTTGCTACGGGAGTGCTAGAACTCTCTGGAATGATGAGATGATCGAGGCGTAGAGGACATTTGATATCGATTTGATTAGAGATGCTCCCAACCCTTTGGCCCAACTTATGAGATAGGCAACAGAGGATATGGTAGGATTGTTCCCACAGATAATCAGACAGACTCCCCTGCTACAGCTGAGGCTACTGAGGCAGGAGCACAGACGGAGGGCGCACATGCAAATACAGCGGGTACTTCTAGTACCCCACCACCAATCTAGATAGTGACACCTAGGCCATGAGGTATTCCTTTAGGTATCATGATGACCTCCCAGGCTGTATGGATCGAGGTGGTAACCTAGTTAGCTACGCTTAACGCGAAAGTAGGTCATATGGAAGGAGGAGTGAGAAATTAGCTTAACGAGAAGGTTAAGGAGCAGGATAGGCGAGTTCAGGGGTGCCTAGACTCTTTTGAGTCGAGGATCACTCGACATTTAAGCAGAGGGAAAACTATGCAGAGTGCGACAGTGTACAACTGTCCTTCAGCAAATCGTATACCAGACCTGGTCCCTGTATATTTTCATAGTCATCATCAAAACATAGAATAGTAATCATTGATGAAAGATTAGGACATTGTTATTCAAAAGCATGATACAAGTTTTTATTGTAATTTGTCAATAGCAAAAACTAATAAAATAAAGCTTCCACCTTAACAGTCGTTTGGTAGAGTGCATATAAAAAAATTGTGCAAAATATGATGTATTAGTAATGTTTGCATTAATAATGCAAGTATTAGTTATTTTTACATTAGTTATGCCGAGATTATTTCTTATGTGGTATTTGATTTGGTGTGTTAAAAGGAACTTTCATTGCATATTTTTAAATAAAAATTATTTACAATAATACCCTCCACAAATATAATGAAAATAATGTGAAAGAGGTTTTGAGGGGCTATTGTATTTTTACACTCGCTAATGCACACATTAAAGTTCATTGTATTACTAATACCAAGGTTTTCCCATGTATTAGTTATGCATAGCATTACACAATAGAGTGTATAACTAATTCTTGGATTAGTTATACACAAGTTGAAAAAGTGTACCAAATAAAGTATTAGTAATATAGAGAGAGAAAATACCCAATTATCCCCCTAAATTATACCCAAAAGGGCTATGACACACCTCAACTTAAAGGGGGTCCTATTACCCCCTGAACTAATTAAAAGTGTAATTTTGACACCCTTAGTGCCTAATTTGTTAGTTTAATGGAAACGAGAATTAAAACCATCAGTATCTCTCTTTGTATACTAAAAAGGTGGAGTTTATTATGGTCATTTTGTATTTGTATATAATCTACCATCAAAGCCATTTGCCTTTTTGGCTTATGCAACTTGCAATACTATAATGGGGACTGGATTGTGGGCTTCATGGAACACAAAACCAATACCAACCCCCTAGCTTCAGAGCTACACGCTCTCGGGGGGGTCTCAACATAGCAATCAACCATAATTTAACCCCTCTACAAGTAGAATTAGATTCTTTAGGAACTTGCTACTTGATAATCTTACTACTGATTGTAGGTCAATGCTGGAGAGGGTCCTAGCAACCCATCCGGAGCATATCTTCAGGGACGAGAACAAAGTGGTTGACCTATTAGCCAAAGCAGCTAGGAATGAAGCAGTGCAAGGGAGCCTTAAGATCCTACCAGTTCCTCCTGTGTTTGTATTAGACACCACAGATGCAGACAAATCAGGAACTATGTACTTTAGAAAATTGCGTGTTTGTAATCTACTTTCTTATAGCCAAGCCTTGGCTCAACAATCTTTTGATGCCCCATCGGGCAGCTTTGTAACTTAACAATGCTACTTTTATTTTAATATAGGCCCCTTTGCACCAATAAAAAATACTTGCAATACTATACCCCCTTTTCATATCTTTTTTAAAAATTCTTTCCCTTTTTCTGTTGTTCCTGTCTTCTTAATTTTATTTGTCCAATTAAAAAATTAAGAAAAAATATTGTTATCAAAAAATGTTGAAACTTTTATGAATTTGTTAGAATAAATAAAATAAATTTATTTTGATGTTTATTAAGTTTTAGTTTCAGTCATAATTTCATGTGACAAAAGCATTTGAAAAATTCTTTTCTTCTTCTTATATAAATATCTAATACAACAAATATTTCTATGACTTCAATTTCATATTAAAATAATTATAACATTAATTTAGAGTCTTAATACAAATTAACTTCATGATGATCAATAAGGATATTAAATAGTAATTGATTACAGTAATACATTATTCATTTACTCGTCATATTTAATTTTTTACACGGACCTTAAAATAAAGTTTTCGTCTCATTTTAATTATTGATTTACTTTTTTTCATATCCACTAAGAAAAATAATAAATACAAGATATTATTTATTAAGTTTTCCTATTTAGTACTTATATTTTTTAAAACAAATTAAATAATATTTTAAAAAATTACAATGATTTAGTCGAAAATCATTGCAAACTTTAATTTTGTATTAAAGGTTATTTTGACATAATTTTTTTGAGCTAAAGTGATTGTTTTTACTAAATAAAAGAAGTTTTAGTTAAAAGACAATCCAATAAATAAGAAGAAGAAATCAAATACAAAAGATCAAGTGGAGATGGTCTTAACAAAAAAAGGAGGGGGTAAAAATAAAAATATACAAAAAAGGACCATAAATACACTATAAATTTGACATGTGTAGCAACTTTACTTCATCAAAGAAGTGAAATATCTAAAAATTTCTTGTAAGGACTATCAAAATATGTGATTCTCCTTTGTATATAAACTAGTTTTATGAGGCCCGTGTCAATTAAAAAAATATAATTTGTGTCACAATTTTTTTAATTTATAATTGATATAATTTAGTAGCAGTTAGGCACGGCTTATTAACAAATCTTCATAATAAAAGTACCCACATAATTAGGTACTTCTTAAATAAAATATTATGCAATGGAAAGAAAATTTGACTGGAGAATTAGTAATACCAAAATAAAGAGATACAAGTAATTCGGTATTCTGTAACATAATATGATTTAATCTTTGAAGTATGTAAAATATTTACAACTCGGTGAAGATCATATACTTTCGTCATCTCGTCGCATTTTTGCTAAATTCAGTTAGATTAATTTAATATTTTAAATTAAAATTTAAATATGCAAAAACTATATGAACTAAACTTAAAAAATAATTTATAGATATTTTAAAAAAATTCTCCTTCTTAATCTTTTTTTTTTTCGTTTTTGTGACATCAGTATGATATTTTTTAAGGAGTTCTAAAATAGTACAGTACAAATGATATTGGAAAGTTAAAGGATAATATTTTTCTTAGTTTAAATATCAGACTTTCAAAAAAAAAATCAAAATAAATGCATGTATGAAAGTTCTAACTTCTATTTACTGAAATCCTTTAAGATTCTAATCTCTGATGATTCAAATTGAACTTTTATCATAAATTATTTGGAGATCAAATTATATTTTCTGTAACTATAACCTTTTTTCAATCATTTTCAGAATATACACAATTACAACCTCAAGAAATACGAAAATACGATCATATGAATGTAGTCATAAGAATTGAATACAGTTGATATGGATACAATAATTAATTAATTAATTAATATATATATATAAAGGAGACTCTTAGACAATCATATGTGGCATATCTTAGAGGCCTTCATTCCCATTTTTCTTTTTTCTCCTTTTTTGAATTTTTTCTCATTTTTTTCATTATTTAATTAATATAAATAATTGTAATAAAATTCTATCATAATTATATTTAACACATCTAATTATATCTCATGGGTTACAAAAAATTCTTCAAATTTTTACATTCCCTATGTAAATACTATGTCTTCTCACCTCCCTTTTATTTAATTTTTATAGTCTAACCATTCTATAAATAACAATCTAATATGAATTTGATGAATACTCATTTTTATTTTCTACAAATCTTAAGAAATAAAATTGTCGTGTTGAGATTAATGGTGAAAGAACTTGCACTTCTTCATACATATGCTCATATAATCGTTTTCAGCATTAAAAAAATAGATATAATTTCAAGAAAAAATTGCAAGTTTCATTCATCATATTGTAGCTTGAAGGCTTTTTACAATGTCCAAAACATTGTGAACAGCTTTTGATTCTTGAAATCATATTCCAAATCAACACATTGGAAGTTATAGATTTCACTCTCAAGAAGTTGTTTTCCTTCTCTTTTTTTTCTCATCATCTTCAATTTAATTTAATTTAGTGCAATAGTTCAATTGTTAGAACTCTTAAAGTTCATTATTTTGTTTCTTTTGTATGTGTTTCTTGTAAGTTGTGATTCTTAAAATATGAGGAATATTCATTATTAAGGATCATATTTATTGTTTTCTCATTTTTTTTTCTCTTATCAATGTGGCTTAGAACATCTTTTTAATCAAGCATAATATTTATTTTCTCTTTTCTTTTTAATTTGTTGCTATATTATTGTAATAAAAATCATAACTATCAGTCAACATTTTCTTTCCCTTCCTAGTATTTATTTTTTAAATATATTTTAACAGTTTATTTATGTGTTCTTTAATAGGTCGAATTTTATCCGTCCCCTACGAGTTTTTCACGAATTAGAGGCAAATAATTTTGCTAAGTAAACTTTGTTAATTTTCATTATTTTGTTCTTTTTTTCTTTCATATCTAATTTATTACTCTTTGTTGTTTTGTTCAAACTCTATATTTGAAACATAGTACAGAAGTAATAAAAAAGTGTTGTGACACTTTTCTTGGTCAAAAAACTTCACTAGCTTTTTATTCTATCTTTTTAATTACTTTTTCTTTTAGAAAAAAAAAACTAAATGTAATAATCATAATGAATGAAATAGTATCAAAAATAATTTTAAAATTACAATATATTATGATTGAATGAAACAATTATAATAACATGTGTTTTTCTCATTTTTACCTTTTTACGTCTTTCGAAATGAAAATTCAAAAGTTGCAATGTGCCAAGAATGAGTGTTATCCTTTCATATTCATTGTGTTTTTCTTTATTTTTTTCTTTTGTGCATGTTTTGTTATGTAATGTGTAAATGTAATGTTACTGTAACTCTTTTAAGTTTTAATGATCAGCTTCTCTTCCTAATATCGCAATACCACCTTTACTTTTGCTTATATATCTTACATCGACCTTGACCACGTAATTCATGCATGAGGCTACTTCATGCTAATTAGTAAAAAAAAAATGATAATCTTGCTAAGAAAATTAAATTTGTACAAGCGGATGATTTAAATGACTGTGATCATTTCTCAAGTAAATCTTGTGGCCAACATGTGAAAGATTGGGTATTAGGCTTTGTGTTGTTGCCACATTGTGCTAATTGAATTATTATGTTGTATTCTACATCCAAGTTGAAGAAGTAGAATGATCTATATATGTTGGTGATTCTAGAACTACTTAAGTTCTTAGAATGAAAAAATTCTTCTTATTAAACTCACATGTAAAAATGTTGAAATTAATTGAGGGGGTATAGAAATGATAATATTTAAATCAAATTGATGTTTGTGAGATCATTTGGAAAAGCTTAGTAAAAATTTTATTTGAATTTAATAAGATCTTAATAATTATAATGTTGTATGTTGAAGTTATTCATGTCTAGAATTACTATTTTAATATAGATTTTGATATAGGAGTATTAATTGTTTTTGGTATGTGTCTCCATTGTCTGCTTTGCGGAATGTAACTAACAATATGTGGTTGATATGAATTCAATATGGCGATTAATTATTAGATGGTTTTTAATGAATGTACCGTCTCTTGGTATTAAACTAATTGCGATTTCCTTTTTAAAATTCATTTTGTGAAAAATGTGCAATTGATACTATTGAAGAGTCACTAAGGACTTTTGCAAGGTTTTTACTGGAATATGTTAGATGGTCGTGATTTTTTTGTATATGAAGTTTTGATATGTTTTCAACGTATAAATTTATTTGTCAATGCAAAATTAAAATAAATATATATAAAGGAGACTCTCAGACAATTCTATGCCTTTATTCTCATTTTTCTTTTTTCTCCTTTTTTTATTTTTTTTCATTTTTTCATTATTTAATTGATTTAAATAATTGTAATAAAATTCTATCATATTATATTTAACACATCTAATTAGATCTCATGAGTTACAAAAAATCCTCCAACTTTTTACATTCCCTACTTAAATATTATGTCTTCTCACTTCTCTTCTATTTATTTTTTATAGTCTAACTATTCTATAAATAACAATATAATATGAATTTGAGTATATTTAATTTTCTACATAATCTATCACATCAATAAATAAGACATAAATTTATAAATATTTAAATTGAAGTGTGAACTATTAAACAGAAGAAGAAAAAATGGTAGGAGTAACTAAAAGAAGAAAATAATAAAAATAAAATATTATTTTATTATATAATAAATAATTAGTGATTATTAAATGAATAAATTAATGATAATGATTTTTGCTTATCTAAATCGAAAAAATGATAGATAAAAATGTTATTAAAAATGAAGAGTTGAAATTGTTCTTCCTATCATATCGTGAGGCAATTTTTAAATATACAATCTAAGATAATAATTTGCATATTTTAATATTTTATTGATTTTTGGGAATAGGATTGCTGAAAATGAAGAGCATGAAGAGTTAAAGTTGTTCTTCCTATCATATAATGAGGTAATTTTTAAAGATATTATTTAGATAAATCTATTAAGCATAAACTTTTTATTTGACGAACATTTAAATTTGTCGTTAGAACAAAATTTTTCTTGTATATCAAGTGTTTTATGTTCTTTCGCTATACATTTTATATTACTTCTTTTCCTTAAAAGCTTCTCATATACCACTTTTTGAAATTGTAATAACCTCATTTACGAAATAAGGTTAATTTTTTTTTATGTAAATATTCTAAAAAGGTTAATCAAATATAATTCGAATGAAAAAATAGATAATAATAGATGTCGTATATGAAACTGAAATTCTATAATTTCACAAGTACGTTATAATAAATAGACAATTATCTATAAAATTAATTATTAATATATTTTTCATGACCGCGCGAAGTGCGGTACTATCCCTAGTACACAATAAAATTGGGAGAGATGGGAGGAGAGTGGTGAGAGAGAGCGGGCAATGTAGTTAAGTTAAGCTATGAATTATAGTTAATTAAAACTTAATTGAGTAGGTTAATTAGGTGCTTATGTTTACTAAGCCGTGAAGTTTTCCTAAAGAAAATATTGACCCACTCGAGAGATGTATTTGAGAACTACAAATATTTTGTACACACAAAATTAAACTTGATGCCTAAAAGTTAAATCATGTCAATGAATGTCTATTAAATTTAGAAAATAAAGAATTACAATAAAGAAGGCCTTCAAAATGACAAGGTAAGAGAACTTTCAAAAAATAAATTACAAAAGATAAATTTGACTTTAAAAGATAATACTATGACATAAAAGTAATTAATTGAAAAGATTAAAATTAAGTTGGAAACTTTTGTGAGGACTATCAAATTCCTTGATTTGTCTCTTATGCTAAATAATGAAGGGCCCATTTTACGGGCTCAATATTACAGTTTTAAATATACTTATCGGTATTTAATTATTTTATCATAAAAAGTTAAATTAATATTTTAAATTAATATGATAGAAAATGATGATAGATATCAAAATTTTTAAAAAATCATATTTTTTATTTTTATAAAATCAAATAATAGCTTAAAACTTATTTAATTTTTTTAATTAAAATTAAAATATAATATGCTTCATTGCTTGTTTTAACATCGGGTTAACACACATTTTCTTGAATTAAGTAACCAACTTTAATATTTTATTTTTTAATTTTATTTGAAAATTATACAAGAGGATAAACTAAAATTATAACTGTCAATATATTAACATTTTTTATAAAATCTTACGAGCAATATTTTCTTATAATATGATCATTTTACACAAATTACTATATAAATAAAAGTAAATAACATATTTATATTAAGGAGATAAGAGATTGTTCTTGTCCGTATAAATATATTATACACTCATTTTCATAATAAAATAATATAAAAATAATAAAGATACATTATTGATAGTTAAAAATTATCTATAAAAAAAATAGAGCACAAATCAAATTAATATTGGTGGAGTTAAAATTTTTATTTAAGAGACTAAAAATATATATGTTAGTTAATGTTAATTTAAAGTTATTTTATATGCGGGTTAATTTATCTATCATATCGTACTCTCTTCATTCCTTTTTATTTGCTTTATTTGGGTTTGACACATACCTTAATTTCTTACTCCTGTAAAATTAAAATAATTTTACTAATATATCCCTAATTAAATTTTATACCTCTTTTCAAATCAATAATGATTATATTTATTGAACAAGGGCATAATAGAAAGATTTTGTTCAAACTATTCTTGAAAGATTAAAGGAGCAAATATTTAGGAATATAAGCACGCCCCAAATGAAGCAAATAAAAAAAATGAATGGAGTATCATATATCTTATTTTTATGATTACAAATCTCAGTTTTTGTGAAAGCTTACATATAAATTTATTTATGTAATATAGCAAAAGTTATTTATACTGACCATTTAATGTACTTCAATTTTTTTTAAAAAAATATCTTTTAAATATCTGGTTTGCGAGTTGACATGCACAACAATTGTAATTACATCTACAACCCATAAGTGAATACAAAAATTATGCGTTCGAAGCCTTATATGAATATTACATATGTAATTCTTTTTCATTTCTACTAACATATTTATAGACTGATTTAATGATATTTTTTGTAAAATTATTTGATAATGAATAAAAATAAAAAACTTTAAATAGGTTAAAGACTTTAAATTCTAACCCACCAAGTTCATGCATGATAATATTTTTTAAGCAAAAATCTAAAATATTAAAAGCTTGGAGTATTGAAATTTCTGGCGGAGTCAGAATTTTTACTTAAAAAGTTTAAAATACAAGTAAATAAATATATGAAGAAAAAAATTCAACATTTACCACATAAAGATAAAAAATAATTTTAGTTCTATATAACAATCTAATATTTCGTGAAGGAGATTCAGATTATAAATTTTTAATTTTATTTAAAATATTACTTCATAAATAGATAAGTTGGGACGTGGAAGTAATAATGTTGTTAGCCACATAATGGATCCACCTAGAAAATATAGACACATAATCTTAAAAAAAAGGCTAATGGAGTTCTTTGTTGATATTACTATTGACTAATGAAGATTTTATTCAAGCTGTTCTTAAAAGACCAAAGGAACAAATATTTAAGAATATAAGCACAACCCAAATAGAGCAAATAAAAAGGGATGAATGGAGTATCATATATCCTATTCTTAAGATTACAAATCTCAATTTATATGAAAGCTTACATATAAATATATTTATATAATATAGTAAGAGTTCTTTACACTGACCATTTAATGTACTTAAATCTCTTTTTTTTTAATTTATTTTTTAAATATTTATTTTGCAAGTTGACATGCACGTCAATTGTGATTACACCTATAACCCATAAGTGAATCTAAAAACTAAGGATTACACAAAACCACAACTTAAGTATCACTTATTACACAAAATCCCAACTCTCAAAACATATTACAAAAATCCCACCTTTTTAATTTCTCTCTCTAAAAGTACAAATACATAACTTTTCTAATTTTGTTCTCCTTAAAAGAAGCCTAAAATCAAGGAGCCATTATGTAGAGGTTACTATTTTTGAATTAATTACCATGTTTGATTCAAACTCTTTCTCAATTCCATTCAATTATAACAGAAACATCATTTTCAACATTTTGTAATTTTTAAGATCTGAGCTTGGTTATTTTTATTTTTTTTTACTTTACCAAAAAATTATAGATTATGATTGAACAATTTCTTGCATGTTTTTCATTCAGTAGAATAAGTTCAAACTCTTTTTTTCAAAACATCATAACGACCTCATTAAGATTAAAAAAACTTAGGAAAGTTGGTGATGGAAGTTCAAAAATTAAATTAGAGAATCGTCAAGAAAAGAAAAAAAAAGATGATTCAGCACGGCCACGTCTATCAAAGGTATTTCTGATTTTTTATTTTTGAATATGATTGTTAATTTGTAATGAGACATTGTGTTTTTTATAGTAACGTGAGTTTTTTTTTTTTGGAGATGGTTGTTAGTTATGCAGTATAATGTTGATTTTTTCATCAATTTGATGATTTCTATAGTAGTTGCTTGTGTATATACATAACACCAGTTTTGAATATGATAGATATATACATAAGTGATGATATGTTTGTTTTTGAATTGTAATGACATCTATAGTTCATATGCACTAACAATGCTATGTATATAGAGCCATATACATAATAGTCTTTACTATGATATATCTATAGTTCATATACATCACTTTATTATCTACGGTATTTGTTTGTAGGTTCCGTATGAATTGATTGATTTAGTTATACCAATATACATTCTGAAGTTATGTCATTTTAAAAAAAAATTATGAACTATTATTAACAATGTCGTATGTAAATCAACATATTTCATTGTTTGCATGCAGGGACTGAAGAGTATTTGTTGTTGGGTATGCAGAATATCTAAGTGAAGAAATTATTGTGTCGTAAGTTGATTTTGAAGCTTAATATTATTGTATGAGATACGTGTTACTCCTTTGGAATTACGATTTTCAAAAAGCGAAGAAAGGTTATGTGAGTGACAATGACAACCCTCCAAGACCAAGGACAAAATATGTTCCCATACCTAACGAAACGGGAATAGTTAGCATTGAATAGGGTAAAAGTTTCTTATGATGAAGATGTTTGTATTTCTGTGGAATTGTTAGGAAATTGGTTTATTAAACTATTTTAGGTGTTATGTACAAAGTTATTAGAACACATTTTCTTATATTTTTGGATTATTGATTAAACTGTTTTGTTTATGAAGTTGTGTTTTGTGTCTATTACTTATTTTTTATTACGTATGTATGTTTTATTGTTATTACATGTTATCATAGTTGTCGTGTGACTATCAATACATAATTATATAATTTCATGAATAAGAAAGTCATATAATAATACACATCAGCAGTGATAATTTAAAATTTATATATAGTCATATACATAGGATTTAAATAGGGTCTAACAATACGATATGAAGTAACATCATAACTGTACAATGAAAGTTGTTTTCACTCTGATATACATAACTATATGATAAACATCATAACTATATGTAAACCTATACATTTCAGTATTTGGGTATCAATTGTGTACTGTAACATGTTTTTTTAACTTATACACATTCATACACATTAACTGTGATACGTTAAATGTATATGCAGTCATTTTTCACTTGTCATATGTGAACATAACACATAATTCGTATGTATATATAGTCATATAATTATAACACTTATATACATAGACTTACAATGTAAATAAAGCCATTTTTCATTAGCCATATGTATTGTTAGGCACATACATACACATTAATAGTCATATACACAGACTAACAATGTATATGTAGTCATTTTTATGAGAACATAACACATAATTTGTATGTATAAATAGTCATATAATTATAACAGTCATATGCATAGACTAACAATGTATAGGCAGTCATTTTTCATTAGCCACATGTGAACGTAACACATAATTTGTATGTATATGTAGTCATGTAAGTATAACACAATAGATAGTATAATTTTGGGATATACATAACGCTAATTTTTCACTATTTTAGATAATCATTTGAAATTTATATATAACTATTTCGAATTTCTTGTATATGACTACATAAACATTGAACTAGTGCCTAACAATACATATCTATATGTACTGAGAAGCTTAGAATATGTACTGAAAAACTTAGAATATGAAAACATACAAATTGAATTAATGGGTAACAAATGCACATACATACCAATTTGTTCGGGATACATGTAAACATAAACAATGAAGTAATAGATAACTAATTGTAACATATGCACATACATACCTACTTATACAAGAAATCTTTAAACTAAAAACTCTAATTTGCATCTGTTTGTGGTTTGCAACTTATTTTAATAAATGAATACAATGATAGAACAAAATTGATATACACCTTTAAAAAAAATCAAAAACAATGAAAAGGTAAACTGCATAAAATTGATATTCAACTATTCAAAGCAATGAACAACTAAAACAGTTAAAAAAAGTAACACGAACTAATTTCTAAATGATAAACGAGTGATTAATCATTGTATGTAGAGTAAATAATTACTCCTTCAAAAAAAGTTACAAGAACGCCTATTATGACTGACATATCTGCATCGTCCACAACGTTTGTGCTTGACAATAATTCCTCCACTTTTGTACTTTACATATTCCATTTCATTTTTCATTGATCAGAGTACCTCAAAAGAATTGCAATATTCATCTTCTTGAATACAAAAAAATATGTTTTTTTTAATAGATCTAAAATAATGATTAGGATGTTTGAAGTTTCTGCTTTTTGGTTGATTTTACTTTGATGTATTATTATTTTCAAATTTTGAATTACTATAGCTGTTTCACAAATTAAAGGATGCATTAATCCACTATTAAACATTAATTGTTTACCTAATATAATGCAAAATCTGTATTTTTCTTTTTTAAAGAAGGCTGACAGATTCTCATATACATAGCGTTGAATGTATATAATAGCTAATATATGTATATGAATCGGAAGAGAGAACAAAGTAATTAAAAAAATGGAAGAGAAGATAAATAAGTCTAATAGGGTTGGAATTTATGTTATTTATACATCTAAAAATTATGCGTCTGAAGCCTTATATGAATATTACATATGTAATTCTATTTCATTTATAGTAAAATATTTATAGACTGATTTAATGATATCTGTTGTAAAATTATTTAATAATGAACCAAAAAAAATTCTTTAAATAGGTTAACAACTTTAAATTTTAACCCACTAAGTTCATGCGTGATAGTATTTGTTGAGCAAAAAACTAAAATATTAAAAGCTTGGAATATTGAAAATTTTGGCAGAGTCAGAATTTTCACTTAGAAAGTTTAAAATATAAAAATAATGAATATATAAAAAAAGTTCAACATTTACCACATAAAAATAAAAAAATAATTTTAATTCTATATAAATAATTTAATATTTTGTGAAAAGAGATTTAGATTATACACTTAAATTTATTTAAAATGTTACTTCGTTAATAGTGTTGTTGAATAAGTTGGAACTTGAAAATAAAAATATTGTTAGCCATGTAATGGGTACACTTAGAAAATATAGACACATAAGCTAGAAAAAAATGGCTAATGGAGTTCTTGACTAATGATTGTACCATTTAGATGTGAAATGATAAATATACCCTTGGCCGTCCTCCAACTCACTCTTCTATATAATAATAATAATAATAATAATAATAATAATAATAATAATAAATACTAGATATATTAGAAGGCCCGTTTACGGGCCCAACATTGTAATATTAAATTGAATTATCAACATTCAATTGTTTAAAAAAATTGATAATTTTTTTAAAGCACGGCACAAATATTAACAGGAATTTCACTATACAATACATTTCTTTCTATTTCTAAATCTAAATTATAACTCATTATCTTTTTAAGTTTTCACAATTAAAATTAAGAATTTATGTACACTTATACTCATTTTAACATTATGTCAAATAAATATATGTGGTAAGATAACTAATGTCATGAATTAACTTCATTTGTTCCATGCTTATACCAAATAAACTCTTAGTACTACAACAAAAGAGTTTCAAGGAGAATTTAGATGTATGATGATACAATGCGCGACTTTAAACAAAAAAACAATCATTAACAAAGATTAACGTAGTAAAAATTACAGAAATTCAATAAGTTTAATTTATATTTTATATAACTCATTTTAATTAAATGACATTAGTTGGTAATAAGATGATAAATATGAAAATATAATTTTACATAAATTATACATACTTTAAATATTTTCAATAAAAAACAGATAATCTTCTTTACCTAGTATTATAAATAAAAGTAAATAACATAATGTATTGTTAGAAGATAAGAACTAATTTTGTTAATAAAGGCATATCTTATGTTGATTTTCATAATAAAACAACATAAAATTATTTAAGATAACTCAGAGAAATAGAGTAGAAAAAATACATAATTAAATGAGTTTATGTAATACATTATTAGTGTAAAGAAATTCAACACTTTCAAATTCATTTACATAATGTTATTTATAATTTTTCTTATTTTAAAAATTTATAACTCTCATCTTTTATAAAAAAAAAAATACTTAAAATTATCATTATAGTAAGAAGTTTTTTACTTTATAACACATGAGAGGGTTAATTAAAATAATTTATCAATTAAGCATATAAATTATAGTATCCTCATATAAATTAAAAAAACATCACTTATATTAATCTTTTGGATTTAAAAAATCATACTTTATAATTACCTTTAGATACATAAACGTTAGCAATTAATTATGCAAATAAAAATTAATATAATTTTTTTCTAGATATTTCTATTTTAATAAAATAAAATAAAATTTTCATATAAAAATTTACATAAGGTCAACATCTCATAAAAATAGTCTAGTTATCAATATACAGAACATTTTATAAAAACTTGTGTTTGGAAAAATGTGAAGTCCACAATAGATGTCACATCGTTAGGCATATTTGACATTTAGACAAAGGTGCTTGCTTATTTTGTCATTTTGATCTTATGGCCAAATTTTGAAGTTACATCATAAAAATAAAATTTTATTTTTTTATAAAATGATGATTTTACCCTTGGTTGTCCTCCAACTCACTCTTCTATAATATATTAAAATAAATTATATATGTAATTCTATTTTATTTATAGTAAAATATTTATAGACTGATTTAATGATATTTGCTGTAAAATTATTTGATAATGAACAAAAAAAAATCTTTAAATAGGTTACCAACTTTAAATTTTAACCCACTAAGTTCATGGGTGATAGTATTTTTTGAGAAAAAAATTAAAATCTTCAAAGCTTGAAATATTGAAAATTTGGGCAGAGTCAGAATTTTCACTTAGAAAGTTAAAAATATAAAAATAATAAATATATGAAGAAAAATTCAATATTTACCACATAAAAAATAAAAAATAATTTTAACTCTATATAAACAATCTAATATTTTGTGAAAAGAGATTCAGATTATACATTTAAATTTATTTAAAATGTTACTTCGTTAATAGTGTTGTTGAATAAGTTGGGACTTGAAAATAAAAATATTGTTAGCCGCATAATGGGTACACTTAGAAAATATAGACACATAAGCTAGAAAAAAATTGCTAATGGAGTTCTTGACTAATGATTGTACCATTTAGATGTGAAATGACAAATATACCCTTGGTCGTCCTCCAACTTGCTCTTTTATATAAGGAATAAAATAAATATAATAGTAATACTAGTTTAGGTATAGGCGCCTCGTGCGTGTATCTAAGTTTAATAAATTCAAACGTTACATTAAATAAGATATTTTTTTAAATAATAAAGATGAATATAATAATTAAATTCAACATTTTTTGAATATATAAAGATGGAGAATTTATTTAATTAGACCTAACTTTATCAAAAAAAATTCTTAAAGTCAGTTGGCATTCATCTACCTTCTGTAAACTACAACAAAATAATACGTTGATAGAAACATCAAAACAATACAATTAAATCTAACCTTTACATAAAAATTTCCTCAAAGCTGACCTACATTCATCTACCGCCTGTAAACTACAACAAAATAACACGACAATAGAGATATCAAAACAATAAAACTAAACCTAACCTTTACACACACCAAAAAAAAAAAATCAAAATAGAAATATCAAAACAATACAATTAAATCTAACATTTACCTAAAAAAAATTCTCAAAAACGATCGACATTTATCTACCACCTGTAAACTGTAACAAAACAATACAATAAAAGAGACATCAAAACAATACAAGTAAATCTAACCTTGACACACAAAAATTTCTCAAAGCTAATTGACATTCATCTACGACATGTAAACTATCACAAAACAATACACTAATAGAGATATTAAAACAATACAGTTAAACTTAATCTTTACCTAAAAAAATTCCTCGAAGCCAACCGTTGTTCATCTACCACCTGTAAATTGAAATAAAATGATACGAAATTAAAGATATCAAAATAACACAATTAAACCTAACCCTTACATAAAAAATTCTTCAAAGCCAACCAACATTCATGTACAACCTATAAATTATAACAAATAATAAGATAATAATCACAAAGCTCCGATCTCCGATGAAAATAATTTTTGTCTGAGCGAAAATTTTAACCATTAAGAACGACTTGAATAAAAACAAAATTAGAAAATATAGTAGATGTAGATGAAGCACACGTTGAATTCTAGTTTAAAACAAAATGTACAATTTTTTAGACTTTTGGTAAAAAATAAGGTTGTATAGCTAGGACTCTTTTAATAATGATTTTTTTTTTTCTAAATATATATATTATTAGTAGTTATGTATAACTATAATTTGAGAAAAATAATAAAAAGACGGTTTTATTTGAAGGAGAGTGTTTTAATGAAGGATAAAAAGTTCAAATCACAAAAATGTCCTACTATGAAGAGTTTATAATGAAAAATAATAATGTAGTAATATAGGTTTCTTTTATAGAAGATGTCTCTGCGTTCCTAAAAATTAATTTGATTTTAAAATTCTGGACACGTAAACTGAATCCTAAACCTAAAAATACACAACCTAAGTAATATTAATTAGTTGATACTTGATAACATATAAAAAAAATTCTACACTTACAATCAATTAACACATATAGAATAATTAACATTAACATTACTTTTGGGGACAAATAGAAGCCAAACCTAAGGGACAACCACACACAATACATTAGATGAAAATATTAATACTTGGTGTTTAAATCTTTTCTCATTTCTGATTTCTCTTAAACCCAAGACCTTAAATGAGTATGGTCTTTAATTTTAATTTTATTTAATTGAATGATCTGAAAAAATAGAAAAACAATTGCATGAAAAACTAAAATATATTCTTACATAAGTCATATAACAACTTTTAAAATAAAAGTAACAATAAACAAAATAAAGAAAAACTATAATGACAATAGGACAACTCCATGAAGCAAGCACATATCATTAGCAATGTTACATAGAGGAAAAAAAGAAGAAGAAACGTGACATACCTAAAGGCTTTCTCGGATATTGTCATGTACATAAAGAGTTTTAAACCTAAAGAAAATCGAAAGGGTTTCTTTTACCATAAATTTTATTCTTACCAAATATTATAGGACTTTAATTTTATTTAATTGAATGATCTGAAAGAATAGAAAAACAATTGCATGAAAAACTAAAGTATATTCTTACATAAGTCATATAAAAGCTTTTAAAATAAAAGTAACAATAAACAAAATAAAGAAAAACTATCAATGACAATAGAACAACTCCATGACCCAAGCACATATCATTAGCAATGTTATGTGGAGAGAAAAAAAAAAGGAGAAACGTGACATACCTCGAGATTTTCTCAGATATTGTTGGTTTTCTGCATGTATATAAAGAGTTTTAAACCTAAAAAGAATCAAAAGGGTTTCTTTTACCATAAATTTTATTCTTACCTAATATTATAGGACTATTAATTTTTAAAATATATCTTTTCTTATCATATACTCTCTCCGTTTAAAAAAGAATTACCTATTTTCCTTTTTAGTCTGTTTAAAAAAGAATGACCCCTTTCCCTTTTTGGCAATACTTTAATTTCAACTTTCCACATGACATGTTTAGGACCACAAGATTAAAGGGTATTTTGGTACATTTGACACAACTTTAATTTAAGGCCACAAGATCAAAAGTCTTCTTTATTTTCTTAAACTTTGTGCCAAGTCAACGTAGGTCATTCTTTTTTAAACGGAGGGAGTATATTTTAGAACTTTTTAAGTTTAAATATTATAATAATATAAAATTATTAAAAAGATGATTTTATCTAAAATGAAGACTTTTAATCAAGGGCAAAAAGTTTGAATCGTTTTTCTAATTGTCTCCAAACTTTTAATATTCTATATATTAGAAGAACCACTTCAACATGTCTGTTTAGTGGCATTAACTATCAATTTGAGGGCATTAAAGTCATTTTGCAAAATCAATTCACTAAGATAAATTATCTTTTATTTTTTGTTATTTGAACCTTCTCAAAAGTTTTGCAAAATGTCTATATTTTCCTATTTAATTACACACCAACCCCTTGAAGATATGGTGGGACCCATTAGCTTTGCTATTTGTCATAAATTGTATGACACGTGCCTCTTCATCTTTTTTCATTTTTAATATATAGAATTTGATTTTTTTTATTGCAATTTGCAAACATATGTCAAAGAATTTTTAGAGAGAGAAAGACTCTCCTCTCACTAGCTATTTCCTTACCCCTTAGCACTAACTTCTACTATGGATCCAACCCTAACTCCACCACTATTACCAAACCCCCAATACCGACCACCTCAAATGAAATACTCATGGCGGAGACCCTTCATCTCCCCCTCTCGTATAAGGATGTAGCATTGGGTAAAATCATACCCCCGGATTCAAAATTAGAAATTGGGCTATCCGATAAAGACAAGAACCTTGGAACCACCGATCAAGGCATTCTGCTATTGAAAGAGGATAAACGGAGGTTGTATGCTCCGTGGATACACTCCGTCTCATCAAACCAAACAAATTCAATTTCAATCACCAATTCCTAAAGAGAAAATTGAAAGATCTATGGAAACTCCAGGAACCCCTATCCCTAGTTGATTTAGGGATGAGGTTCGTTACAGTTAAACTCTCCAAGGCAGAGAGTCAATCGTCAATTCTCCATGGTGGGCATTGGTTCATCGCCGGCTACTTTATCTCTGTTAGAAAGTAGGAACCCAATTTCATACCTAGTAATTCCAAGGTGGATTCTATCGCCATTTGGATCAGGCTGCCTTATCTACCTACAGAATTATATGATGTCATCATCCTATAATGGATAGGCAACAAAATTGAACAACTACTAAAGGTTGATGCTTGCACTTCGGCGCCGCTAAGGGATAGATACGCCAGGATTTGCATCCAAATATCTCTGAATACTTCGGTAGCAGCTTTAATATCCATTAATCACCACACCCAACCTCTCCTCTACGAAGGAGAGGGATTTTTATGCAAAAATTGCGGACGCTTAGGCCATATAACTTCCATATACTTGTACACTCTCAAAACTAAGAAATATGAACTACATGGGGTCGGAGCAATAACACAAACCACCTTCAGCGGGTTGGAGCAGCCCAAACTGGCAGAAGACAGCTCCCAAGAGTGGCAGACGGTCCACTTCACCAAAAAGAAGAAAGCAATCCAAACGAGTCATAACTCCAACACCAACAAAGCACCTATCGTCAAGGTTAAAACCTTTGATGCGGTGTCAGGTAAGTTTCTAAACCCTAGTACGCCGGAAGCGGCGCTGTTGAAGTCTTATCCTCCTACCTCTAAGGCTTCATCAGATAGGCCAGCCCAAGGTGGGCCTTCAAAGCCCAATTTCTTTAACTCCTCTAGGCTCATAGACAAGACCCACATAGGTCCTAAGGAACCCGGTCCATCTTACCAAAATTTGCTCTCCTCTAAAATTAATTCTACTCTCTTACAAACGGGAATTAAAATAAAAGAAGCTCTCCCTCGTGGGGTTCCTCAGAGACACGTAGACTTGGGCAATCATGAGACCTCAATCATAACTGCGGGAAACCTTTCCACTTCCCGCAGTGATTTGATTGAGAATGTCTCAAGTTTGTACAGTGCATTTAATGTTGGTGAAGTTCTCTAGGGGAAAACTCCTCAGCTCCCTTCTCTTTCCCCTTCCCACTCTTTATATTCTGAGGTGCAAATGACAGAACTTTCTCAAGAAAGCACCTATGGATTCTCCAAACTCCAACCAGATTACCATAACTACATCCCCACTGTCCCCCGACAGCCAACCGACTTCTTGACTGGAGGTATGTCTATCTAACCAAATAGTTTATCTCCACTTGGCATGGGAAAGGAGACATATCACCATTCTAATCCAGAACCCTCAATACCTAGCTCAACTAGCAATGATGAACCTGAACCAGGGCCTACAAAAATTTGGGTCCAATGTCTGGATGGCCACCCTGTTCCATGTGATCAACTCACCATTCCAGAAGGAACTAAGCACGGAGTCCCTAGCTAGCATCATAAACCAGCTCAGTCTGGGACTCTCTTTCTTTCCTCCTCACAAGATGCTCTTGGGACCAGGTTTTTTACCTCCTACTGGGGAGTATCAGGACTCTCACAGCCAGGCACTGTCACCATCCACACCCTCACCCTCTCCTCATCTAACACTCAAGACGATAGAGAGGTTGAATGTCCTAAAAAACCTAAGAGCAAGCAACAAGGACATGGAGGACTTCCATTTTTATCTCAGGGTGCCAAGAACAGAAATCCTCAATCTGGTAGAGTCTCTAAATCTAGAGTTCACAGAGCCAGTCCAGGAGATTATGATCATCCTGATACCTCTAGGGTTAGTAGGTCTAAGCATAAGAATAAGTCCAACTAACCCTATGATAGAAGAGACCCTCAAGGTCATGCTATTCTCACTCAGCAGGAAAAGAAAGACACCTTTCCTGACATCCACCTCTAACCCCAAAGGGAAGGACAAGGTGACTACAACAAAACCTTACCACCTCATTCACTCCAATATAAAGAACTGCATTGTGTGGAATACTAGAAGGGCCAAGAATATTGAGTTTAGAAAGCACTGCAAGGCTATAGTTAATATGCGCCAACTATGTATCCTTGCCCTGTTAGAAACTAAGATGACTGACCATCAAGATCTTTGTGAGGAACTGGGATACCATAACCACATCCAATCTGAGGCCAATGGTAACTCAGGTGGGATTGTCATCATGTGGAAGGAGGATTCTATCTCTATAACTTCTGTCTCTATCTCTCCCCAGGTTATCAATACTAAGGTTAAGGTTAGCTATCCTCCCTCATCTTAGTTTCTCAGTGTCATTTATGCTAGCACTGATTTTCAATCCAGAGTTGACTTTTGGGGCCAGCTCTCTTCTTTCTCTGATACTTACATCCTCCCTGAAGGCAAGAGTTGGCTAGTAGGAGGGGACTTTAATGAAGTTCTTAGGGCTTCTGAGAAATTTAGAGGTTCCAGGATTAACCTTAACAGGGCTAACCTTTTTATGAACTGTTTAAATTATTGTAAGCTCATAGACCTAAGATTCAGGGGTAGTAAGTTCACTTGGTCCAATACGAGATATAGGAACAAGCAATGCCTCATCCTTGAAAGGCTTGACAGATGCCTTGCTAATGATGAATAGGTTCACCTTTATCCCTGAGGCCACCATCACTCGCCTCCCTAGAACCCACTCTGACCATTTTCCTCTCCTTTTTAATAGTAGTTCTACCCCTACCATTCAGAATAATCCTTTTAGAGTAGAATCCACATGGCTTAGTCATCAGAATTTCCCTAACCTTATAAAAGAATCATTCCTTAACTGTCCTTGCATCACTGTGGAAACCTCTGACTTTGAGGACAAGGCCAGGGATTGGAATAGACATATCTTTGGGAATATCTTCACCAAGAAAAAGAACTTACTTGCAAGGTTAACTCCCCCAACTACCCAACCAGCCCCTTTCTTCATGGGCTGGAGGCAACCCTTCTAAAAGAGTTCAACCATATCCTCACCCTGGAGATTGAGTTCTGGAAACTCAAGTCCAGAATCTCTTGGCTTCTTGAAGGGGACTCTAACACCATATTCTTCCATATCTCCACCCTCAATAGGAGGAGAAGAAACAAAATCAACTCCCTCATTGATGACAGTGGCACTTGGCATTACTACCATGAAGACATTATTAACATAGTGTTTCCCATTATGCCAACCTCTACACTACTGAACACACCTTGGGGTACATTGCTACCCAGCTCAACCCCTCTACTAATGGCAGCATCAACTCCCTTAACTATGATTTCCTTCAAGCCATCCCTTTCTTGGAAGAGATCAAAAGGGCTATTTTTTTCTTCAAGCCCAACAAAGCCCCTGGGCCTGATGGAATACATCCCTTTCTGTACCAAAAATTTTGGGACACTATGGGCCCACCCTTGGTCAAATTTTGTCAGGAAATCTTTACCTCCTACTCTATGGACCCTAAAGTGAACTCTACTTATCTGTGCCTCATCCCAAAATGTAGGAATGCCATTTATCTTAAGAACTTTAGACCCATAGGCCTTTGTAATACCCAGTATAAGCTCATCACTAAGATCATAACCACCAGGCTGAAGCCTCTCCTGGCAAAGATCATTGGCCCCAGCCAAGCAAGTTTCATGGACAACGGGAGGGACACGGATAATGCCATTATTATCCAAAAATATGTTAGTCACTTCTCCAAGATGAAGGGTAAGAAGGCCAACGTGATCCTCAAAATTGACCTGGAGAAATTTTTTGATAGACTGGAGTGGTCTTTTATTAAACAAACCCTTATCTTCTTTAATTTCTCCCAAAACCTCATCAAGCCCATGATGATACGAGTCAAATGGCCACCTTAGCTTTCGATGACATCATTCAAAGTCAGTACATGGGGCATCAATCTTTGGTCGCATTGAGGACACGGGATCCTACATGGAGGGGCCGATTTGAGTACACCAAAGAGCAATCCCACGTGTGGAAGATTGCTTGGAGCATTGAAAATTAAGGACTCACGGTTTTGGGCCTTCATTAAGGGCATTTTGTTCACTTAGACTTGTCAAAGTAACACTTCATGACCACCCCTTTTCATTAAGGGTATTATGGTCATTTTGTTATGTAATAAGTTAGACTATAAATAGGTTCTATTAGTTTATTTGATAGTTAGTTTTTGAAAGATGAAAAATTGAAATACTTAAAATCCTTTATCTTGAGAGTAGACCACCTTAGTATAGTCTTAGTTAGGACTTGGAAAAGTCATCCTTAGTATAGTGCTTGGAAAAAACAATATTATTCTTTGCTTGGAAACGGTGGATCTTGAGGTGAATCGATTACCTTGGCGGTCACCGTAAGAGTGTGGTTTTGATTATCATATTCATTAGGGGTTAATGTTGAAATATAATAAATTCTTAATCTTGTAATAATCTTGGTCTCACTATCTATCCTTTCATTATATTGTAAATCCGTATGTTTTTGTGTTTGTCATCTTGTATCCCTTTGTGTTGCTTGTTCTTCTCACATTTTGTGGACTATTTTGGCATCTTGGTGGACTGATTTGTATCATTTGGTATCAAAGCCATCATTGATTTCGTTCCCAGAAGATTAATCCTGGGTTTGTTTACTCAAAAATAAAAAAAAATTGTTGAAAAGCTGAAAAACTCAAAAATAGTAATCTGTCCACGTTTTTGTGTTTAGGTCGAAATTTGAAGCCTAGTTTTCTTATGATTTTTGTGTGTTTTGTGTGTTATAGTGTTATATCTTTGTTTCCTAACATTAGAAGAGGTGTCCAAGGTCGAAAATCTCACAAAAAGAAGTTATTCTACGGGTTTGGTGTCTTGGTCGAAGTGTTGTTATTGTTTGGCCGAATTTGTATCTAGAATTAGGTGTTGTTTTGATTGTCTTTGTTGTTTCTTGTGTTGGTTTTCTTTCTCTCTAACACTACTTGAGTCTAACCCAAGTTCTTGAGAAAAAAAAAATTGCAAGTTGTTGTGGGAAGAGTGAACGGTTTTGTTGTTGTTGAAGTTCTTGTGTTGTGTTGAAGAAGTCTTGTAAAAGGTTGTTGTTTGATCCAAATTCAAAGGGAAGAGAGTGTGGGATCTTTTTAGTCTTGAAACAACTTTCAAGACATTACCAAAGAGGAAAAAGAACAAAAGACCTCCTAAAAATCTTCATACCAAAAGAGAGTAAGTTCATTTTTCTAGACAAGCCAAAAGAGGAAAGGGGGACAGGACCTCTAAAAGGTTGTCTTGCCAAAAAGGTGAAAGTTGGTCAAGGTTTGAATTTTGAAAAAAAAGGACTTAAAGTCTTGTTTTTTAACCTACCAAAACCAAAATTCCCCCCATCTTTGTGAAATTTGAACAACCAAAATTGTGGAACAAACTTTTTCAACTTCAACAATATTTTTTTTGTCCAACGACCAATAGTCGAGTGCCACGTCATAAATAGCTCAAGAACGTTGGAATTGTTAGTTTAAATTTTTTGATTCTATTGGTTTCCATTTTGTTAGTTCTCATACTAATTAACAAACTAGTAAATACCTACTAGATTGTAGATTAGTTTTTTTGTATGTTTTCTTTCGTGTTAAGCGTTGTATTTTGTGCTTTTCTCATTTATAAGTCGTAGTATTTTCTTTGTTTCAAGTTCGTAAGTAAATTGTTCTTTTGTATCTTTATTCGATCAAACAAGAATCCATTCCGGCCACCAAGTATAATTGACATCCTATTGACTACCGAAGTATAAGTAACTTTCAATATTCGCCACTCCAATTGTGAGAAATTACAAAGGTGGGTGTATACGAGTGTTGGTGCGGAGATTTGACTACTAATCTTGTTTGTTCATTGTGTAGGTACAAAGGTGATATAAAGGAAACATGTCTTCGATAGCCGGGATTATTGTGACTACAACATGGGAGACTATGATTGTAGTGAGGGGTTTTATGGCTACAAAGTTGAAGGAGATTACAGGGGCTATGAAAATAGCCATGATCAAAACTTGGGCAGATTTGAGAGTTACAATTTTGAGGAAGAAAATGAAGTGAATAAAGTGCCTAGTACTTATGGGGAACTTGGAGATGATGTAGGACCATATGATGGATCTTATGATGACATTGGGGTATGTGGGGAGTATTACAATTCTCACTCCAAACCAAAATTTGGTGTTAGGTATAACCCTTTTGTTCGCAAAGATTATGAGAGCTATGATGAGAGTACACATGAGGAGTGTGAAGATTCATATTCTCCACCTTGTAGTACTTCTTATCAAGATCGATATAGTGTAACGCCCCAAAAACGGGTCCCAAAGCGTCACACGGTGCTTAAGGCTACAAGTAGCCCCAAGCTAACCCTTTGAGCCGTTTTCATACCATTCAACACTCATCGACAGGATTACTATAATCAAACATCAAGATATTCTCCATAATATCATAATTCAAGACGAAAAAAATGCAGAAAGTAACAAAATACGACCTCTCCCCAAGATTGATCAATCTAACCATCTAGTCTGACAAGCCTCTACTAAATTGTATAACACTGAGCCATTGGGACATACCCCAACTGACCCTAACATCAGGGAATAAAATTATAACTCAAAATAAAAGAGTGAAATCAGAAATAACCAGTCCTCGAACCATGAGGACTCACCACTGCAGAAAATATAGACCAATGTGCTCGGAGAATTACGTCAAGCCTAGGAATGAGCACCTGGACCTATATAATAGGGAAAATGTAGCCCACGTACGAATACATGGGTCAGTACCACGGAATATGGACCGAGTATATGAGGGTGCATGCAAGTTTTCATAAAAGTCCTATAGCACAAATATTCATAGAAAAATATGCATGCTGTAATAAGAGACTCACATAACTCGAAATGAAATCATCATAATCACCATAGAGTAAAACACATCGGGTGAAAACATGTGAGTCATCATAGTAAATCCTAATCACTTTCATGATCATTTTAAAGTCATCAAAATGAGTAGCTTTCATAACAATTCTCTTTAAGATATAGAAATATCCATCAATTTTTTTAGAAATGATAACTTTCTCAATCAGAAGAATACACACACACACTGGGAGTCTCTTACAACCGACATAAACCATGTGAGCTACATGGAGTCCAACGTCCAACCCACGTTGGGGAGAGTTGTCCTATCCTTGCCATTGGAGTAGGACCTTAATCTTTTGTTCACTAGTGATCACTATATCAATCAGCCTTAGGATCACATCCTACGGGGGCACGTAGTTCTAGGGAAGTACCAATCACAAATATACCTCCCACTCGGTGCTAAAGACTACTCCCGGACTGAGCTTAGATCATTTCAAAAGAAAATCCACAATAACGCAATTCAATAATTCATATCAGGAGCTATCATGCTACCCTTTTTTCATAATAAATCAACATGTGAATTTCTTTTCTCATTCGAGTTCAAAAATAACTCTTTCAAGACCAAAAGGTCAAATCATTCAAATATCAAGGTGTGTATAACACATTACTTCACCAAAGATCATAATCTCAAGTAGGGTTTAAATCCCATATATCAACACTAGAGCAAAACATTTCAAGATTCATACTTTATATAGCAAACAAGTATAACTCACATGAAAATCTGGAAATTCAACTTGAAACATGATATTAACATCAAAACTCAAGGAATTTATCTTTAAGACATCACAAAAATATCATAGTTTCTTGAACAAGAATATAGGATAATAGTTTCCATCTCAAATTCATAATTAAACAAGTAAAATCATGTATCTTCGTAAAATAATACAAATTTTTGGGCACAAGAATGAAAGGATGTTCTTGTTGAAAACCCCACATACCTTTATGGTAACGGATTCATTGAAAGATTGGACCCTCAATGTTGATTGTACAACCCTAGTTGTTTTTCTCCTTTAGTGCTCTTGGATGAAGAACATAGATTGATAATAGGGATATGATGTGTTTTGATTCTATTAAATTCGTAAGGTTAAATTTAGGGGTGTTTAAGGAGTGCTAAAAGACTTAATTGCCCTCAAAATAACTCAAAACGGAGTGTTTTTACTACCTGAAATACCAAGTGTGCGCCGCATTGCTTATCGCATACATTTACATATGCGCCGCATTTCTTATTGCATACATTTACATATGCGTCGTATTGCCTATCACATACATTTACATATGCGCCGCATTGCTTATTGCACACATTTGAGTATGCGCCGCATTGCTTATCGCACACCTATTCCAGTAGTCATGTGCGATTGGTTAGACGACGCACTCTACTTCGCAAAGCCATAACTCCTTACTCGGGTGTCGGATTTTGATGAAATTAGTATCGTTGGAAAGCTAAGTAGATTCTCTATAAGTTGGTGGGTAGAAATATGCATAAATACCACATATTTATCAAGTTATTCTCATTCAAAGATGACCCTAGCGAATTCAAACACTAAAACTTGATGGATTTCGAAACTCTTAGCTTGTACTACCTTAAGTGACTCATATAACCACACTTAACAAATCATAAGCTCTCTTATAACTAGGGTACTCTTGGTAATTCATGTGCCCAAATATGGCTTACAGAATTGGGGTGTTTCACTTGTACGAACAACGGTTCGCTTTCTAGCTTAGGAAAGTGCGGGGTATTATAATATCTCCCCCTTGGGGACATTCGTCCTCGAATGATGTTGGGTATACTAAGAGTAAGGAGAAAACGAAGGGTACACAGTTGAAACAACTTGCTAATGTTACCTCTACTTCATTCTACATTTCGGACACAACAAGGAGTGCATGATTCATGAAATCATAGCTGAATAGTATAAAATAACTTCTGAGCTACTACAATTTTGCATAGAAAAGGAATGATTTAGAGCCGAATGGTACCTTCGGCTTGATCGGGGCTTGCGAAAAATAGGTGCGGATACTTGGATCGCATATCCGTCACGGTTCCCCAAGTTGCACCTTCAACAGATTGGTTTCACCACAACACCTTGACTAAGGGAACTTCTTTGTTCCTTAGTCTTCGGACTTGGTGATCTAAAATCTCAACAGGAACTTCCTCAAAAGAAAGACTATCTTGCACATCAGGGTTTTCTGAAGGATTTACAACAACATAATCACCAACGTGTTTCCTAAGCATGGAGACATAGAAGACAGAGTGAATAGAAGATAACTCTGAAGGCAACTCAACCTCATACGCTATCTTACCAACATAGCTAAGAACTCTGTAGGGGCCAACATAACGGGGACTAAGTTTTCCTTTCTTCCCGAATCTCTTCACTCCCTTCATGGGTGAAATCTTCAAATACACCAAGTCACCAACTTCAAATTCAAGGTCTCTTCTCCTCACATCAGCATACGACTTCTGACGACTCTGTGCGGTTTTTAATCTTTCTCTAATCACTTTTACTTTTTCCATAGCCTCAAAGACCTAATCAGGACCACTCACGACAGCTTCACCCACTTCAAACCAACCTATGGGTGACCTACATTTCCTCCCATACAAAACCTCAAATGGAGCCATGCCAATGCTAGAGTGAAAACTGTTATTGTAAGCAAACTCTATCAACGGTAAATGCTCATCCCAACTCCCCTTAAAGTCAAGAGCACATGCTCTCAACATATCCTCTAAGGTCTGGATGGTCCTCTCAGCCTAACCATCTGTCTGCGGATGGAAAGCAGAACTCAAATGCACTTGGGTACCAAGACCCTTCTGAAAAGCTCTCCAAAACTGTAAAGTGAACTGAGTACCCCTATCTGAAATGATGGACAAGGGAACTCCATGCAATCTGACTAATTCCCGAATGTACAATCTAGCGTAATCCTCAGTAGTATAAGAAGTATGTACAGGCAAGAAGTGCGCAGACTTAGTCAATCCATCCATAACAACCCAAATAGAATCATGATGGCGTCGGGAAGGAGGTAAACCAGTCACAAAATCCATGTTTATCTCTTCCCACTTCCAAGTGGAAATATCGAACTCCTGCATCATACCACCAGGTCTTTGGTGTTCTACCTTAACCTATTGGTATGTCGTACACTTAGCCACAAATGTTGTTATATCCTTCTTCATGCCATTCCACCAATAGATTTTTCGCAAGTCGCGGTACATCTTGGTGGCACCAGGATGAATAGAATATCGCGCACCATACGCTTCAGCCATAATTCTCTGTCTCAGATCATCAATATTTGAAACACATAATCTATCCCGTAATCTCAACACACCATCTCCCCCTTGCGAGAAAACCTCCACCTTTTGGTCCTTGACTGATTCTTTCAGTCTAACCAAACTAGCATCTAAGTTTTGCTTCTCCTTTACTTCCGAAATCAAGGAGGATTCGGAACTACTCTACACCCTTATACTACCTTCAGCAGAGTCAAACAACCTAACCCCCAGTCTAGCCAAACGGTGCACATCACGAGCCATCTCTTTCTTACCCTCTTCAATAAGCGAAACACTACCCATAGACACCCTGCTTAGGGCATCTACCACTACATTGGCCTTACTCGGATGGTACAACACACTCATATCATAATCTTTTAACAGCTCTAACCATCTTCTCTGCCTAAGGTTCAACTCCCTCTGGGTAAATACATAGTGCAAACTCTTATGATCAGTGAAAACATCAACGTGAACACCATACAACTAGTGTCTCCAGATTTTTAGAGCAAACACAACAACAGCTAACTCAAGATCATGGGTGGGGTAATTCTTCTCATGGGGTTTCAACTGTCTAGAAGCATAAGCTATCACCTTACCCTTCTGCATCAATACACAACCCAAACCAACTCTAGAAGCATCACAATATACTACAAAACCCTCAACACCATCAGGCAAGGTCAAAACAGGGGCTGAAGTGAGTCGAGTCTTCAACTGCTGAAAACTCTTCTCACAAGAACTTCACTTTCTTTTGGGTCAACCGGTTCATAGGAGACGCTATAGAGGAGAAACCTTCAACAAAACAGCGGTAATAACCAGCTAGACCCAAGAAACTTCGGATGTCAGTCGTAGAGATAGGTCTAGGCCAGTTTCTAACAGCTTCTATCTTTTGGGGATCAACTCTAATACCCTCAAAAAAAATGATATGACCCAGAAAAGCAACTGACCTCAACCAAAACTCACACTTGCTGAATTTGGCAAATAATTGATGGTTTCTAAGAGTTTGCAAGACAATTTGGAGATGATCTGCATGTTCATTCTCACTACGGGAGTACACCAGGATATCGTCTATAAATACAATAACAAACATGTCAAGATATGGTCTGAACACTCGATTCATGAGGTCCATGAAAGTTGCCGGGGCATTAGTTAACCCAAAGGACATAACAAGAAACTCAAAATGACCATAGCGAGTTCGGAAAGCTATTTTTGGGGTGTCACACTCCCTAACTTTGAGTTGATAATAGCCGGATCGAAGGTCTATCTTTGAGAAGTAACTTGCACCTTGCAATTGGTCAAACAAATCGTCTATTCTAGGAAGAGGATACTTATTTTTGACAGTGACTTTATTCAACTGGCGATAGTCAATACACATACGCAGGGAACCATCTTTCTTTCTCACAAATAACACTGGAGCACCCCAAGGAGAAACATTGGGCCTTATGAAACCCTTATCTAACAGATCTTTGAGTTGCTCTTTCAACTCCTTAAGTTCTGCAGGTGCCATACGGTAAGGAGGAATAGAAATGGGCTGAGTATCAGGAAGAAGATCGATCCCAAACTCTATCTCTCTATCGGGAGGTATCCCTGGGAGATCTTTCGGAAAGACATCAGAAAACTCATTGACTATGCTAACTGACTGGAGAGTTGGAGTCTCAGACTTAGTGTCCTTAACTCTAACTAGATGATAAATGCACCCCTTGGAAATAAGTTTTCTAGCTTTAATATATGAGATAAAATAACTCTTGGGAGATATAGAACTCCCAGACCACTCAAACACAGGTTCATCAGGAAACTGAAACTTGACCACTCGAGTACGACAATCTATAGAGGCATAACAAGAATAAATCCAGTCCATACCCAAAATAACATCGAAATCCACCATGTCTAACTCAATCAGATCAACCAACATGACTCTATGAAGGACTATAACAGGACACTTCCTATACACTTTCTGGGCAATAATCAAATCACCCACTTGGGTAGAAACTAAGATAGGCTCAGGAATATTTTCAGAACTCATTTCAAAATTCACAGCAACCAGAGGTGTAACATATGAAAAACTGGACCCAGGGTCCAACAAAACATAGACATCAAACTAAAGTATACAGAGCATACCAGTAACAACATCAGGAGAGTCCTCCTGCTCCTGGCGAGATGGCAAAGCATAGAACCTATTCTGGCGCTGACCGCCAGCAGTGCTAGAAGAGGCGCCCTGAGCTGGGGCTGGGCGAGTCACCTGAACTGGAGCACTAGCAGTCTGAGTCTGAGTTTGAGGGCGATTATCACGACGCCCTTTCCTGGCATGTGGGCACTCCCTAAGTTTGTGACCCAAGTCACCACACCCAAAACAACCTTTTTTCTCACCCCAACACTCACCCGGGTGGGTCCTACCACACTTAGGACACGGAGGATAATTTGGCTTACTGCCAACACTGTACTGGGACTTGGCTGCATATGACCTGCTACCTTGCTCCTGCCCGCCCCTAGGTACGGGAGCACTAGCTGACGATAGTGCTGGTGTAGAAGAACGATTCTGAAACTGAGAGTGATTCTCTCTCTGCGATCTAGTCTGACCCTGTCCGTGCTGCTCGAACCTAGCTCTCTTATTCCCTCTCATTCTATCCTTCTCTTTGATCTTGTTTGCTTTAATCTGTTGGGCATGAGTCATCAGCCTGGAAAGATTCATCTCACTATTTAACATAGCAGACCTGCACTCCTTAACTACATAGCTAGACACTCCTGTCATAAATTTACTCATACTGGCCCGATTATCATCTACTAAGTCAGGAGCATATTTGGCCAACTGATTGAACTTCAGACAGTACTCTTTAACAGTCATAGAGCCCTGTCACAAGTTTATGAACTCTTCTACCTTTGACTCTCTCATCTCTAAAGGGAAAAACTTATCTAGGAATACATCCTGGAACTCCTGTCAAGACGTAGGGGCGGCACCCTCACCTCTACCCTTCCTCCAAGCAACTACCCAATCATAAGCAAGGTCTTTCAACCGATATGCTGCCAACTCCACACTATGCTCCTCAGAGACATACATCACCTGAGTAATCTTTTGCACCTCCTCCAAGTATAACTATGGATCATCATCTGGCTTGGACCCATAAAATTCTGGTGGATTCATCCGCATAAAGTCATGGATCCTCGCAACAGCTGAATCACCTCCCTGCTGCTGTAGAGCCAGGGCCGGATTAGCCTGAATATTTGCAGTGACTGCTTGGTCCAACACCTGAAAGACTACCCGAAATTCGACATGGGATACATTTTCATTCAGTGGGTCAGTAGGCTAGGGTTGTTGACCATCGTTATTTCTTCTAGCTTGGCGAGGAGGCATATTCTGAAAGAGGAGAGCACGAATTAATAGCTGAAAGAAAACAATTGTAAGCACGATGGACTTCTGAAAGAAAGAAATAACACTTTTTCCTAAAACATCTCGTAGCCTCTTGCTCATAGATGTGGCGCGCTACACAACGATGATCAAGACTCTACTTAACACGGCTTGCCAGACTCCCTAGGACTCCAATAATCTTAGGCTCTGATACCAAGTTTGTAACGCCCCAAAAATGGGTCCCGAAGCGTTACACGGTGCTTAAGGCTACAAGTAGCCCCAAGCTAACCCTTTGAGCCATTTTCATACCATTCAACACTCATCGACAGGATTACTATAATTAAACATCAAGATATTCTCAATAATATCATAATTCAAGACGAAAGAGATGCGGAAAGTAACAAAATACGACCTCTCCATAAGATTGATCAATCTAACCATCTAGTCTGACAAGCCTCTACTAAACTGTATAACACTGAGCCATTGGGACAGACCCCAACTGACCCTAACATCAGGGAATAAAATAATAACTCAAAATAAAAGAGTGAAATCTGAAATAACAGTCCTTGAACCATGAGGACTCACCACTGTAGAAAATATAGACCAATGTGCTCGGAGAATCACGTCAAGCTTGGGAATGAGCACCTGGACCTACATTATAGGGAAAATATAGCCCACATACGAATACATGGGTCAGTAACATGGAATATGGACTGAGTATATGAGGTTGTATGCAAGTTTTCATAAAAGTCCTATATCACAAATATTCATAGAAAAATATGCATGCTGTAATAAGAGACTCACATATCTCGAAATGAAATCATCATAATCACTATAGAGTAAAACACATCGGGTGAAAACATATGAGTCATCATAGTAAATCCCAATCACTTTCATGATCATTTTCAAGTCATCAAAACGAGTAGCTTTCATAACAATTCTCTTTAAGATATAGAAATATCCATCAAATTCTTTAGAAACGATAACTTTCTCAATCAGAAGAATACACACACACTGGGAGTCTCTTACAACCGACATAAACCATGTGAGCTACATGGAGTCCAACGTCTAACTCACATTGTGGAGAGTTGTCCTATCATTGCCATTGGAGTAGGACATTAATCTTTTGTTCACTAGCGATCACTATATCAATCAGCCTTAGGCTCACATTCTATGGGGCACGTAGTTCTAGGGAAGTACCAATCACAGCTATACCTCCCACTCGGTGCTAAAGACTACTCCCGGACTGAGCTCAGATCATTTCAAAAGAAAATCCACAACAACGCAATTCAACAATTCATATCAGGAGCCATCATGCTACCCTTTTTTCATAATAAATCAACATGTGGATTTCTTTTCTCATTCGAGTTCAAAAATAACTCTTTCAAGACCAAAAGGTCAAATCATTCAAATGTCAAGGTGTGTATAACACATTATTTCACCAAAGATCATAATCTCAAAGAGGGTTTAAATCCCATATATCAACACTAGAGCAAAACATTTCAAGATTCATACTTTGTATAGCAAACAAGTATAACTCACATAAAAATTTGGAAATTCAACTTGAAACATGATATTAACATCAAAACTCAAGGAATTTATCTTTAAGATATCACAAAAATATCATAGTTTCTTGAACAAGAATATAGGATAATAGTTTCCATCTCAAATTCATAATTAAACAAGTAAAATCATGTATCTTCATAAAATAATACAAATTTTTGGGCACAAGAACGAAAGGATGTTTTTGTTGAAAACCCCACATACCTTTATGGTAACGGATTCATTGAAAGATTGGACCCTCAATGTTGATTGTGCAACCCTAGTTATTTTTCTCCTTTAGTGCTCTTGGATGAATAACTTAGATTGATAATAGGGTTATGATGTGTTTTGATTCTATTAAATTCGTAAGGTTAAATTTAGGGGTGTGTAAGGAGTGCCAAAAGACTTAATTGCCCTCAAAATAACTCAAAACGGAGTGTTTTTACTACCTGAAACACCAAGTGTGCGCCTCATTACTTATCGCATACATTTACATATGCGCCGCATTACCTATCGCATACATTTACATATGGGCTGTATTTCTTATCGCATACATTTACATATGCGCCGCATTGCTTATCGCACACATTTGAGTATGCGCCGCATTGTTTATCGCACACATTTGAGTATGCGCCACATTACTTATCGCACACCTATTCCAGTAGCCATGTGCGATTGGTTAGGCGACGTACTCTACTTTGTAAAGCCATAACTCCTTGCTCGGGTGTCGAATTTTGATGAAATTGGTATCGTTGGAAAGTTAATTCGATTATCTATAAGTTGGTGGGTAGAAATATACAGAAATACCACATATTTATCAAGTTATTCTCATTCAAAGATAACCCTAGCGAATTCAAACACTAAAACTTGATGGATTTCAAAACTCTTAGCTTGTACTACCTTAAGTGACTCATAAAACCACACTTAACACATCATAATATCTCTTATAACTAGGGTACTCTTGGTAATTCATGTGCCCAAATATGGCTTACAGAATTGGGGGGTTTCACATGTACGAACAACGGTTCGCTTTCTAGCTTAGGAAAGTGTGGGGCATTACATATAGTGTGAATGGTTATACTAGATCTAGTGGAGGTTGTCTAATAAGAAGAAAAGGGTATGCATCTCTAAAACCGAGGGGTACTCGTGTGCTTTATAATGTTGATCCGAGAAGGAGTGTATACTCCGAAAAGGTGATCATTTGTGGGATACCGGGCTGCCTCATTGTATTAAATAATAGGTACGATAGTAACTACATCGTTCCATCCATGGTTGACTACTTGGGGTTGTTTTGTGAGCCTTTACTTATTCCATACTTCTTGGATGGGTTTAGGGTTACCGAGAGGGTCAAGGTTGTCTTTTCCTAATTTGAATACCATGAGGAGGTGTGGTGCGATATTTTTCTATTGACATACGATCATGTATGCTTAGGTGCCGATTGGTTTGCACAACATAGAGTTCTAAATATGCAAAATTGGCTAAATATTGTAAGAGACCAATAGGGGAATCGCCTCATGACTTACTTGTTGCCCAAGCCACGAAGATAAATGCCTACCTACTTCAATTCGAATTATTATAAGAGATAAAAGATTGAGAGGAGTAAGAGAGTGCAAGGTGGTAATCCGAGAGTGGAAAAAAAAGAGGTTGTGTGGAGCGAAGTGAGGGGATTACCACCAAACCATGCTAACATTGGTTGTTCTTCTATTTCTAAGGACATTTATATAGGTACCAACATGACAAGCGAAGGCGAACAATGCCGAAAGGTAGTTGCTGCCCAAGCTTGTGAAGGACCTTTACACCATGACAAAGAAGAATCTACTCAAGGAATTCAAGGTAAAATAGCTAACTCTTACACTTTCGTGCATGCGAATGATAATTGTGTGGCTAGTAGCCCATTGAGTGTGAGTTATATCTTGCTGATATATGAGTCTATTATTTCTTTGCCACTTGATGATGATGTACGTGTTGTGAGTGTGGATACACAAATTGATCCTATTGATGACCGAATCGACTCTTCTTGTAAGATCGATTTATGTCCACCTAGTGTTGAAACCATGGTGTTGAATGAAAGTATATTATCTTTTGAAATTGGTGTTGATCAACTTATGTGTGAAAATTACCCACCACTTGAGGATGTGTATGGTGTGATTAATGAACCTCAAGTGTGTGATGATGTTGAAAATATTAATCAAAGGAATAGAAGTGAACCCGAGAGCTATTCTTGGGATAGTCTTGCACTTGAAATCTCTTTGAAACTTGATATTGATCTTTTAGAGAGTGATGAATGTGTTTGTTCCGAATTTGTCCGTGAAATAGATCATGATCTCTTCAAGTATAATATCTTGTTTGAAGATGATATAACTACTCCTAATGAACCTAGTGGTGAAAATTATAGTATAACTTGACTTAGAAGCTATAACCAATATGCTAACCCACTATGGTGTGGCAACATTCCTCCTAAAGATAGAAATCTCTTCTTGGAAGATGAGAGTACTCTTAAGGGTAAGGGATGTGTGGTCTTGGAAACTAATTCTCCTTATACTTTGTGTGACTTTATTGTTGAGAGTACTCATGGTGATGATTGTGAAACTAGTAGTGAGTACACACAGGCACCTTAGTAGAAGACGACTTGAGTGATGCATTTCTCTGCTCTCTACTTGCTTTGGATAATATGTATATTATTGTAGAGAGTATGCCGTTTAGTTTGGGTGGAGACCACGGGAAGGGGGAGTATTTTCTAGACCCGTGTCTATGGCCACTCTTCCCGTTTAACCCCGGTGCCAAATATAGATTTGATGATGATGGTGAACCCAACTTGTTGCTTGGTTTACATTACAAGCAAAGTATCACTTTTGGTGAATTTCATAGCCAAATCCTTTGTGCATTTTTCATTAATTATTTAATATTTAGTTCAAAGGATCCTTGGTTATATTCTAAATATGTGCAATCTTGGCATGTTAAGGTGATTTGTCGTGCTAACCCTAACCCTCATGCTATGGGGAGTTTGCATTTGTGTGTCCTTTCTTTGGTTTTGCAAGGTTTGGATTCGATGTCGAATCCTTTTCAAGAAGGGGAGGATGATACGAGTCAAATGGCCACCTTAGCTTTCGATGACATTATTTGAAGTTAGTACATGGGGTATTAAGCTTTGGTCGCATTGAGGACACGGAATCCTACATAGAGTGGCCGATTTGAGTACACCAAAGAGCAATCCCACGTGTGGAAGATTTCTTGGAGCATTGAAAATTGAGGACTCACGGTTTTGGGCCTTCATTAAAGGCATTTTGTTCACTTATCCTTGTCAAAGTAACACTTCATGACCACCCCTTTTCATTAAGGGTATTATGGTCATTTTGTTATGTAATAAGTTAGACTATAAATAGGTTTTATTAGTTTATTTGATAGTTAGTTTATGAAAGATGAAAAATTGAAACACTTGAAATCCTTTCTCTTGAGAGTAGACCACCTTAGTATAGTCTTAGTTAGGACTTGGAAAAGTCATCCTTAGTATAGTGCTTGGAAAAGCCAATATTGTTCTTTGCTTGGAAACGGTGGATCTTGAGGTAAATCGATTACCTTGGCGGTCACCGTAAGAGTGTGGTTTTGATTATTACATTCATTAGGGGTTAATGTTGAAATATAATTGGTTCTTAATCTTGTAATAATCTTGATCTCACTATCTATCCTTTCATTATTTTGCAAATCCGTGTGTTTTTGTGTTTGTCATCTTGTATCCCTTTGTGTTGCTTGTTCTTCTCACGTTTTGTGGACTGTTTTGGCATCTTGGTGGACTGATTTGTATCACATCCTCTCTTGTATCTCTTTCTTCTTCATCTCTATTCTGGTTAATGGAGGGAAAACCACCAGTTTTACCTCCTCCAGAGGCATCAAACAAAGGGACCCCATGTCACCCTACCTCTTCATTTTTTACATGGAGACGCTGTCCAGAAGAATCAACTATGAAGTTGACATCCTTAATTGGACACCTATTTCCATCTCCAATAGGGGTCTCCCTGTTTCCCACCTATTCTTTGCAGATGACCTCACTCTATTTGTAAAGGCTGATCCAAAAAATTGTCACACCATCAGTAGAATCCTCCACAGTTTCAGTTCCCATTATGGGAAAAGGATCAACTTTACTAAATCTAAGGTCATCTTCTCTGCTAATTGTAAACCCAAGGACCAGGGAAACCTCACTATTATTCTGGGCATCCATCTTTCTACCAATTTTGACGAATACCTGGGCTTTCCTATCTTTCATAAAAAACCTGTGAAGAGTGATTTTCAATTTCTCATTGACAATCTTAATAGCAAACTTGTTGGGTGAAAAACTAAACTCCTCAACATGACAAGCAGGATAACCCTAGCTAAGTCCTCCTTGGCTAGCATCCCTAACCATGTTATGCAGTACATCCACCTTCCCAACAGCATCCATAAAATTATTGACAGAACCTAAAGAAACTTTATTTGGGGCACCACTAATGTCAAAAAGAAAATGCACCTTCTGGGGTGAGACACTATCACCCTTCCCAGAAGAGATGGGGGCTGGCTATGCAGAGAGCTAATATAAAAAACAAAGCTCTTCTTTGTGGCCTGGGTTAGAGAATGTACTTCAATCCCACTTCTCTTTGGGCCAACACCCTTCTTTCTAAGTATGGGACATGGGGGAATACCATTGTGGGCTCCAGAACTTGGAACAGTATCTCAAATTGTTGGAGGCTTTACAGGGATGCCCTCTTCTGGGCAATCAAGGATGGTACCAAGGTGAATGCCTGGAAGGATAGATGGGTCCCAGGAATGCCCCCTCTATCATCCATTATTCAGAGGCCTATCCCTACTCTCTATAACCATACTAAGGTCAATGATATCTAGAAGGAAGGTAGATGGGACTTCACCCCTGCCCTTCCAGACCCCTCCCAGTATTACCCACAACATCTAAAATGTCTTTCTCCAGAGCTCTCATCTGAAATAAGACACCTCTCTGTGGAGACTTACTGGAGATGGCACCTTTTCTTGTAAAAGTGCCTACCACTACATCAATAACCTTGAAAGACACCCCATTAATGCACATCAGTCCTACAACTGGATTTGGCAGCTTAGAGTCCCTAACAAGATCAAGACCTTCATGTGGCTCATGCACCATAACAACCTTCCCACTAATTCCAATCTTAGCAAAAGAGGTTTGAACATTAATACCTCCTGCCATAGCTGTAACATTGATCAGGAGGATCAACACCACATCTTCTTTGGATGTAATATTGCCAAGACCTTTTGCCACCATCTTATTCAAAAACACAAAGGGAACTTATATCTCAATATTCTCATGTTTGACACCAACAATTGGCCTACCACCTGGAGAACCCTTACTAATGAGAATTTTGACCCTAATACCCCCTGGGTCACACTGTTTTCCTTCTGCCTTTGGCATCTCTAGAAGACCAAACATGGTAATAACTTCCAAAATTCCACCTCCCACCCTTGCTTCAGCATTTCTTATGTAGAAGCTGTCGAATATCATCATCTAGGGAATACTAGCAACCACCTTCCCAAAGCCAGCATCACTATCAAATGGTTGCCCTCCACCCTGAATCCCTACAAACTCAATATAGATGGGTCCTGTATTGGAAATCCAGGTAGGGGAGGGATAGGAGGGGTCATCAGGAATAGTAGGGGGGACTGGGTGATAGGGTTTAGCAAGGGCTTCACTCATTCCACCAACAGCCTCATGGAACTCTTGGCCCTTAAAGAAGGCCTTAAGATGGCCATGGACCAGAACTTAAGACCCTTAGATATCTGCATTGACTCTATGGAAGTGATTAATATGCTGCATTATGGAAACTTACTTTATAATTTAATTGTCTTTGAATGCAGATCTCTACTAGAGAACTTGGGGAATCCTCCAGTCTACCACACATATCGGGAGAAGAATAGAGTAGCGGACTGGATGGCGAAGCTAGGCTCGAAGCAAGACATGTTTGACAATCTACATATTTTTGCAACTCCTCCAGCTAGTATAGGAGTAGTTTTTTGGAAAGATTTCAAGGGAAAATCATTCACCAGAGTTGTATCCAGTAATTGGAACTATCATCAGAACTCTTATGTTTTTGTACCTGATTAGGTCTTGCTCTGTAACAAACTCCATATGCCCGTTTAATTAATGCACATCTTCTTTACCAAAAAAAATATTTTTTTTTGTTAAAAATTATTATTTTATTAGGTCTACATAAAATTGTTTAAATAATAATAATCAATCCACTTAATAAAAGTAAGAAATTTTACTCTTTATTCAAATTTTATATTAAAAATAAAATTTCCTTCTTTACTTGTTTATTTTAGTAAAATAAAATAAAATTATTAGTTTAGTTTGATACTATTTTTACCATTAAGTATATGAAATACATAACCAAATTTAAATTTTAAAGTATATGTAATAAAATTAATTTAGTAAAATTATTTTTTAATAAATATTTTTTTAAGATTTATATCAAGTCAACATATACCAAATAAGAAAAAAATGAAAGAATAACATCTAATAAGATTTTACTTTTGCAAAGAGTACATATACAGACATATTATGAAGTATTTGGTTAAATATGCTACTTTTATGAGTTGTTTTTCAATTGAAATTTTAAATGTTAATTATCGATTAGCTTGTACTCATTTTTACTACTTCAAACCCAAAATAAATTTTTTAATATTCATTATGCTAAACTTAATATATAAAACACATTGTATTCATATAAATTTATTCTATCAATTCGATATTTTTTTAATTTATTTTTCTAAAATAAAAACCTATCGAACTTACGATTTAAATTAAAGAAACTTAATAACTAATCCGGTACGATTATATCGGTTTGTAACATCCCTAGAATCAACTATAAAACTAAATAACACCTTTCCTCGATGATTACTATATCTATAGATAACTGAGAATTTTAAATTTATTTAAAACATCAATAGGCTATGTTTATATTTAAATCAAAATAGATGATGCATATTTTATTTATATTTATTTAAATTATTATTTTGATAAAAATATATTATTAATTTTATTTTTTTAAATTTGGGCCTATGCTAACACAGACCGTTAGCAAAACTACTTTCAACATGTTATCTTGTAGGAATTGAATAAAGAATTGAGGGTATTTTAGTCATTTTACAAGATTATTTACTTAAAGAATTTGTATTTTGTGCTGCATTATTTGTATCTTATTAAAAGTGTTAGAAAAAGTCCACTATCTTTCATTTAATTACAAATTGCAAACTAAAATACACAGAAAAAATACCAAAAAAGCACCGCAAACTACAAAATATATGCAAGAAATACTCAAATCCTTCACAACATGTGAAGATTGCGGCAAAAAATCTTCAATTTCTAAGCTCTGATACCATGTTAAGTTCATAACAAATCTCCAGATTGGAGAGAAAGAAGTTGAGAAAAATGAAAAATATCTTCATTAGTTAGCTCAAATTGGTGCCTTCCTCTCTATATACAAAGTGACAGTTGTTATGCTTTAACTAACTTGTTAATTGTAACAAACTACAACTAACATCTCTACTAATCACACTATCAACACATGTGTAAAGTAATTAAATTATTATACACATTCAAGGTACATCCCTAAATTAGGATGAACACGTGTTTACTTTTTGAGAGACATTATGTAAGACAGTGTGGTATAACCTAGAAAAATACACATCTCTTGAAGAATAAAATGATAAAAATATCCCTCTTTTGCAATTTATAGACAATAAGCACACATGTCGAATGTGCCGTTAATTAAAAAGTACAAAATATTTGGCTGACTGTCGAAATTATATTAGTGTCAGTTAAATTGAAATAAAAGAAAAAATATTATAAATCATAATAATTAAAAACTTAATTATTTTAACGATTGATTATATAAATTCTATTTGCATCATATATATATATATATATATATATATATATTAATTATAGATAAATAGGTAATATAATTTTTTTTTCAACTTTATTCTTAGTAATAATTATTTAAAATTAAGAGGTAATCCAATATATAAGATTAGAGTATTAATAAAAATATATTAGTCAAATTATATTCTTAATAATTTTTAAAAAAAATTGTGTAAAATTTATATATGTTAATAATTATTTTGACACGAAGAAATTATTCTTTATCTTGTTGTCCTTTTAGCTTGAGATAATGATCACAGAAGAATAAGCACACTGTATAAACGATCAATATTTCTCTTATATGAGGGAGCCTACCATCAGAGTGTACGTGGGAGAACTCAACACCTTTAAGTTGAACATTGATGGGTCTTGTTTAGGTAATCCTGGAAAGGGGGTATTGGTGGGGTAATTCGAAACCACAAAGGTGACTGGCTGCTAGGATATTCAAAAAGCTTTCTTATTGGAACCAACAATCTTATGGAATTACTTGCTTTGAATGAAGGACTAAACATCATTGAAGGTCATCAATTAATACCTACTCAAATCAACACGGACTCCCAGAAAATAATAAGGATGCTTAAAGAAAATCATGATATCTATGATGGTATTCTTCATGATTGCAAGTGCAGGTTAAGAAGATTGGGGATTCCAGTCATACACCACTGCTTTAGGAAAGCCAATATGGTGTCTGATTCACTAGCAAAAATGGGAGCAAACTCAACGTTTTTTGATGAAGCAAGAATTTTTGAAGTTCCTCCAGTGTGTGCCCGTAACGCTCTATGAACAGACACGATAGGAACTACTGTTCAAAGAAGTGTTAGATCTAGTTCTAATGGTAGGGTAGATCACTAGATCACACTTATCAAGTGTTTCAAATCAACCTCGATTGATAAACTGAAAACATGTAACTGTACTACTGGGCTCCCTTTAATTTCTATGAAACTTTCATTATTACCAAAAAAATATTTCTCTTATATATTCCTATTTCTTTTCTTTTCTACTATATAGGAAAGGCAGTGGAGGGAAGATCAAGGGCGAAGAAGTAATTTCACACCAATAAAAAACACTCTTTCAATGCTCTAGAACCATACGCTTATTTCCTTTAGCCCTTTCATAGATTTATACCTTGCTTCCTACCTGGATGTCTCATATCCATAAATTAGCCAGAAACATGAATTTCCTTTGTTAGCTCACATGTACAAGTACAACGATTATCATTCTCATCATCAAGATTTCAAATCTTTGACGGTGTTCCAAGCCTTTTCGACGAATTCAGGTTCTGAAGTTCAGAACTCAATTGGTGCTGAGTTCGATACTAATAAGTTGGGTTATACAACGTGTGTGGCTCCGCCTCCGCCACCTGCTCCTGCTCATGTACCTGCACCTACCAGAGCTATGTCGTTAGCGGTTAACGCTACGACTAATCATTGCCCGAAAAAAGAAAAAGCCATTGTTGCTGTTGTTGATGAAAGTTGTAAGAAAATTTCTGATACTTTTGGTCAAAGAATTTCCATTTATAGAGGTGTAACAAGGTATAATTTTATTTTCATTTGCTTTTGCATTATTATTATTATTGTTATTATTATATGTATGTAGATGGCTGTTTGATGTTTTAGTTGATTTAGATTGAAAAATAAATGGGGTTTAATTTTCTTGATCTTTTTGAGATTATTATTTTCTTAGATTATTGGAATTATGGTAAAAGATTTACTTTTTTGGGGGATTGTTTTGTGGAGTTTGTGATGGTGTTGTAGCTATTGGTTGATTGATCGACTGAAGTAGATGAGGTTTCATATAGACATACTCAATTAGTTTGGGATTGGATTGGAAGAGGAAAGCCTCTCAATCCATAATTCAAGGGAAAGTTAGTGGATTATCTTTGAGAGGAATTCAGCAACAACAACAACAAACCCAGTGTATTCCCACCAAGTGGGGTATGGGTATGGGTATGGGTATGGGGAGGGTAAAATTTATGCAGTCCATACCGCTACCTCCGAAGAAGTAGAGAGGCTGAATAGTTAGCAAGATCAAAGTAATACATGAAAACAAGATTGGTGGCATAACCGAAATAAGAAATAAGGACTAATAATAGAAATACGAGAAACACGAAAATAAGAGTAATATGAAAATAAGAAATAAGAAAAGGACACCCACCTAGTAATAGTATACACTAGCAGCTCCTACCAATGGACACAGTCTTAGGGTTACTAACCCGGTTACTCAAGAGCTCCCTAACTACAAGATACAACCTACCCTCGCACTAGCCTTCTACCCTTATCCGCGACCTCTACACCTTCCTATCTAGGGTCATGTCCTCAGTCAGCTGTAACAGCTCCATGTCATGTCTAATCACCTCTCTCCAGTATTTCTTCGGCCTACCTCTACTCCTCCTGAAACCATCCAAAGCTAGCCTCTCACACCTACGAATTGGGGCATCCGTGACCCTTCTCATCACATGCCCAAACCATCTCAGCCTTCCCCATCTTGTCTTCCACCGACGCCACTCCCACCTTCTCCCGGATAATCTCATTCCTAACTCTATCCCCTCTAGTAAGTCCACACATCCAACGCAATATTCTCATTTCCGCTACCTTCAATTTTTGAATGTGAGAGTTCTTGACTGGCCAACACTCCGTACCATACAGCATGGCCGGATGGACTTCCACTCTGTAGAACTTACCTTTAAGCTTTAAGGGCACCTTTTTATCACACAACACTCCCGAGGCGAGCCTCCACTTCATCCAAGGAAATACGGCTCTTCCCTGAAGAGTTGGTGTTTGATGTTGAACGAGAGATCCTTGAATGCACAGTTTTACACAATTGGGTAAAACAGTGGCAAAGATCTCTAAGCTGAAAGAAGAAGCTGCAATGCTTGATGCATCAGGGGAAGTAAAATAAGTTGTTATCAATTTCTCATGGTTTTCAGATACCTCTATCTTCTTATGTCATAGATCCTGAAATTTGCTTCTCTCTACTTGTAGGGTGAGGTTGCAGAATATCATAAACTAAAACATGAGATAGCGCAACGTGAGAAAAAGAAAACTGATGGATGAAATAACACGGCCTGAATGGGTTCTCTATTTTCTTCTTCCTGATAGGCTGGTAAGTAGCTAGACATCGAGCCGCTTTGTGAGACGAGCTGTAGCCCTATTCTGTTGCCTTATGTTTCTTATAGTCTCTTGCTAATTTTTAAATCATAATTTCTTGTATTAGGTTTCTGTTTAATTGCCCCTAATTTCTTCCCTCAGGAAACTTAGAATATCTGTTCCTGTAGATCTTCGGCCATTGGAACCAAGGAAAAACATCCTTCTTGTTGTATGTAAGGTATGATTACTAACCCAAGCTCTGCAAGGAAGCTAAGTGTTTGTTGAATTACAAGGTTATTGAACATCATATATCAAATCATAATTCAAGGAACTTCTGTTGAATGGACTTTATATATGATATTATTATAATGAAAGTATGTCCTTTGTGGAATTATACAATGTACTATGGTTCTGGAAAAGAATCTCAGTGTTGTACGATTTGAAATTTGATTCATTCCAATTATATCATGATCGATCTCTCATTCGTTCCTAATTGGATTGAATGTTTGGCATTTCTTATACGGAATCACACCATTTATTGTCGACCATTTGTTAGTAAAATGCTTATCAGGTTAACTGGAAATTTCTTGTCAGAATAGACTGCCAATCATGTCAAAACCATACATCAGTGTCACAGTCTTAAAGCTGAGTTTTTCATTGCATTACTATTCAGTTTCTGTATTGAATCTTTAAATACAGAATCAGGTCAGTCTCTGCAGCGAGGGTCTGTCGAAACCAACCTCTGAAGTAGAGGTAAGCTTACCGTACACTCTACCATCCGAAAATCACTTTGTGGGATTATGTGAGGTATGTTATTATATGGAGGAGTCAAAAATTAGTATTCATTTGTTAAGTTATTACATAACATTGTTGTGTTGTCTCCAGGTGCCATCCAACAGAGTGAAATAAGGACTAGAAATTAATGTTATTTCTTTTCTTTTCCTTTCCTCCTTTAAGGTACATTTTCTCTCTAGGAACAAAAGGAGTATTTTATAATCCACAAAATCAGTGACTCTTGGATACACATTTTCTTATTTGTTTCTTGTTTTTTATTCGAAACATGTTCTCTTTGACAAGTTTATCGTGCTGTTAATGAATTCATCAGAGGAATACACACCCTTTGAATGCATTCTCGCTGGCACAATCTTTATATTGGTCTAGACTTCACATTTTCATGATTATATTTCTTGTTTTTCCTTGGGACGGGTTAGAAGGCTTCTTAATGAAGGAATGGATGCAAATGTGATGACAGGTGGCCCTAAATCACTTCGTATGACCACATTACATCTTGCTGCTAACGGAGGTCATGTGCGAGTTATGCTGCTGCTTTACAACCTGCAATTCCAGTCTTTACGTTCATACTTTCTGTACTCATGGGGTCAGTAAACATTCAATCCCTTCATCTATCGATTTGCATCTGTCTCCATCACAAAAACTTCATTTTTTAGAGCAATTGCAAACACTTTGAGAATGTATATCCTCCAAATTGGACCTTCTAAGGAACTAAATTGCAATAAAACAATTAGTTTGCCATAGAAACATTTTATCATTCACTCTGCTCAAGTTCTGCATATTTTTCAAATGCAGCCAGAGTCAAATATAGGAGGACATTATAAACTGAGTAGCTTACAACCAATTGACATATTTCCACACACACCTCATTTTAAATATGAACGCGACGTAAATTTTCTCCTGTCCCCAGTTATATGTACAAACATGTTTTAGTACGGGCATTCAATTTGAACTAAAAAAATAATGTCTTCAACCAGAAACTATTTGTCTCATTTATTATGTTCCTATGTATTGATTTTAATGACTCGGTAAAGCTAAAAGTGTTAAATTTCCTATTGTGTGCCTACTTGAGTGTTTGTCAATGCATCCAGCATCGTGTATGAGAATAGAGAAATGTTAGATATAGACATGAGCACCAAACTTAAGAGTCCTGACTGTAAGCATGGGGTTCAACCTATGTACTACAGGTATAGATTTTCAGGATGCACAATAAGGTTACAATGGAAAGATCTGCTGGAACTACCTATGCACTAAAAATATAGATTTTCAGAATGCACAATAAGGTTACAATGGAAAGATCTGCTGGAACTATAGTTGTTTACATTAGTTAGAAATCAAGTTTGAAAGATAAAAATTTGCTTTCGCTAGCTTAACAGGTTAAATCCATGCTAATAGATTTGAGAATGAGCTTGTTGTTACTCTTGCAAAGGGAGAACCTGTCGAAGGTCTGAATATGGTTCTCAGTAAGCTCCCTAGTTTTGAACTTCCTTTACCAAGGAGCAGGGAATCTATATACTTCTATTAGGCAAGAAAATCAACTTCTTCTCTTTTCCTTCTCTTTGTGCCAAAAATACTCCTAAAATTGAGATGGTGGTGGGATTGTTTTCCCTATATTTTTCCTGATATTTTGTTCGGTTTTGTTTTTCACTTTTGTATGCTAATCTTCTGGTAAATATACTGTCATGACTTTGTAGGAGGCTGGATTATTGTTATGGAACTTTATCTTGGGTTTTCTCTTTTTCGTGGATTAGACAAGTTTGCTAAATATGCTTTCCATGGTAATTTAATGGGAACAGATGGTATGAGATGGAAAGATTTGATTGATGGAAAAAATGGGATGGAGATCCTAATAATTATGATAGTGCAATGGTTGGTGTTTCTCGTTCTTGCTTATTACATTGATCAGATTTCATCATCAGGGAAAGATCCCCTTTTTTCCTTGTGGAACTCCCGGAAGAAGCTTTCACATTTTTCCAAAGAAACTTCGTTCAAAAAGGTTGGGGTCTAAAGTTTTTGTACAAATGGAGAAACCTCATGTTGTTCAGGAGGTAAAGACTTAAAGTTTCATGTGAAAAAACATATTTTTGTCATTTTTCCAAGAGATCGCGGGTTCACGCCGTGTAAACAACCTCTTGTAGAAATGCAGGGTAAGGCTGCGTACAATAGACCCTTGTGGTCTGACCCTTCCCCGGACCCTGCGCATAGCCGGAACTTTAGTGCACTGGGCTGTCCTTTTTTTTTTGTTCTCATCTACAAAATTAACTATCTAAACCTCCTTTCAACAGAGGGAGAGAGTTGAACAGTTGCTCGAATCAAGTACAAGTCAATGCATTATTTGTGACAATTTTAAAAAGGTTTATCCTGGGAAAGATAGGGAAAGATGGTAACCCTGAGAAATTTGCAGTGAGAGGATTGCACTTGCTTTGCCTCAAGAGGAATGTTTTGGTATGCTAGGCCCCAATGGTGCTGGCAAAACTACTTTTATTAACATGGTCAGTTCTGTTTTCTATGTAGTATAAGATCTATCTTTGTAAATCTTAAGTTTCCGTCACTCAAGAATGTCATTTGTCAGTATAACTTCAAAAGCACATTCTTAGTGCCCTTCATTTTGTAATTTGATTTAATGTGTACTGATTCTTTTTTCATTTACTTAGATTGCTGAAACTGAAAACTCCACACCCGTTAGTGACAATTTTCTGCTAACAGATGATTGGGCTCATAAAACCAACCTCTGGTACTGCATATGCTCACGGTATGGATATACGAACAGACATGGATATGATATACAGCAACATGGGTGTGTGTCCGCAGCATGAGTAAGAATCTATTTTCTCGTAAGTCAAGTTGACATTTGATACCTTCTCCTTCCTGAAAATAGCGGTGTCGTAATGCTAATTGTCCTTTTTTTACATTTGGAAATTTATTTCTGCTTACTTTGGGAAAAGTTAACAGGAAGGGAGCACCTACTTTTTTATGGAAGGCTTAAAAATCTTAAAGGAGCAGTCTTGACACAAGTAAGCTAATAGCTCACGTCTTAACTTTTACTTGGCTTGTGAGGAGTGCTTGTGAAGTTGACACTAATCATCCAAAAGTTATTAGAGCGGAAATGTTGTTCAGCAAAGTCACAGCCAATTAGCATAACTGATTAAATTAGCACAAGCAATTGGTTGAGTCCTCCGTCTTCCCCACCTCCCACCCCACAACCCTCAAGATCCTTAATCTACATGTGATTTTCAAGTTTTAGGGCTGGAAAAAGGGCAATGACTTGTCGAGGCAAACCTGAAAGTCAAAATGTTGATGCATTTTACTACATTGCTGGGGTTAATCCGCTATTGTACATTAATTTTATTAGAGTTAAAAGATAAATGTACTTATGGAGACCGACAATCGGAACATCTAACATAGAGGTTGATAGAAATTAAAGTATCAGAAAGATTTTATTGTCTTTACAAAACGCTAACGCCTTTTGGGTTCCAGGTAGTCCTCCCAATTCTTGTTTAAGGTCAACCAGTCTAAAGTCCTTATGATTTGGTGATTATCTCTGCATTCTAGGAGGATTTAGTTCATTCACTTGCACTGCTAAGCACTTAATTTTCCAGAATGAGGAGACAACACTTTGGGAAGCGACCAATACTTATGTTGAGATGAGCACCTTTATTTCGGCCAATAAGATTAAGAAGCCTATCTTGCTTATCCATGGAAAGGAGGACACCAATCCAGGAACCTGATTATGTAGGTAAAATGACGGTCCTTTTATTTATCTTTCAGCAGCCTATTTCAAGATTGCCATCTTTTCCTTGAATGTTGCTTCTGTAAATTAAAGTGGGCAAGATAGAAGGTGTTCTTGGTTTATTATGTACATTTCCTGGTCCTTCCCAGATTAATTTAATGATTTTTCTAGCCTCGACTCAAAAGTCTTAATCATAATAACTTTTCACAAAGAATTTGCTTGATTTCCAGTTGGAAGGTGGTGTTTTAGTGTGCACCGATGCTGCAGCACGTGGTATTGACATTCCAAATGTTTCACATGTTATTCAGATTTGGTTTTTAAGTGAATACATTATTTCTTATCTCAATCAGTTTCTGGTTGTTCTTTGATGCCTGATATTGTGGTTTAAATAATTAATATACGACATTATTTTCCTTTATGATTTGTACCTAATACACACCTTATCGTTGTTACCATTCACTAAAGAACATTTATGCATTTTACTACATTGTTGGGGTTAATCAACTACTTGTACATTAATTTTTTTTATTAAAGTTACAAGATAAATGTACTTATGGAGACCGACAATCGGAACATCTAACCTAGAGGTTGATAGAAATCGAAGTATCAGAAAGATTTTATCGTCTTTATAATTTATGCCTGACTATCATAAAGTCGTTCAATTTCTGTGCATACTTTATTGGCATTGTAGTTCCGTATACATGTATTTTGCACTCAATTGTTTCCATGGTAAGTTTTTTCCCCTCATTCTAGGCAGACTTTGCCACGTCCGCTGTAGATTTTTTTCACAAGGTTGAACGTACATTTATGTAACTCTGGTGATTGGTCTCCAAAGCAGTGAGGTGGGTATTTTGAAAGGATAATTTCCAAAGTTAGCATCTACGAGGGCCATATTGAGTACTTTCAGCTGTTTGACACCAAAACAGAGAACATCTTATTGGTTAAGGGGCTCTTCTTTTATGTCCTTAGTGTAACTACTTAGGATTAGATAGAATTATCTGAGGTTGTAGTAAAGGCTTATGAAGAGAACCTAGGGATGTAATTTAGTCTAAGTTATGGTCGTGAAATTGGCTTTCGAACACGCTATATCATCTATTGGGATAAGTTAATTAGCGGCAAGAATCTTTGTGACACCAAAGCAAATTATATCTTTTTTCTAAAAGCTATGAAGTTATTGCATTTGTTTTCTCAAACAAATATGTTCTCTCTATTTGTTTTCGCATCTTATGTTATCAATTATCTAACCTTACTATGATTAAATTATCTCACAAATTTTATACTTGACTCTAGCGGTAATATCTGGTGCACTTTTGTACACTAAGGATGATTTTGCTGAAGTCAGTCAAAGCAGTTTCCTACAGGCACATGAATAACCAATTTCATTATGAGATCTAACGTGGAATCTGGACCTAACCATTAAATAAAAAGTGACCGCAACAACTACTTTTTAAAGCTGGTCCATCTTTATCATATGACTTGTTGGAATGATAGAAAATTAATGGATGGGACAGGGGTGGGTGTAGTTGGAGCTCAAGTATTACTCTACTGATGATATGATGATAACATATCGTTATCTTAGTATCTGAGAAAAGGATGTTAATTTGAGCCGTCTTTTCAGTTTACATTGAAAGGATTGTTCAAACCTTATTCGAAGAATTTCTGATAATTAAATGGGTTGAGCCAATGTGAAACTTTTTTGTTTTAGTGGTAACTTGTTTGAAGAGAAAATTTGATGCAAAGACATGATATTACTTGTATTTATTGTGATGATGCAAACATGGGATGTGATTTATCAGCTATCAAATGTGCTTTACTTCACTGTAGTAGTAAACACTCCAACTTTGTTACCAGTGTTGCCTTCGCTAATTATACAATAAATAGGACTTCCAATTGCCCACCTCTTCCTCATTTTCTACATCGAGTCAATAACACTTAATAGGTGGTACTATTTTTGGTCAATTTGTTTTCCTCCCCTAAAAGTTTTGCTTCATGATTTTGTAGGAAACTATTGTCAGTATGGCATTGGTTGGTGCGATGATTGGAGCTGCTGCTGGGGGCTGGATTAATGATTATTTTGGACGGAAGAAAGCTACTCTGTCTGCTGATGTTGTTTTCATACTGGGATCTGTGGTAATGGCTGCAGGTCCAGATCCATACATTCTTATACTTGGACGACTCTTAGTAGGTCTAGGAGTTGGTGTTGCTTCTGTCACTGCTCCTGTTTACATCGCTGAAGCATCACCATCAAAAATTTGTAGGGGCCTTGTGAACTCTGATGTACTAATGATTACAGGCGCACAATTTCTATCCTATCTCGTGAATCTGGCTTTCACAGTGGTTAGATATTTCTTCTTTAACACCCTCTACACTAGCTTAGTAATTGTGACGTAAAAGAAGCCTATGTCATGCTAGCAGCTATAAATAGTTACCAACCTATAAATTTCATATCATTTAGTGATAGAGGTGTCTGTCTGATTCTAGCGATGAAATGATGTCTTGATTACGATGACAACAACATCAACAACATACCCAGTATAATCCCGCAAGTGGTGGGGTGGTGGGTGGGGTCTGGGGAGGATAGGGTAGTGTACGCGGACCTTACCTCTGTCTCATAGAGATAGAGAGGTTGTTTTCGATAGACCCTCGGCTTATAAAACCTGCCAATTAGTATGCAAACGGGGGTACAAATATGGAAGCAATAACAACTGAACAAAACAATGCAAAATAACGCGACATGAAAAATATTGCACAACAAAAAAATAATGGCTCAATTATCAACTGATCTCTTATTCTTGCTTTTGCAAAATTAAAGAATTTCATTTACTGCTTCAAACTAAAAAGATTATTCGGTTCCCTTTTTCTCTGGACAGTGCATTGAGGGGGCGGAGTCCACACTGTTAATGGCATCTGGAATGTGTGCTAGCACCATTTTGCTAATGGCATTGGTTCAAGCTGGTGGTCATTGTGACAACAATAGATTGCTACAGGAAGACTAGAATTTTCATTGAGACAGTACTCCCCAAAATGGGGATCAAGGTTCTCTCTGTTTTCTTTTATCCAGTTTGAGGAATTTGATGAAGGAAGTAGGAAAACATTGTTCAACTCTAGAGATCTGAAGAAGTAGGATAGTTCTGAGATTTTACAGATGACATTAATACTAATAGATTCTCTAATGCGAGAGTAACTTTTTAAGATATGTAGTATTTATCTGTGAAGGTATATATGGCCTGGTCCAGTAGGTATCTAAGGTTGCTGATGATATGTAGTATTTTGCATTCCACAACAAAATATATTGGTGGTCACAATGATGTGTGTCTGTCAAAAAGATGTTCCTTGTTACATCCTGGCAAGCTACTCTGTTCCTGAAATATCAAATTTTATGTTTTAGGTCATTGTTGGTTGTGTCAGTGGTTCCAAAAAGCTTATGGCTCAAATTCGAACCCTCCATAACATTGTCGGTGGAACACTTAACCCTGTGAGTTGATCTCGCCTTTTTAAAAGTCTCTTATATAAATGTATCGTATTGTCTCCTTTCGGGCTATGTTGCTTGGACTCTTCAAAAGTGTTAATGGGTGCGTGTCGGATTCTCCAAAAATAGCTTTCGGGTAGTGCCTAAATGCTCGTTTTTAGTTGGTTATCTGGATTGTTGATTGAACTTTAAAGTCTATTTAGTTAAAGGCAATTGGCATTTACTATTATTATTATGATGTCTGCTGCCTTCTATATCTGTTTTCAACAGATGGCTAGCTACCTTATCATACGAGGTCTGAAGACTGCATCTTCGTGTGCACCGGGATGGAGTAAATTGACTACGGAGTTCAAATCTAACTATCTACAGGCTAAGTTGTTTGGACTCTTTAAAAATGTCACCACATCTGTATCGAATTCTTCAAAATACACTATTTTTGAAGGATTCGGTACGCAGCCGTCGACATTTTGTAAGAGTCAAAGCAACATAGCCTACAGGGACCATATAAGTGAGTACGGAAATTTTTAGTTGGAAGAGATACATAGAGTATTACTAATGCCACAAATACCTATTCATCAGTACCACCTACGATGTAATTTTTTTAATTTACTAATGAATTTTCATTCTGATACCACAACAGTGTAGGATATTACAACTTTTATCCTGATAGCTTTTGTGTTGGTTTTCTTTGAATAAAAAAATCTTACTATTTTCTGTACTGAATAAAACTTCAACACATCCTTTGAGGATAACACCTAAATGTGAATCATGGTTGGAAAGATGAAAAAAAATTATTTTATACTCAGATTTTGAACTTCTAAACTAATTTAATCATCAAATCTAATTTAACAGGTGTTTGATCGTGAATGTTCAAGAGATTGATAACAATAGGAAAAAGGCATCTGCTATTGTAAAATTTATAAATAGTATATGTACGAATGTAAATAGACAACAGTCACATGATGTGTGAATGTCAGCACATTCAGTAGTATAGTATTCCCACAGTTGTATAGTGTACTCATTGCATATTCAGACATTTATAATTGATTTTGAAAGAATTTATGCAACTCTGATGAGGTGGGTATTTTGAAAGGATAATTGCCAAAGTTAGCACCTACGAGGGCTAAATTTAGTATTCAGCTGTTTAACACCAAAACAGAGAATGCGTTGGGTTCGTACATCATACGGGCATACCTATCTAGTAAGGGAGAATCCTTACTTTTGGTAGTCCTCATAATCTCTTAGAGCCACTCTTATGTTTACACATAATTGTTGTAGTTGGCTTTTTATCATGCATTGTTATTTTTGGTGAGCCAACCTTATGCTTGCACTTAGTACTACTTTTGTCTGATTTATATAATTACATATGTGGCCCTTTTGCCCCTCCCTGCATCCGTCCTTTAATTTTTTATTTTTCTTATAGTTAAAATAGGAAATGATTAAGAGTAATAATTAATGTTATATTTTTTAATACTTTGAGTAGAGTGTAATTTTTTTAAGGATTTTCTTTTCATTTCATGGTGTTTTTAGTGTGTACAATTCTTCTGAAGTCGTTCACTTTTTTAAAATAAACTATGTTTTTATCAATTTATTTTTAATTAATACTTTCTTCGTCTCAAAATAGTTGACATGTAATTCTTTCGTTTCAAAATTAGTTGACATGTATATATTTTGCACAACACTTAAGAAAAAATTAATAAGGGGTGCAAATTAACTAATTTGCCCTTATTATCTTTTAAATATTGGTTACATAAATGTTATTCAATTAATGTGAAAATTAATTACTAAAGATATAATTGAAAAAAAATAACTCTTGATCTTTTATATATGTTATTGTAAAACTAAGACGTGTGGATGTCCACTACTCTAGAAATTACTTTTACTATTTATCTCTATTATTTTTCTCCATTACGAAGATAACCTCCATCATTTATGATCATTATTCTTGTAACCTCTCACATCCATAAGCTCGATAACCTTTTGCATGCCTCTATATGACACTATAAATAGAGGCATAAGGATTCATATTGTGTACGCTTGTACACTTGAACAATTGAAATAATGAAAATTTCTATCTCTTGTCTTGTCTCCTTATTTTCTTGTTTATTGTAACCACTTGTTATTCCAATTACTTCATCCATAAATCTTTTCTTTATTTCAAAATAACGATATGCTCTAAAAAAGTAAAGGAGAAGCTTCTATTCTAGAAGCGGTAGCTTTCTGCCTCCCTCGGGATGAGAAGATTATAAATTATTCATGTTGAACTACATACAATCTTCATGCAATTAGTTATTTTTTCTAATTTATTTTTTAGAATTCAAATTAATAAGGGGTGCAAATTAACTAATATGACCTTATTATCTTTTTAATATTGGTTACATGAATCTTATTCAGTTAATGTGAAAATTAATTACTACAGATATAATTGAAAAAAATTAACTTTTGATCTTTTATATATGTTGTTGTAAAACTAATACATGTGGATGTCCATTACTTATCTCTATTATTTTCCTCCATTATGAAGATACCCTTCACCATTTATGATTATTATTTTTGTAACCTTTCATATCCATAACCTCAACAACCTTTTGCATGCCCGACACTATAAATAGAGGCATATGGATTCATATTGTATACACTTGTACACTTGAACAATTGGAATAATGAAAAACTCTCAACTCTTGTCTTGTCTCCTTATTTTTCTTGTTTACTGTAACCACTTGTCATTCCAATTACTTCATCCATAAACCTTTTCTTTATTTCAAAATAACGATACACTCTAAAAAATAAAGGAGAAACTTCCATTCTAGAAGCGGTAGCTTCCCGCCTCCCTCGGAATGAGAAGATTATAAATTATTCATATTGAACTACATACAATTTTCATGTAATTAGTTGTTTTTTTCTAATTTATTTTTTAGAATTCAATAAAAAATGTTATAGATAATTTTATCCAAACCTTTAAAACATGCATTATAAATACTAAAAGTACAAATTAGTGAATGGTGTCATATAGTGTTGAAAATAAAGGTAGCGTCATTGATCGATATTGAATTGTCTTTGGAATTTCTTGATGGTAAACTAAGAATTTATTTTTAAGCATAACACTTATAGAAAGAAAGAACTAGATTGATTTTGAAATAAAGTTTAGTGAATTTAAGTTTTTTTTTGTGAAATTTCATTTAAGGCTAAACTTAAATCATCACATTTAACTAGTATAAAATCATGACGGAAAGAATTATGAGTGAAAAATTAATTAATATAAAAAAGGCAAAATGACCTTCTGGACCCATGTACTATGTCAGTTTTGTAAGTTGGACACTTCTACTTACATGTTTGTCATCTAGACCCTTGAACCCATCAAAAAATAATATTTTGCACCCTTTGACCGTTGACCTTGCCTATGTGGCAAGGTCATGGTGATTAGGACAAAGAGAGTGTAGCCACTCGCCTGGGGTGCAAGTGGGGGTCAATTTTTGGACAATTTTACATTAAAATAATTAAAAAATATTAAAATTAAAAATAAAAATAAAAAGGGTCCTTTTTTTTCCTCCATCTTTTTAAATTTAAAAATATTTTTAATAATTTAAAAATAATTTAAAATAATTTAAAAATATTTTTAAAAATTTAAAAATAATTTAAAATAATTTAAAAATATTTTTAAAAATTTAAAAATAATTTAAAAATATTTTTAAAAAATTAAAAATATTTTTAAAATTTTATAAATAATTGATTTTTTTTTAAAAAATAAAAAAGGGTCCTTTTTTTTCCTCCATCTTTTTAAATTTAAAAATATTTTTAATAATTTAAAAATAATTTAAAATAATTTAAAAATATTTTTAAAAATTTAAAAATAATTTAAAATAATTTAAAAATATTTTTAAAAATTTAAAAATAATTTTAAAATATTTTTAAAAAATTAAAAATAATTTTAAAATATTTTTAAAATTTTATAAATAATTGAAATTTTTTTAAAAAATAAAAAAGGGTCCTTTTTTTTCCTCCATCTTTTTTAATTTAAAAATATTTTTAAAAATTTAAAAATAATTTAAAAATATTTTTAAAAATTTAAAAATAATTTAAAAATATTTTTAAAAATTTTAAAAAAATAAAAATATATTTTTTCCTCCCCACCCCAGCCCGTCCCCACCCCCACACCCCACCCAGTCCCGTCCCACCCCCAGCCTCCCCACCCCACCCCACCCCAGCCCGTCCCTACCCCTCACACCCTACCCAGCCCCATCCCACCCCACCCAGCCCCGTCCCCACCCCCTCACACCTCACCAGCCCCGTCCAGCCCCTTCCATCCCACTCCCAGCCCCCATACCCCTCCCATCCCAATCCCCATCCCAGCCCCCCTACCCCACCCCAACACTCCTCCAACCCCCCTCTCCTCACACACGTTCACTTTTTATTTTTTAGTTAAATTTTCCCTCTCAATTCAATTCTTTTCATTTTTTTAATTAAAATTTAAATTTGAAATCTTTTTATTTTTTTGGGATTAAAATTTAAATTTAAATTGAAAGTGAGTGATAGTGAATATTGAAAAAAATAGTGAATTTCGTTTGAAAAAAATTAAACTTTTCGTGAATTTGTTAAAAAAATTCAAATTTAAAAATAAAAAATTATTATGTTTGTATATATGAATTTGTAGTTAAAAATTTAAATTAGTTAGAGAAGAATTTTAATTATTTGTGATACAGATTTAAGAATTAATTGATCTCAATAATATTGAAGGGGTTACAGCTGTATATATAGAGAACTGAAGAATAACTAATTACAGAATAACCCAGATGTATTTAATAATTATATATGTAGTCTATTATCCCCCCGCAAGCTGATCAGCGGTAACGAGGGGCAGCTTGGAGCAGAGAGACTGAAAAGGCTGTAACGGAAGAGGCTTGGTGAGAATATCAGCAAGCTGGTCAGTAGATGGGACATAGTGCGTGGCCATCGCTCCTGCAAGTACCTCATCGCGAACAAAGTGACAGTCAGACCCAACATGCTTCATACGATCATGAAGGACTGGATTTTTGGTAACACAAATAGTGGACTGATTGTCACAATAAATCTGTGGTTTCATCGGGGGAATGCCAAGTGCATCCGTAAGGTATCGTAACCACATGGCTTCAGCAACACCCGCAGCCATGGCACGATATTCTGCTTCTGTGGAGGAACGGGACACTCGCGTTTGCTTCTTGGTGCACCAGGAAATCAGATTCGGTCCCATCATAACAATATATCCAGTAGTGGACTTTCGATCATCTTTGTCGTTAGCCCAATCCGAATCAGAAAAAACAGATATATCAAACGAGCCCTTTTGAAATAAAATTCCACAGTGAAGAGTACCTTGAAGATAGCGCAGAATGCGTTTCAAGGCCTGAAAGTGTTGTTCTGTGGGAGCATGCATTGATTGGGAGACTCGATTGACTGCATATTGGATGTCCGGACGAGTAACAGCAAGATAATGAAGTCCACCGACGAGGCTCCGATATAGTGTAGGATCGGCAAAGGGAGTATTCGGCCCTGGGGATTGGCGGACTGCCATGGGAGTGACCGCGGGTTTGCAGTCTGTCATTCCAGCCCGATTTAGAAGTTCAAGGGTATATTTTGTCTGATGCATCAATATGGTTCCCGATTTGCGGATGAGTTCGAGGCCAAGAAAGAACTCCAGAGGACCGAGGTCCTTAAGTTTGAAGTCACGATGCATAGCTTCAGTAATTTCAGTGATGAGTGATGACGAGCTGCCTGTAATAACAATATCATCCACATAGATAAGAATGATGACTGTCCCTCGAGAACAGTGAAGGGTGAAGAGGCTGTTGTCATGATGGTAGGTGCGAAAACCAAGACCCTGCAGAAAAGTAGAGAGACGTGTGTACCAGGCACGAGGGGCCTGTTTCAGGCCATACAGTGATTTGCGAAGCTTGCAAACATAGTGAGGACGGTTGGGATTAACATATCCCGGTGGCTGAACCATATAGATTTCTTCCTCAAGATGACCATGAAGAAAGGCATTGCTGACGTCTAGCTGATGAAGCGGCCAATCATAGTGAAGAGCAAGAGACAAGACCAGACGAATAGTCTGTTGCTTAACAACAGGGCTGAAGGTCTCCTTATAATCCACACCATACTCCTGATGATACCCTTTTGCAACCAGACGTGCTTTATAGCGAGAAAGAGATCCATCTGAATTTCGTTTGATGCGAAACACCCATTTGCACCCAATAGACTTTCGGTTACTAGGCAGAGGTACCAAATCCCATGTACGTTGTTCATTCAGAGCCTGAAATTCCTCATCCATAGCTTGGCACCAGAAACTATTTTTGGAGGCTTGGTTGTAGGTAGTAGGCTCAGTTGTGGGATGTGCATCAAAGGGTATTTGAGTGTGGTAGGCTTTGGGTTTGAAGGTACCGGCCTTGGCTCGGGTTGTCATAGGATGAGTGTTGAGTGAAGGGTGATTAGGAAGGGGTGGTGGAGTTGTATGATGCGTGGGCGGGGGTTGGGTGGGGCTGCCGTGGGAGCTGGGATGTGCAGCGGTGGATGGGGTGGCTGTATGTGTGTTAGGAGTATGATGTAGGGAAGTGGTGGGTTGTGTGGCAGTCGGCTGGGTGTTCGGGTGGGAGGTTTGGGGTTTCGGGTGGGTAGTGGTGTAGTGGGGTACCGGGTTAGGTGCCGAGTGAGCCGGAGCATGAGCGTGAGAAAAAGGACGGAAATAATGGCACAACGCCAAGTGGATTGGGGGAGTATGGAGTAGAGGAAAGACTTGTGTAAGGAAATTGTTCCTCCACAAAACGAACATGACGGGAAACATATGTTTTCTGAGATACAGGATCGAAACATTTGTAACCTTTGATAGTGGGATGATAGCCTAGAAAGACACAAGGGGTGGACCGAGGTTGAAGTTTATGTTGAGTGTGCGGACGCAACCAGGGATAAACTAGACACCCAAACGGGCGGAGATGGATATAGTCGGGTGGATGATTGTAGAGACGGGCATATGGAGTGGAGTTGGAGAGAGTGTGAGTGGGCATGCGATTTATGAGGTAGTTGGCAGTAGCAAGGGCATCAACCCAAAAGGAAACAGGTAAGGTGGAATCATGGAGGAGCGCAACAACTGTTTCTATTAGGTGACGGTGTTTGCGCTCAGCAACGCCATTTTGTTCAGGGGTATATGGACATGAAGTGTGATGAAGAGCCCCTAGTGTGATGAAGAGCCCCTATATGGACACCAAATGCATTGTTGACAAATTCTTTGCCATTGTCACTTCGAAAAATTTTGATTTTGGCATTAAATTGATTTTGAACCATTCGGTCAAAGTTTACAAAAATAGTATAAGCTTCGGATTTAAATTTCAGAGGATAAAGCCAAGTGAATTTACTGTAATCATCAACAAAACAGATATAATAACGAAAACCTTGAACAGAAGGAACTGAGGTTGGACCCCAAACATCAGAATGAATTAATTGAAATGGCGCAGTGGCCTTGTGTTCAGACAGTGAAAAAGGTAAACGACAAGATTTAGACACTGAACAGGACTCGCAATGTAATTTTTCTGAAAAATTAAAACCTAAGGAAGATAAAATGGATTTGGTGATGGCGGATGATGGGTGCCCAAGCCGGCGATGCCAGGTTGACGAGAGAATGGCTTGACTCACAACAGACGGAGACCTGGATGGAAGAGTGTATAGCCCATGCTCACAGCGGCCCGTGTACCGCACCCGGTTCGTGGTATTGTCCACTATCTGGAAATTGGTGTCATTAAAAATGAGGGTGCAGTTATTTTCTTTAGTAAAGCGATAAACAGATAAAAGATTGGATGTGAGAGAAGGGACGTGGTGAAGGGTTGAGAGATGAAATTTACCATTTGGGGTATAGACATACCCAAAGCCGGTGTTTGTGATGGGAAGGGATTGACCATTGCCTACTGTAATAGTTTCTGAGCCATGATACGGATGAGGAGCTTGAAGTTGTGAATAATCCGACGTCACATGGGTGTTAGCACCTGTGTCTAGATACCAATCGCCAGATTGAGCGTTTGTGGACGCATGCATCGCCCTTGATCCTCCGGACTGGCTATTTACATTCTGCGAGTCATCATAACGATACCAGCAATTAGCCGCAGAATGGCCCCGTTTAGCACAAATTTGGCACGTCGGAAGATCTCGTGTGGGCATCCGCTGGTTTCCTCGTCCCTGTCCGCGGCCTGACTGGAAGCCGTCCCTCGGAAGAGGCCCGCCTCTGCCTTGCTGCCCGGTGTTTCGACGGTCACCGCCGCCGCTGCCTCGCCCTTGGTTACGGCGGTCGTCACCGCGACCCCTGGCCGAGCCTCCGCTGCCAGCCGAGTAAAGAGCCGTGACGCCAGGGGTGGAACTGGCTTCTCCGAGCAGTAATTTGTGTTCCATGTCTAGATTCAATTCTTCTGCATTAAGCCATCCAGACAGTTGATTCAGAGTGATTTCGACAGGCGAGAGGCGAATATGCTGTTTGAGAGAGGAATAGCCAGCCGGAAGACCACGTATCACGGCATTCACCACGTCTCGTTCAGGAATAATCTCGTTCACAGCATCTAGGTCAGACAGAATAGAGGCCACATCATCAAGGTATTGAGTCATCGTCTTCGTTCCCTTCCGAAGAGTATGCAATTTGTCACGCAACTGAAAAATATGAGCCGTGGACACAGAGTTGTACCTTGTGGCTAGTGCGTCCCAAAGTGAAGCCGATGTGAGAAAACCCCGGGCGTGTTTGTGCACAGAGGGGCTAATAACTGCGAGAAGACAGGCTCGGATCTGAGTGTCTACGATCATCCACGGAAGGTAGTCGGGATTTGGGAGCTTGACGCCGTCCTTCTCGGCTGTCTCGGGCTGCGGCTTCTCCGCACCGTCAATCCATCCGAGCAGCAAGTTGGCTGCGAGGGCGGTGCGGACGTTAAGTGCCCAGGCCGGGTAGTTGTTGTCAGATAATTTTTCGGGGATGAGATTGTGGAGATTCCTGAGCAGTAATTTTACTCCAGACGGTAATTTTGACAGAGGATCAATAACCTTGTCCATGGCGCCGACCTACGGCGGAGGAGGGAGGCCGTGCGGCGTGGTGTAGACGGTGGCGGCGGCGCACACACGTCGGAAAAGAGGAGAGATTAGGGTTTGGGCGGAAGAAGAAACCCTAGCTCTGATACCATGATACAGATTTAAGAATTAATTGATCTCAATAATATTGAAGGGGTTACAGCTGTATATATAGAGAACTGAAGAATAACTAATTACAGAATAACCCAGATGTATTTAATAATTATATATGTAGTCTATTAATTTGGAATGGATTTGATGTTTAATTTGTGAGAAAAAATAAAAACATGATTATTCAAATTTTTCTACAATTTATAATTTTTTCATATTTAATTAAATTATTTTTAATATTTAATTTGTTATGTAGCATTTTAAAAATGACTTGAAATTTAATGTAATATTTTTTTTATTTTTTTTTAAAATGACGTGACAGATGACGTGGCAGACGTGTCAGGCGTGACAGGTGTGGCAGCTGACATGACAGCTGATGTGGGGGGAGTGTGTTACACTCACCAAAAAAGGGTTTAAAATGTTTCTTTTTAGTGGGTTCAGGAGTCCAGATGACAAACATGTAAGTAGAAGTGTCCAACTTACAAAACCGACATAATACAGGGGTCCAGAAGGTCATTTTGCCTATAATAAATAAATATATTTCTCAATATATATGAAAAAAATGCATGCATAGTAGTTTATAAAAATGTCGAATTGCAATTATCATAATTTATCATGTTAGTTTATATAATATCAAATCACTTATTTTCTTTCGAATTTGTTAAAAATTTCACGCTAAACTTGCTTCTTCATAAATTATTATTTTCTTTAAAACTTATCCAATTATTTGACTAAGGAACATAATAATTAAGAAACTTATCAAAAAAAAAAAAATATAATCAAGTGCAAATACGTTAAATTAATTATGCAACCAAAATAACATAAATTATGCTTATTCAATCAACTAAAATTATATTTGTTATATCGAAAAAGGTACGAATATACCCTTGAACTTTGATAAGTGGTACAGATATACTCTACGTCATATTTTAGGTATAAATATACCCTTGTCGTTATTAAAAAAATACATATATACCTCTAAACTTTGATAAATGGTACAAATATACCCCCATCATACATTAGGTATAAATATACCACTGAACTTTGATAAATGGTACAGAGATATCCCGTCGTACTTTAGGTACAAATCTACACTTGTTAATGAAAAGGTATATATATATACCTTTATCACTAATGACAGGACACGTATCACAATCCTATTCATTTGGCCTTTTTAAATTTAATTTATTCCAACTCCACCCCAAAATAATTCTAATTTAACCCAGAACCTAATTCAAATAATAACCCAAACCCGATCCGATCTAATAGAAAAAGAAAGAGGGAATGAGCATGCGTGAATAAAGATGCGCCTTGAAGGTTTTATTAGACCGACTCGGGTTTGAGTTATTATTTGGATTGATTTGTGGGTTAAATTAGAATTATTTTCGGATAGGATAATGATAAATTAAATTTAAAAAGGACAAATGAACAAGATTGTGACACGTGTCCTGCCATTAGTGAGAAAGTTATATATGTACCTTTTCATTAACGATAAGAGTATATTTATATCATTTAACAAAGTTCAGGGGTATATATATACTTTTTCATTGACGGAATATATCTGTACCATTTATTAAAGTTCAGAAATATATTTATTAACGGTAAATATATTTATACATAAAATATAATGAATAATATATTTGTATCATTTATTAAACTGCAGGTCGTTCTTTTTTCGTTGTTATATTTAGAGTTTTGAGTCCGTGGTCCGAGCTTAGCACGGACTCGTGCCACTAGTGATATATATACAGCAATTTTTTGCTCTCTTTCTTTTTCCCAAGCGTACTTGGGCACCAAAAATTTACGTGTCCTTCCATAAAGTTCTCCTTGTATCCCAATCATCAAAAGGGACGAAAATTATCAAGAAGCGAATGTTTCGTTGTTGCTGTGCTGAGAATGGAAGCTGATGTTTCTATTCCTTAATCAGACAGAGTAGTAACAGGTTTCCTTTTTGTGGGGTTTTTCTTGAGAAGTGTTTTTGGGTTTTATGAGATTTGGGATGTGATTATGGAGTCAAAGATGGTGAATTGACACCTTTTTTTATTTATTTGTGGGCTTTTAGGTTTCTTGTTTTCTTGATGATAATTGGCTGAAAGGGTTTTATTAGAGATGATGAATTTGATGGTATTTTGGTACCTGTGTGTTGTTTGTCTTTTGGGTTGTAGAGCACTTGGTAATGTGGTTTTGATAGGAAAGAACCACACTTTATCCTTTGAAGACATTGAAGCTAATTTTGGTGAGTTTTGCTTATTCTTTTCTATTTACTATTCATCTTTGTTCTACTTGCTATGTTGTTGTTAACTGGAAGGTGACTTTGTTTAATATTTTAGTAGCTTATGAATACTCGAGATTTTTGTTAAAGGGCAGCTGGTGCACTAAAGCTCCCGCTGTGCGCAGTTCCGGGGAACGGCCGCACCACTGTATGCAGCCTTACCTTACATTTTTGCTAGAGGCCGTTTCTCCGACTTGAATCCATGACCTGCTGCTCACATGGAAACAACTTTACCACTTACTCCAAGACTCCCCTTCATACTGAATATTTTTGTTCTTTTTATTTAATTTTACCTGCCCTGTTTCGTGGTAAACTAGATCCCATTTTCAATCCAGTTTGGAGATGTCAATTGTTCATTGTTGGGAAATTTAAGTTATCTATGAAACTTCACTCTTTTATGCAATTTTACCCGTTCTCCTTTGTTGTGTGGAAAAGGAATCAAAGGATCTTTATTTGCATTGTGAGAGATTAGTGCAGATGGTACAGAAAGAACTAGCAGGCAGGGCTCAGCTCATGACTTTCTGTTATTGGCAATGGATTTGATCTTTTTTCTTTTTTTTGGTATTCTAGTTTGGTTTCACAAATTGGGTAATAATAAATAGTTACTTCCAGTTTGATTTTATTCTATGGAATTTATATATAGGTAAGTAAGAAAATGTGGATGGAGTACAATTTGATTCATGATAGTTTAATGCTGGTACTGTTGCTTTTTCGGTAAAAACTTAATCTTGTTTTTCTACAATTTCTTTTTGGCATGCTGTTTACTTTCTTTGATGTTATCACAATTTGTACTAAATGAGTCTTTTTCAAATATCAGCTCCCTCAGTAAGGGGATCAGGCAAATGCGGGACACTGTATGTGGCGGAGCCTTTAGATGCCTGCACGACTTTGTCTAACAAGGTTGAACCAGTTAAAAATAGCACCCATGATCTATTCTTACTGATAATAAGGGGTGGATGTAGTTTTGAAGATAAAGTCAGACAAGCCCAGGCCGCAGGTTTCAAGGCAGCCATTATATACAACGATGAATACGGTGATCTAGTTGCAAGTAATGAATTTCCGCTTGAAATTATTGATTTAGTGCATTCTGAGGTTACAACTTATTGGCAATATTAGATTTTTGTTAAATATCTGATTCAGTTCAAACTCTCTAGTTTCGACTTACTTGATACTTAGTTGTGCAAGTGGCAAGAGGTCATAAAATGGCTAATGATTTTTTTGTAAGCAGAATATCACTTAAACTGATCGAAGTCTTGTATCCAGCCAGCTAGTACTCCTGAATCCACTAATCTTGATTTATTGGGGTGGAAACTAGAAATTAATGTTGTGTTGTAAAAAGTCTAAACAGATTTTAATGAACTCTTCCTCTTGAATTTGTTGATTAGTGCATTGTGAAGTTAAAGTGTATTGGCAATGTAAGAGTTTATTCAGCTGAAACTAGGGTTTTGGGCTCTAGAATGAAGGCTGAAGTGGTCTATCTTACTTGATACTTGGTGATGTATGTAGCAAGGTATCATAAAATGGCTTATCGATTAATTTTGAGCGGATATCACTGGAACTGGTCGAATTCTTGTATTCTGTCAGCTAATACCCCATAATCTTGATTTATTGGGGTACAAGGTGGTGCTCTCACGTTTACATAGGATTCACTGGCTCCACAAAATTGGTAGAACCAGCTATGTCACATTAGGCGATCTCATTAACAAAACTGCTTGGCTTTGCTATAAAATGTACACAATGGAAGATTTGATCCATGAAGAAGAAACATTGAAGCTTTGATCCCTTATCAAGTTTCTGTATGTGCTTTATGTCGGTCTGTGGCATCTATACTGTCCCATACAAACAGTGTTGTCTACGAATATTATTATGAACAAATGAATATGGAGTTTTATGAGTATAAATCAATCGTCGTCTTAATTTAATGGGCCTTAATGATTGTGTAGCTGAAGTGGATGTCTTTTTGAAACAAACGGTGCATAAACATTTTATTTTGATGCACTTTGCATAATCATTTTATTTTGATGCACTTTCTTCTTGCGTAAGCAGGCATGATATGTTCAATCAATTGAAGTGTAAATAAGAAGAAACTCATATTTCTCCTTTCTAACAAAACAACGTTATCGAAATTCTGTAAACAAGAAAAATTGACTCGGCAATTTTTTTATTTTTTTTTGCATTTGAAAATTGGTAATTTTATTGATAAAGAGCACGCAAAGTTGCAAGAAAAATACAGATCAAATGCTAAAGTATGCCAATTGTCTTCTTGGAGGATCCTATTAGATGTAACAGTTCTCTATTTTCACTAGTAAAATTCTGTTTACACCAAAAATAAAACAAAGAAAATAGATCATTTCAATCTTTTTTATAGAGAGCATTCTTTGAGCTTGTTTGGATTGACTTATTTTAAGTGCGTTTAAGCCAAAATAGCTATTAAGCGCTTTTTGTAGTGTTTGGGTAAATTAAAAACTGCTTATAAGCACTTGATTTTAAGGTAAAATGATAAAATCCAGATTTGGCTAAGCCAAAAACCAATCCAAGCAGGCTCTTTGTATTCAAAGCACTTCAAATTCCTTTCCCTACAAAATGACCATCAAATACAAGATGGTGTAGTGTACCACCATTCCCTTCGCTACTTGTTCCTTCCCTTGATGTTCTAGCACTTCACACAGTTGTGTCTCTGGGAATTCATCATTTAAGACCCTACCATGTGAAGGAAACATTTCCATAATTGATCAGTGGTGTAGCAGTGTAAAAACAAACGATCTCTATGCTCTCTGAACTTGATTCACACAAAAAGCACCTGGAGCACAATTCCAAGTTTTTATAAGTTATCCTGGTCCCGGATAGCAGTAGTACAAGTTCCTTTTTTTTTTCTCTCTTGATAAGTGACAATTATACAAGTATGTTTATACGTCATGACTGTTTTCAGCTGAAAATTGTTTTGGAACTGATAAGTGGGTGAAAGGTACTTGAGGAAAATTGTTGAGAAATAGCAATTTTTCACTAACACTATCTAGTGCTTTTTGCTGTCCTGATGTTTTAGATAATGTAATGGTTTACTGAAATTTTGGGATTTAAGTCCTGGTATTTAATGGTGCATAAAAAGTAGGCAGACTATACGAACATGTGGTTCTCATTAATTGTGCTTGGTTGAAAAGACAAAAGGACATCATAAAGCAACAACGTTCTATATCTGTTGGACTTCTGTTAATTCATGGAAGTAGCGTCCTTTGTTGATATATCAAGAGCTTTTCTCGAAGTTCCTTCTCTCTCTCTCTCTCCCTCCATGGGGAAGATGTTGTATTAAAATGTATCTGACTTGAAAATGAGATTCAAACTCAAGTTTTATTTGCAGGGGTTTTTCATCTATTTGTGTTATAACTGGAAACCATCTTCTACTTAAAAAAAGAAAAGAAAAAGTAGCTTCAAAATATTTGAAGTCAGCTTGCTCATTTTATAGCAAGCTCAAACAAACACTTCTTATTTTGCTGGCAAGTGTTTGATTTGTCAGCATTACATGTACATCTTCTATGCTTGGCTTTAGCCTCTAGTTTCTCAATGTAATGCATCAGGAATTTTCATGCTGAGAGCTGAGGAACTAAGAGCCAACTATATCACTGACCCTTTTCCCTTTGAGAAACCGTAAAAGAGAACCAAGAAATTGTCTGAAAGAAGTAAAAAACACTTTCAACTCTTGCTTCCTGTTGCTTAAGTTTTTAAAACCGTTGAATTTTGAACATCTAAGTTTTTTAACTAGTCACATGGTACAGTGGCAGGAAACTCTGCTGGTGTGAAGATACCTGCGGTGTTTGTTTCTAGAGCTTCAGGGGAAAGACTGAAAAAGCACGCTGGTGACATTGATGTTGAAGTATGGATAATCCCAAGTTTCGAAAACTCTGCTTGGTCCATCATGGCCATATCATTCATTTCGTTACTTGCTATGTCAGCAGTGCTTGCTACCTGCTTCTTTGTTCGTAGACATCGGATACGGAGAGAACGAACCCGGGCCACACGGGTTCATGAATTTCATGGAATGAGTAGTCGTTTGGTGAAAGCTATGCCAAGCTTGATATTTACGTCAGTTTTGGAGGATAATTGTACATCAGTAACATGTGCAATCTGTCTTGAAGACTATAGTGTGGGAGACAAGCTTAGAATTCTTCCTTGCCGTCACAGTAAGTTCTTCTCTCTTCCTGAGGTATTATGATTTCCAGCTTGTTCATATATATAATATTCACACACACACACACAGAGAGAGAGAGAGGGGTTCCATTTGGCACTTAAGTAAAAGCAATGAATGCACTAATTCCTTAGGGTTGGTTCCTTCCATGGGAGAAGCTCTTTCTCTGTACGTTGTGGTCGATTGGCAAGGTTTCCTATTTATGTTTTCAAGTTAAACCCTGGTGATTGAAATCGCCTGAAATAGCTGACATCAAGGTAGGTTATATGCATTTTTGGTGGATTTCAGGGTTTATTACATATTTTAGGACCTCCACAGGGAATTTAGTAGTGGCATTTCGGGCTTTCCCTTCGTCTATGACATGGCCAGCGCCCAGCGCAGCCACATCTCAGGTAGCATGATGGATTTTGTGCTTGCTTAAAGATTGTTTTCACTTTCTGAACAAAAAATACTCTATTACCTGATCCCATTATTGTTTCTTGGTTTGTCCACCAATCTGTGTACTTCTGCTCATGCCTTTTCTGTCTGTGAAAAGTTTATTTCATGTTCCCTTATCGGGGAAAAACACTGATGTAACCCTATAACATGCATGCACTTTTGAAATGAGATTTTGCAAATTTATAACTCTGCATCATAATATTACTTACAAATGTAAGTAAATATTATTCTACCAGAACTTTTGGATGAATGTGTCGTGTATGTTTCAGCATATCCACTTCATGGAGTCATGGACCTTTTGAAATTTATGCAGATCTAGATGAACGGGAATTAATGCCGTCAAAGAAATCAGAAACCTTAGTCTAAAGCTGTTGAATAAATCCTTCCCTGGAACCTTGTTAGCGAAGTAATACTGTAGAAGTGGTCAGCTGAGTTAATTTCTCCAGGAGAGATCAAGAGTTCCTAAGCTGGGAATTTCAGAGTTTGTAGCTAAGAAAGCCAAGCGAAATTTAGTTCAGGAGCATGTCATGGCTATCCTGCAGAGCTTAGTACACGTGCTGGGTTTGATTATTGTCATCTCTTACTGAAAAACCCTAAGCATTTTTGCTTTCATGTTTGATTGCAGAGGTGTAATCTTTTTTTGATTGGTAAAGGTGGTGTTTTATTGATGGAAAAAGAAGCAGCATAAAGAGAATGATGTTTAAGGGTACATGTAGGTTGTTTATATAGTGTTAGTCCAATGATGCTAGACGTGAGGTCGGCATGAAAGTGAGGCTTGATGCTCAGGTCATCCCCAAGAGAGGATGTTTCAAGTATCTGTAATCCTTAATTCAAGGTAATGAGGAGATCAACGATGATGTCACACATCGCATTGGCGCGAGATGGGTGAAATGAAGGCTCGCATCTGGAGTTTTGTGTGATAGGAAGGTACCACCAAAGTTTAACGGTAAGTTCTTTGGAGTGACGGTTGGACCAACTATGTTGTATGGGGTAGAGTATTGGCCAATCAAGAACCTACATGCTCAGAAGATGAAAGTGGCGGAGGTGAGGATGCTGAGGTGGATGTGTGGGCATACAAGGAGAGATAAGATTAGGAGTAAAGATATTTGGAACAAGGTGGGAGTGGCCTCCGTGGTGAACAACACGAGAAGGTTGTGGTGGTTTGGGCATGTGAAGAGGAGAATGTAGATGCCACAGTGGTGGACAAGATGAGGGAAGCGGAGTTGCGGTGGTTTGGACATGTGAAGAGAAGGTTAGATGCCTCAGTGAAGAGGTGTGAGAGGTTAGCAATGACGGATATTAGGAGAGGTCGAAGCAAGCCGAGGGAGTTATTGTGGGTGGGTGGGTGGGGGGAGGAGGTGATTAGACAGATCATAACACATCTTAAGCTTACTGTGGACATGACCTTAGATAAGAGGGTTTGGAGGGCGCGGATTATGATAGAAGGTTAGTTGGTAGTTGAGCATTCTCTCACTTTCCCACAGGATAGGTTTAGTGATCGTACCTCTACCTACTTTCTTACTGGTAATATTAGCAATATTTTCGTAATTTCGCGTTCTTCGATTTCTATTACCACCAGTACTTGTTTGTGCTTTGATTATCGCATTATTCCGTGGTTACTGTTCTTTCTTCTGTATGTTGTGTATTTTTTTCCATTTCACATTATTTCGTTGTTGTTACTGCTTTCCTTTCTGTATTCCCTTTTTCGAAGTGTTTTGAAATGCTTTTTATAAGCCGAGGGTCTATTGGAAACAACCTCTCTATCTCTAAGAGGTAGGGCTGGGTATGATGTTGCAGATTATTTTTATAGAATGGAACATGTAGAGTATTTTTATAGGTTTGATATTGAGATTGGTAATGTTGGTTGAAGTCTGATACATTTTGTTTTCTCTGTGAATAATGCACTTTACATCAAATGATCACACATGATGTTTTTTTGATAAAACTTCAAAGAGTCTTGTTGATTTTTTGCACTTTCCACTTTTAAAAATATGGAGCAATTTCAATAATTATATTCTGGATCCATATCGATGAACATTAGCTCTGCAAAAGTCATTGTCAAGATTCTAGGCAGGAAACTGCAGTAAAACCTCAAAGCTACCGTTAAAGTGTGATTGGAATATTATCTGCTGCTATATATATGGGATTTAGTTTTTAGTTAATATGGATACTTTTCCCAACCTGGACAGTAATTTTGTTGATATATGCCATACATATCCCGTGTGTTCTTATCAGATTTTCTTCTCTACTGGAGAAGAAGTCATTTTTCAGTAATGGATCTCCTCGGATTTTTTGCAGAATTTCATGCTATGTGCGTTGACGCGTGGCTTACATCATGGAGAACGTTTTGCCCCGTCTGTAAACGTGATGCAAGAACTAGCAATGGTGATCCACCAGCATCAGAATCTACAACATTGCTTTCTTCTAGTCTAGCTTCTTTACCTTCGTTGTCATCCCTAAGATCGTCATTAGCTTCATCATCAGCTACACAAATAGGCCAAGGAGCATCCCGATCCCCTTCAGTTTCTCGTCCTCAATCAATCTCTAGTACTCCTTATAACCACCAGTCGCTTCAGTCCTACCGTCAGTCACCTCATCTTACTATAAGCCGCAGTTCACTTGACCTTCAAAATGCGTCTTCCCAGAGATCTTGTGCATCTTATTTGATTTCCCCTCACTCATTGGGCTATCCTTCTTTTTCTCCTCTTAATTCAAGATACATGTCACCATATATTCCTAGTCCAGGAAATGCTTCGTCGAGTTATATTGGCTCATCAAGTCGGCATCCCAACCCACTGCGGCATAGTCAGTCAACCACTAGCTTTTCACCATTTGCTTCAGCCCAGTCTCTTCCGGGATGTGAGTGATGATCTGTTGATTCTGGGTTCAAGTTTGTGCTACCCTGTTTACAAGGATCAGTGTGGTTAGGTCATATTCACTTCAAATCACACCTAAAGACAGTGCCAACGGCTTTGGAGACCAGCAGCTCTGGCACATGGGCAGACGGAGGGATATGTCAGGAAGCCCTGGATTTGTATATTATTTGTGTGACACTAGTGTTATAGATTTGGTTTCTATTCTGAGGTTTTTTACTATTTTTGTTTTGAGAGTGTACATGCGCAAAGCGATGGGTGTTCATGCTGTGTGCAGTACATGTACTTGTTTTGCTTTAGTGCTATTGGTGTTCCTAGCAGGCTCCATTTGCTAGATGGTTAAAGGTTGTTTCGTTGAAACCTTTTGCTTAGGGCTCGAGCTTGTATGTATATATGGATAAATGACAGATGACTAAGGCTGCTATTTTGAATGTTTGAGCAGGATGCTTTTGTTAGGTCATTAATTTAGGGATAGAATACCTGTTTTATTGCGTCTTTTGGTCGGAGGAAGATCACTTTCTTTTTTCAGATGCAGCACTGAAGGTCGTTTGTATTTTGTGGGAAGTTTTTGCTCAGCAACAAAAAGCTCGTAGTATTAGATCATTTATAACCAGAGGATGAACAGGTTTAATGTGTCACAATAAGGATGATGCCTCAATCCCGGATCAATTGGAGTTTGTTATATGGATCTTCTCGAAACATATATTTTTTTCTAAATGTAAATTGATTCACCAAAAGAGGAAGACAAAGATGAGGTGGGACAGAAGAATAAAGTGTGTTGTATCAAGGGGATGAATGCGGTCTTTCGAAGAGAAATAACTACGTGACGGTATAGGTGGTTAATGATATCTTGGGTATTGAGTTCAAGTTGTCTTCATTTGCCTTGACATTTGGCCCCATAATACAAGATTTTTACCAAGGCTAGCAGTTTCCAAGCCATCATTTTGCAACAATGAAAATGTTAACTTAGTAGTATCAACTTGGTCTCATGCCCTTTTAACGCATTTCCAGTGTCAGCATAATCTACACATTTTCTTTAATTCTAGAGTTACAAAACATGAGTATCTTGTTTATCAAGCTACACTAACTCCCCAATGAAAAACTTATAATTCTATCGAAATATTGACATGTCACCTTATTGCTCTTAAAATTTTCAAGCCTAGCCCGACTAACAGCAGCTTCTGAATAATAGCTTTTAACAAGCTGCGGAATTTAACAAATTACTATGTACTTATAAGAATAAAACAGAGTAGCATTCTCGTTTTTGGTTTTGAACTCATTATACGCAGCACAAAAAAATGTCTCCATTTTCTCTAGAACTTCAACAATAAATAAATCACCACTTCCACTAAAGCATTCCTTTCCCATCGTGGACGCAGAGCATCCTACAAAGCAATGCTGCAAGTATAACTCTTTGTTTATTCGCTAATGATAATGATGGATCTGAAACTTAAAACGTCTATCTGAGGCTGCCATGTCAAATGCTCATCTAGTGGAAAATATTTCAAGCTACTTATTTCTGTGAGGTAGATTGAAATTAATGTTCCAAAAAGTGAACTTAATCCATCTTGTCTTCTTTATCCCCAGAACGAAGTGCTGCTTTGGCTTCTGATGGAGATATGGAGCTCCCTGGATGATCAACCTGTTCTCTTGAGGGCTCCTCTTTAAGAGACTGCATCATCGTCACCACCAGTATCACAACGAGAATAAGGATAACTGCTCCGATCCCAAACATTGAGTTTCTGAAAGCCTTGTAAGCATCTGAAGTGATGTGTTTCTGTATAACATTCCCTTCCCTGTATCCTTGAAGAAACCGCGTAATTTGGGACCCCTGATCTTCATCTTCAACACTGTCTGAGCCGATGACCTATTGTGTGTAAAAGCTCAACATCAGTAAATAAAGTCAACTATCAATAATTATCAGCTCAATGTTTCATTTGTCCTAAAGTTTGGAGTACTTAAAAAATGTGTTTTACACCATGTGTCTGTCAGAAACAAAAAAATGAAGGGTGCAGTGTTTAAACCTATAATATGTTTCCCAGTCCTATCACAAAATACAATACATAACATGGTCATCTCAAATGTCAGTCAAATAGATCACTCAAAATTTTCTTCCAGGTTCCTCTTCACCATATGCAGCCTTTCTTCCCAGAGGAGCATATATACATCAAAACCTAAGCAAACATGTATGGACTAGGTAACTAATAAGAATTCAAGATAAAATCAACCTACGTTTTTCATGCAGTGCTTTACTAGTTTATTAAACCTAAGCAGGCATCAAATCTAAAAGTTAGAAGTGATGCGTACTCCTCATGAAGCAAAATAAACATGCTCAGAGTAAAACTAAAAATTTCCCAATTCACGTAGAATTGAAGTCAAGAATAAGACCATGTCCAATGGGTTTAACCAATTTCCGTACTGCAATATTTGTCACCCTAAAACTTCTGGTGGTATGGACTACTGGAGAGCAGATAATAATCCAACTGAGCATTTATGACATCATTTCATGTGTTTGGGCTTTGTTCCCTGTTTCTCTTTTTTTTTCTTCTTTTTGTACTTGCATGACCTAGGCGATGTCTACAAAAGCCATCAGAGGTCAGGCGATAATTCAAGATCGCTTCTTGGAAATCTGAACCTCTGAAACATGTTTAGAATACACGACTAATTTGTGCTCCCTTTACCAGCTGGTTAATTAATAGATAAGGAAATTGGCCAAAAAGGAGAAAGTCTAAACAGAAAGTGCGCTAACTACAGATTCATGCCTCTCTAATACTTAAAAGAAAAATTATAGAATGTGCAAGGTCATGCTTGTCCGAAACATAGTGAAGGAGCACACAAGCAAATGTTTTTTTTTTTGAGAAAGACAAGCAAATGTTGTTTTGAGCTGTAAAACTTTGATAGGCAAAACTACAGTTGAAGAGAGAGAGAGAGAGAGAGAGAGAGAGAGAGAGAGGAAAAGAAGGTTTCAAGCTTACTGAAGAATACTCCTCGTCTCCGTCCCACACAATCATCTTTGGTAGTTTAGTTTTCTTAGATACTTCAAATGACTCGGCAAAGTCTTGCCATTGCTTGAACCCAAAAAAAGCAAACACTAAGTCACGGTTTGCAGATGCAGCAGCTTTCAAAAGTTTTACTAGTCCTTTTGACCTCTCATCATTCTCATCTTCCATAATTGTTAGAACAATTTTCCTCTTGTCTTCTTTCAATGACTTCAGAGTGTCTTGATTAATAGGTAAAGCCAGAGGGAGCAAGCTCTGTTTGATATAATCCTCAAGGAACTTTTCTGCAAGCAATGCAGGTAAGCTTAGATTCAGCCACTGTTCGTATAAAATTTTCAACCAACAGTTTCAGCTGAAAATAGTTCTCAGTTGTTTTTTAATAGGGTGAAGATCAATTGCAGAAACAAGCAATTAAATGAACTAGGATTACAGTATCCGTGGAACTAGGGCAGCAACTAAGCATATTAACTGAAACCTTTCAAGAATAAACATATCCGAGTATTTGTCATTTGTGTGTTCATATGAAAAGAGAATAAAGCAAGCACAAGGGTTGTGACTACACCCAAATTTCAAGAACTACTGACCTTCAAAGGGGCCATAAAATATGTTCTGTTCATTGTAGCTCGGATGAAGGGCTACCAATGCAGGTACTTTGTCAAAATCATAGTATTCCATTGTTTTATCCGAGAAACCTTTTGCCACAGAAAACCATGCATTTTTCTTGTATTTCACAGCCAAATGTGATATGACAGACTCATTCAAGCCAAAGCCTATGACTATAGGAAAAGTTCTGCCAGCTTCTTCAATAAATTCACTAATAGCAGGATCAGAATTGAGTACGGCCACATCAGGAGCGACAAACTTCGTCAAAAATCGCACAAGTAAATCTGCTTTTCTTGGTCCATAGTAGTCTGTTGGTACTCCATGCATGAATATCTTTAAAGTTGGAAATCCACTGCATTGCAACAAAAGAAACATTTAACTGTCGTTTAACCAAATAACTGCAAACATTTACAACAACTACACCTCAACTCTAATAAACATAGTGGGGTCTGGTATATGAACCCTCATTGACCATTTTTCTAAACTTAAATTCATTTAAGGCAACAATTGCATTCATTTATTAGTGACAAATTACCAAAATTTCTAAAACATGTGAGTTGGTATAGTCTGTCTATTTTGATTTTATTTGTCGCAAGAAAAGAAAAGAGCATATAGGAAAGCTCAAGTCCAAAATCACTTCTGTTTTCATCCTCTCCCAAAAATGAAAATATGTTTGGACTTCAGCCAATGTTAATATTGTAGTGAAAAAGGAAACTGAAAAAATAGTTGTTAGGTGATTCAGCCTCATGGGGACTCTACAGAACATCCTCTGCAGATTAAATAAGACCTCAATTCTAAGTTTTTGGGACCACAGAGTCCACAACTCAGCATCACATTCCCATTCCCTCTTGCATCATCTTCTACCCATCAGTCCTTTCCTCATTATGCCCCTTGCTGCTTATCTGACCAAGCTAATCTGCCTCTGAGTAGGACTCACCAAATAAAATGAGCATCCTACATCAGAATGCAACATTAGATGAGCAAGGAAATTCCAGAAACATCAGAACTACATTGATATGGGAGAATCTGCAAGAGAAGGAACATTGAGATCATGTTCTGCATTCGGATATACGGAAGGTAAGATTAAGGAGGCTCCGAAGAGGTTAAGAGCGAGCTGCAGGGCAGTGGATGGTGGTGGTAGTTGTAATGTGTAGTGAGACAGCAAAGAGGTTCAGGCAGGATCCTCTAGCTAAGTTCCATGTTTCTGTGTGCGTAAGTGTGATAACCTATGTGATTTAAACAAGTCTCCTCATTCATTTTTTGGTCTGTTGCAATCCAAAAATGGTTTCATATACGGATGAATAATGGATCAGGAACGGGGTTGCCATTGGGATCTAGGATAGAAGCTTTAGACATTGGGCAGGGAGTTGTAGAGAGGTTGGCAAGGTGGAAAGTCAATACTTATAGCTGGGGGAAGATTGGTGCTGATAATAGAGTCCTTGATGCCCTTCCCACTTATGTGATGTCCTTATTACCGCTCAAAGTGGAGAAAAGGTTAGACAAACTACGAAGGAATTTTCTTTGGCAGGGCAACAGAGATACGAATACTTTCCAATTAGTTAGATGGAATTCACTTACACTTAACAAGAAAGAAAGAGCTTTAGAAATCAGAATTTTGAGGCAACACAAATGCAGCTTGCTGATGAAATGGTTGTGAAGATTCACTTCAGAAGAAGATACACTATGGAAGGAAGAGGTTTTTGGACCATGAAAGTAGTGACTACACTCTATAGGTTATGGAGGAGTATTAGAGTTCTTTGGCAAAACATTGTTGGTAATATTGGGCTTGTAGTGCGTGACGGAAGGAGGATCACATTTTGGGATATTAACTGGATTCAGAATGCTCCGTTTAAAGATGTACTCTCTGATATACTCAGACCTACTGTTTTACCTGATGCTACTTTGGCTATTATGAGGGGGCACAACAAGGATGAAATTTCAACTTCAGGAGACATTTAAATGATTGAGAATTGGGCAGAAAGGTTGATTTCTGGAAAGAACTCGAACCTTTCAAAAGTTAGACTCAAGGACAAGATAAACTAATCTGGAAAGCTCATAGCAAGGGTGCCTTTACAGTTAACCCATGTTATAGTCTTCTGAACTCTGTTGAACAGCGAGGAGGATGCTGGCAGTGAGGAAGGATCTGGAAGACAAATGTCCTTTGGGACATGGTATGTTTCACTTGGGCTGGTGGCTAGAAAGGCTTGCTTGACATATGAAAATGTACAGAGGAGGAATTATGCTGTATTCAAAGTGTTACAAATGTGGAAAAGAATCTGAAGATGTCAATCATCTATTTTTGCATTGTCATACTACTGATCAAATTGTGGCAGTTGTTCTAACATGGTGGGGCTTAAATTGTTTATACGCAGAGATACATGTGAACTTTAACGTGCTGGAACATTAAAGGAAAATGTACGAAGCAGAAGAAATGATGGTATACTATTCCTGCATGTATATGGTGGAATATTTGGAGAGAAAGAAATGACAGATGCTTTGAATACAGAAGAAACTCTATTCAGAGGATAAAGATGAACTGTTTATTTTTGTTATACCTTTGGTGAAAACAGAACTTTGTAAATGAAGCTAAGCAATGATTAATCTTGCAGAACCCTTTAAGAATGTGAAGGAATTCGTGTTATGATTCTCTGTAAATACTTTTGAATAGTACTTTCTTCGTGCTTGTTTCTTTTATAATACACTTGCCTTTCAATAAAAAAAAAGAAAAAAAGAAAAAAGGGGTACTGGATCAGGTCTAGGAGGTTCTTCTATAGGATCTGCATCTACAGTCTTATGGCAATCTATAGAAGACTAACAAATTAAGATCACAAACTGTGAATCTAATAATGCTAATAGAAATGTTTTCCCAAACTAAAGAATAACTTAATCTCTCTTCTTTTGGTTTGAGCAACCTGATTTAACCAGAAAGCAAGTTGCACAATGTGAAAACAATTTAACAAAATGATTTAGTAATAACTAATATGGATAAAGCAGACATACTCAATTTCATATTTAGAAGCAAGACGATTGTATTTGTCAGCATCTACTTTTGCAATTACAATGGGTTGCTTCAGTACAGCAAGATTGACAGCAGCTTTGTTCAACTGCAAGGAACTTTTCTCAGAGTGCTTCGTGATGTCACATTCAAAATATCAGTTATCCAATAAGACAAGCAAATGAAATACTATTCACATGTATACACCTGTATAGGGAGAAAAAAACAAAATAAATGTCCCCTTGTTGGCAAAAGAATACTTTATCCGTCCCAATTTCCATGGCACCATTTTACTAGGCACAAAGTTTTGAAAAAGAAAGAGAGACTTTGAAATTTGTGGTTTAAAACAAGCCTTAGACATTTGTGTGGCTATAAATCATTTCATTGAGGTTAAACGGGGAATTTTAAAGTTACTTGGTTTATTTTTGGGCAGACTAAAAAGGAAAGTGTGCCACATAAATTGGGACGGAGGGAGTACTACATAGAACAGAGAGTATGAAGCTTAGTCAACACAAGTAAAGAGCTTGCTTCCTCAATTGATGAACATATTGAGATCATCAATCTTTAGAAAGAGACAATTCAACCTCATCCCTCAAGCAGTTTCAGTATCACAAGCAACACATTTAATGACCCGAACTAGAGGCAGTCCATAAAGGGATAAATTTTCTCAGAATAGGGAATAGCTGATAAGACTAGAAGGACACACAACTATGCCTATCTGTCTATACACAGGTGGTAGCAACCACTTCTTACATGACACCACTGAACTTCCTTTGCAATAGTTTTTTGAGTCAAAGGTAACTTTGTATTAACAAAAACTCATCATCCAAGAGATGATGATAGATCTTACAATTCCCAATCAAATGGACTTTCCTCCTAGCGAACTGCCCAAAAACAAAGAAACTTTACAAGTTACCTATGAAATCTACTAGATCTATGGTATCCCAATTTCCTGTTTACACCAAAAATAAAGTAAGCTAAGGCAATGGCTTTTAATCTTCTGGATGCTGCAACTCCTGCCCACTTGGCATTTCTTTCTTTCCACAGCGTCCACCAGACAAGCTGGAATACACAACCACCACTCTTTTGTTGAACCTCTCTTCCCAATTCCTTTCCAGCTGTTTAGAAATTCCAGTGTGGACCTTGGCATTGTCCAGCTGATCCCCAGGATACAAAAAAACATGTTCCACAATTTTTCAGCTGTCACAATGCAGAAATAGGTGGCTATTCACTTCTGCATCTTGATTACACAAAAATCATCTAGAGCAAATCTGCATTCCTCTTCCTTGTAGAGCTTCATGAGTTAGGCAAGCTTTTCTGATAACTAACCAAACCAAACAAGCCACTTTCAACAGACTTTTGACTTTCCATATTTGCTTCCAAGGCCAATTGATTAACTGGTTTTGGTTGTTGTTTCTATTCCAATAGCATGATTTCAATGTAAACACCCCTTTATTGGGAATCTACCAGCTTGGTTTATCAGCACCATTAGAGATTCCAGAAAACGCACTCAGTATCTAAAGGAGTCTAGCAATATCCGACACTGCCCAGTCGTTAAGAGCCCTCCTAAAGTTAGGTTCCACCCATGTAGACTCCATACTTGAGCAACTGTATCATTTCTTTGTGAACTTAAGATATAGAGCTGGGGAAACATGTTTCTCAAGCTGTCTTCCACCCAGCTAGCTTCGTATTGCACCTCTCCAAAACTTCACCCGACTTCTAGTTCTTTATTTTTGGCACCCAAGGGCATTCTCGGGTATTTGGTAGGCAATGAAGCTATTTGGCAACCTTGGTTCCGTGCGAAGATGTGCATATCAGTCACTTGATTAACTGGAAACATAGAGCTTTTATGCCAGTTGACATGCAAACCAGAAATAGCTTCAAAGATGGTCAAGATGGCTCTTAGATGTCTCGTCAGCATACAGAAGGTGTGTGATCTCCATGGCACTTCTTCTGTTGGCTTGGTGACCGAAACCTCTAATCCACCCATTATCCCATTATCCTTGGCTCTTCTAATCATATGATTCAATCCTTCCATTGCTAGAAAAAAGAGGAAAGGTGATATGGGATCACCTTGCCTCAAGGCCCTTAGTGATTGAAAAAATCCTTCAGCGTTTCCATTGATTATAAGAGAGAACCGGACATTAGAAATGCAGAATCTAATCCAGTTGATCAATTTGTTGCCAAAACCCATATCAGTAGGGATTTTGAGAAGTAACGACCAATTGACATGGTCATAAGCCTTCTCAATATCTAATTGGCAGAGAATCCCCGATAACTTTTGTCAGACTCTAGAATCAACCAGCTCATTGGCCAATAAAGCTGCATCCATAATCTATCTGTCTTGTAAAAATGCCATCTGGTGTTCATTGACCAATTTACCCATCATCGTCTTTATCCTTTCAGTGGCCAAGACTCAGATAGACTTTTTGCTTCTTAGGAAAGGGGATAGAGCGCTTTGTAAAAACTGTAAAGTCATACCTAGCGAGAATCTTTCGACTCAGCATAGGTTGTTGGTGATGGATTTGGTTATCAATAAGGGCAAAAAGAAGAGAAGCGTGGAGGCTCGGCCCAGGATTAAGTGGGGTAGCTTGACTTTGGCTAGTGCTTTGGAAATAGAGGAGAAGTTGAAGAGTAGGGGGGCTTGGGAGAGTAGAGGAGGTGCGGATAGTATGTGGGAGACGACTGCTAGTTGTATTAGGGAGACTGCTAGAGAGGTGTTGGGTGTCTCGAGAAGTCAATCTGGCAAACATCGGGGAGACTAGTGGTGGAATGAAGAGGTTAAGCGAAAGTTAAGTTGGTTGCGAGCAAGGATGGGGAGGAAAGACAGACGAATAAAGAGGAGTATAAGGTAGCTAAGAGAGAGGCTAAGTTAGCGGTTACGGCGGCTAAGACTGCAGCTTTTGAACTCCCGTATGCGGCTTTAGAAGAGAAAGGCGGAGATAAGAAGTTGTATAGGCTAGCTAAGGCCAGGGAGCGGAGGGCTCGTGACCTTGTCTAGGTGAAGTGCATCAAAGGAGAGGATGGTACAGTGTTGGTGGAGGATGCTCTCATTAGGGAGAGGTGGCAGTCCTACTTTCATAAACTTTTGAACGACGAGGGGGACAAAGGTTTCGTGTTGGGGGACTTGGAGAATTCTGAGCAGTGTCGAGATTATGGGTATTGTAGGCGTATCAAGGTTGAGGAGGTCAACGGAGCTATTCGCAGGATGAGGCGGGGTAGGGCGACGGGGCCAGACGAGATTCCAGTGGATTTTTGGAAAAGCACTAGCGGGGCAGGTTTGGAGTGGTTGACAAGGTTGTTTAACAGTATCTTTAGGACAGCAAAGATGTCTGAAGCGTGGAGATGGAGTACGACGATTCCAGTGTATAAGAACAAGGAAGACATCCAGAGTTGCAATAACTATAGAGGTATTAAGTTATTGAGTCATACTATGAAGGTTTGGGAAAGGGTGGTAGAGGTGAGGATGAGAAGGATCGTGACAATTTCTGAGAATTAATTTGGTTTTATCGTGCGCTCCTCGGGGGCAAGAATTTCGAACATATAACGAGATAGCGTAAATGTTCTCATCAAGACTCTGGGATAGGGTCACAGCCATGACCGACCCAATCGAGTCCAACCGTATCACACCAACCGCCCGACTATCAAACCAAACCATAAACCAGGCCATAACCAAATAAACTAGACAAAATTTAATATAATTAATCCCAAAATGTAATATGATGGAACAACCAACAATATCGTCCAAGAGTGTAAGCCCCAACACCAATACCGATACCAAGGAAAACACTAATACTGATCCCGCCCATACCAACCCCCTAGAAGTACCACAAAGCCTCTATCCAAAAGAGTAAGCAAATCCGGTTAGGACATGCCCCCAACCATTTCCAAAACCAATATCCAAAATAAGAGAAAAGTGTTTAAAGAAATCCATAACATGAAATGATGCCTTCCGAAAAGATGGAAGCTCAACACTTCAGTCCAAATACTGATACCGAATTCACGTGCTAAACAAGAGGAGTAGAATGGTCGGTTCCTGCATAGCGTGGGTATACAACCACCAGTAGACGGGGTTAGCGAGTGACCGCTAACATGAATCTCAGGATAAGGATAAAATAATGCCAGTTATAAAACCAAGTAAAACCATCCATAATGCATACAACCATACATATATAAAAGCCGAGAAAGGGAACTGGGTTTAGCATACATTGAAAACCTTTACCTGGGCTATGTAGCTTGGCCATCCTAAACCACCTACGAGCGATATGGGTTCAGCTCCCCCACTGAAAGGGCCCCAGTGCGTGTAGCCCCACGACCAGGGAAGTATCCCATGGGATGACTAGTACATCCCCCAGTAGTGTGACATCATGCACACGGTTCACTAAGACCAATCCTCATATCGGCAAATACGAGTTTCTAGTTTTGGTCCCTCGAAACCGCTACCTTCCACAACTCTGCTACACACCCCGCCATTAATGCCCAATCAAAACCGTTTCCAAATAACCAACCAAATCCATTTACCATTTTATTAACCAAGGCCAATATTAGTGGTATCGTCATACCACCCCTTACTTGCAAGTAATATCCATAGCCAAACCATTTAGGTTAAGGGACTTTCAAGTGCCCTTCCATATACCATATTAAACCACTTAGGAGACTTCCATGTTCTCCACAAGCATAACCATTTAGCCTTTTCAAACCATTTAAACCATGCAAAATTTCTTTACCAAGTTTAAAACATGCAAGAGTTCCATTAAAAGAAGTCAATGCAATGAACACATCTTTATAAGCATTTTATCAAACACCTTGGGGGCATAATATAACCAAAACCAATTTCAAAGACCATTAAATCATTACTATGCAATCCAATTGTCCAAAATCACTATTAATGCATATAAAAGCATAATTAAAACAATAGGAAATCATAACCAAGCATTTAATATCAAAACCCCCAAATAATAGTTGAAAGCCATAATCATGAAATAGTAAAACCATGAAATCAATCATATAAACCATGCCTTTAGTTGAAATTACAATGAGGAAAGAGAATCATGCCTTATTCCGAAGTATTGATCGAAAGAAATCACCAAAACAGGCCCCAAGCAATCCTCAAGATAAAACCCTAGCCTTCTTGCCCAAAAAGCTCTTGAGAGAATTATGGAGTGTTTTTGAAATAGTTTCGAAGTGTTAATGAATAAAATAATAGGGTAAATAACCTCCTATGTGTATTAGAAGTCATGGGTCCTAATTAGGGTAAGTAGGGAAATGTCCAGAATACCCTCACTTAAATCTCTTAAAAACCCGACACAGGGATATGACTGACCCATACGAGTCGTACCCTCCCAATACGATTGGTACCCACCACTCGTATCCAAGCCTCAACCCTTGGATCAAACACTGTCCAGTATACGACTCATCCAATCAAGTCGTAACCACAGTATACGATCCGTATCCATAATCCGTATCCCTGGTAGAATGAAATCCAGGAGGATCAAACACTGCCCACCATACGAGCCCCTGATACGACTCGTACCAAGCCCTTACGACTCATACCCCTAAGTCGTACCCATTCCAGTGACCAAAACCATCCCACCAACTAACACTGGTCAGCATACGACAGGACCATACCACTCGTACCCCAATACACAGCTCGTACCCATGAGTCGTATTGGATCCGGAGAACGAAATTCCAGAAAATTTTCTAAGGGTCAAAACCCAGGATGTTTCAATTGTGAAGCCATCTGGACCCGGTGCTTTGTCACTATCACACTGTTCAATAATTTGGAGCACTTCTGATTCTGAAAAAGGTCTTTGTAACCACTATTGTTCTTCCTGTGAGATCTTAGGACAGTATAGCATCTCAAAAGTTGGTCTCCAGGCTTCTGTTTATGAGTACAGTTTGCTATAGAAGTCAATCATAGCCTTTTTGATCCCTTCAGGTTCTTTAATCTTTTCCCCCTACACCATAAATTCATCAATTGTGTTGTACCTCCTATGGATTGATGCCATCCTACAGAAGAACCTTGTATTTTTATCCCCTTGTTTTAGCCAAAGAACTCTGGATTTATGTCTCCAGGATGTCTCTTCATATTTTGCTAGGCTTTCCAGTTCCACCAGGATAGTTTCTCTAATAATCACTTCTTCCTCTGTCAAAGTCCGGCTATCTTGTATGTTGTATCAAATCAATCTCGGCCAACTCACACATCAAGCTATTTTTTCTGTTGATTGACTCTCCAAAATTGGTTTTGCTCCACTCTTTAAGCTTTTGTTTCAACATTTTCAATTTATAGCTAAGTTTGAAATCAGGGAACCCTTTACCACTATTTCATTCCACCAACCCTTTATTGAGATTAAGGTTGGCAACGGAACCGGAAAATTCCGTTCCGGTCCGTTTACTCCGTTTCCGGTGACGTTTCGGTACCGGTAACACAATGGTGCTGGTTGGTACCGGTATACCGATACCCAATGGTCCGGAATACGGTACCGGTGCGAACCATCCAAAAAATCCGGTAATTCTGGCTCCGGTCCGGCGACGTGAAGATTGAAGATTGTTACTATTTTTTATTTTTTTATTTTTGTCATTTGGAATTTTGTCATTTGGAATTGGAATTTTGGATAATAACTTAAACTTATTAATATTATATTAACTAATTATATAAATTTAACTTAACTTAAACTTATTAATATTATATTAACTTATTAATATTATATTAATTTATTATATAAATTATATAAGTTAATATATATATATATATATATAATTTAAATTAAAAAGAAAAAAATTGTCAAGAACGGTACATAACTTACCAGCTCCGGCATCTCTTCCGGTATAGCTTCGGTGTCGTTCCGGTCCGAACCGGTTCCACACCAGTAACCAATGGACCGGTGCGTTGGAAGCAAAAATTCCGATATTCCGGTAACACCGGTTCCGACGATAATTTCGGTACCGATTCCGGTCAAATCGGTTCCGGCGACAATTTCGGTACCGGTTCCGGTCAAACCGGTCCGGCGGTACCGGTTCGGGTCCATTGCCAGCCTTAATTGAGATCATTGAAGCCTTCCATATTGAGCCACCAATTTTCAAATTTAAAGCTAAGTTTTTTCTTCTCCCAATTCCCACACTAAGTATAATAGGACAATGAACAACTGTCACCCTAGGAATGACTCTTTGCTTGATATTACTAAAAGATTCATCCCACTCCATAGAGTACAAAAATCAGTTCAATCTAGCAGCATTTCTGTGGTTTACACCTCTGAATCAGGAGAATTTACCACCGTTTAGTGGAGGGTAATGGAGTTTCAAGTCTTCAATCCATCTAGAGAAATCATTCATAACGTTTGTGATTCTATTGCAATCCCTATTTTCTGCTATGTACCTGATTGTATTAAAATCTCCATTAGTAATCCATGGCTCCCTATCAAGTTTAAAGTTGTTCAAACGTTTGTGATTCTATTGCAATCCCTATTTTCTGCTATGTACCTGATTGTATTAAAATCTCCATAAGTAATCCATGGCTCCCACACAATTCTTTGACCGCAACCAATTCTTCCTAGCATTCTAACTTCTCACTTCTTTTATGAGAAGCATACACACCGCTAAGGAACCAAGTAAAAGAGCTTTGAACAGCTTTAAACTTGATAGTGATAGAGTAATGACCAGTTTCCACCAATGCCCCCTCCCATGTCATGCTATCCCATATTATCAACAACCCCTCCTACTTCCTTCAGCTTCCATAAACTGACATTGCATCCATCTGCTTGGTCATAACATCCTAGCAACACCCTCCACATTTTTATTAATTTTTGTTTCTTGAAAATAATACACATCAGCTCCCCATTTTTGTAAGGGGCTCTTAATCAAATTCTTGTTGGGAATATTATTAAGCCCCCTTACGTTCCATGCAATGAGTTTTATTTTCATTTAAAAGCCAAGTTAAGTACTCTCCCACGATTTCTGGCCCCTTCTACCTCCTCATTCAAAGTGGACTTCTAATTCTTCAACTTGTTTTTCCCAATTCTCCTGTTTATAGGAGTTGAATAGTCTTTTATTTTCTCTTTTTTGTCCAATTCAGCTTTTCTCTCATTTAATCCCATTAGAAGAGCTAAAGTTTTTTTTTCAAACCCCATGAAAGCCATCCCATACGTATTGCTCAGCTCCAAGATGTGGGGATTAACCCAATTGGATGCTTCTGTTTCTGGTTCCCTTTGATCCGCGATAGGTTCCATGGAGACAGGTTCAATATTATGAATTTGTTGGATTTGCATGTTGTTTTCCCTTGTATCTTGTCCCGAGTTATCCGCTTCTGGATCATTCTTTTATGGAGATTGCACGGTTTCAGATTTATCATTTTTTTGCTCCTTTCTTCCTATCTCAGTGTATTGACTCCCCCTTTGTGTTTTTCTTTGATAAAGTGGTAGTCGCCTCGCCTCCGACATCCAATTCCCAGTTTTTGAAGCTTTTGGAATTTTACTGCTGACGATTTGACCTCCATCAAAGCTTCAAGCTCTCTCCCCCTCAATTCGCATGGAGTTTTCGTCTCTAAAGAAACTGTCGCATGTCCCTCAAGAGTCTCAAATGTATTATTTACGAGAACAAGGCCTTCTTTTGGGCCTTCACCCTTTTCAGAGATTAAATGAGATTTCGGGCCACATTTATTTAAGTTTAATGAATCGGCCTAACCCCCCAAATTTGAATGCACCTTTCCACGTGTTCCCGACAAGTCACACATGGCTCTACTTCTAAAATACAACTTTTCCTTATATTATCCTCCGATCTAATATCTGATGGTTCACCGGTTATAAACCTCTAGACAATAGGATTACGGTTTTGTGGTGCATCGGCCGCCACCCTCGTCGATGCCTCTACCCAAATTGGCATAAAGAATAGGGTTTCGTCGTTTTCCACTGTGACTCTGTCGGAACGTCTCGTCCATCTCCTCGAATTTTTATCCTCGCCCATTTGAGGTGATTGCGAAGTTGTGTCTCTTCCTTTGTCTCGACCCACCCTCCACAGAAGTCTCTGATGCCTATGAATACTTTTTGGGACCAAAGATGTAGTGGGAGCCCTACAATTCTGATCCATCCTGTATTTATTTCATTCTTCTCCTCCACTGTCCCAATGGCCTGGTTCCACCATTGAAGAAAAACTGGAGATTTTTTCCAGAACCAGTCTTCAGCTATCGCCTGTTCCGCCATGGCCCTGGTTGGAAACTCAAAAAGAAATAGCTTGCAGCTCATCTCATAGATGTTCATGCCATGTGATTGTTTCCAGTTGTAGGTGACCCATCTTCTGACTTCAGCGAGACTAATTGCTTCATTAACACTACTGTCGAATTTCCCCACCAAACTCTTCTTCAGTACTTTGTTTTAACTTAATGAAGTGTTATTAATGCAGATTCTGCCCCCCTCCTTCATAAATGAACTAACCACCTCTGTTTCACGTCCTGATCTGTTCGCCCATTTAATAATTTTAACTGCTTCGGCAAAAAGGATGTTGTTGTCCACCAATCTGTACTTCTCAATGTTAGTGGCAATCTTGTGCTTGCTAATAAACCTTCCAACTTTGTTGGCTATGGAATTCCATCCATCATTGAAGGTTATTTCCGGAATAATAAGCACTGCTCTTCTCCTTCCCCTTACGTTAATCAAGCTAATATATCTCTTGTACTTGTTGAAGTCCCTAGCACAAAAAATCTAAGAAAAGACATCCTTTTTTCTCCATATTCTGACACTATTTCTCATCACCATAGACGTCTCCCGCAGTGTCTGAACAATCCACTCCATTGATTTCTTGTTGAAAAAAGTTCTGGTTATGTTACTTCTTCCTCTTTCAGTCCATTCGTACCACCCCCTGAAGTACCAACTAGTCTTGTTACGTCAAAAGATTTGAAACCAACAACAAAATAAATGGAATCCTTCATGATTGTGCGAGCAGGAAAGAAAGAATGAGAGAGAGGAGACAAAAGAGAGAGGAGAGAGGGGGATGAGTTCCGGTATTCGAAAGGATCACCGGGAGAGGGAGGGGGTGACCTAGGAAGATCTAAGTCATCCCCCTCCTGTCCGGTCCAAACGCAGTACGACACTTGAACTCGAAGCTACGATCAGATCCGATTGGATCTGGTCCTATCCGACCCAACCTCGGAACTTAGAACGGCCGGCCTATTTGGACGGTAGAACGGGGAGAGGGGGAGTCATGCCCATTCTCTATCCGGGCACGAGCAGGAACATCCAAAAAAATGGAAATTACTCTAAGCCTTTACGTTTAATCAAATATCCTTTTTCGATCCCACTATCCTCTGTTTCTCTCATCTTCTTCTCCACTTAATGTACTGGAGGAATGACTTGCTTTCCAAGGTATCGCAGAATTTCTTTTCTCTCCTGATTGGATAATTGGCTTTGCATTTGACCAGTATCACAAGAAAAAAGAAAGTTACAACAAGTCAGCAAATGAGTAATTCCTCACTGACCATAAAACAAGCTAATCCAGTTGCTAAGATCAGCCTCCAGCAGTGTTTGCCGTAGCCCCTTGAACTTTGTTGTTCATAAAAAACAGCTTCTTTCTGGAAGTTGATGTATCATGGATGTGAACACATAATAAGTTTAAAAGGCGGTATCCAGTATCTTCTTTCGATGAAAGTGAAACATTCTATGTTCTTTAGTAGCATGAAGGAGAGCTTCCTTTTTTTGCATATGTTTAATTACGTGACCATGGTAACCCCTCCATCCCTTTATGGTTTCAAATCAGATTAGATCATAAACTTCTATTTCTCAAGTGTCTATTTTTTTTAATAAGAGTTTCTTCTCAAGAGTCAAATATAACACTGTCAACACCTTATTAGCTACCATAAGAGAGTGCACACATATATACACACTAGCAGCTGAGGCATACTTGATTCATGTGCCAACAATTCATTTTAAATTAGTAGGTGTTAAATTGCCCATATATAATTAATTAATAATTAAAATTTGGAAATAAGACCTTAAGAAAGAGTACACTTTAAGACCATATTACTTTATGTCCTATAGCTTGTTAGCAAAGTCACTGCCTGCGGGTCAATGTGACCAATTTGAAAAAAAAATTATATATTAGAAACTTCCATTGAAGCTACTGCAAGTTGAATATTTTCCCATTATTAAGAAACAAGATAATACATAAGCTACAGCAATGAGTAATTCTTGGATGTAAATAATCCTTTATTTTAATCTTATTAAGAAAAGTGCAATGAAGTTTAAACAAATCGAAACCTGAGGAGAAAGGCGTTTGCAATGACCACACCAAGGAGCATAGAAATCGACGAAGATATAATCGAATGTGGAAATTGCGGCGTCGAAGTTGGATTCATCAAGTTCCAATACGTTCCCATCAACGGTGAACTGTTGCTTCTGCTCCGCCGCCAACGCCAACGGAAATAGGAAGAGGAGGAAAGTGAAGATACAAATAGAGCGAAGATGAAGCATCTTCTCTTGTTGAAGTTGAATATACAACTACTCGATCTGCTTTTCCATTTCGGGTGTGTTTACTTTTTCATTTTTGTTATTTTGGCTGACTTATATGTTTTGAAAAATATTTTTTAAATTAATTTTTTTTTTTAAATCTAACGAAAATGACTTCTTTTAAAATATAAATAAATATTTTTCAAATTTTTCTTTCAAACTCACTTTAAAATTGAAATATTCATATAATTCTCAACCTCATCTGCTCCGCCTCCAATACCTTATCACCACGATACCACTATCCCTACCCTACCCTAATCGTACCTTACCCCAAATTTAATTATTTTAAAAAATATTTATAAATTTTTTCTAAATCCATCCCTACCCCTATGAGCCCCTTCCAAAATCAATATCTATATTTTATTAAAAAAAAATTAAATTTTTCTCTTATCCCACACCCCTACCCTCCCTCCCCACCCCCAAGCTAAAAAAAAATTTAAATTTATTTTAAAAAAAATTCAATTTTTTTTCCCATTCCCCCTCACTCCGCTACCCTGACCCCCAGCTCCTACTACCCCGCACTAATTTTTTAAACTTTTTTAAAAAAAAAAATTTCAAAATTTTTTCTTACCTTACCCCTACTGCCTATTCTGACACCCTCACCCGCTCGCCTACCAACCCTTTTCTTAAAAAAGAATTTAATCTTTTTAAATTTATTTTTTAAAAAAAGATTCTAAAATGTATTTTTACGCTTTAGCTAAACACTAAAATGTATTTTTTGAAAAATATTTTTTAATTCAGCAACCAAATACTAGAAAATATTTTTCATCCATCAACCAAACATAAGAAAACAAGTAAGAAATCAACTTGTTTTTCAGAAAAATATTTTTTAGGAAAATATTTTCAAGAAATAGTTTACGCTGCCTTTCTATTTGCAAGAACTCTTCCTTTTCTTTTTTGATTAAACAAAAATCATAAAATGGATAATTTAACACTTTTTTTTTGTTTTGGAAAAAAATAGGTATTTGGCTAATTATAAAAGTGATTTTAAATAGAAGCAGAAATAGTTTTTCTATTGTTGGAAAGAAGCAGAAATTTATGTTTTTTGGAAAAGCAAAAGCAAAAATAGAAAATTAATTTTCTCACGATAATATATTCCTTATCAAGTAATTAACATATCTCATAAGTTTATTAAATTTGAATTTAAAATTGTATATTTTAAGGGAAAGTGCGGAGCCTCCCACTTGTGTGAGTTACTGGGGGCTTTGAACTAAAAGTGACAAAAGAGTTTGAAAATGAGGTATATGTGACTCAAGTCTTAATAATTGAGTAGATGTGACAATTACTTTATTATGGATAAAGAAAGTTGGATAAGTTTGAGAATAACTCACAAGTTTTTAAATTTATACTTTGATCTAAATATTTACCTAAATAACAGGAAACGGAGGGAAAAAAGGCGTGTTTCTCTCTTTTCTCATCCATTGTTGAGGGAAAAAAGACGTATTTCTCTCTCTTCTCATCCATTATTATTTTTTCTCTCTTGTAACGATTTTTATTGTTCATTGTTGCTGCTGCTTTATTCATCATCTTCTGCTTCATTATCATTATCTTATACTTCATTATCATCTTTATCTTCTTCTTGTTGACCATTATTGTTGTTGTTGTTACCGCTACTACTGCTATTTGACCAAATTCTTAGGTTAAATTTTATTTCGTACAACACTTTCCACTTTGGCATTACTTCATAAGAGACTTTGGTACGTTAAATTATAATTTTTAGTTGAATTTGTCATCTGGGTAACTGTTATTGTGTTGTTTTTTCAAGAATAGATAGCATGCGAATATGAATACAACATAAGTGTCATCTATTTAAACAGATCAATTATCTGTTGCGACAGATGAGCCATCTGTTGCAACGGAAGACTCATATGTTGGATTCATGTTTATAGTTCTGTAGTGCCGTAACATGAATCAAACAGATGGGTCATTTATTGTAAATTATGATCCATCTGTTACAACAGACTAGTTATCTGTTGCAACAGATTAGTAACCAATTGCAACAGAACCTTAACTCAATTCCAACAGACGTGTCGTCTGCTGCAAGAGGGTAAATATCTGTTGTAATAGATTATTAACCTATTACAACAGAACCTGAACTCGATTCCAACAAACGTGTCGTCTGTTGCAACAGGTAAGTCATCTGTCGCAACAGGTTAATTATCTGTTGCAACATGTCACTCATCTATTGGAATCAGCTTCAAAGATTTCTTTGTACTGTAACATCTATCCCAACAGGCGCTTCATCTGTTGCAACAGATATTTAGTCTATTCCAACATATGATTCACCTGTTACAACAGATGACTCGTCTGTTGAAATCAGCTTTAAGAGCGTAACATGAATCCCAATAGGTAAGTAATTTGTTGCGACTGATCACTTACCTGTTGCAACTTATTTTTCACTTGTTGAAACAATTACACATCTATTGGGATTCATGTTACACATGACTAATGGGCATATTACTCCGGTGCCTTTCGAAGAATCTTGGGTTGTTCCTGCAGAGCTTTTGGGGAGATTAATACCTCATACATATATTGACCCAAGCACTATCAAACCAGGAAGAATGTCATATAAGGGGAGGCGTGAAGTCAGAAAATCATTTCCATAAAAAAGAAACAAGTGCTCCGTATGTAAGAGCGCTGGCCACAAGAGAACTATATGCCCTGATCGTAATCCACATGATTGTTGAACTTGTGTTGTTATTTATTGTGGACTTTTATATATTTAACTCATTGTTGTGAACATAAATATTATCATTTATTATATAAAATATCTTTTATAATAACTTGTGCATCATAAAAAGAGGCAAAACATGAACTAAATATAGCATACCACAAAATTATTTTCAACAGATTACCCATCTGTTGCAACAGATGGACATTAACTGGAAGAACACGATACAGTTTATCAAACTGGAATATTTTCCTCCAACAGATGACAAATCTATCGCAACAGATGGATAATCTGTAGACAGAAACTCAACCAGTGACCAATCTGTTCAACACATGGCCATCTGTTGAAAGAACTCAAAAGCCAAAATTGTTATTGCTACTAGATTCAAAATTGCTCCTTACCTCCAACCGTCGACATGTTAACATATTTAGAAGAAGAAATAGGCAGAATGAAAATTAAATAAGAATTAAAAAGCCAAAGCCGACCAAAAATAATTTTTTCATTAAAAATAAAATAAAATAAAATAAAATACATTAAGTATAAATCTGATATAGAAAAATTAAAATACATACGCCAAGAAAATACATTCTAATTATTATTATCAACATCATCATCATTATTATTGCCATCCGGCTAATCGTCAACCGGCAGCAGCAGGGCCCTCATCAGCCTCTGCATGTCTCTGAACATCCTTACTCTCACGGGGACCAACTCCCTCTGCAGGTCATTAACTTGCCTCTGAAGCTCCCGTACAGTGTCGCGTGGAATAACAATGTCCCAAACAGGACCAGTTATATCTAGAACACGCATGAATTGACAAAAAACATAAACACAAAAGTAAAGAAAAGAGTCAAATGTAATACAATGTATACTACCAACTGTAGATTTACACAGAAAAAAACTTACATAAACGAGAAAGGAATATGCTCTTTGAATAAAAGTGGTTGAAGATGTAATACGAAAAGGCAAAATGCAAGAAATAAATAAAAGTGGAGTAAAATGAAGATTAATGAGGGACTTATTTATAGAGGATTAAATCTAAATGTGTTCGGCAAAAACGCACGACTGTTCAGCTCCATTTTATTAATTACATTCAAACTGCTGGTTTTTTATTTTATGTGAAAAGTCTCGACTTTTTCTTTTACATTCAAACAACTCACCTTTTCAAAATAGTTTGAGACTTAATGACAACCGTTATTATTGAGCTGTTGCAACAAATCGTCCATCTGTCACAACAGATAATCCACTATCGCAACAGATTTACCATTTGTTGCAACAGATGGTCTGTATGTGCAATAGATGAGACATCTATTGTAACATATGGATTATCTGTTGCAAAAGATAGGCCATCTGTTGGAGGAGATATTTTGATTTCTTCTAACAACTGATTCATCAGTTGCAATAAATGGGGATTTGATTTATCAGCTGTTTTGAATGTGTTAGACAAAAAGTCACGACTCTTCACCTCTTTTTTAATAGTCATCATATACCTTAATTAATCTAAATTGGTGACTGTTTTATTATATAAACAGATCTAAAAACAAAAAAGGTAAAAAGTCACGACTTGTAACACTTGTTTTTTCTTGACGGGCAAGTAGTCCTCTGACATTGAAGATGGTTATCCTTTGAGCCTTCGTAGTCTTGTACATTACTTAATAATAGAAAGTGAAGAATAAACATTGTCTGACATTAATGGGGTAGGAAGAATAAGGTGCGTGCATCATGGATCCACTTTCATGCGTGGGAGTTATGTATTATTGATCAGGCTATCGTGACAGACACACATAAAGTACAATAATTTTGTGAATGCAAATTTTTACTGATTAGACATTGATCTTTCAAACAAGATCCTACATTTTACAGTTTAGTTTGATAGGTGCGAACTGATAAGGTCGAAAGGTTCCAAGACGATGGTGTCGATATCCTATTATAATTTATTGACGGTTTTGCTTATATTTGTGTGTCAAATTTGGAGAAAGGTTCAAAATTTTGGCGGCAATATAAATATCCAATAGTGATTGGACTAATTTTAATGGTGCAATGGACTTTTGAAAGGCCTCCAAAACTTTGCATTGCAACAAATAAGAATGGAAAACCAATAGAAATTTTTCTGGTCCAAATTTATATGGATGGGTTGCTCGAGGAGACTATTATACAACAAAAGGTGCTTGGGAGAATACCTGTGCGGGAAAGGGGAGGTGGAGAAGACCATATATCATCTCAGACCTTGTTTAAGAGGAAACACATGTAAGCAAATAAGGAACTTCTAGCTAGATGGCCAATGAAATTGACTTGAGATATGAAAAATTGAATGATCTTCAAATGTGGAAGTGTATCCAAATATTAAAATCAGCCAATCGTTCTTGAAAAAAAATGCTCAAGAGGAATGGAGATGGATATTTTGCTGGGGACTGCGACTAGCGAGCATGGCCTCAATGAAAACCAGAACTTTAAGGAAGCAGTTTGGCGAGCACAGAGGATTGGTAAGATTTTCAGTCAAGAATGAAACCTAAACCAACAACTTTAGAAGTAAAAATAAGGAAATCCAAGGTGTCAATTTTTGAAGTCTAACTTGCATCCCATGCCTTCTATTTGTGGTTCTGATCAAGTCAATGGCAGTAGAAATAAAAAGGTCTGAAGTTGGGCAAAAATCCCATGCCTTGTTGTTTCCACTACCTTTGAACAGATCAGAGCCATAAACAGGAGCCATGGAATCCAAGTTTAACTTGAGAAATTGCCACCTTGGCTTGATCCCTTATTTTCATTTTAGGAGTTATTAGTTCAGGTTTCGTTCCTGACCGACAATCTTACTACCATCGGTGCTTGCAAAGCTGAAAACTTAGTGTTCTGGTCCTGCATTTTGTGGATCTTCATTCATCCCACACTAGCTAGTTGCAGTCCCTTAACAAAGTGCATAACTCCAATCTACTTCAATATTTTTCTTTTCAAAATGGACTGATGGATTTTCATCTTTGGATACACTTTCACATTTGCAGCTCATTCAATTTTTTTATTTTTCATGTCAATTTCATCAGCCAGTTTCACTACACTTTCCTTCTTACCTTGTGTTTCTTCTTTAATAAAGTCTGAGTTGATATATGATCTTCTCCACCTCCCCCTTCCCCTACAGATATTCTTCTAATCACCTTCTACTATATAATAGTCTCCTCAGCAACCTATCTATATAAATTTGGACCCGAACAATAACTGTATTCATTTCCATTCTTGTTTGCAGTAGTGCGAGGCTTTAGAGGCCTTTCAAAAGTCCATTGAACCCTTAAAATCAGTCCAATTACTATTTGAATGTTTACACTGCCACCAAAAACTTGAACCCTTTTCCAAACTTGACACATAAACGTTACCAAAATCTTTATTAAACTGTAACAAGGTGCTGACACCACCTACTTGGTCCCTCAACCTTACCAGTTCAAATATAACAATTTTAACTGTAAAATGCCATATCTTGTTTGAAAGACTAACGCCTAATAGGTAAAGAACTAACATTCACAGAATTAATGTACTAGATGTGTGTTTTCACGATAGGTTGATCAGTAAACATACCTCCCACATATGAAGTGGTTCCATCTGCAAGCAGCTTATTCCTCCGAACTCATCTTTACTTTAGCCTTTAATACTGTCGGGCAAAAGTTGATCCAGTTTCACTTTCTTTTATCTGCAAACAGAGAAACATTTTTTATGTCAAACAACAGAAGAATAAAAAGAACATTACAAAAGGGTAACACTAAATTGAATAAATTAATAGATTCTCCATCTGATGCAATAGATTCCCCATCTATTTAACATATGAGTCATCTGTTGCAACAGGCGACACATCTGTGGCAACAGATGTATAACATGTTGCAATAGATGAGTCATCTATTGGAATAAATCAAACCAACCTTGCTACTGGTTTGATTTCTTCCAACAGTTGCTCTGTCTGTTCCAGCAGCTGATTCATCAATTGCAACAGTTGAGGAAACTATTGCAACACCACCACCACCAACAACAACAAAGAAATAACATTATATATTCCAACACCATCAACAACACAAACACCACATGTTTCAATAACACCAACTCCCCCAAAAATAGCACCACCAAAGTAACAAACAAAAGACATTAAAAACGATACTGACAACAAGGCTTTTTAAGTTCTCCCAACAGATGACTTTTTTTGTATATTTTAATAAAAACAATGGTTCGTTCATTCAAGACTTAAAAAGTCACCTTTTCTTCAATTTTCTCAATAAATAGGAAACTGGTAATGGGTAAATCAATAATAACAACAGATGTAAATATCTAATTTAAATAACATACAAAGAAGATGACGAGAATGAAAGAGCAATAGTGAACCATATCTTCAATGTCAAAAAAGCAAAGGGATCAGAACGCCCATTTCAGTTGAGAAAAGATATTGATCGATTGAGATTCGAAAGGATCCTCATGCGAAAGAGGAGAAAAAAGAAAGGAAAAAAGGAGACAATTGTGATTATCCTAAAGAGGAGAGAAAGAGAATTCTGAATAAAGAAGAGAAGAGAGATGAGTTGAGTCAATTTGTGGCTGAAGAAAAGAGAATTCTAGATATGGGTTTTAAATATTGATTAATAACTTTGAGGGGCATGAGGAGACGATGCCATTGAAAAGATAAGATAAGACTACTCAAGGAGGAGATTTTTGAGTTATCCAAGTAATACTTTTTACCGTCTTAGTATTTTATCTTTTTTATCTCGGACAGGAAATTAGGAAATTTCTTTAAAATAAAATAAAGATCTTAAAACATATAAGTCATCTATTGCAATAGATGACAATTTCTATTTAAAAATTTCCAACGGCTCAGTCATCTGTCGCAACAGATGGCAACGCCTATTTGATAATTTATAACAAATAGTTAATCTGTTGTAACAGATGACATAACCTGTTTGATAAATTCCAATAGATAAGTCATCTATTGTAATAGGTTGAACATTTGTTTTTATACAATTTCAATTGAGTTCATATGTTCAACTACAACTTCAATTGAATTAGCTAGAACTAGGGGTGAGTTCATAGGGTCAAATATAACTGCAATTGAGTCTTTGGAAATTGCATGATGTTGGTATTGTGTTCTTCCCAACCTGAGTCATCGATCGATCACTCTTAGTTGAAATGATTCTTATTACCTCACTATCAAGCTAATACCTAAATTGATTTAGCTAGAACTAGGGGTGAGTTCATAGGGTCAACTACAACTTTAATTAAGTCTTTGGCAATTGCATAATGTTGGTATTGCGTTCCTCCCGACCTGAGTCTTCGATCGATTACTCTTAGTTGAAACGATTCTTATTACCTCATTATCAGGCTAATACCTAAATTGATTTAGCTAGAACTAGGGGTGAGTTCATAGGGTCAAGTACAACTTCAATTGAGTCTTTGGCAATTGCATAATATTGGTATTGCATTCCTCTTGACCTGAGTCGTCGATCGATCACTCTTAGTTGAACCGATTCTTATTACCTCATTATCAAGCTAATACCTAAAATTTATAGTGTTTCAGTTAAACTAAATACACTTTATTATGATGAGATAGTTAAAAATTACATATATTTTTTAGAATTTTAAAAAATAATTAAGATCAATTCATACCAAATTAACATTTTCAAAACTTGTCATTCTTTTCCAAAATATGAATAAACCCATATAAATCATCCATTTACGGAAAAAATATTTCATCATTTCAAATCTTGAGTTCTCGCACTTTTCTTTCTCTCTCAACAATACAACAACAATAACTCAACAAATTTCTCAACCCTTCAAAAATAGATCGATTTTCTTTCCATTTTCGACCACATAGGTGTTATTATTGACTTCATTCTTGCTTGTATCTGTCGTTTTATCTGTCTTTGTAGGTAACAAAGTTCGAAAAGAGTTTTATATTTGTTCTTTTTTCTAAAAATTAGGGATTTTAAGTTAATGATAAAAAAGAAGACTTTTAATTGTATTATCTTCAAGAATAGGTTTACAATTTTGAGTTTTGATGGTAAAATCGTAGGAAGAACTCGAGAAAACCCTAGTTTTTATCCCTGTGTTCCGTTGACTATCGTGGTATTATTGGATGGTGTTTGTGGTATTGGTGGTCATATTGGTGGTGTTGGTGGTTGTTGTGGTGGCACTGGTGGTGTTTATGGTGGCTGTTGGTGGTGTTTGTGGTGGCTGTTGGTGGTGTCGGTATTAGTAGTGTTTGTAATGTATTTTTTAAATTTTTTGCATACATCAATTGTAATATAATTTTTGTTTTTCTGTTGTTTGTAGCTAAAACATGTCTCCCAAAAGAAAAGAAAGTGAAAGTGGATCAACTTCTGACCACCTAACAAAAAGATACAGTACAATGGGATTCGAAGGAGCTTCTGACTGAAAAGTAAAGATGAGGAAAGATATAAAAATGACATTGAGGGAGATGGACAAGGGACTATAGATGGTGATGAGGAAAATGAAAGTGAAGAGGAGGAAGAAGAAGATAAATAAGAAGATAAATAAGAAGAAAAAAAAGTAGAAAGTGAGAAGGATTATGATCATCAACATGATGATAATGAATCACCAATGGGGCGTGAATTAATATCGAAATCCCAGCATGATCCTGTCAAAACTATTAGTATTGACAGGTTTCAAGTTGTAATACCGATAGAAGACCCCTCAAAACTAACCGGTGATCTTGTACGTAAATGTCAATTGGGGAACCTTTTGATGAATTTAGGAAAACTATGAAGAATGAAAACATGGACGGATTTTTTAAAAAGAGCTGCTTTAGACACTTTCTTAAGCTGCCTGAGGACCACACTACCCATTTCCAAATGAGCATGCTATATGATTTTCTCAAGCACAGGATCAAGTACGTGGGGGATAATAAAGATTCAAAGAAGGGGGAGGGGGAAAAAGATAGATGAAATCTGGATAAACTATTGTGGCATGCCAGTTTGTTTTGACTTGAAAGAGTTTTCTATAGTGACGGAATTGAGATACAATCGTCTAGAAGAACCTCTCACCAAGAAAACACCATGTAAAAGGTCCAAGACAAGCAAAACAGCCAAACCACCACCATTAAATAAAGGAAAGGCATTGTCCTAGCGACCACCAACCAAAACCAACAAACACAAGGAAAAAATAGATGGGCTGTTAGAAATTGTTGGACATGGGTACAAAGCCAATAAGTTGATAAAAAATATTAAGGATAAAACCATATCAAAGAAGTCCAAGGAGCAATTGTGCTTAGTTTGGTTTGCCCGTTTCATTATATTGGCAAGAGACGTCAACAAAGTCATAAAAGATGATTTGTTAAAACTGAGGATTTTGAGAAATTCAACAATTATCGCTGGGGATATGACAACTACTACTTGACTGTCAAATATTTACTGACAAAGCTAGCCCCAAAGACTATCACAATATAAGGTTTTCCTTGGGCTTTCATGATAAATTTAATCACAATTTGTTTACTCATCTATTATTTTTTATTGAATAATTATTATGACTTTTTTTACTTGCCTCCTTTTTGTATTTTTTCGGCTTGGGTATTTGAAGCCATTCCTCACCTCCGAAAGCAGGTCAAGGATTACCCAGATGAGGTTTCTCATCCAAGGATCCTTAGGTGGTTGGCTGCAAAGAGCAACATAAGAATTAAGGAGTCTGATATCTTTAACCCTCCGAATGATGTAGTACATCTTCTTTCAAGTAAAATAATTTGACTTAAAGAAAGATATTGAAACAGATGCGCCATCTATTGTGATAAATGGGTTATCTGGTGCAATAGATTACCCGTCTACTACAACTGGTACAATAGATGGGTAATTTGTTGTGTTAGAAAATTCATATTTTGCATCAGATTACCCATCCATTACTTTGGTTCTCTGAACTTACCTCAACAGATTACCCATTTACTGCAAATTATGCAACAGATGGGCAATCTGAAGCAACATATTATTAATCTGTTGCGACAGATAGATTAGCTGTTGAGATAGAAAGATCATCTGTTGCATAAGTTGTCTGTGTTAACATGTAACCCAACTGACTGCAAATTATTATATAATTTAAATGTATCTATCCTTTTTATAGGTTGTGCATCCATTATCGTGCCTACTGAGCAGGAGTTGGGGATGACTTCTTTTATTACTCTAGGTGTTATTGATCTAATAGCAGACCCAATGATGGAGTTAATAAAGAAGAAATTGGTTGAAGTAACAGCCATAAGAAGAGCAGCTAGGCAAGGTCAGCCTAATGTTGAGGCTCTTAATGACCAACATACTGCAACAAATATGGGTGTTTCTTCTGGGGGTGTTGCTGGTGGAGTTATTGATGTTGGTGGCAGACATGCAGATGCTGCTACCAGTTGTGATGATGACCATATTGATGCTCAAGAAAAAGTAAATATGTTTGAAAACACCCCTTTCACATGTCCCTCTTACCCTTACACCAGTCTCTCTCACTCTCTTTACCATCATGTTCTCATTGCAAATGCGAAGAGTGCAAGGACCGCCAGGATAAGCTCTTTGAAAATGTAGAGGCTATCGCTAAAGCTGTTAAGGAATTAAAATCCAAGAGGGGTGTCATACCATCTAAGAAGGTGAGGGAGCCATACACTCCTACAGTGTCAGTTGGGAGAAAAAAAGAACAATTAGCCAAGTACTCTTCAATTGGAAATTAAAAAAAATTACAACTCCTCCCTCTCTAAAAATTATTGAAGTTCAGGGTCCATTCAAGAAGGTAGACAACTTGGCGCTAACGAGAAAAGGGATGATGGGCTGAGAATTCCAAGCAAGGCGCATAAGATTACCCCATCCATACCTTTTTTGCCCAAGACTTCAATAGTATGCCAGATATGTGTACACAGTACGTGGATAGGGTAAGTTTACTTTTCCTAACCTAACCTTCTAATCTACTCCATGAAGAAGAAGCTACACAATAGATGTGTCATCTGTTGCACCAACTGTGTATTTTGGTGCAACTTGTGGTGGTTCTGTTGCAACATATTACCCATCTTTTGGATAGGTTGTGTTAGATGGGTAATCTGTGAACAGATTCAGAGAATCCTCTACAACAGATGGACCATCTGTTGCATCTTTCCACTATGTTTTTCTTCTTTACAATTACTAACCTATTTAAAAATTGACTTCTTATATCAAAGTATGTTGAAAAAATTCTCTGCCTCATCAGAGGCAGGCAATTAGCGTACGCGAAAGCTTATGATGCTGCCAATAGGATAATGGACCTTGAATTTTACATGAATTTCAAGGATATGTATGATAATCTCAGTAAGCTAGTGTCAACTCCCGGTGGTGTGGGATTTGATTCATTAGATTCTGGATTCTAATAGGATGAAGAAATGATAAAATATATTAGAGAGGAGAGGCCAAATCCATACGGCAAGAGCTGGACCAAGGCAAAGAGGATTTTTGGAGTCATAAACATGGACGTCATACGTTATTGAGCTGTTGACATACTACTCTAGGAGGGAAAGATCAAGGTTTATGACTGCAACTTACCTACCTTCGACGAGGCCGATTTTTACCCATATACAGCCACTGTTGGAGTTGTTCCCCATCTTGTTGAGGTAGAGTAAACTGATGGATCATTTGACCACGAGAGTATTGATGAAGTAACCATGGGATTTTGAATGTCGAAACAAGGACATGGACCTTTTAAAAAATAAAACCGGTGCCACGTGTGGGTCGCACACACTTGCACACATCGAATGTTTGCTGACTGGCACAGAAATAGCCGAGCCAATAACCTTTCTGTGCGACAATGCTTTGGAAAACATGCAAGAGGTCTGGGCTTATGGGGTACTAACTGGACGCTTGGAGCCTGTGTATAAAGAAGAGCCTGTGAAATAATTTTTTTTAATTTTAAGTCACTTCACTTTACATACTTTACATGTAGTGGCAATTTTTTTTTTCCGATGAGAGTTGAATTTTTTATAATGCAACAAATTGTCTATCTGTTGTAACATATATTCTATCTGTTTTAACAGATAGTTAATCTGGTACAATAGGTTGGTCCTCTATTGCATTATGCTGATATTTCTATATAAGTCTTATCTGTTGCAACAGTGAGAATACCTGTTTGATAATTTCCAATAGATGACCTACATGTTGCAATATATGTCTAAATCTATTTGATATTTTCTAACAATTATGCTTGAATATCCATGTGCTCAACAACACCAAATCAGTAGCAAATACAATACACCACCATGAAAATTTCAGTAATTAGGCTTGAATATCCATGTGTCCAACAACACCAAACCAGTAGCAATAACTCCAATAATGTAGTATTATCTTGCTCGATTTTATTTCTCTTCAAAAGCCTTGATTTTCTTCAACAAACCCCCAGATTACATGATTTACTTGTGAAAGGTGCCGTTTTTCATACCAATCAAAGTAATCACATCCACCCTACTTCTATAAAAACAAGACCACAATTACAAATTAATTACAAGTCAATAATTAATCAACTAATTAAATAAAATAATATTACCTTTGAAATCTTACAAGTAAGAAACCTACAACCTGGATTTTGTTGAGTCCAAGAAGTCTTCAATAGATCTTCATGACCTCACTTAAAATATCAAAAATCTTTATCACAAAAAACAGTAAAAGTTGAGCTCGACATTGTCAAGCTCTGTTGGAAAAAATAAAACAAATATGCAGAAAAACCAAATACAAATAATTTGAAAAATTTGGATAGAGAAGAAAAAATGATGAAGAAGAAGATTTGGGATTTAAGGTTAAATTTTAGAAAGAAGATGAATATATAAGACAATGGGGGAAAAATAATCGTTGGGGGCCGAATTAGATGCCAAGTCAACAAAAATGGGGGTTCAATAAGCCTTGGCTGCATAAATTATATGGGAGCTGCCAACAGGGCAAACAGTGCCAAACTGACACGTTTGATGCCTATTTTAGATGTTTAAAATGAACACTGTCTACTTGAGGTGCCAAAGTGAAAGATAGCTGTAACTTTAGGTGTCTGTTGATGGGTTCCGTCTTTTTTTTATTTCAAGTCACTTCACTTTACATGTAGTGACAAATTTTTATGTCTAATAAAATTTAAATTTTTATAATGCAACAGATTGTACATCTGTTGTAATATATATTCTACCTGTACTGACATATAGTTTATCTGTTGCAATAGGTTGGCCATCTGTTGCATGATATTGATATTTCTATCTAAGTCTATCTGTTGCAATAGTAGGAATACCTATTTGATAATTTCCAACAGATTACCGACATGTTGCAACATATGTCTAAATCTGTTTGATATTTTCCAACAGATATATCGTCTGGTGCAACAAATACCTTATCAGTTACAATATTTGAATCTAGTATTCTATTTCAATTAATAAGTTTAAATCTAAGGATTAAATAAAATTCACAAACAAAATAAAATAAATCGAAGCCTTCAAAAATTGCATGAAATAAATCAACAAATAAATAAAATGTAAAAAAATTGTTATGGGTATAGATCTCAATAAATAAATCAACAATTTACGTTTTGATGGCAATAATTCCTAAGGAAGGGTGAGGTTATTACTTTGATAGACTCAACCTATAATGATCTACTCAATATGGATAAGTTGTTCTTCATCCGTTGCTATGGATTCGACTTTGGTCATCGTGGATCTTTAATGTCGCTTGCATACGGTTTCTGCACTTTTGCTTTTCCACATTTCCATAAAAAGAGCAGCATATTGTCAGTGCTATTCAACAATAGCTTCTGCAGTGACATCCACCTGAAAAGCCAGAATTGGTCAATGCTAATCACAGAGATACAAAAAAACAAAAAAGGATAACTCATTTGTTTTAGCAAATCAAACAGGTCTTCCTACTATTTCTGTTGCAACAGATGGATCAACTGTTGGGACAAATTATAACATGAGGAAGACCTGTATGATAATTTCCAACGGATGAACCATCTATTGCAACATATGACTCATCTGTTTAAAAAAATTGAAATGGTAAGAAGTCTTGATTTAATTTGTCCTAACGGATGACCTATCCATTGTAGCAGATAAATCATCTGTTGGTACAAATAAAAATGGTACATAGAGCTGTTTGATTTGCTATAACAGATGAGACATATATTACAACAAATACTGTATCTGATGCAACAAGTTTGTCAACTGTTGTAATAAATGTATATATCTGTTTGATAATTTTCAATAGATGTGTCATCTGTTGAAATAGATACGTGTCTGTTTGTTAGTTGGAACATACAATATATATTCACCTTCTTCAGCTCATGCTTCTCTCTTGTGGCCCTTGTACATTTCTCAATAATGCAACACACGGACAGAGGAGTTGCAATTTCACGTTTCTGGATGCTTGATAATGCCTTGGAAATTACTTTCTTTCTCCTCTTAGCCTTAATCTCTAATAGAGTGAATGGACATAGAATCCTCTTTGATAGAATGACACCCCCCTTAAACGTTAATTCCCTTATAGAAGCAGATAATGCATTAATAACATTAATCATTATATCATGTTTTGTCTTGTAGTCTTGACATTTGCATGTAGAGCATTCGCTAGGAGACGCAAAATCTATATAACCAGTATGATCATACTCATAATGGTTTGTTTTTAAAACTGTAAGAGGAGCATCATTTGCCCCAACAGCAGCACCACTACCACCACTAACAGCTCCGCTACCACCACCAACCAAAATTAGTTTCATGTTTAGACTTCACTGTTATGATCAATTGACATTTTCTTCTTGTAATTGCATTTGGTTCAACTTTTTTGTCATTCCCCATTTTTTTTTACTATATTAATTAGAAGATTGAATATTTTTCCTATGTTGATGCTTCAACTTTTGGCATGTTGTAAGCGGAAAAAAAAAAGTGGATACAAACTTATTCTTGTTAATTGTATTAAAGATTGAATATTTATTGTTCACATGCTTTAATTTTAGCATATATTAAGGTGAGAAGAAGAACCTTAATCCTATAATTTGAAGTCCAAAAGTTGAAAAGAGTACAATTTGATTCTTTTATAGTGAAAGTCATATGGGACAAAAACCCATTTTCTTCTCTTTCAAAGTTTGATTTCTTCTTGATGCCTTAAGAAATTTGTGTGTGTTGTTGTTGTTTGTGTCTGTTATAGTATAATGACCCCCTAACGTAAACTTTTCATAAGTTAGGCTATACAGTACATTATCAAAGTTACCATGTATAGTATAATACCTGTTGAAACCTAATAATAGTAAGATAATAAACTTCATGTATCTGGAGAGAGGCATTTTTTTCCTGTAGAGACTAAAATCAATGCTCAACTTCTCTAAACCTAAGTGAGAACTGAATAAAAGTAAATTCTAATCATGTTTCCTTGGTTAACAGACTCTGATCAGCTGATTAATTTATGATGGGGGTTGTCACACCTCTTTCTTTCTTTCCCAGGTCTATTTATTAATAGTACAGATGCATATCTATTATTATAAATACCTAAGATTGAAGTATTTACTGATCTTTGTGTGCTTATGATGTGCAAAAGTGAGGATGTTGCAAATGAGACTTTGATTTACAGTTACAAACATGTAATTAGTGGGATCTCTGCCAAGTTGACTCCTGAGCAGGCTTCCGAGCTTTCAAGTAAGCTTTATGGATCTTCCAATTTAACTAATCCTTTTCTTCCTTAACAAGTTTTTTTTTCTTTCTATATTATAGAAAAGACGACATTGCTAATTGAATCTGTTTTATCTTTTGAAATGATTAAAGTGAGGTCGGATTTGAACCTGATTGCAAATTCGAAGTAAAAATAGTATGTGTACCTTAATATATTGCAACGAAAGTCATTGAATTTGCTGCTGACACAATTTCCCCAAGTCAATCTTCATTTCTCTTGGAAACGGAGTATTATTTCACAAACTAAATACTTTCTTTGGTGTTTTGTTCTTGTTTATTCTTCTGTTTTTTTATTTACTCAAGAATGTGTTTTTGCTCATCTATTTTCTTTTCAAGAAGAGGACGACGTATATGTACAGGAGTAGTGGGGAATAAACAGTTACTAACTGTTCCCCCTATTTTAAAAAAAAAATGAGTTAGTCCCATCTTATCTTTCTTTTATCAGATAAGTAAAATAAAAACTAGGTCGGGTCGGTCTACATGGGAGAACCATGACCCGTAATCTAACATCTCCCACTTGGCACATAGTGGACAAGACCCGCACCAATACGACATTAATAAGTAACCAATTCATACTGCACTAGTTTATGCGACCTGTAAGCATTATGAGCTTTACCTATAAGGTTTTACAAGTTGCATAAAGGAATCCAATCATATATGAAAAGGATTCTCTACTAATATGAGGATTCCAATACTCACAATACCCTAGACATCATTCACTACTTCAGTAGTTACTTAACCAATCCATCATCCTCTTAAAGAGGTGAACTCGAGTTCATGATTAACTTTATATACACAATTACACTCGACACCTATATGGTTAGTGTAACTGTCTTCTTGTGTAGACAAGTTAAAATATTTATTGTAATCGTCTTCCCTTTCTACTCGAATAAATCTATTTCAATCAACTAATTTCCTAGACATGCACCGCATTGCCGAATATCTCATGGCTATTAGTAACATACTAAAGTAGCATCACCAATTGAGACTTCAAGAAATAGTTAAAGGTCAAAGGCTATTTATATGAAAAGTTAAAATAACTTTAAGGGTCTCACACAATGAAGAAGCAGGGATTCATTCTTTCATTAACCCGTTGGTCGCTAAGCACACGTGGTATGAAACACGTGCTACGATATTCTCACCTTATATTTGTGAGTGTGTTTCAATATTTTTAATTATTCAACATCGTACAGACCTGGATCTAGACATATCTTAATGTCTAATCTGAGTTTCTTTCTTTAATAATCCTCAAATACATAAGTTTAGCAAAAATCACATCTAACTCTACTAAACAAGACATAATCTGATGGTGGAACTTTTCTCTTTATGTTCCTTGATGTAAGAGGCAATTGCTCGTGTGAGAGAGACAATCTCGTGACTTGTTCAACACACTACATCAATTAACACATTTTTACATGCATACGATATTGAACATATATTCAAGACTCTTATATTGATAATAATTACAATCAAGTCATCTTACAATACAGTAACATAATCATATCCTACGTAATCCTAGATCCATAACATGTTTCTAGATATCGCCTTTGTAAAAGTATCAACTATCATTTCTCGTGTAGGAACGTATTGTAAATTTACTTATCTACTTGATACTATGTCTTTTACAAAGTTATACTTAATGTTAATGTGCTTAGTCTTGTTGTGATATTTAGGATCCTTCGTACATGCGATAGCCGCTTGACTGCCACAATATAAAATTATGGGACCCTTAGAATTCTTTGCAATGTTCAAATGATCAAAGAATTTCTTCAACCAAACAACTTCTTGTACTGCAGATGCACAAGCCACAAATTCATATTCTATAATTGACAGGCTGTGCAAGTTTGTTTCTTACTTTTCCATGAAATTACACCACCATTTAGTAAGAAGGCATAACCGAAGGTTGATTTTCTATCATATCGTTCACCAGCCCAATCAACATCTGTATAACCTCTTATGGATAAATTGGATCTACTATAACATGGTGAATAATCAGTAGTTTCCTTTAGGTATCGACAAATTCTCTTTACTGCTTTCAATGATCTTTTCCAGGACTAGATTGATACCTGCTAACCAGACCTATGTCATAATAAATGTTTGGGTGAGTACACATCATAGCATAAATCAAAATCCCAACTACACTAGAATATGGTACTCGAGACATGTCTTCTTTTTCTTTTTCAGTCTTTAGACATATTTCAAGGCTTAAAGTTTCACCTTTTGCTATAGGAGTATCCATGGATTTTCAACTATCCATTTGATAGCATTCCAGAATTTTCTTTATGTATGTTTCTTGACAAAAACTCAAAATTTTCTTAGAACGATCACTTTGGATTTTAACACCCAATATATAGTCTGTTTCACCCATATCTTTCATGTCAAATGACTTTGAAACCCATGACTTAACAGTTCTTACATACTCTAAAATATTTCCAGCTAATAAAATATCATCCACGTAAAGTGAAAGAATCACAAACATTTCATTGGAATTTTTCACATAGATGCAATGCTCTTCATCGATCATGGTGAAATCAAATGAAATCACTTCCTTATGAAATCTCAGGTACCACTTCCTTGATACTGCTTAAATCCATATATTGATTTGTTTAATTTACGAACCTTTTTTTCTTGGACTTTAACAATAAAACCTATAGGTTGTTCCATATATATTTCCTCGTTTAGTTCTCCATTGAGAAAAGTAGTCTTCATGTCCATTTGGTGTAATTCTAAATCTAAACGTGCAACTATAGCCAAAAGCAAGCGAATTGAGGTAAAATTCACAACTAGAGAAAAAGTTTCCTCAAAATCTATTCCAGCTTCTTGAGTAAAACCTTTTTCCACCAATCTTGCTTTGTGCCTTTCTATTGTCCCATCTAATTTGAGTTTAACTTTGAGAATATATTTGTTCCTAGTAGCTTTACGCTCGGAAAAAAGGTCAACTAGATCCCAAACTTTATTAGTTTTCTTGGACTTTAATTCTTCTTGCATCACTTTTATCCGTTCACCTTTTTTAGGACTTAATAAAGCCTCAATCACAGAATTATATTCATCCAATTCTGTGGGAGATACCAAGAAAACATAATCATCAATCTCATAAGATCATTTAGGTATACCTTTTCTGGTACTCTTATGTAATTGAAGTTCTAATTCCTTAATAGGATTTTGGGATTCACAACTCCCACTTAGACCAAGAATCATTTCTTGTTCCATTGAATTATCAAGCATGTCCGAAGACATTATTTGATCATCAGAATTTAGCATTTCGTAAAGAGGCTCATTTTTCTTTATTTCACCTATTTTAAAAAAATTATTTTCCAGGAATGTGACATCTCATGATTCAATTTCAGAAGTACTTCCATCTTCCAGTTCACCAATAAGCACATATCCTTTAGAGTATTCTGAGTATCTTATAAAGATATATTTTTCCTTTTGGATTTAGTTTTTCAAACTTACCAAAATGATCTTTAATTAATGCATCACGACCCCAAGGTCATAGATCATTAAATTTTAGTTTATTATGATTCCATAGTCCATAAGGAGTAGAAGATACTGATTTAGAAGGCACTTTATTCAATATGTAGGCCGCAGTTAATAATGCATCTCCCTAGAAAGATATTGGTAAATTTGCCTATGCCATCATGGACCATGTCATATCCAATAATGTTCTATTCCTTCTTCCGGCTATACCATTTTGTTGAGGTGTATAAGGAGTAGTTAATTGTTTGATAATGCCTTTTTCAATACAAAGTTCTTCAAACTATTTTGACAAATATTCATGACCTCTATCGGTTCTTAATGCCGTTATACTTTTATCTAATTGGTTCTCAACTTCATTCATATATATTTTGAAGCATTCAAATGCTTCAGATTTATGAGATATCAATTAGACATAACCAAAGTGCGTGAAATCATTAATAAATGTAATGAAATATGAAGCACCAGGCCTTACCCTCATATTTGTTGGACCACTAATATCATAATGGATTAATTGCAATGGGAATTCGGCTCTTTTAGCCTTCCCAAATGATTTACGTGTAACCTTTCCGACAAGACAATTTTCATACGTTGGCATTTTAATTTTGGAGCAAAAACCTAGATGTTCTTCCTTTACCAATCTATTCATTCGATTTTTTCCTAGGTGACCCAATCTATTATGCCATGTAAGTATTTCAACATTATTATTACAAGAATAACATGACATTACACAATGGTCAACATAATAGTAATAAGTTGAAAGATTATAATCTAAAATAATAAAGCAATCATAACGATGTCCAAAACCATAAAAATATTATCTAGAGTAATTCTTACACGATTACAACTAAAAAATAAATGAAAACCAACATCTAAAAGAACAAACACAGACACTAAGTTTTGTCGAATTTTTGGAGCATATAGGATGTCATGCAACATTAAAGACCGACCTCTATGAAAATCTACTTTGCAAGTGCCAATCCCATTGAATTCAAGTCTTGCATTATTTTCTACATAAATCCACCTTGATCCAGGTGAAACTTGATGGAACTCCACAAATGCTTCTCGATCTTGACTTACATGGTCGGTGGCTCCTGAGTATACAATCTACATAGGATAAGATTCTGTTTATAAAATAGTGCTAGAACATATGTAGCACTTAGAGATGCATTTAGAAATGCTACATTTTTCTACTTAGGACATTCATAAGCGAAATGCCCCAGAACTTGGAAATTGTAGCACTTCATCTTGCTCTTGTCTTTCTTCTTGAAAACCCTTTTTCCCTTCTTGGAATTTGGCTTGTTCTTTTTCTCAGAGGGTCCTTCTTTGGTCTCTTTATCCTTTCCGTTCTTTGTCACTTCTTCTTACACTTGAATCCAAAAAACTTCTTACCACTTGATTCTGCTATAAAGGTATTAGAAGCAGCGTTAGCAGCACCAAACCACTTATCTTTAAGTTCAACACGACGGGCAAAATAAAAAAAATTGATGTTATTATTGAGGGTTAAGTTAACCTTCAAGTGTTCTCAACTATTGGGAAGAGATTGAATCACTGCTTGAATCTGCTGCTCATCTGAGAGAACATGACCAGCACTTTTGAGCTAAGCTATCATATTAGACATCACCCTAAGGTGTTGTTTGATGTTCTGATCATGATACTTCTTGTAAGTGTCAAATTTGATAGTCAGTTGTCTGAGACGGGTGATTGAAGTACCCCCATATGTTTCTCTCAAGTGTTCCCAGATTGCATTGGCAGTAGAAAATTCCTCACACTCATGTATAAGGCCATCAACTATAGAACTTACTTTGATTCCACGTGTAATGGAATCAACCTTTTTCCAAACCTTATAAGCTTTGAGGTCTCTTCTGTGTTGTGCAGTATTACTCTCTCCTGGTAGACATAAGACATGGTTAATACCTTCAAGAGCATTTTTCTCTTCAAGAGAATTCCTGGTAGGTGACTTAGTCACTTGAAATTGATAAAGTGTAGGTACTTTAAAGGTGAATTTTTGTTTTGAATGTGGTTTAGTTTGGTGACTTGGGTGATGACTTAGTGAGCTGAAATTTACTAAGTGTAGGTACATGAAATGTGAATTTTTTGTTTTGAATGTAGTTAAGTTTGGTGACTTAGTCACTTGAAATTAATAAAGTGTAGGTACTTTAAAGGTGAATTTTTGTTTTGAATGTGGTTTATTTTGGTGACTTGGGTGATGACTTAGTGAGTTGAAATTTACTAAGTGTAGGTACTTTAAAGGTGAATTTTTTGTTTATAATGTAGTTAAGTTTGGCGAGACGGTAGGTGACTTAGTCACTTGAAATTTATAAAGTGTAGGTACTTTAAAGGTGAATTTTTGTTTTGAATGTGGTTTAGTTTGGTGACTTGGGTGATAACTTAGTGAGTTGAAATTTACCAAGTGTAGGTACTTTAAAGGTGAATTTTTTATTTTGAATATAGTTAAGTTTTGTGACTTGGTAGGTGACTTAGTCACTTGAAATTGATAAAGTGTAGGTACTTTAAAGGTGAATTTTTGTTTTGAATGTAGTTTAGTTTGGTGACTTGGGTGATGACTTAGTGAGTTGAAAATATTGAAGTTTAGGTACTTGAAATGTGAATTTTTGTTTTGAATGTAGTTAAGTTTGGTGACTTGGTAGGTGACTTAGTCACTTGAAATTGATAAAGTGTAGGTACTTTAAAAGTGAATTTTTGTTTTGAATTTGGTTTAGTTTGGTGACGTGGGTGATGACTTAGTGAGTTAAAATTTACTAAGTTTAGGTACGTGAAATATGAATTTTTGTTTTGAATGTGGTTTAGTTTGTTGTTTTAGGAGGTGACTTAGTCACTTAAAATTGATTATGATGTAGGTACTTTTTCATTTTGAATTTAGGTACGTTAAATGTGAACTTTTTGGGAATTGATCTAATTAGTTGAATCTAATTGATTGTGTAGATGGAACCTTATTATAGCTGGATATATCAATGGAATAATGGTAATAGAATGGGTCTTAGGGAGGAATTTGTTGAAGGTGTCAGACGATTTGTTGAACATGCTAAAATACTTGATGTTTGGTCACGTTTTGGGCTATTCGTTGTCCTTGTGTTAGATGTGATGGTATAAATTTTTTAAAATAAAAAGTTATTAAGGAACATCTTTATAGAAGGGGGTTTCACGAGGACTTTTTAAGATTGTGTACTATTGATGGTGACGTTGAGCAAAATGACTTTGTTGTTGGAGAAAGTAGTAGGTCTATAGGGCATAATGAATATCAAGATACTAGGATGACAGAAATGATGCATGATGCTTTTGGAATGCAACACGGGGGAAACTTTGGGTAAAATGTCAAAGATATTCCTAATAGAGGAGCAGGCAAATTCTATGAACAATTGCATGAAACTAGTCATCCTTTGTTGGACGGTGTTCGCACTCTCGTTTGTCTGTTGCTGTTAGATTATTAAGTATTAAATCTGACTGAAATTTTGTTGAAGGATGAATGAACTCAATGATAGACCTCATTAAAGAGTTAGTTGATCCCGGCTTAGAGGTTCCTGATTCTTTCTATAAGGCAAAAAAATTGGTGTCAAATTTAGGTCTCTCCTTGGTTAGAATTGATTGTTGTGAAAATGGTTGCATGTTATACTTTAAGGAAAATACTAACCTAGAGTCCTTTAAGTTTTGTCATCACCCTCAATATAAGCGTGGTTGTAGTGGAAATAAAATTGTGATTAAGGCGATACATTATTTACCTCTAATACCAAGGTTGAAAAGGTTGTATGCTTCAAACAGCTCAGATCCTTATATGAGATGGCACAGTTAAGATAGAAGACCAACTCGTGTTATGCGTCATCCATCTGATGGAGAGGCTTGGAAGCATTTTGATGTAACTTATCCAAATTTTGCTTCTGAGCCACAAAATATTTGTTTGGATTATGTGCGGATGGCTTCTCTCTTTTTTCAGTTGGTGCTGCGCCATATTAATGTTGGCCTATATATATCACCCCGTATAATCTTTCTCTTAAAATGTTGATGACTATTCCCTATATATTTTTGAATTATGTTGTTCCTGGCCCGCATAATCCAAAATGCGGAATAGATGTCTACTTGCAAATTTTGATCGATAAACTTCAAATTTTATGGTGTGAGGGGGTTGAAACTTGGGTCATATCACTTAAACAAAATTTCAATCTGCGTATATATCTAATGTGGACTGTTAATGATTTTCCTACTTATGGAATGTTGTCTGGGTGGATGACAGTTGGAAAGTTGGCTTGTCCATACTGCATGGAAAAAATCAAAATCTTTCACATTGAGATATGGCAGGAAAAATTCATGATTTAATTATCATCGTTGTTTCTTGCCACCTGATCATGAATTTAGGAAACACAAGAATGCATTCATAAGAAATAGAAGGGAATATGATGGTCCACCTCCAAGGCTATCTGGTGATGACATCTGGGAGATAGTTCAGGATTTTCCTAAAGTCAGTGAGGAACCATTGTATAGGCTGGATAGATATGGCATTTTGCATAACTGGACTAAGCAAAGTATATTTTGGGAGTTAGAATATTGGCTAGATAATTTATTTAGATATAATGTTGATGTCATGCAACCGAGAAGAACTATTTTGACAACTTGTTCAACACAGTTATGGATGTCACCGGTAAAACAAAGGATAATCCTAAGGCTAGACTTGACTAACCAGAATATTGCAAACACAGAGAATTACACTTACAGGAGGGGCCCAATGGCAATGTTCTTAAGCCCCAGGCTAGTTTTACATTCAAGTTGGACCAAAACCGTCAAATATGTGAATGGGTCCAAAGTTTGAAGATGCCCGATAGATATGCCTCAAATTTAGGAAAGATGATTGATATGGCACAATGAATCTTGCATAGAATTAAAAGCCATGATTGTCATGTTTTCATGGAACAATTACTTCCAATTGCTTTTATTGATTTACCTGAAAACATATGAAAACCAATAACAGAGATTAGTTTGTTCTTCAAAGACTTATGTGCCACCACATTAAAAGAAGAAAATCTGGCGTGAATAGAAAGTAATATTATTGTTATCACCAACAAGTTGGAGAAGATTTTTCTGCCAGCATTCTTCGATGTGATGGAACATCTTCCCATTCACCTTGTGCATGAAGCTCGGCTAGGCGGTCCAGTTCAAACTAGGTGGATGTATCCATTCGAACGGTAAGCAATTGCAACATATTTAAATTCATACATATATTTTTTAATATAGTAAACATCTAATCTTAAGATTGTGTAGGGCGATTGAAAAATTGAAAAGGGGTCCCAAAAACAAACATAGGGTGGAAGGCTCTATAGTTGAAGCATATCTTGCAAGAGAAACATCTTAATTTTGTTCATACTATTTTCGTGATGAAGTTGCTTGTTCAAGAAACCGACTGAATCGTCATTAGGACGATGAGAATGAGCCTCATTTACAACTGATATCAATTTTCAATCAATCTGGTTGTAAGTCTAAGAAGATTGTATTCCCCGGCTCACTCCCATGGAGAGCAAATCAACAACTTTGTATGTCATGCTAAATTGCCCGCAAGTTGAGCCCTTTTTGAAATAAGGAGATTAAAATTTTAACATATCTTATTTATTTACTCATTCCCTTAAGGAAACTAATTGTGTTTCACTTGTTGGATCTTCAGTTCATTTAAGACTCAATTCCACGAAAATTAAGTGTATCCATCCTTTGCAATATGGTTTACATATGAGGTTCGTAAGTGTATTAATATTTTTATAAATTTTAAATATTTACGCATTTCTCAACTAACATAAATATATATATATGTATAATATTTTTAGGTACACCAGTCACCAAATGCAGCCGCATACGATCAGTTCTTGAGAGATATTTCTTTGGATCTAGTTAAAGCTCATGCAATGTCCCATTACACAGTAAATGGATTTAATTTTTTCACCGAAGAATACTCAGAACGAGAAAAACAAACAATAGTGGTGTTTGGGATAAGGGTGATGATGATGTTGATTACTTTGGCATCATACACCAAATCTTAGAACTGGAGTATGCTGGTTTCCCAATAAAAAAAATTATCCTCTTTCGCTGTAAATGGTTTGATCCAAGAACAAGAGGCACAAGAGTACATAAGGTGTATAACAACATTGATGTGAAGCACAATAGGTCATATCCTGTTTACGATCCATTTGTTCTAGCACAAAATGCTAAACAAGTGTATTATGCTCATTATCTGTTGCGCAGTGATAAGTCTGATTGGTGGGCTGTAATCAAAACAAAGCCTATAGGATGGGTAGAAGTTGAGAATGTGCTAGAGACTACGTATCAAAATAAAATGCAGATTGATCACCAGCTAGTGGACATTGACTTAGTGGATAGTTTGAATCACCCAAAAAATATATTTGAAGAAGTTAATATTGCAAAAGAAGAGGTTGAGTGGGTAGGAGATAAGGAAATTTCTGAAGAGGGTGAATGGTTTAGTGGAGAGTCCTTCAGGAGAGGAGGATTAGTTTGTGTAGGTTGTATTTATTATGTATTGATGTTTGTATGCTTTGTACAATATATTTACCTTCATGTTTCTTGTTTAAGATTGATATGTAATATATTGTTTAAGATCGTTGTTTTCACTTTTTCAAAATTTATATAGTAATAAAAATATTCTTGTCTATCTCGTGTTGTTGGAGCGGTTTGAAATGTAAATTAGTAACTTGAAATTAGTTACTTGGAATGTTTTCTTATATATTCATTTTGTAAGAACTAACTACTTGTTAACTTTACATAATTTAGATGTTAGGTAAAGGTGACAAAGGTAAGGGAAAAGTTGATCCTACAATAACAAAAAAAAATAACCTCCGCCTTATAGACGACTGACAGGTATTCATATATCTGAGGGTCGGTTTTCTGACGCACCAGCACGACCCTCATATTCTAAGTCATCTCAACATTTCGGTTCCTGCTTCTATGCATGTGGAGCCACTTCATGGGTCTACACCGACTCATTATACTCCTACCACCGTGCCACCACCATCACAGTACTATTGGACAACTGCTAGCACATTCGGACATCTACCATCGTCAGTACCCTTCTATAGTAGTCACCCACGTTCGCACAGTGATTCTGCTGGATCTATTGGGTTGTCGAATCTTTATCTTGGAGGCGCTCCATCTGGTGCTTCAGATTCGCCCACGCCAGTGCATCCACCAGTACTTGCTCCGTGGCCCGAAGACAAAGATAATTATGGGAGACGTTATCTTATTCCATATGGAACAGGATAAGATTTCTAAATATAATAACATTATTCATTTTTTCATTACTATATTATTATGCTCTATGAAATTACTGTTTGATCTTGTGCTGGAGTTGGAAAAATTGCGAGTAAATGCATTTGTCGGCACTTCAACAGCTACTGGACCAGTTGGCAAAAGGTTTCAGAAAATGACAGAGAAAGAATGTTTAAAGAATTTCATGTAAGGATTTAACTTATCGACTACTTAACACATTGTTAGAACAAAAGATTGAATATTATATTTTTGTTTTTGATGTAGAATATTACTGGTGGGATAATTCAAATAAATGTGCTATAAGGAGGAATTTTTAAAGAAGAGCTAGATCCAGATCTAACGGTCTGTTGGATTATGCCAGAATCAACATGGTACGACTATCGTTTATACTCGAACCCAATTGGCAACAGTATATTCGCTATTGGAATAGCAAAAAATACCAATTGTTGAGAGACAAAGGAAAGAATCATCCAAGGGTGGCTCTCTACATACTGCGGGTGCAGTTAGTATGATTGTTGTGGAGGAAAAAATGGTATGTAACTTTTACAGTTTTAATTGTTTGTTTCTATTTAAATTTTTAATTATTTGAAGATTAATAATTTTTTCATATGCAGAAAAAAGAAAAGGGTAGAAAAATATCCTTCGATGAGGTATTCGAGGAGACGCATGTGAAGAAGAAAAAGAACCCCACTAATGAAGATGTCTGGGTTGAGCCTCGTGCAAAAGCTACTCGTGTAAGAATCAAATTTTGAATTTTTTTCTCAAAGTTGATATTATTCAAGTATAAGTACTTTAATATTTTTTTACTATTAATTTTAACTTTACTTTGAATATAGGATAAATATAAACAACTCCTTAGTGAGTTTCATAGTACTCAGCCTCCTGAAAGCCAGGGTGACCCAATACCCCAATATGTAGAGGAGGAGTTATGAGAACAAACTGTGGGTCCTGCAGTTAGTGGCCATTACTACGAATATCACATAAATTATTTTGGCGATAATGTTAGGCCTTCCTTCGGCCCTACATCCTATACCTCGTCAGTTGATAAAGAAACTGTTGAATTACTAAAAAATACGCTTTCTAAACCCACTGAGGAGTTTGTTGTAGTGAGAGAGAGGGCGCAGAAGAAGGAGGAGGAAACATCATCATAAATCAAGATGCTGCAGGAACAATTTAGCTCTTTTATTCAATCTGCAGAGATTATTGCTCTATGTCCTGGTGATGCAGTTTGGGCTGCAAAAGGTCTAAGTCCACTGGATGATATCAACACAGATAAGGAATCAGATCCTGCGTGTGTGGCTGCGGATGCAGAAGACGAAGACGAAGACGATGATGATGAGTGGTAGTTTTTTGACTTTTGTATGTGTTGTAGTTTGGATTTGGAGATGAATTGTAGTTTTTACATTTTTGTATGTTTTTAGAGTTGTATTGTATGTTAGTTGTGTGGGAATACACTTGGTTTGTTGTTGTTGTTGTTGTTGTTGTTGTTGTTGTCGTTGTATTGTATGTTGTTGTTTCATTTGTTTAGCTTGTTGCTTTTTATTTTTTAAAAAAATTCCTAGAAAAATCGAGTTTAAAAAAAATGACCACAAGTGGTCGGTTTTTTAAAAAATATTTACAGAAAACCGACCATAAGTGGTCGGTTTTAATAAAATTAATTAATTAATTTTAAAATAAAACCGACCACTTGTGGTCGGTTTATTTTGAATTTTTTATTTTTAAAATCATTTTTTCTATTTCAATAAAATAATAATAAATTTTAAATATATATATATTTTTCTTAAAAAACCAACCACATGTGACCGATTTTTAAAAACTTACCACATTTTTACCGACCATGCATTTTGGTCGATTTTGTGGTCGAAAATTCTTAAAAACCGACCACATATGGTTGATTTTTGTGATCGATTTTCCTTTTTTTTTAGTAGTGTCGGTTTTTGTGATCGTTTTTTTTTTTTTTTAGTAGTGTCTTATATTTATAAATATTAATAGTGTAGGATCACTTGGTAACAAGCCACCTGGTAACAATTTTTTTTATCCGATTAAGTGCACAACACAGCACAGCACAACACTTACTTTTATAACTTGCACAACACTTACTACACATTTTTTATCCGATTAAGTGCACAGTACATTCTCCTCTTCCTAAACAAGCCATCTGGTAACATAGCTTACCAAAACAGTTTAGGATCTCTGTCTTTCTTTCAAAAGAAAAACAAAGGAATTACACATATTTGTTTTTAAAAAACAATGGTCGGATCTAAAACGCGGTGGTGCGACTAAGCAAATCAAGTCTCAATTGTGGCGCGACTAATCGGAACCAAAGCTTGTTGCTTCTAACTGGATCTCCAAAATTTTCGATTACATCTGGTTATAAACTTTTTCTAACAGGTATGTTTATATACAATTTTTTTCAAGAGTTTTTCACACTTAAATTCAGGATAATACATACAAAATTAGGACAATTAACCTGGCTCTAATGCCATTGATAGAAAATTCAGAGTAAAAATAGTGTGTACCTTAATATGTTGCCGCGAAAGTCGTTAAATTTGCTATTGTCGCCCCAAGTCAATTTTTCTCTCTCTTGGAAACGGAGTATTATTTCAGAACCAATAAAAGAGAACTTTGCTTCACATTTTCTGAAAATCAAACTTCCGCTGACTAGTCTTTTCAATTCTTATATAAATTGGAGGTTATAATGGCCTTTGTATGTCCTCAAAAAGGCTTAAAGTCCGCATATTTTGATAACATGAGGTTGTTCAGTTCCTTCATTATAATTATTACATGGAGTTGTTTTTGTTCAGCATCCATTGTCAAAATAGATTTGAATAATTATTTAAGCTATGTTTTCAGTTCACGTGCTGTCATTTTCAAAAAAAAGGAAAGGTCCAGTGCTTAATAGCAAAATTTTAAATCTTAACCATTATCCTCTGTGGAAGTCGTGTCTGCATAGGTGAGGATTATTGGTCAAGTGCCTTCCGGTTTGGGGTTTGGGAGAGGGCCGCGGGAAGGATGGGTCCCATCTGACGGGCTACTTGTTTTTAATACAGTGCAATCGTGAATGTCAACCATGAGTTTTGCATTTCTTAAGATAACATAATGCGAGTTGAGAAGGATTTTAAGGGTCTTCCATTCACTCACTTGGTTTGAGAAGCCTCATTACTGGTTTTGAAGACCAGTATGCATATCCAGATTTTCTTTTTGCCCGACTATGCATAAGGACTTGTTCAAAATATCATTGGTGGCTTGGAGAACATTCATCTTCCTATCATAATAACAGACCACATTGACAATTATCTGATGATTATTATATTCTCATACTCACCGCGTAGCTTATGTCTTCACTATGTATACATAGAATTTCATCCTTCATGCCATTAGTCAAGTAAAACACTAGAGCCCTCTTGTTTTGATTCGGTTGCAAGAATAATATATGGAGTTCATTCAAGTGCTCAGTTTTGTGTTTCGGAATGTCCAGTATAGCCCTATGGATTGCGAAATTTTATATTAATTCCATTAATATGTCCTAATGTTTTAGGTTGTATAATGCATAAATTGGATCATATCATGAGCAAATAAAGTGCATTTCAGCATTTGTATGTTTCATGTGCTTCTAAAGGTTTTCTGTGCTTCCAAAAGTTTTCTTACACACATTTCAGCAGTATATATCATAGCTAAACTAAGTTGTCACTTTTTTTTTTAATGAAGAAAAACCTGGGGTCTTGCGAGTTGTTCCAAGCAAAACACTCCTTTTACATGGAACGGAGCGCATGTGAAAGCCAACTCTTGTGACTTGATATATGTTTTAACACAGTGGGTTACTGTTGGGAACAAAATTAAGTAGCATTGTATTATATATGTATAGGGAAGTTTGTTTCGCCGCTATAAACTTGGTGATGTCATTCGTGCTTAAATAAATGAAAGTAAAATGTGTTTAATATGTGATAACTCGGCTCTTGTGTCCTTCTGGAGATGGGTTAGTGATCGTTAAGGCCGTCTCCCAATTTATTCTTCCCATCCGTAATTGTAATTTTCGTCTTCCCTTTGTCTATGATTTGAATATTTAGGAAATTACATGGAATGACTCTCAAGTGGGAGATTTAGTTTTTTTTTGTACTCCATAAGAAAAGTGTTTAAAAATTATTCTTTTTGTATAGTACGAGTATATTTTTGTCCCTCTATACCTCAAATGTTTTTAAAACTTTTCATATTCTCTCTCAACTTCTATTTTTATTTTCCGTTTTTTGTTTTTCTTTTATTTTTTCCCTTGCTTTAATTCATTTGTTTCAATTTTTATTTTTCTTGTATTTTTTTTCTCTTTTTTCCCTTCTCAAATTTTTTTTTTTTTTTTATTTCTCGTTCTTTTTTTTTATTCAATTGTGTCGACCTTTTTCTTTATCATTTCTCATTTTATCTTTTTTTATTTTATTTTTCTCAAAATTTATTTTTAATTTTTACTTCTCATGTTTGTTTTTCTAAATTTTATTATTATTATTATTATTATTTTGCCTTCATCTTTTTCTTTTTTTTTCTCAATCTTTTTTTTTTCTTTTCTCTATTTTGTTTCTTCTCTTTTCTCTCTCTCTCTTTTTTTTTTTTTTTTTTTTAATTTTTCAATTTCTATTATATTTTGTAATAAATAGAAAATTAGATAATCTGAAAGGAATCTTCTTTCTTGACATTAAAGTAAATTTAAGGGCATGACTTGTTGTTTGAAAATCCTTTAGATAAGTTTTGTCTCTAAGGAAAAAATTATAGAACATCTCATAAATTAAAACACGATATGGTAGTGTCAACTCCCAGTGGCGAATTCAGGATTTAGAAATCGTGGGTGCTCGAAAGGTTCAAACACACATATTGACGTCCAAAGCTTTAAGGTTCCGTTTGAAAACTAAAGCACCCAACTATCTCCATGGCTTACTATATGTTTTTCTAAATTTTATATTCGATTTTATATATGTTTATATAGTTATACCTAATCTGCATTGAAATTAATGAGTGTCAGAGCATTAAAATTTGGCTATAGGTCCGTCCCTCTCAACTCTTACACATGGAGTATTTTTGAACGTGCATGGACTATGTTGTGCCTCTAAGACAAGAATTATAGAACATCTCATGAATTAAGACATAATGGGATAGTGTCAACTCTTGCCCATGGGGCATAACTTGTGGCCTAAGTCTTGCCTCTAAGGCAAGAGTTATAGAACATCTAATAAATAAGACACGATGTGGTAGTGTTGACTCTTGCCCATAAAACGTAACTTGTTGTTTGAAAGTCCCTGGACTATGTCGTTGTAACGCCTTAAAAATTTGTCCCGAGACGTCACACGGTGCTTAGGACCACAAGTGATCCCAAGCTAACCTTTCTACTGGCATAACTCATAAGCAACTGAATAATATGTATAAAATGACTGAGTTTACAACGCGGAAACATAATAATGGTGGAATCTGTGAAAATACAATACTGACTCTAACTGAAATCTGTAAAGCCTCTACTATACTCACTATAGATATCTTGGACGTGGCCCCAACTATCACTAATCAATACATGAGAGTAAGGAAGTAAAGTACATAAATAACATCTAACTAAAGTCCCCAAAGTAGGAGGACTCATCATCTGCTGGCTGGAATCTGCAAGCTGTTTAAATATGGTATGCTTGCTACAACTCGTACCTACATTATGAGACAATGTAGCACATAGACATATATGTGGATCAGTACTTTGAGGATGTACTCAGTATATGGGGGCGAATGTATAAGGAAAACATAATATCAATCATCATAATTTGTAAAACAATGCATGCTAAATGTAAATAACTCACATAAGCTGGAATATCTGAAATACTGAAATATGCAGCAATAGGAAGCAAAACATACTTTATAAATCCTGTGAGCCATAACATTTAGTCCTAAAGGCTGAGCTTGTATTCTCTCTTTAAATCATCATGTCTAAGTGTAGAAAGGACTCACTCTAAAATCTAAATTCTAAAATCTGAAATCTGAAGTTACTATCTTTCTTTAAAACATAATCTAAGTAAAATTTGTGAGCCTTTACACTTAGTTTTCTAAAAGCTTTTTTGTTACTCTTTCTGTTCTAAGATTTGTAGTCTGAAAGGAAACTCTTTAAAAACTGTTCCGAAAAAGGAAATACTTTATCTCAAGACTTTAAGAATCTTAAAACCATAGCTTTCAAAACATATGCTTTTATCTTAAGGCTTTAAGCCAATAGACTATTTTAAGAGTAGGAGACTTTTTTTTGGGAGGTTCTTCTAACCGACATACACCATGTGAGCATCCATGGAGTCCCACGTCTTGCCCTCGTTAGGTAGGGTTGTTCTACCCTTGCCATCAGAATAGAACTTCTTATCTTAAGTGATCACAATCTTAGTCATCCATATAGAAGTGGGAATAATCTTAATCCTACGATGGCATGTAGTTCTGGGGTATGAAACCTTGGTAACATACCCATCTCGGTGCTAAATACTACTCTCATTCTTATGCTCAAAATCTTAAGAAATTCACTTCAAAAATAGCATAAGGGTTTACAAGAAAACCAATTATGCTTTTTCTTTTCTTTAAATCTCAAGTAATATGAACAAAGTAGATTCTTTATCTTAGCTTAGGACCAAAAAGTCAAATCTTTATAAAAAATCTGAGAATAATCTTATCATAGGGTGCTCATAGCATAAACAATCTTGAAATAGCAATCTTTAATTAGGGCTTAATGACCCATGCATCAATTTCATGTTAAAACTTCATAACATTCATGCTTTGTAATGTAAACATTGATAAATCAACTCAAAATCTGGAAATTTCTGCAATATCCATGAAAGTATGAACATAATCATGTAATTCAACTTCTAAATCATTGGAAATCTCATAAACTTGTAAATAACAATAATGGGTATAAACCCTAACTTTAATTTCATGAAAAAAAACATAAAATTTCAGTAAATTTGTAATTAAAATAAGTTTGGGCACAAGGATGAAAGGATTATCCTTGGTCATAACCCCACATACCTCAATTGATGATCTTAGATGCTAAAACTTGAATCTTGGATCTCTATTGATGCTTTGAAGATGAATTCTTGGAGTTCCTGAGTTGGAAATCCTTAATCTTGAATTACCTTGGAGAATTAATGGAGGAAAATGGGATTTCCTTGGGGAGAAAGCTTTGATGATCTAGGGTTTTGTTTACCTTGAGAGAGAATGCTTTGATTTGGGAAAAATTCAATAAAGAATGACTTGAGAATGATTTTAAGGATTAAATCTCATATCTGGATGAAATAAAACTATGGGAAAAGGCTAATTTAACCCTGGACGAAGCTTTTAATTTTTGTCAAAATTTTCCAAAATAGGCACCTAGCGTGACGCGTTGTGATCACGTCGGGCTACTGGACATAGATAATTGGGAACTGAGGGCTTGGCGCGACGCGACGTGAAGAAATCGTGGTGCCCTTTTAAAATGTCATTTTGACCACCAACGCGATGCAGTAAGATCGCGTTGGGCTACTGGATTTTAACAAATGGGGAAATGGACCATTTCACGATGCGCCAATATTGTGAAGGTCTACTGGAATCGACGATTGCCATTGTTTCCTTCTCTGCAACGCGCTGAGAGTCCAGGTGACACACTGTTAACTTAAAAATGTTCTAACTTCTCAACCGAGTGTCGGATTTGAGCGAAGTTGGTATCGATGGAAAGCTTATTCAATTTTTCACACAATGGAAAGTTGAAATCTTAAAAATTCCACATGGAATAAATATTATTTATTTTAGAAGATATTTCTTAACATTCTAGGAACGAATTTAAGCTAGGAAAATATGGGGTATTACAGTCGTTCCTTTAAGCTAAGAGTTATAGATCATCTTATAAATCAAGACATGATGCAGTAGTGTCAACTCTTACCCATGAGACATAATTTGTTGTTTGAAAGTCCTCAAATTATAAAACATATCATATATCAAGACACAATGTGGTAGTGTCAACTCCTACACATGGGGCGTACCTTCTTGTTTGAAAGTCGGTGGGTTAAGTCATGATGCTAATACAAGTGTTATAGAATATCTCATAAATCAAAACATAATATGATTATGCTAACTCTAGATTGTAATGACCCTTTAGGTCATTAGTCGTGTTCTTGCTTTTTTTGGCTGATAGAGATCCTCCATAGCCATCCCAAGTCATTAGTGACTGGCTGGAATCGATAGTTCGGTTACCTAATGGTTCGTTTGGTTTTTATTACCACTTTTCCAATTTGAAGTTTTCATCGGTTCCAAGTGCCGTCGAGTAAAAACTTCAGTAAAATAATTTTGAATGCAAATTTTGACTGTGCCAGCAGCTATGTAATATCGATTTTAGGTAAGTAAACCTTTAGTTTGGATCCCACAACACCCGAGCTCACTTTGACCCATTAGTCGAAAAGTCACGAATCGGAATATATGGATGTGAGACCCACAAGTGGCCTAAATGACCTCGGATGGAAAATCCGACTTCACCAATGCGCCCGGAATGTCCAATTTAGTGAGGTTACACAGTTTGTGAAATTGGAGTCCGAATGAATCCGAGAGGTCAAAAACAAGTTTTGACCTTGCGGGCCCATTTAAGCTTGTATAAATGACCCTTTTGGCCAATGTTTTTGGGAATTATTCATATCTTTGAGAACCCTAGCAGCCATGAGAGATTGTTGACTAAAAAATAAGTCTTCTGGGTTATTAGGAGCTTGAATAACTTGTGTAATCCATTTTGATAAAAATCTAAGGTAAGATTCCTTTAAATTTGGTATTAATTTCTTGATTTCTAGACCCAAAAATCCTAAGTCTTTGAGGCTCATTTGTAGCCATGCGAATGTGATTGATTTACTCAAATTTCTTGATGGTTTTAACTCCAAAATGATATTTAGACTATGGATTGGTCTCGGGAACATATTTTTTGAAGGTGGGGCCCACTTGGGGGTTTGGTGTCATTTTGGACCCATGAAATAATTGTACCATATTGGGTGTTGTTTTTCTTGTATTGATTCTTAGATTATATTATTGATAGCTTGGCTCGTAGAAGAAGAAACTTTAAGAAAAGGGAGGGCAAAGCTTGTTGGTTCGTGAGCAATTGGACTCGAGGTATGTTAGGTTTACTTGTAGATAGATTGAGCTTGATTATAGTATAATTATTGATATCTTATAAGATTTGGTGGGGTCTTAGATAATAAATGGATAATTGGTGATACTTGAGATTAGTTGATTATTGCAGGCTATTAAACTTATAAAATGTGATTTTTGACCTTTAGCCTAGAACCTTAGGTAGTTCTACTTATAGTCTCATGAATAGTATGAGATACTCTAGTTACTCTAATAGTTTTGAATGATGTTGTTGGCTAACCTTGAGAGTATGTTGACCTAGATATGACTAGTTATGGAATAGACTTAGTGTTGGGATGACTTAGAAAGAATACTTGAAGAGGATTTTCCCTTATAGGACTAGTAATGATTGATAAGCTCTTATGGTGTGACTTAGATAACCTAGCCTAAATCTAGGTAGAAGTTAGTCATGAAGAAGTGACTTTAGTATTATTGGGAGTTAGAAGCGGTACTTAACCCACCTTAAGCTTGAACTATGTAACTCTTTGGTAACCTAGATACTTGATAAGCGTTTAAATTAGGTTATTGAGATTATAAGGGTTAAACCCAGTTATCGGTTTATGAATAAGGTCGATGGTTGGAAAATGTGTATACTTGATTGGTTGTCTTATTTCCATTTTATGGATAGCCTTGGAAAGATGGTAATTGTGTATATCATCTAGATAATCATACTTATACTTCAGCTCACATATCATGATGATGACTAGTAATAAAATGTGATGGATTATGTATCTTACATCTCTATTACTCAATTATTATGAACTTGTGTATGTTTATTGATTTGGGCTATATATGTGTGTATGTTGTTGTCGTGGAAAATATTGATACTATGATAATGCCCAGTGAATTCAGAAGAATTATTGATACTATGATGATGCCCGGTGAATCCGGAGGAAATATTGATGCTATGATGATGCCCGATGAATCTGGAGGAAATATTGATGTTATGATGATGCCTAGTGAATTAGGAGGAAATATTGATGTTATGATGATTCTCGGAGAATCCATAGGTAATATTGATGCTATGATGATGCCCGGTGAATTCGGAGGAAATATTGAAGCTATAATGATGCCCGGTGAATTTGAAGGAAATATTGATGCTATGATGATGCCCGGTAAATCCAGAAAAATTATTGATGCTATGATATGCCCGGTGATTATGGAGGAAATATTGATGCTATGATGATGCTCGGTGAATCCAAAGGAAATATTAATGCTATGATGATTCCCAGTGAATCTGGAGGAAATATTGATTCTATAATGATGCCCGGTAAATCTGGAGGAATATTGATGCTATGATGATGCCCGGTGAATCCAAAAAAGGTAATGTGTTATGATGATACCCGGTGAATCCGGAAGAGGTTACGACGCCGTGTGGGACAACTTTATATAAGTGCATGTGTATATATGAGAGGTTATGCCATGTGTGGATAACCGTTGATGTACTCGAGACATGATGTCTTTCGTGGTAATTGATACTTATTCTTTGTCACTAATCACTAAATAAGGGGTGTGACCATTGTTCACTCTAATTAGCAACTAGTGATAAGTTAGGTTAAAGATTGGGTTAATTCCACTTGATAGGATAATCATGTGTAAAATTAAGGGCTCACTTAGTAATCTTCTTGACTTAAATAAATGGTTATGTTATGGAACTTCGCCTAGTAAAGTGGCTTATGTGACAACTAGTTGTTTCTAATAAATGGCTATGACTTGTGGGCTAGAAACCTAACAAACTAGTTGGTGGATATTTCTTGGTTAAAATATGAAAACTAGTCCTTAAGGTTATAATATGCCTAATGATATTGGTCTTAGGATTGTATGATGAATAGTTAAGTTGACTTCTAGCATGTGACGTCATGGTGGCTTAAATAACAACTTATATAATGAGGTTGCTAACTAGATAATGGCCTTGAGATAGGTGAATAAATAATGGTGTTGGTAACTTGTAGATTTTCCTTATTTAATGATTAGTAAACTATAAAACTTGTAAGCTAGTGCTTCATGGATTTGGTGATTAACTAATATAGACTAGACCTGGAGCTCATTAATGAAATAGAGAATAAGCGACTATATAGCTATGTTATGGTGATCTCAGTTTCATTGTATATAAATTCCGTTTTGATGATAATTGTAGACCTCAGTAAGAGGCCATGGTGGGAATCTGGAACCGCAGTTTTGGGTAAGTGATTGTGTAGTTGTGCCTTGATATATTGATGGATTGACCTTTTGGTGTACTCTCCAGTGGTACGAGACGTCGTGATGAGTTCTTTGTGGTGTTCTTTTGCGTGTACTTCCCGACGGTATGAGACGTCGTGGTAAGTTCTTGTGCTTTATATTCTAACAATGGTTGGTGTTGATTATGGTAAATACATGGTTGTTATTTTATATATGTGGTTTTACGCTTCCTAAATGATTACTCATTTGTATGACGATTAAGGTATATGTTGATATGATACATTATGCTATTTCCCTAGTAGATTAGTTATATTATACAGTGATATCGAAGAAGGTTCAGGTTTGATCTTATACCTTGACTTTAAGTTGTTGTCTTACTTTATATCATCCTTATATTATAATTTAGCTTAGTCGACAGATGATGCCTCCTAAATATCCGTCTTTTCATACTCATACTACACTTTTGTACCTTTTTGGTGCAGGCCCGAGTTCTAGTTGCCGCCATTGAGTCAAGATCGTGTCGTGTTTATCATCAGGAGATAGGGTAAGCTCTTAGAGTTTGAGTTGCCCTTTTTTCCCTCTATCCTTATTCTGTCTTTTGTATTTGAGATAAATGTATGAGATCAATTAGGACTATTTAAGCTTATTAAACTTCGATTTGTAATTTCTGTTGTCGGATTTAGAGTTGCTCTTGTACTTATACTATCAGGTCATAGGATTGGTATTCGAATGTTAGTTGTTTCATTTGTGGAAAGTTGTTATATTGTGCTGCTACATAGGGTCCATGTTCGACGTTTCTACCAAGGTAACCAATTGCATTAGCTTCGGGTTACGGCGTTGGCTTACCTATCGGTGGATTGTGGTAAGTGCAATCATGACTCAGAAATTATGTCGTGACAAATTGGTATCAGAGTCTAGGTTTCACCGGTATTATTGGTACAAGAGCAAGTGTCTAATAGAGTCCCGCGGATCGAAACGTTGACGTCCGTTTCCTATCTTCGGGAGGCTATGTGACATTCTTAGGAGTCTTTTATTTTTTTCATTCATATCGTGTTAAGAGTCTGAGTTGGTTTGTAGTATATTTTCAATAACTCAAAATTGGTTATGGGGGGTGACTTAGGAGCTTAATTATCAAATTGTATCGCGATTATCTTCATGATTAAGATTAGAATTTCTTGAATTCATGCTTTAATTTCTTCATTTGGACCCAAAACCCCAATTTAGCTTAGGGCTTGATTTTAGCCCAAAGTATGCTTAGTTTTCACACATTCTTTGAGGGTTATGATTCCTTGTTCACATGTGAACATTGGGTTGGCCTCGGAAACTCGTTTTCTATATGTGGGACTCACTTGGGGTTTTAGTGTCATTTTTAGACCCGGAGCATAATAGTGCAATAGGGGTATCATTAGACTCGTATTAATGAGTAGATTATGGTTTTGATAATGTGATGCCATTTTGAGGATTGTAAAGTAAAACCAGCTCATGTGGTGCATGAAGTGAGGTTTTGCGATTTGGCCTTGAGGTAGGCTTCTGTCTGTTTTTTTCATAGATGATGTGTGATATATGTTGCATATGAATATAGATGTTAGTCTTGATTATGAGTAGGAAAACTTAACCTTCATTGTTGATGTTTGAGGAATAGATGAGGGTTTTGGACCCAAAAGATGGCATGTTTATGACCCTTTTATATCCTATTGCGTTACCTCTTTAGCTTAGATTAGTGATAGCATGGATATGATATAATGCTATGTTTGGAATATGATTTTAGCATTTGAACCATGATTTGTATATTTAGCCTTATTGGGCTAGTGTGGTAGTCTTGAAATCGTAAGTTGGATAGAGTTAACTTGAGTGTCCTTGTTTCTAGTCAAAGTTGTTATCTTAGGCTTGAATATGGCTTACTTGACATCTAGAAGATAAACTAGATGCCTTAGCCTAGTTTGGGGTATAGTATGCTTATGGAAATTGTGATTAGAAATGGGATCGTTCGGCCCACTTAGGCCTAAGCTTGTGTTAAGTCCTATGGACTTGGTTGTGGATGTTAGACATAGATGGGGCCAGTAAACCTTAGAATAATGTTACTTCATAACTTGGTAACTTGTATTGATGTTCCCGGATTGATATTGGGCATTTAGAGATGATATTCCTCCTAGATACGTTATGTGGACTATACAGATGTTATTTTCTCTTAGACTTGATGATTGGACTATAGAGATGCTATTTCCTCTTAGACTTGATGATTGTCCTATAGAGTTGTTATTTGCTCTTAGACTTGATGATTTGCCTATGGGGATGCTATTTCCTCTTAGACTTGATGATTGGACTATAGAGTTGCTATTTCTTTTAGTCATGATTGTTGGACCTATAGAGACGATGTTCCTCTTGGATTTGTAAATTGTCCTAGAAAAGTGATATTCCTTGTCATGTTGTATGGCCTATTGATATATGATATCCTATAGACAATTACATGCTATCTATATTTATCCTCCTAGATGTGAGATGTCTCTTGTGTGAGAGATGATGATATGCTTATCAATATTTTGCCTCCTATATGTAAGATGATTAGGGATATGCTATGTCTTATAAATATGATTATTGATATGAGTTCTGGATATATGTGTGGGCATAAGGCCATGATTATGATGTTGTGATTATTTTGGATAAATTAATGGTCAAGGGTCGTGTTTTGATATTGATTAAATAGTTGAGAAGTATTTATCATTATAAATGATGTGATTACAGTTTATGAATATAAGTATGTATATATTTGTATACTCATCTCTCCGGTATGAGACAGAGAAAGAAGCAGTATGGTGCTTATTATTTTGAATATGTAACACCTAGATAATTTTTAATATTTATTTTAATATTTTTGCTGAGTATACCTCCTAATCTATGAAGCATTGCGTGATAAAATACTGGTGATGGCATGCATAGATTCGGTACGTTCATGATTATTTACCATTATAAATGATGTGATTATAGCTGAAATATGATCTTATGACTGCTCTTTTGGCTAGACGGTTAAGCTATGTGGTAACTAGTTGTCTATTAGGGGACTATAGTACTTAATGGCTAGGAATCTAATGTATTAGTTATTGAATCTTGCTTAGTTGAAATATGGTAGCTAGCGATGGTTAGTTAAGGAATGATGTCAGCTAATAAAAGATGATTGGGTGACTAGTAGTAATGTGTTGTCTAGTAATGATTAACGGATATAGGATGAGTAGTTGATAATAATAATGGTGGATAAATGATAGTTTTGGTCTCATGATGAACCTTGACTAGATGTTAGATGTTGACTATTAAATAAATAATGGTTAGTTGCTATCCCCTGAATAAGGATAATATTTAGACAAATAACTAGAGGTTACATAATGACGAGCGAACTAGTGGTTCATTACAAATAGTGTTGATTAGCTAATAACGAGTAGTTAGGAAGTAATGTCTAGATAGATACTTTATGTTCATGAGTATATTAGTATATGTTATTCCATAATGGATACTATTGTGATGATATTGATACCCGACAAGGACAGAGGATTCTATTGTGATGATATTGATACCCGATAAGGACGGAGGATATTATTGGGATGATATTAATACCCGACAAGGACAGAGGATACTATTATGATGATATTATACCCAGCAAGGCCGGAGGATGCTATTGTAATTATATTGATACTCGGCAGGGCAAGAGGATATAATGATGATAAGTTGATACCCGACAAAGATGGAGGTTGATTGCGATAATAATGGTCATGATGATGACAATTATGATGATTTGTGATATTTATTGTGTACCTTGCATTCATTCCTACATGCACATCGCCTATCATCAGTATGCACCTCTGTCTATCAGCCGGTATGGGATGGTTGCATGGATATGGGTGAAGAATTTGCCTTATATTGTTGTGTATTGATTAAACCTTTTGAGTCTGGGGCGGTGGGGGTATGCATAGGCTCGGCTAGGTATTTGGTTGTCTAGAGTAGCTGGTTATTCACGCCGTTATTAATATTGTTGTTATTATTATTATGACCATATTATGGCTAGCTTATGACAGATTGGTCATTGTTTCGGTATCAGGATTTAAGGTATGTTTTCTGCCTCTCCTATCTTATAATTACATTATTATGCACGATTATTTTATGCCTATCCATGTGGATTAGAAACCCCAAGTATGATAGTATTTAAATCTTGATAAGTATTATAATGAGGTCTTAAATGAGAATATGATGATATAGGTTATGCTTTGAGATGACCTCATGTCTATATGTATATATATATTGATATACATATATTTCTATATAAAGATATGGTACTACCGTATCTCTCTTCCTTTGTTGTTCATTGTGTATAGTCGCTACTTTGCCTTGTATATTACTATATATCTTTCTTTCGCTCTTTATTCGTATATATACCTGGGATATATGGTCTAGCATTGACGTATATTGAATGTATCTAGAATAAGATAGTTCACCCTAATACTTTCTTAGCCTTGTTATGTTAGACTCTTGGACATGAATAGGATAGTTTTCCCTTATTCTTCTCATTGACTTATTATTTAATTTATGGACTCTTGGGTGTAGTTTTCATTCTGTTTATATGTTGTGTATATCTGCTATGGCCCTTTTGAGATTTTTCGTGTAGTTGGCAAAGTGGCCTATGAGTTATCTTTACCTCTATACTTTGCCGCTGTTCATCCAGTTTTCCATGTCTCCATACTGCAGAAGTATATTCCTGACCCATCTCGTGTGATTAGGTGGGACTCAGTCCAGTTAGATGGGCAGTTGGCCTTTGTAGAGGAGCCCGTTCTTATTTTGGCTAGTGATGTGAGACGGTTGCGTACTAGAGAGATTCCTATAGTTAAGGTTCAGTGGAGGAGGTTTCTTAGGAGTAAGAGAGTGAGATGCGAGCGCAGTATCCTCACCTATTCTAGACTTCAAGTATTTCCTTATCTTTAACTTTCGGGGATGAAAGTTCCTTAGTAGTGGATGTTGTAATAACCCTTCAGGTCATTAGCCGTGTTCTTGCTTATTTTTGATGATAGAGCTCCCCCATAGCCAGCCCAAGTCATTAGTAACTTACTGGAATCGATAGTTTGGTTACCTGATGGTTCGTTTGTTTTTTAGAACCACTTTTCCAATTTGAAGTCTCCGACGATTCCAAGGGCCATCGAGCGAAAACTTTAGTAAAATAATTTCAAATGCAAATTTCAACTGTGCCAGAAGCTATGTAATATCATTTTAGGGTAGGTAGACCCTTGGTTCAGATCCCACGGCGCCCGAGCTCATTTTGACCCATTAGTCGAAATGTTAAGAATCGAAATATATGGATATGGGACCCACAAGTAGCCTAAAGATCTCAGATGGAAAATCTAACTTCACCAATGCACTTGGAATGTCAAATTTAGTGGGGTTACATAGTTTGTTGCGAAAATCGGAGTCCGAATGAGTCCAGGAGGTCAAAAATTAGTTTTGACCTCGCAGGCCCATTTAAATTCGTATAAAAAATCCTTTTGGCCAATTTTTTGGGCATTATTAATCTCTTTGAGAACCCTAGCATCCATGAGAGATTGTTGACTAAAAAATAAGTCTTCTGGGTTGATTAGGAGATTGAATAACTTGTGTAATCCATTTTGCTAAAAATCTAAGGTAAGATTCCTTCAAATTTGGTATTAATTTCTTGATTTCTAGATCCAAAAACCCTAAGTCTTTGCGGCTCAATTGTAGCCACACAAATCTGATTGATTTACTCAAATTTTTTGAGGGTTTTAGATCCTTAATGATATTTAGACTATGGGTTGGTCTCGGGAACTTATTTTTTTAAGGTGGGATCCACTTGGGGGTTTGGTGTCATTTTGGACCCATGGCATAATGGGTGTTGTTGTTCTTGTATTGATGCTTAGATTACGTTGTTTATAGCTTGGCTCGTGGAAGAAGACACTTTAAGAAAAGGGAAGGCAAAGCTTGTTGGTTCGTGAGCAATTGGAGTTGAGGTAGGTTAGGCTTGCTTGTAGATAGATTGAGCACGATTGTAGTATAATTATTGATATCTTGTGAGATTGGGCGGGGTCGTAGATAACAAATGGATGATTGGTGATACTTGGGATTAGTTGATTAATGTAGGCTATTAAGCTTGTAAAATGTAATATTTGACCTTTAGTCTAGAACCTTAGGTAGTTCTACGTGTAGTCTCCTGAATAGTATGAGATACTCTAGTTGCTCTAATAGTTGTGAATGATATTGTTGGCTAACCTTAAGAGTATGTTGACCTAGATATGACTAGTTATAGAATATTCTTAGTGTTGGGATGACTTAGAAAGAATACTTGAAGAGGATTTTCCCTTATAGGCCTAGTAATGATTGATAAGTCCTTATGGTGTGACTTAGATAACCTAGCCTAAATCCAGGTAGAAGTTAGTCTTATAGAAGTGACTTTAGTATTATTGGGAGTTAGAAGTGGTACTTGACCTACCTTAAGCTTGAACTATGTAACTCCTTGGTAACCTAGATACTTGATGAGCATCTAAATTACGTTATTGAGATTATAAGGGTTAAACTTGGTTGTCAGTTTATGAATAAGGTCGATGGTTGGAAAATAAGTATACTTGATTGGTTGTCTTATTGCCATGTTATGGATTGCCATAGAAAGAAGGTAATTGTGTATATCATCTAGATACTCATGCTTATGCTCCTACTTACATATCACGATGATGACTAGTTATAAAATGTGATGGTTTATGTATCCTACATCTCTATTACTCAATTATTGTGAACTTGTGTATGTTTATTGATATGGGCCATATATCTGTCTATATTGTTGTCTTGGAAAATATTGATAATATGATGATGCCCGGTGAATCCGGAAGAAATATTGATACTATGATGATGCCCGGTGAATCCGAAAGAAATATTGATGCTATGATGATACCCAGTGAATTCGGAGGAAATATTGATACTATGATGATGCCCGTGAATCCGCAGGAAATATTGATACTATGATGATGCCCAATGAATTCGGAGGAAATATTGATACTATGTTGATGCTCAGTGAATTCGGAGGAAATATTGATGCTATGATGATTCTCGGTGAATTTGGAGGAAATATTGATGCTATGATGATGCCCGGTGAATTCGGAGGAAATATTGATGCTATGATAATGCCCGGTGAATTCGGAGAAAATATTAATGCTATGATGATACCCGATGAATCTGAAGAAAATGTTGATGCTATGATGATGCCCAGTGAATCTGGAAGAGGTAATGATGTTATGATGATGCCAGGTGAATACGGAGGAAATATTAATGCTATGATGACGCCCGGTGAATCCAGAGGAAATATTGATGCTATGATGATTCCTGATGAATCCGGAGGAAATTTTGATGCTATGATGATGCCCAAAGAATTCAGAGAAAATATTGATGCTATGATGATTCCCGGTGAATCTGGAGAAAATATTAATGCTATGATGATACCCGGTAATTCCAAAAGAGGTAATGATGTTATGATGATACCTGGTGAATCTGAAAGAGGTAATTATGTTATGATGTCGTGTAGGGCAACTTTATATAAGTGCATGTGTATATATGTGAGGTTATGCCATGCGTGGCTGACCGTTGATGTACTCAAGACATGATGTCATTCGTGGTAATTGATACTCATTCTTGGTCACTAATAACTAAATAAGGGGTGTGACCGTTGTTGACTCTAATTAGTAACTAGTGATTAGTTAGGCTAAAGATTGGGTTAATTCCACTTTATAAGATAATCATGTGTAAAATTAAGGGCTCACTTAGTAATCTTCTTGACTTTAATAAATGGTTATGTTATGGAGTTTTGCCTAGTAAAGTGGCTTATGTGACACCTAGTTTTTTTAATAAATGGCTATGACTTGTGGGCTAGAAACCTAGTAAACTAGTTGGTGGATCTTACTTGGTTAAAACATGAAAACTAATCCTTATGGTTATAATATGCCTAATGATATTGGTCTTAGAATTGTATGATGAATAGTTAAGTTGACTTCTAGCATGTGATGCCGTGGTGGCTTAAATGATGACTTATATAATGAGGTTGCTAATTAGATAATGGCAATGATATAGGTGAATAAAGAATGGTGTTGGTAATTTGTAGCTTTTCTTATTTAATGATTAGTAAACTATAAGACTTGTAAACTAGTGCTTCATGGATTTGGTGATTAGCTAATATAGACTAGACCTGGAGTTCATTAATGAAATAGAGAATAAGTGACTATATAGCTATGTTATGGTGATCTCAGTTTCGTTGTATATAAATGTAATTTTGATGAAGACTGTAGACCTCAGTAAAAGACCATGGTTAAAATGTGGACTTGCGGTTTTAGGTAAGTGATTGTGTAGTTGTACCTTGATATATTGATGGATTGACCTTTTGGTGTACTCTCCGGTGGTACGGGACGTTGTGACGAGTTCTTTGTGGTGTTCTTTTGCGTGTACCTCTTAGCGGTATGGGACGTCTTGGTAAGTTCTTGTGCTTTATATTCTAACAATGGTTGGTGTTGATTATGGTAAATACATGGTTGTTATTGTATATATGTGGTTTTACGCTTCCGAAATGATTACTCATTTGTATGACAATTAAGGTATATGTTGATATGTTATGTTATGCTATTGCCCTAGTAGATTAGTTATTTTATACAGTGATATCGAAGAAGATTCAGGTTCGATCCTATACCTTGACTTTAAGTTATTGTCTTACTTCATATCGTCCTTATATTATAATTTAGCTCAGTCGGCCGATGATGCCTCTTGAGTACCCATGTTTTAGTACTCATACTACACTTCTGTACCTTTTTGGTGTAGACCCGAGTTCTAGTTGTCGTTGTTGAGTTGAGATCGTGCTGTATTGATCATCTGGAGATAGGAGAGCTCTTAGAGTTTAAGTTTCCCTCTTTTTTCTCTATCTTTATTCTATCTTTTGTATTCGAGACTAATGTATGAGATCATTTAAGACTATTTAAGCTTAGTAGACTTCGATTTGTAATATCTGTTGTTGGATTTAGAGCTGCTCTTGTACTTATACTATCAGGTCATAGGATTGGTATTCGAATGTTAGTTGTTTCGTTTGTGGAAAGTTGTTGTTATATTGTGTTTCTACATAGGGTCCGTGTTGGACGTTTCTACCAAGGCAACCAATTGCATTAGCTCCAGATTACGGTGTTGGCTTACCTACCGGTGGATTGTGGTAGGCGCAATCATGACTAGAAAATTGGGTCATGACTAAAAAATTGGGGCATAACTTGTTGCTTGAAAATCATTGGTCTAAGTCTTACCTCTAAGGAGAGTGTTACAAGGCATCTCATAAATAAATACACAATTTGATTGTGTCAAATCTTGTCCATGAGGCAGAACTTGTTATTTGATGGTCCTTGGGCTAAGTTTTGCCTCTAAGACAATAGTTATAGAGAATTTCATAAGTAAAAAACATAATGTTGTAGTGTTGACTTTTGTCCAATGTACGTAACTTGTTGTTTGAAAATCCTTGAGATAAGTCATGTCTCTAAGTCAAAATTAGTAGAACATCTCATAAATCAAGACATAATGTGGTAGTGTCAACTCTGTCCCATAGTGCATAACTTCTTGTTTGAAAGTGCTTAAGCTAAGTCTTGCCTCTAAGGTAAGAGTTATAGAACATCTCATAAATGAAAACACAATATGATAAGTCTTGCCTCGAAGGTAAGATTTATAAAACATATCATTAATCAAGGTACAGTGTGCTAGCATCAACTCTTGTCAATGGAGCATAACTTGTTGTTTTGGAAGAAATAAAAAAAATAACAAAAATTGCAAAAAAAAGAAAAAAAAATTAAGAAAAATATTTTAAAAAATCAAAGAAAATTAAATTGAGAGGGGGAAAGTAAAAAATAAAGATTGAGAAAAAAAAAGACAAACCAAAAATAAAGGCTGAGAAATTTTTTAAAAAAACATTAAAAAAAGAATTATTTTTTTTAATAAAAATTAGAAGTTGAGAGGTGAAAAGAAAAAAAAATAGGATTAAGGAGAACTAAAAAATAAATAAAAAGAAAACATAAAAATAAAAGTAAAATAAAAGTAAAATAAAAAAGTTTTTTTTTTTTAAAAAATAAAAGTTGAGAGGAGAAAATAAGAGTTGAGAAAAACTTTAAAAATGAAGTAAAATGAAAAAAAGAGGGAAAAAATAGAAGTTGAAAGATAAATAAGTATGAAGTTGGTTAGAAATATATGAGATATAGAGGGGTAAATAGGTAATTGTTTTATATATAAAAAGGAAGAGAGACTAGTTTTGTAGGACTTTTGTTATGGGAGAAAAAAATAAAGCCACCCATTATGAAGGCTATTTATGTAATTTATCCTTGAATATTACTCCACTAGATGGTGATGGCTCGTGCTTACACGGATCTAATATTAAAACACTCTTATTAGCTAAACAGGCACTGACCAGATATGAGATTCTTGGGGCTTTGAGCTGTAGGTGACAAAAGAGTTTGAAAATGAGGTGTAGGTGACTCAAGTCTTAATAATTGAGTGAAGGTGAAAATTACTTTATTACGGATTAAGAAAGTTGAAAAAGTTTAAAACTAACCCACAAGTTTTTAAATTTACACTTTGATCCAAATGTTAGTTAATATAACGGAAAAATGAAAGGAAAAAAGTGTGTTTCTCTCTCTTCTCATCCATTGTTGGTTTCTCTCTCTTAGCGATTTTTGTGGTTTTGCTATTGTTTATTCATCATCTTCTGCTTCATTATCATCATCTTCTACCCATTATCATCTTCATCTTCTTCTTGTTGACCATTGTTGTTGTTACCACTACTGCTGCTATTTGACCAATTTCTTAGGCCAAATTTTGTATCGTACATTACTTTCCACTTTGACATTACTTCATAGGAGACTTTGGTAAGTCAATTTATAATTTTTAGTTGAATTTTTCATTTGGGTGACTGCTATTATGTTATTTCTTCAACAATAGATAGCACGCGAACATGAATGCACATAAGAAACATCTGTTTAAACATATCAATTATCTGTTGCGACAGATGAGCCATCTGTTGCAACCAAAGACTCATATGTTGGATTTATGTTTATGGTTCTCTAGTGACATAACATGAATCGAACAGATGGGTCATCTGATGTAACATATGACCCATCTATTGCAATAGGATAAATATCTGCTGCAACAGATTAGTAACATATTGTAATAGAACCTGAACTCGATTCCAATAGATGTGTCATCTGTTGCAACAGGGTAAATATCTATTGCAATAGATTAGTAACCTGTTGCAATAGAACCAGACCCAATTCCAATAGATGTGTCGTCTATTGTAACGAGTAAGTCATTTGTCGCAACAGGTTAATTATCTGTTGTAACATGTCACTCATCTGTTGGAATCAGCTTCAAAGGTTTTGTAGTACTGTAACATCTATCCCAACAGGCCCTTCACTTATTGCAACAGATATATTCTGTTGTAACATATGATTCACCTGTTACAACAGATGACTCGTCTATTGAAATCAGCTTCGGGAGCGTAACATAAATCCCAACAGGTAAGTAATCTGTTGCGACTGATCACTTACCTATTGTAACTTATTTTATACCTATTGCAATAGATTACATATTTGTTGGGATTCATGTACGGCACTATGAAATCACTATTAACTTTTTTTAACAAATGACTTTATTTAGGTACCACTAATGGAGGGATCAATAACAATAGGGATGGATTGTCATGGTCAATGGATCGAGAAGAGCAATCAATATGTATGGCATTGGATGGAGGCTGAAATGCTAGAGATGATAGCTATGACAGTCCAAAATGATGTTTTATATGATGATTTTGTGAACTTAATCATCAACTATTGTGGACTGAATTGTCAACCGGAAGAACTCGTCATCAGCTACATGCGCAACTCCTTTGAAAATTAGAGGGTACTACATTTCAAGATAACCGATTAGGTTGGGCTGCATGCTTATCGTAGTGATTTATCCAGGCCGGTTTTAAGAGTGTATGTGGTTTAAAAGATGAGAGAGAATGAGAACCAGAATGTAGAAGAAGAACAACAAAAAGTAATATTTGATGATAGGTTGGATGATCTAGACATGAATATTCCAAATAATGATCAAACACCTACACCCGTTGATGCGACCAATACGGGAGGCAGTTCTTCTTGATCGACACAGTCTGGCAATCTTCAAGACGACGAGACCAGATTTTTCAATGGAATGTCATGTAAGGACAAAAAAGAACTATCTACTACTTTGTTTGTTTCTTTCTTGAAAAAAGATTTCAGAATATAGAAAGTGATTAATTCGAGAAATGTCTTTTGCTACAAATATGCTAATCCGAACCGCAAATGATGGTTGAGAGCAGTGAATTACTTAAGTTCTAACAGATTCATCATTCATAAAAATAAAAAGTATCACACATGTGGTTTGGAGCATATCTCGAGCCAAAATCCTCATGCCACGTCAAAGGTCCTCGGTGAATATTTCAAGAATAGTTTCCCCGATGGCAAAGGCCCTTCTACAAGGGTTATGGCGAATCAACTCTTTATGAAATTGGGTATCCTGGTCAGTTATTGGAAGATATATATGGCCATGGGGATTACCAAGGACTTGGTTAGGGGGACACAGGAGCATGGGTATCCAGTCCTGGATGCCTACCGTTACATGCTTGAGTTCACAAATCCTAAAAGTAAGACGACGTTGCATGTTGATGAAAATAGAAGGTTCAAGTACTTTTTTGTATCCTATGGTGCTTGGATTCAAGGTTTTCGATATTTTAGAAAAGGCATAGCTGTCGATGGTGCCTTCTTGAGGAGCAAGTATAATGGAGTTCTGCTAGCGGCGGCGGCGCAAGATGCGGAGAATCACATCTTTCCTATCGCTTTTTGTGTAGCAAACAAGGAATGTGATGCCTCTTATGGATTTTATGTTTTAACAACTGCAATACTGTATCGAAGATACCGAAGAGTTGTGTTTTATTTCGGATAGGCATCCAAGTATTCCAAAGATGGGTTCAATTTTCTTTACTTCAGCTTGCTTTGGTTGTTGCATCAGGCATCTTGGTGAGAATATTCGGACTAACTTTCACAACGAAAGGGCCGTGACCCTTTTTTATAGAGCAGCTAAAGCATATAGTAGAGAGGAGTTTTTAGACCATTTCAATCAAATAGTGGATATGCATCCCCAGGCAACAGAACATCTCATATGTGTTGATTTTGAGAGATGGAGTCGGACATTCTTTCCGGAAAATAGGTACATTTTTATGAATTTAATGTCTTGTTTAAGTTACAAGTTTAGTATGATGTCGTACTAAGTGATTCTCTTGTATAGATACAATAATATGACGTCAAACATAGCTAAAACAGTGAATTCATTGTTTGGCGATGAAAGAGAATTTTTTATCAAGGCTCCATTTGAAATAATAAATAAGAAGTATGGATAATTTTTTAATGAAAGACGTGTGCAGTTCGAGGATGCAAGAACCCCATTTGTTCTAGAAATGGAAAAATTAATATCAACAAACATCAGTCTGGGGAATAGGTTATTATCTCATCAAATAGCATATTACAAATTCAGTATCACCAGTGAGGGTGATATTTCCATGGTCGATCTTCAAATAAGATCTCGTACGTGTAGAGTTTTTGACTTGGACAAAATACCTTGTCGATATGCTATGGCAGCATTTTGAGCTCAATACAGTGCAAAATATGGACCTAAAATTTATGAGCACTCCTCTCCATATTATTCGGTGGAAAAATATACAATGGGATATAGTGTACATATTACTTCGGTGCCTCCCGAAGAATCTTGGATTGTTCCTGCACAGCTTTTGGGGAGATTAATACCTCATCTATATATTGAGCCAAGAACTATCAAATTGGGAAGAAAGACATATACGAGGAGGCGTGGAATCGGAGAATCATTTCCATTAAGAATAAACAAGTGCTCTGTATATAAGTGCGCTGGCCTTAAAAGAACTACATGCTCGGATCGTAATCCACCATGATCGTTGTAATTGCAAAAACTTGTGTTGTTGTTTGTTGTGGACTTTTATATATTTAACTCATTGTTGTGAACGTAATGTTATCATTTATTATATATAAAATATCTTTTTTAATAACTTGTGCATCAATAAAAAGAGGCAAAACATGAACTAAATACAGTAGACCACAATTACTTTCAACATATTACTCATTTGTTGCAACAGATGGACATTAGCTGGAAAACACAATACAGTTCATCAAACTGGAATGTTTTCCTCCAACAGATGACAAATCTGTCACAACAGATGGATAATCTATTGACAAAAACCGAACCAATGACCAATATGTTCCAACACATGGTCCATCTGTTGAAAGAACTCAAAATCCAAAATTGCTATTGCTGCTGGGTTCAAAATTGCTCCTTACCTCTAACCGTCAACATGTTAAGATGTATGTTTAGAAGAAAAAATAGACAGAATAAAAATTAAATAAGAATTAAAAAAACAAAGTCGACTAAAAATAAACTTTTTATTAAACAAAAAATAAAATACATTGGTATAGATCCGATATAGAAAAATTAAAATACATACTCTAAAAGAAAAAACATATTCAAATTATTATTATTATCATCAGCATCATTATTATTGTCAGCTAGACAATCAACCGACAGCAGCAGGGCCCTCATCAACCTCTACATCTCTCTGAACATCCTTGCTCTCACGGCGACCAACTCCCTCTGCTGGTCGTTAACTTGCCTATAAAGTTCCCGCATGGTGTTGCTCAGAATAGCAATGTCCCAAACAGGATCAGCTATATCTAGAACACGTATGAATTGACAAAAAATGTAAACACAAAAGTAAAGAAAAGAGTCCAAATGTAATACAACGTATACTACCAACTAGTAGATTTACACAGAAAAAAAACTTACCTCAACGAGAAAGGAATATGCTCTTGGAATTGAAGTGGTTGGAGATGTAATACGAAAAGAGAAAATGTAAGAAATAAATAAAAGTGGAGTAGAATGAAGATTAAGGAGGGACCTATTATAGAGGATTGAATCTAAATGTGTTAGAAAAAAATGCATGACTGTTCAGCTCCATTGTATTAATTACATTCAAATAACTGACTTTTTATTTTCTGTGAAAAGTCGCAAATTTTTCTTTTATATTCAAACTTCTCACCTTTTCAAAATGGTTTGAGACTTAATAACAACCGTTATTATTGAGCTGTTGCAACAGATCGTCCATCTATCATAAAAGATAACCGACTGTCATAACAGATTTACCATATGTTGCAACAGATGGTCTGTATGTGCAATAGATGAGACATTTATTGCGATAGATGGAACATCTGTTAGAGGAGATATTTTGATTTCATCTAACAGTTGATTCATCAATTACAATAGATAGGGAATTTGATTCATCAGTTGTACTAAATGATTTACCATCTATTGCAACAGATTGTCTGTATATGCAACAGATGAGACATGTGTTGAAACATATGGATTATCTGTTGCAACAGATGGAACATCTGTTAGAGGAGATGTTTTTTTTCTTCTAACAGTTGATTCATCAGTTGTAACAGATGGGGAATTTGATTCATCAGCCATTTTGAATGTGTTATACAAAAAGTCACGACTGTTTACCTCATTTTTAATAGCCATCAAATGAATAAACATTGTCTGATATTGATGGGGTAGGAAGAATAAGGTGTGTGCAGATGAATAGATCAACTTTCATGCATGGGAGTTATGTATTATTGATCAGGCAATCGTGACAGACACACATAAAGTACAATGATCTTGTGAATATAGTTTTTTATCGATTAGACATTGATCCTTCAAACAAGATCCAGCATTTTACAGTTTAGTTTGGTAGGTGCAAACTGATAAGGTCAAAGGATTCCAAGATGGTGGTAGCGATACCCTATTCCAATTTAATAATGGTTTTGCTCATGTTTATGTATCAAGTTTAGAGAAGGGTTCAAGTTTTTGGCGGCAATGTAAATATCCAATAGTGATTGAACCGATTTTGATGGTGTAATGGACTTTTGAAAGGCCTCCAAAGCCTCGCATTACAGCAAACAAGAATGGAAAACCAATAAAAATTCCCCTGGGCCAAATTTATATGGATTGGTTGCTCGAGGAGACTATTATACAGAAGAAAGTGCTTGGGAGAATAACTGTGCGAGAAGGGGGTGAAGAAGACCATATATTATCTCAGACCTTGTTTAAGAGGAAACACAGGAAAGAAAGTAAGGAACTTCTAGCGAATCTGGCCAATGAAATTGACTTGAGATATGAAAAAACTTAATGAGCTTCAAATGTGGAAGTGTATCCAAATATTAAAATCCATCAGTCGTTATTGAAAAAGAAAAATGCTCAAGAGGACTGGAGCTAGACACTTTGCTAGGGACTGTGACTAGTGAGCGTGGCCCCAATGAAGACCCACAAAATACAGGACCAGAACTCTAAGGAAGCATCCTGGCGAGCACAGAGGATTGGTAAGATTTTTAGTTAAGAATGAAACCTGAACCAACAACTCCAGAAGTAAAAATAAGGGAAGCTAAGGCATCAATTTATGAAGTCTAACTAGCATCTCATGCCTTCTGTTTGTGGTTCTAATCAGGTCAGTGAAAGTAGAAACAAAAAGGTCTGAAGTTGGACAGAAATCCCATGTCTTGTTGTTTCCACTGTCTTTGACCTGACCATAGCCATAAACAGGAGGCATGGGATGTAAGTTTAACTTTAGAAATCACCACCTTGGCTTGATCCCTTATTTTTACTTCAGGAGTTGTTGGTTCAGGTTTCAATCCCGACCGACAATCTTACCACCATTGGTGCTCGCAAAGCTGCAACCTTAGAGTTCTGGTCCTGCATTTTGTGGGTCTTCATTCAGGCTACACTAGCTAGTTGCAGTCCCCGAACAAAGTGGACAACTCCAATCCACTTCAGTATTTTTTTGTTCAAAATAGAATGATGGATTTTAATTTTTAGATACACTTTCACATTTGCAGCTCATTCAATTTTTTCATTTTTCATGTCAATTTCATCCGCCAGTTTTGCTACACTTTTCTTTCTACCCTGTGTTTCTTCTTAAATAAGGTCTGAGTTGATATATGGTGTTCTCCACCTCCGCCTTCCCGCACAGGTATTCTTCCAATCACCTTCTGTTGTATAATATTCTCCTCGAGCAACCCATCCATATAAATTTGGACCAGATCAATAACTATATTTATTTTCATTCTTGTTTGCAGGAGTGCGAGGCTTCGGAGGCCTTTTAAAAGTCCATTGAACCATTAAAATCAGTCATATCACTATTTGAATGTTTACACTACCATTAAACACTTGAACCCTTTTCCAAACTTGACACATAAACTTTATGAAAATCTTTATTAAACCGTAACAGGGTATCGACACCACCTACTTGGTCCCTCAGCCTTACCAGTTCGAACCTAACTATCTTAATGATAAAATACCATATCTTATTTGAAAGATTAATGCCTAATAAGTAAAGAAGGTTATTCACAAAATTAGTGTACTACATGTATGTTTTCATGATAGGCTGATTAATAATACATACCTCCTACATATGAAGTGGTTCCATCTGCAAGCAGCTCATTCCTCCAAACCCATCCTTACTCTAGCCTTTAATGCTGGTCAGGCAAAAGTTTATCCAATTTACTTTCTTTAATCTGCAAACAAGAGAAAAACATTTGATGTCAAATAAGAGAAAAAAAAAGAACATTATAAAAGGGTAACACAAAATTAAATGAATCAATAGATGACCCATCTGATACAACAGATTCCTCATCCATTCATAGATGAGCCATCTGTTGGAGTTGTTCCCCATCTTGTTGAGGCAGAGTAAACTGATGGATTGTTTCCCAATGGAAGTGTTGATGAAGTAGCCATGGGATTTTGAAGGTTGAAACAAAGACATGGACCTTCCAAAAAATACGACCGCTGCCGTGTGCGGGTCGTACGCTCTTGCACACATTAAATGTTTGCTGACCAGCACAGAAATAGCTGAGCCAATGACCTTTCTATATAGCAACGTTGTAGCAAACATGCAAGAGGTATAGGCTTATGAGGTACTAATTGGAAGCTTGGAGCCTGTGTATAAAGAAGAGCCTATGAAATAACAATTTTTTTATTTCAAGTCACTTCACTTTACATACTTTAAATTACATACATGTAGTGGCAATTTTTTTTTGGTCTAATGAAAGTTGAATTTTTACAATGTAATAGATTGTCCATCTATTGTAAAATATACTCTATCTGTTATGACGGATAGTTTATTTGTTGCAATAGGTTGGTCATCTGTTGTATTATGTTGATATTTCTATCTAAGTCTTATTTGTTGCAACTGTGGGAAGACCTGTTTGATAATTTCCATCAGATGACCTACATGTTAAAACATATGTCTAAATTTGTTTGTTATTTTCCAATAATTACACTTGAATATCCATGTGCTCAACAATACCAAACCAGTAGCAAATACAAATACACCATCATAAAAATTTCAGTAATTAGGCTTGAATATCCATGTGCCCAACAACACCAAACCAGTAGCAATAACGCCAACAATGTAGTATCTTCTTGCTCAATTTTGTTTCTCTTTAAAAGCCTTGGCTTTCTTCAACAAATCCCAGATTACAATATTTTCTTGTGAAGGGTGTCATTCTTCATACCAATCAAAGTAATCACATCCACCCAACTTCTATAAAAACAAGAACACAATTACAAAACAATTACTAGTCAATAATTAATCAACTAATTAAATAAAAAAATATTACCTTTGAAATCTTACAAGTAAAAAACCTACGACCTGGATTTTTTTGAGTCCAAGAAGTCTTCAATAGAGCTTCATGACCACACTTACAATATCGAAAATCTTTATCACAAAAAATAGTAAAGATTAGCTCAACATTGTCAAGCTTAGTTGAAAAAATAAAAAATAAATAGAAAAACCAGATTGAAATAATTTGAAGAATTTGGATAAAGAAAAAAAGATGAAAAAGAAAAAGATAATTTGGGAATTTAGAGTTAAATTTTAGAAAGAATATGAATATATAAGACAATGGGGGAAAAATAACCACTGGGGGGCAAATCAGACGCCAAGTCAGCGAAAATGGGGGTTCAACAAGCCTTGGCTGCGTGAATTACACGCGAGCAGCCAACAGGGCAAAAAGGGTCAAACTGAAATATTTGATGCCTATTTTATTTTTGGTGTTTAAAATAAACACTTTCTACTTGATGCCTATTTTATTTTAGGTTTTTAATATGAGCACTATCGATGGGTTTCTCCTTTTTTATTTCAAGTCACTTCACTTTACATATAGTGGAAATTCTTTATGTCTAATGAAAATTGAATTTTTATAATGCAATAGATTTTTCATATGTTGTAACAGATATTCTATCTGTTCTGGAAGATAGTTTATATGTTGCAATAGGTAGGTCATCTGTTGTATTATGTCGATGTTTCTATCAGAGTCTATTTGTGGCAATAGGTTGGTCATCTGTTGCATTATGTCAATGTTTATATCTAGGTCTATCTGTTGTAACAGTGAAAATACCTGCAATAGTGGGAAGACCTGTTTGATAATTTCCAATAGATTACCTACCTGTTGCAACATGTCTAAATCTATTTGATATTTTCCAACAGATGTTTCGTCTGTTGCAACAGATACAATATCTATTGCAATATTTGAATCTAGTATTCCATTTTAATTAATAAGTTCAAATCTAAGGAAAAAATAAAATTTATAGAAAAATAAAATAAATCAAAGCCTTTAGAAATTACATTAAATAAATGAACAAATAAATAAAATATAAAAAAATTGTTATGGGTGCAGATCTCAACAAATACATCAACAATTTAAGTATTGATGCCAAAAATTCCTAAGAAGGGGTGAGGTTATTACTTTGACAGACTCCAGCTATAAATATCTACTCAATATGGACAAGTTGTTCTTCATTCGGTGCTATGAAATTCGGGTTTGGTCGTTGTTAATCTTTAATGCCGCTTGCGTACGGTTTTTGCACTTTTGTTCTCCTTATTTCCATAAAAAGAGTAGCATATTGTCAATATTGTTCAACAGTAGCTTCTACAGTGACATCCACCTGGAAAGACAAAATTGGTCAATGCTAATTATGGAGATAAAAAAAAATAGAAAAGGATAACTCATCTGTTTTAAAAAATCAAACAGGTTTTCCTCCCATTTTAAATTATCCCAAATATATTATATTCTTTTTGCAACAGATGGATCAAGTGTTGGGATAAATTATAACATGAGGAAGACCTGTATGATAATTTTTAACGGATGAACCATCTGTTGCAGATATGACTCATTTGTTTGGAAAAACATTAATGGTAGGAAGTCTTGGTTTATTTTGTCCCAACAGATGACCTATCCGTTTTTGCAAATAGGCCATCTATTGGTACAAATAAAAGCGGTACGTAGATCTGTTTGATTTTCTAAAATAGATTAGACATATGTTGAAACACATACTTTATCTGATGCAACAGGTTAGTCAACCGTTGCAACAAATATATATATCTGTTTGATAATTTTCAGCAGATATGTTATCTGTTAAAACATAGATGTGTCTGTTTGTTAGTTGGAATAGACTATATATATTCACCTTCTTCAGCTAGAGCTACTCTTCTTTGCCCATTGTACATTGCTCAATAGTGCAACACACGGACAGAGGAGTTGCAATTTCGCTTTTTTGGATGCTTAATAATGCCTTGGAAATTACTTTCCTTCTCCTCTCAGCCTTAATCTCTAATGGAGTGGATGGATATAAAATCCTCTTCGATGAAATGACACCCCTCTTAGATGTCAATTTCTTTATAGAAACAGTTAATGCATTAATAGCATTAATCACTACATCATCTTTCGCTTTGCAGTCTTGACATTTGCATGCAGAACATTCGCTGGGAGAGGTAAAATCTATATAACCAGTATGATCATACTCATAATGGTTTATTTTAAAAACTGTAAGAGGAACATCACTAGCCCTAACAGCAGTACCACTACCACCATTACCAACAGCTCCATCACCACTAAGACCATCAATAACAACAAGCCCACCCTCCAAAATTATTTTTATTGTAATGGTTGTTGCTCTAAATAATTCTATTTTTATTTTGTCAATGACCTTAAGATTCGATAAAGTTTTCACAGATCGTAAAGTAAGAAAAAATGGCATCTTCAACTCTCGACTGTTCGGAACAAGCGACAGATGCACAATCTAACATAAATCATTACATATATTAGAATGGTGATTAGATCATTCAAAGAACTATTAATTAAAACAAAAACTTAATTATAATTATACTTAATGCATCCTTCGGGGGGGTGAAGAGATCAAGAAATTTAGCATTTTTATCCGTTTTGGCCGACAACCATCTCAAGATTCTTGGACAAATACTTCTTCTTGGTAGTTCACTTGTTATCTCAAATAAGGAATGGCTTCAAACGCCCAAGCCTATAAAATAATGCCAATAAATCAAAAGTATTATTGAATAAAAAAATGACTCATGTCATGATAAAAGAAATATTTACCATGAAAGCCCATGGAAAGCCATATAAGTTGACTGTCTTTGGCGCTAACGGAGTCAACAAATATTTGACAGTCTTTTTGAAGCTTTCATAACCCCAAGGATAGATGTTAAACGTCTCAAGATCCATGAAGAGCTTTATTAAACCAATGCTTATGTTGTTAACGTCTCTCGCTTGTGCTTCTTTGAGATTTTTTTACCTTTCAACGTTTCTATCAAATTTTTGTTTTTGAAGCTTGGACCAACAATGGACACCAGGTCATCAAGATCACTCGACATGCCTTTGTCTTTTTAAGGTGTGCGGGGTGCTTTTTTTGGATTAGAATAGGTATAACTAGAGAAGGAGAAGGAGGATAACATTTTAGTCCAGTAATTATGGAAAACTCCTTCCAACCAAAACAAATAGGCATGCCACATTAATTTATCCACACCTCATCCACTTATCTTTGTTTTCATACATAAACCTATACTTGAGAAGTTCATATGCCCTTTTCATTTGGAAACAAGCACTGTTGTCCTCCGGCAAATCAAGATATTTTCCAAAGCAGCTGTCCCTAAAATAAGCATCCAATATTTCTTCTCGAAGTATTTTTCTAAAGGCGTCGAAAGATTTTTCCATGGCTTACTTAACCACAAAATCACCCGTGAAATCTGTGGCACCATCGCACTGCATTCTCATAGGATAACGATCAATGTTGAAGGTTTTGATCAACTCTTCAGTGGAAGGGCTATTAGCATTTGGATCATCTCTTTTGAAATATTCCTCCTCCCCGTGTTTTTCATATTCTGCTCCTGATTGAGATAACGTTTGTAAAGCATGCTTATATAGTAGTGGATGTAGCCTAGCTGCTTCACTTGTTCCTTTACTTGGACTTATTTTGGTTTTTGTTCTTTTGGAAGCCATATTATCTAAAATTAACAGGAACATAAAAATATATATATTATAGTTGATTAATGTATCGTTAAAAAAGGATAACAGTTAATCTAACATGCAAAACAGTAAAATAATAGTTCCAATAAATCACACATCTGTTGCACCAGGTAGGTTATCTATTACACCAAATTACTAACTTGTTGCAATGGATGAGTAATATGTTGCAACAATACAAAACATATCACTCATCTGTTGAGACAAATGAATGGTCTATGCAACAGATCGCATATCTGATGCAACATATGAGTGATCTGTTGAAATATTTAACTAATTTATTGCAATGGATGAGTAATTTATTATAACAATACAAAATATATCACTTATCTGTTGAGACAAATAAATTGTTTGTGTAACAGATCGCATATCTATTGTAACATATGAGTGATTTGTTGGAACAGTTAACTAACCAATTATAATAGATGAGTAATCTGTTGCAATAATACAAAATATATTACTCATCTGTTGATACAAATGAATGGTCTATGCAACAGATAACATATATGTTGCAACATACGAGTAATCTATTAGAACAGTACCTATTGCAATAGATGAGTAATTTGTTGCAACAATACAAAATATATCACTCATCTGTTGACACAAATGAATGGTCTGTGCAACAAATCACATATCTATTGTAATATATGAGTGATCTATTGGAACAGTTAATTAACCTGTTGAAATGGATGAGTAATTTGTTGTAATAACATAAAATATATCACTTATTTTTTGAGACAAATGAATGGTCTGTGCAACAAATTACATATTTTTTGCAACATATGAGTGATCTATAGGAACAGTAAACTAACTTATTGCAATAGATGAGTAATTTATTGCAATAATACATAATAGATCACACATCTGTTGCAACATATGAATGATTTTTTGTAACATATAACTAATATTTTACAATGGATGAGTAATTTGTTGCAACAATAAAAATAGATCACTCATCTATTAAAACAGATGACTGGTCTGTGCAACAGATCACACATCTGTTGCAATATATGAGTCATGTATTGGAACAGTTGTCAACAGTCAATATTATTTAGATTTCTTTCAACAGAAGGGTCGTCTATCGTGACAGATGAATGATCAGTTGGAAAAATCAAGACTTGAGCATGTCCTATTAGAATAGTTGATAGGATTTTATCCAACGAGAGGTTCATCTATTGCATCAGATCTTTAATCTGATGGTTCCTCCGTTGTATCAGTTGGTTAATTTGTTGTATCAAATTTTTAATTCGATGGTTCCTCTATTGAATCCAATGATAAATCTGTTGTATCAGATGATTAATCTGTTACAACATATGGTTAATCTGTTGCAACATATGGTTAATCCATTGCATCATATGGTTAATTTATTGTATCAAATTTTTAATTTGATGGATCCTCTGTTGCATCAGATGATTAATTTATTGCATCAAATGGTTAATCTATTGCATCAGATTTTTTATTTGATGTTCCACTATTACATCAGATGGTTAATCTATTGTATCTTATGTTAAATCTGTTGCATTAAATGGTTAATTTATTGCATTAAATGGTTAATCTATTGCATCTGGTTGTTAATTTGTTGTATCAGAAAGTTAATCTATTACATCAGATGGTTAATCTGTTGCAAAAAAATAATAGCATGATTTTGTTCAATAGAACAACAACAATATCACCATTTTTACCAAGAATAAAAACAAATAAACCCAGCAACGGGCGCAACACGAAAAATATCAAAATCGTTGTTTTGTTTGTATAAACACAAAGAAAAAAAATCAAACTTCAAAAAAATGCAACAAACAACAAAAAATCATAATTCACTCCGAAAAGAAAAGAGAAGAAATACCAGAAAGTAGGATTTTATTCAGACCGCATTTCAAATTAAAGCAACAAATATTAAAATTGTTAACCAATACTACAAGATAAGTTGGCTCAAGTTCTTCATTTTCTTCAAAACTAAAAAGGTCATAATTTTTTACCTCTGAAAGAAGAAAAGGGACGACGAAGAATTCAAAGCATCGTGGTCGTAGAGCAAGGCTGTCACGTCTATTGACAGATGAAGTCGAAAACAAACTCAAACCCCAACTATTTATTGCTGGAGGTTGAAGTCGCCGGGGATTGAAAGGAAAAATTTGCAGATCGGTCGGTTGGGAGAAACTGTCGAGAGGGAGAGATGAGAGACTATTGATTTAGATTGAAGAGGGGTGTGGATTGATTTGTATTTTTGAAAAGATTAGAAAGTTTTAAAAATATTAATCAAGTCGATAATCAACTTGATCAAGTTTTCTAATTATGTTTGACCCTTTAAGTTTCTCAATGTCACCAATCCTTCATTCAAGAATTCAATGAGACGTTTCCTTCAATTTTCTCGAGATTCTCATTATCCTTTTCTATAAAACTCATGCAAAAGAACCAACTCTGTAACTTGAAAATTCTTTTTTTTCTTTTGATATGTCTTTACAACTAAAAATTCAGCCGAAATGATTACAGAATTTACCTAGAAAATGTAGAACAAAAAAGAGATAATAGGTGGTTGGTGTAAACTGTACACTTCAAATCTCCACTACGAATTAGTTTTTCCATGACAATTCCTTAGATTTGTACATGCTTTTGCTATATTCACCAAACATAATCACTATTCTTAATATCATGATATGAAACAAGATAATAGAAGAAAAATAGAAATTAAAGATAATAATTAGAGAAAGATAGACACAATTATATTCAAACAATTAAAAGATGTAATGATAAACTAATCAAAATACCACTTAAGTGGATACTAAAAGAACCTAATCTGTTAGAATCCTCAAGAAGATAGTAACCTTACTTGTAAATCCTAGAAAAGTATTGAAAAACAATAAAAAGTTCTCAAGCCCTCAAAGGAGGCATAAATTTTCAATCTCCAAAAATCTAGTGGTTCAACCTTAATAACTAACTATTTGTGCTAAGAGTTAAAAGAAGTATAGAAGGACCAAATTTCTCTTTATTAAATACAAGCTAATTTACATGGTAGACACTTAGTGTATTAAATATCTTCAAGTAATCTATGCTTGACCATTTCAAAAATTTCATCTTCATCCAAAAAACTTAAAATGCTTAAAGGTCTTTAGCTTGACTACTTGTGAAAGGCCTTCTTGAAGTAGAGCCACTTTGATGTACATCATTCTCCCCTTTTTTAAAAGAATATGTCCTCAAATTCATCAAATCATAATTTTACTAATGGCACGATAATCTATATATATCCTTCATGTCCCATTCTTCTTGGGTACTAGAATTATGGCCACCACATATAGACTTAAACTTTCTCTCACCAAATCTTTATTCATAAGTTCCTTCACTTATTTTTACAATTTTTTTGGTCTCTTGAGAGTTGTTCCTATAAGCCATTTTATTGGTATTTGAGATCCCCATAAAAAGTCAATGCCATGCTCTATTCCATTCGAAGGAGGCAACCCACTTGACATTTCTTTTAGAAATAGATCTTCATAATCTTGCAACAAAGAAAAAACAACACTAGGCAAAGATAAAGAGGTTAGTTCATTGTTAGAAAACAAGACATAACCTTTAGATTTAATAAATATGACTTGAGTAGCATACTCAATGTTTAGCTCTTTTATGCTCTCTTTATTTTGTAAAATCATGCATATTTTCTCTCTTTTGATTTTTTTGATTTTTTTGATTTTTTTTTGCTCACCTCTTTTTTTTTGTCATAACTCATTCCCACTTGAGCTCTCAACCTCTCCTTTATCCTGTCTTGAGTTATCATTTTTTGCTTCCTTACTCCTCTTTTTTTCTCTCAATTTTTTATTTTAACTCTCCTATTTTTTGATATTCCTCACTCACTTGAAAAGGAGAAAGAGAGTTAAGAATGTGATTTTTACTATCTTTAACAAATGCATATTTATTTTACCTTCCATCATATTTAGCCCCCACATCATATTTTCATGATTTTTCCAATAGTAAATGACAAGCTTACATTGGTACAACATTACAAAGTACTTCATCATGGTAAATTTCAACCTTGAATTTTATCAACACTCTATTGTTCACCTTGAGTTTACCACATTCATTGAGACATTGCAATCAATAAGGTTTTGGATGTATTCTTGTTGAAAGTTTTAATTCTATCATAGACACACTAGCAATATGACACAACTTTCACTATTAATGGTAAAGAAATATAATTTCTTTTAAATTCTACACCAATTATGAAACAAGCTCTCTCTTTGATGAAGATCTTCCCTTTCTAGAACACTCATACTTCTCCTCACAACAAGAATAAATTTTCCATCATTATTAATTTCTTCTCCATCACCTTCGCTCATAAACTCATCACTATTATCATCCTCTACATGGTTATCTTTAGATTCATCTTCGATTTGATAACCAACATAAATCAATGCAATGATAGTTCTTCTATTAGGATACTCATTTTTTATGAACATATCCTTGATATTTAAAACATTTATTTTAGATGGATTTTTAAGTTTTTCTTTGTTACCTCCATCTTTGTACTCCACCTTTGATTTACCTTTATCCAAATTGAACTTCAATTCTTGCTTTACATCTTTGAGTTTGTTTCGAATGGGAGATGATTTTCAAACTTTCCTTATTTATAGTCCTTGAAGAAGAAGAAGAAGAAGAAGAAGAAGATTTCACGTTGACTTATTTTTCTTTTGATGACCCTCCACCTTGAGTCCAATTTGATAAGCTTCACATACAGTAGAAAGACGATGCAATTTCAATGATTGTATTACCTCCTTATTTAAGTTTGAGATAAATCTTGCCACAAGTTTCACCTTTTCATCATTGACGTTAGCTCGAAGCCTAATATGCTCTAGATCCTCATAATACTCTTCCACACTCTTTCTTTCTTATTAAAGATTGTAGTACTTCTTGAGTGTATTTTATTCATAATCTTGATCCACAAACCTTTTTCCTATATGCCTTTTCATGTCATTACAACTTGATACAAAGTATCTATTCATCAAATCATCTCTTTCATTTTTTTTTCACCATGTAGAATCAAACCCATCAAGGTGACTTGTAGCATAATTTATATTTTTCACTCACATTATTGAGATTATATTGCCTTTCAAGTTTCACAATCCAATCAAGATATTCATTTGGATCACTTCTTTCTTTGAATAATGGAAGGGTAACCTTGATATTTTTGAATCCTCGATTTGCATCATCATTCCTTCCATTGTATTCTTTATCATCAATCGGATACCATCCTCTATTCCCTCATGTTCTTCTTATCCCACCTAACTTTTCTTGTTACACTTGATCATTGACTCCGTAATCATAATTATCATCATCAAAAAAATCGTGCTTTTCAAGGCTATGTTGGGCTCTCATTTGAGTTCTATTGGCTTGTGTTGGAAGATTTCTTTGTTGATTTTTTCCAGTTGAAAGTGTTCCTTACTTGCAAACTTTTGGTAAAGTAGCATTAGGAGAGATGTTATCTTGCACCATATTAAAAGGAGTTGTATCAAGAGGAGTCTTATAGGATTGAAAACCTCAAGTAGTTGCTTTGCTATTTGATGATTTCTCACCCTTCTGTCCACATCTTTCAATTTTTTCTTCATTTCTTCCAATAGTTTTTGAAGCAAAATTTTTATTTTTCTAGAGGATCCTCCCCCCCCAGATCCCCTAATTGAGTCATCGTATCTATAAAAATAAATAAAAAGTTACTAGAAAGAGTTTCTCACCTCTCACTCACATCGTTTTTTTTTCTCTTTTTGTCTCTCACGCTCATTTATCACTCTAAGGTCAAAGACTTTTAAGTCCACCCTAAAATAAACTTACCTCACTCTTGAATAATTCAAGGTTGAGAGTCAACACCGTCAAATAATTCACAAGTGATACTACTTCTTTAAAAAGGAGTGGAGTTTCTATAATCAAGAACGGACAAGTAAAACTAAAAGATAAGAAAACAAATAAGCATGCAATGAAATTAAAGAAAAAAGCATAAAATAATTTGACACGAATAAATTCAATGGACACAAACTAGTTTAACATTAAGTATGAATTAATACTCAAAGTAAACTAGCTAGAATTAACGAGAAAAAAAGAGAATACATATTTGAAAGTTTTGGACTGTTTCATAATTCTCAAATTCATCTTCTTCAATACCCAAATAAATGAGCTTAAATTTGAGATATAACTTTTCCACAACTCTATCAACAACTTTAATCATCAATTTATTCAACCAAACACCAAATCAACAAAATTCATTTTCAAGTTTCTTCTTCAACATGACTTTTACTTTATTTTTTTGAGTCATGTGTTCTTTGTTTTTTTCCAATTAGAAAACAACAACATGTAAATCAAGAAATAATATCAAACAACATTAAATCAAATTCATTTTTTTTATTTTTTCAAAAATATCAAAATTTCAAGACTTAGATTTGTGAAAACAAATCTAATCCAAGCACTGATACCAAGTTGATATGAAACAAGACAATAGAAGAAAGATAAAAATTAAAGATAATAATTAAAGAAAGTTATACATAATTAGATTTAAATAATTAAAAGATGTAATGGTTAAACTAACCAAAACACCACTTAATTGGGAAGTAAACGCACCTAATTTATTAAAATCTTCAAGAAGGTAGTAACCTTACTTGCAAATCCTAGGAAAGTGTTGAAAATCAACAAAGGATTCCCAAGCTCTCAAAGGAGGCAAAAATTTTCAATCTCCAAAAAATTAGTGGTTCAACCCTAATAGCTAATTATTTATACTAAGGGTTAAAAGAAGTATAGAAAGACCAAATTTCCCTTAATTTAAATTACAAGCTAATTTAAATGGTATAAACTTAGTACCTAAAATATCTTTAGGTCATTCATATTGGAACCTTCCAAAGATTCTATCTTCATCGATAAAGCTTGAATTGCTTGAAGGTCCTTAGCTTGGCTTCTTGTGAAAAACTTTCTTGAAGAAGCATCACTTTGGAGTACATCATATTATCATTGACCAATCATCAACATCGAATTGATAACATGCAAAATCAGTCGAATGTTTGAAACTTCAGCAGGCGGTGTGTTAGCGATGCTTCTTCGATATTATAATATTTGATATACTTGCTCAAAGATAGGCTGAATAAGCATCGCAATCATTGGGTCAGTTGAATATATAGAGGGTATAAAATCCCTTATCCAAGAGAGATTTTTCCTTATCTTTGTGCCAATATCACATGACAACTGTTGAAGAAGTGAAAAGAGCACTCCTTGACTCGATGAGAGAAGATTGGAGGACAAAGCCCAGGTAAATAAACCTGGCATAATACCCTAGAAGACAATCAAGAACCAACCACAGAATGCCATCATCACTTTGTTAGCACAATCAAAATGAGGAAGAACAACATTTCATCCTCCCATAATTCATAAGAGGCGCACAATTCTTCTCGGCAATAAGTGCTCTGAATTTTCGTTTACATTTTTCAACAGTCTTGAGGTACTCCACGCTCACAGTGGGATAGTGTCACACCCCTATATTTTTTTCTACCCAACCCCGCTAAGAGGTGGTTTTAGAGAAAAATGATTTTTTTTAATTAAAGTGATATTTTAAAAAAGGATTATTTATTTTACAGAGTCGCCACTTGAAATCGAGTTTGGGTGATCCAAGTCACTTTATTGAATCCCTATCAAAAGAAAATGACTGTTCTTTTTAATCTGCGAACTAAAAATTTGGATCAGGAATCATGTTGACCGAGGAAAGATGTTAGGCACCCCTCGAGTTCCGTGGTTCTAGCACGATCGCTTTAATGACTTATGTCTAGATTAAATTAATCTTTTGGATATAAAATATTTGTTAACCTAGAAGTTAATTATATCCTGCTTTCTATTTATTATAAATTTATTTAAAACTGTCTTATTTGATAATATGTGACATACTGGTAGCAGTGCTTTTCAATTTTATCACCATTATTACTTAACATAATGAAATTTTCGGCTAACAATAACCAAATTCATTCTTTTTCAGTAAATGACTAAATTCAGAATTTAATAAATCTAGGCCTAACACGTTATTATGTATTGATTAATATCAAAAGAATTAATAAGTTAAAAATGTGAAATTAAACCAAGAGCATATGAACATCAAATGTTTCACTAAATGATTATCTAATACTCAATAGATCAAATACTTACAGTTTTACAAATTAATATTCGATAACAAATTATGATGTACTATAAATTATCTAAGAATTACATATATACACAAATTTAAGTTAAATAATTACAAAAAATCCCCAATTGGTAAATTAATTACACAAATCCCATAATAATTACAGAAATCCCTTTATTGGGTATTTTCTCTCTCATCAACATTATACATGTAACAACCGATTTCATCCTTCCGTCTGTTACTCCCTTATGCTCCCATTATCAAACCGCTATTTACTCCATTTTTTAAACCCCTCTTTTTACGGCATACTTGAAGTAAAATCTACTTGTGGTTATCAAATTGTAAGTTATTCAATAGTTAATTATTTTTAATATTGTACTTCATTAATTTTTTTGATTTTTTTTTGTTCAACTTTTTCAAATCAGGGGTTTTCCATTTTTTTTTTGCATGTTCAAATTATAGTATTGTTCAAGCTTATTCAAGTTAAGTAGTTCGTCTTTTCGTTATTTTTCATATGGTACGAGTTAGATCTGAGATTTTCTTGTTTTTAGTTCGATTTTCAATACTATTAACTTAAAATAGTGTTATTTGGTAATGGATAATCCTCCAAGTTTTAATTTAGGAATTACTCAGTCAGATGCAACTGTACAAGATATTCCACTTGGATTTGTTCCTGCTACATTTGATGAACAGGATCCTGATTGGGCAGAGAATCGATCAAAGCACAGAAACGACCCCGTTACAATGAAGAAATTGACAGATAAGGTTGCTTCTAAATCGAAGAAGTCTACTTCAAAAGCAAGGAAAAAGAAATTTGATGATTACGGCCGACCACGTCTGTCGAAGGTATTTACTATGACTGTATGTGTAATTTTAGACATGTATAATATTACACCATACATTAGTGTTTCATCAAAGGAATGTATAATACAGTTGATCTGAAATATTATTGTAAAGGTTATACATTCTAATAAAGCTGATATTATTTTTTGAAATGTATAAGTTACCTCATACATGTGTATTTTATGTTTATGTTTTGGTCTGTCATAATTTGTTAGATGTATACATAACCATCATACATGTAGTGTATAGTTGGACTGAATTTTTTTATAAATGGATTTTCTGTTTATGTTTTGGTCTGTTATAATTTGTTAAATGTTAGATGTATAAGATAACATCATACATTTATAACTGTAGTGTATATGTTGGACTAAAATTTTTATACATTTAAACAGTTTAATTTTCAATGTATAAATAAACCTCATACATGACTAATAATTGTTTAATGTTGGTTTGATTTATTTTATGAAAGTATAAATGAACATCATACAATCAGCCTGTTAGCTAATTATGTCAATGTATAAATAACCCTCATACATGACTAACTGTTTAATTGCCAATGTATAATTAACCCTCATACATGGCTAACAATTTAATTGTCAATGTATAAATAACCCTCATACATGACTAAATGTTCTTTAATAAGTAACCATCACACATGTTTTACTGATTATATTATTTTTCAGATGTATAAGTTAAGATTATACATGTGTTAGTGTATTGTATATTTTAACCTGATACAGTTATAAGTTACCCATCATACATGACTAACAATTGTTTAATGTTGGTTTGATTTATGTTATGAAAGTATAAATGAACATCATACAATCAGTAACTGTTAGCTAATTATGTTATGTTTTTTCTCAGGGCATGAAATACCGAATTGATAAAGTCCCACCACACCCATTGCATATGGGGAGCTTATGTAACTGTGCTTTCGGGGAAGAGATAAAGAAATATTTTGGAGAGAATGTACTGGGAGCATTTAGAAATACGATTTTTGGCATATTTCTGGATTTGCCACGTTGCAACTGGATAGGACAGATTTCAAAATGCCTACTCATGCTTGAAATTCAGCAGGATAACAAAGACGAGCTTCATATTTGGGTACAAGGGAAAATCCTCAAATTCACAATGCTTGAATTTGTCATTATAAGTGATCTAAAGTGTACCGGTAATATTGATGATTATATGTATACTTCATCATCTAAATCAGTATTGATGTCGAGGTATTTTTCCGACAATAAAGGAGTAATAACTCGTTCAAAATTGATAACACAGGTGCAGAATGGAAACTTTGATAACGTTGAAGATGCTCTGAACCTGGAGATATTGTTCTTTGTTCATACATTCATGTTTTCTCAGCATAAGGAAGCACTAATCAGTGTTGCACACTTTCAAATTATTGAGGACGGTTGGTACATTCACTTTCCATGGGGGAAGGTCACATTTAAAAAGTTAATGAGTTCTTGGCAGCAGAATTTCAACACTGTGAAACAGTTATATTCATTAGGTGGAATGCCGCACATTCTAAATGTTTGGATGTTTGAGTGTTGCTCTAAAGTAGAATTAAAAATTGTTGTCCGTCAGAGAAATACTATTCCCAGAATACTGAACTGGTCGGTGCAGTGTATAAGGCGTAAGTATGAATCTTTTATGTCTGCATGTTCACTAAGGTAATTCTTTAACTTTGTACTTATTTTGTTTATTAAATTCATTTCATTTATGTGTAAATATTTTTTTTTTATTCTTTCCAGCATTCTTACAAGAATATACAACCTACAATCGATGAAGTTAGGAGATTGGATTTGTCCTTTTCAAAAGATTTTGAGATATGTGATCCAACAACTTATGCTTCGACATCTGATTCTGGAAAGTTGAAAAGGACAACAGTTGAAATTCAACAGCGTGTTGGTACCATTGCTGAAGAATTTGGTAATATCAGCACTATACCGCCGCGGGAAATCCTTATAAAGGTTGGTTTTGGATCGCCTGTATCGCCTGACCAACCTTTGAAGAAAAGAAAAACTGTCATGTTTGAGCAAGAAAAGCAAGCGGTGATGGATGATGATACATCTGGATCAGGTCATGCAGTACATCATGGATCTGATTTGTATCGTGAAACGCATAAGGATGCAGCAGACAAGGGAGAAATTTGTGTGTCTGAAATTCAACATCATCATCATGTAGAAATTAATGTTTCTCCGCAGAGTCACCAGTCACAAGTCTGTTCCTTCATTATCCACACAGTCTAAAGGGACTTCTAAATCAAGTTTAGATGGAGATGAAATAAAGAATTACATCAACAAATGTGTAAGTTTAGTTTCTTCATCGTACATTTTATCAGAATAGCAAGATTTGTTTCTACTAACTTTTTTTTTATGTGATAAGTTTGCTGAAATGATGGCCGAACTGATTACACTAATATCAAAAATACTTGCTGAGGTTGTCAAAGCATTGAAGAATGAACAAAATAAGCAATCACAGGTATAACAAGTTAATTTCATTATATTTTACATAACGTTGCTGAAATCTTCATACATTCAGATTTTTGTTGTTATACGGGAGGACAAAATTGATGAACAACAACAAAGTCAAGAAGACGGATCCAACAAATAGGAGAGACAACATCAATCTGATATGCAGGTACTTTTTCTCACTTATGTTTTTCTTTTACTATAAATCAACATACTTACCTTATCAAAAAAAAATGTTGTTTGTTTTTAAAATAGCATGAAGATTATGATAAAAGATCACTAAACGATATGGAAGTGTCTCGTGATGAAGAATATAATAAGCAGAACCTTCTTGAAGAGAAACAATTGCTGGTATTTTTTTCCTGAATACTTGTTACGTACTAAACTTGTGCAGTTTAACTATTCATCATACATTAACTTGAATGTATAATGATCAGTTATACATTAAAATTTCTACATTTTCCTTTAGCAAAACACATGCTATTTATGAATTTCTTCTTTAATAATAATGTCATTTACACTTACTTAAACAACATCATTCAAGAATCACTGAAAATGATTTTATGAAGAACTATTAATTAAAACGACTTGTAATTTAATTTAGGATGTGAATGCGGCCAATAAAGACGCAGGTCGTGAGGATAATTTTGAAAATGAGGACTGTTTTGATTTGCAAGCTTTGGAGGTATCAATATTTATACATTTAAACAACCCTCATACATGACTAACTGTTGTTTAATAACTAACCATCACAACTGTTTAACATATTATATTAAATTTCAGATGTATAAGTTAACCTTATACATTTGTTAATGTAGTGTAGATAATATCCTTACACAGTTATAATTTACCCTCATGCATAACTAACAATTGTTTAATGTTGGTTTGATTTATATTTATGAAAGTATAAATGAACATCATACAATCAGTAACTGTTATGTAATTATGTCAATATATAAACATCCATCATACATGACTAACAGTTTAGTGATCTAGACGCTTTCAATATTTTACACATTGTTTAACAGTTGTCTTAATAAATATAATTTTTTATCTACATGCAACTTGGATAATGATAATTAACACATAAATAATAGGATGAGATTATGGCATATGAAGAAGAATGTAGCGATGAAGAGTTGGGAAAGAAGAACATTCCAGATGTAGAAGATTTATCGGTATTTTTATGTCCCTAATATCGTTTTATTACTACTATAAGTTTCTATACACATGTAGTTTCTTCTAAATTCTTCTTATTAGGACAGTTAAATGTACATAAAACATTCAGTTGAATGTATCAAGAACAGTCATACATCCAACATACAAACTTTTTCAATATCATAAAGGTTGTAGTTCATGATTAACATGATACATATTTATGTTTTTATTGCCATAAAATTGTTTGTGCATCAAATATTACATCGTTTGTTACTACTGATATATTTCTATATTCAAATGCACCCATTACATATAGAAATTTCTTATCACGGGTGTTAAACTTCATCAAAAAATTTTACATTATACTTTGAATAAATGTTAATACATGATAATTGTTATTACTGATGTGACAGATAGGTATTTTTTTTTTTTGCTTAACACTTCTTTTTTTTACACAAAAATATCATTCTACGTGTTCGACCTTGTAAAAGTACATATTGGGACTTAATGTTAATTCTCTGGTGCATATCAAATTTTTCTGTGAATTTGAACCAACTGGAATGTATTGATTTTTTTTCTCTACTGCATATCAAGTTTTTTTTATATTGATGTTGTCATGATTTCTAACATAAATGTTGTAAGCATTATTATATTTACACATTCAGATATTATATGTATACATTACAAATCTTTATGTGTTCACGTAGGATGAAGTTGGTTGGACAATAACTGATTCAATACAATCAGTTGTAGATATAATTTTATTTGGTCTGCCAACACCTTCGACTACAAAGTCATTGGATGTTGGTGCTTCAAATGAAATGACCGAAAGACACTGGGACCTTCCATACAGTCAGATTCCACCTGACTTCCCTGATGCTCAGGTTCAGGAGCTTCAAGCGTCAAAAGAAAAAGCACCTGCCAAATGAGAAAGAAAGAAGTTTAGGGTTTTAAGGTCACCATATATTTCAAAGTATGGTTCTGGATCCAAGGATGCAGTTGATATCGATAAAGAGGAGAGGCTGAAGTATGCTTTTGATGGGTACAACGTCAACCAAGATTTTTCTAACGAATTGGTGATTGATTACTCCCAGTGGATTGCCGTAGGATTGCTAAAAACTCATTCTGCCAAGTAAGAAATTTGGAATTATATTTTTGCCTAACAATACTTTGGCATCTTATCTAAATGGTTACTGTCATGTGTAATCAATGATTATTTTACAGGAAAGAGACGGACAACCACTATCGAGTAAATGCTTCTGGGTTAGGTTTTAGATAATTGGACTTTGTCATTGCATACCCACAGTCAAAAAATTGGTTTTACTTGATGTCCGAACGCAAGACATGCTGGAACGATGAGGTAACTTATTCTAACTATTATCCATATAATAAGTTCTTTTGCTGATACTTAATATTCAACAATAGCATAACATAACATACATTAAAACATATGTATAATAACATATTATACATGTTAACCAGTGTATGATAACATATCATACATGCAGTATTTTCCATTATTATTTCTTCAACTTCAACCAACATGTCATGTATAATAGCTGTATATCATACATCTACTAAATAATTAAGGTCGAAGCTACTGATTTCTTTGATTCGTTTTTAATATTTTACCCTGCTTTCACTTGTAGCATTTAGATGTGATCTTCTACCACTTGAGAAAGAAATCAAAGATTCAGTTGGGTGATAATTATAGATATACAACGACAAACTGCTTCTTTAAAACATATGTTGAGAAGACACATGCTCACTATTATCCAGCGGAACCGGCAGTTTACCTATCCACGCAACAAGATTATGCAGAATTAATTGTGGTGGCTAAGAATAAAGATGCTATTGCTAATATAACTCAGGGATTCTGTATGCCTGCTGAATTACCATGGTATATGGTTGATGAGTTATATGTTCCAATTAACTGCGGTAAAGAATTTCATTGGGTATTGGCGGTGATTGCTTTGAAGGAAAGATTAATACGTGTGTATGACTCACTTTCAAGTAAAAGGAAAAAAGAACCTCCAATTGAAATACAAAAGCTTGCAGTTATGCTTCCAACTTACTTGTCAGACAATGGCTTTTATGATAAGACCGAGCAAACTGACTGGCCATCACTTGAAGCTTACAAAGAGAAGATTACTCAGCAAACTGATCTTGTAAATGAAATACCATTTGATGTTGACTGTGTGCAAAATATCCCACAACAAGCGTCTGATAGTTTGTAAGTAAATTACAGTTTATTTTTCATGTATAATAATGTTAGAATTGATTTATTGATTATTATTATTATTATTATTATTATTTGAATTCAGGGACTGTGGTGTATTTGTGTGTGCCTATGCAGAAATATTAAGCGAATGACTACAAGTTCATTCATGTGGGTTTGATTCTGCATGCCAACGTGCACGCTATGCTTCCTTATTGTGGCATTACGGAGTGGAAAATTCAAATGAAGGGTACACAAGTGATAATGGAGATCTGCCTCGACCAAGGAAAAGTGTTATCGAAGAAATTGAAGCAAATGCAATTGTTACTTTAGAGTAGCAATGTTTTCTAATTGTTGGCATTGATAGAACTATTTCTTATTTTTGGTGTTTAATGTTACACATTTCCAGTAATACTTTCTTATGGTTAATGAACCTTTTATGTATGTCTTTTTTTTGAAACAATTGATTAGCAGTTTCTTACACAACACTGTTATGATACGAAGTTTTTCTCAGTAGAAATTGAGTTTGCCTTATATTTTTTTTTTACGACGTGTACAAACAAAAAATAAAAATATATTGCCATTGCATTTGAACACATAATATTTTTACTATAACGTAAAAAAAAAATTCAGGTAAAACTACATTACACTAATTATTAATACGTTAAATATATGTTACACATTACATATAGTATCCTGTTGTCACACTTTATATTTTCTTAAACAAAATTTTCAAATATAGTTTATCAGAATCACTTTTATAAATTATTACACAATTTCATACAATGATACAAATGTATAATCTAATTTATAATTCTTAAATGAACAAAACCATTCTTTATATAAACGTATAACGTGTAACAATTAATATTGAATAGATGATATTTTTTCCTGTGAAAGATAATACACCAACACAACGTATAACGCTAAATCATACATTTCTTACTCAGTAAATACTAACGTATAACAGTTCATACAGATTATGTTTCAACTATTTTTTAAGCGAATGTTATATTTTCTGGTCAACATAACACATATACCAATCAGTTGGAAATTACAGTGATATAGTTATGAAATATGATAAACAAAAAATTACACAATCTGTTCAAATACTATTAAATATTAAATGAACAAGTGAAACTCAAATAGCAACCAAAAAACTTAAAATTAATTATTCCAGCATTCCAAAGAAATCTAATTAAACTGATTATACTACTAAAAACAAACAAACCATCAACATGTAGAAAAAAATATTATCTTCATCATGATTCCTTTGGAAAGAAACCACAAGTCCTACAATTGTGATCGACTCTTCCGCATTTGCCGCAACGGTTTGAATTTGAAGACAATGATTCACTAGATTTCAGATGCCTTCCTTTTTTTGGCCTTCCAGGAGGTCTTCGATATTTGGGCGGCAAAACTTCTTCATCATCAACAAAACATGGAACATTCCAATCCTTCTTTTCTGGCATTGGAACTATCAGGAGTTCATATGTCTTCACTATGGTTTGTGGCCTATACAATTCAGCGCAATAACGACCATAATCCTTTATATCCATATTTTTACTTTTTAATACAGCAATTCCATGTGAACAAGGTATTTCATCAATTTGATAACGACTATAATTGCACGTGTCATGCTCAATATCTACAATGTACCTCCGTCCCGAATCATAAACACAATAAAGATAACTCTCTGCTGGTTTAACCTGTTACCAAAAGGCATAACATGTTTCAGATGCAAAAATATTAATATACACTTAATGTAAAATAAAGTTTCTGTTCCATAATTATTTTAACACATACCGTCATCCGCAAAGCTTTAACACCATTATGAGTTAGAATTTCTTCAAATCTTCTGCCAAGAGTTGTATTTGTGTATGATGCAATTTCGTTGTTCTTATAATTCCATGCAGCAAATAAGATTCTAACTTCTTCTAGAAAACCTAGAATAGGAAGTTTTCTAGCCTCAACCAAACAGCCATTAATACATTCAGTTATATTTGAAGTCATCATTCTACCTCTATTTACTGGTGAGTGACACCTAGCCCATTTTTCATACCCAGCTTCCTCCAGATATTCCTTAACTCTTTGATCAACCTTAGCAACCTTTGACATAATATATTCAAAATCTTTTTTTTTATAAAATTTAGCCATGGAATAATAAAGGTCACTAAGTCTATCTTTGCTTTTCCTAAAATAGGTGCAAACATTTTTTTATAAATGCCATATACATGCTAGATGGGGGACATTAGGATAAACAATGCTTACACCTTTTATGATACTTTCATTTCTGTCTGAAACAACATGCATGTTGTCTCTTTCACCAAATGCCTCTCTAAACTTTTGAAAAAACTAAATCCACGCGTTGTCATTCTTCGAATCAACAACATCGTAAGCTAATGGCAGAATACAACCTACATAAAAATTTAAAAAGTCAATCATTTAAAAAAAATATATAGTAAATAACAAAAATTTACCTGCACAAAAATTTAACAATGTATAAGATAAAATAATATATAGTAAATAACAAAACAAAAAAAAAGTACAACACAAAAAAAATTAAACGCACAATACCTACACCATCTAATGTGCTTGCCGATACAAATGTTCTTTCATATGGACCGCTTAAATGTGCCCCGTCAACAACAACAACAGGTCTACAAAATTCAAAATCCCTAATCATCGGAGCAATGCAATAAACAAGTATTTAAACTCGTTATCTACTGCCTTATGCATCCGAATGTGTGATTGGGGATACACTTGGTTCAACATATATATATATAACGGGGCATTTTTCTATATCCATCTGCTGGTCCACCTCTAAGCATCGCAATCGCCTTCTCTTTTGCGCGCCATGCTTTCATGTAGTTAATGTCGACTCCGTAAACAGCTTTCATCTCTTCGATAATGTCCGCCGGGGTGTGTATTCTTTTGTGATTGATTAATTTTGGAGCAGTAAATTCACTCACAAAATTACTTATCGCAACCACATTATTCAGCACTCGGTCCCTAAGAGTGCAACTATGCTCCAAAATAAATGTTTTAATCACAAACAATTCCGATTCATTCATACAAGAGGCCTTCATGACCCACTGGCAATCTTCATTACGACAAATGAGTACATAGCTTCATCAAAATATAAAAACTTAGTCATTGTATTAACTAAAAGTATTAATCTAGCGAATAGAAAGAAAATAAATGTATTCCAGTAACTGTCCAGTAATATTATACATATCTCTGAATGTATAATATAAATTATACATTCATTTTTTAAATAACAAAAAACAAATAATACAACACATTAATCAAAGAATTAAATTTCATAAAGTATTTATGCATGTTATCAGTACATATCTGTAACAACTCATAAAAACTTAATCAATGTATAAAACAGAAATATTAAAACATAACATATTAATAACAAAAAAACAATAACTTTCAATGCCACAATTATATTATACATATATCTGAATGTATAATTTAAATTATACATTCAAAATTTTTAATTAAAAAATCAGTAATAACAGACAAACGAGTTCACAATCTATTAAACCAATGCATCATACATTTCTTCACCTGGCACGATTTAATTATACATTAACCAATACATAACAAATCACATTATACATTCGTATGATAGCATTACATATCAACAGTTCAAAAAAATACACAACATAAATTTCTTAACATAAAAAAATTAATATGTTATAACATCAGGAGATACAAATGATATCATACTTTTTTTTGTCAGATCGTTTCGCTTTTGTGTTGAATCTATTCGCTATTGCGTGTCTTGACATTAATGAAATAAGAGTTTCCTTATCCTTGTATATCTGACTCACCATTATTTCAGTATTCTTGCAATTAGTAATGAAGTTTTTAACTTCCATTTCAGGTACATATAGAGCATACTGATTATCCGTTTCAACAACTGTTAACGCAACTGTATCATATTCACTACCCTCGATACACATTACAGAACCAGTGGCTTTATCAAACTCTATTTCACTACTGGTTTTATCACAACTTGAACTACAAAGCGGAAAATTAACCAAACCAGCAAGTTGTTTCTTTAACTCAACGTAAACCCTCACTCCATTGTCGTTTCTTATTACAATTGGAGAAGAGTTTCCTTCAACCACATATTTCACTTCAATTTTTTTACGCACTTCGTCTATATCCAACTCCATGGCGATAGTAGAAATCAATTTCAAGAAAGTAATACTTTCCGAAACAATTATTGCGTCACTTTTGTATGACTTATAACTAGTTTTTGACTCCCAAATTCCAGAATGCCGCAGCAATATTGGGATATTCATGATGCTTTTTGAATTTTTGAAGAACGTATGTAGAAGTATTTTGTTGCTTTATGGGATTTTTTTTGAAGAATTTTTTTGCAGCAATAGAACTTTTTTCGTTTCCAGATCTTCAATCAAATAAATCAGAAAATAAAATTTGACTTGTAGAATTTATTTATTTTTGAAATTCAAATTTCAGTTACTAGTTTTATCCATATATGCGTTAAAAATATCTAATTATTGCCGTTAATTAAGGAACAGTGATATAATTAAGGATATCAATTTCCTTAAATTTAGGAATAACAGTTTCATTAAACATTCCACCAATGTATAATGTGTTGACGATTGTATGAGTGAGTATATTTGCCAAAATTCGGGAGAGAAAAAATAAGAGGGGATTTTGTGTAATTACTTTATTAAGCTAGGGGATTTATGTTGTTTGCGCATAAATTATTTTACTCTTCTAATATCGAAACAAATGGTCAAACATAAATTCATACATTAATCCACCAATAAGAGACATGAGTATATAATTATTCTCACACAAAAATAAAGAGTAAACTCATTAAAATAAGCATTTGAATTAATTCGAGGCAAGCAAAAATGTACCTAACATTTTTACTAATCAAGATTAAAATTATTTTTTCACTAACTAATTACTTTGTGTTTGAAAACTTAGACCTTCCGATCTCCACGAAGACCAAATTATTAATAGTATATTAAAATATTCTTAGTCTCAATATTTATGTTCATTTTCACAACAACATTATCTCATTCCCATGGCTCACTCTTTAAATTGCTTAAACCAAAGCTAGTACTTAACAAATATAGTTTTGTTTCTGGAGTTCAACTAAGAAATAAAAAAAGAAATTATTGAACAATAATAAATTGACATATATTCGGTAATTTGCATATGAAAATTACGACATATTACATCAAACTTATTCGAAATCTCATAGAATTAAAATATTAACTTATTTCATTTAATAACGACAAATTGTGACAATCAAATAAGACATACTTGAAAATTCGAGCAACTTTGTAATATTGGAATTAAATCTCATACAAATATACAATCCTTACATTTGAAATTATATCAAAGACAGAAAGATTGAGGGTTACCTTTTGCGAAAATTAATTTCCACTAGCTAGCATCCAAAAGTCACGAACTTAAAATCGTGAATAAACCTCAAAATAGAATGAAGAGAATAATGGATTGTTGATTTTTCTGGAATGTGCAAGAGTATGTTATATGGCTGAAAATTATTGTTGGAGTTGGTATATGTGAGGGAGAATATTTTTGTTAGTTTCCGTATGAAGGAGTTTTTGTTGGAGGAATTTTTTGGGTTTTTACGGAGAAACAAAAAAAAACTGTAGTAGTGTGTTCATCCCTTTGTATTGTGTATTCTCTTGGTGTTATAAAAGGAGTGTTGTGCATGTTGTGCATGTTGTGTATTGTGAGGGAACGTGGGGAGAGGTTGAGAGAAAATGGGGAAGTGCACATGTGGTAGAGGAAGTTAGGATAATTTTTTTTTAAAAATAAAACAATAAAGTATTAACTACTTAGTTTATATTTCAAAATATTTAAAAGTTAAAAGGGTAGAAAAAAATAATTTGACTAAGAAAATTATTAAAATTATTAGCTTATTTATTAAGACCTAAATTAAAAGAATTTTTTTTTTTTTGAAAAGTTTTCTTTTGTTTTGAAAAAAAAAAACATAACTTGTCTAAAATGTGACTATATTTTTTGTAATTTTCAAATCCTTTAAAACAAATTTATTAAAAATATTTAATTTAGTCCTAAAAAAAGTATTTAATTACTAAAATGACCTAAAATCTTAGGTTTGGTAAAAAATTAGGTGTTCACAGAATGCTCCTCTTTGGTTGGAAACGTGGAGAGTTTTCAAGCAAAGAAGTAAACATGACTAATTTTTTGCCTAACCATTTATTTAAAAGTAAAACATATATAATAGAAAAGAGGTGTGATCGAACTCTGGCTTTGGGCAGCCTACATATCTCAAGTTATAAGAGAATCAGGTCACGTATAGTTCAAATAGGTGGGGCAATGAAAGGATGAGTTAGAAAGTCAAGTGAGGTCCCGTTGAAGTTTCGGTCCGTGGCTCCTTTTATTACATCGAAGAAAAAGAAATGAAACTACAAAAGAAAAATACAAGATCCTATCTATTCTACTTGTCTTGATTCTCTTCCTTCAGATCTTCCTTTTGGATCTTCAGTTATTGCTTTATCTTCTTCTGGTGGGTACCTTGATCTCAACATTTAATCTTGAAGTTAGGATTTGAGACTTGAACTTGAAACTTGGATCGAGTCGTTGACGCTCCTCCAAGGGACAGTTCATAGAATATTATTGTATGCTTGTTCTCTTGATCAAAAGCTAAGAAGATGACTCTTGAGATGTTGGGCCGCTGCATATGCAAAGCTGACTCTAACTATCTTTGGGATTGAACATTCTTCTCAACTCTAACAGGAGATGGGATTCTATTCTTGGACATCAAATCTGTTCTTTGCAGAAAAACCTACAAGGCATCAAAGAAAAACAAAACAAAGACGAACAAAATTTTTCTTCCCTAGTTTGCACTAGGAAAATATTGTGAGTTATTAGAAAAACTATAAAATAATTTAAAATAAATAAATGACAATGACAGAAATCTAAGCTAGGTACGCAATAAAATAAGATTCTTGCTCACAATAATGGAACTAAGGGATGTTATACCTTGTGAATGCATGAAAAAAATATTAAGATATTTGCTTCTTAAAATGTGACTAGGGAATGTCATACCCTGTGAAGACATATAGAAGAAGAATAATAAAGTTTATTTCCTAAAATGCCAACTAGGAAATGTCATATCCTATGAATACATGAAGAAAATAAGAGAATTTGTTTCCTAAAATGTCAATTAGGGGATACCCCATGAAGACTTAAAGGAGAAAAATAGAAAATTTTATTTCCTAAATGGAAACTAGGGAATATTGTACCCTATGATGACTTAAAGGAGAAAAACAGAAAAATTTGATTCGTAAATGACAACTACGGAATGTCGTACCCTATGAAGACTTAAAAGACAAAATAAAAAAAAAATCTTCTTAAAAGGCAACTAGGAACTGTCGTACCCTATGAAGACTTAAGGAAGATAATAAAAAAAATTATTTCCTAAAATGGCAACTAGGGAATGCCGTACCCTATGAAGATTTAAGGAAGAAAATCGAAAATTTCATTTCCTAAAAGGCAACTAGGGAATGTTGCACACTATGAAAACTTAAAGGAGAAAAATAAAAAAAATTATTTCCTGAAATGTCAACTAGGAAATATCGTACCCTATGAAAACTTATAGGAGAAAAATAGAAGAGTTTATTTCCTAAATGACAACTAGGGAATATTGTACCTTATGAAGACTTAAAGGAGAAAATAGAAAATTTTATCTCCGAAATGGTAACTAGAAAATGCCGTACCCTATGGAGACTTAAGGAAGAAAATAGGAAATATCGTCTCCTAAAATGGAAACTAGGAAATATCGTACCCTATGAAGACATAAATAAGAAAAATAAGATTTTGTTTTCTAAAAAGGCAACTAGGAAATGTCGTACCCTATGAAGACTTAAAGAAGAAAAAATAAAAAATTTTGTTTCCTAAAAGACAACTAGGAAATGTCATACCCAATGAAGACTTAAGGAAGAAAATAGAAAATTTTTGTTTCCTAAAAGGCAACTAGGGAATGTCGTACCCTATGAAGACTTAAGAAAGAAAATAGAAATTTTTGATTCCTAAAAAGCAACTAGGAAATGTCGTACCCTGTGAAGACTTAAATAAGGAATAATAGGAGAGTTTGCTTCCTAAAATGTCAACTAGAAAATGTCATACCCTTTGAAGACAAAGAAGAAAAATAGGATTTTGTTTCCTAAAATGGCAACTAGGGAATGTAGTACCCTATGAAGACTTTAAGAAGAAAAAATAGAAAATTTTGTTTCCTAAAAGGAAACTAGGGAATGTCGTACCCAATGAAGACTTAAGAAAGAAAATAGAAAATTTCGTTTTCTAAAAGGCAACTAGGGAATGTCGTACCCTATGAAGACTTAAGGAAGAAAATAGAAAATTTCATTTCCTAAAAAGCAACTAGGGAATGTCGTATCCTATGAAGACTTAAAGGAGGAAAATAGAAGAGTTCATTTCCTAAATGGCAACTAGGGAATGTCGCACCCTATGAAGACTTAAAGAAGAAAAAACACAAGAGAGTTTGTGATAGCATCCAGGCTAGCCCACTTGCATTAATGTTGAGGGGCTTCAATGAAATCAAGAAGATGATTATGATGGAAAAAGAGCCCAAGAATGAGTCTAAGAATTATGGAGAAGAATGGGAAAAGTGCTACACATATTTCATGATTCAAGTTCAAGCCCAAAAGGAAGAAGATTGAGCACATATGGGTTGTGAGTAAATTTGGAAACTTTTTCTTATTTTCTTAGGAGAGAATTTTTGGTATTATTTTTACATACTTTCTTAGTCCTAGTAGGATTTTATTTATTATTTCCATAATAGTAGATCCTAATCCCATGCTATTTGGGATAGCTTTTTTCTAGTCCTAGTTAGATTTGATAAAGGTAGATTCCAATCCCATGCTTTTTGGGGTAGAGTTTTTTTCCCTATATATGGGGATGGATTTTGTTATTTTCAATCAAAGAATATTATTATTAATTGAGAGTTTCTCTTATTTACACCTTTGTGTGTGGCTACTTGGGATTTATCTTCCAACCTTATAAGAACGATTCTTTAGGAGGTAAGATTAATTCTTAACTTGATATCTTTGGTTTCTATTAAAGTTAATTAAAGAAGGTGATTAGTCCTATACTAATTGTTGTCTTTGATTTTTTCAAAATAGGGGTCTAGATCACCTTTGGATCTAAGTTCTTGAATTGACTCTATTGGTATCATAATTAGTCTTAATCCACTAATTTTGAATACTAAGATCAATTAGGATTCTTAGCACTTCATCTCTAAATTGGGAATTTATTCTCAAATTTCATCTATCTTTAATTTCTTGTCTTTAATCTTAGTATTTTCGCTTCCGCATTATTTTCTTGTTTATTAACGTAACACGATTCTTATCAAGTGGTATCAGAGAAGTTCTATCAAGGTTCTGTTCTTGATAATCTTGGGAGCTTCAACAAAAAAACACTCAAAAAAGATATTCTTTGTGATATAATTCCAATGCAAGATTGGTATATCTTGGGCGTCCCTGGCAGTTTGATAGAAATGCAATTTATGATAGGGGGAAGAATAGAGTTTCTTTTGAGTTAAACAAAAGAAAATAAAAACTTGTACCTTTAACTCCATCCCAAGTCTATGAAGATAAAAAATGTGTGAAAGAAGCAATGAAAGATTTTGAGAGAGAAAATAATTGAAGGAGTAAGGGAGTGCATGTTGACATTCAAAGAGAGGAAAAGGAAGAAGTTGTGTTGTATGGAGAGAATAAGTAGTCAATTGAGGTCAAGAGAAAATAAAAGAGAGATGATCACAAGAGTAAAAAGGAGAGGGGTGGTTGTGAGAAAGAGAGAGAAAAACAAGAGAGTTTGAATAAGGTTATTTCTTATTCTAACTCTAATATTCCTACTTCTTCTTCTAGTTATTTTGACTCTTTTGCAGATACTCATGGGAATATTTGCATTAAAAAATCATCATTGAATAAACTTATTCCTAAGGTGGTCCAAACTGAATATCCCATTGAGCAAGTGCATGTTGATGAGAAGTATAAAGGTAAAGAGAATTGTTTTGGATCTTTCCAAGATAAGACTCGTGACAAAAAGATCAAAAATATAGTTGTGAATCTAACGCTCATGCAAAAGGAATAAGGTATTGTTGTTTTGCCATATAAGACCAAATACAATATGTATGATTGGTTTATTCACATTCTTGGGATTGCTAGAACACCTAAAGTCTTTTTTTAGGTGATGAACTACAATCTTAATTCTTACATTGATGTGAATAAGTACGTGGGAAAATATCTAAGAAGTGTAATTGAGGATGATTGGCTATATCATAAAAGTGTTCAATGTGATGCATATTCTATAGATGTTATGTTTTCTTTGGCAAGCCCATTAGAGTACTTTATTGATAGAGTTAAATTGGAGAAGCACATATCATCTCCGACGTTATCCATACATGAATTTTGTTGAGTTCATACAAATAAGAGAATTTTTTATTGGGATGACGATGTCCACATGCTTTATAAAGGTGATTTTATACATGCAAGGATTAATTGGGTTAAGTGGACACATGGTCACTATCTTATTTTGTTCCTACCATTGTTGTTTCCAAGTAATGGATGTTGTTTACTATTATATGTCGTCTTGATTATGCAAGATTCAAATTCGGGGACAAATTATTTTCAAAAAGAGGAGAATTATAGCATCTAGGCTAGCCCACTTGCATTAAGATTGACGGGCTTTAAGTAAATCAAGAAGATACTTATGATAGAAGAAGAGCCCAAGAATGAGTCCAAGAATTATGGAGAAGAATGGACAAAGTGCTACACATTTCATGATTCAAGTTCAAGTCCAAAAGGAAGAAGATTGAGTCCATATGGATTGTGAGTAAATTTGGAAACTTTTCCTTATTTTCTTAGGAGAGAATTTTTGGTATTATTTTTACATGCTTTCCTAGTCCTAATAGGATTTTATTTATTATTTCCATAATAGTAGATCCTTATCCCATACTATTTAGGATAGCTTTTTCCTAGTCCTAGTTAGATTTGATAAAGGTAGATTCCAATCTCATGCTATTTGGGATAGGTTTTTTTTTCCTATATATAGGGATGGATTTTGTTATTTTCAATCAGACAATATTATTATTAATTGAGAGTTTCTCTTATTTACACCTTTGTGTGTGGCTACTTGGGATTTATCTTGCAACCTTATAAGAACGATTCTTTAGGAAGTAAGATTAATTCTTAACTTGATATCTTTGGTTTCTATTAAAGTTAATTAAAGAAGGTGATTAGTCTTATACTAATTGTTGCCTTTAATTTCTTCAAAATAGGGGTCTAGATCACCTTTGGATCTAAGTTCTTGAATTGACTCTATTAGTATCATAATTAGTCTTAATCCACTAATTTTAAATACTAAGATCAATTAGGGTTCTTAGCACTTCATCTTGAAATTGGAGATTTATTCTCAAATTTCATCTATCTTTAATTTCTTGTCTTTAATCTTAGTATTTTTGCTTCCGCATTATTTTCTTGTTTATTAACGTAACCTGATTCTTATCAGTTTGTTTTCTAAAATGTCGACTAGGGAATGTTGTACCCTATGAAGACATAAAGAAGAAAAATATGATTTTGTTTTCTAAAAAGGCAACTAGGGAATGTCATGCACTATGAAAACTTAAAGGAGAAAAGAAAAATTGCTTGCTAAAATGGAAACTAGGGAATGTTGTACCCTATGAAGACTTAAAGGAAAAGATAGGAAAATTTATTTTCTAAAATGGCAACTAGGAAATGTCATATCCTATGAAGATATAAATAAGAAAATAGAGAATTTTGTTTCTTAAAATGAAAATCAGGGGATGTTGTACCCCGTGAAGACTTAAAGAACAAATGAAATAAGATTTTGTTTTAAAAAATAACAACTAGAGAATGCCATATCCTATAAAGATTTAAGGATGAAAATTAGGGAGTTTCGTTCCCTAAAGTGTAATCAGGGGATGTTATACTCTGCTAAGGCAAGTTATAATATTTTTTTCATCATTTTTTAAAAGAAAGAAAAACAAATGCCCCAGTTTTGGAATGTGAGAATTTTTTAAATTCCTTTTGACTTTTTTTTTTCTTTTTGAAAAAAAAAAAAGATGCCCCAATATTATATCTTTTTGGGATATAAAAACTTTTATACTTCGAGATCGAATCCTATTGTAGAATTGCCTACGTATCTTTCATAGCAAGAATCAGGTCTAACGTTGTTCATAAAAATATATATTTTTTAAAAGTAAGTGCTTAGTAAATATTCGGAGAATGAAGAGAATGAAATCAATTAATTTCTTGACCTCAATTGGTACCAACAATTAGCATCATGATCGAATTATCTCTAATTACTTTCGAACAAAATCGAGATTAACTTAGAAGTAATTTCTATAGTTTCAAATGGTACCTCAAATGTACGTAAGTTTTGACAAGGTCTATTCATCTTGCCTCAATTAAGAGTATAAAATTCTTCTTATCCTCATCTTTCAAGTTCCCTTACCACAAATAAAGTCCTAATCAACTCACAATATAATGTGTTTAGATTTTAGGACATTCTGGAAGTCACTCACACTCAGAAAAATATTCAACGCATGCACAGAAATACCATAAGCTTGACAATCATGTAAGTATCCACTAATATGAGAACACTCAAAATGGAACCCTGTAGGACTTGTCATTGGTTGATATTGTAGGCTTAGGGATGGGTAAAAAATGTATTTGGGATAAAGTGACCATTCCCTCTCTAAGCATTGCACTTTGCTCACAATATCTTGCATTTTCGTAGTTAATCTTCATTTGATTTGCTGCTTTCTCTCGTCATTTTTTTGTTTCTTTTTCTTTCCTTCAAAGTTAATTTTTTGAATTCTCTTTTTTTTTTAATTTTTTTTAATCCTTGTCGGAGGTTTACCTTTCTTTTTTTCTCTTTTTTTTTTGCTTAAAATTTCTATTTGTCTATAGCTTTGTTTGAACATTTGATATCCAACTACTTCACCATCTGATTTAGATCTTTAACAGTGCACTAAGGGTGATGGGGACAAAAGAGAAGTTGTGCATTTATGCACTCAAAAATGATATAGGCTAAGATTTGGGTATCAAATAAAAGGCTTTAGGATCAAAAGGGAAAGTTTAGGGATTACATTTTATTCGGTAGGCTTCAAAGGAACAATCGAGTCAAAAAAAGCCTACAATCCTCTCCCAAGTTAGGTGTTGCTCAAAATTTCGCCTCAACAAGCATTCAGGCCAAGTTCTAGATCAACAGAGCAATGCTATTGAATTTTCAATCTAAAGCTCACCACACAATACACATGAAACAGTGAGGTAAGATTTATTTAAAAGTTAACTTAGAGCGAGAAAAATTTACAAGTGCATCTTAAGTAAAATTAGAGGTATCAAAAGAATCTAAGCTCACTACCAAGTTGGTCCACTCTATCATGTCTTGTATTTTAACACGTTCTTTTTTTCATTCATATTTTTAAATATGTTGATACCAATTATCAAGTCAAGGATTTTTACAGATGAGACCGAACTCAAAAGAAGAATTGCCTACGTATCTTGTTGAAATAAGAATCAGGTCCGACGTAGTTCATGTAGCTAAAAATAAGAAGTGAGAAAAAAAATCTTCATTTTGAATTTTGAATAGGGAGGAAATTTTTTTCTCTTTTTTATTATTTTTTTCAAATAATAATAGCGACGTTTTTTTTTATTTTGTATAAGGATTTCTTTTTTAATAAGGCTAACATAATTTTTATAAAAAAAATTCAATAAGAATTTTTTTCAGTTGAATGAGGACCACCGAACTCGAGAAGAGTTGCCTACGTATCTCATTGAGATGAGAATCAGGTGTGTGTAGTTCGTGCAACTTGAGGTTTGAAGGAAGCACAATTTTATTTTATTTTTGAATAATGAGAAAGAACTTTCTTGTATTTTTGTTAAATTTATTAATAACGATAGAAATAATTTTTTAAATTTTCAAAAATTAATTAAACTTTTTTTTAATAAGGATCAAAACTCTTTTCTTGTTTTTATAAGGAAAGACAACTTTTTTTAAGGATCACCAAACCCATGAAGGGCTGCCTATATATCTCTCTGAGATAAGAATCGGGAGTGCATTGTTCGTCAAACTTGAGGCTTGAAGGAAGCAAAATTATTATTTTCTTTTAATAATGAGAAAAAACTTTCTTGTTTTTTTGTTAAATTTATTAATAATGATAGAAATTATTTTTTAAAATTTTCGAAAATGAATTAAACTTTTTTTTCTGAATAAGGATCAAAACTCTTTTTTTTTTTTAAGGAAAGACAACTTTTTTTAAGGATCACCAAACCTATGAAGGGCTGCCTACGTATCTCTCTGAGATGAGAATCAGTTGTGTGTAGTTTATTCGGATTGGGGCAAACTCGATAATTTTAAAACATTTTTTTGTGAAAGTCAACATCACACCTCATTTGGGTTTTGATAGAGAATAGGTTTTAGAGAGCAATTTTAACCCTCTCTTATGTTAATGGATTCTAAAGTCAGCTAACATTCGAAACAGCCTGACAACTAATGCAACTAGTAGCATAGAAAATGGATAGTCTTAAAAGAGGGTACTTTTAGATATTCAAACCTTTGTCGAGCCTTCACTAAGTCAAAATGCATATGATGCAAATAAAGTGGATCCTAATAGGGATAACCATGTCCAAGTTTTAGTTCTACTAGGTTTAACCTGATGAAGATAGGTGTCTAGACTGGCTATAAAACAAGCGGATAACTCGAGTCGGGCAGGGACAACTTACCAATAGCAGTGCTTTTCGGCCTCACCATTGGTCCTTCCCATCCTAAATCATGTGTGACTATTGAATCCCTTTCAGGAGCATTGCCACATCTCTGGTATCTTAAGGCTCGGGAGCGTATACCACATCTCCGAATATAAAGTATCTCAGAAGACTCAAATGGATGCGCGAGAGAACACAGTTTATATTGCAACTCAAATAATATCAAAGTGGTAAACAATTAGACACATAGCATATTTAGGCCAACAAATACAATATCAAAAATTATATAAAGCCAAATAAGTCAATACAAAAGCTCGAATTCTGGTTATCCCCAACAGAGTCGTCATCTGTCACACCCCTATTTTTTACCACATCCCACCACGCTAAAGAGTGGTTTTAGAGAAAAATGAGTTTTTAAAAAATGAGGTTCAAATCAAAGAAAAATCATTTATGAGATTTACCGAGTAAAATCTTTGAAATCCGAGTTAAAATCAAGAATCCAAGTTGTTTTGAAGGTTAAATTAATGAAAAATTATTAATTATAAGATAAAAATATTATTTAAGTGAAAATGAGTGAAACTGGGTTTAAAATCAAAATCTAAGATTTTTGGAATTTTGAAAAACTAATCAAGAAATTACTAAGAAAAAGGTGAATTCTTACCTGAAATCCGTAATAGAATCAAGAAATAGATGTTAATCTAGCACCCATAAGCTTCACTTTTAAGCTCTCACAAAATTTTAGTGTTTAACTCTCAAGATGAAGGTGAAAGAATGAGAAAAAAACGACTAAAAAGGGCTATTTATACTGTACCCGGATTACCAGACATTTAACACATAAATCACAATCCTCAATCCCAATTTACCCTTTATGTATCTGTTTCCACCAGCAACCTGGTGCACCTGATATTTTTTAAGTCGAAGCGGACCTCAACGGGAGGAGGGGCCGGAATTCGATCGGAGTTCGATATATGCAAATGAACTATGTAACCACACGAAATTCAATGCTCCAAAATCAATGGCGATATCAGAATTTTAAAAAAAATATCATTTTCACAAAGTTGACCCCCGAAACCCGAAATCACAATTTTCTAAATCGAGGGTCGAAATGAGATTTAAAGCCATAAAAACACACCAAACATGTTACCACCCTAAAATCGATGTTCTAGATCTGCTAGCAAAGTCGTATTTTCCATCCGAGGTCGTTCCGATCAAATATGGGTCCCACACGCATATTTCTAATTTTTCAACTTCTGGTCAATAGGTTGAAATGAGCTCGGGTGCACCGGGACTCGAACAAAAGATCTACCCAGCCTAAAATCGATATTCTGGAGTTTCTGGCATAGTCCGTTCAGCCATCCATCGTATGGATCAAAAGATATCCACATAAGTCCAAAATAAGGCTCTCAAAGTCATCAAAAACCACAATAGCGCATAAATGGTACCAAAATGCATTGGGAACTGTGTCAATCACCCCCACACCCTAGAAATACCATAATACAACTATGGGAAGGGGTAAAACAGTCAAATAACACAGAAATAAATATTTCACGTATTTTTGCAAAAAAGTTAATCGTTACATCATCCACCACTAAAAATCTATTTTGTCCTCGAACTAAAGACAAAAGAAATACATAAATCAACAAAGAGATAGGGATAAGAACTACGCATATCAGACTCAACCTCCCAAGTAGCCTCATCTATAAGTCGATGTCGCCACTGGACCTTAACCACGGGGATCACTCTAGAGCGCAATCGCCTAGCATCCCTAGCCAATATGGAGACCAGCTCACCAACAAAAGATAACCGCTCATCTAACTAAATTGAGTCCCAACAAAAGACATGAGAATCATCAAGAACACAGAGACAAAGAATAGAAACATAAAAAATTAGATGAACAACTAATAAATCAAAAGGTAAAGCCAACTCACACGACAAATCACCGACAGTCCAAAAAATCTCAAATAGACCAATATACCTGGGGCTAAGCTTGCCCCTCTTCCCAAACCTCATCACACCCTTCATGGGTGAAACTCGAAGGAAAACACGATCAACAAAACCAAATCTCAAGGCACGAAGTTTACGATCAGTATAGCACTTCTGCCTACTCTGAGCCGATCTAAGTCTATCCTGAATGACTCGGACTCTATCCAAAGACTCATGAAGTAAGTCCGTACCTCGAGGTCTCACCTCTAAAACATTGAACCAACCTCTAGGAAGCGACAACTCCTACCATACAATGCCTCAAAGGATCCATATCAATACTGGAATTATAGTTATTATTATATGCAAACTCTGCTAAAACCAAATGTTGCTCCCACTGGCCACCAAAATCCATCACACATACGTGGAGCATATCCTCCAAAACTTGGATAGTCCGCTCTGACTGGCCCTCAATTTGGGGATGAAATATCGTGCTAAGATCAACCTGAGTACCCTACTCATCCTGAAAAGTCTTCCAAAAGTGAGATGTGAACACAAAACCTCGATCTGAAATAATAGACACTGACACACCATGCAGATGAACAATCTCACGAATATATATACAAGCCAACCTCTCAGCACTGAACGATACCTGGACCGAAATAAAATGAGCTACCTTGGTCAATCGATACACGATGACCCAAACACTGTCAGAACCATAAGATGTACGAGGAAACCCAGTCACAAAGACCATAGTGATCCGTTCCCACTTTCACTTTGGAATGGGTAACCTCTGAAGCAACCCACCAGGCCTCGTATGTTCGACCTTCACCTGCTGACAATATAGGCAATGAGCCACAAAATCTGCCATATCTTACCTCATACCACCTCACCAGTAATGCTGCCTTAAATCATGATACATTTTAGTCAAACCTAGATGGATAGAATATCTGGAACAATAGGCCTCCTCCAAGATCAATCTAATCCAATCACTCATTCTTGGCACACATACTCGGCCTCCAATCCGCAAAACTCCATCTGAATCAAGTGAGGCTTCCTTAGCCTCCCCACTCAACACCTCATCTCAAATTAACCTCAATCCAACATCATCAAACTGATGAGCTCAAATCTACTCCATCAAAGAAGATCTAGCCTCCATAAATGCCAAAACACGCCCAGGTGTCGAAATATCAAGTCTAATATATGCTTAGATAAAGACTGGACCTCTAAGGCCAAAGGCCTCTCCTTGGTTAAAAGATGCACCAAGCAACCCATGCTAGTTGACTTTCATCTCAAGGCATCCGCAACCACATTAGCCTTGCCCCAGATAGTAGAGAATAGTCAAGTCATAATCCATAAGCAACTCAAGCCAACAACGCTGCCTCATATTAAGATGTCGTTGGGTGAAGAAGTATTGAAGGCTACAATGATCTGAGAAGATCTCACAATGAACTCCATACAAGTAGTGCCTTCACAATTTCAAGGCAAACACAACTGTGCACAACTCTAAATCATGGGTAGGATAATTCCTCTCATGAGTTTTCAACTGACGAGATGCATAAGAAATCACCTTGCCCTTCTGCATTAACAAAGTACCTAACCCAACACCTGAAGTATCACAAAATACAGTAAAACCCACACCCTCCTTGGGCAAAGTTAAGATAGAAGCTGAAGTCAACAAATCCTCGAGCTTTTGAAAGCTCGCCTCACAAGTATCGAACTAGTGAAAAGAAATCTTCTTCTAGGTTAACTTGGTCAATAGAGCTGCAATGGATGAAAATCCCTCAACAAAACGCCGATAATAACTTGCCAAGCCAATAAATCTCCAAATCTCATTGGGCGAAGTAGGTCTAGCCCAATCACGAACCACTGCAACCTTGGCTCGATCAACCATAATACCTTTCTTAGTCACCACATGACCAAAGAAAGAAAGAAACTCCAACTAAAACTCGCACTTAGAGAACTTAACATACAACTTCTCATCCCTCAATCTCTGAAGCACAATCCACAAATACTCCTCATGGTCAACCTCACTTTTAGAATACACTAAGATATCATCTATAAATAAAATAACAAGAAAGTCAAGATACGATCGAAACTCCAGGTTCATCAATTCCATGAATGTGGCACACGTGTTGGTCAACCTAAAGGACATGACCAAGAACTCATAATGACCATATCGAGTTCGAAAAACTGTCTTTGGAATATTTGAAGCTCTAATCCTCAACTGGTGATAATCAAATCTCAGATCAATCTTCAAAAACACTGCAGCACCCTGAAGCTGATCAAACAAATCATCGATACGAGGAAGATGATACTTATTCTTAACCGTCACCTTATTCAACTGTCGATAATCAATACACATCCGCATAGACCCATCCTTTTTCATCAAAAACAACATAGAGGCACCCCAATGTGAAATACTAGGTCAGATAAATCCCTTATCCAACAAATCTTGTAACTGATCTTTCAGTTTCTTTAACTCTACTGGGGCCATCCTATAAGGAATAATAGAAATGGGCTTGGTGCCCAGCTCAACATCAATAGCGAAATCAATATCTCGATCCAAAAGCATACCAGGAAAGTCTATAGGAAACACATCCATAAAATAATGAACAATATGGACAGAACCTAAGAAAGAGGGCAAAATAACACTGTGTCTGAATATAGGCCAAGTAAGATAAACATCCCCTCTCAACCAATTTACGAGCCTGAACATAGGATATAATCCTCTTAGGACCCGAATAGAGTACACCCTTCTAAGATATCTTTGGCATACCCAGCGAAGCTAAAGTCACGGTCTTAGCAAAATAATCTAAGACTTCATGATAAGGATCCAACCAATCCATGCCTAAAATAACATCAAAATCGACCATATCTAATACAAGCAAATCTACCAAAGTCTCACGCCAGGCAAAAGTCACAACACAAGATTGATGCGCCCGATCCACCACTAAAGAATCACCTATCGGGTAGATACACGAATAGGTATGGCAAGAGGCTCACTAACAAAATCAAAACTTAAAGAAAAATATACAGACACATAGGAGAAAGTCGATTTGGGATCAAATAATACAGATACAGGTCTGAAACAAATGGGGATGATACCTGTAATCACAGTATCAAAAGCCTTTTCCTCAGGTCTGGATGGTATAGCATAATACTGACCACGACCACCAACTGCCTGGGTGTCCCCAAGACCACTAATTTCCTGAGTGGCCCCACAACCACCCTCTCGAGCTCCACTACTTCTGCTTTTTGCATCTCTGGTAGCACCCCTACCCCTCACAACTAGAATAAGAGTAGCTCCAACCACCCGACGGGGATAGTCCTTAGCCACATAGCTAATCTCATCACACACAAAGAAACCTTTATGACCAGTCTCAACAGAAGAAGGTATAACTAAACCCGAACAACCACCCTGAACTGTTGAACTAGAAGTTCCACCACATGAACTCTAGAAAGCCACATGCACTGGACTACCATGGTATCCACAAGAACTTCTAAAATCTCAGCCTTGAAAGGTCTGACTTCTGAACTCACCAAAACTTGGTGCCTTCTTGGCTCCTCCCTGAGATAAACTAAGAATACCCTCTGTCATCTTAGCATGATCTACAATACTCTAAAAAAAAGCCCTATATATAACCATCTAAGGCATAGCCCACTAAAGAGAGATATCCAAACCCTTCATAAACTTTTGAATCTTCTCAGACTCGATAGATATGATATCATAGGAATATCTAGATAGAGAATAAAAGTAGGCCTCATACTCAACAACTGTCATAGAGCCCTGCTCCAAATGATAAAACTCATCCCGCATACGTTCTCTCACACTGAAAGGCATAAATCTCTCTAGGAAAGCCTCGATAAATTGATCCCAAGTCATATTTGGAGAATCACGGGGTCTATAACTGACAAACGACCCTCACCACTCTCTTTCTGCATCTCTCAACTAATAAGATGTATAAGCAACTCCATGGGACTCGAGCGAACTCAAATTGTGCAACTTCTCTCGACAACCAATTAGAAACTCATAGGCATTCTTGCCCACTGCACCACTAAATCTGGAAGGACTCAACCGAGTAAACCTCTTTTGATCCTCAGAAGATATCACTGCACTAGCCATGAGATAAGGTATAGTAAATCTGACAGGATGTGATTCTATCTGAGGAGGTAACATAGACGATGGCTGGGCTCCTGATCTCAAAACCCCATAATCAGATGTTGGTACTGAAGGAAGAATAGGACTTAGGGTTTGAGGAGTACCCAAACTAGAAGCAGGTGCAACAGGAGGATCCACACTCTAAATTGGAGGAACACCCGGCATAACCAAAAGAGAACTCTCTAAACGGGTCAGCAAATGCACCAACAATCCCTCCAACACTAGGGCAGAAAAACTCTGAAGAACTAGAGTAGGTTCCACACCTCCAACCTGCTCAACATAAGCCTCAGGGGAGAGTCCCCTAGCACTTTTCCTAGATGGGCCTATATCATGGGGTCGGCCCCTCCCTCAATTCCTTCCATAACTCGAGGCTAGCCCTCTAGGTGAAGGCTCTACATCACTACTCTCGTGAGACCTAGTCAACACTATTTGCATAGAAAGAGTGAAACATAACTCAGAACACAAAATATGAAAGAACTTCGCACGGTAAGAAAAATATAACTCCCTGATTTGCTGAACCGGAACGCTACACGGTGCTCATGACCCCGAGGGACCACAAGCTAACCCATGACTAATATTTGTACCTATATACTGCAAATCATGACATAATAATATGAAATACGTAAAATTGTAAGGACATAAGGTTCAGCTGAATAAAACCATGTCTGAAAATCATAACGTCCATGTGGGTGAAAATACCCAAAACAACTCAATCTGAAAGCTAAGTCTGAACATAAATCTGAAAGCCTCTAAACTATCTGAATAAGGAGTTGAAGGAACATGTCTCCAACTAACCCCGTAAAATTGAACTGAAGAAATAAATAAATGTATCAAATCATATTATCCTCGAATCAATGAGGACTCACTGTGTCTCTGCGACTAGAATGCTACCGCTATGCTGGGTTGTAGCTCGTGTCTCGGAACCTATGGTGTAACATGAAAAGAAAGCACCATAGTGCAAATACGTCAGTATAACTGGAGTACTGAGTTTACGAGGAAGGTAGGCTGAACTTAAAGGGTTTCATGCATGAACAACACTGACTGACTAATATGAACGTGGGAGTGTAAACATACATATATAGAAACTGAGACCATGAATGCTTGATATCAAGACCGGTAAGATAATACATGGTTTACTGATAACTGTCATGATTGATACTGCAAGATAATAACATGGACGACTGTATCTGACAATCCTGTATATACTAAAATCTGAAGAACATAACGACTGTATCTGATAGTCCTGTATATACTAAAATTTGAAGAACGCTCTGAGTTCTTTTACTAAGACTGATACTGAAACTGTGGGAGGTAGTGTTTAATCGACATGCCCCATGTATACCGTTATGGCTAAGCTGGGGTCCAATCTCTGCCCCGACTGAAGGGGTGTCAATACCGTGCCACGGGTAAGAACAGCTTGTGAGTGACCCTTGTCTGGCAGGTACTCAATGAGAATAGTGGGAATCCTAAACTGACAGGTTAAACCACCTCATCAACCCTAATCTGATAGGTTAAGATGTCTCAACCTACGCTGGCTACGTAGTTCTGGAACACAAGGACTGCTTCAACGAATCACACCCTGAACTGGCGGGTGAGTTCCCATCCTAGGGTTCACTCGGTGCTAACCTCTAATTCCATCTGGAGGGACTGGACATGAATAACTGACTATACTTGTCTTAATCTTACTGAATTCCGTTGACTGGAGGAATGTTAGTGATATCTGACAACTGACTGAGATGATGAGGTTTTCCTGAGTCACATAACTGACTGAAGTCTATTGAATCATAGCTTGAGTTCAGATATCGTGAAACATGACATGGCTCTAGGCACACAACTATATTTTTTGAGTATGAATACCCCCAAGACTCGATAGGAGGAAACTGAAACACATGACATGACTTGATCACAAGATTTGAGTCCATAATTCACAATATCATAAGCAAGGGATAGTATACTTCATGTATTTATTCAACATTTCAAATATGATAGGAAAATCATGGATATATTTTATGTACATAATTTATATCTCCATTATCATACATTCTTTATACCACAATAATAACAACACATAATTTTCATGGAAATTCATATTAGAGTGTATAACTAACATGAACTTGTTATTTAGATATCATAAAATTATGTAAATATGAAGTTCTAACATACTAGGCATTTTATCGAACACCTTGCATGCATTCTTTAAGGTATAGGTAGATTTCATACTTGCATTTTATAAATCCATCTAAAGATCATGTTTTTCAACTAACAACATAACTTTCATGAGATATACAGTCACGATACTATTATATAGCAAAACAAACAAGCATCAACATGGGTATGATCATATCACCACAACTAACCAAGCTTTTGTATTTTAAAGATTGATTCTTGAACTCCACATACGAAAGGAATCCATGGATAGACACTACACATACCTTGGAAGGGAGGTTCTTGATGATTGACGAAGGAATTTCCTTGAAATTTGATCTTCAAGCTTGATTGTGCAACCGTAGTTGTTTTTCTCCTATGGTGCTCTTGGATAATGAACTTTGAGATGTCAATAGGGTTGTAATGTGTTTAGAAGCTATAAATTTCGTGATGTTAGGTTTAGGGACATGTAAGGAGTATTAAAAGACTTAACTACCCTCGAAATAACTCAAAAACCAAGTGTTTTCGTGGCTGAAATCATACATAGGTGCCGCATATGATATCGCCTATATTTACATAGGCGCCGCATATGATATCGCCTATGCTTACATAGGAGCCTATGATATCGCCTATGCTTTCTAGTGTCTATGTACAATTGGTTAGGCGACGCATTCTACTTTGAATGGTCATAACTCCTTGCTCGGGTGTCGGATTTTGATGAAATTGGTATCGTTGGAAAGCTAATTTGATTCTCTACAATTTGGTGGGTCTAAATCTTCCAAAATGTAACATATCAATCATGTTATTCTTGTTCAAATATGACCATTACAAAATCAAACACTAAGACTTGATGGATTCAAAAACTCTTAGCTTGCATCACTCTAAGCGACTCATATGAGCATGCTTAAGACATAGCAAGCTATCCTATCGCTAGGATATTCATTGTAAGTCATGCACTAAAATGCTACTTACAGGATAGGAGGTTTCTTACGTAGGAAAACTTATTCACTTCCTAGCTTAGAAACATGCGGGGTATTACAATATCTCCCCCTTGGGAACATTCGTCCTCGAATGAGAATTTACTAAGAAGGGATACAAGACAACAGAACCTGAACTGAACATGAATAACTGAAACTTGATCTCATGACTGACATACTTAACATACTGAACTCGTGCATATCTGATGCACGGATAACTGATACATGAATGCATGACTGAGTATGCAACGGCTAATAGGTACCAAGTTTATACTGCAAACATGAACATAAAACTGAATAAGCTTAAGGAGAACTATTATCTTCAGCTTGATCTGAATTGGCGGGGAAGAGGTAAGGATACTTGGTACGCATATCTGCTTCTGCTTCCCAAGTAGCTCCCCCATGAGACTGATTTCGCCAAAAAACCTTAACTAGAGGGACTTCTTTGTTCCTCAATCTACGAGTATGATAATCTAAGATTTTGACTGGAATCTCTTCATAAGAGAGGTTGTTCTGAATGTCGATACTCTGAATAGGGACAACAACTGCTGGGTCACCTATGCACTTCTTGAGCAAAGAGACATGGAAGACTGGATGGACTGAGGCTAGATCTGAAGGCAACTCAAGCTTATAAGCTACCTTGCTGAAGAGACGGAGAATTTTGAAGGGACCGACATATCGGGGACTGAGTTTCCCTTTCTTACCAAACCTCTTCACTCCCTTCATGGGAGAGATCTTAAGATAGACATATTTATTGACCTCGAACTCGAGATCCTTTCTACAAACATCTGCATAGGATTTCTGTCGGCTCTGAGCAGCCAGGAGTCTCTCTCTGATCAACTGAACTTTCTCTAAGGCATCGAATACTAAGTCAGGACCTATGACTGAGGCCTCACTAACTTCGAACCAACCAATCGGAGATCTACATCTCCTACCATAGAGAGCTTCGAATAGAGCCATCTGAATACTAGAATGATAGCTATTGTTGTATGCAAACTCAATCAAAGGCACGTGGTCATCCCAACTTCCCTTGAAGTCAATTGCACACACCCTTAGCATATCTTCAAGAGTTTGAATGGTCCTCTCTACTTGACCATCTGTCTGAGAATGAAATGCTGTGCTGAGATGGACTTGGGTACCGAGAACCTTTTGGAATGCTTTCCAAAAGTGAGAGGTGAACTATGTACCTCTGTCTGAGATGATAGATAGTGGAACACCGTGTAACCTGACTAACTCCCTGATATAGAGTTTGGCATAATCCTCGACAGAATAAGAAGTACGAATAGAAAGGAAATGAGCTGACTTCATTTTATCTATAATGACCCATACTGAATCATGCTGATGACGAGTTCTAGGAAAACCCATCACGAAGTCTATGTTCACTTCTTCCCACTTCCAAGTAGGAATGGTGAACTCTTGCATGGAACCACTAGGTCTCTAATGCTCTATCTTAACCTGCTGACATGTAGAGCACTTAGCCACAAACTTTGCAATATCTCTCTTCATCCCACTCCACCAATAGATCTCCCACATGTCGCGGTACTGATGATAGGCGAATTTACGCGCCTATATCAATATATTTTGCCCATATTTTAGCCTAGTTTTGAGAACAAATTATATATTTCATGCACTTTTAGTCCCTTTTCCTGTAAATGAGCTAACGAACATGATTAGTAAAGTTTCAGGTATAAATGATGCATAATTCAGCATTTTATGGCTTACTTGACGCTAAAGAAAGCTCACGAAGGAAGGGAAGGGAGTTTACACGCCTAAGGACCAAAACTGCTGCATGGAAAATCTGTCCCGGGCTAAAACAGCATTTCTGAAGACTTTGGGGGACCAAAACTGCTGCATGGAAAATCTATCCCGGGCTAAAACAGCAATTCTGAAGACTTTGGGGACTTACAGACACAAAGCTGGATTTTGACAATGATACATTAACCTAGTACAATTAGGTTATGTATTTCATTATTTTATGTGGATTATGATAATGTTACCTTAACCTAGTACATTTGGGTTAAGGATTTCATTAGTCTAGTAGGATTTGGTTATTTATTTCATTAGCTTAGTAGGATTAGGATATGGGTATTATAAATACCCTATCATGCTAGAGATTTTAAACAAGGAGGGAGGAAGGAGGGAGAACACAATACTTCCTTCCATCCCTCTCATCTTCTCTCATCTTCTCTCATCTTCTATTCCTCTATTATTCTACACTACAAACAATTCTACAACTCTTCTAATCTTTCTATTAATTCTAGTTTTCTTCTTCCATTCATCTATTCTTAATTTCCGCAACAAGAGAATCGTTACTTTGCTAAGGAATTCACGCCTCACGCCTACCACCAAAGCTACACGAAATTTCTCAATCTTGTGGTATAACAACAATGTCAATCGTGATCTCCTTCGCATTCATGGGTAACTAAACTTCTCTGTTGGGGTTATGGAAGCCGAATGAGTTACTATCTATTGCTGTGAGTTTGTGAGTTCGAGGCACGTATATTGCTTATATCATTATTCTCTTCATCTTAATCTACATTCTTTGCGGTTGCAAACACAAGAATACGCCAGTCTAACATTTAACTTGTTCGAGAGAAAAGTTATTTGTCTGGAAAAGAGATAATGTCAAGGTAGTAGGACACCCTTTCCTATTAAAAAGCTAGTGCCGTAACTGGACTAACCTCTTGGAGAATTCGTACCGTTAGATACGCTTTAAGCTCGAGAGAGTTAAAGTGAAATAGTCCTTGTTTAGGTCGAGAGACGCTTGGATTTACCATCGACTACAATCCTCTATAAGCAATTGCATGTCAGAATTCTACACACTCATAGCCAATAGAGACGTATACCTCAGAAGGTGGACATAACCCCAACGCTTCAATTCTCATTATTTACAACCAACGTAACATTCTTTCTCTTTTTACTTTGCTATTGCCGTTTTTAGATCTTATTTTGTTCACATTACTTGCAAGAAAAGAATCCCCCCTTTTTACGAGACTTGCACTAAAAGTCTAGTAATCTTTACTTACTTGTTGACCAAGCTATTCCCTGTGGGATCGATACCCAACCCAGTTGGGTTCTATATTTGCTAACGACCGCTTTACACTCCTACGAGAGCTGTAGATTGAGCGTTATCAAAAATTGGCGCCGCTGCCGGGGAATACAAGTGTCAATCAAGTTCGTAATAATTACTAGACCCTTTGGTCGAAGATTCTCGTACTTTTACTTTTAGTTGTTGTTTTTGTTTTATTCAGGTTTGTTCTGTGCATCAATGGATGCACAACGTGAAATTGAAAGGATGGATGCTCAAGCGCATCAGCAGAATATTGATAACCCAGGGCGTGCAACAAATCTTGATGAGGAGGACCTGGGTGATGAGGAGCTACTAAACCCACGGCATACTGCTGAGATGGCGGCACCCATGCAGAGAAGAGATCGACAAGCTCGGTTTAGGTATGATCGCCAACCCATGCAACCAGCTTTCGACGATGATGATGATGATCTTGATGGTGCCGGAGCCACTGGAGCTATAATTCCACCACCATTAGCGCCCGGAGCCAAGTTCAACATCACAAGCACCATGATTCAGTTATTGCAACTCAAGGGATTATTTGGTGGACTAGCAGGCGATGATCCGAATATGCATCTCATCAACTTTATTTCTACATGCAAGTCGTTTGACAATCCTGGAGTTGGTCAGAATGCAATTCGATTACGTCTATTTCCATTGTCTCTGTCTGGGGAGGCAACACTATGGTTGAATGGGCTGACTCCTGATTCTATTACAAATTGGAGGCAATTGAGAGACGCTTTCCTAGAAAGATTCTTTCCGCCATCCAAAAGAGCACAATTGAGAGATGAAATCAGCAACTTTCGTCAGCTTCCCACTGAAGCTCTTCATGAAACATGGGAGAGGTTTAAGACAAAGCTAGCGAGGTGTCCAAACCATCATATGACTAACGTTCACCTAATGGAGATACTATACAGAGCCTTGAATTCAATAACTAAACCAGTGGTGGATAACGCGGCTGGAGGATCATTTATGGACCTCACTTTTGGTCAAGCAAGCAATATGCTAGATCGCATGACGAAACAAAGTAGAGCTTGGCATACCAGGGATTCCGAGGTAGCAAGCCCCACTTTATCTATAGGCATGACTGCAGACCAAAGAAGAAGACAAGAAGAACGTGATCAAGAGTTAGCGCACATGAAAACGCAAGTGGATCTTCTGACAAAGCATTTATTATCAGGGAAGACCGAAAAAGTGAAAGCCGTGGAGCTAAAAGGAAGAGACGAATCTGATTCGGAAGAGGAGGCCAACTACTTGAACAATCAGGGGGGTTTCCGTGGGAATACCCAAGGAAACCAAGGTCGGAACTATTATGATAATTCTGGAAACAAGGACCAAGGTAGTTGGAGAAAAAACAATGAAAAGAGTGGTGTATATGTTCCCCCTGGTAGACGTGATACCACCACATCTAATTCTGGAAGTATGGAAGACATGATGGCTAAATTATTGAAAGGAGTGGAAGCAACGAGCGCGGGAGTTACTGAGGTAATTAATGATTTGTCCTCCATGAAACAACTAGTTGATTCTCATTCCACTTCAATCAAGCAAATAGAGCAGCAATTGAGCCAACTCTCAGCAGCACTCAATCAAAGAAAGGCTGGCACTTTACCTAGCAACACCGTGCAAAACCCAAGGAATGATGGGTCATGCATGGCTATTACTACCCGAAGTGGTAAGGTGCTGGAAACCTCATCTAAGGGCAAGCAAGTGGCTGACAAAGAGGCGGAAATTGATGATAAGGCGAAAGGGGAAGATGCCGCAGCAGCCGATCCTAATGTCCTTAACATCACTCCTCACAACATGCAGCCTGGAAAAGCTGAAAAACGGAAGCAAGAGGAGAAGAAAGCCATGGAGAGAACAATTCCATACCCACCACCACCTTTTCCTCAAAGATTGAAGAAGGTGGCGGATGATACAAAGTTCAGCAAATTCATGACCATGTTGAAGCAGCTGACCATTAATGTTCCGTTGGTAGAGGCATTAGAAAAAATGCCTGGGTACGCTAAATTCATGAAGGACCTGTTGACAAAGAAGAGGGCAGTAAGCTATGAGCCGGCAGATAATATTCATCATTGCAGTGCAATTGCCACAAGGTCCTTAGTACAGAAGAAGGCAGACCCTGGTGCTTTCACTATTCCTTGCACGGTTGGATCTATGAATTTTGCTAAGGCATTGTGCGATCTGGGTGCTAGCATCAATTTGATGCCACTATCCGTCTACAAGAAGTTGGGGCTAGGAGATCCAACACCAACCAATATGAGGCTCGTGATGGCTGATAGGACGGTAAAACGACCTGTGGGTATCTTGAATGATGTGTTGGTGAAGGTATCTTCATTTATCTTTCCTGCAGACTTCATTATTCTGGATTGTGAGGTGGATTCTGACGTTCCCATAATCTTGGGACGCCCCTTCCTCGCAACTGGAAGTGTGCTTATTGACATGAAAGATAATGAGCTTTTGTTTCGAATTAATGACGAAGTGGTCCGCTTTGATATATGCAAATCCATGAAGCAGCCCAGCGATATGAATGAGTTATCTGTAGCTGATGTTCATCATGAGGATATGAAAGCATTATCTATAGAGAAACAGCCTACTGTTGAGCCATTGTCTGCTGCGCCACTGAAAGTTGAGCATGAGGATAATGAAGATTATGAAGAACTTATGGGTGCTCTAACAGAAATAGAGTCTTATACTCCTAAGCAACCGGATTGTGATCTCAAGAATCAACCAACAGCGAAGACTCCCATTAACGAGACACCAATACTAGAATCGCAAGAGCTCCCCGATTATCTAAGGTATGTGTTCTTGGAAAGTAGAAATATACTTCCGGAAAGTGCAGATGATTTAAGTGAACAGCACGTAGAAGCTCTCATCTCTTCTCTGAGGAGATACAAGAGAGCTATGGGTTGGACTATTGATGATATAATTGGTGACTCTCCGGGGAAATGTATGAGCCATCTCGAAGAAGATCGCATGCCCACAGGTAAGCCTCATTGTCGTCTAAATCCTTTTAGAAAACGATCCTCCATTTACCTCGACGAAGTCTGAGTACTCGAGGTAACCATGTAGTGCCACGACAATAAATAAGGCGCTAGATGGGAGGCAACCCATCGTTTATCATTTTTCATTTATCGTTTATCGTTTTCTTTCATTCTAGTACTTGATTTGTTTTTAATTAATGAAAATCCAAAAATAAGAGTCGTGCCACGACCAAAACTAAGGCGCTTGGTGGGAGGCAACCCATCGTACTAATCGTTTTCATTTGTTTGAGCGAATATAGGTGCTAGAAGTAGTCAACGAGGAGATTGATTTCAATTGACGATTTGGACGCATTGTATGGTAAAGTTGGTAAGTTAGGAAGGGTGATGCATAAGGCTATGGATTGAGCCTTTCTCACGCCAAAATAGGCTTCGAGGAAGGCTAGGCCTTGGTAAAACTAGGCCACGAATGATGCACAACCTATCCTATAGCCTAAGGTCTCGGAATCTAGTGTGCTATACACTATGCGCCGCCTATTCCTAGGTATGCTTTTGACTATGCGCCGCCTATTCTATGGCATTTGGTCTCAGTATCTCATATGCCATAGACTATGCGGCGCATATGTCTACAAATGCCATAGACTATGCGGCGCATATGTCTCATTATGCCATAGACAATGCGCCGCATATACCATGACTATGCCAAGCATTATGCGCCGCATATGTAGCATTTTTGTCTCCAAAACCGATTGTAAATGGGTCAAAACCCGACCCATTCTCTTCCTATATAAAGGAGACTTAGTCTTGAAACACAAACACATTGAAAACTTGACCTAGGCGCCACATATACTCTCCAAATCATCTCAAAACTTTTCTTTTTGCTCTCCCACTTCACAAGAACATCTCCAAAGGCTTCAATCACGTATGTACTCTCTTGTTCTTCATCTATTTTTCGTAAGTGCTACGTTGCTATGTCTATTATGAATTGATAAATCTTGAAAAAGTATTGGTGATGTGAACGTGTTTGAATTGTTGATACAAAACCAAGTGAGTGAACATGTACGTTAGGATGCTCTTAACTTATGTCCGACTTGAATTTGATTTTGATGCATTGTTATACTACTTGCAGAATTGCTATAGTAATGAACATTGCATAATCTTGTCACTTGAATACTTACATGTTAGAATATCCCGTTCATCGGAATAAGACTTATAACTGCCTACCGACATAGGAGGTTGAGTTTATTGATAGAAACGATACCATGATGTAATCCCTATGTAGAAGTCTTGATATACCTAACATGAAAGTATTGTAAAGATTGCAAGAAGTGTTACATATCTGAATTTCTTGCCGGAATACAACTCCTAAAACGTATGTCGACGAAATCTGAGTAATTGACCACTTTCACTTCACTGATTTGTGTCAACAAAACTAAGTGTGGGGTGGTACCCCTACTGCTTGTGCATATATTGTATCCATTGATATTGTGCTACCACTAACACTATTTCTAGTCTCAGGTACAATGGCACCTAAAGCGAGACAAGGCAAGGAGAAGGCTACCACCTCCCAAAAGGGCAAAAAGAGAAGTCGCAAGGACCAAGGAGAACCCTCCTCGCTGCAAATACCTCGACTCATGCTTGGAATTAAGTGGGATACTTATGAGGAACTTCTGAGGATGACGACTCTGATGATGATTCCAATGCAAGGGGTATGACCCCAGACATAGAGGATAAGTCCGACCAACCAGGTTCCTCGTATTTATTTTCCACTGAGGACAGTGTCCCGACTAAGTGTGGGGTGGCGGTATCGTATGCTATACTTCTCTATCGCATCTATGTTTGCTTGCGTTGTTTTTGTTTCATTTTTTTTTAGTAGAAAATTTTTTCTAGCTTCGCATGAAATTATTTTGATAGGCAGCATGAGATTATAACAAGAGTATGTGCTACAATTGTGACCATTGAGACGTTTAGGCTCTAGTTGTGACTCAATATGTGATATTGTGTGATTCAATTCCTTCACTTGTTGGGTCGAGAGTCTATATTACTTCCAAGCAAGTCGACCATGTGCCTTGTGTGGGTGAGATAATCGTATATTCTATGATTGTGGCTGATTCTAGAACTTGCCTGGTATGTATGCAAAGCGAAAATAAGGAGTGTAAGTTTAGGAGGTGATTTAGGCATTTCTTTGACAACTTATATTTATTTACCTTCAGTTTTACCTACCCATGGACATCATCCTAGTTAACCCCTTTTGAGCCTTTAGCCTATTTTCTTTGACAACCTTGTATGTAAGCCTAATCCATTTTGTTCAAGACCGTAATTTGATCCAAATTCCTAAGTGCTTTAAAGTGAAAAAGTCATGTGACAACATAAAAGGAAATTGGGGGAGTATAATGCTATAAATTGGAATGGTTCTTGAATGTGTTATGAAAAAGAAAAAAAAATGCTATCATAAGAGGTATGTTGTGAAAAGAAAAAGGAAAAGAAAGCTGAAAAACAAGTTGTGCTTAAAATTGAAAAACAAAAGAGGAGAACAAGGGTGGTATAACAAAAGAAAGAAGAAAGGTTGAAAGAAAAAAGTGTCAATGATACAAAGTGATGTATTAAAGCGCTTAGGAACTTAGTCACTATTCCTGGCCAAAATAGTTCTACCCGTCCCTTAGCCTACATTACAACCATCAAAAGACCTACTTGATCCTAATCTTAACATTCCGACATTTAGTGGAGTACTACATTAAGGGAAAGCCTATGGTCATCAGTCGCTACATATGAACTCTTTGTGAGAGTGAGAGCAAGGACATTTTGATACCCATGTTTGAAAAATATGCTATATTTGTGAGTGATTATGGGTACTATATGGTGAGACACACATGGTTGATGAGTTTTGGATAGTTGTATATGATTCTATGCACCTTAACGTTTGCATGCGAGTCGATCACCATCACGAGTCTACGCTAGAGGTTAAACTGTTTCTACTTATAATCGGAAAGCTACTCTTTGTTGATAATTGTTGTGCTTGTCTTGAAGAATGTTTTGTGTTGTTTCTGTAAAAACCTTAAGTTGATGCTTAGAAGGACATGATATGTTGTTCGAGGACGAACAAAGCTCTAAGTGTGGGGTGTTGATGATAGGCGAATTTACGCGCCTATATCAATATATTTTGCCCATATTTTAGCCTAGTTTTGAGAACAAATTATATATTTCATGCACTTTTAGTCCCTTTTCCTGTAAATGAGCTAACGAACATGATTAGTAAAGTTTCAGGTATAAATGATGCATAATTCAGCATTTTATGGCTTACTTGACGCTAAAGAAAGCTCACGAAGGAAGGGAAGGGAGTTTACACGCCTAAGGACCAAAACTGCTGCATGGAAAATCTGTCCCGGGCTAAAACAGCATTTCTGAAGACTTTGGGGGACCAAAACTGCTGCATGGAAAATCTATCCCGGGCTAAAACAGCAATTCTGAAGACTTTGGGGACTTACAGACACAAAGCTGGATTTTGACAATGATACATTAACCTAGTACAATTAGGTTATGTATTTCATTATTTTATGTGGATTATGATAATGTTACCTTAACCTAGTACATTTGGGTTAAGGATTTCATTAGTCTAGTAGGATTTGGTTATTTATTTCATTAGCTTAGTAGGATTAGGATATGGGTATTATAAATACCCTATCATGCTAGAGATTTTAAACAAGGAGGGAGGAAGGAGGGAGAACACAATACTTCCTTCCATCCCTCTCATCTTCTCTCATCTTCTCTCATCTTCTATTCCTCTATTATTCTACACTACAAACAATTCTACAACTCTTCTAATCTTTCTATTAATTCTAGTTTTCTTCTTCCATTCATCTATTCTTAATTTCCGCAACAAGAGAATCGTTACTTTGCTAAGGAATTCACGCCTCACGCCTACCACCAAAGCTACACGAAATTTCTCAATCTTGTGGTATAACAACAATGTCAATCGTGATCTCCTTCGCATTCATGGGTAACTAAACTTCTCTGTTGGGGTTATGGAAGCCGAATGAGTTACTATCTATTGCTGTGAGTTTGTGAGTTCGAGGCACGTATATTGCTTATATCATTATTCTCTTCATCTTAATCTACATTCTTTGCGGTTGCAAACACAAGAATACGCCAGTCTAACATTTAACTTGTTCGAGAGAAAAGTTATTTGTCTGGAAAAGAGATAATGTCAAGGTAGTAGGACACCCTTTCCTATTAAAAAGCTAGTGCCGTAACTGGACTAACCTCTTGGAGAATTCGTACCGTTAGATACGCTTTAAGCTCGAGAGAGTTAAAGTGAAATAGTCCTTGTTTAGGTCGAGAGACGCTTGGATTTACCATCGACTACAATCCTCTATAAGCAATTGCATGTCAGAATTCTACACACTCATAGCCAATAGAGACGTATACCTCAGAAGGTGGACATAACCCCAACGCTTCAATTCTCATTATTTACAACCAACGTAACATTCTTTCTCTTTTTACTTTGCTATTGCCATTTTTAGATCTTATTTTGTTCACATTACTTGCAAGAAAAGAATCCCCCCTTTTTACGAGACTTGCACTAAAAGTCTAGTAATCTTTACTTACTTGTTGACCAAGCTATTCCCTGTGGGATCGATACCCAACCCAGTTGGGTTCTATATTTGCTAACGACCGCTTTACACTCCTACAAGAGCTGTAGATTGAGCGTTATCAGGTACATCTTAGTGGCCCCTGGATGAATAGAGTATCGTGCACCATGCACTTCTGCAAGAATTCGCTGCCTCAATTTAACTACACCTGGAACACATAGACGACCCTGACAACAAAGAACGCCATCTCTCCCTTGGGAGAAAACCTCGACTTTCTAATTCTGAACTGACTCTTTGAGCTTGACAAGGCTAGGATCCCTGTCTTGCTTCTCTTTCACCTCGGAAACTACAAATGACTCTGAACTACTGTGAACACATATACCACCCTCTGAAGAATCGACTAAGCGAGCGCCTAGTCTGGCAAGATGATGGATCTCCTGAGCCATTTTTTTGTTGCTACCCTCAACGTGAGAAATACTACCCATGAAGAGTCTACTGAGAGCGTCGGCCACAACATTGGCCTTGCCCGAATGATAAAGAAAACTCATGTCGTAATCCTTCAAGAACTCTAACCACCTTCTCTGACGAAGATTAAGATCTTTCTGGGAAAATACATACTGGAGGCTTTTATGGTCTGTGAAGACATCTACATGAACTTTATAGAGATAATGCCTTCAAATCTTTAAGGCAAAAACTACCGCTGCTAACTCAAGATCATAGTAGGATAATTCTTTTCATGTGGCTTTAACTGTCTGTAGGTGTAGGATATGACCTTACCATGCTGCATGAGGACGCAACCTAAACCCACTCTGGATGCATCACAATAGACTACAAAACCGTCTGAACCATCTGGAATAGCTAGAACTGGAGCTTAGGTGAGTCGAGTCTTCAACTCTTGAAAGCTCTTCTCGCATGAATCTGACCACTGAAACTTAATCTTCTTCTGAGTCAATCTGTACATGGGAGATGTAATAGAAGAAAATCCCTCGACAAACCGTCTGTAATATCCAGCCGAACCCAAGAAACTCCTGATATCTGATGGAGATACGGGTCTGGTCTAGTTTCTTACTGCCTCGGTTTTCTGAGGATCTACTCTAATGCCATCATCGAAAACAATATGGCCAAGGAATGCTACTGATCTTAGCCAAAATTTGCATTTGCTGAACTTAGCGAATAACTGGTGATCCCTGAGAGTCTGAAGAACAATCCTGAGATGGTTTGCATGATCACGCTCTGTGCGAGAATAGGCCATAATATCATCTATAAAGACTATGACAAACATGTCCAAGTACTGCTTGAACACACGGTTCATCAAATCCATGAAAGCTGCAGGGGCATTGGTAAGACCAAATGACATGACTAAAAATTTAAAGTGACCATACCGAGTACGGAAAGCTGTCTTCAGAATGTCACATTCTCTAACTCTGAGTTGATGATAGCCTGATCTGAGGTCTATCTTGGAGAAGTAACTGTCACCCTGAAGTTGGTCGAATAGATCATCAATCCTGGGAAGAGGATATTTATTCTTGACCGTGACCTTGTTGAGTTAACGGTAATCAAAACATATCCTGAGAGAATCATCTTTCTTGAGCATGAATAATACTGGCGCACCCCATGGGGAAACGTTGGGTCTGATGAATCCCATATCTAAGAGATCCTTCAACTGATCTTTCAGTTCCTTGAGTTCTGCTAGTGCCATTCTGTATGACGGAATAGAAATAGGTTGAGTATCCAAAAAAAGGTCTATGCCAAAGTTTATTTCCCTTTCGGGAGGAATGCCTGGAAGATCTTTGGGAAAGATATCCGAGTATTCATTAACAACTGGGACTGTTTCGAGACTGGGAGATTCAAAACTGGAATCTTTAACATGCACGAGATGATACACACACCCTATAGAAATCATTTTCCTTGCCAGAAGGTAGGAAACAAGTTAACCCCTAAACGCTGAAATACTACCCTTCCACTCTAGGATGGGCTCATTCAGGAACTGAAACTGAACTATCCTATTTCTTCAGTCGACTGTGGCATAGCAGGAATGAAGCCAATCCAAGCCGAGAATGACATCAAAATCAGTCATCTCTAACTTAACTAAATCTGCTGACGTGGATTTCAGAGATATCATAACCGGGCAGTTCCTGTATATCCATCGGGCTATGATGATTTTACCCATTGGGGTAGAGACTAGAAAGGGATCTACTAGAATTTTGGGACTGATTCCAAAATTGTCTTCTATGTATGGAGTAACAAAAGACAAGGATGCACCTGGGTCTAGCAAAGCATAAACATGAACATGGAAAATCTATAACGTACCAGTAACGACATCAGGAGAATTTTCCTGATCCTGCCGAGACTGAAGATCATAGAGTCTGTTTGGGCGTTGCCCACTGGTAGCACTAGAAATGGCACCCTGCTAGTTCGGGCAACTGGACTGAGCTGCAGAATGATTTTGCTGACTCTGAAGACTTGTCTGCGGACACTCCCTAATCCTGTGGCCTGGCTTACCACAACCAAACCAGACATCACTACCGGCTCTGTAAATGCCCTTGTGGTTCTTACCATAAGTCTGACAAAGGGGATTCATTCGGGCATTGCTAACACTGCCCTGAGATTTAGAGCCTGGCGCTTTGTCTTCATTGCAGTCTCTAAACTTCGACACTGGAGTGCTGGCAGAGGAAGGGGCTAGAATGGCAGACTTGGAGAGAAACTGTGAACGGTTTCCTCCATCTTACTTGGGGTGAGCAAAGTTGAAGTTACCTGACCTTGCTCTCTTGTTCTTCCTCTCCCTAGTCTTAACCTTCTTCTCTTCTACTTACTGGGCATAGGTCATGAGTCTGGCTAAGGTCATATCACCGATCAGCATCGCAGACCTACACTCATTTACCACGCTATCGTTGACCCCTGACACAAACTTGCTCATCTTAGCCCTATTGTCTGCAACCACATGAGGAGCATACCTGGCTAGCTGAGTAAAACTGAGAGAATACTCCCTAACCATCATATTCCCCTGCCTGATGTTGATGAACTAAAGAACTTTGGCTTTCCTCAGCTCTTGGGGAAAGAATCTGTCTAAGAAAGTCGTGAAAAATCCCTCCCACTCAATAGGACCTGCATCATCTAACCTCTCAGACTTCCACTGTTTGTACCAATCATGAGAAATATCCTATAACTGGTAGGCGGCTAGCTCGGCACTCTCAATAGAAGTAACACCCATGATGTCAATGAATTTCTGGACTTGGTCAATGAACTCCTGAGGGTCATCATCAGACTTAGACCCATGGAAAGATGGAGGGTTCATCCGGGTGAAGTCCCAAACCCTAGCTGCTATGGGATTGGCCACTGGATTGGCCGGAATGACTTGTGGTCGTTCATTTTGTGCAGCCACAGACTGAGCAAGTGTGGTAAATGCAGCTCTAAACTCCGCATGGGAAACATGTTCGCCCAAAGGATGTTCGGGCTGAGGAGCTTGCTGGTTTCTTCTTTTTGGGGCCATGGTCTGTCATAAGAGAAGAATGGATTAGACTGAGAGTTTAACTTGTGATTATGCTCACTAGCATGACATGAATACCGAAGAAAGGAGACTGTTCCTAAAACATCTTATAGACTCATGTACATAAATGTGGCGAGCAACACACCCATGTACAAGACTCTACTAGATGCGGCTTTCAGACTTCCTAGGACTCTATTGAACCTTAGACTCTGATACCAAGTTTGTAACGCCCCAATTTGCTGAATTAGAACGCTACACGGTGCTCATGACCCCAAAGGACCACAAGCTAACCCATGACTGATATCTGTACATGTATACTGCAAATCATGACATAATAATGCTGAATATGTAAAACTATAAGGCCATAAGGTTCAACTGAATAAAACCATGTCTAAAAATCATAACGTCCATGTGGGTGAAAATACCCAAAACAACTCAATTTGAAAGCTAAGTCTGAACGTAAATCTGAACATAAATCTGAAAGCCTCTAAACTATCTAAATAAAGAGTTGAAGGAACATGTCTCCAACTAACCCCGTAAAATTGAACTGAAGAAATAAATAAATGTATCAAATCATATTATCCTCGAATCAATGAGGACTCACTGTGTATCTAAAACTGGAATACTACCGATACTATTGGGTTGGAGCTCGTGTCTCAGAACCTATGGTGTAACATGAAAAGAAAGCACCATAGCCAAAATAGGTCAGTACAACTGGAGTACTGAGTATACGAGGAAGGTAGGCTGAACTTAAATGGTTTCATGCATGAATAACACTGACTGACTAATATGAATGTGGGAGTGCAAACATACATATATAGAAACTGGGACTGTGAATGCGTGATAGCAAGACCTATAAGCTAATACATGGTTTACTGATAACTATCATGACTGATACTGCAAGATGATAAAATGGACGACTGTATCTGACAGTCCTGTATTTACTGAAATCAGAAGAACATAACGACTGTATCTGACAGTCCTGTATGTACTGAAATATGAAGAACGCCCTGAGTTCTTTCACTGAGACTGATACTGAAACTATGGGAGGTAGTGTTTAACCGACATGCCCCATGTATGCCGTTATGGTTAAGCTGGGGTCCAATCTCTGCCCCGACTGGAGGGGTGTCAATACCGTGCCACGGGTAAGGACAGCTTGTGAGTGACCCTTATCTGGCAGGTACTCAATGAGAACGGTGGGAACCCTAAACTGACAGGTTAAACCACCTCATCAACCCTAATCTGACAGGTTAAGATGTCTCAACCTACGCTGGCTACGTAGTTCTGGAACACAAGTACTGCTTCTAAGAATCACACGGTGAACTGGCGGGTGAGTTCCCATCCTTGGGTTCACTCAGTGCTAACCTCTACTCCCATCTAGAGGGACTGGACATGAATAACTGACTATACATGACCTAATCTTACTGAATTTCATTGACTGGCGGAATATTACTGATATCTGACAAATGACTGAGATCATGAGGTTTTCCTAAGTCACATAACTAACTGAAGTCTATTGAATCATAGCTTGAGTTCAGATATCGTGAAACATGACATGGCTCTAGGCACACAACTATAGTTTTTTGGTACGAATACCCCGAGGACTCGATCGGAGAAAACTGACACACATGACATGACTTGATCACAAGATTTGAGTCCACAATTCACAATATCATAAGCAGGGGATAGTATACTTCATGTATTTATTCAACATTTCAAACATGATAGGAAAAGCATGGATATATTTTGTGTACATAATTTATATCTCCATTATGTATTCTTTAAGGCATAGGTTGATTTCATACTTGCATTCTATCAATCCATCTAAAGATCATGTTTTTCAACTAACATAACTTTCATGAGATATACAGTCATGATACTATTATATAGCAAAACAAACAAGCATCAACATGGGTATGATCATATCACCACAACCAACCAAGCTTTTGTATTTTAAAGATTGATTCTTGAACTTCACGGACGAAAGGAATCCATGGATGAACACTACGCATACCTTGGAAGGGAGGTTCTTGATGATTGACGGAGGAATTTCCTTGAAATTTGATCTTCAAGCTTGATTGTGCAACCCTAGTTGTTTTTCTCCTATGGTGTTCTTGGATAATGAACTTTTAGATGTCAATAGGGTTGTAATGTGTTTAGAAGCTATAAATTTCGTGAGGTTAGGTTTAGGGACATGTAAGGAGTGTTAAAAGACTTAACTACCCTCGAAATAACTCAAAAACTAAGTGTTTTCGTGCCTGAAATCATACATAGGCGCCGCATATGATATCGCCTATATTTACATAGGCTATGCATATGATATCGCCTATATTTACATAGGCGCCGCATATGATATCGCCTATTCTTACATAGGCGCCGCATATGATATCACCTATGCTTTCCAGTGGCCATGTGCGATTGGTTAGGCGATGTATTCTACTTTGAAAGGCCATAACTCCCTGCTCGGGTGTCGGATTTTGATAAAATTGGTATCGTTGGAAAGCTAATTTGATTCTATACAATTTGGTGGGTCTAAATCTACCAAAATTTCACATATCTATCACGTTATTCTTGTTCAAAGATGACCCTTACAAAATCGAACACTAAGACTTGATGGATTCAAAAACTCTTAGCTTGCATCTCTCTAGGCGACTCATATGAGCATGCTTAAGACATCCAAACTATCCTATCGCTAGGATATTCATTGTAAGTCATGCACTAAAATTCTACTTACAGGATAAGAGGTTTCATACGTAGGAAAATGTATTCACTTCCTAGCTTAGAAACATGCGGGGTATTACAAAATAAAAATAAGAAAAGTTTCCTAAATACATCCTATAGCCCCTCGAAGATGGATACGGACATCTATGTACCGATCCACGAGACTCTATTAGACATCTCATTCTTATGTAATTGAGACCAATGAAACCTGGCTGCTCTGATACCAATTTGTCATGACCCAAAAATGAAGGTCATGATGGAACTTATCAAGGCGTATCTTGACAAGTAATCCTATCACCCAAACTGATATAAAAAAGATAAAAAGACAAAAATATCCCAAGATAAGATTTCTAGAATGAAGTTAAACCATATAAGTAATCATAACAATGTGGAAAAAACTTATCCACAATACCAATCATGCCCAAACTAGGTGTCAATAGTGTAAGAACTACTAATACAATCCAGGAGTCAAATACATCAGAAAATAGCCACAATGGAATAATATCTGTCTCTGAATACTAATAAAGACATAATTACTACAGAAAGATAGAGGTAAAATCCAGACGCATAAATATCCAACCACTATCTTGGAAGATCCAACAATTACTCAAGTCAAGTAACTGAGGCGCACTCGATCTAGGACCTGCACCGAAAGAGCGCAGTAGACATGAGTACAGTCCACTTGTACTCAGTAGGTATCATAGGCCAACCAAGCAAATTAGTAAATAAAGCAAACAAAATATACACTAAGGGAACGTCACCTACAATCGGAAAATGTCCCACAAAGGTTACACAACCAGCCTTAGGGCCTTGTTGTAATAGGCGTCCCAAGTACGACCAAGATCGAAGACCACCCCCATTACCCAACCCAACCTTTAGTCGCCTTCCCTGAGTCGGATGAATTTATGGGCATGAAACATATAAGTGTAACAGCTCACATAAAGAAATGGGAATAGATCACAACCATGAAAAACCCAACCGAGTTCAACCATACCAAACCACATCAAACAAGTCCACAACCAAATAAGTTAGACAAAATTTAATATAATTAATCCCAAAATGTAGTATGATAGAACAGTGAGAAATCCTATGATGTGGTGTCAGCCCACCAGTCTATTCTAATGCCAAGGCCAACACCAATACCGATCTCTCCCATACCAACCCCTAGAAATACCACAAAGCCTCTATCCAAAAGAGTAAATAAGTCTGATTGGGACATATCTTCAACCATGGCAAAAAGTAATATCCAAAATAAAAGAAAAATGTCTAAAGAAATTCATAACATGAAATGATGTCTTCTGAAGGGATGGAATCTCACTACTTCAGTCTAAATATTGATACTGAATCCGCGTGCTAAACATAAGGAGTAGAATAGTTGATTCCTACATAGCGTGCATATACAAATGCTATTAGACAAGGTTAGCGAGTGACCACTAGCATGAATCTCATGATAAGGATAAAATAATGCCAGTTATAAAAACAATTAAAACCATCCATAATGCATACAACCATACATATATAAGTGCCGGGAAAGGGAATCGGGTTTAGCATACATTGAAAACCTTTACCTGGGATGTGCAGCTTGGCCATCCTAAACCATCCACGGGTGATATGGGTTCATCTCCCCTACTGAAAGGGCCCCAGTGCGTGTAGCCGTACGACCAGGGAAATATCCCGTGGGATGACTAGTACATACCCCAATAGTGTGACATCATGAACATGGTCTAATAAGACCAATCCGTATATCGGCAAATATGATTTCCAGTTTTGGTTCCTCTGGGACCGCCACCTTCCACAGCTTTACTACACACCCCGCTATTAATGTCCAATTAAAACCATTTCTAAATAACCAACCAAATCCATTTACCATTTTATTAACCAAGGCCAATATTAGTGGCATCGTCATACCAGCCCTTACTTGCAAGTAATATCCATACCCAAACTATTTAGGTTAAGAGGACTTTCAAGTGCATTTCCATATACCACATTAAACCGCTTGGGAGACTTTCATGTTCTCCACATGCATAACTATTTAGCCTTTATCCTTTTTAAACCATTTAAACCATGCAAAGTTTCTTTACCAAGTTTAAAACATGCAAGAGTTCCATTAAAAGAAGTCAATACAATAAACATATCTTTATAAGCATTTTATCAAACACCTTAGGGGCATAATATAACCAAAACCAATTCCAAACCATTAAACCATTAATGAAATTCAATTGTCCAAAACCACCATTAATGTATATAAAAGCAAGTTAAACCATAGGTAACCATAACCAAGCATTTAATATCAAAACCCCATAATAGTTGAAATCCATAATCATGAAATAGTAAAAGCATGAAATCAATCATATAAACCATGCCTTTAGTTGAAATTACAATGAGGGAAGAGAATCAGGCCTTCAATCAAAGAATTAACCGAAAAAAATCACGAAAGCAAGCCCCAAAGCGATCCTCGAGATGAAACCCTAGCCTTCTTTCCCCAAAGCTCTTAAGGTCATTATGAGATATTTTGGAATAATTTCTAAGTGTTAATGAATAGAATAATAGGGTAAATAACCTTCTAAGAGTATTAGAAGTCATGGGTCCTAATTAGGGTAAGTAGGAAAATATCCAGAATACCCCCACTTAAGTCCCTTAAAATCCTGTCATAGGGATACGATTGACCCATACAAGTCGTACCATCTCATACGATCGGTACCCATCATTCGTATCCAAGCCTCAACCTTGGATCAGACACTATCCAATATACGACTCATCAAACCAAGTCGTAGCCATAGTATACGATCCGTATCCATGACCCTTATCCCTGGTAGAATGAAATACCAGAAGGATCAAATACTGCCCATCATACAAGTCCCTAATACGACTCGTACCAAGCCCTTATGACTCATACCCCTAAGTCATACCCATTTTAGTGACTAAAACCATCCCACCAACTAACACTGATCAAAAAATGACAAAACCATACCACATGTACCCCAACATACAACTCGTACCTATGAGTCATATTGGGTTTGGAGAATGGAATCCCAGGAAATTTTCTAAGGGTCAAAACCCAGGATGTTTCAAATAGTAGCCCATACCGCTTGCACTAACAATTCTAATATATCACATACACGCCAAGACAAAATACGAGTACGCATTATATTATATATAAGTAGAACAAGGGGAACATGCATATAAAAGATCATCAAATACAAGTAAAAAAGATAAGACAATTACATAGATGGAAGGTCAATACGACAATACAATATAAACACAATAAAGTAAGTGTAATGTATTTGATGATGATGATGCACGAGGTTGTCACACAACCTTCGAGATCATCACGCAATTCCCGTATACATCTACGAAACTAAAGCTTCCTGATGTAGGACCCGTGGGGGGTTCGTCAACCCATATACAATCCACATATCTCATATCTCCTTTTTTATACATCTCTCAAAAATGATTTTATAATGTGTTACAATAGCTTCTCCCCGACACATCCCTCGGGGATGGTTTTAAAGAGGTGTTGCCAGTGTTACTCAAGTGTTGCCATGGTGGTACCAATTTTCATGAATGAGTATGATATGAGGGTGTAAGTCTCATAACAAATCACAATGATTATTTCCACAACCAATCACAATGATATATTTTCATAACCAACCACAAAACTACTATTCACACATTATTTTTGTTTCATCCATGAATTTCCACATGTCTCATATAACAACAAGTATAAATATATCACAATACTAATGATACCACATCAGGCATTTCAATAACATAATATAATTATTCACATATATTCAAGGATGTCAATATCACATAGGACCACACACGGTCGCATATATCACATAATATCTCAATTTCGATAATTATCACATATAGACCCTCGTACGGGCACAATACATAGCCAGTCATTTTTTATGATTAGTTCCCACCCTTAACATGCATTTTGTGCCATTATTTACTATCCAACCCAGTCTGAAAGAGTTAAGTCATAACCTACCTCAAAAGCTAAAATTGATCCACTACACTTTGAATCCACGACCTTACTTTTAATGAAAATTTTTGAAATCCATTAAAAACATCAAATATGGAATCTATGCATCAAAACAAAACCAACGATACCCATATTGACTACTTTTTATTCGGGGTCAAAATAGATGCCTGAAATGGATTTTCGAAAAAAAGGGCAAAATTAAAACTTTACTTCAAAAACATGTTTCTCATATTATTAGGAATCTACAGCTGAAAACCCAAGTCAAATTAAGTCAAAAACGAGGTTCAAATCAAAGAAAAATTACTTTTGAGCTTTACCTAGTAAAATATTTGAAATCTGAATTAAAATAAAGAATCAAAGTTGTTTTGAAGGTTAAATTGACGAAAAATTAGTAATTATAAGATTAAAATATAATTTAAGTGAAAAGGAGAGAAATTGGGGTTTAAAATCAAGCCCTAAGATTTTTGGGGTTTTAAGAAATTAATCAAGAAATTACTAAGAAATGGTGAATTCTTACCTGAAATCCATAATAGAATTAAGAAATGGATATTAATCTAGCTTCTCAAGCTCCCACAAGTTTCACTTTTAAGTTCTCACACTATTTTAGGGTTTAACTCTCAAGAGAAAGGTGAAAGAATGAGCAAAAATTGGATAAAAAGGGCTATTTATATTGTACCTGGGTTACCGGACATTTAACACATAAATTGCACCGGACATTTAACACATAAATTGCAATCCTTAATCCCAATTTACCCTTTATGTATCTGGTTGCACCAGCAACCTGGTGCACCAGATATCTTTTACGTTGAAGCGGACTTCAACGGGGGGTCCGAAATTCTATCGGAGTTTGATATATGCAAATGAACTATGTAACCACACTAAATTCGATGCTCCAAAATCAATGGAGAGATCAGAATTACGAAAAACATCATTTTCACAAAGTTGACCCCCGAAATCCGAAATCACAATTTTTTAAATCGAGGGTCAAAATGAGATTTAAAAGCCGTAAAATCACACCAAATATATTACCTCCCTAAAATCAATGTTCTGTATCTGCTAGCAAAGTTGGATTTTCCATACGAGGTCATTTTGACCAAATGTGGATCCCACGCTCAAATTTCTAATTTTTTAACTTCCAACCAATAGGTCGAAATAAGCTCGGGTGCACCGGCACTCGAACCAAAGGTCTACCTAGCTTAAAATCAATATTAATGAGTTGCTGACATAGTCCGTTCAGTCATCCATCGCACGAATCAAAAAATATCCACATAAGTTTAAAATAAGGCTTTCAAAGCCATCAAAAATCACAATATCGCATAAATGATACCAAAATGCATCAAAAACTATGTCAATCACCCCTACACCCCAGAATATCATAATGAAACTATGGGATGGGATAAAATAATCAAATAACACAGAAATTGTTATAAATATATTTACATTATAGTGAATGTCTATCAAGATCTATCAAGATCTAGTTGGTATCTATCAGGATTTGAAGTATCTGTCTTTTAGTCAGAAACTAGGAGTATTTTTCCACTAAATAGAGGGGTTTTGTTCATTGTATTCTCAACGATCTGATGTTCTCTCATCCTCAAGGGAAATAAAGAAGTCTCTCTTCTCTCTCTATTTATTCTTGTTCTTGCTTTATATTTTATTATTCTTGTTTTTATATTTCATAACACGTTATCAGCACGAGACTCTGCCAAATAGGTGAGATTATAAATCTAAAGAATTTCAAGGTTAGTAATTCCTCATGTTATTTGTCTTTTGCTACTAATAATATAATTATTGTTGGATTTGAGGAAAAATAATTAGTTTTGAACTATTTTGTTTTAAATTTATTCCACAAGAACAATATTATCAAAAGGGATCATGATAATATGCTGGGTTCAAGTCTCATCGATTTATGCCTAAGACGTCTTTATATGGATAAGACGTTGAGTTTGAATCTCAATACACCATATTGATGATATTATGATGGCTAAGGCAAAATAATGGGTATTTGGTGAAAAGTGATGAAACATGTCCCATTAAATATGCTCCATTCCTTGAATTGAATGTGGTAGCAATAAATCATATATGCCTCAATTTGCTTTTGAAGTAGCTATCATAATTTGATACGCTTAAGGCATGATTATATTTCATTCTTCCTGGGAATAAGAATGCTTGAGGCATGATTATATTTCATTCCTGGGAATGATAATTTCGATTATTATAAATACAGATCTATACCCTGGGGTGAATGTGACTGTATATACACTCGAACGTATTCTTTGTTGTGAAGATATCACAATCCACCTCTAAAAGAGGTAGAATAATTGGAAGATTGAATATCTTTAAGTTACTGTGATAATAAACATGAATGTGGAAATTTACCCAAACATGATGAAATCACATGCCATAATAAACTGAGAGTTTATTGTTTATTGATATAAAATTCATGCAATAGTAAACCTGATGTTTACTAAAGAATTTTTCGTACATGTTATGGTAACTTGGAGTCACTAATTCAAATTATTTAATCTATTGACATAAATGATTTGACATCATGAAGATGTGCATATTGAGTATTAGACATATGTTGAAAAAATAAAAGATTCTTCAAGAATTATTTATGTTGTTTGTTCTCATAATAAGTTGGTTGGACCAACTAATATTGGGATTTGATCTCTCAAAATCTGAAAAGTATAAAAGATGAATATGGGCCCGTTCACCAGTCATGTGATCTATTAAGATATATCAATATAAGATGATCACATGTGGGTTTATTGTCAAGTTGCAGTTTAACATTCATAAAGTTGCTTGCTCAATAAAATTGAGTTAAGAGCATAACTTTCAGAGTGTGCAATCAAGATAATTCATCTTCATGATCATAGTTTAGCATCGAATGTCTTCAATAAATAGTTAAACCATTGAGAACAAAAGTTTCATGTGTTGGTTTGAAATATTATATACAAAAGTACTTGTATGCATCAAACTAATAAATTATGATTAATTTTCCCTCAAAGTTGGTTCTAAGTCAGGAATCACACGTTGTCCATCTAATAGTTAATGTGTGGTATACGACTAATGAATATGCCATGATGTACAAAGATGGATTCCTCAAAGAAGAAGGAGGATGTATGTTAGTTTTTCTAACATAAGGGGGGGATTATAAGCAGCTATGAAATATGTTAGGAATTATCATCAGATCCTCATTCAAAAGATAATTCAAGTCAAATGTCAAAAGCATCTCATATTTAAGTTGCAAAAGCTCTTATTTTGTGTCTTTAAAGGACAAAATCTATGCATGCGTGAAGTGTAGTAGATCAATCGGTTCTAAATGAAATAATCTTTGAACAGGATAAGGAGGAAATAATCATAATAAGAAGACAATGTGCTCTTAGAACCTACGACATAACACTTCATGAAGCCTTATGAGAGGTGCAGACACCTGAAAATAATAAAGTGATGAGATCTCAAAATGTTATGTCATACTGTGAACTAATACGAAATGATATATCATCAATGATATCTTGGATATAATATTAGCGCAGTATTATAAAAGATTATGAGGATCTGAATTCTACGTTTATTTAAGCATGCTGACGTAGAAACATTTATCATGTGACCTGAAAGGATGCATGTTGGTAAGCATAAAACTTATTTGATTTGCAGTCTAAACACTTGAAGATGTCACACTTGACATGTTGGATATTGTTACTTGACAAAAATCCATATGAAAATCCCTAAAGGATTCAAAATGCCTGAAGCATATAAAGTTTCTGAGAAACTTTTTATTATCCTTATAAGAGATAATTTGATGATTTGAGTATCATTGAAACTCTTGAAGAGTTTTCAAAAGTAATAGAATATTTGCTTAAATGAGAAACATACAAAATTGAATAAGGATCCATTTCGACTTCAAGAAAAGAATGAGGAACTCCTTGGTTATGAAGTACCATATCTTAGTGCAATTGATGCACTAATGTATCTTGCAAACACTACAAGGCCTGATATAGCTTTTTTTTAGTTAATTTGTTAGCAAGTTTGCAGTCCCGATCTTATTGGTTATGTTGATGTTAGGTACTTATCGGACCTATATAAAGCTCGATCTCAAATAGGCTATGTGTTCATATGTGGTGGTACTGCAATATCTTGGAGATATACAAAGCAGTCTATCGTATCCACTTCATCGAATCATGCTAAGATAATAGCTATTCATGAAGCGAACCGAGAATGTGTGTGGTTTAGGTCCATGATACATTTTATTCGAGAAAAATATGGTTTGAAATGTGACAATGTACTCATAATTTTATACAGAGACAATACAACATGCATAGCACATCTTAATGGAGGATTCATAAAGGAGATAGAACGAAGCACACTCCATCAAAGCTTTTCTACATACATGAGCTACAAAAGAATGGTGATATTAACGTGCAACAGATTCATTCAAATGAAAATATGGATGATTTATTCACCAAGTATCCTCCAACTACAACTTTCAAGAAGATGGTGCACAAGATCGAAATGCAAAAGTTCAAGGATGTTCTCATTAGGGGGAGCAAATACGCGTTGTACTCTTTTTTCTTTTTCTTTTTTTACATACATGAGCTACAAAAGAATGGTGATATTAACGTGCAACAAATTTTTTCAAGTGAAAATGTGGCTGATTTATTCACCAAGTCTCCTCCAACTACAACTTTCAAGAAGATGGTGCACAAAATCGGAATGCAAAAGTTCAAGGATGTTCTCATTAGGGGGAGAAAATACGCGTTGTACTCTTTTTTCCTTTCAAGGTTTTGTCCCACTGGGTTTTCCTTGTAAGGTTTTTAATGAGGGAGCATATATGCATATTGTTAGAGATGTGTACTCTTTTTTCTTCACTAGATTTTTTTCCCACTTGATTTTTTCTAGTAAGGTTTTAACGAGGCATATTATCTATCTAGACATTCAAGGGGGAGTGTTATAAATATATTTACATTATAGTGAATTTCTAGCAAGATCTAATAAGATCTATCAAGATTTAGTTAGTATCTACTAGGATTTGAAGTATCTATCTTTTAGTCAGAAACTAGGAGTATTTTCCCTATAAATAGAAGGGTTTTGTTCATTGTATTCTCAACGATATGATGATCTCTCATCCTCAAGAGAAATAAAGAAGTTTCTCCTCTCTCTCTCTATTTATTCTTGTTCTTGCTTTATAGTTTATTGTTCTTGCTTTTATATTCATAACAGAAATAAATATTTCACATATTTTATCAAAAAGTTGACCATTACAGAAACAAATGAACAAACGAAAATTCATACGTTAATCCACCAATAAGAGACATGAGTATATAATTATTTCCACACAAAATAAATAGGAAACTCATTAAAATAAGTATTTGAATTAACTCGAGGTAAACAAAAATGTACCTAACATTTTTACTAATCAAGATTAAAATTATTTTTTCACTAACTAATTACTTTGTGTTTGAAAACTTAGACCTTCCGATCTCCATGAACACCAAATTATTAATAGTAGATTAAAATATTATTAGACTCAGTATTTATGTCCATTTTCACAACAACATTATCTCTTTCCCATGGCTCACTCTTTAAATTGCTTAAACTAAAACTAGTGCTTAACAAATATAGTTTTGTTTCTAGAGTTCAACTAAGAAATAAAAAATAAATTGTTAAACAAGAATAATATTGACATATACTCGATAATTTGCATGTGAAAATTATGACATATTACACCAAACTTATTCGAAATCTCATAGAATTAAAATATTAACGTATTTCATTTAATAATGACAAAGTGTGATAATCAAATAAGACATACTTGAAAATCCGAGCAACTTTGTAATATTGGATTAAATCTCATACAAATATACAATCCTTACATTTGAAATTATATCAAAGATAGAAATATTAAAGGTTACCTCTTGCGAAAATTAATTTCCACTAACTGGCGTTCAAAAGCCACGAACTCGAAATCATGAATAAAACTAAAAATAGAATGAAGGGAATAATGGATTGTTGATTTTTCTGGAGAGAAAAGACATCAAATCCCCCCTCAATTTGTTAGCAAAACTTAATTTAGACCCTAAACTAATTAGACAATTATTTACCCCTCTTACTTTAAAGTGTATTATTTTTCTCCCTTAATGGCTGACGTAGCAACAAATAAAATAAAAGCGCGTTTTAGTGGAAAAAAGTATAAAAAGATTTTAGTGGGGTCCACTTTAATAGCTGTAAATATTATTTTTTTTCCTTTTTCCTCATACCCCACCACCCCCATTTCTTCTTCTTTCTCACACCCCACTACCCCTATTTCTTCTTCTTCCTCACATCCCACCAAACCCATTTTCTCTTCTTCTTCTTCCTTACAAATCTGAACATATAGAGAGATGGGATCCATTATTATAGTGCAGTGCTTGCACCCAAAATAATTTCAAGAAGGAAAAAAAGAAACGCAAATTCAACAAACACAAATTTCAAACATCATGATTTTAATTTCACAACAAACACAAATTCAATCGTAAAAAAAAAGGTGAAACAAGCAGATGAAAAACATCAATCATCTTCCTTACACCTTTTCTTCAACCTTCTAGAACATTCCTCTAACGAAAAATGGTTTTTCAAATTCGATATGGAAGAACCCAAATCATGACCCAAATTTCATATTTCTCTCTTTTTAGGACAGAAAATCTCACATCCTTTTTGCTTATTCCTCATCAATCAATCACAATTAGTCAAAACTTACAATAGTTACAGTGTTTAGCCAAAAATAAATGGTTCAAAGATGAAATAAAAAATGGGTGGGGGCTAGAAGAGAAGGGGGGAGAGGGATGGGCATTTGTAGGAGGTGGGGGTTGGAGGAATGGTCTAAAAAAGAAAGAAAAAAGAAGGGGAGAGGGGAGGGGGCTGCGTAGGGTGGGGGTGGGGGTAAGGGCTGAAAGAGGAGAAAATAGATAGGGGCAGGGTAGGCAGTGTGGGTGGGTGGGTGTAAAGAAGAAAAAAAATAGGGGTGGGAGTGCCTTTTTTATTTAATATATATAAATGTGTGTTTCTATATATATATATATATATATTTATATAAATAAAATAGTACATACATATTTTAAAAAATATATATAAAAAATAATGTGTGGGTGATTATTCTTTTTTAGAAAAATAGTAATTTCTTACGTGGCAATGATGTGTCATCGATGTGGCATTGACGTGGCATTGACGTGGCATTGATCTGTAGGCGAGTGTAACACACTCTCCATTGTGAGAGTGGTATTAAGTTTTGAGGGGTGAAATTAATACACTTTAAAGATGTTAAGGGGGATAAATAAACAGAAGTTTAGTTTAAGGTCTAAAGTAAGTTTTGGTGACAAGTTCGGGGGAAAAAGATATCTTTTCTCTTTTCTGGAACATGAGAGAGTATGTTATATCGCTGAAAATTGTTGTTGGAGTTGGTATATGTGAGGGAGTATATTTTTGTTGGTTTCCCTATGAAGGAGTTTTTGTTGGAGGAATTTTTTGGGTTTTTATGGAGAAACAAAAAAAATTGTAGTAGTGTGTTCATCCCTTTGTATTGTGTATTCTCTTGGTGTTATAAGGAGTGTTGTGCATGTTGTGTATATAATAATTACATTGTATGATTAATGTTTTAAAAAATTACAATTCATAGTTAATAATTTTTAATAATTACATGGTATGGTTAATGTATATATCAAAGGCAAGTAAAACTTTCTTTCTCATAATTAATTTTTTATTTTATCTCTTAGCTGATTGGAGTGTTTAGCGGCAATAGGTCATTTTTTTATTGGACGTTTTTAGCGGCAGTATGTATTCCTCCTAATTCAATAGATCTCAAAGTTTATTCTAGCATATATCAAAGAATATTTTTCTTTCTATTTCTTCTTTCAAATTTTCTGATATTTTGTGTTTCTCCTACACATTCGTTGTATTTTTCATAGAAGATTTTCTTAATTCAACTAAATTATTGTCAATTGTATATTATGTGTCAATTATATATGCGTATATGTATAAGTTGTATATTAATTGTATATATGATGTAATTGTATAAGTCGTATATGTATAAGTCAATTGTATAAGTCATACATGTCAATTGTATATGTCAATTATATAAGTCATATATGTATAAGTTGTTAATTGTATATGTACACTATTATCAATTGTATATTACGTGCCAATTATATATGTGTATATGTATAAGTTGTTTATTAATTATATATATGAAGTAATTGTATAAGTCGTATATGTATAAGTCAATTGTACAAGTCATATATGTACAGTCATATATGTCAATTATATAAGTCATATATGTATAAGTTGTTAATTATATATGTACATCTAATTTTTTTTTCAATTGTATATCTGAATGTATGTATATTATCATAATGTATATTATGTTACGACCCAAAAACTAGAGTCATGATGGTAATTGTCGCGGCGTACCTTGACAAGTAAGTCTATCACCCAAACTGATACGAAATGAGAAAAAGACAAAAATATCCCAAGGTAAGGCTTCTAGAACGAAGTTGAACCATATAAATAATCATAACAATGCGGAAAGAACTTATCCAAAATACCAATCATGCCCAAAACCAGGTGTCAATAATGTAAGAACTACTAATACAATCCAAGAGTCAAATGCATCGGAAAAATAACCATAAATGAATAATATCTGTCTCTGAATACTAATAAAAATATAACTACTGCAGAAAGATAGAGGTGAACTTTGAACGCATGAATGTCCAACTTCTACCTTGAAATCTCCAACAATCGCCCGAGTCAAGCAAGCTGAGGCATACTCGAGCTAGGACCTGCACCAAAAGGGGCAGTAGGCATGAGTACGATCCACTTGTACTCAATAGGTATCATAGGCCGACCAAGCAAAGTGGTAGATAAAGCATACAAAATATACACTAAGGTCACATCACCTGCAATCAGAAAATGTCCCACAACGGTAGCCCACACCGCTTGCACTAATAGTTCTAATATATCTCACATATATTGCAACATCACACCAAGATAGAACAAAAGTACGTATTATATCACATATAAAAAGAACAAGGGGAACATGCATATACAAGATCATCAAATATAAGTAAAAGAAAATATGATAAATACATAGATGACAAGACAATATGTCAATACAACACAGCATAACACAATAAAGTAAGTGCAATGTATATGATGATGATGATGATAATGCACGAGGTTGTCGTACAACCTCCGGGATCGTCGCACAATCACCGTATACACCAACGGAGGCAAGCCTACCAACGCAGGACCCATGGGGGGTTCGTCAACCCATATACAACCCACATATCTCATATTTCCTTTCCAGCACATCCATTAGAAAGGGTTTTATAAGGTGTTACAATATCTTTTAAAAAGGTGTTGCCAGTGTTTCTCAGATGTTGCCACGGTGGTACCAATGTTTCATGAATGAGTATGATATGAATATGTAATGCTCACAACCAATCATAATGAGTATTTCCACAAACAACCACATGATATATTTTCACAACCAACCACAATGTTACATTTCCACAACCACATGCGTCAATATTCCCTCATTATTTTCGTATCATCCATGAATTTTCAAATGTCTCATTTGCCAATAAAGTATGAATATAATCAAAATACACCAATGGTACCACATTAGCATTTTACCAACACAATATAATAATTCATATGTATTCAAGGCTATCAATATCACATAAGACCCCATATGGCCACACATATCACATATATCTCAATTTCAATAATTACATCACATATAAGCCCCCACACGGGCACAACACATAGATATCCATTTTTCATGATTAGTTTCCACCCGTAACATGCATTTTGTACCATCATTTACTACCCAATCCAGTCTGAAAGAGTTAAGCCATAACCTACTTCGAAAGTTGAAACTGGTCTGCTACACTTGAACCCGCGACCTTACTTTTTATGAAAAATCCCAAACTTTACTAAAAACATCAAATATAAAATCTATGAGTCAAAACAAAACCAACGACACCCATATTGACTACTTTTGGTCCGTGGTTAAAACAGGCCTCCAAAACGAATTTTCAAAAAAGAAGAGCAAAATTGGAATTTTACTTCAAAAATATGTTCCCCATATTTTTAGGAACCTACAGCTGAAAACTCAAGTTAAATCTAGTCAAAAATGGGGTTCAAATTGAAGAAAAATCATTTTTGAGCTTTACTGGATAAAATCTTTGAAATCCGGGTTAAAATCAAGAATCGGAGTTATTTGAAGGTTAAATTGATGAAAAACTAGTAATTATAAGATAAAAATATTATTCAAGTGAAAAGGAGTGAAATTTGGGTTTAAAATCATGCCCTAAGATTTTTGTGGTTTTGAGAAATTAATCAAGAAATTACTAAGAAACGGGTGAATTCTTACCTTTAATCCGTAATAAAACCAAGAAAAAGGTTTAACTCTCAAGAGGAAAAATGAAAAATGAGTAACATGGACCAAAAATAGGGGAAAATCTACTATATATAACAGAAAATCTGCTATAGTTGCAGATTTTTATTTTTAAAAGTTAATTTGAAGTTCGACGGGGTGTCCAAAATTCATTCAGAGTCCGATATACACAAACGAACTATGTAACCATACTAGATTCGACGTTTCAGACGCGATGGCGATATCATATTTTCAACAAAAATATCATTTTCACAAAATTAACCCCCGAAATCCGAAATTATAATTTTCCAAATCGAGGGTCGAAATGAGATTTAAAAGCCGTAATATCATACCAAACATGCTAACACCCTAAAATTGACATTCTGGATCTGCTGGCAAAGTCGTATTTTCCATCCGAGGTCATTTCGATCAAATGTAGGTCCCACATCCATATTTTTAATTTTTCAACTTTCCGACCAATAGGTCAAAATAAGCTCGGGTGCACGGGAACCCGAACCAAAGGTCTACCTATCCTAAAATCGATATTCCGGAGTTGTTGGTGCAGTCCGTTCGTTCATCCATCACACAGAACAAAATATATCTACATAAGTTGAAAATAAGGCTCTCGAAGCCATCAAAAACCACAATATTGCATAAATGATACCAAAATATATCGAAAATTATGTCAATCACTCCCACACCCCAGAAATATCATAATGCAACTACGGGGAGGGGTAAAATAGTCAAATTTCAAAAAATCACAAATTTCACATATTTCATCAAATTTTTAGGTCGTTACATCATCCGCCACTAAAAATCTAATTCGTCCTCGAACTAAGGCAAAGAAATACCTGAATCAATGAAAAGCTGGGGATAGGAACTACGCATATCAGACTCAACCTCCCAAGTAGACTCATCTACAGGTCGATGTTTCCACTGGACCTGAACCACAAGGATCACTCTAGAGCGCAACCGCCAAACATCCCTAGCCAAAATGGAAATCGGCTCCTCAACAAAGGACAACCGCTCATCTAACTGAACCGACTTCCAATGAATGACATGAAACTCTTCTGGAATATAACGACGAAGCATAAAAACATGAAAAACTGGATGAACAGCTGATAGATCAAGGGGCAAAGCCAACTCATAATCCACATCACCAACAGTCCGAAGAATCTCAAATGGATCAATATACCTGGGTCTAAGCTTGCCCCTCTTCCCAAACCTCATCACACCCTTCATGGGTAAAACTCAAAGAAAAATATGATCACCTACACCAAATCTCAGGGAACGAAGTCTAAGATCAGCATAATACTTTTGCCTACTCTGACCGCTCTAAGTCTATCCTGAATAACCCAAACTCTATCCCAAGACTCACGAAGCAAGTCTGCACCTCGAGGTCTCATATATGAAATATCAAACTCTGCTAAAGAGACATGTTTCTCCCACTGGACACCAAAATCATCACACACGCGCGGAGCATATCCTCTAAAACCTGAGTAGTCCGCCCTGACTGGACATCAGTCTGGGTGAAATATTATGCTAAGATCAACCCGAGTACCCAACTCATCCTGAAACGTCTTCCAAAAGTGAGATGTGAACACAGAACCTCGATCTAAAATAATAGACACCGGCTCACCATCAAGATGCACAATCTCACAGATGACGATAGGGGCTAACATCTCAGCACTGAATGAGACCTGAACCAGAATAAAATAAACTGACTTGGTCAATCGATTCACGATGACCCAAACACTATCAGAACTATGAGTGTATGAGGAAAACCAGTCACAAAGTCCATGGTGATGCGTTCCCACTTCCACTCAGGAATGGGTAACCTCAGAAGCAAACCACCAGGTCTCATATGATCGGCCTTCACCTTCTAAAAACATAGGCAACGAGCCACAAAATCCACTATATCTCGCCTCATACCACCCCACCAGTTGTGTTGTCTCAAATCACAATACATCTTAGTCACACCTAGATGGATAGAATATCTAGAACAATGAGCCTCCTCCAAGATCAACCTAATCCAATCACCATTCTCGACACACAAACTTAGCCCCCAATCCTCAAAACTCCATCTGAATTAAGTGAGGTTTCCTTAATCTCCCCACTAAACATCTTATCTCAAAACAACCTCAATCCAACATCGTCAAACTGATGAGCTCGAATTTGTTCTATCAAAGAAGATCTAACCTCCATAAATGCCAAAACACATCCTGGTGTTGAAATATCAAGCCTAACCATAAGGTTATAAAAATTCCGAACCTCTAAGGCTGACGGCCTCGCCTGAATCAAAAGATGCACCAAGCTACCCATGCTAGTCGACTTCCGGCTCAAGTCATCCGCAAGCACATTAGCCTTGCCCTGATGGTAGAGAATAGTCGTCATAATCCTTAAGCAACTCAAGCCAACGATGCTGCCTTATATGAAGATCTCGTTGGTAAAGAATTACTGAAGGCTAAGATGATCTGAGAAGATCTTACAATGGACTCCATACAAGTACTTCCTCCACGACTTCAAGGCAAACACAACTACGCACAACCCTAAATCATAGGTAGGATAATTCCTCTCATGAGGCTTCAACTGACGAGACGCATAAGCAATTACCTTGATCTTTTGCATCAACACAACACCTAACCCAATACCTGAAGCATCACAAAAGACGGTAAAACCCACACCATCCTTGGGCAAAGTCAAGATAGGAGCTGAAGTCAACAAATTCTTGAGCTTTTGAAAGCTCACCTCATAAACATCAGACCACTAGATGGAAATATTTTTTTGAGTCAACTTAGTCAAATGATCTGTAATGGAAGAGAAACCCTCAACAAAACTCCGATAATACCCGGCTAAGCCAACAAAACTATGAATCTCAACGGGCGAAGTAGGTCTAGCCCAATCACGAACCGCTGCAACCTTAGCTGGATACATGACCCAAAACAGAAATAGACCGCTGCAACCTTAGCTAGATCAACCATAATACCTTCCTTAGTCACCACATGACCCAAGAAAGAAATAGACTCCAACCAAAACTTGCACTTAGAGAACTTAGCATACAACTTCTCATCCCTCAATCTCTAAAGCACAATCCACAAATGCTCCTCATGCTCAACCTCACTCTTGGAATAAACCAAGATATCATCTATAAATACCATAACAAAGGAGTCAAGATATGGTCAAAACACCTGATTCATCAACTTCATGAATGAGGCAGGGGAATTGGTCAACCCAAAAAACATGACCAAAAACTCATAATGACCATATCGAGTCCAAAAAGCTATTTTTGGAATATCTAAATCTCTAATCCTCAACTAGTGATAACCGAACCTCAAATCAATCTTTAAAAATACCGTCGCACCTAAAGCCGATCAAAGAAATCACCCATGCGAGGAAGAGGATACTTATTCTTAACCATCATCTTATTCAACTGCCGCTAATTAATACACATCCACATAGACCCATTCTTTCTCTTCACAAACAAGACAGGTGCATCCCAAGGTAAAACACTAGGTCGAATAAATCCCTTATCCAACAACTCCTGCAACTAATCCTTCAGTTTCTTCAACTCTGTCGGGGCCATCCTATAAGAAGGAATAGAAATAGGCTTGGTGTCCGACTCAACATCAATAATAAAATCAATATCTCGATTCGAAGGCATACTACGCAAGTCCGTAGAGAACACCTTCATAAACTCATGGACAACACGGACAGAATCCAAGGAAGAAAGCAAAACAACACTTGTGTCACGAATATGTTCCAAGTAAGATACACATCCCCTCTCAACCAATTTACGATCCTGAACATAAGATATAATCCTCTTAGGACCCGAATGAAGTGCACCCTTCCAAACTATCCTTGGCACATCCGCCAAAGATAAAGTCAAAGTCTCAGCAAAATAATCTAAGACAGCATGATAAGGATCCAACCAATCCATACCCAAAATAATATCAAAATCGACCATATCTAACACAAGTAAGTCTACCAAAGTCTCACACCCGGCAAAAGTCATAACACAAGATCGATATACCCAATCCACCACTAAACAATCACCTACCGGGGTAGATACACAAATAGGCATGGCAAGAGGCTCGTTAACAAAATCAAAATCCAAAGCAAAATACACAAACGCATAGGATAAAATCGATCCAAGATCAAATAATACAGATGCACGTCTGAAACAAATGAAATGGTACCTAAGATCACAGCATCTGAAGCCTCCGCCTCAGATATGAATGGTATAGCACAACATTATCCATGACTACCAACCGGTTGTAGCCCCACGACCACCAACACAGGCTCTACCATCTCTACCTCTTGCACTTTTGGTAGAATCCCATCGCTCACAGATGAAATAGGAGTAGCTCTAAACACATAGTTAGAACAGTCCTTGGCCACATGGCCAATTTTATCACACACTTAGAAACCTCTACGACCAATCTTAACAAAAAAAAGTATGACCACCCTGAACTGCTAAACTAGAAGATTCGCTAGCTCAACTCTATAAAATCACCTTCACTGGCCTACCATGGTATCCACGAGAACCTCTAAAATCTCTACCTCGATAGGTCTGACTCTTGAACTCACCAAAATGATGCACCCTCTTGGCCCCTCCTTGAGATGCACAAATAATACCCTATGTCATCTTAGCATGATCCATAATACTCTAAAGAGTACATACAAGTACAACCATCTGAGACGTAGCCAACTGAAGAGAGACAACCAAACCCTTCACAAACTTTTGAATCTTCTCAAACTCGGTGGAAATACTATCATAAAAATATCTGGACAGGATATGAAAGCATGCCTTATACTCAAAAATTGTCATGGATTCCTGCTCCAAATGATCAAACTCATCCCACATACGATCTCTCAAACTGAAAGGAACAAATCTCTCAAGAAAGGCATTAACAAACTGATCCATGACAACTCAGGAGCATTAACAAGCCTACAACCAACAAATAATATCCACTAATTTCTCACAGCATCTCTCAACTGATATGTAGTATAAGCCACACCATCCGCGCAGAAAGAGTAAAACACAACTCAAAATACAAGATATGAAAGAATTTAAACGATAAGGAATAACATGAGGGAGATTTCCTAAAGACATCCTATAGCCTCTCAAAGATAAATACAGACGTCTACATACCAATCTGCGAGACTCTATTAGACATCTCATTCTTACATCATTAAGACCAATGAAACATGGCTGCTCTGATACCAATTTGTCACGACCCAAAAACTAGGGTCATGATGGCACTTGTCGCGGCGTACCTTGACAAGTAAGCCTATCACTCAAACTGATACGAAATGATAAAAAGGCAGAAATATCCCATGATAAGGATACTTGATACAAGATCGACAAGGAAGACACTAACACACCAAAACAGTCCATGATTTGAAGAGCTGAGGACCCCTTTTGGTGACCCCTCTCGGATTCACTACACAATAACAATACAAGCACGATAACAACAAGATTCTAAGGTGTTTAACACTTATAATCAGTGATCCACAAACTAAGATTACAACATAGTAACAAGAATAAAAATAACACAACAAGGTCTCGGGTTTGGACACCCAAAACCAAGAATGAACACAACAACAATAATAAGATCGAATGATAGATAACTTGACACACAATGCACAAACACTATGAACCAAAGTTTATATTGAACACTAAGACCCAAGAATTCATACAAATAACATCAAGTTCTTACTGTGACCTCAAGGGAAAGGAATCCCCAAGCAACCAACATTTCAAAACAAGCAACCAACACAAGTGATTCCACACTTGTCACAAGTGATATCCACACTTGTATGAACACTCTTAAAGAGCTCTCAAAATATCATCTAAGTTATGAGAAAATGACCGAATATGTTCTATTTATAGCCTAGGTTACAACTTATTACAAAATAACTAAAATTCCCTTAATGAGCCAACACTCCAAAGTTTGTTCCATTAGTTGGCAAGTCACCCGAGCACGAGTTCTTTACGTATTGATCCATAATCACGATCGTACTCGTATCATCCTCCCCTTCTTGAAAAAAAATTCAACCTCGAATTCGAACCTTCAAAATAATAGAAGAGACAAAAGAACACATATTCCTCATGACATGAGGGTAAGTTAGCATAATCAACAAAAAAATATCAAACCACGAGTGTACATTCTACACATGCCATGGGAACTTAGAGAATAAGATACCCTTCTAAGCACCAAAAGAAATACTTGTCTATCCACCTAAGCGTGACAAGAAACAATACAAAAAGAAAAATGTACTTTCTTGGAGCAAGGACCATAGTGTACTCTCGGGTTCTTCATCATCAAGAGGTCAAAGTGGAATCAAGACCTCACTTTCTTCGGTCCAAGCATCATCATGAGGTGTTCTCCTCATCAATTCGCAAGGCACATTAACTTTCCCTTCTTCCACCACCTTCTCGGGTTCACCATCATCTCCATCATCCTCTTGAGGGGTTCCTTCACTAACATTATTTTTTGTCACTTTATCCCCAACAAAATAAGGATCACCCTCCACTAATACAATGTTCCTTCGGTTTGGGCACTCGCTAGCTTTGTGACCCCAACCTTGATATTTAAAACAAACGATACCCTTAGGATTGGGAGTGGAAGAATTAGTACCTTCAAGCCGTGGATACCTTTGGATTGTTTTATCAAATGGCTTCTTCTCTAAGGGCTTGTAGGACTTGTCCCACCCGAAGGTCTTCATAGCATGATTATTCCTTTCAACTTCAATGGCCGCTTCTACAAGGTCCTTAATTTGGTCAAACTTTTGGACAACTAATTGAGAAACAACTTCATAGCACAAGCCACCCTTGAACCGAGCTAGGCAATGATTTGGAGGTTCGACTATGTCAAGATGTAGGATCAAGTTTTGAAACTTATCATAATACTCCTCCACACTTCTATCTCCTTGCCTCAAGTTGTAGAACTTTGTTAGTTGCTCTTGTTTGTACCTTTTTGTGACATATCTCTCCCTCATAAGAGCTTTCAATTTATCCCAATTCAAAAGGTTAAGATTGTCATTCCTTGCCCGTTGTAACCATTTTCTCTCCCACCAAGTAGATGCATAACCTTCAAATTGAGCAATGGCATGTGCGGCTTTCTTTTAGTAAGTTAACTTGTTGAGTTGGAAAATCCGATTGCATTGTAACTCCCAATCAAGATAGAGAGATGGATCACTAGTCCCTTTGGAAAAAGGAAGAGTGATCTTAATGGAATTTAGTCTCGTGTCTCTACCCGCATTGCCTCCTTGGTCCACTAGACCTTCTTAAACATGAGGTCGGTGTCCCAAGTTTCCCCTACCATGAGGAGCTGGTCCAACTCTTCCCCCTCGGCCTCTATGTCCCCCGCCATAAGCTCTTCTTCTATTGCGCACAAATTCCGCAAAGAGAGTTGCTTCATCTAACCCCTCATCTCCATAAAGACCCTCACCTTCCACATCATCAATTTGGATTGGTTGGTTTTGGTTTAGCGGTGCTCTCGGTATATCAAGGGGGTCTCAGATTTGGGAAGCTTCTTGATGGACTTGACTTCGGTTTTTTGGATAAGTAGGGACTTGGTGGATGGGTTCATGGGTTGTGATAACGCTCAATCTACAGCTCTCGTTTGAGTGTAAAGCGGTCGTTAGCAAATATAGAACCCAACCTGGGTTGGGTGTCGATCCCACAGGGAATAGCTTGGCCAACAAGTAAGCAGAATTACTAAACTTTAGGTGCAAGTCTCGTAAGAAGGGGGGATTCTTGTTTTGCAAGTAATGTAAACAAAAGCTGAAAATAATAAAGTAAAAAGAGAGAGATTGTTACGTTGGTTGTAAACAATGAGAATTGAAGCGTTGGGGTTATGTCCACCTTCTGAGGTATACGTCTCTATTGGCTATGAGTGTGTAGAATTCTGACATGCAATTGCTTATAGAGGATTGTAGTCGATGGTAAATCCAAGCGTCTCTCGACCTAAACAAGGACTATTTCACTTTAACTCTCTCGAGCTTAAAGCGTGTCTAACGGTACGAATTCTCCAAGAGGTTAGTCCAGTTACGGCACTAGCTTTTTAATAGGAAAGGGTGTCCTACTACCTTGACCTTATCTCTTTTCCAGACAAATAACTTTTCTCTCGAACAAGTTAAATGTTAGACTGGCATATTCTTGCGTTTGCAACCGCAAAGAATGTATATTAAGATGAAGAGAATAATGATATAAGCAATATACGTGCCTTGAACTCACAAACTCACAGCAATAGATAGTAACTCATTCGGCTTCCATAACCTCAACAGAGAAGTTTAGTTACCCATGAATGCGAAGGAGATCACGCTTGACATTGTTGTTATACCACAAGATTGATTAATTTCGTGTAGCGTAAGTGGTAGGTGTGAGGCGTGAATTCCTTAGCAAAGTAACGATTCTCTTGTTGCGGAAATTAAGAATAGATGAATGGAAGAAGAAAACTAGAATTAATAGAAAGATTAGAAGAGTTGTAGAATTGTTTGTAGTGTAGAATAATAGAGGAATAGAAGATGTTAGAAGATGTGAGGGATGGAAGGAAGTATTGTGTTCTCCCTCCTTCCTCCCTCCTTATTCTCTAAAATCTCTAGCATGATAGGGTATTTATAATACCCATATCCTAATCCTACTAAGCTAATGAAATAAATAACCAAATCCTACTAGACTAATGAAATCCTTAACCCAAATGTACTAGGTTAAGGTAACATTATCATAATCCACATAAAATAATGAAATACATAACCTAATTGTACTAGGTTAATGTATCATTGTCAAAATCCAGCTTTGTGTCTGTAAGTCCCCAAAGTCTTCAGAATTGCTGTTTTAGCCCGGGACAGATTTTCCATGCAGCAGTTTTGGTCCCCCAAAGTCTTCAGAAATGCTGTTTTAGCCCGGGACAGATTTTCCATGCAGCAGTTTTGGTCCTTAGGCGTGTAAACTCCCTTCCCTTCCTCCGTGAGCTTTCTTTAGCGTCAAGTAAGCCATAAAATGCTGAATTATGCATCATTTATACCTGAAACTTTACTAATCATGTTCGTTAGCTCATTTACAGGAAAAAGGACTAAAAGTGCATGAAATATATAATTTGTTCTCAAAACTAGGCTAAAATATGGGCAAAATATATTGATATAGGCGCGTAAATTCACCTATCATCAACACCCCACACTTAGAGCTTTGTTCGTCCTCGAACAACATATCATGTCCTTCTAAGCATCAACTTAAGGTTTTTACAGAAACAACACAAAACATTCTTCAAGACAAGCACAACAATTATCAACAAAGAGTAGCTTTCCGATTATAAGTAGAAACAGTTTAACCTCTAGCGTAGACTCGTGATGGTGATCGACTCGCATGCAAACGTTAAGGTGCATAGAATCATATACAACTATCCAAAACTCATCAACCATGTGTGTCTCACCATATAGTACCCATAATCACTCACAAATATAGCATATTTTTCAAACATGGGTATCAAAATGTCCTTGCTCTCACTCTCACAAAGAGTTCATATGTAGCAACTGATGACCATAGGCTTGCCCTTAATGTAGTACTCTACTAAATGTTGGAATGTTAAGATTAGGATCAAGTAGGTCTTTTGATGGTTGTAATGTAGGCTAAGGGACGGGTAGGACTATTTTGGCCAGGAATAGTGACTAAGTTCCTAAGCGCTTTAATACATCACTTTGTATCATTGACACTTTTTTCTTTCAACCTTTCTTCTTTCTTTTTTCTACCACCCTTGTTCTCCTCTTTTTTCAATTTTAAGCACAACTCACTTTTCAGCTTTCTTTTCCTTTTTCTTTTCACAACATACCTCTTATGATAGCATTTTTTTTTCTTTTTCATAACACATTCAAGAACCATTCCAATTTATAGCATTACACTCTCCCAATTTCCTTTTATGTTGTCACATGACTTTTTCACTTTAAAGCACTTAGGGATTTTGGGATCAAATTACGGTCTTGAAAGAAATGGATTAGGCTTACATACAAGGTTGTCAAAGAAATAGGCTAAAGGCTCAAAAGGGTTAACTAGGATGATGTCCATGGGTAGGTAAAACTGAAGGTAAACATGTATAGGTTGCCAAAGAAATGCCAAAATCATATCCTAAACTTACACTCCTTATTTTCGCTTTGCATACATACCAGGCAAGTTCTAGCATCAGCCACATACATAGAATATACTATTATCTCACACACACAAGGCACATGGTCGACTTGATTGGAAGTAATATAGACTCGCGACCCAACAAGTGAAGGAATTAAATCACACAATATCACATATTGAGTCACAACTAGAGCCTAAACGTCTCAATAGTCACAATTTTAGCACATACTCTTGTTATAATCTCATGCTGCCTATCAAAATAATTTCATGCGAAGCTAAAAAAAAAATATTTTAACTACTAAAAAAAACAAAACAAAACAAAAATAAAACAAAAGCAAACAAACATAGATGCGAATAGAGAAGTATAGCATGCAATACCACCACCCCACACTTAGTCGGGACACTGTCCTCAGTGGAGAATAAATACGAAGAACCTGGTCAGTCGGACTCGTCCTCAATGTCGGGGGTCATACCCTTTGCATCGGAATCATCATCAGAGTCGTCATTCTCAGAAGTTCCTCATAAGTATCCCACTTAATTCCAAGAGTGAGTCGAGGTATTTACAGCGAGAAGGGTTCTCCTTGCTCTTTTCGGCCTCTTTTCTTGCCTTTTTGTGAAGTGGTCTTGCTTTGGGTGCCATTGTACCTGAGACTTAAAAAAAATGTTCATGTTAGCATCATCTCGATGGATACAATCTATAAACAAGCAGTAGTGGCACCACCCCACACTTAGTTTGTTGGTACAGACTAGTGAAGTGAAAGTGGTCGATTACTCAGACTTCATCGACATACGTTTTAGGGGCTATATTCCAACAAGAAATTCAGATATGTAACACTTCTTGCAATCTTTGCAATACTTTCATGTTAGGTATATCAAGACTTCTTCATAGGGATTACATCATGGTATAGTTTCTATCAATAATCACAATCTCCTATGTCGGTAGGCAACTATAAGTCTTATTCCGATGAGCGAGACATCCCAACATGTAAGTATTCAAGTGACAAGAGCATGCAATGTTCATGACTATAGCAATTCCGCAAGTAGTATAACAATGCATCAAAATCAATTTCTAGTTGGAAACAAGTTAAGAGTATCCTAACGTTCATGTTCACTCACTTGGTTTTGTATCAACAATTCAAACACATTAACATCACCAATATTTCTTCAAGATGTAGCAATTCATAATAGACATAGCAACGTAGCACTTACGAAAAATAGATGAAGAACAAGAGAGTACTTACGTGATTAAAGCCTTTGGAGATGTTCTTGTGAAGTGGGAGAGCAAAAAGAAAAGTTTTGAGATGATTTGGAGAGTATATGCGGTGCCTTTAGGTCACTTTGCAATGTGTTGTGTTATAAAACTAAGTCCCCTTTATATAGGAAGAGAATGGGTCGGGTTATGACCCATTTACAATCAGTTTTGGAGACAAAAATGCTACATATGCGGCGCATAATACTTGGCATAGTCATGGTATATGCGGCGCATTGTCTATGGCATAATGGGACATATGCGCCGCATAGTCTATGGCATTTGTAGACATATGCGCCGCATAGTCTATGGCATATGAGATACTGAGACCAAATGCCATAGCATAGGCGGCGCATAGTCAAAAGCATACCTAGGAATAGGCGGCGCATAGTGTATAGCACACTAGATTTCGAGACCTTAGGCTATAGGATAGGTTGTGCATCGTTCGTGGACTAGTTTTACCTAGGCCTAGCCTTCCTCGATGCCTAGTTTGGCATGAGAAATTCTCAATCCATAGCCTTATGCATCACTATTCCTAACTTACCAACTTTACCATACAATGCGTCCAAATCGTCAATTGAAATCAATCTCCTCGTTGACTACTTCTTGCACCTATATTCGCTCAAACAAATGAAAATGATAAAACGATGGGTTGCCTCCCATCTAGCGCCTTATTTATTGTCGCGGCACGACATAGTTACCTCGAGTACTCAGACTTCATCGGGATAGATGGTGGATCGTTTTCTGAATGGATTCAGACGACAATGAGGCTTACTTGTAGGAGGGGTACCAATTATATCATCAATAGTCCAACCCATAGCTCTCATGTATCTCTTCAGAGTAGAGATGAGAGCGTCTACGTTCTGTTTACTTAAATCATCCGCACTCACCGGAAGTATCTTTATACTTTCCAAGAACACATACCTTAGATAATTGGGGAGCTCTTTCGATTCTAGCATTGGTGGCTCTTCAAGGGAAATCTTCGCTGTTGGTGACGGTTGATTCTTAAGATCACGGTCCGGTTGCTTAGAAGTATGGGAATAGGACTCTATTTCTGTTAGAGCACCCATAAGTTCTTCATAATCTTCATCGTCCTCATGCTCAACCTTCAGCAACGCAGCAGACAATGGCTCAACAGTAAGCTGTTTCTCTACAGATAATGCTTTCTTATCTTCACCATGAACATCATCTACAGAGAACACATCCATATCTTTTGGCTGCTTCATCGCTTTGCATATATCAAAGCGGACCACTTCGTCATTAATTCGAAACAAAAGCTCATTATCTTTCATGTCAATAAGCACACTTCCAGTTGCGAGGAAGGGGCGTCCCAAGATTATGGGAACGTCAGAATCCACCTCACAATCCAGAATAACGAAGTCTGCAGGAAAGATAAATGAAGATACCTTCACCAACACATCATTCAAGATACCCACAGGTCATTTTACCGTCCTATCAGCCATCACGAGCCTCATATTGGTTGGTGTCGGATCGCCTAACCCCAACTTCTTATAGACGGATAGTGGCATCAAATTGATGCTAGCACCCAGATCGCACAATGCCTTAGCAAAATTTATAGATCCAACCGTGCAAGGAATAGTGAAAGCACCAGGGTCTGCCTTCTTCTGTACCAAGGACCTTGTGGCAATTGCACTGCAATGATAAATATTATCTGCCGGCTCATAGCTTACTGCCCGCTTCTTTGTCAACAGGTCCTTCATGAATTTAGCATACCCAGGCATTTGTTCCAGTGCCTCGACCAACGGAACATTAATAGTCAGCTGCTTTAACATCGTCATGAATTTGCTGAACTTTGTATCATCTGCCACCTTCTTCAATCTTTGAGGAAAAAGTGGTGGTGGGTATGGAATTGTTCTCTCCATGGATTTCTTCTCCTCTTGCTTCCATTTTTCAGCTTTTCCAGGCTGCACGTTGTGAGGAGTGATGTTAAGGACGTTAGGATCGGCTGCTGTGGCATCTTCCCCTTTCGCCTTATCATCAATTTCCGCTTCTTCGTCAACCACTTGCTTGCCTTTTTCTTAAGTTTCCAGCACCTTACCACTTCGGGTAGTGATGGCCATGCATGACCCATCATTCCTTGGGTTTTGCACAGTATTTCTAGGTAAAGTGCCAGCCTTTCTTTGATTGAGTGTTGCTGAAAGTTGGCTCAGTTGCTGCTCTATTTGCCTGATTGAAGTGGAATGAGAATCAACTAATTACTTCATAGAGGACAAATCATTTATTACCTCAGTAACTCCCGCGCTTGTTGCTTCCACTCCTTTCAATAATTTAGCCATCATGTCTTCCATACTTTCAGAATTAGATGTGGTGGTATCACGTCTACCAGGGGGAACGTACAAACCACTCTTTTCATTCTTGTTCTTCCAACTACCTTGGTCCATGTTTCCAGATTTACCATAATAGTTCCGACCTTGGTTTCCTTGGGCATTGCCTCGGAAACCCCCTGATTATTCAAGTAGTTGGCTTCTTCTTCCGAATCAGATTCGTTTCTTCCTTTTAGCGCCACAGCTTTCACTTTGTCGGTCTTCCCTGATAATAAATGCTTTGTAAGAAGATCCATCTGTGTTTTCATGTGCGCCATATCTTGATCACGTTCTTCTTGTCTTCTTCTTTGGTCTGCAGTCATGCCAATAGATAAAGTGGGGCTTGCTACCTCGGAATCCCTGGTATGCCAAGCTCTACTTTGTTTCGTCATGCGATCTAGCATATTGCATGCTTGACCAAAGGTGAGGTCCATAAAAGATCCTCCAGCCGCATTATCAACCACTGGCTTAGTCACCGAATTCAAAGCTCTGTATAATATCTCCATCAAGTGGACATTGGTCATATGATGGTTTGGGCACCGCATTAGCTTCGTCTTGAACCTCTCCCATGTTTTGTGGAGAGCTTCAGTTGGAAGTTGTCGAAAATTGGTGATTTCATCTCTCAATTGTGCTCTTTTGGATGGCGGAAAGAATCTTTCTAGGAAAGCGTCTCTCAATTGCCTCCAATTTGTAATAGAATCAGGAGTCAGCCCATTCAACCATAGAGTTGCCTCCCCAGACAGAGACAATGGAAATAAGCGTAACCGAATTGCATTCTGACCAACTCCAGGATTGTCAAATGACTTGCATGTAGAAATAAAGTTGATGAGATGCATATTCGGATCATCGCCTGCTAGTCCACCAAATAATCCCTTGAGTTGCAATAACTGAATCATGGTGCTTGTGATGTTGAACTTGGCTCCGGGCGCTAATGGTGGTGGAATTATAGCTCCAGTGGCTCCGGCACCATCAAGATCATCATCATCATCGTCGAAAGCTGGTTGCATGGGTTGGCGATCATACCTAAACCGAGCTTGTCGATCTCTTCTCTGCATGGGTGCCGCCATCTCAGCAGTATGCCGTGCGTTTAGTAGCTCCTCATCGCCCAGGTCCTCCTCATCAAGATTTGTTGCACGCCCTGGGTTATCAATATTCTGCTGATGCGCTTGAGCATCCATCCTTTCAATTTCACGTTGTGCATCCATTGATGCACAGAACAAACCTGAATAAAACAAAAACAACAACTAAAAGTAAAAGTACGAGAATCTTTGACCGAAGGGTCTAGTAATTATTACGAACTTGATTGACACTTGTATTCCCCGGCAACGGCGCCAATTTTTGATAACGCTCAATCTACAGCTCTCATTTGAGTGTAAAGCGGTCGTTAGCAAATATAGAACCCAACCTGGGTTGGGTGTCGATCCCACAGGGAATAGCTTGGCCAACAAGTAAGCAGAATTACTAAACTTTTGGTGCAAGTCTCGTAAGAAGGGGGGATTCTTGTTTTGCAAGTAATGTAAACAAAAGCTGAAAATAATAAAGTAAAAAGAGAGAGATTATTACGTTGGTTGTAAACAATGAGAATTGAAGCGTTGGGATTATGTCCACCTTCTGAGGTATACGTCTCTATTGGCTATGAGTGTGTAGAATTCTGACATGCAATTGCTTATAGAGGATTGTAGTCGATGGTAAATCCAAGCGTCTCTCGACCTAAACAAGGACTATTTCACTTTAACTCTCTCGAGCTTAAAGCGTGTCTAACGGTACGAATTCTCCAAGAGGTTAGTCCAGTTACGGTACTAGTTTTTTAATAGGAAAGGGTGTCCTACTACCTTGACATTATCTCTTTTCCAAACAAATAACTTTTCTCTCGAACAAGTTAAATGTTAGACTGGCGTATTCTTCCATTTGCAACCGCAAAGAATGTAGATTAAGATGAAGAGAATAATGATATAAGCAATATACGTGCCTTGAACTCACAAACTCACAGCAATAGATAGTAACTCATTCGGCTTCCATAACCCCAACAGAGAAGTTTAGTTACCCATGAATGCGAAGGAGATCACGCTTGACATTGTTGTTATACCACAAGATTGATTAATTTCGTGTAGCGTAAGTGGTAGGTGTGAGGCGTGAATTCCTTAGCAAAGTAACGATTCTCTTGTTGCGGAAATTAAGAATAGATGAATGGAAGAAGAAAACTAGAATTAATAGAAAGATTAGAAGAGTTGTAGAATTGTTTGTAGTGTAGAATAATAGAGGAATAGAAGATGTTAGAAGATGTGAGGGATGGAAGGAAGTATTGTGTTCTCCCTCCTTCCTCCCTCCTTATTCTCTAAAATCTCTAGCATGATAGGGTATTTATAATACTCATATCCTAATCCTACTAAGCTAATGAAATAAATAACCAAATCCTACTAGACTAATGAAATCCTTAACCCAAATGTACTAGGTTAAGGTAACATTATCATAATCCACATAAAATAATGAAATACATAATCTAATTGTACTAGGTTAATGTATCATTGTCAAAATCCAGCTTTGTGTCTGTAAGTCCCCAAAGTCTTCAGAATTGCTGTTTTAGCCCGGGACAGATTTTCCATGCAGCAGTTTTGGTCCCCCAAAGTCTTCAGAAATGCTGTTTTAGCCCGGGACAGATTTTCCATGCAGCAGTTTTGGTCCTTAGGCGTGTAAACTCCCTTCCCTTCCTCCGTGAGCTTTCTTTAGCGTCAAGTAAGCCATAAAATGCTGAATTATGCATCATTTATACCTGAAACTTTACTAATCATGTTCGTTAGCTTATTTACAGGAAAAAGGACTAAAAGTGCATGAAATATATAATTTGTTCTCAAAACTAGGCTAAAATATGGGCAAAATATATTGATATAGGCGCGTAAATTCGCCTATCATCAGGTTGTCTAGGTGGATTAAGCAATTGTGGAAATGTATCCGGGGTGGTAGCATGTCCACTAGTCGAGGCATGGTAGTGTTTCGAACTTGAATGGTTGAAATCTAAACGAACTTCCAATGTATCCATTCTCCTTGAAAAGGAACCCTCCATCCCATCCATCCTTCCCTCCTTCCTCTCCATTCGACCACTAAGATCATGTTTCACGCTCATTATGGCCACCAACAAAGCATCCATAGTTACCTCTCTTGAGGCTCTTGGACTACCTTCATTCGAAGCCATCGTACCTAATAAGAAATACTAAACAAAACACAAACAATAACAAGTTAAGGTTAGCAAAAATCACCCTCACTAACTCTCAAGCTCACACTTTTTCAAGTATCACTCAATTGGTCTCACAAGTGTTGGTACACCATTTTTACTCCAATGAAGTTACTTGGTCCCACTTGCGGCTTAAGGTCGAAATGGATTTTTGTTTGCAATGACTCAAAATAAATTTGTACGTACTTGAATCAAAATGCTACAACAAGTTTTTGAAAAGATAAAAGCACACAAAGAAACGTAGACACGAATAAACGGACCCAAAACTAATTTACAACCTAGTAGACAATTACTAGTTTGTTAATTAGCAATAGAATCAACAAGATGCAACTAAGAAACAAAGATTAGAAACTAAGAAATCAAAAAATTCGAGCTTACTTATGTTGCATGAACAGTAAAATGTGATGACGTGGAAGCCACGTAATTGGTCGCGGTCCCATATAATTTCTTTTTTAATCACCAATTTGAAGCTTTTGTCTTGATACAATTTGGAATGGATGAGTTTATCTTTTGGTGAAAAAATTCAAGTCTTAGAAACTTTTTCAAATTCCAACTCAAAAAGTGAGACTTGACTTTACTATTCCCACAAAACAAGGTCCTTGAAATATGGAAAAGTGGTTGACAAGTCTTTGAAGTGATGTGTTCAAGTCTCTTCACCAACAACTTTTCAACTTTATCTTACACCTTTTTGGATCTATGTTATACTTTATATTGATTAAGAGATGTCAAGATGTGAAGAACAACAAGATCTCAACAACAATTTCTCAAGAACACCACCAACATTCACCTCCAAGTCCACAATAATTGCAACACACGACCAAGATCAACAATATCAACACACGACCAACTTCCAATTTACATCAACAAGGTCAACAACATAAGTTCAAACCTTTAGATCTAGACACTTTAGTATTGGTGAGAAATAAACCAATACTAGAAACAATCTAAACAAACAAAAGACTACAAGATCTATCCACAAAGAAACATGTCTCGGCCAAGAACAAGAACAACTTCTACACTTTCCTTTCTTTTGTATTTTTAAGCTTGCTAGCCCAAGATTGATCTTGTAAAAATAAAATCAAGACATGCTTTGATACCAAATGATACAAGATCGACAAGGAAGACACTAACACACACCAAAATAGTCCATGATTTGAAGAGCTGAGGATCCCTTTTGGTGACCCCTCTCGGATTCACTACACAATAACAATACAAGCACGATAACAATAAGATTCTAAGGTGTTCAACACCTATAATCAGCGAAACACAAACTAAGATTACAACACAGTAACAAGAATAAAAATAACACAACAAGGTCTCGGGTTTGGACACCCAAAACCAAGAATGAACACAACAACAATAATAAGATCGAATGATAGATAACTTGACACACAATGCACAAACACTATGAACCAAAGTGTATATTGAACACTAAGACCCAAGAATTCATACAAATAACGTCAAGTTCTTAAGGTGACCTCAACGGAACGGAATCCCCAAGCAACCAACATTTCAAAACAAGTAACCAACACAAGTGATTCCACACTTGTCACAAGTGATATCCACACTTGTATGAACACTCTCAAAGAGCTCTCAAAATATCATCTAAGTTATGAGAAAATGACCTAATAGTTCTATTTATAGCCTAGGTTACAACTTATTATAAAATGACTAAAATGCCCTTAATGAGCCAACACTCCAAAGCTTGTTCTATTAGTTGGTCAGTCACCCGAGCACGAGTTCTTTACGTATTGATCCACAATCACGATCATACTCGTATCACTTTTAAAATGAAGTCGAACCATAAATAATCGTAACAATGTGGAAAGAACTTATCCAAAATATCAATCATGCCCAAAACCAGGTGTCAATAGTGTAAGAACTACTAATACAATCCAAGAGTCAAATGCATCAAAAAAATAACCACAAATGAATAATATCTATCTCCAAATACTAATAAAGTCATAACTACTATAGAAAGATAAAGATGAACTTCAGAAACATAAATGTCCAATCGTTACCTTGGAAGCTCCATCAATCGCCCGAGTCAAGCAAGCTGAGGCGCACTTGAGCTAGGACCTGCACCAAAAGGGCGCAGTAGGCATGAGTACGATCCACTTGTACTCAGTAGGTATCATAGGCCGACCAAGCAAAATGGTAAATAAAACATACAAAATATACACTAAGGGCACGTCACCTGCAATCAAAAACTATCCCACAACGGTAGCCCACACCGCTTGCACTAACAGTTCAAATATATCTCACATATATTGCAACATCATAGCAAGATAGAACAAAAGTACGTATTATATCACATATAAAAAGAACAAAGGGAATATGCATATACAAGATCATCAAATACAAGTTAAAGAAGATAGGATAAATACATAGATGATAAGTTAATATGACGATACAACACAGCATAACACAATAAAGTAAGTACAATGTATATGATAATGATAATGATAATGCATGAGGTCGTCGCACAACCTCTGGGATCGTCGCACAATCCTCGTATATACTTATCGAGGCAATCCTCCCAACGCAGGACCCATGGGGGGTTCGTCAACCTGTATACAATCCACATATCTCATATCTCTTTTCCAGCACATCCCTTAGAAAGGTTTTTTAAGGTGTTATAATATCTTTTAAAAAGGTATTATCAGTGTTTCTCAGATGTTTCCACGGTGGAACCAATATTTCATGAATGAGTATGATATGAAGATGTAATGCTCACAACCAATTACAATGAGTATTTCCATAAACAACCACATTATATATTTCCATAACCAACCACAATGATATATTTCCACAACCACATATGTCAATATTCGCTCATTATTTTTTTATCATCCATGAATTTTTATGTCTCATTTGCCAATAAAGTATGAATATAATTACAATACACCAATGGTACCACATTAGCATTTTAACAACACAATATAATTATTCATATGTATTCAAGGCTATCAATATCACATAGGACCCCACACGGTCACACATATCACATAATATCTCAATTTCAACAATTACAACACATATAAGCCCCCATAGGTGCACAACATATAGATAGTCATTTTTCATGATTAGTTTTCACCCTTAACAAGCATTTTGTACCATCATTTACTACCCATCCCAGCCTGAAAGAGTTAAGTCATAACCTACCTCGAAAGCCGAAATTGATCTGCTACACTTGAACCCGCGATCTTACTTTTCACGAACAATCCTGAAATCTACTAAAAACATAAAATATAAAATTTATGCATCAAAATAAAACCAACGATACCCATATTGACTACTTTTGATTCGGGGGCAAAACGGACCCCCAAAATGGGGTTTCAAAAAAGAAGAGCAAAATCAGAACTTTACTTCAAAGATGTTACCCATATTTTTTAAGAACCTGCAGATGAAAACCCAAGTTAAATCGAGTCAAAAATGGGGTTCAAATCGAAGAAAAATTATTTTTGAGCTTTACCGGGTAAATTCTTTGAAATCCGGTTAAAATCAAGAATCGGAGTTGTTTTGAAAGTTAAATTGATAAAAAACTAGTAATTATAAGATAAAAACATTATTCAAGTGAAAAGAAGTGAAATTTGGATTTAAAATCATGCCCTAAGATTTTTGGGATTTTGAGAAATTAATCAAGAAATTACTAAGAAATGGGTAAATTCTTACCTTTAATCCATAATAAACCAAGAAAAAGGTGTTAATCTAGCTTCTCAAGCTCCCACAAACTTTACTTTTAAGCCCTCACACTATATTAGATTTAACACTCAAGAGGCAAGATGAAAAATGAGCAAAATGTACCAAAAATAGGGAAAATCTGCTATAGTTGAAGATTTTTGTTTTTAAAAGTTAATTTAAAGTTCGGCGGGGTGTCCGAAATTCGTTAGGAGTCCGATATACACAAACAAACTATGTAATCATACTAAATTCGATGTTTCGGATGCAATGGCGATATCAGATTTTCAAAAAAAAATATCATTTTCACAAAGTTGACCCCCGAAACTCGAAATTATAATTTTCCAAATCGAGGGTCGAAATGAGATTTAAAAGATGTAAAATCATACCAAACATGATAACACCCTAGAATTGATATTCCGATCTAATGGTGAAGTCGAATTTTCCATCCGAGGTCGTTTCGATCAAATGTGGATCCCACACCCATATTTCCAATTTTCCAACTTTTCGATCAATAGGTCGAAATGATCTCGGGTGCATCGGGACCCAAACCAAAGGTCTACCTAGCCTAAAATTGATATTCCAGAGCTGCTGGTGTAGTCTGTTCGGCCATCCATCGCACGGATCAAAAGATATCTACATAAGTCCAAAATAAGGCTCTCGAAGCCATCAAAAACCACAATATTGTATAAATGATACCAAAATATATCGAAAATCATGCCAATCACTCCCACACCTCAGAAATATCATAATACAACTACGGGGAAGGGTAAAATAGTTAAATTACATAAAATCACAAATTTCACATATTTCATCAAATTTTTAGATCGTTACAAATTAAATAACTATATATCTACATATATACATTTGCAGAATGTATATTGAGAGTGTACATATACATTTTTCACAATGTATATAAAAATATACGATTCTTGAAATTATAAAAAATAAAAGAATGAGAAAAAAGGGGGAACGAGATAGAGGGATGGGAATGGAGAAAGGGGAGAGAGATGGAGGAGAGAGGCGAGAAAGAAGGAGAGAAGGGAAGGAATTTAAGGTATATCTATATTTTGTAATTATGCAAACTTTAACCATGCATTGTAATTATGGACTAAAAGTTACCTTTACCTGAAGGAAAGCGAGATAGAGGGATGGGAATGGAGGAAGGGGAGAGAGATGAGAGAGAGAAGGAGGAGAGAGGCGAGAAAGAAGGAGAGAAACAGAGGGATTTAAGGTATATCTATGTTTAGTAATTATGCAAACTTTAACCATGCTTGGTAATTATGGACTAAAATTTACCTATATCTGAATTTTTGCCATTTTTTTTTATTTTTATCACTACTAAAAAATACAGGAAAACCAACCACAGATTGTGGTCGAAAAAATCGACCACATGTGGTCGGGTTTTTATTTATTTTTAGAAAAAGCGACCACATGTGGTCGCTTTTATAGTTTAAAATTTAAAAATAATCATTTCAATAAATTTATATTAATTATTATTTCTTTTACAAATAAAAACATTTTAAAAATGAAAAACCGACCACTTGTAGTTGGTTTTATTTAAAGAAATATAATTAAAAAGTATTTTTTAAAACCGACCACATGTGGTCATTTTTTAAAAATACTTTTTAATTATATTTTTAAATAAAATCGACCACAAGTGGTCGGTTTTTAATTTAAAAAAAAAAATAAAAAACCGACCACTTGTGTTTGGTTTTTAATTAAGAGTAAAAAAAGTAATTTAAAAAAATCGACCACTTGTGGTCGGTTTTTAATTATAAAAAAACTAAAATAATTTTAAGAAATCGACCACATGTGTTTGGTTTTGAAATTAAAAAAAAATAAAAAAGTAAATAATTTTATAAAACCGACCACATGTGGTCGATTTTGGTATTAAAAAAATATTTAGGAAACCGACCACTTGTGGTCGGTTTTTATTAAAAAATAATTATATATATAATATAATATATTAATTTTTAAAATTACACTAATCACACGTAGTCGATAACCAATATAATAATAATAATAATAATAATAATAATAATAATAATAAAAATCAATCAATCTTAGATTTTGTGAAAAACTTACACTAAAAAATATATCAAATAAAATAAATAAATTACGTTAAACATAATCTTTATCTTTTACTTATGTTTCAATATATAAAATAAATATTTTTCTTTAATTTGTATATACGATAAATGACGTTAAACATGCATAATCTTTGTATAATGAATATGTGTATATATATATATCATACCATTGAGATAATGATATTATGCTACTATTGCAGTCATAATAATGTAATATATAACTGATAATTCATCAGAATATAATGAACTTGTTTTATTATAAGGTAATATACTTGTGGATGTGATGTATATAGTACGCATTCAAGAGTTCATATATATAAATATCTTTATATATATATATATATATATATATATATGATGTAGTGATTGATTGATGAACGATGTAGTTAAAATCTAGTAGAATCAATCCAAACATATTGAATACCTTGGTTTGAAACGACAGAAGTAATAATATATATTGTACGTTGAAGTTATATTAATGTAAGTTAATCAAATTAATCAATCACTCATCAGAGTATGTATATAAATACGTCGCATTATATTATTGAATAATATACTCGTGTACGTATATGATATATATAGTACGTATTTAGAACTTGATATAGTCGATAGTGTGTATATGTGAGTGTATGTATAGGTATATATATAGTATATACATATTATATAGTGAAGGTATATTAATGACATAAGATAAACTAACTGATAATTCATCTGAGTATATGTGAAATATGTTGTATATTATTATGGGATCATAAAATCATGTATGCATGTGATGTTTATAGTACGTATTTGAAAGCCAATAGACAATTGAATATTTGTATATATACGTATATCTCGGGTAGTGACGTATGCAGTTATCGAAAGCTAGATAACTGAATCTATATCAAAAATATTTTGAATAATACGTTGATATCATACTATTGAGGAAATAGATATACTATTTTGTGTCAATGTAGACACACGTATGTTGTTAAGTTGTAATAATGTAAGACAAGTATTACGAGGTATATATATATATATATGATAAAAATCGACAACAAGTGTTCATTTTTTCGAATAATGTTTTTTTAAAAAAATAAATCAACCGCGTATTTTAGTAATACCCGTTAATGACACGACCCAACCCAATCTTAATTGCCTTTTTCCATTAATGTATTATATATAATATCATATTTAAAAGCTAAATAACCAAAAATTCATCCTAATTTGCAAAATGCATTGATATTATTATACGATTGAGGAAATATACTACTCGTGTTAATATGATGATAAAATAACTAATTATATGGTTTAACTTTTAAAAAAAAATTGACCACATCTGATCGTTTTCCTATAGTAACTTTTTTAAAACTAAATTGAACACTTATATTTTATTTTGCCAATAATTTTATAAAAACCGACCACATGTGGTCGATTTTTTGAAATTTAATTTAAAAAAATTATTAAATTGATTAAGTCCTACCCGACCCCACCCGAACTAACCATATAATTTATTTTCCCCAATTAAAATCGCACTCTAACACACACAAACACCAAAATTGGTTTTTCACACACAAACACAAACACAAAAACCCAAATCCACACTTCCAAATCCATCGCCGCCGCCCAGGTACCAACACCCAAATCCTTTTCCATTCTTGCATTTTCCACTTATATGTGATATAAGAACATATGCCATGCTATTTTCAAATTCAGTTACTCTTATTTTTTGACCATTGACAAAAATTTTATTGTGTTTTGGTTATAATTATATTTGTTGCCTCATGGTGTTGAAAAATTAAAGTTCTTGCAAAGTTTCCCTGAAGCTAACATATTCAAACATATTTCCCCCATTTTTGTGTTTGTTTGCTGCAATAGTTGTGTAGCAGTGATTCAAAGTTAGTTCTGATTTCTTATTTTGCCTTATGGTCAAGATTTTTTTCTTCTTGTTGCCTTATGGGTTGCTTGAAATTTGATGTTACTGTTTGACAGAATCCAAATTCAGGAAAAAGATTGCATTGCTTTTTTTTCGGTGACCGCTTATCTCTTTCTCTTTAATTTAGGCCAAGCAAAGGTAAGTTGATTTCTCTTTATTTTCTTATAATGAAGTCTTTAAATGTAGTTTAGTTTGGGATTGTTCGTTGTAGAAGGCCTTGAAAGCCATAGAAATTTTGTGATGATTATATGGTGTGAGAGGGATATGCGACGCCTCTACTTATTTGCTTTATTACACTTGTTCAATTGTTTGACTTATACTATAAATGAATATGTTACGTGAAAGTGATTAAGTGTAGTTACTTGAAGGTGAACTTTTATTTTGAATTTTGTTGAAGCGTAGGTACTTGAAATGTGAACTTTTTATTTTGAATTTTTCTATGCTTGGTAATTTGGGAGGTGACTTAGTGACTTGAAAATGTTGAAGTTTAGGTACTTGAAATGTGAATTTATCATTTTGAATGTGGTTTAGTTTGGTAACATGTGGGATGACTTAGTCACTTGAAATTGACTAAGTGTAGGTAGTTGGAAGGTGAATTTTTGTTTTGAATGTGGTTTAGTTTGGTAATTTGTGTGGTGACTTAGTGACTTGATATTGATTAAGTGTTGGTACTTGAAATGTGAAATTTTATTTTGAATGTAGTTTAGTTTGGTAACTTGAATTTAGGTACTTTTTCATTTTGAATTTAGGTACTTGAAATGTGAACTTTTGTGACTTGAACTAAATACTTGAATCTGATTGATTGTGTAGATGGAACCTGATTATAACTGGATAAATCAACGGAATAATGATAATAGAATGGGTTTTAGAGTGGAATTTGTTGAAGGTGTCAGACGATTTATTGAACATGTTAAGACACTTGATGCTTAGTCGCGTTTTTGAACTATTTGTTGTCCTTGTGTTAGATGTTATGGTATAAATCTTCTAAAAGAAGAAGTTGTGGAGAAACATCTTTATAGAAAAGGGTTTCACGGGAACTTTTTAAGATTACGTACTATTGATGGTGATATTGGGCAAAATAACTTTGTTGTTAGTGAAAGTAGTAGGTCTACAAGACAAAATAAATATCAAGATACTAGGATGACAGAAATGGTGCACGATGCTTTTGGGATGCAACACGGGGGCGACTTTAGGAAAAAGGTCAAAGATATTCCCAATAGAGAAGTGGGTTGTTTTTATGAACAACTGCATGCTGCTAGTCATTCTTTATTTGACGGGTGTTCGCATTCTCGTTTGTTTGTTGCTGTTAGATTATTAAGTATTAAATCTGATTGAAATATTATTGAAGGAGGAATGGACTCAATGATAGACCTTATTAAAGAGTTAGTTGACCCCGCCTTAGAGGTTCCTGATTCTTTCTATAAGGAAAAAAGATTGGTGTCAAAGTTAGGTCTCTCCTCGATTAGAATTGATTGTTGCAAAATTGGTTGCATGTTATACTTTAAGGAAGATGCTAACCTAGAGCCTGTAAGTTTTGTCAACACCCTCGATATAAGTGTGGTTGTAGTGGAAATAAAATTGTTATTAAGGAGATGCATTATTTACCTCTAATACCAAGGTTGAAGAGGTTGAATATTTCAAATAGCTCAGCTCCTCATATGAGATTGCACAGTGACAATAGAAGGCATGCCGGTGTTATGTGCCATCCATCTGATGGAAAGGCTTGGAAGCATTTTGATGCAACTTATCCAGATTTTGCAGTTGATCCATGAAATATTCATTTGGGATTATGTGTGAATGGCTTCTCTCTTTTTTCAGTTGGTGCTGTGTCATATTCATGTTGGCCTGTATTTATCACCCCGTATAATCTTTCGCCTGAAATGTTGATGACTAGTCCCTATATATTTCTGAATTGTGTTGTTCCTGGCCCGCATAATCCAAAAAACGGAATAGATGTCAACTTGTAACCTTTGATTGATGAACTTCAAATTTTATGGCATGAGGGGGTTAAAACTTGGGACATTTCTCTTAAACAGAATTTCAATCTACGTGTATATTTAATGTAGACTGTTAATGATTTTTCTGTTTATGGAATGTTGTTTGGGTAGATGAAAGCTGGAAAGTTTGTTTGTCCATACTACATAGGAAAAACAAAATCTTTCACATTGAGACATGACAGAAAAAATTTATGATTTGATTGTCATCGTTGTTTCTTGTCACCTGATCATGAGTTTAGGAGACTCGGGAATGCATTCAGAAAGAATAGAACTGAACATGATGGTCCACCCCCAAGGTTATTTGGTCATGACATCTGGGAGATAGTTCAGGATTTTCCTAAAGTTAGCGAGGAACCATTGTATAGGCTTGATGGATATGGCGTTTCGCATAACTAGACTAAGCAAAGTATATTTTGGGAGTTAGAATATTGGCTAGATAATTTACTTAGAAATAATGTTGATGGTATGCATGCTGAGAAGAACTATTTTGACAACTTATTCAACACAGTTATGGATGTCACCAGCAAGACAAAGGATAATCCTAAGGCTAGACTTGATTTACCAGAATATTGCAAACGCAGAGAATTACACTTACAGAAGGGGACCAATAGCAATATTCTTAAGCCCAAGGCTAGTTATACATTCAAGCTGGATCAAAGAGTAAAAAATATGTGAGTGGGTCCAAAGTTTAAAGATGCCCGATGGATATGCCTCAAATTTAGAGAAGAGAGTTGATATGGCACAAGGAATCTTACATGGAATGAAAAGTCATGATTGTCATGTTTTCATGGAACAATTACTTCCAATTGCTTTTATTGGTTTACCTGAAAACATATTAAAACCAATAGCAGAGATTAGTTTGTTCTTCAAAGACTTATGTGCCACTACATTAAAAAAAGAAAATCTAGCGCAAATGGAAAGTAATATTGTTGTTATCACCAACAAGTTGGAGAAGATTTTTCCACCAGGGTTCTTCGATGTGATGTAACATCTTCCATTCACCTTGTCCACGAAGCTTGGCTAGGCGGTCCAGTTCAAACTTGGTGGATGTATCCATTCGAACGGTAAGCAATTGCAATATATTTAAATTCATACATATCTTTTTAAATATAGTAAACATCTAATCTTAAGATTGTGCAGAGCAATTGAGAAATTGAAAAGGGGTCCCAAAAATAAACATAGGGTGGAAGGCTCTATAGTTGAGGCATATCTTGCAAGAGAAACGTCTCAATTTTATTCATACTACTTTCGTGATGAAGTTTCTTGTTCAAGAAATAGACCAAATTATCATCAAAACGATGAGAATGAGCCTCATTTGTAATCGATATCAATTTTCAATCAATCTGATAGTAAGGCTAAAAAGATCATATTTCACTGGCTCACTATCATGGAGCATAAATCGATAACTTTGTATGTCTTACTGAATTGCCCGAAAGTTGAGCCCTCTCTGAAGTAAGGAGATTAAATATTAACATATCTTATTTATTTACTCATTCCCGTAAGGAAACTAATAATGTTTCGCATGTTGGATCTTCAGTTCATTTAAGACTCAATTCCACGAAAATCAAGTGTATGCATCATTTGAAACATGGTTTACATATGAGGTTCATAAGTATACTAATATTTCTACAAATTTTAAATATTTACATATTCTTCAACTAACATATATATATGTGTGTGTGTGTATAATATTTTTAGGTACACCAGTCACCAAATGCAGTCGCATACGATCAGTTATTAAGAGATATTTCTTTAGGACCAGTTGAAGCTCATACAATGTCCCATTACACAGTAAATGAGTTTAAATTTTCCACCGAAGAACTCTCTAGAACAAGAAAAACAAACAATAGTGGTGTTTGGGTTAAGGGTGATGATGATGTTGATTACTTTGGCATCATCTAGAGATCTTAAAACGGGAGTATGCTGGTTTCCCAATAAAAAAATTGTCCTCTTTCGATGTAAGTGGTTTGATCCAGGCACAAGAGTACATAAGGAGCATAACATCATTGAAGTGAAGCACAATAGGTCGTATTTTATTTACAATCCCTTTGTTCTCGCGCAAAGTGCTAAACAAGTGTATTATGCTCCTTATTCATTGTGCAGTGATAAGTCTGATTGGTGGGCTGTAATCAAAACAAAGCCTATAGGATGGGTGGAAGTTGAGAATATGTTGGAGACTGTGTATCAAAATGAAATGCAGATTGATCTCCAGTTAGTGGACATTGATTTAGTGGATAGTTTGAATTATCCGAAAAATATATTTGATGAAGTTAATATTGTAGAAGAAGAGGCTGAATGGGTAGCAGATGAGGAAACTTCCGAAAAGGGTGAATAGTTTAGTGGAGAATCTTCAGGAGGGGGGGATTAGTTTGTGTAGGTTGTATTTATTATGTATTGATGTCTTTATGCTTTGTACTATTTACCTTTATGTTTCTTATTTAAGATTGATATGTAATTTACTGTGTAAGATTGTTGTTTTCACTTTTCCATAATTTATGTAGTAATAGAAATATTCTTGTCTTTCTCATGTTGTTGGAGCGATTTGAAATGTGAATTAGTAACTTGAAATTAGTTACTTGGAATGTTTTCTTATATATTCATTTTGTAAGGACTAACTACTTGTTAACTTTACATAATTTAGATGGAAGGTAAAGGTGACAAAGGTAAGCAAAAAGTTGATCCTACAAAAATAAAAATAAAATACAACCTCCGCCTTATATACGATCACAGGTATTCATACATCTAAGGGTCGGTTTGCTGATGCGCCATCACGACCCTTATATTCTAGGTTGTTGCAGCATTCAGTTCCTGCTCTTACACATGTAGGTCCACTTCATGGGTCTAGAGAGACTCATTGTTCTCTCATCCCTGTGCCACCGTCATCACAGTACTATCAGACGACCGCTGGCATATCCAGGCATCTACCATCATCTACAGTACCCTCTACTAGCAGTCACCCACGTTTTCACAGTGATTCTGCTGGATCTATTGGGTTGAAAGATCTCCATCTTGGAGGTACTCCATTCGGTGCTTCATATCTGCCCACGCTAGTGAATCCACCAGAACTTGTTCCATAGCCTGAAGACAGAGATGATTATCGGAGGCGGTATATTATTCCATAAGAAATAGGGTAAGATTTCTAAATATAACAACATTATTCATTTTTCATTTACTATATTATTATGCTATATGAAATTACTGTTTGATCTTGTGTTGTAGATTTAAGCCTGATGCTGGAGTTGGAAAAATTATGACTAAATGCATTAGTCGGAACTTCAACGGCTATTGGACCAGTTGGCAAAATGTTCCAGAATATGACAGAGAAAAAATGTTTAAAGAATTTCATGTAAGGATTTAACTTATCGACTACTTAACACATTATTGGAATAAAAAATTGAATATTATATTTTTATTTTTGTTGTAGAAATATTACTGGTGGGATGAAGCACATGAAAGTGCTATACAGAGGAATTTTAATAGAAGAGCTAGAGCCAGAATGAATGGTTTGTTGGATTATGCCAGAACAAACAGGGTACGACCAGGGTTTATACTCGAACCCAGGTGGAAAAATTATCTTCACAATTGGAACAGCGAAGAATACCAATTGTTGAGTGAGAAAGAAAAGAAAGTCAGGGCATCATCCAAGGGTGTCTCTCTACATACTGCGGGTGCAGTTAGTCGAATTGTTGTGGAGGAAAAAATGATATGTAACTTTTACAGTTTTAATTGTTTGTTTCTATTTAAATTTTTAATTATTTGAATATTAATAATTTTATCATATACAGGAAAAAAAATTGGGTAGGAAGGTAAGACACAATGAGGTATTCGAGGAGACGCATATGAAGAAAAAAAAAACCAACTGATGAAAATATCTGGGTTGAGCCTCGTGCAAAAGCTGCCCATGTAAGAATCAAATTTTGTATTTATGAATATTTTTCTCAAAGTTGATATTATTCAAGTACAAGTAGTTTAATATTTTTTTACTATTAATTTTAACTTTACTTTGAATATAGGACAAATATATGCAGCTTGTTAATGAGTATCGTAGTACTCAGCCTCCTACAAGTCAGGGTGACACAATACCTGAAGAGGTAGAGGAGGAGTTATGGAGAGAAACTATGGGTCCTCCAGTTACTACGGATACCACAAAAAGTATTTTGGCGAGAATGTTACGTATTCGTCCGACCCTACATCCTATCCCTCACCAGTTGATAGAAAAATCATTGAATCACTAAGAAACACGATTTCTAAACTCATTGAAGAGTTTGCTGCACAGAGAGAGAGGGCGACGGAGAAGAAGGAGGAAACAACATCACAAATCAGGATGTTGTAGTAGCAGTTCAGCTCTTTTATTCGATCTGCTGGGATTCTTCCTACATGTCCTGGTGATGCAGTTTGGGCTGCAAAAGGTCTAGACCCACTGGATGATATCAGCACAGATGAGGAATCAGATCCTGTGTGTGCGGCTGAGGATGCGGATGATGAAGACGATGATGATGAGTGGTAGTTTTTTTACTTTTGTATGTGTCGTAGTTTGAATTTGTAGATGAGTTGTAGTTTTTACACTTTTGTATGTTTTGTATGTTTTTAGACTTGTATTGTATGTTGGTTGTGTGGGAATACACTGGGTATATTGTTGTTGTTGTATTGTATGTTGGTTGTTTCATTTGTTTGGCTGGTTGCTTTTTATTTTTAAAAAAAAAATTATCAGAAAAATCGACCACATGTGGTCGATTTTTTTGGTAATTTACAAAAATCGACCACATGTGGTCGGTTTTTTAAAATAAATTAATTAATTTAAAAATAAAACCGACCACATGTAGTCGATTTTATTAAAATTAAATAATTAACTTAAATAAAAATACCAACCACAAGTGGTCGATTTTTTTAAAATTAATTAATTAATTTAAAAATAAAATCGACCACTTGTGGTCGGTTTATTTTGAAGCCCTCTATCATCTTCTATCTGGTAGACTTGATTTATTTTTAAAATCTTTTTTTTCTTTTTTAAAAAAATAATATTGAATTTTAAAAATATGTATATATTTTTAAAAAAAAACTAACCACACGTAGTCGGTTTTTTAAAAAACCTACCATGCATTTTGATCGATTTTATGGTCGGAAATGCAAGAAAACCGATCGCATGTGGTCGATTTGTGTGGTCAATTTTTCAGTTTTTTTTAGTAGTGTATGGAGAAACAAAAAAAAATGTAGTAGTGTATTCATCCCTTTGTATTGTTTAGTAGTGTGTTCAGCCCTTTGAATTGTGTATTCTCTTGGTGGTATATAAGGATGTTGTGCATGTTATGTATTGTGAGGGGACGTAGGAGGAGAGGTTGAGAGAAAATGGGGAAGTGCGGATAATTTTGTTTTAAAAATAAAACAATAAAGTATTAACTACTTAGTTTGTATTTCAAAATATTTAAAAGTTAAAAGGGAAGCGAAAATTAATGTGACTAAGAAAATTACAAAAATTACTAGTTTATTTATTAAGACCTAAATTAAAAGAAATTATTCTTTTTGGAAAGTTTATTCTTTTTGGAAAGTTTTCTTTTGTTTGGAAAAAAAAACAGAACTTGTCTAAAATGTGACTATAGAGTTTAGCAATTCAATACACATCAAGTTATTAACCAATCATATACTATATCTAGGTCAAGAAGGGTCAGGTATTTGTAGAAAAAGAACACAAATTTTATGTATAAACGGATCCATGTACATTAAATGGTTAGTAATATATAATTGATAGCATGATCAGATATAATTGAAAAAAGAATCAGAAAAGAAACGTATCTAAAACCTCCTGTCAAACTAAAATCACAGTTAAAGGATCTATTCACATTCAT